>CM042674.1:24688583-34688583 GCA_023638005.1 Forsythia suspensa | reverse complement strand
TCTTTCTCTCTCCACAGACTATACACCTCCACCACTGCTCCGCCGCTCCGGGAAGAGTTTTCACCTCTGCTACTGCTCCACCGGGGAAGTTTTTCTTTTTCTTTATTTGGGTAGTAATAAAATGAGTTTTTGCCTTACAATGCATTTTATCCTCTTCGCTTTTCGTTACGATTTCCAATATATTTTACGTTTATTGCACTTTGCCCCCAAAAACTTTATGATTTATCGGGTGCCCCTATAATTGAAATTTTTTATTAAACCCCCTTACTCTTACTTTCATAACTTTAACTTCTGTTTGGTATAGATAAAAATTAGATTTTTAATCGATTTTAATAAAAATTGATAAAATATGTAGTTAAAAAATTGATAAAAATTATAAATTCTATAAAATGTATTGTTAAAAGTGAGTTTGGAGAAAAATGAATTTTTGAGAATAAAAGTCAAACATGCTCTAAATTAAAAAAATTAATCATTTCAAAAATTACTTTACTTATTTTCAATTTTCATCAATAAAATTTACTTTTTTTGAATTTACTCATTTAAAAACAAGTGAATTTACTCTTTTCTTCACATGTGCATTCTTAACCTTTTATTTCTTGACGGTCATCATTATTAGGACTGCACAAAATAATCGTCAAATTGTAAATCGAATCGAATTTGTGGGACTGAAATCTTTGGTTCGAGTCCACGTGGATCCGTCAACGTTTTAATTTTAAGGGATGCAGAGCAATAGGTCGAATTACTATATATAAGAAGAGTTGTAAACTATGGGACTTCTTGATCGAGTAGGAATATTTCGGTTTTTCTCGTTCATTCTCTTCGATAAGAATAGGGATTAACCAAATCAAACCGTTTAAAATAACTTGATTTGAAAATATGTCAAAAATCGTCCAAACCAAACCGTTTTCACCATTAAATTCATTATAACATACAAAACCAATCTAAAATGACTATTAAAATATCAGCTTCAGCAATTAATCGGACACTAAGCACTGAAGCTAGAATGTTAATAGCGACTTTGAACAGATATGTCTAAATGATCGAATGAGTGGTGAAGCTAGTATTTTTACTAGCCATTTTTTAGCAGATTCCCAGATTCTATAAGTAGGAATAATTATTGTCAAATGAAAGTTTTTGATAATTTTTTTTTTTTTGATTATCACGACCGCATGAAGTTTTATTCACTATTAAAAGAAAAAAATAATATATACGTCCGTGTGTCTCTACGTCTTCAATCCCCTCAAATAAAAACTCTCCCTTCAAACGATCTTTTCCTTACTCTATTCACTGTCTCAATCCTAAAATCATTACCACTGCAACTCATATCGTCATCATCGCCCATTAAAACTCTATTTGAAACAAAGGGGATCAAATCCAATGACCCATTCTCATAGATATACGGTCGGATCCCACGCGAGAAAGCGGTATACTTAGTAAATCATGAATCTTATAAAATACGTAAATAAAAATGATGTTTATACGTGCCAAAAAAATAATAATTACGACTATATATGGAGTTTTCTCTACTATATGAAGAAAAAAGTGTACTTAAATGTCCGTGTGTCACTACGTCTTCAATTTTTCCTTTCACAAAATTATCTCCTCCAAAAATTGCTGATGGTTTCAATTCATCTTCCTAATTCGATCATCTCCCTCAATCGATCATCTCCAAAATTTGCTCAACTCTTCAATCTATTTCCTTCAATCGATCATCTTCATCTATTGATTATCTCCAAAATTTGTTCACTACTTCAATCAATCATCATAATAGAGCGTATGATTAAATTCCACCGTACGGAAGTGGTATACTACTAATAATAATAACTAGTATACCGTTTTTTTTTTTGGTAGAATTCGATCGTAAAGAATTTTAATAGATTGAAGAATTGAGAAGAATGGGAGAGAGAAAGTTTTGTTTGAGAGGAGTTTGATTTTGATGAATATGGAGAAGAATATAGAAAAATGGAGGAATTGAGAATGAGATACGGATTTTGGTTTGAGAAATTGAAAACGTAAGTGACGAATAAAAAGTATTTTTTTTTTTGTTTGTAGCGGAGTAATCCTCGTACTGGGTGGTGAAATGGTGATAAAAAAGAGATTGAAGATAGAAGTGTGAAGTATCGGGTTAATTGTTTCAAAAATCGATGTACTATCTGACGCGTCACGTATATCTCACTGTACTAAAAAATGTTGCCAAATCCTCACTATACAATGTAAATCTTATCGCCATCCATCACTCTTAACATCGTCGTTAGAATGTCTTCACGGAGATGCTGACATGTCAAACAAATTTCCTATGTGGTGTCTATCACCGTCCAATTTAATCCACGTATTCATTTCGCATTTCCTGAATGCGTTTTCTCCTTCAAGGAAATCAGGTAAAGAGGCCCAAATCAAAAATCCCCAAATTAGAAGAACCCTAACCCTTAACCATTCCTCAGTCGCGTAAACGTCATTCTCTCCCGCGTGAACTCCATTCCCCGACAAAGATACCCCACTAGAGAGACCACTGACTTTAAAGAAATTGACAATGTCGCAGACGGAGGGACCACTTGGAGGTAAGCAAAGTGATTTTGGTTGTCTGGTATTGATTGTACGACGTTCATATTCCATGCAGATTACATACTTCTTGTGCGAAAACCTTGACCCTAGTTGTAGTACCCCATGAATGGCTAGCAAAGCTAAAATAATCTGCATCATAAATGGAGATTTCATTGATTCTTGTTTATCTTAGAATATGGGTAAGAGTCTGATTTGTTTTTATCTTTGTTTTTTTTTTTCAGATTCAGATCAGGACCCATATTTCGTTGATTCAGATAACGATATATATAATGATGAGGAGGATGATGCTCTGTTCAACGACAATATCACTGAAGGTATTGAAATGGGTTGTGAAAATATGCAAACTGAAGGTACAAAGGGCTTGGAATGTGAAAAGGATGACTTGGAGTATCCTTCTTCTGAAGAGTTGATTAGTGAGTATTCAACTGACAATGAGACCGAGTATAGGTTTCCAGAATTTGATACCGAGGTAGATATGAAAAATCCACAGTTAGAAGTTGGGCAAAAATTTAGGTCTTTAGATGAATTCAAAGATGCGGTTAGGCATTATGGTGTTATGAATAGATTCAACGTTAGATTTAAGGTAAATGATCCGAAGAGAGTATATGTGGTTTGCAAGTTAGGTTGTAAATGGAGGGTTTGGGCT
Source organism: Forsythia suspensa (assembly GCA_023638005.1). Taxonomy (NCBI): domain Eukaryota; kingdom Viridiplantae; phylum Streptophyta; class Magnoliopsida; order Lamiales; family Oleaceae; genus Forsythia; species Forsythia suspensa. The sequence goes on along the minus strand of CM042674.1, from coordinate 34,685,375 downwards.
TCTAAGATGATGAATAGCAGCACAGTTCAAATAAAATCTTTTACTCCAGAACATACGTGCTCTAGGGACCAAATTAATAGACATTGCACTTACATATTCTTGGCGAATTATTATCTGGAGAACTTTACGGAAGATCTGAATTGGAAGACAAAGAATATTGTAGCGATGGTCTATAAAGATTTGAAAGTGAAAATTAGTAGGAATGTGGCTTGGAAAACGAGACGATAGGCCAAGACCTTGGTATAGGGTACAATTGAAGAACAATTTGGCTTATTGAGGAACTACGCGAGAGAGGTGTTGAGGACTAATCCTGGGTCGATCGTTGTTATAGGAGTGAATGAGGAGTTATTTCAAGGAATGTACATTTGTTTGAATGCGTGTAAAAGAGGGTTTGTTAGTGGTTGTAGGAAAGTGATAGGAATGGACAGGTGCTTTTTGAAGGCTAATTATGGAGGTCAATTGCTTACAGTCGTTGGTATAGATGCCAATGATTGCATATATTCGGTTGCGTACGCGGTAGTAGAGAAAGAAAATACAAGAACATGGAGATGGTTTGTGTCCCTGTTGGCTAACGATGTTGGTATTGACAACGGCACCAACTGGACATTCATGCGACAGACATGCATGCATGCATGACGTAGGGATTGCAAAATGTTATTGACGAGCTATTTTCAGAAGCCGAGCATAGATTTTGTGTCCGACACATGTACTCGAATTTTTTCAAGAAAGACTTCAAGGGTAAAATTTTGAAGGACTACTTTGTGGCGGGCTGCAAAGTCGACTACCGTATCTGACTATAAACATTGGATGGGTCAAATACAAATTATCAATGAAGACGCGTACAAGTGGTTGATGGATAGGCCGCCAACAGAGTGGAGTAAATCTCATTTTTCTGTGAAACCGAAGTGTGACATTGTATTAAACAACGGTTGTGAGTGTTTTAACAAGACATTGCTAGAGGATAGAGAAAATTCGATTCTAACAATGTTGACTTCGATTCAAACGACATTCATGAAAAGAATTCAGGTATGTAGGGATAGGATGAGAATGTATAATGGTCAATTGTGTCCGAAAATTAAAACAAAGTTGGATAGGAATGTTGCATCCGTTGGGGGCTGCACTTTGGATTGGTCAGGTGGCTCACAATATCAAGTTACCCATGTCGGTGGAACATTTGTCGTGGACTTGCATGATCGCACTTGTGCGTGTCAAAAATGGGATTTAACAGGCATTCGTTGTACCCATGCATGTGCTGTGATAATTGATGAAAGAAATGACCCAATGGACTTCGTTGACAACTGCTACAAGGTAGAGACGTATTTGAGGTGCTACGAACATATAATATATCTTATTAATGGCAATAAAATGTGGCCACAAGTAGAGGGATTTGTCATCAAACCTCCAACGTGGGTTGTAAAACAAAAGGGTCGAAAGCAGAGGAAAAGGAGGGCAGGTGCTGAGGAAGAGTTTATAGGCCACAATCAGTCCAAGTCATATGTGAGGAGAAAAGGACAAGTCACCATGACGTGCTCTGTTTGCAGCTTGGAAGGTCATAATAGCCGTTACCATTTGAGACTGGATGCCCCTGATAATGTAAGTATTTTCATACTAACTTAATACTTCAAATGATTTTCATATCTGTCCTTCAACAATAGATGAGTCAATTTTGTGATTGTATCATGTTCCTAGGATTTATTCAATGCGGAGTTGGAGCAAAATGAAGCACAACAACAGATTCCTGAATGTAGGAGAAGCAAGGTACAAATACCAATGCACTGGGTGCTGTAAATTCAACCGTAATGTTGAAATTATGTGCGAGGCAATATTAGTGCCACTGACTTAGTTTTTCAATTTTGACAGGGTAAAATGGTTCCAAAGAGAGGCAATAGATGTTCTTCTAGCCAGGGCGAAGTACATCAAACAAGTTTCAGATTCATGCCGACCCATGGGGTGTCTAATCCACGCGCAGTTGACGGGATAATGAGTGGGCCTTCTGCATCTATGCCAACTGATGTGGCTACTGCAGTGATAACGCAAGAGGTTAACATTTCATCAACGGTGGAAGAGGTCACAACTCAAATGGCTGAAAGAGCACGCAAGAGAAGTATGAGAAACATAGCTGAAACATAGACAAATGCAAGTGCTGAATGATAATTTTCATAAAATCTGGTTGTGTGAATGACAGACAAAGGTTGCAGAAGGCTGCACTTTTTGTTTTTGTCATGTTTTGTCCTTTTATTTCAATTCAGCTGGCTGGAAACTTCATTTTGTAGAGCTAAATGTATTAAATTGGGTACTTAATTTTGTTGAATTCAATTTGGATTGTTTGGGTCATCCGAACAGTGAGACCAGGGTGGCCGGGTAGTAGAGCCCGGAGCGTAAGTGGGAGGGGCGGAGGTCGCCTCGGGGCTTAAGGGAGCATGGGAAGTGTAGGTTTTTCCTTCCGAAGTGAAGGGCATCTTAGGGAGTGGCACGGATGTAGATTCAAGCGACATAGAGTTCATCGCAGTCACGAATCCTTGAATATCTTACCCGAGGTCATGGGGAATAGCTCCCACTCACTCGCCCGCAATAGGTGGAGGATCTGATGATAGCCTCACAGTTCTTTGGGACCCGTCGGCTCCTCCCTTCTGTTGGGGATTTCCTCGGACGGGAAGAGGTCGAGCTGGTGGTACGCCTCCAGTGAAGGCGGGGATTTGGGACAAACTCGATACATCAAGAAAAGGGTTCGTCTTCGTCCGTGGTCCGTGGCGGTTCGCTGAGGGGCGGCCAGAACGATCTCGGCATCCCGATTCGTTATCACGAACTAAAGTAAAAGCGATATTCTTGTTCTTCTTTACAATTACTTTGTATCCGTCTTGAGCTGTTTATTCATGCTCGAGAGCCCACAATGAGTCTTGAGCTCGGCATGGGCACGGAGATCGTGGCCTTAGGTCGGCGCCGATCACGATAACAGGAGAATCTAACTCGGCTCCCGCCTCCTCTCGGGGCCAGTCCTCCCGATCCGAACTCATTACTTGTGAAAATACTTATCTTTCATGTAAAGATTTGTTCAAGATTTCATAGAAGCGATCCCGAGGAAAAAACACCAAGCCCCAGCCTCGCAAGGGAAGAAAAGGTCCCCGCTTGGGGACCGGGATCGTTCCTCAAAAAATCTACCTCCTCGCCTCGGAGAAGTCCGTGAGGCGTGGAAGAGATCACAGACTCGACCACCCGTCTTGGGCGGGCCGTCACTCCTCCCATCCGATGCCCTGGCTCCAGCCCACGTGCTTGGGCTCGACCGGGGAGAAAGGCAGGGAGTTCCTGCGTCTGCGGAGACTCTTCCAAGCTAGTCAGGATTTCCTCAGGTCGAACTCGCAGACCCGGAGAAGAGATCGCTGTCTCCCCTGCATCGTCGAGAGGCGAAAACCCCATACTGGACTCGGCATGGAGGTGGTGGACTCCGTCGTGGCCGCCTCAGTAAACGCGAATCCATTGACCTCGGCATCGGAGAAGATGGCGGCCGGTGTCCGACGCCAAATCTTGAGGACGAAGGCGGAAGGTCTGGAAGACCTCGAGAGGAGAGAGCTGCGATCGCGCCGGGAGGACATCCTCTTTGAGAAGTGAGGAGGAGCTCAGCGCTTGAGGTGGACGGTGGTGAGGCGGCGAAGTCAGGAGCCGATTTGGAGGCCGAGTGCGGTGAGAGGAAGAAGAACTACGAACTTGAGTTTGTATTGGAGAAACGATCTGCAAAGGAAGAAGCGTTAGACGAGTTCGCAGCTTCAGATGCTATTCGGCGGCGAGGAGGTGGTCTACTTCACAGCGATGGAGGAGCGATTGATTCGACCATGGAGAAGTCGGGCGACCGGTTGGGACGTCGGTTCCTTAAGGACGAGCTCTCGGCGACGAAAGGAAGTCTCAATCCTCCATCTCCAGGAGGAGGAGAAACTTCTCGGTGAGTGCAGATCCGGATCGGTAGGTGACCGCATCGATCAGGAGATGAGGAATGAGCTCCAACTTGTTGTTTTGGTTTTCTTTTGTTGTAGTTAAAGTAGTTCGGATGTAAATATGTAGACCTGAATGCAATGAAACATTTCCGCTTACATTTACTTCATTGTTTTGACGATTTATTCAACCGACTTCCGACTTCTGACTTCAACTTCGACATCTGAACTTAATGAAAAATTTCCGTTCGATTTGTAACTTGACTGAACCACGAGTGTGAAGGAACTTAAACCCGAGCGCCAATAGTTAAATAACTTCAAACTTCAAGTGTTTACTTGAACAACTTAGCCCGAGCTCAAATACTTTGAACTTCAATTAACGTAGCTCAAATACTTTGAACTTCAATTAACTTGAATTCTCGACTTGATGACGTGGCGATCTACGGAACTTCAAGAGCGAGGCCCGGACTGTAGTCAATACCTGAGTTGGATGGGTGGAGGCCCCAAGTTTCCAACGACGGCATGAGTACATTCTTGCTTTGGGGCCAGCGTGTGGGACGACACGAAAGTTGAATTATTTCACATATTTGGGAAGTAGTTTGGTCTCACGGATTTGAACTCTATTCCTCGAGACTAGTTCGGTCTCTTGGGCGAGAACTATATTCTCCAGACATAGTACGTCACGAGATGAATAAACTTTAGGTTTAGGCGTTGGTGACAAAGACACTACACACCACCGGTAGTCACACGTCATGTGTTCAAGAGGATTGCGACCTTAGTCATCCTTGTTGGGTCCAGCGAAGCCTTTCTAGGCTTTCGATTTCAACGTGAGCCCTTTATCTTGTAAAATTTTCTTCATTTCATAAATTTGAGAAAGCGATTACAAGGTGGAAGCCGTGGCTTCTTTTGACAAAAAGTAACTTACGCCCGTGTGCATAGGTGGATAGTCTTCATTGGTAGTACTTCTTTAGATGCTCGGCATTCCATGGATGCGCATGATGATAGTCCTCTGCATTATAGAGCTGTAGCTCCATTTCTTAGGAACAGCCCGATCTTGTAGGTCCTTCCCAATTTAGGCGGGCGTGCCCGCTTGACTTTCTTCGTTGCTAGGGATACCTTTCTCGGGACGGATCCCGGCTTTGAATTTCCGCTCATTGACTTTGCCATTGTAATACCTTGCACTTCTTTGCTTGTAGATGGCGGTTTTCGATTCCCCAAATTTTTTTCCTCCGAGGAGGTCGAGCTCGGATCTCAAGCCTTCGTCGTTGTGATTTTGTCAAGCGTCCGAACTCTATAAGCGGGAGCTCGAGTTCGACCGGTTATAATGGCCTGGTGCGAGGCCGATGAAAAGTGTCTCTCCGTGCTTGGCCATCACATGTTGTTCGATAAGACCATAAGACACAAGCTAATGTTGAATACTTCATTTTGTCGTGTAATTGCAAAAATATGTTAATGGAGTTGTGTATTTTGATCCGAATGGGGTCATGTTTATTTAATGTCATTGTAAGAATGAGGTATATGTGTTGTCTGAGTGTTTAATCTTGTACGCTTAACATGTTTAGAACTCGCAAATGTGAATATCTTAAGGTCATTGTATTGGTTCTTGGCTCCTCAATACATCAAATACATTGAGGGACTCTACTGAGGTTTCTTGTGACAGCAATGATTGTACCCCCCGCATCAACTTCCATTGATTTGAGAAGTGAAGATCATAGATTCAAAAAAAAAAAAATGCGGTGGTCGACTATGATGCGCTTATACCAATGAAAAAAATTGCCAAACTGAATGTCCAGACATGTGTATACAAGGAAGATCCTATTGACATCCAACCTATGGGATGCTGTGCTTGCTTCAACTTCAAGATCTTCTCATATTGGAGAAGATAAAGAGATGCTTAATGTGTCATAGTCTTCTACTAAAAATATGAAACAGACACTTGCATCAATGTTAAAAAGAAAGAAGTGGCTAAAGACAACCAATATACATGCTTCTTCCTCCCGGTTCATTACAGATGACGCTTATGAAGCAAAATAATTACTTCACAGTAGTTTGTGTTACAAACTATAATATTCATGGATTTGCTCTTTTCATAAGTTAAATCAGCTCCATGTTTGTTTAACAGTCATAAAATGTTGATTACAAGTATCAATGGCAATAGGAATAAAATAATATACATGAGAAGCCAAGAAAGGAGTTTGTGATTCAAGAATGAAGCCAAAACATTCCATAATGAAGAACAACTTGATTTCATTCAACATAAGAAGCCAAAACAATGTTCAATTGCAATAAACTGGAATTACAGTTGGTCTTACAACATAAGAAGCAATTGAAATAAAATGATAAACTGATAGAACCAGCACCCACTGTCATGGATAGATTGGATAAACGGACTGTCAACTAAACAACCTAATACATTAACTAATGATCCATTTCACTCAATGATAGATTGGATAAAACGAGCAACTAGTGTTTTCCCTTGCACCATGACACTTCAACAAAACAGCTCTATAATCACAGCTCCATAAAATGGTGAAATTTACACAACTTATTACTGTTGTGACCTCCTACCTAATTTTCAAACTACACCCAACCTTACACAATTCATAGAATCCAGATAATTACAAGAGAACATGAATAACTACGAAGCACATGAGCAACCAAAAACCAATTTGATAAATTCTGAACTTCCAGCTCACAACTTCTCTTTTTTTATCAGCCATTGATTTGTTTCGCAATAACCCATTGATGACTGACTTGTATCTAGGATGTGTTGGAGGATCAAGCCACGAAAAGAAATCACAAGTATCTGGCCTCCCATAGAACTTGCAGCCTCGAAACCGACGATTGGGATTTGTCTCTGTCCAAGATGTCTTCAATGTGGTAAAGTGACCACAATGACATATAACCCCTTCCACAATTTGCGAAGAATCGGCAGAATTTTCCATGACAAACATCGACCAAGAAATATGGGTTAGGAGAATGACGTTCACGCACGAAGGGTTAAGGGTTGGAGTTCTTCTAATTTGGGGATTTTTGATTTGGGTCTCTTTACCTGATTTCCTTGAAGGAGAAAATGCATTCAGGAAATGCGAAATGAATACGTGGATTAAATTGGACAGTGATAGACGCCACGTAGGAAATCTGTTTGACACGTCAGCATCTCCATGAAAACATTCTAACGACGGTGTTAAGAGTGATGGATGACAATAAGATTTACATTGTATAGTGATGATTTGACAACATTTTTTAATATAGTAAGGTATACGTGACGCGTAAAATAGTACGATTTTTGAAAGGGAAGCACGTCTCCAATTTTATACAGTTAGAAAATACTAAAGACGCGGAGCTTTGTCTATAGTTCACACTATTTCCAATAAGAACGTTTTGACTTGTTAGTGTCGCTCATCCGGCACACTAGTGGCGAGGCAGCAGCCATGGCCAACTTAGTCCGAGTCGCCGCCGCACAGATGACCTCCATCAACGATCTCTCAGCCAACTTCGCCACCTGCTCTCACCTCGTTAAGGTAAATTACTGAATTCTCTGCGATACAAACATCTGCGACATTGATTTGTTACTTCAACTGAAATCGCCTAACTGAAAGCTAGGAATCTAGAAAATTACTTGTTATTGTTTACGTTTTCGTGTGTCGATATTGTGAAGTGAAATAAGTGGAGAGAAAACATTAAGTCTAGATTTTAATTTTGATTAATTTTCTCAATTCCAATTTGGGAGGTTTCGATTTCATGCCACCAGACACAGCGGAAGATAAATCAGAAACCTAATGGGAATTTATGTCACTTTACACGGTTCAAGGTATAAGTCTACTATCTGTCAAATTTCTCAGTAGCATAGTGGTGACAGTGGAAATTCTGAGGGCCTCCTCGCTCTTCAACTTGATCACACAAAACAAATAGGGGAGTGTCCCATGGCCGCGTTATGACGATCAAGCTAGAATGAGTTTGACGTGATAGATGAAAGATATAAGAGAGTAATGAAAACTTGTATGTATATCCGTTACCACAGTTGGTGCTCATTTTATAGGCGGGGACGGTTCAATTGATGAAATTAAGTTCTCTCTAGCGTGATTGATGCTTTTTTTCCTGCCCATGGCATCCCTTAGATCGAGTGATTCCCCAATTAGGGTCATGAAGAGGGGGATGATATCCACAGTCACAGATTTGTGCCCTGCTGGATTGCTGGCGATCTTCAGTCTTTTGCGTTCGAGCCTTAGCATGAAACTTGGTTCCTCCCTTGGGGTGGAGGAGTTCAATAATCGGGACGTTGGAGGCACGAGACCGACTATCGGTTTTCCCAGTTATCACATAGTTACCAAGGAAAGATAAATCGCTAACACTTAGCACGCGCAAGTTTGTGCACTGTCATTTCACATGCAGTGTGCGAATGTGTGCTATAGCTGGCATCTTTTGTTGGGGGAAAAACATGTCAAAACTAAAGACTAAATTTATAATAAAATAAAATAAAAAAAAGCTTCTATGTGAATATAGCCCTTTACTTGATTGCACTTTATGTTTCTCATGTAAAAAATTGCAGCTGATATACAGTTTTTGAGTGGCTAGTCATTTTTTTCTATCGAATATCTGATATACAAAAAATTATTTGCCTAGTTAGAGTTTGTCACTCTTATTACTTGTGTGATTATGAAGCCTGTCTCTGCGGTACACCATCTTGCCCAGGTGAAGTATCTCATTTAATTGTACTATACATTTAGAAGATCCTCTTGCTACGTAACATGTCCTCATTCACTACATAAAGCTTCTAATAGTTGGAAACAAATGAACATGAAGATTCTCTTGCGACATGATGGAGCCCCTATCAATACATAAACCTTGTAATGGTTTGAAAAAATAAATGCATTAACTATGTCTTGGAACTACATCACCAGCTCTCCTACAATTTTCCATTTTTTGTCCAATTGGACTTAACTCTTGAGGGTTGAGGTTTAAGGTTTAACTTTGATGACTTCCTGCCTTTGAAATCTAAAAGTTTCCAGGATCCCTGACATTCTTTGTTTGAACAGTGACTTGGGGTAAGTTAGAATTTGTGAAAATCAATTCTGTAATTTGAAAATCATATCTAATTCCATTTCCATTGCTCCTACTCGATGCTAATGATAGCAACTCTAATATTTAAACAGATATATGGAAAATCATAAATGATGTTCTACACACGCTTGAAGTGAGACAAGGAAAAGAAGAAAATAGTTACTGGGGAAAGCTTTTACATGTTTTACCAACAAGTATACATTTTTAACTGATTTATCATGACTGAAGTGACACAAGGAAAAGAAGAAAATAGTGACAGGGGAAAACTTTTACATGTTTTACCAACGGGCATCAATTACAATATTAACCAATTTATCATGACTGAATCACTAAAGTTCACTGGAGATTCATTAGTCAATTGTTAGTTGACTAATGGGAGTAGCTTGACTATAAGTTGAGTCTTAATGCAATTATCCGGTTGCGTGCTTTTCACATTTCATGGTTAGAGAGCAAGGAAGCCTTGTTATGGTTAGAACTATTGTCGTAAAGGCTAGATATATTTGTATGTAGTGAGACATTTTCTAATTATATAAATATATGTGATTCATATATTTATTCCACGATTCAATCTTGTACATTTTACTGAGCAAATATAAAAGGTTCGAGGTTACACATGTGTCTATGAATTATGCATAATTGGTTTATATGCAGAAGATATAATTGATTATACATAACTTAAATATTTATCCAGGATGGGTGAATAAAGAATTCACTAAATTATTAAACTTGAGATTGGTTCACAAATTAATTATTCTATTAAAGAAAAATGTTGGGCTAGTTATTTGTTAATCTTAGATCTTAGCTCTTAGCTCTTAGCTCTGTTAGTTATTTAATGGAACTCAAAAGATTCTTTAAGTAGCTCATAATTCAAGAGTGCAGTTTTGGACCATTGGTAGAGTAGTCCAAAAATAATGACTTGCACCTAGTAAGTCGAGTTGATTCGGTTTGAGTTTTTGGGTCATTGAATTCACTCTTGTGCCTTGAGGGAGTCAAGAAATCGAGTGGTTAACTTGTAGCTCACAGAGCGAAGAAGACAAACATTGTCTTGAGGTTTCTTCGAATTCATCAAAATTTGCAACTAATATTTTCATAGTGGATTTTTGACCTTGCACATCCGTGGGTTTTTCTCCCGTGGGGGTTTTTGGCCGCATAAAAGAATTGATACTCGGGTGTCAATTTATTTTAAATACTTTAAATGCTTTCATTGATATCTTTGGTTAATTTTAATTTACTGGTAATCAACAATATAAAAACCATCCTATTCACCCCATCTAGGCTTCATTATGCAATGTAAGTCGGTTTTTCATTACTAAACAAATAAATTCTTTCATGATTTGTATTGTTTTACTGGTGATGTGGGCTAATTTTGCAATTTGTTATCGACTTAGGAAGCAGTTTCAGCTGGCGCAAAATTGCTTTGTTTTCCTGAGAATTTCTCCTACGTGGGTTCCAAATCTGGGGACAGTCTTAAGATTGCTGAATCATTAGATGGACCAGTTATGAGTAAATATTGTTCTCTTGCAAGGTAGAATAATCCTGACTGTCGGTTGAATATGACATGGTCCTGCTTTACTATTTCAATGGACAATGTAATTAAATACATAGGCTTATTTTCATTTTGTCATCAGCTTCATACATTCTATCCCTCTTCATACTTTTCATCTGGTTGATATTTTATATCCCATCCTAACCTTTCAGAAAAGAAAAGAGGTCGTCTCAATTTTTTTCCCAGTCACTGTTATGTAAGGATGCTTAATCAAAGAGTAATGCTAACTCTGATGGTTAAAGGTAGTTTGCTTGTTCATAAAGTCTTCCATAGAAAAAGAGGTCGTCTCAATTTTTTTCCCAGTCACTGTTATGTAAGGATGCTTAATCAAAGAGTAATGCTAACTTTGATGGTTAAAGGTAGTTTGCTTGTTCATAAAGTCTTCCATGGAAATACAAGTTTGTTTGATCACTTGTAGACTATGTTAGTCAAAATAATCTATTATCGCCACATCATTATGCATTAAAAGTTTGTGTATCTAAAATTTTAAGTCAGGTGACACTCCTACTGTCATAAATTGCAGGGAGTCGAACATTTGGTTGTCACTTGGAGGATTTCAGGAAAAAGGATCTGACGATGCACACTTATGCAACACTCATGTATTGATTGATGATGCTGGGAATATTAGAAGCACGTTTCAAAAGATGCACTTGTGCGAAATTGACTTTGGCTCTGATTAACTTCATTTCAGTTCTGCATTATGCAATTACGATGATTCCATTTATTCATAAAAATCATGACGTTTCCCGCTCATCAAAATTTACTATTGTTTATTCATATAGGACTCTCTAACTAGGTATTCTGTACATCTGAAGGTTTGATGTTGATGTGCCTGGAGGTGCAGTTTACAAGGAGAGCAGCTTTACCGAAGCAGGTCATGCTCTTTATTCTCTTAATATCTTGCAAAAGCTAGTTGATGATTACTAGTTCTCTAATATGTTTAACATCCATCTTATTATTTTCATACATTGTATTTGTGGATTAATACTAGTTGTAGGACGTGCGATGCACGTAAGGTGGTTCGTAGAATACTTACGTTATTGTATTTAAATTTGTAATCTATGGAAATAAAATAGTCCTAGTATAATTTGCAGCAAATGGTTTAAGGAAATTAGCACTCAACAAATATAAGATAGATAATCAAATGACACACTTCTTACACATAAATATAACAAGTAAACAGTTATTTGAACAAACCACAATTTACAACCTAGAAGAACTTGTAGTTGATTGCATAACTGTTTTTGAACTGTTAACTAAGCAAAATAGTAGAAGTTGAGAAATACTAAACATATATTTGGTAGTGCTGAATTTACTTTTTAAGTCCTTATATTATAGATTGTGAGTGAATGTGTGGATAAAAAGTGAGTTGTAAATTGCGGATCCTAAGAAATATGTGGATAAAAAAGTAGATTTAATCAGTTTGACCAGTTGAAATTATAATTTAAGCAGTAGCAAACATGTGCTAATACATATCATTTTCATAAGCAACATCATAGTGCTATAGACAGACAAAAAGAAACAAGAAGAGTTTTGATTATCAAAAGTTGCTCTCAACATATGCATTTTCAAATTATAAATAATCTAACATGTTCATAAAATCACAAGTGTGATCTTTCATAAGCGTCAAAATAAATAAAATATTATAACATATTAGAAAAACTTAAAAGTCAACAAAATGGGACTATTTGGGATATAAGACAGCAAAATCATTAATTAGCCATACCTTTTTTATTCTATTATTTTTTATTTTTTATTTTTACTTCATGGAATATATCTGTTCAAGAATATGAAAAAAAACTCCTCATCAAATCTCCATAGAAGCTCAATATATGGAAAATCGTGTATCCATACAATGCACTTTGAAAATAGATTTTTTTTTGATTTGTTAATACTTAGAAAAATTTAAAACTAACTAACGGATCACAATTTTGAAGCTTAAGTACATATAATGATCAAATCGATATCAACAAATCTACAATCTTTAGATATTTCAAAAGAGTATTTCAGTTATAGATCCCAAGCATCTATATATTAACTATGAAATTTATAAATGTACAACTATTTGGTTAGCCCATCTTCGGAGGTAGCCAAGTAACAAAACACCATTGTCACATCCAAAATTCTCAAATTTTATATGTAACCCAAATTTCAGACTGTCCTTAAGTGAATTTACAATTTAATTGTTCCAAAAGTTAACTAAGGCGCAGGCAACCCATATGTATCGTATATAACTAAACGCAAATCAACATTTTTTTATAATAATCAAAATAATTTTCACCATATTTTAAGTCTTGGATCTAACATGAAGAAAAAAGACGTCATTCGACCAATAAAAATAGAAATTAAAGAGTAATTTGTATGCGACAAAAGCCAAAAGAAAAAAATTCTGCGCTTAATCAAAATTTAAATCCATCATCATTAGCATGTTCTTTCTTCTCTTTTCAATAAATTTCGTTATGCATTGATTCCATTATATGTAGAAAATCGATTACAAATCTAACAAATAGATCTACAAAGAAGTGCTCAAAATCACCGACAGAAATAACTTACCAAACAATAAAATCTGCAAATGGGTGAATCGATCATAGATCGGGTGTTGCTGCACTTTTTTTGCAAATGGTGAATCGATCATTTCTCTCATGAAATTTGCCTTTTTCCCCTCTCGGTTAGAGTTGTTGCACTCTGTGTATAGATCGGATTCGGGTTTTGTATATCTGAATTAAGATATTGCTTCAATTCGGTTTGTTTTGTTACCAAATTTTTTCTTTTGTGGCTGAGTTTAAAATAAAGTAGAAGTCAATAAGCAAAAGAGGGTTTGCAAGAAATCAGGAAGAAGACATTGGGCACAAAATTGTGGTGCTGTTGTATTTTGGATGAATATAATTAGGTTGTTGGGTCACAAAATTGGGGTGCTGTTGTGTTTTGGAAAAATAGAATTAAGTTGTTGGCCACAAAATTGTGGTGCTCTAAATGATATACACAGGTACAACATTTAAACAAGAAACAAAAAAGGTAATTATATTTTCACTACAATTTTTATTATCCACACTACGTTTTAATTACAATGAAGGTCCACCAATTTTTAAAATTTTGTCACTTATATCTCCAACTTTTTTTTGTGCATTTTTATTGTTAAATTTCAATTAATTTTCACATATCGTATCAGATGACGATTTTTGTCCAAATATTCTAATAATGTGTATTAAAATGAGGGACAAATATTTTGTCAAACTTTTGTATTTGTTATTTATTTTATTTATTTAAAATATGAGAGACAAAATATATTTTTACACCCCCTTAATTAATTTTTGAACAGAAATCATCATCAAAGACAAAAATAAGATGTGTTAATTAATAGATTGGTGATAAAAAATATGATAACAAATAGTTAGGGACATAAATGTGAAAATTAGATTTTGTTGAGGACTTTTATTATAATTAAAATGTGGTGTGGTTAAAAAAAAGTGTGGTTTAAACATAATTACCCAAACAAAAAGGAAAAAAAAAAAAAAAAGAGGAAGACAGCCACATCTCAAGCCGACACGTGACAATAGGAATAGTAGAAAATTTAGCCTCTTTTATTATAGGTTGATATGCTGAGCGAGTCTAATTTAACCTCTTAATTTACTTGCATATATCACTGCCTAAATGTACATTAAATGTGATTTCAGTCCTTCAAGAGATTTTTTGGATATTTTTTTGATGTGGATTGAACTAAATTTGCTTTCTTCCAAATAATTCCGCTTATTGGAAGTTGGTATTTGTCTGTGGAGCATGAAAACTTTTCATACGTCAGTGCAAGACATTAACCTTTAATCCCTTATGAACTGATTAACTTATACAGGAAAGGATATAGTTGCAGTTGACAGCCCGTTTGGATGCCTAGGTCTAACAGTTTGCTATGATTTGAGATTCCCTGAGCTTTATCAGCAGCTGAGGTTCCATCACGATGCACAGGTTGAAGCGAGATTTTTTACATCCTGATGTGCAGTTATGAGATTATCTTTGAACTATTTCTTTGCCACAAAATTGTTACACCTCCATTTCCTACCTGTAGGTGTTGTTGGTGCCTGCTGCTTTCACAACAGTGACAGGTCAGGCACATTGGGAGGTTCTGCTTCGTGCGCGTGCTATTGAAACTCAATGTTATGTACGGAAGCTCGATTACCATATGTCATGTTATCTCTAATTTCCTCTGAATTTCTTGTTCTGTAAACATCCTCATATTCATATTATTAGCAGAGGTCCAATTTTATGGCTGACCAAATTATTCTTCAAATACACCTAAATATATAAGGGGCCTTATAATATGGTTTATTGGTAAAATGAATCAAATAATTTCCCTGCGATAGATTATTTTTAATACACTGTTTATACTTTATAATCAAATGTTGCACTACTTTATATTTCACATGAATGGTACTTCTGGTGGAAAGTAAGGAATTAAATTTGGCTTACCTTCCATCATGAAAAATCGACACTGAGATAATCTGAGCTTTAGGTCTGAAGGTTCTACTAGTTAAGCTATTTTATATCTTAAAACTGATTGGGAATAACTGATGATCTGTGAGAACTCTAGGTAGCCAAACCAAGGTTCTGAATTTAGTACCACTAGTTTACTTTGATATATAATTATTCAAGAATAAGTTTGTCAATTTTGTGATGTGCTCACTACATTATTCCAGTAAGACACAACTTTGTTGTGCAGAAAGAAAAGTTGGTAGTCAACGTTGTGATCATGTCCTTGAAAACGAAAAAGCTTGCAAAAAATGTCTTGTCTTCAGCATTTTACCTCCAAGAAATTGGTGATTTTACACTTATCCTCGCTCGAAAATCTAAGATATTTGACCTCCTAGAAGCAATATATTATTGATGACTTACTGGCTCCAATGAGTATCCCGCCAATAACTCATTTTTCTGATAACCAAAATATCTAATTTCATCATTCATTTGGTTTTAGAGTTGACTCATTTATCTCAGTTTCTTCTTGCCTAATCCATATTCGTTTTGACAATCATAAATATTCTCAGGTCATAGCTGCTGCACAAGCTGGGAAGCATAGTGATGAAAGAGAAAGCTATGGCGACTCCATGATAATTGATCCATGGGGTACAGTTATTGGACGGTTACCAGGTCAGAGCTATTTCCATTTTGCCTTCTTGCAGTTCACTTATTTCGACTCTCTCCCTCCTTTTATCAATAGCATTGTATTTTTCTCCAACTTGTATTATGTAAACTGATCAAATGCAAAACAAAAAACATATATTTCTCCGTCTTATGTTCTAATCTTTTAGTCTTGGGGTTGAATAAAATACACTTTACCATTCAGTATAATTACTTGCACTTAATATTAACGACCATTTTTCTCAAGAGTCATTATGACCAGAGGTCTTTCTTCGTGGGAAGTATTGGCAAAAACTTTATGTTTATTGATCTATTGGTAAGTGTCATTCTAAACTCTAAACATGGGATAAATACAAACCTTAGGAAAAGATGGAAGTGAAGGCATGTACAACCATTACTAGTGCCTTAAGCCGCTTCTTTGTAACTGTGATGCATAAGTTCTTGTCCGTCAATTGAACGATCCCAATTATAATTCATGCGTACAAGCTCAATTATAATTTAGTGTAGACTAATTAACAGCGTATCTCGTTGCTGTTAGCTTACACTTGTTTAATCAAAAGACTGTTAGTGCCGAAACTATTGAATTACAAGCTCCATATAATCAAATGTCAAATTCCAGAATAACTTTATGGGCGTTTTTAATAATGCCTCGTCAGAGTTTGTATATCTTGACCAGATGATTTAATACTCAAAGACATGACAAAAAGAAATTAAGTGCTATTGATAGGTAAGCGGTGGTGGTTGTCATTTTCATGGTCAATGTAACACAATGTCAACGCTGAAACTTCTATGTTATGTTTTGTTGTTTCAGATCGACTTTCTACTGGTATTGCTGTTGCGGATATTGACTTTTCATTAATTGATTCAGTGAGATCAAAGATGCCAATAGCTCAGGTGAACATAATATTTTCCATAATCAATGAATTGATCCTGCCATCAACAAACATATAGCCCATCCTGCTTGCCTAGCAATATACTTGACTTTACATCACATGCTTTACTAGTTGGAGATTGTATAGTTTCATCCTTCTTGTTTATGCTAGAGAATGTTTGGCTTAGACAAAAAAAAAATGATAGAAAAAAAGTATGAGTACTTAAAAAGAAAAGTGAAAGACTTATTTTTAGAATAGTAAGTTTTTGAACTAAAAGTTACTTTTACTTTGTTTTGGCAGTTGGGAAAAAAGTTACTTAAAAGTAAATTATAAGCTAGACGTATATTTTGGCTAAGCTCAATAGTTACTTTTAAGTACTTTTACTTCTTTTAGCCTTAGCCAAACATGCCCGTACATCCACAAGTTTTGCTCCAACATATGTTGTATAACTTGTATGGTTTTTCTTTTCAGCATCGAAAGCCAATTGAATTTTGGATGAGCAAACAGTAGCCCCCTTGGTTTCTTTTCTGTGAATTTCTCATGGAGAGTTGCAACTTTGACGCCTATTGCACTTCAATAGCCTCTCTTTTAAGCACCAAATGACTTGTATGGGATTCCCACTGTTGTGCTTCTCTTTGGGAAAATATGTCGTGCTTTGTTGTCTTTGTATTGTAAAACTAAAGATATTTTCAAATAATGATGAAGAAAGATATTAGATAACTATCTCTTAATGGGAATGATCTTTATTGCTGTGTGCATAGAGGTGTAAAATGTGACATTCCACCTACGCAGGGGCTTGGTATGGTCTCTTTATGGCTGCTGGATGGCTTACACTACCCAACCCATTTTTACACCTCATTGGGTGTCTTCACTGAAATGCTGAAGTTGTGCTGGATTTTAAGTTTTGTTGACCTGAGTCGAACTTTAAAAATTGAGCTATGAAATTGTTGTGTATTCAAATTTTTTTCTTAAGAATTTTTCATATTTAAATCAATAAGCTCAAAATTCAACAATAAATCGGAAAACAAAATTTAATACCCAAATGTTTACATTATAATCAAATACTAAGGTTGAATATGTTCTAAATAATTACTTAAATGATACTCGTTATATAATTTTGAAGGTGAAAGTATCAATTAAGTCAAAACTAATGATTGAATAATAATTCAAAAATTCAACACCATATATCTAATAACTTTTTAAGATTTCGGGTTTTATCTTAAAATATCAATTTTATTAAAAAGCGTAGTTCAAGTTTTTATATACATGTTAATATTTTAGAATTTAACCGATGTAGGATTCATCTCTTAATATGCTCTTGCAAGATGGTGGCTCGTTTGAGCACACCAATCTTGAAATTTGAATGCTCGTTTAAGCTTAATGAGCTTTGATACCATATTAAAACTTTGAGTTCCATATTGTGTCAACTTTATTAAAAAGAGTAGCTCAATTCGTTATATACATATTATTATATTGGTATTTAACTTATGTGAAATTCATCTCTTAACAATGGGAAGTAGTAGGAGCATGCATGAATTTACAAACTTGATTTACAGCAAATGATATGTCAGGACGCGTGATAGTGAGGTATTGTAAAGCACCAACCACACTGCGATCTTCAGAAGGGTCAAGAAGAAGAGTACCATCACTTTTGCTGAGACATTTACCACTAGTAGCTGGAGTGAGAACTAGTTTAACATCAAGTAAATTGGCACGCTTTAAAAGATCCAAAGCATACTTAGATTGATTAAGAGAGAGACTAGAGGATCCTCGAGTGACTTTAATTCCAATAAAATAGTTAAGATAACCAAGATCCTTCATACAAAACCCAATATTCAATTGTGCAATAAGAGTAGTGGTATGACTAGAACTATTGCCAATAAGCAGAATATCATCAACATATATGAGGAGAACAAGAAAAACAACACCATGTCAGTAAGTAAAGAGAGAGTAGTCAACCTTTGATTCAATGAAATCCAACTCCAAGAGAAAATTGAAGAATCATTGAAACCAAGCACGAGGAACTTGTTTGAGGTCATAAAGAGAGCGTTGTAACTTGCAGACATGAGAAGGACATTGATGAACAATAAAATCAAGAGGTTGCTTCATGTAAACTTCTTCGGATAAGAAACCATTAAGAAATAACATTCCATGCTGCGAGGCATCACTTTTGACAGCACTTATTCAGCGGTGCTCGCGCCATTTCCTATTGCTTGCTCCAGGCTCCTGCTTTGCCTATCACCCATCAACAAGCTAAGGCAAATCATAATGATGCTATACCATATGTGTGCAAAAAAATGGATAAGAAACCATTAAGAAAAGCATTCTGCATGTCAAGTTGACGAATGAGCTAGTGATGATAAACAGCAATAGCAATGATAAAACGAATAGTGCTATGCTTAATAACAGGGCTGAAAGTTCCAGAGTAATCCACTATTTCTTGTTGATGAAATCTATTGGCAACAAGACGCGCTTTAAAGCGCTCAATATTGCCGTCAGATTTTTGTTTAATCCGATAAACCCACTTACAAGGTTAAATATTCATACAAGTTGTAGGCGGAACTAACTACCAAGTGTCTGTCTTTTGTAGAGCATTAAATTTAGAACTCATAGCAGACCACCAAACCTCGTGTATAATTGCGGTGCTAAAACAAGTAGGTTCAACATCAGTAGAGTCAATAGAAGCAAGACAAGCATATTTAGGGTTAGCTTTGCGAATTCCAGATTTACCACGCATAAGCATCTTATGAGAATTAGTAGAAACTTCGCAAACAGGTAGGAAAGGCAAAGAAGAATAAAGAAGAGAAGTTGTCGAATGAGGGATAAATGGTAATGTGGGGAGAATGAGTGGTGTTTGGTAGAGGAGAATGAGGAGGGTTGGTTGGTAGTAATGGAGAAGAAATATTAGAAGAAGAAGTGAAAAACAAAGAAGGATAAGACATACCAGAAGTTGATGAAGACGTACCCTGGGAAGATGCGAGAGAAAGAATCTGGATGGGAAAAGAAACTTTGTTGAAAATAACATGCCTGAGAGATAAACACGACCAGTGGACTTGTCCATCAAGACATCAATAACCTTGGTGATCAATAGAATATCCAGGAAAGAGTGACCTATATTCAAGCTTACGAGATGTATAAAAATGAAGATGCGGAAAACATGTACAACCAAACACCCGAAGAAATTATATTGTGGTGAACGTTGAAATTGCTTCTCAAATGGAGAAACAAAATGAAGAACACGAGCTGGTAATCGATTAATAGTATAAAGAGTAGAATTAAATGCATCAACCCAAGAAAAAGATGGCATATTGGCATGAGCAAGCATGGTCAGACCAGTTTCAACAATATGTCTATGCTTGTGTTTGGCTAAACCATTTGTTCGGGATGGTGGGGACAAGAAAAACATATGCCAATCCATGGTGATCAAGAAAGTTCTTAAAAACATTGTTTTTAAATTCACACCTTCATCTGTTTCAAGAGTTTTAATACGACATGATAAGAGATTTTCAACATAAGTTTTGAACTTAACAAACAAACTGAAGACCTTAGATTTTAACCACAGACAAAACAACCATGTATATCTCAAAAAATCATGTACAAAAAGCAAGTAATACTTAAAACCAGTATTAGATAGTTGAGGAGAGGTCCATACATCAGAATGCAATAACTCCAAGTGAGCATGTGAAATAGAAACTGATAATTGAAAATGAAGTTTATGACTTTTGCCAAGAGGACAAGAATTACAAAAGAAATTTGTAGGTGCACTAGACATAGGCAACTGATAAATAGAAACTAAATGAGATAAAATAGATGTTGTCGGATGGGCCAAGCGACAATGCCACACAGATTGAGAGGCCCTATTACCAATGAAGGCAAAAAATTCGGGTGGAAAACATTGGACTTAGGCTGTAGGTGGAGAGGATACAAGCCGTTTCCACATCATCCTTGGAAAAGCGTCTTCTTCGATTTGAGGTCCTTGACAAAAAAATAACAGGATAGAAAACAAAGAAACAATTATTATCCAAGGCAAATTTATGAATAAATAACAAATTGTGAGACGTAGAGGGACAATGAAGAATTTTATTTAAGCGAAAGGAAAAAGTATGAGAAGAAATGAAAGTGGAACCAATATGAGAAATATGTAAACCGAAATCTTTACCAACAGCACCAACATGATCAAGGCCATTGAATGCAGAGGGGTTGGAAATATTTGTTACACCAGGAGTGACATGGGTGTTTGTACCACTATCAGAAATCAAAGTAGATGAGGAAGCAGAAGGATCATGAGAAGCGGCTAAAGCAGCAAGCTTTTTGTTGGATTGTTTTCCTTCATAAGACAAATTCATTATGTTGAAAAAATTAATGGCAGAATGATCCATCCAGTCACAAATCTAACACACAACGCGACTACCACCAAAAAAGGAAGAACCTGGTGGAGGAAGAAAAGATGGGGCAGGACCCAAAATAGAAGGACCACTGCGAGAAGAGAATGAGGAATAACCATTACCATGGTCAGAAGAAGCAAATGGATGACAGCCTCGTGCACCACCACGTCGGCCAAAAGCAAAACCACGTCTAGAGTCACGTGGACGCGATGCATTCAAAGTTGTAAGGGTGTTGTCTAGAAGAGGATGGTGGTACTCATTAAGCCTCCTTTCTGCACTTAAGATAAAGCCTCAAGCCTGTCATATGTGATTGGAGTATCACGGGCCTGAGCGGATGAAACAGTGGTCTCATAAGTAGGGAGCGAGATTGTCAGCGACCGCATTAATACCATCCAAGAACTCAGAGATGGAAAGAGAACCTTTACATGTATGCATTAGTTCACCACAGAGTTGAATGACTCGGTGTTGAGATTGAGAGGCAAAACGCTTCTCAAGAGAAAGACAAGTAGCACGAGCAGAGGTTGAACGAGCCGCAGTGGAACTGTGGGGGTGAGAGAGGTGTTGATCCATCCTAAAATCATTTGATAATTTTCGACCCACGATTCAAAGTCGGGATTGACGACATCGGTAAAGTTACCATCATCATCAAAAATAAAATGAGGAAGACAAGGAAGGGAACCATCGACAATACCCATAAGTTTGTGGCCATGAAGAACATGCACAAGTTGTCATGAAACTATGTGACATTAGAAGACGAAGAAGAAGAAGAAGAAAGGGAGTAGAGCCACTGAGAAAGAAAAAAGAGGGGAAAATGAAATTGGAGTTGCAAGACTATTAGGTATCTGATACCACAATAACTTTATGAGAATTGTATGCTGAAAACCATACCTTTAAGAGTCACTTTGTATTAATAGGATCAAAATGATAAGATAACATAACTACATATTTCTATTTTAATACACTAGTTACAAATGATAGTATAACATAACTACCTATCTCTATTTTAATAGACTAGTTACATAGATAAAAATGAATTCAAAAAATAAAGATGAATTCAAAGAACTTTAATTGCTATTACAATCAACTCAAATTCAAAATAATACAAGATAATCTAACAATTAACATCAACAATATTAGTCTAGTAAATAATAATTCGAGAATCAGAGAATATATCAAAATAATTATATTTATTATTCCAATATTTTAGTCCACTAAAAATTTCAGTCCAATCAACTAAAATAATATTTTCAAAAAACTAGAAATTCCTTAGAATTTTTTATTGCATTAATTCTATAGAATGAATTGTCATTGCTTCAGCCTCAAGAAGATAGGATTTGGAATTTTGGGGGACGTTTTTATTGGGTGGATTATGTGATTAGAAACCTCAAAGTACACTAGCTTAATTTCATTGAAATTTGTTATTGTATCATTTCTATAAATTGTAGTTGCTTTAGCCTTCAACATGGGGGTGAGTTTTAACTTAGTGGAATTTAATTGAATGGTCTTTCAAGTTGGATGCGGCTTCTGCTTGGACAATTTTTTAAAATAACAAAATAAAAACATAACATATTATTTTTTATTTGTACGCTTTTAAATATTTTGGACATGAAACAATCACCTCTTGCGCTTCATATAAAATCTAAGGCCTGGCTAATGTCTTCAGGACGTGTTGAACGCATAGCTTTGTTTTTTATGATAACTTAGTAGGATTTATTAATAAAACTAATTCTTGTTTTGAAGCATTTCAAGAATATAAAAGTTTTTGAGTTCTCACTAGAACTGCATTATTAAATAGTGTATCCACAGCATGCATGTTTGGCTAGGCTTAAAAAATTCTTATTTATAAATTACACTTAAGAAATAATAAAGCCAAATTTGAAAATAAGTTAATTATTTTGAAATTACATTTATTTTACTGTCAATAAGAAACTCCTTTAACTAATAAATAAGAAAAATGTTACTTAAACATGTATGAATATAAAATTTGGCTTAAAAGTAAGATGGTGTATTTAATTTAGACTTTTAAAATTTTAATTGACATTTTTTAAGTGATTGATTTTATAGATTTCATTTAATTTTTATTGTCGTTTATAAATTTTAATAGATTTTCACATATTTGTATAAATTTTCATTTTGAAAGACTTTCACATACTTTTATGGATTTTTATAAACTTTTATTTTTTAATTAAAAATCTGGAAAATAAAATTTTAATATCCACGATTTAAAAAAAATTGTTGCAAAAGAAAACTATAGTAATAATTTATTTATTCATTAATATTATTAAATTCATAAAAGTTAATGTTCTATTTAATTACTGCAAGTACACTACTTTAAAAGTTAATGACATAAATTATTAGTTTACTTTTTTTTTCCTTTTGGGTAAAATAAAAAATTTGAACTTCAAAATCACTTATGGTAAATCAAAAAAAAAAAAAAAGGCATGTAACTTCTTTTAAAAATATTTTCCGACAAGAACTTTTATTCAGTTCATAATCTCACTTCTTACATTTAATAATCTAGGATAATTTGCATTTTTTGTTCCCAATCTTGCAAATTTATAACAAATCTACCCCCAACCAGGCATTTCCAACCTTTGTGTTTTGTTGCAAATCACGTCATTTTGACATATTTTGACGATTTTGCACTCTTCTTTAAATAAACAAAAATACAAAAAAGCTAAATTTAATAAAACATAAAAAGATTGCAAATGAAGTCTCATAACTTTAAAAAAAATATAAAATAAGTTCATCTTCCCCAAAAATCTACCCCACGCCACCCCACGCATCCAAGGGTTGTCAAGAATCCACCAACATTCCAAAGAATGTGAGGTAAGCTCCAAGCGCTGATGATATTAATGCACAACACATCAATAGATAAACCTACAATCCATACATCATACCTCATTGTAAACCAAAATTTTCACTAATCACAATTGGAAATGCTCAAAGCGACCATGGGGGCTTGAACTTAACGCTTATACCTAACATAGCCCCATTCAATATGGCACCGTCAAATGGCTTGACCGGCACCACCCTATCACGGTGACGTGATCAACTAGGGATGATGGCAATGGGCGGGTCCAAGGCGGCCCCGCCCGCCCATGTTTTTGGCTGCTCACCCGCCCGCGACCCGTGAATTCATGCATGATCAAAATATTTATACCAAGCAAAACAAAAAATTATAAGATTTGAGTTGTAGTATAGTGGTTAATGTTAATAGTTTATAAGTTTTAACCGGCAATCATAATTTCTACTATATTTTATGATTTTTCCAAAAAAAAAAAAAAAAAAAAAATTTTTGGGGGCGGGTCGCGGGCGCCGGGGGGTCGCCCGGACCCGGCCCGGGCAGATTTTTTCTGCCCAAACCCGCCCCTATTGCGACTCCACATACATCCCTATGATCAACAATGCAATTGCCCTACCCAACAACTCCACATACAAAAACGCATGCGCATTTAGGGCATAACCTCGCAATAAATTTATTAAAAAATAGAACACACTCACCCACCACAAGATTGATATTCGGAAAATGGGCGTCGAGTCCCTCGGAGAATCCATGACCCATATGGTCCATAGCACAAACAACAAATCCATGCTTAGCGATATGGACATAAGTCAACTTAATGAACCAATTGGACTCTCCGGTGTACCCATGGACCACGCACAAAATACCCTTGATGGGGGTTTGGTTTGGGGTCCACTACTGAGTGAAGAGCTTGAGACCCTGCTTGCTCGTGATATACTCCGAGGAGTGGCTCACTGAATGGCGAGCTTGAGACCCTGCTTGTGCTCAATTGTTGGTGTTTGGTATTTGGTGGTGGTGATGGTGGTGGTGGGGTGGGGTGGGGTGGGGTGGGTATTGAATAAGAGAAGAGAGGTGAGGTGGGTTGGGGAAGATAAACTTATTTTGTGCTTTTTAAAAGTTATGGAACTTTATTTGTAATTTTATTTTATTTTTTTGTTGTTTTTAGTTTTTTTCTATTTTTATTTATTTAAAGAGGAGAACAAAACCATCAAAATATGTCAAAAAGACGTGATTTGCAATAAAATACAAAGATTGAGGATGTCTGGTGCTAAAAAAATTAGTTGGGGTAGATTTATTACAGATTTGAAAGGTTGTGGACCAAAAGTGCAAATGACCCACTAATCTATAATAACATATCATTATAAGTCACCACATTTATATAAATAAATAACTAAAGTACCAATTTACGAAGAAAAAGGAATACCCACATGATCATCAAGATAAATAGAAAAATAAGAATGAAGATAAAATAAAAAATACAGTAATAAAAAATTAATTTTTAACTTGATGAAATTCATTAACAAACCGCAATCAATCATTATAAAAAAAGTAATTATAAATTAATCTTATTTTTAATAAAAATAGAAAAATAAAATAAAAAAGAAGAAAGAGCATAAAATAGTTATGGGAATATTGAAAGAAAGAAAACACAATGAAGAGAGAATATTAATCTTCTATTTTATAAAAATAGTTGGTAATTAATCATGTGTCGAAGGTCCGTACAAGTAAAAAGAAGAAAGTGGGAAAATAATTAAGGGAATGTTTAGGAAAAGAAAAGAAAAGAAAAATCACGGAGATAAATATATTAATATTGGTAATATAATTAGGCTATAGGGTTCGTAAAAGAAAAAAGACAAAAGAGAAAAAAAAATTGTTAAGAGAATATTAAAGAGGAAAAAAATCAAATTGAAGAAATAGAAAAATATCGATCTACACTCTAGAGTTGGTAGAAAATATATATATATATTGCATAAATAAATAAAAAAGAGAAAATCTAAAGTCTTTCAAAGTTCTAGGGTGAACAAAAAAAATTATGATATCTTTTATTTATACATTGTGCTTTAAAATCAGTGTTAGCGATTTTATGTCTTTAATAATTCTACAAGTGCACGGATCGCTCAAGTAATAAAGTGGATATTGAGTCCAAGTATCGTTCCCACGAAGATTTAGATAGTTCAGTTCAATTATACTAACCTTAACCGAATCTAATGAACTTTTGAATGTTTGTTTCTTAAACTAATTAAAACATGAACTAAAATTAATTAACTAATTATAAATCAAACCAATAAAAAATTAAACTAAATGAGAATTACTTTAAAATTGGAAAAGAAAAGAAAAGAAAAGTATACTAAGATCTCGAATCCACTTATATCAATTATCTTTAACCCGAACCATTAAATTTGATAACATGATTTACTTATGAAGATCAATATTCCTAATTTAATTTAACAATCTCTTTCAAGTAGAATTAAACCTATTCCTATATGCGACCCGACTATATTTCTATAACGAATGCGAGCATACAATAATGCATTAGAATTTGTGAATACTTAGAGATTACGTAAAGTATAGTGGTATATTTCTATCCCCTATCTGACTCTACGACAATTAATATATGTATAACCTATTTTCCTTCTCTCGAAGGTAAAACAAGCCACAAGAATCATACAACTATTAGCATATATAATTGTAGATGAAGAGAAAATCAATATCAATTGTTCAAAAATAAAAACATGCTTAAATATCAAAAACTAGGTTCGAAGAATTAAAGATTCATGATACAAGTTTCATCATGATCCTAGCACTATTTAATTCTAGTCTAGCATACTAATAATAAGAGATGAAAATATGGAGTTCATCACCCGGATAAGAAGAAAATAATTGGGAGATAAAATATTGAACTTGATCTTCGTTTTAATCTTGAAATGATGAATCTTGATCTTCGTTCTTGATTTGTCTCCCGTTCTTCTCTCCAAATTCGGCTCCCCAAAATTCCATAAAAAAAACCCTCTTTGATATAAGTTAATAACTCATATATATACTTACCTAATTATGCCCTAAAAGTTCCCAAAAATTCATTAAAATCGTGTCTCAAAGGTTTCCTAATTGTATTAGGACTCAAAAAGAAAAGAAAATTACGTTTCTACCGAAAATACACGGGTGCGGTCGCCCAAGCAAAGGAAAAACCATTTTGCTGCCAAAAAAGGGTTCTGGGCGATCGCCCCGCTTTGTCCTGGGCGATCGCGCAGTTCAGCATTTTTTTCTACGGCGGCTGTTTTTTAAATGGCCATAACTTCTTGTAAGAAACTTCAAATTGAGATCCATAAAAAGTGTTGGACTCATAATTCAATTGTCTTTCCAATGATATATCATTTGACTTGTGGAGATTTTAATATCAAAAGTTGTACTCTAATTTCTCCACATGCTTCGGTAGGTAGTTTCTCAATTCGGTTCTTTAGCTTTCTGGTGTCTAAACCATTGATTCAACTCTTCATTGTCACTCCAAAACACCTTAAACTTAATGATTTTATCATCTTCCTCATTCTCCATTGTTTGGCTATTGATATTCACTTCAAAAACTCAATTTACTCGTTGATTTCACCAATTTGTTGCTCTTTCCGTCCATTCTTCTTCAATTGCTTATAAACGGGTCCAAAACTGAAATAGAAAGAATAATACAATAAATTAAGTATAAATTCAATAAAATGACAGGATAAAAGCTTAGTTTAAAGGCCCGAATAAGTGCACAAAATGCACTTATGAGTCAGTATATAGAAAATTCTTTATAAAGTCATCAAAAGTCATTGATATTTTGAATACTCTTGAATTCGTAGGATTTTAAAAAAGTCTAAAATAAATATCGTATGAAAATTCTTTAAAACTCCATATTGAATATCCAAAGGTCTTTTATAGAGTTTAAAAAATTTGTATTAAATATACCTAAATTTTTTAACTCCATAAAAGTTTATAAGAATCTTAATTAAATACACTCCTCTAAAATTTTCTTGGAGGATTTCTTATGCAACGTGATTGTTTTGCTTACCGAATACCTCTATATATTTGTGGTTAAATATGATGATGTTGATTTTTCAACTAATCTCAAATCAACTTAAGTATCCCATAATCAAATTAGTGACAACAAATAAATTGGCCACCTTGCCATTGTATAGACCCACTCTACCAACCGACCTAACCCTTGACGAGCGTCGATCGAGCTCAGCTAGCATATGAACTTGGCTGGCCGATGTTCGTTGACGAGCAGACTAATTCAAATTATTGTGATTGTCTTCCGTATTATGTATTTCAATAATTAACGTAATGGATCGTGAATCATCATTGAGCAACCGAGCAAGGCAAATATTAAGTTGTTGTACTATTTTTCTCTAGGATGAAAGAACTAGTAAAGTTGATCTTAAAAAACTATCCACGTAATATTTCGTTGGTCTTTGAGTCATCTTTATTTTTGGATTGTCATCGATATATTTATTTAATAGCATTTTATTTTTTATAATGATAATTTAAATTTGAAAAAGAAAATTATTTCTATTAAACATTTAGCATTTGATGAACTTGGTAATGAAGTTGCACAAATTGTGACAATTATTTTAGCTGAATATGGTCTTTGTAAAATCCCAGATTTTTTTTTCGCAATTTTTAATAATTTTTCAGTGATATTTAAGAATTCTTAATAACCTTTGGGATGGAAAATATAATTATCATCTTTAGAAAATAGAAAATGGTAATTTCAAGATTTGTCCTCAAGTTTTAAATATAAGTAAAGTAAGGATAAAAATATTTACAACTAAGCCCCCGGTTATTTGACATTAGAAGTGTCAATCCGGGTCAGACAGACCGGGTTGGCCCGCATTAGAAAAAGTCCGCACCACGACGGGTTGCGGACCCAGCCCACAAAAATTGAACATGAATCCGACCCACCCGTCAGCTCATCTGGGTTGAGTCCATGTGGACCGTGGTTCAATCCGGTTCGGTCCGTATGAATAAAAAATTTTTTTTTTTTAAATTACTAAAAATTTTAATTACTTATTGTAATTCAAAAAAAATGTTTACATATATAGCAAAAAATGTGTTAAATTACTAAATAAATAATAAATAATAATGGGAAATTCACATTTGTTAATTTTTTAATCCAATTTCTATTTTTTTATATATATTTAAAGACGAAAACATCACGCATCTGTCATATCTTTCACTTTAAACAGCTCTTTGCCATTTGTTTTTTGCCGAACCGACCGGGTTGTGAACAGCCCGCCTGTTTCACGGGACCGGCTGCGATTCGACCGCCTCGGTCCGTGAACAGCCCGCCCAGTTCATGTGCCGGCCCACGGTTCCGGATCGAGACAAGTGGGCCGATGCGAGTTCGGCCGACCCGCCCGTCTTAACACCTCTATTTGACATGTATGGGCGATTTACATATGTCAACTTCACTCCATTTTTTTATGTCTATACTTTGGTTGATGAGGCGTAATGCAAGACTCTAAAAAGTGTGACTAGGCGTGAAAGTCAAACTTCAAATTTTTTGGTCATAGACGAGGCCTGGGCGAAGCTTAGACAAGAGTGAGGTGAGATCGAAGCGTGAAATTTCTTGTTTTTAATATTAAAAATAAAAAATAAAAAATAATATTTTTAACTAAAAATGCGTGTCTAGGCATGACTAAGCAAGCATAAGCGCGATTTTTAGTTCAAAATATAATTGAATAAAAAATCATGCGCCTAGAGCATAAACAAGGTGTGGAGGTCATGTTTCGCGTCTATGCATGCTTTTTAGAACACTGACATAAAGTAGTGTTGTTGTGACTCATAAGCCTTTAATGTATTTTTCTTTGTTTCCGTGAATAAAATGTTGAGTTGGAACTCGTATATACTTTGTTGTGCCTTTGTTGTACTTTGAAGAAGGGATGAAGAACAAAACAAGAAAAAATAAACTTTAAAACACCAAAAGAAGGGTTTGAACACGATTATGAATCGTTGTCCTCAAACGATATTTGCCGCCACTGGGATAAAGTGCTTGAAGGCTTTAAATGCAAATAGTTTGTAGGAGTAATCAAACCTTTGATTCAAGTTCAAAATCAAGCAAAATGAACTTGAAGAACACTTTGAAAAATCTGATATTTGAACTTTGATTTGGATGTATTGATCTTTGTTTGATGTTAATCTTATATTCTTTAACTTGAAAACTATCTATATATATAGATAATCAAGTTTTACACACGAAAAGATGCCAAACCTAACCCAAAAGGTGCCAAAACTTCTTGAAACCCTGCCAGAATTCAAAAACCTAACGGCAGTGAAAATTTGTACTGGGCGAACACCCAGTACAATCCTGGGTGTTCGCCCAGGCCAATGTTTTGGCCTCAACACATGATGAGGACACTGGTGTTCGCCAAACCTTAAAGTTGGGTGTTCATGACTTAAAATTCCACTTCAATTTTTTGTTTTCCTTTTTATTTTTGGGTTTTGGTTTCACTTAATTGATATCCAAATCACTTCTTATCATGTAATTGAACAATATTACAACAATCCCCCACTTGTTCAATTATATAATAAGCGCAAACTCAAATTGAACGAGCGTTTATGCATAAAGTATGGATATCTTTCGATTTGAATCCAACCTTAGTGTAAATTTCACAAAGTATCATCGAAATCTCGTGTGGCGTGAAAGCTTTGAACCTCATTATTCCTTGTGATGATCTTGGTGAAATCACACACACAAACATCATGTGTTCTAAGTTTCATCTTGTCTCATTTAGCGCTCTTAAGGCCTTGCGCTCCTCCTATTCATGAACTTTTAAGAGATAAACTCCAACTCTCTATTGAGGCGGCACCACCGAAGTTCGTATAGGTAAAGTTCTTGCGATATCTTTGTCACTTTTAGGGATACTTGATCTAACGATCTGAACTTTATTAAGAGTCATAAAACTCTTCCCTCCTTATCCGTGACAACCAAAGACTTATAACCTAGGATAGGGTTTAAGAAAGAATAAGTGCTGAATCTATCCACTTATCAAATGACTTGTTGTTACCCTTTGAACCCGAGGTATACTTGTTAGTATAATCGGGTAGGGTTGCCATCATTTGGTGGATTTAATTACTGAGTTTCAACCCCATCCTACTAGTTGTTGTCCGTACTAATTCCCTTGTGAGCGGTTTAGTAAGCGGATCTGCCAAATTCTCATTTGACTTTACATAAGTAAGTGAAATTATTCCATCTTTAATTAATTTCCTCACATAGTCATGTCTTAGACTCATGTGTCTAGACTTACCATTGTACACTTCATTGTATGCTCTAGCTAAAGTGGCTTGACTATCACACAAGATAGATATAGAAGAATTATTCTTCTCTCCCAATGGGATTTCATACATTAAATCCTTAAGCCATTCAAATTCTTTTCTCGGTTTCGACCAATGCTACTGAATTCGATTCCATAGTTGAGTGTGTAATGCACGCGTTTGTTTCTTGGATTTCCAAGAAATTGCACCTCCTCCAGGGTGAATACCCAACCCGAGGTGGATTTATTTTCACCGCATTAGAGATCCAACTAGCATCGGTAAAATCCTTCTAGGATTGCCGGAAATTTAGAATATTGGAGACCTAGATCCTTGGTTTTCTTCAAATAACCAAGAACCCTTCCAATGTTCTTCACTTGGATTACTAGTAAACCTACTAAGTTTACTAATTGCAAATGCTATATCGGGTCTTGTGCATTGCACCGCATACATAAGACTTCCAATAACACTTGCATACTCAAGTTGTGCTATTGCTCTTCCATCATTCTTTTAAGTTTCAAACTTGAATCAAACGGGGTATTTACCTCTTTGATGTTCAAGTGATCGTACTTTTTGATCACATTCTCAACATAATGTGATTGGTTCAACATATAACCCCCATTAATCTTGGTAACCTTGATACCTAATATGGTATCCACTTGACCAAGATCTTTCATGTTGAATGTGGAAGATAGAAACCTCTTTGTTTCTTTTATACCTTGCATTTGATTACTTACAATTAACATATCATCCACGTATATACAAATAAGCACAACATAATTATCACATATTTTTGAATATAAACATTTATCAACACTATTATGTTTAAATCCAACTGTCATTATTGCTAAGTCAAACTTTTCATGCCATTTCTTTGGTGCTTGTTTTAAACCATATAAAGATTTTACTAATTTGCATACTTTATGTTCATTTCTAGGTAGAACAAAACCTTCCTTTGTTCCATATAGACCTCCTCATCGAGATCCCCATTTAAGAATGCCGTCTTAACATCCATTTGATGTATATGCAAATTATAAATAGAAGCTAAGGCAAATAAAATCCTAATCGATGTTATTCTAGCAACTGGTGCATATGTGTCAAAGTAATCTATTCCTTCCCTTTGTCGATATCCTTTTGCTACTAACCTCGCTTTAAAGGTATTAAGAGTACCATCTGTATTATACTTCCTCCTAAATACCCATTTACTGACCTATGGTTTTTGAGCCGGTGGTAAATCGACTAATTCCCAAGTATTGTTTGACATAATTGAATCCATTTCATCGTTTATAGCATCTTTCCAAAATATGCTATCTCTTGATGACATTGCTTCTCGATAAGTTTTAGGATCGGTTTCAACTTGAAGAACATATGGAATAGTTCTTGTGACACTCTTTTCATTTCCTTCAACTAAATAGAAGGAAATAAGTTGAGAATCAATTTCATCCGGTCCTAATACTTTATCTTTTCGAGCTCTTTTACTTCTCTGAAGTTCATTTGTATCAACATCCTTAGAAGGCGTTTCTACTTGTGATCTTGTAGAAGTAGGAGTCTCCACTTGAGATTCCCTTAATGAATTATTATCCAAGATAATAAATTTTCAAAGAACTCTACGTCACGAATTCAATTATAACATTGGTTTCCAAATTTAATAATCGATATGCTTTGTTTGTTTGAGCATATCCTACAAAAGCGCATTTGATCCCTCTAGGACCCAACTTAGTCCTTTTAGGATCCGTGTTCTTGCTATAAGCAAGACACCCCACACTTTGAAATAACCAATGTTCGGTTTTCTTCCTTTCCACAATTCGTAGGGAGAAACTTTTAATCTTTTAGAAGGAATTCTATTCACTATATGACATGCACTTAATAAAGCTTCACCCCATAAGTTAAATGGCAACTTAGAATTTAATAACATAGTATTTATCATCTCTACTAATGTCCTATTCTTTCTCTCACCAAACCATTTTGTTCGGGTGTTCTAGGAGCACTACATTGATGTATTATACCATGTTGTTCACAAAAAGATTAAATTCATTAGAGAAATATTCACCTCCTCTATCACTTCTAAGAATTTTAATCTTTCTATTTAATTGGTTCTCTACTTGATTTTGTATATCTTAAACATACTAAAGGCTTCATCCTTATGCTTCATTAAAAGATATAACAAAACCTAGAATGATCATCTATGAATGTTATGAAGTATTTATTACCTCCTCTTGTTATCATTCCATTTAATTCACATATATCGAATGAATCAAGTCTAATAAATTAGAGGTTCTTTCAAAGACTATGAAAAGGTTTCTTAATTAATTTAGACTTAACACATAATTCACATTTATTATGTTCTATGTTTTCAAGAAATCATGTTATTCTTAATCATTCTTTTATAGTAGAGAAACCAATATGTCCTAGTCTATCATGCCATAAAGTAATAGACTCAATAACATAATTTAAATTCATAGCTTTATTGATATCATTTTCAACAATACAAAGTTTGACCATTCCATCACTTGAATAGCCTTTTCCAACAAAAACACCATTACGGGAAAGTACAAGTTTGCCCGAATCATATACGGACTTGATTCCCGGTTTTCCCAACAAATCTCCACTTACTAAATTTCTATTCATATCCGGTACATGTAAAACATTTATTAATGTAATCTTCTTGCCGGATGTGAAAAGTAAGTCTACACTTCCTTTGCCAACAACCTTCGATTGAACTTCATTTCCCATTTGAATGTGTTCATCGTCCACTTCTTGATAGGTTTTGAAAAGTGACCTATCATAACAAACATGTATGGTGGCACAAGTATCATACCACCATCCTTGAACCTTTCCTTTGACGGTATTGACAATGCTCACAGTAGCAACAATGTTGTCCGTGTCAATGGAGTTCACCTTTCTGTTTGTTTTGGTTGTTTGCGGTTTACGCACTCACGGGCATAATGTCCGGGTTTGCCACATACATAACAAGAAACTTTAGATTTTTCCTTGTCCTTGTTGTCTTTGTTGGAGTTTGAGAATTTCCTCTTCATGGAATTCTTGTTGGATTTATCGATTTGATCAATGGCATGGGCTTTAGAAGTCCCCTCATGAGAATGTTCGTTCCCATCTCGTGCCCTTGATTCTTCCTCAATTCGAAGATGCTTTTGAATCCTTCCAAAGAGTAATCTTGGAACTATGAAGAATTTTCTTCCTATAGCCTTTCCATGATGATGGCAATTTAGCGATGATTGCACCAACTTGGAAACTCTCGGGAATTTCAATCTTCACGGACTTCATTTTGTTGACAATGACTTGCAATTCATGTACTTGTCCTAACAAAGGTATGTTATCCAAAATTTGAAATCAAAGTACTTGGAAATCGAAACTTTTGGTACCTTCCTCCTCGGCCTTGTATTTATTCTCCAATGCATTCCATATCTCCCTTGCGAAGTGGTGTTGGTGTAGAGATCATAAAACCGATCGTAGAGAGCATTCAAGATGTGTCCTCTGCAAATAAACTCATCTTCATGTCTCTTCTTTCTTTCTTTCTTTTTATTGCATCGGAATCATTTGGGGTTGGTTCCGGCAATGGTGCCAAATCCGGATCCAATATGTAATATATCTTCAAGGTGGTGAGAAGGAATTTCAACTTATCCTTCCATCTTGTAAAATTGGATCCATCGAACCTATCAAGCCTCACAAGGTCTTGATTCATCATCTTAATAGTAGCAATCGTAGTCTCGTTCTCCATCACAAAATATCGTTTGAGATTGTTGTACTTTGAAGAAGGGATGAAGAACAAAACAAGAAAAAATAAACTTTAAAACACCAAAAGAAGGGTTTGAACACGATTATGAATCGTTGTCCTCAAACGATATTTGCCGCCACCGGGATAAAGTGCTTGAAGGCTTTAAATGCAAATAGTTTGTAGGAGTAATCAAACCTTTGATTCAAGTTCAAAATCAAGCAAAATGAACTTGAATGAAACTTGAAGAACACTTTGAAAAATCTGATATTTGAACTTTGATTTGGATGTATTGATCTTTGTTTGATGTTAATCTTATATTCTTTAACTTGAAAACTATCTATATATATAGATAATCAAGTCTTACACACGAAAAGATGCCAAACCTAACCCAAAAGGTGCCAAAACTTCTTGAAAGGCTGCCAGAATTCAAAACCTAACGGTGAAAATTTGTCTTGGGCGAACACCCAAGACAATCCTCAGGTGTTCGCCGAGGCCAATGTTTTGGCCTCAACACATGATGAGGACACTGGTGTTCGCTTGACCTTAAAGTTGGGTGTTCGTCAAGACTTAAATTCCACTTCAATTTTTTGTTTTCCTTTTTATTTTTGGGTTTTGGTTTCACTTAATTGATATCCAAATCACTTCTTATCATGTAATTGAACAATATTACAACAGTGCCTTTTTTGTTAAACTCGTTGTGCATTGCCTAAGTTCCTTTACTTCAAAATTATTTAATTTAGCCATGTAACACTAACGATCTTTGCATCAAATCTGAAGTCGAGATAATTAGTCACATACGCCATCAATCCTTGGGATTACTGTTTGCATTTCTGAATTTATATTTTATTTTTATTTAGAGCTTTTTTATACTCAAAGTTGCATTTGGAATCACAGTTTCAACTAACTTTGAAGCGCTCCAGGTGATGTTACAGAAACTAACTTCCAGATGATGTCACATATAAATCTTTGTTTGCCAAGTCATCCATTCCTTTTAAGTTTTCTAATGATCACAAAATGATAGATGGAATAAAGTTTAATTAAGTTTACTCATTCAAAAAAAAAAAAAATTCAATTACCAGTAAGAACATCTTCTATGTATTCTCTATTACTTTTTAGATGTACACAAGTACTACATAAAAACATCTTCTATGTAATTAGATGGAGTTATAAAAATATCAAATACCATCAATGCATGCTAACAAAAACTCCGAGTAACTAATGTGGCACGCACCAAAAATAGACTCTGTTTAAAAGTCCGTATAAATTGAAAACCCACCATTTTTTTAAAAAAAAAATTAATGCCACATAAGCATTAATATTATGTTTAGACGAAATTCATTAGAGGTGAATTTATAATTTGACCGTCTATTCAATGGACGTAATGCCACATGAACTAGAAGTCCATTTATTTCACCTGCCACGTAGACTATAATAGACGGATTAATTGAAAATGCTCTAAAAACATTGTGCAAAAAACAATGGTCAATGGGGTATTTAACCCATATATTATGAGTTCTTTAGATGTGGGAATATTGATAAATGGTCGGCTAAGCCAGCATCTTTATTTAAATGGCCGTTGATCTATTTTTACAAGTAAATTATCAAATATATCATGCCTTCTCTTCTCCGTTTATTTGATTTCAAACGATTTCAAATTTCATCTGCTACTTATACGCTGCTACGAAAAGGATGATTTCAAATTATATTATTTTGCAAAGAAATCACATCTCATTAATCTCAAAACAAGTTCAAACAAGTATAAGAAATCTCGTTTCAATGTTAGATACTGACCCATCTAAATTCTTACAAAATGTTTAGTCATTTCTTTTTTTTTTCTTTTTAAATCATGAAAATATGTATACTTTTGAGTATGAATTGTGATTTTTATTTTAAATTTATGTAAATTTGAATTCATTTGAAATAGATTAATTGAAAAACTAGTTTAATAAGTATAAAATAGATCGGTTCTAGTCGGTTATGGTCAGTTACTGAAGAAAGTATTTAAATATTTTCTTTATAAAAAAGTCTTTACATTATAAATTTTATAAGTTAAACTCTTTTACCATTCTCTTGATGTTTGACACGGTCTTTTAGCCAACTTACTCTTTAGACACTTGAATAAATCTTGTGGTGAATCTCGTGTAAATCACTTGAATATTATCATTTTTTAAAATACACACGTGCCTAAGTAGATGTTGAGCCTCCCACATATAGATTAGTGTAGAAAGGGATGAACGTGACACTAGACGACCACCAGGACACCAATGGAGGACGTTGTGCCTTAAAGCCAAAAGTACAACTAGAAAAGTCAAAATTGTATTGAAAATGATTAAATTATAATTTTAACTGATAAAATTAAATAAATATATTTTTTATCAATACATTTCACATCATTCACAACTTATAACCCACTTTTTATCAACACATTCACCAACTACTTATAATATAAGTATTTAAATAATTTCAATACTACTTAAACATATATTAAAACATAAATTTGGAAAAATTACTTACATTACGAAAAACAAATATCTTAATTCTTAATTCTTATATATAAAAGAATGATAGTCATCAAAATTTTTTGCCAAATTTTCCATCCAAAACATTCATTAATTAATAATAATTAATAATTAGTAAATAAAATACATTAATAAAACCACCATTTAAATTATATCCATAATAATTTACTAACTAACTAACTAACTACACATTTTGCAATATAAAATAAAAATAAATCAACCTTATTTACAATATGAATTATGGGAGACACGTTTTACAATGTCAAATAAATTTAAGTCAAAACCTATAATTTCAATAAGTGTTTTGTTATACATTTAATTTACATAGACATTGAGCAATGTGCAACTATTATGATTTATATAATAAAATTTTAATCTTAATTTTAATTTTAATAATAATAATAACAATAATAATAATAATAATAATAATAATAATAATAATAATAATAATAATATATAATATATATATCTTATATATATATATATATATATATATATATATTTCTATTTTTTTTTTTTTTTTTCAGCTCCTAAATGGATTTTTTTAATAGGCATTAAATGTTAATTTCTAATACTACATTTAATAGCCGCCTGATTTTTTATTTTTTCAAATGGAGTCCCTCCATCTACCTTCTAATTTAGTTTTGTTATCATTGCAAAAACTAATTTAGTTTTATTTTATTACAAAAATTAATTATCCAATGCATTTTAATATAATTATATATATTTAAAATATTTAATTAATTTAATTAATTAATCCTATCTTTGTTTTGGTAAAAAAAAATGCATGAAATTTTCAATACTAATTAAGATTTAAGAGATCACATTTTCAATATTATTTTCAAGATTATTATAGAAAAAAATCAATGCATATTGAAAGAAAAATAAGTCCAAATCTACATTTTTAAATGCATTTTAATTTAATTATTATTGCAAAAATTAATTTTCCAATGCATTTTAATTTAATTATCTATATTTTAAATGCTTAAATAATTTAATTAATTAATCTTATCTTCATTTTGATCAAAATATGCATAAGTTTTTCAATACTAATTAAGATTTAAGATATCACATTTAAGATATTACATTTTCAAAATTATTATAGAAAACAATCAATACAAAGTGAAAGAAAAATAAATCAAAATTCATATTTCAAAGTTTTGTTATCATTGCAAAAATTAATTTTTCAATGCATTTTAAATTTAATTATCTATATTTTAAATATTTAATTGATTTAATTAATTAATATTATGTTCATTTTGGTCAACGTATGCATGTGTTTAATACTAATTAAAATTTAGTGTTTGATTTTATTATAACTAATTAACTTTCATAGATAATTATCGAAATTATTTTTGTGATTACACATCCTGTGCGATGCACAGGTACAACACTAGTGGGGAATAAAACGAAGACATTCTCTACGATATTTCTGATGAATGGGGAAAAGGGAACAAATACAAAGAGGGGAAAAAAAACCGCCTGCAAACCATGGTTAAATGCTGAGCAGATGCATTTAGAATTTTTCATGGTGGCAGAAATAGTTTCAGGCAAATTGCCAACAGGTGCAAAATGCCAAAGCCCAATACTGTTTTATTTCACAGTTGCTATTAGACAAGCTTCAACAATCAAAAGAAAACAAAACCAGCACAAAGAAGAAACCTGTATATATATAAACTGCTACGGATTGTCCGGTAAAAGAAGCTAAAATCCTGTCCACTGTCCAATAATGCATACCAAATGTGCTCTAATTTACGTACATCATCATTTCAACTTGAATTCCCCCCAATTCAACATGAATCATTAATCAGGCCAGTAGAAAGTCTTGAGTAGAATCCGGACTAGCAAGAAGATCAAAAGGTTTGCCTATGGTGTCTTTCAAAATAGTGATTTGGCCTTCTTTCAAGAGTATATCTTCATCGAGGGCCTCTATCTTCTTTTTCAACATATTGATCTCAGAATTCAATAACATGTTCTTCTCACTAAATTGCTTAATCTCCTCCCACATTAAATCCCTCTCTTCGGATACTTTTGGTAGTATCCCCCCTGCAATTGTTAGTTCTTTCTTACATTCTTGCAAATCAGTTTGAAGCCGATTAATAATCTCATCCTTCTTCATCATCTGCAAACAAGAAGAAAAACTAACATGGAACCAATAGCAGACAACTGAGGACAATTTTTCGAAATTTGAAAAGCAAAAGGGATCACATCAAATTTATGCTTAATTACAGAATATGCAAAGAAACAAAAAATCCAGGCAGGTATAATTGTTATGAACTCTCTTGACCTTCTCTCTACAGTTTCACTTTTAAATCACAGAGAACACAATATCAAGGTTTTCCAGACTTCCATCTCTTTATAATTCTCCAAAAACAAGATAATAAGATTTCTCTTCTAACACAACTTTGCTTAATCTAACTGAATTTGTATCTGGTCTTTCAAATGATTCTTATTTCTGTTAGCAGAAGCGATAATATCATATCAGCTTAACAATACCTATATATTTCATACTTTTAATTGGTTTTGCATACATGGAGATCAAACAATTAACAGAATCTATTGTGTCATCAGGATTAGCATTAACTGTACGCGTCATGGAATGTATCTAAGCAAAGAACATATAGTCTTGCTAATTCGACATAATGCTGACAGTATATCTTATGTAAGCAACTCGGTAACTTCGCCTCGAATTTTTCTCAGAAGCCAATTTATGCATGGTAACGTGGGGTCGTCTCAATTCAACTCTGTTAACCAGAAATTAGGTTAGTTGACCCAAATTGGAATAGAATATATTTGGGCCTTATGATAATACCCAAAGCTATGTAGATTAAATTTTTTGGGGGCTTAAAATGTTTTGTAACCTCTGTAGTTTATGGGATAAAAATTTTAGTCGAGCTAATTCACCTCTGGCATCACAATTACTTTTTATTTTATTTTAATGTGCACTATATGGAGGATGAGTTTCGAACTTTAATTTCCATCTACGTGATCTCTTTCAATATGCTCAAGTCTCCGTATTGACATTTTCCCTCACACTCCCAATATAAGGCAAAACAAGAGGAAATTAATAGTCTCTAGTGATTATCTGCTATAAATCTTAGATAGGAGTTCACATTAACTCTTCCCAGTTACTTTGTCAAATATGTTCTTTATTATGCTATAGTAATAAAAATTTCACATTCAAGGTTTTAAGAATCAACCATCCAGCATGATGTGTTATAGAGGGAATTACTGCATGCAGACAAACAACATATCTTCAAGCAAGAGGAGAATCAAGAATCAAAATTCAATCAGATAACAAATGAAACCATAAACAACACTGCAAAGAGTAAGATAAACTTATAGATGAGAACATATAATGTTGCATGTTGCAGAAGAAATAATAATATTTTGGACTTACCTGAAGTTCAAGATCTTTCATCTTGTGGTTTACACAAGAAAAATTATCCAATGCATTTTGCACTTCACATTTGAGAATCTCATTACCTCTGACTGCTGCAGCCAGCTCAGCTTGAAGTTGCTCCATATCGAGCTCTTTGGAATAAAGCTTCTCACGCAACAAACTTGTCAGTAAGGTCTCTGCTTTTAGCTCAGATCGGATTATCTCCTATGCAAGATGTACAAATATTTACAAACTTGTATTGAAAAAAAAAAACAAACAAACAAACTAGAGGGAAGATTAAATTTAATTGTGGGACAAAATTTTAAAAAAATAGGAATCAATCAACCTCTGATTTCCGATCGTCTAGCTTATATGATTCATCATCTAGACTGGGTGATTGAGATTCCAGGATAACTGAGCCAAGTGTCTCATGCAACTTCGTGGATTTTTCGTGCAGCACACTGGAGACAGTCTGCACACTCCTTGTCAAGTTTTCATTGGCCCGCTCAAAACCTTGAAGCTTCACTTCACATTCAATAATAAATTGGCAATCTAAACCTGCCTCAGAACCTTGTCGACTTTTCAGTGTGTGCCTTTCGTTGACTTTGATATATTCAAGTAACTTCCTACAAAGTTGGCTGCTCTCCATAAGAGACGGAAGCACTTGATTTAGCAAGCAGCTAATACGATTCTGTAGTTCTCGATCTAACTTAAAAGTTGAAGTTGCACCATCTTTCCCACGGTTTTTAAGACGATTCAGTAGATCTATGTTCTCACACCTAAGTGAATCAACTTCAACCCTATAAGATTCCACCTCCTTTCTCAGGGCATACTCCACTCCAGTCAGCCTCATATGTTCAACTTGCAGCTTTGTGAACTCAAAATCACAGTTCTCTAAAGAAACTTTCTTTCGAAGATCTTCACAAAGCCCTCGCAATCCATCTATTGTTTTCTCTTGATCTCTACAGGTCCTTTGCAGTCTACTGATGGATCTGTGCATATCCTTGCACTCAACAGCTTTCGCCTCATAGTTTCTTCGAAAGCAATCTCGATCTTCTTCTGCTGCTCTAAATTTGTCTTGCAGTTCAATAAGATTTTTCTGTAAATATTGTTTCTCTTCTCTAGCTTCATTGACTTGAGTTGTTATGCTCTCAAGCTGTTTCTCTGAATTTGTAATTCTGGTTCTAGTATCCATTTCCCTTTCACTGAAGGAAGATACTTCCCTTTGAAGGGAAACATTTTGCTCTGCAAGCTCCCTAACCCTCTCTCGAAGCCTATGTTCTTCAGACTGGTATTTTTCTAGTTTGTGGGACCACTCAATTGATCTCCTGTCCAATTCCTTTTCAAGTGCCAACTGCAACTCATGCTTTTCCTTCTCCAATCTCCGAGTCTGTGTGCTTAACTCTGCCCTTGCTAGTTTGATATCTTCCCTAAATAAGACCTTTTCAGCAATCCGATCCTGTAGGAGAGCTGAAACCTCTACTGCCATTTTTACCTTTTCCTCTGTTAGGTTTCTAATTGTCTGAATCAACACTGGCATATTGCACCCTCTGACCTGAAGAAAGTTTTCCTGTTCAAGTTCTTCTGAGAGGTATGCAGCACGGTCCTCAGCTTCCTTGAATTTTCTAAAAAGTTCTATATCAGTATCGTCTATAGCCTCGACATTTAGTGCAAGCCCATCTTTACCACCGAAAGAAGTCTCTTTCTCTGAGAATCCTGAAGTTTCTTCATGATGATATCCATTGGTAGTCTCAGGATGCCCATCTAGTGTGCAGTTTTTTGGAGAAACTTCATCAGAATAGGCACTGGAACTTTCATTAAAGGTTCTGCCATAGATATCTTCAATAGTGATTGGGGTATCCGAGTCATATTCTTCTGACCTAATCTTGGACAAAAATCGAGATTGGGTAAGTCTCTCGACCACATGCTTTGCAAGTTTTCTAGGGGATTCACGGCAAAAGCCATTCTCCTCCCAATCTCCAGATGAAAACTGAAGCTGAGATACTTTTGCATCTCTGAAGGATTGAGACTTGGGTTTCTGTTTCCTGCCATCATTTGGTGAAATAGGAACAGTACATTGAACTCTTGGTGGGCGCATTCTCCCAGAGTTCCCATTATCAATGTGATTTCTCGTGGAAAAATGGCTCTTTGAAGCACTCGTATCCATCTGTTGTTCTCCATCTATGTAACGATCCAAAACTTTATTTGATACATTACTGGATCCATAAGAAGAGGACTCAGATATATCAGAATGTGCTCTGGAAGCAACACTATCGGATTTCCCCACTCTCTGCTCATTTCGAATCATACTCGCTTCAAAGCAATTTGCTCGGGTTTGTCTATCAGGAGTTGGTGTACGGCAACTGAATCAATTAACAATTGCAACAATCAATGCCCAAGAGAAACATATGTTTAAACTTTAAACTGCCACAGCTTTGAAAAATTGAAAATTGTATAAAACAAATACAACTTTAAAGCCATGACAACAGCATTACAAATTGCTTACCGAGTGGAATGTTGACCAGATTGCTTGTGTGAATTACTGGTACTGCGAGGAGAGCCACCTTGATCACCAAAATTCCCATAGTGTAGGGATCCAGATGAATACGAAAGGCTTCTTCTAAGACAAGGAGCAGTACCAAAAACTTGATTTTCCGAGCCATGTTTTTCTTTTCTGGGATTGTCAATACTTTCTGTTGGTCTCTCCCAGTAGACTTGCTTATCTGTTGATGGTGGTGAGACTTGATTACTGTTTCTGCTGTTAGACGCGTTTGATCTAAACGAAAAGAACTTCTTCATCTCTGTGTCTTTAGCTCCAACCACTAATATTTATCATGAGAATCGCCAATAGATCTATATAGAAGAAAATACAGGAACATTTATAAAGACTGCTAGAAGAGGAGGAAACTAAATGAGAGGGGACAAGTAGCTAAATCATGTTGCAGACAAGATAACAAAAACTGTATACATAATTTCATCAACAAATCATGTATATTTACAAGACATGCGTGCAAAATAAGACACCACATGCAAGTCTAGACATCAGTAAAACAAAGCAGCTCCACCAATTTCCATATAGATCAAGAAAACACCTGGTGTAGGCCAGAAGATGTATACATATGAGAAGCATAACCAAAAAACATATAGGAGTATCCTAAAAAACATCATTTTCATCAGTTATAGAGTTTCAAAACAAGAAGAGACATTATTGCAAGCTGCAATGTAAATATATCAAGTTCTCATAATCTGTTATTGTACAATATTTCTTTCTTGAATCTGATCTGCACCATGAAGCAACAGAGAAAACACAGAGGCTATTATAATCTCCACACCCAGCAAAATGTAAAACAATGAAACTGGAAAGTACAATAAAAAGAGGCTCAAGCAGCTTGATATGTTCACAACTTGTAACTCCCTGCTACTACAGTACAATATGTAAGCTAAAAAACTGAAAAGCATTGTCCAAAATAATTAATTAATTTTTCTGCAAGTGCAGCATTGATTTCAGTGATCTCCTTTACCGTTAGCAGGAATCATTAGACTCTTCTTGTACAAAAGTATAATTAATCAATATGTTTCTGACTCATGATTAGAAAAGCATTTGTTTTATAAGCTGTTATTGGGGTCAAGATGATTCCTGTTGCTTAAAGACCATCCTACCCTCAATTCTTCTCATCCACCTTGTCTTTATACCCTGAAACACCACCTAAACTTTTCAAAGAGCGTCTTGGGTAGTGCTTACAAGTTACTTATTTCACCAAACGCCGGAGTTACTTTCTGAACTTAAAAAACTTATTTTTCTAGAAAGTAACTTTTAAGCACAACCACACATCTCTGTTCTTAAAACATAACAAGAACCACGACTTTGCATGGAAGAAATGAAAATATAAAACTCTTTCCGTTTCAAAAAAGAAATGTCAGTCTGCTAAAAAATCACACAAACCAAGAAAGATTAAGAAAATAACTTAAATTACAAACCCATTTCAGATCAGTAAACTCTGTATCTTAAATTAAATATAAATCTCGAGATTGTTTCCTGAATATAGTATTTCTTGAATTTATCCAACTCCAAAGCAGAATCATATTTCTAAAACCCTACAAAAATTGCATTAAAGAGAAAAGAAAAACAGAGATTAAAATATATACTCACAAATTGATTTAATGTTTCTATGTCCGCTTATATCTTGAAGCAAAGAGGTTCTGAAAGTAATGAAGAAATAAATCCCTAGATGTCTTTAGAAAAAAAAAATAACTTACTTTTTTCTTGAAATTATGAACTCTAGTAGAACAGAATCATCTTTATCAAACCCTAAAAAACACATTAAATTAAA
This sequence comes from Forsythia suspensa, assembly GCA_023638005.1. Taxonomy (NCBI): domain Eukaryota; kingdom Viridiplantae; phylum Streptophyta; class Magnoliopsida; order Lamiales; family Oleaceae; genus Forsythia; species Forsythia suspensa. Next base: position 34,640,403 of record CM042674.1, on the reverse strand, counting down.
GAAAAATAATTCAAAATAAAGACTCACAAATTGCTTTACTCTCTCTCACAGCGATGAGCAACGAAGTGACCGTTAGAGACTATTATTTCTAGGATATAAAATATAGACACAGTAAATCTTTATCAGATTATTATTTCAAAAATCTCATTAAATAAATCGAATCAAATTATCATTTTCAAAGTAATTAGTAAATAAATTGCATACAGGCGTGCCTACCAAATACAAGTCCAAAGATATTCAAACAATTTCAAATTCAAAAACAAATAAAATAAAATAGAAAAACTTCCAATTAACGTATCCCGAGATACCAGGAACACCGCATGTATCAAATTTACAGACAAAATCACCATCAATAATTATTGATACACATACACTTATTTCCATATATATACATATACATTCACATATATTCAAACACAGAGAGAACATATAGTGAGAGAGTGGACAACCTCAAATGGCGGCTGATTAAAATGTGAAAATTGTTGGCTGAAACTTCGAGAAATTGGAAAGAACAAAGTTAGAGAGAGAGAGAGAGAGAGAGAGAGAGCGTTTCCTTTTTGGTGTTGAATTGATGATACTCGATTACTCGCATCACTCACAGTGAGTGTGTTATAGAGTAGGAATGGAATTAATGATAATGGTAGGGGTAAATATGTCAAACATTAAAAGTTTAAAATTTCGATGCGGCGGATATGGCGGAAGGAGCGTTTTTGCCTTTTCAGTGTGGGCCTCGGCCTCAAAACATTTTTAGATAAATTACACCATGGTCTTTTTCAATCGTTATATTCATATCCTCAACCTACCATTTATTGCACTTATTTTCCTAACATTTTAAATCTGTAGCACCCACGTCCCCAGCTCACTCAAAACATTTACTAAAATGTTTCATGGTCACCAGGGGCGGATCTAGAAAATTTTTGAGCCCAAGCTGTTATTGAAAAAAAAAAATTTGCACTTTAAAACTGGAATGTTACTAAAAAAATTTTTTTTTTTTACACTATAGTTTTTTTTGGGGGAGGGGACTATATCCCACCCCCCTTAATTCCGCCCATGATGGTCACATAACACATCATTGTGTCGGATATGATATGGATTGAAGCAAGAGATGTGCTTCATGAACACAAAAGTTTTATCCTACTCGAATTTTTAAGTAAAAGTTGAAGTCATTGTTTGGTTTGTTTTAAAATAAATGAAATATTTTTGAACAATTTAAAAATTTTCGTTTAACATTACGAGAGTGTCACGTAGTTATTTAACGTCCAAATAAATATTTTTCATAAGCTAATGATTGTAATATGAGTGCAACAAATGATAAATTGTTGACATGAGTATCACATTTATGAAAAGTTGAGACCCATGGTGGAATTTCGCAACAAATTTTAATTAATATGTATCATATAATATATACTAATAAGAGGAATTTTAAAAAAAGTACATATTGTGGACCACGATGTACAACACTTGAATGATGGAACCAAATTAATATAAATTTCTCTTTTTTATAATATTTTTTTTACTTTCTAAATCTTAATAACATACATTAAAAATATAATTTGGAAGCTAAAATCATAATATATGCATTTTGATTGTGGTAAATTGATTGCAATTCTACATACTTTCTAGCTTTCTAACTTTGATTCTCGGTTCTAGTATTTGGAATCGAAAAATTGAAATGAATCAAACTTTTAGTGTGTTTGGTTTAGTCATTTATAGAATTTTAGTCTATATTTAACGTAAATTCTCTCGATATCACTATAAAACTTTAATTATGAAATTGAGTCGGAGATTGGTTCAACTCCATAATTACATTTGGAACTAAATCTCATTGATTAGTGTTTAAGTTCGGTTTTCTTCAAAATTGAATCAAATCAAAACCATGTCCATCCTTGCTCATTTGACACTTGTATTTTGTTTTTTAAGATTCATAAAAACTATAATCTAATTTTACTACTCTCTATGCTCCTTAAAAAGAATAAATCCTTTTGACTTTTGTAAAGGGTTTACCATGTCCATGCTACGATGGTTTTTAACTTTTATTTTTGTATTTTGTCCATTCTCAAATCCTAAATTAATAAGAATGGTGCAATAACAATAATCCTTTTTGGTGTTAGAATTGATAATCTCTTGAAATTTTGTCTTTCTTTTTGTCAAGTGTGCAATGAGAAAGCTAAGGCAATAATATTTTTACCTTTTTGAAGTTTTACGTGGATCTTAAGCATAAAAATTTGAAATGTTGCAAAAATAACGGAGGACGAAATTGTATATTATTAATAACATTAAAAATTTAACACGCAACACAATTTTTTTTGCAAAATCGAGATATTTTCCTCTATAAAAGAAATGGAATTCTTGTGAAGAATTTCAACTCAAATTTATGTTTAAAGGTGGTCGGGGATTTTAAATTTTAATTAACAAGTTGAAAAGTCTTAGAATCATATTATTTACATTAAATCAAAGTCGAAGGGCATAACCAAGACCAATATTAAGTCTTTAATCTTCTTGATTTTTGTTGGACCACCTCCACGATTCAAACTTGCATTGAAACTTCTAGTTAGGTAAGTTTCTAATAGACACACGTGTCAACAACACAGACATATCCATGAAAAGGAACAATAGATTAACGAAAACTAAAGTCTTTGATCTTATTCTAATTCGTGATCAAGAAGATTGATTCGATTTATTGTTGAAGTGACGTAATACAAATACCACTTGACTTGATTCCATGCCTACCTTATGCATATATTTAGAATCCAAGTAAAATGTTGTACACAAATTTAATCTTCACCCTGTTTATATAATTATATTCTTTAAAACTTGTATATCATACGAAGATGTACATTTTACAAATGAAGAGAATCGAATGAGTTTTGAAATTATTGGATTGGTGTGTTATGAGTCTAAACTTTGATGATGTGGTAAGTTGGTGAGTTGGTATTAGAGTCAGCAACACATCATATACACATGGAGTTTTATAAGTCAATTTAGTAAAAATCGTTGATTTTGACGACATATAAGAGATAAAGTAGTAATATTTGTATTGAAATTAAAGTTGAGAGACTTAATCAAAATAAATTGAAGCTAAGTGACGCCAATAAGATTCCAATGAAAGTTGAAGGACCTTTGGTGTATTTAACCTAACTTAAAACTTGATAAGAACATCTTCGACTCTCTATTTGTAAAGAGCAACTTTTGTATTTTAGCCAGCATCTATAAATTTAAAAAGTAAAATTTGAAATACTTCAACAGTCTCTTTATCTGTAACACTTCATTTTAATTCTCTCAATAAGTATTTATTATTCTTTTATTTTTTATCTTGATCCGCTCACTTTCTTATTATTATATGATTTTCTTTATTTTTCTCTATTTTATTTTTCATGCACTATTTAATTCAGCCAATGTATGGACTATTAAAATTGAAATACTTTAAATGAATTTAATTATAAAGAAAGTGAGTTTGGCGTTCTATTGGCGTTCTACTAAATTTAGAGAGCCAAAATCACTTTCTATTTGAAAAGGTTAATTTGGAGAGTTTCTTCAAGTATAATTTTAAATGTTGGCTCTTTAAAATGAGTAATGTTACTCATAGTCGTTCACTACCGGTAGTCATCCTACGTGTCATTACTCAATTGGATAAATTAATCATAATTAATGACTATAAATACATTATTCAATTGGATTATATAATTTATCCAATTGAGTAATATCACGTAGGATGACTAACGATAGTGAGCGACTATGAATATTATTATTCCTTTAAAATAGAGAGCATCTTATATTTAAAAGGTATTTTGGAAATGCTCTAATTACTTGTTATATTATACTGTAAAATCAACAAAAATCATGTTTTAGAGGGTCAACTCGTAAAATTATGCTCTGAGAGACACTCCAATTTAAATTTTTTAAATAATTTGGAGAGTCAAACACACTATCCATAATTAAATACATTGAATGAATTCCAATTATAATACTCATATATTGACTAAATAAAATAGTATATACAAAATAAAATTGAAAAAAATCACATAATAATTAGGAGGAAGCGTGTCAAAATAAAATATAAGAAAAAAAAATAAAATCTTATTGGAAGAAGTAAAATGAAATGTTAAAAATAAAGAGACTATTAGAGTCTCTAAATTTATATATGTTTTCTAAAATAAAAAAAAAGACTCTTTCTAGATAAAGACTCTCTTGGAGATGTTCTTATATTGTACTAAACATTTAAGAAAGTTAGCTTATAATTAAATAATTAAGTTTTATATTATTTTTTAACCAAAGTTAGATATAAATAGTTACAAATTATTTATTTACAAGTGAAAAAATATAACATGCACGAATATCATTCAAAATGTAAATTCATTTAAAGAATGTAATTTTGACTTGAGCTTGACCAAACATGCACTTGGACTATGGCCTTAGCAGCCGCGCACCTCGCAGTTTCTTGATAATGTCGTCAACAACATATACTAGGTTAGTGGTCGATCGCACATTAAAATACGTGCTTAATCTTTAATTTATATTTATTACCTTAAATATTTTCGTTTCAATGATATTTATAACATGAGTAAGTCAATCCTTGCACCATTAAGTACTTTTTTTATATCCATTTTAATGGATTTTTTTGGTTAGTCAAAGTTTGATTAGTTAAAAATTTGATTATTCAAAAGTCTCATTTCAAAATTGTCCATTTTTTGGGTCAAAAGTTGCGGCTCTTTTTCTAAGCAACAAGTTATTTTGATCATTTTACTCATTTGATCAAAAAATAAAAAACTAAAACCCATTAAAATTCATACCAAACAAGCATTAAATTGTTATAATGACAAATATGAAAATTGTTAACACTTTAAAATGAAAATTTCGAGGTCTTTAAAATGCTAGAAAGTCAAAAAGTCACTACCACGAGGTCCATGACAGAATTGACAAAGTTTGACAATCCAACATCTATGTATGCGTAGCCTTGCTTCCTAACTAAGACAATTTTTTTCTTTTCCATCGTTGTCAACATACTAGAACAAGACAATTTAAATTATTCGGTAGAGTTTTTTTTTTTGGAAAAAATAGATTTTTTTGGTTATTTTTTGATTTTTAAATGTTTTGTAGTGTAAAAAGGGTTGAAAAGTTAAAAATTGTGGGAAAAAAAATAGATTTTTTGGAGAAAAAACTCTACCAAACATGCTCTAAAATATTGTGGCTAAAACCATAGGCGGATTTTTTAGTGCATGTTTGGAATTGTTTAAATTATAATTTTAACTGGTTAAACATATTTTTTATCCACACATTTCATAAGACTTACAAGTTACAACTCACTTTTTTATCTACACATTCATCAACAACTTATAATTTATAAAATTAAAAATTCAAAGAATATAAATGAACTCAGATTTGTTTTGGCCATTGCCTCAGAAGTCTAATGATCACCAGACCAGATCACCTAATCCCTTTTGGGCATCCACAAAGATGGATTATGCTCCATAGCACTAATAACCAACAAAAACGGCAACCAATGTTTACAAATTGTCCGAGTTATATGCATCAAAGCCACAAAGGCTTATTCTTAAGAAACTTTGTACACGCCTCAAAGTTATTGTCCACAAAGAACGAAACAAAACAACCCTTCTCTAACCTATTTTGGTAACCCAAAAATAAAGAACACCAAGTATTTTAACAATATCACCCAAAAAGAATGGAACCGAATTAGAGAATAAGAATAAGAGTTTCCTAGAGTCATAAAAAGAATGAAAAAAAGGTTCTACACTCACACACTGAACCAACATTGCATCTGAAGAATCAGCCCCCATAACGTGTAAAGGAAGCATCCATAAAATGATGCAAGGGCCACCAGACAACCACGTATAACCATCATAAGCAATGTTACCATTAGCAAAAGTGTGTTTTAAGAAGAAACGTCGTTCACCAATGAACATTTCACACACGTTTATTCCAACAATTCACTTGGTAATAAAAAATTTCACTAATAAAATATTAAAATAAATATTGATTTAATTCTTTAATATGTAAGAAGCGAACCATCGATTCAATTCATCTCCAACTCCATATAATTTTGTCCACCTCTAAATTCTCGATGAGGGCATGGCCAGAATGGCCAAACATATAATATATAATATAAATGCCACAGAGATTCATTAAATTCAATTATGGATGTTGTGCATCATTATGCCCAATTAAAGTTGAACAACCAGTGCTAAACTGCATTATTCTTAATCATTTAATATTCATTTCATCTACTGTGTAGATGCAAAGATTGGTCTCTTTTCAACTAATATATAATTTGGTGTACTTTAAGTAAAAATTATTGTATTGTTTTATACATTCTAACTCAATTGAAAATTAATTATTTGTTGACAAACTTATAAGCTGGAGGAATAGATTTTTTTTTTTTTTTTTTTTTTTGGGGGGTGGGCGTGGGTGGGTTAACTTACAAACATAGTAAATAAGTAAACTTTAAAATAAATATTTTCTTATTAGTGAAAATAATAAACAAATAAGTTACTTTAAAAAAAAAGTAATTTATCTTAGTTAAGAGTAAATTATTTAAATATATGTAATTATAAAAAATTATTTAAAAGCAACGTTACTGTTTTCCGCTAGCCAAACATGCTCTTTCTTGTTTTCATTCTTAATGGGAAAAATGCAATGGAAAGAGAGCAGGAGGAAATGATGCAAGTTTTTTTTTTTTTATCATATAGGAGTTTGGAATAGAAAGGCTAATGGGTTTACTAATCCACAAATTTGTAAAGTGGATTTGTACCTATATGTTTATTAGAAGATCTAATTCTATTTCATCTAATTATAAAAATAAATCAATGTCTTTCTCAATAAATTTTTTTGGGTAAATTCAAGGCCGTCATTGTTTTGATATTTATGGACTCTAAAGTCATATATTCAAAACTTAATTCAATTAAAGTCGCATTTTAGAGCTAAAAGACCAATATACCCTTAATTGTAAAAAACGCTAATTGTGATACTGTTTTGTTGTGATACTGTTTTATTGTGATACTATTAAATCTATAATTTTGTACTATTAATAGAACATTTTAAGAACAATATTATTCTCTTGTTTATTCTCTACTGATTAATCCGTCTACTATTAAACACCCTATATATTTATACTTATCTATCTAATGAGAATCTATGTCCTAATTGAATCTCAAACATGTTCATAGCTTTGACAGATGTCTCTAACAAGTTGAAATTTCAACAATATCTAATTCATAGCTTACCTTGAGATTCACGAATCAACTTAAAACCTTAGAGTTTTCGATATGACCATGTTGGAGTTTTCGATATGACCATGTTTTCTGCATAAAATACATTCAAACACCAATTTTGTTGTGACTATTTAGAAGGTTTTGGTGTTATGAGTAGTCAAGTACAAGTTTATGATTCTTGTAGTGAACCTTGTTTAGGATCTGATCAATCAAGAACTGTGAGTGTCAATGAAAAAGGATCAAGTTCAAAGGATGTTCAACAAGAGAAAGATGAAGGGTGGCTTCAATAAATATACATTTATTCGTGATACTGTTTTAAAAGATTTGTGATACTGTTTTGACAAGAAAAATTAAAGATTGCCATTTTAAACTAAAGAGACAACTTCAAATGGGTAAAATCCATCATATGCAGTGGCAAAACAACTAGTCTTGACCATCTCGTTAAGACCATTTCGAAAATATATTATAATAAAAATTTTGAGCACGCATGCGAATTCTATGTTCATTTCTATTGTGATACTGTTTTATATAATACAATATCAAACAACACACATGACTATGATACTTTGCTTTTATCTTTGATACTGTTTAATTAGTCATGTGTGTTGTTTGATATTATATTATGTAAAACAGTATCATGGATTAAAACATAGATTAAAACAGTATCAAAATTATTAATACACATTACCTAAATAAAACAGTATCATGGATTAAAACGGTATCATAAACAAAACTAAGACATTCAAAAATTCTAAGCATGTATGTGAATTCTATGTTCATTTCTATTGTGATATTGTTTTGCATAATACAGTATCAAACAACACACATGACTATGATACTATGTTTTATCTTTAATCTTCGTTTAATTAGTCATGTGTGTTGTTTGATATTGTATGCAAAACAAATATCATTAAAACATGGATTAAAACAATATCAAAATTACTAATGCACATTACCTAAATAAAACAATATCATAGATTAAAACAGTATCATAAACAAAACTAAGACATTCAAACAGTATCACATGTTCAAACATTGCCATAATTAAACAGTATTAAAGATAAAAGTACGGTATCATAAATAAAACTCATTCCACATAGATTCAAACATTATAATAGAATAAAACAGTATCATGGATTAAAACAATATCAAAATATACTAATGCATATTTCCTAAATAAAATAGTATCATGAATTAAAACTAAGACATTCAAACAGTATCATATGATTAAAACAGTATCAAAATATACTAATGCACATTACCTAAACAAAACAGTATCATGAATTAAAACAGTATCATAAACAAAACTAAGACATTCAAACAGTATCACATATTCAAACTTTGTCATAATTAAACAATATCAAAGATAAAAGTACGGTATCATAAAAAAAATTTCCACATGGATTAAAACAGTAACAAACAGTATCTGTGATACTATTTTAGAGAATGTATGATACTGTTTTGACAAGAAAAATTAAAGATTGCTATTTTAAGTTAAAGAGACGACTTCAAACCTTCCTTGAACAACATGGTTACATGAATCTTTGGGGTAGTACATCCTCTGATGAGCTTCTATCCCATGAAAAAGTGAAAAATCATTCTAACACTCAGGTTTTCTGTGATACTCTTTTCTATAATACAGTATCAAATAACACACATGACTAACAATGTTTTTGTGATATTGTTTTTCTATAATAAAGTATCAAACATCATGCTCTCTTTTAACAATGAGATTTTCTTGCCACTTCATCAGCACATAGTCATAACTTTGGGAGACATCATGCTCTCTTTTAATTCTCTTTTTGCAACAGAGATCATTCACTAGCAAATGTCCATGATGCTTATCTAACTGAAGAATTTCCTTACCTTGTTGTGCTTTCTCTTTACTAGCAAATATCCAAGATGCCAATTGTTCTCCAATATATATCCAGGACAGTAATGCATCTGAATCAAGCACGACATTGTTGTTCTCATAGCAGACGCAAAATGAAGTTTCTGAAAATTAGTAGTCTCAGATTTTGACTTTTCTTCTAGCATCTTGATTGCAGCATTTAAATCCAATAGTTTCCAAGAACAATTAAGAATCATCTCAGCCCAATCATTATCCACTCTATTGAGTATAAACGACTGCAATTTTAGATCTGAATCTGAAATCCTCGCACTAAGAAACTCTTTCTTCCAATATAAATTCATTGTGTTCCAGATTTCCTTGTTGAGAGAAGCAGGTACGATGCAGCTGTGCAAAGAAACTAAAACTCTTATGCATATTTGGTATCTTTTGATTGGCGTAGGATAGCGATCTGGAGATTCTTTGGAGGTGGAGGCGGTTTGTGATGGTCATTGGAGGTGGAGGCGGTCATGGAGGTTCTTTGGAGATGTGTAATGGATGATTTTGGAATTAATTTAAAATATTGATAAAAGTATGACTTAATCACAATTTAGAAAAATATTTTGACCTAATTTGAAACAAGTCATGTGAAAGTGACTTATAGGCAATTTTTCAATTTTTAAAATTAATTTTTAAGTCTATGGTCGGTGATAGAGACAAGTTTTATTCGTTGATTCTTGTACAATTGCGGTACGACTTCCATGAACAAAGAAAATTAAATATGCAATTCTTATAAATTAGATCAAACTTGTACTTAGATAGAATTCGTGATAGAAATTTACTTCGATGAACACCGTATAATCTGATTATCTGATTAGCTGGTGGTACAATTTTCAATACCAATGGTAATCCACACAGTAAGAACATATCTGAATTTATATAAAAACAGAACTTTGGGAGTAATTGTATTGGGTTATGTCTCTTATTTGTGCTAGTAAGTAATGAAGATAGATTCTATTGATTGATTGCATAAATTGTTGTGGCCCTAATATTTCTAAGCAGCACTAAACCTAGATCTAGTCATATTAGAATTGTGTGTTCTAGTCTTACTAGAACTTTGTTAATCCACAACTAACGAACTCAATTAATTAATCTAATTAATTAATTTGGTCTAATAAATAATTAAGTCTGACCCAACTAATTGAACATTGGACATTAATTCTTACAATCTCACACTTGGACAAGGTCCAACTCCAGATGTTCAATTCTCGCATTTTGTATGTGACCTATTAGGTTTCTATTCACGATGGCAAACACAGTTATATTTTAATTGATTTACCTAGATCAATCAATTCATGTCTTTGTCCAAGATTGACGTTTAGCAATGTGTCAAAGCAATACATGTGAAGAGAAATGTCATGTGATATGACATAACCAATATATGTGCAGTTACCGTAGAAATATAATATATTCATCAATATAACACAATTGGTTAAGAGATATGGATCATTGTCAATCTCATTTCAACCAATTATATTATTTACCTTAACTCTTCGTTGATCTAATATAGTTATAATTGAAATATTTTCAACTCATAACTCCACCCCGATCCGATGAAATTTATATCAACTTAAGTTGGTAAAATACATGTTATAATCTCTTACTTTTCAGAAGTGACGAATCATCATATTAGATATTCACAACATTCATATGATTCTCAGACGTCATCTTGGTGACTCATAATCTTAGGGCCCCATCAAGCGCTCGCCAAAGTATAGCGGTCATCACATAAGATTCTATGATGTCCTCAAGTCAAATGACCAACTCTACTACCGCCCATTAGAGATTTACCATTGAAGCTTGGATAGTTGTCCATGTGAAATCTCTAGACAGGTCATCCAATGTCATGTTCTCATAAAAATACATTCATGTGTTCATTCAGATGTCCATCTAAATCTTAGATCGTGAGATTAGCTACTTTCTTAAAAAAATGCAACACATGCTAGTCTATCCGCAATAATGATTTATGCACCTCATTATTACTATGACTAATGATATTTCAAGAATAAGTTATTTATAACTTATTTATCACAATCCCAACACCTTGTGATAAACAAGTTATTATGAACTTTTCTTCGGACTCTGTTATTTTAAATAATAAAATATAAAAAGAACAGACATGCCATTAAAATGTAGACAAATATTTAATTAATTAATTTGTTAATACACATCAATGTTTAACAAATAGTATATCACAAAATATACAACTAGATCCAATCACTTATGTATCTTATTATCATTATATTTAGCATAACCATCATGCTTGTGTTGGGACAACGACTTTGTCAGAGGATATGATACATTATCATTTGTTGGGACCCATTCTACTTTATGTTATTTCTTAAGATCATCTCCTTGATAAGATGATACTATCTCAATATATATGGATTATTGATTAGACATGGGTTCCTTCACTTGTGCGGTGGCTCAATTGTTATCACAATACAAGGTATTGGATCAACAATGCTAGAAACTCCAAGTTTAGTAATGAACTTCTTGATCCAGACCGCTTCTTTTGCTGCTTTTGAAGCAGTTATATATTCGACTTTTGTAGTTAAATCAGTGGTCGTCTCTTGTTTGGAACTTTTCCAACTGATTGCACAACTATATAGAGTAAATACATATCTGGATTGAAATTTACTATCATCTTTATTAGATTGAAAGCTAGCATCGACATATTCTTGAACTCTGAGTTCATTTTCTCTATACACCAAGAACAAGTCTTTAGTCCTTCTTAAGTATTTAAGAATGTTCTTGATCGCGATCTAATGATTCTTGCCAAGTTTTGCTTGGAACCTGCTTGTGACACTCAAAGCATATGAAACATCCGGTCGAATACATTACATGGCATACACAAATAGATCCTATTACTAATGCATAATGAATCCTATCCATGCGATCTCTTACAATCTGTATTTTCGACACTTTTTGATAGATAGATCCCATGCTCAATTGGACAAAATTCTCTCTTTGACTCTTCCATACTAAATCTTCTCAATATTTTGTCTATATATATAGATTGAGATAGGTCAAGCATTCTTTTAGATCTATCTTTATAGATCTTTATCCCGAACATGTATGCTGCATTTTCCATATCCTTCATGGATAAATTTTTGGATAACTACAATTTTACTGATTTGAGCATGGGACATCTTTTTTAATAATAGTATGTCATCCACATACAAAATTAGAAACACGACTTTACTCCCACTAACCTTCTTATACACACATGGTTCATATTTATTATTGATAAAATCAAACATTTTGATTGTTTCATTAAAACGAAGATTCCAGCTTCGAGAGGCTTGCTTTAATCCATATATGGATTTATGTAGTTTGCATACATTGTTTGACTTTGTAGATTCAAAACATTCGATTGTGTCTTGTACACATCCTCGCTAAATTTTCATGTTAAGGAATGCAGTTTTGACATCCATTTGTCAAATCTCATAGTCATAGTCTGTTGCTATCTCAACCAGAATCCAAATTGATTTAGACATGGCTACTAGTGAGAAAGTTTCGTCAAATTAAATTATTTGTATTTGCTTGTAACCCTTCACAATCAATCTTGCTTTGTAAGTATAAACATTACCATCCATGTCGAATCCTTAATGAAGAGTTTTCTTACAATCTTAAATATTTTAGTGTTAATAACAATTGAATTTTGTTCATTTTCGTGATTGTAGGAAGAAATCCCCAAACTTGAGTCACATTGGTGAAATCAGCAAGTAAATAAGAAGAATTTGAAGTTTTTGAAGTGAAGATCATAAACTAAATATTGAAATATGAAAAAGAAGATAAAGGCAATAGGTTAAAGATACTTTAGAGTGATAATGAAGAGTTGAATTGAAGGAACAAACATCAGAAAACCAAAGAAGTGAATTGAGAAATCTATGACCGGAACATGTGGAGATATTAGATAACAGGGTTTGGTAGAAAATTCTCCACAAGACAAATGATATGTCATTGGAAAGATAATTGAATTAAGAGTCCAACACCTTTTAGGGATCACAACTTGGAGTTTCATACGAGAAGTCACGACTGTTTGAAAAATAGTTGCGCGGTGGAGCATTTTCTGTCCGCTCGAGTAGGCATTCAGCAAAAAATCATCATCTCCAGTCTGCTTGAGCAAGTGCCCAAGGACGGGCCACAGGCAGACCTTTTGTATGTCTGTGAAGCTATTTTTGGCAGATTTTTCTTGGATATTTGGGCACGTTTTTCAACCTTTAATCAAGAGCTATAAAGAGGAAAACAAAGGGCAAACAAATGGTGGAATTTTGGAGATAATAAGGCGGTAAAACAAAATAGTTTTACAAGAATTTCTTCATCTGAACAAGTTTCTTGAGATTTCAATTAAGAGAAAGTTGAGATTATTGGACACTCCATTGAAGACATCCAAATGAATCAAAATAAATCTTCAACCTTCGTCTTGTAATCAAATATTCCGAGTGATGAATTCTCAATTTATTATGTGTTTGTATAATTTAATCATGATAGGCTAAATTTTTTGTGATATGAATGATGATGTAAATCATATGTTGAAGTTTTAATTTAAGAATATCCGTTTTTAATCTTAATTTGTGTTTGTTTGATTTATGCCATGATTTTAATAACCGTTTGAATGATTGATCACTGTTTGAACATGTTTGTGATTTATTTTCATTTTCGGGAGGTTCAAAATAGGTTATCTCGTTATTGTTTTCAACACTAAGTCCTTGGAAATAATTTTCTATGCTTGGTGCAATCAAATTAGATAATCTTGTCGTTGAAAATATTTTTGTATATTCGAATCAAAATAGAAATATTTTGGGTTCGTATATAAAATAAGTTTAATTCTACTAGAAATAGATTATTAGATAATTAAGGATTATCGATTGTCAATTTAAACATTAATTAGGTTAGAACGTGGAATTTTGGGGATTAAAATAGATACTAATGGTAGAATCAAATTCCTAACATATCTCTTTTATTTGATTTTTTTTCAAAAATCTTATTTGCACTTAGTTAAATCGTAGTTATAGTTTAGAAAATTTCATAATTTCTTGATTAAAATATTGATTGTGTGTATTCGGGTTAAGCTCGAATTGGTCTAAATTAAGCTAAAATTTAAATACTCGTAGAAACAATACTCTTTTTACTCACCTTTAGGCGGGTCAACCAAGGTCCAAACCTTGTTTTCGTACATGGAGTTTATCTTGGATTCCATGGCTTCTTGCATTCTCTTGAGTCGAAGCTTGACTTCAATTATGCATGGCTGATGTGTCCTTGGAGATTGGCGGTTCTCCATTGCCAATATGTGTCTTTATCAGATGCGGGCTCAGCCATTGGCTCATCTAATTGGTCAATTTCATTTGTGGTTTCTTGAACATTTTCAAAGTCTACTATGTTTCCATTGTCTTCTCTAAGAATGAATTTTTTCTTTAAGAATACATCATGTTTCGATATAATGACATTCATCTCGATGGAATTATAGAAATAGTATCTTATAGTTTTCTTTGGATATCTTACAAATAAACATCTATCAGATTTAACTCATAGTTGTCCGATTCAACGCGCTTCACATAAGCGTCGCAACCCCAAACCTTTATGTATGGAAGATCATGTCTTTTTCCTTTCCATGACATGTATGGAGTTTTATCGACCGATTCAGGTGAGAAACAGTTTAGTTTGCGACATGCATTGTTAAGTGTATATCTCTAAAATAATTTTGAAAAAACTGCAAGGCTCATCATTAGTCGCACCATATCAAGTAAGGTGCAATTTCTCCTAGGGGTGAACACGGTTCGATTTGGACGGTTTGTGATAAATTTTCAAACTAAACCACTTAAAGCGGTTTGAAATTTTTCCAAACCAAACCAAATCACTTCACTTTCGAAACCAAACCGAACCACTTTTTGAGGTTTGGTTCGGTTTAAAACCACGGTTTAGAAAACAAAAAAAAAATATTTGAATAAGTTAAATCATAAATATTAGTCTACAATATTATGATAAAACATAAAAAATAGTATTAATAAAAGATAAATAATTTATTAGCATCACTACCAACCAAAACAAGATATTTCAAACTAGAGTTTTACACTTTCAAATCTAATCATTATAATACAACAACATGATAGCAATAGTTTAGAGTAACTTCTTATTTGATATTATTTGGCGCAACATCTCTAGTTGTAACACATGATTCATTCTCTGCATAAAAATAAGAATATAGCAAATGTATTCATTAATTATAATTAAATGATATAAAGTTAGTAATAAAAGAAAATGAATAGAATTATCAAATATAATAATACATTCTATAGCTTTCTCTGAATCATCTAATGCCTTTACTTCATCTAAATATTGACGAATCACTATAGGTTCTTTGTTATTATGTAATCAATTATAAGTGCAAATCACTGCCTCAACCATCTTTGCACTCAACGAACTCCTAAAGGAATCAAGAATCTGACCACTAGTAGAGAATAATCAATTGTTGATATTTGAATGGTTAACATATATTTGACAATTTGGGATATAATCTTGTACTTATTTGCATTCAATTTCTACTAAAGTAGTATGTTGAAAGACTCGTTGGTCAAATCTTTACAAGGATCATTTAAATAATCCACCAAATCATTATTCTCGGTTTGAGCTTCTCGAACAAACCTATCTTTAAAATTGATGGAATGAGTTTAGAAATATTCAATGGAGTTTGTGAAGGACTTGGGCTACCAGATTGAGTAGCATCTTTTGATGGAGCTAATGATAGACTTACCATTTCCTTATAACATCCACAAATGGTAGAATATAAACTAAACTGCTACAAAAAAATAGAGAACTTACCTGAATTACAGATTGAATCACTCCTCAAAACCCATATAAAATTTGGTGAAAGAAAATTAAAGTATGGTGGTTGTTTAGGCGAAGGCAAATCAAGAGTTTTGGGAGTGGCGGTCGGGATCGAAAAAAAACTATAGAGAAAGAAACTGTAATATGGATGATTGATGAATTTTAATTGAGTTGGGTCTAATAAGGATAATGGATGGATTTAGTTTTAATTAAGTTGAATTAAATTTAAATTAATTTAATTTTTTTTATTTTAAACGATTTGGCAGTTTGAAACGGTTTAGAAAAATTGAAATCTAAACCAAACCACTTTGAAGTGGTTGGGTTTGGTTCAAAACTAAAACGTTGACGGATCCACGTGGACCCAAACCAACGGTATTGAAAAAGTGGTTTCGGTTCGATTTTACGGATTGGCGATTTCGTTGTTTAGCCCTAGTTTCTCCTTTCAAATACACAATTGTGTTGTGGTGTATACAGTAAAGCCCACTGCGAGAGAATCTCTCTTAGATAATCTAAAAACTCATTCCTCAAATATTTGGCACCTCGGTCAGATCTAAGTGTCAGAATATTTTTCTCAGTTTGTATCTAGTTTTCCCTTGAATTCCTTGAACTTTTCAAGGGCTTCATGCTTGAATTTATCAAGTAGATAAAATCATATCTAAAATGGTCATCTGTAAATGTTTTGAAGTAAGAAAAGCCACCTCTAGCATCTGTAGACTTTTGTCCATATACATCAATATGTACAAGGCCCAAAATATATGCAACTCTAACTCCCTTTCCAGAAAAGGGGGTCTAGGTCATTTTGTCTATCGGACATGTTTCACAATTTTCAAATGATTCTTAATTATCCATCTTTATGTAACTTAGAGATGCATTTTTCATTTATATGATTGAGTATGCAATGCCAAAGATATGAGATGTTTTATGCCTTGCAGTTCCTCTTCTAATGCCATTTGTTTTCAAAGTGAAAACACGGATTATCAGACTTAGATTTGTCTTTGTCTTCTTTAACTGTTTTCAGCAAATTTAGCCTTCTTGGATTCTTTCTGAAAGGTCTTTTTGGATTTCCTCTTAGTGTAGCCAAAATTTGCCCTTTTTATTTGTTTATATTGGGCTCAACAATTTTCAGCATATTCAGCAGCTCAGGTAGGGTACATTGAATCTTATTCATATTGAAGTTCATAACGAACTGTGAAAAGCTATCAAGCAAGGACTGAGAACTAAGTCAACACTCAGCTCGTGGTTTATAGTAAAATCTAATTGGTTTAATTTTTCAATATAACCAATCATCTTCAGCACATGAGTACTGAAGATTCTTTTACCATCATACATCGAAATAACCTTTTTGGATGTCTCATACCGTACAGTCTGTGACTCTTCATCATTCAACTCTTTGAGATGGTATATAATGGTATATGCATCTATACCCTCGTGCTGCTTTTGTAACTTAGGTGACATAGCTGCAAGTATCACATGTTGCAGTGTTATTGTTATCATTGTGTTTATTGTAAGCCTACAAATTCTTTGGCATAGCCTCTTCAATAGGAGCTTTCGGCATTGGCTGCTCAATGACATATCCAATTTTTTCATTCTTGAGAACAATTCTCAAATTGCGGTGCCAGTCCAAAAAATTTGGCCCAGTAAGTTTGTTAGCATCCAGTATGCATCTCAAACTCATGTGGTTACTCATGATTCAATACTGAAATAACAAGATAGAAAATTAATTAAATGTAAAAAATTAATTTAAAATGGACTTATAATAAATTAATTATACTCCTACTATGTAAATTGAATTAATAATCCTCAAACATTAATCAATAGAATCAGTTAGATTTCCAGTGGGCTAGGATCTATTTTATTTTATTAGAACTTTGAGTGTCTCAACAAGCCCTAATAAAACATTTTGGTAGATACTGCTATCAATCACATCTTTATGTGATTCCTAGATCATCAAGTAGACAACTTATTGTCGAACACATCTTATGTGTTTACTTGATTGTGCTCCTAAATTTTTTAGTTAAATTCGACCCATTATTTAGAAACATCAAATGTTTCATAATGATAAACATATCCATAAGCGAGAAGCCTTGAGTGACTCAACAAATTAACATCGATAATGGACTCCGTTTTTTCACTATAACAATAGAAGACACATTGTATTAACTATTTAATACGAATTTAATATTTTGATAAAGAGGTGTCTGTCTCATCACATTTATGTATATTAATTAACATTCAATATGCAATCAATCATACATAATTATAATTGTGGATGATTATAGACTTTATCTATCTAGTCTTCCTGATAATTAATGTTGTATCCTATACTAGTTGGCACGTAGGTCCATAATAAATGAAAAGCTCAAAAATACGATTAAGTATATAATAAACTCAAAAGTCCAACCAACAATCAACATGAATAAATTAACCATACAACCAATCACTCGAGTCCAAAATCATCCAATAAACATCCATTTTAATATCTAATATTAAAAATATATTAATTTCTAAATTTACAATTTTGATAGTGTAAATCTAAACATTTTAGACATTTCAAAACGGTCTAGACGGAATTCTATAAAGAATGAAGATCTAATTAGATATCTAATTGATTGTTACCTAAATCAATTAGAGCTATGAAGTTATAAATACAACGTTTCCGATTATTCTAAAGTACACATTATTTTCTCTCTTAAACTTTGCTCAAATTTCTACATGCTTGTCTCTCCCACACCTAAAAGCACTCTCCCTCTCCGTATATTATTCTATATACCGACAGTTGACTTGATTGTTGAAGTACCAACGATCGCCGGACCTTTTCTCTGGTGATCTTGGTGCCTAACGGTTATTCTTGTGTGCATGTAACATACAAATTGACAGATGATTGACTGGAGATCTGCTAACACGTGAATAATACAGAATCCGACGTCAACACGTGTTTAAAAAGGAATACTTAATCAATCATTAATTCTGGCTAATGATTTTTGAATCTAAACCCTGACCTTAAGCCTTGAATCATTGATCTCCAGTCTTGAAGCTTCCATTGCCTCCAACCCTTAAATCTTCTTTAGGATTCTCTGAATTCTAGATCACACATGTGGGCATCAAATTCAAGAACCATAGAAACCAAAACTTTGATTCTAGTGCTAGAGAAATTACATAAATAATATAATTTATTTATTTATTAAATTGAAAATCAAAACAAGAAATCATAACAACATCCGCATAATTGAAAAAATAAATTAAGAGGAAACTGATTTAAGCAAACTGAGGCCTGTGTAATTACAGTGTCCTTAAAATAGATTCGTCCATTCACTGTAGATGCTTGAGGGCTACTAATCGTCTATCTCTCAAAATACAACGGTAGAACCAGTAGCTAGCTTAGCACAAAGCTTATACTTCGATGAATTGAATTGTTTGTTGTGAAAAGAATCAACAAGCACTGGAAGCCCCTTCACTTTAGGTGCTTGAGGGCTACTAAGCGTCTATCTCTCAGAATGCAATGGTGGAATCAGTAGCTAGCTTAGCACAAAGCTTCTACTCCAATGAATTGAATTATTTGTTCTAAAAAGAATCAACAAGCACTAGAAGAACAAGAAAAATGGACTACAAAGAACACGAGAGTTTTCTGGATTGAAAAGAAAGAGAGCATAATGAAATTCGTATGTCTGACTATGGAAAAATCGGGCATGTTATATAAATTTCAAACGACTTTTCAATTTGTCCATAAACATGCCAATTTCAGGTATTACGGAAGGTCTGGAATTAATTTAGAAAATAAATAGAGAAATTAATGAGCTCCTAGATGACTTTTCAATTCATTCATGAACATGCTAGTTTCACGTGTTTACAAAACGTGGATCCTGCATAAGAGGCCAATTTTGATTCGACATTCGTGTACGCATGTCGCGCTCAAAATGAGAGTTCAATGGGACGATGTGTGTAATTGGTTAGTGATTTGTACCCCCTTGCGACCACTCTAAAAGAGAGCCTATATGCTACATTAGATGACACATTTCAAAAGTATGGCCATATACATACTAGTTCAAAAAATTTTCATTTTCCAATATGGGATAACCTACTTGCTTTTCGCTCCAACTATTTTTTCAACTCCACTTTAAACTTCAATTTCTTATTCACCCAAACGTCATTTTGGATAAGTAAATATATGAATTCGATGTTCGCACGGAGGAGAACGCAAATATACTTTTATCTTCTACAATGAAGAAACGAGTCCCACACAAAGTATGCCCAAACATAGCATAACTCTACTAATTTTCCAACAATCCTCCAACTAGATTATTAGTAAAACTAATGAGCATGTAATACTTCTCAAGTGTAATCAATAATGTCTATATATAGACTTAGAATAATCTTGTTTCTTGTTCTAGTTAAACTAGCACTTCTAGGTAACTTGGGAACTTGAAATGTTAGTTTTAATCACAATAAAACTTCTTTTATGATTTGGTCAAAATTGCATGTCTTAGTCAACTCAAAATTTTAATTTAATCAAACTTTAGTTTGACTTGGTCATCAACGAGCCAACTGTGCAACCCATTACTCTAACTATTTGTAGAATTAAGTCATGGACTATTTCTGGAGCTACTAAAGGGACCTAATTGACATGTGTAATCCAAGCCTAATAATTATACTCGATCAACCTAACATGTACAATTCAATTATTAGTCTTGGCTCACTCCACTAAATATTCAAGACTGAAATCTCGAATTATATAAGATCGCATAAACTATTTATATTCTCCATAATTACATCGTCTTTACTTGCTATGCATATGTCTTACCCCCGCCATACATCAAATAATTAGTACATTAAGCAATTACGTGGAGTTTAATTCTTCGCATTGTCATGCTATAATCAAACTCTAGGCACATTGGTCATGTCCAATATAATTGCAGGTGACTATAGCCACTACTCTTGAGTTCTACTCGCACGGTCAATACATATTACATATCCCAATTGATAGAGTAGTCAACCTATGACTTTATTAGAACAAAGTGCCAACCTTTGTTTACAGGTCTATGACAAATGATTCTCAATCGTAATATAAATAGTGTTTGTTTGTGCTTTGATACGCAATCACTCAGCTTGTATCGTCACACAAAGATCTATGGCACTTAATCGCATGCTCAATATAAATGAAATAATCGTTTAAAGCATAAATAAATAAAAAAAATACTTATTTAACAATATTCTAAATATTTAACTATTATAGTATGGTCCTAATAAATTTGAACACATATTCCAACAACAATAAAGACACAATGCGAATTCATTGGGCCTAGATAAATGTAAATTTGATTTAATTATGATTATTAATACAAATAAATTTTTATGTATCTTTATACAATTGTGTTTGCTAGATTGTATACAACACTAGAATTTTCAAGTATCGCATAAACAACCATGTTCACATGTGTTTATTGTTTGTTCTTGTATATGTGTGTTTTAATGTTTTTAAGAAATTTATTTTGTTGCAATAACGAGATAAAGTTCATGACTATTTTGCCTCCAATCTAAATGTGTAAGAAAAAGGTTTAAATGTAAATATCTTTAACAAAAATTAATATTTCTCCACACATTTCTTTATATTTTGATAGTAGTACAAAATGCTTTATTGTCTTAGGAGGAATTTGCATGTTCACTGCGCTTAAAAAATTTAACAGTCTCACAAGAATTCACATGTTTGACTAAGCTTAAAAAACTTACTAGTAAATTAGAAATTTCAAAATAAATAATATTTTATTAGGGTTGAATATAAGTAAATTACATATTTTGGAGTAATTAGATAAAGAGTTTTCTATACATTTCATCATCAACATTTGAACGAAGTATCATACTTGTCTCCCAATTTTTTTTTCGTTGTTTTTTTTGTCCTAAACTAATCTCTCTTATCATGGTTTCAAAAATGATCATGTACAAGTAAAATACTTCCCAGAAATATGAAGAAGACATCCAAAAATAAGAACATATAAACTAGTTATATTGCTCACGTTGCATGCTAATAATTACAGCCTTAATCGAAAAAGTGTAGCACGAGACAATCATCAATATTCTCGCAACCACAAGCCCATGTAAGAATGGATTTTTTGAGAGCTTTATTGTAGAGATTATCACAGTTGGATTTATCTGCTGGTTGTGTAAAACTTCAAGCAACCTCCTCAACCAAATAGCTGACATGAACTTGATGCTGCAACAACGAACTCTACTTCCGTCAAAGTCACTATCTATTGCTTCTTAGATGACCATGTAATATATCTAGAATTCAACATAAACACTACTCCAGAAGTTTTTTTTCTATCATCAAGATCTTCAACATAATCACTATCAGAAAAACTAATCAAACTTAACTTTTCACCCCTACTGTATAGAATCCCAAAATCTACCGTACCTTTCAAATAGCGAAAAATTCTCTTTGCAGCCAATAGATGAACATCAGTTGGATTTTCCATGTATCTACTGATTAAATTGACTACGTTCATGATGTCTAGTCTTGTAAATGTCAGATACACAAGACCCCCAACGATGTATTTGTACAAAGTAGTGTCTACCATTTTTCCTACTTCACTCTTTGAAAGTTTCAGATCAACTTCACTTGGGGTGGTGACTGAATTACAATCCTTCATCATAACCCTGTCCAAAACTTCTAGAGCATATTTTTTTGAGAAATGAATACACCAATTGATTATTGCACTACCTCAATGCCAAGAAAATAATGCATTAATCCCAAATATGTCATATCAAATTCCTTCATCATTGATTTCTTAAAATCATTAAGAATTTCTCCATCAATATAAGATCATCAACATATAAATACACAGCAAGCATCTTTCCATCTTCTCCAAGTTTAGTGTAGAGTGTGTACTCATAAGAACATTAAAAAAAACCCTTCCATTGAAAAATAATCATCCATGAGGCTGTATCATGTTCTTGGAGCTTGTTTCAGTCCGTATAATGCTTTCTTTAACTTGTATACCTGATTTTCATGGCATTTCTTCACATATTCAAGAGGTTGATTAATGTATAGTTCTTCTTCCAAATAGCAATGCAGAAATGATGATTTCACATCCAACTGATAAATGAGCCATGAATTTTGGATAGCTATAGATAACATCAATCGTACAATGTCAAAGTCTTGCAACTGGAACAAATACTTCTTTGTAATCAACACCAAATTCTTGCTTGTACTCCTTTGCAACGAGCCAAGCTTTATACTTGTCAACTCCACCATCTTTGTTCAACTTTGTTTTATGGACCCATTTAACACATTTATGCCCTTTTGGAAGTTCGACCAGATCCCAACTATTATTTTTATCTATAGACCATATCTCCTCATTCATGGTCTTTTGCCATTTTGAATCCTTGACAGCTTTTTGGATTGAAATGGGATCACAATCTAATAGAAAAGCTTAATGGGCAATTGTGTCATTGTTTTCAGATTGAACACTAGATACCTCATAATCTTGCATCCATACGGGCCACTTTCAAACACAGTAAGGTCGTGATTCAACTACATCAGTACTTTCTGCTGCTGTTGGTAAAGTTTCAATGGTTGTTGGAATTTCAAGTATAGAAATCACATGAAAAATACTCTTTAATAAAATATTAATTGTCAAACAATTGAATAATTCGTAAACATTCAAAATCGATTCTCAAAATGTTAAATAAATTAATAAATAAAATACTAATGCTAATTTTTAAAATTTAACGCTAATCGTCTTGTTAATTAAAACATCCTAAAATCAAATATAAATTTGTTTGGCGACCGTTGGCACAACAGCTTCACCAATCCGCCACGTATCCATCACGTTAAATATCACATGAAAAATTATTAATGAAGAGGGATGTGTATAATTAATTATATTAAATGAGATGCTTGCTATACTACAATCAGTCCAAATATTGCAATTACACATAAATTTTATCTTACCAAAATAAACTTAGAATTATCACATCGTGATAGTGATAATTCAAGCAAGTGTTGCAAATAACCCGAAGGCTAAATTGAAATCCAAAAGTTTAACTGAACTGATTAATGATTCTCTCGAAAGAGCACTAGACTGAAGTAATTAAATTTTATATATAAATACAACATCTAGAAAAGATGTGGAAAACAACTTATAGCACGTAACACCTCACCTTAACCTTGAAATTTGGAATTGGACTTGAAAAATCAGATTTATGCTAAAGGCTTCGAAACCCCTTCAAATGTCATTGTTCTTATTATTTTTCTTTAAAATTGCAAGGAACTTGGTTCTATGTGTTTACACACTTGCTGCTACTTTTATGAAATATCGGGCGATTAAATAAAAGAAAATTGATGAATGAGATATGAAATATCGGGGGATCAAATAAAAGAAAATTGATGAATGAGAGAGAGACTGGAGTGATATTGATCTACTGAGAGTATATATAGGTTTCATATGAATTGCAAACCCAAACACATAATGCAAAAATAATTCTAGTGAAATTATAATTCTTATTAGAAGTTACTACTTGAGTCCAAGTAGAATTAATGCTGACGTTAAAGTTAATTTTTTTTTTTAAATAAATAGATAACTAATCCAGTTGGCTGAATACTAATTAAACCAGGTTACTAGTCATTTACAATTTTAGTTAACTATTGACTTTTTGGTCGGCTCTAACTTGGGTTCAGCTTTACCTAAAATTACTTGAACCGGTCCAATATTGATATGCTAAAACTTATTCTTTCAATAATTAATTATTTAGCCCAATTAATTAATAGATTCTAAAACTTATTTTCACTTAGGTCATTTAACATCTCAAAATTTTTGGGGTTGTACAATTTATCCTCCTTAAATAAATTGTGTCCTCAAAATTTACTTTAGCTAGTCAGAGAGTTGTGGATACTAAGCTTTTGCTACCTCGTACTGGTTTAAGGCGAAGACTCTGGCTTCCTCCCTTTACCCTGCTCGTTGTCCCTTTTCAGTGGAGGTTCCTGGCAATTTTGGACTATATGACTTGACTTGCTACATCGATAGCACACATTCTTTCCGTATGGGTCCTGCTGCACCTAGGGCATGGTAAGATGACTTTATTCGTTTTGCTTGATGCTAATCCACTATTAGCCTTATTGTTATATCGATTTTTATCTTCTGTATATAGCTCATTCTATTCCCGCTTTCTAGGAACCTCAAAGCACTTTGGGTAGGGTTTTTCCTCCAACCCTAATCCAGTAGAGATTGCATGTGCCCGACGTTAAACTTTTGCATAAGTAGTATATTGCTAGGCTGCCATGATTCTTTTAATCTCCGGTCGTAATTCCAAGTCGAACCTTTTGGCCTTATCAACTTAATGTTAACCATATATGGTACATATATGAATAGTCATTCAAAATTTCATTTGTATTCTCTTAGCGGCATACTCTATTGCATGAGTTGGAGAAATTCTGCAGTCCTTCAATGACTAAGAAAAATATTTACCCATCAAAACTTTATTAAATTGGTTTCAAGTCAGATTACATTGCTACTCTATAGTTCTAGTGCACGAATTAGATTCCCACTTATGGCTAGCATTGTCAATCAGCATGAACTTCGCACAAGAAACCTTATTTTCATGATTGCAGTTCATATGCTCAAATATCCCCTCAAGCCTCCTCAGCCACTCCTCAGCTGCGAAAGAATCATCCTTACCATCAAAGGGTGGGGTTTGAAATGAAGGAACTATTCAATAATCAAACTCGTGGTGTTAACTTTTGCCGAATTCGGGAGTGGCTCTTAAGCCTGCTGTCTGCCCAAGTCTTGCACTGCCCTCAACAAATCTTTGAACATAGTTGCTTGGATTTGTGTTTGTCGTGTCATTTCTTTCAAATCTATTTAGGTTCGCTAACCATTCGCCTTTTTTCTATATTGTATTTCAAGAGATAACAGTTATATAAATTAACTGGAATACACATATACCACTAGCTAACGTGAACATATGGGAACAACTGATTGTGTATAGTCTGTGTTCATGTAAATAATTATCTACTAATTCCATAAATATGATTAAATACATAACTGTCCCATGATAATGCAGAATTAAACTAATATAGGCTTGCAAAATTAAATAATTTGTATGTCTCGTGATCATGAAAATTACACTATTCGTAACTTGTAAACAATCAAATCATATATGCCTGAACATCGCATAAGTATTAAAATTTAACTTGCATAACATAATCATACTCGTACAAAATACGACATGTAAATTCTTTTCTTATTTTATACTTTGGAAAATACTGGATGGTAGTTGATCAATGAGCGCTTGGTGCCAGGGGTCTCGTACCACTAAATTATAACTTGTTTCCACTCATGTAATATGTTGGAAAAAGAAATGAGTACATGCAATTGATCAATAAAATTCCATTTTTTTAGTTATGAAACTGCTTGGTGCCATTTTTTGTTGTTGCACTTTTCACGTGAACAGTGACTCTATTAGTGTTCAGGTGAACAGTGACAAACATTAACATTGTACTGTTCACCATGCATGTGTATATATGTATATACTAGTTTTTGATACGTGCGTTGTACGTGTAGGCATTACTTGAATATATACGTATAAAAAAATTTAGTATAAAAAATATTAAATGTATAATACGTAAATAATAAATATGAAAAATATATTTTTGAACATACCATTTAATATAATTAATTAAGTAAAATGTTGAAACTCTATTAAGAAAAGTAGAACCAAATAAACACATAATTCGTACAAAAAAAATTAAATAACTTGTACAAAAAAATTAAATAACTAAGATATGTAAATGACATTTAGATATTGGTACAATGATGTGGTAAAGTGACCATTTTTATATTTTTATTGAATTGCACTACTTCGAGAATTTGAATTGGACCAAACCTCATTCTTCAAACTCAGCTCCAAGTTTTTCAACTTTTTAACTAATGACCCAAAAGTCAAATATTAAAGAATTGTGTACAATTTGCTTATAACATCAAATAAAAAAATAAAAAACAAAGATTGGAGAAAAATTGAATGAAAATCTAGACGAATATGTGAATAGTAAAAGAAAAAATAAGAAAAAAATAATAGCATTTTTTTGAATAATATGTAATATTATAAGATAAAATAAAACGAAGATTAGTAAAAAATTGAATGAAAATGTGTAAAAGAAAAACAAATAAGAAAAAATAATTTGTGATTGGTACACACCACAATAATTTGGCCGTCTCTTACTTATCTAACTAATGTAATTCTGTTGAAAATGAAAAATGAAAAATGAAAAATGAAAAATGAAAAATGAAAAATGAAAAGGGGTGGGGTGGGGTGGGGTGGGGTGGGGTGGGGTGGGGTGGATTTTTAAGGAAGATGAAGTTATTTTGTACTTTTTAAAAGTTGTAGGACTTCATTTACAATTTTATTTTATTTTTGTTATTTTTAGTATTTTTTTTATTTTTGTTTATTTAAAGAGGATGGCAAAATCGTCAAAATATGTCAAAAGGACGTGATTTTCAACAAAATTCAAAAGCTGGAGATAGCGAATGCTAAAAAAAAGGTTAAGAATACATTTGTTAAAAATTAAAAAGTTTGGGGACCAAAAGTACAAATCACCAACAACAAATAAAGGGCTAAAAGCCCACAAAGACATTTTAAAAAAAAAAAATGGGTTTTCTTGTCGAGCAACTAGACAAGCAAACCAAAAAAAAAAAAAAAACAAATGACCAAACTCAGCACGTGTCAATTAATGAAATGTTGTTGAGTTTGTTGAGTTAGAGTAACTCGACAACATTTTAAAAAAAACAAATGTTGTCGAGTTGCTCGACAACATTAAAAAAAGAAATCAAATCTTGTCGAGTAACCCGACATCATTAAAAAAAAAAATTTTAAATCAAATCTTGTCGAGTTGCTTGACAACATTTAAAAAAAAAACGACAACATAAAAAAAAAATCAAAATGTTGTTGAGTTACTAGACAAACATAAAAAAAATTAAATGTTATCATTTCGACCAAAAAATATCAAAATTAAAATGTTATTGAGTTGCTTGACAACATTGAAAAAAATAAAAAAAATCAAATGTTATCAGCTTGACAAACATAAAAAGAAAATCAAATGTTATTGTAACTCGACAAAGATTAAAAAAAAATTTTCTCTTATTATTTAGTTTATTTTTTTAAACTTTTTCACTGTTTAATTATTGGACTCCTATTTATCCGCTCGACATAATTTTTTTTGTATGGGGCAGTGTCAAGCTGCTCGACAAAAAAAATAGTATTTGGGCAGTGTCAAGCTGCTTGACAAAAAATAAAAAGAAAAAAGAATTGTGTACAATTTGCTTATAACATCAAATAAAAAAAATTGAACTAAAATACAAATGAATAAAAAAAATTGTTGTCTGCTCGACAAGCACAACAACCAAGAAAAAAAAAAAAGTTGTGTTGTCAAGTCGCTCGACAAGCACACACAAAAAAAATTGTGTATTTGTCGAGCTATATAGTGCTTGCCTTTCAAAAAAACAAACTCAAATATTATAATTGTAAAATTGGGCTAAAATTCACTTAAAATTGGCTTTACCAAAGCCAATGCACTAATTAAAAAAAACAATAGTAAAAAATTGAGACTATTTTCAATGTTAAAACGTTGGCGTATGGGATGAAAAATCTAGAGTAAAAATTTAAGACTACAATAATATTGAATTAAAAAGGTGTAAAAGAAAAACAAATAAGGAAACAAAATTAAAGGAATTTTTTTTTTTTTTTGTGTGATTGGCACACACTACAATAATTTGGCCATCTCTCACTTATCTAAGTAGTGTAATTACGAAAATGAAAAAGGAAAAATGAAAAGGGATGGGGCGGGGTGGATTTTTGAGGAAGATGAAGTTATTTTGTACTTTTTAAAAGATGTAGGACTTCATTTACAATTTTTGTTGTTGTTGTTAGCTTCTTCTTTTTTTGTTTATTTAAAGAGGAAGACAAAATCGTCAAAATATGTCAAAAGGACATGATTTGCAACAAAATTCAAAAGTCGGGGATGGCAAATGCTAAAAAAAAAGTTAGAGGTAAATTTGATATAAATTGAAAAGATTGAGAACCAAAAGTGTAAATTACAAAAAAAAAAAAAAAAAAGGGCTAAAAGCCCACACAACACATTAAAAAAAAACAATGAAAAAAAAAAAAAACACAACATAAAAAAAAATCTAAAATCAAATCTTGTCGAGTTGCTCGACAACATTAAAAAAAATTAAAATCAACATGTTGTCGAGTTACTCGACAAACATAAATAACCAAAAACAAAAAACAAAAACAAAAACAAAAATCAAATGTTATTAGTTCGACAAAAAAAAAAAATCAAAATTAAAATATTGTCGAGTTGCTCGACAACATTAAAAAAAATAAAAAAAATCAAATGTTATCAGCTCGACAAATATATAAAAAAAAAAAATCAAATGTTGTTGTAACTCGACAAAGATTTAAATTTTTTTTTCTTTATTGTTTAGTTTATTTTTTAAACTTTTTCATTGTTTAATTATTGGACTTCTATTTGTCCGCTCGACAATTTTTTTTTTTTTTTTTTTTTATATAGAAGCGATGTCGAATTTATTCGATAAAAAAATAGTATCTGGATAGTGTCAAGTTGCTCGATAAAGAACAAAAAAGAAAAAAAATTGTGTACAATTTACTTATAACATCAAATAAAAAAAATTAGTAAAAAATTGAACTAAAATACGGACGAATAAAAAAAATGTTATCTGCTCGACAAGCACATCAACCAAAAGTCCAAAAGGAAAAAAAAGTTGTGTTTGTCGAACTGCTCGACAAGCACACCAAAAAAAATGTGTGCTTGTCGAGTTATATAGTGCTTGCCTTAAAAAATAAAAAATGAAAAGAAAGAGAAGTCAAAGATTGCGACTGGACTAAGATTCACTTAAAATTAGCTTTGGTTTGTCGAGGCCAATGCACTAATTAAATAAATAAATAAATAATACACACAAAAGTCAAAAATTGCGGCTATTTTCAATATCAAAACAATGGCGTATTAGATAAAAAACTGTAGAATTTAGGACAAATAAATGAATATTATAGAATTTAGGACATAATCCCACAAAAAGAAAAAAAATGGTCGAATTGAGCTTCTAAGAAAATTTAAGATGAATAAAAATGTTGAAAAATATTACAAATTACATATCCGGTACTCTTCTATTATATTGTGGTAACTTTTTTTTGTTTTTTAATGTTGAGTTTATAGAATGCATTTGGGATATTCATTGACTTAATAGGTGATGAGATATAGTTTAGTGTTGCATCTAATAAATTTTATGAATTAATTATATTTTATCAATTATTATAACATATTTTTTATTAGCCACATTTATTGACTTGTATATAATTTTTTTTAATTTTAAGTCTTAAATCCAAACTTATCTCATTTCTTTTATTCTTCACCCAATTATCGAGTAAAAAAAATTATCTCACATACATAACAATGACCGAACAATATGAAAATTTTATGAATTATAGAATACTAATATAGCTACCGATATCAAAATTTAATAGTCCGACTGGCATATTCAGACATACTAAAATCAAAACAATATGCCACATACCACAATCTCAAAAACTGAAATTTTTATTTATAATAAATTTATATTATAACAAATTGATATTATAATAAATTTATAGTAAATTTTAACATCATTATTAATTATAATAAAAGCGATTATTGTAAAAAATTGATATAATGATTACAATTACTATAATAAATTAATAGAAAAAAAAACACACCAAAAAATAATAAATAAAGGTCCAAATCGCTCAACAAATACATACCCAAATTAAACAATTAAAAAAATAAAAAAAAAAGTTAGTTTAAAATAGGCTAAAAAACCCCATTTTTATTGTTTGGGGGTGTGTTTGTTAAATACACAACCCCAATATAAAAAAAAAAAAGAAAATTAAAAAGGTTCAAATTGGGCTTTTAGCCCATTTTGATTTTTAGTGGAGTTGTGGGTGTTTGTCGAGTAACTCGACAAACACCCACATACATTTAAAAAATAAAAAATAAAAAAAGCAAATTTGTGTGTGTTTTTGTCGAGTTTTTCGACAAACACACACTCATATAAATGAAAATGGACTTTTAAGCCCATTTTGACTTTACATTTTTTTGTTATATATATATTTTTTAATCCGAGAAAACCTTTGCGTAAAAAGTAACTCGAAATTTTTTTTTTTTTTTAGTTACTATTCAACTCGAAAAAGTTTGTCGAGTTGAATAGTAACTCGACAAACTTTTTCGAGTTAAATAGTAACTCGAAAAAGTTCTTTCGTTCACCAATTTTTTTTTTTTTTTTTTTTTTTTTTTTTTTTTTTGGGGATATGTGGACCAAAGATAAGTAATTTTAGTGTTGTAGTTTTTGTTGAAATGTTAACATTTTTTTGTATTAGCCGCATTTATTGACTTTTATATAATTTTTTCATTTTAAGTCTTAAATCCAATTTGACAATTTTTAACTTTTTTTTTTGTGTCGAGTTACTTGATAAAGGGAAAAAATATAATTTTTGGGTTTATTGGTAGGAAAAAAAAATTTTGGTCGAATAACTCAACTAAGAGAAAAAAATTAATTGTTTTTATTTTTGGTCGAATAATTCGACAAAGGTTAAAAAAAAATATTTCCGACAACGACCAATTATTTTATTTAAATTTTTTTTGTCTACTTTTTCCATTTTTTTCCTCCCTATTCCAAAAGAAGATGTTTGATAAACATTTTAGTTAGCGAAAACATGTTGGTCGGAGTATCAAATTTTGATATGTGGTAGTTACATCGATATTCTATGTTCACGAAAATTCCATATTTTTCGGTGATCGTTTTCTATGTGAAATGAATTTTCTTTAATCCATGACTAAGTGAAATTTGGAATAAAAAATTTTTTTTACATTTTTCCCCACTTTGCCTTATAACTCGACAAAGTTACTATTTTTAAAAAAAAAAAAAAAATTCCCAAATGACTTTCTCGAGTTACTCAAGAAAGTCAAAAAAATAAAAAAAATAAAAAAATTAATTAAGACTTTCTCGAGTAACTCGAGAAAGCCACAAAAAAAAAAAAAATTAATTAAGGCTTTCTTGAGTAACTCTAGAAAGCCACCAAAAAAAAAATAAAAAAATATTATTTAATGCTTTCTCGAGTAACTCGAGAAAGCCTACCAAAATTTTTTTTTTTTTTTAGTGGCTTTCTCGATTAACTCGAGAAAGCCTTAAATTAATTTTTTTTTTTACTCTCGAAAGTCATTTTTTTTTTCTTTTAACTAAGTTTGCCGAATTATCGAGGCAAAGTGGGGAAAAAGTAAAAAAAAAAAAATTCAAAACCTCACTTTGTCATGGATTAACAAAAATTCATTTAACATAGAAAATGATCACCGAAAAATATGAAATTTTCAGGGAACATAGAATACTCGTGTAGCTACCACATATCAAAATTTGATAGTCCGACGACGTGTTTCGACTTACTAAAATGCTAATCGAAACATCCTAGTTAGTTTTTCGGATTCATGCTTTCACACAGTTTACAAAATTGTCCATAAATTGAGTTATATAACATGAAATTATGTAAAACCAAAGTCAATGGTTAGGTAACCCATAAGGCTATCGTCTCCAACTGGAATTATGTAAAAATACTTAATATATAAGGTGCAATAAATTTTTGAGTTGGACAACGAAACTGCATCTTAGAAAAACATGAAGTTTAGCAAAACCTTTCAAGTTCACATCATTAACATGTAACCAAAACATGGAATCCACTAAAACTACCACAAAACCAAGGTCCACAAAAGTTTAAGAAGATATTTACACTACATAAAATTTTTGATTGGTTTATAATATCGATTCCGACACGCCGACGCATAAAAATGCGAAAAAAAACAGTAGGAGGTTTCGCGATGAGTATTTTAGTATGCCTAAACATGCCATCGGACTACCAATTTTGATATGTGGTAGCTACCTGAGTATTCTATGTCCCTGAAAATTTTGTATTGTTCGGTGATCGTTTTCTATGTCAAAGAATTTTTGTTACTCCATGACCGTGTGAATAAAATTTTCAAAATAAGGGCGATGTGTTACTAAAATTTCTTCACCCGGTCATGGAGTAACAAAAATTTGTTTGACATAGAAAACGATAACCGAAAAATATGAAATTTTCAGGGACATAGAATACTCATTTAGCTACCACATATCAAAATTTGATAGTCCGACGGCATGTTTCGGGTTACTAAAATGCTCACCAAACACCCTAGGCAGTTTCTCAGGATTCATCTGGTCACAATTTACAAAATTGTCCATAACTTGAGTTATATACCATGAAATTATGTGAAACCAAAGCCAATGGTTAGGTAACCGTTAGAGCTATCGTTTCCAATTAGAATTATGTAAAATACTTAATATATATGGTGCATCATATTTTTGAGTTGGTCAACAGAAAGTGCAGTTTGGAGAAACAATTCACCCAGTCATGGAGCAAAAAAAATTTCTTTGACATAGAAAACGATCACCAAACAACATGAAATTTTCACGGAACGTAGAATACCCATGTAGCTACCACATATAAAAATTTGATAATCCAACGGCATGTTTTGACACACTAAAATGTTCACCGAAATATCCTAGGCAGTTTCTCGGATTCATGCTGTCGCAATTTACAAAATTGTCCATAACTTGAGTTATATAACATGAAATTATGTGAAATCAAAACCAATGGTTAGGTAACCCATAGGGATATCGTCTCCAACTGGAATTATGTAAAAATACTTAATATATAAGCTGCAGCAAATATTTAAGTTGGACAACAAAAACTGCAGTTTAGAGAAAATGAAATTTACCAAAACTTTTAGGAATTGATTGTATTTCGTCATTTGTTCCCATAGCAATTGGGGATAAAATATTAAAAAATATTTTAAAAAAAAATATTTTTGGTAGGTGGACTTTTTCATGACAAAATATTAAAAAAAAAAAATTATTTTTCCCACTTTGCCGAGTAGGCGGGAAATTTTTTTTACATTTTTCCCACTTTGTCGAGTTACTCGACAAAGTGGGAAAAAAATGTGTTTTTTAATTATCCCACTTTGCCGAGTTACTCGGCAAAGTGGGAAACATTATTATTATTATTTTTTTTTTGTAATTTGCACTTTTAGTCCACAACTTTTTCATTTTATAACAAATTTACCCATAACTTTTTTTTTAGCTTTGGCCATCCTCGACCTTTAAATTTTGTTACAAATTTTATTTTGTTCACCTCTTTAAATAAAAAAAAATTAATAACAACAAAATAAATTAAAAATGTAAATGAAGTCCTACAACTTTTAAAAAGTAGTCCAATTTTATTTTAACATTTTTTTTTTTTTTTTTAATTTGCACTTTTTGTCTCGAACCTTTCAAATTTGTAACTAATCTACCCCAACTTTTTTTTTTTGGGCATTGGCCATCCAACTATCACTATTTTATCCTCACAATTTGCATTAATTTTTATAAAATCAGCTTTTGTTAACTTTGCTACTTTTTTTTTTTTTAAGATTTGACTTTGGTTTTGTTGAGTAACTCTAAAAAAAAAATACAATAAAGGAAAAATACAAATATTTGTCAAATAACTCGACTTTTTGTTAACTGGAGTTCGACCAAAAAAATAAAAAAAATAGAATTCAGGACATAATCCCACAAAAAAAAAAAAATGATCGAATTGAGCTTTCAAGAAAATTTAAGATGAATAAAAAATGTTGAAAAAATATTCTGAAATTCTGTATCTGGTACTCTTCCATTATATTGTGGTAATTTTTCTTTGTTTTTTTAATGTTGAGTTTATAGAATGCATTGGGGATATTCATTGACTTAATAGGTGATGAAATATAGTTTAGTGTTGCATCTAATAAATTTTTATGAATTAATTATATTTTATCAATTATTATAACATATTTTTGTATTAGCTACATTTATTAACTTGTATATATATATATTTTAATTTTAAGTCTTAAATCCAAACTTATCTCATTTCTTTTATTCTTCACCCAATTATCAAGTAAATTTTTTTTTATCTCACATACATAACAATGATGAACAATATAAAAATTTTATGAATTATAGAATACTAATATAGCTACCACATATCAAAATTTAATAGTCCGACGACATATTTCGACATACTAAAATCAAAACAATATGCCACATACCACAATCTCAAAAACTGAAATATTTATTTATAATAAATTTATATTATAACAAATTGATATTATAATAAATTCATAGTAAATTTTAACATAATTATTAATTATAATAAAAACTTATTATTGTGAAAAAATTGATATAATGATTACAATTACTATAATAAATTAATAGAAAAATAAACACACCAAAAAAATAATAAATAAAGGTCCAAATGCGCTCAACAAATACATACCCAAATTAAAAAAAAAAAAAAAAAAGTTAGTTTAAAATGGGCTAAAAAACCCCAATTTTATTGTTTGGGGGGTGTATTTGTTAAATACACACCCCCAATATAAAAAAAAAAAGAAATTAAAAAAGGTTCAAAATGGGCTTTTAGCCCATTTTGATTTTTAGTGGAGGAGACCACATACATTTAAAAAAAAAAAAATTTAAAAAAGCAAATTTGGGTGTGTGTTTGTCGAGAAACTCGACAAACACGAAAATGGACTTTTAAGCCCATTTTGACTTTACATTTTTTTTTTTGTTATATATTTATCCAGAAAACATTTGCGTGAAAAGTAACTCGAAATTTTTTTTCGAGTTACTATTCAACTCGAAAAGGTTTGTCGAGTTGATGACAAACTTTTTCGAGTTAAATAGTAACTTCGAAAAAGTCTTCTGTTCACTAATTTTTTTTTTTTTTTTGGTGATATGTGGACCAGTATAAGTAATTTTAGTGTTGTAGTTTTTGTTCAAATGTTAACATTTTTTTTGCATTAGCCGCATTTATTGACTTTTATATAATTTTTTTAATTTTAAGTCTTAAATCTAATTTGACAATTTTTTAACTTTTTTTTTTTGTGTAGAGTTACTCGATAAAGGGGAAAAAAATATAATTTTTTGAGAGGAAAAATTTTTTTTGGTCGAATAACTCAACTAAGGGAAAAAGTTAACTTTTTTTTTTTGGTCGAGTAATTCGACAAAGGTTAAAAAAAAAAAAAATTCTCGACAAGGCCCAATTATTTTATTTAATTTTTTTTTTGTCGACTTTTTCCATTTTTTTTTCCTCCCTATTCCAAAGAGGGATATTTCGGTAAACATTTTAGTTAGTCGAAACATGCCGTTCGGAGTATCAAATTTTGATATGTGGTAGCTACATCAAGATTCTATGTTCTCCGAAAATTTCATATTTTTCGGTGATAGTTTTTATGTCAAATGAATTTTTTTAATCCATGACTAAGTGAAATTTGGAAAAAAAATTATAATCACTTTGCCGAGTTATTTGGCAAAGTAAGGAAAAAAATTTATAATCACTTTGTCGAGTTACTCGGCCAAGTACGGAAAGAAAAAAAAATTCTAATCATTTTGCCAAGTTACTCGGCAAAGTAAGTGGAAAAAAATTATAATCACATTGCCGAGTTTCTCAGCAAACTAAGAAAAAAAAACACATCCAACTATCAGTCAGAATCATAAAAAACACATTCAACACCAGAAAAACTTTTAAAGAGAATTTTTATCTTCTGTCTTACATAAAATCAGGATAGCTTCTATAAAAGTGAGGGTTCCAATTATCTGTGTGACCGGCTGTCACAACCATTGACATAAACTGACAAGATAATCATCATACATCTCCATTGCTTGTGATAATTACAAACTCCTATTTCACCAACCTTGCTAGATTATCTCCCATGTCTTCTTTGGAATGCCTAGAGATTCTAAACAAAATTCCATACTTGTTCTCATGGATTCCTTTCCCACCTTTTAGCATCTCACATGATCAACAATTTAATACATTTAATAAACTATCACAAACACCACAACACATTCTAACAATTAAAATGGGAAGTTGTAGTAAAAGAGGCATTACCTGATTGTTCAAAACTTTGCAGAGCTTCAACTTGACTCTCAGCTGATGGATGCCAATCCTTTTCGCAATCATCGAATCCCGCAGATCTACAATTGTTCTCCACACCCTGTACAATGTTTTCTGCACCATCACATTCATAATTAGGGACTTCTAATGACTTGCATCTTAATTTAATGAAAAACATACACACACACAGAAAGAAGACTACAATAACTAATGATATTTAATCCATGTCACATATAACTTCCTACCATGATTGAGGATGGGTTAGTGCACAAAGGTTGAAGCATAGTAATCTACGCTGCTCAGGAACTTGTTCCAAATTTTGTTCTTCAGCTGTCATCATTATCTTACCAATATCACAATCTAATGCCAAGCATTCACCTGATACATCACCAAAAAACACGGTACCAAGAGAAAGAAAAATAACTGCAATGTCTGCAGCAATTTTTGTATCCAAGAGAAGCCATCACAGTTACAGAACTTACTTTACAGCCTTATTCCCAATAATGAAATTTAACTTACACAAAAGTTAAAGAAATCCATAACATGGGAAATTAAAAGGGGAAAAATAGATGATTAGATGTATGAGGAGCACAAAAAATGAAGGCTGAAGTTCCACAAAGATAACAACTCAAACCTCTGCTTTTATTTTTTGAACATGCAATGCAGTTAAAAGAATGGTTATTTTTCCTTCCTTTCTTGTCGAGTAACTCGACAAGTTCTTGTCGAGTTACTCGACAAGAAGGAATAAAAAATTTTTGTTCTTTGTTCTTTTTTTCTTTTTACAGTTGTGTGGCTTTTTTAGGTTTTTTTGTTTTTGTTTTTTATTTTTTGTAATTTGCACTTTTGGTCCACATTTTTTTTAATTTATAATAAATTTATCCATAATCTTTTTTTTAGCATTGACCATCCCCGACCTTTGAATTTTGTTTTGTCTTCCTTTTTAAATAAACAAAATAAAAACTAATAACAACAAAATAAAATAAAATTGTAAATATTTTATTTTTACTGGACAACATTTTTTAAAATTTTTCCTAAATATGTTTTTTATTTTGTCGCGTTAGTCGACAAACTTTTTTTTTTAAATAAGATTAATGTTTAATATTATTTTGTCCAGTTACTCAACAAAGTCCAATTTGACAAATTAACTGTATGCATTTGTTTTTTTTTTTTATTTTCGTTTATATTAATTATTAAATTCAATTTTGTATGTTTTGTCATATAATTTATCGAACAAATCGACAATCTCAACTTTGAATTTATCGAGATACTTGATAAAGTAATCATATACATAAATATTTTATTCTTTCATTTATTAGATGATGTTATAATAAAATATATATTTTATAAAATTATTATATATTATATTAGATCCTTACAAGATATGATATTTTACTTTTAATTTGCGAGTTTTGGTTCACAACCTTTTAATTTATAACAAATTTATCCATAATCTTTTTTTTTTTTGCATTAACCATCCCCGATCTTTGAATTTTGTTTCAAATTTTGTTTCGTCTTTCTCTTTAAATAAACAAAATAAAAACTAATAACAACAAAATAAAATAAAATTGTAAAATATTTTATTTTTACATGACAACATTTTTTAAAATTTTTCCTAAATATATTTTTTATTTTGAATTTTTTTTTTTCCTTTTATTGGGTTTGTGTCGCGTTAGTCGACAAACTTTATTTTTTAAGTAAGATTAATTTTTAATATTATTTTGTCCAGTTATTCAACAAAGTCCAATTTGACAATTTTTTAACTTTTTTTTTTTTATGTCGAGTTACTCGATAAAGGGAAAAAAATATATAATTTTGGTAGGAAAAAAATTAATTTTTTGGTCGAATAACTTCGACAAAGGGAAAAAAATAATTTTTCTTTTCTTTTTTGGTCGAGTAACTCGACAAAGGTTTAAAAAAAATCCCGACAAGGCCTAAATTTTTATTTATTTATTTTTTGTCGACTTTTTCCTATTTTTATTTTCCTCCGTATTCAGTGGGATGTTTTGGTAAGCATTTTAGTAAAAAAAACATGTCGTCGAGTATCAAATTTTGATATGTGGTAGCTACACGTATTCTATGTTCCCTGAAAATTTCATCTTGTTCGGTGATCGTTTTCCATGCCAAAAGAATTTTTTTTAATCCATGAGTAAGTGAAGAAATTTTAGTAACACTACCTTATTTTGGCCATTTGATTTTTATTTGATTTTATTTTTTTGTTAAAACAAAAATTTAAATCTTTATCGGACAACTCGACAACAATTTGTTGAATTACAATAAAAAAAAATGAAAAATAAAATCAAGACTTTTTCGAGTTAATCTTTTGATTGAATTTTTTTTTTTTGTAATGACTTTGTCGAATCTTTTGAATTTTGTACAATTTTTTTTTTTTGAGTTTGTCGAGTAACTCGACAAATTTTTTTGAATTTTTTTTTTTACTTTCTCGAGTTAACTCCAAAAAGTCTTATGATATTTATTTATTTTTTTTTACTTTCTCGAGTTACTTGAGAAAGTAAAAAAATAAAAAAATAAAATAAAAAGACTTTCTCGAGAAAGTAAAAAAAAAAAAATTAAAAGCAAAAGACTTTCTCTAGTAACTCGAGAAAGTAAAAAAAAAATTAAAATTCATATTTTATGAATTTTAATTTTTTTTTTACTTTCTCGAGTTACTCGAAAAAGTCATTTGAGATGATTTTTTTTTTTTAATATTAACTTTGCTAAGTTATGGGGCAAAGTGGGAAAAAAAATTCAAAACTTCACTTAGTTATTGATTAACAAAATTCATTTGACATAGA
Source organism: Forsythia suspensa (assembly GCA_023638005.1). Taxonomy (NCBI): domain Eukaryota; kingdom Viridiplantae; phylum Streptophyta; class Magnoliopsida; order Lamiales; family Oleaceae; genus Forsythia; species Forsythia suspensa. Next base: position 34,600,636 of record CM042674.1, on the reverse strand, counting down.
AAACGATCACCGAAAAATATGAAATTTTCAGAGAACATAGAATACTCATGTAGCTACCACATATCAATATTTGATAGTCCGACGGCATGTTTCGACTTACTAAAATGCTAACCGAAACATCCTAGTTAGTTTTTCGGATTCATGTTGTCACAGTTTACAAAATTGTCCATAAATTGAGTTATATAACATGAAATTATGTGAAACTAAAGCCAATGGTTAGGTAACCTATAGGGCTATCGTCCCCAACTGGAATTATGCAAAAATACTTAATATATAAGGTGCAGTAAATTTTTGAGTTGGACAACTGAAACTGCATCTTAGAGAAACATGAAGTTTAGCAAAACATTTCAAGTTCACATCATTAACGTGTAACCAAAACATGGGAATCCACTAAAACTATCACAAAACCAAGGTCCACAAAAGTTTAAGAAGATATTTACACTACTTAAAGTTTTTTGATTGATTTATAATAGCGATTATGGCACGCCGACGGCATAAATCCGAAAAACAGCCTAGGAGGTTTCACGGTGAGTATTTTAGTACGCCTAAACATGTCGTCGGACTACCAATTTTTTATATGTGGTAGGTACCAGAGTATTCTATGTCTCCTGAAAATTTCATATTGTTCGGTGATCGTTTTCTATGTCAAAGAATTTTTTGTTACTCCATGACCATGTGAATAAAATTTTCAAACTAAGGGCGGTGTTACTAAAATTTCTTTACCCGGTCATGGAGTAACAAAAATTTGTTTGACATAGAAAACGATCACTGAAAAATATAAAATTTTCAAAGAATATAGAAGACTTATTTAGCTACCACATATCAAAATTTAATAGTCCGACGGCATGTTTCGGCTTACTAAAATACTCACCGAAACACCCTAGGTAGTTTCTCGGATTGATGCGGTCGCAGTTTACAAAATCGTCCATAACTTGAGTTATATAACATGAAATTATGTGAAACCAAAGCCAATGGTTAGGCAACCCATAGGGCTATCGTCTCCAACTGGAATTATGTAAAAATACTTAATATATAAGGTGCAGGATATTTTTGAGTTGGTCAACGAAACGCATCTTGAAAAACATGAAGTTTAGCAAAACCTTTCAAGTTCACATCATTAACGTGTAACCAAAACATGGGAATCCACTAAAACTACCACAAAACCAAGGTACACAAAAGTTTAAGAGGATATTTACACTACTTAAAGTTTGTTGATTAGTTTATAATATCGATTCCCAAGACGCCGACGGCATAAATCGAAAAAAACACCTAGGAGGTTTCGCGATGAGTATTTTAGTATGCCTAAACATGCCGTCGGACTACCAATTTTTGATATGTGGTAGCTACCTGAGTATTCTATGTCCCCTAAAAATTTCGTATTGTTCGGTGATCGTTTTCTATGTCAAAGAATTTTTTGTTACTCCATGACCAGGTGAATAAAATTTTCAAAATAAGGGCAGTGTTACTAAAATTTCTTCACCCGGTCATGGAGTAACAAAAATTTGTTTGACATAGAAAACGATAACTGAACTATATGAAATTTTCAGGGAACGTAGAATACTCATTTAGCTATCACATATAAAAATTTGATAATCCGACGGCATGTTTCGGCTGACTAAAATGCTCACCGTAACACCCTAGGCAGTTTCTCAGATTCATACAGTCGCAATTTACAAAATTGTCCATAACTTGAGTTATATATCATGAATTGATGTGAAACCAAAGCCAATGGTTAGGTAACCCATAGAGCTATCGTTTCCAACTGGAATTGTGTAAAAATACTTAATATATAAGGTGCAGCATATTTTTGAGTTGGTCAATAGAAAGTGCAGTTTGGAGAAACAATTCACCCAATCATGGAGCAAAAAAATTTCTTTGACATAGAAAACGATCACCGAACAATATGAAAATTTCAAGGAACGTAGAATACCCATGTAGCTACCACATATAAAAATTTGATAATCCGACGGCATGTTTTGACACACTAAAATGCTCACCGAAACATCCAAGGCAGTTTCTCGGATTTATGCTGTCGCAATTTACAAAATTGTCCATAACTTGAGTTATATAACATGAAATTATGTGAAACCAAAGCCAATGGTTAGGTAACCCATAGGGATATCGTCTCCAACTGGAATTATGTAAAAATACGTAATGTATAAGCTGCAACAAATATTTAAGTTGGACAACAAAAACTGCATTTTAGAGAAAATGAAATTTACCAAAACCTTTAGGAATCGATTGTATTTCGTCCTTTATTCCCCATAGCAATTGGGGATAAAAAAGTACCAAATTTGATGACTTATTAAGGAAAAAATGAATATATATTGACTATAATATATAAGAAGTCAATAATTGCGGCTAAAAGACACTAATATATGTATATTAAAACAAATAACAGAAAAGAAAAGATGAAGAAGTCAAAAATTGCGGCCAAAGATATTAATTTAATATACAAAAAGTGTCAAAAGATTAGGACAAAAGGTGAAACTATTTTCCTTTTTGCATATTATTTTGTTTAATAGCACATTATATTTTGAGGTTCTTCTGGATTTTTATTTCTGAAATAAGAAATAGGTATTTTATACCCTTTATTTTCGCAAATTTATTCTCAAATTTGCATCAAAATTCTTAGCTACATTAATTAAATATAAGCTCTAATTTAATATAAGCTCCAATGGAAAGTATGAAGGACGTAAAAGAAGTACTAATAAGAAATCATAGCAATGTTTTCCTTCACGAAATATTTCACAATTGATTTACCAGACAAGAAGTTTTAAATCTATTAGATTTGGTTTTTAATCTTTTTTTTTTTTTGCAATTTGTTTAGCTTTCCATCCCAAGGTGCATGTCCTCAGAAGTTCAAAGTAGATTGAAAATCTTGTGATTGGATGAGTAATTATGCAGAATAAACCAAAGGCTTTCAAGATCAGTTGGAAGTACATTTAACCTCTACTTCTCACTAATAATCCCAGGCCTACATTAGTATGACAAATGTTAGAAAAGCTTTAAACCTTCGTAATAGCGCTTCTAACATTTTTCTTATGTTTAATTATTTTATAAATATCATTAGCATTTTGGTATTTAAATCTTTTCATGAAAATACATAATCTATTCAAAATTCTAATTTTCCTCAACAATGAAAAACGTACAGAATCTTGGCCCGTAGGCCTCAGAGAAAGATTGTTGTCCATACATTCAGACTAATAACATTATAACAGTAAGTGTAAAATAGAGCATAAATAGATTTATAATCACCATATTCATCAAGTGGAGCGTCATAATCATAGCTTGTAGAATCATATAGCGTGAAAGAAATGGAAACAAAATTGATGTGAACTTACCCTTGTTGGCTCTAGACCAACCAGGCCACAAGCTCTTGCTGCCACACCAGTGCAACCATGAGAAATAGCAACGATTCCAATGGAATCCGGACCAGGCTACTCCAAATTAACAAAAGCTTCAATTAGTGAAAATTGCAATATCCAGTTCAATTGTACCGAACAATAATAAAATATATGCATTAACATTGTTTGGACCCACTCAACAGCAGTTCCAGTGGCCTTTGAAAGAAACTCTGTTAAAGTCTCTTCTGCAATGGACAAAAGCCTGGGAAATATACAAAAAGCAAACAGAATTTCGTAAGCCACCCACAAACACACACAACAAGGCAATGAGTCACATAGCACAACAATACATTAATACTTTTCTCAAGAAAAAGACCCGACAACCATAAACCCACTTACTCACCCTGCAGGACTTGCATCCCTTGGTGGATGCTGAGGCGTCAAGCGGTGTTGTTGACCGCTCGTCACCACTTATTCACAACTTGTGTCTTTAGTAGCAAGTGCATTCTGCAGTAGAACAAAGAACAAAGCCTGTTAAATTTCTTTAACACTCTACTAATTTCACTCAAGCCGTGTTTAGTACAGAATGCTTGATAAACCTCTCGACCTTATAAGATTTTAATTTCTTCTTCTGTCTTTATATCAGTGTAAAATTTACTGTGCTAAGATTGCATAAGTGAAAATTTACGAAGAGATAATTTTTGGATTCTTACATTCTGGGTATGCTGGCGAAAGTAACCGTTTTCATAAACCAGTTGTGACACCTGCTTCTGCAATCTGTCATTCTCTTCCATTAGGAGTTTGTTCATGGCCGTTAGCTTCCTATTCACTGATTGAAGCCTTGATGCCTCTTTCCTCTGTTTCTCTCTGCATCTGCATTTCCACAAAAATCAAAATTCAAAATGCAGTCCTTATAACCCACCATGAATTCAAAACCACTTATTTTTTAGTAACAAATAACGTAAAATGAAATTAAAGACAGTATATCTTTTTCACATAAAACAGTCAATGATCCATCACTCATAATTCAAGAACTGCAAAAGAGGAAGACAAAAGATTCTTCACAATTTTCTTTTATATATATATTATATATATTCACAACTCATTAATTCTTATCTCAATCAATTAATTGAGTGAAAACAAGAATTAAGTCAAACAGAAATTACCTACGATTCTGGAACCAAACTTTGATTTGCTTAGGCTCAATGTGGGAGAGAATAGGGCATTCGCGAATGAGCTGCTGGCTGCGAATGGAGCTGGGCTTAGGACACTCATGATAGAGCCTCTCTAGTGCTTCAACCTGCTCCGGGGTGTATCGAACATACTTACCATTATCCATACTCCCTGCAGCAGCTGCTGCTGCGGCCGCCTTGTTAGCATCCTTGCAGGACATTGCCATCTCCCAAAATTATATTCTAAAATTCCAATCAACTAATTGATCACAAAAAACCCCCCAATTGCCTTCTATTTACTTCCATGTCAGCTGCTTGTCTTTCGAAACTTGTACTTTTTTAAAGAAACCTCAAAACCAAGCCTTTTTCCTACTGATTTCACACACACAAAGAGAGATATATATTGATGCAGTTGGTGGTGAAGAATTTGCTTTCAGAAATGGGAACAACGGAAGAAATGGCAGTGATTTTGAAAAGGTTTGGCGATGAACAAAGCACGTTATTCGACCGGTTTGAGAGGCTCTCCTTTGAGGAGCAACTGAACCAGGCCATACTGGGACGAAGTATGTCGGAGCCAAGTGTTCCGAGGCGGCAAGATGCTCCACAGCTGGTGGCGAAACCAGTGCGACTGTGGAAGCAGCGGGGGTCTGGTTTTCAGAAGGTACTAAAGAAGCTCCTGAAACCAATTCTTGGGAGAAAGAGTGCCAAAAATAATGTGCCAAATTTGAAGAAACCCAAGATGCCGAGCTACTCGGCAACCACGCTGGTTGCCGAGCTACGGTTGCTGAGTAGCGCGGCAACCACGCTCGCCAATGAACTGAGTTACTCGCCAATGAACAATAAATTCACCCAAATTTTTTTTTTTTGTTTGTTTATGTGGGAATCAATCATGGCACCTGCAACAAAAAGGAGGTGCTTAACATACTCCAGTTTAAAGTAATGTCCTCGCATTTCATGAATCCACCACAACACCTTTGGAAGTACACGAAGCACATTTTCCTTTAGAACAGCATCGAGCCACTTCCCAGCAACTGCAGTGTTTACATATTACCATCATCACCAGATCCGCTTCCAAAAAATGGCCTCCACACTGATGCACACACAATGACTCTTTTGCAATCCAATCATCAATTACTTCCATTAGAGCCATTTAAAGCAATTGGCATTGGCAGTGTCATTCGAAACATTAGAAAGTATAAACAAGCCTGAATTGAATAGATAAGGCGCAAAGGTATAGTGGGAATTAAATCTAGAGAGTAAATGTGGAGACAGCCAGTTGGGGAGGAAAAGGACCAGGGGAGGAAGGGAGGTCACAAGTTAAGAGTGGTTGCCGAGCAGTCTTGGTTGCCGAGTAATATTTCTATAAAGAACAAACTCAAACTCCTCAGATTCAAGCTATGAGTTTTTAGATTTACCTTTATGGGTTTTTCCCCGTTCTGTTTTGGGTGAATTGATGAAGCATTTTGGTTATGTACGTGGTCGTATAGTTTGATTATTTACAAGTTCGTGTATTTTAAATAATGCTTTATCATCTTTTAAGCTCATTATTGATTATGCAGAACAATTGACACTTTTGGCTCTTAAAGTGGTTTGGCAATGTATTTATTTTGTGAAAATCGTTTAATTTGAATATAATTTTTTTAGAATATTTGATATGAGACTTCATGAGCTATGAGATAATTTCAACCAACAATGCAGTTTGTGTGACGTTTTCTGATTTGGTATAAATTTTCATTTAATTCGGACAAAGGAAATGAAAAAGTCCACAAAAAAAATGTGAACATTGGCGATGAAATTCATTGCCGAGTTGCTCCGCAATGAATTTCATGAACAATATTTTACTGTTCATGAATATTTAATTTTTTTATTTTTTTTAACCCATTTCCTTTGTCTTTTTCTAATTTTTTTCACAATTCTTTTTCCTTTAGTTTATTTTTCCTTATTTTTTTTATTTTACACCTTTTCATTCAATTTTTTTATTAATCTTTTTTATTTTATCTTATAAGCAAATTGAATTTTTTTATTTTTTATATATTTAAAGATTATATTGAGGTGATGAACTATAACAAATGCAGCACTGAGACACTTCTAATAGAAATTTTCAGAATTTGAAGTTCTCTCAAAGCTGGTTCAACCTTAGGCTAAACCTCTATTTGTTGTCTTTTTCTGATGGCCTGTTAGATATTAAGTTCAAGCAGAAGAGCATAAAGATGGTTCTTATGCAAAACTTGAATATATCAATCAAGAGAAACGTACACTTGGCGACAGAAAACAATTAATTATGAAACATTTTATTCTCAAAATGATCAGTGAAATATGTTTATATTAGTTGACCTCCAAAAAAAATTAATACAAAAAGTATGTTTATATTATTGTTGTTTTTAACAAGAGAAAAAAGCGAAAAAAAAAAAACACAAAAAAAAAACAAACAAAGGGGTTGCTTAGAGATTCTCGGCAACCAACTCTATATTGTGAAGTCCTTTGCCCAAATGTATCTATGGACTTCCTATGAACAATTTGCTTCTAAGCAACCTTTTCGAAATCCCTTTTCTTATTTTCCAAGCCCATAGAAGGCGCAATGTGTTGTGAACCAATGTCTGACTAGATTGGGTGCACGAGCTCATGGACAAGCTTAAAGTGTGCAGATCCCCATACCCCATTACACCAATTGGCTCGATTCTCCCCATTATCCTCCATGCAAATCCCCATTTTCGCTCGAATGCATTCCCATTAGGATAGTTTCTTGAAACCCGCTTTTCATTTCATCATCGGCCATTGTTGGGAATAGAAGATTGCAAGTTTTTAGGCTCCTCTTGTGTTGCTGTTGGTACATATCATGCCCTCTAAATGCATAGTAATGTGGATATTCTTGAACATGAATTTGCAATTGCTGGCGTTCTCTTGAACATGAATTTCTTTAACTTTGCGTGGTGTTCTCTTGAACTCGGCAATGAAATTTGTTGCTCGGCAATGAATTTCATGAATATTTTACTGTTCATGAACAGTATTTGACTGTTCACGATTTTTTTTAGGAATAATTGCATGAAAGGTCCCCATTGTTTTAAAATCGTTGGGATATGCCCATAACCTAAAAAAAAAAAAATTTAATTTATTTTTCTTATTTTTTTCTTTTACACTTAGTTTTTATTCAATTTTTTACTAATCTTGTTTATTTATTTTACCTTTCAAGTTTACAAATTATTCTAAATAAATACTATTATTTTCCTTAATTTTTTTCCTTTTATGGAGTCTCCTTAGCTTTGTTTCTCGATACATCCCCATAATTTCAAGTAAGAAAATGGAGTTTTGGGATTAAAAGCAGTATTGCATTGGGTAGAATGGAATTGATAACTTTGGAAGTAGAATAAAGAATTTTTAGTGATAGAATTTTTATATCTGCAATCCTAGCCATTGGTGAACAGATAAAATCATCATCATGGCGAAGTTGCTTTCGGCAATGAACAATTCATTGCCTAGAATTTATTGTTCACGAATTTTTATTTTTTTTTTATATGGCAACATTATAAAAATAAAAACATTCAATTTGCTTAAGATAAAATAAGCAAATTGAATTCAAAGAACTCCTCAACTTCCATCTCATCTAAATGTTTATCTTTAAAAAAATATTTGCTAGTTTTCCTTCTGCCAAAACTTTCTTGGGATCCTTGTACCTAAGAACCAAAATAAATATAAAATGTCAGTCTAATTTTTTAATTTCTCATTGCTGATAAAAGAAACACGGACAAATCTAAAACAAAAGATCAAAGAGAGAAAAAGATGAATGCTTGCTTCAACTTTGTCCATGCCTTGTTTACATATCTTACCACAGCTGCCGATTTTTTCTTATCTTTTCCATAGGCTTCCTAAGCAATGAGTTGAACAAGACTTGATACTGAAATATAAATATATGAATCAATTTTTAAAAACCAAGATAAAACCCGTGTATTCTACAAATCTACAGTCAGAAATTCATTGCCGACTCGGCAAACAAGAGTTGATTGCCGAGCAACTCGGCAACTAGTGAACAGAGAATAAAACGGTTGCCGAGCCAGTTGCCGAGGCTCGGCAACAAGAGTGGACTATTTGCCTAGACTATTTGAACAATGCGTAAGCACATTGACAACAAGAGTAGGTTATGCAACAGACAACTTGATTCCCATGATCCCATACAAAGAAACCACATATTTGAAATTTCCCTGTTCTACTTACAAATACTCTTAAACTTGGAAAAAGGATAAACAAAATGAAATTTTCCTTGAAAACAAATAATATACACCAATCTAAAAGTCTAAATTCTAAGGTCCAACAAGATGAAAAAGGCGAAGAGACGAAGAGGAAGACAAAGAGAGAAATGAAATAGGTAAAAAGAAATAATAATTGTAAAACTTGGACAAAAATCAAAATTTTGTTATTCTAATATACACTTACAATTTCCGAAAATCAATTCTACGATCCAATCTCTCAAAAGCTTAATTACGAGCTCCATCAATTCTAATTCTAATGGTGAACAGAGAATAAAACATAAGCTTCTAAAAGTCTGCTCCAATGTAAATTATAGAAAGACAGCAAATTAAGCTTCAAAAGTAATAAAGAATAAAACAAATTAAAGTTGCAAAACGACAGCGTGTAGGACGAAAAAATGAACAGTAAAAAATTTAAAACTCTTATATATATAGGTATGTATGAATTTTTCATAATCTATAGATAAATTTTTCATAATCTACAGAAATGTAAATCCAAGCTCTGATACAAAATTGTAACTCTCCAAATTTCTATCATTCTTGGAGTTACTAAAATTTATAAAGAAATAATATATTGTGGAAAAAGATACTTTAATAAAATACCAATTGTCTAACAATTGACGAATTCCTAAACATTCAAAATCGATTCTCAAAATGTTAAATAAATTAATAAATAAAAGACTAATGCTAATATCCGAGATTTGATGCTGATTGTCTTATTAATTAAAACATACTAAAAGGAAATCTAAATTTACTTGACGATCGTTGATACATTAGATTCACCAATCCGCCATTTATCCAACACGTTAAATATCACCTCAAAAATTATTAATGAGGAGGGATGAGTATAAAATAAGATTCTTGCTACTCCACAATCAGTCCAAATATTGTAATTGCACATAAATTTTATCTTACCAAAATAAATTTAGAATTATCATACCATAACAATGATAATTCAAGCAAGTGTTGCAAATAAACCGAAGGCTAAATTGATCCCGAAGGTTTAACTGAACTGATTTATAATTTCTCCTAAATGAGCAATGAACTCAAGTAATTAAATTTCACATATAAATACAACATCTAGAAAGACTTGAAAAATAACTTATAGCACGTAGCATCTTATCTTAGTTTTTATGAATACGAATTGCACTAGAAATTAAATGAGTTCTGAATGCGAAAATTGCAAAGAGAGCACACAAGTTACTGTTGATAATTAAATAATCTCTATGTTGTAAAATATACTGTCCGGTGGTTTTGAGATAAAAGAGTGGGGGACGTGTAGATATGAGTGATATAGGCTACTGGGTTGGTTAAGGCTATTATAATTAAATGAAGAGAGTTAAGATTATTCTAATTAAATGAAGAGAGTGAATGAGTTTGAAATCAATTTAAAATCAAACACCACTGGTCGAAATCAGATAAATAAATCTTTTAGAATTTACTTAGCTATAGGTTTCTTTGATCCGAAATAACTTGAGCTTGGCTTATCCAAAATTACTTTTTATTGAGCCTAAAGTATATGATTAAATATGAACTATCCAACGAGCCCAATATTGATATACTAAAACTCATTCATTCAATAATTAATTATTTAGCCCAGTTAATTAATCGATTCTAAATCTTATTTTCACTTAGGTTCTTTAACATCTCTAAATTTTCAGGGTTTTACACTTCTTCCTTTTCTCATCTGGGACTTGTGCATAAGCGATGCAACTCAAAATTCTAAAGTGATCTACAACTCATTTCCTCCCACTCTAAGCTTTCTTTGGTGTCATGTTTTTAATAGAAAAGGTAGGACTTCTGTTCAACACATGAATGTTCCAATTCACTGCCTTCAACTAAAAATTTTCTTGCCAGCCGACTTCTCACCATGTTCGAGGATACACCATTTTGCTGAGGTGTGTAGGTTGACATAAAATACTTTTCTATACCATGCTCATCACAGAATGTTGCAATTTCAAGTGACATGTATTCTCCCCCACGATCAATACAAAGAGTTTGAATACTTCTCCCAGCTTGCCGCATGGATTGTTCCACTATCACAACTTGATCTCAACATTCAAGCACGAATCCCTTGAGTGCTTTCATTCTCCACCAAAGCTTTAAAACTTTTGAATGCAGTAAAAACTTCAGATTTTTTCCATAAGAAATAAACCCAAGTTTTCCGGCAATAGTCATCAATAAAGGAAATAAACTATTTATTTTTCCCATTGGATACCGAGTTAATGGGACTGCATATATCGGAATGAATCAACTCCAATGGTCTATGCGCTTTCCATTGGAAAATTTCTCACGACTTTGTTTGCCAACCATACACTCTTCACATACTTTGGATGGAGAAATAATCTGAGGTAGACCAGTCATCATATTTTTCTGTGAAAGAGTTTTCAATCCATTGAAATTCAGATGGCCGTAGAGATAATGCCAAAGCCATATTGGATCATTCATCTTTGTCATTAGGCAAGTATGGACATTCTTGATTTGCAGGAACAATCTATTTGATGTCATCTTCGCACATGATCAATTAAACCTCTTTTAGGATCATCGATTTCACTGGCTCATTCTTTGATTGTAGCAACATATCCCTTCTCTTGCAGTTGTCTCACACTCAACAAATTAATTTTAAGGTTAAGAATATAAAAGACATTTGAGATGGTTTCAATATTGTCTTCTTTAGTCCTAATTTGAACATCTTCCTTTCTCGTAACATTTAGTGTAGACTAATCACCAAACTCACAGTAGTGCGAAAATCTTCATTTAAAGAGAAAAAGAAGGACTTATTACCACACATGTGATTGTTGCACCCTATGTCCGGCACCATATGTCTGGTTCATGTGCGTTCTCCTCGACATGGATTGCAATCAAGAGTGTTTGTTGTTCCTCATTTTTTCTTGCATAGTTGGCCTTTTCACCTTTTCTTTTTCTTTATGAAGTTTTGCATAGCATTATGAACCAAAATGACCAAATCCATGACATATGTAGCACTCAATCTTGGATTTGTCAAAGTACTATTCCTCGACCTTGAGAGTGATCTTCATATCTGAAACTAAGTTGCTGCCTGCCTCCATCTCTATTTCTTCTTCCTCTTCTCCGGTTTCTTCCTCTTGTACTTAAGGATTCAGCTAAGGTTGAAACTTTTAATACTTGTTCTTCAATAGTTGTACTTTGCTCCGGTTCAACTTTTGTTCATAAACCAGCAAGGAACTCTATAGCTCATCAACTGAAAATTCATCTATGTCATTTGATTCTTCGATGGAACAAACTTTGGTTTCATTGAGCATAAAATCTTCTCGAACTATGGTGATGTTAGTCATTTTACCACCATGCAACCTTATCTTATTTTGTGATAATCATCGTCCTTGAGAAGTAGCCATTCACCGTCTCTCCTTGTCAAGGGTGGAGTCAAGATATAGTAAAGGGGTTTTGGTAGTGGTTTAAAATAGATCACCCATAACATAATTTTTTTTTTTTTAAATTTAGTTTATTTTTCGGGATGATTTGGTAGGGATGGCAAAAAAACTCACGCCCGCTTGCTTCTTCCCCGCCCATGCATGCGGATAATAAGGCGGGTTTGGGCATTTTTCTGCCATGCCATGGGTCAGCGGGTCCGGCACCCCGCCACCTGCGACCGCCTCTACAAAAAAAAAAAAAATCATAAAATATAATAGAAATTATAATTTTCACTACAAATAGACTAAAGAAGAATTGAACCCGGGTTGAAACTTTAAACTACCAATCTTAACCACTACACCATAACCTCAATCTTACAATTTTTTTGTTTTGTTTGGTACAAACATATATAAAAAAAAATATTTTTTTTAATTATTTTTTCGGTTTAAAAAAAAAATTTTTTTCGAGGCGGTTGGCGGTCGAAGGGCCGCCTGGGCCCATGGTCCCGTGGTCATGCAGGCGGGCTAAAATTTTCGGTGGGGGCGGGTTCGAGTCGAGCGGTGCCATCCCTAAGGGGTGGACTTAGGCCCAGGCGAGCCTAGCCCCGCCTCCGCCCTAACTTCTTCTTGCTTTATTTGAAGGTTTTCAAAATTTCTGCAGAGTAGTTGAAGTTGAGAGCGGTTAACCTTCAATAGCCTACAATAACATCTCCAACGTTACACTTCATGTTGCCACACATGCATTAATTTGCTCTGAATAGTAGGTGTTGAATAGGTAATAGTGTAACAATATTATTCAAAAAAATCACCACACCCATTTGTCATTACAAAATGCATAAGGGCAATAAGTTCATAATAAAAGAACTAGACAATTGAAAAGCAAAGAAAGACACACAAAGAAAAGTAGTGAGGGAATGACACAAAAGACAATAAAGGAGATGAGAGACGCAATCGAGAAAAAGAGCACGGGAACGCAAGGGAAAATGAGAATGGAGACACGACATGGTAGGGGATGAATAATGCAATGACCCGAAAATTGCATTTTAAAATATCAATTTAAAAAATTCATTTTAGAGACAAATAGTAAGAACTAAGCACATGTTTAATTAAGTTTAAGCACTTTTTTTGTATCGAATATGTTTGTTATTTTTTAGAGGTTACTTGTTTAATTCTTTTAGTTTAAAAACTTATATTATTAAAATTAAATCCTTAATAATTTTTTAGAAAAATACTTTTACTTTTTAATTTTTATAGCTTAAATTAATTTTACTTTTTTAATTTTTATAGCTTAAATTAATCACGATCGTTAGGGAGTTTACTCTTTCTATATAATTCGCTAAAAAAAAAAATACATGTAAATTTTGGTGTCACGTCCGTTCAATTGAAATTTAGTGTCATCACAATTAAAATTTAGGTGTCCTCACGTCTTAATTTCATTTCTTTCAAAAAATTTCGTTGAATTTCTTCAACAAATTTTCAAAATCTGCTCATCTTTTCAATCGATCATCTTCATTCACCGATTATATTTAAAATAAATCCACCGCCTCAATCTATTATCATAATAGAACCTACGATCGGATTTCACCGCAAAAAAATAATAAACTAATTAAATTAATCAAATATAATTTTTATTTTTATATTTAGTGAAATTTACAACTTACAACACTTTCTATATAACTCGCAACTTCTAAGACTGCTTTTTGCCAAATCTTCGGTCTCCCAACTTGGTCCCTTAAACAAGTTTCTCAAGACAAACTGACAAAGCACATTATACGACGCCGTATAAAAGCTTCCAATTATACAGTTATTCATTTTGCATTCATCTTCAACCTTTCCCGATCTACATCCACTGTCCAGTACAATAATAAAGAAAGATGTCATCATCAATGGAAACAGACCTGCAACTCCCCAACGGCAACTCCACCGCCGCCGGCGCCACTCCTGCTGCCGGCACCGGCGCTGCCACCATCAAAACTACATCGTCAAAGATTGGCCAACTGTCCGAGTCCTTGAAACTGGAACATCAGTTCCTCCGCGTGCCCTTCGAGCACTACAAGAAGACGATCCGCGCCAACCATCGTATCGTCGAGAAAGAGGTATCCGCTGTCATCTCCGGCGTATCCGAGGCCGCCGATTCCGATCTCTCCCGCGACGACGCCGTTCACCAACTCAATTCTCTTGTATCCAGATTACAGGGGCTCAAAAGGAAGGTAATATACTCTCTGTTTACATATATGCGTAATCCTCAAATTGCTTTCTTTGTTATCCATATTCTTATTGGGTTTTGGTTTTATGTTGCTGGGCAAGAAAAGAATAGTAAAGTGAAAGCAATTTGTAGGATATACAAGTCAAAAGAAAGGCATAATACATTAATACTATCTGTTTATGTAAAATCCTCAAATTGCTTTTTGTTCCATATTCTTATTGGGTTTTGGTTTTATGTTTCTGGGCAAGAAATGAATAGCAAAGCCAAATAATGTTCAATTTTTAGTATATCAAGTCAAATGAAAGGCATAATACTATATCTTTACATGTATATATAATCCTCAAATTGCTTTCTTTTTTTCCATATTCTTATTGGGTTTTGGTTTTATGTTTCTGGGCAAGAAAAGAACAAACTCATGTTCAATTTTAGGATAAGGAAAGTATAATACTATCTGTGTTTTCATGATGTATAATTCTCAAACGCTTGCTTTCATATTTTTTATCTGTATTTGTACTGAGTTTTTTTTTTTTTTTTCTGGGCAAGAAAAGAATAATAAAGACAAAACCATCTTCAATTTTAGGATATCAAGAGTGGATTTCTTTACTAAACTGACATTCAATGGAAACATGGTAAGGTTTCAATTTTGGCTTATGCTTTAAAAGGTGAAATTGAGCTGACAAAACCAAAATTTTGTAAAGAAGGTTTAGCGGAAGGGAATGCTTTTTGACTTTTTGTTCATTTGATTTTTTCTATTATTTTGTTGAGTTTTTAGTTCTGATAGGATATTCCGATACATGAAATATTATAACTTGGGCAATTCAAGATAGCCACACTTAGAAGCCTAGAACAAAATTATCCATCTTTCTATTATAATAATGATAAGAGTAATTAATGAACATAATTATCTAGAAAATTTAGATATCACAATGATTACAAATTCTTCCATAAATTTAAATTATTTACTTATCGAGAATAGTATTATACTTCTATTGTTTGAACAATCAGCTAGAAGAGGGGAGTCGGACAGAACACTTGCAAGCACAGAAATGCCGTGCTAGACTGGACCATCTAGAGTCCGCTGATGTCGAGAATTTGTCAGAGTGGAATAGTACCCGCTTGAAGCGGGTACTGGTGGATTACATGTTGCGCATGTCATACTACGAAACTGCTGTAAAGCTAGCAGAGAGCAGCAATATTCAGGTGATTCTGTAGGCAATATTATTATTTTTTCTTTCTGAGTTGTGGTCTAGCCATTTTGTGACTTTTTTATGCATTTTCCCCAATCAAGAAATGAATTATGCATCTCATCTCTCTCACTTACCAACCTTAAATTTAACTGAATTCATCATTTTTTTTCTTGATCTGCGAATATGACTAGCATGTTATTGTTGCTTGGTAGTATGTCTATGTCATTTATTAGTCCTAGCACCCTAGCCCCCCTTCTGCTCTGAACACCTGTTTGAATTTAGAAAAATAGACTAACACGCGATGTGTGAGATTTATCGAATTGCTTTCCTCAATGAGCTTCATACTGCCGTTACACCAAAAGGCGGGCATTTATATGTTCCTTGATCTATCTATTCCAGGATCTTGTTGATATAGAGGTTTTTCATGAAGCGAAAAAGGTTATTGTTGCTCTTCAGGAGAAGGAGGTGGCTCCCGCTCTAGCCTGGTGTGCTGACAATAAATCTAGGCTGAAGAAGTCGAAGGTATTCTCTCTCTCTTATTGGCTCTAGCTCATTATAAATTAAGTTAGGAGACAGTTCTTGCTACTTTTTCCTTTTCAGTGTATTATTTGAATCACGTTAGAGCAGAGATCTCTTGTATAAACTGCGCGATATCATAACCTAGACAGTGAAGTTGTGAAAAGTGTGACCATTGTTGCTACTATTTCAAGGGTAATGATTTCTCGAAAAGCTTTTATTAATTTCACGGGTAACTTAAGATTTCAACCCCAAGTAATAAAGGAAATATGTTACAGTTTATTTTAGTTAATTATTATTTATTTTCTTATCCTTATTTTTAGTTATGTTTTGAATGACTCAAATAGTGTTAGGGGTTGTTAGACGTATTTTTCTCCTATGTGAATTCTCCAATTGTAGTATCCCAATTTCTTTGGAGAGAGTGGTTGTGGATCTAATTTATATTTGTATTTAAGCACAATGATCAATGAAGGTCAAGGCTCCCTCAAATGAGCTTATATCTATTGGAGGTTTAGTTTCTCGAAAACTTATCTACGGAGGTCACGGCTCCCTCGAACGAGTTTATATCGTGTTTTCATTTTCTTACTAGAAACATGATCGTATCAAGTGGTATTAGAGCCGGCCAACAAGGAAGGAGCAAATCCTAGCAATAGAGCTGCATCTAGAGCGCCTAGAGAAAATGTTGCAGACTTTTGCTATTGCTCAAAAGAAAATCTACAATAATTAGATAAAATGTTAAAGATGCTGGAAGCAAAATTGGGGTTGTTTTCAAGACAGTATACAAAAAGGATAGTTTCTCAAGGAGCTAATAAGATGCTTAATTATAGTACATTGCCAGGGCTGCAGCACCGTTACCAAAAAATGTGCTTTTGGAAACATTATTGTGCATCCTCCATTGCAAAGAACAACGGAGCACCTTGCTCAAGCTACAACAAACACTAAGACTCACCAAGCACCACTTCGTAACATGCTCTTTTATGGGCCACCTGGTAAAACTATGGTTTCAAGGGAGATAGCTAGAAAATCAGGTTTGGATTATGCCATGATGACAGGAGTAGAAATTGCTCTTACCAATAGAGAGAGAAATGGGGTGAGGGCGGGGGAGAGTGAAAGAGGAAGGGATATAATGTTGGCATAAATGTTTGACAATATAGTGTTTTACATTGCATTTTTGTGATAATTCAGTTCTTATATTCATCATATAATGGATTTTTGTGCATAGTGTTCTGTTAATAACCTCCTTTATTGGGAACAAGGCTTTGTTTGTTTGTTTGTTGTTATTTTATTAATAACCCCCTCCCCAAGGAAAGAACAAAGATTGATTTATTATTGTCTCAAAAAAAATTTGTATTGTCTAGGTCAACTGGTCAAGATCATGTTGTTTTGCTTTTGAATTATTTTGCACGAATGTGCACAATAATCTAATCCGATAACCTAAGCGACACTGAATGGTTAAGTCATATCTCTCAACAAATAATATAAGCTTATTTTAGCTCTACAACTTACCTTTTTGGTGCATTATGGAAGACTTGTAAGAAGTTTGTGAAACCATATTATGAATTGGTAGGATAGCAACTTAGCTGTATGAATCTGTTAGATTCATGCTGTGCATCTCATTCAACAAATCGCACAAATTGATATTATAAGTCTTCTGTATAATGCATGTCGAACCTGTTTAATACTTGTGCTTTTGCAGAGCAAATTTGAGTTCCAGTTGAGACTGCAAGAGTTCATAGAGTTGGTACGAGCCGGAAATAACCTGCGAGCTATAACATATGCCCGGAAGCATCTGGCACCTTGGGGAGCTACCCATATGAAAGAATTGCAGCGCGTAACAGCAACACTTGCTTTCAAAAGTAATACTGAATGTGCTACATACAAGGTGAACACATTTCCATGCCGCTGCCGACTTCCTTAAAAATTTCCATTGCATAATCATTTGTACCAACTATATCTGTAATTATTACAATCTTTCTTATTCTAGCATCAATCCTTGACAACTTAATCTTGCAGATTTTCTTGTTGAAGAACGTGCTTGTAGGCACAGGAATACTGGTTTTTGTTTTTAGTAATCCTTACAAGAGATATGTTATGTTTGCATCTGAAAGCTACATGTAGTAACAGCGAAAGAAATTTATGCTAAGGGTCAGTGACAAGAATAATTGGCATGATTTTTTAAGTGGCAAAATAATTAGAGTAAAGGGATATTTTCAAAAGGACAATTTGGTATTGTACATGATATGTAATTGATCTATTGATGTAGAAATTATAATGTAACAAGAAAAGAAAAGAGAGAGAAAAGAGTTGGGGAAGAATATGTATTTTTCAACGTGATAATAATAATATAGTGTTCCAACTGAAAACCCTAAGTCCATATTTATAGAACGTAGTCTTTAATTCCAAGGAACTTCTGGGCGATAAGAATTGAATAAAATAAAACGCTTATTTGAATAAAATTAAAATCCTATTCGATAAAATGTAAAATCTAATATGATTGAAAGTCTTAACTTTTTTACTTGTTTTGCCTGGAGTAGGCTTTTAGCTGTTTCCCATCATGTATGAAATTTGTTTTGCAATCTAATATCTTCAAATTATCTGAATAGTTGAGTCATGGAGATTCTGTTGAGCAATTCCTACAGTATAAATTGACTGAGACAAATGTTTTGAATTAATACTAACGATACGTGTCCACTCCCCAGTTGGAACTGAGGATTTACCAAAAGGATACGCTGATCTTTATGATTATTTTCTTCCAGGCTTTATTTGAAGAAAAGCAATGGGATTACCTAGTCGACCAATTTAAGCAAGAGTTTTGCAGATTGTATGGCATGACTCTTGAGCCTTTGTTGAACATATATCTGCAAGCAGGCTTGTCGGCTCTAAAAACTCCGTATCCATACTCTGTGATTCTTCGCCATATATTCTACTAGATTTTCAAGTATTCCTATGCTAAAAATCTCCTGACAATTTGGCTATTATGACTGCTGTTGCTATTTTGGTCAAAGACCAGTTTTCAAAATAATGTGGATTCAAATGATCGAAGCTAGTTCAATCTATTGCTACTAGTACCTGGCAGCAGTCTTGTAAGCCAATTCTTTCTTCTTCTTCTTCTTCTCTTTATTTATTTATTTTTTTGGAATTAAGAGCAAATTTGGCTGAGCTTAAAAAGTTTACTTACAAGTGAATAAGTTTTAAACTAATTTTTTTTTCTTTTATTGGTCAAAGTTGGAAATAAGTAAGTTAGCCAAATATGCTCTAAGCGTGAAACAAAAAGTTGCTTAGAAGTAACTTCTACATTTTTTAAGATTAGCCAAACATAATATTGCTCTCTTCTGAGTTTTGTGGATAATGGTTCCATCTGTTTGGTTGAGTAATTTCCATGACTATCCTCGTCCAAGATTTTACCTTGACACGATTCAGATTCTGTTTCGAAGATGATTGCACGAAGGAGGATCCTCTATCACAGGAGAGCTTCCGCAAATTAGCACAGCCGCTACCATATTCAAAGCAGCATCATTCAAAACTTGTTTGTTACATAAGTAAAGTACTAATGGATACCGAGAATCCACCACTCGTCTTGCCCAATGGCTACGTCTACAGCACTAAGGTCTTCCCTGTTCCAAATGTCAGGTTTTGTATTTGCATGTTTGTATTTGCATGTGGACATTCTAATTGTGGTTTCTTTATGCAGGCTCTTGAAGACATGGCGAGGAAAAATAATGGTAAAATCACGTGTCCAAGAACTGGTTTGGTTTGCAACTATACTGATGTTGTCAAAGCGTATATCTCGTAACTTCATGATCACCTACTGATTGTCTGATTTTCGCTCGGTTGGCAACTGCTTTGTTGATTATGCATCTGCTTACAGCTGTGTAGAATTGCTCTGCCCTTTGGATAGTTTTCATGCCATGAATTGGCACCCCACATGTATATAAGCAAAACAGTACTTCTGGATTTGTAGTTATTGCTTGTTATTTGAACTAAAAACTGATAATCATTCAAATTGAAAGTGTTGATTTAGCATTTGTTAACTGTGAAAATCCATGAGAAGGTCTCTCTCTCTCTCTCTCTCTCTCTCTCTCTCTCTCAAGTTTGAATTGGACAAAACCAACCAGTTTAGATCAATTTGATTTGATTTGATTTTCATGTTAAAATGGAATTGAGTCAGACTATAAAGTATAAACTGTCAGAACCAAGCATTACCAACATCAACTTTGGAGGAGGGAAATGTAGAGTTAACAGAATTAATGGCCTATTTGAATTCTGAAGAAGATGACCCAGACGACACCGTTTTGGTTTAAGTTGAACGGTGTCGTTTTGCTCAATTAGTTGGAACAGAATTTTACATACGATTTCTTAAAGTTACATTTATAGTTTTAACCTTTTATTTGAATTGAATTGAAATACTGAGGAGAGAGAAATGTAATCATTATGAACAATTTGGTTGAAATTCAGAATATCTCGTCTTCTTTTCCTTAATCTCTTTTATCAAATTCTTTTTTTATTATTTGTTTCGGCGAATTGAGCTGAAAAGCTAAGAACCTAGCTCAATTTTGGCTTAAGTGTAATGGTTCCAGCTCGAATTCTCCTTTTGTGAGCTTTCACCATTACAATTAGTATCAGTTAAGCTTTCCCGATTAGACGAAATGGACACACGGTAAAAGACCAACGAAGATCACTGGAAAAGGTTGGATAAGGATGTGAGTGACTTGGGCACAACAATTACACTCTTATAAGGTAAAGTAGAATCATCAGATAAGACTCTTAAGATATTGTGTAGGAAACAAGAAAAGATTGAAAGCTATATGCATGAAATGAATGATAAGTATGACTCTATTCTAGCCATGTTGGCTAAGTTGAGTGTATCTAGAGATAAACAACCTGAAGTGACTGGTAGTGGAAATAGTCAGGAAAGAAATGACTTAGTTATGAGGACTAGAGGAGAAATGAGGATGAATAGGGGACCCTACGATGTGAGGATGAATACCAAATTGCCTAAGAAAGACTTTCCTCAATTTGGTGGAGAAAATCCCAGGGAATGGGTAAGGAAGGCTAACAAATATTTCCAAATTCACCAAATAGCAGGATTGATGAAAATGGGGATTGCTGAAATGTATTTGAAAGGAAAGGCTGACATCTGGTTTCATGGTTTTCTGGCTAGTCATCCTAATGCTTATTGGGGCTTAATGACCATTGAAGTTTGTAGGAGGTTTTTAGGAGGCTTAATACAAGGGAGAAAGTGGTTGAAACTTTTAGCAAGATCAGGCAGTATAGGAACATAACAGAATATATGGAGAGATTTGAGGAATTGAAATCACAAGCCATGATAGCCTTACCTAACTTACCCGAGTCATATTACATTAGCATTTTTACAAGTGGACTAAAAGGAGAGATCAAGCCCATGGTTAAAATGATCAAGCCTACATCCCTAACACAAGCCTTTGAAATTGCCCTTTTACAAGAATCAACCATAAATGCCCTAAACAAAACCACAAGAAACCAGAAACCTTAAACCTTTCATCCTTACAAAAAACCAGTAAACCAGTATACCAGCCAAAAGCTTAGTGAGAACTCTACTCAGCCTTATAGCCCACCTTCTCTACCTACAAAATATCTACCAACTACATATAAAAATGTCACCCCTACTGATATACAAACCAAAAGAAACCTTGGACTTTGCTTCAGGTGTGATAAGAAGTACACATTTGGCCATATATGTAAGAATAGAATGATAAACTTTATGGTGGTGGAGGATGAGGAGATGGAAAAACCTAAAGCAGAAGGAGTGGAAATTGAAGACATATGGGTAGAAGAGGAGGAAGAAGAGGTGATGCAGATTTTTGTAAATGCTTTAGTGGGCAATCTAAAACATAGAACAATTAGGATACATGATAAACTTAAAGAAAAAAAGGTATCCATCCTTATTGACAGTGTGAGTACCCATAGCTTTGTAGATGAAAATCTCATTCAGTCCTTGAAGTGTGAGACCGATTATTCCAAAACAATGATTGTGTCAGTTGCCAATGGACCTAAACTTGAAAGTAAAGCCCCATTAGTGTGGCATATGCAAAATTTGGAGTTCCAATTTAGATTGAGATCTTTAAAATTGGGAGGTAGTGACATGGTGTTAGGAGTGGATTGGCTTAGCCAATTTGGACTAGTGACATTTGCTTTTGTTCAAGGTTCTATCAAGTTCAAAATGGGTGAAGAAGCAGTGGAGTTATGCAGTAAAGAATCTGGCAGTCAAGTAGAAATGATTGAAGGGATACAAATGAGCAAATGTATAAACCAACAACAATATGGGTTGGTAGGACAATTTTGGGCAATAGTAGAAGAAAGTGAAGGCAATGATCCACTTGGTGCAATTCAGGCAGTTGTGACTGGTTTTGAGGATGTGTTTGCAAAACCTATAGGCTTACCACCAATTAGGTCACATAATCACCATATTTCACTTAAAGAAGGTACCTAGCCCTTCAGGATGAGGCCCCACAGATGTCCTTTCATACAAAAGACTGAGGTGGAGAAATGGTGAGAGAAATGATGGAAAGTGGGATAGTCCAAGCAAGCAACAGTCCATTTGCATCCCCTGTGCTATTAGTTAAGAAGAATGATGGTTCTTGGAGGTTTTGTGTTGATTACAGACAACTTAATAATCTCACTGTCAAGGATAAATACCCAATGCCACTTATTGATAAATTGATTCATGAGCTACTTGTAGCTAGATACTATTCTAAGATTGATCTTAGATCAGGCTACCATCAGATTAGAGTTAAACCTGATGATATATACAAAATTGCCTTCAAGATTCACCAAGGGCTATATAAATTTAAGGTGATGCCCTTTGGTCTAACAAATGCCCCTGCAACATTTCAAGGCTTGATGAATGATATATTCCAACAACATTTAAGAGATTTTGTATTGGTGTTCTTCGATGATATATTAGTATACAACAAGGACTTAGAAAGTCAATGTGAACATCTGATAAGTGTGATTTTACACTTATCTGGATCATCAAAAGTGGACAATTATAAGTACTCTTAAGTGATTTTCTACTTAATTATGTGTTTATTTAATTGTTTTAGGTCAAAACCCTGAGATCGGATGGAATTGGAGAAAAATAAAGAAAAATAGGCCAAAAGGGATTGAGGCGTACAAAAAATTGGATATGGAGATCAACTTGTAAACATCCAAAAGTTTAAGGACTTGGGTTGCAAATAAAAGATGACTAAATTGAAATAAAAGAAGAAATTAGAGGACTAAAGAGGACAAAATCAAAAGTTTAAGGACCTTGGATGCAAATAAGAAGACGGAAAGGACAAATTATGAAGACACATAAAGCGAGGACCAAATAAAATATATATCAAACCTTGGAGGACTATGTCATGCAATTTTTATTGGAATCAAATTTGGCAAAATTTTTTTTATTGTTTACTGTGGTCAAACCGCGGTTGACTGCAGAAATCGCGTCTGGACCTTTTTTTGGCTTATTTTTAATTCCAGTCGGGGTCTTTTTCGTCTTTTCATGTACATGAGTTGTAAAATTAGTAAAACACTATATAAAGACCTAACCTAGGTCAAAATAATGGGGGTTAATTCTTTGAAGAACAGAAGAGAAGACGGAAAAAAGAACGGCAAAGAAAACGAAGAACGACCAAGATCAAGAAGATTGGAACGTGAAGATCTAGATATCTTGGTGCAAGATAATCAACATCTTTTCATCTTTTCTTCATAACCCGGTTATGTATTCAAATCTTCTAATGTTTTCTTCTTCCCGAATCATGAGTAGCTAAATTCGTAGTTTGGATGAACGACGTAGTTTAGTTTTAATTCTTTAATTTCGAATCTCAAGTTTTGACTTATAAATTGTTTAAGTATTTGATTTTATTTATTCTCTTAATGCTTGGAATAACTGGCCATTATTTTATTGATCTTGTGGATTGTAATGAACTGAGAAGCAAATTATTAATCTAGATTACATAGTAAAATCCGGCAATTGGATAAAAGGTAAAGATACACTTTTATTATTATTGCATGGGTCTAAATTGAATTCTTAAGAGAATTAATGCATCTAATTAAGGACCATTCTGACTGCCTAAGTTGACTTAATTAGATAGGACTAATTTGAACTCGAGAGAAGTAAATTAGGTTAACTTCGTGAATTCGACCGAATACAACTTTAGGAACAAATATTGAGAGGAGGAATTAGAGATGACAATTAGGTGAATTCTTTTGTCCAAACGCTTTAACCATCATTATTCTTTAAATTGTTGATTTTACTTTCAAATAAGTTATTGTAATATTTTTCTTATTTTGAAAAATCTAAAGTTCGAGTTTAAAATCTCTCAAAGCAGTTTATTTTATTGTGCATTCTACATATTAATCACTAAAGATTAATTGAACTAATACATAAATAAGATAGTCTTTGTGGGAACGATAATCCGGACTCAATAGGTCCATTTTATTACTTTTGTGCGATATTGTACACTTGCAATCACAATATTTTCACAACAACATTTGAAGAGGGTGCTGGAATTATTAAGGAAGAACCAGCTATATGCTAAATGTAGTAAGTTTTCATTTGGGTAGACACAAGTGGAATAACTAGGGGCATATAATCTCAGCTAAAGGAGTGTCAGTAAATCCAAAGAATGTTGAGGCAATGCAGAAATGGCCATCACTAATTAACATCAAAAAATTAAGGAGATTTCTGGGATTAACAGGATACTATAGGAAATTTGTTAAGGGCTATGATACTTTAGCAAGATCACTCACTGAATTGTTGAAGGAAGGACATGTGTGGAGTGAGGAAACAGAGGCTACCTTTAACAGTTTGAAGATAGCTATGAGTTCAACCTCTGTCTTGGCCTCACCAAATTTTGAGAAACCATTTGTAATTGAAATTTATGCTTGTTATGGAGGTATAGATTAATGCAAGATAGAAGACCATTAGCATACATTAGCAAGGCAATTGGGAAAATGAATTTGGGGATGCCCATCTATGAAAAAAGAGTTGTTATCCCTTGTTACTTCTAAATGGAGACATTATTTGGAAGGACATCATTTTGTGGTGAAGACTGATCATTAGTCCTTGAAATTTCTGCTAGAGCACAGGATAACCACTCATTTGCAACAAAAATGGTTAACCAAATTATTGAGGTTAGATTGTGTGATTCAATATAAAAAGAAGAGTGGAAATCTAGTAGCTGATGCCCTATCCAGAAAAACTGAGATGATAGGTGAAAATTTTGGAATATCACAAGTAACCCCAGCTTGGATACAAGAAATGATAATAAGCTATGATCAGGATGAATGGGCTAAGGAAAAAATTCAAACATTACTATTGGATTCAAGGACCATACCAGAATATCAGTATAGAAATGGTTTACTCAAATACATAAACAAGCTTTATGTGGAAAGTGGAGGGACATCAAACACAAACTAATAAACAATATCATTATGATATTTAGGCCAGTATCTACAGAGCCAAACAACATTTCTATTGGCCAAGTATGACACAAGAAATTAAAAGAGAAGTACTTCAATGTGAAATTTGTCAAAAATGTAAAGATGAACATGTTAACTAACCTACGGTATTCTTCAGCCTTTACCTGAGCCTCAACATTCTTGGAGCCATGTATCCATGGACTTTATTGACGGGTTACCCAAATCAGAGGGGAAGGATGTGATATTGGTGGTAATAGATAGATTTACCAAATTTGGGCATTTTCTTATGCTAACTCACCCCCTTCTATGCCAGGATAGTGGCTCAACTCTTTATGGATAATATTTTCAAATTACATGGCCTTCCTCAAAGCTTAGTGACAGATAGAGATAAAATCTTTACAAGTGTTTTCTGGCAAGAGCTATTTAAACTATTGGGAACTCAACTTCACTTCAGCACTGCCTATCATCTTCAAACAGATGGGCAAACAGAGATATTGAATCAATGCTTAGAGATGTACTCGAGGTGTATGACTCACTCAAAACCTAGAGCATGGGCTAGATGGATATCACTTGTTGAATGGTGGTATAACACCACCCTTCATATGGCAATAAAAATGACCACATTTAAAGCTTTATATGGAATAACTCCTCCACAACTAGCTATGAGGCCTTACCAACAGACTAACATTGCAGCAGTAGAAGATGTGTTGAGAGAAAGGTATAAGATGGACCAACAACTTAAAGAAAGTCTAGCTCAAGCCCGAGCTAGGATAAAACATTACGCCGATAAGAAGAGAACCAAAAAGGAATTTCAGGAGGGAGAATGGGTGTATTTGAAGCTGCATCCCTATCAGCAACAATCAGTGATAAGAAGATTAAACCATAAAATCAGTCCTAGTTAATATGGTCCTTATCAAATTGAGAAAAGTTGGGGCAGTACCATATAAATTAATCCTTCTAGTTGGTACCAAAATTCACTCTACATGTCGTGTTTCTTTACTTAAAAAGAAGATTAGAGACAGAGCAGTGGTGATTGAGCAACTTCCTTCAGAGGTGTCACTAGATGAAATTAAACAACCAGAGAGGATTTTCAAACTAAATTTTTTAAGAAAGGTAATAGTGTTGGAACTCATTGGTTGATCAAATGGGTTGGACAGTCAATGGAAGATGCAACATGGGAAGATTCAGATTAGATCTTGAAGGAATTTCATACATTTCAACCTTGGGGACAAGGTTTATTTAAGGGGGAGGTTGTCAGAACCAAGCATTACCAACATCAACCGTGGAGGAGGGAAATGTAGAGTTTACATAATTAACCGCCAATTTGAATTCTGAAGAAGATGACCCAGACGACACCGTTTTGGTTTAAGTTGAACGGTGTCGTTTTGCTCAATTAGTTGGAACATAATTTTACATACGATTTCTTAAAGTTCATTTATAGTTTTCACGTTTTATTTGAACTGAATTTAAATACTGATTGAGGAGAGAGAGATGTAATCATTATGAACAATTTGGTTGAAATTCAGAATTTTTCTTCTTCAATCTCGTCTTCTTTTCCTTAATTTCTTCTATCAAATTCTTTTTTATTATTTGTTTCGATGAATTGAGTTGAAAAGCTAAGAACCCAGCTCAATTTTGGCTTAACTGTAATGGTTCCACCTCGAATTTTCCTTCTGCTTTCACCATTACATAAACCAAATTAAAACATAACTCTATAGATGATTGCAACTTCAAGAGTAGGGTGAGTGTGGTTCTATATGATTTGGTTTTCTTGAGAATCGAATCAGAATCGAGAACGAATGGTTATTTTATAATATAACTATTGATTCTATCTAAAATTATGGATCCGGACCAAATGGTCCTGCTTTGGTTTGATTTTATAACCAAAGTTTTTAAAATAATAATGCAAAAAAGTTGTTTGAGGAAAGGAATTTTGTTTTATGATGAAGTGGAAATATGTCTATACATGAATTTTTTATAGTCAGAATGTCTTATTTAAAATTAATTAATTTTTGTGTAAACAAAATAAAGAAATTAGTAAATTATTTGATTGGACGAGGGGTGAACAACAAATAACATCAACCCTATTAATTATTAAAAAAAATTAAAAATTAATAGTAAATTAGAATCGATTTGTGTTCTTGATTCTGGGTTTAGAACTAGAACCAAAACCTCGATTATAGAAATCAGAACCATTTAATACTTACTTGGAACCGAACTCAACTAATTGGTTCTAATTTTTCTATACTCAAAAGTTATTTCTATGTAAAAAAAATAAAATTAAAACATACTAAGATTTTTAAATGAAAAATATGTAGATTCTTAAATGAAAAATATGTTGGTTAAATTAAAAACAATCAATTCACTTATTTTCAACTTCAATTATAAGAATTTATGTATTTTTAAACTTTAGGACATAAACAGCACAAACTCACCATTTAATTAATTATTGAGTTTTTTTTTTCTTTTAGTTATGAAAATATATTTATTTTTGAGTTTTTTATTGATATTATTTTTGTTATCAAATTTGTATTTGAAAACAGATTGGTCGGATTCTACCTATGTACTAGTCAACCGACCGTGAGGAGGTTTTTCACCTCATGCAAAAATCTCAATTACCAAAAACTTTAATTATGTCTGTCTTCATCTCCAAAATAAAAACCCATCCTCTCTAAAAATTATGATCCATTCGTTGGCATCAAAAAGTTCACGTATTGAAAATCCAAATTTCACATCCAAAATCCAATATCCAAGTTCTGAGAATCCAAAATCATCGTTTGTGCACAATTCTGGGCTACGAAAATTTTTCTCGGTTTCTCTCTCTCTAGACAATAATCATCTATTTTTCGCTCTCAGATCTGTTACATGTTTGGTAGTGGGTGTTCAATTTCTATCAAGTTTGTATTTGATATATTTTTTCCCTTTTATTTGTTGAATTTGATTAATAGCTACTATTTTTTTCCCCATTTATTTGTTTAATCTGATTAATAGCTACAATTAAGATTTTTCCTGATTTTTGAGTCAATTTGTATTTGATAAATTTGAGCACAAGATCAATTTGAGCCAATTTGTATGTGATAAACACTAATAATTGATCTTCTGCTCTCTTTCTCTAGTGGTCGAATTTTGAGAACGTTATCTTATAGGCAGAAGACTCATTATTTGTGTCTTATAATGTAGGTTTAAATATTAATCCCAATTCTCTTGAAATACATACAGATTGTTGTATGATTAATGTGTGCAATGCTCAAACTTTGGTGGTTCACATTACTGACTTTATTCACATGATGTGCAATATTTATATATTTCGTATAAGTTTCCTTTACTGCTAAGTAAATTTTCATTTGAGTTAAAACTTAGCACTTATATCAAAATTATTAAATGAAGACTAAAGAAAATGCTGACTTAAAATAAAGCATGATAGCAATATTTAGTTTTTTTCATAGTTCGTTGAAAAATGGACTTAGTAGTGCCCCTAAAATGAAGGAAGCAGGAGCCAAAGTCCAGTGGATTTCTGGCCTTGTATTTGGAAGAGGATAGGTATGTAACATCACTTAATTGTCTTGATTATTTGTCTTACTATTTTCTATGATTAGCTAGTAATAATATATTAATTTGTATCATTATATTTATACATAGCAGATTTTTTGCCAGCTAATATTTGGGTTATTATAATTTGTACTTGTGGTCACTATTTAGTATTAGATTATGCTTATATCTGTTTGTGTTAGTAGTTGCTGCTTTATTTGAAGATACTTGTTCTCGTCCTTTCCATGTGATTTACTATCCCTAATTGATCTTGAGCAATGTCCTAATGTAAGTCATTTACAAGGCTTAAGAACATAAGCTTAAGAATTGTGTTCTAAATAAATGCACGCAAGTTGAGATTGACAATATTCCGTAATCATTCGTCAATTTCCAGGATCTTCTCTATTGCTATTTTGAAATTCAACTTGGGTGAACTCACATTTAGCTGCAATTACCATACATAAGATCTTATTGTAACGACAGAATGGCATGAAGTTGTCTAGTTCTTTTGGTATAGTATTTTGTTGGGAAGATGAACAATAAATAAGTCAAGATCAATGAAATTTACTTCTAAGTTGGCATTGTTTATTCAGGTTAGGAGTTAGTTTGTTGGGAGTGAAGGTCGAGGTAGGGGATTGCACCCTTCGTTGGTCCTTTGCATCTTCGGACCAATCAGTCGCTACACGATATCAGCTATCCAAAATTTGGGGAGAGGTGGAGCGTTTCATTTTCCTATGGGATACTTCGTACATCCCTCCGGCTCATAGTTGAATATGAATGACTGCCCATATTGGTTGTGCATGAGTTCATATAGATAAAGTTTAGAGTGGAAGGTGATTGTGTTGTGGATGAAGGCCTTGGTGAAGACGGGCGATTGAAATGTTTGGTTTTCTTGTAGGTTTGTTGGATTCTTTTGTGTTAATAGTCTCCTTATTTGGATTGTGTGGGCAGGAGTGCCATAGAATGTTCAAAATGTGTGGAGATAGGTTAGGAATGGAGAACTGAGTTTTGGGTAGCCAGCCGCCTAATGCAAGGATTTTAAATAATTGCTACTGCATCACATAGTATGATAGCAATATGGTTTGTTTGTTTGCTATTTAGGACTTGACATGTCTGATGAAAAATTGTGAATTAGTGATGGCAGGCGTGTTGTTTATCTGTGTACCTTGCAAACGGTTCATTGTTTTTTCTTTTTGTTTTTCTGATTCTCCAAAGGTTGATTTTATGAAGAATCATGCAGATTTTAGTCTTATTTAACCTGGTGACTTTCACCTAAATTCTTCAAACTCCACAATATGGATTTAGATTGTTTTTTACTTGCAATTAAGGATATTATACTAATGGAAGGTTGTTAAGTCACTGTGAGAGTGCAAATTACGTCTTCTTTCTCTCCCTTTTCTTATCATTTTTGGGAATTCTACGAAAAATGCAGATATAACAGGAGTCTAACATTACGAAGGAGGGAATTGCCATTGGAAGAGAGAAAAACAACGCAACATATCTCCTATATAAAATATAAATAGACATTTGGAAACTTGAAAATACCTCTACGATCTCTAATTAATGGTACTATATTTTTTTGTATTGGTTGCCAATGATGCAACTTGAGACGAAGTACCTCATTGCTACGCCTTTCTTGTCAATTGGATGCGGAGATTTTCACAAAAGCTTTATCATCTAAATATTCAAGTCACGCATTCAGAATCTAGCCCCCAATCACTGATTTTAATAGA
This sequence comes from Forsythia suspensa, assembly GCA_023638005.1. Classification (NCBI taxonomy): domain Eukaryota; kingdom Viridiplantae; phylum Streptophyta; class Magnoliopsida; order Lamiales; family Oleaceae; genus Forsythia; species Forsythia suspensa. The sequence goes on along the minus strand of CM042674.1, from coordinate 34,569,873 downwards.
TAGACAGCCATGACCTGGAGGGTGGCATTAAGCTTATGAGGATTTTATTTTTTTCTTTTTCTTTTCCGGGTATTACATCTCTCACTATTTTGATGTGATTTTCAGTATATTATTTTTTCTCCGTGCTTTCCATCTGATCTGAGTTTTAGTCAACAATTAATAGTAAATATCCTTGGCATCAACTACAGTGAACAGAACCATTCATCTTGAAAATTGAATAAATATTAGCACAATCATGAAATGCCCCTGGCATATGCTAAGCCTTCTTAAAGATTTGGACATGCAATCTTAACTGCAACCATTTATGGTAATGGTTGTGTACTAGAATAATCATTGGTGAATGTAGTACACTAACTTGTATTAAATAGTTTTCTCCTAGCAAGGATATGTTGTGATAACTACATTATTATGGGAAGGGTTTATATTTTTGTTTTTAGTATATATTGGAAAACACCACTAAAATTATATGAAATATAATTAATGATTTTTTATTTTTATTTTTGGTATCATGTTTTGTTAAGCTTATGAAAAAAGTATGTAAAGTGTCTCATAGAATATAATTCATGTGTGTCAGTTTACGTGCTTTGAGTTGGTACGAAGGAGCTAGAGAATTGGACAACTATGCATGTGTTTAATCCATTGTGCCTCTTTGACTGCTACACTGCTTTCTCATTATAATATAAATATACAATTGCTAATCACTATTTTGTCATTCTTTTGCAGCTCTGCTTCATGATATTGACTTTCCATTGAATTTGAACCATAATGTTACGGTCGAAAAGTGGAGGGGACATCAAACACAAATTAATAAACAATATCCATTCATCACATGAAGTAGGACATTCTGATATTCAGGCCAGTATCTACAGAGCCAAACAACATTTCTATTGGCCAAGTATGACACAAGAAATTAAAAGAGAAGTACTTCAATGTGAAATTTGTCAAAAATGTAAAGATTAACATGTTAACTACCCTAGTATTCTTCAGCCTTTACCTGAGCCTCAACATTCATGGAGCCATGTATGCGTGGACTTTATTGAAGGGTTACCCAAATCAGAGGGGAATGATGTGATATTGGTGGTAGTAGATAGATTTACCAAATTTGGGCATTTTCTTATGCTAACTCACCCTTCTATGCCAAGATAGTGATTCAAATCTTTACGGATAATATTTTCAAATTACATGGCCTTCCTCAAAGCTTAGTGACAGACAGAGATAAATCTTTATAAGTGCTTTCTGGTTGGAGCCATTTAAACTATTGGGAACTCAACTTTACTTCAGCACTGCCTATCATCCTCAAACAGATGGGCAAACAGATATATTGAATCAATGCTTAGAGATGTACTTAAGGTGCATGACTCACTCAAAACCTAGAGCATGGGCTAGATGGATATCACTTGCTAAATGGTGGTATGACACCACCCTTCATACGGCTATAAAAATGACCCCATTTAAAGCTTTATATGAAATCACTCCTCCCCAACTAACTATGAGGCCTTACCAACAGACTAACATTGCAGCGAGAAAGATGTGTTGAGGAAAAGGTATAAAATGATCCAACAACTTAAAGAAAGTCTAGCTCAAGCCCGAGCTAGGATAGAACATTACGCCGATAAGAAGAGAACAAAAAAGGAATTTCAGGAGAGAGAATGGGTGTATTTGAAGCTGCATCCCTATCAGCAACAATCAGTGATAAGAAGATTAAACCATAAACTCGGTCTTAGATAATATGGTCCTTATCAAATTGAGAGAAAAATTGGGGCAGTAGCATTTAAACTAATCCTTCCAGTTGGTACCAAAATTCACTCTACATGTCATGTTTCTTTACTCAAAAAGAAGATTGGAGAAAGAGCACCTTCAGAGGTGTCACTAGATGAAATTAAACAACCAGAGAGGATTTTGCAAACTAAATTTTTTGGGAAAGGTAATAGTGTTGGAACTCATGGGTTGATCGAATGGGTTGGACAGTCAATGAAAGATGCAAATGGGAAGATTCAGATTAGATCTTGAAGGAATTTCATACATTTCAACCTTGGGGACAAGGTTTATTTAAGGGTGATGGTTGTCAGAACCAAGCATTACCAACAGCAACCGTAAAAGGAGGAAAATGTAGAGTTTACAGTATTAACGGCCAATTTGAATTCTGAAGAAGATGACCCAGACGACACCGTTTTGGTTTAAGTTGAACGGTGTCGTTTTGCTCAATTAGTTGGAATAGAATTTTACATACGATTTCTTAAAGTTGCATTTATAGTTTTCACGTTTTATTTGAACTGAATTTAAATACTGATTGAGGAGAGAGAATTGTAATCATTATGAACAATTTGGTTGAAATTCAGAATTTTTCTTCTTCAATCTCGTCTTCTTTTCCTTAATTTCTTCTATCAAATTCTTTTTTTATTGTTTGTTTCGACGAATTGAGTTGAAAAGCTAAGAACCCAGCTCAATTTTGGCTTAACTATAATGGTTCCATCTCGAATTCTCCTTTTGTGAGCTTTCACCATTACATAAACTAAATTAAAACATAACTCTAAAGATAATTGCAACTTCAAGAATAGGGTAAGTGTGGCTCTATATGATTTGGTTTTCTTGAGAATCGAATCGGAATTGAGAACAAATGGTTATTTTATAATATAACTATTGATTCTATCTGAAATTATGGATCCGGACCAAATGGTCCAGCTTTGGTTTGATTTTATAACCAAATTTTTTAAAATAATAATGCAAAAAATTGTTTGAAGAAGGGAATTTTGTTTTATGGTGAAGTGGAAATATGTCTATACGTGAATTTTTTATAGTCAGAATGTCTTATTTAAAATTAATTAATTTTTGTGTAAACAATGTAAAGAATTAGTAAATTATTTGATTGGACGTGGGGTGAACAACAAATAAAATCAACACAATTAATTATTAAAATTTTTAAAAAAATTAAAACATATTTAGATTCTTAAATGAAAAATATGTTGGTTAAATTAAAACAATCAATTCACTTATTTTCAACTTTAATTATAAAAATTTATGTATATTTAAACTTTAGGACATAAACAGCACAAACTCACTATTTAATTAATTATTGAGTTTTTTTTTCTTTTAGTTATGACAATATATTTATTTTTGAGTTTTTTATTGATATTATTTTTGTTATCAAATTTTTATTTGAAAACGCAGTTGGTCTGATTCTACCTATGTACTAGTCAACCGACCGTGGGGAGGTTTTTCACCTCCAATCACGCAAAAAACCTCAATTACCAAAACCTCAATTACGTCATCTTTATCTCCAAAATAAAAACCCATCATCTCTACAAATTCGATCCATCTGTTGGCATCAAAAGTTCACGTACTTCATCCAAAATCCAATATCCAAGCTCGAATCCAAAATCCACATCCAAAATCATTGTTTGTGGTCCATTCAAAATTTTCTCGATTTCTCTCTCTCTAGACAATAATAATCCATTTTTCGCTCTCAGATCTGTTACTTTGTGGGTGCTCAATTTCTATCAGGTTTGTATTTTATATATTTTTCCCGTTTATTTGTTGAATTTGATTAATAGCTATTATTTTTTTCCCCATTGATTTGTTTAATCTGATTAATAGCTACAATTACAATTTTTGATAGATTTTTGAGCCAATTTGTATTTGATAAATTTGAGCACAAGATTAATTTGAGCCAATTTGTATTTGATAAACACTAATAATTGATCTTCTGCTTTCTTTCTCTAGTGGTCGAATTTTGGGAACGTTATCTTATAGGCAGAAGACTCATTATTTGTGTCTTATATTGTAGGTTTAAATATTATTCCAAATTCTCTTGAAATACATGCAGATTGTTGTATGATTAATGTGTGCAATGCTCAAACTTTGGTGGTTCACATTATTGACTTTATTCACATGATGTGCAATATTTATATATTTCGTATAAGTTTCCTTTACTGCTAAGTAAATTTTCATTTGAGATAAAACTTAGCACTTATATGAAAATTATTAAATGAAGACTAAAGAAAATGCTGACTTAAAATAAAGCAGGATAGCAATATTTAGTTTTTTTCATAGTTCATTGAAAAATCATAAGGATTTAGTACTGCCCTGAAATGAAGAAAGCAGGAGCCAAAGTCCAATGGATTTACGGCCTTGTATTTGGAGGAGGATAGGTATATATAACATCACTTAATTGTTTTGATTAGTTGTCTTACTATTTTCTATGATTAGCTAGTAATAATATATTAATTTGTATCATTATATTTATACAGAGCAGATTTTTTGCCCGAGCTAATATTTGGGTTATTATAATTTGTACTTGTAATCACTATTTGGTATTAGATTATGCTCATATCTGTCTGTGTTAGTAGTTGCTGCTTTATTTGATGATACTTGTTCTCGTCCTTTTCCTGTGATTTACTATCCCTAATTGATCTCGAGCAATGTCCTAATGTAAGTCATTCACAAGGCTTAAGAACATAAGCTTAAAAATTGTGTTCTAAATAAATGCACGCAAGTTGAGATTGGCAATATTCCGTAAACATTCGTCAATTTCCAGGATCTTCTCTATTGCTATTTTGAAATTCAACTTGGGTAAACTCACATTTAGCTGCATTTACCATACATAAGATCTTACTGTAACGACAAGATGGCCTGAAGTTGTCTAGTTCTTTTGGTATAGTATTTTATTGGGAAGATGAACAATAAATAAGTCAAGAACAATGAAATTTACTTCTAAGTTGGCATTGTTTATGCAGGTTAGGAGTTAGATTGTTGGAAGTGAAGGTCAAATAAAACCAGATAAACAATGCCAGGTTAAATATCCTTTTTTGAGTTTTATTTAACCTGGTGACTTTCACCTAAATTCTTCAAACTCCAAAACATGGATTTAGATTGTTTTGAACTTGCAATTAAGGATATTATACTAATGGAAGGTTGTTAAGTCGCAGTGAGAGTGCAAATTGTGTCTTCTTTCTCTCCATTTTCTTATCATTTTCGGGAATTCTACGAAAAATGCAGTTATAATAGGAGTCTAACATTACGAAGGAGAGACTTGCCATTGGAAGAGAGAAAAACAACGCAACATATCTCCTATATAAAACATAAATAGACATTTGGGATCTTGAAAATACCTCTACGATCTCTAATTAATGGTAATATATTTTTTTGTATTGGTTGCCAATGATGCAACTTGAGAGGAAGTACCTCATTGCTATGCCTTTCCTGTCAATTGGATGCAGAGATTTTCATAAAAGCTTTATCATCTAAATATTCAAGTCACACAATTCATAATCTAGCCCCCAATCACTGATTTTAATAGATAGACAGCCATGACCTGGAGGGTGGCATTAAGCTTATGAGGATTATATTTTTTTCTTTTTCTTTTTCGGGTACTACATCTCTCACCATATTGATGTGATTTTTAGTATATTGTTCTTTATCCATGCTTTACATCTGATATGAGTTTTAGTCAACAATTAATAGTAAATATCCTTGGCATCAACTACAGTGAACAGAACCATTCATCTTGAAAATTGAGTATATCTGAGAACAATCATGAAATGCCCCAAAGATATGCTAAGCCTTTTTAAGATTTGGACGTGCAATCTTAACTGCAACCATTTATGGTAATGGTTGTGTGTTAGAATAATCATTGGTGAATGTTGTACACTAACTTGTATTAAATAGTTTTCTCCTAGCAAGGATATGTTGTGATAACTACATCATTATGGGAAGGGTGTATATTTCTGTTTTTAGTATATATTGGAAAACACCACTAAAATTATATGAAATATAATTAATGATTTTTTATTTTTATTTTTGGTATCATGTTTTGTTAAGCTTATGCCAAAAGTATGTAAAGTGTCTCATAGAATATAATTCGTATGTGTCAATTTACGTGCTTTGAGTTGATACGAAGCAGTTAGAGAATTGGACACTATGTATGTGTTTAATCCTTTGTGCCTCTTCGACTGCTACACTGCTTTCTCATTTTAATATAAATATACAATTACTAATCACTATTTTGTCATTCTTTTGCAGCTCTACTTCGTGATGTTGACTTTCCATTGAATTTGAGCCTTAACGTTATGGTTGGATCTAGTAAGCGGTATAGGCGGTATATACTAGTTAATTAAATTAAGGGAAATTGGCCCAAAACGTTCATAACGTATAGACCTGGTGCGCAAAGCATCCTTACTTTTCAAATTTTGGCAATTACATCCCCCACATATCCATGTAGTGCACAAATCATCATTTTGAACGGAATCTATCCAATATTCCGTTAAACTTTTGGGATTTTGGCGCAAATGGTCCCTAACTTTTGTCCTTAGTGTAGAATTGGTCCCTAACGTTTATGTTTTGGCAAACAAGTCCCTAACCTATGTGTTTTGGTGCGAAATTGGTCCTTATGGAATGAAAAAAGATAAATATACCCTTAGTTTAATTAGAAGAAATTGTATGTGGATTCCTAATCATTACAAAATGTGCAAATAAGTCAAATACTTTTATTTTTTATAAAATAATTAAAAAAAAACTAATGAGTTTTTTTTTTTTGAATTAACAATTTAGTAATAAACATGTCAAATAAATTTATTATTTTTATAGTTAAATAATAAATATATTCAAAGAGAGATAAATCATTGTGAGAAATTATTTTTCTCCCTCTTTACTTATAAATTTTTTTCTCACTCTTTACTTTAAAAATTAAATTAAATAAATAACAAAATGACGTATATAATTTTATGACATTTAACTAATCTTATTACATTTTTATTTAATATAAAAATACTAATAAAAATTAATTTACACATTATGTGTTTTATTTTTGAACGAAAATAAAACGATAAATTAAAATATAAAGAATATAGTTAGATTTCTAATATTTGTAGTTAATAAATATATAGTATTTAAATATCAAGTTTGTGACAAGGTTATTTTTTTTATACAACAATAAAATAAAAGTTTTAATTTTAAATAATATATTTATTACTTAATAGTAAAAATAATAATTTTATTTGACATGTTTATTACTAAAGTGTTAATTCAAAAAAAAAAAACTCATTAGTTTTCTTTAATTTTTTATTCTTTAATTTTTTTTATAAAAAATAAAAGTATTGGACTTATTTGCATATTTTGTAATGATTAGGAATCCACATACAATTTATTCTAATTAAAACTAAGGGTATATTTGTCTTTTTCATCCTATAAGAACCAATTTCGCACTAAAACAGACTTGTTTGCCAAAACATAAACGTTAGGAACCAATTCCACACTAAAGACAAAGGTTAGGGACCATTTGTGCCAAAATTCGAAAAGTTTAACAGAATATTGGATGGATTCCGTTCAAAAGGATGATTTGTGCACTACATGGATAGGTGAGGGATGTAATTGCCAAAATTTGAAAAGTAAGGATGACTTGCGCACAAGGTCTATACTTTAGGGTTTTATGGGCCAATTTCCTTAAATTAAGTTTTTCTTTTGGGAAATACCATTAAATAACCTTTGCACACAAAACATTTTGGTAAATGACCTTTGACCGAAATAAACAAATAAAATTAATGTCAAAAATTGATTAATAGGTAAATTACATAAATCTCCTCTTCCAAATATATGTACCGACCTTTGTCTCTCCAATTTGCAAACGTTTTCATCTCTCTTTCTTCGAGTTCTCTCTCTCATTTTCTGCTCCATTGAAGCTTCTCCATCCATCAAGCTCTTCCATCCATCAAGGTCTTCATCCACTCATCAAACTCGCCACCGGCCCATATAAAAAGTCTCGAGAACCCGAACCCGGTCGAGTCTTGCTCGGTTTGGAAATCGAATCTCACCGCCAAACAATTTGCTCAATCTCTCTTCTCTCTGATATTAAGATCTCGTCCAGAAAATTTTATAAGGTGAGTTGATAACATTGTAAAAATTGCATTTTATTCATCATTTTCTCGCTACTTTTGATGGATTTTCTTGAAATTTCTGTCTAATTCCTCAGATATATGAATTTTCTCATTGCAATTTTGACAATATGAAATTTCGTCTAAAAATTGCACTTTATTCATCATTTTCTCGCTTGCTTGTGATGGATTTTGCTTGAAATTTATGTCTAATTCCTCTGAGATATGAAATTTTGCTCGATGCAATTTTCTCATGCAATTTTTACAATATGAAATTTACGCTAAAATTGCACTTTATTCATCATTTTCTCATTGCTTTTGATGGATTTTGCACAAAAGGTAAAGGAATCGAGATCACAGAGCGGGACTTTGAAATTGCACTTTATTTCATATTGTAAAATTGCACTTTATTTCATATTTGAGAAGTTGAAAAGGGAGAGACGCTTTTGGAGTCGTGGTTCATCGTTGATTGCCAATGTGGGATGATGGGATTTTGAATTGTGATTCAATGCAAGTCACTCATGAGGCCCGAGAACTTAAGCTTTGAAAATTTATGTTCTAAATAAACTAGTGTCTCGAATAAATGCATGCAAGTTGAGCTTGGGCAGTATTTTCCGTAATTTAGTAATATGCTTGGTGCTTTATTTGAATTCGATTTCCTTTGCTTTTAATTTTTGATTTATCAAATCGGTAAAGGTATTTAGAGATGAATTTTATCATTTATATTCTTGCATTTTAAGAAAACAATATTAGAAGATGATAAAATATATTGAAAAGATTATTGACTTGATATTCAATGCAGTGACTTTGAATATGTTAAAAGATTCTCACAAGGATTTTCTACTACATGTTTTATTGACTTATTTAGAAGTTAATGGTGCATCATTTTTTGGGCATAAAGAGTAGCTCGTTTTATGAATTTTTTCCTTTTGTTTTATTATTAATTAGGATCTTCAAGGTTGGAGAACGAAGTTGGACACTCAAGTTAAGGTCTACCGGGATGTAAGTATTAGCTATTTCTTTGACGTGTTTTATTTTATAGAGGTTGTTTGCATATTTTGATGTCCTCAAAATGGTTAATTTGTCATCTTATCGATTCTATTGTGGTACTAATATGTTGAGTAATATGTAATGCACAAGTCAAGCAAACTTTTTATGCACAAGTGGCTTAAAATTTTGCCACACAATACGAGTGGCTAAATAAATTTTACTTGATGCACTTTAAAGAGGTCTTTAGCTATGCAGGTAGGAGGCTTGATTCTTTTATCAAATATCAAATATGAAAGAAACATGCAATAAACAAAGACAACTAGAGTCCTATATAATTTCTGCACGTGACTAGTTCATGTATAATTTCACTAAAGGCATGGTTTCTGCTTTCCATAATCAATATAAAATTTGATGTTAAAGATTGTAAGTAGGCGTTAGAATACTTTTGTGGACATGGTATAAGTATTATTATGGTTGGCCTCTCCTTCCGCATCCTACTTAACCCCCCTCGGGGATCCTTGAAATTGTCTAAGAAGCTTTGGCATCACTTGGGAGTCGGGACACCGATTCTTTAAAAGGTTTGGACTTGAACATGTCATTCTAAACTGTAATGAAAAGAGATGGCCTTTGATTGGAAATTTGGTATTGAACTTTGGAGTTCCACGAAAGAGTAAACGTCACATCCAAAACTCTTATTCGACATTCCGATTCTCTTATTCAATTTATTTTTATTTTTTCCCTCTTGAGCTACTTCCAAAATTGAAAAATGAAAGTTTTGATATTTCCAACAAATAACTATATTTCATATTTGAGTTAGAGTAAAACATTGTTTATTTTTATATTGAAATTTGACGTCTTAGTTCACTTGTATTGATTGTGCCCCCGTAGCTATAGAATAACGGCTGATATACAAAGATATTTTCGACCGAAGACCTATGAAGTAATACAACCACCATAATTATTTAATACCTATTATCCTATGAGAATTGGTTATTATGACTTCAGTATGAAAACACAATTATTGTGTGCCGTATGTATCAAGTGGTAAATGACCTAAATATCCTCATATCAACAATCCTTAAATGAATTTAGTCCCTCATTTTATTCATTTTACAGCATTCCTTTTCACCCAATTTCACCCCTCTTCCTTTTTCCTACAGTGTGCGGGTGGCTATGAAATTTTGAAATCAAATGCGAGCCAAAAAATTGCCGTCGGTTTCTTCTTCCTCAAAACAGTGGCTACGAAATTTTGAAATCAATTTCGAGCCCAAAAATTGCCGTCGGTTCCTTCTTCCTTTAAACAGTGTCGCCGGCTCCTATATATATTTATGTATGTATGAATTTACTCCCTCCATGTATTGGGTTTTGGTTTGCAAAGAAATGGCCAGTGTGGGATTATCCGGTACTCTAGTATTAGGAATTTAACCCACCTTTATTTGCTCTTCATCCTCACAAATTTGCATGCATATTCCCAAACTAGTTAATGGTAATATGTTTACATCCTTGGCAAACATTTTCCTTCTGTACAATTTATCATTTCATGGATAACAATTACACTTCTTGCCAATTATTAGTATGTTATAATCCAACTTGCCTCGCTTTATTTTTGCAGATTGACTTTGAAATGGAGTATTTTATTGATGTTGAAGAAAGGGTTCGAGGAAAAATCAGTAATAGATGTAAACTTGAAATTATCAATGAGGTGTATTATGCTTTAGATTCCGATCATCAAAAAAATTTACAGATTCGTGTTTTGGCCACCTTCTTTCTGTTGCGGAGATTAAAATTTCTCTTCAAATCGTTCACCAATGCATTGTTAGAACGGTGAGGACATTGAAAGAGAATGAAGTTTGGTGCAAGTTTGGAAACAAGATTGCTAGGTTTGGGTTAGAAGAATTTGTATTAGTCACAGGCCTAAAAGCTGGAGAGTTGGAATCGGAGGATGAGAACTTAGGCCTAAAAAGTGATCTTATCCAAAAATACTTCAAGAAGAGCAAAGGAAAAGTGGTAAGAAGACAATTGTTGAATGCATTCCGAAGGTGTGGTAACCAGCCGCACAAGTTCAAGATGGGCCTTCTTAATTTTGGCATATGTTTTGTTGAGTGCGGAAGAGAATACTGAATCAACTTGTGGTGGTTTAATTTGGTTGATAATTTTGGACGATTCAACAACTATGCTTGGGGAAAGAGATCGTATAAGTACACAATTGGGATATTCAATCAAATAAAAGGAGAAAGCAGTGAAGAAATATGAAAGAAATGAACGATATCCCTACAACTTTCATGGATTTCCTCTTGCAATCATGGTAAATGTTAATTTATTTTCATTGTTTGTATAATATTCTAATTTATGAACCGACTAGCAATGTTTTGCTTTCTCTGATTTAGGCGTTTGAGCGATACCTGTCTAGGGAAGCGGTTTGCTCACGCTTTGCTAGAAGGTGACGAAATTCTAAGAATGTTGGGGTGGGATTTTCAACAGACGAAGGTGGACGGAGAAAGTGTGAGCACATTCTTGGATACTAAAATTCAAATCATGCAACTTACGGTGAAGCGCATTAGTTCCTTCACGGGAAGAAGCCGATGAAGAATTCTATCGTGAATGAGACCACTTGATGATGTAGAAGACTCCAGAGTGGATAATAGCTTAGATGAAGATGGAGTAGAGGAGTCTAAGGAAGACGAACCACCTGCTTCCATGCACCGGATGCCACGCGATAGACCATCTTCCTCTCATAACAACAATGTATTAGAGGTAGTTAGACAAGAAATGAGAAAACTTGAGTGCAGTCAGTGCGTGTGATAAATTCTCGATGTGATCACATTGAGACCAAACTTGATAGGTTCTTGAAGTTGGTTGGAAGTGGTGTATCCCAACCACGAGGAGATGAGTTTCACCCGAGACAATGGTAGGTTTCAATCGAAACGAAGAGATTTGACACTGTTCACCTCATCATAAGGACAATATCCGTGAAGAGAATAAGGGCTGGGAGGAAGATTGTGTTTTCGAGGTCATAGCTGAGAATTCATTAATGTAGAAGATTGCACAAACGAAGAGGAACAAGTCATGCCAATACAAGGTGAAGGGCGAAGGAGTGCTACTTGTCAAGGTTGGTTATTTTGTTGTGATTTTTTATTTTTAGTTCCATAATGAGTTGAGATTAATGAGGTTTCTATTGACCTCCATTCATAGGCATGCTATCGAACCCTTCAACCGCCATTGTCGGGTACCGAGAAATGCCTTGGATATCGATCCCGATTCTAAGCAACGCTTGGGAGAACATGAAAATGTTGACGTTGTGATGTCAAATCAACCGGGCAGCGATCTGCGTAGAAAGTCATCTCGAAGGTATATAATCTGTAGATTGAATACAAAAATGTTGACATTCTGTGTAGAATGATTGTTGATTGAATACTGATTGAATCTATTTTTAGATCAAGTCGGAGAATCTTCTGCTATATTGCTTGAGGATGAGACAGATGAGGAATCACCTAAAGGTAGAGGGCAAAGGAAAAGGAGGAAAGGAAAAGCATTGCATACTCCGTGGACCAATCCCTTAAAGAGGAGGAAGTTCAAGAATGTCACTGTATATGACCCATTCCGAGAAGTGGATCCTGCAAAAGTAAGTGACCTGAATGCGTGGATGGAAAAAGCGTCACCAAGGTAATTTGTTCTCTTCCTTTACCTGCATCTAGTGTGTTATCTTCCTTCAATGTAAAGCTGATTTTTTTGGTAGTGCCACCTGAATGTATAGGGATGCGCTTGCATTGGCAACTGTGATGCCGGGAGGACATTTTTTGAGGATCTTCGTGATCAGAGTCGGTGGCTCACTGATGACGTAAGTAAAAATCTTATCGACTTTCAATATTACTAGGTCATTTCAACTTATTAACTACATGTGTACGCGCGAAGATATTGACTCGGCATTATTTCATATCGAGAGAAGCGGCGATTAAATATCCAAACCTCTTTCGACAAGACCGTATGTCGTTCTCTCGACTCTAATTTCGGCAACTTGTTGAAAATGCCTTCAAGATAGTGTAAAGATCGCCACAATAACTTTCGGACGAATCGTTTGCAAAGATGTTGGTGCATTATGTTGAAGGGGCAGCTCCCAATCTGGGAAAACCTTGGAATATTTGTCGCTATCTTTATCTTCCGTACTGTGTCCCGAATGTACATTGGTTTGCGATCGAGATTGACTTGGAAGAGAGACGAATCAACATCTTCGATAGCTTGACGAGTATGGTACGTGAAAGCAACCTTGGCAAACGCTTGAAACCCTTAAAGGTGGTCGTACCACGTCTCATGAAAAAATACGTCAATGAAAACTATAGCACATCAATGTTCACGCATCACGGTCAAGAAGCTTCCGTACAAGATAATGGGTAAGTTTTTTAGTTAAAGAATGGCTTCAATATGTTGATGATTGGACTAAAACCTCAAATATTATATCTTTTTCGGATCGATTGTGGACTTTATACGGTCAAGTTCATCGAATTTTCTTTAGCCAGTCTTGACCTGAATCTTGTTCAACCTAAGCATATGCTAATGTGGAGGCAGAAAATGGCAGCTGAGATTTTTGCAGGAGAATTTGACCCTTAGAATGAGTTTATGTAATTCATTTAGCATTGTTATACCCATGTGATATTATTCTGTAGTCATTTACTATAATTTTGGTATGGAGGTCAGGCATAGCAAAGCAGTTTATGTATTTTGTAACTCTGTGTCATTTTTTGTTTCTAGTATGAAAATTTATAGTGTAAATGTGAAGGATAATGTAGGCAAAATTGGAGGAAAGAAATGGAAATTAAGTCGTTTTAGTTGAATCCTTGTCAACGATGGCTGTTCATTTTGTCAATAATTCAATTGCTTGGTGCCAGAATGGAAGTTTTCTTCTGTTACGTCTTCTTATGTCAGGAGGTTTGGAAGGCTGTTTTGTAAAAGATATTAGAATGGGTCAAGTTAGCTATACTTTATTTTTGATTGGCTCATATTTGATACATGTGGATCTCAGTTCATTTTGTATATATTGTGTTTGAGAAATTTATTTTCAACCACATATTTCATGAGATTCAGAACTTTTATCAACATTCAACCACACAGTGGGATGTTTGAGAGCCTCGGACTAGAGAAACACACTTGTGTAGTTTTTCATAACGGCAGGCATGCCGTTCTACATATAACGGCATGCATGGCGTTATGCCTACAAATGAACCCGCACAGGTTCTAACCTCATAAAATATTCAATTTAAGTACATTTAAATAGCACTAAGATGTTTGAGAGGCTCAGAATAGAGAAACACTTATGTTGTTTCCGTAACGGCATGCATGCCGTTATAATGATACATTAACGGCATGCATGGCGTTATGCCTATAAATGAACCCGTTATTGACTAGTTCCATAAGCTTAGTTTATCAACTTTATATACATTTCTAAATTCCCACGGGATGAGAGTCTCACAAAAGTAAACATATACATTATTGACTATTTCCAAAGACCATATATAATGCACAAACCGGCTACGGAGCAATCATAATTCATCTTGAGTTGGCAAAATGTAGACTTTCTTACACAAAGGATGATGGAAAATTTGTTTTTCTTTATTTGTTAACATAAAGCATTCAACTTAATACAATTTGAACATCACTACCCAATTTACTTGTACTCAATTGATACTAAATTTTCACCCACCCCCAACACACAAAACGAAGAAGTCCCAATCATTGGAGAGGCGACGGTGGGTAGAGACTGAAATAGCCAAGGAGCTGCGTCACCGGTGGATAACGATCGTGCTCCCGTTGGCGGGATTCGCCTCTTGGACTTGGGCCTCCCGAATCTCCCGAATTTGTGCTTGAGTTCCACTGCGAGGTACACCATTGACGAATCTCATGAGAAATAGATGCGAGTTGGTTCATTGACCGTTTCATGGAGGTCCTCGGCCTTTGGATTATCATTTGCGGTGCTCTCGGTTTGAGCGGTACATTACCACGCCGCCAATGGGACCTGTGTGCTTCGCTCTAGATTGCGAGTCATGTGTAGTTCAAACTACGTATCCCCATTCCGCCTATCTCAGATTATACGCTTCACTGGGTGACCTCATGGGAGAGGTCAATGCCGTACATTTCACAAAGTCCGATGAATTAGCGATGGGAAGGCCAAACATCTCCTGGTTGTTTCAATATGCAAGACATTGAAAATATATAGAATACCGATATTGAGGGTCTTATTCGGAGCCGATAAAGTAGGCATGCTCGCTCCATAGTGACCGTAGAAGTATGTGTCGTGAGAGAAGATTGGCGCTCACCATTTTGTCTAATGTGCGTACTTGAGGAGTAAGACATTTATAGTGTAATGTCTTTGCTTCCAACAGGCCAATGATCCATTTCCTCAGCAATGGAGACGACTACTTCATTAAGATTACTAGTGGCGGCTTGATAACTGTCGTTCTCCGTGTTGTCAAGTTCGTAGTAGCGGAGAATGGCTAAGGGGGAGAATGGAATATATTGCCCTCTCATGTATACTTGATGATACTTAGGATGATCAGGGTTGTCGATGTCATCATGGATATTGGCGTAGAATTCTTTGACGATTTCTACATAGGCAACCCGCGGAGTGGCTACAAATGTTTCCCACTGATTCCTCGCAATAACTTGACCGAGCAATTCATTTTCGAAATCCGATATTAACACCCTTCGCTGCGGTATAATATTGCGTTGGCTTGTGTCCTTTGTATAGATAATCCAAGCTGCCTTAGTCTCAAATTTCATATCATCATAAGTTATCGGTTGTTTGGATGTCTTCTTTGATGGAGGCTTTCTCTTTCCGAGCTTGAGCCCACATCTTGCGTTGGTTTCTTTGCTCTCGGCATTATATCTAACATGCAACAAATCAAAAAACTAATGTTACAAACAATGCGAATTCACAACGGAAAAGATGCGTGGTAATTGGTGTTTGCATGGTTGATCGGGGTGGATGCCGTGTTTGTGTAGAGTGTGATCGTATGTAAAGATTACCATTGGGGTGAAAAAGTATGGTAACCAGCCTAGGATATGAGCAAATGTGCTAAGGAAACAAAAATGATGAAAATATTGGATGAGTCATTTCTTCAAACACTTGGTGGGTGTATGGTAATTCAATGTTAATTGCCCAACATTGAAATGGCAATAAACCCAAAATTTTGAGATCATCAATACCCAAACCAACCACAACAAATTCTTCATTGCCCAACCTCCAAATTCGAAAAAAACATACTAAAAATACAATTGATATCAACATTTATAACTTCAAAGCAAAGTTAGCCATGGTACTTGATTGATTGTAGGTTGGAGAAATGTGGTATATGATGAGATGGGAACAATACTAAACCCTTGACTTGAATTTGTATAGGCCAATATTTTAGTATAGTGGTGATGTGAAGAGGAGGGAGAAACCGAGTTCGGAGAACAACTTGTGATTTTATGGGGAGGAGATGTTACAGTGGGGTTTTAAACCCCATGGGTCTTTGTCCGCTGAAATGGACGAGCGGACGACTTGAGCCCATTTGGGCTTTGCTTGTCGCTCAAGCGGACAACCAACCCAAATTTAGCGCTGTTCTTTGTCCGATCGAAGCGACAAGCCAAGCCCGGTTTGAAATTGTGGTCGTCGTCTTCGGCCGAAACGGACAAAGAGTTCATTTTAAATTGGCCGTCGCTTCGAGCGGACGAAGAAGCCCATTCTGGGAGCGGACAGCGTGCATATGTTGGGTCTTTTGCGACTGTGGTCCTTGGACTTTTGAATGTAGTCATTTTAGTCCTCTAATTTTATCTTTTATTTCAAGTTAGTCCTATTTTATTTGCAATACAAGTCCTTCAACTTTACTATGTTTGCGTGTTGATCCCCATCTCCAATATTTCGTACACTTTCAGTCCTTTCGCCTATTTTAGTTTGTTTTTCTCAAATTCTATCCGATCTTTGATGTTGACCTAAAAAAAATAAATCAACACATTATGAAGTAGAAAATCACTTAAGATAATTACACTTATTCTATGACATCTTATCTATCCATGCGTCTATTGTAGTAAAGTACTGAAGTTATTGCTAACAAATCAACTAAACTAAGCATCGTTGAGGTCATCTTAACAAATAAGGCACATATTAACTTATGCGTTAAAAAATAACATTGTTATGGCCGAATTATGCAAGGAGTTAGTTTTTGAGGAAGATAACGGCAAGCCTAGCGTTATAGTGTACCCATAACGGCATATCTCGCCATTATGTTTTTATCTTTGTTCGAAATGAATTCAAAGTTGATACACTAAGCTTTTAGAGTAATTTTATCAAAAATAACATGTTTAATGCCAAGTAAATTATAGATAAGACATTTTAGGGCCATAACGGCAAACCCGCCGCTTTAGTATATATATATAACTTGCATCGATGCCGTTATGTTGCTAAACTGCTCAAAATGAATTCAAGGTTGATACACTAACTTTTGGAGTGATTTTATAAAAATAACATGTTTAAAATCGAAGTAATTATAACTTGAGAAATTATAGTGTACCCATAACTAAGAAGCACTCGTCGTTATAGTGTACCCATAACTTGATTCTTGCCGTTATGTTTTTAAACCTGCTCGAAATGAATTAGAAGTTGATACACTAAGCTTTTAGAGTAATTTTATAAAAAATAACATGTTTAATACCAAAGTAAATTATAGATAAGACATTTTAGGGCCATAACGGCAAACCTGCCATTTTAATGTACCTATAACAGCATCGCTGTCGTTATGTTTTTAAACTGTTCAAAATGAATTCAAGGTTGATACACTAACTTTTTACAGTGATTTTATAAAAAATAACATGTTTACAATTGAAGTAATTATAACTTGAGAAATTATAGTGTACCCATAACGGCAAACTCTCCAAGTTATAGTGTACCCATAACTACATTCTTGCCGCCATTATGTTTTTAAACTGCTTCAAAATGAATTAGAAGTTAATACCCTAAGCTTTTAGAGTAATTTTATAAAAATAACATGTTTAATACCAAAGTAAATTATAGATAAGACATTTTAGGGCCATAACAACAAAACCTCGCTGCTTTAGTTATACCTATAACGGCATCATTTGCCGTTATGTTTTTAAACTGCTCAAAATGAATTCAAGGTTGATACACTAACTTTTAGAGTGATTTTATAAAAAATAACATGTTTAAAATTGAAGTAATTATAACTTGAGAAATTATAATGTACCCATAACGGCAAGGTCGCCGTTATAGTGTACCCATAACTAACAAGGTGTCGTCGTTATGTTTTTAAACTGCTCAAATGAATTAGAAGTTGATACACTAAGCTTTTAGAGTAATTTTATAAACAATAACATGTTAAATACCAAAGTAAATTATAGATAAGACATTTTAGGGCCATAACGACAAACCCCACCATTTTAGTGTACCTATAACAAACATCATTGTCGTTATGTTTTTAAACTGTTCAAAATGAATTCAAGGTTGATACACTAACTTTTTACAGTGATTTTATAAAAAATAACATGTTTACAATTGAAGTAATTATAACTTGAGAAATTATAGTGTACCCATAACTTATTCTTTGCCGTTATGTTTTTAAACTGTTCAAAATGAATTAGAAGTTAATACACTAAGCTTTTAGAGTAATTTTATAAAAATAACATGTTTAATACCAAAGTAAATTATAGATAAGACATTTTAGGGCCATAACGGCAAACCTGCCATTTTAGTGTACTTATAACAAACATCATTTGTCGTTATATTTTTAAACTGCTCAAAATGAATTCAAGGTTGATACACTAACTTTTTACAGTGATTTTATAAAAAATAACATGTTTACAATTGAAGTAATTATAACTTGAGAAATTATAGTGTACCCATAACGGCAAGCCTGCCGTTATAGTGTACCCATAACGACATTGCTGCCGTTATGTTTTTAAACTGTTCAAAATGAATTAGAAGTTAATACACTAAGATTTTAGAGTAATTTTATAAAAAATAACATGTTTAATACCAAAGTAAATTATAGATAAAACATTTTAGGGCCATAACGGCAAACCTGCCGTTTTAGTGTACCTATAACGGCATCGCTGCCGTTATGTTTTTAAA
Organism: Forsythia suspensa; assembly: GCA_023638005.1. Lineage (NCBI taxonomy): Eukaryota > Viridiplantae > Streptophyta > Magnoliopsida > Lamiales > Oleaceae > Forsythia > Forsythia suspensa. The sequence continues at coordinate 34,550,901 of CM042674.1, read as the reverse complement.
CTGTTCAAAATGAATTCAAGGTTGATACACTAACTTTTTAGAGTGATTTTATAAAAAATAACATGTTTAAAATTGAAGTAATTATAACTTGAGAAATTATAGTGTACCCATAACTTGGCAAGCCTCGTCGTTATAGTAGTACCCATAACGGCAAGGCCAGCCGTTATGTTTTTAAACCTGATCAAATGAATTAGAAGTTGATACACTAAGCTTTTAGAGTAATTTTATAAACAATAACATGTTAAATACCAAAGTAAATTATAGGTAAGACATTTTCGGGCCATAACGGCAAACACATCGTTTTAGTGTACCTATAATTGGCATCGTTGCCGTTATGTTTTTAAACTGTTCAAAATGAATTCAAGGTTGATACACTAACTTTTTAGATTGATTTTATTAAAAATAACATGTTTAAAATTGAAGTAATTATAACTTGATAAATTATAGTGTACCCATAACGGCAAGCCTGCCGTTATAGTGTACCAATGCAAGCATTCTTTGCCGTTATGTTTTTAAACTGATCAAATGAATTGAAGTTGAAACACTAAGCATTTAGAGTAATTTTATCAAAAATAACTTGTTTAATGCCAAGTAAATAATAGATAAGACATTTTAGCGGCAAACACTGCCGCTTTAGTGTACTACTATAACGGCATCATCATTGCCGTTTTGTTTTTAGTTACAAGTTGAATTCCCTGGTACATATCTTTTTCACTCCCTGTCAAATATTGAATTTACTTTGCAACATACATTACAATAAACACCACCACAATAAATCAATAAAAGTTCAACCATACCATACATGGAAATAACATCGGTTTTGCGGTTTGAGAATGAAAAATATATTACAATTCGATATGCAAATTGCATACTTATCAAAAAGGATGTTGGATTACAAAACTATGTTCGGTTCTTTGAAGCCGGCAAAGCATTTGTACAAGTAGTCCGATTATGACCGGTTTCAAACACCTACCACATTTACGAGCACGCGTACCTCTCCAATTGATTTTTTTTCGTTGTTTCGGTGGACGTCCAGTGAGGTCTTTTTTGTTAATGGACGCAAGACCATTCTTGATCTAACTTCATCGAAATTTGCCACTCATCCTCATTCGGTGAGTGGGTGTATGAATTACGAATAAACTTGTCGCCAATAAAATGTGGTATAGAAAGGAGAGCAAAGGCTATAACCATCGGGACCATCACGCCTGCTTGCGTCGACAATTGCATGTTGGCAAGAAATTTATCTAGATCAAATTGCTTACAAGTACACATGTATTCTTCCAAGTTAACAATGTATGATTCCATATTTTTAACTACACGAAACTCATTTTCGGATATCCGAATGCGTTCGACCATGTGACTCGTTATACTTTAAGCACATCTTTTCTTCCATAGGTGGGGTGAGTTGGGTAGTGCACTTTCCTCGCTTCTATATGCCTTTCATAATACCATTTCGCAACACCGGTGAATATACTCAATCAAACCAACTACAGGAAAATCTCGGGCCTCCTTCAAAGCGGAATTCACAGATTCTGCGTTGTTTGTTGTCATGATATTGTATCGAACTCCTTTGAAATGTGCTCTACTCCAAAAATGGAAACCACCAACATCCTTTTCCAAGTACTCTCGATACCTTCTTTTTTTGTAATGAAAGCGCCGCCATGTATGCCTCGAAATCTGTTGTGGTATAGGCCTCTGCCGCCTTTCTGAACAATGAGGATAAATCAACTCTTGGAAATTTAACCTTCAAGTTATTATTCAAGTGCCATATACAATTCACATGATGTGCAAACTGGTAGACATTTTTAAATGCATGAGGAATGCTTTTGCCACGATGCGAAATAATCACTAAATCCTCGAGTCACCGGTTATTTTCCACAAGTTACTGAAAGAACCAAGTCCGGAAGCCTCATTCTCTGAGTCAACTATACCCCATGCAAGCGGATAAATTTGAATATTTGCATCTTGGCAGGTGGCCACAAGTAGAGTTCCTCGATATCTGCATGTCATGAATGTTCCATCTACACAAATTACTCGTCGCATTGAAGTTTGATATCCACGTATACTCGTCCTAGAGCCATGAAAAAGTACTTGAAACGCATGTTATCATCGGTTTCAATGACCGTCAATGTGCCGAGATTTTTTCCTTCAAAACATGGCAATCTGAAGGTAATTTGGCATAACTTTCATCGGTGTCCCTCGGACCACCCATAAACAAAAGACTTTGCCGTATATGCTTTATTATAGGTTATAGTTATGCCAAACTCTTCGCGAACATCATTGATGATGTTTCTCGGTCTGTAAATCCTTCTGGCATCTTCAAACTTGGAGGTAATGTAAGTTCCAATAAGTGAATAGCTAGCATGTCGATGATCTCGACGACGAACACTCATGGAGCATGTGTGATGGCTATAGTAGGTTCGAACTTGAAACATAACAGATTCTTTCATCTTTATTGCCTTGATCGCCACTTACAATTTTCTCCAAACAAACAACTACATAAACAGATTTATTTGACTTCTTCACTTTAAACTCAAGTGATACCTCGGTGCAAGCAAGTACAACTTCGATAACAAAGTTTTTGGTAGGAACAATTGTTTCACTTGCAAATCCACATTTTCGTGAATCCTCGATGATGGCCCACAGGGGATTGAACTTATATCTGCCGTTAAATTCTCAATGTTGTTGTAGATAACAACTTCACGTGGACAATGCGCAACCGTCATAGGAGATTTTTCGTGTAAATTTTCTCTTCTAGGGCTATTTGGAATTATATTCAAACCATCCCAATCCACAAAGTTTCCATCAGCAATTTCATCTCCTATATTTCCCTCATCCTGCACATAATTTAATTCTCGATTCATGTCTCCACATGTACCATCTTCTGTTTGCATTTCACTCAATGAGTCACCATGTGATACAATAGTAGCATGTTCTTGGTTCTCTCTTAAACCATCATTTTCTTCATACTCCTCAACACCTTTCGTCAAAAGTGTAACACAAAGAGGAACTTCTCTATAAACAGAGAGATACCATTTCACGCTTGTTGTCACAATCAACTTCATTGGAGGAACTGGGCGTTAGACATTCCGTGGGATAACGGTTGCCATCTCTATATAATTTAACATACAATCAACCCCAAAACCCTTCGAACTTTATCGCACAACTCCGCATAGGTAGTGGTATTTGAAACAAGAACGGAGTCACATTTGCTTGACAATTGCCTATATACTTCCATGTCCATCCACCGCCTCTTCTTTTCCACAAACTCAACGAAATAACAAACCGATATCCACACTTTGTCCAACGCATCCATGACGCAATTCATCATAAAACAAATAGATTTCAGATTGATCATATCACAAAATGCTACATTATACAAGTCAAAGTGCATATCAATAAATTTTACAACCAATACATTATGAGTGCTAACTATTAACCTACGTCCAATAGCAGTAAACTAGTCTATACATTCAAAGCCAATTATCAAACACAAAGCTAGGTAGATGGTAATAGTCAGACATTAGATAACGCCACTATGTCCGGTTATACATTGTGAATAACGGCATACTTGTCTTTATTTTAAATTTTTACTGCACTCACATATTAACTCACTAAAACAAATATATATTTAATGAAAGTTATCACATTAAAGGTTATATGCGTCTTCGAACGTGAAAAAAAAATAAGATAACGGCATGAGTGCCGTTATAGATCACTGATAACGGCATATATGACGTTATGGTGTATTCTTAGGCAAATGCATATATCATCAACAATGCTATAAATTCCCATGGTTATATACATGCTTTGGCGGTGGAAAAATAAGATAACGGCATGGATGCCATAGATGATGAATAACGGCATATATGACGTTATGACACATTCTTGTGCAAAATGCATATATCAACACAATGTCAGAAACCGTAATGAAAATGGATGAAAAAAATTGCAGAAATTGATATTAGTATGTACCTATTACCTTATGTAATTACAAATCTCAAATGTGGATTATTTAACAAGTTTCACACCACTCAAAAACTACAATAGACAAAGAGAGAGGACAAAAATAAATATTTTTGGAAATTCTTGATCAACTGCAATGAAGATGGTGATGAGAGAGAGAGATGACTGCCATTTTCGTAGAGAGAGAAATGTGAGATCGTGGGGATGAAAATGAAAAAATAAGGGTTTTTTTTGCTTTAACCACCTTGGGGGCATTTTGGATATTGTCTAATATTTTTATACATTTAATGGAGGAGGCTATTTACCAAAACAATGAGACTTATTTTATTAAATTCATTGTTTGACAAGGTGGTTTTAACTCAAAACCCCTTTACTTTTTCACTTTTCTCATTGTACTGCTGCGCGGTTCAGAGTTTAAGCTTCTCCATTCTCTCTCTTCCCCAATCCAAAATCAAAACCCTAATCGATAACCCAGTGCGACTGAGCGAGATTACGATTGTTAGTTTCTCTCCAAATCCGTCCAAGGATCTTTAATTCTCTCTCCGACTTATTGTACGCTCTTCCAATCAGGTAAAAACACTAGATGTATCTATTAATATATTATAATGCATGAACTATCCTTGGTTCTTCACGGTTTAAGATGTTTCTTCAGGCTTGGATCCTAATTCTTCATTTACTGAAAAGATACCATCACGTGTATGTTTCTTTAAATTTTGGGAAAGACGGTCGTCTTCGTCAATTATTTGGCGTCTCCACATTCCTCCGTGCCATTCGCTAAACTCGTCACTGTTACTGAAAATCTATCTCGGTGTGGATATATTCAATATGCACACTTGCAGTCGTCGGTGAAAAATACGAGAGGCCATCCCATATTATGATCAGATAGCATTCAAAAGCGACACATGGGTAGCCACGAGGCATTAAGCGTTGATCCATTTAAACGGTACTTTATTAAACCGCTCTGTGATTGATGCTTTCTTTTGATTTTCATTTTAGCGCTTTTGATTCTAAGTTGCCTTGTATATTTAGTTTTTAACTGGAATTTTATTTTTGTTTCCTGAAAAATAAACAAAAGATTGGTCAAACTTGCTGCAAGGGCATTTTATGATGACATAACTACGAAAGGTGATAAACAGCCCAAGACTGGAAGAAGTGACAACAGAGGAATTGCAGTGGTCGTTCTTGATGCTCTCACCAGGTAATTTTCCTTTCTCTTCTGAAAAATTCTTTGACAGTACTATTATATTATTGAGTAATATTTTGATGGATTATGTATTTCCCATAAAATTTAGTTTACTACTATTTGCACGACACTTGGAGGACAGGATATTAACTTTTGAATGTCTTATTCTATTTGGTGATTGAAGGGATCTCTCTATATTGTGTTATTTTATGCATGTATGTTGTACGTCCAGCAATAGCAAATTAAGCTTATTTCGAATAAACTTGGGATGGGCTATACCAGTGGCAGAGCTATGACTTTTGTCATTGGGGACACTATATTGGTCGATAGAAAAAGCGGCATTTGAAGAAAACAATAAAAGTAAAACTACACATTTTTATACAGAAACTTAGTTAAAACAACATAAAAATAATCAACTATACAAATAAAATGATGAAGAAAACATAAAAAGAATCGACAAAAATTTATTTAAAAAGGGATAATAGTATATTTGGTCAACAACCTTTAAAAACGTAAAAATATACCCATAGTCTTTAAAAACGCAAGGGATATACCTATGACCTTTAAAAATTCTAGTCACAACGTTGTCCATCATCAGGCAATGCCAAACTTGGCACAAAACCAGCAGTGTAGAAGGAAAACGGCAAACCAGAAACTTCAAGATTCTTGGTCTCCTCCTTTTCGAGGTCGATCAAAACCAAATTCTCATTGCTCATTGCAAGTAAATCTTTCCCATTATTCACAAACTTTAAGGGAACTATATGATTTTGTAAAATAATATATTACTTTGTCTAAGACTCCACATTTTCATACTCATTCATTAATCACTTATCCCACCTCTCACCCCAGATTATCGAATAACTAATAAATAGAGCCAACGATTTCTCATCAAGTGATGGAGACAAACATGATTCCCTAAAATTCAGTTCAAGATACATTTCAATTCCTGGGCTTTTGGTAAATACATTTCAATTTTGATTTAAACTAAAAAAAAAAAAAAAAAAATGGAGATGGAATTTTTTTTTGGAAGGCACGTGACCTCCAATGCCTACGGAGCCACTGGGCTACACTAACACTTTTTGGCCATTCGGTCAGCACACATAGATATTTATTTGAAGTGTCTCTATATGCATAGAGATCAATATATATTTTATTTGTTTCCAGGGTAGTTACAGTTGAATTACTTCATTCTAGTTATCAGTTTTTTTTTTTTTTTTTTTTGGCTCTTTTATGAATGGGTGGTATGTGTATAACCTATGAAGCTCTAAATTTATGTTCTATTTCAGACGTCAGTGGGTAAGGGAAGAAGATTTGGCTAAGGACTTGAAGCTACACTCAAAACAACTTCGTCGGACGTTGAGATTCTTTGAAGAAGAAAAATTGGTCACTAGGGATCACCGTAAGGAGGTCTGTTTTGAGGGTTCAGTGATGTGGCCGAAATTCTTTTGTTGCCTTTTTTAAATATTCCACTGACGTTAGTTTGGTTTTTGTTTATCCTTGACTGTCTTCCAGTGTCTGCTTATCCTATTTACAAACACTTGATGATTTTCTAAGTTGTTTTATGTCGTAATAGCATCTAGAAATTGTATTTTGTAACAGCCATCTGTTTTTTGGGTTTTCAACGTCATGTTGTTTGGTAGACTTGATTTCTTGTTTTAACCTTAATGCCCGGATGGCATTATGCATGGAGAGTCCAAATATGCATTTGTATTCCAACACAACCTTAAAGGGTAAAATTGCAAGAGGTTACCCAACTTTGAGCAGAATTTCATTTTAGTCACTCAACTTTTTGTGTTCCAAACTCATTGCTAAAGTTTCAATTTCATTTCAATTGGTCACCAATGATAATTTTGGCCCAAAATTTAGCGTTCTTTCATCCAATGGTAAATGGATTTTCTTACGTGGATTATATAGACCTTAATAAGGGCTTGTTAGTCGTCCAATTGTGCAATAATCACATGTTTTGACTTGTAAAAGTTGCGTTTACATAACACGCTATAGTGCATTTTAATAGCAAGACTTTCATAATAAAACTGCAAGCTCGCATTGCTTTTCAACCAATGTTTCAAACTAACAGCAGAAGGAGCCCAGACAAGAAAATCTATCTGCCACGTAGATAAGGACGTCAAATCTTGTGACGGAATCTTTATTGGTGACCAAATTGAAACTTCGGTGATGAGTTTGGAACAAAGAAGTTTGAGTGAAAAAAAATGAACTTTGCTCAAAGTTGGGTGACCTCCATTTTTTCTCCCCAACCTTGATTATGTTTGGCAGATCAGTCCAGCTATGTTACTGTTTGGGCCATGCAGATGTGAAATATCACATTCCAAAATCGAACTTGGGTCTGCTTTTGTTGCAAATGTGAACTGTCATCCTTATTTATGTTATATGTTAGCCCACATTTCCAGAATGCTTTCACGTTTAATTCATGTGCTAGCTGCACTTCCTGCCCTTAAACAATTACAGTGGATACATGGTTCCACTTGCTAACAAAACGTTTGACTTTTTTTTTTTAATCCAGTTTATATGCTATTAAATATATGAAGGATACGCAATTTTTGTTTATTCTCATAAACATTTGCTATTAAATATTTTTCTATGATATAATTAGAAGTGAAGGATATAATTTAAAATTTTCGCATCAAGTATCTTCACTCTTTAATTTGATTAAAAAGGCTAGTATTTATAAGACACAAATTTGATTCTTAAAAGGTAGTTGTCTAGAGTCAGTAGTTCCCAAATCAATTTCTATTAACATATTGCCAAGTTATCACTTTGTTTTCTCGAAGCTCGTTGATTTTATTTGCAAATTTTATGGTTCAATGACAATCATTCTTAGTTGTGTTTGAAATCTGTCTTCCTCTGTAGTTAGCTTTAGTCATTTGTTGTCTGTCATGTTGTTTCTGGTATTGTCTCATTGATATTGTTGCAGACTGCAAAAGGTGCAAAAATATACAGTGCTGCTGTAGCTGCCACAGGGGACGGTCAACCGGGTGGGAGAGAAGGAGATGAAAAACTTAAGATGCATACTCATTCATACTGCTGTCTAGATTATGCACAGGTTAGTAGCTCCCTTCCCTCCTGCAGGCTGTAGAAAACAATCTATTTTGTTGATCCACAATGTCTACTATATGCACTACTTTAGTACGAAAGAAAAATATCCCAGGTTCAAATGAACGAGTTTGAGCAAACAAAACTTCAATCCAACCTTAAGTTCAAGTTAATGCCTTGAACCCATGAATGACAGGTCACTGTTAATGAGCTGAATACTGCCATCTGCATAGTATTTAAATAATTGAAGCCAGTCAATTCAGTGCTTTAGAAAAGAAAATGAGTTACTGACATTTACTTTTTGGGGAAGATAGAGCTAGGACCGAAGAGTTTCTAGGTACAAAGTTATTCCTGAATCTTGAGGAATTCTCCAGCTATTAGAAGCCTCATCAAGCACCAGTGTAGATCCTCAAGTCCTCTTTATATGTTTTTAATTTGAATGATTAAAGCAAAAGGAAAAGAAGGGATGACAGAGTGTAAAGTAGGAGAAGGAATCAGGGAGAAATAAAGATTCAAAACACCAGAGAGTGGGAGATAGGAGAGTTGAAAGAAAGGTGGAAGACAGAAGACCATAGAAATGAATGGCATAGGAGATGGAAGACAGAACAGGACTGTAGCTAATTGGCTATTACATCATGGCTGCAAAGGTTCAAGATGCTCTTTTGGGGGGAATATTTGACCGATGTGCATTTTCCAAGACTTGCAAGTGTCCAACTCAAATCATTTTCATCGAGCGTAGTAGTTGCTTTGTTTCATATACTAGTTGGGAAGTTGATATTTAATTGAATTTTTGAGCTCTATCAACTGTAATCCCTAATTTATGTTGCAATGCAAAATTCAGTTGCATGCCTGTTCCTTCTGATGAAAGTTTTTATATGTTGGTTGGCTTATTGTTTACACTTCCTGAAATTGGTCGGGTATTGAATGTGATGGTTTTATTGTCTGTTCTCTGGTTTTGTACAGTTCACATAGCCAATTTCTTATTTAGTTATCATCATCTATGACTCTTAATGCTTTGCATACTGTTGATATTTTCTTGAAACTTGTTAGATGAATCTAGATTGTCAATCACTCTATGAATGAATTATGAAAGTAAAGAAACTGTTTGCAGATATATGATGTGGTAAGGTACAGATTACACCGCATGAAGAAAAAGCTAAAGGATGAACTAGAAAGCAAGAACACAGTTCAGGAGTACATATGCCCCAATTGCAGTAAAAGGTATCTGTTTTTACTACTGGCATGTCTTCTCTTCGAGCCCTCTTTTTGTTTATTTCAGAATTTATTGGATACGAAAGTCCAGATACACTGCCCTGGATGCGCTCCGGTTGATTTCCCCACACGATGAATACTTTCACTGTGAGAGTTGCGATGGGGTACTGGTGGCTGAAGCTGACAAACTAGCTGCCCAAGAACTGGGAGATGGAGATGACAATGCCAGGAGAAGGCGCCATGAAAAGTTGAAAGATATGCTACAAAATATGGAGGTTTGTCATCTTTCTAGTTCAACTTGTCCTGGATTGGTACGTGTCAACCATTTTTGCTTATACACTGAAAGGGAGATTTGCTTTACCTTATTATTTATTGTCTAGATCAAAATTATGAGTGCGTTTATTTCGCTCGAAAGTTTTTTTTTTTTTTTTTTTTGCGTGGGGCTATGGTGTTTATTTAAATCATACTAGTATAAGGAAGAGCATTAAGTGGGAAACCAAGAAGCGAGTTGAGCAGCAAGTTTTTGGATCTTCTAGTTATGTGTTTTGCCTATTAATATACACACACAGGGAAGTACATCTAAGAGGTGTCCTATTTAAACTTTAAGAGCCACAGATTTTTATTAATCTGATATTTACATTGTTTCAAAGAGATAACAGTCTTGGCCTTCTTTTGGCATATTTTGATAATTTTGGTTGGTAAACCACCTGCAGCCTTTGGAAATATATCTCAGATTCGTGTTTGATTTCTTGACGTTGAAGAGTTAAGGAAAGGAATCTTTTTGCCAGCCATCATGCAAAGTTTGGGGATTGCATTGCTGGCCAACTTTTATGGCCACTCTCATCAAAATTGTTGAATATACCATTTTATTTCTTTTTAGTTTCTTACCCAAAGGAAGTTGGAGATAAAACCAAATCTGGGTGAAATGGGCTTTTCTGGCTGTTTCATTTGGAGGAAATCTTAGAGATGCACCAGAAGAATCTTTCTAGTTAATAAGGTTGATAGTATACCTGAACAAAACTATTCTCTTCTGCTAGGGAATTTTTTTTTTTTTTTTTTTGGAATCAAGAGCTGTGTTTTGCCTGGATTTCTTTTTTCTTTGCCTCATTTTCATTTCAAACAAACAAATTGGTTGCAATCTTGTTAAGTAGATAAGACTCAAGCTTCAGTAGCCTGCAAGGTGGATGACATAGATTTCCAGTTACAATTGTGACCATAACTTCTATTGCCAAAAGAGCAATGTGCCTCATTACGCTGCAGGCACATAACACGATCATCAGGGAATGAAGCCTTGTAGTTTCGTAGAAGGTTATTTGTTAATCTTTTCATGGACCAAAAGTCGGGGAAAGTCAAATGAAGACCATCCTGGAGTATATTTATGCATGTGGCTTGGTCATGTCAAATCAGTTGAACTAGTGCCCTGTTGTGAAGATGGAATGTAGGTCAGCACTTTAATGTCCTTCTGATGATAAAATGAGGATAGGTCAGCCCGTGAGAGGATGAACTAATGGGAACCATGGAATGGCTAGTCTATTTACAATAAGCGGAATTTTCAGGTTTCACACTAGTTCTTCAATAGCGCTCGTGCAATAATGGCCAAGTGTAGCCAAATGGATTCAGGAGATGCCTTCTTGCTTACCACTTGGGCTATTCTGAACTAGGCATGAATGCTGTTTCATAAACTATTGGAGCCACAACCAGCTTCACTAGACATTATCAATATGAGCATATGTGTGTGATAATTCGTTCACTAAGGTTGTACAATTTTTATATTGCTCGTTGAAAACCATTTCAATCTTCTTCTTTTATTTTTTTAAATGCATTGTGTGGATTTTGTGCCTTCGACGCCTTTTCCTTGAATCAAATTTTTTTAATGGAGTACAGGAACAACTGAAACCATTGATGGATCAACTCGGAAGAGTGAAGGACTTGACTGTTCCTGAATTTGGAAGCCTTCAAGCTTGGGAACTTCAGAATGCTGCTGGTCGAGCAGCAAATGGAGATCATGGGAATGATCCTTCTAAATCTTCACAGGGGTTTGGATTTGGTGGAACGCCTATGCCCTATGTTGGAGAGACAAAGGTGACTAGCTCCTCAACCTTTTCCCCTTTCACTTATAAATTTCCTGATTTCTTATATTATTCTTGTTTTTATTCCCTTACTCGGGCAAAGTGGGGGAGTCAGAAATTTGAGAATGGGTTACAAATGTTGATGTCCGTGTCACGCCCACTAACCATAATATCTAATTAAAGAGAGTCTAATAGAAATACTTAAAATAACTTTCATGCAACCGAGAGTCATGGAGACATATGACCTATATTTTGCAAACTGAGTTAGATTTATAAATGGCAGCAACTCTTTGATCATAAACAGAATGTATGTTAGCTTAAACATGACAACTACAGTTTACAACATTGTGAATTTACGGTATAAATATACAACTCAAAACATGATTCTCAAACTATAACAGTAAGTTTCCAAATCATAGCCTCGACAGGTCTACGTTCATGTATCCAAAGCTTCAAAATCCTTAGGAGTTCTTGACAACCGGCAATGAGACTATGGAATATCCGATCTTCGGTGCTCACGAGCAATGCAAGACTGTGTGAGCTAAAGGCTCCATAAGTAAAGACATTGCACGTCTGAAATGAATATGAACTTGACTATTATAGAACGATCTCATGGCATCATGAAAAATTCTCATCTTTTATGGAAGAGAGTATAAGCATTAACATGTTTGAAATCTTTGACTCGAAATCATTTTCTTGCTCCCCTTCACCCATTGCTTTGCTTATACAATGCCATAACTATTATAATGGTCAAATATCATTACATAACATGGTGTACCGAAGATCGCCTTAGGTCATCTTGCTTCCTCCTCTCCCGTGATACTTCTGAGAAGTTATCCTTACCATTCTATTATATTGCACGTCATTTATGCCTTCAGTGTCATAGCGCAAGGGTGAAAATCATTTCTTATAGAACTTGTGTTTGGTTCCTCAAAACATGACTGTACATGCTAGGATTTTTCATCAATCATGTTCTTGCTAGTGCGATGCCACCATGATGGGACTGGCAACACCACATTAATTATCATGTCATTTGGCATATGAAGTCATTTTAACAGCAAGCATATTACATGTTTCGAGAAGGGGAAATTGAGCTATTGGTCTTTAACCTATTTTGCAATACCAAGTTGGTTCCCAACCTTTAGAAAGAGGAAATCGGTTCCCAACCTTTCATTATAGTTGCACAAACAGTCCCAACGATGAAAACTGTCCAAATATCTTTAGAATCTTCATGTGGCCCTTGCATATCCAACTATTTAAAGCTTGGTTTTGCTTCCCAACTTGGACTATTGCCCAGAAATTTGAAGTGAGACATGTTTTCATTAGGGCCACATAATAATTTAAAAAGGATCTGATTGCTTCCCATTATTGGTGACTCATTGTGCAAGTATAATAAATGGTTGGGGACCAACTTGCTAATGGGACAAATAGGTAGGGGACCAATGGTGCAATTTTTTCTTTTGAGAATGCAAATGGTCTTGCTCGGTCCTTGTTGCTCCAATCAAGACTGTGTTTATATATTCCTTTCCCAAGCATACCAATTTCGCATATGAACCTTTAACACACGTAAATACGAGGAAAGAGTTGAGAAAATATTTCCAAAATAATTGAAAGGAACTAATTTTGCAAAACCAACGATAGTTTTGTGTAATAACCCTTTGTCTTCTTTTTCACAATCACTTGGAACCAACTTTAAGAGCTTAGGGTTGAAGAATGGAATGCGAAATAAAGTTTGAAGGTCTTGCAAGGTGAGAAATCCTGTTGTTAGAGATAATAGAAGGCTTATATAGGGAGTGGGCAAAACAGGCTTGTACTGTCCCTAATCAGGAAGTAAAATTTTCTGTTAAATTAGATTTTTCACTGAACCTTCCAAGTCCAGATCCAGTGACATCCTGTTTTGACGTGATTGTAACCTTTTTCCACTTGCACATAAAATAACTTAAATGTTTTCCCAATTATTTTCCAACCGTTTCTTGGTTTCTCGCACGAACCCTCTCCCAATCCCGACAAAATGACCAAAAAGAGATCTAAACCCATATAAACCTCATATAAATTCATCTAACATATTATAAATCATAATCACATCCCTACCATTTCATCACAACTTGGTTTACCAAAAATCTTGATGTATTGTGTAATGCCGAATACCCTCAACGGTGATAACTGACAACAAAATGCATATCTATCAACGCCAAAGCCCATAATTCAATATATCCATCATTGTAACTTTATATTCTCATCATCATATATAATCGTGCTAGCCCTTTTGGTTGAGGGATACCTGAAGTTCGGTATCAAATAAACACTTAAAAGTCTAAATATAACTTACTGAGGACAAGGTGCAAATCATCATTATATAATGCCATGAATTAGAGATGCACAAGTGAAATTACATTAGAACTTAATTGATAAGTACTGTAGCCAGTTGTGTATTGAATGTTTAGGGAACCAGACATTAGCCTAAGAATATTATTGGCTATAGTCAAATTTGGGTGAGGGGAGTTTGTGCCTCTTTATTGTCTAAATGTGCCGTTCTTGTGCAGTAGTTTTTTAAGTACTTAATCCATGTTGCAATTCATTCTTTGAATTTTGATATACATGCTCAATCATCATAATGTACTTATCTGTATGAATATTTCAAAGCATGCTTCCTACGATAATTTGGATTTTCCTCCAGAAGTCCAAGATAAATATGTTCCTGAGCTGTTTGGATTCCGTAAGTTCGATTATGTCAAATCTGAAGTTTAGGAGAGTGTCATTGGTATCATTCTTGGGTTATGATTGATGGGGGATCCCCTGAAACTGAAGGCAATAACTTGAAGAATAAAAAGTGTGTTTCTGGATAAAAATTAACAATAATTAGCTGTAAGGTATAATGATGATCCTGAGGTTTGGATGGAGTTATCACCTTTTCTAATCTAAGGATGTTATAAATATTCATATCGTTCTCATACCCCTAAGTTTTGGCTTTGTTTTCTTTTGAAATAAGAATGACACGGATTTATATTATACTTTCTGATTGTTCTTTATGTTGGCAGTTTCTTATTAGAGGACTACTAATAGTTATGATGGAAGCATTTTCTTATTATGTGATTATAAGAAACTATTATTGACATGAAAGAAATTTTTGCATCTGTGGATAGTGAAAACCCGAAGCTTGTTTTGGCAGGTTGAAGTTGATTTCTCCGGAATTGATGGAAAAGGAGAGATTAAATCGGAGAATGGAAATGCACCTATGAAAGTTTTGCCTCCTTGGATGATAAGGCAAGGAATGAAACTTACAGAAGAGCAGCGTGGAGAGACCAAGCAAGAGGCAAAGATGGCTGGTAGTTTAACAGCTGTAGAATCATCAGATGACAAAAAAATCACAGATGAAAAAGATGATGTGAAGAATATACAGGTTTGTTTAGATTTATTCTCTTTTCCTCTCATACTTAATTTAAAAAGGTTCCATAAATGCCATAACCAATTCCTGCTCACCTTTGTAACCTTATATTCTCTATTTCAATAAATAAAAAAACATTGAAAGTTTTTATGATTATAACGTTCTCGAAATCTTGTTTGAGATTTTCTGTATGTTGTAGGATGAATATGTTAAAGCTTATTATGCTGCTCTACTCAAGCGGCAGCGTGAACAAGAAGCACATGACGACAGCAAGCAGCAAACGTCAGATGCGGCCACCTCTAATGGGGTTACCATGCCCACTGAGCGTCAAGTTGGCATGAAGTCGAAACGTGGTGATGAGTACGAGGGAGATGATGTTGAATGGGATGAGGAACCTCCTGCAGGTATTATCAACAAGCATTTAAATTTACTTTGGAGTTGTCGGTGACATGAATGCTGTGACATAAGTAACATAATAACTCTAGATACAAGTCTTCAATGAATTTAAATCTCTTTAACTGTTGAGTTGGTGTAGATATCCCTGTTGTGTCAAAGCACTGCTTGATGGATGTCCTATCTGGAAATTAAATAAAACACTACTTGCAGTGAGGCAAAATATTATTAGTGGTTTTCAATAATTTCTCAGTACAAGTGGTTTCGCATTATGTGATTCACAATGCAGGATTTTTACGAATCACTCCTACATGAGCATGAAGTTTGACAGGCTGAAAGTGTTACTCATTTTGGTGATATGAAAAAAATATGAATTCCTGTATAATAATATACTTGTGCATAGAAGAAAATTTTCATTACGTTCTTTAGTCAACCGCTTGTTTTATTGCTTTTTATTGTTTCTCTTTGGCACTTGGCACGGGGGAGCCTTTGTAATACTTGGTTTCCCGTAAAATTTGTTTCCCCTTGGCGGCTACTGGATACTGATACAGATATTGAGGCATTATGGTAATTTTGGCTTGACTGTGTTTAACAGTGCTTACATGTATGCTTTATTTCAGGTAGCTCGGCCAAATTTCAAAGTTCACGACTTAAATGTAGAAGCAGAAGCTTCAGACGGGGATGAGGATGAGGATGACATTGACTGGGAAGAAGGTTGAAGAACCACCAAGTCGCATGCTCTTATGAAATTGCCGTGGGTTTGGGAGTTTATGCAGGTTTTAAAAGACGACATTTAGAATGGTTCACAAAATATTGATGTTGCTTTAAGCTTAGAAAACAGAGGCATTTGAAAATGGTTCCAAATATGTGCTACGTTTTCTGTTATATAAGATATTTCTACTGTAAAAATTGATCAACGTTAGATGGACTCTGCCTCTATTCAATGTTAGTCGCAGCAATGATTAGTTGTTGTATTAAACCAAATTGGACCGTTTTATAATTAAAAAAGCTTTGTATTTCTACTGTTCCAAATTTAATAAAGATTAACTTCAATCTCAAGGTTTTATTGTATACATGATTGATGATCCCTGTTGGACTTGGATTGCTTTCTTAATATGATTTTCTCTATAAATGCTCTTGTAAGTGTTGTAGAATGATAATAAATAAATAGATATTTATAGAAATCAATTTTTGTCACTTTCTGTTGAAACGGATGACCAAACGGTCGATCGGTCAGACGGTCAGAACTAGCCGTTGGAACAGAAAAAATCAGAACGGACACTTTTTAAAAAGTGACAGTCAGACGGTCGACCGGTTCATCAAATGGATGACCGTTTTCACATTTTTGAAAAATTGATTTTTGGTTTTGATAAAAGTATTTTATGCAAGTTATAATGACATGCGTTTTGTGTATAAAAATATTTTTGAGCTTTCATTCATTTTATTGCTAAAGATCAAAGAGTTAATACCTTTACAATTTTATCTAGAAATCTATTCATCGATATTGATCTTCGAACCTTGAATTTCGGATCTTGAGATACTTGAACTCTTATATTGATTTTGACTTGATCGTGACATTGTATTAGAGTTCGATTTGTAGTACTTTGAATATTATTTGAAAATAAATAGTTTTTAAACACAACTAATTTGTTTGTTATAATCAAAACATTAAGGTTTAAAGTTTAACCATAGGTCAACAAAAAGCTCTTATCTTACTCTAGTATATATATATTTAATATTCCATCCGTCCCACAAAAGATAGATCCACTTTTTTTCACACAGATTAAGAAAACTCATTTAATGTAATTGAAATTATAAAAACTTCACACAATTTCTCATTGTACCCCTATTTAAGTTAAATAGAAATAAAAAAATAGATATATATATATATATATATATATATATATATATATATATATAGAGAGAGAGAGAGAGAGAGAGAGAGAGAGAGAGAGAGAGTTACACGGAAAAAAAAATATAAATGAAAGTTTAGAGAGAGAGTTATATAAATAGAGAAAGAATTACATTGGGAAAAGAAAATAAATAAATAAAAGTTTAGAGAGATATTTTGGTTGATAACAATGTAAATTAAATAAGGGTATATTAGGAAAAATGAAATTTTAATATATCCTATATAAAGTAAATAAATTTATAATTTGGGGACGGATAAATAAGGAAAATCTATCTATCTTTGTAGGGACGGAGGAGTATAATACATACTTTGATATTATTTTATTAATATTTAATTTAACTCTAATTGACAAAAATAATATAGTTTAAAATTTGATATGAATTTACTTAAAATAGGAAGAGGAAGACATTTGAGAACTAATATTTTAAAATATAATTAACTATTTTCAATAGCTAAATAATTTTAGATTTGGTAGTAACATTTTTTGGGTTTTCTGGCGATGGGCCCATTAAACCACAGTTAGGTACTCAATAAATAACTATCTCGTCATCTGAGACTAAAAGGCACCAACCTCAAGTGTATACATTACCACACCTACAATGCAAAACTATATGAACGAATACTTTGTAAGTAACGATATACATGAACATACGCGTGATCGTGTGCATGATTTCATATTCTTCATCTTTTTATGATCTCATTCTTGAAGTTTGCGTCATTCTTCACTATCTCAACTTATTTGTCTTTTCTCTCTTGGGTCTTGAATCCTACTACGATATACCGTATGAGCTCAAATATCAATATGGTTAATAACAACCGCACATCATCATCTACTAGTGCCTATGTGTCAGTTATAGTCTCAAACATAATTCAGGAGACTACACTAGTAGGCATATTATAAATTAGGCATGACCTATGTATATGGTGTTCATAGTGTCACTATGCAGTCCCATGGTCATCGTGGGACCTACAGACACTACTGGCATGCTTGTGCCAAACTCCCAAACACCTTATTATTATATCTATTCGACACCAAATAAAATGGTACACACGTAGGGAGATTCCATTATATTCAATGTTATCAACTCTCTTATTCTCATTATCTCTTCTTTTACATTTATGAATGACAAATTCTTTCAAGTCCATGCAATGCACATGTACATGAATGTCATAGTATATCCGTGCACCATTTATAAGTCATAATGACATATGATATTTCGATAAAGATCCATGTACATTGGTATCAACACATATCTCGACTACATCCATCATATATAAATATTTAGCAACAATATCATATTTCATATATATTTCATATAATCACATATGAATACGTTATAATATAAATATTATTGTTTTGCATTGTATTTGGACCGTAACTTACCTCTATCCTTGCTTATCATAACATCCACGACTTTGTTTATCCATATTTTGTATCTAAGTTAGCTTATGCGTAAATCAAGTGTCTATATGTTAATCACAAAAATATTATCGATCAACTTAAGGGATAAACTTTGGTGGGTTTCCGGGGTAAAATAGGGTGATGGGCGTTGACACTAGAAACTAACGTGCATAATACGTGGAGAAACTAGAATGTCAAGATTGATATAGAGATCTCCATAAGACATATAATCTACCATTAGAAATATTTTCAACCGTAAGTCCAACGATTTCTACCGATCTCAACTCAGAGTTTTCTACAAAAAATTGTATGCATTTCGTTTGAAGTAAGCGAATTGCCACGAGGGGGTCGATCCCTCACCCAAAAACACCTGGGGTCCACCCTTAGCACACGAGGGTCGGGTTTTTCTTCCATTTTACATGTAGTATTGCTTCAGGATGATTTTTATAGTCTTTTCACTATGTTTTTCTCATCTAAAATTAATTGAAAATGCTATATAAATGAAAATTATATTTTTCACCTATCAACTAGCTTGAGGGGAGGGGAGGGGGGGGGAGGGGGGATTAGGGGCATAAATATTATTTTGAAATTTCTTTAAAATAATATGTGGCCCTTATTGCTCCACTTGGAAAAATGCGCTGCATTGTCGTTCCTATCCACATTTTGTAACAATTGTACAATGATGTCACTTATTTTTCACTTTCATAAGCTCAACTTTCTCATTTTTAAAAGTAGCACCATTCTTATTATTTTTATAGTTGGCTCTAATTATAGTACCAAATCCTTAAAATCCCAAAATTCATAAAAATCACCGATAAATTCTTAAAAAGCACAGAAAATACTGGGATGTTACAATGAAAGCCTCGATGATTAATTTCGCGAATCCAAGAAATGTCGACATCAAAAATCAACATCCGTTGGCTATATTTTTGAATGAGGAAGTTGCACTAGTTTACTTGCAATTTTCACATAATTCTTGAGTTCTGTACAAGTTGGTGACTGTTCTGCAGTCCACTTAACTACCACATTTTGTTGCACAATTTGGTGACAATTGTAGAGTCCACTTCAATATTTTTGTATTTCGTAATATTTTTGGTGGTGATGTAGGGTGGAGACACGATGAAAGGTTGGAAATACTGATAGTAGAGAAATTCCTTTTCAATGATCTTGTGCAGAAATGAATTTGTGTGTCAACTTTTAACTCAATCAAATCCTCATACATTTTAGATGGTACTCTAGCTTTTGTGCATTTCCTAATACGTTATGGTGATGATGGTTTCATAGTAGTAGACAACATTGCGACTCTTTTGTGAAGGGATAACTCTCTATTGAATTTATGGAGGATTTCCTTGATTGTTGCTATTATGAACTCGTTTTATGTCCAATATTAAAATATTGCCCAATTTTTTATTGCCAAACTTCTTTTTGGGAAATTGTTGATTTCATATAA
This sequence comes from Forsythia suspensa, assembly GCA_023638005.1. Taxonomy (NCBI): domain Eukaryota; kingdom Viridiplantae; phylum Streptophyta; class Magnoliopsida; order Lamiales; family Oleaceae; genus Forsythia; species Forsythia suspensa. The sequence continues at coordinate 34,530,878 of CM042674.1, read as the reverse complement.
ATGCTCCTAACGACCACCACCAATTCGTCGACTGGTGTGCTCATCACGACATTTGTAGAACTTCCTTCTATCTATTCTTAAAACTGATATAGTTTACAAATTGTTAGAAATGGAAAAATAGATTAGAAAACGCTTCATTGTTTTGTTGGACTATATATATGCGTGAATTATGAATGTAAACTTCAGGAAAAAAATTGTAATACGTAGGGTTTGATATCTTCGAAACATCGAAAAATATTTCATGGGGAGGTGAAAGGTAAATAATAAGTCTTAAGTAGGCCGAGCATGTGAAAAGTCACCCGTCTTAATTACTCTAGAGTGTAAAAAGTCACCTATTGCGGTATTATTCTACATATTTATGCGTAATACAAAGTTTAAATAAAATAATGATTACATGCTCTTTTACGTCTCTTCATATTCTTTTTCTTTTATAGATTTCCCGAGTACATAGACTTTGAACTTTGAATAGATATTTGATTAAATGTGTACACTTAGTTTATTAATTTTAAGATTTTTCGTATGCCCTCCAGACTTATTATGGCTAATGTGGGTAATTAGCACGTTTCGTCTTTATTCTTTGGGTCTATTGCGCAAATCGTCCCTATCGTTTGAACTTTGGCATTTGGGTCCTTAAATCACCAATTCTTTGCACAAATCGTCCCCTACCGTCCCAAATCATCAATTTTTGTCGTTAAATCTTTGTGCAAAAGGTCTCTCTGATGCACTCCCTTAATTTTTTAAGGACAATTTCGTTAAATCATAAATTCCACTATTCCTCCACCACCACCACCAAGAAAAATTGTATATTCAAAGTTTCAGAAATTGTTCCTTCCTTCAGCAATTTGAAAACCCACTATCAGTGCTCCTAGTTGTATAGCAAGTGTGCAGTCGCCACTCATAATGGCCATATGTTGTCAATCTCTATCGCAGTTGAAGTTTCACCACATGTCCACCACCAACTCCACCGAACTGCAACTCCCCACCGTATCTTTCTTCCCAAAGTCCCACTCCTAATCGTCTCTCAATTTCATGCATAGTTACAGAGCATTATACTCAGGTGAAGATCCATTTACTAGTTTAGAATTCTAGGGCTTCTAAAGTTTGATTTATGAATCAAAGAGCCATTCGGAAGAAGAACAAGAAAAATGGTACTTTGCAACTACTCAGATATTGTATCCGAGTGTCCACCCTGGTGAGGTATCCATTTCTGATATATCTAGTGCCAATTCCAAGCTTAGCAAGAACCCACTTTGGAACTGTGCGGGTATTGCAGCCATTGCTGTTATGAAGATGCTCAATATTCGATCTGTTGGGCTCTCCCTTTTCCTTGAGGATGGTGGCTGGTGGTGATGGTGGTAGTTGGTTAGGGTGCTGGAAGTGTGGGTTTCTTGGTGGTAGGGTAGATGAATAGTAAAATTTATGATTTGACGAAATTGTCCTTAAAAAATTGAGGGAGTGCACTGTAGGGACCTTTTTCGCAAAGATTTAACAGCAAAATTGACAGATTTGGATGGTAAGGACAATTTGCACAAAGAATAGGTGATTTAAGGACCCAAATGCTAAAGTTCAAACAATATGGACGATTTGTGCAATAGACCCAAAAAATATGACGAAACGTGCTAATTACCCTGGCTAATATAATTTATCAAGACTAAGCTAGACTCAAAAAATTGGAAGAACTCAATAGCCTTTTTATAGAGCATACCTATGCAATTGTAGGGTATCTAAATAAACTAGAATGTTTATTTTATGATTATAGCATCTTTATTCGAGAATTCGAGGACCATGCGAAGATAGAATACCTATTGAGGTCTAAGTAATAGGATTTTCTTATTGGTATGACATGACCTATGATATTATGTAGATCCATTTGGATGGCTTAGACTACATAGAGATGTCTTTCTTCCTAAGAAAGTTGGACTTGTAGGCAAAACCTGCATTCAAATGTCGCTAGAACGACTACAAGTCGATATACCAAATCTCTAAGCGGTAGGCGTGGGGCACTAGGAATGGCTATGTCAGAGGTCACACATAATGTTGCAAATGCTTTCATTCTCATCTCTGTCCTGACAAAAACAAGAAGTGACTCTGAGCCATTGAAACGATCTCATTTCTATGATTTGGACAAAAATTGATGACTTTCTATACGCTTAGTCGGAAATGGTGCATAGAGGCATCGAAGAATATTTTTGTAAGTGATAGGTGTGTTTTACACGCTCATTTAGGCTTGTAAACTTAGCATATATTCATGATATGAGCGAATTTATATTTAAATCAGTTCAATTATTGTCTACGTAGGTACAAAACCCAATTTGGGATGATTTTAGAGTGAAAAAGAAGAGCTTGGGGCTTAATTGACGCTTAACCGGATGGCACAAACATAAGTTGAAGCTATTAGAAAGTAACTGAAGTGAATTCAAAAGTTTCAGGAACAAAAATCAGATTTTGAAAAGTTTGGAGACTAATTTGCACATTTTTGAATATTTAGAAGACCACTTTGGAATACTTTAGAAGGGCAAGGACCAATTAGAATGTAATTAAAAGTTTTTGGATTGAATCAAGAAGATTTAAGGAACAAATGACCAAAATGGTACATAAAAACCAAATTTGGGACCAAATTGTAAGTTTTAAAAAATACCACACCTAGGTAGCACAATATAGTATGCGACCTAGGTGTAATTGCACCAAATCCATTGGAGTCGCACAATGTATTGTGCGACATACGCTGAAAGAGTGCCATAAGTGCGGTTTTCTAAAGTTAAGTCGGATTATGACTCTTTTGGAACACAACTTCCAAAGCATCTCAAGGACTATAAAGAGATCTCTTTTAGGTCTTTTGAGGGAGGTTACGCAATTGAGAAAATAGAGATCAAGAATAAGGAAAAGAAAATTTTTTGGACAATATTTTTCACAGTGCAATAGGAGATTTTATATTATTTCAAGATTAAGGGTTGTATCTATTCTTTTCTTTTTCTTCCGGTTCATAAATTCTTTCATTATTAGTGCTACATTCATAGAAATCATGTCTGGCTAGAACTTTTGTATCTAAGATCAATGATGAAGCCTCATATTTTTGATTAATTAGAAGTTACTCGTTTTTGTAAGATTATTGATTGTGGGTTGATTGGTTATTATTCATTAATTCCGTTTTGATGTTTGATCCTCATTAAAATGTGTTTGTGGTCTACAATGCTTTTGAGAGATTCAATTTAGATGAGCACGTGATAATAAATAACATAAGATTCAATAATAGATAGAGATTACTATTATGCCTTATGAAATCTTTTCGGATGATCTTTATGAGTAAATTAAAGCCTTAATGTAGGAAATGTAACTAGAGATAGTTAGGTTCATATATCGGTATATAATTGATTGACCGTCGAGAGAAGCTTTTGATTATATTATCATCAATATCGACCAAGGACAATAATTTATAAACGACAATTAATGGATAATTAATTGGAATATGATGGTGGATTTGTGAATCCTAGTGTATGTAAAATTTGAATTTGTTAACTACTCGTTTGCTTGGTAATTTAGACTTAATTGAGTTAGAATAAAACTATCTTAGAAATCATAAATAAATTGTGTGTTTATTTTGTTAAAGCAAAGTACAATTAGATTGGTTATTAATCGCCAATCCTCGTGGGTTCTACACTTTTCTGATCATCATATTTCTTGTTAATGATCCATCTACTTGTGGGATAAAATCGACAACAATAAGCATAGGTGTGAAGCCAGTATGTGCATAGTCACGATCCAGGGATGGATCCAGATAGGAGTTAAAAAAAAATTTAGACCAAGCTAATATATGAAAATTTTCATATACAAAATTTGTTTTTTCAATAACAAAAAAAAAAAAAAAAAAAAATCTTATCCTAAAAAAATGAATGATTTTTTTGGCAAAAGGGGACTCAAGTATATGAAAGCCCCGATATCCAACCCTGGCCTTATCCTCGACGTTTACAACCTCAGGTTCCATCCCTGGGTCTACTAGAGAACCATATCCTCTGCTATTTTTTCTTAACTACGATGCATAAGTCAATATTGTGGTCTGTGAGAGTCTTTGTGTAATATCTTGGAGAATAAAATGTTCTTCTCCCTTAATTAAATTATTGGGGGCATTTATAGGCTCGATAAGTGGGAGAGACCATCATTAATTTTTATTCCCAAGTTGTTCTAATTGGTTCATCCAGATCAAGGTGGACTGCAGTGTACAAATTAATTTGCATGCAACGATTGTCAACTTTTTGCTTGACACCTCTATTTTCTGTTGTAGCTTAATACAAAAAATATGGAAACCTCTAGCATCAGCTTATAATCGACAAGAGCTTCTAAACTCCATGAGTTTTACTTGTGATGCTTAGTGGGTAGAGGTCAACTTTGTTTTCCTATATGGGAGGATAAGCAAAAAGTGAATCTTTAGGCCCTGTTATTTTTGTTGTTTTCAAGTCGTTTTTAGTTTTCAGTGTTCCAAAACAGTGAAAACATGTTTACTTATCCATTTTCAAAAACGCATTTTCGAAAACACCAAAAAAATTTACAAAAGAAGTGAAAAATGATATTTGGATCGTTTTCATCATTTTTCTTACAAAATAAGGTTTATTTCCAAAACGGCCAAAACGAGAATAAGTAGAAAGGACACCATTTCGATTCTTGCCTACACCCATTTTACTGTGCCATTTTTTTTTCTCTAAACCCAGCTTTCAGCCACATGTACTTCTTCCATTTTCTTCCTTCTTCTTCCTACATCAATTTTTCTGTGCCATTTTTCCTCCCTAAACCTAGCTTTCAGCCACATGAATGTCTTCTGTAAGAATATGAGAGAAAATATATGTGTAGAGAAATAATTATCTGTATTGATTCAATTGAATAATGAATATTACAAGAGTACAATGTATATATACTAGTAGGAAAAAGAATCTACCTAAATAAAGAAATATTATATATATGATATCTTTCTATAAATACAATTCTACCAACAAGGTAAATATCAAATATGGTAAGTAAATATCTATTAATACTCTCCCTCAAGTTGGAGCATGTATATCAAAAGTGCCCAACTTGCAAGTGAAACTGTGAAATGCCTTATTGCCCAGTGCTTTAGTAAATAAATCTGCGATCTAATTATTGCTTAAGACATAAGTAGTCTTGATCTCTCCCTTAATGATTCGTTCACGAACAATATGACAATCTATTTCAATGTGCTTTGTCCTCTCATGATATACTGGATTAGCCGCAATATGTATTGCTGCTTGATTGTCACAATATAAAGGTTGTTTGCTTGTGGGTAATCCACATATAAGTCTCGCAAGAACTATCTCAACTATATAAGCTCACAAGTAATGGAAGCCATTGCCCTATAGTCTGCTTCTGCTGAAGATTTGGACATAGTCGTTTGCTTCTTGCTTCTCCATGATATAAGTGTCTTTCCTAAGAATACACAATATCCCGTAATTGACCGTCGTGTAGTAATATCTCCAGCCCAATCTACATCACAAAATCCTGCTAGCTGCAATATCCCACTTGATGAGAAATATAATCCTCGTCCGGTGCTCTTTTTAAGTATCGAGCAATCGGAATCGAACCGCATCAAAATGTGGTTGTCTAGGTGTCTGCATGAATTGACTGAGTGTATTGACCGAATATGAATTTTCGGTCTAGTAATGGTGAGATAAATGAGTTTTCCTACCAACCGTCGATAATATGTGGGATCTTTCAACAATTTTCCATCTGTCGAATTAAATTTTGATGATTGCTCCATGGAAAATGCTGCAGGTTTTGCTCCAAGTAATCTGGTCTCTTGAAGAATGTCAATAGTATACTTCCTTTGATTTATCGAGATCCCTGATCTCGAGCAAGCAATTTCTACTCCAAGAAAGTATTTTAATGTGCCAAGGTCCTTCAACTTGAATTGAAATACAAGAAACGTCTTCGTGGAAGAAATCGCTTCTTTATCGTTTCCTATGACAATCATATCATCCACATATAATAGAACAGCTGTAAATGAATCACCACTAACCTTAGTAAAGAGTGAATAATCTGCATGTGACTATTTGAATCCAAACTGAATAACAGCAGATACAAATTTTTGAAACCAAAAACGAGATGCCTGTTTCAATCTATATAGAGATTTATGAAGTCGACATACAACTGGTGTCTCCTCCTGTCGATGAAATCCAAGTGGATGAGTTATATAGACTTCTTCATCAAGGCACCATGAAGAAAGACATTGTGTACATCCATCTGATGAAGCGTCCAGTTGCGAATAGAGGCGACAGCGAGTAAGCATCTGACTGTTGTTAACTTTACAACTGGAGCGAAAGTTTCATTATAATCAATCCCTTCTCGTTGCGTAAACTCCTTTGCCACACGACGTGCTTTGTAATGTTCAACTGTACCGTAAGAATTAAATTTGACCTTAAACACCCACTTACAACCAATAGGATGAGAACCTGGAGGAAGTAGGACAAGGGACCAAGTGTTGTTTTCTTCCAAGGCACGAATTTCATCATTCATAGCAGCTACCTACTTGGGATCCTGACATGCTGTCTCAAATGTTGCTGGCTCAACGATATGAAAAATATTGTATGTAAAAGCACGATGAACAGAAGAAAGATTGCTATATGACACATACCTTGATACAGGATGTCGAGTGTTGGATTTGACCAGAAGAGACCTGGTTTGAGTAGGCAGAGCATGATTGATATAGTAATCTTTCAGGTGAATTGAGGTTTGAATTGATCTTGTGGATCGTCGAATTTGGTCATTGGGTACAATAAGAGGTTGGTCTGGCTGTCTGTCAGGTGAAGGTGGGAAAAACTGCTCAATCGGTCAACCGGTATGGGGAGACGGTTGACCGTTTGAGCTCTCTGTTGAAACAGATGAGGAAAATGGCTAACCAAACGGTCGACCGTGTGAACTCTCTGTTGAAACGGATGATGGAACCGGTCGACCGGTTGAAGAGTGTGCGGGACTCTCAAGCAAGGAATCTGTTTCTGCTATATATTGGTCCTCAGGGTAAGGTAAATGTGGTATGTCAACATCCAGAGGCATAGATTGTGGTAATGGGATGGAGTCGGTGTCTTCATTTGGCCGGGAGGCGTATGAAAATATGGTTTTATGGAACACGGCGTCCCGGACACCACTAGTTTTCTATCGGTGAGGTCATATAAAGGGTATCCTTTTTGACCTAAGGAGTATCCAAGAAACACACACCGTCTCGCCCGTATGTCAAATTTATGCCTGGGTTTAAGGTTGGTGGCAAAACATAGGCAACCATAGACACGCAAATGAGAATAAGGTGGTAATTTCTTGTGCAATCTTTCGTCTGGTGTTTTGTGTGAAAGCAATGGAGAAGGTATCTGGTTGATAAGATAACAAGCCGCTTTGATATGTTCTCCCCAAAATTTTAATAGAAGGTGAGCTTGAAATCGAATAGCACGGGCTACATTAAGAAAGTGGCGGTGTTTTCTCTCTACTACTCCATTTTGTTGAGGGGTATAGGGACATGACCTATGAAAATTGGTACCATTTTGATCTAAAAATGCTTGCAAGGATAAAAACTCTTGGCCATTATCGGATCTTAGGGCTTTTATAGGTAAGTTGTGTTGTGTTTTAACCCAAGCAAATAAATTCTTAATTATGCCTTGAGTTTCAGATTTGTGATGCATAAGGTGTACCCAAGTATAGCGAGAGAAATCATCAATGATTGTAATGAAATATGTAGCACCGTAATAAGAGTAAATTCTATGAGGTCCCCGTATATCACAATGAATTAAATCAAATGGTTTATTGCTAGAAATCGCTAATTTTAAAGGGTAATCTAGATTGTTTTGCCAAATGACATACATCACAAATATCGTGAGAATCAAAATTGATATCTAAGACACTTTGTGCTAGGAATTGAAGAGGTGAGGCTGAGGGGTGTCCAAGACATCTATGCCACAGATTGTTAGAACGAGTGGCAGTATGATGTATTTGCAGTCTTTGTGAAATGTAATATAGGCCATTACTCTGCCTTTCCAATCTAATCGTCTTCTTCGTAGTCAAATCCTACATGACACAAAAATCAGGAAAAATGTCACATAGCAACCTAACCTTCTAGTAAGTTTACTGATAGATAACAGATTAACTTTGAAGTTGGGAACATAAAGCACATCATCAACAGTCATATTATTCCCTAGGTTAACAGCACCAATTGATTTAATGAGGGCATGACCCCCCATCTGGTAATTGAACAGTTTTGTGCTTTGGCAAGGATTTATTCTCAACGATCTCATCCTTCGTCACATGGTCAGTGACTCGCTATCAATAATCCATGAATTACTCAAAGAGGTAGTAGAGGAATTGATACATGATGTATTAATATGAGACTCATCAATACCCGTCTTGTCTTTTAGAAGTGTCATGATCCGCTTCGTATTCCTCGGGTCGTGAGGGTTTTTCCTTCCTTTGGGTCGTGTAGAAGCGGTGGCAGTGTTTGTGAACCATTTATTTTGTGGCTTCACGTCCTTCCCATAAAACCTGTGCCCTGGAGGGAAGCCATGGATAAAATAACATGTATCAACAACGTGGCGGTCATCCCACAAAGGCACACTTTTTTCTCGTCCGGTTTACGAAACGGTCTCACCGGTAGGATGAACCGGTCGACCGGTTGGGCCGATTGTCACTTTTCCGGTTTGATTTCTCCCAATTGATTAAATGTTGCCCTTCACAATCTGTTGCAACTTCAACTTATCTTTCATGTTGCATTAAAATAGCGTGTACTTTTCTGGTATCTGGGAAGGGGCTCATCATAAGTATGTTTCCACGAACTGTGGAATAAGAATCATTCAACCCCATCAGGAATTGTATGGCCTTCTCCTTCTCATCCCTTGCAGCCAATGCATTAAGATTCCCACAAGTGCATCCAATTGGGTTGTGATAAGAACCCAATTCATCCCATAGTCCTTTTAATTTAGTGTAATAAGCTGACACCGATTGATTTCCTTGTCGATGCTTAGCAATTTCTTGGCGAATCTGATATATTCGCGCGTCGTTATCTTGAGAAAATCGATCTCGTAGGTCGTTCCATACTGATGTGGCAGATTCATAGTATATGATACTTTCAGCAATATCTGGATGTACTGAGTTAAGTATCCATGATAGTACCATGTGATTACTCCGTTCCCAAACAGAATACTTATCATCTTCTGCTTCTGGCACTTTGATCTTTCCATCAACGAAGTCAATTTTATTCTTGGCAATGAGGGCAATTCTCATAGCCATACTCCATTGTCCATAATTGTTTCCATCAAGTGATTTAGAAACAAGGATTAAGCCGGATGATTGGATTATCAGAGAGCCATGGGATCCGATTGGACAATCGCCGCTCGTGGTTTTTGTATCGTACATCGCTGCTCGTAATCGCCGCTCTGATACCATGTAAGAATATGAGAGAAAATATATGTGTGGAGAAATAATTCTCTATATTGATTCAATTGAATAATGAATATTACAATAGTACAATGTATATATACTAGTAGGAAAAGGAATCTACCTAAATAAAGAAATATTACATATATGATATCTTTCTATAAATACAATTCTACCAACAAGGTAAATATCAAAGATAATAAGTAAATATTTGTTAATATCTTCCTCCTTCTTCCTTCTTACTCCTTCTTCCTTTTCTAATTTTTGCCAAATTTAATTTAGGTTTTTTTTTTTTAACTGGAAAAATGTTTTTCAAGATTCACCAACTTCAAAATTAATATGTTATTTAATATTATATTAGTATTAAACCATTCAAATTTATTGAATAATCAATTATTTTGAATAAAATATTATTTAAAAAAATCTCAAAATTTCTAAGTAAGCACGTTTTTCAATTTTATGTTTTGAGAAACAGTTTTGCAGAATAACAAAAAGAACATATTTTCAACAATTTCAAAATAAACATTCAAAACACAAAATTCAAAATGAATTCAAAACTTCAAAACTAAAAACTAAAACACAAAGACAACGACTCCTTAACTTCTTATATTATTTCTAAAAATTATGCCGTATGAAGTTCCATCCTTGAAATAGCTCATTCTGTTGATGTTGATGCTTTAAAAACTGGAAAAGTCAACAAGAAAAGAATCAACTTACCAATCAAGACATAATATTGTAATTTCTTGTTTCAACTAACAATCAACACATCTGAGTAAGCGAATCAAAATTTGAAAAATGTGGGTAACGAAGAACATCGTAATGATCCAATTGTCTTTTCAAATCTTTTATGTTTTCTTCAATTAAATCTTGATGATTAAATTTCTTAGATAAAGAACAAATAATATTTATTGAGAATGATTTGAACCAATTGATGGGATTCAATGCCTTTCCGAGAGTAAAGAGTCTAACAATCATTTAAATCAACCACGTCAATATCACTATTTTCACAAAAAGTTATCACACTTATAAGAAAACCATCCCATTCATCTTCTCACATATTTTGGAAAAGCAATATGTTAGTTGAAACTAAAGCATCACATTCAAAATGTCTTGATCTTTCGTTTGCAATGCTTGGCATAACATAACTTATCAGATAATCTCAAAAGTCTATGCAACAAACAAGAAAAATGCAAATTCAAATGTCTTCATATCGTTATACGCACATTTATCGCTACGTATATTATTGTTCAACTCCTCGTCAATAAGATTTTCAAGAAGCATACAAGTTGAACCAAACACGTCAATCAATATACTAACAAATGAGAAACATGAACTCCAACGAGTAAGCATGAACTTGATTAGCCCAAATACCATTCTAAACTTCTCCTCTATCAAATAAACAAATTCATCTTCTCGAATTGATTTTAGTTGAGAATAACGCTTAGCAGAAGCACCAAAAAAATTGACAATAGCACTTAATTTCGAAAAAGAAAGTGTTATGTTTACAATTTTATTTGTATTTTATGTTTTATATATGTTTGAATTAGTCTAGGCTATGAGTGGTTGTAGATTGTTAGTAGAAGGGGATATGAAGCTAATAGTTCTCCTTATATTTAGGTAAAAAAGTGTATAATTATTTTATATTTAAATCGTCAAGCAGTCGATAAACAATACGTGGACGAAATTATTCTACAAATTTATTATTTATCTTAAGAGGTTTATTGGTTCCTCAAAAACATCGATTCGGTAGGTCTAGATTTCCTCGAACAAATCTACTCGGATGATGAATGGAAGGTTCCAAGACATGATGAATGTATTGGACAAATTCACATTACAAAGGATCCAACGGGAAGAGAAGGTTGCTAAAAATGTGTATACGTCCGTTTAAAGAAGACACAATAATAGAAGCTGGTGCTGAATGTGATTATGTGGAAACAACATTCCAGAAATTCAATGATGGGCCATTTTTCCTTGGTCAGTTCAATCTGTTGGACGCTGCCTGTGCTCCATTTGATGAAAGGAATTGATTGTCATTGATGAAAGTTGCAGAGTGGAGTTGGGAAGAATGGACAACAGTCACTGATGATGTTGGAGTCTTTCCAACAAATGCTACAGTGAACATCACTTTGGAGCAGGCATGGAAGATAAGATAACATGCAACAGTCACTGATGATGTTGGAATCTTTCCAACAAATGCTACAGTGAACATCACTTTGGAGCAGGCATGGAAGATAAGATAACATGCAACAGTCACTTGACAAATAAAGTTGAATCCACGTACATTGTGTAGGGAAAAAAAGTGTAATTATAAATTATAAATTATAATTTAAACTGATGAAATTGGACAAATATATTTTGTGTCTACATATTTCGTAACACCCACAATTTACTATATGCTTACTATTAACATATTCCATAGGACCCACAACTTATAAACACTCAAAACTTACCATTAAGGACAGATGTGTCTCTAAGGGCCCGTTTGTTTTGTAGATAAAATTATTTATCTAAATAAAAGTTATCTAGAAATAGTTATTCGGATAATAGGTTTATTGTTATCCTATTTGGTTCAACTAAATATAAAAATGAAAAAGTTACTCTTAAAAAGTCAACTTTTGTAAAAAAAAACAATTTTACCCTTATTTTTAATTAAACGAAAAAAAAACTAATAGAGAGAAAAAATGGTTGAGCGGCGGAGGGTGGAGACGGTGGCGTAGCGGTGGCCGTCAAGGTGTTGGTCAAGGGCGGTCAAGGTGGCGGAGGACAGTGGCGATTGCGATGAAGCGATGGACCTGGAGGCGATGGCGGCAAGTGGTAGCGATTATTCTAAAGTAGGAATGTTCAAAAATAGATTTATACTATATTATAAATGGTAGGTTCGTCTTTTAAAAAATGAGTGAATCATTATTCAAATAAAAAAATTTGTCCTCCTATTTCCGAGGACAATACTTATCCTCATTTTTTACATAAATTGTGTTATCCAGACATCTATTCTGTCCAAACGAGATAAGACAAATTTTATCAATTATCTTTAACCATTGACTATATACCAAATGGGCCTAAAGGATATGAATGTTACGGTTATAATTTTATTTATATTTCATTTATATTTTATGTTTTATCATATGTTTGAATTAGTCTAGGCTAGTTATGAGTGGTTGTATTTTGTTAATAGTGGGGATTGGAGCTAATAGTGCTCCTTATTTTTTAGGTGAAAATATGTAGAATTGTTTTATTACGTTGATGAATTATTCTACAAACTTATTGTTTGTCTTGGGAGGTTTATTGGTTCTTCAAAATATCAATTTGGGAGGTCTAAATTTTCTCAAATAATTCTACTCTTCTTCATTTTGATTTTTTTTTTCTTTATTTTTTTACGAACAATTTGTGTTCATAACAAATAGCCAAACATTATGTACCCTTTCAGACACTAATACAGCTAAAGCGAGTTATAGTCTTGAGCAAAATAATGAATGTAATAGACAGATGGACAATCTTTGAGAAATAAAAGTTGTGGTTCATTATTTCACTTGCATGTTGCTAATAAAGTTATAGTCGTGACACATAATTCTAATAAAGTTGGGGGGCCAAAATAGATATTGTTTGAATTTTCCCAACTAAGTCATAAATATGTTGGGCATAATTGGTTAGGGCACCAACAATTGAAGACGCGGACCAAAGGCTTGCGGCAGACAGAGAAAGAAAGAAAATAATGCTTGGAGTTGGAGGAAAAGAATTAAAGGTTTAGGAAACTTTCCATGTATGCAATATTGAAATTTGTTATATAATGTGATCTATTCAAGTTACTAGGACAAGGACACACAAAAAAAAAAGTCTGCAGCCAAAGGTGTACGTGCTAGAGAGAGATAGAAGTTCGCATGCTTGCGCTGTTTTTTGAGCGTTTTAATTTTGGGAGAGAAGTTGACTGGGTGAGAAAACTCTTGTATTGTGAGATTTATTGAGTTACTAAAGTCTCATTCTCCTGTTGTTATCAACGGTTTGTCGAACCACGTTTAATTCGTATTTTTCTCATTTGTGCTCGTTATTTTTCTCTTTTTTGTATCTGCTGAGCGTGTGGGAGATTTTTTCTCAACAAGTTATGTTCTATATAATATTTTTAATGATGAATATACATGGGGTTTGCTAATGGACCTCCGTATCATTAAATGAAATGAAATATGAAATCTTTCTTGATTTGATAATATGTAGAATGTTTAAAGTTATCCATTTTACGATCAACTACTCAATATGAAATAATGGTATTGAAATGTTATGATATGTGTTAAATGTTGTCTGGTTTGAAGTGTAAATATCTTAGTGAGTGTTATTTGTTATAAGATAAGTGCGGATTTTGCACTTATTTTGACTACTAAAAATATATATTTGTGAGTTCTTTTAAGTAGTTTACTATTTATTTATGTTATTTTGATTATTTAGGTGACAACCCGAGTTCGGATGGTGATTGAAAGAAATCTACGCGAAAAATTGGCAAAAAGAACTAAAGTTGTGCAAATCAAGAATTTTGGAGACCAAATGATAAATACGTCAAAAGATGAAGGACCTGAGTTGCAATTTATGGAGGACCTATCCGAAAGATAACAAAAAATTCAAAGACTGAAATCAATATTCCATAAAATACAGGGACTAGAGCTACAATTTAATTAGAATCAAGTTGCAATAGCATGAAAATTCGCATGGGCTAAATACCATGCAATCGCATAATGCCAATTTTTTCCAAGCAGTATTGTTCAGTGCATTACCATGCGATCACATGTAATAAAGCCATGTGATCGCATGATTCATTTTTCTGGCAGTCCGCGTTTTTGAACTAGTTTTTGAGTGGTATTTTGGTAATTCTCTTCTCACGGCTTCTAGGGTTAAAGTGACCATTTTTATGTAAAAATAAGTCAATTCTTCCATATACAAAAGCTCTCAAAAAAAAGGAAAAACTTGGAATTTTGGGGGAAAAAACTCCATGAAAATGAGTTTTCTTTGATTTTGTATATCATTCATTGTGGATAATTTTTGTGAAATAGTGGAAGATGAAAGAAAATTCATATTGAGCAAATGGAGACAACCATGGGTTCAAGCTTAATCCTCCACTTCTCTAAATTTTATTAAATCCAGTGATGTATTTTGTATCTATCTTTTATTTTGTTTGTATAAAGATGTTGGACTAACTTTATTTCACTAGGAATAAGATAAATCCATTTATGAAGCTTTAAAGTTGAATTATCTTGTTATTGATTCTCTATTCTTAATTTTTATGGTTGTTTAGTATTGAGTTTTATTGTGTATTGAAATGATTGATCACTATTGAAATACTTTTGTGACCTAGTTTTGCTACCGGGAGATTGAAATTAGACTTAGCACATTTAATTAACAATATAAAGTTTATGAAATGTAAGAATACACTTTCATACTTTGTGCAATCATGAATGAGCTTTATTGCCTTTTTATATATGCGTTCTCTCAGTAGGAATGCTTGAGAATCTTATGTGAAAATAGGTTTGGCTCTACTTGGAAGAGATTGCTAGATATTTTAGGAGCATTGATTGCCATAAATGATCTCGTTTTAGAATTGATAATGGATAATGAAACTTTAAGGCGGAGTAATTGGTGAAGTCAAATTCCTAGTGTATTTCTCTAGTTGATTTTATTTCCAACAAATTCTCTTTTAGCAAATTTCATTTTAGTTTATTTTCATCAACTCTTAATTTGTAGTTTAATTATCAAAACAACATGTTTAATTGTGTGTTTAAAATAGAGCTAGATTGAATTAGATTTCTAACAAAATTATGTATCCTCGTAGGTTTAACACTCTCTCATCACTTTATTATTTGAACGCAGCCCGTACACTTGCGGTACACATTTTAGCGAACATTATACTCACTCCTACAATTAACAATTACAATTTAGAATGTGTCAGGATGTAAGCATGGTGGATTGAAGGTGCTCATCGAGTGTTAAAGATTGTCATGAGATAAGAAATGAAATAAAAGAAGAAAAGTGTTAAGACTTTTTATATTTTTATTGAATGTCGGTTACAAATTGGTTGATTCATTATGTTATTGTGTTGATTGAGCTAAACTATTACTAAAGAATAATGATGATAAATATGATTACACTTTGGTAAATGACTGCTGCTCTCCTGTGGATGCCTCGTCGGTCTGCCCGCCTCGTCGGTCCGCCCGCCTCATTATCCTCATATGCCCGCCTACAGTGGATAGAACAACAATCACCCACGTCCATTGGGAATATGAAACACCAAAGAAGCTTAAAGAAAACGAAACGTCCCACATTAAATCCTAATTATGAAGAAGATGAAAAGGCACCGCCATTAATGACCATTGAAGATACATCTACGTGCCATTCCTATAAATAGGAGATCATCCTCCGGTACAAAATGAACATATATACTCAATATTGTTATCCCGCATATTTGAGTTGATACTATACTAATTATCACGCCGGGTGGAAGCGGGTGACAAAGCCCCACCACCTTTTGCAGGTCTCCACCATTGCTGTCGTCGCACTTGGAGAAGAATAAGACATATAATTATCAATTGGCGCCGTCTGTGGGAAACCGTACAAAAAATCATGGCTCGAATTAGAAGAACTAAGAATGCAACGGCCCCGGCAGCCCCTGTCAGGGATGCAGATACGGAGTCTAATGCTGCCACTAATCATCCACAGCAAGAGTTTGTTTCTGCTGCTCAACTTACGGCGTTGCAAGCTCAAGTGGCGGCCTTAACGGCTTTGCTCCAAAGTCGTAACACTACGGTTTCTCAGTCACCGCAAGGTCCTGGCCCTTCGCAGGCAGGACCTTCACCGCTGGAAGTTCCATCCCAGGGTCCCACCCCTTCGCCTTTAGGACCCTCGCCACCGGAGGCTCCTCCCGTAATCATAGTTTTCCGAAGAATGGCACCATCATGCGAGCCCCTCCGTTGGCTCATAATTTTCCAGTGATGGAAACACCGCCGACAACAGCTCCACCGTTGGTTCCAAGTTCATTAGCTCCATTTTCTGCACCTCACCTCAATTCACTGCATCTGGTCCAAATCCACTTTGGGGACAACCGCCGTGGTTCCAACGCCTACTCGGTTGAGACACTGTGTGTTAACTCTAGAACAATGATCGGAGAACATGATGAGTCGCAAAATAGCCGAGGCTATGTTGAAAAAAGGCGATGAGACAACAATTTATGGTATTGGAAGAAGACCTTTTTCTCCGAGTGATGGCGGTTCCATTGCCACGGATTTCAACGGCCGAAGATGGAGAAATACGACGGATCAAATGACCCGGTCGATCACCTCGGAGATTTTGTCGATTTGATGAGGTTGAGGCTACCCCAGCGCAATCATGTGCGGGGCCTTCCGCCCCACACTCAGCGTGAAGCCGTGGATTGGTAGCTACTCTCCCCAAAGTCAATTCGCATGCGTTTGATGATTTTTCTAAGAAGTTTGTCGCATATTTTGCCAAGAGCAAACGTTCTAAGAAAACCGCTATTGGCTTGATGCAATTGACCCAAGACAAAGATGAGTTATTGAAAGATTCTATAGCCCGGTTCAATAGGGCCACTTTGGGAATTAAGGATCTACAGATGTCTGCTGTAGTTACCGCTATGATGAATGGAACCCGCAGTCATGCCTTTAAAATGTCACTCTCTAAAAACCCACCAGATACGATGCATGAGTTGTTAAGAAAAGGTGATAAATATGTAGATGCAGAAGAGGCCTTTTTCATTACTAAGGGCATGAAAGATCGAAAAGAGCCGTAGTCTAAAAAAGGAAGGCCCGAGATGAACCAAGGTCCCGTGAAGATAGAGGCAAGCAAAAATGATTCATCCAGCCCTAATAGGCCTAATCTTGGAAAGGAGGCGTATAGTACACAACACGCACACCCTCCGGGGCTAATGTCTTGATGGAAATCCGAAATATGAAAGAGCTCAGATGGCCCAAAAAGATGTGGGCACCACCACATAGGAGAGATGAGACTAAATATTGTAAATTCCATCGAGATCATGGACATGATACTTGAGGAGGGCCAAAGCAGCTTGAAGGAAGAAATAGAAAGACTTATAAAAAGAGGACACCTGTCCAAATTTGTAAAAACAGATAAAGAGAAAGGAAAAGAGGCCGAATACCGACAACAACCACCTCCTCGCTACCGGAGTTATAAATGTCATCGTGGGTGGCATTCTTTGCGGTGGTGACTCAAATTCAAAGACGAAAAAACTATGCTCGAGTCAATAGATCTACTTTGGTAGATAAGAATGAAAGGTTCAAACGAATATTACATTTGGTGATGAGGATTTGGATGGTATTACATGTCCATGATGATGCTCTCGTGATAGTCGATATTGCGCATTTCGACGTGAAAAGAGTGTTGGTGGATAATGGTAGTGCAATGATGTCATGTCCTGGGAAGTTTTCCTAGGATTGAAGATATCACCTAGTAAGATCGGACTGTCACCACCACCCCTCCATGGTTTTGGAGGAGCTACAGTTATACCAGAGGGAACAATTGAATTACCAGTGACTTTGGGTACTTACCCAACTAGTGTGGTGATAATGACTAACTTTTTGTTGGTAAAAGCTCCTATGGCCTACAATGCAATTTATGGTCGCCCACTTTTGAATGCGGCTAGGGCCGTGGTTTCCACATACCACCAGGTGATGAAATTTCCCACTAGTCGGGGAGTAGGGTGTGTAAGAGGTGATCAGCAGGCATCAAGGAGGTGTTATGTAGACAGCATACATATCAAAAATACGGTGATGATGCTTGATATTGAATGCCTAAGGGCGAATAAAACCGTTGGAACTCACCAAGAGGTGGTAATAGTCAAGGTCGGGTTTTGAAAATCGGAGGCGGAATAGATCCCGAGGAAAAGCACAAACTAGTGACATGTTTATCCGACAACATAGATGTATTTGCTTGGGGACCCCATGACATCGATGGAATCGACCCCATGATTGCCAAAGACGGACTTGCAATTCCTCCCGGAATAAAGCCAGAAAAACAAAGAAAAGACAATTTGCTCCGAATCGACAACGGCTATTTCTACGGAGATAAAAAATTGTTAGATGCTGGTTTTATTCGAGAAGTACACTACCCTGAGTGGTTGGCAAATGTGGTTTTAGTAAAAAAATCAAACGGAGAATGGCGGATGTGTGTAGATTACACTGATTTGAATAAAGCTTGTCCCAAGGATTCTTATCCTCTTCCAAGGATAGACCATTTGGTGGACGCAACTTCAGAGCATGAAAGGCTAAGCTTCCTAGATGCTTTTTCTGGTTACCATCAGATCTCTATGGCTGAAGGTGATCAGGAGAAAACTTCTTTCATAACTGATAGTGGAACTTTTTGCTACACCGCTATGCCTTTTGGGCTAAAAATGCATGGGCTACTTATCAAAGGATGGTAAATCGGGATTTCATGGGATCATTGGTCGTAATGTTGAAGCTTGTGTGGATGACATGGTGGTCAAAAGCCTTAGTTAGCGAAAGATCACATAACGGATCTCGAGGAAGTCTTGATTGTTGCTCGAAAACTTAAACTAAAGTTAAATCCTAAGAAATGCGTGTTTGGCACATCGGGTGGAAAATTCTTAGGATTTATGATTACACACCGAGGTATTGAAGCAAATCCTGACAAAATACAAGCTATCTTAGACATGAAAAGCCCGACTACCAAGAAAGAAGTTCAACAGTTGATCGGAATGGTGGCAGCTCTCAATCGCTTTATGTCGCGAAATGCCCGATAAATGTCATCATTTCTTCAAGGCGTGTAGGAGGGTCCAAAATTTTGAATGGACAAAAGAATGCGAGGAGTCTTTTGAACAGCTTAAAGAAATCATCGCAACAACCACCGGTCTTTGTACGTCCCAACCCCGGGACAAGCTAAGTCTCTACTTAGCGGTATCTCTTCACACGGTCAAGGCGGTATTGGTGAAAGACCTTTCAAGGTGCGTAAACATGTTTATTATGTAAGCCAAGTATTTAGAGGGCGTAAACACGCTTCTGACTTAGTTGAGCAATTGGTTCTAACTCGATTGTGGCGGCCCGTAAAGTTAAGACCGTATTTCCGTGCTCATCGACATGGTGATGATGATCAACCAATTAAACAGACATCGCATAGGCGGAGACATCCGGACGCCTCTTGAAATGGGCTATTGAACTAAGTGAGTTTGATATTGATTTTAAACCACGCACAGCTATAAAAGCACAGGCCTTGGCAGATTTTATTGCAGAACTCACTCTTCCTGAAGAACCACCTATAAGCGACAAAGCAACTTGGGTAATATATGTAGATGGATCTTCCAACGGAGAGGGTTCAGGAACAGGGGTCATAATTCTCTCACCAGATGCTGAAGAACTTGAATACTCACTTCGCTTTGAATTTCCAGCCACTAACAATGATGCAGAATATGAAGCGGTCATAACAGGGCTGGGACTCGCCACACTTAGGAGTGATGAACAGAGAAATTCGCAACACTTCGCAATTGGTTGTCGGGCAAATTTTGGGAGAATACGAATCCAAAGATGGCCGCATGGTTGCCTATCCGATGAAAGTAAGAGATTTGCGAAAAAATTCAAAAGTTCAAGTTTACAAAGGTCCCAAGAAAAGAGAATGAACGGGTGACGCTCTCGCCAAGTTAGCATCAGCCAATCACAAACATCTTCCAACCACTGCTAGTGTTCAAGTGCTTAGTGAGCCTAGCACGGTATCGTTGATTTTTGTTTTGAAGTGAATAATGAACCTTCGTGGATAGACCCCATCTTGGACTATCTTACGAAAGGTACTCTACCAATGCACCAAATTGAAGCAAAACGGTTGAGAGTACGAGCTGCTATGTATTCGTGATTGATGGAAAACTATACCAGAAGGAGATTCTTTGTACCTTATCGGCGTGCCTCCGCCCACGTATGCGGTGAGGTCTTGTTTGAAATACACAATGGTTTGTGTGGAAATCATTTGGGTGGAGACGCCTTGCTTTCAAAGCTTTAAGGTAAGGGGTACTATTGGTCGTCAATGAAACAGAAGCCAAGCAACCGGTCAAGAAATGTAACGCTTTGTCAAAGATTTGGCAACATAATTCATCAACCAAATGAGCCACAATCAACAATTTACGCGCAGTATGTCCATTTTATCAATAGAGGATGGACATTCTAGGTCCTTTATCGCTTGCTAGAGGTCAAAGAAAATTTCACATTGGTGGCCATAGATTATTTCACAAAATGTGTTGAAGCCGAGCCACTAGTCGTTATAACTACTGCCAAGATACTGAGTTTCGCTTGAAATATATAATATGCCGTTTTGGGATACCACGGTGATGGTCACAGAGATAATGAAGGCAATTCGATAACCACAGACTTTAAGAATTTCATGTGATTACAAAATTTCGCACCACCTCACTTCAGTAGCACACCCTCGTGAGCAATGGCCAAACTCAAGTCACTAACCGTATCATACTTTGGGATCTAAAACGAGGTTGGGAAAAGAAAAGGGATCTTGGGCGGATGAATTACCAAATGTATTGTGGGCGATCACACCACTCCTAGAGGACCAAAGCAGGAGAGACACCATTCAAATTATCGTTTGGCATGGGCGGTGGTACCACGAATTGTAAATCCAACTCGAGAATGCGGGTTGAATGACGAATGACGACATCACAAGGGCGGAAGTTGACCTACTTGAAGAAGTCAGAGAAAGAGCCGCTATCAAGACAATGGCTTACAAACGTAGGGCTGCTAAATATTTCGATCGCCGAGTTAAGCCCAGAAGTTTCCAACCACATGATCTAGTGTTAAGGAGCGGTCACAGTTCACGGACATCCACCGCCTAAACTGGAGCCCAATTGGCATGGTCCCTTCGAGATTATTAAGAAGATAGGAAAATGAGCATACAGTCTAAAAGATGCGAACGGCAAACCTTTGGGAAGACCATGGAATGCAGAGCACTTGAAGAAATATTATCAGTAATTTATCAGTTTTTTTATGTTGTATTGCATGAGTATTCCTATGTTTAATTACCAAATCAATAAAATGCCAAGGCGGATGAATGATGAGGGTGCTACGGAAGGATTAGCCTAGCTGGGAAGTCCTGGTGCACCTACTGAACTCGACCTACGGCAATCATTTGTTATTTGACATAGTCTTTAACCACGTTTAATCGAGCAATACAAATATCTCTCCAACTGCTACTACGATCAAACCAGAATGAGGCGATGAGCCTATATCTCATAAATTAAGGTGATGAACCTTAATCAAAAGACCAAGGCGATAAGCCTATGTCTCCAAAAGTAAGGTGATGAACCTTAATCAAAAGACCAAGGCGATAAGCCTATGGCTCGAAAAGTAAGGTGATGAACCTTAATCAAAAGACCAAGGCGATAAGCCTATGTCTCGAAAAGTAAGGTGATGAACCTTAATCAAAAGACCAAGGCTATAATAAGTCTATGGCTCGAAAAGAAAGGTGATAAGCCCATTCAGGTAGTGATCTTTAATCAAAAGTTCGCTTAAAAAAAAAGTGGGGCGCACGACCGCCCCAACAGTGGCCGGGCGCCCACCGCCTCAAAAGAGGGCCGACGCCTCCTCAAAGGCAAGCGGCGCGCCGCCCCTCAAAGAGGGCAGGGCGCCCGCCCCATAGGGGCGGAGTGCCCGCCGCCTCAAAGAGGAGGGTGGCCGCCCGCCCCATAGGACAGGGGCTCAAAAACCCACCTTATCAGCCCCCAATTTGTCATTCATTCGATATTGGAATCGAGATGCCAAATATTCCTTTAAATATGTAGATAAATCTGAATTTTTCTTTAAGGGCGCTGCCCCGAGCTTCACGAGGGGCGCCCCCTCGACCCCGCGACCGACCGGGTAGGTCGATCCCGTTCGGGCGTTGCCCCCGAAGCGTCGAAGTGGCAAACAAATTTCCCTAAACGGATTGGGTCGAGTCTTGTATATTTGGCCAAGTTGACACGTGTTTTCCACTTTCTTATTTTGTTTGGGGAAGGGTATAAATAATATGTTATACTTTGCAACCAACAAATTATAAAGTGAAAAATAATTTTATTAATGATGTATGTTTGATGACGAACATACAAAACCGAAATCGCAGAAATCAACGGTATTTGAAAGGAAATAGATCAATATTAAAATTTTCATGATTAAGCGGGACAACCGCCATGAAATTAAAATAAATAAAACTACCGTTTAATCATCACGAGAACCGGCGAGGTTGAGATCCAACCCTCCATGGTTAGCTACTTTAACTTTCGAGCGGCTAAAGTCTCAGCACTCGACGCTTCCTCGAGATACCTATCAAATTTATCCGGATCTATCTCGGATGATCATCAACTAGCCACTCCTTGGTCATTTTGATAACGGCCTTCAAAGATTCTCAAGGCCATACATGTGTAAGCTACCCTTATATTCGGCAGACAACTTGTACCGTGCTATGGCCTCATCATCTCGCAATCTCCAACTTTTGCGGTTGGTCTACCTCTTTTGAAGGAGAGAATTCTCATTATCTTTTTCTTAGACGCAGATGTTGCCTTGTCCAACAAAGACGCATCTCTCAGAACGGCTTTTTTCTTATCGTGGTCTTTATCACCGCACACTTTTCAAATTTCTCCAAATCACGCAATACTTTCTCCTCCATAACAAGTATCCAGACAATGAAGAAATCGAATTTAAATGAAGGATAAAAGTTAAGTGAGAAAGCAATAGAGTGTTATCAAAATATAACGACCTACCTCATGCGGTGGTTGGTGTACATAATACGACGCATGGCACGCTGCCTCTTTATTTTTTAAATTATCAATGAGCTTCTCATTCACACAACCTAACATAATCTCAGCTTCAACAGGAGGAAATCCAAACTCCTTGAAAGCATGGGCATCATTACCCCTGGTAGTACGAGACGCGAACGAGGGCAAGCTGTTATTTCAAAGAAGAGCTTTTCCTTTATCACCCGCCTTTTCTTTTGTTTAAAGGAGATAAAGACGGGTTTTCGAAGATCGATGGCGAATCCTACCACATCCATCACGCCTCAAAGTCAAAATTATCCATATCTCGTGAGAAAATAGAAATTGATGAAACAAATGCAAGCAAAAATGAAGATTCCAAAAAGAATAAAGACATAAAAGTAGCCTACCCTCGGGTGATCCAATGTGAACCCGCCTCAAGTTCTCATTAGATAACACATCGCTCATTTGTGATCCCGGGGCGCCAATAGTAAAAGCTTATCTAATCTTGTTTTCAATTCTTGATCAAGATCCGAGGGCTCGTTAAAGTGTTTGCAAAAGGAGTTCTCCAACAAGTTCTAAAGGGGAACTGTCCCTACCTCGTGTCGAACAAAAAAAACGTCTCCTCCAACCGCTATTCGAATCGGGAAAGTGAGGTACTAACAATTTTACCTTAAGTTGAATATACGCAGTAATGCTTACTCCCAAGCACAGGATACATGTCAAATACACTTCTAAAAAGCCTTAAACACGGCTCGATATTATTTGTAAGGCACAAATATAAGAAGTAAGTTGATATGCGCCAAGAATTAGGGGTCAATTGGCGGGAGTGACATGAAATTCGTTGAGGAAAGAAACAAATAAAGGATGAAGAGAAAATCTTAAACCAAATTTGTCATGCTATCACGAGTAAACTACCACTTCCAAAGGGTCCGATCCCGAATTCTTTCACTAGAATGGGGAACTCGGTATATATGGGCGGGAGGTAATTCATATTTTTCAACATTTTCATAAAACTTTTGAATTGTAAACACTTGGCATCGTTTGGTATATCTAATTCTATCAAATTGCCACTTGAGAAAGTTCGGTTTGAATATTGAGTGGGCGGGACATCAGTAGAAGAATCGGCATCGAATCTACCAATCCATTGGAGGATAAAACTCAATTATAGGGTCGATGTCGTAAAGCAGGTGAGGCCGCCCACCCCAACAGGGCGGCATGGCCGCCCGCCCTAGCCGGGCGGGTGCGGCCGCCGCCCCTAGTTGGGGCGGGCATTGGGCTTGAGTGCCGCCCGTCCCGTTTTCGTCCGGGTAGAATAATTTTGAACTATAAATGAATTTCCTTCGTCGGACTGTATCAAGTTCATCAACAAGATCATTCAAATATCGAGGCCCACCATGTCCTAAAGAACTAACAAGTGTCCATTCTTCAATTGGTGGAAAATTATCATCTATTCCTATAGATAGGGCACGATAAGAGGGATCATTGTTAGAATTCTTGGTTGAAGAACCACTACTAGAGGTGACCACCGTCTTATACATCTAAGAAGAAGGCCAAATTTTTTCAAGAAAAGGCACAATAATGAAAAAATTACCTTAGATGACGAAAGAAGGAAAAACCTCTATGAATTAGACAGGAAAAAGAAGAGACGAGTCCAAGAGAGTTCCAAATGAAACCGAGAAATATGGGAATACTACAAATAATATCCCTCTACCTCTTATATATATATATAAAATATCAATTTTAAATGGGGCTAAAATCTAAGCCCATATCAATTTCAAATTAGGCCCAAAATATTTATTCTATATTTGGTCAGTTAATTACCATATATTTTTTATTGTAATAAATAATTCATTATTTATTTACACGAATTATTTTTAAAAAAGAAAAGGTTTTGGTCAAAGGTAGATTATTAAAAGGCAATATTTCTACTTCTCATTGACAATAGTCCATGAAAAGTAGAGGGGCTTATGATGATAAATATGATTACACTTTGGTAAATGACTGCTGCTCTCCTGTGGACGCCTCGTCGGTCCGCCCGCCTCATTGTCCTCATATGCCCGCCTCACGATGGATAGAACAACAATCACCCACGTCCATTGGGAATATGAAACACCAGCGCTTAAAGAAGACGAAACGTCCCACATTAAATCATAATTATGAAGAAGATGAAAAGGCACCCGCCATTAATGACCATTGAAGATACATCTACGGGTCATTCCTATAAATAGGAGATCATCCTCCGGTACAAACAGAACATATATACTCAATATTGTTATCCCGCATATTTGAGTTGATACTATACTAATTATCACGCGGAGTGGAAGCGGGGACAAAGCCCCACCACCTTTTGCGGTGTCTCACCATTGCTTTGTCGTCGCACTTGGAGGAGAAGAAGACATATAATTATCAAATAAAATGTTGTATTTTGGTTATGGTCTGAAGAATAGTGTTTGTGTGTGCATTTGGTTGAGTTTGGTTATCATCACATGGGTTCTGCTATTCGAAGAAGGCGTTGCAAGATCACATCTACCTAAACGAATTTTGCATTACATTACTTGGACCATTGCTTCGTTACTCATTAGTTCATTCTTGTGGCTCGTGATGACTTCGTTGATAAAAATTATCTGTGACAGAGATAATGAACAGATGAATAAGGAGATCACGAACGAAGATGAGGCAATTGCTACAACATATCATATTTTCAAGAATGTAGCTCAGCGTTGCACGTGAGCAAATATGTCTTTTGAATATTTTGTTTTAATGCATGTTTGGTATTTAATACTGGACAGGTTTCTACCTTAAGATTATAATGACACAACTTCAATATGTATTGTTGTTACCAAGCGATTCTGATATGGCATCCACGTCAGCAAGGGCCCCATCTAGGCCCAGCAAGAGCCCCATCTAGGCCCATTGAGAACCTCATCTAGGGCCTCGGAAGTTCTGATAAAGCGCCCCGGAGGCCCATCGAACGCCTTAGCCTTCAGAGTCTGACTGGGGGCCTGTGGGGGCCTTAACACTCACGGCCAACCCATAGGGCCTCACCAGCCAGATCAATTATAACTAGCGGCGAAGATGATGTGCCTGAATGACCAGAGAAGTAATTAAGGAAAGATTACGTTGGTTTGGGCATGACGGATCCTCACAAGGAAACCGAATCATAATATCCTAAAATCATGCAACGTGATAAGCTTAGATAAGGAAGGTAATCTTGGAGATTACCTTGATAGGGAATGATCCCTATCCCATAAGGAATGAAGATCTCCAAGGGTATCCGATTGATTTGTTACCTAAATCAACCGTGACTCTTTATGCTATAAATACGACGTCTCCTGTTGTTCCAAGGTATACTCTTTTTCGCACTTGAATCCCACCCCAAACTCGCTTTCAAACTTCCGCCTGCTTGTCTCTCCCACACCCAATTACTTACCTCCCCGTATTATTTCTATATACCCGCAGCTTGACTAGATCGTCGGAGTACCAACGATCACGGACCCTTTTTCTCCGGTGATCTTCGCGCCTAACGGTCGTCCGAGTGTACAGGTAACATACAGGTTGGCAGAAGAGTGACTGGAGATCTGTTGACATGTGGACGCTACGGGTTCCGACGTCAACAATTGTCATAATTAGATTTGTATATATATATACAAAAATTGTACTTGATTTATTTTAAATTTCAGCTCGGCCCAACATGATTTTATGGATCTGCCCCATTTGACCTTCAAAAACTCTATAATCTCAAGAAAATACACAAAATTAACAAAAAAAAATCATATGATAATTAATCAACTGAAGGAATATATAATTTACTAATTGAATAGAAAAATGAAAAAAAAAATTCCTAATTGGACAAGAAAAATGCAAAAATCTAAAATATTATACTTCCAAATTCCACAAATCCCATTTCATTTGAAATTTCCATTTATTCGACACACTCGAGCAAAAAAAAAGAGAGAAAAATCGTGTACAAAAACATAAGTACCTCAACAATGTTGCCAACTAAGTAAGGAATCGGAGGTCCTCACGGGCATGATGCAATGGTAAAGTAGGAGATTCTCTATGCAGCATCAAATGTTCGAATCCTTGCGGCAGTTGGAAGGCAACATTTAAAAAAAAAAAATGTTGGAAGGCAGAGGTCCACAGGGATAAGAACCATCGAATGTCTTGTCTAAGTGTGTAAAACTTGTGACCGCATCAGAATTTACTTGGGTGGCGAACCAATGAGGAATGCCGCCACTCCTCATGATTAGTCAAGCGAAGCTTGGATACCTGAGTCATAAAAAAAAAAAAAAGTAAAGAATTGGAGATGTTAGCTGTAATTTGCATAAACTGCTAGTTAATAGAAAAGAGAGACTATAGGATAAAGGTAGCGCGAGTCGTAAATGTTGAGAAACGATTTAATTAGAGTCCGTTTGATTTATGGATAAAACTATTTATTTGGATAAAAGTTATATAAATAAGAGTTATCTAAATAACATGATTATTATTATTTTGTTTGGTTCAGCTGAAACATAAGAATAAAAAGTCACTTTTAAAAGTAAATTTTGATATAAAAAAAAAGACAATTAGATCATTATTCTTAATTAAATAAAAAAAAAGTTAAAAAAAAAACTAAAAGAGAAAAAAAAGTGGAGCGGTAGAGGATGGTGGTAATAGCAGGCAAGCGGTGGTGGCAAAGGACGTTGGCGGTGGTAGAGGGCGATGGCCAAAGGACGGTGGCGGAGGCGGCGGAGGTAAGGATGACAACGGACTAGGGTGACCATTATCAACCTTGTCCCGTCGGAGATTTTTAGAATGCGATACGGGGATTTAAAAAATTCTCATTTACTAACGTTTAACTAATTATTTAATTTTTAATATTAATTTTTATTCTTTAAAATATAAATATAAAATAAAATAAAAGAGATTCGGGACGAAGTTGGGTAATTTGGAGCGAGGACCATGATCATCGTCCCCTCTCCGATTACTACAAGAGGCAGGTTCGGTATTTTGACATTCCTAACAACGGGGCGAGTGACATCAATTATCCTAAGTTATGGATGTTCAAAATAAATTTTTTTATATTATAAAGGGTACGTTCATATTTTAAAAAAATAAATAAATCATTATCCAGATAAAAAAATTTATCCTCTTCTTTCTGATGACAAAATTTATCCTCATTTTTAACTTAAATTATTATCCGAACATCACTTTTTTTTAAGTCGAATGGCATGTTTTTTAATTTAGGTCCACCCAGCCCAATGTTGGATTCGTATATGATGACAGTACATTAAATCATGGAAATTTTGATAACTACGATACTTTATTTTGAAATACTGATTTTTGGATCTTTTACTTATATACTTTGGTTTTAGATTTGACAAAAAATTTTATTTGAATTTTGGTCTTTCATACTTTTGGTCAAATAAACCTAATTAATAAATTTATAATCCAAAAAAAAAAAAAAAATACTATGTTGCTTTCATTGAACTTTTTGGGAAAATTAGTAACATCCTTTAAAATTAATATTTTATTTTTTTATAAAAATCAACATGTTTACACGGGTTACATTACATGTTATGTTATATGTGTTACATTACATATTATGTTATATGAGTTACTTTGTGTTACCTATTTTTCACAGATACATGTTATGTTACCTTTTTGTTTTCATGTGTTGCTTTATTTTTCACAGGGGTAACATATTACTATTTTGTAGGCCACAAAACATGAATAATATATTTTATTAGTTGTATGGTGGTGATAGTTATTAATTTTTCTAAGAAACATAATGTGTTTTCTTGTGGAGTAATATAACATGTTAGTGTGTTGCTTTTAAAGTAATATAATGTGTTACCTTTGTATGCCTAAATGTAGATCAAATCAACCCCCAAACCTTAGCAAAATGGCCATGCCACCACCAATATCGGGCTTCTTACAGAAATAACCACAAATTCTTCCAATTAATAAATTCACATTTTCTACTAGCGACCGACAACCACAACCATCACCATCTCCAACACCAAAAGCTACTAAGTTTCTAAGCACTCCAATAGAGTGCAAAGTAACCCAAAATCAAGGCTGAAAATATTGAGAGGATTTTGTTATTGGCCGGTGAATATGAATTGGTTTTGTTGTGGAGGCTATCAAGGATTTGGGAGAATGGATGGTAGGTGGCATTAGATTGTAGATCTGGTGGC
The DNA here is from genome assembly GCA_023638005.1 of Forsythia suspensa. NCBI lineage: Eukaryota > Viridiplantae > Streptophyta > Magnoliopsida > Lamiales > Oleaceae > Forsythia > Forsythia suspensa. Next base: position 34,501,541 of record CM042674.1, on the reverse strand, counting down.
GAAATTGAGGGTTGGGTGGGAACATTGGCGGAGCGAATGGGGGGCCTTAGGTCCTACCCCCCTCCTCCCCAAATTTTCAGTTTTTTTTTTTCTATTTTTTTTACTAAAAAATTATTTAGGAACTCATTATAATACCTCAAATTTTTATTTTTTTTATATTTAATTATACAAGCCAGATGGGTTAAATTAACGTCAAATAGAATTTTAATTAAATTGACATTTAAAAACAAAACAAAATGAGAAAATTAAATCTAATTCCAAAAGTGGTCTTTTGCTTATTATTTTGAACTCGTCATTTAATGACTTTTCAATCCGAAGGATGTTTCATGGAATTTGTTATGAATACTTTAAAATGATAATAAGAACCTACACCAATGAGTGAATAAACATAGTAAAAAAATAAGTCGAAAGAGATGACGCCAAAATAGAAATTAAAAGTGAAAAATAGAATTATTAAATCCAATCCTAGTAGCCATCTTTGACTTGTATTTTGAATTTTCCATTAAACAATTTATTAATCTGAAAAATATATTACGAAATTTGCCAAGCATACTTTCAAATGTTATAAAGAACATAATTCAACGAGTGAAAAACATAATCTAAAAATAAGCCGAAAGAAGTTATGTCAATCAAAATATAAAAAATCAAATTATTATATTCATTCTTGCAATTATCTTTGACTTGTTATTTTAAACTAGTATATCATCCGTGCGATGCAGGTCACTTATTTTTTATAATAGTGATTTTAAAATATTTTAAGAATATATTATTTATTTATTACATTCAAATAAAAAAAATCATATAAATAACATTTGATTACTCATTGATATTGAAAAAAAACATAGCTAATCCAGATTTTCAAACGCCTCTTTGAAAACTACGTTTGTTGTCGAATTGGTTGGCACTACATCCCTATCACAAATCAACATCTTCAATCACATACGATTTGTAACTCTAGACAATACATAAAGTTGTCAATGACTAAAAAATGATTTTTTCAGATATAATCTCACGCGGGATAAAATTGACCATGACTCTTATTGATAGTCATAACATATGAAACAATTAATTAATTTTTGGCGCGGGTATATTATAATTTGAAAATTGATTTTCTAAATTGTAAAAATGCAGATTGCGTTAATGATATTGTGCAAATTTATTGTTTTTATATTTGTAGATAATTAATAATATTTACATACTCTAAATCTTATATTGACTAATTAATGTAACATTCAAATTTGTTACTAATAATTGAAGTGAATTTATCTTATTTTGGAAGATGTATTTTTTAATTGAAAATATCAATTCATAATTTTATTTATTTTTATCGAGTATCATATAAAATTCAAAATATTTGGGAAGCTGAATCGACGATACTATTTACACTATTAGAATACTGATAATTAATTAACTGAAATTGCGCAATTACTTAACAAATAATTCATTGAAAATCTCATATGTCAACATTAAATCGATTATTAATTACTCGATATTGGATAATTAATTAATTAATTAATTATTATATATATATATATATATATATATATATATATATATATATATATATATATATATATATATATATATATATATATATTATTGTTATTATTATTATTATTATTATTATTAAATATGAGAGACATTTTTTGGGCAAGAAATTATGTTGACTTTTTATTGATGATGACTATCATTTTTATATATATATTAAGACTAAGATGTTACACTTCATTTTTGGCAAGAAAAAGGGAAAAAAATTAATAAACAATCAATGTGATAAAATAATTAAAGAATTGAAAAGTTGTTGCATTTAACATATTTAATATTAAATGTTACAATTCGTTTTTTATAGGAAAAGAGAAAAAATAAATAAACAATAAATGTGTGAACCAATTAAAGAATCTGAAAAGTTTTTGCATTTATTATATATAATATTAAATGTTACACTTCGTTTTTTTGCAAGAAAAGGAAAAAAAACAATCAAATGTGTGAAATCAATTAAAGAAAATAGACTCATATGCAGCATTTATGGCAGAACTTACCAAATCTAGAAAGAAAAAATGGCTGAAAAATGTAATACGTGAAATTTTCGATAATTATCCTATTATAATATAGATATAGATTCTCTATTTAACTATTTTTTATCCAAAAGATGTCTTGCGAAGTTTTTAGTGAATACTTTGATACAGTATCAAGAACTTACCCCTTGACAAATGAAAAACATAGTCCAAAAGTAATTTGAAAGACGTGACATTAAAATGAGAATTAGAAGATAAAAAAAAAAAAAAAGATTATTAAATTTATTTCAAACATCTATCTATGGCTTGTTTTTTGAACTCGCCGCTTGACATTTTTTGGATATGAAAGAATGCGTTGCCGCCAGCAAAAAAATTTGTCCCCCCAAAGAAAATTTCTTGGCTCCGGGTGTAAATGAGGGGAGAATTGGTGGTGATTGGTGATTTTCGGTGGCGATAGATGAGACAGATGTTGGAAAAAAAATTTGTGAAGCTCTGTTGGCGATACCAAAGCACCAAAGAGGTCTTGAGTACTACATATATGAAAATATGCATTAGCGATGACAGTGAATAAGTGACTGTGGCAACTTTAGATTGTAGATTTGATGGTGGAAGTGAGAATTGAGTTTGAGGGGCAAAATGAAATGATGCGTGCGAATGGGGGAAGAAATGGATGTGGAAGGCGGTAAAGTTAGCGATTAGCGATTTCTATCGGTGACATGTGATGTTGTGTGTGGGGACGTTAGTGATTCGATGACAAAACCGAGATGATGATTGTGTTGGCGTCGGCTACAATGGCGATAGTGGGTGCTAGGGTTTGGTGGTGTTTAGAATAGTGGGTAAACTTAATAAAAAATAGTGCTTGTAAAATATTTATACAATGTAAAGTATTTTTCAAAACAAATAATTTCATACAAGTAAAATTCAAAAAATGAGAAACAAATTATTGAAAGAAAAGTAAGATTATGTTTGTGTGTGCTTATAAGTATTTATAAGCCGCTCAAATATTATTTTCATTCACACATTTTAGTAACTCATAAATTTTAATAACATATTTCGTAGGATCCACTATTTATAATTTACAAAAATCTATATCAAACATACTTTAAGTTTCTAACCCAATTATCTTAATTCATCTTAAACATAGAATAAATTTTGCATACACAATTGACACATAATATAATCATTATTATTTCACCAACTAAATTAATGGTTACCAAGAACCAAAGAAACATTAAATTTAATAAAGCAAAATAGAAATAAATAAGATAAAAATGAATGAAAAATTGTTAATAAAACAAATGATGAAAAAAAATAAAATATACACTAATTTAATTGATCCATCGCAAAATATTGCAAATTGTATCTGAATTGCTATAGAATGTAATTTTGTTTTCCATAAATTAATTTAACATAATTAAATTGGGCCTCATTAAGGTTATCATTTTAATAATGACCATCATAAGTGATGCTAAGCACTCTTTTATTGTATATTTAGTTAGGTGCTCTATATACGCTACTTGATCGGCCGGTCGGGTTTCTTATCCCCATATGCAACAATTCGATCATATATGATTATGATTATTGTCTATAAATAAACAAGCCCTTCTCAATTAGAGGAGACAAGGAATATTTCTTAAAAAATAATAAAAAGGTCACATAATTTCTCTCTCAAAAATACAAACTCGATCAATAAGTAACTAAAATAATTGATTATTATTACTATTATGGCATGTAGACCAAAACGAAGATATGATAATCAAAAATTAAAAATTATAATTTATATAGATAATTAAATTTAAAACGTATTGAAAAATTAATATTTGCAATAATAACAAAACTTTAAAAATATCAATTTTGACTTATTTTTTTTTCACTTTGTATTGATTGTCTTCCATAATAATCTTGAAAATGTAATCTCTTAAATCTTAATTAGCATTGAAAAATCTATGCATGTTTTGACCAAAATGAAGATAAGATTAATTAATTAAATTAAATTAAATTATTTAAGTATTTAAAATATGGATAATTAAATTAAAATGCATTGAAAATTTAATTTTTGCAATAATAATTAAATTAAAATGCATTTAAAAATATAGTTTTGAACTTATTTTTCTTTCAATGTGTATTTTTTTTTTGAAATAATCTTGAAAATGTGATTTTAAATCTTAATTAGTATTGGAAAATCCATAAAATAAAAATCAAAGGCTACTATTAAATATAGTATAAAATATTTCTAATTGACCAAACAATCAACTTTTGTGTATTGAAAACTCTTTTTTTTTTTTTTCTTTTTTCTAAATAAGTGAAAATTTTATCTAATCTAATATCTATTAATTAAGGAGGATGTCATCAACTTAGATTTTAAAATATTTGTTAATATTTATGAATTTGAATAGAATTCCACATAATTTATAAGATTTCAACAGAATTCTATATTATAAATTTCAGTATATTCTTATGGATTGATATGCATTTTCATGGTTTTGTGGCCTTTTATTATAAATAGTAATTTTACATTGTTTTTATTCTAAATAGTTCAAGGATTAAGCCAATTTTCTAGAGCCCATCACAATAATCACATCAAATATCATCTTCAAACTTATATATAGGAAAAAAAATTAATTTTGACTGTTATAAATGCGTTCAAAACTATTTTTCTTTGACTCGAGCTAATATTTCATATAAAAGTATGTTTGAAAGTGTTTATAAGTATTTATAAATTGGTCAAACAATATTTTTAATTACACATTCACTAAAACTCACAACTTTTAGGAAAAATTAAGGGTATGTCACTCATCATGTGCTAATGGGCTTCGAAGTTATATGACTTAAACTTATTTAAATTAAAGTCATATTTTAGTGCTAAAAGATTAACGTTCTCTTACAATTACAAAATCGTTAATTGAAACACAAAATTGTTTTATTATGATGCTAAGTTACTATTTTATATGATACTGTTTTATTAATATATTGTTTTATTTAGATATTGTGCTAATGTTTTCTATTAAAACATAATATTTGTGTCCATCTAAGCATGTGATTGATAATAATGTACTTTTGATATTGACTTCGTTGTTTGCTATCTTTAACTATATGATACTGTTATTAAGATCTGATACTAATGTGCTTTTGATAATGTTTTCTATGATACTGTTTTATTAAAATAATTTTATTAGGATAATGTTTTTATGTTGGGTTGAAATTTTATATTTTGAGCGTGTGTAATAGTGTCATTGTTTCCAAAGATACTGATAATAATGTGTTTGTTATATTAATATAATAATGTACTTCTGATAGTGAAATATTAATATACGTTTATCTGTGATATTTTTATATTAAGATGCTGAAATATTGTTCTTAATAAGATATTGTTTGTTATATTATATTGCGAGATAATATTCTTAATAAGATATTGTTTTTATTAAGACGTTGTTTTTTATAATACATTATCGCTTTTTCTTTATCTTGCTCTCATAAGCTCGAAAAACTTGAAGCTCGGCCTCCACGCCTAGCTACGCTTTACGCTTTTTAGAACATTGGTTTTTATTAAGACGTTGTTTTTTATAATACATTATCAAACTACACACATGAATGTGTTCGAAACACGTGTGTATATAAAACAAATGTTGCTTTCATTTATTCGACCAAAAAATGATTACAAAATAATTGTGTTCATATATATAAAAAATAATATCTACAACAAAAATAATATAATTCAAGAAAAATAAGAGAAATTATTCATAACAACTGAATTCACCTGCAAAATAACATACAAAGAAGTAATTGTATCCAAAATTGTACAATACATGGATTGCCCTATTTGTCAAATTGTTTTGTTAAGATACTATTTTTTATGATACAGTATCAAACAATACACATAAATGTATGACACTAACATTCAACACATAAAATTGTCGATATATATGAAACAAATGTTGCTTTCATTTATTCAATAGAAAAATGATTACAAAACAATTGTGTTCTTATATATAAAAAACAATATCTCCAATAAAAATAACCTAAAATAAGAGAAACAATTCATAAAAATTGAATTCAAATGTAATTTTGCAATGCATGGACTGCTCAATACTTATCAGAATCACCGCCATTCTCTAATAACAATAGCAAGTTGTTGAAGTTCAAAACTTTATCTTTTACATGATTGAGAAGAAAATTATCACTTACGAAAATAGTGGAAAAAGGTTTGGGTGGCGGTGGCATGTCACATAATGCCGGCGACAAGATGCAAGAGTCGGGGGCGGGAGAAGACAATGGGGCAAGTAGGTGCTGTTGAAGTTTAAATAACGTTTAATTTTAATTAATTTGGATCACATTGTAATTATAGAATTAATTGAACTATGTCTGAAGTAGTAGGATCTAATGACAATTTTGAAAAGTGTTTCGACCTAATTTGGAATAAGTCACATACAGGGCAATTTTTTCTAATTTTTATCACTTTTTATCCATATATTTTGTAAGACTTATTATATATAATAAAAAATTTAAAAAAAAATTATCAAACAAATACTATATTGAATATGGAATTGATTAAAATAGAATGACGCCTAGGTTTGATGATAGAACACGTTTAGCTAAGTTTATACTTATAAGTACTTTTACCTATAACTAAATAGGTAAGATTAAATAAATGATTTTTTTAATTTATTACGGTTAAAAATAAGTAATTATTTAGACAGTTCTTTCACAATAAGTAATATATTTTTTTACCCTTTTGTTTGTCTCGTTTAAATATTATTTGGATTGTTTAGTCACATTCAGTTATTGAGACTGTCTAGATAATTAAAGTAACATTTTCTCATTCGAAAATATATTTTCTTTGTTTTAATTCATTACACTATCTCAATGCTTCTTAATTCTTTCAAAATGGCAACAACATCCATTTTTTTTTTTTTTCTTTTTTTGTGATTTCTTTACATCAAAGAACAGAGATGGCAAAGGGTGGGGTAGGATTAAAATATTCATGTTTATTTCTTTATTTAATTAATTGTTATTAAATTTTTCTAAAATTTTTTTAATACAATTTAAATTTTTAAACATAAAAACTATATAAAATAAAAAAACTTGGGGATAAATTCGGAGAATTCGGACGGGACTATGATCTCCGTCTTCGTCCCCGCCCCATTTCGAAACAAGACAAGGCGAGTTTGAGGACGGAGTATTTTGCCACCTCTATTAAAGAATTGTAAAAAAATAATTCTTAAGTGATGTACTTTGAATTGAATAAGTTTGTTTAAATTTAAATAAATTCGTAATTTTTAACCAATGAAACTGGGCTACAAAAACTAAACTTTCTAAACATGTTTTAAAATAAAAATAATTTTTATTTAAGATAATTCTAAATGAGCCATCACAATAATGAAATTTAAATAAAACATATTGGTTCATAATTCTATCATAATGACTTCTGGATAACTTGCTTTAAAAAAATATTTTACTACTCATAGATTCAAACATATCTAATTTTGAAAACAATATTTCAAAAAATTAGCCAAAAAAAAAAAACTTGGAAATGTTATGAAACTAGAAAAGTAGAGAGAAAAATAAAAGAAAATAGAAATAATCAAAACTCAAAATTTTCAATTTATTATAATAACGACTTTTATTTATATGGTTCCAATGGGAGTTACAATATGATTAAAGTACATTTTTCTCGAGTAAGTAGATAACTACTCAGACATTTATGCAAAATTAAATAGTCATTCATTATTATCTATAGTTTTACAATACTCCCCATTGAATGACTTATTTACCTAATAACTTGTTCGTTAAAATTTTTGTTTGGTAAAAATCCAATGGGACAAAAATATCAATTGAATATAGAAAAATTATCAAAAATTTGTAATAATCAAATGCTGTTTCATTAAAACCTTATCAGGAAAACCCAAGGGACAAAACCTGAGCGAAGGAAAAAGAGTACAGCTACTCTCACTGATTTTAATCAATGAAAAAAAGTTTGTATCGAGCTATCTATATCTAGTGCGTCAATGTCTTCAATGCCACCATTTTTTAAACATTTGTATAAAACAATTCTGATGAATGTGTTCCATGTTATAACCTCCAAGCAATATCATCTTCATACACTATTTCTGGTTGACTGTAGTCAGCATGATGGTTTGATACAATTATATTAAAAACGATCTTGTTGTTGTTCCTTTCAAGAGTCTCATATACAATTTATAACTCACGAGAATATAATCATATAGTTATGATGAGTGTAAATGTTTTGTAGGCTATGGACATCATAACTATAATATTTATACTACTTCAAATTGGATGTCATTTACATAAATATATGTCTCATTAGAACCTTAGTAGAAAAAAACCATGTGGGCAAAAATCCTAGTGAAGAAAAAAGAGTACATTATTCTTTTAATACATCATAAAAATTGCCATGAAAATTCAATGAGACAAAATCTCGGTCAAGAAAAAAGTACAACGCGTATTTATTCTCTCTCATTATAATATCACTTCAGATCTATACTTTGATCGATTAAGTTCTCGAAAAGTAGAACTATATGCTTCAAGTATATTAAATCCTCTAGGGATTTATAGCTGTAAACAAAAAGTGGAGATTAGTTCTCAAAGTCAATTGATTGAGAGTGAAAACCAGTTGCAATATATTGTTTTATTATTCATGTCAGATGAGTTGGTTATAAAAATATTTATTATGTGCATATGTATCATGCATTAACAGCTAACAAGATATCGACTTGTGATTGCTTTACATAAGCCTTTGGAAAATTCATAATGTTAAAAGTCGTGCATTACATGTTACAACTTTGTTTTTCTCATTTTCTTTTCACATAAATATACACCATTGGGTATTCGGATTGTATGTCCAGAAAGTAAGTTCAATTTACTTAGATTGCATCATTTTATTTGGCCAATTTATTATTTGACAGATTTCTTTCAATATCTTCGTTACCTTTCATAATGTGAAGCGCTATATTATGTACAATAGTGTTATTAACAACCTTTCTTTTTTTATTTCATTTCTTTCCCATAACGACATAAGTTATCGAAATATCTTTATTTTATTATTTCAGTTAGCTGAACCTCTTATGAGGTTTTATAATTAGTTATGTCTATATACTCTCCAAGTGTATACGCCTTTTCAATGGGACTATCTTTATTATTTGTTCCATTTTCAATGGGACTATCTTTATTATTTGTTATCCATTTATGCTTTTAATGGGATTATCTTTAGATTTTCTTTTTTTTTGTTTTGAATTAAATGTTACCACGCCATTAAATTTAAATTTAATGATATAATGTTAATGGATTATCCTTCCAGGATGTAAATATGAATTTGAGCATTTACAGTTGGTATACAAGATTTGACTAATATCTTTGGTCAGTAAATACATCTGTCAATTGTATAACTTACGAATGAGTTATTTGTCGAATTTCTATTTTATATTGTCATGTGCAATGATCTATAAAACATAATATATAGTATTTTCATGTATTCTTTCTAGTTACTTAATTTTTTTTCCTAATGTTGAAAAAACTGTCTTATCAAAATGACATTTGAAAAACAGTGTTATAAAATATCTCTCATTAGGACTTAAGAAATTATATAAGATTTCAAATTAAATATGTATTCTCAACATTTTTAAATGCTCATCTCAATGCTCCATAGTGGACCGATTGTATATATGTTGCACTATAAAAAATCATTAGATTGGTAATATTAAACTATGACTATAAGCCAACTATAGTGGGGATAACTTCGATGTTGGCATGATGCGTATAAATGTTGTTGTATATAAATTAGCAATCTCTAGATAAAATTGGGAATCACTTTGTTCTTAATAGTGATGGTTTAGAATTTAATTGGAGGTGTTGACAAATAATATTGTTAAACCATTTATCATCATCCCAATTAGCATTTATTAAAAGTTTGAGATTTAGGTTTGTTGGCATTAACAAGAAACACATCTTGGTTCTATAATCTGAAATTTATGCTTATAATTTAAAATTTGAGCAAGTAAACAAACTTCAAGTTGAGAATAATAACACCATACAATCATATAGATACAAATAATATCTACATAATCAACATGAAGAGTGACGGAGTTCCATATATCACCCTAAATAATTTTCAGAAATGCAGGGAATTCTGTCTCTATTTTAGTTAGTGAATGTCCACTAGTTTATATACCATGAGAACAAAAATCACGCGAGATCATTATATTGAAAAATCTACTAGTTTTCAATAGATATTCTCATTAATTATTCGCATGATATTGATCCGGAATGATTTACCCGTTAATGCCAATCAATAAAATATCGAGGTATTGAACTTCTAGTTCAATACAATTTAACAAGTATATTTTTCATTTATTTGGAGAACAAGTTTATGTTCCTCGTCTAGCAAGAATTGAGTCTCACAAGAATTAAAAATTGTCTCACAAGTTTATTGTATTTTTTAAGAATATCAATATTCTAATGTTACACAACATTAACATTTTGAAATTATAAAGTTGTGCTTTTTCAAGAGCAACAACACGATTTTTTTTTTTTATAGAATATTGATATGTACAAATTTATGCTTCTTCAAAAAGCAGTAATATACAATATTTGTTTAATTAAATTGTGCTTATTTAGGAATAACAACACAATATTATTTTAGAATATTTATATACTTTGTGTTTCTTCATAAACAACAATATCATTTTATTTTAGAATAATGATATTCATAACGTTATACTTCTTCATGAATTTTAATACAATATTTTTATAAAATAAAAGATCTTATAAAATTACGCTATTGGAGAGCAAGTAATATTCGAGTTATATTAATATAACGTTGTGCTACTTCATGAACAACAATATATTAATATTTAAGAATATTAAATTGTTTAAATATTTACTCATTATGAGTAAAATCATAATAGATACTAAATCTTTTACAATTATACTTTTCGAGAGCAAGTATTATTATGCCAGAATATTAATATAACGTTATGCTTCTTCATAAGCAACAATAAATAATCTTAAAATATTAAACTTTATAAAAATTTACTATTCAGTAACAATAACTTAATATTAGATCTTATAATTTATGCTTTTCACAAGTAAGTAATATTCTGTAGAATATATTAAAGTAATGTTGAACGACAAATTATTTTGAAATATTGAATTGTATTATTCTAGAATAATAGCATAATATTTTTATAAGTGTTATGAAACTATAGAAATAAGGTAGAAGAATAAAAGAGATGTGAAATGAATTGTATGTTTCATTATAACTATGGACCTATATTTATAGAATTCCAAAACAGGTTATAAAGAGATTATACAATCAAACAAGCGCTTATTTAAATATACCGATAAGACTAAGTATCCTCGATAAGTCTAAATAGTCATCAATAATTATCTCATAATTTTACAACACTCCCATTTGATGACTATTTCTACAATAATTGTCTCATTCTAAAAACTTTGTTTGATAAAAATCCAGTGGGATAAAATATCAAACGAAAAGAAAAAAAAGAGTACACTAATTGTTAAAGTTTTGGAGTATTAAGAAAATGTCATCGTTAAAACCTTGCCAGAAAATCCAGTGAGGAAAAACTCGGACTAAGGAAAAGAGTACAATACTCCCCTAATATTAATCATTGAAGATTTTTGAGTCGACGCATCCCAATCTCGTGCACCAATTTCTTGAATGTGGATGTCGGCTATGCTTTTGTGAATAAGTCAGCCAAATTGTCACTTGAGCGAATTTGTTGAACATCGATGTCACCATTCTTCTGAAGCTTGTGTGTATAGAAGAATTTTGGAGAAATATACTTTGTCCTGTCTCCTTTGATGTAGCCACCTTTGAGTTGTGTAATACAAGCTGCATTGTCTTCATACAATATTGTTGGACTATCCTTTGTTGAAGGTAATCTGCATGATGCTTGGATATGATGTGTCATGTTTCTCAACCATGCACATTCTCGACTTGCTTCGTGTATTGCAATAATTTCATAATGATTTGAAGAAGTTGCTGTCAATGTTTGTTTCACAGATCTCCATGATATAGCTGTTCCTCCACGTGTAAATACATATCTTGTTTGTGATTTAGCTTTATGTAGATCAGAGAGATAACCTGCATCTGCATATCCTACTAAAGATGATCCTAATTTTCGTAAATAAAATAATCTCATGTCAAACAGTACCTTTTAGATAACGAAGAATGTGTTTAACACCATTCCAATGTCTTTGAGTGGATGCAGAGCTATATCTTGCAAGGAGATTTACAGAAAAAGCTATGTCCGGTCTAGTGCAATTAGCAAGATACATTAATGCACCAATTGTACTTAAGTATGGTACTTCAGGTCCAAGAGTTATTTCCCCATCTTCAAGTGGGCGAAATCGATCTTTTTTCACTTCAAGTGATCGAACGACCATAGGCGATGTCAATGGATGTGCTTTATCCATATAAAAACATTTTAAGACTTTTCCTGTATAAGAAGATTGATGAACAAATAATCCTTCTGGAAAATGGTCAATTTGTAATCCAAGACAGAATTTGTTTTTTCCCAAATCTTTTATCTCAAAATTATTTTTTAAATAATCTGCAATTTTGTTGAGCTCTTCAGGAGTTCCTATAAAGTTTAAATTATCAATATAAACTGCTACAATTGCAAATCCAATATTTATTTTTTTTATGAAAACACAAGGACATACATCATCGTTTTTATAACCTTCTTTCAACAAATATTCGCTAAGGCGATTATACCACATTCGTCCGGATTGTTTTAATCCATACAATGATATTTGCAATTTAATTGAGAACATTGTTTTGGGGAATGAATCATTTGCTTCGGCACTTTAAATCCTCCGTGGATTTTCATGTGTATGTCACTATCAAATGAACCATACGATATGCGCTTACTACATCCATAAGGCGTATATCAAGCTTTTGTGACATAGTCAAACTTATTAAAAATCTAAATGTGATGGTGTCCATTACGGGAGAATATGTTTCCTCATAATCAATCACAGGTCTTTATGAGAAGCCTTGAGCTACAAGTCGGGCTTTGTATCTTGTAATTTCATTGTTTTCATTCATTTTTCTTACAAAGACCATTTGTATCCTACAAGGATTATATTTCTAGGGGTTCGAACTACAGGTCCAAACACTTTTCGTTTTTCTAAGTAATTCAACTCTACCTGTATGGTTTCTTTCCATTTTGGTCAATCATTTCTATTTTAACAATCTTTAATAGATTGTGGTTCAGGATCCTCATTTTGCATGATATCTAGTGCCACATTAAAGGCGAAGATATTGTCCACGACAATATTATTTCGTTCCCATAATTTATGAGATAATAAATAATTTATTGAAATCTTATTGTTTTCGGATACTTGTGGTTCTTCAGGAATCACATTATCGATGTTTGATTGATCAATCGTTTCTACCATTGTTTCATTAAAAGTTTTTAGCTGAATTTTCTCTTGTACCTTTTTCTTTCGAGGTACAGAGTCTTTGGCACCAACTAGTCAACCACGCTTCTGGCATATTTGAGATTCATTCGCTATGGTAGATTGTCCTACAGGGACATCAATTTTTGCAGGAATATTTTCTGCTGGAACATATGACTTTGTCACTTTCCTTATATCAACGAATACATCAGGTAATTGACTTGCAACTATTTGCAAGTGAATGATTTTCTCAACTTCTTGCTCACATTGATTACTACGGGGATCAAAATGAGATAGAGTGTTTTCATTCCAAGAAATTTTATCTTGTTTTTCAGGATGCAGTTTTTTCCCTCCCAAAGTTGGGAAATTCATTTCATCAAAATGACAATCTGCAAAATGTGCAGTAAATAAACCACCCGTTAAAGGTTCAAGATACCTAATAATGGATGGTGAGTCAAACCCAACATAAATTCCAAGTATTCGTTGGGGACCCATCTTTGTATACGTTGTGGGGGTAAAATTGGGTCTTGGGCAAAGACAACCAAAAAACTCGTAGATGAAAAATATTAGGTTCGTGACCAAATGCATGTTGTAAAAGTGAGTATTCATGATAAGCGGTTGGTCTTATACGAACTAATAATGCAAAGATGTAATATAGCATGACCCCAAACAGATGTTGAGAGTTTTGTTTTCATAAGTAAAAGCCTAGCAATCAATTGAAGACGTTTGATAAACGACTCTGCTAAACCATTTTGTGTATGTACATGAGCAACGAATGTTCAATGACAATCCCAATTGACATATAATAATCATTTAATGCTTGTGATCTAAATTCACTGAAGATCATCAAGACGGATTGTCTTGATTGAGTAATCGAGGAATTGAGCTCGTAGTTTTATAATTTGAGCAAGTAGTCTAGCAAAAGCTACATTTCTAATAGAAAGTAAGCGAGACATGTGACCATTTAGTAGAAGAATTAATTAATACCATAAAATAACTAAATGGTCCACATGGTGGGTGTATCGGCCCACATATATCTCCATGAATTCTTCCTAAGAAAGTTGGAGATTCAACATGAATCTTCGTAATAGAATGTCTAATGACTAACTTGCCTTGTGAACAAGCAGCACATGGATAATTATTAGGTAAAAGAATCTTCTGGTTCTTTAGAGGATGTCCATGTGAGTTATTAATTATTCGGCGCATCAATATTGCTCCGGGGTGTCCAAGTCGATCATGCCAAAGCATAAAGTTTTTTGGTTCAACGAACTTCGAGTTCGTGACATTGTTTGATTCAAATGTTTTTATGAATGTATAAGACATGCCAGATGAGAGTGCTACGAGTTTTTCTTTTATTTGCTTCTGGCCAGATACAAAAGAAATTATACAAATATATTCATAATTATTTTCTTGCATCGTCTCAATGTGGTATCCATTGCTGCGGATATCTTTAAAACTAAGAAAATTTCTTCTCGATTTGCTAGAATAAAATGCATCATTTATATGCAATTTCGTATTATTCGGTAAGATAATACTGGCTCTTCTAGAGCCTTCAACGATATTTGATGTACCAGATATCGTATTAACATTATTTTCTGTTAATGTTAAGTCCAAAAAATATTTTTTATTTTGAAGAATTGTATGAGTAGTTGCACTATCAGCTAAACAGATATCTTGACAATTCATCATGAATCTATAAACACGATCATGTAGATATTTTTAAAAAATGAGTTTATAATAAAAAAAATAATATATCAATCAATCATGAAAAAGTTTGACAATGCAAAATAAAGTCTAAAATTGATTCATTTTCTCAATGTGATAATTTGTGATATTAAGATAACATGAGTAATTATGCTAGCCCATATATAATTACTCGTTAGATAACATATTCAAGTCAATATTATTTGTAACAACAAACATTTAATTTAACACAATAATTTTTGAAAATATTATTATGTAAAAATTATGCTTCTTCAGCAAGCAATAACTCAATATTCTTTTTCAAGACATGTGCTTCTTCAAGAACACAATGAATTACTATTTATACTATTGCTCTTCAGGATCAATAACTCAATATTCTTCTAGAATATTGTGCAAGTAATATTCTATCAGAATATTATAATGTTGCGCTTCTTCGCGATCTACAACAAATTATTTTAATAATAAAATTACGTTCTTCAGAAAAATATTAATATAATATAAATTTGTGCTTCTTCAGGAGCAATATCAAAATATTAATATATGTAATATTGTGTTTCTTTAGGAGTTACAATACAATATTCTCATAGAATATTGATTGAATATAAGGTCGTTGTTCTTCAAGAGCAATGACACAATACAAAATAATTTATCGATTAAGTAAAAGTTTTCACTAAAAAAATCGATCAATTATTATATGATTCGCATTAATCAATGTTAACATAACATGATTTATATGCTTTCCTTCGGGAATAAGCATTAGTTGATTAATTACTCATTTATATCACAATTTAATTATGTGATATGATATTCTTCGAGATATGTGCTTCTTCTAGAGTAAAATAAAATATTATTTCGAATACTGCTCAATGTTCTTCTGGAATATAAAAATTATAACATCATACTTTTCAGGAGCAATTAATATTCTTCTGGAATATTTAAATTGTAATGTTATGCTCTTCAGGAGCAGCTAATATTTTGTCAAAATATTATACGTTGTGCTTCTTCAAGGGCAACAACAAATCATTATTCTGAAGTAAAGATTTGCTCTTCAGGAGCAATATTATAATATTCTAATAGAATATTATATTTTATAAATTTAGGCTCTTACGGAGCAATTAATATTCTCTTTGAATATTAATGTAATATAAATATTTGCTTATTATGAAGCAACAAAAAAAATTCTTCCGAATATTTATATGTTAGGTTTGACATATGACTCATCATTAATATTAACGTTGTGTTTCTTCAAAAACACCAACATACTATTTGTGAATATATGCTCTTCAGGAGCAATATTATGATATATATCAATTTAAATTTTATAATGAATATCGAAAGAAAAAAATTATTCAATTTAAAGACATAAAGAGTATTCAATTTATAAAGAGACATAAACATTACTTTCATGCTTGCGTATATGCTTGTTATATCATAAATCATATTTATGTAATGATCATCACTGAGCCATTAATTGAAAGCAATGAGTAGAAATTTCGTGTTCAATATTTTGTCACAAAAATCAAATATAAATTTTGATTTTAGAGGCAGTAAAATTTTTTTGTTACAAACATGTTTCAAATTTCGAAACTTTATTAAAATACATCTCTTAAACCATTAAACAAATAAACATGAAATTTAATAGTAGATTAATTAATTATTTATTTACCACATAACAAAAAAATTATTCACGTGAGGAATACAAAAATAGATATGAAATTGAGAATAAATATTAGTTTAACAATCCAAAAGTTCTGATCACATAAGATTGTTGTGAATAATGTAATTACACGAAATTGCAATGGATAATCATCATAAATCCAATTATAAGAAGATTAGATGCAATAATATTAAATGCAAATCAGTGAATTGTAAAATAAAATTTTGCACACGTATATACCTCAATAATTATAGAAACATTAAATACATGCAAATCTTTTCTAAATACATGAAATTTGCAATATAATGAACAATAAATAAAAGCGAGTATTCTAACCTTTTTTCTTTTTCTTTTTTTTTGATAGTAAAGAAGGACTCAGTTGGTTAGAGCCTCGTGCTGATAACGTGTTATGAAACTATAGAAATAAGGTAGAAGAATAAAAGAGATGTGAAACGAATTGTATGTTTCATTATAACTATGGACCTATATTTATAAGATTCCAAAGTATGTTACAAAGAGATTTGGATACAATCAAACAAGGCTTATCTAAATATACTGATAAGACTAAGTATCTTGATAAGTCTAAATAGTCATCAATAGTTATCTCATAATTTAACAACGAAGAAGATATTAGATTTATAAAATTACGCTATTCGGGAGTAATAACTTAATAATAAATATAACAAATTACGCTCTTCGGGAGCAAGTGTATTATACTGAAATATTAATATAATATAAATGTGTGCTTCTTTTGGAAGACCAACGGAATAGTTTTTAGTAATATTAGTTTGTATAAATTGATAATTTTCAGGAATACTAAAATAATATTATTTTAAATATTGAATTATAATAATTAATAATATTCAAGAAATATCAATACAGAAAAATATATAATCAAAGATGATAGCAAATAGAATATTAACATTTGTTCATGAACACAAAACAAAGATTAATTTGTTAACTCAATTGATTTCATGTCCATATACAAAATGAATCGTCGAATCTTGATCATAGCCGTTAGATTTGAAGAACAATGAGTTTTGAACTTTCTATCCAAATTTCATGACGATCGGACCACGAAGCATTGAGCTATTAACGTTTGATTTCAACTGCGCAAGCTGCTCAAATTCTTCAAACAAATTCAAAAATTGTTACTCATAATGAACCGTTAGATTTGAAGAACAATAAATTTGGAAGTTATTGTCCAAATTTCACAACGATCGAACCACAAAGTGTTGAGATATCAATGTTTGATCACAATTGTGCAGGATGTCCAGATTTTTCGAATATTCTAAACTATTTCTCTCAAATTTTCTATTTATTTTGGGTGAACTTATTTTTACTGATAACGTATTATAAAACTAAAAATACGACATAAAAATAGAAGAGAATTAAGAGAGTAAGTGCGTAAATTTATTATAATAATGATACATAAGAAATAGAAGAGAATTAAGAGAGTAAGTGCGTAAATTTATTATAATAATGATCTCTATTATTATTTATATAGTTTCAATAAGAGTTATAATTTGAATATAATACGTTGTTCATGCATTAAGTAGATAAAACTAAATATTCATTCGTTATTATCAATAATTTGACTTAAAATCAATTTCGAAAAATTAATTAACCAATAATCAAAATATTTCCCTTGGTCTATCGTCAAAATTATTTACCCTCCATTCTCTCTACCCACCACCGCCAACCATCCAAACCCACGACCCAATAAGCCCGATAACGGGTCGAAACCTGCAATACCCTTTCTCTCTACCTCTTACCCTTTCTCTCTACATATACATATACCCAAATTTACATTATATAGATACACATACACACACCATGTTTTTATGTAGTTAGGTTGTATAACATACCTACAAATCGATCTCAATAATTAATTATCGTGTTATTCATTCATATATTACACTTTGTTGTACCCAGTCAACGCGCCTGTTTTTCGTTTATCCTTGTCTTTTTCTTTTTGGTTTCATTTAATTTCTTATTTTGTTTTGGTTCGTGAAAAGGAGCTGCTTTGCTGTGTAACTGCAATTGGGTTTTGAAGGTTCGTGCTTTTTAAAGCTCAATTAGTTAGGGTTTCGAGTTTATTGCATTATTTTTTAGGAGAATGAGGATTTGGTATTTACATTTTAGTGCTGTAAATGACAGCTTTTTTGTTTTTGATTTTGCTTAATTAGAATGTTAATGAGGTGATGATGAATCAAGGAGAAACGACCGAAACCATCACCACTCTGGATCCCAATTCTCTAGAGGTAATTACTTCAACTCTCCCGCTTTATACATGTGAATGCTGGTTTTTTTTTTTTTTTTTCTGTTTATGATGTTATGCAAAAGAGAAAAGAGTTGCAGTTATGCATGGTAATGATTTTTAATGTGCAAGACAATAAATGCTTGATTCTGGAATGCTTCAATAACTTGATGCTGATGCTGATCAATATTTTTGAATTGGGTTTTTTATTCTTTGGAAGAGAGGACGTGTTTTATATGGAGTTGACAGGTCTGGTGTATGGACCACTTTTGTTTTGTAAATGACATTTATACGAGGTGGTTGAGATAAGATAGTGATAAACTTAGAAAGGATTTAGAAAGATTTTGTAGATTTCACCGATGCACGAGGATAATTGTTTATGTAAGATTCAAAGGTTTCTAGCATTGGCAGTCTGTTTCTTTTTATCCAGGTTTATTCCATCTTTTGGGACAACTACATATGTAAATTTCTACTTTTGTTTGATATCTGTACGGTAACATGTGTATTATTTATGATAGTACTAATGGATATCTTTGAGGGATCTTCCTTTTTATTTTATTACTATTGCCTCTCACTCTCTCTCTATTGTATTTTCTTAAACCAAGACCTTTCTGATATCATGTATGATGAGTTCCACTTATGCAGTGAATATTGGAGTTTGTAGGTTCTAATTAGAATTAATTTCATAAAAATATAATTATGCACGTTGGTGTTGGTTCTAATGATATTTCAAAATTATGAATATGAAATGAGTCTCGAATTGATTTCTCTAGTATCTTCTACAGCTGCACATAGAGTCACAGACATATCTTGGCCACCAAACTGGATTTATTATTGTTAACAATTTATGGCATGGCCATAAATTGATTACTTGTATACATATATATGGATCAGGAACACATTATGCCCCGTGAAACACCTTATAGAAACATTATTAGTTTACTTGGAGAATCTTTTAATGATGATTGATGAGTATCTAGTGCTGATGAAGTCAATTAAACAGTCTTTGTACACACGCGCGCACAAGATACAAACAATTGATGTAGTAAAACTTTGTAATCTCTCATAAAGCCTCCTATAAAGAATTTTGTTGTTAGATTTGATTTAGATTATGTGCTAATAAATACACCGAGGGGCTAGGGATGAATTTCTGAGTAAAGGAAGAGATTTATGGAAATTTATGCTGTTGTGGATGTTGAAAGACAGTTCTGGGAACAGTAAGTTTTAGAAGACGTGGTTGCTTTTTATGTTTATCATTTGACATGCTTAATAATGCTTTGATTTCATGACTAGAAGAGAGATTATAGTGCTGAAACCGATAGAAAAAAGAACCCTCACAAGTGGAAAAGCACATCACTTTATCATTTTTCATAATGGTCAACTTTATTGAAAGATAAAGGATTACACGAGTATTTATGAACTCTAAGGACTTGTACTAGACTAGAGAAAGGAGGAGTTGTCCAATATAGGAAACATAGAGATCTGGAGTCTTTGACTAATCAGGTTATTCTAGATCAATTTTTGACTCTTTCTAAACAGTTAAACTACATAATCCAAATTAAGATAGGAACCATACCCTATAGATATATATGTCCGTGTCCAACATTTATTAAAAGGCAAAAATAAAATTGACTCCAAATCATAATAAGTCTTAAATAATAAATCACTATATCCTAAAGAATAAAAGCACTTAAATTTCATTCCAAAAATGCCAAAACTTGTTGCAAATTCATTTGTAGATGTCGTGAATATTTCTGTATCAAAAACTTAATGAAACCTTATTCTATGGCCCAACTACATGGGCTGTATATCTTCTATTCTCTTCCACTTTGCTTTGTCTAAGATCAATTCTGTACATAAACTTCATGCTCAAAATATTTTTTATTATTTACGTTCCCTTATTTCCTCTTGGTTTGCCACTAATATCAGTTTCATCTTTTCTTGGCTGCGACTAGAAGCATTCTATGAATATGTTTGTACCACCTCAGTTGATTTGCTTGAATTTGCCTTCTATTGGTCCTATCTTTATCAATTAGTAAATAGGCTCATTTATTATTCTACCTCATTATTTTACCACCTATCTATTTTCACATTTTTACTCATTATGTATGTGCTACTTCCAAGCTCAACTTGTAGTTGTTCGTAGCATCATATTGAAGTCCTCTAGAGATTTTCGTTTTAACCTAATAAAATTATTCAATCACAACATTTTTCTACTTTATCCAAGCAACTCTATTTTCTTTGTAGTATCATCTCCAATTTGACTGGCTATTTGAAATCATTAATGATGGAACCTAGATATCGGAATTGTCTAATGTTAGGTACTTCAATCTCTCCAACACTTGTTTCCTTCCCATTTTGTGCTTCTACCTATAGTGTAATTACACTTCATTCATTTAATCTCACTTTTTCCTGTGTTAGACGCCTTTATATCAAGATAATATAAGCATAGCTTGAACTTGTGCAAATTCTCATTCACACACAAAAATGTCCACAGTTCATTTCATAAACAGGAATTATGACCTGTCCTAGCCCTTTCTGACTTCTATCTTTCACACACCAAAATGAAAAAAACGTTGGATACTTCATGTATGCCCCTCATTATAATAGAGGCAAAATAATTTTGGTAGGGAACTACTAAATTATCCTGCATCATTTTGCTATAACCGTCGTTGCATTATATGCCAACTCAGTTATGTCAGTATACTAGCTTTAACGCATTTCTTTTTCTAGAATACCGTAATATGCTTCTTAAAAATAATTGAAAACCATACGAAGATCTTTTTTCCCCGATCCAGCATTTTTGGCTGTGCTTAAAAGTAAGTCAAACTTACTGTCAAGTTACTTATTTTGCCAAACATTACCCTTTTTACTCACACAACTTACTTTTCTAGAAAGTAAGTTAAGATTTATTTTGTAGAGAAGTAACTTTAAGCTTTGCCAAACATGCTCGATCCTCAACAATACATCTCTCGGGGGTAAATCAAAGTTGGTTCTCTATTAGTGTCATTTCAAACATAAGTCGTCTGTCAATTACTCTCTCCTGAGTTTTGTCACATGATTTGTCAATTCAATGTAGTGATAATTTGCTCAAATTTGAATCTTGGGTATTTTATAAATGGGAACTAAAATACTTTCTCCATTCATTGATCAACTTTTCAGTTGAAATATATGATACCTAACTTTGTCAACCAAGATAATTTTACTTATCTAAGCAGGGTTGTAAATTTCTGCTTATGGTGAGCTTCACAGTTCACGCTGCTCAAATTCATCCTGATGTTATAAATGAGCCTGAGAAATGTTCAAACTTAGCTTGCTTAATGTTTGTGCTGAGCCTGAACAAGCTTCTGTAGAGTAAATTTTGAGTTGAGCACTTGGTTAATTTACATTATATTTGGTACTTAAAAGGTCAGAGTTGAGCTTGAAAATTTTTGCAAGCTTAAAATTTGTTGACGTAAGACTCTTTTTTCTTTTAAAGTCGAGGTTCTTGTGGGCACGAGCCAATGCCGAGCTACTCAAACCTATTTACAGCCTTAAATCTGAGAAACTTGCTAACTTCAATAAAATACCATCTGGTCTTAACCCTATTCTCTCCTCTCTTGGGTCTACCGTCTACATGTGTGTATCTATTAACATATTATAAAATGTTAAATATACAACAAAGGAATTGGATAAAAGATCTGATTCCTGAGCTGTTTTCTAGCCCAAGGCTCGCAGGCATGGCTGAGATTTCAGTTTAGCATACACTAACGTATAATTACTCACAAGTTTATTTGAGATTTCTGGTCTCAATACCTTAGTTTGCATTGGAGCCTGGCCACATAACTGAGAGGAACGAAGAGTCTTATTGTTAAAGAGGAATGACTAGAGTAGTGTTTGATTTATTTTTAAGATGTTAACTTTCCCCAAGTTTGGCCATTTATCTGGGCATGCCTAGGGAACAAACTAATATTGTTATGGAATATAATTGTCTTTACATGTTCAAATCTGCACTGCAGTTATGGCGTTTATAATGAACTGATTTTACCTGTCTGGAAGCTCGGTTATAAATGTTTGGGTTCTTGCTATAAACAAAATAAGTCTCTGTTTTGTGTATGGAATTTTTAAACTGTAAATTTGTGTAGCTCACCTTGTGTTACTTCGAAATAGTTGGTAATGCTAGGTTGTTTTTCTATTTCCTGTGGCCCTCTACAAGATCTCACAATCTTATTTAACAAGCTAACTAAAATATTTGATCCAACGAACTCAAAAGAGTAGTGCTATCTTGTTCTTCCAACTCCCCTTTCCTCTACATAGTTTTTATGCTCTTTCGGTTGAGGTGACCTTGAGTAAATATGGGTTCTTTCGATTAACTTGTTGCTCCCCTCATTTTTCAGAAGCACCAGGTTGTTGATCAAGTTCATACATCTTCCTATTATCCTCCTAATCCTGCTGTGGCATCATGGAGCACGCACGGGGAGAATCATATCTTGAGAGAGAATGGAACCATGTCTAATCCCAGTTACCACCATGATCAGCGAGTGGAGCCAAGCTCGAGAAATGTTCAAGATGGGATGAACATGGCATCTACTGCTTCTACTTCAAATTCAGGAGTGGCAAATGTAGCACAAGGTTATAGTGGTTATGCTACCTATCCAAACACTGATCCATATGGATACAACAGCTCAGGATATGCAGGTTACTATAGTGGCTACCAACAGCAGTCCAATCAATACCAACAGCATTCCAATCAATACCAACAGCAGTCCAATCAATACCAACAGCAGTCCAATCAATCATACCCTCAGCCTATAGGAGCTTACCAAAACACAGGTGCTCCTTATCAGCCTCTTTCCTCATTTCAGAATACAGGGTCTTATACTGGACCTGCAAGTTATTCAAGCACTTACTACAATCCTGGTGATTATCAGACATCTGGAAGTTACACAAGTGGCACTTATGGTTCTCAGACCAACTTGTGGCATGGAGGGCAGTATGCAGAATACACTTCTAATCAATATCCAAGCTACAAACCAGAAACAAACGCAGCTTATAGTTCTACCACTGCCGATGCAACTTCACAATATCAGCAACATTATAAGCAATGGTCAGACTATTACAATCAAAGTCAAACGGAAGTTAGCTGTGCTCCTGGGACAGAGAACTTGTCTGTTTCTAGTGCATCTAATCTTAGTTGTTCTGTTCCTAGTGCAAGTGGTGGGTATTCGGCTTCAAACAGCCAGCTGCCTGTACCTTATACCCCATCTTGGAGGCCAGAATCCAGTTCATCTGAGTCAACACCATTGCAGGTTTGGTTGTTCCTTTGACTTAACAGTTACTAAGAAGTTGCTGTTTTATTATGCACACCTGTCTATGCATTATTCTTTAATTTATGCTTCTGTGTGCTTTCTATTTCTATTATATTTTGCTGTTAAACTGTGGTTTAATCAAGGGAATAGTTTTATTTACTTGTGAAATATAGTATCTCTATTGACCTTGCCTTTTATTGAAGAACTTTGGCATCTGGAGATTGACAAAACAAAAATCCTACTCTTCTGATTTTAATGTTTCTCTTGGACCATAATGTTTGTTACGTTCAACTTCATGTTATTGGAGTAGTTCTGATTCAGTGGATGGATTAATTATATAATTCAATACTCAATCTTCCTTAATTCTTTAGTCACATGAGGAGTGTAGAGATGGAGTCAGGCATGATTATGGTAATGTGTTTGACGATGATATCGTCATTTTAAAAACACACTAATGCAGAATTAGAAAATTCATGTACATGCATGTTTTTTGATGCATGTTTTTTGTTTTGCTTTCACACATTTAAGTTATTTTTAGAAGTCCGACTTTTTGTCTGTATAATAAAGATCTGTGTTCTTTCAAAGGAGTACTGATAGTCAGACATTTGTGGAAGTGGTCTGAAAGGTGATGGTTTTTGTGTGTTTCATTACAGATTCTGGCTTCTGGAGAATTTCTTTCCTTTTAGGTGTGGTAAAACAGAACAAGAGTTATGAGGCGTTGAACTATTGAGGTTAATTTTATTATAACTGTAACCCTAACCTACTAAATGAACAAAGTAAGCGTTAAAGTTGCACATTTTCTGGAACATGGTAGTCATTTCATTAAGCTAAAATCGAGGTTGCTTCCATCCCCAAACATCAACGAAAATCTTATGGTTTCTACCAATCCCTTTTTTCTTGTTCT
This sequence comes from Forsythia suspensa, assembly GCA_023638005.1. Lineage (NCBI taxonomy): Eukaryota > Viridiplantae > Streptophyta > Magnoliopsida > Lamiales > Oleaceae > Forsythia > Forsythia suspensa. The sequence continues at coordinate 34,476,274 of CM042674.1, read as the reverse complement.
TGCTCTTTCCTCCATTTTGCCTCCTCATTGCACCGAGAAGGAAGTTTCTGATATTACCAGAAAATATATAGGGTGGGCAGAAAGACTTTCTTGGTTCTACTTGAGTTGACCACCATCAACATCCTTGGCAATCATAGTTCTATAAACAAGAAGTCTATAAAATCAACTTGAACAATAGGAGAGTTCCTTTGCAACATGAAGATCTTTTAATTATTTCCTTTTCTAATACTAGGAATAAAATGAATAGGGATTATTTGCAGACTTACCTGGATGATTAACTGAGAAAGTGACCTATAATTCAATGAGATGCAAAGTTAATTGGTAACAAGTTCTTTGGATCGATAACTGTCAAGTTGGGATTCAAAGAAGCTCTTGTTTTTTTTTTTTTTTTTTTTTTGTTCTTCTTAAGGCAGAGAAGTTTTTTTCAAAAGGAGAAGCTTATCATTGTGATATTCTTTCCTAGTTGTTGTTTTCTGTGACCTGTGAACATGTTTTCTACTAATTGGACATTGGCAAAATTGTGAGAAACTAAAATAGGCTGTGTTGAATTATCTATATCGATCTTTAAACATGACCAGGCCTTTTATGAATTGTGGTCTCAAAATTATAAATCATTATGCAGCATAGATATACTTTAGAAGGTTATGTCATTGTCTCTTGGTCCATAACTACGAGCACTGGCTGGCTGTTTATGGAGGGAAGATGATGCCATAGTGGTGCTTAAAAAATTACTTTTTTTTTTTCGCCATTACACTTTCCCACTTATATAATATGATTGAGAATTGTGAACGGAAACTGTGGATATTCTAGTCTTCGTATTTTATGTGTCCAAGTTTGCTTATGGTTTTGATACCATTGATAAGGTTCCTCAATCTCTTCAATTATCTAAAAAGCTACAGGACTTGTTACCAGTTTCTATGTAATGAGGGGATTAATAATATGTTGATATGCAGAGTTTACTTCTTCCGACAAATATATTCTTTTCTGTTGTAGTATGGGGGGTGGAGAGGCATGGTGTTGGTGCATATTTTGCGAAATTTGATTGCATATTGTAGGTTCATGTAAGATATCACAAAATTTGTTTTGATCAATTGTCATGTCAAATTTAGCATACTATGGTCTTTTGTTGTCAGCCTGGCGTAGCAAGTGGCAGTACCCATGAAGGTTACTGGAAACAGGGCACTCCTGCTTTCCAAGATAACTATTCAAATTCTCAACCACCTCATGTTCAAAATCCTCTGGATGCAAATCCTTCTTATGGAAGTTTTCAGACTCAACAGCATTCTACATTTTCTCATGGTTCCAGTATGCTATATCCAGCTTCTCACCCGGTGTCCCAATCATCCTTTCAAACTGTATCACAACCTCTTGATTCCCGCAGGGTAAGCAAACTGCAGATTCCAACCAATCCCAGAATTGCTTCAAACCTGGCGTTGGGTTTACCAAAAACTGACAAGGACAGCGCTACAGCTAGCACAGATTCAAAGCCAGCCTATGTTAGTGTGTCAATGCCGAAGCCAAATGAGAAAGCACTGTCTCATGATGCAGATTCCATGCTTAAGGTTATACTCTTCTGTTTTAGAATTTCTTTTGGTAACACTGGATGATTCTGTTTTTGATACTAGCTGTATAAGATGTATAATTTGCAACTTTTGAATGGCTGACATTTTATGTATATAGCTGGAAGCTTTTTCTAACTTATCTGTTTTCTGCTTTCTAATATTTTGTGAAGTAGACATATCTGGCATGTGAAAACTCAACAGAAGTCACTGCTTCACTTCCTTTCTTTTTCTTCTGTTCCTGCTTAAGGTTTCTCGATATAAAAGAAGATATCATGGAGACTGCATCATATGATAAACTCAAACTAATATATCTGCCATTGTATTTTCGTATTAGTTGTTTCATTTATCACTATCAACTGCCATCACTTTTTGGTACTATAGACACATAAAAGCTTGAACAAGATTCTCATCATCTTAATTTGTTATCTCGGCTGTGTTTTTCTCAAATTCTAAGTATTTAAGTTTACTTAATATTTCCTTGCCATTTGTTTCTTCACGTGTAATTGAGAATGAATTGGAAAGCTGTTTCTTGTACTTCTATCCATCCAAAACAAGGCTTTGTTTGATTTTGTTTAAAAATTTGCTAAAAAGTTGAAGTCAAGGTCAATAATTAATTTTAACTACATACATTTGATGAGACTTACAACTTGTATCAATTTTTCAACCACATATTTTATCAACTTTTATTAAAATTTACAAAAAATCTGATTTTTAGCAAAATCAAACGGGCACCAAAAACTAAATTACTTTGGCCTTCTGATAATTCTATGTCTAATTTTATAGTTGTCTTCCCTTTCTCTCTGTGGGAGATGGTGGATCAATATTTTGTAGTATTTTGAACTTGTATCTTCTCTATCATATTTACTGCCTATATCTACAGTATCCTCCTCCACTTTCCACTAAAAGCTTTCCTCATCTGTGCTCATTCACAATTTCACAACCTTTGTAAGCGGTGGGGTTGGTCCATTGTGTCAAGGGCACCTTAGTACACCAAAACAATGATACAGTTGTTATACAATGATATCAACAGTAGGACTACCTCACAATCATTGTGCTCTCTGAGAAACCCAAAGTTTAATGCATTTCCATTTGCTGCAAGTCTCATCACTACCTGTGATGCGGTTGTTCTGCAACTTAGGCAGAGTATTATTGCCTCTAGTGTTTGTGCTTGCTAAGAAACCCAAACAATAACATGTTTCTATTTCATTGCAAATCCTGTCATCTCCTGTATATTTTATTTTTTTGTTGGAGGGTCCTCACTGCTATCTGCATTTTACTGTGTACACATTGATTGTGTACTGTAGCTATGTTCACGTGGCAAGATGAGAACAAGATAAATGAGATGCTATCGAGTGTCAATTATGAATCCAACTAACCAACACATGATAGACTCTTGGTGCAGACGGGACTTGGAAGGAGAGAGGTTTTGGTTGTCTAGGTGCTAGGTTTCAGTTTGTAGCCTTTTGAGCTTTAGTTGATCTTTCATCATTTATTGTATTAAAATGTATTACTGTTCCATTTCTAAATGACATTCTTCATTCTTTGATATTTTGATGGTTTAGCAAAGAACTAAGAAAGTAATTTGAGTGTAAATAAATGGCTTGATGAGGAATAATGCTACAAAAACTAGAACTCAAATTGATGGATCTGTCAAGTTAAAAACAACTCTGTAAGGCGTAATTTAGGATCATCCGGATTTTATTTTGTTTTTCAATTGATATTAGATACGATAAATGATGGAGAAAGGATTGAGAGGTTGGAGAGCTTCGCTCAAGAAACACTGAGGTCTAATGATTCTTGTTGAGAATTGATGCAGACAAGTCGTCTATTGTGGTTGTGTAGTCAATATTTGCTGGCTTTGAAGCATGGACATGCCATCGGCGGCGATGTGTCGGTGTCCGACATGTATCGGACACGGACACGTCGCCGGTGGCTTTATTCAAGTTCCTTAAAAAAAATGCAAAACTAACCTTTTTGAAGACCGATTAAACTGGGTTTTCCTTAAATTTCATGTTTGTGCATTTCTCTGATGCCAACCCAAACTTTTTTCCGGTGAGATTTTGATGCCTTGTGTTTTGACTGTAAAACCATCATTTTGGGAACATGAAAAGAATTAAAGAAGATGATTGTCTGACTTTGTAAGGAAGATGGCTGCTGGCCTAATTAATTTAACTTTTAGTAGGGCCTATTAATTTAAAACACCCTTTTTAAAATGTTAAAATACAACTTTGCCATCAAGTAACTAGCTTACACAACAAGTTTTGCTTTTTAGTTTTTACCATTCATCCTCCATTTCAGCAAACAGCGTCCCAAGTATACAAATTTGAAAATTTTATTTGCTTTATACATACAAAAAAAAAAAAAAAAAAATAATAATAAAAATAAAATTAAACGTGTTGGCGGCGTGTCGGTGTGGTCACTTTTTAAAATATCGTGTGTCGATGTATCCGATACGTATCGTGTCGGACACGCATATCCATATCCGTGCATCATAAATTGCTGGTGTTGACTTGGACAAGTAGAGTTGGAGCTCCTTACCTTAGAATCCTTGCTGATGGTTGATTCATCCCAGAAAAGAAAACATTCTCATCATCTCATAAAACATTTATGTTGGTCAATGAGTATTATTTTTGCCCCCTAGATCAGCATTCGTCTAGTTTAGTACTGTAGTTGTATGTCACATGTCTGTGAGGACACAAGTGTTTGCACCTCATGTTTAACTTGTTGCAATTATATTATTTGAGTTCATTTATCTATAGAACTTTGTGAACAGAGAAACATCATGACATGACAGGACATGACATGCCGTGCCATCATATTTCAGCAGCACATATTAGAATGGGGGATGCATTCCTGACAATATAATACTGAACTCGTTATCTTTACTGGTGCAGCCTGGCGTGTTTCCAAACTCATTGCGTGGTTATGTTGAAAGAGCTTTTGCTCGTTGCAAAGATGATGTGCAAAAGGCGGCTTGCCAAGCTATCATGAAGGAGGTATATACTCTAGTTAATGAAAAATTAACGTGCATTTAATAATTTAATGGCGACAAAGGCATGACAAACCTGGTACCTCTTTGCATTAAAATTAGCGTACAGCACATTATTTTCAACAACTGAAGTATAGATGACATGTCATAGAAACATGGCTGATGAGAAGCGCATAACCTTTTTCAGCAAGAGGAAAAACATAAATTTTGGTTGAAGAGAACTTTTTCTGGCTTAGAAGGAAGGCTTAGAAGGAAAAATTGAAAAATTACTTTAATACCACTAACTTAAAATTGTGCAATTGCTTCGACAGGGAGATTGTCTTCTGAAATATGGTCCATTAAGATGAACGTTGTGCTTTCTCCTTGTTTAATTATCTTATATTTCCACTTCACATTTTTAATGAGCAAAGATCAAAATGTGAGACTGACCACAGCGCTTGTGGTTTTTGGTTTTTTAGAGGTATGCCGATTATATTTAATTAATCCAGATCCTGATTATTCTTTTATAGATTTTTTCTTTTCCGTTATAGGTATAATATTCAGCAGTTACTCCTTTATATTACCTATTACCACGACATGATGTGTTCAACTGTTTCCCTTCCAACTTTATTTAGCGACCATGTTTTGAATTTAGCCTTTTAATCATGATAAAATATTCTGTATTCATGCACATGAATAGATTTAGTGAATCACTTGATGTTAACATTTATAACTTCTCTTCACTATTTAGGTCATAACTAAGGCAACTGCTGAAGGGACGCTTTATACGAGAGATTGGGATACTGAGCCTCTTTTCCCCTGCCCAATGCCGATGCCGATGCAGTTAACAAGGAGTATGCCTCCTCCCTGTCTCATGCATGAGCACGTCCACAAACGTGGGAAAATAATATACTAACTATATCCATCCCAGCAGCTGCACTACTCTTTCTTAGTAGTTGTTAAGTAACATATAAGATGCCATGAGCTGGCACTTTATTTATTTTTTTTTGAACCCTCAGTGATTCGAACATTCTATCATTTCAATGTAGGTCACGATCTCACTGTTCACAAGGCCTATTGTCTTTGTTCTCCCTTTTATCAGACAGTAAAAGAACACGGATCTTTTGACAGTGTTTGGTCTTACATAATTTTGGACAATATATCTGTCACATCTTAACTAATCCTGATATCTTGATGTTGTTATCCAGAGATGCACAGTTTCTCACTCCAATTTTTTCATCGCCAAAGAATAAGAGAAGTCCTAGTAGGCGAGCCAAAAGTAGATGGGAGCCTATTCAAGAGGAAAAAGTGGTTGACAAATCCGCTAATTTTTCTTATGAAACTGTAAAATATGGTGGTTGGAACAAACAGGTATTAATCTTCTTTCTACCAGAAATGTGTTTTATGAGTTCTTAAACTGCTGATCATATGGGTTCTACATTCAGTTTGTTTCATTTGCGTGTTTGATGATCCTTATGCTGACTTTTGCCATTTTGCAATTGTTCAATTGACTTTATTGATACATGAAACTATTTTATATCCATTCTATCCTGAAGGGTCAATGCAAGATGAGTTGATTCCACATTCCTTTTGTTTCACTTGTATGCTTGATAATTGTTATACCAACCTTTGCTGATTGCACCACTGTTTAGTTGACTTTATTGGAAGACTTAGTTATTTTAAATTTATTCTATCCTAATTCAAGGTTGATGGTTGTTAACTGCCTTGCCTAAAAGCTTGAGGGTTAGAGAGGGCCACATGTATTCATTTAAATTTTGCACACTGGATTTATGAATCACAGGTCTAAGTGTATGTTTGGTAGTGCTGAAATTATTTTTTAAGTGTTTATATTATAAGTTGTGGATGAATGTGTATATAAAAAAGTGGGTTATAAGTTGTGGGTCCTATGAAATGTGTGGATAACAAGTATGTTTAACCAGCTGAATTATAATTTAAGCACCACCAAACATGTGCTAAGACATGCACAATTTTCATAAATGGATGGTGTCAAGTCTTGAACCCAGGTCTCTTATCCCAGCTCTGATATCATGTTCACCACCTCATTTAAAAAATTAAGCTGATAGAGAGGGGCCACATTTATTTATTTAAATCTCGTCGTCAACAATGAGTTTTGAATCTCTGTTTTTGGTGCCACAGTATCATGTAACCACACATCTTGACTTTGCCAATGGATGTCAAATGGTTGTAGACATGGTTGACTTGTTTTAAGGAAAGTATTCTCATGTTCTTGTTCGGATGGATATGACATTGATAAAATTTGGCGTTGTACTAATTATGATCACCATTGCAAAAAATCTTTAGACTTAGCAAGAATCTGATGTCAGGCCTTGTAAATCAGCAAAGAGTTCTATCTAATTGGTCAGTGCCAATGTTTTGAGTTAGTATGGGTGACCAATTGTATTCATCTGTTTTGCAGTTTTCAGCTGGAAAATCAGAGAACAAGGAGAATACTTTGAGCACAAAATTCTCTTTTCCAGAGCAGAAAGCCCTCAACAAAAATGCCACAAGACCAGCTAAGAGGCAGCGCCTTAGTAATGGTTTGAATGCAGCAGTTGATGGTGAAACTTCTAGTGATAGTGACAAGGAACAGAGTTTAACAGCATATTATTCTGCTGCTGTAGCACTTGCAGATTCACCAGAAGAAAAGAAGAGGCGTGAAAATCGTTCAAAGCGTTTTGAAAAGGGACGTGGAAGTCGACCAGTAAACAATCAGTCGAAGGCAAAAAAAATGGGAGCCAGCAATTTTTATGCAAGACGGGCTAGTGCAGTAGTACTTGGTAAAAACTTTGAGGAAAAAGGCAGCAGGGCTGTTGAAGATATTGATTGGGATGCTCTCACAGTCAAAGGAACTTGCCAGGAAATTGAGAAACGCTACCTGCGCCTTACTTCTGCACCTGATCCTGCTACAGTAAAGTTCTTGTGTTAGCTTTGAAATAAATTTATGTGCTTAAATGTCAGGTTGTCTCATCAGTAGGGGTGCACTTTTTAAGAGAAATAATGTTTTGCAGGTGAGGCCTGAAGAAGTGTTGGAAAAAGCTTTGATTATGGTTCAAAATTCTGAAAAAAATTACCTTTACAAGTGTGATCAGTTAAAATCTATACGGCAAGACCTTACTGTACAACATATACGTAATGAGCTTACGGCAAAGGTATTGATTCTGTTGATGTCAACATCTATTATATGCTTGTTGTCAGTGTTCAAGATACTGTTTTTCCTCTGTTTATAGTCTCCTATTGTTAATTAAGCTTGCATACTTAACTGTCACACTAAATGGAAAATTGATTTCTCTTTTTTCTTGGTTATTAGATTCTCTGGTTTTGGTAAATATCTATTTCTTACCAAGATGTGATGTTCCCTTTTAGGTGTATGAAACTCATGCTCGATTAGCAATAGAAGTTGGAGACTTGCCAGAATATAATCAGGTTTTTCTACTATGACTTTTATACTTCTGTGTTGATAAGTCTTGTAGGTTTTACTTTACAGGGTTATCTTATTATTTATTTTTTACTGTTTGTGTTTTGTATTAGTCTTGACACATTGGTATATCAGGTAATGCCACCCCCTCATTTTTTATACTTTTTAACATTATTTCTGTACTCACTATCATTTTCAAAAGCAGCCTGTAGAATATTGTGTTTAGTATTTGTGAGGTAAATTTTGATTTGGCTATTTTTGATTTTCCCCACCTTCTTGTTTACTAAAATCCACTTCGCAAAGGGTTATTAGTATTACTTTGTACTATTAGACACCAATTATATCTAATAGAGACAATATCCTATCCTGTTTCACTCACTTCATATTCATTGTGATTATTGAGAGATTAAAAGGGGAGGGAGTATGGCTACTTTCATTGGTCTGAAATTGCTTTGATATTTGTTGTTGCATTTATGTACAAGGAGGGGTCTGCTCTGGTGTTCATGGTAGAGAACTAGAGTAACATTGGCCTTTTCTTTCAGATTAGCATAAGATGAATTGAAGATGAAATACCAAAAGGAATGTTGATGAAGTAATTTGCTTATTATTTTGATACCTTTTAAATTCTAAGTTTTGATATTAAATGGAGCTATATTTTATGGACCATGAGTTTTTTTACTGAAACGTCCGAATGGAATAGTATCATTAGAGTTGAATTCAGTTGGACTATATATTCCCTTAATTTCCGATAATGTAGACTTATAAATGGGTAAGACAAAGAAACATGGAAAACCTATAAACTGGGAAGATGAGAGGGGCATGGATCTCTTCAGTTTTGGTCTGTAAATGAGTGGCTGATGTTGATGTGTTAGTGGTAGTTGAGTTCTGTTCTAGTGGGGACTGTAGTGATACTCAAAATGGACATGGTGGCAGTTTTCTGCAGTTGAGTTTACTGGTGCTTTGAGGATTGTGATGTCTTGGTGGTGATAGTGTGGGTATGGGGTTCCTAAATGTGTTGGTGTTTTGGTGGGAATCCTGGTGAGAAAAAGGTGGCAGCGGTTTTTTTAGTTGTGTGCCTGGTAGTTCTCTCTCTCTCTCTCCACACAGTTTTCTTTCTTTTTCCCTGATGACAGGGTTGGTGTGGGGGTTGGGGGGTGGGCGGAGGGGGGTAGGGGTGGTGGTGGTTGGGGAATATTATATAGAAACTTGATGCAACCTTTTTTATCCGTTCCTTTTCGTTTGGGTGAGGGAGTGGGTTGTAAGAAGGGAAATTCTTCTAGGTATTCTAAATTCTAAAATTTGCAACAGTAAAAGAAGAATTAAATCTTAGTGTCTTTGCTAGGTAGATTTTTCACAAGGTGAAGGGATCCAAGAAGTAACCAATTTTCTGTAATTGTACTGTAACTTAATTAAGAATAGAATGGAAAAAATCTAGAATATGAGATAGATGGAGTATGTATTTGGTGCTGCGTGACTCAAGAGGATATCCATTGCCACAAAGTACTGTTTCATCTCACATTATAGGCTGTCTGCTTCTTCGTGATAGCTATATATGTACATACATGTTATATTATGAGTGATTAATTTCATTGTGAGCTAGTGTTCTACAGTAGTAGAACTATTTGCAGAGTTCACATTTCAATTTGTTTCACCTTAGTAGATTTGGTCATTAGAGTGGTAATCTTCTTTTTGTAGTCGAGCATTCCCAATGCTTACTAACCAAAGATCAGTGGTGATGTAAATGTGTATTATATCTGATTTAAGCTCTCATTTGTTTGATAGTGAATTGTTTTCAGATTCATGGAACTAATTGACTCTTATGAGTTTTTTTTTTTTTTATCTATTGCCTCTCTGCTTGTGCAGTGTCAATCACAACTGAGCACACTTTATTTGGAAGGAATTAAGGGATGCCATATGGAATTTGCGGCTTACAATTTACTTTGTGTACTATTGCACTCCAGTAACAACAGGGATCTCCTGTCAGCAATGTCAAGGTTTGTGAGCATATGGACAGTTTGGCTTTTCTTTTCAATGATTTATTACCTTCAGTAACCCATATTTTTTAATTCTTTATATGAACCAATTAATTATTCTGGTTATAGCTGGAGCATTGTCAATTCCTATGGCCTCTTCAGCCATCTCTTTCTTTCTCTCCTTGCTGTTTTTTTTGTGTAATTTCCTACTGCTGCTTGTGGGTTTCTCCTTGCAATATTTTCTCCTATATTTTACCGTTTCTTCTCTCATCCATGGTACATTGCCAAAAACATATAAATCCTCTTACCGTAGTAGGATTAGACTGCCATTCTCCCATGCAGAATTTGTGAGGTTAAGAGGACAAGAAATGTTATAAACTTATGGAGAACAAATTTTTCTGAAATATACTAATGCTTTCATTTCAGAATGAGTTGTCTTGGTTTGCGTTGATATGGAGTTGTGGTGAGGCTAACCACATACCAGTTTCCATACCTCACGCTGTTAGCATCATCCCCAACCACCACCAAACTACGCATCTCAATGTTTTGCATTATGTTCAATACTTGAGAAATACTAGTTCCAATCATTCCCAGAATTATGATCCTTTTTAGTTGGTGCTGAGTTTGTTTGTATGCATGTCTTGTTTGAATTGATTACCATAGCAAAAGCCCACATGATACGTAACTTCTCATAACACAGAAGGAAAGGAAGATTTATACCTCAAAAATCTGATATTGATTCTGAAGTTCAGCTTTTGCTTCAAACACCAATATGTCTTCTGCCAATATCTATTGCAAAATCAACTCTGTGGGCACCTTCTAGCAAATATACAGAACCTTTTATAGGTCTCAAGCAAGGAGAAAAGAGAGATTGTTGGATTAGGAGTGAGATTATTCTCCCCAGTCCTAATTCTACCCTAAATGAGATGGCTTAGTCAGTTTTCTTCACCAAAACAAATCGATTTAGTTTTGATGTTATTGCACATGCTCAAATCTTCCTATTATCCTAACATGATTTAATTCTCATGCCAAACATGGTTTACAACCAAAATTAGAGCAAGCTCATCTTAATCTAATTAAGATATCGCATTCCAATTTCAGATATCCATGATTTTACTTTAATTTAAATGAATTATCCAAAATTACTTGCACCAGAGACTTTAAAAACTTCACCAACATGCAACTACTAGTATGTTGACTGGGGTCTCAATGACCTATACAACAATCCTAATTTCAATAGGATTTTGAATACCCACAATCTCATTGCTATTCTTGAACATTGTATTAATCATATATTCCATCCACTATAGAAATATGACTGAGCTATAAGATTCTGTTTCAGATTATATTATAACAATATAGTTTTTTACTTTTTTCATTGGCTACTCATCATTAGGTCTTTTCCCTCTTGATGAATATACAATTTCTAAAGGAATAAATATTATGAACCTCTTAGACATTCCAACCTTCCTTGAGTTACTGATGTAAATCATTAGAGTCAGACATATCTCTAGTTAAAGTCTAATTTGTAGTAAATGTCTTTATTATCTATTCTGATGAAACTTCTTTTATTAAAATTACCATGCACCACATGGATTTCATGATCACAACCACTATATTAGTGTGAAGGCAAATTATTTTTGTCAAGATTCATTGCAGTGTCTGTTTAGAATATATATTTTCAAAACTATAAAATGACTTAGACAATAAATTGAGGATATTAACCACAATCTCATTCGATATCTTTATGCAATTACTCCTATGATTCGAATCTATTATTCTCTCAAAATTAAGGACTCATAATATAGTAGCTTTGAGTAAACCAATCTTAGTGACATTATTTTTAGGAGAGGTTTTTTTCACGATGTCCTGTTCAATGTATTCTATGTGACATAACACACTAGCATGTCAAACCCAAAATCTCATTCTACTGACCATGACAAGTCACTTCATCCCATTGAGGTCGACATTCTACAATCTCTAGTGAGCTTCGTAACTTGCCTCCGGTAAATAACAATTTATCAAGTTACAAAAAACCCTTGAATTGTTTTTATTTGAGCCTATCTCCATACACTCGCATCAAGTACAATGTATACTTGGAGAAAAGTTCTCATTAACAATGTAATAGAAATACAGGCTTAGAATGTATATATGAAATAATGAAATCTTATTCAACATTCAGTTTGTAACTTTGAGGAATTTGATTTAAGTTTCCTAACACGACTTGCCAGTTAGACATTGAAATCTGATGACTAGAATAAGGTTTTGAATACATTGACAGTTATGCCCACCAACCATTGAAGGGAGAAAGTGAAAGAGGATGGATTATTACATAAAACTGGAAAGATGAATAACTCTTAAATCATTTTTTGTTTGTTTCAAATAATGGTCGTGTTACTATCTTATTTACAAGGAATATGATAGCTTATATTATTGCATATAATTGATCATATTACTAGTTCTCCTGTTGCTTTAAGTTTGAGCTTGGCATGCTAGTGAAATAATTTCTGACTCTGTTTGGTTGTCGCACATTATTGACAAAGTGTTTAAATAGTCAGTGGCCAGAGGGATTTATCAGGTCGGTTTTGTCTTTTATGTGAGCAGATACACAATGCTAAACTTTCTTTGCTGTCAATGTATTCTACAGATTATCAGCTGAGGCTAAAAAGAACGAAGCAGTAAAACACGCTCTTTCAGTTCGTGCAGCCATGAGTTCTGGAAATTATGTAATGTTTTTCAGATTATACAAGACAGCACCTAATCTTAACAGCTGTCTTATGGGTGGGTATACCTACTTCATGGTTGAACCACTGTATTAATTTACTGGGTTAATTACACTCAGTCCTATTCTTTCAGCTTTGTATTAACATCATCCCCATTCAATTTTATTCGCAGATATAGTCCACATCCTTTCATTAATTTGCATAGATGGTCCTCAAATGATTTTTTTGAAAATTTTACCCATGACTTAAATAAATTAAAATAACAAGGAAAAGAAAATATAATAGAAAAATTGCAATTGGGACCCTAACCTTTTCAAATGAAATCTCCCCGGGTTGCTCTTGTTGGTTGGTGGAGTGGGGGATGTTTGGAGAAGATCTTCATTTTTTTTTTTTTTTTTTTTTCCTTTTTCCTTTTTTTTTTAATTATTTAAATAATAGAATGTGATAGACGATTTTGTTTTTGTTAAATTAGTCAAATTTGGGTCACAAATTTGATTTTTTGTCAATTAACGGACTCTGGACGAAATCTAACTAGACTCCAAATATCCTTTTGGTTAATATAATTAGAAGGTTTGAGACTTGATGGCACATTTTTTATTATTTTAAGTGAATATATAAAAAAAAAATAGAAGGTTTAGGATTTATTTGTACTTTTGAAAAGGTTAGGGTCCTAATTGCAATTTTCCCATTGTATTTTCTTTTTTCTGCTATTTTAATTTATTTAAGTCATTGGAAAATTGTCAAAAAATTATTTGAGGACCATTTGTGTGGATAAATGAAAGGATGCGATTGTGAGTGTAATTAACCCTAATTTACTTGATCGATCACCATATGAACTAGTAGATGACAAATACAATTCTTACTGTAGATCTTCACGCTGAAAAGATGCGATATGCGGCCATAAGATGCATGTCTCGTTCATACCGTCCTACAGTTCCCGTGTCATATATCGCTCAGATTCTAGGTTTTGCAAATCTCTTGCTTTCAACTGAAGCGAGTGATGAGAAGGATGTGGATGGAGTGGAGGAGTGTGTGGAATGGTTGAAAGCTCATGGCGGATGCCTCACTTTCGATAACTCTGGAGAGATGCTTCTTGATACGAAGGTAATTTTATCTATTGTGTTTTTATGCAAATTGGGGACTAGACAACTCTATGAAAAGTTGGTGGTTTTTTCTTGAATTCAGTCATTTCTGAAACATGTTTGATTGCCCAAAAGAAGTACAGATTGGAATTTAAGCTCAGAGAAGCTCTTATAATAAATCAATTTCTTTGAATGTGGTAGTTTCCATTTTAAAATGTGTGTCGTAACTTATTTTAGTTCTAGAAGCACTGAGTTTCATGGTCACTCAACTAGTTGTGTACCTTCAGATTTACCATGTCTCCTTTCATCCTATCTAATATGAGATTAGATAGTAGTGAGACAAGTCGTCAGTGAGTATGGGCTGATAGATGAAAGCAGCAGCCTATCACAAAATGATAAAATATGAGAAAAAAAAATGGGATACATTAGTCTCAAATAGTGTTGAGGCCAGGTTGATCAAGCAGCAACTGGCATACACCGTTGTAGCTTTTGGTATATAACTGTGATTTTTGTGTTCCACTTCCACCAATCCATCAGTTTTACTGTTTACTCATACCCAATCTGCATTGAATTTAGGAAGGTGACTGCAAACTGATTGCCATCTTTTGTTTGATTTTATCTTGAACAAAAGTTGTAGATTGAGTTAGTTTTGGTGTAATTTAACCTGAAATTTGGCATGACAGCTATGTATTGGGTTTTGCTGACTTCTTTTTCCATCTTTTGTCACTGATAAGGAGAGAATTTTGACCTGGCTAGGGCTTTATCTAGTTGGTCGTTGCCATATATTCTGTGCATTGTTAATATAGAGAAAAAGGGCAAATATGAAGTATGGTAGTGATATGCTGATGATTAGTGAGAAATTGTGAAAAAAATATTCGCATTATAAAGATCTTCAAGGACCTGGCTAGGGCTTTATCTAGTTGGTCGCTGCCATTTCTTCTGTGCATAGTTAATATAGAGAAAAGGACAATTATGAGTATGGTAGTGATATGCTGATGATTAGTGAGAAATTGTGAAAAAATTATTATAAAGATCTTCAAGGACTGCATTTGTGTAGGAAATTGTGAGATCACGTTGAAAAAGGAAAAATAAGGTGCACATGGTATGATATTACTGAGGTGGTAGATATAATATGTACCTGCATATAAATTGATTATATATACCTTGTGGAGAAATGCATTCACCTATGTGGAGGAGGAACTTATAGGCAGCTTGTGATTTTTCTTATAAGCATGTCAAACTACCAGCCATCTCCTCTAGACAGCCCCCTCTCTATCTTTGCTGCCATCGTATAACCCCTTTCCACGTTCCCTTGCATCAACCGGCCTCTAATCCACCTTCCCAACCCAACTCCCATTTGGGTATTTCTGCTCGACCAATACTAGTCACCATATATGCCCACTGTCACTGACCCCCTTCCATGTGAGCACCTTCCCATCTTTACGACCACAATTGACAACACAACCTCTGTAAAAAGGAAAGACGAAATGAGATGAAAGGGGAAGGAATCAAGGAACTGATAAAAGGAAGGATGAAGGAATATAGGTATGTTATTTAATGTAGTAAGCACTAAAAACCAATGTTCAAAAACATGTCAAAACTATTAAAATGCAAAATAAGTGCATAGTAAATAATAACCAATCTTGAAAATTCATAATAGTAGAATTTAAAATGTGCAAACAAAAGAAAAATCTATGAAGTAACAAAAAGAAACTATTACTTTAGTTGGTGGAGCAGTGGATTATTTCCAAAATGGGTCTATGAGGAACACAATTTTTAATGTTTTAATGATGCATTGGGCTGTTAATATAGTGGGTCAATTAGAATTATTAATGCTTTGTGGGCCCACACGTAAAGGAAAATGGGTCTATGAGGAACACAATTTTTTAATGTTTTAATGATGCATTGGGCTGTTAATATAGTGGGTCAATTAGAATTATTAATGCTTTGTGGGCCCACACGTAAAGGAAAATGGGTCTATGAGGAACACAATTTTTAATGTTTTAATGATGCATTGGGCTGTTAATATAGTGGGTCGATTAGAATTATTAATGCTTTGTGGGCCCACACGTAAAGGAAAGTTAATAAGAGACTAAGAGTGCACGCCTCACAAGCCTTGAGGCTGTGCTGTGAGGCACGTGCCTCACTCAGTTGAGGCGTACGACTCCAAAAATTGCCTCATAATCAGTGTCTTGAGGCTTTTTTGTTCACCTCACTCTAAGGTGGGCCTCAATTGGGGTTTTTTGAACCATGGTAAAAACTAGATTATATGGAGATAAATAATTTTGCAAATGTCTAAAAATATCTTTAACTAATATTTTGGATGTAAAAAATGCTGTAAATAATTGTTTAGATGATAAATCAAGATAATGCCCTTTTTGGTCTTATTGGAAGTACAAGAACTTACCAAAACACAACTAATTGCTTTAGAAGTAGCATTTTCATAAAACATGTAACTACTTATCATCTCAAACAGTGGTTATTTGAAAATGCCCATCTGCACATCGTCGTTGTTGGCATGTCCTGTCTCTCAGTCCACTTCTCTTGGCAGCAAGATAACTCAAGTCATGCATTATGATTGAAATCTTTTCTGAAAGTGGCTTTTCTTGGTAATATCAATGTGGAGTTAAATGTGCAGCACAACACCAAACCACGTTTTCAGGGCCAATAATAGGAACATGGTTAGATTGAACAATAAGGCACCATGGAAACATCCTACTACATCCCTCAGTCTTTTCAATAATGTTTTACCATTCCGGAAATCAGATCAGTAGGGGTCATTGTCTTGTGTGATTCTTTGTATACTGATGGTGCTTTTTTTTTTTTTGTATTTGCATGAAGTTGAGCATTTACTCTTGAACTAAAACTCTGTTACCTTCACTTTAGCCTTGCCATTAGCTTGGCCTCGTAGCAAACAAAACGACAAACATACAACTTTAAAAGTCCCGCACCTTGAATTCTGTCATATCTATTTTACTATTTTCTGATTAATACCTCAGTTTCTTGGTTATTGGTAATGTTGTTTTTTGTATTATCTCGAGGTTTTACACCCATTTGTATGTGCAGGCTTCTGCATCAAGTCTATACATGCCGGAACCTGAAGATGCCGTGGCTCATGGAGATGCGAGTCTTGCAGTTAATGACTTCTTGACTCGGAGTTTAGCGTAGGCAAATTAATTCAACAATGTCTACAGGACCAACACTCTGAAAATCTGTGCTTCCAAGGATCTGATTTATACAAAAGGTCAGGAATGCCAGTTTCAAGCGTTAACCAGGTATTTGGACCAAGTTAATGGCTGAAATGTGGAGGTTATAAATGACTGCAACTGTATGTGGCGAGAACTTTTAAGAGTAATCAAGATAGTAGAGAGTTTTGAGTTCCTATAAACACGTCAGGATAGTGGCTGCTGATAAGTGTAACATAGATATATTTGTATTGAAGAAAGAAGAAATTATCATTCTTTTTCTTGGAAAATGCATTTCTAAATAGCTTTGAAAGGATAGAAAGAAGAAAAATATAAACTCGGAGGTTAACCTTGTTGAATGATGGCTATTATAACCAATTCTAAGTCATGTAGTGCGATATCTTTACTTTATTTGCTTTGTAACTTGTTTCTAGTTTTTCTTGGGAGTTTTTATAAAAGAATCCTAAACCCAGCACCGGTTTGAAAAAAAAAAAAAAAAAATTTGAATTTTAGAAAGTTATTGTTTTAGTCCTTTTTTAGTTTATGATGACCAAAATACTCATTTAGTGTTGTGTTTAGCAGCTCTTGTCCAATTCTACAATATCTTGGTATTTTGAATCAGTTATAATCATGAATTTTGATCTTTTAATCTGAATCTCAAGTCTTCTCACATGCATGTTCTGCGAATTCTTTCTGCTATATGCAGTTATGTACTTAGCGAATAGGAATCTGTTTTCTAAAAGATCCCGACCTCCATACTTTTGTCGGTTTGCAAGAACCTTGTGATTTTCTATGTTGCAGTTGACATTCGACTGTCAGTTATATTAGTCATGTCTCTACCAATGCCTTTGGTATTGTGTTGATTATCACTCTTATTTTACTAGGCTATGTTATGATGGATTAGTTAACATCCAATTCTCTATCGGATGAATTAATGACAATGGTATGGAGTAGAAAGGTGTGTTGAGGTAGCTTTTCTTGATCAACTAGCTAAATTAATCTCCTTTTAATTTATTGTGTGGTGTTTCTTTTGATTTTATTCCACTCGAGTGTTTGATGTGTTTGTTTTTTCTTCTATGTTACCACGGTCGATATGATATGTCGATAAGTCAAAAATATATAGGAGGAATGGTAGTGATCTCCTCCACATTGGGGAGGAGTTATAAAACCCAATCGACAGGAGATCACTATCGATAGGCGGAAATAGATGATTTTCAATTCCGTCTTTACATCTTCTATAGCATCGTATCTGCTGAGTTGTACAGAAGTGGTAAATATGTCAGATTTTCTTTTGTAGTATGTCTACCAGTAAGGTCCGTGGACGCCCAAAGTCTAGTTGCTCGTACCATTCACTAATTGTCATACATTTGACCTTAGAAGTGTCTATTTAATTCTGTCTGATTAAACGTAGTTAATATTGATGGCAGGCCACTCTCTTTAATTTTGTTCAATTCGATGTGCTAAATGTACCATTAAACATTAGTGGTAGGTCGGTCGACTATAATACCTCTCTTTAATTCTGTAGTAAACGTACTGTCAAAGGTAAGTCAGCATACAAGAACTCTTCAGTTCTGTTACTATTAAAGCAATTGCCCTTTCTTATAGCATATTTGGTGGTGATGAAATTATTTATTAAGTGCTTATAAGTTGTAGATTCTATATAAGTGTGAATAATAAGTGAGTTGTAATTTGTGAATCTTACGAAATATATTGGTAAAAAATATGTTTTGATCCATTTGATCAACTTAAATTACAAACAGTTAAAAAGGAAAAAAACAGTCATCAAGCTTTTCCAGCCAAACTGTATAGCCCCCAACCGCCCCAAAACCCCTCTCTAGTCTGAGTCAGACAGTGTCTGACACCTGGAAGTGATAATTGCTTTGAATGAAACCTCCCTGTTAGCGGCGACATTCCTTGTCACATAAGTAGCTACCTGCAGATGCCGAGTGCCACCCTATTACCTTCTCTTGTTCTTGCTACCCACCAACAAACAGAAGTAAAACAAAATCCTAAACAAGAAGCCCCATGCAACTGTGATCCACAGACAATTATATTTTCTCAAATCTGTAATCCCTTGCAGTTTCAATATATCAGCAAGTAATTATCATTCCCAGAGAGTTGCTTAAGCTTTGCTGAAGCTTTTCTTTCAACAGCAATGGCAGTCCGCCGAGTGAAGTGGTGTCGAAAATCTCAATCCCTTTAAAAAAATACTTGTTAGGGTCTCCAAATTCATTCTACAAAACTGCTTCATATGGGTATTTCACCAGCTAAATATATTGGAACCAAATCCAGTAAAGAGGATTCTATCTCGGTTAACGTAGAAGCCACTGAATGGTAGAAAATTAGCCAAGATTGCCACAATAATTGTGTATCCGAGAATGACATGAGGAACAATTCCTGAAAGAAATGTAAAGAAAGAACTTCCGGTCCAGAATGATGCAAAGATTATCAAGAAGTAGAAGAAGAGGCCAGATGATCCGCCGTCGAGCCCGACAGCCCAGAATGTTTTGGCAGAAAAGGCTAAAGAGAGGAATAGTAGAGAAGGTAATACAACTAATGAATGTGATAGAACATAGGATGATCTTCTGTAAGCATTGTGTTTTCTCTCTCATGAAAATGTAAGGTAATGGTATTCTAACTGCGTTTGAGTTTTGTGTTTTGAGTTTTGAATTCATTTTGTATTTTGTGTTTTGAGTGTTTGTTTTGAGATTTTTGAAAATCGTTGTTTTTTGGTGTTTTTTTCGAATTGTTTCAAAACAAAACTCGAAAACGCTTTCTTGAATTTTTGAGAAATTTGGACTTGGAATTAAAAACAATTTAAACTTGAAATTAAAAACAATTATTATTTAAAACAATTTAAACTTGGAATTAAAAACATGTAAACACAATTAAAAATATTTAATTTGGAATTAAAAACATTTAAAATGAATTAAAAATATTTAAAAAGAATTAAAAATATTTAATTATGGAATGAAAAACATTTAAACACAATTAAAAATATTTAATTATAGAATTAAAAACATTTAAAAACAATTAAAAATATTTAATTATGGAATGAAACATTTAAAAACAATTAAAAATTTGGAAATTGTTGGAAATACAAACAATTTTTCATTAAAAACAATTAAAAACAATTATTTTTAGAATTAAAAATAATTTAAAACAATTTAAAAAACATTTAAAAACAATTACAAATATATAAAAACATTTAAAAAACAATTAAAAACATTATGTTTTGAAATTAAAAACATTTACAAATAATTATTAATTAAAAACAATTATGTTTAGAATTAAAAACAATTTAAAAAACATTTAAAAACAATTACAAATATTTAAAAACATTTAAAAAAACAATTTAAAACAATTTAAAAACAATATTTAGAATTATTTGGAATTAAAAACTATTTAAAACAATTATATTAATTCAAAATACTTAAAAAGAAGCAGTGCATTGTGGGGATTCGAACCACTGACCTACATTATGGAATTAGTGCGCCCCAACCAGTTTGGCAAGGCACCGCGTTTTGTTAAAAAAAACGCGGAAACTGTCTATATTATTAATGTTTTGCGTAGCGTAAAAAAAAAAAAAAAGGGAAAGGTCGGATGAACGATTCGAACCTCCGACCTCCACGGCCAAAACGCGTGTTTTGGCCGTTTTGGAGAACAGCCAAGATTTGTAAAGAAAATGCAAAAACGACTAAAAAGTCGTTTTGCATTTCCTTTGCAATTTTGTGGGTTGTTTTTGAAAATGATTTTTCAAAAATGGGCAAGAGAACACATTTCTCCTATTTCCAAAAACACAAAATAGAAAATGGCTTGAAAATGGGCAAGAGAACACACCCTAACTTTCTATAATGATTGGAGCTCAATTAATGGAAGAATTGAACTCAAAGCATTACCATTAAGAATTAATTGAGCTGAGATTTCGAATTTAAGCTCAATTTAACCATTCAATCAACATAATAAAATTGGGAAAGGAATTTAAGAATAAATAAGTTGGATTAAGTGAAGAAGAAGAAGAAAATTCAGGAATTACATCAATATTCATCCAATAATCTGTCTAATTCTCTCTCTCTGAAGTATATATATTCAGTTACAAGAAAATCGTGAAAATCCAATTTACAACTTATAAAACGTAACTCAACAATTAACTAAAGGGCCAAAACGATGTCGTCCTAACTTAAATAAAACGACGCAGTCCTTCCAGCATTTGGAATGTCCTTATTTTCTGTTACTCCTCTGCTCTTTCCCTAAGTTGGTAAACCTTGTTCCCAAGGTTTAAAATTATTATACTCCTTCCGAATTTGTTCAGAGCAAGGTTCTAAAATGCGTAATACGCGGCGAGGCGGCGAGGTCGCGTATTGAGCTAGGCGCGTCTAAGCATGGCAATGCGCGGCCGATGCGCAAAAATGAGCGATGCGGGACGAGGCGGCAAGGCTAGGCACCCTAGGCACGCCTATGCGAGCATTTTAGAACACTAGTTCAGAGTCCTCCCGCGTTGCGTCTTCTGTTGGTTGTCCCTTCCATCTGACTAACCAATGAGTCCCAGCACTGTCACCCCTCTTAGATATTTTCGTTTGCAAAACTTCCTATGGTTGTTTGGTTTCATCAACTGATACATCTGAAGGTAGCTGTTCAACCACCACTGCTCTATCTCCTATCTTCTTTTTGAGCAAGGATATATGAAAGATGGGATGAATTTTTGAGCCTACTTGGTAGGATGAGTCTGTATGCTACTGCCCTAATCTTCTTTTCTATCTGATAAGGGCCATAGTACCTTGTATTTAATTTTTGATTTACCCTCCTTGCTACTGAATGTTGCTGGCAGGGATGCAACTTCAAGTATACCCAATCTCTTTCTTGGAACTCTCTTTCAGTCCTCTTCTTATAAGCATAAGTTTTCATCCAAGCCCTAGCTTGTGTTAGGTTTTCTCTCAATTGCTAGTCGTCCTCAACAATTCTTTTACTACAGCAATGTTGATATGTTGGTAAGGTCCCATAGCTAGTTGGGGAGGGACAATCTGATACAATGCTTCAAATAGGGTCATTTTTATAGCTGTATGGTAAGTGGTATTGTACCACCATTCAGCAAGTGAGATCCATCTTGCCCAAGCCCTAGGCCTTGAGTGAGTCATGCATCTAAGGTACATTTCTAGGCATTGATTCAACATTTCAGTTTGACCATCTGTCTGTTGATGGTAGGCAGTGCTAAAATGGAGGTTCCCATCAATTTAAATGGTTCTTACCAAAAAGCACTTGCAAATATCTTGTCCCTATCTGTTACAATACTTTGGGGCATGCCATGCAAATTATAGATGTTGTCCAAGAAAAGCTGAGCCACTTTCTTGGCCGTGAATGGGTGAGTCAATGTGAGGAAGTGCCCAAATTTGGTAAATTTGTCCACCGCTACTAATATCACATCTTTCCTTTCAGATTTTGGTATACCCTAAATGAAATCCATGGAGACATAGCTCCTAGAATGCTGAGGTTCAAGCAAACGTTGTAGGAGTCTAGAGTACTACACATGTTCATCTTTACACTATTTACATCCTTTTTTATTTCTTATGTCATTCATGGCCAGTAGAAATTTTGTTTAGCTCTGATGATGCTTGAACCCCAGAGTGACCACCTTCTTGTGATGCATGGATGCTGTCTATTAGTCTCTGTCTGATGCCTCCATTCTCCACACGGAGTTTGTTTATGTATTTAAGCATGTCATTCTTATATTGATAATGACCACGGACTTTCCTCTACAAGCCTCTCACTTTAGGGGCTACTCCATACGTCAATAGCTTACGTACTATCTACTACAAGTTGGACTCCAAATTGGATTTATGTGGTGTCCTCAGTGATTCGAATCATTGTCCTCCCCTCAAGAGGAACTTAAGTGGAAATGTAAAATGCTGGTATCAATTGGGCAAGTTGTTCATTTGGTATCAGCATTTCACTTAAGTTCCTCTTGAGGAGAGGTCGATGGTTCAAATCGCTAGAGATGCAACAACAATCCAGTTTGGAGCCCAACCTCCAGTAGAGAGTACGTAAGCTACCTATAGGCGCATGGAATAGTCCCTAAAGCGAGAGACATGTAGGAAAAAGTCCGTGATCGTTACAAAAAAATGGCACATAAGTAATCATTAGGTTGTGATGTTGGAATAGAGGAAAAGAGAAATGTTGTTTCATAGAATTGGACATCTCAACTAGTGAAGAAAGTGCGTCTCCATATCATTAATCTTGCATCCTTTTTGACCAGGTGGATAACCTATAAAAACACATTGTTTGGCACACGATTCTAATTTGGAACTGGCATGCACATTTGTGGCATGACACAAGCAACCGAATACCTTTAAATATTTTGAGTGACGGAGGTTGGTGATAAAGAATTTCAATAGGAGATTGGTTAGATAGTAGTTGTGAAGGAAGACGATTGATGAGGTAGACAGAATTGAGGCATTCTTACCCCAAAAGTGAAGTGGTACTTGGAATTGAAAATGAAGTGCAGTGCAAGCAACCGAGTAATCAGACGGGCCACGAGATTGAAAATATTCGTACATTGAAAACTCCATGCCATTAGCTACTTTATTGCATTGATTGACGATGAAAATTTATGAAGGATTGCAGTATTGTTCATGTTTCCGATTTGTATTGTGGTGATGCTATGGTAATGAGCGTTCAACAACCCCATTTTGTTGGGGACGATATGTGATGCTTACGCTCATCAACCCCATTTATCTTTATATTAAAATATTTATTGAATCATCTTGATTATGTTTTTGACGAAAATCCTCATATTTGATTAAGTTTTTGTTTTGAATTTGAAAACTAAAAAGAAATTTGAAAATAAAAAGAAAGTAGAAATAAAAAAATCATTTATGTTAAAAATTAAAGATTTAAAATCCACCTCTATTTTTTTGAAACAAGTGCAATGCAATGTAGTTCTATGCCATGAGATTGAAAATATTCGTACATTGAAAACTCCCCGCCATTAGCTACTTTGATTGCATTGACTAACGCATGAAAAAATTTATGAAGGATTGCGATCACGTATTGTTTATGTTTGTCTAATTTGTATTGCATAAGGAAAATCCACGTACATCTACTAAAATCATCAATAATCGCTGAACGAAAGTAATGTTGTTAAGGGTCGATAACGCACAATTGTAAGAAAAAAAAGTTTGTTCTAAATTAGAACACGTGACTCGAATTTCCAAAAGTTAATTTATCCAAATTGTCATTATTGTTACTTTTGTACCTCTAAGTTAAGTCGAGGATCCATGATACATGCTAATGAGAAATAACATAGAGATTTTCTAAATTTAGCTTCCATGACATGTATATACTAATTCCACCTATTGCCAACATTTATTTTGATTGCAGGACCTCAAATATCACAATAAAATAAATCAAAAATATGATTTTGATTTTATTGAATTTGAAGGAAAAAATTCATGGTAATAAAACTTGATAAATATTATTTCTATTATGGGTTTGCTTAGCCATAGGGCAAACCATACAATTATTGTCAAAAGAAAGTGAATTTGAAGGTAATTAAGAAGAGACTAATTTGAAACGATGTGGTAATAGATGTCCAAGACGCATGTGCCATATGTTTGAAAATTGAGAAACTTGGTATGAGACATGTGGTTGTGGTACCACCAAACCGATCAATAATGTCTTCTAGAATTGGAATGTTATTAAGACCATCAAATCATCATCACTTGGTTTGTATGCCATTTGAATAATAGAGAAAGAAAATAGGAGAAGATGAAGATTTAGTAGAACATGAAAATAGAAATGTAGAAAATTATAGCGTAATATCTAGATAATAAGATACTAGATACTAAAGGGCCACCCACCCCTATGGACCTCAAATATCACGTTCTCGTCTCTAATTTGAAACGATGTGGTAATAGATCATCTTCCCAAAGCCAAGTTCCACCTTCTGCAAGATATAGAAGTTAGGGAAGAAAATAACACAACATTTTAATGCATTGGTAATTTTTTTTAACATACATCAAGTTTAGATGAATTTAGAGTAAAATTAAAATTAAATGGGATGCTTCCAGTGGATAATTGGGCTAAAGAACCGGTAGGCAAGTTAAAAGATGGTGTGGAAAGTGATTCTAATTGTGAAAAGAGTGTAGAGTTTGAAGTGATGAGGTTTTTTGTTCTGCTATCTAAAATCCAATGCTTAGAGACTATAGAATTGTCATTCAGTCGACTAGAAAACCATCCTCCATTTTGTTACGAAAATCATTCTTCACATATTATATTGTAAAAAATGCTCACCCAGTATAGACTTTTAAAAAAAAACTTAAATAATAGCTTTTCGTCCAATATTTTTTTGTAGCTTTTTTGTTTTGTTTTCAAGAGTGTTTGAATTTAATTGTCAAGGTTTCGAGTTGGTTTTTGCAATAAATAAACAATATCATAACAGCCGTGTGAATCCCATTCTTGCCTTATTCCATTTAAAGCATGCCCAAGGACCAGAATATTTGTTGGTGCCTTAAATTAAGAAACGAGTTTATTGCTGATTCTTAAAATTACAAGATCAGTCGCATCATTAAACTTAAGCTATTCACAAGTTTCCTCCGTAGAAGTCACATATTTAACTAGTCTCTTGGCAACGATTTTCAAGAAAGTCGAAGTGATGAGTTCATGTAAAATTGCAATTGATTGTCTAGATTTCTTCTTTTTTTTTTTAACAAGAACCCTCTACTACTTCATATTGCTGATAAAAACTATATGAACTAATGCACCAGAATGAGACTCAATATTAATCAAAAGATGGCCTACTCAAAATGTAAATAGGCAACTTCAGCAAAAATTAAATTTAAAAATTTTATTACTAGCAGAAATAATTTTTATAAAATAGGTAAATCAGTGTCTATACAATTCAATAAATACTACTAATTATAACTTTAACTTTAAATATTAATCCTCAGACCAAAAAAAGAAAAACAAACAAATACGTTTTAATTTTTAATAAAAACACAACACAACCACATCATGTAGCATAAAGGAAAAAAAATAGGTTTCAAAAACTCGAAAGAAATATAAATTCTCACAATAATCAGAACAACAAACCATAAAGGGCAGGAAAATGATAAATAAAAAAATTAACTTGTAAATAAATAAATAAATTACATACCCATATGATGACATGTGAGGTTTAATCACTTTTTAATTTATAGAGTTTTATAGTTTATTATAAAATTTAAGTATAGCATTAAAATAAAAATTTGTAACAATATAATATAAATTACTATAAAAAGCTTCCTTAGATTGTCAAATAGATAAATTACCAGTGAAGAAATACAAAAAGAATTTTTCTTATCATTCAAAGAAAAAATTTATATTTCCTATTGTTCCGTTTTGTATTTATAATATAATGCAATCTATAAATAAATAAATGTTATTTAAACTATCTTTGATTCTCGGTTTTTCTTTACTTTTAAAAGTGTTGACGTTGAAAAATAACGTGGTAGTTTCCAAGCCAACTTAATGTTAAAGTATTGAGGTCAAACGTGACCAAAGTAAAATATATGTATAAATTATAAAAGAAAACCTATTTATAAATTCTTTGTGAATGTGCTCTCTATTTCAGCCATTAATGTCTCTTTCCTATGACATTTAAGTCTCCTATTTATAGAAAGATATGTGATAATTACATGTATTTAATGTCAGGCTGAGCATTAAATGATTACAAGACATCTCTTTTTTGGACATTTAATGTAAAGTGACATATGTATTAAATACAACTAATGGACGGCTAGGTCTAACACGACACGGAAAGACGTGCCATTAATGACGTGAATTTAGTAGTAAGTGACTGTGGTAAGACTTCCGATCTGAAGTAAGGCAAGTAGGACTTGACAGGGTAGGACCTCCATGGCAAGAAAACTCCTCTCCATATAGGTTAGGTAGGACCTACTTAGATAGGACCTTTATATCTGGAATGGAGATTCCTTTGATTGTTGTGATAGGCCAGGTCGGATATCAACAATTGCCTTCAAAGCCTACTCTTGACTATAGTTATGGGTGGCCTTTAGTTCGTATTGTAGATATGGACTGCCCTAATCTATTTCACAGATTCCCACGTGGCTGACATGACATTTTGGCAGTCCACTTTGTTTTTTGACATGGGGCGTAGCTTTGATGAGGTGCCAGTTTTTGCGTGGCTCGAGGGCGTGTTTTAATGGAGCACCATCATTGCGCCATCGTCTCATTATTACAGCATTGATTGTGCTGCCTCTTTGCCTTTCTCTTCTATAAATAGAGAGAAATGGGACTCATTCAGGACTCTTATCTTTACGCTTTCTTCACTTGCATTGTTGTTATCCGAGCTAAAACTCACACACAAGAAAACAAAGTCCTTTATGCTAATTGTTCTTAAGTGTTCATAACCACCTGAGAAATTATTAGTTAGGGGTCCTCAAGCCATTACCTCTGTCACAGTGTGTTCCTCCCTAACATAAGTATCATATCCACCTGGTTCCAAGCATAAATACGTGGTTGATTTAACCACGTGACAATCAAATGTATAGGAAAAATACACGTAAGAAGAGAAAGCGTGAGGTTCTGTTGACAGCCATTTTTGGAGGTCAACACCTTCCATACATTTATTGTTTAAGTGCTGAGACTTTACTAAGATATATTATTTTGTCCCAAATCTAAAAACTATCATTCATATTAGAAATATTTATAAATGATGTAATTTTGTTATATTTTTAAAGTGTTAATAATTCAAGGTTTTCTTTTTAATAATTTAATTTAATATTTAAAAATCTAAAAATATCTTTAATGGAAAAATAAATGGGACAGGGGATTCCCGACCCCGTCCCCCGTCCCCGTATCCTACTTTAACCGGGGATCAAGGTGGGAAACAGGGAGGACCGTCCCGGCCCCGTCCTATCCCATCTTGAATATATTGTTCAATTTAGTATTCACAGGACTCGGATTGCAACCTTTGTATCTTCTTCCTCATAAAAGTTAATTTCAAAATAATTAACTTACATAATATTAATTTTGATGAATAAAAAAACTATTTATTTGAAAATTTACACAATTACTTATAGATGAACAACTTCTGAAAAATTAGAGAGTTTAGCCAAACATACACTTGGTTCAACTAGAATTTGAATTTCTCTAAAAGAAACATCCATTTTAATGACGCTTTGAACTCCTCCAATATACATGAAAAAAGCATTTTGTGAATAGAGAATGTACAAATGGGTAATTTTATTCGCGGTCACTAAAGTTTTAGTGAAATTATAAGACATTTATTGAAGTTACAAAATTTTAATGTCGGTCACTAAAGTATACTAATGAATTCACCAATAGTTACTCTGATAAATTCTCAACATAAATTGATAGCGTGTCAAAGTATCCACGTAGCACACAATCGATCGACATTTAGCAAAAATTGATGCTACGTAAACTTAATTTACTAATAACAATAAATTCTGACAACAAATGATGCACATAAAATATGAGGACCTAGCTGTAATTTTTGGATAATATCTAAATCAAATCCTATAACCATTTGCACAACCCGATTTTTTCCTCAAAACGATCCCAAATCCTAATTCCACCTCTCCCCAATTGGTTAAATCGGATTGTGCAAATGGTTTGGGGATCTGATTTAGATATTGTCCAAAAATTACACTTAAGTCCTTATGTATTAGTACATCATTTATGGTCCGAATTTATTGTTATTAGTACATTAAGTTTAGGTAGCATCAATTTTTACCAAATTTCGACCGATTATGTCGTACATGGACACTTAACGATGACACGTCGTTAAATTATGCTAGAAATTTAATAGAGTGATCGTTGGTGAATGCATTAGTATACTTCAGTGAACCAACACTGAAACTTTGTAACTTTAGTGACTATTTTATAATTTTATTGAAACTTCAGTTACCGCTAGTAAAATTAACCAATGTATAAACTATTAATCTACGGGGGATAAAATTTTATAAGATAATGTTTGGAGCATATTAACAGTTGGTGTCATCGACTCAGATTTTAATAAATTTATTAAGATTTATGGATTTGAATAGAATTCCATATAATTCATAAGATTTTAACAGTATTTTATATTATATATTTTTATGGATTTCATGGATTTTGAAATATTATAATCAACTTTTTTTTATACATCTTAACTTATTAAATGAATATAATGTGTTTTTATTTGAAATTAAACAAGTTATTTAACGTGCATTCTGTTCAAATATATCTAAAAAGAATATTTAATTTTTTAATTAAGTTTTTAGAATTTGGTGTTTGAACTACAATTTTTGTAGGATTTGAATAAAAGAAATACTCAAATAGTTAAGGTGAAAACAAGAAAATATTACTTGAATTAAAATGAGGAAAAAGTTAGTATCTTGAAATGCTTGACATTATAAATCATGTTTTAGGAGTTTGTAACATGTATTTGTGGTCTTTTTATTTTGATAATTCATTGTGCACAAAGTAAATATGAATTTTTAAAAATAAAAATAAAAAAAAAATAAGTTACGGGTTCGAAATTTACTCAAATCTATGAAAATCTAGTAGGTCAAGCTAAAATTCTTAAAGAGCTTGATACTTATATTTATAGGCTAGAAATCCATTAAATCATTATCCCCTTCTCATTTGCATGACTGTCACATTGATTTTGTCCTGGCATTACCTCAAATGAGTGGTACTTACCACATTGTTTTCCTAGACAATCATCTAGTTGCATACTTTTCTTACATTAGACTGTTGCCTACTAATTACCGCACATTGTTTTAGCTCGACCTCTGTTTCCCTATTCCTAATTTTCATGTTGAGATTAAAAGAATAAATATTTTATATATTGAAAATTATGAGCTTGCTTTTGATGTGTAGTATAGGCACGCAGCGGAGATTTATATGTTTTTCGTATTTCTTTGGCATGGTATCACATTTCATGTTAAAAAAATATTGAATGGTCAATCACTTGAAATTAATTTACTTGACTGATGATTACATTTGAATAGAAGTTTTATTTCAATATAGCAGAGTTATTTCCTTATAAGGGCATATTCGAGCCACCAACATTGGAATCATTTGTTTCTTCAGGGTAGTCTATTGTGTTTGACCCTTGTGCTCCTCATTATATGGATTCAATTGCTATTTTGTGGATGATTTGCATCTGATGTTGCTATCAGGAGCTCAACGTTGACATTTGATTTGTAACATCCCAGAATAAAAATTCCCACTAACTTTTAGAAAATTTTAGGGATTGTAATAGAGTTTTGGGATTGAAAAGGTGATTACTGAAATTTTTGGAAAATTTGATAATTGTAAGAATTACCTTGAGAGTAAATAATGTAACTAATAGATTTCTTCATGGTGAAAACTATAAATAGAGGTAGGGGATTTTATTTTCAAGGTTTTCAAAATTTCTCAGAAGTAGGTCGTTCGAATGGGAAAAGTAATTTTATTTATATAGAACTTTTTAATTACTATTAGATTAGCAAAAATAGTAAAAAGATCATATACATGATTCTGATATAGTGAAGCGCATGGAACAATCGACACCCCTGCTCTAGATTGTCGACACCCATATGACAGACATGATAGCCCAAATAGAAACGTGTATAATTTTTTTTGTAGAAAACTCCAAATTGAGATCTATTTTCAATTATATATTATATGTCTTGTGAGGATATCTTTATCAATCTCGAAACTATAACTCCTCTACGTATTTTGTGGCATTGGTTTCGTATTGTTGACATTTACCCCTTTGATTTACCCCCCGAGACCCTTTTTATGATATTTAATCCTATATATGATGAATAATGCTATTCACAGTCGCTCACTACCGGTAGTCATCCTATGTGGCATTACTCAATTGGATGAATTATTTACTCAAATTGAGTAATATATTTATAGTCATTGATTATTAATAATTCATCCAATTGTGTAATGCCACGTAGAATGAGTACCGGTAGTGAGCGACTATGTATAACATTACTCATGTATGATATATAGGATAATTATTGGTCATGTTGGACTGTGAGTGGATGATCTCCTTGAGATTTGGAGAAACGAAGCCTTGAATGCTAAGATAGACATGAACAAAGATAAATAGTGGTTCAACTACAATGCAAAACTGTAGTATCTATATTATAATGTTCTCATATATGATTATACGAGATGTATTGTGGTTGATATGTACATGTATATGTTATCGTTGTCCTTTGATTGGAATATTTGAGATACGATATAATTATATGATATTGTCATAACATGTGCACGTTGGAATACTATTACATATCATATTTGACACATAAGTTATATTGATCAATCTCTATGCATGTGCATACATATCTATGGACGTGAGAGAAGCAATCATGCATAACTCGTAAAAGAAGAGACAATGGGAATAAAACGAGATGATAATAAATACTCATATATAACAGATGGAATGAGATGAGAAAAATGAATTATTGGAATCTCCTTATGACTATACCGTACTTTTATTGTTCGGATAGATACATGTTCAGGCTCTCGACGGTCATTAAGGGTAGCCAGAATAGGGTATTGGGGTCTGGCACCCGTATACGAGCGACATCAAGAGGTCCTCAGATGGCCCAGGGGATTTCAAATTGGTATGATGAACACAGTATACCTAGGTCAATTGCAAATTGGCACGACGAACACCGTATACCTAGGGCATACATATTTTGTAATTTATATATTGGTGGAGTTCCTTGAGTTGGAATAGTGACTAGGATGGACACACTTGGAATCCTGAGTTGTAGTAGAAACTAGGACAAATGTAGACACTGGCTATAGTGCACTAGTTATTGACCATATTGATATTTTAGCTCATACGGTAACCATAGTGATATTCAGGGCAAAAAGAATTAAAAGACAATGATATGTGAATAAAAGATCAAGTAAATATGTTGAGAAAAGCTTGAATTTCTAGAATGAGATCATAATGAAAGAAATGATTGGAAATCATGCATGTGTTCATAAACGTCATTATTTACAGGTTATCGCTTATACAATTTTGCATTGTAGGTGTGACAATGCATGTGCTTAGGCTTGGATGTCGGGTAGCTCAATCCGGGTATTTCAATACTCGAAACTATCCATTACACTTTGGTTATTTTGTAAATAGAACCATTCGGGTCTACGTAATTATTAGAACTAAACCCGAACCGAAACCGTCGGTTCCGGTTCGGTTCTACCCATAACATTTTTTTTTAAAATTGTTAGTTGACAGCATGTTTTGAAAAAAAAAATTCAAAATTACATACACGTTAACATTAAAATACATTAGATATTAAAATAATTTTTAAAACATATAAACATTAACTGAAAGAATATACACCAAAATTGTAAATCCATAAATTAAGGTTAGAAAAAGATAAATTATCTCTCAAAATTGAGGACTTATTTAAGTTACAGAGGAGTTTCACCTTCACCATCTCACTATGTGTTGAGTGAGAGAGAGATTAGCTAAAGTGTAAGACAGACGAAAATATTTGTATTGAGTATTTGAGCAAATAGCGATTGAGAATTTGAGATTTGAGTATTTAGAATTGGGTCAATTGAGTTTACGTTTAGGAGTGATGGGTTTTGTACTTTTGATTTGTGTCTTGGATAGTTGGACTATTCTCTTTAAAACTGTAGTGTTGGGTTGGGGGTCATTGGGTTAAGGTGAATAATTGTAAAAAATGACAAATGACAAGTTCAATTTCAAATTCGGGTACCCACTATTTTAGTTCAAACCGCCCTGGAGCCGGTCGGTTTTCGGTTCTGCTCCTAATTTTATTTTTTTTAGAACTAGATCGGAACCTTTGGTTACGGTTCGATTCTGGTTCAAAAGATTTGGTTCCAGTTAAAATGCACACCCCTACATGTACTAGAAGTTGGTGTCTATTATTAGATGACGAGACAATTGTGTATTAATGCCTGACCGTGTTTCAGTGGGTCTATCACCACGAAAACTCAAAAATAGTTATAACTAAATATAAATAATTTATTTAGATTTTAGAAATATTAAAACATATTTTATAATATTAATTCACAGCTGTGTTATGCTCTCTATTTTAACAAAACATTATATATCAAGTTCTAAACTATAATATTTTTATCATTAGGATTAAATTAAATACTAATAGAATAATATCAAAAGTACATATTATTTTAAATATATGTAGAGTAAAGTAGATAAGTGAATTTAAGTTAAATATTTACTTTTTGTGCAGTCATACAATATTTTTAAATTATTTTTAAATCGTTTTCATAACAATGTCAAAATTGTTTGATATAATATTAATTTATTGTTTGAAAATTTTGGTAGTAAAAGTAATTAAATGTATAGAAGTTAGAACAAAATTTGGGCGTCACGTGATTAGAAGGAAAGATCAATGCCCTTGAATGGGAGAAATGATGAAGTTCCTATCAGATATAATATTAGAGACTTGTTGAATTTATATTAGTTTATTTCAATTTATTGTAATTTTCTAGCTTGATTTAAATTAAGTTTTATTTCATTAGTTTCCTACTTATATTAGATTTACTTAAACTTTATATACAGAGGATATATACATTGTGATACTTAGGGGGGTGTCCTCAACTTAGATTTGAATAGATTTTAAAAAATCATGTAAATTTTGGTGTTCCCAACTCAGATTTTAATAGATTCAATTAAAATTTAGGTGTCCTCAATTCAGATTTTAATAAATTCAATTGAAATTTAGGTGTCCTTAATTCAGATTTAAATAAATTCTTTATAAATTTAGGTGTCCCAGTGGATTTCTAAAGATTTTATTAATTAAAAGATTTAAACAGATTTGCATGGATTTCGAGCTCATAAATATGAATACCAAATTTTTTAAAAATTCTATCCTCACCCCTCAAAATTTCAATCCAACTATTTTCTCGTGCATCTCTTCCTATCGCATCTCTCCTCAATTTGTGCCACAAGGTTTTATAGTAAATTCTTGTTTTTGATTTTTAAGTTATATTACTATGGAAATTTATTGAATTTTTTATTTTTTATTTTAACATTTTTTTGTACAATTATCAAACATCGTCTTCGAAATTTCATTCTTGATGTTCCATAACCATTCATTGAATCAAACAATTAGGCTGAAAAATATAAATAATTTATTGGCAAATATTAATTAGATAATTAGTCTAATACTAAATAGGACAATTAGATATTGTACTATAAAATCAGTATAGCACTAAAAATTCTTTTTTGAACTTGGAAATATTTACTCATCAATTGCGACACATGTAAATTATCTTTTACAGCCATAAAATAACTTTTTATACAAGATGATTAAATAACTGATTTTGGAAGAGAATAAATCCTAAATATCCATCATCTAGTCTCGGATATAAAACGAGAATTTTATAAAAAAAAAAAAAGACAAGTAGAAAGAAAGTGAAAATTAAAACTTTATTTCAATTTTTTTTCATGAAGTCTTGCTCTTTAATTATTATTATTTTAATTCAAAACTCGAGGAAATTGATAATAGTAATGTGAATTCCTCCAAACAATGGATCTAATTGCGCTTCAAGCTTAGAAATGACGGATGACTTATTTATTAGTTTATTTCATATGAGCTTAGGTGACATAGTTGTCGGATTGGTATTCCTCCCAATCTATTCGATCATTCACCTCATTGACTACTTTATATTTTAATGTATGACAATCAATTGAACTATTTAAAATAAAAATAACGTAAAATTGCTATTTTTAATAAAAAGACCACAAATCTATGAAAATTCATAGAAATCCATAAGAATACATTGAATTTTGATATATAAAATTCTGTTGAAATCTTATAAATTCAGTAGAATTCTATTCAAATTCATGAAATCCATTCAAATTCATAAATATTAACAAATCTTTTAAAATCTAATTTGAGGACACCCTCCTTAAACTTTAATATTGAATAAACTATTTTCTCCCTCTAATAATTCTCCCCCTCTTTCTCGTCCCCTTACTCTTCTTCTTCTTTTCCCTATCCCATTATTTTATAATTCTAGTTCTTATTCAATTAAGTTAATAGTCAAAGAATATATGCAAGGAATGTAATATTGTACATATTATTTAAGAGTTGTGTATTTATGTTCAAGGTTGTATATGTCTGAGTCATGTCTTTTTGAAGAGACATGACCATTCTTGTAGGAATGCAACACTTGTAGAATGGGACAACTAATAAGCACATATTCGGACCTTAAAATTAAATTTTGTTCTTTTAGTTTGTTGATTTTTATTTAATTTAGTCTACTTTTTTTTGTTTTTAGTTTTGGACCCATTTATAATCAATTGTAGAAGAAATGGACGGAAAAAACAACGATTTGACGAATGTCTAGAAAGTATGAAAACTCAATTGCACTCAACTAGAACTTGAAGGGCTATTTTGGAGGCTATTGGAAGATTTGAGGACAAAAATGACCAAAATCCAAAGTTGGAGGATTAAAAGACGTAGAGTGAAAAATTTTGCTTGGGCGATCGTCCGGATTTGTACTTGGTGATCACCCAACCATGAAATCTAAAAGTAGAACATAAATATTTTGCCTGGGCGATCACCAAGGTTTGTAATGGGCGATTGCCCAGTGCAATTTTCCACCAACGAGATTTTTTGCCTTTTCGAGTTTTACTCTAACTAAGAAATTTTTGGGCCAAGATTTTTACAATCTTTCGAGATCTTTTGGGACACTTAGAGATGACTATAAATAGGAGAGATTAACTCTAAATAAAGTAGTCAATTGTTTTGGAGATTTCAAGAGGGGAAATAAAAACGAAGATTGAAGAATTATTAGGACAAGATTGAACGAAGTACAAGGATTACATATTTCTTCTTATTCGGGTGATGGATTTTATCTTTTGTTTATGTTTTCTCTCTTTTTAGTATGTTAGGCTATATTATTTTGTGCTAGGATTACGATGAAACTTGTACCATAATTCTCTAATTCTTTGAACCTAATTTTTGATATCCAAGCATGTTTTTAATTTTGACCAATTGATTTATTTTTATCTACAATTATAAGCGCAATGATTGTATAATTTTTGTGGCTTGTTTTACCATCGAGAGATAGAAATAAGTTAAACATAGTATTAATTGTTGTAGAGTTCGATAAAAAATAGAGATATACCGCTATAATTTACGTGATCTTTAAATATTCACAAATTTTAATGTATTCTTGTATGATCACACCCGTCATAGAAATATAGTCGGGTCACATTTAATGATAGATTTAATTTTATTGTCAAACAAATTAAGAATATTGATCTTTATTTTTGTAGGAATGCAACACTTGTAGATGTGGCCGGTCCTGTGATTTTCGTATTCTGAGGCGAACTTCATAAATTGACCCCCTTATGAGTCGCGAAAAATAGAGAAATAGCAATTTATATTAGCAGGGCCGGCCCTGAGATTTGGAGGGCATTAGGTGAAAATTTAAATGGGGCCCTTAATATATTGAGATGTTTTTAAAATATAAAATTTTGAGAGACAATTAAAAATGATTGGAATTTGTATTAAGATGTGGAACTTAATATGTTGCGCTACGCAGAGTTGAGCGCGGATCGATAATTACAATTTCATTCAGGTGGATGTCAGCCAACCAAAACAAGAACATATTTTTCATTGGAAATTTTTTACTTGGGCCTTATTTTTCATCGCCGTGGGAGTTGGAAGTGAGGCAGGTAGCCCCCCTCCCGGGGGCTGCCCCCGAAAGATATACGGTGTTTGTATTTTCTTAAGTAATAGTGTTTTTCAAAATTTTGCCTTAGAGTTTCATTACGATTAGAAAATCTTTCATTGTGTTATTATATATAGGGACTAATCTCTTGTAAACAAAAATCATCATTTTTTATAGGACTATATAAATTCTTGTGTTCTTTAGTTTTTGCCCTTTTATTTATTGCTTTAATTCTAATAATTTAGAAAATCGTTTTGATTCAAAATAATAATTTCTAAAAGGAAGTTTAAATAGAAAATTGCACGGTCTACAATTTAAAAACTAGATTAAGATATATAATGTAGGTTAGATTTGAATTTATTTTTTATTTAAGTAGGTTGATCTTTACTTAAAATATATATATACATTTTTGGGGCCAATTAACGATTTGCCGATTAGATATTATTTTTCAATCTTCAATCTCTATGATTTGCGATACGTAGGAAAAGGTTGAACCGCTTGAAGGGTGAAGCAAAAAATAACGTGAAGGTCGGTCAAGGCTTAAGCAATCAAGCAATGAGGATGGGGAAGGAAAGCATTATGGTTTATCCGCTTATGGACTAATGGACTATGACCCAACCAAATCACTTAACCAAAAATTTTGGCTGTTTAAATTTTTTGAATGTTCAATTTTATGTTTAATTTTTGGGCTATTCAATTTTATTTTATTTTTTTTTGGGAGGCTATTCAATTTTATTTATTTTTTTTTTTTTAAATTTTCTCAAAGGAGGACCAACCATGCTTGTAGAAGGTGACAACCCTTATGGGTGTACAATAATCTATATAAAGAATATTTGATGAGGATTCAAGACATCCAGCTTTTCTTCCAAATTTATATGAGTTTTTGATAATATATAAGTCAAAGCCCTGTAGAAATAATCTTGAATCCGTCTTTGCATATCAACAACAGCCTAACGATGTATTTTCAACGATCCTAAAATTCTATCAAATCCCATGGAGAACACTTATAATCCGACATGCTCACCAAAATCATTTCACAACTTTCTTTTTTTTTTTCCTCGAATTTTCTAAATTTCAACACTAACTTGACCGGTGCAGCTTAATAAGTTAGACATCTCACAAGTATCAATCACAACGTAACACAACTCCATTCTTAAGCGTTCAAGTGGTGGAAATATAGTACACAACAATTAAAAGATATGTATGGACAAATTACACATACATATAGATGCAAAATATTCATAGTTGCTCCAATAAAGTCCCACAAGTACATAAACTTTTGTTTGATGTCACACGTGGAGATGTTAAGATGTGGAGCTTAATTTGTTGTGCTACGTAGAAATTGAGTGCAAATCAAGATTTTGTTAATGTAAGAGTGTTTTCGAAATTTTGTCTTTATAATTAGGTTGTCGTAGTATTTCATTATAACTATGGAATCTTAATTGGGTTGTCCTATAATTTTATTATAAATAGAAAAATTTTATTGGATTGTCTTAGAATTTCATTATAATTAAAAATATTCGATTGTTATATATAGACTGATATCTTGTAAACAACAATTATCATTCATTATAATGAAAATAATGCAGCGGCTTACGACATGACATAGTCTCACATTGAAGCGAACATGTATAAATCATCATTTTCTTTAATTTTTGCCATTTATTTATTGCACTAATCTTTACAGGAAATTCATAAAAAAATTTGATCAACCTTTTTAACAGATTTCAGCCTTCACCATTTCTGAGAAAACCTTGCTCATTGAAACATTCTCAAGATCACGTAAACTTCCCATGCTGTATTGTGTGGTGGACACACTCTGCTCCACTTGATTGTTAGAGACTTCATTCTTTTCCTTTAGTCTTTGATGATTTTCTAGAATCTGATGGACATTTTCCAAATTCCACAATACGTCCCCCACCGTTGGTCGATCAGCAACGTGTTCGGCCAAGCATTTCTCAGCCGTCTCCCCAAATTTTTGCATCGACTCGTCTTCAATTTCATCAACAATATGAGGGTCTAAAATTTTGTCCAACCTTCCTTTTCTTAGCCATTTTAGAGCCCATTCGACTAAATTTACTGTTTCTTTTGGAAGTGATGGATCAATAACCGGCCTCCCACTGATGACTTCGAGCATAACTACCCCGAAAGAGTAGACATCAGATTTCTCAGTTAGTTTTCGCGTTGCCAAATAGTCAGGATCGAGATAACCAAAACTTCCTTTTACGGCTGTACTAACGTGTGTTTGGTCTATCTCTGGACCAGTTTTCGAAATTCCGAAATCACCAACTTTGGCCATCATATTCTCATCAAGAAGTATGTTCGCAGACTTGACATCACGATGAATGATGGCCTTAGCAGAACCCGTATGCAAATAGTGAAGCCCTCTTGCTGATCCAATGCAGATTTCAAGCCTCTGTTTCCAATTCAATTTGGGAAGATTTGATCCATATAGATGATTTTTAAGGGTGCCATTTTCCATATACTCATATATGATGATCATTTCGTCCTTCTCGTCGCAGTATCCAATCAAGGAAACTAAATGGCGATGACGAAATTGAGATAACATTTCGATTTCATTCCTAAAATCCTTATGTCCCTGCTGAGATTGACATACTCCTCTCTTTACAGCAACCTTTCTGTTATCCCTCAAAACTCCCTTGTAAACTTTCCCGAAACCTCCAATACCAATAAGCAGATTTTCGCTAAAATTGTCCGTTGCATCTTTAACCGCCAGAAGAGGGAACAGGTAACCTGTTTGAGGATATTTACTATCCTCAAAACTTTCTTGATTTATTATGATAGAATGGTCCTCTCCAGAGTGAACCGCGTTGTCCCTTCTTCTACTTCGTTTGATCATCACAATCAAAACAAATGCCAACACAATGAAAATCAAGAATGATCCAACAGCCAACCCCACAATCAGCCACACTTTAGTCGTTGAAGCAGGTTTAGTCGTCTGAATTCCAGCATCCGCGAGATCAAGACTGCCCTTAGAATTGCTTATCTTCATGATCTCGAGTCCATTAAGAATTCCATTCGGATATGCATTTTTCACAACTGAACGACCAATACTTACACTAAGATTGGGTATATCTTTTAGTCTAGTGATGACATCAACGTAATATGGGGCCCCCAAAACATTTGATGTCTTATTGCTGAGATCTAGATCTCTAACAGCCATGCCAGAATTGAGGAAAACATTGAAGATAAGAGAATCAGGACTATGACTTAGTATATCACAAAAGTGAAACCGGACAACATAATCAAAACCAGGATCAACAACAAATGACCAAGTCACATTAATTATAGTGTTCGGATCAGGCTGCGAATTCAGCTTAGTGGCAGTACCATAGACAGAAAGGGGAGCAATAAGTCCACTGATTCCACTCGTGTCATTTACAGCTGTAATATTTGACACAAACTCGACAAGATCACTATTGATCAAATGCTCTTTATCAGACTGCCAATAACGCGACAATGTATCTTTCTGGGGTAAAACGTCCTTATTTCCCATATTCACTCTCCAAACTGTTTCCAGTGCTTGTGCCTGCAGACTTTGGTAAGGCTGTTGAGAATTAATCATAGGAGCTCCATCCGGGATAACCTTACCGGGAAGTAAAACAATTTCCAATCCATTTATAAATGCAAATGAACCCGGAGAAGAAGTAAAGGTGAGGAGTAGATTATCAGTAGTTATATTGACAGAGTATTCCTTGACAACCGGAACATTTGGTGGTTGAAAGTTCTTCAAAAGGGTAAATCTTTGAGCAGAAACAGAAAATTTAGCACTGGAAAGATTAAATCCTTCACTGAAAAACGAAAAAAAGTGCAAACGAATCCAGTGCCAACCTTTTTTCTTTATTGGAAATGTGTAATTAGAGGAACCATGCAAAATTCTTGCAGTTATGTACAAAGATGAATTATAAATGGATGTAGGAGAATCTGAACTTGCATTGACAAATATGGTTTCTGGGGTTGACAGAATACTATAATTCAAGTTATCTGCCAAGAAAACACGATTATCTACCGGTGTATTTTTCCTCGATCCGCAGTCTATTAGGTAGTTATCTGCAGGATCAAATTCTTGACAAGTGCATTTCAGAATGAAAATGAACAATATTCCTATTAGAAATAGAAATATATGAATTTTCATACTAAAAACAGGAGGATAAAGAGTAATAGTATCACCTTCTGGAGATCAGGTTTAATCCCAGGCACCCAAAGAACATATAAGTTTGGCAAGGATAAGCTGAACTCATTTATGAAACTGGAATAGATTCAGCCGACACATGAGCTTAATCATTTAGATGGGACGGACTAGAGAATTTTCCTCTTTCTAGTAGTTATGCCTAACTTGTTTCATTTGAAAAATTCTTTGTACAAACTCATCAGTTCGATGTGGGACTAGACAATAATGGAAGACCACATAATAATAATTATAAAAAGACAAACAAAAATATTGGCAGGACAATACATGAGGATAGATGAAGGTTCCTAGATATTGCAAAGTCTATAGAAAGAACAAATTCAAAAAGAAATCATTAAAAAATGACCACCCAAAACACGAGATAACAAGAAAAAGAAAGACATTGCACTGTCATTGTCTAATACTATCGTAAAACGCGTTTTCTTCAACTGTCCCGTGAATCGCTCCAAAAAGTATGATAAATTCAAGTCAAAATACTTTTCAATAATTAATTGTATTCTTATATGGCCAACAGTATTGCGAGCTTGTTCGGTATATGTTTTGGGCAAAAAATAGATTTTTCTAGTACAACATATTTGACTTGTCAAAATTTTGAAAGTAAAATGACAAAATAACCATTAATCAACACAATTCCATTTCAAAGTAATAAAGACAATTTTGTTATTTCACCTTTAAAGCTTTTGAAAAGTCAAATATGTCATACTCTAAAAACATATTTTTGCCCAAAAAACTCTACCGGAAATGAGACTTTTTTTATGGTGATGTTTTGTTTGGTCGTACTTAAATTAGGCTTGATCTATGGTGATGTTTTGTTTGGTCTCGCTTAAAAGTTAATCGTCTTGTATTTTTTTTAAAAGAGAACTGGATTTTTCAGTCTATACGTGATGTAGCAAGTAGATGAATAAAGAACCGTTCTTCCCTAATAATTATTATATTTATTTTGACCTAAATAAAATATTCAAAAAGAAAAAAGATGCACCAACCATGTCATCATTTTGTCTTTGCATAAGATTTAAAGTTATCTTTTCTCATCTTTAAGACTTTTTTATTTTTAGTTTAGATAAAAGCATTATTTTTAATTTAAAGAAAACTAATTTCTTTTTGGGTAATTATATTCACAGAACACTTTTTATTTTTTGCACCACATTTTAATTATATTTAACATCCTTAATCTATGAACATTATAACATTCATGTCCCAAATTTTTTTTTATCACATTTTTATCTTCAAATTTTCATTAATTAGCACATCTTGTGTCTGATAACAATTTCCATCTAAAATATTTGTTGAGAATTCGTAAAAAGACTTTTTTTGTCTGTCATATTTTTTTTTTAAAAAAAATAATAGATATGAAAGTACGATAAAATATTTTTCCTCATTTCAAAGCATGTAAACAAAATATCTCAACATAAACCATCATTAATAATGAAATATGCTAATTAATGAAAGTTGAAGATAAGAATTCGATGACAAAAAGTTAATAATATAATTACAACAATGAACAAAAGTTGAGGATCTTAAGTACAATTAAAATATGGTGCGCTTATTACAAACTGTAGTGTGAATATAATCACCATTTCTTTTTTCCTTCTCTTTTTATACAGAGTGATTAATTTCATAAATTTATAATAATCAATTTTCGAACTTTAACAAGTTCTGTTCGTATTTTATGTCTTTTTAAAATATTTACAAATTTTCATAACACTGTTCAAATAAAATAATGAACTTTAGAAGAACAAATTAATTTCGAGTGTTTGTGTCTCATGTAGTTATTAGAGTTTTAAATAAAATATTAGAATTATGAGATAACAACAAAGTCTTTAGATCACTTGGATGGAAGAATTTTTGAATGGTCAAGATGCAATTCAATTTATTTTTCAATCAACTATTTGAAAAAATTTCATTTAAAGAAACATTGAAGAAGGACAATCTCGTGGAGTTCGAGTAGTCTTATAGATTATTTGACAATGTTGAAATTATTTTTAAATGTTTATAAGTTGCGGGTCTTATGGAATATGTGGATAATAAATTGGATTATTAAGTTGCGAGGTTCTAAAAAATGTGTGAATAAAAAGTATGTTTGATTAATCTAAATAAAAAGTATGTTTGATCAATTTGACTAATCTAAATTATCATTTAAGATTAGTCAAACATAGACTTAAGTAATTATAATCAAACCGATAGTTTAATTTTTGCCACTACTTAAATTAAAATTTCATCTGA
Organism: Forsythia suspensa; assembly: GCA_023638005.1. Lineage (NCBI taxonomy): Eukaryota > Viridiplantae > Streptophyta > Magnoliopsida > Lamiales > Oleaceae > Forsythia > Forsythia suspensa. The sequence goes on along the minus strand of CM042674.1, from coordinate 34,433,217 downwards.
TTAAACTTGTCAAATATATTTTTTATCCATATATTTCATAGGACCCACAACTTACAACTCATTTTTATCCACACATTTATCTATAACTTATAATATAAATACTTAAAATATAATTTCAACTCTACCAAACATATGCTCATATTATTTCCTTGTTTATAATCTTATATTCTTTTGTCCCTTTCCTATTCAGCAACTTGGGACTCTATCCATTTGGTATAATGTATTAAAATGAAAGGGAGATAGAAAACTTTATAAAGTTCTCACTTTATACATTGAAATTTGAATTGGACAAAAATATAAGCTATTAGAAAGGGACACATTTGTGACATATTTGTAAATATGGTTGTCAAGTTTCTCATATTCAAAATACATAAAAATATGGATAAGCACTCCCTAGTACAAGGAATAGTAGGCGTCTGGGAGAGGACAAAGTTTTTTATTTAGTGCTTATAAATATAATGAATGTTACGAAATGTGTTGATAAAAATAAATTAAAATTATTTATCATATAAATATTTCAAAATAGATGTCAAAATTTATAAATATTTAAAAGACTCATGTACTATTGAGCAAAATTGCAAAGGAGTCTCTCACATTTAGCGAGGTGTATTTATTGAAGATTTTTAAAAGAGTTTAAAAGTTTAAGTGTATTTAATATATATATTTTAAACTCTACAAAAATATTGAGGTATTTAATATAGACTTCTAAAGACTTTTAAAAAGTGTTTAATAGTCGTGCGATATTTAATCCAGATTTTTCAAAATCTTACGAAATTTAAAAATATTCAAAATGTCAATAACTTTATAGAGAAATTTCTATGTATAAACTTTAAAGCACAAGATATAAATAAAATATATCACAATTTCTCATACATTCATCTTCTAAGACTTTAAAAGGCTTTGAAAAATAAAAATCTTCATTCCCTAATTTTTTTTTCTTTATGCAATATTTCTCTTTTATTTTTCTTGCCACAAGCTCTAATGTTAAGAGTAAAATTCTTCTCTTTAATTTTTTTTTCCTCCAATATTCTTTTAACTATTTTTTCTCTTTTTTTTTTTTTTTTTAATTCTACGGACCATATAGTCATGATTAATTAACTATATTTTTCATAAAAAAGAATATTGATATTTTTATCTTTAGTCAATGTGATGTTTTTTCTCTTTTCAAGATTCATCTAACCATTTTACTCTTTTTTTCTTTTTTCCTACGATGAGCATTAGACATATGATTAATTACCAATTTATTTTTATGAAAAAGAAGATTAATATTTTTTCTCTCTTTTCTTCAATATTCCATATCCATTTTTTTCCCTTTCTTCTTTTCATTGTTTTTTCATTTTTCATTAAAAACAAGATAAATTTATAATTAAATTATTATATAATGGTTGATTGTAGTTTATTAATGAATTTCTTTAGGTGCTTTCATTCTTGGTTTTTCTATTTATCTTGATGAGAAGCATACATGGGTATTTTTTATTTTTATTTTGTTAATTGGTACTTCTGTTATGTATTTATGTAATTGTGGTGATTTACAATGATATGTTACATATAGATTATTAAATTAAGAAGTGAGATTATGAACTGAATAAAATTTTATGTTAGAAAATATTTTAAAAAAGAGTCGCATGCATATTTTTCAAATTTATTCATAATCTATTTGAAAGTTTATAGTTTCACTCAAAAGAAAAAATAGAGTGAGCTAATTATTTATGTTATTAATTTTTTACTTAGTTTAATTGCAGCAATTAAATAGAACACTAATTTTTAAAATATTTACAAATTTTCATAACACTGTTCAAATAAAATAATGAAATGTAGAGTTCAAAAAAAATGATAATGAAGTATAATTTAATTATGGGATAGTTTCACTATATATACACCACAAAACATAAAATAATTTAGAAAATACTATCTAACTTTTTTTATTCTAAAAATATTGTTTTTATGTAACACTTGTTGTTACATTTGTTATATTTCTTATAAAAAATGTGTGTTACATTTGTTATTTTTTGGAGTTTAAAATGTTAAAAAATAATTGTAGAATTTTAATAGAAAATTAAGTATGTAGCAAAATTATCAATTTAATTTTTAAAAAATTTATATATTTTTCCACAATTGAAAACAACTTGTTTATATATATATATATACACACACACATTTATTAAATGAACAAATTGAGTTGTAAATTTAATTTTTAGCAAAAATATTGTTGAAATATAATCACTCGGTAAAAAAGTCGAAAAAGAATTTGCTTTAAAAATAATACTCATCAAATTAATATACGAAAAAAGAAAGGTCTCAATAAAATGAGGAAAAAAAAACAACGAAACTTCCAAATCCATGAAAAAGATAAAGGTTAAAATTAAAAATACAAACTTGTTTTTGCGGTAAAGAGGCTTATACTTGATAGAAAAATAACGAGTATTAGTGTAATAATTAGATTTTTTTCAGACGTGATAGCTTAATTTATTAAAAACTACAAACTAGCAAACTATTTGTATTCGTGGAAGAACAAATTTATATATAGAGTGTTTGCATCTCACGTAATTATTAGAGTTTTTAAATAAGATATTACAATTATGAGATAACAATTAACAACAACGTCTTTATATCACTTTGGAATCTTGGATGGAAGAATTATTAAAAAATCAATAAGAAATTCAATTTACATTTAATGAAACATTGAAGAAGGATTAATCTCATGGAATTCAATTTTCGTCCCTTTCATATGCAGCAACTTGCGACTCTAACGTTCCATTTGGTATGATGTATGAAAATGAAATGGGAGATACAAAATTCCAAGAGTGCAACAATATTGATTGTTATATATGTGGCAAGTAAAATAGAGATAGAAAAAAGAGATATCTCGAATGAGGTCGTGGATTAAAAAAATATGGTACACATGTACAAGAAATAGTGGTAGATAAATTATAAAAAATTAAATAAATGATGATTAACACACATTTCGATTGGAAAAAATTATAAAAAATTAAATAAAAGAGATTTAGCACACATTTCAATAGATATTTATTATAAATAAATAAATAGAGGATGTTTAGTACACCATCTATTTTTTCTTGTCATGTAAGTAATTTTGAATGACGTGACACATTTTTTAGTGCAATCTACTATTGTATTGGAGATGCTCTAAAGTTCTCACTTTATACATTGAATTGGATATAAATAAATACTATTAGAAAAGACACATACATTACGAATTTGTGAAGTTGTTAAAATTATTTTTACTTATAAGTTACGGGTCCTATATAATATATGGATATTAAGTGGGTAATAAACCTTGAATCCTAAGAAAAATGTTGATAAAAAATATGTTTGATCAGTTTAAATTATAATTTAAACTTAGTCAAACAAGTTACTCCATCCGATCCCATAAAGATGTGCTTATTTTCCTTATTCATCTGTCTCAAATTTGTTGACCTCGAAATATGCATTATCTACGTGTCAACAAATTTCCAATCAATCATCTGTCATCTTGTATGTTACCGGGACACTTAGACAATCGTTAGGTACCAATATCACAAAAAAAAAGAGATCGATGATCGTTAGTACTCCAACGATCAAGTCAACTACCGATATAAGATATATGAGAGAATATATGTGTGGGCAAGACAACTAGGCGGAGATTTAAACAGAGTTTATGGTAGAGAATAATGCCTACCTTTGAATGAATGAAGATCTTGTATTTATAATGGGAGAGTTCTAATGGGAAATTCAAGCATGTATGTGCAAGAGGAGACAATGCTTAAGAATCAAGAAACTTATTCCTTTCATTTCGTAAGTCATCAAGAAGCTAGAAAGAAATCTAATGAGAAATCTGGAAAGGGCATAAGCAAAGACCACTGAAGGTAAATGAGTTTTCTGTCCGAATCTACAAGAAGAAACGTAAGAAAGATACGTGCTATTTATGTCACATGGCACTATTATAAAGATTGCAGGCATGGTTCGAAAAGAAAGATAAGCCGCTTTTGTATGTTTCGAATCTAATTTAGCTGAAGTTCCTTATAATACTTGGTGAATTGATTCCGGATGTACTACTCATGTTTCCAATACAATCGGGATTCCTTTCAACCCAAACCATAAGTCCAAATGAAAAGTTCGTTCTCATAGGAAATCGAGTCAAAGTCCCAATTGAAGCCATCAAAACTTATCGTTTGATTCTAGATACTGGACATTATTTAGATTTGTTTCAAAATCTTTACGTACCTTTCGTTTCTCGTAATTTAGTTTCATTATCAAAACTTGATTTTGTTGGATACTCCTTTAAGTTTGGAAATGGATGTTTCTATTTATTCAAACATAATCATCTTATCGGTTCTAGTATTCTTTGTGATGGCTTATACAAATTGAAGCTTGATAATCTTTTTGCTAAGACTATATTAACCTTGTATCATAATATTGGTATTAAACGTAGTTTAATAAATAAACGATCTATTAACTTGTGGCACAAACACTTGGGTCATATATCCAAGGAAAGAATAGAATGATTAGTAAAGAATGAAATGCTTCATGTCTTGGATTTTATTGATCTTGGAGTGTGTGTGGATTGTATTAAAGGTAAACAAACAAAACACACAAAAGAAAAGATCCACAAGAAGTACATAGCTTATTGAGATTAGACACACCGATATATGTGGACCTTTCGATGCTCCGTCAATTGGTGGAGAAAAGTTGTTTATCACCTTTATTGACGACTTTTCATGTTATGGCTATATCTATTTATTGATTAAAAAACTCAAACAGTAAATGCTTTAGAAATATTTATAAACAAAGTAGAAAAATATTTAGACAGAAATGCGAAAATTATTAGATCTAATAGACATGGTGAATATTTTGGAAAATATGATGAAACTGGACAACATACGAGTCCAATTGCTATTCCTTGAAAGACATGGTATATGTGCTCAATACACTATGTACCATGTCTGGCACACCACAACATAATAGTGTAGCAGAAAGGCGTAATCGTACTTTAATAGAAATGGTTAGGTGTATGTTTTGCAATTTATTTTTACCCATCTCTTTGTGGATGTATGCTTTTAAAAACTGTAATGTATTTGCTAAACACGGTTCTTAGTAAGGTAGTCCCAAAGACTCTTTTTGAAGTATGGACTAGAAGGAAATGCAGCTTAAGGCACCTGCATGTTAGAGGTTGTTCGGTAGAAGTAATAATTTATAATCCACATGAAACAAAACTGGACTCAAGAACAACCAGTGATTTCTTTATTGGTTATCCACAAAAATCTAAAGGGTATAGATTTTATTGTCCTAGCCATAGTACTAGAATTATTGAAACTGAAAATGTTAGGTTCATTGAGAATGACGAAGTTAGTGAGAGTGTAGAACCACGTAACGTGAAAATTCTAAAAGTTAGAGTACAAGTTCCCTTGCCCTCAACTTATTCTAATGTTGTTGAACGAATTGACAATTTGCAAGAACAATAAATTAAAGATCAAACATCTCACAATGAAGTAACTACCAATGAACCAGGGCTAGATAAAACACGGAGAATAACATTAAGAAGGTCTGAAAGACAGCGTAGACCTGCTATTCCTGATGATTATATAGTTTATCTCCAATAGTCTGAATTTAATTTAGGAATTATTGATAATGATAATGATAATGATCCAGTTTCATTTTCACAAGCCATTGAAAGTGTTAATTATGATAAATGGGTAGATGACATGAAAGACGAATTGAAACTTATGGATCATAATGAACTCGGGATCTTGTCGAATTACCTAAAGCATGTAAAAGTGTCGGGTGTAAATGGGTCTTTAAGACCAAACACGACTCTAATGGTAATATCGAACGGTATAATGTTAGACTTGTTGCCAAATGTTTCACTCAAAAGGATGGCATTGACTATAAGGAGACATTTTCACCCGTCTCTAAGAAATATTCGTTTAGAATTATTATGGTTTTGGTAGCTCATTATGATTTAGAATTATATCAAATGGATGTGAAAAATGTCTTTCTAAATGGAAATTTAGATGAAGAAGTTTCTAATGATCAACCTGAAGGTTTTCCAGTTTAAGGAAAAGAATACATGGTATGTAATCCGAAAAAATCAATATATTGAGTTAAACAAGCTTCCCGACAATGGTATCTTAAGTTCAATGATAACATTACTTCTTTTGGATTTAAAGAAAACATTGTTGACCTGCGTATTTATCTAAAGGTCAGTGGGAGTAAGTTAATATTTCTAATTTTGTATGTTGATGATATCTTGCTCGCTACTAATGATCTTGGCCTATTACACGAGACTAAGAAATTTCTCTCTAAGAATTTTGAAATGAAAGATATGGAAAATACAACATACGTGATGGAAATTGAAATATTTTGAGACAGATCACAAGGATTGTTGGGGTTGTCTCAGAAAGCATATATTAACAAAGTTCTAGATAAATTTAAAATAGAAAAGTGTTCAAAGAATTGTTGTTCCAATTCAGAAAGAAGATAAATTTAGTCTCATGCAATGTCCAATGAATGAACTAGAACAAACACCGGATGAGCAATATCATGGAAAGGATTGACGCCTAAGACATTTGATGAGCATGTCGAAAGAATGAGCATTATTAGAAATGATAGTTGACATTATGTTATTATTCTTATGACGTTATGTATTTGACACTCTGAGCTCCTTTATGTATTGTTTTTGACACATATATAATCCATGTCTTATTGATTGGTATATATACATAAATGAATTATATGAATGGTGACAAGATTGGTCTAACGAAGATATTATTGTTGGATCATTAATGAACTTTTCGAGTCATATTAAGCGAAAGGCTAATGATGTAGTGCATGGAAGGGACTATGTTGAAATAATGATGTACGACTGCCATGACTCTTTTTAGTCTATGCTTGAAGATGATATATTAAGTAACCATTGTATGACATATTTTAACTTATTATTTGTGCGTTATGAATTATTTATTAAGCCATATGACGAGATAATATCACATGGGTCAAGTAATGTTATTTAATGGATTAAATTTATTAAGTGGTTTAATGTTATTCAAGAACTCGAATTCTATTGGTCAACTAAGAAGTATGTAGTTTTATGTAACTCCACTTTGATGAAAAGTGGAAGTCTAAAGATCATATTGCTACCTATAAATGTGGATGTACGCTAATCATTGTTTACGTCTAATTAAAAGGTTAATGAAGAGAAAATATAGTTTATTTATTCTTGATTTTGTTAATCTTGAAGATCAATTGAAGGTTTGGTTTTTCAATAATCTGTCATGGATCAATGTACATTTTCTAATGATTCATTGATTTATTTGTTTAATATAAAAGTCATGAAGTTCTAAGATTTAGGAATTAGGATTCATGTAAATTATTATCTTATATAAAATAATTGAATTCTTACAATGACATACACAATTAAACATAGATAATAAATTATGTATTATCATAGCTCAAGCAAAGAAACCAAAGCAAATCAATAGTCTCCAATTCCAAATCTAAAGAAATAGAATGAGAGAATCAAAGAGAAGTGTTGATAAGAATTGGAAACTTTTTTTTTTTTTTTTTTTCAATTGGGATAGAAGTGAAATTTTTATTTTGTAATCTACAAATATATAATTGGAATTTTAGAAGATTCATTAAAGTAAAAAAAGAACCTAAGGAAGCCATGTTGTGTTAGTTTTCTTTAAGATTTGATTTGATATTATTGTAATTTTAAAGATTTAATATAAAAAGAATCCATTGTGAGAAGATTCATTTAAGTATTTTGTAAATTTTTGTTTTAAAATATATGTTTCAAAATTATTTTAACATTTGGTGAACAATAGTAATTTATTGTTGTAAATGTATACAATTACTAAAAAATGAACTTATCGAAACACGTATTCCATATTTCCTATCTAAAATTCGCTTTATCTGGTGCAAACTTACATATTCTATTTCCCATTAGTACAATTATTATCATTTGTAGTGTTGTAAAATTTATCTTTAGTTTTATAACCATATGTAATATTTTTAAATATTTTTCTAAGACAATATATTAACTATAGTTATTTTAAAATAAAAAAATTATTATATATTAAATCTCAAAATTTATAAAATTACAAAATAAAACATAGTCCATATAGTAGAAAAATAATTAGAGTTAAAATTAATATTTTAATTACTGATAATTGGATAAGTTAAAAGTAAAAATGCAAAAGGATAATTCACACTACAGTTTTTACTATCTACACCAAATTTTAATTTCAATAAAGGTCCAATTTTGACACTTATGTCTCCAACTTTTTTCGTTGTATTTTTATTATTAATTTTCAATTAATTTACATATCTTGTCTGTGATGACAATTTTTGTCCAAATGTCTTACTAATATGCATTGAAATGAGGGATATATATTTTATCAAAATTTTTAGTTGTTATTTAAAAATATGAGAGATAAAAAATATTTTTAAGTCATCCTAATTAACTTTTGGGACAGAAATCGTCATAAAAACAAAAATAAGATGCGCAAATTAATAGATTTGATTATAAGAAAGTGATAAAAAAATAGTTGGGGACATAAATATAAAAATGTGTAATAGTTGGAGACCTTCATTGCAATTAAAATGTAGTGTGGTTAAAAAAATGTGGTGTGAATATAATTTTGCACAACAAATCTGATAAGATACTTTATACCGCTTCTTAAAATCTATTGTAAAATAGTACAAATTTTTTTATAATCAAAATTTCTTAATTTTATTAAACACTTAAAATAACTTAGAAAGTACTTTCTAAAAATTATCAAATATGTCTAAAAGGCAATGTTCTAAAAGTCCGTTTAAGTGTGGCATCAACGCCTCACGTCTTATCCTTATCTTATTCTTGCTTAAGTTTCGTATATATTCAAAAAATTTGAAATCAACTTCCACACTTAACAATATTTTACACTTTTAAAATAGTGCTAGAAGCTACTTCCTAATATAAAAGTTACTTTTGACTTTCCCAAAGCCTAATGCAAAGATGTCCCTAGAAATGAAATGGACTCAAAATGTACTCAAATGTCACGCTTGTAAACTTGAATTGGATGTAAATAAACAAGAATGAGAAAGAAAGACATTTGTTTTCAAAAGAAGAAAAAGGAAAGAAAATAAGATAATGCTATGATTATCACAAATTTACGTGATAACTATGTTATAATTAAATGATAGGTTCAATTAAATGTAAGAATATAAAACTTATTTTATTGAACTTTCATTGTATGACAACTTTGTTAGATCTAAGACATATATTAAAGAAGAAGAAAATATAGTAAAAAATTTATAAATTCTAACATCTTGTAGATTTGTGGTGTGCACTCTAACACTAAATATGTCGACTAAATAATCAATACCTAATTTTATTTAAAAAAAAAATTCTTAAATTTATTTTCAACTACATATTTTGAAAGATCTACACTTTTTATCAACTTTTCAACTATATATTTTACTAGTTTTTTTCAAATTTTTTTAAAAAACTATTTTTAAAACTCTATCAAACGGACGGGCACTAATAGTCGAACTTGAATTTTTCAATAAATATGCATAAATAGAAAAGTATAATTATTTTTTAATTCTTCACTCACTAATTATCATTTAATATATCTTCTAACTTTTTTTGATGTCTCGCATAGAGGAAAAATTTATGTAAATAGTTGTTTTTTTCTATTTTACTACAAGATACCATAACAAATTTTTTAACTGTGTATTTTTTAGAAATGCTTATAAATATTTATAAGTTGGTCTAATATTATTTTTATATACACTTTTTGTAATATACATAATTTTATCTACTTTTTATTTACACATTTATAAGACCTACGATTTATAATATACAAAAAATAAAAAATTACTAAACAAACACTCAAATAATGCCCAAAAAACTATTTCTTTTTTGATTTCCCTTTGCCACACTTAACAGAAAAAAATGAAAGTGAGTAATGATAAAGTACTTATGGTGGATAATAACTAATAATTATAAGATTTTTACCACATTTATGCCATTCTGGAGCTTTCGTCGTTTTTCTAAAAATCAAGCGGTCATTAAAAAATTAAAAAACTTTTAAAAATAAAAAATAACAACGCATGACGATCTTATCGTCAAATGGGTAGCATATAATTACCTGTTTTATATCATCTTTCATACTACCAAACACACCATAAGGTTGTGTGTGATGCCATGTGAAAGAATTAAAAGAATAAGAATAGGATAGTGCAATTTGGTGAAAATGAAAAAGATTGTTCTATTTTGCATAAAATCAATCAGAAAATTTCTTAGAAAAACTCTTACACAGTCTGGAATTGAACCCAATTTCTAATTCTTCCGAAGCCATTCAAAACCCCGAGAAATTCCCAGCGATTGAATGAAAAATTCTCTTTGGAAACCCCTATTACATACTCGTTTTTTCGTACAATAGATTTTTTTTTTGACTGTATTTCAAAACCAGAAGGAAGAATTACTAGCAGTAGTAATTGAAGAAGTGAAGAAATGTCGTGGCTGCGATCGGCGGTGAACAAGGCGGTGGAGGTGGGTAATAAGAACAACCTTACACGCACCGTCAAGAACTACGCTGACTCAGTCGTCCAACAAGCCGGTCAAGCCGTTGCTGAGGGCGCTAAACTCTTCCAAGATCGCATTGTAAGTTCTTCATAATCTATTACCAATCCAGTTTCCGAATATCATATTTTACTTTTCAAATTAGAAAAAATATATAGGAGATGAAGGGTATATTAATTGATTGTGAGTGATTGAACTAGTCGCCTTGGGATAAAAGGGAACTGTGCAATCTTTGCATTAGAGTGAGCTGGATGTTTGTAAAAGTGGCATTTGATATTCCTAATAATTGCGGCATTGAAAATTTCTCATATAAGTGTTTAACAGCGATGTTCCTAAACTAGAAATTTGTAGCCTTTGTATTCCAACCCCCAACTCTCACCAAAAAAAAAAAGAAAAAAAAGAAAAAAAAGAAAGAAAGAAAGAAAGAAAGAAAATATTAATACAGTAGCTTATTTGTAATTGTTCGGTTCCTTAGCTTGCTACTATGTGGGTTTTGTTATTAGATGATTACCATTTGATTGCTTCTGTAGATCATAACCTTTTATAATGTGTAGTACTCTTGCTGACATCTCGGGAAAAAGAGAATTATATTTTGGTATTGTTTTCCTGTTGCTAGATGATGAATATTATTCATATTACTTGTTGATAATATTAAAGCAATAGTTTTATTAATCTTGGAAGTAGATAGCACAAAGTATAGAGAGCATGATATCCACCACAAACACAAGGAAAATTTCATTTAGTTGTTGCATAAGCTTTCTTTAAATTTGCATTAGGAAAACTAAGTTGCATTATGTTTGCACATTTTTTAGCCCCTATTTACTAGGTAATTTTGTTTCATTTGCGATTCCCACTTGCTCATGTTAGGGTGGTCGGAGTGTCAAAAGCTTCAAGCAGACTGTAAAAAGGTTGGAAGAAGCTTCTGTCTCTTGCAGGGGACCTGAGAGAGTCGAGTTGATGAGAAGGTGGTTAGCTGCACTTAAAGAAGTTGAAAAATTATCTCAGATTTCCTCTGAAGACAAAGACAAGAACAATGAGCAGCATCAACTTCCCGAAGATCAGAAGGAGAGTCCAAGAAAACAACACATGGTTAGTTCAACAATTCCATAGTTGTTCTTGCTGTGTTTTTTTTGCTGGTTATGGCAAAAAGGTTCATCTTCTTTTTGAGTTTTCTACTTCTTGAGCTTTGTATACCACAGTTATTAGATCTGCAATCCACACCAAGGTGCCAAGGCTCTGGGGTTTAACAGCGAAAATTAGGTGGTTGCTCTTTTAGAGCGAAGTGCGAGCGAAGTGCATAATATTCTAAATCAAAAATCCCCACAAATGCATAATATATTCAGAAAAGTTCAGAAATGAAGCAATTTTCAGTTAATTTTACGCCAACATCAATTAATTACTCTGCTATTTTGAGCAAAATTAGGCTGCCATAACTTTAATTTCATCATTTTTTTTTCCAATTTCAGCACCAAGAATTACACCCCATAGCAAACTGAAACAATATCAGTCATTTAGAAGAAGTTGGCAAAATGTCTAACCAAGACAGACCTTGTATTCTCTGCATGCCCAACATTTTAGATCATGGATTATGTGAATAGAAAGTCTGTAGATGATCTTGGATGGTAGAGGGAAAATACATTCAATAGGGGTGAACAAGTAGGTATTGTATACTTTTGTAGTCTTGTTTATGAAGGTTGATGAATAGAAAATATTGAGCTTGTCCAGTATCATTATTCTTGTGGAAATTGGAATAGGCAAAATGGTATTTATTACTGCGTGAAATTCGCAGTTTGGTGATGAGAACTAAAATAGTCTGCGTCTCCAGTTCTAGTCGAGGAATTTGGGCGTGACAAGTGCACTTGAACATTGGAATTTTCCGGTGGTTAGCCTTGCTAAATGATGAGATTCGGCAAGCTTTTAACGGCTTTGTACTATACGACAAACCTGTTTTGAGTTCTGACATTCATGAAGTTAGAGGTAAAGAAAGTTGGCTATTAATGTTTAAAAAGACTTAGGGCCTGTTTGAGATTGATTTTGGAGCCCAACTTCTGATTGTCAAACAATCAAAAGTTGTTTTATGTATTTGATAAATTTTTAAAAAGTGATTCTAAAATAATTTGTATTATTGGCACAGATTTTGAAAATCAGCAAAATGGTAGCTTTTCAAATTCTGCTTTTAGCTTTTCTATCTATCTATTGTTAAAATACCAATTTTGACCTTAATTAATTAAAGTAATTCCTTATTTCCTTTTATGTTACAAATTTATTAGTATTCTAATTATAATGTATCTCTACAAATAATTTAAATTTAAATTTAATTGATTTTTTGTACAATATTAGTATGCTTTTATTTTTTAATGTAATAAAATTTTAAGATTTAATAGATATATATTATTTTTATTTTAATATAATTATGGTAAATGCATTGTCTTGAAAAAATATTTGATAATATTACATATTGTTATAGAACTAAAAATAAATTTTACAATATTACTCATTATAATAATAATACAAAATAATACTATTATAATCAATGTCTATATTAGTAATTTTATACAATCACAACAATAAATCACTTTTATTACCAAACGTTTAAATACTGATTTTAAAACATACAGTAATTGTAAAACAAGAGTTTACCAAACACTTATCTGATACTTTCCACAGCTGATTCTTTCTGTAGCACAACAAAAGTTGATTTTCTTAAAAGCACAACAATACTTAATGGGGGTACCGAGGTGTAAGCCTTAAAATAAACTAATAAATAATTCAAAAGAATATAAAAATACAAAAATATGCTCATAATAAATCATACACCATTTTAAAAAATCAACAATAAAACAAATTAACAAAATGAAAAAGTTTAGCATGCAAATAATCATAAAATAAATCAATAAAAGAAAAGAAATAGTCCATAAAACTAAGGCCAATAATAGAATTTCCAGAAAATACAAGACAAGCGGATAGTGGCATAGCCAGAGGGGGTTAAATTTTTTTTAGGCACTAACACATAAAAACAAATAAAATATTCCTTATAGATATATATATTTTTATCTATATAATTTGTTTTTGCTTGGTCATGGGGTTTACTGTCCATGGGAATCCTCCCCTTCAAGGGGGGCAAATATGAAAGCCTCACGTGAGGCAGGATTTGATGCGTAAGCCTCAAATAGTTTTTTTCAACAATGTTTGCGTCAGTGGATGGTCTTCTTACACCAGGATCCAGGGTGATGTGGCTGCCTTGGATTAGTTGGACATCAAATTATTTCACTCTTCACTTCAAAAACTTTAAATTTATGAACCATTAGCCGCATATTACTTTTTCCTGCATTTATGCCATTCAAGTAGTTTTTGAATCATTGAGTAGGCTTTTATCATTTCTTTAGTCTTGCAGTCATCCCCACTAGAATTGAAGTTCGATTTTGATTATTTCCAAAAGTTGACTTGTTGTGGTATGTCCGTTTAGCGTGGAGAGCCAGAATCGCTGACCACCATTTTATTGTCAAAATGGGGGGAAAAAAGATGAACAAAACTGTGCCATTTTGCGGTTACTTTGAATTTCCCTTGAGGAACTTACGTTGATATATATTGAAGGATTATTAATGTTTTGTGATATATAATTAGTAGTCTGTAACAAGTAGAGAAATACATGGGTGTTATTATTTTAGCAATGGTGGGCCTGCTAACATTTGCAGTGCAAAGGTTTTTTGTTTGTGTATCACATATCTCATGGTTCGATCAGAACTCCCTCACTGTGATGAAAGCGAATCGCTTCGATAAACATGATGTGATTTCACTTCCGAGTTTTTTGTTTCGATAAATTTGATCTTTCGTTTACTTTGGTAGGGAGCTTAATCATGCAATTGTGTACTTTTATGCTGTGAGAATTTGAAGTTTGTTTGCTGATTCCAGCCTTTTATGTATGTCACAAGTTTTTTGACAAATATGTTGCTGTTATCAATCAATACACTTTACCTAACCTACTGTTTCAATTGATAGGTGCTTTATTATGATTCTGATATGGGCGGTGAACCGATGACTTTTATTGATGTCTTTCTGTACAGTCAGGCTTTGGAGGGCATAACCATATGTATGGTACGTTTATTTAGTAGTAATCAGTTTTAAGTACTATATTTAGCATTTTTATGTTTCATCCAAAATTGGGTTACACGCATTGATGTGTCTTAAGAGGCACTTTTATGAATATGCTGCAGTGTCAACATCTTGCCCAGATAATGAAGTTTAACTTTAGATACACATCATAATTACTTGGATTTACTTTAATTAAATCACTATATTTGGCATAATTCTGCTCTGGATGGTCAATACTTATAATATCTATTAGCCATGTTCTAATCAACACCACTATGGATCAGAATGAGATTGTTACTGAATTATTTTGGAACTGGAGGTTAACTCTTTCCTTCTGTTCAGATTCTTGAAGCACCAAACGAAGATGAAGTTGCTTTGCTCCTTGAATTGTTTGGGTGAGCAGTCTCTCTATCTTATCTTAATTGTGTCATAGCTTTTCAAGATTCTGTTTCGGACTGGTGCATGGGTGAAATATTACCCTTCTTAATCTTTCTCCTATTACTGTTTCGGACTGGTGCATGGGTGAAATATTACCCTTCTTAATCTTTCTCCTATTATTATGCACCTGCAGTATGTGTCTCATGGGAGGAAAAGAAGTGCACAATGCAATAGTTAGCAGTATACAGGATCTTGCAAAAGCTTTTTCAAGCTATGAAGATGAAGTATTGGTGAGTGATCAAACATTTTTCTGTATTGTGTAACAAACAAATGCACAATATAGAAACCAACCATATTGCCTTTTCGTGGGTTCCACTGGTAATTTGTGATGATGAAATCAATACCATGAAGTTGTTGGCTATAAAAGATAGAAAACTGTGGGCATTTTCCATTACTGATTAATTGTTTTCTAACTGTGCATTTTTTTACGCACTCAAAAGGAAATCAGGAGACAGGGTGAGGGAAGGGGGTGGTGGTATACGTGTGCTGTGTCCATGTTTGATTATATATGTTTAGGTAACTTTGACATGATGAGGCGAGTTATGAATGCTGCAGTTAGTGATGCTGATAACTTAGAAACTCACATAATTTAGAACCTTGGTGGGTCTAACAGCTTTGGGAGGATCTAGTGATGTTAAACTTATTATTATGCCATCCATTGGTTAAATGGTAATACACATGAGTTGGGTGAATTTCAAAAGGTGTTCTATTTTAGCATTTTCAATGCCTTGAGTTGCCTTTATCATCATTTGAAATCTTAGGCTATGTTTAAGTAGCTAGCAAATGAAGTATCGATTGAGCAGGTGAAGCGTGAGGAATTGCTTCACTTTGCGGAAGGAGCCATCACAGGGTTGAAAGTTAATGCTGATATTCGGAGGTATTCATAAACATCCAGTTTCCTTTCACTTCTTTCTGCATCGTGTATCCTTGACCTATGTGACAGATTTGGTATGATTTTAAGTAGGGCCACTATTATGTTGTGGATCCCTAAATTAATTGAAATATATGCTGTATTACAAGAGAATTACTTATTTTCCTTGAGTGTGGCAGCAATGTTTTATTTTTTCGCTCAAGAAGAATTTGCATTAAGGTTTATCATTATGAGGTCATTCCATGTGCAACCTTGCCAATTCTTATCTGAAATATGCTGCATTTGTGACAATACTTTTGATACATTTAACTTTGTGATATCCAAGATGACTTTCTCCGATGAATGCTGATATCTGCAAATGATGAGCGTGTTATGTTTTCTCATGGGTTTTAGGAAGGTATTTTGTGATGTCAAACTTAAAAATAAAAAACTAATTTACTCCACGTAATTGAAGGGGTTATTATGTTAAAAGATTTTTTTTGAAGTAGGTCATATATTTCTTATGAGTTCTGTTTTGTTTTGTCTGCACGCCTCCTTAAATATGAAAGGAAGTTAGAATATTTATTGCTTGCTCATAGAATTAACGATTCTTGTTATGAGATAAATGTCTATTTCTGTTTGTGTTGAGAAATACTGCTGTTTGATCTTCTCTGTAACGTACCTGACCAACAAATGCAAGGTTATTTTTTTAAATATAAAAACATCACTCTCCCCATTAATACCAAGTCATAGGTCCATAAGTCTTGCACTTGTCAGAGGACAAACAGTGTAGTTCTTCTGCTTACCCAAATCAGGTTTCTTAACTTTTATTGTGATCCCGTCCTCTGCACAGAATTGATGCTGAGGTTTCCAAATTGAAGAAAAAACTCGATGAACTGAAATCATCAAATAATCATGCTGGGGATGTTCATGAAACGAACATTAAAGATAATGCTATTCCGACATTGGAGGTAAACCAGGCTTCTTCCACCCATTTTTCTTTTCTAGATTTTTTTGTGGATATTTATTTGCGATGAGTTTATGATGTCTGCAGTACATCATTACTTGCATAATAGAAATATAGAAAGCTTTTCATTGTTTTATTGATAAGCACTCATTCCATTGCTTCTAATTTTGGTTTTCTCCTTTGAATTATATTAATGACACCTTGCATGCTCTTTAATTGTTCCAAACATGTTTACTCTCATTGAGCTTACATTTGTGCTGTCTATTGTCTGTTTCATTTCTCAGAAAAAGAAGTCTGTATATCTGTAACCTGCCTTCTTTCTGAGAAATTGGGATAAAAATGGTCTCCATGCCATTTAACCCATAATTACTATTTTACCCTCTGATAACAGTTCTAGCATATGACACACTGATTCATTTTCTTTTCATTAAGCTATTGTCTGTCATAAAACTTTAAGTTATTGAGTCCTGCTCGTTTATATACGAGTACAAACTCTGCTAAACATGGAAATCTTAGTGCCCCTGATAAATGACTGGACCTAGTCTTGGTGCACACTAGTTCTTGTTTAAAACAATCTGCCTTGGACCATTTTCCCCCACATCATGGAAATCTCTGCTTAAAGAGATATAGCATCAATTAGAGTGAAAAGATTTGGATTAGAAAATGATGACATGAAGGAAAAGTTGGCTTTATCTTACGACCAACATAGAAGCCCTCTCAGCATAAGCCGAAATGTGATTTATAATGGAACTGTTGAAGTTTCCTTCTATTTGATGCACCCGGGCAGTCAGTTTCCTAGCATGAGGGATGACTGTTAACAACTGCAAAGTACTGTTCACCAACTAGAACTATTCTTGAACCCTATTAAGGAAGGGGAAGCCTGATGAATTAAATTCTTTACATGATTTTTTAAGTCATTTTTAAAACCATGGGCACAGTTTTGGAATGTAAAGTCTGGCCTTTGGACAAATTTGCTCACGGTTTCAGGCTTTGTTGGATTGGTTGTGCAATAGAACATATTTAGTGTCATGTTATAGATAAAGAAAACTTCAGTGCAAGGCTATGCCTAAGTTTTAGTAATCTTTTAAGTAGTTTATCCTAATGATTTAGATGTTCTTGATCGATCAACTGCAACATATTCTTTGGCATTGTTAGGACTGGAAGCTCATAAAATATGGAATCTAATCATTTCGTTTTTCCATTAGGCTCTCAAAGAAGCACTTTCACATGTCCGAGTTTGTTCCAAATTAGAAGGGATTCTACTGAAGAAGAAAGCTATTAAATATGGAGACACAGCTGAAATTCATGCACAAAAGGTATATTACTCTCATTTCATGTCTTCTCTTCATCAATGGTTGTCCCTGTTCTAACAGCACTGAAACTCTAACGTGATTAGTTAGACTCTTATTGGAGTGTCCCTTAGTTTCATGTCCCATCAGAGATTATGCATTATGGAAAATTTTTTCTGATACGGTTTACGTGTATTTAATGATGTTGAAATACAGCATTACTTTCGAAAACAGGACACTGTCAATCACACTCCCTTTGACTTTCTGTAGTTCCTTTTATTTTTGTAAGGATTTTGATTTCTTTTGCATCCATGAGCAAATGAATGCTCTATATTTGCAGCTTCACCTTGTTGTTGCTTTGATATGACCTCTAAATTCCTGCATGGAGCACAACTAGTATGGGTTGTTTTCTTAGAATATTTACATTATTCTTAATATAGCTTTGAGGTCTTTATGTTAAGTTTTCCTTTTTAACATAAACAGGTTGATAAACTGAAAGTTTTGTCAGAATCTCTTTTGAGCTCCTCCTCAAAGGCTGAGAAGCGCATCTCAGATCACAGGTACTAAACTACATATGAAAAAAATATGTAATTCAACCTCCTTTCGTTCATTTATGTCCAAGTATAAGGTGTTTTTAATGATTTGATCTCTATCTTTTTTTGCAAGCACTCACTTTCCTAATACCTTTCTTTGGAAGGCATCTGTCTTTTGAAGTTTTATGCAACTTCAACCTTCATTGCCTGCTCATTAACAGTGGTGCTCATTGAGTATGATGATACTTATTTTAGGTTATATCTTTTTATTTCCTTAATTTTTGTAGAGCTCAGAAAGAAGAGGCATTAAAGTTTCGTGTCAGCAAAGCAAGTGAAGCTAGTGAAACAGAAAAGGTACCCACAGAATTTGTAATTTTTGGCTTGGTAGGTAGATGAGTCCCGAAAATGAAAACAATGTACGTGTCTTTTAGTTTAGATTCTAAGATACACAAATATGTAAAAACCATTTTTCTGTGTGTGATTATGAGGGAGGTGATATATAGTAGAATTGAACTTCTTTCATTTACCTCCTATTTCACTGATATTAAAGGGAAAAAAATGATGCATTCAGACTCGGGGTGTAATCAACGTGACTCATTGGATGTGGATCTGACATATAGGATACAAACTATTATGATATGATCATATGATTTCATATTTGAGGTCTTGTTTTTATTTGATTGTGTGGGGCATATGCAGCAGGCTTAAAAATTCTCTCGCTAGTTCCCTAACTCGCTGATGTTAAAGGGAAAAATAAAACGAGGTTTTCTGGCTCGTGTCTTATATACAAGGAACAAATTACTGTGAATGAAAAGAATGACTAAGTATATGTTTGTTAGTGTTGAAATTATTTTTAAAGTGCTTATATTATAAGTTGTGGGTGAATGTGTAGATAAAAAGTATGTTTGACAAGTTTACCAGCTGAAATTATAATTTAAGCACCACCAAACATGTGCTAAAAGAAAGCATCCTGCCATCTGGAAGCAGTGGTCTATTGCCATATTACCTAATGAGCTTTTATAATTTACAGCAAAAGTTGGCCTTTAGAGTGGTAAAAGAATTGAGGAGGAAAGAAATAGAAGCGACTTCGCTGTGACAGTATTGACACAATATGTATTACCATAGTTTTCGCTCATGGAATATGTTGAACTACTTCCTGTCTGTATTCGGGTTTTTTTAATTATATTATGTTTCTTTAAAAGCATTTGTCTTGTAATTTTTCTTGACAACAAAGTGAGTTTGGGATTTTAATTATTTGATTTTGTTTCAACTTTCCCGTGTGTTTTTGTTACCTTGTTATTTCCAAGATCCAGATGGAGTGTAAATATTAGTTTTTGAAGTTTGAGGTGGTTCTGGTATTTGGTTGTTACTTATTCTTCTGTGCAGTCGAGGAGCTAGAAGTCATATACTGATGTTCCAATATGCTTTATTATCTGCAAGTGCTAGTTTTCCTGATTAGGAGCGATGTTTATTTAGCCACAGTTTATTATGAGCAAATGCAATACTGTCTCAAAATCATTCTTTTTCCAGGAACTAGCAGCTGACATTTCAGGTCTTGAGAAACAAAGAGATGAACTTGAAGCTGAACTGAAGAAGGTACTATCCTCTGAGCTAAATAAAATATAGCACTGTGTAATGAAGATATGACCAACACACGAGCAAAATTTTCCTGAGTATATGTACTCACAGATAACATTCTATTCTCTAATATGCTCATGCATTTGCAAAGGCACTGCTTCTCTGCAGTAAGTGAACGGCGCCAGAGTTAATGGCAAAACACTCTGGGATTAGTAACATTTGCATACCTTGTGATGAAGCATTTGTTTATTTGATTTACAAGTGATTTTATAGTTGCAATCATTTATTCATTTACTATAACCTTAAAAGTTAAGATATTTCCATAAAATGGTGGCGAAAGAGCTTCGCCAATGTAAAAAATATGAGAACGTCTATGCCATATCTAAATATGGTGGATATCACTGAGATGTGCTTAGCTTGACGAACAGAAACCTAGTAGCTGAATGGGAGTCCACGACACTTCCAATTTACAGTAGTTAGCTGATTTTCAATGAATTGGTCTAGACAAAGTCAATGATCCTCGAAAGACTTCAATTTCAAACACTGCATTTGCATTGAGTATTTCACTGGGTTTCTGCTTCTTTGTGCATCCCGAGTTGATCTCTTTGGTTTAGTAGTAGTTTCTTAGAAGAACTACATATTGTTGCCCTTTCTTTTGGCGAGTTGGCATCTTTTTTCCCTCCTTGGGGTGGGGGTGGGGGTGGGGGTGGGGGTGGGGGTGTGTATAAGAGCTTGTCAGTTTTAATACTAGTTTTGGCAAACATATTTTTCTTACAAATGGTGTTACTTCTAGGATGTTTGTTTGTTGCTTCTGACTTCTGCAAATTGAGAGAAACTTGTGAAACAATTTGCATTTGAAATTGTTGGCAATTATCATTGTCATCTCCAAGCGTGAAAATTTAATTTTTGTCGTTACACTAACATGTTTTCATTGTGCCTAACTCATGATTGCATTCTAATGAATGCGAAATATTTAATCAGGTGAATATCTCCTTGGCTGCCGCTCAAGCTCGTCTTCACAATATGAGGGAAGAAAGAGACCAATTCTATGAAGCTAATGATCAGATTGTAGCCCATTTAAAAACTAGGGTCTGCTCAAGTTTTCATTTAGTTCTTATTTTTTTGCCTGCATTACTAAGTCGAGCACATACAAGATATATTTCTCAATTAAATATTACTTGCAGGCGATGATATGTTTCTTAACTTTTTTTGTTGCATACCATGTCCGTACAACTTTATAGGAAGACGAGCTATCGAAATCCATTAACTCAAGCCGAGTAGAAGCTGGTGTTCTAAGTAGTTGGATAAATTTTTTGGAAGATACTTGGTCTCTTCAGTGTTCACATGCAGAGACAAAGGAGAAGGAGACCAAGTATGTTAATGAACTTTAAAGTTATCCCCCTGAGCATGGTTTCTCTTCCTAGATTTGAATACTCATTTGAACTTCTGCCAGTAATGTTTCAAAATTTCATTTTATATGCTTATAACGTGAATCAGAATATTTGCAAGTTATCAAAATATTTAGAGTTTATGTTGTAGCTAATTTACCATTTGGACTTTTCAAGTGATGAATTGCAGACACATGAAGGCTACTTTGTAAATTTGGTTATTCAACTGCTTTCGGCTTATGAGGTGCTTATTCGACTTCCCCATGATAATTACATTGTTTATATATATAGTCTCCCTTCTAATTCTTATAAATGACCTTGTGAACTCTCTCTCTCTCTCTTTTATGATAACCTTTTTTGATAAAAAAATATTTGATGCAGAATGAGTTGAAACCTTCTATTGATCGCATTGAAAAATACGTGGAGAATTTGAAGAGTTTAACGGAAGGGTATTTCCTTTTGTTGCATTCCTTGAATTATTTCTACTTTGGCAGCACACCAAAATTTTCAAAATTGTATTACAGGTCAGCACTGGCTTCTAACGTGGAAAATGATTATTCCAAAATACTGAACCCAAGGAGAAGTCTTGAGGAGGAATACCTCAACTATGAAGCTAAGGTAAAAACTAAAACCATTACCTTACAGGTTATGAGTTCACTTTTCTGTTGCAACATAGTTCATAAGGTGTCTAAAGTTTTACATATGTTGGGGGTGCAGAGGAGCTTTCCCTAATTAGTTAGCCAAATTATGCCCCTTTCCCCACCCCGTCCCCTCCTGGAGATAAATGTAGTTAATCACTTATTTTAGGCATTTTGCTGCTTGTTTTTCATATCATCAAGTGCAGCTTGATGATTGATGAGCACCCTGCAACGACTCCAGCATGTTTGCATAAAAGAAAAATGTTATTTATTTTTATACAGATCGTAACAACTTTCAGCGTAGTGGACAACATGAGAGAGCAGTTCCATGCTCAACAAGGAACGGTCTCCAGGTTTGATTTCCCGAACTTATATATTTCTAGTAGTTATTATACTGACACTCCATCATCAAACTTACCTAAAATTAAATACTGGTTTGAGTTCATTCAGTAAAGATGATCCAAAGGTGAAAGAGCTATTTGACAAAATTGCTAAGATAAGAGATGAATTTGAATCTATCGAGAGACCTAATCTAGAAATCGAGAATCCCCCTCTACGGGCAGATACATCATCTGGTGAGAAGCTGCAGGAAAGTGTTGAACATTCCTCAGAACTAGCTGCAGAGGCACCTGAAGCTGGGAAAGACAAGCACCCTGAGCCACCCAGCGTCGATTCTGAGCAGGTGCTCGACCCTGAAGCAGAATTGGCAAAGCTGGAGTTCGAATTTGGTAAGTCAAACAGGGATTACTCTGCAGAAGAAGTTGGTGACTGGGAATTCGATGAGCTGGAAAAGGAGTTGAGATCTGGTGATTCATCGGGGAAATAGATAGAAACATTTGATCAAGATGGACAAATGTTGTATCAAATCCTGTTATACAATTAACAAGTTGTATTTGTGTATGATCTAGTAGATGATTTTGAGCTCCTCCAGACATATTTTACCCTTGGAGTTCACAATATGCTTGCTGAAGTCCAATTTATTTATTCTTGTAAATCCTTATAAGTATATTGTGTAAACTTCTGTCAGTGGAATAAACATAGACGAACTTTGACACTGTGTGGATGCAGGTGACAGTTTTACACAATATTTTGTATTTAACATAGCATTATTGGCTAAGATAAAACAAGTATTTTTTTTTATTTATATCTCCAAGCATATTTAAATAACAAATTTTTAGAGATTGTGGTGCAAATGGTTCCTAACCTATGCCTATTGTGCGTTTTCAGTCACTTGCCTTTCATTTTTGATGGAGAAGGCTTCGAATTTATGACTTTAGGTGTTTAAACGGTCTTTTTGGATAGGTAGTTTTGCACGTGGACTTTACTTTCAGAGGCAAATTTGTTAAATCTAAAATAAAATAAACAAAAAAAAAATTATTTTAAAAAAAAAAGAATATCTCCTTCTTCCAACCACCTGTCCCACCCTCACGGTCTCACCACCGCTATTATTGTCAAATGGCAAAAATGATGGAGAGGATGTCTCCCTCCAGTTCCTGTTAATAGATTTTTTTTTAATTTTTTTTAGGGGAGGGTTAATCTTCTCGTTTTTGCCATTAATAACCGATTGGAGAGGATTTCTCTCCCTGTTTGAGAAGGGAGACCCCCCTTAAATATGCCATTTGACAGTGGTGGGTGTGGTGGGGTTGGGTGGTTGGAAGAAAAAGATATTTTATAATTTTTTTATAAATATTTTGTCTTTTATTTTGTTTTATTTTAGATTTGACAAATTTTTTCATGCAATAAAAGAAAAGTGAGATCTCTGCACAAAATTAACGGTTCTTTTGGATGAAACATGTTCAAAAAGACTATTTGCGCACTTAAAACATGTTCGGAACCTCTCCACTAAAAATGAAACATCAAGAGATCAAAATCGCATGATGGAAATACGTTAGAAATCATTTGTGCCCAAATTCCTTTTCTTAACAATAAACAAATTTACTTTTGTTTGAATGAAACTCTTACCTTCCCACTTTAACCAATAAAAAGTCATATAATTTAGAATTTACTTATTTTTTTATAAGTAAACTTTTTAGCCAAACACGAGGGCATGTTTACGTGGGTTTGTCTTTAATGTCAAGATAAGCCCACCCAAACCATAGTGAAATACCTTTCGATCTCTTTGATTAAATATGTTATTTTGAAGTATTTTGCTATTAAGATATAACAAATCAAAATATGTTTGAAGATAAAAATTGACTTAAAAGTAACTTTTACTTATTTTTAAGTTTATGAATACGTGCACGATAAAAAAAAAAGAAAGAAAGAAAGAAAGAAAGGAAGGCCTCATACTTTACAAGAAGGGTAAACGAGAATGAAGCAGGTGGGGTTTGTAGATGCTGATTGATCAAGCCAAAACTTTTAAAAATTGGATTATAGAAGCTTAAATTTGTTTGTCTTTGTAAGGGTATCATCATTAAACAAGGGCTCCATTGCTTTGTATTCAAGGGTACAAAAAATGGTGGAAATTTAGCTTAAAAACGACTTATCAAAAGCTATTATTTGAAAATAATCAATTATTGGATATTTGTAAGTGTATTTTCTAGTTGGATACCCGGCAATGAAGGTCCCTCTCATCAAATTGGAAACCTTCTATTTGCTGCTCATGTTTCAAGTTTCAACCCCAGCAAAAGAGTCATAAAACCCAGATTTTGTGGTGTTAGTGGGTCAGTATATTTGTGGATATAATAGCTTATAATTGCTTTTCTTTCTATAGTTGGAAAGGATTTGTCCCTTGGTGTTCTCAAAGACACAAATAACAAATATAGTGGTTTGACAATGAGCTTCACTTCTTGCTTCGACGACTCTTATCTTGTACGATATCTTAACGAACTAAGTATTGTTCTTGATAAAATTAGAATCGATAAACTGGACAACCAGATGATTAAAATATCTGTGATATACTACGGGGTGGTATAATAGAATGGATACATCTACGTATAGATGCTCTGACAGAAAGTGCTGTGAATTGTTTCCATGTGCTATGTTTAAAATCTCATCGAGATACATATATCAATGTCTCTGTTGTTATTAGGCTCTTCAAGTGCAATAGGGTTAACAGAGGGTCCTGTTTTGAAAGATCTTAAAATAACTAGACTCATATAAACTATAATATATCATGTTTAAAATGCAACACGTCACTAGTTTAGTAGGGGACATTCGAACGAAATGTGTAAAACTAATAAGATCATGCATGAAATTTTACAAATTTTATGTTGATTGTTAACTTACCACATTCTTCCTTTATTTGAATTTGAGACAGATTAATGATCTGTTTCTCACGTAGATTCGTGAATATAAGAGATGAACAATATTTTAAGCTAAAGTTTTTGACAAAGTTTGACAAATGTGCACACGAATTGACATAAAAATTAAAGTGAAAAAAAAAGTCCAGGAATCCAGTAAAAGAGCTGAACTTGGTAAAGAATAAAGTTGGGTTCTCAATCTTCAAAATAATTATATAATTATTATTCATCAAATCCAAGTGTTTTAGGTAT
Organism: Forsythia suspensa; assembly: GCA_023638005.1. Classification (NCBI taxonomy): domain Eukaryota; kingdom Viridiplantae; phylum Streptophyta; class Magnoliopsida; order Lamiales; family Oleaceae; genus Forsythia; species Forsythia suspensa. The sequence continues at coordinate 34,407,383 of CM042674.1, read as the reverse complement.
TAAAATACACACTGAATTTTTATTATTTTTTATTTTTTTAGCAATATTTAATGATCACTAAAAGTTAAAAAGACAATTGCAGTGGTTTCAAATTAAAGTTCTTTAATCTTTGTATTAATTAGGTGATATAATTAATATGTGATTAGGAGAAAGTGGGCTTTGAGAAAAAAAAAAAGTTACTTTTTAAACTCAGCCAAACATAAAATTATTTTATTATTTTTAAATTTATTATTAATTTGAGTAATAACTTTTTAATATCAGCCTGAAAATCTGGTTGAAATTGCATAGCACTTTGAGTTTACCAATAAAAAGTGAAAATTGAAATGAAAAAATGATGAAATATTTAGTGGTATCAGAGCTCAAATGCATTAATGGTGCTCGAGATCAACTGTAAAAAATTCCAATTCATAAAGTCTTATAAAATACGATCGAGAAACCCGTGATTAATTGGCGAGTTGATCGAGTTTTTAGAATGCTTTATGTTTTTAGATTGAATGGATTGGGCATGACTATTTATCAAAACACTAATAAAAGTCGATTTAGCAAAATTGTGAATTAGTCCGGTTGTGTGAGGCAATACTATGTTGATTTTCTCAAAAAAAGACCTATTTTTTTGCATTTTGACTTTTCAAGAGGGTAAAAATTTTAAAAGACTATTATTAAATAGTCACTGTAGTTTTAATGTTATTTTCCATCCGTCACTTTTAATGAGTTGAAGAATTACCTACTCCATTTGCCGGCGTAATCGAAATCGTTAATTTCCAAATGAAAGATAACAGAATGACGGATGTGAGACAACGTTGAAATTTGAAAGGATAAACGGTTGAAAAATAGCATTGAAAGTATAGTGGGTGTTGAAATTTTTAACCTAGATTGAACTTGACGATACCGAACAGTAGTATGCAACATGTCCTACATGGATGAGTGGAGGCAAGGCAAAGACAAATTTCCTAATCTTCTGTTTTCAATATTTCTCCAACACTCTTTTTTGTTTCTCATCAGACATCCCCACGTTTTTAAATGAAGCTCTTCCCCTCCATTTCCTCACCTTTCACTACGTGTTACTGTTTGTGTTAGAGAATATGGATGCAAATGAAAGCTACATTGACATGGAAGTTGGTTCATTAGCCACCATTTTTTCTCCTTCATACCACAGAGAATTTGAGTTCCAAAGTTTTTCATGCTCTTCCGACAGAGACACCACTACTTCTCCGGCGGACGAGCTCTTTTACAAAGGAAAACTCCTCCCCCTCCACCTCCCACCCCGCCTCCAAATGGTGGAGAAAATCCTTCAGAATAATTATTCCTCCACCACTTTTGAACCATTACAAGAATCTTTATTCAGCACTCCATTATTCACTCCTGCATCCAATACTCCTTTTGAATCCTGCAATATTTCTCCCTCTGATTCTTTCCATGTTAGCAGGGAATTGAACCCGCACGAATATTTTCTCGACTACTCGACTGATCAATCTAGCACTTATGTGAGTTCTGTCCCTTATATGTTGTTTATTGTTTTTATCTTTAGTCACGTTGGATTTTACCCTTAACACTAGTAAAATATATTCAAACGAAAATCATCTTTTGAGTTCACGGATTGGTTAGAGATAGACACGTTTCAGTTGGACTATTGTATAATTCATGATACTGTAGAGGCGTTGATTTTCTTTAAAGAGAGCGAAATACCCTCGTCTCAGTCTAATTGTTTACATGTTTCTTTGTGTTTTCCTCAACAGGTTTTCGAGGAAGAACCGGCCAGTTCAAACGCGAACAAATCTTGGACAAAACCTCTAAAACTTATAAAGCAATCAACACTTGGATCCAAGCTCAAAGCTTCCAGGGCTTATCTTAAATCTTTGTTCACTAAATCAAGTTGCTCAGTCGAGTCCTCAAGAAATATTGTCTATGAAGGATCAATATCGAAGCCCAAAGAATGTGCATTTCAACATTCCAAGACCTCTAAAAATGTCCCTTTTGGCCAAATTCAGACAAAGTGTCATAGAAGATCATTTTCAGGAGCCATAAAGAGAACATCAAAGGCTAAATCTTCATCATCTAATAATTCGAATTCGGGTTCAAGATCGACTGATTCAAATGGATATCAGGAGATGAAGTTTTTGAAGAGAAGTATAAGTGGAAAATCAGAACTGGAGAATTCAATTCAGGCAGCCATTGCTCATTGTAAAAGGTCTCATCAGCAAGAATTTTGTTCAAGAAAGACTGTAAGTGATCTTGGATTTTGTTCAATTTCTGCGTCAAGAGTGATTTATGATGATCAAGAAAGACCTGAGCTTTGCAGGGGTTGATGAAGATGATGATCGTATGTTTGTTAGGAGGATTGTACGATATTAGACAGTATTAATGAAGAAAAAGATAGTCGAGTCATGTTGAATAATGTGTACCAAATGTGTAATGAGCATGGTAAAAATATTTGAAAATTTATGCAGAAAATGTGTGAAAAATTACGAGTTAAAATGAAATATTAGGAAGTACCATGTTCGTGTAGTTGATTTCAATTTTACTCAAGAGTTAGGTAGTCACGTTTTATAATGACTCTAATGTTAAATATACATCACAAAATTATGTCTAATCTGCTCAAATTCATATATGTAAAGAAATTTAATTCATTAACATAATCGACATATCCAACACGTTTAAATTCAAAAAAGGCACAGCAAAGCCATTACGAGACTGATATTCAATGTTTAACTTAAATCTTATTTCGTTTAATTGAGACACAAAGCTACTCTTGAACCACCTCATATATGAGCTGTGGTTGATTGAACTAAAGCCATGATCTATATTTTCTCGTCTTTGTTTTCAATAAATTTGAAATCAAGCATTTCTTATTACTCCGTGTACACACACACACACTTTTAATCAAAGAATTTTTTAAAGTAATCATGGAGTGATTATAAAATCCTATCTAGCGATGTAAAAGTATCGAATCAAGTTTGGGTGTTTAGGCCCGTGCTACTCTTTTTTAGCAACATAATAAAATACAATATTGTGCATATGGGCCGAAGCGAGCGACCTATGTATGCCATAAAAAAAAAAGGTAAATTCATAGTCGGTCACTGTTTTGGCACTTATGGGCTCTAAAGTCATATGTTCAAAACTTAATTCAATTAAAGTCACATTTTAGAGCTAAAAGACCAACATACCTTTAATTGTAAAAAAACGCTAATTGTGATACTGTTTTGTGGTGATACTGTTTTGTTGTGATACTATTTTGTCGTGGATTAAAACTAAGACATTAAAACAGTATCATGGATTAAAACTAAGACATTCAAACAGTATCACAGGTTCAAACCTTACCATAATTAAACAGTATCAAAGATCACATAGATTCAAACAGTATCACAGGATAAAAACAGTATCATGGATTAAAACGATATCAAAATATACTAATGCAAATTACCTAAACAAAACAGTATCATAGATTAAAACAGTATCATGGATTAAAACTAAGACATTCAAACCGTATCACAGGTTCAAACCTTGCCATAATTAAACAATATCAAAGATCACATAGATTCAAACAGTATCACAGGATAAAAACAATATCATGGATTAAAACAGTATCAAAATATACTAATGCAAATTACCTAAACAAAACATTATCATGGATTAAAATAGTATCATGGATTAAAACTAAGACATTCAAACAGTATCACATGTTCAAACATTACCATAATTAAACAGTATCAAAGATCACATAGATTCAAATAGTATCACTAGATTAAAACAATATTATGGATTAAAACGGTATCAAAATATACTAATGCAAATTACCTAAACAAAACAATATCATGGATTAAAACAGTATCATGGACTAAAACTAAGACATTCAAACAGTATCACATGTTCAAACTTTGTCATAATTAAACGGTATCATAGATTAAAACATCATTATAGGATTAAAATAATATCATGGATTAAAACATGTTTTAAATGATAGTGAAATATTACGACAAAGTTTCAACCTATGATACTGTTTTAATCTCTTAGTTTTATTTTTGATACTGTTTAATTATGACAATGTTTCAATCTCTTAGTTTTGTCCATGATACTGTTTTAATCCATAATATTGTTTTATTTAAGTAATGTACATTAGTATACTTTGATACTGTTTAATCTATGATACTATTTTTATTTAGATAATGTACATTGGTAAACTTTAATCCATCAACATATGATACTGTTTGCTTAAGATAATGTTTCAACTATGATACTAATATATCAAATTTTATATCTGGCTGGATTCATAGAATTTTTATTGGGTCTTTGTAAATTTTTGCACTTCAGTGTGCTGTAAGTGACATTTATAATTTCTGCATTTTGTTTCATTTTAATTCATTTCTGAGTATGTTTGGTTAAGCTTAAAAGCAGCTTATTTGTGTGTATTTGATCTGATTTAACTATCAGGACCATGTTAATTCATTTCGGGTTCAATTTATTTCTTCGAGCAACGATTATGATGCACCAACTTCGCCTGTTATCTGTGATACTATTTTAGATGATGTGTGATACTGTTTTGACAAGAAAAATTAAAGATTGTCATTTTAAACTAAAGAAACGACTTCAAACGGATAAAATCTATCGTACACAATGGCAGAGCGACTGGTCTTGACCGTCTCGTCGAGACCATTCTGAAAACATACTATAATAAAAATTCTGAGCACGTATACGAATTCTATGTCCATTTATATTGTGATCTTTTTTTTTGTGATTTTGTTTTGTATAATATAGTATCAAACAACACATGACTAATTAACAACACAAAGAAATAATCCAATGGCCAACTTAATACAAGATTATCAAAATTGCTATTCATGTCTGATATCAAATTGTTTTTATAATTCAAGATCGTCAAGCTGCTATTTACAGATTTGTTTTCTATAAAACAATATTCTATGATACTGTTTTATTGGAAGGGTAAACATCAACATTGCCATACTGATTTGTTGGAGGTTTCTCTTATAGGAAGCCAAATGAATAATAGTCATTTTGGTTCACGCTGGGTTGAACATAGTCCGAGCTTTCCTTAGGAAGTCCTTCACGAAGATTCACCTTACACCGCATGTTTTGAGGCGTAAACCGGAGCATCTTCAAGAAAATTTACCTTAGCCTTTTGCCCTCGATCCTCCAAGCCTCGATCATAAGCTCTTGCGCTTCCATAGCAAATGTTAAAAGTTCCAAGCCATTAAAGTATAGAAAATGATTACGAGTCTATAATAATTACGGATCTATCGGTGTTTATATTGCAAGTAAACCATCGAGCGCGAGAGATAGGAAAATCGGTCCCGAGCTCGGCCTTGATGAAATTTTGCTAACAAAATCCACAATTTCCTCGATGATTCCCACTATACCATCATTCTCCTCATCCAAATCTTCATCATCATCATCGGTATCGTTTATTTCTCTCAAAAACTGTAACAAATTGGAAGTGAATTTCGAGAAAAATAAAGAGAGGCCCGATTTAAAGGTACCCTGAATTTCCGCCAAGTCATTTTTTATTCCAACAATCATGTCCGCAGAAGGCCCCGACGACGAAGTCGTTTTAGTGGAGGAGGAATTGGGCGGCGGCGGTGAAAGAAAGGCAGCCACACCGCGGAATAGGGTGGAAATGTCTTCTTTAATGCCGGCGGAGGGACTTCTGGGGAAAGAGGATACATGTGAAGGATTGTCATTGAAATTGAAAATTGACGGCAGCCAAGGTTAAGCACTGGCCGGAGGTTGATTACAGGGTGATTTTAGAATTAATTTAGAATATTATTGAAAGTATGACTTAATCACAATTTTAAAAAATATTTTGACCTAATTTAAAATAAGTCTTGTAGAGGTGACTTATAGACAATTTTTCCTAAAAAAAATTAAAATTTCCGGCCCTCGTATTTTATATATAGCCTGGTCCATTAAATTATCGAACCAACTCAATTTATTTTACACTTCTACCTCGACCTTGAAAACACCTGTCAACCAGTCTTCCACTCGAAACCAACTGATGTATCCCCCCCACTTCTAAAGCAAAATGAATACAAAATAGAGCAGATAAACTAGATGCAGACAGGAAGACTTCAAGTTGATTCATTTTGTCCCAAGTGGAATATACCCAACCTTAAACTATGTAAATTTGTCAGCCAGATATTTGACAAAATTGATGATAAAAAAAGATCATTTGATGATGTTGAGCACTACAGGGTACTGATAACCATATAACAAGAAACTCTTTCCCCACCCAACTTCCATATTTGTCCACAAAAAGAAACTGCACATATTAAATGCCGACCAAAAGTTTTTTCTTATGTTTTTTTGACTTGACTTGATTACGAGAAGATGTAGTAATGAATCGATCAAAAAGAATAAAATTTAATTTTAGTTATTTTTATTGAATTAGAAATAGACTAATAGTCGACTTTATAAACAAAAACCCTTGTATGATAGTTAAACACATCAGATAGTTTATAAAATCACTCGAGTTTCTAGAGAGTCGAACTAGATATTCAGAACTGTGCTTGAAGCAATATGTAGTGCAACCGTCCTAACTGAATATAACAACTATATTTCGAATTTATGAGTGACTCTAGTTGATAGTTAGTTTCCAAGTCTATTTCCATCTACTACATATGTATAAATAATGTTAATTCTCCTTTATGTAAGCTTCCAAGTTCTCTGAGTATGTAACCATTCATTCTACAGAGATCATTTATAACAGCATGGTATCATATATGTCAAGCCTTAACCGCTCCTTGAAAAAAAAAAAAGTTAACGATCATTTATACAGAAATATACAACCGAAAAGACCTGGTCGACCCGAGGCATATGGTTCAACCGGTTACTCCCAATCTTAGCATACGGATTTTAATGTATACTTGGACCTGTTTCCAAGACGTTCTTGATTTTTTGAATTGAACTGGCTGGGTTGATTCTTACAACAACACTGTTATGTATTATGACAAACTCGCCGTGCCAATTACTTTTTATGCCCTTGATACTATTTTGTAAATCATCACATATCTCCCCTCAGTTTACAATGTCTTCCATTAAAGGGCATAAACCCGGTCAATATCTGAGTTCGAAAACTCAAAGAAAATACAAATTGAGAAACGAAGTTACTCTTGAACCGCCTCTTATATGAGCTGGGTTGATTAAACTAAAGCCATGATTTATTTTTACTCGGCATTGTTTCCAATAAATTTGAAATCAAGCATTTCTTATTACTCCGTTCAATTCTCTAATCAATTTTCCACATAAATTGAATTTATCATGAAAAAATATGCCCCTCCACTACAAGAAATGTTGTCTATAGTGACGATTTTTGTCGTCTCTATAGATCGAAAAGTCGCTTCTATAGTGTTACAGCGACGACAAAATCATCGCTATAGACTAGTGGTTATAGTTTTATTGCGACGACATTTTGTCGTTGTTATAATCGTAATTTTTTTAGCGACGACAATGTCGTTTCTATAGGCGTCAAAACTTTTTAATAATTAAAAAAAAATAGTTCCATAAAAATAGACTCTTGACCCGACCTATCAACTATGAATAAAATTGAATATAGATGATATTGTTACTGATAGAGCACTAAACTAGATGCAAACAGGTATGTAAAATTGTCTGCTAGATATTTGACAAAATTGATGATAAAAAAGAAGCCTCTAAAAAGATCATTTGATGATGTTGAGCAAAAGTGGGTACTGATAACCATATAACAAGAAAAGCTTTCCCCACCCAACTTCCACATTTGTCCACAAAAAGAAACTGGACATATTAAGTGCCTACCAAAATTTTGAGTAATGTTCTACGTAATATTATTTAATTACAGTAATTATTCAAAATTATTGACTATAAATAACATTACTCAGTTCGAGTAAATAAATACTCTAATTGAATAATATTACATAAACTGACTATCGTAGTAATCGAATATAAATAGCGTTACTTAAATTTTTTCTTATGTTTTTTTTTTACTTTCAATATGACAATGGATCGAACAAAGAGAATAATGTGTTTGTTGAGAATAATGTTTAATTTGTTATTATTATTGAATTAGTAATAGTCGATTTTATAAGCAAAAAACTTGTCATATAGTTAAACACACCGAGTAGTTTATAAAATCACCCGGGTTTCTAGAAAGTCGAACTAGATATTCGAAACTTTATAATGGAGCACTTGAAACTCTCTTTAATTTAAGGTTAATTCGGATTTCGGATTTCGGCTTTCATTTCAATAGAAAGAGCTGCTCTGAACATAAGATTTTTCCTATTTTCCGTAATTTGCAACAGATCTAATGGAAAGGAATTGATAAAACATTCTTAGAAATGAAGACAAACTTTAGACACTTAAATCACAGCTACAAAGATTATTTGAATTTGAGTCAGCACGTTCGGCAGTCTAGTTCTAGTTCCTAACCCTAAGCCTGAGTGTCGGGTGGGTCGGTTCGAGTATTTCAATACCCGGAACTACTTGTTATAGTTCGAGTATTTCGTAAATGGAATCATTCCATTTCACATAATTATTGGAACCAAACTCAAACCAGACCCGTCAGTTCCGATTCGGGTTCGGTTCTACCCATAACATTTTATTTTAAAATCATGAGTTGACAACATGTTTTGAAAAATTAAAAATTGTAAACCCGTTAACATTAAAGTACATTAGATATTAAAACAATTTACGAAAAATATAAACATTAACAGAAAAAATAGTCACAAAAATTGCAAACTCATTAATTAGGATTAGAAAAAGGAAAATTACCTTTTAAAATTGAGGATTCGTTTCGGTTACAGAAGAGTTTCGCCTTCATCGTCTTATTGTGTGTTAAGCGAGAGAGAGAGAAATGAGCGAAAGTGCGCGACAGATGGCAATGTTTGTATTTAGCATCTGAGTAAATAGCGATTGAGAATTTGAGATTTGGGTACTTGAATTTGAGTTTAAGAGTGGTGGATTTTGAACTTTTGGTTTGAATCTTGAATAGTTGGATTATTGTCTTTGGTACAGTATTGTTAAATTATAGGTCATTGGATTCGAGTGAATAAATTGTAAAAAATAAAAAATTTATAAAAAATGACATTCGTTCCAATCGGGTACCCACAATTCTAGTTCAAGAATCAAGAACCGACCCGGACCCAGTCGATTATCAATTCTGGTTCTTAATTTTATTTTTTTAGAATCAGACCAGAACAGTTAAAATGCCCACCCCTACCTAACCCCCAACAGTCTCGCAGTTGGATGTGAAATGCTATGGGAGAACCTTTTGGATACCCGACACCACTGCTTTTGCCTGATTGTAGCCTTCCCGCTTGACTTCCATTTTACACTGAACCGCTGTTGCTGACTACTGGGATGCAACTGCCGCCAGAATTTCCCCTTTTTTCTTTTGGTGGTTTCCAAGTCTTGTGAAGACTGTCAGTTACTCAAATGGTAACTCGAACTGGCAGAAAAGGAGTATAGCTTTGTTATGGGTGAGCAATATATAGCCCAACTGTCATAACTCAATATAACAACTATGTTAGGAATTTATGAACTACTCTAATTGCTAGTTAGTTTCCACATTCAAAAAACATAATGGCATCATTTCCAGTTTGATGCATCATTCAGTCTGTTTCCATCTACTACATTACTATAAATAATGTTAATTCTCCTCCATGTAAGCTTCCAAGTTCTCAGAATATTGAACCATTCATTCTGCGGAGATCATTTTTAACAACATAGTATCATCTATGTCAAGCATTAACCGCCCCTTGACAAGAAAAAAAAAACCATCATTTTTAAAGAAATATACAACCTAAAAGCCAGGTCGACCTGTGGCCGGTTCAACCGGTTACTCCCAGTCTTAGCATACGGTTTTTAAGGTATACCTGGACCCATTTCCAAGACGTTTCCTGGATTTTCCAGTCCAACTGGCTGGGTTGATTCTTACTACACTGTTATGTACTATGACCAACTTGCCGTGCCAGTTACTTTTTATGCCCTTGATACTATTTTGTAAATCATCCCATATCTCCCTTCAGTTTACATTGTCTTCCATTAAAGGGCATAAACCCGGTCAATATCTGAGTTTGAAAACTCAGAGGGAAGCCATGAGTTGGAGCCGCTCCGAGCATGCCTTTCCCTCTTTCTTATAAATCGCGTCCTCTTCGACTTCACCACATAATAAGTCATGGTTCCAAGAACGGCACCCATTATCACTCCACCTACAACTGTAACCAACATTGCAGCCCACTCGTTTTTGCGTCCAACCACTATATAAGACGATGCCATGAATGCCAGTGAAGTACAAACGGAAGCCAGCCACATCAGTTTGTTAATAACTCCTACTACACGTCTTTCAGCCTTCGCCTCGCCTCTAACCAATGTAATTTGAACTACGACAACAGCAAGCGACGTAAAAAGTGCAATGGCGTTGAAGATAAAGAAGATTTTAAAAGAAACGCTGCTCACAACCACGGCTCTCCCATCATCTTTATCCCCACCAGGGACTGTAAAAATTGCAGCAAAGGCAACTGTAGCAAAGAGCACGGCCACCACAGTCACCGAGTTGGTGGCATTGTTAACCCCTTTCCGATGGAGTTTCCGCAGTTCTTTAGCAATTCCATAGACATTTTTGTTTGTTCTCTTAGTTTGCTCAAGCTGGAAATGGACATCATTCTTGATTTGAGTTACAGTTTTCCGTAACTCATCCCTGGGTTGGTTCAACTCATTAGCTCTAACAGCACCATAATGACAAAGGCATTCCTTTATGTCCGAAGATTCTTCAGAGAGGGGAAGATCTTCAGCAATGTCAAGAGCCGTTTTGTGATCTCTGGTCAGTGCGTTGACGTGTGTGTCAGGCAGACGCAATAACTCGTTAACTATCTGCATGGGGAAATATTTCCAACAGCATTATGTTACCCTCATGTTTCAAAGTTGTTGAAGCAGGCAGAAAGAAGAAAGAAAGAATTGATAAACCAAAAAAGGCAGTTAGGCTTCTGGGCAGAGAATCACAAGTTAGAAACCAGTGAAGCATATTTTTCCTCTTTTTTGACAAATGAAGCATATTGTTAGATAAACAGAAACCAATGAAGTAAATTATTAATAATTCTGGGGAATGTCTATACCTATTCCTGCTATTAATATCAAATATTACCAGAAAAGTGATATATATATAGCTATACAATAATGGAGATTCAAGCAAATTACAATGATTTATTTCATATGCATTTTCAAAGATATCTAAAAATGCAGTATGAGAGGTTAATTGATGTCTCCAGCTATTATAGATGCATTTTTGGATACAATTTTGTCAAATATATTTGTCGTACTACATAATTACTTAAGAGGATGAACGACAGTGTCAAAACAAACAGTTTGATCATATAACTATATTTTTCAACTTTCATACCAATTTGAGTGAAGAATGATCATTTACATTTGATTTTCTATTAATCAATTCAGGTCTGATCACAGTTCTACATCAGTAGTTGAACTAGTCTTGGTAAGAGTTAGATTCATAAATTATTTAGTTTTATTGAAAAGACTGAATGATGAATCTAACTTCACCGAGTTCATAGTAGTGCGTAAATTACTTTACTTTGTCCTCTGAACTTTCAGATATTTTTGGAGAATAAACAATTGCATGAACAAAAAGCTTTAAAAACCCCAATTTTAACATTGTTTGTTGCTCTCATTTTGACTAATTGTTTTTACGTAAATGATAAGTAGAAAAGTCGTAGGAACTAGAATTACACTCATCAATGCATCACGAAATCAATTCTTGATATAATATAAAAATCAATTAAACTAATTAAGATTAGTATTAACATCAATATCAATTTACATACTTCTCTTTGTAATCGAGGTCAAATTTGATCATATGTATCGACCTACAGAAAAATTTGATTCTGGTATTGTGAAATAATGATGGAAATATACTATCTTGTCAAAAATATTACACTGACATTTTATAAGGCGCATTGAGATAATTGAAATACGTAATTCAATCAATTATTTCATACAAACTAAAAAACAAAATAAAGCATGCATGAAAGAGCTTCAGCTTATAAACTATATAACATGTTTTAACATCTAATTACTATTGAACAACAATGTTTGCTGAATTATTAAGTAAACTATATAGTCATCTTCAAATATTTTTGTTTGCGAAGTTTTGAAAAAGATTTCCTTGCTAAATATTTTACTCTTCACAATTTTAATAAGCTATACTAGAATCCCATCCCCTTGTAGGTTTACTGCTTTTTAATTGATGATAAATAATTAAACTATTAATCATTTCCTTAGCTTCCCTTGTAGAACTGCCTTCACATAAAGTATTTACACAATTATGAATATTATCATAAAAAAATTTGATTGGGTAGGTTTTCAAATGAAAGTTCAATTGTAAAGCATTGAGTTGAAATTTATTTCCAGGTTATGAACATCTATATTTAGTGCACATCCAAAGTTTTTTAAATACCAAAATCTAACTATTTATGCATAATAATTATTAAGTTTTCCATGTATTTAGTAGCATAAAACATGACATACTTATCTCACTCTTGTTTAAATCAACCGCGTATAAAGTTTTCTTGCACTTCACTCTGTCAAGTGCCATTCTATAGTTAATACTTCAAAGGCCCAAATCCTTTTCATTTACCTATTCCATATGATTTTAGGTCAACCACTGCCACTTGGTTTGCAATTAACACAAATGCAATAATAATGAAAAAGGTAAGGTAGGTATTGTTTTAAGTATACAACAGTCTTGTTATTAACGCTATGACTTTGAAGATACGAGAAAGTAGAAAGTTTAGTCTTTTTAGAGAAGTAAAAACACACGGAAAGACTAGTTCTCATTTATTTTTTCACCTTGTTTTTTTCGTTTTAATTTAAAAGCAAGAAAACAATAACCACAGATATTCTGGTCATCAAATGACCTCTTAATAATCCGAAAGCAAACTATTGTATGTTTTACTAGACAGTATTAGCATTCACAAGTTGTAGTAAACATCAAAATTCTGTTGAGAATCCTTCCTAATATGGTAACAAATGAAGCATTTTTGGAGCATGGGACTACACACATAACGATAGTTGATAGAGTAAATATGGAGTTACCAATAGGGACGAACAACCAATTTGGTTCAAGGTAAATTTCCTATACATCAAGTTAAAGGTAAACATGAGTATAGAAACTGAAGCAGCATAACATACCTTTGCTCGCTTTTTTCTTGTGGCTACATGTAATGCCGTGCTTCCGAATTTGTCAGGCAACATTACAATAGCAGCATCAGCCTCAAGTAGCAATCTAACAACCTCAGAGTTAACTCCTTTCACAGCCATATGCAATGCAGTCTGTCCTTTCTTGTCTTTCCTTCTAGCTAATTGAGGATCTTTGTCAAGCAATGCCTTGACGATGTCTACATGCCCATGCCTGGCAGCTAAGTGCAATGCATTTTTTCCATTAGATCTAGAAACTTCTAGCAAGCTACAATCCTTTGATAGAAATTCGTTAACTACAGCCGTATGTCCTCTTGAAGCAGCAGTTACAAGAGGGGTTGCATTCGAAGGACCAATCGTTCTACTTAGTCCAGGGTCATGATCTAACAACACTTGGACAATGGCTGCGGTAAAATGGTAAACTGTCAGTGTAGGCCAGCTAGAAAAAATTAACTTCTTGATATAAATATGTTGCACAAACAAAATCTGTTTTAAGTCATCTCTAAATTTCGTCAAGTTTGAAGTTCTATTTATTCGTTTATTTTGGAACATGGTTAGATTGAAGATTGAACAAGGAATTCACAGCACAAATGTACATTTCTAAATTAACCAATTTCTTGCGAGCAAGTTGTTTGTGGTTGGGATATATGCAATATCTTAAATCTCAGCCTAAGGAATTTTAGTGTACAATAGTGGCGAAAATGAAATGAATAGTTGGTCTTCCAAGAGGCTGGGAAGGTTTGCTTTGCCACAATATACACATACACAAACTCATACGTGGGTCTGTGTGTCTGTGTAATATTTCCTGTTTAACCTTAAAAGTAAAGCACACTCCATTGACCCTAAGTTACCCCTTAAAAGTGGACTAAACTTAAGGGTGACCTTGTTTGTCCTTGAGAATATTTTTCAAATTTAACTCCCCATACACCCACCCACCTACCCCCAACCCCCACCCCCACCCCCACCCCCACCCCAATAGTGAGAGAATTTGAATTGGGAGTGTTTCCTCAAATTCCTATGCATCCACAGATCAAAGACAGTGAATGGATTGTCTTAATTTTAATAAAAACAAAATATATATAAATCGAAACTAGAGCTGATTATGCAGCCATTTAAAACATATACAACCCAACTTAATCCAGTCTTTCATCTCTTCCAATAAAATAATTACACTGTTTCGAGTCAAGTTTCCAGTAAAGATCAACAATCACATAATGAAAGCAGAGATGCAAGTAGGGAGCTCAATTTGAAATACTTCTAATTTAGAAAAAATTCAAAAGGTAATCAACAGGGCTTAGATAATCACCGTGGTGTCCTTGACTCGCAGCTATATGCAAAGGATCAAACATACAACGATTCTTCTTAGTGAGTGTTTCCTTATTTGCATACTTCAATAGCTCGTTTACCACATCAATATGTCCTTTCTCTGCTGCAGCATATAATGCTGTCTCTGCTAACTCATTTACCTCATTCACAACTGATGCTCTGATCTCTGCAACCTCCTTATCAAAATCCGCTCCAGTTAGTGTACCCACCATTTGAGAATCAATATCCTTAAGTATCTGCATCACTGCTGCAAGATCACCCTTTTGAGCTGCCAAATGAAGCTCAGTGTCATTGTGCCGACCAGTCACCTTTTTTACATATTTCTTTTTTCCAGCTTGGTCAATTCTCTTCCCTGAATTCGACAGAACCAGAGCTGGTGCATTGGCCAAGGATGGTGATTGTGACATTGGTGTCTCAGCCAGTCGGTTTTGGCTTGGTGTTCGTGTAACCAACCCTTTCTCCAGGTCTCCATTGCCCACTATGAATTCAGTTCTTTAAATTAGACAAAGATATCATACGAAACCACAACACCTTAGGCATAATTAAAATTTCTAGGAAATATCTGAAGATTTTATTATTTATCTGCTTTTGAACTAGAATTCGCAAAAAAAAAAAAATGTGGGTAGCATGATTGTATTGATAGTTCATCACATAAGACAGGCAATCCAAGAGCAAAAAAATAGCAAGGAAACTGTGAATTCCTCTTCTTCTATGTTTTTTTGGGAAATGATTTTCTCAACAACAGGCGATTCTCGGTATCAAAACCAAAAATCGTAGTACCAAATGATCCTCATACTTATGTATTCCTGTACGCAAGAGAATTACAGTTTTAGTGACATAAACAATAATATGCTCTGTTTCTCAAAGTTCCACCATATTCACTTGCTTAATCAATAACTGTGTATTACAAAATCATTAGGTAGAAACATCTATTTCACAGCATTCAAAATAGATAAATCAATGATAAGTAAAAAAAACCGCTCCTTTTAGCAATGATCAATTTCATTTCTCAAATAAAACATTGTTAGAACTTTTCATATAATCTTCTTTTTACTTTGCAAATTACACAAACACAATTGAGATACAACCATAATCTATAAAATCCCACGTCACTTCAATATTAAAAAAATAATCAATATACTATATCTTGGACTACTACTCTTATTGTTGACCTGTGTTTTTAACATGAGTCAATATGAGGAGCTAGATTTTAAGATGATATTCTCAAACAAGTCACCATATTTCGTGTATATTAAAGGGTAAAATCTCGCATCACAACACACAAGGGCTTAGACTACTCCCCTCAAGATATAAATCGAAGCTCAAGTTGCTAACAAAATCAAGATTCCAATTCAGAAACAAAGACAATCACAGTAGAAAAGAGAGAGAGTACCATCTTCGATAGATGAAGACATGATTGAGAATCAAAAATGGGTTTGAGAGAGAATGAGAGTCTGAGATTTGTGGAACTCTTCTGGTATTTGTTTGTCTGTTGTTGTGCCATGTGAAGTTGCGAGGAAGGTGATGACTGATGACGAGGAATGGAAAAAAAGGGACAAACGACAAAAGAAAAAGGGCAAGTGTTGGAAAAGGGTCGATGTTCAGCCGACTAAAGAATGATATGTGTTGCTATTTTATTGACTTTTTTTCTCCTTTTTTTTTTTTTTTTTTTTTTTTTTGAAATTGAAAATTGGGCTAATTATATAGGGCCCATTTGACAGAGATTATAAACTAGTTTATAAATCAATTTTTTGTTTATTTGACCAATATTGATTTATTTGAGTTGAAATTGTTGACTTTTCATGTTAAAAGTGAGTTGAAAAGTCAAAAATTACGGCTGAAAAAAATCAAAATGGGTTTTTAAGCTTTGTCAAACAAGCTCATAATATATCATCGAACCTTATACTCTATTTTATTTATATCACCGAACTTTAATTATTTTCATTTATACCACTAAAATTTAAAATTAGTTTCAGTTAAACCATTTCGTTAATCAGTCGTTCATTGTTTTCTGATGATGATATTACCAAGTCATTAATTGGCTTATGTATCTTGCCACATATGAAATTGTTGACCACATGTATGAAGTTTAGAATGAAAATACGTTTTTAACATCAATTAAACGATTTTTAGCTCAAGAGTGTCGAAATTGTTGATACAAAAACGTATTTTCAAACACGACTTTGACATCAAAAGCGTATTTTTATTTTGAACTTCATACACGTTGACAATTACCGGCCCTTTAATGTCAGTCAGAATTTTCGTCAAAAAATAAATAGCTAGTTAACGAAATGGTTTAACTGAAAATAATTTTAAAGTTTAGTGGTATATATAAAATGATTTAAAGTTCAATAATAAAAATGGAAAAAAAAGTAAAAATTTTAATAATATATAATATAATTAACTCTGGAAAATTGCATTAATCAATGTCGTCACATATAGTAAACAAAATATAAGTATATAACAATGCATACCATTGGTTGCATTGATTTTTTTTTTCTTTTACAACTTGACCACCATGACAAATTTTCCAACCTTTTTAATGCCCATAATTAATATAATTTCTTATTGTTCAATTGGAAGACTCATGTCATCATATCTTTCAAATTACATTGAAATATTTAGAAAAAGGTTTTTGAATTTTTGTCGTAGTTTTCGATATTTAATTGGTAGTGTTTGTGACGTAAACCTTATTTTAGATATTTTAGTCTTATCTTTAATGTTCATAAATATAATAATCTTTTTTTATTTATTTATTTAAACTGAAGACTAGTGTTAGGTAGACTACGAAGTTTTTTAAAAATGGTAGCCTAGCGTGTAAGCACAACACATTTTGTAGGAGTAAATTTAATAAATCATAATTCAACTTTACTCAACTTTACTATTTGATTACTTAATTTTGAAATATTACTCATTTCTCACTCATCTATCTCAAACTATTTCTCATACATCACTCATTGCTCACTCATTACCCATAGTTCAAAATAGATGAGTGAGTAATAGATAATGTTTTAAAATTGGGTGAGCAAATAGTAATGATGGATATAATTGGATGATCATTTGTTAAATTTACTCCATTTCTTGGAGTACCATCATAATTACAAGAAGGATGAGAAATTAAGACTACTCGATCACAAGATTTTAGTTCAACTATTAGTCCATATTTGTGAAAGTTTAAATTATAATTTACAAATATAATTTTTATTTACACATTTTGTAAGATGCACAATTTATTATCTATATATTACGCACCAATCCCATCTGGCGATCCATAGTGCCACGTAGGCATCATTACATTTGGTCCGACCCCAACTTTGTTCCGAGGCGTCCGACCGACCCTAACCTTGTTCCGGGCGTCTAAAGGCGAGTGAAGCGATTCAAGTCTCCAAGCGCCGAAAGCAGTTGGTTAGCCGACCCAGGTTGCGTCTTTGAAAAGCTCTCTGCCCAAGCCCGCAGCTCAATCTTGAGAAGATTGATGGGACGACTGCCATTCTGACTTGTCGCGATCATAGCCCTTTAGTTTGCGGTAGAAAGTGACTTTCCCATTAATGCGAATGACGTGGCGTCAAAGATGTGACTTAAGAACCCCGGATGGGGCCACGTGTCGCGCATCGAGGGGATCGCTTTCACAAGTTGGCTATAAATACCAAACTCATTTCACGAGAAAAGGGGTTGATAATATTACCATTAAGTATACATATAACAAGTCCTTGATTCTAACTATTCTCAAGTATTCTAACCACAGAATCTCATTAGTCCGAGGTCCTCGAGGCTTTCACCTTTGCTTTAAGAGTGTTCTTAACCTTTTATATTCCTTTTAATCTTCCTTCCATCCGGACCGGGGGTTATCTACATGGTTGAATAAACCACGCGTGGCGATCTTAGTGAAAGGAAAACACACGCGTGAGCATAGGGGCGTGGGGATCCTGTTGGCAACTATTTTGGGGGTCAGCAGTTGGCGCCGTCTGTGGGAAGCGGACAAAAAGCTTCTTTTTCCTTGAACAAAGGAACCCCCACGAAAAGGATCAACCGACCCACAAAATGAGTGGAAGCAATGAAGAGGGAACCTAGAAGAACCGGGGCCGTGAAAAGGCGAAGTCGGGCTGAAGAAGCCCCGAAGGAGGCGAGGAAGAAGGCCTCCCACGAACCTCGAGCGAGAAATGAGAACGATGGCCGCCCGGCGTGAGGCGGTGGCTCGGCACCATGCTTGCCAATGCGGTATATCCAATGATGCATGCACGGGGTGAGGACCACCCCAGGAGTCGATCGAGACGAGGCAGATGAAGAACCGGAAGTTAACGGGCGCCCCGTGACCAGGACGGTGGAGGAGAAGCCTCCCATGCTAGAACCCACGGTGTGGGGACAAAGCCGCTGCTTACGAAAGAGGCCCGGTAACAATGTCGGCCATGTGTTTTGAAAGGCTAGGCGAGCGGGGAGGCGGGAGATGGCCCCAAGAAACCCACAAAGGAGAGAATGCCCCAAAGTCCCCCTAGGAATAGGCGGAAAGGAGGCGAAGGAAGCCGAGGCCGGGGAGAATCAGATTACCGGTAATCGCACCCCAGGCCTGCCCATTCAACCACAATTGAATTATGGGCGGACGGACAAGCCCAATGCCATGCCCCATTACCTCCGGAAGTGAACATCGGGGAGAGTATCAAGGGCCTACGAGATCATTCGAGGTAGATGGCGATGACGAGAACCTTCCTTTTTCAGTAGGAATCGAGGGCGCGTCCATTCCCCACGAGTTTCGCGTGCGAAAATTACCACTTACAGTAGGGGTGATCCGGTTGGATCACGTGAACACATCTGAGGCGGAGATGAGCCTCAGGAGCAACCCCGGCCTTGAAATGCGAGGCCTTCCACGACCTTGTCGGGAGGAGGCGGCGGTGGTATAACAAGCTCGTCGCGGGGAGCATTTCCAGTGGCGGTGAAAAAAGACTTTCATAAATTACTTCTCTTCACAAAAGCCCGCATCGGCCCGGTGCGCGCCTCCACGATGTGGCGGGCCCCAAGCGAGCCATTGCAAAGTTACAGGGCCGCTTGAATGAAGAGATGTTATTACGTGAAAGAATAACGATCTTGAGGCCTTGTCCGCCCTTAAAGCGGGGCTAGACATGAACCATCCGTTACGGAGGGATGTCCGCAACAAGAACCCGGCTACCTTGACCACCGGTGGAAATGATCACCGAGGAGATAACCAACGAGAACATGATCCTCCACGGGAATCGAGGAGGGTTGGGAGCCAACCCGGCATCGAGGCCGGTTACATCAAAATCGGCCGAGTTGTTCATCAACACAATCCTCGACGGAGAAACTACCCTCAGACCCAAACGTCGGGATGAGTTATGTGGCCTCTACACAGAAGGCTGCTCCCCACCTTACGGCTCCCCGCCGGTCGGTCCCATCGGGGGGACTATACAACTATAGCACGCCCCTCATCCACCTACTATGAGGTTTGGAACCGGACGCTTCCGGCAATTCCTCCCCTCGGGAACTCGGTAGAAATCTTCTTTGCGTCCCACCGGCTACGGGCATAGCGCGGACGAATGTCGAGAGGTGGAAGAACTTGCAATCGGAGGCGACCAACCCGGGGCCGACGCGGGATGAACATAGGCGAGGAGATCGAGGCCCGACAAGAGGTCGTGGAACCAATTTTCGGGATAGGCGCTCCAATGAATGGGATAGGAGGCCTCCGGGGCCATGAAAGCGGCGATCGGGCGTGGTTCAAGAAGCCTGCGGACAACCTCGGATAGGCGCCATCCCGGGCCCCGTCGATCAAAGGACCGAAAAAGGCTCCGATTCGGAAATTGACACCATCCACGAGGAGGACTTATATTGGTGGGCGGACCGTAACGCCCGAAAAAGTTATGCGAAAGAGGCCGAAGGGATCCGGATGACTAATTGGCTCATCAATAGCGAGGCCCTCGGGATCGAAAAGGGCCGACCCTATCACATTCGCGGAGGAAGATATGAAAGGCGTGCATTACCCTCATCACGATGCCACAGTTGTAGAAGCGGTGGTGGCTCGAATGGACTGGGAGAATCTTTGGTTGACAACGGCGACTCAGTTAATGTCATCTTCCTAAGCACCTATGAGCAAATGAGCGTAGATGTACTGGTTGGAGCCATCAATTGAGCCCCTATCACGGGTTCACCGGGGATTGCGTGACCGAAAGGGATAGTCGCCTCCCTTTAGCATGGGAGAAGAGCCCTCGCGTCCCGTACTTTCATGGAGTTCTGGTGGTGAGCGGAGGTCGGCTTATCACGGGGTATTGGGCGACCGACCACGAAGAAACTTTGGTGAAACTTCCATCCACCACCTCTCGCTTGAAATTCCCCACCGAATGAGGAATAGCGGCGGTGCGAGGCAATCAACCCGAGGCGAGGAAGTGCTACGAAAATGCCTTAAGGAAGCGAGAAAAGAAAGAGGTTAACATGACTCTTACGGATGCGGAGATGAAAAGCGATGATGGAAGAGGGGATGTTGCAATGGAGGAAGCGGTGACCCCGATGACATTGATCCAAGATTAACGGGGACCGATTCCCAAGCAGCGGAAGCGGAGAACTAGAACATTTTCGAGGCGAGGCGGGCGACCCAACAAGAAAGCTTGAGATAGGGAAGGACCTCCCGAAGAGCCCAAGGAAGCCACGAAAAGGTTCCTTCGGGAAAATTTGGATGTCTTTGCGTGGAAACACGAAGATATGGTGGGTATAGGCGCAAAAATAAGTTGCCATCGCCTCAATATCGATCCTAAGTTCCCTCCACGGGCGAAAAAAGAAGACCACTAAACGGCTTGAAAAGTACGAGGCCCTAAAGAAGAAGTAGACACACTCCTACAAAGCAACTTTATCGAGAGGCGGATATCAAAATGGGTCTCCAACCCGGTGTTGGTTAAAAGCCAAATGGAAAAATGAGAACTGCATAGACTTCTCTAACCTCAACCAAGCTTTGCCCCAAAGGCGGTTTTCCACTTTGCCTCGGATTGATCAATCGGTCGGCGCTTGCGGCGGACACGAGCTCCTAAGTTTTATGGATGCTTACTCGGGATACAATCAAATTCCGATGTACCCACGGGATGAGGAGCATCGTCGTTAAATAACGGACAAAGGCCTCTCTTGCTACAAAGTTATGCCCTTCGACTGAAAAAACGGGGCTACTTACGAGGCTCGTTAACAAGATGTTCGCTTCTCAACTTGGTGCAACTATGGAAGTATATGTCGATGATATCTTTGGTCAAAAGCCTTAAAGCGAGAGGACCACATTCGCCACGCTTGATGAAGCATTCCAAATTCTTGGCGCATATAGGATGAGGTTTGAATCTCTTGAAGTGCGGCGTTTGGGATGGCCTCGGGTAAGTTCTTGGGGTACTTGGTCACCAGAGAGAGAATCGAAGCTAATCCCGAAAAAATCAAGGCATTAGTCGAAATGAGTTCGCCAAGAAAGCCTAAGGATGTGCAATGCCTTACGGGAAGAATGGCAGCCCTCAGCAGGTTTGTCTCTAAAGCAACTGATAAGTGCATCCCTTTCTTCAAGATTTTGAAAGGAGGCGCCAGGTTTGAGTGGACGACAGAATGTGAATGCGCATTCCAGGCCTTGAAGGAACACCTCGGCCAAGCGCCTTTGTTGTCCAAACCAAAAGCTGGCGAGCCCCTACTCTTATATCTCGCCGTCTCGACCGAATCAGTGAGCTCGGTCCTGGTCAGGGAAGAGGGACACCAGCTGCCGGTCTACTATGTAAGCAAGGCTCTGCTAGGGGCGGAAACACGTTATCCAGACATGGAAAAGCTAGCATTGTCACTCATCACCGCTTCTCGGAAGTTGAGGCCATATTTCTTGGCCCATAGCATTCACGTCCTGACCAACTTTCCTCTCGAGGCGGTTATGCGAAACCCGCCGCCTCGGAGAGGCTATCGAAATGGGCGATCGAATTAAGCCAGTTCGACATCACATTCAAACCTCGGCCATCCATCAAAGGGCAGGCCTTAGCATATTTCGTAGCAGAATTTACTAACGCGCCCGTAATAGATACCTCGATGGAGCCCGCGGAGCCGCCCACTTGGTATCTCTTCGTGGACGGCTCATCAGGGGATGCGGGGTCGGGTGCCGGAGTGGTCCTCGCGAGCCCTGAAGGCCATAGACTCAACTGCGCAATCCGGTTCGACTTTAAAGCCTCAAACAATGTTGCGGAATCTGAGCTTTACTATCGGGCATGCGCCTGCCAAAGAGATGATGAAAATTCAAAGGCTCTCCGCGCGAGTGACTCCCAGTTAGTAGTAAGCCAAGTAAGGGAAAATTTCGCGCCGAGGAGAAAAATATGGCCTCCTACTTGAAAATGGTAAGAAATCTCATCCCGGCTTGAGAAATTGAGGCGGTTCGGTCTTAGCCGGTTGTCAGCAACGCCAACGCAGACGCTCTCTCTAAACTCATGAGTAGCAAGGACTCGAGCTTCTCAAAATCGTTCCTATCGAACACCTTAGCCGACCCTCCATAGAGGCGGTCACGGAAATAATGTGGGTCGAGGAGACAACCACTGGATGGATCCCGTCCTCGCCTTCTTGAAGGACCAAACGCTCCCATTTGATAAAGAAGAAGCGAGAAGGGTGAGGAGGAGGGCAGCCCACTTCCGTCTTATCGAGACGGCGTCTTTGTATAAACGAGGCTATTCCTACCACTCCTCGGATGTGTCGGAATGAGCAAGCGATTACATCCTTGGGGAAGTTCACGAGGGAGTGCATGGCAACCACATTTGGAGGCCTAGCTTTGGCACAAAAATCCTCAAACAAGGATACTTACGGCCTTCACTAAAGAAAGATTCCTTGAATCATGCAAGGAAATGTGACAAGTGTCAGCGCTTCGCCACCATTCCTCGTCGGCCCCATCAAGAGCTTACCACGATATCCAACCCATGGCCCTTCGCCAAGTGGGGATAGATTTCATAGGGCCTATCTTGGGGAGAGAAATGCACCTTGCGCGCTTAGTCGCCATCGACTACTTCACGAAAATGGGTAGAAGCGGAACCAATGGCGAAGATAACCGAGGCTAATACCTCCAGATTCATATGGAAGAATATCATATCTGAGTTCGAATTCCACACTCCACGGTATCGGATAATGGCAAACAATTTGACAACAAAAGGTCGAGAACCTCTGCGAGGGCTGGGAATCGCCAAGCACTTCTCTAGCCCTCATCATCCCGGGCCAATGGTCGGTCGAGGCGGTCAACAAGACCATCAAATACACGCTTAAGCGGGCTTGAGGGATCAAAAGGGGCCTGGGTTGATGAGCTTCCCCAAGTCCTATGGGCCATCCGAACCACCATAAAAACTCCGACCGGGGAAACCCCTTTCTCCATGGCATATGGTGCCGAGGCTGTGAGCCCAGTTGAAATCGGTATTCCCTCGCCCCGCCGGTTATTATTCAGTGATCAGGTCAACAACGATCTGATGAGGACAGGGTTAGACCTCCTGAGTGAAAAAAGAGACGACTCCCAGGTGAGATTAGCGTCTTATCAAAGAAAAATGTCCAGATACTTCAACAAGAAAGTAAAGAAGAGGACTTTTCGCGTTGGTGACCTCGTCCTGAGGAGAGTGTTCACATCCTCGAGAGAACACGGTGTGGAACACTCGGACCAAACGGGAAGGACCATACGAAGGTCGTCGGTGAGACATTCCGGGACATATCGCGCCGAGGACATGGGCGCCAAATTACAACTTCATCCACGGAATGCCGAGCACTTACGGCGATATTACCGGTGGTTAAATGGGTTGTCGTGGGCCGGTAGTTAGTTTAATCATGTTTGGGTACATTACGATGCGTAATTATGTTTTGCTGTTGTGATGCGTAATTATGTTTGGCTATTACGAGGCGATTAGTCGTTTTTAATCTTATTTGTTCGGTTACCCGAACTCGCGGCATCGGAAAAGCAAACTCAAAAGCAAAGTGTTTTGTCATATAAGATCAAGTAACAAGGCAAAAAATTAAAAACGAGGCCGTCATGAAAAGTAACGCTTCATTTCATAAACAAGGAATTACAAAAGGAACTTGTACAAATAAAACCTAACTATCCTCCTCACCCTCTACATCGGGTGGAGGGAACCTAGCTTCTAATGCCTCGAGGTTTGAGGCTAGGGTAGTCACTTGAACCTTTGTCAAAACTTCACATTGCCCAACCTTAGCAAAATAATCCGAGAAGTTGGTATAGGCTTGATGTTGTGAAAGTTGGCCACGAAGTCCGCCTCCGCACTCCCAGCCTCGCCTCGAGCTCGTTCTTCTCGGCCACGAGCCGTGCAACCTTTGACTCCAAGGAGGCAACGTTCCCCCTCAGATTCTCTCCCTCCTCCTCGTGGGATCGGGCCTCATCCTGAAGCCGCCTCTTCTCTTTATTGGCGCCTCCGGGGCCTCATTGCCATGCCACCCTTTGAGCCACGTTGGCATTGTCCAGCTGCTTTGCCATTTTCAGGACATTGGAGTCAGACTCCTTTAGGTCAGCCTCCAGCTGCTCGTAGGCCACACGAGCGCTGTCCAACGCGGCCTGCAGACCCTCCAGAGCCTGCTTATGCTCCTTGTCATTTTTTGAGGCCTCGGCTTTGAGTTTCTTTTGCTCCTGCACACGCGTTCTAAACTCGCCGAGCACCTTCATCTGCATAGCGAGAGGCCACGATAGCCGAGGCCGGTGGCCTCAAAACATCTTCAAGTTCCCCATGAGAGGAAAACTCCTCCCACTTGGGGGTGAAGTACCTCTTCACGGCCTGGGCCCCCAGCGAAGGATAGAATGGCACCTCCCGAAGCACCTCATCCGGGATCTTCGACCCGGGCCGCCAATCAACTCCTTGACCTCCTCCACAGGTCATAGGGCCCGACTCATGCCCCCATCACAGGACTTGGGGCCCCTCAGGAACCACCTCCCAGCGGTGTTCACGGCCGGTCTCTGGCCCGGTAGGGGCGAGGCAAATCACATCCTCATCTACCTCCAGCGCCTTCCTCTTGGCTGTGGAGGTTGAACAGGCGACCTTAGATTTCCTTTTCCTCGGCAAAGGCTCGCCGCCCTCCCGGGACATTCACGTCATCGACCTCCACAACCTTGAGGCCTCGATGTCGGCCCTATGTCCCTCTCGGCTTAGGTCCTCGACTACGCTTCTTCTGCGGGGCCTCCTCTTTAGATCCGGCACCGGGCCCCTCGGTTGTTGCCTCGATAGACGGGCGAGGTTAGCCTCGGCGCTTGCCTTGCTCTATATCAGTTGCAAGAACAAGGGTTTTTAGTTTCACCTCGATCCTAAACAAGTCTCGAACCAAACAAAGATGACGGAGCGTTACCTTTCGAGGCCATTAAACCCAATTCACTCAAACATCATTGCGGGTTTAAAAGAAAATCGTATCTCCTATTCGACGGAGGCGGTGGTAAATGGACCAAAACACGTCCACCAGGTCCTCGGACAACTCTCACAGCAGGCGACAACCACGAAAAATAAACGAAAAAAAAAAAAAAAAACATATTAGAGTCTATCTTCAACCACTTGGAATCAATCACGTCCGCATCCACCACTCATCGGGCTATTAGTAAAAGCGGATACATCCAAGTCCGGCTCTGGGTCGTCTCATTACCCTCGCCAATTACCCGTCACCCGAACCCGGGACTCTTTCCACTGTTTTATGGAGGAGGCGGTCCGTCACGAGGGCTTATGTGCTCCCCATGGGCGAAGTAGTACCGACCAACCTCCTCCTCTTTGTCCTTCTTCCTCGGTAGTTTAAAATTTGGTATAGGGTTTGGAATACGTGCGAGGCATCTCCAACCCTAAGAATGCACAGAACCACGGTACATGCTCCCGCCATCGACTCCATCCGTTCGGAGCCACACGAGTCGGAGCCGGCCCGTGGCCCGTAGAATCCGTCGGAAGAAGGGATGCGAGGCGATCGCAAGCCTCCCACGCAAGCATTGAGGTGCAAGGCGGTGCAGCCCCTCCTCGGGAACACAGAGCCCGCTCGTTCGCCTCCGGGAGTATAAGTTCAATATCTCCGGTGCAGATCTTGCTCCTCAAGCGACACGGGTCCCCTTCCACCATGAT
Organism: Forsythia suspensa; assembly: GCA_023638005.1. NCBI lineage: Eukaryota > Viridiplantae > Streptophyta > Magnoliopsida > Lamiales > Oleaceae > Forsythia > Forsythia suspensa. The sequence continues at coordinate 34,380,801 of CM042674.1, read as the reverse complement.
CGAAGGGACATCCATCGCGATCCGCCTAAGTGGGTCGGCCGCGAACAGTGCTGTTCCCTCCACTACCCTGAGCGGTGAGGATCGTTCATCACCTCACACAGTCGATCCACAAACCCCTCGCGGAGGTAGTACCTCGGCCATTTCGGGTGAGACGGGTTGGGACCCCTCGTTCTCAACAAGACCAAAGCTTCGTTTTCACCGAAGTTCGCGAGACATTGTTAAAATTAAAAGAAATTCGATAAATAAAGGGACTCTAGGTGAAGGGTTTACCTAAACCTAAATCTTCACGGAAAGCAGAGAGGTGGGAACAAGCGCAAAGTATCACTGAAGTATACAAACAACTCGCAATTCTCTACTTTGAAGTTTTCAAACACAATGCAACTCTCTCAAACGGTGAAATGAAAACACATAACCCTTCACACCTACTTATAGGCAAATATGGATGATTTCACACCGTTAGATCAACGAGATCCATCTGCACGTCGATGCCTTGAGCCATCTACGCCTCGAAATCAGAAAAGGCGCAATCGACCATTTGAATGAGCGCCTACGATGCGGTCGTGCTCACCAGCGCGTCATTTCTCGGTACCACCAAAGCCCCATAATTCAACACCATCATTACTGCGGCCGTCTTTTCACCATACCCAAAAGGACATCGTCGGTACCCCCAATCAATCCATGACCCGTAGATTGGGCCATTAATTGCCTTGCAGCATGCCTCTTCGCCTCCTTCCTGGGACTCGGCGTTCCCGCGTCTCCATCCGGGGACTCGCCGTCTCCGCCTCTCCCAATCTTGGGGACTCGGCCTATTCGCCTCTCCCAAGATTTGGGACTCGGCCTATTCGGCTCTCCCATACTTGGGACTCGGCCGCTCCGCCTCTCCCCATTTTGGGACTCGGCCAATCCGCCTCTCCCAATTTTGGGGACTCGGCCTATTCGCCTCTCCCAAACTTGGGAATCGGCCGCTCGTGGAGCCGGCCTATTCGCCTCTCCCAAACTTGGGAATCGGCCGCTCCGCCTCCCCCCATTTTGGGGACTCGGACCCTTTTCCCCTCCCAAGTTTGGGGAGTCGGCCTATTCGCCTCTCCCAAACTTGGGACTCGGCCACTCCGCCTCTTCCAACTTTGGGGACTCGGCCTATTCGCCTCTCCTAAACTTGGGAATCGGCCGCTCCGCCTCCCCCCATTTTGGGGACTCGGACCCTTTTCCCCTCCCAAGTTTGTGGAGTCGGCCTATTCGCCTCTCCCAAACTTGGGACTCGGCCGCTCCGCCTCTCCCAACTTTGGGGACCCACTGTCGCCTCTCCCAAACTTGGGACTCGGCCGCTCCGCCTCTCCCAGGTTTGGGACTCGGCCAATCCGCCTCTCCCAATTTTGGGGACTCGGCTATTCGCCTCTCCCCCAACTTGGGACTCGGCCCATACCCCTACACCGCCAAACCACAACCACCACCACGGTTGCAAGGCCCGCCACCCGCATAAATGGCGTCCGGGCGCGTGGGACTTAAAATCCACCGCCTCAAACTTCAAAACAAACATCCAAGTCCAAAGCATCCCACATAAATGGCGATTACGAACTTGGGGAATATTGTTACGCACCAATCCCATCCGGCGGGTCCATAGTGCCACGTAGGCATCATTACATTTGGTCCGACCTAACTTTGTTCCGAGGCGTCCGGCCGACCCTAACCTTGTTCCGGGGCGTCTAAAGGCGGTGAAGCGATTCCGAGTCTCCAAGCACCGGCGATTGGTTGGCCGACCGGTTGCGTCTTTGAAAGCCTCTCGCGCTAAAGGCGGCAACTCAATCTTGAGAAGATTGATGGGACGACTGCCATTCTGACTTGTCGCGATCATAGCCCTTTAGTTTGCGGCGAAAGTGACTTTCCCGTTAATGCGAATGACGTGGCGTCAAAGATGTGACTTAAGAACCCCTCGGATGGGGCCACGCGTGTCGCACATCGAGGAGGATCGCTTTCACAAAGTTGGCTATAAATACCAAACTCATTTCACAAAAAAGGGGTTGATAATATTACCATTAAGTATACATATAACAAGTCCTTGATTCTAACTATTCTCAAGTATTCTAACCACCTGGGAATCTGTTAGTCCGAGGCCCTCAGGCTTTCACCTTTGCTTTAAGAGTGTTCTTAACCTTTTATATTCCTTTTAATCTTCCTTCCATCCGGACCGGGGGGGGGGAGGGGTTATCTACGTGGTTGAATAAACCACGTGGCAGTCTTAGTGAAAGGAAAACACACGTGAGCATAGGGAGCGTGGGGATCCTGTTGGCAACTATTTTTGGGGGTCAACACTATATATTCAATAGGACTCACAACTTATAAATACATAAAAAATAATTTCATCACTACCTAACATGCGCTAAATTACATAAACTACAAGTTTACTTTTCAATGACCTAAAAAGGAATTTTAAAAGTATGTATTCAATTTGATCTTTTAAGGATTTTCAGTTATTTAAAAAGTTTAAGGGTGTTCAATATAGATTTTTTAAGACACTGTTTCAATAGAAACTTTAAAAATGTCTTTAAAAGTCACGTGGTATTTAATTAAAACTTTTTAGTAATCTCTATGAGTCGGGAAGTATTCAAACTAAGAATGGCTTTTAGAAAATTCTCTACTTATCAAACTTCTGAAGACTTTTTTGTAAAAAAAATAAATAACAAATCTCAAAAGGCTAAATATATTCACACCTTATTTTTCTATAAGTGCACCACATTAAAAATGAATAAAAGGTCCATAACCTTTACTTATTATTACATTTATATCTCTAATATTTTTATTATGGCACTCTTATTCAACTTTCCATTAATTAACATATATTGTCTCTGATAATAATTCTCGTTCAAAAATTTCATTAAGAATGAACAAAAAGACTCATTTTTCCCTCGTATTTTTAAATAAGCAAAAAATAAATGAATACAAAATTTTGATTAAATATCTGTCCATCATTTTAAAGTACACTAATAGAATTTTTAGACAAAAATCGTTAGTAGGAACAAGATATGTTAATAAATAGAATGTTAAATATAAAAATTCGATGAAAAATAATTAAGTACATAAATGTGACAATAAATAAAAGTTAAGAACTTTTTATATAAGGGTAGTTATATTCACACCACATTTTTTGTTAACCACACTACATTTTAATTACAATAAAGGTCAACAACTATTGCTCAATTTTGCATTTATGTCCCTAACTATTTTTTATCACATTCTTATTATCAACTTATTAATTTGCACATCTTATATTTGTCTTTGATGATGATTTTTGTCTAAAAAATTAATTAAGATGGTGTAAAAAGATTTTTTTGTCTCTCGTATATTTAAATAAGTAAAATAAATAACAGATATAAAAAATTTGACAAAATATTTACCTCTCATTTCAATGCACGTTAGCAAAATATTTGGACAAAACTTGTCATCAGAGACCTGTGAAAATTAATGATAATAATACGACGAAAAAAGTTGATGACATAAGTGCTAAAATGTCAAAAATTGGGGGATTCTAATTGCAATTAAAATGTGGTGTAGATAATAAATATTGTAGTGTGAATATAATTACTCTTTATATAATTAAAATGTGGTGCATTTATAATAAAATATTGTGTGAATATAACCACTCATCTCAAAATAAATATCTCGTACACCCATGAGATTTTTGAAGAATCTAGAGTCCCAAAATAAATAACGTCTCTTATTTTTCGGCGTATCTTTTTCGAGAATACTTTGATTTTACTTGTTCTACATACGCTATTTTCTAATTTATATAAAATCTGAATTTACTATTTTTCAGTGTAGTTTTTATTGATTGCATAACATGAATTTTTTTTAAATCAATTGGTTTTTTTGTTTAATGAGTTCTTAAGATTGTAACAAGTCGTTTTGCTTTCTAATTATGACAATTTTGTCTTCATGTATTTTTTTGATGTATGATAGTCTAGGTAACATCTAATATCAGTTTCGTTTCTCCTAAAAAAAATATTGTTAAATTCATGCATTTTGTCGGAATCACTTTGCTTCTTAAGCCCATTTTGAACAACTAATTAAAATGTCAAATTTATCCCCACCCACCCCCCCCACCCCACCCCACCCCACACACACACACACACACACACACTTCCTATTACTCTAATTGAGGTGACTTAATTTTATTGTTTATTTTTTTATGAATATTTTTATTGATATGAGAAAAATTTATTACTATGAGTTCTTAATTACAAGTTATACGAGAGAGTTATTCAAATTAATATTACATTATATAAGAATTTAACTTAACATTTTTTTAAATAAATAAGAGTCTTAATGAAAATCTGTAGAAGTCTACAAAAGTCTTTAATGAAAGTCTACAGAAGTTTATAGAAGACTTTTATTAATTCCTAACAAATTCATAAAAGTCACTTAAAAGTAGTATTCTAAAAAACGTAAAGTGTAGTTAGGCGTGGAAGCCGAGTTTCAAACTTTTTGAGCTTAAGCGAAGGGTAGGCAAGGGCGAACTAAAGACAAGGTGTGAATTTTTTTTATTTTTAATATTATTTTAAATATTAAAAAGAAAAGATAAAAAAAATCATTTAAAAAAGCATGCCATTAGGCGCGTCTAAGCGTGTTCTTTTTTAGTTAAAAAATATAATCAACCACTTAATTGCAATTCTATGGCCTAAGCAAGGCGTGGAGACCGTACTTCACACCTAGGCGTGCTTTTTAGAACACTACTTAAACATCCACGAATTCCACAAAAATCAAGCAATTTCAAAAATTTATAATTTTTTTTTTAAAAGCTCCAATTGAATACACACTCCATAAGAGAGAGAAAAATAAAATTTACAAAAAAAAAAAATGAATATAAAACAAACACAGAAAATAGTGGTTATATTAGCACTTCTGATTTGTTATAAAGCATATTTTTAATTGTACTTAAGATCCCCAACTTTTGTTCATTGTTGCAATTATATTCTTAACTTTTTGTCATCGAATTCTTATCTTCAACTTTCATTAATTAGCAAATTTCATCATTAATGATAATTTTTATAGAGATATTTTGTTTACGTGCTTTGAAATGAGGAAAAATATTTTATCGTATTTTTGTATCTATTGTTTTTTTTAAAATATGACAGACAAATAAGTCTTTTTACGAATTTTCAACAAATGTTTTAGACAAAACCGTTATCAAATACAAGATGTGCTAATTAATGAAAAGTTGGAGATAAAAATGTGATAAAAAAATTAGGGACAAAAGTGTTATAATGTTCATAGATTAAGGATATTAAATGTAATTAAAATATAGTGCAAAAAATAAAAAGTGTTGTGTAAATATATTACCTACAGAAAATCTCATCTAGTACTTTGTTTAGTCCCCTTTCCCTTCCTCTCCTCATGTCCAGCCTCCATCGCCATGTCTGGTTTTCCAATGTATCGACCTCTCTCTCTTTTCTCCTTCCACGAAAACAGTTCAATAGAGGTACAAATTTGAAATGTTGAAAATCGAGATACTAGAAAAAAAATACGAGATTGAGTTGCATAACTTTAATAAGTTAAGGACCAGCACCACAACTTTCCCTAAATTTAAAGCACGGACTGGACTAGAGGACCAACCTATTCTCTCATTATCAAGTTAGTCTTCAATCTAAAAAGATACAAGTTGGTCTCCAACATTTCATTTAAGTTGCACAATAAGTCTTAAATGATAAAATATATTTCGAATCTTCACTAAATTGTTACATAAACCTCATAAAAATATATCTCGTTTCAAAATTTTAAGCATCATTCCAACTTGAAAATAAAACCCAATTTCATAAAATTGGCATGCATTGGTGCAACCGTGCAAGGGTTATGTGATGATTCAATATATATTTAAACGATAGTAAATAACGATCGTATAAAATTTTTTCTGCTAATGAAAAAAAAAGAACATATATGTTCGTGTGTTTCTATATCTTCAATCTCCCTCTCAAACGAAACTCTCCTTCAAACGATATTCTCCTTACTCTACTCATTGCGACAATCCTAAAACCATAAACATTGCAACTCAGATTGTCATCCTCGTTCATCAAGACTCCATCAGAAAGAAATGAGTTCAAATCTCAGTGACCTATTCTCATAGATCCTACGATCGGATTCTACTGTAGGGAAGCTAGTCACCGACCGTAGGGAGATTTACTCCGCTACAAGCACAAAAAAAGTACTTCTTTGTCCGTCACTACGTCTTCATCTTCTCAAACCAAAATCCATATATCTCACTTTTAATTCCACCATTTCTACTTGTTCTTCTCCATATTCTTCAAAATCAACCCCCTTCAAACAAAATTCTCCATCTCTCTCAATCTTCAACATTCTTCTCAACTACTCAATCTATTAAAATCTTCTATGGTCGGATCCCACCGCAAAGAAAAGCAGTATACTATTTTGTAAATTTTTAAAGATTGAGGATCAACTTTCAACAACAATAGGTAAAGACCAGCATTACAATTTTTCCTATGCAACAGAGAGAGTTAATTTCTCCGTCAAAATCTCTTCATTCTAACGGTGGTAGTTGCTGCTTTCTACCATTTCAGCGCCCGCGCTCAGGTCTAACGGCCGTAACGATTTCTCAGACCTCAAAGAAAAATTGGCCATGACGTCATTGCCGTACTCTGACGTTGATTCACACCTGAGAGCATTAGCCGGTCAAGCTGAGGGTTTCGGCCGGTTCTCTGTCGGCGGGCTTCACGGACCGGTTTGTTACGTCACCAACTTGGCCGGTGATCTTCTTCTTGCTCTCGTGCTCTATAATTTCTTTTACTGTAAAACGCGTTTGTTTAATATTATCAATTCCGAAAGAAATGTTTGCAATTTTCGTGTAGGATTGCTAATGACTTTCGAAATGGTAAATTATTTGTAAAATTGTTGCTTTTACGTGATAGAAATTTTGAGATTATTCAAAAATTGATCTAAACGGGTAGAAAGCATTTTTTATTTGTATTCTTAAGGGGATACTTACACCCGTTGTTGGCTTAGTTTTGTTTTTAAGAGTCCATTCATTTCTGAATTTAAATAAATAAATGTGTTTCTTTCTAAAATATTTAAGCTTTTACACAAAGTGGTTCAAGCTTATAATTAGAGCATGCAGAGAGGTACTGAATTCATGTTTCGCAGAAACTCATTCTCTAAAAGCTAAGCTTTTGGCTGAGGTGGTTCAACAGAGTCATCGCACCCAAATGCGTGCTTAATCACACAAGAAGAAAGGAAGTGTTCATGATGTACACTACAGTTTTTACCATCCAATTTTGAAACTTCAAAACTCACTAATAATCCCGTTGATATGGAGACAAAAAGGGATGAAAATTATTAGGTCGAAATAAGCATTTATCAATAGATTTTGATCGTAGCATACTTGAGTTTGACATGCAGAACACTTTTCTTCTATTAGATGATGGTCCAGGATCACTTCGCGATGGATGTCGTAGAAAAGAACCACTTTGGATTGTTTTTGAAGTCTCGGGCACGATTCATCTTTCATCCTACTTAAGTGTGTCTTCGCATAAGACAGTTGATGGTCGTGGCCAACAGATAAAAATCACCGGTAAAGGTTTGAGGCTGAAGGAATGTGAACATGTTATTATATGCAACCTGGAGTTTGAAGGTGGTAGAGGGCACGATGTTGATGGCATCCAAATTAAGCCGAATTCTAGGCACATATGGATAGACCGCTGCAGCTTACATGATTATGATGATGGACTTATTGATATAACAAGGCAAAGCACTGATATTACTATCTCTAGGTAATTTAATCATTGTACCTCTGTAGTTTAAATTACTTCTCTATAACAATAAGATCCTGATGACTTCTTGTTTGCAGATGTTACTTCACACGACACGATAAAACAATGCTTATTGGAGCTGACCCCTCTCATATTGGTGATCGGTGCATTAGAGTGACAATTCATCACTGTTTTTTTGATGGCACACGACAAAGACAACCTCGTCTTAGATTTGGAAAAGTTCATTTATACAACAATTACACCAGAGGTTGGGGCATATATGCTGTTTGTGCTAGTGTAGAATCACAGGTAAAATATTGTTAGTTTCATGCACATCTACAATCATATAACTAAATTATTTTTCAGTTTGTCCACATAAAGCTTAAAATCCTAGTTAGTGTTTTCTCACGCTTTTTTGGGTCTTTTATGCTACCAGATATATTCTCAATGCAACATCTATGAAGCAGGACAGAAGAAAAAAACTTTCGAATACTATACAGAGAAGGTAACTTGAAAATCATATCAAGTTCAATTTCCTTGGTTGTTTGAAGTTACATATGTTCTCTTCTCCTCATGCATAGGCATTTGACGCTTGTCAAAACACGAGATAGTCATTTGCTAGTAGAGTTGTATGTCTGGCACTTTGAATGTCTGATTTAGTTACACGTGTTTCAAATGGTTACTTATGGTCTGTTTCTCCTACTATTAACTATTTCATCTTGGGAACACGACACTCAACATGCTTGTCAAATACAAGACTTGTGATTATTTGGTATTATCAAAACTTGAGGCACAATTTACCCCTTTTTGATGATGACAAATACAAAGTCTTAAGAAGTATAAAAATAACTATATTGGCATATATATATCATGTAATCTCTCCCCCTGTGGGCATAATAACATTTCCATTACTGGGAGGCTACCTAAGATCTGGAAATACACACATATATCATATAGTAAGTGCATGATTTCACACACAAAAAATGTTCCCCATGTTCCTTTGTCTCCTGTTGTCTCTTATTCCCCCCATTTTCTTCCTCTATTTGTGTATAAGCAATAACAATGTCTCCCCCTATCAATATACTCTCCCAGTTTCTTTTCTTCTCCTCGCTTTAATCATATTCTCGCCATGAAGTTCATAAGTAGGCAAGGAGTAAATGTTAGTCACAAGCTTAGCACATAGAAGCAATTATCATGGATGTTTGTATCAAATAATATCCGGAGAAAGAGTGTTATTGAAAGGATCTAAGATTATACATTCTAGTGCTTAGAAGAGAATAGTTATGTATTTATGAAAGGCAGAATTTGTTCTCTTCTCAATATGTCCTTAGCAGTTCTAACTTAATCCTTTAAGATGTCTAGCAATGGATGGATATAGAACTTGAGAGGTAATAAATATCTAAAATGTCACCAGACTGTTGAACTCATCAGGAGATATTTAGAGTGGAATGATTGTCTATATGTGACATGATAGTGGGTTATAGACATTTAAAATGGTCTTTAGAACATCTGAAAATATGATTTTACTTGAAAAGCTCAGAAACAAATGTATGGAATAGCTTATGGTCATTTAGAGTAAGCCAAAGAAGCCTTTAACTAATAATTTTTGATCAAAAAATATATATCAAGCCTATTTCCCTCCATATCCTGTTAATTCTATATTGGGAAAGGGATTCCAACATTCAACCATAAATGTATATATTTCACATAATATTATAAATACAACAAGTAAAGAAAGCGATATCAGCAAAATTTGTTGGCATTTAGTTTCTCTTGTCCTAGGGAAGTATCTTGTTACCTCTTGAATTTGGAACTACATTCCGCATCTGACAGTTACATTTTACAGTTGAGTTTCTATTTGCCATCGGTTTTGAGTGATCTTGTATGAGCTAATAAGATTTTCTATTGTTGTCCTTCCTTTGTCCAATACACCTTTCTTTCTCTGAGGTTTCCTCATCCCCAGATTACCATTGCCTGCATGAAAATCTTTTCTATGGTGCTCAAATCAGCTTAGATCCTTGAGGATTAGTCAGTGTTCCCTTAGGTCCTCTCTCTTTTTGGACTTGTTTACATCAAAACATCTATATTCTACATCCCAAAATGGTATGTCCAATAACTAACTCACAGTAATTGCCACATAGAGAAGATTTTGGAGTAAGATGAGCATTGGCTCTAGGCTTTCTATCATAATGTGTGTACTGCATGTATAAATAGCCTATACCAGTTGTATCACCTGAGACTTCTGACCAAGAAATTATTGAGAAATCCTTTTCCTATAAAAAACTTTAGCAAATAATTGTTTAGGCAGGGACAAGATTCTTCTAATTGATCACATTTTTCCAGTTATGAGACATTTGAAGCACATATTTCTCGTCTCAGCATATAAAGTAGCGAATTTGAGTTTTAAATCTTCATGTACATAGTTATAGGAGGCATTTGTACCTTCTTTTTCGTGTAATGCAACCTTTTCAGACTTACTTTGTGCTCTGCTGCTAGTTTTTCAAGGATCAAGCAATTCATGGAAAGTAGATTGTAACTAATAATGACATTCGAAGGCAAGTCTTGATTGAACATTAGGCTCACCATCTAGAATATTCAAGCACAAACAGTTGATCTCCTGTTCAAACTTTCATCTTCCAATGCAAGATTTAATTCTGCCTGGGCTAGAACACACATTCTATTAATTTACTTATTTAAGGAGTTAACAAGCTTTGGGTGTAAAATAACTTGGACAAGTAACCTGATGACCATGGATATGTACTTTAATTTTGCTTCTTACACGTTATTCTCTTATTTGTGATATAAGTATCCTACTATACATTGTATTGTCATGTCTTTATAAACACTTCATTGTAGTTTTGTTGTTTGAGAAATTGAAAGCTAGTACTTATTTATGTGAGCAGTTGGTCTAAATTAAATCCTCACCTCGTGCTCTTATACATCGACATGTTTTGATTTCACATTTATTTTATTTTCTCTGATTTCTCTATATTGATTTTGTAGTTTCCCTTTTTATTAAGTGTGTGTTTGGTAGAGTTTAAAAGTAGTTTCTAGGAGATTTTGGAAAAAGTTGGTGAAATGTGTGGTTGAAAACTTGATAAAAGTTGCGGGTCCACGAAATATGTGGTTAAAAATAAGTTTGAGAAAAAAAGTGTTTATTTTAAACTCTACCAAACATGCAATAAACATAATGGTGCCTTTTTTACTGCAGAAATCTAACTTGTATTATGTGGTTGAAATTCTTATGTTTTGGAAAGAAGTGAAATTATATGGAATAGAAACGAAATTAAGCAGTTCAACTGAGAATTTTGTTACTGAAACTGAACCTATGGACCGTGGTTACATATTTTTCTTTCTTGCTTAGACATAAATTTATCATTTTTTCCGTTTCCGATCTCTCATAAATGTTTCTTTATCAACTTCGTGTTCTGTCTTTATCTTTTAGGCTGCAGATAAAGATGAGGCAAAATCTGGTTCAATTATATCTGAGGGAGATTTATTCCTGAATGGAGCTCAAGCAAGTATACGGAGTTTTGGAAAGGAAGAATCCATTTTCCATCCAAGTGAATTTTACCCTACATGGACACTAGAACTTGCCTCAGATTCTCTCAAGGCTGTTCTTCAAATCTGTGCAGGTTGGCAATCAATAACTAGGCCAGCAGAACAAGTTGGCTGTAGTACGTAACCTGCTGTGACAACTCCAAGTTGTCATATTTGTATCTCTCTTCTCGGACAACAATCTCAACATAAAATATTTGTTACAGTTGATCTTTCTGCATAAACTGATTAAAAATCTATGGCAAGTTTTAATGAATCTGTATTGGTTATTAGATGTTATAACACTTGATGTTTGAATGTAATCCAGTAGCTGTGAAATTGTGTGTTGCTTTCACATTATCGCATTCTGATTCATTTCCTCTGTTATAATGCCTGCTTCATGGAGCTTTGCGCTTCATGGCTTAGTTCAATTCTATAATTTGCATAATTTTACCTCCTATTGGCCAAGTGCTTTTTGTGCTGAACTAGTTAAGAATACGCATTGCACGTGATTTTGTAATAATATTATGATTTTTTTATTTTAAAATTATCGATGAATATAACATTTAAATGAAACTTATTTTCAATCATAAGTTCATCAATGATTATGACCGACTAAAAAATTATATTCAAACTTTTTGGTAAAACATGTAGTTCATTAAAAATTACATGGCCTACGTGAATATTAAGTTTGAAAGATTATTGATACTCTTTTAATTATATTTTAAAGCATATATCTAATGGCATATCAGAAAATGCAATTTTCTTTTATGAAAATAATAGATATAAGTATAACACAATTTTTCATTGATTTTCTGTATTTATATCATTATAAAAAGCACACGAAAACAAAATATTTAGCATTTTTAGGTAATTATTTCTAAAAAAAAAAAGAATCACAAAATTCTTTGACATAAGATAAAAAAGAATTTTCTATTGCAATATCCATTCAGTTTTAATGCACCCATAAATTAAGGAATTTTTTTTTTGTTCTCTTTATGTATTCTTTCCCGTAATTCCATTTGAAATATTATTAAATATCAAGAAAATTCAAAACAACCAGATATTTGGACAATAATTTTAACTCATCACATAAAACTACTTATTATGCGAGATTTACCTTCACCTTATACATAACATGACTCAATTTATCCAAGTTATGTATTCCTTAGCCGCATGCTTGAAAAAGTTAGAGTAACATTAATTCTTCTTGTTCTAACTCGTTCTTCCACAATAAATATACGTTTAATTGCTTACAAAATAACATAAAACATCATTCGAGCTTAAATCTCTTTGTTATCAAGACTACCACAATAATTAACATTTTTACATATAACAAATATTCTAAATAAAGAAAAAAAAAATAGAAATCAAAATTTAAAATCAATATTACCATGATATATATTCTTAAAATTAGTGAATCATTCATGGAAAATTAACACATCCATTATTACCAAATTACTATCAAACTAATTATTAAAGATTAAAAATTGTCATTGCGGGAAAAAAATATTCTTGGCAAAATAAAAAACAAAGACGAATAACAAATGAAGAAAGTATGAATTAATAATAAGAAAGTCGAAATGCAAAGTCAAATTCATCTTGTTTTGTTAGGTTGATGAATGAATTTGCTTAAATTCTCGTGCATAATAAGATTGACTCTTTTTGATTGTTTACGATTAAAGATAATAATTTCAATATATTAAAAATTTTATTAGTATATTTTTATTTATTTTTTTAATTACATATATATATATATATATATATATATATATATAATATATAAAGTGACAAATCACTTTCAATAATCAAAATACAATATTTATATAGTATTAAATAGTGTAAATTAAAGCCAAAATATATTATATTAATTGAAAGATGAGTTTAGGAATTATAAGTTATTTGAGAGGCAATATCGTCCATAAATATTTATCTCATATTTAGATCAAATGAAAAAGTATGAATCAATAATAAGAAAGTCAAAATGCAAAGTCAAATTCATCTTGTTTTGTTATGTTGGTAAATGAATTTGCTTATATTCTCGTGCATAATAAGATTGACTATTTGATTGTTTATAATTAAAGATAATAATTTCAATATATTAAAAAATATATTAGTATATTTGTTATGTACCAATCCTACCCGACAGTACACGGTGGCAAGATAGTCCCACCCACGTGCCACGTAAACATAGCCGAGACAAATATGCTTTGGCCGACCCTTCCCCAAGGCTATCTGGACCGAGGAAGCGACAAATAGAGGCTAAAGAGGTGGAACCACTCAGTTGCTCGGCCCTGGTTGCGTGCCCAGGAAGCCTCCCCTATGATTCGACCGCAAAAAGATTGACAGGACCGCCTGCCAATGCGAACTTGTCACGATCATCCTCTTGGTTTCGCGGTGAGTGTGACTTTCCCATTAATACTCTTGACGTGACACTAAAGATGTGACTTGAGAACCCACCGAGATGATGAAACCACGTGTCACACATCGAGGAGATTATTCTTGTGAGAATTTGTCTATAAATACTAAACTCATTTCCACATAAAAGGGATGTTGAAAATATTACTCTCATTACCCATATAACAAGTCCTCCTTTCTAACTACTTCTACGTATTCCAACCGCCTGGGAGTTTGTTAGTAGGAGGCCCTCAGGCTTTCACCTTTACTTTAAGAGTGTTTTTGACCTTCTATCTTCCTTCCATCCGGACGGGAGGTTATCTACGTGGTTGAATAAACCACGTGGCAATCTAAGTGAGAGGAAAGCACACGTGGGCATAGGTAGCGTGGGGATCCTGTTGGCAACCATTTTTGGAGGTCAACAATATTTTTATTTATTTTCATTAATTACAATATATAATGGAATTTAAAGAGACAAATCGCTTTTAATGATCAAAATACAATATTTATATAGTATCAAATAGTTTAAATTAAAGCCAAAATAAATTATATCAATTGAAAGATGATTTTTGAAATTATAAGTTATTTGAGGGGTAATATCGTCCAAAAATATTTCTCTCTTTAAGGGACTTTTAGAATTAGTATAGATGTAGTTCCTCTGTTAGAATTTCCTAGTCTAATTTATAAACTATAACTTTCGGATCTAACTTTGAGCACTAGATTGACAAAACCAAAGTGTGATTTAGGTTTTTCTGTATGGATGGTTTGCTCTTTTACCGGATGAATATATACGAAATCAATAAAATGAAGAAAGTATACTGTATACTGATACAGAAAATTTTATGAAAGAAATAAGGCTGATAAAAGTAGGTATATATCAGTTCATATGCAACATTAGGGAAGACATCGTGATACATGGGAAGGTGATGAGGATGAACTTCCCGGAACCACAGTCCCATGGAACAAATCTGATAAGTAATTTCCCAAATTGTTAGGTGAAAACCTCACCAACACTTCCATGTTTCTCTCCTCTCTCAATATCGCCAAATATATGTCATAGAATTCTTGATATGCTGGCACTAGTTTTCTTGCTAAGGACACTTTAATCTCATCTCTAAGCTTTGGATCCGGAACCACCCAGGAAGCCTGTCTCCGATAGGCCTCGTCAAAGGCTGAGTTGAATTGTCTAAAATGCCCCTTGATCGTATCAGGTGACATTTCTTCTGGTAAATTCTCTGGCAGGCACAAAAACACCTTAGCCCAAGCCACTGTTTCATAGTTTGCAGCATATAGTTTAACCTTTCTATCTAGCTTTGATAACCAGTCGTCCCCGAGGAGGAACTTGAGGGTCGTGGTGCGGACCTTCTCGACTACAAATTGGAGATTGTTAACTAAGAAGAGATAGGATAAGGCAATGTCACCATATAGTTCAGCTTTGCTGTCAAGTTTGCAAAGAAGCACCATAATGATCCAGGCCAGTCGAGCAGAGACAGCAGAGGTTGGAGCCTCGTCTGGGCTCGGGCTATGAAAATATGATTCCGGAAAAGGCGAATGCGGTGGAGTTCCTGAATCAGAAACAATATCAGAGAGTACTCCACTGTAGTTGGCTAGCAAAGACACATAATTCATCACTGAATTGGTCAACGGATGAATTGCACCTTGAGGAACCGGGGTTCTTGATGAATTCTTTTGAATTGATGACTCAAACTCAGAGAGAATCGTTTGGATGGAATCACCGAGTTTGTGGAGAGAGGAAAAAGCTTGTAGTTTGACTGCTGAGAGGGATTCATACGAGAAGATAGACTCGATTTCTGGCCAGATATCTGATATTGCCTCGTACATGTTCATCAGCTGGAAAACCTTTTCCGGCCATCTTTTGCTCTTCACAACAAGTTTCGGGAATCTGAACAGGTTAGTACCTCCATCTCTTGTTATATCAGAAAAACATGATTCTCTTAGCGTTTCATTTGCAGAAAATACGTGATCACACAGCAATCTCTCACCATGGAAGAGGTTCTTACTGCAATCTTTGCCGAATCAATCCATTTACTGATATGATGCTCAAGAGCCTCGGGATTCATCCTGTTGATCTGGGATGAAGTCCACCGTTTGATCCCGAGACGATGTAGTGCTTCATCCACAATTGAAATTCTGGTGATTCTGTATATTTTGATGCATTCTTTGCCATAACCACAGCTGATCATTCTATCAGCAATCAGCTTTAGGTCAGACATAGCAAGTGCCGATAGGCGTTCCACCTCGGATATCGAATCACCGGCCACCCGAATTTCGTTATCTGAGCCGACATCACCTTCATCATCCGAGTTACTCGAAAGTGACCGTGTTAGATGTGATGATCGGCTAGAAACTGATTCGGGATTCAAATATTCTTTATTTGCTGACAGAATTTGATAGAATTCTTTCTCGAGGCGATGCATGGCAATTTGCATCAACTTCTGTGCCATGACTAGCTTATTGGGAGTTGAATGTTGGGAAATCAGAAAATGCATAGCCCTGCGCAAGTCCTTGACACTCTTGATGAATTCTTTAGCCTCTTTTCTGCTTTCTTGAAAGAGCGAGGTAAATTTCTCGAACGAATTACTGCTCAAATCTCATTTTGTGATAATGGATTCTGCGTTTTCGATGTTTTCTTCCATCATAGACTCGGAAAATGTGTGGGAAGGCGTTGGAGGGGCGAATTTATTTGAAAAGGAAGAGATGGATGAATTTGTTTTTGAGAAAGAGAAGAGGGTTGCCATTGCTTTTCGGGGAGTGATAGGTGATGTTGATTCTCTTCTTGGGGTTTCAATCATTGCCATTTTGGTTCTCTCCTTAGCCAGAAACTGGAGTTTGTTTTGTCAAATGTTTTTGTTTTGCTGACAGAAAGATGAAAGGAATTTGGAGTTTAGGTGGCAATTGACTTTGAACAGTTATTTTGACTGACTCAGTTTAATATTATAAAAAGATTTTTAAATCTTGTTTTGGCCCAATGACTGGCCTGAGCTGAAAACGAATTTTGACAAATTGAGTGTTGAATATTTACTTGCTCAAATACATAACTGGATGTCAGAGGGTCTATATTTCAGTTGACTGATAGATAGGAACCGAAATGTTCTGTTTGGAAGGTTGGAGATAAGAATAAAATACGACATGCAATAAGTTGGAGACGTCTATTGCTATTTTTTGTTTTATTTATAGCTGATTTTTTTTTTTTTTATATATATAAAGACATATTTTGTACATAGTACTAATAGTACTAATGGTATAGTACAAAGTAACATATAGAATTCAACATCTTCCTCTTATTTAGTGCATTTTTGGGAGTGGTAGTGTGGCTAGAATTGTTAGGGCTGGCTGGGGTTGTGTCTCTGGGGTTGTATCCTTCCCTTTAACTGCACGAGCTCTTAGTCCTGTTCATTGACCATAGTAAATAGGGGATTTTTCATAAATAAACCCCAATTTTAATTTTATCAACTCCAAATTTATTATTATTGTTGAATTTAATATAATAAATTAAAATCAAATCTATACCAACGTGAATTCACTTAAATTTGTATTTGAGTCCTTGATTATTTGCACAATAAGTCCTTCATTTTTATAAAATTTTTACTTTAGTCCCTATACTTCATCTTTTATTTTAATTTCGTCCTCTTTTTATTTGCAATCTAAGTCCTTCAACTTTTAAATTTTTACAACTTGATCTCCATATTTATACTTTTATATCAATTTAGTCCTTTATAGTATCATTATTTGATACATATGTGACAAATGATATTGTGTATCAATGTTTGATACAAATGTTACAAATGATATTTTGTAACAATCGTATTACAAATTGAAATATAAAATATCGATGATACAAAAATATTAATTCACGTATATATGTATTGTGTAAAATAACATAATTTAATCAGAACATATTCAAATGATACAAAATATTCTTTTTAACATTTGTATCAAACAATGATACTGTAATATGATTCAGAACATTTGTAACATATTATGATACTAAACATAAATTATTACAACTGTCATTAACCGCAAAATCAACTCTAAATTTCAATAAGTTCGTTAGAAATTATGATATAGGTATGTAATACAATGTTAAATTTAACAAATAAAACTATTAATTTCATCATTTGTAACATACGTAACATCGGTGATCTGAATACTAATTCACGAATATATGATGTGTAAAATAACATAATATAATATGTAACATATTCAATGATACAAAATATCATTTGTAACATCCAGATCAAATAGTGATACAAATGACTAAATTGATATAAAAGTATAAATATGTGGACCAACTTGTACAAATTTAAAAGTTGAAGGACTTGGGTTGCAAATAAAAAAGGACGAAATTGAAATGAAAGAAGAAGTATAGGGACTAAAGTGAAAATTTTATAAAGATGAAGGACTTATTGTGAAAATAATCAAGGACTCAAAAGCAAATTTGAGTGAATCACGTGGAAATAGTCCTTTGATTTTAGTTCATTATTTTATTAATTAATATAATATTAATTATGTAGTATTTTTGGAATAAATAAGCTAAGTTGTTAGATTTAGAATTATTTTAATTTTAGTAAGTAGTGGATGTAATATCCACTAGTAAATATGCCTAAGAGTATGCTTGATATGATGGCTAGAGGGTATAAAAAACCCGCCCGCCCGCCTCCGCCCCGCTTACTAAACGGGGTGGGGATGGGAATCATGGTCTCAGCTCCGAATTCTCCTAACCCGCCCGAATGTTTTTATTTTATTTTATTTTTATGTTTTAAAATTTAAATTGTATGTAAAAAAATTAAATAATAATAATAATTAATTAAACGGGGCGATAAATAGGTATTTTTTTATACCTTACCCGACATGACTCGACTCGACCTCACCTCCAAATTTTTTTGACGGGGCGGGGATGATAATGGCCGCCTAGGCCCTACCCCATCCACTTCTGTTGCCATCCCTAATGATAGAGGTGTCAATCCGGGTTATCCGGCCCGCCTCTGACGAAGTCCGGTGACGGCCCGCATTGAAAAAAGTCCACGCCACGACGGGTTGTTGATACCGGTCAACCCGACCTACAAAAATTGAACACGAGTCCCGCCCACCCGTTGGCCCATCGGGTCGAGCCCATGTGGTCAGCGGTTCAACCCGGTTCGGTCGCATGAATAAAAATTATTTTTTTTGAAATTACTAAAAAAATTATTTACTTATTGTAATTCAAAAAAAAAAAAAAAATGTTTACATATATAACAAAAATGTGTTAAATTACTAAATAAAAATAAATAACAATGATAAATTCACATTTGTTAATTTTTAATTCAATTTCTATTTTTATTTATATATTTAAAGATTAAAACATCACGTCATCTGTCACATCTTTCACTTTAAACTGTTTCTCTGTCATTTGTTTTTTTTTTTTTTTTTAATTATCATTTCAAATATGAAAGTTTGAATTTTACGCCCATTTTTTTTTTAAAAAAAAAAAAAGCGATTCACGGTGCCGCCCATGGTTCGCCTCTTGACCCATGAACGGCCCGCGGTTGGCCTCCTCGGCTGTGAATCAGTCCGCCCGGTCCATGGACCGGCCCATGATTCCGGGTCGAGGAGGGTGGGCGATCTTGGTTCGACCACTGCCCGCCGTCTTAACACCTCTACCTAATGATGGCTTGTACTAGATTAAAACTCGTTTGTGATAGATTTTAGAGGACAACTTCTGAAGTTGTTTTAATTTTGGTAAATTTTAAAAAAACGATTATAAAAGAATTTGTACCATCTGACAACATTTTGAGAAGTAGCAAAATAGTAGCTTCTTAGATTCTGCTTTTAGTTTTTATAATGATATATTATTAAAATAATGATTATAACTCTAATTAATTAAATTAATTCCTTTTATGTTTTATATTTATTAGTATTCTAATTAAAATGTATCTCTACAAATAATTTAAATAATTTTTGTACTATATAACTATGTTTTTATTTGTAATTTTTATAAATTTTGAGATTTAATTTATGTTTATTATTTTTATTTTAAAAAAATTATTGAGACTGCATTATTTTGGAAAAATGTTGATAATAAACACTAAAAGCTCTTGGTACTGGAAGAAAATTATTGCTATAGTATTGACAAATAAATAGTGAAAATTAAACAAAATTAAACAAGTCAACTTATTGAATCAGAAATTAGAAATGAAATCCATAAAAATAGATAAATTATTAAATGTAGTTATTCAATGATGTATACCATAAATTATACTCAATAAATAAACAAATACACTCTTTTGAATATGTCATTGAACCTATTCTAGAAGATTTGAGAGTATTGAGATAATGTAATTTCCTATTGACTTTTGAAGTTCAAGTATATGAACTCGACTATGCTCTAATGGTCATGATTTTAATTGAGTTGAACAAATTTTGATTGTCGAATTAACACTCAATCTCAATCGAACCATGTAATGAATTTAAATAATAAACATCTAAAATATGTGTCATTCAATATACCTATAGATTTAAGACAAGACCATTGGAGAATTTTTTTTTTTTTTTTAACAATAAATAATGAAAATTAAACAAGTCAATGTATTGAACTTAAAAATTAGTCATTTAATCTATTAAATACATAATAAATTATAAAATGTAGTTATCCCACAATCTATACAAATAAATAAGTATAACAATTCAATTGTCAATTTCAAACTCTTTGTGGAGTGTTTGATAAGATTGGTAACTAAATAGCATGGATTGTATGTCACTACAAGCAATTTTTTTTTTTTTTTTTTTTAAATCAAGATGGTACTTATTACGTTTTAGTATTTGAGTAAAAGGAAAAATAGAAAAGAGTGGTTTTCTGCCTACGAGTTAGTTGACATTTTTCACAAATTTTACGAAGATAATAGATAAATTTCATATCAAAATATTGATATAGGCAAGTGATAATGTGGCATAATGAGGTAGGATGTAAAGTAGTGTAGTATTGATTGATTAATCAATATATCTAATTAGAAAGAGTGTTTGTTTCAGTCAATCAGTCCTGATCTAGTCCCCACAGTGGAGACTTCTTATAGCCCCCCCCCCCCAAATTGGACACGTGTCCAGTGGGGGTTGGATAAGTGCTTTATTTTTTTGTCAAGCACTTTTTTATTGGCCAACCCCCACTAAACGTGTCCAATGGTGGGTGGTGGTGAGGGGTCCCCAATGTGGGGACTAGATCAATTCCGTCCGGTCAATACTACTTTTGCAATTATACTCTTTCTTTCAATGCTACCACTTTCCCACAACATTTATTACAAAATGAGAATATTGTTAAGAAATTTAATAGTTTGATTAATAGACTGGACTTTTTTTATTTTACATAAATATAATAGTTAAATTAATTGAAAAAAATTTAAAAGTCTTTAGAGTCTCGAGATAGATGCACAAGTTGATATAAAACGAGGCCATATTGTCAATTTTTTTATTTTTTTACTTTAAGGGTTTCTTTTGGTTTGTGGACAAAACTGTTTAGAGATAATAGTTATCCGAATAATAGATTTATCATTGTTATGTTTTGTTCAGCTAGTAAAGCGAAATAAATCACTGTTAAAAAGTAAGTTTTTGTAAAAAAAAGACAATTCAACTTCTATTTTTAATCAAATGGGGGGAAAAAAAACTAAAAGAGAAAAAAATTGGTGGATCGACAGAAGGACATGGCGGCGGCGGCGACGGCGACGACGACGAAGGTCGATGGTAATGGCAATGGCGATTATCCAGGAAATATATGTTCAAAAAAAGATTTGTTTTATATTATTATTATAAATGGTATGTTCGTTTTTTGTCCTCGTCTTTTCGAGGATAAAATTTATCTTCATTTTTTGCTTAAATTATTATTCAAATAAAAATATATCTAGATATCAACTCTGATGAAATAAGATGAGATAAATTTTATCTGTTATCTTTAATTATTCTTCATATGCCAAACGAGCTCGAATAATTTTCCTCTTAATCTTCTTTCATAATTTTCAATTTTGTATACATTATATTGTCATTTTTACATATATTTTGTGTGTGTGTGTGTGTATGTAATATAGACTTTTAGGTACCCTCTTTTTTCCATTGCTCTAAGCTAACTGGGAAACAACCTAAAAATAGAGTTTTGGGGGGGTGGAATTTAGTATTATTTGACAATTTCCACCTCATCATATCATATAATTTATATATAAATATAGGGGAAACAGCAGCAGAAGTCCTCAAACTTTGACTTCTGGTGCATTGTGGTCCTCAATCTTAAAATTGTAGCATTTATGTCCCCTATCTCTCATTTTAGTAGCAGATAAGTCTCCATTGAATAAATTTACCCTTGTCTTCAATTAAAAAGCTAAAATTTTATTAAAAAGACGATGTTACTTTTTCTTTAAATAAACAAAAAAAAAATTAAATAACAAAAGAAGAAAAAAGAAATTGTCCTTCTACTGCCCAAACCACCTCATCCCACCTCAACAACTTCCACTATAACCAATCACTACCAATCATTTTGACAAGGGAAGAATTGCTTTGTTTTTTTTTTTTTTTTTCTTTTTTAACCCTTTTTTATTTGAATGTAGGTAAAACTGTCCTCTTAATAAAAAATTGAATTAGCTTGTTAACTAAAGGTAATAAAATATTCCAATAGGGATGTAAGTGCTAAAAAATTAAAGACTAAGGATGTAAATACTCTATTTTGAAGAATGGGGACCAAGGTGCAACATGCATTATTTTCCCTATAAATATATATATAGGAGAATGAATTTAGTATTATTTATGACTATTTCCACCCGACCACATGACATACTATAATGTATATATAATAATAGTGTGTGTATAGTTGTCTACAAAATCGGCCTGTCTTTATTATTCGAGAAAAGCATGGAGAATATATATAAATGACTTGTTCCACACGTCACTATATGAAATTTTCTTTTCTAGATGTTATACATAAATCGACTGGCTATGATTATTTTGAAATATATATATTCCTTCAAGTCATGCACAAACTTCTGTTCACAAATCTACTTAAGAAGTAGAGACGTGGTAAACTTTAACTCGTTATTGATATCAATACGTAATAAAAAGATATAAAATAGGAACGAAATTATATTCCCAACACTCGTGTAGATGTAAACATGATAATTTAGTCTTCATTTTCTTTTCTCGTTCTTAAAATATTTAATTAGTAAAACAATTTTAAATAAATTAAACATAACAAAATTTCAATCTTATTTTCACTTATTTTCGCAATGATATACATGGCTTAAAATATATGGATCATTTTGTTACTTGTTAATGAAGTAAAAAGCAAAAACACTAAGAACATGTTTGGTATATGGACGATGGATAAAGATAACAGATAAAATTTGTCTTATTTTGTTTGGTATAATTGATGTCTAGATAAACTTTTATCCAAAAAATAATTTAAGCAAAAAATGAGGATATGTTTTATCTTTGAAAGGAGGACAATTTTTTTATCTAGATAAGAATTTCCTCAATTTTTTTAAAAGACGAACGTACCCTTTATAATATACAACAAATCTATTTTTAGACATCTATATTATAGGATAATTGTCACTATCCGCCGCCACCACCCGTCCACCACATGCTGCGTCTGCGTCTGCGGCCACCACCATCCACCCGCCGCCCACATTGCTAACTGCCACCACCACCGTCCTCCGCCGATCTCCCATCACTCATGTTGCTCTACTCGTTTTTTTTTTCTTTTAATTTTTTAATTTTTTTTTCGTTTAATTAAGAATAATGTTAGAATTGTCTTTTTTACCAAAAATTGACTTTTTTATTTTTACATACAGTTGAACTAAATAAGATAATGATACATTTGTTATTCGAATAATTATTATGCGAATAATTTTTATCCAAATAGATAGTTTTATTCACAAATTAAACGGATTCTAAGAAACTTCCAAATAACAATGATCCCAACTGATTAATCAACATTAGATGATTTTTTGGTCAATTCAACTATGGATTTTTATTTATTTATTTATTTTTTTTTTGCGATTCGAGATTTTCTTTTTCTTTTCTATTTTTTGGTCAATCCAGCAATGAATTTGGATTACAGTTTGTGGAGATCGTTGACTTTTATAGAATAATACATACCTATAACCCATAGTTATCAAACTTGGACCGACCCGGTTGATTTGACCGGAAAAATCGGCGACCCAGTACTCGAACTAGTCCGGTTCTCTTAATTGAACCGCCCAACAATTGAACATTTTATAACCTAGAAAAATCACCAGTTTTTTAACTAATCCGGTGACCCGTCCGGATAATTGCATAATGAATTTTTTAATTTTTCTTATTACCCTATTCTACCTAAAAGATGCACCAATTTCTTCTCCACTCTATTAATAAGATGTTAATGTAATGAAGTATAATAATTTATGTTATTGTTTTACACGAATTAGTTAAAAATACTAGTAATCTCGTACTTATTTTGCTAAATAAATTCATGATAGTAATGATTTTCTACTATATATGTAGTTTTTTGTTTGATTTGGACTTGTAGAGTGATATTTAGTAACAAAATTAATGTAGTGTTTATTTATTAGAGTGTAATAATTCATGATTTTATGTTATATTTAACAAAAATAGACTTATCGGTTCGACATGAATTGACCCACCGGTTCAACCACCAAATCATCGGTTGAACCAACAACTCGGTGACCCAACTCCTTGTCCGGATCGATGTCCGGGCCGGGTCTGATAACTATACTATAACCTATTGAATATGCAGGAAAAATATCTATGAAAACGACTATCTTTTAATATGGAAATATATTTATTCACTACAAGAATTTTATATTCCGTATACAAATTGAATTTGTAGAAAAATATTCTTATTTGTGAGCAACAACTTTTCTAGAAAAGAAATTTTTGTAGGAACATTTGTAGGACAAACGTCATAGAAAAATGTATAAGACGACAAAGTGTGGAAATTTGTGGGCTAAAGTTTGTCCTTACAAACTTTTTTGAGACGAATACAATTCGCAGCCTAAGTTCTTTCCACACAAAATTATGTCTGCTAAGGTGACTTTGGCCCACGACACAAATTTTGTGGGCACATGGTAAAAATTTTGTTGTGGATAAATCGTGTATTTTCCTACAAATAATTCTCTGTGTCGAAAAACATTTGTGGGCTAAATTATAATTTTCTACGAAAAAAAAAAATTTGTTGGGAGGCTTATTTGTGGGCTACGTATATTATTTTTCCCAACAATGATAGAATTTGTAGGGAGAAATTAAATATTTTTATTTATATTATATGATTTTTTTTTACCTTATTCATAATAATATAATGATGCAGCAAGAAAATAAATTAAATTAAGATCTTTAGTGTCAATCAATATAACATTGAACCCAAAATATTGTACCAAAATATAAATAAAAACTATTCACTAAGTAGTTACATCTAAACTTAAAAAGATATAGTAAACATGATATATCTTTATAATGCATCCAATATAAAAAAACATAACTCTTCATCATAAATTAGATATGCTACTCGTCCTCATTAATGTTGTTCTCTCCATCAAAGTCGTCCTCTTCGTCTCCAATAGCTTCATCTATAGACAATGGTGTAAATGGTGGTAGAACGAAGACAAGAACTTGTCTACATAGTTGTTGCATAAAATGATGCCAAGATTGCAGTGTAGAATTCAATTGTTTCCCAACAACTTTGAACTTGTTTTTCATTCTTGGCTCTATTTCAATTCGAGCTGCATTTGCTACCTTTCGAGCAACACGTTCTTCTTCCAGCTCCTTCTCCATATGGAGCACATTGTAAAAAGTACTAATGTCTTGAAGACGACCATCTCCCAACCCACGAATATGACGTCCGGGCTTCACACGTAGAACAAACATCATGATTTTAAATCCAGCATCTGGATCGTTAATAAAGATCTTCTCCAAAGGAGTATCCTCGAGAAGTTGTTGCTCCTTTTCATTCTCTGCAAGATAATCACCAACTTTAGCAAGCATCTCATCCTACAACAAATTAAAACAACCCATAAAACATATTAAATAACCTACAAAAACAAATTTTGTAAGAGATATAATATAGCCGAAAACAAGACATAATAACACAACCCAAGAGATATAACCAAAATCAAAAGGCAAGTAACAGTATAACCAATGTCAAAATGCATTTGAATATGGAACAACTGCATTTGAAGCTGCGTATATTTCTAGGCAATGACCATTCATATGTCATTCATGCAATATTAACTGGAGGAACGTTACTTTCTAGGAACAAGGATTATATTGTCTTTTCCAGGGTTAATGACTTCTTGTGACCTGGTGTTTCATATGCACTGGTAGAAGTAGAGAAACATGTAGCTATCCAGCAGGATGAGGAAGAACAAGCAAGGCGTAAAAGCAAAGACATCGATTCTTTCATATTCAAGGCAACTAAAGCACCTTTAGTTGTAGGGACCCTTGCGAGACAACAACTGTTACCTCATACTGGGAAAATGAACCAAGCGATTGGTAAAAATAGAGAAAATGATGAAAGATTAGGATAAAGCTAGACATGCTTCTTTGGTCCATTTTCTTGAAAGGAAGCTAGCATTTGTAAGCTGTGATTTTAAGCAGTATTGTAAAGAACTTGTTCTCAGAACTTACAATTTGTACAACTATCTACCTTAATGATGCTTGCAGGCAATAGGGGAGATAAAAAAGGCTGAGAAGGCATTATTGAGACTAGCAAAATCAGTAAAGCCTCCAAGGTTGAGTGCAGAAATGAACACTTCCTATTTTTTGGTAAGGCGGTGCTTGATGAAATGACTAGGATTGTATAATCATAGACTACTGGAAGTATAGAGGGGCAACAACCTGAAAAGACTCTCTGCCTCACTGCATACAAGCACATCCTCCTTCTTAAACTAATGTGATTTTGGGTAATTTTTTGGAACTTTGTTTGCAATTTATAGTCGATTTGAGGAGGTGTACTTCTATGACCGTTTTAACCCAAGATAGAGGAATGGAAATGGTGTTAGGCAGTGTTCTAAAAGAGAGAAATGTGAAGTAAAAAGTCCTCATATGGAAAAGATATACAAAATGCAATTTTAAACTATAGATTGTAGTTTTAAACTAAAGAGACGAATTCAAACCACTAAAATCTATCTTCAGTAGTAGCAAAGTGTTTACTCTTGACCGGCTCATCAAGACAATTCGAAAACATATTATAATAGAAAATATGAGTCCGTATGCGAATTCTATGCCCGTTTCTTTGAAGACCTATGATACCTCACGTCCAAATATGTCAAAGCTCGATCCTCTATGCCATCTCTTTGGCTTTCAAAAGTTGAATCCAAATTTGCACTCAAAAGGTACTAATATATCTTGATTCACTACTAGTAAAGATTATCAAATGTAGCAGACTACTATAAATTACTCCGCTATCAAATTTGTTGACCTATGGTTAACTTGAAACCTTAATGTTTTAATTATAATAAACAAATTAGTATTGTTTACTAACAATCTATTTTTAAGTAATATTCAAAACGCTACAAATCAAACTCTCAAGCATATCAAGGTCAAGGTCAATCGATACAATAGATCAAGAAATTCAAGATTCGAAGTTCAAGATCGAAGAATAGATTTCTAAATAAAATTGTAAAGGTACTAATTCTTTGATTTTTAGTATTAAATAGATGAAAACTCAAAAATAATTTTATGCACAAAAACTATGTCGATATCACTTGCATAAAATATTTTTATCAAAATCACAAATCAATTTTTCAAGATTTTTCAAAAAATGAAAACAGTCATCCGTTTTGAGTAAACGATCGACCGTTTGGCGTGAACCGGTCGACCGTTTGGATCTGTAGGTCAACCGTTTGGCTGTCATTTTCTAAAAAGTATATGTTCTGACTTTTACTGTTCCAACGGCTATCTCTGACCATCCGACTTATAGGTCGACCATTTGGTCATCCGTTTTGGTAGAAATATGTGAAAATTCATCTTTATAAATACCTCTTCATTTATAATTATTGAATACACTTACAAGAGCATTAAAAGAGAGAATCACATTGAGAAAATTCGTTCAAGTTTCATTGTATTTACTTCTTAAAAATTATTCATTGAAAAACTTTGATTGATCAAATCAACTTTTGAATCATCCTTATTATCAAAGTTTATTTCTAACACTCGAGCTTTTCATTTATTACTATTCATTGAAGTGTTAGTCTCTCTTAGTACTAAACTTGTATCTATCAATCATCAAGAGAGAAATACAATCTCAAATCTATTTATTTATATCATTGGGTCATATTGAGGTAACTTTAAAGCTCAATATTGTATAAGGATCGGTGCTCTTTGTTTGTAAGTCACCGAAATTATTGTAAAGGTTTTGATTGCACCATAAGTCAATCAAGATAGTGGAAATGTCATGCTCGTGACGAAGAGCTTGGTAATGGGGGACGTAGATCATTGGTTGGATCGAACATCCATAAAAATATCGTTTGCACTCTCTCTATCTTTTTTTTACTTACATTGTGCTCATATTTTTAATTGTTTAATTTATATCTTTTAAATTTCTTATTTTGAGATTATTCTACGAAAAAATTTGTAAAAACTAATTCACCCCCCTTTTGGTTAGTTATTATTGGGCTATCAGGATTTAGTCAGAAATTAATATTTTAGGAGGGAATTTTGCATTTTGCATTTTGCATAAAACGAGAATTTAATTTATATTTTTTTTACCTTCAAATACTTCCTTTGTAGAGACTGAAAACAACAAAAAATTTTTCTTGCTAAATATTAACCTACAAACGTATTAATTTTTTTGTCGACCAAATATATATTTTACCCGACAAATTTTTTGTCAACAAAAATGCACATATTCGTGGCAACAAGTCATCTCATTCTTGAAAATTTTAGAGCAAATCATAACCTTACAACACATCGTTTTTGTGAAAAAAAGTAAATTCCATCTACAAATTTAAATTTGTCCCCTAAAATTTTGTAGGCAGAGTATAAAATTCTTGTAATGATTGAGTAGTGTTGGACTTTGAGTTTTCTAAACCTTAGACAAACTATAAATTTAAGCCCTTATATTGTAGGGTGCATTCAATTTTTATTTTTTTCCGTAAGAGTTTTTCTTACGAAATTTATAAACTCAAACCTAATAATAAACCAGTACATAAATTGTAATATCCAAAATATTTATATTTTAATCAAATCATAAGACTAAAAATGTTCTAAATAATCACTTAAATACTCTTGCTTTACAGTTTTTGAGGGAAAATTATTAATTAAATTTCCATAATCAAGTTGTTCAACCATTTTTTTTCGAATTGACAGCATAGCAAATCCATTCAATCTTTCTTGTGATATTGTTGATCGGAGATAAGTTTTGATCAACTTTAACTTCGAGTAGATGCAAATGTAACTAGTATAGTGGGCAAAATTCTGTATGCTACACGAACATTTGAAAAGCAATCATTAAATTTCTTTGAAAAGTTGAGCACATCAATTGACCATCGATTATCATTTTTAATACTTGTCTCCAATGTTGTCTTTCTTTGTTAATTTCTATTTGCAAGCTTTCATGAATTGTCTTATTTTTTTGTAGTCTTCTTTCTAATTCAACCAACTAGTCATGCAATCAATATACTTATTATTCGATTCATGACTTCTAAGACCCTGATACATATTATGCCAATCTTTGTATCTTCATTCCCCAATTGTCCAATTTTAGACATTGTTTTATTTGTCTTGAAAAACTTGCAGCAAAAGCAAAAAATTTAGTCCAAAGAAACCGAATATACTAGCCATCTTCTATCATTTTCCTCCCCATTTGGCAACAAACGCTTATATTGTGATGAATCAAAATGTTTATCGTTATTATCTTTAGGAAACATGATACTATTGTTTTTTTTAATACCACTTTTAACTAAATATTCCCGAAGTTTATGACTAATTTTCTCACATATTCCTGGATCATGAACATCAAAAGAAAAATAATCCTCTTGATTTAAATCTTCTTGTTGACATTTTCAATTATATTAACATCATCTTCCCCATTATCGTTCAGTTCATGCACATTGGAAGGTTGCACCACTTTTTTCTCATCGTTCTCATTTACGAATTGATCATGTTCATTGTCATTTTGATTCTCTTGTTCTCTCTATTTTTTTGTTGCTACAAAATACTTATCAATGTCTCTAGCTTGAATTTGAATTAATACTTCTTCCATTTGTTTTCTTTTTCTTTTTTGAGCTCTAAATATGTATTTAGGAGGCATGTTATGTAAATATTTTTATTGATTAGTCCTAACAAAAAAAAAATCATTATTTCAATAATCCAATACGTCAAGTTTTTAATTTAAGTGATCACTAACCAACAATTCGTCAATAAATAAATAAAAATCAACAAATCAACAAATGTTCATATCCAACACTATCAATTCAATCCAAATCAACAAAATTTGAAGTATAATCTAAAAAACAACACCAACAACAATACTCAATTATGTAAGTATGTGCAATTGATCAACATACATCATTGTGTGCGTCTGTGCAAAAAATTGATAAAAGACTACTAAAATGTGAATTAAGAACCTTCACTAATGTAATTATACCACATATGCAAAAATTACTAATTTTTCTACAATCAAGTTGAGAATGACGAAGTACCTGAATAAAAAAATACGGATTTCAAAGTGGGTCAAATTGGAAGAATCGAAACACCTAGTTGTAGGCCAACAAAGTCAAACTATGAACTTGAAAAAATTAACTGATATTCATATTATAGTCAAAGAAAAAAAATTACAGAAAAAACAAAAAATTACAAATTAAATATTTAAAATCTAACACTAAAGTAATAAAAAAATAAAAATTGCAAAAAATCTAATATTGCTAACATTGTCCACGGTCTAAATTGTTGTAAGCCCCATTATCTCTAGATTCTAAACCTATTGCCCACACCACCCTCTAAAAATTACAAAGTTTTTTTTTCAACATCCGTTTCCTTCACATCACTCCCTCAAATACATGATTTTTTGTCTCATTAATATTGTATGCAAAAATAGAATCAAAATTTTAATAAATAAATAAATAATTCAAGTAAATAAATTCTAACCCTAACTTACAAAAAAAATCTAATAAATACAAATCACATATTTGTATTAATATTGTAGGCAAATAGAAACAAGAATTTTAAAAAAAAATGAAATCAAGAAAATAAAATTAAACATTACATCTCTAGTCTGTCGATTGTCGAATTGGGTCCTTTTGTCTCGTTCTCTTATTTTTCAATTATCAGGTATAATAATGAATAATGATATAGTATGATTGAGTTTGTTAGTCTATAAGATTAAGATAGTGGACCTGTTGGAATTTGAAAAAAAATAATGGCTCAATTTGTGTATGGAATTTCGATATTAAAAAAAAATAGAATTTTGGGCCTGCTATCTATTTTTTCTCATGGAAAGTCTGAGCCTACTATGGAATTGACGTGCTTGACCCACGTCAATTTAATAATTTTTTGGACAGAAATCGTAAATAAGGACAAATTTTATCCTAAAATTGAACTCGAGACGTGAATGTACAAAACAAATTTTTTTCTTTGCATTATCATTATATTAGCTTCTTAATTAATCATGCATTTAACATGTTTCTTTTACTTAAGTCGTATAAAGCATGTGAAAAATAAATAAATTGGATTTAGTGCGAAAACTATGATCCTTCATATAAATTAGTTTTTAGGGTATGTTTGACATGCAGAAATAAGACTATATATTATTAAAAAAAGCATATAAAATATTTATGAAAGAAAATGGTAAGTACCTAACTTTTATGTGAAATTTTAAGAAATGCAACTGTAGACAATAAAAATAAAATAAAATAAATAAATTGGACTTGGTATATTAAAAATGAATAGTCCATTTAAGCTTATTAAAATCTAGTGGAAATTACATCAAATACTTGTATTTTTAATATAATTTTGATATTACAAATATTGTCATTTATTGTTAAAAATACAGTATATTATTTCACATTTTTAATATATTAAATTAAAATAGATTGAAAAACATGAAAAATAGTTTTATTACGTTCTTACATTGTCGTACACACACTATAAGAAAAAGAACATTTTGCAACAGGCTAAATACGTTGCAAAAGGGATTTGGCAACGTTCGCCCGTATGTTGTGTCTTTTGATGTTGTCGAAAAGTATCTGTTGACGTTGAAAAATGATTGGTATTGATTCCAAGCCAATTTAAAGACAAATGTTGAGGTCGGGTATGACCGTAATGAGTAGCAGATAGGTAAGTATATGTAGGAAGACCTGAATGTATAATCTTTGTAAGAATGCTTTTATTAAGCAGTTGAATGTCCGAACTGTTGGACATTTATGTCTCCTATTTATAGGAAAATATGTGATGATGATCTGCATTTAATACCAAGCTAGGCATTAAATGCCTATAAGATATTTTCTTTATGAACATTTAATGTGAAGTGATATCTCTGTGATGGGTGACGGCTGATCTGACGTCTGACACGTGGGAAGACGTGCCATACTAGTGACGTGAGCTTAATCGTAAGACCTGGGTATGAAGTCCGACTTGGAGTAAGGCTCGCCTTAGGATGAGGTCCGACCAAGTAAGACCTGTTGGAATGAAGTCCCGCTTGAGTAAGATGAAGCTCCGGATGAAGTCCGACCTGGAGTAAGACCCGCTTGGGATGAGGTACGACATGGAGTAAGACCTAGATGATGATGACATCTGATTTGCTCTTGTGGCACCAGTAAAGAATTACTTAGTTGATGTAACAGATCGAATTGTATATCAACAATTGCCCCCCAAGGCTTGCTCTTGACTTCAGTCATGGGTGGCCTTTAGTTCCTCGGCCGTTTTGATCTGTTTCGTGTGTGCACACATAGCTGATGTAATAGTACTGACTGGAGGACCTGATATTGAGGTAGGACCTCCTGGGCGAGGATGTCCCTCTTCGTAGAGGTTAGGTAGGACCTCTCTTTTGGAATTGGGTAGGACTTGAGATATTGAGGTATGATCTCCTTTGTATTATTTGGTAGGACCTGAAGGGGTAGACCTCCTTCTTGTGATTTGGTAAGACCTGAATGGGTAGGACCTCCCTGATGAGTGAACTCCTTTTCCATAGAGGTTGGGTAGGACCTGTTGTAAGTAGGACCTCCTTCATGTGATTCGGTAGGACTTGAATGAGTAGGA
Source organism: Forsythia suspensa (assembly GCA_023638005.1). Lineage (NCBI taxonomy): Eukaryota > Viridiplantae > Streptophyta > Magnoliopsida > Lamiales > Oleaceae > Forsythia > Forsythia suspensa. The sequence goes on along the minus strand of CM042674.1, from coordinate 34,347,892 downwards.
CCTTTCTGATGAAGGATCTTCCTCTCCATAGAGGTTGTAGGTAGGACCTGAAGAGGTAGGACCTCCTTCTTGTGATTCGGTAGGACCTGAATGGGTAGGACCTCCATGATGAGTGAACTCCTTTTCCATAGAGGTTGGGTAGGACCTGTTCTAAGTAGGACCTCCTTCATGTGATTCAGTAGGACCTTCTTAATGAAGGATCTTCCTCTCCATAGAGGTTGTAGGTAGGACCTGAAGAGGTAGGACCTCCTTCTTGTGATTCGGTAGGACCTCCCTGAGAGAACCTCCTCCACATAGAGATTGGGTAGGACCCCTTACTCTTGACTTTGATCAAGGGTGACCTTTAGTTCGTACTATTGCTCTGATCCATTCTGGATGAGGGAATGAGACTCCGTTCTAAGGCCGTAGAGGAATTGGAGAGAAAAGGTAAAGAGCTTGCTGAGAATGAGTCCAAGCTCCAAGCTTTAGCACGCCAAGTGGAAGAAGAGGAGATGGAAAAGTCCGAGCTGGAGGCTTTATTTGAAAAGAGCCAAGCGGACCTCCGAGCTTCTGTAGAGAGGTCGTGGATGAGCTAATTGAGACTGTTGCGGAGAAGCATCGGCACTGGGATGTCCAGTTCTTGAAGGACGAGCTCAAGAAAAACACCAAGTTCAATCTTCATTCTTCTGGAGAAGAATGTCAGCCTGAAGGCCAGGACTGAGCTTGACCTTTTTTAGCTTATATATCTAGATCAGGTTCCACCGGGAAATGAGATCCAACATGGATCAGGTTCCACCAAGGGATGACGTCCGACCTGGATCAAGTCCTACCAGGAGATGAGGTCCGACCTGGATCAGGTTCCACCAGGGATAAGATCCGACTTAGGCGATATGTGTGGTCAGAATCAAGTGGGACATTCGTGTCTGAGAGGTTTGTGACCTTGGTCACATCTTCGATTCAACGTTGGGTTTTGGTGATGTCGTGATGCAAACTTACGCCGATTGACATGGGTCCGAGCTGTGTGGGACCTTTGTGTCCAGAGGTTTGTGACCTTGGTCACATCCTCAGTTCGGACGTTAGCTTTTTGAGCTAATGTCAGCAGTGCAGCACTTACGCTGATTGACATGGATCCGAGCTTTGTGGGACATTTGTGTCTAGAGGTTTGTGACCTTGGTCACATCCTTAGTTCGGACGTTGGCTTCTTGAGCTGATGTGAGAAGCGTAGTACTTATGTTGATTGACGTGGGTCCGAGTTGTGTGGGACCTTTGTGTCCAAAGGTACGTGACCTTGGTCACATCCTCAGTTCGGACGTTGGCTTCTTGGTGATGTCGTGCATGCACTTACGCCCGATTGACATGGGTCCAAGTGTGTGGACCTTTGTGTTTAGAGGTTTGTGACCTTGGTCACATCCTCGATTCGACGTTGGCTTCTTGAGTGATGTAAGCGGCCAGCAAACACTTATCTTGATTTAACGTAGGTCTGAACTATGTGGGACCTTTGTGTCCAGAGGTTTATGACCTTGGTCACATCCTCAGTTCGGACGTTAGTTAGATTTACTAACTTTGTAGCCCCATTCTTCAAGACTCTGGTAATTTTTTAAGGACCTTCCCAATTCTGAGCTCTACTCTGAAGGCTAGTGAGAAAGATGTCTCTCTCGTCGCTAGAGCGGCAAGTTGTGAGATAAAACCAAAGTATATTCGAAAGTTCTTTTGCCCAGGCACCATTGAGTTCATCCATTTGCGTCTTAAGTGTGTGTTTGATGATTTTCGGCTCTTCACCAAACGACCTCAACCTTGGCCAATGGTTCTGTTTCCGCTCATTTGGTGAAGTAGTCAGCTTTGACTATGGAGAATTTGGTCCCGTCTTTTCTTGTGGGCTTTGGATCGATTAGATCAATCATCTATTTTGAAAAAAGCCATGGGCTGAGGACTGAGGTCAGCTCTTCTGGGAGAGATCTGGTGATGGGGGCAAACATCTGGCACTTGTCGTATTTTTGGACAAACTCGATAGAGTCCTTATTTAGTGATGGCCAGAAGTATCCCTATCTCAAAGTTTTATGTGTTAGTGATTGCCCCCCAGCGTGATTGTCGCATACTCCTTTATGAACTTTGCTTAGGGCGTATTTGTGTTTTGTCTTCTCTTAAACATTTGAGTAGTGGAAGTGAAAATCTTCTTTTGAATAGGATGTTGTCGATGATTTTCTAGCCTCCGCACTATCTGAGGACACCATACCATCTTTAAAAAATTGGACGATTCCATCCATCCAGTTGGGATTGACTTCTGCGTGGTGAGCATGGGCTCAAGTTAAGTGATCGTTGGACTGTTGATTCTTTTGATCAAGATGCTCTCTAGTTCTTCTTTTCCTTCACTGGTAGTGAGTCAAGCTATGGCGTCGGTGAGACTATTTTGTGTCCTCGAAGTTTTTTTTTGCTTAGCCTCCACTTTCGCTTAGGCGTTGTTTAGCCCAACGATCTTGGTGCGGTTCCTCGGTGGCGCAACGCTTGTGAGTTTGAGATGCATCTAGAGGTGGTTTGATTCTTTTCAAGCCATTCGATAACGTGAGTTAGGTACTCCAATCTTTTATCGATCGCTTTCCTTATATGGGCACAGTGGAGTCGAGGTTTCTCCGGGATGTCTTGATTGGAAGCTTTGGTAGGAGATCAATATGTTGACTCCATTTTCTTCTGTGGTTGTGTGTTCTTGAGTCATGGTTATGACTCATGTTGGATGTGTTTTAGAGATGAAGTGTTTATGTATGATGATCAAGAGTTGATCTTTTCGATGAATTTGTGGAATATGGAGAGTCTTTTTAGGGGAGGCCCTTCCTCTAGCGCCAAATTGTTGATGTTGGAAAATGATTGGTATTGATTCCAAGCCAACTTAAAGACAAGTGTTGAGGTCGGGTATGACCGTAATGAGTAGCAGATAGGTAAGTATATGTAGGAAGACCCGAATGTATAATCTTTGTAAGAATGTTTTATTAAGCGGTTGAATGTCCGAATCTGTTGGACATTTATGTCTCCTATTTATAGAAAAATATGTGATGATGATCTGCATTTAATGTCAAGCTAGGCATTAAATGCCTACAAGATATTTTCTTTATGAACATTTAATGTGAAGTGACATCTCTGTGATGGACGACGGCTGATCTGACGTCTGACACGTGGGAAGATGTGCCATACTAGTGACGTGAGCTTAACCGTAAGACCTGGGTATGAGGTCCGACTTGGAGTAAGGCCCGCATTAGGATGAGGTCCGACCTAGAGTAAGACCCGCTTGGAATGAAGTCCGACCTAGAGTAAGGCCCGCTTGGGATGAAGTCCGACCTGGAGTAAGGCCCGCCTTGGGGTGAGGTCCGACCTGGAGTAAGATCCGCTTGGGATGAGGTACGACCTGGAGTAAGACCTAGATGATGATGACATCCGACCTGCTCTTGTAGCACCGGTAAAGAATTACTTAGTTGATGTAACAGATCGAATTGTATATCAACAGTATCTATCTACAACAACAGGCATTGCTCGTTGCTAAATAAAACAAGTGCGTTGCTATTTATTTTTTAACAACAGTGAATATACGTTGTCTTCTATGAACGAGTGGTATTTTCACAACGTTCTACAACGTTCTTTCGAATGTTGTGGTTTACTTTTAATAACGTTCATTTGTTCGTTTTTATATCTTTTTAACAACGTTTATTTGTGTGTTGTCATTTATTTTTAGCAACGTTCATTTGCACGTTTTCTTTAACTTTTCAAAAATGTTTGTCTACACGTTGTCTTTACCTTTTTATTTTTTATCTATTATTTTGAAACATATTTTATATATATTCCAGTACATATAATAAAACTTAATTCATACGCCACATCAACCTTAACTAAATTTTATACAATATTAATAAAATTTGTCATACAAAATATAGCCCACAAGTTTCCTTAAACATATAAAGTTTGAACCAAACTTAGCAAAACACACATGTCCTAGAAGTTTCTTATAATGTTGTACATTTAATCTACCAAAATCTAGCAAAACAAACTTGAAAACTAACACCCCAAATCAACGAATTCGTAAGTCAAACATTTATTGTCCAAAGATTTAAGTTCACGACTCTTGACTGATCACAATTGTCCAAACAGGGATTGCTACAAAATAGAAACAAGAATATTTATATCTCTAGAAATAAAAACTAACACTGAAATATAGAGCTGATATAATTAAACATACATGTTACTATAATTTAAGCCATTAAAGAGCATAAGTTAACAAAAAAGAAACCAAATAACATTGAAAGGGGGTGTTGAATCCTAACCAGTCAGAAGGCCGTTGGTGGACAGAGTCGTCTTGAATTGTAGTTGATACAGAACTTGAAGCATGAGACGATAATTCCTTTTTTTCATTTTTTTGGGGCGACCCATATCGGTCCCTTGGTTGTGGCGATTACATTTTTCTCAAAGCGATTCACTACTTTGACCATGTGTCACAAAGAAATGGCATGATAATGGATAGGTGATCGTTTAGTCTCAATTAATGTCGGAACCTGCAGCGTCCACATGTCAACAGATCTCCAATCACTCTTCTGCCAACTTGTATGTTATCTGCACACTCGGACAATCGTTAGGCACCAAGATCTCCGGAGAAAAAGGGTTCGGCGATCGTTGGTACTCCGACGATCAAGTCAACTGTCGGTATAAGAGTAATACACGGAGGGTGAAAGTAATTGGGTGTGGGAGGGACAAGCAGGCAGAGATTTGAGTAGAGTTTAGGGTGAAATTTTAAGTGCTTTAAAAACGTACCTTGGAACAACCGGAGACGTTGTATTTATAGCGCAAAAGTCCTGATTGATTTAGGGAACAAATCAATCAGATACCCGATCGGATCCTCCTTCCTTATGGGATAGAGATCATCCATTGTCAAGGCAATCTCCAATATTATCTACCTTATTTGAGTTTATCACGTTGTCTAATTTTTAGAAGATTATGATTCGGTTTTTTTTATAAGGATTCGTGTGCCAATCCAACGCAATCTGTCTTCCACTAACTCTCTGGTCATTTCAGAATATTGTGTTTCCTGCTAGTTATAGTTAATGCGAAGCTCGGCGAGACCCTATGGATCGGCCGTGAGTGCCGAGACCCTCCATGGGCCTCGCGATATTTTAGTTCAAGAATGCTAAGATGTCCGATGGGCCTCGGAGGCCTTTTGAGGATTTACGAAGCCCTCACTGGGCCTATATGGAGCTTTTGTTGGGCATTTGCTGATGTGGAGGCCCTATCAAAATCGGGTGGTAACAAGTACCAAAACCATTAAACCCCCCATCCTTATTAACAAGGAAAATATATTCAATCAACTCGTTAACATACCTGAAAAAAGTGCCTAAAAATTATCACATTCCTGAATGGACATGTAACATGGTGAATAAAATGCATAGTTGAGCAATAATGATTCGATTGTCATCCATAAGGTGATTTCCAGTGATGTAGAACAAATAGTGTGACAGAATTTGAAAAAACTCGTGTAGACCTTAATAGAGAAGATAACTACAGATATAGCAATCTCTGTCTAAAAGTGTAATCACAAATCAGGACTAAATAATTTTAAAGTAATTTTAATAAATAAGTATGTCCCAAGTAAAAATACATTCATCAAATAATTTTAATACTGCTCTTTAGCCAATCAATAGTACTTCCCAAGACTTTACTAAGCACTCGAATCTCATCTCTAGGTTTATATAACTTTAAATGTGGTATATAGACTTCTCTAACCCAGACTTTCCAGCAGCCTCGTCCAAGAGGCATGTGATGTACCTTTGCACTTGGGTATATTGATGCAATCTTTCCTTCTGCTACAATTTCTTTCTTGTCAAATTTGTATCAATGGAATAGTAGACAACTTGTATTTTCTCTATGTGCATTGCCTTCATGAATACTACTTCTTTGAACTGGCTACAAATTGATAGTAAAATGAAAGTATCCATCTTTAAATTTTCTAGATATAATTTGTGTTTATAATAAATAAACAACTATCATAATAAGACACAAAAATCTGAGGAGTAAATGCATGTGAACTTCTGTCATCTGCAATCTTGTTTTGATTCTGTAATATAATACAAAAATGAAATTAAAATTTTACATTTGAAGTTATATTTACCTAAATGATCATGTATATTAAAAAAAGATTTTACATGTTGAGATAACTTGAGAAGTGCTTCAACCTTTTCTTCTAGTGCTCCCATCCTTTCTGACTGAGTTTGCAATTGGTCTTCAAGTTCTTTCACTCTCCCATTACTTTGAATTTGAGCATGCGCTTTTCAAGGTGTAGCGCCAAATCCAAGTCTCCTAACCCTTCTACGATGTTAATGACCTAAAACTTGAGCAATAGCATCATTGCTTATGGAGTCTTCTGCTGGTGTATCAGAAATTGGTTAGGCAAAATTTTCTATCTTTTTCTACAAGTATGGAACTCAGAGTTTATATGAGCATGTAATACATATAATATCTCAAATATTAGTAAAAGAATTTATAAAATATTCATACCAAGGTTTCATAAACTACTTCATATATTGGGTTTCCATTCTTTCTGAGATGTCCACAAGTCCATACTTTAGTTCTTAACCCTGTGATATTTGGGTTCTTTTTTTTTTCTTCTAAAAATCAACTTCATATTTTTTCTGAATAAGAAAACATGAAAAAAAATAACAATGGAATAAAATAAAAAGAAAGACAAGTTTGAAATTACCATATCATAAGCCGTACGTGGATAACCCCTTTGTCCCATAGTGTGGACAAGTTTCTGAGTAGTTCTCATTCTACTAAATTTGAAACTTTTTTCCAATTAATAAAACAAAAAATATAAACCAACTTGAATGCAATAATGTTTTGTAAGCTTAAAACGCAAATTACTTACTTTAAAGTCGGCAGAAAAATTCTCTTCGACAAAACTTTTCCTTGCTTCATTTGATTTTACATTATTTGGTCTAAGAAGGGCAATAGTGCGTGTTCTATTCACTGATTTTGTTAGTTCATTTTTTATTTCTTTCCTCAACCTTGATTTGAATGTCCTCCAATAATTTTGCATAATTTGAAACGTCATTTTTTTTGTGGCAATCACTCACATTGAACCTTTGTTGTAATTATACAAAAATACAAATTACCAACTTAGTAGAAACATAAAAGAAGGCCAAGGTTAAGAAGGAAAAAATAAGAAAATAAAATAACAAATAGACAAAAAAAGATGTCATATGTAAGAAGTATACATGTATGAAATACCAAAGTTTGGTTTTTTTCTTTTCATCCCCCGAATGCCAATATTTAATTACAACTGGCACATGTTCTCAAACCGTGGCTCCAATAATGGATGCAAATTTATCAGAGTTGTTACCAACAACTTGTCCTAATTCATTGAATTCAAGCTCCATTCTTTGAAAATTGTTTACATGAACCATTTTCAATACGGTTGGGCCTCTTTTTTTTTTTTTTTTGAGCATCTACATTTGTTGACTTGTTGACATATCTTGCTCATTTGTAATTAGAGTTGACATAGAATTTTCTGGTTCATTAGAAATTCGTAGTCCTTGATTTTCATCTCGAATTGCAATAGCAATTAGAGCTCTTTTTTGCTTAGTTCGTCTCTTGGAAGCTTTCTTAGAAGACCATATCAATTCAACATTAAACAAAAGATTAATGTTATCATTTACATAATTTAACAAATATCTTATAAAGTAGGAGGAGACAAACTCACAAAACTATGTCCATCTTTTAAGGATTTTCTTTAGACAAGAACATACATCTATTACATCGAAATAAATTAAGTTCAGAGATGTATATCAATTAATGCAATTAAAAGAATGAATTAAACTACATAAACATTACTTTGGCTACAAATTTCAATTTAAAAAAATAACTATATAAAGCAATAAACATTCAGTAGCAACAACCTTCTCACGTATTTTTCTTTTGAAAGTCTAATATATTAATCAGGTCAATGAATTGCTTTGCATGGATGCCACCCAACAAACTGCCTCATTGTATCATCTCATCACAAAGCAATCATCATCTCCAACTGTAAGAAGATACAAAAATTCAAAAATTTATGCATACATAAGGTTTCTTAATAAAAAAAATCCCCTAAAAAATAAAAATCCATTATACAATTTACAGATTCTCTGATTGAACTAAAAAATAGGATTGAAGAATTATATATACAAACTGTGTCCAAATTCAATGAATTTGAATGCGTTGAAATTTTCACAAGTTTGTTTGATGATGACAGTTTTGCTTAGAATATGAGAAGTTGAAAGCCCTAAACAGGAATGAAGGGGAGCACGTCCTTCATTTCATGTCGATTTGTTAGAGAGCGAAATAGATAGATATATATAGAGAGAGAAAAAGAAGCAGAACCTGATTTCTATTTGAGCTTATGGTTCAAAAGAATGCTATTTGCACTTTCCTTCTTAAGCTAACCGGGTAACATAATACAGAGTGAGGATGTGGGTTTGGGCCGAATAAGAAAGATATTGCAAATAACATTCTTATGAATAAAAAACTAAAAAATACTAGACAAACACAACCATAGGTTACTTGTCACTTGATTTAGTTACCATCATGCATTACTAGACATTGGTATGATGGCATAATATTTAGTAAATGATTGGGAGAAATAGCGGTTAAGAGAAAACTACACATAGTTTTATCAACATAGTTCGTGTAACTATTTTAATTTCTTGATGACATGGTATTGTTTTCCTAGCAAAGTCTTCTTGGCACACAATAAAATGCTAGGAGAACACATATGTCATATAATGTCTGATTCCAAGAACTATTTTGATATATAGCACACAAAATATCTCTTTGAGAATCATATCAACTTCATGGTAACTAAGCACTATATAGGATACTACACTGATTGGTTTTAATGCGACACAAAAGCAACAAAATATAAAATAAAAAGCATAGTTACTTCTCTAAAAATTTGCCTTTGTCAACTGGAACACTCTTTCCACAAATTAATCTTCACATATCAAATACTTTCCACCTTTTGGAATTACTTGCATGTTGCTCATCATATTAATAACGATATGAAATTGTACCTTATAAGACTAAGTTACTAATCTATTATCCCAATTCATAAGGTTCTTCACATGTCAAATACTTTCCACCTTTAGTCGTGATGCATTCTATGATTGACAGAATAAATATAATATTACATAAATTCCAAAAAAAAAAAAAAAAAAAAAAAAGCATTTACACATATTTTGGCAAAAATATCTAAGCAAAGCAACTAACAGAAATCCATCTTTTTTCATCTTTCTTAATTAAATACACCCCATATTATTTTCATTAAACAAGACAATTTTCCAGAATCTAACAAAGATAAATATATGAAACTCAAGCAAATTGCTAAATGCTAAAATCTAATTTATGCGGAAAAATTGAAGCAATGGAAAAAATGCAAAGGGACTCATAATTTCAAACTCTCAAAAGTTATCTGTTTGAAAAAGCCAAGCAAGCCAGGAATTACATTGGCATCAATTAATTAATTTTGTGGGAAGGGAAAACTACTATTAATAATCAGGTTACAACCAAAGCAGCTCATTTGCATGGAAATGGTCGTTTAGTATTATTAAAATAAAAAATCTACAGAGTGAACAAACATCTTATTACTCACGATGTTTCCCAAATTTCCACCAGTCTTGTTCATACCATTTGTGGGACCTATGAATTCAGAACAAAATACATATAAAGAAAAAAGTCATAAACCAATCTAAATCTTCCATTCTATAGCACAATACCAAAACAAAAAATTAAACCCAAAAATTAAACCAAAACAAAGAATAAAGTCAAAAACCAATCTAAATCAGATTAATGAAATTAAACCCCAAAATTTCAATTGATTAGCAAAATTGGAGAAATGTGGTGGGAAGTCCACTAAGAAATTCAACCCATGGTATAACTCAAAGCTAATCTCAATCATAGGAAGAGTTTGATTCACCTACCTGCATGAGATTGACGATGGTCCTCCAACATTTTCTTCCCAACGATCCTAGGCAACTGATACAATCATAGGCAACTGATTTTATAATTCTCCAACGTCTTCTTCCCAGTAAAAATAGTGAAGGTGCCGAAAGATATTAGGTTTTCACAAGAGAATTCACAGAAGTAGGAGACGACGTTGTTTGGATTTTGGGTTTGGAGCCAATAAAATAGTTTTCGCGGGCAGAACTTCACGTTAAATTGGGCTTCAATTTGACATTTAACTGGGCCTCATAAGCTTATTAACAAAGGGCTATATTTATTGCTAAAATTATATGTTTTAACAACGTTCACGAAATGTTGTCAAAATAAGCTATTATATACATTTTTTGCAACAGACCTTAAATGTTACGAAATGTCCTAAAACTACATGTTTAACAACGTGCTTGAACGATGCCAAATATTCTATTCTTTGACAACGGTCATCGTCCGTTGTTAAATGACAAAATATATAATTTTTTTTACAACAGACTGTTGCCAAATCTCAATTAAATTACCCAATGACAACATACATTTAATAATTGTTGCAATAAACTATTTTTAGCAACAAGCGATTAATGAATGCTGTTGTTTAGATGTTGCAAAAAGCTATTTTTCTTGTAGTGACAAAATCTAAGATGAATTCCTAAATTTCAGCCATTTTCTATTTTGAATAGAATCTCCAAACTATAGGTGTCTTCAATTTTGAAGTAGTATACCTAGAATTCTCATATATTTTTTAATTGTGAAAACTCTAAAATATCTTGAACTCCATTTCATCTTTGTTAGGAGTTTGGAGCTCATAATTTGGGGATAAAAATTGTAGTAATGCATACCCCAAACCGCAGGGTTACTTAGTTCATAACCAAATTTAAGTCGCCGGTTGCAACGAAGAAGAATGTTAATTGTTTGGATACATCAAGCGGTGCTCGCGCATCTTGGTCGAAGTCAAAAAATGAGTTTTTGGCTGAACAAAATCAGCTTGATTGTAAAGTTTCAAGTTTCCGACGTACGAAATATTCTACCTCAAAAGAGTCTCCAAAAAATCAAAGGCCTAATAGATATGAATTTAATTGCATTTATTCATTGCCTTTCGTAGCTTTCCATATGCCATTTGTAACGATTAGTGTTACAAATGGTCTTCAAGTGATAGTTATGGGGTTGTCAAATGTGTGATAGTGTTTGTGTAGAATTGTCCACATTAATGTTTCATGGTGTGTCACAATTGTGATTTATTTAACAGTTCTATAACATGAAGTGTCATAATTGTGAAGTGTCACAATTGTAGTTTTATCTACTACAATTGTCGATTACAATTGATAGTATCATATGTATTACAAATTGTAATAAATTATGTGATTTTTGATTCTTGCCATTTTATGTCAACTGATTGTGTATGCTTATTGACATTTGTCACAAATGTTATGTAATATGACGTGATATAGCTATTATTATCATGAGCTTTACTATATGTACCATGAATTGTTACAAATGTGTTCTTATTGTTATTCTGAGCAAATAGTTTTTTTTCTTCTTTCAATAAAATTCACTAATATTTGTGTGGATTTATTTTTGTGGAGAAAGATACAAAAAATTTCAAACAGATATATCAAAGTTATATTTGAATAATTGAAAGAGTTATTGCATATAAAGATCCTGTAATCTTGTATTAGAATGACTGTCGTTTATTTAGCTTTCAGTTAGGGTATTAAATATAATTAAAAAATAACATTACCAATTATAAACAAAATGACGGCACCAATATTTTTTTAATATAAGATACATATATATTTTTTTGTAATTGTTTTTAAATTGTAGCTTATTTGTTTAAAATTCCTAAAGTCTAAGTCTACTTAAGCCCATTTGTGTTATAAAAAGCCCACCTAGGGAGCTCATCTTACTTTTAAAATCCATAAATTGTATTTAAAATTAATTTAAATATAATTAAATGTGGTTACAAGATTTCTGTATAAATAAGATATTAAGTCCAAGAGAAATCATAAATAAAGACTAGAAAATAATACACAAGTCCGAGAGAAATCATTCCCCGAAAAGATCCAAAGTTCGGGAAAGGAAAAGAAGTTTGGAAGAATGAAGAAAAAGAGAAAAACATCTCTCAACTCCAAGTTCGAAACTTTCAAGAAAATCAAAATCTTCTCCAAATCAAAACAAAGCCGAAATCAAGTCCAAATTCGAAATGATCAAAGTCTTCTTCAAATTAAAGTCAAATCCTGAAGATTCAGAGAAGAATAAGCCTTGAAGTCTAGGAAGCAAACTAAGTAGCCCCTCGTCTTCAAAACTCGAATCTCTCATTGGAAGATAGTGCATTTACGCACTCACAAGAGGATTCATTCCACTTTGCATTTCTCGAATTCCAATTTGAAATAATTTCTGTATTTTAATACACAAAAATAGTAGTACAAATTTTTTGGCACACCTAGTGGGACCTTCTTGTCCTCCAATTTTTCAATTTCATAAAATCTTCAAGTTTTAACCACTACATAAACTATGACAGGAGAAAAAACAAAGAAAATCGTGACTCTTTTGAGAAGACACTTATTGAACTCTTCTATGCAACATGAGCTCAGACGAAGATCAAAGAAACTCAATTGATTTTACCATTTAGGAATTTCTCTAACATGGGCGATGTTAAGATCTTTAAGGCTTGGTTTGGTATTGTTGTTCTTTTAAGAGAATCAATTTCTGTTGTGTTGCAGAAAGAAACAGATAAGTGTTTGATAAACTCTTGTTTCAAAATTGTTGTATGTTTCAAAAGTAGCATTTGAGCGTTTGGTAAACAAAAGTGATTTATTGCTGTAACGGTATTAAATTACTAAAAAAGACATTGATTATAATAATGTTATATTGTATTATTATTATCACGAGTGGTAAAATTTATTTTTTTTCTAGTCAAATATTTTTTAACAAGACAATGCATTCATTATTATTATTTTAAAATAAAAATAATAAAAACCTAATAAATTTCAAAATTTATAAAAATTACAAAATAAAAGTAGTCATATAGTGCAAAAATTAATGAAATTTACATTATTTTTTATGATCCAACTTGAATCAATTCGATTTTCAAATTGGTATTAAAGGAGTTAGTTTAATTTAGTGGTAAAATGGGGATGTTAATAAAAATATAAATGAAAAAGCTAAAAGCAGAATCTAAAAAGCTGCCATTTTGCTACTTCACAAAATCTGCTGTCAGATGAGTCAGATTATTTTATAATCATTTTTTAAAATTTTGTGAAACGTCTAAAACAAATTATGATTGTTAGAGAATCAGAAGTTGGGCTCCAAAATCAATCCCAAACGAGACCTAAGTTCAAGAAAAAGTCAAATTGTTCCTATTTGGCAGAGAAGTCCAAGAAATTGGAGAAAATTTCTCGTTCTGGTCTAGTGACAAATCCGTGTCTAGATCCACTTATGTCACTTCTATGTGAAAATAGAATGATTATACATCGTCTCAAGAATTCTTCGAGTCGGTAATGGTCACAGAAGCAACTTCTGGTCTTGATGATCAAATTTAACAAATGACCTTGTCTATTAAAACTTGACAAAATCCTTGGAGGACAAAGATGCACAGATTGCAATACCGTGCCACCGACTGGAATTACAACGTCTGTTTATCGAAGGCAGTCTAAAAAATACAAGCTCTTCCAAGACTAAAGACCTTGAAGTTTAACAACAACAACAACAACAGAAGCAAGATTTGCATGATTGAACTGTGGTACATAATGGGTTGTGTGACACCACTCAACCGTTCGTTGGCTTTTTTCTAACACACTATTGTAGACACCATATATGCCAGTATGGTGGCTCGCTGTAGTCTTATTACACCAAGCCTTATAGCCATCAAATTGACAAAATGAGGATATCGCTTAGTTACCAACCCCCGAAATTCTAATATTTTGATGGAAAAGGCAATCCAAAGCAATATGTAGCTCAATTTATTGAAACTTGCAACAATTACAACGATATCAAACGTGTTGCATTTAAATGGTATACCAACATACCTTTGGGATTAACTTGAACATGATTTTTTCACAGGCTTCTACAGCATGAGATAGATAGTCAGCATTCTAGAATTTGCTAGGACGAGACAACATGGAGGAGCCAGTCATAGAATATGCAGAAAGTTAGAAAAATCTCGTTTTCAACTGTAAAAAATGCATTAGTGAAGCATCCTCCATTGACATGTCGTTCATTGAGGATTACTTTATAATCTCCAAGTAAATATGCATCATGCAAGAAGATACCAAGAAAGAAGTCAAGAAAGATAGCAAGTTTAAAGATCAAAGAATCCATGGAAATTTTCGTCTACAAATATCACTTTCTAGAAGTCAAATTCAAGTTCGAAGATAAAGCCAGAGTTCAAACCTAACAAAGGACATGGTAAAAAAATGTCTCCCAACTTTGAAGGAACTCGAAGAAAATGAGTATCCATTCTCTATTCTGAAGTCTCTGTAATTTTGGATCATCTCTTTGAATAGAAGATAATCAAACTTCCAACACTAAAGAGGCTGGAAGAAGTTGATAATCCTAAGTACTACAAGTACCACTAATTATCAGTCATTTATTAGAGGATACCAAAGTAACCATCACAGCAATTTCACAAAAATTAACGAATAGAAATCAACTAACGTACGGTAATTTAGAAAAATATTTATGTGAAATGTATGAGTTTTATGCTGAAAATATCGGTAGGAACATCAGACCCCCATCTGTTCCAACACCTACTTTGTCATCATATAACGATATTGATTTATAGAGTTGCTTTAGTTCAGTTAGGGATAGTCAACATGGTAGTTGTTCTTTTTTTTTCTTCCCTTTCCCTGTGCTACGACCGTAGGATTGGGTAATACTGATATACCTTTTAATTTAGCTAGGTATTTCGGCCACGACATACTAAGTATTTTAGGTGGTGGAGAGAGAGAAAATTTGATATATTACGATGGTGGAGTACAAAATGAACGTCAATATCCAATTGTTTCAATTATGGCGCACGATCTACTAACACATCTGATATCAACTGTAGCATCGGAGTCTATTTTTAGTATGGGTGGTAGGATTATGTACGATTTCAATTCAAGACTTAAAGCCGACATATTAGAAAGCTTAATGTGTCTGAAAGTTTGAAGGTTTGGGAGAAAGCTGAATACAGAACTTCGGATCTAAGATAGAATGGACAAAATGATGGCCGAAGAAAATTGAAGACTTGAATATTGTAAGTGTTATTTGCAGTTTGCTTAAATATATTTCCTTCCTTGTACTTTTTAAAAAAATTGTACACGTAATAACTTATTAGTGTACAATTTTAACTCTGCATACATTAATAGTAGATGGTTCCAAGCCTGGAAAAGGAGAAAAGTTTCAAACTTTTAAGTTTTAACTGAAAACATTCATAGTGGACAATGGGCCGAGCCGGCTCGACTCGACCCATTGCCACACTTAAGATTAAGTCTAAGAAAAATCATAAGTAAAGTCTAGAAAAAATATATACAAGTCCGGGAGAATAATTCCAAGAGAAAATCCATAGTCCACGATAAGTCAGAAAGAAAGAAGAAAAAGAGAAAAAAATATCTCAAGTCCAAGTCCAAAATTCCACGATCGAAGTCTTTTTCAAATCAAAACAAAGTCAAATTCAAGTCCAAATCTAAGAAGATTAGAGTCTTCTTCAAATCAAAATCAAATTCAAGTTAAATCCTGAAGATTCAAAAAAGATCAAGCCTTGAAGTCTAAGAAGCAAACCACGTAACCTCTTTTCTTCAACACTGGATCGCTAGTAAGAGGATTGTGTATCTATGCACTCACAAGAGAATTGAAGTTATCTCTTTGTCATGAAAATTTCATCCTCCAATCTTGTTGATTGTAACTATGGCCACATACGTAGAATGAAATGTTGCAATTTATCAACATCCCACAATGCAGTTATGAAAATTTCAAAATTGAAATGACACATTGAAAGTCATTAAGGGCATGATACATGGCCATGGAACCTATTCCAAGAAAGGAGAAGTACGGCATGAAATAGGCGGCATATATATATATTTTTTTTATAGCAAATTACTTTACTCGGTGGATGGTTTTCTACCATAAGAAATCCAACTCAAGTACAAAATCAATGTTGAGTCAACAATCATCGAGAGGGTACTACCAAGCAACATCGAGACCAGCCCCTTGTATAGGGTTCCAAACTTTCTTTTTTTCGGATATCCCATTAGTAGGACTTCAAAACTTGACTAACAATCGATAGAGTTAGATTTGAGAAAGAAAATGGGCGTCCTAGCTATAATCAAACTAAAGCACTAACGAGCAAAAAAGGGCCCCTTACTATAGAAAGGGTGTTAGCACTTTAGTAATAACATATATGGAACTTACTTTTTTCAGCTTGATTGGAATCGATTATATATGATTGAATAGCAGAAGTACAGAATTAAAAGGTCGCAATTGAAACATAACATTAATGGCACCATCAAGCTATTGATGGATTAAAAGGAACATTCAATGTCACAATTAAGACCAAAGTTAAGTACATGTTTGAAGTCACATGCATGATTTTAAAAGCAACATTGATTCAATGTTTAGAAAGCGCTAGTGAAAATTTCACAATCACAACAACAGATTAAATGTCAAAAGTGTTGACCTATGGTTAACTTTAAACCTTAATGTTTTGATTATAACAAACAAATTGGTTATGTTTTCTAACAATCTATTTTCAAGCAAAATTCAAAGCGCTACAAATCGAACTCTCATGCAATGACAAGTTCAAAGTCAAAATCAATACAAGAGTTCAAGCATCTCAAGATCCACCGAAATTCAAGATTCGAAGATCAAGATTGAAGAATAGATTTTTAAATAAAATTGTAAAGGTATTAACTCTTTAATCCTTAGCAATTAAATGAACGAAAGCTCAAAAATATTTTTATCACTTGCATAAAAAAATTAGTTTGATCAAAGCCAAAATCAGATTTTAAAATTGTGGAAACGGACAATCCGTTTGGTAAATGAGTTGATCCGTCGACCGTTTACCTTGAACCGGTCGACCGCTTGAAACGCCTTTTTTCAAAAAGTGTCCGCTCGATTTTTTTCAGGTTCAACACTGTTTCGACTAATCGACCGGGTCGACCGCTTGGTCATCCGTTTGGTCGAAAAGTGATTTAAAATTCATCTCTATAAATACCACTTCATTTACTATCATTCAATAACACTTAAAAGAGCATTTATAGAGAGAATCATATTGAAAACATCATTCAAAGTTTCATTGCATTTATATCTTCAATATCTCTATTTGAAAAACTTTGTTTGATTAAATCAAACTTTTGGTTCATCTTTCTCAACAAAGTTTTCTTCTAACACTTGAGCTTTCCTCATCCATTGCTATTCATTAAAGTGTTAGTCTCTCTTAGAACTAAACTTGTATCTATCATTCATCTAGAGAGAAATACTCAAATCAATCTCTTTACTTATTTGGGTCATATTGAGGTCTCTTGAAAAGCTCAATATTGTATAAGGATCGGTGCTCCTTATTTGTAAGTCACCGGATACATTGTAAGGATTTGGATTGTACTATAAGTCAATCAAAATAGTAGAGAGGTCGTTCTCGTGTTGGAGAGCTTGGTAACGAGGGACGTAGATCATTGGTTGGATCGAACCTCCATAAAAATCGTTTGCACTCTCTCTTTTCTTTTATTTACTTATATTGTGCTTATATTTTTGTGAATCAATTTTTATTTCTTAAATATCATTTTGAGAATATTTTTCGAAAAGTTTGAGAAAACCAATTCACCCCCTCTTGGTTAGTTATTCTTGGGCTATTAAAAGATCACAAATCATGACACGAGTGACAATATATATATATATATATATATATATATATCAAGCGCTAATCGACGAGGGTAGAGTCCCGTTAATGTGGTTCCGTTGAGATTGGATATTACGTCAACCAACCTATTATCCTTATTTTCCAGAAGTTGGGATAAAGATGTCAAAGAAAGCCATCGAAAAGGAAAACCCCTGAGGAGTACCTCTTCAATGTTTAAGTTCAAAATCTACTCGAGCATTATCTTCTCAAAAATCCAAAGGTATTTCTGTTTCCTCAAATCCCTTCATAGTTCTTGGAACCCTTCATTCATAAACAAAAGTTCCCTCCAATTACAAAAATGCTATCAAATTTGATACCGTTCCTGGATCAGGTAAACTTCCAGAAATCAATACTCAAAAATTTCAATATTTCACTAAATGTACCGCCCTTCAAGTTGTTGAACTCGAAAATGAATAGGCTAAATACCATTCCCTCGATGAATGCATCTCTAGGATCTTTCCTCATTTTCTTAAGGATGATGATCCGTTCAATTTCCTTAACCAAAAATATCTAGTTCTCAATGAGTTCTTTTTTCTTCCACAAATAATTCATCAATCACGAATGTGGTATGAAACAATTCTCAAAGTCAAAAAATCAGCCATCATCTCACATGCCGCTAATAAACCAAATACTCATTGGATCGATTTTTCAAAAATTAAAATTCTTCAAGTTCTCACTCTTTCCGATTGGAATCAAGAACCATGGGAAACAAAAACTTTTTCCCTCAAAAATAGTCAAAAATCCTCTATTTCCTATCATGATTATATGAAAGTCTGGTATAATGTTCTTTATTTCAGGCCCATCAAGTCATTCATTGTTCATTCTCTTTGATCCAAATTGTCCAAAAGTATTTCCAAAATGGTTTCAATCTTGGTAGATCTATTTCGGTGCTACCAAAGAAATCCTTCCCAGCCGAACTCTTGAAGGATTCAATCTCTTTTAAAACAAAAGTCTCAATCTTAATCCTCAAGAAGATCTCATTTTCCAGTTTTGCAAAACATTCAAAGTTGCCTGGATCTTCTATTGGGATTTTCAAGTTTTCCCAAGTTCAGACAATGCATTCTCTTTCAAATGTATTGTTCGCAGGTGCAAAGTCAAATGATGGGAGAAATTTAATGAATCAAATGCATGCTCAAAAGCCGTTCAATCATGGATCAACCAACAGGTAAAAACCAAAGCATGAGCTAGCTCCTCTCAAAGTGACTTCCTTGCAGAGAAAACAAGAATCATAGCACAGCTTGCAAAATGCTCTGATCTAGAAGAATTTACAGTTTTGGCCCACAAAGCCACGTCAATGGCAAAAGCTGAATCCAATAAAGGTTCTATTGCTGCTTCAGATCTAGACTTTGTTCAAGAAAATGAAGATGACTGCTATGGAGCAGATTTCTTTGAAGAATAGTATCCCTTTATAATAACTTTACTTAAAAACAAAGAAAAACTGTGGATAGATTTTCAAAAAGAATCTGACATTTTGGTCAAAAGTAGCATCTTCAACAGTGACATCAATCATCAACAGTACAATGGTCGACAATTCTTTTTAAAAGCAAACAATGACAACAATCAGCAATAGTACAATGGCAGACAGCTTTTCCAAAAGATGAAAAATACTCCTCAATTATCGGTCTACTTTTTCAAAAGTAGTGATTCCCTTCCAAGTTCAAGACGTCTATAGAAGAAGAAGATTTCTCTTCAGTATAGGCAGAGTATATTTTTTCAATTATCTTTTCATATTTTGAAATTTGTAAGTATGAAATATCTTCAATATTTTCAATTATGTATTTTCATCAGCCTCAAATGTATCTTATTGATTGTTCAATAGAAGCATACTTCAAATATATTTCTCAAATCAACGATTGTGATTTCTTGTGTGATATTTTATCTGATTTATTTTCTCCAAATTTACAAAATCATTTTCCATCATTTAATTTATGGCATCTCAAAAGAGTTATTTTAGACAATCGAATTGAGCATCTCCGCTATCAACATTTTCTTTCTCATTTTTCCGATACAATGTTTCCAAATAAGCCAGAGTATCTTTCTCAAATGTGTTATCCTCTACTTTCAATTACGCCAAGTGTTTATATCACAGATCATGAAATAACAGTAAAAATATTTGTTCTTCGATTACTTCTTGTTTCCTCTTATTTTCTTTATGATCTCAACCTGACTTCAATTTTGTGGTTCGATCAAGACTTCGAGTGACAACCATGGATCTATTGGATGGGGTTTGTTGATGTTAGGGTTTGGTTCTTCTCAATTTCTACAAATGTGAAATTAGGGTTTCATGGAATTTTTGGTGTTTTGAATGTATATAATTGGTATGTTTGTGGTGAGTTAATTTAGGAACATATTGGGGAGAGACAAAACATTTATTGTGAATGATGAGAGAGATGATAATAACAATTAACTTTTAATAGTCTTATTTTTTAAATTACAGAAGTCATGTTTTCTTTTTCTTCAAATAGACCTTAAAATTCAATTTATATGATTGGGCAAAGGCTCATAGCCTCTTTAGCCCAAGCATGCCGGAACTAATTCCCTTTGTTTTCTTGGACCGCAGTCCAGCTTCTTGTTCAAAAGCCCATTATCATAAGTATTTTAAAGATTATTTTCCAATAATTTTTGAAATTTAGCACTTGTTTGATGGACCTGAAAATCAATTTTTATCAAATTTGGATACATTGTAGAAAATGGAGAATAAAATATTGAGAAAAGTGGGCTCCTATAAAATATGATTAAATATACTGACATCATATTTTAATTGCATGAAAGATTCATAATTTTTATTCACATCACATTTATGTTTTCTGATGATGATTTTTATCTAAAAATTCTATTAAAAGAAATTAAAAGTACTTATTTGTCCTTGATATTTTTAAATAAGTAAAAAAAATACAAAATTATGACAAATATTTTCCCTTCATTTTAGAGGAGGATAATAAAATTATTGGAAGAATAAGATGTACTGATTAATGGATAAAAATCCAATGAAAAAGTTAGAGACATAATTTTGACAATGAATAAAAGTTAAGAATTTCAAATGCAATTAATACATAGTACATATATAAAAAAATGTAGTGTTAACATAATCCACCATAAAATATTATGCACTTTTGGAATTCATTTTTGCCCTTCCTGTGGAGGCCAAAAAATAAAAAAATTCACAATATTGTAAATAGCACTGGAGTCCTAACCTTTGAACATTGTAACGATAAAATCTCAAACTTTTAATTTTTAACACTTCGAGTCCCTAACGTATGAAACATTTGCAACAACTGTCATTTTTTTATGAAAATTATAAATTTGACTGTTACAAGTTCAAATTTTGAATAAAACGACAAAGTTGTCATCTTCTTTAAATAAAAAAATGTAAAGAAAGCAATAACAAAAAAAAAAATTGCAACTGAAGTTCTAAACATTTTTAAATAATACAAACAGGACCCACCTATAACAAATAAAAATATATTAACAAAGGAAAATAGAAAGGAAATATTTTACCAACCCAACCCTCACCATCACCAGTCACCCCAACCCCAAAAGCACCCCTAGGAAAAAGAGAGAAAAAATCCCACCTTCTCCAAACCACCCACGCCCAAAAGCACCATCCAACCACCACCCCTTCCCAATGTATTGGCTTCTTTCTTGCACTATTTCTCATCTGTGTTAATTTTTGTGGTCCTCATTTTCTTGCCTGTAATTTCATCTTCAATGTGCCACCCACTTAAGGAAAAAGATTTTCAAGTTTCAACACATTTGCTTCAAAACCCATAATTCTTTTGAGTGTTTGAGTCAATTTAAATCAGATCCCATAATCAGGGATTTTATATATACATGTACATACACACATTCATAATTCAATGAATTGATCATAAATGAATCATGTACTATCTTTTTTTCACAAACTTCAAGTTTCATTTGTCTCTCGACCTATACATACATGTATATTGGTATGTGTATTTGGAGGAGAAGTAATGAGATGAGGGGGTTGGTTGCATTTTTTATTTTCTTTTTCTTTTTCCCTGTTTCTTCTTTTTTTCCCCCCCTCCTCTTTTTCTTTCCATTTTTTATTTTTGTTTTAATTCGAAAAATGATAGATTGATAATTTAAATAAATAAAATTTGACTCTTTAATGGTCAAATAACAGAAGGACTATGCTTGTGTGCTTTTTAAATATTAATAACCTAACTACTAGAAATCAAAATTTAGAGTCTTATTATTAGAATGTTCAAATATTCGGAACCTAATGCTATTAACCCAAAATTGGCCTAATAATACAAATAAGGATATATAAGTTTTTTTGCTCCATTTAAGTGAGGGACATGTACTGCACCATAGAAGTCTTTTCGCACCATTTAATATTATTGTTTTGATGAATTTTCTTAAATGTACCACCCTACTCGTCATGAAGATGCTCTTCGGGAGAAGATTTCCAATTAAATTATAAATTAAGTTTATTAAATTCATCAAGCATATTTTTTATTTATATATTTTGTATGATTTATAATTTATTACTTATTTATTATTCACACATTACATAAAACCTGTAACTTTAAAAATATTCAAATAATAATTTCAACACAGCCAAACATACACTAAGTGTAGTCCCCTTTTAACCCACGTCCTTTGAGCCGCATAACCTAGATCATCCGGATCAACTTAGAATATGTTTGTTAGTACTTATAAGTATTTATAAGTTGATCAAACATCGTTTTTATCTACACATGTATGACTCGCTATTTATAATTTACAAAAAAAATTACCAAGCATACTCTTCATTGAAGATCCTGATTTTTCTACATAGCTTGATGGCTTCTCGCTTGTACCCAAAGGAGAAGACAGTTCAAGCGTATGATTATTATATTTGTATATTGATGAAATTATAGCAAATGTCTATTTGTAAGTGGTATTTTTGAAAATAAGTTGAAAAATAATCATTTCGAACAAATATACTCTCAAACAATTACTTAACGTACTCCAAATATATCCTAGTAAAATATAATTCAAAACCAAATTTATTATTTCACTAAAATCAAATCTTGCTCCACCATCCACTGTCTCGTCCACCGCCTTCGCGCCACTATTCGCCACCAACTAACACACTCCAAGTAAGTTACTTTTTTAATAAATTACTTTAGATTATAAAAAAAACATAAATTCAATAGTTTTGTGCTAGATTAATTTAGTTGTTTTTAGATATGAAAATATGTTGAATATAATTACTTAAAAATTGTTAGAAGAGATTGTATTCATGGATTAATGTCTTGTTGAAAAAGAAGAATGTAGAAATGAAAAAAGCAAATGAAGTATGTTGAGTAACCGCCGTCGACAAGTTAAACTGTCTGGAGTTATTTTAAACAACGGTTGAATGACAACAAAAAAAAAAAAAATCAAACGACAATTCAACTGTCTTTCGATAAAATGGTATACACGACTTTTTGCATTAAAAAGTTGCCATTTTTATAAATATTATTAAAAATTACTACTTTTAAAAATATCCCTAGGCAGATATCTAGATTTTTAAATTTCTCTATTATATTCCTTCTATTATTATTTATTAATTGAAGGTTATGCATTATGTCTCTTATCATAACTTTATTTGACCTTTTCAGTTTCCTCTTGCTCAACGCAAAGGGTTGCTTTCCAATTTCCCTTTGAGGAGGAACTGGTCAGTCTCCAACCAGTGGATGTGCATAGAACCAATTGAAGAGGTTGTCAAACCTATCAATTAGTCAAGTGGAGAGTTCAGCCGCATACAAGTTGATGTATCGAATTCTTCATACAAACCGTATTATTAGTCAAGTGGAGAGTTCGGCCGCATACAAGTTGATGTATCGAATTCTTCATACAAACTGTATTATTAACTCCTCGAAGTCTCGTAATAAATAGATTGATAGTTTACTTCATTTTTATACACTTATCTAATAACGGATTGCTCTTCATACCATTCATACTTTATTGAAATAAATTTTATTTTTTTAAAAGATAATACATTGCACCTAGTATCTACAATATTTAATTGAAACAATCAACTACCAAGACTTTTTATGCATAAAATATATTAATTTAATTGTCATTATCCAAAGTTGCCTAATTGCTAATTATCTACATGTACTATTGTCCCGTGAAATATTATAATACTATATTTGACAAAGTAGATTAAACAATATTAAGATAAAAAAAATGAAAAATTACAATCTTTTTAATTACATCAATCTATAAATCATTTACTAAAATTTTTAGTAATGCTCACTAAAGTTTGTTAAAATTTTCAAAATAGTTATTGACTTAATTTTTTCTTGCAGTAATAGTCACTCAATTAGACTAATGGTTACTCGACTGAAAACGTTAACCTAAAATTCTATTCGTTACTGTTAAATTCTAAATGACATTAACTAGTATGCCACGTGAAACAAAAATATCCCACATTCGAAAAGTCGTCAACAAAAATACTAATTTTTTATCGATTGATTGTTTATTAAAGTCCAATAAATGTGGGCAAAATGTGTTTGACAATTACACATTTAACTGCACTTAATACGATTTTGTCTTACTAACGTCTTAGTTAACGTTGATTGCGTCTATATAGAAATTTAATAGTGACATGCAGTATTTTAGGTTAATGATTCTTGCAAAGTAATCATTAGTACTCTAACTATTATAAACTTAAGTGACTACTATTGAAAGAAAATTATTTTAATAATCATTTTAAAATTTTTAACAAATTTCAGTGACCGTTGTTAAAATTAACCTATTGGACAATCATAACCTAAGAATGCAATAATAGACTTGTGGAAAAAGATAAATCAACCAATTACTAAACTTCAACAACTAATTAGATGTCAGTGCTGTAAAATCAAAGGGCGGTTAACATAAAGAGGGACCCCACTCCTCAAATTATTCCATCTTTAATATAAAAAAAAAAATAAAAGAAAATTAGTCAGTCAACTATCCTGAAAGGGACAATTGATTTTGATTTGATTCATTAATAAGTGGGAAACTTCTAAAAAAATCAACTTTGGCGCATTGACTATTGAGATCGTGGATTGTGACCTCCAAAATTAGATTAAAATTAAAGTAGTAAGCCACTTGCCCCCAACAATATTGATAAATAATGTGATGCTAATTACTTGTTTAATTTTGTTAAAATTTAGATTTTTAGTAATTTTTATAAAAATTAATAAAAATTGTAAATCTTACGAAATATGTAATTATAATTAATTATTTTAAAATATTGTACAATAAATATTTAACGTAGAATTTTGTTATTGATTATATAAATCACGTTTATTGATTTTAATCTACGACACGACAATATATTTAGTACTCTGAATTGAATAGAATGCGAAAAGATTAAGAAAGATAGTGATGTAATACTTGACGTAAAATCTAAAATGTTGAATTTATTTTGTGTTTTATTCATTTTGTATTATAATCAACTTCTATCTTTAACTTAACAATAGATTAAGGACTAATAATGCAATTTGTTTTCTACTTGAAAGCCCAAGATGAATGGGCCCATTTTACGGTCAGTGGGAAGCGCGTTAGGTGGTACAAGTTGTGGTATCGTGAATGTCATTAGAAAAAAAAAAAAAAAAGGTCATGATACCCGACCCGTTATCACCTGATTTCTTAGTCATATTTGCCGACTCCCTCGTGCGCAATTTTTATTTACAAATATTTTTGTCATGTCGTGTATGCAAATAATTTGCTAGAATAAACAATAAAGTAAAGAAATGGCCCAATGGTAATTATTATCATTTTTTATTTAAATTCAATTAATGGTAATAATGAGTATGTGTAGTGCTCGATTGGATTAAAGGGTACGGTTTATAATAATAAAAAAAATTATTCTCTAATAATGTGCAGTTGTTGAATAATTACCAAACAAGATAACTGATAAAAGCGTTCTCAAATTTATTGAAACTAAATCTTTGTTATTTTTGTATTGAATTGATCGACTATACACTATTTAATTTTGAATTTATTATTACAATTTTAATCTGACACTACATAATTATGAAATATTTGGCAGCACGTTTGTGTATGGATGCATGAGTGTACCTCATAACATTTAATGTGCAAAGGACGTTGCCTGCCAAGTTTGTGCCAGATATATATGGCAGTTGCCCATAAACAAACAAAAACAATTTAGGCCTTTTTGTTGGATGAGAAAGCACACGTAGAGTAAATAACTATACCAACGAATGAACAATGCCGACTTAAAAGATAAAAACACACGTTCTTTACATTACTAATAATTAGGTATTACGTATGATGAAATATTATTTTTATGAGGATACGAAAAAAGTTAACTATATTTATACTATAATTTTTATTTGTAGTACTATATTTTATTGTAATAAATATTATTAATTTTTATTTATTGTTGTACTTATGTTCTCAATTTTTTTTGTCGCATTATTATTGTCACCATTTTATTAATTAGCGACAGTTTCCATCCAAAAATTCGTTAAAAGATTGTAAAAAGATTTATTTGTTTGTCATATTTTAAAACAAACAAAAAAAAAAAAACAAAAATTTGATAAACTATTTGCCATTTATTTTAAAACACGTTAACATAATATTTGGATAGAAAGCGTCATCGGAGACAAGACATACTAATTAATTGAAGATAAAGAATGTAGCACAAAAAAATAAAGATATAAGTGCGACATTGAGAAAACATTAGAGACTTTCATTTACAATTAAAATTTGGTTTTGCAAAGAAAACCCGTAGTGTAAATATAATTAACATAAAAAATTATCCATACATAAAGTCATAGTTACATATACGAGCATTTTTTATTCAAGATTTGAAATCGATTTGTTTTAAATAAGAAGAAAATATCAATGATGTCCGAGTAGGGGTTTGACTTGAAAAATTAAATAAAAATTTGGAAATAATTGTTATCCACTTGTATTTGACTGTTTCCTATAGAAAATATGCATTATCGTGGAATAGGGATGGCAAAAAAACCCACGACCATGACCCGCCCCAGCGCCCGCCCCGCCAAGCACCGCCCGCCCGCCTGTTGGACAATAGGGGGCGGGTTTGGGGCAGAAAAATCTGCCACACTGCTGGTCCGGGCGGCCCCGACCCGCCTCCGCCCGCCCATGACCCGCCCCTAGAAATTTTTTTTTTTTTTTTTTTTTTTTTTGAAAATCATAAAATATAAATATATAATACAAATTATAATTTTCACTACAAAATAGTGCTTAAAGAAGAATCGAACCCTATTGAAATTTGTAAGAACTACAAATCTTAACCACTACACCATAACCTCAATTTTATAATTTTTTTGTTTTGTTTAGTACAAATATATATAAAAATTTTTTTTATTATTTTTTTATTTTTCAGTTTTGAAAAAAAAAAAAAAAAAAATTATTTCATGGGGCGGTTGGCGGTCGGGCCCGCCCCGCCCGCCCTCCCGCCCGCCCGCCCGCGGGTCGCGGGTCGCGGGGCGGGCGGGCAAAATTTTTCATGGGCGGGCGGGCGGGCCGACCCGCCCCATTGCCATCCCTATCGTGGAATGAAATTAACAAAATGCCAAGATTTACTCCTTAAAATCTAATCAAAATAACAGAGTTTCTCGTTTTCTTTCAAAAATAATAAAAAACATATTTAGACTGCAGATTTAACATTTAGCTGTGAACAGTCAACCCCACAGCCAAAAGCCCTAAATTGAGTTTGAAAAATCTTTAGGGCCCACACCACACGTTTCTTTCCCCCAATTGCTATTCATATAAATTTTGGTTTATTCTCAACATCATTCATATCCCATTCCATTCTTTTTCTCTCTCAAAACACTTCAAATTTCTTCTTTTTTTTTTTTCTCTACAAACTACATAGATTGGATCCCTTTATCATGGTATGTGTTTTTATAGTTTATAACTTTGATCTTAATTGTTGTTTAAATACTTTTGTAATCCGTCTTCTTTTTCTTTCCTAATACTCGCAGGAGAATATTGACAAGAGTAATATCCGATATGAAGAGGTAAAACTTAGTTTTCGTATGCTACCTTTTTTTTTTCACGTTTTCTCGATTACTCAAGGATTTCGTTCAGGTTTCTTAATCTGATTCATAATAATTTTTCAGGAATACATATTGAATTCAAGAGGAATGAAGCTTTTCACATGTAGATGGTTGCCTGTGCATTGTGAACCCAAAGCTTTAATCTTCTTGTGCCATGGATATGCCATGGAAAGCACCACATCGATGAAAGGTAGATATTATTTGACAGGACTCGACAGTATAATAAAAAAATTATTTTAAATTATTTTTTGTTCTTAATACTGTGGAGTCAAACTTACCAATCGAGTCACGATTTCTTGGAGAGAGAGATATACTGGAAATTAATAAGGGTGTGGTTTGATTGGAACAGGGTGTGGAATTAGGCTTGCAAAGGCAGGTTATGGAGTTTATGGAATGGACTATGAAGGCCATGGAAAGTCATCTGGGCTTCCTGGTTACATTCCTAATTTTGAGGATCTGGTTAATGACTGTTCTGATCACTTTACCAGCATTTGTGGTACGTAATTAACACGTTCGAGTGACTATCAGTCTTTAGTCGTGTTCAATATAATGTACGAAACATGTTCAATATGTTCAATATTAGAATCACGAGGATTCGCGGGCTGACTCTGGAATTAATTGTATGCAGAAAGAAAAGGAAATATAAAAAAGATGAGGATTTTAATGGGAGAATCGATGGGAGGAGCTGTCCTACTCCTTTTACACAGGAAGAAACCTAGTTATTGGGATGGGGCCGTTCTTGTTGCACCCATGTGTAAGGTATGATGATTTATTTTTGTCTAATTTTTAGTATTTGTTTGATTTTACTTAAAATTTTGTTTAAAAAGTGAAATTAAAGTCAATAATTAATATTAACTATAAATTTTATAGAATCTACAACTTTATAATCTCTCGTTTAATAAATTTTTATCAAAATTTACTAAAAATTAATTTTAACAAAATCAAACAGACACTTGATCTTGTTTATTGTAAATGATTTTTTTTTAAAGAATAATGATATTCACAATTTCATTGAACAATTAATTAGGAGTTCGACTAATGATGAATATCATTACTTTTTGTGGAATCAATATTCAAAATAAAAGAAAGATTGTTTTTGAAAATTTTCAAAGTTTAAGGGCCTATTTGATATAAGTTGTGAATCATTAAAATTAATTATTGAATTTAACTTTTTAACAACTTTTTTAACTTTACCAAACATAACTTAAAAGACAAGACAAAATAAGCAAAAAGAAGAAAGGAAGAGACGAAGAAGAAAATGTCAACTTTGTCGTTTTCTAATTGAATATTAGGTGTTAAAAATAATTGGAAATTGTTAATTTTGCAGATTGCTGACGATATACGGCCACATCCAGTGGTTGTGAATGTTTTGAGCAAGCTCTCTTACGTCATCCCGACGTGGAAAATTATTCCAACTCCAGATATTATTGACATCGCCTTCAGAGTTCCAGAGATAAGAGATGAGGTAATTTTTTTTTTTTTTTTTTTTAAATTTATCGCAGCTCTACAACATATTTATATATTTTAAATAAATAAATAAATAAATGTTAACTATTTTTCTTTAAAAAACGACAGATTAGATCAAACCCGTATTGTTACAAAGGAAAGCCTCGCCTCCTGACTGGCAATCAACTCTTACAAGTCAGTTTGGAATTAGAGACAAGACTTAAAGAGGTTTCACTCCCATTCTTGCTTGTTCATGGGGGAGATGATAAAGTAACAGACCCGTCTGTCAGCAAACTTCTCTACGAATCAGCTTCCAGTACAGATAAAACATTCAAACTGTATCCAGGGATGTGGCATTCTCTCACCTATGGCGAGTTGCCTGAGAATATTGAAATAGTGTTTTCAGATGTCATTAATTGGCTTGACGACAAAATTGCTCTTGGGAATTCAAGACTGGAAATGGAGCAAAAGCGTGGGAATGACATTTTGCTTAAAAGTTAGAGGGAGAAATTGTTTACCACCACTATACTATATGATGCTCATGCTTGTGTAGCATTTCAATCTTGTAAAAAGCATTAAGAGTTAGTTTTGTTATTAATATTTGTAATTCTTTGAAAGAAAATAATTTATAATTTATTCTCTGGAAGGTCTAACTCTAATCTAAGATGTCAAATTTACATTTGAAATGTCATGTTAATTTCATAGAGTAACAAATATGAATCTAACCTCTACTTACTTTGTTAAACAACGGAGTCAAAGTAAAAATAAAGTACTATCTATTTTCAATAATGTAATAAGAGACCAAAGTAATGTATATTAACGAGGGAATTTGGCGTAAATGGTTTCTACGTTTGCTTTCAGTATGAAAATAGTTTATAACGTTTATTTTTTAACACTGACATCCATAACTTACATGTTTTGGTGCGCAATTGATTCTTATTTAACGAAAAAAATCAACATGCCTTTAATTTTAATAAGAAAAAATTACAATTAGGACATCTTTGTAAAATGTGCAAATGTGTTTTATACCTATATTTTTTATAAAAATTAAAGAAAACTAACGAATTTTTTTCCTTTTTCTTCTTCTTCTTTTGTTTTTTAATTAAGACTTTATTGACCAAATTGATAATAGACAAAAGTTGTTTTGTATTTTTTTTTTATGAATTATTATGAAATAACTAACATTTAAGTTCATAATTATTAACAGTTAAATAAATTTAAACTTGTGACGCCATTTAGGGTCTACTTGGGAGTTTTGGAGTAACGATCTTGTGCGTTCATGATGGGTTTGATCTTGAGTGGTTTCTAGTAGTGATTTTTGAAACAGTCCAATCATACTTGAGAGTTTATTATCTAATGGTTCTGAAAGTTTTTTTAAAATAATTAAATTACATATATGCACAATTCGGGCTAGGTTTTGGGCCCAACTAGAACCCGAACCCAACCCAAGAAAATTGGTTTTGCGAGAACTCAACCCAACCCAAATCGCCCACAGATTTTAACCCGACCCGACCAAGCTTCGATCGGGTTGGGTCGGGTTTGCAGTTTGGCCTTGGATCCAATTCGCACAGTTTGACATGACCCTCAAGTGTAAACTAATACCCATCCCAACCCCTCCACAATCCGTGCTTCAACCCCACTACACTTCACCTCTCTCCAACTCACCCTCGCCGAAGATCGGACGATCAAATGTATATTCTTGGGTGTTTTCACTCTTAAAAATCTACTCTCAAACACTCTCGTTTCCGATCTATAATTGTCCATTGAAATTTATTTCTCTTCAATTTTTTCTCGATCTCTTGAATTTGAACTAAGAATTGAATTTGATTGCAACTCTAGCAAAAGTTTCGGCAATTGAACAAATTAGAATGCATCTTCTTGGAGAATTTTCTCGAAGGGAGCTTTCGTTTCGTTTGCTGTTGTAATGCTAAGATGGAAAATTGTAGCAGAACAATCAACTTTCCTTGGTGGACTGGACTTCGAGAGAGATTGGGCTTCTGTTGCTGCCGTGTTGCGTGGGTGGGTGAGTCGGGTCTGGGAGCATGAGTAGAAGAAGAGGTGACTATGGGTTTCTTCACCGGCGGTGGAGAGGTGACGTGGAGTGGAGAGAAATACTCTTGCTTTCCGGCATGCGTGTGTCGGTGTATAAACTACAAGGCAATGTGTAAACACTGTAAACACGGATTTTCGTGGGAAAATGATAGTGGCACGAGCCATCTAAACTGACACTTTCCAAAGTGTTTACAAAAACAAAGAATGATTGATATAAATCAAGCACAACTTCAGTTCGGATCTCTCGGTGCAACTTTCAATTCTAGTTTGAATCTAAACAACTAAGTGTATTCGCAAGAAAACATGCACCGGGAATGCATGACTCAGTTGGTGGCAAGTTATGGGTTTTCTCTTAGCATAGTGGAAAGCATTCGCTTCACCAAGTTTGTACAAATGTATTTTCAACCAAGGTACACATCCTATTCTAGAAATACTCTTCTTGCATACACTATTATTTTATTCAATAAAAAGAAAGAAAGAATATTACGTAATTTAAATAAATATTATGATGTTGTATCATTTACTTCAGACTTATAGTCCCATAAAAACCATAAAAAATATATTGTTGCCACTTTACATTATATTGATAAACAATTAATAATGAATACAAAAATAATTATAATTAAAGTAATTGACTTCCCTCATAGTTGAATACATATTTTTAATATTTTAATGACTATTACTAGAGAATTTAATTGTGAATCTAGAATTTGTAATTTCACATTTAACAATGATACTCCTAATAATATAGTAATAGAAAGATTAATGCAACAATTAAATTTGAATTTTAGTGACATTTTATTTCATATTTGTTGTGTATATCACATTTTTAATTTAATTGTCCAAGATTGTTTATAATTTATAAACCAACAATTAAAAAAAAATGGGTATGCCATATATTATATTATTGTATCGCCTTCTCGAAAATTAGTATTTGATGAATTATGTGTAGAAAATTTTCTTCCTACAAAATGTTTATGTACTTACGTATGCTATAGATGGAACTCTAACGCTTGAATCATGTGAAGTTACAAACATTGTATAACTGCCTATTATAACTTCCCCAACACTCACGTGGTCCGAATTATGATTTGCAAACATATGATTAAGAAATCTTATTCCATGTGAGAAAATTTTTTAAAAAAATTTTTCAATGCTACAAGTGCATGTGCTGACGTATATTATTCTACCAGTCTATTAGTTCTAAATTATTTTATTTTATTACCAATAATTTTAATAGGTATAAGAATTTTTCAATTTTTTTTTGATATTGTAATAACAAATAAGATAAAGTTTAAAAATATTGGTAGGAATTGACTATATTGTTCCTGTTAGCGTAAAATTAAATTTAAAAGATACAAAGTATACTATGTTGGCAATTTCTAGAAATTAAGTTACGGAAAATCCAATAACGTACGGTAACCTAGAAAAAACTTTATATGAAAAGTACGAATTTTATGCGGAAAATGCCGGTTGAAACGTTAGAAGACCCTCTGTACCAATGCCTTCTTCATCATCAAATGACGATAATGATTTTTGGAGTTTTTAGTTCAATTAGGGGAACCCAAAGAAGCTAGTTCTTCTTCTTCTTCTTCCATTTTTCGTGCTACAAATGTAGGAATATATAATAGAGACACACATTTAGAGTTAGTTAGATATTTTGCTCACGGAATACTTAATATGTTAGATGAAGAAGAGAGAAACAAATTTGATATACTTAGGTGGTGAAGATAAAACGATCATCAATACTCAATTGTTTCTATTACAGCATGTGATCTACTAACACTTCCAGTATAAATTGTAGCATCATAGTCTGCTTTGTAGGATTCTGACAGATTTGAGGTCAATACTTAAACTAGACACATTAGAGAACTTATGTGTTTAAAAGATTAGGAGGAGGTAGAACTTCAGATCCAAGATAAATTAAACATCATATTAGCCAAAAAACATGAAGAGCTAACTTCATAATTTGTAGGTATTGTTTGTGTAAATTTCTTTATTTTGTCTTAATTTTATGTTCTATAAAAAATTGTACACATAACAACTTGTTCGTGTACAATTTTAACTCCGTCTACGCTAAAAGTATTTGTTCCCAAATCTGAAAAAAGAAAAGGGTTTTAAATGTCAAATTTGTCGTACCTTATTTTATTTTTATTTTTTAAAATCCCCCCCAAAAATACAACATTTATTTTTTTTAAAAATTAACGAGTGAGCTTGTGAACCTAGTCACTGGGCCTATGAATCCCACGGGACAGTACGGGCTTGACTTTTAGAGATGAGCAGAGCCCAGCTGGGCCCCTCTCTTGGGCGAGTTGGGCCCTTGTTGGCATGAGCAGAGTCGGCCCCTACAATACTATATAATTATTTCTCTCTCCATTTTGTTTTTCCTATCTTATTTTTTTTTTCTTCTCATAATCTGAACTTTATCATTAAATTTATACTTTTCTTTCAATCAAGGGCCCGTTTAGGATTGATTTTAGAGCAAAAGTTGTTTTAGGCGTATGTTAAATTTTAAAAAATGATTATAAAAGAATATATACCATCTACCAAAGATATTTTGAGAAACAAAGAAAATGATAGCTTTTCAAATTCTGTTTTAAGCTTTTCTACTTATATATTATTAAAATAACAATTTTAACCCTAATTAATTAAAGTAATTTCTTTTATGTTCTAGATTTATTAGTATTCTAATTATAATGTATCTCTCTCAAATAATTTAAATTTAAATTTAATTAATTTTTGTACTATATAACCATGCTTTTATTTTGTAATTTTTAAAAATTTTGAGATTTAATAAATGTATATTATTTTATTTTAAAATAAGTATGGTGAAAAAAATGTTTGATAATATTATATTATTATAAAAGTAAAAATAAAATTTACAATATTATTCCTGATAATAATAATACAAAAGAACATTATTATAATCAATATCCATTTTAATAATTTTATATAGTCACAACAATAAATAACTTTTATTTACTAAACACCTAAATGTTAATTTTGAAATATACATCAATTTTGAAGCAATAGTTTACCAAACACTTATCTGATTCTTCATACAACCTGGTTCTTTATGCAACATATGCAAAAAGCGAATCTTTTAGAAGTATAGCAATATCAAACCAAGCCTAAATCATTTTTAAAAGTTTGTTAACTTGACAAAAGAAGATTAACATTACTTAACAAGATGAGTTTGAACAATGATAAAAGTGGATCAATATAATATGTTTGGCTAAGCTTAAATTGTGTGGTTCCCCACGCTTTTCAATTACTTCTTTTCGGGTTTCTTCCCTGTTAGTAGAGCTGTCAAGACGGGCGGGCCATCCGAACCCGCATCGGCCCACCTGTCTCGACCAGACCTGACTGGCCGCCCGTGAACCGGCCGAAATTGTTCACTGATCCTGACATGAAGCCTTTAAATCTTGACTTATTTTGATTTTTTAATAAATGACAGAGAGCCATTTAAAGTAAAAAAGATGTGACAGATCGTCTTTGTTTTTAGTCTTTAAATATAAATATTTATAAAAATAAAATTGAATTAAAAAATTAACAAATGTGAATTTATCATTGTTATTTATTTTTATTTAGTAATTTAACACGCTTTTTGTTATATATGTAAATATTTTTCTTTTTAATTACAATAGGTAACTAAGTTTTTTAGTAATTTAAAAAATTAATTTTTATTCATACGAGCGAGAATCTGGTTAAACCGCGGCCCACATAGGCTCGACCCGAATGTGCCGACGGGAGGGTCGAGCTTGTATTCAATTTTTGTGGGTTAGATTGACCCGGCCCGCAACCTGCTGTGGTGCGAGTTTTTTCTAATATGGGCCGTCACCGGGACTTTATCGGCCGTCGGCCGAATTGACACCTCTACATGTTAGTAAACACGTGCTTACTATCAAATAAACTGGATAAAAGAGGGGGACAAACATCCTGCATTTGACAAACTAGCATAATTAAATATATAATTTAACTAAAATAATATATAAATCAAGTCAAACCTATAATCCAAACAATAATCGATTATTGAAAGAAATATAATAGTTAGAATTGTTTAGTCCCAAAAAGAAAAACGCAAAGATATAAATCCAAACAGTAACCGATCATTGTTCATAAATATCAAATCTTTACATAGTAAGTGCACAAAATAAAGCTCAATTATTTTACCATATTTTGAAGCATGTTAAATCCAAACAGTAACCGATCATAAGTATCAACTCTTCACCTAATAAGTGCAATAAATAAAGCTTAATTATTTTGCCGTACTTTGAAGCATCTTCATTAACACGCTTTTACGATGATGAAACATAAATTAATAAAATACCCGCAACTTTGTAGGATTATCAAGAAGAAATGTCAGAGCATTAAGCAATATATCAACTTCCTTAACCCCAATCTCAACGAAATACTCCAACGATCCATTGTCCTTCGAAAAAGATTGGTCAACACACTGCAATAACACTTCAACTAGATAATTTGTTGCCTCGTCAATTGCACAAACAACTTCTTTGAATAAATTATTATCTCACTAAAATTACGTCTACTCTTGTACTTATTTGATGCCCTGCCAACTTCAAATTGTCAACTTGGAGAATTTAATCTTTCTAATCTGCTTCAACATTAACAACTTTTAATGTAACTTTATTTTGTTCTGTCATTTCATCAATTTCATAAACCGTGTTCATTGTACTTTTTGAGCCAAATGAGCTCTTTTCTTCTTGATCTACATAGGGGTATTACTTTCGTCCCCACTGGCCATATCTTTTGCAAAAAGCTTAGATAAGTTGTCATAATTATATACAGACTTGTTCTTCCATTCTGCAACATTCAGATCCGACTACAAAAAATCCAAGAAATGATGTTTTTTTTATGAAAGTAAAATTAAACAAAATAAGAAGACATATTTTGATCTAATGAAAGACACACGTATGTACCACTCAACAAAAGTGCAAGACTACAAAAAAGTGTAAAGACTTACAATATAATATTATGTAATAAAGATGCTAAAAAGAGCCACTACAATAAGAAATTAAATTTTTGTTAGTAAGAAAAGATGAGTATAGTTTATGCAAATTTCAATAAGTTTGTCTCACACTTCGAGTTCAGCAAGCCATATATCATGGATTTATTATAATTATACCATCAGTCCATACATTGACTCTCCCAAATAAGAAAAAATGTGTGTTTTAATGCACAATTCCAATTAAATTACATCCATGCCTATTAACAAGCAAGGAAAAATTTCAGAACCAACACAAGATTGCTCCACTGGTGCATTTTGAAAAGTAGAATTTTCCAAAAAAGACAATTAAATTTAACACATCACCAACCAACACTGCAATTCAGTTTCACGACTACTACTAAATCAACGACATCTACATTCTAGTGCAATCCAAATGTGAAAAATTCCATGAAAAAATTCCAACAGAAACTCAAGCAAACATCAACTCAAGAACCCAAAAGGCAGAAATCCCACAAACAAAATCAAAATCTCAAAGTAATAAAGCATTAATAACACTAACAAAATGCAATATTCTCAGAATTGCAGACCACCTTGATATGGGGCAATGATAAAATTATGTTTTGATTGATAGTAGCTAGAGATAATCAAGAAAAATTCAATTATAAGAGAAAAGGGGAAGAATACCTATTGGGGACAATGTATTTTTCAGTATTCTAAAAGCGGCGCCTGACGCGAAGCTTGACTTCCACGCCTCGCCTAGGCCTTAGGCGTGCGCTTTTTTGGTCAACTATTTTTTTAACTAAAAAGCGCACGCCTATACTCGTATATGCACGTCTAGTCACACCTAGGCGTGTTAGTCTACCTAAGCGCGCCTAATCTCGCTTAAGCGCACTTTTAGTTAAAAAATTTATTTTTATCTTTTTTTTTTAAAAAAATTTAAAATGATATTAAAAATAAGATAACGCTTTTTCACGCTTTGCTCTAGCCTCACTCTCGCCTAAGCGCTTAGACCCAAAAAAACTTGAAGTTTGACCTCCACGCTCAGCTTCACGCTTTCGCTTTTAGAACCTTAGTATTTTTAGAGGAGCGAAGCGCCGAAAGAGAGAGTTGTTGAAAATGTTCTTTTTGGGGGGGTTAATTTCATGTGATCATCGAAAGTTGCCTTAAAATTTTAAAGCAGTCAACGTTTCAAAAATTATAGCGATGGTCACTAAAGTATATATTTCTTTCTGACAATCGTCACTCTCTTAAATTTCTCACTTGAAATGGTGATGTGGCATACAATAGTTATTTATTTATTGCATGATAGTCTATATACTTTATATAATATTTATTTTAGTCCATATATTTTCAATTATCTTTCAATTAAGTCCTCTAAAAATTGAATATTAGGTCTTTAATCTTTTACATCTTTACATTTTGGTATCTAAATTTTCAATTATCTTTCACTTAAGTCCTCTAAAAGCGCATATTAGGTCCTTCAACTTTATACATCTTCAAACTTTGGTCCCCAAATCCTTAATTTTAGTGGCCAAAATAAGTACAATTTTAATTGTCAAAATAAGTGCACTTTCAATTAAATCTTTAACTTTACACTCGAATTTTCACCTAAACGAATAAAATAACATAATTAAAAAATAAACTACTTAATAGAACTCACAAATTATCACTTAGAGTTGACAAAAATATACAAAATATATTTTATTGACAACTTCATGTAATAAATGCGGATTTTGTACTTATTTTGACCACTAAAAGTGGATATTTGTGAGTTTTGTCACGTAGTTTATTATTTATTTATGTTATTTTGTTCGTTATGTGAAAACTTGAATGTGAAGTTAAGAATTTAATTGAAAGTTTACTTATTTTGACTACAAAATTGTACTTATTTTGGCCATTAAAATCAAGGATTTGGAGAACCAAACTTTAAAGATATATAAAGTTGAAGGACCTAAGATGCAATTTTGGAGGACTTGACAGAAAGATAATTGAAAATTTGGAGACCAAAGTGTAAAGATGTAAAAAGATTTAAGGACCTAATATTCAATTTTTGGAGGACTTAATTAAGATAATTAAAAATATAGGAACTAAAATAAATATTATATAAAATATATGGACTACCATGCAATAAAAAAATGTCTATTGCATGCCACATCATCACCATTTTAAGTTAGAAATTTAAGGGAGTGACCGTTTATGTGAAGAAATATATGCTTTAGTGACCATCGATCTGACTTTTGAACTTCAACGACTGCTTTTAAAATTTTAAGGTAACTTCAATGACACAGTGAAATTAACCCTTTCTTTTGCAAATTTGAAGTTTAGTTACTTTTGAAAATAATTGTTTGAGTAAGGGTAAAATTGAAAATTGGAACAAATTTTGAGAAACTGCCAAAATTACCGACTTGACTCCAAATTACACTACATTGATAAAACCACCCTAAAATCAAAAACCAAAAAACTAACAAGTGCTATCGAAAATCTGTCAAAACCAGTGGGGAAAAAAAAATCCCAATCAAACCCTTAATAACCCCAAGCTGTAGCCATGGATTTCACATCTACCAGTTTGTATTAAAGACCTAGCAATCACCATACATAAATTAAGATCACTAGCTCTATCATGGAAGCTTACAGATGGCCTGGGGTTGGTCTAAGCTGTGTCATAAGCGAACATAGATCACCATTTGTTGTCAATATTGATTCTCAAATTAAAAGAAATAATATTATTATAAGATGTATTGTTGGTGTGAAGTCATGATTTGGAATAACAATTAGTTGGTTTGTTGATAAAATTGACTGCCGTCACCATGAAAACTAGAGATAGGAAGAAATTGCAGTTGACGCGGAGATTATCCCAACAGATACATATTTTCCTTCAAGATGATCCGATTCTATTGCCTTCTTTTTGACATGATATGCAGTGGTGGTGGCTTTTGTGTGTTTCTTTATATTGGCCAAATAAAATTGAATTTTCTTTTCTTCGTTGTTTTGTTTTCGTTAAGTGCCATTATAAAACTGTTAATATAGACATATATTAGATTTCTCTATTGGGAGGATTGCGCGTTAAAATGTTTTAGTCCGTGATGGTGGCTTGGTTTATGTTGCGGAGCTAAAATATCATTGGCAAACCCTCTTAAGTTGTCACTTGCTTTGAAGTCTTGTTATATCAGTTTACTTTTACCAAACCTCTTTTGCTTCTTGTTGGTGGGAGGTACTTTGTGATTAACTTTCGGTTGTACAGATCATATAGTCGGACTTTAGGTTTTTCAGATCTAAGTTGAATTTTAAAAATTGGATCCTTAAATCGTAGTGTGTATTTAAATGTGTTGGCGGATTTTGTATAAGTGATTGGAAAATGCGAAACAAGAAAAAAAGCGAATGCAAAGGATGAAAAGCAAAGTCGAGGCAAGTGTTGAACACTTTGTCCTTAAGTCAAATTTGCCCATAGCGGTGCACGTGGTCTATGGCAATCAACTCCCAAGATACAACGACTTCTACTTGTGTTTGAAGTACTTCAAAACACAAGCATAACGAGCTAAATTAGTTTTGTACTCCAAAGAATGAAATGAAATGAAAAACTAGAATTTCAAGCAACAAATGCAAGAATTTTGGTTCAATTGATGAAATATGATTTTTGTGTGTTTGCATATATGTTCTGTATGATAAAGGACATCCAGAGAAGCCATTTTATCGTTGATGAAGTGTTGGGAACGAAGAGGTGAGGAGCCAAATCGTGCAACATTTCAAAATGATATGTCTGTTTTCGCAGCGTAAACCTGTCGCGATCGCATGGTTTTAACATGTTGCGATCGCAAGGTACACTTTTAAAGACGCAATTTAATCCAGCTAACCATGCGATCGCATGGCTTTGTCTTCGCGATCGCATGGTAGGACCAAAAACATTCTCGCATAAAATTTAGGCAAGTTGCGATCGCAGTATAAAAATACCCATGTGATCGCATGGTCAAAAATTGACCCGATTTTGTCATTTTTCGTAATTTCTCATTCATTCGATATTGGTTTCAAGATGCCAAATAAACCCTTCAACACATGCAGAGAAATTTGAATTCTCTTTCGGAGGTGTTGCCCCCGAGCCACCACGAGTGGCGCCTTGCCCCCTCAACCCCGCGACCTGACCGGGCAGGCGGGTTGAACCCGATTTTTTGAAGCGGTAAGTGGCAAACTATTTTGTCTAAACAGTTGGGTCGGGTCTCAGATATTTTGGCCAAGTTGACACAAAGTCAATTTAGTTGTTTTAAACATTGATAGTAGCTAGAGATAATCAAGAAAATTCAATTATAAGAGAAAAGGGAAGAATACCTATTGGGGACAATGTATTTTCAAGATTCTAAAAAGCGCAGACGCGAAGCTTGACTTCCACGCCTCGCCTAGGCCTTAGGCGTGCGCTTTTTTGGTCAACTATTTTTTTAACTAAAAGCGCACGCCTTATATCAGTATATGCACGTCTAGTCACACCTAGACGTGCTTAATTACGCCTAGGCGCGCCTAATCTCGCTTAGGCGCGCACTTTTTAGTTAAAAAATTTATTTTTATCTTTTTTTTAAAAAAAATTTAAAATGATATTAAAAATAAGATAACGCTTTTTCACGCTTTGCTCTAGCCTCACTCTCGCCTAAGCGCTTAGACCCAAAAAGCTTGAAGTTTGACCTCCACGTCTAGCTACACTTTACGCTTTTTAGAACCTTAGTATTTTTAGAGGAGCAGAAGCGCCTGAAAGAGAGAGAAGTTGAAAATGTTCTTTTTTTTGGGGGGGTTAATTTCTGTGATCATTTGAGTTGCCTTAAAATTTTAAAACAGTCACTGAAGTTCAAAAATTATAGCGATGGTCACTAAAGTATATATTTCTTTCACAAACTGTCACTCTCTTAAATTTCTCACTTGAAATGGTGATGTGGCATACAATAGTTATTTATTTATTGCATGATAGTCTATATACTTTATATAATATTTATTTTAGTCCATATATTTTCAATTATCTTTCAATTAAGTCCTCTAAAAATTGAATATTAGGTCTTTAATCTTTTTACATCTTTACATTTTGGTATCTAAATTTTCAATTATCTTTCACTTAAGTCCTCTAAAAACTGCATATTAGGTCCTTCAACTTTATACATCTTCAAACTTTGGTCCCCAAATCCTTAATTTTAGTGGCCAAAATAAGTACAATTTTAATTGTCAAAATAAGTGCACTTTCAATTAAATCTTTAACTTTACACTCGAATTTTCACCTAAACGAATAAAATAACATAATTAAAAAATAAACTACTTAATAGAACTCACAAATTATCAAAAGTGTTGACAAAAATATACAAAAATATATTTTATTGACAACTTCATGTAATAAATGCGGATTTTGTACTTATTTTGACCACTAAAAGTGGATATTTGTGAGTTTTGTCACGTAGTTTATTATTTATTTATGTTATTTTGTTCGTTTATGTGAAAACTTAAATGTGAAGTTAAGAATTTAATTGAAAGTTTACTTATTTTGACTACAAAAATTGTACTTATTTTGGCCATTAAAATCAAGGATTTGGAGAACCAAACTTTAAAGATATATAAAGTTGAAGGACCTAAGATGCAATTTTGGAGGACTTGACAGAAAGATAATTGAAAATTTGGAGACCAAAGTGTAAAGATGTAAAAGATTTAAGGACCTAATATTCAATTTTGGAGGACTTAATTGAAGATAATTAAAATATAGGAACTAAAATAAATATTATATAAAATATATGGACTACCATGCAATAAAAAAATGTCTATTGCATGCCACATCATCACCATTTTAAGTTAGAAATTTAAGGGAGTGACCGTTTGTGAAAGAAATATATGCTTTAGTGACCATCGATGCAACTTTTGAACTTCAATGACTGTTTTAAAATTTTAAGGTAACTTCAGTGACCTGGTGAAATTAACCCTTTCTTTTTGCAAATTTGAAGTTTAGTTACTTTTGAAAATAATTGTTTGAGTAAGGGTAAAATTGAAAATTGGAACAAATTTTGAGAAACTGCCAAAAATTACCGACTTGACTCCAAATTACACTACATTGATAAAAACCACCCTAAAATCAGTGCCAAAAAAACTAACAAGTGCTATCGAAAATCTGTCAAAACCAGTGGGGAAAAAAAAATCCCAATCAAACCCTTAATAACCCCAAGCTGTAGCCATGGATTTCACATCTACCAGTTTGTATTAAAGACCTAGCAATCACCATATATAAATTAAGATCACTAGCTCTATCATGGAAGCTTACAGATGGCCTGGGGTTGGTCTAAGCTGTGTCATAAGCGAACATAGATCACCATTTGTTGTCAATATTGATTCTCAAATTAAAAGAAATAATATTATTATAAGATGTATTGTTGGTGTGAAGTCATGATTTGGAATAACAATTAGTTGGTTTGTTGATAAAATTGACTGCCGTCACCATGAAAACTAGAGATAGGAAGAAATTGCAGTTGACGCGGAGATTATCCCAACAGATACATATTTTCCTTCAAGATGATCCGATTCTATTGCCTTCTTTTTGAACATGATATGCAGTGGTGGTGGCTTTTGTGTGTTTCTTTATATTGGCCAAATAAAAATTGAATTTTCTTTTCTTCGTTGTTTTGTTTTCGTTAAGTGCCATTATAAAACTGTTAATATAGACATATATTAGATTTCTCTATTGGGAGGATTGCGCGTTAAAATGTTTTAGTCCGTGATGGTGGCTTGGTTTATGTTGCGGAGCTAAAATATCATTGGCAAACCCTCTTAAGTTGTCACTTGCTTTGAAGTCTTGTTATATCAGTTTACTTTTACCAAACCTCTTTTGCTTCTTGTTGGTGGGAGGTACTTTGTGATTAACTCAGTTGTACAGTCATATAGTCGGACTTTAGGTTTTTCATATCTAAGTTGAATTTTAAAAATTGGACCCTTAAATCGTAGTGTGTATTTAAATGTGTTGGCGGATTTTGTATAAGTGATTGGAAAATGCAGAAACAAGAAAAACCGAATGCAAAAGGATGAAAAGCAAAGTCGAGGCAAGTGTTGAACACTTTGTCCTTAAGTCAAATTTGCCCCGCAACGGTGCCTGTGGTCTATGGCAATCAACTCCCAAGATACAACGACTTCTACTTGTGTTTGAAGTACTTCAAAACACAAGCATAACGAACTAAATTAGTTTTGTACTCCAAAGAATGAAATGAAATGAAAAACTAGAATTTCAAGCAACAAATGCAAGAATTTTGGTTCAATTGATGAAATATGATTTTTGTGTGTTTGCATATATGTTCTGTATGATAAAGGACATCCAGAGAAGCCATTTTATCGTTGATGAAGTGTTGGGAACGAAGAGGTGAGGAGCCAAATCGTGCAACATTTCAAAATGATATGTCTGTTCGCGCGTAAACCTATGCGATCGCATGGTTTTAACATGTTGCAATCGCAAGGTACACTTTTGAAGACAGAATTTAAT
The DNA here is from genome assembly GCA_023638005.1 of Forsythia suspensa. Taxonomy (NCBI): domain Eukaryota; kingdom Viridiplantae; phylum Streptophyta; class Magnoliopsida; order Lamiales; family Oleaceae; genus Forsythia; species Forsythia suspensa. The sequence goes on along the minus strand of CM042674.1, from coordinate 34,304,063 downwards.
CCAGGCTAACCATGCGATCGCATGGCTTTGTCTTCTGCGATCGCATGGTAGGACCAAAAAACATTCTGCATAAAATTTAGGCAAGTTGCGATCGCGAGTTGTAAAAAAATATCCATGTGATCGCATGGTCAAAAATTGACCCGATTTTGTCATTTTCGTAATTTCTCATTCATTCGATATTGGTTTCAAGATGCCAAATAAACCCTTCAACACATGCAGAGAAATTTGAATTCTCTTTCGGAGGTGTTGTCCCCGAGCCACCACGAGGGGCGCTGCCCCCTCAACCCCACGACCTGACCGGGCAGGTTGAACCCCGTTTTTTTGAAGCGGCGAAGTGGCAAACTATTTTGTCTAAACAGATTGGGTCGGGTCTGTATATTTTGGCCAAGTTGACACAAAGTCAATTTAGTTGTTTTTAAACACTTAGTCAATTTCTCGAATTCTTAAACCAATTTCCAACAATCCCCCACATGAATGAAAATTCATTGATACGCAAAACACGATGCACATGAAATGCAAATGAAATGCAGACTCTAACAAATAGAGTACATGCGACAAGTCATAGCATCAATATATGTGGCTTGTGGCTTTGAACCTTCTTTAGTTGAGTACAATCGGATTTACTAGGCTAGTTGGTGAACACAATATTTTTGAACCATCTAACCGTTCGTGTAAACCCAAACAATTGTACCAACACCATAACTTCTCTAACCAGTTCGGTTCTCATGGTTGTGTCCATTATGGCCCTGGACAACTTTTGGTTTCATAAGTGCTCTAAGAGAATTAAGCCTCGAATTCTCGTAGAAGCGGCCCCACTTCACACTTATATAGGTGATCTTTTACCTTTCTATTTCAAGGTTTTGAATCATTAAACGTATATATGTATAGTTATCCTTATACATATTTGACATAACACTTCAAATTTCAAGAATGAGAATAAGTGCTTTATTCCGAATCTTTTATAACTTAGTTGTCCCATTGAACCAAGATTTTGGGATTTCCAATCTACAAGGTTAGGTTTCTGTTATAGTAATTCTATTCAATAGGCTTTAGGCCCATTCTCCTCGAGAGATGGTATACTTGATCTCTTGCAAGTCCTTTCGTCAAATGATTAGCCAAGTTCTCTTTTGACTTCACGTAGTTATAGAGATTTTAGCATTCAAGATTAACTATTTAATGATATTATGTCTCCGACGGATTTGTCGAGACTTACCATTATACATACTGTTTTGTGTCTTTGCTATTGCCAACTGATTATCGCAATGTATGTTAATTGCAGAAACCGGCTTTTCCTAACATGGGATTTCCTCAAGGAAATTACGAAGCCATTCTGCTTTTTCTCCAGCTTTGTCTAAAGCAATAAACTCAAATTCTATTGTGGATCGAGCTATACATGTTTTCTTAGACGATTTCTAGGACACGGCTCCACCTCCAATGGTAAATACATAACCACTTGTGGATTTTGAATCCTTAGTGTCAGATATCCAATTTGCATCAGTATATCCTTCTAACACTGCGGGATATCTTTAGTAGTGTAATCTATATTCAACTGTGTGTCTTAAGTATCTAAGAACTCGGTTTAATGCCTTCGAATGTTCAACACATGGATTACTAGTGAATCTACTCAACTTGTTGACTATGTATGCTATATCCGGTCTTGTGCAGTTAGTAATGTACATCAAACTGTCTATGACACGTGAATATTCCAATTGAGAAATGGGCTCACCAGTATTCTTGGCTAAGTGTATCCCTAAGTCAACTGGAGACTTAACTGATTTGTCATCATACGCTTTAAACTTCTTAAGTATAGTCTCAACATAATGTGATTGAGATAATGATAAACCATCGGATGTCTTAGAGATTTTAATCCCTAATATCACATCCGTCACTCCCATATCCTTCATGTCAAAATATTTTGTTAACATTTTCTTAGTCGAGGAAATGACTTTTGAGTTATTTCCCATAATTAGCATATTGTCAACGTATAGGCATACGATTACATAGTCGTTAGGTGTGTTTTTAATGTAGACACACTTGTCACATTCATTGATTTTGAAGCCATTTGACAACATAGTTTTATCAAACTTTTCATGACATTTAAGTTATTTTCCATAATTAGCATATCGTCAACATATAGGCATACGATTACATAGTCGTTAGGTGTGTTTTTAATGTAGACACACTTGTCACATTCATTGATTTTGAAGCCATTTGACAACATAGTTTTATCAAACTTTTCATGACATTGCTTCGGTACTTGTTTTAATCCATACAAGAATTTTACAAGTTTACACACTTTCTTTTCATTTCCCCGTGCAACAAATCCTTCGGGTTGTTCCATGTATATTTCTTCTTCTAATTCACCATTTAGAAACACAGTTTTGACATCTATTTGATGTATTTCAAGATTATGCAATGCCGAGATTGCAATCAAGACACGTATAGAAGTGATTCTTGTCACATGTGAATAAGTATCGAAGAAATCGAATAATTCCTTTTGTCTATACCCTTTGGCTATTAATCTAGTCTTGTATTTATCTATTGATCCATCTGATTTCAATTTCTTTTTGAATATCTATTTGTAGCCTAAAGCTTTGTTTTCTGGATAAAGTTCAACCAATTCCCAAGTATGGTTACCCATGATGAATTCAATTTCATTACATACAGCTTCTTTCCAAAAAGGAGCTTCGGGAGTGGACACTACTTCATCAAATGTCCTTAGATCATTTTCAAGTAAATTGGTTACGAATTCTGGACCCAATGTCTTATGAATTCGTTGCCTTTTACAACGTCTTGGTTCTTCATTTATTTGAAGATTGTCGTCATTTTCATGTATGTTATCATAAGTACGTTTAATTGAACTTACTTCCTTTTCTTTACAAGGAAATTTGTCTTCAAAGAAGACCGCATTTCTTTATTCAATAATCATACCTTCATGTACATCAAGTACTTCAGATTTATGAACCAAGAATCGATATGCACTACTATTGATTGCATATCCAATAAAGACACAATCAATTGTCTTTGGTCCAATCCTAACTTGTTTAGGTTTGGGTATTCGTAATTTTGCTAAGCATCCCCACACTTTGAGATATTTGTATGAAGGTTTCCGACCTTTCCATAATTCATAAGGTGATTCAAATTTATTCTTGTGTGGTATTTTATTTAGGATATGGTTTGCAGAAATTATAGCTTTCTCCTACAAGTTTGAAGTAAGTCTGAACTTATTAGCATTACATTCATCATTTTCTTTAGTGTTCGATTCTTACGTTCAGCAATCCCATTTGATTGATGTGAATATAGTGCAGTAGTTTGATGAATGATTTCAAATTGTGCACAAAATTTTTCAAATTGTGTAACGTATTCTCCACCTCTATTACTATGAATCATTTTTATTCATTTTCCAAGTTGATTTTCAACTTCAATCTTGTAGTGTTTGAACACTTCCAAAGCTTCACCTTTGCTTTTCAACAAGTATACGTAACAGTACCTTGTACAATCATCTATGAACGTGATGAAATACTTTTTACCACCTCTTGTTTGTACGAACTTTAAATTACACACATCCGTGTGAATTAGTTCTAAAGGTGTTGTGGTTCGTTCAACCGAATGAAAATGTGCTTTGGCCACTTTTGCCTCTACACATGTTTCGCATTTTCCATTATTAAAATGCATATTCGGGATCAAACTTAAATTCATTAACTTGCGTATTGAATTAAAGTTTGCATGTCCTAATCTATGGTGCCATAGATTAGATGACTCAAAAATATAAACGGAAGATGATGTTTTATTCATCATATTTTTCGGTACAACAGTTAGGATATTCATTTTGAATAGTCTATCTTTTACATAGCCTTTGCCCACACACATGTTATTCTTGGTAAGTACAAACTTATCCGAAACAAAGACTAACTTAAAGCCATTCTTGCTTAACAAAGAACCTGACACAAGGTTCTTACGAATATCCGGTACGTGAAGAACATTGTTGAGGCTAAGTTCCTTTCCCGATGTCATCTTCAATATCACTTTGCCTTGTCCATCCACATTGGATGTTGAGGAGTTCTCCATAAACAATTTTTCTCCCTCGGTTAGAATGTAGGATGTGAACATATCCTTATCAGCATATATGTGATGGGTTGCACCCGTATCAACCCACAATTCCATGGGATTTCCAACGTTGTTGCATTATGAAACAACTGTCGATAAGTTCATATCAGATATGCCATTTGATATGACATCAGATTCGGCTATATTTGCTTGGGCTTGCTTATTTGGTTTACAACAATCGACGGAGCGCTTTCCACAATTATAGCAGTTGCCCTTGAACTTCTTTGCATTCTTCTTTGTAGGATCAACGAAATGCTTTCTTTTCTTTGATGTTGGATTCCACTACATTTGCCTTTGATTGTGGTATGCTATTTCCAACACGCCTGTTCAAACTTCGATTGTCTTCTTCGATCCTTAGTCGGACCACAAGTTCTTCAATATTCATCTCCTTGCGCTTATGCTTGAGATAGTTCTTGAAGTCCCTCTACATGGGTAGAAGTTTCTCAATGATTGCAGCCATTTGAAATGATTCACTTAGAGACATATTCTCCGCGTAAATGTCATGAAGTATGATATGCAATTCTTACACTTGACTGATGACCGTCTTTGAATCTACCATTTTGTAGTCCCAGAACTTTCCCACGATGAACCTCTTTGTTCCCGCATCTTTAGTTTTGTATTTTTTTTCCAAAGATTTCCATAAATCTTTCGCAGATTGTTTGGAACAATACACCTTGTACAAAGTGTTATCCAAACCATTCAAAATGTAATTCTTACATAAAAAAATCTAAATGTTTCCAGGCATCCAAAGCAATCAATGATGCCCGATTGTTTTATTCAAGAATTTTGCCAAATTTAGGGTTATGAGATAGAATAGCATTTTCTGATGCCATCTTTTGAACTCAACCCCAATAAACTTTTCTGATTTTTCCCCATGTGGAACGGAGTTTGAATCTATAGCAGTAGTAGGGGGAGTCACAACCGAAGCCACAATCGGAGCAATCACACCGGTAGGAATACTTCCTTTAGAAGTTCCCGCATTCGAAGTTTCATTCGAATTGGTATCAGTATTACCAATTGTATTCATTTCTGTTTACGTAAAACAGAAGATCAACCAAAACCCAAGAGATGTCACTTACCACAAAAATACTGTGAATTTGGCTTAAGATTGTTGGCGGATTATGTATAAGTGAGAAAAACCAAATGCAAAATGATGAAAAGCAAAGTCGAGGCAAGTGTTTAACACTTTGTCCTTAAGTCGAATTTGCCCCGCAACGGTACATACAGTCTATGGCAATCAACTTCCAAGATAAAATGACTTCTACTTGTGTTTGAAGCACTTCAAAACACAAGCACAACGAACCAAAATTGTTTTTGTATTCCAAATGATGAAATGAAATGAAAAACCAGAATTTCAAGCAATAAATGCAAGAATTTTGGTTCAATTGATGAAATATGATTTTTGTGTGTTTGCATATATGTTCTGTATGATAAAGGACGTCCATAGAAGCCCTTTTATCGTTGATGAAGTGTTGGGAACGAAGAGGTGATGAGCCAAATCATGCAACACTTCAAAAGAACATGCTTGTTCGTGCGTAAACCTATGCGATCGTATGGTTTTAACATGCTGCGATCGCAAGGTACACTTTTGAAGACATAATTTAATCTAGGCTAACCATGCGATCACATGACTTTGTCTCCTGCGATCGCATGGTAGGACCAAAAAATATTCTGCTTAAAATTTAGGCAAGTTGTGATTGTAGTGTAAAATACCCATGCGATCGCATGGTCAAAAATTGACCCGGTTTTGTCCTTTTATGTAATTTCTCATTCATTCGATATTGATTTCGAGATGCTAAATATACCCTTCAACACATGCAGAGAAATTTGAATTCTCTTTCGGGAGCATTGTCCCCAAGCCACCACGAGGGGTGCCGCCTCCTTAACCCCTACGACCTGATGGGGCAGGTCGAACCCTGTTTTTCTGAAGGGGCGAAGTGGCAAACTATTTTACCTAAACGGATTGGGTCGGGTCTGTATATTTTGACTAAGTTGACACGAAGTTACTTTAGTTATTTTTAAATACTTAGTCAATTTCTCGAATTCTTAAACCAATTTCCAACAAAATGTTCATCGTAAGAGTTTTATATAACTAAATTGATAAACTCAAAAATCGACAATAAAACGGCAAAATAAAAATAAAAATTAATATCTAAAATATTTATATTATAATCAATAATAAGGTCGAAAATATTTCAAATAATTACTTAAATGCTACTCGCCTTATAGTTTATTTCCCCCTCGAATAGATTGTTTTTTTCCTATTTTTTTTTGTTTCCAAAGGACTTTTGTTATCTTGTTTTGGGAGGAGAGGAGGGGAGAGGGTTGGCACTAATCCTTTAAATCCTGTACCAAGGGGTATCATATCCCCCAAAACAACGTTCTCTTTCAAGCCTTTCAACCAATCGATCCGACCCCGGTGAGCTGCTTTTGCTAAAACTCGAGCAGTTTCTTGAAAACTCGCTTCAAATATGAAACTTTGAGTCCTCCGAAATAGATGATTCTTGGCTACTAGATTAGGCATTTCCATCTTTCAAACTAGAAAGCATTTTAGCTTCGCTTCCTTACTTCTTTTTATACCGCGAGTGGCGAACTATAGCTATTTGTGGTCACCGCTGTCCTACTTGACTTTTTTTTATTAAACCTCACCCAAGGCAAATCTCGCCCCCATCAAGCATTTTCACTCGAGCGGAAATAGCTAACCAAGAGATAAGACTCACCAGACTCTATTGATCCTAAGGCTTTTGAGAGTTTGACTAATGACATACTTCTTCAGTCGAATGCTCCTAGGCAAAAGGAAGGCAATGATGGGGCTCAAGATTCAATCTAACTCAAATCGACAAGAAGAAGTTATAATAGTGGACTAGGAGTTAATTCTCAACTAGTCCAGAGACTATAGCTCAGTCAAACTTCTAAACCAGTCACAAAACTTTGGAAGTAAAAGTATCAATTAAGTCATTAACAATCGAACAACAATTTAACAAGTCAACACTATATATCAATATCCAACATCAACAATCAACTCAAATCCACAATAATCCAAGTATAATCCAACAATTAACATCAACAATAATAGTCAAGTCTATAATAATCTAAGTTTTCGACCACATATAAAAATAATTATAATCATTATTCCAATTTTTTAATCCCTAAAATTTTCAACCCAACCAACCAAAATAATATTTTCAAAAAAAACCTAAAATAGCCTTGCATCAAAATAATATTTTTAAAAAACTAAAAATAACGTCAGAATTTTTTATTGCATCAATTCTCTGGAATTGTCGTTATTTCAGCCTTCAAAAAGATAGAGTTTGGTGTTTTGGAGTGGATTTTTATTGGGTGGATTAGAGGTGTCAAGACAGGCGGGCCGACCGAACCGGCATCGGCCACCCGCCTCGACCAGAAATGCGGGCCGGCCCATGAACCGGACGGGTGCTTCACGGGCCGAGAAGGCCAACCCGCGGGCCGTTCACCGGGCCAAGAGGCTAACCATGGCCGCCCGAACCGCTTTGATTTTTTTTTTTTTTTAAAAAATGGGCGAAAAATTCAAACTTTCATATTTGAAATGATATTTAAAAAAAAAAAAAAAAAAATGACGGATAGCCGCTTAAAGTGAAAGATGTGATGGATGCATTCACGTTTTAGTCTTTAAATATATAAATAAAAATAGAAATTGAATTAAAAATTAACAAATGTGAATTTATCATTGTTATTTATTTTTTATTTAGTAATTTAACACATTTTTTGTTATATATGTAAACATTTTTTTTTGAATTACAATAAGTAACTAAATTTTTTTAGTAATTTCAAAAAAAATTAATTTTTTATTCATACGGGCCGAACCGGATCGAACCGCTACCATATGGGCTCGACCAGTATAGGCCAATGGGTGGGGTGGGCTTTTGAAAAAATCGGGGTCAATGACCCGGCCCGCAACCCGCAGCGGCGCGGGCTTTTTCGAACGCAGGCCGTTACCAAGCCTCATCGAGGCGGGCCAACCCGGCCCGCTCGAATTGATTGACCTCTAGGGTGGATTATGTGGGTAGAAAACTCCAAGTACAATACTTTAATGGCATTGGAATTTATTGCATAATTTTTAAGGATTGTCATTGCTCCAGCCTTCAAGATGTAGTTTGGAGTTTTGAATGTGGATTTTAATTGGGTAGGTTTTTAATTGGATAATTGTGTTAGTTTTATTTAGATAGTCTTTCAAATTAGGTGTAGGCTTGGATTGTTTAGGCCAATATTTTCAAATAAAAAGAAAAAAAAAGAAAAAATTGTCTATAAGTCATCCTTATGTGACTTATTTCAAATTAGGATAAAATACTTTTCAAAATTGTCATTAAGTTATACTACTTCAGCCATATTTCAATTAATCTCATAATTACCTATGTGACCCAAATTAATTAGAATTAAATCCGATTTAAACTTCAGCAGCAACGCACGTGGTCATTGTCTTCTCCCATGCCTTCCGTCGATTATTGCATCTCATCGTTGGCGTTTCGCGATTTTTCGCCGGCCACCAAAACATTTTTCTCTGTTTCCGTGAGTGATAATAGTGGATTCATAGTTTTTTTTACTGTTCTTCTTCTTAACAATCATGTAAAAATATAAAACTTTAAACTTTCAAAGCCTATTATTGTTATCAGATGATTTAATGATTCTGAGAAGTATTTGACAGTTTCTGGATTGTAAAATTTTGAAAACAATTACTTCTTGAATATTATTTTATATGCAAATTCAGTTTTTATTATAGTTTCTCATATTTTTCTTGAATTAGGTTGTTTTTGTTAGAGATATTATTATTTTATATATATATAGAAACACTATTGTTTTGTAATAATTTTTTGGTCAAATAAAAGAAAGTAACATTTGTCATACATCAATATTTTTATGTATTTTGGGATGTTATTGTCATACATTCATTCATGTGTTGTTTGATACTGTATTATAGAAAAAATATCTTAATAAAACAGTATCACAAATAAAAATATCTTAATATTTCAATATCAGAAGTACATTATTATATTAATATAACAAGTACATTAGTATCAGTACATAGAAAATTCAAACTCAATAGAAAAACAACATCATAATCAGGGATGGCCATAGGCCGGGCCGGGCCGGGCCGGGCCGATCCGGCTCGGCTCGGCTCGGCTCGTCCATGGAAAACGAGTTATGGCCTGTGGTCCACGGGTCGAGCCACGGGCCGGTACACGCAGACCTACGTGAACTTCTATTTTTTTAATAAATAAGCTAAAAAAAAATAAGTTATGATAAAATTAAAAATTCAAATCCTCATCCTTTTTCCGAGCTTGGGATCGGTTACTATTAGCGTATGCGGAGTTAAAATTGTACACGAATAAGTTGTTACGTGTAGAATTTTTTGTAAATTTAAATATCAACACTTAAAAGTTAAAATAAATAAAAATAAAATTAATTTATACAAAATATACTTACATTTTATGTATTCGGTTCATTCATCTCTTAAGCCAATATCATGCTTACTTTATCTTAAATTCGAAATTCTCATCCTCCCAGTCTTTTAAATACATTAAACTCTCTAATATGTCTAGTTTAAGTCTTGACCTCATATCATTAAGAATCCTTCCACATGTACTACAAGCAGACTTCGATGCTACAATTGATACTGAAGGTGCTAGTAAATCACGTGTTATAATAGAAACAATTGGGTATTGATGCTTGTTTTGTCTCCACCATCTAAGTATATCGAAGTTATTCATCTCATCTTTATCTAACAAATTAAGTATGTCGTAACTAAAATATCTAGCTAACTCTAAAAGTACGTCTCTAATATTTGTTTCTACATTTTTAGCACGAGAAAGCGAAGAAAAAGAAACTAGCGTTTTGAGTTCTCTTAAGAATAAGGAAACTTCAATAACCACTAGGATTATGGTTATTTGAAGAAGAATAAGACGAGTTTGGTGTAGGAGGTCTTTTAACGTTTCTACTGGGTTTTTCCGCATAAAATTCGTACATTTCACATAATATTTTTTTTCTAAATTATCATAAGTTAATAGATTACCATAACTTAAGTTATTAGAAATTTTAGAAATAGTATATTTAGTATCTTGTAAATTTACACTAGGGTCCATAATTGATGCCAACAAGAACAACATAGACAGTTTTTTCCAATATTTTCTAAACTTAATTTTCATTACTTCTACAATATCAGAAAAAATTGCATACATCTTATATCTATTAAAATTATTTGCAATAAAATAAAAATGTAATGAACTAGTAGGGTAGTATACGCTAACACATGCGTTTATGGCATCGTAAAATACTTTTAAAAATTTTCGAACAAGAAATGCAATTTGCCAATCATATAATTGCAAAACATATTCTGGACCGTGCGAATGTTGACCATTATAATAAGTAGTTACACATTGTTCATAACCTTCACATGATTCAAGCATTAAATAAATAGAATTCTACCTATTACGCATGTCTGTACATAAAAATTTTGCTGGAAGGGAATTTTCTACGTATAATTCATCAAATACTTGTTTTCTAGCAGGTGAAACAATACTATAATTTAAGGCATACCTAATTTTTTTTAATTGTGGGCCTATATATTTTAAACTATTTGGAACAATTAAATTAAAAATATGATATACACATCTAACATGAAACAAAATTCTACCGAAATTCGAAGTTTATATGAATGACAAAACTTAATGGTATACCGTTGTCCAAGTACAACATAGTACATACAAATACACCTAAAAATATTTTAAATTTTCTATAGAAATACAATGATCGATGAAAATAGAAGGGCACAGATGACGTCATAAAGAAACAAATTAATGAATAAATAAACCTTTACTCTGCACAATAGGAATACATATAGGTGAGACAGTAGAGTGTTGTTTAACTGTTTAAGGGAGAATGCAAATGAAAAATTACAAATAAAAACCAGAATAGTTGATAATGAAATTGGCTACCCGAAAACCAGACAACAAGGAAGATAACCCTATGAAGAGGAAGCCTGCGAATCCCAAGGCTATAGATATGTCCGATTGAATGCAAAACGTGTTGCTGGCCGTACATGTGTCCGTTTCTTTTAACGTTCGAGCCAACGACGCCCCAGCCGAGTTGGCCGATAGCAATACATATGCAAATACCTTCAACCAAAAACCACATATGTCACATTTCTACTGGGTACAAAAATATCCCCTAAACTATTTAGAGAAAGAGAGTGTGTGCCACCATTTGACAAAATTTGAATACAGATACCTTCAACCAAAAACCACATATGTCACATTTCTACTGGGTACAAAAATATCCCCTAAACTATTTAGAGAAAGAGAGTGTGCGTCACCATTTGACAAAATTTGAATACAGATATTAAACATTGCCAGTTCTTTAAAATATCGAAATTACCAATAAAACCACGTAAAAAAATTCATTACAGCAATTTGGATTCTTAGTAGTCTATCTAAAGTGTGTCACATTAATATAGAAGTAATGAAGAAAGACATAAAACGTAACTTCACAGTTAAGTCCAATCCTATCGAATTTTAACATATCAAATATGTCCTAAATATTTATATCACATACAAACCAATTCTTTCTATATTAAGTGATATCGAGACAAAATATAGCATTTTGTGCTTCATGCAATCTCAAGTCAATTTTTAATCTCCACAACAAATTAAATAGTTTTGGGAATTACATTAGTTTTAGAGCCCTGTGTTGCGCTCCTAAAAGTGTAAACTGGACATCGACGACCAACGTTTACACGGTACACCTTTATGTCTTCTCTACGGTTAAGGCTGGACCTACGGGTGAGTGTAGGTTGAATTGGGTCGGTTTTCGACCTAACTCAAAACCGAAAGATCTACTTCAAACCGAACCCACCGAACCCGAGAACCCACCGAACCCGAATAATATTCTATCAGTTCGGGTTAGGTTTTTAGTTTGGGCTTGGGCCCAATTTTTTTTTTAAATGCTTGAGCAGTGGATAATTTCTAATTATAACTAAAATGAACAACTTATCATTTTAATCCTTTAATTTCTTTTTTATAATATAATACAATATTTTGGTTCGGGTTGGGTTGGGTTGAGTTTTAAAGGATAACCCGAAACCCTACCTAAACCAAATAGACTGTTGTTTTAAAAATTCAAAATTATAACATGAAAACCATCCCAAACTAATTGGATTGGGTTGATTTGATCGGTCCAAATGCGCATATCTAAGACTCCTTTCGAGAAAAATAGACACAGCACATGAGTTGTCTTGCTCGATGCCAATGCCATGGCTAAAGGTGCGAATGATGCGCACATTGGGTGGGACGGAAGCAATGGAGTGTGTTGGCAACTTAGCATTGATGATGCTTGAGTAACGGAGGCATGTGATGCTTGATTTACTTGATGGCAGCATCACATGGCTGAAATTCAGGAGATGGAAGTTAGCTGGCATCAATTTCGAGTGTAGTGATGGTGCGGATCCGTATCCGCCCCACAATAATGGTAGAAGATCCAAATCCGCGAATTGATCCGCCATTTTTTGGATTGGGGCGGATCAGAGCCCTGATCTATATATTGATCTTTTTTTTTTTTTTTTTTTGAATAACATTTTTTTAGCTAAGTCCAGCCACCTCTAAATTGTAATTTAACCTCCAAATCTTTTAACTATTTATTATTTAATCCTATTTATTTTTCAAACGGGGCGGATCGAATCGGATCACACATGATCCGATCCGCCCCGCAATCTGCCCCACTGATCCGCGGATCGAAATTTTTCGCTCTATTTGGATCGAATATCCATCAAATTCGGAGTAGATCATATATTTTTGCCATCCCTATTTGGGTGTTGGTGTAGGCATGGTTTCGGCACCAAGTCGACTTGCCCTCAAGTTGATTTCAATGGCAATAATAAGCACAAGAACGACACAAGACCAATAGCTGTTTGGCTCCCACGAGTATGAACTACCTTAGCAGTTGGAGGTGTCAACTGCACATATGAATTTTGTGTATAAATTGTAAGTGTTGAAGCAACAAAGAAGAGTATGTTGACCCATCACTTATCTTGTACAAGTTTTTTGTTTTTTTGTTTTTGCTTTTGTTTCTTTTGAGAAATAAAGTTGGGACGTTTCTCGAAAATATGTGTCCGTGCCTTAAATCTTCTAAGTTTCTGCTACACTTAGTAAATTCCGTCTTTTTTCATTAACATATGTGCAATTGCATGACTTGTTGTGAGAATTGACTGACTGAGACGTGAAACTTCAGTGTCATCACGACTGTGGCTGAAATTATTGACGGCACCAGTGACACCACCCCCAGTTGGACCACTTCGAGGTCATCATTTTGTAGTTTTTGTAGTTGGATTTTAGTACATTGAAAACTTTTTTGGGCAACTTTTTTAAAACTTCTTTTACAAAAATGTGTGCACAAACAAAAATAACATGTTTGAATTCCTCTACGGTAGTATTGCCATTGAGCTGCTCAGTCCACTCTTAAAAAGGTCTTAACCTAAATCGAAGGTAAGAACGTTCAATTTTGATCCATAAAATATAAACCAAACTTGATGGTGGAAGAATTGATAACTATTCCTAACGCCCTTCCAAATTGAGCTAGTCCACACACACACACACACACACACACACACACACACACACATTTTTCCCTATTGAGTTTGGTTCAAACTATTCAGGTTTGTAGAAACTGATCAATAATGAACAATCTCTATCTACTTAACCGTTAAAAACACACATGACTCTCCCACGTCTCACTCTTTTTAGTGTGAATTTTTCTATTATAGTTTAAATGGAGTGTATAGTAGTTAGTCTTTTCAAGATAAAGAGGCTTTTTTTTCTTTTTTTCTTTTTTTTTGAATTTTTCTGCTATAAATTAACTTAAAAGAGTATAATTATCTCTTCAAGATAAATATGACATTTTAATTGTCAATTGAATGAAATTGTCTACTGGTGATAGTGGTTTAAATATGTGTTGGGATGCCTAGGCCCAAAGCGACCTGGCACGTCTGGGGCTCCGACCTGGCATGGCACGTGTCAGGCTAGCATGTTTTACACAACTAACAAAGGATCAACGTGCTACAAATTTAAAGGCAGAGGTCTAGGTACAATTTTTTTTTGTGACATCTGAGTACCCAAACTATATATATAGCAAACAAGTTCTAAAAGATAAGAAGTAAAACGACAACCATATTGAAAAACTGTACCTGGTCGTGGCCGAAATCAAACCAAACCTGTATGATTTCGGGTAGAATAGTGGAAGCTCTCAAAATTTCCCAAATTGAAGCTCCAATTTCCAACAGCGAATACAATGCAATAATTGCATTCGCAACAGCCACAAATCTATGATTAAATGCAAACAATTCCCAACGATTCTTCGATCAGCCACCATATAAATCAAAATCTAAACAACAAAAAGGACGAAAAAACAGAGCAAATGAAGTAACATTTACTTCAACCTGAACGCATCAAAATCTTGCCAGCGAGGCAAATCCGAGCCCTTCGAGTTAGTCAACATGAAAATCGCCGCGGCGAGAGAGAAGCAGAAGGCAGCGAATCGAAATACGAGAATCAGTATGTTGAAACGGCGAAGTTTGTGTAAGGAAACAGTGGACCGAAATCGAGTTCCCGGCAATGGTGGCGGCTCGTTTCCGAATCCTCCAGCCGCCGCCTGAGCCTGAGGTGATCTCATTGTAAAATTACAGAGCTCACTTGATAATTGAAACAAGGAATAGAAAGTGATCACAATTATTCATGATAAACAAGAACATGCGGCAATAACCTAGAAACTTCTAAGAGATTGCTTTATTGATTATTCTTGAAATTGATATATTGTGGAGGTGAAAATGCGTTGCGGCTTTAAGGTCACGGGATATTGCGTGACCTCCATAGATAGATATAGAGAAAGAAAGTGTGTGTAAAGTTTTATGTAGAGAGAAAGAGAGGAGAAGGAGATATGGTGAAGGTACAAAAAGGAGAAAGAAAGCAAAAAAGAGCTTTTGAGATACCGCTCCTGAGGTAAAAGTAACTGTGAAGCCTTTCTTTTTCGTGTCCTTTCCATATTCTGTTTGTTTGTTTTTTTTTTTTTTTTAGAAAAACGTAGATTTTATTGTTTTGTTTTATTTTCTTAGATGAAGTTCAATCACATACTTCATACACTCACAATTTTTATCAATTTTTAAATATATATTTAATCAATTTTTAAATCTACTAAAAAACTAATTTTAAACTCCCGCAAACATACTCTTACGATCGCAAATTATATTTGATTGAACCAACAAGTTTTTAATTGATCGATTTTTATATTTTATTGAAATCAACAAGTTTTGATCATATTATTCAACTGTTCTACACTTCTAACTACGTTAAATTGTTATTAGAAAATTTTGCATGATACGTTAAAATCTAATAATATTAAATATGATTAAAATAAGGGTAAATTACATTTACACTTCCTATTCTTTCAATTTTGTAACAATATCATTCACATTCAATTTTATTTGTAGATATCGTCTACATTCTTTCATTAATTCACATAGATGACCCTAAATAATTTTTTTAACGATTTTTCCGTTAGAATAAATAATTAAAATAACAAAAAATAACAAACTTAATGAAAAAATTGCAGTTAGGGTTCCTAATTTTTTCAAAGGTTCCTAATTTTTCAAAAGTACAAAAATATCTCTTTACATTTTATTATTTAAAATAATTATAAATAAGACAAAAAAATGTTCATCTGTTTCCCTATTCCCCACTCCTGTGACCAAGGGCTGACCCATGATTATGGTTCAGTTGGGGCGATACATAATTATGTAAAAAATAATTTTAAATAAGATAATAACGATAATATTCAAAATATAGTACTTTTTTTTACAATTGTTCCTTACGGCTTCTCATACTTTGAAAATATTGTATAATAGTCTCATTATCAATTTCATTAAATACATTTCTTTCAACATACACAACTAAGCCATCATTCATCCATTGGTCCCTAATCCGATTACGCAGTCGATTATTCACAATATTTATAGTAGAAAATACTCTTTCAATTGTAGCAATAGCAACTGAAAGAGTTAATTCAAAGTTACAAGCATGTAAACTAATACACTTTATTTTTCTTCGTCACAACTAATTTTAGTACAAATTTACTAAGTTCCTGCAATTCTTTAAACTCTTTATTAGAGTACATATCAACAATAGACTTTCGAGATCATCAAGTGCCATGAGTTGTACTTTCAAAAAATTTCAGGATAATACTTAGTAAGGTGAATTAATTTTTCCTTGTCAAAAGCGGCAAATGAATCATCGGGACATAAACATGCTAAACAAAGAAGTAACTCTGCACTTATCTCAGAAAAATGATCATTCAACTCTTGAAGTTGCATATCAATGACAGCATAGAATGAATTCACACGGAAGCGATGAAAATTTGTCATTTCTTCAGTATTACGCCATGAGCGACTTGGGCGTATAAACACATTATCTATATCGGGAACATCAATATTATGCTTTTAACAAAAAGAAACTACTTCATCAAAAAAAGAATCCCACTTATTGTTCCTCATCTCTTGGAGTTTTTGTTTGTATATTGTCACTAAACTCATGACATTTACAATGTTATGATATTTCCTTTGTAATACCCTAGACAATTCATTTGAAATTCCTAAGATTGTTCTCATGAGAAGTAGATTAAACACAAATTCAAATGATTGCATTGAGTCCAATAAATTATCTACCTCACATCTTTGTTCACGTGTTGATCCATCAATAGAAATCATTTCAATGACATCAATTATAGGTGAGAACATCAAAATCAAACTATCAAAGTAAGATAATGACGATCCCCAACGTGTATCACCAAAACGTATAATAGTACTTTGTTGATTAAGACCTCGTCTACTTAAAATCTCACAACTAATGAATACTTCAGAAATTATAGCTTCTTGTTGCTCTCGAAGAATATCACAACGCTTAGAAGAAGCTCCCACAATATTCACCACACTAGAAACCAAATTAAAGAGTGATTGGACTTTATTATGCTTCTTTGTTACAGCTACAAGAGCCAATTCAAGTTGGTGAGCAATACATTAAACATAAAAGACACTTGGATTCTCTTTCAAAATAAGTGATTTGAGACCATTAAACTCACCTAACATATTACTTATCCCATCATAACCCTTCCCTCGCAATCTAGATATACTCAACCAATATCTTGAAAATAATTTATCTATAGCCTCCTTAAGTATAGCCTCCTTAAGTAATAGAGCTGTAGTACTAGAAACATGTTCAATCCCAATAAAATGTTCAACTAAATGTCCAGTCTTATTTACATAACGCAAAACAATAGACATTTGCTCATTCATTGAGATATCTTGAGATTCATCAAATAAAATTGAAAACAACGTATCACCAATTTCTTTGATAATAACATCAATTGTTTCAACAGCTGCAGCACTTATAATATCCTTCTGAATTTTTTGTGATATTAGTTTGTGATTTTTTGGAGCATTTTTCAAAGCGACATATTTAATCTCCTCATTATGATCAGCTAAAAACTTCAATTGTTCAAGAAAGTTACCTTGATTGTTTGATTCTTCACACTCATCATGACCACGAAAAGCATGTCCTTATTTTAAAAGAAGTGGAACACAATCAAACGATCCATTCAAACGAATTAGATATGCACTATGTGCTTGTTTTGACTACTTGAAAACAACTGTCTCAATATGTCGTTCTTGATTCTTCAAAGCTTCACTATTGCTTCGGGCTTGTTTGTGTACACTATCGACGTCTCTGAAATGAACTCCCAGTCTATCATTTTTTTTAAAATTACAAAATCCTTCTGTCACAAAAGCATCACCACCTCTTTGTTCCCCATTGTTTGGTCCGAAAAAATAATTGTATAAGCAAAATGCGGCATTTTTTTTTACTTATACTATATTCCAACCAATCACCATATTCATTGAACCAAGAAGGAATGAATCGCCTTGATTTTTTATGTGGAAACACATGACTTTGAGGCTGACATGGACATCTCTGCAAGTATACTCTTCTTATTTGATCTCGAAGATTAACATTGTAATCCATTATTGGAGTTCTTAATCCGGGATCCATAAGAAGTAGTGCAACATCAATTTGCTCAATACTTGCTCTCTTTACCTCATCATTTTTTTTGTAAATCACTTTCATCAACACTTGCTGCTTTGCTTAATCATTTTTATCTGTAGTAATATCCTCAACACATTCTTTTGCTTCATCATTTTTTTTAATAGAAATTTTCTCAATACGTGATTTATTTGCTTCAACATTTTCTTAAATAGAAATTTGAGATACCATTTAAATTATCTCAACATATCTTCCTACAAATTAAACAAATCTTACATAAACAATCAACTACTTAAAGAATTAAAGAAAATATTCTCATGTGTCATATTTTCGCAGCAACAACAAAAATGATTCAAGCCATTAATGACTAATGTCTCTAGAAAACATACAATTTCATGTTAATTTGACTAATGTCTAATGCAATTAATGATTCAGCCATTCAGGCACACATGTTTTGTATAGGATAAGCCTCAGGTATGCATATGTTTCTATGCTTGAGACCAAACATGCAATTTAGATTTTAGACATTTATGAAAACTATTATGAACAAGCCTAAAAGTTTGAAAATATTTTGTTAACACAATATCCATGAAAAAATGTCTCATATATTAACAACACAAACATGTTTAATTGATTAGCATCAAAACCCATGTAATACTCATGACTTATTCAAGAGCAAAAATAACTATCAAAAAATAAATAATAAGATTAAGAATGAGAATGAGCATTAGAAATTTCAAAATTGTACATCTTCAATATGTTCTTCTTTTTCCAATTTTCAAGATGCGGTCGATTCTAGATTTGAGTTGGAACTTCAATACGTTATTTCATATGGTGATTTCTTCTTTCACAGCCCAACAATTCATATGTTCTTTCATATTCCCATTTACAGACGCCAGGTTAAGAGTTGAATTTGGAGTAAGTGGGGTTTGGTTAAGTGGTGTTATTTTACTTGGGCTGGGTTTAAGATGGGATTGGGTTGGGATGTGAAACAAATTTTTAAAAAATGAATTCATTAACCCATTGGGGGCAATTGGGCTGTGAAACAAATTAAAAAAATGAAACTGAGTGGGGACTGCTCCACTGATCCTTAATAGGTTCGCAACTTCATGTGATCAAATCAAGCATTACAACAAATCAAGCACAAGAACAAACTAAGCAAAAAACATCTTTCTCTTTTAGGCTCGCACTGGCTCCACCAACGCCTCCACCTCCGCCTCCGTTGCAACTCAAGAAAAACTCATCAAAAAGTTGGTATATTTTCAAGCTATCATCTAGCACATTCAAGAATCATACAAGCTTCTTGTCCTTACAAATGTTGTCTCGAATAACAAAAATCAAGAACGAAAGGGTGGTAGATCAAAACCCGGGTATAACTCATTGTCCTTGTAAATTAGATATTCTACATATCCTCACCAATATTGTTGTTTTCATCAAAGCCATTCTCTTCGCTCCCCAATAGCACCATCTTCTATTGACAATGGTGTAAAGGGTGGTAGATCGAAACCCAGACTTGTCTACATAGTCGTTGCATAGAGTGATGCTAGGATTGCAAGTGGAATTAAATTGTTGCCCATCAATCTTCAACTTGTTTTGCATTATTTCCTCTGTTTTAATTCGAGCTACGTCACCCGCCTTTTGAGTAGCGCATTCTTCTTACAGCTCTTTTTCCATATTGCACAACCATTAATGTCTCGAACATGACCATCTCCCAACCCATGAATTTGACATCCAGGCTTCACACATAGAACGAACATAATGATCTTAAATTCAGCATCTGAATTGTCAACAAGGATCTCCTCCAAAGGAGTATCTTTGGAAAGTTGTTGCTCATTTGTCCTTTGTACTAGATATTCATCACCTGTTGCAAGCATCTCATCCTGGAAGAATGATTCAATAGTTAATGCTACCCCCTTCATGTCAAATTCAAAATTTGAGTCATGACAATAGAAACAATAATAAGATTATCTCAGGACATAAAAAAATTGAATGCAACTATGTATCAGCCAAGGATAAATTGATTAAGCAAATTGTACTTAAAACTTCAGTATTACTTAAAGCAAATTACAACTCAGTATTACACCAGAATAGGCTTGGTTGGCTAATGATAAAAAATGAAACTTTTCCCTGACATCAGCTTGTTTGAGATCACAAGATCATAGCCTAATATTCGGATCATTAATTTAAGTGACATAGGCCAAATCGAGGCTTATTAAATAAACACAATAATCTCTCTCTTCTTATATGGTTTCGAACAGAAAAACAATTTATTTATTGGTCAAATATACATTTTATTCACACATTTTGTAGGACTTACAACTTACAATCTACTTTTTATCCACACATTCACCAACAACTTATAATATAAGTACTTAAAAAATAATTTCAGCACAACCAAACATGCACTAAAGAAATCAAGAAAGAACCACACGTTTCCAAATAATAACAATAAAAGAAAAAGGAGAACAATAAAAAATCCTTCCATGTAGAAGTCCATAGAGGCACTATAAACTAGGCCCATTCTTAAACAAAAAACATCTTGTTCTTTTTGCTGAAAATCATGCAATTTCTTTTCTTCCACATTAACCAAAAAATTGCCAATACTACCCAAAACCGAAACATATATGTGAAGTTCCAACATATAATGGCCTTGTAGTGCTTCACATAAACAAGCCCAAGATAAAGTCAAAGAAAATTCAGTGAAGTGGCGCAAGAAATATATCAAAAAGTTGCACATGCATAAGATTGAAATATATGATATAATACTACAATCTGAATCCAGTAATTGATAATCAAAGTGATAGTATTAGTATATAAAACCAAAGTGCAAGAGACAATATACTAGAGATTTATTAGCAAGTGTTCAAAACATATAATTATAAATCACTGTAAATGCAAAAATGCAAGAAGATGACCATGTCAACACATATATATTTCATAAGGTTGCCAACTATGTACACAAGGACTGACTTGAATAGGCCCTTACTTAGACAAAGCTTAAGAATTTAGCCCAAAAAAAGTTAACCGAAGGATGATTGTAAGCCATCTCATATGGGATCAATAATTTCAAAATTATTAAGTAACTAATATGAAACTCAAGAAAGAAAATTTCAATAATGACTGCTCATGAATGATGAACTTTTGTATTTACATATCTTGTCCCAAGTTATGTTTAAATATCAAGATATCACTACGCATAAACTGTTTACATGGTGTTAGGCTGTCATTAAGTGCATAAATATGCTGTCCCATACAGATTTAAAGGCAGAGATTTATTAAGAAATAATCAAATGAGAAATCCTGACCTTCCATATGTTTGTTTTAAGATCCACTTCATGTTTCCTTGACATATCAATAGCGTCTACACTTAAAACTGCAAAAAACAACAATTTAGAAACGGCGAAAGTGGTTACCTAAACGAACAACATGAGCTTTAGAGGCGTATCAATGCAAACAAGTTAATTTGTATCCATATAAAGTGAACTTCATCAGACAACGTTATAGAAAAAATTAAATCAGGAAATATGCACCAAGTTATAACACCAATCAATTTTTATAAAATATTGAGGGTTTTATGTAATTGACCAAGACAACCACCTTTTGGACTGGGCCAAGAAATATCCGGCATGTCCTGCTTCCATGCTTCTATTTTATTCTCTCTTTCGATCATGAGCTTATATTGACATTAGATCTTCGCCCATATGTTACTAATGAAATGTTAGCAGATTGATTAGTCAATAGTCAAAACAATACTTTCACCCATTACTTTGTCCATGTTGATTGAATAAAAGTGAACATCATTTTATTCCTTGAAGTTGAAGTTTATGATAAAATAAAAGATCAAAAAAAGAAATGGTGACTTGAAGACACTCTTCAAATGAGATAGAAAATAACTTTCAAGAAAACCTTGAATTTTGAGACAATGAATAAGTTAAGTCATTTGAACATTCGCAATGAATGTAACCAGTGTAAGAAGACCATGACAGAATTTGAATCCAGTGTACTTGGCTATATTATCTCTACTGATCAAACTTGAAAGTAGTCACGATGTTAAAGGTTATCCATATTACCCCACTAAGTGCAGCTAAGAAAATCTAAATTATAACAGAATTCGTGATTCTATGCAACATGTGCATAATATTTTACCCCTGGATCCAGAGTTTTAGCTATTGGCATTAAGTGGCCTTTTGCAGAACAAGTATCTTCAGACAAGATTCTATCAAAACAAAATTTATGTGAATTGATTTGAATGTAGCATCAGTTCTACCCTACACTTTTTGTTTATTTTCCTTCTTGTCCTAAGTACAATAAGCTATACACAAAGAAAAATGGAGATTTAAAAAAGGAAAGAAAAATCAGCAAAGACATCTTCATGTTCATATATTTGTAATGCTTTATTGGAATATTGTGCTGTTCACACAGAGACCTGCATATGACACAATGTTAGTCATGTTGGATCAATATAAAATGAAGGAAATTTCAATTACTCACATGTCTATATCGAAATGCACCAAGTTTCGCAAGTAATCCCAAATTTAGATTTTGTTCCGGGTCATTAAATTGTCAAATTGCGATGATTAATATACACTAACTCGTATGATATTGCCTAAAACCTCGAGATTAATGCCAAAATTACATTATATAACATTAATTTCATGCTAATTTCAATTAAAAGATTAAGAATTGATTGAATTGGATGGGCATAAGAAAGGATGACGAATTTCTCTTATTGACCTAAAAATTCATCCAATACCCACAACAAATTATATACATATGAATCAAGAGAAGAAAAGAATAAGCCAAAAAATTAGTATCGAGGCATAGCCTACTTGGCGATTAGACTCATGCTCTGATTCAACCTCTTCCTCTTTGTCCTCTTCTTCCGATTGGTCACCAAACATGTTTTGCATCATCTGATGCCTATTCTCTTCTCCCACCATATTCTCATGTACAGGGACGGATCAAGGAATTTACTCCGCGGGAGCTGAAATATGAAAAAGTCAATATAATAAAATTTATATATAACACAAAAAGTCACTAAAATGATATTATTTATTAAAGTTGTTCCCGACAAGATTTTGAAACATAAAATTCATTTATGATAGAATCTACATCAATTTTCTCAGCTAATTCTCGTTCGATGAATAGTGTTATACAATCAGCTAGAAAGTCATTCTCTATTTTGTTTCGAAGATCAGTCTTCACATGTTTCATTGCAGAAAATGCTCGCTCAGTTGTTGCGGTAGAAACATGTAATGTCAACACAAGACGAATCAATCTAGTCACCATAATGTAACTATCTGACCTTCCACTCTCAATTAACTATTGGCATAATTCAACAAGTGTAGATACTTGAAATTGAGGATCGCGCTTCATAACTAGCTCATAATGTCGCAACTCATATTTCAAACTACGAATATCTTGCACAAAAAAATTTTGAGGATAAAACTTCTCTGCAAGTGAGCAAATATCAAAACTGTTAAATGATTTATATGAATCTTTAGGATCCAAAGCGACACTGAGAGAAAGGAGTTCAACTGCTGTCTCGTTAAATCTTGTATCTAATTTCATAATTACGAAATTTATCACTTCATTGAAAACATCGAAGTGATAATGATGCTCGACTATAGTTTGATCTCGAGAACGACCAATTCTATATAAACTATTTAGATCAGGTATGACAATATCGTTTCTTGAGCAAAAACTATTCACTCCTTGGGGAAAATTCATCCCAATCAATATCTCTCAATTTTTGAAGAAGTTCTTTGTAGTTGATACATATCTTATAGCAGATAAGATATCTAGAGATTTTCTTTGAAGGGTTTGACAAAGAACATTAGGGATACTCATAATGTCATGCATTAAATGCAAGATGAACACAAATTTATAACTTGTCAAGTTTTTGTAAAAGCCACAAGCTTCAGCTTGAGATCTTGCGTTTGGAGAATGGTGAGTATGATATTGCAAGTTGCAGCGTACATATCTATCAAACTCTTTATGGAGTCATAATGAGAACTCCAACGATTAGCTTTCGATCGTTGCAAATTACCCATTTGATTAATCCAACTTCCAGACTTACGCTCTCCAGTAGCCAACATACGCTCAATTTCTATTGTTTGAGCAGTTTGCAACTCATTAATGCGCTTAGGAGAAGAAGTAATAATATTGACAACATTATCTAAGTGAGAAAAGAATTCCCAAATAGCACAAACATCTTTAGCTGCAGAAACCAAAGTCAATTGTAATCGGTTGGCAAAACAATGAACGTAGTATGCATATGGACAATCTTGAAGAAATAATGCCTGAAGTCCATTCCAAGCACCGCGCATGTTACTTGCACCATCATACCCTTGGCCTTTCATTTTTTCTACCTGAAGATCGTATTGAGCAAGAACATCAGATATTTCATTTTTTAGATTCAATAACGTGGTGTCACTTACGCTTTTAATCGCAAAGAACCATTCTCTCAACATGCCACGATCATTCACAAATCTTAGGATAATGACCATTTTCTCTTGTTGAAATGCATCTTGTGCTTCATTGACAAGAATACAGAAGCATTCATTCCCAATTTCACGAATCATCCGTCGCACTCTATTGAACACAATGTGCAAAATTTCTTTTTAAATACTTAGAGCAATGTATTGAGCATTTTTTTGAAGCATTATCCATTACAACTTTATCAATTTCAATATTCATTTATGTCAACAACTTTACCATTTGAATAAAATTCTCCCGATTCAATGAAGATGAAGATTCGTTGTGACCTCTTAAGGCACAACCTTGAAGCGCTAACCATCTAACACTTATTATTGACGTTTTTAGACGCAAACGACGTCTCTGTACTTCCTCTCTCAATATTGCATGCATTACCTTGTCAATATGTTCAAACGGTTTCACTAAATCTTTAGCTCTTGTCTCACACATATTATGATATGAGTAAAGAATGCACATTTCGCTCCGTCATTAACTCTCTTCTACTTATCATATCCATGACTAACCAATGCTGAACAATTGGATGAATTACTATCATTCTGAAAAAGAAACCAATAAAAACAATATACCTTATTCATTGTAGACGAATACTCCAACCAAGAAAACTGACTAAACCATTTTTTTTTTAAATCGACGAGACTGAGTTTTCTCTGTTGTCTTTGGATGTTCTGAAAGTGATGGTTGATAAGGCCCATCTTTTAGATATGCCACTCTAATCTCATCTTGTAGATTAACAGGATGTTTAAATATTTGCTTTCTTTTTCCCAGATCTCGTTCAATACTAGTAGTCAGTTGTAATTCAGATTTGAAGTTGAAGGATGTACGATTTCTGGAAATGAAATTGGAATAAGTTGCAGGGTAAGAATTGAGGGTTGATATTTAGTTTATCCATCAGAATGTGTACTTTTACTAGATTGGCCAGTCTTTTTAAAAAATAAAAACGATGTCTTTTTTCTCTTGGCAGAAGCTTGACATTCTATTTGTAAATTCTAAAAAAAAAACCAAAAACAAAATGACAATCTATCAACAATCCACAAATAGGCCGACAAGGCACAATAATTTCATCATAATCCAACAAGGCACAATAATTTTACCATAATCTAACAAGGCACAACACAATAATTCAATAATACGCTAACAAAGCAGAATAATTCAATAATAAAAAGACTAAGCATTAAACATAAGCCAGCAAGGCAACAAAAATTAATGACACAATTGCAAGCGAATTAGCAAAATACCTGTAAGGCTCAGCGTATTTTTCTTTACTTTTTCCTCACGTCTGCTACCCGCTAATTTGTCCCTATAAATAAAAATAAAAATAAGTCAATTCATAATCTTACAGTTTTCATAAAAATAAAAATAAGCTGTAAACATAAGCTGCTGATTTATTACTTTTCCTCACGTCTAACATGTTTTTTTTCCAATAGTTGAAAATATACAAAATAATATACAATCATACACTTTTGGCTGCTTTACCACAATACACAATACCACCTATTTGGCTTTGCAACCATTTTTTGTGGTGAAAATATGTTTCATGAAGAAGTTTTCAAGATATATGGATTCTGTTTTCTTAATTTTAAAAAACAACAGCCTAACCCATAGTCTAACACACACGTGAGTCAATAAATCGAATAAGGAAAAAAGAAGTTTCTAAAATGAAACCAAGCAGGCCCTAACATTTATGGACCGGACGTCATTCCTATTTAATCTTCTCATTTTTTGTGTATAATCTAATACAAAATTTTCACTTTTAGCTCATAAATTAGAAAAGAAAATTGAAAAAATTGTTATGTAGAGAATCTACATATTCAGACTCAGTCATTTCATAATATGGTATAAAATCAAAAATTAAATATGCAAAATAATATGAACTTTACAAAAATGTAAGAAAAAAAAACAAATAATGCCTGTTCTTGAGAACGATTTCGGCAGAAAAATAGATTTTTGAATGATTTAAGGCTGTTGAAAACAATCTACCAAGTTGGGTTAACGGATTTGCAACTTATTTTCGGTGATTGAAGTTTCAATGTGACAAAAATGAATTTTTTTTTTTTTTGAAGAAATGGAGCTCCAAGCATCGTATCGCGTGGAAGTGGAAATATGGAATGGCAGTGGCTGAAAAATGAAATTGGGACCTGATTTCGGGCTGCGGCTGAATTGTGCACTTTATTTAGTTGGGCTTATTTTTTTTTTTTTTGTTTAGTTGGACTTGGGCACTTTACTTGGGCTTTGGTCAAATTATTCACTTGGCAATTAATTGAAAAATTGAACTTGGACTTGGGCTAATTTACTTTTTGACATGGGCTATTTCAAATATATATATATGTATGTATGTATGTATGTATGTATGTATTAATTCTGGATCTAGGTTTGCCTGGCCCGAGTCAGAGCTGAGGCTCACCCTCCATCCGTAGATCTCGCTCGTGTCTGCATGTGTTTTGAAAGGAACTCTTGTGCGTGTAGGTGAAAGAATCTGTGCGAGAATGAGTGTTTGACGTTTACTTTTTGATTTTAATTATATTTAATTATATTTCTATTTATTATAGTTTTCCTTCAAAATAGATGTTGTGGACTAAAAATACCACACACAAAAATGAGAATTTTTCTCCTTAAATATTACCCTACAAATTAGTCTTTTTTTTTGTTGGCAAAAGATATGCTTTGTCTGACTAATTTTTTTGTCAGGACAAATGTATATATTTGTGGAGACAAGTTATCACACTTTTGAAAATTTTAGAACAAACTATGTCCCTACCAAAAGGCGAATTTGTAGAGAAAAGTTAATTCCGTAGGCAAATCTCAATTTGCCTGTGGAAATTTTGTAGGAAAAGTATATATTTCTTATAGTGACTAATTCTTCATAGCTAGCATAGGCAAAGGCTAACTCGGACTCATATATAAACTTTCTATGTTCTCTTGCTAGTTTTCTCTATCTATCTCTAGCTAATTGATAATCCACTAAAGGATGTTCTTGGACATGATGCTCTTCTATCACTATTTCTTCATCATCATCCTCAGGTTGTTGAATTTGAGTCTCTACCTCGCTATAGGTGATGGGGACATGTGTACTAACTTTTTCTAACTCCACCTGAAGCTGATTTTTCTCACTCAAAGCTTCAAAACCAGCCCTTAAACATGGCATTTCAGCATCATTAAATGTGACATCTCGAGTCAAAATGATCTTAACCTCCTTTTGGCTTCTATCCCACAATCTATACCCTTTAACACCCTCAGGGTAATCTAGAAAAATACATTTCCTAGCTCTAGGTTCTAGTTTTCCCTTACTCTGATGAGAAAAAGCAGCACAACCAAAAGTTTTAAGTATAGAATAATCAGCAAGCTTACCATACATTTTTCATGAGGAGTATAACCATTTAAAGTCATATATGGAGTTAAATTAACTAAATAGCAAGCAGTTATAACAACTTCACCCCAAAAAGATTTTGGTACACCAGAACTTAACATCATGCATCTTACTCTTTCAAGTAAAGTTTTGTTCATCCTTTCTACTACTCCATTCTGTTGGAGAGTGTAAAGAATTGTCTTATGCCTACTTATACTACTTTCTTTATACATGTTATCAAATTAAGTGTTACAAAACTCTAATCTATTATTAGTTCTCAAGAACTTAACCTTTTTACCAGTTAGATTTTCAACTTGTCTTTTCCAATTATTAAAGTTATGAAAAGTATCATACATACCTTTTAAAAGATAAACCTACACTTTTCTCGAATAATCATCGATAAGAGACAAGAAATATCTATTCCCACTCAAGGTAGGATTGCTAGAAGGACCCACAAGTCTGAATGCACATACTCAGGGATTCTTCTAGTTTTGTGAATACTCATAGAAAGACAACTTATGATGCTTACCAAGTACACAATAATCACAGAAAGACAAATCAGTCACACAATCTTTATCAAAAATATTTTTATCATTAAGTTGCTTAAGCCCCTTAATACTCACATGTGCAAGTCTATTGTGCCATTTATATGTGTGGACAGCATTGGTAGAAGAAATCGAGGAGTCTAAACATCTTATCATTCCTTCTCGTTCCTTTACAAGTAATGAGAGCACCCTTCATCAATTTTAGTATTCCATTTCCAATTTTACTAGTAAAGCCAATTTTCTCCAGTTTTCCTATTGAAATTAAATTCCTACTCAATTCATGAATAAATATAACATATTTTAAAGTATACACAAAACTTGTGTCAAAATTTAAAGTAACATTACCAATCCCAGCAACAGTATAAGCAGAATTGTCACACAATACAACATGTCCATCATTATATTCATGCAAATTTTCAAACCAATCTTTATGAGATGTTACATGAAAAGATGCACCAGAATCAAGTACCCACTCATGCAAACGAGATTTGGAAGTTAGATTCAATTCAGCAATATAATCAACAGAATTAATCAATACATAGACTTCACACTGATCAGAATTAGAAGAAGACATAACATTCACTCCATCTCCCATCTTACCAGTTTGTTTGTTCTTCACTTTGTGGCAATCTTTTAAAAAATGACCAGTGTTACCACAACTATAACATTTTTTACCTTTCACTCTAGATTTAGATCTAGACCAACTCTTACCCTTCTTTTTACAGCATTATTACTAGACTCACAACTGCTTTGATACTCTTGGCTACCAGTTTGCTTAAACTATGTTCTACCCCTCATCATATGAATTTCACCACTTTTCTTATCATGTTTTTCAGATTTCATCTCCATCTCTTTACTTCTAAGGAAATCAAGGACAATCTTAGGTGTTAAAGTGTCCCTATCATACTTAATTGTATTTTTTTACTTCTTTATAAGTCTCGAAATGGAATTAAACAATATTATAGCCTTATACTGTTCTGGTATCGCTTCACCACAATTAAAAATATCTTGCTCAAGTTTGTTAAAAATATACACATTGCCATCTAGATCATTTGAAGGATCCATTTTGAAACTGAAAAATCTTTATAGCAAGAAAAATTTATTAGGAGTAGATTTAAGCAAATAAAGGTCTTCCAACTTTTTCCAAAGTTCTTTTGTAGTTTTAAGTCTACCAACTTTTCTAAAAACAGCATCTCACAAGTGTAATATAATGGCAGAGTAAACAATCTCAACTGATTCTTCTTTTTGTTCTTTAGTCAAATCTGCAGAAAAATTGTCATCTATAGCTTTTGAAACTTTTTGTTATATCAAAATCGGTCTCATCTTTTGTTGCCAGATTGAGAAATCTCATTTTCTATTAAAAATTTCTAATTCAAAATTGTGAATTGTCATTTTTAGGACTCAAATCAACAAAAAAAAAAAAACAAAATACACAATTTTCACAAGACTGCTAAAATAGTCCAAATTTTGCAACCACGGAGAGATAATCCAACAAAAAAAAAAATTCTCACTAAAGCAATTCTCACACAATAAGTTACGCAATACCTATATCAACCAAATAAAAATTATTAGTAAGCAATTTCAGCAAATAATATCCTAGGTCTAGCAACAGAAAATGGTTACCCTACACAGTAACCCCAATTTTAATGATCACCCCCACACGATGACCTATATTGCGAAAAAATAAATAGCTACCCCACACGATAGCCTTGACTACAAAAATTAAAAGTTAGAATACAATACCAGAGTGAACAAATATGTTGTTTGTATTCTAGGAGCAAAATTTTTTATAACCTAGGGACTGCAGCAACAACAACAGAAACTGCCAAACGCACCCTAAGAGCAAAACTGCCCAAATTTTTGCACACTACACTGGTGACAAAACTAATACCACCATTGGGTTCCAAAAACAGTAAGGATCAATCTGTCTTTTCGGTTGGAGTCCAGAAAATCACCCAAATTGCCTGCACGCGCCACCTTTTTATCCGCGCATATGATTCTCTCGTCATCAGGAAATGGAATATGGGCTCCATTCACAAAAAGATACCTGGTTTAACTGGAAACAAGGTCGAAAGTTTCGAATTTTTGAAAATATACAGTTTCTTGAACAGATTTTGATGATTTTTCTCACCCCAAGGATAATAAATCCAAACTATAATACCAATTTGTTGAAAATATATCACCGCAAGTGTTTATGGCTCAATTTAAAACCTAAACACCACTAGATATCTCAACTTTAACTCAACCTAAAACATTTCTATTGACCTAATATAGGATGTAGCTCACTAAGAACTAAGTAATCTCGCAAAAGAGAGAGACCAACCAACAATGGAAGCCAGCTCTCTCATAAGGCAAAACCAAGGTTACTAGAATGGTAAAGGCAATGGTTGTTTTATAATAAGACCAAACACTCTAAAAACCAGCTCTCTTATTGGGCCACAAGCCTAATAAGACCAAACACTCTAAAAACACTATATTGGACCTTAACAATAGGGTGAGATATTGAGCAACTATATAAGATAAGTCACTCCAAATGGCCGGTAAATTTTGGGTCGAGCTTTAATTGGATTTGCTAAGTAGTGTTGTTTTTTCTTAATTTCTATCCTCGACTAACACTTATGAAATTAATCTTAATTATCATTGTCCGTTTGAGGTTGTTTGGCAACAAATACCCAAGAGCAACGGTGTTGATTTATCTTATAGTACTGGATTCCCAATTAGTTCTTGGAACAATTCTTCAAATTTTGTAGAAAACTGTGAAAGTTATAAAACCTAGATTAAATAAATTAAAAAAATTAATCTTAATTAAATGAGAAGAGTACAGAACACAGTCAGAACTGGTGTGTTGTATTGAGAAATAGTTCTGACGCGTAGTTGCAAATTAATGCGGTGTTTGTTTACCTAATTTGTATAGAACATAATTCAAAGAATTAAATATGAACACAAGATATAACGTGGTAAACCTCGAAGGAAAACATCTACGGGCCCCCTTGCCATGGGTAAAAATAATCTACTAATAATTTTGATTAAAAATACAATAATATTCATTTTTTGTAATTTTGCAAAATTAACAAAATACAATAAAAATGAATATAGATCAACTCCCTTTGATACTTCTTCTTTTGACTTGTTGATGAAGTAGAATTAAACCCACCGATTTTAACTTTATCGCCACTTCTCTATTGTACTTGACCGCAACCACCACTTGGATTAAAAACATACGTTCTTAACTTCACGCTAAGTAGATTATGAAATTGTTCCTTGAGCACCGATTTGTTTTTTATTCTTCAAAATGGGTTTGAAGAAAACATTTTTTCTTTGAAACTAAATCAATGAAGTTTGATGTCTTGTTCTTTCATTAATGATGTCGGCAATTTGTAGCTTGGAGAACAAGAGCACAAAAATATTTTTCAAAACTTAATTCATTATTGATTTGTACTCTTACTTATAGGTAAAGTAATAATCAAATTAGGAATTATTTCTTCCCTAAAATATGCAAAAATAAGAATGGTAAGACAATTAGTAGGAAATAATATATAAAAAGATATTCTAGATTTGAAGTAGAAAGGTATTTAGGAAACTCAAGATTATCTTTAAATATTTCCTTCATAAACAAATCCAAGAGAATAATTAAAGATCCTTTAACCTACAAGTAGACTGTTCCTGAAAATCATGTGATCAGGTTGTTATATATATAAGTAAATAGAATAAAAATGTAGCCCATTGTTCTGGAAAATAATATGCTTATTATCTCAATCAATTAGAACTGATAGCAACGTGACCAGTCAAAACAAAAACGCTAACCCCCTCTTTTGTCATTAAAAATCAGTAATATTAATTAAATGAACCAATATAAAAAGATGAAAAAATATGCCACATATTTTTCCATTTGGCGTTGCTTAATTACAAAAACATAACTATCAAAATTTTATTGTATGTGTGGTGTGTGTTAAGCATGTGAACAATTAAAGAAAACATGAGGATCATCATATAAGGGTTATTGCTCCCTCTTAGTGTGTAAACCAAAAATTCCTGCAAGAGAGTTAGCATCACACACATTAGACACAAATTTAATATTGCTACCTTTAGCAAAATACCAAAGTACCATCAAACCACAAAAAACTTAAAAAAGATACTCCTCCTCCTTTTGTAATAAAACAACCAAAGAAAATTGGATTGGGTTGGGTTGGGTTGGGTTGGGTTGGGTTGGAGAGAGAGAGAGAGAGAGAGAACAGAAGCAAAGTAGAGTATAAGTGTTAACACAGTCATCTATGATCAGTTAAAACAAAATAGTTAGGGAGATAGAAGTCAGAACTAGAAACAATAAGTTCTGTGAGGGTCTGGACTTCTTTGCACCAGATACAGATGTTTTTCCGTCCCTCTTGCGAGTAGGGATATAGGATGGAACATGTGGAGAAGCAGTTGGCATAGGGGCAACAGGTGGAGGAGAAGATGGCCTAACTAATGGATTAGTACCCGGAATCTCCACCTAACCTTCAGGGTGTGCAGAGAATTTCGGAGTGACTATGCGGTATGCAGACTTAATATATTCATCTCCCAGATATTCAATTTTAGTCAAGACACCCTACACATGAAATTGAACTCGTTAGGAAAACTTCTGGTTAGGATAAAAAACTATTCTACACGTGTTCTTACTAGCCCCAGCTGAGTCTCTAGTGCATCCAAACGCCTAGACTAGTCCAAAGAAGGCAGAACGTGCTTCGGAACCCTGAGAGTGAGATGTGGTGTTCCACCCAAATTTGTAAATTCATGGACACCTAATGCTGGAATATCCTCAGAGAACCTATTTGAATCTATTGCAGGCACTCATTGGTGAACAAGAAAGTGATAGATGAGAGCTGGGTGTGGCAGTCTGTACTGTTTGGCCCTTCTCGGCCATTCATATACAATTATGTCAAAAATTATTTTGATCCAATCAACTGTCAACCTCATTTCCAACTTGTATAGCATAACAACCATGTCCCCCTGAAATGTCTAATCTATGAGTCAATGGGTCAATGTTGTTGATTAAGATCCGGTGAAGAACTTTGTATTTGGACAGAAGTCGGGAAGCAGGTAGTTCACCAGTTTTCGGCTAGGCAGAGCTAGTCATCTCTTAGGCAATACTGTCCTTGGTCAATTCCTCATCACTCGTGACAGCAACGGTATTCAACCTAAGCCATTCCCTTAGCGAGTTAGGACTCAAAATAACATGTGTTCCCCTGACATATATTTGCTTCCTAAATTCATTGCCAACCTTACTCAAATTTTTTGGAACATTTGCCATAAATTCCTTGACAAGAGTCTTATTAAACGGACCAGAAAAACTTAACAGATTATGTAGTTTATAAAAATCAACAATATCAACTAAATAAAATGAACAAAATTCATGAATTGTCACATTGCACTCAACGATGAACTTGAGATAAGAGGTAAATGAAAGAAACAGCTCTCAAAGAAATCGAGCGTAAAACGGTAATTGAAGGGGTTAACAGAGTGTCTACCTCCGGTTAATGTTTCAAGTCTGAACATCTGCGGGTCTGAACTAGGAGTAGACAGTACTCTGCAGGCACCTCCTGAGACAGTGGGTGGCTTGTTCTAACTAGTAGGCGTGGGCTCTTCAGCAACCTCTCCAATTTTACCTTTTCTTTTTTCAGCTCTCGTGGCTCGTGTGGTTTAAAAGGGAAAATTTTGTAAAATTGCACAAAGAAGGAACAGTTAAATTGGGACGTGTGCAGAGCAGTTACCAAAAATAAACTGTTGATTGGCAAAGAGTTATTTTATGAAAACCTCCGTTAACCAAATATTTGAAATTCGAATTTATCCGTCTAAAGTATGGGTGGACATTTTAACCAGAACTGAACCTCCCGAAACGAATTGAACCCGAACTGGAACCAGAGGTTCCGATCCGATTCCAAAAGAATAAAATTAAGAACCGGAACTGAGAACCGACCGGGTTCGGATCGGTTCTTGGTTCTTGAACTAGAACCGTGGGTACCCAATTGAAACCGAATTTGTCATTTTTTATAAAATTTTTATTTTTTACAATTTATTCACCCTAACTTAATGACCCAAAATCCAATATCATGGTACCAAAGACAAGAGTCCAACTGTCCAAGATCCAAACAAAAAAAATACAAAACTCATCACTCTTAAACTCAAACTCAATTGACTCAATTCTAATTATCCAAATCTCAAATTCTCAATTAATATTTGCTCAGATACTTAATACAAATATTATCTTCTGTCTCACACTTTCGCTTATCTTTCTCTCGCTCAACACACAGTGAGACGGCGAATGTGAAACTTCTCTGTAATCGAAACGAATCTTCAATTTTGAGAGGTAATTTTTCTTTTTCTAACTCTAATTTATAAGTTTGTAATTTTTATCTCTATTCTTCCAGTTAATGTTTATATCTTTCATAAATTATTTTAATATCTAACATACTTTAATGTTAACGGGTTTACAATTTTTAATTTTTTTTTCAAAACATGTTGTCAACTAAAAATTTTAAAAAATGTTATGGGTGGAATCGAACCCGAACTAAAATCGACGATTCCGGTTCGGGTTTGGTTCCAATAATTACGTAGAATCGAATGGTTCTATTTACAAAATACCCGAACTGTAACGGGTGGTTACGAGTATTGAAATATCCAGAACGACCCACCTGACGCCCAGGCCTAGCCTAAAGAGTTATTTTATGAAAAATGAAAATTTTATATAAGGAAGATCAATTTAATAATCTGTACAAAAAAAAAATTAGATTCCGTAAATTATTCGTCCATATATTTCTCAATTGAAACTTATTGTACTCCTAAAATTAGACTGTTGATTGATAATATAAGTCAATCACAAAAAATAATGAGAAATATTTTATGAGACAAAATAAATCTTTTATTTATGAGCAAATTTTATAGTCCACAAATTATACAATCAGTCCAAAATTATTAAAACAAACAGGAATCTTCCAATCAGATATATGCGCATAATTAGATTCAATTATTTTGTCAGATTTAAGGCGTGAGTGGGTGATAGGACATACTGGACCAATTAATCATAATATGTCCCACTAAACCAAATTGAACATTGTCAAGAAGATAAGTACAGATATATATTTCAAACCAGTCATCATTTAAACACGTCTCTTTAAATAAAAATATAAACATATATGCGAGATATATATATATATATATATATATATATATATATATATATATATATATTGTTTTGTCATAGCACTGAATATATAAGTTCACGAATTTGACTTTCTCACAGTCATAGGGATAGCCCTTTTCTACATAATGTATGTTCATTATCAAGGAGGGTTGTACACATCTGTTGTGGTAGCCCTCTCCTCCAATGAATTTGCCTATTTAACACAACAACATACTATAGTGCCGAGAAACATAGATATTGATCATATGTCCACAAAAAAATACGAAACTACTTTAAAGATAACAATCCAGTCAGTAGTAAGGCACAATCAAACAAGTCAATATGTCCTCAAAGTATACTTATTTGAGCATATTTTACCATAAGTTTAATGAGAAAAACATACTGATTGATTAATCCAAGTTAATCCCAATATTCATATATCAGTCATGCATTTATTTCATATGCTATTTGCAACAATTTTTTTTTTTTTAAAAAAAAATAGGTAAGTAAATGCAAAACAAACACACATGATGAATTTAAACAAAAAGAAAAACGCTACTTCTACTTAGTATACAATTTTTTTTTTAATTTAAAAAGATTATTAATACATCAAGTAAATGCCCATGGCTTTTCATAGAGTTTCAAATCTAGTAGAATCTAAGGCCTTAGTGAGCAAATCAACCAACTGATACTCACTTTGAATATGTTCCAAAGTAATTACTTTTTTTTCAAACAAATTTCTAATAAAATGATGTCTAATGTCAATATGTTTGATAGTACTAGTGTTATCACAAAATATAGTAATAAAATCCTGATTAATATCATAATCACATAGCATTTGTTTCATCCAGAGTAGCTAAGTACAACAAGTACCATCAGCAATATACTCAGCTTCTGTAGTAGATAAAGAAATAGAGTTTTGTTTCTTACTTAACAATGCAATGAGATTGTTACCAATGTAGAAACATCATCCACTCGTGCTTTTCTTATCATCCATGTAACCAGCCCAGTCAGTGTATCCTACAAGATGAGAGTTAGTATCATTAGTACACCATAAACCAAAATCAAAAGTAAAGTTAATATAATGAATAATTCGCTTCACAGCTGCAAGATGTGATTCTTTTAGTTTAGCCTGATAACGTGTACAAATTACAACACTAAATGATATATCAGGACGACTTGTAGTCAGGTACAGCTAACTGCCTATCATGTTCATGTACGAACTAGAGTCAACGTCCTTGCCCTAGTCATCTCTGGAGATTTTCAAAGACGTGGCCATGAGAGTTATGACTGACTTGGTTTGTTCAAGACCGAACTTCTTCATCAGATTTTTAGCATACTTGGCCTGTGAGATAAATATCCTTGATCCAACCTGTTTGATCTGCAAACCTAAAAAGAAGTTTAGTTCACCAACCATACTCATCTCGAATTCATTTTGCATAAATGTAAAAAACTTCTTAGATTTTGTTTCTAATGAAGAACCAAACACTATCATCTACGTACATTTGTGCAACTGCTAATCCAGTTTTGAGATGTTTGATAAATAAAGTTTTGTCAGCTCGTCCTCTCTTGTATCTTTCTTCCAACAAGAACATGGTCAATCATTCATACCAAGCACGTGGAGCTTGCTTTAGTCCGTATAAGGTCTTTTTGAGTTTGAACATATGGTCGGGAGAATAAGGATCAACAAATCTTTAGGCTGCTCAATATAGACTTCTTCATTCAGAAAGGTACTTTTGACATCTATTTAATATAACTTTTACCTCATTTGACATGCTACTAATAGTAAAAGTCTAATGGATTTAAGTCGAGCCACAAGTGCAAATGTTTTATCAAAATCCACTCATTCTAGTTGAGTGTATCCTTGTGCAACCAAACGTGCCTTCTTCCTGACTATGTTGTCATGTTCATCTAATTTATTTTTGAATATTCACTTTGTCCCGATCACATTTGTGTCTTTTGGCCGAGGTACAAGTTCTCACACTTCATTTCTTTCAAATTGAGCTAACTATTCATGTATAGATAGAACCCAATTTTCATCAGCAATTGCTTCATTTATATTTTTGGTTTAATTTGTGAAATGTAGCAAACATTTCCAAGTTCATTAGCAAGTCTCCTCTTAGTCATCATACCGTCTCCGAAATCTGAGAGTACATCTTCAATGGGTGTGCTTTTTGTATCTAGGAATGAGGTTGCCTTTTCATATTCTATTCGTTATTTTTATTTGGTACGTTAGAACCTTCAGGAGCAGGGACAGAGACACCAGAACTTGTTGTAGGGAGTTCCGTCTGTCTATCACTATCTAGAACAGACACATGGCTTTCTTGAGTATTTTGACGTCCATCAACCTCTTCTTCCAAGGTCTGAATATTAGGTTCGTGTAAATAAGAGAAAAAATCATCAGTGTTATCAATTTTTACATTGATTGATTCAATGATAGTCTGAGTACGCATGTTATAAATTCTGTAAGCTCGACTGTTTTCAGAATAACCAATAAACACACCCTCATCACTTTTTGAATTGAATTTACCCAAGTATTCTCGATCATTTAACATATAGAATTTGCTATCGAAAGTATAAACATGCTTGAGATTCGGTTTTTTTTCCTTTCCAAATTTCATAGGGAGTTTGAGTGGTTCTTGTTCTTAAAGATACACGAATCAAAATATAGCAATAAGTACTTATAGATTCAACCTACAATTTAACGAGAAGTTTTTTATTGTTCAGCATTACTCTAGCCATCTCTTGTAAAGACATATTTTTCATTTCCACAACTTTATTTTGTTCAGGGATTTTGGGAGTAGAGAATTCATGAAAAATGTCATTTTGTTCACAGAATGTAGAGACATTAGTATTTTCAAACTCCCATCCATGATCACTTCTAATTCTCAATATTTTTATTCCCTCAAAATATTTTTCTGTTATTAATTTTAGGTGCAGAAATTTAAATCTTTCAAAAACGTCAAATTTTTCTCTTAAGAAATCTATCTAATTATATCTACAAAAATCATCCACGCAGACATAGATATATTTCTTGCCACCAATACTTCCAGTTTGAATAAGTCCTATCGAATCCATATGAAATAATTCTAATACATGAGATGTAGTAAAAAACTTAACTTGCTTGTGAGTGCTTTTGGTTTGCTTACTTTTTAGGCACGAACCACACAATCCTTTAGATTTTTCAGTAAGCTTAGGAATGCTTCATACTGCATTTAATTTTGTTAGTCTCAACAGATCAATATAGTTCAAATTTTCCAACCATTTGTACCACAACTAAGTAGAGTCAGTATTTGAATATGACAAATAATTTTGGTGTCAAGAAGATAATATTTATCACTAGACCTAGTACCATGTAGACTGCAACTACCATCATATTTCTAGACTTTACAAGAATTTTTGAAAAGATAACTAAGTGTTTATCATCACAAAGTTGACATTTACTAATCAAGTTAGCTTTTAAACCTACAACAAAAAGTACCTCTCTTAACGGGGAGAATCCATCAATTAGGATAGTACTTGCACCTTCAATTTTACCGTGTGCACCATTACCAAAAGTAACTAGACCACCTACATGACTCTTGTAGTTAGTTAGATAAGATCGATTACCAATCATATGTCTAGAACAACCATTATTAAAATACCAAGAGTTAGGAATAAAAGTTCTATAGGCAACATCAACTATATAACAATTTAAATCACCATTTTAATCCAAAATTGTCTTACTTTAGTGTTGCTATGGTGTCTCATATGTCTATTAACCAAGTTTTTATTAGATAAACAATGAAATGAGTCATGTCCTAGATTGCCACATATGCAACATTTTACAAAGTAATTTGATTTACCTCTCTACATTGAGAATTGATACTTTGGTAGTCTAATTGATTTTTGAGTCTTGGCATTGGTCAGAACCTGGATAGACAAGTCATCCTCAGTCTTGACGGCAATGAGAGTAGTTTTGTCTGGAGGAATAGTAGACTGTGTTTCTTTGACGAAATTGATCTAATTTCCAACTTTTTCTTTACCTTTTCCAACATATCCCAAACATTCTTTGACGTTTAGAGTTCTTCCATAGCTTAGGGTTTCACTCAAGCTAAAAGCTCCAATTGTTAGTTGCTTGACCATTTCTTTTGATTTTTTTAATTCATCAAGAATGTTCACAATTTGATCATCCTTCTTTTTTAAGAGATTCGTTAGAGTGTCATTTTTAGTATCAACTGCTGCCTTATTATCTTCCAAAAATTCCACCAAGACATGAATGGAAAAATTCTTCTCCAGTTCGTCTTTTAATTATTTGTTCACATTGATGCAGTTAGGACACTCACAGTTTAGTCCTTCAGATGTTATAGTCAAGGAGTCAGAACCTGCAGTCAATTTTTGCATGGAGTCAGTACCAGACTGTAAGTTCACAGTGAAAGACGTTACCTGATTATCAGTAGTTTTGTTGTCCTTGTCTGAGTCTGGATCCTTTTCATCATCTTCTTTTGTTGAAGTGGGTATTCAAGTTTTTGCCTTTTTGATTTATTTTTATACATTTTTTAAATTGTTTGGTGAGCATTGCTGTGTTTTCATCAATTTCACTTTCCTCACCATTAATCTTTTCTTCATCTTTTTCAATTTTGAAGGCAATGTCAGATCTCTTTTCTTTCTTCCTCTTTTGTAGATGTAGTTCATATGTCATCAAAGATCTCACCAATTATTCAACTTTCATTTTTCCAATCTCCTTGCTTTCTTCAATGGTAGTTACTTTGGAGTGAAAACAATCAGGCACGATCTGAGAATTTTCTTTATAATTTTACTCTCTGAGTATTTTTTCTCCCAAGGTGTAAGCTATATTGGTGATATTACTGAGTTTTACATAGAAATTTTTGAATTGTTCATCATCTCTCATAGTCAGTTGTTCAAATTCAAGAGTAAGTATTTGATGTTCGGATAACTTAGCAATAGAGGTTCCTTCATGAGCAGTTTGTAAGATGTCTCAAACTTCTTTAGCAACCTGACAAGTAAAATCAAACGAAATTGATTATAATCTACAAAAGAGAATATGACATTTAAAGCTTTAGAATTCCAGTTCCTATAATTAAAATCAGTTGTTGCCCACTCGTCTGCTTTTTTCTTTCTTTGTACACCATTTTCAACAATGGTGGAAGTCTTATAGCCATAGACAATAGAGTGCTAAGCTTTTTTATCAAAAGAATGGATATAGACCAGTGTTCAAAAAACTGGACCGGCCATCGACAAAAAAAAAACAACAAGTCAAGGGTCAAAAGGTCGAACCAGGTTGAACCGATTTCAATTAAAAAAATAATTTATAAATCTCACAAATCTATATGCAAGTCATTGTACTTTTATTTGGGTCAATACTCTTAAGCACACTAGAAACAGGCCCAACAAAGATGCATTGAGCTAAAACCCTTTAAAAACATTCCCATCACAAGAAAAAGCCTAGAAGCTTCTACTTCCCTTGAAACTCACTCTACGCTCTCTCGTATATAAATCGGACCCAGCTTGATTTCTTCATTTTGCTTGTAGAAAATCGAATTCCATTTTTCTATAATTTCTAGCATTCAATGGCAAAGCGTTTGCTCCCAACTTTGAATGTAGTCCTTGTGGAAAAGTTAGTGCTCCCTTCCAAAACCATCTTTGGTATTCTCTTCCCGGAGAAGTCCTCCAAGTCTTCATTGAATTCATATGTCCATCAATTTTATGGAGTTTTATTTGGTTTGTGTAGTAAATTGATGGTTTTTATATATGGGGTTTGTGAATTTTGTGTGCGAGCTTGAACTACGGGAGAGACGGACGGGAGAGAAGATGATGAAAACATTGATTTTGCCCTAAAAAATAAAGTCTTATTTTACTATTTTAGGATAATTGAGTTTTTGTCCCAACCAGGTTCATAGCTTGAACCACCAAAAATCTGGTTCCCTATCCGGGTTTTCCCAAACGCAATTAAATAAGTGATCCAGACCGATTTTGAGGCCGGTTCCCAGGTTTTTCGATTGAACCGATTGGTCTGGTCCGATTTTTCAAACATTGATCTAGACTTGAATCATAATTTTTTAATAGGCATAATTAGTACCATCTAAAATCGGTGGTCTAAATGGAGCTCCGTCCATATTTAAGTTTTTCAAATCACACTTATGAAGTGTACCCGCTCTAATTCCAATTGAAAGTTATAAAACCTAGACTAAATAAATTAAAAATAATTTTAATCTTAATTAAATGAGCAGTGGATAGAACGTAGTCAGAACCGAGGTTTGGGCTGGCAATAGGGGAGAGAGCTATCTCCCCCGGTTGTTCCTGTTGAGGGTGAGATGTAGGACCCGACTCAAGCAAGGGCAATTTGGAGAAGATGAACCCTTTTTTCTTTTCTTTTCTTTTTTTATTGTGTTAAATAATAGAATGTGAAGAAACTATGTATTTGTTAAATTAGTCAAATTTAGGTCACGTGCATAATTTTTTGTTAATTAATGACATTTTGACCTAAATCACAAGACTCCAAAGGTTCTTTTGGTGAATAAAATTAGAGGATTTGAGACTTGATGATACATTTTTATTATTTTAAATATAAATCTGTAAAAAAAAAAAAAAATTTAGAATTTATTTGTACTTTTGAAAAGGTTAGAGACCTCAGTTGCAATTTTTTCATTATATTTTTTTCTGTTATTTTAATTTAGGGAAATTGGCGCAAATAGTCTATAACGTACGTCAATAGTGCACAAATGGTCTCTAATCTTTCATTTTAGTTTGGAGTGGTCCTCACCTATTAATTTAGGTGCACAATTGTATTTGATAAAAAATAGAAAAATACCCTTAATTTTAGTTAAAAATTTACAATTGATTTCTATCATTTGCAAAATGTGCAAATAAGTCGAGATACATATATTAAACAATATTTAATTTAGCATATTAAATATATCACTATAATCGTGTCAAATAAATTTTCATAAGAGAAAAATATAAATTTATTGTGCTTTAGGTATATGTAATTGTTATGTGATATGAAAAACTTGAATAAAAATTAAGTTAAATAAATAACAAAATAGCGTATATAATTTTATGACATTGAACCAATCTTATTATGTTTTTAACATAAAAAATACTAATAAAAATTAATTTACACATTTTGTGTTCTTTATTTTTGAACGATAATAAATCAATAAATTAAAATATGAAAAATACAATTTGAGCTCTAATATTTATAGTTAATAAACGAATAACTCAATGAAATAATATATTTGATTATTAAGTTTGTGACAAATTTTTTTTTTTTGTAATGATAAAATTAAAGTTTAAATTTTAATTATTAATTAATAATTTTAAAATAATTTTAATTAAGTTTGTTAATAATTATGAGCTTAAATTTAGCTATTTTATAATAGTTCGTAAAATATACAAAATAATTTAGTATATTATCAATTTGTTAGTTTCTTTTAATTTTTTTTAAAAAAATAATAATATCGGACCCATTTGTATTTTTTAGAAAGGTTAAGAATCCAATTGAAAAATTTTCTAAATAAAAATAAGGGCAGATTTGTCTTTTTTTATCAAATAAAGACCATTTGCGCACCTAAATGGATAGGTTAGGGGCCATTTGCACAATAAGGACAAATGTTAAGGATCATTTGCACTAATTTTTCTTTAATTTATTTAAGATGGGGACAAAATTGTTAAAAAGACTATTTTGGAACCATCTATGCGAATTAGTGAAATGATGGGGACGATAAATTACGAAAAAAAAATGAATGATGATTATTATTAAAAGTTGTTAAGAATAGAGAATTTGAATATAATTTATCTTAAAATTTATCAGTTACTATGAATGCTCATCACTCTTTGTGCCTAAAAATTATGCTTGTTTGGTAAGTTTTTTTTTTTTGTAAATTAAAAGTAGTGGAGTCTTACTTGAATGTATTTAATAAAAAGTAAATAAAAATTGTAGATCTTAAGAAATATGTGGATAAAAATTATATTTGACCAACTTATAAAAATTCACAAATTGCATAACGGAAATAAAAAAATTGAGAACAAGCACAAAAGCAAGAAAACAAACACAGATTAAATGTAGTTTGACGAACAACGGAAGACCACAAAAGAATGTGACTTTATTAACTCAATAAACATCGTAATACAAATTTTTTCTTAAACTTTCAACTTCTTTCTACATATTACTAGAACACTCATCGTACACGTACACATTCGTGTGCAGATTTTTGTCATCTCAATTTTTCTCTATATAATGAACAGATCTTTTGAACTCTTTATCGTGTGTTACTATATTTTTACACAAAACTAATAGACTCACCGCCATATGCACGTACTCACGCTTCCTGTTCTCTATCTAGCTTTTCCTCTCTGTAATTTCGTTGGCTGCCGCCTTGCACTCTCTCTATATTGCCGTGTGATATCATTG
The DNA here is from genome assembly GCA_023638005.1 of Forsythia suspensa. Taxonomy (NCBI): domain Eukaryota; kingdom Viridiplantae; phylum Streptophyta; class Magnoliopsida; order Lamiales; family Oleaceae; genus Forsythia; species Forsythia suspensa. Next base: position 34,259,896 of record CM042674.1, on the reverse strand, counting down.
ATTCGTCGTGTTTAAATACACAATTTTGCAAACAAGAATCCTAATTGCATGACAAGTCCATTTCATTTTCCTTCGTAACTCTACTTATTACTTAATTGCCCTATTTCCCTTAACAATTCTAGTTGCAAAATATTTTCTTAATTTATTCCTTTTTCAAATGGAGAATTGAACCATGATGCTCTATTTGCAACAGTGGTCCTTCAACTTTATACCAATAATTTTTTTTTACATTTCTCTTTAATTTCACAAATTTAGGTCAAACACAATACATACTCCATTTCCCCATAGCACAGGATAAAGCTCAAAGTACCTTGTACTTATTTTCAAGTAACTTTTTATTTTTAAACATATTTAAATAATTCATTTTTTTCTTATAATTAGAAAGTTAATTATTTCAACGGTAACAAATAAAATATTTTTAAAATAAATAACTTACTTTAACCAAGAAAAATTTAATCATAAGATTATTATTTTTTAACCGAACCCGCACCAAGTTAATAAATGAAAAGAAGCAAAAACATTAATTCACGTTTTAAATTATTAACACATAATTTTATTTGCATGGAATTTCAAACAACCTAAATACGATATAAAAAATAATAATGTGAACAACAAATTCCACTCATTAACAATCTAAATACGATATAAAAAAACATTAATTAAAGGCTCACTTTACACTCATCCAATGAGTGTAGGACAAGTGTCCCGGTGGGCATTATAACAATGTCCACCACGAACATTAGAACAGTCCTCTAGCATGTTGTTGTATGAAATGCTTATTATAATTCTAATTTTGTTTTAATTCGTTGGGCTATTTAATACACTAGTAAGCACCTAACAAATGATTTTGTAATAATGTTTTGAGATGTTTTTTTATTCAAATATTTATATTTCATTTGACAACTACAAGAATTTGACACTTGAAAATCCAGTGCAATATTTTGTTCTTTTGTCAACAATATTGTCAACACTTGAAGCACCTTCTAAAAAATCTATGTGACAAAAAAGAGAAAATAAATTATAAGAGATATAGCGGAAAGAGGAAAGAGGAGAGAGACACAATTTAATGAAAAAATTGGTGAAATGCCATTTAACAGGATATCTAAAATTGAACGGCATGTTGGACGGACTTCTACAATAAATGCTGCCACATAAGTTTTGTCCTCTCTTTTTTATCTCTACATTAGTTGAAAATTCAAAACAGAAGGTAGCATTGGAAATGCTCATATAATCGACTAACAACAAATTCCACTCCTCGACTATCGATTCAACATAAAGTTTTGCTACATTTTTTACAAATAAATAAAAATTAAATGGGCAAAAAAGTTTCATTGATAATTAAATGAACAAAAGTGCTTTTCTAGGAAGAGAGTTAAGCATAAAGAAAGGAACAATTTATCTGTATGAAAACTATATTTATTTAGCTAAATTAACCCATTATTTCTTCAATAACCTGACCATCAAAATTCATGCCGTTGACAATTAAATCGAAAATGAAAATAAAAACGAATCAGGATTTACATATTTTATAATAAATTCGAAGCAATGGCTAATTTCAGTTTGTTCTTTCTTCTTCCTTTTCAAGTGAGTAATGCCCAGAAAATATTCCCATATCCTTATTCCTTGAAGATATGTCATTTTGATAGAATATATCAACTTGACTATTCATTATTCGATACCGGAAATCAATTCACGAAAGTCCGATGGGATCCCTTTCTCCTTTTGTTAGGCTTCCGTATGAAGAAACTTTGTTTCAAAATGCAATTGGCCGATGTTCAAATGGTGCACTAATGATCGACTTTTTTAGTAACAAATTATTCACTCAAGAACCATTTACTAAGTGCCTATTTGTTGGAGTTTAAATGTAGTTTTTTAGGAGATTTTGATAAAAAAAATGATGAAATATGTGGTTGAAATTTAATAAAAGTTGCGGGTTAAGTGTAAGAACAAAAGAGTTTATTTTAAACTCTACCAAATATCTCCTATATAACTTTTCAACTTGTCTGCAACCATCGTTCTTTATTCGAACTTGAGACTGAATATGCAAAATATAGGCAAAGTTAAGACAAACTAGTAGCTCAATAAAAGAAAAAATATATTTGTTAGAGTTCTAGTTACTTTAAAAATTCACACAAATTTAACATTGAATAAAAAAGAATAGCATGTAGCCAATTCAAAATTGCTAATGTTGGTATTTCTCTTCATGTTTAGGAAGTACAAAAATTGAATATAGGCAAAGTATAATTGCCTGCCAAAACTGTGGTTGTTCAGACATTACATGTATGACACCAAATAATTCAAAAAAATGGAAAAAACTCATTCATCAAATCTGCACACTAACTCTTTTGCAAGTTCATCAAACAAAAAACTCTCTAATTCTCTAACAATGATATTTACATCTTCCTCCAACTCAAACCATTTCATTTCTTTCCCTATAACCTTTTCTGGCAAGTCTTTGCTCTTTTCCTTTTCCTGGCTAATTAGCAACTGCCACAACTCTTCTTCGACCTCGTCTCGGTTTAATGTGGTACTATACCTTCTTCGTACAGGCATTTTGTACTTGTCAAAGTCAATGAGTGGAATAGTAATAATCTCTCTTAACCCGGAATTTATTCGATCAAACAGAAGCTTCCTCTCAGACTTTTTCCAAGATGCCTGCTTGCTATACTTCTTCTCTAATGCCTCGAACACCAAGGGGCTTACAGAGTATTCCTGGAAATGAAATGTCTTAGAAAAGTCGACTAAATCCCCACCATCAAAGCCAGCCTCATCTAAAACATCGAGCAGGTAAGAGCAGTCCCGACTTTCTTCATATCCAAACCACCACTGGAAAATTCTGCCATCTTGAGAGAGATCATCAGACTCATTCTTCATATCCTCATCGCTCGATACATCCATCCCAGCAGAACCTTCAGAGTGAGTCTCTTCTGACTCGAAAAGACCTAGAAGTCACAAAAAGCTTAAAAATCTTAATTCAACTCAAAGTTGTATAATATTAACGGTAGATTCAATTCACTTACTGTCGAAATCAGTAGCTACGCTCTCAAAGCATTCCGATGTAGAAGAATTCTCTATTTCATGTGGACTCAGAACTGAATCAGGACTACACTGATTTATGCCTTTCAAAGTCTCATGAAACTCTTCCTCAAAAAATTCATTTGACAATTCCTGCACCAGAATTAAAGCATCAGCTACAGAAAGCCAGGGAACGTGTAAAAATAAAAGTTAAAATAAAGCATTAGAGATGAGAATATATTATGTTTATGATGCTAAAATCCAAACTAGTTACAATCTTCATCATTTAAATAAAGAATGCTGTATGAGATGTGTACAAAGAAAATGGGTAAATCCAATACAAAGATTATGGGGGGAAAAATCATGGGCAAAATCATTCTTTATGATATAAAGACCAACCTGAAATAGAAAGTTTCTATTTCAAAAGAACATAAATGTGAGCTTTAATTATGGACATCAGCAAATTGAATTTCATCAGCCATGGTGCAAGAATTTTAAATCAAGAGCAGCTTTATCCATAATTCTTTATAACAGCAATCATATTATTCAAGATTTAATGCCCCGAAAATTATATACTTCAGCTGGCATAAGAAAATAACACCATGAAAATGAATTGGAGATGAATAGCAGAGGAAAAATGGATAAGACACAGCAGATAAGCTTTTGACAGCATCAAGTTACAAAGGAGTCCATTCAAGAATTTTCAAGATTGGGACAACAATAATTAAAAATCTGAGAAAGAGAGAACATACATGTCGATGTCGACTGAAAGCTTCCCAAACATCAGAATAATGTGTATCAATCACCGAAAAGATGCCAGGATTTGGTTCAGAATTATTGTCCTTAACGATTCTAGAAGAAATCCTCGTGTTTGCTAATTTTGCATCAACTGTACTTTGAGAGGCAACATTACTGATTGATAGGTTTGAAACTCTGCTCCCGTGTTCAATGTCTCCACACCTATTATCCTTCTCAGAACTGTTTCCTGTTGCATCCTGAATACCTTTGCTGTATGCTTCAGGGAAATTATTGTTTAAACTTAAGCAAGAGAAGTTGCAGCTGGATAACTCAGAAGTCGTAGAACTTTGTGATATAGTGCCATCATTGTATAAATCCACACCAAGAGAGGGCTGGAATTTCTCACAACCCCTCGAGCCTCTAGATCCTAAGCTATCTTTATGTGCAATCAATTCAGCATCATCTTGCCTCAAATGCAGGACATTTGAAAATGTTTCACCTGTAACTTCAAATTCAGAAGGTTGCAAACTTCTATTCATAGTTCTGTTATGAGCGCTAAAACTGTGAATGGGAGATTCCATGTCATTGGATACTTGCTCTTCATATATTACCCCATTATGGAGTTTTCCGCTTTCTGCTTTTAAGGACTCCCCATGATCTCTGTATCCTCGGCTAGGATTTCGATAAGACCTTAAGTGTCTATGATTATTTTTATCTTTAGTGGAATTCGATTTCAATACAGAAGTCCTTGTTGAAGAATGATAAGACATGTCAAGCATCTCCAATTGAGATTTTAAGAAATTGTTCGTGTGATCTAGACCAAGCTCTCCACAGTGACCTGCAAGAGAATCATTCTCTAGTTTCTGGAGTGATCTGAAGACATTTCCAGGAGCATGCCACTTGCTTTTCTTGCTGAATATTTCTCCATATTTAGGTCTTGGTCCAGGTAATAACTTCAAGACCTCTGTTTGTACCTTTTTTGTACTTAAATTTGCACTTTTATCGTTAACTGATTGAGTACCATGTTGATCTTTGGATATCTGAAGTTCAAATGTATCCTTGATTCCCTTCGGTTGTCCACTACTCACTCTATGTGAGTGGCCAATAGAGAATGAGCCCCCCTCTCGTAAACCTATAGAAGCCGTCTTGAGAAGGTATCTCTCAGAGAACACTCTTTGTTGTTTATGGATAGGACGCTGAGGTGGCTTCTCATCAAGACTCATCAGACGAGCGATTACACTTTCTGCGTGCGGTTTTGTTTCCATCTCTTTTACAGGAATTCAGAAATTGACTCTGCTGAAACTTAGGAACTGCACAAATGAGACACGAACGAATTTAATGCCCTCAAATCATACTATTCTATATTTATGAGAATAAATGTGCACACTAGGCCAACTACATTGCCTGATGCATTGAACCAAGTTCAAATGAAATCACTACTGCAAGATCAAAACCAATCACTAAAGTAAATCCTATTTGTTCATATAGCACCAGAACCTATGAAGCGACAATCTCCTAATGCGATAGCATGTCCGTGTTCGACGCGTATCAGACATCTACACTCTTTAGACACAAGTGCCTGACATATCACGTGGTATTTCCCTTTTTTTTATTTGTGAAATTTTCGACAATCAAGGGACACTTCTCAGACACGCCTTGACACGTGTTTGACACCCAATACTTCCTCGATATGTTTCAGACTTGTTATTGAAAATCACGTGTAGTTGTGTCCATCCTTCTTAGTTCATAACCATAAATATTAGATCAAAGACATGCATCTTTACAGTGAATTGTCCAATATAGAAACCCTCTTTAAAGACCATAAATACTAATTAGTATTGCCCACATACCAGTCATCATCATCATCATCTTTAGCAGAACAAATATACAACATCAAAAGCTAGTAATTATTCCATCTCTCTCTCTCACACACACACACACAAAGTACTCATAAGAACACATACAAATATCAAAACTCAAAAACTCAATAAAAATTGATCAGCAAAAGAATTGTAATATCAAAATTATAAAAGCAGAAAACACTCACCTCTTCTGAAGATCTTCTCCTCACAATTGCATCATGAAACAGAACCGCAATATTTTCGATAATCGCCTTTTCTCAATTATAATCGCATCAATTGAATCACAAATTAAGATTAAAAAAAAAAAAAAAATTCCAATATAACAGGAAGAATTTCGCACCCAGATGTGTGCAATTACTGTGCGAGTTCTCAGAAACTGGATTCACGCACTGAAATAGGAAATTAGAGAGTGAACAGGAACTGAAATTATTATTAATTGATTAATTTATGCATATTAAATATTAATACTCATATTTTTATATATATAGAATTATAAAGCTTGAGGAGGTGGACTTGTTATTGGATGATTACGTAATGATGTGAATTTGAAAAAATTAGTCTACGCGTCGACGGTCGACCGACATCAATGTGGTCAACGCGAGCTTTGCGCCAAATATTTGGACAGTGAAATGTCAAAAGCGAAATTACTATTTCCACGTCAATTTGGCTGCTTTGTTTACCCGAGTTTTCCTTGTTCAATTTCTTTTGGCCACCCATCTAATAAACAAACTTTAAACTTCTCCTTCTTTAATCTCTAATATTATACAATATTGTTAAAAGAAAATTTACGAAATACATTGCATATTTACACGTTACAAACTAACTACTAAGTCTTAAAAATTATCCACTATAATGTACTAAGTGGTAACAATACACATCATTTGCCAATAAAAGTGATTATATTGACACTTCAGTTTTTATTTTTTAGAGTAATTTGTATTTGTAGTTCCAAACATTTGCAGTTGGTTATTAATCTACTTCCAACTAATTTTTATAGCATTAGACATCCTCAACATTTGCAGTTTGTTGCAAATCACGTGCCAATTGACATATTTTGACGAATTTGCCATCTTCTTTAAATAAACAAAAATAGAAAGAAAGAAAAAAAGTGCGACAAAATATTTGTCCTTAATTTCAAAGCACACTAACTGAATGTGTCGACATAAACCATCATTAGACTAGATGTGGTAAATAATGGAAAATTGATGATAAGAACGTGACAAAAAAAATTATTGACATAAATGCGATAATAAGCAAGATTGGAAAACATTTAAAACAATTAGAAAGTGGTGCAACAAAAGAGAAAAATGTGGTGCCAAATATATTCGCTCCCTATTTTTTTTTGTTAACCACACTATATTTTAATTGCAATAAAGTTCTTCAACTATATTTCATTTTCACATTTATGCCTCAACTATTTTTTATCACATTTTTATTCTCAACTTATTAATTTGCAATCTAATTTTTGTCTTTGATAATTGTTTCAGTCTAAAATATTAAATAGGAGGGTATAAATTTTTTTTTCCTCTTATATTTTTAAATAAAAAAATAAATAACAAATACAAAAGTTTGACAAAATATTAGCCCCCTATTTTAAAGACATTAGCAAAATGTTAGGACAAAAATCTTCATCTGAGACAAGATAAAAATTAATTGAAATTTAATAATAAAAATGAAAAAGTTAAGGACATAAGTGCCAACCAAAATGTCAAATATAGGAGGACCTTTATTGCAATAAAAATGTGTTGTAGATAATAAAAATTATAATGTGAATATAATTACCCTCAAAAAATTGAAAAATTTACAAATACCCCACTGTAAATAGCTAAACCGACAAAAGTGCCCCTTAATTGTAAATAACAAATCACACATAAGTACTTGTTTGGTTTATATTTTAATCTGTTAAAAAGTTGTGGTAAAAAATCAACAATTAATTTTAACCACATATTTTATAGAATTAACAATTTTTATTAACTTTTCAACCACATATTTTATCAAATTTTTATCAAAATTTACTAAAAAGTTTATCAAGCGAACTCTAAGTATGTAAGAATTTACGTACTATTTATTTAATGAATTTATCATTCTTCAAATTTTAATTATTAGAAGCCATAAAAAAATTTTTTTTCTTACAATTTATTATATTCATTTTTCTAGAGTTTCAAATGCACAAGAAATTTACTTTAATAATTTAATTACGTATCGAAAGATATAGATAAAAACTTCATTGAACTCCTTTTTTACAGTTTTGTAAAATGGAAATGGAATTCTTGTCATATTCAAAAGGTATTTTGGCCAAAATGGTCCTTAACTTTTTTTTTAGTGTGGAATTAGTCTCTAACATTTATTTTTTGGCAAATAAATCTCTAACTTATGTATTTTAGTGCAAAATTGGTCATTATGACAAATATGCCCTTTGTTTTAATTAGAAGAAATTGTATATGAATTCCTATTCATTACAAAATGTACAAATATGTTCAATACTTTTATTTTTATATAAAAATTAAAGAAAACTAACGAGATTTTTTTTTTTGAATTAACATTTTAGTAATAAACATGTCAAATAAAATTATTATTTTATTATTAAGTAATTATATAATTTAAAGATGGAGAAATCATTGTGAGAAATCATTTCTCTCTCTCTTTACTTATAAAAATTTTTCTTCTTCTTTACTTTAAAAATTAAGTTAAATAAATAACAAAATGATTTATATAATTTTATGACATTAAAATAATCTTATTACATTTTTATTTTACATAAAAATACTAATAAAAATTAATTTACACATTATGTGTTTTATTTTTGAACAAAAATAAAACGATAAATTAAAATATGAAGAATATAGTTGAATTTCTAATATTTGTAGTAAATAAACATATAACTCAATTAAATAAAAGTACATGAACATTAAGTTTATGACAAAAGTTATTATTTTTATACAACAATAAAGTAAAACAATAAATTAAATTTTATTTTATTCAAAATGAAAAGTTATGTTAATTATAGAAAAATTACAAAATATATGTAAAATAATTATTCATATTAGTTATTATTTCGCAGCTTGAAATTAAATTCTCAATTAAGTTGGGTTATTAGCTTTAATAAAAGAGACGAAAAATATAAATATTTTTAATAAAGATATATAATTTTGTGTAAAAACTTGCAAATGATAAAAATGTAATTAATAGACTCTACTAGGCACAGGCGCCGGTGGGTCGGTTCGGGTATTTCAATACCCGGAACCGTTGGTTCGAGTTCGGGTATTTTGTAAATGGAATCGTTCAGGTCCACGTAATTTTTGGAACCAAACCCGAACCCGAACCCGAATCGTCGGTTCGGGTTCGAGTTCGGTTCTACCCATAACAATTTTTAACACTTTGTTAATCTAATGCACAAAATATGAATATAGCATCCAATATTTAGCAAAATAAGCCACAAAATAGCATCCATTAGTAGAGTATAAACATTAAACACTAAATTACATACCCAAAAAACAAATCGAAAAAAAAAGTACTAAATTTTACAAATGCTAAAAATAACATAAAATTTTCCTCTCAAAACAACATAACAATAAATATTATCGAATTTTCCTTCCATCCCGTTGTTTCATTTGCTTCAATATTCATCAACCTTTCAAGAATAGACGAGAGGTACAGCGCAATTTGAGATTTGAGTGTGAGAGATGAGACGAGAGGTGCGGCGCAATTTGGGATTAGATATATTGGAAGTATGAAAAAGTGAAACTGGAGGCGGAGATTAAGTTGAGGAAATTACATCCATTACTATGTATATGCAATATATTGTTAAGTTTACTTTTCTAATGTTTTTATTCTAAAAATCGAGTATTATTTATATATTATTCTATATATTTATATAATATAATATTTACAAAAAGAAACACAATATACATCCCCATTAATTTCGCGGAGAGAGAGAAAGAGAAAAAACCGTTGGAGAGAGAAAATACCATATTCATCTTCTCTATCCCTCTTCAGCACATCCATATCGCCGACATTGCCGCTAACAGTATAATCTTATCTTTCTAATCTCTAGGGTTCCATCACTATGTGAAAGCCCAACCCCCAATTTGTAGAAATTTTAGTCGCTGGACAAAGATACCCAACATGGATTCGCCTACTCGCAGAATGACTTGGTCGTTAACAAAGAAGGAGTTGTCTGACTATGTGAAGAAGTCTGCATTACATTCCAAACAGAAAGTCATTTGGATGCACATATTGAAGAAAGTCGCCGGCGAATAGGTGCTTACTAATCTGTTGCAAAAGTTGTTACAAAATTAATTTGCATTGTCCCTGATCCTAATCTGTTGCAAACATTGTTACAAAATCAGTTTGCATTGTCTCTCACATTAATGCTGCGCATTTATGTTACAAAAATCTGCTTCGTTGTCTCTGTTATTAATCTGTTGCAAACAATGTTACAAAATCCGTTTCAGTTATAAATATGGGGGATGTTATCATCGGACACGATCTGCATGAAGAAGATGCTTTGCAGTTAGCCGAGACGAGTTGTAGTTTATTATAATGTTAGAGAGATGTTGAAATGATTAGGATTGTAAATGATGAAAGAGAGAGAAATAGGAGAGACATTAGACTGATGAGAGGGAATATCTTAATTAGTTATATATAAAATCTTAATCAAAATAGTAAATGAGATAATTAAGGATTCTGTTACAATATTTAATTAATTAAAAATTAGATGAAACCCAGTATTTTTAGAATAAAAAATATGTTACAGTTTTTTTTATAAATAATAATATAAGATGGCTTATTTGTGAAAATTTCCCGATTAAGTTTAATATTTGGATATCAATTGGGCCAATGACGTGATGATTTATTTGTGAACTTTATTTTGGGAATTGGGTATATAAATTTAAGCCAATTAAGTTTGGGTCTAGGTGGTATATTTTTTGGCGTTAATTTTGGATTTTGGCTATTTTAATTTTCTTATTTAGTTGTGTTGGGCCATTGAATAAATTGTAAAAAACAAAAATTCGGTTCCAGCCGGATACCCACTAAGCTCTTGTTCAAGAACCAATAATCTACCGAACTCGATCGGTTCTGCCCTGCCTTAATTTATTTTTTTTAGAACCCACTGTAACCTTCGATTCCGATTCGGGAGGTTCGGTTCTGGTTAAAATGCCCACCCCTATACTCTACAAAAATTTATTTCGTGGATAGAGAAAAAAATTAGATGAAAAGAAAATAGTAACTAAAATTTGAAAAATAATAAAATAGTTAAAAAAAATTGTAAAATGTTATATAATTTAACATATAGGCATGACTTGTTATTCTTAAATGAGACTATTTTGGTATTTATAGCTATTTACAATAGCATATTTGTAAATTACTATTCAATTAAAAGTAATAAGTAGAATATAAATTTAGAAAACAACGATATATCTACACAATATAATAAATGGCTATTTCCAATTGCCCACTATGAACAGTGAATTAGCCCACAAATTCGGCTACTGTTTAACTCAATTGGCACTGTGCGAGCAAAATCACAGACCAAACAGTGTAAATCTCGTTCAACCCACTTTTTTTGGCGGGGGTTAATTCGTGGTTTCATTGTATCAATCAGAGATCATATTTTTCATTTCCGAAGCCTCTGTTGTCGCGAATGTAAGGATCCCCATCTTTGCTTGTACGTGGTCTTTAAATCTCCACCTTCAAAATCAAACAGTTGAAAATCAAAGATCTCTATCCTCTTTGGCTTTCGCAAAGAGTGAACATGATTTTCGGTTTGTGATGATTCTCGCCTTCGCGATATCGACTTTTCTATTTTTCCTTCATATTTCGTGTAGTTGGTACGGGATCTTTGCTTCTCCGTGGTTTTCAAATCTCCATCTTCAAAATCAAACTGCTGGTGTGAAGTTTGATGGTGGAGGAAGCATTCTGTTAGCCCTAATTCATCCCTAGCAGCTTGGTTCGGGTTAGCCCTAATTCAAATTTCAAAGATTGGTTTTGTGTTTTCGCCCCTAATTCTACGTAAGCTACACATTTGCATAAGTCGTAAAAATTAATTTGTCTCCGTGTTATTTTTGTTTTGTGTTTGAACTAATAGATAATCTGGGTTTGTTTTTGTGTATTTAGTTGGGAAATTTACGTGACACTTTTAAATGTGTTTGTACTATTTTGTGGCCTTGGTTAGCTATTATATGTGTAGATTATGTCATTTTTGCTCAATTTTTGTTCCATTTGAAGTTATTGGTAACCATTTATTGTGTACGTAAATGGCGAAAAGAATGTTGGAAAATTTAGGAGATCGACATTACCTCCATGTAAGAGGGTGGGACAAAGAATATGGTATGGTTTTATGCGTTTTACTCGGTGTTCCATTGATTGAATACCTTTATTATTGTTTAGTTTTGATACAGAAGTATGAATCTTCAGATTTATGTTTCATCTTTTCTATTTTGTTAGGTATTTGTAGTGTATCGGTTCAAACTAAGCATTGTGTCAATGAAGAAGGTGGTATGTTTAATATTAAAGTAATTTGTTTTTGTCAATTTACGTACAGATATTTTTTAATATATATCAAAGTCTTTCTTTTAGAAATAGATAGCAAATGTATGTATGTGTGTTAAATTTAATTTGATTTCGCAGTACATCTAATTATATATATGATTTTGAAATAGGAAGTGGTGATTCTCCAAACCTAATTGATGTGGAAATAATGGATGGCTGTCCTGGTATTAACTCAAAAGTCATTTAGTTATGTTTATACATATATAATTTAAAGTATTTTTCCTCCCATTTTTTGTTGTAATCAACCAAATTTATATGGTTTGTGATAGGTGGTCGTCTAATGTTGGACATACCAGTGGTAATCAATTGTGGTTTAGGTGATCATCTTCCTCCTATAATAAACAACAAAAATCAAACAATGATTGGTGATGCACATATACTTGTAGCTTCAGTTCCATGTGAACCATATGTATTACCTTCTGTGCCAAGTTGTATTTATTGCGGTGCATTTAAGTTTCATTCTGAAACTAAAGGATTTTGCTGTTGTGATGGTACTATTAGATTACAAACAAATGATATTCCAGAAGCATTGTTTGACCTTTATACATCCGATAATCAAAGAAGCAAGCACTTTAGGCAATATATTAGAGCATACAATACAAATTTCGCTTCACATCATTTGGTGTCAAATACATAAAAAGTCCCTTCATATGAACAGTAGATCTGCGAAGAATCTCGGGAAGAAACGCTATAGAGTCCACCTTTTGCCCAAACCATTAATATAGACACTTTTGGGTCAATTCCCAATTTCTTTTATATTTTCATATAAACCACATTACAAGACCCAACATTTTGGTCTTTCTTTCAATTTAGTATATATTGACCCAATTTCTTTTATATTTTCATATAAACCACATTACAAGACCCAACATTTTGGTCTTTCTTTCAATTTAGTATATACATTTATACAGTGAAATCAGGTTATTTCTATAAACATAAATTACAAATAACAGAATAAATAATTACAACATCAAAATTAAAAATATAAACTTTTCCTCATATTAAAAATCCTCAAATATTTTGTAATATAGATTATGATGAAAAATTATAATTTATATTTACTTATTAATTATTCACAAATTATCATCATTTTAAACATAAACATATTTCATATTTTTTATACTTCTATTCTAAATCATATTCACTATTTTCCACAAACATAAATTAATGATATATAATATCATTATTAATAACTATACTAAAACTAAACGGCGTATTTTTCAATTATTACTTCTACAAATAAAATATTACAATTTAGTTCTTTTTCATTTTCCCACCATTTCTCAAAATATTTTCTTCTCTAAAACAAAATTTGCGCGCACAGTGCGCAGCTCATACTAGTAAAATATAAACATGCCTTATATAAATAATTTGTTTTGCAAGTTTCCCTATTGCTAAATCCATCTTACATATTGCCCCATCTTCTATTTCTTATCAATTTGTTTTTGAGTAATTATATTCACACCATATTATTTCTTAACCAAACCACATTTTAATTATAATAAAAAATTTCAACTATTGCTCATTTTTGAATTTAGGTCCCCAATTTTTTTATTATATTTTTATTATCAACCTATTAATTTGCACATATTATCTTTATCTTTGATGATAATTTCTGTTCACAAAATTAATTAAGAGGGCGTAAATAATCTGTGTGCCTCTCATATTTTTAAATAAGCAAAATAAATAATAAATACAAAAGTTTGACAAAATATTTCCCTCCCATTTCATTGCATTAACTGAATATTTGGACAAAAATCGTCATCAGAGACAAGATGTAAAAATTAATTGAAAATATAATAAAAATACGACAAACAAAAATTGGAGACATACGTGTCAAAATATCAAAGGTTGAGGACCTTCATTATAATTAAAACGTGGTGTAGATAATAAAAACTATAGTGTGAATATAATTACCCTTTGTTTTTTTATATTTTTTTCTATATTAAAAACTATTTTATATACCATACACTTTGTTTTTAAGAGTAAACTAACTATCCGAAAAAATTTATTTAATTATTTTATACTATTTAATCTATTTGTATACTTTCATTGGTCAAAAGTGGTCGAAAGTAGAAGTGGCAAATCGGCTAGACGGGTCGATCAAGTCCGAACCGACAGATTTCTACAAAAATTGGGTTGGACTAGCCTTATCTCGATTTTTACAGTGTCCAAATTTGCTGGGCCAACTCAACCAAATTTTGGGCCACTGGACTAATTAACTAGCTCAACTTAAATTTTTAATTTACTTTTTAAAAATAATTATATATATATAAAAGAAAAAAATCGGATCTTCACCCCCTTTCACAAGTTACCAAAGAAATCTCTGGTCGCGAAACCAGGGAGAATCTCCCTCGTTCGCAGCAATAAATGTCACGGGTGAATACCAATAAATGGAAAAAAAGTTAAAATATGATCATTCAGAGTTCAGACTCATCTTGAAACTTGAAACTAGGTAAGTAACGCAAGTAGAAGGGGAAAGGGAAGCAGACTATATTGAAGGGTACAAAATTGATTTAAAGAACCTTTGTGCAAACAAAATCAAAGTACACATGTATCCATCCTAAAACCAATGGATAATGCTCTTAAAACATTATAATGGTAGATTTACCATTTCTATATACTTCTGAAAATAGAAAGGGAGTCGGAGTGGAAGAGCGCCCTCTCTTTATGAAAGCAATGAATTATTGGTTTATTGCATTCATTCATGAAAGCACTTGCCTCTCTCTCTCTGGTGCTAATGCTATCTGTTTGATTTTAATGTCCCTCTTCGTGAGCCGGAGTCAGCCCTACAATTTTGGCCAAGTATGTTTCAGATAGTTCTTCATTGCTCCCCCACACAGCTTCTCTAGAGAGAAATGATCAGACGAAAGTTCAGACCACTTTCTCTAGCCTGCTCAAGTTCTCAAAATCGATAACATTGCAAGAATTTTTTTTTACCAGCCCAGCCCAAAATAATTGAGCCAGTCCGGCTTCAATCTGATTGGTCCAGTGGATCAGTTGAAGGGAAAATTACACATACTTTGAAATAAAAATATTGAAATTTACTAGTTACTATTAATTTTTTCACATATACCATTAAAAGATAATATAAATTGAATATTGATGGAATGTAAATAGTCGTGTTATTCTGCATTGTTATCTTAATTAATAACAAAATTATATCATTATCGGATAAAGATTTTATCTCATAAATTTCTCCTTTTTAAATTTCAAATACAGAGTTCATCAATGCTAATTCTCTATCTATCGTTTCCTCAGGAAGTCATAGTCATCTGTAATATTTATTGGTGGCACGTTTGAAGACTTTTCCGTAGTATATTTGATAATAAAGATGCCACAATCACTACTACAAAATAACGGATATCATTTGAATTAGAGACTTCACAATGGAGTTCAATAGACCGCAACAAAAAAGCTGAGTACACAAGTTTGCGTGAATGTATGTGTTAATATCAAATAATCTCAAATTTGCACAATTATATCAGATTTTATATCAGAAGGTGGTAACCAATATGAGTTGATAATATAACAAAACTTGTTAACAAACACTAAAAAATTATCATACATTGGAAAATATATATTAACATTGTATTGTAATAAATATGTATATGTTAGCATTGTAAGGTTATCAAGGTAATATAAGTAATGCTTATTGTTTGTATACATCGAAACTAATGTAATAATTTCACTTAACATACGACTTGGTTTCACAACTCATCCTAACATCAATTAATGAAAGATGTTTTTACAATAACAAAATATGCTATAGTTAATAACGGAATGTAGAAATATTATCTAATAAAACAAAATAATGTTTAAGAATAAAAAAGGTAAATGGCAAACATGAACTTACCTTGGTTTGTTCAAGAAACGTAATCTCAGATTTCTTTTTCATCGACTTTGTTCTAGCTTTTTTACCAGACAATTTCTTCATGTTCCCTGAGAATGTTTTTAGATTACATTAAAAGTTGAAACTCCAGAAACACAGATGAAAATGACCTTGATTTTTTTTTTATTTTATTTTTCTACGGATTGGTGATTAGAGAATGCTAGGGTTTCAAATTGATGGATAATTGGGGGAATGTGCGTGATTTTCTCTATAAAGATTTTCAGATGCGAATAAATTCCTTGATAATGGAAAATTTCGGTTATAATATATAGATTTAAAAAAATTAATTATTATTTAAAATATTGCAATAAAATGTATTTATATAAATTTAAGTGTAAATATGAACAAATTTAATATCTACACGTATATTTCAAAATTTGAAATGGCAAAAGGTACAAGATTTAATATTTTCTTAGTTGTACTCGACCAAATGGGCTCAATTTTTACTTGACCAACTTTTTATTTCGAGTTATCTGAGCTAACCCACTGGATTGACTCATTTTTGTCACCTCTAGTCGAAAGTGTAAGATAGATTAAAATACAAAACTAATTGATGAAAAATAGATTAAAATACAAAACTAATTGATGAAAAATTAGATCATTTAATTTGTTTGTTGATCCTGTAGCTTATTAGTTGTCTCATTATCAGTTTGTTTCTCAAGCTCTAGGAGATCGATATAAGATTTTGCTATTTTATATATCGAAAAGCATTTCCTATGAAAAACATACAACAAAATAATATCCCAACGCCACGGAAAAATTTATAATATATTTTAAAAAGCCAATAAAATCTTACAAGGCGGTTGACTTGAGTGAAGGATAAACCACAAACCAATGTATATCCGAGTAAATTTCTGTATCCCCATAAACTACTAACATTTAAATGAGTGAACCTGATTGTAAAGATAACCATATGAAGCGAGGCAATACAAGTTGCACCAGCTCGACTTCTAATGACATCAAGTCCTATCTCTGTAGGATCGGTTGCTTGCAACTCTACCTGGATACCATCAAGCTCTCTCTTGAATCTCTCCTTGGAGCTTGCATAAATCATTTTGCTTCTCACCCTCAATGCATCAGGCGACCTTCAGTGGTGAATAAATAACAATTAGTCCATGAGCCACACTCAGTAACGAAAAAGGGATCCATTTGTATTATAAAACATTGAAGTCGTGTTTGGTACGCAATACTAGACAATACAATAGACAATATTTAGCTTTTTTTTCCGTTCAGTAGTGTCTAGTCTACCTTACCAAAAGTGGCATGAGGAAAACAAATGGGGTTATGTTACCAAGCAACAAAGAAGATTCGACTCTTCTGGCAGTTCTCCTCTGTCACAAAATCAAAATCATACACAGCATAGCGACATTCATTAGCACGAAGACTTGCAGCGAAATCCTCATAGCTTTCATTAGGTTCACCGACTTTTTCCACAACAACCTGCTTTTGCTTTTCTTCAATTTTGAAAACTATAAAACGATATGTTCTTTTCGCTTTCAGTTTTAAGAACTTCAACTTACATTCATCATGTACAGCCATCCCTGACACTGCGTTAGCCTACAATCACGTAAAATACAGACCATATAAAAAAGAAGCCTGCATCACATACAATTAAGCCAAACAGTGAAGGCATGTATGATTTGCACATTAAAAAATAGTCCAACCATTTACCAGGTGAGCCAAAGTCATTCTTATATAAACAATACTATAAACATAAACAGCATCAAGGATCAACTTCACCATAAATAAACATTTTCAGTTACACCGTTAAGGTTTCCCTATTTAATCTTCTTTGGCTTCCTTTTTTTTTTTTTTTTTTGCTGTACTATTGTAGGATAAGACCTTCCAGAAAAAGCGCACATACATCAATAGCCGACATCTTCCATATTTTCCAAAATTTCTTTTTGATAACTGCATCAATTAACTCTGCCTATGTATCTAACCCCAAGTTTATGGGGAATAAGGCTTAGCTTGCAGTTATACAAGTATATCCAACGTTTAAAAAGGCTAGGTCACGTATCAAGGTGTTTTGCATTTGTGACGCGAGGCACTTTAAGGTGTAAGCCTTAATATAATCCAAGAAATTAAAAAAAAAAAATTATTATTAGCCCAATAAACTTTAAAACATCTAACACTAACAAAACATCATATTGCAATAAAATTTTAAGTCTAACTTGCAACTAGAAATATGAACCAGATTACTAAAATAACAAATAAAGAAGTAGCAATCACATAAAAAGACCGCCAATGCACAACTAGAATTAATATTCTAAAATACACGAAACAATTGAGTAAGTACTTGAGAATTTTTCTTACAAAATTAGACAATAGAGAAGACAACAAGAAAAAAAAATATAAAAGTAAAAAGTGAAAATATGTATGTTAGCTCACTTCCCTGCGTGTCTACTGCCGAGAAAATACAACTTCACTTGGTATCGTATTTTAGTTGTAAGAGGCAGGGTATTTATGGCTTCATTTGTTCTCTTCTCTAATTTTCAATTCTTTTCTTTCTAAATTTTAGGGTTGAATCGCATTTATAACAACTGAAAAACCATTGCAACATTCTAGGCCGTTAAAAAAACCAGCCCAAAAAGTTGGACAGTAACACAAAGCACAAGAAAGGCAAGATTGAAAAGCGCATGTTGGCTGTCATGAGGCATAAACTTTGAGGCTTTTAGTGAATACCTCACAAGTGGCATGTCTCAAGGCAGAAGGCCTCGGGCTCTATTTTAAACAATGAGTACATGATCCAATCATTTGACAATTACAACGGGCCGTTGATCACCCAAGAGAACACAACATAAATAGAAAAATGAACTGTCAGCCTTAATTATAAACAAAATTCAGGTCTCGAACTTGGTTTGGAATGAACTCGTGAAGTTTGAAATTTACATCCTGTTTCATTTTAAACAACTACATTCCATTTCACTGTGCCAATAACTGTTGCATTAGGGTCAAAACTATGGAAATCCAGAGACCTTGAACGTTGGGAATACGGAAATCTGTTTTTAGAAATGGGGTGCAGAAACTTAATTCCAATGTCCTAAAGAAGGCAAGTTCCTACTTATTTACAAGATTTTATATCTTGAAATCCAAATTAGCAAGAAGAAAACGACAATTGCAAACGTAAATCGGGTTTCTGCAAATTGCAATTCCAGGAGAAAAAATCTGATTCCAATTAGAATATCAAATGTATAAAAGCAAAACTTACTGTGAATTCAAAATTATCAGATTCCAATTTCCATGCCCAAATTCCATTATTTGTGAACATAAAATAAAAATGAAGTAAATTTCCAACAATTCACATTTCCAAGAAGACTTTTTAGAACTCTTTCCTTTTTTTACAACTCACTAATATCCTTTTTCATTTTTATTATGCCTATTACTTTATATTTTACATTCTACATTCCGTTGTTGTATATTTTTACTCCATAAGTAAATTATCTTGAGCCACACATACATTTCTTTGCGCAAAATAAAGACTATTTTAGTGGTGGCCCTCATCAGATTCACATATATAAGCTGCGGCCAGAGTTGCAAAAATAAGAGCTTGAATAGGACATGTAAATAATCCAAGGAACATGACACAGATAGGAACCACTGAAGGTACTAAAGAAAGAAGAAGAGCAACTACTAATTTATCTGCCAAAATATTCCTCAAAAGTCGAAAAAGACCCATCAAAGCAACAAAAACCCATAACAAAGGAATTTCAAAGTCTCAGAGGCTCATTACATGTTAGTATCAGTTTATCCACAGATACACAATAACTAGTTTAGTTTGAACAATCAATCAATACACAAACAATCTAATCTGTAGACCAGACAAATGCACAAACAATCTAATCTAGACTATTGAAAAACCAATAGAATAGCAGAAGCCATCAGAAATTCAACTCCATAATTTCACAAAATTTCACTGAACTTCACAACCCCATAACACAATTCGCACTATACACGTTTGGAAACTCCCACAGCAACATGTACGTGAATATACGTCCACAAAATATCTACAAAATTACAACAAAAAGTAGAAGAGCGAGAGAGAAAATACCGACCATGTGGAAATGGAGAAAATCTATGGCTCCGATAAAGGGGGTCTTCCTCTTTCAGTTTTTTGCTGTAAATGGCTAAAGATAGGCCTCTGGATGATGGAAAAAAAATAAGATAGCTTCTATATATTCAATCATTTATTATTTTAATTTTTTTTTTCCAAGTCTGGCTGTGGAATTGAGGTGGGGGATTTTAGGTTCTTTTTCTTTTCCTGGTTCTTATGGTATAGAAATTGGACTGAAATTGAAGGCTTTAAAAAGAACGTGAATGCAATAATGAGTGGGTGGGCACTTCTTCTGAGTTACCAAAATTCGACAGAATTTCATGGAAAGTGATGGGCATGTTCAAGACTCTTTTTTGACTCTCTTATAAAATGCTTATGATAGGATGGGACGGTTAATTACGCCAATGGCCTCTTAAGTTTAGAGTAAATTCTAAAATAGTCATTAAAATAATTTATTATCTAATAGTTAGTCGATTAAAAATATTAATGTTATACTCTATTTCCTCTCCAATTTCTTCCAAATTTATCGATTACCCCAATTTCCCAACTTAGTTCCCAATTTCTCCAATTAGCTTTGATTTAGAGTTCTCCATAAACAAAATATTATATATTACTTTACAAATTTGTGTTTTGTTATGTCGTTCTTTTTTAATTTATCTAACTTCCTCTAATTTAAGGTTCCATAGCCCCAAAATAAATGGAAATAGAGTTCGATTGACAAGCCTATGTTGTTTCTAGATGCCAATGCAAGATGTATAATGATGACTTCGTGGATTCAAATTAATCTGGATTGTCGACTTTTGGAATGTGCAAACTTTGGGTAAGATCACTCTAGTAATATGGTCCATGGTATTAGCAAAGTTCAAGTTTTCATAAGTAAATTAAATCTTGAATTAAATTCAAAAGTGAATTAATTTTTTTTTATTTGTTTATCTAAAGCAGAGTTGTATGCTTTACCATTTTCGTGTCAATAGTTAAGATCACAATCAACTGTAATTTAATTATTATTGTGTGAATTTATTTCATTTTATTTTATTGCTTATTTTTATAGCATCTTGGTGATTGTAATAACTTTGTTTAGGTTGAAGGCTTGAAAACGAAAGGCAGCAGTTTGAAAAGAAATTGATGATGGTCCAATGACATTTTAATTTTGTAGTATTTGTGTTGATCATAAATATCTCGTACAGAGCCGAGTCGAGTATTAGGCAAGTTAGACGGTCATCTATGGCTCCCGATTCATGGAAGGCCCCAAATTTTTAAAATTTACACATTTTTGCCCTTTTTTTTCCTTATTAATAATTTTTTTTTAAAGATAAAAACTGAAAACAAAACCCAACTTAAAGAGAAAACATTGAAGACATTATCTCTCTCTCTCTCTCTCTCTCTCTCTCTCTCTCCCCTTTAACATTGAACACCTCGAAAGACGTTTGAAACCTTGGACTTCTTATTGTAAAATCATTAAAACCTTATGATTGTGATTTGTGAATTGTATATGAATGACAAGGTAATGCAGCTATACTTAGAATTTATATTGTTTCTTTCATTCACGCTTGTCAATCAATCTCTAATTATTGAATTGTGAATATATAATATTATAGGATTTTATTGATGAAGCTAAACTCAATTGAAAGTATGTTGCATTTGCAGTTTTATTTATTCCTTCAACTATTTACAATTAGAATGTAATTCATGTCCACCTACATCACGATGAGTTTTTAAGACGAATTTGCTTCTTTCTATAGTACTTAAAGGCGTTTAACAATCGCTTTCCCATTATAAAAGAATTTTGTCTCTTACAAAAGCAGCACAACAATCAATAGGAGTTCTAATGAACTCAATACAATGTTTGTTAAACTCGAAAAACAATATCAAAATTGCAATCGAAATTGGTGTAAATTTTCGGGTAGAAGTGCAAGCTATTTATAGATTCGCTTGTACCCATTCGAACACTCTACAAGCCTTTTCAAAACAATGGTGACGATTCGGATGGCCCAAACGAACAAACAACTCTATTCCGATTAAACACTGCTTTTATTTACAAACATAAAATTCGGTTGGAAATTAAATGACAAAATACCCAAGAAACTGATGAGCGCAATTTTAGTATATATGTTACACTCTTATCTTATTTTATTAGTATTTATAAATTGATAACAGTACTAATTGATGTCTTATATGAATTAGGACAAATTGTAAATAACTATGAAGATTTGGAGACTAATATGGAAGTTTTTGAAGTATTGGGACCAAATATAAAGCTTTGGAGAAAAAAAAGATTGAACCTACAATTAAAACTTGAAGTATGGACCCAAAATATACATATTGGAACTTGGAGAACTAAATCTGCAAATTGGGATGGGGACCAATTAATTTGATTATTTGTCGCGGTCAAACCACGGTTGAGTTTGATCGCGGCAATTGATTTTGTTCATGTTTGTTTCATATGGGCCGCGGCAAGCAAATTGCGGCCAGTTTGGGTATTTTTTGGTTTATTTTTAACTCTAAATCGGGGCATTTTTTGTCTTTTCACGTACACCAGCTTCAAAATTAATAAAACACTATATAAAGATTGAATTTAGGTCGAATTAAGAGGATGACGACTAGAAACAAGATAGAAGAATCACGTAGCGAATAAGAGTTTTTAGAAGATTTCTTTTCCTTCAATCCATGCCGGGTTCTATCAAATCTTTTGTTTCTAATTTAATTATGTTCTTCTAATTTCCTTGAGCCAAGGTAGATGATGAAACATTGTTTAAATGAAGTGATTATCTTGTTATCCTTTTAATTACGTTTTCGAGCTTTAATTTTCATAGTTCGTTCTTGTTGGATTAACTAAATAAAATCTCTTTCATCTTAAATATCATATATTCTTGATAGTTAGAAATTAATTTAATTAATTCTTGTTTGGTGCTTGAACGTGTTCTATTAATTTTTTTTTGATTTTCTGTTATCTTATTATCGATTTGAGATACATAGAATACTTAGAAAACTTTTGATTCTTTGTTTTTTTTTTTTTAATTGAGTTTGATATGAAAATACTTAAGAAATTTAAGATTGAAGCAAATGGGAGTCGATATTAGATTTTCTTCTTTTAGACTTAATTGATAAATATTTTAAGACGACAATAGATTAATTTCGAGTTATCGTTTGTTTTTTAGAATTAATCAATAATTGGATAATTGCTAAGTTAAACAATGGTGGATTTCAAACTTTGGTATTTTATACAACTTGAACATTCAACTCAACTTTTAGCATAGTTAATTAATCTTTAAGTTAAATTCTTTCAACTAAACTCCTTTCGACCCAACTAGCATAGAATAATAGTTAATTCGGATTAAATTAGACTTTCTTCATTGCAGTCTCTGTGGGATTAACCCCGTTGATACATTTTCATATTCCAATAGATTCACACTTGCGAGTTATTTTAAATTTTACAACAAGTTTTTTTGCTGCTTCTTTGAGGGTCGCATCGGAAAGTTAATTTAGTCTCGAGTTAATTTTATTTTTGTACTAGTAATAGTTTAGGATTTTATTTTTAAAAAATATATAAATATATAGTGCATGCTTGGTCGTGAATCTCTAAAAATTAAGTTAGAATATCTAGATAGTGAAATTGAAAGAACTTTTCACCAACGAAACGAGCTACCACTTTGGATAAAATTGTAGGAATCGAAGTAATAATCGCTATGAGTGATGAAATTGAGGAGAGACCTTTTAGGGACTATTTTAGTCTGTTAGCTAATTTGAGCACCTCATGCATACAATACCCACAAGTAATTGCTAGGAATTATGAGCTAAAATCGAGCGTATTTAATTATCTTCTATCTTTCTATAGTTTAGATAGTGAAGAACCCTATAATCAGCTAATAGATTTATATGCTGTATGTGAGGCATTTAAATATGAGAATGTTTTTCCTGATGATGTTAAGCTTCGTTTGTTTCATTTTTCTCTGAAAGATAGGTTTAGATCTTATTTAAATACATTACTTGCCAATAATATTACATCTTGGGAACAAATGGTTGCTAAATTTTTGAATAAATATTTTCTTATTCATAAGACTAATACTATTTGCAAGGAAATTTCAGAGTTTGTGCAAAAAGACGAAGAACTATTATATGAAACTTGGGAGGGATTTAATGGGCTCCTTATGAAATGTCCACATCATGGCTATGAAAAATGGCACTTATGCCAATATTTTTTGGAGGGATTACTATCACATATTCAAGAGTGATTAATGGTCACAAGTGGTGGAGAGCTTATGTCCAAAAATGCAACAAAAATTTGGAGCTTTTTTCAGAAGCAGGCTGACAATTAACAACAGCGGAGTCGATCTCCTCGAATTGAACCAAAGAAAAGAGGAATCTATGAGATTCAAAGCAGTGCACTGAGCTCAGAAATCAAAGAAGTCAAAGGCATGATAGAAGATATTTTCTTCCAGTTAACCTCGTTGACAGCCAATAATTCCGCTAAGCCAGATGCATGTTCTGATTAAGTGAATGTCCTCAACATGATAAAGAAACCACCTTACCATCCTTATTCCAACACATATAACCAAGAATGGAGAGATTACCCTAATTTTTCTTGGTCACAGGGTGTTCAGCAGGATAGTACGGAAGGTCAAGTCCCTCAGCAAAAAACCCAACATTTCATTCCAAAATTTTGACAACCAAAACCATGGGAGGATGCAATTCAATAATTGACAAAAGCTACACAAGCTGAGTTAGAATACCAAAATCACACCATTACCGAGTTTAAGAATGAAGTTCGAACTAGCCAAAACTCACAAGCACAATCTATCTCTAATATGGAAAATATGATGGGACAACTGGTCTTGTCAGTCCAACAGTTGGCAACAACCATTGAGAAAGAAAAGTTTTATAGTCAGCCATTTTCTAACCCTAAAGGAGTGCACAATATTGGGACTGATCCAAGCAACCAATAGGAGGAGGCTAAATCCATCTTGACTTTCCTTTCTAAAAGAAATACATCTCGACCAGTTTCTCTAGGTAATACACCAACTGATGATACAGTTCAGGAAGCTCCCAAAGAGAACAATAAGCCATCTTACATTCCAAAAGCTCCATTTCCTCAGAGGCTAACAAAAGTGAAGCAAGGTAGTGCGATCAATGAAATCATGGAAATCTTAAAGCAGATACATATAAATATCCCTATACTTGATGCTATTAAACAAGTTCTTGAAAGACTTATGTATGAAAAAGAGATAATTGCATGTGTGCAAAAAGACCTTTTTAATTGAACAAGTTAACTCTATAATTCAAAGCAACACCCTTCCAAAATTTAAAGAATCGGGTTGCATTACTATCTCATGCATCATAGAAAATCATAAGATTGAGAAGACTTTGCTAGATTTAGGAGCTAGTGTTAATCTTCTTCCTTACTTTGTGTATATGCAACTTGGGCTATGCGAGTCAAAACCAACATATGTGATTTTATAACTTGCTGATGGATCTCTGAAAGTCCCCCGTGGAATTGTAGAGGATGTTTTGATACAGGTTGACAAGTTTTATTTTTCTATTGATTTTATTGTACTTGATACTCAACTAATACGAGACTCTACAAAATACATTCCTATAATTTTTTATTATCCTTTTCTAGCAACATCTAATGCTATTATTAATTGCAGGAATGAAGTTATGCAGCTATCTTTTGGTAACATGACAATAGAATTGAATGTTTTTAATGTCAACAAGCAACCATATGACAATGAGGACATTGCTGATGATATCATAGAAGCATTAGTTGATGATTTTTTTTTTGTTTCTACTAATTATGATTATGCTTTAAAGATGTGCTTAACTCATTTTGGTTTATATTTCGATCTTGAGAGTGCTAAAAATAAAGTGAATGTCTTGCTTGAGTTAGCACCGTCATAGATACAACTAAGTGGAAACAGAAAATTGAACCACTTCCAACAGTGCAAAGAAGAACATCCCATCGGTTCAATAATCACCAAAATTAGAGCTTAAAGCATCGCTTGACACCTTTCAATATACATTCTTGAGAGAGGCCGACACTTTCAAAAAATTCTAACATGAGCAAATATTTCCCAATCATATGCTTCCAAATCATATTCTGAACCGTGTGAGTGTCGGTCATTATAATATACAGTAATGCAATCTTTGTAACCTTCACAAGATTCAAGCATGAGATATGTTGAATTTCATCTATGGCCAACATCAATACAAAAATATTTTGATTGCAGTCCATTTTCAACACAGAGAGCAGCAAAAATTTGTTTTCTTACTGGTGAGACTGTAATATAATTAATAGCATATCTAATTTTTTTATAATTGTTCTTGTATAAATTTTAATCCATCTTGCACAATTAAATTAAACACATGACATACACAACGAATGTGAAATAAAATACCATCAAATTCTGAAATAAAATATTGAATTAATTTATCATTTACTATATTGTTGGGGCCTGCATTATCAAATGTAAAAAACTACGAATCTCAAAATCACATTTAAATTCACGTAACACACCCAATAAAACATATAATTATTAACTCCATTATGAGGATAGTCAATTTTTCTAAACAATATTATTTTTTTATGCATTATCCAATTACTATCAATATAGTGTGCAGTTGCAGCCATGTATCCTTTTTTATTATTACATGTCCATAAGTCTGACTTAAAAGATAAAATACCATAATAATTATTAATATCATTTATAATAACTTCATTTTTTTATTATACAAAACAATAGTATCTCTACGAAATGTATTTCTAGAAACATTAACATGCCTTAGTTGGAGATATTTTTGGATGGAGTTCGTGAAATGAGAATTTTTCACAAAGTTAGTGGAAACTCGGCATTTGTCACCAATTTCGGTAGTTCTTCGCAACGCGTGAAATCTTGTGAATATACCCAATTGTTGAGATTGAGATTACTACTCAACCTGGCTTTGGGAGATCCAAACTGGAGTTGTGCCTGATTTGATTCCAAACCTTCGTGTTTGAATTGACACTTTTGAAGTGTCTGTTTAGATGGGTTGTACATATCCCCTTTTGCCATGCTAACTTCTCATTACAGTATTTTTTATAATGTGCTTTGTGCTCGGGGACTCAGTCCACTAGTTTACCAATCGGCACCAACTCAAAATGCTGCCAGCGCCTATCCTTTTATTTGGTGACTTTTCGTTTAGTGCTAGAACCGATGGTTGTTTGTGTATCGGCATCTTCTTGAACTTCATCCATATCATTTGGATCAGTGCTACCTCTAAACTGATCAATAATAGCGTTTGAAATTAGAATATTATTAAGACAACTGAAATCATCATCACTTCGATTGTAGGCCATTTAGAATAAAATAATAAAAAGAAGAGTAGAAGATGAATATGTAGTAAAAAATAGAAATGTAGAGAATAACTAGAAGAAGTAGAAAATTATAACTTAAAATTATAGAGTAATATCTAAATAATGAGATATGAGATACTAATTATAACACTAATATAGAGATATTGAAATTTGAGAATTGTTATTGAATTGGGTATAATAGATTGAAAGATTGAAGTGTGAAAAAAAAATGAGTTTAGAATGGAGTATTTATAAGAAAATAAATGAATTAAAAAAAGTAAAAATCTGGCCAACAGTCACAAATGTGATCGTTAGCACGAGCCACGAGCCGCTTGTGCACTTTAGCTCGTGGGCACGAGCCCACAACGAGCCAGCTTGTGGGCTCGGCCAGTGCCCACGAGCTCGTACGAGCCTGTTCGAGCTGGCTCGTATTTTTGTCGAGCTGAACGGGCTCAACCCTCTTTTTTTTTGGATTCAGCTCTAGCTCATGCTTGTCCCTAGACGAGCCCAAGCTTTTTTTTTGGGCAGAGCTTTCATGGGCCGAGCCCATGAGCTGACGACCCCATTTGTCACTCCTACCTTTGCGTATAGAAGAATGTCATTTGGTTTGTGTAATGCACCTGCTACTTTTCAAAGATGTATGCTTAGTATTTTTTCTGACATGGTCGAGA
The DNA here is from genome assembly GCA_023638005.1 of Forsythia suspensa. Taxonomy (NCBI): domain Eukaryota; kingdom Viridiplantae; phylum Streptophyta; class Magnoliopsida; order Lamiales; family Oleaceae; genus Forsythia; species Forsythia suspensa. The sequence continues at coordinate 34,231,785 of CM042674.1, read as the reverse complement.
GGTTTCTTGAAGTGTTTATGGATGATTTTTCGTATATAGAGATTCATTTGATGAATATTTGTGTCATCTAATTTTAGTTTTGCAGAGATATGAGGAAAAGAACTTAATTTTAAATTGGAATAAATGTCACTCCATAGTGAAACAAAGTATTGTTCTGGGTCATATTATCTCTAGCAGAGGTATTGAAGTTGTCAAGGCCAAAGTGGATCTTATCTTCAATCTTCCCGGTGAAAGAAGTAAGATCTTTTCTTGGGTATGCTGGTATTTATAAAAAATTTATTCAAGATTTTAGAAAAATCTCAAGACCCTTATGCAATTTACTTGTTAAGGATGCATTTTTTGTCTTTAATAATTATTGTTTAGAAGTAATTGAAAGACTTAAAAAATTATTGATCACTTCATCCATCATTCGACCGCCTGATTGGGATTTACCTTTTGAACTCACGTGTCATGCATCTGATTATGCTATAGGACAGAGATTAGATCGGTTACCTTTTGTTATTTACTATGCTAGTAGGATTCTTAATGATGTGCAATTGAATTATTCTACTACAGAAAAAGAAATGCTGGCAGTTGTATTTATATTAGATAAATTTTGATCATATCTTGTAGGGTGTAAAGTAATTATTTTTTCTGACCATGCTGCCCTCAAATATCTTCTCACTAAGAAAGATGATAAACTAAGATTGATTCGGTGAATTTTGCTTTTACAAGATTTTGACATTGAGTTTATAGATAAAAAGGACTTTGAAAATGTTGTAGTGACTACTTATCTTGTATTATGTTTGATTTTGTACAGGAAAAATTATCGTTAAATAAGTTATTTTCAGATGAACAATTTATAAATATTGATGTTGTACCTTGGTTTGCTGATATAGTTAATTATCTTGTTACATGTAGGCTTCTAGAACATTGAACTAAACAAGATAGAACTAAGTTCTTAGCTGAAGTGAAGAACTTATTTTGGGATGATCCTTATTTGTTTAGATACCGTGTTGATCAAATTATAAGGAGATGTGTCCTAAAAAGCGAATTCTAAAGTGTGATATCTTTTTGTCATGACCAAACTTGTGGAGGCCATTTTCAATGCTAAAAAGACTGCTGCCAAAATTTTACAATGTAGTTTTTATTGGCCTACTCTCTTTTTTGTAATACTTATATTTTTTGTTATTCATGTGACAAGTGTCAACGCATGGAAAACATTTCGAAAAGAAATATGATGCTACCTAATCCTATTCTAGTAGTTGAGATATTTGGCGTATGGGGGATCGATTTCATGGGACATTTTCTCTCATCATTTGACTATCTTTACATACTAGTTGGTGTCGATTATGTTTCCAAGTAGGTCGAGGAGTTTCCATGTAAGACCAATGATCACAAAAGTGTGGTGGCATTTTTGAAGAGCAATATTCTATCTCGCTTTGGCATTCCAAGAACCATAATCAGTGATGGTGGATCTCATTTCTGCAATAAGTATTTTCAAATCCTGTTAGCAAAGTACTCCATCACATACAAGGTTGCAACCCCATATCACCTACAAACTAGCGATCAGGTAGAAGCTTCAAATCAAGAAATAAAGTAGATTATGGAGAAGACAATTCGACCTGATAGACAGGATTGGACTCTACGACTTACTGATGCATTGTTGGCATATAGAACAACTTTCAAAACACCTATTAGAATGTCCTCTTATAGACTAGTGTACGGGAAAGCCTGTCACCTACCGGTTGAGCTAGAGCATCGAGCTTATTGGGCTATCAAGAAATTCAATTTTAATTTGCAGGAAGTTTGGTCAAAAAGAAAATTGTAGGTGACAGAACTTGAGGAGATTTAGAATGACACTTATGAGAATGCAAAGATCTACAAGCAAAGAAATGAACGTCTTTCATGACAAGCACATAGCAAGAAATTTGTTCACTTCAGTCGAAAAGTACTTTTATACAATTCTCGCTTATATTTATTTACAGGTAAGTTACATTCTAAATGGTAAGACTCTTTTATTGTTCGTACAGTTGATCTCCATGGAGCTATTAAGGTTGAAAATCCCTAAAATGGTGATATTTTCAAAGTTAATAGCCAAATATTAAAACTATATTTGGAGTTCAACTCTCGAGAGGGGAGGAAGAAATTGATTTGAGTGAACCTATCTATCCATCTTAAAAATAAAATAAATTAAAAAAATCAAAATCAAAAATCAAAAATCAAAAAGTAAAAATAAAAAAAAATTGAAAAAAAAAATTAAAAAAAATTGTGTTTTATCTTAATATTTTTCTTAGTATGAGTGCGTTGTGGTACAACTGATCGATGTATATTATTTTCAACTTATTCTCTTTTTTTTTTCTCTTTCTTTATTCCTATATACTGATTATAATTGCATGTACTTAACTGACTTGTATAATTTGAAATATTGAGGACAATGTTTGAAATAGATTTGGAGGTAGGGTGTTTACAAAATTAAGGCATTGTGCATGGACTTTGGAAATTGGATGAAGTAAGGACCTTTTGATTTTAGTACTTGTAATACCTTTGTCTTGGAGGATTGTGACACCTTGTTTGTCAGTTTTGCATGTTGATGTGAGTCACAAGTGTGAAAAGAGAAGTTCGACGAGTGGAAGTGATTAATCAATTGAAGAGACTTCACATATTAAATAAAATCATTAAAGTGAGTCTTGAGCCTTATATCTTCTTGGAGAGAACCCTCTTTATGCCTATTTTTTACATTCACAACGGACAGTTTTCTTTTTTTTTATTCTAGGTATCACTGTACTTGAAAGTACGTAAAATTAGTGTCGTTAGATGACTAATTTGCTCTCTAGAAAGTGATAGTGAAGCCATCTTTGATACTTTTGAGCCTTTATAGCCTACCAGATGAACATTGACCCCTAGTAGTCAGTTTGAAGCCTTATGTAAAAAAATAAAAAAAAGCCTTGAATATTTCTTTTTTTGCCAACTATCCCTACCCCGAGCGAATACACGTTCTTAATGTAATCCATATTTCATATCTTTTTATGATTGAGAACGTAGAGATAAATCTATATCAAATAGTGGTTCTAAAAATATGTGAAGGATGAACGACGAAGAAAGAGAAAAAAAAAACTAATCAGAAGATTAGGATGAATGGTATAAAGTGAAAGTGATCAAAGTCAAAAAAATTATCTCTTATAAAAATATATAAAAATAGAGTTGCAAAATGTGCACTCACTACATATGGTGCACTTACAAAAAACAAAAAACAAAAAAAAAGAAGGTTATTTGAAAATTGTTTTGAGAAAAAAAAAAGGGGTGGGAGAAAATGCACAATAACCATTGTCTTTTAAAAAATCTCTATTTTTCTCACTCATACTTTGTTTATCCACTTATCTCGTTATTTGATTAGCCCTGTCCCGAGCCTACATTACAACCAAATAAAATTCTCTCTTGATTTTAAAGAGCAAATTTCTGAAGTGATGCTAGCACTATGGATCGTAGAGGGTGTGGTATTTGAGTGAAAAAATTGACTTTACTTATCTAATATCTGAGAGATTGTACTCACTTCTAAATCATGGATGAGATTTCCTTTATATGCACATCTTGACGGTGAGTGTGTGATATTATTTTTATTCAACGTCGCTCACTTTATCATGTTATTTGAGCACATGCAAATTGAGATTATTTTCTTCAGTGAGTAATGTTCTTACATATATATTGTGATATTTGGGGATTGACATGATATTTTTAGAAATTGTTTGGTTACTGTAGCTTTGTAGCTTTGATAGCTAATCTAATTGCACAACTTTATTAACTGATGTGTAAATTGATGGATGTATGAGTGATATTTCTCCAAAACTTTGATAATACTTGTACTTCTATCCATTAGTTGTTATTAGTTTGATTGATGAAGTGAATGCAAAGTGCCTTGATAAAAGAATAATAATAATAATAAATTTTAACTCAATATTTGATCGAGGACTAACAAAATCTAGGTTTAGAGGTATTTGATAAGCGCAATTTTAATATACATGTTACCCGCTTATCTTATTTTGTTAGTATTTATTTATTGATAAATGTACTAATTAATGTCTTATTTGAATTATGACAAATTGTGAACAATTATGAAGATTTGGGGACCAAAATGGAAGTTTTTGAAGTATTGGGACCAAATATAAAGTTTTGGAGCAAACAGGACTGAACCTGTAATTAAAACTTAAAGTGGGGACCAAATAATATACATATTGGAACTTGGAAGACTAAATTTGCAAATTGGGTTGGGAACCAATTAATTTGCAGCAAAACACACTGTTTGTCGCGGTGAAACCGTGGTTGACCGTGGCAATTGATCTTGTTTGTTCTTGTTTGCTATGGGTAGTAAGCCGCGCCCGTCCGTAGTTCGTCTAGACATTGTTTGGCTTATTTTTAACTTTATGTCGGGGCCTTTTTTGTCTTTTCACGTACACGAGCTTCAAAATTGATAAAACACTATATAAATACTGAATTTAGGTCGAATTAAGAGAGGACGACGACTAGAAACAGAGAGAAGAATCACGTGGCGAAGAAGAGTTTTTGAAAGATTTCTTCTCCTTCATTTCATGTCGGGTTCTATCAAATCTTTTGTTTTTAATTTAATTATGTTCTTCTAATTTTTTTGAGCCAAGATAGACGATGAAACTTTGTTTAAACAAAGTGATTATCTTGTTATTCTTTTAATCCCGTTTTCGATCTTTAACTTTCATGGTTCGTTCTTGTTGGATTAATTAAATTAAATCTCTTTCATCTTAAATATCATGTATTCTTGATAGTTAGAAATTAATTTAATTAATTCGTGCTTGGTGCTTGAATGTGTTCTATTAATTTCTTTTGATTTTATATTATCTTGTTATCGATTTGGGATACATAGAATGCTTAGGAAACCTTTATTCTTTGTTTTCTTTTAATTGATTTTGATACGGAAAACGCTTAAGAAATTTAAGATTGAAGCAAAGGGGAGCTGATATTGAATTTTCTTCTTTTGAACTTAATTGATAAATATTTTAAGACAACAATAGATTGATTTCGAGTTGTCGTTTGTTTTTTAGAATTAATCAATAATTGGATAATTGCTAAGCTAAACAATGATGGATTCCAAACTTTGGTACTTTACACAACTTGAACCCTCAACTCAACTTTTTAGCATAGTTATTTAATCTTTAAGTTAAATTCTTTCAACTAAACTCCTTCGACCCAACTAACATAGAATAAAATTAATTCGGATTAAATTAGACTTTCTTCGTTGCAGTTTGTGTGGATCGACCTCATTGCTACTTTTCTATATTCCAACAGATTCGTGCACTTGCGAGTTATTTAAAATTTTACAACAAAAACTCTTATGTAACATTTTATTAATCTTATGTTAATGCTTTCAATTGAGTAATCATTAGTGTAACAGTTAGAAACTTTAGTGTCTATTATAAGAAAATTATTCTAATGATTGTTTTTACTCCAAAATTCAGGGACTATTGGTGTAATTAATTTGTTTGACCTGAAGTAATATATAATGTTGTTTATGTTCATGTTGATATTTAAAAATGTCGTGTAACATTTAATGTAAATGTTTTTAAACGAGTGACTATTAGTGTAACCATTAAAATGTTTAGTGATTACTACTTTAAGAATATTACTTGAATGACTATTTTGAAATTTATTCTAAATTTCAATGACTATTGGTATAATCAACCCTAGGATGGATGGTCAAATGAAAAAGAAAGGAAGTAGGTGAATTTTGTTGAGTCGGACTCTACAAATTTAAAGTTTGCATGAATCAGTTGAGTAACCTAGATTAGTCCGATTCAGTACAACTTATATGTCTAAAAGGGAATATATTAGACAAACATAAAATCTGACAAAAACATAGTGTACTAGCACTGATTGTAGGATCCCCAAGTCTGATTGAACTTAGTCGGATAACCTCACCGGACTTTTTAAAAACAAAAGAAAAGAAAAATGGATCCAAAGTCTACAATGGACTTTCTACTTGGATGAAGAGTCTCAAGGAAAAAAGCGTATTCTTTTTTTTTTTTTTTTTGGAAAATAAATTAAAAATTAAAAAATTAAAGAAAAATAGCATATTTGATCTCCAACTTTTCAAAAATTTAAGAGATATAGCCTTAATCTTTAAAAATAGCATTGAACATCTCCAACGTCCTTCTTTAAAGGCAGCATTAAACATCTCCAAGTCATGATCCGATGAATCAATCCATCTATTTTGTCCATTATTTGACTAAAGTCACAAGTGGATTGCATGCGACGTTTGACTTAAAATTAAAATGATTGAAATCACCGGGTAAAATCGTCAGACCACTAGAACATTTCCTTCATTCTTCTCATGTTCTTGTTCATTATTTTTATTTTGACATCCATTTTATTTCAATATATATACATGTATAGTATTTTCAACTTTAGATTGCTCCCACTTCTCCGCCTCTCATGTCCTATTGCAAATATGGCGAGGATGGTATGTTGCTATCGAAATCATATGCATCTAAAAACTTATTGGAGTGACTCGAACTTGGCTAGGAGATTATTCGTATGTGAGGTGAGTTCATTAATTCAGAAGGTGTTGTGGTTGACGAAAATAACGAAACATTTCACACCCTAATTTATGTGCTTTAGGATAATCGATGTGGTTATTTCGTGTAGTTGATCTACCAATTTGTGATCGGATAAAACAAGTTATTATAGGGTTGTTGAATTCAAAGCGAAGATATGAAGGAAAGATAAATGAATTAGAAATGTATGTGAAGAAACTTGAAGAAGAGATTAACAAGCTACAATTAGAAATCCGGAGTCTACAAGTAGATAATAGAGTATTGTTAGTAGGAATTGAGAATGTGCAAACCAGGAATGAAAGACAAGAGAATATTTGTGTTTGTATTTTGTCATTTGTATTTGGGTTATTCGTCACGTGGATCTTCTTGTTTTAGGATGTCTAGAATTTCATTGATATGTTATAATCGAAGCTTGTGTTGTTAATATAACTTCTCCCTTTAATTTAGGTTGCTGATTCCCAAACTTTGCAATTTTTTGTTGCTTTCTTTTTTGTCTTAGTTACATGCGAAAAATATAAATTAATGATGAACTATAAAGGTTGGGGATCTATTATGCTACGTCAAATAATACCTTAGTATTAATGACCCAACACATGTGAAAGATTGAGAACGAATGGTAAGATTGCAGTTAAAGGTTGAGGATGTCACATGCAATGGACAACAAACTTTGGGGACCTTCAATGCCAAAGCTTTTAAGTACATAAGGGCGAAGATTCCACATATATTTATAAGTTAACCTTAACCCTGCTTACAGAAGCTACAAATCATTCATCTAGCAACCCAAAACACAATAAATAATATTTTAATACCGACCCAAAACATGATATTTCAGTATAGGTATTCAACTAGCAACCCAAAACACAAAACATTATCTCTGCTTGATTGTTCATGAACCCACTAGAAACGAAATACATGATAGACCCAAAAATTTATATAGAATACACAAAAATTACTTCTTCCATGAAGATGAATATTGAAATGAAAGACCCAAATTCACTTTTTCTACTTCTTTGCTAGAGGTTCCTAACAGTTGGTATTTTCCTTTGCGGCTAGTATTTGTTTTGTCACTAGTGGTAGTAGAGTTGTCGCTGCACCTACTCTTGTTGTGCTCAATCTTCCCACATATATTGCATGTCATCTTCATCCATTGTCTGTCTCTTTTTGTTGCTTTATTTGGTACTTCATCTAATTCGTTCCTCATAACCTTCTTTGGCCTACCAGGTCGTGTTCGATGAGGAGATAGAGCAACTTGATTTTTTCCTTTACCTGCCCAACACTGTGGCCCATCCGTTGAGTAGATAATTGTATTGTAAGCCTGAAAGAGCATTGCTCTATTGTAACACTCATCTATATATTGTTCAATAGCCATATGTCTATCCATTATGCAACTCGAATGGTATTCTGCACATAATGCCATTCAGCTGGTAGCTTTTGCAAGTACACCTCTTTGAATGAAAGTCAACTGCATAATTATTGCCTGAAATGAAGTTCTCAACCTTAAGCTCATTATCACCAGCCCATGATGGCTTGCAATATTTGGCACCTCTCCTTGTTCTTTTTAACTATTTTCCATATTTTTGGGCCAATGCTATTATGCCATTTGTGAACATTATGTCATTTGTGAACATATTCTCTCTTCTTCTCCATGTGCTTCATGAGATAACGTTGGTTTATCTAGCAAGGAAATAACTAGCTTGTCTATAGCTTGCACTATTGCAGCATTGAAAGGATCACACAAGTTGTTCAATATGTCATATTTTGTTGTATCTCTGAAGTGTGACCTACCAGCTGGCTTCTTCGCCAATCATTTGTACTCCTCAATATCCTCAACTTTTATTTTTTTCATCTATTCCTCCCATTCGGCCTCATTCGTCGCCCTAGCTACTCTCCACAATTTGTTCTTCAAATTTAAACCTTGATGCTAAAATTTGAAATTATTGTGTAAATACCTAACACAAAAACGATGTTATGCCTCTTTACACAACTTATCCAATGTATCTACCAAACTTTTTTACTTATCGTTGATAAAGTTCCAACTACTTGCATCAACAACACCCATATCGTCAACCAACAACTGTATGAACTAACTCCAACTACTTCTCCCTCCCACCACACCATACGCAACACCCTACAAGAAACATCTATCAAGTCCTATTATTCTCCTATACCTTGATCTAAAGCCTTGTTTGCAAGTAGTCAAACAAATGTAAAGCTTCTTAAACTCCCTAAACTCTAGTGCCATCATAGTCTTCAAGATAATTGTGCTCTCAGGATTACTCATCCTCATATGTTCATAGTAATTACCCACCATTGCAAACCATTGCAAACTGTTTTCTATTTCTTTGCTAGAGGTTCTTTGCACTTGGTATTTCCCTTGGAGCTGGTACTTGTTTTGTCACTAGTGGTAATAGATTTGTCGCTGCACCTATGATTCTTGTGCCCAACTTTTCCATATATATTGCATGTCATCTTCATCCATTGTCTGCTTGTTTTGGCCACTTTATTTGGTACTTCATCTTGTTCTTTCCTCCTAACCTTTTTCGACCTATCAAGGTCGTGTTCGATAAGGAGGTGGAGCAACTATATGATTCTGTTATCGACTTTTTGTTTACTTAATCATTTAATCTTTTGCATCTCGCTTGCAGGAGAGGTCCCGGGCATTTCCCGAGAGAGAAGGACTTCAAGGTTATTGGTGATTTATATTCTTACAAGGGAGACTTCTCCGGTATTCTTACAAGAGATTCAACCATCTTTCACTCTTCTAAAGAATGAGAAAATTTCATGTCTTGTTTGATTACATTTTTAAAATTTTCCTCCATTTGGTACAATAAAGGAAAATAGAGTGGAAAGTTAGAAATAACCTTTTAGGTATTTTAATTTTTTTGTCTAGCGAACTATAAATTTAACACGGGTAAATCAAAATAATAAAGGGTAAAAAATCATTTTACTTTCCATTTGTTCTTTATTCCTCTTACCCATAATGGAAAAAAACTATGTTTCATCATTTTCCAATACATCTACTTCACAGTCATTGAGATCAGGCCGTCCAAACTTTACACCATTGAGATCAGTGAGTTGGAGAAGTTGATTCTTACTGCATTTTTCCCTTGCACATCATGAAATATGATACATATAATTTTGATTAAGATTTTGTACTAAACAAACTATTAACGGGTATTTTACAATCTTCTTAATGTATCAATTTCATGAAGCATTACATACTTCAACGATAGTGTTGCGAGTTTAAGGAATTTTATCTTGGAGTTGTATTGAGCCGTTAATACCTGCACGAAGAGAGGTTAAAACAAGGACAACATTTTCTCGTGATTCTCCGAAAGGCTTGCTTTCCTAAACTTTATTTCTTTTACATTGACGATTTGTTATTATAAATATCTTTATTATTTTGATATTTAAATTTATTAAATGAATCATGTTTCCTATATATACAAGTCAAAATATCACATTTTCCCAACCATAAAGGGAACTCCATTACAAATTAATATATACAATCTTGAAATAAATAAATAAAAGATTACATTCGAGATTATGCAAATGTGTAACCAACCGAAAATATAAACTACAATTGTATATAAACTCAAAACTAGAATAAGAACACTTGAAAGAGGCCGTGCTTATAAATTGTGTTTACTCATTTAGTGACAGTTGGCGATTAGGGAGAATAAATATATTTTTGTTATAGTTAATATTTGTTTAGCTAATTTAATTATGAGAAATGGCCTGCATGGATCATCGGTAGGTAGAAATACCAAAACACACACACACACACACACACTTAGTCGATTAGGGATGGATGCAGTCCGCTTCGATCTAGTTCTAAAGAGAACCAAATTGAAATTAAAATCATTGTTTATCTTGTAAATAAAACTATGAGTTCCAACTTGAATAATGGAACCAAACTGTGTGATTTGGTTTGTATTGGTTTCATAATTAAAGTTTTCAGAGTTATTATATTTCTAACAACTATTTTTATTCTCTTTGTTTTAAACAATATAATAATTTAAAAAAAAAATCATAATTTTTAAACCTTAATACATTCACAAAAGAACAACGTATCAAGTTTTAAACACAATGTTCAACCTCACTAATCAATAGTAAATAATAAACATAGAAATAAATTATTTTACTTTTATGGACTGAATTTTCAAAAAAAATAAATAACTAAAAAACAATAAGGTCGGTCCAATTCTTCAATTTTAGGTCTAAAACCGATAACTAAACCATAAATGGCCAGTTCTAGGTTATAATATCCATTATTCAATTTAAACTTAAGAAAATCATACCAAACTACTCGATTCGATTTTGATTCAATTTGATACTTTTGTCCACTCCTATGGTTGACTACCGTTACGAGTCATATATTGGATATGTATGAACTGGCCTATATTTGATTTGTTTAATATATTTCCTTGCAAACTGTCGGATAATTCATGCAGATTCATATTATTTTAAGAAATATTTCATTATCAACGATAGAAAACAGGACCTAAAGTACAAGTTTGTATGACAGAAAATTCCAATCAATGGCACATATAAATGCTCCTATTAGCTAGAGTTTTTGCTACAGCTAATTACTAATGCTGTATAAAATACTACTTATCTGGAGTTGTCTAAATTAAGCCATTTTGATGGTGAAGAGGCCAACAAACATTGAGCAATATACTAAAACAAGCAACAAAAACCAGGTGAGGAAGACAAAATATATACTCTATTAAAATTTAAACTAGGTCAAACTTCATACTTATCGCATTTTCTAATTGTTTGAATAACGTTATAAATCTCTTCCTTTGCTGATTTCCCGACTAAGTATACTTATGCTATATCTCATTTACATTGAACGATACTCCATAGCATAACACGATTCAACTTCTAAATTTATGCAAGTGTCTAGGTATAATTTTATCGAATTTTGGAGTTGCATTTTAAATATTCAGTTACCCAATTGATTATTCTTTTCGTTTAAGAGATGTGAGATTTCATACTTTACATAATCTTGGAAGATAGTGGCTCGTTTGAGCATACCAATCTTAAAATCTAAATGTTCAATCGATCTTTAGACGAATCAAGTTGCTCATTTAAAATCTTTGAACTCTATTACCATATTGATTATTGAATTATTTTATTAGATTCTCAAGTTTTAATACTCCAGCACTATACTATAAAGAATGCTGCATTATTGTCGGCCTAACTGATACAAACATCATCATTTTCAAAAGTCTTTTATTGTCTATTTCAAAAATATGTTCTTTATGGTCTGCCTACAAGAGTCAACTTGGTTGAAAATTAATTAGAGCCGTCCTTGTTGTGTTAGAAATTAAACTCTTTTGTCTTGTTTCCTGCCATGCAATAATTAAACATTTAAACCTATATATGACTTTCCTTGTACAACTCCTATATAAGCAACAAACAATGGTCAAACGTTGTGAAGAAACCTTAAGAATTGTTCTTGTTGAGAATAAGGTTTAGTTTCTATTCAAAAAACTCGTTTTTCCTTCGATTTTCACAGGCATTCTTGAAAAGATTAGATGTACTAATTAAGCATTGAGTTCATACTTTTACATGCATGGTACATAATCAGGTTAGACTGCTCAATCAGCAATTCTATTAGTCTGATACTGATATCCTTTGAGAAAGAAGAATTCGATTCAACACGAGAACCCAACTTTATAATGCTAACAACTTTTCTCTTTACAGTGATTTCTGCACAGTCTTCTTTGTCTGAAATATTAAGAATAAGGTATACAAAAGATTGTCAAATTTTCCAATATGAAGAATGCCGTTCTCCCTCAGGTGTCATCACAAGATTTGTACAGCTTTGGTAAGATTAATGTAGGAATTAGTCGAACTAAATTCTAGTACTTAATTACATTAATTTCTGTAATGAAGATTCACATTTTATATATATTTTCAAATTTCAGGCTACGAGGACAGCAACTTGTAAGTCATCTCTTCTCTTACTATTAAATTCTCGGTATTCGTTTGAATCATCGATTGATTGATGAAAACTCTTTAATATGAACAGGAATTCGTATGATAGCATCTTTTGCATGGATTTAGACATGCAAAATCACCATAGCCAGTTCGATGAAATCGTTACTATGTATTCTCAATCATCTGTCGACTATGTATCAGGTTCAATCAATGTCTCTATGGATATATCATTAATTTTGTCAAAGAACCTACTTTTAATTACATTTTTTTTTTTTCAGGACTGCCGTTGATAATGCCAATAGAAAGACTAGATTGCCCTCCATTTGTAGAAGAAAGTCATTTGAATTCCATGCCCATTTGCGACAATAATAAAAACCTTGGCAAGACTCTTGCAGTTCATCAAAGTAAAAATGTATGGCAATCTTCTTATACTTTGAGGCTTGTTTGGTTGAGTGGATATATAATTAGTCGGAAATTTCACAATCCCATTTATGTTTGTTTATAGGAATTACAGCCCATAAAAAATTCAAGAAAACGTTCAATTGAGGCTACTGATGATCAAAAACACAAGAAGGCAATGTGCTTTCAAGAAGACATGGAGGGAGAGAAAATCCAAAGACAAAGGGTATGTAACTCTGTGTGCGCGCACGCGTGTGGGCTTACATTTTTGTATCTCTATTAACGAGTTTTGATAGGAATTCAAAAATTGTCAATAATGTTGATAAAATTGCTAAATTTTGTTTAATTTTGTATACACTAGGTGCCCACGAAGAGAAGTCAGAAGTTGACGAACAAGATCACAGCCCTTCAGAAGTTAGTTTCTCCTTATGGCAAGGTTAGTACTAAGGTGAACTCAAAATATCAAGACAAACATTTTCGTTTGATGGATTGTCTTGTATATGTAATTTAAGCTGATATTGACTAGAAAATGTCACAATTTGCAGACTGACACGGCTTCAGTGCTTCTGGAGGCTTATATTTCGATCAAGGTCCTTCAAGATCAAATTCAGGTTTTTTCACTTATTAGTCTCTCTTTCTGGGACTGCATTTATTTATTCATCTATATTTATATCTTCAACGTACTTTTTCATTAAACAAGTAATGACAAGACATGAACACAAAAGCTTTGCATTCTCTGTTGCGAATTTGAACTACCTTCAAATTTATTTATTTATTGAACCATTATATATATACACTCTCCAATTACACCAAAACTACACCACGCGATGCTTCAAATATTAGTTACAAATAATTAATTATTTGACCAAATAAATAAAGTGGTCCTCATTATTTGACAGATCTCACACAGTAAATAATGGTGTACATTTTCACCCAGATAACTAGCGTTTTCCTTATTTTTATTTGTATCCAAAAAAATTGGAAAATGGGCCATGCTTGCATTAGACAGACCACACATGAAATCGGACCAGCCCTCGTCTAATTTTACAAAAGCCAATATTATTTTGAGTCAGCCCACCCCTAGTTTTAGACCATTTTAAAAATATATATTCAAAACAATTAAAAAAATTTAAAAATAAGTTCATTATCTCCCCCACCACATCCCCCAAAACGCCCCACCCCACAGTCCAACCCGGGGATTTCAACCTCCTGGTCGCTTTGGTCACAAATCGGCTGGTCCGTTTGGGGTGGGGATGGGGTGAGGACTTGGTCAGATTTTTAAAAGGCCATTTAGGAAAAATAAAAATTTGGTTTAATCGGACATTAACCCGATTGATCCATCGGGTGAATCGTAACAGGCCAAATAGGCCCATTTATTTTATTGGGCCGGGTTAGCCTATTTTGCCACCTCTAATCAATAGACAATTATTTATTCTAGACATTCTTGAGAAATTTAAATCTAAAGCTCATATTAGATCGAATATTACTGTATTTACTAGGTACTTTGTACTTGTGTGCTAATTTTTGTGCAGAACTTGCTTCATATGCTGGGTAGCCCCCATGCCAACATCGAATCAGTTCACTCAATGGTAAACATGTTTTGACAGGATATTTTATATAATTAAAACACCGTCCAAGTCTAGATGAGATTTTTAGCTTATATATATTGACAATTAAATGAAATATGGTTTTGAATTCATAAACAGGGAGCAGAAAAAGGAGTTGATCTACAAAGAAGAGGGCTGTGTTTGGTTCCAGTGTCATTCACACATAAATTAATAGAGGACTGCAATCTTTATCAAGTTAATGAGTTTCTGCCGGCCCTTGATTAATAATACAGGATGCCTCTGAAGTATTTCCCATATAGTTAACTCTTTTTTCTCGAATTTTACTCTTAACAACTTCTATATTCGAAGCAAGATGTTGCCTAATTAGACCAAAAATTACAAATGTCTGAAAATATGATAAAGCATTCAAGCTATGGCTAGAATGATATCATGTATCTTGATCGAGTTACACTAGTAAACAAATTAATGAGAATTCACTGTATTCGAACTCAAAGACTTCACGTTGTATCTTTAATACAAAAAATTGTTGCCTTTTGTATATCGAACGACCTTATAGTAGCCCCGTGAGCCATTAAAACACCCCAATCAATATAATGAAAATTTAATGAGCTTGTAAATAAATATTTACTAGGTTTCACACTTTTTACGGCAATCTGGTTGCTATTCACCACAAATTTTATTACCGTGAAGCAAAATTGGATATACAAATCTTTTACTAAGAATTCATTGTCTTTAATAATGGTAATCTACTGCAGTAAAAACACTCAATTCTATTGTTTAAAGTAGATAGAGATTATAATATTTCTTGGTCGAAAAGGAAAAGTGCAACCCTAGGCTTGGTCGCAAGTTAGGGTTAGTGGAAACCAAACAACCCCTCTTACTATATGTAAAGTTGACTACCAAATTTTCAAATTTTCAAAATTAGTTATTTTATTTATTAGCTCATCACAATTATGTTTTAAGTAATCAATCTATCACAAAGGAATGCTGGAATGGTAACATGTCTCACGAATACTAGTCAAAAGTCAAGAACTCAAGAATTTAATTTTGAATTATGTGTTTCTTATTTAGAGCATCTTCGCTGCTATTTTTTCAACTCAAAAACCCATTTTACAATAAATATTTGTGGATCATGGCAAACAATCAGCATTTACTCTTGAAAAATAGTACACATTTTCCAGTTATACACGCTTTGACCGAAAATAGTGTTTTACATTTCTATCCTTCAATTTAGTTCTTTGAAAATTGATTCTTTGAAGAAGAAGGGTAGGATTGTCCAATTTATAATTTTGAATGTATTTTAGTCAATGGAAAACAATGGTTACATGTACAAAAGATGGCCCACCATAATAAATGCAAAATGCATTTTTTATGAGAAATGGCCATCGAACATGTTCTTAGATTTTGAAAATGTCATGTTTTTTTTACGTTAAACTTAATTCCGTCAAGAATAGTCGAGATAATGCACTAATGTTTTACATAGCTCTCTCGTTAATAATTACATCTAATTTTATTAAATTTAACATATTAAACATGTTCAAAAAAATTGACAAAATTTTAAAAACGAAGTAATAAAAATATCAACTTTAGTGCTAAATATTCTTGACCACATGAATAGAAAAGGCATATAAAATGATAACTATATGTCATGAATAATTGTCTATGGAGTGATGGTATGATATTCCCACTATAAAAAGGTAGATATGAAAAAGAAACAAAAAAATGGACTTGTCGTCCTTTTTCCCTCCATAGAATATTTTGTTTAAAGTAGACTGTTAACACTCAATTTTGGTTAGACCTCCACGTCAAGTAAATTCCCAGTAAAAATCTCATCTAGGCCTAATTCAGGCCCCACTAAGGCCTTATAGGCCCAGCGAGGGCCTTCTAGATTCATAAAGGTCTTATAGGCCCGGAGAAAACCTCGAGGGCCCAGCAAGGACCTCGCAAATTCTCAAAAGGTCTCAAAAGCCCATCAAACATCTTAGTATTTTTGAATCGAAGTATTGCGAGGCCCACAAAGGACTTCGACACTCATGGTCGACCCAGAGAGCCTCACCAAACTTCGTATTTATTATAGTCTGCAATCTGCATATAATTCGATATTTTGGGACAGCTAAAAAGAAATTTCATGGAAGATTGTGTTTGATTATCACAAGGAAACCATATCCCAATCCAATAAAATCAGCAACACAATCTTAGAGATTGAGAGAGATTAGGATGCAATCTCGGAAGATCACGACAAGATTGGAACCTACCTTATCTGATAAAGAAAGAGAATCTCAACATAATTCTAATTGATTGCTTCCCTAAATCAATTAGAATTCTCTCCCTATAAATATCAGATTCCGGTTATTCTAAGGTATGCACGATTTTTATGACTCATTCTTTTTATGAGACGCTTTTTCTACACTTAAAATTTCACCCTAAACTCTACACAAATCTCTACCTACTTGTCCCTCCCACACCCAATTACTTCCACCCCAGTGTATTACTCTTATACCGGCAATTGACTTGATCGTCGGAGTACTAGCGATCGTCGGACCCTTTTCTCCGGAGATCTTGGTGCCTAACGATTGTCCGAGTGTTGCGGTGTAACATACAAGTTGGCAGATGAGTGACTGGAGATCTGTTGACACATGGACGTTGTAGCTTCCGACGTCAACAGATTGGCACCGTCTGTGGGAAACGAAAGACGTTACACAGCCTAAAATTTGTAGTAAAAACGTGTTTTCTACCAGGAAGAGCATGGCAACCGAACATTCCATGGAAGAGGAAGTCTAATCCCACCATCTTGACTGCCATGGGAGAGAGCGTTCAGACCCTACGAATGTAACCCGCCGCAAGAGAAGAAGATAACGGCAGCAGTGAACGGTTGAATAGGAGAACCAGGACCTGAGGGTGGACAACGCCCGAATGAAGGCAGCGGCTTGAAATGTTTGGAAATCAATCTCTTCAACATGGACCCAAGCGTAGCTGTGCCTGGCGAAGCCCTTCGAGGTTCAGCTCTATCGAAAGTTGTCGGTCTCAAGATGATTCGCCAATCCTCAACGGGCGAAATCCTAAAACCAGGAGAAACCTCGTGCCTCGTGAGTAGAGAAGCCGGTCTCCTCTGCCAGCGTATTTGACAGGTTGGGGTCTGGGTCATCTGTGACTTGACCTCAATCATTGAGTAGTCGGCGTAGCGAGCCCAACAATGACCACCGAGAGAAGAGAAGGGACTCTAGGGCTACGGATGAAAGACCAGAGAGGTTGTGCGACCTTGACGACGACGATGATCTTCCATTCTCCAAAGAGTTGAGGGCTAGAGAACTCTCCGCAGGGTTCGAAATGCCTCATATGGAGAAATATAATGGGAGAGGTGATCCACGGATTCAATTAGAGGTTCGCTTTCTAAAGGCCTTCATCCTTATTTAATGATTCTTTTTAAAGTCCCACGCCTACCATAAATAATAGGTTTGGACTTGGGGGACTATTGTTATCACTCAATTTTGGTGAGGCCTCCACGTCAGCAAAGTCCCAGTAAAAGTCTCATCTAGGCCTAATTTAGGCCTCGCTAAGGCCTTATAGGCCCAGCGAGGGCCTTCCAGATTCATAAAGGTCTCATAGGCCCCGTGAAGGCCTCGGGGGCCCAGCAAGGACCTCGCAAATTCTCAGAAGGCCTCAAAGACCCATCGAACATCTTAGTATTTCTAAATCGAAGTATTGCGAGGCCCACAAAGGACCTCGACACTCATGGCCGACCCAGAGAGCCTCACCAAGCTTCGTATTTATTATAGTCCGCATATAATCCGATATTTTAGGACAGCTAAAAGGATATCCCATGGAAGATTGTGTTTGATTGTCACGAGGAAACCATATCCCAATCCAATAAAATCAGCAACACAATCTTAGAGATTGAGAGAGATTAAGATGCAATCTCGGAAGATCACGGCGAGATTGGAACCTACCTTATCTGATAAGGAAAGAGAATCCCAACATAATTCTAATTGATTGCTTCCCTAAATCAATTAAGATTATCCCCTATAAATATCAAATTCCAGTTATTCTAAGGTACGCACGATTTTTATGACTCATTCTTTTTATGAGACACTTTTTCTACACTTAAAATTTCACCCTAAACTCTGCTCAAATCTCTGCCTGCTTGTCCCTCCCACACCCAATTACTTCCACCCCCGTGTATTACTCTTATACCGGCAGTTGACTTGATCGTCGGAGTACCAACGATCGTCGGACCCTTTTTCTCTGGAGATTTTGGTGCCTAACGATTGTCCGAGTGTGCAGGTAACATACAAGTTGGCAAAGGAGTGACTGGAGATCTGTTGACACGTGGACGTTACAGGTTTCGACGTCAACATAGACAATAACGTGATTTTAATATATATATATATATATATATATATATATATATATATATATATATATATTTCATACATGTCGACCATAATGTTCAGTACATTAGATTTTAGAAAAATTACAAATGTCCAATACATTAGATTTAAGGAAAATTACATTTGTCATTTCAACTTTTACCCACTTTTGCACTATTGTCTTGAACCTTTATTTATTAACAATCCTATATCCAATATTTAATTTGTTAGCGCACTTAGTCCTTACTAATAGTTATGTCAAAAAAATTTATTAACTGAATGTTTAGAAGACGAATATACTATTAAGTTTATATAAAAAAGAAATATATTAATAAAAGAAGAGCAATTAAAAATATGAGGAAAGCAAATTAATTCACCATTTTTCTCACAAAATATCACGTTATCTTCTTCATGTCTAAACCCCTCCCCTCTCCTACCCTACCCTCCCTACCCTACCCTACCCTACTTCTCTCAACACACACATACGACTTCACTCCTACCCATCATTGAAACCCCCCCACCATTATATTTCAACTACCAAAAGTTCATATCACTACAAACTTCTACCAATGGATAGCCTTCAAAATCTATTGTAAGTTCTCATACTTACGAATAGACAATTCCCACCCTACCTCCTCTATCTACTACCATTACACCATGGCCACAACCCCAAATCAACGTGAGACTGAGAGAGTTCCTTACAAATAGCTTCTCTAGAATCGGGCCACTACACACTTATGTATTTATTGATTTCTGGAGATGTGGGGTTTGATGAAGGGTGCACGTTCGGAGCTAGTATAGAGAAGTTGTGGGAGCGACGTAAAATTGCACGGGTCAAGCTCCCCATTTCTTCTTACTTTTCTAATCTTCCTTGTATGCTCTGCTATCTTAACGTAATCCTGGGAGTAGGCTTATAGTCTAGCAAGTCAAGTGAACGACATGGCATCAAGGAATCCCCTTGATTCAACCTTTGTCGCATCGGTAGCTTACAGCTGGCAAAGCTAACTTCTATACATAAAAAGATTAATATTGATTTAATTTGAAATTTTCCATGCCCTTTTTGACTTGGCTGCTTCCTCCAACCCTAAGCCACACCTCCCACTCTGACTTCATTAAACATTTCTCATATTTTTCTCTTTTTACTCTTGTCTTGGATATAAAGAAGATGATGAGATGAGGGGTTTAAAAGAGATATAATGGAATTAGAAGAAATGTTATCAATATTTAACTTGATATCTGAAGGATTTGTATAGGCCTACACTTGCTGACACCATACATTGGTGGTGCCACTGTTGTGATAGAAGCTAATACATTTTATTCTTAATACTGTTGTGACTACCACTAATCATATTCATAGTTTCTTTCTTAAAACTTATTTTGTATCTAATTTTTATTTTGGTTAATATTTTTCTTCACTAATTCTTCATTGGAGTTTGATGCTAACATAATCTGGTGGTCGTTACACTAGTATGTAAGAGCAATTGAAGCTGTTTGTTGTAGTGTATGAGAGTTGTGGTGGTGCACGAAGATGGTAGCTGATTGTTAGCATGATGCTGTGGTGGTAGTAGTAGTGTGGTTGTTTATTCTTGGGCGATGATAGAGTTTGGATGAGGAAGAATGGTCAATTTTCTTTTTCTTTTTAAAATTTTCATCATTTTACTTTATTTAAACTTTTGAATAAATTCGTCTTTTAAAACTCTAGAAAATATTATTAGGGACTAAGGGCGTTAAAAAATGAAAGGTTGAGAATAAGATTGCCAAGACATAAAGGGTCGGGACATAAGTGCGAAAGAGGGTAAATATTAGGGACGAAAACTATAATTTTCTCTTAGATTTACTAATTGAGTGACCATTTGTGAAACCATTAATAACTTCAATGACTAATCAACTAAGAAAAATACTTTAATGATCAACCAACCTCTATCGGGGACCAACCACGGCATACAGGGGCAGAATTGCCCATTTGTTTTAGTCCAACCGCAGTGGGACCGTGGCAAACAGGCATGTTCGATTTTCAGTTGGATGCACCAAAATGTGTCTTTCACTCCAAATGATGCGTCCCTTAGATTTAGATGTCTTTACACTATAAATTCAAGATGAATTTGATGTTAGAAACAACATGAAATCATCGTTAAACAACATCAAATTCGTACATATAAATCTCAAATTTTTTTTATACTTTCAATAGTTCATTTTTCTAGGTTTCATTAGTCTTGAAATCCACTAAAGCTATTTATGTGAAGACCCTTTAATATCTCTTTTTCCGAGATGGTTCAAATATCGCTTTTAGGATAGCGTTCCACGCGCTTCAAGTCTCGTTCTCATTAGTCCTTCTTTGTTCTTCTCAAATTGTTGCAGTAGAAATTTTTCCTAGTTTGTGCTTTCATACTTCATCTCTCAAGGAGTAAGTTTAACAACAAGTGTAATCGGAATAATAATTTATTTTTATACTTCAATACTTATCTAGAATTATATAATTAGCGTTAGTACAAATCAAAGGTTGTCAATCCTAATTTTCTCTAAAGAATATCCTTATACTTTTAAACCTAAGTGTAGTAATATATCATCCATCTAAGTAATATTTTAATTTCTTTTTATTTTTTAATTTAAGTTTTATCGGGATTCTTAACCTCTATTTAGTGTGGCACTTATGTCCTCAACTTTCTATTTGTTGTACTCATATCTCCAATCTCTTAAAATAGTGCACCCAAGTCTCTAGCCAACGGAAAAAGTTTATTTGAATGTTAAATTGTCATGTGGCACTCATGTGATATCAGGCTGAAAAAGTTAAATTGCACAAAAATATTTCATTTATTCCTAAACAATCCAAACGGTATTTCAACTTTCATTTAGAAATTCGAATGTGGTAAAATTTCTGTTCATGAACCCGATCACCTTTCTTCAATCCATCTTTCGACATCACATGAATGTATAGATCCAATGTCCTTGATTCTGATCGCTCATTGATTCGTCTGGTATGTAAATATACGATTCATTTATAAGTTTACTAGATCAAAAATTTATGCAACAAAAATGTACAGATCCAATGTCACATTCAATAAAGATTTATGATACATGGATATGATGTACTCAATGTGCTCGAGTATATCCCATCGGTGTATTAGAAATGATACAATGGGACGGATCTAAAGCTAAACAAATTGATTCTACCCCAAGGACCAAGGATAGTGTTGGTTGTAAAAGTTGTGAATCCACCTGTCCAATGGATTCCTTGAGTGTTCGAATTTATTTATGGTATGAAACAACTCGCAGTACGAGTCTAGCTTATTAATATGTTCTAGAAAACTCTACTTGAATCCATTTGACTGACAAAACCCGTGCTCTAAATATTTTGATTTATTTTGAAAATGGTTTTTTCTGGTCCAAGTGTATCTTCTCTTTACCACAAATCATAGTTTGTCAATATATGCAAGTTCCTTAATTTTCTTTCTTCAATGTAGAGAAAATAGGGTAATTCGTGGGTATACTATATGCATATATATTTTAGAACTTCTTCTAACAATTTATGCATTCTATTATTATTACCAACTGGGCGATCTATTAATCCAACTAGCGTCTCGGCCTGTTACTTATAATTCTAGACTATTTCATTTTTTGATGTTAGCAATGTACACCGGTCAAATATGATTATTTTCTTGTTGGGATCTTTTACATTTTCTTTTTCCTCATGTGAGAATTAGAATCAATTCCCGTATTATCTACTTCTATTCACATGTGTTGATTGAGATAATAAATTAGTTTGGATTAATATGGAATTTTCACCTCACACTCATTTTATATTTTCTTCTTGGTTGATAATAGTAGGCGCAGCAACATTAATGGATTGTTTTAAAAAAATAATCCATTCTTTTGTATCTCATATGTGTTTCATAATTAAAAGAATTAGTTGTACCACTGATACAACTTAATTGAGCCCTTTTACAATAATATCTCAAGTATTTATTGGTGATGCACTTTTTCTTGGCAGGAGCGACTTATGATAATACACGTCTTGTTTATCTTGATGAAACGGATAGAATAGCAATCCCAATGCCAAAAATATCCATAATGTACAGTAGGTTTTCAATGGCTTCCCTTGCATTACCAGGTATGTGTGATTTTGTTGCTAATTAATAGTATATTTTAGACTAATTACCCGCAAAATATACCTTTCAACGACAACAATGCTAATTACTTTTGTAATGACAATTAGAATGATATTAACTCCTATATATTCATTATGTATGTAAAATCGGATGTTCTATGGATACAAGACCTTTAATGTTTCAAACTCTGATTCTGGACTGTGAGAGTTATTTCTTTGGATTTCTATTTTTTTTTCCTAGACTAGGTATTGGTATGTATCCCAATTTCGATTTTTCACAATCAGTTGGTGATAAGTGTAGATTTACACTTATCTAAATATCAAAAGTGGACAATTATATATACTCTTAAGTGAATCTTTACTTAATTGTGTATTGATTTGATTGTTTTAGGTCAAAATCAGAGTTTGAATGGAATTGGAGAAAAATAAGCAAAATAGACAAAGAATAATTGAAAATACACGAAGACTTGGAAAGAGACCAAATTGCAAAAATCAAAAGTTGAAGGACTTGGGTTACAAATAAAAGATGAATAGATTGAAATAAAAGAAGAAATTTAAAGACTAAAGTGCAGAATATTGAAAGTGGAAGGAACAAAAGTGCAAATACTGGTTGTTGTGATCTGCGGTTTGCAAACCGTGGATGAACCGCAGCCCACATGGTGGTTTTTCTGAAATTTCCTAAATAGAAACGAGGGGTGTTTGAGTCCTTTTTAAATTAAAACAAGTCAAAGAGGCTTAAGACTATATAAAGACCTAATCTATGTCAGATTAGGTTGTCGAATCATTAAGAAAAGAATAGACAATAGAGAAGATTGGGACGTGAAGAGACGAAAAAATTGAAGCAAGATATTCAAATTCTTCTCATCTTTTATTCATATCCAAGATATTCAAACTTTTTCTCATCTTTTATTCATATCCGATTAAATTTATATATTCCAAACTTTTTATCACCTAGTTTAGATTCTTTAATTTCATTTCTCAAGTCTTGATTATAAATTAATTACATATTGATTTTACTTCTTCTCATAATGCTTGAAATAATTGGTCATTATTTTGAATTGTGGATTGTAACAAATCGAGATGTAAGTTATTAATCTAGACCACGTAGTAAAATCTTGCAATTGGATAAAAGGTAGAGATACGCTTTTGTTATTGTGGCGGTCTTGAATTGAATTCTTAGGAAATTTAATGCATCTAGTTAAGGATTATTCTGACTTCACATATAGATATAGTGAGTTGACTTAATTGGATAGGACTAATTTGAACTCAAGAGAGGTAAATTATGTTAAATTCGTGAATTCGACCGAGTATAACAATATGAATAAATCTTGAGAGGAGAAATTAGAAATGACAACTATGATAAATTCGTGATTCCAAATCCTTTAATAATTATATTCGATAAATTCTTGACATTCACTAATGCGAACGAAAGCCATGGACCGGCTAGCAAGGACTTGATACATATTCGGTGGGAACATTAACGATGGGAACATTAACGAGATCAAGAGCCAAGAAGATCAAAGAAAACATACAAGGTCTTGTTCAAGCTACATGGGCCGAAACCGATATAAAAATTACGACACCAAACTTCAAAACGAGTATGACAAATGAAGTGCAAACTTTGGTACATTTGATTCAAGCTAAGGACTATCTTGAAGGCATAACGGAGACTAATGGGAGGATGGATGACCAATACAAGTAAGAATCAAAGTTCGGAGACCAAAACGAAAAAAAGGACCATGATCGCCTAAGCAAATGAGGTGAGAGATCGCCCCCCCTAATGTTGGTTAAACAGAAGCTAAAGACGTCAACTGGGCGATCGCCCGATCTCCCAGGCTTATTCCGGGATGAATTTTGATATTTTATTATTTTTGTTTCTTTTTTCAACTAGGACTCCTATTTAATTAGTTTTAAGTATTTTCAATTAGATTATGATATCTTTAATGTTTACTATTTAAGCATTTTTTTTCATTGTGAAGAAACACAACTTTTATTTTGAGAGATTAATTAAAAAGTGAGGATTCACTTTTCTTCCGAGTTCTTAATCGAATAAACTTAAACTTATCAAAGATTTCGCAACTCTTTGTGGCGTTCATAACTCTGGTTCGAGCAAGAAATCATCGGGTCAAGTCCTTGCGGTAACATTTTAGCTTTCTTGGGGTTCATATCAATCTTGGCTGTGGGTTCTGAGATTTAATTTTCCGCGGGTTTGCATCAGTTAGTATCAGAGCTTTGGCTCTAAAATCAAGTTCTATCTTTTAATTTTTGTTTCATCAGATTCATCTTGAATCATATATAAAAATAAAATTCTCATTCGTTATTCATCTTCTTCAAGAATTGTTTAGAAAAATTCCATTAAACAAAAATCAATAATTTTTTTCTTCTCGTTCTTGTCCTGTGTTAATTTTTTTTTTTATCCTTTGTGTTGGATAAAAAAATGAAAATTCAAGAAAAATTAAAAAAAATCATGAAAACGTATTCTTTTAAATTTCTTGTGTTATATTAGACAAGAAAAATAAAGTGACACATTCTTTTGAAATTCTCGTGTCATAATTGTCATCTGGTGCTTATTTCTTATTTCTTGTTCTTTTTTTCATCTTTATTCTTTCTCGTGTCCTCCTTAATTCTTGTTCTTGAACATCGCGGGAGCCGAATTCTTGATTGAGTTTAAATAGTTCATTAGAAAACTTGGTAAGAAAAACAAGAGAGGAAAAAGACAAGAGTTGTGAGATTATTATCGAAAAAAGACATATAGAGTGAAACACGAGTGCAAACACGTTAGGCAAATTTTTTTTTTTTTTCTATTTATTTTTATTATTATTCAGTTTTAAAAAAAAAATGTCTAATCACAAAGAAACCACATCTGGGGGTGAAAACAACCAGTTCTTTTTGTTAAGGGTCATGCAACAACAATTTGATCAAATGAACATGATGTTTGACGAGATGAGAGAGAGCAATAATGCATTGAGGGTTACGGTAGATATACATGATACAATGTTTACAACCTTACTAGGAGAACAACAACCCGGGATTGCTCATGATAGGAGACAGGGTAGGCATAATCATAACCCTATGGCTGATTTTGAGAATGAGATTGTAGTAGGAAGTGAGGATGATGAAGCCTATAACTATGGGGCTGAGATGGGTAGAATGAGACGTCGAGAAGATAGATGTGATAGGCCACCTAGGGCGGTAGATTATAGAGGCCAATGTGGGATAGATAGAAACATTGGAAATATTAAAATAAAAATACCTTCATTCCAAGTTAAGAATAACCCTTACGCCTATTTAGAGTGAAAAATGTGGATGGAATTAATCTTTGATTGTCATAACTATTCGGAAAAAAAGAAGGTCAAATTAGCAGTAATTGAGTTCACTGAATATGCTATCATGTGGTGGTATCAAATAGTGACAAATAAAAGGAGAAATCATAAGAGGTCTGTAGAAACTTGGGATGATTTAAAAGCTCTCATGAGAAGAGATTTGTACCTAGTCATTACTATAGGGACCTTTATCAAAAATTACAGAGTCTTACTCAAGGATCAAATAGTGTAGAGAATTACCATAAGGAGATGGAGATGGCTATGATTAGGGCTAATGTCAAGGAGGATAGGGAGGCCACTTTAGCCATATTTTTGGGTGGATTAAATAGGGATATAGCCAATATAATTGAGTTACAGCATTATATGGAGTTGGAGGACATAGTGCACATGACTATGAAGGTAGAAAAAGTCAATAGCCTATTTTAGTGAAAAACTAGGTGGGGCAATCCTGAATTACCCAATATATGACAAAGAACTTTACACATTGGTGAGATCCTATGGTCAAAGGAGTTTGTTATCCATACCGATCATGAGTCCCTAAAGCACCTAAAAAGGCATGGTAAGTTGAATAGACAGCATGCCAAATGGGTGGAATTCATTGACACTTTTCCATATGTCATCCACTACAAACAAGGTAAGGAAAATATTGTAGCTGATGCGTTGTCTAGAAGATACGCCCTCATTGCTACTTTAAATGCCAGATTATTAGAATTTGAGTATGTTAAAGACTTATATGCTAATGATAATGACTTTGCTTGTGTGTACAAGGCATGTGATAAAAACAACTTTTGGAAAATTTATAGACTAGATGGCTATTTGTTTAAAGTAAATAAATTATGTGTGCCTTTTAGTTCTTTATGTGAGTTGCTTGTGCGTGAGGCGCATGGAGGAGGCTTAATGGGACATATTGGTGTAAGGAAAACTTTGGATGTATTACATGAACATTTCTTTTGGCCTAAAATGAAATGTGATGTGGAGAGATTGTGTACAAGATGTGTCACATGTAAACAAAGCCAAATCTAGAGTCTTACCTCAAATCTTTACCGTCTTACCTGAGCATGGTTTTCTATGGACTTTGTTTACCCATACCGAGCCTAGATATTTCTATGGACTTTGTATTAGGCTTGCCTAGGTCAAAGCAAAGTAAGGATTCAATCTTTGTAGTTGTTGATAGGTCTTCAAAAGTGACACATTTTATATCTTGTAATAAAACCGATGATGCAACTAACATAGCTGAATTGTTCTTTCGAGAAATTTTCCGACTACATGGTGTTCCAAAGAATATTGTGTTTGATTTAAATTTCTTAGCTACTTCTGGAAAATCTTGTATGGTAAGTTGGGGACTAAGTTGTTGTTTTCAACTACTTGTCATCTCCAAACAAATGGCCAAACCGAGGTAGTAAATAGAACTTTATCTACTTTATTACGTAAAAGAATCTAAAAGAATCTAAAGAATTGGGAGGATTGTTTGCCATTTATTGAATTTGCGTATAATAGAAGTATCCATTCTACTATGAATCTTTCTCCATTTGAAATTGTGTATGGGTTTAATCCACTAACCCCTTTAAATTTGATTTCTTTACCTATTGATGAAATGAATAGCTTGGATGGACACATGAAGGCATGGATAGTAAAGCAACTCCATGAGAGTCTACGGCAACAAATATAAAAGAAAAATGAATAGCATGCAGCCAAAGCCAACAAATTTTTTTACGGAATCCAATCTTATTCTGTACTGAATATTAAATTGATCTTCCAAATTTAAAAATTTCGTTTTCCATAAATTAGCATCTTAAACGATTTGAGTCAAATTTGACATATTTGGTTAACGAAGGTTTTAATGTCAATAACTGCAAATCATCAATGTTTGGAAACTGCTTTGAACATGTCCCAAAATAAACCGTTCTCTATTAAACCGTGGCTTAGGGTTTTCTCATTCATTTCTTACATTTGATTTCCAAATTTCTTAACATCAAATTCTCGCTTGCACTTGATTTCGAAGTTGTGTTAAGTTTCTTATTTCAGATTGAAACAATAGTGAAAACCAATATGCCAAAATCAAAGAAAAATACTGGTGGTTCATCCAAGAACACTGTTACTCCACCGGTTGTTGCTGAAACTACGATGGGGCCTCAAATGTCGCCGGTAAGGACTCTTCGATGAAGTGCACGAAGATTAGAACCCTTCAATTTAGACCCAGACACTTCTCCAATGGCTGTTGCATCTCAGGCTAACCAATCGACGTACATTGTTGTATATCAACCACCGGTCAGCCATTCTAAAACACAACCCCATCAAACATCTAAAGACCCCATTACGTTTCTGAGCAAGAAAGTTACCCTAAGTGCTCAAGAAGGAGATGAAGATGACGAATCTGGAACATGTGACAATGGGTCTGACAATGTTGGAATTGAAGAAGAAGATCGTGAGGATGGAGGGACTAGTGATGAGGAGTCTGAATAGCCTCCTCCAATCGTTGAAAGTTCAAGTAAGCCCCTTCTCAAAAATCAGATTCTGATTTCGATGTTACTCTTGATGAATCTTCGGAATCACTCCCACACCTCTACCTAGAAAAGCCATGAGGGCTGAAAATGAGAAAAGTAAAATTGGTGATGTTGCTGAAGAACCCACACTTGCTGGTCAGAACAAGCCTCCCACTACCACATGGAGTGCCTACAGAATATTGCATACTCTCAGTTCAGACCTCCAAATGTTTAGACTTGAAATATTAACTAGAGGTAGACACTCTGTTAACTTCCTCAATTACTATTTTCTGTCGGAGTGCTGAGAGTCTGTTTCTGTCATTTACCACCTACCGTAAGTTCATCATTGAGTGCAAGGTAGAAATTCATGAATTTAGTTCGTTTGGTTTGGGTGAAATTGTTAGTTTTCACAAATTACATAATCTGTTAAGTTTTTTTGGACAGTTGAATGAAACTCTAGTAAAGGAATTTATGGCCAATATTCCAAAAAATTGGGGAAGGTCTGCAATGAATTCAAGTGGCGGTGATTATATCCGGAGAAGACATGTTACCTTCAGTCCTAACTCTCTCATGGACTAGCTTGGGATGACTATCATGGCTGTTACAAGTGATGAAGAATTGACCAATGACAGCATTGTGCAGAAAATGATTAGCTCTGCCTTGCCAAAATCAAGAGAACTGACTGCTTCTCGACTACTGCCCAAATACAAAATTCTTCATCAGATTCTTATCAACAATATCGACCCATTGACTCATCGATCTAACATTTCAAGAGACATGAGCTGTTATGCTATACAAATTAGGGATGATGTTGCCAATTGATTGGGTCAAGATGGTTTTTGATAGAATTGTTTATGAAGGGCCAAGCACTACAGGCTACCGCATCCAACTCTCATCCATCACTTTCTTGTTCATCAAGAAGTGCTTGTTATGGATTCAAATAGATTCTCTGAGAATATTTCAGTGCTAGGTGTTCGTGAGTTTACAAATTTGAGTAGCACACCACGTCCCACTTCTAGAGTTCCTATGCACGTTCTATCTTCTTTGGATCAGTCTGGCCGTTTGGATGTACTGGAAACTCAGATGGGGCTGGTTAGAACACAGGTAGACCAACTTTCCACCTTAACCAAAAGTTTTTCTGATGAATTTATTTTCATGCATAGGGTTTTTAGTAAACTTGAATATCTCGGCGATGAGCGTATAAAGTCTGCATATCGAATAGTTACTCTAGAATTCTCTACACATCCCGATGGTTAGATGAAGATCCCGACTTCTGATCCAATAGTTGAGACAACTGTTGCCCCAGCTGATGCTCCTCCAACTGATGATCATCCACATGTTGCTCCATCAAATACCCCTTCACGCAAGAGAGATGCAAAGGCATCTACATCCGGTTCAAAGAAGTTCAGACCCTCCCGGAACTGACTGCTTCTGGTTCTGACTTCTAACTTTCTAACTATTTGGTTATAACTTCTTATGGATGACTGTATCAACTCTTACATTCTGTTTCACTTCACTTCAACACTCATTTACTTTTGTTTTCTCTTCCCTCATTGTTATTTCCTTTGGTGTTCTTCTTACAAAATGGAGAGTAGTAGGTATTTTTTAAGTTTGTGGTTGTTAGTTTGTGATTGTTGTTTATACTTTGATTACGATACTTTGTTGGTTAAACTTTGCTAGTAGTATTTTTAGATTTATGGTGGTTTGATGATTACACCTTGATGATATCTTGCTAAGGAGAGCAATATTAAAGTTGTGGCTAATGTGTGTGGTATTTGCATTTTTTTGTTAACTTCTTTGCATGAGTTTTTGGTTTACACACTAAGGGAGAGCAATAACCCTTATATGTTTATGATCATGGTTTATGTAATTATGCACATGTCATAACACACTTCACTCTTATATTAAAAATCTGATAGTTATGTGTTTCTAATTAAGCAATGCCAAAGAAGGAGATTATTAGAAAAATATGTGTCATATTTTTCATTTTTTATATCTTGACTTTCTTAATTAATATAATTGATTTTGAATGTTAAAAGAGCAGGTCAACATTTTCGTTATGACTAGTCTGGATAATGTCAGTTCTGACTGACTCCATTGATAAGCGGATTATTTTTTCAGATCATTAAAGCTGGGTTTTTATTCTGTTTCTATACGAAATATTCTGATCACATGAATATTATTGATAGCTCTTTTAGTAGGCTAAATGATCTTCCTTTATTGTTTTAGATTTGTTTAAGAAAGAAATATCAAAAGATAATCTTGAGTTTCCTAATTGCTTTCCTTCCACAAATCTAGAATATATTTTCATATATATTCTTTCCTACTAATTTTCTTACCATTCTTGTTGTAGATTTTTAGATAAGAAATAATTCTTAATTTGATTACTTCTTTTACTATAAGTAAGAGTACAAATCAATAAGGAATTAAACTTTAAAAATTACAATTTGTGTTCTTGTTTCATAAGCTTCAAACCTGCCGAATCCATTCAATGTGAACAAGACATGTTGCTTTATTGATTAAGTTTTTAAAACCAACGAGTTCTTCAAGACATTGAAGAATTAAGGTTTGAAAAATATTTTTCATGGTCTTGTTTTATAAGCTGTACAACCGATTCTATTGATGAAAGAACAAGACATCAAGTTTCATTGATTTAACTTCAAAGCAAAAATATTTTCTTCAAACTTATTGAAGAATCAAAAACTAATTGGTGCTCAACAAACAATTTCATATCTTGTTTAAGCTACTTGGCGTGAAGTTAAGAACAGGAGGTCCTTAATCAAAGTGGTTGAGGTATATTTCCTTCTCCTCTTCTATCTTCCATCCACACACACACACACACACACACACACAACTACACATATTGCCCAAGATCCTATTAGATTAATTTTTTGTATGCCTAGATTATAGCTTGTTATGGATGTATAATTCGAGTACAAAAATTGTAACCTTGGTATAAATATCAAGTAATGATAGTCACATGTGAGATATTCTTATCAATGCCCATAATAAGTAGTCTTGTTTATCGTATAATTCAGTGTTTTTACGTATAGCCTTTTTAAAGAATAAATATAGTTCTTGCACTTTATGGAGTTAGTAAGTTGGATTCATCAATTCGATGCACATGCCCGGCTTTGGGCCGAGGCGAGAGAGAGCGACCGCTTTGAGGCCCAAAACCAAATGGGGCCAATTTATAAAAAAAAATATATATATGCACATGGTTTGGCCATCATGGGCTGCCCAATGGCCAAAACTCAAAAGCAGAACACAAAGAAGTTTGAAACAAAATAAAAAAAACCAAACCAAGCCCAACAAGAAAATAATAGGGCATATTCTTATGTTTCTTTCAGACATTCAGTCACTCGAAGACGAGATTCAACAGCCATTTTTCTTATGTTATCTTTCAAACTTTCACGCCAAGCTTCGATGCCGTTCTACGTTGCCGTTCATAATCATTTTTTCAAATCGTTTTTTGGACTGTACAGTTGGGATCGTTTTATCACAATCATTTTCTATACTCCTATGCAAATACTTGGGTACAATTACAAAACAACTATACAAGTATTTGCTTGCTTACTGCTCAAGTTAATCTTTTCTTTTTTTCTTGGTAAAAGGACAACTCTTAAATGGTCTTGTTTTCCATATGGAGTGCTAATTACAATTTTGAGTTTGGATTATGTGAGAAAAGATTCACTTGTTACAGTTTTAGTGACCCTTTTATTTTGTTTCCTTTTTCCATAATTCCAGTGAATAAAGTTGGTGGCTTCATTGGCTTGATTCGGTTGACTCACCCAAAAAGGTTAAAGTTTTTTCTTTATCTTCTATGACTTAACTACATGTCTACATTAGGAATTTAGGATTTGGGGTTCTGATTTATTGCACCTATTGATTTGTTTTATACAAATTTATGTTTATAAGTTCTCTTAAATATGTGTTTTTGTTTTATGATAGGTTTTGTGTGATTCTTAGGTTTTGATTGTTTTATTTTTATTTTCTCATTAGAAGCTTTGATAAAATTTTAATTTACAAAAGTTTGGATCCGTGTTAACAAAGGAAATCATTCTGGATTGCTTATGAGTCTTTTGATCTTGTTTTTTCTTAAATTACTTGTTTTTGTTGATTACTGGAATCAGTTTGATGTCCCTTGTCTTTTTAATAAATGATAAAGGTCTTTTACTTAACAATATTTTTTCCAGAGGTCTTTGTTCAAATTTTGTTTGCTTTGTGTTAATGAGCATTATATTTTTAGTCTTCATATTTCATGATGGTCAGTGGCATTTGGTAAGCCCCTCACTTTTGAAATGAGGTTATTTGTTGAGCTTTTATTTTAAGTTAGATAATATATATATATTCATATATATATATATATATATAGTATGAGAGTCTGACGTTAATTTTCTAACATCATTTACAATTAGTCATTAATAGATAGTTAAGAAGTAGCCGTTAATTATTAGTTTATCATCTTACTTATAAAACTTTCTATATGTGTTTATTTAATTAATTCCCATTTCTCAGCCATAAATTATAAATTAGTTAATATAGAAAATCTAATAATAAGAATGGTCTCTTTTGTTTTATTTTTATTTTGTGTTTATTTTAAGTAATTTGATTTAATCTCAGATTTTGACTTGATTTTAGGTTTAAAACCTCCAAGAAGAAGAATTTGGTTTTTCACATTTGTCATTTCATAATTACCGCTCAAATCTCACTCTCAAGTAAGCAATGGTTATCCCTCGCTTATTTATTGACTTATTAGAAATAGTTAAAGTCTTGCCGGTTTATATAATTGTTACCTTGTCGGCTTTAATTTTGAGATTATTAAAATATTTTTTTAGACTAATCATGCCTCCTAAATATACATCTGGAGCCCAAAAAAGAAAATGAAAAGAAAAAGAAATGGCATTAATTCAAAGTCAAGATATATATATATATATATATATATTGTATATATATATAAACAAAATATAGAAGTATTCTAATCGAAACAAAAAAAGAGTGAAGAAACAAGGAAACTATTGTAATTGAGGAACAACAGAACGTGGAAGAACCAACTGAGAATGTTGAAGATGATGTTCAACATATAAATTTAAATGAAAAGATTGGCTTTTGTGAAAATTTCGAGATTCCGAGAATTGAAAAAATATTGATAAAAAATGAGGGATTATTTAGTTGAAATGGGTCCAAAAAGAGTCCATGGCATCTTATTTCCCAAAGATGGTGCACATAGGCATTTTGATTATTCACAATATCACGTGATTACTACCAAATGGGCGACTATTGATAGAAAATGGCTAGTATATTCGGTATCTTTGGATAGAATATTTTACTTTTGTCAGAAGTTGTTTAAAACAACATCTCACGATGAATAAAATAGGCCAATTGGGTAATGATTGATACAAAGATTGGCATAATCAACAGGGGTCTATTAAAAGTCATAAAGGAAATGAAGAGCATATACGTTGCATGTCTAGTTGGGTTGATTTAGAAAATAGACTTCAAACAAAAAATACAATTAATAGAAGCGTGCAATTGGTGATTGATGAAGAAAGAAAACATTGGAGAGAAGTGTTAACGAGGATAATTACTATTGTTAAAAGACTTGTCAAGAACAGCTTGGCATTTCGAAGAGATGATGAACAACTTTATCTTGAGAACAATGGTCTCTTTTTGCAAATGGTAGAAATTGTTGATGAGTTTGATCCGATGTGCAAGAACACATTCGATGTGCTAAATCATGTGAGATTCATTATACATATCTCGATAAATCAATTCAAAATGAATTGATACATATGTTGGCACGAGAGGTTAGAAGTTCAATTCTCAAGAGAAGTTAGACATACAAAATATTTTTCAATTATACTTGATTGTACTCCAGATGCGAGTCACGAGAAGCAAATGTCGTTAGTCATACGATGTGTGGATGATTTGGCAAAATCACCGACAGTAGAAGAATATTGGTTTGAATTTTTTAAGGTAAATGATACGTTAGGACTTGGACTTTCTCTCGAGCTTCAAAATATTTTAACCAATCTTGAGCTTGATATTGATAATATTCGAGGGCAGAGATATGACAACAGAGCTAACATAAGCGAGAGGCACAAAGGTGTACAAAAAAGATTACTTGAAATTAATCCCAGAGCTTTTTATACTCCATGTGGTTGCTATAGTCTTAATCTAGCATTATGTGATATGGTGAATTGTTGTCCTAAAGCTATGTCCTTCTTTGGAGTGATACAACGAATCTACACATTGTTCACTTCTTCTCCTAAGTGATGGAAAATTTTCAAAGATAATATAGAAGGTCTGACAGTGAAGTCATTGTCACAAACACGTTAGAAAAGTTATGTTGAAAGTGTCAAACCTATAAAAGAGCAAACTACACAAATAAGAGACACTTTACTTGACTTATCAGACATTAGTGAAGATAGTAAAATAAAGAGTAAAGTTGAGTCTTTAGCGACGTATAAACTTGAAAATTTTGAGTTCTTGTTTGGCATGGTAATTTGGTACAGGTTGTTGTATGCAATTAATACGGTGAGTAAATATTTTCAAGCTGAAAACATGGATGTGGATGGTGCTATCAACCTCTTACAAGGACTTGTTACGTTTCTCGACCATTATAGAAAAAATGGGTTTACTATTGCCATGGATGAAGCGAAAACAAAAGCAAGTGAAATAGGAATTGAAGCTGTATTTCGAGAAAAATGTGTCATTCGAAGAAAGAAGCAATTTGATGAAAGTGGCATTGATGAGGTAAATCAATTAGCAGAAGAATCTTTTAGAGTTGATTACTTCCTTTTTATCGTTGACCAAGCTCGATCTTCGCTTCAGACACGATTTCAACAATTTAAATAATTTGAAGAGACATTTGGATTTTTGTTTAGTTTGGATAAGTTATATCGTACATCTAGTGTCAGTTTGTTGAAATCTTGTAAGAATCTTGAGCAGTATTTGAAACATAATGGACGTTCAAACATTAATAGAGATTATTTATGTTTAGAATTGACAATCTTGAAGAGTTATTTACCAGGTGAAACAAAAAAAGCAATTGATGTGCTATATTTTTTGAAGACATTGGATGGTTGTTTTTCAAATGCCTATATTGCTTACAAAATTTTGCTAACCATACCGGTTACAGTTGCATCTGCGGAAAAGAGTTTTTTCAAGTTGAAGCTGATCAAGACTTATCTCCGATCAACTATGTCACAAGAAAGATTGAATGGATTAGCTATGATATTAATTGAGAAAGAAATTGTTGAACAATTAGATTACTCAAATTTGATTAATATTTTTGCTTCTAAAACCGCTAGACGAGTTGTATTTAAGTGATAGTTTAGAATATTTTTGGCCTTGTTACCAATATATTATAATATATTTTTTTGTATAATATATTTTGTTTGTCATTTTTTTTTCGAGTTTTAAGTTTGCAATTAGTTCCGTAAATGCATAATACAATTTGAGGGTCTATTAGAGGACTTAATTTCTGAACTTCGCCTCGAACTTCGCCTCCTCCTCCGAAAAATATGAGAACTGCCATGCTTTTTTGAGGATGCACTACTTATAAACATTATTGCTACTATGATTATAAGTTGATAGAAATGGTTCTAATGCTTTTTGAGGGAAGACGCTTAGTAGAGTACGGCTCGTGCATGGTTTCATCACTATTTCTATCCTTCTGTTTTTATGTTTCTTTGATTTCTATTTGACTTGGGGATTCAAAAGTGAAGTTTTATCGTGGATAGAAAAAGAAAGATCTTGAGTATATCTGAAACATTAGATTTTAATTGGAAAAGCCATTTGTATCGAGAATGCATGGTTTCATCACTATTTAGATTTAGTGGAGTTCTGTAACTATTTCTAAAAAATAATTTGTTGCTTGGAGCAGTGTAATATATATAAACGATTTTATGTTTCTTTGATTTCTATTTGTCTTGGGCATTCAAAAGTGAAGTTTTATTGTGGATAGTAAAGAAAGATATTGAGTATATCTGAATTCTGATTAGGCTGAAATCAAGAGAAAACCACATTAGATTTTAATTGGAAAAGCCATTTTCATCGAAAAAAATGCTCATCTTTATCCCTTTTCGACCATTTTGACCAAATATTCTTGATAAAACTCTTGTGTATTTGCCTGGCTTAACAAAAGTTGATGTTGGTGACCAGCCATCTGATATTGAAGCACGTATTAGAACAATGATAATGTCATATATAAAACTTCAAACTTGTTTGATAATGACTACGTCGGCAAATTCTAATTTGGCCAATTATTTGTTGGATATACAACAATAATTTTTAATCATTTCTTGACATTTTTAAATTCATAAAATTTTTAGTTAATGTACTCAACAAAAGATAATGCTCTTCTTCCTTTACTTACATGCAACTATGGGCCCTAATCTTCTGTCCCTTTGGGGGCATGATATCATGTCCATACGTACATCAACTGCTCACATGCTTTTTCTACATCAACTATTCACATGCTGACACTTCAGCATGTGGACAGGATATCCTACCCACTTGGGGGCAGGAGATCAATGCCAATGCAACTATTGTACTACACTTCAACTAAATATATTAATTATGGACTAGAGAATAATGATACTATTCTCATAATATTTATTGTCATTATATTCCTACATTTAAACTTAACTAGAACAGTTTGACTTGCCTGATGTGAATGAATGAAAAATTGTAATATATATAAATAAACAATGAGTCTCGAAGATTAATAATTAACAAACTACATCGAGGTGAGCCGTCATTTATTTTGACTGTGGAGGAAGAGGCAGCGCTTTCTGAGCCATTCAAGTTCACACTTGTTGGCAAATTCTCACATCGAAAGCTTACTATGGCAAAGGTGCGTGATTGCTTTACAAATTTGGATTACGTGGGTGATTATAGGCTTGGCTTGATAGATAGCAAGCATGTATTGATTCACTTGACGCATGAAAATGATTATAGTAGATTGTTTTTATGTTCTTTATATTATATTGATGGATGTCCTATGCGAGTCCTTAAATGGACATGTGACTTTGGACCCGATTGTGAAACCCTATTGCTCCTCTTTGGTTGTCCTTCCCTTTATTACATGTGCATATGCGATCCAAGGGTGTGATTTTTGCTTTGGCTAAGATTGTGGGTATACCTTTGCGTATTGATGAGGCTACTGTGGATTTGTTGAGACCTAGTGAGGCTAGGGTCTGCGTGTGGAGGTTAACTTAGAACATAAGTTACCCGAGCGATTTGGATTGATAGGGGTGATGGTCGAAGTTTTGGCGGTTGTGGTTTATGAGAAACCACCGTTATTCTGTTCTAAGTGTAACATATGGGTCACTCTCTTGGTCGATGTCGGCAGGTGGCCCACCTTTGCTCCTTATCCCCGGGCTGCTCCATCGGGCCACCCTCCTAGTACTAGTTTGCCTCCTCCACTTACTCGCATCAAGCTTTACGCTCCTCCCACATCGCACTCACATCGAGATTATCGACAGTCCGTAAAAGCTAAGGGTAAGGAAGTAGTTGTTGATCGGCCTCAACAGTGGGCCCCAAAGATGATCGAGAGCACAAAGATAGACGAGGTGTTGGTATCTCCACCTCTGCTCTGGGTCCCGCCACTTCTCTTGCAGGCCATAGCGAAGGTTCTCGCTTTGGTGTTCTTGCAGACCCACACTTGATATAGTGCAATGTTCTCTGATTGTTAGTTCTACTACTCTTGTTTCTACCATTTCTCGAACACAGCAGATCGTGGGCCCAGACTCTACATGACATGTGGGACCCACTATTAATTTCTCGCATAGTATTCATACGGGTCCCACTTTGGAGGCTCCTTTGCTCTTTGGACCCAGCCCCATCTCTCTACGGCCCCATCATACATTTCATCACTACTTCCTACTTGATTCTCTCGGTTAGTCGTAGTCTGGATATTTCTCGGCGGTGGACCCCGCCATAGTCCCATCTTTACATGTGGGCCCCACCACCGATCTTTGCGACATCGGCTTTTGCCTACGATTACTCATTGCATGATAGGCTATCGACTATTGGGGCCCCACTGGCGACCTCCCTCTCTCGCGGTGGGCCACTATGCTAAGTCACGCCGCTTATTGATCTTGTCTATGGTTCCTCATTGCATGATAGGCACCGGCTATCTCTCTGTGGGCCCCACCAAGATTGGCTCATTCGAGTTCTTTGACCACTTTGCTTGACCATATACTGCTTGCACCACATCTTGGGGTCTATTTGGATGACACAATTGATTCTAATCCGATACTAGCCCTCTCTGGATTGCCGAAAGAATGTCGAGGCTTTTATTCCATCTATTTCATCGCCAGCCCCTCGGATACATCTTGTTCTGTTCAGATGGGTACACACCAACAGGGTCACTTTCGCAGGAGTTCACATGGTGATTTGACTGGTTTGGATGAGCGACAGGGGGCCGATGGTTTCTTTTCAGTCTTGAGTGGGGTCCCACATAGAGTTATTGCTCCTCTGCCTTCTAGACCGATCACTCGGAGTATGTCAGGTACTCATGGTTCCCTCTCTCAGTCTTTGTGATGTCAGTCCTCATATGGAATGTTAGGGGGGTGCGTGCTTCTAAGACTCGCAAGAGACTTAGGAAGCTTGTTCGATTACATCGTATTTTTTCCTCGCTCTTCCGGAGCCTTTTACATTTGAGGATAGCTTTGACTTTGTTCGACGTTACATTGGGTTTGATATCGCGTTCGAACCGGTCCGCGTAAGATTTGGTGTTTTTGGAATGTGGAGACGACCGTATGCATAATTGTTGATCATCCCCGCTTTTTTCATCTCATGATCGAGGATCCGAGATTGGCTAGACCTATCTTTTTATCGCTGTGTGTATGCTTCATGTTCTGTTGTAGGGCGCAGGGATTTATTTGAGGACTTCACCGTGTTTTCAGACCGTGGATGGCCCTCGGCTTGTGGGTGGTGACTTCAATGTCATTGCTCATGATGGTGAGCGGACGGGGTCAGTACTCGTGATAGGGGAAGGCCGATTTTTGTGATATGATGATGGAGTGTGGATTGACTGATGCTGGATTTTCTGGTAGTCCTTATACTTGGCATAATAGGAGGGTGTGGAAGAGACTTGATGGGTTTTGATGAGTCATGAGGCTGCATCCTTCTTTCGACAGTTCTGATGAGGCATCTCGGTCCACGCCTCGTCGATCATTCGCCTTTGTTATTGAGTTGGGTTGAGGCGAGGATGGGGGTGGGCTAGGCCTTTTGGTTCCTCAATGTTTGGTCCCGTCATCATGACTTCTTATCCTTTGTATCTCAAAAGTGGTCATACCCGACTCGGTTCTGAGGATGGTCGCTCTTTGGGAGAAGTGCTTTAGGATGAAGCGAGGACTTCGTTGGTGGAGTAGACATGTGTTTGGGGATATATTTCAGAGAATTAGAGATCTTGAGAGCGGGGTGGATGAGGTCGAGATGGAATATGATTTGGATCCATCACCGCACATAGAGAGCACTTACATCGTGTTCGAGCCCCTCTTGAACCGTGCTTTGTCTATTGAGGAAGGCTTACGGAAGCGAGGCGTCGGGACTCGATGGATGTGCGAGGGAGAGCACAACACGAGGTATTTTCATTCGATGGTGCGGGGCGCATGGCGGGCCCGTATACATTCTATTAGATCTCGAGACGGGAGAGACTTTGTCTCGCATATGAGGAGATTCGTGGTTCACCGTTTCCTTTTCTAGACCTCCTTTCGCTCCCGCCCAGCAATCGACCAAATTTTACCGTATATTATCCCTCTTTGGTTACTCGGGAGGATAATCGGGAGTCGAACCGACTTCCATCATTGGGTGAGGTTAGAGATGTAGTGTTCGAGATTGATGCGAGATAGTGTGGCGGGTCCGGATAGGTTCACCTCTTATTTTTTCAATGAGTGTTGGGAGATTGTCCGGATGATGTTTTTCGTGCGGTTTTGGACTTCTTTGATGGTGGGCATCCGCTGGGGGATTCTCTCGCTACTTCTATAATCTTGCTTCCCAAGCGAGACAACGCTTGTCGATGGACAGAGTATCGACCGATTAGTCTTTGCACGGTGTTCAACAAGATTGTCACCAAGCTCCTGAACTCTCGCTTAAGTTTTGTTTTGCCTCGTATCATCTCTCCACAGCAGAGTGGCTTTATTCAGGGGAGGCTGATTGGTGATAACGTCTTGTTGGCACAGGAGATGCTCCATACATTGGATACCCAGGCCCGTGGGGGCAATGTCATCCTTAAGCTAGATATGGCTAAGGCATATGACAGGTTAGACTGGGACTTCTTGATGACTGTGATGGAGAGATTTGGATTCGATTGGATGTGGAGGGATAGGATCAGGCGTTGTATTTCTGAGTGCCATTTTTCTGTCTTGGTGAATGGCAGGCCTTGTGGTTTCTTTCCTTCCTCTCGTGGGCTTAGACAGGGGGATCCCATATCTCCTTCGTTGTTTATCATTGCAAAGTGATTACTTATCTCGAGGTCTCACTCAAGCTTTTCAGTATCCATCGATGGCATATATTCATAGAGGTGACACTCTTGTCTCACATCTTTGTTTTGCTGATGATATGATCATATTTGCCAATGGCCAAAGATAGTCAGTAAAGAGAGTACTTCATTGTTTGGAGCACTATGAGAGGGTCTCTGGCCAGTTGGTGAATAGAGACAAGAGTGGTCTTATTGTGCCTAAGAGGCACCTCCTTCTAGGATTCGAGATACTTGAGCACATTATCGGCTTTCAATGTCGTGACACTTATCACATACTTGGGCATACCATTGTTTAAGGGGCCGAAAGACCTTCTTATATGATGATCTATTTCGGAAGGTCAAGAGCAAGATCTCTGGATGGGCCTTTAGGTTGCTATCTCTCACAGTGGCGGGATTACTTTTATTGAGGTCATCCTTTCTTCTCTTGCCTCTCTTCTTCTTGATTATGCAGCCTCCCAAGACAGTCTTGAAGAAGTTAGAGAGTACATTTGCTAGATTCTTGTGGGATTCTAAGGATCGTGCTCACTTTGTATGCATTGGAAGAGATGGAAGGATATTTGCCTTCTTACTAATGAGGGTGGTTTGGGCTTGAAGATTAGAGGACGTGGTCCATGCTTTCTCTTTGAAGCTCGGTGGTTATTCGAGATCACAGCATCGCTCTGGGCTCGATTTTCTTGGGCAAGTATTGCGGGCACCCACCCCTTCTCGCACCCATACCACATTTTGCTCATGGTTTGGAGGAGGCTAAAGGGGTGGGACTCACAGAGCCCCATCGCGCGTGGCGATTGGGTCGGGCGTATATTCTTTTAGCACGATTGTTGGATGGGTGACATGACTTTAGCTCAAATGTTTCCTCATATGGAGCATACTTCCGTCCGGTAGTTGAGTTCTTTGATGATACTAGATGGGATATCGATAGACTCTTGTTGGTCCTTCCACATGATATAGCAATCCAGTTGAAGTCTACCGCTTTGTCCCGATGTTCTTGATAGACCTATGTGGAAAGACACCCCACCGGTAGGTTTTCTACCAAGTCGGTGATGGCAACTTGTTCATGACCGGGAGTACTCTTGAGCCTTTTGTCGCATGATTTGGAGCCCCATTATCCCTTGCACTATCTCTTTCTTTTGTTGGCGATTGTGGCGGGGTTTAGTGCCGGTGGATGTGATTATTCGAGAGGAGGATCCGGGCTACATGGCATCAAGGTGTCGGTGTTGTTCGTAGATTGAGACCATCCAAATGTGTCTTTATTGATAGTCCCGTGGCTCACTGTATGGCAACACTTCTCGGCTATTTTTGGCATTCCCCTCGTGGTTGGAGAGATGCTACAACGAGATAGATTTCGTGACTTGGAGATTCTCGTGCCGCTTTGTCGAGGTGGCCATATTCGCACTATCATCCATTTGCCGGGTCTTTTGGTACATTTAGACAACTAGGAATGATCTTGAAGCATCGTAGGATTGGCATGGAGCCCAATCGTATCATCCGGCGGTCTATCACACTATTTATTTATCGCAGACGGGAAGACTCTTTCGATTTGTACATTGGCGTGGGGACATTGATCTTGCCCCACATTTTGGTATTACTCTTACTTCTCCTACCCCAAATTTCCCTACTTTGGTTTATTGGCGTGCTCATTTGGTTGGATCTCCCAAGATCAATCTTGATGGATGCGCTGTGGATGGATTTGCAGTGGCGGGAGTGTTATCGGAGATCACACCGGGCGTTGTATCGTGGCCTTCTCTCAAGCTACGGAGACATACTTATTTTGGAGGCGAGTTGAGAGCCATTTTACAGGGCATTGAGCTTGCCCGACGGATGGGTCTTGTGGACTTATGGATTGAGACCGATTCTACACTTGTTCTCATTGCATTTCACGTGGTTGGGGGCCGTGGGTGATTCAATCAATACTCGACGCATCCGACATCTTCAATCATTCGATCGAGACCACGCTTTCCCATATTTTTCGAGAGGGAAACCGGTCGTCGACTCTTTAGCCGAGTGGGACCAACGACATTATCGGGAGTATGGATCTTCAAACTTGCCTCGTCGTTCGCGTGGACTACTTCGTGATCGATGTGATATGGCCTTCCATCGCTTAGAGGTCTTTAGTTTTTGTTAGTTTGTTTTCATTTGCTTTTGCTTTTGCTTTTCGTAATTATGTACCGGAGGTAGTATCCCTTTATTTGCTTTGTAGTTTGAGGAATTTTTTTTCATTCGTTGTATGCTTGGAGGTCGTGTTCATATCCCCTCCCGTAGTACCTTTTTATATAAATACAATGGTAGGGGCATCCAAACCCCACCAAAAAGAAAAAAAAAAAAAAAAAAACTATGATATTATGATGTGCAGTGTGAATGTAACATCATGTTCTTGACAAATGGGTACAATAATTCAGAATTTTATGAAACGACATTAGGCCTCATAATTTATGTCAACAAATCTTAAATAAAACATTTAGCAGCAA
The DNA here is from genome assembly GCA_023638005.1 of Forsythia suspensa. NCBI lineage: Eukaryota > Viridiplantae > Streptophyta > Magnoliopsida > Lamiales > Oleaceae > Forsythia > Forsythia suspensa. The sequence goes on along the minus strand of CM042674.1, from coordinate 34,188,073 downwards.
TCACATGCAAATAAGGGTTCTTTAAAGATGAATAATTGAAAATCCATAGGTTCACGGTGTCAAACAAGTAATAAAGAATGAATAAAGTATCGTGACATAAGAATTTTGTACATAAATTTGTATTCAATTAATTCTAACTTTATTCAAATCAGCAAAAATCCAGCTTTGTGTTGGTTTTAACTAAAAGTAGGAAAAATTTAATATGTGTAGCCAAAATTTTCAACTCTAAGAGATTCCTTTTTCACGTCCTGTCAACTTTGGTTAATCCTTTATTTTATACATTTTCAAGTAATTGCAATTATTCTATCAATAAATTAGACAAATATGTAGTTAATTAAATGGACTACATTGACCTAAGGATGAATGTGGTTCTATCTACCCTATTTTTGTCCATTTGTTGAATTTCTACTAAAGAATACTCCCATTGATTCTATGTTCTCACATTTTTTTTTGTAATATATATATATATATATATATATATATATATATATATATATATATATATATATATATATATATATATATAGTCTTAACGACGTAATGCACGTAAGTAAAAAATATAGAAAAAAATTTTAAGTTTTAAATATAGTTGAAATGACAAAAATATATATGAACAAATTTGAAAAATGTAAAAATTTAGAGAGGATTGTGTACAATTTGCTTATAAGATAAAATTAAAAAAAAAATAGTAAAAAAGTAAATGAAAATTTATTTGCTACTAAACTCAAAAAAAAAAAAAAAAAACACACACACACCCCTTCCGCAAATAATAAATCTTTAAGTATTATAAGATGAATATTTTGGGTTACATTTGCAATAAAGAGGGGAAAAGATGGGAGAATTGTACCATTTGTACCAAGTTCATTGTAGTTTTGTTTCAATTTGGAATGTTGAAAAGTTAGAATTTGTAACTTAGACATGCAGCAGATGGTTGTTTCACTACTTTAATGTCCAAAGAGGCTAATTTAAAAAGCGATGGCATAATTTTTTGCATGAGTAAGGTGTTCAACAAGTGCAATTGCAATCTTTCTACTAATTTAATAAGACTTGTAGAAGTACTTGCCATTTGATTTCACCTTTTGTTTCGGTTGAAACACAGCCACCCATGTCAAAAGATGATTTTAGATCCAACCCGCACAAGCTGATAACCCTGGCAGAGATAAACATTTTTTTGAATAATATATAATAAATAATTCAGTAAAAATAAATTATAATTTTCTTGTAAGATAAAATAAAAAAATAAATGAAAATGTATAAAATAAAAACAAAAATAAACTAAAGAAAAAAAAATGTGAAAAAAATGAGAAAAGACAAAGAAATTAAGCTAAAAGCCAATATATATATATATATATATATATATATATATATATATATATATATATATCATTGTTCATTGCCGAGTTGCTCGGCAAATGTATCGCTCATTAAGTTGAGGAAATAAAAAGAGTGAAAGGACATTAAATAATCAAAACACATGACCCAGTTTTACTTTGGCAGTGGATGGTTAGATAAAACCACCCATTTGATCAATCTCTATTCAACCATTAGAATACTGAATGAAACGTCTTGGTTAGCAGAACTCCATATATACATTACACATGACACAAATGAAGTGAATAAAAGTAGGCTCAAAGTTTACCAAGAACGATAATGGATGCATCTCCTACGTCCTCATCCTGAGTTCGGCTTAGCTCAATCATTGATTGCCACCAAATCCCAAAAAGCATATATGCGAAAGAACATTTAGGAAATAAAATTAGGAAGTGTATAGCATTAGATTGAGAGAAACACAATATGAATCACTTGCAAGTTGCAAGCAAAGGTTAATAGGAGTAAAATATGCGAAAGCACAATCAAGAAATAAAATTAAAGTCAAGTGTACATCGTTAGATTGATAGAAACATAATATGAATCAATTGCAAATAGAGATTAATAGGAGTTAAACCACTTAAAATTGGAAAAATTCATGGGAAAAGAACAGAAGAAGAGATTTTACCTTTGCCGTAGGGTGTGCAATATCCAACTCCCGGGGAATAGCATTTCCATCATTTGTCACCACAATACCGATGTGCGAAAAATAATGAAATTTGATCAGAGACAATAAAAAATGAAGCAAGGAACAGAAAACTGAGTTAAATAAATATCAGATGTGACACTCCAATTGAAGAGCTAAATCCTCAGTACAATACCTGCGTAAATATGACCCAACTTCAATATCAACAAACTTTAAATAAAAGCCTAAACAAGAATTCAATAATTTTAATTCAAGAGACCACCAATGTAATCTCTTCATTGCCAAAATGACACTCTTTCAATTCAAACGATGTAGTAAATAAAGAACAAAAATCATCAATCTAAAGAAGAAGAAGAAATGAAACAAAGGGAAAATATTGAAAACAAAACATAGATTCACTTCATTGGAGATGTATTACCACAATCCAACTTGCTCGGCAACCATTTGGTTGCCCCTTTTTATTTTTTATTTTTTTTTATTTTTTTATTTTTTCTCTTGTTAAGAACAACAATAATATAAACATACATTTTGTGTTATTTTTTTTTTGTCAACTAATTTTAAATAATAATACACTATTAATTTATTAAACAAATAAATACGAATATTTAAATCTAACTTTGTTCACTTCAAATTGGGGAAAAAAATAAAGAAAAAATGTTTTGTTCCAAGCATTTTTGGCCGGCTAAGTAGTTCTTATCCGATTTGATTGAATTTTTTCACGAGAATCACATACCCAATTCAACTGCATTGTTAAAAGGTGAAACTATTTTCCTTTTTGCATATTATTTTGTTTAATTGTACATTATATTTTGAGGTTCTTCTGAATTTTTATTTCTGAAATAAGAAATGGGTATTTTGTTGTGATATTCTTTTGAATTCTTTAATGTTCTATGTTATATTTGTATGGAGTTGCTTGATATTTGGACAAGGTTGTAGATCCATTGCAACCATGCTAGCAACTCAACCGTGATGGTTGTCGAGTTAGTCGAGCTACTCAGCAACCGAAATGGGATTCTTGATAAATATGCCTATTCTAAGACATGAGTTGTTGTGTATTATGAAATTTTTGCAGCATCTGATCAATTTTTGGAATCCTTTCATCAAATACTAGAGTGCATTTGATCAGATGATGTACTGGTTTCTTTGTAATTGAGAAATTAAATTGCCAATGACTCGTAGTGATGAAGTGAGAATTTTTTTTTAGGGGTATTGCTGGAGTAAATGATGAATTAATCACAATAATTCGTTCATTACATTTATGTCCACAAGCTTGCTCAATGTGTGGCATGAATCAACTCTTCTCCTTCTTGTTCTGCTCTCTAGCTCTATACATGAGTTTGGCAACTCACAGTGAGTTTGATTTTGCCTTTGACTTGCCTTTTTAAAGGCTTTGTAAAGTGTCCATGTTATTTGCCTATAAAATAAATGGGTTTGCCATTTCAAATAATAATGTTGTCATATTAACCATCAAATTGTATTGCATGAACTATCCAAATTGTCTAATTTTATATTCTTATTTTTAGCTTTTCCTTCAATATTTTTTACTAATCAAATGTATTTTGATGCTTTATGGAGATAGATTAACTAAACTAATGGGATTGAATCTCAAGTTTCTATTTCCATGAATTTATACATCAGCTTCCATTAAGTCCAAAAATATACACAATTCAACAGAACATGCAATAAATTGAAAGGTTGAAAAGAATCTGTGAGAATTTTAAATCTTCTACAATCGAATAAAAAAACAAACAATTATAGTATTGAAGCTTTTTTTTGAAACAGAAAACAATGGTAACTCAGTAGTTTATGTTCAAGAATAAAGAAATTAACACAAAAATGTCGACAAACATTGAGGACCAACGGCAGAAACCAAGGTTGATCTGTGCTGAGGGCCTTTTTTTATGAGAGAGAGGAGATTTTTTTGGGTGAAATGCTGGACAAAGTAAAAAATTGCGGTTGTCTTCATTGTCAAAACGATGGTGTATTTGACGAAAAAGTTACAGTAAAAAATTTAAGGCTCTTATATATGTTCTCACATTTTTTTGTAATATAGACACTAATGTGAGCACGTGCGATGCACGTGATGTTTTGTTAATTAAGAACGTAATAATATTTATTATATATTTATTTTACAAATTGACTTGATATTGAGAATCTAAATAGAAAAAGAATTAAATATTAAAAAAATCAAGCAATTGAAACCTAAATATAAGCATGCTTATAACTTAAAACCTAGTTTATTAAAATTCATTACAGTAGATGACTCAAAGATATGATAAAATTGAATTCAATTTACTTCATAAAAGTCGCTATTCTTAAGTAGGGGTGGGCATGGGTTGGTTTGGTTCAGTTTTGGGCCCAAACCGAAACCGAACCGACCAATTCGGTTTGGCCATTATCTGAAACCGAACCAAACCGCCGGGTTGGATGAAACCGATCCAAACCGAACCGACTAATCTTGGTTCGGTTTGGTTCGGTTTGGGCCGTTTGGGCTTTAATGTTTTGGGCTTGTATACACACAAAAAAATTAATTTTATAATTCCCATTTCAAATTTTCTTTACAACATGCAACATATTATTAACAAAAATTTACAAAAATTTAAATATAACTCCCATTTATAAAATAACCTATTATTTACAACATGTTTTTGACATGTTATTTATAAAAATAACTTCCATTTCTCGGTTCGGTTTATTTGGCGGTTTGGTTCGGTTTTTGCCCAAATTGAAACCAAACCAAACCAAACCGAATATATTTTTAAATTAGTAAACCAAACCAAACCAAACCGCTGTGGTATGAAAATCGAACCAAACCGACCCGATTCGGTTCGGTTCGGTCGGTTGAGCGGTTTGGCGGTTTGATGCCCACCCTATTCTTAAGTACTATTTTTTCAAATTTGCATTCCTCCTCGAAGTCTGAGTTGATTCTTTTATAATATTTTAATCACATAAAGAAAGTCGAATGTGTTTGCATAAAAAAATTTCACATTTGCTCTAAAATAAGACTTTGGGCATAAGTATCTACATTTGTATATTAATTTCAATTTTTTTTTTCAAATAACTTAAATAAAAGATAAAGAGAGTGTTGAATTGAGCTTACATCATCAAAGATTTTGGTCCTTAAAAACAACAAATTAGGCTTCTTCGGTAAGTGTACCAATTCAATCATCACAGTGTTTATTGGCAGAATAAAAAGTTCATAAAAATCTTCTTTATTTCTTTAGATGAAGCTCTGGAGATAATCAATAAGTTAATCGATCAAATCGTTTCATGTTCAAAATTAAAACTCTTAAAACAACATAATTTCTAAAAGTAAATAAATCAAGTTGCAGTTGTTAATTAAGTATGCTAGTCAAAGTTGTATATATTTGATGCAAGTTAAAGATTGTGGTAAAAATAGGCTACAAAAGTGTAAAAAAGTAAACAAGTCTATAATCATATTAATTACAATTAAAATTGTTCAACAACTAACTCTGTGTGTAAAAAGTAGCATCTTAAATACAATTTTCTAAATCACTAAATAGAGTTTGTATTGCTAATTTGCAAACAAGTCATTTTCATAAATAATACTCCAGAGTTGCATTAATATTCAAAAGAAAAATGACAATAAAATTATATACGCTATTTTGTTGTTTATTTATGGACCATTTACACCAATTTTTCTAAAAATTTAATTAAAATATGAAGAATACAATTGGAGTTCTAATATTTGTAGTTAATAAACGAATAATTCAATTAAATAAAAGTATTTGAATATCAAGTTTGTGACAAAATTATTTTTCTTTTTATGTTGTAACAATAAAATAAAAATTTAAAATGTAAACAATATAATTACTTAATGATAATAAAATAATTTTATTTAATATATTTATTAATAATTATGATCTTAAATTTTAGTTATTTTATAATAGTTCGTAAAATATACAAAACAATTTATTACAATATCAATTTGGTCAATGAAGTGACAATTAAAAAAAAAAAAAAGAACTCGTTAATATATTTTTTTTAAAAATAAAATTATTAGACCCATTTGCACATTTTGCAAATATTAGAAATCCAATTATAATTTTCTCTAATTAAAACTTAGGGTATATTTGTCTTTTTCATCATATAAGGACCAATTCATGCACCAAAAATATATATATTAGAGAGTCTTACTTTAAAAAAAAAACAAACATTAGAGATGATTTACTGACCGAGGACAAAGATGAGGGGACCATTTGTACCAATTTTCCTTTTAGTTGAACATTTTAAATAGTAAATCAACCATTCATACTTTCAATATAGGTAGGAAATGACAAATGTACAATAGTGTTTGGAATGGGTTTTTTTTTTAGTCCAACAACACATTTGAGCACATTTTAAAGAGCAAAAAGTGATTTGGTTATATTTATGGTTGTTTGGCAAAAGTCAATAAGTATTTTTTGATAAAAAAATAGCTTAAAAAACTATTTTAGAAAAGTCCAAATTTGGAGCTTCTCTAAAAAGTTTTAATTGAGCTTTTACGAGAAGTTGTAATTAACAATTAATGAACTTAAAAATTAACAAAATTGTCATTAATTCATCAAAAAAAAAATTATTTATTTATCACATTAATTACTTACAATAAATTCTCACTTTATATATTTATATAAAGTGCAAAATATATATTGATGAATTAAATAATAGGGTTAATTACATTAATGGTCTCAATTCTTTCGGGTTTGTAACGATTTCATCCCCATTCTTTTTTTAGCAGATATCATCAACATTCTTCAATTTATTCTCACAGATAGTCTCGAAATTACTATTTTTCACTATTCTGACAATTCTTTGACAAATTTGCTCCTTGACTTAAATAAAATAAAATGATTGAAAAAAAAATACAATAAAAGCATTACAATTGAGCTCTTAACATTTTCAAAAGTACAAATAAATCTTAAACTATTTTATTTTATTTAGATAAGTGTTCTTCCCCAACTCAAAATGAATCATCTTTCCACCCCCACCCCCACCCCCACCCCCACCCCACATACATAGTTACTTCTATCCCAACTACGCTATCATCTTTATCATCATATTCCTCCTCACGCTTCTTCCCCATCCCTCTCTTTGATCATTTTCCTCTGTATTTTTACCGCATACATATACTTCTTGTCAAGCAATGAGCCCTTGATCTGCCTTTTGATCACTCCATTGACCGTAAAATCATATTGGGCGTTATTGTTGTACATACCACGTTGTTGTTTTGTGGACCAAAGTTTGGTGGAATATTTTTATTTCTTTGATTATTGGGGCGGTGATTGTGTTTTTCCTATGTTTTGAGGAGGATTCGCCATATGGGTCTTTGCTAAATGTTGTGGATGATCTTATAGGAGACTATGCTAGTGTTTGAAATTGGGGATTTTGTTGGATTCTTTATTTATCTGGTAAATTATAAAGTTGGTAGCTCTTAGATTGCTGTTTTGAATTGTATTTTTATGTCCACGATTACAATTTATCTAATTACAATGTTCAATTATGAATATAATTAGCTCAAAATAGGCTATAAATTTTCTAATGACTTGCATTTTTTGTTTTTGTGGATTTATTTATCTTGATGTATAATAACCAGAGAAAATGGTGAATTTTGACGAATACCCAGAAACTGAATTCTTCAATGGCTTTGCAGAAATGGGAAGAAGAATTTGGCTTTTACAATCGCTTTGTCATTCTCGTTTAATCAAGAAGAAAAGAAACTCCAGATTTTCGGAAGTGTAAATGGAAAGTGTCATAGATGACATTTTCGCCACCAGAGATGGTTATTTTCGGGTGGCATTCACGATGGTTCCGAGTTTTAAGGTCGATCAAATTGTGGTCTAAAGCCAGGTATATTTATTCCCGACAACAAGTCCGGCTAAAGTATAACGTTGTATATATATATATATATATATATGAAATAGAGATATGATAGTGTATGTATATGTGTATGTGTATGTGGATGTGGATGTGGATATGGATGTGGGGGTGGGGTGAGGGTGAAAAGATGATTCTTTTTTGAGTTGAGGAAGAACACTTATCTGAATAAAATATTTGTACTTTTGAAAAGGTTAAGGACCCAATTGCAATGCTTTCGTTGTATTTTTTTCCTATAATTTTAATTTATTCAAGTCAATAGGCAAAATTATCAAAGAATTGTTAGAATTAGGGCTGGGCAAAAATCGACTCAAACCGCTCAACTCGACCGACCTGAGCGGTTTGGGTCACTTTGGGTTGATTTTTGAGTTTAATTGGGTTGGATTCAGGTTAGGGATTCAAAAATAATGTCGGGTCAGGTCGGGTCGGGTTATGGGTTCCATGAGTAAACCCACCCGAATTAAAAAAAAAAAAAAGTTGGTGATTATTATGCCGGGCAAATGGTCGCAACGCCCACTACTCTAATAATAATAAACTAAAAGGGCTTAAAATTAATGCTTAAGCCCATTTCAAAAAATCAGGAGCCCTTCACACCGATCCCAACAGAAAATGCAGAAAACGCAGCCGCACACACCGATTCGCCACTCGCCACTCGCCGCTCGCCGCTAACCATCTCCGGCAAAGTTCTTCACACCGATTCCGCACCGACCCATCAAGTATCCCCTCATCAATCTCCACCAAGGTAAAAATTGTAGAACCCTTCAAATCTTCAATCTTGAAATGTGATTATGAATAAAAATGATTTTCTCCTCAAATCTTATGGACTTATGGTATGTATGACTTGAATGTTGATTAATGTTGCTGAATTTTTTTTTTTTTTTAATGATGATTTTGAACTGAATTTTTTGTTGAAATTTTTTTGCTAAAACCCGACTGACCAGACCCGACCAAGCTTGATCGGGTCGGTTTGGGCTCGGGTTTAAACCGCGTATGGTCAGTTGGGTTGGGTTGAATTTTTGTTAAACCGATTTTTTTGGGTTGGGCCCAAAACCGACTCGACCCGACTTGACTCGACCCAATCTACGTACAACCCTAGTTAGAATAGTGAAAAATAGTAATTTGTGGACCATCCGTGAGAATAAATAGAAGAATGAAGATGATATCTGTAAAAAAAAAAAAAGAATGTGTATGAAATCGTTAAAAACCTAAAAGAATGGAGACCATTAGTGTAATTAATCCTAAATAATATAATACAAATTACACGTGATATGTTTGATTTAAAAATAAATTAATTTTAAGTAATATAATATATACTAAAATAAATTGTGTTATTAAAATTAAATTAATATATTAATTTTAATAGTTATTATATGATATAAACAAAATATTACTTATTTTAAAAATAATAATATGAGATGTATAATAATTAATTAGTATTTAGTCAAATATACTAAAATAATTGTGTAATTATAATTAAATTAGTATATTAATTTTAATAGTTATTAATGGATATATAAATTTTTTTTAAAAAAATAATAATATAAGAGATATAATAATTAATTACTACTTAGTCAAATAAATATAAGGTTTATACAAAATTATTTTTATAGTTATGTAATTAAATACTCAATTTAATATTCAAAGCACTTTTTAAATTTATATCCAAATAGTCAACAGTTTTTTAACAAAAGTTCTACTCACAATATTTGTACAAAACGGATCCTAAATACGATTCATACATATGTCATCTACCACGTGCAACGCACGAGTGCTTACTAGTGTTAATGTAAATGAACCATAACTATGTAGCCTTATTCCTGATAAATTGACCCCAAAATAGCATATTCAAATTATAAAAAGTAAATAGACACGATAATTACTGAATTTGTGCCCTTCCATTTTGTATTTGTTCAAGTATGTAAATAAATCGCGAATTTGATCAAAGTAATAAATCCCAAGTTATCCAAGTTTCCTTTGGAGAGGGCTGATCTTCAGCCTTCAAGTTGGCAGGATATCCTGCGTGTACGCGGGAGAACAATGGCCTTCCTTTGGATCCCAACTCTAATTCTGCTTCATAAAGTATCCCTTTAGTTAAAAGGAGAAATTCTAAACTAATAATTCCATGATTCCAATATTCAATTGTTGAATAAATTGCTATCAGTAATAATCCTTCAAAAAAAAAAGAAGAAGTATTTTTGTAAAATATTGCTTCATTCATTTATGTATTCTATTTCGCCAAAGAAAAATGACCTATTTAAATTTAATTAATAATTGGTTGTATTTTTTAAAAAGTTTTTTCTAATTACAATTACTAGAAGTGCTACTCTAATAATGATCCATATAAAAGGGACGCATAATCCAATATTATCATACTTACGTGCATTTTTTACCACTATAATTAAAGAATCGTACTAATATTGTAAATTTGTGTATTTTAGTAAAAGACTCGAAGTAGCAAAACCTTGAGTAAAAATAGCATTTTGGCCGACCATGGTGCTTAAAAATTTTGATATTTTTTTTTTTTACGAAACTGTATGAATAAGAGAGAAACTCCATGAAGCGAAGATTAATAATTCATATAATAGCTTGTTTGACTAAGCTTAAATTATATTTAAATTGGTCAAACATTTTTTTATCTACACATTTTGTATAATCCACAATTTATTATTCACTTATTATCCACACATTTCATGGAACTTACAACTTATAAGAACTTAAAAAATAATTTTAAAAATTAATAAAGAGTAATTAATACTTTTGTTATAAAAAAGTCATTATTATGTCATTTTCTGACGAATGTTAAAATTTTATGATTTCATCGACTAAAAAAGTTTTTAAATAAATTGCAGTTACAATTGAAACGATCTAAAAATAAATATGACTTAATATATGCTTTAAGGTTGAAAATATCATAATTTTTTTTTTTTAAAAATAAAGATTTAATTACAAAAATAATTCATTATAGGATCTATTTAGTTTATTTAGAAGACAGCATGCCGTCATGTTTTTATTTAATGGTTAAATAAATGTTTTTTGTTCGTAGTTTTAAAAGCTTGGGGATCAAAGGAATTGACTCTTATTTACTTTTGGGATTTTGGTGTAAGTAGTCGCTAATTTTTGTTCTCAGTGTAAAAATTGTTCTTAATATTTATTTATTTTGCACATAAATCTTTAACTTATGTGTTTTGGTACGTAATCGGTTATTAATTGATGAGAATGACCAATATATCCTTAATTTTAAAAAGAAGAAATTATAGTTGGGTTACTAACTTTTTCTAAAAGTGCAAATGAATCCTATAATTTTATTTTTTATAAAAAAAATTAAAGAAAATTAACGAAGTTTTTTTGTTGTTGTTTAAATTAAGACTTTATTGATGAAATTGATAATATACTGACTTGTTTTGTATATTTTACTGAATTATTATAAAATAATTTAAATTTAAATTCATAGTTATTAATAAACATGTCAAATAAATTATTATTTTTATTATTAAGTAAAATTTAAAATTTAATTTTATCGGTATAACAAAAAAGAATTTTTGTCACAAATTTGATGATCAAATACTTTTATTTAATTGAACTATATGTTTTATTAACTATAAATATTAGAGATCTAACTATATTCTTTATATTTTAATTTATCGTTTATTATCGTTCAAAAATAAACAACACATAATGTATAAATTAATTTTTATTAGTATTTTTATGTTAAATAAAAATGTAATAAGATCGGTTTAATGTCATAAAATTATATATGTCATTCTAATATTTATATAACTTAATTTTTATTCAATTTTTTTGCATCACATTGTAATTACATATATTTAAAACTCAATAATTTTATATTTTTCTCTTATGAAAAATTTAATTCAGACGACTATAATGATATATTTAGTATATAAAATTAATATTATTTAATAAATATATCGAACCAATTTGTACTTTTTGTTAAGGTTAGGAATCTAAATATAAATTTTTATAATTAAAAGTAATGACATATTTATTTTTTTATCAAATAAGGACTAATTAAGAATTTCTATGCAAACAAATAAATAGGAGACTATTTTCGTAGAAAGAGAAAAGGTTAAAGGCTATTTAGCATATGTTTGGAAAATTATAATTTAAGTCTTTATATTATAAGCTTAAAAATGCAAAAATATATGGATGAGAATTATTTTGGGTTTATTTAAATTGAAATTATAATTTAAGTGGTGCAAACATATCTTAAAAACAACTTAAAAGCAACTTTTAAGCGTTGCAAAGCAACTAGCGTTACCAGAGGAGCCACGCTGAAAGATCTTTCTAGACAGAAACACAGTAAATGCGGTATTTGCAGGTGGCGTAATCCTATTTATTCATACCCAGTGCACACATAGGAGACGTTTTCATTTGCATTCTCCATCAAACCCTAAGCAATTCGTCAGTGATAGAAACATTCACAATCCATCAATGGCTGTGGAGGTCTGTGTTAAGGCTGCTGACGGCGCTCCCGACATTCTCGGAGACTGTAAAAAATCAATTCGTTTTTCTTTTGTTTTGGGTTTGTGTATATTTTTGTTGATTTTTAAGTTTCATCCTTGAAATTTCATGTTTCTTTTGATGTTTTAGGTCCATTCTGCCAAAGGGTACTCATGACTCTTGAAGAAAAAAAAGTCCCTTACAAGTTGCAGTTGATCAACACCAGTGACAAGCCCCAGTGGTAATATACTGCTAATTTCAATATCAATTCCGTTAATAATTTTTTTAATCTTTTCGTTTGTGTGTAGTAATGAAATGGGTTTTTGAGATGGTTATTGATTGTTTTAGGTTCTTGGAAGTGAACCCAGAAGGGAAGGTGCCAGTTATAAAATTTGATGACAAATGGATTCCTGACTCTGATGTTATTGTTGGTATTATAGAAGAGAAATACCCAAACCCTTCTCTCTCTGCTCCTCCTGAAGTCTCCTCTGTGTATGCAATCATTCTCACTCTCTCTTTCTCTACATGTTTATATACCGTAATCCTAAATAATCATCTTCTATATCTCTGAGTGTGCAAAAAATTATGGTGCTTTTGCTTCTGGCGTTGAATGATGGTGTTGTATTGGTATCATCTTTATGTTACTGCACTTTTTGAAATCATGATTTTGGCATAAAATTTAACTGTTTGTCTTTTGATGGTTGTCCAATTGCAAACTCCAAAATCATATTCTTGTAGGCCTAAGTTTGGAAATTTGTTGAAATGAGAACTGCTTTGAAGAAGATTTTCAAGTTTCCATGATTTTGGACTAGTCATTATATTTCAAATGTCTGTGTTTTCTTCCAACTTATTTATCAGTAAATAGGAGTGTTTTGATGTTCATCTTCTTTCGTGAACGTGTTTTGGTGTTGCTGATTCCTAATAAACATAATCTTCTCAATTGTTGTAACTGGAGATTTAGGCTGAAGAGATCAACTCATTTGATTTAAGCCCATTGTTTTCCTAGAAACTAGTGATGGACTAATAGTTTATAGTCATTTGTTTTTTAGAATGGGGTTGATTCCCTTTACATTCTTTTCTCCTGGTACTGTTACTGATCTTTTTTGTGATGGTGTCATTTAGTTTTGATGTACAAAATGTTCCTACTCTTTGCGCTCTTTGCCAGGTGCAAAGTTGTGTATTTTTTTAATTTTTTTTTTTTTCATTCAATTTATTCTGTTCGTCCATTGTTAAGGCAATGGAAACCCTTTCTAAGGGTTGAACCGGGTAATCTATAACAAATTTGAATGGCCTTTGAATATACACGTTAGCTAATTGTTTAGTGCTCTGTTTTATTGATGTGTTGTTATCTTTAGGACGTCAAGATGTTATTGTGTTTTTTCTTATTATTTAATATTTTAAAAAATTGGTCTTCCTTGTATTAGATATGTAAGTCAGTTGTAGGCTTTGCTGCGTTCTTCCTTAGAATGTGTTCTGCTACTAAATTTTATTTATGACCTCTGTGAAATTGTAGGGGATCCAAAATATTTTCTTCTTTTTTAAAGTTCTTGAAGAGCAAGGATCCCAACGATGGTTCGGAGCAGGCTCTGCTTGATGAATTGAAGGCATTGGATGAGCATCTAAAAGCTAAGGTAGAGGTTTTGTGTATTAAAATTAAGGTTTTACCTTCAATCCAAATTACAAAAAAACTATTTCCAAGGGTGTTCGTTATATTTTTGTTGGTGATGTCAATGTACTTGGTTGTATGTGTGGTCAGGGACCTTATGTGAATGGAGGAAATATATGTGCTGTTGATTTGAGTTTAGCTCCAAAGCTTTACCATCTTGTTGTGGCTCTTGGCCATTTCAAGGGTTGGAATGTACCAGAAAGTTTGACTCATGTGCATAACTACATGAAGGTATCAGATTATTTCCTGTTAATTTTTTCCATTTCTTCTACTCTTGCTCTTCTTTGTTTTTAAGGGTGTGCACGTTCCTCTGGATCTGAAACCAACACAAGTGAGATGCATTAAATTTACAAGCAAGGGATTATCTGTTTGGACATTTATTTCCTGGACCAATTGCTAAGTTTGCTGTGTTGATTGTATGACATGTTTCATCGTGATTGTATATTTACAACCAAAGGAGAAAACAGGCAATAAATTAACAAAAAAGCTGCAAGAAAGAAGACAATAATTTTCAAAGTCTGGAGACATGATGTTCATGCCTCAATATGCTAAAATTGAATAGGCATGATAGAATATTAGTTGAAAGATACAGTAGTTACCCCTTAAAGAATAATTTCTGAGCCACTAGAAGCATTAGAATCAAAAAGACCCCAAAAGTCCTTTATTGTGAGGGCTAACTCTTCTCCAATACGTGTCAAATATTTGATCTCTTAACAATTAAGAGATGGGATAGACAAAAAGTAGAGAAAGCAAAAGAAACTAGGGAATACGGTTAAAGTAAACAAATGATATCGTTAAGAAAACCCTAAACAAGTTAGTTCTGCACATGCATATTTGTGCTAGTGCAGCCACTGCAAGGCCCTCGAATCAGTTTGTAGTGTGTTTCTTTTATCTTCTTTTGGCTTTTGGTTTTGATACTCCATATCCTCCATGTAGCAATATCATATACCTTTATAACTGGATATGCACACAATACTTACGTATTATATATGCAAGGATACAGTGACAATAAAAAATAATCAGCGTCTCAGATACATCAAGAATATGATGCACATTTATAGTAATAATTATTATCATGTTGATCTTAATAATTTTACACTTTAAACATAATTCTATATGGTTGTAAGAGTTCAATTGAATAAGTGATAATTCAACTAATTCACTTACATCCGTACTTCAATTCTTCGTACCCCCTTTTCGTTACTCTTTGTTATTTTTGTTGGGAGTTTTTTTGTTTTGGTATCCAAGCATGCAATTGATGCATTTGGCAACTTCAATGAAATTTGGGTTAATTCTGTTTGTTTATTGTAGTATAGATTCTAAATTATATGTCATAGCTGTATGATGTTTTATTTTTTGTTGTGCGCCTATTATTATTATTATGCACACAGTGTATCTTACCGAAAGCTTCATACACTGACATGTCGTCTATCCATGTCATATCAGATCCAATACCTTAGTACCTATAGTTTTTCCTCTTTCCAGTGCCCTGTATGTGCAGATAATTTGTTTAGATTATCTTTACTCTTTGACTCAGCTGGTTTCATTATGAAAGCTGGTGTTGGACATATCAACATTTGTTCATTTTTGGTTTTGCTCTTCGTTTACTGTTTGTCTGTGATATAGAACTATTTTATAACTTAGTCATCTACCTTGTTAACACTACAATTCAACGGGGCTGTTGGTTTGTGAAAGAATCTTTCTTATACTATCATATAAGAAACCTGTGTTCAATTTTATTGTTTAAATGTAGTATATGGCTCTCATTCTCTCTCTGGGCCACACACACTTGCATAGGTCTGCAACCTTCTTTCCATGTGCATTTTATGCCATAGGATGTTTAATTGTTTTTGCTTCTATTTGGTCAAATTGTTAATTGCCTAATGTGTTCTCGATTTTCTTCCCATTCTGCAGTTGCTCTTTTCTCGGGAGACTTTCGAGAAAACAAAGGCTGCAAAGGAATATGTAATAGCAGGTTGGGCGCCCAAAGTTAATGCATGAACATTGTAAACTCTAGCATAATGTGTGTTCTTGTGGTCATGTTGTGAATGCGTCCTAGAAATAAAGTGGACTAGTCCTGTCCGTGTGATCAATAATTATACGTTTTACTGCTGTATATTTTCCTTGGTAAGGGCTGATGTATGATCTAGGAATGCGGCTTGGTTTGTACCATTCCACTGTTTAGATTACATATTAAGAACCATATGTTGATCAGATGCCATTGTAATTTTGAGTATGAAGTTAGCAGTCCGATAGTTTATTCTCTTTGTAAAACTGTTCGAAATTAGTTCCTGTAGGCTGCAGGACTGAATCATAGTATGAATTAACTTCTCTGGGATTCATTAGAATGTATGTCAACCGAATCCTAATATCCTACCATGAGGGTGTCGTAGACCGTACCACTAGATCATGTTAAAGATGTAGAAGACAATATTGGGTTGTGTTATTTGGCTTCTCAGCAGGAAAGTTATTGGGAATCGTGATAACACACCGAAGCAGATAGGTAAATGAGGGAGATAGGGCCTAGGGGCCATGTTAGGCCATATTCGTAAACAAGAATACATGGAAGCGTAGGGCTGAGTATTATGGGTTAGTTCGATTTTAATCAAAATCGTATTTTTTAGAAAAGTTGATGAAATGTGTAGTTTAAAAATTGTAAAAAGTTGTGGGTTTTTCGAAATGTGGTTAAAATTAATTGTTGATTTTAATTTTAGTATATTAGGAAAATTTTAATCAAAATCAAACAAATATTGAGCTGTGGACCAGTCCTGGGAATCGACACTGCTTTTCTCTGAAGATTTGAACAAGGATTAGAAGCTAGCACCGCTCTATTTGGGTAAGGATGACATTGAGCTAGTGTGCGCGTTTGAGTTTGTGGCCACCAATAATGACGTTGAGTATGAATACCGAAAAATTGAGAAGAAATTAAAAAACTCACATAAGTATTTTTTTTTTTTTTCCAATAATCAAAAGCCATTTAACTAAAACAATGAACCATATCCATCTTTTAAAGAAACACGAAAAACCCAGTAGCAACGTTTAAGAAATTGCAAATAAAGCCCTCAATTATATTGAAATTAACAGAGTCTCTAGTGCTAATTAAATAATAAAAAATAGGAAATAAAAATAAACAAGAACCGTGAAAGATATTGAAGAATACAAGATCGACAAGTCATTAATTTTGCATGATACCTATTTAGATAAGAAGAAGAAGAGGAGGATGACGACGACTACTATATTTAAAAAGTTTAAATTTGAGCCTATTTGGTACAAATTATAAATCAAAAATTGGCTTTTTTTAGGCACAATTGTTGACTTTTCAAATATTTTAAATATGAAATGACAAAATTGCACTTAATCAACAAAATGTCACTTCAAAGTACAAAGTATAATTTTATCATTTCACGTTTATTTAATATTTGAAAAGTCAACAATTGTGACTTAAAAAATCACATTTTTTATTTAGTACCAAACGGACTCAAAACAAGCCAAATGCGGCTGAAGTTATAACCCTAGATGCCAATTATAAATCAAATTCTAATCTGGTCCTTGACTCCTAAAAATTATTAATCAAACAAAACCACTATTAATTATATCATACTAGTTACATTCTACCCTCTGGAGACACCTATTCTACATACACTCTTGTATCAAGACATCTTTATATTGTTGAATGTGATAAATATACTAAAAGCAAGAAACAAAGCAATATGAAGCAACTCAGGTTCCTAGTGCTTGCTCAAGAGTCATGAGACAACCTTTTATCAGTGCACCTTAGAACCTGTACTGATTCATACACCGAAATTTATGTTAATGGAAAATAAGGTACCAAAATGGGTTAATCCTCGTATGATTTGATTAGTTAATGTAACATCATCTGCAAAATTGTATATACGATCCTCTAAGAAGTATCAATGTAACATCACAGCAGTAAATAGCATTTCAGCTGCATGGTTTCTCCAGTTCTATAAAGAACCAAGACCACATCTTGACAAAATCTATACCAAACATATCATTCTCTTCTTTTATAAACCCAACAAATCAAATTCATTTCCCAATCTTTCCACTGAACATTTTACCCACAACATTATGTTCGAATTCAATTGTAGAAATTTCTCCCAAGATAAAATCATATCACGGAGGGCCGGACTTTAGGTTTTTCAGACCTGAGACGAAAATTAGCTGCTATTGTTGATGAGATACATGTCTTTTTATCGTTGTATGTATTGTAAATAAGTGGGTTAGGCGAATAGAAAGTTTTAAATTAGGCAATTGGGTAGATTTTTAATTTGGTAGGTTTTAAAATTAGCCGTGGGTTTGGCCCCAATCTTATTTTTAATTATGGTCCCCCAAAAATTTTGGGCATGAGGCAACCGTATAAAATCCGGGCCTGAAATAACGTATAACTAGCATTATGATCAAATTAACATGTTAGGCATAATACCAGAAAAATCATGTATGGAATCAGCTGGCAAGTCCCATGTAAAGACACCAGATGACAGAGCACAGAAAATATAGATTAAGTTCATCCTACACCAAAAGGTGGAGACTACTTAACTAGTAACATTATGAAAGAATCACTGTTGACATACGAAATAACAAGGGTCTAAAAAGAGACTTAAGAAAAATTGTACATATAGGCCCATAAAAAGTACCCAAGCATGTAGGCCTAGAAATATATGTCGTCCAGGCCCAATGGATGCCCAGGTAAATTTGTATATAGGCCCAATAGAAATTATCCAGGCCAGATAGGGCCCAAAATGGATATCGCTCAGATCGAAAATGCCTGTATGTTGGGCGATTAGAACGGTCAATCACTGCATAAGAGTAACCGTTCTTAAACAGTTTTTCCTTCTTCTCTTATCATTTCTTCCACGTTTGAGAGTTACAAACAGATGAATCATCATGGAGGAGTTACAAGCAGTTGAATCATCATGGAGGAGTTACAAGCAGTTGAATCATCATGATGGGGAGTTACAAACAGTTGAATCATTATGGAAGAAATAGGTAGTTATTGGGCGACGAAGTAGTTATTGGGCGATGAGGTAGCCACTGGGCGACGAGAAGTTTTTACGCAAGATTGAAGAAAAACGTGTGGTAAAACCGTTTGGTAAAGTATAAAAGAAAGAAGATTGAATGAAAATCAAAAAAAGAAGACAACTCTCAAAAACAGAGAAATGTAATTTCATTCTATTTTAGTCTTAAATATTTCTTTCTGAATGAATTCTAGTGTGCTTGTGCCCTTAGAGGCATTTTGTTTTGCTCTTTCATCCTTTGTCACTATTGTAATTTTCGTAAATCAAACACCCCTTGTTGGGACTTTGTCTCAAGAGGTTTGGCGTCCCTTACACATCGTCTGAATCTTTTAATTGTTAGCGAAGGACACACTTTCTGCGCGAAACAATTTGGCACGCCCGGTGGGACCCTTTTGGTGTTAGAAGATACAAGAAAGTGGAACAATATGCCTCACAAGAACTCAGATAAGGAACCAACAAGCCAGCGAATTCAATCCGTGATCGTGCGATATGAAGAACAGCAAAATACACCCGCAACGGAGGGACAAAATCAAAGCCATTATGAACCGATGACGGAATTGAGTCCACGCACCATGCGCGCGTTACTTGGCGAACTCACACAAGATGTTGTGGGACAGGTAAGCCTGCAAAATGTTCATGATATGGAAAAATTTGTTCAAACTGAAAATGTGCATTATGATAACATGGCCAAACAATTAAGTACTTTAAATGAACTCATGAATATGTTAGTAGGCCAAACATGTCAACCAAATTTGCCAAATATAGGGAATCATTTCCAAGCCAGGACGGTTGTGGGGTACAATTCACCAACGATGAACCCTATGAATCCTAGTCAGGGAATAGAAACACCTTTTATACCATCGACGTCAAATGTGGGTGGAGGCGGCATGGCCAATTTGAGCGGTCATAATGTGGGATCATCCAACTTGGGGGTAGCCTAAACGCAAGAGACAATATACCAAATGTAGGACAAAACGCAACACGCGTTAGCGAAGGGGCAAATGTCCAAATAAATGGCAATAATACCTTGAATAATGGTAATCTGGCCACAAACCCAGGGTTAAACAATAGACCTCAGATGATCCCACCTGTGAATCAACCTATAGGAGTCCCATATGATCCTAACATGGCCTTAAGAAACCAAATTACCGAGATAATGCAAGATCAGATGGCTTTTGGAATGCGTCCTTTCATTAGGCCGACCTATAGGAAGCCATATCCCGATTGGATAGACCAAGTGTATCCGTGGCCTAGAGGATATAAAGTGCCAGAATTTTCACTATTCACAGGTTTGGGAGAAGTCTCAACATTGGAACATGTAGGGTGATTTACACTGCAATGTGGTAAAGTAAGTGATTATCATAAAATAAGGTTGTTTCCTAGTTCGCTAACAGGGGTAGCCTTTTCATGGTTCATTAATTTACCAGCGAACTCTGTTCAGACATGGCAACAATTAGAGCAGTTGTTCCATGCTCAATTCTATAAAACCGAATCTGAAGTTACCTTGGCCGATTTGGCGAATTTACGTCAAATGCCAACTGAATGGGCGGAAGTTTTCCTTCAAAGATTTAAAACTGCTAGGAGTAAATGCTTCGTGCCCTTACCCGAAAAAGAATTTGTTAAGATCGCTCAGAGTTGTTTAAGTTTCAATTTGAAAAAGAAATTTCGTGGATAGGGAGTTTCTTTATCTCTTCCAATTAACGGCCAATGTGATTAGATATGAGCGCTTGATAAGGGAAGAAGAACAAATGAAAAATTCTAGCAAAGGGACTTACTATAGAGACCCAAACTTGACGCTCATATTGTAGATAAATATTATGATCAAACCGAAATATGTCCGCGAATTGGTTAAAGGAGATGCTTATGCATGCCCGTTAGTGATTAACTCAGGGGACAACGGCGAAAAATGAGCCTCTAAGAGATACAAGCAAAAAGGCTAGTGCGTTTTCGATTCGATATAACCAAAGCGTATACTATATTTGATAGATTGTATAAAGACAAATAAATAAAATCGCGGCGATAAGCACAAATTGCCAAATCCTGAGCAAGTTAAGGATAAAAAATATTGTAAGTGGCATAATGGATGGTCTCATACGACTAATAATTGTTTGGTTTTTCGTCATGTATTACAGGATGCCATTGAATCGAGGCGAATCACTTTTGAAGCTAAAAAGAAGATGGCGGTGGATGAGAATTCTTTTCATGCCACTAGGAGTGAATATGTTATCGCAGGGTTTCAAAAGTGGTTTACCTAAATTCAAATTGGTAGTTGATAATGGAGACGAGGATGAACAAAGATCCTAGTGTGTTCCAACGCCTCAAAGGTAAAGAAGTCGAAAGGAACAAAAAAATGTTGTGTGCGAGATGTAGTAGAGAAATAAATGAAGATGAGGAGAAAATAGAAGTATGGGGGCGTCACAATCATCTAAACGTGACCCCAAATTTCCAGCCTATTCAAGAGCGAAAAGGTATCAAGGTCTCCTTTTGAAAGCGGTCGGTCGCCGATGCATGATGGCGGCCAATGTACAACAAAGAGTCGATGCTCAACAGCCCGTAACGTTCGTGCCACAGCCCCATCGATCGAATGTATGGCATTCATTCCAATACGGTCTTGAAAGGGTGATACCCTTTGATCAAATGACCAGGACGCAGCAAAGATGTCATCAGAGAAATTATGGACGAATGATGAGGCAACAACAGAGACGATACGTCCCAAATTGCCCAATTTCTCCAACGCCGTCGCTAAGGAAAATCTCGAAGATGAGAAAGAACATAATGTGAACGATTCAATAGAAGAATTACCGGAAGATTCTTCTGGTAGGTCGAGGTTTGAAAGACGTAGCAAAGACGAAGATGAAGATGACCGGGACGATCCATCACTATTCAATTTGGTTCTTTGCCCCCCGCCTTGGCTAATAATTATCTCGCTTGCCAATGAGTTTAAAAGTAAAGGGATGAAGAGACACAAGACGACCCGGGGGGGGGGGGGAAGAAGCATGCACGTTGGAATGTGAGGGAGAAATCGGGCAAACCTCTGGAGGTATATGTGAAGAAGAAGAAGAAGATGATGGCTTGACCGATGTTGAAGAAGAGATTGACCTAGAATCAGAAAGAAGAAAAAGAAGAGTTTCATATAACAATTTGCTAAAGCAGCTATATCATGAAGGCATCCGAGAAGTAGATTTGTTGGGCGAACCATCCGGGCGATGCTCAACAAAGAACGCTCGTGCCACAGCCCCATCGATCGAATGTATGGCATTCATTCCAATACAGTGCGGAAAGGGTGATACCATTTGATCAAATGACCAGGACGCAGCAAAGATGTCATCAGAGAAATTATGGACGAATGATGAGGCAACAACAGAGACGATACGTCCCAAATTGCCCAATTTCTCCAACGCCTTCGCTAAGGAAAATCTCGAAGATGAGAAAGAACATAATGTGAACGATTCAACAGAAGAATTACCGGAAGATTCTTCTGGTAGGTCGAGGTTTGAAAGACGTAGCAAAGACGAAGATGAAGATGACCCAGGACGATCCATCACTATTCAATTTGGTTCTTTGCCCCTAGTCTTGGCTAATAATTATCTGCTTGCCAATGAGTTTAAAAGTAAAGGGGATAAAGAGACACAAGACGACGGGGAGGGGGGAAGAAGCATGCACGTTGGAATGTGAAGGAGAAATCAGGCAAACCTCTGGAGGTATATGTGAAGAAGAAGAAGAAGATGATGATGGCTTGACCGATGTTGAAGAAAAGATTGACCTAGAATCAGAAAGAAGAAAAAGAAGAGTTTCATATAACAATTTGCTAAAGCAGCTATATCATGAAGGCATCCGAGAAGTAGATTTGTTGGGCGAACCATCTGGGCGAACTTTTGATTATTACGTATTATACGGAACGCCTAAGAGAAAAATGAGGGTACCACGCTCTAAAAAGTATGGACCACCTCCAATGATATTGCCACTCCCTACAGGTTGGCAAGAAGTGAGTGACATAGAAACTCGTAAGCCCTAAGACTAAGATCGATCGAAAATGTTGCACGTGAACTTGACACAGCAATTTGATCCAAAAGATGATGGGAAGCAGCAATTTGATCTAAAAGATGATGGGAAACAAGAGGTAGAGATAGAGGAGTTTCCGAAAAGGTCATCTTTAAGAAGCCAACGGCCAATTTAACCAAACATTTGAGACCATTATATGTAAAGGCTTTAGTCAATGGCATCCCAAGAGCTAAAGTTCTCATCGACAATGGGGTCATTATTAATACCATTCCATCCGAATGATAAAGAAGTTTGCAAAGACGGAGAGCGATTTGATCCCTCACCGGGTTATTCTTACGAGCTTCAATGGAGGGGTGACTTCGGCCAAAGGAGTAATGCCGTTAGACGTAACGGTAGGAACTATCTCCAAAACCACGATTCTTTGTAATAGACGGGCCAACTAGCTATAATGTGTTGTTAGGAAAAGATTGGATTCATGGAAATCACATGTATACCTTCGCCGCTCCATCAATGTCTAGTTTTTGGAACGATGAAGGTGAGGCAGAGGTGGTGCAAACAGATCACAGGCCTTTTGTTACAGAGGTGAACTCAATCGAGAAGTTCATATATGAGGAAAATTATGGACCTGTGAGAGTAGTCCAAGATGGCGAAGAAACTCGAATCATCGCGCAGAGCGAGGAGTTATCGATGAGACGATTTACTAAAATGTTTGATCAAATGAGGCCAAACATAGTGGCCCTTAAAGAGCCAATGATTGGTAGAAAAGATGTTCAATAAATGTTGAAGAAGGTGTTTAACTTTCAGGATGTCAAAGCTAAGTCGGTGGCTTTCAAGAAGAGGTGTAAAGAAGAAGAAATAAAAAGGAAACGGCTTTAAAAATTTTAAAGAACAAGTTAGCGTGTTCGAATTAGAAATGTAATATTGGTCGAGAAGTTTATAAGGTAGATTGTTTGATGCGTAAGACATCACCACAAGGAACCCGGACGATAATGTGATAGGAGTTATGAAGACCGGGCACGCTCAAGCACAAGATCCTTTGGTAAAAGTGAATATTGGGGATGAACGAGAAGATTGCCCAACGTTTGTCAGTCAGATGCTTAGCAAAGAGGTAAGTAACCATTTAATCGCTTTGTTAAAAGAGTACAAGGATTGTTTTGCTTGGGAATATGAATACATGCTGGGGTTAGATAAAGATTTGGTAGAACATAGGTTGTCAACCAAGCCACATTTTAAACCGCATAAGCAAATTTCCCAGACGCTTTGCTCCCAATGTATTGCCCGAAATAAAGAAAGAAATAGAACGATTGTTAAAGGCGGGTTTTATTAGGACGGCCAGATATGTTGAATGTTTATCCAATATTGTGCCTGTATCAAAGAAAAACGGTAGTATTAGGGTTTGCATATATTTCAGAAATTTGAATTTAGCAACGCCCAAAGATGAGTATCCAATGCCGATGGTAGATTCCTTGGTAGATTCAACCACGGACATGTGTTGTACTCCTTTATGGATGGATATTCGTGATACAACCAAATTTATATAGTCAAGAAGATGTACATAAAAACGCATTCGGATGCCCGGTGCTCTAGGATGTTTTGAATGGGTGGTCATGCCTTTTGGTTTAAAAATGCAGAGAGCCACTTATCAAAGGGCAATGAATTTAATTTTTCATGATATGATAGGAGAATTCGTTGAAGTTTATGTTGATGATATAGTGGTTAAATCGATGAAAGAAGAAGACCATTTCCAATAATTGAAACGTTCATTTGAACGGATGAGACAAAGATAAATTGAAATTGAACCCGTTGAAGTGTGCATTTGGTGTTAATGCAGAAATTTCCTAGGGTTCCTAGTACATGAAAGAGGAATTGAACTTGATAAAAACAAAGCAAAAGCCATTTTAGAGGCTAAACCACCTAAGAACAAAAAGGAATTGCAAAGATTCCCGGGACAAGTGAATTTCTTCTGACGTTTCATCTCTAATTGTGCAGATGAACGAAAGCTTTTTCGCCTCTTTTGAAGTTGAAAATCAGTCGACTTCGTCTCGAAAAAGAGCATCAAGAGGCTTTTCATAGCACAAGACATATTTGTCAAATCCGCCATGTTAGTTTCACCTATCCAAGGACGGCCAATGAAAGTTTACATATCGGCGAAAGCGAGAATCAATAGTTTGGACTAGTCGCCCAAGACGATCGGTTTGGAGAAGAAAGGGCGATATATTACCTTAGTAGACGATTAACTGCATGTGAATGTAATTATTCTACTATTGAAAAATTATGTCTTGCTTTATATTTTACATGTACTAAATTAAGGGCCTACTTGTGGCCTGTAACTATTTACTTAATTTCTAAAGTAAATTTAGTCAAGTACATGTTCTCTCGTCCTGTTTTGCATCAAAGGATTGGTCTTTGGACTTTAGCACTATCAGAATTTGAAATACAGTTCATACCCAAAAGGTCACAAAAATCAAAGCGTTATTAACTTTTTGGCCGATCATCCATGCTTAGACGTGCCTAAAGAAATTGAATTAGAAGTCAATTTGCTCGAGCTGAAACCTTGGATTTTATACTTTGACGGCTCAAAGACTGCTGGGGTGCAGGAGTAGGAGTAGTACTAATAAATCCACTAGGGGTTTGTTACAAGTTTGCTTTCGCCCTGACTGAAATGTGTACTAATAATCAAGCCGAATACGAAGCATTGATTGTCGGTTTAGAGCTATTATTAGATTTAGGGACGAAAAATGTGCTTATCAGAGGTGATTCTCAATTAGTAATTTATCAATTGAATGGCGATTTCAAATGCCAAAGTGATTCTGTCATAAGTCAATATGGCATCGCTCAAGAGCTCTTGGACGAATTCGACCAAGTGGAGCTTCAATACGTTAATAGGATGTATAACGATTTGGCAAACGAGCTGGCCCAAATGGCATCCAAGTTATTCAAAATGTTAAATAACGATTCTTCTTGTGAGTATGGAACGATATTGCCTGGTAGTTCAACGAAGGCGAAGGAGTTTAATGTGCATTGTATACAAAATAGAGACACAATGGATTGGAGAGAAGAAATACAAAAATTCTTGGAAGAACCCGATAAGAAGAGCGATAGGAAGGTAAAATTACGCCACAATCGAACTATTTGGTCGGTTGAGGGAGAATTATATAAGAAACGCCGATGGTGTACTTTTGAAATGCATAAATTTGCAAGAAGCTAAAGTGGTTATGGCAAGCGCATGAAGGAGTGTGTGAGCACATCAAGTCGGCCAAAAGATAAGGTGGTTGATCATCGTGAGTGGGTATTATCGCCTAAAATGGGCGAGTTATGCGTTCATGATGCTAAAAGTTGTTTGAGTGTTAAAAACATGGCCCAATCCAAAGAGTGCCAAAGAAGGGAAATGGTACCTATTATTAAACCATGGCCATTCAAGTGTCAAGCGAGAGACCGATAGGAAAGATTTACCCACCATCGTCCAAACAAAGACACCTTTGTAATAGTCACTACGGATTTTTTCACTAAATGGGTAGAAGCGATACCTTTAAAAGAAATCTCTCAAAGAAGTGTCATAGAGTTCATTCATGATCACATCGTATATAGATTTGGGATACCTCAAACTGTAGTAATGGATCATGGAACTTCTTTAAATGGGAGTCAAGTGAAAGAATTTCTGAGCGAGTTTGGAATCAAGTTGGCGAACTCTACACCTTATTACGCCCAATCCAACGGTCAAGCGGAATCGTCAAATAAGGTTTTAAAGAGTATCATAAGAAAAATGATAGGCGAAAATGCCGGTTGGCATGAGTGTTTGAATAAAGCGTTATGGGCTTATAGAACTTCTCCGCGATCTAGTACTAAAGTAACTCCTTTCCGCTTAACTTATGGGCAAGAAGCGGTGCGCTTATGGAAATTAATGTGCAATCGATCGAGTACGCTTGCAAAATAGTATAGATGAAAATGAGCATACCGAGCTACTGCTCGTAATTTATTAGAATTAGACGAATTAAAGTTGAGCGTCTTAGATAGATTGCAAATTCAAAAAAGACAAGTGGCTTCATATTATAATAAAAGGGTTATAGCCAAATGTTTTAGCACGAAGGATTTGGTCTGGAAAACAATACTCCCATTGGATAGTAGTAATCCAAAGTTTGGGAAATGGTCGCCAAATTGGGAAGGACCATACAGAGTTAAAGAGGTGTTACCAAATGGGGCATATCATTTAGAAAATTTGGATGGTATGAGGCACATGAGGTCTATTAATGGCAAATATTTAAAGAAGTACGTTCCGTCAGTTTGGGATTTTGAACGATTAGAGGTTTAACATTAAAGGACACAATTATATAAACGAATAAAACTATTCATTTCATTGAATGATTTGGTTTCCATGATTGGCTACCATTACAAAAGGGAAATTGAATAAAACAAAAGAAAAGTTGTCCTTAAAACGTTAGAATCTTAATTACAGCCTTCCCCAAATAGAGCGCATCTGCTCTCTAAGTTTTCCCCACTCATCGCTACTGCTCAATGTAAGCGGTGGATAGTTCAGCCATAATTCCTTCGTCCACTTCTAGACCTAAATAACGCTCAAGCAAGGATCTAGCCCGTTCAACTTCCTGAGAAGCATTGCGCTTCTTGGCGGCCAGCCTGGCCTTATAGTCGTCCATCTTTTCTTGAATTTCTTTCATCTGAGCAGCCAAACTCATCATCAAAGAATCCTCAACCATGACCTCGGAAGAAATCTCGTTCAGATTGTTTTTAGCTTGATCGATTTCCTGGTGAAGAGATTCCTTTTCGGTCACAGCATTGACGTATTGAGTTTTCTTAGCTTTGAGTTCCACATTTTTGGCCAACAGCGCGCTTATCTCCTGATGGATGATTTTCAAAGATAACTTGAGATCCGTGGAGAGTTTGAGTGAATGAAGCTCAAGTGCTTGGGCCATTTGGTGGCTTAAACGCTCAAATTTATCTCGGTGGTTGGCAGCACTGGCGTGTGAGATATCCATGTCCATGAAAGAAGTGTATTCAAGTACTGCCTGTTTAAGAATGTTCATGTTTTCTACGGAAAAAGCACCAGAGGCAGAAGAAGGACGACTGGCCGAAGATGAACGAGCGGTCTGACTAGCCTTCACTTGTTCCCATGACGTAAATAAGTCCTGAATAGAGCGCAAGATGGTATCAGCGTCCTGTAAAGGTAAAAATGATTACTTAGTGTCTTTATGGCAATAAGCAATATAAAGTAAATCGAAAGAAAATTACCTCATGGGTTGACTCATCAGTGGTTTTGGAGGAAGAAGGGGGAAGTGTGCCACTGGGCGATTTGACTGCCTACGAAGATTCACCCTTATCCGGGCGTGCTGGCTCTGGTACAACCGGCAAATCAATTGGTCTTTCTGCAAAGGGATGAATGATGATAAGTGCTTCAAGAGTAACGCCATGACAAATGGTGAAATTAGGAAAATGTCATAATTATTTCATACACCGTCCGGCTCAACACTTGAGGGGAACGCCTGAAATGACGGAGATTCTTCAACCGGTCAAGGCGATCGAAACAAATTAGGTTCCCGAATCCTTTTCGTGCAAATCCACTTCGACGGATGGCTCGGAAGATCGAGGAATTGAAGGGTCGGGCGACGTAGAATCTTTCAAAGGAGAAGTGACCCCTTTCTGGTTTAGAGTACAAAAAGAATATCAATATTTGTATTAAAATTTTCTTTAAATAAAGAGAAATCATATTACCTTTCTCGTGATCGAGGAGGAGCACCATCATCGCTCATCACCGCCATCATCGAGTTGATCTGATGGGTCCAATGTTGGCCGTTTACGGCTGGATACACCTCTCGCGACTCCGGTTTGGGCGGGAGGAGAACCGGATTGAGTGGAAATTGCAGAGAACGCCTAGTACGCACCGTCGGAGATTTTGAAGGAGAAGAAGGAGCAGATGTTTAACGGATATGGACACAGCAGGGATAGGAATCGGAGTAGAAGAAATGGAAGTTCGGAAGACCCTGATCCCTCAAGTATATGGAATGCATGGTTAACGTTAGTAGTGAAGAATCTATGTTTCGCCGAAGGCCAAAATTGTTCAAAAAGAGAATGAACGGCCAAAGTGGGATTGAAAGGAGCCAAAGAGAACCCATTCATCAGAGAAGCATTACGCTCATCTATAGCCTGTGCTTCTACTTTGGTGATGGTATGGAAGCGTTCTTGAAAACTTTTTGAGTAACAAGGAGGAAGGGGCCAAGTTTGGCCAAAACCAAGTTGTCGGGCAAAGAACTGGGGAGCATAGACCTCAACCCCAGCCTTGGCATTGGTGCCCGTGAGAATGTCATGAAACAATTCTCGCCCAGTCAAGTATTGGACCCAAACGGGCAAGACATTACTCACCTCGTTCAGAGTAAGAGGGGGTTGGACATAGACTGGGACTTGATGAACAGAGAAAGGAAAGAAAGAGAGAATTGAGTTTAAGTTATAAAAGAATGTGAAGACATCCCGGTTAGACATATCAACGGGAGCTAATTGGTTGATAACTAGCCCGTAACAACTCACCGCCTAGGAGGTATTGAAGGAACACCAAGTCGTGGAAAATATGCTCTCAACCACAATTGAGCGAGCCAAAGAGGCCCACTTCCAAAGAGGGAGAAGCATTGGTCCTAAGTTGATGTTGAAGGTAGGCCATACCTCTATAGAAGGTCATAGAAACAGAGAGCGAGATTTAAAGATCTACCAAGGGCCAACTCACGGGCGATGGGCAAATAGGCCATAGAAGGTTTAAGACTAGGAACGCAAAGAATATACCTACACAACCAAACCTCGGAGGAAGGCTACGCTACTCTGCATGAGTAGGGTCTTTGCCAAGGTGTTGTCATAAAGCTCCCGCATGCCCGAATAGGAATCAGTATACTTTTATCAAATTTTGGAGCAAGGGAGGATATCAAAGATGGCGGGAGAAATGGTATCGCCAGAGGAGGAAGATTGACCAAAGCACCAACGTCCCTTAGAGTAACCGACATCAGGCCAAAAGGAAAAATGAAGGTGTTGTACTTGGAAGACCGTAAACTTAGGGTGATTGGGAAAAGAATAGGTCATAGAGCGGGGATGTGTGGCAATTTCGTAAGATCGAGAGATCCCGCACGATCAAAAAGCACCTTCGGGGTCCATGCTTCATCATACGCCGCATGCCGGCGGGCGAAAGTGGTATCGATTTAGGCCATGTGCGAATGCTCTTCTCGTGGACCGGGTTCAAAGAGAAAGGGTCCAAGAAAGGAGGTTCTTGGATGCAAGGAAAAAATTGGGTCGTAGCCGGTCGTCCAATGGAGTCTCAAGGCCCTCGAACGACGGGCCCAAATAGAACTCATTCATATCGTGCCTAGAGGGTAGAAGATTCGATGGGTTTACATAAGGTTTAGTTAGGAGGTCCCTAAATCTTTGAAAGTAATACTATTGTTTGAAGAAACTTTAGACGTAGACATTGTTTTCAAAGAGATGGACAAGAGGATTGCAAAAGAGATGACCAGACTTGGGAAGGTAAGTGAGAAGTTAAGGAAAAGATGAATAGTGTCCTTTTATAGAGGGAGAAAAGGGCGGCGACGTGATGAGGGCTTGACGTGGTTATTGGTAATGGCGCCTTTTTGGGTTTATATAAATCGTGCTCTTAGGATTTCTAATTAAGGCGCCAAACTTACTTTTTAGAAGATGGAATGCCACCAAGTGAATATGGCTAATTAATGAGTGATTATATTAATTAAGCCATATTGGGGGTAAATCATGACATACTGAAATAACAAGGGCCTAAAAGAGACTTAAGAAAATTGTACATATAGGCCCATAAAAGTACCCAAGCATGTAGCCTAGAAATATATGTCGTCCAGCCCAATGGATGCCTGTAAATTTGTATATAGGCCCAATGGAAATTTTCCAGCGATAGGGCCCAAAATGGATATCGCCAGATCGAAACGCCTGTGTCGTTGGGCGATTAGAACGGTCAATCATCGCATAAGAGTAACTGTTCTTAAACAGTTTTTTCCTTCTTCTCTTATCATTTCTTCCACGTTTCAGGAGTTACAAACAGATGAATCATCATGGAGGAGTTACAAATAGTTGAATCATCATGGAGGAGTTACAAACAGTTGAATCATCATGATGGAGGAGTTACAAACAGTTGAATCATTATGGAGGAAATTGGTAGTTATTGGGCGACGAAGTAGTTATTGGGCGATGAGGTAGCTACTGGGCGACGAGAAGTTTTTACGCAAGATTGAAGAAAACGTGTGGTAAAACCGTTTGGTAAAGTATAAAAGAAAGAAGATTGAATGAAAATCAAACAAAGAAGACAACTCTCAAAAATAGAGAAATGTAATTTCATTCCATTTTAGTCTTAAATATTTCTTTACAGTGAATTCTAGTGTGCTTGTGCCCCTTAGAGGCATTTTGTTTTGCTCTTTCATCCTTTGTCACTATTGTAATCTTCGTAAATCAAACACCCCTTGTTGGAACTTTGTCTCAAGAGGTTTGGCGTCCCTTACACATCGTTTGAATCTTTTAATTGTTAGCGAATGACACACTTTCTGCGCGAAACAATCACAAACCAGTAATTTTTTTTGTTTTTTATTTATAGATAAGAGAGAATCGTATTAACAGAAACAGGTGCAAAGCACTTATGCACAATGTAATCAACAATTGATGAAATGGAACAAGATTGATGAGCATTAAAATCCAGAGTAATTTAAGAATCAAAATTGCACAAACTATGGCATATATAAGCACTCATGCACAATGTAATCAAAATATTTCTTGAGCAATGCTTTGCTCAGACCTTTAGTTCATTAAACTGAGTAGCTGAAGCCCGATACACTATGTAGTTTGTTAGCAATTTTATTTTATACTGCAAGTGTACGGATCTCACAAGTAATATAATGAATTTTGAGTTTAAGTATCGTACCAACATGGATTTAGATAGTTCAAAACAATTAAATTAATCTTAACCGAATCTATTTAACTTTTGAAGGTTTGTTTCTTAAACTAGTTAAAATCTTAACTAGAAATAATAAATAATTATAATTCAAACAAATAAGAAATTAAATTAGAGAATAATTACTTTATAATTTAGGAAAGAAAAGCGTACTAGGATCCTGAATCAATTTATATCAATCTCCTTTAACCCGAACCGTTGAATTTAATAACACAATTTAATTATGAAGATCAATATTTCTAATTTATTTAACAATCTCTTTCAAGTACAATTAAACTTATTTCTATATGTGACCGACTATATCTCTATGACGGATGCGAACATACAATGATGCATTAAAAATTGTGAATACTTAAAGATCACATAAAGCATATCGGTATATCTCTATCCCCTATCGGACTCTAAGACTATTGATACTATGTTTAAATCTCTCGATGGTAAAATAAGCCACAAAACTCATACAACTATTGCGCATATAGTTATAGAGAAAAGATATCAATATCAATTATTCAAAATTATAAAAATTAAATGTTCATTATACAAGTTTTATCATGATCCGAGCACTAAAAGAATTTAGCTTAACATACTAAGAAGATGAAAATAAAAAGAAAAAAAAATATAGAAGCCATCACCCGGATAAGAAGAAAACTCAAAAGATGAAATCTTGAACTTGATCTTCGTTAAATTTTTGAAAGGATAAATCTTAATTTTCGTTTCTTGATTCGTCTCTAAATAGGCCCTCTCATTATGAGTTGATAACTCATATTTATAATTCCATAATAGTGCCCAAAAAGGATCCCAAAAAATCATTAAAATCAAGTCCCAAAAAGTTTCATAATTGGAGTCGAACAAAAAAAAAACAAAAATCCATGAGCCAAAATTTACATCAAGGCGTGCATTCTCGGCGATCGCCCGAAACACATTTTCGCCTCTGCTGCTGAAAAATAGTGCTGGGCGCTCGCCTAGCTTAAATTGTTTCAATCTGCACATTTAGTCCTCCAACTTCAGATTTTATCTTCTTCAGTCCTCAACACACTTTTAATAACCTCCAATGTGGTCCTTCAAACTTCAATTGAGTATAATTTGATCATCATACTTTTAAAATATCTTCCAATTTATTGCTCTTTTCATCTATTCTTCTCTAGTTGTTATTAAACAGGTTCAAAATTGAAATAGAAAGGAAAATACAAAAAATTAAGTAGAAAATTAATAAAATAACGGAATAAAAAATTAGTTTAAAGGCTCGAATAAATGCACAAAATGCACTTATCATAGTTGATCATTTCATTGACACACTTTTCATGCTTTTTGTATCTTTTACCTTTGCAATTCTTTCCCTTTGCTTTTCCCATTCTAAGAGCATTTCCAATACTTGACACATTTTAAAAAATTTATGTGACAAGAGAGAGCAAAAAATGAGGAGAGATAGTGGAATGAGGAAAGAGAGAGAAAATAGATTAGAGAGATAGAGAAAATAGATTAGAGAGATAGACACAATTTAATGATAAAATAGGTGGAAGGCGTTTAACAGGATGTCTAAAACTGGACGCCATGTTAGACGGCTTTCTACAATAAATGCTGCCACATGAGTTTTGTCTCATCTACCTTA
Organism: Forsythia suspensa; assembly: GCA_023638005.1. NCBI lineage: Eukaryota > Viridiplantae > Streptophyta > Magnoliopsida > Lamiales > Oleaceae > Forsythia > Forsythia suspensa. The sequence continues at coordinate 34,154,458 of CM042674.1, read as the reverse complement.
GCACCACATCAACCGAACACTCAAAATAGGTAGCATTGGAGATGCTCTAAATATTTCTTGTCTCTTTATTTCTCTTGGAATTTCCATCTTTCTTTAGTTTCTCACCCCTCTGGTTGTTTTTGCCTTTTTCTTCACCTTCTTCTCCTCATTCAAGTCACTTAAATTCTCCACCTTCAATGCCCACACATCTGTTATCTCTTGAAGAAGTAAGAACCAGACAATTGTTTCTCGCTCTAGTAAGAAAGCTGAATATCGCGTATTGACTGATAGTATCTCTAGACTTTTGTGGCTTCGACGGTTACTGCAAGATATGTGTGTTTTCTTTTCCTGGAAGTTCTTCTATTCATTGTGACAATACTAGTGCCATTCAGATTACCCACAATGATGTTTTCATGAGCGCACAATACACATTGAGATAGATTTTCATTTCATTCGTCATCATATCAGGCAAGATACTCTTCGATTACGTCATGTTGTTTCTGTTGACCAGCTTGCTGACATCTTCACCAAGGCCTATCCTCCTGGACATCATCGTGATTTGGTTTAAAAACTCAAGTTGGCATCTTCGCTTCCATCTTCAATTTGAAGGGGTGTCAGTATATATTAGTATATATTATTTTCCTTAATCGTAATTTGGGTTTAGGGTTGCATTGTTACATTTTGTGGTCATCTCCTTCTCTTATAAAAGAAAGTTTATATACACTTCAAAATATACAGATATTCTTTAATTCTCTCTTCTTTCTCTATATTTTTCTTATTCAAGCAGTATGTAATCAAGCAAAGCTCAGAGGTGGGGTCTAAGAATGGATGTGGGAAGGGAATTTTGAAGGAATTTGTGGATGTGTTTGTGGGGATTTTCTTTAATGTGAGGTTGAGGTAGATTGGGGTCTAAGAAAGGATGTGGGAAGGGAATTTTGAAGGGATTTGTGGATAGGTTTGTGGGGATTTTCTTTAACGTGAGGTTGAGGTAGATGTAATCATCTTGGAGAAGAAGTTGCAGTTTTTGGGAGGCAGAATGCCATCCTTGTACTTTAACAAGGCAATTACAGCACTCTGTATAATTTATTGAATATTTCTTAATATTTTAAAAACCGACTTGGGCATCGACTCGAAAAAATGAAATGGTCATGGGTCAAAGAGTCGAATCGGGATCGACACAGTGATCTTAAAAAAAAATTACAAAAAAATTCAAATACAATCAACAAAGCAAAGTGCTACTCAATCTAATTACAAAATATGCTTAAGTTAACAACACTTCTTCAAAATTGGGCGGGCGACATAAATTAATTATGGAAATAAGGGTTTTTTGTTTCTAAAATTTTCTCTTCAAAACTTATTGGGTTCCTTAAAATTAGGTCGGTCGGCGGATTTTTGGACGAGTTTTTAAAGGGAGGGTTTTTTTTCCTAATCAGCCCGGCTCTCGATTTTACCGGTAAAACCGAATGGACAGATTTTAATAACATTTATATTTCTCGAGCCGCATCGACGGCAGAGGGCGATGGATGAGCCATGGGGATTTAGAGTCTATTTGGTACAATTACTGTGCTTTTAGAAATATAATTTTTGGTAATAGAACTTTTGTTAAAAATTTGTTGACTGTTTGTCAGTGAATCTAAAAAGTGTTGTGAATATTAAATTGAGTGTTTGACTACATAACTATAAAATTAATTTTGTATAAACTTTATATATATTAACTAAACGGTAATTACTTATTATATATCTCATTTTTTTATAAATAATATTTTTTCATATCCTATAATAACAATTAAAATTAATATCTTAATTAACTTATGATAACAAAATTATTTTAGTTTATAATATATCAGAGCTATTCTCCTGCCCACAATGGGAGAAATTATCATACCCATGTCCTAGTTGGTAATGCCATGTCATTTAATTGATCCATGTCATTCATGCCACACCATATATTTCTTCCCCAAATTCACTATCCATTCTCTCCCTTAATTTCATTCCAAACCCAGTAGCCCGACAACCGCCGCCGACCACTACCTAGTCGGATGCTGGACGCTGGACGCCGTTCTTCCTCCACATCCCCACACTCAATTTTCTGTCCTAATAACAGAAGAGCACGACAACCACCAACTGAAGAGCACCACCACCACACCGCACATTCACTCCGTCTTTTATCCACTAGTGCCGGCAACCCTTTCATCCACCAGAAGCATGTAAAAAGGATAGAAAAGTTGTACCTTTTTTGTAAAAATGTGTCTCTCCTCTCACACGACATTAGGATCTTAGATTATAATCCCTAACCTTCTCCGCTCCTCCTTTTCTCCTCCTTGCAAGCCCATGTTGGAAAAACACCAAAGTCGGACCGACGATAGACTCACACTGGACACCAACTTGTCGGAACGTTGCTTTATTTTTGTTCAAGTAATTTTCTGCTGAAACTAGGTACGTGCTTCCATTTTCTTCAATTAATCTTCAAGTAAACTTGTCGGTTTTACATGCCAAATGCTAATTATTGTGAGGAAGATTATAAGTGAAACAATTGCTAGAAATATGTTTGGGCTAAAACCTATGAACTGAAATGCAAGCGGGGTGGGGATGGGGCTGGGTAGGGAAGGATGATTTGGTTCTTGAATATTGTAGTGTTGATTCTTGAAAGGAATTGATAATTATTGTGTTGAATAATGTGTCTAAATTCATTGTGATGAGACCTAAAAGTGCGAGAGAGAGAGGATAGTGAATTTGGGGAAGAAATTTATGACGTGGCATGAATGACGTGGATGAATTAAATGACATGACATTACCAACTAGGACATGGGTAGGATAATTTTCTCCCACCGTGGATAGGAAAACAGCTCTGTATAATATATATCATATTACTTAAAACTAATTTATTTAAAGTAAACATATTATTATGTGTAGTTTGTATTATATTATTTAACACGCCAACATATATTTTTCACTTTATATAAATATGTGAAATGACAATTTGATATAAGTAATAAATGTGACAAATAAATTAATATTATGTATTAATGGTAATTTTATTAATTTTTAAGTTTCGTTAAATGTTAATTGCACATTCCCATAAAACTCAAAATTTGGGCTTCTTTAAAATAACTTTTTTAAGTAGGTTTTGATCAAAAAAGTGCTTATTGACTTTCACCAAATAATCATATATATATAATCAAAAGTACTTTTACTTTTTAAGAAGTGCTTTTGAGCTCAAAAAAGTCATTCCAAACACACACTTTGAATGTCGACAAAGAATAGTCGATGAGAAGGGTTTTGGAATAGGGAAAGAGGGATTTGGCTAAATATTAACGTGCCAACTAAGAAAATAACCTAACTTATAAATTTTAAGTTGCAATTGCCTCTTTTGTAGTAAAAGACTAAAATACCATCAAGATTTAAGTACTAAAATAGGTTAAGGGCAAAAGACATAAATACCATTTTAATTACAAACAGACCGTCTCTATTAACACAATTCAAATTTCAAGCTATGGCCAGCGACTCATTTTCTCAGAATTTTCATCTCTTCCAACACTAATTGCAGTTAACGTTCATAATTTTCTTCGTAATTCTACAATCGCATCTCGTGAAAATTTTGAAGCCAACATTTCGACATTTTGTATTGGTAAGCTCATTTTACTTTCATGTGTTTCCTTAGTTGGGTTTCGTAACTGTTAAATGATATATTAACTTGTTTTAGTGCGTTTAGATAAATGTGCATGAATTACTGCACATGTTAGTGAATTATTGCACAAATTTATTTGAAAGAAGTATGTGTGTTGTGTTAAAGGAATAGTATGTTAATCAACCTATATGGTCGGTTAGATCTTATGTTAACAGATGGTGGTCAGTTAGCAATATGGGTTACTAGTCCTCAGAATACAAGACTTGCAATTGAAGTGTCTGATTGAACTGAACTCTTCTTTGTGTAACTCTTATGAGGAGAGATTTTCATGTGAATGTACATGACGCAATTGCTGTAACATTTTATATTTTAAATGTAATTTTATTGTTGGAAGATGAAAGGTTGAAAGTTTCATGACATGATTATGGTGAATTATGTGGGTTGTTATTGTGGAAGATCATGAGTCATGAATTTATGTGGGTTGTTATTGTGGAAGATCGTGGGTCATGAGTTATAGAAATAAGTTTATGGGATTTAATTTTTTATTAAATCTTATTGTCTCCCTAACACCTATAAATACCATTCTTTTCTCTCTAAATTTACACAAGATAGAATATGCAATTTTATATATTTTTCTCTAAAAAATTAATATATATTTGCCATAAGAAAGTCTTCTTATAGTGGAGTTTTGAGTTCATCTTCTAGTGTAAAAAAGGTTGAACTAAACAACGTTTCAGTTGGACTGTTGCATCCTGGAGAGGACAAGTCAAGAAGATAGTTGTTGCACTGGTAATTAAAGATTTCCAACACCGCAAAGGACTTGAATCTCCTTAAAGAGAGTGAGATACTCACGTCTCAGCCTAATTGGTTACGAGTTTGCTTCTAAATTTAGTTGTAAATTTTTATTTACAATTGTATTTTGTTTAATAATTTTATGGAGGATTCAAATGATGCAAATCGTTGAAAAGCCAAATGAGAATGTTGGAGACCTTAACAAGCAATTTTGCTTCAAATGAACAACTGTAAAAGGTGGAAGGGTAAAGTTCTCATTTACCTCACTCTTCTCAGGGTGGCCTATGTCCTTATCGAGAAAAATCTTAAAAAAATAAGTACTCAAGGTATGAGTGACGATGAATATCTTGAACATAGAGAAAATGTCGAATAGTACGAAAAAGATGAGTATAATTGTTGTTACTATCTTTTAAATTGTTTTGCTAATCATTTCTATGATTATTATGATACTTCTTTCACGTCTGCCAAGAAAATATAGCAAGCCTTGCAGAGTAAAAATGATACTAAAGAAGTAGGTGCAAAAAAATATGTAGCAAGTCGATTTTGTCGTTATCTGGTGGGTGGAAAATTCGTGGTAGAGCAAACACAAGAATTTCAAATGATAGTTACTGAAGTCATATCTGAAGGAATCAAGATTGGTGACAACCTAGTTGTTGTTGGCCTAATTGACAAACTTCCACCATCATGGAGAGAGTTCCATAAAAATATGCGACACAAGCAAAATAAGATGTCATTAAAAATGTTGATCACACGCCTTCGCGTGGAGGAAGAGGCCATAGGACAAGATGCACTTATTCAAGAGAACATTGGACATTCTACCAAGGTAAATTTAATTTTTAAAAATGAAAATTTGCCTACTAATTTGAATTCCAAAAATAATGTGTTGAAGGGTAGAAAAAAGAGAAGGTAAACTCTTGGGGCCTGTCTTCGTGTTGAAAGTCTCTTTTATAAAATGTCATTCTTTTGACAATAAAAACATTTATTATCCATACTCATAGAATTAGATATAGACTTATGATCGTTCTTACTTTTCAAAATTTCAAAAATTGCAATCTAAGCCCGGGGGAAACTATAAATAGGGAGTGGGAGTTTTCATTTATCAAAGTTTGAAAGAATTCCAAAATAGGTAGCTCGACTATATTTGGTGATTTATCTTCAAATTAATTATTTTAGATATGTAGAAATAATAATAAGACCATGGGACTGACCCAGACACAGTTAGGCACACGTGGAGCAAAAAACGAGGCAAAATTTTTGAGTTCGGGGTGTTGAGGTCGACACATATCCCCTAAGGTATCGACACCTTCCCCTTTTCTACCATGAGCCTGCTTTCGATGATTTGACACCCGTGGACTCTAGTGTATATATATGTTAAAAAAGTTTTAGTGTATTTCGTACCTTTATTGACTCCAAATTATTTGATTAATGCATATTTGAACAATCTATCGTGCTATTAGAGGTTAATATTGATGTTTCACCTACAATACAAAACTTAGTGTCATTCTATGATTTAGATTACTTGTAAGCATTGATGTGTGGTGGTTGTATATATTGTGATTATGGCATGGAGCATAGGTGTGCTCACTCGACATATATTGTATATTGTGATTCATTTTGGATAATAGATTATTGATAATAAGTGTGAGTTCTTTAATAGTTGAACTGTATTTTTAGTGACCTGATAAATATACATGTTGAGGCTTCTGACGGCCACTTTGGGTAGCAAGAATAGAGTATTGGAGTTGGGCACCTGTATACGGGCAATGTTAGGAGGTTTCTCCGTGGCCAAGGGACTGAATCAACACAACGAGCACCGTATACCTAGCTAGGCCTGGCCTGTTTTATGAGTTGTTTATTGGTAGAGTTTCCTGATTCGTTGTAGCGACTAAGAAGGATGCACTGTGGAATCATGTGTTGTTGCAGCAACTAGGACGAACCCATAAACACTAGCCATAGTATGCTCATCATTGGTCATACTGATATTGAGATCATACGATATACTATAATTTAAATGTGGGCCCGCGTATATGTGACACATTACTGAGCTTTATTGTATATATAATTATGTTTTGTATTGTACATGGCTTGCATTGAAGAAAGGTGATCACGGATCATGAATCTACCAAGTTCTCACCTGACTTTTTTTGTTATACGAGTGATATGGATAGCACTCATTTAACCCATGTTTGTACTATGGTAGACGAAGAGGAGGAAATGTAAATTTATTCGAATTTTCATAACTACACTTTTACTGAAGTATATGACACTACTTCAAGTTCGTATCAATATACCAAGTTAGATATTAAGTGGCGAGGACTTTGATGTTATCGTGTATTTATTATAATAGCTAAACTAATTGTTAACACTGACAGTTGACACTTACTTTTGTACACCACCCTACTTGTCCTTTTTGGCAAGTTAGTTCTGAGCTAGCGGGCGATGTTTTGTCCCAATTAGGTTGTAGATATGGAAATAGAAGTGCTAGTTTCTTTTGTCATGGGTGGTCTTTTGACAGATGTGTAAATATTGATCTCGTGTTAGTAGATGATTATTTTGATCTTATCTAACTCATTTTACTTTTTTAAATTACATTTATAAACTAGTACTTGTGAATGTATAATAATATAAAGAAATAAAATATTTTTATTGTAAATTATGTATATAATAATGAGTTAAATAAAAATTTTAAAACTAAGGTCATTGTGTCATAGTCCTCCATGTTAGTATGCTGAAACCTTATGTTGTAGATTAGAAGGATGCATCTTGTAACAAGCCAAGGTGACCTGAACTTGAGTTGAAAAGAGTAGGGAAAAGAGTTGTTGAAGCTATTCTAAACCACTTGCCTCCAAGAAAGATCATTAGGAATATTTGGTAAAATGGATGTGATGTAGCAACAAGAAGAATACGGGTAAAAATTTAAAACCTTGGAGCTCTCAAATCTTTGATTGAAGGTAATCATGCCTTAAAAGTGCCAAGGACGTCGCCAATTCAAATGGGGAAGAATGTCAAGGGTCGCTGCTCTACTTGGCCCCTTGACCACTCGCAACCGCTGCTTTCTCAACCAACACCACACTTTGTAAATATTATTTTCAGTTATAAAAGTGCTATTCCCTTTGTAAATATTTATTATAATTGTTCAGCTTTTAAACTTCTACTAATGTAACTTTGGTTTTTCCTCCATAGGCTATTACATAGGATAGTTGGTATTCGAAAACTTTTGTAGTGCTTTCTGGTGTTCGTCTCGTTCACCAATCATAGTATTTTAATTGCTTTTGTCAATCAATGAACAAACTATTTTTATGCATTCAAATCTTCTAAAAGCTTCTTTATTGTTTCTTGTGTCGAGATTTGGAACGTTCGCCATTGCAATTAGACCTAATATTAGGCAGAAGATAGTCTAACGTAGTGGAGTACTGCTGTATGGTGACCCTATTTGTGCCTTCAAGAAAGCGTCCCATGAAACAGTAGCATGAGCTACGTGGCGGCAGCCCAAATAGAAGGTGATGTAGTTTTCTTGGTTTTTTAAATAGGAATGAGCTATTTTTGGAGTAGAATATAGGTTGAAGATGAGAGAAATTCTTGAAATAATGTTGAAAAAATCGTATCTTCTGTGAGAGAAAATGTGAAAAAAGATGATGTTGATAGAGAAATGTAAAACATCAGCATTCCCTTCTTTAAAAGGATCATTCTTGGTGTTTGTCTTCTCTTTTATAAAATGACCTTGTTTTGGCAATAAAACCGTTTATTACACATATTCTTAATCTTAGATCTAGACTCATGCTTTTTATTTCCACGATGTTGGGTATTTGTTAAAAACAACCTCAAACGGGCAATGATGATTTAAGATTTATTTCATAGGCGTTAGTTGATGATTGAAATTAAAGAAACAGGACACCACTTAGCGACTCCCATTAAAGCTCGACCCAAAACTTAGCCGGCCATTTTGAAGCGACTTATTTTATAGTTGCTCAATAGTCCACTCTATTTATTAGGTCCAATTATGGTGTTGCATTGGTTTTTACTCCTATTGGGCTTGTGGCCCAAAATTGATTACTTAACCTATTGCTGGGACCTTTGTTATTCATTCCAGCAATTCAAATTGGTTGTGTCTTGTGGAGAGAAAGCAATGACTGCAGCTGTTTTCTTCTTTCTTATCGTGGCTGCCATTGTTGGTTGTTTTGGTTTCTTTCTTTGTGAGATATAGATTAGTTCTTAGTGAGCTAAACTATTTGGGTCAATAGATGTGTTATTGGATTAAGCTTTTCTTGTGGTTTCTAGTGGTGTTTAGCTTTAAATCTGAGCCTAAACACTTAGTGGTAATATATTTTCGACAAATTGGTATCAGAGCTTGGATTTAGTATCCTTGGAGTGAGAAAAATCATCAAAATCGTTGAAGAAACCGGAGAACTCCAAAAATTGAGACTTCCGAACCATTTTCCAACCAAACCAGGAGCCCATTTTATGAACGAAGACCATATTCCAACTCCTGATGGTGAGGCGATCCTACCCAAATGGTGCATGAGGTGCGTGTGACACTGTAGTAGATACTCGTGAAGCTCATGCGCGGAGACGTTGGCGGCATGTGCGAGTGTGTGGCTACTCTGCTAGATTCTGACTGAAACAATAGATTACTCTTTGCTATTTTTGGGACCTTTTGGTTTGTTGGTTTTGTCACCGGTGTAGTGTGCAAAAATCTGAACGTTTTTGCCCTTATGGTGCGTTTGGCAGGTTTTTCCGGTTGCTGTTGTTGTTGCTGTGTTGTTGTTGCTACAGCTCTATAGTGTAAAAATTTCACATCTCTCATAAAATACGAACATCAAATTTGTTTGCTCTGGTATTGTATTCTAATTGTTTAACTTTCACAGTCAAGGCTATTGTGTGGGGTAGTCATTTATTTTTTCGCAATAGAGATTATCGGATCGTGTGGAATGATCATTAGGATTGGAGTTACCGTGTGGGGTAACCATTGCCTGTTGCCAGACCCAGGATATTATTTGCTAAAATTGTTTACTGATTATTTTTGTTTGGTTGATATAAGTTTTGCTTAATTTATTGTGTAAGAATTGTTTAGGTGAGAATTTTTTTTTTGTTGAATCATCTCTATTGTTGCAAAATTTAGACTATTTTAGTAGTCTTGTGAAAATAGTGTATTTTTGTATTTTTAGTAGATTTGAGTCCTAAAAATGGCAATTCACAATTTTGAAGTGGCTTAATGGAAAATGAGATTTCTCAAATGCTATAGATAGAAATTTTCTATAGATTTGACTAAAGAACAAAAAGAAGAATCAGATGTGCTGACTTAGTCTGCCATAATATTATACTTGTCAAATGCTGTTTTGAGAAAAGTTGGTAAACATAACACTACAAAAAAACTTTGAAAAAGGTTAGATGACCTTTATTTGTTTAAATCTATTCCTAATAAACTTTTCTTGCTAGAGAGATTTTTCAGTTTTAAAATGGATCATTCAAAAGATCTAGATGACAATGGGGATGTGTTTAACAAACTTGTACAAGATATTTTAATTGTGGTGAAGTGGTGTCCGAAGAGTATAAGGCCATAATATTGCTTAATTCCATTCCTGATATTTATAAAAAAGTAAAAAATGTAATTAAGTATGGTATGGACACTTTAACATCTGAAATTATCCTTGATTTACTTAGAAATAAGGAGATGGAGATGAAAGCTGAAAAACATGATAAGAAAAGTGGTGAAATTCACGTGATGAAGGGTAGAACACAATTTAGACAAACTGGTAGCCAAAAATATCAAAGTAGTGGTGAGTCGAGTAATAATGGAGATAAATAGAAGAGTAAGAGTTGGTCTAGATCTAAATCTAGAGTGAAAGGTAAAAAATGTTATGGTTGTGGTAACACTTGACATTATATAAAAGATTGCTCCAAAGCGAAAAACAAACAAACCGATAAGGGAGAGATGAAGTGAATGCTATGTCTTCTTCTAATTCTGATCAGGGTGAAGTCTACGTGTTGATTAATTATGTTGTTGATACTACTGAATTGAATCTAAGTGCCAAATCTCGTTTGCATGAGTGGGTATTTGATTCTGGTGCATCTTTTCATGTGACATCTCATAAAGATTGGTTTGAAAATTCACTTGAATCTAATGATGGACAAGTTGTTTTGTGTGACAATTATGCTTATACTGTTGCTGGATTGGTGATGTTTGTGTATACTTTAAATGATGTAAGATTTATTCCTGAATTGAGTAGGAATTTAATTTCAGTAGGGCAACTCGTTACTTGTATAGGAACGAGAAAAGTTATAAGAGATTTAAACTCCTCAATTTCTTCTACTAAGGCTGATCACACACATAAATAGCACAATAGACTTGCACGTGTGAGTATTAAGGACTTAAGCTCCTTAATGATAAAAATATTTTTGGTAAAGATTGTGTGTTTGATTTGTCTTTCTGTGATCATTGTGTGCTTGGTAAGCATCATAAGTTGTCTTTCTCTACGGGTGTTCACAAAACTAAAAGAATCATTAAGTATGTGCATTCGGACTTGTGGGGTCCTTCTAGCAATCCTACATTGGGTGGGAATAGATATTCCTTGTCTATCATCAATAATTATTCGAGAAAAGTGTGGGTTTATCTTTTAAAAGATAAGTCTAATATTTTGCATAACTTTAATAACTAAAAAGATTAAGTTCTTAAGAACCGATAATGGATTAGAGTTTTGTAACACTGAATTTGATAACATGTATAAAGAAAATGGTATAACTAGGCATAAGACAGTTCCTTACACTCCTCAACAGAATGGGGTAGCAGAAAAGATGAACAGAACTTTACTTGATAAAGTAAGATGCATGGTATTGAGTACTAGTGCGCCAAAATCTTTTTGGGGTAAAGTTGTTATGAATGCTTGTTATTTGGTTAATTTGACTCTATCTATGGCTTTAAATGGTGATATACCTCAAGAAAAATGGTCTAGTAAGCTTGCTGATTATTCTGTACTTAAAACTTTTGGTTGTGCTGCTTTTTCTCATCAGAGTGAAGGAAAACTAGAACCTAGAGCTAGGAAATGTATTTTTCTAGGTTACCTTAAGTGAGTTAAAGCGTATAGGTTGTGAGATAGAAGCCAAAAAGGGGTTAAGATCATTTTGAGTCTAGATGTCACATTTAATGAGACTTAAATGCCATGCTTAGGGATTGGTTATGAAGGTTTGAGTGAGAAAAATTAGCTTGAGGTGGAGTTAGAAAAAATTAGAACACATGCTCCATCACCTCTACGAGGTGGAGACTCAAATTCAACAACCTGAGGAGGAGGATGAAGAATTAGTGATAGAAGAGCATCATGTTGAAGAGGATATTTTAGTAGATTATCAATTAGTTAGAGATACAAATAGAAGGCAAGCGAGAGAACTTAAAAGGTTTGGATATGAGTCCGAATTAGCCTTTGCCTATGCTAGCTATGAAGAGTTAGCTGATAGAGAGCCAAATACTTTTGAGGAGGCGATGAAGAGTGAACAATCAGAAGAGTGGTTAAAAGCAATGAGTGAGTAAATGAGTTCCTTAGCAAAGAGTCAAACTTGGGAATTAGTATCTAAACCTAAAAATAAGTCAACGGTTGATTGTAAGTAGATTTTTAAGGTTAAGGAGGGTACTAGCATAGCTGAAACTTTAAGGTTTAAGGCTAGATTAGTTGCTAAGGGATACATACAGAAATAGGGAGTTGATTATAATGATATTTTTTCACCAGTTGTTAAGTACACTATTATTTGGGTCATGCTTGCATTAGTTGCATACTTTGACTGAGAACTTGAACAACTTGATATTAAAACTACTTTTTTGCATGGTGAACTTGATGAACAAATCTTCATGAATCAACCTAAAAGTTTTAAAGATAAATAAAAACTGGATCATGTGTGTTTCCTTAAAAGATCTGTGTATGGTTTGAAACAATCACCTAGATAGTGGTATAAAAGATTTGACTCTTTTGTACTATCTATAGGATTTCAAAGAAGTAAGTTTGATCATTGTTTGTATCACCAACATAATGAAGCAAGACATGACTATGTGTTTTTATTGTTATATATTGATGATATGCTCTTAATTGGTTCATCTTCTAAATGGATATGCAAGATAAAAACAACTTTGAATTGTGAATTTGACATAAAAGATCTAGGAAAAGCTAAAAGAATCCTATGTATGGAAATTGAAAGAGATATATCAAATTCTATGTTGTTTTTGCGTCAAACTCCTTACATTTTGAAAGTGTAAAAAAGATTTGGCATGCATGAATGTAAACCGATTACATTACCTTTAGCTAATCACATTGTGTTAACTAAAGATTAAGCTCCTTGTAATGAGGAAGAAATTGAATACGTGAGTAGGATTCCTTATTCTAATGTGATAGGTTCTATTATGTATTTAATGGTGTGTACTAGATCGGATTTAACTTTTGCTATAAGTGCCCTTAGTAGGTTCATGTCTAATCTGGGTCCTAGTCATTGGGAGGCCTTGAAGTGGCTCCTTAGATATTTGCAATGTTCTAAAAAGCGTAAAGCATGGCTAAGCGTGGAGGCCGAGCTTCAAGTTTTTTGGGCCTAGGCGAGTCCTAGGCGAGAGCGAGATAAGGGCAAGGCGTTGGCAATGCGTGATGCGTGGAGGCGTGGAGGTCGAGTTTCAAGCCTCGGCGAAGCTTAGGCGGACTTTTTAGAACAGTGGATATTTGAGAAGGACGAGTAATATAGGTCTAATATTTGGTCGTAGTAAGCAATGAGTGAAATTGAAGGGTTTTGTAGATGCGGACTATGCGTGAGATAGGGAAAATAGGAAGTCTACTTCCTCTTATGTGTTTACTTTGTCTAATTTTTGCATTAGTTGGAAGTCTCAATTATAACACATAGTTGCTTTATCCACTACCGAATCCAAATATATTGCTACCACTGAAGCAATTAAAGAAGCTTTGTGGCTTAGAGGATTGCTAACTGAACTTTGTGTTTTGAATGATGATGTGGTAGTATATTCGGATAGTTAATTTTCTATACATTTGTGTAAAAATCCCATTTTTCATGAACGTACCAAACATATTGATATTAGACTACATTTTATAAGAGATATTGTGTCATTAGAAGTAATAAAGCTTGAGTGCCTACAAATATAATCCATCAGATATGGGCACTAAGGTGTTGTCCTTGGTGAAGTTTAGAAGTTGCTTGGATAACATCGGTGAAGATAAATAATTTTCAATTTTATTGGTTCTCTTTTTGACTTGTCACTAATGAGGGAAGTTTTTTTTTTTAGGTGAAGGTGCTAAGGAAAGGAAACAAGGAAGTGCTACTTCTTTGTTCGAGGGTTCTTTGGCACCAAGGTGGAAATTTGTTGGGTATTTGTTGCCAAACAACCTCAAACGGGTAATGATGATATAAGATTAATTTCATAGGCGTTAGCCGATTATTGAAATTAAGGAAAAATGACACCACTTAGCAAATTTAATTAAAGCTCGACCCAAAACTTAGCGGGCCATTTTGGAGCGAATTTTCTTATAGTTACTCAATGGTCCACTCTATTTATTAGGCTCAATTATGGTGTTGCATTGGTTTTTACTCTTATTGGGCTTGTGGTCCAAAAGTGATTACTTAACCTATTGTTGGGACCTTTGTTATTCATTCAAGCCATTCAAATTGGTTGTGTCTTGTGGAGAGAGAGAACAGTGACTGTGGATGTTTCCTTCATCTTCAATGTGGCTGCCATTGTTGGTTGTTTTGGTTTATCTCTTTGTGAGATAGATTAGTTCTTAGTGAACTAAACTTATTTAGATCAATAGATGTATTATTGGGTTGAGCTTTTCTTGTGGTTTCTAGTGGTATTTAGCTTTAAATCTGAGTTTAAACACTTAGTGGTGATATATCGACACCTGTTTACTATTTTTCTCATAAGATTAGTACATGTTTTGTAGTCTGCTTCTAACAAGTAGAGACTCGGTTGTATTACTATCTTTTTTGCCTACTTAAATCTCAAGTTCTTTAGTTTTTAAGGAATTAATCATCATTTCTTGTGTCAGCTTATTCTTACCATATTTAATAGCATTCTTGACATCTTTATAAGCATGATGCCAAAAATTCAAAAGGATTATAGCATAATGTTCATGACTAATAGAGCTTTCACAATTCTCAAGATCATCTGCTAATCCACTAAAGGCATGAAGATTTTCATCTAAATTTTTAATCATGTCTAGATTAAAGCTAAATAATCTTTCTAATAGAAACAAAAAATCTATTTGGTAAACAAAAACATTTCATCAAGCTTTTTCCATAGATGAAAGGCTTTCTAGTGTCTTTTACCTTGCAGAGTTCAAAATGTGATAAGTGTAGAACAATTTAACTACGGGCAATTTCATCCATCTCCCTTACCAAAGACCTTCATCTCAAATTTTGAGGAGCCCATGTTTCTATTTTAAGAGAAAATTTCACATAACCAGAAACAGTACTCAAAGGAAAAACTTGGGTTAATCACAAAATAGTAGAAATATGATGATTAAGACAACACAGAAGTAAAATAAGAATTAGAATAGTTACATAAGACCTTAACTTCCAAGATTCAACCAAAATCACCGAACAAGCCCCATAAATTATTAGTCACCTTTATTTTCATATCACAACAGAGAGCACCAAGCTTTAATACCATTGAAACGCAGGCAAGTCGACTCGTCCTCAAATTCCAAGAAACCTTCAAGTGGCCTGGACAAGGGAAGACAATCCAACAAACCTAATATCATCTCTAATGCAACTATGGATTGCACTAAAAAATGTGCTACATCACTTCAAATTGTTTACATGGCAAAGAAAAAAGTAAAGAATGTCTAACACACCATCTAAATGTGGACAGTGAGCTAGAGATCCTCTATTTATTTTTTATAATTAATGTCTATAGAAATGTGTACTAAGTCTGTTTTATTTAATTTTTACAATTTATCTCTATTGTAAAGTGTGTTAATCCTAACATACTAATAATAAGAAAAGAAAAAGGAGAAGAAATTTTGGAATTCATAACCCGGATACGAAGAAATCTTGAACGAGAAGAAATTTTGATCTTGATTTTCTTTCTTGGAGAGATGAATCTTGATCTTCCGTTCTTGATTTATCTCCCGTTCTTCTCTCTAAATCGGCTCCCAAATCAGCCTAATACGACCCTCAAAACGGCTCTCTAATTATGAGTTAATAAATCATCTTTATAGTTACCTAATTATGTCCCAAAAGATCCCAAAAATTCATTAAAATCGTGTCCCAAAGGTTTCCTAATTGAATTAGAACTCAAAAAGGTAAGAAAAATTCGTGGGTAGACATTTTACACTGGACGATCACCCAGTGCAAATCCAAGAGATCGCCCAGGCATGTTATTTTGCAATCTGCTGTTGAAAAATAGGGTTGGGCGATCGCCCTGCTTTAAGCTTGGGCGATCGCCTAGCTCAAGTTTTTTCCTCTGCATGCTATTTTTCAAATGATCATAACTTCTTGTAGGAAACTCCAAATTGAGATCCGTAAAAATTTTTAGACTCTTAATTCAATTATATTTCCAATGGTATATCATTTGTCTTTTGGAGATTTCGATATAAAAAGTTGTACTCAAATTTTTCCACATACTTCAGTAGGTAGTTTCTCAATTCGGTTCTTTAACTTTCTAGTGTTTGATCAATTGATTCAACTCTTCATTGTCACTCCAAAACACCTTAAACTTATTGATTTTATCTTCTTCCTCATCTTCCAATATTTGGCTCTTGATATTCACTTCAAAAACTCAATTTACTCGTCAATTTTACCAAGTTGTTGCTCTTTTCGTCCATTCTTCTTCAATTGCTTATAAACGGGTCCAAAACTGAAATAGAAAGGAAAACACACTAAATTAAGTAAAAATTCAATAAAATAATGGAATAAAAGCTTAGTTTAAAGGTGGAATAAGCCAAAATGTACTTATCAAACACCTCAAACTAAACATTTGTTCGCCTCGAAAAAAAAATAAAATAAACTAGAACTTTAAACTAAGCTAAAAGAATTAATGAAATTTAGTTAATGTTAAGTTTCTTACCAAATTCCTCAAGTTCGAAAATAAAGCAACACTTTTAGAAAGAGATTAAACAACAACACAAAAAAATTTCACTTATCCAATGCTCGACCTTTAGTGAGTGTGTGATTAGTCAAAAATTAAATATACACCTATATTAGACCACGACCAATATTGTGTTGTTGATTTTTTACAAACCCGAATCCTTTGTAGTTATTTATTCCTTACACCTCTCGTAAATTATCACTCTTCTAATGCTTTTCTCTCCAATCCCGAGGTGTTCTAACAATTTTGGTTCCTATTGATCAACACAATGCTTTTTCAAATAAAGTAGTAAAAATTACAACATTGTATTTTTAGAACTAGGATGGTGAGTGATTTCTAAATTCTCATCTTCAGTCTTCGAGGGTCTAATCTAGTAATCCTTCCTAGCACTTCTAATTTTATTTATTTATTTTACTCATGTTAATAGTCTTACATTCTGTGCAATACTTTTCTTTCACAAGCTTTCTATGTGACCCTTGTAACGAGCTTTGGACTGATGACTTCCAAGTCAGATGACCATAGGGCACTAGATTTTGAAATACCCTAACATACTTAATTGCTCGAGTCCCACAGGCTATAAGAGAAGTGAAGATGTAATTTTTTTTACTCATCTAACGAGTTTTGGACCGATGACTCCCAAGTTAGATGACCATAGGGCACCAGGTTTCAAAATACCCTAAAAGGCTTAATTGCTTGAGTAAGATATTTTTATTTTTATTTTTTTTTAGCAGTGAGTAGTACTCGATTTAGATTCCTTGACTACAACCTATTCAACCAAAGATGAGACCCATAAATTCAAACCATTAAAATTCTATAAGCACATATACTAATTTTAACACCTCCAAACTGTTCTCAAACAGTTTGGTTACTAGTCTAAGGATTTAGAAATGAGATTTTTCACAATAATTCTAAGTCAATAATATCAACCAAAAACACTCAAGTCATGTTTCCAATAAGTGATAAGTCAATAGTGGCTACGTACTTCAAATATAGTCTAACATAGATAAATATTCAGGTAAAAGTACGAGTTACAGTGTTGTCTAATATTCTAATTAAAAACGTACTTAAATTCAAACAAATATCATCGTTGGTGGCAAGATATTCAACAATAGCTAGAATTTTTTTAAAATTTTTTAAAAATTGAAACAATAAGAATTTTTTTTTTATAAACTTAGACATGAAAAATAAGCAAATTCAAAATAATCAAGTATCTTGATAATTAACCACTCCCAAACTAAAACATTACATTATCTCCAATGTAATAAAAAATAAAGTAAATAAAGGAAGAAAAAGATCAGTTACTCCCCGGAGATAGATGTGGAGAAGATGGATCTGGTTGGCTGAAGGTCCGGTTGAAGTAGACTTAGATGTGGTGCTGGGACTCTTTGTCAAAAGATGATGTCATCGATATTATCCAAGCGGTCGCAAAGTGGAACATCCTGCAATTGACATGGTGATGCTTTATAAGGGCATTAAATACTAGATGAAATAAAAACTAATAAATTATTTAAACTAATTAAAACTACTACATATAAAGCAAGTAAATAAAAGGGTTAGAAAATATATTGCCTCCCATAAAGTGCTTATTTATAGTCATTAGTTTGACTTATTGTCTAGTTGCTTACGACACTTTGAATAGTGCTTTGGAGGATCTGCTTTGCTTGCATCTATTGATTTTGCACCATTTTTCGTTTATCCTCAAAATTTTGAATTTACGTTCCTCATAAGAATATGATTGAAGTTTAGCACCTTGTTCGAATACAACTATGAAAACTTCAACTTCCTCATCGACCTTAATCACAAAATCAATTGTTCAAGAAATATGAGAGTTGGAGAATTGCTTGTCTAACTTGTGCTTTGGTATTCTCTGAGAAAATATGATCGGAGGCTCATATGGTTTGATAGGAACGGTTGCCTTATCCTGTTGTGTACTTGAACTCCCTTTAATATCTGTTGTCTGCTCAGTCTGTTCCACGTGCTCCTCATCAGTAGATGATACATTTTCTTTATTTGCAACTGACATCTTTGCATGGATTTCTGGTAATTGAATCCCACTTATGGTAGTAAGAGCTGTAATACTTTCGTTGTGATTCACCTCTGTATTGCTTGGCAACATACCTGGTACTATGCCTAATATAGCAACTGCTATCTGATCTACTTGTGTCTCGAGATTCTTTATTGAAGTGTCTTGATTTTGAAAAGGGGTCACCGTCTTTCTCAAGAACTGATTATTGGATTATATGCACCGTTCAGCTGTCTCCATGAATTTATTAAATATGTCTTCAAGTGAATTTCTCTTTTCTAGCTGCTGAAACTGAGGACCTTGTGGTATGATATTATTCTGATTATCCTTCCAATAAAAATTTGGATGATTTTGCCAACCTGAATTATATGTGTTAGGGAAATGATAGTTTTGCTGATAATGGCCACCTTGAACATATTTGGCTTGCACGGGTTGCTGTAATAGAATAGGGCATTCTAATGTGATATGATTTGCCCCACACTCTTCAGAAGTTGATTTCTTCATTTGCATCGAATGGACTGATTGTGACATGCTCTCCACTTTGTGTGCCAAAGAATCTATTTTTGCATATAACACCGTGATAAAGTCTACTTTCTCATCAATCTCAGAAGTAGCCTCATATCTCGCTTTATTGGCATGCTACATTGTGATGAAATCTCCAAAAAGCATGTTGTCTTCATCAATCTTAGAAATTTCGTCATATCTTGCTATATTAACATGGTGCATTACGAAGAAATCTCCAACAAGCATGTTGTCCTCATCAATGTTAGATTGTCTTTGGATGATCTGTGGAGTCAAAAAGTCTCCAACTAGCATATTGTCTTCATCAATCTCCTGATATTCTATTTTGTGTTGTGGTCTGAAAAGAGAAATTGAACAATGAAATAAAAATTTAAATAATAATAATAAATTAAATTCAAATAAATAAAGTTCGAATTAGTATTAAAATAAATGAAAAAGAACTAAAACTAAATCCCCCGGCAACGATGCCAAAAAATTGTCAGCGATTTTATATCTTTAATAATTTCGTAAGTGTACGGATCGCTCAAGTAATAAAGTGGATGTTGAGTCCAAGTATCATTCCCACAAAGATTTAGATAGTTCAGTTCAATTATACTAACATTAACCGAATCTAATGAACTTTTGAAGATTTTGTGTTTAAGAACTAATTAGAATCTGAACTAAAAATAATAAAATAATTATAATTCAAATAACTAAAAATTAGATTAATGAAACTTACTTTAACTTGAAAAAAGAAGAGTACTAGGATCTCCAATCCACTTATAATTGTTAATTCATTTATCTTGATTCTTGGTTTTGACTAAATACATCAGTTATGAAGATCAATATCCCTAAATTGTTTAACAGTTTCTCTCGAATAAAATTAAACATATTCATAAGTATGACTCGACTATATTTCTACGACGAATACGAATACAAACGAATGCATTGAATCTCTATGGATAATTAAAGATCACCTAAAGCATAGCGGTTATTTCAATCCACTATCGGACTTTAAGATAATTAAAATATTGTCTAGACTGCTTTCGATCTTTCGATAGTAAAACAAACCACAACACTCATACAATTATTGCGCACATAATTGTAGATTCAAATAAATCAAAATTAATTATTCAAAACTATATTGAAATAAATTGTCAAAATCAAGTCTTTGGATAGAAGAATTTGTGCACTTATTTAGGCCTTTAAACTAAGCTTTTATTCCGTCATTTTATTGAATTTTTACTTGATTTAGTGTATTTTCCTTTCTATTTCAGTTTTGGACCCGTTTATTGTTGACCTATGGTTAACTTTAAACCTTAATGTTTTGATTATAACAAACAAAATGGTTATGTTTACTAACAATCTACTTTCAAGCAATATTCAAAGCACTACAAATCGAACTCTCATGCAATGTCAAGATCAAGTCAAAATCAATACAAGAGTTCAAGTATCTCAAGATCCGAAATTCAAGATTCGAAGATCAAGAATGAAGAATAGATTTCTAGATGAAATTGTAAAGGTATTAACTCTTTAATCCTTAGCAATTAAATGAATGAAAGCTCAAAATATTTTTATGCACAAAACATATGTCATTATTACTTGCATAAAATATTTTTATCAAAGCCAAAAATTATTTTTCAAAACTGAGGAAACGGTCATCCGTTTGACCATCCATTTGAATCGGTCAACCGTTTGAAATAAACCGGTCGACCATTTGAATGTTATTTTTCAAAAAGTGTCCGTTCTGATTTTTTGCAGTACAACGGCTAGTTCTGACCAATCTGACCGGTCGACCGTTTGGTCATCCGTTTCAACAGAAAGTGACAAAAATTTATCTCTATAAATACCACTTCATTTACTATCATTCAACAATACTTACAAGAGCATTTATAGAGAGAATCATATTGAAAAACTTCATTCAAAGCTTCATTGCATTTATATCTTCAATATCTCTTATTGAAAAACTTTGTTTGATTAAATCAAACTTTTGATTCATCTTTCTCAACAAAGTTTTCTTCTAACACTTGAGCTTTCCTCATCTATTGCTATTCATTAAAGTGTTAGTCTCTCTTAGAACTAAACTTGTATATATCATTCATCTAGAGAGAAATACTCAAATCAATCTCTTTATATTTTTGGGTCATATTGAGGTCCCTTGAAAAGCTCAATATTGTATAAGGATCGGTGCTCCTTGTTTGTAAGTCACCGGATACATTGTAAGGGTTTGGATTGTACCATAAGTCAATCAAAATAGTAGAAAGGCCGTGCTCGTGTTGGAGAGCTTGGTAACGGGGGACGTAGATCATTGGTTGGATCGAACCTCCATAAAAATATCGTTTGCACTCTCCCTTCCCTTTTATTTACTTATATTGTGCTTATATTTTTGTGGATTAATTTTCATTTTTTAAATATCATTTTATTTAGAATATTTTTCGAAAAAGTTTGAGAATACCAATTCACCCCCTCTTGGTTAGTTATTCTTGGGCTATCAATTGGTATCAGAGCAAGGTGCTCATTTTTTTTATTACACAATCTTGAGTAGTGGCTAACCAAAACTTTCAAAACCTTGAGGGTCATTCTACAAATCGTCCTCCCTTCTTTAATGGCATCCATTACAATTATTGAAAAACTAGAATGATGATTTACATTCAATCAATTAATTATAACATTTGGGAAGTCATCGAGTGTCCATTTGTGCCTACAAAAATTATTAAGGTTGATGATAAACTGGACCAAACTATTTCTAAGCCTAGAGAAGAATATGATGAAGATGATAAAAGAAAATTGTCTTTGAATGCTAGAGCCAAAAATTTACTTTATTGTGCTTTAGATAAAAATAAGTTTAATCGTATTAGCACATGTGATTCCGCATATGATATTTGGCATGCTTTAGAGATAACTCACTTAGGCACCAACAAGGTTAAAGAAACTAAAATAAATTTATTGACAAAAGATTTTAAAAATTTCTTTATGAAGCAAGATGAACCCATTGTTGATATGATTACTCGCTTTACCGATATTATCAATGGCCTTAAGGGCTTTGATTGAAAATTTACTAACGGTGAACTTGTGAGTAAATGCTTAAGTCCCTTTCGAAAGATTGGAACTCCTTAAGGATGTCGATAGAGAATACAAAAGATGTCAACACTTATCCATTGGAGGAGCTATATGGAACGTTGATGACATATGAGCTCAACAATGCCGAAACAAAGGAGAAAACAAGAAAAAGCAAAGAAGAGATGAAGGAGCCTCCCAAGAGGCAAATTGCATTGAAATTGACAAACGATGAAGGATCCTCCAACACTAACATAAGTGATGAAGAACTTGATGATCTAGTTCTTCTTGTCAAGAAATGGAGAGAGTTTCGAAATAATCGATGATTTCAAAAGAAAGAAGACAAAAGTGAAGAGAAGAACAAAAAGATCATATGCTATGATTGTGACAAACTCGGTCACAAGAGGACCGAATGCCCAAACAAGAAGAAGTTCATCAAAAAGAAAGTACTTCAAGCTACATGGGATGATAGTGATGAAGATGATCAAGAAGATGATGAAATTCAAGAGGAAATCGCCAATATGTGCTTCATGGCCATTGAAGATGAGGTAAGTACAAACAACAATGACTTATCTACTTCTTATAATGAAATTCTTGAAGAATTTGAAAAACTTGTTTCAAAATACTCTATTCTTAACAATAAACATTTCTTATTGAAAAATGTAGTCAAGAAACTTTTCATAGCACAAAAAGATTTTGAAAAGGAAAAAGATGACCATAAATCTGTAATCAAAGAAAAGATTTCCTTGAAAGAAAAAGTTGTTGATTTAATAAGCATTATTCACAAGTTTACCCAAGGAAAGAAAAATTTTGAATTAATGCTTGGTGAGCAAAAATGTGTTCAATAAAGGAGGAATTGGATACAAACCTTTCTTGAAACAAAAATCCTTTAAAACCATATTTGTAAAATCATCCAATTTTTCTCAACAAAACATCACATGTAGTTTTGCAAGAAAGTTGGTCATATTGCTTATAATTGTTTATCTAAAAAGAAACTATACTTTGAAAGGAAACATAAGTGGATAAAAAATCCACAATCTCTAACTATCAAGGACCCAAACTTATGTGGGTACCAAAAATAAAAAATTAAAATTATTTTTGTAGGTACCACGAAAGGTCAAGAGCAATTGGTTCTTGGATAGTGGGTGTTCAAAACACATGACGGAAGATCAATCATTACTATCAAATCTCAAAAGATAAGATGGAGGTCATGTAACTTTTGGAGACAATGCCAAATGAAAAATCATAGGCATTGAAAATATTGGTAATCGTTCTTCTCCCTCCATTGAAAATGTTTTATTAGTTGATAACCTTAAACATAACTTGCTTAGTATAAGTCAATTATGTGATAAAGGTCATCTCATTAAATTTGATTCTTCCAAATGTCTCATTGAGGATGCTATATGTAAAGAGGTATTGTTCATGGGGAGCCGAAGTAAGGATGTTTACATCATATCTATTGAATTTGAACTTGAAAAAGAAATAAAAGTCTTTCAAGTATAAATGATGATTCTTGGTTATGGCATAGGAGATTAGATCATGTTAACATGGACTTACTTTCAAAAATCTCCAAAAATAACTATGTAAAAGGTTTACCAAAAATAAAGTTTGAAAAAGATAAAATTTGTGATGCTTGTCAATTTGGAAAACAAGTAAAGAGTTCTTTTAAACTTGAACAATACTCTTCTACTTCAAGACCTTTACAACTTCTCCACATGGACTTATTTGGACCCTCTAGAACTGCTAGTTTAAGTGGAAAATATTATGCATTTGTTATTGTTGATGATTTTTTAAGATTTACTTGGGTCATTTTCTTGAATTTAAAAGATGAAGCTTTAAATGCTTTTAAACATTTTTGCAAAAGAGTCCAAAATAAAAAAGGATACACCATTACCACAATTAGGAGTGATCATGGTGGAGAATTTGAAAACATAGCTTTTGATGAGTTTTGTAAATCAAATGGATATGAACATAATTTCTCGGCTCCTAGAACTCCTCAACAAAATGGTGTAGTAGAAAGGAAGAATCAAACATTGTAAGAAATGGCTCGAACCATGTTGAATGAAAACAATTTACCAAAATACTTTTGGGACGAAGCCATAAACACTTCATGTTATATTTTAAATAGAGTTTTGGTGAGTCGAAAGAAAACCAAAACTCCATATGAGCTTTGGAAAAATAGAATTCCAAATATTGGATATTTTAAAGTTTTTGGTTTCAAGTGCTTTATTTTAAACACAAAAGAAAATTTGGGAAAATTTGATCCAAAATCCGATATTGGAATTTTTCTTGGATATTCATCTACTAGTAAAGCTTTTAGAGTTTTCAACAAAAGAACTTTAGTAGTTGAAGAATCTATGCATGTTGTTTTTTATGAAACTAACTCCTCTATACAAGAAAAAGTTATTGATGATGAAGATTTAGAAATCCCATTTCAATAACTAAGTGTTCAAAATCAAGATAAAGGGAATCCAAATAACATTGAAAGTCAACATGAGGAAGAAACAAGTATACAACAAAATGAAGAAGAACCTCATGAAGATCTCAACACTTCATCATTACCAAAAGAATGGAGGTTTGTCCCCTCTCATCCAAAAGATCTCATCATTGGTGATCCATCAAAAGGGGTAAGTACAAGAAATTCTTCTAGAAATTTTCATAACAATTATGCATTTCTTTCACAAATCGAGCCAAAGAATTTTAAAGAAGCCGAGTTTGATGAATTTTGGATTCTAGCTATGCAAGATGAACTAAATCAATTTGAAAGAAATCATGTTTGGGATTTAGTTGTTAGACCAAATTCACAAACCGTAATTGGCACAAAATGGGTTTTTCAAAACAAACGAGATGAAAATTGTATAATTGTGCGTAACAAAGCTATATTAGTGGCTCAAGGTTACAATCAAGAAGAAGGCATTGATTTTGAAGAAACTTTTGCCCCGGTTGCTAGATTAGAGTCAATTCGCATGCTTCTTGCTTTTGCTTGTTATAAGAATTTTACTCTCTTACAAATGGAAGTCAAAAGTACATTCTTGAATGGAGTCATTCAAGAAGAAGTTTTTGTTGAGCAACCACCCGGTTTTAAAAATCATAAGTATCCGGACAAAATTTTCAAACTTAGAAAAGCCCTTTACTGTTTAAAACAAGCTCCTAGAGCATGGTATGAGAGATTGAGTAAATTTCTCTTATCAAATGGTTTTTTAATGGGTAAAGAAGATACAACATTATTTATAAAAATAAAAAAGAATGATATGATAGTTGTTCAAATTTATGTTGACGATATCATTTTTGGTGCTACTAACATTTTCCTATGTGAAGAATTTTCTAAGTGCATGAGTAGGGAATTTGAGATGAGCATGATGGGTGAACTCAAGTTCTTTCTTGGCCTTCAAATCAAACAAACTAATGATGGAATATTCATTAGTCAAACCAAGTATATCTTGGATATGCTTAAAAAGTTTGAAATGGAAGAGTTGAAGCCAATGAACACTCCAATGAGCTCATCAATCAAACTAGATAAAGACGAACAAGGTACTTCTGTTGATATAACAAAATATCGAGGTATGATCGGATCCCTTCTTTATTTAACCGCTAGTAGACCCGATATTATGTTTAGTATATGTTTATGTGCTAGATATCAATCTAATCCTAAGAATTCCCATCTTAGTGCCGTAAAACGTATTTTCCGTTATCTTAGTGGAACTAGATCTTTAGGTCTTTGGTATCCCAAAGAAACTCATTTTGATTTACTTAGCTATTCGAATGCTGATTGGGCCGGTTGCACAATTGATCGTAAAAGTACTAGTGGAACGTGCCATTTTCTAGGCTTTGCTTTAGTTTTATGGTTTAGTAAGAAACAAAATTCCGTTGCCTTGTCAACCGTCGAAGCCGAGTATATATCCACCGCTAGTTGTTGTGCTCAAATCCTATAGATGAAACAAACTCTAAATGATTATCACATTTCCTTTGAAAAAGTTCCTATTATGTGTGATAACACTAGTGCCATCAACTTATCTAAAAATCCCGTTTTGCATTCTCGTACCAAACACATCGAGATTAGACATCACTTTTTACGAGACCATGCACAAAAGGGAGATATAACTTTGGAGTTTGTAAACACCGAAGAACAATTGGCCGATATTCTGACAAAACCTTTAGCACTCGAAAGATTTTCATACATTCGACGAAGTTTAGGTATAATTGATGAATGTGAAATATGTGGCTAAATCTTTATGTTTCCTATAATTGATTGCATTTTATATGACAAAAATGTTTTTAAATCATTTGACAAAGGACCAAATCAATGATTTTGGTAAAATTTGTGAAAATCATCAACCGGACGATCGTTATTCAATACGGACGTCTGTTTGATGTTAAACGGATGAACCAACCGATCATCCGCTTCATCATCCGCTCTAGCGAGACTTTTGCCAAAATTAAAAATTTTAAACGGTTGACCGTTTATGAAACGGACGTCCGTCTGAATTAAACGGACGACCGCATGATCATCCGTCTACTCATCCGTCTGAGCAGAGAGTTTATTTTCAAAATTTCATATCAAACGGTCGACCGTCTGATGTTTCCAGTCATCCGTATAAGCAGAAATCAGGTTTTTAAAGTTGGAAATTTTTCAAATTTCTTCATTCCAACTTCGCACGAACCCACGTTTTTCACTCCCAATCTCTTCCCATTCATCAAATCTCTCCGAAATTCTTCAAATTTGTGATTAAAATCAAAACCCATATCAATTCCACACTTCAAACCGCAAAATCCCCAATTTCTGTCCACTGAATAGTGAAAAATCACTCAAACGGACGAAGTCTAAACCCTAGCCTGCAAATCCATTTTCTCCAACACAATGCCTCGAGTTAAAATGGCTGCCAAGCATCCTAGGAGGGAAAGGCAACCTTCTCCATCCTCCTCCGAAGAGGACCCTCAAACAAAACGCATAGACGGGTGTCCCGTCCTCATGGGTAAGAATGTCGACTTTGTCTCTTTCACACACGATGCACCCTCTTTCAATATTGAAAATATTTTTATGGGTATGGATTGGGTTCCTCTTCTTACCCTAAATGATAACGTCTACCCCTCCATTGTCAAAGAATTTTACAAAAATATGGTTTTCTCTCCGGGGTCGGGTATTTTGTGCTTTCTTAGGAACAAACGAATTAAGATCACTCAAGACCTTATTCGTTCCATTCTTCATCTTGAGGATGGTGGTATGCGTCTCTATACCACCAAAACAATTCCTCACACTTCCGAATATGATCCGGTCGCGGCATGTTGTCACGTCACCGGTAAGCATTTTGAGGCTGCCACACGTCTTAGCACAAATCAACTCACCTTTCCGTGTCATGTCCTCCATAACATCATCGCCCACATTATTGTCCCTCGAAAGGGTCATTTGGATGAGGTTAACTATTTTGATGTCTTCGTGCTCGACTCTATCCTTCGTGGGCGTAAGCTCGACTTTTTATACATTATGATCCAACACATGCACTGCGTTCTTAGCGGCACTAGATCTAAGGTGCTTCCCTACGAAATGATTCTCACTAAAAATTTTCAACACTTCGACATCTCATTTCGTGATTCGGTCGCCCTTATTCCAAAAGCCACCGATACCATCAATGTCCTTACTCTCAAACGGATGAAGATCTTTAAAGAAAACGATCAATGGGTGGCAAAGTCAAAAGGGTTTGACGATGAGTCTGGACCCTCCACTCTACCCTTCGAAAGTGAAGATATTCACGATGACGAAGATGCTCCTCCCCCGTCCCCACCGCGACAAAGATCACAACGGCCGTCGTCCTCCACCTCCGGCTTCAACGAGGACCAATTTACTTTACTACATGGATGGATCGACTCGCTTTCCTCTTCGGTCGAGAGTCTACACCATACCGTGGGGACTCTCCAACATTCGGTTGACGGCATGACTACATTGCTCCAAGCTCTTCATTCCCGTCTTGATGCCGTGCTTCCCCGCATCCGCCACCGGAGACCTAGCTTATTTCTTTTGTTTTTGTTGTTTTTGTCTATATATTTTTGAAAACAATCCTATGTTCTAGCTTTCATTTATGTATCTTAGAACTATTCTTGTTTTTAGATTTCAATTTTATCAATGAATGGCATATTTTGTTTCATTTAGGGAGAAATTGTTTACACCTTAATGTTTCGATTATAATTTTTTTGTTTATGCCAAAAGGAGAAAAATATATGATGTGAGATGATTTTGAAATAAATGTGATGTGAGATGATTTTGAAATAAATGTGATGTGATGAATTTGATGAATGTGATGATATATAAATGTGATAAAAATTTGTTAATATTTGACAATCAAATGATATATGATCACATTGACAAATCAAATGAAAATGGTATCATGTAATACAAATTCATCAAACCATGTTCACTTGAAAAAGAAAGGGGAATATATATGCTCTATTTTATCTCATTATTCTATATTCTCACATTGTTTGTCATAATCAAAAAGAAGGAAATTGTTGACCTATGATTAACTTTAAACCTTAATATTTGGATTATAACAAACAAATTGGTTATGTTTACTAACAATCTACTTTCAAGCAATATTCAAAGCACTACAAATCGAACTCTTATGCAATGTCAAGATCAAGTCAAAATCAATACAAGAGTTCAAGTATCTCAAGATCCGAAATTCAAGATTCAAAGATCAAGAATGTAGAATAGATTTCTAGATAAAATTGTAAAGGTATTAACTCTTTAATCTTTAACAATTAAATGAATGAAAGCTCAAAATATTTTTATGCACAAAACATATTTCATTATTACTTGCATAAAATATTTTTATCAAAGCCAAAAATCATTTTTCAAAACTGAGGAAACGGTCATCCGTTTGGTCATCCGTTTGACCATCTGTTTGAACTGGTCGACCGTTTGAAATGAACTGGTCGACCTTTTGAATGTCATTTTCTAAAAAGTATCCGTTCTGATTTTTTACAGTACAACAGCTAGTTCTGACCAATCTGACCGGTCGACCGTTTGGTCATCCGTTTGGTTATCCGTTTCAATAGAAAGTGATGAAAATTCATCTCTATAAATACCACTTCATTTACTATCATTCAACAACACTTACAAGAGCATTTATAGAGAGAATCATATTGAAAAACTTCATTGCATTTATATCTTCAATATCTTTTATTGAAAAACTTTGTTTGATTAAATCAAACTTTTGATTCATCTTTCTCAATAAAGTTTTTTTCTAACACTTGAGCTTTCCTCATCTATTGCTATTCATTAAAGTGTTAGTCTCTCTTAGATCTAAACTTGTAATTATCATTCATCTATAGAGAAATACTCAAATCAATCTCTTTATATTTTTGAGTCATATTGAGGTCTCTTGAAAAGCTCAATATTGTATAAGGATCGGTGCTCCTTGTTTGTAAGTCACCAGATACATTGTAGGTTTGGATTGCACCATAAGTTAATCAAAATAGTGGAAAGGTCGTGCTCGTATTGGAGAGCTTAGTAACGGGGGACGTAGATCATTGGTTGGATCGAACCTCCATAAAAATATCGTTTGCACTCTCTCTTCCCTTTTATTTACTTATATTGTGCTTATATTTTTGTGAATTAATTTTCATTTCTTAAATATCATTTTATTTAGAATATTTTTTAAAAAAGTTTGAGAATACCAATTCACCCCCCTCTTGGTTGGTTATTCTTGGGCTATCATTTATAAGCAATTGAAGAAGAATGGACGAAATTCCAACAACTTGGTGAAATCGACGAATAAATTGAGTTTTTGAAGTGAATATCAAGAGCCAAACATTGGAAGATCAGGAAGAAGATAAAATCATTAAGTTTAAGGTGTTTTGAAGTGACAATGAAGAGTTGAATAAATGGATCAAACACTAGAAATCCAAAGAACTGAATTGATAAACTACCTACCAAAACATGTGGAGAAATTTGAGCACAACTTTTAATATTAAAATCTTCAAAAGGAAAATGATGTACCATTAAAAAGATAATTGAGTTATGAGTCCAATACGTTTTTACGGATCTCAATTTGAAGTTTCCTACAAGAAGTTATGGCCATTTGAAAAACAGCATACCACAGAGAAAAAATGTTGAACTGCGCGATCGCCCAAGATAAAGCAGTGCGATCGCCTGGAACATATTTTTGGCAGCAGAATGGTTTTTCCTTGGCCTGGGTGACTGCCCAGGTTTGTACTGGGCAATTGCCCAATGTATTTTCGGGTGAAACAGAATTTTGTTGCCTGTTTGGGTTCTATTTCAATTGGGAAACCTTTTGGGCACGATTTTAATGATTTTTTGAGATCTCTTAGGACACAATTATGGATATAAATATGAGTTCTTAACTCATAACAAGGGTGGAGTTTTAGAGGCCAATTTTGGAGAGAAAAACAATAGACGAATCAAGAAACGAAGATCAAGATTCATTCTTTCAAGATTAAAACGAAGATCAAGTTCAAGATTTCTTCTCTTTCAAGTTTTCTTCATATCCCGGTGATGGCTTCCATATTTTCTTTTTTTCTTTTTCTTTTCTTCTTCTTAGTATGTTAGGTTAAACCTTTTAGTACTAGGATCATGATGAGATTTGTATCATGATCCTTTAATTCTTTGAACCTAGTTTTTGATATTTAAGCACGTTTTTAATTCTGAATAATTGATATTTATTTCTCTTCATCTACAATTATGTGCGCAATAGTTGTATGATTCTTGTGGCTTGTTTTATCTTCGAGAGATGGAAAATAAGTTATACATAGTATCAATTATCGTAGAGTCCGATAGGAGGTAGAGATATACCGCTATGCTTTATGTGATATTTAAGTATTCACAAATTATAATACATTCTTGTAAGTTCGCATTCGTCATAGAGATATAGTCGGGTCACATATAGGGATATGTTTAATTCTACTCGAGAAAGATTGTTAAACAAATTAGGAATATTGATCTTCATAATTGAATCATGTTATCAAATTCAACAATTTGGGTTAAAGAAAATTGATATAAGTGGATTCGAGATCTTAGTACACTTTTCTTTATTTTTCTTTCCTCAAGTTAAAGTAATTTTTATCAATTTAATCTTTTGCTTATTTGAATTATAATTATTTAATTGTTCTTAGTTTATATTTTAGTTAGTTCTTAAACACAAAATTTCTAAAGTTTATTCGATTCGGTTAAGATTAGTGTAATTGAAATTGAACTATCTAAATCTCTGTGAGTTCGATACTTGGACTCAAAATCCATTTTATTACTTGAGCGATCCGTACACTTGCGGAATATTAAAGACAAAAAAATCGCTGACATACAACAATCCATATTGTTACATTGGAGATACTCTAAGCGTAACCTCAAGAAACAATATAGATGAAGAAAATAAGGAACCCAAGAGTTTGACTGAGGTTTGGCAAAAAAATGCCTACGTTCCCATTGAGCTCTATCACCGTAAACCTCATGCACCATAAAATTGCCTCATACTATGGATGCGGGTAGCAGGAGCTATCCCGGGTCGGTTGCCAACAAATGAGTTTATGAACTGACGTTTTAGGGCCCGTTTGACAGAGATTATAAACTAGTTTATAAACCAATTTTTGGTTTATTTGACCAATATTGGTTTATTTGAGTTGAAATTGTTGACTTTTCATGTTAAAAGTGGGTTGAAAATTCAAAAATGACGGCTGAAAAAAAACCAAAATGGATTTTTAATCTGTGTCAAACAAGGCCTTAGTTAGGTCCAGCTTTTTATACTGTCTGGCCTCAATTTTAGTGAGGATAAGGGGAAAGGTTCAACACTCCGGGATGGCGCTGTCCCACTTTAATTTCACATTTTCACTCTTAGGATGTGTGTTTGATTTTGATTAAAATCATATTTTTTAAAAAAGTTTATGAAATGTGGTTAAAAAGTTGTAGATCCATGAAATGTGTGGTTAAAATTAATTATTGATTTTGACTTCAACTTTTTAACAAAATTTTAATTAAAAACAAACGGAGCCTTAGTCATATAATCCTTCAAGTAGTCCTCCGAGCCTCTACGGCCTGTATACTGAGGTATTTTGGGCTGGACAATGAAGGAACCTGGTCACAACTTCCAGTTTAAATGATGGGATTTTTTCATAAATAAACCACTTTTTAAAAATAATTCTAATTTTATCAACTTAACAAATTTATTCTAAAAATACTACATTCTTAAAATTATATTAATTAATAAAATAATAAATTAAAATAAAATCTATACCACAAAATATATATATTTTCACGTGAATTCACTTAAATTTGCATTTAAGTCTTTTATTATTTGCACAATAAGTCTTTCATCTTTATAAAATTTTCACTTTAGTCCATATAATTCTTCTTTCATTTCAATTTCGTCCTTTTTATTTGCAACCCAAGTCCTTCAACTTTTAAATTTGTACAAGTTGGTCTCCATATTTATACTTTTATATCAATTTAGTCCTTTATAGTATCACTATTTGATACATATGTTACAAATGATATTGTGTATTAATGTTTGATACAAATGTTACAAATGATATTTTGTAACAATATGTGTTACAAATTGAAATATAAAATATCAGTGATACAAAATATTAATTCATGTAACATGTATTGTGTAAAATAACATAATATAATCTGTAACATATTCAGTGATACAAAATATTATTTGTAACATTTGTATCAAACAGTGATACACAATATAATTTGTAACAGATTGCGATACTAAACAGAAATTGTTACAACTGTTACAACTGCAAAATCAACTCTAAACTTCAATAAGTTCGTTATAGTATGATATAGATATAAAACATAATGTTAAATTTAACAAATAAAACTATTGATTTCATCATTTGTAACATACGTAACATCAGTGATACAAAATACCAATTCATGTAACATGTGATGTGTAAAATAACATAATATAATATGTAACATATTCAGTGATCTAAAATATCATTTGTAACATTTGTATCAAATAGTGATACAAAGGACTAAATTGATATAAAAGTATAAATATGGGGACCAACTTGTACAAAATTAAAAGTTGAAGGACTTTGATTGCAAATAAAAAGGATGAAATTGAAATGAAAGACGAAGTATAGGGACTAAAGTGAAAATTTTATAAAGATGAAGGACTTATTGTGCAAATAATCAAGGACTCAAAAACAAATTTGAGTGAATTCACGTGGAAATAGTTTTTTAATTTTAATTCATTATTTTATTATTTAATATAATATTAATTATGTAGTATTTTTGAAGTAAATAAGTTAAGTTGTTAGATTTAGAATTATTTTAATATTTGTAAGTAGTGGGTGTAATATCCACTTAAATGATCTAATTCACCTGCTCCCGTTGGTAGTTTGCCTGTCTCCAGCAGTGGCTCGCCTGGAATCTTGTCGCTGGAATGAATTGACTTCTTCCTCGAGCCTGTCAAAGAGCAGACCTAACATGTCTTCGATCTCACTCGCATAGGGAATATATTCTCCTGCCTTGCAGCAAGTCGTTTGTAGGGTCACGGTATAGAATTTTGGAGCGCCTACGCTCCGTGGGTGTTTTCTTTAAGTTCCATGAGAAGTACATTCTGAGCATCCTCGTTCGGGCCCCCCCAATGTGGATTCTTCAGGTTCTCCAACTGGCTTTTATATTGGTATTTTCATCACAGAGATACTTCATATTCACAGCCATATCTGATATAGTCTGCATCAGAAAGGCTAACTTTTGCTTTTTCTGTCATGACAAACCCTTTGCAGCTGGTTTTTCCGAGACATTTAGCTCATTGCGCTGCCACCGCGGTTTTCACTCAAACTTACTTCGTTTTTACTCATTTTTTCAAAATTTTGGGCTTTTTTCTTGCTTGGACTCATGGTTTTTTGTCTCTAATTCCCACGTACGGTGCCAAAATGTTAACCTCAAAATATGGCGTAATTAAGATGTCAACACTGCCTCTCTATTTTCATATTACAAAACATGTACACTTAGCACAATTA
Source organism: Forsythia suspensa (assembly GCA_023638005.1). Lineage (NCBI taxonomy): Eukaryota > Viridiplantae > Streptophyta > Magnoliopsida > Lamiales > Oleaceae > Forsythia > Forsythia suspensa. The sequence continues at coordinate 34,120,426 of CM042674.1, read as the reverse complement.
GCTTGCAAAGGTAACTGTCATGTGGGTGGCCTGTCATCTGTTTGCATTCTAATAATCAAGTTAGTTGTCGATAAATAAGAATAAATATGCAAAAGAAAGAAAAAGGATGGAGATGACTAGGAGTTTAATTTTTCATACGTTTTTCTTCATATTGTTATAGAAAAATTAAGATAAAATATTTTGAACCTTTTAACCTAGACATGTGTTGCTCCATCCATCGTTGGTGAGGTCGTTGCCAATTGCCACGTGGCATAAATAATATTATATTGTTCCCTTATTTGGGGGCAAGAAATAGGGTGCCACATGATTTCTGCTTCCCTTGCTTTCCTTCAGCTTTAAATGAGACTTAGAGTCCGTTTGGCACAATTGTTATGAGTAAAACTTTTGATAGTAGAATTTTTGTCAAAAAATTGTTAACTGTTTGAATGTGAAACCAAAAAGTGCTCTGAATATTAAATTGAGTGTTTGATTTCATAACTATAAACTTTTATATAAATTTTATATAATAATCTAAACCGTAATTAATTATTATATATTTCATATTATTTTCTTTAAAATAAATAATATTTTTTCATATCCTATAATAACTATTAAAATTAATATTTTAGTTAAATTATGATAACACAATTATTTTAATATATATCATATTACTTAAAATTAATTTATATAAATCAAATATATTATGTGTAATTTGTATTATATTATTTAACACGCCAACCCAGTTCGCAACTTCGCCTCACATCGGAGTGACTCCGACGAAACATATCGAGGTTCGTAGAACCTTTGGATCGCTCATGATAATGTAACCAATATGTAACATGGCTTTTGAGTCTTACATAACTCACAAGTGAGATCCACATGAGACGATGTAGTAAAAATACTCTCCATAAAACATTTGTACAACATTTTGTGACCAACATATTTTTCAGAATAACGTCCGTTTCCGTTCAATAACAGCCAAGATCATTTGATGTTATGTTCTTTGTTTCAATCACCTGACCTGTGAACCTTTTTCCTGTTCAGACAAATAATTATTGAGACAATGATAGTGATAGAAGAAGTAACCCCCACTTATTATGCTTTATAACAAAACACACACATGTATATTCTGCTCATGTCACACTCAATATGACTACTGCTTAGTATAGGAGTATATATATTACAGCCAAATTCACAAGACCTGAGAATCACAGGGGTTGTACTATTCGGATCCTACCCGCTTTGTTCCATTTTGAATATGTCAATTTCCGTACACATTAATTTCAATATAAGGCATATATATGGGAATGTGATGTGTGTGTGTGTGTGAATTTGTATGCTTAACTGGAACTCAATCTGGTTCGATCAGTTCCTGATGAATCTTGGGGTTTCTTGGTGGAAGAATCTTGATCTGTTATCATCTTCTGGATCATCGCACTCATCTCCGCCACCGATATCTTATCTTCCTTTCTTTTAGATTCCTCGTATGCTTCGAAGAATCCTTTGTTTTCTTTCACTAACTCATTCCAAACTGCAAACCAATTTATAGATATATAAATACACACAGATATAATCAAAGTTGATCATACTTTGTTTTGCGTTGGACATTATTAAAGAAAAAAAAGAAATTAAAAATCTTATCTATTGTAGTGCCTATTATTACTGCTTAGTGAGACGACCCTAAAAGTTAAAGAACAAGCAAGTTTGCACTAATAGAGGAAACATTAGATTCTATATACATATTCATGTGCACGATATATCCTCCTCTTTTTATGAGGAAAGTAAAAAGATAGAGATCCTCGAAAAAGCATGGACAGATGTCTGTGTCACTTGCAGAAGTTGGGGTTTGTTGTAATTATATACTTTGGCATGGAGTTATTAGGGTTATCCAAAGTATAATTAAGTAGAGGATTAGGTTAAGTGGCAAACCAGTGGAAGTAATAATTGGTTGGATGTTTGCATGCTTGGAAAGGGCTTCAATGCACTCTTCTTTTGTCAAATGGAAGATCAAACACTTTTCAATCAGATGTTGCACCTAAAACAGATCAAAACCCATTAAAAAACACCATCTAAACTCATAAAAAAACAAGTTTAGAAGACATGCATGAATAATAAATTATACATAAGAAGATTGAGATCACTTATAAGTTATAAGCTGCCTGATTACCATGTGTATGTATGAAGAAGGAGAGTCTCCCATAACAGCATGCAGTTTGATAAATATCTGATCTTCAACTCACAAGTTCTTGCAAGGAGATTATGTGTATGCAGAGGGGATGATCAGATGATCATATAGTGCCAAAGAAGGAGAAGAAATGGCATGGGGTGGCCAAGGTCCCACGTGGGAGATAAATGTTAATTGGTGGAGAAGGGATTAGGGGAGATTGTAGACAACCATTTCTCTCTCCTTTAAGGATTATCATTTTTCATTGGGCAGCCACCCCCTCCACGTGATCAACGGGTCCCCTCCATGAGAATATTATAATTGAGTTCTCTACCTATACGAAATGTTGCAAGTAGGTCACCAACCTTTTGAGTCCTGCCTAGTGGAGTACTATTTTTGTCTGTTTGACCTTACAAAGTCACATGATATCATATGTCTAATTTTTTGAGAACTGAAATTGATAAGCACACAGTTTCTCTCACGAATACCTTAGACGCAACTGCAACTCAGGGGCGGAGGGGAAGAGGGGGGTCCTTGGGGTGTCCAGGACCCCCCAAATTTCTGAAACTATATTTTTTATTTTAAATTTTAAATTTTAAATTTTTTTTTTTTGAGTAAGTGATAACCATAAGCCCAAACCAAAATATAAGAAAATTGTCCAAACTATAAAATACTTAAAACAATGCTCTAAACCCAACAAATATTACCCTACCCACATTCCAATTATCCAACCAACCAAAAGTCCAATTCATACTTCTTCATCAATCTGATAGTCAGAAACACAATTGCAAATACACAATCAGTAAAACTTCAGCGATTCAACCCTTATTTCGAAATACGCAAATAAATAAAAAATTGGATCACTTCCTCATCTTCTACAAAATTCGGATCGAAGAATCGATTTGACGATTCTCTACATCATGTTCATCGCGTAACGTAACAGACTAACAGCAAATCAGCAATGGATAGTCCCTCTTTCTAATAAAATCTTATGTTTTTAAGTAGATGAAATTGATATGGGATTACAAAATTACAAATGATTGGCCCATTCCTCAAATGATAATACAAAATTAATAAATGCATTTTGCTTGTTAATACATATCTTGTTCAATTGATTTTTTTTTTCTTTTGAGCTTGAGTAATATTTAATTTTATTTGTAAACCTGATCTTCCTATTTTGAAGGATAATTTTATAGTAGGCAACGTGAATAAGAAAAGTTTGGTAATTTTAGATCTTGAATATTTTTATGCTGATTCTTTTTGTGTAAGCTTTTTAAAAGTCTATGACTTATAAAAAATATATTATTCACATAAAACGAGTTCAATAATTATGGTTTGAGAAAAAAAAATTGGAGGCACTGCCCCGAACCCCGTGAGGCTTTCGCCCTCCCGGCCCGTCCCCATAAAAGCACTTCAACTTCAAAAGTGCCCTGTACAAATGCATCTGCTGCAACTTCCTTTACAACGTCATCGAATAGATGAATCTGTCAATCTTCTCCAATCCCCAGCCTCTCTTTATCCATATCTCACCTTGGCCCCTTTTCCAAGGTCCGCACCTAATTCCATGTCCAGTCACTCTCGTTGCCTCCTTCTTCCTTCCTTACTCCTTTTTTTTTTAATCGACTTGTTACCTCCATTTTACCACTTCCTCAAGTCTTTAACAAAAGTTGACTATTTAACAGTTAAAAGGACGAAAACTGTCTATCAAAGGCACAATAGTTACAGAAATCAAAGATTAAAGATTCAATGTGACCAAAAAAAAAAAAAAAGTTAGAAATCTTCTTGATACATTTGGTCATGTTGAGAACCTGCCTATAATTATGGGTCGGAGCATTCCAATAGTAAGGAGATAACCTAGTAAGTTATCCTGCCAATTAAAAGGATCCATGTGGCCTTCGGATTGATTGGATTGTCATTTTGTAAAATTATAAGGGTAGAGTAATAGTAAAATTAGAGTGTTTTGTTTGTGTATAAGCTTGGAAGTTACTGTTTGGACCCACAATTTGCTTTTAACTGTATCGATGCAGCTTTAGAGCTCCCAATCAGATCACTGTCATTTCTCTTCCTCTCCCAATACAGGGCAAACACTTGTGGGCGTACACTCTTGGCCAGTTCTAAAATTGTCTTTTCTAATTTGGACCATTCGGGATCTGGTTTAGTATATTAAAATACTGCTGAGTTTAAAAATTGAAAAACGTAAAAGAATGAGTGATTTTATTCATTCGTAATTTATGTTTACCGCTACTTGAAGTGGTTGCTGTTATGTCTTTGTCACACGTGGATGTCATATGTAAGTTGCGTAACAGTAAGAACCTCATGTAGGGATGTAAATGTCATGTCATCACGAACCGTATGAGAACCTCGCATAAACCGTGAGAGCCCCCACACAAACCACAAGCGCTTCACTAAAATTAAAAGGTCTCGTCAAAGTATAAGAGAACTCAATTTGGACCAAAAGTGCTTCGTTAAGGTCCATATTGTTGACCTATGGTTAACTTTAAACTTTAATGTTTTGATTATTACAAACAAATTGGTTATGGTTTCTAACATTTTATTTTCAAGCAAATTCAAAGCGCTACAAATCGAACTCTCATGCAATGTCAAGTTCAAAGTCAAAATCAATACAAGAGTTCAAGCATCTCAAGATCCGCCGAATTTCAAGATTCAAGATCAAGATTGAAGAATAGATTTTAGATAAAATTGTAAAGGTATTAACTCTTTAATCCTTAGCAATTAAATGAACAAAGCTCAAATATAATTTTTATCACTTGCATAAAATTAGTTTTATCAAAGCCAAAATCGATTTTCAAAATCGTGGAAACGGATCATCCGTTTGGAAAACGGATGAACCGGTCGACCGCTTCATTTTCACCGGTCGACCGTCTGAAATATCTGTTCAAAAAGTGTCCGTTCGACTTTTGCGGTTCAACGGCTAGTTCGACCAATCGACCGGCCGACCGTTTGGTCATCCGTTTGGTCATCCGTTTCAACAGAAAGTGACGAAAATTCATCTCTATAAATACCACTTCATTTATTATCATTTAACAACACTAACAAGAGCATTTATAGAGAGAATCATATTGAAAAACATCATTCAAAGCTTCATTGCATTCATATCTTCAATATCTCTCTTTGAAAAATTTTGTTTGATTAAATCAAACTTTTGATTCATCTTTCTCAACAAAGTTTTCTTCTAACACTTGAGTTTTCCTCATCCATTGCTATTCATTAAAGTGTTAGTCTCTCTTAGAGCTAAACTTGTATCTATCATTCATCTAGAGAGAAATACTCAAATCAATCTCTTTATTTATTTGAGTTATATTGAGGTTCCTTGAAAAGTTCAATATTGTATAAGGATCGGTGCTCCTTGCTTGTAAGTCACCGGATACATTGTAAGGGTTTGGATTGCACCATAAGTCAATCAAAATAATGGAAAGGCCGTGCTCGTGTTGGAGAGCTTGGTAGCAGGGGCGTAGATCATTGGTTGGATCGAACCTCCATAAAAATCGTTTGCACTCTTTCTCTCCTTTTTATTTACTTATATTGTGCTTATATTCTTGTGAATCTATTTTTATCATTTTTAAGAATATTTTTCGAAAAGTTTGAGAAAACCAATTCACCCCTCTTGGTTAGTTATTCTTGGGCTATCACATATTCCTCTTACGAGGAGGACCCTCAATGACCACTTGCCTATAGATGAACCCCCCAAGCTGGGCGAAGTGGGCTCAAATTTCAGTTGCCTCACCAGTTGAAGAAAGCGGAAAACCCTTTTGCTTTGAGAAGAATCCTCGATAACAAAAATTGTCGCTACAGATTCAAAAGTCGTCATTATAATGTAACAGCGACGACTTGTCGTCGCTATAGGCTAGTGGGTATAATTGTATTGCGACAACATTTTCTTGTCGCTATAGTCGCAGCTTTAGCACGACATTATCATCTCTATAAGGGTCAAATTTTTTATAATTAAAAAAATTAGTTTCATATACTTGGTTGACCACTGACCCGACCCACCAAACATGAGCTTGAAACTCGACTCATTGAAGGTACGACCCAATCAACTAAGCTTTCTTAAGCATTTTTATTTTAAAATGACTGAAATGTGATTTGAACTTTTGACCTAAGGATTGTGAACTTACAATCACACCATTGGAGACAAACGAATTCTTGAGATTATATTTGTTTTCATAATATATATTAGTTCATTGAACAACATTTTCTATAATTACTTATAAAGTAAAAAAATAAATATTACTGAAAAATTAAATTACACACCTAAGTATTTTTAAAAAATTCTCACCCATAGGGACGACATTGTCGTCGCTATATATATTTGTCGTCACTATAGATAGGAAAAAAGCGGCAAACCTTCCCGCCATATTCCAAAACAATAGTGACGACTAAATTAATTTATAGAGAGGACAAATGTCGTCGATATATATCTCCCTATACTATAGCATGACATGAATGTTTCATCGCTATATGCTATCCAATAACGATGATTTGAAAAGCCCTCTTCGAGAATTTTTTGAGCCGCCCATGGAGCAGACGGAATATCTTGCTTTCGTTTTGGGCATTTCTTAGGCCGAGTTAATTAAAGACCGGCTACCTTCACCGTTATTTGTCTTCCATGTTGATACTATTTCTTGTAGTGAATGGACCCATCATTAGGTGTATAATGAAGATTACAAAAGATACTTAATCAAAGATATGATAGTGACAGAGTCACTGACTGGTTGACACTTGTCCAAAATGTCGAAATACTCTCGACTATATTCTCGTATAAATATTCCAGACCTGAGCTAAGGAAAGGTATGTAATATCAAACACTCTAGTCAAAACTCTGTCCATTTATTTTTCCAATCTACGCCCAAATATATTTTCGAGTAGCTAACTTGATCGTCGAAATGCAAACTGTAGTTGAACCACTCCTGGTACAACAACTTCGCACTCTAACTTGTGTCCAAGTGTATGTGTAGTATATGTTAGAAATTGGTTTTATAAAATGGTTTTGACTATCTTTTTGACCAATTATTTGAGTGGGTCTCGTGGTTGGAAACGAGAATTTCTTTGACCAAGTATGTTCTACTCTGCGAGCAGATTAACGTAGTATATTTAGTTTTTTAAAACTAATTTCGGGTAAATAAAAAATTAAGTACAAAGTATGTCACCTAAAAAAGGAATGTTGGAATTGAAAAATAATGGGAATTGGAAAAGTGACAATCATATATTGAAAAACTAGAAGTAAAGTGTTCACCTTAAATAGCTCAAATGTACAATTGAGTTTGGGCCCTAGGGTACCAATTGTCTTTAGAAGGGAGAAGTCCTACATGTTAGTGGGTTGGGCTAAAGTCCACACGCGCGCATCCGTCGCCCGCCTGCCGACTAGGCTGGTTGTGGGTTGTAGGTTAGGCCTAAGAAGGTATATAACTTTTTATAAATTAATTTTTTTTCAAATCTTCCATATTACAACATGTGATGGGTTATGTCTTTTCAAACATAACCTTTCAGGAGTTTTGTCTTTTCAGACACAACCTTTCAACACCTATAAATAGGTCCCCCATTTCTTGATTTTGATCATTCAAAACCCTTCTTCTGCAATTTAATATTTTCTTCTTCCTGCACTCTTCCGTGTTCTCTATTTTAGTCCCTAAATATTATTTTTGCTTCCAAACTTCGTTTATAGAGATTCAGAACATTGGTAGATTCATTGGTCTTGTAATTTAAAGTACACTTATTACAAAACGTGGTTGTTATATCTTAGGAGACGAGTGCCAGAGAACCATGCGGGGCATTATCGTCTTAAGAAAAAAGAGCCGAACTCTTACCTCAACCAAACTTTATTTGTTCATCTGTTTTTTAAGCAAGTCTACATTCTGTTCAAATTTCTGTACGTGGTTTTCAAAATAATTTATATTATTAATTATAATATTTTCAACAATCTTAAGACGATAATTTTTTTGTTAATTTATATTCTATTTTTGTTAATTTTACATGCAAAATATTTAAACATATTTAAATTTCTATTTATATATGGCATCATCTTTGAATGTTGTACATTTTGCTCATGGAGAAAAATCAAAGAAATTCATGGGGGTAGATTTCAAGAGATGGCAACAAGAGATGTTGTTTTATCTCACTACTCTTAACCTAGCGAGATTTTTGAGTGAAGATGTTATAAACGTTGATGAAAAGAAAACGGATCTTCAAAAATAGAGCAGCTTTTGATGCATTGAATCAAAGTGATTTTCTGTACAGAAACTAAAACTATTGATTGCATATTCATTGGATATGCCAATAATAGTAGTGCATATCGGTTCTTAGTACATAAGTCAAACATTCTTGATGTACATAAAAATACTATCATTGAATATAGGAATGCTATATTTTTTAATAACATATTTTCTTGTAAGAATAGGAAAGAGATAAGTTCACAAAAATAAATTTTTGATACTACTAAAGGTGATCATCAAAGTAATGAAGAACCAATACGTAGTAAGAGGGCCAAGATGTCAAAATCTTTTGGTCTAGATTTTCTAACTTATTTGTTAGAAATGAACAAATGACATTCAATGAATGTCTTGTCTAGAAGCTCTGTTCAAGAAAGAAACTATCAATAGCGAAATTAATTCTATTATGCAGAATCATACTTAGGAATTGGTAGATCTCTCACAAGTAAACAAACCATAAGTTGTAAATGGATCTTCAAAAGAAAATTGAAACCTGGTGGGTTGATAGATAAGTACAAGGCCAAATTGATAGCTAAGGGAATTAGACAGAAAGAAGGTCTTGACTTTTTCGATACATATTTACCAATAACAAGGATCACGTCTATTAGAGTATTAATTGCAATCGCTACATTGTACAACTTGGAGATCCATCATATGGACATCAAGACAACATTCTTAAATGGTGAGCTATATGAAAAAATTTACATGGAACAATATGAATGGGTCATTGCTCCTAGACAGGAGAAAAATGTGTGTAGACTCGTTAAATCCTTATACAGACTAAAGCAAGCGTCAAAACAATGGAATGAAAAGTTTGATAAAACTATGTTATCAAATGGTTTTAAGATTAACGAGTGTAATAAATGTGTTTATATCAAAACCACACCAAACGCTTATGTAATTGTATGTTTATATGTTGATGACATACTAGTTATGGGAAGTAATCATGATGTCATAATGGTAACTAAGAAAATGTTGACAAAATATTTTGATATGAAAGATATGGGTGTAGCAGATGTCATAATTGGAATTAAAATCAATAAGACATCTAAAGGACTAGTTCTATCTCAATCTCACTATGTTGAAACTATATTTAAGAAGTTTAATACGTATGATGAAAGTCCAGCTAAAACTCCAATAGAGTTAAGTCTACATTTGGCCAAGAATAAAGGGGAACATGTATCTCAATTGGAATATTCTTGGATCATAGGTAGTCTAATGTATATTATGAACTACACATATCCGGATATTGCTTATGTAGTTAACAAGCTTAGAAGATTTACAAGTAATCCAAGTGATGACCATTGAAAGGCATTGATTAGAATTCTTAGATATCTAAGATTAACTTCAAGTTATAAATTACATTTTACAAAATATCCAACTGTATTAGAAGGATACAGTGATGCAAATTGGATATCAGACACAAAATATACAAAATCAACAAATGGTTATATTTTTACCATTGGTGGTGCGGAGTATCATGAAAGTCTTCAAAAAATGTGCATAGCTCGATCCACAATAGAATTTGAGTTCATAGCTTTAGATAAAGTGGGAGAGGAAGCCAAATGGCTTCGTAATTTCTTAGAGAATATTTCCTTGTTGGACTAAGCCGGTTTCTGCTATTAGTATGCATTATGATAAGCAGTCAACTATCGGAAGAGCACAAAGTAGTATGATCCATTTTAGGTTCTATCAATTTTATAACAACTATCTCCACCAAAACAAATCTAGCTCTATCCCTCAAGTATTTTCTAGTCTATTATAATGGTAAATCTCGGCACATTCATTGTAGACATAATATCTTTAAGCAGTTGATCTCAAATGGTGTCATTTCCATTGATTATATAAAATCAAAGGAGAATCTCGCAGATTTGCTTACTAAAGATTTACCAAGAGATCAAGTATATCGAGATGAATGAGATTAAAGCCTACTACGTAAGAGTCTTTGTAATGGTAACTCAATCTTGCTGACTATAGATTTTAAGATCTTGGTTCAATGAGACAACTAAGTTATGAAGATTAAATGAAGCACTTGAAAGTCAAACTTCTACCTATTCTTATGATAGAAAAAGGGCTTTCTGCAGAATTATAAGGTTAAATTTAAATTTTAACGATTCCTATATCTTGAAAAATCAAGTGGAGTATGGTAGAATACTCTTGATAGGAGATCATCTATGTTAGTGTGAAGTGAGGCTGTTTCTATGAGAAATTTTTAAGACTTGAATTTTCTAAAGCACTTATGAAACTCAATAGTTGTTTAAGGCCAAAATGAACACAACCATGAGAACCGAAGATGTTAAGAATGTTATTGTGTGAATATTATTATCTTGGTTTACACCAATGGTTGAACAGTTCAAGACATCGTGTTCACTGGTTAGCTAAGTAAACCTAATAGTATTTCACTACGAAAGGTTCAAACCCAAAAGGTACTTATCCCGATGCAATAACTTTCTACTTGATCTCTATAATGTCTATATTGTTTGTATCGTTAATTTCATTCATGTGGGGATTGTTGGAAATTGGTTTTATAAAATAATTTTGACCATCTTTTTGACCAATTGAGTAGGTGCCGTAGTTGGAAACGAGAATTTCTTTAGCCAAGTATGTTCTACTTTGCGAATAGATTAACGTACTATATTAATGTTCTTAAAACTAATTTCGGATGAATGAGAAATTAAGTTCAAAGTATGCCAATTAAAAAAAAAAGAATTTTAGAATTAAAAAATAATGGGATTTGGAAAAGTGTCAATCCCACGTTGAAAAACTAGAGCAAAATGTTTACCCTAAATAGATCAAGTTGTACAATTGAGTTTGAGTCTCAAGAGGTACCAATTGTCTTTAAAAGAGAGAAGACCTACATGTAAGTGGGTTGGACTAAAGCCCACACGCGCACTCCATCGTCGCCACCTGTCGGAGCGGTAATGGGTCATGGATTAGGCCCAAGAAGGTATATAACTTTTTATAGAAATAAAATTATTTTATTTCAAACCTTCCAGATTACGACATGTGGAAATTCAGTCAACAACTCAGAACACGCCCCGTGTCAATTGGCTTCTATAATTTGTTTGGACAGACATGTCTGTCTGAACATATGGGTTATGTCTTTTGAGACACAACCTTTCGGAGATTGTATCTTTTGAAACACAACTTTTCAACATCTATAAATAGGTCCTCCCATTTATGATTTTAATCATTCAAAATATGTCTTCTGTAGTTTAATATTCTCTTCTTCCTGCACTATTATGTGTTCTCCATTTAAGTCCCTAAATATTATTTTTGCTTCCAAAGTTTGTTCAGAGAGATTCAGAATATTAGTAGGTTCGTTGGTCTTGTAATTTGAAGTACTTCTATTACAAGACGTGGTCGTTGTATCTTGAGAGGCGAGTGCCGGAGAACCATTAGCACCAGTGCGGGGTATTATCGTCTTAAAGGAAAAAAAATCGAACTCTTGCCTCAACCAAACTTTATTTGCTCGTCTATTTTTCAAGTAAGTCTATATTCAAATTTCTGCACGTGATTTTTAAAAAATATAAATTGTTATTAATTATAATATTTCCAACAATATATAGTAGATATGGAGGTGATAAGGCATCTGTTGGATCGTTCGGATTTGGTGACAAGAGATATGTTAATACAGTTGTTAAGAATGTAGCTTTAGATTTTTCAATAGATTTAAGAAGAGTGAAATGGAGAAAAAAATTCACTTGGCCAACTCAAAATTACGTGTCTCGTGTTCTGACAGAAATTATTTCTCATCAAAAATTTGAATCACAATGAAAATAGATTGGCAGCATATATAATAGTAAAAATGATGGTTTCATGATACACAAATTGTGCCAACAATACAATTTTGGATAATTTAAAATAAACTTATTTAACGAGGTGTACTTTACAAAATTAAATCAATATTAAAAGAAAAAAGTTAATAAATTATATTGTTTAGTCTAATCAGACTACCTGTCAAAAATAGGTTAGCAATTCCCATCAACAAGTATTCCTTGAAAAAGCAAATTTGTTTTGTCTTCTTCACAGATTTGTCCATTTTCTTCTCATTGAGCATCACAACCCAATTATAACATCAGACACTATTGAAAATAATTGAGCAAAGGACATTCACATCCAAACAAAATATATTTCATATGTTATTCCGGATATTTCTCTCATTATCCTCTTCAAAAGTACTGCAGTAATAAATAAATATTGAAAAAAATAGGGAAAATTGCAGCCTCGGTCTCTAACCTTTGGAGTCTTCACACTTTTATCTCCAATCTTTTTTGTTAACATGAGTATACTTAGAGTTTCATTTATTGGCGGCCAACGTCTTTACTAGCAAAATCCGACGTTAAATTTGCATAAAAGACATATTTACCTTTCACGTTAAAACTATCCCCAACTTTTGAGGTCTTAGCACTTTTTTTCTTAATCTTTTTGTTTTCACGTTTATTCTCAATATTTTGTTTATTTGTACCTTTCATCTCTACAAACACAATATGTTTGAAATTATATTAAGTTGATAGAAAAGACATATTTGTCATCTTAATTAAATAAGTGAAAAAATTAATTAATACATAAAAAGAAAAAAAAAAATCTATATATTTTACTTCCTTTTTTTTCAGACAAGCATCCCCATCTCATCCCAAACCAACGATCACTTACTCCCACAAATCACAGATTCTCTGCCGAAATCAACCACTAATCCCACAAGTCACTGTCAATCCCACAAGCCACTATCACTACCAATGGCTACAGATGGGCGCTAGATTTCTACAACGGCCGCGCCTTGTGGGTAAGTGGTTGTTGCTTTAAGTTGGAGTAGAGGATGATTGCTTGGAGAAGATAAAGTAAAAAATGTAGTTAACTATTTTTTTTCGTATTAATTTATTTGTTTAGCTTATTTTGAGATGGTAAATGTCTTTTTTTATCAATTTAAAAGATAACATATTTTGTCTATGAAGATAAAAACTGCAAGGAAAGAAAATGTTGAGGATAAGTGTACAAAGAAAAAGTTTAGAGATAAAAGTGACAAGATCCAAAAGGTTAAGGATGACAATTGTAATTTTTCCTTTTTAATGTAAAGGGTAAATATGTTTTTAATGCAAATTTCACGCCTATTTTAGATGGATTCTAGTAGGAAGGGCATTGGATGCCAATAAACAAAATGTTGGAGATATTCGTGCCATGAAATAAAAAAGATTTTAAGAATATAGTATTTTTTCCAAAAATATATATAAATATAGTTCCATATTATGTAAAATATACACACAAAATGACATTTAATTTCCAGCTTTCTCAAATATTTCAAAAACTTGGATACACGCCTTAGAGCTTTCTCCGATAGCTTCTTTATCCGTTCAATCATGTAGTATTTATAAGAATATTGTTACGCACCAATCCTACCTAATAGCCCGTAGCCTCACGCAGGCATTAGCCATCCTACACAGCGGCCCGTGGCGGCGCTTGCAGACATTAGCAGGCGTTTGGGCCGACCCCAACCTTTCTCCGATGCGGTCCGGGCCGACCCCGACCCTTCTCCGGCGCGGTGCACCGAGGAGGCGGTCACCGAGGCTCATTGGTCGGAACAGCCTAATTGGCCGACCCTGGTTGCGTGCCCAGGAAGCCTCCCTGTAACTCAACCTTGACAAGAGTGATGGGACAGCCTGCCAAGGCGGCTTGTCATGGTCATAGCCCCTTAGTTTGCGGCTGAAAGTGACTTTCCCATTAATGCTAACAACGTGACACCAAGGATGTGACTTGAGAACCCCTCAGATAGAGCCACGTGTCGCACATCAAGAGGGATCGTTCCCATAGAATTTGTCTATAAATACCAAACTCATTTCACAAGACAAGGATGTTGAAAATATTACTATCACCACACATATATCAAGTCCTCAATTCTAACTATTCTTCAAGTGTTATAACCACCTGGGAAATCGTTAGTTAGAAGCCCTCAAGCTATCACCTTTGCCTTAAAAAGGGTCCTTGACCTTTTATTCTTCTCCCACTCAGACCGAGGCATATCTACGTGGTTGAACAAACCACGTGGCAGTCTTGATAAAGAGAAAAGTACACGCAGGCAGAGGGAGAGTGGGGATCCTGTTGGCAGCCATTTTTGGAAGTCAACAGATTGGCGCCGTCTGTGGAAAACGTGACAAAAAGCTTCTTTTTCCTTGAACAAAGGAACTTCCCTGAACAAGGGATCAACCGACCCACAAAATGAGTGGAAGCAACGAAGAAGAGAACCCAAGAAGAACCAGGCCCGCAACAAACGATGGAGTCAGGGCTGAAGAAGCTCCCCAGAGGAGGCGAGGTAGAAAGCCTCCCACGAATCTTGAACGAGAAATGAGAACGATGGCCACGCCCGGTGAGGCACTGGCTCGGCACCACGCCGCAAATGCAGGGGTATATCCAAATGATGCATGCAAAGGGTGAAAACCGCCCCAAGAATCGATCCAGACGAGCCCGATGAGGAACATGAAGTTAACGATGGCACCCGTGACCAAAGAAGCGGGGAGAGGCCTCTCATGCCAGAACCAACGAGGGAGGGGAAAAAGCCATTGCCGGAAAGAAAGCCCCAGCCCACGATGTCCGCGGTGTGTTCGAAAGGCTAAGCGAACAGGGAGCGAAGATGGCCACAAGAGAACCCGCAAAGGAGAGAATCGTCCTAAAGTCCCCTAGAAATAGGCGGAAAGGAGGCGAGGAAGCCGAGGCTAGGGGAGAATGGATTACCGGCCATACGCACCCCGGCCAACCATGCAACCACAGCCCAACATCGAACTTTGGGGTGGACAAAGAAGCCCAATGCCTCGCCCATTACCTCCAAGTGGACACCGAGCGTAATATCCGGGGCCTACTAGATCATTCGAGGTGGGCGGCGATGGCGAGAACCTCCCTTTTTCGGTAGGAATCGAGAACGTCCATCCCCACTAGTTTCGCGTGCCCAAGATTACTCCTTACACAGCGGGGGTGATCCATTGGATCACGTAAACACGCATACAAAGCGGAGATGAGCCTTGAAGAGCCACTCCGACCTTGAAATGCGGGGCCTTTCACCGACCTTGTCGGGGAGCGAAGCGGTGGTATAACAAACTAGTCGCGAGAAGCATTTCCACCGTGGCCGGTGAAAAAGACATTCATAAATTACTTCTCATCTCAAAGCACGCATCGGCCCCGGTCCAACGCCTCACGACGTGAGACAGGCCCCAAGCGAGCCACCGCAAAGTTACCTGGGCCGCTTTAATGAAGAGATGTTGTTCTGTGAAAGAATAACTGACGCCGAAGCCTTGTCCGCCCTAAAGGCGAGACTAGACATGAACCATCCGTTACGGAGGGATGTACGCAACAAGAACCCGGCACCTTTGACCCGGTTGGTGGAAATGATCACCGAGGAGATAACTAATGAGAATATGATCCTCTACAGAATCGAGGCGGGTTGGGAGCCAACCCGGCGTCGAGCCGGGTATATCCAAAATCCCATGAGTCGCTGCCCAAAGCTGAATCCCCGACGGAGAAACTACCCATCCGACCCTAATGTTGGGATGAGTTATGTGGCCTCTGCACAAGAGGGCCTGCTCCCCCCTTACACGGCTCCCTTGCCATCGGTCCCCTCGGCCGGACTATACAACTATGGCACGCCCCCATCCACCTACTATGAGGCCGGAACCAAGACGCCTCGATAATTCCTCCCACTCAAGGAACTCGGCCAAATCTTTGCTGCGTTCACCCACCGCTATGGACATAGCACGGACGAGTGTCGAGAGGTGGAAGAACTTGCCAATCGGAGAACGGTCAACCCGGGGGCGGTAGCGAATGAACACCAAAGCGAAGAGATCGGGCCCGGCAAGAGGACGGAACCAATTTTCAAGATAGGCACTCCCAAAGAATGGGATAGGAGGCCTCGTGTCATGGCGGCGATCGAGGCGTAGTTCAAGAAGCCCCGCGGACAACCTCGGATAGAGCGCAACCCCGAGCCCCGTCTGATCAAGGGGCCGGAAAAGGCTCCGATTCGGGAGATTGACACCATCCACGGAGGACCTTATATTGGTGGGCGATACGGGCGCCTCGAAAAGCTATGCCAAAGAGGCCGAAGGGATCCAGATGACTAACTGGCTTATCAATAGCAGGCCCTCAGGATCAAAAAGGGCCGACCCTATCACCTTCACGGAGGAAGACATGAAGGCGTGCATTACCCCATCATGACGCCCTAGTTGTAAAGAGCAATGGTGGCTCGAATGAATGGGTGGGAAGAATCTTTGGTTGACAACGGCAGCCTGTTAATGTCATCTTCCTAAAACTTATGAGCAAATGAACGTGGATGTGCAATGGAACCATCAACAGAGCCTCTACGGGTTCACCGGGATTGCGTGACCCGAAAGGGATAGTCGCCTCCCGTTAGCATGGGAGAAGAGCCCTCACATCCCATACTTTCATGGAGTTCCCGTGGGACGGGGAGGCTCTTATCACGGAGTCTTGGGCGACCGGCCTGAAGAACTTTGGGCAATAACTTCCATCCACCACCTGCATGCATGAAATTCCCCACCGAAGGGGAATAGCAACGATGCGAGGCAATCAACCCGAGGCTCGAAAATGTTATCGTAATGCTTTAAGGAAGGCGAGAGAAGAAAGAGGTTAACATGACTTTCTTTGGACGTGGAAATGGTAGACAAAATGATAGAAGAGCCGGGACATCACGATGGAGGAAGCAACGACCTCCCATGACATCGATCCGAGAATAACAGAGTCGACTCCCAAGCCTCCTCCAGTGGGAATTAGAACATTTTCGTAGCCGCAGACGACCCGAAAAAAGCTTCGTGGGAAGGATCTCCTTGAGGAGTCCAAAGAAGCTCTAAAAGATTTCCTTCGAAAAAATTTGGATATCTTTGCGTGGAAGCACGAAGATATGGTTGGGATCGACGCAGAGATAAGTTGTCACCGCCTCAACATCGACCCCAAGTTCTCCTCACACAGACAGAAAAGGAGGCCGCTGAATGCTGAAAAGTACGAGGCCTTGAAGGAGGAGGTACACATACTCCTCCAAAACAATTTCATACGAGAAGCCGGTATCCGGTGGGTATCCAACCCGGTGTTGGTCAAGAAGTCGAATGGAAAATGAGGACTGCATAGATTTCTCTAACCTCAACCAAGCCTGTCCTAAGGACAGTTTTCCACTGCCTCGGATTGATCAGTTGGTTGGCGCTTGGCGGTGGGACATGAACTCTTGAGTTTCATGGATGCCTACTCAGGATACAATCAAATTCCGATGTACCGATGAGAAGCACACGTCTTCGTAATGCATAAGGGGCTCTATTGCTACAAGGTCATGCCATATGGCTTGAAAAACGCGTCGAGGCGACATACCAAAGGCTCGTCAATAATATGTTTGCCGATCAACTCGATTTGACCATGGAAGTCTCGTGGATGATATGCTTGTCAAAAGCTTGAGAGCCAAGATCACATACGACACACGGAAAAGACTTTTCGAGGCCGCCGAGAGCTTACAAGATGAGGCTCAACCCTCGAAGTGCGCCTTGAGTTGCCTCGGGAAAATTCTGGGCTACATGGTAAACCCGAGAGGTATCGAGGCCAACCCCAAAAAGTCAAAGTGCTAATAGAAATGAAATCACCGAGAAACCCAAGGATGTGCAATGCCTCACGGGAGAATGGCGACCTTCGGCCGATTCGTTTCAAAAGCTACGATAAGTGCCTTCCTTCTTTAAGATCCTAAAAGGGGTGGCTGGTTCGGTGGGCGAAAGAATGAGAGGATGCATTCCAAGCCTTGAAGGAACACCTTAGCAAGGCTCCTCTGCTATCGAAACCTAAACTAGGAGAGGCACTACTGCTCTATCTCGCCGTCTCGACCGAATCGGTAAGCTCGGTCCTGGTCAGGGAAGAGGGACATCAACTGCCGGTCTACTATGTAAGCAAGGCTCTACTAGGGGCGGAAACACGTTATCCAGACATGGAAAAGCTAGCATTGTCACTCATCACCGCTTCTCGGAAATTGAGGCCATACTTCTTGGCCCATAGCATTCACGTTCTGACCAACTTTTCTCCGAGGCGTAATGCGAAACCCGACGCGCCTGGAGAGAGGCTACTGAAGTGGGCAGTCGAATTAAGCCAGTTCGACATCACATTCAAACCCCGGCCATCCATCAAAGGGCAACCCTTAGCAGATTTTGTAGCAGAATTTGCTAACACACCCGTGATAGATACCCCGATGGATCCCGCAGAGCT
Organism: Forsythia suspensa; assembly: GCA_023638005.1. Taxonomy (NCBI): domain Eukaryota; kingdom Viridiplantae; phylum Streptophyta; class Magnoliopsida; order Lamiales; family Oleaceae; genus Forsythia; species Forsythia suspensa. The sequence goes on along the minus strand of CM042674.1, from coordinate 34,101,826 downwards.
ACCCACTTGGTATCTCTTCGTGGACGGCTCATCAGGAGATGTGGGGTCGGGTGCCGGGGTGGTCCTCGCGAGCCCTGAAGGCCATAGACTGAGCTGCGCAATCCAGTTCGACTTCAAAGCCTCAAACAATGTCACGGAATACGAGGCTTCTTGCAGTCGGGCGCATAGCGCTAGAAAAAAATGAAGATCGAGAGGCTCTCTCGCGAGTGACTCCCGGTTAGTAGTAAGCCAAGTAAAGGAAAATTTCACCGCCAGGAGAAAATATGGCCTCCTACCTAAAACGGTAAGAAATCTCATCCCTAGCTTTGAGAAGTTCGAGCGGTTCAAAGGTGCAAGGGTCGATAACGCCAACGCAGACGCTCTCTCTAAACTCGCGAGTAGCAAAGACTCCGAGCTTCTTAAATGGTTCCCATTGATCACCTCACCCGACCTTCCATAGAGGCGGTCACGGAAATAATGTGGGTTGAGGAGACCACCACTGGATGGATCCCATCCTCGCCTTCTGAAAGACCAAACGCCCCCATTGGCGAGAGAAGAGGCAAGAAGGCCGAGGAGGAGGGTCGCCTACTTACTTTATCGCACGACGTCTTTGTACAAACGAGGCTACTCCCTACCGCTCCTCGGGTGTGTTGGAATGAGCAAGCGGATTACATCCTCCCGGGAAGTTTACGAGGAGTCTCATGACAACCACACTGAGGCCTAGCTCAGCGCAAAAAATCCTCAAACAGGATACTTCGGCCTTCGCTAAAGAAAGATTCCTTGAATCATGCAAAGAAATGTGACAAGTGTCAGCGCTTCACCACCATTCCTCGTCTGCCCCACCAAGAACTTACCACAGTATCCAGCCCCTGGCCCTTCTCCAAGTGGGGGATAGATTTCATAGGACCTATGCCGAGGGGTAGAGGTAATGCCAGCCACGCTTTAATCGCCATCGACTACTTCACGAAATGGGTAGAAGCGAGCCAATGGCGAAGATCACCGAGGCTAACCCTCCAAATTCATATGGAAGAATATCATATGCACGGGTTCGGAATTCCACACTCTCGGTATCGGATAATGGAAAACAATTCGACAACAAAAAGGTCAGGAACCTATGCGAGGAGCTGGGAATCGCCAAGCACTTCTCTAGCCCTCATCATCCACGTGCCAATAGTCGTGTAGAGGTGGTCAACAAAACCATCAAATACACGCTAAACCAAGCTTGAGGGATCAAAGGGGCTGGGTCGATGAACTACCTCAAGTCCTATGGGCTATCCGAACCACCATGAAAACTTCGACCGTGAGACCCCTTTCTCCATGGCTTATGGTCTTGAGGTACGTGAGCCCAGCTTGAAATTGGTATTCCTCACCCCGTCGGTTATTATTCGTTGATCGGGTTAACGACGATTTGATGAGAACAAGGCTAGACCTATTAAGTGAAAGAAGAGACGACTCCCGGTGAGGTTAGCGTCTTATCAAAGAAAGATGTCCGGATACTTCAACAAGAAGGTAAAGAAGAGGACTTTTCGCGTTGGTGACCTCGTCTAAGGAGAGTGTTCCTATCCTCCAAAGAACACGGCGTGAACACTCGGACCAAACGGGAAGGACCATACAAGGTCGTTAGTGAAACACGCCCGGGACATATCGCATCGAAGACATGAACGCATGATTGCAACTTCATCCACGGAATGCCGAGCACCTATCTTTGGTATTACCGATGAATTAAACGGTCGTTATAAGGCCGAATAGTTAGTTTAATTTTGTTTGGCTATTACGATGCGATTAGTTATATTTAATCTTATTTATTCGATGGCCCAAACTCGCGGCGTGGAAAGCAAACTCAAAACGAGATGTTTGTCATACAAGATCAAATAATAACAAGACAAAAAATTGAAAACGAGGCCCCTAAGAAAAATAAAACTTCATTTCATAACAGAGGAATTACAAAAGAAACTTGTACAAAGAAAACCTAACTATCCTCCTAGCTATCCTCATCGCCTTCCACATCAGGCGGAGGGAACCTGGCTTCTAATGCCTCGAGGCCGAGGGATAGTCATGTCATCGAGTACTGGCGAACTTCCTGTTGCCCAACCCTAGCAAAGTAATCCGAGAAGTTGGTATAGGCTTCAGTGTTATGAAAATTGGCCACAAAATCCGCCTCCGCACTCCCCAGCCTCGCCTCAAGCTCTTTCTTCTCAAAGAACCAGTACCGTGCCGCTCGACTCGAGGAGGCCAAATTCTCCTTCAGATTCTGTAGCGCCTCCTCGCGGGACTGGGCTCATCCAGAAGCCGCCTCTTCTCTTTATTGGCAGCCTCCAGGGCCTCTGCAGCCACCCTCTGAGCCGCGTTGGCGTTGTCCAGCTGCCTTGTCATGTACAGAACATTGGAGTCAGACTCCTTCAGGTCAGCCTCCAGCCGCTCGTAGGCCACACGAGCGCTGTCCAACGCGGTCTGCAGACCTTCCAGAGCCTGCTTGTGCTCTTTATCATTTTTTGAGGCCTCGGCATTGAGTTTCTTTTGCTCCTGCATGCGCGTCCGAAACTTGCCAAGCACCTTCATCTGCATAGCCGAGGCCCTGATTGCTGACGCCAGGCTGGCCTCCAAAACGTCCTCGAGGTCCCCATGCGAGGAAAACTCCTCCCACTTGGGGGTGAAGTATTTCTTCACGGCTTGGGCCCCCAAGGAAGGATAAAATGGCAACTCCCGAAGCAAGTCTTCAGGGATCTTCGACCCGGAGCCGCCAATCAACTCCTTCAGCCTCTTTCTGGAGTCGTAGGACCCCCCTCCGTTGCCTCCCACATCCTGGGACTTCGGGGGGCCCTCCAAGACCACCTCCCCCGTGGTATTCATCGCCAACGTGCGTTGACCCGCCGGGACGGTGCAGACCGCATCTTCAACAGCCTCCATGCCCTTCCTCGGCTGTGGAGGTTCGGACGAGGCAGCCTTGTGTTTCCTTTTCCTCGACAAGGGCTCTTCGCCCTCCGGGACACTCACTTCATCGACCTCCATCACCTTCGAGGCCTCAGTTTCTCTCCTATTTCCCTCTCGACTCAGGTCCTCGATGACCTTCTTCCTCACGGCCTCCTCCTTAGATCCAGCACCCAGGGCCCTCAGTTTTTACTTCGATAAGGCGGGCGAGGTTGGCCTCGGGCGCTTGCCTCGCTCTATATCATTGCAAAAAACAAGGAGGTTCTAGTGTCACCTCAATTCTAAACAAGGCTCGAATCAAGCAAGGATATCGGAACGTTACCTTTGGAGGCCATTAAACCCATTCGCTTAAACACCTCTGCCGGTTTAATCGGAAACCCGTATCTCTGTTCGACGGGCGGCGGCGGTAGATGGATTGAAGCACGTCAACCGGATCCTCCGACAACTCGCAAGCGGGCGCAATCACGAAAAGAAACCAAGAACAAGTTAGATTATATTTTCACCCACGTCGAAGACAATCACGTCCGCATCCCCACTCATCGGGCTATTCCGTGGCTGGATACATCAAGTCGGCTCCCGGATCGTCTGCTTACCTCTCTACCAATTACCCGTCACCCGGAACCGTGATTCCTTCCACTGTTTTATGGAAGAGGGCGTCCATCACAAGGGGCTTGTGTGCTCCCATGGGCAAAAGTAGTACCAACCAACCTCCTCCTCCTTGTCCTTCTTCCTCGGTAGTTTACGTGCCGGGTGGTATAGGGTCGGGAACACGTGAAGAGGCATCTCCAACCCCAACGAATGCACGAACCACAGGTACATGCTCACCGCCATCTGACTCCACCCGTTCGGAGCCACCTGAATAGGAGCTAGCCCATAAGCCCGTAGAATCCGTCGGAAGAAGGGATGCAGAGGCAGTCGTAGCCCACCCACAAAAGCATTTAGGTGCAAGGCTGTGCAACCCTCTTCTTGACGTACTGACTGGTTCATTTGCCTCCCGGAGTATGAGTTCAATGTCCCCAGTGCACCTGTCTTTCGCTCCTCAGCGACACCAAGTCCCCTTCCACCATTATCGAGGGACATCCACCGTGGTCCACCTAATTGGGTCGGCCTCAAACGGGTTTGTTCCTCTACTACCCTAGAGGACGTGTGTCGGCTAAGAATATAGTATTTTTCCAAAAATATATATAAATATAGTTCCATATTATGTAAAATATACACACAAATGACATTTAATTTCCAGCTTTCTCAAATATTTCAAAAACTTGGATACACGCCTTTCTCCGATGCGGTGCAGAGCTTTCTCCGATAGCTTCTTTATCCGTTCAATCATGTAGTATTTATAAGAATATAAATTATTTAAATAACAATTTACCTCTTCTAGTGTGATTTTCTTCAATTCTTCAAACGGTTGAACATCATGGACAAAGCGCTACCAAAACTTATAGGATATTCTCCAAATACGACTCTACAAGTGTGTAAGCATCTTCTTTCGTTGAGTAGAATATATCGAAGAATTTCCGAAGTAAATGAAAACTATAAAAGATAATAATGAATTTAAATGCAAATTAAATAATATCAGATATTTTATGTTTTCCAACATCGAAAAAATAAAGACAAGTATATATCTCCTTATAAATAATAATATGTACATTAGTTTGTCGAGATAAAAGCCCGGTTAAGTGCAATAGGGACAATTACGTACTATTCTAAACTTGTATCTCAAAATCTACAAATCATATGAGCTCTACAAACCAATGCTTTTTCCACGAGTCTCACATCTTCAAAGGGCACACCTTTCATTTCAGGAAGTAATAGATAGACAAAAGTTGTCATGATGATAATTGAACCTACAAGGTGTTGGGTTATCATGCCTCAGAGATAGGCTGATAAATATGGGCCGTACTATTTAATCAGAAGTCTGTTACTATGCAAGCTATGACCCAACTCAATTATCTGATTCGGCTTTCTTTATGTAATTGGACTACTGTTGAGAAAAATAGTTCATCAGATCTTTATTTAATTGCAAAAACAATCGACACGGCTCAGATTAATACTGTGCAACTTTACAAAAGTAACACCAAGAATGAAGGACAAACAAAAAGGACCAATTTCACCAAATAAATAAAGGGAGGGAAGTGGGATGCAATTTCACTAAGAAATATTAAATATATAATACGTAAATAATAAATATGAAAAACATATTTTTTAACATACCATTTAATACAATTAATTAAGTAAAATATTGAAATTATAATAAGAAAAGCAGAACCAAATAAACACATAATTCGTATAAAAAAATTAAACAACTCTTAAAAAAAATTAAATAACTAAGATTCATAAACGGCCTTGGTAAAGTGATGTGGTAAAATGACCATTTTTATATTTTTATTGAATTGTACCACTTCGAGAATTTGAATTGGACCAAACCCTCATTAGCTACAACTTTTTCAACTTTTTACTAATGACTCAAAAGTCAAATATTAAAGAATTGTGTACAATTTGTTTATAGCATAAAAAAAAATAGTGAAAAATTGAATGAAAATCTGGAATAGTAAAAGGAAAAAAAAATAAAGAAAAAATAATAGCATTTAAAGGAGAAAACTGACAGAAAGTGTGAAAAGAGACATACGATAATTATTCTTCATACGTTGGGAATGTATGATACTATTTTTTTAGATTAGGGATATACTCCCAACGATTTTGAAACGATAGGGACCTTTCATGCAATTATTCCCAAAATAAAATAAAAAATGAAAATGAGCCAATGCTCAACATATATCAAAAAAAAAAAAAAAAAATTTCAAAGTACAATGTTACTCGACAACATTGTAAAAAAAATCAAATCCAATGTTGTCGAGTTACTCAACAACACTTAAAAAAAACAATTCAAATTCAATGTTATCAAGTTACTCGACAACATTATAATAAAAAAAAAAAAAATTCAATTTGCTTATAAGATAAAATAAAAAAATTAATGAAAAAATTGAATGAGAATGTGTAAAATAAAAACAAATAAGGAAAAAAAAACTAAAGAAAAAAAAATTGTGAAAAAAATTAGAAAAACACAAAAAAAATGGCTTTAAAAAAAAAAATCTCGTGAACAGTAACTTACTGTTCATTGTTTTTAATACATAGGTGGGCTTTTCCATTTTCTTTGTCTTTTTCTAATTTTTTTTCACTTAACAAGATTTTTTTCTTGTCGAAACTTCAAAAAAAATATTAGTTCCAAGCATTTTTGACCGGCCAAATAGTTTTTATCCGATTTGATTGAATTTTTTCACTAGAATCACAGACCCATTAACCATGAAATTAGATGGTAGCTGGAGTATGTTAGATTTCAGTTAGTGATCTTCCCTCCAATTCAATTTGCAACGTCTATCGAACTCCATCCAACATCCTTCTTTAATCCTCTCCTTTTCATCAATTTTCTCAATTGCCCAATCTCATCCCACATACCGTTCCTAGCATTTCCAACATTCTAAGGCTCCAAGTCAAGTGCCCGTTGAGCAGCCAACTTACCCAAATCAACATTTCCATACTCATTGCACGCGCTAAGTAACGTTGCCCATATGGAAACTGTGCAGCTTCCATGCTCACTATGTGGCATTTTAGCAACCAACTTCCATGCCCTCTCCAGCTCTCCAGCACGACAAAGCATGACAACTATAGTGCTCTGAGCTTGGAACCAATCCATATAGCGACATGGACTCGAAGTACTCCATTCAGACATCCACTTGGCCAGTGTGACTACAAGCTGAGATGACAATAAAAAATGCCACTCCATCAGGTTTGATCCCTTCCTTCAACATTGTGCCAAACAGCCTAATCACTTCCACATAATTCCCATTTCTACCGTAAACTCCAAGCATCGAAGTCGACAAAACAATATCTTTTTCTCTCTCACCATTTTCTTGAAATCCTAACATATCAAAAACTTGTCTAGCGCTAAATGGGTATTTTTGCTGTGATCTTCTTTTGAAATCTTTAATGTGCTATGTTATATTTGTATGGGGTTGCTTGATATTTGGACAACGTTGTAGAGCTATCGCAACCAAGCTAGCAACTCAATCGTGATGGTTGTCGAGTAACTCGACAACCATGTTGCTCGGCAACCACGTTGGTTGCCGACCAACTCGACAACCAGCTTGGTTGTCCAGCCAGCTCATATAACTATAGATATTTTCTATTTATGTTCCGTAAATAATAAATCTTTAAGTGTTATAAGATGAATATTTTGGGTTACATTTGCAATAAAGAGGGGAAAAGATGGGAGAACTGTACCGTTCGTCCCAAGTTCATTGTGGTTCTGTTGCAACTTGGAACGTTGGAAAGTTAGATTTTGTAACTTAGACATGAAGCAGATGGTTGTTTCACTACTTTGAATGTCCAAAGAGGCTAATTCTTGGACATAAAAAGCGATCGCATAATTTTCTGCATGAGTAAAGTGTTCAACATGTGCAACTGGAACTGCTGGGGCAATCTTTCTTCCAAATTTGCAAGACTTGTAGAAGTACTTGGCATTTGATTTCACCTTTTGTTTCGATTTTGAAACACAAACACCCATGATTGTGACTAATTTTCACAAAATCTAGTGAGAAAATAATGCCTTCCTCATATCAGATGCCAAATTTATTGATTCACACACAAGATCAACAAAGCTTCAGCATTCAAGGAACCAGGACTTCCTTGCAGCCTTGTAAGCCAAAAGATCACAACAAATAAGTGAAAGTATTCAAAATATTTGATTCACAAGCAGTAAGCAAAATTAGATAACAAAGAGTTCAGTTTTCTGGGAGAAATAGCTCTAATAGAGGACAGAAATTACATAAAAATACTTGTTTTACTCTCTTATTCTCACATTTTTCAGTTAAAAAGTGAAACAAAATTGCAACCTCGAATGTAGATAACGGATAAAAGATTTAGGACGATATTCTACAACCATGCTTTGTCAGCCATGTATAATCTACTGTGAGTAGCTGCTCGAATAATCCAGTACTAAAAACTCACTAACGATTTTGAAACAATAGGGACATTTCATGCCATTATTCCTAAAATAAAATAAAAAATAAAAATGAGCCAATGCCCAACATGTGTAAAAAAAAAAAAAAAAAAAATAAAAAAATAATAATGGGCCAATGCCCAACATGTGTAAAAAAAAAAAAAAATTTCAAATTACAATGTTGTCGAGTTACTCGACAACATTGTAAAAAAAATTCAAATTCATTGTTGTCGAGTTATTCGACAACATTATAAAAAATAAAAATAAATAAAAAAATTCAATTTGTTTATAAGATAAAATAAAAAATATTAATGGAAAAATTGAATGAAAAGGTATAAAATAAAAACAAATAAGGAAAAATAAACTAAAGGAAAAAAAATTGTGAAAAAAATTAGAAAAAGACAAAAGAGCCAACATATAAAATTTGAAAAAAAAAAAAAAATTAGCGAACAGTAACTTCACCCAATTTTTTTTTTTTTTTTTTGTATACCCGAATATCTCTTAATTTCTCGAACAGAGGCTCGTTGGTTATCGAGCCAACTCGGCGCTAGTTGAGCTAGGAGTTTTAAGCGCTAAGTCTTGAAGGAAAGTCATTCCAGGCAACTGAAAGGAGGTGGAAGATCTATTAAGACGGAGAAGCCTTGGGCAGTAAACAAAACAGTAGGATACTGTATTTCCTAACCAACTTGGTTGTCGAGTTACTCGACAACCAGCACGGTTGCCGAGCCAACTCGACAACCGTGGCCATCAATAATCTTATAAATTATTTCCGTATTTCTTTATGCCCTTAAATTGTTCTTCACCCGGCTCCTTAAAGTGGATTCACAAACTATTCTACAGGTGGCAAATATCTCCGAAAACTATGCTACAACACACACAAATGATTTCTTGGTGGTCTTTAATGAAATCATCAGCCTCTGGCCATTGCATGGATGGAAGAAGAGCTTTGCCTTTGTTACCAGCAAACTTGACATGGTATTAACCATCAATTATCTTGATCTGCATTTAGTGAAGTTTCGTTGTTTTGTTTGATTTCTTCTGAGTTGTACTATATAGCCTATAAAATAAATGGGTTTGCCATTTCAAATGATAATATTGTCGTATTAACCATCAAATTGTATTGCATGAATTATCCAAATTGTCTGATTTCATATTCTTATTTTTAGCTTTTCCTTCAATATTTTTGACTAATCAAATGTATTTTGATACTTTATGGAGAGAGATTAACTAAACTAATGGGATTGAATCTCAAGTTTCTATTTCCATAGATTTATACATCAACTTCCATTAAGTACAAAAAATATCCTCAATTCAACAGAACGGGCAAGAAATTGAAAGGTTGGAAAGAATCTGCGAGAATTTTAAATCTTCTACAATCGAATAAAAAACAAACAATTTTAGTGTTGAAACTTTTTTCGAAACAGAAAACAATGATAACTCAGTGGTTTATGTTCAAGAAAAAAAAATTAACACCAAAAATGGCGACAAACATGGAGGACCAACGGTTGAAACCAAGATTAAGCTGTGCTTAGGGCCTTTTTTGATGAGAGAGAGAAGAGATTTTTTTGGGTGAAATGCTGGACAAAATAAAAAATTGCGGCTGTCTTCATTGTCAAAACGGTGGTGTATTAGACAACAGTAAAAAATTTAAAGTTCTTATATTATTGTAAGGATATATATATATATATATGTGTGTGTGTGTGTGTGTGTGTGTGTGTGTGTGTGTGTGTGGGTGGGGGGGGGGGGGGGTAATAGTATAATATATTAACCCATAATATATATACCCCAATAATATTATACTCTAAACCTAGCCGTCCCACTTTAAATCGGGTCCAACACACTGGGTAACGACCTAAATGTACATTAAAACTTTCAAGTGACCCACACACGTCATTCATTAAATTGGACTGACACATTGTGGAGTGGACTATACAATTATCTTTCAATATTGGGCTCAAAACCCATGAAGATATAACGGGTCCTATTAATCATCACTACCCCGGGTTTATTCGAGATCACAAAAATCCCAACAACCTCCACCTTGATCCAAATATACCTGCAAATCCCCAAAAATAAAAATAGATTAGTAGTTGCTAAAAAAGATTCCAAACAAATTGGAACTTTAGATACCTTTACCGAAGTTTAGAAGTGTAAGCCAACTTCTAAACTTTACCATTGTGAACACCTTAGTGCCCATATCTGCAAGGTTATAAACCTTCAATACCTAAACAACAACTTTAAAGCTTTCCAATATTTGGGACCGGGATCAAACATGTCCTTGCTTAAAATACTAACACTAAAAACTAAGACTACCCTAGTGCAAACCATCAAGTATATAACGGAGCCAATAATATTTGAGTATGAGTTTTTACTCATAAACTCATTTTTCTCATCATGTTCCTCAGACAAGATAAATTGAGGCACAGAAGTGGGTTTGCAATTAATAATGTCAAATTTCTTCAAAATTTTAAGCACATAAGGAGTTTGATACACAAATAAGCATGAATTTGACTTATCTCTATCAATCTTCATACCAAGGAACATTCTAGAATATCCTAGGTATTTCATGTCAAATTCTTTAATTAATTCTACATTTATCTTGTTTACCACTTTCATATTATGTTATTTTAATAACATGTCATCCACATAAGTAACAAATATACACAATCATCATTTGTGCTGTGGTGAAGGTAATAGTAATAAAAGTAATTATCAAACCCATTCCTCTTGTAACCAGTAAAAAACCATGTTAATCAAACATTCTATACCACTGTCCCTTGGTTACTAACCTAGTCTCGTATCTCACAGGCTCACTCTCAGTGATTCTCTTTTTATCTTATAAACCAATTTGCATCCCACTATGGATTTGTCCTTGGGTTTAGGAATCTCTCCTCTTATAGTACTAAACCATTTTACGGATTTCTCACTCTTTATAACCTCTACAAAGGTATTTGGCTCCTTATCAATTAGTTCCTGATAATTAGTATAGGCTATAGTAAAGTCGGATAGTCTTTGGAGTTCTCTACGTGGTCTCCTCTCTCTATCTCTGGCCAATTGATAATCAGCCAAAGGGTTTTGGTCAACGAGATTTTCCTCTATCACATCCTCGTTACCTTCTGCATCTATGTTCTGCTGATTTTGATATGTGTCACTCTCCACCTCACTAGGGGTGGTGGGGATGTGGGTACTCACTTTCTCCACCTCAACTAGGGACTCTTTTCTAATGGTTCCTTGTTGTTTTTCACTCTCTAAACACTGCATCTCAGACTGATTAAAAATGACATCCTAACTAATGATGATATTCACACCCTTTTGGCTCTTATACCACAACCTATACCCCTTATCACCCTCTGGGTATCCTAAAAAACACATTTCCTAGTCTTGAGATCTATTTTTCCTTCACTCTGATGAAATAAAGCAGTACTGCCAAAAGTTTTAAGTATGGAATAATCAGCACATTTATCATAACATTTTTCATACAATGTATCACCATTTAAAACAATAGAATGAGTCATATTAGTCAAATAGCAAGCAGTCATAACAGCTTCACCCCAAAACGATTTAGGCATTCCAGAACTCAACATCATACATCTAACTTTATCAAGCAAAGTACGATTCATCCTTTCAGCAACCACATTCTATTAGGGAGTGTAAAACACAGTTTTATGTCTAGTAATGCCACACTCATTACACAAATTATCAAAGTCAGCATTGCAGAATTCAAGACCATTATCATTATGCAAATATTTTATCTTTTTACCTTCTCTACTTGAACTTTCTAATTTTTAAATTTAATGAAAGTTTCACTTTTATCTTTCAATAGATAAACCCACACACGTCTGGAGAAATCATTAACAATAGACAAAAAATATTTGTTACCACCAAAAGTGGGATTGCTCCCGGGACCCCACAAATCAGTATGAATGTATTCTAACACTCTATTTGTCTTGTGTGTGCTAGATAAAAACGATATCCTACGATGTTTTTCAAGTACATAATGATCACAAAATGGGATGTCAGACACCTGATCTTTACCAAAAATACCATTGTCGTTAAGGAACTTAAGTCCTTTAATACTAACATGAGCTAACCTATTGTGCCACTTTTGTGTGTGATCAGTGTCAATGGAAGATATAGCAGAATTTAGACCACTCATCACTTCAACATGTGTAATATATATGCCATTTCTCCTAGTAGTTTTAAAAGCTCTAAGGGCACCCTTACACCATTCTAATCATGCCATTACCAAGCCTACCTATGAAACATGTACTCTCTAACTCTCCTATAGAAATTAAATTCCTACCCATATGCGGAACATATCTGACTTCCCTTAATATATGCACAAAGCTACAGTCAAATTTAACAGTTACATTACCAACACCAGTAATTCTATAAGCAACTCTATCCCATGCAACTACATGTCCATGATTAGACTCATGCAAATGATCAAACTAAAATTTATTAGATGTGATATGAAAAGATGCACCAGAGTCAAGAATCTACTCATGTATATGAGAGTTTATAGACAGGTTAATTTCAGCTAGTTTAGATTTTAAAAGCATGTAAACCTCACTAGATTCATCACTAGATGTCACTACATTTGTCTCTCTTTGATCTTCTCTTCTCTGTTTATTCTTCTCTTTATAACATTCACTAATGAAATGTCTTATTTTTCTACACCCGTAACATTTCTTTCATTTTGCCCTCCCATGTGACTTAGAACGACTTATACCCTTTCTATTGCTTCCACTGTTTTGCCCACTTTCACTTCCACTCCCGTCTTCCGACTGAGATCTACCTTCATAAAATAGACTTCACCATTTTTTCTCTCATTTCTTTCAAACTTCAACTCTCTCTCTCTCTCCTTACTTTTTAAAGAGTCTATGACAATGTCGGTGTAAAGGTCTCCCTCTCATACTTAATTGCATTTTTGACTTCTTTAGATGAATCATGAATGACATTTAACAAAATTATAGCTTTGTTAATTTCAGGGATCGTTTCACCACATTTTGTAATATCTTGCACAAGCTTATTAAAAACATCAAGATTGTCATCCAAATCCCTTGAGGGATCAATTTTGAAGCTGAAAAAAATTTCAATGAGATAAATTTTATTTGGAGTGGATTGGATTAAATAAAGCTCTTCTAATTTTTTCCAAAGCTTTTCTGTGGAATCAAAATTTTCAACTTTTCGTAAAACATGGTCTGATAAATGCAATATGATAGAAGTATAAGTAAGTTCATCAGAATCCTTTTTTTGATCATCAGTAACATTAGAACCAAAAGAATTATCAATAACTTTTGAAACATTTTGCTGAACCAAAATAGCTTTCATTTTCTGTTGCCAAATAGAAAAATCACATTTACCAGTAAAGACACTCAAGCAAAAACGATGTGCAAACATCTTAACAAATAAGAATACATACCAACAAGCACCTCAAGATAATCACGCAGAAAAATCTAAAGGCCTCAATATACACCGTTTTAGATTTCCAGGATTTCGTAAGATTTGCGATCTCAGATCAAGAGAATTATTAAACCGGTAAAGTCCAGGTGACAATTCTAAATAATAATACACAAAAAACAAAGTATTGCAAATGATCAGCACAAAAAAAAAAGCTAACACAAGTCACAATAATGGACACGTAAATTCCTAAAGTCACTAGCAACAAGCAATGGTTACCCCACACGGTAACTTCAAATCTAATGGTCACCCCCACACGATGACCTGCTAGTATTAGAATGTAAAAGAGATTAGCCAATTTTAGATCGGACCAAATCAGATAGTCCGTATTAAATAGGAGAGATGCGAAAAAATTAAAAAAATTCCAACAGCAACAGCAACAGCAACCACACATTGGAAAAACCACGAAGGTAGGTTTTACAAACGTCGAATATTGTCACTATCGAACCGCTGTCCAAGCTGTTCGGACTACCAAAAAAATATAACTAACCACCACAGAAGGTCAGAAATAGGACGAGGATCACAACGCCACAAACCACTCGCCGAAAAACTCCTGCACGCACCCCCATACGCCGTGTGAAGAAATCTGCACCCAATTTCACGCGCCACCCACGCGCTGCCTCATCTACTTCATGCGTCGCTCAACTGTCTCCGTCTTGACGTCAGGAGCCAGAATATGGTCTTCGTTCACAAAGATGATATCGACTTTGTCCAGAAAATAGGCGAACAAATTCGGGCAGATTTGTGTTTCTTCTTCTTCTTCGTTAATCCGACAACCCAAAATTAATTTCCTTGCACTAAGGAATACCACCTAGGTAATTGTAGGAAAAAATAGTTCACCGGATCTTTTTTTAATTGCAAGAACAATCGACAGGGCTTAGATTAATACTGTCCAACTCTACAAAGGTAACACCAAGAATGAAGGACAAACAAGAAGGACCTATTTTACCAAAGAAATAAAGTGAGGGAAGTGGGGAGCAATTTCACTAAGAAAAAGATGGCTAAAGCTTTTTGGCTGCTAAAGACGTTCAATGTTTTACGTATGGAATCATATGGTGGTGTTTTTCTGGCTGCCCAACCAAGTAATATATATATATATATATATCTCTCTGTGTGTGTGTGTGTGTGTGTGTGTGTTTATGGTAATAATATAATATATTAACCTATAATATATTATACCCTAAATATATATGCCCCAATAATATTACACCCTAAACCTAGCCGTCCTACTTTAAACTGAGTCCAACACACTGGATCACTGAGCAACGATCCAAAGGTACATTAAAACCTCCAAGTGATCCACACACGTCCTTCATTAATTTGGGCGGACACATTGTAGAGTAGACTATACAATTATCTTTCAATCATGGGCTCAAAACCTATGAAGATATAACGGGTCTTATTAATCATGACTGTCTTGAGTTTATTTAAGATCACAAAAATTCCAACATCTACCTTGTCTCAGATGATGACACATGGCCTGGTAAGTACTGTTGGATCAATGGTTAACGGCTGTTCTATTTATATACTCATCATTCTTCCTCTTTCGTTATAGCAGAGAGTAAAAGAGAGAAAACATGGCCGCACATTCGTTTTTCAACATTCTTTTGTGGAATAGAACTTTCATCTTCCTTCTTCTTTTCTTTTTACTTCATGTATAGAAGATCTGAGTGATTTTGTATAAGAAATAAGAAGGGAAGATTGTTCACATTTGTGTGAACAGTAACTTGAGAAATTCATAGATTTGTGTAATTTTTGTAACTGTAAAGAACATCTAAAGTGTAGTATTTTTAGTGCTGGAGCTATATCTACTTTTGGTAGATGTTCAATGGGTGACTAGCGTTTAGAATACATGAACATCCGGACCCCTTAGTGGTGAAAATTCTCTTGTGTTATTTACTATTTTTGCTATTTTCGTAATCTGCAATACTTGGGACCGTTCACAAGGAAGAGGAAAATCCCAAACTTGAAGGCACATAAAAAGAAGAGAAAGATTGGCCTACTAAATGTGAAGAATAAGTTTGTTGCTATTGTAATACTCTGCAAATCGAGTTTTAAATACGAAATTATCACTTAGGATTGTCTATCCAAGAGGTTCCCACGAGCGTGCCGACATCATTCCTAGTTTAACTGGGATTCGAGCTTTACGATTTTTTAATGGCACTCTTGGTATTTTTGCACATTAGACTTTAAACCTTTACCTATAAATCTTTGACACTAAGGAGGGGTTGGAAAACACATCCATACGCAAGATACAAACAGGAATTTCTCTTATCAAGGGTTTGGAGAAGGTTGAATAAGAATAGGGAAAGCTAGATGATTCGAAGTCACACTCGAGAATCACCATTCTTTATTCTTACTCCTGGTGATGTCGTTTTTAAATTTTATGTGTTTGCTCAACTAAATTCTATAGTTAGGACAAACAATGTAGCCTAGTTTGATTGTTTAGTGAATTCGTATTGAAATCGAGAGGTAACATACCAATTTACTAATAACAATAAAATACAAAAGTTTAGGTAGGACATAGATATATACTCCTATAATTTGTGTGATTATATTTGAATTTCTTGTAATTGAATGCACTTAAATTTGTCATGATTTATATAGAGATGTAGTAAATTTTTAATCTTTAAGTATGTTTGTATCTACTCGAGAAATATTGTAAAATATATTTGAATTCGATTATCAACACGAATAAAATCAGGATAGACTATAGTGAAATCGTGAAGTATTCCTAACATCTCAATTTTATTGATTCCAACAAACATTTTTTAATTGCTTTCAGTAGTTTATAATTAAAACTACCAAAAAATTTGATATTTAATTGGTTTAAATAATTAGTTAGGATTAATTTAGATCAATAGTTAGTAGCACAGTTTCGTGGGATTGACATTGGACTTACAATATACTTTTATTACTTGTCGCGATATCATGCACTTGCGATTTTCACAAACAGCGATCGCACGCGATGAGATCACGATATGACTGCCATCGTGAAATTGTCACGGTGGGGTGGAAGGAAGTAGTGGGCGATGAATAGTAGCAGCAAGAAATTGAAATGACAATGGAGCGCGTCAACTCTCCCCATCCTTGCCCTGTCGAGATTTTCGGGAGGCAAAGCAATGTTGGGACTAAAAATATCAATTTCCCACTCCATTTACTTATTTAAAATTTTTAAATACTAAATAAATTTGAAAACATAAATATAAGAGTCGGGCAAGTTCATGGTAAGGACCATGTACCCCATCCTCGATGAGGCTGGGCGATATGGAACATTGTGAGGCTAGGGTTTTTTGAGAATTAGGATTAGGATTAGGATTAGTGACTCATTATATATGTGACAGACAAAATTAAAGAGATAATTAGCTTAAATACCTACTTTAAAAAAAATAAAATATACTCAAATTTCAATCTTATTAATATTTACTGTAAAAAATACTTAAAGAAAATACCTTCTTTTATATTGTACAAATAAGCCAAAATCTAATTCTAATTTAATTACTCACTAACCAAAATCCTCAACACCTAATCACCTCCACCTTCCACCATCTCCGGTGACTTCCACAACTACCACTGTCGATGCCTCCGCCACCAATCATCGATCACCATCTTCTCCACTAACCATTGCCACACATTTTAATATTTAGTTTTAGATCTGAAAAATTTTAGATCTAATTTCAGACATGAAAACTAGATTTGTCGCCTTCAGAGATTGCAATCGCCTTTTCACCACCACTAAGATGATATCTTTTCTTCCACGCCCATTGTCGCGCGCCTCCGTCTCGCAAATCGAATCTAAAATTTCAAATTCTATTTTCTTTTTGGATATTGTAAAAAAAAAAAGGGTTTGAATATTGTGCTTTTCATTTATTTATTTATTTTAAATCAGCAGTGTTGTTTATTTATTTACATCGACTTTACTTTAGTTCGCAACAATGGCAGAAAGTTAGTGCGTGAATGTGTATATTATCAATACAAATCGGTTAGTATTTATTTATTTTTTTTTCCATATGGATTTTAGATGTTTAAATTAAATAATGCAAATGCATGGTTCAACATCATCCCATTCTATGGGCAATGGCTAGTGGAGGAATTATATTTTCATCCCAAATTATGAAAAAATGATAATGGAGTATGATAATAGCAGAACTTTTCTAGCGCAAACACACTATATAAGCTATGGAGCTCTCATGCAAGACAGTATTTTGTGTAATGTAAGAATTCTGATTACAGTTGCAACTCACGTCAATAGGCTAATCACTATACGTGTGGTTGCACTGATATTACTCTTTGTGCAAGCACTGATATTACTCTTTGTGCAAGAAGCTACTATAATTGATTCAGGCAGGTAAAATTGGTCACAAACATATAGATTGCTATTACTCTGTGTAAGAAGGTACATATGGATTTGTCTTTTTTTTGCCTCGAGTTTGAAGGAATCTTGTTTCAATGGACTACTAAGCTTCTTTTTCTCTATTTTCCATCTTTCTATTTTATTTTCTGAATGGTGAATTTTAGAGGAGCACTTTTAATTCTATTAAAGATGGTAATGGTGGTAATACATGTATTGCCATAATAACACATGCCCTAATTTAAATTAGAGAAACACATGTGCTACCACTGTCGCCACCATCTTTCTCAACCACCACCACTAATTTACCAAATTGTGGTAGAGATGATTATGGTTGTGGGCGGCGGAAGCAAATATAAACTTAGTTGTGGTGGTGGGATAAGGTGAGTGGTAGTTGTGGTATTGGTGGAAGGCGATTGGAAATAATAACAAATATGTTATCCGTATAAAATATTGTTTTCAAATAAAAAATTAAAATATTGATTTAAAATTAAAATAATGTATTTTTAAAAAAAATATAAAAAGTAATAAATTATAAAATATCGATTTTAAGGAATACAATGAAGTAACATATGACAACACATTTGTTATTCGTGTAAAAATATTGTTTTCAAATTAAAAATTGAAGTACTAATATTAAATAAAAACAATGTATTTTCTTAAAAACTATAAAAAGTAGATAAATTATAAAATATTGATTTTAATTAAGTCAAATAAGTAGGATATAGTAACACAAATGGTAACACATATGCTACCTATGTAAAAATTTATTTTCAAATAAAAAAATTGAAATATTGATTTTAAATGAAAATTATGTATTTTTTTATTAAAAAATTAAAAATGAGATAAATTGTAAAATATTGATTTTTATGAAAATGATGACAACACTCGTGTAAAATGTTATTTTCAAACGAAAAAAAATTAAATATTTGATTTTAAATAAAAATAATGTATTTTTAAAAAAATATATAAAATGAGATAAATTGCAAAGTATTGATTTAATGAAAATGAGGAAGTTACAACATATATGTTACCCGTGTATAAATGTTGTTTTCAAATGAAAATTTGAAATGCTGAATTTAAATGAAAATAATGCATTTTTAAAAAAATTATAAAAGAGATAAATTGTAAATTATTGATTTTAATGAAAATGAAGAAGTTATCCTTGTAAAACTATTGTTTTCAATTGAAAAATTAAAATATTGATTTTAAATTAAATTAATGTATTTTTAAAAAAATTATAAAATGATATAAATTATAAAATATTGATTTTAATAAAAATGGAAAAGTAACATATGACAACACATATATTACCCGAGTAAAATGTTGTTTTTCAAATGAAAAAAATTGAAATATTAATTTTAAATAAAAATAATGTATTTCTAAAAAAATTATCAAATGAAATAAATTATAAAATATTATTATAACTACTATTATATCGTAAAAAAATATAAAATATGATATTATTATTATTATTATTATTATTATTATTATTATTATTATTATTATTATTATTAGATAAAAATAATATAATTTTAGATAATGAAAAACTAAAATATTGATTTTAAATGAAAATAATATATTTTTATTAAATTATAAAATTTTAATTTTAATAAAAATGAGATAATTTTTGAAAATTAAAAGGAAAGTTTACAAATAGTAAGACTCTAGCCATGTTTCTCAAAATTAAAGCTATAGAACCCTTATCCGGCCTTACAATCTCAATTAAATAAGACAGTCAGAGGCGGATCCAAGATTGGCAGCATAGTGCAGCCCTGGCCCAAGTGGTATTTTTTTAAAGTAAATTTTTTTTTGTTTTAAACAATAGTTCAGTTTAAATAAAAATTAAGTGGGCTAAAAAATTTTAAATTATTTACACATTAAAATCCAATACATCTCAAACAAAACAATAGCCCACTTGTTAAGTGGGCTAAATTAAAATTTAAATCATTTACACATTAAAATCCATCACATCCCAAACAAAAAAAAAAAGGGAAAAATTGTCAATAAATCATCTCCACATGACTTGTTTCAAATTAGGTCAAAATTTTTTTTAAATTGTGATTAAGTCATACTTCACATCAATATTTTATATTAATTCCAAAATCACCCCTTTTAACCATATTTTTCATTAACACAATCTTCCAACTCCACCAACCTCCTCCACCTCCGGCGACAACCTCCGGCGACAATCGCTTCCACCTCCGGCGACCCCATGAGTGCTTCTACGGCACAGTGTCACTTTTTAGGTAGTTTTTTGGGAAAGATTTTGGATCAATTTTCAGTTAGTTGTGAAACTACAAAAATAAATGACAAGTTACTTCATAGAATCCAGATTGAGGTAACAAATTAACTTAAGAATATTGTTATTAATGCTGTAATTCATGTCCATATATGTCCGAAATATGACTTGAAGATATCCCCGTCCCTTTCTGTGCACCTTCGTTGACTTTGAACTTCATTTTTGTTTCAAAAATATCTCTTGTTGATTGAATTACGAGCATGTGATGTTTTATGTCCTGCATTATTTTAATGGCTTGATGCCCAATGTTTTCAGTGGCTTTTTCTTAGTACAATATGCTCACCTCTGCAAAGACATCTAGATAAGCGGGTTCATCTTTACTCCTTGGGAAAGCTTAAGGTAGAATACATTTGCTAGGCACTTCCTGGTTCATGTATCTTTGTGCAAATTTCATCACTGTCTCAATAATCGGACCGCTTTGTTGTCCATAATTATTCTTGAATTGGATAATTAAACAACTTGGATCATCATGTGCATGTTTGGGATACAATATTGGACAAGAATGAGCAATATAATGAACAATATTATTAATCTATGATACTGTTTTAATCATGTGATACTGTTTGAATATATATATATATATATATATATATGAGTGATATTTGATACTGTTTAATTATGGCAATGTTTGAACCCGTGATATTGTTTGAATGTCTTAATTTTAATCTATGATCTTCGTTTTAATCCATAATATGCTTTTGTTTAGGTAATTAGTATATTTTGATACCGCTTTTAATCCATGATAATGTTTTTTATCCCGTGATCTTGTTTGAATCTATGTGATCTTTGATATTGTTTAATTATGGCAAGGTTTGAACATGTGATCTTCGTTTGAATGTCTTAATTTTAATCCATGATAATGTTTTGTGTTAGGTAATGTGCATTAATATAATTTGATATTGTTTTAATCCATGTTTTAATCTATGATATTGTTTTGCATAATACAGTATCAAACAAAACATATGACTAATTAAACAGTATCAAAGATAAAAGCATGATATCATAGTCATGTGTGTTGTTTGATCTCATTATGCAAAACAAGAACACAAAAAAAAATATCACAATAGAAATGATCATAGAATTTGCACACGTGTTCGAATTTTTATTATAATATGTTTTCGGAATGGTCTCGACGAGAGGCAAGAAGACCCGATCGCTTTGCACGCTGCTTATGATGGATTTTACCCGTTTGAAATCGTCTCTTTAACTTAAAATGACAATCTTTAATTTTTTTTTTCAAAATAGTATCACAAATTCTTTAAAACAGTATCACGGATAAATGTACATCCTTTTGCTGCAAATTAAAGCTCTTCCAAGGTATCTGAGTCTCTTAAAAGCAAACACATACTTCACAACGATGATAAAATGAAGAAAGAAGAACTGTCAATCATTCTCAAGTTAATGGGAAGTCATGCAAAGGTTCTCATCTAAAACTATAAACAATGTTTCTAATTCTTCCCTTGAATTTGAATATGTTTGAGATTCAATTAGAACATAGATTCTCATTGGATAGATAAGTATAAATTTATAAGGTGTTTAATGGTAGGTAGAAGAATTAATCAGTAGAAAATAAACAAGATAATACTATTGTTCTTAAAATGTTTCATTAGTAGTAGAAAATCATAGGTTTAACAGTATCACAACAAAACAGTATCACCACTCACAATTAGCGTTTTTTTACAATTAAGAGTATGTTGGTCTTTTAGCTCTAAAATATGACTTTAATTGAATTAAGTTTTGAGCATATGACTTTAGAGCCCATACGTGTCCAAACAGTGACCGGCCCTGAATTTACCCAAAAAAAAATAGTCAACTTCTTATGTGGGCTAAATTAAAATTTAAATCATTTACACATTAAAATTCATCTCATCCCAAACAAAAAAATAGCTCACTTAAATAAAATTTAAATCATTTACACATTAAAAAAAAAAAAAAAAAACCCATCTCTTAAATGGCCAATTCCAAAAGAGCCAAATCCAATTGGATTTATTTATCTTTTGTCCATTTTTTCTATTTATTTCATAATTTATAAATTATAATTTTATATGAATTTTGATCTATTATTGAGTGATGAATAATGATGTTTACTTGATTTTGAAAAATTATTTCAAATTTCAATAAGTAGAACAAGAAAAAATTGTGTTTAAGATTTTATATGTTTTTACATAACAATTTTTGTTGAGAGAGGTTTTGTTAATAAAATAGATATAAATTATATTATAGAAGAATTCTAACAATTTTTTGTAAACTTTTTAAAGATAATGACTTATAAAAAAATTATATTCTTATAAAAATTAAATAAGTAATTGTGATTTTAGAATGAAAAAAAATTCGGGGACAGCCCTGTAAACCAACTCACTTCTTTGTTATATTTTGGATCCACCCTGAATAAGACCTTGGGCCCTTGATTTTCTAGTGGCCCAATTTGTTCTAGCCAGCTTCGCGATGATTGGCCCATAATCCAAAGCCTCTTTTGGGATTATTACCCGTAAAAGTTCGCATGGTTCGAAAGTATTATTAGAGATTCAGTCAACTTGACCCAGTCACAACATGATACATCATTACCAATTTTACTTTTATATTAACTAAATAAATAAAAGACAAAATAAAAACATAAAAATAACTAGATTGGAAATACAATTTCTTATTTATATTATTATATAGAAGCTAGAATGACAACACAATAACATAAATCAAATTAATTTGCAGCGACTACTAATAATTTTAGCTTCACATTTAGGGATGTTTAAATAATAATTTTAACTAGTCAAATATATTTTTTATTCACACATTTCATATAATCCATAATTTACAACCAATGTTCAAAAAATCGGACCGGCCATCAACTCGGAAAGGGCAACGGGTCAAGGGTCAAAAGGTCGAATCGGGTCGAACAAAGATCAAATCAATTTCAATTAAAAAATTAAAAATTAATCTAAAAATCTCATAAATTTTATAAAAATAAGTTATTTTTAAATAAACCAACATTTATATACAAAATTACTCACAAAACTTTGCTTTAATATACTTTTAATAAATTTCAATTAAAAAATAAAAAATTAATTCAAAAAAATTCCCAGTTTTCATTAAAACCGGACCGATTCAACCAATTTTTCCAGTTTTACCGTTAAAAACCCCGATTTTCGGTCCGATTTTTAGAAGGCCGATTAAATTGGTAAACCAGACCGGTTTTGTGGCTAGTTCTCGATTTTCCAGTTGAACTGGCCGGTCCGGTCCGGATCCGATTTTCTAAACGCTGCTTACAACCTACTTTTTATCTACACATTCACTCACAACTTATAATATAAACACTTAAAAGATAATTTCAGCACTACCAAACATAAGTTTAGTGTTTTTCGAACAAATTTGTATATTACAGTGAGAGGGACATTCGTTTTTTAAAAACAAGTTATCCTACTAATTGTGAATCACTCGATCAATTCTCACAACCTTCAAATTCCATATTCAAGATATGCAATATTGTTCATAAATTCTAAATATTAAATTTGTATTAAAAGTTAATTTTTCATATTTTTTGAAAAAATTTGAGCCTTTTAAATAAGTGTATGTATTATTAAGTATTATTTCATTACATGCTTTTATTTCTATTCATTATCTATTTAGGTTAATAAAGGTGACAAAAATATTGATATCTAAATTAAAAAGGTTTCGATTTAAGAAGAGAAGTAAAAGATTTTCTAAATTTATGAATTTGTAGAGATAGTGAAAGAGTAATGTTAGGTAGCACGTGTAGTTGAAAGTAAGGTCTACGTCCCACGTTTGGGTGGCACATTTTTTCAAGAAAAGTTATAAAGAGAGAAAGGTAAAAGCTTTTGAAAGAGAGGAAAAAAACATAAAACCTAAGAATTCTAAGCTATTTATTTTAAAAAATACAAATTAAAATTCTAAGCTATTTACTTTAAAAATTATAAATGTTAGAGAGAGAAATGTAAGTACTCTAGAGAGAGAGACATTAAATAAAATCCAATGTTACAATAATGTCTATACTTTTATAGTCACGCGTTACACATCATTGTTCCATATTACATTTCATATATATATATATATATATTGTTTGGAAAAGGAATCGCAACAAATCGGCAAAAGAAAGGTCCAAAAATAAGACCCAAACAATTCCTTACGCGTCAAAAGCCAAACACTCCCCAAAATACGTCTGGTAAGTTTACAAGAAAAATTATAAAGATTATAATATTACCTATTAAAACCTGGATATTTTTCTCATCCCTATTAATTATCATTTATCATACAAAACTTGTGTTAATAATATACAATTAAAAAGGGTAATTTTTAATAAGAATTTGGGCACTGGGGACATGGTATGTTGCACAGATTTCTACAGAAAATTCATGGGTGCCCATAGTTTTATTAATATGTTCTTGGTTTTCAAGCTAGGGTTTTCAATGTATAATTTTATTATTTTGAAATCTTTTTTTAAATTGTAAGTGCTAATAATTATGAACCCTTATGAATATTTATCAATATAATAAGGCTTATGCCTGAATTGGAATCTTGGGTTTTCATCCTGGACCAAATTTTTAGTTCCCCAATTGTAGAATTTTATTTCTAGTTCTGTCTGGAGATCATTTCCAAATAGATTATGGTGTTTGGCCATGGGTCAGTTTTGCTGTAAACAAAAAGTGAATTGGTGGGGTACAGTTTCTCACATCTAGGTTTGAATTAGGGTTAGATCTGGTAAATTTGATTATACTTGCACGCTTTTACTTTTACTTTTAGGTGATGTACATATTTATGCTAACAATTTTACTATTTATCTAATTTTCAAGTTATTGTTTCTGAATGTTTTTATTTCCTGGATAATCTGGGATGTAGGAATTGGAGTCTAAGCTAATGTAAGTCAGAGGAGATTTATATATTTTGGATCAGAATATGCAAGTCCCATGATTTTTATGTTTCATTTGGATCTAAATGTTTATCATCTGTGTATATTGATTTTTTTTTCCCTGTCATCAGTAAAAGACCACCTTACATCTTGCTATTCTGGAGAACTGTACCCTTTGCAGTTGAATTTATATCATCATGTTCAACAAATTGTGAAGTTTTAGAGGAACTTGAATAGAGAACTTATGTATTGTTTGTGTTTGCGTGTGAGAAATATCTGATTTTTGTCATTTTTAAATCAAATTATCGACCGTGGAAATAAAATAAATAATACCAGTGTGTTTTCTTGTTCTTCATGCATTTTATGATGTAAGAACGATAAAAGGAAATTGTAGTATTTACCGTTTCAAAATCGACTTTGACTAAGTGAGACATTTCATTGCCTCGATTAAGAAGGGAAAGGGATGATTTTCTTCTCAATTTTCTCCCCCTATTTTTGTTTCTTCCTTTATTTCCTTCTATATCAAAGTCACCCACACAGGGCTGGAGGTGGAATCATGGAAAATATTGATGGAAATATCTCCTTAAAAGGTCAAAATATTTTCATAGTTATTCTTAAATTTGGAAGATCCTTTCCATCTTATCCAGATATCGGATGAAAGAGTAGAAAATTAACGTTTCTGTTCTTTGCCTTCTGCTGATGTCATGCAGAGGGGAGCCTAGTGAGGTAGTTTAGGGAGAAACAACATTGTTGGTCAGTAATTGTAGAAGAATATGTTGTTAAATTGGAGCATTTGGCACGAAAATTTACTTAACATGCCTACTGTTTTCATGTTTTATGTTGCTTGCAAAAGACAATTACATTGTAATATGCTGAAATCAGATTTTTTGTCTAAATTTCTGCCTTAACGAGAAGATCCCTTTCAGAGCATTCACAGTGAAATTTATATTCAGTAATTAGTAAGAAATGAATATATGGTCTCGAACTCATTGAATGATAATGCACTCTCCTATTTAAGCTTTCTTTGCCTTACTTTTGTTTCTTTTGCTTGCTATGCAAATAAAGTTTCTTGCAGTAATTGAAGAAGCATCTGGCATTGAATAAATATTCTGGCAGACTTTCCTAGTTCAAGTGATTTCTGTAATCGATGTCATATTCCAGCACCATACATAATGCTTAATTCCAGATTGTTCGCAATAGAGGATAAACGTCTAGGTAATAATTTTTCTCCTTGTTTTTGGTTAACAGTAAAAGAAAGAATGTCATCTATTTTGCCTCTGCCCTCCATGTAGTTTGGAGAACAATTTATTTCTTTAATTAGTTTGCCATGTGACTACTTCGGTTTCTCAGCTGTGATGGGGACAGAACTTGCTGAACCTCATGTCAAAGAAGAGAAAATGGAAATATCATCAATTCCACCTGGTTTCGAGTCACTTGCTCCCCTCACTTTGAAAAGGGTGGACATTGATAAAGGTTATTACTCAGCATCAGATAGTCTTTCTGAATCGCAAGCAAGCCAGCTAAAAACGGAGTTTGCATGTAAAAATGACTCAAATATTATGAAGTCCCTCAGGCGTAGATCTTCCGTAAACTACACCCAGTTTAGTAACAGCTCGAGTGATGATTCTGATTCTGAGCAGGTTAATCGAGTTTTGGTTTGTTATAATACATGTCAAAGTTTCTTTTTCTGTACACCCGTAATTTGAATTAATAGTTTCTTATATATGTCCACATTTACAGACCATGCCTTTAAGGCCCCAGCTTCCGAGAGGGGTTATTCGTGGATGTGAACAGTGTAACAACTGCCAAAAGGTCAATCTTTCAAAACTATTCTCATTTCATTTACGGACCGCATTCAACCGAAAACGTTTTTGATGTTTTTGTAACCTGGCCCAAAAGTATAAAAGCACACACATTGTAGATGCATGTATAACTATGTGAACTATTTATGACCATATATATCCCTCTGATGGCGTCTTACAATCACCAAGTTCGTGTCTAATCAAGTTTACTACATATCTTAGACAGTGAATTGCTAAACCCGAGTTTTGCAAACAACCATGTTTCCTAATGTTCATTGGTTCATTGCAAGCTAGTAATTGCTCTAATTGTAAACCAGCTGAAATAAATGGAAGATACAGCCTTTGATGCATTCTTGAATTTTGGAACAGGTTACTGCAAAATGGCGTCCAGAAGAAGCTCACAGGCCAGATCTTGTGGAGGCTCCTGTGTTTTATCCAACTGAAGAGGTCCTTATTGTTCTTGCAATGCATTATCATCTACTTCTTCCTGACCCCACTGTGATTGTATCTGAAATTTTGTCCTTTTTTACTCTAATTATCTGACTTGGAGTTCGGCTCATTTTTAGATCTATAATGATCATAATGATGAATTATCCTAATGAATGCTTTTCTACCAGGAGTTTGAAGATACTTTAAAATATATCGCAAGTATACGCTCTAAAGCAGAAATGTATGGGATCTGCCGCATAGTACCTCCTCCTTCATGGCAACCTCCTTGTCCTCTGAAGGAAAAAAACATATGGGATAGGTCTAAGTTTACTACTCGTATCCAGAGGATTGACAAACTTCAAAATCGGGATATAGTGAGAAAGATACTGCGACTTAATCAACATAAGAGGAGGAAAAGGAGAAGATGCATGAAAAATGAAGTTGATCGTGGGTATGGTAATGATGATATCAAGATTCCTGGTGATGTTGGACTATATGAGGCTGAGAGGTTTGGCTTTGAACCTGGTCCCGAGTTTACTCTGGATACATTTCAAAAGTATGCTGATGATTTCAAGGCCCAGTACTTCAGGAAAAACAATAATAGTTCAGATTCAGGAGGTAACAAAACTATGCTCGAGGAGCAGTGGCAGCCCTTGATAGAGAACATTGAGGGTGAATATTGGCGGATGGTAGAGAAACCAACGGAAGAAATTGAGGTAATTTTAGAATGTCAATATTGAAAGATTTTACGAATTAGACGATTATATCATTAACTTTTTTCCTTGTCACGTGATTTATCTTAATCAATCTTATTGTGCTCCTTTCTAGGTGCTTTATGGTGCTGACTTGGAAACAGGAGTATTTGGCAGTGGGTTTCCTAAAAACTCTCATCAAGCTGGTTCTGCTTCTAACATAAAGTATATCAATTCGGGATGGAACTTGAATAACTTCCCTAGGCTCTCTGGTTCTGTTCTTTCATTTGAAAGCGGCGATATATCCGGTGTTCTGGTCCCTTGGCTGTATATAGGAATGTGCTTTTCTTCATTTTGTTGGGTAAGGAAAACGAGTTCCTCTGTGTTTCTGTGGTTTATGGTGCCGGTTGGTTTGTATTTGTGACAGAATAGAACATTAACACTGAAATGGACTATATAAAATAAAAGATACAAGTCTAAAAATCACTTTATGTGATTTTTTATTACAAAACAATATTTTCAAATATTGGAAATATCTTTTTAGTTACTGCAGTTTTCAAACAATATTTCCCACTGGAGATATTCTCTACATTGGTCAAATGATGATATATCGCGCTTTTCCTAGACATCTGTACTTATGATGCTGCTTAATCTATTCCTATTCCCTCATTGCAAAATTGATGCATGATGAATTCTTCTAATGTCTTTATACGATCATGTCCTAGTGGCATGTTCAAATAACTTCTTTTGATCGAACATGTTTTTGCAAATTTGGGATGGAGTTATTTCCTGTTCAGACAGATAATTATTCATGATGTCTTTAATACTAATGGTGTTTGCTTTAAAGGTGAAAAGTTGTGACAAAAGTTTTATGCCTAAAAAAGATGAGTGTTTTGCAAAAATCAAACTGGAGGGCATATGGCCTGTTCATAAGTTACACAAAAGGAAGTGTTCAACATTGTACTTTTTTTCCTGAAGTGTTATAAGGATGTTTAGTACTGGATCAATGCAATGCATGTGCTTTTATTTTTCTCCCCGTCAATTACTTATACTTCTAATTGTTAACAGCATGTTGAGGATCACCACTTATACTCGTTAAATTACATGCATTGGGGAGCTCCAAAAATATGGTATGGTGTTCCTGGATCAGATGCCTTGAAGCTGGAGGCTGCTATGAGGAAACATTTGCCTGACCTCTTTGAAGAACAGCCGGACTTGCTTCATAAGCTGGTAATCATTTTTCTTTCTTTATATAGAGATGCAGATGCTGTTTGAGAAAATAGAAATAAAACAATCTTTACTTTCTATAGGAGCTTTATAGGGCTAATATGTATATCGGTTTTTTTCAGTTCTATTACTGACTTTCAAGCCCTCCAACCTTGCTAAAGATTCTTTTGGTTATTGCGATAATTCAGAATTTGAGCAACGCAAAAAGCAAGTTGGAGAAGGAAAATAGTGTTTACAAAAGAAGGAAATGAATTAATAAATCGAGATTCTCTATATTATAGGTCTCTAACTCACAAAATATACAGGCAAGCACATGTAATTTCTGTGTGTTTGCATATATGTCCAATTATATCAGGTGTAAGCATAGCAGCTCCTACAACATTCAATAACTCTTTAGCTACTATAAATTTCTCAATTTCCATTGTTTGATATTCTATAAGCTATAAGCTTAATGATTGTGCATGCCAATATAGTGATATACATCTATTGGAGCGTGGATAGACTTGAGGTAGCTTCTAGTAGACTCCCAAAGCTATAATTTTTTGACTTTATTTCAATGAAGCACTTCTTTATATCTGTTCAGTTTCAATTTGGCGAGCATGACTCGTAAAATAATATTACAGGTTTTGACAAACATTTATTCTGCTAAAAGTTTTGAGATCGTGTACCATCGCACTGACACCTGGTGTCCTGCCTCTAGATCCAATATGTTGTAAAGTCGTAAAGATAATTCACCAAGTACTGACACGATGTCACATCGTCACAGCTTTTTAATTAATGGCATGATGTCACATCATCACAGAGCTTTTTTTGTTTGCTTTTTTTTTTTTTTTGGTTTTGTTCCTAACGTCTTGAGAAATATTTTACTATTTCTTTCCAGTCCTCGATGCTGGTTGAGCAATGTGCTATTAAAACAGTCGGGTGCAAAGTTACATTCCTTTTAGTGGAACATGTAACTTCTGTGTGTTCTCCATATGATAAGATTATGTGCCTTCATGGTGTTTACTTGACATGTCAAGGATACTTTTTTTTTGGCAATACCATTTTTAACAAAGAGTAAACACGATTCACTCAAATGATTTCTTTT
This sequence comes from Forsythia suspensa, assembly GCA_023638005.1. NCBI lineage: Eukaryota > Viridiplantae > Streptophyta > Magnoliopsida > Lamiales > Oleaceae > Forsythia > Forsythia suspensa. The sequence continues at coordinate 34,071,706 of CM042674.1, read as the reverse complement.
GTGTCTTATTAATTAAATAAATAAATTTTTATACATTTTTAAAATCCAGTAGCATTTTTTCAAATTCTTCAAATGTCCAAATCTAGCATTAAAAAATAAATAAAATTCACTAGAGTATTGTACTTGATTGCAATTCTGTGACCAAGTAGTCATTCTCATACTAGGTAATGATGGTTTAACTTCAACGGCTCTGTAATCGTGACTGAGTTGTTTGAGCTCCTTTCACTTTCCTTTGGACTATTTTAGTGAGGAGAATAGAAGAGACTATAAAGATAATCTTTTCTCACTTTTTTGATTTCTAAAGAAAGCTTCAGATTAATTAAAAAGCCGAAAAACAAACAGGAAATTTAAGATCTTTTCATCTTTCGTTCTGCTTTTCTTACTGTTCAACTCTACTGGGATGCTATCCAAATTTTCTTCTTCAAATTTGCGTATATTAATTGACTCTTAATGTTCGGTTGGTTTAGTGTAGGTGTTGGACGTTCACCCTCTTCCTGTACTAATCCCAAATCTATTATCATTCTGCAGGTTACACAACTCTCCCCTTCTATCCTAAGATCTGAGGGAGTGCCGGTTTATCGGTGTGTTCAGAATCCTGGGGAGTTTGTTCTGACCTTCCCTCGAGCATATCATGCCGGGTTCAATTGTGGTTTTAATTGTGCTGAAGCAGTTAATGTCGCTCCTGTTGATTGGTTGCCCCATGGGCAGAATGCTATTGAGCTCTATTGTGAGCAAGGAAGAAAGACTTCTATTTCACATGATAAACTATTGCTTGGTGCTGCTAGAGAAGCGGTAAAAGCAAATTGGGAATATAATTTACTGAGGAAATATACTTCAAATAATTTAAGATGGAAGGATGTTTGTGGAGAGGATGGGATCTTATCAAAAGCACTCAAGGTAAGTGTTTATGCATCCTTCTGCTACGGATTTTTTCATTCATATGCTACCAAAATTGTTAAACTGAAGAGTTTCCGCATAATATTTTGGCCAGACTCGTGTTGAGATGGAGCGGGTGAGGAGGGAGTTCCTATGCAAATCCTCACAGGCAATGAAGATGGAGAGCTCTTTTGATGCTTTCAGTGAGAGAGAATGCAGCATATGTCTATTTGATCTGCATCTGTCTGCTGCAGGTTGTCACCGTTGTTCACCAGATAAATATGCTTGCTTGAACCATGCAAAACAGTTGTGCTCATGTTCCGGGAGTGCTAAGTTCTTCCTTTTCCGTTATGACATCAATGAATTGAACTTATTGGTTGAAGCTTTGGAGGGAAAACTAAGTGCAGTATATCGATGGGCAAGGCTAGATCTTGGACTTGCCCTGAGTTCCTACTTATCGAAAGATAATATGCAAGTCCCTTGGTCCATTGGTAAATTATCTCATACCCATGCCCTTGAAGGATTGACACCCAAAGAAAAGAATTCACAGGCAGCCACAGTTTCTTCAAAAGAGCAAAAAGACAAAGCAAATGCAGAACTACTGAATTTGACAAAGGTTATTGACAGTTCAAGTTCTTTGCAGAAGGAGAAACTATCTGGAGTTCTGTTGACTTTGGAAAAGATGGAGGTACCGGCGAACAATTCTTACTGGAAAGTCGAGGAAGCAAAACACACTTCACCATGCAAAGAAGAAAGCTCTTCACAGTCTTCTCCCAAATATAAAATGCCAGGGCGTCAGCTTTCTCAGCCACCACGTCCTGGAAGCAAAGGTATTATAGTCTTAAGTGATGATGAAGGAGATGTACCCCAATCTGAAACTTCTGATGCAAATGGGACTTCTGAAAAGCATACAGGAAATATTGAGAAGCCATTTGGCCATGGTGATGTGGCAAGTTTGGGTAATTGTGATAACGAACCAGCCTTGACAACCACCATTAATAGCGTGGCTGATATGGGCAAAAGAATGAAGTGTGGTTCTAGTTCAGAGTGTATAAAAGTTGAAGACCATGTAGAAGGTGAGACGTGTCCGAGGCCAAATCTGCCGAGCATTTCCCGTCATGAATTTTTTGTGACTGGTGCAGATTTTAGTGGAGATGTTGAGAGCATTCCACTGAAAAAAGAGACTGCTGAGTGTAGTATGAGAAATGTTGTTTGTGCCTTGAAAGCACAACGGTTTTCTGATGAAAAGCCAAGTAATAAAGATAGTCATAAAATGGAGTTGGATGCCGTCTCAGGGTCAATGGACAATGTACAAACTGTATCATGTAACCCATCTGTCACTCAGAATAATTTGGATGGGTATTGTCGCCAGAAGGGACCTCGTATTGCAAAAGTAGTTAGGAGAATCAATTGCAATGTAGAAGCTCTGGACTTTGGAACTGTGCATGCTGGAAAGTTATGGTGCGATACCCGGGCTATTTATACGAAGGGTATGATGCATAGTGTTCACCCATGGTGCTTCTGGCTCCCTTGCAGAATTTATTGAATTCAATGGAATGAGCTTGTTTGTTCTGTTTAATGCAGGATTTAGGAGTCGAGTCAGGTACATCAATGCTCTAGATCCAACAAATATGTGCTACTACATCTCTGAAATTCTGGACGCTGGACGGGATGGACCCTTATTCATGGTACTTAGATCTTTTATATCTATCAGAACTCTGTGTCGAAATTTTATGCCCTACAGATTTTTGTTTTGCACGTGAATTTCTTTTTCATTGTTGACTTGTATAATTTGCTTTGCTTTCTTGTTCTCATGCTTTTATTAAGCCCAGAATGCAGAGGCAGTGTCTATATTAGACAAATATACGGATACCGAAGATTATGTTTCACCGATGTTCTTGATTTGTTTATTTGAAGTTCTGAACATGACTAATTCAATACTGCGGATACTGCGGATACATATTTTATTTTAGGTTTCTTTGGAGGATAATCCAAGTGAAGTATTTGTTCATGTCTCGGCTGGTAGATGCTGGGAATTGGTACGGGAGAGAGTAAATCAAGAGATTACAAAGCAACATAAGTTAGGAAGAAAGAAGCTTCCTCCTTTGCAGCCTCCCGGAAGTCTTGATGGCATGAAAATGTTTGGTTTTTCTTCACCAGCAATTATGCAGGCAAGTCCTTTGAACTCTCCGTTTTTACAGTTTCTGTGTATCTTTGGAGGGGATGGGTTGGCCAACTTCGAACGAATACCCTCTAATTTCATGAAGAGCCATTTTTGTTTCCTCTTGCATATCTCTATATTATTTTTTAGTTATCAAATTAGCTTGTGAATCGAAATCGGAATTCTGCGCCAGTGAAACGTTGATCCTGTATGCTTCGAAACACGACACAGCACGAAACATGAGCAATTTTCTAACATAAAAAATATGATCTCATGAAGACCAACTCACATGATGTAAAAATAATATTACAATGAAACACGGCCTAAATAGTAAGATGCTAGTCGCCGTGGCAAGAAATGGGTTAACCCACAGAAAAGAACATCATAAATTTGACACTGATAATACATGCCCCGGCAGAGTTACTAAAATAAACTTGCAAAAAATATATCTTTCTTTAAAATCTAAGGATCTATAGTTCTGCTTGATTTGCTTAACTATTTAATAATTATACGCACGGACATACATAAATATGCACACGCAGATGTACATATGTTATATGTTTTATCCTACCAAGGCACCAAAACCTTACCAAATAGGAGATAGCATCGAAGAAAAATGGTTGTTCTGTTTCTAATTCTATAGGCTTTTGTAACAGTGTCCGATATCTTAAGAGCAAAAGAAGATGACAATAATCATATATACGAGGCTGAGAATACAAAACTGCTGTGGAAAAAGCTATTATGAATTAGAATAAAAGCTTGTAAAAGTGATGTATCTAACCTAAACTCTTTATGGAATACTTTATGCTGAATAATTATATTAAGAAAACTTAAAATAATTTGGCTGAGAATCGGTTCAGAGAATTGCACGAGTAAGATTTGCTACTGTTCTCAATTCTAGGAAATTTATCCTATTCGTTCAGAATCTGTTATGAGGTGAATCATAGTGAGTGGTAAAATGTGGATAAGTATTTTATATCTAATACTTGCAAGTGAGTGACAAGATGAAGTTTGGCTGTGGATAAAAGTTGTTTCCAGCGGATTCTGATTGAATTCTTTCCTCTCTCGCGATCTATCTTTTCTTTCTACACAGGTACTTCAGGGTATGGATCAAGATCGAGTCTGTTCGGAATACTGGAAATCACGGCCCTTGATACAGATTCAACAACATTCTCAAACTTTAGACAACTGTGGTAAATACATTGTGAAGTCTGAACCCTCAAATGATCAAGAAATGTGTGAAAGCCGCCCATTACATACTGGGATTGATAGAATACTTCATGGCCTGTTGAAAAAGGCGAATTTAGAAGAACTGCATGCACTGTACAGTATTTTGCATAACGAAAGTCTAACTAACTATCGAAGTTCAGTGACCCATTTGCTTGACGAGGAGATTCACATGCGCCCAAGATGAATTTCCCGGCCTTGTGATTGAGTCTTGTTTCGCCATTGATATTTTGTTCTGTAAATGGTGAGTTACATTTATAGGTCACACATACGTCTTGTTTAGATCTTTATTCTCTTCAATTTCGTTTTGGCTTGTATCCAAAGAGCCGGTTTTGTTGGACAGTTTACAGAACAATCATCTCTCTACATTCATTTACAGGGTAATAACAAAAATGCAATTCTTTCTATTAGTTTGCGTGTGTTTTGAAATTTCTACTGAGTTTCACGGGAGCTTATAAGCTATTATTTACTCGATGTCTATAATTATACAACTTTTGTTGCAATATGTACACAATTTATTTTCGGAATAAATTGTTTTCAGGTTGAAGCATTAGAAATACACCGAAGAGGATTAGCACAGTCGAGCGATTATTGATTCGATCGAATATAGAAATTTTGACAGCAAAATATGGATAATTCTCACAATAATTTATTCAATCATCAAACAAACCTAAGAGCAAAATAAATTCCATGTTAAAATTAAACATTATAAGTGAACTTTAATAAAATTGCAACTAACTCCCTTGTTTCCTAACATAATGCATTATGGCCTCAAATAAAATAAAATAACGTATTAATTAAATGTAGGGTATTTTTTAAATCCAAAGAAAATGACTACTCTATGATGCATGGGATACGAATCCAAGTGGTACTATGTTTTAAGGACGTCGTTGTCCTTCCTTTTTTCAGTAACAATTTTGAGTGGGTGGCAAAGGGCAGAAGAGGGTCCTACACCTTCGAGCGTAGAACATATCAGATGTTGCTAGTCAAGCCCCACCTACTTAAACAACCTAAAAGCTTTGGGTATATTTTCAAAAGACTTAGTCAAGACATGTGAAAATGATTTGATACCTAATTTATCCCAAATAACTTTTTGAGGCATATTTTACGTTAAAAGAGGGTTAATTTCACTATTTGTTACTGAAGTTTGTGTACAATTTCAAATTGATCATTAATGTATATTTCTTACCTTATGAGTCACTAAAGCTATTTTTAATTTCATAAATGGTCACTCAATTTCATAAATAGTTACTCGGGTTATATGTTAAATTTAAAAAAATTGCAGATGTTATCCCAATATTTACCCACTTTTACATCATTGTCCTAGACCTATATTTCTTGATAATCTTATGTCAAATCTTTAACTTGTTTAGCACTCTCAATCCTTACTAACAATTATGTCAAAAATTCTATTAAGTGAGTGTTTAAGAGACGAATCTACCTTAAGTTCATATAAAAAATAAGAAATATATTAATAAAAGAAGAACAACTAAAAAGTATAAAGAAAATGAAATTAATACACATTTGTCTTCTTCAGCAAACATGTCTAAGTCCCCCACTTTCCAACACACAATGACACACACATACCATCAATGAAGCCCCCTACCATCACATCCCAACTACCGAAAATCCTTACTACCATACTTCTTCTATCTACTATTTTTACACCGTGGCCCTCAACCCCAAGCCACACTTCCCATCCCGACATCACTAATTACTTCTCCTATTTTTCTCTTCTATAGATTGTGTAGATGATGATGGTCGGGGTTTAAAACAGAGATAGGAGAATTAGAGGAAATGTTATCAAAATCTAACATGATAGTGGAAGAATTTGTGTGGGCCCACACACGCTGGCCACCATAGCTGGTCGTGCCGCTACCAAGGTAGAAGCTAAGACATTTGTTCTTATCTTGATCTAACTCCCACGACCAAGCACTTGTCCAACCCCCCCCTGATTCACACGTTTCTTAATATTGTTCGATTAAAAGATTCACGTTTTTTTTTTTTTTTTTTATCTAATTCTTATTTTACCTAATATTTTTTCTTTACTAATTCTTAATTAGAATTTAGTACTAACATAAATTGGTGGTCGCTACACTGGTATATAAGAGCAATGTTGGTTGTTTATTGTAGTGTGTGGGAGTTGTGGTGGTGCACGAAGATGGTAGTGAGTTGTTAGCATGTAACTATGATGGTAGTTGGTTGATGTAGGATGCTGGTTGTGGTGGTTTTTTTTTTTTTTTTTTTTTTTTTTTGCGCGGATTGGAGTTTGGATGAGGAAGAATATTCGATTATTATTTTTTATTTTTTATTTTTTTTAATATTTTTTCTTTTTATTTATATGTTTTTACTTTATTTAAATTTATTGCAAGTTTGGCTTTTAACACTCCATAACTATTATTAGGAGCTAAGGACAACAAAAAATGAAAGGTTGAAAACAAGATTGTCAAGAAATAAAGAACCGTAACAAAAGTACAAAAAATGTAAATGTTGGGTTCAAAACTATATTTTTCCCTTATATTTACCAACCGAGTGATCATTTGTGAAACTATTAATAATTTCAATGACTAATATGGTAAAAAAAAAATTTAATCACCAATTTAAAATTTAGCAAGTACTTAAGTGACAATTAGTGAAATTAACCGGTTAAAAAATCTAAACTATCCTTTAACACAAAATGATAGTAATAGTCTAACATGTTCTAAATCGAGCGATCCGAGCTCGCTTTCGGCTCGTCAACAATGGCTCGTCGGGCTCGTGGGAGCGAGCCCACGAGCCGGGCTCTGACGAGCCCAGCACGAGCCGGGCTCGTGGGCTCGTTCACGAGGCCGGCTCGTGGGGCTCGTGGACACGAGCCACACGGTACGGCTCGCCGACCGCTCGTGGGCTCGTGCCCGGACGAGCACGGGCAGCCAGCCACGGCGGCTCGGCTCGTGGCTCGATCATTGAACGATCACGCAAATCGTGACCGTTGGATTTTTCATCAACGGTCGCGATTTTTTCACATTGTGACCGTTGGCTAACATTTTTTTTTTTTTTTTTTTTGTTTTTTCCTTTCATGGTTTTCCTATAAATACCCTATTTCTAAACTCATTTTTTCACACTTCAATCTTTTATCTCTCATTCAATTACATACTCAATCTATTATAAATTCTCAAATCTCAATATTAGTGTTCCAAGTAATTAGTATCTAGTATCTTATTATCTAGATATTACGCTATAATATTCTACTTCTACTAATTTTCTACATTTCTATTTTCTAATTTCTCGTTCTACTAAATCTTCATCTTCTCCTATTTTCTTTCTCTATTATTCCAAATGGCATACAACCAAGTGATGATGATTTCGATGGGTCTTAATGAAATTCCAATTCGGATGACATTATTGAGCGGTTTGGTGGTAGCAATCGATCCAATTGATTTGGAAGACATTCATGACGACGCCATACACATGAAACTACGTTTGGCTCTAGCACCAAAACGAAAAGCCACAAAACAAAAGGCTAAATCTTTGGGAGCATTTTGAGTTGGTGCCAATCTGGTAAACTAGTGAGCGGAGTCCACGAGTTCAAGCACGCGGTGTAAACACCGCCGGGAGAAGTTTGCTTGGCGTAGGGATTGGCACGACCCATCTAAGCAGACACTTCAAAAGTGTCAATACAAACATGGAGGTGTGGATACAAATCGGGCACATCTCCGGTTTGGATCTCCGGGGCCGGGTCTAGTGGTCCTACTCTCAACAACCGGATGTACTCACAAGAACTTCCTGCGACACGAAGGACTACCGGAATTGATAGCAAATGTCGGGTTTCCACTATGCTTGGTGGACAATCCTCATTGGACTACATTCATCCAAAATATCTACAACCAAGGTAACGTTAGTATTTCTAGAAATACATTAGAGATACTATTGTTAGATATAATACTAAAAACAAGCTATTATTAATGATATTAATAATTACAATGGTGTTGTATCTTTTACATCGACTTATGGACGAGTTGTAACCAAAAAGGATACATGGTAGCAACGCACACTACATTGATAATTCTTGGTTAATGCATAAAAAGTAATAGCATTTAAACAAATAGACTATCCTCATAATGGAAATAATATTTATCAAGTTTTATTAAGTGTGTTACATGAATTTAAATGTGATTCTAAAGCTCGTAGTTTTACATTTGATAATGCAGTGCCCAAATAATATAGTAATTGAAAAATTAATGCAACATTGTAATCCACAATTTGATGGTATTTTATTTCATATTCGTTTGTGTGTGCCATGTGTTTAATTTAATTGTACAAGATGGATTACAATTTATACGCCCACAATTAGAAAAAATTAGATTTGCTATTAATTATATTTCGGTTTCACCATCAAGAAAACAAGTTTTTGCTTGCTTTATGTATAGAAAATGGGTCATAATCAAAATGTTTTGCAATGATGTTGGCAATAGGTGGAATTCAACATATCTTATGCTTGAATCGTGTGAAGGTTATGAAGATTGCATTCTCAGATATTATAATGGTTTACACTCACACTGCGGCTCGTAATATGATTTAGAATTACATGATTGGGAAATATGTGGTCATGTTAGAAAATTTTAAAAGTTTTTCTGACATACGCAACAAATGCATGTTCCGTGTTTATTACCCAACTACTCCACTTGTTTTAAATCATTTCTATTATATTGCTAACAATTTTCATAAGTATAAGAATTTTGCTCTTTTTACTAGTATTATAGATGTCATGGAGCTAAATTTAGAAAATATTGGGAACAATTACCTATGTTATTTCCATTAGCATGTATCATGGATCCTCGACTTAACTTAGAGGGTACAAAAGTAACAATAATGGCAATTTCGGATAAATTAACTTTTGGAAATCCAAATCACGTGTTCTAATTTAGAACAAACTTTATGTTCTATGTATGAGATTTATCTTTGAAAAGGCGGTACAAACGTTGTCGCACCCCCAATCCAATATATACTTCGTCATCAATCGATGACATTGACTTATGGATGGAGTTACGTCGATACACATAGGACCACTCAAAATCAACAATTAGTTGGTTCTTCTTCTAGTTCTTCTTCCTTCCCTATTCTAATAATACACCAGTAGAGTTAGGTAGGTATTTTGCACATGATGTACTTAGTATGTTAGATGAAGAGGAGAAAAAATTTTGATATACTTAAATGGTGGAAACAACATCAACGTAGTTACCCAATTCTTTCAAAAATGGCACGTGATCTACTAACACCTCCGGTGTCAATCTGTGAGTACAAGGCTGCATTTAGTATAAGTGGCGGGGTTTTATCTCGATATCGGTCAAGACTAAAGCCGACATATTAGAAAGTTCTAAAAAGGATTGGGATGATCAACTTTGGATGTAATAATGTCTCAAGAACTTGAAGATTTGAATATGGATTAATCATATTCAGAAATCGTAAGTAGTAAGTATTATTTTGCATTAATATTTACTTTTGAAGAATTTTTCTTATTTTAATAAAAAATTGTACACGTAACATCTTGTTGTGTAAATTTTAACTCCGCCTACTTTTAAAGTAGCCGGTCCCAAGCCCTAGGAAAAGGAGGAGGGTTTTAGTTTTACATTTTTAACATAAACGATTTTCGATTATGTATTCTTTTTTATTTTCAAATTTAAAAAATTAAAAACTAGAGGTGGATTTTAAATCTTTAATTTTTAACATAAATGATTTTTATTTCTACTTTATTTTTATTTTCAAATTCAAAACAAAAACTTAATCAAATATGAGGATTTTAAAAACATAATCAAGATGATTCAATAAAAATTTTAACATAAAGATACATATTTAATCTTTAACATAAAGATAAAGATAAATAAATGATTCATTTTAAATATTTACATTTTGTTCTTTAATAAAATAAATAGAATTATAGAAATTAGAATATAATAATTTATTTTCAAATTTTAAAAAAAAAAAAAAAAAAAAGTGGCCGAGTAGCCGAGCGGGCCTTTGCCTGCTCGACCACGAACCGTGGGCCGAACCGAGCCTGACGGAATGGAGACGAGCCGAGCCCAAGCTCGGCTCGTCTCAGACAAGCCGAGCTCGGCTCGTCCCATGGGCGACCGAGCTCGTGATTTATGGGCGGCCGGCTCTCGGCTCGACCATTGCCATGTCTAGCGTGATTTTTCTTATCTCTCTTACTAGGCGGTGCCGCCATCCTCCGAGGCTACTCAAGTTCTCTCATGTCACGAATTTCCATTAACACGTGGGCTCGAGAAGTATTTAAAGGAGTGAAAGCTAAAAGTACCTTCATTACGTGGTCGTCGGGGGGGCAATTTATTAGACGGGGTTGGTCGCGAGGCCCAACCTTCTTTTTTTGTTGCCATCTCTCACACACCGGTTGTCATGAGACTTTCGTTTGTTGGTCTCTGAATCGCTTCAGTCATGCAGACTCTTAGTCACTCTTTATGCTTCCTCAGCATCTACGCATTTGTCTCCCTTCTTTAATAACTCCTGCATCGACTCTGATGGATTTTTTGAGAGGGACATTTTAAATGATTGGTTTCGAGTCCCGTTCATTACTAAGCGATACAACAACCCGACATCTCAAGGTCCTTGATCCCCAATGTGGCCTCATTTGAATTAATCAATGTATAAGAAAGAATTGAAAGTCAACAACTTTAGCTTTTTATACATTTTGTATTGGTAAGTTATTCTTCTCACTTTTACACTTTTCGATTTTGTTTTGATTTGTTTTGTACATGTTTATTGCACTTTTTTGTTCATTTTAGTGTGTGTAACTAATTTTTAGACTGAAATGGTGCTTAAAAGTAGAATTCGATTGGCATATTGTTTAAAATGAGTGTGTCGTTAACCAATCTTCGTCCGTCAATGTAGACAAATGGATCTGATAACCGAGCCTCATGTCTGCATAAAATACATATATCCTCGTCATCTCTTATTTTTGTCTTAAAAGCAACGAGATCGTTTAGTTAGCATTTCACAATTTTTTATTGAATTGCATATATGGATTTGGCTATATGGGTGGTTGTTTTTTTATTTTGGTAAGTTTGTTATAATGATAAAGACAAATAGACATGGAAACAAAGTGAGGGTGGTGGAGAAGTTTTGATAGGTATGTCTATAACTTTTAATATTTCATACAAAGAGCTGTATTAAAATGTACTACATATCTGCAAGATTGATTCTTCTTTACATCAAATAGAGTTGGGATTTCTTCTCCATAGAAATATACATGTTTTAGTTCCAATCAAGATTACTTCATACAAGCAAGTGCAATGGTTTGTATTTATCAATAAACAGCAAAAACGATGGGGACAGAACGACGAACAGACGGGACATGGAACCAAAGGCCAAAAAAAAATAAAATAAAGAGGGAAAAAGAAGAGACGGGTATCATCACTTACGAAATTGAAGTTTTACCTAACGGTTGAATAAGTCGCCGGAATAGTCGCCCGAAAACGACGGAAAAAGCTTAAGGTAGTTGCTAGAAAACTCTAGAAGTTTGGAAGTGATTTTTGCAAAAGAAAAGAGACAATGGAGGTAGCCTAAGGTCTATATAGGCGAAGCCCTTCGCATCCCACCCATTGATTTCAACGCTAAATGTCTGAGTCGTTGATGGATAAGCCATGTGGCACGTAAAAACAAACAGGCAGGAGACAAAAGGTTCAAAATTAAATGTTGGGGGGCACACGCGCGCCTCCATTTCTGCACAGATGATGGCGGCAACAATGATAATACTGTCGTTTTGAATTACGAAACACACAGCTCATCATTACTCGCCCTAATTATGTGCCCTTTCAAATTCAAAAGGTGCCCCAGCCTAGACAGTGCCACGTGGAGATCCACGCACAATACTTCCACAAAAAACCCAAGTCAAAGTTATCGCCTCACTTTTCGACTAGAGCATTTACGAATAGCTATGAAGACATGAATGCACAAAAGACCACGTATTATGCCTGCTAGTTGAAGACTTCTTTCTTGTTGTAAACTAATTTATAGCGTGTATTGTTGTTAATTGTTATTGTCGTTAATTTTTTTTAGCGCATTCTTCCCTATGTTCCAATTGCTTAATGTTGGGAAAAATTTTCAGTTTAGATATGCCGGTTGGGCTGTAATTTTTATAAAATAACTACGTTCATATTAATCTCACGGAAATCAAGTGCCATAAAATATAAAAATTGGGATGTAAATGGTATAAAAATAATGTTAAAGACGCTTTTACTACATCAGCCATAGATTGTGCAATTATTTGGTCTTATTGTGGCCCTCCCCTGTTGCATCCACACACAAGGTATAAAATAATGGTAACTATTGATTGGAGAATCAACCTTTTCTTCTAAATTATAATCTGATTTTTTTTTTTTATATATATAGAAACATTTGGTTCTTAGATGAGATACTACTATGAATTACAGAATTAAATTTAAAAATATGTGACAAAATTTATTAGGTATTATTCTCAAAGATAATATAAAATACATACGGTAAAGTGTGAGTACTAAATATTATTTTGTGTTATATTTCATTCTCTTTATTGATTCTTTTTTATATTGTTAGAAGAAAATTTTCAAGATAAGATTTGTAAGTGATTAATAAATTGTTGAATAATATAAAATGAGAGAAGATTTGATTCAATAAATTTGGTGCATACATGCAAAATGGATAAGATGTGATTCTTAACAAATAAAACAAAAGTACATGTTTAACATCCTACTACCTAATAACCACCTGTGAATGCTAATGGAATCATTAATTTTTGGACTATGTAGTTGTGACAGTTACAAGGTCCTAACTAATATTTGATGTTTATCAGTTGTCTCTCTATTTATTCTCTAACCTACCAATTATTGTATAATGGTCTAATTAAAAAAAGGGTTAATTACACTAATGGTCTCCATTCTTTCATGTTTGTAATGATTTCATCCCTATTTTTTTTTAGCAAATATCATTCATATTCTTTCATTTATTATCACAGATGGTCCCCAAATAACTATTTTTCACTATTCTGACAACTCTTTGACAATTAGATTAATTACACTAATAGTCTCAATTCTTTCAGATTTGTAACGATTTTATCTCCATTCTTTTATTTATCAGATATCATCATCATTCCTCTATTTATACTCACAAATGGTCCCAAATTACTATTTTTCACCATTCTAACAATTCTTAGACAATTTTGTCCATTGACTTAAATAAATTAAAACGATGGAAAAAAATACAATGAAAGCATTCGCGTGAATTAGCATTCTCATTGTGGATGGAATTCTATACTGGAAAGTATATGGTGCAGTGTTCCTTCGCTTTGTTATCCTCTGTTAACGGATTAGTTCACCAATGAGAATGTTAACTCACGCGAATGCTTTCATTGTATTTTTTCCTATCATTTTAATTATTGAAGTCAATGGACAAAATTATCAAAGAATTGTCAAAATAGTGAAAAATAGTAATTTGGGAACCGTCTGTGAAAATAAATTGAAGAATATGAATAATATCTGCTAAAAAATGTAGATAAATTCGTTACAAACTTAAAAGAATTGGGACTATTAATATAATTAACCCTTAAAAAATAGAAATCAATTGATTAAACTTGTGTTTCCATATACACTCCATCGTTGTAGAACATAAATTAGAACACTTCTTCATTTATATTTCATATAAATATATGCGTGTGCATTCGCGTGAGTTAGCACACGCGTGTAGAAGTGAAAAGATGAATTATATTGTTTCATCCTTATTTGATCCACCTAATTTCGATGTGTTTTGAAAGGTAACATTAAGATACAATAGAATTATTTTTATTCATCGTCCTTTTCATAGACCATACATGAACGTTACCATCATGCAATTCTAAACCAGCAACTAATTAGCCTTCATCTACAAAGAATGAAAGTACATCAAATAGTGATTTTTTTAAATTCAAATTTCTCGGGGCACGTGAGCTTTCGATGTTTTTAAGTTTTTTTCTTCTTTAAATATTAGCTAATAAGCACTATCAAACTTTATTACGACAACTATTTTCATTGCAATTCTTTGTACCAAATGTTAGGTCCATGATGGCCGGAAAAATAAAGTAGGCCACAAGAATGTCAAGAAAGGATATGTCCTTTGCTTAGTACGTTCTCAAAAAGATAAAGACGTGTGTGGGATACCAAAATGCCTTTAAACACAATTTTCATTTTCCTTAATATTGAATTAATTGAACAAAGAGGTGAACCCAGTATACAATTATATGGGGATAGTATTAAAAAAAAAATTAAAATTTTTTTTCGACAATATGAAAATATTTTTTTAGTTACTGCATCTTGGACCGAGCTATAATTTTGATCATAGGTTATGGGTATTATTAGTCTTAAAAATTGAAAAAAATTATTAAATTAATTTAAACTACTTTATCTTGGGTTGTGCTATAATTTATATATGCTTTTGATTGGGCACGTTCGATACATTGAACTAGACAAAATTAAATAAGTTAATAGACAAACATTTTATATTCTTCTCGTCTCTAGTTACGTCTAATATTATCCAAATATCCAATCTTAAATCCAAAACATACACATTAAAAATATATACTAAATAATTTTAGAATCCCAAGTTTAAAATTAAAAAAAAAAAAAAAAAAAGTTGAAGGATAATGCATTTTATAACAAGATTCCTTAGCAATATTAAATTGAGTCTCATTAGGTGTTGGTGTATGGTGAAGTGGGCATTTGGAATTGAAAGAGACAGACTTTAGCCTTATCTTAATTGCAAAAAAAGGCCATTATTGGACCACATAAAAGCCTCCACCTTTGCTAACTCAATTTTATTTTGTTCAATCAAATCATACATTGTACTATACAAGTGACAAAATGGTGTGTTTTCATGTAAGGAAAACACTTTAATTTTGGCCTTTCATAATAATTGAGACCAACTTGCACTTTACCATTTTACCAAATTGTCCTATCACAATGCTAATCCAGTGGAAATTTTTTATTTGATGACTCTTTCTCAATACAAATACATCCATACATATGTATGTATATGCTACACGTGTTTAAAGAAAAGAGCACATGCGAAATAAGGCCCACAAAAGTTGACACATATCAACAAAAGAAACTCAAGGATCTAAATTTTGATCGATGGCATGGAATAAGTCTACGTTTGACTAATGAAGTTGTATATCTAAGTGCTTGTTTGATAATACTTAATACTTTTGATGGATTATAAACAATAATTAAAATCTAATATATTTCAATTATATAAAAAAAATCAAATTTAATAATTCTCACTCAAGAATCGAACAATTTGATTCGATTCACAGTTTTTACTTTAAAACTGAGATAAAAACCAATAGCATAGAATTTTGTAATTTTAAATAGAAAAGCACAAGCAACACAATAAAGAGCGACCTTTGAAAATTTTAGCAAAAAATTTGAAAATTAATTACTACTGAGCATTTTCAAATTTTGAATTATTAACTTGATAATTTTTTAAGTAAATATGTTAATTTGACTAAGAATAAGAAACTTATATTATAATGAATCGAATTTAAATTTTAATATGGTATAATCAATTTAGATTTAAATGAATTTTAAAAATTCATATAAATTTAGGTGTCTCTAACTCATATTTTAATAGATTTCATTGAAATTTAGATATCTTCAATTCGAATTTAGATAGATTCATTAAAAATCTAGATCTCCAACCACTAGTAAATTTCTAAAGATTTTATTAAAACAAAGATTTAAATAGAGTTTTATAGATTTCAAACATATAAATATAAATAATAAATTCTTTAGGAATTCTATATCCATCATTCAACACTTCAATACAACTCTTTTCTCACGTCTCTCTCTTTCACATCTCTACTTTATTTGTATAGTATGTTTGTGTACTAAATTTTTGTTCTTGATTTTCAATTTATATTAGCATAAAAATTTATTGAATTATTGAATTTTTTATTTAATAATAGTTTTTTTTAACAATTGTTAAACATTGTCTTTGGAATTTTATTCTTGATGCTCAATTATTAAACAACTGGTTTTGGAAGAGAGAATCCTAAATATCCCTCCTATAGTGTCGAATATGATAGATGAAATTTTATAATAAAAAAAAATGATAAGTAGAAAGAAATTGAAAACTAAATTTTTTTCAAATTTTTTTTCAAGCAACATTCTCTTTAGTTAATTCATAGAAATCCAAAAAAATCTATTGAAATCTATAATATAGAATTCTGTTGAAATCTTATAAATTATGTGAAATTCTACTCAAATTCATAAATATTAAAAAAAAAATCTTATAAAATCGAGTTGAGAACGCCCCTCCTAATTTATAATTTTTTTTCAAATTATATGACTTTATTATTAGTAAATTATCGATCAACTATATATGTTTAACTTATATTAAAATTTTCAATTATATATGTTTAATTTATATTAAAATTTTCAAATATTTGACTCTATTATTACTATTTTTTTTTATCAAGTATCTATTAAAACTCTAGGAGAATATACCTTTCACAAGTTCCATTGTGCACACGGCACAACGAATGACCATGCCAATGTGCCATTAGCACACCTACCTACCATGCAAGTCAATTAATAATTATGTAGAACAAATGACATATTAACTTACATCATCGTACCAAACAATTTTCCTAAAAAATTAATATTATATTCGGCTAAATTTAAATGTAAGTTAGCTTTTTTAAATATATTTTTGTTTTCAAAGTATTTAGATATATTATTATTATATTTATTAGGAAAATTTGCACTTTTAGTCCCCAACTTTGCAATTTTTTACTAATCTATCATCAACTAATTTTTATAACACAAGACATCATCAACCTTTCATTTAATTGTAAATCATGTTCCCATTGACAAATTTTTTTTTATGGATATGTCCTCTTTAAATTAACAAAATAGAAAAAAACTATAAAAAAAAATTGCAAATGAAGTTCCATAACTTTTAAAAAGTATAAAGTAACTCCACCACCACCACCACCCACCCCACCCCACCCCACCCCACCCCACCCAGTCCATTTTGGTCAGATTCTAGAGCAAGTGGAGTTATGTGGTTGGAAATTTCGTCAAAGGAAATTTCATCAAAGGTGAGAGTTTTTAGCTTTTCTTTAATGTCATTCATAAGCTCAGATTTGGCATCCGATGTTGTGACAAAAATGGATCCATTTTCGCACCCAGATACGAGAGGATAAAGAAAAGAATAGCCCCTCCTAAAAAGTAAAAACAGTTGTCCGATTTGTCAAACCCTGGACCCTAGAAAATGAAATTGTTGAAATACCTTTGGCCATGAAAGCAACTACTCCCCCTGGCCTAAAATGGAAAAGCCATATCCACGAAAACAGCTACAAATTTACCCTTTTGTGCACAGCGACAAGGCCACATAAAGTTGTTGCATTTCTTATAGGCGGTTGTTGATCGTCGTTGCTATTATATCATCTACAAATCTAAATCGTCAGTACTAAGTCCCTTTTGGGCTCATAAAATTGATCTATTGTTGTAATTAAAATGATCTCCGGTGAAGTTAGGGGTATGTGGAGGTGGTGTAGAGGTTGTGGCTATAGGGTTGAAGAAGAAATTACTTTGTACTTTTTAAAAGTTATGAGACTTTATTTGCAATTTCTTTTATTTTTTTTTGTTTTTAACTTTTTTTTTTTTTTGTTTATTTAAAGATAAAGGCTAATCCGTCAAAATCTGTCAATGAGAACATATTTTGCAACAAACTACAAAATATTGGAGATGTTTGATACTATAAAAATTAATTGAGTATGAATTTAGTCTTTATTTGGTTTTACTTAAAAAGTGGATAAAAAATTGAATAAAAAATCAACAATTACATTTAATTAATATTTATCAAAATATACTAAATAGCTGATTTTTAACAAAACCAAACAAGCTCTTAGTTCCAAAATGCTCTAACATTAGTACTCTGACCATCTCGTGGAGATCATTGAATAATACATTTAACGTTATTTAGTGCATAATATCGGATATAATTGTGTACCACTATGATAAAAATTTTAATTTATTTTTCTTCTTTAATCTTATTTGTTATTGTACTTTCTACGCTACTAAACAAATTATTCGGATATAAAATATATTCAAAATATAGTAGAAATTAATAATTAATTTTATACACATATTTCATGAGACATACATTTTTTCTTTAACCATTTAACAACAAATTTAATGAACTTCCAAAAAAATCTGCTAAAAAATTAATTTTTAGCAAAAATCAAAGAGGCACTAAACAACACCATTACACTATAAACATAATTTTAACTCTTTTTTTTTTTTTTTTTATCTAATAAGTTAATTATATTAGTATTTTAACATCAAGAAATTGCCACCTCACCCCCACAGAGTGACTCCAGCTTTTCCTATAAATAAACCCCTACTCTCGAAACCCACTCCCGTAAACAAAACCCAACAAATTATTATATCATATCATGTGCGATAGCCTCAAGAGCGACTACCAATTGTGCGAAGAGCTTGGCCGTGGTAGATTCGGCGTAGTCTACCGCTGCTACTCTCCCTTTTCCGGCGACTCTTTTGCCTGCAAATCCATCCACAAGAATTCCCTTTCCGACGACCCCACCGACCGTCAGTGCCTTGACAAGGAGCCCAAGATTCTTGGGCTCCTTTCCGGGTGTCCCAATATTCTTCAGCTGTATAAAATCTATGAAGACGATGATTACCTACACATGGTGACGGATTTATGCGACGGCGGTGATTTGTACGACAGGGTTTCGTTGGGAACGCCGTTTAATGAACCGGAGGCGGCGACGATTTTGAAGCAGTTGATGATTGCTATTAGTTGTTGTCATCGGTTGGGGATAGCCCATAGAGATATCAAGCCGGATAATATTTTGTTCGATTCACAGGGGCGGTTGAAGCTGGCGGATTTTGGATCCGCCGAGTGGTTTGGTGTTTCCGAGGAGGGGCTGATGACGGGGGTGGTGGGGACGCCGTACTACGTGGCGCCGGAGGTGCTAATGGGAAGGGAGTACAATGAGAAGGTGGATGTATGGAGTGCCGGTGTGATTTTGTACATTATGCTGGGTGGGGTGCCGCCGTTTTATGGAGAGGGGCCGGCCGAGACTTTTGAGGCGGTTTTGAGGGGGAATTTGAGGTTCCCGACAAGGATTTTCCGTACGATTTCACCGGAGGCCAAGGATCTGTTGAGGAAGATGATTTGCCGGGATGTTTCCCGGCGACTGTCTGCCGATCAAGTCCTGAGTGAGTATTTTTCCTTCTCAACAATCATTTTTTGACTTGTTTCTGTAGCATTTCAGCACTGCAATCTTATCTAGAAATTCAAAAAATCTGCCCTCAAACACGTCCCTGATGTAATTTTTCTTGTGAATTGGCAGGGCATCCATGGATTATTAGTGGAGGAGAGACCAGATCAGTGTCTGACCAAACTTGAATCATAACAAAAATTTCAAATAGCTGCTGGTGTACATACTCCATCTCCAGGCCATCCCTTCAAGGATTAATGGAGAAGGAAGAAGAATGTCTGAGACGCAGTACTGGATTTTTTTTTGTTTTTTTGTTTTTTTGTTTTTTGTCAATATTGTCTGAACAAGTCGATCCTACTAAAGGAGCCTTCGGGTCGAAGGCTACCCGCCCTTATGCCTTTTCCCTTTTTGTTGTGAAGTTGTGGAGGTGTGTAAGAGAAGCCAAGGCCATCCCTTTAATTTTCCTGAGAGGGGCTTGTAAGGATTAACAGAATACCTTCTCTATTAGTAGAAGAAGAGTCTGAAAGAGATTGTATATATGCGTAATGATAAATAAATAAGTGCAGTCATGTAAAGGAGAAGGTTGAAAATCCCCTTAATTTTCATGCCTTTTTCTGGATTTTGGAATCCCAAGTTTGATGGAGTTAAGATGTACTCTGCTGTAAGAATGTTGGTACTTTATTCTTGATAATATTTCTAATGTTTTTCAAGTTTGAAATCTTGGGTTTGAAATGAAAAAGAATAAAGAATAAAGGGGTTGGAATCAAGAATCCTCTGTTTTTGAATCCGAAGATGCGGGGTATATTATTGGCATATTCCTTGGAGTACATAAATTTTTTGATTTCATGTTAAGTAACCCAATAAATGAATCCAAAGTTGAATTATTTGTGTGGGTGGGTGGGGACTTGTGTTTTTTGGAGTGGCGAGGGGTTTGACACCGAAAAAAGTACCATTTTTCCCATAACTTTAACAGCATCTCTAATGCATCATGTTTATTGCTTTATAGACGTGTTACATAAGCATATATAGAGGAAGTTATAAAAAAAAAATTCAATACATACTAACGAAGACTTTTTCTAGCTGATTTGATATACCAAAAATAGACTTTGTTTAAATTTAGACGGAGTGATTCAGTAAATTTAAATCAATCTCAAGTTTTTATTAAAAAAAAAAACGACACAAGAAAAATTTTTTAATGTTACATAAGTAGTAATATATAATTTTAGATTTTAATTTATTGGAGCAATTTAGAGATCTCCAACGACTCCGCTCTATCATTGTTTTTTTAGACGTCTCACATAAGTATATAGGCGAAATTATAAAACCATCTTCAATACTTACGACGAGATGACTCCATCTATCGATGTGGCGCCAAAATATAGAATAGAAATGCAGAAGTCGCTTATATTTAAACGGATTTCTAGGCGGAGTGAGTCAATTGAATTTAATTTTAGACAGCAGTGCATTAGAGATGAATTATAATTTGACCGCTCTATTCATGGGCGTAGTCTGCGTGGATTGAAAGTTCATACATTTTACTTGTCACGTGAGTTCTGATAGATGGGTCGTTGGAGATCTTTCTAAGTTATGGTACTCTATGGCGGTACTTTGTGTTTCACTAGTTAGTTGTCAATTTAAATTGATTAAATTGATATATATTTTATAAAATTTATAATTTATAATTTATTTATTGTTTATTGTTTATATATTTCATAACATTTTTTATTTATAAGTAATTGAAAAATAATTTTAATACAGTAAGGAAAAAATGCAATTTTGCAAAGATTTGGTTGTATAGTTAGGGTTGTAATTAATGTATAGTTATTCATTCCACCTGAAGGAGCAAAATGATGGCCATTTTTGCCATCCTACAAATTACAAAGTACAAACAATGGATAAGGCTATCATGTTTGATACATTAAACATTATTTTTGCAATCCAACAAATATCTTGCTATCATGCAACATTATATTGAACAACATTAAAATATTAATTTCTTTAATTATTTTAATTTTGTGTTGTGCTATCCAATTTGTTCCTATTAAACATGTGATCATGAAAGCATATTTGGCAGTAAAACAAGATATTTCAAATATTAGTTACGTCGGATCTAATAATGTTGAGAAAATTGTCTAAAAAGCCACACACAAAAAAAAAAATGTATAATGTGCCAAAAAGTCTAACAATTAGAAAGAAAATAATTTTTTTAAAAAACAGTGTTAGTCTTCCATTATATATTGACATAATCATTTTTTTACACTAGAATATTTTTATTTTTGAAAATTAATAATTTTTTTCTAGTTTAAAATTTTTACATACATTTTGGGGGTTCGATTCTTACTTTTGGTATAGAAGATCTTTCAGAAAAGTCGTAGCTTAAAAAGCGAGTTCTCGGCCCCGTTTCATCGGTATATATCATGCAATTTACATCTTCTATCAACGCTAAAAATGATGGAGGTCCTGGAGATTAGGGTTATATATATATATATATATATATATATATATATATATATATATATATATATAAATACTTATTTTTCTAACAAATCAAGCAATATGTACATATCTATGTTGATAAAAGTAAGAATACAACCTTAATTAGGACAAGGGAACAAGAGACACGATTCATAAATGTGGGCAACTACCAAACCCATGTGAAAGTGTTTTGGGTGTGGGGTTGGGGTTGAATGGCGTTGTCGAGAAGGAATCTTTGAACCGATCAGTTGAATAGACTATCACTCCCTAATTAAAGTTTGGGGACCAAACCTTAAATACTGTTCACATTTGTGGTCGATAACTTATCATGGCAATATCAGAATCTTCTTTTCATTTCTCATTGTACATTTGTACTCTCTTTTTCCTTTTCAAAAAGTATAAATTTTCCTCACTTATATACTATTTATTTCAATTATAATAAATAATGCTTAAATTATTTGTCGTACCACAATTTCTGACATTAGACTAGTCCGACTTTTTTTTTTTCTCTCAAATATGTATCTTCGTTGCTCCTTCTCTTAGACAACAAAAATATCTTTTTCATCATTAATATTTTTCCTCTCGACATTGTGAACTTTTAGTGTTTGAAAATTATTCTTTTGTAATTAGAACAAATATATTATTGTAATGATAGTAGTCAGGGGCAGATTTAAGAGAGAGGAGGTGTACCCTCCCCAGGAAAATCATTTTTTATAGTGTGAAAAAAAAAATTGGTGTAAATTCTTTTTTTAATATAGCTTGGTCTTCAAGTGGGAAAAAAAAAAATTAGTTGCATTCGAGGTTCTAAAAATTCCTGAATCTACCCCTGATAGCAGTTGAATACAAGTTGAAAAACAAATAATGGCACTAACAAATGAAAAATCTTTGCAAGCTTCTTTTATTTTTTTGATAAAAAATAATTTAGATTATGATTTCTAAAATTCATCTGTTGAAATTTGGGAGCTAATTAATTAATTAATTAATTAATCCATTTCCACATTAATAGTCAATTACTGAGGGCCAGAAATTGAAAGCCGAGAATGTTGATAAGTTATCGCATTTTGAATTTGTTGGGCTCAATCTTCGACAAGTATGGTCAAAAGTCAAAACGAAAGAACATGCATAACATAAACTGTCTTCCATGTGACTGCTGACTGGATTCCAAATTAAATAAATAAAAATTGCCTTCTAGATGGTTCATATTCTTTATAAACTATTTTATTTTTTATTGATTTTCAGAACACACATGATTACTTGGTTGAATTATAATTTAAATGGTCAAATTGATCAAATATTTTTATACGTTTCATAAGATTCATAACATACTATCTAATTTATATCTACATTCTACATAATCCACAATTTATACGTACTTTAAAAAAAAAAATTGCACTGCTGCACTAAAAAAATAGAAGAAAGTGAAAAGAAAATTATGTTTTGATACAAATAAATATTGAGATCATTGATCACAAATAATATTAAGGTTATATCTTAATATAATATCTAGAGAACAACTCTCTTGTATGGACCGACCAAGTCTTTTGGAATTTTGAATATGCTTGAAATTGAAATTTCTCTTATTTTTCTTGCTTTCCAAGTTGGAAATTTTGTGTTCAAAAGTAAAAAAATAAAATAAAAAAAAAATAAAAAATAAAGGGGGTTGGAATAAAGAAGCCCTATTTGAATCTTGATGCGGGGAATATTATTGGAATGTGCCTTGGACTACATAATTTTCTTGATTACATTTTAAGCAACCCAAAAATTTCATTGGTCAATAAATGAATACAAAGTTAAAATTGCGTGTAATGTGGAGAATGCCTTTTTTTTCCATTCAATTTGGTACACTTGATTTTGTACTTCATGTTTTGTCTTTGATTCCATGTGAAGCGACATAGTAATGACCATTTTGTCACACCACAATCAATGCACATGGCAATATTATTAATAGCGTGCTTCGACTATTTTTTTTTTAAAACCAAAGATGTAATTTTATTCAATAAATACGTTTTGGACGGTTAAAGTTAATATTTAAATGATGTACATGTAGTTTTATCTAACAGTTTAACTTTTTTAATCAAGTAGTTTAACATTGTATCAGAACAAATAAATGTCTTGGTTTCAGATCTCATTGAAATAAAAATTCCATTTCCACACGTAGGAAGATGTGTTGAAGTTAATATTTAAATAATATACATGTCACTCTATCTATCAGCTTAAATTTTTAGATCAATTAATTCAACATAAACAAAATATAAGTAGAGTAGTGATATATAAATGCACGTGGCAAGACTAATTATTATAGTCCATTTTGTCCACCATAATTCATTGATCGTTTTAAAAAGTTGTTGACAATTTTTTTAAACTATTTGAAAAGTGATTAATAAAGTGATGCCATACATGGACAAATCAAACACTATAATTAATACCCACTGTGAGTGTTATATCACCACTCAATATAAGTAATCTCCATCTCAAGAGTCAAGAACTACTCTGAAAAGTCTTGAAGCAAAAGTGTACGATATGCTATTGTCTAGCACAAAACAACAAACTAGACTTGAAATGTGAGATAAAAGAGAGGAAACATTATCAAGTAGCTCACGGCTCCTTAACTGCCGCAATGAGCTGAGTCTGAATCAATCATTCTAATTGGTAATGGCCAATATAATAATTAGGAGCATAGAGTCATAAAAGTGTGCTGCCGAGCCAGACTCACATGAAAGTGTTTTGGACCCTTTTGCTGGTGGAGGGGGATGAATCGTTAGATCAGTTGAATAGATTATCAATCTCTACATTTTAATAAAGTTTGGGACCAAACGCAATTATTGTTTAGATCTCATGGTCGATAACTTATCACACTAATATAAGCCAGTAGATCTGCGGCTACTACTTTCTCACTATCTCTCCTTTTTTATTTTTTTAAATTTCTCATTTTTCTTGGAGTCGCAATATTAGCCCTACAAATTTTTATAAATACACTACATTTTAATAATATTTAAAATTTTCAATTTTTATTCATTGTAACACTTATATCTTTAATTGCAAATTCCCCTGTAAAACCCATTTAATTTTATTAAAGGTTTAAGTAAAAATTAACTAATAAAAAATTGTCTTCCTTGTGATTGCTGACTGGTTTACAAAATAATTAAATAAGTAATAGTCTTCTAGATGGTTCATATTCTTGTGCCAGGGGCAACATGTTTGACTGAATTAAATATAATATCCTTTTATTAATTTTTCAGAACACCTGTGTTTAAATTTGTAAGGTTGTACCAAATTGATCATTTAAATATTTCAATAATTCATCTAGTCACTTAATTTAAATAATATTACACAATTAGTCACTGATTAGCGGCATTTATTCCAATCCATAGTCAACCGATTAAACCTTAACATCGACCAACCCAAGGGCAGAGCTCAAAAAGAGGGGGAAAAAATATTTTTATTTTTATTTTACCGAATCAATTTACAAATCAATTTTGAATTACAATTCTCAAAATTAGAAAAGATTCTTGATATTATTTTGAAGTATTCACAACGTGCTTCGTAACACACCTTTTCAAATACCGTTAGAAGTTAAAATCACAATAGCGAGTTAAAAATAGTTGCACAAAGTGACTTCAATAAAACTAATTCGTGGCCATCACCTCTTTTGACTTATTTTTCACGCTATATTTCTCTATTGTCAGGGTACATCCTCGGTATTGTTTAGAACTCACGACCAGCTATGCGACATTTGAAATGAAAAAATTGTTAAACGTTGGATTTAAAATAATTAGTCAAAGATAGTTACTTAAAATAGGCTTAAGAATCCTATTTTTTTTTTTTTTTTGCTAATTCTAACATCAATTTAAATAAAATTATATTTGACATCAATTGATACTCGTCTAACTTAAATAATTAAATATAAAAATATAATAAATTTTCGAATTGTTACAAGTTGTATATTGTTATTTTTAACTATTATGAATTGAGAATTTGAGATTTTTAGTTGAATTTGTATATTTTAGTTCTTAGTATTGATATATAGTTGATCATTGATAAGTTTAATTTTTTGAAGAATCGAATTTGCAGTTAATTAGTTTTTTAAGGTATTTGTATTGCACTTTTTATTTTTTTTTTTTTTTTGTACTTTTTCTTGTCTTTCGTTTTTGTCATTTAAGTTTGTTGATATCCAATTCGATCTGTTACATCAGTTAAGTAATTTTTCACCGGCGCTACAAGAGCAGGTCGGACCTCATTCCCAAATGAGTCTTATTCTAGGTCGGACCTCCTTCCCATGTGGGTTTTACTCTAAGTCGGACCTCATTCCCAGGCGGGTCTTGCTCCAAGTTGGAAGACCTCCCATCTAGGTCTTACTCCAGATCGGACCTCATTCCCAGGCGAGTCTTACTCTTGGTCGGACCTCATTCCCAAGCGGACCTCCAGGTCGGACCTCATTCCCAATCAGGTCTTACTCCAAGTTAGAAGACCTCATATCCAGGTCTAGCGGTTAAGCTCACGTCATCAATATGGCATGTCTTCTCATATGTCAGATGTCAGACCTGACCTGTCATGGCAACCAATGATTCTTCACACCTATCGTGGAGGTCTTACCGAATTATTGAAGAAAGTCCTACTAGGAAGGTCCTACCTATCCAATATGGCGATGGACCTCCCAACCTATGGAGGTCCTACCTCATCAGTTCTTACCCAACCTATTTTAGGTCAGATGTCAAGCAGTAGTCAACCAGTACTATGCTATTATCATCAATGACACGTTTTCCCAATTGTCAGACGTCAGACCAGCCACCGTAATTAATACAGACATCACTTCACATTAAATATCCAAAAATGAGATGTCTTGTAAGCATTTAATGCTGAACTTGGCATTAAATGCATGTAATCATCACATATCTTCTTATAAATAGAAGACATAAATGTCCAACACTTCGGACATTCAATAGCTGATAAAAACAACATACTCGAAATGAGCTTACAAACATGTCTTATATTACAATTCTCGTACCTAGTTCAGTTCGACCACATTCGACCTAAATTCTTAACATTAAGTTGGTTTAGGAAGTGCAGCATCATTTTCCAACGTCAACAAAGTTAATGTATTTGTGTTAAATGTGCAAATTGAAATGTAAAATTTATTGTGCCTCACATTCGATTTTTTGCTTTTCTCGTACTGTCGAATTTCTCTTAATTTTTTTTTGTAAGCCACCCCGACTTATTCATCTTGTAGTTGCCCCTGGACTAACCATTATTGTGTCCATCTTGTAATATTACATATCTTCAAAATAAAACGTGATTTAAGAGAAAAATACCATATTTAGTTAAAAAAAAAATCTCAAATCGCTCATTTTAACCCTAACTCTATTTTAAAAAAGTTGTCAAGTAGCCACGTTAAGAGGCTAGCTAGAAGGTTGATCGCTTTAATAATTGTTAGCCTACTTGAAATTCTAACAACTATTACAATGGATATGATGTAATCAATCTAATCGAGTGAACAATTATATAATATTATTTAATTTTAGGGATCATATAGATCACAAAATTCTTTGATGACTAATTTTAAAATTTGCTTCAACTTTTAGTGAGGATTAGTAAAATTAACTCCAATCAAATTTCTCACGTTTTCTTGCTTTCTAAGTTTGAAAAATTGGGTCCAAGATTGAAAAGAAAAGGAAAAAGAATAAAGGGGGTTGAAATTATTAGCATATGCTTCGGGTACATGGAGTATATAACTTTCTTGATCCCATTTAAACACAATAAACAACTCAAAGATTTTATTGGCCAATAAATTAAGCTAAAGTACTATAATTGTCTCAATTCGATTAATTTAACAATATTTGTCAATGAGTAGGAAGGAGTAAGAGACACGCGTCATAATGTGTGCACCCAAACCCATGTGAATGTTTTGTAGTTATCGAGGAAGGAATCATTAGGGCATATCCAATTTATTCTATAAATTGTTAAATCGAATGGATTCGATGTTGCACATATACGAGGAAGATTTAAACTCCGACTCTTTATTTCTTAAAAAAGAGGTGACTATATCTACACTAAGATTCTCTCTTCCATATTCTAACTCATTCTTTAGATCTTATTTTCTCTTAAAAAATTTAACAAAGCAATTACTAGCTAGTCATTTGAAATATTTTTCATCATATTTTGCTTAATCTTGAGTTATCTTATTAAATTTGTCAAGATTTCCTTCTTCGTCTAATGATATGTCAAATTTAAAGTCAAAATATTGCTTCAAAAGATAACATTTGTTTGGGGTTGGTTTTTGTTTAATATAGCTCATCTAGTTTCTTTCATAGAGCAACTACTTTAGTTGTCTCACCTGCGCTTGAAAGGGAATATATTTGAAAAGGGTGGGGAGGAGAAAGGGACCCCTTTTACGGGGGTTTGGGGTCAGAGCCTCCGATTTTTTTCTCCTCAAATCACAATTACTTAACTCATTTTTATGAGAATCTAATATTTTTTTATAAGTCATAATCTTTAAAAAGATTACATGAAATCATTACACAAAAATATTCAAGATATAAACTATTTTATGAACATAATTGTTATGTAGTCGATGCACAAAAAATTGTTATATAGTCGATGTACAAAAATTGTTTTATAATATATTCTATATCTATTTTATCTAAAACTAAGCTATGTAGTCGATGCACAAAATATTTAAACTCATTAATAGTGTTATATACAATTATATTGTAATCCCATATTTAATGAAATGGCATATATATATATATATAAACAGAAGTGCCGTCAAAAATTTATTTTCCCGCCTAAATACTTTCCTATTTAGAATTTCTATTTTTTTTTCCCGTTTCCAGAAATGGATTTTTTTAATAGCATTAAATGTTCATTCTTAATACTGCATTTAATAGCCGCCTGATTTTTTATTTTTCCAATTGGACTCCCTTCATCTACTTTCTAATTTAGTTATCATTACAAAATTAATTATCCAATGCGTTTTAATTTAATTATTTATATTTAAAATATTTAATTAATTTAATTAATTAATCTTATCTTTGTTTTAGTAAAAAGATGCATGAATTTTTCAATACTAACAAAGATTTGAGATATCGTATTTTCAAGATTATTATGGAAAACAATCAATGCACATTGAAAGAAAAATAAGTCCATAAGTCCAAATCTATATTTTTAAAATTTTGTTATTGCAAAAATTAATTTTTCAATGCATTTTAATTTAATTATCCATATTTTAAATACTTAAATTTAATTAATTAATTAATAATTAATTAAACTTATTTTCATTTTGGTCAAAATATGCATGGATTTTTCAATGCTAATTTAGATTTAAGAAATCACATTTAAACTTTTGTCATAATTTAAATGTGTTATTCAATTTTCATTAATCCTTACTTTATAACTTTTCAAAAAAACAACAAAAAGTAACATACATAAGAAAATAGCCAAACATGTTTCGAATAGATTGAATGGTTATAGGATTATTAGAAAAGTTGTACTCAATTAAAACACTATTATGACACGATTTAAGAGATTACATTTAAAATATTGTATTTTTAAAATAACAATTAATGCAAAGTGAAAGAAAAATAAGTCAAAATTCATATTTTCAAATTTTTGTTATCATTGTAAAAATTAATTTTTCAATGTATTTTAAATTTAATTATCTATATTTTAAATACCTAATTAATTTAATTTAAATAATTAATTATCTTTGTTTTGGTCAATATATGCATGAGTTTAATACTAATTAAAATTTAGTGGGCTTATTTGCACAAATGGTCCCTGACTTTTGCACTTACTGCGGGTTGAGGACCTATCTTTTTATTTTTGGCAGTTTAGCCCCTATTTCAAATGTTTTTAGCGTCAATGGTCCTTTTCATGATTTTCCATCCATATCACCGTGAAAATTGACGGTATAAATTTTTTTATTTAAAAGGGGCTTCTTTGCACAAATGGTCCCTAACTTTTGTAAAGGAAAATTTGCAAATAAAAGTCCCTAATCTTTCAAAAAGTGTTGAAAAGTTCCATAACTTTTTAATCCTAACACATATGACCTCAAATATTTTTGACAATTTTACCCATAACTTAAATAAATTAAAAATAACTCATAAACCTTTTCAAATAAGTCCTAAATCTTTTTATTTTTTTGATTTACACTTAATATAATAAAAGTGTGTCATCAAGTCCCAAAATTTTTAATTTTGTTTACCAAAATGACATTTAAAAATATCTTCAAAATAAAACGTGATTTAAGAGAAAATACCATATTTAGTTAAAAAAATCTCAAATCACTCATTTTAACTCTAAC
The DNA here is from genome assembly GCA_023638005.1 of Forsythia suspensa. Taxonomy (NCBI): domain Eukaryota; kingdom Viridiplantae; phylum Streptophyta; class Magnoliopsida; order Lamiales; family Oleaceae; genus Forsythia; species Forsythia suspensa. Next base: position 34,041,415 of record CM042674.1, on the reverse strand, counting down.
TCTATTTTAAAAAAAGTTGTCAAGTAGCCACGTTAAGAGGCTAGCTAGAAGGTTGGTCGCTTTAATAATTGTTAGCCTACTTGAAAGTCTAACAACTATTACAATGGATATGATGTAATCAATCTAATTGAGTGAACAATTATATAATATTATTTAATTTTAGGGATCATATAGATCACAAAATTCTTTGATGACTAATTTTAAATTTTGCTTCAACTTTTAGTGAGGATTAGTAAAATTAACTCCAATCAAATTTCTCACGTTTTCTTGCTTTCTAAGTTTGAAAAATTGGGTCCAAGATTGAAAAGAAAAGGAAAAAGAATAAAGGTGGGTTGAAATTATTAGCATATGCTTCGGGTACATGGAGTATATAACTTTCTTGATCCCATTTAAACACAATAAACAACTCAAAGATTTTATTGGCCAATAAATTAAGCTAAAGTACTATAATTGTCTCAATTCGATTAATTTAACAATATTTGTCAATGAGTAGGAAGGAGTAAGAGACACGCGTCATAATGTGTGCACCCAAACCCATGTGAATGTTTTGTAGTTATCGAGGAAGGAATCATTAGGGCATATCCAATTTATTCTATAAATTGTTAAATCGAATGGATTCGATGTTGCACATATACGAGGAAGATTTAAACTCCGACTCTTTATTTCTTAAAAAAGAGGTGACTATATCTACACTAAGATTCTCTCAACCATATTCTAACTCATTCTTTAAATCTTATTTTTCACTTAAAAAATTTAACAAAGCAATTACTAGCTAGTCATTTGAAATATTTTTCATCCCATTTTGCTTAATCTTGAGTTATCTTATTAAATTTGTCAAGATTTCCTTCTTCGTCTAATGATATGTCAAATTTAAAGTCAAAATATTGCTTCAAAAGATAGCATTTGTTTGGGGTTGGTTTTTGTTTAATATAGCTCATCTAGTTTCTTTCATAGAGCAACTACTTCAGTTGTCTCATCTAGGGGCCGAGCCAAGATATGTTGAAAGGGTGGACTTGGGGAAAGGAGAAAGGAGAAAGGAGAAAGGAGAAAGGGGACCCTTTTTACTGGGGTTCGGGGTCAGAGCCCCTGATCCTCCCTCAAATCATAATCACTTAGTTCATTTTTTTGAGAATTCAATGTTTTTTTTATAAGTCATATCTTTAAAATGATTACAAGAAATCATTATAGAAAAATATTCAAGATATAAACTATTTTATGAACATAATTGTTATGTAGTCGATGCACAAAAATTGTTTTATAATATATTCTATATCTATTTTATCTAAAACTAAGTTATGTAGTCGATGTACACAATATTTAAACTCATTAATAGTATTATATACAATTATATTGTAATTCTATATTTAATAAAATGACATATAAGTAAGTCATACACAACGATATTATTACAACCAAGTTAGAAAATAAGATGATATTTCAACGCCAAAGTGCAACAAATTAAAAAATTCAAACCCACTTTCAATTTTGAACTTTCTAAAGTTTAAATTTCAATTTTGAACTTTCTAATACTTACATAAAATGAAATACAAATAATTATTTGTTTAACCTAGATGCACAATTGGGAGTAAAGTTCTATGCTTGGTTATAAATTCTTTTGGACTTGGTAAAATTTGGGCATCATTTCTTTCTATCTTTCTTTTTTTTTTTTTTTTTTACAATTTGGGCCAAAATTTTGGGCGATTATGGACTCCACCCCACCCGACTAAATCCGCCTATGGTCTCACCCATCTTTATTGATTTCACTATTAGAGAGGTAATGAATATTGAACTCCAAGTAAGTTCATCTAATTTCTTCCTTTTATAGACACTAATTTCTACAGCCCATGACCCATCTAGGGCTTGAGCACACCTTTATTAAAGTAAAGTGGCTCTCCAGAACAACACCTCAAACTTAAAAAAATTGTCTCGTTAAAGTATAATCCTTAAAAAACATTCTAGTACAATTTGATACTACTTTACAAAGAGTTTTCACTTAACAGTATTATGCATTTTCATTCAATAGTAATTGTAAACTCGATGTTTACAAAATATATATTGCATGTAGTACTTGTTTTTCACACAAAATAAAACTTAAACATGCAATTAAAGAATTATTTCAAGAGTCTAATATAATCTCCAAATTGTACTTAAAAAGAAAATCATAACATGCAACTTGTATTCTAGTTCTCAGTTTTCATGTTTACTCTAGAGGAAATAATATATTGCAAATATATAGAAATTCTTTCAAAGGAAATTCTTAGTATGAGAAAATATGTAGAAAATAACACAAGTTCAAGTTTTTTGCATATGCTAGTTATGGCACGTGCGTTGCACGTGTACGTAATAGTTGTAATTTGATTTTAAACACTATTGCAAAGTTATAAAAGAAAAGATTAATTAACTATAATGCCGGATGAAATTTAATGCACAAAAGTGATTAAATATATGTATGCTATAGAAGATATAGTTAATAAGAAATTGACCAATACTAAGTTTAAAATACTTGACAATATCTATGCAGCCAACATTAAGTTTAATTCAAAGACCAAATAAAATTTATACAATTAAAATACAAAAAAAACCAACTAACAACAACAATTCATTGTTTTTAGCTTTAGTACTACCCGAGCCTACTTGAACTCTTTGTTGGGAGTGGAGATTACTAGCACAATTTTGTCTCGATCTAGATGTAGCCAACTCATTCGATTGAATATTGATCCACTCCATAATCTCCCGATTTCTTTCTTCATCATTCGCTGCTAAGTCTGCTCTCTTGCCAAATGCAATACACTTTCGATCGTAAAGTAACTGTCCGGGTTACTTATCCAACCATCATAATTGATTTTCACCTTTGTGTGTGGTCTACTTACGTCTCTCCTCCATTTCCTCAAGATATACGTCTCAAGAAGTGTCGTACCATCGTTACGGAGCAATAATAAGATAGCATGTTTGCACATTATCCCTCTAAACTCAAATAAGTGACAACTGCAAACAATATGGCATATATCTCTTCGAAATAAAATCGTAAATATTTTTTGTTTCACTCCTTCATTGAAAATGATATCCTTGCGAACCTCGTACTTCGTTACCAAACAACCTTCTTCACTGGATATAACCTCACAATACACCTTTCCAATAAATTCTTCTTGAAATTTCCTGAATTTTGATATGGTGTAAATTGCTTGAATTTGGTTCTCCATCTCGTACTTAGTTGCACATGGAACTATTTGCGCAAATGACTTAAAATCTGCTTGAAATTCCTTTTCCACTTTACTCCTCATTGTGCACTCATATTGTTCCACAAATTGTTATAAGAATGTTTTCGAATGTACATACCCATCAAAGAATGCATTCATACTCTTACTATGTTGAGTAGTAGATATCTCCGCCCAAAAATTAGTTTTCAAGAAACATAGAATCCAAAGGCTTCTATCTTTGTAAAGTCCAGACAACCAATCGTTATCCTGTAAATCATATATTTGAATTATTTGACTCCAACCCTGTTCAAATTCTTCAGGATTTGTGAATCATAAACCAAACCATGTATAGTAAAAAATATAAAACCCTTATGATTGTTGTTACCAAATTTTTCAGGTAACTTTTTCATTATATGCCAAAAACACCATCTATGCTTTGTATTTGGAAATACGATTTGAATGGCATTTTGCATAATCCTATCTTGATCAGTAATTATTCCATTGGGGGCCTCGCCATTCATACATTCAAGCCATGTCCTAACTAACCAAACAAACGTTTCCGTATCCTCGTTTGAAATTAATCCACACACAAGCAAAATTGATTGTCTATGATGATTGACTTCTAAAAAAGGGGCAAAAGGCATGTTGTATTTATTAACCAGGTATGTAGTATCAGAGGTGACTACGTCGCCAAATTTCTTATATGCTTTTCGACACTTATTATCTGCCTAAAATACGTTCTTCAATCGAGAATCTTTGTCTAAGTCGATACTAAAGTAGAAACCAGAGTATTGTGCTTGCATTTTAGAAAAGTAACCCTGTATTGCAATAGCATCTCATTCTCCAAGTCTTAAACGTCTAACTTTTTCAATATAGTTCCTACAATCCTTTTCGACACATGTCATCTTGTCATGGCCACCTGCTTCGACAACTACTGAGTTAAAACTTTTATGTAATGGAATTCCAGCTATATCATTACATTCAACCATCCATTTCACATGTGTACTAACTTGTCGGTAGCATCGACACAACCTGGATTTGGATGTGCTTGTTTTATGATTATGTTCAAGATAGACTATGTTAATTCGCCATATTCCACTAATCTCCGAACATGCTGTAAGCCTAGCTTTAAACTCTGTTTGAATGGTTGGTTGAGGCTTCAAAGAAGTACTTGTAGTACTACTTCTTTGACCTTCTCAGTTACATGTAATAGTCACATATCTTACAATCTCGTCATCCCTATTTTTCGAATTTCTTTTCCTAACAGAAAAAGCTACATGATAAGCGCAACTTTTGTAAAATTCAAATACTTCATTCTCATCCTTAAACTTCATCCCAACCGTAGGCACAATTGCACTATCTTTTGTAAAATTTCATCATCTAATATGTCCACATTCTCTCCAACTGTCTTCTTCTCAGATTCTTCAAAAGTGTTGTCATCCATAACTCCGACATTCACATTGACTGTGTCATCATCAAAATAAATATTTTGATTTCCTGGAGGAAAATACCAAATTTGCATAAACAAACCAACATTCTACAATCTCAGATTCTAAAAAATTCAAGATCCATAAAATTTAACCTTTCAGTTCCATCTTTTCAGATTAGCTACTTTTCAAATTATTGTATATTCCTATAAATAATGAACATCTAATTGTAAATCGAAAATTTTAAAACAACAAATCCTAATTGGAGATGGAATCTAACTGGATATGAAATTTTTTACAAATCGAGAACCAAGAAGATACATGTGTCCATATCTTCGCTGGAGATGGAAGCTAACCGGAGGAGAATCAAATGTCGCCGATCAGTGGATTGAGAAGTGTGGTGACGTTGGAATGACAAAGAAGACCTATTTTCCTGCTTTCTGGCTAGATAAAATGTTTTTTTTCATTGCTTATTATGTCATTTTCTCACAAGAAATTGTGTTCTAAATCTCACGATAAATTGAGTTGGGCCATGTCAGATTCTGTGATCCATTTTGTACATGATTATGTACAACAAGTGTGACTCGAACATAGATTACCAGAAATCCCTTCCAAGTCACATCATTCCTTAGATCTGCACTTTTTTTTCAAGGTTGTCACATATTTGTTATTGATACGTGGTTGTTAACGTTTTAGGATTTCAAATTTGAGATGGATCTAGCCGTATCAATTTTTCTCCAAGTTTTGATACGGCTTTAGGATCTGAGACGATTTCCATCATATATATCCAAATAGAAAATTGAAAAAAATTAAAGGAAGAACTCATCAATTGTTTGTCTAAAGGTCCACAATTTAGCATTGAAGCCTAATCGGCGTTGATCAGCTACCAATGGAAGATATTTGCTCAAATAACTAGGCAAAAACCAAGATTGCAATGTTTACACCACAAATTACAAAATTTCTTCATAAAGCATCAGAAACCTTTCAAAAACCCAAACTTCATGTGAATTTACTGTTCACAAACATGTTCCCAAATCTTATCTCACAAAAATTACGAAAAATAAAACTAAAAATACTCAGCTTAAAGATTACTCTAAAAGCGGAGAACAAAAAGAAAAAATATTAGGGAAAAAGATGCACATCTTTCTGTTGTAGAGAGAGAAAATGAGAGATGAGATTATGCTTCAAAATGAACCCCTTAGTGATTGCTTGGGAGTTTTTTTTTTCACTTTTTTTTATCAATTTTGGATGATATTTTTATGAGAGGTTGGAAAAATTGATACTTATTTATTTTTTGTTTAATGGTTTTGGGTGGTTTAAAAACTACCCAAAATAGGTGCAGTTTAATTTAGGGCGTAATTCTCAACCCCGTAAATCAATATTTTAAAAAATCCTCAAAACGATACTCTAAAACTGCAAAAAAAAAAAAAAAAAAAAAAAAACCACTTAGTATGTATAAAGAAAGCCATCAGAAGCCTTGCATCAAAGGGTTACATTTCACCACATGTCATCATCTCACACAAATCACCTTCTTCACTTAAAAGTTGCATATTTGAAGAATACACTTGTTATAGACGATATCAAATGAAGTAGCAACTTCAACACTTGTATTCAAATCATTATATCCAAGGGTGGATTTAGGGGGAGGGGCGGGATCGGACTATAACCCAGTCCCGCTTTGAAAAAATTATTTTTTATAGTGTAAGAAAAACTTTTTGAGTGTAATTTTTTTTAGTAATAGGTCTTGAAGTGTAATTTTTTTTTTCCATTAGTGGGCCGATCTCCAAAAATTTCTAGTTCCGTTCTTGATTATATCAAACATGCTATTAAAACTTATCTAATGCTTTGATGTTACATTATTTCACTTACATTATGTTACATTATTAAAACATTATATATTATATATATATATCCTTACAATACTATAAGAGCCTTAAATTTTTCTTCAGTAGTTTTTTCAGTCCAACACGACACCGCTTTTGACAATGAAATAGCCGCAATTTTTGACCTTTGTATTTTTTTTAAAAAAAATTGGTGCTTTAGCTTTGGTTTGTCGAGTTACTCGACAAAAACAAAGACCAAGATAGCCATTTTAGAGCTGCATTTAAGCGATTGGGGCCAAAAGCACGTAACACCATCACTAATAAATCAAAGATTCAACTTCACAAATCTTCTCCCAGATCCCCACGGTACTTGTATTTTAGTATTAAGAAACATCAAAACCCCCATCAATAATAGGACAAGACTATAACAAAAGCACGAAATATCATAATTTAGGAAATTTGGCAACCATCAATTGAGTTAATTAGTTTTACTTACATTGCTTAATAATTCATGGCAATGTCCCGCATCGTGCCACATGATTTAGAGAATGGTTAATGAAGATTATTACATGAAAATTGCAAATTAGAGTGGCATCAATCTGCAACACAGTTTTTCAAGAAAGTGAGATTCATTTGCCAACACCAGTATACAAAATGAGCGCGCATTCACGTAGGGAATACTTCATTTGACTACAATTTATCTACATCAATTATAGTTTATATTATTGTTGTTTTTAACTAGAGAAAAAACAAAAAAAATACCAATTCTCGGCAACCATAAATGGTTGCCGAGGTTGCTCAGCAACCAAAACTCGGCAACCAGTTTTGGTTCCCGAGCAACCTTGGCAATCAGCTTTGGTTGCCGAGTTACTCAAATTTGCTACTCCGCATTAACAACTTTTAACATCATTGGTGAACAACTTTACCAACAAGTTATATATATAGAAGAGAGAGCGAGAGATAGAGGTGACTATTCCATATATTATGGGAATTGAGTTCTTGAAACTTGACATATACACACGAAATGTAAGATTGCGGCGGGGGACACCTGAAAACACAGATTTTGCCTATAAAAAATGGGCAGAAACATCAATTTTGAGATTGTTTTTGCAATTCTGGTGGCGAGATGTTTTTGTAACTATTTCAAAACATCAATTTTGAAATGTGAACATTTCATTGCCCCATATTAAAAAAAAAAAAATTGTGAACAGTAAAAATCTCGGCAATGAAATGTTCATTGCCCCATATTTAAAAAAAAAAAAAATTTGAACAGTAAAAATCTAGGCATATTTTTTTTAAAAAAAGAAAAAAATTCTAATGAACAGTAAAAATCTTGGCAATGAATTCTCAAGAATGAACAAGATTTTTTCCTGTTCATCGTAAATTTTTTTTTTTTTTTTACAAATTTTTTTTCTTTAGTTTATTTTTTATTTTACACCTATTCATTCAAAGAACTCGACAATCAACAATAACCAAAGAATTTTTTTTTTAAATACATATGTGTGAGTTTTAAAAAAAAAAAATTAACCATAATTTGTCATTGCTTGAGCAATGACAAATTATAAAAATTCATTTGATATTTTTTTTTTTGTCTTTTTCTAATCTTTTTGACAATTTTTTTTTTAGTTTATTTTTCCTTATTTGTTCTTATTTTACATATTTTCATTTATCTTTTTTATTTTATCTTATAAGCAAATTTGAATTTTTTTATTTTTTTTATTTTTTATAATGTGAGTTACTTGACAATATTGAATTTGTAATTTTTTTTTTTGTGTTGTCGAGTAGTTCGACAACATTGTAAGTTGATTTTTTTTTTTTTACACATGGATATTGACCCATTTTTATTTTTTATTTTATTTTAGAAATAATTATATAAAAGGTTCCTATCGTTATAACCTAAAATTTTTCACTACATTTTTCACATACGTATAACGCACGTGACCAAAATTTATATATATATGCATTACATTTAAAATTGAGGATATATAAACCAAAAGCAAAAGATCTACACGAACACCGCCACCATTTTCTTTGTTTATGAAGTATACAAGGGCATTTTAGTACGATGGACTTTTTAGAATCCCAAAATAAATGGTACAATGAAATGAAGCCCATTTGTCAAACTTCCTGCAGACGACTTGACAAGCAACGTAATAAGGAAAGTATTGCATGGAAATTGACTTGACAATGAACGTGGTTGGTGAAGAAGCACTATCTTAGAAATATACAGAAAGATTTGTTAAGAGTTTGATGAATTCATTTCCTTTTTTTATACGTAATATTGCTCCCACAAATATTATAAACAAATTATATGACAAGGGCTTGAGAAATTATATTAAGGGTGTGTTTGATTAATTCTATGAAAAAGAAATTTTTTTTTCATGTAAGTAGAAAAAAAAACCACCTATTTTGGTAAGAAAATATTTTTCAACTTTTCTTTCTTAACCACGCTTTAACGATTGTCTTTGGAAATCATTTTCATTTTCCACGTCAATCAAACAAACCAAAGATGGAAAATATTTTCCACTCGATGTGACAAAATTTTCTATGAAAAATCTTCCAATCAAACACATTCTAAAAAACAAAAGAGAAAAAAAGCATTTGAGTTTTGGGAGCAATAATCATGACATGTTTAACACGTAAAATATATACAGTCAACTTTTATAAGCTGCCTGCTTCATCGACAAACTCAAATATACTTTAAATAAAATGACTTTTTTGCACAAATGGTCCCTAACTTTATGCGCTTACTATAGGTTGATGACCTATAGTTTTCTTTTAGCGATTTAGTCAATATTTCAAATATTTTTGGCGACAATGGTCCTTTTGTTAATTTCCGTCCAATTCCTCCATTAAATGAGCACGTGTAGTGCAAATTTGACCATAGAAAATTTTGGATATAAGCGATAAAGGAAAATTTGCAAAACAAAAGTCTCAAATCTTTCAAAAAGTGTAGAAAAGTCTCCCAAACCTTCTAATCCTAATACATATAACTCAAACTTTTTGACAATTTTACTCATAACTTAATTAAATTAAAAATAACTCCTAAACATTTTCAAAAATACAAATAAGTCTTAAATCTTTTATTTTTTTTTACTGATTTACACTTAAAGTAATAAAAATGTGTCATCAAGTCCCAAAATTTTAATTTTGTTCACCAAAATGACATTTAAAATGTGTTTGATTAAATTGATTTTTTGGTAAAAGTTGATAAAAGTTGTTGAAATGTGTGCTTGAAAAGTTGTGAGTCTCTACAGATTTTTTATGCGATGGTGCATTAATTAACAAAAAAAATATGCCAATGATCAAAATTTGACCAATTTAAAATTTTAATTTATTTTTATACCAATTAATAAATAATAATTTAAAAAAGTTCTTCACCATCTCCATCCCATCCCGATAACAGGAGAAAATTTTTCCCTTATTCACAAGCATCGACAACCGATCTTTGGTGCCAAAAACATAGGAGGAACATTCCCCATGGTTCCTGCGAAACCGGGAGAGAAAAATATCTGGTTTCGACCAAATCGGGGAGATTTCTCCCGGCGACCGTGGGGGGGGTAGATTTGGTCGAAACTAGGAGAAAAAAATCTCTTTGGTTTCGCGAGAACCATGGGGAATGTTCTCCCTATGTTTTGGCAAAGCACTTGTTGTCGGTGTCGGTAACAAGGGAAAATTCTCCACTATTTTACGGGTGGGGGTGGGGGTGGGGTGGTGAATAAATTTTTTTTAATTATTATTTAGTAATTGGTATGAAAAATAAATTAAAATTTTAAATTGGTCAAATTTTGATCATGGGTATAATTTTTTTGTTTATTAACGGACCACTGGACAAAATCTATAGAGACTCTAAGAGCGTTGTTTTCAATTTTGATTTTGCTATAAAGCTAAAGTTAAAGTCAATAATTAATTTTAACCATACATTTTATGGTCCTACAACTTTTCAACTACACATTTCAACAACTTTTATCAACTTTTACCAAAAAATCTGATTTTAATCAAACACATTTTAAATGTCATTTTGTGAACAAAATTAAAAGTTTTGGGACTTGATGACACATTTTTATTTTTTTTAAGTGTAAATCAGTAAAAATAACAAGATCTATGACTTATTTGTATTTTTGAAAAGGTTTAAGAGTTATTTTAATTTATTTAAGTTAGGGTTAAAATTGTCAAAAAAGTTTGGGTCATATGTATCAAGATTAGAAGGTTTGGAGACTTTTCGACACTTTTTAAAAGATTTGAAACTTTTGGTGCAAATTTTCCTTTACTTTTTATATCCAAAATTTTCCATGGTCAAATTTGCACTACACGTGCTCATTTAACGGAGGAATTGGACGGAAATTAACGAAAAGGACCATTGTCGTCGTAAATATTTGAAATAGGGGCTAAACTGTCAAAAATAAAATGATAAGTCCTCAACCCGCAGTAAGTGCAAAAGTCAAGGACCATTTGTGCAAACAATCCTAAATAAAATTTTTTTTTATCCGGGCCTTATTTTTCTGATGGGCAAGCCCGACATTATTTTGCTACAATCATATGACATACTTGCAATGACAAAATTAACTACAAAAATTCTGTATCAGCATGCATCAACATTATATATTAAAACCTTTTAATTTTATGAAGCCTAATTTTTTAGCAGTTATGGAATATATTAGTTTGTATTTTGTTGATCGATGTTGCCTAGGTTTTTTTCCTTCTAGATTGTCAATTGTTAGAAGCTTTTAATACTTTAAGGGTGTGTTTGGAACAACTCTTTTTGAAGTCTAAAATTATTTTTTAAAGAATAAAAGTGATTTTAGTCATATTTAGATCCGTTTTGGTATATCTGTTGTAAGTAGAGTTTTTAGTAGTAGATCTTTTAGCATAGAGCTTTTGTTAAAAAATTGTTGATTGTTTGGATATGAATCTAAAAGGTGTTGTGAATATTAAATTGAGTGTTTGGTTGCATAACTATAAAAGTACTTTTGTATAAATTTTATATTTATTTGATTAAATAATAATTAATTATTATATATCTCATATTATTTATTTTAAAATAAATAATTTGTTTTATATCTTATAATAACTATTAAAATTAATATATTAGTTTAATTATAACAACACGATTGATTTATTATATTTGACTAAACAATAATTAATTATTGTATAACTCATATTATTTTTTTAAAAGAAACCATATATTTTATATCTTATCATAACTATTAAAATTTAATTATAAGGATAATTGCATTAAAGGTCTCCAACGTTTTAAAATCGTTGGGGATATGCTCTAACCTAAAATAATTGCACCAAACGTCCCCAACGGTTTAAGAAATAGGCATGGGAGGTCCCTCTTCACGCTTTCCGTCAAATTTCGCTGTTAAAATCAAAGTGTGGACTGCACGCGTAATTTTTTTCAAAAAGGAGAGTGAGAATGGCGAGCAAAAAGTAAAACCACTTTCAATTCTTTTTCAGTCAAGAATCACTTAGCTCAATCTTCTCTTTTCTAGATTCACTCGAATCGATTGTCAACATTTGAAACCCTAGACAAAACTCTTCTTCTACGGGAAGTCAAGAAGAAGGTCTTCATGAACAAGTTGATTTCACTAGAAGTCCTCATTGCCGGATATGTACAAAAGAACTAGGAAAATCCCTGTTTGGGAAGAAGAGGAAATGGCCAAAGGGTAATTGAGATCTCGCACTTGAATCGAAGGGCGATGGTCGATTGTATGATCGCAGAATCACTAGTAAGAGGATTATTCCCAATATCAACCGATGAACCCCGTGAGTCAATCCATGAAAACCGGTTGTTCATAACTGTTTCAAGGTCCTCAACTAACCTTTCAACATTACTCAAAGCGGATGAAAGGGATGAAAGAAAGCGACACTTTTGATAGTACCCTTGAAACCCGCTGGACCCTAAAGCGGCGTCGACTGCGCCTCTCCATTTTGCACCTCGGAAGATCATACTCAAACACGAAATTACGATTCGCAACCTCGGTTTGATCCCCATTGCACCAATACTAATCCTAATTCGTCTCAATGCTTCGCGTCGGAACATGAGATAGACCGTTTGTTACTTGCTGCTTTGCTCGCACTCTCAACCCTCCGAGCTTTGGGCCTCGGATGTATCTTCAAGCCATATTCCAACTTAGCAACACGTTCACTCTCCCCATTCCCGTAAATAGGAATAACGGTGCTATCGGATACCTCTCCCTTACAAACTGGACATTCCTTGAAGTTGAATCAATATACGACACTTGATAAAAACACACCCAACAAAACAAGTGACCGCGATGAAGTCGTGAGACGTGTTCTCTCGCCAAATCCAACCATATATTACAATCATAAAAGCTCCCGCCTTCCTTATCAACCTTCTTATCATCGGAATTTAACTCCAAAGCCTTTGCAACCAAATGGCAACTACCCATTTTATATCCTTTATCCCTCTCAGCACTCCTTTCCATAACACCACCACCATCAGTTCCACTAAGAGCACCTCTCTCACCATCCACATTAACCATAGGTTCACTTGAAAAGTCACTTATTTCCACAGAATTACGTAATTGTTTCCACCTCTGACGCTGCCCTGTCATTCCCACTCTCGTTTTTTAGAAAAAAATTGCGCGTGCAGTCCACACTTTGGTTTTAACGGCGAAATTTGACGGAAAGTGTGAAGAGGGACCTCTCATGCTTATTTCTTAAAACGTTGTGGGACGTTTGATGCAATTATTTTAGGTTCGGGCATATCCCCAACGATTTTGAAACGTTGGAGAACCTTTGATGCAATTATCTCTAATTATAATAACATGATTATTTTAGTATATTCGATTAACAGTAATTAATTATTTAAATCAAACATATTAAATTGTTTGAATCAAACATATTATATATAATTTGTATTATATTATTTAACACGCCAACATTTTTTTCCCACTTTATATAAGTATATGAAGTGACAATTTGATATAAGTATTTAATTTAGTAAATAAATTAATATTTTTTTTTTCTGTATTAATGGTAATTTTGTTAATTTTTAAGTTCATTGTTAATTACAATTTCTCGTAAAAGTTCAATTAGAGCATTTTAGAGAAGCTCAAACTTTGGATTTCTCTAAACAACTTTTTAAAGCTATTTTTTTAGTCAAAAAGTGCTTGTTTACTTTAATCAAACAACAATAAAAATAACTAAAAGTACTTTTACTCTTTAAAAGTACTTTTAGACTTCAAAAAAGCCCTTCCAAACACACTATTATAACGGTTTGGCTAAAGTCAATAAACGCTTTTTGATTAAAAAACTTAAAAAAAACTATTTTAGAGAAACTCAAATTTTGAGCTTATCTAAAAAGTTCTAATTGAACTTTTACGAGAAGTTGCAATTAACATTTATAAAACTTATATATAACAAATTAACATTAATATATCCCAAAAAGATATTAATTTATTTGTCATATTAATTACTTATATCAAATTGTCACTTCATATATTTATATAAGAGCATATCCAATGTACTCCATCTATTATTTTTTAGACGTGCCACATAAGCACAGATAGACGAAGTTATAAAAAAAGCTCTCTCAATGTATGCTAACGAGGACTCATTCGAGCTGATTTGGCACCCTAAAAAAATAGACTCCGTCTAGAAGTTCGTTTAAATTTAGATGGAGTGGCTTAGCAAATTTAAATCTAATTAAGCATTTTATAAAAAAAATTGAAGACATTTTTTTTTTAAAAAAAAAGAATGCCATATAAGCGGTAATATTAGTTTTAGAGGAAACCTATTGGAGATGTATGCATAAAGAAAGCCATCGAAGCCTTGCATCAAAGGGTTCACATTTCACCACATGTCATCATCTCACACAAATCACCTTCACTTAAAAGTTGCATATTTGAAGAATACACTTGTTATAGACGATATCAAATGAAGTAGCAACTTCAACACTTGTATTCAAATCATTATATCCGGGTGAATTTAGGGAGAGGCGGAATCGGACTATAACTCATCCCGCTTTGAAAAATTATTTTTATAGTGTAAGAAAAACTTTTTAGTGTAATTTTTTTTAGTACTAGGTCTTGAAGTATAAATTCTTTTTTTTCTATTAGTAGTCCTTTCAAAATCTAGTTCGTTCTTGATTATATCAAACATACTATTAAAACTTATCTAATGCTTTGATGTTACATTATTTCACTTACATTATGTTATATTATTAAAACATTTATATATATATATATATATATATGCATTACATTTAAAATTGAGGATATATAAACCAAAAGTAAAAGATCTACACGAACACCGCCACCATTTTCTTTGTTTATGAAGTATACAAGGGCATTTTAGTACGATTGACTTTTTAGAATCCCAAAATAAATGGTACAATGAAATGAAGCCCATTTGTCAAACTTCCTGCAAATGACTTGACCAGCAACGTAATAAGGAAAGTATTGCATGGAAATTGACTTGACAATGAACGTGGTTGGTGAAGAAGCACTATCTTAGAAATATACAGAAAGATTTGTTAGAGTTTGATTAATTCATTTCCTTTTTTATACGTAATATTGCTCCCACAAATATTATAAACAAATTATATGACAAGGGCTTGAGAAATTATATTAAAAACAAAAGAGATAAAAAAGGCTTTTGAGTTTTGGGAGCAACAATCATGACATGTTTAACACGTAAAACTATATACAGTCAACTTTTATAAGCTGCCTGCTTCATCGACAAACGCAAATATACTTTAAATAAAATGACTTTTTTGCACAAATAGTCCCTGACTTTTACGCTTACTGCAGGTTGAAGACATATCGTTTCATTTTTGACAGTTTAGTCTCTATTTCAAATATTTTTGGCGACAATAGTTCTTTTCGTTAATTTCCGTCCAATTCCTCCATTAAATGAGCGCGTGTAGTGCAAATTGACCATAGAAAATTTTGGAACAGTAAAGAAAAATTTGCAGCAAAAGTCTCAAACCTTTCAAAAAGTGTCGAAAAGTCCCCAAACCTTCTAATCCTAATACATATGATCCAAACTTTTTTGACAATTTTACCCATAACTTAATTAAATTAAAATAACTCCTAAACATTTTCAAAAAATACAAATAAGTCTTAAATCTTTTATTTTTCTGATTTACATAAAATAATAAAAATGTGTCATCTCCCAAAACTTTTAATTTTGTTCACCAAAATGACATTTAAAATGTGTTTGGTTAAAATCGATTTTTTGTAAAGTTGATAAAATTGTTAAAATGTGTGGTTGAAAAATTGTGGGATCATAAAATGTGTGTTAAAATTAATTGTTGACACGACTTTAGCTTTTTGCAAAATCAAAATTGAAACAACGGACTCTTAGAGTCTCTACAAAATTTGTCTGATGGTCAGTTAATTAACAAAAAAATTATACCTATGATCAAAATTTGACCAATTTAAAATTTTAATTTATTTTTCATACCAATTACTAAGTAATAATTTTTAAAAAATTCTTCACCATCTCAAGTCCACCCCATCCCAAAAGCAGGAGAAAATTTTTCCCTTGTTATCGGCAAACAGGTGTTGGTGTCGGAAACATGGGAGGAACATTCCCCCCATGGTTCTACGAAACCAGGAAGAAAAAATCTCTCTGGTTTCGACCAAATCGGGTCGATTTTTCTAGTGTGGGGGTCGGGTAAATTTGGTCCAAACTAGGGAGAAAAAATCTCCTTGGTTTCACTGTTTTCGTGAAATCGGGTTTCACGAACCATGAGGGAATGTTCCTCCTATGTTTCCAAGCCTTTGGTTGTCGTATCGGTAACAAGAGAGAAATTCTCTCCTGTTTTCGGCGTGGGGGGTGGGGGTGGTGAATAAAATTTTTTTAATTATTATTTAGTAATTGGTATGAAAAATAAATTAAAATTTTAAATTGGTCAAATTTGATCATGTGTATACTTTTTGTTAATTAATGGACCACTGGATAAAATCTGTGAGGCTCTAAAGCCGTTGTTTTCAATTTTGATTTTGCTATAAGCTAAAGTCAAAGTCAACAATTAATTTTAACCGACATTTTATGGTCCGCAACTTTCAACTACATATTTCAACAACTTTTATTAACATTTACCAAAAATATGATTTTAATCAAATACATTTTAAATGTCATTTTGTGAACAAAATTAAAAGTTTTGGGATTTGATGACACATTTTATTATTTTAAGTGTAATCTGAAAAAAAAAAGATTTATGACTTATTGTATTTTGAAAGGTTTAGGAGTTATTTTAATTTATTTATGTTAGGAGTAAAATTTTCAAAGCATTTGGGTTAAATGTGTTAGGATTAGAAGGTTTGGGACTTTCTCACTTTGAAAGATTTGAGACTTTGCTACAAATTTTCCTTTACATTTTATATCAAAATTTCCATGGTCAAATTTGCACTACACGCTTGTTTAACGGAGGAATTGGATGAAATTAACAATGACCATTGTCGTCAAAAACATTTGAAAAGGGGTTAAACTATTAAAATGAAGCGATAGTAACTAACTGCGTGCAAAATTTAGGGACCATTTGTGCAAAAAAGCCTAAATAAAATATATTTTCTATTCGGGCCTTATTTTTCTGATGGCCCGATACGGCCCACCAAAAATTTTGGGCCGTGCACTCTCCAGTTTATTTTGCTACAATCATATGACATACTTGCAATGACAAAATCAACTACAGAAATTCTGTATCATCATGCATCATCATTATATATTAAAACCTTTTAATTTTATGAAGCCTAATTTTTTAGCAGTTATGGAATATATTAGTTTGTATTTTGTTGATCGATGTTTCCTAGGTTTTTTTGCCCTCTAGATTGTCAATTGTTAGTAGCTTTTGTTGACCTCCAAAATGGCTGCCACAGCGGATCCCACGCTTACCGCCCACGTGTACTTTCCTCTTACTAAGACTGCCACGTGGTTTATTCAACCACGTAGATAATCCTCCGTCCGGATGGAAGGAAAATAAAAGGTCAAGGACACTCTTAAAGCAAAGGTGATAGCCTAAGGGCCTCCCGCTAACAAATTCTCAGGCGGTTATGGTACTCAAGAATAGTTAGAATGGAGGACTTGATATGTGTGTAGTGAGAGTAATATTTTCAACATCCTTCTTTTGTGAAACGAGTTTGGTATTTATAGGCCAATTCTATGAGAACGATCTCCTCGATGTGCGACACGTGGCTCCATCCGGGGGTTCTTAAGTCACATCTTTGGTGTCATGTCATTTGTATTAATGGGAAAGTCACTTTCACCGCAAACTAATGAGCTATGATCACTGACAAGCGTTGGCGGTGTCCCATCAATCTTTTCAAGGTTGAGTTGTAGGGAGGCTTCCTAGACACGCAACCGGGTCGGCCAATTATGTCGCCCCGGCCTCGATAACCGCCTCCTCGGTTCAAACCCCGGAGAAGGGTTAGGTGAGAGCGTATTTGTTTCGACTATGCTTACGTGGCGCGTGGGTGAGACTATCTTGCCCCCGTGGGCTGCCAGGTAGGACCGGCACATAATAGCTTTTAATACTTTAAGGGTGTGTTTGGAACAACTCTTTTTGAAGTCTAAAATTATTTTTTAAAAAATAAAAGTGTTTTAGTCATATTTAGGTCCGTTTGGTATAACGAGATGGCAAAAATATCCGATCCGCCTGAACCCGATGGATACCGATCCGAATGGGCGAAAAATACCGATCCGCAGATCGACGGCGGATCGGACGGATATTCGTGATCCGCCACGGATCTCGGGGCGGATCGGATAGCCCCGATCCGATCCGCCTCGTATGTTAAAAAAAAGGATTAAATTATAACAAGATAAAAAATTTAGGGCAATGGCTGCAATTGCAATTTCTAATTTGTTAATTCCTACACCTAGGTTCTTGATTCCATGAAGTTATGAAGATGAGATGATAAAAAATTTGTTTGTTTGTTTTTTTATTGTGTATTTTGGAGTATTCAATTTTTAATTAAGTAATTGATGTCGTTTGTTTCTTTTAGACATTTAATTAAGTAGTTAATGTATTTTAGAATGTTGTTTAAACTCTATAGTATAGTATACGGATCAGGGCTCTGATCCGCCCCGATCCGTATCCGATCCGCCCCGAAAAATGGCGGATCGTGGGGCGGATTTGGATCTCCTACAATTATTGCGGGCGATTTGGATCGGTGATCCACCCCGATCCCTTCGTTGCCATCACTATGTTATGAGTAGAACTTTTAGTAGTAGAGCTTTTAACAGTAATGCTTTTGTTAAAAAACTGTTGACTGTTTGGATATGAATTTAAAATGTGTTGTGAATATTAAATCGAGTGTTTGATTGCATAACTATAAAAATACTTTTGTATAAACTTTATATTTATTTGATTAAATAATAATTAATTATTATACATCTCATATTATTTGTTTTAAAATAAATAATTTGTTTTATATTCTATAATAACTATTAAAATTAATATATTAATTTAATTATAACAACACGATTGTTTTATTATATTTGACTAAACAATAATTAATTATTGTATAACTCATATTATTTTTTTTAAAAGAAATCATATAATTCACTTGAAAGATTACTATATCAATCATGCTCGCTACTCAAACCGGGTCCCTTCCGTCAAATCCAGCACTCGACATCCTATATCAAGGTATGTATCATATAGCAATCTTTCTTCTATTCATCGTGCTTTTACATACAATATTTCTCATATCGTTGAGCCAGCAACATATGAGGCAGCATGTCAGGATCCCAAGTGGGTAGCTGCTATGAATGATGAAATTCGTGCATTGGAAGAAAACAACACTTGGTCCCTTGTCCCACTTCCTCCGGGTTCTCATCCTATTGGTTGTAAGTGGGTGTTTAAGGTCAAATTTAATTCTGATGGTACTGTTGAACGTTACAAAGCACGGCTGGTGGCAAAGGGGTTTACACAACGAGAAGGGATTGATTATAATGAAACTTTCACTCTAGTTGCAAAGTTAACAACGATGCTTACTCGTCGCCTCTATTCGCATAGCTGGACGCCTTCATCGGATGGATGTCCACAATGCCTTTCTTCATGGTGCCCTTGATGAGGAAGTCATATGACTCCTCCACCGGATTTCGTCGACGGAAGAGACACCGGTTGTATGTCGATTTCATAAATCTCTATATAGATTGAAACAAGCATCTCGTTCTTGGTTTCAAAATTTGTATCATTGTTATTCGATTTGGGTTCAAACAATCACATGCATTATTCACTTTACCAAGGTCGGTGGTGATTCATTGATTGTTCTATTATATGTGGATGACATGATTGTCACAGAAACAATAAAGAAGCGATTTCTTCCACGAAGACGCTTTCTTGCATCTCAATTCAAGTTGAAGGACCTTGCACACTAAAATACTTTCTTGGGTAGAAATTGCTCGCTCGAGATCGTGATTTCGATAAATCAAAGAAGTATACTCTGACATTCTTCAAGAGGCGGTTTACTTGGAGCGAAGCCTGTAGCATTTCCATGGAGCGATCATCAAAATTTAATTCGACGGATGGAGAATTGTTGAAAGATCCCACATATTATCGGCGGTTGGTAGGGAAGCTCATTTATCTCACCATTACTAGACGAAATCTCATATTCGGTCAATACACTCGATCGGTTTATGCAGCACCTAGACAACCCCATCTTGATGCGGTTCACCGATTGTCTCGATACTTGAAAGGAGCACCGGGACAAGGATTATATTTCCCATCAAGTGCAAAATTGCAGCTAGCAGGATTTTGTGATGCAGATTGAGCTGGAGACATTACTACACGGCGGTTAGTTACGGGATATTGTGTATTTTTGGGAAAGGCACTTATATCATGGAGAAGCAAGCAAACAACGTGTCCAAATCTTCAGCAGGCAGTAATATAGGGCAATGGCTTCCATTACTTGTGAGCTTACATGGTTGAGGGATTCTTGGATGACTTATGTGTGGATCACCTAAGCAAAGAACTTTATATTGTAACAATCAAGCAACAATACATATTGCGGCTAATCCAAGATATCATGAGAGGACAAAGCACATTGAAATAGATTGTCATATTGTTCGTGAGCGAATCATTAGAGAGAGATCAAGCCGCCTATGTTTCAGCGATGTCGATTGCGATTTATTTACTAAAGCACGGGCAAGGAAGCATTTCATGTTCACTCCCAAGTTGGGCACTTTTGACATTCATGCTCCAACTTGAGGGGAGATTAACATATATTTACTTACCATATTTCTACATTCACCTTATTGGTAGAATTGTATTTATAGAAAGATATCATATATGTAATATTTATATATTTAGTGCAGATTTTTTTCTTACTAGTATATATACATTGTACTCTTGTAATATTCATTATTCAATCATTCATACAATTGAATTTCACTTTCTTGTAAGACGCGAGAGGTTTGTTAAGCTTTATGATATTACAATTTTTTCTCACGAGTTGGATTTTTCAAAGTATTGGTCAAATATACAAGCATAAGAAAAAGATCATTACAAGTAATTTTCATTTTCGTTTTGTTTTGTTTTCTTTCTTAAATGTAGTTTTGTAATAACCACTTTTAATATTTTGGTCATCACATTAAATATTTGTTTGTCTAAGTTGTTTGCTTTCCTTCTACTCCATTGAAATTTGATAATAGCAAGTCTATTGACATTCTATTTTCCTCCTCTCATCAACATTAATTTAATTATAACAACACGATTGTTTTATTATATTTGACTAAACTATAATTAATTATTGTATAACTCATATTATTTTTTTTAAAAGAAGTCATATATTTTATATCCTATCATAACTATTAAAATTTAATTATAATAACACGATTATTTTAGCATATTCGATTAACAATAATTAATTATATAAATCAAACATATTAAATTATTTGAATCAAACATATTATATATAATTTGTACTATATTATTTAACATGCCAATATTTTTTTTTCGCTTTATATAAGTATATAAAGTGACAATTTGATATAAGTATTTGATTTAGTAAATAAATTAATATTTTTCTTTGATGTATTAATGGTAATTTTGTTAATTTTTAAGTTTATTGTTAATTACAATTTTCTGTAAAAGCTCAATTAGAGCTTTTTAGAGAAGCTTAAAATTTGGGCTTCTCTAAAATAATTTTTTGAAGCTATTTTTTTAGTGAAAAAGTGATTGTTGACTTTAATCAAATAACAATAAAATAGCTAAAAGTACTTTTACTCTTTAAGAAGTATTTTTAGATTTCAAAAAGTCCTTCCAAACATACTATTATAACAGTTTGGCTAAAGTCAATAAGCGCTTTTTGATTAAAAAACTTAAAAAAAACTATTTCGGAGAAACTCAAATTTTGAGCTTATTTAACAAGTTCTAATTGAACTTTTACGAGAAGTTGCAATTAACATTTATAAAACTTATATATAACAAATTAACATTAATATATACCAAAAGATATTAATTTATTTGTCATACTCCCTCCGTCTCACAAAGATAGACTTGTTTTCTTTATTTATCTGTCCCAAATTATAGGCAACTTACTTTTATAGAGGGTGTATTAAATTTTTCATTTTCCTAATATACCCTTATTTAATTTACATTGTTATCCACCCAAAACATGCATTTAAATTTATTAGATTCATGAATAACTAATATTAAATGGAGGTATAATAGGAAAAGTGTGTGAAAAATTTATAATTTCAATTACATTAAATGGGATTTCTTAATTTGTGTGGAAAAAAAAAATGAGTCTATCTTTGTGGGACGGGGGGAGTATTAATTACTTATATCAAATTGTCACTTCATATATTTATATAAAAGCATATCCAATACACTCCATCTAGTATTTTTTAGACGTGCCACACAAGCACAGATAGACGGAATTATAAAAAAACCATCTCCAATGCATGCTAACAAGTACTCTTTCTAGCTGATTTGGCACCCTAAAAAAATAGACTCATTTTAGAAGTTTGTCTAAATTTAGACGGATTTCTAGACGCAGTGACTTAGTAAATTTAAATTTAATTAAGCATTTTATTAAAAAAAATTGAAGACATGTTTTCTTTTTTTTCTTTTTTTTTTAAATAATGCTACATAAGCGGTAATATTAGCTTTAGACAAAATCTATTGGAGATGAATTTATAATTTGACCGTCTATTCAATAACGTAGTGCCATATAGACTGAAAGCCCGTCTATTTTACCTATCACGTAGACTACAATAAACAGAGTGCATTAGAGATGCTCTTAAGTGAAAAACATATGTTGGCGTGTTAAATAATAAAATACAAATTACACATAATATGTTTGATTTAAATAAATTAAGTTTTAAGTAATATGATGTATACTAATACTGAAATAATTGAGTTATCGTAGTTTAATTAAGATATTAATTTTAATAGTTATTATAGGATACGAAAAAAATATTATTTATAAAAGAAAATAATATAAGATATATAACAATTAATTATGTTTAGTCAAATATTTATATAATTTTTATAAAAGTACTTTTATACAACAAAACACTCAATTTAGTATTCACAATATTTTTTGAATTTACAATCAAACAGTCAACAATTTTTTAACAAAAACTTCACTCACAATGTTTTGCATTTTTTGTGCTAATATATTTCTATTTACAACTTGTTTATTTTGAGTCAACACACACTTTAGTTTTTGAACAATAATAGACGTGCTATTTTCAAGACTCATCGACTACAAATAAATCAAGATAGGATTTTCTCTTTTATGAAAGTTGAAGGTATTTAACTTTCTTGTAAGATGAGAGAGATTTGTTAATCTTTATGATATTACAATTTTTTCTCACGAGTTGGATTTTTCAAAGTATTGGTCAAATATGCAACGCAAGAAAAAGATCATTACAAGTAATTTTCATTTTTATTTTTTTTCTTTTTTTTTCTTAAATGTAGTTTTGTAATATTGACTTTTAATATTTTGGTCATCACATTAAATATTTGTTTGTTAAGTTGTTTGCTTTCCTTTTACTCCATTGAAATTTGATAATAGCAAGTCTATTGACATTCTATTTTCCTCCTCTCATCAAGTCTTTCTTCCTTTGGTTTCCTTTTCTAACATTGAAGTTTGAAAGTCCTACATTGCCATTTGCCAACATAAGAGGAAGAAAAGTATAGGTAATTTACATTTCATATTCAATTCAATTTATTTCTCACTCTTGAATTTTGTTCTCATAATTAATATTAACTTTCATATTTTCCTCCATGTACCAAAATTTTCTTCTTTTTCTGTTTTCTCAATTGAAGTTTGAACATATTGAGTCATATACTCAACGATAATTTTCATGGCTCATACAACCACATCTTAGCACGCTCACAAGGGCCCATAGTTATAAAAATCGATTGGGACATTGTCGCATGACAAAAAATCACCCATCGGGTCACTGGCTCAACAGTCGGGCGGTAGTTGAATTGGTAGACAATTCCAATTTTACATATTATTAATTATTTATAACATACAATAGAACAACAACAAAAAGTACTTTTACAATAGTAAATTTCACCAACTTTTTATAACAAAAAGAAGAAGTCAATAAGTAACAATTTGATCGAAACACCATTTCACTTCCAAAAACAACTATAAAAAAGTCATCAATCAAGTATGCATTCAACCATCTAAATTGTTGTGCAAATGATGAAGTCTGTTGTATTAAAGTTTTCATTTACTTTGCCCGCATCTCCATTCTCACAAGATCACTAAAATTTAAATCATCTACGTACCCAAGTTTTAAGTTCAACATTCGCAATAATTTTAGCTAAAAAAATACGAACAAAATAAAACCAGTAAAGTAAATACCATCATTATGATTGGTTAAGTCATGATGAATGGCCTCCAACTCATCCTGAGAAAAATATGGTTTGGTAAGGGATGGCAGATTGGCAGTGGTGCTAGATGTGCTCTGGGGATGGCGGGTGGTAATTTGGGTGTTTTCTTTTTCCTTCTCTTTTTATGTTTCTTTTTTTCTTTTTACTTTCTTTTCTTTTCTCTATTTATTTATTTTAATTCAAATCAAAGGTACAATGGTCATTTTATACAAAATTAACTTTTTAACAGTTAAATTAACGTTTTTAGTTCAAAAAAGATGGTAGTTGCACACATTTAATAAGTTGGGAACCCGGGGTTCTAAATGTGAAGGTTCAGAACACAATTGTAAAAAAGTTCAAAGTTTAGGGACCCTGCTGAAATTTATCCAATAATTTATTAAATTACTTTTTGAATAAAATAGTGAAGAAGCAAAATTAGCGGACCATCCCATTGGTAAAGAGGCCCACTTTAAAAGGGAACCAGCAAATTCGTGTTTAGTTCGGATTATGAAGAGGTCGGCTATATTATTCGGATCTGCTATTTATTTATTTTAATTCAAATCAAAGGTACAATGGTCATTTTATACAAAATTAACTTTTTAACAGCTTAAATTAACGTTTTAGTTCAAAAAGATGGTAGTCGCACACATTTAATAAGTTGGGAACCCGAGGTTCTAAATGTGAAGGTTCAAAACACGATTGTAAAAAAGTTCAAAAGTTTAGGGATCCTACTGAAATTTATACAATAATTTATTAAATCAATTTTTTGAATAAAATAGTGAAGAAACAAAATTAGCGGACCATCCCATTGGTAAAGAGGCCCACTTTAAAAGGGAACTAGCAAATTCGTGTTTAGTTCGGATTATGAAGAGGTCGGCCATATTATTCTGATCTGCGAAAGAAGTGGATATTACACCCACTATTTACAAATATTAAAATAATTAAAATCTAACAATTTAGTTTATTTATTCCAAAAATCTACATATAATTAATATTATATTAATTAATAAAACAATGAATTAAAATCAAATGACTATTTCCACGTGAATTCACTCAATTTTGCTTTTGAGTCCTTGATTATTTGCACAATAAGTCATTCATTTTTATAAAATTTACACTTTAGTCCCTATACTTCCTCCTTCATTTCAATTTCGTCCTTTTTTATTTGCAATCTAAGTCATTCAACTTTTAAATTTGTACAAGTTGGTCCTCATATTTATACTTTTATATCAATTTAGTCCTTTGTATCACTATTTGATACATATGTTACAAATGATATTTTATATTACTGAATATGTTACATATTGTATTATGTTATTTTACACATCATATGTTACATGAATTGGTATTCTGTATCACTGATGTTACGTATATTACAAATGATGAAATCAATAGTTTTATTTGTTAAATTTAACATTGTGTTACATATATCTATATCATACTATAACGAACTTATTGAAGTTTAGAGTTGATTTTGCAGTTGTAACAATTTTTTGTTTAGTATCACAATCATACAAATGTTACAAATTATATTGTGTATCACTGTTTGATACAAATATTACAAATAATATTTTGTATCACTAAATATGTTACAGATTATATTATGTTATTTTACACAATACATGTTACATGAATTAATATTTTGTATCACTGATATTTTATATTTCAATTTGTAACACAGATTGTTACAAAATATCATTTGTAACATTTGTATCAAACATTGATACACAATATCATTTGTAACATATGTATCAAATAGTGATACTATAAAGGACTAAATTGATATAAAAGTATAAATATGGGGATCAAGTTGCAAAAATTTAAAAGTTGAAGGACTTAGGTTGCAAATAAAAGAGGACGAAATTGAAATGAAAGAAGAAGTATAAGGACTAAAGTGAAAATTTTATAAAGATGAAGGACTTATTGTACAAATAATTAAGGACCCAAATGCAAATTTAAGTGAATTCATGTGGAAATATATATTTTGTAGTATAGATTTAATTTTAATTTATTAATTTATTAATTAATATAATTTTAAGAATGTAGTATTTTTAGAATAAATTTATTAAATTGATAAAATTAGAATTATTTTTAAAAAGTGGTTTATTTATGAAAAAATCCCGCGAAAGAACCAATGTAAAAATGGACCTCCCATTCATTAAAGTCCAGAATCAGAATAATACATGCTTTATTAAGGTAAACTGAGCTGATGTAATCATTACTCTGAATTGGGTTGTCTCCAAGTTGCTTACTGTGCTACTCAATCCTACCAATCAGCGCTCTTAAACTATTTTCAACACATATCTTTAAATTAGTACAACTTTTACACTAAAATAGTGCAACTTTCACACTAAATTCATATGTTATCACCAATCCATTACTTCAAATATTGCAATAAATGAACAATGTCTATTTTCATATATTTAGATTTTTAATTCTCAACAACAATTTATTTCAAAAATTATTTAATTATATAATGTATTTATATTAAATGTATAAAATTTAAAATTCATTTATTTACTGTAATTATTGCATTCATTAAAAATAAGAAAATGCACGATACTCGATATTACAATTTAAAAAAACATTTAACATAAAAAATCGGACAAATACATATATCCAAAAAAAAAAAAAACATAAAACATAATTAATTTTGTCATTTAATTCTCGAAATTAGTATATTCATCATCCCACGATCAATCATCAATCAATGTATTTCAAGTGTAATTTTGATTTGCCGCCTCTTTATTTTCAATTTGCCGATGTTGAGTAATGAATTCTTGAAATCAAGTAGCTTCGCGTTTCATAACGCTATTTCAACTTCTAGATATCAAGAATTCCTTGCTCGACATCGGCAATCTCCAATTGAGGATATGGCGCTTCAACATCAATTGGCGCTACATTTTTCAATAATCATGTTGTGCATAATAATGCACGTAGTCATTATATCATGTAATATATGTTTATTCCAAAAATGTGATGGTCTTGCAACTATTACAAATCTTGATTGAAGAACGCCAAATGCTCGTTCTACATCTTTTCTTGTTTCATCGCAAATTTTTTTTGGTGAGTACGTGGATCATGAATTGTTTGTACAAGAGTAGACCATTTGAGGTATATACTATCTGCTAAATAATATCCCGTATTATATTTTTGTTCTTGTATGACATACTTAACTAGATGAGCAATACCTTTAGCAAGGTTGAAAAACAGATGGGATGCCTATAACACATTGATGTCATTATTTGAACTTGAAAACTAAAATGTGCATGCCATAATCACATATCGTAATAAGCTATAGCCTAGAGGATAATTGTTGGAGATCCACTACGGCCTCCATATTATCCTACCCAAGTTGTTGGACAATTTTTCTACTTCCAATACATACAATCTAGACTACCCAACATTCTTAGAAACCCATGTTGTTCACCAATATGGAGTAGCCTCGCGACGTCATCAAGGTTTGGTGATCTTAGATACTGCAACACAAACACCTCCACATTAGAACGACAAAATATCTTCAAACTTTTAATTGCCAGATTCTCCTATTTTAATATACTCATCAGTAGTATCCGCCGATACACCATATTCCAACATCCAAAACGTATAGCAGTTATCTTCTGAAAAGAAGACAATCCAATTCTACCTAGTTCATCCATTTTCTGTACAAAGTAGTTGTCATGACCTTCTAAAGCTTGAAGTATACGTAAAAATAACTTTCATAACATTCCAAAGCGTCAACGGAACATACCTTCATTGTAAAGTGGGTTCTCGACAAAATAGTTGTTGAAAAGATTTGCATCAGCATTTTGTCGATCACGATTGATAACTATATGACCAGGAATTGAGTCTCCATGGGTCACTTCGTGTTGTTGTTGATTGATATAGTAAGTAATAATTATATTGTTGCTGAAAACAATCTGAGTTATCACTTGCGTCGTCATTAATCAATCATTATTCGGTGTAGTGTTATTAAGTATCATTATCTCCGTGTTATCATTATCTTCGTCAAAGAGGGAATTAGAAGAATCTCCAGTATTGAAATTCATTTTTCTTATACAATTGGTGTAGTGAGTTTTTTTTTTACAAGATGGAGTACCCTGTTATATAACGTTTCTATAATGTAATCATACTTTAACCTTATCATACTTTATCATACTTTTACATACTTTTATGAGAGGTGTAAAGAAAGAATGACTACAAAGGGTTCGGGACTATAAAAATATCAACAACACAATATTGGTCGTGATCTAATATAAGTGTAAGTTCAAAATTTGGCTAATCACACACTCACTAAATATCGAGCATTAGATAAGTAAAAATTTTATTTTTGGTATTGTTTAATATCCTGCTAAAAGTGTTGCTTTATATTCAAACCCGAGGCATTTGATAAGAAATTTAACATTGACTCTGTTTCTGGTAATTCTCTTAGCTTAGTTTAAATTTGTATTTTAATTTTGTTTATATTTGAGGACGAATAAAAGTTTAGTTTGGGGTGTTTGATAAGTGTATTTTGTGCACTTATTCGAGCTTTAAAACTTAGCTTTTATCTTGTTATTTTATTTATTTTCTACTTAATTTAGTGTATTGTTCTTTTTGTTTCAATTTTAGACTCGTTTATAAGCAATTGGAGAAGAGTGGATGGAAAGAACAATAATTTGGTAAAATCGACGAGTAAATGAGAATAAAAATGAGTTTTTGAAGTAAATATCAAGAACCAAATATTGGAGGATGAGAAAGAAGATAAAATCAATAAGTTTAAAGTGTGTTGAAGTGATAATGAAGAGTTGAAGTAAATGATCAAACACTTAAAAGCCAAAAAATCGAATTGAGAAATTATCTATCGAAGCATATGGAAAATTAGAGAACAAATTTTGGAATTAAAATCTCCACAAGGCAAATGATATACCATTGGAAATATAATTGAATTACGAGTTCAACAATATTTACGGATCTCAATTTGAAATTTCATACAAGAAGTCATGACCGTTTGAAAAACTATTACAGAAAAAACAAAGCTGGGCGATCGTCCAAGCCAATAGCTAGACGAGTGCCCAGCACCAAATTGGAACATCAGAGACTTAAAACTTTGTTTGGATGATCATCCAGTGTATTTTTTTGGCCAGCAGGATTTTGTTACCTTTTGAGTTCAAACTCCAATTAGAAACTTTTGAGACATGATTTTAATGATTTTAAAATCTTTTGGGACACAATAAGGATACTATATATATGAGTTCTTAACTTATAATTAGAGAGTTGAATGTTGAGAGAAAAACAATAGAAGAAACAAGAAATGAAGATTGAAAGAAGGTCAATATTTATTCTTTCGAGAATTCAACGAAGATCAAAATCAATTTTTTCAAGTTTTCTTCCTATCCGGGTGATGAATTTTATATTTTTTTATATTTTCTTCTTAGTATTCTAGACTAGATTTGTTTTGTGCTAGGGTAATGACAAAACTTCTATCATGATCATTTAATTCTTTGAACCTAGTTTTTGATATTCAAGCATGTTTTTAATTTTAAATAATTGATATTGATTTCTTTTTCTCTATAACTATATGCGCAATTGTTATATGGGTTTTGTGGCTTGTTTTACAATCGTGAGATTGAAAATAAGTTAAACATATTATCAATTATCATAGAGTCCGATAGATGATAGATATATATCACTATGGTTTATGTGATCTTTAAGTATTCATAAATCTTAATGTATTGTTGTATCTTCGCATCCGTCATAGAGATATAGTCGGGTCACATATAGGGGTATGTTTAATTCTACTCGAGAGAGATTGTTAAAAAAATTAAGAATATTGATCTTCATAATTAAATCATATTATCAAATTCAACGGTTCGGTTTAAAGGGGAATTGGTATAGGTGGATTCATGATCCTAGTACGCTTTTCTTTCTCATATTCAAAGTAATTTGGTTTGAACTCAATCTTTTAATTATTTAAATTATAATTAGTTAATACTCTAATTAGTTCTTAGGTAACAAAACTTCAAAAGTTTATTCAATTCAATAAAGGTTAATTTAATTGTATTGAACTATCTAAATCCATGTGGTTACGATACTTGGACTCTAAAATCTACTTTATTATTTGTGTGATCCGTGCACTTGCGGTACAAAATATATTGCTAACAAGTTTTTGGTGCCATTGCTGGTGATTTTGTTTTAGTTCTTTTTCAATTATTTTAGTACTAATTCGAACTTTATTATTTTATTATTTTTCAGTTTATTTCAGTGTTTGAATTGTTTTCTTTTTAGACATTTACATGCGAAGCGTGAGACACGAGTCTCTAATACCAGCTGATCCATAGATCGAATGCAGTTTCCATCTTAGGCAAAGAAAAGCAAGAAAGACATACCAAAAAGACTAAAAATATTACGACACAATGAATAACAACGAGATTGCTCTGACAGGACGAAAAAATAGAGAAATAGCCACGAATGATGACAATATGCTAGTTGGAGACTTTATGACATCATAGATCATCCGAGTCAATCTAGCATTGTCTATTCATTGTTTGGGCAGTTGAACTTTCAGTTAAAGACCAATGTTATTCATCTTTTTCACAATGGGCATCATTTCAATGATAGGGCCGACGAGAATCAACATACACATGTTTCGCGATTCTTAGAAATGTTCCAACATTTGAAATATCAAGAGATCTCAGACGACGCCATATGTTTACGTTTGTTTTCACATACTCTACGTGACAGAGCTCTTTAGTGGTTGGACTCATAGTCGATTGTTAGCATCACCACTTGGAATGACTTAGTCCAAAAATTATGTACAAAATTTTTTCCATAGGTCAAGATTGCAAAGATGAAGATGAAATATCTATATTTCAAGAGTTAGAATCCGAATCTTTCGATGAGGTATGGAACAGTTTCAAAATATGCTAAGGATGTATCCTCATTATGGCATTAGTAAAGGGTTTCAAGTTCAATATTTTTATGTAGGTTTGCTTCCTCCCTTTAAAAGTATGGTAAATTCTTCATCCAACGGATCATTATCCACCAAAACCATTGCTGAAGCTTTGGAGCTGTTTGAGAGAATAGCTACCACCACTGCCATGTGGGCATCAGACCGAACTATACAGAAGAGAACTGTAGGGATATATGAAGTAGATACTTTCACTACATTATATGTAAAAATAGACTCATTGACACACAAAGTGAAGATCATGTCTCATTCAGTAAATGCGATGCAAACGAATAAATCAACTTGTGAAGAGTATGGGGGTAAACAACAGCACATCAGAATATCATATAAAATCATAGCAGCCTGAGCAAGTCGAGTATGTTCAAGGTGGTCAATAGCAGCAACCTCGGCAGTAGTCACGAAAACTACCACCTGATCCATTAGATTGGAGACATCAACTTTTAGGGTCTCACCGCTATAGTAGTAGCTTCAACCTCTTGACGGTTCTTTGATTGCTTCCATCATTGTATTACTAAGTTTCAAGGTAATGTGTTCCGATCTCATCGTATAAAAATTTTCCCATTTCAGCCAGGTTTTTCTCATTGCAACTCATCGCTTACTGCTATAATTTGGTTGTCTGATATTTTTTGCTAAAAATAGCAGCAAAAGATAGAGATGTCTAGAGCATATCCAAAATTGTTGAAGCCAGCACCTTCTGGTTTGGCTGCAGAAAGCTATTGATTTTATCTAGAGTGGCTTTGCTCTACTGCCTTTTGGACACCAACTTAGCCCGGATGGTTATGGATTTTCTCTTGGTTTCATCGACTACTTTCTTCTTAACTTGATGAGCTATTTACAATGTCGCCATAGACTTTGGGCCTTTTGGAAAACAACCCCAATGGTTTTATTATTATGGGAGAAATGATGGTAGATGGAGCAACTTTTGCCTTCCTTTTAAGGTCGGCAGCAACAACAACAATATTTTGCTCAGGTAGATTGGTGCCAAGAAAAAAGTCTATTTACAAGAGAGTTGATAACTGGCTTGAAGTCTCTATTGCCTTGCCACCACCGTATTCAGGCTCGAAAAGTTGAGCCTAGACTCTTGTGCCAATTTGCTCATCATTAGGTCAAATTGAACAAAAAATTTATTTTTGTTGATCAAGTTGGAGAAAGATATCTCTTTGTCTGAAATTTTGAATAGTCGATTGATGTCTTTCTTCTCTAACTCGAAAATACTTGTCGTCTGTGCACAAGGAAAAAACAACAGTTAAAAGTCGTAAATTTTTTTGATGTCAATTAATAAGTCCACATAAGTATAATACAATTATCAGATGATGCCACCCCCTGATCGAGGACTGCAAACCTCCCAGCAGCGGAGCATCACCAATGTACAGGAGCAAATAAAACCAGTTGCAGAAAATGATGGGCGTAGGTTAGGTTTGGTCAATTTTGGCCCAACCCAACAGGTTCTTCTTGATGAGAAATCAAACCTAACCAACCTATCCAAGGGTTGAAACCCAAATCCAACCCAAACCAACCAAGCTTATGTCTCGCTTGGCTTGGGTTGGTCAGTTTGGACTGGGGCCCAATTCACGTTTGATCCATTTATTTTTTTGTTGGACACCTTTTTTTTCTGCCCAATACTCGATGGGGCCTTTTTATTGAATTTGCTAGGAAATTTTTAAAAGTTTGAACCCAATTCAATTTGGGCTAATTCTAATTACATTAACAATAGAGATTTGAAAGGCTTTGGCCCAATTGAAGTTGGTCAAATCCTCCTCGAGTTTAATCTCATCTCTCTCCTTATGAGGGTGTATATTATAAAGTTAATAAAAACTTCACTTCCAATTGTTTGATTAAGAAAATAAAATGAATTCAACCTAATTACTAAAATGTTACAATCATCCAAATTCAATATGAATTAGAAATATTACAGCCATCCAATTAAAACTAATACAGTCTTCCAATCTCAATAAATTCAAAATTCAAAATAATACATTCATCTAAATATATTACAATTATCCAACTTTGATAAGCAATCGCTCTACAAGTTTCATTCGTACAACAAAGAAATGTGCATTCGAGTCGAACTTTGAATAAAGTCATTAGCAAATATTACAACAATACATCTACTTTAAAACTGTAAAATGAATGAATCACTTAGTGCGAAGGCATTTTATTATATTCAGTTGGCTTTGGGTTAATGACTCCAAAATTTTTACAAAAAAAAGTGAAAGAATTAACATAAATTAGATAGAAATAAGTAAAATTAACAATTGTATAGGATATAATTATATTACATACATCCAATTAGTTATAATATTCAACATCTTCCATAGAGAATCTATCCAAGTTTGGAGAAGTTTCAACCAATTTTGGGTGTACACCAAAACCTCTACCATTTTAGGGCTTAGAAAACTATGAAAAAGATTAAGGATCCTTCTTCAAGTACTAAAAGCATTTTTTAAAGAAACAATAGAAACTTGAATTGCCAACACATCTCTAACTAGATTGGACAAAATACCATATGTACTTCTGTTAATCTTTCACCAATTGAGAACATAAAAAATCCTTATCCTTTATGCTTTCACTAGCATCTAATAAGTATATTTTCACATAATTTTTTTTTTATCTCTCAGCACAATCTTTTGTTGCTTTTTTTTCTTTCTCCTAAACCTAGAAAGACGAGCATCACACGTAATAGAAGAAGAATTGCCTTTATTATAATTAAAAGAACTTACAAAAGCCTTAATTGATAATTGACTACCCTAGAAACTCTTTCACATCCCACATCCCACTCATAAATACATATTAGAATGGCTTTCAAAGCCTTAGTCATGTTATTAGCAACTTCATCATCCTTGTATAGATCAACAAATCAATATTCAACACAATTCACTTTCTATCTTGGATCAATGACACTAGAAATAAGCAACGTTTGGTTCACATTTTCAATTTTACTCCAATACTTATCAAATTTCTTCTTCATGTTAGAGGCCATTTCATCCAAGAAAAAATCATCACTTGAACTCCATTTATCCAATTTGATTACAAGATTATAAATTTCATGAAGATAAGTACAAGCACTTAAATACTGAAAGTCAAAGTTACATTGAAGAAATTTTTTAAAAAACTTGACAAACACATAATCATTGTGCCAATCCAAGCTTGAAGGAGGTCCACCTATCTTTCTACTCCTATCATCTTCCGGAAATTAATTCAAATACTATAGATCATCTTCTTCTAACCCTCTCAAAACGTTTTAGGAATTTCAAAGCAACTTCCCACATCAAATGCATATAATTCTACCTAGGTGGAGCATCCAAAAACACAATAGATTTGTACTCAATCTTTTCTTTCCTCGCACACTCTAATTTTTCGTATCTAGTAGGGGAAGATTTAACATATTTGATTGTATTACGGATACCTAAAATAGATTCATGTTCTTCTTTCAACCTCTCCTAGACAATTAAATTGATAATATGTGCACAATATTTTAAGTGCAAATATCTATCATCTAGAATACACCCATCATTACTCTAACCATCGACCTTCCTCATAAGATAAAAAAATATGTATTATTTGAGGTTGCATTATCAACCGTGATTGTAAAATTTTTCTCAATCCTCCACTTACGCAAACAAATCTCAATCATTTTGCCAATAATTTATCTTTTATGATTTGGAACAACAACAAAAATTAAAATGCACTTATTAAGCATCCAATCAGAATCAATGTATTGTACTGTAAATGACATATAATTAACATTCTGAATAGAAGTCCAAGTATCGATGGTGAGGAAAATCATTTGACGAGCACAAAAAGACATTTCTCAATTTCAATTTTTCATCCAAATATAACTTATAAATATCTCTAACAAGAGTCCTATGAGATGAGGGCTCAAACTGATGACATGCTACACTATAATAGAGTTTAAACTCACGGACTTCATCTAACCTAAAAGGTAGTTCATCCAGTATTACCATATTTTCACATGCAACCCTTCACTCTTCTTTACTATGGCCAATAGCTATAAGATTGC
Source organism: Forsythia suspensa (assembly GCA_023638005.1). Classification (NCBI taxonomy): domain Eukaryota; kingdom Viridiplantae; phylum Streptophyta; class Magnoliopsida; order Lamiales; family Oleaceae; genus Forsythia; species Forsythia suspensa. The sequence goes on along the minus strand of CM042674.1, from coordinate 34,006,186 downwards.
TACCATTACCCTCCTTTTGATTCTAAAAGGTAGAATTTTATGCTTGTTACCCTGCAATCTATAAGGACACTTCTTATAATTATTTGCCAAATGGTTACTCAGAGTGCTTGTCCCACACTTCTTGGTGCCACAAGCATGATAAACTTCATTGTAGTTACACTTACACCTAACATTTGGACCATCCCTTGAGCCCAATAGTATAAAGTGATTCAATGATGCTATTCTATTAGATTTTCTTGTTCCTAATGTTGATGGTGGACATGTAAAAAGATCTGATAGAAAATTTGTGACATTTGATGGGGGCTATATTGTCATTTTATTTTAGAAATATCCAGATATATCAACGTATTCTACCAAACATATCAATCAATCAATAGGTGACAAAAGAAACAAGTATTAATGCCATATAAGTAAGGCCTAATAGAACCAACATGGAGATCGAACTAACCTAGACAGAAGAAACAAGTATTAATGCACTATCAAATACTGTAATGCATCTTGCAATACCAAAATTAAAAGAAATTTTATTCTCACATTTGATATGCATGTTTTTGTTGAGTGGCATCATTTAGTTTGGGCTTCTGAATTTCCTTCCAACAACCAACACAAGCATAATGCATTGCATGTTACTTCCTCAACAGCCAACACATGCATAATGAAGCACATAACTTACCGAAAGTCAATTATAAAATCCATTCTATGTACTACAAACTTGGAAGATGATAAACCATCTCACATAAACACAACAATCTAGGTTGAAATGTTGGCTACAATTTTCATTATTTCTTTATTTGATTTCAAATGCACTTTATGGAACCTTTGAAATAATGTGTCATTATTCCATATACGAATTCTATCCACAACCTTAAACATGTGTTTTGTATACAAATGGACCTTATCTAATGTTTGTTACCAGGAATAATGGAATTCATCAATAATAGGAGTCGGTATCCATATTATGGTGAACTCGAGAAAACACAAGCATGTTTAAAAACGCTAACATATTGCTGTCACAAATTTAAGAAGGCAACTAAATAACAGGTGTACACATCAATTAGGCCTAACAAAAGAAGAATTGACCATAAAGAGCATTATTGAGCTAAAGTTTCAAATTCACAATATGATTTTTCATTTTTATGGCTTGTAAGATTTTCAATTAATTGAGAAAATTTTTCAGAAGAGATGTTGTCTTGAATGCTGAAGCGGTCATGGGTTGGTCAACACTAGTGGGTTCGACTAGAGGTTGGTGGCGACTTCGACGATAGATGGCGATTGGTGAGAGGCAATAAGTGAGAGAGACAAAAATGTCAGATTTAATAAAATTTTCTCCATTTTTCTTAATTGATACCCTATGATGGTGGCTGGGCAGTGATCTTTGTAGTAGCAGGGTAAAATTCGGAAGGCTGGTTGGGATTGTGTCCTTTTGAATGGACGAGGGATTTTTATTTTTTAGGGCTTGTAAGTTTTTCATTTAATTAAAAAAAAATTTTATAGGAGAAGAGTTGGCCAGAAGACTAAAGTAGTCGTGGATTGGCCGACGTTGAGTCGCAGTCGATTGTGAGAGAGAGAGAGAGAGAGAGAGATGAGAGAGAGCGAGAGGCGAGATACATACATAAATGGTTGTCTGATTTTCATATTTTAGGGTTGTGAAGTTTTGATTCAATTTTTAGTTGTTTTTAATATTTTTTAATAATCGAGTTGGGTTGGATTGAGTCGATTTTTATTATGTAACCCACAATCCGACCTTAAATTAGATTTTCAAAATCGAACCTAACCCAATGTAATGCAAAAACTGACCTAAACCGATCATGTTAGGTGGTTTGATCAGTTTGGGTTGATTTTTTGCCAACCCTATCCAGGAGGCTTGGCCTAATGTCATCCTTTCATTGGAGATAGCTTTGATTTTTTTAAAGAATGTCTCTCTCATTCTCTGAGACAATAAGAAATCCCAAAAGAGTCATGCCCATCCGTTGGGGAAAAGCTAGGTAGGGGCAATTCTAAAGCTACTTAGGGCGCGAACAAATGGGTGTAGAGGCAACCTCAGACCTGACCTTAATTGCAGTGCATTAAACGCCATACACCATGGAGGAGATTTTTGCCCTATTGTTTGGCTCAGGTAGGATCATTTCAATATCGTCGGGTATACGAAAGGTCTTCTGCAACTATACTAAATCTGTATTGGTGATGACCGAGGCTACATCTGATGCAACCCATTGCAACAAAATCGTTGTTTCTCCCACCGTCTCAATCAATAGCATAAGTCCTAAAGGTCGGCACCTCAGCTGACTATGACCACTATGTTGTCACTTTCCAAGACAGCCCCACTAGGATGGATGGCTCTCCTAGGCCAGAAAATTAATGGACCGGCATTAGAGAATGATGGCACCACCAGTCTAACCTCATCACTGTTACCACTAACAATACATTCTTTAACTCGAAGAACGTTAATTTATTGGGGATACATTTTTATGATGTATGTTTTTTTTTTCGGGAAGATATAAATGGAAAATAAGCAAAAACTCAAGAAATGATGAAAATGGATTGCACCTACAATTGCTACGCACTGCAAAATGGTTCTCTCTCAAAGTGTAACAAAATATTTTGTTTCTCAAGTTGCTAGAAATTTTTAAGCATATTGATAGGAAAGTAAAGAAATACTTTGCAAACTTGTTGCCCTTTCATAGATATTACACCTAAGTATCCCGAAAAGTGATATGCATTTTGTTTGATAAAAATCCAATGTGACAAAATATCAAACGAAAAGAAAAAAGAGTACAATAATTGTTAATGTTTTGGAGTATTAAGAAAATGTCTTTTGAGCACTAATTATAGTGCAGTGCATTGAAGATCTTTGAGTCGACGCATCCCAATATTGTGCACCAATTTCTTGAATGTGGATGTCGACGTAAGTCACCAAATTGTCATTACCATTCTTATTGATCATTTTTAAAAAGTTCTAAAAATTTGATAACAACTTTTAAAAGTAACCAATGTGATAAAGATGTTGTTGTCACGTCTCTATGATATAGTTGTTCGGATGTCAACAATACTTTTTAGGTAATGTCGAGTGCTACACAAGTATGGTATTTTTGGTCCAAGAGTTATTTTTCCATCTTCAAGTGGGCGAAATGGATCTTTTTTCACTTCATGTGATCGAATCCAATTATAAAGCGATGTTAATGGATGTGCTTTATCCATATAAAAATGCTTTAAGACTTTTTATGTATAAGAAAATTGATGGTTTTTCCCACCCAATAAATGTTTTCTTTATGAAAACACAGGATTACACCCCAAAATCTACTGTTGGATCAATTTATTACAAATCGCAACCGTGATTTGAAATCTAGGTTTTAGAATGTTGCACACCAAATTTATCAAAAATCTAAATGTGATAGTGTCTATTACGGAGAATATGTTTCCTCATAATCAATCCCAGGTCTTTGTGAAGCCCACAGGCTACAAGTTGGGCTTTGTATCTTGTAATTTCAGTGCTAGATACCATACACGTATGTCGATGGAAGTGCTATGAGTTTTCTTTTATCTCGCTTCTCACCGAGATACAAAAGAAATTATGCAAATATATTCATAATTATTTTCTTGCATCGTCTCAATGTGGTATCCATTGTTGCGGATATCTTTAAAACTAAGAAAATTTCTTCCTAATTTGCTAGAATAAAGTGCATCATTTATATACAATTTCGGATTATTTGGTATGCTAATGTTAAGTCCAAAATATATTTTTATCATGAAGAATTGTACGAGTAGTTGTACTATCACCTAAACAAAACTCTTGGCAATTCATCATGAATGACCAAATAGATAATTTAAAAATGAGTTTAAAACTAAAAAAATTTAAACATAAAGAAATATTTCAATCAACTAAGAACTAGTTTAACAACGCAAAGTTTCAAACTTAAAATGAACTTATTTCAAACTAAAATGTTGAATCAAAGTAAATACTATTATATCGAAAGTAAACTAGTCTATCTTTTCTATCACACCTCCTCGATCAAATGATTGATATTTCTACTTTGATCGACAAAAAAATCGTAGAGACATCTAGATGAGTCACATCAATCCACCAAAAGTCAATGAAATTTGTCTCCACTTTTCTTTTCTCTTGATTGATCTTTGATAGAGATCCATAAGATGTTTTGCCGTATGATGTGTACGTGACCAATGTCCTTTCATTCTACATCTAAAGCAATTTTCTTCGTGTCTTTTTAAAAGCCGTCACCTTATGGTTGATAATGTCCATTATTTTATCCAAATCGCATCCTCGTTCTCGCGTCCTCGCCCACATCCGTCTATTTTTGTGTTCGCGTCTGCGTCACGTCCCACGCCCACGCCCACGCCCGCCCATGGCTCGATATTGTATTTGCTTTAGGATATGCGGTACCATTTGCTTCAGCAATGTTAGGAACCAGCTTGGACGTAGTCCATGATTTTCATCAACAGCTATTATTTTGTTCAAAGAACTAGCAAGCGGGATATGGCCACACAGTGGGTCAAACCTTTCACCAAGTTTTTCAAAGTATTTTGGATCTTTTATGGTAAGGTACTCAATTTTCAATCCATCGTAGAGATGATGACGAAGGAAATGAAAGTGCTTTTACGATACATTCTCCCATAACCTAATGATACATCTTTATTTTTTAGAATGAATACGTAGTACGCAGATTGTTGATCGATTGATCCTTATTATTTCTCAAGATGTCATTTATGGCATAGTCACATCAATCTATACAATTTTGATAACCTTTGGCACACGCGAATCTATACAATTTTTACGCTTTTAGCTTTTAGCTTCAAAGAATTTGTCGATGACATGTGGTAAAAAGGTTTATCTTTATAAATTTGTGAAGTCCTCCACCTCATATAAATATGAGGGTGGGACGTGGAGGACTAACAATTACAATTTTATCTTATTTCACTTCCACTTTACACTTACCGATATTACTACGTAGAACAACAATGAGCTAAATTTAAATTTAGCTTCAGCCATTGCTCGACTAGGGGCCTTAGAGAAAAATAGAAGCCTAAACAAATTTTTAAACTTTGGTATGATGCCTCGAAAGAAAGAATAGTTTTTATCAGAGTTTTAAAGATTTTAGCATCTATTCAATATAAAAATTTTACACAAGTCCTAGTCCTAAATCTGCGGCATATAGAAATCTTCCACCTAATATAAATATAGGTGGAAGCTTAGGGGACTAATGTCATATTTGAAAATATATATATATCCTACGTGGACCCCATGAAAAGTGAAGAGAACAACTGTCATGAAATTAAGGGACTATTAGGCGAATTAGTACAATGCCTGCATGTCAGAAACAGAGTCTTCACTTAGGATGCTTTAATCCTCGGCTAGCAAAATAAAGTCTATAGCCTCGCTTGGGAAAGGAAAGACGAAGTAGTAACAATTGGGATAAATTGAGATTTGTGGAATAAAACTTAGGCAACATCGTCCCAGCCACAGATTTGGACGAAGCTTCATGAATTTACACATTACAGATTATAAAGCCAAATCTATGCATATTAAAATTCTAGTGTCTGACTTGATCGTCGGAGTGCTTACGGACGTTGTATCACCCTTGGGATTGGCCATTGGTAGTCTTACGTGTTCTCCAAGTGGGCAAGTTAACAGTACGTATACATTGACATGGCTCATTCCTATTGGCGTTGAAGTCAATCCAGATTCTAAGGTCAATACCTGTATTTATATGTATTGCTCATGATACTTTTTGATTTGTTCATTGTACAACTTATTATTATATGCATCGAGATGGAATTCTTCAATCTCATTGAGTTGCAATAATCTCTTCTCACCGTCGGTCTTTTAAACAAAATTCAAAGATTTCGTCGCTAAATATGCTCGATGCTCCAACTTAATAAGTAAATGGCACACTTTCCCAAACATAAGTCTGTATAGAGACATGCTCTTGAGTGTCGTGCGAAAAAGTCCATATTGTATCATCCAATTTCTTGAACTAATCCTTCCTTGAAGCACTAACTGTTAGTTCAAGAATTATTTTCAAATCCCAATAAGAGATTTTGACTTGTTTGAGGGTGATATGGAGAAGTAATTCTATATTACACACCTAATTTAGCCAAAAGAGCCCCAAAATGGCGATTACAAAATTACTTTCTCCCATCACTAATGATGGCTAGGAAGGTCCCAAACCTTGTGAATATGTTCTTTTTCAAGAATTCAACTACCACCCGCATTATTAATAGGTAAAGCTACCGCTACTCACACTTTGAGGTTTAGTCCACCATCACAAAAATATATTGATTGGTGAGAGGGCGGGAACGGTCCCATGAAGTCAATTTCTGAAACATAAAAAAGTTCATCCTTGAGAATAGCATTTAAAGGCATTTCATTCCTTTTTGAGATAGTACCCGCGCATTGGCATTGGTTGCAAGGCGTCACGAAGATGTGGACATATTAAACAGAGTAGGCCAATGTAATGCCGACTGAAAGACTTTAATAGCGGTCTTAGTAGCACCAAAATGTTCAACATCAGCTGAGGAATGATAATGCAATAAAATCTAAAGCACTTGTTCTTCCGGTACACATTTTTGATTATTTGATCTAGGCCTCTCCTATATAATAAGATCTTTCCAAAAGTTATGTTTCATGTTAAAGAAGAATCTTTTTCTCAGTAGATGTGAGAAGAAAAGAGTGGTGTTACTTGCAAAATAGTTCACAAAGTCTGCATACCATGCTGCATTTGAAATCTCATACCTCTATTCATTGGGAAACACCTCGTTAATATCCTTAGTCTCGTCCATTTTGTCTTCTCCATCCTCGATAAGAGATCTGCTACACATTTTCACTTCATTATTTAGCTCTGATTTCTAAGTCGAATTCGAATTATTGCATTAGAAACACCCATCGAATCAGTCTCAGTTTTGTACCATTCTTTACAATAAGTACTTCAAGGTTGAGTGGTCAATATATACAATCACATTTGATCAAATGAGATATGATCAAAAATTTTCAATGAACAACTAATAGTTCATTCTCTGTAGTAGCATAATTGAGCTCGCATAGTGAATTGCATGAAGAATCTTATCCTAGAGTTCACCTAATACTGCCTTGACTATGAAGTTACTAGCATCACACATCAACTCAAATGGTGGGCTCTAATCCGAAGCAACTATTACTGAGATATAATTGATTTTTTCCTTTAGAGTGTTGGAATGCTTGCAACACTCTTCAAAAAATGAAATGACATTTTTCTCTAGCAAATTGCAAAAATTCTTGGTTATCTTTGAGAAGTATTTGATGAAGTAGAACCATGCGTGATCTGAATAACCACGGACACCCTTAACTAAACTTGGTGGAGGCAATTTCTCAATAACTTAAATTTTAGTTATGTTGACCTCAATCCCCTTATCTGAAATTCGATTCTCCAATATAATCTATTCTTGATACATGAATTGACACTTTTCTCATTTAACACTTTTCTTCACACCCTTGCAACACAAGAGCTAAATTCGTTAGGTAATAATCAAATAAGGATCCAAACATTAAAAAATTATCCATGAATACTTCAATGCACCTTTCCACCATATTAGATAAAATAGTCATCAAGCAACATTGGAATGTACAAGGGACGTTACATAAATTGAATGGCATTCTCAATGAGTATATGTATCATAAGGGCATGTGAATATGGTCTTCTCTTAATCTTCTGGGTCTATAGGCATCTAATTATAACTGGAATATCCATCTAGGAAGTAATAGTGAAAATGACCTCCAAGCTTTTTCCAACCTCTGATAGATAAATGGCAATGAAAATTGATCCTTTCAAGTGACATTATTGAGTTTGATAATCAATGCACAATCGCCATCATGTGGTTGTCCTGGTGGGAATTAGCTCGTTGTTTTCATTTGACACAACATTGATTATCATTTTTTATACAACTTGAACTAAACTCACCTAAACAGCATGAGAGACGTGATACACAATCCTTGCATCCAAGAGGTTAAGAACCTAAACCTGTAACACATCTTCCAAATTGGGATTCAATCTGCACTAGCTCAATATTGACTGTTTAAATTCATCAACCATAATGATTTTACTCATACAAAGAGATGGAATGATGTCTCTCATAACTACAATAGACCAACCAATGGAAGTATTGTGATACCTAATAACTCGTAGTAAGTTTTCTTCCTCCACTTTATGAATTGAATTTTCTATGATAACCGAAGTGTCGAGGATTCACTCAAGCATGCATAACGGAGATGTGAAGGCAACTGCTTGAGTTCGAGAGTAGGAGGTGTCTGAATAAAAGGTAAATATTTTTAGGAGCTTGGTCAAAGTGTGACTTTTTCTTATAAGATGGAAAAGGCTCCATCTACTATGCACACACTTCCATCAATGCAATATCAAAATCTTCAGATTGAGAGTGCACAATGCACGCCTATAGCGGGTCTTGATAATGCTCAAATATAAAGTTCTTAGTTAGAGCTCTATCCACCAATGTCTATTTGAAAGAAACTATTTAACTTTGAATGATTCTAGATAGCTTTGAACATGTTAAAGGTAACTTGGTCTTTATTTAGCCTCAAAATCAATTGCCTTTTCTAAACATCAATGAGAGCTTGACACGTAGCTAAGCATGGTTGACCCAAATTTATTGGAATATCCTCAATTATTCCACATGGGTGCTTTATAGATCGATCAACTAGTTGTAGAGATACCGTGGTTGCTCTTGCCTTTCTAAACCTAGTTTCATGTACATAGACAATGAAATTAAATTAATGCTTGCACCTAAATAGCATAATGCTTTATCAAAATGAAAATCACATATGGTGCAAGGTATGGTGAAATTGCTCGAACTTTAAGTTTATGAGGTAGCTTATTTTGCATAATAGCACTATATTCCTTGTTAGCATTACATTCTCATGATCTTCTAGTTTCTACTTGTTAGATAGAATTTCATTCATAAATTTGGATTATGTGGTCATCTGAGAATGTGATGTTAATTTGTAGTTTTTTGAAGATGTCAAGGAATTTGGTTGGATGGCTGCTTGTCCAAATTGTACTTGCAAATTCTCTGAGGAAACAAGATAGGATACATATGTACCTTGACAAGAACATCTTTCCTAGCTTGTGGATTTTGTGTTTTCTTTGCTTCAACTGTGTTCTCTATCAATTCAAGTAATTTTTCTTGCACTCCATCTACGGTAGGTTTTATTTTTCTGCAACATTTGGTCGTTTACATGAATTTTGAAGAGCCGAACTCTACTACGCGTTGTAATTGCTTTCACTTGTTCTTTTGAATTGGTCTCATTATTGCTAGGTAAATTGTCTAGTAATCATTTTGAAATAGCTTGGGCTAACTGACCCACTTGACGCCCAAGATTTTGAAGTGATGCAGCCTGACATTATAAAGTTGTATTGGTCTTCTACAGAGTTAAATGTTTCAATAATCACTGAACTTTTAGTCGTGCCTTCGATCACTCACTGAACTTTCAAATGTTGCTGTCTAGTCACTGAACTTTGAAAAGTTACACTTGGTTAATCACTTATCACAATTCCATAATTACCAATTGACCACGTGGCAAAAGTTAAATGTTTCAATAATCATTGAACTTTTATTCATGTATTCGATCACTCATTGAACTTTCAAATGTTGTTGCGTGCTCACTCAACTTTAGAAAGTAACTATTCGATAATCATTTCTCATGATTTGGTAACTACCAATGGACGGAAGTGCACACATGGCTAACGAAACACCTACGTAGCACACATTTGAGGATAAATTATACCAACCAATTGAAGTTGTCCATCCATGTCATCAAAGTAGTTTTTCAAAATACGATTTATACATAAGAAACGATATATTTTTTCTCTAAATTGAAATCCCTCATAGTCTATTCCTCAAAATACAATAGTTTTTTACGTGAAATACATATTCTAACATATAGCATGCAACATGAAATTTATTATAACAAAAATATACTTTTCACGTTTAAGGTTAGGTTTCCTAGATAAGAACTCCATACAGATAGATTATTGGGTAAATAATACAAAAAACTAATTGACAGAACCTTCACGTGCGACATTATTGATTTCTAAATGGAATGGTGGTTCATGATTATGCTAGTTTGTAGGGTAGCGCTGTCATTTGTTGCAGGTTATAATGGGTTAGGATTAGGAATAGAATTTGGTGGAATTGAACTTGAGCGTATTCTGTTAGCTACGTGTATATCTCTGTCACTTGGTAATTACGAAATTGTGAGGAGTGATTAACGGAGCGTAACTTTTCTCAAAGTTCAATGAGTAGACATCAAGATTTGAAAGTTCAGTAAGTGATTAAAGACGCAACTAAAAATTCAGTGATTATTGAAACATTTAACTCGTCTTCTACATATACTTCTCTATGCTTTGCATGAATTTTTTTGTATGATATTCCATTTGAGCTATGGCATCTTCCCAACTTGCCTTCTTTCTTGACTTCAAAACCAAATGGTTGTCTTACCGTGTTCTAGTAGTTTTGAGTTTTTGTGCATATCTCTCCAAAAAGTTATGATGATTTCTAGGCCTGAGCATCGGGACCACCTGTTATAGTTCGGGTATTTTATAAATAGAACCATTCGGCCTAAGTAATTATTGAACCAAACCCAACCCGTAACCATTGGTTCTGGTTCGATCTCTACCCGTAATATTTTTTTTTTTTAAAAAAACTTTAGTTGACAACATGTTTTGAAAAAATTTAAAATTACAAACTCATTAATATTAAAGTATGTTAGTTAGTAAAACAATTTATGAAAGATAATAAACATTAATTGGAAGAATAGACACCAAAATTGCAAACTCATAAATTAAGGTTAGAAAAAAGAAAATTACCTCTCAAAATTGAGGATTCGTTTTGGTTAAAGAGGAGTTAGGCCTTCGCTGTCTCACTGTGTGTTGAGTGCGAGAGAGAGGTGAATGAAAGTGCAAGAGATACGACAATGTTTGTATTGAGAATCCGAGCAAATAACAATTGAGAATTTGAAATTTGGGTAATTAGAATTGAGTCAATTGAGTTTGAGTTAAAGAGTGATGGATTTTGTACTTTTTATTTGGATCTTGGACAATTGGACTCTTGTGTTTGGTATCGTGGTGTAGATAATGGGTCATTGGGTTCGGGTGAAAATTTGTAAAAATAAATTTTTATAAAAATGACATATTCGGTTCCAATCGGTATCTACAGCTTCTAGTTCAAGAACTAAGAGCCGATCCGAACCTCGATCGGTTCTCGGTTTTCGATTCTCGGTTCCAGTTCCTCATTTTAATTTTTGAATCGAACCGAAACCTCCGGTTTCTAGTTTAGTTTCGTTTGGGAGGTTCGAGCCCACACCTAATGTTTCTCCAACCGAGGTTATAAGTGTTAGAGAACGGATTGCTCTCTTGTTTTGGAATATTTTGCACATATTTAACTTGATTAGTATTCTTTACAAATGGATTCTCTTCATCACAATCTACCTTATCATGATTTCTCCACATATTTATACATTAGACCTAAGAATTGGATTGCATTGGCCTGATTGATTTTTTGATAAAGTGTTTAGTTTCTTTGTCACTGTAGCAATATGAGAAAATAGCGTTGTGTATCCACCATCTTTATGAACACATGCTGTCTTGTAAATTTTATGATCCAGGGCCACAATGCATTAGTAGTGTCACCAATCATCCCATGATTTCATATACCTCATGAGAAGTATTCATATAATGAATCCATCACATGCAAAGACCAATAATGTCTTTATCAAGAAATATGTCATCGATTCTTTCCTATTTTAGGATGATTTCTAACTATAGAAGATTGCGAGATTGTAATTAAGGGATTATAATCTTAGATTGATTCTAGGGTTTATGTTATGAAAACCCTATATATACCTTTGTAATTATAGAGATGTATTATGAAAGAAAAAACACAATTCATCAATCTTTAGATGGTATCGAGCTAAGTTTGGTTGCTCGCTCCAAAATTTTCACAACCCAAATTCATAAAATTAAATCACACCCATCACCATATCCATAACCAAAACCCAGATATTAAATCAAATTCAAGCCGTAGCCAAACCCAAATTCTCAAAATCCTCCTTTTTTTTTTTCGAATTTAGTTTTGGTTTGTCTCTACTACAAATGGAACTTCTCGACCCAAGTTATTGGGAAAGAATCTTTGACTCTAAATGATACATTAAATTTAGATTCTGTTTTTAGTGGTTCCATGTTTAGATTATAACCTTTTGTCGGGTTTCTCAAATAACGGCTAACTTATCTTGTTTTGTAATTTTTTTTTTTGATTTTTGTGTGTTTAAGGACATCAAAACTAGGAAAACGATTAGTTGTGGTATTAGGCGAGGGAAGTCAGACTTGGACTTGGAATCAAAGAGAGTATCGATAATCTACGATAAACTCTAGCCATTGGTGGTTTCAAGACACAAAAAAAGAAAGAAATATGGTTATGGCATCGCTGTTTTGGGCATGGAAGGTTCTTCGGCTTTGTTGATGAAATCCAAAAGTGAAGTGAACTTGATATTTCAAAAGTTTCATAAAAGGGTTGAAACTTCAAAGTACAATAGAAAGATTCAAGTTCTTCGCAATGACAATTGGAGAATATCGTAGTATTGAAAATGCCCACACCCTAATGATTTCTCCAACCGAGGTTATAAGTGTTAGAGAATGGATTGCTCTACTTATTTGGAATATTTTGCACATATTTAACTTGATCAGTATTCTTTACAAATGGATTCTCCTCATTACATTCTACCCTATCATGATTTCTCCACATATTTATACATTAGACCTAAGAATTGGATTGCATTGGCCTGATTGATTTTTGATAAAGTGTTTAGTTTCTTGTCACTGTAGCAATATGAGAAAATAGCGTTGTGTATCCATCATCTTTATGAACACATGCAGCTGTCTTGTAAATTTTATGATCCATGGGCCACAATGCATTGGTAGCTGCCAATCGTCCCATGATTTCATATACCTCATGAGCAGTATTCGTTATAATGAATCCATCACATGCAGAATCACTAATGTCTTTACTAGTCAGATTAAGTCCAATGTAGAAGTGTTGGACTAGAAGCCACTTCTGAAGACTATGTTTTGGATAGTTTCTAATTAAACCTTGATATTGTTCCCAAGGTTTGTAGTAACCCTCATAATCCACTTGTACGAATGTGGTGATCTCATCTTTCAGTTTAGCAACCTTCTTTGGAGTGAAGTATTTGTTGATAAACTTCTGAGCTAGATCATTCTAGCTAGTAATAATGTTGGCTCAATAAGAGTTGAGCCACTGTCTTGCAGTATCTCTTAGAGTATATGGAAACAATATGAGTCTAATTGCATCAATCGATACACCCTAATATCGAAACGAGCCGCACATGTTGATATTATTAGTACTTAAGTGGAAGTTGTCCCAAAAACAAGATAGGCAATACTAGACTAATTATGAATTGCAGGTAGAAGACACACCAATTCTCTGATTAGCCTAGCATTTTTGTTAACCACTGCCCTTGTTACTGGATTAACGAGAAGAGCTGGATTATGTAGATTCACTTGAATGTCTCCCATTGTGATCATTGGCCCTTTTTGTGCTTCTCATTGTTCTATGTTTTTGCTGATTGAAAGTCCGTCCAATCTCTGGGTTGACTCGCTCAAGATTGTCGTCCTTCGCCTTTTGCATGTAAAGTGCATGAAAAGAACCAAGAGAAGCACTGAAATATTTGAAAAAAAAAAGTGCAATAAAATCTGAATTAAAGTCACAAATAAATAAAATCTAACTGAATATAAAACAATCCCTAGTAAGGGCACCACAAACTTATTCGTTCAAAACTGCAAGTATACAATGTCAAAGACAAGTAAAAAAATGATGAATCAAATATCGTCTTACGAAGATTGCATATCTAGCTAATAGTTCAAAGGAAAATTAGCGCAAATGGTCTCTAATGTATGCCAATAGTGCATAAATGGTCCCTAACCTTTTATTTTTGGAGTGGTCCATAACCTATCTATTTAGGTGTGTAATTGGTCCTTATTTGATAAAAAAGACAAAAATACCCTTATTTTTAGTAAAAAAATTACAATTAGATTTTTAACCTTTGTAAAATATGCAAATAAGTCATATACATTTATTAAACAATATTTAATTTAGCATATTAAATATATCACTATAGTCATGTCAAATAAATTTTTCATAAGAGAAAATATAAAATTATTACGCTTTTAGGTATATATAATTGTTATGTGATATAAAATACTTGAATAAAAATTAAGTTAAATAAATAACAAAATAGTATATATATTTTATGATATTGAACCAATCTTATTATGTTTTTTAACATAAAAATAATAACAAAAATTAATTTACACATTTTGTATTCTTTATTTTTGAATGATAATATAACGATAAATTAAAATATGAAGAATACAATTTGAGCTCTAATATTTGTAGTTAATAAACGAATAGCTCAATGAAATAATAATATTTGATTATTAAGTTTGTGATAAAGTTATTTTTTTTTATGTTGTAATGATAAAATTAAAGTTTAAATTTTAATGATTACTTAATAATAATAAAATAATTTTAATTAACACATTTGTTAATAATTATGAGCTTAAATTTAGTTATTTATAATAGTTCGTAAAATATACAAAATAATTTAGTATATTATCAATTTGTTAGTTTCTTTTTTTTTTTTTAAATAAAAAAGTATCGGATCCATTTGTACTTTTACAAAGGTTAGGAATCCAATTGAAAATTTTTCTAAATAAAAATAAGAGCATATTTGTCTTTTTTGACAAATAAGGACCAATTACACACCTATATAGATAAGTTAGGGACCATTCCATCAAAAATGAAAGGTAAAGAACCATTTGCACAATAAAGACAAAGATTAGGTACCATTTGCGCCAATTTCCCTAGTTCAAATACTTCAAACTTTAATATGAATAGCCGAATTTTGAATTTGATTCTAATTTAACTAAAAACTATTAAAATTACAAAAATAAAGCTTTTTAACTGTTGTCGACAATCTTGGAGATAATTTGATATTGTATAAGTGCTAGGACTTTGACTCCACATATAATTGTCCACTTTAAGCCTTAAATACCCGCAATAGATCAATAGAAATTTGAATTGATGATCAACGTTCCTATTTTGTCTAGTGTTCTTCTCTCGGATAAAGTTAAAACCTAATTCTACATATAAACTTCATATATCTCTATTGAAAGTTACAAATATGTAGAATTGCATTTAAAAGAAGAATATTCAATTAAAGATCACATAAAGAATAGCGGTATATTTATATCATTTATCAGACTTTACGTTATTTGTTAATTGGTGCAAAAACCTATTTTCAACATATCGGAATCAAAATATGCCACAAATCATTTAGCTGAATTAGGATTACATAATTTTTTTTTAGCATAATCAATATCCTAGTCAATAAAATCTATTAGTCTTTTCCTATTTTATAGGTAGAGAAAGGTTTTTATTTAAAATTCAATTTTTTTTCAATCCATCTTTCTTTTCTTTGTCTTATGAATCATTAAAATTCATTTCCAATGCACTGGCTAAAATTAAATTTTGACAATTTCTCATTTTTTTCCGCTGAACTATATATTTTCTTTTTTTTATTGTTTATTTTAAGTAAACACAATAGTTTGGTTTTTGAGAAAATCTTGATGTGCTATATTCATGATTGATCTACTACATATATGTAGAGTTATTTTTTTTTTTAATATAACTTGAAGGAATTTCACTGACTTGTAACGTGTAAGATGAGAGAGGTTTGTTAATCTTTATGATATTTTGCTAATTTTTCTCATGAGCTGCGTGTGTATATAGTTGGATTTTCAACAAAAAAAGAATAGAATTACAAAGAGCATTACAAGTAAAATTACATTTTCATTTTCTTTCTCTTTCTTTAATGTAATTTTGGTAATATCTACTTTTCATATTTTCCTCAGTCATTTTAAACTTTTCTCTGTTTGTTTTCCTTTTTCTCCATTGAAATTTGATAATATCATATATGCAACACAAGTGGAAGAAAATTACAAGTAATTTACATTCTATTTTTAATTCAATTTGTCTTGAATTTAGTTATGGTACTATTGACTTCTCATATTTTCCTCCGCGTTTGACTAATAAGCTCATGGCTTATAAGACATATGCACTATAAAATTATGTAGTTAAAAATGTGTGAGAGTGCCACAAAAATAAGCCAAATAAGTAAAGTTGGATTTGCTTATTTGACTTATTTCAACCCACAAAATACGTTGGACCCATTACTTATAAGCAATAGACTTTTTTTGCCAAACATGCTCAAATCTTTCTTCCATTGGTTTCCTTTTACTAAGTTTAAACTTAATTTAAAAAAATGACCCATGTTGAACGTAGGTCAAGAATTTATAGCCTGACTCGTAGTCCATACGGATATTACTCACTCTAAACTTGTAGGCTTAAGTTATAAACATAAGGAATAAGGAGAGTAATTATTCAACCTCAATTGATAAAATTCAGTTTTATATAAAAGAAGGATAAAAAATGAAAACGTCAGCATTGATTAATATTTATTGTGAATATAAACTAAAAAAAACAAAAAATAGTATTTAACAAAGACCATATAAGTTTGACAAATTCCTAAGAAGAGAAAAAAAATTGAACGGGTGGTTGAAGAAAGTGTCCACAAACTAACAATTTGGCTATAAAAACAAGTTAGACTTGGTAAAGATTAAGCCTTCTGAATTAAGAAACCAAAATGAAAGCATTTTCATATATTTTCATGTTCATATTAATCCATGAACTGATGCTGATACATACAGATAAGGCTGTTTTTTCTGTGGAGGCTGCAAGGTTTCAAACTGCTTATCAATGGGAACTGAAAGAAGTTTTTTCAGGTGATCCGCCATGCAAGTTGGCTGTTACCGGTAAGAGGAGAAGGTTGGTTGCCTCGCGGGCCTCTGAACCACCTCCACCCCCACCAATCCCTGGCACTCCTATTCATCCTTAAATTCTGCAGCCATCACCTTTGTGCCGTCGCGGCCACCAGCACAACCATATTCGATTTCATCAGCTCCACCCCCTCAATATGATCATATTGGCAAGCATCTCCAAGTCTACAACTTATAATATTAGTGCTCAACAAACAACCCTCTTCTACTTCTCCAATATCATGTAATGACTAGAATAATATTTGATAATATATTAAAAATAAATTAAATGTGGAAAATCTTTACAATGAGTTTGATTATGTAGCTGATTTTATGGTTGTTTGTCATTTTCTTACTTAAAATATATGATGAAATAATCAAGTTTCTTAATCTATGTGCTAATATTAAGTAGGGGTTCTAACTTTTACTTGCACCCCAATATTTTCTCCTTAACAAAGATGTGGTTGAGTGATTTATTTTGACAAGTTCAACTTATTTTCACCAAATTATTAATGTAAAGTCTAGAACTAGGATAGCACAGCTTAGAACAGTTGAATAGGTTGTTATTGACAAATTTTAAATTTATTTGTTTTGTTTCTACAAAAACGTTGAAACACTATTTAACAATGTTCTATTGAATGTTGTAACACTAGTTAAATGTTTTTAACAGAATGTTAAAACATCAACAAAAACGTTGTAAAAAATTGCATATAATCACTTTTACGTTTTAGCCTCAATTATTCATGTATCTAGTCGTTTGCGGCTGAGGCAGTTAAGTAGTGAAAGTGACACGTGTTTGCATGAATAAGTTAGGTTTAAATTTGAAGTGTTCGTTTGTTAAACCTAATGTAAATCGCGAATGTGTCATGCATGTGCAGCATGTAAAACAATAGATATAGGACAATAATTTAGAAATTTATTTAACCTGGTAAAACCCCACAACAAGGGGAAAATCCATGGGTCTCTAAACCGGAAAAAATTCATTAAAAAAGTTCAAAACATAATTTAATTTGAGATTACAAAATAAATAGCTAACACTATATTTTCTACCAAAATCGAACTGGACTTAAAACAATTAAATCACTCTGATTCCTTTTCTTGGTCATGTTCGGAATGGACTCACGACCACCAATCTTGACCTTACGCCATTCTTAAATTGCGCTGGGATCTTCTGATCGTGTCTTAAAAGTTAAAACATAAACTACCAATTTATGCCTTCCGCCAGTCTACAACTTAATTAATTTTTTAGTGGTTTCTTCTGAGCCTCCAAAGGTTGTTCATCTGGAACTATCCTACTCACAAGCTCAGTTTAATAAATAGATTGGTTTGGTCTATGAACAAAAATCAAGACTATGAAAGTAAACTTAATTTTTGCAACTGGAAATCAATTGAGACCACAATTAATTCCGACAAAAAGATTAGACATTTAAAGCATCAATGATCTATGTATGATGCTTTGTGAACACTCCTCAAAAATTAATTTAATGTTGCAAAAATTGGAGGTAAGATGTTAGCAATTTTATTTTGTAACGCAAGTGTACGGATTGAACAAGTAATAAAATAGATTTTGAGTCCAAGTATCGTACTTACAGAGATTTAGATAGTTCAATTGTAATTATAATAACCTTAACCGAATCAAATTACTTTTGAAATTTGGTGTTTTAAACTAACTAAAATATGAAACTAAGAATAATTAAATATTATGACAAATAATTAAAAGATTAAATTTATGAAAAATTACTTAAAATTGTGGAAAAGAAAAGCGTACTAGCATCCCAAATCCACTTATACCAATCGCCTTTAATTCAAACCGTTGAATTTCATAACACAAATTAATTATGAAGATCAATATTTCTAATTTGTTTAATAATGTCTCTCGAGTAGAATTAAACATATCTCCTATTGGACTCTACGATAATTGATACTACGTTTAACCTATTTTCAATCTCTCAATGATAAAATAAGCTACATAACTCATACAACTATTGCGCATATAGTTATAGAGAAGAAGAAAGCAATATCAATATTCAAATTTAAAAACATGTTTGAATATAAAAAACTCGATTTAAAGAATTAAAGTTTCATTATACAAGTTTTATTATAATCCTAGCACTCAAAGAATTTAGTCTAACATACAAAGAAGAAGAAAATAAAAAGTAATAAAAATATTTAATATAGTAGACATCACCCGGATAGGAAGAAAACTTGAAAGAGAGGATCTTGATCTTTGTTCAATCTTCATTTCTTGTTTCGTCTCTTGTTTTTCTCCTAAATATCGGCTCTAAATCGGCTCTTCAATCGGCTCTCTAATTATGAGTTAATAACTCATATCTATAGTCCTCTCACTGTCTCCAAAAAGATCCCAAAATATCATAAAAATCGTGGGCCATAAGGTTTTCTAGTTGAATTAGAACTCAAAGATGAGACTCAGAAATTCAAACCATCAAAATTCTATGAACACCAGTATTAACTTTAACACTCCAAACTGTTCTCAAACAGTTTGGTTACTAGTTTAAGAATTTGGGAACGAAATTTTTCACAATAATTCTAGATCAATAATATCAACACATAACCGCATACACTCAAGTCATGTCCATATATAAGTGATAAGTTAATAGTGGTTATGTACTCCGTTAATCTAATCTAACATGGATAAGTATTCAAGTAAAAACACAAGTTAATGTATTGTCCAATATTCTAAATAAAAGTGTACTCAACTTCAAACAAATATTACTATAATTGGCAGCAAGCCTTTCAACAATAATTTTTCGTTTTTATGTTTTTATTTTTTACTATAGCAGTTATTCAGACCCGAATAGTAAGCATATTCAAAATTTATTAAATATGTATCCTAATACTTAATCCACCCCAAACTAAAACATTACATTGTCCCCAATGTAATATCAAAACAAGCAAATAAAAGAGGGAAGAGATCAGTTACTCCTCGTAGGTAGATATGGAGAAGATGGATCTGGTGAGTTGAAGGTCCGACTGAAGTGGACTCGGATGTTGTGAAGGGACTCTTGGTCGAAAGATGATGTCATAGATATATCCATCCAGCTCGCAAAGTGGGACATCATGCGGTTGACATGATGAGGCTTTATAAGTGTAATAAACAATAAATGATATAAAAACTAATGCATTATTTAACCTAAATTAACTAATAAGGATATAAGAATGAGTTGCTTTACATTAAGTGCTTGTTTAAAGTTGTTAGCTTGACTTTGTAACAATCGTTTTACAACGCTTTAATTAATAATTTGGAGGACTTGTTTTGTTTGCATCTATTGACTTTGCACCATTTTTCGTTTATTCTCAAAATTTTGAATTTGCGCTCCTCATAAAAATATGATTTCAGTTTAGCACATTGATCGAACACAACTACAAAACCTTCAACTTCCTTATCGACCTTAATCACAAAATCAATTTTAGAAAAAGGACGGGAGTCGGAGAATTGCTTGATAAGTGCAACACAATTAAATATCATTTTTTCATTTTGCCCATTTAGGACCATCTTCTATTTTTCCACATATTCTTCTTCTTTAATTGGTGCTTTCTCAAGTTGGATGATATGTCTATTATCCAAAATCTCATACAGTTTCTTTTCAGCCCTTGTTGTAATGCTTGGAATGTGTTCCATTAGGTTGTCTTCAGTGTCGATTGAAAATGTGCCTTGTGGACTCTCCGCCCAAGAACTTTATCATCTGTCCAAGTTGATTCTCTATATTTTTCAAAGTTGTGTCTTGTCTCTGTTCTAATTCCTTTATGGATCCATTAGGTCGTTCTTGATGCGGATTATTTGCCAACTGAGCGAAAGTCTCATCTTCATCAATTTAAGAAGTTGCATAATATCTCGCTATATTAGCCTGGTGCATTACGATGAAATCTCTATAAAGCATGTCACATGTGTTGTTTTCATCAATTTCAGAAGTTGCATCATATCTCGCTATATTAGCCTGGTAAATTGTGATGAAATCTCCATAAAGCATGTCACACGTGTCGTCTTCATTAATTTCAGAAGTTGTATTATATCTCGCTATATTAACCTGGTGCATTTCAATGAAATCTCCATAAAGCATGTCACATGTGCTGTCCTCATCAATCTCAAATGTTGTATCATATCTCGCTCTATTAGCATGGTGCATTGCGATGAAATCTCCATAAAGCAAGTCACATGTGTTATCCTCATCAATCTCAAGGTCTTCCATTTTGTGTTGTGGTTGATCTCCTATCTTATGTTCTTTGATGATAGAAGGTTTTTTCTTGCTTCTCTTTGCCTACGATGGAAAATGCGTTCGATCTCTAGATCAACTGGTATTAGAGATTCGTGTCTCACACTTCACATGCAAATTCCTAAAATGAAACAATTCAAATACTAAAATAAACTAAAAATAATAATAAAACAATAAAGTTCAAATTAGTGATAAAATAATTGAAAAATAACTAAAATTAAATCTCCAGCAACGGCGCCAAAAACTTGTTAGTAATTTTATTTTATACTACAAGTGTACGAATCGAACAAGTAATAAAGTAGATTTTGAGTCCAAAAATCGTACTCACAGAAATTTAGATGGTTCAATTACAATTATAATAACCTTAACCGAATCAAATTACTTTTGAAATTTGGTGTTTTAAACTAACTAAAATATGAACTAAGAATAATTAAATAATGATAACTAAAATAATTAAAAGATTAAATTTATGAAGAATTACTTAAAATTTTGGGAAAGAAAAGCGTACTAGGATCCCGAATCCATTTATATCAATCTCCTTTAACTCGAACCGATTAATTTAATTACACAAATTAATTATGAAGATCAATATTCCTAATTTGTTTAACAATCTCTCTCGAGTATAATTAAATCTATCCCTATATGTGACATGACTATATCTCGAAGATGGATATGAACATACAAGAATTCATTAAAAATGTGAATACTTAAATATCACGTAATGCATAGCGGTATATCTATATCTCCTATTAGACTCTACAACAATTGATACTATATTTAACCTATTTTCAATCTCTCGATGGTAAAATAAGTCATAAAACTCATACAACTATTGCGCATATAGTTATAGAGAAGAAGAAAGAAATATCAATTACTCAAAATTAAAAACATGCTTGAATATAAAAGACTCGGTTCAACGAATTAAAGGTTGATGATACAAGTTTCATCATAATCATAGTACTAAAAGAATTTAGCCTAACATACTAAGAAAAAGAAAATAAAAAGTAAAAATATATAATATAAAAGTCATCACCCGGATAGGAAGAAAACTTAAAAGAGACGATCTTAATCTTCGTTCAATCTTCGTTTCTTGTTTCGTCTCTTGTTTTTCTTCCAAATATCAACTCTAAATCGGCTTTTTAATTATGAGTTAATAACTCATTTATATAGTCCTCTCATTGTCTTCAAAAAGATCCCAAAATATCATAAAAATTGTGGGCCAAGAGGTTTCCTAGTTGGAATAGAACAAAAAAAGGTAACAAAATCCAGTTTTGCACAATTTTTACACTGGGTGATTGATTAGTGCAAACCTGAGCGATCGCCCAGGAAACATTTTTGCTCTTTGTTGTCTGAATTTGGAGCTGGGCACTCGCCCAACTATAATCTTAGGCAATCGCCCAACTTATTTTTTCCTCAGTGACAATTTTTCAAATTGCCATAACATCTTGTAGGAAACTCCAAATTGAGATCTATAAAAAGTGATTGACTCGTAATTCTTTTATCTTTCCAATGGTATATCATTTGCCTTGTGAAAATTTTGATACCAAAATCTATGCTCGAATGTCCCCACATATTTCAGTAGGTAGTTTCTTAATTCGGTTATTTGACTTTCAAGTATTTAATCATTTACTTCAACTCTTCATTGTCCCTCCAACGCAGCTTAAACTTATTGATTTTATCTTCTTCCTTATCCTCCAATGTTTGGCTCTTGATATTAACTTCAAAAACTCAACTTCTTCTCATTTACTCGTCGATTTTACCAAATTATTGCTATTTCCGTCAATTCTTCTCTAATTGCTTATAAACGGGTCCAAAACTGAAATAGAAAAAATAATACACTAAATTAAGTATAAAATTAATAAAATAACGAGATAGAAACTTAGTTTGAAAGTTCGAATAAGTGTACAAAATACATTTATCATAGAACAAGCTAAAAATCAAATCTCTCTATGAAGTGCACTGGTGTTCTAAATTTCGGATCACTTTAATGGTCTTTCAATTGCATACAAATAGTTAGGAAGTTTAGTGCAACTCCATTATGATAAGTCTTGAGGTCATTAACGTGAGAATATCCATTTTTCGAATGATGCACTTTTGATTGTTGAAGGTTTAATATTGTTGTAATTTTAAGAGAATCGATTTCTGCTTCGCTCTAAAAGAAATCAACTATGTAAACAATCAGTTAAGTGTTTGGTGAACTTTTGATTCATAATTGTTATATATTTCAAAATCAGCATTTTAGCATTTGGTAAAAAAAATTGATTTATTGATGACTTGATGTGCATATATATAATTACTAAAATAAACATTGATTGTAAAATTTATTTTTATTTTTATAACAATATGTAGTATTATCAAATATTTTTTTAAGATAACGTATTCACTATAATTATTTTAGAATGAAAAAAATTTGTATTATCTATTAAACCTCAAAATTTATAAAATTACAAAATAAAAACATAGTCCATATAGTAAAAAATGAATTAATTAAATTAATTAAATTTAAAATTGATATTTTGATTATAGATAATTGGAGAAATTAAAAGAAGAATTCGAGAAGCTACCAATTTGTCGTTTCTCAAAATCTGTTGTTAAATAGTACAAATTCTTCTATAATCTTTTTTTTAAAATTTATCAAATACCTATAAAAACTTTTGACCGTCAAACAATAAGAAGTTGAAGTCTAAAATGAATCACAAATGAGACATAAATCAAATAAATTATCAAAACCACTTTTACATTTAAGACTCCATTTAAAGTAGAATCCTATTTGTACACATTTTTTTTAAAGCTTGTAACATGTGAAGGAATATGTGTCATGCAATTAGATAAAATTCAACATCCTTATCCAAAATTGTATGGAGAGGTTGTGAAGAAAAATTAGGTCAAATTTTTATTGGCTTTCTTAATTATAATAATTTTTCGACTTTCCTTCATCAATATTTACAGCTGAACTGATTTTTAAAGGATTGAATTTTCAATTAAATTCAACTCAAAAGGTCAAGAATTTGGAAACTAGGTGGAAAAGACAGTTTATTAAAAAATTTATTTTCCTCAACAGAATTTCAGCACAATTTAAATCTTACGTGTAAAATATCTTTTTGTTATGAAATTAAAAGAAGAAGAGAGGAAAATAAATAGTGTAAATTTATTATAACTAGGAAAATTTGAATCTTATGTGTAAAATATCTTTTTGTTATAAAATTAAAGGAAGAAGAGAGAAAAATGAATTGTGTAATTATTTTATTATGAGTAGGAAAATTGGCGCAAATGGTAACCTTTGTCCTCAGTGCATAAATGGTCTCTAGCCTTTATTTTTTGGCACAGAAGTTCCTAACCTATGTGTTTTGATGCCCAAATGGTCATTATTTGATGAAAAAAAAAATTGACCTTAGTTTTAATTAATAAATATTGAAATTAGATTTCTAACATCTACAAAATATGCAAAAGGTCATATACATTTATTAAATAATATTTAATTTAGCATATATTAAATATATCACTATAGTCGTGTCAATTAAATTTTTTATAAGAGAAAAAAATAAAATTATTGCACCGCAAGTATATGTAATTGCTATGTGATGTGAAAAATATGAATAAAAAATAAGTTAAATAAATAACAAAATTGCGTATATAATTTTATGATATTGAACCAATATTATTATGCTTTTTTGAACTTAAAACTTTTAATAAAAATTAATTTACACATTATGTGTTCTTTATTTTTTAACGATAATAAAATGATAAATTAAAATATGAATAATACAATTTGAGCTCTAATATTTGTAGTTAATAAAAAATAGCTCATTTAAATAAAAATATTTGAGAATCAACTTTGTGACAAAATTATTTTTATGTTGTAACGATAAAATTAAAGTTTAAATTTAAAATAATATTATTACTTAATAATAATAAAATAATTTTAATTAACACGTTTGTTAATAACTATGAGCTTAAATTTTAGTTATTTTATAATAGGTCATAAAATATAAAAAATAATTCAGTATATTATCAATTGTTAGTTTCTTTTAATTTTTCATAAACAATAGAAGTATTGGACTCATTTGTACTTTTTGCACTTTTTGGCCAAACATGCTCAAGTTCTTCCATTGGTTTCCTTTTACTACATTGAAGTTTGCAATTTTTTCATGCCAACACAAGTGGAAGAAAATTACACTTCAGTTACATTCAATTTCTTCAACACTCTTTAATGCAATTTTGGTAATATTCACTTCCATATTTTTCTCCTCGTGTTAAGCCTTTCTCTCTCCTTTTCTCACTTGAAATTCAGATTTTCATGGCTCATGGAGCATGCTTACACGAGTCAATCAATTCATAATAGAATTTAAGAAAAAACCCAAGCCACATTGGCTTGATTGGCCAAAAAACTTAATTTAAAAGCATGACCTGTGTTGATCGTAGGTCAAGAATGTCTAGCCTGACTCACAGTCCACACGAATCTAACCCACTCTATACTTCTATACTTAAGTTAACATAAGTGATATTAATGGAATAGTAAATCTAATCAAATTATCACTTCAACTCCATTTTCGTAAATTGATATATATATATATATATGATATATATATATATAATATATATATATTAATATCCGAGGTAATATCCAGAAATTAAAAGAAGTATTTCTTCCTAAGAAGTAAAAAAAAAAAATCTGCTCCTCTATGACAAATGGGCTTCTTCCATTTATAGAGTTCTCTATGGTATGATGATGTGGCTATAAGATATTGATATTTTTTAACCAGCGTTCATATTAGACTTGATCTTTAATCTCAACAAGGGTCGGTCGGCTGATGAACTCAAATGAACAATGGTCAACTAATGAATTCAAACAACTAACTGATCAACCTCCCTTCTTCCATTTCGTGTACTCGGCCTTCGAAGTTTGATAAACCCACTAACCGTTCGATAATCTGGTCGAGTATCATTAGTCTCCTATTCTCGAAAGATAAATGTTAGGATTCGAGAGTATAAAAAATTCATGATAAAAAAGAATATATATTTTTTTTACTGACTCGACTTTTGTGACCCACGTGTCCATATCTTATTGACTGAGTGTTTGTCGAGATCGGAAGTGTAATGATTTTCTAACTACGGAGACGTCATTCCTGAAGTTGGTGCACGTATCCCGAGGACTGATTTCATAATGGCCTATGTCTCTTCAACTTCTGCCCCAGATTAAACCTTTTCCAATTCCAAGATGACTCTTCAGGTATTTTCCCGCCCATTTTTGTTATCTTTCTTCTTCAAACTTCATAATTCTTTCTTAATGCTTTTGGTCTTATCTTCTGCGTATCCTCTCTTGTATTTCTTCTTCTTTCTACTAATTTTTTTTTCTGTATGAACGTAATAGTGTTGGACAGTTCTTCAGAAGAGCGGATCTCTGTACCTATTTCACGGGACGATATCTCTTTTGATTTTCTGAAGTCTATTGAATCTTTAGGATAGCTGGACGTAGGAGAAGTGACTATTCTTATATCTTCAAACTTTTTCCAGACCCCAACTATGAACGGTAGGTTTTAGTCTTTCACCTTCATCTATTTTTTTTTGTGTGCGTAGCATTATCATTTTGGGTGATTAGGTTTTCATAAGTGTTTAGAAAATGGTTAGGGGCCGATCAACCGCGAAACTTGATCATCGTAGATCTTTGGATATATTGACTGAAAATGCCCTTCCATTAGGGACAATTCCCCATCACCCTAGCATATATATAATGAAAAGACATTGGCACGAGTCATAAATCATTTCTTCTTAAGCACGAGTCATATATAATGAAAAGACATTTGCACGAGCCCCCGGGCCGACTGAATATTTACCGGTCCGTCGTCTGGGGGAGATAGCCATTTACCAAGATAGCCTAAAAGCTGGTCTAAGGTTTCCCCTACATCACTTCTTAGTCAATTTCTTTTGTGCCTTTAAGTTGGCTCCCGGTCAACTAGTCCCCAACGCTCTTAGAATTTTAAATTATTACCTTATGATTTGCTTGAGGAACAACCTTGAACCTTCGATCGATTTATTTCACATCCTTTTTTAGATGAAACTACTCAATTGTTACGATTGCTATGTAGTCTTTTCACATCGAGACCGAGGTCTACCCATTCATGAACATTTCCGAATACCCAAGTGCCCTGCATCAAATAGTGCTTGGAAAAATAGGTATTTTTTTGTCAGCCCCATTGGTGGTATGTTTCATTGTCCTACTAAATGCCTCTTAGATGATTTCAACAAGACTCTTATCCTCTCTAAATAAGAAATTGATTCGTTAATTATATTACGATCAATTAAACCTCTCGGTCGATCTATAAATGATGTACTGACCGATGATGCATTGGTCTCTGTGGGCATCGACCGTCCATACGGTAGGTTAACACTTTTTTGAATCGGTTAGCATTTTGGGTATGCTTTTCTACCTTGATATTAATACTATTTAATATCGATTTTTTCAGACATGTCTGCCGATCTTAGTGAGGAGTTCTTGGAAGAATTGGCTCGTAAAAATGGGCAATCAAAACAGAAACGAAAGAGAGGCCCATCTTCTTCTGATGACCCAAAACCATCTCGAGTTCTTTCTTTTTCCACAACCTCTCAATTCTTAAGGAAGGATTCTCCTAATCCGGTTGTTCAACCTCCTCCTGTCCCTACTCTCCATTCACTTCCTACCTATTTTTCTCTTAATACGGTACCTTCTTATAATCTTTGTCGCCTAGTCGAGAAAGTTAACGAGGACCGTCAATTTATGAAAAACTGTGTAGACTGGGACGTGATCAATACAAGTAGGAAAAGTCACTTGAGATATTGGAGAGGTCTCTCATGGTAGAAGAATGGAGGGTATGTTATTCCTTATTTCTTAATTTTTCTAAAACCTTTACATATATGTATATATTTTTCTCACTAAGACTCAGACTTACCTCAACTTGTCTTCTTTGACTCCGTCATTTTGTGTTTTGGAGGATGCGAGATCAAATGGAGAAATATGAACATACTAGCCGACTTGCTCAAGAAAAAGATGAGGCATTGTAGAAGAGTTTGTAGACTATTTCTGAATTAGAGACTGTGGCCGGAGCAAGGGAGGCTCATCTTCAGAACTTATTTAAGATAGTGGAGGATCAGAAGGAGTATTTGAAGGGTCGTGATGAAAAGATCCGCAAGTTGGAAGAATCTCTCAATCGTGTTTGTCTGGAAATTGAAAGAAAGTGTGTAGTGGCCATTGAAGAATACAAGAAGAGTGACGAATATCGTACAATCGTACGCATGGTTGGCGTACGCGGTCGAGAAATGGCTTTTAGAAAAAGTTACGAATGGCTGGCTCAAAAGTACCTTGATTTGAACTTAGTTGGAGTTCCATTTTTGCCGAAAGATGACGAGGATGAGGATGGCGATGCCAATGATACTAATGACCATTGAGGATTTTTTTTGTTGCTGTTATAAAACAATACTTGGAATTGTATTTTGCTTGTACAAAATGGGTGGAGATGTGGTTTATCCTCACTCGATATCTTTTGTCATTGGTTGAATGATTGCGCCTTTGAGATCATGTGGAAATGTGGTTTATCCTCGCATGATGTACTCTACCTTTTGCTTCTGAACATATCGTATGATATGCTGCTTTTCGTTGAATCACAACTCTTCTGTCCTTTAGGGATCTTCTCGTTCTTTCACTTTATATTCAATCGTCATCAATTAAAGTAAATATTATGTGCTTAGTTTTGCTTGAAAACTTAGGAAAAATATATATAAAGATCTTTTAACCGTGGTTAAAATAAAATAATGGTATATATCGATCGTAATCAAGTTAAGATACAATCTTCGATCGTGATAAAGGTGGTATATGTCGATCATAATCGAGTTTGAATACAATCTTCGATCATGATCGAGATGAAATAAAGCAAATGATCATCGACCTTAGTTGAAATGAGGCATTCCTCTTATTCATCGACCGTCGTCAAGATTCATGTATGAATGTTTAGATCGTAGTCTAGTTTGTAACAAAAAACTTTGGGAATTGGGAGGAATCAGGGGTTGCACCTGGTAGGGAGATCGACTAACCTTCTTAAAGGATGATCGACTACCCTCTTTAGAATCCTCATCATCTGTCCCCACCCCCAACTCCGCTTATTTAATTTTGTATGATATAGGGATTATTACATCAATATGAAAAAAACTAAATTAAATAAGATGGAGTAGGTTGATTATTGATAATATTTCTTCAAATGCTCCACACTCAACGGTCTTCCAAGTAGCTTTCCTTGGTGGTCTTTCAAGTGATATGAACCTCTTTTTCCTTCTCTTTCGACTTGAAATGGTCCTTCCCATTTTGGGACTAGTTTCTCTGGTTGATGTCCCGCAGCAAAAGCATCTCGAAGAACTAAATCTCCTTCATGAAATTTTCTAGGCTTTACCTTCTGGTCAAATTATGGGGCTGCTTTTCTCTTGTATGCGACCATCTTTACGAATGCTCTCTCTCTCTCTCTCTCTCTCTCCTTCTAGTAGATCAAGTTCTCCTTGATGAATCTCATAATTTGTTTGCGGCAATATCAATCTTGGTGTGGGCTCAACCTCTTAAGGAACAACAACCTCGATGCTGAAGCAAAGTCTATAAGGAGTCTCGCCCGATGATTCTCTGGGGTGGTGTGATATGCCCATAACACATTTGGAATTTCTTCTGCCCAAGCCCCTTTGCATCCTTCTAATCTTGTACGTAAATCCCACATCGATTAGTTACCTCGACCTACCTGTTGGCTAGGATGTGCGACTAAGGTCTTTCTTAGGTCGATCTTATAGCTGGCATAAAATTCTTCAAATTCTCGGTTGTAAAATTGTTTTCCATTGTCAAACACAATTACTCGTGGTATACCAAAGCGACAAATTATGTTTTTCCATATAAAACTTTAAATTTTCTTGGTAGTTATCGTAGCGAGTGCTTCTGCTTCTACCCACTTTGTGAAATAATCAATAGCCATTACTAAGAACTTTCTCTGCTGGCTTGCTGTGGGAAAAGGTCCGAGCATGTCAATTCTCCATTGGTAAAATGGACATATTTCAAATATGGCCGCTTGATTATCCGCTAGGATATGTATAATGTTAGAATGTCCCTGGTATGTGTTACATTTTTGGACCAATTCCTTGGCACCTGCTTTTATATTAGGCCAATAGTATCCTTGTCTGATGGCTTTAAACGCTGACATGTTTGCTCCTTAATGATTCCCGCACATTCCTGAATGTATTTCCATAAGTATGATATATCCTTTGTTAGCATCAATGCATTTTTGGTATGGCATTGTAATTCTTTTTTTGAAAAGATGTTTATCAATCATCGTAAACCCAGCTCCACTCATCTTCAATCTACATGCTTTGATCGCATCACTAGGCTGAACCCCTTTTTTCAAATAAAGTTTCAACGAATCTATCCATGTAGATGTTTGATCGACTTCGCACACCTCGATCGCAGATACAAAGCTTGGTCGCAATAAAGTCTGTATTGATACATTGCTCATACAATTTTTGGAACTAGTGTAGGCTAACGCAACAATACATTAGTTTTCATGTTAGCCTTATGATCAACTTTCTTAATTTTGAATTTCTGGAACTTCTACTGCAGATCTCTTATTTTTATCAAATACGTAGCCATACGGCTATCTTTTGCTTCGAACTCCGACTGTACTTGTCCTACTACTAGCTGGGAATCACTATTCACTTGAATCGACTGTGCTCCCATTTTCAAAGCTAGCTGAAGGCCAGTTATGACTGCCTCGTATTCTGCATCGTTATTAGCAGCCTCAAACTCGAATTTCAAAGAATATCACATTTCTTCACCAGTCGGTCCAGTCAATTTAATTTTCGCTCTCGATTCCTCTTTATTAGAAGACCTGTAAACAAACAAAATCCACAAATCTTTTACTTCACCATTTCTGGGTGATAATTCTGTAATGAAGTCGGCAAGGACCTATGCTTTTATAGCTGATCATGGCTTGAATTCCAATTCATATTTTCCAAGTTCGACTACCCATTTCATTAACCCACCCAATTTTTTTGGTCGGTGAAGAATTTGTTTCAACGATTGACTCGTCAGGACTTCGATCGAGTGTGCCTGGAAGTATGGCCTCAACTTTCGTGCGGCTATTATGAGGGCTAAAACTAACCTTTCTGCCAAATTGTACCGAGTTTCAATATCCTTTAGAATATGATTGATGTAATACACTAGTCGTTCAATCTTCTGGTTGAGTTTTATATGTACCACACTTACTACATGTAGAGATTCAGCCATGTATAATTTTAATGTTTTTCCAGTGATCGGTCGACAGAGAATTGGCGGGTGTTGCAGTAATGATTTTAATTTTACTAGGGATTTCTATCATTCGGGACTCCACTCAAAATCATTTTTATTTTTGATAGCCAAAAAGAACGGTCGACACCTATCTGCTGCTCGTGACATAAAGAGATTTAAAGCAGCTATTCGGCCAGTGAGTCTCTGTAATTCTTTTTTATTCGTCGGGCTTGTCATATTCATTATTGCTTGTATCTTATCAGGATTAGCCTCTATCCATCTCTGAGAAACCATGAACCCCAGGAATTTACCACCGGCTATTCCGAATGTGCATTTTTCTGGGTTAAATTTTAATTGGTTACGCTTGGCTCTTTGGAATACTTCTTTAAATCTTTTACATGGTCTTCTCCCCGGTCGCGATATACGACCATATTATCTACATACGCCTCAATTGTCTGACTGACTAAATTTCCAAAAAACTTTGGTGACCGTACGCGTTGGTATGTCGCACCAATGTTTTTTAGACTGAAAGACATTACCGTATAACTAAACATTCCAAAATCGATTACGAAAGCTGTCTTCTCAGTATCCTCGGGTGCCATGGATATTTGATACACATCTTCTACTTTCCATTGACCTTTTTTACCAAAACAACATTCGATAACCATTCAAGATATTCAACTTCTCTTTATGAACCCTGCTTTCAACAACTTTTCTAGTTCCTCTTTTATGGCTTTAAGTAGATCGGGAGTAAACTGTCTTTTCTTCTGCTTTATCGGTTTGTATCCTTTCATAATGCTAAGACGATGTTGGATAACCACTGGATTAATACCTTGTAGATTTGTAGCATTCCATGCAAATACATCAATGTTTTCTCGAAGCATACTTATGAGTTGTTCTTTTTCTTCATCTCGTAAAGATTTTCTGATCGACATAGCTTTCTTTTCTGCTAGCTCGACCACCTCTGTTTCTTCGACGATCTCGAAACGGTGGGCCTGATAACTGCTATTTGTTTCTAAGTTTAAAACCTCTGAACTCGGGCTAGCTCTGACGCTATCTACTTAACATCTATGAGAGAATAATTGATTGTCTCGAACAACTCATTTCATTGCTTGATGTTGCATAGATATAATGGCACCAATTGCATTTATAATCGGACGCCCATAAATGATTTGTATGCCATCGGTGTTTTTACTACTAAAAACAGAGTTATCAATGTCATACACGGATGCTTTCCAAACATGACTGAAAAATCCACTATTCCTTCGGGTATTACCGTAGCTCCTCCAAACCCCTGCCGTTCTGCTGATATTTTTAGTGCTTTGAATGTTTCCCAACTCAACACATTTGCGGTGCTTCCCGTATCGACTAACAATCTTTTAACATCAAAATCTACGAAGTCCCCATTAATCACTAAAGCATCATCACGAGGGAATGATACCCCAAAAGATCTTTATCGTCAAATGTGATAGGTTGGCCGAACCTGCTTGAAATTCCGATTGAATTAATTTGCAAAGATCGAGCATAAACCTTTTTCTAGCATTCCTTAAATCTCCCATAGCGGCTGATCCCCTCACCATGACATGTATCATACCCGCTTCCCGTTTCTCTTCGACTTCCTCGATTTCTCGCTTACCTTTGTTTTCCTTATTTTTGACGAAATGTTTTAACAAGCTTTTAGATATCAGCCTATCAACTTCACTTCGGAGTGTACGACATTGATCCGTAGTATGTCCATGATCTTTGTGGAACTCACAAACACAAGCACGATCACGAATGGAGGGATCAGACCTCAGCCACTGCACTTCTTTCAAATTATTCATCTCCTGCAATATAATCGATAATGGAGCCGTTAATTCTGTTCAAGATATAACATTCACCTCCCTCGCTTTTGGCCTATACCAATGGTCAAATGAAGGTTTATTGCTTTGTTTAGTCACAATCAAGTCTTCATATCTTTTCTTCTAACTACTTATTTCTTGCTTGTTTCGACTGTATTGAGTCGCATTCATCACTTCCTCTTGATCTATGTATTCTTCGCCTCGCTTAAGCAATTTTGTCATGGACTCAGGGGTTTTTCTTAGAGAGACTCCTAAAAACATGATTTTTGAGTTTGTGTAGTAGTGCTGTTATGACCGAAGACATCTGTAGGTCTTTAATACCTAAAGTTGCCCTATTGAATCGCGATATATATTCTCGTAATGATTCTCCTATCTCTTGAGTGACTAGCATTAGTCCCATCACTGTTTTCTTTTTTCGAGCACTGCTGGAAAAACATATTGCAAACTTGCTTGTGAAATTTGCAAACGATGCTATGATAGAGGAGGTAATGTATCAAACCATTCTCTAGCATCTATTCTCAAAGTCATGGGAAAGGCTCTACACGCTATAGCATTTGGCCAACCATGTAATCTCACTCGGTCCTAAAATGTACATATATGATCAATGGATCAGTAGTGTCGTCGAACTCATCGGTCGGCTCCTTGAATTTTGACGGCAAAGGTACACTTATTAGTTCCTCCGTAAATGGATCTTCATTTATAGATATCGGTCTTCCTTTGTTCTTCCTCTGAGCAATTGCTTCATTTATTTTCTAGCTCAGTAAATTATCCAAGTTTGCTGGTATTGTCTGATTATTGGAAGATGTTGTCTCCGAGGAGATGTGCGGCTTTAGTCGGTTGATTTTCAGTTGCTGGTGGTGGTACAATCGCTCTCTGCAACATTGCCATGATCGCGGACATTTGATCTTACAAGGCTGTAAATTGTTGTACCGTAATGAATTGTTCATCGGAATTTCTAGTTTCGGTATCTTGTTGAGGAGCCATTGGTTGATCGATCCTCGACCTTCCTCAATTCATGCCTGACATGACTTCCGGTCCTTAGCCACAAATAAACTAGATTCCACATATGGCGCCAATTTGATACTAACGGAATAGTAAATGTAATCAAATTATCACTTCGACTCCATTTTCGTAAATTGATATATATATATATATATATATATATATATATATATATATATATATATATATATATGAATATTGGTAACAATTATGAGGTAATATCCGAAATCTAAAGGTAGTATTTCTCACTAAGAAGTAAAAAAATATCTGTCCCTCTCTGCGAAATGGGCTTCTATTTATAAGTTCTCTATGGTATGCTGACGTGGCTATAAGATATTGATATTTTTTTAACCATCGTTCGGATTAAACTAGATCTTTAATATCAACAAGGGTCGGTCGGCTAACAAAGTCAAATGAACAATGGTCGACTAATGAATTCAAACGACCTACCAATCAACCTCCCTTCTTCCATTTCCAGTGTACTCGGCCTTGGAAGTTTGATAAACCCACTAACCGGTCGATAATCTGGTCTAGTATCAATAAGGATAAGGAGAAAGTAATTATTCAACCTGATCAATTGATAAAATTCAGTTTTACATAAAAGAAGGATAAATAAATGAAAAGGTCAGCATTGATTAATATTTATTGTGAATATAAACTAAAAAAACAAAAAATAGTATTAAACAAAGACCATATAAGTTTGACAAATTCCCAAGAAGAAAAAAAAAAATTGAACGGGTGATTGAAGAAAGTAACCACAAACTAACAATTTGGCTATAAAAACAAGTTAGACTTAGTAAAGATTAAGCCTTCTGAATTAAGAAACCAAAATGAAAGCATTTTCATATATTTTCATGTTCATATTAATCCATGAACTGATGCTGATACATACAGATAAGGCTGTTTTTTCTGTGGAAGCTGCAAGGTTGCAAACTGCTTTTCAATGGGAACTGAAAGAAGTTTTTTCAGGGGATCCGCCGTGCAAGTTGGCTGTTACCGGTAAGAGGAGAAGGTTATTGTTTCCCTGGAGGCCCCCTGAACTACCTCCACCCCCACCAATCACTGGCCCTATTAGACATCCTTAAATTCTGCAGCCTGCACATTTGTGCCACCGCGGCCACCAGCACAATCATATACGATTCCATCAGCTCCACCTCCCTCAATTTGATCATATTGGCAAGCATCTCTAAGTCTACAACTTATAATATTAGTGTGCTCAACAAACAAGCCTCTTCTACTTCTCCAATATCATGTAATGACTAGAATAATATTTGATAATATATTAAAAAATAAATTAAATGTGGAAAATCTTTACTATGAGTTTGATTAGATAGCTGATTTTATGGTTGTTTGTCATTTTCTTAAAATATATGAGGAAATAATCAAGTTTCTTAATCTATGTGCTAATATTAAGTTGGGGTTCTAACTTTTACTTGCACACCCCAATATTTTCTCCTTAACAAAGATGTGGTTGAGTGATTTATTTTGACAAGTTCAATTTATTTTCACCAAATTCTTAATGCAAAGTCTATTTGTTCTGTTTCTACAAGAACGTTGAAATACCATTTAACAATGTTTTTCACATAACGTTAAAATATCAAGAAAATGTTGTAAAAAATTGCATAAAATCACTTTTACTTTTTTAGTCTCAATTATTCATGTATCTAGTCGTTTGCAGCTGAGGCAGTTAAGTAGTGAGAGTGACACATTGCATGAATAAGTTAGGTTTAAGTTTTAAGTGTGTTTATTAAACTGAATGTAAATCGCGGATGTGTCATGCTTGTTCAATTTGTAAAATAGCAAATAAAGGACAATATTTAGAAAGTTATTTAATGTGGTTAAACTCCACAGTAAGGAGAAAATCCACGGGCCTCCAAACTGAAAATAAATCCACTCAAAAAGTTTAAAACAAAATTCAATTTGGAATTACAAAATTCATAGCTAACAATATATTTTCTACCGAAATCAAACTGGACTTAAAAGAAAAATTAAATCACTACCTCATTCCTTTTCTTAGTCACGTAGTGAATAAAGTCATGACTACCAGTCTTGATCTTATAACATTCTTGAATTGCTCTCGATTCTCCTGATCATGTCAGGATTATAAACTACTAGTTTATCCGCCAGTCTACAACTTTCCTTAGTGATTTCTTCTGAACCTCCAACGCTTGTTCATCTGAACTACCCTACTCACAAGCTCAGTTCAATAAATAGATTGGTTTCGTCTATGAATAAAAATCAAGAATATGAAAGTAAATTTAATTTTTGCAATTGGAAATCAATTGAGACCACAATTATTTTCGACATAGCTTAGACGTTTTAAGCATCAATGATCTATGTATAATGCTTTGTGAACACTCAAAATTAATTTTATGTTGAAAAAAATCAAAGGAGTTAGAACACACTAAAAATCAAATATCTCTATGAAGTGCACTGGTGTTCTAAATTTCGGATCAATCTTCAATGGACGTTCAATTGCATACAAATAGTTAAGAAGTTTAGTGCAACTAATTGAACTCCATTATGATAAGTCTTGGGATCATTAACGTGAGAATATCCATTTAACAAAAAATGCACTTTTGATTGTTGAATGAGACAATCCACAAGTGGAGCATAGTATTATTGTGATTTTTAGAGAATCGGCTTTTGTTAAAAGAATCATTTGTGTAAGAATCGATTAAATGTTTGGTAAACTTTTGATTCGGAAGTATTGTTTATTTCAAAATCAGCATTTTAACGTTTGTTAAACAAAAGTAATTTATTGACGTGCAATTCAATTACTAAAATAGATGTGATAACAATGATGCCATTTTGTATTATTATTAGGGATAATTACATCAAAGGTCCCCAACGTTTCAAAATTGTTGGGAATATGCCCATAACCTAAAAAAATAGCACCACACATCTCCAACGTATGAAAACCTTGGCGTGGTAGGTCCTTTATGACCATATTGTCCTTCTCTTTAAACAAACAAAAAAACAAAAACAAAAAAAGAAAAGAAAAACAAGATTGAAAACTAACCAAATGTACCAAAAAAAAATAAAAAGTAATAAATATACCCCAAAAATAAAAAGTCAGAAAGAGGTCCATCTTCTTCAAAAACCCAAAATCCAACTCAAAATTCAAATCCACAAGGTTGCCCTCCGGTGAGACCGTCATTCTCTTCATAACCAAATCGGGTCATGTGGAAAAACCAAGATAGAAAACAAGGAGTCATGAATTTAGCCGGGAATCGAGTGAATGGAACGATTCCAAAGTTTATTAAGCGGGTTTAGAGATTTGAGGGGGCTGTACACTGTCCTTTAATCGACTTGGTGGGTCGATTCCAAGTGAGATTGGGGCAATTGTGGGAAGCTTGAACATTTGGAGCTAGCGGGGAATATCTTGGTTGAAGGGATCCCAAAAGTATTGGGAAATGCGAGAGGGTTGAAGACGCTTCTACTATACTCAAATATGTTAGAGGAGGTGATTCCCATTGAACTCGGTCATTGAGACAACTTGAAGTATCGGATATATCAAGGAATAATAATGGTGGTTCTATACCTACCGAGCTTGGGAATTGTTCCAAGTTATCGATCCTTGTGCTATCAAACTTGTGGGATCCTCTTCCTAATGTTTCTAGTTCCAGATAGTTTCTCAATGGGAAAGTTGGAATTCTGGCCGATGAGTTTAATTTCTATGAAGGCACAATTCCAACGAAAGCTTGAGGTCAAAGTGGGCTCCCGAGCAACTCTTGAAGGGGAGTGCCGGGTAGTTGGGGTTCTTGCGGTAACTTAGAGATGTTGAATTTAGCTAAGAACTATTATTCTCGAAAAATCCCTAAGGGGTTTAGCAACTGGAAGAAGCTACATTTCCTCAATTTGAGTTCAAACAGACTCACAGGGGAGATCTTTGACAAAATTCTTGTTCCTTGTATGACTCTCTTCGATATCGGTTGGAATTATTTGTCGTCTTCGATTTCCAAATTTAATAACGACGCTTGTGCTCCTTTCCAATTTTTACGTGGAGATCCCTCAAATTTCCATGATTCAACATCCGCCACATATCGTATTTCACACACGAACTCGGATCGAAAGCCCTCCGCCAATATTTGGTGATGGTGATAGTTTTACTGATGTTCCATAATTTTGGTTCTAACAACCTTACAAGCACTATGGAATCAATGACCATTGCATCTAAACGGTTAGGAAAGCAGACCGTTTATGCATTTTTGTCGTTCAAACAATCTCATTGGATCATTTCCTGGAAGTTTCTTTTAGAAGTGTGATCAAGTGAGAGGTATGATGCTTAATGTCAGCAATAATTGGTTATATGGTGAATTTCCACCAGAATCTAGCACAATGTGCAAGTCTCTAATACTCTTAGATGCCTCTCGTAATTGACATTGATGATCATAGACTCCTTGCACTTTCCTCCGACAGATGCAATGTGTGTTGTGTGTGAAAGAGAATTTAATGGAATTTTGGATTTTTGGAGAATATGACCTTTTTTCACTTTTTATTATTTTGGGGTATATTTCTTACTTTTTATTTTTTGGGGTACATTTGGTTAATTTTCAATCTTGTTTTTCTTTTTTCTTTGTTTTTGTTTTTTTGTTTGTTTAAAAATAAGGGCAATTTGGTCATAAAGGATCTACCACGCCAATGTTTTCATACGTTGGGGATGTGTGGTGCTATTTTTTGAGGTGTAGTATATCCCAACGATTTTGAAACGTTGGGGGACCTTTGATGCAATTATCCCTTATTATTATTATTATTATCTAATATTGTAAAATTTATTTTTATTTTTAATAATATGTAATATTATTAAATATTTTTCTAAAATAATGTATACACTATATTGTAAAATAATAGTTGATGACTATTTAGTCTCCTAAGGATACCTTATAAATAGTCATATTTAGTTTAGAAGTATATATCTTGACGAAAATTTTAATTCTCATTGGAACCCAATGTATTTGACAAAAAAATTTAGTAAATAATCACGACCCTTAATTTCAATCAATCTAACGGTCTAGATGTATTAAAATTTATTGGGATGTGTTTGGATGTTGATATAAGAATATTAAAGGTGCTAATATATCTAGACAATTATATTGGTTGAAATTAAGAGTCGTGATTATTTGTCAAATATATTGGTAGGAGGAATATATTGCGTGTGTGTGTGAATACATACATACATACATACATACATACATACATACATACACACACACATATATATATATATATATATATATATATATATATATATATATATATATATATATATATATAGATACAAACTCTATCAATGTCTTATATTTTGAAGAGGAATTAATTCAAGAGATTATTGATCGTGTTCAAGACCACGAACTCAATCAAAAGTTCAATAAACTCATTTCTTCAAAAGAAAAGAAACCCCTTCAAATAACTTACAATCTTAAAAAAATATTAAAAAAATTCAAAAAAACTAACAAAATTTCCTCTAGTCAAGATTTGCATGGAGAAGTTAATGAAAGGTCAAATTTATAATCTTGAGAAACAACTGACTAATCTTAAGATGAAAGTCTCCATTATCAAAGCTTGCTTAGCTACCCGTGATAAAGGAAAAGCCAAACTTTCATCTTCTTTAAATTTAAGTTCTTCAAGTTGTTTTGATGAAGAAGGTATTAGTCAAACTCCTCTACAAATTCAAACTCCTCAAAATGATGAACAAACCATGAATATCATCAGTCAAATTCGTTTGCAAAAATAGTATACTAATGCAACAATCATCATTAATAAAGACTACAAAATTAAAACCAAAGTACTTCTCGATTCAGGAGCATATCAAAACTGTATTAGAGTAGGTCTTGTCCCTACAAAATATTTTGAAAAAACAACTGAAAACCTCTATAGAGCAGTCGGTAAAAGTCTCAACATCAAGTATAAGTTAACAAAATCTCATGTTTCTAATCAAAACATTTTTTTTAAAAGTAGCTTTTATCTTGTCAAAAATTTGGATAAAAAGTCATTCTTGGAACTCCATTTCTTGTTCAATTATATCTAATCACAGTTACAAAAACTAGATTAAAATCAAAATATCTTGAATATTCTTTGATTCATTAATCCTCCTACTCTTAGAGATATCAATACCATCAAAGAACATACAATTACAAAACTAATTAATAATATTAATCTAAAAAAAACACATTAAATATCTAAAAGAAGATATTAACTTTAAAAGAATTGAAGAACAATTAGAACCCACAAACATTAAAGAACATATCTCAAAAATTGACAAAGCTATTAGAACAGAGATATGTTTTTCAATTCCCAATGTTTTTTGGGAAAGAAATAAGCATATCGTTACTCTTCCTTGCATTCTTAATTTTGATAAAAAAAAAAAAATACCAACTAAAGCTAGAACTATACAAATTAACAAAGACCTTCCTGGTATTGTACAAAAGAAATCAATGATCTCTTTGAGAAAGGCTTGATTAGACCAAGCAAGTCTCCATATAGTTGTGTTGCATTCTATGTCAATAATCAAGCTAAAATTGAAAGAGGAGCCCCTCGTCTTGTCATCAATTACAAACCTCTTAATCAAGTTCTCCAATGGATTCTTTATCCTATGCATCAAAAGAAAGATCTCCTAAATCGACTCCTTAATGCAACAATTTTCTCAAAATTCGATCTTAAGTCGGGTTTCTGGTAAATTCAAAACGATGAAAAAGATAAATACAAAATGTATTCAATGTTCCTTTCGGACAATATGAATGGAATGTTATACTCTTGAGCTTAAAATGCTTCTTTTGAATTCCAAAAAATTATGAACGATATTTTCAATCCCTATCAAAACTTCTCAATTGTTTATATCGATGACGCCCTCATATATTCTAATAGTATTGAGCAACATCTTAAGCATCTTCAAATATTTCATTCAATCGTTAAGAAAATGGCTTAGATGTTTCAAAGAAAAAAAATTGTACTTTGTCAAACTAGGATTAAGTTCTTAGGACACAAAATTTTCAAAGGAACCATGACCCCTATCAAACGTAGTCTTGAGTTTGTTCTAAGTTTTCAGATCAAATCTTCGATAAAACCAGTCTTTAGAGATTCCTAGGATGAGTCAATTATATCTCTGATTTTATCCCAAACATTAGGAAGATCTGACGAACCTCTATATCAAAGACTCCATAACAACCTACCTTCATGGTCAGACAAACATACTAAGAGAGTCAAGTCAATTAAGCAAATTGTTAAGACTCTTCCATGCCTTAACATTTTCAATCCCAAAGCCTCTCTTATTGTCGAAATAGATGCATCAGACATTGAATATGGAAGAATTCTCAACCAGTCCATCGACCACAAAGAACAACTTGTTTATTGTCATTCGGGTATCTGGTTGGGACCACAAAAACTATTCAACCTTCAAAAAAGAATGTCTTTCCATCGTTTTATGCATTTCAAAGTTTTAAGATGATTTAATAAATAAAACATTTCTTGTTAGAACTAATTGCAAAGCCTCTAAAGATGTTTTACAAAAAGATGTCAAAAATCTTGTTTCAAAACAAATTTTTGCCAGATAGCAAGAAATTCTTTCATGTTTTGATTTTTCAATAGAATTTAGAAAATGTGAGAATAATGTACTACCAAATTTCTTAACAAGAGAGTTTTGCAGGGAAAAATGTCCAAGAAAACCAGCAAAGAAAGAGTAGTCCTGATGATTTTCTCCTCGAGTGTTCTAGTTCTCAATCAACCCAAGCATTATCTTCTCAAAGATCAAAAGCATTTCTGCCACTTCAAATCCTTTTACGGTTCTTGGAACTTTACCAAATTATTCTAGAAAAACTCAGAGTCCATCAAATTACAAAAATGATGTTAAGTTAGATTTCAAAAATCCAACCAAGCTAGGATCTGGAAAGTTACCTGAAATCAATAACAAAAAATTCTAATTTTATCAAAGGAAATGTCTTACCATTTGTCGAGCTTGAGACTGAATGGAGAGAGTACGCCTCGCTTGACAAGTATATCTCAAGTATTTTTCCTCTTTTTCAAAAAGATGAGGAACCATTCAATTTTTTAAATAAAAAATATCAAGTTTTGAATGAGTTTTATTTCTTCCCTCAATCAATCTCACAATCAAGAATGTGGTATGAGACCATTATTAAGGTCACTAATCAGCAATCATATCACATACTCCAAATAAACCAAATGCTCATTGGATTGATTTTTCAAAAATTATAATTCTTCAAGTCCTTACTCTTTCATATTGGAACCAGCATCCTTGGAAAACCAAATCATTTTCAATGAAAAACGGGCAAAAATCATCATTTTCTTATCAAGACTACATCAAGGCCTGGTAAAATGTATTGTTCTTTAGGCCCTCAAGTCATTCGTGGTTTATTCTTTTTTACCACAATTGTCCAAAAGCTTTTCCAAAATGGTTTCAACAATGATTGATATATTTTGGAGCTACCAGTGAAATTCTTCCTAGTCGTGTTTTGAAAGGATTCAATTTATATCAAACAAAGAGAGTCAATTTTACTCTTCAAGAAGATCTACTTTTCCAAGTTTGCAAAAATTTAAGGTTGCATGGATATTCTGCTGGGATTTTCAAATTTTCCCAACTCCGATGTTGCTTTCTCCTTTAAAAGAATTGTAAGGG
Source organism: Forsythia suspensa (assembly GCA_023638005.1). Lineage (NCBI taxonomy): Eukaryota > Viridiplantae > Streptophyta > Magnoliopsida > Lamiales > Oleaceae > Forsythia > Forsythia suspensa. Next base: position 33,963,245 of record CM042674.1, on the reverse strand, counting down.
GATATAAAGTCAAGTGGTGGGATAAATTCAATGAATCAAATGCTTGTACTAAGGCTGTTCAATCATGGATCGATCAATACAAGGTGAATTAAAGAAAAGACAAAGCAAGTTCAAGCATTTCTTCTCAAATTGATTTTTGTTCAGAAAAAGAGCAAAATCATGGCACAATTGGCAAAGTGTTCCAATCCAGAAGAATTCACCATTCTTGCCCACAAAGCTGCCTCAATGGCCCAAGCCGAGTCAAGTAAAGATCTATTGCTGCTTCTGATACAAAATCGGTACCCGATTTGGAACAAGAAAACGAGAATGACTGTTTTAAAACAAATTTCTTTGAAGAATAATTATTGTCCATTTAATCAATATTTTACGTAAAGCAAAGAAAAATTGTGGACAATGATTATCACTTTTCAAAAAGGAAAATAGTACCCGTAATTATCGATCAAAAGCAAAAGGTGAAAATAGTACATCCAATTATCAAAAGCAATCAGTGAAAGCAAACAGCACCTATAATTGTCGGATTACTTTTCCAAAAGGCAATCAATTAAGATTCTTCAATAAAGTTTCAAATCCGAAGTTCAAGTCCAGACTTGTCTATAAGTAGATGAGTGGTCTCTCCTTACTATAGCTTTTCATGTTTCATAAGAATTGTAAGTATGTAATGTCTTTTCCAATGTTTGTATTTTCAATCATGTATTTTCAATTATCATAATCATCTGTCAATATCAATTTTCTCAACGATTGTTCAATAGAAACTTTTCATCAATACATTTATCAAATTACAAATCGTGATCAATTATGTTTTATTTTTTTAGATTTACATCATATACATTTTGATTAATCTCATCCATCTTATACATCATGGCATTTCATGTTACTTATGATCAACAATCAATTAGATCAAATTCAAAAGTTTCATACTCTGAACCCCAAGTACTTTTTTGTTAGAGGCTCTCCTATAACCAGAGTCTTAAAATAAACTATTTAACAAAAGCTCTTTGAACCAGTTTGGTATCAGAGCCAAGTTCAAGTCGTAAAAGCAAAATTATGAAACCCTCTTCTGTCAAATAATTACTCTATGTTGGGGAAGCGTTGGTCAGCTCTAGAGACTCTGATACGTTGGTCAGTCGAGAATAGGTGGTCTCATCAACCAACCTATCGTTTTTTTTTGAAATTAAGGTATCAAATCTTATTATTATGTCTTAGTCTAGATCTTGGTTCAATAAGTCTCGAAGCATGCGTAGCTCTAGCTCTACTAGTGATAATTTATTCAATAATAATGATGGTAATGAAAACATTGATAGTCAACAAGAAAGCCTTAATGTTAGAGAAGTTCAAATTGCAAAGATTGAACAAAAACTCCAAAATTGGTCTAACCCAAAAATTGATCAAAAAACCATATATCAAATAGGACGATTTGAGTTTAAACAAGATTATACAATCAAAACTTGTAAACAATCCATATCAATTAGACAAAATTCTAATACTATAAGGATTATTTTCTAGAGAATCAATCTTAAATCATAGAAAGAAATATAATTTTCTACATGTTGGATTAGTTCAAGTTGCTGTCAAACCCCTACTTAGGTTAGGATTAGATGTTCCAATTTGCCTAACACTTAGGGATAAAAGACATTCAAAATTGCCTAACCCCTATTTAGGCACCTAGGACAATTTTAAAGTAACTTCGGCTAATATTTTCACCTACCAAACGATGTAGCTAAGGTTTAAAATTTTAACATGTTGTAGTCTATAGTCCCAAATATCTACAGTTCAAATTTTGAAATTTTTGAAATTCGTTTGAATTGTCAAATAAATTATGGTGACACCTATTATGGTATAGGCAAAATCATATAAACGTAAAGAAAAATTATTTTTTCCTTGCGCTTTTGTTATTTTTTCTCAAAAGTTATATTCTTAAAATCATTGAAGGGCACGAAAAATATTATTTGGAGTCGACCTTCCGAGTTTAGAGATCATTTAGTGACTCTCCGATTGAGAAAATCTAGCGTTACATCCTATGAAGTCGTCTCTTGCCAGTAGTTAGAGAGTTGATCAAGCTTGACTGCTCTCTCTAATCTCTCCCTCTTCCACACTCCCTCTCTATCTCTCTTTATGTTAGTCATCACCGCGCTATGCCCGTTCTGAGGTAAAATGAGGGGTTATTTAAAATTTTATTTTTATGTGGTTAAGTATGATAAATGGAACTTATATTTATGAAAAAAAATTTAAGTGTTTCATTTATGATAAAATGTTAAGTTAAGATGAAATTTCATAAGAGTCCTTATAATTTAAATTAAAAATTTTGATAAAAATCCACCTAATTGGACCTTTCATAATTTGTATCTCAAACATGGTTCCACCGAGTGATGATTTCCTAGAATGTTCCGAGGCGGCAAATAATGATTATATACTTTTTACTTGGATCCCGAGTGGTCAATTGGCCATCATATCGATAACCATAGGACATCTCGTATTAGGGCAATGAACTATGGTTTAGCAACAACCGATGTAAAGTCTATTGCTCATGTGATTGACTCACTGATTGGCCCGGACAACCAGTTGCCAATGAGATTTTAAGAGATCTTAAGGGATATCTACTACCCAAAGGTGGAATACGACATGTATTGTGAAGCGATCATTATACACTAGAAGGAGTAAAGTTTATATGGTGCATGTCCACATCCTATCCCGAGCCAACTCCAATAGTTGAGCCCATTCCCGAGCCCACTCTAATAGTCGAGCCAGAGCCGGAGCCAGTGTTAGTGTTTGAGGCTGATCCAGTTATCGAGGTCGATGATGACCCGGAGAAGGATCTCGAGATAGAGTCTGAGGCTGAGTCTTGTGTTATCTTGGATGATGAGGCTCCTCAGTCGAAGAGGCCTAGAGTACACAGATGATGGATCAGTGACGACGATGCTTAGAAATATTATAGTAGTAAGATGTTTTCTTTTCAGTATTTTAGTTTTCCATGTGCAGTTACTTTACCGTTGTTTAGCACTAGATGTTTTTACTAGTTGTACCTCTTGAATGATGATTTAAATATGTAAAATATGTTATTTAAAGTCTCATTTGTTGATAGTTTTTAGATATTCATGGCTTTGTGTATGGTTTTTAATTCGATAAATTACAAACTCTTTTCAATTTGTTTATTCTAAAGAAAATGAACCAACTACGCAAGCAAGAGCTATCAAAGACCTACAACTAGCGGTTGAGGAAATAAGACGAGCATTGACAGCTCAGATAGCACCCCTAGTGCCGTAGTCGACCAATGGCGCCACGGGCACCGCAAGTGCCCCAAGCGCATCAGGTCCCACCAGTACATCACGCAGTCCCTGCCATGTCGGTGATTGAGCAATTTTTTCAATACCGCTATCTTACATTCGACGGTAGAAAGGATCCTCTTGCAGCGGAGGAATAGTTGCGGACCATCGAGATTTTTTTTAACACATCTCTTATCCCAAAAATCAGAAAATCCTTTGAGCAGACTTCATGCTAATTGGTCGAGCAAGTTACTGGTGGGTGTCAGCATTTCGCACCCGTACTAAGTCTGGGCCTAATTCAAGGTCAAACTAATAGAGAAATATTTTCTACATGCTTTGCGAGATTATAAGGAATCAGAGTTTCTCAACTTGGTTCAAGTAGAGATGGAAATTACCGAGTATGAATGAAAATTTGAGGAACTGTCGTGCTATGCTCTATATTTGGTCGACAGTGAATTAATGAAGGCAAGGCAATATGAAAGAGGATCGCGCCCAGAGGTCAAACAAATTGTTAGTTCTCATACGCTTCCTACCTTTAGAGTAGCAGTCAAGATAGCTTAGACCATGTCCTTCTCGGGTTTAAAGGTCAGAGTTTAAGGACAACAGAATGACTCGAGAAAGAAAAATCAGAGTAAGAACAGAAATTTAGACCAGTTTAAGAGATAGAAATCAAGGTCCCAAAGGGGTCAATCAAGTAATTATATTCCTCAGTGCCCTAAGTGTAAGAAGAATCATAGTGGTGATTGCCACTTTGGCAAGAATGTTTTCTATAAGTGTGGAGAGCGAAGCCACTGCGTGTCGCAATGATGGGTAGAGCTGGCAAAGGTTAATGATCAGGTGAAACAAAGAAAAGTTAGAGTATTCGCCATGATCAATGAAGAGGCCGTCCAGAATCTGGACATTATTACGGGTATGTATTCTATACCCATTGTACATGTTTACATTTTTATTGATTCTGGCGTGATGCATTCGTTTATATATGAAGTATGCCTAGCTAAAGTTAACATCCTATGTCGAAAAAGTGATAGTGTACTAGAGGTTAGTATGCCATCAGGGAGAACTATAGAGACATATAAATTAGCTAGGGCAGTTCAAATAGATTTTGATGGTGTAGTTTTGTCAGCAGATCTGCATGTTATAAGTATGAGAGATTTTGATATTATCCTATGATGGATTGGTTGGGTAGTAAATGCGCTACCATTGTATATTTTGAGAAGAAAGTAATATTTTGAAGACGTGGAGAGAACGAGTTCAATTTTTCTAGGTCGAAGATTAAAGCACTTCACCGCTTCATCCTAGTTTTACAGGCAAAAAAGTTGGTAAAGAAGAGATATTGCCAATGTTTATTTGTCAATCTCACTGGCATCCCACATGAGGAAGTATCTTTGGATAACGTGCCAGTGGTTTGGGAGTACACCGATGTGTTTCTAGATGATCTAGTAGGCATACCGCCTAATTGACAATGTGGAATTCACAATAGATCGATATATGGAGTTGCACCCATATCAAAAGCTCTGTATCGGATAGCACCAAAAGAATTGCAAGAGCTAAAATGCAATTGGAAGAAATTTTGGATAAAATGATTTATCACACCAAGTGTTTTCCCATGGCGAGCTCCAGTACTCTTCGTGAAGAAGAAAGATGGATCGATGAGAATGCGCATCAACTACCGTTAGTTGAATAAATTGACGATCAAAAATAAGTATCCACTTCTAAGAATTGAGGTTTTGTTTGATCAATTGAAGGTTGCTTCAGTGTTTTCGAATATCGACTTGAGGTCAGACTATCATAAACTAAAAATCGGGCCATCGAATATACCAAAGTCAACATTTCGAACTCGCTATGGTCATTATGAATTTACAATAATGCCCTTTGTACTAACAAATGATCTATATTTATGGATTTAATGAATCGAGTTTTTCATCAATTTTTAGATTGGTTCGTCATTGTATTCATCGATGACATCTTAATTTATTCCAAGAATCTCGAGTAACATCAATAGCACCTGAGAATATTATTGAAGACCTTGCAAAGAGAAAATTTGTATGCCAAATTCACGAAATGTGAATTTTGGTTGGATCGAATAGGATTCTTTGGACATGTTGTGATGGCTAAGAAAATTGAAATAGATCCATCAAAAGTTGAGGCCGTGTAAAATTGGCCAGCACCGTCAAATGTTGGTGAAATAAGAAACTTTTTAGGTTTAGCCGACTATTATCGATGTTTCATAGAAGAATTTTCCAAAATAGCTGGCCTTATGACACAATTGACTCAAAATGAGGTTAAGTATATTTGGTCCGAGAAGTGTGAACAGAGTTTTCAAAAGTTAAAGAACAAGCTAGTATCTGCACCAGTACTAGCATTACCCGAAGGTTCAGAGGGCTACGTAATTTACAGTGATGCATCAAAACTCGGTTTGGGCTGTGTGTTGATGCAAAATGGAAAGGTGATAGCTTATGATTCAAGATAGTTGAAGCAATATGAGCAGAATTACTCGACACATGCTCTTGAACTTGTGGCGGTGGTTCAAGCCTTGAAAATTTAGCGCCATTACCATTATGGAAGCAAGTGTGAGATTTATACCGACCATAAGAGTCTCAAGTACTTTTTCACCCAAAAGGAGTTGAATATGAGACAACGACGATGGTTGGAATTAGTAAAGGACTACGACTGCTCTATCCTTTACCATCCTGGTAAGGCAAATGTAGTCGCAGATGCTCTAAGCAAAAAGAATATGGGTCAGTTGTCTGCACTGTAATCGACACAAGATAATCTGATCAATGACTTTAAGAGTATGAAAATTGAAGTATTAGCACCACTGGTGTGGACATCGATAGTGATAGCAAGTCTGATAGTAAAGTCAACACTAGACATAGAATTGTGGCAACTCAAAATGATGATCCTTTCTTGGAAAAGATCATGATTGAAGTAGGAACTAAAAATAGGAAAGAATTTGAAATAGTAGAGGACAGAGGTTTGATGTTCAAGGATCGAATTTGTGTGCCTAGGGATGAAGGTCTGAGAAATTAGATTTTATCTAAAGCTCATTCTATTCCTTACGCCGCACATCCGGGATGAACTAAAATATATAAAGATTTACGTAATACATTTTGGTGGAGTAACATTAAAGGAGTTGTAGCTCGTTTCATGTCAAAATATTTGGTGTGTCAACAAGTGAAAGCATAGTATTAGAGGCTATTAGGCCATTAAATCCAATGGATATACCGGAGCGGAAATGGAAAAAAATTACAATGGATTTTGTTGTGGGTTTTCCTAGATCGGTGAGAGGTCATGATGCCATCTAGGTTGTGGTAAACCGTTTGGCAAAATATGCTCATTTTCTTCCCATTTGAATGAATTTTAGTTTCGAGCAATTAGCACAGTTGTCTCAGATATTTTTTGAAAAGTCTTCAAGGAGCTTTGGGTACTAAATTGAAATTTAGCACAACCTATCACCCTTAGACGGATGGATAATCAAAACGCATTATTGAAATTATTGAGGATACATTGAGAGCATGTGTCTTAGATGTGGAGGGTAAATAGGGAGGTCACCTACCATTGGTGGAATTCGCTTACAATAATAGCTTCCAAACTACTATCGGCATGGCATCATATGAGGCACTGTATGATCGTCGATGTCGTTTGCCAATTTTTTGGGACAAAGTTGGCCAAAGAAGAATATTAGGACCCGAATTGGTAGAGAAAACAGTAGAGGCAATAGACATGATCAGGTCCAGAATTAAATCAGCGCAAGACCGTCAGAAAATTTATGTCGATCAAAGAAGTAAGGAATTAGAGTTCGGGGTCAGCGAAAAAGTCTTTCTAATGGTGACTCCTATGAAAGGTATACTATGTTTTGGTAAGAAAGGAAAACTAAGACCGCATTTCATCGGCCCATTTGAGATTCTTGAAAAAATTGGAAATGTAGCGTATCCGTTTGGCATTGCCACCCGAACTCTCGGTAGTGCACTACGTTTTCCACGTTTCGATATTAAAGAAGTACACGCATGATCCTACGCATGTGGTAAAATATGAGTAATTGAATTTAAGAAATGATATGACTTACGAGAAAGCACATGCGGTGATCCTAGTAAGAAAGGTCCATGTTCTGAGAAATCGAGATATCTCATTAGTTAAAGTTCAGTAGAGGTAGACATGAGGAAAATGGGGTCACTTAGAAAAGAGAAGAAAATATTTTAACAAGTACCCATACCTCGTAAATTGTAAATTATTTTAAGTGGGAAGGGTTGTAACGACCAATTTTTTTTTTTTCTTTGACATCGCTTCGAACCTCATAATTCATTTTAAATATTTTGTCACGTTAAATTTTGCTGCGCGCGTTTGCTTCAAATTTTTAAGTTCGACGATTATGGAAAATTAATTTGAAAACAACCTTGTTCTATTTTGATTTGGTAAGTTTTTGAATTTCAAGTTGAACGAGAAATAAATTCCAACTAGCATAAATTTTTATTTTGGTTCTCCGTGTCTAGTTAAAAATCATGGCCCTTTATTTTTGATTTTTTTAGCCAAAATCCGTTATATTTTCAGCCCAATAATTCACCTATAATTAGGCTCAAAACTCGACCCAAACAACACTTTAAAACTACCAAAAACTTAGCCAAACAACCCCTTAACTTCGAAATTTTCATCAATCAAACAGTCCTCCATTAGCAAAGAAACCACCCTCATGCACACCAAAACTACCCCCCAATGATTTGAAAACCGTCCCCCCCAACAACCCCATGTTCAAACATAATTCTCCACAAATTACCCTCACATTTTAACCACTTTTTCCTCCCAAAAAGGTCCCAGAATCCTGCCCTGCTCACAGTGTTTCTCCTCCAATTTCAGCCAACCAAACAGCCCCCATGACACTTAAGAAAACTGCCCCATGATCCTCCACAACTTCCTACTTTCTTCCTTCCACTTTCTCTCACTTTTCAGCCCTCAAACCAACTAGTTTCTTCACTCCAAATTCGTTCCTCCAGCAGCCTAGAAATCAGCCCCTAACTTAAGGAAAAAATGTCTTTTTTTCTTCAAAATTTGGCCCTTAAGGTTCCAACCATTAAGTGTTTTATTTGTTCTCTTTCTAGCAACATTCTCTCTTTCCTCTCCCAAAACTTAACACCAAAAAACTTAGCAAAATCTCATATCTCATTCCTTAAATTTTCGGCCAGCAGGTGCTTCAAATTTCTACATTTTCAGCCCCAAATTTCTAAGCAATTTTCCCTCGCCTTTCTCTCCAGATTTCGCACTCCAACATCCATTTTCTTTCTCCTTTTCAGCCAACATACTCTCTCCATTTCTTGGCAATTCAAGTCACAAAGATTTCAGCACTTCTTGTCGTGCATATTTCGCCCATATAGACTCTCGAATTTTTGCATTTTTCAGTCCCAAATTTCCAGCCTCTCTAACCTCGCTTTTGGTTCAATTTTTGGCCAGCAGTGAAAGTTGTTAACCTTGCTTTTTTAATTCAAAATTGTTCCTTATATATACATCTGTATATATAGTGTGCGGGTTTTGATTTTTGGAAGTTGCAGAAACGGTTTATCCTCCTCCACATTTTTAACCAAAAACTATTTTAAGAGGTAGTTTTACATACTATTTTTGCAATGATTTTCTTAATGATGTTCGAAAAATTATATGTTATATAAATGTCATGAAAATGATTTATGAAGGAATATTTTTACGGTGATTGAAGGTAATCACATTTAAGTTAATGGTGCCGGTTACCTATTTATGTATTCCTATGTACATTTAAAAATGATGGCATGTCGCATTTATGTTTCCGTATGATTTTTCCACATGTTAGTATGTATTGCTGCTGAGTGTTTCTTATGAAATACTCACCCCAAAACGAACAAATTTTCAAATTGGATTGGTTAGTGTTGATGCGATGGTGTAGGCTAATGAGCATGACGTGGAATTTCCTTATTTAGTTTAAGTTTTGACGTCGAGATGATCGAGTCATTTATGATGTAAATACGATATTTTTAAGTAACTGATTTCAATATTAAATTAATATTTATGAAAAACGAGATGTTGGTTTATTTGCCGTTAAAAGTTTTAAGTTAGAAATGCCTAGTTCTATTTTTCAGAATTTTTTTGCTTATTGTCCCTATTTTGAAAAATCATAACTCTCTGTACATTTGGAGTTTTTTAGTAAAATTAGTGGCCATGGAAAGTGTGTGGTCTAATGCAGCATTTGAAATCACTCAAAAATTTAATCGTATGAATTTATTATGAATGTTTTAGCAGACTGCCTTAAGACACCAGGAACAGTTTTTCAAAAAACTTCGACTAACATTTTCACCTACCAAAAGATGTAGCTAAGGTTTGATATTTTAACATGTTGTAGTCTACATTCCCAAGTATCTACAATTCAAATTTTGGAATTTTTGAAATTTGTTTAAATGGTCAAATAAATTGTGGCGACACCTATCACGGTATAGGCAAAACCATTGAAACTTAAAAAAAATCATTTTTTCTCTTGCGCGTTGTTATTTTCTCGCAAAATTATATTTTTAAAATCATTCAAAGGAACGGGTTAGAGATTATTTTAGTGACTCTTCGGGTTGAGAAAATTCGGAGCGTTACAAGCAGACAGCCTTTGCAGTCGTCTCGCCAGGCCTATTAGGGAGCCGGTCGAGCTTGACCGCTCTCTCTAATCTCTCCTTTTTCCACACTCTCTCTATCTATCTTTATGTTAGTCATGTTTAACGGGTTGGTTGAGCTCATCAAGTCGTCGAACATAACTGGTTCATCGCCCATTTGTGGAGAGCCCTACCGCCTCCATCGGGGAAGTGATTGCGGAAGTGGGATGGGCTAGCCATCATCAAGCTCGGTCCAACAATTTTATAAAGATGATCATGTGCGGTCCCCTCGTCCAAAATGAACCTTTCACCATATTTTGTTGTGTCCTCCTGATATTCACAGATCTTATGACATGTGTGCTTTTACTCTTCGTGGATCTTCCACCAATTGTTCTTAATAGAGGCCTATATGAAGGCGTGGAGTTTTTTTTTTTCTCAAATGTCATATTAGATAACGTCGTTTGTGTCTAGGTTTGAATAGTGACACGTAAGATTTTTAAGTTAATATTTTCAACTGAGTGACCACTAATGTAACTATTAGAATTGGAATTTTTAAAAAACTCCAATGACCATTTGCTGAAATTAACCCATTTTTAATTCAATTTGTCTTGAATATAGTTATGGTACTACTGACTTTCCATATTTTCCACCTTATATGAGCGTGTTTGGCTAATAAACTCATGGCTTATAAGACATAGGCCCTACAAAATTATGTGGTTAAAAATGTGTGAGAGTGCCACGAAAATAAGCCAAATAAGTAAGACTTGATTTCCATAACTTATTTTAACCCACAAATTACATTGGACCCATGACTTATAAGCCATAGACTTTTTGGCCAAACATGCTCAAGGTCTTTCTTCCATTGGTTTCCTTTTACTACATTGAAGTTTGAAATTTTGTCATGCCAACACAAGTGGAAGAAAAATACACTTAAGTTACATTCAATAGTGACACGTAAGATTTTTAAGTTAATATTTTCAACCGAGTGACCACTAATGTAACTATTAGAATTGGAATTTTTAAAAAACTCCAATGACCATTGCTGAAATTAACCCATTTTTAATTCAATTTGTCTTGAATATAGTTATGGTACTACTGACTTTCCATATTTTCCACCTTATATGAGCGTGTTTGGCTAATATACTCATGGCTTATATGACATAGGCCCTACAAAATTATGTGGTTAAAAATGTGTGAGAGTGCCACGAAAATAAGCCAAATAAGTAAGACTTGATTTCCATAACTTATTTTAACCCACAAATTACGTTCGACCCATGACTTATAAGCCATAGACTTTTTGGCCAAACACGCTCAAGGTCTTTCTTCCATTGGTTTCCTTTTACTACATTGAAGTTTGAAATTTTGTCATGCCAACACAAGTGGAAGAAAAATACACTTAAGTTACATTCAATAGTGACACGTAAGATTTTTAAGTTAATATTTCCAATCGAGTGACCACTCATGTAACTATTAGAATTGGAATTTTTAAAAAACTCCAATGACCATTACTGAAATTAACCCATTTTTAATTCAATTTGTCTTGAATATAATTATGGTATTACTGACTTTCCATATTTTCCACCAATTATGAGCGTGTTTGGCTAATGTACTCATGGCTTATAAGACATAGGCCCTACAAAATTATGTGGTTAAAAATGTGTGAGAGTGCCCCGAAAATAAGCCAAATAAGTAAGACTTGATTTCCATAACTTATTTTAACCCACAAATTACGTTGGACCCATGACTTATAAGCCATAGACTTTTTGGCCAAACATGCTCAAGGTCTTTCTTCCATTGGTTTCCTTTTACTACATTGAAGTTTGAAATTTTGTCATGCCAACACAAGTGGAAGAAAAATACACTTAAGTTACATTCAATTTCTTCAACACTCTTTAATGCAATTTTAGTAATATTGACTTCCATATTTTTCTCCTCGTGTTAAGCCTTTCTTTCTCTCCTTTTCTCACTTGAAATTCAGATTTTCATGGCTCATGGAGCATGCTTACATGAGTCAATCAATTCATAGTAGAATTTAAGAAAAAACCAAGCCACATTGGCTTGATCGGCCAATAAACTTAATTCAAAAAAAATGACCCGTGTTGAACGTAGGTCAAGAATGTCTAGCTTGACTGGCTGTCCATACGGATCTAACCCACTCTAAACTTCTAGACTTAAGTTATAAACATAAGGAATAAGGAGAGAGTAATTATTCAACATGATCAATTCATAAAATTCAGTTTTATATAAAAGAAGGATAAATAAATAAAAGGGTCAACATAGCTTAATTTTTATTGTGAATATAAACTAAAAAAGACAAATGCCATATAAGTTTGACAAATTCCCAAGAAGAGAAAAAAAATTGTACGGGTGGTTGAAAAAAGTGTCCACAAACTAAAATTTTGGCTATAAAAACAAGTTGGACTTTGGTAAAGATTAAGCCTTCTGAATTAAGAAACCAAAATGAAAGCATTTTCATATATTTTCATGTTCATATTAATCCATGAACTGATGCTGATACATACAGAAAAGGCTGTTTTTTCTGTGGAGGCTGCAAGGTTGCAAACTGCTTTTCAATGGGAACTGAAAGAAGTTTTTTCAGGTGACCCGCCGTGCAAGTTGGCTGTTACCGGTAAGAGCAGAAGGCTATTGTTGCCCTTGCCCTTGCCCCTGCGGTCCCTGAACTACCTCCACCCCCACCAATCCATGGCCCAACCCCTAGCAATCATCCTTCTACTAGTCATCCTTAAATTCTGCATCCGGCACTTTGTGCCGCCGCGGCCACCAGCACAACCATATTCGATTCCATCAGCTCCACCTCCCTCAATATGAACATATTGGCAAGCATCTCCAAGTCTACAACTTATAATATGTGTGCTCAACAAATAAGCCTCTTCTACTTCTCCAATATCATGTAATGACTAGAATAATATTTGATAATATATTAAAAAATAAATTAAATGTGGGAAATCTTTACTATGAGTTTGATTATAACTGATTTATGGTTGTTTGTCATTTTCTTACTTAAAATATACGAGGAAATAGTCAAGTTTCTTAATGTATGAGCTAATATTAAGTATGGGTTCTAACTTTTACTTACACACCCCAATATTTTCCCCTTAACAAAGATGTGGTTTGAGTGATTTATTTTGACAAGTTCAAGTTATTTTCACCAAATTCTTAATGTAATGTCTAGAACTAGGATAGCACACAACTTAGAAGGTTTGAAGTGGTTGTTAATTGACAAATTTTAAAATCTATTTGTTTGGTTTCTACAAGAACGTTGAAACACTATTTAACAATGTTTTTCACATAACGTTAAAATTTCAAGAAAAATGTTGTAAAAAATTGCATAAAAAATCACTGGTACTTTTTTAGCCTCAATTATTCATTTATCTAGTCGTTTTGCAGTTGAGGCAGTTAAGTAGTGAGAGTGACACATGTTTGCATGAATTAGTTAGGTTTAAATTTCAAGTTTTTGTTTATGAAACCGAATGTAAATTGCGGAATGTGTCATGTTTGTTCAGCTTGTAAAATAGCAAATGAAGGACAATATTTAGAAAGTTATTTAAACTCCACAGCAGGGAGAAATTCCAAGGGCCTCCAAACCGAAAATAAATCCACTCAAAAGTTTAAAACAAAAATCAATTTGGAATTACAATATTAATAGCTATCAATATATTTTCTACCGAAATTGAACTGGACATAAGAGAAAAATTAAATCACTACTTGATTCCTTTTCTTAGTCACGTCCTGAATAAAGTCACAACTACTAGTCTTGATCTTATAACATTCCTGAATTGAGCTCGAAACTCCTGATTATAAGCTATTAATTTATCCGTCAGTCTACAACTTTCCTTACTGATTTCTTCTGAGCGTCCAACGCTTGTTCATCAGAACTACGCTACTCACAAGCTCAGTTCAATAAATAGATTGGTTTCGTCTATGAATAAAAATCAAGAATATGAAAGTAAACTTGATTTTTGCAATTGAAATTGTTGGAAAAATATGTGTCATATTTTTCACTTTTTATATTTTGACTAACTTAATAAATATAACTGATTTTTAATGATAAAATAGCAGGTCAATGTTTGCGTTTTTGACCTGTGCAGTTAACGCCAGCTACCGTATCGAGTTGATAAGCGATTATTTTCCACATCAAGAAAAGCTGTGATTTGATTCTTTTTCTATACTTGATATATTCGATCTCATGAATATTATTGATGACTCGTTTTGTAAGTTAAAGAATCTTTTCTTATTCTTTTTGATTGGTTTAGGAAAGAAATATTTAGTTTCCTAAATTCTTTCCTTCTACAAATCTAAGAATATCTTTCTATATTCTTTCCTACTAATTTTCTTACCATTCTTGTTGCATATTTTTAGGTAAAAATAATTCTTAAATTGATTTCTACTTTAAATATAAGTAAGAGTGGAAATCAATAAGGAATTAAGGCTTTGAAATATAATATTTGGTCTTGTATTCTCTAAGCAAAAATCGGCCGAATTCATTGGTGGAAAACAAGACCCGATACTTCATTGATTCAACTTTTAAAGAAAAAAAGTTTTCTTCAAACTCATTGAAGAATCAAGAATTTATTGGTGCTCAACGAACAATTCCATTTCTTGTTCAAGCTACTTGGTGTGAAGTTAAGAACGGAAGTTCTTAATCCAAGTGGTGGTTGCGGTCAAGTACAATAGGGAAGTGGCGATAAAGTCAAGACCGTGGGTTTGATTCCACTTCATCAACAAGTCGGGAAGAAGAAGTATCATAGGGAGTTGATCTGTTTTCTTTTGATTGTTATTTTGATAATTTTATGAAATTACAAAAATCGATACTATTGTATTTTTGAACAAGATTATTAGTGGATTGTTTTTACCCATGGCATGGGGGCCTGTGGATGTTTTCCTTAGGAGTTTACCACGTTACATCTTGTGTTCATAATTAATCCTTTAATTTCTGCACTTGACAAGATTAGGTAAGCGAATCAGTTGTTGTCTTGAGTCGAATCAATTATCTATATATCTTGCCGATTCGACTACGTTATGTTCACTTGGCTTGTTTAATTAAGATTAAAATTCATTTTTAATTTAATTAATCTAGGTTTTAGAACTTTCAATTGGTATCAGAGCGGGTATACTTTTTAAGTGCGACCCAAAGAAACCTAGATATGGACAGTGCCCCGTTTAGACCACCTATTTTAGATGGTACTAATTATGCCTATTGAAAAATTAGAATTCAAGTTTACATCCAATCCCTTGATGAAAAAGCTTGGCACTCTATTGTCCATGGCTATAAAACTCCCACCATTATTGAAAATGGTGTAGAAAGAGAGAAAAAGGCAGACGAATGGGCTACAACTGAATTTAATTATATTAATTGGAATTCCAAAGCTTTAAATGCCATATTCTCTTTCGTAGACTCTAATCAATTTCGTTTGATTTCTACTTGTCAGGTTGCAAAAGATGCTTGGGACATCTTACGAATTGCTCATGAAAGAACCACTATGGTCAAGTCATCCAAGCTTCAAATTCTGACTCTAGAGTTTGAACAACTAACCATGAGAGACGATGAACAATTCAAGGATTTCTATGCAAAACTCAGTGACATCACCAATACTGCTTATACTTTGGAAAAGAAATATTCAGAGAGCAAAATTGTAAAGAAAATTCTCAGATCATTGCCTGATCGTTTTCATTCTAAAGTAATTGCAATTGAAGAAAATAAAGAGATTGAGAATATAAGAGTTGAAGAATTGGTGGGATCATTGATGACATATAAGCTACATCTACAAAGGAGAAAGAAAGAAAATGGATCTAATATTGCCTTCAAAATTAAAAATCATGAAGACGAGGTTGATCGTGAGGAGAGTGAAACAAATGAAAACATGGCCATGCTCACCAAACAATTCAAAAAATTTATAAAAGGAAATCAAAAGGGAAAGAACTTGAATACCTCTCTCCAACAAAAGAAGAGATTTCCGATCAACACAAAACAAAACTCCACTACCTCTATGAATAGATCCGACTATCAAATTCAATGTCATGAGTGTGAGGGTTTTGGTCACACACCCTCAAATGTGCAAATACTTTAAAGAAATCTCATACCAAGAAAGCCATGAATATCACTTGGAGTGAAGATGATGAAAAGATTCGATGCGAGGCGAGGACGAGAACCATTGTTGATCGTGTAACGTCTTTAATCGTGAACTTAACTTCGTCTTGATTACATGCAAAACTTGATTGCGGTCGACTCCTTGGCGACAACACCAAGAACCGATCTGCGTTATGCATTATAATCTGCAGCGATATGAATAAAAATTACAAGATGAGCAGGAGAAAACTTGTCTACTCAAGTCATAATAGAATTTTTGGAAGATGACAAGGTGAAATTGATTCTCAAAATAATATTCTTACCAACATCTTAAAGAGAGAATGATGATCAAATTACGAACCTTCTTGATGAATTAAAAGTTTCAAAAGAAAGGATCAAGTAATTAACAATTGGAGCCTCTCGCTTAAGTGAAACCTAGCTATGGAAAAACTCCAAACGTCAAAGAAGGTTTGGAATATGTTGGAAAAGGTAAAAGAAAAGTTGGGAATCAGATCAACTTCATCAAAGAAACAAAGTCTGCTGTATTTTCAGACAAAACTGCTCCCATCACCGTCAGAACTAAGGCTGATCTGCCTATGCAGGTTCTAACCAATGCCAAGACTCAAAAACAGTCACGACCAACAGGTATACAACCAATACAAAGAGGTAAATCAAAGTACTTTGTAAAATGTTGCATCTGTGGTAATTTAGGACACGACTCCTTTCATTGTTTGTTTAGTAAAAACTTGGCTAATAGACAAATGAGACACCTTAGCAACACTAAAGTAAGACAAATTTGGGTCAAAAAGAGTGATTTAAATTGTTATATGGTTGATGTTGCCTATAGATCTTTCATTCCTAACTCTTGGTATTTTGACAGTGGTTGTTCTAGACATATGACTAGTAATCGATTTTATCTAACTAACTATAAAAGTCATGAAGGTGGTCTATTCTAATTGATGGTTTCTCCCCGTTAAAAGAAGTCCTTTTTGTTGTAGGTTTAAAAGCTAACCTGATTAGTATAGGCCAACTCTATGATGATAAACACTTGGTTATGTTCTCAAAAATTCTTGTAAAGTCTTGAAGTATGATAGTAGTTGTATTCTACATGGTACTAGATCCAACGATAAATGTTATCTTCTTGACACCAAAATTGCTAATCATATTTCAAAAACTGACTCAACCGAGTTGTGGCACAAACGATTGGGACATTTAAACTATAGTGATCTGTTGAGACTGACAAAATTGAATGCAGTACGAGATGTTCCTAAGCTTATGAAAAATATGAAAGATTGTGTGGTTCGTGCCAAAAAGGTAAGCAAACCAAAAGCACTCACAACAAGGCAAGTTTCTTACTACAACTCATGTATTAGAATTACTTCACATGGATTTGATGGGACCTATTCAAACTGAAAGTATTGGGGGCAAGAAATATATTTTTGTTTGCGTGGATGATTTTTCTAGATATAATTGGGTAGATTTTTTGAGAGATTCAAATTTTTGCACCTAAAATTAACAACAGAAAAATATTTCGAGGGAATAAAAATATTAAGGATTAGAAGTGATCATATGAGAGAGTTTGAAAATGCTACTTTCTCTACTTTCGTGATCAAAATAGTATTTTTCATGAATTCTCTGTACCTAAAACTCATGAACAAAATGGTGTTGTGGAAAAGAAAAATAGGTCTCTACAAGAGATGGCTAGAGTTATGCTAAATAGTAAGAAGCTCCTTGTTAAATTATGAAATTTGAAGCTATTAATCTTGCTTGTTATATTTTGAATCGTGTGTCTTTGAGGATGAGAACCACTCAAACTCCTTATGAAATCTGAAAATGAAGAAAACCGAATCTCAAATATTTCCATACTTTTGGTAGCAAATGCTATGTGTTAAATGATCGAGAATACTTGGGTAAATTCGATTCAAAAAGTGATGAGGGAGTGTTTATTGGTTATTCTGAGAACAGCCGTGCTTAAAGAATTTATAACTATCATTGAATCAATCAATGTAAAAATTGATGATACTGATGACTTTTCATCTTATTCACATGAGCCTAATATTCAGACTTTGGAAGAACAGGTTGCTGGGCGTCAACCTACTCAAGACCATCATGTACCTACACCGATAAAATGATGATACGGAAGGAACATCCAAAGATCAAGTTCTCGATGTCTCTCCTCGCTACGGAAGTTCGGACGCACCATAAACAAATAACGAGCAGGACATGAGAAGGCAACCTCCTTCTTAGATTCAGAAAGCACACCCATTGGACAATGTTCTCTCAGATTCCAGAGACGGCATGATGATTCAGAGGAGGCTTGCTAATGAACTTGGAAATGTTTGCTACACTCCACAAATTGAACCCAAAAAATATAAATAAAGCAATTATTGATGAAAATTGGGTTCTAGCCATGCATGAAGAGCTAGCTCAATTTGATAGAAATAAAGTGTAGAAACTTGTACCTCGGCCAAAGGACACAAATGTGATAGGGGCAAAGTGGATATTTAAAAATAAATCAGATGAACATGGCAACATAGTCAGAAACAAGGCACGCTTGGTTGCACAGGGATACACTTAACTAGAATGAGTGGATTTTGATGAAACATTTACACATGTGGCTCGACTTGAATCCATTAGACTCTCAGTGGCATGTCAAATGAGGTTCAAGCTGTACCAAATGGATGTCAAAAGTGCCTTTCTGAATGGAATTCTTAATGAAGAAGTTTATGTTGAGCAGTCTAAGGGATTTGTTGATCCTTATTCTTCTGATCATGTGTTCAGACTCAAAAAGGCTCTGTACGAACTAAAGCAAGCCCCACGAGCTTGGTATGAACGATTAACCATGTTCTTGTTGGAATAGAGATACAAGAGAGGAGGAGCTAACAAAACGTTATTCATCAAACATTTTAAAACTGGATTAATTGTTGCACAAATCTACGTCGATGACATTGTGTTTGGTTCTTCACTAGAAACAAAATCCAAGGAATTTGCTACACTTATGCAAATGAATTCGAAATGAGTATGGTTGGTGAACTAAATTTATTTTTAGGTTTGCAGATCAAACAGGTTGGATC
This sequence comes from Forsythia suspensa, assembly GCA_023638005.1. Lineage (NCBI taxonomy): Eukaryota > Viridiplantae > Streptophyta > Magnoliopsida > Lamiales > Oleaceae > Forsythia > Forsythia suspensa. The sequence goes on along the minus strand of CM042674.1, from coordinate 33,944,230 downwards.
AAGGATTTTTTATCTCCCATGCCAAGTATGCTAAAAATCTTGTGAAGAAGTTCGGCCTTGAACAGACCAAATCGATCGAAACTCCTATGGCCACGCCCTTGAAAATTTCCGAGAGATGACCGGGGAAAGGAGGTTGACTCCGGCTTGTCTGAAGCATGATAGGGAGTTTATCAGTGCTGACCGCAAGCCGTCCGACATATCATTCAATGATTGGAGTTTGTACACGTTATCAAGCTAAACCAAAAGAATCACATCTTGCGGCAAATGAAGCGAATTATTCATTATATTAACTGTACTTTACGATTATGGTTTATGGTATACTAATGATACTACCTCTCACCTTGCAGGATACACTGATGCTGACTGGGTTGGAAACATGGATGATAGGAAAAACACGAGTGGATGATGTTTCTACATTGGTAACAATCTCATTGCATGGTTATGTAAGAAACAAAACTCTATTTCCTTATCTCTGCAGGTTTGAGTATATTGCGGCCGGGTAGTTGTTGTACTCGACTACTTTGGATGAAACAAATGCTATGTGATTATGGTATTGATCGGGACTCATTACTATATTATGTGATAACACTAGTGCTATCAATATTTCTAAAAATCCTGCTCAAAGACTCTAGGACCAAACATATTGATATTAGACATCATTTTATTAGAAATTTGATTGAAGAAAAGTTATTACTTTGGAACATATTCGATCGGGTATCGGTTGGTGATTTGTTCACCAAAGCCTTAGATTCTCGCTAGATTTGAGACTCTACGGAGGTCGTGGGCATTTGCTTGATGCATTAGTTTTTTAAAAAAAAACAAAGAAAAACAAAAATTTTAGAAGTATTGTTTTCCTTTCTTTTTATTTTATTTTATCATGTGTTGCTTATTTTTATTTTATTTAAAAAAAAGGGAGGGGGGGAAAGAATGAGTTTTCTTACAAATAGCATATGATATAAATGTATGATTGGTCTATGCATTTTGAGATTTACTTGGACTAACCAATCAGTATGGTATGCTCATTATACTTATGGTAAAATATGCTCAGATAAGCACACTTTGAGGATATATTAACTTTTTTGATTGTACCTTACTACTAACTAGATTGTTATCTTTAAAGTAGTTTCGTACTTTGTTATGACCTATGGTCAGTATCTATGTTTCTCTGCACCATAATATGTTGTTGTGTTAAACAGACAATTTTATGGAGGAGAGGGCTACCACCATAAATGTGTGCAGCCGTCCTTGATAATGAACATAAATCATGTAGAAAAGGACTACATTTATGGTCATGAGAAAGTCAACTCCATGATCTTATATATATATATATATATATATGGTCAACTCCATGCAAATAAAGTCAATACTCCGAGTACTCAAAAAGAAAATTGCTATGGTACTACATGCGGCATGCTCATATTTTTATTCAAAAAGATATGTTCGGATGATGACCGTTTGAAATACATCTCAATCTTGATCTTCTTGACAATGTTCAATTTGGCTTAGTGGGATAGGTTATGATTGATTAATCCAAGATGTCTAATCACACACTCGCGTTATAAATCGACCAATTAATTGAATCTAATGATGCGCATATATCGATTGAAAGATTCTAGTTGATTTTGATATGTTTGGACTGATTGTATAATTTATAGAACTATGAAATTTGCCCATAAATAAACGATTCAATTTTATCTCATAAAATATTTTCATTATTTTTTAGTGATTATCTTGTGTGGGCCTTTTCGTAGAAATTTTAATCAACAGTCTAATTTTGGCAGAAAAATCAGCTTTAACTAAGAAAAATCTGGATGAATTTTTAGTTTATGGAATACAATCGTAATTTGTTCGATCTTATCTTCCTAATTTAAAATTTCTGTTTTCCATAAATTAGCATCTTAGGCAGTTTAATTTTAATTCAAAATTGACATATCTGATTAAAGAAGGTTTCGTTGTCATTAACTTCTATTAATCAGTTTATTTTTGGTAAACTGCTTTTCTACACATCCCAAATTAAGTGTTCCCCTCTTATGCAAGTTCGAAAAATTTCTCGTTTTAAATTGTGATTTAGGGTTTTATTCTTCATCTTCTCACATTTGATTCTCAATTGCTTAAACATCAAATTCTCTCTTGCATTTGATTCTAGGGTTGTGTTAAGTTCTTTATTTCAGATTCAAACAATGACGAAAACCAAGATGCCAGAATCAAAGAAAAACATTGGTGGTTCTTCCAAGAACACTGTTGATCTGCCGATTGGTGCTGAAACTGCAATGGGGCCACAAATGTCGCCGGCAAGGACTCTCCGGCGAAGTGCAAGGAGACGGGAACCCTCAAGTTCAGACCCAGACACTTCTCCAGTGGCAGTTGCATCTCAGGCTGACCAATCGACGGACATTGTTTCAACCGCTGGTCAGCCACTCTAAAACTCAGTCCCATCCAACCTCTAACGACCCAATTACCTTTCGAGCAAGAAAGTTACCTTAAGTGCTCAAGACCCAGATGAAGAAGGAGATGAGGATGATGAATCTGCGGGTGACAAGTGGGTCCGACAATCTTTGAAATTGAAGATGAAGTTTGTGAGGATGAAAGAAATTTGGTGATGAGGAGTCCAATGCCTCCCCCCATTCGTGAAGGTTCAAGTAAGCCCCTCTCAAAAATCTGATTCTGATTTTGATGTTGCCCTTGATGAATCTTCGGAATCTACTATGCCACCTCCTCCAATGAAAAGGGCGACAAGGGCTGAGAAAGGGAAAGGTAAAATTGCTGATGTTGATGAGAAGCCCACTTTCGGGTCGAAACAGCCTATCATCGCCTCAAGAGGTGCCTCACAGTCTTGCCTACTCCTAGTTCGGACCCCAAATATTCGGACTTGACACATTAACTAGAGGTCGACACTCATTAACCCCCCCTCCTCCCTCCTCCCTCCTCCTCCCAATTCTTGTTTTCTATCGGAGAGTGTTGAGAGTCTGTTTATGTCATTTACCATCTACCGTAAGTTCATCATTGAGTGCAAGGTTGCAATTGCCGAATTTAGTTCGTTTGGTTTGGTTGAAATTGTTGATTTTCACAACTTACATAATCTGTTAAGTTTTTCCGGGCCGTTCAATGAAACTACGGTCAAGGAATTTATGGCCAATGTTCCAAGAATCAAAGGCCGGAAATGAATTCGAGGTTGAAGGTTTATGTTCGAGGAAGACATGTTACCTTCACCCTAACTCCTCGGACCGGCTTGGGGTGACCATCGTGGGCTGTCACAAGTGACGAAAAATTGACCAAGGACGAGATTGCGCAAGAAATGATCGGCTCTACTGGCCGAAATCAGGACAACTGACTGCTTCTCGGCTACTGCCCAAATACAAAATTCTTCATCGGATTTTTATCAACGATATCGATCCATTAACTCATCAATCTGACATTTCGGGGGACAAAGCTGTTATGCTATACAAGTTAGGAATGAGGATGCCAGTTGATTAGGTCAAAATAGTTTTTGATAGAATTGTTTATGAAGGGCAGAGGAGGGCCAAGCAGTATAGGCTACCGCATCTAGCTCTGATCCATCACTTTCTTGTTCATCAAGAAGTGCCTGCAATGGATTCAGACCACTTCTCTGAGGACATTCCATCACTAGGTGTTCATAAGTTTACAAATTTTGGTAGCGCACCGAATCCCACTCCCAGAGTTCCCAGGCATTTTCTATCCTCGTTGGACCATTCTGGACGTCTGGATGCACTGGAAACTTAGTTGGGGCTAGTTCGAACACAGGTAGATCAAATTTTTGCCCTAACCAAAGGTTTTTCTGATGATCTTACTTTCATGCGTATGGTGTTGGGTAAACTGGAATTTCTAGTCGATGAGCATATAAAATCACGCATTCGAATAGTTACTCCAGAATTCTCTGCACATCCTGGAGATCCAATGGAGATTCTGACTTTCGATCCCGTTGTTGAGACAACTGCTGCCCCAGCCACTGCACCTCTCGCTGATGACCCTCCAGCTGATGCTCCTTCAGATACCCATGCTCGCAGGAGAGAGTTGCAAATGCATCGCTTCCGGTACAAAGAAGCACAGATCCTCCCGATACTAACTATTCTCAGTTCTAACTTTTAACCTTCTAACTATTTGGCTATGGATGACTTTTTTAACTTTTAAATTTTGCTTTATTTCTCTTCCAACATTGCTTTACTTTTGTTTTTTCTCTTCCTTTGGCGTTCTCCTTACAAAATGGAGAGTAGTAGTAATTTTTAATTTTTGTGGTTGTTAAGTTTTTCTTGCTATGGACATTTTGTTGGTTAAACTTTAATAGTAGTAGTTTTAGGTTTATGGTAGTTTGATCATTACACTTAGATGATATCTTGCTAAGAGGAGCAATTTTAAAGTTATGGCTAATGTGTATGGTTTTTGCATATGGTGTTAACTTCTTTGCAGGAGTTCTTGGTTTACACACTAAGGGGGAGCCATAACCATTGTATGTTGATGCCCATGGGTTCTTTACTTATTCACACACATCACACTTACATTAAAAATCCGATAGTTATGTATTTGTAATTAAGCAACGCCAAAGGGGAAAATTGTTGTAAAAATATGTGTCATATTTTTCACTTTTTATATATTGGCTAACTTAAAAAATATAACTGATTTTTAATGATAAAAGAGCAGTCAACGTTTGTATTTTTGATGAGTCTCAGTTAACGCCAGATTCGATTGATTGGGTTGATAAGCGGATTATTTTTTCGGATCGATAAAAGCTGCGATTTTATTCTGTTTCTATACTTGATATATTCTGATCTCATGAATATTATTGATAGTTCCTTTTGTAGGTTAAAGAATCTTTTCTTATTCTTTTAGATTTGTTTAGGAAGGAAATATTTAGTTTCCTAAATTCTTTCCTTCTACAAATCTAATAATATTTTTCTATATTCTTTCCTACTAATTTTCTTACCATTCTTATTGCATATTTTTAGGTAAGAAATAATTCTTAAATTGATTTCTACTTTAACTATAAGTAAGAGTGGAAATCAATAAGGAATTAAGGCTTTGAAATATAATTTTTGATCATGTATTCTCTAAGCAAAAACCGGTCGAATTCATTGGTAGAAAACAAGACCCGGTGCTTCATTGATTCAACTTTCAAAGCAAAAAAGTTTTCTTCAAACTCATTGAAGAATCAAGAACTTATTGGTGCTCAACGAACAATTTCATATCTTGTTCAAGCTACTTGGCGTAGAGTTAAGAACGGAGGTTCTTAATCCAAGTGGTGGTTGCGGTCAAGTACAATAGGGAAGTGGCGATAAAGTCAAGACCGGGGGTTTTGATTCTACTTCATCAACAAGTCAGAAGAAGAAGTATCACAGGGAGTTGATCTGTTTTCTTTTGATTGTTATTTTATTAATTTTGCAAAATTACAAAACCGATACTATAGTATTTTTTGAACAAGATTATTAGTGGATTATTTTTAACCATGGCATGGGGCCCGTGGATGTTTCCCTTAGGAGTTTACCACGCTACATCTTGTGTTCATAATTAATCCTTTAATTTTCGCACTTGATAAGATTAGGTAAACGAACAGTGTTGTGCGAGTCAGAACTGTTAACTCTATATCTTGTCGATTACGATTATGTTACATCAATCGCTTGTTTAATTAAGATTAAATTAATCTAGGTTTTAGAACTTTCAGAAATCAATTGAGACCACAATTATTTTCGACACAGCTTAGACATTTTAAGCATCGATGATCTATGTATGATGCTTTGTGAACACTCAAATTAATTTTATGTTGAAACAATCAAAGGAGTTAGAACACACTAAAAATCAAAGATCTCTATGAAGTGCACTGGTGTTCTAAATTTCGGATCAATCTTCAATGGACGTTCAATTGCATACAAATAGTTAGGAAGTCTAGTGCAACTTGAACTCCATTATGATAAGTCTTGAGATCAACGTGAGAATATCCATTAACAAATAATGCACTTTTGATTGTTGAATGAGACAATCCACGAGTGGAGCATAGTATTATTGTGATTTTTAGAGAATCGACTTTTGTAAAAAGAATCAATGTGAAGAATCGATTAACAGATTGGTAAGCTTTTGATTTGGAAGTATTGTATATTTCAAAATCAATATTTTAACGTTTATTAAACAAAAGTAATTTATTGACGTGCACGTATTCAATTACTAAAATAGACATTGATAACAATGATGCCATTTTGTATTATTATTATTACCTAATATTGTAAAATTTATTTTTATTTTTTTAACATTATGTAAATTAGTAAATATTTTTCTAAAACAATGTATTCAATATATTGTATAATAATAGTTGATAACTATTTAGTCTTCTCAGCATACCTAGAAAATAGTTATATTTAGTTTAGAAGTATACATCTTGATGAAATTGTAATTCTCATTGAAACATATATATATATATATATATATATATATATATATATATATATAGTTTTAGTCACGTGTGTTGCACGTAAATATATGATAAAATTTTAAGTTTTATATATAATTGAAATGACAAAAAAATATATGAAATTAAAATATTTAAACAAATTTGAAAAATGTAAAAAGTTTAGAGAGAATTGTGTTCAATTTGCTTATAAGAAAAAATAAAATAAAGTAGTGAAAAATTAAGTGAAAATATATTTGTTACTAAACTCTAAAAAAAAAAAAAAACACCAAAATAATAATAAATAAACGTCCAAATACGCTCGACAAACACACACCCAAATTAAAAAAAAAAAAATTTACCAATAAGTCATCTCGACATGACTTGTTTCAAATTAGGTCAAAACTTTTTTTAAAATTGTGATTAAGTCATACTTTACATCACTATTTTAAATTATTTCCAAAATCACCCTTTTAACCATATTTTCCATTGGCACAATCTTTCAACTCTACAAACCTCTTCCACCTCCGGCGACAACCTCCTACACCTCCGGCGACGTCCGACGACAACTTCCTCCACCTCCGACGACCTCTGGCGAGTGTATTTATAATCTGTATGTATTTATTTTAAAACTACTATGTAAGTATTTTATATTTTTATTCATTTAATTAAACAAACTCAAAATCTCATCCTACCTATCAGACTATCACCATCCATATTCACCTCATCGCTAACCATAATTTCTAGAACCTACCTACCACAACACTATCCCAAACCCATGTGTTACACTTACGTGGGTGATAGTGAGCGGATTTGACTGGTGGTGGCGGTGCTTGGGTGTTTGGAAAGGTGGTTGTGGTGTTGACGACGTAACTGTCCTAGATATATATTGGGGAACAATTGGCATCCCGGATATTTGCTAATAAAGAGAAAGCACAACAAGGTAAGGAAATTATTCGATTACATAAACATCCTAGAGATTTGTTAGTGAATGATCTCTCGTTGCAAAGAGAGAATTAAAAGAGAGCATGATGTTCCCCAAAGTTATGACTCAGTAATGAGGAAGTGGCAAGAAGGTCTCATTGTATCACGATGTTTGAAAATATTGTTAGTCATGTGTGTTGTTTGATCTTTGTATTATAGAAAACAGATTATCACGGATATTGTTTGATCTTGTTTTAATCCATGATCTTGCTTTGAATCTATGTGGAATGAGTTTTATTTATGATACCGTACTTTTATCTTTGATACTGTTTAGTTATAGCAATATTTGAACCTGTGATACTGTTTGAATGTCTTAGTTTTGTCTATGATACTGTTTTAATCCATGATAATGTTTTGTTTAGGTAATGTGCATTAATATAATTTGTTACTGTTTTAATCCATGATATTGTTTTAATCCTATGATACTATTTTTAAATGTCTTAGTTTTAATCCATGATCTTTGTTTTATTTAGGTAATGTGCATTAGTATATTTTGATCTTGTTTTAATCCATGATCTTTGCTTTAATCCTATGATATTGTTTGAATGTCTTAGTTTTAATCCATGATATTTTTTATTTAGGTAACGTGCATTAGTATATTTTGATCTTGTTTTAATCCATGATCTTGTTTTAATCCTATGATCTTGTTTGAATTTCTTAGTTTTAATCTATGATCTTGTTTTATTTAGGTAATGTGCATTAGTATATTTTGATCTTAGGTAATCTTATGATACTATTTGAATGTCTTAGTTTTAATCCATGATCTTTTTTTATTTAGGTAATGTGCATTAGTATATTTTGATACTGTTTTAATCCATGATACTGTTTTAATCCTATGATACTATTTGAATGTCTTAGTTTTAATCCATGATACTATTTTATTTAGGTAATGTGCATTAGTATATTTTGATACTGTTTTAATCCATGATCCTGTTTTAATCCTATGATACTGTTTGAATTTCTTAGTTTTAATCTATGATACTGTTTTATTTAGGTAATGTGCATTAGTATATTTTGATACTGTTTTAATCTTATGATACTATTTGAATGTCTTAGTTTTAATCCATGATACTGTTTTATTTAGGTAACGTGCATTAGTATATTTTGATACTGTTTTAATCCATGATACTGTTTTAATCCTATGATACTATTTGAATGTCTTAGTTTTAATCTATGATACTATTTTATTTAGGTAATGTGCATTAGTATATTTTGATACTGTTTTAATCCATGATATTGTTTTAATCTTATGATACTGTTTGAATGTCTTAATTTTAATCAATGATACTGTTTTATTTGGGTAATGTGCATTAGTATATTTTGATACTGTTTTAATCTATGATTCTGTTTTATTCCATGATACTGTTTGAATCTATGTGGAATGGATTTTATTTATGATAATATGCTTTTATCTTTGATACTGTTTAATTATGACAAAGTTTGAACATGTGATACTGTTTGAATGTCTTAGTTTTGTCTATGATCTGCTTTTTCCATGATATTTTTATTTAGGTAATGTGCATTAGTAATTTTGATATTGTTTTAATCCATGTTTTAATCCATGATACTGTTTTGCATAATACAGTATCAAACAAAACACATGACTAATTAAATAGTATCAAAGATAAAAGCATGGTTTCATAGTCATGTGTGTTGTTTGAAACTGTATTATGTAAAACAGTATCACAAAAAATAGTATCACAATAGAAATGAACATAGAATTCGCATACGTGCTCAGAATTTTTATTATAATATGTTTTCGGAATGGTCTCAACGAGACAGTCAAGACCAGTCGGTTTACCATTGCGTATGATGAATTTTACCCATTTGAAGTCGTCTCTTTAGCTTAAAATGGCAATCTTTAATTTTTTTTTGTTAAAACAGTATCACAAATCTTCTAAAACAGTATCACAGATAAATGTATCTTTATTGAAGCCACCCTTCATCTTTCTCTTGTTGAACATTTTTTGAACTTGATCCTTTTTCATTAACATTCCTATTTTTTGATTAATGAGATCCTAAACAAAGTTCACTACAAGAATCATAAACTTGTACTTGACCACTCATAACACCAAAACCTTCTAAATAGTCACCACAAAACCGGTGTTTGAATGTATTTTATACAGAAAACATGGTCATATCAAAACTCCAACATTTTAAGCTGATTCATGAATCTCAAGGTAAACCATGAATTAGATATTGTTGAAATTTCAACTTGTTAGAGAGATCTGTCGAGGCTATGAACATGTTTGAGATTCAATTAGGACATAGATTCTCATTGGATAGATAAGTATAAATATATAGGATGTTTAATGATAGACGAATTAATCAATAAAAAATAAACAAGAGAATAATATTGTTCTTAAAATGTTCCATTAATAGTACAAAATCATAGGTTTAACAGTATCACAAAAAAATAAAAAAATAGTATCACAACAAAACTGTATCACAAAAAAAAAGTATCACAATTAGTGTTTTTTACAATTAAGAGTATGTTGGTCTTTTAGCTCTAAAATATGACTTTAATTGAATTAAGTTTTGAGCATATGACTTTAGAGCCCATATGTACCAAAACAGTGACCAACCTTCAATTTACCCCAAAACAAATGGGCTAAAAAGTCCATTTTAATTGTTTGTGTGTGGGAGGGTGTGTTTATCAAATACACACCCAAATATTAAAAAAGTTCAACATGGGCTAATTTTGATTGTAGGGAAGGGGTGGGTGTTTGTTAAGTAACTCGACAAACACCCACATATATTTAAAAAAAAAAAAAAAAGAAAAGAAGTAAAAAATGGGCATGAAGCCAAATATGATTGCAGGGTGAGGGGTGGGTGTTTGTCAAGTAACTCGACAAACACCCAAATACATTTAAAAAAAAAAAAGAGAGTAAAAAATGTGCTTGAAGCCCATTATGATTGTATATATTTGGGTGTGTGTTTGTCGGGCAATTCGACAAACACACACCCAAATATTAAAAATTAATAATAATAATTTCAAAAGGTGAAAATGTGTTATTTTGAATGTTGGGGGAGTGTAAAATTTAAGGAAGATCAAAATGGTCCCATTTTGATTGTTGGCACACCAAAAAAAAATAATAAAAAAAAAGTTTATGCTCGACATTATAAATATAATTTCTCATTTATTCATTTTTTTTTATCGAGCTCCAGTTAAAAAACTGTCGAGTTATATAACAAACTTTTTTAATTTTTTTTTAGAGTTACTCGACAAAACCAAAGTCAAATTTTACCCTACCCCCAAAAAAAAAAAAGTCAACAAAAGCTGATTTTTTAAAATTTAATACAAATTTGTAGGATAAAAGGGTGAGATTGGGATGGCCAATGTCAAAAAAAAAAAAAAAAAAAAAGTTGGGGTAGATAAGTTACAAATATGAAAGATTAGGACAAAAAGCGCAAATTTCAAAAAAAAAAATCAAATTCAAATTTGACTTTGTCTTTGTCGAGTTAAAAGTCTCTAAATTCGACAAAACAAAAAAAAAATGAAAAATTGAAAAATTGGGCTTTGTTGAGTAACTCGACAAAAAAAACCCAAAAAAAAAAAAAAATTCTTTGTCAAGTAACTCGACCCCAAAAAAAAAATTTGAAAAATTAGTCAAAATGTACTTTGTTGAGTAACTCGACAATCGAAAAAAAAAAAAAAAAAAAAGTTGCTTGACTTTGCTTACTACGATTAATCTTATTAAAAAAAAAAAAAATTCTAGTATCGTGTGTTGCACATACGTGAAAATGTAGGAAAAAAATTTAAGTTTTAAATATAATTGAAATGACAAAAAAAATATATGAAATTAAAATATTTAAACAAATTTGAAACATGTAAAACATTTTTAGAGAGAATTGTGTTCAATTTGCTTATAAGAAAAAATAAAATTAAATAGTAAAAAATTAAATAAAAATTTATTTGCTACTAAACTCTAAAAAAAAAAAAACACACAAAAAAATAATAAATAAAGATCCAAATGCGCTCGACAAACACACACCCAAATTTACAAAAAAAAAAAAAAAAAGTTAGTTTAAAATGGGCTAAAAAGCCCATTTTAATTGTTTGGGGGTGTGTTTGTCAAATACACACCCAAATATAAAAAAAAAAAAAAAAGAAAAAATTCAAAATGGGCTAATTTTGATTGTAGGGGAAAGGGTGGGTGTTTATCAAGTAACTCGACAAACACCCCCATATATTTTAAAAAAAAAAAAAGTAAAAAATGGGCTTGAAGCCCATTATGATTGTAGGGGGAGGGATGGGTGTTTGTCAAACACCCACGTACATTAAAAAAAAAAGTAAAAAATGGACTTGAAGCCCATTATGATTGTATATATTTGGGTGTGTGTTTGTCGAGTCGACAAACACACACCCAAATATAAAAATAAAAAAAAAATTATAATTTCAAAAGGTGAAAATGGGCTATTTTGAATGTTGGGGGAGTGTAAAATTTAATAAAGATCAAAATGGTCCTATTTTGATCTTTGGCTTGACATACACACACAAAAAAAAATGAAAAAAAAAAGTAAATGCTCGACTTTTTTTTTAAATACATAAATATAATTTCTCATTTATTCATATTTTTTTTTTTTGTCTCTCTAGTTAAAAAGCGTAGAAGCTCTTCACATTCATGCGATTTTTTTTTTTTTTTTTTTAGTGGACTTTTCCATTTCTTTTGTCTTTTTATAATTTTTTCACTTGACAAGATTTTTTTTTTAAATATTTAGCAAAATTTTTACCATTTTTTTAATTTTTTTCACCATAGAACTTGACAACCAATAAATTTCAACTATTATATTTAAACTTAATTAAAATAATACAATCTATATACCTTTGTAAGAGGAAAAGAAAAAAAAAAATCTTGTAGAGTAAAATATATATATAAAAAAAATTTTTTTTGAAGTTCACACTCGACAAAAACAAAAATATTGTCAATTGAAAAAAATTAGAAATGGAAATGCTCATCTAAAAAAAAGAAAAATTCGCGTGAATAGTAACTCAGACAAATATTCTGTTCACGTGAAATTTTTTGTTTTTTTTTTTTTTTTTTTAGGTGGGCTTTTCCATTTTTTAATTCGATGCCAACAATTTCTACTTTTGAGTGTCTTTTTGGTAGTTTGATGTAATTAACTGATATTGTCTAGTCTCATAGTTCTTCATCTAAGCAGGTTAAGAATGATGTCTTTATGTATAGTTGCTGTTAATTAGCTGAGTGAGGACTGAATGCATGATCATGAATATTTAAGTATTCATCATAAAGTTGTGATCTTGTAAGTTTCATGATAATTTGAGAAAGTTTCGAACAAAGATGTATATGAAATTTGTAACAGTATTATTGCCTTTTCAAGTCCGTGGTAGTAGGCATGATCGTTATGAAAGCAAAACTATAACAACCAGTTACATTAGAGTGATCGATTTCCTATAATCTAATTCTAGAATCAAAAGCTGATAAAAACCAACATATGTAATCTGTGCAGGCTGGATCTAGGAGATGGCAAAGAGGTTGATCTCGAAGAATGCCCAAGATCAATGCTTCGTCAACAATGCATCAAGTATCTTGGACCAGTACGTGATCAAAATTGCATTACTTTCTGGAAGGCATTTTGTTTAACTTTTCTATGCTTAAGTTAATACAAATTATTTGAAAATTGAAACGTTCATGATACGATTGGATTCATTGGAACATATAAAATGCTTATTAGTTACCAATGCAACCACTATAATTACTGATGCTACCTTTATAGTGGCATCTTGACTTTATAGTTACTGTTCACGCAAAATATTCATGATCACGCATTTATAAATGGAAAAGCCCACATTGTCGAGTTACTGTTCAACTTCACGCGATTTTTTTTTTTTTTTTTTTTGTAGGTGGGTTTTTCCATTTCCTTTGTCTTTTTATAATTTTTTTCACTTGACAAAAATATTTTTCAAATATTTAGCAAAATTTTTTACCATTTTTCTAATTTTTTTCACCATATAATTCGACAACCAACAAATTTCAACTATTATATTTAAACTTAATTAAAAATAATACAATCTATACACTGTAAAAGGAAAAGAAAAAAAAAATCTTGTAGAGTAAAATATATATGTAAAAGAAATTTTTTCTGAAGTTCACACTCGACAAAAAAAAAAAAAATCTTGTCAAGTGAAAAAAATTAGAAATGGAAAAACCCACCTAAAAAAAAAATTCGCGTGAACTGTAACTCGACAACCATTGTCGTGTAACTCGACAACCATTGTCGAGTTACTGTTCAACTCGACAATATTTGGTTGTGTATTCGTCATACACACACCCAAATAAAATAATAATAATAAAAATAGTTAATGTTCGACATTTTTTTTTTAAATACATAAATATAATTTCTCATTTATTCATATATTTTTTGTCGAGCTCCAGTTAAAAAACTATTGAGTTATATAACAATTTTTTTTTAGAGTCACTCGACAAAATCAAAGCCAAATCTTACCCAAAAAAAAAAAAAATCAAAGTCAACAAAAGCTGATTTCTTCAAAATTTAATGCAAATTTGTAGGACAAAAGGGTGAGATTGGGATGGCCAATGTCAAAAAAAAATTTAGGGGGTACATTAGTTACAAATATGAAAGATTGGAACTAAAAGCGCAAATTAAAAAAATGAAAAATGTCAAATTCAAATTGGGGGGAATCTCTAAATTTGACAAAACAAAAAAATTGAAAAATTGGGCTTTGTTGAGTAACTCGACAAAAACCCAAAAAAAGAACAAAATAATTTCTTTGTCGAGTAACTCGACCCAAAAAAAAATTGAAAAAATGGTCAAAATATACTTTGTTGACTAACTCGACAAACGAAAAAAAAAAAAAAAAAAAAAAGTCAAAAGTTGCTTGACTTTGCTTTACGCATTAATCTTATTAAAAAAAAAGTTTTTCGAGTACGTGTGTTGCACACGTACGTGAAAAATGTAGGGAAAAAGTTTAAGTTTTAAATATAATTGAAATGACATAAAAAATACATGAAATTAAAATATTTAAACAAATTTGAAAAATGTAAAAATTAAATAAAAAATTAAATGTATAATAATAAATAATAAATATGAAAAAAATATTTTTGAACATACCATTTAATACAATTAATTTAGTAAAATGTTGAAATTTTATTAAGAAAAGCATAACCAAATAAATACATAATTCGTAGAAAAAAAGATTAAATAACTAAGTTTTGTAAATGACCTTTGGATGTTGGTAAAGTGATGTGGTAAAGTGATCATTTTTATATTTTTATTCAATTGCATCACTTCGAGAATTTAAATAGGAACAAACCATTATTCTTTAAACTCGGCGCTATGTTTTTCAACTTTTTTACTAATGACCCAAAAGACATATATTAAATAAATTGTGTACAATTTGCTTATAACATCAAATAAAAAAAATTTGTGAAAAATTGAATGAAAATCTGGACGAATATATGAATAGTAAAAAAATAATAATAATAGCAGTTTTTTAGAATAATCTGTAATATTATAAGATAAAATAAAAAAAAGATTAGTAAAAAATTGAATGAAAATGTGTAGAAGAAAATAAAATTAAAGTAAAAAAAAAATTGTGATTGGCACACACAACAATAATTTGGTCGTCTCTCACTTATCTAAGTAATGTAATTCTATTGAAAATAAAAACGGAAAAATGAAAAGGGGTGGGGCGGGACAAATTTTTAAAGAAGATGAAGTTATTTTGTACTTTTTAAAAGTTGTAGGACTTCGTTTACAATTTGATTTTATTTTGTTGTTATTAGTTTTTTTTTATTTAAAGAAGAGGACAAAACAAAATTTGCAACAAAATTCAAAGATCGGGGATGGCCAATGCTAAAAAAAATATTAGAGATAAATTTGTTATAAATTGAAAAGGTTGTGAACTAAAAGTATAAATTACAAAAAAACAAAAAGAAAGAAAGAAAAAAATGGGCTAAAAGCCCACACAACTATAATAATAATAATAAAAAAATTCAATCAAAAGATTTTGTCGAGTAACTCGACAAAGTCAATAAAAAAAATCAATTGACTAAAAGTCCAACAAAAAAAAATCAAAAGACTTTGTCGAGTTACTCGACAAAGTCAAATAAAAAAATCAATGGGCCAAAAAAAAAAAAAAAAAAATTCAAACAGAAAACTTTGTCGAGTAATTTTTAATTGTAACTTGGTAACGCAGTTTCTGTTGTCCAACTCAAAAATCTACTGCACCTTATATATTAAGTATTTTTATATAATTTAAGTTGGAGACGATATTCCTATGGGTTACCTAACCACTGGCTTTGGTTTCACATAATTTCATGTTATATAACTCAAATTATGGACAATTTTGTAAACTGTGACAGCATGAATCCGAGAAACTGCCTAGGATGTTTCGGTAAGCATTTTAGTATACCGAAACATGCCGTCGGACTATCAAATTTTTATATGTGGTAGCTACATGAGTATTCTATATTCCCTGAAAATTTCATATCGTTCGGTGATCGTTTTCTATGTCAAAGAAATTTTTGTTACTCCATGACCGGGTGAAGAAATACTCTAATAGGCTCAATCAAATGGGGTTACATCAAAAGAGACATAATAAAACATGTTTCTCCAAAATTCTTCTATACAAATGAGTTTTAGAATAGTGATATCGATGTTGAACAAAATCACTTGAGTGATAATTTGGTAGACTTATTCACAAAGACATACCGATGTCTACATTCAAGAAATTGGTATATGATATATGAATGCGTCGACTCAAAGAACTTTAGTAATCAACATCAGAAGGAGTAGTTATACTCTTGTTCCTTCCTTCGGGATTTGTCCCATTAGATTTTTCTGACAATGTTTTAATAGGGCAACATTTTAATACTCCAAAATTTTAACAACTACACTCTTTTTCCCTTCGTTTGATATTTTTGTCATACTAGGTTTTTGTTAACATATTTTTTACGAGACAATTATTGTGTAAATAGTCATCAAATGGGGAGTATTGTAAAATAATAGTTCATACCTCTTTATTCTTATCAGGATATCTAGATAATAATAATATTTTGTTTAGAAGTCTGTATTTTGATGAGATTGTAATTCTCATTGGAATTATATATATATGTTTATCATTATAATTAAATACACACTTTAATATTATATTCTCTTATTCTCTCTTTATTTATAACACATTATAATTATTTTAAAATGAAAAAAAAATATATTATAAAATTAATTCTCAAAATTTATAAAATTACAAAATAAAAGTATTGTCCTTATATTGTAAAATGAATTAATTTAATTAACTAAGGTTAAAATTCGTATTTTAATTATACATAATTGAAGAAGCTAAAAACAGAATGTGAGAAATTACCATTTTGTTTGAGTCTTAAGTCACGCACTTGGAAAATAGGTCATGACTGAAAAAGGAAATAGAAAATTCATGAATGTCAAGGTTTCCTTAACAATTTCATCACATTTCGAATCTTATGTGGAAAAATATCTTTTGACATTATTTCTTTGATGATTTGAACGGAATTGTATTTTCTTATTATACATGTCGTGATTTATGTGTTATGGAAACATGTGTTTGTACCGATTTTGTTAAACAGTTAACGAAACAAAGTACAGGAGTCTTAAGCAGAAAAATAAACAGTGACAAAATTGTGGCCAATTTTTGGTTCATTCGGTCCAATATTCGTGTGCGCAGATCGCGCCCGCACACAAGTTCAAAGCTCGAAGGCTAAGTCTGTCCAAGATTTGCACCCCCCCTGCGGGCGCGTAGGCCATGGAAGAGTCTCTATGCAACAAATGGTTACACCTTACAAATTGTTAACCATATATAAATTGGTCTACAAACTCATTTTTATCCCATGTGGGACAACTATTTAAGTTTTCCACACATTTCTATATTTTATCTATTTTCTAATGTGGGATGGAACTAGTATTTATAGTCCCCATAAATTTCCATTTTTCCATTTCTAATCAATGTGGGATTGCAATCCTTTTAAGGCTCCTCTCCCAATCCCAATTTTCAACCAATGTGGGATACAATTTTACATTCATTAGTGAACATTCTATTTGTCACCAATATATTTTCCAACAACATGTTTAATCGCATGTGGACAATAAGGTGTTTAGTGTTGTAAAATTATGGAAAATAATATTGATGAACACATTTAGATATGATCTTACTTGGGGCTTGTTCGATAGAGTTTTTTTTTTTGGGGGGGGAAAAATGATTTTTTTTTGTTACTTTTTGACTTTTCAAAAAAAAAATTTTGTAGTGTAAAAATGGGTGAAAAGTAAAAATTATAAGAAAAAAATGGATTTTTTTTGGAAAAAAACTCTACCGAACATGACCTTGGTCTACAAGTCTTTGGAACTCTATATATAAGAGTCCATCATTATAATGAAATACACACTTTCTCTCTATTCTCTTCTATTATTCTCTTGAGTTTGTAACACGTTATCAGCACGAAAAAGTTCACCCAAAATAGAGAAAATCCGAGAGCAATATTTTAGAAAATTTGCAAAATTTAGGCAACCTGTGTAGTTGAGATCAAACATTGATATCTCAATGTTCCGTACTTCGATCGTCATGAAATTTGGACTTCAAGTTCAAAACTCATTGTTCTTCAAATCTAGTGGTTATGATCAAAATCCAACGGTTTATTCGTGAGAAATCACTACATGAACATAAGTGAATTTTGAATTGCTAATTTTCTGCAAAAATACAATAAGATCTAAAACCCCTTTCATCCAATTGCTACGTTTCAATTTCAAGTGCATATGGAGATTAAGCCAATTAAGTTAACAAAGTGGTCTTTATTTCCTGTTCAAGGACAAATGTTAATATTCTATGCACTATCGTCTTTGAATTTTTTTGGTATTGATAAATAGTAGAAAAATATTATTTGATTATAAATAATTATTACATACTAATATTCAGAATAACATTGTCTTATTATTCCTAAAGAAATATCAATTTATACAATTCAATATTCTAGAAGAATATTGTATATCACAACGCAACTTCATAAGAATTTTTTAATTGTGTTTTTTCCGAAGAAACACAAATTATATTATCTAGAATAATGTTTTTGTCCATAAATAGCATGACATTTCAAATTTAATATTCCAGAAGAACATTGAATTTTTGCTCCCGAAGAAGCATGCTTTTTTTTTTTTTTTGTGTCTAGGTGATTTTTAGCTAACTTTAATTAATAACAACCTTAAATACCCGCACATTCAAAATAAGAAAAATAACAAAGACATAAACCGTACCCATTCTCTCCCATGAAGAATTTTGCCGCCTTACCAATCGGTGATTGTCGGGCCCTATAAGTGCCTATCGGGCTCGACCGTCCCTCTCCCACTAGCCAGTGATTTAGCTTCCCACCAGGATTGGTTGAGCTCGACTGCCTATTGGCACTAGCAGACAGCCTATACAGTCGCCCGCCAAGTCTGTCAGGGAACTGGTCGAGCTTGATCGCTCTCTCTGATCTCTCCTTCTTGCACACTTCCTCTCTATCTCTCTTTATGTCAGCCATGTTTAACATGTTGATTGAGTTCATCAAGTCATCAAACATAATTGGTTCATCGCCCATTTGTGGAGAGCTCTAATGCCTCCATCGGAGAAGCGATTGCGGAAGCGGGATGGGCCCTCCATGGTCAAGCTTGACCCAACATATTTATAAAGACGATCACGGGTGGTTCCCTCGTCCAAAATGAACCTTTCACCATATTTCATGTTTTGTTCTTATGATATTCAGAGATCTTATGACATATGTCCCTTTACTCTTCGTGGATTTTCCGCCAATTTTTCTTAATAGAGGCCTATATAAAGGTCTCACAATATTCAAGGTAAATTATAATGTCATAGTTTTAGTCAATTAATGATTTTTTTTCCTTACATAGATTCCTCTCTAAACTTATTATCCTCAAATTAATAATTCTCACGCCAAAAGGAAATAATTACACTTAGCCCTGCCTTTCGTTACAGATACTGAAATCACTTTAAATCATCACTAATATGTACTTATCTAGGCCCACAAAAAGAGACGATTATGATTTATATTAATTTTTTTCAGTTTAATGTCACATTGTTTTCTTATTATTTTAGGAAATAATCGAATTCAAGTATCATTCTGACGAAAGGACGAAAAGAGAGCAAATAGAAAAAAATAGATTCAATTGAACAAACAAAGAGACTTGTGGGACTTGTCATGCAAATATCAAAGAAAAGAATTCAAGAAAGCATCCCAGATAACCATACGATCGCATGGTTGTCCAAGGATGCGATCGCAAGATAGTGAAATTTTATGCAGAACTTTAACTCTAACAACCATGCGATCGCAAGGTTGTTAACCATGCGATCGCATAGCTTTTCGAGCAGAAATTTGAGCAATCTCCTAATATGAATGAAACTCTACAACTCCAAAACAAAAGGAAAGACCAAAGACACGTTTTGAAGAGTTGGGAGACGAGTATAAAAGCCAGAGAATAGACATATCGCGATAGACGAATTTTGGAGAACAAGATACAAACGATGAATCGAAGATCAACGCACGGGATTGAAGATTCTTGAGCCAGGATCACGGCTTTTATTTACTTTTTGTTTTTCTTTCTCTGGAACTTGATGAATTCAATTATTGTAATAATTAACAAAATCATGTCCGGCTAAATTTACTTACTTCTAGGATGAACAATGAAACTTCATGTTTTTAATTAATTAAAAATTTTCGTTTTAGTAGGTAATTGCTTCTTGATTGATTATTCTTTATTCAGTATTTTTAATGTTTTAATGTCTGATCACCATTAGAATATTTTCTGATCTATATTGATGTCGAGAGATTCAATATAGACTTAGCACGTGGTATTGAATAACATAGGGTCTAATAATATATAAAAATTACTATTATGCTCTATGAAATCCGGTTAAGTGTTCTTGTGATTTAAATACATATTTTTATGTTCAAAACTTGATTAGAGATAATTAGGTTCGTATATCGATATAGAATTGATTGACCATCGAGAGATGCTTTTGATTATTATAGGATCACCGATTTTTAATCTAAGTAATTAACAGCTAAAACGATTAACGAATAATTGATTAAAAAACGTGTAGGTGGATTCGCAAATCCTAGTGTTAGTAAAAACTCGAATTTGTTCTCATCATTTAAAGTTGATTATTGATAATTTAGATTTAATTAAAATAGATAAAATAGTTTTAGACTCACAAACCAAAACAAATCTGTGTTTTTCATATTGTTAGAATTCAAATTATAAATTAATTGATTAAATTGATATCTAGTCCTCGTGGGTTCGACACTCTACACATCATTATATTACTTGTAAACGAATCGTACACTTGCGGGATTGAAATCGCACAACAAGTTTTTGGCGCCGTTGTCGGGGACTAGTTTTATTAATTACTACGTTAATTTATAATTTAGTCTTTAACAATTCTTTTTAGTATTATTTACTTTATTTCTAGTTTAGATTTATTCTCAATTCTTTGTGTTACTGTTGAATTCCAACTATTTTCTAAAGTTTCAGGTGTCAAATGTGTATGCGTCGTACAAAGTATCTTGATCTATTTGATTTAGATCCAGAGATTGAAAAGAGCTTTCACCAAAGATAACGTGATCAAAGAGAAAAGAAACAACAGCAAAAAGACACAATGGAAGATAACCGAATCTAGAATCCGTTACCTGCAGATGTGAGAAATAATCTTCCACCAGTGGCTCGACCAGTTGAAGTTAATGAACGAGATATCCTTATGGATGAAAATATGATGCCACCGATTGTTGAAAATCGGTCCAGTATAATCTATCTGCGTTATGGACACGACAACTTCCAGTTGAGGCCAGATGTGATTAATTTGTTCTCGAACAATCTGTCGTTCTATGGTATGACAGATGAAAATCCTCATTACCATATTTATCACTTCGATGAATACTGTAGAAATTTTAAATACCACGGTGTTTATGAAGAAGCACTGAAGATGAGACTCTTTCCACACACACTGAAGGATAAAGCTAGAGAATGGTTATATTTTCTACCGTCTGGGAGTATCACTACTTGGGTAGATCTGATCAAAAAATTCACACTGAAATATTTTCCTTCAGCTAGAGTAAACAGGCTAAAGTATGAAATTTTCAATTTTCAACAATCTGAGTTGGAAAACTTTCACGAGGCATGGGAAAGATTCAAGCAACTGCTCAGAAAATGTCCAAGCCACGGTTTTCCTCTAGCAACCCAGAATCATTTCTTCTACTCTGGTATAGTTCCAAGCAGTCATTTTTCAGTCGATTCTGCAGCAGGTGGCTCTATCCAAAATAGATCTACCGGCGACCTCCATGACTTGTATGAAACAATGAGTGAACAATTCGTTATGTGACTAGAGAGAGGGTTGCAGAAAAAAGCAACAAGAATACATAAGGTAGACACCAATTTGCTTGTACTGGCGAAAATCGATGCATTGGCAAAATAGATGGAAGCAATGAAATATTCTCATTCAGCTAATATGGTTCAGATGTCTCCGCCAATCTATGTAACATGCGGGGCAAACCATCAATCAACAGAGTGTCATTTGATAAAAGTTGATATGTCATTCTTTGAACAAGTTGCATATGCTCAGAACTTTCAGCGACAGCAAAATAATCCGTACTCACAAACTTACAATCCAGGATGGAGAAATCATCCAAACTTCTCCTATGGCAACACCCAAAATATTCAGAATCCGCCAAATCAAGGGAGACCACAAGAGAGAAAAGGAGGATTGGAAGAAACTGTCACGCGTATGGAATCTGAGTTAAAGAAGACGTAGAAAAGATAAGATGTTGCAATAAAGAATATAGAAAATCAGATTGGGCTGTTGGCTAAGCTGTTGACCGAGCGATAACCAGGCATATGGCCAAGCAATACCGAAGTTAATCTGAAAAAGCAAGTCAATGCAATCACCACGAGAAGCGGAGTTGAGTTGCCAGAAATGCATGTGAAAAGACCGGGTGTTGAAAAGGAAACTGCGTTAGGTAAAGAGAGAGATGACAAATTAGATGCAGAAGTTGATCAAGAAAAAGAAAGCTCTCCACCAGATTATATTCTGCCACCGGTTAAGGCTTATGTTCTTCCAATTCCATTCCCTCAATGGCTGTGAAAACATAAGCTAGACAAGCAATTCGAGAAATTCCTCGATGTGTTCAAGAAACTCTAAATCAACATACTTTTTGCTGATACTCTAGCACAGATGCCAAGTTATGCAAAATTCATGAAGGAAATTCTTTCAAACAAAAAGAAGTTGGAAGAGCATGAAACAGTCATGCTTACCGAGGAGTGTAGTGCTATCTTGCAAAACAAGCTACCGTCGAAATTAAAAGATCCAGTGAGTTTCTCTATTCCTTGTACTGTTGGTAGTTCATTTTTCGAAAAGGCATTATGTGATTTAGGTGCTAGCATTAATTTGACGTCCTACTCTATTTTCAAGTAACTAGGTCTCTAAGAAGCAAAGCCAACCACAATCTCACTACAGTTAGCTGATCAATCAGTTAAACGTCCACGCGGGGTTGTTGAAGATATTTTAGTGAAAGTGGACAAGTTCATAGTCCTAGCCGACTTCATTATCTTGGATATAGGAGAAGACAAGAATGTACCACTTATCTTGGGATGACTATTCTTAGCTACTGGACGAGCACTGATTGATGTGCAAAAAGGACAGCTAATGTTGAGATTGAACGAGGAGCAAGTCACTTTCAACGTGTTCAAAGAAATCCAATATCCAAGCTCCTATGACTCATGCTTTCAGATCGATATCATTGATCACGAGGCAGCTAACACATTTGCTTTGAAAAATCCTTCAGATCCATGGAAAGCGTGTATTATGCATTCTCAAGAAGAAAATTCCGACTCTCCAGTTCTTGAAGAATGTGCCAAATATTTACAAGGAGCTGAACGGATAGAACGAAGAATTAAATATATGGATCTGGGTACCACACCTCCTCAACAGCCATCTTCGGTTCAAAAAGCCCCAAATCTCGAGTTAAAGCAATTACCTTCTCACCTTAGGTATGCTTATCTCGGTGAGTCATCTACTCTTCCAGTCATTATTACAAATTTTATTAATCAAGATCAGGAAGATAAACTACTTCGAGTTTTGAGAAATTACAAATCAGCCATCGGTTGGACTATAGCAGACATCAGAAGTATCAGCCCATCCATATGCATGCACAAAATTCTAGTGGAAGAGGCATATAAACCAACAGTGCAACATCAACGCAGATTGAATCCTCATTTGCAAGAAATAGTCCAAGCTGAAGTGTTAAAACTACTTGATGTCGGTATCATCTATCCTATTTCAGATAGCACTTGGGTAAGCCCGGTTCAAGTAGTGCCTAAAAAAAAGGATTACAGTTGAAAAGAATGATAATAACGAGCTCATACCAGTCAGATTGACTACCGACTGGTGAGTTTGTATTGACTACAGAAAGTTGAATGATGCCACCCGAAAATACCATTTTCCTCTACTATTCATTGATCAGATGCTCGAACATTTGGTGGGTCATTCTCATTATTACTTTCTTAATGGGTATTCAGGCTACAATCAGATTCATATAGCGCCAGAAGATCAAGAAAAGACTACATTTACTTGCCCTTATGGCACGTTTGCATATAGACATATGCCATTTGGCCCATACAATGCTCCTGCCATATTTCAGCGTTGTATGATGTCTGTTTTCTCAGATATGATCAGAAAATTCATTGAATTTTCATGGATGATTTTTCAGTTTTTGGATCATCATTCGATGAATGCCTCAAAAATTTGACTCTGGTACTTCAGCATTGTGAAAAATCAAACTTGGTACTCAATTGGGAAAAGTGCCACTTTATGGTCCAATAAGGCATCGTGTTGGGATACAGGATTTCAGCTAAAGGCATTGACGTTGACAAAGCAAAAATTCAGGTTATAGAGAAACTGTCTCCTCCAACAATAGTTAAGAGAATTCGTTCTTTTTTGGGATATGCGAGTTTCTATAGACGGTTTATAAAAGATTTCTAAAAAATAACTAAACTGTTGTGCAGTTTGCTGGAAAAAGAAGTCAAGTTTGAATTTTCTATAGACTGTATTAAAACTTTCAACATTCTCAAGGACAGCCTAATCTCAGCATTAGTCATTGTACCACTTGATTGGAATCTATCGTTTGAACTCATGTGTGATGCAAGTGACTTTGCCATCGGGGACAGTTTTGGGGCAGCGTAGAGGGAAAGTCATATATGTCATATATTATGCCAGCTGAACTCTCAATGATGCTCAAATGAATTATGCCACTACAGGAAATGAATTACTAGCAGTGGTATTTGCCTTCGAAAAATTTTGATCATACCTCATTGGATCGAAAGTGATAGTGCACACGGACCACGCAACATTGAAATACCTTTTTGCTAAAAAAGATGCAAAACCAAGACTGATTCGGTGGATACTGCTTCTTCAAGAGTTTGACTTAGAAATTCAGGATAAAAAGGAGAGCGAGAACATGGTAGCCGACCACTTGTCAAGAATAGAGTAGTCAGAAGGAAATGAAGAAGGTGAAATAAATAAGAAGTTTCTAGACGAGTAGATTTTTAGGATAGAGCAGATGGAAAGTGCACTGTGGTATGCAGATTATGTGAATTACCTTGAAAGCAATATCGTGCCGCCTGATTATGATCATCAACGTCGAAAAAAGTTCTTTTCAGAACTTAAATACTATTTTTGGGAATATCTTATTCTCTACAGAAGGGGAGCTGATCAAGTAATTCGAAGATGTATACCTGAAGAAGAAATAGAGACTGTCTTGGAGCAATGTCATTCCTCACCATACGGAGGTCATTTTGGTGCTACCAAAACAGCAACCAAAGTCTTACAATCCAGATTTTATTGGCCGACATTATTTAAAGATGCCTACAGTTTGGTAAAAAAATGTGATAGGTGCCAAAGGACAGGAAATATATCTCGAAAGCAGGAAATGCCCCTTCGAAGCATTTTAGAGGTTGAACTTTTTGATGTATGAGAGATTGACTTTATGGGACAATTTCCACCATCGTTCTCAAATTCCTACATTTTGGTGGTTGTGGATTACGTGTCTAAATGGGTAGAAGCTGTGGCCTTACCGATCAATGATAGCAGGGTGGTGGTGAATTTCCTCAAAAAGAATACTTTCACGCATTTCGGGACTCCTCGAGCAATCATAAGTGACGGAGGTAAATATTTTTGCAACCAGCAGTTTGAAACTCTCTTGGCAAAATACGGTGTGAAGCACCGTGTGGCTACTATGTACCATCCACAAACTAGTGGCCAGTGAAAATCTCCAACCGAGAGTTAAAAAGGATCTTAGAGCTTACAGTAAGTACCTCGAGAAAAGATTGGTCGAGAAAACTAGATAATGCTCTTTGGGCATATCGAACTGCATTTAAAACACTAATTGGAATGTCACCATATCGTCTAGTTTTTGGGAAGGCGTGCCATTTACCGATTGAGTTGGAGCATCGAGCCTACTGAACATTGAGGAAGTTGAACTTTGACTTGAACGAAGCCGGTAAGAAACGACTGCTTCAATTGAACAAAATGAAAGAATTCAGGTTCGAGGCTTATGAAAATGCCAAACTGTAAAAGAAAAAACCAAGAATTGACATGACAAAAACATTCAAAAGAGGCAGTTTGAGGCGGGACAAAAAGTTCTCCTATTCAACTCACAACTCAAGCCCTTTCCTGGAAAACTACGTTCAAGATGGTCTGGGTCATTCACGGTAGTGAAAGTCTATCTACATGGAGTGGCAGAAGTAGCTCATGACACAAAGGGCAGGTTCAAAATGAACGGGCAAAGGCTAAAGCAGTACTTGGAGGGTGATTTTTCAAAAGAAAAGTCTTTCACCGCTTTGAGCAATCCGGTGTGATCACCACGAAAAAATCGAGCTAAAGACTTTAAACAAGCGCTCAATGGGAGGCAACCCATTTTTCTCCCTTTTATTTCAATTTCAGTATTATTTCAGTTTTAGGAATTGATTAATGTTTTTGCACGTTTTTATGGTTTTAAGACATAACATAGGCATTTTCAATTCTTAACCATTTAGCCACTTTAATCATCTTCATTCTGTACGAGCACACACTTAATTTTACTTAATTCATGTTTAGATTTAGTATTTAAAAAAATTTTGAAAATTGAAATAGAGTGCTTACTATGCGATTGCATGGTTAAACCCATTGCGATCACATAGCCTGGACAGAAAACATTCTACCCAGAAAATTGTAGCTCTGCGATCACAGGAATTTCCCTTCTTGCGATCGCAGGGACTACCAGAAAGTTTAAACCGGGACAAGGCTCATTTTCACAAAACTAAAAATTTGAACTTCAAAAGGTTACTTTCATCAATCCTTGATCCTCAATCTTCCAAAAGAACTTCAACAAACCTTAATTGCTTCCAAATCATTCATTCTAGCATCAAACTACACAAACTAAAAGGTAAATTCACAATTTTGGTTGTTGATTTTCGGATTTTTTGTCATTCTTTGCTTTAAATTCATACATTTTGATAAATCTGGAGTAATGTTTGATTAGATTAGGCTTGAATTGAAAGGGAAATATAGTTTTGATTGGGTTTAGATGAATAGGTTGTGGAATTTTTTTGGTTTTGATTGAATCCCCTAATTTATTCAAACCCATGAAGATACAACCTTGCATACAAAGTGTTTGACGAAATGCACCAACCACAACCTTTGCCAAATCTTGGGAAAATGAGTTCTTAGGCTAGTTTATTGGACTAATGTTATCGTCTAGGAGCATTCACCTCGGCCTGGGCATATTTTTATCACAAGAAAATTTCAACCGTGACCATAGGGCCTGCAGCCTGCCATGGCAGCTCACTGCAAGCCACACCAGCCTGCTTCCGTTAGCACTTTCGTCACCCGTCCGTTTGGCCCAAATGACCTCGAAATCCTATGAAATTTGAATATGTGGTAGACCAAAGCATGCACTTCCATGCCACCACCGTCCATTTCACTTTTGCACATTCTTAGGTAGATTTCTCGGAGTACGAAGTAGCCTAGTCTGACACAATTTTTCGAAATATTTTACCTAAAGTTTAGGATAGTTTGGGGGTAAAAACTTAAACCATATATGTCATTTTTCATATCTAACTTGTTTTTGTTCATTTTACAGATCATGGCTCCAAAATGACCCCCAACTGCCGCCGAAAAAGAAAAGAAAAAGGCATCAGGAAGCACGTCAAAAAGGGCCCGAGTAGAAAACACCGACTCCCGCCATTATCTTTCCGAGGAGCACGAGGAAAGATTCAAAAAGTTCATTAGCCAGCGGACCATATGGAGGGAGCGGAGATTACAATTTGAAGACTTTCTTCACTCCGAGCTTTATAACCTCAATTACGTATGCGGCTGGTCCAAGATTGCTGATACACATCACAAGATATACTCCCAACTAGTCCATGAATTCTACACCAACTTCAACCAAGAAATTGACATTCACGGGACAGAGCACTATAGGCAGACTTGGGTACGGGATAAATGGTTCATGTTTACCCCGAGGGTCATCAACGACTACTATGATATAACTACTGAAGATATTCACCCTCTGTCCTCTATTCAGGATATGGGTGAGGTGGCCCAGTTTCTATATGGTCGAGATAATGCATGGCCACTACCCAAGAGGGACTTCGAGCACAGCAAATTGACAGACTCCTTTCTCATTCTGAATGTGTTTGTGAGCCATAATATCGACCCCACCGTGCATCGTCCTACTATCAATGATGCTAGAGCTCGACTATTATACCATCTCACTCACATGAGGAAGATGGATTTGGAGAATTATATCTACACTCTCATCAGCATACTGGGCTTCCAAATAGACAAGAGGTACACAGCTATCTTCCCAGCTCTGATCAGTGGTATCTACGAAGAAGCGGGGCCTAGATCTTACCAGCAGAACCGGTATTGAAAGCAAATGAACCTATCAACTGCTATGCCTTGGAAAATTCAAGAAGGCATACTGCACTCGCTGTGGGGGTAGCCCCAGACGCAGACGAGCAGCCTCAAGAAGTGCGACCAAGAACACCCCGTACCCACCAGATTCTGCAGATTTAGCATGTCGCACCTCCCAGAGACATAGCATCCATACTGCATCGATTATTAGAGGGTCAGGCTGATCAGACACGGCTCATTGTCGTTATGCGAACTGAGTTGCGCAAGGTGTAGCAGGAGTTGATGACGCTGCGATCTCGAGTAGATGCAGTTCGACACACTCAGATGAGTATCAAGACTAGTCAGCAGCAGGCTGGGCTGGAACAGAGTCGGATTTGATCCGACTGCGACCAGGTCAAGAGGTGGCTAGACAGATGTGCGGGCAAGCTAGATGATATTCATGACAAGATTTGTCAGTCAACACCCATGCCAGCACCTCTACCGGTTGATCCTTCCACACTACTTCTCCCGGCACTATCAGACCCACCTCTGGAAAGTCTCTAAATTTTTATGTGTTTTATTTCTTTTGAATTCTTACATTGGGGACAATGTATGTTTCAAGTTTAGGGGAGACTTGACTTGAAAAATTTGCTTGACTGGATAAATGATATTTGATTTTTGATTTTTAAGTTATTTTGATTTTTAATTTATTCCGTTAAAAAAAAGGAGAAAAAAGCACGCTTATGTGATATGAATAGCCTTGTCGGCTAATGATGTAATTTTTCATTATTATTTAAGTTTAGCTTTAATCATGAGTTGTGAGCAGATGATTAATTTGTTTAAATGTTATGCTATTTAACAATTTTTTATATAGTGATGTGTTGGTCAGTTATGATGATTTTCAGCTATGCTAGTACACCTAAATTGAAAATAATAAGATATTTTTTTAGAACTTATATTGATCTGTATCTCAAACCAGTAACCAATCTAGTGAGAAAGTGTGGTATACCAGCAGTGATGGTGGCTATCTATGTTATGATGGATTCCATGTATGCTGAAAAATTGTGTGGAGCACTTTAGACCAGTTAGAGGAAGCTAGGTATTAACTGAATGTTAGGAATCTAGTCCCCTAGCATGAACTTATTGCACGTAAGGAACAAGATTATTATTATTATTATTTAAATTTTTTAGTAGTCTATTTGACTTGAGTGAAAAGGCCCATAGGGGTTTCTCAAAATCCGATGCCCTAAGGTTCAAAAGACCTGGGAGTCATCAACCTAAAGCTCATTACATGAGTCATTTAGAAAGTTTAATAAACTGAGTTTTGCACCCTATTAATATCTTATAACTCTTTTCGTAGCCTATTTGACTTGAGTGAAAAGGCCCGTAGGGATTTCTCAAAATCCGTTGTCCTAAGGTTCGAAAGACCTAAGAGTCATCGACCTAAAGCTCGTTACCTGAGTCATCTAGAAAGCTTAATAGATTGAATTTTGCACATAAGATTTATATATATATATATATATAAAATAATAAATAATTTATTTTTTATTTTTTTTATTTTTCTGCTAAAGCCAGTGAAAAATTATTTGTAAAGTAAATTTTGGGATTAGATAACTAATGAGTTTGACTTACTTAGTAGAAACTTTCTGGTCGAGAGTGCTCAGAAATTTGATAATCTTTACAAACCTAAGTTGTCACGATTGCTAGCTTTCAACTAGCTTCGAACAAGAAAATAATGAGTGAACTGTAACTTTTTAACCTAAAATTTCAGAATTTGAGAGAAAACATCATTTTGGAGGAAGTGTATCTTACGAGAGAGAAAGGAAAAGTTGACCAAGTGGTTGAGCTATCACCACCATAGAACTTGCGGGGATCGGATTAACTACTCTCACACACATCTCAAGTATGGTTTAAGTAGAATCACGTTTGCAATAGTATTACCTGAACACTCGTCATGAATTATAAGTTTTTCTTTTTGCAAAAGCTGAAGCAAGAATGACAAGCTGTTTATGTTGTGAATTGTGTCATAGTATTTCATTAATTGCATGATTATCTTTAGTTAGTTTATTCGAGGACAAGTAAAAGTTCAAGTTTAGGGGTATTTGATAAGTACAAATATGTACTTATCTAGGCCCAAAAAAGGACGATTATGAGTTATATTAATTGTTTTTAGTTTAATGGCACATTGTTTTCTTAATATTTTAGGAAATAATCGAATTCAAGTATCATTTTGACGAAAGGACGAAAAGAGAGCAAATAGAAGAAAAATAGATTCAATTGAATAGACAAAGAGACTTGAGAGACTTGACATGAAAATATCAAAGGAAAGAATTCAAGAAAGTATCCCAGATAACCATGTGATCGCATGGTTGTCCAAGGCTGCGATCGCAAGATAGTGAAATTTTCTACAGAACTTTAACTCTAAGAGTGTGTTTGATTGGTTAACATGGAAAATGGTGGAAAATGAAAATCTTTTCTATCTTCCATGGAAAATACAATCCACCAAATAGGTGAGAAATTGTTTTCCAAGAAAGTTGGAAAAATTGTGCTTTAAATGCTTGTACCTTGAAAATCAAAATTATTTTTCATGTGCAATCAAACAAGAAAGGTAGAAAAGAAAATTTTTGGACTTGACAACATTTTCCATGGAATGGACATTTTCCATGGAAAATGTGCAAATCAAACACACCCTAACAACCATGCGATCACATGGCTTTCCGGGTAGAAACTTGAGCAGTCTCCTAATAAGAATGAAACTCTACAACTCCAAAACAAAAGCAAAGACCAAAGACACGTTTTGAGGAGTTGGGAGACGAGTATAAATGCCAGAGAATAGACATATCGCGAGAGATAAATTTTGGAGAACAAGATATAAACGAAGAATCGAAGATCAAGGCACGAGACTGAAGATTCTTGAGCTGGGATTACGGGTTTTATTTACTTTTATTTTTCTTTCTATGGAACATGATGAATTCAATTATTGTAATAATTAACGAAATCATGTCCGGCTATATTTACTTATTTCTAGGATGAACGATCAAACCTCATGTTTTTAATTAATTAAAAGTTTTCGTTTTAGCAGGTAATTACTTCTTGATTGATTATTCTTTATTCAGTATTTTTAATGCTTTAATGTCTGATCACCATTAGAATATTTTGTGATCTATATTGAAGTCGAAAGATTTAATATAGACTTAGCACGTGGAATAACATAGAGTCCAATAATAGATAGAAATTATTATTATGCTCTATGAAATCCAGTTAGGTATTTTTGTGATTTAAATGTATATTTTTATGTTCAAAATCTGATTAGAGATAATTAGGTTCGCATATCGATATAGAATTGATTGACCATCGAGAGAGGCTTTTGATTATTATTGGATCACCGATTTTCAATCTAAAGTAATTAACAGCTAAAGCGATTAACGAATAATTGATTAAAGAATATGTAGGTGGATTCGAGAATTCTAGTGTTAGTAAAAATTTGAATTTGTTCTCATCATTTAAAGTTGATTATTGATAATTTAGATTTAATTAAAATAGTTAAAATAGTTTTAGAATCACAAACAAAAAACAAATCTGTATTTTTCATATTGTTAGAATTCGAATTATAAATTAAATGATTAAATTGATATATAGTCCTCGTGGGTTCGACACTCTACACATCATTATATTACTTGTAAACGAACCATACACTTGTGGGATTGAAATCGCACAACAATCACCACGGAGAGAAACTTGGCTACTGCCAAAAGGGACTTAACCATATTGAACAGATTCGACCATAGAAAAAATGGACATTTCCATACAACATCAATTGGAGCCGCTTGTGGGAAACAATGAACGAAAAGACACAGCACCGTCCTACTACCGTCCTCTGAGCCTACAACTTTAAATGCAGTACCACCCCTAGCTCCGACACCACCATCCCAAATGACTATATTCAATCGAGACTTGAATTTGATGACAATAACCTGAATCGGCACCACTTGCCCACATGGTGACGCTCTCGTGATAGCTGATGACATCAAAATTTGACTTCAAAAAGACTTCTAGTAGATACGGGTAGATTGAAGTGCCCTACTCACAGGCTTAGTTTAATTAAGAGATTGACTTGGTCTATAAACAAAAATCATGAATATGAAAGTAAATTAAATTTTTGCAACACTGTTAGTTTTAAAACTAGGTAACAAACAACCCTAGAAGGGAGGTTGAATAAGTTGTTATTGAAATTAATCAAAAACTGTAAATATATTTTTTTTTGTAAAAACATGAAGTTCACTTTAATGTTTTGATGTTGATGAAAGTTTTTTGAATGTCAGAACATTACACTGAATGTTTCGCAGTCCGAGACAGTTAACATGTAAGATGATTAAAGCATTGATTAACACCAGATATAGCGTGGTAAACTCTTAATGGAAACATCCATAGACCCCCATGCCATAGGTAAATAAATCCACTATTTTAGAACATGTTACACACGTCTCAACTTTTTGAAATTACAATTTTAGACCCAATTTTAAAACTTTATCAGCAATCTATAAAAAGTAAAACTTAGTTAAAAACAACAATAAAACTACCATGTTTTATATTTTCTTTAACTAGTCAAGGAGTCTTGATCTTGGTCCATTACACGAGTGTACTCAGAATGAATCCATAAATCAAACTAAGGACCAAGTCCTTATCTTGCCGCCGAAATTTTGTTTTCTCTCACAGTGGATTTCTTCAATGCTTAGTTTCTCGAAGCCGTTCATAAAAATAAAATTTTTGATCGGGCTAAGACTTTTGAATATTTCTTTGGAACTCACAACTCACAAATGATTTCCTTTTAAATGCTTGAGTATCTTTGCTTTCAAAGTTCGTAGAATTTTTGAAATATCACATGTCTTATTTATAGCACAATAAGTTTATCTAAACTTAATGACTTAGTATTTATCTTATACAAAGCTAAGACAGAATAAGCCTTTAAGTTTGAATAAACTTTATAAAAGATAAGGTGAGATTTATCACAAGAATATGAAAATAATTCCAGTTATATATTTTTATAAGTAGATAAATAGAAAGAAAATATTTCAATATGTTATATACTCAGAAACCTAGTTCAATTAGAATGTTTAACATGCAATTAACTCAATCACTTATTTATTTAATAAGAAACAAGAGTTTTAGAATAATTAAAACTAATAAATAGATTGTGATAAATATATCATTAAAGTTTTCATACAACTAGATAATGATTGAATTATTATTGGTTCAAATCAATAAATAAAATATAATTAAATATTTCAACAAAAATTGGATTCTCCAACGACTACAATTATTTTCGACAAAAAGCTTAGAGTCCATCACATGCAGCCTCCATAGTGTCTTTACTAGTCAGATTAAGTCCAGTGTAGAAGTCAGATTTTTGAAGTCTATGTTGTGGACATTTTCTGATTAATCCTTGATACCGTTCCCGAGGTTTGTAGTAACCCTCATGATCCAATTGTGCGAATGTGGTGATCTCATCTTTCAATTTAGCAATCTTCTTTGGTGGGAAGTATTAGTTGACAAACTTTTGAGCTAGATCATTCTGAGTTTCTAACTAATTATATTGTTGGCTCATAAGAGTGGAGTCATTGTCTTGCAGCATCTCTTAGACTATATGGAAACAGTCTGATTGCATCATGAATCGATACACCCTGATATGGAAACGAGCCGCACATGATATTAGTACTCAAATGAAAATAGTCTTTCCCAAAAGCAAGATATGCAATGCTAGAATAATTTTGAACCACAGGTGGAGACATCAATTCTCCGATTAGCCTAGCATTTTAATTTGTTAACCACTACTCTTGTTATTGGATTGACGGGAAGAGCTGGATTATGTGGTTTCACTTGATTGTCTCCCTTTGTGATCACTGGCCATTTTTTTTATTGCACTTCTCCTTGTTCTCTCTTTTTTTGCTGATAGAAAGTCTGCCCAATCTCTGGGTGCCTGAAAAGAGCGAAGAGAAGCACTTAAATATTAAAAAGAAAAATTAGAAAGAAAAAAAGGAGCAATAAAATCTGAATTAAAGCCACAAATAAATAAAATTTAACTAAATATAAAACAATACCCGGTAACGGCACCACAAACTTATTTGCTTAAAACAGCAAGTATACAATGTCAAAGAAGTAATAAAGTGATGAATCAAATATTGTCATACGAGGATTGCGTACTAGCTAAGATTTCAAATAATTCAAACTTTAACATGAATAGCCAAATTTTGAATTTGATTCAAATATAACTAAAAACTATTAAAATTACAAAAATAAAGCTTTTTAACGCTTTGTCGACAATCTTGGAGATAATTCGATATTGTAAAAGTGCTAGGACTTCGACTCCACATAAAATTTTCCGCTTTAAGCCTTAAATATCCACAATAGATCAATAGAAATTCGAATCGATGATCATCGTAGAATTGCTCTCGAGTAAAGTTACAACCTAATTCTATATATAAACTTCATATATCTCTATGAAAATTGCAAATACGTAGAATTGCATTTAAAACAAGAATATTTAATTTGGAATCACATAAAGTATCAGACCTTATGTTGTTTGTTAATTGGTTCAAAAACCTATTTTCAACCTCTCAAAAGCACAATATGCCACAAATCATTTAGCTGAATTACGATTACACAATTTTTTTAGCATAATTGAATATCATAATCAATAAAATCTAGTCTTTTCCTATTGTATAGAGTTGGATTTTCAACACAAAAAGAATAGAATTACAAGTAAATTACATTTTCATTTTCTCTCTCTTTCTTTAATGTAATTTTGGTAATATCTACTTTTCATATTTTCCTCGTCATTTTAATCTTTTCTCTGTTTGTTTTCCTTTTTCTCCATTAAAATTTCATAATATCATATATGCAACACAATAATTTATATTATATTTTTAATTCAATTGTCTTGAATATAGTTATGGTACCATTGATTTCCCATATTTTCCTCCTTGTACGAGCATGTTTGGCTAATAAACTCATGGAAGGCATAGGCCCAACAAAATTATTTGGTTAAATTGTGTGAGAGCGCCACAAAAATAATCTAAATAAGTAAGGGTTGATTTGCTTAGTTGACTTATTTCAACCCACAAATTTTGTTGGACCCATGACTTATAACCAGTTGTAAAAAAGTTCGCCTAGACGTGAAGCGCAGGCTCCACGCCTCACGCCTCACCCCTCATTCCTCGCCGCGCCCTCGCCTAAGCTATAGAAAGTTTGATACTTGGTTTCTACGTCTAGTCACGCTTTAAGTTTTTTCGAACGCTGCTTATAATCCATAGACTTTTGCAAACATGCTCAAGTCTTTCTTCCATTCGTTTCCTTTTACTACATTGAAGTTTGAAAGTTCTACATGCCTTTCATAAGTGGAAGAAAATTACACTTATGTTACATTCAATTTCATCCACACTCTTCAATGCAGTTTTAGTAATATTGACTTCCATATTTTCCTCCTCGTGTTAAGCCTTTCTTTATCTCCTTTTCTCACTTGAAATTCAGATTTCATGGCTCATGGAGCACGCTTACACGAGTCGATCAATTCATAATAGAATTTAAGAAAAAATCCAAAGCCACAATGGCTTGATCGGCCAAGAAACTTAATTCAAAAAATTGACCATTGATGGTAGGTCAAGAATGTCTAGCCAAACTCGCAATCCATAATATGTGATGATAAATATTTTTCTCCTCCTCCAAGCACGGCGGCGACAGTAGTGGAGACCTGCAAAAGTTGGTGGAGCTTTTTTTCCCCGTGTCCACTCCGATATGATAATCAGTATATGATTAAAATATTTGTGCTGAATAGCAATATGGAGTATATAAGAGTTGTGTGTTCTGTTTTTACCTGGGGGTTGGCCTACAGTTATTGATGAAGGGTGTCCCTTCATCTTGCTCATTTGATAACGGATATCCCTTCATCTCCTTCATCATTAGGAGTTAATGAGTGATGTTTCACCTTCCCAATAACTAGTGGTAACTGTCATTCCATAGGTCGCCTGCTTAGCTAACCTAACGATAGTTGGATTATTGCAGTCTATCTGTCAGAAGCATGCTCATGAGACTAACGAGACGGGCAAATTGTTGAGGCGGGCGTGCCAAGACGTGCCATCATAGGTAAATAACATATAGCAGCTGTCATTAATTATATCATCACGATGTAACATACTATAAACTTCTAGACTTAAGTTATAAACATAAGGAATAAGGAGAAAGTAATTATTCAACAACAATTGATAAAAGGGTAATTATATTCGCACCATATTTTAATTGTAATGAAGGTCCCAAATTATTGCTCATTTTTACAATTATGTCCCCAACTATTTTTTATCACATTCTTTTTATCAACTTATTAATTTGCATATCTTAACTTTGTTTTTCATTATGGTTTTCATCCAAAGGGTTAATTAGAATGGCGTAAAAAAATATTTTTGTCTCTTGTATTTTTAAATAAGAAAAATAAATAATAAATATAAAAGTTTGACAAAATATTTATCTCTCATTTCAATGCACATTAGCAAAATATTTGGACAAATATTATCATCAGAGACAACCATGGGCGGACCCACGTGAAGCCGAGTGCCAGCACTGCCTGCACTGAATTTTGAGAAATTTGTAGAAGAGTAAAAGATTTGCTGTACTGAAATGTAGAGCACCAAAGAAGAAATAAAGGAAAATTTGAGAGAAGAAATAGAAGATACAACACACACACACACACAGAGTAGTGATCTCCTCTTCATAGTGAGGAGGAGACACTTTTAAATGTCCAATATCCACTGTGAGGAGGAGATCACTACCGTATATATATGTGTGTGTGTGTGTGTGAGAGAGAGAGAGAGTGTGTGTGTGTGTGTGAGTGTATTTGTTTGTTCTGAGTGTAGTTATATATATATATATATATATATATATATATATATATATATATATATATATAACTTACTATTTGGAATGTATTGAAGGTGAAAGAGAGATAAAATGGATATTGTAAATTCGAAATTTCACTTTTGGTATTTGAATTTTGAGAAATTAAATAATAAGTTAATTGCATGACTAAATCTCCAAGTAAGAATTTATTATTTTTCTTTAAAGTGGATCAAAATTGAATAATATAGAAAGTATTTTTAGAGCTTTTGCTCTCAATTTTTTTATATTTATCATAAATTTAGTTTTATTTTAAGCTTTCTCATGCGCAAGTAGTGGAGGCGAATCAAGTGTACATCTAGAACTTTATTTTTAACATGTTGAAATTATCCTAATATTTTGTTTTTATATTTAAATCTCGTCTGCACTATACTAGAATTCTGGCTCCGCCCTGACAACATGTGAAAATTAATTGGAAATGAGAAAAAAAATGTTGGGGACATATAAGTTTGACAAATATACTATTCCCAAAAAATAGTGTTGAACAAATACCATATAAGTTTGACAAATTCCCAAGAAGAGAAAAATATTTGTACGGGTGGTTGAAAATAGTGTTCACAAAGTAACAATTTGGCTATAAAAGCAAGTTAGACTTGGCAAAGATTAAGCCTTCTGAATTAAGAAACCAAAATGAAAGCATTTTCATATATTTTCATGTTCATATTAATCCACGAACTGATGCTGATACATACAGATAAGGCTGTTTTTTCTGTGGAGGCTGCAAGGTTGCAAACTGCTTTTCAATGGGAACTGAAAGAAGTTTTTTCAGGTGATCAGCCGTGCAAGCTGGCTGTTACCGGTAAGAGAAGAAGGTTGTTTGCCTTTCGTCCCCCTGAAAAAC
Source organism: Forsythia suspensa (assembly GCA_023638005.1). Classification (NCBI taxonomy): domain Eukaryota; kingdom Viridiplantae; phylum Streptophyta; class Magnoliopsida; order Lamiales; family Oleaceae; genus Forsythia; species Forsythia suspensa. The sequence continues at coordinate 33,906,145 of CM042674.1, read as the reverse complement.
CTCCATCCCCACCAATCGCTGGCGATCCTAGTCGTCCTTAAAGTCTGCAGCCAGCACCTTTGTGCCGCCGCGGCCACCAGCACAACCATATTCGATTCCATCAGCTCCACCTCCCTCTATATGATCATATTGGCAAGCATCTCCAAGTCTACAACTTACAATATTAGTGTGCTCAACAAACAAGCCTCTTCTACTTCTCCAAGATCATGTAATGACTAGAATAATATTGATAATATATTAAAAATAAATTAAATGTAGAAAATCATTACTATGAGTTTGATTAGGTAGCTGATTTTATGGTTGTTTGTCATTTCATCATTTAAAATATGTAAGGAAATAAATAAATTTTCTTAATCTATGTGCTAATATTAAGTAGGGGTTTTAACTTTTACTTGCACCCCAATATTTTCTCCTTAACAAAGATGTGGTTGCGTGATTTGTTGGATTAAAAGGAAGAAGGGATGAAGAACGAGAAAAAGGAATATTAATTCACCGAAAGATGGTTTGAACACGATTATGAATCGTTGTCATCAAACGATATTTGCCGCCACCGGGATAAGTGCTTGAAGGCTTTGAATGCAAATTGCTTGTAGGAGTGATCAAACATTTAATCCAAGTTCAAATTCAAGCAAAAAGAACTCGAATGAAACTTGAAGAACACTATGAAAATCTGAGTTTTGATCTTTGATTTGGATATGGATTATTGTATATGATGTTAATCTCTTTTTCTTTAACTTGAAAACTATCTATATATATAGATAATCAAGTATTACACACGAAAAGGTGCCAAAATCAACCCAAACGATGTCATAATTCAAAATCCAACGGCCAAAAAATTTGGCTTACTTTTGGCCATTGTTTTTGAAAGAAGAGGCCGAGCTAAAGCTGGGCGATCGCCCTTTTCTCTTTTGATTTCCGATTTTGTTTTCTAGCTAATTGATATCCAAATCACTTCTTATTATGTAATTGAACAATATTACAACATGATTTATTTTGACAAGTTCAACTTATTTAATTTTCACCAAATTCTTAATGTAAAGTCTAGAATTAGGATAGCACAATTTAGAAGAGTTGAATAGATTGTTATTGACAATTTGTAAAATCTATTTGTTTTGTTTCTATAAGAATGTTGAAACACTATTTAACAGTGTTCTATAGAACTTTATAAAGGAAAACGGAAAAACATCAACAAAAAAGTTGTAAAATATCGCATTTAATCACTTTTAGGTTTTAACCTCAATTATTCATCTATCTAGTCGTTTGCGATTGAGACAGTTAAGTAACGAAAGTGACACGTGTTTGCATGAATTGATTTGGTTTAAATGTGTCATGCATGTGCAGTGTGTAAAACAGTAGATATAGGACAGTAAGTTAGAAATTTATCTAACGTCAGTAAAAATCACAGCAAGGGGAAAATCCGAGGGCCTCCAAACCGGAAAGAAATCTTTAGTAGAGAAGTTCAAAACGCACTACAAGAAATTTTAGTTTTAACAATGTAATTTTTTTTCCGTACAAACTTATTTTTAGGTAATTTTGTTGAAATATGGTCGTGGGGAGACTTTAAAAAATCAAAATTTTCGTTGTTAAAAGTGAAATTTTTTTAGGGACGTAATTTGATTCGGGATTACAAAATAAATAGCTAACACTATATTTTCTACCAAAATCGAGCTGGACTTAGAGGAAAATTTAAATGAGTCTAGATGTGCTGTCCAAAATAACATGTCCCTTAAGTGTCCCCCCAATGAAAATCTTACAAATAATCAATAAAAACAAGTGTAAATACATTAAACGTTGTCTATATTAATCTTCTCATATATTTATTTGATGATGTGTAAGATTTTTATTGGAGAGACAACTGTTGGGACATCATCAATCTGAACTCAATTTAAATCACTCATTGATTCATTTTCTTGGTCACTTCTAGAATTGAGTCACGACCACCAGTCTTGACGTTATGCCATTTCTGAATTGCGCCCGGATCTCTTGATCGTGTCTTAAAATATAAACCTCCAATTTATGCCTTCCGCCCGTCCACAACTTTCCTTAGTGATTTCTTCTATGCCTTCAACGCCTGAGTAGGGGTTCTAACTTTTACTTCCACCCCATTTTCTCCTTAACGAAGATGTCGTTGAATTATTTATTTTGATAAGTTCAACTAATTTTTACCAAATTCTTAATGTAAAGTCTAGAACTGGGATAACAAGACTTAGAAGGGGTTGATTACGTTGTTAGTGACAAATTTTAAAATCTATTTATTTGAAGAGTGTTCTACAAAACGTTGTAATACTAGTTAAACGTTTTCTATAACACCAAGCAAAATGTTGTAAAAATTGCATATAATCAGTTTTACATTTTAGCCTCAAGTATTCATGTATCTAGTCGTTTGTGGCTGAGTAGGGGTTCGAATTTTTACTTCCACCCCAATTTTTCCTTAATAAAGATGTGCTTGAGCGATTTATTTTGATTAGTTCAACTTATTTTCACCAAATCCTAAGTGAATAGGATTTTTCTTCTTTAGCATTTGTAGTAAATTTTATGACCATAAAAACATAAATAATAGCACATATTGACCTCAAAATTTGAACGATTTAACTATCAACATATCTCATCCACCTCTTTGCCCACCCATGAGCTACCTGCACATGACTTGGATACCTACAAAGGTCGAGAGACCGTTTGCACTTCGTTGGTCATTTCAACTGTCCAAAATATAATATAAGTCCGTCCCACAAAGATAGACTGCTTTTTCCTTATTTATCTCGTCACAAATTATAGGTTCACTTTACTTATACGTGATATATTAAATTTTTATTTTTCCTAATATACCCCTATTTAATTTACATTGTTATCAAAATATATCTCTCTCTAAACTTTCATTTACTTTTTTCTTTTTCCAATGTAATTCTCTCTCTATCTATATAACTCTCTCTCTAAACCTTCATTAATGTTTTTTTTTTTCGTAACTCTCTCTCTCTCTCTCTCTCTCTCTATATATATATATCTATTTTTTTATTTCTATTTAACTTAAATAGGGGTATAATGGGAGAATTGTGTGAAATTTTATAATTTCAATTACATTAAATGAGTTTTCTTAATCTGTGTTGAGTTTCTTTGTGAGGAAGAAATAGAGTTTGGAAGAAATAGATTAACAGGCATTGGGTAGGGTTTAGAATTTTGTACCCTATGAGAGAGTGCCATGTATGTATATTGAAATGGAGGATGTGGGTCAAGATGGGTTATGTTCTTTGTTATTTTGAGTTATTCATTTATCGAGTTGTATTTGAAATCTTTTTAAAATCATAATTACTTCACCTTGGCCAATGACTTTCAGTATTAATACTCAAGTCTACGGGTGTGAGGATATATTCTCCTACTATCTAGGAGTGATTAATCCCATATTGATCATCATGCAATATTCATACAATTCTCGTCCATACTCAATTAGTATTGTATTAGTGATGTGTTTCTAGGTCCACGTTGATTTGATGTAGAGTGTTTTGTAGGTGTCCTTGCTAGTTTGTCTAAAAATTTAGGTGTATTTAATATTTATTTAATCTTTAGAAATTTTTGGTATTTTGCAGGTGTTTAAGTATTGAATAAGGAAGAAATTGTGCCGGTGAGAAGAGGCAAAACAACAGGCTAGGTTAGAGAGTAAACCTAGTCGAGACATAACACTGTTCGATTTTTGGTCTCATAATGGTCTACAGACCTCGGTTTTAGGTGTTTTTTGGCTCATTGGAAATCTAAGAAGTAGGCCTAAAACTGTTATGAATAGTCCAAGATCCAGTTCTGCCATTTCAAAGTCCAAAAATTAGCACAAACGTGGAAGGCCGAAACTGTCCAGCAGTTTACCACGAACCAAAACATGTTCCGGTTTTCAGCCCATATCTGGAGTTCTAGAAGTCAGGATAATGCAAGCCCAGATGTGCTGGAAATTTGGGAACAAGATATAAAACTTTCATGAGTCCAGGAAGGTCGGAGTGATGCCATAAATTCATTGGAAGGAAGAGGATAAAATCAGCAGCGAGAAAGACAAAAAAGAGCCCGCAGAGAGAAGAACAAAAAAGGGAAGGAAGAACCGGGTTCACGATTTCGGCTCATGATAAAACAATGAGAGTTGTTATACGTTGTCTGCCAATCCTGGCACGTCCACCTCAATTATTATCCCGTCTCACTGGCTCGCCCGTCCCGATGGTCTCATAGCTCGCCTCTGACAAGTGGACAACAATAAACCGACGGTTGTTGAATGAGTCATACCCATAACTCATGAAATGACAGTTACCACTGACGCTTGAGGAAGCTGTAACGTCCTTCGTTAACTCTGATTAATGAGAGAGATGAAAATGCACTTGTTATTAAAGACATACTCCCCCAATCACTCCTATAAATAGAGGTTGATTCCTCTAAGTAAAAAGGACTCTATTTCTCTACATTGCTATTTTGCACATTTGATTTAATCATATACTGATTATCAAACCGGAGTGTCACAGGAGATAGAAGACCCGCCACTATTTTACAGAGTCTCCACAACTGTCACCACCGCGCTTGAAGAAAGAGAAAAATATTAATCATCATTTAGCACCGTATGTGAAAAATCTGCACAAAAAGTCATGGCTTGAACTAAAAGAGCGAAGAATGCAACCGCCCCCAAGCCCTATTAGAGATGTTGACATTGAGTCCAAAGCCGCCACTAACTACCCACGGCAAGAATTTTCCCCTGCCGCTCAACTAGCGGCACTGCAAGTGCAAGTGGTGGCTTTGACGGCTCAACTCCAAGATAGAAACATTGTGACATCTCAACCGCCCCAGGCTCCTAGTCTTCCACCGGTTGGACTGTCATCGATAGATGCTCTGTCCCAAGCTCCTAACTTTCTAACAATGAAAACACTACCAACAAGAGCTCATTGATTCGGACCCGTGTTCTTTGGCTCCATTATTTGCACCCCACATTCATTCATTGACATCTGCCCAAATCTACTCTAGGGGCAACCTTCATTGGTGGCTCTGCCTACGCTAGGTGAGACACCAGTGTTAGGCCTCAAGCAACGGTTAGAAGATATGATTGGTCGAAAAATAGCAAAGGCTATGTCTAAAAAAAGTAGTAAGCAACAATCTATGGTACTGGAAGAAGATCATTTTGCCCCAGAAGTAATGGCTATTCATTTGCCACGAGATTTCGAACAGCCAAAGATGGAGAAGTATAACGGGTCCTCTGACCCTGTCGATCACCTCAAGACCTTTGTTGATTTGATGAGATTACGTGTCACCCCAGATGCTATTATGTAGGGTCTTCCCGCCAACACTTAGGCGGGAGGCAAGAGATTGGATGGCAACCCTTCTTCCAAAATCCATCCGCACATTGGATGATTTTTCTAAGTAGTTTGCTGCATACTTTGCCAACAGCAAGTGGGCTAAGAAGACAGCTATTGGATTGATGCAATTGACCTAGAACAAAGATGAAATACTGAAAGATTTCATTGTCTGGTTCAATCGGGCCACTCTAGGGATCAAGGATCTCTAGATGTCTGATGTAGTCACTACCATGATGAGTGGAACTCGAAGTTGCCCTTTCAAGATATCACTCTCCAAAAACCTACTGAATAAGATGCATGATAGGTAGACGCCGAGGATGCATATTTCATTACCAAAGGCATGAAAGATCGAAATAAACTTGAGTCTAACATAAGGAAGACTCGGAACGAGCCCGAACCTCGAGATGACAAAGGCAGGCAGAAAATGAACCACCTAAGGTGGATAAATGATTAGGGTACTAATGAAGATAAGGCTAGCTGAAAAGTCATGGTGTACCTACTGGATCCGACCTGCATCAACTTCTTATTTTTACTACATTTTTATTAAGTGTAAAACAAGGTGATAAACCTCTGTCTAAAAAACAAGACGATAAGCCTTTGTCTAAAAATCAAGGCGATGAGCCTCTATTTAAAAACAAGGTGATGAGCATCTGCTAAAAATCAAGACAATGGGCCTCTATTTAAAAATCAAGGCGATGAGCATCTATCTAAAAAATAAGGTGATAAGCCCCTGTTTAAAAATCAAGGCGATGAACCTCTATCTAAAAAACAAGGTGATAAGTCTCTGTCTAAAAATAAAGGCGATGATCCTCTGTTTAAAATCAAGGCCAATGAGCCTATGTTTGAAAATAGAGCGATGAGCCTCGATTTAAAAAACAAGGCGATAAGCCTCGATTTAAAAAATAAGGCGATGAGCCTTAGTCAAAATAAGCAAAACTCCAATGGAACAAGAACACAAAATGAAAGGGAGACCCACGCCTACGGACGGGGTGAATGCCCACCGAACCAAGGGGCTGGCGTACGCTCGCCTCCCATCAATAGAGGCGTATGCCAGCCCAACTAAGAGACGGGCGCACACCAATTAAGCGCCCACGCCCTCCCAAAAAGGGCGTGCATCCACCCAACTAAGAGGCGGGCACACACCCGCCTATACACCTGTCACATCTTGCACCAGATCCATCCTACTCGTACATATTTTTTCGAACTACTTCATCATCACAAAATTGACTGGGGGACAATATGCACTTATAGCACACAACATACAATCAAAAATTTGTCTCAATAGAAAAGTGAAAACATTAGGGAGGAGCAGGTGCGGTATATTATTTCTATTTTCTATTGACGATAGTCTATGAAAAGTAAAGAGGCTTATGATGATAGAATCGATGACAGTTGTTATATGTTGTCAGTCAATAGTGGCACGTTCTGACACGCCCACCTCAATTATTAGCCCACCTCACCGGCTCACTCTCCCCGACAGTCTCATAGCTCGTCTCTGACAAGTAGACATCAATAATCCGACTGTCATTGAACTAGTTATACCTATGATCCATGTAATGATAGTTACCACTGGTGTTTGAGAAGCTGTAACGTCCCTTATTAACTCCGATTAATGAGGGAGATGAAAAGGCACATGTCATTAAAGACATACTCCCCCAATCACCCCTATAAATAGAGGTTGATCCCTCAAGGTAAAAAAGACTCAATTATTCTCTACATTACTATTCTGCACATCTGATTTAATCATATACTGATTATGATACTGGAGTGGTCACGGTGGGATAGAAGCTCCGCCACTATTTTATAGGTCTCCATCACTATTCCACCGTGCTCGGAGGAGGAGGAAAATATTTATCATCATTGACAATCAAAGAGTTCTTTTCCTTGTCTCTCTCAATTAGTTTTAGTTATTTAATTTATCGTAAGGATGTTGATTTCGAATTTCTGTTTTAGAAATAATTGGATTAATTTATGCGTTATGAATTGCTATTTTTCTTGTTCTAGGGTTAGGATGTAGTTGCTGAATTTTTTTATATGATTTTATTATGGTTATGTTGAATATTCTTTAATAATTACAAGTTGATGATGTAGGTTTTCGTTCTTGTAATTTACTAGACATAATTTGCATGTTTAAAATATTAAATGAAGCAACAAAAGTTGAAGTTTAATGTTAGTTCATGATTTCATCAACCTTAGATAGTGTAGTTTAGAAATAAATACATACATTTGTGACCTCCATTCAAGAATTCCATAGAGCATGAGGAATCCATATTAATTTTGTGAACAGTAGACATAGAAGTGATATCGATATAGGTGTTATTCTTTGAAAGAGGATATCACATATAAAAGAGAGAATTGGGTCATTGTAGTAACCATGTTCAAACTCATTGAAGGAATCCAATTGACGAACTCCAATCTACAAGAAATTTCACTTTTAACAACGAAAATTTTGGTCTTGTAAAGTCTCTCAATGACCACTCTTCGGCAAAACAACCTAAAATGACTTTCTACAACAAAAAATTTATTGTTAAAAGTGAAATTTCTTGTAGCATGCAATCGTTCATATCAATTTTTGGGATCACCTAAATAATATAGGAAATTTTACAAGTTAGTACTTGAATCTCCTTATTGTGGATACGATATTCCTTTTGCCCTATTCTACTAGTCACGACCCATATACGCTTTTGATAGAAAATTGGGACATCAATTAGCATCCCAAAATAGATTCACATCCAACACCATCAAAGCATGACGATCCATGCAAAAGATTCCATGATTATCTCAAGTTTATGGATCAATTTCACAACCATTATTGAAAGAATTTACTGAGATGGTCACCCATGTGAAATTTGTATGGTGGGTCTCCAATGAACTTGTTCATCTAACAAGCATCCACTTATTCAGTCAAGTGTCTCCACACTCTAATTCGTGAAATCAACTACTCTCTTCAAAATAGAGAAATACAATATGTACTAACCTATCCAGGGTAATGATATTTGTATCTTGTCAGTCCATACTGCTAGGGATAGTTCAAGAATAAATGATATGTATTTCATAATCTCAACTCTTTGTGATTAACATATCACTCACATTAATTTTTTGGACTCTATTATTCATAATCATTTATCTGAATAAAAAATATAATGGAGACGCCAATATATAGAAATAATTGCATTGATAACAAAATGAAGTTATTGCAACCTATCAACTATTGGAACTAAGGCACAATACTAAAAAACTCTTACTTGAACTAGATCAAATCATTCATGTATCTAATACCAAATGAATAAACATGACAATCATGTTTGCTGCAATGATTGTTATGCAAGTACATCTGCAATATTATGAACAATGGGCACACAATCTATCTTCATGCCATTTCTTTGTACAATCTCCTATCGAGGTGGTAGTGCACAAAACATGATTGGATCATTATGAGGCCTAGGTTCCTTTGCTTGCATGATGGTTCCATTATTTTCACTATACAACATTACTCAATCTACAATGCTAGGAACCACTCCTAATTCACAAATGAATTTCATGATCGAGATTGCTTCTTAAGTAGCTATGTATTTGGTTTCAATTGTAAAGTCAACACTTGTCTCATGTTTGGATCTTCTAATTAACTATACCACCAATTATAGCAAACACATATCCAGATTGAGATTTGCTATCATCCTTATCCAACTGAAAGCTCGCATCAGTATACCAAAGTACTTCAAAATTACTACCTCCATATTCTAAGAATTGATTCTTTAATGTACTTAAGAGTATTGTTATACACATGGTTCATCTTTATTCTTTGTATAATCGAATCTTTTGATTATCCCATCAAAACAAATGTTATAACTTCTAGAGGCTTGCTTAAGGAGAGTGTCCTTAATTCATATTTTAATGAGTTTTAAAAATCCATATAAATTGAGGTGTCCTCAATTCATATTTTAGTAGAATCTATTAAAATTTAGGTGTCTTCGAATTGAATTTTAATAGACTCTATAAAAATTTAGATGTCCTCAATAACTAGTGGAATTCAAAGAATTTCATTAAATTTGATGGATTTTAATAGATTTCAACACATTTGGAACCATAAGTATAAATATCAATTTGTTTAATAATTCTAGTCCTAAATCTCAAAATTTCAATTGATATATATATATATATATATAATATATATATATATATATATATATATCCTATAATCTCAAAATTTCAATTTTCACTTCTCTTTTCTCTCTCTCTCTCTCTCTCTCTCTCTCTCTCTCTCTCTCTCTATAATTTACAATTCTGTTAAAAGTAATAAACGTGCCATTATTTATTTGAAATATTTAAAAGGTAAATTTTATATATCAATAGATCATGAATTAATTGTCTATTTATTTTTTATTTTTTGACTATTAGTCTAGTTTTTTAACAAATAAAATTGTGCGCTTTTGTGAAAAGTTGAGTTATCAACATTAATTTTAGAGCAAGTTACTCTTCTAAACATAATTTGGTTTGAAAAGAAAAATATAGATTTGAAGTGGTATGGTAGAATTTTAAATTTTTCTCCAAAGTTTCGATTAACAAGTTGATTTTAGCAATTGAGGAGGTAAAAATACAATTTTAATAAAAAAAAAAAAAACTACAAATCTATTAAAATCAATGAAATCTATAAGAATCTATTGAAATCTATTGAATTATTATGAAATCTGTCATATTCTATTAAAATTTACGAAATCTATAAAAATTTATAAATATTAAGAAATTTATTAAAATCTAAGTTGAGGACACCTCCGATCCATATATGGATCAATGTAGCTTATATATCTTGTTGGCTTTTTTAGATCCAAACACTTGGCTATGTCATGTATACATCTACTTGTGGATTCCCGTTATAAAACACAGTTTTGATATCCATAGGTCATATCTCATAATCATGATATGCTGCTATTGTGCGATTATAATCTTGCAAGTGGACGGATCGTTAACAAGTAATAAAGTGATGTGTAGATTGTCGAACCTAGGAGAACTAGATATTAATTTAACCTATTGACTTATAACTTAAAATTTAACAATAAAAAGAAATACATATTTGTTTTAATTTGTTATTCTAAAACTATTTTAATTAAATCTAAATTATCAAACAATTAAAGTAATTTTATGAGAACGAATTTGAATTTTGCCAACACTAAGATTCACAAATCCACCTACACGCTTTATAATCAATTATCCGTTAATCATTTTTTAGCTCTTAATTACTTTGGATTGAAAATCGGCGTTTCTAAAATAATCAAAAGCATCTCTCGATGGTCAATCAATTCTATACGATATGCGAACCTAATCATCTCTAATTAAGTTTCGAACATAAACATATGCTTTAAAATCTCAAGAACACATAAATGAATTTCATAAAGCATAATAGTAATCTCTATCTATTATTGGACCCTATATTATTCAATACCACGTGCTTAATTTATATTGAATCTCTCGACTTCAATATAGATCACAATATATTCTAATGGGGGTGATCAAGCATTAAAATAATTGGAATAATGAATAATGAATAATAAACTCAAAAGCAATTAATTACTAAGAAGAAAAAACCTCTAATTAATTAAAAACGCGATATTTCATCGTTCATCCTAGAAATAAGTAAATTAGCCGGACATTATTTCGTTAATTAACGAAAGAATTGTATCAATCATGTTCTGGTGAAAGAAAAAGAAGAAAAAATAAATAAAACCCGTGACTCTGGCTGAAAAATCTTCAATCTCATGCCTTGATCTTCGATTCTCTTCTTGTATCTTGTTCCCAAAATTCGTCTATTGTTTTTCTATCTAAATTGGCTCCCAAATCGGCTCTCAAATTATGAGTTAATAACTCATATTTATAGTTATCTAATTGTGCCTCCAAAAGATCTCAAAATATTATAAAATTCATGGGCCAAAAGGTTTCCTAATCGGATTAGAACTCAAAAGGAAAATAAAAATCCCGCAAAGAAAATTAACATTGGGCATTTGTTTTTCAAACGGTCATAACTTCTTGTAGAAAGCTCCAAATTGAGATCCGTAAAAAGTGTTGGACTCGTAATTTGATTATCTTTCCAATGGTATATCATTTACTCGTCGATTTCACTAAATTATTGTTCCTTTCATCCATTCTTTCTAATTACTTATAAACGGGTCCAAAACTGAAATAAGAAGAATAATACAATAAATTAAGTAAAAATTCAATAAAGTGACTGAATAAAAGCTTAGTTTAAAAGCCTAAATAAGTGCACAAAATGTACTTATCAAACACCCCAAACTAAACATTTGTTCGTCTTCGAACAAAAATAAAATTAAACTACAAATTTAAACTAAGCTAAAAGAATTAATAAGAATTGAGTTAATGTTAAATTTCTTACCATATGACCCATGTTTGAAAATAAAGCATCACTTTTAGAAATATATTAAACAATACAACAAATAAATTTTTACTTATCCAATGCTCGACTTTTAGTGAGTGTGTGATTAGCCAAAAATTGAACTTATACCTATACTATACCACGACCAATATTGTATTGTTGATATTTTTACAATTCCGAACCATTTGTAGTCATTTATTCCTTACATCTCTTATAAATTATCACACTTCTAATGCTTTTCTCTCCAATTCTAAGGTGTTCTAGTGAATTTGGTTCATATTGATCAACACAATGCTTTTTCAAATAAAATGGTAAAATTTAGAACTTGCATTCCTAGAATTAGGATGGTGAGTGATTTCTAAATTCTCATCTTCAGTCTCTGAGGTCTTAACCTAACAATCCTTACCAAGCACTTCTAACTCTTTTTATTTATTTTACTCATATAAACGGTTTTACATCCTGTGCAATACTTCTCCTTCACAAGTTTTCTATGTGACCCTTGTAGTGAGCTTTGAGCTAATGACTCCCAAGTCAGATGACCATAGGGCACCAAATTTTGAAATACCCTAACAGACTTAATTGTTCGAGTCCCACAGACTATAAGAAAAGTGAAGATGTAAATTTTTTTTTACTCATGTAACGAACTTTGGACCGATGACTCCCAAGTCAGATAACTATAGGGCACCAGGTTTCAAAATACCCAACAAGCTTAATTGCTCGAGTCAGATATTTTTTTTTATTTTTTTATTTTTTTTATTTTTTAGCAGTGAGTAGTGCTCGATTTAAATTCCTTGACTACAACCTATTCAACAAAAGATGAAACCTAGGAATCCAAACTATTAAAATTCTATAAACACGTGTACTAAATTTAACACTCCAAAACTATTCTCAAACAGTTTGGTTACTAGTCTAAGAATTTAGGAACGGGATTTTTCATAATAATTCTAAGTTAATAATATCAACCAAAAACACTCAAGTCATGTTTCTATATCAGTGATAAGTCAATAGTGGCTACGTGCTTCAAATATAGTCTAGCATGGATAAATATTCAAGTAAAAGCACAAGTTAAAGTATTATCTAATATTCTAACTAAAAATGTACTTAATTTCAAACAATTATCATCATTAGCGACAAGATATTCAATTTTTTTTTAAAAAAAAAACGAAAATTAAAAACAAATATTTTTTAATTAATTGTTTTTTTAAAAATGAAAAATAATATTTTTTTAAAATTTATAAAAACGAAAATTTCAGTTTTAAAGACCCGAATAATAAGCAATTTCAAAATTCATTAAGTATCCTGATACTTAACTCACCCCCAAACTAAAACATTATATTGTCTCCAATGTAATAACAAAATAAAGTAGATAAAGGAGGAAAAATATCAGTTACTCTCTGGAGATAAATGTGGAGAAGATGGATTTGGCTAGCTGAAGGTCCGGTTGAAGTGGACTTAGATGTAGTGCTGCAACTCTTTGTCAAAAGATGATGTCATAGATATTATCCAAGCGGATCACAAAGTGGAACACCATGCGATTGACATGGTGAAGCTTTATAAGGGCATTAAATAATAAATGAAATAAAAACTAATAAATTATTTAAACTAATTAAAACTACTACATATAAAGTAAGTAAATAAAATGGTTAGAAAATGAGTTGCCTCTCATTAAGCGCTTATTTATAGTCATTAGCTTGACTTATTATTTGGTTGCTTCACGGCACTCTAAATAGTGCCTTTGATGACTTGTTATGTTTGCATCGATTGACTTTGCACCATTTTTCCTTTATTCTCCAATATTTAACTTTGTCATGCTCATAAAAATATGATTTAATTTTATCACCCCATTCAAACTTAACTATGAAATTTTCAATTTCTTCAATGGCATTGATCACAAAATTAATTTTAGAAGAAAGATGGGAGTTGGAAAATTGCTCGATTGGTACAGCATCATTAAACGCCACTTTTTCATTCTACTTATGTATGATCAACTTCTCATTCTTCATATACTCTTTTTCTTTAGTTGGTGCTTCCTCAATTTGGACAACCGGTCTATTTTCCAAAATTTTAGATAGTTGCTCCTCACTCATTGTTGTAATGCTTGACATGTCTTCCATCGAAGTGGCTTTAGTGTCACTTGGAAATGTGTCTTGTGGACTTTCTGTCAGCATCTTTATCATTTGCTTAATTTTATTCTCTATGCGCTTTTCAGTTGCTTTGATGCTCTGATCAAGTTCCTCTTTCCACCATTCTTTACTCTTTTGTGGTCTCTCCTGATTCGATGGATTTTGAATATTTCGAGTGTCGTCATATGATAAATTTTGATGATTTCTCTATCCAAGATTATAAGTCTGCGAGTGTGGATTATTGTGTTGTAGCTGAAAATTCTGAACATATGTAGCTTGTTCAGGTGATGATGCTTCAGCAATAGCCAAATGGCACTCTAATAATTGATGGTTTGCCCCACAAGTTGCACATATTGGTAGGGACATCTGGACCATATTGGCTAACTGAGTATTTCAGTGTTTCCATCTGCTTTACCAAATGAATCAATTTTCACCAGTATGAGCGAATTGATGTCCACCCTGTGCATTCCTGTTTGACCTTGGTTGTTGTACCAAGAATAATTTGAGTGATTTTGCCAATCTTGATTGTAGGTGTAGGAGTAGGGACAAAAATTTTGTTTGACTGGTGGTTTCCATAAATCTTCAAGGAGCAAGTCATCCTTATCAATCTCAAAGTCTACCATCTTGTGTTATGCTTGATCTCCTAGCTCATCTTTGTTCCCTGGTAGCAATGAAACTAAGAAAAACAAGTAGATCAACTAAAAAAAATAAAAATAAAATAAAAAAATTGTTAAAACTAAATTATCAATTAACATAGTAATAAATAAAACTAGTTCCCGGCAACGGCGCCAAAAACTTGTTGTGCAATTATAATCCCGCAAGTGGACGGATCGTTAACAAGTAATAAAGTAATGTGTAGAGTGTCGAACCAACGAAGACTAAATATTAATTTAACCTATTAACTTATAACTTAAAATTTAACAATAAAAAGAAACACAGATTTGTTTTAATTTGTGATTCTAAAATTATTTTAATTAAATCTAAATTATCAAACAATTAAAGTAATTTTATGAGAACGAATTTGAATTTTACCAACACTGGGATTCACAAATCCACCTACACGTTTTATAATTACTTATCCTTTAATTGCTTTTTAGCTCTTAATTACCTTGGATTGAAAATCGACATTTCTAAAATAATCAAAAGCCTCTCTCGATGGTCAATCAATTCTATACGATATGCGAACCTAATCATCTCTAATTAAGTTTCGAACATAAACATATGCATTAAAATCTCAAGAACACCTAAATGGATTTCATAAAGCATAATATTAATCTCTATCTATTATTGGACCCTATGTTATTCAATACTACGTTCTTAATCTATATTGAATCTCTCGACCTCAATACAGATCACAATATATTCTAATAGTGATCAATCATTAAAATAATGGGAATAATAAATAAGGAATAATCAACCCAAAACAATTAATTAGCCGGACATAATTTTGTTCATCCTAGAAATAAGTAAATTAGCCGGACATGATTTCGTTAATTATCGAAAGAATTGTATCAATCATGTTCCGGCGAAAGAAAAAGAAGAAAAAATAAATAAAACCCGTGACTCTGGCTGAAGAATCTTCAATCCCGTGCCTTGATCTTCGATTATCTCCTTGTATCTTATTTCCAAAATTTGTCCCTTGTTTTTCTCTCTAAATTAGCTCCCAAATTGGCTTTGATCCGGCTCTTAAAATACTCGAATTCGGCTCTCAAAACGGCTCCCAAATTATGAGTTAATAACTTATATTTATAGTTACCTAATTGTGCCCCAAAAGATCTCAAAATATTATAAAATTCGTGGGCCAAAAGGTTTCCTAATCGGATTAGAACTCAAAAAGGAAAATAAAAATCCTGCAAAGAAATTAACATCAAGTAATTTGTTTTTCAAACGGTCATAACTTCTTGTAAAAAGCTCTTGAAATTGAGATCCGTAAAAGTGGTGGACTCGTAATTCGATTTTCTTTCCAATGGTATATCATTTACTCGTCAATTTCACCAAATTATTGCTCTTTTCATCCATTCTTCTTCAATTGCTTATAAACGGGTCCAAAACTGAAATAGGAAGAATAATACAATAAATTAAGTAAAAATTCAATAAAATGATGGAATAAAAGCTTAGTTTAAAAGTTCAAATAAGTTCACAAAATGTACTTATCAGCTGCTATTGCAAGTAAAATCCTAATAGACTAAAGCAAGGCTACAGAGGAAAATGTTTTGTCAAAGTCAACGTGTCTTTTCTTATAACACTTCACAATTAGCGTAGCTTTTCAAGTATGAATTTACCATCCATGTCGATTTTTTTTTTAAAGACTCATTTGCACTCTATGGTTTTTATCCCTTCAGTTCGGTCTCCCAAAGTCCATATATACTTTGTTATCGTACATGCACTTTATCTAGGACTCTATGACTTCATATCATCTCTTTAAGTCTACACTTGACTTAACTCCTTCACAGTATGCACGCTTATCGTCCTTAATTAGTAAGACATCCTTATGAGCACTTACTAGAAATCTATATTTCCTATTGGGACGAGGAATCCTACTAGACCTACGAAGAATAATTGTGTCATGATCTTCTTTCTCTACCTTTGATACTCTGGGCAAATACTTCTACTCATCTAATTGGTCTTCGTATGTCTTGGTTTCTTGAATATTTTCAAGTTTTATTTTCCTACTAGTCTCCTACTAGAACAAATATTTTTCCTTGAAAGACAACATGTTTCGAGATAAATACCTTTTGCTCGTTGGGATTATAAAAATTAAAACCAATTGTTTTGAACAAATATCCCACAAACATGCATTTGTCAAATTTAGCCTTAAGCTTATTCGACTCAATTTACTTCACATAAGCGTAACATATTCAAATTTTCTTGTGAGAAATATTGAGTTTTCCTCTCCATATCTCATATGGAGTTTTAACAATAGAATTGGATGGGACACAATTTAGTGTATAAGATATTGTGTTAGGCTCGTAATCCCAAAACAATTTTGGAACTCTATACATGGTTTATTATTGATCGCACTATGTGATTTTCTCCTCCTAGATACACCATTAAACTGTGGCATATCCATTGCGCTATAATCTCATTCTCTTTGGGGTAATCTTAAAAATTCACCACTTCTTATTCTCCATCTCGATCAGATTTGATTGCTAAAATATTTTTTCCTGTTTGTTTTTACCCTAATTCTCAACCCCTTTAACTTTTCAAGAGCTTCATACTACTCCTTCAAATTTTCAAGAGCTCTATACTTTAACTTCATCAGATATACAGAACCATACCGTGTATGGTTATGAGTAAATATGATGAAATAAGAAAAACACTTTAATTAGTTGTGATTGATATGGGCCCACACACATCCAAATATATTTGGCCTAGTTAGCATCCCTGTCTCGTTTTCAGTAAAAGGTGGCTTAGTCATTTATCAAGTAAATACAATTTATATGTCTCATATGATTCATAATCACATGAGTCTAAGTATCCATCTTTATATAGTAGATACACGTTTCTCTTTTATATGTCCAACTTTATAGTGCTAGAGATAGGTGTGATTTAGATTATCTATTTTATGAATTTTGTTTTCTATACTCGTAATAGAATTCTTAAGATTTAGAATATAAATTTTGTAGTTAACATTTCCATTTTCGTTGTAGATTCCATCAAGAAATAAAGAACAACTATTATTCTTAATATGGAAAAACTTTCATGTCTATACATGAAACGAAAATGATGTTCTTCATAAGAACAGGATTGTAATAACAAATTTTCTAATTCTAAAACTAATCCAAAAGCAAAGGTAGATAATAAGTTCCTTCAGCTAATTCTAACTCTTGCTCAATTTCTAACATGTAAGTCTATTACTTCTTTTCGTAGTATTTTACTTTACTTTAGCCCCTGCATATTTGCACTATCACATAGTTATTTGAAGCAGAAGCTTCAATAAGATTTCTTTTCTTTAGATTTATTAGTTAAGCGTTGCAATTTCCTTTCGAGTGTCCTTCAATTGGCTCATTGGGATATCCTTCTCAAGAATATCGTGACTTTCTAGTGTTTGAGAATAATTCTCAAATTATGAATCCAATTCAAAGAATTTTGGATCTGATTAATTTGTTATCATCAAGCATGCTTTTTTAATTGATATATTTACTCATTTTAAATCTCACAACCTAAAATAGAATGAAAATAGTTATGTATAATTATATTATCATGCAATAATCAATTTAACATGGACTTTAATTAAATTAATTTATCCCAAAATTTAAGTCAAATTCATAACCCTCTCTACATATTTGTGTGGAATTGGAAAAAACTCTCAATGTCTAGGATCTCAGACATTTTACCATGACCTTGAGTGTACTGAACAAGTCATAATAAAATATTAAGGTAGATAGTGCTTACCAATTACTTATTATTTGCATCTAAAATCAATTCAACTTGAGGGTACTCAACAAATGAATTACTTTAGTTAACTCAAGCCCATTAATTAGAAATATCATATATTTCATAACGTAATCATATCCTTAATAGAGAAACTTTGAGTGTACTCAACAATCTAGTATTGATTTGGAACTCCAATTTACCGTTATAATAATGGAAAACATATTTATTTACTTAATATTTAACAAAGGAATTTAAAATAATTGGTTTCATCAGTTTTATGCATATAATTTCAAACATCAACCATGTAAATAAAACATGCGTAAACATAACAATCGTAAAACATGGCTAATTATGGGCTTCATTCTATCTAGTCTTCGTGAGCCGTGAAGGACACTAGACGGTCAGATCCTTAGTGAGCATGCTTATCAAACTTCCAAAGTTTGAAATAACAACATTCTCCATTATTCAAAATAAAATATAATCATTGAATCATATTGGTCTAAGCTCCATAATCATCCATCATACATATCAACTATTCAAACTAAATGGCATAATAAAAATTGTTCAACATGGATTTACATTGATGTTGGGAATACTTTGGTGAGAAGTATAGTGTGACATAACTTATATTTTATTCATCAATAAAATTGTTCACAACTAATGTATAAGGGTTGGCGCCTTTGTACCGGGAAGGTTGTAGTGTTGACTATTTAATCATTCGGGTTTGCGATTTGTCCTTATCGCAAAATGAATTAATTGTGACACTAGTACACTTGGAGTGTATTGAAAGGACCATGTGTCGAATTTAATTATATAGCATGACCGTGCGAATAATTAAATTCCACTTGATCACCGGATATTTCATCTAAATCCCTTGACAGGATTATGTATATCTTTTCGTTAGTTTGATGGTTCTTTGATTTACCAATGGGTGAGATCAATTTAATTGATCAAATATCTCGGTGAGTTGGGAGCTTGAGAATGAGCGAAGTAGAGAACACGACCGTGTCGAACCTGTCATTCCCGAAAAATGGGTCGAGTGACAACTTAAGTATTTTCTGTTGAATGGTTATAAATCTAAGCTCAAGATTTAGCGACGGCTAATCTTCGACATCTGTGATTAGTTCACAGGACCGTTGAAGAAAATGTAACTTAAAGTTAGTGAGAATAATTAGAAGGGCAAAACGGTCATTTATGCTCATACCTAATTATCGGATCTCAGACAGAGATGAAATATTTATATACGGTAGGTCAGAGGAAAGTATAACAGCTTCTGTAATTTTATATATTCCGAGAGTGTAGTCTCTTGCCTTTAGTGGAAAAATCAAGGGACTAATAATTAGATCGGACAGTCTAGGGTCGACTAGACAGTCTAATTATTGGAGCTTAGAAAATATATGTCCGATCAGGTCCCTGTGGTAGCTCTATAAAGTTTTGGGCTTAATTATAGTTACTATAAAATTTTTGGACTTAATTGTAATTGTGATATAAGTTCAGGGATTACATATGTAATTAAATCAATCCTAAACTAATTGGACTTGGATGAAATCAAGACTCTTGTCGTTGTTTGCAATCAGATCACTTGCCGTTATTTATATCACATTGCTTGTGATGTAAATTAATTCCAATTGATTCAATCAAGAAAAGAGAAGAAATTTAGTTTCTCGCTTTTCTATATTTGACCAAATCCGTAAATTAGTCTTTGATTTAATAAAAAGGTGCCCACACGCCGGTGTAATTCAGACTTGAAGAATACCATAGAAGGCTTGAACGTTAGGAGCACCAAGTTCGTGAATCGAAGCGAAGAAGCTCGTGAATCGGATCCAGACTAATATCGTTTATAGATTGAGGTATAATACTAATCCATTAGTATTTTAATTATAATAAATACGTGAACACCTAGCAAAGATCCTAGTTTTATGAATTAAAGAAAATTTTTGTTTTTTGGCTAATTCTCATACCAGTTTCCAACAAATACAAATTGTCAATTTAATTCTAATTAGTAGCGTGATGAAAACTTGTTTAAATGCTGACACTACGAGACCTCCATCCCGGACCTTGCATGTATTTTCATTGTTATTAGATCTACTTCCATTCATTTTTTCTCTCTTTATCTTTTTTGTTTGTCTTTTTTTTTTTTGTATTTTTCTGTCATGGTTTTGGTATGGTTTCTAACATACGATGCCAATATATTAACCTCAAAATATGGCTCGACTTCAATACCAACAAAAGTGAACCACGACACTATCCACGTAGTAAGAACCTGCAAACTTAGAGTACACGTTAGACTACCAACGACCGATCCTACGGGATGGTGCAAAGGTCGTAAGCACTTTTACGATCAAATTAGTAGTCAAAATTTGTGTGTAAACTATAATAACAAAAATTAGCTCAAGATGTATGTATAATATGTATAATATGGTGCACATTTAAATGTATGAGGAATGGGGTATTTCTAAGAATAATCTCACATTTCAATTTCCAAAATTCCTTAATTTTACCATTTTTATGGATTTTAGAGAATTGATATGTAAGCAAGAATGTTCTATTTTTCACGCAAAGATGTGGCGTACTAATACTAGAATGGAATTTTTAGAATGTGCACTATAAAGTCTCATCTAGATACGAGGTTGGGACGAGACTCTATTCTATTCCTCAAAATCTCATTTATTACAAATGTTATTGCTTAGTCTATTCTCTTCCACATGAGACTAACAACTAAACTTCAACTGCTAAGGTTAAGGTATTAAGCCGAAGTGAGGCTCGTGCTTCTGACACACAAGCATCTTGTTTCACTACTAGAAATTTCACTTTTAACGATACAAATTTTTGTTGGGAACGTCATTTTTAAGTTGTTTCGTCGAAAAAAGATCGTCAAGAGACTTTATAAGACCAAACTTTTCGTCGTTAAAAGTGAAATTTCTCGTAGTGTTTGGTCGTCAGATAGGCCATTAACTTTATGCCAACTGTACTTTTGGCATTACCATCCACATAGGACGCATATATTTTTAGATATAACAAGTATCAATCTCATTTGACCAATTATGTGTTAAAAGAAAGGAATCCTTTTTCATATTTTTCTGTTTGTGTAAAATTACATTTAAATAGCAATACAAAGAGAAATTATAGGAAGCTATTTTAGGCTATACATTTTCTAAGGCTAGTATTATGCTTGGCCCTTGAAGGAAGGATTTCATATAATATCTTTGATTATGTTGATAGCACACGCCAACACTCCCCCTCAAGTTGATGCATATATATCTCTAATGCACAACTTGTCAAGTGAGCTATAGAATATTCTGCTTGAAACGGCCTTTGTGAGTATATCTGCCAGTTGATCTTCAGATTTTACAAAAGAAAATCGAACTATCCTAGCTTCAAGATTCTGTTTGATGAAATGTCGATCCACCTCCACGTGTTTAGTATGATCATGTTGGACGGGGTTATGAGAGATGTCAATGGATGCCTTATTGTCACAATACAAGTTCATTTCATAATTGGGAGCAAAGCCAATCTCGGTTAACAACCTTTTAAGCCAAAGAAGTTCACAAAGACCTTTGGCCATTCCTCTAAACTCAGCTTTAACACTGAATAATGCCACTACCTGTTGCTTCTTGCTCCTCCATGTAACCAAATTTCCTCCTACGAAGGTAAAGTAGCCTGATGTGGACTTCCTGTCAAAAATATTTCCTGCCCAATCTACATCTGTGTAACCATCAATATTTAGATGATTATGCTTGGAGAACATAAGTCCTTTTCTTGGACAGGACTTTAAATAGCGAAGAATCCAAATTGCCGCATCCATATGATCTTCACTTGGACAGTGCATAAATTGGCTTACTATGCTTACAGCATAAGCGATATCTGGGCGAGTATGAGATAAATAAATTAGCTTACCAATCAATTTTTGATACATTTCTTTATTAGTTGGCACTTGATCTGGATACTCTCCAAGTTTGTGATTTTGAACAATTGGAGTATCAGCTGGCTTACAGTCTAGTAGTCCCGCTTCTGATAGTAGATCTAGCACATATTTCCTTTGTGAAAGAAATATCCCTTGTTTTGATCTAGCTACCTCAATTCCCAAAAAATATTTGAGTCCTCCAAGATTCTTCATTTCAAATTCAGTTGCCAATTGCTCCTAGATTTTAGAGATATCTTCAATGTCATCCTCCTGTGATAATCATATAATCTACATAGATTATTAGAGCAGTTACTTTTCCCAGTCGGTGTTTCAAGAAAAGAGTGTGATCTGGTGACTTTGTTGGAAGCCAAATTTTCTCATTGCCAAGCTAAATCGACCGAACCATGCACGGAGAGATTGTTTTAACCCATATAGTGCCCGTTGCAATTTACACACAACCATCAATCTTTGAAGTTGTACTGTATCCCGGTGGAATATCCATGTAAACCTCTTCCTTGAGATCGCCGTGAATAAAGGCATTCTTTACATCAAATTGGTGCAACGGCCAGTCTAAATTTGCTGCGAGAGACAATAGGACTCTAATCGTATTCAATTTTGCCACTGGTGAGAAAGTCTCTTGGTAATCTATGCCGTATGTCTGTGTATATCCCTTTGCCACAAGCCTCGACTTGTATCGTTCTATGGATCCATCTGCTTTGTGTTTAATAGAGAACACCCATTTGCATCCTAACTGTCTTCTTTCCCTTTGGTAATGAGACAAGAGTCCATGTGTTTATTCTTCTGCAGAGCATCCATTTCTTCTTTTATAGCTTGAACCCACTTTGGATATGCTAAGGCTTCTTGTATTCCATTAGGAACATGGCATGAGTAATTTATGCACAAACACCTTGAGAGGTTCAAGCAATTTTTGAATGGACACATAATTGGCAATTGGATATCTTGATTTTCTTTCCTCAGAATCTGAGAGTACCTCTTTGGTGGCTTTCCAAGATTATGTCTGAAAGGTAAATTATAGCCGACAGACGTATCTAAATCATTAATAGAAACATGTGTAGTAGGAGAGCTTACCTCAGGAATATTCTCAGGAGATGGGTCTACAGATACTGAGGAGTGGGGGGGTTCGATTTCAAATTTAGCTTCCTGAATAATATCACCTATTTCTTCTATTTCTTCACCTGTTTCTGATATAATGTTAGTAGTTTCAAGTTCATCTCCCTTTTCTGCAGTAGCTACAACCTCTTTTCTTCACTTATTTGTACCAGATTGTCTTCGAATGTTGGCCACTTCTGCCAATTCTTCTCTTCATCTTGTATCTCCCCTTGAAGAGATGAATTGGATAATGAAGGGAAGAAGAAATCTACTTCCAAGAAAGTGACATCCATAGTGACATAGGTGCGTTTAGTGGTAGGATTGTAGCATCGATATCCTTTTTATGTGTAGCATATCCCAAAAAATACAACGGACTGCACACGGGTCAAGTTTCGTGCGTTGGTTTTTATGAAGATGAACAAAGGCAACACATCCAAAGATTCGGGGACGGATCAGCAAAATTGAAGACAAGGGAACATGGTTAGAAAAGATCTGTAATAGGGTCTTAAAGTTTAACACTTTCGAAGGCATACGATTCAACAAATGTACTGCCGTGATGATAGCATCATCCCAGTATCTACTAGGTACATGTGCTTCAATTAGTAGAGCACGAGTTGTTTCTAATATATGTCTGTTATTTCGTTCGACAATCCCATTTTTTTGTGGTGTTTGAGCACAAGATGTTTCATGGAGAAGACCATGATTTTCAAAATACGTTTGGAATTTTTTATTGACATATTCCCCACCATTGTCAGAACGGAGAATCTGAATTTTAGCTAAAAATTGAGTCTGAACCATTGCATGAAAGGCTTGAAAAACATCAAATACATCATCTTTATGTTTTAGCAAGTATAGCCAAGTCATTCTAGTTCAGTCATCTACAAATGTTACAAACCAACGAATACCAAGAGGAAGTGGTAATCGGAGAGGGTCCCCAAACATCGAGAGTGAATTAATGCAAACGGAATGTCACTTTTATTCAAGCTTACTGGATAAGAAACAAGATGACTTTTGGCTAAAATGCAAGTCTCACAATTAAATACCAAATCATGTAGATTGGAAAATAAATCTGGAAACAAATACTTCATATAGCTAAATGATGGATGCCCCAGACGACGATGCCATAGCCAAATCTGTCTCTCCTTGAACTAGTCGTGCATTGCATATTATTAGCTTTGCCAGGGCTGAAGTCATCAATGTAGTACAAACCCCCCCTCTTAGTACCACGCCCAATGATCTCCTTAGTGAGAATATCTTGAAGAAGGCAAAAAGTAGGGTAGATTAGTGCTACACAATTTAGTTCATCAGTAGCTTGGCCGACAAACATCAATTTGTTTGAGAGAGATAGAACTAATAATGTATTAGATAAAGAGAGTAAAGGTGATAAAGCAACAGTTCCAGCCCCTGTAACAGGATATGTAACCCCGTTAGCATTAGCAATACTTGTTCGCCTTGGTTGAGTGATCTTGATAAAGTCATTTGGGTTGAATGTCATGTGGTCGGTTAACCCAGAATCAAATAATCAACCACTGTAAGCACTTTTATTAGAGCTAAGTAACGTGTTTCCTTGATCATTGTGAGTATTTGAATCATTTGAAATTTCTTCTTGTGATATAAAAGATAAATGTGGTTTCGCATTTACCAAAGCGGCATGACCTGAGCCTTCATTTGTATGAACTGTGCGTTGTTTTCGTGTCTTAAATTCGGTCCACCATTCGAGGTACCCGTGTAACTTAAAACAAGTCTCACGGGTATGTTTTATGTTTCCACAATGAGTGCATCCCTCTCCATCTGATGGTACCTTAGCATTGGAGTTTGTATTTGATTTTCCACTGCCCAAAGAGTGAGATCCGATTTTGGACAGATGAAGGGTTGATGACTATTGTTGTCCCATCTTGACTCCTCGAGAGGCCATAACAGCCCCTGTTGTGGTCTCCTTATCCGTCATCATCACTGTCTGCTCTAATATCCTCCCTTCGAATATTAGCATATGCTTGTTCCACTGTAGGAAATGGTTGTAACTGGAGTACAACACTCTGAATCTTATCTAATTTATCATCCAAACCATCAAGAAAAATATAGACTCTATCTTCTTGTAAGATTGAATTGTATTTCTTTATATCACCAGGGCATTCCATCGGGTTGGGACGAAGGAAATCAATTTCGCGCCACAAGCCTTGAAGGTCATTGTAGTATTTTTCAATTGATCCTCCAATTTGCCTCATTCTGGTCACTCGTTTTTTTAGATCATACACTTGGGAAGTATCAGTCCCATCAAAATAAGTAGTAGCAATAGAGTCCCATACCATTTTTACTGTAGGAAAGCGAATGAAATTGCTGATCAAGGATGGGTCCATAGAGTTTATCAGCCACTCTTTTACAATGGCGTTTTCGGTTCTCCATTTTCGAAATGTCGGATCTGTAGGTGGAGGTTGTGGAAAGTCTCCATTTATATATCCCAATTTGTCCTTATCAGAGATATACATCTCAACAATTTGGGACCATAAGGCATAGTTGGTACTGTCCAACTTAATGCCAATCGGAGCAGCGGAAGTATCTGTGGTCATGGTCGGTGTCTGGGCCTTGGTCAAAGCTTCAGTCATCTTGGTAGTCAATCCTGTCAAGAGAGAATCGGAGAGGAGTTCACTGGTGTTTTCTATGTTGGTGAGGGGTTCAAAGGTTTCTGCCATAGATGCAAGCAGGGGGGAGGAAGGTGTTCAAAAAAGAATAATACAGAGCCCAAGATTGGAATGCTCTGATACCATGTTAAAAGAAAGGAATCCTTTTTCATATTTTTCTGTTTGTGTAAAATTACATTTAAATAGCAATACAAAGAGAAATTATAGGAAGCTATTTTAGGCTATACATTTTCTAAGGCTAGTATTATGCTTGGCCCTTGAAAGAAGGGATTTCATATAATATCTTTGATTATGTTGACAGCACACGCCAACATTATGTTCATCATTTTGAGCTATTGATTTATAGAGTTGTATTTGAAACCCTTTTCAAATCATTACTCCACATTGGCCAAAGAGTTTGAGTATCAATATTCAAGTTCTACGAATGTCAGAATATATTTATTTTCCTACTATCTACGAGTTATGAATCCCATCTTGATTATGTATCAATATTCATGTGATTCATGTCACACCCATTAGTGTTATATTAGAAACTCCAAAATAAAGTCACATCCAACACCATCAAAGCATGATAATCCACACATAAGATTTCACGATAATCTCAATTTTAGGGATCAGTTTCACAACCGGTATTAAGAGATAATCCACCAACAATGAGATAGTCACACAAGTAGAAACTCTAAGGATGGTCTCCAATGAACTTGTTCACCTAACAAGCTTCCACGTGTTCACTTCGTGAGATCAGATACTCTCTTCAAAAGAGAAAAGTGCAATATGTGATAGTCTATTCGGACTAACATTGATATCAATGTCTCATCATTCCAAATTGCTAGACACAATTGAAGAATAAATCAACATAATATGTATTTCACAATCACAAGCCTTGTGATTAACATATCGTTTGCATTTATTTTTCGGACTCCATTATTCATAATTACTTATCTAAATAAAAAACATAATGGAGATGCAATAAATAGAAATAATGATATTAATAATAAGATGAGGATATCACCATATCTACTATTACAATACTAACAAAATATTGGATGAAAAATAAATTTGACCTTGAACTCTTTGGCTTGAATTCAATCCTTCATGAAGTTACATTAATTTCCTAAATACAGAATATAGCTAGAAGGAGATATACAATAACTATAAGGGTTAATTTAATGGTCACTGAACTTTGCACATAGTGTCATTTTGTCATTAAATTTTAATTTGTTTTAGACTCATCATTAAACTTTACAAGATGTTTCAAATTAGTTAAGATGGTTGGATCAGATCACTAATTCAGTGTGACAATTATTTTTAATAAATAATTTCTATTGAACTAAAAGTTTGATGATGTGGCATTCCTTGAAACCTATTTGGTCAAAAAAGACTCTTGTGCACGATAATCTATGCCATTAATTTGGGTAAATAGTATTAGAGGTTCAAACTTTTGAACCTTTTGACAATAGGACTCCAAACCGTTGATCTCTAGCAACCAAGATCTTAAACCTTTTAAATTTTTTTTGCTTGAGGCCCTTTTGTGATAAAAAATATCAATTTGACCTTTAATTGGTCATTTTTTATTCAAATGTTTACTATTATATTAATTTAGTGTAAATAGTATTGAGAGTCCCTAACTTTTAAACTTTGTATCAATAAGATCTTGAAACTTTGATTTCTAGCATTCGAGATTGTAAACTTTTAAAAGTCTGCACCTAAGGTCCTTTGTGATGAAAAATGTCAATTTGACCCTTAAAATGTCAAATTTTGAATAATAATTAGTGTACTCATATTTAATTTTGAATTAAATAAAAAGAAAATGAAAATGAAGAAACAAAAGCAAAAGAAAAAATAAAAAAGAAATAATCATCTTCTTCAATTCTAAACTACACACCCCAACTCCAACGAAAGAGGTATGTAATGATAATTGGTTTGTATTTCTAAATTACTGATGAATTATAGGTTTGAATGGGTATGGGTGGTGATTTCATATTTTTTTTTTCTTTTTAATGGTCAAATTGATATTTTTTACGTCATGAAAACATCTCGGGCACATACTTTTGCATGGTTTGAGATCCTATGTGCTAAAAATCAAAGATTCGGAACATAATTGTTACAAAGTACAAAGTTTAAAGACTCCCAGTGCTATTTTTTTAAATTAAATAACTGGTAAAATTGTCATTTTAATTAAAATAATAATAATCATTTAACGGTCAACTAACGTTTTTCGTTACAAAAAAAACCTCAAACGTAGACATTTGAAAGGTTTAGAATCCCTCGCGAGTACTAAAAATCAAATGTTCGGAGATTTCTAGTGCTACTTATCCCATTAATTTAGATGAATATGAAACAAACAAAGAGAAAGTCATCTTTTATGAAATTACTATATTATTTAAAGGATATGTGAGTTGGTAAGTGGGCATGATTTTTCCTATTGAGACATTTTTGCAAAAGTAAAAAAAAACAGCCATTATTCTGGTCCATTTGACCAACAACAATACATAAAGCTTCAAGTCCCACATCATAGTTGAATTGTTATCCTAATCTGGATTTGGATTAAATGAACATTCCTGTATTCTGTTATCTCTAAAATTTATACAAAAAGGAAAGGTGATAGTGCTTGACACAAAGTCGATAATTTGCATCTCATATTTTTTATCCGTCAAGTTGATTCTAACGTATCGCACCTACCTTTAATTTTTTAATTCTTTCACCTAGTAGAATCACATTTTTCGTATATGCTAAAAGAGAACTATATTGAAATTTTCACGTCGGTAGGCTGCTTATCATATATTTTTAGACTCGTTAATTTAATCCAATATACAAAACATAACCTCAATTTTTTACCAAGTTGAAGAATTCTCAGACAAACTAAGGAGTTCCTCCAAATATTCAGAACCCAAGTCCTCCAAAACCACCATGTTTTCCAGCCTAAGCTCCTTCTCTTTCTTCTTCTTATTACTCACTGATTTCCTCTTCATGGAGTGTCTTTCCTTCAATGCCAACACTGGCGAGCATCCGGCCTCGAAACCATACTTCATCTCTTTCAGTGACTCGTAAACAACCTCTGCCGGAAAGTTGAGAACAGCAGTCGGCCCTCGCATGGCTAATGCCGCTTGATCATAAGCCAAGGCTGCTGCCTCTGCAGTGTCAAAAGTTCCCAACCACACTCTCACGCTTTTCCTCGTAGAATCCCTTATCTCCGCTGCGTACTTTCCCCACGGCCTCCGGCGTACACCTCTGTACATAACTTCCTTCTCCGGCGATTGCATTTGATCAGTCCGTTCCGATGAGGAGTCGACGCCGCCGGCTTCTGCTAATACTCCATAGAGCACCATCTCTTCGGAGTCATTCTCATTGAAAGGAAGATGATGGGTTTGAGAATGGTGCATTGTGAATGGCAGAAGTTGATTGTGTGTGTTCAAAGAGTAATGGAGGAATGGAGAATCCATGAATACTACTCTTTATAGCAGAGTTTAATGTTTGAATTCTTGTGTTTTACTTTGATTTTTTCTGCTCTTACTTACAAGTGGTCTTTGGTCATAAGAAAATCTTATAACTTATAATCTGCTAGAACTTTGATTATGTATAAATAGGAGCCCAAGAGGGGTATAATTGTCAAAACACAAGTTTGATACATCCACTGAATCTAAGACTAAATTTGATGGAACCCATAATTGCACGTGGGTCAAATGATTTTATGGATGGCGGCCAGGTCAGACAAGATGTCAGCATATGATGTCATTGTAATAGAGTCTACTTGGCACTGAGGATCTACATGGGACTTTGAATGAGTACGTGGGCCCAATGAATAATTGAAAATTCTATGAATTCAAACCAATTGGTTAATGGTTTTGTGAACAATTATCCCATGGAAGTAGATTGTAAGACAATTTGACCATATAATAGCCACAATTGAGCCAATTTGATGGTCAAAAGTTTTTTTCGTGTCAATGATGGTGATAATGAATGTCTATCACAACTCCAAAAATGGTACTAGAATAATTATGTCTTGTACATGGATAAATATTAATTTCATGTAAAAAAGAGTACTTGTAATCGAAATTTGTCGATTCTTAATTGAAATTTTTGTTACCGTTTAAAAGCAGTTTTTCTTCAAATTGATTTTTGCTTTTGACCTATGAAAAGATAATTTCTTCATGACTAAAATGACATATTGATGAAAAAATTTCTTCGCTTGAAATTACCGTCTAAGGCAACAAATACATATATACAAATAGGGGCAAAAAGGAAAGAAAGTGGTAATTATTGCTTTTTGTGTAAAAGTGTGGACATTGGTGGGCCCATTGACTAACTGTCAAAAATTTTATTTTTTATTTATAGAATGTTTTTCAGATCGTTATAATATAGTCTTGTTTAGACGAGTCAATAAAATTGTATTTATATTAAACTTTTGGAGTTGTGATCGTATTGTATTTAGTTCATAATGTGATGAGATTAAATTTTATTTTTACATTGCATAAAAGAGCCTATCTTATTATTTATATTGTATATGACAACTTGACATTTTTTAACACTCAGTAATCTTACCTTTTAAGTTATTTTCCTCTTTGTATTAGCATTCAATCACATAATCCTTGACCTGCTGACGATTGTAACAAAGCCAACTACCTAAAAAATCCAAACAAACAGTCGTCCAAGTGTTCAACTTTCTCTTAGTTATTTTTATTTATGTTTGATATATTTAGTAGGTAGACCACGTGGTGCATGAACCAGATAATATGATATTAAATTAAGGATCTTTGTTTTGTTCTCATAAAAGCCTATTGTAAAGGTTGAACTGAACTTTGACGTTCCCACCGTTCATTTTAGAGTTTTTGTGAGGATGTAATATATCTTGATTGAGCTATTTTTATTAAGGATCTTTATACTTTGTACTCATAAAATTACAACGACCAACGATAAAAGCCTATTGTAGATTTTAGAGTTTGTTCGGTAGAATTTAAAAAATTAATGAAAAATTAAAATCAAAATCAACAAGTAATTTTAACTATATATTTTATGGGACTCGCAATTTTTATCAACATTTTAACCATATATTTCATTATTTTTTTATCAAAATCTGCTAAAAAACTTAACCAAACAAGCACTTAATAAAATAGGTAGAAAGAAATAAATTTTAAATGTCGATCCAATCTGACTTCTTAAATATAATTTTTTGTAGTAATACATTTGGTACATAATAATAAAAGAAAATTATAAATATGTAATAGACACAAATATTAAATTCTTTTTGTTAATTATTGAAGTAATTTACCTCTATCAATTCAAGTTTTATGAGAGAGCAAACAAAAAATTGTCTATAAGAGTATAAATCTAAATTGCGTGCTTTTGTCACAAATAAATAAGTTTCTAATTGGTGCTACTCGAATATAATAATAAAAAAAAAAATCTAAATTGAGGTTACGATGAATCATTCTGAATGATCTAGCGATGAACTGAGTAAAATAAAAATTTCATATAGTCAATTGCAAATATATTGAAAACAATGCATAGTTTATTAGTGTTACAAAGAATCATAAGTTCATTTTTGCATTAATGAATTATTTTTTTCTATACGGGATTTGTCCATATATTACGATAACTATCTTAAAAATATACATTTGGTACTAAATCATTGATTACAAACTGATTAGTATATATTATTAAACAGTAATACACATTATTACTAATAAAATTTGAATTACATTTTTTAATCTTATATAATGTTATCAAGTTCAATGCATCTAACATGCTAACAAATAATTTTCTCATAAAATTATTCAATTAATATTTAATGGTCTCTAATTATAGAGAATGGTCAACAATTTCATAAGAGTAAGTGATGTTTTCCAAGTTCCAGAAGTTTTTCAAACTCTTCAGAAGTTCAAAATCTCTCATAAAGTTGTGGTCAAAAGTTCCATTAAGGATATCTTAAAATATTAATATTAATATGCTATGTTATATATGTATATATTATAGGAAAAATTGTAGTGGATGTCCTCAACTTTTCAAAAAATATAGCAAAATCCTAAACTTTTATTTTTAGCACTATGATCCCAAATGTCTATAAAAATATATAGCATAATTAAGGACCTTTGAATAGGTTACCGTCAAAAAGTCTGCTAGTTGACCATTTATGTACGTTGATCGATTGATCTTCATCTTTGCCACCCACACGAACACAATTAAAAAACACATATCAAAAAGGAAAGGATGCCACCACACATATCTTCTTCCCTCTCCCCACGATTATTAGAATCCTCTCATTAATGTTCCAATTCCAGTCCACTTGTACAACGTGAAAGTGTTATAGTTCTGATTGAAATCAAAATTGTCAAGGATGTATAAGGTGTATTGGCGGGTTGCAATTGTTTTGGATTTTACATTTTCTTAGTAGCAATACAACTCAAGTCCACCAAAAAGCAGTGGTGGCACTATCGGCCATGGAGAACACCTTTCCACTATCAAACCACCTCCATCGATTAGGTGAAATTGAATCTATGTAACTATTAAGAAAATGAAACATAGCATATAGATTGAGTAAATTGAAAATTTGAATTTCTTGTTTAGGCCATGAGAATGCCCAAAAGGAAACACAAATTGAATCACTATAAAGTATAAACATTCATTATCTTTTAGCCATGGGGAATACCCAACTGCAATCGTTGCATATGGATTGGAGCAATGGTAATAACTATCAACAAGTACTAATTAGTCTATGAGTACTTGAGAATGCATCTGTATAACCAATTTTAATGAGAAAATTTCTTCTTCGCAGTTGAGAGTGAAAATTCGTAATTTTAGATTTAGAGGTAAGGATGGCAAAAAAATATGCCGATCTGGACGCGCCCTGCCCAGACTATTAGGGTAATAGGAACGGGTCCGGGGCAACAATACCCGCCCCGCGACCCGCCACTTAAATATATTTTTTTTGGTAAATCATAAAATAGAATTACAATTTACAAATCACTTTTCTTTTAAATGGGTTGAACAAGAATCGAACACAGGTTGAAGTTATGAAATTATAACTCTTGACCACTACACCATAACCTCAATCTTGTATTTCTTTTGTTTATTTCCTACATATGTATACAAAATTTCTATTTTATTCTTTTTTTAAATTGTTTTTTCTGTTTTTATTATAAAAAAAAAAAAAAACTTTTAACGAAGCGGTCATGGTCACGTCCATCCCTATCTAGAGGTGAGAAGTTTTCACTTAAATTTGGGTAAAGAGAGGTGGTGGTGTGGGTAAGAAGATTTGAGGAGTAAGGCGAATATATTTCTGTGGTTGGTGAGTGGAGAAGATGAATAATTTTTTTTCTTTCTTTTGTCAAATATATTCATGTTTTTTACTCTTTTTTAAATTGTTTTAGGAGAGACCATTTTGCCTTTTTTTTTTTTTAATGGTTAAATTGAAGGTCAATCACTGCATAAATTAAATTACGTAATTGTCTAAAGGTCTTCACCTTGTATATTTTTGCATACGTTTGGAATGTTAGTGTTAAAATAGAAGATTTGGGACTCCACTGCAATTTCTCCTATATTATGTAGGTAGGAGTCACGACAATGTGAATGGCAATCTACTTTATGATCGGAAGTTTGATTTATTATTATTTTGTGTGCCTGTTGCCTGTTGCCTGTTGCCTGTTGGCTAATGAAAAGTGGTCTTAAAGCAATTGGAAAGAAGATTGGTCATACAATGTTAATAAACCAAATATGTGCACGTGTGCTGATGAATTGATGGACCTACGGATCCCTAATTCTCAATGTTATGATGAAAAGTGCTTTGCTAAATGTTTTAGTAAAAGATCCGCAAACTTGACTCAAGGCCGGACTTAGGGGCGGGACTCGATTCAAAAAAAATTATTTATAGAGTAAAAATATATATATTTTTTGTGGAATTTTTTTTTTTTTTGTCTGAAATTCGATTTTAAAGTACAATTTTATTTTTAGTAGTAATCCAATCTCCAAAAATTTTGAATTAAATCCTGCTTGACTCTATAATGTGAAATTTTTCTTAGTAAACGAACTACAAACACAACTCAATATTGTGAAGTTCTTAATAACAAACAAATCTTTAAGGTTGAAATTGTGTTAGAGAGAGTTTATAAAAGCGCTTAAAAGCATTATCAAATGTGAGAATTAGAGACTGATTCAAACGTTCAGATCGGGGCGGAAATATGAATTTTAACTTGTGGGGGCACTATGGCAATTAGCGATTATAGTGTCTTGCGACCGACTCTCAAATGGCACTGTAGAATTATCGCTTCGGCAATGCAGCACTAGCCGGTAGAAATAGTTGCATTTAAAAAAACAATAAAACGACTTAATTTATTCAAAGACTTTGTTATTTTATAAAAATAATAAATTCTAGGTTAGTCGTACATAAAAATAGAATAAAACGGTGAAAACATAAAAAAAAAAAAAATAGAATCGACGTTTTATTTATAAAACAATCAAGTTTTGATTAAACCGCAACTTGAAAAATCGAAAAACTAATTAAAATCATAGTTACTCATGTATATAAATATGAAAATAAAATAAACAAAAGATTAAAAAATCTATTCCCGATAAGTGAATAAAAAACAAAATTATGTTAGAATTAAGTAAAAAAATTAAAAATTCAACTATATTTTCGCGAGATATGTACCTAAAAAGGGGTTTTTTTTTTTTTTTCAGATTTTGGAATTGAAAATCAAGGAAGTTAATGTCTAAAAAATTGAGTTTAGTATTAAGCTAGTGTTTTGCTAACTTTATCCTCCTAAAACATGAGAATTATAGAATTATGTAGAAAGACAAAATATGCAATTGGAAGTAAATGTTAGGAATTAATTAGACAAATTTGTCAAATAAAAATAAAGAGGAAAAAAAAATATCAGGCAAGGATTTGACCCAAATCAACCCAATCACAAATAGAAAGCTTTGCCACTAGGATAGAGGCACTTTATTTAAATTAATCTAAGTTTATAAGATTAGTCACAAATGGAAAGCTTTGCCACTAGGATAGAGATAATTTATTTAAATTAATCTAAGATTATAAGGTTAGTCACAAATGGCAAGCTTTGTCGCTAGGCTAGAGACACTGTATTTATATTAATCTAAACTTATAAGGTTAGTCACAAATGAGAAGCTTTGTCACTAGACTAGAGGCAATTTGTTTACATTAATCTAGGTATGGTAGTGGGCGGAGCTGGGTAGGCTCAGCTCAGTCCAAGGAAAGGGCCGGACTTGGCTAGTTCCAAATCCACGAGGTCGGATCGGCCCGTGGCTCGTGGGCCACACAGGCCTAGCCACACGCCGGTCCACGGGCCACACGTGTACTTCAATTTTTAATTCTTTTGATAGTTTCACAAATAATCATAAAAAATAAAATAATCTTAAAATTATTGTTCTACTTGTTATGAAACTAGAAAAGTAGAGAGAAAAAGAGAAAAGAATAAAGAGAGTCAAAACTCAAGTCTGTAAATTTACTATAACAATGACCCTTATTTATATGGTTCCAAAGGGATTTACAACCTGATTAGATTACACTCTTGTGGAATAAGTAGATAACTACATAGACATCTAGATACAACTAAATAGTCATTCATCATTATCTATAATTTTATAACACTCCTCCTTGAATGACTTATTACACAATAATCGGTTCGTTATTTGGTAAAAATCCAATGGGACAAAAATACCAATAGAATGAAAAATTATCAAAAATTGGAGTACTCAAATGCTGCCTCATTAAAACCTTGTCAGGAAAACCCAGTGGGACAAAACTTGAGCGAAGGAAAAAGAGTACAGCTACTCCAACTGATTTCAATAAATGAAAAAAACTTGTATCAAGCTATCTATATCTTGTGCGTCAATGTCTTTATTGTCGCCATCTTGTTAAAATTTGTATAAAACAATTCTGGTGAAATGTGCTCCATGTTATAACCTCCAGCAATATCATCTTCATACCCTATCTCTGGTTGACTGTAATCAGCATGATGGTCTGATGCAATTATATTAAAAATAGATCTTGTTGTTGTTCCCTTCAGAAGTCTCATATACAATTTATAATACACGGGAGTATTACCATATGTTTATGATGAGGATAAAATATTTTGTAGGTTATGGACATCCATAACTATGATATTTATACCACTTCCAATTGTATGTTATTTACAGAAAGAATATGACTCGTTAAAACCTTACTAGATAAAACCCGGGAGAAAAAATCTTAGTGAAAGAAAAAAAAAGTACATAATTCTTTAGTACGCCATTAAAGTTGTCTTATTAAAAACCTTGCCGGAAAATCAAATAGGATAAAACTTTGGTCAAGGAAAAGAGTACAACGCGTTTTACTCCCACTCATCATAATATCACTTTAGGTCATGCTTTTGATCGATTAAGTTATCGAAAAGTTGAACTATATGCTTGAGCATATTAAATACTCTAGGGATTTATATACATTGTTTTATTAGTCATGCCGGATAAGTTGGTTATAACAATATTCATTATATGCATATATGTCATGCATTGACGAGACTAACAAGATATCAACTTATGATTGCTTTACATAAGCCTTTGCGAAATTTATAATGTTAAAAGTCGTGCATTACATGTTACGACTTCATTTTCCCATTTTATTTTCACATTAATATAAATATTTAGGTGCTCAGACTATAGGTCCCGAAACTTCATGTTTCTCTAGTCAGTTCAATTTACTTGAATTGCATCCTTTTATTTGGCTAATTAATTCTTTGACAGATTTCTTTTAATATCCTCGCTACCTTTTATATACAAAAGTGTTGTCAACAACATTTATTTTTGAATCCATTTCTTTCTCATAACGACATAACTTAACGACATCTTTTCGTTTTATTATTTCAGCTAGCTGAACCTCTTCTGAGTTTTATAATTAGTTATGTCTATATACTCGCTAAGAGTATACACATCCTCAATAGGACCATCTTTATAATTGGCTACATTTTTAATTTGAGAATTTTTGGAATCAAATATTACCACGCTTCAGGCGTGTCATTAATTTACCAGATATAATGTTAATAGATTGTCCTTCAAGAACGTTAACATAAATTGGAGCATTTAGAGCTGGTATATGAGATTTGATTTAATCTCTTTGGTCGATAAATGCATCTCATCAAATGTATAACTTACAAATGAGTTATTTGTCGAACTTCTGGTTAATATTGTCTTGTGCAAGGATCTAGAAAACATAATATGCTGCATTTTCATGTATTCTTTCCATACTCAATTTCTCTCCATAATGTTGAGAAAAGCGTCTTATCAAAATGACATTCGAAAATGATTATAAAATATCACCGTTAGGACTTAAGATATTTTATAATGTTCCATACTAAACATGTATTCTCAACATTTTTCAAATCCCATCTTAGTGCATTATGGTGGACCGATTATACATAAATTGCACTATCAAAAATCATTAGATGGATAATATTAGGCTCTGACCATAAGCCAACTATAAGCGGGTAACTTTCTTTGTTGGCATGATGCGTATAAGTATTTCAACATATAAAATAGCATTCCCTAGACAAAAATAGGAAGCGCTTTGTTCTCAATAGTAATGGTTTAGAATTTAATTGGGGCGTTGAAAAACAATATTGCTAAATTATTTAACATCATCTCAACTAATACTTATTAAAAGTTTGAGATTTAGACTCACTAGTATTGACAAGACACATCACCGTCTTGGTTGTATAATCTAAAATTATGCTCATAATTTAAAATTTGAGCAAGTAATCTCGCAAACTTCAAATTGCGAATAATAACAAAATACAATCATCTAGTAGATATATCTATTAGATACAAATAATATATAGATTGTCAGCATGGAAGGTGATGGGCCCCCATAAATCACCTTAAATAATTTTCAGAAATACAGGGAATTTAGTCCCGATTTTACCTAGTAAAGGTCTACTAGTTTATATACAATGAGAACAAGCATCACATGAGAATTCATTATATTGAAAAATCTTCTAGTTTTCAATAGATATTCTCATTAATAATTCACATCATATTGATCCGGGATGGTCTAACCGGTAATGTCAATCAATAAAATTTTTAGGACATTGAACTTCTAGTTCAATATAGTACTTCTTCAAGTGTATCAACACTCTAATATTACACAACATTAATATTCTGAAATTGTAAAGTTGTGCTTCTTCAAGAGCAATAATACAATATTCTTTTTTAATATTTTCTATACTTTACTTTTCTTGAAACAATAATATCATTTTCTTTTAAAATATTGATATTCATAATATTATACTTCTTCGTGAGTATTAATACAATA
Organism: Forsythia suspensa; assembly: GCA_023638005.1. Classification (NCBI taxonomy): domain Eukaryota; kingdom Viridiplantae; phylum Streptophyta; class Magnoliopsida; order Lamiales; family Oleaceae; genus Forsythia; species Forsythia suspensa. The sequence goes on along the minus strand of CM042674.1, from coordinate 33,867,994 downwards.
TTTGTATAAAATAATATATCTTATAAAATTACGTTTTTCGAGAGCAAGTAATATTCGACTGAAATATTAATATAATATTGTGCTACTTCATGAGCAACAACATATTATTATTTAAAGATTTACTCATCATGAGCAAATTCATACTAGAAGTTAGATCTTTTACAATTATGCTATTCGAGAGCAATTACTATGCCAGAATATTAATATAATGTTGTGCTTCTTCAGGTGCAACAACAAATAATTTTAAATATATTAAACTTTATAAAAATTTGCTCTTCAGGAACAATAGCTTAATATTAGATCTTATGAATTATGCTTTTATATTCTGCCAGAATATTAAAGTAACGTTGTGCTTCTTCATGAGCAACAATAAATTATTTTAAAAAATTAAACTGTATAGAAATTTACTTTTCATGAGTGATATCATAATATTCTTATAAAATATTAGATTTATAAAATTACGCTCTTCGAGAACAATAACTTAATAATAAATCTAACAAATTACGCTCTTCATGAACAAGTGTATTTTATTGAAATATTAATATAATATAAAGTTGTACTTCTTCTGGAAGACCAACGAAATATTATTCTGAAATATTAATTTGTATAAATTGATAAACACAATATTATTTTAAATATTGATATGTTATTATTAACAATATTCAAAAAATATTTATCTATCATTTATCAATACAGAAAAATGTATAATCAAATACGATAGTAAAGAGAATACTAACTTTTTGTCCAGATGAACCATGGGATCTTGATTCTAACCGTTGGATTTGAATATAAATAAGTTTTCAAATTTTTGTCCAAATTTCAAAACAATCGAACAATAGATCGCTAAGATATCAACGTTTGATCATAATCATGCAGTAAGCTGCCCAAATTTTTCCACAATTCAAAATTTATACTGTTCACACACAGAGATTTCTCACTAATGAACCGTATGATCTAGATCTCCACCGTTGGATTTTAAGAACAATGAGTTTTGAAGTTACTATTCAAATTTCACAATGATCGGACCACGGGGCATTGGATAATAAAATTTTATCACAAATGCCGATCTGTCGTCCAGATTCTACAAATTTTCTAAACTATTGCACTTTCGATTTTTTCTCTATTTTGGGTGAGCTTGTTCGTACTGATAACATGTTATAAAACTAGAAAATTAGAGAGAAAAAGATAAGAGAATAGAGAGAGTCAAAACTTAAGTCTGTAAATTTACTATAACAATGACCCTTATTTATAGGATTCCAAAAGGAGTTACAACTTGATTAGAATACGCTCTTACGGAGTAAGTAGATAACTACATAGACATCTAGATACAACTAAATAGACATTCATCATTATCTATAATTTTATAACACTACTTTTTTTATTATAAAAATACTATTTTTATTTTTTTTATACAATTATTACAAAAACATATTTGTTACAAAAAATGTATGTTACATTTGTTACATTGTTATAAAAAAATATGTGTTATATTTGTTACACACATTTTGCTACTTGTGTCCACCACCGCTGGCTGCCATTGCCACGCCACACTTTTTGTTACATTTCTTACATTTGTTACAAAAAATGTATCACACATTTGTTATGCAAATTTTGCTACTGTCACTTTTTGTTACAAAAAAAATAATATTCTAAAAAGCGTAAAGCATGGCTAGACGTGGAGGCCGAGCTTCAAATTTTTCAGGCCTAGGCGAGTCATAGGCGAAAGCGAGATAAGGGCAATGCGAGGACGATACATGATGCGTGGCTATGCGTGGAGGGCGAGCTTCATGCTTAGACGGAGCCTAGGCGAGACTTTTTAGAACAATGCAAAAAATTATATCACACATATATTACGCAAATTTCACCATTGGTTTCCACCACCATTGTCGTCGCCACCACCACCACCGCTCAGAATTTCATATATGGTTATACTAATTAAAGAATACAAAGAAAAGAAAACAAAAAACATTACAACCTCAATTCTAGTAGTTTTAGTCTATGTAATTAAGTAATAATATATATGTAAGAGAGAAAATTTGCTAACGTCGTCGTCACAATCGATCATTCACGACCCATCACCACCAGATCTGTGTTGCCATCGTCGGACTCACCACCACCATCACGACCCACCACCACAAATTAGATCTATCTGTTGCCGCTGTTGACCACCTCTTTATTCCACCATCCCAAATTTAAATATTTTATTCTAGAAATGACCAGTAGTTAAAACAAAGCGCAAATGACCATAATATGGTTCACATTCGTAGAAAGTGGTGGACTCCATTTTGATTTCAGAGAGTGAAAATTTTTAGAGAGAGAATAGGAGTTGGGTTGAAATTTAAAGATGGTGATAGGTGGGGGATAGGGATGGGAATAGCGAGAATTTTTTGAGAAAGAGAGAGTTGGGATGGATTGAAATTGGAATTTGTTGGTAGAGGCAACGGAATGATGGGATTGGGGTGAAGTGGATGGATTATTTTCAATGATTTTAAATTTAATTGTCAATCCGTACTTTTAGAATAAAATCAAAGAATAGTAAAATTAAAAATTAAAGAAAATGTTTGTACTTGACAAAATTATCTCTTTTTAAAAAAAAAAAGTTATGATAAAATTGATATTTAAAAACTCTTCATTTTTTCCGTACTTGAGACCGACTACTTTTAACGCATGCGGAATTAAAATTGTAAATGAACAAGTTGTTATATATATAATTTTTGGTAAACTTAAATTTCAACACTTAAAATTAAGAAAATTTAAATAAATTTACACAAACTATACTCACATTTTATATAGCCAGCTTTTGCACCTTTTCATCCAATATAAGGTCTACTTTATCTTGGATTTGAAGTTTAACATCTTGCTAATCTTTTAAACACATTAAATTTTCTAATATGTCTAGTTTTAGTCTTAACCTCATATCATTCAGAATCTTGCCACCTGTATCAAAAGAAGACTCCGATACTATAGTTGATACCGAGAGGTATTAGTAGATCACGTACTATAATAGAAACAATTGGGTATTGACGCTCGTTTTGTCTCCACTCCTAAGTATATCAAAATTATTTCTCTCATCTTCATCTAACATATTAAGCATGACATGGCCAAAATATCTAACTAACTCTAAAGTTACGTCTCCATTACTTATTTCGACATTCGTGGCACGGGAAAACTAACTAGAATAACTAAATTGTTGAGTTCTCCGAACAGAACTAAGGAAACTCCAATAATCGTTATCGTCATTTGATGACGAAGAATGGATTTCTTCAAGAGGTCTTCTTACGTTCCTACTGGTTTTTGTCGCATAAAAATCGTATATTTCACAAAATATTTTTTTTCTATATTACCTAGGGATGGCAATGGGACTGGGCGGGGTTGCCACGAAATTTTTACCCCGCCTCGTGACATGTGAATTCATGGGGGCGAGGCGACCCTTTGACTTACCAACTGACCCCACAATTTTTTTTTTTAAACTGAAAAAATAATTTTAAAAAAAAAAAAAGAAATAGAATTTTTTTTAAATATTTGTAGCCAATAAAATCAAAAAAAATACAAGATTGGGGTTGTGGTGTAGTGGTTGAGATTTATAGTTCATAACTCCAACTCGGGTTCGATTATTCTATAGTTCATTTCTAGCAAAATTGTAATTTGTATTCTATTATATGATTTTTCAAAAAAAAAAAAAAAATTGATGGGGAGGTGGTCGCGGGCGGGGCGGGCATCTGGACCCGCCCATGACCTCCACGGGCAAAAAATTACCTCGGACCTACCCCTATTACCCCGAATAAGCGGAGCGGGGTTCGGGACAGATGGATTTTTGCCATCCTTAATATTACCATAAGTTATTGGATCTCCGTAACTTAACTTATTAGAAATTGTCGAAATAATATGTTTTGTAACATCTAAATTTATTCTAGAGTCCATAATTGACACTAATAAAAACAATATAGACAATTGTTCTCAATATTTTCTAAACTTAATCTACTACAATATTGAAAAAATATTTGCAATAAAATAAAACTAATAGACTGTTAGGATAATATATGCCATCACATTCATTTGTGGCATCGAAAAAAAAATTTAAAAATTTTCTCACACGAAATATGATTTTCCAATTATATGTTTGCAAATCATATTATGAACCATGTGAGTGCCAGCCATTATAATAGACAATTATGCAATTTTTATAATATTCACATGTTTGAAGCATTAAATAAGTAGAGTTACATATATTGCCTAAGACGTACACAAACATTTTGTTGGAAAATAATTTTCTATATATAATTTATCAAATACTTGTTTTTGAGAAGGTAAAATAATAAATATAATTTAGATCGTACCTTATTTTTTTTCTAATTGTTGGCCTATATACTTTAAACCATCTTGACAATTAAATTAAAAATGTGACACACACATCGAACATGAAATAAAATTTCACCAAAATTCGAATTTAATTCTCAAACTAATTTATCTATTACTATGTTATTAGGTATAGCATTATCAAATGTATTTTAAATTCACAGTTAAATTCTCTAATAATATTCATTAAATAAATAAAAATTTGGTAACTCATTATGAGGGCAGTCAACTACTTTAAAGTAATTATTCTTTTATGCATAATCCATAGTTTATCAATATAATGTAAAGTGGTAGCAATATGATTTATACGGGACCATAAGTCCGAAGTGAATGATACAATACCGCTTTAATCATTTATTATATTTTCTTTCTTTCTATTATATAAAACAATAGTATCAGCACAAATAGTGTTTCTACTAAAGGGCACATACATTGGTTAACGATATCTTTATACGAATCTGGTGAAGTTAGAATTTTCACTATGCTAAGCGAGAACTCACCATCGACCACCAACCGAGTCATGCCTTCCCAACAAGATAGTCTTGTGAATACACCCAGTTGTTAAGATTCGGACTAGAACTAGAAGATCCATCGAGAGATCCGAACTGAAAGTTGAGCTTGATTGGTATCAACCCCTCATGCTTTAGCATACACTTAGGAAAATACCAGTTTAGATGACTCGTACCACCACCTTTTTGCCATGTAAATTTTTGTGTACAATATTTACGCATTGCCTTGAAGATTGGTTGTGTGTCTGCGATTGCATCGGTCTGTACTAATTTGAAATGATACCAACACCTTGTGTTGCGGCTTTTTGTTTAGTAGTTGATCCAGTCGTTATAATAATGTTGATCATTTCTAATTCTTCATCGATATCTTCTAAATTGACAATGGGATCAGTGCTCCCAATCCCATAATCATCACCAAATACAGAAATTGAAATATCATTTAATCTACTAAAATCATCATGAATTTGGTAGTCGGCACTTTCTTGTGTGTTGTATTGATCTAAGTAGAAAATAGAAATATATAGAAGTAGAATTGTACAAAACTAGAAATTCAATTATAAATTGTACAATAAAAGAGTTAATATTAACAATATAATTTTTCGACTTGTGTAGGTGGAGAGAGTTATGAATTTGTGAAGAATATGAAAGTTTAGATAGTATTTATAAGAAAAAAAATTAGCCGTTGAAAAAAAAAAAGGATCGAATTGGTCACAAAAGTTTCCGTTGGGCTGCAAGAGTCACTTTTGTGACTGTTGAAATTGGTCCCCTCACAGTTGGCTTGTACCAGCCCATCATTTTCAAGTTGATTTTTTTAGACAGCTTGGCCCGAGTTCATAACGAGCCGAGCTTTTATAGACCGAGCCGTCGGGTCCATGGACGGCTTAGCCCAATTGCCATCCCTATATTAACCAAAATTTATAAGGTTTATTTGTTGTTCACGAAAATTTATAAAATTTGAACTTCTCTTGAAAGAAAATTAAAAATTCGAAATTAAAGTAGAGGTAGTTGCCCATACTAAATCCGCCCCTACTTCAAAGCAAATAATTCAATACAATAGATTAGCAATTCAATATTTGAGTCTATTTAATCACTTCTCGTAGGGGTAGCACCGATTCCAAAATATCAAGACATGCTTCAAGGTAAGTCAAACGGGATCGAGCAAAAGTTATAATATGAAATCTGATGAGTTATGGGCCCATCAACAAACAGAATGATACTTAGGTTACTGCCAATTGTTTCAATACATTTGTGATCTTAAAACTTTAAATAATTAATGTCAAGATTATTGATGTTAGTCAAGTAAAATGAAGCATGCCCTTGCGGAATTGAGGGGCTACCACAACGTTAAATTCTTTTTTGATCGCTCAAGTTAATTGACATCGAGAAATAGGACGAGAATCGACATGCACCACAACGTATCGCTTAGATTGTGTGCACTTCCATCAGTAAAAGAAGAGATTGACACAAATATCAATTATTTTTGTACTTTTTTCACTCTATATGATCTAGACATTCGTCCAATAAAAGATCTAGTGAAATCTAATATACTTCGACCAATTCAGATATTAAATTTTAGAACCAAATATATAAGGAAAGAATTCATGGAACTTTTACGGTGAACATGGAATCAGTTCACATCCTTGCAAATTACGCACGGCCCAGGTGTCTTTGTTCTATTAACATCAATCTCAAAAATTTCATTTTAGTCCTCTTATATAGGCTTGGCTTTGTTCTTGTTCCACTAATTTCTGTTAGGAACACCACCCTGAAAGTATGGGCAATTCAGTTTAATAATGTTTATTTGCAAAATTTGATAAAAAGTTAATGAAATGTGTAGTTGAAAAATTTATAAAAATTGTGGGTCCCACGAAATGTATAGTTAAAATTAATTGTTTGACTTTTGACCAATTTTTTTTTTAACATATTAAAATATTAACCAAATAAGCAATAAATAGATATTTTATCTTCTGATCTACTTTTGATGCTTTTTGTACAAATGATCTCTGACTTTTGCAATTCTCATGGTGCGGTTGAGGACCTATCGTTTCATTGTCGTGAGCTTAGCCCATATTTTAAATGTTTTTTATGACAATGGTCATTTTCGTTAATTTCCGTCCAATTCCTCCATTAAATGAGCGCGCGTGTAGTGCAAATTTGACCATAAAAATTTTGATATATAAAAGTAAAGGAAAATTTGCAACAAAAGTCCCAAATCTTTTAAAAATGTCGAAAAGTCTCCAAACTTTCTAATCCTAACACATATGACCCAAACTTTTTTGACAATTTTACTACTAACTTAAATAAATTAAAAATAATTTCTAAACCTTTTCAAAAATACAATTAAGTCCTAAATCTTTTTATTTTTTTTTACAGATTTACACTTAAAATAATAAAAAATGTGTCATCAAGTTCCAAAACTTTCAATGTTGTTCACCAAAATGACATTTAAAATGTGTTTGACTAAAATCAGATTTTTTTATAAAAGTTGATAAAAGTTGTTGAAATGTGTGGCTGAAAAGTTGTGGGACCATAAAATGTGTGGTTAAAATTAATTTTTGACTTTGACTTTAGTTTTTAGCAAAATCAAAATTGAAAACAAACGGACTTTTAGAGTCTCTACAGATTTTGTCAAATGGTCCGTTAATTAACGAAAAAATTATACCCATGATCAAAATTTGACCAACTTAAAATTTTAATTTATTTTTCATACCAATTACTAAATAATAATTAAAAAAAATGTTCTTTCCCCTCCCCTCCCCTCAAACAGAGGGAATTTTCCCCTTGTTACCGCAAGAACCGGTGCAGGTCTTAGGAAACATGGGGGAACATTCTCCCCAAGGTTCTGCGAAACTAGGGATTTCTCCATCCTGGTCGTCGGGAATGACAACCAGGAGGGAGAAATCCCCCTCTCTCTGATTTGGTCGATTTTGCGAGGGTGAAGATAGGGGTGGGTTGGAGGTGGGGTGGATTTGGTCGAAACCGGGAGAAAAAATCTCCTTGATTTTGCATAACCATGTGGAGAATGTTCTTTCATGTTTAAAGACCGCAGCCTTTGGTTGTCTCGGTCTTGCGATGCAGTCTTGATAACAAGAGAGAAATTCTCCCTATTTTTATGGGTGGGGTGGGGTGGGGTGGGGTGGGGTGGGGTGGGGTGGGGTGCGGTGCGGTGCGGTGCGGTGGATGTGGTGAATAACCTTTTTTTTTAAAAAAAATTATCATTTAGTAGTTGGTATGAAAAATAAAATAAAATTTTAAATTGGTCAAATTTTGATCATGGGTATAATTTTTTTGTAATTAACTAACCAATGGACAAAATCAGTATAAACTCTAAGAGCCTATTTGTTTTCAATTTTGATTTTGCTAAAAAGCTAAAGTCAAAGTCAAAAATTAATTTTAACCACACATTTTATGCACTACTAAAAATCGCATTTTCACCAACGAAAATTTACCAATGATTATCCGTTGGTAAAAATGATGACCTTTCACCTACTGATGTCGGTGACGGTTTTCACTTGGCAAAGGTAATAGTTTTCACCTTTCACCAACGAAATATCCGTTGGTGAAGAGTGATTCTTATTACTAATGGAAATTCCGTTGGTGATATTAGTTAATTTTGAAAGCCAAATTTTTTTTTTTTGACATTTTACCTACGGAATATCCATTGGTGAAGAGGGTATCATATTACATACGAAAATTCCGTAGGTGATATTAATCAATTTTGAAGACCAAAAAATATTTCGACATTTCACCTACGGAATATCCGTTGGTGAAGAGTGGATCATATTACCTACGGAATTTTCGTTGGTGATATTAATTAATTTTGAAGACCAAAAAATATATCGACCTTTCACCTACGGAATATTCGTTGGTGAAGAGTGTATCATATTACCTATGAAAATTCCGTAGGTGATATTAATCAATTTTAAATATCAAAAATATTTTGACTTTTCACTTACGGAATATCTATTGGTGAATAGTGTATCATATTACCTACGAAAATTCTGTAGGTGATATTAATTAATTTTAAAGACAAAAAAATATTTCGACCTTTCACCTACGGAAGATCCGTTGGTAAAGAGTGGTTCATATTACCTACAGAAATTCTGTAGGTGATATTAATCAATTTTGAAGACCAAAAAATATTTCGACCTTTTACCTACGGAATATCTGTTGGTGAAGAGTAAATCATGTTGGTGAAGAGTAAATTTTGTTACTCGCATATTTTTCATGAGTAATGTAAATCAATTTTTGAAAATGAAAAAAGATTCAACTATATGGAGTTGAAGGTTAATCGATTCAAACTAAATCATGTTGGTAAAGAGTAAATCTTGTTACCCGCATATTTTCATGAGTAATGTAAATCAAATTTTGAAAATGTAAAAGATTCAACTATATGGAGTTGAAGGTTAATCGATTCAAACTATAATTCCGTCTAAGAAAAAACATAGGTGGACTAGTTTACCTATTGTACAACATCTTGGGCATTCATGTTTAAATGTGAAAGCAAATAATGTTTATCATCATTTCATACAGTTTATACAGGTTATAAAAATTTTCGAGCAATGCGATATTTTATGTTTAAGTGTTAACACAATGAGTAATTTGATTTTTCACTAATATTTATTTTTTACTTTATAAGCAATTATAGAAAATGTTGCTCATTAAACTTATATATATTATAAAAATAAATATAATTACAAGAATTCATTTGTATCCAATGGTTTAGTTGTAACTTCACAACTCTTAGGTCAAATGTTCAAATCACATTACATCCATTCTAAATTAATAAAATAATAAAAATGATTGACAAAGTTTAGTGGATTGGGTCGGGCCTTTGGTGGTCGAGTTTTAAGACCATAATTGACAAGTCGGGTTAGGAATCTACCAAGCATATAAATTAATTTTTTTTTAATTATTAAAAATTGCACTATTACCTACGGAATTTCCGTAGGTAAAGGCTTGGGACATTACCTACGGAATTTCCGTTTGTAATAGTGTTGTCATTTCCGTAACTATTTTGAGGGTTGCTGAAAGTTACCAACAAAATTTCCACTGGTAAAAGCATGTGTTATTTCCAACGAAAATTCCGTAGGTAAAGGGTTGGGACATTACCAACGGAAATTCCGTTGGTAATAGTGTATGTTATTACCAACGGAAATTTCGTTTGTGAAGATCACCAACGGAAATTTCGTTGGTAACTTTCAGCGACCTTCAAAGTAGCAACGGAAATTCTATTGCAAATAGTCTGTTGGTAGCGACTATTAGGTACGGATATCGTGGCTTCAGCAATAGAAAATCTATTTCTGAAGCCAAAGTTTTTTGTAGTGATGGTCCCATAACTTTTGAACCATACATTTCAACAACTTTTATCAACTTTTACCAAAAAATCTGATTTTAATCAAACACATTTTAAATATCATTTTGGTGAACAAAATTAAAAGTTTTGGGATGACATATTTTTTATTGTTTTAAGTGTAAATCGGTAAAAAAAAAAAAATTAGGACTTATTTGTATTTTTGAAAAGGTTTAGGAGTTATTTTTAATTTATTTAAGTTAGTGGTAAAATTGTCAAAAAGGTTTGGGTCATATGTATTAAGATTAGAAGGTTTGGAGATTTTTCGACACTTTTTGAAAAATTTGGGACTTTTGCTGCAAATTTTCCTTTACTTTTATATCCAAAATTTTCCATGGTCAAATTTGCACTACAGCTCATTTAACGAGGAATTGGACGAAATTAACGAAAAAGGACAATTGTCGTCAAAAATATTTGAAATAGGGGCTAAACTGTCAAAAATGAAACGATAAGTCCTCAATCCACAATAAATACAAAAGTCAGGGACCATTTGTACAAAAAAGCCCTAAAAAATACATTGGACATGACCTAGTAAAATACAATCTAGTATATAGACTCTTATGTTGATTAATTCGTCTACAAGACACTGTTTTATTATGTCGACTGAGAGGGTCAATTTCAATCTTGGGCAAATAATGGACCTTCTTTCATTGTTCGGATTCTTTAAAGCATTCTCATAATATTATCAAAATTTTTGCTCCATTACATTAAGTTTTTCAGTAAAAAATGGATCGTCCTTGCAACTCAAATTCTTTTCCGCAATTCCGAGTAAATGCTGAAAAGCAATACAACTTGTTGATAATAAACCCCTAAACAATGCCTCGTGGAAAAGTTTGACAAATTTCTAGTTTGAATCATCAACACATAATTTGTTTTACTTCGAATTATCATGAATAACTAGCATTAGTAACTGCAACAATTTCAAAATCTTGTTGTCTGAATGTCAAAACAAGAATATAATTAATAGCATATTCGATTTTGCATCATCAAACCTAATGCTAAATTATTTATTGAAAACATCTATATCATCAAAATTTTGCAATAAATTATCCCACAAATTAATTTGAACCATTTTGTGGCTATTCAACCATTTTCAAACCCAACACTCGAGTGAATTAAAGAAGCAAAGTCAACCTAAAAATTGCTAAAATTACATGATCCAAGGATGTCCTACTTGGAATTGCTAGTTTCAGAACCAAACAATATTGAATGAAACTGAACAAAAAAAGAAACACCACATGCGAAGCAAAACCTATTTGAACAAAAGTGATAAAACTAGCATTAACTCGTTTGATCATTTGCATTTCATCAATGTATGTTGTTGTTGCTGGTCTAGAATTTAGCTTGGAGCTGATCCACAACGCTCTTATCGATTTGGAATGCCTTGGCAAGAATATCACTGCTAATATCTGGTTTGGATCCAAAAACTGTATTTGCAATAAGTATCGCGCCTGGATTTTGACTGCTTAATGCTGCAATGGCCACAACATTTACCTTTCCAACATTTCGCTGGAAGTGAATTAGTCCGACCGGGAAAACAAAGACATCACCCTTTTGAAGGACCTTAGTAATTTGGGTGTTGTCGGGATTGGAGGTGACGAACCCAACTTGTAGTGTTCCTTCAATGACTGTTAAGATTTCAGTGGCTCGGGGGTGAGTGTGAGGAGGGACAATTCCCCATGGAGCAATATCAATGCGAACCATTGAGATGCCAAGAGTGTTGAGTCCTGGTAATTGAGCAACGGTCACTGGAGTCACCGCGGACCCAAAAGGGTTCGCTGTGTTACCAGGTAAGTGTAGTCCACTAAAGGAGAAGTCATTGGCTTGAACATTAGCAGGATTCTTGCATGCCAAGCCATTTACTCTAGCTGAAAACACAAACACATAAAGAATTAATTACTCGAATTTCCATGCAAACAATGAAAATTAAATTCTCGTGTTTGGTAGAATTTAAAATAAACGTTTTTTTTTTCTAAATTCATTTTCAACCACATATTTCATAGGGACTCACTACTTTTATCAACTTTTCAACAACACATTTCATCAAATTTTATCAAAATCTCTAAAAAAACTACTTTTAAACTTTACCTAACTACACCTAATTACCTGAGCTAGTTGAATCTGCAACGCAGAAATCTTGCAACGGTGAAGGCTCGAATGCGAAGGCAATGCAGCAGAAAGTGAGAGCCAAAAGGAGAATTTGCTTCGCCATTTTGAGTAACCAGTTATTAGAAACTAACAATATAATCAAAAGAGAAAGAAGAGTTCCTAGTGATGAAGAATGATCCTGCTCAGCAACTTATTTATAGAGGCTCCACCTACTTATTAATTCATCCAATATCCTAATATAATAGACTTTTTCTTCCGATGAACAGTATCCGAATCATGCCGTCCTTCCACGAGAGAACACTTACAACCTTCCTAATTATACAACAGAAAATTTTGAAAAACTTAATTATATCTCACAATAATGTTTATGCTAGCAAGAAACGGTCCAAGATGACCTTGAACGCGTCAAATGTTAATAAGACAATTATGTAGTCCACGTAATATTATTTAATAGAATCTACTATTAAATTTATTAATTGATTTAATAATAGTTAAGTACAGTAGTAGAATTTTATTCTATCAACTAAGAAGTAATGTGCGTCCAATTAAAAGGTTAAGGAGAGCAAAAATGTAGTTACTTGGTTCTTGAATCTGTCAATATATTTTGAAAATCAATTTGAAGGTTCCATTTTAATAATATGTCATGGATTACGCTTCCTAATGATATATTGATTTATTTTTTACGTAAAAATCCTGAAGTTCTAAGATTTGAGAATTAGGAGTTAAGTAAATTATGATCTTACATAAAATAATTAAATCTAACATGTGGTATTACAATGTGGACAATTGGTAAGGCGATGAAACCGTTTCATAGTCGAAAAATTGGGAACTACGATCACAAGGTTGAGAGAATTCAAGGGATTCGGCTCTCGGTCCGTGGTCTAGAGATCCAGAGGGAAGTGGTATCCGAAGCTGGTACACCCATTCCGCGTGGTGTGTTCATTCCAAAAAAAAACTATGGAGTTCGGGGTCCACCGACCTTACATCAACTCGTATAGGGATAGGGATGAATTGAATAGAGAATCGGTCAAGGGCTGCTTTTTTTTTAAATTCAATGGTGCGTCCGCTTCTAATGGAATTTCCATTTCGGGGAAGGACGACATACCTATATCATAAGGTCCTATAAGGATTTACTTAAATGACACCCTATGGTTCATATTAGTCCATACTTACGTTGAGCAAAAAAAAAGGAGATAGAGGGATTCAACTTTAGATTTCCCATTAAAGATTATTGTTTTTCTCTATCGATTTAGTCTAAAGCCTTAAACTTTTATTGCGAAAACTATAATAATGCTTCGCTGCTTCTAATGTACTCTGCGAACAATAATGGGTATATATTGAAATTAAAGTTTTCGCTGCAATTCATGAAACCTAATCGTTTTAATGGCTTAATATTATATCCATAATTAAAGTTTATCTATTAATGATTTATGACATGGGTTTACTAAATTTTGCTTTCTTTATCTTCCACCAAATATATATGACTTGGTGCTTAAATTGTTTATATGCATAGTCTACTTTGTTTTGAATTAAGTTATTTGATTTTATTAGACTAATAACTATTAAAGGAATGGAAAGTTTGCAAATAAATTTTGAAATTATAAAGTGCATAAGATCATAATGTTGATGTTGATCAGAAACTTCATTATGAAATAGATCGAGCATGATTGAGGGTTTAACACATTGTTTATAGGAATCTTATGTTTATGTAAATTAAAGTTATGCAGTTTAATGTTCGATTATTGTGGTTTGTTAGTCATCAAAGTTTCCGAATCTTATTGTGTCGTGAACATGAAATTACATAAATTAATAGTCAATTATTCATGACATATTGATGCTTATAAATGAAGATTATGCTATGATTGTTCTAGAGTATATTGATTTTCAAAAATAATAAAATTGTTAAGAATTGTCCAAAAGGTTGATAAATAATTTTATTAATCTTGAACTTAAATGCAATTATTTAATATACTTGATTAGACGTGTTTAGTATATCCAAAGATAACAAACATATCTAGTTAGAGTAACAGTGTTCCATGACTTCAAATTACACACACGAGTACCACCATTTCGCCCATAAATTCCAAATCCTTACTTTTGTCCAATGTTTTGTCACTACAAGAAATGAGGTCAATAAGCGGCGACATATGTCGTCGCTGAATACTCAAAGTCGTCTCTTAAGATTTTTAGAGACGACTAAGTCGTCGCTACATGTCGCCGCAACAAGTTAGTGTCTCTTGAGATATAGCGACGACATTATGTCGTCTCTATATAAATTTGTATCTATCGCGACGACAATGTCGTCGCTATAGAGTCGTGACCATTTCTCGAAAACGGACATATAGCGATGATAAAGGCGTCGCTAATACAAATAATGTATTTACCTATAGAGACGACAATGTCGTCGCCATAAACGTTACGAATTTTTTTGAAATTTTTTTTTTCAATAATGTAATTACCTATAGCGACGACAATGTCGCCGCTATAAACGTTTTGAATTTTTTTTAAAAAATTTTTTTTCCAAATAATATAAATAATATATAAAAAATTCAAAAAATCTACAGACCCTCTAAACCGTCCCCGTCCCCGTCCCCTCCCCTCCCCTCCCCTCCCCCTCATTCGCAGGCGCAGCTGGTATTTTACTTTTTAAAAGCTCAATTTCACGCTGCATTTGGCGTAGCTGCTCCTCGTACATGGCAAACCGAACATCATTATTCTGGGGGTCTGCAGAGGACTGATGGGAAGTTCCTTGTGGGGCAAACGATGCAGCGGTCGAATCGAGCGAGTGAGAGGTGCCCTTCGGAACCCGACCAACCCCACGGACGTGACCTCGCTGCTTCTCCGAGCACCTCCTTTGCAATAGCACGCTCGTCTAATGACGCTGCTATTGGAGGCGACTTGTGTCTCGTTGAGTCTCTCTCGAACTCAACAAGCTTATCTGTTCGATGAAAAAATAATAATAAATAATAATATCATGCATGTCGATATAAAATTATATTCACATAATTTAAAAATTCTCACATAGTCACCACCGCTGGGTTGACCTAATTGCCATCCGGGAAGGTGTGAAACGTCCGGAACGAATCAATAATCCCGGCCACTGGGGTCTCGGGGTCCGCTTCGACAATTTTAAACGTGAAATTTAGTATACATTTTTACATAATGTAGTGAAGATATATTGAAAATTTATATGTTGTACTGATCGTAACGCGCGGCGTAGAAGCTCTTCGACCCTGCGCACGCTCGGGTATTTAGCCTTATCCCGATTGGCTTTATTTTTGGAGGACCGGTCTGAAAGTATAACATATTATTGATTAGCAAAAATGTATTAGTTAAAAGATATATACATATCGTAAACAATATATAAACAATACTTACCACGAAAGTAGGACCGGTGAAGAAGTCAATGCACTACGCCAGGTCCTCCGACATCTCGCCGTATGGTCGGCTCGGTCCATGGGCTTTCAAGTGATTATGCGCCTTGAGTTTGTAATCGCGATAACGATCGGCCGCCAGACGATCTACTCATCGCGCATCTACGCGCCCGGTACTCGTCGGGCGACCGATCGCCTGCAGATCAAGTAGCTCTGCAAGAGTGAAAAAAAGAATATGTTAGTGTACAAGTCGTAAAACAAGTATTAATGAAGTGTACTAATAACAAAACTAATTTACGTTCATACCTCGATAATGCTACGTAACCGTGCCGCCGCCTCCTCCGGAACCTTTGTCCATGAAGGGTAGCACGGGGCACGGTGAATCTCACTGTTTCCCAACCAAGCGCGTGAAATACTTCGGCGTTATTCCCGATTGGCTGCATTGTGCGTTCGACAAGGAAGTGGCATCTTCCCATTCGCACGCCAAACCATCTCGAGATTGATGCCTCGAGATATACCCCGTCGCTTTGGCGGGTCTTTGAAAATGAAAACATTGAAAATGTATTGATCATACGATTTTCTTCAACGATATGTATAAAATAATAAATAATTAAAATTTGAAAGAAACGTTTTACCGGACTCAAGCATGCCGAAGGGAGCGGGGTGAGATAGGCTGCGTGGAGGATCTCTGCACCATCACCTCCGTCTGACATCACGTCGACCATACTAACACATGACATAATTGCGAATATCACGTCAGCCATACTAGCTTTAAATGTATGTGAAAATTTGTATGTATTATATTTTATTTCAATTTGGTCCCTAAACATATTTTATTGCAAATAAGTCCCTAAAATTACTTTAAAATTATGGATAATTTTGAATTAATTATATTTTATTTTAAATTGGTCCCTAAACTACTGTAAAATTATAAATAAGTCCCTAAACTTTGAATTTATGAAAAAATTTGACTTTATTATATTTATTTATAAATTGGTCCCTAGACTTACTGTAAAATTATAAATAAGTTCCTAAACTTTGAATTTATGAGAAAATTTGACTTTATTATATTTTATTATAAATTGGTCCCTAAACTTACTTTAATTTCAAATAAGTCCCTAAACTTTGAATTTATGAGAAAATTTGACTTTACTATATTTTATTATAAATTGGTCCCTAAACTTACTGTAAAATTGCAAATAAGTCTCTAACTTTTGAATTTATGGAAAAATTTGACTTGATTATATTTTATTATAAATTGGTCCCTAAACTTATTTTATTGCAAATAAGTCCCTAAATTTTGAATTTATGGAAACATTTGACTTTATTATATTTTCTTATAAATTGGTCCCTATACTTACTGTAATTTCAAATAAGTCCATAAACTTTGAATTTATAGGAAAATTTGACTTTATTATATTTTATTATAAATTAGTCCCTAAACTTACTGTAAAATTTCAAATAAGTCCCTAAATTTTGAATTTATGGACAAATTTGACTTGATTATATTTTATTATAAATTGGTCCCTAAACTTATTTTATTGCAAATAAGTCCCTAAATTTTGAATTTATGGGACAATTTGACTTTATTATATTTTATTATAAATTGGTCCCTAAACTTACTTTAATTTCAAATAAGTCCCTAAACTTTGAATTTATGAGAAAATTTGACTTTATTATATTTTATTATAAATTGGTCCCTAAACTTCTTTGTAAAATTGCAAATAAGTCCATAAATTTTGAATTTATGGACAAATTTGACTTGATTATATTTTATTATAAATTGGTCCCTAAACTTATTTTATTGTAAATAAGTCCCTAAATTTTGAATTTATGGGGCAACAGACTATACACATATATACCATGGTTTAAAAACCTAATTGATGCTTATGCGTCGATTCCGCCGCTTTACATGAGCCATTCATAAAGGCCTCAACTCCATGTACTTCAAGTGCTATTTGTGAGGCTTATCCTTGATTTATTGAGGCTTATGCCTCGACTTACTTGCCTTAGATTTTAGAGCTACATCTTTATAACCTAAATGTTTCATGGGTTCGTTTATTTTCTTTTTTCTACCTATACGAAAGAAAAATGGGAAGAACAATACACCATTTTGATGATGATGTTGACAAATTCACCAACATCCCAGAAAAAAAAAACACACACACACACACACACACACACATATATACATATTCACAAAGCAGAGTTCATAAATATTAAAGATTGAACCTTCAAGTAAATATTATACCTCACTTGTTCAAGTCATTGTTCCAACTCATTTCTTAAAAATATTAATATTAAGATACCATTCATCCATTGAACTAACATCGCTAACAACTCCTCCAAAATCACAACCGCCAAAATCACCATTGATGCAAGTCTTCTCGCACAAAAAATAAAAATTCACATTCAAATTGTCAACTTCATTTTAGCAATTTTATGATTCTTTTTTGAAGTAGTATTAAATAAATTCGTCTAAAAGTATAAGCTATTTACAAGGAAACACATTTTTTATTTAAATTTAGTCTTCGAAACGTACTCTACACGTCTACCAAGTACAAAAATTTCTAATTTCAATTCTGGACCTTCACTACCATTTTGATCCACATATCATCATGTATAGTGACTAGATAAGAATAGGAGCGAAATTTCAAACATTTGGAGGCATGAAATCCAGTCAAATATATGTTATTCACATAATAAATCTTCAAACAGGCAAGCTGATTTTTTTGGAATGGATTAATTATAAATAGAAGCTCTTTTACATTTATTGTCCAAATAATGGATACTCCAAAGTTTTATTCATTCTTAGTAATTACCATTTTTGTTGCTCTGGAGAGCTTTTTTTCTCGATGGCCGCAATGATTTTCTTGAATGTGTGTCTCTTTATTCCAACAATTATACCTCAATTTCGAGACATTGTTTATACCGAAAAATCAAATAACTCTTCATATTTAACAATACTCCAATCCTATATAAGAAACCTAAGATTCACATCGCCAAGCACTCCTAAACCCTTGTTCATTATTAGAGCACTACAAGAATCCAAAATTCGATCATGGTGTATTGTGCTAAAGAAACCGGCCTGCAAATCAGAACTCGAAGCGGTGGGCATGATTATGAGGGACTTTCTTATGCATCAGAAATCCCATTTGTTGTAATCGATTTGATGAATATGAGCAAACGGAGAGAGAGCTTACCTTTGGACGATTCTGAGAGAGAGGAAGACGGCGGCGCACGGAAGACGGCGAACGGAAGACGGCGAACGGCAGACGGCGAACGGAAGAGGGAAAAAAGTTTGGCAGAAATGGAAAATAAGAATGTTCTGTGTGAATTAAAAGGTCTAACTCAATAGCGACGACATATGTCGTCGCTATATAGACCTAAAGCGACGACATCTTTTCAGCTTTTTTGAACACGTGCCTTAAAGGTGGCGCCCAATTTTTGAAGATAATAGCGGCGACATATGTCGTCGCTATTGACAATATTCATTGCGAAAAATTAAAGTTGATTTCTCAATGGGGATATTTTAATTGCAATAATTTTTATACTTATTAATTTTCCGCTTTTTAATATTATGAAAAAATTTTCTTATTTAATATTATCAATTATTTTTAATATTTAATATTATCAATAATAATTATTATTATATAATTTTGAATTTTTAATATTTAATATTAATTGAGATTTAATATTATGAATAATAATTTTAGTATTTAATATTTTAATATTTAATTTTTATGTTTTCATATTTATTGATATTTAATAATATCAATTATTAATTATTAGTATTTAATATTTAATATTTAATTTTTAATTTTAATATTTAATTTTTATGTTTTCATATTTATTGATATTTAATAATATCAATTATAAATTATTAGTATTTAATATTTAATTTTTAATTTTTAATTTTTAATTTTTAATTTTTAATTTTTAATTTTTCATATTTAATGAGATTTAATATTATGAATAATAATTTTTAGTATTTAATATTTTAATATTTAATATTATCAATTATTTTTAATATTTAATATTATCAATAATAATTATTATTATATAATTTTAGTATTTAATATTTAATATTTCATTTTTATGTTTTCATATTTATTTGGGTCATTCAATTTTAAACATTTTTCATTTGAGTCCTCTTAATTTTTCTTTTATTTCAATTTCGTTAAATTTTATTTGCAACTTAAGTCCTTCAACTCGCGTTTTGACCAATACCAATGAACCGATGAATGAATGACAAACATTCAAGCCGAAAACAGTAACAACAATTTGAACATGCGTTTTTTTTAAGTAATTTCATTACAAATTTAGTGATGCACAATAACATTTCAATCTGATTCACTATCATGATACGATTGATCTACGTCATCGTCTCTGACGTCCTCTCGATGTTTCTTCATCCTCGTATTCTGCATTTGTATCGTCTTCAACATCATCGTCGTTTATAAACGAAGTTTCTCCTGCACTATCTAACGAGGCTCTCCTGATAACCGATGCATCGATCTCATCAGCTTCATCATCATCGCGGTGCAAGGATACATGCTCTATGTTGCCAAGATCAACGACTAGAGATAAACCGGAAGAGTAGTTATTGTGGAGCAGGTCAATCTCTGTGATGTTAGCTCCCACTGTGTCCCACGTGCTCCTATGATGGACAATTTGTACTACTCGCCAGTTCGGACCACGAGATGGATCTTCAATATAGAACACTTGTTGTGCTTGACTAGCAAGTATGAACTGATCATCCTTGAACGCCTCTGCACTGATGTCAATACTGGTAACGTTATTCTCAGTTACCATCCGTCTCCCATCACACCTAAACCACTTGCATCGGAACAGATAGACTGAAAGTTTCGGTCCATATTGTAGCTCCAGTATATCTTGCAGCTGCCCATAGTAAACCTCACCCCCAGTCCCTGGGACGGACACACCACTATTTTGAGTTTTTCTTCGAATATCACGATCATATGTCACGAACCGAACTCCTTTGACAACACAAGCCGTGTATGACATAACCTGCTGGTAACATCCACTGGCCAACGCAAATAACTCATGAGAAACTTGATGGTTGTGGCTTTGGCGCATTGCATATAGCTGCATGACAAGAATTATTCTCAGTTATTGAAAGCAATTATGTTGAAAACTTGCAATTTTATTCGATCGATGTTCGTTTACCTTTACGTAGAACCAACCGTGAAAGTCTCTTCATGCACTACTTGATGTTTGGACGACCCAATGTTCGATGGTTCACGCCTATGTTCCCTGAACAAGGTATTGAAGATCAACGTTCATTAGTTCGTTTCAAATGATAAAGGTAATTCGAGATAAAAGCATAATAATCAAGAATTAACGCCGTCTTACTGCAAGAATGGCTCAACTTCATAACAGTTGTTCAGGATGTAAAAAATTGCTTGATTTCGAACTTGAGTAGGAAACGTCGTTGGTGACTGCTTTCCAAGTGGGTGACACTGCGATCGAAAAATGCGAAAGCTTTGTGCGTGGAACGAAGAGCATCCTCGCTTCTGTCTGGTCGATCGAACCTTGTCCCTATGTCCTGGAAGTACCTCGAACAAAAGGTCAATGCCTCGTCCACAACATACCCTTCAGCTATTGATCCCTCGGGCCGAGCTCGATTTCTGACGTAGCCCTTCAATTTCTTCAGGTATCGCTCGAATGGATACATCCATCTCATGTGCACCGGACCTCCAAGGATTGCCTCTTCTGGTAAATGCATTACGAGGTGAATCATGATGTCGAAGAAGGCTGGCGGAAATATCCTTTCCAACTTACAGAGAATGAGTACAAGGTGATCGTGGGATGCTATCATGTCGCTAACCTTTAGTGTTCTTGCACAAAGCTTTTTGAAGAACGTGCACAGTTCAATAATGACCGTGGAAATTGTTTTATTCAAGAACGCCCGACATCCGACTGGTAATAACCGTTGCATGATAATATGGCAATCATGTGACTTCAACCCGATAATACGGCTGTCATTTGGAGCAATATTCTTTCGAAGATTAGAAGCGAAGCCATCTGGAAACTCAACCGATCGGATAAATTGACAAAATTTCTTACGATTTGAAGACGACATGGTGTAACATGCGGCAGGCTTCATCCACTTATTCCCGTTCTGATACAAGTGCAACTCTATTTTGATCCCTAATTGCATTAGATCGCGCTCGCATTGGTGTGTCTTTTGATTTGAATGGATCGTCCATAATTGTGCCGAGCAAGCTATCACAAACATTCTTCTCTACGTGCATGACATCGATGTTATGTTTGAGCTCGGTAGAAGTCCAATCGACAACTCATAGAAAATGCTCTTTTTCTCCAATTGAGCTCGTCATCACTTCTCCGAATTGTAGCGCCACCGTAATTTGGGTGCTTTCACGGACTTCTATATCGACACGACTTAACTGTGCTAAAATGTTTGTAGGCGTTAACAACGCGGAGGTGGTCGCCTATCATCCTCCCATCAAGTCTAAATTGCTCGAAAATGATGCACGGATGGCGAGGAACCGATGATGACCCACATAAGCCGTCTTACCTATGACACGGATCGAAGGAGTATCCTCGTTGCACGTCGGACATGCCTTGTACCCTGACCACTCCAACCGGACAAACTACTTCTCGTTGGAAATCGTTAACGATCCACAACAAAAAGCGCACGCTTGCATCTGAATACCGACTTCTTGTTGGTTCCACCGTCTCTGTGTCAATCCCATCGACCCACAATTCCTTCAACTCATCCACTAATTGTCGTAAAAATACATCAATGTCCTTACCGGTGCTTTAGGACCGGTATCAATAGAGTAAGCATGAGATATTCGGGCTTCATGCATAACCGAGGTGGCAAGTTGTAAATCGTTACAACCATCGGCCACATCTTTGTCTGACAGACTCATGTCACCGAATGGATTGAATCCGTCTGCGGCCAAACCTAACCTGACATTCCTGATCTCACTTGCAAACATTGGATGTTTCAAGTCAAAATCCCGCCATGCCTTTCCATCAACGGGATGTTGCATTTCATCATCGTCCCTAGACCTTCCTATACTGTGCCACCTCATAAGTTTTGCAGTATCCTTCATCGCGAACATACGTTTTAGTCTGGGGGCCAAGGGAAAATATCGCAACACCTTATGCGGAACATTCTTCCCGTTCACTTTCCCAGAAGTGTGAACCCAACGACTTTCCTGGAAAATCGGGCAAGTTTGTCTATCAGCATGTTCACCCCAAAACAGTGCACAGTCGTTCTTGCAGGCATGAATGGATTTGTAACCCAAACCAAGCTTCGTCATCAGCTTCTTAGCTTCGTAGTGAGAGTCAACCAGGTTCATATTTGGGAATGCTAACTTCAGCAATTTCAAAAGATCATCGACAGACTTGTTTGTCCATTTGTTCATAACTTTAATATGCATCAACTTGACTAAAAATTTAGGGATGAAAATGATGAAACTCCGCATGCGATTACGAATGGAGAGCACAAAACAGTTCGTCATAGTAACCATCGGTGCTTGTACCGCATGCTCATCACCAACTCGTCATCTATTACATCCATCATCTCATCTTCTACACCATCTCGCTCATTCTCGTCTATACACATTCGCAATCACGAACATCAATCTCGCCATGATATATCCGGTGACATAACTCTCCTTAAAACCATTACGAAATATGTGAGCCTCGACAATTTCCAATGGATGTGTGAGACCGTTTAAATATTTTTGCACGGACATTTAATTCTTCCTCCATCGTTAATGTATGGCCTCGCCATGTTTATAAATGCTTGCAAACCATTCCAAAAATCTGCGGACTTTGTGCGATTTCTAATTGTTGTCCAACTTTTATCAATATCCATACTTGTAAAATACTATATTCTTACAAATACAAGATCTTGATAATAATTAGAGATGATTATGAAGAAATGGAGATGAAAAAACGGAGATGGAGAAGAATTTTTTCTGAAGTGTGTGTAGATGCAATACAGAAATGCGGACAGTGGAGGAAGATAAAGAAGAGTCTATAGCGACGACATTGTCGTCGCTATAGACATAAGTCGTCGCTATAGAATCATTCCCATCTTTCGAGGAAAGTAATTATTCACGTGCATGCAAAATTTAATCAAAATAGTTATAGCGACGACATATGTCGTCGCTATATATAACAATTGGGCGCCAAATTTCCCACCTAAATTGATGTTGGTATATAGCGACGACTTATGTCGTCGCTATAGACCCCTTCACACTTTACGAGAAAATATATGATTCACGTGACTTTCATCATCATCAGCATATCAATTGCGACGACAGTTGTCGTCGCTATATATGCACCAAAATTCTGCCATTAGTTCCCGCCCTTTCCTAATCTTTGTGGCGGCGACACGTAAAGACGTCGTTATAGCCTCTATACAACAAATGACGAGATAGGTTTTATAGTGACGACATATGTCGTCGCTATAAGTTTTGTTATATTATGACGACATTTCTCTGTCGTCGCTATTATGTAGAATTAATAGAGGCGACTTTTTGTCGTCGCAATATATGTCGCCGCTATAGACCTTCTTTGTTGTAGTGTGTGTGTGCCAAATATGCATAAAAATTTAATTTCTGTTTCAAAATTGTGTTCTTCAAATAACATTTCAATTGAATTCACACCATCTTGTTGCATTGTGAAGGATATGTGAACGGGGGCATGCACCTCTTACCCAGAGAGCGAATAAGAGTAGTTGTCACATCATGCACCAAAATCGAATTCCTCTATTCTAATATTTGCCTATTTTAAAGCATCTTTGTTTGACTGGCATCATAGATTAGGCCATCCTTCCAAGTCTATAATTCAACATTTAATTCAAAATTCTTCTCTGTGTCATCTCCAATCAATAAAGATTTTTATTGTAATTCATGGAAATGCAATAAAAATCAATTTCAACTATGTGAAGCTCATCTCCTTTAGAGTTACTTTATTCTGATGTATGGAGTTCACAATTGAATCAAAGATGAATTTAAGTATCATGTGATTTTTATCAACCATTTTACAAAATACATATGGCTTTATCCAATCAAATGTAAATATGATATTAATGATATTTTTGTTCGCTTTAAAAACATCATTGAATATATTTATTTTTTTGCCGTTCAATAATATTTTTGTGCATGGATAATGGATGTGAATATCAAGCCCTAGTGCATACTTGGCAAATCATGAAATTTCCCATCTTATTACACCACCACCACACACATGAACATAACAATTTTGCAGAGTTTGTCATTGACATATTGTCGAAACCGGACTCACTTTGTTATTTCAAGCATCAATTCCTCTTGAATTTTGGTCTTACACTTTTTTACAGTCGTTTATCTTATTAATCGAATGGCAACTCCAACTCTTGGAATTTCTTCCCCATTTGAGAAACTTTTCCACGCTTCTCCTAATTATAGTAAACTTTGTATATTTCGGTGTTTGTGCTATCTCTAGGTAGCACCTTATAATCATCATAAATCCAACGCTCTAAATTTTCTTAACCCAAATGATCACTAAAATAATCTCTAAAAATGTTTGACGACTCCAAATAATATTTTTCGTGCCCTTTAAGGGTTTTAAAAATATAACTATTACGAAAAATAACAAGCGCCAAGAAGGGAAAAAAAATTTTACTTCTAATTTTAAAGTTTTTGCCTAAACTGTGATATGTGTCGCCCACAATTTATTTAACTATTTAAACGAACTCCAAATATTCCAATATTTGAACTTTAGATACTTGGGACCTTGGACTATGCCATTTTAAAATTTTTAGACCTTAGCTATGCCGTTTGGTAGGTACAAATATTAGCCAAAGTTGCTTGAAAAACTATCATGGGTGCCTTAAGGCAGTCAGCTAAAACGTTCATAATAAATTCATACGATGTAATTTTTGAATAATTCCAATTGATGCCATTAGACCACATATAAAGATTTTCATAGCCACTAATTTCATTCAAAAAATCCAAACGTACAGAGTTAATATTTTCCAAAGTAAGTGCAACAAATTGAAAATTCAGAATATGAAAAGAAGCAAATTTCTATCTTCAAAATTTGAACGACAATTAAACAAACATCTTGTTTTCCATGTATGTTACATAATTAAATATTGAAAAACCAATACTTAAATTATAGTATTTACATCATGATTGACTTGATCATCTTGACACCAAAACTTCATTTAAATAAAAGAAATCAACTTCGTGTTCGCTAGCGTCGCCATCACGTCAATGCCAACTGTTTCAATTTAAAAATTTATTTGTTTTGGGGTGAGTATTTCATAAGAAACACTTAATAGTAACATATATTAACATGTGAGAAAATATATGGAATTAAATTACGACATTTCAAACATTTAAATCATACATAGGAACACATTCAGTAATCGGCACCACATTAAATTAAAAAGTGATTACCTTCAGTGATTATACATATGTGATATCCTTCAATCACAGTCTAAAGTTTCGAATTTGACATTTAGCATGGAAATTATTTTAAATAATATTTTCTCAATTTAAAAATCATAGCATTAAATCGGTAGTAAAAGAAACTGCATTTTAAAAGAATTTTCGTTGGTTGGTGGATTAAATGGCTGTTTCTTTACTCAATGTTGAAGCCGGATTTCCTAACAAAAAATAGAGGAGAACAAGTGAAAACAAGTGGATTTTTTTCTATAACTTTGGGGAATGAAAAAAAGGAGAAAAAGTGAAGCAAAATAAAATGGTACAAACTTATTGCTGAGACCGAAACTTGAAGATAAAGAGGACTGATTTTTGCTTGATGAACACTGGAATACTAAGCCTACTACTAGGGTATTTTTGGATGTTGAAATGAGAGAAATTAAAGGAACTTTGGGTGGCTTGAAGTGAGGGAAAAGGGTGCTTGGTTGGCCGAAATTGAGGACTGAAATTGGGAAAATTGGAGCAGTTTTTCTAGTCTCCTACTGGCCAAAAATTGAATGAGGAATGTGGGGACTTTCTATGAATTTTGGTGCTGAATTTTGGGAGTGAAAGTGAATGAATAGGATGAGAAAATAAAATGAGAAAATGAAACTTAAGGGGAGCCGAATTTGGGAGAGAAAAGGGACAAATTGCTAGTTGAAAAATGCAGACCTTAGGCACGGTTTTTCTTCAGTAAAAAAGGGTTGATCAAGGCAGTTTTTTTTGGAGCAATGCAAGTGGGTTGAGTGGTGTATAAGTGGGAGGAAAATGATTTGATTAGTGAGGCTAAATGGGGTGTTTTATGCTAAGTTTTTGGAGGCAGTAGTGGGGCAGTTTTTCTGCTTGTTTGGGGAGCTCTTTGGAACGATTTTTAGCAACTGAGGGGGGAAACTTTGGACATTTTTATGGAGGTAAAAGACAGGTGGTTCAGCTGAAATAAATGGTGGAAGGTGTATGAGAAATGAGCTGAAGTGGGAGAGATCATGGGTGGTTATAAATTTGGGTTTTATGGGCTATTTAGAGCTCATTTTGGCATGAGAATTAGGGGCTGTTTAGGAGTTTAATTTGGCATGAGATTAGAGGTTGTTTGGCTGTTTAATTAGAATTAAAAAAAAAAAATTGCTTTGGTGATCAACAAAAATTCTTTTTTGTTTGACACGAAAGATAAGGCAAACATGTGAAAAAAAAATCTAACGTGACTAAAATGTTTAAAATGCACTAGGAAGTTCGCAATGACGCCAAAAATTAAAATTTATCTTTTGTGAAATTTTACACGCCAACAAAAAATTTCTTGTCGTTGTTACAACAAACTGGAGTCAGAATCTTTACCGTGTGTTTTCTTGGATATTCTTCAACGCATAGTACATTTAAGTGTCTCGATTCTACCACCAGATAAAATCTATATCTCTAGACATGTTGACTTTGTTAAGCACATATTTCTTTATTCTTCCTATGATACTAATTCTTACTTAGTATTGTACTACTATCGGCCATACAATGATGGTCATTTTGATCTCATTTGTCAGATCGAAGAAAGAAAGACATAATTTCATAAAGCAAGTAGCTAATCAAAATACTCTAAACTCATAGCTAAATGCGGTTCTAAATAATTCTATATATCCACGTAGTCCAACTCAATCTGACCTCTATCCAATTTTACCATCCAAAAGTCCACCAAGATTAGCTAATTGTCTCATCCCCATGTATAACATTTCCTCAATTAACTCATTCCAAAATTGAGACCTCCCCTCATCATAAATTACATCTACAAAAATCTGTTCACAACGTTACTTCTTCGGTAATGCCAAGTACCTAACATGCCCGGCAAAATTTGGTTTCTTCCTCTTTTGCCACGCAATATCTCCCAAGCCCCCATCAAATTCAATTTCTTCTAAAAATTGTTCATTTTCCTTCATCTAATTCACACTAATCACTCTCCCCAATATCTTCACCTTTGATTGTCCCTACTTTTTTCTCCATCTCTCCCTCAATTTACAAGCCATCATTATGTCAACATTCGGTGCACGATTTACAATCGCCATCCGTTTTTCTACTTCATCCTTGGACATGAGAACAACCATGCCCCTATATTCCAGCTCTTTTGCTTCTCAAAGCATCTCCAATGCATTCTATGGATTGCTATCTAGGTTGCACAAATATTGAAAGACTTCCAATTTATGTGACATTAATATTTAATTAATAGACATTCAAGTTCAAATTTAATCTCCAATGCATTTTATGGATTGTTATGTAGGTGTGTTTTATTTTAGTAAGATAAAAACTAAATTACATTTAAATATGCATAGAAAATTTAAATCTACATAAGAAATTTAAATTTTACTGAGTGAGCATATCTAATGGAGCTTCTGAATTTGGATGGGGATCTAAACATTGTCTTTTTTTTTTTTGTCATGTCAACTTGGCAGAGTTGTTGACAACTTGCATTGGAGAATAATTATTTTTGACATTATCTATTATACTTGTGTGACAAAGTTTTTTATCAATCTACGGTTGCATTGGAGATGCTCCAAGTCAACCCATCCCATGACTATTCGTACAAAAATTAATATTTACAAACCAGTTACTTGTTTTTCCTTAGTTGTCCAAAAACAACCTCTCATTCATTGAACCCCACACACTCACTCACGCACTTAAAACATCCACAATAACGTCATGTCCGTTGTCGAAGAATTCCACGCCTTATTGAAATATAATACATGGGATTTGGTTCCACCGGATAAGTCTTGAAATATTGTCGGATGTAAGTAGATCATTCAATATAAAAAGAAATTCTGATGGTTGTAATCATTACAAAGCTCGTCATGTTGCCAATGGATTGATTATTACGACACATTTAGTGTGCATGTTTGGCTGAACTTAAGTTATAATTTAAGTTGGTTAAACTGATCAAACATATTTTTTATCTACATATTTCATAGAATTTACAACTCTTTATCAACTTATTATCTACACATTCCATAGGACCCACACTTATAAACACTTAAAACATAATTTTAGCACTTATTGCTTGTTTGGGTAAGCTTAATTTATAATTTCAATTGGTCAAATTGATTAAACATAATTTTTATCTACACATTTCATATGACTCATAACTTACTACCCACCACTACTCATAAGAACTTCAAAAATAATTTAAGCACTACCAAACATGGTCTCCCAACTTGCTCATGGGTTTTCCATTAAAGACCTTGGACCCTTGTCCTACTTTGTTGGTGTTGAGGTCATTTGTTATCCCCAAGATCTCTTCCATTCCCAGCATAAATACATTAGTGAGATTCTTCAACGTTGCAACATGGCAGATACTAATTATTTGTCATCTCCATTGTCTTTGTCTACTTCTCTTACCTTATTTGACAGCTCGTCCTTAACTAATACCACTCAGTATCGGCAAACATTTGGAGCTCTTCATTACTTGTGTTTGACTCGTCCCGACATCTCATTTGCTGCCAGTAAATTGTCTTAATTTATGCATCGGCCTACTATCAATCATTACGCTCTTGTCAAGTATGCTCTTCGTTATTTGAAATGTACACTTGACTATGGTCTCTTCCTTGGCTCCGGTTCACCACTTTGTTGTAAATTGTTCAATTTATATAATAAAAAGTGATTTGGATTCAAACTTCTATAAAAGAATATCAAGAAGTTGAAATAATACCCAAAGCAAAACCCAAAAACAAAGGAAGAAAGCCAAAATTTCTGCCTTGATTTTTTCAGTCATGTTCTTTGCTCTAACAGAATGATGCAAAATCTTTGCCTTTGGTGTTTGCCCAAGACAAATATTCAGTGACCATTGGTTTTGAATTTCTGGTGATGTTTTGAAAGATTTTGGCTTACTTTTGGCACATTTTTGTGTATTGAACTTGTTTATCTATATACATAGATGATTTTCATGTTGGAAAACATATGATTAACATAAAAGACATATACATACATCCAAATCAAAGTTCAAATCTCATATTTTCTTAAAGTGTTCTTTAAGTTCTTATTCAAGTTCTTTTGCTTGATTTGAACTTGAATTAAATGTTTGTTTACTCCTACAAACTTTTTACCTTTAAAGCCTTCAAGCACTTATCCTAGTGGTGGCACATATCATTTGAGGACAGCGATTCAAAATCATGGTCAAACCCTTCCTTTGGTGAATTAATTTCCTGTTTTATTCTTCATCTCCTTTTATGTTCAACAATCGCAACGATATTTTCGTGATGGAGAACGAGACTATGATGGCTACTATCAAAATGATGAATCAAGACCTTGTGAGGCTTGATAGGTTCGATATAACTAATTTTACCATATGGAAGGACAAGTTGAAATTCTTTCTCACCACCTTAAAGATCTTCTACATTTTGGATATGGATTTGGTACCATTACCGAACCAACTCCAATTGATTCTGATGCGATAAAGGCAAAAAGGAAGAAAATAAAAGAAGACGAGTTTATATGCAGATGACAGATCTTGAATGCTCTCTCTGATCGCCTTTATGATCTCTATACAAACACCACTTCGACAAGAGAGATATGGAATGCATTGGAAAACAAATACAATGCCGAGGATAAGGTACCAAAAAGTTTCTGAGTTCTAAATACTTCGATTTCAAATCTTTGGATAACATACATTTGTTAGGACAAGTACATGAGTTGCAAGTCATTGTCAACAAAATGAAGTCCAAGAAGATTGAAATTCTTGAGACTTTCTAAGTTGGTGCAATTATTGCTAAGTTGCCATCATCATGGTAAGGTTATAGGAAGAAAATTCTTCATATTTCTGAACATTATTCTTTGGAAAGGATTCAAAAGCATCATCAAATTGAGGAAGAATCAAGAGCACGAGATGGGAATAAACATTCTCATGAGGAGACTTCCAAAGTCCATGTCGTGGATCAAGCCGACAAATCAAACAAGGATTCCATAAAAGAAAATTCTCAAACTCCAACAAAGACAACAAGAACAAGAAAATATCCAAGGTTTCTTGTTATGTGTGTGGCAAACCCGGACATTATGCTCGTTAGTGTAGAAACCGCAAATAGCCAAAACAAATAGGAAAAGTGAACTCCATTGACACTGAAAATATTGTTGCTGCTGTGAGTATTGTCAATACCGCCAAAGGAAAGTTTCAAAGATGGTGGTATGATACTTGTGCCACAATACATGTTTGTTATAATAGGTCAGTATTCAAAACCTATCAAGAGGTTGATGATGAACACATTCAAATGGAAAATGAAGTTCAATCCAAGGTTGTTGGCAAAGGAATTGTGGACTTAAATTTCACATCCGACAAGAAGATTACATTGATAAATATTTTCCATGTACCGGATATGAATAGAAATCTTGTAAGTGGAGATTTGTTGGAAAAATAGAAAATTAAGTCCATATATAAGTCGAAAAAACTTATACTTTCCTAGAATGGTGTATTTGTTGAAAAATGCTATTCTAGTGATAGAATGGTCAAACTTTGTATTGTAAAAATGATATTAATAAAACTACATATTTGAATTATGTTGTTGAGTCTATTTCTTTATGGCATGATAGACTATGACATTTTGGTTACACTATTATAAAAAGAATGATAACAATTGAAATGATTTCATGTGAAAACACAGAACATAATAAATATGAACTATGTGTTAAGTCTAAAATAATTAAGAAACCCTTTCATAGTGTTGAAAGGACCTCTAACTTATTAGACTTAATTCAATCTCATATATGTGAATTAAATAGAATGTTAAGTAGAGTAGGTAATAAATACTTCATAACTTTCATAGATGATCATTCTAAGTTTTTTTATATCTATTTAATGAAGCACAAGGATGAAGCATTTAGTATGTTTAAGATATACAAAATCGAAATAGAAAATCAATTAAATAGAAAGATTAAAATTCTTAGAAGTGATAGAGGAGGTGAATACTTCTCTAATGAATTTAATCTTTTTTTTGTGAACATGGTGTAATATATCAATGTAGTGCTCATAGAACACCACAACAAAATGTTTTGGCTGAAAGAAAGAATAGAAAATTAGTTGAGATAATATATGATATGTTATTAAATCCTAAGTTGCTATTTAATTTATGGGGTGAAGCTTTACTAAGTGCATGTCACATAGTTAATAGGATTCATTCTAAAAGATTAAAGGTTTCTCCTACGAATTGTGGAAAGAAAGAAAACCAAACATTGGTTATTTCAAATTGTGGGGGTGTCTTGCTTATTGCAAGAACACAGATCCTAAAAAGACTAAGTTGGGTCCTAGAGAGATCAAGTGCACTTTTGTAGGACATGCTCAAAACAGCAAGGCATATCGTTTATTAAATTTGGAAACCAATGTTATAATTGAATCCCGAGACGTAGAGTTCTTTGAAATTTATTATCTTCGGATAATAATTCTTTAAGAAAATCTCAAGTGGAGACTCATAGTTCTACAAGATCACAAATAGAAACACCTTTCAATGATGTTGATACAAATGAACTTCATAGAAGTAAAAGAGCTCGAAAGGATAAAGTATTAGGACCGGATGAAATTGATTCTCAACTTATTTTCTTCTATTTGGTTGAGGAAAGTGAGAAGAGTGTCACAAAAACTTACTCTATATGTTCTTCAAGTGGAAACCAATCCTAAAACTTATCGAGAACAATTTCATCAAGAGATAATATCTTTTGGAATGATGCTATAAATGATGAAATAGATTCAATAATGTCAAACAATACTTGAGAATTAGTCTATTTACCACTTGGCTAAAAACTATAGGTTGTAAATGGGTATTTAGGAGGAAGTATAATACAAACGGTACTCTTAATACCTTTAAAACTAGGTTAGTAGCCAAAAGGTATCGACAAAGGGAATGAATAGATTACTTTGACATGTATGCACCAGCTGCATGAATAACCCTCGATTAAGATTTTATTTGCATTAGCTTCTATCTATGATATGCATATACATCAAATGGATGTTAAGACGACGTTCTTAAATGGTGATCTCAATGAGGAGGTTTATATGGAACAATCGGAAGGTTTTGTTTTACTCAAAATGAACATAAACTATGCAAATTAATAAAATTATTATATGGATTAAAACAAGCACCAAAGAAATGGCACGAAAAAATTGACTTAGCAATAATATCAATTGGATTAAAACATAATAGTGTTGATAAATGTTTATATTCAAAAGTTTGTAATAGTTATTTATACGTGGATGATATGTTAATTGTAAGTAATCAAATGCAAGGTATAAAAGTAACAAAGAGGTTTCTATCTTCCACATTCAACATGAAAGATCTTGGTCAAGTGGATACCATATTAGGTATCAAGGTTACCAAGACAAGTGGGGTTGTATGTTGATAATGTGATCAAAAAGTTCAATCACTTGAACATCAAAGAGGTAAATTCCCCATTTGATTCAAGTTTGAAACTTGTAAAGAATGATGGAAGAGTAATAGCACAACTTGAGTATACAAGTGTTATTAGAAGTCTTATGTATGCTGTGCAATGCACAAGACCCGATATAGCATTTGCAATTAGTAAACTTAGTAGGTTTACTAGCAATCCAAGTGAAAAACATTGGAAGGCTATTGGAAGGGTGCTTTGTTATTTGAAGAAGACCAAGGATCTAGGTCTCCAATATTCTAAATTTCTGGCAATCCTAGAAGAATTTATCGATGCTAGTTGGATCTCTAGTGCAGGTGAGAATAAATCCGCCTCAGGTTGGGTATTTACTCTTGGAGGAGGTGTAGTCTCTTGGAAATCCAAGAAACAAAAGTGCATTACACACCCAACTATGAAATCCGAATTCGTAGCATTGGCTGAAACCAGAAAAGATGCTGAATGGTATAGGAATTTAATGTATGAAATTCCATTGGGAGAGAAGAATAATCCTTCTATATCTATCTTGTGTGATAGTCAAGCCACTTTTGCTAGAGCGTACAATAAAATGTATAATGGTAAATCTAGACACATGAGCCTAAGACATGACTATGTGAAGAAACTAATTAAATATGGAATAATTTCACTCACTTATGTAAAGTCAAATGAGAATTTGGCTGATCGGCTTACTAAACTTTTCACGGCGGAGTTAGTGTGGACAACAACTAGTAGGATGAGGTTGAAACTCCGTAATTAAATCCACCAAATGATGGCAACCCTACCTGATTATTCTAACAAGTATACATCAGGTTCAAAAGGTAACAACAAGTTATTTGATAAGTGGATAGTTCCAATACTTATTCTTTTCTTAAACCCTATCCTAGGCTATAAAGACTAGTAGTCACGAAAATGGATGGATGAGTTTCTATAACTCATAATAAAGTTCAGATCGTTGGATCAAGTATCTCTAAAAGTGACAAAGATACTACAAGAACTTTACCTATACGAACTTTGAGGTGGTGCCGTCTCAATAGAGAGTTGGAGTTTATCTCTTAAAAATTCATGAATAGGAGAAGCACAAGGCCTTAAGAGTGCTAAATGAGATAGTGTGGAACTTGGAACACATGATGCTTGTGTGTGTGATTTCACCAGTATTATCCCAAGGAATAATAGGTTCAAAGCTTTCACGCTATCTGAGATTTCGATAATACTTTGTGAGATCTACACTAAGGTTGGATTCAAATCAAAAGATATCCATACTTTATGCATACACGTCGTTAAATTTGATTTTGAGCTCATTATATAATTGAACAAGTGGGAGAATGTTGTAAATTGTTCAATTTATCTAATAATAAGTTATTTGGATTCAACCTTCTATAAGAAATTATCAAGAAGTTGAAACAATACCCAAAGCAAAACCCGAAAACAAAAGAAGAAAGCCAAAATTTCTGCCCGGATTTTTAGGCTAGGCGTTCGCCCAGTATAAATATTCAGTGATCGTTGGTTTTGAATTTCTAGTGACATTTTGAAACATTTTGGCATCTTTTGACTTGGTTTTGGCACCTTTTCGTATATTAGACTTGTTTATCTATATATATAGATGGTTTTCATGTTGAAAAATATATGATTAACATAAAAGACATATACATACATCCAAATCAAAGTTCAAATCTCAGATTTTCTTGAAGTGTTCTTCAAGTTCTTATTCAAGTTCTTTTGCTTGATTTGAACTTGAGTTAAAGCTATGTTTACTCCTGCAAACTATTTGCCTTTAAAGCCTTCAAGCACTTATCTCGGTGGCTGCAAATATCGTTTGAGGATAGCAATTCAAAATCATGCTCAAACCCTTCCTTTGGTGAATTAATTTTACTATTTTGCTCTTCATCTCCTTTTATGTTCAACACACTTTCAATCCATGCGTTCTCTAGGACCGATTGGAGAGGTAATCTAGATGACTGCTCTTCCACCAGTGCCTTCCTTATTTTTCTTGGTCATAACCTTGTTTCTTGGAGTGTAAAGAGACAACCATCCATCATTCCACCTTCACTGAATGAGAGCATAAGGTTGTTACCAATACTATGGAAGAACTTGCATGGATTCAATCTCTTTTTCGAGACTTAGGTATTTGCCTTCTTTAAAAATTGGTGCCACATATTTATTAGCCAATCCAATCTTTCATTCTTGCATGAAGCATGTTTTATTGACTTTCATTTTGTTCGAGAGAAAGTCCACTCTAGAGCTTTACAAGTGGCACATGTTTTCTTTTCTAATCAACTTGCAGATGCCCTCACAAAACCTATCTCTAAACAATGATTCCTTTGGCTGCAATCCAAGATTGGTGTTTCTGACTGGACGACTATCTTCTGACGGGCAATATAAGTAGACCTACGTGATCTTCCCCAACAAATCTTCATATTTCCTTGTATTAATTTATTTAATTCCTTTATTTTACGTAAAACTACAATATAGAGAATTTGTAACCATAGTTTTCATACCCGACTCAGGCACTAACCGAGATGAAGAAGTGAGTCACTGGGTAAGTGGTTCAACTGCTAATTTAGTGGTTGAACTGGTGGGTTAATTTTGTCAAATATAATAAAATTAATTTTATTAAATAATAAAATTGTGATAGTAATTATCATTCATTAAATTAATCCTACACTATTTTTAAATATTTACTCCAAAACTCAAGAAGATAAAAAATAAAAATTAAGATGAATTTAAAAAAAAAATCATGTTAGAAAAAAAAAATTAGCAATGAAAAAAGAAATTAAAAAAAAGTGGTAAGGACTATTCAAATTCTAATTCTAAAGTGGTAAGGAAGTATTCACATTTTAAATAAAATTTGACAAATTTCAATTAGCAATGAATCCGTGGATTTTTTTTTTTTTCTCTTGTGTCGATCGCAGATCGCTCTAATAAAGCAACTCAAACTGATTTTTGACCAGGTCACGGGTTTTTGGATCAACCCCCTGGCCGTTTGGGTTTTAAAACACCGTGTGTGACATTATATAGCCATTAGGATGTAGCTAATCTTAGTAAATGGGTGTATATATATTTCTGATTTCTTAATGAAATGATGTATTGTAATTTCACAAATCATCTTCATTCTCCAGATGAAATGACTCTAAATAAATTAATAACATAGAAGGAAAGAACATCAACACTAGAAATAATCGCTTAATCAATATAAGAAATAAAGGGATTGCACAACATGATTGAAGACTTTGTCTAGAGATGGTAAAAATATCTGATCCACCCCGAACCTGATGGATACCCGATCCGAATGGAGCGAAAAATACCCCATCTGCAGATCGACAGGACGGATTGGGACAAATATCTGTGATCCGCCGCGGATCTCGGGACGGATCGGATCGGGGCTGCCCCGATCCGCCCCCCGAATTTTAAAAAAAGATTAAAATATTGAATTTATATTTTGTTTTATATGTGATTTGATAATTAAAATATTTTTTGAATAAAAAAGTTATCACCTTTGACATATTGTGGACCTTGCACAAGGTTTAGTGAGGAGAATGATATTGTTTAAACTCTTATAGTATAGTAGTAAATCTTGTTTCAATATATTTTAAATTTTTTGAATGCCAAAAAAAAAATATGGATCAGTATACGGATCAGGGCTCTGATCCGCCCCGATCCGTATCCGATCTGCATCGCGGGGCGGATTTGGATCGAACCGATCCGCCCAATCGCCTGGTTGCCATCACTAACTTTGTCTAAAACAACTCCAAAATTCAAGATATGATTGCGTCCAAATTATTTCAGCTGATTATGTAATTGTCCAGTTAGTATTCATGTAAAACATCTATATTTTGTATCATTGTTCAATGAAATCAAAAAGCCTCAACACCATGTTTACTTCATTTTCGAACTTTAAGAAAGAACCAGAATTAACCATTCAATCCCTCCATCATGTCTCTAGTTTAGTCTTTGTTGAACTAAGTACATCTAACCTCATCCTATGGCGTTCTCAAATCATCCATCCAGTCCGTAGTCTTGTTGTGTATCATCACCTAATCGATGATGAGAAACTAGCAGAGAAATTGTCGACGACAAGGGCAATGCCAGTCCTAATACTCTCTATCAACCATGGCTCAACAATGATGGACGTCTCTCTTCTTGGCTGAAGTCCACGATAAAATAAGATGTGCTTGATTTCCAAAGAGGCCGAAACATCACACGAGATCTGAATTCGGTTGAAGAGCAACTATTGCATATCACAATTAAAAGGAAAGGACTCTCAAGAAATCGTTGGTGTCATTTTGTAAAGTATCTCAAACTCTGGATGAATACTTGAAAGAGTTTTAAGGATCTTGTTGCCTTTTCTCTTAATGGCTCAAATGATGTATCTCTTTATGCCAGCTCGGGAGGCACCTCACATATGATCAATGATGTAGGTAAGAGCTTGTTTGGTACAACTTAAAAATCTATTAAAAAACTGAAGTTAAAATTAACAATTAATTTTAATCACATATTTTAAGGGACCCTCAACTTTTATCAATTTTTAAACCACACATTTCATTAGTTTTTTTTTTTTTTTTTTTATCAAAATCTACTAAAAAGCTCAGTCAAACAAGTGCTAAATTATCTAACATAAAACCGTACATTGGTAGTGATATGATTTATGTCAGTGATGATAATAGATTTAAAACCGTACATTGGTAGTGATATTCCTTATGCTAGTAATACTTGTGTTTCCACTGGTGAGTGAGAGTTAAAATTGAAAGATGTGCTTGTAAAATCATTCATACATTTTGTTTTATAAAGATGTGCTTATAAAGATAATTCATTCACATCAGTTTTCATCATTTTGTTTTATTGTCAAAGATTAAGTGTATGTTTGTTAGTGCTTATAAGCACTTATAAGATGATCAAATATTATTTTTATCCATACATTTCGTATGATTTACAACTTTTATCTACACATTTCGTAAGATCCACTACTTATAATCTACAAAAATCTTTACCAGATGCTTTGGATGAGTGTTTTCAAAAGGCTCTTAGAGCATGTTTGATTTGGCTTTTTTTGGGGAGCTAAAAAGTTAGTCAAATGGTCAAACTTTATTTTTAACAACATATTTCATTCCACCTACATTTTTAATGCATTTTTTAACTACACATTTTATGAACCCGACCAACTTTTATCAAATAAACTTACTAAAAATTTATTATCAAATGCGACCTTAATGCAATAAGGATAGGCAACCCATCCTCAATTATCTGGCATCAACGTCATGACCATCATCATATGAAGTTATTAACTTTGTTAAAGGAAAATAAAGTGGTAGATGTCACCTATTGGATAACTCAACCTCCCATATGTATTAGTTGTTAAATAGTAAAAAGTTGTAAATTGCCTTTCAATAGTTGGAAGAAAATTTCACAATTTCTTTTTGAAAAGATACATTGTGATCTTGGGGAACTACTCATCTGTCTCCAAATCAGGGATTTTGGTTCTACTTGTAAGGCCCAAAATATTAGATACTTTCAAGAAAGTTAAAACAATCAATAGCTTTAAAAAAATAAACAATGCAAAAATGTAAAGAACGCAATATTTGTTTCGGCCTAAGTCCCAAAGGTTTGGTGACCATATTCTAACACCTATATCATCTGTTGAGCATCCACAATGTAGAATATGCTCTAAACATTAATAATCAACCAACTGACAACCAAAATGTACAGCAATATTGAATATTACAAATATCTGTAAACTACTCAAGCTAATCTCAAGAAACCTCAATCAAAATACTCCAAAAGTTATTGTTCACGAAGAACACCCAAAACCTTCCTACCACTAATTCAGCAAACAATAATAAAGAACTATATCTATCACCAAGAACTAGATTAAACCAAAAAAGGAAGAAGAAAACAGAAAGAGATGAAGATTTCTTCTTGAGAAAACAAATGAGAGAGTTGCCTCTCTGGAACCAAAAGTCAAGTAGCCAGCAATCAATCTAAATGAATGAATCACCAAGGAAGCGTATTAGGTCAGCATCCAATGGCAGCTAAGACACTACGTGTCATCATCTCAGGCTAAAGGTCCACTCACAGAAACGCATTTTGGGCTTTACAACTTCTATCCAATTCCGGTGGCAAAACATGCCTTTTACCCAACAGCTCCACCTTACTATCAGGAATTGGTTGTCAATCAATGCTTAGAACAATTATCCATTTTGCTTTCATTTCCTCAGTACCTGCAAATTATAAAAGAGAAAACAATTAATCAGATTCAAACTTAGTCAATTGAAAGAATTTTTGAATAATTTTTGAATTTATTTAAAGGAATGACTTTAGTACTCATATCAGATGGATTAAACTAGGTTGCAATCTTTTCCAATTTCAAAACACCTTTAGAAATGATATCCCTAATAAAATGATATTTGATATTTATATGTTTTGATATATCATGAAACGTAGTATTTTTACTCAAATGTATAGAACTATGATTTTCAGGGAAAAAAACAGCATTTCCATCTATAAAACCAAATTCTTTAATAAACCACTAAGCCAAATACCTTCTTTCACAGCATTAGCAGCAGCTATGTATTCAGCTTTAGCCTTTTGAAGCTGATATTTTTAGCTAATCAAAGTACCACATAAGGTAAAAATAGTATGCAGAGGTTGATCTTCCGCTATCTCTATCCCCAAAAAAATCGTAATCGAGATAACATTTCAAGGTTATGCCTTCTTTACATTTTCTAAAGATTAAACCTAACATGGAAGTGTCATTTAAATATTTGAGAAGCCACTTAAGAGCTTCCCAATGGCACTCTCCGTGATGAGCCATAAATCTACTTAATACACTAATGCTATAAGCAAGATCAAGCCTGAAAAAAATCATAAGATACATAACATATCCAATCATATTTGTATAAGGAACTTTTTCCATTCATTCATACTCTTCTTGAGAATTAGGACAAAATTCAGAAAACAATTTGAAATGATTAGCAAGATGTAAACTAATAGGCCTACAATTAGACATAGCAAAATTTTCAAGTATCTTTCTCACATAAGAATGCTGATTTAAAATTAGCAAGTCATTTTACTAATCCCATTGAATTTGCATAACTAAAATTCTTTTTGCAGCACCCAAGTCTTTCATATCAAATTCAGAGTTCAATTTTTCTTTAATTCTTTGAGTTTCATCTTTATGATGACTGGCAAGGAACATATCATCAACATGGAGAAGTAGATAGAGAGAATTGGCCCCTCTTACAGTGGAGACAAGAGTCAAATTTGCTCTTTTGAGAGCCAATATTTAGTACAAAAGTGTCAAATCTTATGTACCATTTACCTTGGAGTCTGCTTAAGTCCATATAAGGACCTTTTTAAAAGACAACCCATATCGGACTTTCTTCTCTCCTTAAAACCTAAGGGTTGACTCATATAAATGGTTCATCTAACTCACCATTGAGAAATGAAGTTTTAACATCTAACTAATCCAATTCCCATCCAAATTGAGTTACAAAAGATAAAATGATTCTTATGGTTGTATGTTTTACTAAATGTGAGAAATTTCTGAGTAATCTACACCCTCCCTTTAAGTAAAGCCCTTAGCAACAAGTCTAGCTTTAAACCTGACATTGTTATTACCACCATCATTCTCTTTTATTTTGAAAATCCATTTACAATCAACTACTTTTTGATTTGTAGGTTTTTCAACCAAAATCCAAGTATTATTTTGAATAAGAGAAATCACTTCTTCTTCCATTGCCATTTTCTATTTCAAATAATCTTTACAGTTCATTGCTTCTTCATAGGTGATTGGTTCATTTTCAATTACTTCTTGATATGTGAGAAAAGAGACAAAATTATCATTAGTAAACCTGGCCGAAGATCTGATTTGCCTTCTCTCTCTATCTCTAGTGAGTTGATACTCATCAATAGGCAGAGTTGATGGATTATGAGGATTTTCATCCATTTTCCCTTCATTTTGTAAATAATTTTCTTGATCATTCAATTTATCTCTTTCTCTCATATCCACAGTATTTTCAAAATTAGAAAACTCTACCTCAATTCTAACATCTCTTTCTTTCAAACTTATACTGACTTCTTTTAAACAATGCATTAAGGACTCATTAAAGACCACATCCCTCCTAATTATGACTTTATACCCTCTCTCTTCTTTAACCTAGAGCCTATATCCTTTTATGTTTTCCCCATATCATAATAAGAGATCTAGGCTCTACTTTACCAACATTTTGATGAGCATATGCAAAACAACCAAAAATTTTAAGATGAGAGTAGTCAACAGTTCTTTTGGACCAAATAGCCTCTGGAACTTTAAAGTTTAAGGCACTGGAAGGCTTCTATTTACCAAATAAGCAGCAGTTATAACAGCTTCACCCAAAACAATTTAGGAAAACCAGAAGTCAAAAGCATGCATCTTACTTTGTTCAAAAAAGTTCTATTCATTCTCTCAGCAATTCCATTTTGCTGTCCATTTTGTTGAGGTGTATATGTCAATGTTCTGTGTCTAATGATCCCGTGTATTTTGCAAAACTCATTAAATTCATAATTGCAAATTTCAAGACCATTATTTGTTCTCAAAATTTTAACTTTATGATCAACTTGATTTTGAATATGAGTTTTACAAGTTTTGAAAACATAAAAGGTTTCATCTTTTGTTTTTAATCGAAACACCCAAGATTTTCTTGAAAATATCATCAATGGTCAACAAATAATATTTGAACCAGATTGAGTACACACGTAAGCAAGACCCCACAAATCACAATGTAAGTAATCAAGAATTTTTTTAAATCTATGAATTCCAGGTAAAAAAGGGTGCTTAACTTGCTTTCCTAAAATATATTTTTCACAAGAAGTAATATCATACAAATTAACTTTATCAAAAACACCTTGATTTTGTAAAGATTTAAGGCCTTTGTTACCTATATGACCAAGTCTCTCATGCCATAATTTTGAAAAAACAAAATTTTCATTTGAGATTGCTGTTGATAGACCAAAAATAGGTTTTTCTTTTAAAAATATAAACTATGTCTCTTCTTAGAATTAATAATCAAATCATAATCCTTGAAGATTTTTATTTGTCCCTTTCCAATCCATATGTCAAACTCCATATCATCTAAGACACCTAAGGATATTAGGTTTCTATCAAAATCAGGCACAAGTCTAATTTTTTGAAAGATTAAGTTGGTTCTATTTTCTAAAACAATACACACATTTTGTATTCCATCAATACTACATGTCATGTCATTTCCCATATGAAAATGACCACGTCAGTTTTTTGAAAATTAGTGAACCAATTTCTATTAGGACACATGTGAAAAGTGCACCCAGAATCAAGGATCCATTCTCGACTTAGATGTCTTTTAGAACTAACAAGAACAACACCATTTTCAGAATCTTCCTTATTATATGCTAAGACTGTAGTTTCTTCTTTTGTATCCTTTTATTTTAGTTCATTTTGTCTTTTGAAACAATCTTTAATAAAATACCTAGTTTTTACACAGAAATAGCATTTCTTTCCTTTTGCATTGTTTTAAGACTTTTCTTTACTCTGACTCTTTCTTTTTTCTCATATTGTTCATTTTTAGAATGAAATTTTAATTTACCAGATTTTTTACATTAAACCACTAAGATCTCTCCTTTCAAATTTTCTCTTGACTCAGATTTTAGCTCTAAATCTTTATTTTTAAGGGCACTGATAATTATATCAGTTGTTAAAATATCCCTTCCATATTCTAGAGCATTTTTTAAGTCTTTGTGCCTATCACTTATGGAGTTTAACAAAACCACGGCCAATTGTTCTTGTGAAAGTTTTTCATCACAATTGGCAAGATCTTAGGACAACTTTGTAACTCTTTTTAAATTTTCATCCAAATCAAGGGAGAAGTCTATTTTGAAATAAAAGAATTGTTTCAAAAGGTAACATTTGTTTGGAACAATTTTAGACACATAATGCATCTGAAGTTTGGTCCATAGTTCAGTAGCACTACTAGTTTCTCCTATTGTTCTTATCACATTTTTAGATAAGTGTAAAAGATGGAAAATTGGTGCAAATGGTGCTTAACCTTCGCCTTGAAAGTGGAAATGGCCCATAACCTTTGTTTTTTAAGTACAATGATCCTAACTTATCTGCTTTTGGTGCACAATTAGTCCTTATTTGATGAAAAAGATAAGATTGCCCTTATTTTTAATTAAAAAATTGAATTGGATTTCTAACATTTACAAAATGTACAAATAGGTCCGATACATTTATTAAATAATATTTAATTTAGCATATAAAATATATCACTATAGTCGTGTCAATTAAAT
The DNA here is from genome assembly GCA_023638005.1 of Forsythia suspensa. Taxonomy (NCBI): domain Eukaryota; kingdom Viridiplantae; phylum Streptophyta; class Magnoliopsida; order Lamiales; family Oleaceae; genus Forsythia; species Forsythia suspensa. The sequence goes on along the minus strand of CM042674.1, from coordinate 33,824,154 downwards.
TTTCATAAAAGAAAATATAAAATTATTATGTTTTAGGTATATGTAATTGCTACGTGATGCGAAAAAGTTGAATAAAAATTAAGCTAAATAACAAAATGGCGTATATAATTTTATGACATTGAACCAAACTTATTATGTTTTTTTTTAACATAAAACTACTAATAAAAATTAATTTAAACATTATGTGTTCTTTATTTTTGAACGATAATAAAATGATAAATTAAAATATGAATAATACAATTTGAGCTCTAATATTTGTAGTTAATAAATAAATAGCTCAATTAAATAAAAATACTTAAGTATCAAGTTTGTGACAAAGTTATTTTTCTTTTTATGTTGTAACGATAAAATTAAAGTTTAAATTTTTAAATAATATGATTACTTAATAATAAAAAATAATTTTAATTAACACGTTTGTTAATAATTATGAGCTTAAATTTTAATTATTTTACAATAGTTCGTAAAATATACAAAATAATTTAGTATATTATCAACTTGTTAGTTTCTTTTAATTTTTCATAGAAAAATAAAAGTACTAGACGCTTTTGTACTTTTTGCAAAGGTTAGAAATCCAATTGAAAATTTCTCTAATTAAAAATAAGGGCATATTTATCTTTTTCATCAAATAAGGACCATTTACGCACTAAGGGCAAATGTTACGAATCATTTGCGCCAATTTTCCTAAAAAGATAGTAATCTACTCAATTTCTTCCAATTCAAATTTCTTTGTCATAGATATGTCATCGGGTCAAGAGTCATCAAGAGCTTTTGAACATCTTTATTGCATCAAAATAACTTTTAACTTATAACCCCACATATTAATGTCCCATTTTCGATCAAAAATATTGAGTTCAAATCTTGTTGAAGTCATTTTAAAGGATTTTTGAAAAAACACTTTAAACAGTTGTTTTTTCTGAAAACAAGAGTTCTTAATCAATAACAACAACAAAGATATATTTAGAAAATTTTTATTCCTTTCCAAGCAGTAAACACAACACAAATAGTCTATAAAAAATAAGCACAAAGAAGTTTTACATACAAAATATCACATGTAGTTACTCATATACACAATATGAAATAAACTACATTGTACACATAGTAAACATTTTGTCTCCAGCAGAAAAGAACTCTAAGAAACACTACACGTACTGGATTTATCTCAGATTCTCAAGGTTTTGTAAGAGCCTTTGGACAAAGAATAGTCTCTAGGGAGATTTTTAGTGAACGGAGTAAAATACGAAAAGAAAATGGATTATCCTAACTAGATTAACAGCAGAAGTTAAAAGAAAATGATAGATCTCACCACAGGGTTTCTCAATCTCCACAGAATGTTGAGTTTTACCACAGATCCTTTATCAAGAAAGGCTTCAAGAAAGTCAAAACAATCAACATATCTAAGAAATAAATGATGCAAAAATGTAAAGAACACAAGATTTGTATTGGCCTAAGCCCAGAGGTTCGGTGACCAGATTCTAACACCTGCATCAACTATTGAGCATCCACAATGTAGAATATGCTTTAAGCATTAATAATCAACCAACCGGCAACCAAAATGTACAGCAATGTTGAACATTATAAATATCTGTAAACCACTAAAGCTAATCTCAATAAACCTCAACCAAAATACTCCAAAAGTTAGTGTTCACGAAGAACACCCAAGACCTTCCCACCACTGATTCGCAAAACAAGAATAAAGAACTACACTATCACCAAGAACTAGATTAAACCAAAAATATGGAAGAAGAAAACAGAATTAGATGAAGATTTCTTCTCAAGAGAACAAATGAGAGAGTTGCCTATCAGAAACCAAAAGTCAAGTAGCCAGTTATCAATATGAATGAATGAATCACCAAGGAAGCGTATTAGGTAAGCCAAAGGTCAACATCCAAGGGCAACCAAGACACCACGTGTCATCATTTCATGCCAAAGGTCCACTCACATAAACGCATTTTGGGCTTTCCAAATTATATCCAATTCTAGTGGCAAAACACGCCTTTTACCCAACACTACTCAATTTTTGTAGATGACTTGTCACGCTTTGCTTGGTTATATCATTTAAGAAAAAAATCAGAATTTCTTAACTATTTTCTTGAGGTTTAGAAACTGGTGGAAAACCAATTTGTTCAGGGAAAATCAAAATTTCTTAACTATTTTCTTGAGTTTTGGAAACTAGTGGAAAACTAATTTGTTCGGTGAATAAAGGTTTTCCAATGTGATGGTGGTCACTGGCGAAGCTAGGGGGCTTAGGGGGTCGTGGGCCTTCTAAATTTTTAGAATTTATTTACTTTTTACTCTTTTTTAATTTTATTATTAAAAATTACTTAAGAACTCATTATAACCCTCAAAAAATATATTTTATATTTAATTATATGAACTAGGCAAGTCAAATTGACGTCAAGTAAAATTTTAATTAAATTGACATATAAAAATTATAAAACTAAATAGAAATATTACATCCAATTCTAAGAGTCATCTTTGGCTTATTATTTTGAACTTGTCATTTAACGGGTTTTCAGTCCAAAAGATGTGCTATGAAATTGGCCATGAATCATTTGTAATGGTACTAAGAACCAACACCGATAAGTGATGAAATATAGCTAGGAAGTAAGCTAAAAGAGGTGACGTTGAAATAAAAATTAAAAGTGAAAAATCAAATTATTATATCCATTTCTAGTAGCCATCTTTTGCTTGTTATTTTGAATTTTTCGATTAACGATTTTTAAATCCAAAAAATACGTTACAAAGTTTGCTATGAATACTTTCAAATGGTACCAATAATCTACTTCGACGAGTTAAAAAATGTAACCCAAAAATAAGTCGAAAGAGGTGATGTCAATTAAAATAAAAAAAAATTAGATAATTATATGTATTCTAGCAGTCATATTTAGCTTGTTATTTTGATTTCATTGTTTAACAATTTTCAATCCAAAAGATGCATTGAGAAGTTTGTCGTGAATACTTCGAAACATTATCAAAAACTTATCCCCGAAGAGTGAACAGTATAGTTCGAAAATTAGTAGAAAGAGATAACGTCAAAAAATGAGAATTAGAAGACGAAAAATAGATTATTAAATGCATTTTGATCAATCATCTTTAACTCGTTTTTTTTTAACTTGTCGTTTGACTTTTTTTTCAATCTCAAAAAATGTGACATTTTTGCATATCTTAAATTTGCCCCCACAAGATAAACATTCCTAGCACTGTCAATGATGGTGGCGGAGAATTAGTTCTAATTTGTTTCTCGAACATCTCAAGAATTGGGGAATTGAATTAAATGTCTGGTGACCAAGAACACCTCAATAAAATGGGGTAGCAGAATGAAAGCATCGTCATAATGATGAAATGGATTTGACAAATTTTAATTGTATAAAATATATATTTGGACAATAGTTTCATTTTTTTTTAAACAGAAAAATAAAAGAAAAGAAACAAAATAAAATCTAGAAAAGAAGGAGAGTGATGTTGAGAGTGCAAAGGGAAAAGGTACATAAATGAGCAACAATCAAATCACAACATCCGACAAGAAATTGGAGGGCAATTTGGTAGCAACTCAAAATTTGTATCTTTATCAATATTATTTTTTATTCTGTTACTTTCTTTTTTGAGAGTTTCTTTTCAATTTTTTTCTTTGAGTACGCTGCTATTGCATATGGTTTCTCCAATTTTATAGAAGGCTCAAAGCAAAAGGATGCCATAATAAAAAAAAATTCCTAAGAAAGAGAAATTGAATTAAGCGTGTGGGTGGTTGGATTTTGTTACGTGAAGAAATCTACATCTATAGAGAGAATTAGGAACAATGTTAAATGATTTTTATTCCTAAAACACCTTCTTTAATGTCCAATTTAATTATAGAGCATGAAAAACCCAAAGCAAACTTTATAATTAAATTGGAGTACGAAGAAGATGTTTTTGTTTTTTAACCTCGAATAATTTGTTTTTCATAACCCACTCATTTTTCATGCTTAACGAACTCCATATATATACATACACAAGGTGCATTTATAAAGCTAGTGATTTTATAGCCTCGATATATGTACACCTCCTTACAAAGGTGCCATGTAATAAAATAAGGACCTTTGATCTTTCCTTGAAACTAAATTATAGGCATGTTCATACATCAAGATAGCTACTCACGACACGTGGCAACATCAAATTGTTATAGAGGATGTATGATTTGGATCCGGACACACAGTAGCATCAAATGTTTTGGAACTTTACAATTTACTCCTAGAAAGTTCTAAAACTCTATATTGACTACGATTCAGGGTATAATTCACTGCAGGTCACTCAACTTAAACTGAAAATCTCATCTGTAATTGAAATTCATTTTCTCACAAATAGATCACTAACTTCACTTTTGTTTAAATTTTATTCACTTTGTTCATTCCTGTTAATTGAACTAATAGTAAAGTTCTACTTGGTTGTAAATTCTTATTGATTGCTTATGTGGCAATCTATCTGAGAGTTGAGTGACGTGATTGAAATAAAAATTAAATTTAATGAATCAATTGATATTTTTTTTAAATTTTAACGGCGATCAATAATTTTAAACCAATTGAAAATGATTTATTGAGGATTGTATAACTAGTATTTTATTTTAATCTTGAATAGAATGTCTTAAAATCGACATTCAAAATCTTATTTTCCTTTGGAAATATTCATAGACACTTCATAAGAACGGTTCACTTAGTTGAAGTCCACCTCCTTTGTTAAGGTGATTGCAAACATACATATCGTAAAAAAAAAAAAAAAAAGTATAGAACATATATTGAACCAGACCGAATCCCAAAATGTCATTCTACATATTCCTCAATATTTAGGCTATCCACGCAGTGTGAGAAGTAGGTGATTACATGTAATACCATGAAATTTTATGTTTTTACCAAAAGGACGTGTGTGAAGTTTGGAAAAGTTTGGGTTAAACCAAAAAACTTCATAAGTTTAGAAACTAAAGTGCTAATTTGAGAAAAGTATGCCCCGGAGACATTTTCTTGCCAAATGGTGGATTTTAAGGTTATTTTAAGTTTTAGAATGCATTTTGGTAAAATTAGGAAGATGTGAGGTTAAAATGAATTTTTCTCAAAAAACGTCAGTCCATTGATCTAAACAGTTCGGGAAACCCAAGATTAAATTGAATTTTTTTGTGTGATAGAGGAGGTTAAAATGAGTTCAACGACAAGAAGTTATGAATTTTTTTGAAGTTAAGGGCCCATTTAGTATATGATAAATAGTTAAAGATAACGAATAAAATTAGTCTTATCTTATTTGGACGGAATCGACGTCTTGATACATTTTTAGCCAAAATGAAGAGATGTCTTATCCTCGGAAAAAGGAAGACAGAAAATTGTAGAGATATACGTAGATGATATGCTGGTGAAAAGTCAGAGGGCAAGCAAGCACATAGCCCATCTAGGAGACACCTTCAATGTTCTTCGACGCTATTTGATGAAGCTCAACCCATTGAAATGTGCCTTTGGGATCGTCTCTGGCAAGTTCTTAGGATACATAAATGAGAGGGGAATAGAGGTTAATCATGAGAAAATTAGAGCCTTGTTTGAGATGAAATCTTCTCAAATGAGATACTGAGCCTTAGTGGGAGGATTGCAGCTCTAAGTTGCTTTGTTTCTAAGTTAACTGATAAATGTCTTCCCTTTTTCAAAACGATAAAAAAGATGGAAGAGGTTTGCGTGGACTCCAAAATGCGAACAGGCTGTTAGAATGTTGAAGAAGCACCTTGGTCGGGTTCTTTTATTGTCCAAACCAATTCAAGAAGAGCTGCTACAATATCCCTAGCTGTCTCACATAGGCCACTAGTGTCGTCTTAGTATGGGCTAAAGGAGCACAACAACTTCCAATTTAGTATGTCAACAAGGCACTTTTAGACGTTGAGACGAGGTATCCAGACATGGAGATGTTGGCTCTTGTGCTTATTATCGTTTCTAGAAAGCTGAGGACATACTTCCAAGCCCATATCATAAAAGTGCAGACCAACTATCACTTGAGGCAAGTTCTACAAAAACCTGATGCTTCAGGTTGGCTATTGAAATGGACTATAGATCTGAGTCAATTTGATGTCCAATTTCGGCTCAAGTCATCCATCAAAGGTCAGGCCCTCGTTAATTTCCTAGCAAAATTCACTAAGGGCCATGTAATGCCTATGGATGTGGAGGCCCTCGGACCATTCGAGTTGTCTGGGCCAAAGTCGTGTGTCCTATATGTTAACAGATCATCTAGAGAGACGGGTTCAAGGAAAAGGATTCTTCGACACCATCTTAATTGTGCCTTGAGGTTCAGTTTCAAAGCTTATAACAATTCGACACCAATCTTAAAATCAATTTGAAGTCGTCCCTCTGAACTGCCGACAAATTAGTGAACTGCCGACAAATTAGTCTTTCTTTTAAAAGGAACGGCTTTAATTAGCACATATTTGTCTACTTCGGCAATTGGTTGGGCAACTGAGTTGATTGTCTTGACTTTTCCACTACCTTTCTCTTGTACAAGCCCGAGACGCTCTACTTCGGTACTTGCAAGGTAGTTGTGAGTAATACCAGTATCTACCATGGCATTGATTGGTTTCCATTGATCTTCATATCATTGTACGTCAAGTATTTAGCCCTACAAACATGAGGTTCCAACTCTTTTTTCCATCTTTTTTGAGAACCATCGCCATTTTTAGTCACTCGATGCGATATTGTAATGCATCAATGCGAGAATGCCCCCAACGATATCCTCGTCCTTTTCAGAATTGGCCTCGCAGTGACTACTGGCCTGCGGGGTATTTTGCTTCAAACTCGATGCTCTACTTGTCAGTTGGCTTAACGCATTTACAAACTGTTTATACGGGCAATTCTTCACCCAATGAGGCCCTCTGCATAAAAAGCACACATCCTTTCTAGGAGTACTACCTGGTTTGCTCTCCTTTGTTCTAGTTGTTTTGATGGCCACCCTGATGGCCGTCCTAATAGTTTCTATAATGGCCTCCCTTATAGTGAGAGTAGCTTTCTCTCCCATTTGAGCTTGATGTTTCTTCCCCTTCGGGATTGGCTATTTACTTGCAGCCGCTCTTTTCTAGGTTCAAATTGATAGTCCATCAAGCATTCGACAGTTCCCATTATCTTGCTTACATCAGCCACCTTCTGTCTTTGGAGTTCAGTTCCCGTCCATAGTAACAGCTCTTCCATGAAAGTGAAGAGCTTATCCTTTTCCGACATGTCTCAAATGTCCAGCATTATAGTCCTGATGATGCCAGCATGTTTCAGTTCTCGTAATATTCTACGTTTTCTGGCAAAAACTATAATCTGATCGCCTCTTTGAGGAGAACCCATGTGTCTATCCAGTCCCCGTTGGCCTAATTATCAGCATATTTGTCCGCCACCATAGTTTTGCATCTCAATCCAGATACATGGTAGTTGTTGTCATCCTTCTTACCTCGTCTTCAATATTAGTAGTAAGAAAGTATTGTTCCATGTCAAGTAGGAAGTTCTCAACTTCCTTCGCATCGCGAGCCCTTCCATAGGTGCGCGGTTCTAGAATTCTAAGCCTAGGTGTATACTTTTGTGCGGGGGGCTTGCCCATTGCTGACTGCAAGTTGAAATATGTCTCAAAGTTTTCTTTTCTTCATTTGACTTTCATCCAGTTGGATGTTTTATTCGTGGATGTCCGCTTCTGCTGTCTCGACCTTTTCCTTAAGGGTTTCGACGACGTAACATAACCTGGTAGTTTGTCTATCAAGCGCATCCATTCACTGTTTAATACTCTTTTTATGATCCACCACATTAGTGGTGTGTGATCCATTCGGATCCATCGGTTTCTTCTCGAAGGTCGTGAGCCGCAGCTCTGATACCAACTATCACAGAGCACTTTTCTTTCTAGTGCAGAAAGGGGCATTGTTAGGTAGTAGTCTACTCCGCTACACTACCTTTCGCTAATTCTCGGTCAATTCAATAATGAAAGACAAATTAAAGACTTTGTAATATTGAAAATAACATGTTCATTGATTAATAAAAATAGAAAATTACAATTACTGGTGCAGAAAGTGAACATTAGTGAGTTTGACAAGACTTCGAATACCAACTATCCCCTATAATAGCTTAAGTAAGAAAACATTTAACTTACAAGACGTTCAAAAGCTGAATAATTGTAATAAGTTTTTACAAATAGCATGATTCTTTTACAACTGAAATAAACTATTACAACTTATTTCAGAACTAACAATAGGTACGGTTGAAGTTGGGCAAACTGCGACTGCGAGTGGTCAGATGGGCTAAGTATAGTTGCGGGTCCTAACACAGCAGCTATTCTAATAAATTGGTCAGATCACCGAACCATTTATTGCTTGGGATCTTTTCATAAATAAACCACTTTTTAAAAATAATTCTAATTTTATCAACTTAACAAATTTATTCCAAAAATACTACATTCTTAAAATTATATTAATTAATAAAATAATAAATTAAAATTAAATCTATACTACAAAATATATATTTCCACGTGAATTTACTTAAATTTGCATTTGAGTCCTTAATTATTTGCACAATAAGTCCTTCATCTTTATAAAATTTTCACTTTAGTCCCTATATTTTATCTTTCATTTCAATTTAGTCCTTTTTATTTGCAACTCAAGTCCTTCAACTTTTAAATTTGTACAAGTTGGTCCCTATATTTATACTTTTATATCGCTTTAGTCCTTTATAGTATCACTATTTGATACATATGTTACAAATGATATTGTGTATCAATGTTTGATACAAATATTAAACGATATGATATTTTGTAACAATCGTATTTACAAATTGAAATATAAAATATTAGTGATACAAAATATTAATTCACGTAGACGTGTATTGTATAAAATAACAACATAATATAATCAGAACATATTCAATGATACAAAATATTATTTGTAACATTTGTATCAAACAACGATACACATAAAGATTTGTAACATTTGTAATGATTAAGCGATACTAAACATAAATTGTTACAACCGCAAAATCAACTCTAAACTTCAATAAGTTCGTTATAAGTATGATATAGATATGAAACACAATGTTAAATTTAACAAATAAAACTATTGATTTCATCATTTGTAACATACGTAACATCAAATGATGATCTAATACCAATTCACGTAATATGCGATATGAAAATAACATAATATAATATGTAATATATTCAACGATCTGAAATATCATTTGTAACATCCGTATCATCAAAAGTGATACAAAATGACTAAATTGATATAAAAGTATAAATATGGAGGACCAACTTGTACAAATTTAAAAGTTGAAGGACTTGAGTTGCAAATAAAAAGGACAAAATTGAAATGAAAGACGAAGTATAGGGACTAAAGTGAAAATTTTATAAAGATGAAGGACTTATTGTGCAAATAATCAAGGACTCAAAAACAAATTTGAGTGAATTCACGTGAAATAGTTATTTAATTTTAATTCATTATTTTATTATTTAATATAATATTAATTATGTAGTATTTTTGAAATAAATAAGTTAAGTTGTTAGATTTAAAATTATTTTAATATTTGTAAGTAGTGAGTGTAAATATCCCTTATTGCTTTTTCCACGTGTTTAGGGGTGTGTTTGTATGTAGAACTATTGTTTAGAAAAGAACGGATGAATAGTAAATTCAAAAATAACAAATTAAAAAACACAATGCAGGACATAATTTCCACATAAAAAATTTAAGAAAATTCAATTCAAGTACTACACCTTCGGCCTGGATGGCCCAACTCCAATTTACCTCAGAACGTTATGAACAATCCAATCCAACACATGTAACATTCCAATAATGGACAATAAATGAGCAGAGTCTAAAATATCCAATGCAAGCCTCAAATGATAGTTGATTAAAATCTGTAAGCATTAACCCACCACATTTCCCAACTCTCTCAAATATCTTCACTGGTAACTGGATAAGGCGCTCTATCCTTCCAACCCAACCATGTTCTCCCTGACGGTAAACACCCCTAAACCCCTTTCCTTCTCGATCTCCACCCCATTCCTCCCTACGCGCCACCACTCACTACTATCAATAAATCCTCAAAAGCCGTCTTCTCCTCCGAAATCCCTTTCAATCTCCGCCCTCATCCTCCCACCTTCCTCCTCCTCCTCCCCACAAAAACAACAGCTATATCAACCATTCAGACCACCCCCCTCCCCTTTGCCCCACAAATATCGCTCTCTTGACACCAATGCCCGCATGGAAGTCCTTATCAATCGTATGGGACTCTGGTATGAATATGCCCCTTTAATCCCTTCTCTTACTCAAGAAGGGTTCACCCCTGCCACTCTTGAGGAAATCACTGGTATTGCGTCTAGTGAACAGAATCGCCTCGTTGTTGCATCGCAGGTCAGGGAGTCCCTTATTGAATCTACGGACCCAGATACTGTGTCATATTTTGATCCCCCGGGATACTCTGAACTTCTGTACGAAATAAGGCTGTTGAATAACCAACAACGTGCTTCTGCAGCACGGTTTATAATAGCACAGAAGTTTGATGGGAAAGAAACTCAGGAGTTGGCGAAGGCGATGAAGGATTTTCCACGCAGGTATGGAGATAGAGGATGGGAAAGTTTTAATCGCAATTTGCCGGGTGATTGTTTGGGATTTATGTACTTTAGACAAGCCCAGGAGCATAAAACGGCGTCATCACCGGAGCTAAGCAAGGCTGCTTTGGAGAGGGCTTTGCAAGTAGTGGAGTCGGATAAGGCAAAAAAGAGAGTGGAGGAGGAGCTGGAGAGGAAGGGTGGAGAGGGCATAGGTGAAGGTGATGTGGATTCAGATGGTTTGGTGAGAGTGCCAGTAGTGAGGATGGCGGTGGGGGAAGTGGCGGAGTCGAGCGTGGTGGCAATTTTGCCAGTTTGCAAGGCGGAGGGGAGGGAAATTGAGTTGGAGGCAGCGCCATGGGAGTGTGGAATGGGAGGGGAGTTTGGGGTATTGGAGGCGGAGAAGGGGTGGACCAGGTGGGTGGTGTTGCCCGGATGGGAGCCCGTGGCAACGTTGAAGAGAGGAGGAGTAGCAGTGTTGTTTCCAAAAGCAAAGGGAGTGTTGGCATGGAAGGGTAAGAAGAGGGAAACTGACGAAGAGATTTTGGTGGTTGCAGATAGAGGGAGGACGGAAGTGGCAGCAGATGATGGATTCTATTTGGTTGTGAGTGGTGGCAATGGAAGTGCAGAGGAGGGGTTGAAGGTTGAGAAAGGTGTCAAATTGAAGGAAATGGGGATGGAGGAGAGCTTAGGGACGGTGGTTTTGGTGGTCAGGCCACCAAGAGAAGAGCATGAAGATCAATTGTCTGACGATGATTGGGAATAAAATACGAATTTACAGTCCATCTCCATTAACTCTCGGGCATTGACTCGAGGGAGAATTCATTCTAGGCTTATCTGTCAGCCATGATCAACTTCCTTGTGTAATAGGAGATTATGTTCCAATTACACATTAGTCATACTTGTAGATGGATTGATTCATGCGATTTTGTTTCAATTTGAGTACATTTTAAGCTTCATTTCTTAAAAGAAAAAATAAAATAAAATCACCTGTAAGTCTTTATCTTTTTGTTCTCATGTAATAGAAGTATCCCCACTAGTAGATTTGTTTGGCAAGAGTATTAATGAAAGTCTATAGTGATTCTGAGAAATTTAAGAGACCATGAAATCTCGAGTTGTAACCATTTCATCTGAATCCCACATTGCTTGTTGAAAGCAGTATGGTCTCCCTCTTACACAAACTTGGTTTCAACTTTTGAAGGGTGAATTTGACCAAAATTAGAATAATCGTCTAGGTGGTCGGGGGCTTTCTAATCACCACTAATGATGAATATCATTATTCCTTTTCAAGTTAATAGTATGCTTGGTATGTTGAATGGACAAGATTAAGGATTGTTATCATCTCAACTAACCGTAAACCAACCATGTAAAAGATAGGGCTGCACTTAAGCTAAGCCAAACATGATCGATAAATTACCATCCACATCCTTCCCACGCCAGCCAAAGCATCTTCACATTGGTGATAAAGAACTGTGAACTTCAGGTGTTTGGCCCATTATTTGCCATGGATAGCTTGGATTTCTAATTAGCAATCTTGGGTAATTTTCTCCTAATTTGCATATTTATCCAAAATAAAACTTAATTTTAATAGCATTACTCTTTTTTATTTGGTAATCAAAGTGGTCGATTCAAGTGCCAACTCACAAAAGACTAAAGGTGGCAAAATGGACCGGCACGACAAACTAGCCTAAATAACCTAAATTCCAGACCGGGTCGGCTCAACAAAAATCTGGCTCAAACATAAACAGGCCTATTTGGCACAGTGAATAGCCCGCTGAGGGAATAGGGCTAAACGCCGGACTGGCCCAATTATTTTAGGCTGGCCCGGTTTTTTTAAATGGCTCAAGTCCTCACCGACTCAACCCCAACCCCAAAACTGGTCGCTGGACCTGCCCACTCCGGTTTTATACCAGCCCATTTACTACCTCTACAAAATACCATTTAATCAGGCTAAAACAGACATTTAAAAATTACTTATTTTATTCGAAACCATCAAATTATTTAATTTTATCAAACATAATTTTCAACTAACAAAACTTACTTTTTACTTGTGTAGACGTAAAAATATATCGACCCATTAAATTTCCGAAGAACACGCTGAATCAGGACTGATTGAAGTTCTTAATAGTTAATACTTCTGCATTGTTCCGTCGTAATCTAAACTTATAGAAAAAAATTCAAAATTCAAAAAAAAAAAAAAAAGATGAAAAAAAAAAATGTTCATCCTGCAACAAATCCACTCGACCAAGCGAATAATGTAATTCACAGAGATGATTTAGTATTTTTATTATAGCACAATTTTTGAGCTCCACAGGCTTTTATCAATTAATTCATATACATGTGAAGCCTTCGATATGTGCTGCTCTCTCTTCCAACACACACGAACACGGAAATTCAAATGTATGTACATATCAAAGTGAATATAACACAATTCAAACAATATTAGGGTGGGATTGAACATGCACCTTTATCCTGAATAGGAGTTTGAGAAGAGAAGAAATGAAGAATTTTATTAGGGCCTTTTGCACTGAGGCGTTTCGTAATATATAATGAGGGAGATTTTAGTGCCTATTGGGATTTTAGGGTTTTACTCTTTTTTATTTTTCATACAGTCCCTCTTCTATTAATCTGTTGGTAAATATGCCCCTATTCGGAACTAGCTCCTTTATTAGTAATAGACCTATTACTGAAAATTAAGAAAAAATTGCATTTTTGGTCCCCAAACCACCCCACTTGTTGCACTTCAGTCTTCATTAACTTTTAGTCGCATTCAAATCCCCCAAACATTAATATTTGGTGGCGGCAAACCGCAAATGTTTAGAGGGTGGTGGAGGAAGGGAGGATTCTTTTTTCCATTGGTTTGGATAGATTTCTCACCCCGATTTGCATGGGAAGGGAGAATTGGGAGGGGGAAGGTTGGGGTTGTTTAAGGTGATGGAGGAAAAAATTTGAGAAAATGGGCATTTTTAATTAAGAGAAATTACAACAAGTAATAATCATCCAACAAACATGCAGCTCGTAGTTTATTAAAGAAGAATTTTATTTTTATCAATTTCTACCAACTAATTTCCAACAAACAAAAGGAATAGAAAATGAAAAATCAGACACAAGAACAGGGAGAGAGGGTGGCTAGTTATTAAGATTTGCAGTTCGAACTTTAAATGTTAATTTTATAAGAAGGGTAACTTATACCTTTATATACTGGTTAATATTTCATTATATAACTAATGTGTGATTTATCCATTAATATATCTCTGTAAAATAACTCGTTTGAACACACCAATCTTAAAATTCGAATTTTCATTTAAGCTTTAGACAAATCAAATTACTTGTTTGAACTTAATAAGCTCTAATACTATATTAAGACTTGAAGTTCCATCTATAAAGATCAACTTTTTTTTTTTTTAAATGAGTAGCCCAAATATTTATATACTTATTAATTCTTTAGTATGTAACCTATGTGAAATTTATCCTTTAACACCATTGGACTGGATGTTTAGGGTAAAATCTCAATTCCAAGTAAATATGGAAACTTGAATTCAACATATAAATGCCGAGTTCCTCCACTTAACAATGTTAAGAATCTAGATGAAACCCACAAGAAGGAGGATCTGTTGGGGTTGGGGGATTCATGGTAGGGAGGGGTGCGTGGGTGGGTGTTGAGGAAGAGGAAAGATACTCGTGAACGGGGGTGGGGGTGGGGGTGGGGGGTGGGGTGGGGGTGGGGTGGCTTGGGTTCGGGGCTGCCCAAAAATTTTGGCCCAAATTATATTTAAAAAAAATATAAAGTCCAAATTACATCAAACAGCTCAAAAAATTTAGTGATAATTTCACCCTATAAAAAATGTAAAATAATTTAAAAATATATTTAAAAAAAATAATATAATTTTATAACACTTGTCCAAATTAACATCAAAACAAAATAACAAATGTAACAAATGTAACAACAAGTGTTACAAAACTCAAATTTTGAAAAACCCCAAAAATTTATAAAGCAAAAAAATTTATAAAGCAGCCCAAATTGAAATTTAAACTTTAGAAAGTTAAAAATTCAAAAATAGAATTGAATTTTTTAATTTGTTTCACTTTCCACTATTTAGTGTTGAAATATTATTTTATTTTCTAACTAGGTCGCAATAATCATGTTGTATATAACTTACTTATACGTCGTTTTATTAAATATTGGATTATAATATAATTGTATATAACATTAGTAATGACTTCTTGTAACTTTTTAAAAATTATGACTTATAAAAAACATTAGATTCTCATAAAAATGGACTAAGAAATTGTAGTTGGAGGAAAAAAAAAAAATTCAGGGAATCTACCTCCGAACCCCCGTAAAATAGTTCCTCCTCCCCCAGCGCACCCCTTCATCATATCCTGACTCCGCCCCTGCTTGTGAATGTACAACAGAAACCAACTCAACACAAAATATGGGTGAATCAAGTAAATGGTTAAATAGAATGTACCAAGTATACACAGAAAAATGCAGTCATTTACTTTAAACGACTATTTGCATCATTAACAGTCCAATTTCTGGGTGTAGAATTGCATGTCTCTGCAAAATATAGCACAGCAATAGAAGGCTTCATTAACCAAGCCACTGTTGGCATTTACGATCTCCACTTCCTCCAACAGAATGTCGAATGCTGATCTTCTCGTTTGAATATTTTTCCTGAAGCCACTCAAATCCATTCACATCAAGCTTCCCAGATACGGTTTTTCCTTGCTTTCTACGAGTTTGTTGTTCCCGAATAGAAGTCCAAAGTCTCCCAACAGCGTCCCTTTGTCGGGTGGTGAATCTTGAAACATTATCAAATGCATGCTTTGCCAAGATGTCAATAGCAGTTTGGCACCTGAGATGATAACCGCATATGCATTAGCAAAAAGATACAAGATTATTATAAAACAAACAGCAGATGTTTGTAATAATAACTAATGAAAGCAAGCAGATGTTTGAGTAAGCATGGTCGGCTAAGCTTTGACAAAATGTATAATTACCAAGAAAATTCCTCCCTTTTTTCTTACTTTAAGTTAAAAAAAAAAAAAAAATTAAGTAACTCTTAGCTTATTGTCAAAATAAGTAACTTGATTATAACTTTGACCAATAAAAAATTATTTATTTTCAAACTTATTTACTAACAAGTAAATTTACTTATAATTAAACATTTGAAGCTTAGCCAAACAAGCTGTAAGTAGAATAATGTTTAACCATGGGGTTTTGTATCTCTTGGCAGCAATCTCTAAACAGGACATCAAGGCCTCCCTCTGTGACTTGAGAAATATCATGTTCTCTTCCTCTTCTTCCTTTCGACTATTGGTTACTGCCTCTATTTTCCCCCTTGAATTATCATCCTTCTTAGAAGCATTTGGTATCAGGGCATCCAGCCCAAATGGATCGGGCTCTGCATCATTTGTCTGTCCATCTGAACTTGGCACTACCGACTCTTCTTTCAAAGCAACAGCTTCTTCCACATCATCATTCTCACTTGCAACAGGAAGACTAGATATGGCCTCTTTTATTCTCCCAGTTGATTTTGAAAACTTAAAAATGTCCCAAGCAAATCACATGTAAGATCCTCATCAACAGTCGAGTTTAATTAACGGAAAAAAATTAATATTACTACCAATTACCATCACAATCACCAATATCAAGTTTAAACATAAAAATTATATGCAATTAATGGACAATGTAATTAACATGGTCTCGTGTAGTTAAAAGAATATTTTACTTCATTGGATGTTTCAGATTGTTCAAGCTGAGCAGCGAAAAAAGATTCATGCAGCAGGCCCCAAATTTATTGGGAATAAGTCCTAGTTTGTTGCAGCTGTTAAAGATAAATCTGGAGAAGTGCAGCTCAGCTGGCAATAATGGAACATAGTAATCACAACAGAACCTTAATCCAGAGTACAGGTACATCAAGATTTCAAGCAAAAGGTATCACATGGTAGTCAATCTCCAAAAATTCAGAGACTCCAATGTTAAAATCTACATTAAATGGCGTAGATTCAATTATTTTTGGAATTGGAACAATAAAAAATGGACATAAATAGGCCACTCAGTTTAGAACAATAAAATATCCAGGACGGGTATAGATCATCATTAAAAAGAGAGGAACACTATGAATGCAAAAATGTTCTTAATTTAAAATAGAAGATTAGCTGCATTAAAATAACTTAAGCAGGATCTAGTTGGGAGTTCCCCTTCAGTCAAAGAGCTTGTCAATAATCAAGGAACATTTGCTGCATGAACTTTCAGATTTTAAATTGTTCTCCACAAGGCTCTACACCTTCAATAGAAACACTAATGAGACTGGGCACCCCCAAGCATGCAGGTATCTTCCCTTCTCTTACTACCGACAATTAGAGCTTAGGTATAAGGTTATCTTCAGTAACATCTTAATGTTCATCAGTTCTTTGACTAAAGTGACAGGAAAAATTATTTTCTACCAAATGGAGATATTCAAGTGTGGAAAACTCTCATGAGGAGCTTTAACAAATAGGTGCAAGAGCAGGAGCAGGAGCAGGAGCAGGAGAAAGATAGTTTTTTCTTGGATGATTAATTCAGAAGCTAAAGTAATTTTGATGAGGATCAGATAGACCGGTCACCTTCCGGTAAGGCCATACATGAGCCATCTTCCACCTGACACTTGATAACAAATTCAAGTTGATCTAACTGTTCAAAAGCAGATGAACTACAAATATTAATAAATGCAGACTTAGGAAATAGACAGTTTACAGCCACAAGATTTCAGGCTAACAATGAACGCGGAACAGAAATGGACAACAAGAAAGATGCTTATATTAATAAGCATTTTTGAACAGCAGATAGGAAAGAAGAATTTTGAATTCTAGCGCTGGTTTAGTCAAATCAAGTGTGCTTCTATCACAGACACTAAAAACACATAAAGTTTATCAAACCAGCAGCAGTGTCAATTGGCATAGCATATTCCCAGTTCAGCTGGAGGATAGGAACAAGGATTGAAAGAGAAGAAGAAAATAAGTCCATAATCAAAATAAAAAAGAAAGGTAAACCAGAGGGGATGATGGATTACGGAGAAAAGTGAAGGAAAGCCTCACTACAAGGATATGGTAGGAGAGGTCTGTATGTGCCCAGGAAATTTGGTGATCGTCATGAACTAAATGTATGGAAAATACATGGGATGATCAAAATAATGAAATATTGGTGAAATTGGTTAATAATACAAACTTCAAAGCGAAAAAAAATCTTGTGACAACAATGACTTCAAGTCTCACTTCCGCACAAAATGGGGAAGGGGAAGGCAAAGGCAAAGGCAAAGGCAAAGGCAAATGGCTACTGTCAGCAATAGTCTAATCATAATTTTTGATTTTTCAAGGTCAACCATGTCGTATATATTTATACTCAAATGAAGAAGCTCAATGTTCAAACTTACAAAAACATGTCCAAGCTATAGAGGAGGAAGAAGACAACCATGCCATGAAAATGTTCATAATGGTATAAACTTCTGAACGAGAAAAAAGATTGAAAATTTATTCTCAAATTCATATGTTAGCATTCAAAAACAGATAAAAAGATTACCATGACAGACAGAAATATGAAGAAGTTTTTGAGATGCAATAGATTTAATCGGACACAAAATGAGAGTTATTGAAGGAAAGAATCATATAGAGGAAATACCAGCTCTAGTAATTACTAACATGTGACTGGATATCCCACTTCAATATGATGCAAAGGCTCTCGAAAAGGCAAGTTTAACCGAGTGGAACAAAGCAGGCTCTTTTAAAGATACTCTACAGCACAAACAATTCTTCATTAGATCCAAGTTAGGGTCTCTGTCGTTTAGATACAATTTTTTTTTCATGTAGTAACAGTATGCAGAAACATCTGTACTTTCCAGAATATCATGTATATAGTTTATGATGCAGGATGAATCGGGATGGGTGGGTAGAGAAACAGGGTTTTGTGAAACAGATAATTTGTTGATTCACGATACTTAACAGAGTGTAATAGTATATCTTGGGTATTGTCATCAAAAGCATGGAGTGCGACGGTGGTGTGTCTATTGTATTGGGAGATTTTTTTCTAACAGGCTTGGAAAAGAGGTCTGCTTTTTGAATTGCCAGGGGCCAGGGCTGTTGACGACAGGATAATGAGAGGAAAAAGAGAAGAATATAGGAGGAACTTGTAATGCTGCAAGTTCGGATAACCACAAGGCATACAACTTGGACTTTCAACGGTACACCTCCAAGAGACCAAGGAGTGGGTATCACATGGGAACTAAACAAAATTTGTTTTCATGAACCCCATCTCTTCTCGAGAAACAAGCGGGTTATTTTCTTGTAATACTTGTTCTCAGTTTCGTATGTTGCTATTCCAAAAAGATATCTTCCTTGGTTGGGGGAAGAATCATTTCAGAAAAGCATTGTGCAGAGGCATGTAAGAATATAAGTACAAAGCAGATCATATAAGTAACTGAGGCAAAGGCAAATGCGGGCAGATTTTCAAAACAACTGAGTGAGGAATAAAGGGTGTAAGTGATCCTGGAAGGAAGGAAGTAAGGAGAGTAGATGGGATGTATAAGGAGGAGGGCAACCGAGACATTACATGATATGAAACAATACTGCGAGAAAGGACTTCCATGAATTGCAATCATTATACCTCTGCTGGCGAACCTTTGCCTTTTTGGAGCTCACTAGAGATCTGGGACAGTGTAGAGGATGAATCATATGCAGGATCCTCAGGGGAATATGATCATTAATTTTGTGGAAGAGACCAATGATCAGAGAGTATAGAAGTAAAAACGCTAGACCCGTTTGAGAAAATGTTGAGCATTTATTGCAATGAGGATGGAGAACAAGAAAGGAATTTATATCAAAGGAGAACATAAATTGCCAACCCGTTTGAGGAAATGTTGACCATTTTAACATGTCGCTTTCTTTTCTGGTAAGCATGACAGAATGGATGATAAGAAAAAAAACTATATCTTAATATACCTCATGTCTACCTATAACCCCATTAGTCCCCCCATCCCCCACCCCACCCCCACACACACACAAAAGAGAAAATCTAAGATAAAACTGAAATAGAACAATAACAGAAGGGTTAGTAAACCCATTTCAAAGGAACATACAGCCCAAGAAATGCTATCTCAAATCATAGGCATATAAATAACGATCTTCGCATATGTCCATGTTTTACTAAGCATGACTAGAATGTAAGCACCACCTTTTTAATGACAAAAGTCTGCCATATTAGTAAAAGTATAAATGTAAAGTAATGAATGCCTCTGGCCACAGAAATTTAAACTCTCTACCAACATTACAGGGCAGATTATAATTCAGTACATGTAAAACGAGACGTGGATTATGCCAAGTGAAGGTAATATAACAAAATCACGCAACGATTAAGAGCATAACAGATGAGTAACTACAAGCATAACACGACATTAATTAAGAGAATAACTCCCACATGCCTTCTAGCACAAGAGTATGAAATACATTCAACTCCCATACATGTACTAAATAGAATATTCAAAGAGTGAATAAACTTACTACAAAGCTGTCATCTGTGAACAGGTCGTTTGCCCAGACAGCCCTAATAATCCATGTACTTAAAAGATTTTTCTGCTTCTTGTTAA
The DNA here is from genome assembly GCA_023638005.1 of Forsythia suspensa. NCBI lineage: Eukaryota > Viridiplantae > Streptophyta > Magnoliopsida > Lamiales > Oleaceae > Forsythia > Forsythia suspensa. The sequence continues at coordinate 33,803,968 of CM042674.1, read as the reverse complement.
GGACCTACAACAGTTATAATTAAATTGAGAGTAATTGTAACACATTACAAAAAGACGGAAACACATAAAGGCCGGAGGAATTTTAATGCTCACATCAGCTGCATCTTGAGCTGCTGAGAAGAGTGCATGATAATCAGCTCGTAAATGGGGCTCATTGCAAGTTGTCAAAGATGACATTGCAGCTTCAAGAATGGCAAAGAAGTGATCAGCAGTTGCATGCTTGATGCTACCAGCCTGGACCAGCTGTATAGCAAGGTTCGATGCCTTATTGAACTTTGATGGGTTCTTTATATGTGATGCTATTTTCTGCATGGCGTCAATAACTTGCTTTTCTGAGGCATCTGTCGTCGTTTTAAATCTCAATCGTTTTTCAGGCACAACAGCTGTGAGTGACAAGGACCATTCAGCATTTTGTTGTCTAGAAAATATACGCTATAAATCAAATCAACACTTCTAAACATGAAACCCTGACATATAGCCTTTAAAAAATCAAAAAATAATCAGAAAGACATTTTTAGTGTACAGGTGGATTATTAAAGATGTGAAATGCCAACAGGCTAACCAAGGATAAAAATCTTATAGTTTAAAAGCATTCGGTCAAATTAGTAACCCCAATACGCTTTTCATGCTTCACACCTAGACCAAAACTATAAAAAAACTGTCAATAATTATTTGTTGCTAAAAATTTTAAAATTACCATAACATCATTGCTCATCAAATATTGAACAAATTATAAACGATAAATCGAATCACCTTCACAAGCCAATCATACCACTGCAAGATTAAGAAACCCTCAAAAAGCCCTGAAATTAAACAATTAACACTAAAAGTTGAAGAATTTACATTCCACCAATATAACCGAACCTTCACAGCTAATTAGCTAACCAATACTCATGTAACCGCAAAACGAGTAGCTAAACAATAACCTAATCCAGAAAGCTGGACAAGTAGAAATGAAAAATTAAATTAAAATTTTGCAACGAAATGAGATGAAATACCTTCGAGCTGTGATTCAGGAGGTGGCTTTGGACGTTTGAGAGCGCTCTTAAGCGCAGGAGCCGGAGGAGGTGGGATTGGTACAGATTCTTTAGTGCTGCTGGTACTAGTGTTGGTTGAAGACTGTGTATTTTGTTGGGGTTGGGACTGAGATACAGATGGCGGTGGCAAATCTTGAAAAAGGTCATCCGCCATTGTTGTGTTCCCTTGTTCCTCGAATTCTCTTGTATTCTGAAGAACAGAGGAAAGTGAAAACATTGCAACAAAGTTGAGAGAGAGAAATAGAAATGAGGAGAGAGAAAGCAATTGGAACTTGGAGCTAGAAAAAAGTTGGTAAAATTTGCACAAATAGTCCCCAACCTATAAGGTTTTGGGACGGGTTGGTTTACATTCTATTCCTTTTAGGTAAATAGCAACAGGGGTCCCTAACCTTTGAACGTTGTAATGATGAGTCCTTAACTTTTGTTCACTAGCAGCCGGAGTCCCAACGTTCGTAACAGGGGTCTTTTTTTGACGAAAAACGTCAAAAAATCTGTTAACTCATCACGCGCTCCACTTCTGAAGGGCAAAACTGTCTGAACACTACTCAAATACCACTAAACCATATGACAAAACCAAAATTAGGGAAAATCATTATCTTTACCTCTTGTGCACCAAAAAATACACTCATCATCTTTATCTTTCCCTCTTTCCATGGAGCCCAATCCCTGCCATTGTGGATTACCCGCTGAAATGAAGACTTCATAGACAAATATAAACCCAGGAAGAAGATTTATTATATGTAGAAGAAAACGAGTAAGAATGGTTTTATGTTTGATTAATTTTTTTCTGACATTCCCATTTTTCACTTTTCAAACTAGTTTTATGTTTGATTATTTCAAGAGGTAAGAGGCTGTGATTATTTTATATGGTACGATCTATAAATATGTGAGAGATCGAAGCAAATCATTCCCAGTTTGCTGAGAAATGTCAGTAGCTTGGAGCAAGACATCAAAAAGTTTGTAGATCGAATAAAAAATTTGGAGATAGAAATATAGAATTTGGAGATGCAAAAACAGAATTGGGAGATGTGGAAACAGAATTTGGAGATTCAGATGACGAATTTGGAGTTGAAAATAAAGGATTTGAGCTCATAAGAAGAAATTTGGAGTCGGTGGATTTGGGGATTTGTAGTGAGATTGTTGTAATGTTGTTTTTTAAATGATTAGTTTGTCCAGGATTATGCTTTGTAAAGGATCAAAGTTTGTACTTGCTACTTGGTTGAACTTAATGTATATGAATTTTATATTTTTCAGAAGACTTCAGTTTAGTAGTGCAATTTCAATCCTACCAACAAAAGCCATAACACAGATAATGAATTCAACCTCAGAAATCAACATTCCATTGCCATCAATAAAGTCATGTAATTACAAAAAACTGAAGCGACAAGTTGGATGACAAAATACAACTTCCAATTGCTTGTACTGGCAACTGATGATATGTGGACCCAAAAAAAAAACATAAGGTCATCATGTTCATTGTTGACTGCTTGTTGGGGCTGTTGCATCATCAGTTCTCTTCCCTTTCGACCTAACTTTTGAGCTGTCTTGCGCCCTTGTATTTCATGATCTTTTCTTATGTCATGTCTGACCGCATTGTTGACAAGTCATCTTCATGCCAAATCGTCTTCTGTTTGTTGTCGAGGGACGTTGTGGCTCATCAAGCTCTCTGCACCTCACTTTCTTCGATGCACTTTCTTTTTTAGTAACACATGGAGGCTCCAACGGAAGTTGTCCATGACTCTCCCACATATCTGGACTATTCATTGGAGTTATCACCGGAGAGTAAGCTTTAACGAAGTGCTCCTTCTTATAAAATGCATCAACGTACTCGATTATCTCATCCCATTTTTCAGCAATACTTGCCACAGCATGTTCACATGGAAGGCCCGAGATCTGCCATTTACAACATGCACACGTCCAAATATTTAAGTCCACAGCCACACTTGTTCTAGACACATGAAGTACTTGATATTTGCCTTCATCGGCCCACGTTGCTCCACAATAACGAGATGCAAGCACATTTCTTTGAATTATTTTACCAACTTGCGGTCCTATTTCCTGATCCCAACTTTGTACAATTGTTCTTCTTATAGCAAATCTTTTCATAAGATAAACCTGGATCCATTCAAGCATTGATATAATCGGTTTGTCCCTAGCTGCCATTATCACCCCATTAAAGGACACACAAATGTTGTTTACCAATAAATCACATTTGCTATGCTTCTTAAATTGTGATTTGCTCTACTGAGTTGATGGTTTGTCCGCTAACCATTTGTAAGCTTTCTCGTCAAGTGCCTTCATTTTTTCCATTTCCAAGTTAAACGCATTCACTGTTGTTGATCTAGCTGCTACCCACAACAGATTTTTAAGTGCAGTCCCTCGGTGTGTTGCTTTGAAATTGCTGTGTAGATGTCTAACACAACATCTGTGCTCTGAATTCTCACACTTGGACTGCAATGCTTGGATGAGTCCCTGTTGCTTGTCAGTCATAAATGTCCACGTAGCACTATTGAACATCCCAATGTCATAACACAACAAATCCACAAGCCATTCCCAACTCTCTCTATTTTCATTCTCTACAATTGCATAAGCAATAGGAAACATCGAATTATCCCCGTCAATACCTACGGCAGTTAGTAATTGACCCTTGAATTTTCCCTTCAGATGACACCCATCCAGCCCTATGAATGGCCTATACCCATCATTGAATCCTCTTTTACAAGCCCCTAGACATATATACAACATCTTGAATACATTTCCAGTTGTAGACAAATCAACCGTAGAGCCTTCATTTGTCCTCTTCAATTCCTCGCAATAATCCCACAGCATCTTGTATTGATCTGCTGCATTTCTCTTTATGACTTCGAAGCATCTTTTTCTTGCTCAGTAGTACTGGTGCACTAAAACATTCACCATGCAGTCTGACTTCACTGACTTCACTACCTCAGTGAAGCTATCGTACCTCCATTATGGGTTTGATCTAAAACTCCCTTCAAACTTCTATGACAAATAACTTGAAGTGGCCCACCTATTCTTGGAAACAACAACGCATGTATGATTATCCACCAATTTGTTGACCTTAAATGTAAGTTTGTCCTCCTGCACAGCAACATACATTTCCCATGGACATGGATGTTTGCACCTCATCCATACCCTGGTGGTATCATTTTTGACGTAGTGAAGAGGCCTTCTATTTTTTATTGAGTATTGAACCAATGCTGACCTCAAAACTTGCACAGTTTTGAATATCATCCCTACATTGAATAATTATCATAAGTTAGGAGACCAATATTTAAGAAGCTGTAAATGAAGTCAAATGGTTTTAGAAACTTACCCAAAGTAAACCGTAGATCACTCATATCTGTTTTGGCATTGAAGATTGGTTCTCTTACCCTTCGACGGGGTTTATCCGCATCTTCGTCACTGTTTAAACTCTCTAGTTTATCCGATAGACCGAAATCAGAATGCACATTGTCAACTGCTAGTTCATCCCAATTATAGTTAATGTGTTCAGTTACTTGCTGAACTGGCTGCTTAGTTGGTTGTTCTTCTCCCACCTTGCCAAGAACATGTTCTTCCCAATTGAAGTCAATGTGGTCTGATTGATCAACTAACGGTTCGTCTGCAAGGTGACCTTTGTCATATTCGTTGAATATTGGTTCGTTCCAATTGAAATCAATATTTTCACGATATTGTCCAGGAGATGCATGCTCATCTTGTACTCCAGTCGTCACATTTGTTTCATCAACTTCTGGTTCTACTCTAGTCATAACATCATAAGTTGTTTGATCTTGTACTCTCTTCATCTTATCCTCTGTAGCTATGTTCACATCTTGTTCAACATTACTGCGTGTGTCACATTTGTCAAGTTGAACTTCTGTTTCGTCATCCAATTGAGTAATGACAACATGACATTCAGGTGTGCCCATCCAATTGAAATCCCAATCTTCGTCAATTTTTTTCGAAGACATTTCTTCTTTAGAACTTATGTCCACTACCTCAGTTGCACCGTCCAACCAACTAGTGTTTAATGGCTCCAAAGACCGTCTCCGTCCTATAAATCTGTTATCACAACTCTTTTTCTCTTATTTGATTCTGGTTCAGGTACATGCTAATCAATAGGAATAAAGTAATCCCATGGAAAATAGTGAGGCAACATTGGTGGTATAAGGTACATGTCAACTATCCTCGTAGGTCCAATATCTTCTAGCATCTCTGCAACATGCTGGGGATATTCTCCTGTACATGGGGATATTAAATGCATTAGAATATACAGTAGATACCAAAAGGGGACCACTTATAGCAAAAATTCCAAACATGAGTGCACATTAACTTTTACAGAACAAACACACTCCAACATATCCACACTACAAGACCCCACATTCATTAAAACCCAAATCTTTGTCCCAAATTTAGTCCACAACAAACAGCTTTTTATTCTCCACAAATCGAAACCCAAAAATATATTCTTCCAAGTATTACCATAATCAGGTAAAGTGTAGTCTCCACGTAGCATTTTTCCACTACCTAAGGCAACAATGCAACAGAAAAACCATAAAATCATACAGTAAACACTTGAACTTCAGATTTTCCCAAAATACCCGAAAATAGGGAGATAAAGTACGTTACCGTAATGCAACTTCACCAACGTGATTTGGTAACTACAAAATTCGCTTTTTATCTTGCGAACACGTCTGATTTGCACGAATTTGTCTTCAGAAAAATAGCGCGCAGTCAGATTTCAGCGATTTAGGGTTTCGTTGGACTTTAATTTCTCCTAATTTTGGTTTTGTCATATGGTCTGGTGGTATTTGAGTAGTGTTCAGACGGTTTTGCTCTTCAGAAGTAGAGCGTGTGATGAGTTGACAAATTTTTGGCGTTTTTTCGTCAAAAAGGACCACTGTTACGAACGTTTGAAAGGTTAGGGACTCCGACTGCTAGTGAACAAAGGTTAAGGACTCCATCGTTACATAGGGACCCCTGGTGCTATTTGCCCTTCCTTTTAACAACGCTCTCCAAGATATACGAGTGTGAAGTACTAAATGGATTCCGTCCATATTTTTAGTCAAAATGATGATTTGAAATAATCTAAATTATAATTTAAATTAGTTAATTTATTTGCAGGTGACTCACATACATGCACGGTTGTCTCGTGCCAATATATACACACATTGTATGTCGTTTGTTTCTACTTGACACAAACTTTTTTTTAATTGTGGACTACTCCTAGAACAAAAGATATTTGCAAAAAGAAAAAAAAATTATTGTGACATGCTTGGAAAAAAAAGAAGAAGAATAAACGATATTTTTAAGTGTCTGCTGTTTTCAAGTCGTTTTCAGTTTTCAATTTTTCAAAATAGTGAAAAAAATTTATTTATCCATTTTCAAAAATGTATTTTCGAAAACACCCCAAAAGTCTACAAAGAAAATGAAAAATGATATTTTAATCTTTTTTCATCATTTTCTTTACAAAACCAAGCCCACTTCCAAAACAGCCAAAACAGAGAAATCGCCCCATTTTCTTTTACTGGACTCCATTTCGAATTCTCACTAATTTTTTTTTCTCTCCAAGCTGCTACTCTCCCATTTTTTTTTCTCTCTCCAAGACACATATAATCAATTTTCTCTTCATTTCTCTTCCTTCTTTCCTTTTAAATTTCTAGTTATTCTAAAATCGGGTGTATCGAACTTATGCCTTGGTCTCTCTTCTACTTCGTGGATTTTTCCAAACCCCGTGTAATCAAATACTTTTAATTTTTTCAATTGATTTGGAAATTCTAATTGTTGTACATGCATACGTGAATTTGATAACAAACTTTTTAAGCATCTACTGATTTTTCTGTTTATTCAGTTTTGTTGATTTTATTCTGAAATTTCTGGACAAAAGAAGCACGCACGGAAAGGTAATCGATTATACGTGTTTGTGTGTTTGTGAGCAAATATGTCTTTATATATATATCTATTCGTTGTTACTTTAAAAAACTTTTGTATGTGAAATTCTGAAGTAGCTTTGATAAGAAATGTATTTGTAATTATATCTTCCCATGAATTGAAGTTATTGAGTAATAGATGGAAACAGTGAATGGTAATGCCCTGAGAACTGGGGACGAGGATGAGATGTTAGGATTTAAGCAACCTAGTAAGATTATCGATCAGGAGGATAATTATAGGAAGAGAATGTTGAACATGATTATATCTTCTGAAAGGAATGATCCGTTCTTGGATAAGACTTTAGGGCCTGAAGTGAGAACTTATGCTAATGTGATGAGAGAATAAGCATTAAAGCGGAAGGAGGAGGAGGAGGAGGAGGAGGAGGAGGAGGAGGAGGAGGAGAGGGAGATAGAAAAGAGGAAGGAAGATGAGGCAGCGGTGAAGGAAAGGATAATTGTATGTACAATAGACAATAGATAAGTTGCATTATAAAGACATATGAGAATAAACCCTAATATATATCATAATATATTTTTAGGGTTTTTTCTATTTTCTCTGTCAGTAGTGTTAGATTTAATTTTTCCCTTCACTTATCAATGTCGGTTTTGATGTTCGAATGATTGCCAGACATCGATTTTCAGTCTGAGAGGATGGATCATCTAAAAATGGAGACTTGCATCGATTTCTTGCAATGCCTTGAGGCAGATATGTCCTTGAATATCTTGAGTAGTTTGGATGATCCGGCATATCTGGTTCTTGCAAGTTCTGTTTCACGGTTTTGGCATCAGTTTGGTGAGTTGTACAAGTACACTTTCAAATTTACGTGACAATGAACAGATATGGATGGTAGGGACCTTTATCGCAAATAAACATTGATTTAAGGTCCCAAATGTAAAAATCCAAACGATATGGACATTTTACGCAATGAACTAAAAGGATAGAGATGAAATATACTAATTACCGTTATTTATTTATGATTATTGTTTGTCATTCCAATTGTAAATGAAATAATTAAATCCTAATGTTTATAAGTTTTATATATATTTCAATTTTTTTACAAACAAATGAAACAAGATGATTATATCATGGCATTTAAATCCAATGTTAGTCAACTAAAAAGAGATTCCGAGAATGTTGGACACGAAACTGAAGTTTTAGTATATCCTAATAATCTAAATAATGTGAAATGCATATTATATGATAACTTTACTAAGTGGAGAATTTATAGGCATAAAATCCACATAGCGAAAATTAAGAGAAAATGTGTGGCACAATGTCCTAAAGCAAGTGAAAATAAAAAGCCAAGTGTGTTGAGATGATTAGAGAGAATAAGTCTAAAAAATCAGATAAGCTAGTGAATGATGCTAAGTTGAGGTAATATGTGGTTATATCTTTGCCGTCAATAGATGAGGAAGAAGACGAAGCAATTTTTATTACTGAAAGAAGGACTAGGAAAAGACCTATTAATATGGGGCCTATAGATCAATTTGTAAGGTCCATCAAGGTCTATAATGCTTCTATGAGTGCAAATAAGAAATTGAGACAACAAAATAAGAAAAAAGTTAGTAGAGGTTCATCAATATATGATAAGATGGTTATATAAAGCCGGAATTCCTTTTAATGCCATTGGCAATGATAGTTTTAAACAATTTGTTGAAGCTCTTTGGTCAATATGGTTCGAGTTACACTTCTTATTTTCAATACCAACTAAGAGAGCCACTTTTGAAAGGAGAGGTGGAAAGAACAAAACAAACTCTAAAGAAGCAAGAAGAAGAATGAAAAAATAATAGGTGTTCAATCATGACCGAAGCTTGGAGTGATGGAAAAAGAAGAAGTATCATGAATTTGTGTGAATTATATATTGGGGACCACATTTATTTTATCAAAAGAAGCTTCAAATGTTGCTCATACTGGTCAATACATATTTAACTATGTCAATGAATGTATTAAAGATGTTAAGTAGATGTGGCAAAAATGGGCTTGCCAAGATAACCCTGACTGGGTGGCCCAGTAAAATTTCATGACCCAAGTCACTTACCCATTCATCAACCTCACCCACCCACCTCCACCACGTCTGGACTTTATATAAGACTTAAGAGGCGGCTGCCTCGAGCCCAAAATATTTGGGAGCCCCTAGATCTAAAAAATTGTGTTAAGTTTTTTTTTTTTTTTTTTTTTTTTTGAAAAAATTAGCCTAGGGCAGTCCAAACCCACATCTAATTAAAAAAGCCTGCCCAATTAAAATCTCATCTTTTCCTTATTTGAAAGTTGAAACGTATAATTTCGACTCGATTTCAAAGTTCAGACCACCCATCTCCCTCTCCAGTCTATCAAAAACCCTCTCCACAGTCTACGTTAAATCACCATAGTTGTTTTATTGCATTTTCTACGAGAGTTGTAAGTGATACTTCTCTTTTAACCATTCTATTTCATTTTACATAATTTAGATATTTCAAGAGTTTAATTTTTATAATTTTTTGTAATGATTGAACCAATTGAATTGATTAAAATGAAGTTGATGTTGTCATTTTTTTTTACATCAAATTTACTTCTTGTATATGTCTATATGCTGATAGCCTTCTTGCAAAATGGATTTTGATAAAAAAGAAATCAGGGGCTTTCTTTATTGCTGAATATTACATTTTGTTTGTCGTTTTATTATTGAATTTTTAGTTTTAGAAAACTCTTATGAAGAAAAAGTTTGAACGCACACTACGATTTAAGGTCCAATTTTTAACTCAGGCCTGAAAAACATAAAGTCCACCCCGACCTCCCCCCCCCCCACCCCCACCCCCCACCCCCACTCCCACTCCCGATGCATAATCTCTGAAGAACAGAGAGAATTTCCTCCTTGTTTCCAGCACTATTTGCTGTGAAACCATGGAGAAAATTTCTTTGGTTTCGTGACCAGACCAGGATGGGATTTCTTCCCCCTGGTTGCCGAGAAATCCCAACGACTAGGAGAATGATTTACTCTCTGGTTTTTACAAAATTGATAAGGAAGAGGATTTTACTCTCTGGTTTTTACAAAACCGAAGATTTTCTCCATAGTTTCGCGAACAGACCTGGGTGAGATTTCTCACCCTTGGTCGCTAGGAAATCTCGATGACTAGAGGGGACAAATCCTCCATCTTTCCCTATTCGGTGACTTGTGGGTGTAGAGTAAGGTACTTTTTGTGGGGGTGGAGGAAGATGGTGAAGTTATTTTTTAATTGTTTTGAAAAATAAATTAAAATTTTAAGTTGGGCTTGAACAAGTAGTTATGTAGCCCAAAATCGGGCTAAATTAGCCTAGTAAATATGGGTCATGGCCAGCCCAATCTAATTTTTTGTGTGGCCTGTCTAGTTTCGGACCGAGCCGTCTATCCTAATTGACACTTCTAATGTTGACGTTTAAAATTTGGTTGGTTCAAATTGTTAGAATTACAAAGGTCTAACATTTTTTGGACATCTTGTGGTACTCACACCTTAAACCTTATGCTTGAATGAATCTCTAAACTTCTTAGCTTGAAGGCATTCACTATTTTTATCTATGCGCATCACAAGACTTTGGAATTGATGAGAAATTTCACACACACACACATAGAGGCTGAGAGTCACTAGATTTGCAAAATCTTTCTTAACATTGTAAAGTTCTTGATAAAAAGTAAGAGTTGAGAAATATGATGACTAGCAATGAATGGGATAACACAAAATGGTGTAGGAGCAAAAAGAGAAAAGAGGCATATGATATTGTTGTTTGGAACGATATTTGGAACTCGATAGAGTTGTGATTGAGGGTATTCGCTCTACTAGTGAAAGTGCTTAGACTTGTTAATGGAGAAGAAAAGCCTTCAATAAGCTTTGTTTATGGAGAGATACTACATGCAATGGATGACATCAGAAAAATATTGAAGAGAGTGTGTGACTATATGCCAATCTTAGACATTATTGATACAAAAAAGGGGCCGCCTTGATAGTCCACTTCATACAACAACTTATTTTTTGAATTCGTTCTATTTCTTCAAGAACCCACGTATCAAAGATAATCAATTGAGGACAAATAATTTGATTTTTTTTTTTGTTGAGAAATTATTTTCTAATTACCAAATGCAACATAATGTGATAAATATTGAGTTAAAAGATGAGGAATTGCAAAATAGAGTCTCTATTAGCAAGTGATGCTAGTAATGCACAATCTTGAATTATAGAGGGTTATGATGATGATGAGGAGGAGGAGAATGATATCTTACAACTTAGAAGAGGTACTAGAAATTCTCAAATTAAAAAAAAAAAAATAGAGTTCGAAAAAAATAATTTTTTATCTGGTGACGCGGAAGATGAGTTAGATGAAGAAGAGGATATTGAATTAGAATCCAATAAAGAGTTAGATAATATTTAAGCTACGGTGCTATCTTCATTATGTAATCATAATTTTGAGACTTATCTTTTTGTTAAAAACTTCGAAAATATATATGAAATTCCTATAAATCTATTATATAGGACTTGTCTAGTTGAAATTATGAACAATTGTTAGTTTTTGACTTTTTGAAAACTTGAGAAAATTGTATAATTATAAGAATTATTAAGTAAATATAGTGTTCTATATGTTTGGTATGTATTATTTTAACTATTTAATGATTTTTAAAATGATTAAAAGTTCAAAAAAATATTAAAAATAAAAAAATATTATTTTTACGTTTAGGTCTCGCCTAAGTTCGTAAAGCTTGAAGTTTGACTTCTACATCTAACCATGCTTTACTCTTTTTAGAATAATGAGTCTAGTATTCTGATTTTTATTTTTATTTTTGTTCTCTTTCTAGTTTGTACAAATATTAGAATAGGTGGTAAACCTTTGATTATGTTTCCAAGGATGCTTAGGGATTTGAATGAATGAGGCAATTATATAGAGTAATAGTTCGTTATTTTTTTTCAGATTTAGAAGTTTTCTACGTAAATTTTGTGTTGTTTTTTTTCATATATTTTATATTTTTTTGACTTATTTGTGGACAAATCAATAAATTGGTCTCAATTCCCACCAATTTTAACTAATACAATTATTCATTAAGCAGACACAATCTTCCTTTCCCAGTTGAACTACAACTAATGCCTTAAGGACTATACGTTGGGGGAAAAAAGTTCTATTAGGTTCTTACTAGCTATTTCATACCTTAGAGTGAAATTAAACCAAAATTATAACACCACGCGAGAAAATTTACGAGTTTATAGTAAAAAAAAAAACATTAAGATAGTTAGAAGAAACATAAAATTTAGAGTAATCTTTATTTGCGATATTTCATTCTATCACCAGTAGAATCGTATATGTGTCACTACTCAATTGAATGAATTATTCATAATTAATGGCTATAAATACATTACTTAATTAGAGTAAATAATTCATCCAATTGAAAGAATGACACACATATAACAACCACCTGAGAAGTGAAAATGACAAAGAAATAACATTATTCTAAAATTTAAGGGTCTATTAGGAAATGTTAAATCCAAATATGCATAAGCTATTTTTCTTTACATATTGTTTAGTACAACAATATAATTATTAGCTTAATAAATAAAGTCCAAACTATATTTTTCTAATTATAGTGATAATAATTGTTAGACAACCATATACAAGTTTACTAAACTAGTCAAACTGCGTCCCATATTATTAAAAACTTAATTAGTCTAGTACGAGGTCATGGTCCCAAAATCGTTAATTAACTTGCTTGATATTAAAGTTAATTAAAGGTTTGTCACATAGAATGACTTTTGTGGCACGACGCACGAGGTCAGATCATGTTATAACATAGCATGTAACAAGAAAACACGACATCGAACATAGGAAACTATGTTACCGATGTTCAAAAATCAGTCGCTAAAGAATATCAAAGGCGCATTCGAATACTTTTGTCGTTGATAATCAACAAAAAATTAAGAAACCTATGACCAATTTGAGATAGAATTTAGTCATTTACCACTAGAATAATCTATATTTTTTCTATGGTTAATTAGTTGACAAAAAAAAAAAAAAACTCGTCCACTAGTTTGGCCACCCCTCCTATTAAAATTAGTAGTACAATTGTCTTTTTAGTAAAAAATGACTTTTTAAAAGTTAAATAGACAAAAAATTTCTAACAAGTATCAAGGTACTACAAGCTTCAAAGGTAGAAAATTTAAATTTTAAGTCGATAACAATGTTACACCATTTTGAAATATAACCCAGTTAAACTCCTAGCTCGGCCAGCTGCTAAAAAATGCGATGGAGTCATGATATTTAGTGTTTGTTTAGTTTTGCTAAAAAATATATTTTTATTAAATTTTGATAAAAGTTGATGAAATATATAGTTGTACTAGTTGAGAGTTTGGGGAGTCAAAGCTCAAAAGTGAGTTAATTATCGATGGATTGAAGTCAAAATGGCTAATGCTATCTACTACGTGCATGAATTTGAAGTCGGAATATGTGTCTTTTAAGTGTAGGAAAAGGAGGTAGTAACCTCCCAAGCTTACCAATTAGACAAACTTAAAGTGTGGTGCTAACTTGGTGACTTTAGAACTTGATACTTATCATAAGAAATTTGTATAAAAATAAAAAATATTCTTTCTGAATTAATCAAACTAGATAGAATTCGTATACCCACTTTCTCAAATTCAGATTCTTATAACCAAAAATCTTTATTTGACTTTAGCACTGTAGTTTGTTCGAACATCGTACGTCACTTCATCTACCGATAAGGACTAATTAAGTTGTCCGTCCTTTCAAAAAGAAGATCATTTCATCAAATAGTAGATTCAAGATCTTCACTAGTTTTTACATTTTACTTTTAAATTTTAATCCTCATAGGTTAGGGACATCTTCTATAATAATTTTTGAGATAAAAGAGAAAGAAGAAGGACGTGCTCCCCACTTGCTCACGCGCACGCAACTCCACATGAAAACCCTAATTTCCAAGATGTTTCTTTCTCCTTTCTTTGTGTGTTAAAGAAAGCGACAAAGGAAAAGACTGATAAGCGAGAACTTTGACGCAATAAAACACACACCTCCACCATCAAAACCAAAGAAAACACACTTGCTGATTTCATTATTAAATGCTCCAAAAACCCTCATCTCAACCCTTGTCTTCTCCCTTAATCACTTGCATAATTTAATCTCAGATGCAGATATGATCAGATAAGGATTAAATATTGCGATCAAAGATAGCCAAACAAATTTGAGAGCGATTTGGAGTTTAAATCTGCAGATATTTGAGGTAGTAAAATATGGCAGCAAACAAGTGGTGGACTGGCCAAGTTAATCTATCAGGAGTGGAGTCTTCATCTTCTGTTGGATCTCAAGCTCTTAAGAAACCTGATCTTGGCATATCTATGAACGAGAATATTGGGGTTTTACCGACTTCATCGCCTCTACTGAACAAGCCAGATCTGAGAATTTCTATGAATGAAAACTTCGGGAGCGGTGGAGGGGAAGACGAAGATGAAAGGGAACACAGCGATGAGCCTAAAGAGGGTGCAGTTGAAATTCCATCTCGCAGGGCAAGAGGCAGGCCACCAGGTTCCAAGAACAAGCCAAAACCGCCTATTTTTGTCACCAGGGACAGCCCTAATGCCCTCCGCAGCCACGTTATGGAGGTGGCAAATGGGTCGGATGTGGCGGAGAGCATAGCGCAGTTTGCGAGGAAAAGGCAAAGAGGAGTTTGTGTGTTGAGTGCAAATGGAACAGTTACAAACGTGACAATTAGACAGCCTTCTGCTCCTGGTGCAGTTATGGCTCTACATGGCCGCTTTGAAATTCTGTCTCTGACGGGTTCTTTCCTCCCAGGGCCGGCACCGCCCGGGTCGACAGGGTTGACTATTTACTTAGCTGGTGGTCAGGGACAGGTGGTGGGGGGTAGTGTGGTGGGTTCTCTGGTGGCTGCTGGTCCAGTCATGGTGATTGCATCTACGTTTTCGAATGCTACATATGAGAGGTTGCCTCTGGAGGAGGAGGAAGAAGGCGGCGCTGGTGGTGGTGTTACAGGGCAGGAACAGCTTGGCGGCGGATCACCTCCAGGGCTAGGAATTAGTGGGGTTGCACAGCAACATGGTGGTATGGGCGATCCATCATCTTTACCAGTATATAATATGCCACCAAATTTGCTTCATAATGGCGGACAGTTGAACCATGAACCATTTCCTTGGAATCATGGCCGCTCTTCTTACTAAATTAAGTGACAGAAATCTAGAGAGAGAGAGAGAGAGAGAAGAATGAGATTGAAGGTTTGCTGTGTATATTGTCTTTCTCATAACTCTGATCCAACTTGATTTTACATAAAAATTCTGCATTTTATTTCCCATAATCATCATCTTCTTCTTCTTTTATCTATGGTTTAAAATTAGGATTCCATTTCGCACACGTTTCGAAAATCAAAACTCTTCAAAAAACTCTCGGGTACAATAACAATTTTATTACAATTGTTTATAAATTTAATTTTCATTTTATTTCTCTTTAAGAATTCCGTAATAGAGGGATGAAGATTATATCAGAAAAAAGAAATATTGTTCTTGAGGTTAGATTTTTTTTTTAAAAAAAAAAAAATTTAATACTCGTGTAGTTGTGTTTTTATGTTTTCTCCTAATTAATATCATTTTAGATAATTAATATTTGCCTGAAATGCATGCTTAATAGTTAATTAATAATAATACTATATTGTTTGCTTGAACATTATAGTATAATTAAGCTCTGCTGAATTATAACTGAAACCTCAGACCAAGGTTTCCCATACATATATATATTAATTATAACTGAAACCTCAGACCAAGGTTTCCCTACATATATATATTAATTTAATTTGCAGTATTAACATATATTGTGAAGCTAGCTATTAAATAATATTAATGTAAGTACAAATATTGATTCGTTATTTGATAAAAAAAAATTATTATTTATTTGTATCTATAATAATTATATCAACAAATTTGTTTTAATTACTAGTCGCTCAGCCATTTAAATATAAATGATTGGATAATTATACAATAATCCCTCTAGCAAAATAAAAAGAAAGAAAAGCTAGAAAATATGTAAAGAAAAATAAAAAAGAAAGCTGTAAATATATAAACATTAACAAAGAAAAATTATGTTTTCCTCTAATAATTTAAATATGTTAATTCGATGACGTATCTCAATATCATCAAATTATGAAAAATTTCACGCGTTAGACTTTTAATCGAAAAAATAAACAATACACGCAACAACTTTTATTTAAGAGGACATTAATTACGCCCAAACATGAGATAAGACAATTTTTATCTATTATTTTTAACTTTTGATCGTCTACCAAACGAATTCCACTAGATTTAATTAACATCAAATTAATAAATCCCCCATTTCTTTCATTGGTATATAGTTTTGATGTGAACTGGGGATGGAGCAAGATATCAAGTTTGAGAGATGCAATAATGTTGATGCTCAAGAGATATAATAATTAATTATAAAGCTCAAGGGTCCATATAATAATGCAACTGATTGGTGAAGGTTAGCATGTTTATTAAATTAAGTGTTGCTTTAGGACAAGTAAACAATTGTAAAGAATAGTATCATATTGTAGTAAGCAACGAATAAGAAATGTGTAACAACATGTCTTTTGAAAGCCTTTTGGTTTGTGAATAAAAGTTATCTGAATAATAAATATTTAAATAATAAATTTATGATTATCATGTTTCATTTAACTAAGTATAAGAAAAAAAAGTCATGGTTAAAAAGCCAATTTCTCATATAAAAGACAATTCTATTATTATTCTTAATTAAACGAAAATAAATAAATAAATAAAAGAGAAAAAAATGGAGTTGCAGAGGGAGGAAATGGCAGACGGTGACGATTATCCTAGGGTATGGAAGTTCAAAAATAGGTTTTTTTTTTTTTTTATAGAATGTAAAAATATATAGATCAAAAACTGTACAAAAACACTGGGCATTCTCGAGGAGAAACCAAACAACAGAGCATTACCTAAGTACAAAATATTATACCAAAAGTAGGCGAAAAAAAGATACATATACACTAGGCATCCCTAGGCACAAAAAATACAAGCCAAAACACTGGGCATACCCAGGCAAAAGCTAAACTAATATAAGAAATCAAAACGAATCAAAACATGAGGATACAAAGAAAACATAACTTTGTATAAATGTGTTTTAATCTTTCAAAATAGGTTTGTTTTATATTATAAAAGATATGTTTGAGTTAGTCTTTTAAAAAAAATGAGTGATCTTTATCTGAAGAAAAAAAAATTCTCTTCTTTTCACGAACAAAATTTATTCTTATTTTATACTTAAATTGTTATCCATATACAAGTGTATTCGGAGCCCAAACAAAACAAAACAATTTTTATTCATTATCTTTAACTATTAACTATATATTAAACGGATCATTTCGAACAACTAAAAATTGATGTTTACACCATGCAAGCTCAAGAGCAAATGAACTTGCGTCTAATTAGCTAATCGGTAAGACATTAGTAGCTTACCAAAGTCATTAGTAAGTGGTACAAGAAGATGATTAACCATGCTCGAAGTGAGACACGACCCACACTTTTACAGGAGGCAAAATTAAGCCTTTGTTGATTTTGTTTACAAAGTTGATAAAAAATTAAGTCAAAGTCAACAATTAATATTAACTACACATTTCATGAGACTCGTTACTATTATCAACTTGTTAACCATACATTTCATCAACTTTTATCAAAATCGCCAAAAAGTTAATTTATATCAAAACCAAACAGGCACTGAGGCTTTGTTTGATTTTACTTAAAATTTTACTAAGGGCCCGTTTGACATGGATTAAAAACTGGTTTATTTGACCAAAATAGTTTATTTGACCAATTTTGGTCAAAAATGTCATGCTACAAGGCCAAAAATTTGGTCAAATAAACCGTTTTTGGTCAAATAAACTAGTTTATAATCCATACCAAACGGGCTCTAAAAAGCTGAAGTTAAAGTCAATAATTAATTTTAACCATATATTTCATGATACTCATAACTTTTATCAATTTTTCAACCACATAATTCATCGACTTTTATGGAACTAAGAGCATCTCTCCAAGAGACTCTTTAAACTTAAGATGCTCTTTATATTAAAGAGTCGATCCTTAAAATTATATTTAATCCAAAAGACTGTTCAAATTAACTTTTTAAAATAAAGAGTGTACTCTTTAGAATTAAATGCATTCAATGTATTCCAATTTTCAATACTTAGAGCATCTACAACAGTTTATCTATATTTAAAGAGCATCTTTAACATTTTAAAGAGCATCTATAAATTTAAAAAGCAATTTTGTTTAAACATTCCAACCGCTTCTTTATCTATACTCTTCATTTTACTTCTTCCAAGAAGCATTTAATATGTTTTCCTCTCCTTTTTTTTTTTTTCATATCCTTCCCTCCTAATTTATATAAATTATTTAATTAAAGTCAATATATCATGTATTGAAAATTAAAATTGTTGCAATGCATTTAATAATAGAGAATGGACTTGGCTCTCTAAATTTGGAGAGCCAAACCCACTCTCTAAATTACAATGTTAAATTGGAGAGTCTATTAGAGCAAAATTTTAAGTGTTGGCTCATATATTTAAAGAGCTTGTTGGAGATGCTCTTAGTATATTGATTTGAACTAAATAATAATATATACAAAATAAAATAGAGAAAAATGAAGGGAAATTATATAATATTTTGGAGGGAGGCATGTTAAAATAAAGTTATGGAAAAATAATAAATACTTATTGGAATAAGTAATATAAAATGTTAAGAGATAAAGAGGATGTTGGTTTAAATTTATAGATACTCTATAAAATGCAAAAAATCCTCTTTATACATAAAGAATTTCTTGAAGATGCTCTAAATATGATCTAATTATTTGATTATAATTTGCGCATTACCGTTGAAATAATATAATTTAGGGAAAGCAGGTATTACCAACTCATTTATATATAATATAAAATGTGAAGATAGTCAGCTTAGAAGTTGCAAAATGACAATTTCCAAGGTCATCATCTATGCCAAGTTGCCAACGATCACTGTATTGTTTTTTCTTAGAGCCATTTTCTATCGACAACAATGTCCAGCAAGGTTTTATGGATAATTGTGATTGACATTGAAATCAAATACTTTGTATTATTAAACTCTTCAAATCAAGAACACTTCAACTACTCGTATTGTTCTTTGTATTCATATGGACCTCTTCAACCTTTTATACATCATGAATAAACTAGAAAACCTTAAGAAATTGTTCTTAATTTGTATTCATATGGACCTTTTCAACCTATTATACACCAAGAATAAATTAGAAAACCTTAAAAAATTAATGCATTATTCACGAACACTATACATGTTTGGTTAAATTTAAAATTTACTTTTAAGTAACTTTTTTAAAACATGTTTGAGGTGTTTTAAAACTTTATTTATATAACTTTTTCAATATAAAGTTTTATTTTGGATAGTAACTAAAGTTTAGAAAAGATGAATTTACTTTTTTTTCAAAATTAGTCACGGTGACTAAATCTTTGACTCGTCCACAGAATCCTCGTTAAAAAAAATACTTAGGAGACAAAATATAAAAAGATAAAAAAAAAATTACAGACCATACGTTTAAGACAGGCAACATATAAAAATTATTACAACCATTTATTGCTCATCCAATCCCTCAAGTATCATATGAAAAATACCATCCAAGTTTTACCACATCCACAATATTCAACTATGTGTACAAACCACAAAGAGTACAATAAAATTCTTTTGATACTAGAACTAATTTTCCTCTCTGTCACGTCATAAATACAAGAGCAAACCATTTCAATATATAATGGATGATTGCAATATTCGGCCAAATTTTCTTTCTTTATCATTGTTTGACCTTTTGGCATCTTTTCCTTCGAAAAAAAGGTATCATTTTATTTTGGCTCTTTTTTTGGCAATTCTCCTTACAATCTTCATCTTGATGAAAAATTAGTCAAAACTTTCTCGCCTGTTTTGTAGCTCTTGATCTCGATATTTGAAAAAATCAATAAACTTTAACAATCACAATTCTCAAAACAGATAATTAATATACTCTATGGTAAAGAGTATAATCAATTAGATAACGAATTCCAAGAATTTTAAATTGGCTCATGTTAAACAAATTACTAAAATATCATGGCGCAATCCCTTTGTTTGGCTTTCTTGGAGATTCATTAACCATCGACATAAATTTCACCTCACACCTATACCAACACCAAGACAATGTCCGTATACGAACATGTGAAGTCGTTAGCAATAATACATTATATGCTTGCATGCCATGAGCATGTAGATTCATTTCTTAATTGATATTTTCTCTCATGAAGAGATACACACTGTTAAGAACGTTGTTCGTGTTTAACTTTGAACAGTTAGCTTCACCTTTTGGACAATTTTACTTGACCTACTCAGATTGTCCATACCTATAGAATAAAAGGGTTAGTTTTCCTTCCAAATCTTCGTACATTCCAAATTAAATCAATACATCCACGTCGCATCTAACAACTACCCAGCAAATAAAAGCATTATTTTTCCTTCCAAATCTTCCTGCATTCTAGATTGGATCAATACATCCACGTACGTCATATCTAACAAATGACATATCTTTTTTGTGCTTCAACGCTCCAAATGACACGATGCTCTGATACTACTATTGAAAATTGAGACCAATTCTTGATTCGTCCATAAGATTCTTGTTCAAAAAAAATATTCACGAGACATGAAATATAAAAATAAAATACAGTAAAACACAAAAATATTTTCTTATATAAAAATTATTACAATGATATAGAATTTTCAGCTCACCCAAACCCCAAAACATCTTAGAAAAAATACTATATATGATTTTCCACACCCACAATATTTATCTCTTTATACAAAGTACAAACTATAAAAAGAACAATAAATTTTCGTTAAATTAGTTAGATATTTTGACATCTTTTCCTTCCCAAAAAAAAACTCATTTGTTTTGACTCTGCTTTAACAATTTTCCCAACTAGTCAAACATGTAGCAACTACATTCTAAACTATATACAAGCAAAAATAGAAATTTATAATCTGACACATTTTTTGGGAGTAAATTTAACCAATAATTTTTTAATTTATTATAATACATAATAAGAGTAATGCTATATAACACCACTCTATGTAAGATTAATATATCAGTCTACATGACTGATAATTAAATATTTTCTCCTCCTCCGAGTACGATGGCAGCAATGGTGGAGACCTGCAAAAGGTGGTGGGGTTTCTTCCCCCGTTTCCACTTCGACGTGATAATCAGTATGTGATTAACTCAAATATGCAGAATAACAATATAGAGTATGTATGTTATATTTTACCATGAGGGTTGGTAATTATTTATAGGGATGGCCTGCAGTTATGGCCTTCAATGGTTATTGATGACATGTGTCTTTTCATATCTCTCATTATTAGGAGTTAATGAGGGATGTTTCGTCTTCCTAATTGCTGGTGTTTTATCTTTCCAATTTCGGATGGTAGTCGTCATTCTATGGGTGGTCTGTCTGGTTAATTTTATGGTAGTTGAGTTATTGTTATCTATCTGTCAGAGGTGAGCCTACCCAAGGAGTGCAGCCATCATCCAACAAAGTGTAATCATATTTATCATCATAAGACCCTCTATTTTTCATGGACCACTGTCAATAAGAAGTATAAATATTGTCTTTCAAATAATTATTCTTAACCAAAAAGTCAAAAAAGATTATATGAAATAAATATTTATTTATTTATTTATTTATTATTATTATTATATATTTAACGAAAATCACATGGAAGCGTGTCATTTGGCTATGCATGATCAAGTAATGATTTACCGTGTGGCTGGCCAAATATAGACTATATATTTTGGGCCTAATTTAAGCCTGATATGGGCTTAAATCTCAGCCCCATTTAGGAGGAATTTTTTTTCTATATAAGAGAGGTAGAGGGGATATTATTTGTAGTATACCCACATCTCATCGCTTGGTTGGAATTCTTTTCAAACTGATTTCCTCTTTCTAGTCTGAATCATAGAGGTTTTTTCTTCTTTCATCGTCTAAGGTAATCTTTTTACTCTTGTTCTTCTTTAAATTTTTCGACCTTCTTCTTTCTTTTTCTTAGATGTATAAGACGGTGATCACTTCTAGTAGTAGCTCTTCAACCAATAAATCTGACAGCAGTCTTAGAGATCCCTCACGGAGCTTTGAAATTAATCAATCACTACCGTAGACAAGCCTTTGAATTCCTACAACGGACCTAATATCATAACTCTAGGCTCACTCGCTTTCCTGTCTCAACCCGAAAGGCTCAAATCATTTCTCTCCTCCCATTGAAAATAGTCCTTTTACCACTCTAGTCCAAGAATGACTGACTGTAGCTCTTCTTCTACCCACACACCTGTCCCAACCTCGAATTTCTTTCAGTCGGATCTTCTAGAGCCTCAAATCTCACTCGTTAAAGGGCATTCACACTCACGTCAACCGTTGATGCACCATATCTATAGGAATAGATGACAATCTCCCGTCAGTTGAAGAATGAATATTTGTTAGTTCTTTAGGATGTGGTGGACTCCGATGTTTGAATGAACCTGTTGATGAAATTGATGTAGGATTGGACGAGGGAGATTCATCCATAGCTCAAAACCATTTGACTCGGGACGAAAATGAGGCAACCACTACCGTTGCGGTCTTGCCCGAGGGCGGAAGGCCTCGCCCGCCTTCAGCTAGGGACGGGCGGCCTCGCCCACCCTTTACCTTGGGTAGGCAGGCAAGTCCTTCTTGTGTTTGTCCGTATTTGGTTGACGTTGATCCGTTGTTTGAATTATTTGCCTCTATTGAGTTTGGAGATTCTGACACCAATTCTTCTACGGTATCTCGTCTGCTCAATGTTCAAACGGGACGTTCTCCAAGTGGTAATTTGATAGAGCTAGATCTACCAAAGGATGCTTTTGTTTACAATCCTAAAATTTTTGTAAAAATGTTGAAAAAATATAAATTACCTCCCGGTCACTTATATAGAGTCTCCTATCCTGGTGAGCGAATTCCAGGATCAGACCCTAAAAAGGTGGTAGTTTACCGTGACAGCATAACAACTGGTTCGAGATTTTCTCTTCATCCCTTGTTCGTTTCTTTCTTCAACAAATTTCATGTTACTCCTAGTTAATTAACTCCTAACTATTGGCTTATATCAACTTATTTCTTATACTTGTGCCTTACAAATGATATCGAACCGTGTTTGAAACTTTTTAGAAGTGTGTTTGATATGTATCATGTGCTCGAGAGAGAGTAACTGTTATGCGTATATTCAACTTAAAGTAGGATTGTTATTACCCTACTTTCCCAATTCAAATAGTGGTTGGAGGAGACGTTTCTTTTTTGTTCGGCCTGAGGTAGGATAGTTCTCTTTTAAAACATGTTGGAGAACTCTTTTTTGCAAGCATTTTAACGAGCTCCTGGATCTTGATCTTGAGTTGAAGGCACGTCTAGATAAGCTTTTACACTTGATGTCCCTGGGGTTGCATATGAGCGAGGTGCTATCTAATGAGAACTTGCGGTGGGTTCACATTGGATCACCTAAGGGTAGGCTACTTTTATGTATTTATTCCTCTTTTTGACTTTTTATTTTGCATATATTTATTGTATCAACTTCTATTTTTCTCTTTCACACATGGATAATTTTGATTTTGGAGGTGTGCTGGATGTTGCTTGATTATCCAAAGATATTGCTGAAGACCCGTCTCTATCCCCTTTAAACAAAAATAAAAGACGGATCGATAAAGGAAAAGTCACTGCTGAGACAACAGTTGTTCCTCATTCTGTGCCGCGTACTACCAAAGGTGGTGATGTCCGTGCTTACAAAGAGTTTGGATTTCCTCATGTTGATTCGACGGTTGAAGCCGAGATCATGTTGGGCTACGTAAATGAAAAATTTATTGAGAATTTCAAAAATAAAGAAGCGGCCGCCATGCGACATATCATGTATACCAACCACCGCAGGGTAAGTTGCTGTATTTTGATGATGCTTTATTGCTCTTTCATTTAATATTCATCTTCTATATAATTTCAACTTCTTCTTGTTTTGTATAGATGCTTGATATGGAAGAGAAAGTGCTACGTGATTTGGAGAAATTTGAGAAACGTACAGCTGAGAAAGATCATGACAAGAAGAAAACCATAGCGGATGTGCAGTCTTTGTTGGACAAGGCAACAGCTGCGTCCAAGAAAAAAAGATAGCGAGAACATTCAACTTCATAAAGAGGTTGACCAGCTTTGCAAAAAGTTGGAGACTGCAGATGATGAAGTCATAGCAAGATACAAGATGTCTCTGAAATATAAGAGCATCTTGCACATGTATGGAGCAGAATCCTTGAAGGCTGCTATCAAAATGACTAAAGAGTTGGTTGACAATCATTCAGAGATAAGCCCAGATGAATTTGATAGGTATCTGAAAAAACACCGGACTGTAGATTTAGCTGCTCAAAAGACCAAAGTGGCTGACCGGGGGCAGGAGGAGGGGGTTGGATCTCAACCCGATAGCTCTTTTGATAATTAAACAGTTATTTATTTTTTATTTATTTTAGTTTCATGATGGTTGTCCCGTTTAATCATGAAAAATATAATATTCAGTCTATTCGAATATTGTTGAATATTGTTGAATACTGCGAATTTCAGATTTGTATGTTTGATGTGAAATATACATCTTTATTTTAATTAAAAATAAATTGTTTTTCACTTTTTTCACTTTGTAATCGTTGGTTATATTTTACTTGTTGGTTGGTTGCAATGTATTTGTTGCTATACTCCCCCGACGACATAGGAAAGTGAAAAAAGTGAATGTGTGAAATAATTGGTCGAGTGCGGATAAGGGGTGGCAGGAAGCCCTGCCAGGAAGATGGGCGGGGGTTGCCCGCCTATGATTGGGGGCGGGCGTCCTCTTGAAATTTTTTTTAGAAGATAACCGTCCTTTATAAATGAAGGCTTGTCACCTAGATTGTTGAACCAGGGCTCATCGCCTTTGATTTTTGGATATAGGCTTATCGTCTTAATGTTTAAAGCTTATCGCTCTTTATTGAATGAAGGCTTGTCGCCTAGATTTTTGAATCAGGGCTCATCGCCTCTGATTTTTAGATATAGGCTTATCGCCTTAATGTTTTAGTCATATGCTCACCGCCTTGATATTTTGACTAAGGCTTATCACCTTTGATTGTAGACATAGGCTTATCGCCTTAATGTTTTAGTCATAGGCTCATCACCTTGACATTTTGACTAAGGCTCATCGCGTTTGATTTGTGAGCTAGGGCTCTTCGTTCTTGACTTGATTGTGGTAGTAGTTGATGAGGATATTTGTATTACTCGACAAATCTTTAATAGAGACTATAGCAAATAGCAAACGGTTGCCGTAAGTCGAGTTCAATAGGTGCACCACGACTTTCCAGCTAGGCTGGTCCTTCCGTATCACCCTCATCATTCATCCGCATTGGCATTTTATTATATTGAAAATTAAATGTAGGAGTACTATTTAATACAACTACATATACTTGCTTTAAAAAGAAAAATGTTGATAAATTACTGATAATATTTCTTCAAGTGCTCTGCATTCCATGGTCGTCCCAATGGTTTACCATTCATATCTTTTAGACTATATGCTCCATTTCCTATCTTCTTGATAACCTCAAAAGGACCATGCCAATTATGCTCCAGTTTAGATGGTGGGTGTCCAGCAGCTGCACTGCTCCTTAACACTAGATCATGAGGTTGGAAACTTCTGGGCTTAACTCATCAATCAAAATATTTGGCGGCCTTGCGTTTGTAAGCCATCGTCTTGTTGTAGCCCTTTCTCTGACTTCTTCAAGTAGGTCGACTTCTACCCTTGTAATATTGTCATCTGTTCAACCTGCATTCTCAAAGTTGGATTTACAACTTCAGCGGGTATCACTACTCCCATTCCAAAAGATAATTTGAACGGTGTCTCTCCCACTGGCCCTCTAGGGGTGGTGTGATATGCCTATAGTACATTTGGTAATTCATTTGCCCAAGATCCTTTTTCTTTTCCCAACCTCGTTTTTAAATCCCAAAGTATAGTACGATTAGTGACTTCAGTTTGACCATTGCACTAAGGGTGTGCCACTTAATTGAGTCAGTGTGAAATTTTGTAACTGTCACAACAATTCTTAAAGTTGTGGTTATCAAATTGTCTTCCGTTATCCGTGACTATCACCTGTGGTATTCCAAAACGGCAGATTATATATTTCCATATGAAACTCTGTATCTTGGCGGTAGTTATGATAGCTAATGTCTCAGCTTCAACCCATTTTGTGAAATAGTCTATAGCTACCAACAGAAATTTTCTTTGACCCTTAGTAAGTGGCAAGGGACCCAGGATGTCCATCTCCCACTGATAAAATGGACATACTGCGTAAATTGCCTATTGTAGCTCGACTGGCTGATGAATTATGTTGCCAAATCTTTGACAGGCATCGTATTTTCTTACCAGTTGCTTAGCTTCTTGCTTCATTGATGGCCAATAGTACCCTTGCCTTTAAACTTTGAAAGCAAGGACATCCCCCTCCCAAGTGATTTCCACATAGACCATTGTGTATTTCAAATAGGACCTCAGCTACTTCTGTCGGCCGGAGGCATTTCTGATAAGGCATAGAGTATCTTCTTCGATATAATTCTCCATCGATCACATAATACATAGCAGCTCGTACCCTCAATCGCTTCGCTTTAGTTTGGTCTGTCGGTAGAGTGCCTTTTGTGAGATAATCCGAGATTGGGTTTATCCAGCAAAGTTCATCGTTCAATTCAAGAACGGCAATCAATAACACCGTGCTAGGCTCACTGAGTACTTGAACACTAGCTGTAGCTGGAAGATGTTTTTGATTGGCTGATGATAGCCTGGCGAGAGCGTTAGCCCGCTCGTTATCCTTTCTTGGGACCTTTGTAATCTTGAAATTTTTGAATTTTTGCTACAAGTCTCTTACTTTCATCAGATAAGCAGCCATGCGGCCATCTTTGGCTTCGTATTCTCCCAAAATTTTCCAAATGACCAATTACTAGTCACTGCGAATTTCTACAACCGTCACTCCCAATTGTATGGCTAATCCTAGCCGTGTGATGACAGCTTCATATTCTGCATCATTATTTGTAGTTGAAAATTTGAAGCGAAGTGAGTATTCAAATTCTTCGGCATTCGGGAAAATAATTATGACCCTGGCTCCTGAGCCATCACTGTTAGATGATCTATCAACATATATTATCCATGTTGCTTTGTCGCATATGGGTTGTGCTTCAGAGAGAGTGAGTTCTGCAATAAAGTCTGCTAAGGCCTGTGCTTTTATAGTTGTGCGCAGTTTGAAGTCAATATCAAACTCGCTCAGTTCAATAGCCCAATTCAAAAGATGCCCCAGATGTCTCCGACCCATGCAATATCTATTTAATTGGTTGGTCAATTATCACATGTATCTGATGAGCCTGAAAATACGGTTTTAACTTTCTAGCTGCCACTATCAAAGCTAGAACTAGCTGTTCAACTATGCTGGACTGTGTTTCTGCTCCTCTCAATACTTGACTCACATAATAAACAGGTTTTTGTACCTTCAAAAGGTCTTTCACCAATACCGCGCTAACAGCGTAAAAAGATACTGCCAAATAGAGACTTAGCTTGTCACCAGGTTGGGACGAGCCAACACTGGCAGTTGTTGTTGTGATTTCGTCAACTGTTCAAAAGACTCTTCACATTCTTTTGTTCATTCAAAATTGTTGGACCCTCATACAGCTTTGAAGAAATGATGACATTTATTCGCAGCCCGTGACATGAAACGATTGAGAGATGCCACCCTCCCAGTCAACTGTTGAACTTCTTTCTTGGTAGTTGGGCTTTTCATGTCTAGGATAGCATGCATTTTGTCAGTATTTTCTTTAATACCTATATGTGATCATAAATTCTAAGAATTTACCGCCAGATGTGCCAAACACACATTTTTTAGGATTTAACTTCAATTTAAGCTTTCGAGCAACACCGAAGACCTCCTTGAGATCTATTATGTGATCCTTTGCTAATCGGCTTTTGACCAGCATGTCATCTACATAGGCCTCAACATTACGACCAATGAGTCCATGAAATCCCTGATTTACCATCATTTGATAAGTAGCCCCTGTATTTTTAGCTCAAAAGGTATAGCGGTGTAGCAAAAAGTTCCACTGTCAGTGACGAAAGAAGTCTTCTCCTGATCACCTTCAGCAATGGAGATCTGATGGTAACAAAAAAAAGCATCCAGGAAGCTTAGCCTTTTATGTTCTAAAGTCGCATCCACCAGATGGTCTATCCTTGGAAGAGGATAAGAATCTTTGGGACAAGCTTTATTCAAGTCTATGTAATCTACATACATTCGCCATTCTCCATTCGATTTCTTTACTAATACCACTTTTGACAACCATTCAGGGTAGTGTACTTTCCAAATAAAACCAGCTTCTAACAATTTTATTATCTCCGTAGAAATGGCCTATTGTCGTTCTGGAGAAAATTGTATTTTCTTTTGTTTTATTAGTTTTATTCTATGAGGGATCGTGATTATATGCTGAGCAATCATAGGGCTGATCCTGTTGATGTCATAGGGTCCCCAAGCAAATACGTCTATATTTTCAGATAAGCATGCCACTAGTTTATGTTTTTCCTCAAGATCTATCCCGCCTCCAATTTTCAAAACCTGACCTTCATCTATCACCACTTCCTCATAGAGTTCCAACGGTTCGATTCATCCCTTAAGTTGTTCAACATCAAGCATCATTACCGTATTTTTGAGAAGTATGCTGTCTACATAACACCTCCTTGATGCCTGCTGGTCACCTCTTACACATCCTACCTTCCGGCTAGTGGAGAACTTCATCACCTGGTAGTACGTGGGAACCACGGCCCTAGCTATATTCAAAAGTGGGCGACCATAAATTGTATTGTAGGACATAGGAGCTTTTACCAACAAGAAGCTAGTCATTATCACCACTCTAGCTGGGTAAGTACCCAAAGTCATCGGTAACTCAATTGTTCCCTCTGGTATAACGGTGGCTCCTCCAAACCCATGGAGTGGGGTGGTGACATGTTTGATCTTGCTAAGTGATATCTTCAATCCTAAGAAAACTCTCCAGGACATAACATCAGCTGCACTACTATTGTCCACTAATACTATTTTCACATCAAAATCAGCAATGTCAGCCACTATTACTAGAGCATCGTCATGTGGACAGGTAACACCTTTCAAATCCTCATAACTGAAGGTGATATTCTGGCTAAACCTTTCATTTTTATCTACCAAAGTAGATCCACTGGCCCAGGTATAGTTCTTTCATACTTAATTAGAGTCACCTCCTACAGCAATACCACCCACTATGACATTTATAACACCAGCGCGAGGAGGTGGTTGCTATCGATATTCAGCCTCTTTTTCCTTTTCTTTATCTGTTTTCACATATTTAGATAGGTATCCTCTTTTATAAGTCTTTCTATTTCCTCCTTCAGCTGCTGGCAATCCTCCGTATCATGTCCATGATCTCGATGGAATTTACAATACTTGGTCTCATCTCTCTTATGTGGTGGCACCCACATCTTTTTGGGCCATACAAACTCTTTCATATTTCAGATTTCCATCAGGACGTTAGTCCTGGAGGTGTGCAGCGGTGTACTATACGACTCCTTCCCAGTACTAGGCCGACTAGGGCCTGGATGGATCATTTTTTGCTTGCATTTGTCTTCTCGAGGCCTTGGTTAATCCTGGGTCTTTCTTTTGTTAGACCCAAGATCTTTTCAATCCTTCATGTCCTTAGTAATGAAAAATGCCTCTTCTACATCCACATATTTATCCCTCTTCCATAGCAACTCATGCATCTTATCAGGTGGGTTTTTAGAGAGTGACATTTTAAAGGGGTGACTGCAGGTTCCATTCATTATAATAGTGACTACATCAGACATCTGTAGATTATTAATTCCCAAAGTGGCCTTATTGAACCGGGCAATGAAATATTTCAACAATTCATCTTTGTCCTAGGTCAATTGTATCATGTCGATAGCAGTTTTCTTAGAACGTTTGCTACTAGCAAAGTATGCAGCAAACTTCTTGGAAAAATCATCAAATGTATGAATTGATTTTGGGGGAAGGGTGGCTACCCAATCTCTGGCCTCGCGCCTAAGTGTAAGTGGGAAAACCCTGTACATAATTACGTCAGGGTGGCTCGCAACCTCATCAAATCGACAAAATCACTGAGATGATCGACACGATCAGAGAATCTGTCGTACTTCTCCATCTTTGGTTATTCAAAATCTCGTGGCAAGAGGACTACCATCACTTTTAGGGAGAAATGATTTTCTTCCAACACCATAGATTGCTGCCTACTATTGTCTCAGCTATTTTGTAACCCATCATGTCCTCTAGTCGATGTTCCAGGCTTAACACAAGTGTCTCAACCAGCGTAGGCGTAGGCACCCATGACGGTTACCCCTAGTGTGGATTTGGGCCAGATGCTAATGAATTGAAGTGTGGTGCGAAAGGTGGAGCCAACAACACTGGAGCCAGCGGTGGAGTTGCCGTTGGCAGTGTTTCCATCATTGGAAAGTTAGGAGCATGGAGAGGAGCCCCTGGCGGTAAGGGCCCTACAAGTGTAGGGTTAGCATTCCTATCTTGGAGTAAAGCCATTAAGGCCGCCAACTGAGCTTGCAATGCAGTAAATTGAGCGACAGAAGCAAATTCTTGTTATGGGTGATTAGTGGCAGCGTTAGACTCGGTGTCTGCATCCCTGCCGGGGGCTGGCGGGGCAGTTGCATTCTTAGTTCTTCTAGTTCGAACCATGACTTCCAGTTCGATTTCTCACAGACGGCGCCAATTGATAATTAAATATTTTCTCCTCCTCCGAGCGCCGCGGCAGCGGCAGCAGCAGCAGCAATGGTAGAGACTTACAAAAGGTGGTGGGACTTCTTCCTCCGTTTTTATTCCAGCGTGATAATCAGTATGTGATTAACTCAAATATGTAGAATTACAATATCGAGTATGTATGTTATTTTTTACCTGGGGGTTAGTCTCTATTTATAAAGATGGCCTGCAGTTATGACCTTCAATGGTCATTGATGACATGTGCCTTTTCATATCCCTCATTATTAGGCGTTAATGAGGGATGTTTCATCTTCTTAATTGCTGGTGTTTTATCTTTCCAATTTCTGATGGTAGTCGACATTCTATGGGTCGCCTGTCTGGTTAACCTTATGGCAGTTGGGTTATTGATGTTTATATGTGATAAGTGGGGATTGTGCACTTATTTTAGCCTTTAAAAATAGATAATTGTGAGTTCTTTCAAGTTGTTTACTACTTATTTATGTTCTTTTAATTATTTAGGTAAAAATCTGAGCTTAGATTGTGATTGGAAGAGATCCACACAAAAAATGAGCAAAAGGGACTAAATTTGTACATATCGAGAATTTTGAAAACTAAAAGATAAATATGTCTAAAGATGGAGGACCAATGTTGCAATTTTGGAGGACCTATATGAAAGATAACCAAAAATTCAAGGACTAAAGTCAACATTTCAAATAGTTCAGGGACTGGAATTGCAATTAATCAAAAGTCAAATGCGACCACTTTGTAATTGCGCGATCGCGTGATGCTTTTTTTTTCCAGCAGAATGATTTGAGACTGTGCCATGCGATCGCATGGAACAAAGCCATGCGATCGCATGGCCTAATTTTTCTGTTGTCCGCATTTTGTTCAGATTTTCAAGGGCTTTTTGGTCTTTCAACTTTTATCTCTTGTAGGGTTTTAAGTGGCCATTTTCTTACATTTTTGGGGCCATTCTTTGATACTCCCTCTCACTTTGAAAGCTCTCCAAGAAGAAGAAGATTAGGGTTCTTTGAAAACTCCATATAAATGGGTTTTGTTTGCTTTTTGTACATCATTGTGAGCATTTTGTAAAATAGAGGAAGATGAATGGAGGGTCATAGTAGGCAAATGAAGACAACCATGGGCTCAAGCTAAATCTTCCATTTTTCTTGACTTTATCAAATCTGGTGATGTATTTTGTATCTATTTTTCATTTTATCTTTGTAAATATTATGGGCTAATTTTATTTTACTAGGAATGAGATGAATCCATTTATGAAGCTTTAAAGTGCATTTTTCTTGTTATTGATTCTTTATGCTTGGATTTTATGGTTGTTTATTAAATGATTGATCACCATTGAAATACTTTTGTGATTTAGTTTGCTACCGGGAGGTTGAAATTAGGTTTAACATATTTAATGAACAACATAAAGCTTATGGAATGTAGTAATACATTTTCACACTTTGTGCAATCACTAATGAATGTTCTTGAGTTTATTGCATTTTTACATATGCATTCTCTCGGTAGGAATGCTTGAGAGTCTTGTGTGAAAATAGGTTTAGCTCTACTTGAGAGAGATTGTTAGATATTTTAGAAGCATTGATTGCCATAATATCCTCGTTTTGGAATTGATAATGGAAAATGAAACTTTAAAGTGGAGTAATTGGTGAAGTTGAATTCCTAGTGTATTTCTCTATTTGATTTTATTTCCAACAAATTTCTCTTTTAGTAATTTTCTTATTAGCTTATTTTTCATCGTCTTTTAATTCTTAGTTTAATAATCAAAACAATATGTTTTATTGTGTGTTTAAAATAGGGCTAGATTAATTTAGATTTTAGCAAAATTATTTATCATCGTGGGTTCGATACTCTCTCATCACTTTATTACTTGAACACGACCCGTGCACTTGCGGTACACATTTTAGCGAACAAGTTTTTAACGCCGTTGCCGAAAATAGATTTAATTAGTTAGATCCTTGTTATTTCTAGCTTTACTTCTTTAATTTTATTTTATTTTTTTATTTAAAATTCCAATGCTACCTTTGTTCTTTTCAGACATACTATCTTTGGTGGATGCAAGATTTTGAAAATCTTGAGAATTTGGTGTTTGACCCCGAGATTGAAAGAACTTTCAGACACCGAAGAAGAGAACAAAGAGAAGCACGACATATAGTGAACACCATGGAAGACGAAGAAGATCAAATGGTTGAGATAGATGAGGATGATTTGCAAGTTGTGGATATTATTACTCCAGTTGTGGTTCAAAGCCAATCTAGCATAGCATATCCGGCTTATGGGAATGATAATTTTCAATTTAGACCGGATGTCATCAACCTCTTCCAATATACTCTTCAATTCTATAGGCGTTCAAATGAAAACCCTCACATGCATCAATCATACTTCTTAGAGATAGTAAGCAATTTTGAATATCAAGATGTCAATATGGAAGGTATCAAACTCAGATTATTTCCACATACTTTGAGAGATGGAGCAAGAGAGTGGTTGGATTCACATTCTGCGGGAAGTATTACCACTTGGAATGATCTTGTTAAAAAATTCACGAACAAATACTTTCCTCCTGCCAAAGTTGCAAAGTTAAAGTATGACATCTCCATATTCAGGTAGCATGACACAAAAAATTTTCATGAAGCTTGGGAGAGGTTCAAAGAGATACTTTGGAAGTGTCCTAATCATGGTATCAAGAAAGCTTTGCAAGTTCAATATTTCTATGCCGGATTACTTCCACATTGTCGTTCTATTGTTGACTCATCCTCAAATGGGTTAATCAACACAAAGATAATTAAGGAAGCATGGGTATTGTTTGAAAGAATGGCAGAACAAGTTCAAATTGGCCGGCTGATAGGGGAGTAACTAAAAGAGCACCAGGGATGCATGAGGTTGATGTTATATCTACTCTTTCTGCACAAATGGCCGCCATGGAGAAAAAGATGATGGATATTAAAGCTCGTAATTAGATAGCTCATGTTATTCCGACGCCTACTCTTGAATGTGATGGTTGTGGAGCAAATAATTCAATCAAAAATTGCCCATTGTTGACCAGTTCTTCGACATCCACTGAGCAAGCATGTTATGCTCAGAATCATCCTAGTCAATAAGGTAATATCAACTCCAACACTTATAATCCAGCTTGGAAAAATCATCTGAATTTTTCATAGAGCAACAACCAAATCAACAAGGCACTCCGAGACAACAATCGAATTTTCAACAGAAAGGAGGTTGGGAAGAAGTTATGGCTCAGTTGGCACACCAACAGTTAAAATTTCAAGAACAAACTGAAAAATCTATTCAGAGTATCAGAGCATCCGTGAAGGGCTTGGAGAATCAAATGGGTCAGATGGCAAAACTTCTCTCTGAAAGGCAACAAAGGCAATTACCAAGCAACACTGAGACAAACTCAAGAGAACAGCTTAAAGCAATTACTACAAGAAGTGGGGTTCAGTTGCCTGAGATAGAAGTGAAGAGAAATGTTGCCACTCATGACAAGACACCCTCTATTGATGATGACCAAGTGGATCATTCTAAAGCACAACATGATTCTAGTCAAGAAAAAGATTTGGATACTCCACTTACTAAGGCAACTCCTCAAGTGAAGGTATATGTGCCTCCAATCCCATTTCTGCAAAGATTGAAAAAGCACAAGTTGGATAAGCAATTCGAGAAATTCTTGGAAGTTTTCAAGAAGTTGCAAATCAACATCCCTTTTGTCGATGTTTTAGCTCAGATGCCTAGCTACGCAAAATTTATGAAAGAAATTCTATCTAACAAGAGAAAGCTAGAGGAACACGAGACAGTGATGTTGACCGAAGAGTGTAGTACTATCTTGCAGAACAAATTGCCACCTAAGCTTAAAGATCCAAGAAGTTTTACTATTCTTTGTACCATTGGTGATATTGATTTTAATAAATCTCTTTGTGATTTAAGTGCAAGTATTAACTTGATGCCATTTTCTATCTACAGGAGATTAGGATTGGGAGAGGCAAAAGCAACAACAGTTTCTTTAAAGTTAGCCGACCGCTCAATCAAATATCCTAGGAGAATCATTGAGGATATCTTGGTGAAAGTTGACAAATTTATTTTTCCTGTCGACTTCATCATTCTGGACATAGAAGAAGACAAGGATATTCTTCTAATATTGGGTAGACTATTTTTGGCTATTGGGAGAGCTTTGATTGATGTATACAAAGGCCAGGTGATATTGATGTTAAATGATGAAGATGTGGTATTTAATGTCTTCAAAGCAGTCAAGTATCCAATGGATTCTGACAATTGTTTCAGGGTTGATGTGGTAGAAGAAATGGTGGCAGAATCTTTTGCACTAATTCATCCTCAAGATCTACTTGAGACATGTTTGGTTTATTCTTTCACCGAGGCTTTCAATTCAAAAGAAACCAAACCCATGGTGAAGCAATTAGAGGCAAATCCAGCTTACAAATGGCAACCACCTTTCCAGGAGCTTGGGGAAAAATCAACAAGGTTACCACCATCTATTGAAATGCCTCCGCAGTTAGAACTCAAGCAATTGCCATCTTACTTGTGCTATGCTTATTTGGGTGATAATTCTACACTTTCGGTTATCATTGCAAACTCTATCAGTAATTTGGAAGAGGAAAAATTGCTAAAAGTCCTTCGTGAGCACAAAACTGTAATAGGATGGTCTATCTCAGATATCAAAGGCATTAGTCCTACAATGCATCAAGACAAGATTCTCATGGAAGATGATTTTAAGCCATCATCCAAATCGAAAGAGATTGAATCTAACACTGCAAGAGGTAGTCAAGGCTGAGGTGATAAAACTTTTAGATGCAGGGATCATCTATCCTATATCAGATAGCACTTGGGTCAGTCCAATCCAAGTAGTGCCGAAGAAATGAAGGATCACAGTGGTACCTAATGACAATAATGAGCTCATTCCAACCAGAACAGTTACTGGATGGCGAGTTTGCATTGATTATCGCAAACTCAACACTGCAACTCGAAAGGATCATTTTTCTTTGCCATTCATCGATCAAATGTTGGAAAGGTTAGTCGGGCATTCACATTATTGCTTTTTGGATGGATATTCTGGATATAATCAGATTCTGATAGCTCCAGAAGATCAGGAGAAGACTACATTCACATGTCCCTATGGCACATTTGCTTATAGAAGGATGTTGTTCGGCCTATGCAATGCTCTAGCTACTTTCCAGCGTTGTATGATATCCATATTTTCATATATGGTGGAGAAATACATCGAGATCTTCATGGATGATTTTTCAGTCTTTGGAGCATCTTTTGATGAGTGTCTTCATCATCTATCTTTGGTTTTGCAGTGATGTGAGGAAACCAATCTTGTCCTAAATTGGGAAAAGTGCCATTTCATGGTCCATGGGAGAATTGTATTGGGGCACTTAATTTCAGCTAAGGAAATTGAGGTTGACAAGGCTAAAATTCAAGTAATTGAGAAATTGCCACCTCCAACATCTGTAAAAGAAATTCAGAGTTTTCTTGGACATGTAGGCTTTTATCGACGCTTTATAAAGGATTTCTCAAAAATTTACGAAGCCACTTTACAATCTTTTGGAGAAGGATACCACTTTTCACTTTTTGAAGAGTGTCTACATGCTTTCAATGCTCTTAAAGAAAAGCTTGTCACAGCACCAGTTTTGGTTACACCTGATTGGAGTTTACCCTTTGAGCTAATGTGTAATGCAAGTAATTTTGTAGTTGGGGTAGTGTTGGAGCAACGTAAGGATAAAAAATTTCATGTGATTCACTATGCCTGTCGGACCTTGAATGATGCTCAGCTAAACTATGACACCACAGAAAAAGAGCTTCTTGCAGTGTTTTATGCTTTCGATAAATTTCGGTCTTATCTTGTGGGATCGAAGGTGATTGTCCATACAGATCATGCTACTCTGAGGCATCTGTTTGCAAAGAAGGATGCTAAGCCTCGACTCATCAGATGGATACTTCTACTACAGGAGTTTGACACAGAGATCAAAGATAAAAATGAGAGTGAAAATGTGGTCGCCAACCATCTATCTAGACTTGAGATTAGGGAAGAGTCGCGAAGTGGAGAGATAAATGAAGAATTTCCAGATGAGCAAATCTTTGCAGTTGAGGAAGCACCGTGGTATGCATATATTGTCAACTTCTTAGCCAGCAACATCATTTCTCCAGATCTCTCTAGCCATCAAAATAAAAAGTTCTTTGTAGATATTAAGCACTACTTTTGGGATGATCCAATTCTTTACAGAAGGGGACCAGATCAGATAATCAGAAGATGTGTACCAGAAGGAGAGATAAAGATATCCTACAGCATTGTCATTCATCAGAATATCCAAGGCATTTTGGAGCCTCTAAAAGCTGCTTTAAAAGGTATTACAGATCAGCTTTCTCTTGGCCTACCTTATTCAAGGATGCCTCTGAGTTGTGAAAACATGTGATCGGTGTCAGAGGACAGAGAATGTTTCAAGAAAGAATGAAATGCCTCTCAACAGTATTCTAGAAGTTGAAATTTTTGATGTTTGGGGTATTGACTTTATGGGACCATTTCTACCATAATTCTCTAATCAATACATATTGGTGACAGTTGATTATGTCTCTAAGTGGGTGGAGGTCGTTGCATTACCCACCAATGATGGCCGGGTTGTGATTAACTTCTTGAGAAAGCACATTTTTACCCGTTTTGGTACTCCACGAGCAATAATCAGTGATGGGAGTAAGCACTTTTACAATTGCCAATTTGAGTCGGTGTTGGCTAAGTATGGTGTACGTCATCGAGTGTCCACTCCTTATCATCCTCAAACAAGTGGGCAAGTCTAAATCTTCAATCAGGAGTTGGAAAGAATTTTGGAGGTAACGGTGAATGCTTCAAGGAAGGACTGGTCCAAAAAATTGGACGATGCACTTTGGGCATACCGCACTGCATTCAAAACTCTCATTGGTATGTCTCCATATCGTTTAGTGTTTGGAAAAACATGTCACCTGCCAGTAGAGTTAGAGCACCATCCTTATTGGGCAGTGAAAAAGCTTAATTTTGATTGGAAAGAAGCCGGTGAGAAGAGACTCCTCCAATTAAACGAAATGGATGAATTTCGATTTGAGGCATATGAGAATTCCAAAATCTACAAGGATCGTACTAAGAGATGACATGACAACCACATCCAACGAAGACAGTTCGAGGTTGGGCAACAAGTTCTACTATTTAATTCCCGACTCAAGCTTTTTCCAGGAAAGTTACGCTCTAGGTGGTCGGGACCATTCACAATTAAGCGAGTGTATCTATCTGGAGCTGTGGAAGTTGATGATGAAAGCAAGAGAAAATTTACAGTGAACGGTCAGAGGTTGAAGCATTATTGGGGTGATGACTTTTCCAATGGAAAATCAATTGTCTATCTCACCAATCCTGCCTAATCATCTGCTAAAAGTCTAGCTAGTGACTATAAAGAAACGCTGAATGGGAGGCAACCCATTTTTTTCCCTTTACTCTTTATTTTGCAAGTAGTTCATTCTTTTGGCATGATTCCATTCCTAGAAAATTAGGTGAATTTTGATTTTGTTGTCCTTGTTTGGTAGACCTAATAGCAACGAGTCCACAAAAAGAAGAAATGTAGTCTCCAACAATCTCAATTAGTCCAAACAAAGATTTCTGTCAACTTGAAGTTACCATCACCAACCAACTCACCCCAGTGGAGTACCTATTTGTCTTCTCTTTTGATTTTTAGTTTTACATTGAGGACAATATACATTTTAAGTTTGGGGGTATGAATTGTGCTTGTGTTTTTGCTTGTTAGAGAGCCTTGCCGGCTATTATAGGTATTTTGCTTGTTTATTATGCATGTTAGAGAGCCTTGCCGGCTAATGTTGTGCTTTTGTTGAAATTGCTGTGATTCATAGATTGTAGACATAAATACTACTTGTGATTTTTGATCAATATACTTATTCCATGCTAGAAACCTTTTAAGCACTTTTGTCATAATGTTCATTGCATGCAAATGTTGAGTGCCTTTTTTC
The DNA here is from genome assembly GCA_023638005.1 of Forsythia suspensa. Lineage (NCBI taxonomy): Eukaryota > Viridiplantae > Streptophyta > Magnoliopsida > Lamiales > Oleaceae > Forsythia > Forsythia suspensa. The sequence goes on along the minus strand of CM042674.1, from coordinate 33,765,128 downwards.
TTCATAAGCGGGTTCTAGAACTTAAACGGTGTTATCCATTACTTACATATCATCTCTTTAATTTGTCCAAATAGAAGAATAGTTTGGGAATAGTTGAGCAGTGATTTATCTCCTTAGGAATGTGTTGATTCCATGCTTGTTAAACATGTACGTGGAGTAGTTTTGACTAACTAGCGGAAACTAGGTAATGACCATATGCTTGGAATCTAATCCCCTTATAAAATTTTGCGGGTTGTGCTCAAGATGGCTATATTTTTGCTCTATTTTTAAATTTCTCTTACCTTACTTCGTAGCCTATTTGATTTGAGTGATTAAGTCCGTTGGGGTATCTCAAAATCCGGTACTCTTTGGTCTCTTTTAAACCAAGAAGTTACGACCTAAAGCTCGTTACATGGATCAACTAGAAAGCTTAAAGAAGTAAGGTTGAAAAAAAAATCATGAGATTTTCATAGCAAATCTTGCAAGTTTGAGCCACTGTGACTACTTTTCGGGATTTAGATGACTAGTGAATTTGAATTACTTGGTGGAAGTTTGATTGTTGAACTGCTCAATAATTTGGAGAATCTTCACAAGCCTAAGTAGTTACAATCATTGGATAAATCCAACCAAACTTGAGCAGGAAAGATTGAGTGATTTGAGAGAAACCATTGAATAGACACCCCATGTTAAAGAGAAAATATCAAGTTTGAGAAAGTGCATCCAACGAGAAGGAAATGAAATTTTGACCATTGAGGGTTGGGTATTCATCAATTTTTGTTTTGCAATGATTCAAAGTGACTATGCACACACATACATCTAACATGGATTAAGTTGAAAAGTTTCTTTTGTTTTTAGCATTTTTGTAAATTTTTCATGAATTATAAGCAAGTTTCAAAAGATTATGGTAAAGTGGCAAACTCCCTAACATTTTGCGTGTTTGTAGTCCTTTTAAACTTATTTATGTTCTTTTGATTATTTAGGTAAAAATCCGAGCTTGGATGGTGATTGGAAGAGATCCACGCGAAAAATGAGCAAAAAGGACTAAATTTGTACAAATTGAGAATTTTGGGGACTAAAAGATAAATATGTCTAAAGATGGAGGACCAATGTTGCAATTTATGGAGGACCTATATGAAAGATAACCAAAAATTCAAGGACTAAAGTCAATATTTCAAATAGTTCAGGGACTGAAATTGTAATTAATCAAAAGTCAAATGTGACCACTTTGTATTATCGCGCGATCGCTTTTTTTTCCAACAGAATGATTTGAGACTGTGCCATGCGATCGCATGGAACAAAGCCATGCAATCGCATGGCCTAATTTTTCTGCTTGTTCGCGTTTTTGTTCAGATTTTCAAGGACTTTTTGGTCTTTCAACTTTTATCTCTTGTAGGGTTTTAAGTGGCGTTTTCTTACATTTTTGGGGCCATTCTTTGATACTCTCTCTCACTTTGAAAGCTCTCCAAGAAGAAGAAGATTGGGGTTCTTTGAAAACTCCATGTAAATAGGTTTTGTTTGATTTTTGTACATCATTGTGAGCATTTAGTAAAATAGAGGAAAATGAATGGAGGTTCATAGTGGACAAATGAAGGCAACCATGTGCTCAAGTTAAATCTTCCATTTTTCTTGACTTTATCAAATTCGGTGATGTATTTTGTATCTATTTTTCATTTTGTCTTTGTAAATACTATAGGCTAATTTTATTTTACTAGGAATGAGATGAATCTATTTATGAAGCTTTAAAGTGTATTTTTCTTGTTATTGATTCCTTATGCTTGGCTTTTATGGTTGTTTATTATTGGATTTTCTTTGTATTGAGATGATTGATCATCATTGAAATACTTTTGTGACTTAGTTTGCTACCAGGATGTTGAAATTAGGTTTAGCACATTTAATGAATAACATAAAGTTTTTTTTTTTTTATTCAACACACCACCACATTCTCAGTGTGGTTGTCAGGCCTCCACTAGGAAAGGATGGGGGGGTTCGGATACCCCAACCATATATAAATAACTCATAAAAAATACATGAGAGGGGGACATAAACCTTACCTCCAATCAGAAGAGTTAAAACAAACAAATAAATAATAAAGCAATAAATAAAGGAAGAACTACCTCCCAAACAATAAGTCTTAAAAATTCTAAAGTCCTCTAACTGTAAGAAGCCCATGTCTATCAATCAAACTAAGTCTGCAGATGTGCGCGCAGTAAGTCCCGAGCACCTCAGACTCGAAATAGTATCGACGATCCCAACCATCTGAAGCAAGCAAATCGGCCACCTGGTTGCCCTCGCGATAAATATGAGAAATAGTATCACGGTCGAAAACAAGGAGATGTCTGATGTGGCGAAGAGTGGCTTGAATAGACCAAGGTCCTCTACCTTTGGTGATGTAGTGAATGGCCAAAGTAGAGTCGGCCTCAATCCATAAATCTGATAGTGAAATCCTTCGAGCAAGAATGATACCGTCAAGAATAGCTCTAAGCTCGGCCTCCAAAATAGGACACTCGCCATATGAAGAGAAGAATGCGCGAACACATTGACCTGCTGAATCTCTAATAATTCTCCCTCCACTTGCAAATCCATCTTTGACATATCCATCAGTGTTGACCTTGTAAGATCCCACTCGTGGAGTACGCCAATAAACCAAAACAGGCGGAAAAAGAGATGGAGTAGTAAGAGAGATACCAAAAATAGAAGCAGTATCAATATCTCCTCGCCAATGAATAACCCGAAATAAACGACCTGTATGCAGTAGAGAGATAGTTTGGTACACTCTCCAAATGATCCGTCTCGGTTCCATAGAGATATCCCGGTACTTCGCATCATTCTTCGCATTCCAAATAAACCAGAGAATCAAAAGAGGAATGATCGTGCGAATATGACCCCGCCTGACAAACTGACCCGAGAAACGCCAAGACTGGAAGCGATACTGAAAGCCCTCCATCGGTCGAAGGGTTATATGAAAAATATCAGAAAAGTGGTGCCAAACACCGGTCAAGAATACAACACAATAAATAAATGCTAAATAGTCTTAATAGCCGAGCAACACTGACAACGAGAAGCCATATGACTCCCAATCGCCTCAATCACAACATCAATCGGGAAGAGACCACCGCCATAGTCTCCAAAGAGAAAGAAAGAGAGCAGGTTGTCGGGATAATAGAACTCCAAATCATGTCAGATATCAAACTGAATAGTATGCTCCGTGCGAACTAGCTGCCATGCAGACTTGGTAGAATATCTACCATCCGAAGTGTCCTTCCACATAATCTAATCGTGCACCTCAGCAGTGATATGGATGTTCCCTATCTTCTCAGCAATAATATATGGTACTAACTAAAGAAGTCAGTCAATGTTCCATCCAGTATCATCAAACAATTCTCTAACATGGATAGATGAATGTGTCAAGTGTGGGTGCCGATCAACTAATGTAGACTCGCCCATCCAAAGAATATGCCAAAAGAATATTTGTCCACGCCCTAACTTCCAAGCAATGTGTGTTTCCGCTTTGTGGGCTTATATGTGTCATAATTTTTCCATACAAATTGAAGCATAATAAGGAATAGCGACCAACAACGGATGGGTACTCGACAATACTTACTCAAGAAAACCGAGCCCATAGTGACCGCTGAGATCTAAATAACCACCAGAGCTTTAGGGAGAATGTATCAACAAGATCATGCAGTCTCCTAAAGCCCAGTCCACCCTCCTCAGTAGGAATACAAAGGTCTTTCCATCTCCTCCAATGTAAGTTGTGTGCATCCTATCTGGAGTCCTAAAAGAACCTAGCAAATATGCCCTCTAACTTCTTCAAGATAGCTTTGGGAGGCTTCATAATCTGAAGGAGATAGAGAGGAATAGATGATAGCACTGATCGAATCAAAGTAATCCGTCCTCCAAATGATAGGAGCCTCGCGGCCCAGCCAGAAATCATATTCTGGACTTTTTGGACTAAGTCATCATACAAGAAGATCTTTCTGGCTCCTTTAAATAAAGGAACACCAAGATAAGTGAAGGGCTGCTGCTGATGATGAAACCCTGTCAGATTCTCCAGTCTGTGTATCTGACTAATAGAAAATCTCTTAGGTAAGATAATCCCACTCTTATCTCTATTCACCAATTGCCCAGAAGCTCCCTCATAGTGCTCAATACATTGTAATACTCGTCTGATAGATTGTTTCTGGCCGTTGGCAAAAATAATCATATCATCTGCAAAGGACAAATGAGAGATAAGGGCATCACCCCTATGTCTATATGCCATCGAAGGAATTTGTTGATACTGCTGAGTGAGTAGTCGCAAAAAATAATCTGCAGCATAATAATAAACAGTGATGGCGATATGGGATCACCCTATCTGAGCCCCCGAGATGATGAGAAAAAACCACATGGTCTACCATTAAGCAGGACCGAGAATCGACACTCTGAAATACATCTACGTATCCGATCAATCCAAAGAGCATCGAATCCAAAACCCTCCACAATGGATATCAAGAAGCCCCAATCCATGCAGTCATAGGCCTTAGTCATATCCAGCTTGAGGATAACATTACCCCCTCGTACTTTTATATCAAGTGTATGTAGTAACTCCTGTGCAAGGAGGACATTATCCCCAATGAGTCGTCCTTGGATGAATTTGCTTTGAGGAGCTGAGATGATCTGAGGTAGTAAAGTACTCAGTCGCGAGTTCATCAGCTTTGTAATCAACTTATTAAACACCGTGCATATAAGGCGATAGGACGAAACTCGACCACCTACGAGGCATTGTCCCGCTTTGGAAGCAAGACAATAGAAGTAGTCATAAAAGCCCCTAGGTAGGTGTCTTCCAAAGAAAGAAATCTAAGACCGCTCAAACACATCCTTTGATACTATGTCCCAACAGGCCGGAAAAAAATGAAATGAAAACCCATCTGGCCCAGCGACACTGTCTGGATCAATACTGAAAATAGCATCTCGTACTTCAGTCAAAGTAGGAGTCTGATTAAGTTGTAAATTGTCCTCACTTGACACCAATCTAGGTATAATACCAGGTCGAATAGGGTCGACATGCTGAGAAGGAGCCGACAAAAGTTCCTGAAAGAAAGATCTTTGCTTGAAGGTCATATAGTCTCGAAGACTCAAACACCTCACCCGAAGCTGAAGTAATAGATCGGATTCTGGCTCGAATACGTCGTCCCTGAACTATAGAATGGAAGTATTGGGTGTTATGATCACCCTCACAAGTCCAACATGCCCCTACCTTTTGTTTCCAAAAAGCCTCTTCAATAGATAAAGTACGGTTTAGAACTGCCTGAGCTTGATGCAAAGTATCACGATGGGAAGGAGAAGGGTCTCTGTCATGGTCTAACTCTACCTCGTCCACCCTACACTCTACATCCCTAACCCTCTGAAAAATATCACCAAATACATGTCGATTCAACCAACGAAGGCCCTGTATGAGCCTAAAAATCTTCTCCCAGAGAGCAGCCATTCCCGTAAGATGGGTAGGAAATGACCACTTCTGAGATACAAAGCCCATAAAATCATGATGCCTAGACCAAACATTGAGGAATCGAAAAGGACGAGGCCCCAAATCATCGTCAGAAGTCCACTGCATCAGAAGAGGAGAGTGATCAGAAGTGTTTCGGTTCAGATGACGAATCGGCGAGAACAAAAAGAGGCAACCAGCCGAGTTAATCAAAACTCGTCCGAGGCGCTTCCAAACCCTCCCATTTGTCCACGTGTCGACTTCCGAATACTCGCATCTCCAAACTACAATCCATTATCATATTTGCGAAGTCTGAAGTGCCCCTATCACGAGTATTCCTACCAGTACGCTCACCATTGTGGGCTATCACATTAAAGTCTCCCCCAACTAACCACAGCTCATCCACAGAAAGGGATATCTGGTGAAGACCTGCCCATAAATCCCTACGCCCAACCGGCGAGCAAGAAGCATAGACCGGAGTAATAAACAATGGCCTGGCTAATCTAGAATCCTCAACTTTAATGTGAAGGAATTTGGGATGATCAACTATCGAAGTAACAAAGAGTTCCCAAATTCCAAAAACACCAAATCTTATCTGACCCATTCTGTAATCCCACATCAAAAAAAAAGAAATCGTAGGATAAAGTCAAAGTTCTTTCTCAAAACAAACGGCTCCAACACTACCAAAAAATATACCTGATGAAGCCGAACCAATTTCTTAAGTCGTCTCACGAGTGGCAATCTCGCCCACACTCTCACATTCCGGATGATAACACTCATCAAAAAAGACGCTCTGATGACGAAGCACTTGTCGACTCACGAGTCATCCGTTTGATTGGGCGTGTGATATCAGTAACTTTTGGATTTTTCTTCCTCTGCACTGCAGTAAAACCATCGGCCTCCTGCCGCTCATCTAGACCAGCCAAGTCATCAGAAGAATTCCTACGAAAGTGCCCTGGCGATGAACGCCAAATGAATAGAACTATCGATGTCGAATGAATCGAAGCCTCGACATTCTCATGGCAATCTGAAGTGTGGGTGACATGCGGATCGGTGTCAAATGGCTCAATAGTATGGTCGTGTGATGGAATCGAACATGAATCAAGAAATAAATGGTTGTCTTGGCTCACATCAGCATCGGCTCGATAAGTATGAAATATCTCTAGAACTGACATCATATGATCTAAAAGAGGATCAAATGAAACGATCGAATGAATTGGCTTTGAAGCAACAACGGTATTAATGATAGGTCTAGGTGGATTGGTTGGCCCCACGTGACCCACAGAAGGCGGTATAGCAACAACTGAAGAAGAACCAACCACTGGGATCCACTGCATAGGAGCCTCAACAACAACCTCCTTCCCTTTTTCTTTTCCAGTCCTATCAACAATAGGCACCGTAGCATCAATAGGCTTAGAAGCAAGAGCTACAAAAGGCTTAGGAGATACAGTAGTATCCAATGGTGGGGACACCCACTCTGCACTGATCGATAATATGGCCCATATCTGAGCACTTGGCACAAAAACGAGGAGGGTTTTCATAAACTATAGGTCGCCAAAAAACTCCGACCCTCTCCACGGTCAATCCAAACCACATCTGGGAGTTTATGCTCCAAATTCACCTCAACACAAACCACGGCTTCGCTGGGCCTCAACAAATCGGATGTCGCCTCATCAATCCTCAACGGAGCCCCAACAATTTTAGCTAAAGCAAATATGAATTCCTTCGCACGCAGATGGACAGGCAATAATGGAAAAGAAATCCAAACAGGGGCGATAGGGGTCTCAGCATCAGGGTGAAAATCACAAGTCCATTTAAGGACACGCATAGGACAACCATAAATAAACCAAACAGGTTTCAAAAATAATCGACTATAATCATCTTCATGCGTTAAATGAATCAAAACATGCTTATAATCAATAAGTCCAAGCTTAAAGTCACCACAAAAACCAAATTTCTGAAAGCAATTGCGTACCTCCACCATTTTAGGCTTGCGATGTGAAAACTTGCCAACAAGAGTAAATCTGAACGGCTCAGCAAGAGACGCCTCCTCATCAGCAGAAATAAAAAGAAGGCTCTCCACGATGCATAGATGGCTCCTTAGCCACAAACTTTTGGCATATAGAATCAGGCGAGGCCTGAAGGACGGAAGCAAAAGATTTTTTCAAACTCCGTTCGTGAAGAAATGGCTGTCGATCGATTCTGCAGCAGCATAAGTCTTACGGCCCAAATTAAGAGCGGATTGGGCCTCTTAAGGAAAAACAGGTGGTAGAACTGGACTTGGATGAGGGGGAGGAATCTGTTGAAAATTTGGTGCCGGAGAGTGGGCCCCACGCGCCGGCCGGCTGGAGCCTAAAGGTGGCACGTGGGTCCCACGCGCGTCCCTTGCCGGAATTTTCTGATTTTTTTCTGGGTAATGCGGAATTTCATGCTGAGTACGGGAATGTGGCGCGTGCAGCAATTGGAGCCCTGTAGAGGGAGATATGCCTCAATTTTCGAGTGTCTGGTCGGTCGGAAAAACGGCCACCCCAGGCGTGTCCGGCGTCGGAATGGTGATGTTGGTGATGTTGAATTCCTAGTGTATTTCTCTATTTGATTTTATTTTCAACAAATTTCTCTTTTAGTAATTTTCTTATTAGCTTATTTTTCATCATCTTTTAATTCTTAGTTTAATCATCAAAGCAATAGGTTTTATTGTGTGTTTAAAATAGGGCTAGATTAATTTGGATTTTAAAAAATTTATCTATCATCGTGGGTTCGACACTCTCTCATCACTTTATTACTTGAACGCGATCCGTGCACTTGCGGTACACATTTTAGCGAACAATATGTCAGAGGCGAACATATGAGACCAATGAGGCGAGCGAGCCGACAAGGCAAGTGAACACTTGAGGAAGGCGTCCCAAAGAGTGCAGCCGTCATCCAACAAAGTGTAATCATATTTATCATCAATGACAGTTGAGTCCACTAACGTGACTGATATCTAAACTGGTACTACATATCATTACTCATAAATAGACAAGATAAAGAAGACAGTGTCACTTTAATTACATTGATCTAAAAGTACACAAAACGAAGTCGATTTTATTAGTTGACAATTTAGAGACAATTCGAGATACAAAACGATGTAAATTTATATATTCCATCCATATAAATGATATCAACACTACCGTTCTCCTATTCTCAAGTGGGCAATACATCTTGTTCACTTGCTGACGTGGTAGTAAGAGATCATCTTGCCCACTTAGGAGCAAGAGAACGATCCTAGTGATACCAAAAAGCATGCGAGCTAAACTTTAACTCACAAAATAGTGTGTGACTCTGTGTGTGTGTGTGTGTGTGTGTGTTATTAGTAGGACGAACTAGTGTACTTTAATTAGATGGCATTAGGCATCAGCATTAACAGAAATTGAGAAGCACCTACCGTGGACTGAATGTGGACATGGAATAAGATGCTTATTGATCCACTTAAAAGTGCATGGCCTCTTTTTAGGACGTGTTTGCATAGATACGAAATATAATTAGACAATATAATTATAAAAATATTATTTATTTTCTATTTATTAATATTGTCGATTCCTTTTGAATTTACTCTACCATACATATCATTAATGCATCGACATGTTTTGTGATTCGAAAGGCAAATGCTAAAAATGTCAAATGTCAAATGTCAACGGTAAGGCAAATGCTAATAAATGTCAAATGTCAATGAAAACATACATTGGTAGAATCTATTCTTATATTCTATTTTTAAATTGCAAACCATCGTCTTATCGTGTGTGAAAAGTATCATTCACAAACACATTTCTTATGTAGAGGGAAAAAAAATGTATGTTGAAGTGAGATGTAACTTGGATTTTAGTATGTTCGAATTAATTGAATTTTATCGAAATGAATCATTAAATTTATTTAATGATGTGGGTCATTATAATTAATTTTGAGTGAATTGAAAAAGTCTCTAATAAAAAGTACGTAATTGGTAAATGTGTATGATGAATGGACACATTCATTCATAATTAGTGAATATATATGATGAATAGACACATTCATTCAAGATTTAATCTGAATGATCATATCACATAAAAATATGAAATTGTGTGATCTAAGGGCTCAGATTAATTAGATCAAATGATGCACCTATTCATGAAGAGGCACGCACTCATTCAAAAAGACATTTCGAAACTTATAAACATGGACCTCTAAATTCAATTTTTTGACACCAAATCAATTAATTGATTTTAATTCTATATTTCTCTCTAAAATTCTGCTTAAATAATTTCTGAAATTTCTAAAAAGATCGTTGTTCCTTCTTTCGATAAGAATGCAATCATTCTTTAGATCGACTGACAAGATTAGTATAATGCAGTACCGATATTTGAAGAGGTATTGTATCTTGGGAGACATACGTCCTTTGATCCTGTTAGCACATTTGTAGAGGATGAAATTTGTCTTAAGAAGATTTGTTGTGGCATACCTCACTTCATCTCATTTCTACATTTTTGTTTTATATTTTTTTCGAATTGTTCCGGTCAATTTTGCCAACAATCTTAAGACAAATTTCTTTTCTGGTACGTAATTTTATTTATTTTTATCATATTTTCTATTTTGTGGTTTTATAGTAAATTACTAGTGTTGAGCATACTAATGGAATGATTGGACATGAGAAACCGAAGAAATTCAATTATACGGACTTCAAGTGATGGTTATCAGTTCTAGGTTACTATAAAACTTGTGTGGGAAAATAGTTCTAACTACTAACTTTATTCTAAATAGAGTTACTCATAAGAAAATAGGTTTGATACCTTATAAACTATGAAAAAGAATAATATCTTCTTACAAATACTTAAAAGTGTGGAGGTGTCTAGCAAAAGTGACTATTCCAACTCTTAAAAATATTAAGATAGGTCATTATCAATTAGTGAGTGATTGAGACAAAAGGCAACTTAAACCAAACTCTTAATGAAGCAATAAATAGTAAAAAATCAGATAATTGGATAATAGCAACAAAATAATAAATACAATCCCTAAAGTAAAATGTTACTTGAATTCTGCTGGAAAAATCATAAAAACACAGGAAAGTCCAATGTAAATGGATTTTCAAACTTAAAATGGTAATTAGAACCTGGTTCACTTAGATTAAGGCCATATTAGTTTATAGGGATTTTACTCAAATGGAGGTAATTGTTTATAAGGAAGTATCTTCTCAAGTAATTAAATATAAAACAATCAGATTGGTCTTGCTTTTAGTAGTTCAATTCAATTAGAAAATGGAACAACTAGATACAAAAATTGATTTCCTTCATGATCATGAGAAATTAGCTGAAGTCATTTATATGACTCAACCATAGATGTTTGAGGTTAAGGGTAAATTGTGTTTGCTTAAAATAATCACTATATAGACTTAAACAATCTCCTAGACAATGATACATGAGATTTGATTCTTATATGCTTAAAATTGGTTTCAAAAGAAGTGAATGTGATACTGGTTTATATTACAATAACTTGAAAATTGGCTATGAGCTTATGAAGTCTACTAACTATTGTATGTAGATGACATATTACTTGCTAGTAACACAAATGAAAATTCTTTTGAAATCTAAATTTGACATGAAAGATTTAAGAAATGCCAAAAAAATACTTTGTATGGATACTAAAAAGAATAGGATTGAAAATAAATTAACTATTAATCAAGAGTATTATTTAGAGAAGGTGACAACCAAGTTTGGAATGAAATATGCTAAGTCTATTAATTTTCCATTAGCTGGCCATATGGTTGTCTTCTGCCCAATCTCCTAAAAGTAAAACTAAAGAAGAAAGAGAAGATATAAATAATATACCCCTAAGCAAATACAATTGACTCAGTTATATATTCAATGATTACACCTAGACCCGACTTAGCTTATTAAATAGAATCGTGTCAAATCCATCCTCGTAAGCCACATTGGGCTGCTTTAAACTGGTTATTAAGGTATCTAGATGAAACGCTAAAAGAGAGTTGATCTTTGAAAAAGGAGTGATAAATTGATATTAACAGAGTATGTGGACTCTATTTTGCTAGTGAAAAAGATCTGAACAAGTCCAAAACATCTTACTTATTTTACTTAGGTGATAATTGTTTTACATGAACATCACAATTGCAATGCTTAGTCACTTTATCTAGTAGAGAAACATAATATGTTGCAATAACTAAAGAAAGTTAAAAGAATAAAGTTTGTTGGTTAGTGGTTTGATTGTGTGAATTAAAATCTCTCGAACCTTGGGAAAAAAAACCCATTAAAATGGTTATAAATCTCTCGAACCTTAATATGGTTATGCTTACTGGTAGTCAAGGTACTTTAATGTTATGTAAGACTCAAAACACATTGAACTAAAATACCATTTTATTAGAGAAAATGTATCTGCATGTGAAATAAATTTTTTAATAAATTCTACATATAAGAACATCAGTTGATATGGGTACTAAGGTGTTTACTATAGGTAAATTTAATACATATTTATCAATTTTGAATATTGATAATGGTTAATTTCTTTTGCAAGTATCAAACAATGATGAAAAAATAGTCATCTAAAAGATATGCACTTTGCAACCAGAGAATATGGCACGAGTTAGTGAACCATGGTGAAGAATGTGAAAAGTGTGGTTCATATACACGCTTCTTATGGAGAGGGAAAAAACATATTTTAAAGTGAGATGGTGACTTGGATGTTTAGTCCAATTGGCAGTGTGTTATTAAGATTTTGGAGTTGGGCAAGGATTGTGATACTTCTCAACTTATCCCAACCATTGATCTAAATCAATTGTCAGGATTGAGCCATGGGAAGATAATCATTCGATCATCTTTTATCCCTCTCTGATTATCTTAGAATGCTTCATCTTCTTTTTTGTTTTTCTTGAGTTCTTCTAAAGATCAATCTCTAGTGTTCTTTCTGAGACTAGCGATTTGAAACCTCTTGATGAACACTAATTTATGTTCTTAGACTAGGGTCTTTTTGGTTTAGATGATAGATTTGGGGTTATTCTGGTGATCTGGATAAAATTTGGTGCCATTTTCTTATAAGGCAAGTGTAGTGTTCCTAAAGGCTAAAACTGTGAGTCCCAAATGCGTTCGCAACTAGTTGAAGCCTTGGATCTTAGAGGACTGTTGTTTACAACTATGTTAGTTGAAGCCTTTATATCTACTGCCAAAGTAGACATATTTTTTTATTTTCAGTAACGTCCTCATTTTGTCTAGAGAGCGATATAAGAGTCTCCGTTTGAAGACCATGTGTGACTTCTGGTCGAGCTTTCTTCAAAATAAATAACTTTGCTTCTATTCGCAGTATTTAATCGAAGACAAATTAATACTAATATTTTTCAAGTATACGTAATTAGAGTAGAATCTTTCATATGTCACCTTTAAGTCGAACAATAATATTGCAACATGTGGATGAATTGGTTGTGATTTAATATAAATCTTATTACCACTCATCACTTTCTTCACTGAAAATAATAATAATGCAACATGTGGATGATCATCCTCGTGGATGAATTAGCTAAACAAAGCTACCTTATGTCCCAATGAATAGTCAACGGTTACCATATCTTATATCAATTAACGTGTGATTTTTATGTTATAGTCTGGCTTAATATGGTCTCTGTCTTTTTCAAAAGAAACTCTTAATTGACACATCAATCTTGGTTGGGTTTGTATTGTCTTTATCTTTTGAATTATTTGGTGTGGATGACATCCAAGATTCCACATGACAAAGTGGAAAGAAATATCGTACTAAAATGACAACGATATGTAGATATATTTATTTATTTTAGATTAAACAAAAAGCAAACGACTAAACGAAGGACATTAGCTCCCTCATTAACTCTGTCTTCTTGGCAACTATTTCCATTGATCATTCCTAGAGAAGGACTATTCTTTTTTTTTTTTTTTTTCTTTTTAATCTTAGCATCGGTTGAAAATAAAAAAATGGGTTAATTACACACGCACTCCCTATTCTTCCAATTTTACAACAATATCATCTCAATTTAATTTTATTATCCGATATCATTATCATCCTTTCATTTTATTCGTACAGATGGTTTCCAAATAATTTTTTTTAACAATTTTACTCCCTAACTTAAATATATTAAAATAACAGAAAAATAATTTCTCCATAGTGTTTGGGGAAAGATGATTTTTTTTTTTTTTTTACTTTTTTACTTTTTTCCTTTTTCTTTTTTTTTTTAATTATTTTAAATAATAGAATGTGAATAGACTATTTTATCTTTGCTAAATTAGTCAAATTTATATCACGGACTTGATGTTTTGTCAATTAACAGTCCTTTGGATAATTCAAAAGTCTTTTCGGTAAACATAATTAGAAGGTTTTGGACTTGACACATTTTTTATTATTTAAAATGAAAATCAGTACAAAAATAAAAAGTTTAAAATTTATTTGTACTTTTTGAGAAGTTAGGATCCCAATTGTAATTTTTTTATTGTATTTTCTTTTTTATGATATTTTAATTTATTTAAGACATGAGTAAAAATTGTCAAAAAAAAATCATTTGAAGAACATCTATACGAATAAATGAAAAGAATAAATATGATATCTGCAGATAAAATTAAATGATCATAATATTATTACAAAGTTGAAAAAATACAGATTGTGAGTATAATTAACCAAAAGTCAATTGATTATTTGTCTCACGTATTAGGAGACATGTTACACCATTTTCTATAATTCACCTGCAAAATCACATTTATTTTTTAGTTCATCCATCACTAAGTTGAAACCCAGACGGGTCAGTCCCACCCCGACCCGGCTCCGAGCCATGTCGGCTCAGGCTACTGGCGGGACAGCACCCCTTCACAAACTAAACAGTGCTGGACTATCACAAGCCAAATATTTGTTCTTTTAAAGAGAGTGATAAAATAATAATTATGGTTTACAAGGCAAATGAATGATTCACTGAGAAATGCTGTTTATACTAATATTCACCGGAAACTGTAGAGAATCAATTAGATAATCATAAGCACTGTTATAACTTCTTCCCCAAATGGGTCCATTAAGCCCTCATTTGATTCTGACTTTTGATTTAAAGGTTCAGAACTCCAACTGGAATTTTTCCTTAAAATAAATTCTCCGTCAGGCGTTTGATCAAAACTTAAACTCCATGTGCTTGTAAGAGCATGTTGATAATAAAATATAGACAAACAAATTTCTCCCCTTTGTCAGCATAGAGGAGGCTCAATATTGAGGAAGAGTAAAATGGCACAACAAAGAAAATAATTGAAATCAATATAATTGATGGGTCAGAACTGATTAATAGATGAGTTACGTTGTCTGCTTTCAAGTAGAGGTGGGCTTCTGAAATTTCCCATGAACCCATACCCTTCTCATGATCTTCCCATTACGGCGATTCACTGACTTCACACAGCAATATTCAAGCTCAAGCTACAAAAAAAAAAAGTCGTCTTGTTACTTTTCAGCAATGAAGAGCGTGAGATAAAGCGATAATGCAATTAGTTAATAGGAACCCAACCCAAGTGTAGTTTTTTGACAGATCATCCTTATAACTCAGACTTATTGTTTACTTAGTTGAAATTTCATGCAATACATAAAAAAGAAACTTTCACATTAATAGCACCTCATGCAATAACTATGAACAGCTTTCCGTGTGACTACTTCTCTATATATAACTCTACAGTATTTCGTGTTTTTTTGGGGCGTGATCCACTTTTAGAATTTAGATCTTCCAGCAGATCTAACAAAGAACCAAATGGAATAGAAAAAAGAATGCACGTAGCCAATCTCAAATTTATTGGTGAAACGACTTTGTTTGTAGTTGAGTTTCATTTTTTGAGGGGCAGGAGATACTTTCTTGAACAACATTGTGGGATCTACCCATTTCAGACAATCTGCTCCAAGTGATATCTGCTAATGTGAGAGAAATTCTAAAGCACACCCCAGTTATGAAGATTCCCCTGACCACCCAGCTGCCCCAGCCCACCTCCCCCACCTCCATCCCCTCTCTAAAAAAAGTTGAATGAATACAAGGGAAAATTAGACACTTTGCTGCAGATAAAAGAACTTATAATCCCTAGAAGTGGATGGAAATTAAACAGGGATTAGTTTTTTGGTATCAGTATCACTGAACTTGAAATTTGAAATCACCAATGCAAGTTGCCCAAAAATAAGCAGTTATCAGAGGATAGTATGTTTACAAAGATTGATACCTCAGTGAAGCCCGCAGCAGATGTCATATTTCTCACACTATTCAAGCAGAAGAAATAAGAACGTGTTCCATCTGACCGCAAGTACTCTCTATATCCCACTCTTTGTTCAGGATCAAACCTAAGCATGGTCATATCGTAAAGACCTGATCTCATTACAGGCAAATGATTTATCAGGTGTAGGCAACAATAGAATAGTTAAAAACTCTGTGAAATTATTAGACTCTGACTCTGAATACAATCTATTTTATTTGGCTGTTACCATAATCCCTGAATAAAAGTAGGCCACCCGGCTTTAAAATAGAGAAGCATTGGGTAACGGCCGTTAGCATCCTGTCAAGTGGTACGGCTGATAATGTGAAAACCTGGCATATTAAACATAGAAGATGATATTCAGATGTTTAAATTCTCATGAAAACCTTTCAGAGAATTACAATATAAAATAGTAACAAACAGAGAAGTACCAAGGTAATGAAATCCACTCCACCAATGCAGCACTGACTTTCCTCAGAGCAGGAAGGACTATTGATAGCTATCTTACAGTTGTTTTCACCTAGATAAGCCTCAAAAGGGTTAAAAAAATAGCTAGTGTATTAAAGAAAAATGATTGTAAACATGAAATGCGAGCAAGATGAATAACACAATTTGACACCTGGAAAGCCTAAATACTGCTTCTCCAAGAAACTTCCTCTACAAGTATTGCAGGCCAACCACATAGGAAATCCAAGGGTTGAAAAGTCACATTGGAATGGATGAAAACGATGCTTAGTAGAGATTGAGTTATCAGCATTAATGATCTCTTTAGCTCTCTCAAGAGCTTCAGTGCTGCAGTCACAGGCATATAAGATGGTGCTCTCTTTTTCACTGCATCATAGGAACCAAAATTCAGGAAAAGTAACAGGCAACTGAAAAGAAAATAGATTTTGCAAAATATTGATTAGCAAAAACGACAAGTTTTTGAAAGAAACAGGATATATCTTATTTTTCAAATTCGCAGAAGTAGAGAGAAAAAAAAAAAAGAGAGTGAAAGATTTGAGTATTTACTGATTGAACAAGATATCAGTAATTATTTCTATCTCTGCTACAGAAGAAAAACCAGAAGGGTATTGGCATTTATCACATGGTCAAGGAGAAGTCCATATCAATATAGAGGAAAAACCTTCCTAAAACTAAAGAATCTAGTCTGTGCTTCCCAACACATACAAGGGGTAAATTCGGAGGTTTCATTCATACTGGATGAACTTGGACTGTTGACTTCAATCTGCTCATGGATTTTATACATATTCATTGAGGGGAAACGATCCTTTAACTCTTCTTATCTGAGTTCTTGAGTTGAGCAAATGAGTTATCTAGTGAGCTATTGAATGAAGTACTTAGTTCCTTGAATTATATCTTCACTCTTCAGCTTCCTATCAACCCTATATATCAATAGATGATAGAGGATTAGAAGGAACTTTTCCTTCCCTATGTTGATAGATGCAACTATTATATAAATAGTGAGGGAGAGAATTCCTGCCTCACACAAAGAAAAAGATTCTCACATTCCCAAAGGAGGATTGTCTATCATAAGGTTGGGAGAAGACAAGATGGAAATCCATAGCCACTTCATAAGATGGGCACGCTTAGTTGAAGTCCACCTCCTTTGTTAGGGTGATTAAAAAAAGCCCTCAACTAATAACAGTATATAGGGTTTTCTGCTTGTTTGTCAAGCTTTCAAGTAACTTTTTGTTCCATTTCTTTCTGTGGTCTATTTGGAGGGTATTTGAGAAGTCTTCATTTAGCTGGCTCAGGCTTACTTCTATGAAGTCTGCCTTTCACCCAAGCCAACGCAAAAATGAAGCTTTGCCAAGCATTACTCCAATGGAAAGCAATTTCAAAGTTGAGCACAGAAGATATCAAAGACTTTGATGCAATAGTTTATAAAAGCCTTTCTGGGAAATCTTGTGTACTTAAATCATGACAAGACCATGTCTTATTTTTGTTGATATGTAGATTGGGTTCATGGATGTAATAAAACCAAGTCATTGGAAAGATATAAAAAGATTTATCAAATATGTTTGAGGACTCTCGATCATGGAATTATGTACAAAAAAGTTCAAGATTCAATTCTCACTTCATTGTTATTTTGTTTCCTTCATGTTTCATATGGGCAAGGTCTAGTCGATTTTCTTAATCTAACAGTACTAGTTGGGTCGGAAAAGCAAGTGAACTTTCAAATATTTATAAATTGATATCCAAAACTTTAGAGAAAATATGTCAAAGCAAATTTTCTTATTTTGAAGATGAAACCACAATCAATTGCACAGTTAATAATGTAGTCTTAACATGGGATATAACAGTATGACAAATTAATTTTCCCAGTGGCTCGTCAAATGAAGGATTAATCTGGTCACAAAATACTCAAGTGTCAAATTAAAACTAAGAAACTGCATACAAAACAAGCTCAAGCTTACCGTAGTATTGGTAGAGCTGTACTGCCATTACCACAGCCCACCTCCAAAATCTTGGAATAGTCCTTACAAGAAGCTAGTTCAGGAAATTCCTTCAATAAGTATCGTCTCTCCTGCATCGGAAAACTAGTGTTAAAACTGAAACAAAGAGAAGAGAAAAAGAACTAAAATATGCATCAAAATAAAGTAAAAACAGAAGAGGAATTTCTATCAAGAAACTCAAAAACAAACATCAAATACACATTCTAGCCAATTCGGAACGATCAATAATCAAGTAAAACAAAAGCCAAAAACAACCTGAGAAAATGATAAAAAGTAATCATCAGCCAAGCTAGAGAAATTACACAGTTATGGAAGAGTTTCTGAGGCATGGATAAAGAATCAATCAAAGCTTAAGAGGATGATTAAAGAAGAGAAAAGAAACCCCATAGGTAGACCATTTATGCGGGTATTCTTAAATAGTTGTAATAAAAGCCTACTTGGTGATATAGCCTTATTAAGTTTCATTTCAAATTGTTTCTGAAAAAGTTTCTCATAACATTCATCAAAAGTTTTTGAGAAGAGTTCTTGGTTTATATTTTTTACATGTCAGCCAGCATGCTGGATCAAGAAACATGTCTAGCCGTCTAGGTAACATGTCCAAAGATTTTTTTTCGTGCATTTGATAGCATAACCGTTTTCTCAAATGAACTTCAATATCAAATGTACTCCTTGATGATTAATGCTTATTGCAGTGACATTCTGGAAGCTTAAGTCTAGCTGCATTCCGAAATTTTCCCTGAAATTATTTTACTTAAACTTTTATCATAGACGGTGGAATATATACCACGTTTTTACTTATATACATACATATACTTCTATCCATAATGTTTTGTGTGTGTGTGTGTATTCAGCAGTTTCCACCATTGTTTGATCTTGATTCTGCATAAAAATGTGGGTTTTCTTCTAAACATATGACTTAGATTACTAATGTGCAATATATAAAATAAGCCCGCAAAGGAAACAGATATCAAACACTTATTGTTCACATTAGCTTCTACAAAACTATCCTCCAAAAAAAGGAAGGCGCATTACAAAAACGAAATTAAATATCCCTCAAGCTCAAAAGAAAAAAGAAAAAATTGATTGAACATGATATGCATTCATTGCCTTTATTAATTTTTATACATAAAAAAATAACTTATTTTCATTATTCTCTTTACCTTGAAGAATTTGCCTGTCGAGTGACGAGCATGAAATTTGTCCCATGCTTCAGAGTCTTGTAAGCCATCTTGATTTTCAGAATCAACTTTTGTGTAAGGGAGCAAGTGGTATTGAAGAGAGGGATCGTTTTCGACTTCTTGTCTCAATTCATCCCACTCGAAATCCTTAGAATAGTAATTTTCTGCTACCCAATTTCGTTTGCTCATAATTTAAGGGTAACTCTACGGCTCTTCCTTTGCTGGGCACGGCTTCGGAATCGGAATCATCAACAAACTGCTACATTTGAAGTTTTTGTTACTCGGCGGAAGCGGAGAGAAGATCAGAGAATTTTGGGCTTATGTTGAACATATTTTGATGGATAAAAAAAATTCACAAGAGGACATCTTTCCATAGTTATTTTCTAAACAAATCTAAAGTTGTGTCAATGTATGATTCGCAGTTTTGAAATTATTTTTTTAATAATTTATAAGTTATGAATAATAAATAAATAGTAAGTATGATTTTATAAAATGTATAAATAAAAAATATATTCAAACAATTTAATTATTTTAAATTATAATTTAAACATAAACAAAAAAATGTCTACAAAGATATAAAGTTTTCTCTTTTTATAAAATATAAAAATATATATAAAATGTCCATTTAGTTCTTACAACAACTTTAAAAATGACCATATCAAACAAAAATATATTTAAAGCATTACAAAAATTTCTTGCATATCACATTAAAATTTTATCAAACGTAATTCAATATCAAATATACAATTGCATACCTAAAAATTGAAAGTGAAGCTTCTCCACCATCTCGCGCCATCACTAACTACCACTCAACCCAACATAATATTTTTTATAAATTAATTTAGATTATAAAAGAATGAAAATTTAATAGGTTTTGTAATAGATTAGTTTGGGTTGTTTTTAAATCTGAAAGCATATGAATATAATTGCTCAAAAATTGTTAGAAGAAATTGGGTTCATAAATTAATGTCCGATTGGAGAAAAAGAATGTAGAAACGAAAAGGAAAAGGTAGACGAAAATGGTGGATTGAGTTGTTGTCGTTCGACGGCTTAAATTGTCATTCGACGGCTTAAACTGTCGGGGACAAAGTATTAAAAAAATTACTAAATTGTCAGCTCGATAGTTTAATAATTTTTTTTATCGCACAACGCTATCCATCTCGCCACATACGTATGCGTGTGGGCCATATCTCTTCTTTGTGAACTGCTTTGCCCAAGTATCCACCGATATGATCCGATTTTAAGGCAACCATCGGTTTACTCTTACAACCTATCACTGTTAATCGGCCTAGGTCTAGGAATAGCTCATCAGTCGCAGTAGGTAGTTTGTCTTGGAAGCCAGAAAAGAAAAAGTTGTCATTTTTTCAAAAAGGTATATATGGCTTTTTGCATTTAAAAGATGTCGTTATTACAAATGTTATTAAAAGTTGTTATTTTCAAAAATCACATTTTGCATTTGTTTAGATTTATAAATTCCTCTTTATAAAATACACTCCCAAGGAAAAGCTTTAGAGGCTCAATTCGCCACTTTCTCTTGTTCATGTCCGTCAATGTCCCTATTTGAACATGTGCTAAATGTGATACCACATACCCTCTCTAATTGAACATGTGCTAAATGTGATACCATATACCCGTTGGATTGGCTCAATCAATAAGAATGATTTGGACAACCAACTTAATAAAGAAAAACTTATATCACGAAACCCTAGAAGGAAATCAGCAAACTACGAGATAAGGTCCAAGCCTTGTCATTGATTGAGTACATCATGCATCATGACTAAAATAGATGTTCAACGCAACTATATAAAGGAAAGGGGCAATGAGGTAAGAAACAAGCAATATTCAATACTCATACATCAACTTACTTCACATATTTATGCTTTCCATTCTACAATTTGTTTCTCGATTGAGTGTTGGAAGATTAATGTCATAAACTCTTTCGGTATGTCATATAACGCTTAGGTGTGAACAAAAAAACAAATTATTAGAAATGAATATTCTTTGAAGTTGATGACGATACGAAAAAGACATCAACAATTAGGCGATGTTTATGAGAAAGACACAGATAATATGGTGTTAATTAGGAAAAATCACCTCCAAGATGAGCCCGTATGTATATAGGAACTAGTGAATAGTTAAATGCCGATAAAATGCAAAATGCAACGCCACAAGAATTACGACTAGAATTTCCACCTCCAGAAGAACTACGACAAGAAGCACCGCTACTTGAACCACAAATGTTTACTTTAGACCAAGTCAATGCCATGATACAAATGACGGTGACCTTAGCCATGGCTTTAATGGCACCTCACGTGCCTCACCTTGTGCCACTTGCACCAACGCACCACCCAATACCTCCAACCCAGGCTCCAAGGAGGCAGGAGGGACATCCAGAAGTAGAAAATACTGATATTGAAAGTATACCCAATGAGAAAGCCAATGGCGCATAATGACTCATTCACTCTCATATCACCTCCCAACAGGGTCTCACCTAGGCTCCCAAGATGTCAGGAGCTGCTGAAGATGAGCAGATCACAATGGAATCAGAAAAAGAAAATAACACCTCCGGAGGAAGAATAAGAAAGCACCACCAATTGAATTGAAGAAGAAGAACATCAGCAACTATATTTTAAATTAGCCATTATCAAATGGAGTCGTTTTGGTCCAGTAGAAACGATGTCATTTGCCTTTAAATCTAGATTACGTTTCTTTAAGTTGTATTTCCTTTTATTGTAATAAGTTGTGAAAACACGTTTTTTTGTAACTACTTTTAAATATGAATTTGCACATGGAGTCTGTATTTTTTTTGCCATAATATTGAGAATTGTTTCAAAAGAATTCGTCTGAATTCTTCATTCCATTCATCTCTTCTATTTCTCCATTCTTTTATTTTATTTTAACCATATTAAATTGTTATTAAAGTGGATGATTGTATTGAGTTCTTGCAGAAATTAAGTTGGATTATGGTGAAATCCTTGAATCTGAGCTTATGGCGGTTGCCCAACTGGTTGCAGAGCTTCAGCCATAACAAATTGGTGTCAAAGAACTTGATCCGAAGTCATGTGTGAGACGAGAAGCAAAGCCTAAGAAGAACACTTGAAGAAGATGGATAGAGAGATGGGTAAATTGAGTCTAGCTTATAGAACAGTAATCAATAAGGTAGATTCATCTAATTTAACTCTTAAGGTGTTGGGAAATAGGCAGGAGAATATTGAGAATATTGTGACTGATATAAATTAGAAATATGAAATGTTGGTGGCAGTGATGGCACAGATTAGTGGAAATAGGAAGGAGAATAAAGATAAACAAGCAGAGAGTTCTACTCTTCAAACAGGTCGGGAGATTTTGGTAATAACATAGTATGAACACCTCAAATTAATCAGACCAGGATGATAATAGAAACCATACTAAGATGCCCAAAATCGATTTCTCTTACTTTAATGGTGAAGGTCCTAGAGAATGGGTGAGGAAGGCAATAAAGTACTTCCAGTTGTATCAAGTGGTTGAGGAGCTAAAAGTGGGTATTGCAGAAATGTATTTGAAGGACAAGGCTTGTATATGGTTCCATGGATTTGCTGCTTCCCACCCTGATGCTGAGTGGAATTTGTTTGCTGAGGAGATATGTAGGAGATTTTATGATACTACATGAGAAGAAGTAGTGGAAACATTCAGTAAGATAAGGCAGTTTGGGAGTATTACTAAATACCAAGAGAGATTTGAGGAATTAAAAGCCCAAGTGATGATGTCCCTACCTACCTCATTTACCTGAATCTTACTATATTTCAATTTTCACCAATGGACTCAAAAATGAGATCAAGTCTATGGTTAAGATGATGAAGCCTACCTCACTTGCCCTAGTCTTTGAATTTGCAGCCTTACAAGAGAACATCATATCAGCTTTTAACAAATCTCAAAAACCAAAATACTTTCCAAATACTAGCACTAGATTGAATAATCCCATTTCAAAAAATCCTGATCCTAACCCAACCACTTATAACACTACCAAATATCCAAAGTCCCCAATGCCATACAAAACCATATCACCCACTGATTTTCAAACCAAAAGAGCTCTAAACTTATGCTATAAGTGTGATGAAAAATATTCACCAAGCCATATTTGTAAGAATAAGATGCTTAATTTTATATTGGGGATGATGGGGAGGAAGAGGTAGAAGGAGATGAATGACGACCGAGGAAAAAACCATGAAGTAATCATATCAACGATTTTTAACCATGAAACACAAAACCATCAAAATTCCTAGAAAATTAAAATGGAAGTAAGGTATCTCTCCTTATAGATAGTGGTAGCACCCACAGTTTTATAGATGAAAAATTAGTGAAGGGGCTAAAACTCAAGACTAATGATGAAAGGAGCATGCTAGTAATATTGGCAAATGGACAACAACTAAATAGTAGGGCTATATGCCAGCCAGTAGTTTGGCAGATGCAATGCTTGGAACTACAATTCAAATTGAAAGCCTTGAAATTATAGGACAATGACATGGTATTGGGAGTAGACTAGCTTAATCAATATGGTCCTACCACTTTTGACTTCACTCAAGGCTACATATCATTTCAGATGAATGGGCTGACTGTTAGATTAACCAGGGAAGATTCTATATAGGAGATGAATTTGATAGATGGAGATCAATTGATGCAATTGTTCAATACACAAAGATATGGAATTATGGCACAGATGTATGCCATGGAGGTTGAAGAGGGTAGGGTAATACCAGACTTAATCAGTTATATTTTATTCGAGTTTGAGGATGTATTTGTTGAGCCAACAGATCGCCTCCAATCAGGTCCCATGATCACCAGATTACCTTGAAGGAAGGGGCACAACCATTTAAGATCAGGCCCTACAGATGCCCATTTATACAAAAAACAAAAGTAGAGAAGATGGTTAAGGATATGGTGGAGGCTAGAATAGTGCAATCCAGCAATAGCCCTTTTGCATCTCCTGTTTTGTTAGGTCAAAAAGAAATATGAAACATAGAGATTCTGTGTAGATTACAGACAACTATACAACTTGACCATCAAAGATAAATACCCAATGTCCTTAATTGATGAACTATTGGATGAACTCAATGGATCCAGATACTTCTCCAAGCTGGACCTCAAAGCAAGGTATCATCATATCAAGGTTAGACCAAAGGATATTCACAAGACTGCTTTTAAGACACACCAATGGTTGTATGAATTCAAGGTCATGTCATTTGGCCTAACTAATGCCCCTGCTACCTTTTAGAGTTTAATAAATACAATCTTCTAGGAACAATTCAGGAAATATGTGCTGGTATTTTTTGATGATATTTTAGTCTATAGCCCTGATTTAGACAGTCCACTGTGAACATTTGAAAACAGTTCTTAGCATCCTGAGAAGACATGAACTATATGCTAAGAGGAGTAAGTGTTCTTTTTACCAAACTTCCATTGACTATTTGGGCTACATCATAAGTGAAATGGGGATATCTGCTGATCACAAGAAAATAGAAGCTATGAAGAATTGGCCTATACCATAGAATTTAAAATAGATAAGGGAATTTTTGGGACTGACAGGATAGTATAGAAAGTTTGTGAAAGGCTATGGGACTATAGCTAAGCCTCTCACCAACTTGCTGAAGAAGGATGGGTTTGAATGGAATGAAGTGGCTGAAGCTGCATTATCGAATCTTAAAGTAGCTATGAGCACCACTCCAGTGCTATCACTACCAGATTTTAATCAACCTTTCATCATTGAGACAGATGCATGTTATGGAGGAATATGTGCAGTCTTGATGCAAGGGAGAAGGCATTTAGCTTACTTAAGTAAAGCTTTGGGTCCTAAGAACTTGGGAATGTCCATTTATGAGAAAGAGTTACTTGCACTTCTCACTACTGTGAGTAAATGGAGGCACTATCTAGAAAGGCACAAGTTTATAATCAAGACTGATCATCAGTCACTGAAATTCTTGCTGGAACAAAGGATTACAACTTCTTTTACAATAGAAATGGCTCACAAAATTGTTGGGGTTGGATTATGAAATTCATTACAGAAAAAGGGTTGAAAATGTAGTTGCTAATGCATTGTCTAGGAGGGAAGAGTGCCTTGCCATAACTACTTCTACTCCAGCTTGGATGGCAAAAGTAACAACCAGCTATGAAGGGGATGAACAGGCTCAGAATAAAATTTAAGCTGTGACCATTGATGCACAAGCAAATCCTGACTATCAATATAAGAATGGTCTCTTGAGATACAAGGAGAAATTATACATTGGTAGTGAAGGGAACATCAGACAAAAGATAATTGAAAATATACATACATCACTGGAAGAAGGACATTCAAGTATACATGCTAGCATATTCAGGGCAAAACAAAATTTTACATGGCCAGGAATGTTGCAAGAAATTAAAACAATGGTTCTTCAATGTGAAATTTGTCAAAGATGTAAGGGACAACACAATCTCTATCCTGGTCTACTACAACCATTACCTGAACCTCTCAATTCTTGGAGTTATATTTCAATGGATTTCATTGAAGGTTTATCTAAATTTGGAAGGAAAGATGTTATCTTTGTTGTTGTGGATAGGTTCACTGAATATGGGCATTTTGTAGCCTTGTCACACCCATACACTGCCAGACAAGTAGCCCAGTTATTCATGGAAAACATTTCTAAACTACATGGGACCATAGAGCATTGTTTCTGATAGGGATAAAATTTTCACCAGCATATTTTGGCAAGAGCTGTTCAAACTTTTGGGCACCCAACTATACATGAGAATTACCTATCATCCACAATCAGATGGGCAGACAGAAAGGTTTAATCAATGTCTAGAAATATACCTTAGATGCATGACCCATCATAATCTAAAGCAGTGGGTTAAATAGATGAACCTAGCATAATGGTGGTATAACACTACCTATCATACAGTCCATTCAAATGACACCATTTGAGGCTCTTTATGGTATTCCTCCACCACAACTTACATTGGGACCCTATTAGATAACCAACATAGCTGCAGTGGGGATAATTGTGCAAGAAAAAGCATAAGATAGAACAACAACTAAGGGAGAACTTGGCTCAAGCATGAGAAAGAATGAAGTTATATGCTAACACGAAAAGAGTTGAAAGATCTTTTGAGAAAGGAGATTGGGTATACCTTAAACTACAACTCTATCAACAGCAGACTATAGCCAAAAGAAATAATCAGAAGCTTAGCCCTAAATACTTTGGCCTTTACCAAGTTATCCAGAAGGTTGGTGCCGTGGCTTATAAATTAGCATTACCATCAAGTTCAAAAATATACCATATTTTCCATGTTTCTTTACTTAAGAAGAATGTGGAAATCCAAATGATAATAGCAGACCAACTACCTTTGGAAGAGGAAGAACAAAATTCAAGGATCATTTCTACTAAATTATTGCAAAAGAGATTAGTTCCAGGAAGCAACAGGGAAGAAGAACAGTGGTTGGTGCAATGGAATGAGGAGAATGTTGATGATGCAACATGGGAGGATGCAAAAGCTATACGCAGAGCATATTCAAACCTAGAACCTTTGAGACAATGTTTATTTTAGCAGGGAGATTGTCAGGAGCAGCTGTAGATGAGCAGATTACAATGGAATCAGAAGAAGAAAATGAGCACCACCAGAAGAAGAAGAACAGTGAGCACGAGCTGAATTAAAGAAGAAGAAAAACATCAGCAACTATATTTTAAATTAGCCGTTATCAAATGGCATCGTTTTGGTCCAGTAGAAACGATGTCATTTGCCTTTAAATCTAATTACGTTTCTTTAAGTTGTATTTCCTTTTATTGTAATAAGTTGTGATAACACGTTTTTTTGTAACTTCTTTTAAATATGAATTTATACATGAAGTCTGTACTTTTTTTGCCAGAATATTGAGAATTGTTTCAACAGAATTTGTCTGAATTCTTCATTCCATTCATCTCTTCTCTTTCCTCATTCTTCTTATTTTATTTTACTCATATTAAATTGTTATTAAAGTGGATGATTGTATTGAGCTTTTTAGTGAAATCCTTGAATCTGAGCTTATGGCGGTTGCCCAACTGGTTGCAAAGCTTCAGCCATAACACAAGAGACAAGAAATGATGAGTTAATCTATTCTGTCAAGAAAATGAAATAACATATCCCATTCATTTCAAAATACAGGTGTTACCAGAATAAGAATGTGTCTTTGACCCTGCGAACATTTGGAAAAGTGTGACAAAGTGGTAGTCTTGTATGATTTTACTAACTTCATTACTTGAAAAATCTTCCTGACTTGAAGAAAAATGCCCATACTTGATTTTCCAATTGCCTCCTCATTTGGAATTCAAACAATTCATCGATTACTACATCAAGAATTTTTCTAGTTGTAAATGATACTACAAACATTTGAGCAACTCGTGACAATAAAGCAGGATAAATGGAAACCCCTACGAGACTATATACAAATGTTCAATAAAGATTTACTAGATGTCATATATATGTCATAGGTTTTGACCAAAATCTCATGGAAACTATCTTGACCAATAGGATGAGATTGGGGTGTAGATTTACTAGTAACGTTATAAAATATAGTTAAATATTTCCAATATCTAAATATTTTTAGAATTAGTAGTAAACTTTTTCAAGTTTTCTTACGATAGATCCATCGAACCACGGTTAGGTACCCAGTAAACAATCATCTTTTCATCTGATAGTAGACATCAACCTCAAGTATATGCATTTGCCACATCTACAATACAAAATTATATGATCGAATACTCAATAAGTAACGATATGCATAGGACTAGCAAAGGGCCGAGCTGAGACGTAATGACCCATTGCCAAACAAGCCCGGTTCGACCCAATAGATGAGGCAAGATCGGCCTATGTGGAGATGAGTCGAGCTTGAGCTCGGCTTGAGATCTACTAGGAGGCTCGGTTTGGACTTATGGCTCATGGGCCTCATGGCCCAAGTTGAGCAGACTCTTTTTTAAAAGCATAAATTTTAAACAATTAGAAAAATGAAAAATCTAAAATGAGCCGACTCGTAAAAATAATTGGGACTTCAGCTTGGCCCCGGACTCATTCCTAAATGAGCCCAAGACTATCATGGCCTGATTCGACGAGCTCATTGGTCGCTTCGGCTCGTTTTCTACCTCTAGATACATAAAAATACTTGTGATCATGTATATGATTTTCTATTCCTCCTTTGATTATGAGTTCATTCTCAAAGTTTACATCTTTCTTCACTATCTCAACTCATTTGTCTTCTCTTTCCTGGGCCCTATATCCCACTACGGTGTAGCGTATGGGGTCAAATATCAATATGGCCAAGATACTACGGTGTAGCGCGCCTTCCATTGCATGTGGATCCGTCGTCATCCCAACCAAGATTCAAGATATTGCAATGGAAAACACAAGCATATACAATTTAGGCTTGACTTATGTATACGGTGCTCGTCGTGACGATCCTTAGTACTAAGGACACCAAGGGACCTATTGACATTGCCCATATAACAGCGGATCAAAAACCCTTAATAACCTTTGGGCATCCCAAGCCGTATATCCATATGGATGCAAAATATAGTATGGTAAACCCACTATGACATCTTGTGTTATCATCTCTCCATATTCGCGTTATCTCTTCCTTTACAAATTATGAAGGACAACTTCTTTCAAGTTTATGCAATTTACGTGCACCATAGTCAAACTGTTGCTTAAATCTATCCTTGTTTTTCCTAGCATTCACGGCTTTGTTCCTCCACATTTTGTATCTAGGTTAGCATCTATGTAAATAAAGTGTCCATATGTTAGACTTTCACTTCGTAGAGACCTACGGTGTAGATCGCGATGAGGTAAGTCGATCCACCTACAACGATACTAAGTTGCAGCAAAGAAAAACCCCAATAGTCGGCTATCCCCAATGGTGAAAGGAGGGCAGAATCCCGCCACTTGCAATCCCTATGCGATACTCTTATTAAAAATAGTATAGTAATAATAAGAATAATATTATATATATATATATATATATATATATATATATATATAAATATATAAATATCTATATATAATATCTTATTTACGGAGAACCACTCCTACTACCACAATTCGAAGTATACTAAGCCTATGTTTGGTAGTGCTAAAATTATTTTTTAAGTACTTATATTATAAGTTATGGGTGAATGTGTGAATAAAAAGTTGGTTGTAAGTTATGAATCTTAAAAAATTTGTAGATAAAATGTATATTTGTCCAGTTTGAACAGTTGAAATTATAATTTAATCATTTTCAAACAAGGTCTAAGTATAGGAGTAAGATTCTTGTTTTTTAAAAATATACATAATAAATTCATGTATAACCAAAAAGAGGCAACTGTAAAGAAAAGAAATTGTACTTGTTGGGATGGCCCACATATTTTCTTAAACATCTATCTCTACGTTGTAAGAAGCTTTGCCCAATTGAATTATAGAAGAAGCCCCCCGAGGAAAAGATTTAGAGGCCCAATACACCACTTTCTCCAGTTCGTCCATTAGTCTCCCTAGTTCAACATGTGCTAAATGAGAGACCTTATTCCCAGTGGATTGGCTCAGTCAATGAAAGTGATTTAGGCCAATCAACTTAAAAAGTAAAACTTCTATTACGAACCCCCATATCTAGAAGGAAATTAGCAAATTACAAGCCAAAGTCTAGATCTTGTTATTGATTGAGTAGATCATGCATTGTGACTAAAATAAACACACAATGCATCTTTATAAGGGAAATGGAAAATGGGGTAAGAAACAAACATTCTTCAATATTTATACATCAACTTTCTCGACTTATTTATCTTCCCATTCTATTATTCTTTTCTAATTTGAGCATGGGAGGGTCTTCCGGCGTGCCATTCATCGCTTGGTTGTGAGCACAAGAACAAATTCTCAACAAGTAATATTCTCTTGAAGTTGGTAAAAATCCCAAAAAGACCTCAACATTCATATTTTTAAACAATAGAAGTGTTCATACGCAACACTAACTAAGATGATTTTTAATTACGACTACAAAGGTATGAAATTGATCTTTGAAATTTGAATTTATTAGTGTGTTTATAGAGACTTGATAAAAAATGAGAAAGAAAATAAAAATAAAAAAAATTATATCAACTTGGTCAAGGGTCGCAACTTACCCACTCAATTGTCGAGTGATTAAGTACATCATTGTTTAAAATTTTAATTTGGTTTGGTTACTAAAGTTTATAATAATTTCACCATTGATCACTTGATTAGAAAAAGTAACACATAATATGACGTGCATATGTGGGCTGTGGGCTTCTATATATCTCTTTAGAGATTATTTGTCCATCTGTTAAAGGTGTTCTAGAAATTTCTATAATCGAGTACATAATTCTATAAATGAATGGATCAAGCGACTTGGAAAGTGAAAAAATTTGTACAAATTACACATTTCATTGCCACTTTGTGGAAAATAGTTAGGTATAAATATGTTAGATATCAAATTACTCGATTGGTGAAATAGTATCTCATCCATGTCTCCAAAAGCATGATTTTATTACCAATGAAAGAAATTTATGTTGTATTTTTTGTTTTATTTTATTTATGACCTTCAAATTTAGATTATCAAAAAGTGACAAGTGCCACTCATGTTCGGTTAATCAAAATTTAACACATGGCATAACAGTCAATGAACCATAATGAGTCATATGTCAACGACCTTCTAGAACATGTTTGTTTCAAATATGTCCTTTTCTAATATTCTATTATGACGTATAGTTCTCCTTACTTGTAGAATTCATACAATTCATCCTTGCACTCACGTTTCTGCACTTTATCCTAGAATGCATTCTGCGTAGATTCTGATTCTGTTTTCCATAATATAGAGAGTTATAAACATCTTTCGATTTGTTGTTCTCGTAATTTAGAGTGCTAGTATTACGAGAAGTGACTATTGTATCCTGGGAGGCGTGGGCAGGTCAAACATTAGCACCAATAACGAAGAGAGAAGAAGATAAGAAGAGAGAGAAAAGGAGAAGAAATGAGAAAGGAAAAGGGAAGAATGTGAGAGAAAGAAAGAGAATAATATTAAAGAAACAAAACAGTTTTTGTATTCATCGGAAGTTCTTTCACAATGAAAAAACCATTCTTGTGCTTGTGCAAATGTCCCCAACAAGATAGGTAAAATTACCTAATAATAATTATGGAGGAAAATAAAGAAAATAACTCCAAATAATTGCAAAACAATTCTTATTCTAATATATGGCAAGCATTTTATAAATGTTCTTTAATAATATTTTAAGAATTTCCATCACCAACTCTTGCCTCATCAAATTTCTGTAAGTGATCTTTCTCAACGTTAAAAGTTAGTGTTGTGGTCGAGCTGACATGTCACCTCCGAATGTCCTACCTCCACTAACCCCTAACTTAACCCGCCATCATCACGTTGTGATATCAGCCTCAAACCTAGGAAGCCGTCGAAGAAAGAAACATAATCATCATACACAGTGGATTGTCTAATCCTAACAGGACCACCTCCATTGCTACCCAATCAGAATTTTGATGTGAAGGTCTAGACAATATGTCTCTACCCTAATAATGCCACTAGCCCATCTTGGCCGACTTATCCTACCAATTGGCAAAAGATACTAATCAACGGTATGGTTACCAAGGATAAAAATGATTATTCGACATGATTATGGCGGTCAGGATTTTGAAACATATACTCCTTAAGTTGATTATTGCAATGAAAAACAACACTAACGTTTTCAATATCAACAGTTAGTAAAACAAAATAAAATGAATGCACTAATATATAAACAACAATTGTCAATTTCCACCTATATATGTTCAGTATATACTTTGCATGAACCAACCTCCTATATTCTTGTCTTTCAAGTTGATAGATCAACAACAATATGTGTAAGACATTATCTTGAACATGGATTTTAAGATAGATCTAAATTGATGTCATTGCTTTACCTCTCTCTCTCTCTCTCTCTCTCTTTCTAATCACCTAATCCAATGGCGAAGTCAAACATTCTTCATTATGGAGTTAAAAATTAGAATACAATTTTTTTTAAACAACATAATATTAATAAAAATAATTCAATACATTACTACAAATGTTGTCAACGCATTTTTATAGTTTGAATTGTTGTATCATTACACCGTCGTTAATATTGTCAAATACATCATCCTCGATATATACAATTAGACTATTATTCAACCGTCGAATCTCTAATCTAATTACGTGGTTCAAACTGTGGGTTGAGGGCCTTGAGGTATCTGGTGTTGAGGTGTTGAGGTGGAGA
Source organism: Forsythia suspensa (assembly GCA_023638005.1). Lineage (NCBI taxonomy): Eukaryota > Viridiplantae > Streptophyta > Magnoliopsida > Lamiales > Oleaceae > Forsythia > Forsythia suspensa. Next base: position 33,732,533 of record CM042674.1, on the reverse strand, counting down.
AAAAATGTGGCCTGACATTGACATCGATGCAAATGAGTTGACTAAGAAAATGCAGTTATTTGATAAAAATAGCAAATCTAATTATTGGGAGAGAACTTGAGAGAAATTGAGAGACAAAATGAAAGGAAAAAAAGTCATGCAAATAGGGGAAAAGATTAAAAATTTTGAAAAACAAAATTTTAAAAAAATCTATGGTGTCAGCTGACCCCATGTAAATCTACTCATGACCTCATCCACCACATCTCCACTATATGCACCACCAAGATCACCCACTTCAAGAAGACCTTCTCACTTGAACTTTTCATGCTCATCTATCCTATTCGACATACATTGTGAATATATCAAACGCGAGCATCTACAACTAGCACAGACACACCAAAGCTAATCCCCTACTTGGAATATATATGATATCGAATCTACACAAAATAAAAATCAAGGGTGTTATATATGATATCAACCTTGCAAAATGTTATTATATAGTGACTTTACAATGTTTTGAATTTATTCAACTCTATACGTAGAATAAAATTAATTTTATTTGTTTTATGTTAGAACATAAATTTGTTTATTTGTTCCACGTCTAAAGAGAAACAGTTAGTTAACCTATTTGTCCTTTTATACACAGAAATTTCTTTGTACTTTGATTTAATTCAAACAAGACTTGAAACATCTTTTCAAATCTCACATAGTATACCCATTTTAGTTAGAGGTTTCAGTTTGAGTGTTGATTCTCGACTTCACGTAACATGGTGTAACCACTATTAATTAAAGTTGGATCCACCATATGAATTACAATATGCTGAAACAATTATCTGAAGGTGATTAAAATTAATTTTTGTTATCAAAATTATTCAAATAGATATGATCAGATGTTAATGTAACAACTAATAAATAAATAAAAAAGGAAAAAAGATAATATCACATGACTGCTCAAATGGCATAATTTTGATTTAAAGCTAATTTACTGAATATTAATGAAAGATTTATCAACTAGTCGGTTAGAAATATCAATAATAGTTGGATTTCCACAGTGAACACGATATTGAATTCTCTATATGTATCAACATGGTGATTTTGATTTAGCATTCTTTCACAGCCCTTCACCTGATCTTTGCAGGACCCTCCGGAGCTCGTCAGCCATTCCTTGGAGAAGAACAGGTTTTCGAATAAGACCATTCATGCCAGCTTCTAAGCATCTTTCCCATATACGCTCCTCTGCACTTGCTGTCAGGGCTATGATTAATGGCCAATTACGACTGCGAAACTTGCGGATTCTCAAAGCAACTTCAAACCCATCCATTTCCGGCATCTGAAGATCCAAAATGACAACCTGGAAAGAAGTCGCCGTTGGCCCCAGAGAGCTCAGGCACTCGAAACCAGATGAAACGGTAGTTACTTGACAACCTAGTTTCTCCAGCAGCTTTTTAGTAACCATTCTATTTATATCATCATCATCAGCTAAAATTACTCTCAGACCTCTGAGCTTTGAGTTGGAGATCTGTTGCTCGGAATTCCCAATTTCAAACATATGTCTTCTAAAAGAAGATTGTTTCTGGTATCTGACAGTAAAACACATACTATGCACGCGTCCCTCTGAATTTGAGGACATCCAGATATTACCTTGCATCATCTGCAGAAATTTTGCCCCACAACATGATCAGGTTAAATAACAGCAGCAACGAAGTTCACTAACTAGATTTCAACTTGCATGGAAAGTGTATAGAGAAGGAATACATGTGTGCGCATAAAGCAATGTCAAAATGTAAACAAACCAAAAAAGAATTCAAAAGGCATCATATTTAGATACTTATGATCAATACCGAGAAGTACAATACGTATATGCAATGACAAACTAGAAATCAAGATTACCTGCTCCTACAGCAAAAGACTTGTTAGTCTGTACAAGAAGGATGTTAAGGCTCGTACTCATAATTTTTGGTAGAGCTATGCAGGTAAAAAGATTTCTTAAACATCGTACCATGAAAAGAAACTAGAAATATTTTCAAATTGTTTGTGAAGTATAAATGAAACCCAAGTATTTAACCAGCAACATACACCAAGTATTTATCCAGTTACACCAGGAGAAATGGGTCACAAAGTGCTGGAATATTTGTTAATCGTTAATCAGTTAGGATCTTAAACACTCACCCAATTGTTATTTTGAGATGTAGAGTGTTTATCAAGTAGAACAGTCCAAAACACAATTCCTCACCAAACATTGACTATACCAATCTACTAGTGTCTTACAGATCTATACCAGTCCAAACACAATTCCTCCAGTTCGGTCTAGAGAAAATTTATGCTCTCACAACCCTTTCCGGGGTAAAGTGGAAAGAAACTTAATGTGGTAGCATGAAGTGGAGTTAGATCATGTTAAAGACTAGATGAGCATTTTAACCGGAATCGAACCTCCCGAACCAGAATATGGTTCCAAAAAAATAAAATTAGGAACCATAAACAAAAACCGACTGGACGTGGGTCGGTTCTTTGTTCTTAAACTGCAACCGTAGCTACGAATCTAGAACCGAATTTGTCATTATTTATAAAAATTTTAGTTTTTACAATTTATTCACTCTAATTCAATAACTCAACTCAACACTACGATACCAAAGACGAGAGTCCAACTGTCTAGGACCCAAACCAAAAACCCATAACCCACCACCCCTAAACTTAAACTCAATTGAATCAATTCCAAATACCCAAATCTCAAGTTCTCAATCACTATTTGCTCAAATATACAATACAAACACTGTCGTCTATCTCAAACTTTGACTCATCTGTCTCTCATTCATCTCTCTCTCGCTCAACACACAGTAAGACGGCGAAGGCGAAACTCCTCAATAACCAAAACGAATCCACAATTTTGAGGAGATAATTTCCCTTTATCTAACCCTAATTTATGGGTTTGTAATTTTGGTGTTTATTCTTCCAATTAATTTTTATTTAATGTTAACGGGTTTGAAATTTTAATTTTTTCAAAACATAATGTTATCTCATGATTTTTTTAAAAAAAAATGTTATGGGTAGAATCCAATAATTACGTGGATCAGAAGAGTTCCATTTATGAAATACCCAAAGTGTAACGGGTGGTTCCGGACATTGAAATACCCGGACCGACCCAATCGATGCCCAGGCCAATGAAAGACCATAAGGAGGGGCTTGTTGAGAATGTGGTTAATTTGTACTTTAATCTTGCAAACTTGAATTGTATACGAAGTTAGACCGTGGGAAAGACCAGGACAAGTGCTCTTTTCTTGTCTTTTCATTTCTCAATTGCAGGATGGGAAGTTCAATACACACGCATTCAGGTCGGCTGGCATGTATAAGCCATCCCTTTGTTTAATGTGTTACACTTTAAATTCCTAATGCAAATACGATCACTTCTAAATTCAAATCTAAGAAAATCCTTTAAAATAAATCCTAATTTCTTTCCCTCAAATAAATATCTAAAGTCTAGGCTGGGTGATTCTTCAATATAACCTCTTCAAGGATATCCATCACAAAGGTTTATACATTTCTTCTCTACTAGCACATATACCACCACAACAAATTTAACTTCGTCCTAACTCCCTCGTTAATCTCCTTTAACAAAAATGTGTATACGTGTTTCTTAATTTGTTCTAATCTTTAAATAAACTCAAAGCCAGTGTCAAACTAATATCCTCCTTCACTTCATATTTTCTGACTTCAATTCTGTTTTTCCCTTTCAGCCCATTAGACTTTAAAAAAAAAAAAATAAATAAATAAATCAGGTAGTAAGCAGAAATTTGGAGGCATCGGGTTCGTGGCACATGGAAATCATCTAGCAACTCAAGTGATGGCACATAGGTGGCCAAACTCAACACCCACCATTTTGTCAATCCTAGTCCTGAGAGCTTTCCTTCTAAAGCTTCCAGCATCCCAAGATAGCATTGCATGAGCCTAATAACCCAAGGATGTTGAAGCACTAAGATTCGAACAAAATAAACATAAACTTCCCTTACAATTTAAGATTAAGAACTCTTCCATGTCAATACCAAAACCAATATAACATCAACCTGGTAAACCAAGAATAACCAAAGATTCTGAGTTTTAAATGGTGACATTGGGCTCATGCCACATTATTTTGGCATTTAAGCAAAGTGTATGGATGATAGACTCCCTCTTGTGCAAGCGAAGTTCGATGTTCAAGAATTTAATGGCAAAATTACTATGCATCCCCATAACCAGACATTATCAAAACTTGCAAAGGAAATAAAAGCAATGCAGCAGGACTTGAAAAGTGCGACCATTCCTCACACTCGCCCATAACATGCGAAGCTAAATATGAAATTAAAATCAAGTGTTTGTTGATGATCTAGTTAAGAATCATGCTAAAGGAGCTCATTTTTACACAAGAAGTAAAATAGACATTCAAAGATTTATAAGCACATTCTGCAGAATTTCAAAAAAGCAACCAATCATCACACCATTCACATGTCAAGCTAAATTATAGTGGCTAGATCTTATGTTTGACGAGGGTTTAGATAACATTTTTTCTCAATGTGCTCATTTTTCCATAAGGGAGGAAAAAAGGATTTCAAAGATAACATATAAGCATCTAGTTTGCAAGACCAATGCCATCAAAACAAGATAACACTTTGTCAGAGATTTCATGAAAACAAGATGCCCACATACTCAATATGCTACTGAAAGCATAATCTGTTTCACTAGCCTAGAAATTCTTTCTGAGGTATTAAATCAAGGTTATTCAATTGTGGGGCTGTTCGGGAATGAAGTTGAACTTGGTGGAATATAAAATATAGTTCAAGGATTGTCTTAAATTTTGGAAAATTTTTTAAGGAGTACACGAGGTTATAAAGTACTATCTAAGGTACATGACGAACCTTGAAAAATCTAAATTAATGAAGCATGAGGGCTAACAAATTGCAGGTTGATTCTCATGGTGCACTAGAACATCCTAGAAATACTCAAAAAAAAGCACTGGACCTTGCCATTTTTGTACAAAACAAAAGATGATACCAAGATCATTAGATAACCATATGGTCCACATCCATTTTTACCCTTCTCTAAAAAAAACCTCCTCACAGGTGTGTTCAAGCATCTTTCACAGATCACCTTCACTCCCTTGTAGCGAACCCTTGGCACACTATTATCTTTAACCAATCGCCTTCACTTACTAGTGGAAACAATGTAACCCTTGGTACACTCATCAAGCTTTATAGGAAAAATCTTTGGTATCAAGACAAAACTAGCAGGTTTTTCCCATCAACCCAAGAAAATTTGAAAGAAGAATTTATTTCGAACACTAGACCATAGATTAATAGGGCTTATGACTTGAACTCATATTCCCTATGTGCAAATGAAGCTTTAATTTGTTTCAAATTGCACTCATGCATAAAACTTATCACAGAGGCAACAAAAATAGAGCAAAAAGCAAGAATGGCCAACAATGGCATGCTGTAAAGAACCTCAATAAAATTAGCATCCAAGCAAGTAGAAGACATAAACTAAGTAGGAAGGCGCGTAGAATTCTGTGCATTGAATATTAGCACTATCAGGAGTTCTGACAAAATCCAAGCTCACCCAGTAGCACTAATCAAATTTGTAACAGTAATTGTGGAACAGATGTTAACAAAAATGAATTGATTAAACCCAAGTAAAAGAAATTGATGAAGACAAATATTCAGAATCCTCACCTGCACAAGCTTTTTGCACATGCTGAAGCTCAGTCCCTGTTTCATTTCTTTGTAGTTTTTCCTCCTGCCAGATAAATAATTTGTAGATGTCGAGCTTTCCAATCGAAAACCTTCAACGTTAACTTCAATTTCAAATTTCATGCTCACGTACTCATCGGTAGTGCTTGGTCTTTTTGCTGCCCAAAAATTGTCATTCCTGCCTTCAATTCCACCATCCTCAACAGCCCGGAATATGACTGACCCTTTTCCATCACTGACATTCAATAAATACCCAACCATATGCAGTAAAACCTGAAATGTCCTCCTCTCATCACCAATGACCTCATTAGGCAAAGAATTAGGAAGATCTGTGGAGAAACCAAAGCCTTTGTATACACACAAGCACTTAACAAGACATGAAGCTTCTCTGATCATAGAATGCAGCCGAAAAGGTCTCATTTCTAACGGAAATCTTCCATCATCTTTGGCAGATATCTCCATTGCATCATTTATTAAAGTCGAGAGAACATTACTGGTCTTAAGCACTGTGTCCACAATGATCCCCTGTTCAGACCTCTTATTCTCGTCTTGAAATATGACTAGTAAGCCTAATATTGAATGAAGTGGTCGCCTCATGCCATTGCTCATCACTCTTTGAAAAGCATCCCTTGCCTGGTTTGCCATCATTGCATTCATTTTAGCTTGCTGCAAAACCCGATTCTGCTCTTCCAGTTTCTCCCTCATAGACTGAGACTCCTCAAGAACTGCAGCATGGGACAGAGCAACAGCCACCTGATCAGCAACCACTTCTACTATCTGCATCTCGTTGATGCTCCAAACTCTTTCATTTGTACTTGGAAGAACCAAAACTAATATGGCATAACGAGTATCAACAAACTCCGGCGTCCCACCTTTGAAATTTGAAGCACGAAGCATCGGCATCCTAATTGCTGCAACAGCACCCTTCTCAGTACACCCACCACAGCTTGCAGCTCCCAAAACTGATTCTTGTCTCAAAAATCTCACTCCTTCGTATTTTGTAATCTCTAACACATCCGGGTCATTTATGGAAACTGAAGACATCGGCATCCTATGATGCTCCCTCGAAGTTGCACTCAACTGATAGGTCAAGTCCATCTCCATTCCATTTTCATTCAACATCCAAACTGCACAATTCTGCAAATCCAAGGTTTTGGAAAGCTCAACAAGAGTCGTGTATAGTATTGTGTCCTTATCAAGCGACTTCCTAATTTCTTGGGTAAGCATCCGTACATGCATGCCCGCCTCTTTTTGTTTCTTCATCATCCCAACCTCTTGATCAAGTTCCAACACATTTTGCCTCAAGAAGAGTTCCCTAACTTTTATTTTGAGAAGAAGAGGGATCAAAGTCAGGAGGGTGATTGCAGTTGCACAAGAGACGAGGGCGGTCAAAATTTTTGCTACTGTAAGCGCCATCATCAACTGGAAAGAATGAGGACCATAGTACGTCCAGCCATTGAGCAGATGAGTCAACCCACAGAGGACTATAAATGCAACAAATTGGAGAAGCACCCATTTGAATGGAACATTCGAGCAGCTAAGAAAGTAAAGCAACTCTATTGGAATCGAAAAATAGGCAATTGCAATAAAAAAATCGCTCACTTTCTGGCACTCAAGAATACGATTGAGGCTCCAAAATCCATCGTCATCACAGTGACAGTTGGAGAATTCATTATCAACTGCAAAAGCTGAGACAATAATCAAAGCAATCAACAACTGTAGAACTACCAGCTTCAACATTGCAGCCATGGGGACTACTTTTTCTCAATCCATCAATGTATCAAATTCAATGTACAAAATCACAATCAATTGAACTTAAATCCCCAAACCCCAAGTTTGGATATGATTCCCTCCTTTGCAAACACACATCTGTCGATGACATAAAATAACAAAATAATACCCAAACCAATCTACCATGGTTCTAGATCTAGCATACCTCCATTCCTCAAGATCCCAGTTTCCCTGTTGACCAATATCTCCAAAATATTCATATATACTTTCATCAAAAATAGTTTTCCTCCTCTAACCATTTCTTATATCTTCTTCCATATTCTGAATATTTACTTGCGCAACAGGCAAAATAAGCATTAGAAAAAACAACTTATATTTGTCTCCGAGACATTTTAATTTTCAAATCACAAGAAAAATAATAGAACAGGTCACAAAAAATTCAAGACTCGCTTGCTCTAATCTAGATGCAGAGAGAGCTAAATTCTAGGTGAAGGGAGATTCATGAGCCAAAGAACCACCTCCTATTTTTTTCTATGTTTTTTTTTTTGTCTTTTCGAGAAAAACTCTATTCACCTTCTTGCTGTACCCAACTTCCAAAAAGATTGACAGTAATCAATCACTTTCTGCCAAGTTTACAAATTGCATCAAAATAATGGAACACAACGATTCACTAATTACACCGACCAAAACAGCGTCACAGAACAAGATTAGACGCTTTTCCAAGTTCAAAAGGGCTACCACCCCACGCGCAGAAAACACCAAAAACGTTAGTCAACTACAAAAAACCACTGAGTGTGAATGAAAATGATAACAGCCAATTCCAAGAGAGTTTCTGTAAGGAGAAGAGGCCCAGAAAACAACAGTACTTTCCAGATTTTGACTCGTCAGAGAAGTTGAAAAACGCTTCCTCTCAGAACCGAGAACCCCATATATCTCTATGATCTCTTGTTGTTATATGATTTTAGAGAGGGAGAAATAGGGAGTATATATATAGAGGGAGAGAAAGTTGGGAAATTGACGCTACTGCTACAGAGTACAATCTACAAAAAGGGGTGAAGTAGAGAAAAGTGGCGTTTCTTGAGTGGGGTGGGGTGGGGCCTACTAAGCTTTTTCATGAAGAGAACCTGGACGTTTTGGTTCCGAGAAAGATCTGGACCCCGTCGCGGGGTCCAGATCACTTCCCATCTGGCTGCGTGTCAACCACGCAGCCAGTGAAAAATTTTTTTTTGACCCCTCCCCACCCCTCTGCGCCGAAAAAAGCCCCACCCACCCCTCCCTCAACACAAATCCATTTATTTTCTTTCTTTTCCCAACTATTTATACACCACTCAAAGTAACAATTTTTCCTCATCAAATACATATTTTTCCATCTTTATCAGAATACATATTTTTCTCGCCTCATCAGAATAAATATTTTTCTTGAAATTTGATCAACACAATCACTTTATTTACTTTACCCAAATTTGACCAACATCAAACGTTTCCAATTACTTTTGTTCTCTAAATTTATTTTACCGAATTTGTGTCCCACTTGTTTTTTATATTCTTCAAAGGTTAATTTATTTTTTATGTTCATTTATTTGTATAGATTTATTTTTTGTAATTTGCAAGTTAGTTGTAATATTGTTAATAGTTTTTTATATTTTATTTATTTATTTACACATATAATTGATGTGGCACCAAGAATACGCGATAAAAGAACTTGTCCTACATTACAAAATAAGCAAGTTAATGTTGTATATTTTCTTACTTATTGTTTTATTAGTGTTTGGTCCATTTGTTTTATAATAGATAATAATTTGATTTCGGCTTGGACAACACAAATCAACTACAATACTCGCAGGATTCGTCAGACTAACAATATCATGCGCCGGACCCACAGTCCACATATCATGCGCCGAACCCACAGTACCCATATTATGCTCCGGATCCACAATACTCGATCACAGATAGTAAAAAATGCATCATATTCCTTAGACCCACGGGAGTATGATGCACGCTTTAACCATCGTCAATTATTTATTATTTCTAATGTAATATTACTTTCTTCTTTGTGTGTGTATATTATCAATTATAGCAAATTTATTATGCACGTTTTATTTATTTTTATTTCTTAAGTAAAATTTAATTTGTTACTCAAATATAAATTAATTAATTAGTCTCAGTGTAATCTTAATAATAAAATTAACATTAACTATATTATTTATTATATGATATAAATAATATATAACTTAATGAAAATTAATATATATTATATTTTTAAAAAACAAATACAATTAATATAATAATAAAAAATTTATGTTTAATTTAATAAATTTAATTATATTAATAATGTGGATATAAATTTAGTAGTAAATAAATAAGTTGGGATTGAAGAAAGTAGGGGGTTAGAGTATAAATAAATGAGGGGAGGGGATTAAAGTATAAATAAAGGAGGGGAGGTGAGGGGGGGTGTTATTACATTTGTTTGGGCTCTTGCAGTTTTGGGGGTGGGGTGGGGGGGGGGTGGGGAGGGAGAGGGGGTGGGGCGCTCTCACAGACAGGGAAATGATCTGGACCCCGTGACGGGGTCCAGATCTTTCTCTTGGTTCCGTCCCACTCTCTTATTATTCACGCCCCTTATTTCAATAAAGTGAAATTTACAATTTCTCCAATATTGATAGTTAAATTATATAGCCGTCCAATAAATTTCTATCTTGTGCCAGGCCGGTATGACCCGTGCCCCGATTAAATATATGGATTTTGGTGCAAATGGACCCTAATCTTTATTCTTAGTGTAGAATTAGTTCCTAACGTTTATTTTTTTGCAAATAAATCTTTAACATATGTATTTTGGTGCGAAATTGATCTTTATAAAAAAATATGTTTTTAGTTTTAATTAGAAGAAATTGTATGTTTATTCTTCATCATTACAAAATATGCAAATATGTCCAATACTTTTATTTTTTATAAAAGAATTATAGAAAACTAATGAATTTTTTTTTTGAAATTAACACTTTAATAATAAATATGTCAAATAAAATTATTATTTTTATTATTACGTAATTATATTATTTAAATAGAGAGAAATCATTGTGAGAAATTATTTTTCTCCCTCTTTACTTATAAAATTTTTTCCTCCTTCTTTACTTTAAAAATTAAGTTAAATAAATAACAAAATGACATATATAATTTTATGATATTAAACTAATTTTATTAGTATTTTTATTTAACATAAAAATACTAATAAAAATTAATTTACACCTATGTGTTTTATTTTTGAACGAAAATAAAATAATAAATTAAATTAAAATATGAAGAATATAGCATGTGAGGGAATTAATATGGACAACATTTAATACATTCACACTTGTTTTTATTGATGATGTATAAGATTTTTATTTGAGAGATAGCTAAGAAGACGTGTTTTTAGGACATCAGATCTAAACTCCATTACAATATGTCTTATGTCTTATAACAAAAATTGGTGCTAAGACTGCGGACAGTATTAATATGTCACGTGCTATAGCAAACAATGCACATCTTGTTGTATATTATGTAGAAGATCAAAATATCTTTATTGATCCAAGCAGAAAATCATTATATATTGTGAATTTCTCAAAAAATTAACTATGCATTTTGATCATAAATTTTATGATATACAAAGAAAATATGTTAATGTCAACTTAAATGTTTAAATTAATATTAGTTAGATATAAATATTTTTTGACTGCATAATTTCAAACGATGATTTAATATTGTAGCAAAAATAAATAATATTAGTAACCTACGAAACGATGTTATGAATTTATATTTCATTGTTATAGATATTTCTAAGCTATGCAAAAATGTGGAAAATGTTCTCGAGAGATGGCCAAACAAAATGATGGGTAGCAAGTCGGATATTACAATAGTTGAAATTTCGACTATAAAAGTGTTTTAGCAAATTATAAAATGTGGTACAAATATTGCAACTTTTACCTGCAAGAAAAACCTCAATTTGAACATCGTGATCATGGGCGATTTGGGGCGGACCGGATCAGAGTTCTCGGCCCGCCCTTAAAAAAAGTCATTTATTATAATGTAAAAGCAAAAAAATTTAAAATAATAATAATAATTTAAGTATTAGCCAGTGCAATTTTTTTTTTTTTTTTTAGTAACAATTCGGCTAAAAAAATTCCTAGATCCGCAGATGATCATGATAAATGTAGTAGTCTCATATTTGTAATTGTAATTTTAAAAATTATTTCATGATCAATCAATAAAAAACGTTGACAAACGGTTGTTATCAAATAAAGTATTTAAATAGGATGCTTTTATTTAAATAGTCATGACCGTCAAATTATTCCATTTTTAGTCATTTCAATCTTACGTATATATTCTGTTATCAAATCAAAACCACTTGCCTCAATTACGTCTAACAAGAAATAATAGTTTCATGGGAAATTGGCGCAAATGGTCCCTCATGTATGACATTAGTGCACAAATAATCTCTAATCTTTCATTTTTGACAAAATAGTACCTAACCTATCCATTTATATGAGTAATTGATCCTTTTTTACGTATTCCATTAAAAATCCGTTAAAAACCTTTCCATTTAGGTGCGCAAATAGTCCTTCTCATTTTTTTTTTGTCTTTATTAGTGGGGTAAAATTGTCAAGTTATATTTTTTTCTTTCAATTGGTGCAAATGGTCCCTAATTTTTACCTTAGTGTGTAAATGGTCTCTAATCTTTGTTTTTTGACGCAACGTGCCCCTAACTTATATGTTTTGGTGCGTAATTGGTCCTTATTTGATAAAAGACAAAAATATACTTAGTTTTAATTAAGAAAATTTGCAATTTGATTCCTCACCTTTGCAAAAAGTGAAAATGGTCAGATACTTTAATTTTTTAATTAAAAATTAAAAGAAGGTAACAAATTGATAATATACTAAATTATTTTGTATATTTTATGAACTATTATAAAATAACTAAAAATTAAGATAATAATTATTAACAAATGTGCTAATTAAAATTATTTTATTATTATTAAGTAATCATATTATTTAAAATTTAAACTTTAATTTTATCATTACAACATAAAAATAAAAATAAATTTATCACAAATAAATTTTTTAATTATGCTCAAATTAAAATTTTAATTTGTACATAGCTCTAAATTTATTTTCTTTTCTTTTCTTTTCGACAAAACCAATCAAAATTTCAATAATTTCCCAAAGAAAAATCTTCACTGATTAGTTGGGTTTTCTCTTGATTTGCCATAGAATAAACTAAATATTAACTTCCTAATGTTTTATATGTTACTCAACCACATCTACGGGGTAAGACATTTTCAATAAAAAAAATATAGAAGTAATTTTTTTGTTAAAATAAAATTTTTATTTGTGACAAAATTCTTAGTTGTGACAAAATAAATATTATTTTGTCACAAATAAAATTTTTAATTATGCTCAAATGTGTGACAGTTATTTAAGCTCAAACTTGTCACAAGAAAAATAATTGTCACAAGTTTAAGCATAATTAAAATTTTTATTTGTCAAAAATAAAAGAAAATAAAATAAATTTAAAGCCATATACAAATTAAAAAAAAATTAATTTGAGCATAATTAAAAAATTTATTTGTGACAAATTTATTTTTATTTTTATGTTGTAATGATAAAATTAAAGTTTAAATTTTAAATAATATGATTACTCAATAATAATAAAATAATTTTAATTAGCACATTTGTTAATAATTATGAGCTTAAATTTTAGTTATTTTATAATATTTCATAAAATATACAAAATAATTTAGTATATTATCAATTTGTTAGTTTCTTTTAATTTTTAATAAAAAATTAAAGTATCGGACTCATTTTCAATTTTTGCAAATGTTAGAAATCCAATTGTAAATTTTTTTAATTAAAACTAAGTATATTTTTGTCTTTTTATCAAATAAGGACCAATTGCACACTAAAATATATAGATTATGGACTGTTGCGCCAAAAAACAAAGGTTATGGACCATTTCCACACTAAGGTAAAGATTAGAGACCATTTGCGCCAATTAAAAGAAAAAATGTAACTTGAGAATTTTACCCCCGCTAATAAAGACAAAAAACATTGAGATAGACCATTTGCGCACCTAAATAGAAAGGTTTTTAACGAATTTTTAACGGAATCCGTAAAAAATGACCAATGCCACTTAAATTGATAGGTTAGGGACTATTCTGCCAAAAATGAAATGTTAAAAACTATTTGCGCACTAATGTCATACGTTATGGACCATTTGCGCCAATTTCCCTAGTTTCATTTCAAAAAGTTTTTTTTAGTGAGATAACTTAATAAATTCTCACAACAGTCAAGATATACTTTTCAATCCATATTGTTCGTGGAAATGTCATGCTAAATAGTTTATTTACGAGATAATATATTCGTCAAAATTACAAATGTACGATATCGCGACAAGAATATAATAATAAATAAAATATCATTTTCTATGAAGTTTGTGCTATTTAAAAATTGACTTCAACTAATCCTAACTCCTTTTTGAACAATTAAAAAGTCTAGTTGATTTTTGGATTTTAACCTAAAGATTAAAATTTAACTAAAACAATAAATGAGCGTTCGACAATCTTAACTTGATATTTTTATGATCTAAAATGCTAGGACCCTCGATTTCATTGTAGTTTCCCAATTAACTTCACATATCAAGCCTCGACAAGATTTTGTACGTATATCCAATTGAATATCTCTAATTTATTTGGTAATGTCTTTCGAGAAAAACCAAATCTTGAGTAAATTGCCTATCGGTCTTATTACTGCTCATAATTCAATCAATATTTGGTCATATGAACATTAAGAACAATAAAAAAGGATAAATTATACTCAGGTTCTCCAACTTTTGAATATTGTCTTAATTTTGTACTCATTTAATTTTATTTGCACATATCATCATAGCCTTTCAGTAATTCTCGTAAATGGTCATTTTTGACAATTTTGTCTTCCAACTTAAATAAACTCAAAAAAAAAAAAAGGAAATTTACAGCAGATGTCTCAAACCTTTCAAAAACGTGCCATAAAGTCTTAAAATTTCTAATCCTAGCACCTAAGTCTTAAAAAAATAATAGAAAAAAAATATGTAAAGCAACTTCAGATCTGGATTTTAGTGGTAGTGTAGTGGTGGGGTTCAGGTTGCAATAGAATTGTAATCGCATGGAATTCAGATCCATCGCGGTTTAGATCTATTGGTGGTGGGTGGTGATCGTGGTTTTTCTAGTGAGTTAGAGTGGATTTTTGTGGTGGTGTAGTCGTCGAGTGATTGGTTAACATAATGTGTTGCCTGTGTTACCTATGTTCTGTGTTGGTAACATATGGCAGGGAGTGGTGGATGGGTTTGTGGTGGCAGATGACGCAATTGGCAGTGTTTGGGTACGAGCTCAATTTCGAAGGTCATGATGATGGCTAAAGGCAGTCTTTGAGAGGAAATGATTTGGGAGTGGTAAGCTGCAATAAGGGATGTTGGTGGCGGAGGGTGATTTGGATGGCATTGGTGGAAGAAAAGAAGCGGGATGATTAAAGTATGAGAAATACGACCATATTGGTGGCAAAAGAGGCCCACAACGATGGTGAAAAACAGTGTCGGATTTGGGATGGGAGTAAACACGTGTTATCTTACAAGTAACATATCAACATAGTGTAACACAATATGTTACGTATGTAAAATATTGATTTTTTTAAAAAAAGTAACATATGGTAATACAAAATGTTATCAGTGTAAAACATTGATTTTTTATTAAAAACTAATATATATTAGCATAACATGTTTCATATCATATAAATCATGCCACATCTTGACTTGTCGCCGACAAGTCGCGATGTGGGCAGGATTTCTGCCACTGCGCAGCAGATCGTGACTCATTAACCCGTAAACATGTTACTCAATAAAACTCGAAATTTGTAAAAAAAATTAAAATTAACATATATCTCGTGTAAAACTTTTGTAAAAATGTAAAACTGAAATTTCGAGTAACATAATATGTTATGTTTTTGGATTAGCTTTCATAAGAAGTAACAATGTATATTTCCCAAAAAAAATTAGATAGGTATAGGTAAAAATCCAAAGATTTAGTTAGGTATTTTCATTTTTTTGTTTAATAGTAGGATAGTTGTCAAAATACTCTTTTTATAATTCATAGGCCAATCCAATTTAAGAACCATATGCCAGTGGGATCCCAGCATTGCACGACCCAAAGTTTGGAAGGCCGAATTCATAGGGTGGGACCTCTTGGGCCGTTGGCGACCCGACCCAGTTGACACCACTATGTTTAGAGATAACTATTCACTTTGTATAATTTATACTTTATACCAATATTAAAGTGTTAGAGCAAATTTCATTAAACCCTAATATTCTAGGTGGTTTCTCAGCAATATTTTGATTATGAATGTTAAAATGAGTGAGTCAATTCGAAACAACCCATCAATTAATTAGACTTGTTGGTCAATTATCTAGTTCAATTCATGATGTAGTTTGGGAGTTGTCACTGACATCGCGACTAGGACTGTACTTATACTTCTTCTCATAGAAGATGGAAGAAAAATTAAAAATTCATGAAAATATTACTATACACCCATAACCCAACTAAAAATGTCAAGGCCAAATTATGTGTCTAAATTGTCCTAAAAATTCATACAATGCATGTGTACAAACAATTGATTATTTTTTTATCCCTACTTAGAAAAATTGTCACTACATCAGTTTAAGGTAATTTTAATTGTTACGAGTTTTAGAAACATTCGGCTTTCGAACACCATTGGTCTCACCCTCAAATTCGACGCAAACATTTTGGGGGTATGAATTTAAAATAAAAGGACAAAATATGGGAATTTATAGTAACCATAGTCACAAACCGTAAAGAACTACGTGAACTGCTTTATATGAAAATAAGGATTAGGAAGCTTTAAACGAAATAAGATGAAGAAAACTTGGATTGTTAGGAAGCTTTCTTGAAAACCTTGAAGAAAATTAAAAATAACTCTTGAAAACTTGAATTAAAAGGACGAAATTTAAAAATTTGACACTTTCTTACAATTCTAAGGGTAATGAGCACATTTCGCTCCTAATGTTTGTTCTGTTGGAAATTGATTTAAGAATTCGAGGAATTGACCAAGTGTTTAAAAATAATTAAAGTGACTTTGTGTCAACTTGGCCAAATTATATAGATCTAACCTAATCAGTTTAGGCAAAATAGTTTGTCACTTCACCGCTTTGGAGAAACGAGGTTCGACCTGCTCGGTCATGTCGCGAGGGTCGAGGGGGCAACGCCCCCGAAAGAGAATTCAAATTTCTCTGCATGTGTTGAAGGGTATATTTGGCATCTCGAAACCAATATCGAATGAATGAGAAATTATGAAAAATGATAAAATCGAGTCAATTTTTTACCATGCGATCGCATGGATATTTTACACTGCGATTGCAACTTGCTTAAATTTTAAGCATAATATTTTTTGTTCCTACCATGCGATCCAAGGAGACAAAGCCATGTGATCGCATGGTTAGCCTGGATTAAATTCTGTCATCAAAAGTGTACCTTGCGATCGCAGCATGTTAAAACTATGCGATCACATGGGTATAAGCTCAAACATGCATGTCCTTTTGAAGTGTTGCACAATTTGGCTCCTCACCTCTTCGTTCCCAACATTTCATCAACGAAAAATAGGATCCTCTAGATGTCATTTATGATATAGAATTGATATGCAAATACAATCCACTCATATACTAATTCCTTGAACTAAATTCATTGCATTTGTTGCATGATTTGTGGTGTTTCCATTTCATTTTCATCTTTGGAGTACAAAAACTATTTCTGGTTCGTTGTGCTTGTGTTTTGAAGTACTACAAACACAAGCAGAAGACGTTGTATCTTGGGAGTCGATTGCTATAAACCGTATGCACCATTGCAGTGCAAATTTGACTTAAGGACAAAGTGTTCAACACTTGCCTCGACTTACATTTCATCCTTTTCATTCGGTTTCTCGTTTACAGTCATTTACACAAAATCCGCCAACATGTTCTCATTGTGCAAATCATTCATATCGTTTGAATTTTGGTATATGGACTCTTGAATAAACGTTTCTTTGTGGAAAAATGTCTGTGTCGTCCATATCCATTAATATTTGTCGTTAAAATTTTTTAAAAGATTAATTAGCGCAAATAAATCTAAACAATAAGGATGATTTGTGAAAAAAATAGTAAACGATAAGGACGTTTTGTACACACAAATGTTTAAAGTTAGGTTTTGGGTCTTCTTCTTCTAACAACTATAAAATTCCACATAAACAGATAAAATTACATATATTGTAATATTACACTTAAACATAGTAAAGAAAACTCAGGGTGTGTTTGATTTTGATTAAAATCAGATTTTGTGTAAAAGTTGATGAAATGTGTGGTTAAAAAGTTGTTGGTCTCATGAAGTATGTGGTTGAAATTAATTGTTGAGTTTAACTTTAACTTTTTATCAAAATCAGAATTGAAATCAAACGGACCCTCCTACATATTACAAGAACAAGACACATCCAAATAATGTATACCGACAAATACATTCTAAACACTTCAATAAGCCACATTACAACCAACCCGCACGAAAAACTAAACACCACGTTTTAAAATTGAACAATTTTTTCTCTTTCTGCAAATTCAATAATCTTTCTTCATACGCATTCCTGGATCAAAGTAAATCAGGTATTATCTTCACTGTGATACACTTTGTCTACATCGTTTGCCAAATATACTATGCAAGAATACGTATATGGCGGCATACATTTGTTTGGAAGTGTCAATTTTTTGTAATCTCTTTGAGTTTTCTTCATTATGTTTAAGTATAATATTATAATGTATATGATTTTATCGGTTTGTGTAGAATTTTATAATTGCTAGAATAAGAACACTCAATATCTGGCTTTAAACATTTGTGTGCTCAAAACGTCTCTATCGTTTACTTTTTTTTTGTGCAAATCATCCATATCATTTAGATTTATTTGCGCTAATTAACTCTTTTGATAATTTTAACGGCAATTGTTATCGGATATGGATAGCAAGGACCTTTTTGCAAAAAAAAAAAATTATTTAGGGGCCCAGATACTAAAATTCAAACGATGGAGACATTTTGCACAATAATAACAAAATAATAAGAACGAAATATGCTAATTACTCCAATTCTAAACACTAAATCTAAAATTGTAATAGTAATCAATTAGATTTCATATGATCTTTATATTTGAATCTCAAGTTTATATCGAGCTTAACTTTTATCAATTGTATTAAAATTTATAATAAATGTAACGAATAATCGAATATAATAAAAAATTATTATAGTCCAACAATTTTATTAAAAATAAGACTTAAACTTCTTTTTTGTTGTCGTAAATAATTAAATTTCTATAAATTATATTATACTATTGATGTGTCATTTCTGTTTTATCCATTTTAAATTGCATGGACATAGTAAAATAAAAAAATTATGATTTATTAAAAAAAATTATCTCGTTTTATAATTCAAAAACATTCATGAGTCGATCGTTCAAATTTCCTAAGAAATAGGAAGAAGAAAACGAGAAGTAACATGTGCTATTGTAATAAAATGGACAAATTTTATATAGGTGCTAACATTAAATCCACTTAACAACGAAAGATTGTAATTTCCAATATTTATAACATGCTTGAGCACGTGCATGTAATTAAATTTAGTTGTTGGCCGTGAACGATTGCGTCATGCAAAACGTAAAAATATTATTAGGAGATTTTAGATCAAATGGTCCCTAACATATGTCCTTAATGTATTTTTGATCCCTAACTTTTCATTTTTTGCTACAAGATCCCTAACATATGTCATTGGGTACGAAAGTAGTCTTTATGTACAGATTTCGTTTAAATGCGCCGTTAGTTACTCGCGTAGAGTAGACTCTCTTTTAATTTATTTTTACTTGCAGGGCAAAGTCGTCGAGTTTTTGTAAAGAAAACTCGTGGTGTGTTTGATTTTGATTAAAATCGATTTTGTGTAAAAGTTGATGAAATGTGTGGTTAAAAAGTTGTTGGTCTCATGAAGTATGTGGTTGAAATTAATTGTTGAGTTTAACTTTAACTTTTATCAAAATCGAATTGAAATCAAACGGACCCTCCTACATATTACAAGAACAAGACACATCCAAATAATGTATACCGACAAATACATTCTAAACACTTCAATAAGCCACATTACAACCAACCCGACTAAAAACTAAACACCACGCTTTAAAATTGAACAATTTTTTCTTTCGCAAATTCAATAATCTTTCTTCATACGCATTCTCGGATCAAAGTAAATCGTATTATCTTCACCGTGATACACTTTGTTACATCGTTTGCCAAATATACTATGCAAGAATACGATATGGCGGCATACATTTGTTTGAAGTGTCAATTTTTGTAATCTCTTTGAGTTTTCTTCATTATGTTTAAGTATAATATTATAATGTATATGATTTTATCGGTTTGTGTAGAATTTTATAATTGCTAGAATAAGAACACTCAATATCCGGCTTTAAACATTTGTGTGCTCAAACGCTCTATCGTTTACTTTTTTTTGTGCAAATCATCCATATCATTTAGATTTATTTGCTTAATTAACTCTTTTGATAATTTTAACGGCAATTGTTATCGGATATGGATAGCAAGGACCTTTTGCAAAAAAAAAATTATTTAGGGGCCCGATACTAAAATTCAAACGATGGAGACATTTTGCACAATAATAACAAAATAATAAGAACGAAATATGCTAATTACTCCCATTCTAAACACTAAATCTAAAATTGTAATAGTAATCAATTAGATTTCATATGATCTTTATATTTGAATCTCAAGTTTATATCGAGCTTAACTTTTATCAATTGTATTAAAATTTATAATAAATGTAACGAATAATCGAATATAATAAAAATTATTATAGTCCAACAATTTTATTAAAAATAAGAACTTTAAATTTTGTATAATTTTCATTCTTTGATTCTTTTATCGGATCGAAAAAGTTATGACGGCCTTGGCTTGCTGCGTAGACGCTTCTGTAGTCCCTCCACCTGGCTACACCATTGCTAGGGAAAGCCCTCTTCCGATGTAGGAGGTGTTTCTTCCTCTGGTCCGGCGAACCTCCATCTACAAACATCGTCGCCGCTGCCTTTACTACCATGCATGCCGCCTGGCAACCCCATCAATCCACCCCGCTCTACCGGGTTGACGAGAGGGGAGCCCTTTACTTATCCGTCAAGGTTTCAGACCCACACATCATGTGCGCCCCAACGAATCCGTTCATTTAAGTACACGTAAACACGTCAATGTTTTGATTTTGAACCAAACTAAATTGTTTTAATTTTTATAATAAATTATTTCTACTTAATTATATATTTACATAGTAAACAAAGTAGAACGCAATACTAAATTTATTTTGATGACTTCTTTAATTTTACTAAACTATTGGGTCATTGGCCATAACCCACAAATTCATTATTAAGCCAAGTTATTAACTAATTTTGTCAATTTTCTCATCATTCTCATTTTTTCTATGACAAATATTAATGTAATGTTACAATTGAGATAAATATAAATATAATTTAACGTCTTGTTTAAAAAGTTCCCTTTAAGTTTGTATTGAGAATTGTAGACCAATTTACTTGTGTTTTAACTTGTTTTAAATCGTTACTATTATGCCTATAGGTATACCGTGGTTTAAAATCGATTCGAACCGAAAAATAATTTGGTTTGATTTCAAAAATTTCAAATCCTTCTAAATTGTTTGATTTGAAAATATGCCGAAAATGTCCGAATCGAACCGTATTAAAACCAGTCACTAGATTTAGAATAAAAATCAAAGAAATCGAAACAGTATCTAGAATCATAAAAAGATATGAGGTTTTAGATCCTAGTGGTGGCTGGCGATGGCGGGCGATGGCGAGGTGAAGGCGTCGAATAGAGCAATGGCGACATGTGTGGTAGTGGTGGTTTGGCATTGATAGTTCTAGGGTTTAGGGTAGTGTGGTTAGATGTGTCAATTCGGTTAGGTGGGCGTCGGCCGCCTCCAATGAAGTCCGCCGCATTAGAAAAAGTCAATGCCACGGCGGGTTGTGGACCGGTCAACTCACCCATAAAATTTGAATACGAGTTCGGTCCACCGTCGGCCTATACTTATTGAGCCCATGTAGTCGAATTCAACCTATTTTTATGAAATTACTAAAAAGTTTAGTTACCTATAGTAATTATAAAAAAAATGTTTACATATATAGCAAAATTTGTTAAATTACTAAATAAAAATAAATAACAATGATAAATTCACATTTGCTAATTTTTAATTCAATTTCTATTTTTTATATATTTAAAACTAAAACAATGCGATCTGTTACATCTTTCACTTTAAACTTTCATCATTTATTTTAAAAATCAAAATAGGCCGGTTAAAGTCGAACCGCGTCAGTGAGCACTCGCCACGTCACTGCGCACCATGGTTCAACCTCCTCGACCCATGAACGGCCAACTCGATTCAAGGGCCGCCCGGTTCTAATCGAGATGGGTGGCCGATGCATGTTCGGTCACTAGTCGTCTTGACACCTCTAGTGGTGGTACAAGTAAATAAGACGAAAGGTAAAGAAAGTATCGAATTTTATTGCAAAGTGCTTTAAGAAGATGTACAATGATTTAGGAATAAAATTGAATGCGTACCAATTTTAGAAACAAGATAAAAAAATAGGGTAAATTCAAGGCGGTCACTGTTTTGGCACTTATGGGCTCTAAAATCATATGCTCAAAACTTAATTCAATTAAAGTCACATTTAGAGCTAAAAGACCAACAAACCCTTAATTGTAAAAACGCTAATTGTGATACTATTTTGTTGTGATACTATTTTTGTTATACTATTTTATTGTGATCTTGTTTTTATGATCATTATAAACCTATGATTTTGTACTATTAATGGAATATTTTAAGAATAGTATTTTCTCTTGTTTATTCTCTATTGATTAATTCGTCTACTATTAAACACCCTATATATTTATACTTATCTATCCAAAAGGAATCTATGTCCTAATTGAATCTCAAACATGTTCATAGCCTCGACGATCTCTCTAACAAGTTGAAGTTTCAACAATATTTAATTCATGACTAACCTTGAGATTCACGAATCAACTTAAAACCTTAGAGTTTTCAATATGACTATGTTTTCGATAAAATATATTCAAACACCGTTTGTGGTAACTATTCGAAGGTTTTGATGTTATGAACTCCTCCGACAACATTTCAATTCACTTTCATGGGGTGGGGGGACGCCTTGCCACCAAGAGACCGATCTCCTCAAGGTCGTGAAGAAGGTCTCTGAGCCAAAACTTCGGCATACTTGGGTTTCAGCCCCTCTCATCATGCGCTTCCCAAATGTGCTAAAAAATCGGCTTGAATCTATGCAATCCAATCACATTGCTATGAGGCCCATTACCAGGGCGTTTATCCCGTGAAATGCAATCAAGACAAGTACGTGGTTGAGGACATTGTGGAATTTGGGTCGGGCTTCCTCTTTGGGCTTGAAGTCGATTCCAAACTAGAGCTACTTCTGTAAGAGAACTGACGATCTTACCCTTGCAAGTAAAAACAAATTAAAGGAGAGTCCACTTCACGTGAGTAACTAACGGTGCATATGAACGAAATCCGTCTATAGGGACCATTTTCGCACCTAATGACATAGGTTAAGGACCTTCTAACTAAAAATAAAAAATTTGAGACAAAAAATGCACTAAAAACATATGTTAATGACCATTTACACCAAAATCCCTATTATCATTTAAAAATTGGTGGAGACAAATAAGCTTGACGTCCAATTTTGACCGTTAAGGAAGTAGACTATGGCGGTTGGCACACTGTAATTGCTCTCTCATTTCTAGCAGGTGCCGTCACTAATATACTGGTCACATGCTTCTATTGTCACGGAAATTGTCCGTTTGAATTTTCGTCACCATTGTTGTTAGGACTGTAAAAAAAATTGTCAAACTATACATCGAATCGAATCCGTTCATTTAAGTACACGTAAACACGCCAATGTTTTGATTTTGAACCAAACTAAATTGTTTTTAATTTTTTATAATAAATTATTTCTACTTAATTATATATTTACATAGTAAACAAAGTAGAACGCAATACTAAATTTATTTTGATGACTTCTTTAATTTTTACTAAACTATTGGGTCATTGGCCCATAACCCACAAATTCATTATTAAACCAAGTTATTAACTAATTTTTGTCAATTTTCTCATCATTCTCATTTCTTTCTATGACAAATATTAATGTAATGTTACAATTGAGATAAATATAAATATAATTTAACGTCTTTGTTTAAAAAGTTCCCCTTTAAGTTTGTATTGAGAATTGTAGACCAATTTACTTGTGTTTTAACTTGTTTTAAATACGTTACTATTATGCCTATAGGTATACCGTGGTTTAAAATCGATTCGAACCGCAAAAAATAATTTGGTTTGATTTCAAAAAATTTCAAATCCTTCTAAATTGTTTGATTTGAAAATATGCCGAAAAATGTCCGAATCGAACCGTATTAAAACCAGTCACTAGATTTAGAATAAAAATCAAAGAAATCGAAAACAGTATCTAGAATCATAAAAAAGATATGAGGTTTTAGATCCTAGTGGTGGCCATGCGGCGATGGCGATGGCGATGGCGATGGCGATGGTGAAGGCGTCAGAATAGAGCAATGGCGACATGTGTGGTAGTTGGTGGTTATGGCATTGATAGTTCTAGGGTTTAGGGTAGTTGTGGTTAGATGTGTCAATTCGGGTTAGGTGGGCCGGGTCGGCCCACCTCCAATGAAGTCCGGCCCGCATTAGAAAAAGTCAATGCCACGGCGGGTTGTGGACCGGGTCAACTCAGCCCATAAAATTTGAATACGAGTTCGGTCCACCCGTCGGCCTATCCAGATCGAGCCCATGTAGGCCGCGATTCAACCTATTTGGTCCGTATGAAATTACTAAAAAAGTTTAGTTACCTATAGTAATTATAAAAAAAAAAAATGTTTACATATATATATCAAAATTTGTTAAATTACTAAATAAAAAATAAATAACAATGATAAATTCACATTTGCTAATTTTTAATTCAATTTCTATTTTTTATATATTTAAAACTAAAACAAGAGACGATCCATTACATCTTTCACTTTAAACGGCTTTCATTATTTTATTTTAAAAAATCAAAATAGGCCACGGTTAAAGGTCGAACCGCCGTGGTCAGTGAATACCGCCTACCACACTGCCACCATGGTTCAACCTCCTCGACCCATGAACGGCCAACTCGATTCAAGGGCCGGCCCACGGTTCTAATCGAGATGGGTGGGCCGATGCATGTTCGGTCAGTTAGTCCGTCTTGACACCTCTAGTGGTGGTACAAGTAAATAAGACGAAAGGTAAACAGAAAGTATCGACTTTTATTGCAAAGTGCTTTAAGAAGATGTACAATGATTTAGGAATAAAATTGAATGCGTACTCAATTTTAGAAACAAGATAAAAAATAGGGTAAATTCAAGGTCCTGGCACTTGTTTTTGGCACTTATGGGCTCTAAAATCATATGCTCAAAACTTAATTCAATTAAAGTCACATTTTAGAGCTAAAAGACCAACAAACCCTTAATTGTAAAAAAACGCTAATTGTGATACTATTTTGTTGTGATATCTATTTTTGTTATACTATTTTATTGATATCGTTTTTTTTTGATCACATCATTAAACCTATGATTTTGTACTATTAATGGAATATTTTAAGAATAGTATTCTTCTCTTGTTTATTCTCTATTGATTAATTCGTCTACTATTAAACACCCTATATATTTATACTTATCTATCCAAAAGGAATCTATGTCCTAATTGAATCTCAAACATGTTCATAGCCTCGACAGATCTCTCTAACAAGTTGAAATTTCAACAATATTTAATTCATGACTAACCTTGAGATTCACGAATCAACTTAAAACCTTAGAGTTTTCAATATGACTATGTTTTCTGCATAAAATATATTCAAACACCAGTTTTGTGGTAACTATTCAGAAGGTTTTGATGTTATGAGTAGTCAAGTATAAGTTTATGATTCTTGTAGTAAACTTTGTTTAGGATCCAATCAATCAAAAACTGGGAGTGTTAATGAAAAATGATCAAGTTCAAAGGATGCTCAACAAAAGAAAGATGAATGGTGGCTTCAATGAAGATACATTTATCCGTGATACTGTTTTAGAGGATGTGTGATACTTTTTGACAAGAAAAATTAAAGATTGCCATTTTAAGCTAAAGAGACGACTTCAAAAAATAAAATCAATCGTACGTTGTGGCAGAGCTACCGGTCTTGACCGTCTCGTCGAGACCATTCCGAAAATATATTATAATAAAAATTCTAAGTACGTATGCAAATTCTATATTCATTTCTATTGTGATACTGTTTTCTGTAATACTGTTTTGTATAATACAGTATCAAACAACACACATGACTATGATACAATGATTTTATCTTTGATACTGTTTAATTAGTCATGTGTGTTGTTTGATACTATATTATGCAAAACAGTAACATGGATTAAAATAATATCAAAATTAATAATGCACATTACCTAAATAAAATAGTATCATAGACAAAACTAAGACATTCAAACGTTATCACAGGTTCAAACATTGCCATAATTAAACAGTGTCAAAGATAAAAGTACGGTATCATAAATAAAACCCATTCCACATATATTCAAACAGTATCATGGAATAAAACAATATCATGGATTAAAACCGTATCAAAATATACTAATGCACATTACCTAAATAAAATATTATCATAGATTAAAACTAAGACATTCAAACAGTATCATGGGATTAAAACAGTATCAAAATATACTAATGCACACTACCTAATCAAAACAGTATCATGGATTAAAACAGTATCATAAACAAAACTAAGACATTCAAACAGTATCACAGGTTCAAACCTTGCCATTATTAACCAGTATCAAAGATAAAAATACGGCATCATACATAAAACTCTTTCCACATAGATTAAAACAGTATCAAATAGTATCTTTGATACTGTTTTAAAGAATGTATGATACTGTTTTGACAAGAAAAATTAAATATTGTTATTTTAAGTTAAAGGGATGACTTCAAACGTTCTTTGAACAACATGGTTACATGAATCTTTGGGGTAGTACATGCTCTGAGGACTTCTGTCCCCTGAAAAAGTGAAAAATCATTCTAACACTCAGGTTTTCTGTAATACTGTTTTCTATACTACAGTATCAAACAACACACATGACTAACAATGTTTTCTATGATATTGTTTTTCTATAATACAATATCAAACATCATGCTCTCTTTTAACAATGAGATCTTCTTGCCACTTCCTTAGCACAGGATCATAACTTTAGGCGACATCATGCTCTTTTTTAATTCTCTTTTTGCAATAGAGATCATTCACTAGCAAATGTCCAGAATACTTATGTAACTGAAGAATTTCCTTACCTTGTTGTGCTTTCTCTTTACTAGCAAATATCCAAGATACCAATTATTCCCCAATATATATCCAGGACAGTAATGCATCTGAATCAAGCACGACATTGTTGTTCTCATAGCAGACGTAAAATAAAATTTCTAAAAATTAGTTGCTTCAGATTTCAACTTTTCTTCCAACATCTTGATTGCAGCATTTAAATCCAATAGTTTTCAAGAACAATTAAGAAACATCTCAACCCAATCATTATCCACTCTATCGGGTATAAACGACTGCAATTTGAATAACAAAGTCTCATATGCTAAAAAGTGTCTTTAGATAAACTAAAGAGACACTGAAATTGAAATTTGACCCTTCTTTTGATAAACGACTACAATTTGACCCTTCTTTTGATAAACTAAAAAGTGTGTTTAGATCTGAATCTGAAATCCTTGCACTAAGAAACTCTTTCTTCCAATCTAAATTTTGTTGTGTTCTAGATTTTCTTGTTGAGAGAAGTAGGTACGGTGCAGTTGTGCAAAAAAACTGAAACTCTTATGTTGATTGGTGGCGGTGGCGGTGGCGGTGGTAGCAGTGCGGAGGTTACTGGAGGTGGAGGCAGTTTGTGATAGTCGTTGGAGGTGGAAGCAGTGCGGAGGTCGCTGGAGTTGTGCAATGGGTGATTTTGAAATTAATTTAAAATATTGATATAAAAGTATGACTTAATCACAATTTAAAAAAATATTTTAACTTAATTTAAAACAAGTCATGTGCAAATGACTTATAGACAATCTTCTCTAAAAAAAAAAAAAGTGTTGTTTGTAATTACTTCAAAATATAATAGGTCGGCAGTGTGAACGGGCCAACGAAGCTACACCCACAGGTTGGTTCGGCATATGCTTGTAGTAGGGCAGGCCACCTCTAGACCCTATAAAAATAGGGATCATGCACAGCCCAAATTGGGTTTTACGAGCCGAGCCGTACGATTCGAATCCTTTTGACACTCCCCTAGTATTATCATAGTTGAATAAAGAATTGTTAATCACAATTAAATAAAAATATTAGACATTGACAATTTAATAAATTTTTTATGTTGCATCTATGGATCAAAGTCTTCAAAATTAGCTTTGCCTATTTTCTTGAAATGAGTCCCTTTTATACAAGGCATTCTAACGTAAATATTTTATTTATTGACTTTTGCAATCAAATATTTAGAAATATAGTAAATTACTAATAGTGTTGTCCATCTTTTGAAAAGGACAAGAATCTTGATTAGAAATTGTCACACCTATCTAAATTTTGTCAATACTAGCTTCAATTATAGAGATAACACATTTTTTGAATCATAAAAAAGAATGATCAAGAATCGCATGCCTTCCTGAATGGTTTATCAATGATGAGAATAACACGACTTGCTTAACTACATAGAATCTTGAACACTTTTGAGTTTGCCAACACCTTCAAATACTTTGTAATGTAGACATTAGTATTTACTATTAAATGAAGTGTATGAAGGTGTGATCGTCAAGACAATTATAGCATGTTTAATTTGTCTCGTATAGTAAACATTATTTCAAAAAGGAAAAAAAATTAAAATCTTATTTATTATAATGTCCAATATTATCGATTACTTATTTAGCATATTTACAAAAGATAAGTTATAATTTTAAGGATAAATTATACTCACAATCTCCACTCTTTCAGTTTTGTGACATTAACGTCTTCATTTAATTTTATTGTAAAATATCGTTCTCATCCTTTCATTAATTTGCACATATGGTAATCAAATTGTCATTTTGGATGATTTTACACCTAGTTAAATAGATTAAAGTGTAAATTGAGTGATATTGCCATTCCCCCATCTAATCATGTTAAGAGAACCCCCTTTTTTTTTATATGATGACTTGAAAAAATTAATAGTTTGGACAATTTGCACAAATGGTCCTCAAATGGTCATTTTGGACGATTTTACACTTAGCTTAAATAAATTAAAGTGTAAATTGCACTCACAGTCTCAATTTTTTTTAGATTTGTAACAATATTTCATTCATTCCATTCAATTTTATTTGCAGATATCGTCTCCACGCACATATGATCCCTAATAATTTTTTGACGATTTTGCCCCTAGCCTAAATAATTTAAAAAAAAAAAAAAAAACTTAATGAAAAAATTGAAGTTGGAGTTTGTGACTTTTTCAATAGTGCAAAATTACATCTTTACATTCTTTTATTTAAAACAAGTAAAAATTAAAATAAATAAAAAGTAAGGAAACTTGGTGATGATCAATCTTCTTGATTGTGGAGCCCCGTTGAGATCTAAAGAGTATAGTGTAGATTGCTTACAAAATCTCACGTCGAGTAATGACAATCTTGAAGATGTGTTATTTCAAAAGGCGGAATAAGAAGTCTTCTAGATTATTTTAAGGTCCACCGCCACAAGAATCTGTAGTTGGGGCATTGAGGAACTTGGTTGGAGTGATTTCAATTTATGTTTTGGTTTCATTAGACCTTCTTCCAAAGTTGGTCTATGTGCCTAAATTGGGGTCTCTTGGTGCACAGAAAGCAGAGCCTCACCAATCTGTCTAATTTGCAGCTCGACTGAAATGAAAAGATTAGTGGGTGAATCTGGATGCATTCCTCTTCTCATAAAGATAGATGCTGGAGGCTAAGTCTAACAATGCGATGAAGGTTGCACCACAAGCAATTTCAAGTTTGATGAGTCTTTCCCATAATTATAGAGAAGTTAAAAGAGATGACAAAAGTGTACCAATTTGGTCATATTGCACGAGCCAAGTCCTCATAACACAGCCAAAACAATATGCAATTTCCTGCCTATCCTTGCTTTCCTAAGCAAAAAGTGCAAGAAGTTAATGATTTCATATGGGGCTATCGGTTATCTCCTCACCCACCCGAATTCGGGTCCAAAATCCCCGATTTTGGTCACGGGTGGGGTGGAGAAGAAAATGTGTTTTCTTTTTTTCTCTTTCTTTTATTTTTTTAATAATAGAATGTTCATTATTTCTTTTTTCTATTATTTTGATTTATTTAAGTTAAAGACAACATTGTCCAAAAGACCATTTGTGCAAATTAGTGAAAAAATGGAACAATATCTATGAATAAAATTGAATGGAGATAATATTGCTACAAAATTGAAAAAATAGAGACTGGATATAATTTACCCTAATTTTAACAAAGTACTGAAATCCGAAGTCTAAGCAGTTTCTTGTATCGGCATGGGGGCTCCTTCTCTTGTCGTCAAACTTCAAGCATGGCTAAGCTTAAAATTTTACTCTTACTTTATAAGAAAATAAGGAATTCTTATGCTGGTCATATTTAGAAGCAAGTAAAACACCTAATCTGAAAGTAACTAACATTTTTTACATGTTAAATGTTTCTTATAGTTGTTTCGTAGATATGACACCATTCTTTTAAATTTGACTATTTCTTATAGTCTCAAACTCCCCGTCAAAAACTCTATTTATTCTAGTGTGGATGTAGACTGTTTTAATAAAAATCCACCAGAAATGCATTAACATGTATAGAACAGATATTGGCCAAATTGCTGCCTGAATTAGAGAAATAAGGAGCTCAGATTAAAACAGAAAATTTTAAGGAAGTATATCAATAATCTACCAGATCCGTGCATAATATCATGAAAAATAGATACATGTTATTTACTACTAGTGTTGGCAATAGGTATGAAAATGTTTTCTTTAGCCGCCTAAGAAAGATTTCAAATAACCTGTACACTAATGTGAAGTAATACAGAGATTCCAAGAGTTAATACCTTTTTTCTCCTGACAAAACCCGTGACTTAGAAATGTACAAGACGAGTGCAATTCCAGCATAGTTCTTCTAATCTTGAATGCGCTCGTAGTCACCATTCTCGGGAGATAGGTGTGCATCTCTCCATTCCATTGCATGGGAAGGTGTTAATTGCATGCTCTGGTGCTGTATCATATATTGACTTCCACCAACAGTTTGATGAGGAGAATCAACAGGTGAACGGAAGCTTAGACTTGACGCAGATGCCCCACCAATTGGTGATAGTGACTTGCCAGTAACATCCTTCTTCGTGTCTATTAAAAATGTACCAACAATAACCTGTTGATGCCATTAACTGACTAGTCATTAACATTATCTAACCCACCGTACATTTTGGGAAAATCAAACTTTGATCAAAGAGAAGCAGATGAAAAGCTATCATAAAAATTCTCGAAGAGTCGAGAATGAAGTTTTCATTCTGTACATGCAGGATCATGAATGAGGAATTGCATCCAATTTTCGGAAAAACCCCAATTGTATATAACATTCCATTTTTGGGAAGGAAACAAAATCAAATCAGATAGAACATGTGTAGTCATTTGTATGTATGTAGGTTAGCGAAAGCTAATTGAATTTAGATCATACACGCAACAAGGAAATTTTTATTTCTTAATTGCATGACGATTACAGTCAAAGTCCAAAGGAATAACATAATGTTAATGGCACCCATTTGCATGTTGGCATCTAGAGAGCGAGAGAGCAAAAGAGAGGCTTATTTTTCAATCACATGCATACATAAAACAAGAGATTTGTTGTCATCTTTCCAAAATATATGCATCCTACATCCTAATAGAAAGTAAGCATACGATAAATCATAGAAAAAACCTCCAATTTTCCTTTGCTTTCAATGGTAGAAACCTACTGCAGGTCCCCTCTATATAAGATCCTCTACATTTGGTAAACATAAAACATATGTGAGGCTTGTCAAACTATGCATTTTGTCATTAACAATTAATTAACATCCAATCTTAGATTAACAATTGAAATTGCACATGCATCAATGGGTGCAACAAAAAATGCAGAAACCACCAGGATTCCTCATCCAACATTTATGTGATGTGTCAATTCTCATCCAACAGAATTCTTGATATCTAAGTCAAACTATGCAAAGGCTTGGCAGATAAATATTTTACCATATGCAATATATTAAGGAAGTTCCGAACTTCTTATTGCCTGTCCACATAAAATAGGAAAGAGTGCATACTGGTATGGCAAAGAGGATTATAAATTTGACTAGCAATCCAACAAAATAGTTGATATATAGTAATATACAAGAGTTTACTTCAGTGACAGGCTAGATTCTAGATAGAGCACCTACCTATTGGCACCAATGTCATGCAAAAGCATCACTTGCAAAAGATTTCCCAATGCAATTCATTGCATATTCTGCCACCTCCAAACTCATGTTGATTTCATCCACACACACACACACACACACACACACACACACACACACACAGCAAGAATAGAAGACAGAGCAGAATTAACAAAATATCTTCTTTCTCACTATACAAATATTACCTGAATCGGTCCTGCAGCAGTAAGGGGTCCACCGACTCCACCACCAATGATATGGCCCTCAGCACTAGACAGACATACCCTAAGTCCTCCAGTTCTACCTCCAAGTTCAGTGCATGTGTAGGATCCAGATAAAGAAAGGATGTCGAATAGCCCCTGAGAATAAACTACCATAATATAGTTGTATCTTGATGGTGGAGAAACATGTAAGACATAATAGGAGTTTCTACTCGACTAGCCAACTCTATTATAATGTCTCAAGATGAAAATTCTTCTCACTGAACCATGATCAAGTAATTAGGCAAGTGATATAGTAGACAAGATGTTTTCAGCAATCATCCAATAATTATGTTAATCGATACAGGGAAAAGCAATGCAGAACCACATCAAAGCTAATTGAACACAAATGTTGCCACTAGAAATTTGCAATACAAATGTTGCCTCTAGAACTTATTTTCCACTGAAAAAATTAAGGGAAAATTGCACCATCGGCCTTCAACTTTTAATGAGGAGCCCCCTAACTTTCATCATAGTTGCTCAATCAGTCCCCAATGATGGAAATCACACAAATCTTCATTAGATTATATCAGGTAGCCTCATAGAAATGTCTCACTTAAAATTTACAAGCACTGCCCAGTTGGGGTTTCGTCATCTGGAACTGGTTGTGCAACAATAATGAAAGTTTGGCACCGACTTGCTACTTGGGCAATAGGTTAGAGACTAATTGTGCAACTTT
This sequence comes from Forsythia suspensa, assembly GCA_023638005.1. Lineage (NCBI taxonomy): Eukaryota > Viridiplantae > Streptophyta > Magnoliopsida > Lamiales > Oleaceae > Forsythia > Forsythia suspensa. Next base: position 33,699,531 of record CM042674.1, on the reverse strand, counting down.
CCCAAAAACTTAATAATAATGAGCATAACAGTAGACCTGCAAGGGCATGTGACAATTTAACAAACATTTGGACGGTTTCGTCATCTGGGGACTAGTAGTGCAACTATAATGAAAGTTTGGCACCGGCTTGCTACTTGGGCAATAGGTTAGAGACTAATGGTGCAACTTTCCCAAAAACTTAATAATAATGAGCATAACAAAAAGTGCAAAAGGATCAGACTTAAGTGCGCTTTCCTTACCTATCATAATTTGGTTATTAACCTAACCGGAAAACATCAAGCTAATTCTTGTAGAATTAAGAGTACATATCAACCAAAAAATTTACTCTAAAGCTTTCAATAGGATAACTCACAAAAAGAATAATTCTTCTTCAGTGGAAAAGAGTAGCAAGGAGATTCTTGTCACGTGAGAGGATGTGAAAACGACAGAAACGGAAAAAAATAAAAAAATTTGATGGATAACAATCATAATTGAAACTAAGAAGTTATTTACAAAAAAAATGTCGTAGTTTCACCAACAGAGTAATCACCACCCCCACCCCTAAAGAAAAAGAAAAAAGAACAAACAGAAAACTGGATAATCTGATCACACTTGCAGTCTCAACAGAGAGATCTTGAATATTTTCATATATTTGTATCAACTTTAAATTCACCTGAAACTAAGTGTGTAAAGATTGAAATAATATCATGGATATATTTATTTAAAATTTTCAAGAGATACGTAAAATTAACAAAACTACTATGCCTACGCCCCATGGCCCTAGATTAGATAACCATTCAATATGAACTATTTTTTACCTCTACCCTTATGATCAGTTGACCACATTCCTGAGTAGCAGTAGCATTTTATTTTCCCAATTTCATTCAATATACAGACATAAGCTGGAAACTCTGTGGTATGTGACATTCACATTATTCCATGATTCACTTGCACATCAAAAATGGAAACCAAAATGTTGAGGAGATTCTTGATCTCCGACATTGATAAGATTAAGGATCAATCTTTCAGACAGTGGTGTTAAACTTTCTTGTTCAATGTCCTCTGAGTTTCTGGTTGGTTTAAATTGGTGGGTGTGCGATCTTGAAGTGAAAGAAGGGTCTTTCTAGTAATCACTGATTAATCTTTCCTGCCAACCATGTGCATAATGCTTTGCACTATACCACAATATGTCAAATCTATCACACTCATGTGCATATAGGGTAACTTTTGTTCAGGGGATTCAAAATAAGACAACTCATCCTGGTCCAAATATGCCAAATCTATCACACTCATGTGCATATAGGGTTACTTTTGTTCAGGGGGATTCAAAATAAGACAACTCATCCTGGTCCCACCTTTTCATATCAATTTTAGAGAGATAATATAATGTCTGGTATATAATGCAACCTCTTCATAATATGCATCGAGGGTTTAAACTTACCTGGTCAATGTCTTAACTGTCACTTTATTTGTTAATAATTTTAATGACACTACATAAGGATCACAACAAGAATTTATTTTCTGGTGAGCCCCATTGCCAGACAAGATTTGTTACAAGTCTTATCCGAAGCTTTATCTAGTCTAACGAATATAAATTACCGGAGACAAGTCAGACAGGGATGGGTCATCCAAGGAATTCTATTTAAAAATCACTTCTGGCAACCAAATATGAATATATAGCCATGTTATGCAATTCTGGATGGCATCCAGATGTCAAAGTAAGTTGTTGTCGTGATAATCCAGATACATACTACCTTCTAACAAGCTGAACTCTCACATGTTTCAAATTCACGAGACTAATTACCCATTACAGACTATTAAGCCTCATGCAGTGTAGTAAAACTATATCTATAATTACTTTAAATTACAGATGCTACCCTTCAATGTTGGATTCATCGACTTGGGAGGAAAAACTACCATGTACAGGAAGATACCTAACACGACGTAGCACCATACACACAGGAGTACTATGAAATCTTTGTATTGCTTCTCCTTGGAAGAGTTTAATGTTCGTTAAAAAAGTTTGATAAAGTATCTACCTCATATGTAACGCTGCCTCCAGATGTTGCTGGCTGGTGTAGACATGCATTAGAGACTGAACCAGAAGCTGACATAATACAAATTTCACGTTTGCTCTGTTGCACAAATGACATGATCTTCTGACCCACATCCTATCAAATTCAACCAGCTGTGTTAGAGACTCAAAGTTCTCAAGAAATAAAAGCAAAAGATTATAAAAGTAATCATATAATAGGCTAAGTTGGATTGAAAATTTAGAGAAACTATGTCAGAACATTATCAATTCCACCTACATGAAATCCCTATCTTTAATCTCAGAAATAACTTAATTAAATGCTCTATAATCCCAGAAGTAACTTGATAAAAAGCTCCTTCTATGCAATATTATTATGTCCAAACCTGGTGTTGAAATCCGAACACATGTTTGGAAATTCAACCATTATAAATTTGTATCCGCAAATAATGAGCATCAGGAAACTAGGCTTAAGCCATGAACACTGTATACCAGGTATTCCTATTATTATAGATGTCAAATTGTGTAGCAAAAAGTCTACCTTACATGATAGCTCTATGGAACTACACTACTCAAGAAGATGGGGAACTAGACAACATTATCATGAATTAAAGATAGGCACCAAAACCACATACTCAACAGTTAAGATTTCAACACTCATTAAGTCTAGAAGATGAGGAAAAGCCTTATTAAGTAACCCACTGGGATTATACTCCAGTCTTCTTACTATGGATTTCCTGAAGATCCACAGATTATAAATGCACATCTACTTAATGTTCAACTTTTGCATCTCCAAGTAAGAAGAAGCATTAGAAAGCAAACTTTTGAATCCAGGTTGCCATCCAGTGCCTCACACATGCATGTGCACAACTAATAACTCAGGTTCATTATTTTCCAACTACTCCTTGAATCCATTTTTTGCCACCCACCTCTTCTGTCCAGTGCTACCCTTACCAAAAATTAATGAAGTCTGACATAGCTGAAGAGGCGCTAAAACAGTCACCACAGTTAGTAAAATTGTTTGCAACCATATAAGATCACATTAAGATTGGTCTACATCTTGCTATCCTATCCTGTCCTACTAGATTGCACCGCTCTTGTTAATATGAACTTTTCTGGATGTTCAAGTCCTTCCTTAATTCATCCTCGTGGTGCCACATCCAAGCAATGTGATCTTTGCATTACTTGGGCCTCTTCATCAAAAGAGCGTGAGGACAAGTCCTGTCCAATGTCACTGTGGATAAGATTTACATAAGAACTTCTAGCGAACAAATTGCACTCTAGTGTGTCTTGTAACAGAAATAAAGCTAGGGTCAACTATTTCTCCACATAGATGTAATAAAATTGTAAACTGTTGACAAATTGAAAGAAAGGGGATCTCGTGGGAAATGTAAAAGGTAACAAAAGAAATAAAAGAACAAAGTAAGAGTCTTGCAGAAAATAAGAAGAATATGATGCTGTAAACAAAGCATGAGTAAGTAACAATATTCAAAAACTATATGAACTGGTTAAGTCACATGGACTCTTCTAAAGACATTCCAGTACCTTTATCATGCCCTTGAAACTGAAATAGGATTATGGAACATGCATTTTTTGGGGATATATCTAATTACATATCCCAATATTCCTTCCATTGCTCAATGATTTTAGGTTAATTGGTGTGCCTATTTGAAATACATTATTCCATTAAACGCCAGTTTACAATGATATACAGAAAAATATCAAGGAACGTAAATTATTTGACATGTCCAAGATATGATAATTCTATGCTGCTGCACAGTCAAGCACATGCTTCTAGCTCAGTGCAGTTGACATAGTGAGCCACCCCCATGAATTAATAACATTTTGGAAATTAAGTGATAAGCGATAGCATTAATGATCAATAAAAATGCGTTGATGGTTGCTTCAGCGTTTCTTTCATACCATTAAGTCCAAAATCCAAATTATACAACCCTGTCTTGGAATAATTACTTACATTCAAGGTGACCACACATCCACGACAAAGGAAAATGTAGAAGGTAGATAATTAATGTACCTTAAGCACAAAAAAGTTACATCCACAGTAAAAGAACACCAAAAACTAAATGATGAGAGGATAACTTTATGTTTATAACATAGTAAAATGTAAGGAATGTTTTATGGTTATGCAAAATAATACTTCTCTGGCTGCCACAGTGATGATGTGAGGTGTGAAGCCTTGGCCCACAATGCCTGCATCGCCAAAGTAGAAAGAAAGAGAAACATTTATTATTTCCACTTGCATCATAGACGTCAAGTTTGAAGATAATAATAGCTAAAGAGAAAATATAATTGAAAAGTAAGCATTTCGATGTCTAACAAGTTTGTAAAAATAAGATGCCTGTGAAAAAATCCTAACCAGCCAGAAGCAACGGATCACTGAAAAAAGCAAAAGCAGAAGTCATGAGAAAGAAGTAAAAAAAGTCACAAGGACATCTCCTTCTGTGTATTGCATGGGTTCTAAGTCAAACTTTCCCTGATTAGAGTAGATTTTGGCAGCACAAAGTTCCTCGAGTTTTTCTTTTGGGGGGTGGATGCTAGCTGTTTGACCACCAGGACCAATCAAGAGTCTAAGTTGTCTTCTTTAATCAAACATAGCTCTACAATGCTCACTCATTCCTTTTATATCTCCTTCTATTGTGCCTTATCATTTTTCTTTGCATTGGGGATTAGGTTAATTTTGTAGCTCTTAAGCATTACGTGACGTAGAACTCAAGGTGGGACAAAACATAGTGGATTATTACATCAGGCTTTCTTGAGGAAAATATGTTGCACATCTAGAGACTTCAAAACCTAATTGGAGTTTATAGTTAACCTTACAGCATGTTATTTTTAGTTGCAATTCTATTCTAACTCTTGCATAGTGCAAAATAAAAATGAGCAGCTTCAACATGAGCATAATGCCCCTTTACATGAAAGAACAATATCACATAAACCAAATATTTTAGAAAACAACAAAAGTGGGCTAATCCTACTAAGCATAAAGAACTACTCGTAATATTTTAGTAACTAGCATAGCCAATGTTTAAAAAGGCATAATCGAGTACAGATACATTTTTCTTCATGAGACGTAAGTCACCGTAAACCAAAAAAATGTCAAAAAATTATTAAAATACAAAATAACTTCATAATAAATCATAAACAATCTTCAAGATTCATAATAGATCAATTTAAAGTTTGCAAAACAAAAGAAAAATATATAAAGTAACAAAAAGAAAATATTATTTTAGTTGGTGGGAAAATTGTGTCTATAAGAAACACAAATTTTTAATGTTTTAGTGGGCACTGGGCTATTCCCAAAATGGGTCGAATCAAAAATTTTATGTTTTGTGAACCACACCTAAAGGCTAGAGCAAAGTACATAAGTCTTGAGGGCACATCTCGCAAGCCTTGAGGTGGTGCTTTGAGGCATGTACCTCGCACAATTGAGGCATACGCCTCCAAAACAATGCCTCACAACCAGCGCCCAGGCATTTTTGCTTGCCTCATCTTAGGCCGACCTCAATTGGGTTTTTTTAAACCATGAGCATAGGTTGAAGTAAAAGGAAATAAGATAAATTCTAACTTGTTTTTTGCAACTCAGTAAAATTGTGCACCACCAGAATAATTATTTGAAACTTTATAATTGCTTTGATAAGACCAGCAACAACATATATGTAAAACTAATAACAAAGATGTAGAGAGGCTATAAATACCAAGAGTTTTGTTATATAAAAGGATAGTCAACAATAGAGAAAAAGAATCATAGCAGTACAGAACATTGAATCATCAACTACTTCTAGAGGTGTAAAGTGGCCTGAGAATGGTTGGCATTGACCATTTTTTTCCAGCCCAATGTGAGCTGTAGACCGGGCTTAGCGCAGTTCACTTCAAAGGCCCGAAAGACTTGTAAAAGTGGAATCATAGGTTTTTGAAAAATATCTCGTTCAAATCCAATCTCGAATCTATGTAGCAGATTATAACTGAATAAACCATGCACAATTAGATTAGAAATTTCTCAAGCAATTGCAGATGTCTCTCTCTGTCCCGATAATACAACTACAAACCTCCGACTGTTAGGTCTTGCATATTCTCCAAATGCAGCTACACGGGTAGGTGGCCACCTTCTTGATTAAACCTAAGACTGGATAGGAGAACACACACTGATTGTAAGTGCATGCATGCAGTTGTTGTGTGTATGTACTCAGCGCAATGGCTCCCTATCATGGCATTAATACTTCAGAACTTCTTAAAACCCTAGTCCCATTAAGCACAATCAAGTAAAATCTCTTATGTGTAATCCTAGTTGGATAAATTACCTAGACCATTCTTAATAAAATATAGCCATCCAGGGATTCACCATTGTAATTCAAGCTCCAATGAGTTAAACCCAGACTTGATCAACTCATGTCAACTAAGTTTAATTAATTAGTTTCAGGTCAGTTAACTTAAGGCCCAAATTTGCACTCTTGGATTACAAGTTTAAATAAAGAATCTCGTCAATCCAATTATAAAGAAGTTAGAACTGAGAATGTCCATAAATGAAGATAAGTGTAAAATGATTATTTAACCCCCCCTATTACATCTTTCCCCTTAGGTTGTCTTCTCTAGTAGAATAATAAATTTGTGATCTATTCACATATATGATAATCCAGTAAACTCTTTAATGATTACTTTAATGAATCATTGAACACTCAAATTCATCCACATGCCAAAAGATATATAAGGGAACATTTGCTCTTGCAAAAATATGTCCCAATTATTACCACCATAGTTTTAATCACATTATAATTTCACTCGCTATGCCTTAAAGAGACCACGTCATGAACTAGGGTTCATTACCCACTTAGGACTAAGATGAACCGAGATCACTCACTAATAAACATGCAAGACAAGTTGAGGCCTATTAGCAATTAGTTCGTATTAAATCCATCTTTCCATGCTCTGACCAAGTGGAACTTATTCACAAACTAGTTTAGTCAAATTGAATAGAGCCATGATTTGACAGGTCGCAAGTTGTGAGGCGATCACTGAGCACACAAAGTTATGGTTGCTCAAACTTTGGGCAATTTTATGCTTGCAATTGGCACTACAGCCGCTATTTCTCATTTTTTGACAACCTTCCCAACATCACTTTGTAAAAAATTTGATAGAAAATTATTTATATAAGTTACCGATGTTGTGTTAAAATTTCATGGATATCGGTTAACAGTTGATGGTCCAAAAAAATTCTAAGAAAGGTTGACAAAAATGTCTTTTTTAGTTACCTTAGTTTACTTAGCTGCTTTTTAAGAGTTGGGTTAACTCTGAACCCCACACAGACTCAAACAAGAATATAAAGTATGTTTTACATGACATTCAGGGCGCCAGGTACCGCAGCATCACAATAAATTTACAATGATAGTAGACATGCAGTCATAACCTCGCAATAAACAACATCATAACTACTAGTATCTCATAGTAGTCCCTAAGTTCTTCATGTATTCGCAATGCACTACAATCACAATAGATTCAATAAATATTTTAATTGAAGAAAAAGGAAATTTATTCCTCCAAAAAGAACTGTGTATGGTAAATCGCTGGGAGAAGCAAAAAGACAACCTAAAGAATTACTAATAAACAATAGAAACTGAAAAATGAAAGACCGGTAGAAATGCAACAACATACTACTTGAAGTTAAAAGACTTTATCTTCATACATACATACATGTATATATATGCACACACATAGAGAAACGACGAGTTACCGAAAGCAGCCAACTGGGATTTCTTGGAAGAATAAGACGAAGAGCCAATAGTGACAGCCGCCGCCAAACCCTGGCCCCTTTTCTTGGGGGAAGCAGCCGAAGAGGCCAAGCCAGATAGACGCTTAGCAGCCGCAGCTTGCTCGGGGGTCCCGTACTTTCTTGGCCTTCCCCTCTTTCTCTTCACGGTCTCCAAAGGCGACGACACCGCTGAAGGAACGGTGTGGGGGTACACCAAGCCGCTGTTGTTGGTTGTTGTACTGTTGGGTACAACTCCATTATTGGGAAAGGAGTTTGCGGCAGAGGTGGGCGGCGGCGGTGGAGGGGTTTGGTGGTGGAGCTGGGAGTGGTGATAGTAAGAGCTCAGCCCAATGCTGTCGTTATTGGGCTCCATCGCAACGAGTGGAGATGTACGATTGGGGTTTTTTTTCCTTTTTTTATTTTTTTTTTCTTAAAGTTTACTCGAAAAGTATTTCTTTTGCAATTTTCTGTTCCCCTCGTTTGGGTCTTGTAGCAGTCGTAGATTGCTAGCCGTTGGATTGTAATGGTAATGCTATTTGATTAAATCTTGCTTCCATTCAATCTCCATTAGGTTCTATTATAAGTTTGAAATAGCTCATATAATACAGTCTAAATCAAAATTGTAGATCGACACAACTTATGAATATGTCGATATTACATATTGATTTATATCTTATCAAAGTTGTGAATAGACCCAACTCTTCAGCCGCCAAATTTGGTTTATTAATTGTATAGAATAATAACATCCCTCATATTTATTTTATTTAACTCAACGTATCAAATATATTATTAAGGGGTGTAATTAAAATGGACAAAATCGCAAATGACTTTCTCAATTCATTTCAATCCTATCTAATCTAGTATATGAAATATATTGTTCGTATTCTTTGGACCAACTAAACGAGGAATGGATAAATCTACAATTATAAAACTTAGGTACAAATATTTAATTAAGATTAGTCAATTCATAAACTTTCATCAGTTATTTTGACTTGTTACATTTCTTCTAACAAGTTATATAAAAATTCTCATTAAACGTCATTTTGCATTAGTTATAGCAAGGATTATTTAGCACATGCTTAAAATTGTTTAAATTATAATTTCAATTAGTCAAACTGATAAAACATTCTTTTTATCCACACATTTTATAAGACAAACAATTTACAACTCACTTTTTATTCACGCATTTCAAACAATTTATAATTTTAACAGTTATAAAAAAAAATTCAATAATACCAAACATGCACCTTAATGAACACCAACAAAAGTAATATTTGTTCGACTCAACTGTTCTTATCCTAATTTTCAGGTCATTTTCAAGTAGTCACCACGTGGTCATGTTTAGGTGCCTTTTCAAAGTTAAAACCATGCTTCAAGGACTTTCAGAGATAGTGCCAAATCCTTTTCTTTCACATTCAAACTTTTCTTCCCACCATTGTAGATTGACATTTTGTCTTCGAATATTTTTGGCTAAGCTTACAAAACTTGCTTACTAGTAAATATACTTATATAAATAAGTTCTAAAATAAATAATTTTTGTTGATAAAAGTTAAAAATAAGTTACTTATTTTAAAAGTAACACATGCATTACTATCAAAATAAATAACATTTTCTACTTTAAAGAAAAAAGTAACACATGCAAACACATTTAGAAACCTCATCTCTTGGAATTTCCCATGTAATAAACAACAAAGACAAACTAACAATCAAAAGTAGGCAAAATGGAATTAAACCAATGAAAAAAAACCCTTAGTGATCAGCAAAGCATTATATACTAGGTTGTGTCAAGATCAAATGCATGTAATTCTAGTGATACTAAGTTAACTCTATGAGGGATTTTACAACACAAACTTTGAAACAGAGTAAGTAAGAATTTTAGAGGCACGTTATCGAACAATGGGAACTGGAATTTCAAGGGATATGATCCCGTTAGAATTCGGGATACCCTTTCTTATAATGAAACTAGAGAAAAAAAAAATGTATTCAATAATGCAGTTCTAAATCCTTGGAGCCCTTAGCTAGGGGATTCCCCCTCAACTGTTTCTTTGGTTGATGCCTGGAAATGGGAGTTTTTGAATTCCTCAAACTGCAAAAAGAAATTATGGGAAGATGAGGAAAAGTGATTATCATCGCAAGGCGCATGATATATTAAAAAAAAAAAAATGGAAGTACAAAATCGTTTCATTTTGCTTAGGGCTTGTTCGGTAGAGTTTTTTTTGGGAAAAAATGGATTTTTTTGGTTACTTTTTGACTTTTCAAAGTTTTTGATAGTGTAAAAATGGTTGAAAAGTCAAAAATTGTAGGCAAAAAAATAGATTTTTTTGGATAAAATGGCAACCGAACAAGCTCTTAATCTATGATTTAAAAGTTCTATTTCTATACAATTCCCTCGACATTCAAGTTCAATAGATTATGTTTATTTACGGAAATTTGTCAGAAACTTTTGTGAGTCTTCACTTTGGATGTGATTTATGCAACACTACAATCATATCTTCATAACAGGCGACTGGTACTCCAAGAGACCCAAAAGAAATAAATAAATACTTAAATAGTATGAAGTGCTAAATGTACAAACTTAAAAAAGAAATTCAAGTACGGCGAATAACTTTAGATTCCCTATCATCTATTAACTGAAACTTCATCTGATTTTTGGCATCTTGAATGAGAAGTAGAAAACTATTAGGCATTTCCCTTTTGAAAAAAAAAAATTATTTGGACAAAAAGATTTGGGCTTTTTGATACAAAAAAGACCTTTCGAGAGTAACAAAGCCCGACTGTATTAAGGAAATTGCAAGAGTAGAAAATTACTCTGCCTTAACCAACTAGTGTAGGTGCCCACGGATTCTTAAGGAGCCTTCTGATTGCAATAGAATTACCGACCAAAAGAGAGAAAAATTACTCTCACGCTCGTACTTGCAAGTTGAAAGAAATAACTGCAGCAGAAAATAAGCAAATTAAGTCATACCTCCTGGCATTTTTCTTGGTGCGCAGCTAAAAGCTCATTGTATCGTATCTGTAAATCTGACATTTCCGCTTGCAACTTTTCATATTCAGGCAGACTCGGACCACCTAGTTTTTGTTGGATGAACCTGTGAACACAGAAATATTAGCAGGTGTTCATTATACGGTTATTGCTTTAACACAATTAATAAGTGAGGGACTGAGGGTATCTGTCAAAAAAGATGCACATAACAAACATGTCGTGGACAACAAAGAAATCAAATGGATGAGGAGGCAACTCTTTTTCCGTCACAACAAAATGCCATGGGTTCTTGCCTTTTTAGCAACCAAATACCACCATCACATGAAACATTTGATTCTTAATACTACACCAGGACTAATCTTATCTTTTCAGGCATTTCTGTAACATATCAATGCTAGGAACACAAGAAAAACAATAATTTTGGATTACTTGTGATATACTCACTCAACAGCTGAGGAAGGTTTGTCGTTCTGTTCGTATAGAGCAACGAGCACTACAATGAAAACAAATTTTTTATCACGGAGAACATGTTGTGAAACAGAATCGTAATAACTGTAATAATGTAAACCAAAATAATGGTTGAAGTAATTACAACCTTTCGTCAAAGCATCAAGAACTCCACTAGCTTCTAAGTACTTTCTAAAAGCTTCCTTCTTTGCTTCCTTTTCCTGTCAAAGGACTTAACTGATGAAAATAGCATGGGAACATTTGAAATGGAAAGAAAGAAAGAATCAAGTTAGCATATCGAGGAACAGAAGATAAAAGAAACGGAGAAATGAAAGATTAGCTACCAAGTTAATTTAGATCAAGTGCCAATTGAACATTTCATATTTATATAATACTTCAATCTACATTTTATACCGCTCTTGACATGTATGCAAGCATATTGGATTACTAGACATGTAGGGATCACTGTCTTCGCAAAGTATCACAATGAGTTCTCAGCTAAGGATCAAATGTTTGGCACGAAACAAAACAAAGAAACAGACCTTTAAAGAATGAAGTAACACATCTTCATGCTACTCCTACGAATCATCTCAGTCAAGGTAATTGCGCCAATGTATTAAATATAGTAAACGAAAGATAGGCTACATTTCAGTTGTAACAAGATTACTTGTCTATGGTTCATACTTCGCCAGAGTCTCAGTAAAGTTCCAAATTTTACCGTGTAGAAACAGCCCCTCTCCCACCCAAAAATACACTACGCCCTTCTCGTCACAGTCTACTCCCAATTTCATTCATGATAAGCCGTTGTGCTTTCTCCTTCAGTGATGTCATCTAAATAAGGATCAATCTGGAGAATTCCCTTCGGAGTGTGTTGGGGCAGGTGTCACCAAATCATATAAACCCAAATCAAAGTGTTGTTTTGACAGAGGACAAGCACTTACTTTCCGACATTCATCAAGTTGACAGAATCAAGTTGGTTATTTCAAATTTCTTATCAAAATTAATTCTCACAAATGTGCTAAAATGCTTCAGCAAAATTACAACTACCATATGAAAACTTTTTAGAAGGCGTTTTAAATATTTCTGGCTGCAGGGTAAGAACTTGCAACATTTGCTACTGAAAACCTACATTAGGTTGATACTCACTATTAGGGCGTGTACATTCAAATATTTTCTATGATGTTTAACAATGAAAATTAAGCAAATTTCAAGAGAACAAATATATTGTAATCTACAGAAAATTTAGGATTTAGGATGAAGCAACTGGTTTCTATGATGTTTAACAACAAAAATTAAGCAAATTTCAAGAGAACAAATATATTGTAATCTACAGAAAAATTAGGATTTAGGATGAAGCACCTGACCAAAGTGAAGAGTGCCTACATAGCATTTGACTTTCCACCCTCAATGAAAAATTAATTAATGATTCAAAAGTTTCCAAGGCTAAGGTGAACAACCCCCCCCGGTTTCCTTTTAGAATATATGAATTGAAGCACAAATAATGTCAACGTAAAAGGTTTTCCATTTTATTTGAAAACTATCAATATTTTATGACACGCCTTTTTTCTTGAATACAATGAAATTCAATCATTATTTTAACAACGAATGGAAAACTTAGTAACAAAAAGAAAAAGATAAAATTTTCCATTTTGTTTCTGAAAATCTAAAGAGAAATTTCCAATTTAAGTTCCCTCAGGAAATTAATGTAGATACAAAACCTAAAATTATGCTTAAAAAGGAAGAGCAAACTTATATATTTAGGAAAGTTGGTCCAGGAGATCCTGCTGATCCTTAGTTCCTTATTATGAGGTGCAGCCTAAAAAGGAAGAGCAAACTGATGCAATTTTTTTCAGTCAAATGTCATTTATTTCAACAACCAATTCATTGGCAGCAAATTCTTTCCTCAGATGTCACTTTATACAAGTGCGTGTTTAGCTAAGCTTAAAAGGTTTATGTATAAGTAAGTTTGGGTAAACAAATAAGGTTTAGAATAAATAATTTATTTGTTGGTCAAAGGCTCAAAGCCAGATTAAGTTACTGATTTTGAAAGTAATCTCTACCAGATCGTCAAAATAAGTAACATTTTTATCCGTGTAAGTAAGAAAAAGTAACTTTTCCAAACTCCAAGCATGTTTGTACTTAAAAGTAAGTTTGACATGTTCTTATACACAGCTCTATAGTTATTTCACATGCCGAAAGAAAACCAATCTGCATAGAGCTCATTCTTTTCATTTTTCTTCCTGGAAGTTTCTTTTCATAGTTCATGAACCATACTGCAATAACGTGTATAAATATTTTTAAGTCCTTAGCAACAACAACTAAAATGGAAACTAGATGCCTCTGTTGGAAATTGGTTTTAAGAATTCGAAAAATTGACTAAGTGTTTAAAACAATTAAAGTGACTTAGTGTCAACTTCGGCCAAATATTCAGATCCGATCCAATCCGTTTAAGCAAAATAGTTTGTTACTTTGCCGTTTCGGGATGTCGAAACGAGAATCGACCTGCCCGATCAGGTCGCGAGAATCGAGGAGACAGCGCCCCTCGTAAGGCCTCGGGGGCAAAGCCCCAAAAGAAATTCAAATTTCTCTGCATGTGTTGAAAGATATATTTGGCATCTCCAAACCAATATTGGATAAATGAGAATTACAGAGAAGAACAAAATTTGGTCAATTTTTGACCATGTGATCGTAACTTGCTGAATTTTTCAGTAGAATGTTTTTAGGTTTTACTATGCGATCACAGGGGACAAAACCATGCGATCGCAGAGGACAAAGTCTTGATTAAATTCTGTCTTCAAAAAGGGAACCTTGCAATCGCAGCATATTAGAACCATGCGATCGCATGGGTCTAAGCGCGAACAGGCATGTCCTTTTAAAGTATTGCACGATTCGACTCCACACTACTTCATTTCCAACTCTTCATCTTGTATAATTAGGACCCTTTGAACGTCCTTTTCATACAAAATGTTATGCAAACACATTCAAATCATATATTCATCTCTTAGAACCAAAATTCTTGCATTTCATATTCATTCTTTGAAGTACAAAACCATTTTCTGGTTCGTTATGCTTGTGTTTTGAAGTGCTATAAATACAAGTGAAAGTGAAGGTCGTTGTGTCTTGGGAGTTGATTGCCATAATCCGTAGGCACGTTGCGGAGCAAATTCGATTTAAGGACAAAGTGTTCAACACTAACCTCGACTTTGCCATTACTCTATTTTCTTTTTCTCATTTCCAGTCACTTTTCACAAAATTCACCCAACAGCCTCTTACACTTCACAGCTACCGCAAAACAAACATACCTATGCCTAATCATTAGCATATCCAAGCAACAAAAATGTACCCATAAGTACATATTCAATCAAATATATAAAAATGTAAACCCATGTTGTAGAATTTAAGATTCAATAAATTCTGATTCTGCTCCGAATGATCCATTCACAAAAAGATATCACATCTTTCGATAATGAAATGCACTAACAATACTTTACCCTCCCTAAAATCATAATGTTTTGTAAAACTTCAAGCTTACGATTCACACAAAATAAAATAAAATAAAAGTTCAAACTTCAAAGATGATTTAGATTAATAAATCTGTGTCTACTTTGATCTAGAAAGCTGCAGATTTCGATTAAAAGTAATCGACTACATTTGAGATCAATTAACTAGGAGGGACTGTATCTCACCATCTTCTTCCAATTGCACTGGTGACTTCAATTCGCAGCAATCGACACTAGACAATACCCTCTGTGTGAGCGCACGCGTGGGTGGGGAGTGAGAGAGAGAGAGAGCGGTCACAGCAAATTGGCATTTAAATTTGGATAATTTGCAATTTTGGTCCCCAAACATTTCAAATATGCAACAAATCTACCCCTAACCTTTTTTTTTAACACCAGGCATCCCAACTTTTGCAATTTGTTGCAAATCACGTCCTTTTGACATATTTTGACGATTTTGCCCTCCTCTTTAAATAAAAAAAATAGAAAAAAACTAAAAACAACAAAAAAAAAATTAAAAAATTTGCAAATGAAGTCCCATGACTTCTAAAAAATATAAAAGAACACCACCTTCCCCAAAAACCCCATCTCATCCCATTCCATTCTATCCCATCTCACCCCATCCTATCTTGTACAGATGAATATACCATCATATAACGTATAACTGAAAAATTATTAGGGAAAGAAGAAGGGAGGAGAGACCTCGACCAATGAGGTCATTGCGCTGGGCTTCGAGGTGCTGGAGATATTGGGTTTTCTGGCCGACTTGGAGATGAAGATCATGTATCCGTTGCTGATAGTATTGCTAAAGCCTTTCTCCACCAACGCCATCGCCTTGTTGGTGGTGGTGCTTAGCGTCCTCCGCCTGCCGAGTCTCTATCGCTACTGTCGCCATTCAATCGAAGAATCACTAGATTTCTTGTTGATTAAATTATGGATTTATGTTCTCTAATTAGTAAACTAATTACTATACCTGCGGCGGTGTATGTATTTATGTATCTTGATCTGTGTCGAAGTCGATACGAAGAAAAAGAACGAAAAACTTTCTCATAATTACAAAGACATCCCTAATCAACGAAGATGAGTTTTTCACCCTACAAATACCAAAAATAAAAAATCCAATGGAAAACCATCTGAACACCGTCAAGCAATTGGAAAACCCAATCGAAGAAAGAGTCTTCATCGTCGATTTTTTCATCGTTGGAATTGTTTGAGCTATTAGTGAAACAATCTCCGTTGGAGCTGGCATCAACTCCGACGACGGCAGCGGCCGCCATAAAATTTGGCCAGAATTTAAGCTTGCTAAAAATTTCTATTGATTGAATAGTAAAAGACTACAAGGTAAGGTGGGGTGGGGTGGGGTGGGGTGGTGGTCTTCTTTTATGTTTTTTAGAAGTTATGGGACTTCATTTGCAATTTATTTTATTTTTTCTGTTGTTTTTAACTTTTTTCTATTTTTGTTTATTTAAGGAGGAGGGCAAAATCGTCAAAATATGTCAAAAGGACATGATTTGCAACAAACTGCAAAGGTTGAGGATGCCTGGTGCTAAAAAAATGTTAGAAGTAAATTTGTTACATATTTGAAAAGTTGAGGACCAAAATTGCAAATTATCCTTTAAATTTTCAAAATGGCCTATTAATGAGTTAAATGTTTCATTGATCACTAAACAATTACTTCCGTCTTCGTTCACTCACTCAAATTTAAAATATTTCTGAGTACTTACTGAACTTTTAAAAGTTACTCACCGTACGAATCTGTTACGACCAAGTGACGAAAAATCTACGTGGTAGATAGAATATACATGTGGCAAACGAAATCATCCAATAACTATCTGGTGTTCTTCATATCATCAAAAACGCACGCCATGTCATCTATGAAAAAAACATTTTCAACTATTTATTCATTCCTTAACCTTCAACAAGTTGGTGTTTTCCCCAAATTACCAAACCTTAATCTGAATACTTTATCTCCCGCGACAAGAAGACACATATACCCCACTCAACAGCAAAATCGAGGACCACAACTACCTATACACATCAACAATGTTGCACATGGATGGACCGCATGGAGGTACGGGTTTCATTTTTAAGATTTTTGTTATATACTAGTTTGGTATTTTCCCTTATAACCTAAAATTTTTAAAATTTTTGTTTCTTTGTTTATGGTAAAAGAATCAGACGACGATCAAGACTTCGTCGATTCTGAGAATGACATTGACGAAGATGATGATCTAGCGTATGAATAAAATGTCACAGATGACATTCAAATCGAAGTGGAAGGCAGAGTTTCTGAAGGGGCCGAGGATAGGTCAATTGAAGAGTTTAGACAAGCCGTTAGAAATTATGGGACTGTGAATAGGTATAATGTTAAGTTTAAGGCCAATGACGAAAATAGAGTGCATGGAGTTTGTAAACTAGGGTGTCAATGGAAGATTTGGGCGTCGAAGGTGAAGAATACGAGGATGGTTCAGGTCAAATCATACATGCCAGAACATACTTGCAGTCGTGACCAAACTAATAGACATTGCACGTACATGTACTTAACTAATAGGTATATAGAAATATTTAGAGTTGATCCAAAGTGGAAAACCAAGAGTATCATAGCCACAGTGAAAAAGGATTTGAAAATCGATATTAGTAGGAACATTGCTTGGAAGACTAGGAGATACGCTAGGCAATTGTTAGAAGGAACAATTCAAGAGCAATTTGGGTTGTTGGGGTCTTATAGTGCTGAAGTGTTAAGGACAAATCCGGGAAGTATTGTACTTTTAGCGGTTCATGATGGAGTCTTCCATGGCATTTACATATGCTTCAATGCTGTAAGTTAGGGTTGCGAGGGGTTGTAGGAAGATGATTATGCTTGACGTATTCCATTTGAGGGGCAACTATGGGCCAAATACATTCGGCAATTGCTCTAGACGCAAATGATTGTATATATCCCGTCGCATACGCAGTTGTACAAAAAGAAAACATTGTCTCGTGGCGATGGTTCGTCATGCATTTAGGAGAGGATATAGGCATCGAAAACACACGTGACTGGGCATTCATGACTGATAGGCAGAATGGTTTAATAAATGTGTTGGAGGGGTTGTTTCCGGAGGCAGAGCATAGGTTTTGTGTGCAGCACATGTACACCAATTTCTTCAACAAGGGATTTAAGGAAAAAATACTAAAAGACTACTTGTGGTGAGCAACTAAGGCCACAACAGTGGTTGACTATAGAAAATGGATGCAAGAAATTAAGAATGTGAATGAAGACGCATTTAATTGGTTGATGGAAAGAAATCTGCAAGAATGGAGTAAATCACATTTTTCAGTTACAGTGAAGACTGACATATTGCTGAACAATGGTTGTGAAGTTTTCAACAAAACACTTTTGGATGATAGGGAGAAGTTAATCCTCAGTATGCTAACTTCTATGCACTACATTCATGAAAAAGATTCAGTCCAGAAGAGATAAAATACGAAGGTACACTGGACGATTGTGCCCAAAGATAAAGAAAAAATTGGGTAAAATAATCGCAGGGGTGGATGAATGTACATTGGATTGGTCTGGAGGACTATAGTATCAGGTTAAGACACCATCTAGTATTTACGTTGTCGATTTAGAGACGCAAACGTTTGCATGTAGGAGTTGGGACTTAACTAGCATACCATGTTGCCGTGCAGTTGCAGTAATACGAGATACGAGAAATGATCCCGAAGACTATGTGGACAATTGTTACACGGTTGAATCATACTTGAAATGTTATGAAAACATTATAAAACCTATCAATGGGAAAACAATGTGGCCTGAAACAACTATGGAGATGAAAGTCCCTGAATGGAGTGTTCCACACAAAGGAAGACAGCAGAGAAGAAGAAGAAGACAAGTAGATGAAGATTACATTGAACACTCTCAATCAAAATTATTTTGAACAAGATACAACAAGAGATACCATTTGAGGGCTAATGCACCAACGAATGTAAGTATATCTCAGTAACCTGTAGCAAAGCATTTCTACAATGTAACTATTTATTCTCTTCTACATAAGATTGGTTCAATGCACAACTAGAATAAGTGGAAATTGAACGAGATAACCGAAGCACTGGGAAGAAGAAGGTAATGGTTCAACACTGTTTTTTGCACTTCTTGACATAAACATTTTAATTTTTTCCTTTCTTGCCACAAGGTAAGCTAACTCCAAAGATAGGCACCCTTAGTGTATCCAACTAGGCACGAGAAATAGAATCAATACTTCAGTTTATGCCAACACCTGGTATGGATATGCGACATGCAGATTTGAACGTGCTTAGTGGGCCGTCAGCATCATTGTCTGTGCCTGAGGAAATGTCCAAAGGAAATACAGAAGCTCTAGTAATTATAACAGAGAAAGTTGACATTAGCACTATGGTAGATGAGCTGGAAAAATTGGAGTCTGAGGAAGCTACAAGAAATCTTGCTGAAAGAACACGAGCAAGAACACAAAGGAATAAGAATGCATTACAATCTGTTTACTTGACCAGATCAAGAAGGAATGTGTAGATGAAGAAGATACATGTTTTGAACACACTTTTGGAATGAAGAATTAGTGCTCACTGATAATTTTTGTGAAGATACTTTTGGTTTAATGCTTAGCAGTATACTTTTGGTTAATGCTGGAACACTTTTGAATTGCAGTACACTTACGTAGATATTTTGGTTAATTTTGGTTTAATGCTTAGTAGAAGAAGCATTGTATATGCTAGTTAATTTTTTGGAAAGAAATACTTATTTTGTACATTTGGTTGAATACTTACCTGAAGAAGCAATGTATATGTGGGATTAGTGTTGAATGAATGAAAATTCATATACTCTGTGCATTTGTTTATGTTACTTAATTGTTATTTTAACCTATATCTAAACACAATGGGTACCCACAATTAATTGAAGCACATGGATCAGTTAAGCTTAATTGTTAAATATGTGGATTTTCAAAATTTTACTCAATTTGGACAATTAATGAGTTGTATAGCCAATATTATTAAATCAACTTCATTGCTGTCAAGAGTTCAAGATTATCTGCCAACAATAGCCCACGTGTAGATTTTAAAGTTTGCCCGTGGCCATCTCGCTCGAAAGCGCATAAGAGAGGAAAAATTCTCTTCTCTTGCTTCGCTCGAGCAGACAGAGAGGGATATTTCCCTAATCAGTAAGACATTTGTGAGCATTGTTATGAGCGAAAAAAAATTAGTGACCAATTTTGAAGATTGTAGCATGGTTTGACTACTTTTGTAATATTTTCTTCATCTTAAATACATTATTACAGATCAATAAAGAGATCAACAACTACAGGAATAGAATCACTTTAAAATCAAAAATTGATCAACAACTGCAGGATTAGAGTCATGAAGATAAATCCCAAATGATCTTCATATTACTGAGGCAATCTCATTGTTTCATTACAAACATCCAAATACACTTGGACAATACAAACATCCATTCTCCATTCTCCTTGCACTTACGAAAAATGAAGGCAGCCGTTCATTACTAAAGCAAAATTTCGTCTAAACAAAATCAACACCATTCTCCATTCACATTATCAACCACCTTCTCACATACATCTGAACTAAATTGATCCCACATATGTCCAACAAATTCAAACGAAAACCCGAAAGGCAAAGTACAAAACAAGAAGTGAAAAAAAAACATGATAATTACTAATGGTCTTGCACATTTTCACTTTCTCTTTCTCAACTTTTTTCTTCTTCCAAAGCAAGCCATTGATTATGCACTTGTATCTATCATGCGGTGCATGATCAGCCAAATCAAAAAAATTACAAGCTTACGCCTTCCCGTAGTATCTACACCTCCAAAATCTACGTCTAGGATTATCTTCGGTCCAAGATGTCTTCATCATCGGAACATGGCCACAATGACAAAGCCTTTGCTTCAACATCTGCGAACAATGCAAGTCTTCCATCCCAAAGCTGTTCATGAACGAAGACCTGTTAGGGGTTGGCAAATTGGGAGAAATTTTGATTTTGGTATTTTATGATTTCATTTGGGAAGTTTGCTAAAGGTTAATGAATGAATAAATGGTTGAAAACATTTTTTCATAGATGACATGGTGCGCTTTTTTGATGACATGGAGGACACTAGATGGTTATTGGATGATTTCATTTGTCACATATATATTCCATCTGTCACATGGATTTTCTGTCATTTGGTCGTAACAAAATCGTCTTCAGTGAGAAACGGTGAGTAACTTTTGAAAGTTCAGTGACTACTCAAATATTTTAAAGTAGAGTGAGTGAACGAAGACGGAAGTAATAGTTCAATGACCAATGAAACATTTAACTCCATAATTAGTACACTTGTTGATTTGTTTTATTGCGAATGTAGGGGTATATTTACTAAATAAAGGAATTAAAAAAATGTGTTCAAAATTAATTTTTAATTATTACCAGTTCAAAGAAAAATGATATTCGTTGATATGTTTAATAAAGCTTGTTTAGATTATAAGTACTCGTTCTATGAAATGTGTAAATAAAAAGTGTATAAAAGTTGTGGATCTTAAAAAATATATAGATAAAAAGAATGTTTAACCAACTTATAAGTATTTATAAGCACTAACAAATATGCTCATAATAAAAAAACCTTAAAATAAAAATCAATTTCAACCCATTTTTACAGGATTTTGGCGTAAATGGTCCATAATCTTTCTTTTTTATCCCTAACTTCTAATTTTAGAGTTGATATCTATTAAATCTTTGTTCAATTTTGTGATTGTAAGACAAAATATCCGAACTCGAATCAGTGAAATCGGCTAGAAATTTTTTCTTATCAGAGTGGCCTTGCTAGTGCAATATCTTTTATTTGGGAACGAAAGATGGAATTAGAATTATAGCGAACAATCAATGTGTAACTTCAACCCGTCAACTTAAACTAGAGGTCTCAATGCGGGTCGGTGGGCAGTCGGCCCGCCTCTCTGAAGCTTAGGTGACGGCCCGCATTGGAAAAAATTCGCGCCATGACGAGTTGCGGGCCGAGTCAACCCAACCCACAAAAATTAAACACGAGCCCGGCCCACCCGTTGGCCCATCCAGGTCGAGCCCATGTGGGCCACGGTTCGACCCGGTTCGGCCAGTATGAATAAAAAATTAATTTTTTTTAAATTACTAAAAAAATTTAGTTACTTATTGTAATTCAAAAAAAAAATGTTTATATATATAACAAAAAATATGTTAAATTACTAAATAAAAAATAAATAACAATGAATAAATTCACATTAGTTAATTTTTTAATTCAATTTCTATTTTTTATTTATATATTTAAAAACTAAAACATCATGCATGTGTCACATCTTTTATTTTAAACGATTCTCTACCATTTGTTTTTTTATTTTTTTTTTTAAATATCATTTCAAATATGAAAGTTTGATTTTTTGCCCATTTTTTTAAAAAAAAAAATCAAAGCGGTTCACGGGCCAGTCCACGGTTCGGCCTCTTCGACCCGTGAACGACCGGCGGGTTGGCCTTCTTGGCCCGTGAACAGCCCATCCGGTTCACGGGCCGGCCCGCGGTTCCGAAGTCAGCGGGTGGGCGATGCTTGCCTCGGCCACCCGTCCATCTTGACACCTCTAACTTAAACTACTCACAGAATTTCTCAATAAAATCTAAATCCACTGCTTCTCTAAACTATCACCCTACTAGCTCAATCTCTCCCAAACTTCAGACGTTACTCGAGTACATGGAAATCAAAAACATTGCATAAAGGCTTAAAAGTTAAAACCAAACCTCTATTCAAATAACCCGTCTCCAAATTTAAGCAACAACAAAAATATTTATGTGCTCAAAGTAGTATCAAGTCTCATACAGGTAAGAAGTTTAACAAAACTAAGCACATTATAACAATATTCAGTCATTTTTCAACAATTAACCTTACACCAAATAAAAATTATTATACTGATGATAGAAATAATGACAGCTGCTATATGTTATCTGCAAATGGTGGCGTCATGGTCATCCATCTCAACGATTCACCCGCCTCACTGACTCGCCCGTCTCGTTGGTCTCATAAGCACGCATCTGACAGATAGACTGCAATAACTCAACTGTCGTTCGATTAACCAGACAGGTGACCCATATAATGACAATTACTACCGGTCATTAGGAAGATGAAACACTAGCAATTGGGAAGATGAAACATCCCTCAACAATTACGAACATGAAACATCTCTTATTAACTCCTAGTAATGATGGAGATGAATGGACACCCTATTAAAGACCATTAAAGGCCATAAATGCAGGTCATACCTATAAATAGAGGCCAACCCCTTGGTTAAAAACACAACTCTTATACACTCTATATTACTATTCTGCTCATCTGTTTTAATCATATACTGATTATCACACCGGAGTGGACATGGGAGAAAGAAGCCCCGTCACCATTTTGCAGGTCTCCACCAATATCGCCACTGTGCTCGGAGAAGGAGAAAAATATTTATCATCATTTGACGCCGTATGTGAAAATCAGCACAAGAAGTCATGGCTTGAACTAGAAGAGTTATGAATGTAACTGCTCCACCAGCCACCGTTGGAGATGTAGACACCGAGTCTAACGCCACCACTAATCACCTACAATAAGAATTTGCCTCTGCCGCTCAACTTGCGGCACTGCAAGCTCAGGTGGCAGCCTTAACGGCTCTACTCCAGGATCGGAACGCTGCGGTTTCTCAGCTACTACAGGGTCCTAGCCTTCCACCGGTAGGATCATTACCACTAGGGGCTCCGCCCCAGGGTCCTAGCCCTCCACCAGTAGGGCCCTGACCACTAGGGCTCCTCTCCAGACTCCTAACTTTCCAGCAATAGAAACACCGCCAACGGCAACTCCACCTCTGGCTCCAGTGTCTTTGGCTCTACCTTCTGCACCCCACTTCCATTCATTGACACTGGTCAAAATCTACATTGGGGTCAATCGTCATGGGTGCCCACACCTAGGCTGGTTGAGACACCAATGTTAAGCTTGGAGCAGCGATTAGAAGACATGATGTGTCGCAAAATAGATGAGGCTATATCTAAGAAAAGTTGTAGGCCACAATCTAAGGTGTTGGAAGAAGATCATTTTTCTTTAGAAGTGATGGTGGTCCCCTTGCCACGAGATTTCGAACAGCCAAAGATGGAGAAGTACGACGGATCTTCTAATCCTGTCGATCACCTCAGAGCTTTTGTCAACTTGATGAGGTTGCGAGCCACCCCTAATGCGATTATGTGCAGGGCTTTTCTACCAACACTTAGGTGGGAGGCCAAGATTAGGTAGCCACATTTTCTCCAAGATCGATCTGTACATTTGACGATTTTTTCAAGAGTTTTGCTACATACTTTGTGAGTAGCAAACGTGCCAAGAAAACCCCCATCGGCCTAATACAATTGACCCAGGAAAAGGACGAACTTTTGCAAGATTTCATTGCCCGGTTCAATAGAGCTACACTGGAAATTAAAGATATGTAGATGTCTCTGTAGTCACTGCCATGATGAGTGAAACTCAAAGTCGCCTTTTCAAAATGTCATTATCCAAAAATCCATCGGATAGGATGCATGAGTTACTAAGAATAGGAGATAAGTATGTGGACGCTGATGAAGCATATTTCATTATCAAAAGCATGAAAGATTAAAAAGAGTCTGAGTCTAACAAAAGGAAGTCCCGGACCTCGAGATTATAAAGGCAAGCAGAAAATGAATCATTTTAAGTGAATAAATGATGAGGGTACCAAGGAAGAATCAAGCTAGCTGGGAAGTCTTGGTGCACCTATTAGATCTGACCTGCCACAAAAACATTCTCAACTACTGCAACGGTCAATCGAGGTGACAAGCCTTGGCTAAAAAAATTTTAGCCGAGGTGAGCTCGCCTAAGATTTAAAAAAAAAATAAAAAAATCAAGGCAATGAGTCTTGTATGAAAAACAAGGCAAGGCGATAAATCCTGTCAGAAAATAAGGCGAGGTGATGAGTTCCTATCTAAAATCAAGGCGATGGTTATCATGTTTAAAAATCAAGGCGATGAGCCCTGCCTAAAAATCAAGGCGATGAGCTCCTGTCTGAAAAAGTTATAGAGGAACAGGTGCGGTAGATTATTTCTACTTCTCATTGACAATAGTCTATGAAAAATAGTCTATGGAAAGTAGAGGGGCTTATGACAATAGAAATAATGACAGCTGCTATATATTATCTGCAAATGGTGGTATGTCTTGGCACGCTCACCTTAACGATTTACCGGCCTCACCGACTCGCCCGCCAAGTTGGTCTCATAAGCACGCCTCTGACAGATAGACTGCAATAACCCAACTATCGTTTGGTTAACCAGACAAGCGACCCATAAAATGACAGTTACCACTAGTCATTGAAAAAATGAAACACCAGCAATTGAGAAGATGAAACATCCCTCAACAATTGCGAAGATGAAACATCCTTCATTAACTCTTAGTAATGAGGGAGATGAAGTGACACATTATTAAAAACTATTAAAGGTCATAACTGCAGGTCATATCTATAAATAGAGGCCAACCCCCTAAGTAAAAAAGACAACTCTCATACACTCCATATTGCTATTCTGCACATCTGTTTTAATCATATACTGATTATCACACTGGAGTGGACATGGAAAAAAAAAGCACCGCCACTATTTTATAAGACTCCACCACTATCACCGCCGTGCTCGAAGGAGGAGAAAATGATTTATCATCACATACCAATCTAATAAAGTTTCTTGATTATCAAGAAATAGGTTTAATGAGGAGATTCATTTAGCTTTGTGCAAGAATTTTTAGGGAGTTTGGCGTAAATGGTCCTTAATTTTTGTCTCCGGTGTGAAAATAGTTTAATGTTTATTTTTTTGCACACATGTCTATAATCTAGAGATGGCAAATGGATCAGACCGCCCGATCCGTAAAAAGACGGACCCGGCCAACTGGGCCGTGAAATAATTTACTAGCCGAGCCTGAGTCCACGGACTGGCCCGTGGGTCGATCCACAGACTAGGCCCGTGGTCCGTGGTTTGGACCAAATTGGTTCCCTAGCTAAAGCTGTGGACCAATTGTTACAAATTGCAACGGTCAAAAATATGACCGTTGTAGTGCAACAGTCATATTTATGACCGTTTACAATTTGGTCCCCAATTTATTTTATTTTATTTTATTTTTCAAACGGCGATAATTTTTTTTTCTATAAATACTCCATAAATTATTTCTATTATTTTCACAAATCTCTCGAGTCTTATCTTACAATCTTACATTCATACAACAATCCGAAAAAATTATATTGTGCAATTTATTGTTGAATTTCTCGATTTATAATCTTATTCTTCTTATCTTTTACATCCCTACAATTGTCCAATATACTTTCTAGTATTTTACATTCCACATTTATTTTTTCTACTTTACATTTCTATTATCTACAATTACTCATGGATCAATACAATTTTTAAGGAAGTGCCGAGTCTGTCGAAAACCAAATTTAAGATGATTTTAGTGGTTTAAATAATGATCCAATTCCAGAATTTGGTGATGATTTTGGGGTTGGGAACACTGGTCCAAGTTTCGATTTAGATGATATTGACGAAGAGTTAGAAGCGACCAACACTACTCAATCGACTACTAAATGAAGAGCCGCAAAACAAAAGGCTCGGTGTTGAGATCATTTCAATAGAGTGCAGATCGGTGCATCTGCAGATGGGCAACCAATTTTCAAGGCAATTTGTAAATATTGTAAACAACAGTTTGCATGGCAAAAAGGGTGGTGGAACGAGCTATCTTAGCCGACATTTTCCGAAGCGTATGCAAAAGCACGGAGGAGTTGATACCAACCAAGCACAACTACAGTTCGGATCTCCGGGTGGATCTACTAGTTTTTCTCCCAATTTTAACAATTGTGTTTATTCACAAGACTCTATGTTCCGGGAAGGCATGTGTCAGTTGGTGGCCAGTGGTGAGTTCCCGCTTAGCATAGTGGAAAGCCCTCATTTTACACGGTTTGTACAAAGGTATCTCCCACCAAGATATTTACCCTTTACTAGAAACACTCTCCGTTTTGATACTATTGCTGCATATAATAAAAGAAAACAAAATATAAAAAATGAGTTAAGTAAATATGATGGTGTTGTATCATTCACTTTGAACTTATGGTCCGGTCTAAATCATAAAGGATATATTGCAGCTACTTTACATTATATTGATAAACTATGGATTATATATAAAAGAATAATTGCTTTTAAAGTAATTGATTACCCTCATAATGACATACAAAATTTTAATTATTTAATGAAATTATTAAAGAATTTAATTGCGAATCTAGAATTCGTAGTATCGCATTTGACAATACTCCTCCTAACAAAATTGTAATAGAAAAATTAATTGACGAATTACATATGGATTTCGGTAGAATTTTGTTTCATGTTAGATGTGTATGCCATATTTTTAATTTAATTGTCTAAGATGGTTTAAAGTATATAGGCCCACAATTAGAAAAAATTAGGTATGCCTTAAACTATATTACTGCTTCACCTTCTAGAAAACAAGTATTTGATTAATTATGCGTAAAAAATTCTCTTCCAACTAAAACTATATGTATAGACATACGTAATAGGTGGAACTCTACTTATTTAATGCTTGAATCATGTGAAGGTTATAAACATTGTGTAATTGCTTATTATAATGGTCGACATTCACACGGTCCACAATACGATTTGCAAGCATATGATTGACAAATTACATTTCATGTTCGTAATTTTTTAAAAGTATTTTATGACGCGACAAATGCATGTGGTAGTGTATACTACCCTACTAGTCCGTTAGTTTTAAATCATTTTTATTTTATTGCAAATAATTTTAATAGATATAAGACGTATGTAATTTTTTCTGATATTGTTGAAACAATGGAAATGAAATTTAGAAAATATTGAGAAGACCTGCCTATGTTGTTCCCGTTAGCATCAATTATGGACTCTAGAGTACATTTACAAGGTACTAAATATACTATTTCCGAAATTTCTAATAATTTGAGTTACGGTAATCCATTAACTTACGGTAATTTAGAAAAAATATTATGTGAAATGTACGAATTTTATGCGAAAAAAATCACTAGAAACGTTAGAAGACCTCCTGCACCAAACCCTTATTCTTCTATGATTACTGGAGTTTCCTTATTTATAAGGGAACTCAAAATCCTAGTTCTTCTTCTTCTTCGCTTTTCCGTGCCACAAATGTTGAAACTAATATTAAAGATATACCGTTAGAGTTAGCTAGATATTTTGGTCAAGACATGCTTAATTTGTTAGATGGAGACGAGAGGAATAATTTTGATATACTTAGGTGGTGGAGACAAAACGAGCATCCATACCCAATTGTTTCTATTATAGTACGTGATCTACTAACACCTCCTGGTATCAACTGTAGCATCGGAGTTTGCTTTTAGTACAGGTGGTAGGATTCTTAATAATTTGAGGTCAAGACTTAAACCAGATATATTAGAGAGTTTAATGTGTTTGAAAGATTGGAGGGATGCAGAACTTCGAATCCAAGATAAAGTAAGCCTGATATTGGCCGAAGAGATGGACGAACTGAATACGTAAAATGTAAGTATATTTATTATTTTGTATAAATTCATTTCATTTTTATTCATTTTAACTTGTAAGTTTTGATATTTAAATTTACAAAAAATTGTACACGTAACAACTTGTTTGTGTATAATTTTAACTATGCCTACGCTAATAGTAGCCGGTCCCAAGCCCGGATGAAGGAGGAGGGTTTGAATTTAAAATTTTATCTTGACTTATTTCTTATTTTTTTAAAACTTCAAAAAAAAAAAGTAAAAAATATTATTTCACGTAGGTCCGCGGACCAGCCCGTGTCTCGTGGACCACGGGCTGGTCCGGATCACCTTTTTTGGGACACTGCTCGGCCCGTCTATTCACGGGTCGAGCCGGACCCGTTGTGCCACGGACCGAGCCGGCCCGGCTCGGTTCATTGCCATCTCTATATAATCTATGCGTTTTGATTCACGATTAATTTTTATTTAATGAAAAAGACAAATATGCTTTTAGTATTAATTAGAAAAACTTGTAATTGAATTTCTAACCCTTGTAAAAGGTGAAAATGGGTCCGGTACATTTATTAAATAATATTTATCTAGCAAGTTAAATATATTATTATAGTTGTGTCAATTAAATTTTTTATAAGAGAAAAATATAAAATTGTTTTGCTTTAAATATATGTAATTGCTATATGATGTGAAAAACTTGAATAAAATTTTAAATTTTAAATAATGATGAATTACGTATCAAAACACATAGGTTAAGAACTTATGTGCTAAAAAATAAATGATAAGAGACTATTTCTACATCGAGAGCAAATGTTAGAGACAATTTGTGCCAATTTCCCGAATTATTACAAAACAAAAGATTGTTTCTTTAGCACATAATTATCTTTCGGGTGCAATCCCCATGTCAATCGATAATTGTAGAAACCTTCACGGGATAGATTTGTCTTTTAACAATTTCAATGGAGTCGAAATTACAAATTTGAAGAAGCTTTTGGTCACTCGATTATGATATTACTTAATAGACAGGACAACTCAATAGTTGTAAATCAATCATCATCTTCAACTTTCCTTTGTCATCCACAGATTTTCATTTTCCAACGACAGACGGTAGAAATTGTCACCGACTGGCGGTAGTAGGTTGGAGGTGGGGCTTGTGGGGGCAGGGTGAGGTGTGGGGGCGGGAATAGGAAAGCAATTTATCTTCTTTTTTTTTTTTACCAAATTTGTCCCTAAAATGAAATAAAATGAAGATGAAATCCACACAAAGAGCTAACTGAATAATTAGACAAAATCAATTTAAAAGGACCATTTAGCACCTTAAGAACATCTCCAATGGACTCTTTAAACATAAGATTCTCTATTTTAAAGAATTAAATTTTAAAATTATAGTTCAATGTACTCTACAAATTAACTTTTAAAATAGAGAGTGGGTTTGGCTCTCACGTTTGGAGAGTCATTAAACGCATTCAAACAATTTCAATTTCCAATAATCTAAATAATGATTGAATTAATTAGCATATACAAAATAAAATAGAATAAATAGAATAAAATCATATAATAATGAGGAGAGAGGCGTGTTAAAAGAAAATAAATGAAAAAAATAATAAATACTTATTGGAAGAAGTAAAATAAAGTATTAAAGATAAAGAGATTGTTGGAGCACTTAAAAAATTTTACTCTCTAAATTTATAGATGCTCTCTAAAATGTCAAATATCCTCTTTATAAATAGAGAGTCTATTAGAGATGCTCTAAGACACAAGTTCAATACGTCTCAAGCAAAAATTAAAGATTAGGGACCCCAAAATCCCTTTTTGTATTGTTTAGGTATTTTGGTTTTCAAAGATTTCACATTAAATACACCAGCGCACAAGGCATGTATAATTTCCTAAATAAAATGCAAATGGCTTAAAAACTATATTACGAGAAAATGGTAATCAATTTTTGAAGAGTTTCGATTTTCAAAATATGCCAAAAACTAAGATCACAGACTTCCACCACCACTCCCTTCCTCCTCTCTTCTTCCCCAATCTCACTACCATAAACAATGATCTAGATCTAGTTATTAGTAAACTTTGGAATGTGATTTGCCAAAGATACATCCACTTACAATACAACTAAAAAAACTAATAGGATAACATTTGAATGTGGCAGTTACTCCGAGTCTTCTATTTCAACATCAGGAACTCTCCCGAAACACGCTAAGCGTTGGAAATAAGATGTATCCCTACTACGCGGAATTATTGACCTCTTTCTCTTTTGTGAGAAACCCTGCCCAAATGTTGCATCAGACAGTAGTCCCATGCCGTTTTCCTTATTAACACTGCTACTTTCTTCTGCAAATCTGCAGAAACCAGCAAATGAACTTCGGGATTAATACACACACATGCTGGTCGCATGAAGGCAGTAAAAAAGATCATTGTATCTTGGAAAAAAGTAGCACAACCTAACCATCCTATACAAGAGTTAGCCATAAATGTTTGTGTTGACATATGTACCAACAATTCTTGGAATAGACTAACATATTTGGACTCAAAATTTTCTTATAAGTACATTTGACTGACTTATAAGCTTAGCCAAACATGCTCTATGTCAATCTCATGTCCAGACAGAGGCAATTCATCAGATCCCAACAACCAGCGTCTTGCTTGTATCAGGAGGCAAATTTTATTGGTGAAAACTATGAGTAAGCAAAGCCTGCATATGAAAAAATTATCCATGCTTGTCGCTTCGAGGTTTTCTTCCACTACAGCCACAGTTCCAGGTGTCATGAACTGTCAGGGGAGGGCAACAGCTTCCATGAGCCACAAAATGTGGATTACTAACAAGAACTCCTACCGGGGAGACAGGGCAAGTGTCCAACTAATGTATCTCATCTTTCAGGTAGTTCAATTCTTCTAGAAATTGATATTTTATTATGAAGAGTTAATGAGGGGTAAATAGACTGGAAACTTTACAGCTTTTAATTTCTGAACTTTCAGATCAAATGTTGGACACTTGGACTAAATCCACGTTAAGCATTATTAACAAAGAGGAAAAGACTCTAAGAAGACAAAATGGACATTTTCCTTTTAACCAAAAGACTTCTTGCTCATTGTAGGACCACAATTTTTGATTTGGCTTCCGAAGTCTGTCATTTTCTGGATCCTATCAACTCTAGGGGAATATCTTAGTAGCACACTAGCACTCCTGGAGGAAAAATACGTATTTCCGTTTTTCTTGATTTGATTGATTTTCTACAGAAAAATACTTGGAAATAGGTTGCGACCTTTCTTTCCATGCCGTGATATCCATCGTGTTCCATTATACAAATTTTAGTTTTCTTTAATTTTTGAGACTCTTGTAATGCAAAATTGTGATTTGCTCTTATTTTGAAGTTACCTATTGATCAAATCCCACCTCTAAAATATGTTTTAGGCCCAGTTCTCAGGTTTCCTTTATGAAGTTCTCATTATTGCCCCACTATGCTCAATTTTCCTTTCTATTTTATACCCTTGTCAATTTCCTTTGTTTGTAATTCTTTCGACCATTTAGCCTCACAAACTAGGGAGGACCATATAAAAAATTTCATTCCACTAAAGTTTACTCTATAAAGTTTCTCATAAAGGTTATACTAGTGTTCATTTCATCTTTATATTCCCCATCCTTTATGGTCTACTTGATCTACTTAAGCCTAGGAGACTTGGGGAAGCCATTCAGGGATTGTTCCAAATTTTCAAGAAAAGCTTCCTCCTACGATATCTTCCACAATACCCTTATCTTTTACTTTAGGTTTTCATTTAGGTTATCACTTAACTTGCTCTTATTTATCTGATCACATTATCTGCACGTGTTTATGTTAATGGCCCATGAGTTAATTTTATATCTCAACGTGCAACCAACCTTTGGTTGGATGCAGGGGGTGCTTAGCACCTTCCGCTACCTAAATGTAATCCCCAAATCCACATCTTCAGTTCAAAGACCAAAACGAAGTCCCAAAATCCCTATAGCACACCCTTACTAGAAAAGCTAGGTGGTGACTCCTTGTTTGGGAATTCAGACTGTGGTTTGTTTTCCATCCTTCGTGCAAAACCATCCACCCCTCATTGACCCTATAAGCCACATGCACATGGATGCCGTGGGGACGACCAATGTAGAGACACTCATAGAAGGGCAAATGAACGCTCACCTTTCACGGATGATCTTGAATGCTTCTTTTGTTGCATAAGGTAACCCAGTCTTTGGGTCGCGGTAGCTGCATTATACCACAGTACAGAAACACTATCAGAAATCACATTCAAACTTCATGTGCATTTAAAACTAACCACAGTACAGAGAATAAAATAAGCATACAGAAACTTGTTTTTTCAATATGGAAATACGACGTCAAAATTCTAGGACAGGAGTACAGAACAGACAGTTGATATGCCTTGTACATGCAACAAAAACAATTAAACTTGGACTAGGTTCTCCTATGGAATAATATGCCGTAGTACCGGTATAAATTCAATATAAAATACATGAAAGGGCAGTGAGAGAAGATAAGTCGTTTAGCAGAGACATAAAGTACATGCTAAGAATATGATTTAAGAAATATGCTCTTCAAACAAGAGAAGTAAAAGAAAAAACAAACAGTCGCTAATGTTAAGAACTTGTTAAAACATAAGCAGTAGTTAGTAGATACGGATACATGAAATCTTACTTTGCAGGCAGCCCAGTGATTGCACACAATGCCTTCTGCGGGTCTGAAAAGATGAAAATAGGTCAAATCAATCTCTCAGTGTCAGAAGCACTAGGGTCAGTGGAGAAAATTTGCAATTGTAACAGTAGTAGCAAGTTTACCTTTCAAAAGGATAAACATTAATAGAAGTTCATTGGATGTATCTTAATGGTGAAAATTATGCCATATGTTAAGAGTGATGCCAAACCAGTCTAACTAACATGAACATCAATTGCAGTTTCCAACCCTAGGCATAGTTTCCAAACTACCAAATCTGAACCAAAATTCCTTGCATCACTTGATCTCTATACATGTCACGGGATGAAAGTTATAAGTTAAGATACTTATTAAAGCTAAAAGCTGTGAAATGTAAGTGATCATTTAGAGCCGTGCACGCTCATAGAGGCAAAGTTTCTTCATATTTTAAGCTTTAAGACCTATCAATTTCTCTTGCCTCTAAGAATTTGACAGACGGCAGA
The DNA here is from genome assembly GCA_023638005.1 of Forsythia suspensa. Lineage (NCBI taxonomy): Eukaryota > Viridiplantae > Streptophyta > Magnoliopsida > Lamiales > Oleaceae > Forsythia > Forsythia suspensa. Next base: position 33,666,103 of record CM042674.1, on the reverse strand, counting down.
TCACGTAATTATTATTCCTTATCTCGTGGCTGATCAATTATTCAATATTGTGAAAGTACATGACCTAAATTTTGGTGAAAAAAAAAAATCAATTTCCTTTATTTATAAACAATTTCACTTTAAAAACAATTCATAGTTCCTTTGTAGATACTAGAGGGAGAACAAAAGGAACAAGGTCTCGCTTCGTGGCAACCCATTTAAAGATAAATTAAAACAAAATGAACATGATCGGTTGATTTCTATTACCAGTCCTGGCCAAAGAAAATCAATACGGTACAAATAATTTTCAACTTTGGTAAGAAAACTGTTGATCAGATACATTGTACAAATGACAAGAAAACCTGGGTTGCGTATTTCATATTGCAGATAGGCAGTGCAAGAGGAAAGGTTCTACATTTTAAAAGCAAGCAACAGGGAAACAAAAGATAATAGAAACCAACCAGGTTTAACATAACAATTTACAAATCTCTATGTTCGTATACTTGTATGTTACTGCAATGTTTATTCAGCTATCATTTAAAATGTAATTCTTAACACCTATGGTCCTATACAGTGACTACTAATAAACAAGTATCATGGCCACTGAGTTACATGTTTTACGCGGAGTACGACAGTACTTGGAAAACAAGAACATAAAACATACCTGGAGTAGCTTTTGTCAAGACCTCTGAACCGAATGATGCTCCATTCACAAATTCTAAATAAGAATAACCTGAAATATACATGCAAATTCATTTCATATGTTCCAAAGATAAATTTTGAATAAGAAATGAAATGTGCTTTAAGGCATTATTGTCTTGTGGCGAAGGGGAAACTTTTAGAGGTTTTGAAGTGAAGAGAGAAAGCTTTCCATTTCTAGAAAGATATCGTATCTGGGGGCCATTGTAAACTGCTTTGTGCACTACGGCTCTTTTCTTAACCTCTTCCTCTCTTGCTAACACCCGTTCCAAGTTTCTCAAATTCATAATTTCTGCATATGATTTTCATGACATTCTAATGATTAAAACATCCAAACATATTTGAACAAAGTAAACACCATCTTAAAGATGAATGTCATAGGCAGAACCTGTTTGAGCTGCTTCTAGAAGCATCTCTTCTTGGGTCATCCTCTTCTCCTCACCTTCCTTTTTCCTTTTTATTGGCTGACAATTGTAAAGACGTTAATATTGGGCCAGATTACTGCATACCAGTACTTTTTTCACTTCTTCAAGGACGCTCGTAATGTAATGTTAAAATTAGTTCTCAGAAAGTAGATAAATTGCTACACAAGTAAATAAACTCAACGAAATACAAATTAATCAAGTACTGTTACTGAAACAAATTAATGATGTGAAAAAGAATAAAACAGATGGTACCTATGCTAGATCATAATGAGAACAGAGTAAACGTTTCTATACATATTCAGTGCACAATATCGAGTCTGATTTAAGTCGAATGAAGTCTGACAGATGTTACAACAGTATGTATCACATTTATGCCACTTGCAAAAACATATTTCAGAAGCACGATGATACAACATTGATGAAAGCAATACATTCATAGGTTATAGCATTAACAAGAATGTTGTAGGCTAAAAAATAATGATCTGGAACTACGGGTGCAAGAGTAAGACCTGTAAACAAGTTCATTTATTTCTAGAAGAGGATGGTCAATCCTATATCATGGTCCACACATTAAGACTAGTTTACTCTTTACAGTATTTCCAAAATCAAAACCCTAGTCAACAGAACTTGGAGGAGACTGCACAACAAAATTTCAGAATGAACTACAGCAGAGCTGAAATACACAACCCTTACACCACTGTGTTCCAAAGCACGGAAATTATTAGTTCTTTGGAGTGCTTTTTATTATTTATTTGGAATTCTCCATACAGCATTTGCAACAGTTTTTGCAGATGAATTTCTTACCATACTTCACAGAGTGCAGGTAGAAGAAGATGAAAAAGATAAATTCACCATCTAAAAAATCTATTTACTTGAATTGTTTTTTGATAGTAAAATATAAATTAGTAATAGTCTAATAGAAAAGGGAGAGTAGATACGTGAGGAAAAACATTCTCAAAGCACAAAAGACAACCGCGAAAAATATCAACGAATAAAATGAGTATCCAACTTCATTGTAAATCTCAGTGGTGTTGCTTAAAATGCACCAAAACTTTGAACTATTTTTCATACCATACATTTTCTTATTTTATCTACTGTACAGGGTAATGTCAACTGAACATGTATGGTTAACGGTTTGGACAATGATTCACAGGAAAGTCCAAAGATTGATCAGCTTATGAATCAGCTGACATTAGAATGACACATAAATTGGACAATATATACGGAGAGTGAACTTGAACCTTCTTCTTGAAGAGTCCAATACGTTACTCAGGAGCAACTGGAATATAACAATCTGAGAACAACAGCTAAAAGATCTTAATAAATTGAATTGTTCTAAGAGAGAAATACATGGTACTTTTCCAACATCTGATGAGGATTTTTTTGTCCAATAATAAAATCCTAGGCTTAATATACATAATTAAAATGGAGTGAATCGGCTAATTTTTCTGTCTTATTTCACATTTTAAAATTAATTTCAATTATCAAAATTATTTTGATATTAATGCCTTTGGTTTTGTTCATCTCACTTCCCTATGAATAAGATAAAAGATGATAGAATATGTAATTCGTTGATTAAAAAGGACCTAGTTAAAAATACATAAAATCATGGAACTTCTGAAATTGGAAGAATGAAATTAGAGGGATGCCTATTTCCTATGAAAGAACTGCAGAAGTCCTATTCAGTATTCACATTAGAAGACGATAGAGAGATGAGCATCTGCTTAAGTTATTAATTTATATACCTTTTAGGAGAAGCGACGGAGGCATGGCCCCTACCTGTTATTTGTCATACTAGAACTTGTGCGCAACAGACATGTTCAATTATATACATCAAAAGACATTTCTCAACTTTAGCTGGGGCATAAATAAATGAATACCACTCACCATACCTTCATTGTAGCTTGCAGTGCTGCACGTATTGCATCCCTTTCGGCTTGCCTAACAATCACGGCAGTTCTAGTTGATTTCCTAATTATTCGCTCTCCTTCAACATCATCAGGAACATCATGATGTTCAGAAGGCGTGGACTGCTCCAGGGTTTTGTCATCTTGTGGTGATGTTTCTAACTTAGACAGCACTTTCTTTTTCTTTTTCTTCTTTGTTGATAGTTTCCCTGGAAATATTAATCGCTTTTTTGTCCTCCTGTCGCAGAAAAGGAAACATATATGAAGCCATAACAACTTGAAAAGGCCATTTCCATTGAAGAAGAAAAGTCAAACCTCTCGTCTGGTTCATTTTCTCCTTCTTCATCTGCCTCAGGTTCCTGAAACCATATTGAAGTAACTATGCAAGTCAAGTAGAATTGTAAGTGAAATTGGTGTTAGGAAGAGCTATACAGTCAGTAGCGGTTAGCTGCATTTGCGATTAAAATCAGAACAAAACCTCATAGAAGCATTGAACTTACATCTTCATCAAAATCGCTGTCAAAGACATCAGCAACCTCTGCTTCTTCCGCATATTCTGCATCATTCTCTTCCTGAGAAACAAATCAACCAAAACTCAATTCAATTAAGACCCGATTAAATGGACATAAATTTAAACGCATTTACACAAGAAAAATTTCTTGGCTCTGCATGTTCATTTGTGATGTGGCCAAAAGAAAGGGAGAGCTCTTCCAAAAGTAAACATAGATAGCAACTATTTATGTCTTTATTGAGTTAAACCCTTCTCAGCATATCAATCCTATTGATTTGTATTTCTTTGTTTATGTTGGCTGTCAAATTATCTCGGTAACTTTGTAAACTAACACAAAGATTGTCGGTACAAAATATAATATTTATCAGTATCCTATTAGATAAAACAAGAGAAAGATATTGAATAATTGGTACTGTACAGAAAATGCAACTTTTTCACCAACCAAATAAAGAGAATTGAGATTTAAAAAAGAAAAGAAAAGAACAAGAAATAGCACCTCTTTGAGAGCATCTTGATTCCAGAAGCTCTCATCCTCTTCAATCTCCTCATCAAGCAACCTTGTCATCCTGTCACGTAATTTCAACTACTCACTTTCATTTCAATCCAATCATGTATGTGCATATATTTATTTGGCAAACAAAAGACATATTAGTAATCAATAATTGTACATACACTTGACTTACCGTTTTCCTCTGGTTGCTCGAGAGGTACGATCAAGAAACACATGCTGCTGAGTCTCTTCTTTGCTGTTCTCCATTGTCTTTCACTCCACCCCACAAACCAAAATCCACAGACCCTTTATAAAATCTGTATACAAGCAACTTTTCTACAAGTCTGTATTCTTCTTATGATGCGATCAACCCATTGAAGCATTTCATCGAACTTGTAATGGGCAATTCCAAAAATGCCAATTAAACCACAAACGTGTTCCCACCAGCAAAACCGATTAAGAACCGTTTTTCCTGTTTTCTCCTTCACTCCTACTTCTCCTCTTCCCTTGCAAAAATTTATGCTTCGGAATTGTATCTGGAGTCCTGTAATTGCTTGTGTATTTTTTTCCCTGGGAGGAGTAGATTGTAGAGGAAATTGCAGAGAACTAACGATTAATAATGAAATACAAGAAAAAGAAAAATTATTAAGAAGAAGAATGGGAATGACCGTTTTTCTTTTGCTTCGGCTCGAGCCAGTCAGCCAGCCAAATAACAAATTCTTTTGTTTTACAAGGTTTGGCTGGGCGTGGGGTGGGTGGGGGTGGGGTGGGGTGGGGTGGGGGCAAGAAAGATTTGGGTTCACTTTTTTATTTTGTTTGTTTTATTTTTTTAATTTTCTCCTTCTTTTCTTTTATGTTATTCAAACTAGAATACTACTAACCGGTAGAATCAGACCATAGAAAAATAAAAATTGAGTAGGTAAGATAATAGTTTGCTCGCGTTGAAGATGGAACAAATTGAGATTGATAAAAGTTGGTGAGTGATCGGTAGTTAATAATGAGGATGAACAAGATTGAGAATGAGATTTGAAGAAGAATGATGAATGGTAAAAAAAACAAAATTGAAAATGAGAAATTTGAAGAGATTGAGAATTTTTTTTCAGAAGGGAGAAGACATGCATATATCATTTTTTTTTTCTATGAGTCGAGTGAAAACTTTTCTTAAATTAAATTTGGTGATTAAGTTACAATTAGGATTGCAAAATGCTCCACCCCACTAGTAAGAATGGCAAAATTTCATGTCTTGAATGAAACAGAATTTTCTCGATTAGTCGAAAATTGGAATGGAAAGGAAGAACTTGGTCCTTGCCTCAACTTTTTTTAATATATATTTTTCAATTTAGAAATTGTATTTAAAAAATGAATAAATAAATAAATGAAAAAACATAATAAGAAATGAGGATATTTTAATTTTTGACCTGTCTCTTTAAGAGCCGATGAGGGCCACCTTGACTTTGTTATCATCCCTATTGAAGATAGTCGATCACTAAAAGAATTGGATCTATCCAATGTAATATAAGTTATATAACACATTCAATATTAGTGTTTGTTGTTCAAATTAAAATGGGGAATAACCAAAGAAATAAAATTGTCTTGAAGCAAGTCACGTGGTTGACTACTAATAGTACTTTACTTTGCCACAACATCATTTTTTTCTTTTTCTTGTTTGTAAATAAGAAACTTCAGCTCATAGCTCATTTAACACCAACTCTATAAATAGAATAGTCTAGTAACCCTTAGGGGATGTGTTTTTTAGGAGTGATATGTAAGTTTTTTCATTAAGAGCTTCATAAAATAAAACAGATAGAAAGTAGTATTTCATCAAATTAGCGCTGTCTGTGGGAAATGATTATTTCTTCCAACAACAAGAACAAAAAGTCGTAGCAGGTAGAACGAGATGGAGAACAAGAATAGATCATCAAGATGATCCGTCGCAGGAAACAACAGAAGAACATAATCCTCTATTGCAATTTGTCACCGTTCAATAATTTGCAACTTTGCAAGATCAGATGACCACTATCATGAACATGCTTCAGAGAGTTACTGCTCCACCGCTGACAACTGAAATTCCACCAGCAGCAGAGATAGAGATTCTACCAACGACTGAAAATCCACCAGCAGTAGAGATTCCGCCATTGGAGACTATGCAAACGCAACATATGACATCCACTAGTCGATACTCAATACCGGCTAATTGGAAAAATATTTTGAATGAGAAAGTAGATGAAGCGATTGCCCAGAGGAAGAATAGAGGAAGACCGATTTCTATAAAGGAAGATCTATTTACTGAAGATATGATGAATGTACCTTTACCATTGAAATTCAAATAGCCAACTGGTGATTTTGATGGCACGACTGATTCGATTGATCACATATGAACGTTCCAAAATTGGGTGAGGTTACATGGTTAGCGAGATGCTATTGCCTGTAGAGCCTTCCCCATGACTTTGAGGAAGGATGCTAGAGAATGGTTGGACACTTTGCCGTGGTCGATATCTTTATTCTCTGATTATGCGAATAAGTTTGCAATATGTTTTTCTAGTAGCGCTCGAAAGAAGAAAACAGCGATGGGGCTCATGCAAGTGACACAAGAGAAATGAGAGTCCTTGTGAGAATACATGTCACAATTCAACAGGGCGACACTTGGTATAACAAATTTACAAATGCCGTCAGTGGTAACTGATCTACTTAGCGGATTGAGAAATCATTCGTTCAAAGCCAGTCTTTCGAAAAAACCGCCCGATTCTATGACAGAATTGCTTAGACGAGGAAAAGAATATATCAATCAAGAGGAAGTGATGAAAGCAACAAAAAACGATCAAGATGTATATGAAGGAAATAGTAGAAAGAGGCGACGAGAAGAAAGTTCGGTGAATAGACAGAGCAATCATAGAATGGCTGATTACAGATATCGACTGAGAATTGAGTGGTTAATGCAATATCTCAGATACATTTGACCACTCATTTGTCTACCATACTCCGTGAAATAAGCACTTTGAAATAACTACAATGGCCAGAAAAATTAAGATCTGATCCTTCAATCTGCGACCATAATTGCGTTTGTGAATTCCATAAAGACCACGATCACACAACCGATTAGTGTCGAACGTTACGAAATGAAATCGAAAGATTGATATAAGGGGGATTATTAAAACGCTTTGTGAAGAATCATACCGACAAACCAAAACAGGTAATTGAAAAAAAATGGAAGAAAACGAAGAGCCAGGGTGATAAACATCATTGTTGGAGGATCGGCCCCTGGGGGAGACTCGAAAAATTCTAGGAAATGGTATACTCGGTCGTTACAGATAAATTCGATCGGAGTGTCTAGTAGATTTGGTCAATCTATTACATTCGATGATGGAGATCTAAAGGGCGTATCGTTTCCTCACGATGATGTCATAGTGATCACTGGTGATATAGCCGACTTTGACGTAAAACAAGTGCTGGTAGATACGGTAAGTGTTGCTAATGTGTTGTGCTGGGAAGCTTTCAAATCTTTGAAAATTCCAACCGATCGTTTGAAATCCATAAACACACCATTACAGGGATTTGGACGGGGAACTATAATACCTGAAGGAATAATAGACCTCCCAGTCATATTAGGAAGACATCCTTATTGCGTGACACTTATTACCCATTTCTTATTAGTAAAGACTCAAATGGCATACAATTTTTTTTATGGACGGCCAATCATCACCTTGATAGGGTCCATAATTTCTACCCAACATCAAGCAATGAAATTTCATGCAAGTCAAGTAATTGGAGTCGTTAGGGGAGATTAGCTGATTTATAGAAGATGCTATGTCGATAGCAAACGAGTGAACCCCAACCCGACCATATTAACTATTGAAAGAGAAGACAGTCAACAAATTTATCGATTTGAGCCAGCCGAAGATGTTGAAGTTGTGGAGTTATAAGAAAATAAAAAGATCACTATCGGACGATCCTTGAGTGAAGAAGATAGAAAGAATCTTTTAAACTTGATTCATGAGAACATAGATTTCTTTGCTTGGGACACTACTGACCTTAGTGGCATCAACCCCACGGTCGTCTGGCATCGGCTGAATATCAAAACAGGGTGCAAACTAGTAAAACAAAAGAAGAGGCAATTTGCACCTGACCGACAGAAAGCTATAAAAGAAGAGCTGGATAAGTTGTTAAAGGTAGGATTCATAAAAAAATTCAAAAATCTAGAGTGGTTGTCGAATGTGGTGTTGGTTAAAAAAGCAAACAGAAAATGGAGAATGTGCATCGATTTCACCGACCTAAACAAGGCATGTCCCAAAGATTGTTTTTCTCTACCCATAATTGATGCGTTGATTGATGCTACGGTGGGGAAGAAGAGGTTCAGTTTTTTAGATGCCTTCTCAGGTTATCATCAAATATCTATGGAAAATGAGGATAGCGAGAAAACATCATTTATAACCGACTTCGGGACATTCTGCTATATAGCCATGCCTTTTGGCCTGAAAAATGCCGGTGCTACATACCAATGCATGGTTAATAAAGTTTTCGAGAACCTAATCGGTCGAAAAATATAAGCTTACGTAGATGACATGGTCGTTCATAGCGACTACAAGAAAACTTACATAGAAGACTTAAGAGAAGTATTTCAAAACACCAGACAAAATCGATTAAAATTCAATCTTGAAAAGTGCACGTTTGGAACATTAGGTGGGAAGTTTTTGGGGTTTATGGTGAATCAGAGAGGAATAGAAGCTAATCAAGATAAGATCCACGCTATAATTAATATGACCAGCCTTTCGAACAAAAAAGAAGTACAAAGACTGACTGGTCGGATAGCTGGGTTAAATCGCTTTATGTCTCGAGCGGCCGACCGATGTCATCCTTTCTTCTTGGCTATCAAGAAAAAGAATGATTTTGAATGGAGTCCTGAATGCGAGAAGTCTCTGATAGAGTTAAAATCATCAATGCAGCACCCATCGATTTTGAGTCGTCCGATCGCTGGAGAAACACTAAGGTTATATCTCGCTGAGTCTCGATATGCCGTGAGTGCAGTACTTGTGAGGCTTGATCAGAAAATCGAACGACTAGTATACTATGTAAGTCATGTTTTGAAAGATACAGAAACTAAATACAATATGGTGGAAAGGTTGGTTTTAGCACTTATCATAACTGCCTAAAAACTGAGACCGTATTTCCAATCGCACGCAATCGAAGTTATGACAAATCAACCATTAAAACAGATTCTCAACTGACTTGATACATCTGGCAGGCTTATGAAATGGGCAGTCGAGCTTGGAGAGTATGATATAGAATTCAAACCACGGTCAACAATAAAAAGTACAAGTTCTAGCAGATTTTATTGAAGAGTTTTCACCCATAGATGGCCTCGTAGAAAGTATGTAGACTCTTTTTGTCGACGGATCTTCGAACAATGAGGGGTCAGGTGCCCGTATTATACTCAAAGATCCAACTGGTGAAAAATACGATATTCTTTAAAATCCGAATTTGAAGCTATTAACAATGATGCGAAGTACGAAGCAGTCATAACTGGCTTCCAACTAGCTTTGAGAATGGGAGCCCAGTCGTTTAAAGTGAACAGTGACTCCCAGCTAGTGGTGGGATAAGTGCGGTCAGAATTCGAAGTAAAAGATAATTGTATGGCTGCATACTTGATGAAACTAAGAGACTTACAACAAAAATTTCAGAAGTTCAAAATTAAAAAAGTTTATCGTAAAGCTAACATGAACGACAATTTATTATTACGCTTAGCATATTCGAGCACCAACAGTCAGCCGAGCAATGTATCGATTCAGACGTTATCACACCCTAGCTTCATTGCTATGGTTGAAATATGTGAGGTCGACCAGGCATCCACTTGGATGGATTCATTAAAACTTTACTTGAAAGAATGAGTCCAACCCATGACGCGATCGAGGCGGGTAGGTTAAAGATGAGAGCCATTGGATTTACATTAATTGATAATCACCTTTTCAAGAAAGGAATGTATAGATGCTAATCGAGGATATGTTATACTGGAGGATATACATTCGGGCATTTGTGGAAGCCACCAGTGAGCAAACATGTTAGCCTTTAAGACTATTAGATAAGGATATTATTGGTAGAGTATGAAGATGGATGCAAAATAATTAGTTCAAAAGTGCGATTCTAGCCAGTGACATGCCAACCTGATACACGTCCCAGCCGAAATCAAGCTACAATCTTTGGAATATGTAATTTTTATCAGTGGGGTATCGATCTGTTGGGACCCTTCTCCGTGGCCAGCCAGCAAAGAAAATTATTAGTGGTAGCCATCGATTATTTCATGAAGTGGGTAGAAGCTAAGCACTCGCTACCATAACAACTAAGAAAATTCAAAGCTTTATATGGAAAAATATAATATGCCATTTTGGAGTACCTAAAGTGATTGTATCTGATAATGGAAAGCAATTTTAGAATACCTAAAGTGATTGTATCTGATAATGGAAAGCAATTTTATAATAGAGAATTGGAAGAATTTTCCGCCAGTTAAAAGATTGATTTAAGAAAGACACCAGTCGTCCATTCTAGAGCCAACAGACAAGTCGATGTAACAAATCGTACTATTTTGTGGGATTTGCAGACATGATTGGAGGAATGCAAGGGAAGATGGGTAGAGGAAATTCCAAATGTACTATGGGTTTACCACACATCAAAAGTCGTCAGGTGAAACCCCTTACAAGTTATGTTTTGGACTCGAGACAGTTGTTCCTTCAGAGATTATTGAACCTATACCCCGGTCGATGTTTCACCAAGATAATTATGAAATACACAGGGCAGAGTTAGACCTTCTAGAAGAGGAAAGAGAGAGAGCTTTCAGGAAAATGGTTGCATACAAAATAAGGGCAGCCGCATATTTTGACAGAATGGTAAGGCCAAAGAAGTTCCAAAAAAGAGATTTAGTACTTTGGGATGTGTTTGCTGCGGGACACCAACCAGGAAAATTGGATTTGAAATGGGAAGAACCTTTTCATGTCGATCGAGTAGGAAAAAAAGGATCCTACCAATTAAGAGATCTGTAAGAGAAATTACTCGGAAGACTATTGAGCGTAGAACACTTAAAAAATTATTATCAATAATCCGCATAACAACTTCATTTCGTCATGATGTAACAATTACAATTTTAAATTCAAGCAATTAAATAAAGAGAGTGTGGGGATAGATGATGAGGATGCTAAAGAGGTCATCAACCTACCAGGTGCAACCCCTGATTATTTCCATTTCCCAAAATTTTACGGTTTCTTCCAATACACTATTGAGAAATGGTAAATTTGATTATGATCGAAAGATCTTAAATTCGATTACGATCGAAGGATGTTGAATTCGATTAGGATCGAAAGATTTTAAATTTGATTACAATTTAAGGATGTTGAATTCAATTATGATCAAAAGATGTCAAATTCGATTACGATCGAAGGATTTTAAATTCGATTACGATCGATGACACAACTACATTTTTCCTAAGTGTTGAAGTGATGTTTGCTTCGGTCGATGAGGATCAAATCTGAAGTAAATTTATCATAACTCAAAGGAAGATAAAATGGACCTTCATGAATGTGCAGAATGCAAGGGATGAAGACAAAATACATCAGGCGAGGATAAACCACCTCTACAACTGACGTCGATTGTACATGTTTTAAAACATTCAATCAGTTACAAATAAATTGTATCGGGCGAGGATAAACCACCTTTCCACCCGGGTTGCACAAATAAAAAAGACAAGTCTTTTCAAAAATACTGTCAAAATCCTTCAACCTTATCACTCACATCATTCTTCCTCGTCATCAACGTCTCCATCATCTTCCGGCAGAAAAGGAGCCCCGGTCAAATCTAAGTTAGGATGTTTTTTGGATAACCACTCGCGACTTTTTCGAAAGGCCATTTCTCGGCCACGTACTCTAACCATGCCAACAGTTGTACGATACTCATCACTTCATTTGAATTCTTCAACAGCTGCTTTACATTTTTTGTCTATCTCCAAACAAAGGCGGTCGAAGGACCCTTCTAACTCTCGAATATTCTCATCACGAGTCTTCAAAGACTCTTTCTGAAGGCGATTTTCCCTCACGACAGCCACTTTCTCCAGTTCAGAGATAGTCTTTAAACTCTTTTGCAAATTTTCATCTTTTACTTGAGCAATACGATTGGTTTCCTCAAGTTTCTCTATATGATCTTTCGCTCTACAAAATACAGAATGGCGAAGCGAAAGGATCTAAGAAAAACATATCAATAAAGATGAAAAATCAGAGATTATCAAGATAAAAAATAAAAAATATAAATATAAATATAATGTGAAGGTTATACTCTTATTTCCTCCATCATCAGCGACCTCTCTAGATCTCGAGCGGCCTATCCTTACTCGCATCAATCACCTCCCAGTTGAGGGAGCTAGTAATGACACGACAATCCTCGTTGATTTTGTCAATCGACTGACGGAGGTTACATGAATGACTCGCATTTGGAGAAGAATAAATGGGGGACGGAGGAGTTGGAATTAGAGGAGGTTGGGTCGGAAGATTAGGAGAATCTTTTGTTTCTCTTAGATATTGTGAATGAGTAGATGGTGGATGAGGTCGAGAAGACTCCGGGTCGTCCGAGGATGAAGGATCTCTCATTCTTTTTGGCTTTGATCGGTCAATCTTTCGAGCAAGTTCTTCCAGAAATTCTTCACTAAATTGATCGGCAGACATGTTTGAAAATCAAGAAATATAAGTCAAGGCCAAATAAGGAAAAGCTAGATTGTAGAATATATAAGAAAACTGCTAAAACCTACCATAAGGACGGTCGATGCCCACAGAAACCAAAGATTCATCAATCAAGACATCATTCATTGACCGACCAAGTGGTTCAAGAGACCGTTGGATAATCAAAGAATCGATCTCGGATTCAAAAAGGATAGGTGTCTTATTGGACATCTAAAGGAGGAATGCCCCACTGAGTGGGGAAGGGAAACATACCATCAATGGGACTCACAAAGAAATATCTATTCTTCCAACCCCTATTTGAAGAGGGGCAATTAGGTATCCTAAAATGCTCGTGAGTCGGCAATCCTTGATCACGATGAGAAAAGACCACGAAATAATCATACCAGTCGAGTAGTTTCATTTTGAAAAGAATGCAAAAGCGGTCTAAAGACAGTTCAAGGTTGTTCTTTAGACTAATCATCAGATAGTAATTTAAAATCCTAAAAGCATTTGGTACTAGTTGTCCCAGAGCTAATCGAAAGGTACATAAGAAATCAACTAGAAACGGATGTAAAAGAAATCTAAGACCGGCTTTTAAACTATCTTGATAAACGGCTACTTCTCCTGGGCGACCAACTCGTAAATACTCGGTCGGTCCAGGAGCCCGATAAGAATGTTTCTAACTTAAGAAAAAGTGATCAACTATCCGTCTTAATGTTTTCTCATTATACGTGCTAGGATGACGAGGGATAGTACCTAAAGGACAGTCTAAAGGACGCTCTAGACCGATCAACGGACACGAAGATGTACAAAGATTGGGAGAAGAATTAGATCGACCCCTAACCATATTTTAAAACCAATAAGTCGAATATGATCTCTTCGGAATAGTGGAAACGCGATTGAGGGTATAGAATGAAGCGGAGAAACTTATAACACAAGAAGAAAAAGAAGACTTACAAAAAAAGGGGGGGGATCACTTACTGGTTAGCGAAAATGTATGAGTCTGAGACTTATCCAAACGAGGATAACTATTAACTTCTCCAATCTCTGGTTCACCCAATGATTCAATGGAGCCTAAAGAGTCAAATGACAAATCTGCTCTCAGAACGGTCATATGATCTTGTTTTTCTGATGAATTGTCCAACACCACCATGTTCATACAGAATAACTGTCTAGTAAAATGAAGAAGGAATAAGTAAGAAGTCAAGAGAAAGAGTAATGGAAAAAGCAAAATGATAGAATGAAAAGGCGGGAATAAAAGTTTAAACAAGAGATATACCTCGAAAGTTGAAGAGACCAACCATGATGGAAGCTGAAGAGACAAGGCGTGTTTGGATGCATAAAAACTTGAGAAATACAAGTTAGTCAACCCATCATTTCAGCCATCAGAATTAAATGCTATCGATAATCGTGAGGCCAATAATATACAGACAAGTGGATTACATATGTGTAAATGGCGGACGCGTAGATTATAAAATTCACTCCTGAGTTATAATATTTCTGAACTCGAGAGTGGAGGGACTTATGATGCTGATTATGTCGACTGAGCAACAACAAATATATTCTAGTGAGACAACTGATGAACAACAACAGTCATCACAAAGATAGAACCAGACGGTCGACATTTAGTTCACTGGTCATATATATATATATATATATATATAAGAAAGATCAGCTTTACTTTGCCACGTCAACATTTTTAGTAAATAAGAAAGATCAGCTCATAGCTCATTTAAAACCAACTCTATAAATATAATAGTCTAGTAACCCTCAGGGAATGGGTTTTTTAGGAGTGATATGTAAGTTTTTTCATTAAGAGCTTCATAAAATAAAACAGATATAAAGTAGAATTTCATCAAATAGCATTGCACATAATTTATAAAATTGATATGATGCGCTCTATATTTAGAGTTTTTTTTTTGTTCAAATCAAGAATGATGTCATACTATTTTTCTTAATTATAACTTTGAAGTTTATAACACTAACAACAATAAAATTGTCTGTATAGTTCGTTGTTCATTGAATAATCATAGTTACTTTTAAAAACCACTTATTTATCAGTATTGATAATATTAAATCCTTAAACTGAATTTAGTGCATTATTTTCCACGATATGAACTATGTGTTGGTTAAATTTCAATAGTGCAGACTATGTTGTAGACTTACTTGTTAATGAAAAAACAAATTCAAAAATTTGCAAAGACTGGAAATGGTGGATCGAGGCTAGAGTTTGACTCTATGCCTTCAAGACGAATTTGTCCCGCTATGGTGCTCACGGGTTGATGACAATCGTCTCCCAAGGTACAACGATCACTTCTTGTGATGGCAGCACTTCAAATCACAAGAAACAGCAAACTGGAAGTGTTTTCGTACTCTCTTCTTTTATGCAGGGACGAAACAAAAGTATTTGTACTTGAATGCATAAGTTTTGAAATTCTAATGAATGTTATGCAAACTGGAGGAACTAATTTATAACATGCCAAAATCTTCAACTGAATGGATACAACTGTTAGGTCATGTCAGTTTTAACCCCAACAATTATGATTTGAACAGACAAGTTCAGACACCTTTTGGATTAATTAATTAATTAATTTTTGGAAGATTTAAATAAAATAAATAAATATTTATTTTATTTGTCCAAAAAGATTATAATGGGCCAAGCCCAATCTTTTGACCCATGACCCGCGACCCGAGCTCGATCGGGCCAGGCCGAGCCGGGCGAGTGGTGGCGGCACGAGTGTGTGGGCCTTTGGACTAAACCCAATATGATGCAAGTCTCTCTCCTTTCAAAGCCTATTGGTACCCATTGGGGCCTAAACTCAATTGTCAATCTAGGATATATAAATTAGTCATAATTCTTATTGTCTTCCAGTGTAGATACAAACTTTTCCACTTCTTTTTACAATCCAAAATTTTCAAGGTGTCAACCTTTGGCAATGATTTCTCATTCACCTGAAAATGCTTTTGCAAGACCAAATATATCATAATCATATGCTCACAGAGTAGAACATGTTCTAAATATAATCCACTTAAATAGGTGGTCCGAACCCATTCTAATATTTGATCAAAATTGATTAAAATCAATTATTTAGTCAACCATTTCCAACAATTCCCTACAGAAATGGAAATTACCAGAATAAATACAAATGATAATGCAGACACTAACAGAGAGTGCAAGCGGAAAGCTATTGCATTGGGAGATGTAGCTTCTAGCTTTGAACTTGCTTACTTGGCTAATTAGTGAACGTGATGTCTTGAACTATTTAGTCGTTAGTGTAAACTAAGACAATAATACCCACACAATATATTTCCAAACACTTGTTTGGTTCTCATTGTTGTGTTCATTTTGGCCCTGAACAACTCTTGGTTTCATAAGTGTTTTAGAGAATTCCAGCCTTAAAATTCTCATAGAAGTGGCTCGACTTCGCACTTACATAGGTGATCTCCTATTAAGAGTATTCTGTCATACTCTACTTGGTTTATCCAAGCTATATGAATCATTAAAAGTATAACTTAACCTAACACACTTTGCAAAAAAGCACTTTTGTTATCATAGGAATGGGAATGAGTTTTATTCCTAAGTGATTAACTGGATGTTCATAAATTAGTTGTCCTATTGAACCAATATCTTGAGATCTCCAGTCAACAAGGTTGGGTTACCATTACAAAAATTCATGCGTAGTAGGCTTTGAAGCCCATTTTCTTCGATAATTGGTATACTTGATCTCTTGGTAAACATTTTGTAAACGAATCCGCGAGATTCTCCTTTGATTTCACATAATCGATGGAGATAACACCACTTGAGATCAATTGCTTAATCGTATTATGTTTACGACGGATGTGTATAGACTTACCGTTATACATACTGTTTTGTGCCTTTCCAATAGCCGACTGACTATCACAATGAATACTGATAGCAGGTACTAGCTTAAGCCAACACAAAATATCATCTAAAAAGTTACGAAGTCATTCTGCTTCTTCTCCAGCTTTATCTAAAGCTATAAACTCAGATTCCATCGTGGATCGAGCTATACATGTTTGTTTTGAGGACTTCTAAGACACGGTTGCACCACCAATAGTAAAAACATAACCACTAGTGAACTTAGAATCCTTCGTGTCTAATATCCAATTCGTATTACAATATCCTTCCAACACTGCTGGATATCTTGTATAAGGTAATCCAAAGTTCAAAGTATATCTTAGATACCTAAGAACTCTATTTAATGCCTTCCAATGGTCACTACTTGGATTACTAGTGAATCTACTCAGTTTGTTCACAGCACATGCAATATCTGAACGTGTGCAGTTCATAATATACATTAGGCTGCCTATGATCTGTGAATATTTCAACTGAGACATATGTTCATTTCTATTTTTGACTAAGAGTAAACTTAAGTCAATTGGGGTTTTTACAAAACTTTCATCATATACATTAAACCTTTTGAGTGTAGTCTCAATATAATGAGACTAGGATATAACAACACCATCAGATATATTAGATATTTTAATCCCTAATATAATATCTGCTACACCCATATTTTTCATGTCGAAATGTTTTGTCAACATTTTTTTAGTATTCATGATAATATTATGATTGCTACCCATTATTAACCTGTCATCAACATATAAACATACAATTACATAAGCATTATGTGTGTTTTTTATATAAACACATTTCTCACACTCGTTAATTTTAAATCCATTTGATAACATCGTTTTATCAAATTTCTGATGCCATTGTTTTGACGCTTGTTTTAATTCATACAAGGACTTAACGAGTTTACATACTTTTTCTCTTGTCCAAGAGCAACAAATCCTTTAGGTTGTTCCATGTATATTTTTTTTTCTAACTCACCATTTAAAAATGATGTTTTAATGTCAATTTGATAGATCTCAAGATTATGTAATGCAGCGATTACAATTAAGACTCTAATGGATGTGATCCTCGTCACTGGTGAATATGTATTGAAGAAGTCAAGGCCTTCCTTTTGTCTATATCATTTTGCTACCAACCTGGCCTTAAATTTATCTATAGATCCCTCATGTTTTAATTTCATCTTGAAAATCCACTTACAACCTAGAGGTTTATTTTTAGGTGGGATATCCACCAACTTCCAAGTGTAATTTGGCATAATAGACTCTATTTTACTATTGATAGCTTCTTTCCAAAAATGAGCTTTTGAAGTAGACATTGATTAGGTAAATGTCTTAGAAACATTTTCTACCATATAGGTAAGAAAATATAGACCAAAAGATGTAGATGTTGTGGCCCTTTTACTGCGCCTAAGTTCTTCATTATTTTGATTATCATCATTTGCAGTATCATAAGTTCGTTTGTTTGAACTTATTTGTTTCTTGTCTTTACATAAATATCTTCGAAAAAATACAGCATTCCTAGACTCAATGATTGTGCATTCATGTATATCAAAAATATTTGACTTATGTACAAGAAACCGATATGTACTGCTGTGATTTGCATATCCAATAAATATGCAATCAATAGTCTTAGGCCCAATTCTAATTTTTTTAGGCTTAGGAACTTCTACTTTAGTCAAACATCCCACACTTTTAAATATTTATAGGTAGGCTTATGACATTTCCACAATTCGTATGGAGTTTCATCAATTTTCTTTTGTGGTATCTTGTTAAGAATGACATTTGCCGAGAGGATAGCTTCCCCCCATAAGTTTTGGGGTAGTCCAGAACTTATCAACATAGCATTCATCATTTCTTTAAGAGTTCAATTTTTGCGTTCAGCAATACCATTTGATTAGGGTGAATAAGGAACCGTAGTTTGATGAATAATACTATATTCTGAACAAAATTCTTCAAATGGTGCTACGTATTCTCCTACTCTATCACTACGAATAATTTTTATTTGTTTGCTAAGTTGATTTTTTCACTTCATTCTTATAATGTTTAAAAACATCTAAGGCCTCATCTTTGCTTCTTAGCAGATAAACATAACAGTGTTTAGTGCAATCATCGATGAAAGTAATGAAATAATTTTTACCACCTCTAGTTTGCATAAACTTTAAATCACATATATCGCTGTGAATTAACTCTAAAGGTGTTGTGTTTCTTTCAACACTTAGAAATAGTGTTTTGGCTAACTTAGCCTCTACACAGGTTTCACACTCATGATTAGGGTAAAATTGTAGATTAGGCAATAAATTTAAATTCATCATTCTACGAACAGAAATAAAATTTGCATGTCCTAATCTATGATGCCATAAACAAGATAACCCAAGCATATAAGCAGAACAAGATGTATTATTATGGCTTGATTTCGGTACAATAGTAAGGACATTCGTCTTGAACATCCCGTCACAAAGGTAACCTTTCTCTACATACATATCATTGTTAGTGAGTACAAATTTGTCAGATACAAAGACTAACTTAAAGTCATTTTTGCTAAGTAAAGAGCCAGATACAAGATTTTTACGAATATCAGGCCATGTAGTACATTGTTCAGGACGAGCTCTTTGCCGAAAGTCATTTTCAAAGTCACTTTCCCTTGTTCTTCAACTTTTGAACTTGCAGAATTTTCCATGAACAATTGTTCTCCATTGATTGCCTTGTTGTTAGAAAACATTGTCTTGTTAGCACAATTATGACGAGTAGCACCAGTATCTACCCACAATTCTCTAGGATTTCCAACACTATTGCATTTAGATACAACAGCACACAAGTTCATTTCTTGCATTCCTTCAGATAATATGTCTAATTCAGTCACATTCACTTGTGCATTTTGATTCTTAGGCTTGCCACGACACTCATTTTTACGATGTCCTGATTTACCACACTTGTAGCAATTTCCCTTGAATTTCTTAGCACTTTTCTTGTTGTCTTTGTTTGGAGCATTACCAGAATGTTTTATTTTCTTATTTGTCACCATATTGGCCTTTGCTTGTATAGATTGTCCTCCAAATTTTTTGTCGGACTTTCTATTATTTTCTTCAATCCTCAACTAGACAATTAATTCCTCCAAGTTCATCTCCTTGCATTTGTGCTTGAGATAGTTCTTGAATTCTCTCCATAAAGGAGAGCGTTTCTCAATAATTACAGCCACTTAGAATGATTCACTAAGGGTCATGTTTTCAGCATGGATGTCATGAAAAAGAACTTGCAATTCTTGAACCTGATTGATTACGGTTTTGGATTCCACCATCTTGTAGTGAAGAAACTTGCCAACAATGAATTTCTTTGTACCAGTGTCTTCTGTTTTGTATTTCTTCTCCAATGATTCCCGAAGTTCTTTTGACAATTTTTTGGCACTGTATACACCGTATAGTGTATTGTCCAATTCGTTTAGGATGTATTTTTTGCACAAGAAGTCGGAGTATTTCTACGCATCCAAAGCAATAAGAGACTCTTTATTGTTTGTTCCTTCTTGCACTACCGGATGATCCTCGCTAAGAAACCTTGCCAAATTCAAAATGGTCAAGTAGAATAGCATTTTTTGTTGTCATCTTTTGAAGTCCATACCACTGAATTTTTTCGGTCTCTCCATGTGGAACTGAAGTGGTTTGAACCAGAATAGTTATAGGTGGTACGGCATTGGTTGCACCATTAGTAGGGCGGACAATGTTACTCTCATTTGTATCCATTTCTGTTTCCATAAACAGAAGATAAACTTTCAATATACTAAAAATAAAATATGACTTTGGTTGTTGAACGTATAGATAAATGGAGAGAATTAACAATGATCAAAATTAATTAACAATAATCAAACTTGTTAACAATAAGATTAACAATATTCAAATTAATTAAAAGTAACCAAGATTAGCAATAATCAAAATTAATATTATATTTATGCAATCTATAGCACATAAAAATGTCTGATAATTATGCAATCATTGTGTACTCTAATTAATGCAATCTGATAACCAAAAAAACTTAACCAATGAATTTAGGTAATTAACATACTACTTTTAGAGCATCTCCAATGCAACAATGTCTAATATGTATATATGGTAAAAGACATTGACATTATATCAAGAAACTTCTCCAATGCAACAATGTTCATTGTGCAAATGTGGCAAATTATTATTAGTTTTTTAGAAAAAGGAAAGAGAGAGAAATCTATTGATTGGATATAAATTTTTAAATTAATGGTAGACATTGTCAAAAGACAATGTCTAGAATTAGACATTGTGCTAGACATTTTCTAGCATTAATTGTGCTACATAAGCAATTTTTTGTCATTTGTCAAAAAAAGTATTAAACATTGTGCTTGACATTGTTGCATTGGAGATGCTCTTAAAATGATGCAAAAATAAAATAATTACTAAAGCAATTAGTAATGTATCAAATTAATGCAAATTGTAATCTATATGCACAGATTTATTTGTTAATTGTTCGAGCCAATTATTGTTGAAGAATTGCAGTGATACGGTCCCAGTATAGATTACAGATAATGCAATTAGTAATGATGCACTTACAGATTACAGATTACAAATTACAAATTACAATGCAATTACAGATTACAAATTACAATGTAAGTACATATTACAAATTATGCAGTTTCAAATTAATGAGTTTAAGTGATCTGTACGCATAGCATGCAATTTTCAGATTTCAAAATTTACAATAGTATAAAATGCACGAATAAAATTCCAATTTCGTCTTAAAATGTTGGTTAAATACTAATAGTACAAATTATATTGTACACTTATTTGTTGATGAAAAAACAAATTCAAAAATTTGCAAAGATTAAAAATAGTGGATCAATGCTAGAGTTCGACTCTATATCTTTAAGACGAATTTGTTCCGCTATGGTGCTCACGGGTTGATGACAATCGTCTCCCAAGGTACAAAGATTTCTTCTTGCGATGGCAGCACTTCAAATCACAAGAAACAGCGAACTGGAATTGTTTTCGTACTACCTTCTTTTATGCAGGGAAGAAACAAAAGTATTTGTACTTGAATGCAGAAGTTTTGTAATTCGAATGAGGGTTATGTAAATCGGAGGGCTAATTTGTAACAACCCAAATTTTTCGCATTTCAATTTCAAGTAAATAAAAATTTCTTAATTTCAGCGTCGCTTCGTACCCCATGATTTATTTTAAAAATTTTGGTTATGTTTAAATTTTGTGCATGTTCGCTTCAAAATTTTAGTCGACGTCTATTGAAATTATTTGAAAACGAACCTTATTCTATTTTATTTGTTAAGTTTTAATTTCAAGTTGAATGAAATAATTTATAGCCTAAATTTTAAAACTTATTCTTCGGTTCTATCTAAAAAAAAAAAAAATCCCAGCAATTTACTTTCGCTTTCTTAGCCAAAGTCGATTCACTTTTCGACACAAAAAAAAAAAAACTTAGCCAAACAACCCTTTAAATTATACCATTTCCGACAAACAAACAACCCCTACTGAAATAATAAAACGCCTCCCATTACGAGAAAAAAAAAAAGCATCCAGACCCTTTCTTTTTGCAACCATGTTCATTCCATTCTTCACCCACTCTCCCATCACCAATTAACTACATTTCTCCACCTCATTAACCTACCCTAAGGTCAAGGTTTTCCTCCCAAATCGAAAAAAAAAACGTCCTGCAGGTATGGATATTTCTCCCGCCACCAAAACCAAGAGCCTCCATGATCATCTAACTGGTCCACAACTTCCCACTTTATTCCCTCTTACTTACCCTCATTGGTTAACCAATTTTTCCCCCAATAATGTCCCAAAATTAGGCCATTTCCCCAGCAAAAATCATAAGAAAACGTCTAGTTTTGTTGCCATTTTTACAGAGAGTTTTCAGCCCACATATATCCCAATTTCGGCCCTCATTTGCACTCAAGTTTTGGTCCCCAGATTTAGCCGTAAGTTCTAACTTTTATTTCCTTTAACACTTCCACTTTCTCACCCCAATTTCGTCCATAAAGCAGCCCAGAAACAAGCCTCTAAGTTAAGTAAAAACTCATTTTCTCCTTCATCATTTTCGGTCCAAAGAGAGCATTTCTAGCAATCTTCACCACTTCGTTCCAGTTGTTGGCCAGTGAGAAAAGGGACTTAACCTTGCTCTTAATACACTAAAGTTCCTTATATATATATATATATATATATATATATATATATATATATATATATATATATATATATATATATATATATATAGTGTACGGATCTTGATTTTGGAAGTTGCATAAACGATTTTTCGTCCATCAAAACTTCAACCGAAAACTCATTCTCGAGGTAGTTTTACTTAATGTTTTCTTGCGATTTTGAAATGAAGTTTCGGAAAAATTATGATGTTATTTGAATGTCATGCAAACTTAATTATGAAGGAACTTATGATAGTGATTGAAAGTAATCACTTTAACATGTTTGTGATTGAAAGAAAACACGTATGATGATGATGATGATGATGTTTTGTGGTGCCGGCTACCAATGTTTATGATATGATGTACGTTTCAAAAATCATGGCATGTCGAATTCATGTTTAAGTAAAATTTTCCACATGTCATAAATATTGCTACTGAGTGTTTCTTATGAAATACTCACCCCCAAATGAATAAATTTTTAGATTGAATTGGTCGGCGTTGATCCGATAGCGGTAGGCTAATGAGCTTGTCATGGAAATTTTTATTTAGTTTATGTTTTGACGTCGAAATGATCAAGTCAATTATGATGTAATTATTATATTTTAAGTATTTTATTTATTAATTAACTATGTAAAATGTACGGAAACCAGTTATTGTTTTAATTGTCGTTCAAAGTTTTATGAACCTGCCTAGTTTCATTTTTCAGAATTTTTAGTTTACTGTCCTCTTTTTGAAAAATCATAACTTTTTCCACAGTTGAAGTTTTTCAGTGAAATCAGTGGCTATGGAAAGCTTTATATGTTTTCTAATACCAATAAATTGGAATCACTCAAAAATTGCATCGGATGAATTTATTATGGATGTTTGAACGGGCTGCCTTAAGACACCCGGGACAGTTTTTTAATCATCTTCGGCTATCTTTTTTACCTACCAAATGACGTAGATAAAGTTTGAAATTTTAACATGTTGTAGTCCGTAGTCCCAAGTATCTACAGTTCAAATTTTGAAATTTTTGAAGTTCGTTTGAATGGTCTACTAAATGGTGGCGACACCTATCACGGTATAGACAAAACTATGAAGTTTTGAAGAAAATTTCATTTTCCCTTGCACGCTTGTTATTTTTCAGCATCAATTTCATTTTTAAAACCCTTCAAGGGCATAGGAAATATTATTTAGATTCGTCATATATATTTTAGAGATTATTTTAGTGACCCTCCGGGTTGAGAAAATTCGGGGCGTTACATAATTTATAACATGCCAAAAGCTTTAATTGAATGGACACAACTGTTGGAAGATTTAAATAAAATAAATAAATTTTTATTTTATTTGTCCAAAAAAGATTATAATGGGCTTGTCTTTTGACCCGTGACTCATGACCTGAGCCTGGCCGAGCAGGCGGCGGCACGCGTGGGCCTTTGGACCGAACCCAATAAGATGTAAGTCTCTCCC
The DNA here is from genome assembly GCA_023638005.1 of Forsythia suspensa. NCBI lineage: Eukaryota > Viridiplantae > Streptophyta > Magnoliopsida > Lamiales > Oleaceae > Forsythia > Forsythia suspensa. Next base: position 33,641,905 of record CM042674.1, on the reverse strand, counting down.
CTTTCAAAGACTAATGGAACTCCTTGGGGCCCAAACCCAATTGTCAATCTAGGATATATAAATGAGAAAATTGTCTAAAAGTCATCTACTAGTGACTTGTTTCAAATTAGGTCAAAACAAATTTCAAAATTGTTAATAATTCATACTTTCCTTAAATTTTCATATTAATTTCAAAATTATCCCTATGATCCATATTTTCCACACACTGCCGCAGCCACCACTATTCCCACCACCTCCACCACCACCGCCGCCGCCGCCGCCGCCGAGTCAAGAAAACATTCCAAAATCTTATTCAGATCTGAATCCATCATATCAAAATTTGGCTCGGAACCAAAACTTTCTTTCTTGGTGATGGAGTGAACTTGGAAGCTGCAGAAATCATTGGAGATCTTTTTCATGGAACCCATAGCCACCTGCCGGATTTTTTCTGCTTTTATGTTGTGATCTTTTTCATTGTTCTCTTTCTCTTTACAATCTCTTAAAGCAATGATGCTTTTTTTTCTCCATTAAGCGTCTTCTCGCAAAATCTGAAAATTCATAAGCACAAATCCTTTATAGCTTTTGTTTTCTGCAAAAGTATACTGAAGGAAGAGTTGCATTCCTGTTAGAATATACGGTAGATTCTATAGATAATCTTCAAGATTTCAGCAACTGTTATATCGTGTTCGTTGAGATCTGGATCCACTGATTATGTTCTTTTCAAATAACCTTAAGGATGGTTTTGCCCTTCAAAATTTCTGTTGGAGACTGTTGCTCACTTGAATTCTGAACTGTTCTGGATGGAAAAATTCATTATTGGTCTGATCCTAGTTTTCTATTCGTGCATCTGTTGGTTTTCTCTTATTTTTCTTTGTTTTTTCTTGGGGGAAGGTGCTGGAGGTTGAGTAAACCTCTTATTTTTCCTTTGTGGTTCCTGCTTCCACATAGGAAAGCTTCGTTGGTTTATGCTGTCTGCAGCTAGCATGCATTTTCACTTCTTTGTTGAAGGTTTGGTTTGTAATGGGTAGTTTTGTAATCAAGAATGAGAAACATTATCATAAACACATTTGTATCATAATACTGTATTATAAAAAATATTAAGGAAGATTTGTTTGATGAATTTTTGTAGAGTTGCCAAAATTTGTTATAATAAATAGCAACTTGAATTTCTATAGGAATGAAAAAGTTCGATGTGTGATACTGTTTGAATGTCTTAGTTTTATCTATGATACTGTTTTAATCCATGATACAGTTTTGTTTAGGTAATGTGCATTAGTATATTTTGATATTGTTTTAATTCATGATACTGTTTTAATCCTATGATACTGTTTGAATGTCTTAGTTTTAATCCATGATACTGTTTTGTTTAGATAATGTGCATTAATATATTTTGATATTGTTTTATACAATAATACTGTTTTAATCATATGATACTGTTTGAATATTTTAGTTTTAATCCATGATACTGTTTTGTTTAGGTAATGTGTATTAGTATATTTGGATATTGTTTTAATCCATGATACTGTTTTAATCCTATGTCTTAGTTTTAATCTATGATACTGTTTTGTTTAGGTAATGTGCATTAGTATATTTTGATATTGTTTTAATCCATTATACTGTTTTAATCATATGATACTGTTTGAATGTCTTAGTTTTAATCTATGATACTGTTTTGTTTAGGTAATGTGCATTAGTATATTTTGATATTGTTTTAATCCATGATACTGTTTTAATCCTATGATACTGTTTGAATGTCTTACTTTTAATCCATGATCTTTGTTTTTATTTAGGTAATGTGCATTAGTATATTTTGATCTTGTTTTAATCCATGATATCTTGTTTGAATCTATGTGGAATGAATTTTATTTATGATACCGTGCTTTTATCTTTGATATTGTTTAATTATGGAAATGTTTGAACCCGTGATACTGTTTGAATGTCTTAGTTTTGTCTATGATACTGTTTTAATCCATGATAATGTTTTATTTAGGTAATGTGCATTAATATAATTTGATACTGTTTTAATCCATTTTTTAATCTATGATACTTTTTTGCATAATACAGTATCAAACAAAACACATGACTAATTAAACAGTATCAAAGATAAAAGTATGATATCATAGTCATTTGTGTTGTTTGATACTGTATTATGCAAAACAGTATCACAAAAAATAGTATCACAATAGAAATGAATATAGAATTTGCACAAGTGCTCAGAATTTTTATTATAATATGTTTTCGAAATGGTCTCGACAAAACGGTCAAGACCAGTAGCTTTGCTATTGTGTATGATAGATTTTATCCGTTTGAAGTCGTCTCTTTAGCTTAAAATGACAATCTTTAATTTTTTTTTCTCAAAACAGTATCACAAATCCTCTAAAACAGTATCACGGATAAATGTACATCCTTTTGTTGCAAATTAAAGCTCTTCCAAGGTATCTGGGTCCCTTAAAAGCAAACACATACTTCAGAGCAATGCCAAGATGAAGAAAGAAGAACTGCCAATCATTCTCAAGTTAATGAGAAGTTATGCAAAGGGTTCTCATCTAAAACTATGAACAATGTTTCTAATTCTTCCCTTGAATTAGAACATGTTTGAGATTAAATTAGGACATAAATTTTCATTGGATAGATAAGTATAAATATATAAGGTGTTTAATGGTAGGTAGACGAATTAATCAGTAGAGAATAAACAAGAGAATAATATTATTCTTAAAATGTTTCATTAATAGTACAAAATCATAGATTTAACAGTATCACAAAAAACAGTATCACAATTAGCGTTTTTTTACAATTAAGGGTATGTTGGTCTTTTAGCTCTAAAATGTGACTTTAATTGAATTAAGTTTTGAGCATATGACTTTAAAGTCCATAAGTGCCTAAACAGTGACCGGTCCTGAATTTACCCATTTTTCATTCACCCGGAAATGGTCTTGCAAGACCAAATATAACATAATCATCTACTCACGAAGTAGAACGTGTTCTAAATATAATCCACTTAAATAGGTAGTCCAGACACATTCTAATATTTGATCAAAATTGATTAAAATCAATTGTTTAGTCAACCATTTCCAATACTCTGAACGTCGAAATCAATACTAAATATTATGTATATACTTCATGAATAAAAGATACAATTTTCTTTTCTTAGTAAACTAATTTAAGTATGTTTGGTAAATATTTTTGTAGATTATAAGTATTAGGTCCTGTAAAATTTGTAAATAAAAAGTGGATAAAAGTTGTGGATACTACGAAATGTGTAGATAAAAATAAGGGTAAATAGCACAAAACGTCCCTACCTATTGAGGGTATTGTGGAAAACGTCCCTACCTTCAAAATTTTGGCATTTTCACCCTTACCTACTGGATTTCCAAAACAAAACGTCCTTCAGTCCAAAAATATAGGGGTAAATTAGTCCAACCACTTTTTTCACATATATATTACTTCTTTTAAAATTGGGGGGCTTCCTATGCAATTTCCAAAATTGCACGGCAGGCCCCCATCCAGCTTGGAGAATAGCATTCTTCATCCCTGCCCTGTTTCAAACTCTATCAGCATACGGTATTTTCTTCCTCGGCAAAGATTTGCCCGATGGAAACTACTCTCAACTGCATAAATCTGGAGATAAACACAAAGATAATTTCTCACAGGTTTTCTATCACGCAATTACAATTACGAGGTCGGATCTTGGCATTAACTTACGGTTATTGTTTCGGGGTTGACCTTACAATAGACAACATAATTGCACAAGATTTTTTTATGATAGATTCAATGTGAACCTTCATATTCTTTGGAATTATTGCAGCCGCTTTTGGTTTGGCAAATTTATTCTCACGACCGCGGTGGGATTTTATCGATATTATGGCAAAGAGGTATGGAATGAGAGGCGGGCTATGGGCACTGTGGATTGTGCACGAGACATTGGGTGGCATTTTCGCATTCTTTTAGGCAAAGTTGGATCTTTGGGTGTGTCGATTCTTTGTAATGATTATATTTTCCGTCTTTGTTCAAGCTGCGTGTGGCCTTACTTTCGGGATTGTTCCTTTCGTATCAAGAAGGTATTTTCTCTATAACTCATTCACATTCTACTACTATTTTGTTCAATAACGCCTCTAGCTCCTCCTTTTTTATCTTCCCATCACCATCTCTCGTCTATCAATTCAAAAGCTTGTTTTAACTTTCAAAATCCGCCCATTCCTCGTGGTAGACCACCGATCGGCGTGGTGACCCATTGGTGGGGTTTCGACTCGGTTTGGAAATCATCCGACGAAGAAGCGATTTACATTGTTTGAAAGCTGAAGGAAGTTGGGTCAGATTCCGATCCAGGAATGGATTGAGATTTCTTTCTACTGAAGAGCTTTTTGGGAATATTTTTGATGAGTTTCATAGCAGAATTGAGAGAAGGATAGCTGAAGAGAGAAGGGTGTCTGAGGGTGAAATTTTGCCAATAATTAACCACCAGGAATCCCTGAAGGATAGCTAGATTTGGGGACGGGGGCCTGCCATGCAATTTTGGAAATTGCATGGAAAGCCCCCAATTTTAAAAGAAGTAATATATATGTGAAAAAAGTGGTTGGACTAATTTACCCCTATATTTTTGGACTGAAGGACGTTTTGTTTTGGAAATCCAGTAGGTAAGGGTGAAAATGCCAAAATTTTGAAGGTAGGGACGTTTTCCACAATACCCTCAATAGGTAGGGACGTTTTGTGCTATTTATCCTAAAAATAATGTTTAACCAACTTATAAGTATTTATAAGTATTAACAAACATAGACTAAAATGTTTAACAAATGAGAAGGAAATCGTTTTGGTTTGAGAATTTAAATGTCAAGAATTAAAAAGTGAAATCGTTTTGGTGGCACTTTGCACATATTCATTATGTTGGAAATCTCTGCTTTAATTTGTCCTATGATATACCAGTGACTTAATTTTATTCAAATACTAGTACAAGCTTCATTTGTCCTAATTTATATGGAACTAATTCGATTGGACTAAATTTGACCCCTATGTGAAGTTATGGGACCAAAAGTGCAATAGTCAGTAGCCAAAATGGGGTGGAATTAGAAACACTTTTGTAAAAAGTCCGACTAAACGGCTTTCAGGCCTCACGTCTCGTCCTCGTTTTGTCCTTATCTCTCTCTCGTCCAAGCTTCGTCTAAATTCAAAAAATTTGAAGTTCGGCCTCCACATTTAACCATTCTTTTTGCTTTTTAGAACATTGATTAGAAATGCCTCATTTTTTTTCATGTGACGTTAGATTGACTACACCACACACACGTACACATTTTTTCTCTTTTTTTACTCTATTAATCACTTAAGTTTAAAAAAATTCACAAATAATTACTGAATTTAAAAAACTAACGAATAATCTGATGCATCGTCGACAAAGGGGTGTTGGTCAACCACTTTGGATTATTTGAATAAAATGTGAGCAAGATTGCTTCTCAAGACCGAATTTCACATTTTTTTCCTATTATATATTGTAAGTTAGGGTTAGAGTTAAGGTATTAGATTAAAGATGAATTTTGGAATTTTCCTCCAATAATCGTTGTATTTCTGTGTTAATGGAGTTCGACCCAGTGAATTAACAGTGACACGTTGGATGTTCATACTTGGTGAAACTATGTCATAAACATATAGACTATACAAATTTTTCACACTTCATTATGTGATTACAGAGAGTTTCTGCTGCTCGAAATCGGACAGTGCCCGACTCTCACATGGGGGTGTGTGGGGGGCGTCGAGCAACACACAAGTTCCCTATGTGATTATTATATATTATATCAATAAAGTCAAAGAACTCAAGTAAATCAAACATATTTTTAAAAATACTAAGAACATTAAACATGTATTTCTTTGTACTAAATTCTTAAAAGTATAGGTATCATACTCGATTTGGTTCTTCATCTAGACAAGTCATTCAGTCACTAAATTACTGTTCAATCAGTGAGTCACTGATTCAACCGACAATCATTGTTGGACTATAATTTAAATATAAAGTAATTTATTAGATACAAAAACATATCGTTCATTTCTTCTTTCTTGATATATTTATAGTTGTGATAGTAATTGTTACACAATATTGGATTTCTTTTTCCATTATCTTAACTTTCATTAATTATAATTTTATTTTAAAATAAAAGATAAGTCGCAATTAATATTTTTGTTACACAAGTTGTACCATATTTTCATTCTTCAAATATTAGGATTTTGCAACATACTATTCCAACATTTTAAGTAATGCAAATTATATTGTTTATTAAATTTGTGTGTTTGAATCAAGTAAATGTTTTAAATACCTTGTGGTTAATTATCATAATTAATGATAAGAACTTATTTCCATTTTTTTATGGTAATATATATATATATATAATTGTTCACTATTAGTCATGCACTAAGTAGTTAAATCTTTAACCTATTCCTTTGTCCAAAGTGTAAATCCAACCAGACCAATGTTTGATTCACTCACTTTTTTTGGCCTGGCACGTCCGATTTAATTCTAATAACTATTGTTAAAGAGATTTAGCTCTTAATAACAAATAAGTTTTGCTTAACTAAGTTATCAAGAAAACAGTCACTTCAAGGTTCAATCATTATAAATGACACATGTAATGCTAAGGTTGCATATGTCAACCTTCATTACAAGGCAACATTGTTGTCTTGTATATGAAGCACTATAGTGTATTATATCAGTTCAACCCTAACTAATGATTGGACGCTCTATACTCTAATCATAGAACAATCAGGGTAATTTAAGAGAGAGATTCCCTAAAAATGCATGGTCGTGGTGCAAACAAAATTAGAAGTTACAATTTCTCTCTGACTGCTATTATTAATACCAGCCAAATACTCAACCCGGTTAATTAAGGAAAACAATTAAATCTGTCAAAGAAATTATTCTAGTTTTCTATAATTTCAGACAAAATGCACATCATGATCAAAAGGACAAACACTTTTATAGGTGGTCTGAGAAATCCGGAGAGCTGCACCATCCAATTTAGAGCAATGAAATTGATAATAACCAAAAAAGAATGAAAGAAAGAATAAAACCCTCCAAGCTTTTCAATTATATTTATATACAAGTCAAAACAGCTAATATTACAACAGAAGGGAGAGCAGCAGAGGTCCATAACATAAAAATATCAGTTCTGTTTCTTCTCATTTATCTATATGTTTGGCTGGAGTTTGGAACGATCTTAGAAAACAAAACAAAAAAAAAGTAGATCAAAAAAGGAGAAAGTTGAACAATGACTACAATTACAAAAGTAAAGATCAGAATATAAACCTATGTTCTTCAGAAGTGAGGGTGGCCAAAAATGGAACTGTATTAGTCACCGGGGACAAGTGGTTTAGTTGGAGCGAGGCAGCAAAAAGCTAAATCCCGAGTTCTCGCGGATTAGTGCTGGAGGTTCAATATCAGATATGTCAATTGGTTCCATGGACTTGGATATGTCATCAACCGAAAACGGTATGCTGCAAACGCCCATCAAGAGAGACCAAAACTTGCTTCAAAAACGATGTAAGAGCAAAAAGAGTAGCAGAAATATGGAAAGTCTACTAATTAACATAGTCAAGAATTCCCCTTCCTATCCTTCCTAACCCTTTTGGCTAAGCTTGCAAAACCATGAAATGAAATAACTTTTTAATCCCCAGATACTGAACACCTATGGAAGTGGCCACAAAAATTATTCCACATTATGTTGAAAGCAAAATTCTGTTGCTCAACTTTTATATGCCTTAGGTTTCCGGACTAATTCCCAAGTTCTGATGTAATTTAAAGTGAAGTTGGAAGCAATAATTACAGACAGAATATGCAAAATAATTTGTCCAGTAGGAACTCGACAATGCTAACCTGGAATCATCGTCCAACAGAAAAGAATTGCTTACTGCATTATTTGAATCTTCAGTCATTAACACCCTCATTTTGGATATAACCTGTGTGCAGTAGCAAAAAATCATGAATGTCATTAAGTTTCCTATATATATATATATATATATATATATATATATATATATATATATATTGTACAATGAAATTACTCTCCTTTTGAAGAAGTTGACCCTAACCTAGTTTGAGTAATGGCATCTGTAGAAACTTACATCTGAAGACACACTATGTGTGCCGTATTTGTCATCCCAATACATTGTACTGATCCGATACATTTGCTGAATACTCAGCACCTATAACAAAGAGAAAGGCACCAACTGATATATAAGGCAAGACTTGATGTCAATATAACTGTATCTATGTTTTGGGCGAAGGTATGACTTACCGGGCAAAGGTCATGACTAATTTCATCCAGTGTTTTCTTAGGCTTTTGGTGGACAACCTGGATTGAAGTAATTTATTTTTAAGGTCATTGTGTCGTCAAATTATTTTCCTTATATGGAAGTAGAACAACCTAAGACTGTTAGAGAATCCAGCGAGGATAAAATAAGTGGAAAACTGTTTACCAGAAATCCAATGGCTTGTCTAATATGCTTCAGCTCGTCCCAAGCTGAACCTGCATACTGCAATGTTTTGAATTATTTTCATTTAAAAGAATTTAAAATAATTTGTCATTCCCAAAATTAAATAATATAAAACTGCAAGTACCACATCAGTTGCATCGTAACACCAATGCTCCAATTCAGCCAGTCCAGCCTTAACATATTCACCATTACTAAATGAACAGCATTCTCGTCTTAAAAGAAGGCTGCAGACACAAGAATATAAGGAAATAATTTTTTATGCAGTATAACAGTAATTGATGACGATATAGAAGGAAAAAAATAAACTCCACCTGTTAAACAATTGAACATTGATGAAAGAAAATATCTGTGTGAACACCTTGCGGACTAAAAATGGGGGCACCTGACAAAAATACAGAAAACAAAAAATGTAAGATTCTTTAATATAGATAATCTCCAAACAAAATTAGGTGTCCAAACCAGTAGATGAAAAGACACGACCCACCACCAAGATACATTAAAGTTGGAGAATTTTTGCACTGTTTTTCCCCTAATTAAGTTGGAAAGCGTGGGAAAAAACATCTACTGATGTCTGTCTATAAGCAAACCATTTCAGCTTTAGCTGGGAAACGGTTGGATTATACTAAAAGAATGAAAGCAACAGAGAATTTACAGACATGATTGGCTTTTAAAGTGTTCAAGAAATTCCCAAGGCTCTTCACAATTCCCTGCCAGTGAGCAATCAAAGCTTGCTGAGCTGCTGTGTTCGCAACAGAACGTGATGATCCCTTAACTAAGCTTGCTCTAGAAGTTCTAGGTGCCTATTAACAGATTCAGACAAAGCAATAAAGATGATCAGAAAACAGAATATATTTGATTTCTTTAGAACAAAGTGGAACCTGATGAGTCTACACAACTAATTTAATTACCTGAATACATAATCCAAGCAACGGCGAAATCTCCTTCTTCAAATTATCCCGAATCATTCCATAAATTTTCTCCACATATGCAGTAAGTTGCTGCTTGAAAAGCAAAGCAGGGTATTTGGCTTCTACTTGGCGTAAGGTCTCGACTCCACCAGGCAAACCATTCACAAAGGAGATATTTACTCCATGAGGGCTTCCTCGAAAGCTCTAAGAATAAACAGTAGTGAGTGTGAAGTAGATAAAATACAAACTTTCTTGGCAGGGAATACTTTCAAATGAACCATCAACTTTTGCCTGTCAATGAAGAGGAAGAGAAAAAACTTTTACTTGTGACATCCTGCCAAATAGAGTAGCTGAGGATGATCGGCGACGTAGAGGAGCCATTTCAGTGGTGCCACTTGCTTTCAGTGTACGTTGGAGTGGCAGTAATAGGGTTGAAGCATTTGACAACCAATAAGCCAACACGTCGTTGTTATCCTGGTTTTTCTGTAAATTTAAAAAATTTTGAGGATTACAATAAATGAAAAGAACACACAACACACAAGGAAGTATAAACATTGGGTTCCATAACTCAAACCTCAATAGCATGACCTATAGTCTGGATTATCCGGTCAAAGATACTAGTTCTCTCAACTTCAAAAGACCTCCATTGCAAAAGGCACTTGAAAATGATACAGGCTGCAATTGGCCTGTTTCCTGCAAAACCTAAGTGCTGTCCAATACAACGAATGAGCAACTCCTGATTCTCCAGTTGTTTCTCATTAAGTGATTTCTGTGGCTTGTCTTCCACTTCAGAAAATGAATGGCTATGCAAATCCTAATGCAATTGAGGCACATGGAAAACCAAGTTGAGGGTTAAAAATGATTGGCAATACAAGCAGTAACATAAGGAGAGTTTATTACCACATGCATCTTAGCATCCCCAAAAACATGACCACTCTCAGTCCTCTGCCATTTGCAAATCCAGAAACTTTTGTAAGACACCAAAGTTTTATATTCCTGCTATGACACAGAAGATAGTCTCGGAAATACCTGGATGATTGATCTAGAGCGTCCAGAAAGGAATTTATTTGGTGCCATCGATACAGCTTGTTGACGAAGAACTTTATTCTCCGACTCTAAATTATTCAGCTTCTCTTCTAGCCTAATTAAGATGCGAAAATTTAATTATCACATCAGATAAACAAATAACCGTATCAAAATAATAGCCATCCTACAAAAATAGACCTATCCCGTCTTCTAAAGTGCAATCAAGATACACTGCTCTCTTGCTTTATAAAACAAAAATGTAGCAACCGTAAAAAAGGCAGTCATGCCAACTGTTGTACAATTTGATCAGGATTTCTGGAAATCGTGGGGATATTTATACCAACATGATGATGATCATTTAATTAAATGGTGTTATATTGCAGATTGTGCATTAAGTACAAGCATTTTCCATGTGATGACTAGTTCAACCTAAACTCAAGATTATGTGACACTGATGATCAACTTGAGTACAAGTAAGAATAGAATTCCCTCAACCCCAATCCTTTACCCCATCTTCTCCCAAGTAGTGCACATACACAAAGAAATTGTTGCAATAGAAAGGACGAAGGTTAGAGTCTTTGGAATAGTGGGTGCCATGCGTAGGAAATGATGAGCATGATTTTGAATGAGTAAATTTATCCTGTGCGTTTGAGGCATTCTTGGTGGTTAAGGGAATATGACAATGTGGTAGTTCGAGTGGTCCACAGTTCGATAGAGTTGTCATTTTCAGATTTGATGAAAAGAGTAGTAGAGGGGTTGAGGATACAGACAACATTTAAAGGGGTGGGTGCAGGGTACAGTGGTGGTTTGGGAAGGGGCAGATGCAAAGGTGGAAGCGAGTGTGGTAGTATTGATGATTAAAAAAGAGACAAAATGGTAGATTCCAAAATGTAGATGGAGATTATATTTTTGCCTATTTCCAAATGGCCAAATGCCTTTAGTGGAGACTGTTATCTGCTGATCAGGGACCAACGATCCCGTGTCTGTTCCATCCATTTTGATGGATCCTTACAGTGTGAAAGAGAAAGGCACAAAGATCATTGGTCCTGACTGGCGAGAAAATGAGCAAGTTCTTTTGACCTCTGTGCATTGAGCATATAGAAATCCTAGTCCTTTGGTTTATTCTGAGTATTCTATCACCAGCCTTTGTCTCAGATGCAAGAGTCTCATACATAGTCGTCTGACGCAATTATCTAAATTACTGGTTTGAACTTTGAACCATATTTCCTTTTGAAGAGTTTGACATTCAAGCTCATATTAAAGATATTATTATTTGTCTAGAAATACAGTAAATGGAAGAATAACTCAATTAGACATAAAGATTATTTTTATTTATCGTTTTGACTACCTGTGCATAGATTCCTGTAGTTGATGAACACTTTTTTCTGTTTCTTCTAACTTTATACGCCTCTCTTCACTACATTCCTGTGCTTCAGAGTATTTCTTTCTCAAATCATTAGAGGTTTCCTTTTCGTTTTGCAGAGAAGCCTGAACAGAAGAGAATACACAATCAAGCTGACAGTGTCTTGTTTCACTAGAGAAAGACACATACACAAACTATATTATCAAGCAAAACTGGATCTTCTACCACGTGCATATTCTTAATGTTCTTTCATAACAGATTTTACTGTTTACCAGGTTATGCTGCATACCCTTTGAATCTATAGAAGTAAAACTTGCATTAGATCCTGTCAATGATGCATCAGTATACTGGAACACAATTCATGAACCTCCTGGACATAACTCATTCTCAATCGCTTTTGATTGCTTTCATATTTAGATTCTTCTAATTTTGGTCGTTATGAAATGAATATGCAAGAGGACTTGATGCGTCAAAAGGAAAGCTTTCATAAACTTTATACTAGAAAATTAACTCAATCAGAAATAATCCATGCTTCCTACGTGCAGAATTCTAACTCATGACTCTACTAATATACTCTTGTACCAATAGATGTATCTACTAGATGCAATACAAATTTTTGAGAAAAGTAAAGTGATGTAAAGAAAGAATACATATCAGAACTAAAATGAATATGCCTCTCAAAATATGAAACTTGTGGAGCCCCTATTTAAGTGAATAGAAAGAGCCAAAGCTTCCATCTGTATCCAGTAAAGGGTCTACAATTTGTACAGTCAGCAAAGGGTATGGTACAGATCATATGTTGTCTCCAATGTCTTGTCATGTCAACAGAGGTACCCGTACCCATACCAAACGAGTCCAACCACTGCTGGAGAAGATAGATGGAAGAAATGCAGATACATAAAAGGCGAAGAATTCCAATATCAGTGGAACGAGAAAACTGTAAAGTGCATGTTATGCTCCCACATATATCCCCAGAAAATCTCGCTGGAATGTTAAAAACAGAAATATGGAGCAAAACACAAATTATAAAATTGAGTTGTAGGTTTTCAGACCCGAGTTCTAGGAACTCAAAAAAAGTTTATCTTGCCTCAAAGATTAACTTCCTCAAAAAATCCAGCTATCTAGAACGGGTTGAAAGATATCCTTATAGATTACAAATTATCGGCAAAACAACTAGTCTGCTAGACTGTTCATGCTGAGTGCTCTGACGTGAATTAGGTGAGAGGAATGAAAGGATTATGCCATTAGAAGCAGTAACAGAAAGAGGAATAATTATAGACACAACGTAAAAGTAATCGAGATTCAATGGCTTAAGTATTTGCATTATGTTGTGTAATCAAGATTCAATGGCTTAAGTATTTGCATTGAGTTCACAACATACTATTAATATCCAAATTATCATGGTTAGAATACTAGGGTTATCAATGTATGAAATCGGAGTCCAAGGTTCAAAATGTCTATGGATCACAAACACAAAGATAATGGACTTGTAGGGGCCAATAAGGCAATTATCCTTTGGATTCCCTCGTGATTGTTCTTGACGAAGATACTTTAATTTCCATTGCAGGATGTTTAAAGCTCTTATAAGCTAAATGGTGGGACAATTTTGATGAGAAACTCCAATGGAGCTTGCAGCTCAAGATCTACATTGATAGTGACTTTGCTGTGGTCATAAGACAACTGTGTGGAATGAGGTTGCCTAGACTAAAAGTTCATATCCAAGAAGTTGCATGTATGAACAGTACTTGTTGTGAGTGATGATTTGAGTAAAAAAGCAAACTGAAGACTTGCAAGGAAATTGGATTGAGTGTTGAGGAGTAAATTACCAAAGTAACAAGTAAAAGCATAACTTACATGCACGGATGAACTCAAGACTATGGCTGGAGCTCATGGGTCACATCAAGTTTGACTTCTCTATATAGTTGCATGTGTAGGAACATAACTTGTTGAGAGTGATGATTTGAGTGAAAAAGCAAAACTGAAGACTTGCAAGGAAAGTTGGATCGAGTGTTGAGGAGTTACCAAAGTAACAAGTAAAAGCATAACTTACATGCACGGATGAACTAAAGACTAAATGGCTTGAGCTCATGGGTCATGTCAAGTTTGAGTTCTCTATATAGTTCACTTTCCTTACAAGCATTGCAAAAATTACTTTACACTATTGATGCATATTGAATTCAACAATCTGTTTTTCATGTGATAGCATGCATTAGCTCTGATGTTTTATCATGCAATGTTACCTTTACACTGTCAAGTTCTTCTGCTAGAGAATCAATTTTCTTGGTATCTTCAATGTAAACTGGAGTTTCTTTGATAACTGGAGGGGCTTCTTCAATCGCTTTTCTCACAGCTTCTCGTTCACTGACAAGAAGGCCATTTGTTTCTTCAACTTTCTTCTGCATATCTTCCAAAGAGTTCTGCAACTTTGCTATCTCTTGAGCTTTTGTTTCTTCCAAGTCAGTCTGCTTTGATGATTTCAACGATACGCACGCCAAACAATGTATATTAATCCATGATAGGCAATAAGAAACTAAATAACTAAGGACATGGATGTTAAATAGTTCGCAAAAAAATTAATGGATTGATTGTCCTCATGACTGCAACTGCAAGATAATTGAGATCTGTTTTAATGAACTTCAAATCTATTGGAATTTTCAAGGAAACACAAAAATCAGTTATTTGTAATGTCTAATCAAAAGATGATATCTATCCCAAAGACGTGACATTACCCTTAAACGTTTTTCAAGTTGCAATCGCCAAGTTAGTTCCTCAAGCTGCTTTTCAAGCTTATCTTTTGCCTCTTTGAGTGCACCTGTATCCCTTGCAGCCTGCATAGAAATGCAATCAGTGCTATGTGTGATCCCTCAGACTGTCTGGAAATTATATTTAATAAGTTCCTTTAGAAGAACACTCTGAAGTCTATATTCCTTCCAATTTCAACTAGGCCTATCAACTCATGATTATTAACATAATATTGCAATACCAATGGATTCTCCCTACCATACAAATTATTTATTTTCATAATAAAAAATATATAGGTGAAATGGTACTTGAGAACATAAATTTCTGATGCGAGATGGCTGTTCCAAGAAAATGATTTTTGTCTTTTTCATATTTTCACAAGGAAAAAAATGAGTACTTCAACAGTTAAATGGTACTGGAGCTAACCTGTTTAAGCTTCCGTAACTCTTTTTTTGCAATTCTTCCCCTCCATCTGCATTGTGCTTCAATTGTTCCCCGCTTAAGCTTCCTATAGTAGGATGAAGCTTTATGGCAGCGCCACCGCACCTGAGTAAGAATATGGGATTAAGTAGAGAGCTCCATATAATACAAACTAAATCATCTTAGCAATGAAGTATTATGAACAGGTAAACCTGTATAACGGTTGCAGCTTTAGTTTGCCTTCTGAATCTAAATCTTTTACGAGCTTCCATGGTACGTAAACCTGTTTGTACAACAAGCACCGAAACCTGCAGTGCACTATATGCTTTTCTAGATTGGTGTTTACGTGTGTTGCTCTGAATTTTTACAGCAGCTGTTTCCCTTTTCAATCTCTCATATACTTTGCCTGCCAGTCTACCTAAAAATCGTACAACTATGTGAGCAATTCAAAAAGAAAAGGAAAGATGCAGGCAAAAGAGGGTGTGTCATTTGTGGGGAGAGAAACAATAAAAGTTTAAAGACACACCTTTTAAAAGAAGTAGATATGAAGCCAGTTACCAAATAATGAAAATAATTTATCATCTTTACACTTGATGAATAATTGAAGTGGCTCACCTCTGCAAAGTGATTGCAAATAAACGGTAGCCTCTCTCAGTGCAACAAACTGTTTGCGAGCAATATAAGTTCTTATGCGTCGTTGTATAGATTTTGCTGCATTACTAAGAACTTCTGCTCTGTGTGCATCTAACTCAGCCATCTGACCAGCTCTCAGGAATACCTTCGTTTTGCCTACCTGTAATGTCAGAAGCAGCTCAACTAATCCTATGAAAATATTTTCATCCTTGGGGCATCAAAATATTATTTTTAGAATTGCACACATTTTCTATATATAGTATTCATTGAGTGCAATATCATCTATAAGGTGGTTGAAGAGACGGCTTTCTGTGGAGATTAGCAAAAGATGAATCACCATATTTTTGTGAAGCCTAAATTATAGAGACCAGAGAAAATTAAATGAAGTAACTTATCTGAATGCAGCACATCCATAAGCATAAAATATGCATTCTAAGAATACTACAAAGAGAGGAGTTGAAGCGTGTTATGTATTACGTGTATAATCACCCAAAAAAGGAAAACATACAATTGATAGATATGGGACTTCCATAGTGAGAAACAATAGATAGGCCAATGCATGGTAATCAGGAAAAAGATGCATCAGCCATTTGTTGTTCCTTGAGAAGCGATAGAGAACTTTTTTAAAATAATGATCGCATCTTAAGCAACGAAAAAACCATGGTTAGTACCTGGAAACCTTTGAGCCCCTTCTTTTCCATAATCTTCTTGCATGCAATCTTTTCATCATAGCTGCTCATGGGAAAGGCCTTTACTATTATCATATGACACTTTGACCGAAAGAGTAATACTAATGAAATCAACATAACTATAATGTAACTAATAATAAGACAATATGTATATTTGAAGACACAATTTAAATGATATACATGTGACCCTTTTTAACAGCTTAAACTTGTAGATCAAGTGGTTCAATATAATATCAAAGCAGATAAATGTCTTGGGTTCAAGTCTCGCCGCCACCCGTTTAAAAAATGAACTTGGCGTACGTGAGTGGACGTGCTGAAGACAATTTAAATGATATATATGTGGCCCTTTCTAACAGCTTAAGGTTTTAGATCAAGTGGTTCAACGTGTATAAATTGGCAAGTATGAGATGGGCAAATGAGGTTTGAATATCAGTTGAAGCTGGAGAAGTGACTTACTTTCCTACTAATACCTCTGGTGCAAGCAGCCCAAATCTATTTATAAACTCAAAGAAAGGACGGCGAGTAGGATATCCAGCACAACTTATCCTGATTGCCTCCAAAACACCCTAAAACCGATGGGACAAATTAGAAATGTGTCAATGAGATAAGATCAATTGCTTGTAAACAATGACATAAAAAAGACAAAACTGTATGTCTTGAATAAATTTAAAAAGAAGAACCATATCACTGTGAAGGTCAGAAGTACTTACCCCACAACGTAACTGTTGCATAATATTAGCATTTTCAAATATGGCAGGTTTAAGAAGATTATTAGGCTTCACACATCTTATGTAGTGAGGTTCTGTAGCATTCAGAGTTTCCATCAATTGTTGTAGTTGTAACTGCACCATAAGATTTGTGAATGTCACATATTTTGTTATAGTATTTCATGTTAGATCACTTTTCCAAAGTATTAAATTGATAATGCTATCTGTGTTAAAGTTGTATCTAGACATATGAATGTATTTACATTGATACAGCTAAACCCACGATGAAAGCTGAAGCCTATTTACCTTAAAGCGTGAACCAATAGAAGAGAACTTAGAAGATTTTGTGGTCTCTTCAGGTATTTGAGGGAAAAGGCCTGCTACAAAAGAACATTTGGAAGCACTTAACAAATCTTGGTGTTCAGCAACCACATAGTCTTTGTTTTTGTCCAAGAACTGGTCAGATTGGTATTGAACCTGAATTTGATTGAATGTGAGATTAAAAACTTGGCTGTAGACAGTACATGTCATGAAAAAATAATTTAACTTTATATACCTCTCCAGCATAATGTGCGATAGCAAAATCTGTGCGGGACAATTTCGGCTTTACAAAGCGCTTGTGATTCTTGAATGTTTGATAAAGCTTGTTCGAGAATGTCTCATGTGTTGATTTTGGGAACATACTGAAAACAGGAGACAGATTTGGTAAGAATAAGAAATCATCAATTGGTTCAAGTCAAACCTTTGATCTGAAATTGAAGATAAACTTATGAAATAAAATAATTTCCAACTATGCCAGGAAGAAAAATGATAAGAAAAAAAAAGGGTGATTAAAGTAAAGGTCTAACTAGAAAATTTGTGAAATGGAATATCTTTCAAGAATTATAAGTGAAAAAAAAAAATTCCAAGCACAGTGAGGGGCATTACCAAGCTTCATCAAGGAGGGCAACAATTCCACCTGGTTTCTGCAAGAGAAAATAATATTATTTTTTACCAATTCACAGTGGATTTCAAATGTCCACTAAAAAAGGACTAATCCATTGTAAATATGCATTTCATCTTTAATTAGTTCATTCCAAAAAGTGTATGATATAACAACACATCATGCGCGAGATGTCCATTTAGGTTCATCATTACTAACAAGAATGCAAAGTCAAAAGACTTCTTTCAGTCTTGTTTGGAAATGTTTCCAGAAAGCAGGATCCAGTTGCAACGGCTAAAAATTCAAAACCCCCTGGTGTTTTCAGAATGAGATTGAAAATACCAGGCTAAAGAACCTGTGTTTTTAGATACCTTTCTCACTGTCCCCAATAGTTAAGCTTACAAAATGTTTCTCATTTGAAAGTTCCATTATACCTCTATATTTAATTGTAGGACACACATCAAGCATATTTGTTAAATCTGGCCTAGCCCAAGAGTAACCTGAACCTATCTAGGCCCTTGGCTGGAAGAAACAAGAAATAAAAACGCATTGCTTCAAGATGCCAAAATTGAACCTGGTCATAAAAATTAACTCTCCACTATCCAATCTCCTTTTACATTTAATCTTTAATTTCATATTCATCTCAATCCAGTTACTTTGTTGACAACTATTGAGTTGGGAGTGAAGTAATGTATAAAATGGCTATCAGAGTCTTTAATTTCAATATTGGATTGGATTGATTATATGAAAACTAGTAAAACCTCCTTGAATATTGCGGGTGTAGATGTGTGAGGAGAACATTTCATTAAATTCTGAAGGTTGGGAGGTATAACCTTGGTTTCTAAAAACACCGGCTTTCTAGCCTATTTTCCAAACATAGGATTTCTCTAGCTACTCCCTCCATCCTATTGTTACTGCGTGAACTCAGCCATAGAAAATGACAAATTTGAAATAAAAGCAATCATATTTTGTCACATGTTTAGGATTTTGAATTCAATAGAGGCAAATATGTCAAATAAATTCAAATATCAATGTTAAAACACTAATGGAAGGGAAGACAGTGGAAGGGAAGAAGTACTTCCCAAAAACACACAATTTCCATTTAGTTTTTACCATCAATATTTTTATAAGACTTAAATCAACATTCTGATTCAGAAAAAGGAGCTCTGCTCAATTTTCCCCTTCTTTTCAACAAGCTGAAATATTATTTTCTTCTTTTCCCATTAACCATCTCATCTAAAAGCTTAAGCTGTTAGAGAGGGGATACATATTTTTATTTAAAATGTTGTCTTCAACAATCAGCCCGAATATTTAAAGGTCTGCCATGTGACAATTTTCATAAATTAGTGGCAGCGGAAGTTGACCCCAGGTCTTTTGCTTGAGTCTAATATCATGTTAACCATCTCATCTAAAAACTTAAGCTAATGAGAGGGGATACATGTATTGATTTAAATGTTGCCTTAAACATTTCCTTTCAGGGAGGACAAAAAAGATGCAGCTATCCTGTAACATTTATCAAGCATCTGAGTAAACCTTAGATCCACCAACAATTAATGAAGCAATTTAATCTAAGGCAGACCTGGTTGCAATGCTTGTGTAAATAAGCTTAAAACGGAACAAATAGTTAAAAGAGAATAAAGGGGAGAAAACAGCAAATAGGAAGTGGAAGTTCAAAAAATAAACCTTTTTTAAGATGTATTTTGGCACACAACATGGGAGAATGCATAAGCTTCAGTAAAAATTTAGAAATAAAAAAACCAGCAATTTAGGTTAGCGAACCAATGTCTAATATTTGCATATAATGGCTGCAAAGTTTGTGGTGGAATCACCAGATAACATCTTGACATGGGAATGCAACTAGGCTAATTAAGTAAAATTTCAAAGAAAAAAAGACAATTTGAAATAACGTAGTTGCAGAATAATTTTGGGTAGAACTGGAGAATTGTCTGACATACTACAGAAGATGTAATCTAGATATTTGAAGGTCAGGATATCTATTGCATAGTTGAAGTTAATAACTATAGTATCAGTTCAAAATTTATAATGGTGGGAGTTATAAATTCACAGTAAAGAAGTACCTTCTCAATAAGATCTAATACATCTTGGTTATCAACAAACTCAATGTAGCTCCAATCAATTGCCTCCTTTGTGTATTCTTCTTGTTCCATTTTGAAAACATGCTGCAAGTTATTGATAGAGACTTAACAAGTTGATAAAAGATCAAAATCCTGTAAGGTCAGTATGATCTAGAAACTACCTGGTTAAAATGCTGTTGCAGTTTCTCATTTGTGAAGTTAATGCAAAACTGCTCAAAACTGCATGATACATTATGCTGAAATCAGAAGAAAATAAAGGCAGAGCCTTTCCCACACATTAAAGCACATGTTTTGTTTCTGTTTTGGACCTTTTGGTTATTTTGGGATTTCTTTTCATCATATTTTTTTTTTCCGTGGTAGGAGGGGATATGATCTGAAATATTGCTACCTGTTGTGCTTGAAGCTTTCAAAGCCATAAATGTCAAGTACCCCAATCAGAGATTTTGATTTACTGTCTTGTCCAATTGAGTTATTGATCTTGTCTACCAACCTGTATTATGAATTCCCACACAAGGAGAAAAGTTGTTTAGCAGTTGAACTATCTTTTCCATGAGAACACTATAATTGATTAGATAGTGGCTGAGAGCTGCAAAAGCTTCATACCAATCAAACAGTCTAGAATATGTTGTCTTAGCTAATCCATCCCTGCTAACTGCGGCACTAAGAGGATCAAGACATCGCTTAATAACTTCTTCGGGAGTAACCATTACACGTTTACATAATGCATCTTCCAACGCCACAGAATCACACCTAGGACAAAAGACTAGTCAGAACTTTCCACCATTTCAAGGGAACATGCAAAGCATAAATTTTGAACAAGGGATAAGAAGCTGTCATACATGAGAAGTTCTGCTGTTGTTTTTAGATGGAACTTAGATTTTTCATCTTTTGGAGCCGATGAATCAATTTCCTTCCCCTTAGCAAAATCAATATTACCAAGATGAAGAATGGCAGCAACAACTCTGAAAATTGCTTCCTGAGAGAGAGCAGAGGAGGGGAGAGAGAGAACAGAAAAGACATTACGAGTTCTGTGCTATGAGGATGTTATAGTTTGTCATGGGCATTAGTTTCAAAGGATATACCTGCTCCTTCAAACTGATTCCAACAATGTCCATTGCTCTTCTGGTGGCTAGGTAGTCATGGGCATCACTTACACCAACTAGTTCATAGCATTTGGACTGATTAAGATAGCGAAATGATTTGGGGTGATCTAACTTGTACTTCTCAATTTCCTGGCAGGACAAAGATTGTAGCCTCAGTTGTAATGAAAAGGAAATGTAATACATTGCAGAGTAAAAAGACAAAAATCAAAATCTTATCTGTAAACGACACCAGTAAGGTACCTCCTGTGGTGCTGCACAAAGGAGGTAAAAGCAGTGGTAGTTGCGCTCAGGATCAGATATTTGACAAACACGAGATCTTTCAAGAAGGTAAGTCCTGATAGCTGCTCCAGATATTCTCCCTTGCTTATCAAATTGAATCTCAACAAATTTACCGAAGCGGCTGCAGTATTACCAAATTTAGGATAGTATACGTGTTGAAATATCAACTACAATAACACACTTTGATGTATTAATACAGATATTTCATACTGGTTAATTGAAAGTCACAAATTCTTCTCAGAAACATGACTCTCCTTGCTAAGTGAAAGAATTGACATAACCATGCACTGATGTAATTATTGTGATGCAAAGATAAGAAGGGAATATAAGAAATTAAGAATCACAAAACTAAACTGCAAAAGTTTTAGAGAGTTTCACCTGGAATTGTTATTTCTAACAGTTTTAGCATTGCCAAATGCTTCAAGAACGGGATTGGACTGCACTCAATGAATTGGTGCAAAAAAGATCCATGAGAGTTTATCATATATGATACAAGTGATAAAAGTAAAAGTACTTGAATTGACTATTTATAAAAATAGACACTTTATATATCATACTTCAAGAACTTGTTGTTCAACAGTGCGTCCTTCTGTAACTGCCCGGCCCCCCAAAAAGGCAAGGTACCGCATAAGCATTTTTGTGGTCTCGGTTTTACCCGCTCCACTTTCACCACTAACAAGAATGGAATTGCTCTTTCCTTCATTGATCATGGCCCTATTTTCAGTGAAAAGATTATCATATGGATTGTGAATCTTAAAGGTATCGCTACAGCTTTCATTAGCACAAATGGAATAGATTTAACCTGTATGCAACATCCGCAACAGCAAAGACATGGGGGCTTAGTTCTCCAAAAGCTGCTCCTTTGTACTGTTGCATCATATGCTGATTGTATATATGGGGCAGTTTTTGGAATGGATTTATAGCTATTAGAATATTTCCAGTGTAAGTCTGCACAGCATTCCAAAATACGTGATTGTGATCAGATCATAGGAAAGTAACTAAGAGTAGTACCAACACAAACTATGAGAATAGCATACATAGATTTCATTGAGTTCATATCTTATTTTCAGATTCTCCAGAACTCCAGGCTCATGCAAATAAGATAGCTTTGTCATGTCATCAACACCTCCAGCAGGAGCTTCGATGTCTTTAGGGTAAAGTTGTGATAACTTGATAACAACCTGAAAAACGAACCAGGAAAACTAATATTAGCGATGACACGTAACTTTGAAAAATATAAGTTTTCTTCTTCAGGGTAACTGTAATCCAAAAATATAATGCATGCGCATGAGTTTTATTAGAGGTACGATGATAGGAAAACGAATAAAAAGCATTCTGGCAATTAATCAAACTCCAGGAATATTTAGAAGAAAAATGTGAGCAAATCATCCAGAGAAACTAAATTTCCCATGTATATAGACAGGTAAAAATTAGGTCATGTTCTGCCCTATGGGTATACAGCAGACAAGCCCATTGTATCTTCTTTCAAATCGACGTACCATTACATAAAAGGAACAAATAGCAACCATTTAAATGGTGACCATCGCTAAAAAACATACCTTCTTTCCATTACTTGTCTCAATCTCAGCTTCTTGGCCATGAATTTTGGTTACCTGTCCATCAATCCAAGCTACGGCAGGGTCCTCAGCCCAGACATGAGAGCCAACAATTATGTTAACCACTGTGCCCTGTAAGAATTGAAGAAACATTCAGGTAATAAGATACTTCTTGTTGCACAAGAAGAAATGTGGAAATTTTAATGCCCATGCTATATAAGACTGCACAGTTTCACCAGGGAATAATTCCGAGTCGAGAATTTGCATGTTTGTCCAAATCTAATCAACTGCTTTTGGCTGGGTGATTAAAAAAGTCAATCTTAGGTTAAGAAGGATGTGGGCGGTCTCCTTATTCTATATAATTTTATTAGCAGTCAGAAAAAATGACCTAAAATGAATTAATCGTGTCATCTTCAATGTACTAAATTCCAATGGCTCTTCAGGAGCAATTAAGAGTTGCAAATAGCAGAAAATGTTCCAGCACATGGTGAAGTATATTGTAACAGTTCACTGGAGGTCATTAGTGCCGTCAGAGGAAAAGGAAGTCCCGTGACTCAAATATTATATATTAATGTTAAAAGTGAAAGTCTGGACGATGCTATTCGGTCAAATACCTATAATGGTAAAATGTATTTCTGGGGGAATTTCAATTGCTCTCATATTCATAGAGATGAAAACTATATTGCCTACTAAATTGTTTATCAAACAAAAGCTCAAATAGGTTTTATCAAAAGAAGATACCATTTTGGTGATATATTACCTTAAATGGCTTCAATATATAAAATTCTAGCCAGAATTGGATATTTCCCCTCAAAAAATTCTGATCCCCTCAGGTTTCCCACCAAGCCTACTAGATTCCTGATCATGTCAGTGTTTTATCTAATATCTGCTATCAGCATCTAGTGTCTCTCTCGTTTTTCTGTTCATATTTTCTTCGTGCTTCGATGATACAATTTTAACTCCAACCTGAAACTAGGCTAAAAATAATATAGCATTTCTCCAAAATGTAGGACTTCTAAGATGTGGGCATTAAGGTTTGAAGCACAGGACATGCAAAGGTTAATATGCTATATAGTATAAGTTCAACTTCACAATTACTAATTTTGGCATAAATTTTTGTCAATATTCCTTCCTTTCAAATTGAAAATCTAATTTCTTCATATTAATGACCGTAGCTCTCATGCAAAACTTCCTTTATAATGAGACAATTCTCACAGATCATAGCTCCATCTTCTATAGTTCACGGTCTTTTAAAAACAAGTAAACATACAAATATTGATCCCCATAAAGCAATTGAGAAATCAAACAACCTTTAAAATGGGGATAACATTATTTCCACACATTCATATACCCATTCATTTAAAAAGAAATAAATTCCTGGGTAACTGCCAATTCTCAAGAAATCAGTTCCCAGAAATTTTAGCCCTAAAGTTTTAAAGCTTATTTGCTTTAAAAATCAAGTTTCTAACAACAATATTTTACAATTATCGCCTCAGTTCTCAACAATGAACGAAACCTAAACATAATAAATTCAGCTCACATACAATTTTTAACGTTGAATTCACACGTCTTAGCCATATATACAAAAATTCCAGGAAATTAAAGTGTACACTGACGTACCATTTTTAAGCTCCAATTCACTCCTCAGCTTCTCAAAGACAATATCGACTGTGGATCACGCTACCCATCTCCGCTCCAAAACACAAATGTCGTGGGCAACACAGATAAATGCATAGACATGCAAATCTGTATGCATTTATACGTATATACGTATATATGAAGGAGAAATTTTCGAAAGAGGGATAGAATTCTTGATTTCTGATTAAAAATGGCAAGAATATGATGAGTGCATGCAACTGCAGATTGATTGCTCTATTTGTTTTCCCTGTCCTTGGTTCGTGTAATTTCATTGTTGGTACAAGTATGGAATCAATATTGTTTTGGTAGTGTCCCTGTAACTTCGGATCAATTCTCTCTTTCTCGTTTCGAATTGTCGGATACTCGTGGCTAAGAATTTACTCTCTCTCTCTCTCTCCCTCTCCCTCTCCCTCTCCCTCCTCTTGCCAAGTTTCTCTTTCATGGGGGTGGTTTCTCTACTGTTATGGTGGATTTTCATTTACCACCCCGATATTTTTGACTTAATGGCAGTTAGCCCTCTCAAATTTTGAAACTTGACAATTAGTGGCTATACCGTGAACACATTTTTCTTTTCTTGTACTACTTTTTAATTACACCAAAAATCTCTAACATTTGCTCATTATTCTCACGTTCGTGACATTTTCTCGACAAATTCTTATTTTCAACCTTTCACTAATTAATACATTTTATCCTAATGACGATTATCTTCCATAAAGTCCATTAAAATGACGTAAAAAGACTTGTTGTTCCTCATATTTTTAGATATATAAAAATAATAATAAAATACAAAAGTGTGATATAATATTTATCCCTTATTTCAAAGCATACTAATAGGATATTTGGAAAGAAACTATCACAAAGGACAAATTTGCCAATTAATAGAAAATTGATTATAAGGATGATGCGAAAGAAGGCAATGACATAAGTGCGATAATAAACAAAGATTAAAATTTTTAATATAATTTAAAAGTGATAGAAACAGAAAAAAGAAAATATTGTGACTATGAGCGGACAAAAGTACCCAACTGAATTGAACTAAACTGAGCGATTCCATTTTCTTCTTCTTAAGTTTAAATCAAATAATTGATATTAGAACCCATAACCGATAGCTTATTGTTCGGGTATCAATTTTAGATTCAAAATCGAAGAATTGAACCGAAATGAATCAACCTTATTTTTTTTATTTTTTTATCAAAATTTATCCCGTAACAATAAAATATTTTATTTCTATATTTGTTAGTTTGTATTGAGATTGAATCATGTATTCAAAACTTGATATATTATTGTTTATTAATAAATTAAAGTTTAAAATTATGATTTTTTAGATTATTGTGTTGTTTCAAATAAATAGAATAAAAATAGTTAGAAATATGATAAATTTGAAAACTTTAATTATGAACGTTCCGGTTTGGTTCCATAATTCAAGTTGGAACCAATTGTTCCATTAACAAGGTATCGGTGGTACTCGATTCGATTCGGTTCTCTTTAAAATCGAACCAAATCTAACTGCATCCACCCCAAATTGTGATAATATAGCCGCCCAAATATTAACGGTAAATCATCATAGAGAGAATTACAAAAACACTTCTGACAGAGATGTCCTTCCTTTTTTGAAACTTATAAAAACTTCTCCTCAAGTTTGTTCAAACTACTACGTATAGTAGGGATGGGCAAAAAATTCGAAACCAACCGAACCGAACTAGAATCGATAGGTTCGATTTGGTTTGATTCAATTCTACATAAGTATCAAACGGTTATGGTTCTTACAACAAAGAACATACCGGTTTTGATTTTGGTTTCAAAATTGAGAATTGAAACCGGTTCTAATTTATTAATTAAATTTTAATAATTAGATTAAATTACACTCACAATCCACATCCTTTCAAGTTTGTAACAATTTCATCCACATTCAATTTTATTCACAGATCTCATCCCCAAATTTTCATTAATTCGCACAGATAGTCCCCAAATGGCCTATTTGACGATTTTGTCCATATTTTAAATAAATTAAAATAGCAAAAAAATAGAAAACAAAATAAAAAAATTGCAATTGGGTCATTAACTTTTTAAAAGTGCAAAATGGTCTATTTATATTTAATTATTTCAAAAAAAAAAAACCAAAAGAAAAAAAAAGAAGAAAAACGAAAAAAAGTTCTTCTTCTTCCTCACCCCCTGATCAAACCGGCAGAAGAAATCCTGCCCGATTTCGCGAAACCAAATTTGGTTTCGTTC
The DNA here is from genome assembly GCA_023638005.1 of Forsythia suspensa. Classification (NCBI taxonomy): domain Eukaryota; kingdom Viridiplantae; phylum Streptophyta; class Magnoliopsida; order Lamiales; family Oleaceae; genus Forsythia; species Forsythia suspensa. The sequence goes on along the minus strand of CM042674.1, from coordinate 33,615,140 downwards.
CATTTATTTTATTTTTATTGGTTTTAAAGAGCACCTAACTTTTTTTGCTGGGTGTCCTCAACTTAGATTTGAATGGATTTTAAAAATCCATGTAAATTTTGGTGTCCCCAACTCAAATTTTAAATATTTTGAAATGATGTTTTCAACTCAAATTTAAATAAATTCTTTAAAAATTTGTTGTCCCCAATTAGTAATGGATTTCTAAAGATTTTATTAATTATAAGATTTAAACAGATTAGCATAAATTTCGAGTTCATAAATATGAATACCAAATTCTTTAAAAATTTATCCCCACCCTTCAAAATTTCAATCCAACTCTATTTTACGCATCTCTTCATCTCACCTCTCTCTAGGGATAACAAAAATATCTGATCCATCCCAAATCTGATGGACACTCGATCGTCCGAATGGAGCGAAAAATTTTGATCAACGGAGCAAATCAGGACGATCCGGGGTGGATCGGATATTGGATAAAGAAAGAAAAGGGTAGAAAAAAGTAGTAAAATTTATTTCAATGTTTGTTTAATTTTTTGAATGACAATTGACAAAAAAAAATAAAAATTACACGGAATAGTATGCGGATCAAAGCAGTGATCTGCTTCGCCTCGATCCGATCCACCCCGAGAAATAGCGGATCAATACGAAGATTTGAATCTTTTAAAATTGATTCGAGATAGATATAGATCAGGCCGATCCGATCCGATCCGATCCAAATCCGCCCCGTGACCATCACTTCTTTCCTCAATTTGTGCTACAAGTTTTTATAATAAACTCTTATTCTTGATTTTCAATTTATATTAGCATGGATATTTATTGAATTTTTTTTTTTTTAATATTTTTTTTTTTACAATTTTCAAACATCGTCTTTGAAATTTTATTCTTGATACTCCATGACTATTCATTGAACCAAACAATTGGGCTAAAAATTATAAATAATCTATTGATAAATACTAATTAGATAATTAGTCTAATATCATATAGAGCAATTAGATATTAGACTGTGAAATCAATATAGCACTAAAAATTCTTTTTTGAACTTGAAAAGATTTACTCGTCTACTGCGATACATAAAATATTTTTTTAAGCCACAAAATAACTTTTTGTACAAGATGGATAAACAACTGATTTTGAAAGAGAATGAATCATAAATATCTATCATCTAGTCTAGGCTGCAGGGTGTTCAACACGTGACTTGACGAAAATGCCCCTCATAAAATGAGACAATGCACATGACGTGTTGATTTCACGGCAACAGTTCACAGAATTATACGGTAAGGACCTTTTGAGCAAAGAATGGGTGATTTTAAGGATTCAAATGCCAAAATCCAAACGATATGGACGATTTGCACAATAGACTCAAAGGATAGGGATGAAATGTGCTAATTACCCGATACAGAATAGGCAAAGTAAAAGATTTTTTCCCTTTTATCTTTTTCTCATCTAAAATTCTAAACCTTGTTCGACATAGTTTCAAAAAATGAGAAAGTTATTTTTCACTATTTTCTATATCACTTGATTTAGTAACATTTTCTTTAATTATTATTTTTTATACTCTTAACATGTACTATTTTACGTTTGAAAAGTGATAAGTGTGAATATCACTCTAATTTGCATAGTTATCTTTATATGTTGTTTGTTGACTGCGAAATCTTAGTTGGATTCCTAATCAACACTAAATTACTTTCCAATATCCAGCTGTATTGATCCTGCACACTTAACACCAAGATTGTCAACTAGCACAGGTGACCGGGGTGGTTTTCGTATGCACTCGATGCTCAAATTAGAATTTATGCTTCAGCTGGAGTGGTTGGACTCAAAATATATACAATATAACACACTAGTTTAGAATTACTTACTTTTCTCTTGCCTTTTTCCTCTTATTTATATCTGAAATCCAATTGGTATGTGTCAGACTTTTGCATTTGTGATTGACCTGCGTACCATCAAGCTGTCACTATCGCCGTCATCCTTTGCGTCTGGCTCTAAGTTTGTTGACAGTCACTTTATCCTTTTTATACTCTTCCTTTGTGTTAGACTAACAGTGCTGCATTACTTCTGTCCCATCAATCAGTCATATTGGTCCGGTCCTTACTTAATATTCCAGACTGCCTTTGTTGAATAGTCTGGATAGTTTTGGAGTGCTTTCCACATGTCATTACACAATTGGTCCTACGTAGAGCTGATTTGTCAACTAAGGTTGTATGTCATGCGCCACTTGGATATGTTATTAAGGGGCGTAACAATAGTCCCCTAAGCCCAAGACTTAATCATTCATGTAAGTCTATGGGCTTATTGAGTTTGATTACGGTGCAAATAGGTGTTTCCGTGGTTGGAAGGACCGAAAGTGTGCTGGGGCGCGTTGTTGCACATGGTAACTCCATTGAACAATCTGGTCTGTGAATATATGATAGAGTGGTTCTGCTTAGACTTTAGAGGGTCCTGGATATCATCCGAGGTCTGAACACTTGTAGGATATCAATCCAATTTGCTCAAAGTTGACTTTTCAAAGTGGGTGGTGCATTATCATAACGTATCGCATACCTAAGCTTATGAAACGACTCGCAATAATGGCTTGGAAATGCATGAAAGTAATGATTAAGGCTATGTTAATTAATGAGTCTTTAGATAACTGTGTTTTACGCGCAGACACCCACAAATTTGGGCCATTGGATGCGCTCGTGCATTCACTTCTCTGTTTTCATCTTTAGATTCAAAGGGCACGTGGATTGTTTAGAGCCGTTGGATGTGGAAATGAGCAGCAGGGATGGAGAGTAACTGCTTATAAAAGCTCTTCACTAAAAAACATTAGCCTTTTCATGCTATTTTGAAATTCAAGTGCATTCAGAGATGAGTTTTCTATCTTCTTTTTCAAGCTAAAAGTGGAACATTTCTTTTGTTACAACAACATATTTCAACTCTGATTCCTTCCATCCGTTCATCTAATCAACTTTGTTTGCCGCTAGAGGGGGACGATAATCTATAAACTTTCTTAACTCGGAAGGTATACCCTTACTATGTATTAAATTTGCGCTTGGCTATATTGCATTATGTTTCTTGCATTTTAATTTCGTGTTTACCCCTTTTATTTAAAAATATAATGCGGACTCCCATCACAACAAGATGGTGGATTGTGGTGATAATGATTTGGAAGAAATTGAGGGAATGCTCCGGGGGAGATAGTGGTTATAGCCGAGTCCGTTAGGGCCATTTGTTCTCTTTTCAAAATGGCCTTTAATGCCAATTATTTTAAAATGCTTAGGAAAAATGACTTGAACAATTGTATGGAGTAATAAATTTAAGTGATTCAGACAGCGAAGCAGAATGAATCCACTTAATGATGGCAAAACTAACAACAGAAGCAGGGGGAGGAGAGCGCGAGGCAACAAAAAGGCAAAGGGACAGCTAGTCCTTCCGGAGTAGTAGAATCCAGTGGTGATGGTAGTCTATTAGCCCTAGAACCCGTATGGTGATGGGTAGTCTATTAGCCCTAGAACCCATAGGGTACACCTTAGGTTGGCCCCCGATGAGATGGACCTAATAGAAGGCTAGGTAGAGCATGTTAGGGAGTTGTTAGGAGGACATGGGGACCCTGACTCCAATCCAAAATACTGGGCCTGCAACCAAGACCACTCTGATTTGAACCTTTCAAACTTTACCAAACTTAGGGACCACTACAGGTGGTTCCCGAAAGGGGTTGGACTAATTTTTCCCAACAAGACTGATAGGCCATGCAGCCCGCCTGAGGGGGCACGTTGCCATCATGAGCGATGATTTTGCTTGTGGGATGAGGTTGCCCATCCATCCTTTCTTCAGGGCCATCCTTAGGTCCTACAATGTTTGCCCTCACCAAGTGTCTCCGAACTTTTGGACCCAAGTTGTAGGCACTTGGCTCATATGGCAAGAAGTTAGTATGGACTACCCATGCCTCTCTATGTCTTCCACACCCTATTTAAACTAAAAAATGTGTGAAAAAGGACGGGGAGCCAATAAAATAGGTTGAGGACTGGTATTACTTAACCCCTAAGGAAACTCATAGTCTTATCATCACCGGACATCCTTCATCCATCAAACACTAGAGGAGCCAGTGGTTGTGGGCCGTCGGGGACTGGCAATGTTTCCCTTCTGATCCGGTCCCTGAGATCACAGTACTCTGGACTCTCTCTCATCGGCATGAGTCATAGCTTATGTTTATGTCACAATGTTGTCAATTGCTTGCATGTTTTCTCTTGCTCATAAGTATTATATTAAGTTCTTATCAAATTCATTTTTATGTAGGGAATGTGCCATCGTTCTTCTTAACTTAGAAGGACTTAGCTGTGATCAGCCGACTTTATTCCTTCAAGGAGGATTTTCTTGAGTTATTGGCTTGGATCATCTTTTTGTGAAGCATAACCTGATGAAGAAACAAGGTAACCTCCATTGCACAATGGCATTGTTTATCTATTTTTTGCCTTTGATATTATTAAAATAAACCAATGTGGACGACTTTTATGGTCAAGCTCGTTGCCCAAGATTGGCTTGGTTGGCTCACCGCCAAGAAGATCCCTCTGGTGGTGAAAAGAAGTCTTTGGATAATGATAAAAAAAGGATCCTCAACGGGCTTAGCCTCAAGGGAAAAGAGAAAGATCAAGACACTTCTCCCGTCCTTTCTGACCCGAGGCAAACTACTCTGGTCCACACTAACACCACCACAGGGTTTGCAAATTATGTTGCAAAAGCAAGAGTTGGGTGCCAAGATCGCGGAAAAGGAAAAAACAAAGGTGGCAAGCTCCAAAGTATGAGGGTCCTCCAAATGGTCCTTGAGAGATGAGGATGACTTGAAAGTTTTAGATGATGATGAGCTTTCCAAGAAGGCCAGAAACCCACGGGTCAGGGATGATGAGGGCACAGAGATGAACATGATGGTAGAGCCATAGACTTTAAAGGGCCGGACTATAATCAGTCGGTCCACATCTGAAAGATCTTAGAGAGGACCCCTCCGATGTCAGTCCCAAGGTCTTTGATATGATCCATCCGCATCTTCAACGGGCGCTCACCATTTTTGACTCGTTTTGGACCCATGGTTGGGCTAACTATTCTATCAAATCATCAATCGAAGCTAAGATGGACGCTGTTAAGGCCTTTGCCACTCGGTCCTTGGTTTTGATTGAAGAGGCAAAGGTCAGTGTTCGAGACTTGGAGCTGAATAAAAAGAATGTTGACATGGCTCTTCGCAACGCTGAAAACATTTTTAAGGATCGGGACCACTACAAAGAACGAACCGCCTGGTTGCAAGGAGTTCTTAATGAATCGAAAAGAGATGCGAATTGCCTATCATTTTCCGAGACTAAAGAGTGGGGCACACCAAACCGACAAATAATATTTTTCCATATGAACTTTGAACTATTTGCTTCCATGATTTTCATCACATGTTCGGCTCTCACCCACTTAGTGAAATAGTCAATGGTTATAATTGCATAACAATGATTGCCCCATCTTCAAGGCATGGGTCCAATGATGTCAATTCTCCATTTATCGAATGGCCATGGATTGGGTATTACTTACAATTCTCACAGAGGTTGCTTGTGCAGGTAGGTGAAGCGCTGACACTTGTCACACTTGTGGACAAACCCAAGTGCATCCTTTCTAAGGTTAGGTCAGTAGTACCCTTGCCTGAGGATTTTATGGGCCAAAGTGTTAGCCCTTAAGTGGTTGCCACACATCCCTTCATGGACTTCCCTCATGATATAGTCCGACTCGCCTGATCCTATACATTTGAGGAGGATGAAGGAATATCCCTTCTTATAGAGCATCCCTTCATGTATTACGAAGTGCACTGACATTTTGTGGATCTTTCGCGCTTCATCTTTATCCTCTGGAAGGATTTGGTCCACTAGGTATGCAATGATGGGTCTCATCCATGAATTCTTCTCTTTAATAAAGAAGACGGCATCATCCTGCTCCATGGTAGGTTTGGAGAGGAATTCAATAGATGATATTAGTGGTCTCGTACTTATTTTGCTAAATAAATTTTGATGATGAAATTTTAACAAAAATAGACTTATCGGTTTGACATGAATGGTCCCACGAAATCATCAGTTGAACCAGAAACTCGATGACCCGCCTCCTTGTCCGGTCGATATCCAAGTCGAGTCTGATAACTATGGTTTGGACAATTGGACTTTGAGTTCAATTGACTAGTAAATTAAAAAAAAAAAAAAAAAATTTCAGAAAGTTGGGAGAACTAAAATTCTGCAATTGATTTTTTGCTCGTGCACATTTTTTAAGGAAAATTTGGTATGTTTGGACGCGAAAATTATGTCTTAACCCCACACTTAAATATACTAAACTTCTTAGACTTAAAAGGAGGTTGGAAAAATATAAAAACACAAGAATTCTTTTATCTAGGTTTTGAAGACAAGAAAATACACTTTTGAAGATTCGAAGTGACACTCGAAAATACATCCATCTTTCTTTATTTCTATCTTTATTCTTAATCTAGATGATGTTATTTTCATCTCATACGTGTTTGTACTTGTTAAACATGATATTACAAATGATGTAGCGTAATTTTGATAGTTTAATTTCTAATTTTGGATTTTGATATTAAAGTATATTTTTTATGCTTTTATTTTTATTTGTTGAGTTTAATGTTTTGAACTCTTCATTACCATTTGAATGAAATATGAACTATAATGAGACCAAGAGGTGGTTTATTAGTTTAGACCAAAACAATGAAAACTATATATTTTCATGGATGATAGATATATACTGTTATGGTATACGATCGCGTGAGGATTCCTGATCCTTTTTAATGGGGTTTTATTCATTGTAATTCACATAGAACCATTGATTTTTTGGCTTTTAGTAGTTTGTTAAAAAAACATAACCAAATGTTTAAATTAGGCTAGAATTAATTAAATTCGATATTAGATATACATTTATCGTAGAATCGACACTAGACTCAAATCCATTACTAAAACTTGCAATATCGTGCACTTGCAAGTTAGGACAACAAAAAGCAAGACAACAAAGTTTGCATTGTATTGGGAATTAAATCAGACATGCACAACGAAAATTAAAACTTTAATTCTATACACCGGATTATAGTGATATTATAGTGCGATTTGTGATAGAGATTTTACCTATTGTAGACTAAAATTTCCTAAACATGATTCTTCTTGTTAGCAACAAATATTTTTTGCAACTCTTGATTCTAATTTAGCTACCAATTTTCTCTAACTAAATCTTGATTATTACAGCATCCCAAGTTTTCTAGCTCTAATAGTAATCCATACGGAGAGAACATTATCGAAATTCCGATGTATCAGAGGAAGAGCCAACATAGACGAATAGTGGTGGAGAATTAGGGTTTAGTTTTCTAATATTTTGTGCTAACAAAATAATGTGTAGAATTGTGTGTTCATTCCAAATCACTAATGAACAATATATAGACTTCTTGAAACCAAACCCTTTAGGATAGAAAGCATAAAATATTAATGGCCCAAAATTGCTAAATTAAATTGATAGATTTTGGCCAATCTATACTATATCTAAAAAAACTTAAATGGAGAAATATTTTTGGACCATACTAACAAATTTTTTAAAATTTCATATTTACCTTTAGTATTCATTAATGTATAATTATTTTTTAATATTTTATTTATTACTCTTTTATTGTTTATTCTTATTCTACATTAAATTTTCAAAAATTTACTAAATATACAATTAATTTTTTTAAATATTTAATCTATTAAATTATGAAGGTATGATCTCAATTTTTTTTTTTTTTGGGCATTAAGAAGATAGATAAAAGGAATGAGAAATGAGTTTCAACCCAAAAAAAAATGAATGAGAAAAATTGTAACTTTGTTTATTACCGTATTAAAATTCAAATCATTGTTGTCAAAACTAAAATGGAGATAAAAAAATTATTTTTAATACATTAGATTACAGTGATTACGAGCATGTTTGGTTTAGTTCTTTTTTTTTTAATTCTTTTTTTTCTCAAATTCATTTTCAACTATATATTTTGTTGACCTACAACTTTTATCAACTTTTAAACCATACATTTTACTATTTTTTTTTTCAAAATCTTTAAACCCCGCCAAACATATACTATAGTTTAGAACTAACGTGTGAAATTTTTTTTATTTTTAATTTAATTTAATTTAATTTAATTAATATATATAGAACGTTCTTCTCATTTTAACAATTTATTAAATATATATTTAAAATTTGTAAATATTTAATATATTAAATTAAATATGAAGATGAAAAGACGATCTCAATTTTTTTGCCTTACATAGATAAAAGAAATAAGAAATGGATTTAAAAAATGAATGGGAAAAAATTGTAACTTTATTTATTATCGGATTAAAATTCAAATTATGAAGATGAAAAGATTGTTTTAAATATATTGGATTACAGTTATTATAGTTGACAAATAATATATGAAACTTTTTTAATTTTTAATTTAATTTATAATACATCAAATGCACTTAATAAAAAGAGAACAATACATAAGAATATTGTTTACAAAGAGTCACTATTCCAACAAATGTACAATATTATATAATCAATCATTACATTCTCTCCAATAAATTAATAATTAATAATTTTTTGGGTAAAATACAACCCTGAAGATTCCTATTAATACATCATTAATTCCATACGATTTGATATCTATAGTTCGTCAATCATCAAAGCTCAAATTATCAAAAGTTCTTCATTGAATTCAAGTTACTATTCGTATTAGTATTATATAAAACTTATCTTTGATTACAACTGTACTTATATGAATATAAATAATATATCAACATCAAACAATACAAAACAACATGTTATCAATTACCATATTTTTTTTTATCTTTATTGCAATTGCTATCTTAACATTTTATTATTAACAATTGAAAAATAAAAAATTTGAAAATATTAAAAATTAAAAATATATTTAGAAAAGCACGTGCAACGCACCGCGTATCTAACTAGTTAACTTAAAAGTCCAATCAACCAATTAATTGCATAAATGTCTTGCATTTATCACTTCTAATTCTCAGCATGTGAGTTCCCCGATCATAATGGCAAATAATGCAGAGTTAAATTTAACTCTTTTAATTCATCAATTACATTAAGGGTGCGTTTGATTGCAAGTATTGAATTTGGGTGGAAAGAAAATGAATTGTTAATTGTAAAATATCAATTTAGAAGATAAATTTTACCTGGAAAATAAAACCTCATTCCTCTTTGAAAACGTTTTCCTTATTTTTAAGAAAAATGTGGCCATTTATGTAGAAATGAGAAAACGTTTTCCATGGAAAAAAGATCATCATTCAAACGTGTAGTTGGAAAATAGGTGAAAAAATACTTTCTCCATAGAAAAATATGGCTATCAAACGTATTATTTAGAAAATAGGTGGAAAAAAGTTTTTTTCATGAAAAATAAGTTGCAATCAAACGCACCCTAACAAATTAAATATTCTATATTTATTTGTCCAAGATTAACATCTAGCCATATGTTAATGCAGTCCATGTAACAAAATTATCATGTGGTATGACTCATGTCTTAAATGCCCGTATAGACTAAAATATAATCCCTTTTTCAATTATGTCTCAATTGATTATGGGATATGGAATTAGCTTCATGTTAATCCCATTTTTATCAATTATGTTCTTTGTTGCTTGAACGATTGACTTAATGAGTTGTATTTGAAACTCATTTCAAATCATAACTCCACCATAGCCAAGGAATAATAGAATTGATGCTTAAGTCTACTAATGTCGAGACATAGTCTCTTACCATCTAAGAGTGATAAATTCCCTCTTCATCATTCATGAATTTTCCCGTGATTCACATCATACACAATTAATGTTGTATTAGAAACCCTAAAACTATATCCATCACAATCAGAATATGACGATTCACACATAAAATTCTATAATGATCCCAAGTCTCTAATAAACTTTTTCAACTAACAAGTATCAACATATTCACTTGAGTGACCCTATAATCTAGTCAGTGAAACCGACTACTCTCTTTTAAAGAGAGAAGTACAATATTTGCTAGCATATATGGTCTAATGATATCAATTTCTCATTAGTTAGTACAACTAAGAATAGTTTACGAATAATTCAACATAATATACGTATCACTATGACAACCGCTTGTGGTTGGTACATCACTCGAATTTATTCTTCTTCGACTCCATTAGTTAATTATACTTAAAAAAGTAAATGATGTAAAAAGGATGTTAAGGAAAGTATAATCATGCATCCTATATTTCCAAGAGTTTATTTTGCATCTACCCTTCCACACGCGTCTGCTCATCTCGATCATTGTATTCTCCAAAGGCTTATATATATATGTTTGCAGACCTTCCCATTTACCTTGTATCACCAATATTTGACTTCAAATCCATCGTAAGTCATGATGGTGCTTTATTTTTCCAGCGTACCAAAGCCTGATGGCATGGTGGAGCGTGACGACATTCTCCATCCGCCCGTTATCGCGCGGTGGGCGCTTGCTCCAGATCGCAGCCCCTGCAGCACCGGAGTGTAATGGTAAGCAGCTCCTTCTCGCTCCGCTGGGCGCTGAAATAACATCGTGAGGGTGCCTCCGTTTCGCTCTCTACGGGACCAGTGTCCGGGCCGAAAAATTTAGACGATCGTGCAAGAGGGAAGGCACTACCGAGCAGTAAAAGAGGAGACGTCTGTGTCAATATTGATATAATGCAAAGACTGATATACGAGTCACGCATTAATCATGGGAAGTCAGATAAGGCCGGGTGATGAATTTCACGAATCAGATTCAATAATCAAGGAGATGAAAGATGTCGATGCCACGTATGTAGAAAACAAAGACTCTTTGTAACAACTCACCTTTTTTAAGATGGTGAAGTATCAGATAGCAGCAACATCAAAGCTAAAACGATCCAAAGGCTTCGTGGTTCGTGCTCGTAAGATAGCCGAATCAAAGTCGAGGCCCTGTCAAACAGCATCCACGCTGTAGCACAAGAATTGACTCAGCTTAATGTAAAACTTTTTAGGTAGTGTTTTTAATAAGAGCGCTTTATTCTCAGGGCATAGGCTAATGCGAAAATGCATTACTGCCTATTCATGAGTCAAAAGGAGTTATCCACGAATCCATACTCGCTGAAGTTTACCTCAGGCCGCTCAATGCCAACAGTGTTTATCCAGTGAAGTTAGTCACAACCACACCCCTTTGTCGCCAAATTTCCTTTTACTTATAATGTATCGCATGTCAATGTTTATCCAAATAAAAGCGATGAAAGTGAACAAGCGAACTATACCTTCCATCGCCGCCTCCTAAAATTATTCTTTAATTGCTTGAACAATGCTGCTGGAATGTTTATATTCAGCGAAGTCAATGTAGTCAGTCATGTAACCACACCCTCGCTAGCCAAATTTTGTTAACTCAATGCACGCTGAATGTTTATTCGCCGAAGTACCGTAGTCGATCGTGCCAACCACTCCTATTGCCAAATTTTCATCGAATATACGCTGAATGTTTATTCAGCGAAAGTAAATGTAGTCAATAACCAAACTCTCGGCACGCTTGTAAATTTTCTTTACCGAATTTGCACTGGAATATTTGATTCAGCCGAAGCTGACAGAGTACACACAATCCACATTCTATCGCCATTAAAAATTTTTTTTTTACCTGGATGAGGGTAGATAATACTCTGTCTGAAACAATGAACTTTATTAAAAGAGGAACGGTATGTCCAGCCGAATACCGAAACAATACTGGAAATTGGAGAAATGAAAATTACGAGATTATAACCGCAGATGAGTGATGTTCTGTGGGTACCTCATTTCTCTTCCCACGAATCTTCTAATCAGAAACCAGTGCCTGATTTCGGAAGGAATCTTTTCTGGTCAATGTCCATCTATTCGATGTATAGACATTACCACGGGTAACATCTTCAAGGCTATCGCTTTTCATAACGTTGGGTCACATAGCAGTGTGCCCTCGCTTATCCTGATTGTCATGAATTCTTAGCGCACTCTCCTGCCATGGTGAACTTAACCGCCAAGCGACGATTGATGTGACCACTGTAACCTTTTTTGAGCGCAGTCATCAAGACCCAGTGTATGAAAGAGAGTACCAACTACCAAGAATTCCATGAATTCTAAGATAACACTCTGTGCCTCCAAGTTCACTACGAGGGTAATTCTTCCTGCGAACGAGGCCATCTCCTCGCGGAACCGAAGAGTTGGCTCGAGATGTAGTCACAACGCATGATCCACGCCCATCCGATCAGCGGCATCAGCCGACCAAGATGTCTACCAAGGCTGTATCATCGATCAACATCCGTCCCATTTCGCTTTCCTCGCAACGACAAAGACAGCACTACCAAGGCAAATGCGTAAAGAGAAGTAGTATATAACCTACTCGCCTCTCCCTCAAGGAACGAGATTTACGTAACTCTGGCTCCAGTGTCCATGGACCCCGCTAACTCTCCATCGAGCCTCTTCTCTCTCGGGCTTCACATGGGCCACAAGCGAAGTTCATCGCAGTGCCTCGGCATAGGGCCCTCCTCATGATCGTACTGACGACGGGACCGGGAGCCCGGTGAAATCTTTCCGCCTCTGCGGATCCCCTCGCTTCGCTATTTCTTCTATCATTGCTGCAGCGTCTATTGTCCCTGCACCGAGAGAGGTCTTCGCCTCGACTGCGGCTTCCTCGATCCTCGCACTGCCCGATCTCTCCTCTCCCCGCCTATGATTTCTATGGCTGACCGCCCCTCACCGCTTCAGGCACCTCTGTTACGTAATGTACCCTAGTTCGCATGGCTGCACCTGTGGTGTAACCGCTTTCAGAAGGCGAGGCTAACAGAGGTGCCTGGATGCCGCAGGAACTATCGTCAGTGTGTTAAATCTCCTATAGTGAGTTGTTCTGCGGAGAATGAGAGCCGCTTTTCTCCAAAGCTTGCTGAAACGGTGTTCGTGAGAGCATCACCCATTTCTTCTATAGCTGGTTCTCATCCTACTTTTCAAATTTTCTCCTGCCTTTCGATCGCCTCTTCCTCGACTGGATTTCGCCACGGACCAAACCACCTGATTGTAAGCCTTTGAGTTGACTATTCTCGACATATCTCTAGAAGGAAGCGCGCATGTGAAGTCTCGTCACAAGTGCATCCAAAAGCTTTTTTCACCGTTAAGGGGCCCCAATCTTGTCACTTAAAAGGTCAATCTTCAGAAATAGCTCTCGATCGCTTTCGCCTTCCTTCTCTACCGAATGTCAGTGGAGTTAAAAGATATCTGCCATCATTGTCTGGGCCATGCCAATGAAAAGCACTGACTAACCTCTTCGAGTCGAGTACAACCCTGACAAGCCTCCAGTTTCAGCCTGGTCAGGACCACCTTTCGCATCGACTGGCTGAGCGGCAATGGAAACTTCGATGACTTCACCGCTGGGATGGTCTGAAACTGCGTCTTATATGCTGACATGATCCATGGGTCACCTCCTATTGTATTTGTCCATAAGCTAGCATCTTTAAGTTCACAAGTGATATCTCCACGGCTCCTCTCATGTACTGGTGAACTTGAAGATTCTCGCTGGCTATCATCCTCATAGCCTTCTAACCCTCGTGATTCTTCTCCCTTGGGCCTCAAGTAGAACGCTTGCCTCTGTGTCCTTCATCCTTTCCGCAAGGCAATTTCGCAGCTCACTGGCTCATTTGTTGTGTGCCTGTAGTAGGCGGCAACATGGAGGTGTCAACACCTGCACGTGTTGTCTTTTTTTAAACCTTAGTCGTTTCGATTATTACAAACAACTTATAGGCTTTTCAACATTTTATTTTCAAGAAAATTGTAAACGCTACAAATCGAACTCTCCTTGCGTAATGTCGAAGTTCAAAGTCAAAATCAATACAAGTAGTTCAATCATCTCAAGATCCGCTAAAATACAAAGCATTTCAAGATCAAGATTGAAGAATAGATTTTTGATAAAATTGTAAAGGTATTAACTTTAATCCTTAGCAATTAAATGATCTAAAGCTCAAAATAATTTATATCTTGTATAAAAATTAGTTTTATCAAAGCCAAAAATCGACCAAAATCTGGAAACGAGCAATCTGCTTCTGTAAATCGGATGAACTGGGTCGATCGCTTAAATTCGAACTGCTTCGACTGGCTTGAGCGCATTCTTCAAAAAAGTGTCCGCTCGACTTTTGCAACATCCACGCTAGTTTTACTCTTGAATCAATCTGGCGTAATCGCTTGGTCATCCCAGTTTGATCATCCGCTTGGCTCTAAAGTTTATTGTACCATTCATCTCTATAAATACTACTTCATTTACTATCATCTCTATAACACTTACAAGAGAGTATTTATAGGAGAGAATCATATTGAAAAACATCATTCAAAGCTTCATTGCTGTATTCATATCAGAAGTACAATATTTTGCTAGCACATATGGACTAATGATATCAATTTCTCATTAGTTAGTACAACTAAGAATAGTTTACCAGATAATTCAACATAATATACGTGTCACTATGACAACCGCTTGTGGTTGGTACATCACTCAATTTATTCTTCGGACTCCATTAGTTAATTATACTTAAAAAAAGTAAATGATGTAAAAAAGATGTTATAATTATACATTATCCCCAAGTTTTGGAGTTTTTTCCTACTTTATAAATTTTTTTTAGTGAAAAAATTATTTAGGGACTCGTTATAATACCTCAATTTTTTTTATATTTAATTATACGAGCTAGACAAATCAAATTGACGTCAAATAAAAATTTAATTAGATTGACAATTGAAAGCGGAAACAAAATGGGAATATTAAATCGAATTCTAACAAATTATCTTTGTGATTTATTATTTTAAACTCGTCATTTAATAATTTTTCTATCCGAAAAGATGTGTTGTAAAAGTTTTCATAAATACTTTGAAACGATACCAATAACCTACAATCGACTAGTGAAGAAATATAGCCCATAAATAAATCGAAAAGAGGTGGCGCAAAATAGTAATGAAAATTGAAAAATCAGATTATTAAATCTATTTCTAGAAATCATTTTTGGTTTGTTTATTTTGAATTTTTCATTTAACGATTTTTTAATCCGAATGTATTAAGAGTTTGCCATTGATACTTGTTGGCGTCGTGGTACCTACAATCGTCCACGTGTCAACAGATCTTGATCATTCTTACGCCAACATGTATGTTAATACACACACACTCCTGACAATCATTAGCAACAAGATCTCAGAGAAAAGCGATCTGGCGATCGTTGGTACTCCAACGATCAAGTCAACTGTCGGTATATAGAGTAATATACGGAGGATGAAAGCAATGGGGTGTGGGAGGGACAAGTAGGCAGAGATTTGAACAAAGTTTAGGGGTGAAATTAAAGCGTAAAAAGAGCATACATTGGAATAACCAGAGACGTTGTATTTATAGCTACAGAGTCCTAATTATTTTGTGTAAGCAATCAATTAGAACTATAATTGGATTCTCTTTCCTTATAGGATAGAGATAATCGGAACTCAATGCAATCTCTCAAATTCTATCCCTTATTTAAGTTGATTCCCCTTATCACGTTGTCTAATCTTTAGGAGATTGGTATTTGGTTCCCTTGTGAGAATTCGTGTTCCAATCAAACACAATGCATCTCTAACTACTTCTCTCGGGTTATCCCGAAATATAGTCTTTTGCTAGTTATAATAAATACGAAGCCCGGGCCGAGGCTCTCCGGGTCGATCCATGAGTGTCGAGGACCTTCAGGCTCCTCATATTACTCTTATTCGTGGGATGCTAAGATGCTTGATGGGCCTCCAGGGCCTTACGGGAGAATTTACGATGCCATTCTTTGGGCCCCGAGGCCTTGGCAGAGTCTATGAGACCTTTATGAATCTGGAAGGCTCATTTGGGCCTATAAGGCCTTAGCGAGGCCTGAATTCAGCCTATATGGGATCTTTCTTGAGTCTTCACTTTGGCGTAGAGGCCTTACTAAAATCGGGTGGTAACAATAGTCTCCCAGTCCAAGCATATTATTTATAGTAGGTGTGGGACTTTTGAAGTAAGAAGAAGAAAGAAATTTTAAGAGAAATTTTTCTGAAAGCGAATTCTGCGAGTGTGGTCTTTGCAAATGCACTGTTGAATTACTAACTCTGTATAGTCCCCCAAGTTTGAAGCCGAACATTTATGACGAGTGAGGGCTTCAATTGGTTGAACCGCAGTGACTTGTAAAAGGTGGTTAGTGTGATTACATCCAATCAAAGTTGTCAATTCGTTGGTCACGTAATCATGAGTGAGAGGGTGTGTGCATTTAATGCTAATGACGCATGACGGGATAATGGAGGCGCACGTGAGGCGCATCTCTGTGTTTCAATAAACGCTTGGCGTTCCGTTTCTCGCCTGTTACCCTATTTTGAACACGCGTCCATTGATCGATGGTTTAGATGTCACGTTTCGAGTTTGGGCAGATGGGGATTGAGGGTGCCTCAATCTATAAAACTTAAGTGCCCCTTTATTTTTGATTTCTTCTTGCATACCAGCATTTTGTGAGTTTTGTAGAATGCTCCACCGATAATCAAGAAACTTCAAAAGCGTATTGCATTGTTTTTCTTGCAATTCCAAGGTAAAGTACTGCGAGATTTGTCGTGATTTGCTTCGTATTCTACCTTCGTTTTTTTATTTCTTGATTTCTTAATTTGGGCGCCATTCTCTACCATTACACTTGATATAGTAGGGTATCTTCTTCTAGAATTGAGAAGTGTATCAATGTTGTCTCGGACATGATGACTCATAGAACCGATCGAGATGCTCAAACAAACCCTAGTATTTGGGTGAGTCATTATCCTACTCTTCATCTTCTCCATCGGCCGGTAGGGAGAAGTGAACCAAACACCCACGCCGCGCCTATCCACCACACGTCTACAAGCAAGAGAGGCTCGCCAACCGGATCTTTGAAAGAGACCGTAGGGAAGGAGCGCGGCGTGATGCCTGCACCCGATGTGAGGTGGTCGCTTGATAAAAAGGAATGTTCCGATGGTCCCAAGGCTCGACGAGGAGCTCAAGTGTTCGGCCACCGGGCGTCCATGGCTCGTTCGAGGGTCACTGAAGCAGAGTTAGAAGACATACGGTTATCCTATGATATTCCTGCATTTGTGACACTCAGGGCTCCTGGTCCTGAAGAGCGCGCCGATAATCCACCTGAAGGATTTGTCACGGTTTACTAACTCGCGATGCAGCAAGGTCTTCGCCTGTCCATGCATCATTTCTTTCGCGAAGTTCTGAGAGATTGGAATCTGGCCCCCTGCCAGATAACACCGAATGGCTGAGGAAAAATGGTGGCCTTGTTTCTATAGTGGAGTATTGCCGAGGCTGGAGGAACTGCCCCGAGGGAGTTTGAATCTATTTACACGGCCACTGTCGATCCGCGAGTTGGTATAATATCTCTCTTGACCGGGCTGAAATGAAGAACGGCCATCGGCAGTCCCAACAAAGTGCATAACTGGAAGAGGAGGTTCATCTTCGTTGAAAGGGACTAGGAGTTTATGCCGGAGGATCACCTTCTCCACGTGTCTATTCCTCGTCAATTTGGAGAACTTGGTACATATTGTCGCATCTTTGTGCGGATTTTTTATCATAGTTCCTGACTTAATGTTTTGTTTACTTTTGCAGACTGCGGGAAGCCACCCATCTCGAAGAGGGATCGAAGAGAGTTGAGGTCGAAGTGGAATAAGGTGTGGCGGCAGCGACGGCGACAGGAGTCTCGGCAATTTCTTGAAAGGCGACAATCTACTAATTTACTACTGGATGATAGGTGAGTCTCAAATCTGTTGCAATGTATTGGCTTCGTTATAAAAAGCTGCCTTAATGAGTTGTATCTTGGTGTTTGTGTTAACAACTTTCAGGTTTAAGCGTATTCCTTCACTTCGCCTCGCTCGTCCCACTAGCGGAGAGAGATCCTCGGCCCAGGATCCTCTACGCGAGGCGTCTTGTCCGTCGTAGGAGGTCAGGACACCACGCCATTAAGGACAATCCGTCATCTGGCCTCCGATGTCCTAGTTCCAGGCCAGGCTATTCCTCCCCCTTCCGCCTTTGTCCTCCCATCCTCCTCCTGACTCTGCTCCTCCAAAGGACAAGAGGAAAGGAATCACCGAGGACGAGGGGGGTGGCCATTGGGAAGAGGAAGGCTCCGTGGCGTGGGAGGGTTTATGAGGGATGCCGCCAAGGCAGGGGCAGGTGAAAAGAATTGTCGGTCTTTGCCGCACCCTAATGGAGGGGCCGAGGTGCAGAGAATTGTGATCTTCGACCGGTCAGAAAACGTGTCTGTATTTTTCGATTGCCATGGTGACTTAGAAACTTTCGTGATGGAACTGCTTTCCTCCCATCTTGCGATAATGGCGACGAGCGTATACAGGTACTGGACCCAAAAATAGAAAAAAGCGGCCGAAGAAGCCACAATGCACGAACGGTTGCAATTGGCTGAGATGAACTTGATACGAGGGTTGGTTATAACCAAAGAATTATTCAGCACCCTTGAGAGTTTTGATGGTTAATGCAGTGAAGATGAGGCTAAATCCAGGAAGATGTTCGAGGACCTGAAGGCCATGAATCTTGAGAAGGTGCAGCTGGCGTCGGACAAGAGGGCTCTCCAGTTCGAGCTGGACTTGGTTGTGACAAAAGAGACTGACATAAAGGGCAAGTATGAAATCGAGCTGAAGGCCGCAAAAGAGAGTTTGAAACAAGCTTGAGATCAGAAGAGGGCTACCGAGGCTTCTCAGAAGCGTACTGAGGAGGCTAAGAAGTTGGCTGAAGATCAGACCGAAACCATTGTAGCCACCGCGAACAGCAGCCTAGAGGCCATCGCAGCAGAAAAGGATAGGTTGCTAGCCGCGGCTAGGCAGAAGGTGGAGAGGGTCAGGGCTAAGCGTGCGGATGTCAAAGTTAGGGCGGTGGAGGCATATTAAGACGCGTTTTTGGATACGTGCAGTGCACAGGACCTCGCCCACCGGCCGTGGAGTGGGGAAACACTTGGTGGAGCGGATCGCGAAACTTATCCCGAGTGGAATATCTCTTTTTCTCCGGCATGCTCCTCATGAGGTCCTTACACCCGACGTTGTTCCAGGCGAAGGTCGCGATAAAGTCGAGGATCAAATCACCCCACCTATTGTGGAGGAAGGCCCACGTTGTGCCGACCCATAGAGAGGCGGCGGGGCATCTAGCCTTTGAATTTTGTTATCCCTTTTTTGTATATGTTCCAGCATTAACAATTGAATTTATTTTCTACCATATCATCTTCGTGTGACAATTCATTGCGTGCCTCAATGGTGGTAACTTCATGAACGATTGTGCCTACTGGGCATAGGAAGTTGCTCCTGAAATTGATGAATCATTTCCTTGGACATTAATGGCGCAGACTTCTTTGTTTAATTCAAAGAGTTAGTGTCTTTCATGTCCCAGTAAGTGGGAAAGCAACACAGGCGTGTGGCGTTTCAAATACTCCTTTGATGGCTATACATTAATTGTCTTATTTATTGTCCTGTGTCAAGTTCCCATGCGGTTCCTATAAAAACATCAAGGGTCCTTGATTGCGTTTCTCACACATGCATAACTATGGTAGATCATGTGAGTTAATCCCCGTGGCTATAACTTCTCACGGTCCGTGTGACTCCAACATTCGTATCATTTTGAGCAGTATGGCCTAATTAGTCACCAAATCAGCTCGTATTGATTTTGGGAGACTCTCTATCATGGTGAAACCAGATTTCTGTGAATGACGAGGCTCGGGATGACGAAGACCAAAGTATCGATTCAGTAGGTCATAGATCCCGATATGAGCCAACCCAAAGAGGCGACGGAGTAGTAGGATAATAACCACGCTCGTTCATTTTTGCCTTGTACTTCGGATTGTGATGAATAAAATAAGAATGTACCAGATTTTCCATGTTTGTTGCACAATGATAAGTTATTTGGCGAATAGATGTCTGAATGGATGGCTTGTAATTTCTTGACTAGATAACCTTTGGCGGCTGTTGAAAAACAACCGCTGCAGATGCGTTATTCCGTAGTCAAGGTGTTCGCCTCCGTCCTCGCCTTCACCCAATTGCGAGGCTCATAAGTTAACACGTCCTCGCGATACGGGCGAGGCTCTCATGTGGGATGTGCATTGGTGGTGCCATCATGTTGCAGTGACGGTGCAACTTACGAGGTGCGTATAATCTATGCATCCTGTATATCTTCCAAGGGTTTATTTTGGTGCATCTACTCCTTCCACACGTGTCCGTTCATCTGACCGCTCGTATTCCCACTGTGCTTATATATATGCTTGCAGACCTTCCTTTCATTTTTCTTACCTTTATTTCCCTACCTCAATATTTGGACTTCAACCATCGTAAGTCATGACAGGCTTTTATTTTTCCAGTGTACCAAAGCTCAGGATAAGGCATGGTGGAGTTGTGGATGATATTCTCCATCCGCCTCCGTTATCATGTGTGGCGTTTGTTCGAGATTGCGATCCATGCAGGCACCGGAGGCAATGGTAAGTAGCTCCTTCTACGCTCCGTTGGCGCGGAAATAACATCGTAGGTGCCCTCCGTTTCGTTCTCTACGGGACCTGTGTCTCCGTCGAAAAATTTTAGACGATCAGGCAAGAGGAAGGCAGCCGCTGATAGCAAAGAGGAGACGTCTGTGCCCGGAAAGGGCATGGAGGATGCGGAAATTATCGAAGGACTAGGTGAGGTCGGAAAGATCTTTCTTCGGAGGTTGAGGACCGCGTTCTCCAAGATTGAGGAGCGTCCCAAGCTCTATTCCTCATCCTTTTGGTAAGTACGAATACATCAATATTGAGTCTCGTCGGGACGAGTTGGACCCAACCGTTTTAGGAAAACTGCCGACTCCGACCGCCATAGCAGAGACTTCAGTTCATAAGTATTGGATTTCTGCTTTTGGAAAAGCCGCAGATAACGAAGAATTGATGGAGTTGTTAAAATTGGCCAAAATGTATACTTCTCGGAGTCACGTGCTTAACTGCGAGTTGTACAAGGTGCTGGTGATGAATTTTGACGAACTGCATTCAACAATCGAAGGAGATGAAGATGTCGACGCACCGCATGTAGAAAACAAAGACCTTGAAAACAACTCACCTTTTTTTTTGAAGATGCGAGGCACGTGCTATATACAACATCACCAAAGCTAAAACGATCCAAAGGGCTTGTGTTCGTGCTCGGAAAGATAGGCGAATCAAAGTTGAGGTCTTGTCAAAACAAGATCCATGCCAGATACAAAGAATTGACCTAGGCTTAATGTAAAACTTTTTGTGAGGTATATTTTTATTAAGAGCGCTTTATTCTGTGGCATAGGCTAATGAAAATGCATTAGCTGTCTATTCTGCGAGTCAAAAGGAGTTATCCATGAACCATACTCTCTTGCTGTAAGTTTATCTTTAGTTGTTTGAATGTGCGTTGAGTGTTTATCCAGAGTTAGCCGCGAACCACACTCCCTTGCTGCCAAATTTCCTTTACTTATACGAATGCACGTTGAATGTTTATCCAGCGAGTTGACAGAGTTAGCCACGAACCATACTCCATCGCTGTCAAATTATCTTTAATTGTTTGAATACGCGTTGAATGTTTATCTAGCGAGTTGACAGAGTTGGCCGCGAACCACACTCCCTCGTTGCCAAATTTTGTTTACTGAATGCACGTTGAATGTTTATTCAGCGAGTTAACAGAGTTGACCGCGAACCACACTCCCTCGCTGTCAAATTTTCTTTACTGAATATACGTTGAATGTTTATCTAGTGAGTTAACAGAGTTGGCTGCGAACCAAACTCCCTCGCTGCCAAATTTTCTTTACTGAATGTGCATTGAATATTTATCCAGTGAGTTGACAGAGTTGGCTACGAACCACACTCTATCGCTGCCAAAAATTTTTTTTATCGGTACAGTAGGGTAGATAATACTTTGGTTCAGAAAACAATGAACTTTATTAAAAGAGAACGGTGTCTAGTGATGCCGAAAACAATACTGGGAAATTGAGAAATGAAAACTATTGGTAATACAGTCGCAGATGAGTGATGTTCCAGGGGTACCTCATTTCTCTTCCCGTCGAATCTTCTAATCTGTAAGTTCCAGGCCGGATTTCCTCGATGATCTTTTCGGGGTCAATGTCCATCGGCTCTGAATGTATAGACATTACCGCCGGGGTAACATCTTCGCGTTTTGCTGCTTTTCATAACGCGTTCATGTAGTAGGCCCTTGCCTCTATCTGATTGCCGCAAATCTTAGTGACCCCTCCCGGCGTCGGGAACTTCATTGCCAAGTGATGGATGGATGTGACCACTTGTAAATCCTTGAGCGCAGGCCTACCGAAGACTCCATGGTAGGCGGAGCGAGTATCAACTACCAAGAATTCCATGAATTTCCTAAGATAACACGGGTGCTCTCCGAAGTCTACTACGAGGGTAATCTTTCCTTGCGGAACGAGGCCATCTCCTGTGAAACTGAATAGTGGCTCTGAGATGGCTGTCAATTCATGATCCACGTCCATCTGATCAAAGGTACTGCCGAACAAGATGTTCACGGCGCTTCTATCATCGATCAACATCCGTCCCATTTCGTTTCCGCAGCGGCCAGACTGAGACCACCAAGGCATCGCAGTAGGAGTAGTATATACCGGCCTCGTCTTCCTCAGTGAACGAGATTTATGGGGTTCTTGGTCGGTGTCCATGGACCTGTCAACTCTCCACGGGTTCTTCTCTCGCTGCCTTCACATAGTTTCGTCGCGAGTTCATCGTGTGCCCTCCGACATAGGGCCCTCCTATGATCGTATTGATTTCTCGGACTGGGGAGCTCCTGCAGGTCCTTCTGCCCTCGGTGGATCCCTGTTTCTGTCATTTCTTCTATCATTGCGGCAAGGTCCATTGTCCTGGCACCGAGGAGGAGGTCTTCGCCCCCTGATTGGGTGGCTCTCGACATCCTCGCACGGGTCGATTCTCCTCTCCCTGCCTATGATTTCTATGGTTGATCAGTTCCCTCACGTCTAGGCAATCTTCTGTGTTATGTACCCTAGTTCTGTGTATGCGACAGAACTTGGGTGGTGTGGCCGTCGGTAAAGAGGCTACCGGAGGTGTCTTGGGATGGGGGCAGGAACTATCGTCGTCTGGTTAAATCTCCTATAGTAGTTGTTCTGTGGTACGGGAGAGCGCTTTCTCTGAAAGCTGTTGAAACGAGGTTCAGGAGAGCATCACCCATTTCTTCTATAGCGGTCTCATCTGCCCCTTTCAGCTTTCTCCTTATTTTCGATCGTCTCTTCTGACTGGATTTCGCGCTGGACCAAGTCTACCAGCTGATTGTAAGTCTTTGGTTGACTATTCTGGACATATCTCTAGAAGGAAGTGCGCATGTGAAGTCTGGTCACAAGTGCATCCAGGGCTTTTTCATTGGTTACAGTCTCAATCTTGTTGATGATGTTGCTGAATCTCTTGAAATAGCTCTTGACTGTTTCTCCTTCCTTCTGCTGAATGTTGTGGAGTTGGAAGATATCGGCTATCATTGTTCGCTTGCCAATGAAAGCATTGACGAACTCTCTTTTGAGCTGAGGCCAACTCCGGATGCTTCCTAGTTTCAGCTTGTTGTACTACCTTTTTTCGCATCAGATGTGAGTGTGGTATGGAAATTTCGACACTTCACTGTGGGGGAGTGGCCTTGGAACTTCGTCTTGTATATGTTGACATGATCCATGGGGTCACCCCTCCTATTGTATTTGTCCATAAGCGGCATTCGGAAGTTCGCGGATATCTCCATGGCCTTCATGTAATTGGTGAACGGAAGATTCTCGTCGTCATCATCCTCATAGCCTTCTAACCTCGCATTCTTCTCCTCGGGCCTCGCGTAACGTTGTTTCAGGTCCTTCATCCTTTCCGTGCGGGCCTTGCTGTGCTCACTACACTTGTTGTGTGCCGGTAGGGGTGGCACCATGGAGGTGTTGACCTATGGTTAACTTTAAACCTTAATGTTTTGATTATTACAAACAAATTGGTTATGTTTTCTAACATTTTATTTTCAAGAAAATTCAAAACGCTACAAATCGAACTCTCATGCAATGTCAAGTTCAAAGTCAAAATCAATACAAGAGTTCAATCATCTCAAGATCCGCCAAAATACAAGACTTGAAGATCAAGATTGAAGAATAGATTTTAGATAAAATTGTAAAGGTATTAACTCTTTAATCCTTAGCAATTAAATGAACGAAAGCTCAAAAATAATTTTATCACTTGCATAAAAATTAGTTTTATCAAAGCCAAAAATCGATTTTCAAAATCGTGGAAACGATAATCCGTTTGGTAAACCGGATGAACTGGTCGATCGTTTAAATTGAACCGGTCGACCGTTTGAGCGTATCTTTTCAAAAAGTGTCCGTTCTGACTTTTTGCAGTTCAACGGCTAGTTCTGACCAATCTGAACGGTCGACCGTTTGGTCATCCGTTTGATCATCCGTTTGGTCAGAAAGTGACGAAAATTCATCTCTATAAATACCACTTCATTTACTATCATTCTATAACACTTACAAGAGCATTTATAGAGAGAATCATATTGAAAAACATCATTCAAAGCTTCATTGCATTCATATCTTCAATATCTCTCTTTGAAAAACTTTGTTTGATTAAATCAAACTTTTGGTTCATATTTCTCAACGAAGTTTTCTTCTAACACTTGAGCTTTCCTCATCCATTGCTATTCATTAAAGTGTTAGTCTCTCTTAGAGCTAAACTTGTATCTATCATTCTTCTAGAGAGAAATACTCAAATCAATCTCTTTATTTATTTGGGTCATATTGAGGTCCTTTGAAAAGCTCAATATTGTATAAGGATCGGTGCTCCTTGCTTGTAAGTCATCGGATACATTGTAAGGGTTTGGATTGCACCATAAGTCAATCAAAATAGTGGAAAGGCCGTGCTCGTGTTGGAGAGCTTGGTAATGGGGGACGTAGATCATTGGTTGGATCGAACCTCCATAAAAATCGTTTGCACTTTTTCTCCTCTTTTATTTACTTATATTGTGCTTATATTGTTGTGAATCTATTTCTATCATTTTTAAGAATATTTTTCGAAAAAGTTTGAGAAAACCAATTCACCCCCTCTTGGTTAGTTATTCTTGGGCTATCAATTGGTATCAGAGCAAGGTGCTCATTTTTTTGATTACACAATCTTGAGTAATGGCTAACCAAAATTTTCAAAACCTTGAAGGTCACTCTACAAATCGTCCTCCCTTCTTTAATGGCTCCCACTATAATTATTGGAAAACTAGAATGATGAGTTATATTCAATCAATTGATTATAACATTTGGGAAGTTATCGAGTTTGGTCCATATGTGCCTACAAAAATTATCAAAGTTGATGATAAACCGGACCAAACTATCTCTAAGCCTAGAGAAGAATATGATGAAGAGGACAAAAGAAAATTGTCTTTGAATGCTAGAGCCAAAAATTTACTTTATTGTGCTTTAGACAAAAATGAGTTTAATTGTATTAGCACATGTGATTCCGCATATGATATTTGGCATGCATTAGAGATAACTCATTTAGGTACCAACAAGGTTAAAGAAACCAAAATAAATCTTTTGACAAAAGATTTCGAAAATTTCTTTATGAAACAAGATGAACCTATTGTTGATATGATTACTCGTTTCACCGATATTATTAATGGCCTTAAGGGCTTTGATCGAAAATTTACTAACAGTGAACTTGTGAGCAAAATGCTTAGGTCTTTATCGGAAGATTGGAACTCCTTAAGGATGTTGATAGAAAATACAAAAGATATCAACACTTATCCATTGGAGGAGCTATATGGAACATTGATGACATATGAGCTCAACAATGCCGAAACAAAGGAGAAAACAAGGAGAAGCAAAGAAGAGATGAAGGAGCTTCCAAAGAAGCAAATTGCTTTGAAATCAACAAATGATGAAGGATCATCCAACACAAACTTGAGTGATGAAGAATTTGATAACTTAGTTCTTCTTGTCAAGAAATGGAGAGGATTTCAAACAATAGGCGATTTCAAAAGAAAGAAGACAAAAGTGAAGAAAAGAACAAAAAGATCATATGCTATGATTAGTGACAAACCCGGTCACAAAAGGACCGAATGCCCAAACAAGAAGAAGTTCAACAAAAGAAGGCACTTCAAGCTACATGGGATGATAGTGATGAAGATGATCAAGAAGATGATGAAATTCAAGAAGAAATCGCTAATATGTGCTTCATGGCTATTGAGGATGAGGTAAGTACAAACAACAATGACTCTTACATTGACTTATCTACCTCTTATGATGAAATTCTTGAAGAATTTGAAAACTTATGTCAAAATACTCCATTCTTAACAATAAACACTCTTTGTTGAAAAAGGTAGTCAAGAAGCTTTGTATTGCACAAAAGGACTTTGAAAAGAGAAAAGGATGATCATAAGTCCTTGATTAAAGAAAATGTTTTATTGAAAGAAAAAGTGGTTGATTTAACAAGCATTATTCACAAATTCACCCAAGGAAAGAAAACTTTGAATTAATGCTTGGTGAGCAAAATGTGTATTTAACAAAGGAGGAATTGGATATAAACCTCTCTTGAAACAAAAATCCCTTGAAACCATTTTTGTAAAATCATCCAACTTTTCTCAACAAAACATCACATGTAGTTTTTACAAGAAAGATGGTCATGTTGCTTACAATTGTTTGACTAAAAAGAAACTATACTTTGAAAAGAAACACAAGTGGATAAAAGAATCCACAAGCACTAACTATCAAGGACCCAAACTTATGTGGGTACCAAAAATCAAAAATTAAAATTATTTTTGTAGGTACCACAAAAGGTCAAGAGCAATTGGTTCTTGGATAGTGGTTGTTCGAAACATATGACGGAAGATCGATCATTACTATCAAATTTCAAAAGAAAAGATGGAGGTCATGTGACTTTTGGAGACAATGCCAAAGGAAAAATCATAGGCATTGGAAATATTGGTAATCGTTCTTCTCCCTCTATTGAAAATGTTTTATTAGTTGATAACCTCAAACATAACTTACTTAGTATAAGTCAATTGTGTGATAAAGGTTATCTCATTAAATTTGATTCTTCCAATTGCCTCATTGAAGATGCTATATCTAAAGAGGTATTGTTTATGGGGAGCCAAAGCAAAGATGTTTACATCATATCTATTGAATTTGAACTTAAAAAGGAAATAAAATGTTTTTCAAGTATAAAGGATGATTCTTGGCTATGGCATAGGAGATTAGGTCATGTTAGCATGGACTTACTTTCAAAAATCTCCAAAATAACTTTGTGAAAGGGTTGCCAAATATAAAGTTTGAAAAAGATAAAATTTGTGATGCTTGTCAATTTGGAAAACAAGTAAAGAGTTCTTTCAAACTTAAACAACACTCTTCTACTTCAAGACCTTTGCAACTTCTCCACATGGACTTATTTGGACCATCTAGAACCGCTAGTTTAAGTGGAAAACATTATGCATTTGTT
Organism: Forsythia suspensa; assembly: GCA_023638005.1. Classification (NCBI taxonomy): domain Eukaryota; kingdom Viridiplantae; phylum Streptophyta; class Magnoliopsida; order Lamiales; family Oleaceae; genus Forsythia; species Forsythia suspensa. The sequence goes on along the minus strand of CM042674.1, from coordinate 33,587,658 downwards.
ATTGTTGATGATTTTTCAAGATTTACTTGGGTCATTTTCTTGAATTTAAAAGATGAAGCCTTAAATGCATTTAAACATTTTTGCAAAAGAGTCCAAAATGAAAAGGATACACCATTACCACAATTAGGAGTGATCATGGTGGAGAATTTGAAAATATAGCCTTTGATGAGTTTTGCAAATCCAATGGATATGAACATAATTTTTCGCTCCTAGAACTCCTCAACAAAATGGTGTAGTAGAAAGGAAGAATCGAACATTGCAAGAAATGGCTCGAACCATGTTGAATGAAAATAATTTACCAAAATACTTTTGGGCGAAGCCGTAAACACTTCATGTTATATCTTAAATAAAGTTTTGGTAAGTCGAAAGAAAACCAAAACTCCATATGAGCTTTGGAAAATAGAATTCCCAATATCGGATATTTTAAAGTTTTTGGTTGCAAGTGCTTTATTTTAAACACAAAAGAAACTTTGGGAAAATTTGATCCAAAATCCGATATTGGAATTTTTCTTGGATATTCATCTACTAGTAAAGCTTTTAGAGTGTTCAACAAAAGAACTTTAGTAGTTGAAGAATCCATGCATGTTGTTTTTATGAAACTAACTCCTCTATACAAGAAAAAGTTATTGATGATGAAGATTTGAAATTCCATTTGAACAACTAAGTGTTCAAAATCAAGACAAAGAGAATCCAAATAACATTGAAAGTCAACATGAGGAGGAAACAAGTATGCAACAAAATGATGAAGAACCTCATGAAGATCCCAACACTTCATCATTACCAAAAGAATGGAGGTTTGTCCCATCTCACCCAAAAGATCTCATCATTGGTGATCCATCAAAAGGGTAAGCACAAGAAATTCTTCTAGAAATTTTCATAACAATTGTGCATTTCTTTCTCAAATTGAGCCAAAGAACTTTAAAGAAGCCGAGTTTGATGAATTTTGGATCCTAGCTATGCAAGATGAACTAAATCAATTTGAAAGAAATCATGTTTAGGATTTAGTTGCTAGACCAAATTCACAAACCGTAATTGGCACAAAAATGGGTTTTTCAAACAAACGAGATGAAAATGGTATAATTGTGCGTAATAAAGCTAGATTAGTGGCTCAAGGTTACAATCAAGAAGAAGGCATTGATTTCAAGAAACTTTTGCCCTGGTTGCTAGATTAGAATTAATTCGCATGCTTCTTGCTTTTGCTTGTCATAAGAATTTTACTTTATTTCAAATGGATGTCAAAAGTGCATTCTTGAATGGAGTCATTCAAGATGAAGTTTTTGTTGAGCAACCACCCGATTTTAAAAATCATAAGTATCCGGACAAAGTTTTCAAACTTAGAAAAGCTCTTTACGGTTTAAAACAAGCTCCTAGAGCATGGTATGAGAGATTAAGTAAATTTCTCTTATCAAATGGTTTTTTAATGGGTAAAGCGGATACTACATTATTTATAAAACCAAAAGAATGATATGATAGTTGTTCAAATTTACGTTGATTTATCATTTTTTTGGTGCTACTAACATTTCTCTTTGTGAAGAATTTTCTAAGTGCATGAGTAGGGAATTTGAGATGAGCATGATGGGTGAACTCAAGTTCTTTCTTGGTCTCCAAATCAAACAAACCAATGATGGAATATTCATTAGTCAAACTAAGTATATCTTGGATATGCTCAAAAAGTTTGAAATGGAAGACTTGAAGCCAATGAATACTCCAATGAGCTCATCAATCAAACTAGATAAAGACGAGCAAGGTACTACCGTTGATGTAACAAAATATCGAGGTATGATCGGATCCCTTCTTTATTTAACCGCTAGTAGACCCGATATTATGTTTAGTGTATGCTTATGTGCTAGATATCAATCTAATCCTAAGAATTCTCATCTTAGTGCCGTAAAACGCATTTTCCGTTATCTTAGTGGAACTAGATCTTTAGGTCTTTGGTATCCCAAAGAAACTCATTTTGATTTACTTAGCTTTTCGGATGCCGATTGGGTCGGTTGCACAATTGATCGTAAAAGTACTAGTGGAACGTGCCATTTTCTAGGCTTTGCTTTAGTTTCATGGTTTAGTAAGAAACAAAATTCCGTTGCCTTGTCAACCGCCGAAGCCGAATATATCTCCGCCGCTAGTTGTTGTGCTCAAATCCTATGGATGAAGCAAACTTTAAATGATTATCACATTTCATTTGAAAAAGTTCCTATTATGTGTGATAATACAAGTGCCATCAATTTATCTAAAAATCCTGTCTTGCATTCTCGTACAAAACACATTGAAATTAGACATCACTTTTACGAGACCATGCACAAAAGGGAGATATAACTTTGGAGTTTGTAAACACCGAAAAACAATTGGCGATATTCTCACAAAACCATTAGCTCTTGAACGATTTTCATACATTCGACGAAATTTAGGTATAATTGATGAATGTGAAATATGTGGCTAAATCTTTATGTTTCCTATGATTAATAGCTTTATATGTGACAAACATGTTTTAAAATTATCTCATCAAAAGACAAATTCATTAATTTTGGTGAATCTTTTTAAACCGGTCGACCGTTTATAAACCCGAGACGACCGTTTCATATTAAACGGATGATCCCCGCTCAAACCGCTTGATCATCCGTATGAGCAGAGACTTTGCCAAAATTAAAAGTTTAACCGGTTGACCGCTTCTATCAAACGGACGTCCAGTATGATTTTAACCGGACGACCGTACATCATCCGCCTACTCATCCGTTTGAACAGAATGTTTAAACTTCAAATTTTCATTCCAACCGGTCGACCGTATTAGGTTTCCGGTCGTCCGTATAAGCGGAAATCAGGGTTTTTAAGTTAGAAATTTTTCAAATTTCTTCATTCCAACTTCCCGCGAACCACGGTTTTCTTTCCAAATCTTCCTCAAATCTTCCAATCTTCCCAAAATCTTTCCAATTTACATTCAAAATCTCAAAACCCATATCATTTCACGCCTAAATCTTCAAAATCCCCAATTTTGTCCATCAAATCACGATAAACCCCTCAAACGGTCGATCTCCAACCCTAGGCTCCAAATCCGGTTCCACAACCATGTCTCGAATGAAAATGGCAGCCAAACGACCTAGGAGAGAAAGGCAACCATCTCCATCCTCCTCCTCCTCCGAAGAAGATCCTCAATCCAAGCGCATCGAACGAAGTCCCCGTTCTCATTGGTAAGAACGTCGATCTTGCCTCTTTCACACACGAAGCACCATCTTTTAACATTGAAAATCTTTTCATGGGTATGGGGTGGGTTCCTCTTCTCACTCTCAATGAAACTGTTTACCCCCCCATTATCAAAGAATTTTACAAAATATGGTCTTTTCTCCGGTCGGGTATTTCATCCTTCGTTAGGGACAAACGAATTAAGATCACTCAAGATCTTATTCAACCATTCTCCATCTTGAAAATGGTGGTATGCGTCTCTATACCACTAAGACAATTCCTCACACCGACGCGTATAATCCCGTCGAAGCTTGTTGTAATGTCACCGGCAAGCATTTTGAGGCTGCCGTTCGTCTTAGCTCAAATCAACTTACTCTTCCTTGTCGCGTCCTCCATAACATCATTGCCCACATAATTGTCCCTCGAAAGGGTCATTTGGATGAGGTCAATCATTTCGATGCTTTTGTGCTCGACTCTATCCTTCGAGGGCGTAAGCTCGATTTCTCCTATATCATGATCCAACATATGCACTACGTCCTTAGCGGCAAGAGTTCTAAGGAACTTCCCTATGGCATGATTCTTACCAAAATCTTTCAACATTTCGATATCTCCTTCCGTGATACGGTGACCCTCCTTCCGAAAGCCACCGACACCATCAATATTCTTACACTCAAAAGAATGAAAATTGTAAAGGAGAACGGTCAATGGGTGGCAAAGTCGAAGGGATTTGATGAAGAGTCGGGCCCCTCCACTCTACCTTTCGAGGGGGAAGATATTGACGAGGATGCCCCTCCGTCCCCTCCGCGGCAAAGATCACAAAGGCCGTCGTCCTCCACTTCCGGCCATAACGAGGATCAATTCACTTTACTGCATGGCCGGATCGACTCACTTACTTCTTCAGTCGAGGGCCTGCACCACACCATGGGGACTCTCCAGCACTCGGTTGCCGACATGACGGCATTGCTCCGAGATCTTCACTCCCGTCTCGATGCCGTGCTTCCTCCACAGCCGCCCCCGGCGCCTTAGTCTATTTATTTTACGTTTATGGCATATGTCTTTTGTCTTTGTAGCAATGTTTTGGAAACGAAGTCTATGTTCTAGCTTTCATCTATAAAACTATGCTTGTCTTTAAATTTTACGTTTATCAATGAATGACTTATGTTGTTTCATTTAGGAGGAATATGTTTTTAAACCTTAATGCTTTATCTTTTGCCTTTTTGTTTATGCCAAAATGGAGAAAATAAATATGTGATGAAATATATGAAACATGTGATGTGATGAATTTGGCATGAAATATGTAATGTGATCAAATGGAATCGATATCATGTAATGAGATAAAATTGGCAAATCAAATGAAAATGTGATACAAATTCATCGAATCATGTTTACTTGAAAAAGATAGGGGGAATATATATGCTTTATTGTATCTCTTTATTATATATTCTCACATTGTTTGTCATAATCAAAAAGGGGGAAATTGTTGACCTATGGTTAACTTTAAACCTTAATATTTTGATTATTACAAACAAATTGGTTATGTTTTCTAACATTTTATTTTCAAGCAAATTCAAAGCGCTACAAATCGAACTCTCATGCAATGTCAAGTTCAAAGTCAAAATCAATACAAGAGTTCAAGCATCTCAAGATCCGCCAAAATACAAGACTTGAAGATCAAGATTGAAGAATAGATTTTTAGATAAAATTGTAAAGGTATTAACTCTTTAATCCTTAGCAATTAAATGAACGAAGCTCAAAAATAATTTTTATCACTTGCATAAAAATTAGTTTTATCAAAGCCAAAATCGATTTTCAAAAGCGTGGAAACGGACAATCCGCTTTGGTAAATCGGATGAACCGGTCGACCGCTTAAATTGAACCGGTCGACCGCTTTGAGCGTATCTTTTCAAAAAGTGTCCGTTCTAACTTTTGCGCGTTCAACGGCTAGTTCGACCAATCGACCAATCTGAACGGTCGACCGCTTTGGTCATCCGTTTGGTCGAAAAGTGACGAAAAATTCATCTCTATAAATACCACTTTATTTACTATCATTCTATAACACTTACAAGAGCATTTATAGAGAGAATCATATTGAAAAACATCATTCAAAGCTTCATTGCATTCATATCTTCAATATCTCTCTTTGAAAAACTTTGTTTGATTAAATCAAACTTTTGGTTCATCTTTCTCAACAAAGTTTTCTTCTAACACTTGAGCTTTCCTCACCCATTGCTATTCATTAAAGTGTTAGTCTCTCTTAGAGCTAAACTTGTATCTATCATTCATCTAGAGAGAAATACTCAAATCAATTTCTTTATTTATTTGGGTCATATTGAGGTCTCTTGAAAAGCTCAATATTGTATAAGGATCGGTGCTCCTTGCTTGTAAGTCACCGGATACATTGTAAGGGTTTGGATTGCACCATAAGTCAATCAAAATAGTGGAAAGGCCGTGCTTTCGTGTTGGAGAGCTTGGTAACGGGGGCGAGATCATTGGTTGGATCGAACCTCCATAAAAATCGTTTGCACTCTTTCTCCTCTTTTATTTACTTATATTGTGCTTATATTCTTGTGAATCTATTTCTATCATTTTTAAGAATATTTTTCGAAAAAGTTTGAGAAAACCAATTCACCCCCCTCTTGGTTAGTTATTCTTGGGCTATCAGGAGGATCCCACCCCAACCTATAAAACACGCTAGCAGCAGAGAGCCGGGCCGGTTTTCCTGTGCCGGAAGAGGTCTTCCCTCTGATCGTCCTGTGAGGGCTTCGGAATGATGTTCCAAGGGTTCCGGCCGTTTGAAACAGGTAGGTCATCCTGAGATCGACGACTTTCTGTTGAGCCGGACCTTGAAGGGCTTCTCCGTGCACGACTACGCTTGGGTCCATGTTGAAGGGATTGATTCTCCGACAGTTTAAGCGCTGTCTTCATTCGGGCATTGTCCAACTTCAGGTCTTGGTTCTCTTGTTCAATCGTCCACTTCTGTCGTTGTCTTCTCCTCTTGCGGCGGGTTACGTTCAGGAGATCTTGAACGCTTTCCTACCGCAAATCAGTGTGGTGGGATTCAACTTCTTCATCTATGGAGTGTTCGGTTGTCATGCTCTTCCTGGTAGAAAAAACGTTTTTACTATAAGTTTTAGGTTGTGTAACGTTTTTTTGTTCCCACAGACGGTGCCAATTTGTTGACGCTCGTAACCTCGCACCGCCCACGTGTCAATGCATCTCTCTAGTCATTCATTTGTCAATCTATATGTTACCTGCACACTCGAACAATCGTTAGGTACCAAGATCTCTAGAAAAAAAAGAGTTCGGCGATCATTGGTACTCCGACGATCAAGTCAACTGCCGGTATATAGAGTAATATACGGGGAATGAAAGCAATGAGGTATGGGAGGGACAAGCAGGCAGAGATTTAAACAGAGTTTAGGGGTTAAATTAAAGCGTAAAAAGAGCGTACCTTGAAATAATCGGAAACGTTGTATTTATAGTTGCAGAGTCCTAATTATTCTGTATAAGCAATCAATTAGAACTCTAATTGGATTCTTCTTCCTTATAGGATAAAGATAATCGGAACTCAATGCAATCTCTCAGAGTCCTAATTATTCTATGTAAGCAATCAATTAGAACTCTAATTGGATTCTTCTTCCTTATAGGATAAAGATAATCGGAACTCAATGCAATCTCTCAAATTCTAACCTTTATTTAAGTTGATTCTCCTTATTATGTTGCCTAATCTTTAGGATATTCGTATTTGGTTCCCTTGTGAGAATTCGTGTGCAAATCAAACACAATCTGTCTTTAACTACTTCTCTAATTATCCCAAAATATCGTGATATCTTGCTAGTTATAATAAATACGTAGCCCGACAGAGGTTCTCTAGGTCGACCATGAGTGTCGAGGACCTTTAGGAGCTTCGCAATACTCTGATTCAAGGATGCTAATATGCTCGATGGGCCTCCGAGGCCTTCTGAGAATTCACGATACCTTTATTAGGCCCCGAGGCCTTCGCCGGGTCTATGAGACCTTTATGAATCTGTAAGGCTCTCGGTAGGCCTAAATTATGCTATTATAGGATCTTTACTGAGCATTTGTTGATGTGGAGGCCTTACTAAAATCGGGTGGTAACAATACTCACAAATGGTAAAAAAAAACCTACTTCGACGAGTGAAAAAATATTACCAAAAATAAGCCGAAAGAAATAATGTCAATTAAAAGATAAAAAATCGAATAATTATATCTATTTTAGCAGTCATCTTTAATTTGTTATTTTGAATTCCCTATTTAACAATTTTCAATCTAAAAAATATCTTGCAAAGTTTGTTATGATTACTTTGAAATGGTATTAATAACTTTCTTCCGATGAGTGAAGAACATAGTACGAAAATAAGTCGAAATATGTGACATCAAAATAAAAATATGATTATTAAATTTAAACAACCATCTTTAGTTCTTTTTTTGAATTTGTCATTTGACGTTTTTCAATCTAAAAAATGCGTTGCGCAAGTGAAAAATTTTGACTACTCAAAAATAAAACTCTTGGCTCCGAATTGGAAGTTCAAAGCTTACATTTCTATTTTATCCAGTCTTGGATCAATTTTAATTTATATATATATTTCTAAAATAATATCTAGGATTCATCGGAATCTATGATATTGTCAACCAAAACCAGTCCACGATCTTCGGTTTGTGACATCGAGGTCCTAAATTCAATCAATTTGTATTGATATCAATAAGTTTCGTTCTTTTATTTTCACTCTTTTTAGGGCATGAGTCTAACTTGAACTTCATGTCATATTCGCAAAGAAATATTCGTATTATATTTTTAATTGTTTAAAACTAATTTTAGACGAATCAAAAATTAAGAGAAGCTCTTGAACTTGAAAAATATTGAAAATAATTTGACAGAGATTATAAACCACTTTATAAATCAATATTAATTTATTATAAAATAACATTTTGTTGATTAAAGATAATACAATTAATTCATGTTAAAAGTGAATTAAAAAATAAGAAAAAATCGACTAAAATAAACCAATTTTGATTTTTAATCTCTATCAAACGGACCTCCATAATATAAGTTGATCGCTTCACAAAAGAGATGACATAAATAAACTTTTATTAAATAAATTCCCCAAATTCTTGTTATTGTCTTAATTGTGAAATATGACCGAAACATAAGAATTTGTATTTAGAAAGCTCAAAGAATTTTTATTCTGGAAAGACAATCTTCAAACTTTCTTGTTTGTAAAAACTTGATGCCTTTGTGCTCAATGGACAATTTCCATCCATATTACCAAGAAAAAGGCACACAACTCCCTTTTGTGGGTGTATATTTCCACTTCAATATGAGAATTTGAGGATCTTAATCCAAAGACTCGTACATACAGCATCGGAACTCAAAAGTTTAAAACAAACAATTCAATCCATATGAAGCACAAACGAGCACCAGCATTCAAAAGTAGTGGTCTCAAACAAACCAGCATCCTGCAAGGCACGTAAAGGTAAATCTCACCATCATGAAAACAAAAACTAACGTACTTCAAACCTTTAAAGATAGGAATCCAAGACTCAACAAACCTATTTTGACTCGTGTTAAAACACATTTCCTATACCCAATCATTGCACTACAGACGCATATTAATGTACTTTCTTGAAAATAAAGTATAGGTAGCCATGAACAAGAGACAAAGATTGAACCAAAACACATAATAGATGAAACTAGAAATATACATGATTTTATAGCACCAACATTCCTCAATTCCATACGAAAATCCAGTTCTTTCCTCAATAAATAGATTACAAGTCCATAACAACAGCAACCTACTTCAGTTTCTGGGATAGAGGGAGGGTACCTAGTTCAACATTCCGAGTAAACAGAATAAACTAGGTTGATTGACCATACTTATCCCGAATTCAATCATCAGCATCTTTTAAGTAGAGAGACTCACCCCCATCGCCTGAATTTCCACCGCGCCCTTCTGCATGCCCACTGCTGCCGACTTCTTGCTTACCTCCACCTGTCATTGCCCTTCCAGCAGCGTGCAGCCCCTCCCCGGTGGTGCTGCGGCCAAAGTCGGGAAATCCTACACCTCCAAGTCCGCCACTACCTCCAGCACCATGAGGCTCCCCTTGCAGCATAAGTCCACTGCTTCCTCCCGTGTTCATTCCAAGTTGGCTGTGCAAAGCTTGTTGTTGAAGTGCTGAATATTGTTGTTGACCGTACAACATAGAGGAGCGAGCAGCCATTAGTGATTGAGGCGTCATTTGTTGAGCTTGTTGGTGCTGCATATAGTGTGCCCCAGGCTGCAAAATCCCACCTCCAGGATACTGCAAGACAGCACCAAATAGTGCATCATACTTGGATGTCAGTCCAAGGGTTTCTAACTTCATGAATCAATCATGCAGTGTGATAAAGTATCGGAATAACAAGACTTGCAATTGTTGGAATTAGTCATCTTAAAACATGTTGAGCGACCCCACCTAAAAGTTTAATCGCATAGAGAGGGATCAAACTTATTTATCTAAATTATGTCTTTGGCACACCCACTCGTCTCATGTGTGCCAAATTCATTTTTTATCAAAGGCCTGGACAATTTTCATAACTGAAGGGCAGGGATCGAGACTTGAACTCAACAGTTATCATTTAAAACCACTTCATTTAAAAGCTTAGGCAGTTAGAGAGGAATCAAACTTATCTAAAGTCATGTTTTCAAGAAAATGAAACAGTAAATATTGGGTCCAAACAGAAGTACTCAGTTTAACGAATCTAAAATCAAAGGTCGGAATTCAAACATGTTTTACACTCTTCTCTACGATTTCCTCTTGATGAAAAAATATTGGACGACGAGTACCTGAGAATGCATGCTAGGTGGTTGAGGTTGTGAATCAGCAATAGCAGCTAGATACATCAAGTTTCTCTGTAACCTGGCCTGGTTCCTACCAAGATAAAGACGTTGTGATCCATAAATCAGAGCAATTGGGAAAAGAGGAAACGCATCTAAACAAGTTTAGTCTCACCATTAAGCACTGTATGATCATGCCACATGCATTTTACAGCCACTAAGAACATTTATATTAAATGCTTGTAATTACATATCCATGGTATAAAAAAAACAATTGTGAATCAAAATAAATTTTTTTTGAACATAAAAAATCCAAAAAGTCGAAGGACTTTCGGGGAGGAAGAGAAGAGAGAAAGTTGAAGAGTTGAACAAAGCAAAAAAGTCAACAAGAAAATCAAAATTTCAGTTAAAATAATTTGAGGAAAATTTGTTTGCAATCATATAAAAGCAAAGATGAAAAACCAATTATCATACAAAGCAAAATATTTGTTATTTACGTTAAAAGACCGTACCTTCAATATAACCAAACATTTTTAGTTCAACTGATGCTTCTCTACAGATGTATCAGCCTATTGTAAGGTCTAGGATCCTAAAGCGTGCGAGACGAAGCACACTATCTCAATTTTTTTTTAAAAAAAAAAAACACCCCCTCCCTTCACACCCTTCAAATTAATAAATTGAATCTAGTGAACAAGAAGAAAAACCTGTAACAACAATTCCAGTATAGATGGGATCAGGAAGGGGGAGGAATTAAAGAAAGTTATAGTAGTTACTCTGCACATTCACTCATTTTCCCCGAGTTTTGGCTCTCGACAATCTTCAGAATCAGCGACTTGTTTTCGTCCAGATACTGCAAATAATAAAACACCAGAAACATACAAAACCAAGAAAACTAGTCATATTTTGGCATCTACTTAAAAGAGCAGCATATAACCAACCAGTTGACAGTTGATCTGTGCCCAAATGCACATATTGAAGGCAATCGGGGTTATAATTCAGCAAAGCAAAATTGATACACAAGAAATTACAACTAAGTGAACATTCTGGCAAACAAATGGCGGATAGCCTCAACATTCGCAATACGGCATAGCCATAAATGAAAACTCAACACCCCATCCTCCAGTCCTACAAGAGCAAGGCTTCGAAAAACTTTTAGTTTACTCACTGCAAATGAGTGCCTAATTTGCATTCAATATTCAGGAAGAAAAGGAATTTCACATTCAAGATTTGATTGTCAAGCATGAAAAAGAATATAAATCCCATAATACTGTTGAGAAAAACATTTAGTTTTCATCAAAAATTACAATAGGTTCCAAAATAATTATTAAAAATCTTTCATCATTTTTTTTGCAAACTTATTGAAATTATAAAAGAGGCTAAACAATAATATACAACCACTACACATATTACAAAATTGAATTTGAAAGGCCTGATGTTTTATTTCTTGGTTCAATATCATAGCACTGATCCTATTATGAGAGCAATATTAAGCCAAACAAAATTAGAAACACAAAACAGATTTATAGTGGTTTTGTAATACACGAAAGAATTGCATAAAGCTATGAATCTTTGTAAATTTGTCACTTAAGTTAACATTTTACACTTGACTCCAAGTTAACTAGTCAAGTCATTGACTCCTCCAAAATACAACATTAATCCCAAATTATGAGGAGAGAAAGATCAAAATCTCATTATAATTGGGTATTACACAAGAAACATTAAACAGATAATGTGATTTTACAGAAAAATACTTATAATTATTGATTGAAAATGAAGGTTTCCAAGTTAAACTGCAGCACTATTAGAACAGTGCAAGCAATGTTTACTACACAAAACATTAGAAAGTTGCATAGGTTTTCTATAAAAACTTCTTTGTTATATAACATGTTATTCTTCTCATGAACTTTTTATTACAAAATCAAGTACACAAGAAGAATTTTTAGGGACTCTTTTGTGTGTGAGAGAGGCTCGAAACATAGCTCTCACATTTAGCTACTGTGAACTAGTGGAACTTGGTTGTGCAGTTTGCTTATTTTCTGATTATGCAGTGGCAAAGAAGGGACAGTTCTGAATCATTATAAAATCAGTACGTGTGCTTCATTTGTTTTCTGATTATATAGCTTTCAACTGTATGAAGTGCCAATAGAAGCAAAAACAAAACCCTACCAAATACCAATTTATCCAGCAGAAACAAAAAAAGATGCCAATCAAGTAGAAACTCAAGAAAGATACCAACTAAATGTTTCTGAACACACATAAAGGTGGTCAGGGGGAGGAAAGCAGCTGGTAAAATGGCAGAGGGGCCAAGTGATAAAGAAATAGCAGCGAAGCAGTTTGAACAGAAATCAACAGAAGAAGAAGAAGAAGAAGAAGAGAAAAGGGAAGAGAAAAGAAATGAAAGACCTGTTGAATGTGATCAGTAGTGACGTTGCTGGGATAGTAGGCTGCCATCATGGGCTGCATCTGCATCAGGTGCTGCTGCATGCCTCTCTCCTTTATACCCCAACTCAAACACACAGACACACACTCTCTCTCTATATAAATATCAACTATATCTATCTCTATCAGTGTCTGCAACTTTGACTGTGATCTTTCCTCACTGCAAATGCAAATAAACGGCCCTTCCCCGTTTTGAGTTTTGAGTACAAGGGTTTATCCGTTTTTCACTCACACAAAGCTTCACTTTGAGTTTACAGTGATACTCTTTTAAGCAACAAATATCACGACTGTACAATCAGTAAAGCGTGAAATGGGTGAAAAAATTGTACCACACAGTAAATAAATATAGAAACAAAACAAAAACCCTAGTAGCCCTTTCAGTGTGTGTGAAAGAGAGAGAGAGAGAGAATCTGCAGCCGCAGGGAGAAGCAGCAGCATTATTAAGCAAGTGAATAGGCCTGTGTTTCGGGGTACGGTCTGCCGCTATGGCTTTTCTATAAAAAGTAGGTCACGTGATGGATGATGACAGATAGATATAGTGAGAGAAACAGACAAACCAAGAAATATACATATACAGATATAGATATAGAGAGAGAGAGAACAAATATCCAAAATTCTTAATTTTGAGAAAAATTGTTAAATTTTAGAAAACACGTTTTTAAAATTAGTTGTTAATTTTAACTTCAATTTCCAGACGAACACTTAAAGTGTGTTTAATTTCAAGTATTCAATTTTAGTGGAAAGAAAACGAATTTCATATAATTGAATTGCCAATAAATTGTTTAACCGACAATTGTAAATTTGAAAGACAAATTTTATCTAAAAAATAAAACATCCTCCATTCTAGTTGGAAAATAAGTGGAAAAAAAATATTTCTATAAAAAAATGTGACTATCAAACTTATAAGTTGAAAAATAAGTAGAAAAAATATTTTTTCCATAGAAATTTTCTTGCAATCAAACGCATCCTTAGATTCCTTGTGATTGTTTGAAATTTTTTTTTTTGTAAATTATAAATAGTAGATCCTACAATATATGAATAAATTTTTTAGATCTTATAAAATATATTGATAAAAATAATATTTGACTAACTTAAATTAAAACAATAAAGCCAAATATACTCTTAAACAAACTACAATCGTGCAGAATATGTCAACTTTAAGCTACTCTTTGTAATTAAAGTAGGTATTCTAATGAAATTTCAAGATTCAAGGGTAGTTTAAGTCTATTGTCTTATTAAATGTCATTTCGATATATTACTTTTTTTTTTATAAAAAAAAAATAGTCAATCTATTTTTGAGTCTTTCCATTCATTTATTAAAGAATTAACGTCGATGTGTCAAATATGTAATGAGAGGGGAAAAAAAAAGGTTCGTAATAAAATAATTCAACTCCAATAAAAGATATATAGATAGCAATGAAAGAAATAAAAAATAGCAAGTTCAGAACAAAATATTTCAATTCCGATAAAAGATATATAGATAGTAATGAGAGAAATAAAAAACAGAAAGTTCGGAACAAAAAATTTCAACTTTAATAAGAGATATATAGATAGCAATAGGAGCAAGAAAATACAGTAAGTTCGAAACAAAAGAATTCAACTCTGATAAAAGATATATAGATAGCAGTGGAAGAAATAAAAAACAGTAAAGTCGGAACAAAATATTTCAATACCGATAAAAAATATATAAATAACAATGGAAAAATAAAAAATAATAACTTCAATAAAATATATAGATTAACAATGAAAGAAATTAAAAACAGTAAGTTGGAAATAAAAGATTTCAATTCAGATAAGAGAGAGAGAGAGAGAGAGAGAGGAAAAGTGAATGAACTGTTGAGTACACAATAAACCATGCAAAAAAACAGTGCCCGTTGGATTTTGGGCCGCCACCTCGGTCCAAACAACAACCACCGTTGCTCACTTACTTAGGTCATCACGTCATTTGGTTTTTAGATCTTCGAGGAATTCCTTCAGATTCACGCTCTCTATATCTCGTGTTTACCGACCTAAACGTTCTTCTTAATGAATGGCACGCACGCGCTCTATTTTGACCTGGGATTTACTGTTTCGGACTTCAAAGTGCTGCAGAAAGGCATTTGTTCCGTAGGGTAGTGTGTATGATTAGGACTCTGGAGTCGCTGTTTATTTGTTAATATTTTTGGATAAATGTTTCTCACATTTGCACTTATATCCTCATAAATTTTGGCATCCAACACCCAACCTTTCATATATTGCAGCCAATGCCCTCAATTGGCTACTAATTATATAAGACATCATACATTGGCTGCCAATCATATGAAAGGTTGGGGTGATGGATGCCAAGAATTAAATCTTGAGATCTGATCATAAATGAAATCAAAGGTTGAACACTACTTAATTTTTATTTTTGCTTGTTTCTCACATTTTAAATTATAATTTAAATTGATAAAATATATTTTTAATTCATACATTTCGTAAAATTTAAATTGAACTGCTTAATTATTATTGACACATTTTATAAGACCCACAAATTATAATCAATTAAAAATAATTTCAATATCTTCAAACTCAAACATGTGTGAATTCGCAAATGTGACGCCAATATTTTTACTTTGTTATTCATTAAACTTTTGTCTCTAACCTTTTGAAAAGGTAGTGCGCATATGTTCTCAAATTACCAAAAAATATATATATATTACGCATCAGTATCACGTGGCACTCCACGCAAGTTGGTCAAAGTCAAAATTGCCTAGTGATGACATCACCACCAATGTTGTTCCCTTTATTTTGAAAAAATTGGAGAAGATGAGGTTGAGATGACAAAGCCATCAAGACCGATCTAGACGCCTCATTTGACACTATGTGATCAAACTCAAAAAATTGATGAGACAACACTTCGCCGTCTACTGTCGCAATACAACAATTGCCTAGTATATGACTAAAAGGGACACCTTTACTAAATCACTGACTTGACACCTAGAATGTAATACAATTAAATATTCTTGAAATTGCACTACTTGTCATGCATCAAAGAGCATGGCCAATTATATGGCCTATACATACCAAAGACATGTCCACAACATGGGGATGATGAAAATCTAGGTAAAGAAACTATATTAAATAAGTCATCCCCATTGATTTATTTAAGTGTTTTTCAACCCACTTAAGAAATTTGTAGTTTAGAGACTCTCATACCATTTTTTCAGTCACTATGTATCTCTTCCACACTCAATATCTATCTTACTCTCTTTTTGGTTAACCATCGTGACCAATAGGCTAAAGTGGCCGTTTTCAAATATATTGACAAAATACATGTAGGCAGAAGAAGAGTAAAGATTCTATTGATCCATTTTCAGAGGTCAACAATATCTATTTAAATGTTAAACTACAATATAATATAATCAGAACAAATCATGAAATAATAGAGAAAGAAGAAGATAGACTTGTGATACGTGCTTTAATTTCATATTTAATAATTAAACGATAGCCTTGTATACGCATTTGTGTTTATGAAATTTTTTTTTTTTTTTTTTTTTTTTTATGAGATTCAAACGAATCACAAAGTGTGTGACAAAGGGTCTTACAGTTTTGACAATGAAAAGTTGTGATTTTTTAATATTGTACGGTCTCGATATATAAATTATGCAAAGACTTACGTCATAAAAACTGTAATTATGAAAGATATAGTAACATATTTTGACCCTTAGTTGTTGTTTTAAACTTGTCGCGATTCTTATTTTATATTTTTAAATTTAAATTATATTTAAAAATAAAAAAAAATAAAAAAAACAAGACACAAAATGAAGATATTTTAAATCACGTTCCATTGCAGTGGCGTCCCTGTAGTAGGAATTGTACCCTTGGAATTTGAAGATGAAGTTTGATATTCACTTAGGGATGGCAACGGGGCGGGTTCGGGCGGTCGGCCCCCGTCCCGCCCGTCGAGAAATTTTAACCCCATACCGCCTGCCCCGTTTAAATCGGGCGGGTCGGGTCGGGTCGGTCGGGCGGGGCGGGCGGCTTACCGCCCGTTTCTCTCTCTTATATTTTTTTTTTAATTTTTTTTTTTTTTGTAACCATTATTTTCAATATTAAAATATTTAAAAAAAAAAAAAAATTCAAGGCGGGTGGGGGGGCTACTCCGCCCGAACCCGCCTGGTAATTTTCCTCGCCCGTGCCGACCGAATACCCGATTAGCAGGGCGGGAAATGTTAAAGCAGGCGGGGGCGGGGGTCGGGTTAAATTGCCATCCCTATATTCACTGCAAAATTTAGAAGTTGTCCTTGCATGATTTAGGTTTAATTTTGAAAGTTATATATTTTAATACTAAAACGTGATAGAATTGGAAGGTTTATGTGTTGATGTGTCTTTAGTGAATTTTTAACATATCTTAAAGTTATTATTTGACCTTGAAATTTTATATATGCAATAAACTTGGACATGTTACTAACATTTTGTACATTTTCATTAATTTATAACTTGATTTGTATTTCAAACATTCATGTCAAATCAATATGCAAATCTCAAAATTTCACCATTTAAAAAAAAAAAAAAAAATCTATTTTATTGATTTTTTAATAATAAATGTGATTTCTAAGACCACGAGTCCATATACATGATAAGTAGCCAGCGCTAGGTTTTTGAACGTAGAGCGTGTTTGATAGAATTTTTAATTTTTTTTAATTCATTTTCAACCGTATATTTCATAGAACCTACAATTTTTTATCTATTTTTCAAACACATATTTCTTCAACTTTTATCAAAATCTCCTTCAAAACTATTTTTAAACAAATCTGATTTTTAAAATGAATTATAGTAGGAATTAAGCCAAAATCTTAATTTAACTAGTACAAGATCTAACCTAAACCTATACCCCTATAAAATACTCATAGGAGGAAGAAAGATTTCAAGCCTCCTTCCAAGTTTTCCAAATTTCTTCTACTTGTCAAAGTGATTTTTATTCTAATTGTCACGACTTAATATTAACGAGTAAAACGTTGTGTAATATGTGACCCCAAATATGTTGAGACGAATCTTGTAACTAAAAACTTCCAATCACATAGATCGATATAGAAACCATACTCTAAATCCGTTGAGACCGACAAAAAACCCTAACAAGACCTTTCAACTATAAAGTTAGAAATAGGTTTTGAGGGAACTAGATCTGGTGCAAATTATTGGACATGATAAACTAACAAGTCCCACATGTCTATATATACACACACAGTAGAGTGTATAGTTAGGGTCTACCTTTTTCATTGCTAAGTGTGTCTTCCTGTGCAACACTTTGACTGCATGGAATCAACCCCAAGTCAATAATGGAAAACCATAGATTTTTCGTTACATATTTCTTTATATCTCTTCACAGTACTGTAAGTAAGTACTCAAAATGCATGCCCTAATCTCTCTCTCTCTCTCTCTCTCTCTCTCACACACACACACACACACACACACACTCACTCACAGAGATATATATGGAACAGCTGTATCTATGTACTACCCAGAAGGAATCCTGCAGAGCAGTACTTGAAATTATCAGAAAAAAAGCAGAAAATTCTTGCATCAGCAACTGTGGTCAATGGTGTTAGTCAAACTTGAAGAACATGATATTGTTGGGGTAGGGGTAGTAGGGTAAGGGTACTTGCATTGCTTTTCTATTTTCTGATAGGAACACTTTGTTTGGATTCCTTTCTGCATATACTTACAAGAAGATGAGGAAAATTGAATGGTCAATGATCAATATTCGAATCATATCATCAAATGGATCTTAGCATTTAAGAATAATACTATTCATGATCATCATCACCAGTAACTAGACATATCTTATTGTCAAATAGAATTGTAATGCATTTTATTGAAGAATAATGTTCTAATATTATAGTGGGCGATGTTATAATGCTGTAGACATTTGAATGGTGCTCTTTTATTGAAATAATGTTATCTAGCACATCGTCTAACTGATAGTTAAAACCCACCTTTAAATTGTCTAATCAATCAAAATTCATTCCAACTTCTATCACCTAGTACTAAATATCATTACTCATCACAACTTGTAAGTTAGAAATAGCATTACTCTACATTTAGGGTTGTTGGGGCACCTCGATCTCTTTTTTATCTTTTTCATTTTTTGTACTATTATACCGTTTCTATTTTTGTACTTCAATTAAATTAGGAATTTTTGTGCAAATAGTCCTTAATGTATGGTCTTAGTACATTTTTGGTCTCTAGCCTTTCATTTTTTGCTAGAAAGTCTCTAACCTATTCCATTGAGAGTGGTGATCTCCTTCCAACAGTGAAGAAGATTTATGTTACCCACTGCCTACATAACAATAGGCAATTAGCAAAAAAAAAACTCATTTAATGTTAACAAATTTTTTTGACCAATTATCTACTACTATATAGACAGTGGGCAACGAAGAGATCACCACTCGTTCCAATGAATACGAAAGTAGTTCCTATTGTGGATTGAACTTTTCTTTTTTTTTTTTTTCAAGAATAAATTGGTCAAGACACTTATAACAACGTGGATATATTTGTCAAATCTTATATTAAAATATAAAATAAAAATGTTCCCCACCCCACCCCACCCCACCCCACCCCACCCCACCCCACCCCACCCAAAAACTTGCAGGAAGAAGTGGGAGAAGAGTGTGACGGTGCAGATGGTTGGTGGGTGGGGGGTGGATGATATTTTTTTAATTACTTTTTATTTTTTATTTTTTTATGATTATTTATATAAAAATTGATAAATTTGTCTGTCTTGACCAATTTGTCCATGCAATAAAAACAAATTAAAGAAAAATTCAATCCAAGTGCATAACTAACAGATAAATTGAATGAAATCCTTCTACATAGACTACTTTCGCACCCAATAGAATAGATTAGGGACCTCCTAACCAAAAGTAAAAAGTTAAAGACCAAAAATGCACTAAGACTATACTTTAGGTACCATTTGCACCAAAATCCCATTAAATTAAGTACATTCTCGCAAACAACAAACAAACAAGCTGCTCGACCACTTAAAGTTAAGACTCCATGGAGTCGGTACAATACTGAATAATAGTAGAGAAATGAAATTAAACAATGGTACTATGGAGTGATATTGTGATATATCGGATATGAGATTCTGTAATTTTTTGTTGCTGTATTAAGTGAGATATGTTGGGAAGATGTGATGGCATCATTGAAGTGGGTGCCATGAAAACAAAAATTTGTGACAGCTAAGAGGGATATTCACATGTCCATAAAAGTTTCTACCCGTGAACTATCAAACAAGTTTCTATTTTCGTGCATGAAAACGATTGCATTTTGGCCATGCCAATAATATGGACTCCTACTTGCCTTTCACCTGCTCAACAACACCTGCCATTGCCCATGTGACCACCCACACTGCTGTCTACCAAGGGTCGGAATGACCCGGCCCTTGTTTGCTCCAGTCGGGGTACAGCACAACTCATCTCAAGAGGCAATGCATGTCGAGTCCCTCGTTAGCCTTGTTTATACTTTGAATGGCAAGGCAGGAAGACATTTGCTTACAAGATTTTTGAATTATCCAATCATAGTGACATCCAAATGTACAAATGTCTTAACACGAGCATGGTCGGTCACTTTAAATATCGAATTTCCTATATCTCTAGCAAGATAAGAATTCTCTTTGCAATTAATGAAAATCCGACCACATGGGGCAGAGAACAAAACAATGAAGTCCTGAAAATAAGTACACCATCCAAGGAAAATTATTTTGGATACCTGCAATTGACTCGTGACTAACACACAAGAACCATGTTCCAAAAAATTTTAACGGCTACAAGAGAACCACCGTGTATGTTAAATATGTGATGCTACAAGCAAAGAAAATAACAGGAAATATAATACAAGAAAAAGAAAATAAATGCCTTTTGAAAACACAACTTACACTCAGAGCCTTTGTCTCTGACATGCATCGAATATGATCCCATGAAACCATTTCGCACCTGTCTGAGATGCAATTCTAATTCGAGCACTACACCATAACGTCATGATATTTTTTTTTTCTCCCTTATCTTTCGCATGTCTTGAAATGGATTTTCATGGTGAGTGGGAGGAAAAATGCCATTTCAACGAAAAGTGTGGAAACCATCATGAATTCAAGTATTCTTCCCAGCCTCCCTTTTCCAGCCTATCTCCCTTTACTAAGACTTCGTCTCTTCTATCTTCTTGGTATTGAGCCATCCTATTTATCAATGGAAACAAGCTACTTTAATAATTTTTACAGAAGCAACTGCGTATTTTTCTCATTTTCGGGGCTCTCGAGAAAAGAATTTTGTTGGTGATTTTCTTTTGTGAGAGAGAGAGAGAGAGAGAGAGAGAAACCTTGCTTGCAAGTCGATGTCACTAATCCCTAACAATCTTACAGCCAACAAACCTGCATTTGTGGCATTGTTTATCGCTACTGTTGCAACTGGGACTCCCCTTGGCATCTACACAAACATAGAAAAAAGGTGGAAATTTTTACTCAACAAATATTACATTCCATCAACGTGGAAAACATTGTAACAACACATCAACAAAAACAATCCAAGCCTTATTCCCAATAAACTTGAAGTAACCACATAAATCCTATTTCCTTGTTTCATTTGATCCAGATAACTACAAGTCCAATGAAATCAAATCTTTTGCTGCTACTTCCGGTCATACATTAATTTTGATTCAATCAATGGGATTATCAGAAATTGGATATCCAATGATTGTTTTTGACTAAAGTACCTGAACAATTGACAAGAGGGAGTCGAGTCCATCCAATGTAGAAGCACGTACAGGGACACCAATCACAGGCAAAGGGGTCAAAGCAGCCACCATGCCTAATATATCAAACAAAGTCATATCAGAGTGTTCAAAGAAAACAAGATTCAAAATGTATATTATGCTCTAATATTAAAGACCTGGCAAGTGAGCGGCACCACCAGCACCGGCAATGATAACCTGGATACCGCGCTCTCGAGCAGACAGAGCATAAGAAACCATCATTTCAGGGGTCCGGTGTGCTGAAACTATTCTTACCTACATAATAGAGTTTGCTGAAGTTTAATATGCCCCCATGCTACAAACAAATATCTACATGATGCCAAAAAATTAACAAAATAATGTGCAGTGTATGAAGATAACCTCTGCAGGCACATCAAACTCCCTTAAAATCTTTGCAGCTTCCTTCATAACAGGAAGATCTGAATCTGAGCCCATGATGATTCCAACGCGCGGTGTGGCTGCAGTAGGAAGTATTACTGTGTATAACAAAAACGTCGGACAGAGAGAAGTAGGCATAACATCAGACGAAGATGTTCAGAGAGGAAGGTTAGGGATGCTAACTAATTTGGCCAATTAACCAAATGTTTTCCCAATAAACAATGATCCTCCAGAAAACTAAAGTAAAAAAATAACAATGAGAAATAACAGTTAATTACACTAATCGTCTCTATTCTTTCACGTTTGTAGCAATATCATCCTCATTCAATTTTATTCGCAAATATTGTCTTCATCCTTCCATTTATCGTACAGATGGCCCCCAAATGACTTTTTTTTGACAATTTTGCCACCGACTTAAATAAATTAAAATAATAGAAAAAAGAAAATATAATGAAAAATTTGCAATTGGGACCCCAACATTTTCGAAAGTACAAATAAATCTCAAACTTTCTAATTATGACACATTTTCACTTAAAATAATAAAAAATGTGTCATCAAGTCCCAAAACTTCTAATTATGTTCACCGAAAGGATATTTGGAATCTATACAGATTTCGTGCAGTGATCCGTTAATTAACAAAAAAAAAATTATACCCGTAACCTAAATTTGACCAATTTAACAAGGACAAAATAGTTTATTACAATCTATTATTCAAAATAATTAAAAAAAAAAACCCACCCTCACTCCCACTTCAACTTAACTTAATTGACACATAATCATCAATAACATACAACCATAAACCCAAAACTAAAACATAAATCAATACTAGGTTAAGAACTACGAATTTTCATTAGAATTGGAATCCTCGGACCCTTTGAAAAGGGCCATAATCTCAAACGCATTATCCCTAACAACAGTAGGCTTCGTCTTTAAAAGCTTAAGACAAGCCTTCAACCGGAAATCTGAAGCTCCGACAGCCACCGGGTCCAGCACCTAAAGCCTTTTATTCTCATTTGCTATGTGAATTGCAAGCTTCATTGTCAGTAGCCAGTCGGGCGTGAGTGTTCCACCGTTAACGTAAAGCGTATGGGCCTTTGGAGTGAAGTCCGGCATCTCTTCAATTGAATGCATCATCGTCGGCAATGTGCTGGCGAGAGCAAAACATTGGCGACGAGATTCATTGACACAAAGTTGGTTATGCAATTCAGGAGACTGCTTGCGTACGGTTGATAGGTAGGCCCATGCTTGTTGAGCCCACATCCCTTCTTCTTCTTGTTCTTGTTTCGGAGGGTCGTTAGTTTTGTCTTTCATAGCTGTGTGTCCACGCTTACCACCTCCTTGGACTATGGACAAAACTATTTATCACGGTATAATTTTTTTTGTCAATTAACGGATCATTGCACAAAATCTGTACACACTCCAAATGTCCTTTCGATGAACATAATTAGAAGTTTTGGGACTTGATGACATTTTTTATATCAAGGGAAAATCTAAAAAAAAAAAAAAATGAAAAGGTTTAGAATTTATTTGTATTTTAAAAAAGGCTAGGATCCCAATTATAATTTTTTCATCGTATTTTTTTTTTCTATTATTTTAATTTATTTAAGTCAGATGCAAAATTGTCCAAAAAAACACTTGGGGACCATATGTGCGAGTAAAATGAAAGAATGGGACGATATGTGCGAATAAAATTGAATGGAGATGATATTGTTAAAAAGCTAAAAGAATGGGGATTGTGAGTGTAATTAACCTAATAAATTAATCAACTTGAATCCAAACATTGATCTCCCAAATAAAATCCTTCGAATTCTTTAAATGCTTATCACATATTCAAATAGGAATTTGTGATCTCACGTGCTGTCACCTGCATTAAAAACACAGTATAAAGCCATCAAACACAACTGACCTGCAGGCTGTCCATCCACTATTTCTTCTCTCAGCATGAATTTTAGCCGAGATTCAACAATGCCCATAGAGGGGCCAACAATTGTGATGTGACCCATCTTTCTTTGCTTTCTCATTTCTGCAAAGATAACGGATAAAACATTCCACTAATATGAAGACTGGAAAATACTAATATGTGCAAGAGTTGGTTTCACCATCAACTGACCAGGTTTGTCATACCAATGAACCGATGCCCCTGGAATGCTCAATGCCCTTCCAATAAGTTGATTAGCCAGAAGGAAACCTGGTTCTCCCTATATCCACAAGTGAGGAAGTAAAATATTAAGAAAGTCACAAAAGTCAAATTATGGTTTTTCACAGCTCTTGCTGGCATTCAGCGCGAGTCCACTGCTTTATCATCAAAGACCAAGAATAGCAAACCTCACCGTCCTGCTAACCATTTACTGATTTCTTAGCTTCACAATCAGGGCTTTGATTATTGAAAATTTTCTTTTTATCTAAATTCTGTGAGGTGTAAAGCTTATTTCAGGTCATCATTCGCGACAAGCTAACTCTACCCATAGATATAGGGAGGGAGATTAGGCATCAAAAACCATCAGATAGTAGTACTACCTCAGCTAATAAATCTAAACTGCAACCCAGTAATCAAAATGTCAACTACTTCTTTCTCAATAAATGTAACAATGATTAATTTACCTCATCTTCACCAAGTATATTATACATGATAGCAGCTGGAGTTTTCATCGACGGATCACCAAGTGGAAGACCAACAACAGCCCGCAAATGCTGCTCGAATTGGGAAGTAAAACAAGCCTCGATCGTGTGATGTCCACTATTATGTGGCCTAGGTGCCACTTCATTTAGTAAGACCTGAGAAAAGCAAATACATGAGATACAATGGTTCATTATTAACTATGAAAGCCATTAAATCGTAAATGCAAGTGTCATCAAAACAAAGGATCGGGCATGTCAAACATCCTTAGACAACCTGACCATCAGCTGTCAAAAACAACTCCACTGCGAATACACCAGCACCTTCTAACGAACTCACAGCCTTGCATGCAACATCAGTTGCAAGTTTCAAAATCTTCCACGACACATTAGCAGGTGACTTGACAATGTGGCAAATGTTTTCTCTGTGCATATACACAAGATTAGTAGAGTCAATGTAAGTTCCAAGATGAATGGAAGAAAATCAGAAAGATGCATATTTAAGTACTAATTCCCATAAATTTTAATATAAATAAAAAAAAAAGGAAATAGAAAATTGTATTAGCAACAAAGCTATCTTGCCTGTGAATAGTTTCAACTACAGGATAGCACAGAATAGAATTATCTCTTCCTCTTGCCACGATAACAGAGAGCTCCTGCATTAAATAAATAAGATAGATATTTAAATAATTTGCCACCCAGATTCCAGACCTATTCTGACTTATCATGAGAACATATATACATGAATGGCTTTCCAAAGAAACCCAGGTTTGATTGATTTGATAAGATAAAAATGTGTCATCGTACAAGTTGAAAAGCAATCCTTTTCTTTTTTTAACTTATCGCATCAATTCATGACAGTAGATTACTAAAACCATGTTTAAGGTAAACAACTGCAACGTCAAGGTCCCCACCGGCATGCAATAATAAGTTCTTGATTGTTAAAACTTTTTGTAGATTATAAGCAGTGGATCCTACGGAATGTGTAAATAAAAAGTGAATAAAAATTGTGAGTTTTATGGAATGTGTAGTTAAAAACATGTTTGACCAGTTTATAAATACTTATAAGCACTTCCAAACATGCTATACAAACTAAAAGTTTCAAAATATTGGATAATCCCCCCAAAATTTTATTTTTCTGAAAAAACCACAAGAAAACAAGGCTTTGCCAAAACTATATTGTGGTACCCCACAGTACACACAAAAGAGAGTAAAAAAGTCAAAAACTTAAAAAGGAAACAAAAACCAGGGGTGAGGATCAAGCCACTTATGAATATCTCAAGTATGGTTTTCCTCAACTAGGCATATGAATATTTGATATATTAGCTAACATCCTAATTTATCAAGATGATCCCAAATGTTTAAAAAATTGGACGAAGTTTGATTCCACATGCTAAAAAATGGCCAGCAATATAACTATTAATTATTATCCTTTTGCCATTAAAAAGGATTTTCTCTTACAACAAATTAAATGATCTGTCATCCAAAAAACATTCCATCACAATAACAGCATAACCTGGCACTTAAATTCTTTACTTCCTCCCCTTCTTACCAGTTGGACATCTATTGGGGGCCCTCAATCATAAAATCAGAAAAATAAGGGGAAACAGTATTCTCATTTACATGTTAATCACTGCAAATCTTTGTATATTGATTTTCTCTTCATAGTAATCTATTGTAATCCATACGATGGACTCAACCAGATTATTCTATCTCTACATGCATCAGAACTAAGATGACAGGCTCCTGTTAAGGTAGAGATGCTTGACTCATTTTTCTACAAGTTTCTCTGATCTTATTAATATTAAAAAGCACCATTATCAAGAAGACAAGAACAGTAGTTTACAAATAAAATTTTGAAATATATGTCGTGGTGTTTCTTTATTTCAGATTTCTTTTCAGGTTTAATCACTAGTTCTGTTCATGTAAATCATGTTTTATTTGTAGGTGGGCTGCATTCTGTCCTGGAGAGGCTAATTTTTCATTTTGACAATTTATCAAAATCCCACTCATACTGTGATTTTCTTCCAGCAAATTAACCTGACTTTACGTGTCCTAATAATCTAATTACAATAATAATTTATACTAGATAGATCAAAATTTTGAAAGCAAAAGAGTACTTGGAAGTTAGAACTGTCTAGTGAAGGAACAAATATCAAATTATTATTGGTTTGGCTTGCACTGCATTATCGCCAAGAATAAAAAGCTAATACGAAGAAATATCTCCTCTATTTCTAAAATTGAAACATCCAGTATGATTAAGCGATTGTTAAGACAAACATCACAATGCAATTGCAATTTGCCAGAATGTTTAACTTTTGAATGTCATTCATACACACTTGTGTTTGTTCAATAGTCAAATTTTAAGACATTGTTCCTAGAATGAGTTTTAAGATATTTCACAGAATAAGGAAATGATTTTATAATCGCTAGTGAGTAAGAACTAATTTTTGATATTAGGGTTGCCTATTGAGAAGCAACCTTCAGTTCACTGTAACTTTACCTACTTTAGCAAGATGATTAGTATTCAAAACAAGTGACATCATTCTTCTTTTCATTGTGCTAGTAGCATAATCATTTGTTCTTAAACTATAAGCTAGACCCACCCTACCCCCCAACAAAGAAAAATGTTGCCTATCGATCAATCCAAATTAATCAACTAAGCTTACCACTCTCACTTTAAACTCTACCTTTGAGACGCAAAAATCTTTGATCCCACATCGAAAATTATCCATTTCTATTGGCTAAACGTGCAAAACGGAATTAGGGGTACGTCAAACCTAATTAATCCATTTCTAATTAAAGTAGTCATGGATTAATTGGACGAGGTAATAAGATACCAGATGACTTTTAAAGGTTTTATTCCTTACAACCAGTAGCACATGAGAATCACTGTTAAATAAGCTAGGTGTTTGTCATCATAAAGTCAAGACAACCCAACAGATGCTAACCTTCACAAACGGCGCCCACTTTTCAACGTACAAACCACGATCATATCCTCCAAGAGCTGCAAATGGAAGTAAATTTCACAATTTGATTGATTTGAGATTTAACTAAAGTATGCAGAAAAAATGTAGCAGTTACATGCATTTCACAAGAAATCGTGATTTGAAACTAGGCATTTCCACAAACAAACACAGTCTACTAATTTAAAGATGACCTTCCCATTGAATGCTGCAACCTACATTTTGCATATATCAATTTTATTCCAATTTAAAGCTAAAAACAATCTGTTCGATACCTATATAGTGTATGTCCAACACAGCCAAAAGCATAATTGTCTCCATGAATGATCACAATCTGGGTCCAAATTCAGCACAAAGGCATTTCCATGCCATCTACACTACAACTAGTTCAAATTCATGAATTAAAGTATACAATTAAATATAATCACAAAGGTCATTAGACACAAAACGTCTTAACAAAGAACATAATTAAGAGCAATGGGCACAGAAGTTTCGTCAGGATGGTCACAACCACGAAATCAAGATTAAATAGCACGACGGATTTGTAAAACCCAATTGTTAGAGGGTTACAAATATGTTACCATTTACGGCAGAAGAAAGCTCCTCTGTACTTTTAGCAACAGCATTGCCACGCCCATCATAAGCCAGCCTTTTGCTCTTTATCATAAGAGGATAACCAAATAGGTCTCCAGCTTTTTTAGCACTTTCTAGATCATTTATCTGTCTCGGCCATTATTTGTTGTAAAAAAGGGGAAAAAATGTGAGAAAAAGAAATCAGCAATTCTTATTTTTGAAGTAAATATAATCTTTGTTCTCAAAATTCAGATCTCTGTCAATATAAGATCACCTGCATGAATTCAGAGAGTGGAATTGAATGTCGAGAAAAATGAACCTTCTGAAGGTATTTATCCTGTTGACATCATACTTGAAATATAAGTTAGCATAGAGGTAGCAATAAATTCTACTAACAAAAGCTCACTATACACTCATTTGAAAACACAGATTTTTAACATGACTGGCCGTACAGTACAAGCATTTAATTTAATTGTGAGTACTCGAGATCTTTTGTGTGTGTAAATGTATGACGCCACTGCTAGAATAGACAATTGAATGGTTTCCTCAGAACCAATGTTGAAACAGAATGTGCACAAGAAAAACGTTCGACTTAACGCATACAATCGGAAAGCTTTAGAACAAGAACCCTTATTGCATAACCAGTTTCCGCCTTAAGAACCAAAAAAGCGACAAACCTGGATAATTTGGATTGTTGAGGCTTTAGGTTGGCAATCCACCCCTTGCTGCTCAAGTTTCTCAAGAGTGGCAGCATCAACATGCTCAATTTCGATAGTTAACACTCCACATCTACCAACTCCAATCCAAGATAGTTATCAAAAGGTCATTTAAACAAGATGGTATTAACTATTTAGTATTAGAAGCAAATAACATAGGCACTTTCAACTCCAACCTTTTAGCGAATTCTTCTACTGTTGCACTATTATCATAGCTACCCACCATATGATAATGGCATAGGGTACTTGCCGGGCAGTTCTCCATTGGATCCAGAACAATTACCTTTATTGCCATTTGGGAAGCTGCTTCACACAACATGCGACCAAGTTGCCCTCCTCCCAAAACACCCACAACCGTTTCAGACAGACCATGGACTTGCGTTTCAGTGCTCCTGCATAAGCAACATGACATAAAATTAATCAGAGCCATTATGAAAATCAAACACAAAAACACAAGTTCTAGTATTGGAATTCATAGAGTAAAGTTCGAGGAATTTAAACTAACTGATTTCAAACGAAGCTAAGATACTTTAGATAAAGTTCACAAAGGGATAAAAATCCAACCTGAACAAAACTATGTACTGAAATATTTCACAATTACATGCCAGCATAATTAGTCTGAACCAGGTACTTTGCACTGTCTATAACATGAAATTCACTAAGCGCCACAAACAAAAATCACACCAATAATTTCATTAACAACTCTACATGTAAAAATCGAAGTGATTTTCTTGCATTACAAACTCTCACTCTCATGTGAAGTGATTGAACAAAACCCAGTAACCTATTCTTTCAGAATGACACAAACTAAATAAAAAAAATTAGGCAAACACCTCAGCCAATGCCCACAGCTCTTCACCCCACGTGCATACACAAACAGTACAGACTCTTCTACATACAAACTTCAAAAGAAAAAAGTAAACAAAGAAAATAAGAACGAAAGGTGAATAGAATAATAATACCCATGAGAAGTTCCTTCAACGTCCAAGGAAGCTTTACAATGAGCTTGTGGAGCCCTAAATTTTTCGTTTGTCATCTTATAACATGAAGTGTTGAATTTGAAGCTTTGGTTGAATGCTTCTCTTTTGTGGGGATTGATGAAAGATAATGTTGTTGAAGCAGAAGAGATTCTACTACAGATTGCTTGTGGGCTCGGAGTATTGCCCAGCCCCTGCATTCTCTCCTACAGTCCTACTACACACCGCCGCGATTACTGCCCAGAAAACGGAGCAATCACCCGCAAAAAAGCTGATTTTTTCTTTTTGGGTCAACTTTCACTCTTATTGGGCTGTAATTTCTATCTGTATTGGGTCCGGCTGTTGGTAGCCTAATATGTGAAAATTAGGACTCTGCCCTTTTTTATTTGGAGAAATTGTCAATAATCCACTTGCACACGTTACTTATTTCAAAATATGTCAAAATATTTTTTAAAATTGTGATTAAATTATACTTCTTAACAATATTTTAAATTAATTTCAAAATTACTCTTATGAATCATATTTTCTATCGACACATTCTTCCATCTCCACAAATCTCCTCCACCTCTGACGACAACATCCTCCACTTCCGATGACCTCCGACAAGTACTTCTTCACTTTCTCCCTCTCTAATTTGAGAGCTGCAGTAACCAAACCAGATTCTGGAGTCCACGGTTCTGGAAACAGCTTGATCTTTGCTAGCGTTTCAAATTTATCCAGTTTCGCGACTTTTGCTACTTGAATATTGCCTAAGTTTCTAAATGAAATAAAAGATTGCCAGTCACTTATTGTTTCTTTCACTTTCGCCATATTAGAAATAATAAAAATGAATGATAGAAATTTATACGAATGAACTATTTTTCTCCTGAATCTAAAAGTTATGAGAATGTAACAAAAAAACACTGTTTTCGCTCTTTCATATGAACAATTTTATTACTGAATTTAATATTAAGGAAAGGGATCAACCATGAAAGTGACAGTTGAACCTCATTAATAGCTTCTAGTTTATTACACTACTCAGAAAAATCTTTGTACTTGATTCCAGCTTCTCGGGCCAATCCCTCAAGGACCTGACGTGAAGGAACAACCAGGCCCACACAGAAGTTGTGGAAGGGGTCTGCATATATCATGATGTTTTTCTACATAATTGCTGGACATAAGTGCAGCCTCAACCTGTAATTAAGTATCAATGCATTAGTCAATCACAAATTTATTCATGCATGTTTATAAAGGGAAGGTGGGGGAGGCCATAGACAAACACATCAAAAGAATCAAAAGTAAGAAAACAAAGTACATCATTTGTTTAATAGACTACAAAGAGCTTTCTTTCTGCTCCAGTTACACGTGCCATGATTTGCTGCTGTAAATAGCAGTTTGATACTATATTATAGCAAACAACTTGATATTTTATTAAGTTGGCCATTAGATTATTTTGTATTGTTAATTAGTCATATGTGTTGTTTGATACTGTATTATACAAAAATAGTATCACAGAAAATAGTATCATAAAAGAAATGAGTATAGAATTCACATACATATTTAGAATTTTCATTATAATATGTTTTCAGAATTGTCTGGACGAGCCGGTCAAGACCAGTCGCTTTGCCACTGCATACAATGGATTTTAGCCGTTTGAAGTCGTCTCTTTAGCTTCAAATGGCAATCTTTAAATTTTCTTATTAAAACAATATCATACATACTAAAACAATATTACAGATAAATGTATCTTAATATATTAGTATCATACATGAAAATATCTTAATAAAACAGTGTCACATACACAAACTACAACCCAATAAAATAACAGTATCATAATAAAACAGTAGAAAAAATATGGTATAAGTATATCACATCACTTTATCTAAATAAAACAGTATCATAGTTTGTTTTACTGGTTAAAGTAATTTTATTATTCTTAAAATGATCCATTAGTAGTATAAGACAATTGATACTGTTTGCATTCAATAACATTATCATAGATTAAAACAGTATCATAAATATTTTACTAGTTGAAATAATTGTATTGTTCTTAAAATGCTCCATTAGTAATATAAGACAATTGATACTGTTTGTATTTAATAACGTTTATCATAAATTAAAATAGTATCATATGTTGAAACATTATCATAATAAAACAGTATCAAAGACTGGTTAAAGTAATTTTATTATTCTTAAAATGATCCATTAGTAGTATAAGACAATTGATACTGTTTGCATTCAATAACATTATCATAGATTAAAACAGTATCATAAATATTTTACTAGTTGAAATAATTATATTGTTCTTAAAATGCTTCATTAGTAATATAAGACAATTGATACTGTTTGTATTTAATAACGTTTATCATAAATTAAAATAGTATCATATGTTGAAACATTATCATAATAAAACAGTATCAAAGATAAAAGCATAGTGTAAGTGTA
Source organism: Forsythia suspensa (assembly GCA_023638005.1). NCBI lineage: Eukaryota > Viridiplantae > Streptophyta > Magnoliopsida > Lamiales > Oleaceae > Forsythia > Forsythia suspensa. The sequence goes on along the minus strand of CM042674.1, from coordinate 33,555,790 downwards.
TGATAGCACATTATCTATATAAAACAGTATCATAAACAAAACAGTATTATATATAAAACTAAGTACAAGATAATTTAATGGTTGAAGTAATGATACTATTCTTAAAATGCTCCATTATTAGTACAAGATCATATGTTTAAATATTGTCACAATAAAACAGTATCACAACAAAACAGTATCATTAAATTAGCATTTTTTTGCAATTGTAAGGGTATGTTGGTCTTTTAGCTTTAAAATGTGACTTTAATTGAATTAAGTTTTGACCATAAGACTTTAGAGCCCATAAGTGCCAAAACAGTTACCGGCCTTGAATTTACTCTTTTTATTTTCATGATTATGAAATATACTAGTATATACCGCTTACCCGCGGTGAGATCCGACCGTATACGCTTCAAATTTAATGAAAACTCAATATCACCAATCAATCAAGGCTTGAGGTCTTCGAGGTCGATCTCCTATGGTGATGATGAAGGCTCGCTTCGAAAACATTCTCCAAGTGTGATGAACTGATTGTGGGAGACGGAATCCAAAAATGTTGAGGACAAATTCGGCACTAGATTTGAAGAGAATGTATTTGAAGGAGGAAAGGAGAGGTGAAGAAGAAGAAGAAGTGATTTTAGCCAATTTTTGCAGACAGACGTATATAGAATTTTAGGGTGAGTGGGGGTGAATAAACCTCCATAATTGTCGGTTTGACTAATTTATTTCTTTATAAATACTAAACTTCTATTAATTAGCACATTTTTTAATTGATAATAGTTTCTATGAGAATATTCTATTTTGCGTGTTTTGAAATGAAAGAAAATCTTTTGTCACATTTTTGGATTTATATTTTTTTTGAAAGTATGGAGTGCAAATAAATTGTTTTACTCCTTCCAAATGGACTTTTTGGACGAGAACCATTATTAGAGACAATATATTCTAATTAATAGAAAGTTGGAGATAAAAATAAAATGAAAGTTGATGATATAAACGCTACAATTAACAAAGACTGCTAATTTTAAATACAATTAAAATATAATACAACAAATAAAAACTATATTATGAATATAATTAATCTAAAGTAAATACTAAATTGCAGTGTCCAAGTGGCATAAACACTTTAGATCAAATGGAATTATAATAGAATATTGTTCTACTTAATATTGATTTTTTTTCCCGTTTTGCATCACTCATTTCACGTAATCTCACATTTCCGTCTTTTTATATGATATTTTCAAATTGTTGTAGATGACATCTTCTCACAACGATTGCAAATCTAGATACAAAAGTAAAGTAGATGACATCTTTCTACACGAAAGAAAAATCGACAAGTTTGCAATAGGAAATAAGAAGTATACCATCTCAGTACAATTGTACGTTTTTTAGCGTTTTAATTATAATATATTGGCTTTTTTTTCAGATATTATTTATATCTCTCTATTTCTATATATTTTCTTCCTGGTGAAACTCACTGGCGGAGGCAATGGAGGCATGGGGTCTGGGCTCCCAAGTTTCACAATTTAATTTTTTTAGTATTTTTGAATTTATTTTTATTTAAAAAATTATTTAGATATTTGCTATAACACTTTAATTTGTTTATATTTTTATATTTAATTATACGAACTAGACGAATCAAATTGACGTTAAATAAAATTCTAATTAAATTGACATATAAAAACGGAAATGAAATGAGAATATTAAATTCAATTGCCGCAGTAATCTTTTACTTATTATTTTGTATTCGCCATTTAATGATTTTTCAATCCGAAAAATGTGTTGCGACGTTTGTCATGAATACTTTTAAACGGTACTAAGAACCTCTCCCAACGAGTGAAGAAAATAAAAATAAGTCGAAAGAGGTGACGCTAAAATGAGAATTAAAAGTGAAAAATCGAATTATTAAATTCATTTATAGTAGTCATCTTTGACTTGTTATTTTGAAATTGTCGTTTAATGATTTTTTAGTTTGAAAAATGCTTTACAAAATTTGTCATGGATACTTCTAAATGGTACCAAGACCTACTTCGACGAGTGAAGATATATAGACACAAAATAAGCCGCAAGATGTGATGTCAATTAAAAGATAAAAATTATATTATTAAATCAATTCTAGCAGCTGTCTATGGCTTGTTATTTTGAATTGTCATTTAACAATTTTAAATTCAAAAATACCTTGCGAAGTTTGCTATCTTCGAAACGATATCAAGAACTTACCCAACGAGTCAAGAACATAATCCAAAAATAAGCCGAAAGAGGTGACGTCAAAATGAGAATTAAAAGATAAAAATATGATTAGTAAATTCATTTCGAACATTCATCTTTGACTCCTTATTTTGAACTCACCGCTTGATATTTTTTTAATCTGAAAGATGCGTTGACCGTGACGAAAATTTTTGTCCCCTCAACGAAGAATTTATGGCTCCGCCACCGGTGAAACCCTTTATATTTTATTTTAATTGTAATTCATCTTTTCAATATTTTTTGTACCTGAATGTAATAATCTTGTTTTAAATTTATTTATTAGAATTTGAGTTTTTGAATCGCTACTCTGACAAACATGAATTTAGTATGTTTGTCATTGTTTATAAGTAATTATAAACTGGTTAAATATTATTTTTATCCACACATTTCATAGGACCTACAACTTTTATCTACTTTTTAACCACACATTTCGTAGAACCTACTACTTATAACTTACAAAAATATTTACCAAACATATACTAAAAAAGGGAATGCTTATTCTTAGTTAATTTTTTCCTTCTTTGGATATGATTTCAATATATTGGATGACTTGAATCAAGAATAAAAATAGGTAGGATTAAGGGTATTGTAATTCAACTTATCCTTCATGAGTTTTGTTGAACAATTTAGAATGTCTTGATTGTTATTCCATTTTAACACCAAATAATAATTACTATTTTGTAGCTTTGATTTATAGTGTATCCTGCTTGGTGTAATCACAGTTTTAATTAAAATATGTTACCTTTCTATGTTATTGCAAAGTGTTAATGGATGTAGTATAAAATATTCTGTATTTATATTTCAAATTATTTTTTATTTCTGTATCTGAACATGCAACAAAACAAAGTGTCATCACCTATGGGAACAAGCTCAACAATGTTAACATTGTAACTTCTTAGCTATTTATCAATAGTTTGTGTATTTCGGAACCACCTAATTAATCTATTCAAGTGTGACCAATGTATACTGCTTCTGTTTGTTATTTAGGGATTTTTGAGAAAGTTTGTTAGCAGATTTTCATACAAAGTTGATAAAATGTGTAGTTGGGAAGTTGATAAAAGTTGCAGATCTCATAAAACGTGTGGTTAAAATTAATTGTTGATTTTGACTTCAACTTTTTAAGCTTTACTAGACAAAGGCTTCATAAAAATAGTTGTTATCTTTAATTTTGCAATTTCACATATGTTGTCAATTTTTATGTGACACTGGTTTAATGAAATCGATTTAGTTATGTTCATTCTACTAGTGAGCACTTTGTTACTTCATCATATTACGTTCGTACAATGGGTATTGACTTTTGGTAAGCTATTTTATGAATTTGAGTGCAACACTTGTGCAATCTATCAGTTTATCATTTTACTGTTTTTTGTGATTGAGTAATGCTAACTTAGATGGTGAATACAAAAGCGGAAGCTAGTAGCCCCGTTTGACCTACACAATTCAGACAATGGTATTCTAAGTAATTGTAACTGATAAATATATTTTGTGTACTTATTCGAGCTTTTAAACTCAGTATTTATTCCGTCATTTTATTGAATTTTCACTTAATTTCGTGTATTATTGCTTCTATTTTAGTTTTGGATTCGTATGTGAGCAATTGGAGAAGATTGGACGAAAAGAGCAATAAGTTGGCAAATATTTAGAGATTATGTGAACTCAAATTCACTCAATTGGAACTTGAAGGACCAAATTAGAGGTTGTGAAAAGTTAGAAGACTAAAGAAACCAAAATCCAAAATTGAAGGACCAAAATAGAAGATTTGAAAATAACCAATCTTAAGCTGGCCGAGTGCCCAGCAACACAAATAATATGCAGAGAGCAAAAACCCATACCTAGGCGATCGCCCGAGAATGCCCAGGCTATTTCTGACATGTGGATATTTTTTTTCCTTTTTGAAATCTAATCTAGATAGGAAACTTTTGGCCCACAATTTTAAAGATTTTTGGGGATCTTTTGAACAACATTAGGAAACTATAAATAGGGATGATAAATTCATAATCGGGTGTGAAGTTTTGGGGAGAAAAACAAGAGACAAATCAAGAAACGAAGATTAAGATTTCATCTTTCAAGAATTCAACGAAAATCAAGTTCAAGATTTTATCTCTTAATTATTTCTTCATATCCGGGTAATGGCTTCCATATTTTATAACTCTTTTTATTACTTGTTATTTAGTATGTTATGCTAAATCTTTTAGTGTTAGGATTACGATGAAGCTTGTAGTTTAAATTCTTCTATCTAAAGACTAGGTTTTTGATGATTTATTTCAATATAGTTTTGAATAATTAATTTTGAATTCTTTTCATCTACAATTATATACGTAGTAATTATATGAGTGTTGTTGTTTGTTTTACTATTGAAAGATCGAAAGTAGGCTAGACAAATATTTTAATTATCTTAAAAGTCCGATATGGAATAGAAATATATCGCTATGATTTATGTGATCTTTAATTATCCACAGAAATTTAATGCATTCCTTTGTAGTATTCGTCATAGAGATATAGTCGAGTCATACATATGAATATGTTTAATTTTATTTGAGAGAAACTGTTAAACAATCTAGGGATATTGATCTTCATAACTGATGGAATTTGTCAAAACTAAAAATCAAGATAGATGAATTAACAGTTATAAGTAGATTCGGGATCCTAGTACTTTTCTTTCTTAAAGTTAAAGTAAGTTTCATAAATTTAATCTTTTACTTAATTGAGTTATAATCATTTAATTGTTCTTACTTTATATTTTAATTACTTTAAGAAACAAATATTCAAAAGTTAACAGATTCAGTTAAGGTTAATATACTTGGCATTGAACTGTCTAAATCATTGTGGGAACGATACTTGAACTCAAAATCTACTTTATTACTTGTGCGATTCGTACAATTGCAGAATATTAAATACATAAAATCGTTGACAAGTTTTTGGCACCGTTACCGGGGATTTAGTTTTAGTTCTTTTAAGTTATATTAGCACTAATTCGAACTTTATTTATTCGTTTATTTATTTTATTATTATTTTTTTTAGTTATTTGATTTGTTTCTTTTTAGACCGTTGCATGCGAAGTATGAGACACGAGTTTCTAATTCCAATTGATCTAGAGATCGAACACACTTTTTATTGTAGGCAGAAAGAGGCAAGAAAGAAACACAAAAAGGACCAAAAACAGCAAGACAAAATAAATAAAACGAGATCACTCGGGCAAGACAGGAGAATGATGAAGACAATATGCTAGTTGGAGATTTTTTGACTCCAAAATCATCCAGAATCAATCTAGCATTGTCTACCTGCCTTTTGGACAGTCGAACTTTCAGTTGAAGACTAATGTTTGTTTTAGAATGGACATCAATTCTTTGGCAGGATCGATGAGAATCCACATACACATGTTTCATGATTCTTAGAAATGTGAAACTTTTCAAATATTAAAGAATCTCAGACGACGCCATCCAGCTACGTTTGTTCCCACAAACTCTCCGGACAAAGCTCTTGAGTGGCTGGACTTCACTGCCAATTAATAGCATAACCACTTGGGATGATATAGCCCAAAAGTTCTGTACAAAATTATTTCCACCAGCTAAGATTTCGAAGTTGAAGCATGACATATCATATTTCAACAGTAAAAAATAGAATCTTTTGATGAAGCGTGGAACAGATTCAAAATTATACTAAGGAAGTGTCCTCATCATAGGCATTGGCAAGGGCCAACAAATTCAATATTTTTATGCTAGGATACTCCATTCATTTAAAAACATGATCGACTCTTCATCTAACGGCTCTTTATCTACCAAAATCGTTGTTGAAGCTTTAGAGCTTTTTGAAAGAGTAGCTACCACTACTGCCATGTGAGCATCGGATAGAGTCATAACAAGAAAACTGCAGGGTACATGAAGTAGACAATATCACGGTGCTATCTGCAAAAATAGATTATTTGGCACACAAAGTAGAGAACATGTCACAATTAGTCTATGCGATGCAAACGAAGAAATCAACTTGTGAAGAATGTAGAGCAAATCACAGCACATCAGAATGCCCTATTCTATCACATCAATCCGAGCAAGCTGAATATGTTTAAGGTGGTCAATACCTGCAAAGTAATCCATTCTCCAATACATTTAATCCAGGATGGCGTAATCATCCAAATTTCTCCTGGAGGGATAATCAGAATAACAATAGACCACGGGTTTTTCAATTTCAACAGCCAAAAAATAGAGTTTCATTAGAAAACATTCTCGGTAAATTCATCGAGAAAACTGAACAGTACATGAATGAGACAAATATCAATTTTCAAAATCAAGGCGCTTCAATAAAAAATTTAGAAACACATATGGGTCAGATGGCAATTGCTATGTCAAGCAGACCATAGGGTACCTTGCCAAGCAACATCGAGGTCAATCCCAGAGAGCAAGTACATGCAATAACTACTAGAAGTGGGGTTCACTTACCAGAAATCCATGTAAAGAGATCAGTTGCAAATAAAGAAAAGGTACATTCCACTGATGAGGAGCACGTGGAACAGACTGAGCAAACAGTAGATATTGAATAGAGTTCAGTTACACCACAGGTTAAGGCAGTCGTTCCTATCAAACCATATGAACCTCTCGTCCCTTTTCACAAAGGTTAAATCCAAAGAAGAAGAAGCAGGGTCAGCAATGTGCAGAATTTCTAGATCATCTAAGGAAGCTTTATATTAACATACCATTTGTGGAAGCCCTGACTCAAATGTCCAACTACGCCAAGTATATGACACAACTACTTGTAATTAAGAATTAAGTGCTATAGTGGATAAGCAACTACTAGACAAAAGAAATGATCCAGGCAGCTTCACAATTCCAATTACCATAAGTAATCTCGTGATTGACAAGGCATTATGTGATCTTGGTGCAAGTATAAATTTAATGCCTCTCTTTATTTTTAGGCGATTAGGAATTGGTAAAGCTAAACCTGCAAAATTCAATCTTCATTTAGCTGACCGATCTTATAAAAAGCCGTTGGAATAGTGGAAGATATGGTGATGAGAGTGGAAAAGTTATTATTTCCCATTGACTTCATTGTTCTTGATATGCCTGAGGATGCAGAAACGTCTATTATCTTAGGTCGGCCCTTCTTAGCTGCTTCAGATGCTCTAATTGATGTTTCATGAGATGTATTGACATTGAGAGTTCAACATGAATTAAGAAGTATTTTATATGTTGGGCACCACCCGGACCTGACCTTCTTCCCATAGTGGGGAGAAATTATCTTACCCATTGCACACTTGTCCAATTTTTATTGGACAAGTAGAACTCATTTGATGTTAATCACTTTTCATTGTCCAATAAAAAGTGGACAAGTGTACAATGGTTAAGATAATTCCTCTCCACTATGGAGAGGAGATCGAAACGGAGCACCACCACCTCTTTCTTATTGGACAGGTTATCGGAGGAGACCTTGAAGAAATTCAAGAACAACTTCTTTAAAAAGTTTCGTGATACAAAGCCAACAGTAAAGGTGAGAGACAAAGGTAAATAGACTGTTCAGATACAAAAAGCTGACATTGGTGAACATATGGTTGAAGTTGAAGAAGCCATCCCTGAAGCACAAGTTGGAGCTGTTAAATAGAAAATGAAGGACAAGCCACAAAACATAGAGAAGAAAGTCAAAAGAATATTGGAAAGTGACACATTCGATAATTTCGAGTTCCCTTCCTCTTCTACTTGAGCAACCAGACGATAAGTCAAGCTAATGACTATAAATAAGCACTTAATAAGAGGCAAGGCATTTTCTAATCTTTTTATTTACTTGCTTTATATATAGTAGTTTTAGGTAGATTAAATAATGCATTAGTTTTTTATTTTATTTATTGTTTAATGCACTATAAGGCCTCACCATGTCAACTATAGGATGTCCCACACTGTGAGCCACTTGAATAATATCTATGACATCATCTTTTGACCAAGAGTTCCAGCACTATATTTGAGTCCATTTCAACCGGACCTTCAACCAGCCATATCCATCTTCTCCATATTTATCTCCAAAGAGTAACTGATATTTTTCCTCCTTTATTTGTTTTATTTTGCTATTACATTGGGGACAATGTAATGTTTTAGTTTGGGGGTAGGTTAAGTATCATAATACTTAATTATTTTGAAATTACTTATTATTCGGGTCTGTATTACTGTAAATTTTGTTTTTCTAAAAAAAATTATTCTTTCGTTTTTCAAAAAAAATTAGCTATTATTGAATATCTTGCCGCCAATTATGATATTTGTTTAAATTTGAGTACATTTTTAGTTACAATATTAGACAACACTTTAACTCATGCTTTTACGTAAATATTTATTCATGTTAGACTAGATTTGAAGCACGTAGCTGCTATTGACTTATCTCTTATATGAGAACATGACTTGAATGTATATGTTGATATTGTTAATTTAGGATCGTTGTGAAAAATCTCATTCTCATATCCTTAAACTAGTAACCAAACTATTTGAGAATAGTTTGGGAGTGTTAAAGTTCTTGCATGTATTTGTAGAATTTTGATGGTTTGGATTTTCTAGATCTTACCTTTGGTTAAATAGGTTGTAGTCAAGGAATCTAAATCAAGCACTACTCAATGTTGATAAAAAAAATAAAAAAGTAAAAAATTTGACTCGAGCAATTAAACATGTTAGGGTATTTTAAAACCTAGTGCCCTATGGTCATCTGACTTGGGAGTCATTGGCCCAAAGTTCGTTACACGTGTCATTTAAAAAAACAAAAAAAAAATAATAAAAAAAAAAAAATTTACATCTTCACTTCTCTTATAGCCTGTAAGACTCGAGCAATTAAGCATGTTAAGGTATTTTAAAACTTGGTGTCCTATAGAAAGCTTGTTAGAGAGAAGTATTACACAGGATGTAAGATTGTTTATTTTAAATAAATAAAATAAAAAGAGTTAGAAGTGCTCGGTAAGAATTGCTATGTTAGGACCTCAGAGACTAAATATGAGAATTTAGAAAATCACTCACCATCCTAGTTCTAGGAATAAGATTCTAATTTTACCACTTTATTTAAAAAAGTATTGTATTGATCCGTAGGAACCAAATTCGCTAGAACACTTCGGATTTGGATAGAAAAACATTAGAAATGTGATAAATTTACGAGAATTGTAAGGAATAAATGATACAAAGGGTTCGAGATTGTAAAAATATCGACAACACAATATTGGTCGTGGTCTAATACATGTATAAGTTCAATTTTTGGCTAATCACACTCTCACTAAAGGTTGAACATTGGATAAGTGAAATTTTTTTGTATTGTTGTTCAATCTCTTTCTAAAAGTGTTGCTTTATTTTCGAACTTGAAGCATATGGTAAGAAATTTAACATAAACTAAATGCCTGTTAATTCTTTTAGCTTAGTTTAAATTTGTAATTTATTTTTATTTTTGTTCAAGGACGAACAAATGTTTAGTTTGTGGGTGTTTGATAAGTGTATTTTGTGCACTTATTCGGGACTTTAAACTAAGTTTTTATTCTGTTATTTTATTGAATTTTTTCTTAATTTAGTGTATTATTGCTCTATTTCAGTTTTGGATCCGTCTGTGAGCAATTGGAGAAGGTTGGACGAAAAGAGCAACAAGTTGGTAAATATTTAGAGATTATGTGAACTCAAATTCACTCAATTGAAACTTGAAGGACCAAATTGGAGGTTGTGAAAAGTTAGAAGACTAAAGAAACCAAATTTCAAAATTGGAAGACCAAAATGGAAGATTTAAAAAGAACTAATCTTAAGTTGGGCGAGCGTCCAGCAACACAAATAATATGCAGAGAGCAAAAACCCATACTTGGGCTATCGCCCGGGAATTGCCTGAGAGAGTCTATTTCTGACATGCGGATGTTTTTCTTTCTTTTTTTTAATTCTAATAGAGTTAGGAAACTTTTGACCCACGATTTTAAGGATTTTTGGGGATCTTTTGGGCACCATTAGAAAATTATAAATAGGTATGATACTCATAATTGGGTGTGAAGTGTTGGGAGAAAAACAAGAGACAAATCAAGAAACGAATGACAAGATTTCATCTTTCAAGAATTCAACGAAGATCAAGTTCAAGATTTTATCTCTCAATTATTTCTTCATATCCGGGTGATGGCTTCCATATTTTATTTCTCTTTTTATTTTAGTATGCTAGGCAAAATCTTTTAGTGCTAGGATTACGATGAAGTTTGTAGTTTAAATTCTTATATCTAAAGACTTGGTTTTTGACGATTTATTTCAATATAGTTTTGAATTATTTTCATCTACAATTATATACGTAGTAATTGTATGAGTGTTCTAGTTTGTTTTACTATCGAAAGATCGAAAGCAGGCTAGACAATATTTTAATTATTTTAAAGTCTGATAGAGGATAGAAATATACTACTATGATTTATGTGATCTTTAATTATCCACAAAAATTTAATGTATTCGTTCGTATTCGCATTCGTCATAGAGATATAGTCGAGTCATACATATGATTATGTTTAATTTTATTCGAGAGAAACTGTTAAACAATCTAGGGATATTAATCTTCATAACTGATGTAATTTGTCAAAATCAAGAATCAAGATAGAGAAATTAACAATTATAAGTAGATTCGGGATCCTAGTACTTTTCTTTCTTAAAGTTAAAGAAATTTTCATAAATTTAATCTTTTACTTAATTGAGTTATAATCATTTAATTGTTCTTAGTTGATATTTTAATTAGTTTAAGAAACAAATCTTCGAAAGTTAACAGATTCGATTAAGGTTAGTATACTTGGCATTGAACTATCTAAATACTTGTGGAAACAATACTTGGACTCAAAATTCACTTTATTATTTGTGCGATCCGTACACTTGCGGAATATTAAATACATAAAATCGCTGACAGTAACCATAGACCATAGTGGTGATTCATATATTACTCGTCACTACCAAACATTGTTTCCTTATTTTGCAAGTCTCGATAGTTATGATTGTGTTATGTGTTTTATCGAAATGTTTTCATTCATTTTAAGCTGATATTCATTGATAATAGTTCTTACTTCTATATCTTGTTAAGGCATGTTCAGTGACAACACATCGTGGCCCAATGCATTAACAAAAATTTCTGAGTTTGTTATGTACAGAATTTGTAACCAAAAGCATCCTCAAGAATTTGTGAAACACATGCAAAAGGACATGTTAAGATCAACAAAACGATTTATAATATATGTTCTAGTTTCGAGTATATGCATCCTTGAATTTCTACAATATTTAGGGACAGTTTCACACTGTATTCAATCTACTAGGTTTCAAAATGGAAAATCGGCAATATTTGACAATTATTAGTGATGCATCAAAGTAATATTTCTCATCAAACGAGAACTTAAAAAGTACGTCAAAACCTTGTATCTTGATAATGTGTACTTTTTTCCAATTTCATCAATATTCAGCTCTTGCTGATTCTCCGAAGATCATTCCTTAACTAGTGCCAAAATACGTCTTATCCTCTTCAAATTTTCTCAACTAATAGACATGTAATCTGTTGACCTCCAAAAATAGCTGCCAATAGGAACCCCACGCCTACTCTTCTTACTTGTATTTTCCTACACACTTGGACCACCGTGTAATTTAATCAGCCACGTAGATATGTCTAGTAATGGGTAGATATGACACTATAGTGAGAGAGAAGCACGCTAAGGCAGAGGTAGTAGCTTGAGAGCCGCTAACAAACAATTTCCTAGGTGGTTATAAATACTTGGAGAATAATTAGCCTAGAAGACTTTGTTTTCTTTTATGTTTGAGAGTTATATTTTTCAACATCCATTTTTTGTAGAAAAGGGTTTCATATTTATAGGTGAATTCTACTTGGTCGACCATCCTTTGATGTACGACACGTGACATAATCCTGAGGGTTTTAGTGTCACACCCTGGGTGTCACATCAGTGGCTTTAATGGAAAGGTCCATTCCAGCCGCATGCTTGGAGGCTATGACTGCCACAAGCAGCAATAGTAGGCTGTCCCATCAATCTTTTCAGGTCTGACTCGTAGTGTTAATGGAGGCTTCCTCAACACGAGATCATGTTTGCTCTTCAACCGCCTCGACTTCTCCAACCTCTCCTTCTTAAACCACCTCAGTATGAAGGAAAGTAGCCTCTTCTTGTTAATCTCCTCCTCCAACCTCCTCGGAAAGAAGGCACCATCCTACTAGGAAAGTTTGACTTTAACCTTGCCCATGTGGATTGCCACGTGGGTCTGTGGCGTAATAATAGTTTACCAAGTTCAAGACTCTATTATTTATGAGGGGTGCTGGACTTGATAAGAAAGCCTTTATGCCGGCTTACGTCTTCGAAGAGGCCGGGGAGGATATGAGAGGAATGTTGCTTCTTTTTTCAATAATAGTGCTTGAAATAGGCGAAGCATAAGAGAAGAGGCACACTACAGAGGCAAGTCCCAAGTGGAAAGCCTGACAGGTGTGGCGAAGCCCAAAGAAAGAGGCACATTGCAGAGGCAAGTCCCAAGTGGGAAGCCTGGCAGGTGTGGCGAAGCCCAAGAGAAGAGGCACACTACAGATGCTGGATCCAATCATAATTGGGATTGGACCGATGGCGAGTGTAATGATTACACAGGTTGGAGAGTAGGGAATGCTTTGTTGGGCGTACTGAAAAGACAACTGCAGGTAATTAATGAGCTTAACTGTACAGAGATAAATTTGCACGATGTGACGCTCCTCTACGCACTCGTGGATAGTATCGCCTGATGTGGGATGTTAATTGGGCTTTGCTTGCGCGGCTATTTGAATTCGAATGCCAAGATGATTCTTTAATCTGGACAGTTAGGATGGATCTTGAATTTGATCCAACGGCCAGGGATTGGATTTCTTTGTCTTTAAAAATGATGAAATTGCTCATATTGACATTTCTCTTGACACTGCGTTTAGTTGAATGTGAAGCAAGGTAACAGAGAATTTCTGGCCACTGTGTTTTCAGCAAGGATGGGAATTTCTGGCGACATTTTTTTGGGGAGGACTTATAGTTTTAGGTACCTACTAACCTTTCTCTATCCCTTTAATTTTTTCTTTCACTATGTTTGTGGTGAGGATGTTTACCTCGGGAAAATCGAAGAGGCCTCTAGACAGCCGGTTGGCATAGTAGTTAGTAGATCGCCAGAAGTATCCCCGTCGATTGTCAAAGTGAGGCCACTTTAAGGTGTTAATGCCATCACTGGAGAAAAGTTGGCCATAATCCCAATAAGCGGTGAGAATCCTGCGGCTAGCCCATCAGAGGGTGAATCTGCCGAAGATGGCCCATCTCTCAGTGGGAGATGGGTTGCGATGGATGTTCTCTCGATTACGAATGAGGCAGATCTAGAGAACATCAAGAGAATGTTTTGAGTCTCCGGTGACATAGAGTTTCATGTGCTAGAGCCCAATGAGAGAGCCTATTTTTCGAGGAAGGATTGCACTGCATTGCACTTCCAGTCTTTCAACACTGGGATGAGGCTTCCCTGGACCAATTCTAGAGGAGGGTCCTCAGAGCTTACGGTTTGGCACTTACCCAGGTGTCTCCCAACGGTTGGAGCCAAATGGCAGAGAGCCTTTATCTTTGGTTTAGGCACTCTATTGGGTTTAAGATGCCCTTACACATCTTTCAAACAATTTATCTCAAGAAGAAGCTGCCAAAGAAAAAGAACAAGAGAGAAGAGGCGGGGTGGTATTATTTCGGTCTGTGGAGATCGCATAAGCCCTTCGTACTTGATTGCTCATCTTCCATAAAGTATTAGAAGGAGGGTTAGTTTTGGGTATCTGGGAACTGACAGAGGGTGGTTAACGATCCGAAACCTGACTTGAATGTGCCCAGCTTCTATGGAGTTGCGAGTGAGTAGTTTGGAGGGTTGGTGAGGTTGTTTATGTTAAATATGGAGCTAATTTTTTCTCTTGTACCTTATAGACGCCTTTCTTCGTTGCGAGATAAAGGAGGAGGAACTTGACATCCTCCTTACAATTTACGGGCAACTAACAGGAAAGATGAGGTTTGATTCACTGTTAAAAGCACCGAGGCATCTGATTGAACTTGGACAGATGGCAAAGAAAGGTACGCCTCCTCCTCTTTGCCTTGTGTTGCATCTATTTATTCTAGATACCTCTTTCTCTTTGCCTTTTGTTACGTCTATTTATTCTAGATGCCTCTTCCTCTTCGCCTTGTGTTGTGTCTATTTATTCTAACACGGGGCTAACCCTTCTTGTGTAGCTGACTTTGAGCAAGGCAAGAGGCCTACACCACTGCTAGCTAAGTTTATGGCATCGAAGGTAAATGAGCTCTGACTGGTTCCTCTGAGGACATACGTCAGTAGAAGGCTATTGAGGAGATTAGCCAAGTGGCCTCTAGAGAAGAAGCGCAACGCACTGCATCTGATCTGGTTGTTGAAGATGTATCATCCGAAGAAGATGATCCTTTGGGTAAGAAGAAGAAGACTGATACCTCGACACCTCAGAGGCAGAAGACCAGGTTTCTGACCGTTCTTGACCCACGCTATCTAGGCTGGTGAGAGGTAGCAAGCTGGGAGGAGATGCGACAGGAAAAGAGAAGTCGGTCGAGGTGATCGAAAGCATAACGGTTCTTCCTCTTGACCCTAGGCAATGTAAGTTGGCTGTGACTGCGGTGGGAGTAGTGGTGGCCCTGGATGATGCCCAAATTGGTGGCAAAGATAGGGTAAAGAGGCAACTGGTGGGACATCTACCAGAGAAGATGCATAGGAGAATTGTGTCGAGATGCGTTCCAGGGACTTGTTCGCCAAACTCATTGGGAATTTGGAGAAGAAGTTCATCGGGCCTCTGACAAAAGACTTGGGACTGTACCCGGCCCTAGAGGCGGAAAGCTTTCTGAAGTATGTAAACATGCTTTGGAAGACGTTTCTCACAGAGGGAGATGCTAAGACTGGATAGAAGCCTCATTGGCATGCTCGGTCCATTCTGTTGCAGCTCAACTGAAGTCCCTAATGGCGATGAAGGAGTTGAAGAAGAACGCAGCCAATGGCATGGAGGCTGCCTCCCAGTCTGATAAAATAAAAGAGTGCCTTGACAACACTGTGGCCTTGGCTGAAGTGCCAAGCTGGCGTATGAAAAGGCTTGAGGATACCTTGAATGCTCAAACGATAGCCTCAAAGGCCTTAGAAACAGCGAACGGAAAAAATTGCCGGTTGGCGGCTGAGGCTTTGGCGAGGCAAGATGAGGTGTTCAGGTTGAAATCTGAATTCGAAGAATGCTAGAAGGGGAAAGCAGAAGCCGAGTCTCTCAAGGACTCTTTATTGGAAGAGAAAGAAATTTTAAATAAGAAGCTGCAGGATGTGGAGGTTGAATTTGTCACTAACTTTCACCATACTGACGCATATGCCAACTTCTCCAGCTATTTTGCCAGCATGGGCCATTAGGAGGTGTTGGCAGCTCTTCAGTCTGATTTTCTAGATTTGGACATTACTTTCCTGGAATCAAAGTTCTCCCTGACCGAGCTGGGGGATGAAGACAACGAATGAGCAGGGGCCTCGTCCTAGACTAGATATTTGTAGCTTGATGCAAATTTTGTAACAACCTTCTCAATTAGTGAATCACTTAATGTATTTTGTTATGCATTTCGGGGTCTTGTACTGTTTCTGACAATCAATTATGTCGTTTTATATTTCCGCACGTACAACGTTTCTGAAAAAAATCATGTTCTAAGCAAATGCGTATGCAGCGCCTCTGACGAAAAGAAAAGGGCTTTTTGTTTTGCACATTTAAAACTTAAAACAAGTGATGAAAGAGTTTCTCCAACCTTGTCTACTGATAGTACCGGTGTAGGTGCTTGGCATTCCAAGGATGAGGCTGCTGCTTAGCATCCAAGTCCTCGATATAATACGTGCCGGGGTGCACTTCCTTGGTGATTTGATTAGGTCCCTCCTAATTGGGCCCTAGTTTTCCAACACCCACTTCCTTAGAATACAAGAAAACTCTATGAAGGACTAGGTCGCCTAAGCAGAAGGCCCTCTTCTTTACCTTCTTGTTGAAGTATCGAGCCATCTTCCTTTGGTACGAAGCTAGCTTAGATTGGAAATTATCCATTCGCTATCCCAATAGATCCAATCCAGCCTGCATGAGGCCGTCGTTGTCGTCCTTACTGAAGAACAAGCAACGAGGCGAGGGAATACCAACCTCAACTGGGCTCATAGCCTCAGAACCGTAAGCCATAGAAAATGGGATTTCTCCAATTGGGGTCTGGGCCGTGGTCCAGATCGCCCAGAGTATGTGGTGTAGCTCTTTGACCCAGGCCTCTTTTGACGCATCAAGCTTCTGTTTTGAGGTTATACTTGATTGTCTTGTTGACAGCCTCCACTTGATCGTTAGCCTACGGGTGATGGTGGTAGAGAAATGATTGGCAATCCCAAGCTCCTCGCATAGGTTCCTGATCTTTCTGTTGTCAAACTGCCTCCATTGTCCGATACCAGAGAGTAGGAAATCCTGAACCTGCAAATGATGTTTTTCATATGAACTTGGAGGTATTAGCCTCGGTAATCTTCATTACTGGCTCAACTTCAACCCACTTTGTGAAGTAGTCAATGACAACTATGGCATGACATGCATTGCCTCTTCCTCTGGGCATTGGGCCTATAAATTCTATCCCCTATTTGGTATGGGCGAGGGGCTAGATACCCTAGTTAGCTCTTGGTGAGGCTGTCGTGGAATTGTGGTGAAGTGTTGGCACTTGTCGCATTTCCATGCGTAGAGTAGGGAATCCCCTCGTGGACCTACTTTAGGTTCTTTTGGGCTAGGGCCAAGCCTCCTATGTGGGTGCCGCATATCTCTTCGTGGACCACCGTGAGGAAGTAATCTGCCTAATTTCTGCCAACGCACCTAAGGAGGGGCATGGAATAGCCTCGTTTGTAGAGGACGGCGTCAGACAGCAAGAAGTGTGTGGTCATCATCCTTAGTTTTCTGGCCTTTTCCTTATCGATAGGGAAGGTTTGATCCTTCAACAATGCGATAATTGGTTTCATCTAAATGGAAGTCTTCTCAATCTACATTACCTCTGTGACAGCCTCTATGGACGGCTTGCTGAGGTATTTGATGGGAACCAAATTGAGAAGCTCTGAGTCCTTGTTGCTAGCCAGTTTAGATAGCGCGTCAGCGTTGGAGTTATTTGCCTTTGGTACTTAGACCAACTCAAACCTTTCGAACCATAGGATAATCTCTCTCACCAGCTTGAGATAGGAAGCCATTCTTTTTTCTCTAGTGGCGAATCTCCCGTTTACCTGGCTTATGACCAGTTGGGAATTACTTATAACTAAGAGCCTTTGTACCCTCATTTCTTTGGTGAGGCGGATTCCAGCTAGCAGGGCCTCATATTCTACAATGTTGTTCGAGTCTTTAAAGCCGAACCTGATTGCACAATTCAACTTATGGCCCTCAGGGTTGGTAAGTACAATCCCGACACCTGAGCCCATGTCTCCAGAGGACTCGTCAACGAAGAGGCACCATGTAGGTGTTCGAGAGTTCCATAGAGACGCCCACTTCGGGGGTATTAGCAAATTCAGGCACAAAATCGGCAAGGGCTTACTCTTTGATGGAAGCTCTGGGTTTGAAGACAATGTCAAACTGGCTAAGTTCGATAGCCCATTTCAACAGCCTCTCCGAGGCGTCTGGCTTTTGTATCACCTGCCTTAGGAGAAAGTTGGTAAGAACGTGGATGCTATTGGCTAAGAAGTAGGGCCTCAATTTTCTGGAGGTAGTGATGAGCGGTAATGTTATCTTCTCTATATCAGGGTAGCGTGTCTCTGCTTCCATGATGGCCTTGCTTATGTAATAAACAAGCAGTTGATGCTTCTCTTCTCGGACCAGAATCAAGCTTACTGACTCAGATAATAATGCTAAGTAGAGCAGTAATTCCTCTCATAACCAAGACATTGATAGCAGGAGAGCATGGCCGAGGTGTTCCTTCAGGGCATGGAATGCGGCCTGGCATTCTGCAGTCCATTCGAACTTGTTACCTTCTTTCAAGAATTTGAAGAAGGTAAGGCACTTGTGCGTTGCTTTTGAGACAAACCTACTGAGGGCTTTCAAGCTTTTAACCAGCATGTCATCTACGTAGACTTCCATGGTAGAGCTAAGTAGGTCGGCAAACATTTTGTTGACAAGCCTCTGGTATGTTGCCCTGACATTTTTCAACCCGAAGGGCATGACCTTGTAGCAGTAGAGGCCCTTGTCCATCACAAATGAGGTATGTTCATCATCTAGTGGGTACATAAGGATCTGGTTATAGCCTGAGTAGGCATCCATGAAGCTCAGGAGTTCGTGCCCTGAAGTGGCGTCCACCAACTGGTCAATTTGAGGCAATGGAAATCTGTCCTTAGGATAGGCTTGGTTAAGATTGGAGAAATCTATAAAAATTCTCAACTTTCCGCCTAGCTTCTTTACTAGAACCAGATTGGAAACCCATTTAGGATAGCGGGCCTCTCGGATGAAGTTGCTTTGCAAAAGCTTTCCTACATTCTCTTTCAAGGCCTCATTCTTCTCCGGGTTCAATAGCCTCATTTTTCTGCCGATGCGATGGGAATTTAGGATCGAGATTGAGTTTGTGGCAACTCACCGTTGGGTCAGTTCTCACCATATCCTGGTGTTTCCAAGCGAAAACATCAAGGTTGCGACAGATGAATTTTTTTATGGCCTAATTGGGCTTCTCAATGAGGTCCTTTCTTACCCGTAGCCACCAGGTTGGATCAGTAGAGTCTGCCGGAAAGCTTTTTAGCTCCTCTACTGGTGAGGTCTGGGAGTCAACTCGGGTCGATGTCCCCAGCGAGGCAGCCTACGTCAGTCGAGAATCTTTTTTTAGCTCCTCTACTAGCTTCTCAATGAGGTCCTTTCTTACCCTCGGGTCGATGTCCTCAGGGGAGGTGGCTTCCTCTATTGTGATATCCCATGGGGCTTCCTTTGAGGCTTCTGTCATCTCAACATCCAGGAATGTCATGCTGACTTCCTTCTTTTCTACCTTTTGTAAGGCATTCCTATAGCATTTCCTAGCCTCAGGCTGGTTGTCTTTTACCATGGCTATACCTCCCTCAGTAGAGAACTTTAAGCAGATGTGGTGAATGGATGTCACGACCTAAAGCTCCTACAAGGTCAGACGGCCTAGAACATCATGGTAGGCTGACCTTCTGTCCACCACCAAGAATTCTATGAAAGTGTAGATGGCCATAAGCTCTTCTTCCATTGCAACGGCCATGTACACTACTCCTTTCGGGGTGACGCAATCACACGTAAAGCCATAAAGAGGCTCCGAGAAAGGGCCCAATAGGGTTTCCATGTTCATCTGCTCATATGTACTCAATAAGATGACATTCACAGAGCTCCTGTTGTCCACGAGCATCTTTTCTAATCTGTTCCTCGCCACTATTGCCCTTACTACTAGGGCGTCACAGTGGGAATGGTGGACATCTTTCATGTCTTCCTCTGTGAAGGTGATGGGGTCTACCTTCTTTGACCCCGAGGGGCAGCGGTTGATGAGCCAATTTGTCATCAGCTTTTCATCAACCTCTTTTGTGTAGCTTCTTTGAGCATTCCACGTCTGGCCTTCCATGTAGGGTTCTCCATAGATGGTATAAATTTCACGAATGAGGGCCTTTTCAGGGCCTTTGATTAGGCTGTTCATAACCTCCTTCTACCTTAGGCTACCTCGCTGGGCTCTTGAAATTTTGTTGTCTTTGTTGTTCATGGCCCAGGGGCATCCGGTCTCCCTGCTAGGGTCATCTGTTATAAAATAGAGGCTGACGGTCCCTCATCAGAGGTCGGCCCCCACACCTTTGGTCTGACCTGCATCTAGGCCTGGCATTCGTTCATCTCTTATTTGCCACGTTTTCCACCTTCCAACGCTCATATGTGCTATGGCCATAGCTCCAGGTGCACCTGGCAGTAGCTAGTAGGTATCTCCTGATAATGAGAAGGCATCAATGGCACACTGGTTCTTTCTTTGTAATCGTCGTAATCGGGGTGGGGTGGGGTGGGGGGGGAGGGGAGAGAGAGAGAGAGAGAGAGAGAGAGGGACACACCGTAATTATAGAATTCGACAGTGAAGCCTGAAGCTCATATGGTTGAGTGAGAAAGCAGTAGGCCCTCTTGTGCAGAGGCCACGTAGTTCATCCCAGCATTTGGCCTTGGCCTTGGTCGTATCCGTTCGATACTGAGTTTGTTGATGGTGAGAGCTTCCTTGGCCTTGGTTGTATCTAGCTCCTAGCACTGGGTTGGCAGCCACTCCACCATGATTACTATGGAGGATCATGTTCTCATTAGTGATCTCATTTGTAATCATCTCCACCAATTGGTCGAAGGTGGTTGGGTTTTTGTTGCGGACATCCCTCCAGAATGGGAGGTTCATGTTCAATCCTCCATTTAAATGAGAAAGTACTTCGGCATCGGATACCCTTTCGCAGAAGAGCATCTTTTCGTTGAAGTGGCTTAGGTAGCTTTGCAGCAGCTCCAATTTGGCCTACCTCATGTCATAGAGGCATTGTACCAGAGTTGAACCGGGCTTTCCCAACGAGAAGTAATTGATAAACGTCTTCTTTAATTCAGGCTAGCTGGAGATGCTGCATGTGACGAGCTTGTTATACCTCCTCTTTGCTCATCTAGATAGGGTGAGGTGGAAAGCTCCGCACCTCAAGGCTGGAGAAGCTCCTCGGAAGCTTATCTCCGTCTTGTAGGTGTTCACGTGGTCTAAAGGGTCCTCCTTGCCCGTGTATGGGGCAATCTTTGGCACACGGAATTCATGGAGAACGGATGCATTCTTGATTCTTGTTGAGAATGGTAAATTCTCGTTGTCGTTGTCTATCTCGAATGACTTTGTCGGCCTTGGGTCCTCTCTCTCAACATTTGTTTTTTGTGGGTACTGGAGAAGGCGTTGAGCATGTGGGTCACTCCCATAGTATTGGGATTGCTGGTACTAAGGCTAATGGGGGCAGATATGGCTGGAACTCGGACTCGCCCTTGGTTACTACCTCTTTCACCCTTTTTTCAGCCTATTTCTAGGCGGGCTCTGAGGCTACTCCCTCCTCAAGAGGCTCTCACGGGGCCATTTCTAGGTCTATGACCTCATAGCCTTTCAAAAATGCTGGCTGACATTGTGGATTGAGGCCTTCTTTCACCTTCAGAGAGGAGGGTAGACCCCTCATCTGTAGGCTCTAGTATGTGAAGCCTCGCCCCTTGCTTGGGGTTCAATGAGGTGGCTACTATTTACCTCTAGTTTCTCATTGGGAACGTCCTGGTTGGATCCATGGGGTCAGTAGTCCTGCATTATCATCCGTTGGATGTAACCCTGCATCTGGGCGTGGTACTGGGCCAGCTGCCTTACGCTCACAGCCATGGTTTTCATTTATCTTTCGAGGTTGGTGAGAACCTTCCTCAGACATCTTCTTCGTGGGGCTCCCTCGTCTCATTGTTGCTGCCGCGGTATTTTCATCCATGGCAGGCCTGGTTCTTCTTGGGTTTTCGTCCTCGATGCTTCCACTCATTCTTCTCTTCGGTGGGTTAGTGGATCCCTTGTTCAGAGAGGCTCATTTTTCAAAGAGGCTTAGGCTTTTAATCACGTTTCACTTGTGGTTAAAATGTGTGGTTTCCCACATATGGCGCCAATCTGTTGACCTCCAAAAATGGCTGCCAATAGAAATCCCACGCCTAATCTTCCTACAATATTTCCCTACACATAGACCGTCACGTGGTTTAATCAGCCACATAGATATGCCTAGTAACGGGTAGATATTATACTACAATGATGGAGAAGCACGCTAAGGCAGATGTAGTAGCTTCAGGGCCTCTAACTAACAATTTATCAGGTGGTTATAAATACTTGGAGAATAATTAGCCTAGAGGACTTTGTTTTCTTTTATGTATGAGAGTTATATTTTTCAACATCACTTTCTTGTAGAAAAGGGTTTCGTATTTATAGGTGAATTCCACTTGGTCGACCATCCTTTGATGTATGAACGTGGCACATTCCTGAGGGTTTTAGTGTCACATCAGTGGCTTGAATGGAAAGGTCCCTTCCAGCCGCATGCTAGAAGGCTATGATTGCGACAAGTCGCAATGACAGGCTGTCCAATTAGTCTTTTCAGGTCTAACTCATAGTGTCATAAGAGGCTTCCTCAACACGCAATCAAGTTCACTCTTCAACTACCTCGACTTCTCCAACCTCCCCTTCTTAAACCTCCTCAGTATGAAGAAAAAGTAGCATCTTCTTCTTAATCTCCTACTCCAACCTCCTCAGAACGAAGGCACCATCCTACTAGGCAAGTTTGACTATGATCTTGCCCATGTGGATTGCCACGTAGGTCTGGGCGTAACAATGTAATCTTTGATCGAACACTGGCATTGAATCTCTGCCGAATAAATTATCTTTCAAAGAAAGCCTCCACATAAATGTATTAACCTAGTTATGAATCATTGTTAGAGTTTCCATTCTTGCGCATTCATACCCAAGACACATTCTTGGTCCTCCTCCAAATGACATAAAGCTATATAGTGGATGACTTGTTGATTCTAAGTGCAAAGAATTGAATTTCGACGGTTCTATGTAAATTTTTTCGTCATTCGCGTCATGCATGAAGCCCAAACTACATGTTATCATTCAAAAAAGTATCCACATGTTAACTGGACTATATAATACTAGACAACATTAAAATTTGATTTCATGCGTTTGATACATCGAACAGAGTGTTATGAAAATAATTTAATGTGGCCTCATCCTTTAGGATTTATATATTTTGTATATTTAATATCTTGGAGGACTTCATAAAGCTACAGACACTTGAGGATTCATCCTTAGTGTCTCAGTTGCTACTTTTCGTGCTTCTTTAGAACACATCAACACCTTTGAATTGTATGTCCCGACATTTTCCAATGATCTTGAATTAGCAAAATCACTTTCTGACAAAGTTCTCATTGCCAAGACATGTGAGCTACAGAAAACAGTTATTTCCTGACTAAATAAAAATAGGCATGGAGTGGAGGCACTGTTGAAATGATCATTGAAAACGACGCCATTTCGTTGATGTCCGCCAATTTTTATTTTTTATTTTTTTTGGTTGAGTTACTAAAACGGCTTCGCTTTAGTTGATTACAAGTAAAAATGATGTAGATAGCTAACTAAAATGGCGTCGACACTAACCCCACTCATCCATTTTCTCTCTTTACCTTTGATTCCTTTAGATTGATTCTCCCAATTCGTAGTTTTGTCTTCTTATTTTAGAGTTTGGTTCATGTAGATATTTTTCCCTCGTAATAGATCTAGTTATCATGGTTCTACAATAGCGTTCGTAAAGTATTTGGTTCCAATTTGGGTTAATTTTTTCAACTACAGACATCTGTTTATTTTCATTTGGTTTTTGATTCTCGACGTTTTGATATCGTTTTCTAAAGCTATAAGCATCTGGGTTAGTTTGTCCAACGATTGTATGTTTCGATGTGGTTTCTGCTCCTTAGGGTTTTGGTACTGTGATTTGAGGGCATCTTTATCTGATTTGGGTTAGTTTCTTCAATTATCTGCATTTGGTTGTTTCGTGTTGGTGATTATTTATTTGGGTGTTCGTGTTGGATTGTATGTCCAAATAGTATAATTTTTCTATGATGAAATGATAGTTTATAATAAATAAAACTTTAGTTTGTATTCATTTATTATTATTGTATATGTTTAATGTTGAGCATGTAAATAAAGTGTCAATGATCACTTGTGATAATGTAAGTTGGGTGCTTGCGTTGAGAAGCATAGTGTGACACTACCTATATTTTGATCATAAATAAAATTGTTCACAACTAATGTATAAGGGTTGTCGTCTTGTATCGAATATTATAGTGTTGACTATTTAATCATTCGGGTATGTGATTTGTCCTTATCGTAGAAATGGTTTAATGGTGACACTAGTACAACTTGGAGTATATTAAACGGACCACGTGTCGAATTTAATTATATAGCATGACTATGCGAAGAATTAAATTTTACTTTATTATTGGGTATTTCATCTAAATCTCTCAACTCGATTGTGTATATATTTTCGTTAGTTTGATACTTCTTTGATTCACTAATGGGTGAGATCAATTTAATTGATCAAATTCTCGGTGAGTTGTGAGCTTGAAAATGAGCAAAGTAGAGAACATGAATTCGTGTCGGGAACGGTCGTCCTGAAAAATGGGTCGAGTGACAACTTAAGTATTTTATGTAGAACGTCAGTGTTTAGTGACGGCTAAACTTTGATATTTATGAACATGACCATTGAAGAAAATGTAACATAAAGTTAGTGAGGATAATTAGAGGGGCAAAATGATCATTTATGCTCATACATAATTATCGAATCTTGGATATGGATGAAAACGGTAAGTAAGAAAAATATTACAACTTCTGTAATCTTATATATTCCGATAGTGCGTATTTTTCTTTTAGTAGAAAAAGCAATAGACTAATAATTAGATTGAATGGTCTATGGTCGATTAGACAGAATCTAATTATTGGAATTAGAAAATATATGTTCGGACAGGTCTCGTGGTAGCTCTATAAAGTTTTGAGCTTAATCACAGTTACTATGAAAGTTTTGGACTTGATAGTAATTATGATATAAGTTCAGGGATTACATGTGTAATTAAATCAATTCTAAGCTAATTGGACTTGGATGCAATTATGAATCTTGTCGGACTCTTGTCCTATTTATATCACATTGCATGTGACGTGATTTTATTCCAACAATTAAAAAAAGAGGAAAAAGAAAATTCTTAAGTCTTGTTTGATGTGAATTTTATCTTCTTGGTATTATAAATCTGTCCAGTCTAGAAATTAGTTTTTTACTCAATTAAAGGATGCCCACACTTCGGTGTAATCTATACCTCAGAGAATACCATAGAAGACTTGAATGTTGGGAGCACCAAGTTCGTGAATCAAAAGTGGGAAGTTCGTGAATGAGATCAAGATCCAATATCATTTATCAATTCAGGTACAATACTAAACTATTAGTATTTAATTATAATAAACACGTGAACACCTAGCAAAGATCCTAGTTTATTGAATTAATTTTTTTTTGGGCTAATTCTCGTGCCAGTTTTTAACAATTGGTATCAGAGCGTGTTTGTTATATTTTCTACATATGATAATTGCATGTTCTAGTCGAGCGATGTCTAGGATTATTTGTTTATATGTTGATTGAATGATTGTAATTATTTTAAATTGTGATCCAATTATTTTGTGACCCCACTTGTTCATTGATTTCGTTATTTTGAGTTTGTAACAGGATCGGTGGATTACGATTCCATCATCTTGATTTAATTTTTAATTGCAAAATAGATTTAAATTGTGAGCCCTAAAATGTGACTATTTAATTTTTGTAATAATTGAAGATTGACGAATAGGTCGAAAAAAATGTTCCCAGACGAAGCCACGCAGATCTGGTACACCGGAGATCTGCACGTCATGCAGATCTAGTGTGTCTGATCTGCGCACGACAGATCGATCGTCGGGCGCTCATTTGTCCTTCTTACTGGTTTGATAGGATTCAGGCCATGGTGTTTTTCGGTGGTGGTTGTTTGCTTTGAGGAAGAAGACTCAAGGAAGAAAAAAACCATTGTTTGATTGTTGGGATAGCCCATGTTTGGTTGAATGAATAATAGTTGTTTGGTGCCATGAATAGTGGTTGTCAAGGGCGGACCCATTCAGGAACAGTTGGTGCAATTGTCCCCACTAGATTTCACCAAAATTTTAGATTTGTGGTTTTTCTTTCACAGCCCACATTGCAAGCCCAAATCCAATAAAGACATGGTTTTAAGTTATTTGAAAACCCAACCCAAATAACACCCCAATTAAACCTAAATATTGGAGTCAAAACCCCTGCAACTCCTTATACCTTCTACTACGACTGTGAGCCTGTGATAGTGTGCCATCCCAACTCCCAAGTTCCAAATCAAATCAGCATTTTAGAAAAACTAAGAAGAACAACAACATATTGATTCATTGAAGAAGCATTTTTTTTTTTGTAATTTGTGTTGCCCCCTCTCTCTTTTTTAATCTTATTATTTAATTTTTGATAGTTATTTTTGCTCTCGAATATTAAGTGGGTTTTGCACTTTTGGTTGTTTTGCTCTTTGATTATGAATTTATTATGTAATTCATAAATTTAGAATGTCAAATTGCCAATGTCAAATTATGAATTTATGATGTAATTCATGTTGGAGAGTTGGGTATTTATATAGAGGGTCATGAGAATTTTCTCATTACTTTTATTATGTCCAATTCAACGTGTTTGAAGAAGACGGTTTTGTACATGAAAAAAAATTATTTCTCATAGTGATGTCCATTGTTTTATGCAAAATCCTTCTCTAATTTGTGGTATTCCTTTTAAGGAAATTTCTTGGCAGCAACTGTTGCTTGTACTTAACCCCTTGGAAGTTTGAAAATGGAGTAGCCAGCCAGTGGTCCAAGATTTTTTTTTTTCCAATTTGCAGCCTTGTTTTCATCTTTCAATAGAAAATGAAGCAGCTATCAGTATTTTGTATTTTGGTTTTCAACCTCAAATGTTGATTCTTTGCATTTGTTGGTCTTTTATTAGTGTTAGCCTTTTATTTGTGTTTAACCAATTGTATTGAATTTGAGAATACTTTCTTTAGTTTTTTAAGTGGTTGATTGTTTATGCAAGCTTTGTTTGATTTGTAGGAAGATATGTTGAGATATTTTAAACGAACATCTCAAATTTTTATTGAAGAAAATGTTGAAGCAAAGAAATCACGCATTAAGGAAATTTCTTTAGAAGCAAATGTCAAGGCAAAATAAGCAAATGAAGCAAAGAGCGCAAGTATTAATGAAACAAAATTTCAAGAAAATCGTAAGGTAAAGAGAGCAAATATTGTGTAAATTAATATTACACAACTTCCTACGGATCCCGGATTAACAACTCCATTAATGGATTACAATGTCAATCTTCGAGATCAAATAAGAAGAACATACTTGCAGAGAGGTCCGTGTCAGCCTCGAAGTCATGTGTTTCCACGTAAAAAATCGAGGTGATTCATTCCTGCTTGGTTCAATGAATATGGTGATTGGTTGGGATATAGTATAAGTAAAAATGCCGCATTTTGCTTATTTTGTTATCTTTTCAGACCAAAAAATGGAGAACAAAGAGGTGGTGATGCTTTTGTGAAAGAAGGGTTTCGTAATTTTAGAAAGAATGATAGACTTGGAGTTCATGTCGAAGACGTCGATAGTGCACACAATCAAACCCGAAGCAACTGTGAAGCTTTGATGAACCAAGAGCAACATATTGATACAGATTTTTTTCAAGTAGTCAAAACAAGCACAGAGTGCATATCGAATTCGTTTGAATGCATCAATTGATTGTGTTAGATTTTTTTTATGGCAATGACATGCTTTTCGTGGTCATCATGATGAGTATGAAGACTCAAACAATCAAGGTAACTTTCTTAAACAATTGAAGTTTCTAGCTGGTCATAATAAGGGGATTAAATGTGTCACTTTGAAAAATGCTCCAAAAAATCACAAACTTACATCACCAAAAATTCAAGGGATATTGTAAGTACTGCAGCTGTTGAAACAATTGATGTTATTACCAAAGATATTGGTGATACATTCTTTTCAATTCTACTTGATGAATCTCAAGATATCTCAGTGAAGGAGCAAATGTTTATTATTTTGCGTTATGTGAATAAGACGGGACTTGTAGTTGAACGTTTTATTGGAATTGAACATGTTTCTCGTACTACAGCTCTATCACTTAAGGCGGCTATAAATAAATTATTTTCAAGATATGGGTTGAGTATATCTAGATTGCGAGGGCAGGGTTATGATGGGGCTAATAATATGCAATGTGAGTTAAATGGTCTCAAAGCACTTATTTTGAAAGAGAATCGAAGTGCCTTTTATGTTCATTGTTTTGCTCACCAACTTCAGTTGGCTCTTGTAGCTGTAGCAAAGAAGCACAAGAAAGTCCAATCACTCTTAAATTTGGTTTCTAGTGTGGTGAATATTGTTGGAGCTTATTCTAAGCGTTGTAATATTCTTTGAGCGAAACAAGGTGCCATAATTTCTGAAGCACTCATTAATGGTAAGATTTCAAGTGGACGGGGTCTTAATCAACAAAGTACTATTACACATTTTGGTGATACACATTGGGGATCGCATTATCGTACTTTGATTAGTTTGTTTTTTTATGTTCTCACCTATAATTGATGTCATTGAAATGATTTCTGTTGACAGATCAACACGTGAACAAAGATATGAGGCAGATAATTTATTGGACTCAATTCAATCATTTGAGTTTGTATTTAATCTACATCTAATGATAACCATCTTAGGAATTTCAAATGAATTGTCTAAGACATTACAAAGGAAGATCAGGATATTGTAAATGCCATGAGTTTAGTGACAGTATGCAAACAAAGACTCCAAGAGATGAGAAACAATGAGTGAGATTCTTTTTTGGATGAAGTAGTTTCTTTTTGTCAAAAGCATAATATTGATGTTCCCGATATGGATATTGTGTTTATACGCCCAGGTCGCTTACAACGTAATAATGAAGAAATGATAAATTGTCATCGTTTCTGTGTGGATTCATTCTATGCTATCATTGATATGCAACTTCAAGAGTTGAATGATCGCTTTTCTGAGATAAGGACATAGTTACTTCTTTGTTTAGCATGTTTATGCCCCAATGATTCATTATCTGCTTTTGATAAAGAGAAATTAATTCATCTTGCTAAGTATTATCCTGAAGATTTTTCAAAAGTGCAACTCATGGCACTTGATGATCAGTTTTGAAACTATATTGTTGATATGCGCTCTAATAAGGAGTTTAAAGAATTGCAGGGACTTTGTGAACTTGCACTGAAATTGGTTGTGATGAAAAAAAACTAAGTGTACCTATTAGTTTATATGCTAACTTTGGGATTAACTCTTCCGGTTGCTATTGCTACAGTTGAAAGAGTATTTTCTACTATAAACATTATGAAGAATCGATTGCGTAATCGGATTGGAGACCAATGGATGAATGAAATCTTAGTTGTATATGTTGAAAAAGATATATTTAATGAAATTGATAATGAGACTATTGTACGACGTTTTCAAAGTATGAGAAGCCGCAATGAACAATTGTAAAAAAAAGTACTACATTTTGATTTTTGAATATTATCGTTGTTATCTTATTTGAAATTATTTTTTACGTAATTTTCGTTATTTTTCTGCAAAATGTCTCTCAGTCCATTTTCTGTTATCCTAAAACAAAACCAACTTACTAGAAAAATTATATGGATTGAAAACGTAACCTAATAATTGTTCTTACCGTTGAGAAAATTGATTTCGTAATTGAAGAATATTGGCCTGAGCAACCTGCTGAGACTGCAAGCAAGGCCAAGATGGATGCTTATGATAAGTGGTGGATGCAGACAAGTTGGCTCGCTGTTACATTTTGGCATCGATATCAAATGTGTTACAGCAAAAGCATGACAGTCTTGAAACCTCTTATGACGTAATGAAAAGCCTCAAAATAGGAGAGCTCGATTCGAAGTCATTCGTACCTTAAAGAACATTCGCATGAAACCCGGAAAGCTAGTGAAGGATCATATGTTGACTATGATTGGACACTTCAATGTGGTGGAGATCTGGGTGCAACTATTCATGCAGATAATTAAGTTGATATGGTATAAACTCTCTACCTGATATGTTTTCACGGTTTACCATAGACTATCACTTACACAAGATGGATATGCCATTGACTGAGCTGATGAATGAGTTGCAAAATGTAGAAAGTGATCTTAAAGCTAAGGGTGACGATGCTTGTGCACGATTGGTAGCTTTTCTGTTTCCAAGCCGAAAGACGGAGGTGGAAAGAAAAGAAAGAAAGCTTGCAAGAAGTAAGAAGGCAATAAGACCAAAACAGACGGAAAGCCGAAAGGCAAGTGTTTCAAATGTGGTCAGAAAGGACACTGGAAGAAAAACTATCTTGATGCACTAGCTAAAACGAGCAAAGTACTGATGATTCAGGAGAACAGAAAACTCAGTGAAGACGAATTTACTATTACAGTCGGCACATAAGCAATAGTTTCGACGAGAGCTGTAGGGGTAATTTATTTTATTTCTATAGTGGTAGGTGTTTAATTCTTAAAGATTGTTATTATGTCCAGCAGATAAAGCGAAATCATGATTCCCATTTTTCATTAATAGGATTATTCTCTTGTATTTGCACTAAAGCACTTTACATTTTGATGAATAAAGCTCCTAATTGTGTCGGATATTGATAAATGGTCTTTATACATATTAAACTATTGCACAAATGAAATTAATATCACTTTTGCTAACCATAATAAACAAAATGCATACCATACTAGTGATATGTATCTATAGCATCTTAGACTTGGATACATCAACCTTAACAGGATTCAAAGACTGGAAATGAATGATCTCCTCAACTTAATTGAGGTCGAACCATTGCCAGTCTGTGATTCATGTTTGGAAGGAAATATGACTAAGAAGTTCTTTTTTTTAGCAAAGGAACAAAGAGCCAAAGAAGTATTGGAACTAGTTCATTCTGATGTATGTAAACCCATAAGTACATCTGCGAGATGGAAGAGCCAAAGAAGTATTGGAACTAGTTCATTCTGATGTATGTAGACCCATAAGTACATCTGCGAGATGGTGTTATGAGTATTTTATCATCTTTACAGATGATTAGTCTAGATTCGGATACATTTACATGATGACTCGAAAGTCAAAGGCTTTTGAGAAATCCAAAGCATATCGGACTAAGGTTGAAAAATATTTGGGTAAAAGTATAAAGAAATTTCGATTAAATCGAGATGGCGAATAATATCTCAGGAGAATTCAGGGATTACTTGACAAAAAATAGTATAGTTTCTCAATTGAGTGCGCTTAGTACACCCCAATAGAACGACGTTTCAAAAAGAAGAAACAGGATATTGTTAGATATGGTTAAGTTAATGATGAGTTTTTTAACTTTACCTTTCTCATTTTGAGGATATGCACTGGAGACAGCTGCATATATGTCTATTTGTAGTATACCTTAAAAGTACCAGGGGATACTATTTTTATAGTTCTCTAGATATGAAGGTTTTTTTGTCAGTATAAATACGATATTTTTTTATGATAAGTATATTAATAAATGTCAATCTAAGAGTAAGGTTGTTTTGGAATAATTGAGTGGGAGCGATTTTACGACATTAATTCTTGAAACACAACCTAATGACAGACAACCTATGGTAGCGCAAATACCTAGGGAACATTATCTGAGTGGGAGAAATGATTCATCATCTATTCCCATAGATCAAGAAAATGTTCAAGGTAATGAAGAAGTATTGGTGCCAATATTGATGAAAATGTTACGATTCAAGATCCATCGTCCATTAGAATAAGTTAGAGGATCATTAGGAAACCTTCTAGGTACTTGTTAGTAGGAGAATCCAAACAGGCGATCTCCATATAACAAGTAGATGATCCAACTTTATTTAAAGAGACAATGGACGAAATGGTAATTTTCATGGTGTTTTATGAGGACGATATTCTACTCATATGAAATGATACGGGAATGTCATTGTTTACAAAAGCGTGGTTGACCTAACAATTTTTTCATATGAAGGATTTGGACGAAGCTAGTTGTGTTCTAGGCATTCAGATCTTAAGAAATTGAAAGAACAAGCTAATAGCTTTGTCCCAAGCTACATATATTGACAAGATGCTTGTCAGATTGCCATGCAACATTCCAAGGAGGGTAATTTGCCATTCAGACATGGAATCCAACTATCTAAGGAGCATTCTTAAATAAACTTCTTAAATAAACTCCTAAAGAGATAGAGGACATGAGTGGAATACTTTATGTGTTTGCAATGGACAGTCTCATGTATGTTATGTGGTACACTAGACCTTACATTTGTTATGTTGTTGGTATGATAAGTCGTTATCAGTCTAGCCGTGGACCAGAATATTGGATTACTATAAAGTATATCTTTAAGTACCTTCGGAGAACAATGAACTATATGCTAGTTTACTCTTCACCAAAATTTGTTTAATTGGGGTATAAGGATTTCTATTTTAGGATTATACTCTAGGGCAAGTGAGAAAATTGTTGGATTTTATGCCCAAATAGTATAATTTTACTGTGATAAAATGAAAATTTATATTGAATAAAACTTTGGTTTGTATTCATTTATTATTATTGTATTTGTTTAATATTGAGCATGTAAATAAAAAAGTTAATTACACTCACATTCTTCATTTTTTCAACTTTGTAACAATATCATCCACATTCAATTTTATTCATAGATATCGTCCTCAGTCTTTTATTTTACTTGCACAGATGGTCCCCAAATGAATTTTTAAAAAAATTTACCACCGACTTAAATAAATTAAAATGATAGAAACAAGAAAATGCAATGGAAAAAATTGTTATTGTGACCCTAATCTTTTCAAAAGTACAAATAAATCTTAAACTTTTTTATTTTTTACAAAATTTTACTTAAAATAAAAAAAAAATGTCATTAAGTTCCAAAACTTCTAATTATTTTCACCAAAAGGACATTTGAAATTTCTATAGATTTCGTCCAGTAGTCCGTTAATTGACAAACTAATTATACTCGTGACCTAAATTTGACAAACTTAACAAGGACAAAATAGTTTATTACATTCTATTATTCAAAATAATTTTAAAAATAAAGAAAAAGAAAAAAAAAATCATCTTTCCCACCTCCCTAAACAGTACCATTAGAGTAAGTTAGGTATTTTGCTCACGACATGTTTACTATGTTAAATCAGGAGGAGAGAACAAATTCTGATATAATAAGATGGTTGAGACAAAACAAGCGTCAATAACACCTTCAATATCTATTCTATTATTGGAGTTTGCTTTTAGTACAAGTAGGGTTGTGTCTGATTATAGATCAAAATGTAAAGCAGACATATTATAGAGCTTAATGTGTCTAAAAGACTGTGAGGAGGTAGAGCTTTGAATCCAAGATAAAGTGGACAGAATAATAGCATAAAAATTTGAAGATGTGTCAACATAATCTGTAAGTATTGTTTCATTTGTGTAAATTTCTTTATTTTTTCTTACTTTTACAAAAAATTGTATACGTAACAATTTGTTCGTATATAATTTTAATTGTGCCTACGATAAAAATAACTGGTCCCAAGTCCAAAAATAGAAGGAATGTTTCACTTGTCAAATTTTTCGTACCCTATTTTATTTTGAATTTTTTAAGTCCCAAAAAAGTTTTGCTTCTTAAAAAAAGAAAAAAAAATTGAGTCAAACTCGTG
This sequence comes from Forsythia suspensa, assembly GCA_023638005.1. Classification (NCBI taxonomy): domain Eukaryota; kingdom Viridiplantae; phylum Streptophyta; class Magnoliopsida; order Lamiales; family Oleaceae; genus Forsythia; species Forsythia suspensa. Next base: position 33,522,288 of record CM042674.1, on the reverse strand, counting down.
GGCTGCTCAACTCGACCCACAACCTTTATGGTAACGAGCCAAACTAGCTCGACTCCACTCAACCCTAGCAATTGGGCCAAGCTAACTTGACGTAATCTGTTACCACCCCCCACAAGGCCACAAACACCAGATATTTTAATTCATTCTTAACATAGGAAACACAATTACTTGCACATGATCATAAACTTTAGTATATTGTTTTGTAATCTCACACAACAAATGAATATTAAAATAAAATATTTGGTCAATCTCAAGTCAATTCAATCTTAAAATAGTTCTGTTGTCTCGTCAAAATGTTGTCTCATCAATGGCCACATTATTGCCTAAAAAAACAGGTCACCGCCTTAAATTAGACATTGACTACTAACAAATTAGAGCATCTTTGTTAGAGTTTAACTTAAATTGTGCCTATATTTTTTTAAAAAAATTTTTTAATTATATATTTTATGAAATTTATAATTTTATCAAATTTTCAATCACAAATTTTATTAATTTTTATCAAAATCTCTTGAAAAACTATTTTTAAATTCTATTAAACAAGCACCTAGTGAATTGCACGATATGAGACCAAAATACACTTTGGTCCAGATTTAAATATACTAAACAAATGTGATCAAAAGTCAACAATTAATTTTGATAACACATTTCATGACACCTACAACTTTTATTAACTTTTTTAATATACATTTCATCAATTTTTTTTTTTTTTTTATCAAAATTTACTAAAAATCTCTCATTTTTTTTTAAAACTTCAAAAATTTCTTTATTGTGTGTATAAATTTCGAACAACTTAAATATGAGCTCTCTCAAAATGTAAATCTAAATAGACCGTTTTGCTACTTATAAGTTGAAAATTTTACTTATTTTGACTATAAGGTTAGAGTTAAGGTTAAAATAAATGATAATTATATTCACCACAGTTATTGTTTGTTGCACCACATTTTAATTGCAATAAAAGTCGCTAATATTTGCTTATTGTTGCATTTATATCCTCAACTATTTTTTGTCATATTCTTATCATCAACCTTTCATTAATTGTCACATCTTGTCTTGATGATATTTTCTATTCAAAAAATCCATTAGAAGGACATAATAAAACTTGTTTTTCCTTCATATTTTTAAATAAGTAAAAATAATAATAAATACAAAGTTTTGTTAAGGGATGAATTCCACATCGGTTAAATATCAAAATATTGACTTATATATAAAGACTTGGACTACTCTTTTTAATAAGGTTGACATTTTAAATGAAACCCAACTCTTAATATGGTATCAGAGCCCATTAAACTCAAATAAACAATTTGGTCCGTCTAAAGCTCAAACGAGCATTCGGATCTCAAGATTGGTGTGCTCAAACGAGCCACAATCTTGCGGGACATATTAAGAGATGAATCCCACATCGGTTAAATATCAAAATATTAAAATGTATATAAAGGCTTAGACTACACAAGGTTAATCTTTTAATATAGAACCCAACTCTTAATAAGTTCAACAAAATATTTTTCATTCATTTCAAAATACGTTAAAAGAATATTTGGACAGAAACTGTCATCAGGGACATGATGTGCTAATAATTGAATGTTAAGAATAAGAATACGACGAAAAAAAGTTAAAGATATAAATAAAACATTGAGCAAAGGTTGAAAAACTTCATTACAATTAAAATATAGTACATCAAACAAATTTTGTAGTGTAAATACTAAATATAATTACTCTAAAATAAATAACTTACTTATTTTCAACTTTAATCAACAAGCAGACTTGTTTACCCTCAAACTTAATTATATTACTTATAAGTGATTTCTTTAAAGATTAGCCAAACATCCTCTAGCCATATCAACTGATATTATATTATTGTTGACTAACCCAAGTTTTGATGGTACCTTCAACTACATGAATTAATTAATATGGTATAAGTATAACAAACTAGTCGGCAGCCAACTAAAAGGATTAATTAGAAACAAACTCAGTCATGAAAAAACAAAGAAAACTAAAAAGAAACGTGTGTGTGTGTGTGTGTGTGTGTGTGTGTGTGTGGTGGGGGGTGGGGGGGGGTGGGGTGGGGGTGGGGGGGGGGGTGCGTAAGGTGAGTGACAAAGTACTACTAAAATTGGGATCCGTCCAAGTTAAAAAGCAAATGATTAGAAACGGAATTAGATGAAAGTTAGAAAATTTAGACTGAATTAATATATGAAAAAAAAAAAAATTTCTATAAATCTTTGGACTGATAGGGATTCTAACACAGAAACCCCCTTATGTCCGCCCCTACAAACGATAATCTGGCTCTTGCCAACACGGATTGCATTGCCAATGTGAATGACCTGCTGTGGTTGGTTTGTCTCCATGTTGTTAAGATATTTGGTCAAACTACATTATATGCAGTGTTGGTACAAGAACAATGACTAGTAGAGTTTGTACTGCTTGACATAAGCATGCGTGAGCATTAAGCTACGTTGATGCGTGTTTTGTTCTACGAGACACAACGTGCATTGTAACATATTGTTTGCATATGTATTTGTTGTATTACATACTTCTATAGTAATGTCTGTCAGTCTGTCCCTACCAACTCGAACTTATGTGATTGTTATATTACATATTAATGTGCTGCGATTTATTTTTAAATTTTTCTCCAAAATTACTATTTAGTCTAATGTAGATGTAAGACTTTTCCTTTTTTGTAGTCTATGTATGATTCAATATAATTAATTCCCTTTTTACTTCCTGAATAATTAATTTAATAGCATATAAAGTCCCGTGTGATTTTTCATGTTACGTATAGCTTGATTTAGGTGAGAAGATCACCTCCGTCAAATAACTTACAATTATGTAAGTTGTTGATATTGGTGAACTTTATTTATATTGTTCACATGGCCATTTATTTAAGACCTCCACTCATTTCTATCAATCTAAAGGTCTCATATGATAGAAAAGTTGCACAGTTAAAACTCGAGCTTATGCAAACCTTGTTTGTCTAATCTATGTAACGCAGATGAATTCAAAAACGTACAAGTTTAAATTTATTAAAAGAAATCAGAATACATATCAAACACTATTGAAAGTTACAGCTAACAAATTACTTTGGATGATTAGCCATGCCTATTACTTAAAAATAGTAACAACATCTCTATTGTCATTGCCTCACTTCTCTTCTTACCACGGTAGACTCTATTGTGCTCTTCACCAATGGTGTTCGGGCAACGAAGCTTAAATCAACAAGCTAAGTTTGGAAACTTGGTCACAGCCCTCAAGATGTGGCTATTGGGTACAAACCCGAGAATTCTCCTGCACTCTCTGATGTCCCATCTGGGGTGGTTGTGTTTCGCTTGGGGGGGTAGGCTTCCAAAACACCGAAAAACACCACATTGATCTCCATAGGCAAGAACCTCTCTCCATCTTGGTGCTTAACCAAATTCCTTAACAATCTAACCTGGCACATAACTGTCAAAGTGAAGACATTGAACAACTACTACTACCTTTAATTGATGGAGCTCTTACTGGTCTTTAGATCTTTTCAACCATATTATCATAGCCCCATTAAATTCAAACACACAGCCACCCACCCACATACATCTACATATTTACCTTTATATATATAGCCAAATTGTGGTTTCAAGTGTATCCAAAAGCAACTTGTATCCCCCATAAACTGACGTACAGGTTGAAACCATTTGTTGAAGCCCCCCTCCAATGGCTACTCCCCCATCATTTGCCACTCTCTATATTATTATTTTGGGCCTTTTTCTGGCATACAATATTAGGCGCATTGAGGGTCGAGCCTTTTTTGTGTTTGGGGACTCCCTTGTGGACAGTGGCAACAACAACTACTTGGCTACTTCTGCTCGTGCAGACTCCCCACCTTATGGCATTGACTATCCCACACGAAGGCCCACCGGCCGTTTCTCCAATGGCCTCAATATCCCTGATATTATCAGCTGAGTTTCCATGAAATCTTTTAACAGTCTTAATGTATATATGAAACCTGCATGCATGTCTTCGTATACAAATTCAATTTTTTGGTTTATTAACTCTCGATTGAAACAAGTGCCACGTTTGAAACGAGTGCCACGTAAAAAGCTCACAAATTATTTTCAAGGCTCTTCTGTGAGGAGTTGGTCACGTACTCATACCAGATTTCAATGATTTCATTTTTTCCAGGTGAGAATATGGGTAACCGGGAACCACCACTGCCATACTTGAGTCCAGAACTCACCGGGCAAAGACTACTTGTTGGCGCCAACTTTGCTTCAGCAGGGGTTGGAATTCTCAATGATACTGGAATTCAATTTGTAAGCTCAACTCAAAACCCTTCTTGCCTTAGTAAATAGCATGTTCAAGTTTTGTTTCGCATTTCCGTGACTGTTTCTGTGCAACCTGGAACGAAAGATATAGATTTTGTTACAAGTTCATGGTGTCAAGCGTTGCAAGTCACTACAATGTATTACTATACAGAAACATTAGGCATATTAGTATGCCATCAGGGCAAAATTCAGCCTCATGCTGATACTGATAATGCCTTCACAAGACCAGCAAATACATAGACAATTAAATACATAGTACGAGTTTACTTATGACCTATCTCTGTCTATCTATACGCATACAGAAACCAATCTCCTAAGTAAAAATAAGAAAGTGGATATTTGCATATATTGACTAAAGAAAATCAACATTTTCGCAGGTGAACATTATAAGAATTGCCTTACAGTTGGAATACTTTCAACAATATCAGCAGAGAGTAAGTGCATTGATCGGAGCAGATAAAACTAAACAACTGGTAAACCAAGCACTGGTTCTAATCACATTGGGAGGCAATGATTTTGTTAACAATTACTATCTGGTGCCCTATTCTGCAAGGTCTCGCCAATATTCTCTTCCGGACTATGTCAAATTCCTCATCTCCGAATACCAAAAGGTTTTGATGGTAATTACGAATAACCCTACTATACATAACTTTTTCCGAAAGTTCATAACTTTTCGATGATCTTTTGGATTGGATGAAACCATTGTGAGTCAAATAAGTTTGTCGTCGGTCTCTTCAGGGTTCCAAACTCAACGATGGCAACAATGAGAGTTTTACTCACCGTGCAACATAACCTAATACCTTATGACAGTGATGCACTACTTGTGTCTGCATTCTAGCAGCTTAGTCTCTATTCTAACTAAGCTCACTTGAATTTTGTTCAGGTTTGGCTCGAGAGCATCAAGCCCGAAATTGAACAATTTTTCAAACACGTCAAGTTTCCGAGCTCAATAATGTTCAACTTGTTAGGATAATAATTACTAAATAGAACGTAACTTAAATCAATTATTCAACTACAGTTTTGTTAGTCAAACGATCATGGAATGAATGTTGGAATTGTCAAATAGCCATCCATCCATTAAGGCACTTTTAGTGTTTGGTGGTTGCATTTATAAGCCACATTTTTGGATCTTGACTAGCAAGTACATATCATGAGGGAGTTTTGAAGCACTCACAGGAAACCTATTCTACTGTTTAAAACAAATGGAGGAACAAAATGTTAATTGCTGGGCTTTCCAAGCCAAAAGATATATCCTTTTAAGAAAATCAACAATGAAAAAAAGAAAACCCGTTAGGCTTGGCACGGTCAGGACATGTCAACAAGCTGTTCCTGGCCCAGCATTAGGCTTGCCGGGACAAGGGTGGTCCCCACCAGCCTACCCAAAACCGATCAACACAGTTCGGTTTACACCTCTAGATATAAGTGTCGAATCATACAAATATATTAAGAATCATTTACACCATACAACATAGGCCAAGAAACACATGCATATAATTGTTTTCTTCCCCACTTACTAAAATGGGAAAAAACAAAATTTGCCTTAATACCAATGTTGTTGCAGAAACTTTATGACTTGGGGGCAAGAAGGGTACTTGTGACAGGTACCGGACCAATGGGTTGTGTTCCAGCAGAACTGGCCCAGCGAGGCAGAAATGGCCAATGTGCAGTCGAACTCCAACGAGCTTCAGCCCTTTTCAATCCACAGCTTTCTCAAATTCTACAAAAGCTCAACAGCAAAATAGGCAGGAATGTCTTCATCGGTGCAAACATACAACAAATGCATAATGATTTCATCAGTAATCCTGGAGCATATGGTAAACAGATAATATTGTTCAGCATTTTCTTTTTCTGGGGTAAAATGCACATTTTATTGACTTAATTTTCATGGTTTGGCAGGATTTGTTACCTCAAAGATAGCATGTTGTGGTCAAGGTCCGTACAATGGGCTCGGACTCTGCACACAGTTGTCCAACTTGTGCCCAAACAGAGGCCAGTATGCATTCTGGGATGCATTCCATCCGTCTGAAAAGGCTAATAAACTGATTGTTAAACAAATCATGACTGGAACAACACAATACATGACCCCCATGAATCTCAGCACCATTTTCGCCATGGATTCTGAGGCATAATCATCTACCTCAATGTTCATCCGTCTCTCTGTTTCGTTTTTAAATATTTTTTGGACGCCAATAAGTCTAGCTGTTTGTACACCTGCAATCTTTTCCAGAAGTGTCAAAAGGAATTTCTTAGCAATGTACTTGCTAGGAAATACCAAAAAGTGTGATCTATATCTACATTGCTAGGAAATACCAAAAAGTGTGATCTATTTCATGTGTTAATTAAATTTACTGGATGTTTTCAGCACCATTTATTTGAGGATTGAAATCTTACATTTCACATGCAGCATATTCAACAAGTTTAATGAACAGTCCCAAGATTTCAAAAAGAACACAAAAGATAATGAAAGCAGTAAAGAACAATGATTTTTCACCCATAAAAGGGTTTGGATGTTCACGTATTCTAAACACTAGTCACCCGATGAGCATCTACCAAAGTAGATAACACTCCAGCACTAAAAATACTACAACTTCAGATGTTTTTTACAAATACAGAAATCACTCAAATATCTGATTCTCACAAGTTACTGTTCACACAATATGTGAACAATCTCTCTCCTATTTCTCTTACAAGAAAACCACTCAGATTTTCCATATACGAAGCAAAGAAAAAGAAGAAGATGAAGGATCTAATCTACAGAAAATGGAACGACTGCGCTGTTCTTTGCTCTGTGAAAGTGAGAAGAAGAAGGAGCTATTTAAAAGAAATAGTCCACAACCCTTGATCCAATGGTGCTTACCAGGCCATGTGTCAACATCTGAGAAAGGCGACAGCCCACTTCTCAAAAACCAGGTCAAAGTGAACAGTATTGGGTGAATATAACAAAGAGCAATTGGATGAACTGGAGTTTACAAAAACAGACCACTCATTAGCCCAACTCTGAGGCATAAAACCTAACATTTAAAAATCGAAATGATCATCATGATATGTATTAACTTGCTGAACTCTTGGCTAACAATAAACAAAGCCAGAACCAAAACAAAATATATCAAGAATTATTACAGCCACATATAGTGACAATGAAATGATGATAACAAAGAAAATGTAAATGTGAGTGATATATAAATTACCTTTTCTTCTTATGATGCTGACAACTAAAGTTGCATTACTCGCTGAAATTTCATCTTAATTGAAGGAAATAACCAAATCGGGTTTCATGCCTTGAGCTCTTTTTAGTGGAAGGAATTTTTCACTTCCTTACGAAGATTGACTGATGCGTGCACCAATACTCGCACAAATTTATCAAGCATTTTTAATAATGATTGATCAATTCCATCAATATTAGACAGTGCTAAAAGGCAGTCAGTGTATGCACCAGTGGAGTACCAGCTTCACAAGATAAAAGAAAAGCAGAAAATACCTTCAAATCATTCATGAACAAGATGTGCACTTGAGTCTCCTTATAATAACATTTTGATACCAGTCATTTGCAGAGCAACAACTATCAGCCATTCCATTAGCAATACGTCTGCTTTACTTATCATCCCTCTTAACAAAGTCCTCTATTAAAGAAAAATAGTATATATGAATTAGGTAGCAACCCTTTGCTCGAGTTTTTCAACAAGAGTTCATTCACTATCTCAAGTTTCCAGCTCTTCACAAACCATCCACAATGATGCTATGAGTCACTATGTCGAGATGCAATCAAGACTCTTACATTGTTCCGGAAAGAGCTATTGCAATTATCTTATGACAATTTTTGATAATACATCCAACATAACTGATTTAGTATATCTATCTACTGTGTCACAACCTCACATCTCATTCAAAAGCCCTATGCAGAAATAGATTTTCTAGATTGGCAGTCTATCAATAAAGAATGGTGCAAATGACTTTGAGCTAATCATTTTCTAAATGTTTCTGTAGAAAATCCAGTTGTAATTGCTAGAATTGTGGAAGACTCAATTACAATTGCTGGAATTGACAAGATCAGCCAACTGTTGCAAAGATTATCAATTGATCGTACTACACACTACATTATCAACCACCTGATTTTTCTACTTTGCATATCAATGCAATAGCAACTTGTGATTCCTTCATTGCACAACCCATAAATTATTGCAGAGCATCTGTTTGAGCTAGGTTTAATCACTTTTATAACTAATGCCTGTCCTCATTACATAACCCTTAACCAGAGTAATAATTTGTACAGTACATGCATGATCAAGTTTTAAGATTCTCGACCAAATGAAAAAGTCATATTGATTCATTTCAAACGGAATGGCCATAGCAGTTGGCTCGAATACATCAATAATAGCAAATCAATCTAAGAGCATGTTTGTTATTGCTTTTTCAAACTTATAAGGTGGTCAAATATAGTTTTTATCCACACTTTCGTAGGACCATAACTTTTATCCACACAATTCGTAGGACCCACTTATAATCTATCAAAACCATTACCAAACAAGCACTAAAGATTTCAATAATTTCATTGTTTAAACAACAACAACAACAACAACAACAAAAACTAGAATATCATAATATTGATCCTCACAAGTACACCAATAAATCAATAAGTTTGGTCCAGATGGTAAAGGTCGCCTTTTTTTATCAAATCAAGTCAGAGCTACACTTTTTCAATCATTTGAGTGAAGTATGCCAGTCAAAATTTTGTGAGAAGTCAAAAATTGATAGGCAAATTCAATACTCATACAGTAAAAGAAATAGTAAAAATCATTTTTCAGACTTCAATACCAAATAATACAAAGCAGATAAGCATAACAACATTATGGAGGGCTTTCCAAGAGTAAGCACAAATCATAAATGCTGCTCTGTGTAGATTCTGCCCTGCTTATAATCTGCTTATTAATTATGTAAACAAAGGCCTACGTGTTTTTGTTTAAGCTTATTTTTTGCAATACATAAGCAATACTTAAATCTAAACAAGTCAAACACTGAACTATTAATGGCTCACTCATTACAGATCCGCTATTCAAAAATCACTGCTTTTCTCACAAATATATCTAGTCAAAAACCTTGCTAAAAAGCAAGAGACTCGCTGTAGTGCAATTTTTTTTTCTTCATCTTTCCCATATACCTTTTGCTTCTGGCTCATATTTACAATTATTAACTTTCAAAATCATAAAATTACTTATAGATAGAATGCTAGTTGAAAGATAAAAATTCCTAAGGGGATTACTCTTTGAGTAGAAGCGCGAGTCCAGTAATTTTACTTCATAGCAACAATGAAGTATGACAACAATGCATATATTTCACAACATCAGTGCTAAAATTCCTCCAAAACAGTGTTACAGTTTGCAACTTTATCAATGAAAGATGGATAAATAAGACAAGAATTGGATAACAAATTCTGCTGTTTCATTGCGGTTTATTTTGAAATTTGATTTACATGCCCACTCAAAATCTAGAAAACATATGGAACCAAAGCCTTGACATTCTTAGGAAAATTTTCAAACTTTGAAAGATACCATTTTCTAGTGGCATAACTCCTTGTAACTAAATATAAAGCCACACCAAGAGCAGTTGAATAAGAAAATGGTGTTTGGGAGATTAAGGAAAATCCTAGAAAAACAATAATTTCAAAAAGATAGTGAGGGCATATGACCATGCTGAAAAGACCACCTCTCGGAATTTTGTAGCTCTTCTCATTCTTCTCTCTAAGCTTGGAAAGAAGATAGTGATGATAAAAGTTGCCACAAATTCCAACCAGAAACAACAGAAGACCTAGATATTTCAGATCAAACAATGGCTCCCGAAAGCCTAGAGTTAAGTGTTGGAGATAGATCATGCTTGCAGCGGCTGTGAAGTAGGAGACAGAAATAATAATAACAGAATCCAGAACCATGAAGCCACTAAATTTGTGAAGGAACAGAACCTGCAACATTGAAGTAGAAAGCTTCTGTTAATGCTTGTGAATTGACTTTCATGCAAGAGAGCCACGATACAACTGAGACTGTATACAGTCATTTTATATACGCTATCATCCTTGCATAGATTGAAAACTGAAAAGTTTAGCAGCAGTTTTCAGCCTTAAAAGAATTTGTTTGAATCGGAGAAACAAAAGACCAGTCGTGTCTAACATAGTGACAGTCGTAAAATCATAAATCTATTAGCATTTGTAGGTCCCGAGAGAGAATCATAAATCTAATAAGCAAATTTCCCTTGAAAAAATAATAGCGGTTGTTAGTGTGTCTCTCAAATTGGTTAAGCAAGAATGTTGGACAAACTAAAAATCCGACATCCAAGGCAGTTGGCTGGATAAAGAAATATGATGAGCTGCATGCTACATGAAGCCTTTTTTCATTAGTTTAACTAGATGACTAATGCCGAGAAATAACACACAGAAAATCAGATTGAACTGAACCAGGTAAATCCTGAGTGTCCACTGTTGTCATCTCAAGTTCTTGGCTGCCATTCATTTTCTTAATTGACGTTCTGAAGATAACTCAAGTTTCTTGGCTAATATAATTATCAGCACTTAATTATGTTGGAGAATCCGATTTTGTTGGCATTCTTAATTATAATTTATTTTAATTAAATTTGTATTGAAGTGAGCCAACTAGGAGTCAGTCGTTATATGGTAGTTGAATGGAAATCTTAATGATATACTTATCCCAATCTATTTATCAGTTTTAGTTCCTCTAAAACTTTTGTTCTTTATCTGATAATTAAATGATTGAATTAAATGAATATTGAGCATTCTATATGAATTGTGTTTCTAAATAGATAAAGTTATATACATACTGAAATAAAACCTTTATCATTCTTCTTATTCTTATTATCTACTTAAATGAAAATATTTATTTTCATATTTAACTTCTTGTGATATATCTCACCTTATCTTTTATAAGGCTTATTTAAACTTATCTATCTTTTCCAGAAGTCACTCGAGAGAGAAGCCGCACCCCAAAAAAAAGAGACTTGCTCTCCCATTTCAGGAAGTCGGAAATGGCCGGTTGGGTTGGTCCAACCAAGAAAGGATAAGGGACCAATAAAGGTAGCTGAATCCCTATGAATAGGTTTGATTGAGCATTCTATATGAATTGTGTTTCTAAATAGATAGAGTTGTATACATATTGAAATAGAATCTTTATTATTTTTCTTATTCTTATTATCTACTTAAATGAAAATATTTATTTCCATATTTAACTTCTTGTGATATATCTCATCTTATTTTTTATAAGGCTTATTTAAACTTAAAAACTTATTGTGTTTTATCTATGTATAAGATAAATACTATATCATTAAGTTTAGATAAACTTCATTTACTATAAATAAGACATGTGGTGCTCCAAAAATTTTATGGACTTTGAAATAAAAAATACTTAAGCATCTATGAAAAAATAATCTATGAGTTGTGCATTCCAAAGAAGTATTCAAAAGCTCTAATCCGATCAAAAACTCCATTCTTGTGAAAAACTCTGAGAAATTAAGCAGTGTAGAAATTATCTTACACTGTAAGAGAGAACGGTATTTCGGTGGCAGAATAAGAACTGAGTCCTTATTTCGATTTGTGGAGACAATTCGAGTACACTCATAGAATGGACCAAGATCAAAGCCGAGAACTTGACTACATTCGTAGACTAATTAAAGAGGATTTAAAATATGAAAGTTTTATTCATCTTGTTAACTATGTTTTACTTTTGTAAATTGCTATAAAATTTTAGATTAGATCTAAAATTATAGTTTCAAAAAGCCTGAGACGTGTGTAGCCAATTCTAAAATAGTAGATTTATTTACCAGTGACATGAGGACCGTGTAAGGGGTTTACCATGATCTATTATTATTTACTGCTTTAATCTCCATTTCTGTTATCTGTCTCGAATTGTGCAAAACATTCATTGTAATGTCACGTTCAACAAATTTTCACTAACATCATAACATTAAAGTGAAATTTCGTGTTAAGAATTTTGTTTTAAAAAAAATATTGTCAGCTTCCGCTTAATTTCAACACCAATCTATTCAACCCCGTTGTTTGTTACCGAAGTTTAAAACTAACAAATTAAAATTAGAAACCACAATTTTTATGTCAAACAAGTGTGTCCTTTCACTGTGTCTATGAGCTTAAATCAACAGTTAAGTGCACAATCAAAATTTAACATGAAGATATAGTATATTTACATTAGAGAAAGCACACAATACAACAATCCTGATTCCACCTGGTGTCCAATTCAACCAAGACCAGAATGCAACAAGTATTTTTAACCCAAAACCACAATCATTTAAGCAGTTATTGTGTCAGCATATAAACATATATCTATGCATAAATAGCGTGGAAGAACATGTACTACATTAACCTGGTCAAGAGGCACATTAGTTGATAAAATTATCCAGAACATTATATCTAACACGGATACTAAAGACTAATCAAATAGCTTCACACCAAGAAGAGCTTAAAACCACAAAAAGAAAGAGCCGAGTGCTTTATCTCAAATATTAAGTTAGTAGTGATAAGGGATCACGACCCTGAATTTAAATTTTACGAAAGGCTTGTACAAGTTTCATAAGTTCAAGACTTGAATTCAACACCTAGCTACATATCCTCAAACCATACTGAACCACCTCGTCTAAATCTCAAGCAGTTAAATTAGAGGAGACAATATTTATTTAAATTTTTAGTCTTCAACACTGGGGAAACAGGTATTACCTCAAGATCCCTTTTGAGAAAATGGAAAGTGACAGCAAATTTGAGCATCATAAACCTAGTTCCACCATCTGGGAAAATCCAAAACGAAGCAAGACCAGCAAGAAATGCTGGGGTGTACAAAAAGAGCATCCCAGTTCTACTAGAAAGCAAGATCTGGTGGGATTTGTTGGAACCCATGTTCCAAAATTTGGAGTACTGAAGGTGTTTGCCCATGGATTCCCACACAGCCAAACATGCTGTTGTTAAAAGGATCATCACAGACATTGCTGTGATGTAGATAGAGGAGGGTTCTAGGTAAACGCAAGCTTGGAACATTTCTGCAATCATCTCTCTTTCTGATCAATGTTTATCCACCCAACAATAATATGTGTACAGTAAAGAATTATATGCTGCTGGTTTGTCGGCTAGGAAATCAATCGGGTGTGCTTTGTGTTTTCTTATAGCGAGAATTGGCGGCAGAAAGGTCAACTCTGAGCTGGAAACGGCACACAAGTTCTGTTAAAGTGACGATGCGCACAACTTTGGACGCTTTATTTATTGGCTTTTTTGTAGAAAATAAAGCCAATAAATTTTGTTTTTCGCAGAATGACCCTTATTTCGCAGAATGATCCAATTTTTTAATGCGGGTTAATGAATTATCTTTTTATTTTTCGTAGTATGACCTTTATTTCAAATTTTGTTGGCGATAATAATTTTTTTCTATTCTAATTCAGTCAATTAAGAGTTAGATCGACTTTTTACACAAATAGTCCCACGTGCATTCCAAACTCTTCATTTCATTAGGACATTTTCTATATTTTACTAGTCATGAATAAAAATTTGCAGCAGAATTCCTAAATTTTAAAAAAATAATTAAAAAGTACTCTTTCACCCAATCCCATCCCATCCCATCTCATCTCATCCCATCCCATGATAATAATCGTATTTTGATTGCGTATGCACACAGATGAAGCCTTTAATGTTCCCAATATCTCAAGCTAAAGAAATACCACTCTTTAAGTTGAAGAAATACCACTCTCTTTCTCCCATTTTCATCACGTCTATTGAAAGAACCCATAAATAAATCAACTTGTACAGGAAGATAGATTTGCATAAGGGGGCATTTATCATTAATGGCTTCTGCAAGCTAGAAAAATAAATGCAAAAACCAAAGAAATATATGTCTGAAAGTTTTAGGTACAAAGATGCCTACAACTTCATCAGTTTTTGAGCTTCAAGCTATAGTACTAAAGAACAATATGTGTATTTTTGGGTATTAGAAAAGATGGGATTGGACCCCGCAGGAAGAAGGATCGGCTGGAAATTGGACGTCGATGGAGCGGCGACAGTGGAATTCTCCGACCAAATCGATGATGTTCTCATTAATTCACAATTCAAATTATTCCCATTTTTCCGACATTTTCCGACATTTCTGAATTTTCAGAAACGGGAAAATTTGGGGGATTAACATGGATTTGGCTGAATTGTTCACGAAAATACCATGGATTCTTGCCCAAACATGGAGATGGCGTCGATCTTATAGGAAGTGACGGACCAAGGCGGAGAAGAGGGGAGGATGGCGGCGGAGAAATGAGAGAATTATGGTTTTTTCGACACATGTGGGGGGTGGGTGGAGTGGGTTGGGTACTTTTGGGGTGGAGTGGGAATTACTTTTTAATTATTTTTTTTTATTTTTTTTAAGTTTAGGATCTCTACTGCAAATTTTTATTTATCAACAGCAAAATATCGAAAATACCCTTATAAAATGAAGAGTATGGAATACACGCGAGGACATTTGTTAAGCAAAGAAAGTTCGTAATTAATTGGTTAATTTGACTTGAATTGAACGAAAAGACGACTATTGTCGCCAACAAAGTTTGAAATGGAAATTCTGTTCGCCAAAAATGAAAAGATACAACCCACAATAAGTGCAAAAGATATAGACCATTTGTGCAAAAAAGCCTTATTTATAATTTGAATTGATCAAATATAATTTTTATTGACTATGTACAATTTATCACCCACTTTTTAAAATATTTTCAGCATTATCAAACATAGGCTGACAAATAACAACTTTTAAATGGAGTTAAATTTTAGATATTGTTTGCCTCTATTTTTTAAAAGGATTAATTACATTAATGGTCTCCATTTTTTCAGGTTTGTAACAATATCATTCTCATTTAATTTTTTTAGCAATTATCATCCACATCCTTCCATTTATTCGTACAGATGTTCCTCAAATAATTTTTTTTGACAATTTTGCCCCTGACTTAAATAAATTAAATAATAGAAAAAATAAAATACAATGAAAAAATTACAATTCGAACTCTAACCTTTTCAAAAGTACAATCACTCACATATTCTTCTTAATTATATTTATCTGCGGGATTAATTTGAAAACCAGTAGGGATATGAAAGAACAAACCATTTTTATTGGAAACATTCCTCTAATGAATTTCCTGGGAACTTCTATAGTAATTGGAAATTTTCTGAAAAGCTAATCATAGGTTCTTCTCTCCATCGGAACAATAGGGCCGTAATACTAATCGATAGGGCCTCATTGGTAAGTGCTACAAGATCTCGTGCATTGGAACCCATGGTTATGGACCCGAATCCGTTAGTATGGAACATTTTCGTTTCCAACTCCGAAGAAGACTATGTAAACGCTTACTCGAAATCTCACTTATCAGATTCCATTGTGGAAAACAATTTTTTCTGAAGAATTCGCCATGATATACCTGATCCATGCATAATATCATGAAAAATGGATACAAATTTTTTACTACTACTTAGTATCGACAAAGAAACTCATAAAACCAACCCCATTTGTAATTCCATCAATTACTCGTCGATCAAAAAAATTAGTTAATTGGGCTAATCCTCTTACCGCAAAAAATACTAAAAAAATAGGCTTTCTACATATGCATCGTCTAAAACAATGATACCTATTGTACCTTCTTCAAATTCTACTAATTCACCCGCCATTATTCCACCAGAATTCTGATTTATTCTCAGAGAGGTGGAGAAATAGATTCATCATTCCACTCCAATCGATTCAAGAACGTGAGAATGAACTAATGTCCCGTTTAGGTATCTCGATTGAAATCCCCCCAAATGGCAAGCCAAGGCCCTGAAAGGATCACTAATGAAATACCGCATTTAGAAGCCCATTTACTCCGCAATTTAGACAAAAATGGAATTGTGATGCTGGGATCTTGGGTAGAGACGGGTGATATTTTAGTAGGTAAATTAACGCTCTAAATTTTTTTACTTTTTACAAATTTTCACATAAAATAATAAAAAAAATGTATCATCAAGTCTCAAAACTTCTAACTTATGTTCACCGAAAAAACATTTGGAGCATCTACAGATTTTAAAATCTAGTGGTTCATTAATTGACAAAAAAATTATACTCGTGATCTAAATTTGACCAATTTAACAAGGACGAAATAGTTTATTATATTATATTATTCAAAATAATTTAATTCATTTCTTCAATGTAGTACATTTTTTTTAATCTAAGTATTTCTCTTATTTATTGTAGGAATAATGAAAGTTGTGATTTGGAGATTGTAAGATTGGGAAAATTGTTATAAATTTTTTAATTATTTTGGATGATTGTAATATTTTTAATTTTCTATTTATTTAGTTTCAATGACTATATATAATAATTGTGATTGTTGGATGACTCTAATACTTTATTTCTTAGTTGTGGTTGTGATGGTAGTGGATGAAAGTAGTTAACTTAGTGCTTTGGATGAATCTTACCTTATAGGACTGATTTTGTGAAGTACTTTGGATGCATCTTTTACTTAATTGAATTTGACTAATCTTTATGGTTTTTATTTTTTTTATTTTCTGAAAGTTTATCTCGACCCATTTTAAGCATTTTAAGCAGAGTAGATAGAAACATATAGAAAGCAGCAGTCCAGCATTCTTAACTTTTGGACTATTTTCCATTTGAACCAAATATATTATTAAAATAAATTGGTTCAATAATTAGCTCAAATCATACCACTACCATTGAATAAGTTAGGAAATGGGCTATACAATTAAAATTTAGCATTGGGCCACATTTACAAAAAAAAAAAAAAAAAATTCAGATTTGGACCCAAGCACAATCCGCCTAACCCAAACCGAACCAATCCAATGTTGGTCGGTTTGGTTTGGTTCGATTTATACGGGAAAAATGGGTTGGTTCAGTTTGAGCCTTGACCAAACCGCTATGGACGGTTTGATTTCGAGTTGAGCCCAAAACTTACTCATCCCTAATTATGGAGATCCAAAAGGTTGTCGAACAAATTATGCGAAGCCTACCAAGTAAATTTGATCATGTGGTGGTAGTTATTGAAGAATCACATGATGTTTCATCAATGTCTTTGGATATCCTGCAAGGAAGATTGGAGGCTCATGAAATTAGAATTATTCAAAGAAGTTCTCAAATTACTTAATCACATTATCAAGCTTTAAAGTCCCAAATCACATTTACGGGAGGTCGTGGCTCTCATTGTGGACGTGGGAGAGGTCGCGGATAAAGAAGAGAATGTGGAAGATATTCTTATAATCAACGTGGACAAGGCAAATGAAATGAAGAGTTGAAAGAAGAAGATAAACAATCCTTTTACAATTCTCAAAGAGGAAGAGGACATGGCTCTTATCATTAAAAAGGTAACAGAGCCTATATTGACTGTTTTCATTGTAAAAAGCTCGGGCACAAAATGAGTGATTGTTAGATAAAATATCTAAAAAAAGACATGAAGTTAGCTTGGTACATGAAGATTAAAATATAAAAATTCTCATGAAACTTTGCTTCCGATGGAAATGTTGGTAATATTTGTTATTTGGATAGTGGAGCTAGCAGGCATATAACTGGAAACAAGAATTTATTTTCAAAATTTGTAGAGGTTAACCATGGGCAGGAGAAAATTGGAGATGCTAAATCCTACCAAATTCGAGGTGTTGGAGACATTCCTTTCAGGAAAAAAAATCAAACAGATTGAGAAGATGTCTAAGCTATATTACGTGCCTGGGTTAGAAAGTAATTTACTTAGTGTTGGCCATCTAATGAAGAAAGGCTTTGATATTCACTTCGTTGATAATTTTTGCATCATGAAGAAGAAAAATCGTCTAGTTGCAAACATTGGTTTAGGTTCAAATAACTTGTTTCCTCTCAAATTTGATATTGCAAATAACAATTATTTCGTTACTGCTAATGAAGAGATTTCCAAGTTGTGGCGTGACAGATTTGGTCACCTCAATTTTTGGAGCTTGAATGAGTTATCAAGCAAAACTATAGTTCAATGGCTCCCAAAATTGATATTCTAAGTGAAGTTTGCGAAGAGTGTCAGTTGGGAAAACAACACCGAGAGCCATTTCCATCAAAATCTAATTGGAAATCACATTCACCATTGGAACTTGTTTAGATTGATCTTTGTGGTCCTATTCGAGTTTCATCACTTGGAGGTAACCAATATTTTTTTGTTTGTTAATGATTATACTAGAAAATTTTGAGTTTATTTTGTCAAAGAAAAATCCAAAGCTCTTTTCCTATTTCAAGGACTTCAAAGTTCAAGTTGAGAAATTTTCGGGTTGTCAAATAAAAATTTAAAAAAGTGGTCGATGCGGAGAGTGCCTATGTGTTTCATTTGAAGAATTTTGTCAAGAACATAGCATTAGACATGAATTAACAACTAGGTATTCACCGCAACAAAACGGTGTTGCCGAACCAAAAACAGAACAATCATGGAAATGGCTAGATATATGTTGAAGAAGAAAAATATGCCGATTGAATTTTGGGCCGAAGTAGTTTCATGTGCCGTTTACTTTATCAACAAGATCACCTACAAAGATCTTGAACAATTCTATTCCAAATGAGACTTGGTATGGAAGGAAACCAAGTGTTCATCACTTGAGAACAATTTGTTGTCGTGCTTTTTCACATATTCCAAATTCTATGAGAACTAAGCTTCATAATAAATTTGAAAAATGCATCTTCATTGGCTACGCTGAAAGGACTAAGGCTTACAAACTTTACAATTTGAAGACAAAGAAAATTGTGATTAGTAGAGATGTTCGTTTTGATGAGAAAACTTCTTATGATATTTCAAATTTGTCAAGTTCATCAAATTGGCAGATTCTTGATTTTGAAAAGAACGATTCTCTACCATCACAACATGATGTTGGTCAAATAAATGAATCTCCTCAAAATCACCATCAATGCCATCAACGCTAGGAAGAAGGACAAGAAGTTTGAGAGAAATTTATGAGGAAATTGAAGAGGTAATGGAGCAAATTCGATGTTCTTTATAGGTGAACATTCAATTACATATAAACAAACTTAAAAATAAGAAAAGTGGGTTCAAACCATGAATGAAGAAATCAATGCAATAGAAAAGAATGGTACATGGGATCTCACTGTTTTACCTTCACACAAATCTCCGATTGGTATAAATTAGGTGTTCAAAATAAAGACCAATCCAGATGGTACCATCAACAAAAACAAAGCAAGATTAGTTGCAAGGGGATACAAGCAAAAAGAAGGTGAAGACTTAAACGAGGTATTTGCTCCCATTTCTAAACTTGATACAAGTCGGTTGATTGCTTCTCTTGCTGCTCAAAATGGTTGGAAGTTTCAAATGGATGTCAAATCAGCTTTTTTGAATGGTTTTTTAAGAAGAAATCTATATTGAGTAGCCACCTGGATTTGTTAAAAAAGGCGAGAAAGATAGAGTGTACAAGTTCAATAAGGCATTATATGGATTGAAACAATCTCCTCGTGCATGGTATGGATGAATTAATGATTATTTTGTAAAATTCGATTTTCAAATATGTCCATTTGAGCACACACTTTACATTAAAAGGAATTCTAAATGTGGTTTTATGGTTGTAAATCTCTATATTGATGATCTTATTTTTACTGGAGATAATTTGGAGATGTTGAGTGATTTCAAATTGTCCATGATGAAAGAATTTGAAATGATCGATTTAGGAGAATTACATCATTTTTTGGAAATTGAGGTTCATCAATCAAACGTTGGAATTTTCATTTCTCAAGAGAAATATGCAAAGAAAAATTGGAAATTTTCAAAATAGAGCATGTAAATCTGGTAATTACTCCATGTGTCACAGGTTTGAAGCTAAGCAAGAAATGAGAAGGAAAACCTACTAATCCAACCATGTTTCTAAGCTTAATTGGAAACTTGATGTATCTCACATCTACTAGACCCGATATTATGTTCGCGGTGAGTTTAATTAGTAGATTCATGGAAAAATCTTGCTCAAATCATTGAGAAGCGGCAAAAAAAATTTAAAGATATGTCAAATGAACCCTTGACTATGGTATTTTCTACGAAGCACGTGTTCCGATCAAACTTGTTGGTTATACTGAGATAGTGATTTAGGAGGAAGTATTGTTGATTCCTGAAACACTTTCGGTTATATTTTCAATATTGGAAGTGGCGCAATTTCTTGGTGTTCAAATAAGCAACCAATTGTGGCACTTTCCACCACTAAGGCCTTGTATATAGCAGCTTCTTCAACCAAATGTCAAATTACGTGGTTAAAAAGTATTTTGAAAAGTATGAAATTCAGGCAAGATGATCCTACAACATTGTATTGATAAATAGTTTAGCCATATGTGTTTCAAAGGATCTATTTTACATGGAAGAACAAAGCACATCCGTCTTCGTTTTCATTTTCTAAGAAAACTTGTTAATGATGGAGAAATCAACATTGAGTATTGTCGAAGGGAAGAACAACTCATGTTTTTGCAAAAGCTCTTAGAGAACACATTTTTTCAAGAAATATTGCAGATTTGGGAGTCAAAAGCAAATTTGGTTTAGGCATTGTTGGAATAAATCGAATTTGACCATCACTTTTCTAGAATAATTCATCTATTAAATTTAGTCAAGCATCTCATAGAATTCCTAAGTTTGAATGAGTAGTTTGAGGAGTCATTTTGAATACATTGTTTGACTAAGTTGTTCAAAGAGTTACCTTGTTTTTTGGTTTGTTACATTAAGTGTTTGTTGGTTCCTATGTCAATTGGTATGTATAAATAAGACCACATTGTGTAGTATTTTATAAGGCAAAATAAGAAGTACATTTCTCAATTATATTTCTTATTATCCAAGTTATCTTTCATTCACCGATTGGGTTTTTGGATCAATAGTGGTATCAGAGCGAGAAACCCCTAATTTCTAGAGAAATAATCTACGAATCTACTTGGGTTTGTGATATTCCTAGTGAAAATCATTGGATTTTTTATTTTCTTGGTGAAAATCTCTTGCTTTATAAAATTCTTGGTTAAATCTCTCTGAATTTGAAATTTTCTTGGTGAAATCAGTTTGAAATCTCAAAAGCTCAACTCAGGTAGACTATTTGAGTATATTCTCATTTATTTTGAAAAACTTTGGTAATATCCTTCCTCTTTTGAAATTCTTAGGTTCAATCTTGTATAAATAAAGGTTTGTGCACAGAATTCACAAGAAATTTCCTTTGTCTAAGATCTCATGTTAAATCATCGAATCTGATAGATATTTTGCCTGGTTGAGTGCTATAAAATCTTTAATACCTTCAGTTAACTCAAAAAATTATATATTACACTTAAAACTTCTGATTCTTCGTGAATTATGTGACATATTGTTTCTACATATTTTATTCCATGTGAATAATTAAAAGGCATGCACAATTTTGTATTCTATATAAAAGAGAGATGATAGTTAATTCTTAAGTCTGTATGTGTGATAGAAATCACTGAAAAAGGATATTGTGCTATAAATTGCTTAAAAAAATCGGTATACATGTATATTTGTTAATCGTTATATTGTTTTTGCAAATAAATGTATATTCTGTTTTTTGAATTTTGTTTTGAAAATATTGACAACCCAATTTTTTTATTTTTTATTTTTTGTGAAAAAACACAGTTTAAGTGCCTATTGTGTCTGATTATGATTCATTGAACTTTCTTACCTCTCATTGATCTCTATATGAATTCTTTATTATATATTTACCTTAAAATTGAGGCCTAGGACTTAGGATAAAGGGTAGGTTGTCCTCAAATTGGTTTGAGATAGAAGTCTGGTTTGGGAATGGAGAATTTAGTATTTGGTGCTAGAAAATGAAGGAAGTTTTACTGCAACAAAGGTATGCAAAGGCTACTGATGATTCATGACCTGAAGACATTGAAGACAATAAGAAAAAAGAGTTTGATAGAATATCATGGAGCTCCATTTTTCTACGCCCATTTGACAGAGTGCTTAGAAAAGTAAGAGACACTAAGATATTAGTAGAGATGTAGAAAAAGTTGGAAACTTTGTTTATAACAAAGACACTTCCAAATAAGTGTTGTCACTTAAACGTTAATTTGGTTTAAATTAAAAAGTTGAGGTCAAAGTCAATAATTAATTTTAATCACACAATACATGAGATCAACAACTTTTATCAATTATCACACATTTTATCAACTTTTATTAAAATATGCTAAATATTTCATCAAAAATTTTATCAAACATGTCATAAAACAATACTACAATTTTAAGTTTGATTCAAATATTGGCTTGCAAGGAAACTTTGACTGGTTTAATAAGATAATAAAAAGTGTATCAAATTGTGGTGAAGATCTTTCAAATGATTAGCAAGTAGTTGATCTTTTAAATTATTTAGGTAAAAAATATGAGGATATCAGAAATTCCTTAGAATATGGTAGGAAACCCCTTCCAATTGACATATTCTCCCATTGCCTTAAAAATAAGGAGTTAGAGTTCAAAAAAGAACTTAAAGAACAAACTTATGGAGAAGGTCTAATAGTGAAAGGTAAAACTATAATGAATAGTATAATAACTCTGATTAAAAAAACTACTAATAAAAAAAAATGGGTCAACTGAAAAAGAAAAGACTAAGTCAAAATTTAAAGTAAAGGAGAAAAAAACATAATTTTTGTGAAAAAATAGACAATTTATAAACAATGGCTATTAAAAAAATATCTGAATTAAAACAGAAAAACACCATTGAAGAAGTGCAACAGCTTACAGCTGTTGACATCACATTCTGCACTATCCACGCATCAACAGATCTCTAATCACTCCTCTGCCAACATGTATGTTACCTGCACACTATGACGACCGTTAGACACCAAGATCACCCAAAAAAAAAAGATCCGGCGATCGTTGGTACTCTGACGATCAAATCAACTGCTGATATATAGAATAATATAGGAAGAATAAAAACAATTGGGTACCTATGAGTACAAGGAACTCGTCGATCACTTTATGACGACAGACGAGGAGCTGCTGGTTGAGAGGATCATAGAGGCTCACCTGGAGTGGGATATTTCATTCCTCCCAGATCTCCTCCACCTGCCACTGCACTGCCCTGCACCGCACCGCCCGCCCGCCTCCCCCCCCCCCGCCCGCCCGCCCCGCCCCCCGAGGTTTCGCAAGAGGTCCCCCCGCCGCTATCGAAATTTCTTGCAAGTTGGGGATCAAGATAGAGGCGAAACCCGAACCACTGTCTCCATTACAGTGAAAGGCCCGCATTGTGCCGACCCTAAAGAGGTGGTGGGGCAATAAGACATGTAATTTACTATTCTATGTTTTGTGTCCATTCCAGCGCTTTCAATCAAATCTATTTCCTGTCATTTTCCTTCGCATAACGTTTCTTTGCATAAAATTAGTAACTTTCTTGCTTATAACGAAGCTCACACTATCGATGATGATATCTTTTTATTAAAATTATAATTCACGCAGTCATCCTTTCTGTTGAACACAAAAAGTTGGATCTAAAATCGAGGAGTCATTCTTCCATCTATTAATGGCGCAGCCTTTTTCGTTGGAAGCAACCATGTGCATTTCCTCCGCATTCCCTCCCGAAGGACCCCAACCTCTGTCAGAAAATTTTCGACGATCATACGAAGGTAAAGGGATTGTTAATGATGAGGGAGAAGCGGCCATGCCAAAAAGGAGGATGGAGGATGACGATAACGTAGGGGATCCCCGGAAGGCCAAGCGAGGTTGGGAGACTCCTCTTCGATGAGTCGGAGAAAGCACTTCCCATCCTCGAGGTGCGACTCGGACCTTTATTCTCCCTCTCCACGACTGGGCCGAGTGCATCAATATCGGGACTCTTTAGGATGAGTTGGACCCAGCTATTTTGGAAAAATTACCCATTTTGTTTGCTGTAGCGGTGGCCTCAGTGCACAAGTATTGGACCTCTGCTTTTGCGAAGACAGTGGACAACGCAGAACTAATAGAGTTGTTAAAATTGGTAGAGATGTATACCTCTCGAAGTCACGTGCTCAATTGTGAGTTGTACAATGTGCTGGCGATGAAGGTCGATGAACTGCACTCAATAGTTTAGGGCACTAAGGATATCGATGAGTTGCGTGCAGAGAACAAAATGCTTTGTTCAAGGCTTGCAATCTTCGAAATGTTTGGGCAAAGGTTGAGTATAGGATAAGTATGGTCGAAACAATTCAAAAATTGTCTATCAAGGCTCGAAACCAAGCCGAGTTGAAACTCAAGGTGTGCAAAGATATGGCTCATGCAAAACATAAGGAGTTAATGGAGGCCTTGGCGGAGCTCTCAAAGGCTAAAGAATTGTTGGCCAAATTAGGGGTATCTGGTCAAGCCGATCTTGAAGGTTCGACAAAGATGTAAGAATCGTGGCTCTTTATATC
Organism: Forsythia suspensa; assembly: GCA_023638005.1. Classification (NCBI taxonomy): domain Eukaryota; kingdom Viridiplantae; phylum Streptophyta; class Magnoliopsida; order Lamiales; family Oleaceae; genus Forsythia; species Forsythia suspensa. The sequence continues at coordinate 33,497,612 of CM042674.1, read as the reverse complement.
ATTTGTTTGTATGGTTCTCATCGAATTCATTAATGGAAAATATTCTTCTTTTGCGTCGTTTGTAGTTATCAAATGTTTTGCTTTTGTTATGTGAATGTGTACGCGTGGAATGTTTACCCAGCGAGTTTGAAGAGTTGGCCGCGAACCACACTCCCTCACTGTCGACTTTTCTTTACTTGTTTGGTTGCGCGTTGAATATTTACCCAGCGAGTTGAAAGAGTTGGCCGCAAACTACACTCCCTCGCTGTCGAACTTTCTTTACTCGATTGTACGAATACGTGTTAGATGTTTACCCAGCGAAGTTGAAAGAGTTGGCTGCGAACCACACTCCCTCTCGAACATTCATTACTCGATTGTACGACTACGCGTTAGATCTTTACCCAGCGAGTTAAAAGAGTTGGCCGCAAACCACACTCCCTCACTGTTACCGTGCTTTCTTTACTTATTTGTACGAATACGCGTTAGATGTTTACCCAGCAAGTTAAAAGAGTTGGCCGCGAACTACACCCCATCGCTGCCGAGCATTCTATACTTGCACAATTGGGTAAAGAGTATCATAATTCAAAAAATTTCGATCTTTATTAAAGCAATGCAATGCAATTAATACGAACAAAGTCGAAAGTAATCGTTGATATTCGACAGCGGCAGAAAAACAAAGAAACAGAGAGAAAAAAAGCTACTGGTAATATGTTCATAGATGAGTAATGTTCCAGGGGTGCCTCATCTCCCTTTCCTCTGAGTCCTCCAATCTTGTAGGGTCTTTCCCAAGTGGGCTCGAGGGTCCCGGACCCCATATCTCTATTAGCCAAAAAACCTTTTTGAGGATGAAGTTGTTAACGTGGAAAGTCCTACTTTTAACCTTCGAGTTATAGTACCTAGCCATCTTCTTTTGGTAAACCGCTAGATGAAGTTGCGAGTCGTCGTACCTTTCTTCATGTAAGTCAAGGTTCGCTCTGCATAGATCCTCATTGATCACTTTATCGAAGTGCTGGTGCCATGGAGAAAGGATTCCTACTTAGACGGGAATCATCGCTTCTGCTCCATATGACATGGCGAAAGGAGTTTCACCGGTTGCTGTCCGAGATGTGGTTCAATATGACCATAGAGTCTCGGGTAATTCTTCAACCCATCATCCTTTGACAAATTCTAACTTTCTTTTCAGGGTGTGCTTGATGATCTTATTGACGGCCTCTACCTGGCCATTGGACTGGGAATAGTAGGGGTGGAGAAATCCCTCTGAATGCCAAGCTCTTCACAGTTCGAGTTAAATTTTTTTCCCGCGAACTCTGTTCCGTTGTCGGAAACAAGGGAGTGAGGTATCCTAAAACAACAGACGATGTTTTTCCAGACAAATTTCCACGTATTCTCCTCCGTGATTTTAGCTAAAGGTTCAGCTTCGCACCACTTGGTGAAATAGTCTACTGCTACGACCGCAAACTTGACCCCCCCCCTTCCAGTTTGGAGGGGACCTATGAAGTCGATCTTCCATTTGGTGAAAGGCTAAAGACTGGTAACAGGTGTGAGGTTTTGATCCGGGAGCTTTGGTATAATAGCAAATTTCTAGCACTTGTTGCATTTTCTCGCATAAGCATGCGAATCATTTTTCATTATCGGCCAGTAGTACTCTTGCTTCAGGGCCTTCTGTGCTAGGGCTATCCCTCCCGAATGATTACTGCAGATTCTTTCATGTATTTTTTTTATCACGTAGTTGGCTAAAACCTCTCTTATATAGGATCTCATCCCGTAGGGTGAATTTTGCGGCCCTTCTACGGAGTTTTCTGGCCTTTTCTTTGTCTTTGGGTGAGGCCTGGTCTGTCAGGTACACGATGATCTCCTTCATCCATTTGGGAGATCTGTTGATCACCATGACATTCTGGGAAGCAACCTCATCAATAGAAGGTTTGCTGAGCTTTTCAACTGGAATGGCTCTCATCAAATCGGAGTCTTTGCTACTCGTCAACTTGGAAAGAGCATCCACGTAACCATTCTCAATCCTAGGGATCTGAAGTATGTCGAATACCTCGAAGGGCCACCATAGATTACTTGGCTAACTACTAGTTGCGAGTCACTATAGATCTGAATTTTTTTTTGCTTTCATCTCTCGAGCCTGCCTCAAGCCTGCTAGGAGCACCTTGTATTTGGTAGCATTATTCGAGGCCCTAAACCCTAGGCGAAGCTCACAGTTGAGATTATGGCCTTCGGGGCTAATCAGTAGAATCTTAGCTCCAGCTTCGACCTCGCCTGAGGATCCATCAACATATAATTTCCATGTTGGCACCTCTTGAGACTTGGCTTCAAGAATGCCCTCTGGGATATGGGTGAACTCGGCCATAAAATCTACTAAGGCCAGTCCTTTTATGAAAGGTCATGGCTTATAGAAAATGTTGAATTGGCTAAGTTCGATCGACCATTTCATCAACCTTTCCGAGGTGTCCTGCTTTCTGGAGAATCTATCTTAGAGGAAGATTTGTCAGAACATCGATGCTATATGACTGGAAGTATGGCCGGAGCTTTCGGGATGCGATAATCAAAGATAAGGCGAGCTTTTCCATGTCTGGGTACCTTGTCTCTGTATTCTATAGGGCTTTGCTCACTTAATAGACTAAGAGCTGTGTCGGACCTTCTTCTCGAAATCAAGACTGAACTTACCGCCTTTTTGAACACCGCGAAGTAGATAAGTAAGGTTTCTCCATTCTTTGGCTTGGACAATAGTGGGACCTTCCTGATGAGGATCTTGAGTTTCTGGATGGCATTCTTGCATTCTTTGGTCCACTCAAACCGCTTCTCTTATTTGATGGTCTAGAAAAATGGCTCACAACGGTCGGTCGCCTTTGATATGAATCAGTTCAAGGCTGCCAATCTTTCTTTTAGACTCTGGACCTCTTTGGGAGAGGATGGCGATCGCATATCGACGAGCGCTTTGATCTTCTCGGGATTAGCCTCTATCTTGCGTTGATTCGCCATATAGCCTAAGAATTTCTCGAATGCAGCTCCGAAGGCACGTTTCAGGGGTTAAGTTTCATGCAATATTTACAGAGGATACCGAACATCTCTTTCAAGTGCCCAATGTGGTCTTCGGCATTCACGCTCTTTACAAGCAAGTCATCAACGTAGACCTCCATTGTGTTTCCAATCTATTCCGAGAACATGCGGTTCACTAAACGTTGATATGTAGCTCTGGTGTTCTTTAGCTCGAAGAGCATCATCTTGTAGCCGTACAATCCTCGATCTGTAATGAACGAGGTGTGCTCCTCATCTCTCGTGAACATCGAGATCTGGTTGTAGCCAGAGTAGGCATCCATAAAGCAAAGTAATTTGTAACCAGCAATTGCATCAACCAACTGATCGATGCGCGGTAGCATGAAGCTATCTTTGGGGCACGCCTAATTCAAATCTGAGAAGTCTATACATATCCTCCACTTCTTGGTGCTTTTCCTTACTAGTACGGGGTTGGATACCTACTGGAGGTAGATTGCCTCCCTGATGAACTTGTTAGCTAGTAGCTTGTCAACTTCCTCCTTTAAGGTACTATACCTCTCGGTGCTCAAATACCTTCTCTTTTATCTCTGAGGTGCATTTTTGGATCCACTTTTTAGGTGTGGTAAGCCACAGATGGATCAATCTCCACCATGTCACTATGTTTCCATGCAAAGATGTCAGTGCTCTCTCGCAAAAACTACTTCAGTTCTTTTTTCATCCTTTCTTCAAGTTTCTGGCCCACCTACAACATCTGGGTTGGGTCTAAGAGGTTTACAGGGAATGGTTCCAACTCCTCCATTGGAGAGGCCACCGAGTCCAAGCCTACAATCCAGACCTTCGTCCAGTACCATTTCCTCATCCATCTTTTCAGGGTCCATGTCCATCGGCTCTATTTGTATTGTCATTACTGCGAGGGTGACATCTTCGTGCTTTGCTGCCTTTCGTAGCGTGTTTATATAACAAGCCCTCACCTCTGTCTGGTTACTGTAAACCTTTACGACCCCTCCAGGCGTCGGGAACTTCATTGCCAGGTAATGGATGAAAGTAATCGCCTGTAGATATTTGAGCGCGGGCCTACCGAGGACTCCATGATAGGCGGAGCAAGCATCAACCACTAAGAATTCCATGAATTTCTTCAGATGACGCGGAGGCTGTCCAAAGTCTACTGCAAGAGTGATCCTCCCTCGTGGAGCGAGGCTATTGTCCTTGAAATCGAATAGCAGTTCTGAGATGGCTGTCAATTAATGATCCACATCCATTTGGTCAAAGGCACTACCAAACAAGATGTTCACGGCACTTCCGTCATCGACCAACATTCGTCATAGCCCGTTCCTGGCTACAATGGCATGAACTACCAAGGTGTCATAGTGAGGATAATGCATACCAGCCTCGTCTTCTTCGATGAACGTGATTCGTAGGGCCTTGGGTCAATGCCCATGAACCTGTCAACTTTCCACCGGCTTTTCTCTTGCTGCCTTTGCATAGTTTCGTCGTGAATTCATCGTATGCCCTCCAACATAGGCCCCCTATGATTGTATTAATTTCTTGGACCGGAGGAGCTCTGGTAGGCACTTCTGTCCTTAACGCATCTCTGTGTTTATGTCGTTTTCTTGTTATTGCGATGAGTTCCATCGTCTTGGCAGCGGGGTGGAGGTCTTCACCCTTGCTTAGGCAATCCTCGACGTCTTCGGGCTGGTCGATTATCCTCTGCTTGTCTCTGGTTTATGCGGTTGATCAGTTTCCTTACGTCTGGGCAATCTTCTATGTTATGTACCCAGATCCTATGTATGCAAAAAACTTAGGTGGAAGAATAGTCGATTGGCGAACTACTACGGGTGGTCCAGTCTGGGGGACCGAGATTGTCTCCATCTGATTAAATCTCCTATAGTAGTTATTGCGTGGCTCGGAAAAACACTTTCTCGAAAGCGGTTGAAGCGAGTTCAGGAGAGCATCGTCCCTCCCTCCAATAGCGATCTCTCTTGTCTCTTTTGGCTCTTTCTCTATTCTCTTATAGTCTCTTCTGATTGAATTTCTCGTTGGATCAGGTCCACCAACTGGCTGTAAGTTTTTGGTTAGTTATTTTGGACATCTCTCTAGAAAAGAATGTACATGTGAAGTCCGGTCACTAGTGCATCTAGGGATTTGTCATCAGTTACACTCTCGATCTTTTTGATGACATTACTAAATCTCTTGAAGTGGCTCTTCACTGTTTCTCCTCTTTCTGCTGAATGTCGTGGAGTTGGGCGATATCAGCTATCATTGTCTGGTTGCCAATGAAAGCATTGATAAACTCCTGTTTGAGTTGGGACCAGCTCCTGATGCTCTCTAGTTTCAGTTTGTTGTACCATCTATTCGCTTCAGATGTGAGCGTGGTATGGAAAATTTGGTATTTTAATGCGAGAGAGTGACCTTGAAACTTCGTCTTATATACGTTGATGTGATCCGTGGGGTCGCTTCTCCCGTTATACTTGTCTATCGGGGACATTCTGAACTTAACGGGAACCTCCATGTCCTTCATGAAGCTAGTGAATGAGAGGTTCTCGTTGTCATCATCTTCGTGGCATTCTAATCTTTTCTTTTCATCATCGAGCCTCGTAGAGACAAGTTTTGGGTCCTTCCTCCCTTCTGTATGGGCCTCGCAGTGCTCACATCATGATCTCTGCGCTGCTGACGTGGGGGGGTGCTATAGAGGATCCCACCCTAACTCTTGTCAAACACCGCGGGCGGCAGGTTACCGGTTTTCACCCGTCGAGGGAGTCTCCCATTCGATTATCTTGCAAAGGTCTCGAGTTGATATTCTGAGGTTTCTTGCTATTTGAAACTGGCAACTCGTCCTGAGATCGATTGCTCTCTACTGAACCGGACCTCGAAGGGCTTCACCGGACACAGCTACGCTTGGGTCCATGTTGAAGAGATTGATTCTCCAAATTCAATCGTTACCTTCTTCCGGGCATCGTCTAGCTTCAGGTCTTGATTCTCCTGCTCGACCATCCACTTCTGTCGTTGCCTTCTTATCTTGCAACGGGTTACGTTCTGAAGGTCTTGAACACTTTCTTATTGCAAGTCAGTGTGATGGGACTCTACTTCTTCTTCCATAGAGTTTTCTGTTGCCATGCTCTTTTGGGTAGAAAAATACGTTTTTACCACAAGTTTTTGGTCGTGTAATGTTTTTCGATTCCCACAGACGGCGCCAATCTGTTGATGTCAAATTCTACACTATCTACGTGTCAATAGATCTCCAATCACTCATCTGCCAACATGTATGTTACCTGCACACTAAGATAACTGTTAGGCACCAAGATCACCAGAGAAAAAGGGTCTGGTGATCGTTGGTACTCCGACGATCAAGTCAACTGCTGGTATATAGAATAATATACGAAGAATAAAAACAATTGGGTGTGGAAGAGACAAGCATGTAGAGATTTGAGCAGAGTTTATGGGTGATAATAATACGTAAAAGTCGTCCCTTAGAATAACCGTAGATGTTATATTTATAGCATTAGAAACCTAATTGACTTAGGAAGACAATTAATTAGATATCTGATTGGATCCTCTTTCCTTATGGAATAGAGATGATCGGTTGTCAAATCAATCTCTTAGATTTCAATCCTTATTTGGGTTAATCACGTTGCCTAGTATTTAGGAAATTGTGATTTGGTTTCCTTGTGAGGATCCGTGTGTCAATCAAACATAATATTTCTGTAAGCATATCTCTGGTCATTCGAAACATTATGTTGCCCGTGGATTACGGGGGATTCGAAGCTCGACAAAGCTTACTGGATCAGTCATGATATTCGAGGCTTGTCATAGGCTTCGCTGTACTCTGATTTATGAGTGCTAACATGTTGCCAGGCCTTAAGAATATTCACGAGGCCCTCGCTAGATGTCTAAGGCCTTTATGAATCTGGAAGGCCCTCACTGGGCCTATAAAGCTTTAGCAAGGTCTAACTTGGACTTTTGCTAACGTGGAGGCCTTACCGAAATTTAGTGGTAACAACAACGAAGCTCTTTCAGTAGCAAATAGTCAGATCTATGTGACATCAACTTAAATGATAATCAAGATTAGATTCTTGGCTCAATATGCACTTTTCACGTATGCCCTCTCGAATGTTGGTTTTCTGAATTTTTGGAAATAAATTGGGACATGTAACAATGGGAAAGCATATATGCTAGTAACATACCTAAGGCTTTGAAAGCCAATTTCATATCCATTTATAAGTGGTATGTGGGATGTGAAGAAACATCTAGAAGTAGTCAAGTATCAACTGAGTAAGTTCTTTAAATTCTGATAGGTTGGTTCTGTGACTACCACGTGTGATGATTGGCTTCTAGGTTTATGGAGAAACAAGCAACCAAAGATTGGGTTGAGATACAAAAATGACATGAAAAGATATTTGTTAGATGCTCGTGAAAGTATAGAGAACGTGGATTTTGATATTCTCAATTGGTGGAATGTTAATAGAAGTAAATATGGTATTTTGTCTAATTTAACCAGAGATGCGTTGGCAATTCAAGTTTCTATTGTTGCTTCAAAAAGTGCTTTTAGTACTCGGAGGAAGAATCCTTGATCTTTTTCGTAGTTCTCTAAGCCCTAAAATGGTGGAGGTCTTGGTGTGCACCTAAAATTAGCTGAAATGTATTCTATATAGAAGATGATGAGTATTATAACCAATTAGATGAAGGTAATATAATTATATCCTATAAAATTGTTAACTTTACTTGTTTTTTATCTACTTCATTGTTAATTCATTCACTTGTTGTTATAGAACTTTTGGAATCAATGAATCCAAAACCAACTGAAGATCAAGGGCCTTTCGTACTAAGTGATTCAATTGTTTTACAGATTTTTCAGATAATCCTTGTTTCTCATATTCGATTGCATTGATTATTTTGTATTTCTGCATAAGTGTTGTTGTATGTTTATCAGGGGGCTGATCTCCTATCCCCTTGAGGACAGGAGATCAGTGGCCATGTTTATCATTCTTGACGGCTGCAGTAGGATTGTAAATTGTAATGGGGATGGAAAGGGATTTGAAGCTGATGGTTGATGTTCTCAAGCAAGTGGGAATGTATGTTGATTCTTCTATATGATGGATGATAGTAATATGTTATATTTTGAAATTATTGCGTGGATGAATGTATTATTTTATATTTGGATGACTATTATAATATGTATTTCAAATTTATTGAGGTAGATGTCTGTATTATTATATTTGCTCCATGACTTTAATATTTTATGTTTCAAATTTTTTGAGATGGATGATTTTGGATGACTATAAGTCATTTACATTTTTAGTATTTAGGTTGAATTAAATAGATAGTTGCAGATTGATTGTAGTGTTTTTAATATATTTAATTGTGATAATTCCACCATATACTACAAAATATAAAATACTATTTAATTTTTTATTCTAAAAAAACTATTTTTTATTTTGATAACACTTGTTGTTACATTTGTTATGTTTGTTAATAACAAATGTAACACATTTATTATAACTAAAACAACAAATGTAACAACAAGTGTAAAAAAAAAAAAAAATATATTTTAGAATAAAAATATATAACAGTATTTTAAAAAATATTTTATTTATTGTAGTTATTTCTGAAAAATTCCTATTTAATTTCGTGATATTTTCAAGAGGTTACGTGTCAATTTTTTACCAGACAAGACTCATGGGTGTATTTGGCCCAAAAAATTTACCCGAACAATTGTTCACACAGGAAATTGGGCCCAAAAAATTAAGAAATAGGTCCAACGAATTTGGAGGGAAAAATTGTTGTGATAATTAGGAATCCTACCAAATTTTTTCGCATGATTTTGAAATATACTAGATTGTTTTTAATTTTTTAATATTACTAATTATCATATATATTTATTGTATTTAAAAATAAATCATATATATTTTGAAATTCAAATGCAATTAGTAATTAATTTGTTATGTTCAGACACTAAATCATATCATCCTTAATTATTGGGATTAATATTCGAAAGTATAAAAAATACTTCTGAATTCATTCCTTTACCGGCGATAATCTTTAGAAATGATGACAAAGTGCACCAATACCCAATTCTAAAACACTCTATTGTAGAAGACGAATGAGAATTTGATATTTAAAATTCAAATTTGGAGATTATTATGGAATAATAGACATCCATCTCAAACGGAAGTAATGGTCGAACCAAAATGGAAAAGGATGAAAAATGTTAGCATGCATTTATTATTCAGTAAATTTTATATTTTGACTTATAATTTAATATTATACTATTTCTTTTTTTCAATCTAGTAAAATTGTAATTTACTAAAATATTTAGGCATTTACTTAAATTACCCAAAATTATTAAAATCGTTATTTGGGCTTGGGCCAACCCAACTCAAACCGATCCAATCTTGGTTGGATTAGGTCTGGTCGGGTTCCAATCTATTGGCGGGTTGGGATGGGTTTTATTCTCCGCAAATTGAAAGTGTTGGGTTGGGTCCAAAATCACCCCACCCCACTAGAGTGTGTTTGATTTTGATTAAAATCGATTTTTGTAAAAAATTGATAAAATTTGATGAATTATGTGTGTACAACGAATTTCATGTATTAAAATACAGAAACTGTTACAAATTGAAATTTTGATAAATAAAAAGTGGATGATCTTCTTGTGACTGCGAAGCTGCAGAATCTTCTAATTAACGATCCGAGTGTTGAAGACGAGGGGCCACATAGCTTGAATCCTGGACTTCGAAATTTGTTGAAAATTTGATTTGTTTGAATATTCAATACTTGGACTTGGCTTGATTTGATTTGTGAAGGAAGATTTTGATCTTCTTGGACTTGCTTCAATTTGAAGAAGATTTTGATCTTCTTGAGATTTCTCGGGTTGTGGATTTTCTTCCGGGTTGTGAATTTTCTCCTGGACTTCTGGCTTTTCTTCTATCGAAATTTTAACTTGTAATTTCTCTTGGACTTAATGTCCTATTTATAAAGAAATCTTAAACCATCCACCTTCCATTTATAACTACCCATTCATTTAAAATAAATATTAAATATAAAAGTGAGACGGATTTTTACGTGAGTTTGTTTTAACACGAATAAGTCATAAAAGACTTGGGCTTTTAATCAATTTAAATGGACCATTGTTTTCTTTTTAATAGGCCAAACCCATTTAATTTAATTTAATTTTTAATGCCTACAAATACCCCTCAAGATTTATTCATTTATTATACAAATAAATAAATAAATAAATTTTGAATTTAAATTTTAGATTTGATTTAGGATTTTAAACTTGAATTTCAATGCATAACAATGCATTTTTTAAGTTTTAGATAAAACACACGTCTCTTTTTTCTTTTTATTTATTTATTTTTTATCTCAAAAACTGATTTAGAATTTGATCCAGACTGGGACTCTTCTTTTTCTTTCCCTAAAAAAGGAATTCTAAATGAAGTATACAAGTTGAGTCCTTTTGATTAAAGAATTCGATCTTAAAATATACCAATTCAGAATTATAAAATCAAACTTGAATTCAAGAGATAATAATAAGAGTCAAAAATTTGGAGTAAAATTTATTCAGTCCATACCTTTAAAGGAGGAACTAAGAGAAGAAACAACAGATTCAATCAACTTGTTTGGACTTTGTGCTTGAACTTGTTTGCTGACCATTTACCTTCATTTTAAAAAAGGTAAATTTCTTTCTCACCACCATAAGCTATGTAGTAGAAATTAGTAGAATTTATGAAGATTGGAGAAATCCCATGCAAAAATCAAGAAATCTCATGATTTTTTTTTTTCTAAAACTATTTATAAGTGAAATCCCTCTTCACTTATAGCTACCCATCCGAATTTTTTTTTTTTTTTTTTATATCAAAGTGGAAGAATTCAATACCAGAAACATAAAAAAATAAAAATTAAACCTCTATGACCCTAAATCGATTTGAAAAAATCTTGACTTTTAGAAGACAATCTCTCTCTCTCTCTCCCTGTATGTGTGTGCATGTGTGTACACACACACACACATATATATATATTAGAAAGAAGGCAAAATCAGCAAATAATGAAGTACTGATTTTTTATTTTAATTATTATTTCAACATTGCCAATTTGTCAGAATAATGTGTGCAACCTCATTATTATGGTGGGCTCAAGTGTGGTGTTTATACAAACAAATTGAAAGCAAGAATTTTTTTTTTAACAAGAAACAAAAACTTTGTTTTTCCCCTTATTTTTGTTGTTGTTGTTGTTGTTATTATTATTATTTTACGTGCATGTGCACGTGTTTTACTTGCTTTTAAATCAATTTTTATTTATATTTTCTTTTTTAATCACTTTAAGAAATTCTAAAATTTGTGAGATATACGTATTTTGAAAAAATTACTTTTTTTTAATGAGAAGTTTTTTTGTTTGGAAGACCTGAAAATCGAGGCTCAGAACGTATCTTTTTAGATATTTTTCGAAGACTCACTCTTCAGGATGGAGTTTTAGAAGACCTAGAAATAGAGGCTCGAAACGTATCTTTTTAGATATTCTCCGAAATCTCACCCTTCCAGAATGGAGGATTTAGAAGACCTGGAAATAGAGGCTCGGAACGTATCTTTTTAGATATTTCCCGAAGACTCACCCTTCCAGGTTGGAGGATTTAGAAGACCTGAAAATAGAGGCTCGGAACGTATCTTTTTAGATATTCCTCGAAAACTCACTCTTCCAGGATAGAGACTTAAAAAATTTACGACCCCAGATAGATAAAGGACTTTAACGAATTCAAAAAATTTAATGTCCATAATTACTTTAAATTATGGACCTTTTTTTTTTTGACTATTTTACTGTCATTTTGTTTTCTAGTTTGCCCACTTTTTTTATTTATTAATTTGTTTCTTTGTTTGTTTGTTTATTTTACAGGAATGGCACAATCAAATTCTAAAAGCAAAGAAAATCTGAAATTACCTAAAATTACACGAGCTTAATGATACGGCACGGAAGGGTAAAATTCTTTGCTTTCCTAAGACAATTGTGAAGTATCACAGTCAGACTAACACCATAGGAAAGTTCAAGCTTACTATGCACAGGTAGATGCTATGTCCTTTGATTTTATGTGTTCCTTTAAAGGAGCTGCACATACATATTCTCAGTAATCGCCAAAGGAATTCGGATGCCATCCAACATCCTTCTTTGGGTCCCCATCCACATCATTCTCAGGATATAACGATTATTTCGAGAGTGATCATTTTCGAGAGGATTAATCAAAGAGAAATAAAATGAGAAAGTGCACTTAGCAGCCGTGGAAAAGCTTCTTACCTTCCAAAGTTTTGGGAGTGGTCGGTTTGGATCTATAAACTCTTAGTCAAAAGGAATCTTCCTAAGTTGGCTTCTGCAATTTATTCTGCTACAAAGGAATATCTCTGTCCCAATTCTATGTACAGAGCTCTTTGTGAGGTTTGGTGTCCGAACACCAATACCTTTATAACCACAAATGGAGAAATTGGTATTTCTCTCTGGGATATTCGAGAAATCACTGGACTTTCTGTTAGGGATGATTATTATGAGGAGGTAGTTCCAAGTCTTTCAGAACTGTCGAATTCGCTTTCTTGATCTTGTTCATATTTGTTTAAAGCATACTCACTAATAGTCGATAAGAAGAAAACTAATCAAATTCGCCATGCCGATTGGATTGAGTTTTGGTTCCAAGAAGATGATTGTGTTCCAAATCCTCGGAAGAGTAAGTCTTTCAAAAAAGCTATGGAATCGAAGACACATAAAGAAGGCCAACAAATAGTAAAAGACAGGATACGGAGACCTGTTGTCACAGACAAGCCAAAAGATATTTTGCGTAGGGACATGAGTCATTGGAACTCTTCTTTATCTGTTGATGAGGAAGAAGAGTTAGAAATAGCGGCATATCTTTTCCTTTGGCTTTGTCGTTTCATTTTTCCTTCAAGAGACAACTATCTTAGAGTCGGGACTTTCAAAACAACTTCCAGAATGGCTGCCAAGTCGACTTATAGTTTAGTTCCTCCTATTTTGGCTAGTATTTACCGATGACTTACGGAAACATCAAATTGCGTAGCAGGTCATGACATTGGATTGATCAAATATGCATTTCCTAGACATTTTCTGTATGCTTGGGCTGCAACCTATTTTCTTCAAGGAATTTACAGCAACATTGACAAAAGCATTGGTCGCCCTATTATCAAAAAATATGCCAAAACTTTAAATGATCTCCAGCCTTGGGAAGTTGACATGTTCGATTGTCGAGAACTTGTTCGTGGAAGGATGGATCTTAATGATTTTTGTTGGAACCCTATTCATTTGCCTCCTCATTGTGGTATACGCACGGATAAGGACGATATGTCTATGGAGATTTCAGAGTTTATGACTAGCATTCGACCTGGATTTGTTTCTTATCGCCGAGGATCTAGTGCATACATTCTTGAAGCATATATAACCCTTATCGATTTGGAAAGCAACAAGGCTTCAAACAAAAACTTCCAGGCTCACCAAAAGATATGAACCTAGTAATAAATCCAATGACTCTTTATTGTGCTTGGTTAACTTTGACACAAGTAGGGAGTGGATGTTCATTCCATATTCCAGGGAGAACCAATAATATACAAAATCAAGTTGATTCTGCATACGAAGATTGATGGAATAATGAAGTACTTCTAAGATTGAACAAGGTTCAAGTGAAGGAGTTATTATCCAGTGAGGATACAGACTTTAGACTCGAGCAACCCGTACCTATACCAAAGCATACAGAAAATGACAAAGCCAAAGAGATCAACCCTTCCCGTGTAGCTTCCCACAAAACTTTTCAGAAAAGAACATTGGATGTTCCAGATGAAGGAGGTCCTAAGAGGCTTAAATTTACGTTCCCTTCAACAGGAATTGTTTCCTCTTCGAGGCGTGTGCAGAGAAGATACCTAGAACAGTTTTGGTTTCAGAAGACAATAATTTCAGAGATCAAGCATCTCAGGGACTTGAAGCAACTCTTGTTCCGGAAGATAGCAGTTTTGAAGATCAGGTATGATTTAAATTCCTTTTTTATGTTCTTTTTTTTCACTTTTTTTCTTAATGTATCAAATTTTGACTTCAGACTACCATTTCTTTGGTAAACCGTCGAAAACGGTCGATACGACAGAAAAAACCTCAATATATTCAAAGCAACCACGAAGTCTGTGCTGAAACTTCAAAAATGGACTTGAGCATCCTAGATATATCTTTAGATGACAAAAATTTAGACATGTTGCCTCAAACACGGAATGTAGGTGTATATATGTTCCTTATTATTTTACGTGATTGTTTGATATATCGGTTGCACAACTTCCCTTCTTCATTTTTTTTAGGATTTCCAAAAATTCTTGAATAGCTGATTTTTGCACAAGTCCAAGTCCTTTACTCGATCAAACCAGCGAGAATCTTGACATGATTGATGCACTTGATGGGATTGATGGCCTTAATGATTCGAAAGATCTTCCCTGCGATTATCCTAGTCATATCAGTGGTGGTATTTTGACATCCAAGCTGGCAGATATCAATGATGAGGAAGAAGTAAATTCTGAAACTTCAGTAGTCAAGATTTTGGAGAATGGACAAGAAGCATCTGTTACCCAATCTTCGTTGTCTTTGATTGTTGTCCCTACTTCAAATATAAATAATTGTGGGATTGCGCCAATTTGTTCTTCTATTTCTGAACTTCTACTTGGAATTACTGAAGACTATTCTTTTCTAAAAGATGTTTTCCGAGAAGCCATGACTAAGTATCTTAAAAAATCATTCACGGATGTTATAAAACACGGTTTTTCAAATCTTAGGACTTGGTGTGCTAAAAGCAATCAGAGGCTTCAAAACTTGATCACCGAATCATTTCAAGCACATCCAAGACCTTTGATTTAAATGTATGGAAGTGTTTATTAAAAGAGTTGATACTTATCTTTCTAAAAGAAAGCAAATCTTAGAGTGTCTGACTTTAGAAGAAAGAGACTAGCAATTGGAGTCTTTGAACAGTCGAATAGATGTAGAGATGGCCATATTTTCTTCTTTGGAAAATAAGACTAACCAATTGGCTTCCCAGCTAGACAAACTCCGTGATGAACTTAAGACTCGTAAGAAAAATCTGGATCAAATGGAAGAGGGCAATACCACTTTGAGACAAGCACAAATTAGAAATATCGCCAACATGGAATCCATCAATCAGGAGAGGAAGACTCTTGAACTCATCTTCTTGCAACTAGCTGAAAGTGATTGATCTTTTAAGATGACACTCTACATTTCTTCTTCTTCTTTTTTATTCTCTTTTATATCATATTTTTTATGCAAAGACAAATAAAGAGATATAAATATGATTATCGATTTTGACTGAACTTGGATTCATATATATGATTTTTTTTTATCCAAGCTGTATAACTATTTCAAACATTATAAGATTTTTTTTTGTATAGCCATTCACAGTTTATCCTCTTACGGGCCATGAGCATTACACATTTTTTTACAAAGGAAAATAAAACAAACTTTAAGCGTAAAAACGCTTCAAAAATTTTATGTTAGTAGGTCCAATCTGCAATCCATCTTTGTCCACTATCTTGTATGCCCCATTGGTAAACACATGAGTAATGACAAACGAGAACATTCTATTTAGGTTGGAACTTGCCCTTGTCTTTTTTTTGTAATTATGATAGGCTGCGTACTAAAAGTACTAAATCTCCAACTTGAAATGATCTTGGCCGTACTTTTTTATTGAAAGACTTTACCATCCAGGCTTGATAACATTTCATGTGCATTTGAGCTTCTAATCTCTTTTCATCCAAAGCTTTCAACTCTTCAAGTCGAAGACGGGCATTTTCCTCTATCGTCAAGCCTTCTTGGATGGTAATTCGCAATGATGGAATCTGACACTCTAAAAAAGTACAGCTTCCTACACCATATACTAAAGCATATAGAGTAGCTTGTGTTGGAGTCCGGTAAGTAGTGCGATAAGCCCACAAAGCTTCTCCAATTCTTTCATGCCAGTCTCTTTTAGATTTGGTTACAACCTTCTTCAACAAATTGTACAATATCTTGTTGAATGCCTCTGCCAATTCATTAGCTGCTGCATTATACATGGACGAGTTGTATTGTCTGAATCCAAACTTGGTGCAGAGATTATTGATGTGGCTATTGCAGAATGGTTTTTTGTTATCAATGACGATGTATCGAGAAACTCCATACTGATAAATTATTTAATTGCGAATGAAATCCGCAATATTTTATTTCTTTACTTCCCTCAATGGTATAGCTTCTGCCCACTTTGAAAAGTAGTCAGTCCCAGTAATGATGTAGGAATGCCCAGCTGAAGACTTTGGTGTTATATGTCCAATCACATCAAGACCCCATGCATCAAATGGCCAGGAAGCTATTGTCAAATGTAATAGTTCTAGAGGTTGATGAATAAAATTTGCATGGACTTGGCAAGCTTCGCATTTTTTGGCAAAATCCATAGAATCTTGAACCATAGTCGGCCAATAGTATCCCATTATTTTTATTCGAAAATGGAGTTAAAGTCCTCATGCACACCACATATTCCAAAATGAGCTTCCTCCAGGGCATGTCTCGCATCCTCACTACTTAAGCATCGAACGAATATTTCATCAAACGAGCACCGATAGAGTGTGTCCTTATAGAAGATGAAGTGAGAAACACGTCTCCGAACTTCTGTTTTACGACGAGGGTTATTAGGTAACTTATGATGTTGAAGATAATCAATTAACGGTTGCCTCCAATCATCCACTTCTTTGCTAATAGTTTTAATATTATTGTTCTCCTCAAGATTTTCAGGCAGTAGTGGTGGAATTACCCATCTTTGAATAATTGATACTGGATGGGAAAAATTCTCATCTGACCTGGCCAGAACAGTAGCCAAATTAGCCAAGGCATCTGCTTCTTTGTTTTCATTCCTGGGAACAAATTTGATTTTTACTGATTCAAATCGTTTTAGGAGTGTTAATGCATATTCATGATATGGCTTCAAGTTTAAATTTCAGACTTCATACTCGAAAAGAAGTTGGTTGATTATCAACAAAGAATCTCCAAAGACTTCTAGTTGATTGACTTCCATATCCAGTGTTGTATCGAAACCAATAATAAGAGCTTGATATTTTGCCATATTGTTGGAAATTTTTCTGTCGAGGTAAATGGATAGGGCATGACTTGATCATGGGGAGTAACAAATACAACTCCTGCTCCATCACCATATCTTCGAGTTGCACCATCAAAGAATAACCTCCATGAAGGTATAACTTCAATGCAAAAAACTTCTTCATCTGGAAAGTCTTCAAGAAGTTTCCATTCTGCCAGAATAGGATGATCAGCAAGGAAATCCTCCAAGGTTTGTCCCTTATCGGCCTTTTGTGGAATGAATTTGATGTCGAACTCGGACAATAGAAGTGCCCATTTCCCTATCCTCCCAGAAAGAATCGGTCTGGACATTATGTATTTTAACGGGTCAATCTTTGAGACAAGATTGATCGTGTGTGCTAACATGTAATGCCTCAACTTTGTAGCTACAAAAATCAATGCAAGTCAGATTTTCTCAATAGGCGAATACTTCATTTCAGCACATGCCGATGTCCAGCTTAAGTAATATAGTGCATTTTCATTTCTTTCGTCATTGATTTGGACAAGAAGTGCACCTAAAGAAGATTCTTGTACTGCGACATAGAGAGTCAATGGCTTTCCCAGGATTGGAGTTGTGAGCACCGGTGGATGAGATAAATATTGTTTAATGCTTTGGAAAACATTTTGACAAGTATCATCCCACTCAAATGGCACGTCTTTTTCATTAACCTGTTGAATGGATGGCAATGACCAGCAAGATTGGAGATAAATCTTTGAATGTATGCCAACTTTTCTTGAAGACTTTTCAATTTATGCAAATTACTTGGCTCTCGCATGTTGATTATAGCATCAATTTTTGATTAATCTATTTCAATACCTCGATGTCGAACAATGAAGCCAAGAAATTTTCTAGAAGTAACACCAAATGCACACTTTAGTGGATTCATTTTCAACTGGTAACGTCGGAGTCTTTTAAAAACATCATGCAAGTCTTGTAAATGATCATCTCATTTCTTTGTTTTGACAACAAGGTCATCCACATAGCATTCCACTTGCTTATGCATCATATCATCGAAGATCTTTTGCATCACCCGTTGATAAGTTGCTCCAGCATTTTTTAATCCAAAAGCCATGACCTTGTAACAATATATTCCCTTAGGAGTACGAAATGTTGTGAACTCTTCGTCTTTTGGATTCATTCGAATTTGAGTGTACCCTAAAGACCCATCCATGAAAGATAGAACTTCGTATCCGATAGTAGCATCCACCATCAACTCTGTTATGAAAAATTATCTTTCGGACAAGATTGATTCAGATCTCAAAAGTCAACATAGATCCTTAATTGTCCATTCTTTTTCATGACTGGAACGATATTAGCAATCCAAGTTGAGTACTTAACTTCACGTATGAACCCTGCTTCAATAAGTTTGTTGACCTCTACTTCGATTTGTAGAATCAATTCTGGTCGGAATCTTCTTTGGGGTTGTTTGATCGGGCGAACTCCATGCTTTACCGCAAGATGATGCACTACAACTTTAGGATCCAACCCTGGCATTTCTTTATAGGACCATGCAAATACGTTTTTGTATTCCTGGAGTAGGTTGAAGTACTCGGATTCCTCTTTTTTACTTGAAAGAGCACTTACAAACACCGGTCTCATATATTCTTCTGTTCCCAAGTTTAACTGCTTCAAATCATCCATGGTAGCTTGCCCTCCTTCTTCGAATGTTGGCGGAGCTGGTTCAGGTTTATTTGCTGTGATTGAATTTTCAAATTCAGAATCTGAGTCAGAGGCTTCTTCGAAAGTAATGTGATTAATTGATATCTCTTCTTTATCCTCACCATTCTTTTGAGATGAGAGAGTTTTCCGATTCTTATTCCTTCTTCTTGACTGTTGAGGCTTCAAACTTGAATTAGAAATCTTAACTCCAAGTCGAGAAAATATAGACTGTCTTTGAAAGGATTCTAGATAAACCTGCGCATTTTTGTCAACTTGAATAGAAGTATAAGAATCATCACTTAACCTTTGAAAGACAGACGTTCTACCTCTTGGATCAACTATTGTGGAAGTCTCTCTTTCCAGCCTTTCGAATGCTAAAACTCTGACATTCTCACTTTGAATTCGATCAAATACTGAAGGTCTTGACTCTTTTGGCTTTTCTTCAGTAGTCTCATAGATTTGAATCATGATTGGATTTGAGGACAACTTCTTGACTTTAATTTTTCTTAGTGGGCCTGGATTATATCCCAATCCATACTTTGATTGTGCAATAAATGATCCACCAGAATCTGAAGGAACACGTCTACCTAAAAGAATAGCATCAAGATCACCCAATTTACAAGGCTCTCTTTTCCCAAATCCGGCATTCTCGAATAACTTCTTAACTTGCGGATTGTAATGTCCCTCAAAAGTTTGTTTCAGATCTTCAACTTCTTTGACATGTGGCATGTTTTGTTTGAATAAATTAGAGATACGGAGCTTTTCTATATTCATAATATATGTTGAAAATTTTCTAGTCTCTGGAATTGTATCAAGTTGATAAGGCAGAGCCAATTTAGGAATGTTGGGTATCGAAAAAGTTAATTTTTTTCTCAATACCTTAATATCTGCTAACGTTGTTTGAGGTTTTTGCATTTGGAAAGCTCTCCACAAGTAAGTTTCGATCTACCTGTCATAAGTTGATGAGGTGGCACTACAATAAGTCGGTGATCATTGTTTGTATCTTCTTTAATTTCAAATCCAACTGCAGACAATCCTGCTAAATGAAACTCTTCACCTTTCAAGTAGAACTTGGCATCTACAAAATAAGATTCTTCTTTGAGGAATGGTTTTCACTCAGCTACCACATATTTGACTTCTCCATCTCGGCTATACTTGAAACATTGATGCCAAGTTAAAGGCACCACCCCAGTTTCATGCAGCCAAACACGTCCAAGGAGCAACTCATATGATGTTTTAGCCTCAATGACATGAAAGAGGGCTGATGAATTTAACTCTCCTATTTGCAACTTCAGGCGAATCATGCCAATAGCTCGCTGGCCCTTTTGATTGAATCTTTGAATCATGATATTGCTCTTTGATAGATCACCAACATTTATTCCAATTTTCTTCATTGTTTTGATTGGCATAATGTTTATAGCAGAGCCACAATCAATCATTATTCGATGCAATTTACATTCTCGGATACAACCACTGACGTATAGTAGTCTATTATGCAAGTGAGATCCAAGTTGTAAATCATCATCGTTGAACATGATTGTGGCCATACAGTCTTGGTAAGTTGTAGATTTAACTGGTTCAAGTACTTTTCCTTGGTAAGCTTTTGGATCAATCAATGCTGCGATTAGAGCCATACGATCATCAAAAGAGTGATTAAGAGCATCTGTCAGGCTCTTGACGGAAGAATGTTAGTGAGTTGTGAAATGACCTTCATTGTCTTCGAACTCTCTCCTGGTACATTTTTTGACTCACTTCCTCCATCTACATTGATGACATTGGAGATAAAACATTGTTTGTCAAAGAAACTCTTAGGAAAATATTTTCCTAGGGTTACTAGTCTAGAAAAAGAACGTGATGTAGCCTCTATTTCTGTTGATTTTTTGTTTGCTCTTGCTTTAACTTTGGTTTTTCTCTTTTGACTGTTTCTTGGCTTTCTTTTTTACTCTGGTTTCTCATCATGGGTGTCAGGACTTGGAAGTTGTGGAGCTTTCTGGCGGCATCTTTTCATGAGAGTCCGTGCCGCTTGACTTTCTTCAGATGATACTTCATCAATAGATTGAACTTCAATACCACATGCCTCCAATGTCAATCTTGTAAGAGGTACAGAAGATGATTTTTTACCTGTTTCGTTTGATCTCTAATATTTCTCCTTTTTACTTATGAAAGTAGACCATCCATTCCCAATTTCATCTTCGGACTCAGAGTCAGTATCCCAAACGACTAGATCATCAGTCATGATTTCATAGAAGGTTGGACGATTACCGCTATCTGGTTTGACCATCTCTGGATAGACATACGTAATGGTGACTTCCTCGTCTACTTTGAGTTGTACTAGAATAGCTCCTTTCGAAAGTTAAGGTCCAAATTCAGCCACCTCAAATAATGACTTTCCAGCATCATATAGAGTAGGGAATGTCTGTTCTTTATTTGAAATGAGAATTTGGTCAAATGATCCAAACGAAACCATCGAACAGCTGGCAGTTGGATTTTCACCAGTTTCAAGTTTGATTTTATTTTCTCTTTCTAAGCGGACAATAAGATCCTTTAACACAAAACACCTCTCCACTGGATGACTAATTATTTGATGGAATATGCAATATTTAGGATGATCAACTTGACCAGCCTCTTTCGACCTTTTTGGTGCTGGAAGTTCAATTATCTTTTGTTCAAGGAATTGATCTAAAATCCCTAAAATTTCAGAGTCTGAGAATTGATACTCTTTTTCTTCAAGTTCCTTCAGAGTAAGAAGACCCTTCATTTGGACTTGTACTTTGTTAGGTCTGAACTTTGATTTTGGCTTTGGACCCGGATTTGAACTTGAATTTTTAAAAGTGATTTTTGCAAGAATAGTGGAAATTGTCATGGCCTCTTCGAGCTTACCTAACTTACCATCCCTATTGATTTCCTTCTTGGGATCTTTCTTGTCATGTAGATCACTTGGTAAGTAACTTCCGTGTCTTGCAATCTGGATTTCTGGATCATGGGTACATGTAGCCAACTCTTCAAAAGAGTGAGGCATATTTGCTTGAAGATTGTAAAGTAATCCCCAATGCATACCTTGGACACACATGTCAATAGAGGATGCTTCGCTGATGCATTCTTTACAGTTAAGAATAATGGTTTCTCCATCTTTCAATATACTCTTCAACCAGCTCCTCATTGCTCTGTTTTGTTTGGGCAAGTTCTGGAAGGCTAACTGTCTGCCTAGTACTATAGAAGCGTGTTTGGAACTCCCGCTCAAGTTGATCCCAACTATCAATTGATCCAACCGGTAAGTCTGTCTACCATTCAAATGCTGCGCCTCTGAGGGAGCGTACAAACTACTTCGCCATGGTGTCATTGTAGATGCCAGCGTTGTTACATGTTTCAATGAAATGAGCAACATGTTGCTTTGGATTTTATTTTCCATCGAAACATTGGAACTTCGGAGGTTGGTAACCAAGTGGCATCTTCATTTTTTCAATTCGACGGCTGTAGGGTTTAGCATAAACCAATGAAGATTGTGGCAAACCACCATACTGGGCACGGATTGTGTCAGCAATCATATACTAGAGTTGTTGGACAGATCAGAAGCCAATAGAGAGTTGAGTTGTATCACGCAACACATTTTGCACTATCATATGGTCATGCATATCTTGCTTCTGTTGGTGCTCTTGGATTTTTGGATCCTTAGTTCTGAAAGAGCTTGCATTTTTTTAGACTATCTTCCGTCAATGGACTTTGCAGTTCGAGTTTGTACATAAGGGTAAAAATTTGTGCATCTTTGTCTTACAAGGATTTTGTTAGCTTTTCAATGGCCAATGACATTGACTGAATTCGGTCATCAGAGTCAGGTGTCATTTCTACGACCATCACTGTCTCAAAAGATTCTTCAGATGTAGTATAATCACCCCATTTTCATGGAGAAGTGACATGTGTGGATCTGGACACGGATCCATTACTGGAATAAGAGTTGGAATGAGAACTTTTTACTAAGTTCTTGGAATTTTCTATGGAACAGGAACTAGACTTTCTGGACTTGAAAATTTTGACCTTGCCCTAGTTAGAAAACTTCTTCAGTGGAGAAACCAACTGAGTTTTCCCGATCCAGGCTCTAGTTGTATAAAAAGTTTAGCAAGTGTTTTCTCGAATGACGTCATTTATTTCTTTGATTTTTCGACTGCCATAGTTGATATAGTGATTGACTTCAAGATTTCACGGAATCGAAAGATAAGAGGGCAAAAAAGGTCCCACTGGACGTGCCAAGAAATTTGTACAACGAATTTCGTATATTAAAATATAGAAACTGTTACAAATTGAAATTTTGATAAATTACAAAGTGGATGATCTTCTTGTGACTGCGTAGCTGTAGAATATTTTGATTAATGATCCGAGTGTTGAAGACAAGGGACCACGTGGCTTCAATCCTGGACTTCGAAATTTGTTGAAAATTTGATTTATTTGAACCTTCAATACTTAGACTTGGCTTGAATTTAATTTGTAAATGAAGATTTTGATCTTCTTGGACTTGCTTCAATTTGAAAAAGATTTTGATCTTCTTGAGATTTTTCGGGTTTTGAATTTTCTTCCGGGTTGTGGATTTTCTCCAGGACTTGCTTCTGGACTTCTGACTTTTCTTCTGCCAAAATTTAACTTCTGATTTCTCTTGGACTTAATGTTCTATTTATAGAGAAATCTTAAACCACCCACCTTCCATTTATAACTACCTATTCATTTAAAATAAATATTAAATATAAAAGTGGGACAGTTTTTTACGTGGGTTTGTTTTAACACGAATAGGTCATAAAAGACTTGGGCTTTTAATCAATTTAAATAGACCATCGTTTTCTTTTTAATAGGCCAAACCTATTTAATTTAATTTAATTTTTAATGTCTGCAATGTGGTTGAAAAGTTGTAAAAAATTGTGAGTCACATAAAATGTGTAGTTAAAATTAATTGTTGACTTTGACTTTAGTTTTTTAGCAATATTTTAATTAAAATCAAACAAACCTGTTGACGTCGAAACATGCACCGTCCACGTGTCAACAGATCTCTAGTTACTCTTCTGCCAAACTTGGACAATCGTTAGGCACCAAAATCTCCAGAGAAAAAGGGTCCAGCGATCGTTGGTACTCCGACGATCAAGTCAACTGCTGATATATAGAATGATGCACGGAGGGCAAAAGTAATTGAGTGTGGGAGGGACAAGCGGGCAGAGATTTGAGCAGAGTTTAGGATGAAATTTAAGTGTGAAAAGAGCGTACCTTAGGATAACTGGAGATATTGTATTTATAGCACAAGAGTTCTAATTGATTTGGGAAACAAATCAATTAGATATCTAATCGATCCTCCTTCTTTATGGGATAGGGATGATCTGCTGTCAATGCAATCTCTTAGATTATCGTCCTTATTTAAATTTATCACGTTGCCTAATCTTTAGGAGATTGCGATTTGGTTTCCTTGTGATGATCCGTGTGCCAATCTAACGCAATCTGCCTTTAATTGTCTCTGGTCATTCTAAAATACCATGATGTCCGTTAGTCACAATAGATACGAAGCCCGGCGAGGCGCTATGGGTCGGCCGAGAGTGTTGAGAATGTTCATGGGCTTCGCAATACTCTGATCTAGGGATGTTACAATGCCCAATGGGCCTACAAGGCCTTTACCGGTTCTATGGGACTTTTATGACTCTGGGAGATCCTCGCTGGGCCTATAAGGCTTTAGTGAGGCCTGAATTGGGCTGTACGGGATCTTTATTGGGCCTTTGCTGACGTGGAGGCCCTACTAAAATCGGTGATAACAATAGTCCCCAAATGCCAAGCCTATTATTTATAGAAGGCGTGGGACTTTGAAAGTAAGAGAAGAGAAGAAATTTTGGACAAAAATTTGTTGAAGGCGAATTCAGCGGGTTCTGCAGAATGTGGTCTTCGTGCGTTGAATTGCTTATCTAGTATAAATTGAACTTACTTAGTATAGTCCCCCAAGTCTGAAGCCGAACATTTATGACGGGTGAGGGCTTCAAGTGACTAGACATTTGGTGACGTATCCATGGTTGGTGTGATTCTGTCAATCAAGGTTGTCAATCCGGTGGCCAGTAATCATGAGTGAGAGGTTGTATGCATTTAATACTAATGGCACGTGACGAGACAATGGAGACGCGCGTGAGGCGTGTGTGTCCTTGTTTCAATAAATGCTTAGGGTTTCATTTTCCGCCTATTGCCCTATTTTGAACACGCGTCCACTGATCAACGGTTCGAGTGTAATGCTTGGGATTTGGACGGTGGAGATTAAAATGCCTCAATCTATAAAGCTTGTCACCCTCCTTCATTTATGACTTCTTCTTGCTTCTGCGCCTGTTGTGAGTGTTGTGGAATGCTCCGCCGATAATCAAGAGACTTCAAAGCGTGTGCATTGTTCTGACTGCAGTTCTGAGGTAAGCGCGGCGAGAGTTGTTGTGATTTGCTTCGTAGTCTGCTTTTGTTTTTATTTCTTGAGTTCATTATTTGGGGACTATACTCTATCGTACATTCTGGTGATAGTAGAAGTATCTTCTTCTAGGATTGAGAGGGGTTGTAATGTCGTCTGGACATGATGACTCGCAGAATCGGTCGAATGCTCGGACAAACCCAAGTATCTAGGATGAGTCATCATCATCCTCATCATCATCTTCATCGGCCAGGGGTTACCATTTTGCAGACACCAGAGACAATGGTGAGCAGCTCTTCTTTTATCCCTCCAGTGCCAAAAGTGACATCGGGAGTGCCTTCCGCTCCGTTTCTTGTGGGACTTGTGCCTCCGTCGGAAAACTCTAGATGATCAGGCAAGAGGAAAGTAGGAACCGATTGCAAGGGGGAGGCGTCTAGGACCCCTATTCTTCCTTCTGCTGGCAGATACGAATACATCAATATTAGGTCTCGTCAGGACGAGCAGGACAAAATGGTTCTAGGAAAACTACCAGCTTCGACTGCCGTAGCAGCAGCCTCAGTTCATAAGTATTGGATTTCTGCCTTTGGAAATCCACAAACAACGCAGAATTGACGAGTTGTTAAAATTGGCCAAAATGTATACTTCTAGGAGTCACGTGCTTAATTGCGAGCTGTACAAAGTATTGGCGATGAAGGTTGATGAACTGCACTCGACAGTCGGAGGAGATGAGGATGTTGGCGCTGCGTTCAGAAAACAAAGATCTTCGGGAACAGCTCGCATTCTCTGAAGATGCGAGGACACGTGCCATATATGATATTACCAAAGCTAAGACGATCCAGAGAGCATGTGTTCAAGCTCAGAAGAAGGTCGAATCGCAGCTGAGGTCTTGTCAAAACATGATCCATGATAAAGATAAAGAATTGACCAAGGCGTTGACTGAGTTGTCGAAGGCCCAGGATCTGTTGGCTAAACTCGGGGTCCCGGTTATGCAGACCCCAAGGGTCCGGCTGGGACTTAAGAGTCTTGCCTGTTCTTACCAGCGTTGTCTTTTGATTTGAAAATGTAAAGCCTCTTGCGACGTATATTTTCATATAAACTGTTTTATTCTGCCATGTAGGCTAATGAAAATGCATTATCTTAATTCCTTTGAATGCGAGTTGAATGTTTATCCAGCGAGTTGATAGAGTTGGCCGCCAACCACACTCTCTCGTTGTCCAATTTCTTTTACTTGTTTAGATACGCGTTGAATGTTTATCCAGCGAGTTGACAGAGTTGGCCACGAACCACACTCTCTCGCTGCTGAATTTCTTTTACTTGTTTAGATACGCGTTGAATGTTTATCCAGCGAGTTGATAGAGTTTGCCGCAAACCACACTCCCTCGTTGTTGAATTTCCTTTACTTTTTTAAATACGCGTTGAATGTTTATCCAACAAGTTGATAGAGTTGGCCGTGAACTACACTCCCTCGCTACCGAATTGTCTTTACTTTGTTTGAATGCGCGTTGAATGTTTATCCAGCAAGTTGACAGAGTTGGCCGCGAACCATACTCCCTCGCTGTCGAATTTTCTTTACTTATTTAAATACGCGTTGAATGTTTATCCAACAAGTTGATGGAGTTGGCCGCAACCACACTCCCTCGCTGCTGAATTTTCTTTACTCGTTTAAATACGCGTTGAATGTTTATCCAGTGAGTTGACAGAGTTGGTCACGAACCACGCTCCTCGCTGCCGAATTTCTCTTCTTGGTATAGTAGGATAGAGAACACTTTTGGTTTAGAAAACAATGAACTTTATTAAAAGAACGCAGTGTCTAGTGACGCCGGAAACAATGCTGAGAAATTGAGAAGTGTAAAATAAAAACTACTGATAATATGGTCGCAGATGGACGATATTCCAGAGATGTCTCGTCTCTCTTCCTTCTAAGTCTTCTAACTATAGGTTCAGGCTGGATTTCTTCGATGATCTTGTAAGGTCCTTCCCAGGTGGGCCCGAGGGTTCCTGTTCCCGCCTCTCTATTAGCCTGGAACACTTTCTTCAGGACGAAGTCATTGATGTGAAAACTTCTGCCCCTAACCTTGGAGTTGTAGTATCTAGCCATTTTTCTTTGGTAGACCCGCGAGGCGAGTCTGCAGTGCGCATGTCTTTCATCCTACAAGTCCAGGTTTGCCATACGTAAATCATCATTGGTGACTTCATCGAAGTGTAAGTGTCTGGGAGAGGGTATCCCTATTTCAACGAGAATCATTGCCTCCGCCCGTATGCTATGGGAAAAGAGATTTCGTCGGTCGTCGTTCAAGAAGTGGTCTGATAAGACCATAAAGTCTTGGGTAATTCTTCATCCCATCCTCATTTGGAGGATTCTAGCCTCCTTTTATGGGTGTGCTTGATGATCTTGTTCACAGCTTCCACTGGCCATTAGACTGTGGATAGTATGGGGTGGAGAAATCCCTCCGAATACCCAAGTCCTCGCAGTTCGAGTTGAACTTCTTCCCAGTGAACTGTGTGCCATTGTCAGAAACAAGAGAGTGGGAGATCCCGAAGCGACATATAATATTCTTCCACACGAACTTCCACGTATTTTTCTCTCGTGATCTTGGCCAGAGGTTCAGCTTTGCACCATTTGGTGAAATAGTCCACCGCTACAACCGCGAATTTGACCCCACCCTTTCCGGTTGGGAAGGGACCTATAAAGTCAATCTCCCACTTGGTGAAGGGCCAAGGACTGGTGACCGGGGTAAGGTTCTGAGCTGGAAGCTTTAGTATAGTAGCAAATTTCTGGCATCTGTCGCACTTCTTCGCGTAGTTATGGAAATCTTTCTTCATGGTTGGCCAATAATACTCCTACTTCAAGGCTTTATGTGCCAGAGCCATTCCTCCTGAGTGATTACCGCAGATTTCCTCGTGTATTTCCTTCATCACATACATTGTTTCCTCCTGTGTTATACAGCATAGGAGGGGTGACTAAAACCTCTCTTGTACAGGATCTCATCCTGTAGCACGAACTTCGTTACCCTTCTGCAGAGTTTTCGCACTTCTTTCCTGTCATTTGGTAGTACCTGGTTCGTTAGGAATGCGATGATTTCCTCATCCATTTGGGAAATTCAGATAGCATTATGGTATTGGGTGTTAGAAGATTGTCGATGGATGCCCGGTTGAGCTTTTCAACTGGAATAGCCCTCATCAGGTCAAAGTCCCTGCTGCTTGCCAATATTGAGAGGGTCTCACGTAACCATTTTCCATCCGTGGGGATCTATAGGAGTTCGTATACCTCAAAGTGGGATAAGAGGTCCTTGGCCTTTGTCAAGTATGCCACCATAAACTGTTCGCGGGCATGAAGGTTCCATTTACTTGACTAACGACCAGCTGCGAATCACTGTAAATATGGAGTTTTCTTGCCCTCATCTCTTGCGCCAGCCTCAAGCCTGCTAGGAGCGCCTCGTATTCTGCAGCGTTGTTTGAAGCTTTAAACTTCAAGCAAAGCGCGCAATTGAGATTGTGGCCATCGGAGCTGACTAGCAAAATCCCAGCTCCACCTTCGGCCTTGCCCGATGATCCGTCAACATATAATTTCCATGTTGGTACCTCCTGGGGTTTGGGGTTCAAGCGAGCCTTCGGGAGATATGAACGAATTCAACCACAAAATCTGCCAAAGCCTGTCCTTTTACGGAGGGTTTTAGCTTGTAGGAGATATCGAATTGGCTGAGTTTGACTGACCATTTCATCAGCCTTCCTAAGGTGTTCTACTTTTGGAGTATCTCCTAGAGAGGTTTGTCAAGACATCGATGCTGTGCTCATTGTAAAATCTGATCGAAGTTTTTGCTGATCAAAGACAGGCGATTCTCCATGTAGGGATGGCAATTTGACACGACCAGCGCCCGCCCAGCGACCCGCCCGTTTAAGATGCCCCGCGATGATCAAAGTAATAAGGCGAGCTTTGAAAAAAACTCCATGTCCGGGCAGGGATCGACCGCCTGGACCCGTCCCGAACCAAATTGGAGAGTACCATACATACACACATACCCCGGCACAATGTCTGCGACTTTACAGATTTGCATTTCAAACAATTACTCACCCCTACCCACCTACCCCGACTATACATACACATACACACAATCATCAAATCAACCTTTAAAAGTGGAGAGTACCATACATACACACACGCACACCCAAGCACACAATGTCGACTTTCTCAGTATTTGCATTTCAAACAATTACTCACCCCACCCACCTACCCGACTATACATACACATACACACACACACACACACACAATTTCTATTCTTACATTTTTCCGAGCTACATCTCAAAAATACTGAGTAATTCAATTTTGTTCCGCCCTTCAATTTCTATTTAACTGCCTTTGGGGCAAAATGCAGAGTCACGATGAACCCAGTTAGCTTTTTTTTGAAGAAAAAAGTTGAATCGACCCCGGACTCGCCTTCACACAACACCGAATCGGTCGCGCCCCTTCCTCCACTTCAACAACTCTATTTTTCCCAACCCAACCGGGTCCCATCTCCCTATCTCCATGTCTGCGGGTATCTGTGTAGGGCTTTGCTTACATAATAGACAGGGAAAATGCACCGGCCTTCTTCTCGATTAAGACCAAACTTCTTGCCTTTTCAAACACGGTGAGGTAAACAAGTAATGTTTCTCCATTCTTTGGTTTGGACAATAGCGGGGCCTTTTCGAGAAGAACCTTGAGGTCTTGGAAGGCTTTCTCGCACTCTTCGGTCCATTCAAACATCTTCCCTTCTTTGATGGTCTGGAAGAAAGGCTAGCAACGATCGGTTGTCTTGATATGAATCGGTTCAGGGCCGCTAACCTTTCCGTCAGGCTCTGGACTTCCTTGGAAAAGATGGTGACCGCATCTCGATGAGCACCTTAATCATCTCGGGATTAGCCTCTATCCTGCGTTGGTTTGACGATGTAACAGATGAACTTCTCGGACGGGACTCCGAAGGCGCACTTTAGGAGGTTAAGCTTCATGCAATATTTGCGAAGACTCCAAACATCCCTCTTAAGTGCCCAATGTGGTCCTCGGCGTTTACTCTTTTTACGAGCATGTCATCGACGTACACCTCTATAGTATTTCTGATTTGTCCTACAAACATGCGGTTTACCAACCGCTGGTATGTAGCTCCGGCGTTCTTTAGGCCAAAGTGCATCATCCTAAAACAGTACAATCCTCAGTCCGTAATGAAAGAAGTGTGATCCTCATCTTTCGTGAACATCGGGATTTGGTTGTAGCCCGAGTAGGCATCCATGAAACTAAGTAGCTTGTGGCGGCAGTCGCATCGACGAGTTGGTCGATGCACAGCAATGGAAAGCTATCTTTGGGACATGCTTGGTTCAAGTCCAAGATGTCTATGCATACCCTCCATTTCTTGGTGCTCTTTCTTACCAGTACGGGGTTAGATACTCATTGGAGGTAGATTGCTTCCCTGATGAACCCGTTGGCTAATAGCTTGTCAACCTCCTCCTTCAGGTGCCATACCTCTCGGTGCTCAAATCTCTCCTTTTTTGTATCTTGGAGCGCACTTTTCAGATCCACCTTTAGGGCGTGGCACGCCACAGATGGGTCAATTCCCACCATATCGCTATGCTTCCATGCGAAGATATCAATGTTATCCCGTAGGAACTGCTTCAATTCCTTCTTCATCTTTTCTTCGAGCCTCTCCCCCACCTGCAACACCTGGGTCGGTTTCGAGAATTCACCAAAAATGCTTCCAGCTCTTCGGCCGAAGAGGCAAGAGAGTCCGAGCCTATAATCCATAGGTCCAGGCCCTCGTCCAATATCATTTCCTTATCCATCTTTTCATGGTCAACATCCATCGGCTCTGAATGTATGGTCATTACCATCGGGGTGACATCTTTGTGTTTTGCCACTTTTCGTAACGTATTCATGTAGCGAGCCCTCACCTCCGCCCTCTAATTCTTTGTAAATTTTGGCTACCCTCCCAGCGCCGGGAACTTCATTGTCAAGTGATGGATGGATGTGACCACCTGCAAATCCTTCAGCGCAAGCCTTCCGAGGACTCTATGGTAGGCGGAGCGGGTATCCACTACCAAGAATTCCATGAATTTCTTAGGGTGGCACGGGGGTTCTCTGAAGTCCACCACGAGGGTAATCCTTCCTCGCGGAACAAGGCTATCTCTCGTGAAACTAAATAGTGGTTTCGAGATGGCCGTCAATTTATGATCCACGTCCATCTGATCGTAGGTACTGCTGAACAGGATATTCACGGCACTTCTATCATCTACCAACATCCGTCTCAGTCTGTTTCTAGTGACGACGGCATAGACTACCAGGGCATCGCAGTGAGGGTAGTGTATACCGACCTCGTCTTCCTCAGTGAACAAGATTTGCGGTGCCCTTGGTCAGTGTCCGTGGACCTGCCAACTCTCCATGGGTTCTTCTCTCTCTAACCTTCGCGTAGTTTTGCCGCGAGTTCATCGTGTGCCCTCCGACGTAGGGCCCTCATATGATCGTGTTTATTTCTCAGACTGGATGGGCTCTCGTGGGCCCTTCCGCCCTCAGCGGATCCCTGTTTTTGTCATTCTTCCCGTCATTGTGGTGAGGTCCATCGTCCTGGCGTCAAGGATGAGGTCTTTGTCCCTGGGTGGGCGGCCATCGACGTCCTTGCACATGTCAATTTTCCTCTCCCTGCCCGTGGTTTCTACGGTTGATCAGTTCTCTTACGTCTGGGCAATCTTCTGTGTTATGTACTATAGTCCTGTGTATACGACAGAACTTGGGTGGTGCTACCGCAGGCAGGGGGCCACCGCAGGTATTTTAGGATGGGGACAGAGACTACCTCCGTCTGGTTAAATCTCATGTAATGGTTGTTCTGTGGTCCAGGAGAGCGCCTTCTCTGAAAGCAGTTGAAACGAGGTTTAGGAGAGCGTCGCCCCTCTCTTCTATAGCGATCTCTCCTCTCCCTTTCAACTTTCTCCCTATTTTCGATCGTCTCTTCTGATCGAATTTCGCACTGGACCAAATCTACGAGCTGACTATAAGTCTTCAGTTGGCTGTTTTGTACGTCTTTCTAGAAGGAGGTGCGCATGTGAAGTCCAGTCACTAGTGCATCCATGGCTTTTTCATCGGTTACGGTCTCAATCTTGTTGATAACGTTACTGAACCTCTTAAAATAGCTCTTGACCATTTCTCCTTCCTTCTACCTAATGTCGTTGAGCTAGGCGATGTCGGCTATCATCATTCGATTGCCAATGAAGGCATTGATGAACTCCCTTTTGAGCTGAGGCCAGCTCCGAATGCTTCCTAGCTTCAGCTTGTTATACCACATCTTCGCGTCGGATGCGAGTGTGGTGTGGAAATTTCGACACTTCACTGCGAGGGATTGGCCTTGGAGCTTCGTCTTATATATATTAATATGATCTTTGGGGTCGCCTCTCCCGTTGTATCCGTGCGGGCCTCACTATGCTCAATGCGCCTGCTGTGTGCTGGTAGGGGTGGCGCTATGGAAGATCCCACCTCCAACCTGTCAAACACGCTAGCAGTAGGAACAGGCCAGTTTTTCCGCGCCGGAAGAGGTCTCCCCATCTAATCATCCTGCAAGGGCTTCAGAACGATGTTTCGAGGGTTCCGGCCGTTTGAAACAGGCTGGTCATCCTGAGATCGACGACTTTCCATTGAGTCAGACCGTGAAGG
Organism: Forsythia suspensa; assembly: GCA_023638005.1. Classification (NCBI taxonomy): domain Eukaryota; kingdom Viridiplantae; phylum Streptophyta; class Magnoliopsida; order Lamiales; family Oleaceae; genus Forsythia; species Forsythia suspensa. The sequence continues at coordinate 33,464,768 of CM042674.1, read as the reverse complement.
GCTTCTCTGAGGCACGAATGCGCTTGGGTCCATGTTGGAGGAATTGATTCTCCAACAGTTCAAGCGCTGCCTTCATCCGGACATTGTCCAGCCTCAGGTCCTGGTTTTTCTGTTCAACCATCTGCTTTTGTCGTTGTCTTCTCCTCTTGCGGCGGGTTACGTTCTGTAGGTCTTGAACGCTTTCCTGCCACAAGTCAGTGTGGTGGGATTCGACTTCTTCTTCCATGGAGTGTTAGGTTGTCATGCTCTTCCAGGTAGAAAACACGTTTTTACCACAAATTTTAGGTTGTGTAACGTTTTTCGTTTCTAAAGACGGCGCCAATCTGTTGACGTCGGAACCTGCACCATCTACGTGTCAACAGATCTCCAGTCACTCCTCTGCCAACTTATATGTTACCTGCACACTAGGACAATCGTTAGGCACCAAGATCTCCGGAGAAAAAGGTCCGGCAATCGTTGGTACTCCGACGATCAAATCAACTGCCGGTATATAGAATGATGTACGGGAGGCAAAAGTAATTGGATGTGGGAAGGACAAGCAGGTAGAGATTTGAGCAGAGTTTATGGTTAAATTTAAGTACAAAAGAGCGTACATTAAGATAACCGGAGATGTTGTATTTATAGCATAAGAGTTCTAATTGATTTGGGAAACAAATCAATTAGATATCTAATCGGATCATCCTTCCTTATGGGATATAGATGATCGGCTGTCAAACAATCTCCTAGATTATCGTCCTTATTTGAATTTATCACATTGCCTAATCTTTAAGAGATTGCGATTTAATTTTCTTGTGAGGATCTGTGTGCCAATCTAACGCAATCTGCCTTTAATTGTCTCTGGTCATTTCAAAATACCATGATGTCCATTAGTCATAATAGATTTGAAGCTCGGCCGCGAGTGTTGAGAATGTTCATGGGCTTCGCAATACCTTGATCTAGGGATGTTACAATGCTCAATGGGCCTACAAGGCCTTTGCCGGTTCTATGGAACTTTTATGACTCTGGGAGATCCTCGCTGGGCCTATAAAGCTTTAGTGAGACTGAAATTGGGCCTATACGAGATCTTCATTGGACATTTGTTGACGTGGAGGCCCTACCAAAATCGGGTGGTAACAAAACCTTTAATTGAATCTATCATTTAATATCACATGTGTTGCCACTTAGACTCGTGTTGAACACTACTAATACTAAATAACATTACTCTTTATTTGAATCTTATTAACCTACTCTCTATTTCTCATAAACGGATAAACAACGGGAAATGGTTTTTAAGGTTTTTGAGTCATTTTTTGTTCTTACACAAAAGTAACCCTCACAAATTAGGGAAATTTTCTATCTAGTTAATTTTTTTTTTTTTTTTTAGTCAAAATGAAATATGGCTTTCGTAAAATTTTTGGTAAATTTTTTGTTAAATATAGTTAAATAATTATATTTACACTATATTTTTTGTTTACTAAACCATATTTTTATTGCAATGAAAATCTCCAACTTTCGTTCATTATCATACTTATGTCTCCAATTTTTTTTACCACAATGCTATCCTCAACCTTTAGTTGATTAGCATATATTGTCCATGATGACAATTTATATCCAAATATTCTATTATTGTGCTCTGCAATAATGAGCAAATATTTTGTCGAAATTTTGTATTTATTATTATATTTATTTACTTAATTGCGTACTTACAAATATGAAGGACAGATAAGGTAAAATTTCATAAAGATTCTAAAATACCCTAAAGATTACGCAACATGATCAAATTTTTAAGTAAAATCTCGTATATAATACATGCAACACCAAACGATCATGATACGCCAAAGTCATACTTGTCGGCTATTCAGGCAGGGGACAATTTGGTTTCATGCAATACCCTCACGGGGTACACCGTACCCCCCGTTGGTTGTTGGAACAATGCGAGTCAGGTCACCCAGGAACTTGCCGAGTTGAATAAGGCCAAAGAGATGCACGAATTGATGGGTTGTGAATGATAATGACCTACTTGTCCACATTCACCGTGCAATGCATTGAGTTATTGATAGACACGAGAATCATGGTAAGCACTATACTACTATCAACTATCAAGCCTAAATACCTACAAGATGTCAATTTTGAACAATTTATAGATTATCATGCTGGGAATGCCTTTCACGGTTGAAACATTATTATGGGAAAAAAATACACGATAAATAAAATAGTAATGAAGTCAAACACCATATATATCACCTGTCTCTGTTAACCTAACATGGACCAAATTGGGAAAGCAAAATAAAGAAAAAGGGAGAAGAAACAAAGTTAAAAATCTGCATCTATACCCTCTATACATCCCCACTCAAAATCTTTACAAGGGAACCAAATGGAAATGCCACTTGAATAACCTCAACACCGTTGTGGGGTGCTCGAGAAAGTGGCCGGGTACGGACTCCACCACCTTTGTAGAAAAGAATTACAAATCAACTGAAACTCTAACTGCACATATATTGCCTCACACCTCGCCTCTGATTCAACTTCTATCAATTTACTGCCCGGTGTTCAAAACCCCAACAGTTGACGGAGCTTTGCCGTTCAGGCGTGCTTTGATTTCACGAATATTTACTAATTGTAGATTCTAACAGGTTTCTCAAATGTATGCCGGTTCTGCAACATCAAGGCAAGTTAAAGTTAAAGACTAACATCCCAGTAAATAGCATCTGAACACAAAATGTAAAGCTTCGAGGACCATTATTGTATCAGTTCAATATATTACAAACCTTATATTTGTAACTCACGCTTATTTACAACATGCACATAATTAAATACTCAATTAATCCAATTGGAACGCTGAAGAAAGTTGTCAATCCCTTCCACAATCATCTTTTATGTAATGACTTCAGAAGGCATTCAAAATGACAAGTACTAGCATAATCACCAACCAGATGGCAATAACACACTTCAGTCTATGAGCTTGTTGCCAGAGATTTCATCAAGTTAATTTTAATTTATTGAAATAGAATACATAGAGGACATGTTCAGTACTGCGTACTGAATGGAATTGGACAGCAATGGACAAGATTTCAACTTATTTTCTACCTTAAAATAATTGGGAGTTGAGAATATGTATCAAGTTTACAATTAAATACCTTGTTGACTTCAGTATAAGTTTCATACAAATGCATACCTGACTAGCTGCATAAGACCGTTTTGGAACATTATCAGAGTGCTCTAATCCAAGGTACTGTTCCCAAGCACCATAAACATCTCTTCTCTGGGATTCAAAATTAATATTAAAATGAAGAAGACATAGGTAACATGTACGCATGAGAGAGATCCCTCATGGTCAAGGGAGGGGGGTTTGGTTTCTAAGTACCTGAAAACGACTTGATACAATGTCAGTGTCTTGAAGATACTCTGGACGACCCAAATTCAAAAATGCCAACTTCCACTAGAAAATAAAGATAAAATTCGCAGATGGAATCAAAAGAAAGTTGTATTCAAGAAAGCAGAACTCTGCCCGTTATGAAGGTGATCGAGCAATAGAACAAATGGAAAAATAGAAATCTACAGGTACCTTGGAAAACTCCTCATCTGGAACCTGCAACTTCTTCTGAATGCGTACTTTAACCTCAGCCAAAGTTTCACCCTCGTGAATGACAAAGAAGAAGGGATCCCCAAAATTTTGAACCTGCTGTGGGGAAAATAAAAATATATGCATATTCAATGTGACACTTTTGAATCTCGTTTAATACAAAACATCGAATCAATAATGCATGTAAGAACACTTCTCGATGCCTTTTTTTGGTGGTTGGTTGTGAGGAGTACTCATTCATAAACTTACGGCTTGGTTCTGAGCAGGGTCTTTCATAAAATGATACACGTGAACCAAACGATCATGAGGACCAAGGCTTTTCTCCTCTTCAGGAATCTGCAATGACAGAAAAAACAAAAAGAAGTTAGAGCAAAGTTGTCAAGACAATGCCTGAAATAAGCATTTCTGTAACAGAACAATGAAGGCCAAAGTTGCGCAGCTTTACCATTGAGGTTCAATGAAGTTATATGAATATTATTCTCGTTTGCAGGCATTTTCTTTTGTACTGGTATCAGAAACTAAAGAAATCTTACATCGAAGGGAAGAATACTAATATACTAGACAACTTTCAATACACTAGTATTCATCCTCATCTAGTCCGTCAAAGAATGATATCATACTTGCGTGTTCCATACAGGGTCAACCAGTTTATATAGGTTGCCTTGTGGCATGTCATCCTAGGCAAGCTTCTGCATTGGGACTTTGTCTTATATTAGATCATAGTGTCAGTGTTTTTGGAAATGAGTAAAGTGCTGGTTTGCAGGAATTGTTTGTTGTCTTCAATTCAACGGTGTTTTAATTTCTATATCAATATTTGAGACTCCTTTTTCATTATTTCCTTTTTGCTACTCTTGTTTCTATGGCATGAAACATCAGTCTAAACTCCAACTATCATGATTAACAAATAAATAGCTTAAATTCAAGTGACAACATAAAACCAAAGTAGAATAACTAGGCTGCCTGATTGTCTCAAAATAGTATCATTTAGCTTAATTTGAAAAGTTAATAAATAGATTTCATTTACATATGAAATGTCTATAATTAATGTTCTCCGATTTGCAACAAATTTACAATTCTGGACTCTAATATGATTCACATCTTGCTAAAGTAGGATTTCTCGAGCTGAACCCAGATATACAGATAATGCTTTATATTATTTCTTAAAAGGAAAAAAAAATGAAAAAACACACATACCTCCTCTGCACGCAACGTCCAGTATTGATCATTTATGTTCTCAATTTTTTCATGATGTGGGAAAATCTGCAGATGAATGGCAGCAAAATTATATTATAGGAATACAACACATCAAGATGAATATACTCGAGCACTAAATAGATCCAGGATAAATTTCACAAAGAGCACATATAATTCCACAGAGCAGGATAAATTCCACAACCAAAAAAAGCATCATTGGTAAATGCAAAATGTGGGTGCAAAGGAAAGGTACGAGAATCTTATTCCACACTACGTTCCATCCTTTAAGGAATGAATGCTAATTTAACCTATTGTGAACAATGATGAGAAATTTGTTGGCAAAGGAAAATCGGATATTTTTAGATGGATGCATGGTTGAAATGTGGTCACATATTATTCGAACCAGGAATACTTGCCTTCCACCTTCTATTTTCCTTTGTCGTTTTCCCCTACCAGATCAAGGAAAACCATTTTTATGTCTCGTTTCCCCTCTACATCCTTTCCATGCAGCTTTTCCTTTTGCTGAACATGCCAGGGACTATATAATAGTAAACTATGAAAGTAAGGGGCAATGTTGTGTGCAGGCATGTATTGAGTGGGGTTTGGCTTGGCCAACACAATGGAGTAACATTCAATGGGAAGGCAAATCCAGTCGGCCATCAGCTAAGATTTGTTTACTCAATTCTGACCCCAGTTGAGCAGGGACCAGCCTTGACCAACCCATGCTCTGTCTTACTAATTTCAATATTTCTTACTGATAAAACATAGCAAAAATAAGTATTATAATCAAATAATACAATAGCGAGGCCATTTTGGTGGTTGATGACATTTACACAAGTCCCAAGTCAAAAAAAAAAAAAATTTGAAACTTTTTACTTATCTTTTAACAAGGATCACACGTGTACTATATATTAAAGCTGTTTGAATCATAGAATTTATGTGAGAAGAAGGGGCTGGGTGCCCCTGGGCTTTAATCCTTAGCCCAAGCCCAACCATAATTAGTGGGTAGCACAGGCCTCAGAAGAGAACCTACTTAAGTGTAGTGAAAGTGGGTAATCCCACTAAAAAATTACATCAGACACATTTTGCTGATGAGCTGAACCCATTTACTCATTGACTTCACTGGAACGGCTTGGTGCATACAAAGTTCGTGAGTCATATTTGATTACCATTTAAACCAATGAACTTCAACCCTGCATGATTTTTGATATATTCTAAAGAATTTCCTCTATATCTTGCATTTAGAAATATGGTCATATCACGTCAGTCACTGAATAAGACAGGGCTCAATTAGTACAAAAAGTTGCAAAACCATTTTATGAGAGGCTGATTGACCCCATAGAAATTCCACGCAACCACTGCTATGCACAATGCAATACAAGAGATGCCCAAATTGGTATTCAACTATATTTAATCCCAACCACTTCTTATGCCTATTAGCCATGAAAAGTTCTTGTTATCAATCATGCGAATTCCTATTAAAGTAATCAGCACCTCAAGAATATTGTCCACCCAGGAAACAATGTCAAAATCAAGAAAGAGAAAGGAAAATACACGAGAAGCTACAGTAGAAACTAGCACAACCATCTGAAAATCAAAAAGCAATTCCAGAAATTCGGGACAACTAACAGCATCTATGCAATATCCAATTTTGAACTCACGCAGAACTGAATTAAAATCTATGGTGAAGGAAAGAAAACGGATGGTACCGAATGTAGGAAATCATCTTGGCTACATCAAACAGCTTGTAAATAAGTTCAATAAAGCTTTCAAAATTCCAAAAATTGCTCAAATGTTTCAAAAAAACCTTTACTTTGAAAAAGTAGGGTTGAGTAGACAACTGAATGCCAAACAAATTCACCATGAAAGAAATGAAAAGATTTTGTAGAATCCATTACCTTATATATCTTGTGATAGAAAACCTCCAGCAATCTCAATTCCGCATCAGGATGAGACAACTCAACCTGGTCCAGATTATTACACTAAATATGAGAATTCTTTACCTATATCAGGTACATATAAAGTTTCTGAAACGTGGTTCGGGGTATATATTTTTAAAAATACTGTTTGAAGAACAGGATGTTCAGCAAAGAGGTGATATAACTAATATCCAACATAAACTAATGGTAGACATATATTGGCCCGAATCTAAAATATGATGTTTTCCTGTTTCTTTCTATCCATTTATTCTTTTGTATGATTTATTAATTCGAAAGAGAGGTCATTTCCACATAGATAGACCTTTGTCTTCAGGAACTTCTGAGCTTAATAGGACTGACCACGGAAGTTGAATAATCCGAGAAAACATCTATATATCAATATATACTAGTTTGGGGTCATAAAAACACATTTTGAAGAACTAGTTCAATGTCGAATTTCTACCGTTTTGGTCAAAGTTTGACATCATTCAAAAGTATAACCCATTGTTGGATGTCCAAAACGTATTCCTAGAACATTTATTTTGAAGAATCTAATATAAACCCGGTCTGCCAAACCCAAGTGAGAATCCACTAGCCATTCTGATTGATCACTCACCTTGAGGTATGAGACATAATGGCAAGTTAAAATCCACTTGCCTTGGTTTAGGTCCAGCTAGATCTGCTCTGAGGTAGACTATCCCCATTTTGACACAAATACAATTTTGAAGAAAAAGAGGTAGCAGGACTCACCTTGGTCTTGAGATCATTAATGACATCCCCCACAGTACTCTGTTTTGGTAACCTTATGGTATGAATAACCACCTGAAAATGTTGACCCATGATTGAATGAGCATAGTAAGTAATTACAGATTCACCCAAAAATCACTTTTTTGCCCTTTATGAACCTCGGGACTTCAACACCCAGGGTAAGCCTCTCTAGCCTTGGGCTTAGGCCTGCGCTTAGGCATACTTTTAACAACTATGTGCCAAACATAAAATCACAAAACATGCCGGAGACCAATACTCACTTCATCCTTGGTGGCATGATGACAAGCAACTTTAAGAGTTTTGAGGCCTTGCAGTTCCGGCAAAGGAATATCCAACACTTCATAATACAAAATATCTGAAATCTATCATGGAGAAGGGAAGTTGTGTTACAAGAATCATAAGACTAAATATTCAATATAAAAGTAAACCTAAATCTCCAATCAGGTTAGCATCAATATCATGAAACTACCTGATTATAGTGAACAAGCATGTCTGTAAGGCGGTCCACTCCGCGGTACTTTATTGGTTGAGGTTTCGGTTGTTGTGAGTAGCAGTTATGAGGCGTGAGCCTGATTTTAGATGGATCCTCCAAGACAAGATGGCGAGCCACACTTTCTACGACTTCATCATAGTTGTTCTGCTTTGAACTGGAAATTTGTATTAACACCAAGACAGCAAAATATAAATAGACGAATAAAGCAACCCAAAAGATAAATAGTAATATGGTAGTACTAAAAAAATTTTGAGCAGAGATACGTACAGCTCCAGACAGAATTCATCGTCCTTGGGTTTCTCCAATGAACGGAAACGAACAACCTATGAACCATTGAACACTGTACTAAAAACTTGACCAGAACAATATTGAATGGAATAAAAGTTCCAAGAACAATTACCTTCACAACAAACACCAAGCTATCAACTTATAGGTTAGCATTTTGCCAAAGGTTTAAACATCCATTGGTTAGGTTTACCTAATTATTCATCCAATGTTTACCTCACATGTAATGATCTCTAATACCCACTGCATTTACGAGATAGGATCGCATTATAGAAAGGCTTTGATGAATGAAATGATGTCTTCCATTATATACTTAGGCGATGCACATAAAATTTTTCCTATCTAAGACATTGACAATGGAGGAACAGTCACATAAAATGGATTTGATACATTTTATCTCCTACACCTGTTGAATATATAAAATCATGGAATGGCCAGTAAAGTTGAGAAAGAGAGGGGTGAAAGAGGATAAGAGAAAAAAAGTATCTCCCATACCCAATTTCATTCTGATGTCTTAAAAGAAAACTAAAAGATAATAACCCATGACACAAGAAACTGTTAAAAAATGTACTTGTACATTTCTAGATTGTTTGTTAATGTGCACTGTAAAGTACTGGATAACATCAAGAAGAAAAAAAAGTCAAAATCTTGTCCATTATATTGTCCATTACAGCGTACCAAGCATGCCCTCATGTTCTATTTTCCAGTAAATGGTGTAGTACTTGCAAACAAAAACTGAAAATATAGGTCACTCCATCAAGCTTTCTGCGTTCCATGACTATCAATTATTTTAGCCCTATTTTCTCAGAAAATTGATTATTGAACCTGGTAGTCACATTTGAGTAAACAACATGAGATTGGAAGTTGTAGATGATAAAAGGGAATTAAAAATTTAAAGAAAAATTCTAAATTTAGCCCACATGAAAGAGAAACCAAAAGAAAAACTGAACCATGATGTAATTCACCCAAGTAGTTTATGAGGCATATTTTCGTGGTTAAGGGCATACCTGGCGATTATGCACATAATCCAAAAATGCAGGAACAATAGGATAACGGAATTGTTCACTGCTTTGACTTTGAAGGGATTTCTGAAAGCAAATGACATCCCCATCTTCAAGCTGCCAAAGGGAAGAGCACCAAAAGAAATTTTTCAGTCACACACGAGGAATGAGATTTGCCATATGATGAAACTGATGAAATGATACTAAAAAGAAGCAATTACCTGATTGCCACGGAAACTTAGCTTCTTGTCAACATATTCACACATCACAGTAGGTTCAAATTTGATTTCCTGCATATGAAAAGGTAAAGATAATAATTTGAAACAGTACAAGAGCATGAGCGATACAGGGAGAGAGAGAACTGACCTCAAAGAGATCAATTTCGTCATCGGGAGCAAACCCAGCCATTTCATTAAGCTTTGTCAATATGTCTGTTGGTTTGCCATTGCCTTTCACAAAAAGCCGTCCAACATACCTGATCACAATGAATAAAGATCTCATGAGTAGATGCAATTATGTCACATAGCATTAAACTCAAAACCATTACATGGAAAACTTCAAGATACTGGAGGATGCTGGGGCTGACATAAAATAGGATTTGGAGAATTTTTATTGCAGAGAATCACCAATTCAACATAACTATGAAACTGCCAGTGTTGTGAACCCAAGAAACCAGCTTAACAAGCATTTTTTAATATCTCATTTCCTTGTATCATATTCCTATTCCTACTGATCTGAATGAGCCAGCTATGATATGGTCATTTGAATGTCAGGCATGTTTTGGAATACAGAAGGAATGATGGAGAACAGGGTTCAGATATAGCTGCAACTTATCTTCTGAGGTGTCAATGCATAACATTATCATCTAATCAGCAAGAAATGAGAACGTACCGCAGCTCCTCTTTGATGGGATCGTAAATTTTGAAGAACAGAAGAATATTCTCCTTAGTTTTCTCAGGTGGAGGGATAGGCTGCAAATCCTACATAGGGGAATGTATCGCTAAGCACATAAAAAGCCAAAATCACTATAATCACCAAGAAGGAAAGATATGTGATTTAGCAGCATATTACCAAGCCATGTTCTACTTCCAAGAACAATTTTAGCTCTGCATTATTTGCTTTGTTGGATACTTCTCTCAATTGCCCAACCTGAATATAAGTTTAAGGACAAAAAATTGTAAATGCACACAAAATCAATCAACCACCATCTGACAACTTTGACAAAATCATGAAAGTTATCAACATAATTTACCAAGAAAGAAGGCTTGCCAAAAACAAAACAATAAGGTAATATGAGCAAGAGCTATAGGCCAAACAGCCAATATGATTTATATGTGTAACTAAACACAAACATGAAACATTACCAGGTCACTTCCCCTGCCCCTTCAATTTTTTGTATTTGGTGAGTAAAGCACTTAAGAAAAAGAGAGCAGGTTATGGGCTAGTAATGTCATGACCGACTACGACTGGCATAACAAGCCACCGGCCTTTTAGTTGTTCATATCATATCGAATATATAATCTCATTCATCAATATCAACATTCGGCGGAGGAGCAACTTCAATTGCTGCTTCACTTTTAAAGCGCAACTCTTGTTAAAAGCATAAATACACACATAAATGGGAAAACCTCTTGCTGCATATCCAAAATATGTTCCATCACATTTCTTGATAACGTGATGGAACCAGCAAAAGAAAAACAGATCAAGACAACAAGAAAGAAGGGAAAAGATTCAGTGGTCAGAAACTAAGGAACCATGGCAGTATGGCACATATATTTGGAATAGATTTCATTTTGAGAGAGTTGAATTTCCAGGAATTAGTCCATTCAAGTCTTCAACAGCCCAATGGTTATACAGGTATCCAAAGTACAAACGAGGTTTCCAAAAATGGATGATGAAAAGATTTAATTACTATGTGTATCTTGGCGGGTGTTCCTTTTTGTAATCCTAGGTCGGAACAAGTTGATAGGATGCCCCTTTTACGTCCCAGTGTCCCCACACTATCATACCAGAAGTCAATATCTTTCTTCAAATTCAGTCAGAAAATTATTTGAAATCCAACCCTTGAAAACCTTTTTAAATATGCACTTTATAAGTCACTTAAAGCAAGATTCTTGATTGGGATTACACCAAATGCAGAAATGAAATCTAAGTACATTAATCTTTTTTAATGTATATGACAAAAAAAAAAAAAGGACTTAATCAAAACTACAAGGTGCAAAAAGGTCAACTAAAGAATTGATAGATGCTGGTGCTAAAAGCTGCATCACCAAACTCTTTAAGAAATTTGAGAGTATTATTTACTTACTGTTCTTATAATGAAAATTGAATATTCATCAATCATCAACATCAATGTACTATTTCTTTTTTCACCATGTTACATTGGACCTTTCATAAGTGATTACTTTAGATCCAACCGAACGGCATACAACAATTTACATAGCCGACCCAACTTTATAGGATGACTTAACTTGTTGTTTTGAGATCAACCACAATGGTATCAGGAGACATAAATCAAGAATTAACGGTCATAATTTTGTAACTCAAGAGCACATAACAAGATGGACAGAAAAGCAAATACATAAATCGAAGTCAAGAATTACATACAGACTGAGCTTCCTCCGGGGGTGTAAGTGGCCGATTTGGACGGTATGTATGATTTTGGCGCTTTGCCCATAGCCAGAAACGCTGAAATTGCAGTGGTATACCAAACTCCTTGGCAACTTCTTCCTGTAAATAGACTTCATGATGGTAAAATGCAATATTATGTGTTGAAAGATGTCACTGTGCATCCCAAAAGAAAAATGTTATTCATCAGGACAACACCATCAACCAAATCCAAAAATTGTATAATCTTTAAATATGAGGGTAATGTTAACCTTTGAATCCAATTCCAATATAAGAAGTGAAGAAGTTCGAAGTCAACTAGTGATTACAGATTGCCCAAAGAATGATTCAGCAGATCAACTAGGGGTGATAAAATGGATCTGGAACTGTCAACCTACGCAAATCCACTGGCAATTTAGGCACTTGGGTTGCCAGTTTAAAAGACAGGTTGGAGACAGTTGGTCCTGGCACAGCTAGTGATTTACATGTGGATAATGGGCTGGAAGAAATTCAATAACAGGTCGGACTACAGCCATATCGATTTCAACTGTTATGAGTAGTTCCCAACAGTGCAATCCTAGGAAAAGTAACTTCCAATGTGACATATGGAAGCCACATCATAGTATTTTTCCCTGATCTTGTGTAATGCATTAACCCAGAAGCACCAACAGGTTTCAACATGTGGCAAGTAAAATAACCAAGAACCATCATAATATTTCAAACTGACCCATACTATAAATACCACATGGACAAGACCGCACAAATCTCTGTCACAGAGTCACTTTACAAATATCTTGTTTCTCTTTAAAAATCCAAACAAAAGAATTTAAATGGAACATGAATTGTGAGTTAATCATAACTCATAACAAGGCCAAACCATTCACGACTAACTGCTGAACTCACCCCACCCCCACCCCACCCCACCCCACCCCACCCCCACCCCCACCCCAAAAGCCAAGCCAAGCCAAGCCAAGCCAACACATAGATCAACGTGTATCCAATAAATATGACGACATATATTCAAATTAGAAAACAAAATTATAAAGGATACCTTAAAAAGGTTAAAAGACAGCTGTTTCTGAATACGAAAACTGCGAACTTTGTCATGATCCACAAGATCAAAATATACCTCCTTTCCAATCTGCTGAACTAGGTCCTCATCACGAGCAACCTATAAGGCATAACAATATCACAAACGAATTCCCATGTGTAACAGATGGAACTGACAAGAGAACAGCTTAAGCAGGAACCTTAATAATTGTGTAGAGGTGTGCCTCTGCTTTTCCTTTCTCTTTTTCGCTCCTTTTCTTCTTGTTCTTTCTTTAATCTTATCTGAAATGTTTTTGTTCTAGATATCAATAAATTGGTGTGAGCACCAGAAACTGGTCAACAGCAAGGTTATCAAAATATCTTACCCTCAGGTGTTCTGCAATGTCCTTCTCATCCACATTGCAAATTATTTTATCCTTGTCATTTTCACGTATGTACACAAGCATATATGCGTTTGAATATTTTGTGAATTTGAATGGTGAGTTATTGAATCCAGGGTTCGTCTGTGGTAACTGTGGTGCAGAAGAAGGAATAGAAACAGAAAATATTAAAATGAACAGCACAATCAATAAGCAGGAAACTCACATACAAAAAGATAAAAAGCTACCTCTTCCTCACCACCGTACTGCTCTTCCAACGCTCTCTTCATGTCTTCTTTGGTTACACGTTCATCATCAAATTTGAACCTAAAGGAAAACAAAGTCAAGTGTATGTCAACAACCACATAAAGTAAAGCAACCAAAAACTGCACTTTGTGGAGTAGAATGGTGGGCAATTCAAAAACTGAAGCAGGAATAAACCACGACTATGAATTCATGATTCTGAAATCTGAATCAACAGCATGCACAACCAAAGAACAAGAAGAAATTTTGCACATCTACTGCAGCTGTAAACAGCAATGAAATAGCAAATTAAAAGACCCCAGGCAATAAAACAGAGATTAAAAAAAAAAAAAACTTCTAATCAGACTTGTCACCACCAAATTCAAATACAAGGTAACTGAAGCAGAAAAATTGAGCAATGCATTTCAAAAAAATTTCCCGCATAGGCTCAAAATAGCAAAAAGGTATGTACACAATGCAAATATAGTAAAAACACAATAAAAAGATAGCAGTTTAATGAATACCACTGATCAGAAAGGGTTGGCCTGATATAAGCATAATAATGTCCACCATGCACCCCACCGCTGTGAACCAAAACACTACAAACAGCAAGCACAGATTTAGTACAAGAAGTATCATAAAGATTAATTTCGTCCTGTAATTATATCCAGATGTCATAGCAAGAAAAGAAAATATATTTTATATGTTCTGATAGATTTCTAGAAATCAATATTGGAACCCAAAAAATTCAGTGGATTCAGAAAAAAAAAAAGACAGGAGGAAGAGAAGGGAGAGCAGTGAAAAAAGGATATCTTAGTGCTTGTTTGCCTGCGCTTAAATTATAATTTAAGTTGGTCAAATTGGTCAAACATACTTTTTATCCTCACATTTTGTAGTACCCACTTATTATCCACACATTTATGGGAACTCACAACTTATAAACACTTCAAATAATAATTTCATGCACTTAATGACCATTATCAAGAAGTTTTGTGGGAAAAAATTAGCAAGACAGCATTAAAAGATGAAATAAAACAACAAGCACACTTCCAATAACGAGGAGAAGAATGCATTTTTAATTGTTAAAAGGCATGAAGGGCACAAAACAATTAATAAGGCCAACATGGCATGTGTCTCCAATGTTTAAAAAGGCGGAAATAGGTACTGAGGCTCTTTTCAGTTGTGAGGCGAGGCGTAAGTCTCGAGGGGGTTTGAGGCGTAAGCCTCACCACGAACTAAAAAATTAGTCAAAAGACTATAAATTGATATAAAATAGTCTATTTTAACAAGTAAAAAACAGAACCTTTATTGAAATTTCTTAAGTATACTATCAAAAACATGATCTGCTTGTTGACAAATTTTACTCCTTGTTGACAAATTTTACTCCTTTTAAAAACATGATCTTCTCCTGATGTCTGACTTAGTGACTTGTCCGTTGCTATACCAAACAACCTTTGGAGCTTTTATTTTGAATTGTAAGAAGGTCCAAATCTTTTGATATTATATGTTATGTACTTATATTATTGGTTCCAGATTAATTAACTAAAAGCCCAATTGAAAAGTAATTATAATCCCAACAAAAATTAATTAAAAGCCCATCTATTAAAGTTAAGAAAATTGGCCCAATTAACTAAAAGCCCAACTGAAAATTAAGTTAGATGCGAGGCGTACGCCTCACGCTTTTGAGGCGCTATTGCGTGAGGCGTACCTCACATAGAGAGGTGCAAGGAGCTTAAAAAAGCACTTAAATCCATGCCTCAAGGCGTGGATGATGCGCCTCACCAGCGCCTTTTCAAACCATGTGTGTCTCATCTAAAAAAATATACATAACCAGAAAAAGAACGTAATTAAAATAATAGTAAAGAAATGCAGCAACAGAATACCTGTGGAGTGTGTAGAGGTTGCGAACACTCCTATCCACATCAGGAGACAAATATTTTCCATTCTCAATGTCAAGATCAAGTTGCAAAGGGAACTCATACCGGTCATTTATCTGTTTAATCAATATAATAAATAAAATTAAATGATAAATTATTTCGGAAGCTGGATATAACCAAAGATGTTACAAGAAGCAACTAAAACATTGTTTCTTTCGACAACCGTCCAAATTACGAGCACATTTAAGAAAACAATTGTTTAGCTAACTTCTATAAAGCAAGCTTCATAAAAACTTTCAAAACCCTGATCCTCAAACAGACGTGCACCAGAAAAAAGGAACTTAAAAACACCAGCTTCAGTCAGGAAAGAGAGGTAAGAACATTTCCAGAATATTGAAAAGACACAAAATGGTATCTTCCAGAGATGGTTTATAGCTGGGAAATCTCCCTTGGATTGTCTGGGAGTTTCGGAGGATACGAGAAAGAATCAACTAAACAAATTACTGTTTTCTGACAAGTGGAAATCAGCCAAACAAACTAGTTTCTGGCCACTGGAATACTTGCAAGAAGGAAAAAGCAGAGACCTATCAGGCTTGAAATTCATGTTGAAAATAGCGAAAGACTTGAGGTCTCACCATGCAGCCTAGTTGACAAGCCCAGTCAATCAACCAGACTAATTAGAGACACATAAAGTTGGCCAGACAATATATATTATACACAAAACAAAGCTGAATCAAAAGGGTAGTTCATAAATTCTAACTGATGAATTCTTACCTTTACCATAGTATCCCGAATAAAATCATATTCAAATCTTTTTAACTGAAGCTGGAGAACAGGTGGGAAATCAGTGAACAGGACACCCTTCCTGGCATCCTGCAAAGATCAAAGTCAGACCATAGCTTTGTGAGAGATAGAAGCTTTGAAACAAATAAAATGAGAGAGTGTGTAATCATAGATCAGACATCAAAAATAAAGATGGACTCGCATAATAGAAAGTAGGTTGGTATCATCAGGCACTTGCAAATTTACATCTTGATTTTTCTTCAATAATAAGGTAAGAAACTACATGCATGTATCCATTGCTTATGGCAACATTATATGCAATCAACTTAGAAAAGGTTTTCTTTCTCTAATTTTGACACCTTTCTTTCCTTCCCAATCTCCTTGCGTAAACTTACAGCAGAGGCACAACTTCCAAGAACTGGCTATTGAGTTGCCAAGCCTTAAGGGCACTTTAACCCACAATATTTGTTCTAACATCTGCCAAAACAAATAAGGAACATAAAATGTAAAAAGACATCCAACCTGCAAACCATATTGTTCAGCGTGATATTTATTGTCACCCTCAAGGCGTTCCACTTCTACATATTTGTCAAAAGAAGCATACACATCCTTGCAGCCTTTGACATCAAGCTGAAGATCTGACATACACAAAAATATCAAAAAGACGTAAACCATCAATCTCAGAAGGGTCACATCAGTTGGGTGCTCATGGACATACCATAAAAAGATTCCTTCCTTGTTGATTTATAGTCCACATTGATACATTCAATATAATTCATGTGGTGCCCTTCAAATAATTGTTGTATGGTACCCTCCACAACAGTTCCCTGACAAAAACAATGAAAATAATGAATAAGCACCCAATCTCAATGGAAGCACAAACACCAGAAACCTCAATGTTATAGTTTCTACATCAGTATTTAGTAATGAGAAAAATACAGTGTTGCTAGACATGTTACTTTCATTTTGTCTTCAAGTTTTTCACAAAGAACCCTATTTAGCTCTTGAACATCATGCTGCATAAACGAATCATATGTATCCCATCCAAAAGATTTTGTCAACTCCTTTGTTGCTACACTAGTATCACTGTACTGGAGCTTATAGAATAAACTCTGCAAAGCCAAAGGGATGCTTCCTGATGGATTGTCATTCTCCGTGGTCGGCATGTGGTATACTGCCTGAAATACAGTTCATATTAGGCATTTTCTAGGAAAATAATATTGAAGAGAAGCAAACATGTGTACGAACCTTTCTGAAATAAGGAATATGGTACAATGTCTGGAGGAGAGAGTTCATATAACATGTAGCTCCCTGATTCTTGAGACCCACATAACCTGTCTCCTTCTTTGAGTCATGTGACCAATAATCAACAATTTTACGAACAGCAACATCAGCCTCGACTACACATGTATCATTCACAAGATAACCTCTACCGGGGTCATATAATTCACTAAGAGGCATGAATGAAGTGAAGCCCCAATCACTTTCTCTCGCATTAAACTGGTGTTGTGTGTCTGCAGAATTAGTTTTATCAAAACCATCATCCAACCAGCAATGCTACCATATATGAACTATGGGAATCTATATTAGATTAGATGTCTTATAGCAAAGAACAACAAACAAGAAAGTGGAAAGTAGAAAGGAGAAGCATGTGAGACAACAATCTATAAGGGCTAATGTTAAAAGGAAGATGAAGTAAATACACAATTCAGCAACTAATAAAGCACCAAATCTCTAATGTTATACGCAGTAATTTATAGCTTCAATGTTTGATTTCCAATAGGCAAGTATAACAGTCCTCAGAAACTTGAAAAGACTGGCGACTTGTAATTGATAGTACTGTCTTAGAATGGGAGATATATTAATAATTTCAATGCAACTTGTGCTCACGTCAATTTTCCTACTTGAAAGCTGCTATTCATCTACTTGGTGCTATTTTACAATAAACCATGCTTTGTTTTCCACTCCATGGTTTAGCAATTTTTCCACATCAAAACCAAGTGTAAAACACACAATGCATAATCACCCAAAATTTAAATAGAAATAGAAAGATGTAGTTTTTCTACATTTTAAAACAAACTATGACCAAATAAGGCCTAGAAAAATTATTTAATAAGGTTGATAAGCAAACCATTAACATGATCTATCGTCGTTGTGAAGTAGATGAATGTTGCGATGGACTGAGCATAGTGGGAAAAAGTAAAGAATTCATGTAGCTGACCCAAAATTTATTCGGAAACAAGGCTCAGTTTTCTGCTGCTGTTGTTGTTATAAAGCCAAATTCACCGGCTTGATTTCTTACTTCATATCAATATATGACCAAAAGGTAAAAGTACACTTTTTTGCAAGAACAACACGCTAAGAAAATCATAGCAAAGGTTAACCACAATCTATCAATTTCTAGTATCCTAGTGTTTATCGGAATCACTACCAAAGCTGGAATGCATGGAAAATCTACAGTTAATTTTTCTTAATGAAAGAGCTCAATTACTTCGTCATAGAATTGATTCATTAGGAATTGCTGCTAGTGTATTTGATTTTGTCCTTCTGGAGAGCATGCAGTTATTTCACCATGAAAAGTTACAAACATCCTTCGCTACAAAAAGGCAATGTGGCATTTTACTACACTGCAACTTTTGGTGTTTGAATCTCGTTGTTAGAGTATCATCTATAATTAACAAATGAATTTATCTGGCTGATTTATCTGGAATATTTTTTCCCAAAAGTAACTAAAGAATATATACAAGCAAGTTGGGACAGATGACGAGGACTGTGCAAAGGAAGCGCTGAAAATGGATAATTAACAAATGAGTTTATCTGGCTGATTTATCTGGAATATTTTTTCCCAAAAATAACTAAAGAATCTATACAAGCAAGTTGGGACAGATGACAAGGACTGTGCAAAGGAAGCACTGAAAATGGATAATCACAGAGGTTCTCAAAGAATGAAACAAAAATGGCGAATGATCGCCCTAAACCAGATGCTGAGCCATTCCCATGCATAAAGTCCTCTACAGCCACATTTATATTACACAGTTCTAGCAAACAATGCAACAACCAATGCCAGAGAAGGCAAACATTTAACAAGCTGCTAAACTCCATTAGTTCTAACTGTCTGATTCGCTAAGATCAATAAAGGCCAACAAGCCAGAGACTCAACACGTTGTGTTGTTGAAAAAAATGTAGACGAAAAACCATCACCTCATAAACTTCCATTTTTACTAATGTTTTGTATCAATAGTCGAGGTATGGGTCAATGCCAAACCCCCCACCTAGGCACAGGTGTTTTGTCCACTAGTGTTCGAAATAAACTCAATCATGACTAGTGTAATTGCATTTAACTTTAGATCCATCTAGAATTTTATATTTTCTTTATTCACTGCAGTACTTCTTGCAGTAAGGTTATATTTTCACATTTGAACTGCTTCAATCATTAAGCACGATAGGATAAAAGAGAAAAATGGGACAAACACCAAAGGATGATAAAACTGCAATAGTTTTCATATACACGGATGGCAGAACTGTGACACAGCTATTTTTCTTCACAAATAGACTTAGCACAGAGTATTAATTTGCATTTGAAACCGCAATATAATTAACCAAGTAAGTTATAGGTAAAGCATTTTCTAGTAGAAACCTTTCAATGCTCCAGCAAAAAGTGGTAGTCTAAGCAACATATTCAATGTCAAGAGACTCGAGATAATCAGCTATCACAACACAACTTCTAAAGTCTATACGAATCAATAACAACTGCAAATGAAATCAACATGTGAATACTAAGAAATTCTTACCTTTCCTAACAGTGAATTTGCTGTGAATTTGATTGATCACTGACAAGCTAAACTGTGCATATCTACTCCAACCATAGGGCAAAGTTGTAGAATCCGCTACATCCAGATACATCGATAAATGTTCAACATTATTCCCTTTCGAAATGTAAGCACTCTCCTGACCACCAGAAAGCAATTTACTTCAATTACACAAATAATAATAATAATAACAACGACGAGACGGAGCGATGAGACATCTAATGGACATGCAGAACAATTCATAAATTACCATTTGTATCCTCCCACAAAGAAAACTTCAGAATAGAGCTTCTTCGTATTCAACCTCGAAAAATTCTCAATTGTCCATGTAAACCGGGCTGAAGGTGGATCGTCCACTGCTTGGGCGTCCACTGTATTTGTCACTTCCACAGGCGCAACTAGAAAAAATCAACGATTACCAAACCCAATATTTATGAATCAGAAAACAGAATAACGCAGGCGAAAATAAGAATACGAGTTCCACCAATATTTGTACGTAGAGAAGGCAATACCTTCCATCGGTTGAGGGCCTTCAGGGACAAAATCAGCATGAGGAACCAGCATCTCGTCCTCCTCTGCCTGCTAAAAAAAAAAAAATAGAACCAAACGCCACAAAGATTGGATCTAATCAGTTTGGCCACAGGTTTTCTAACCCAAAGCCGATAATTCAAGCTTTTCCCGTAACTAAATCGCAAAATTAAGGTCAATTTTCAGACCCTACTATTACAATCAAGGCTAAAGTTCAAATTACACCATCAAGAAATCATCAATTGCCTAACAAAATTTAATCTATCGAGTGAAAAAGTGCAACAAACAGTAAAAAGAGTGAAACCCAGTAATTTGGTCAGCTATACACATTCGTATATATGCATGCGTGATACATATATGATACGCATATTTGTGGGTATAATTTTTTGAGAGAAGAAAATTTTACTTACGTCCATTGGGGGAGAGGTCATGAGGGTCATGGGTGGGGATTGGCGCCGTGCGATCGGAGATACTGGACGACTTTATGCGCGTACATACAGAGAAAAGAGAAATCTAGTCACGATCGATCGATAAGTCTCCTTGCATTGTCTGGGAGTTTCGGAGGATACGAGAAAGAATCAACTAAACAAATTACTGTTTTCTGACAAGTGGAAATCAGCCAAACAAACTAGTTTCTGGCCACTGGAATACTTGCAAGAAGGAAAAAGCAGAGACCTATCAGGCTTGAAATTCATGTTGAAAATAGCGAAAGACTTGAGGTCTCACCATGCAGCCTAGTTGACAAGCCCAGTCAATCAACTAGACTAATTAGAGACACATAAAGTTGGCCACACAATATATATTATACACAAAACACAGCTGAATCAAAAGGGTAGTTCATAAATTCTAACTGATGAATTCTTACCTTTACCATAGTATCCCGAATAAAATCATATTCAAATCTTTTTAACTGAAGCTGGAGAACAGGTGGGAAATCAGTGAACAGGACACCCTTCCTGGCATCCTGCAAAGATCAAAGTCAGACCATAGCTTTGTGAGAGATAGAAGCTTTGAAACAAATAAAATGAGAGAGTGTGTAATCATAGATCAGACATCAAAAATAAAGATGGACTCGCATAATAGAAAGTAGGTTGGTATCATCAGGCACTTGCAGATTTACATCTTGATTTTTCTTCAATAATAAGGTAAGAAACTACATGCATGTATCCATTGCTTATGGCAACATTATATGCAATCAACTTAGAAAAGGTTTTCTTTCTCTAATTTTGACACCTTTCTTTCCTTCCCAATCTCCTTGCGTCGCTTACAGCAGAGGCACAACTTCCAAGAATTGGCTATTGAGTTGCCAAGCCTTAAGGGCACTTTAACCCACAATATTTGTTCTAACATCTGCCAAAACAAATAAGGAACATAAAATGTAAAAAAGACATCCAACCTGCAAACCATATTGTTCAGCGTGATATTTATTGTCACCCTCAAGGCGTTCCACTTCCACATATTTGTCAAAAGAAGCATACACATCCTTGCAGCCTTTGACATCAAGCTGAAGATCTGACATACACAAAAATCAAAAAGACGTAAACCATGAATCTCAGAAGGGTCACATCAGTTGGGTGCTCATGGACATACCATAAAAGATTCCTTCCTTGTTGATTTATAGTCCACATTGATACATTCAATATAATTCATGTGGTGCCCTTCAAATAATTGTTGTATCGCACCCTCCACAACAGTTCCCTGACAAAAACAATGAAAATAATGAATAAGCACCCAATCTCAATGGAAGCACAAACACCAGAAACCTCAATGTTATAGTTTCTACATCAGTATTTAGTAATGAGAAAATACAGTGTTGCTAGACATGTTACTTTCATTTTGTCTTCAAGTTTTCACAAAGAACCCTATTTAGCTCTTGAACATCATGCTGCATAAGCGAATCATATGTATCCCATCCAAAAGATTTTGTCAACTCCTTTGTTGCTACACTAGTATCACTATACTGGAGCTTATAGAATAAACTCTGCAAAGCCAAAGGGATGCTTCCTGATGGATTATCATTCTCCGTGGTCGGCATGTGGTATACTGCCTGAAATACAGTTCATATTAGGCATTTTCTAGGAAAATAATATTGAAGAGAAGCAAACATGTGTACGAACCTTTCTGAAATAAGGAATATGGTACAATGTCTGGAGGAGAGAGTTCATATAACATGTAGCTCCCTGATTCTTGAGACCCACATAACCTGTCTCCTTCTTTGAGTCATGTGACCAATAATCAACAATTTCGAACAGCAACATCAGCCTCGACTACATGTATCATTCACAAGATAACCTCTACCGGGTCATATAATTCACTAAGAGGCATGAATGAAGTGAAGCCCCAATCACTTTCTCTCGCATTAAACTGGTGTTGTGTGTCTGCAGAATTAGTTTATCAAAACCACCATCCAACCAGCAATGCTACCATATATGAACTATGGGAATCTATATTAGATTAGATGTCTTATAGCAAAGAACAACAAACAAGAAAGTGGAAAGTAGAAAGGAGAAGCATGTGAGACAACAATCTATATGGGCTAATGTTAAAGGAAGATGAAGTAAATACACAATTCAGCAACTAATAAAGCACCAAATCTCTAATGTTATACGCATAATTTATAGCTTCAATGTTTGATTTCCAATAGGCAAGTATAACAGTCCTCAGAAACTTGAAAAGACTGGCGACTTGTAATTGATAGTACTGTCTTAGAATGGGAGATATATTAATAATTTCAATGCAACTTGTGCTCACGTCAATTTTCCTACTTGAAAGCTGCTATTCATCTACTTGGTGCTATTGTACAATAAACCATGCTTTGTTTTCACTCCATGGTTTAGCAATTTTTCCACATCAAAACCAAGTGTAAAACACACAATGCATAATCACCCAAAATTTAAATAGAACTAGAAAGATGTAGTTTTTCTACATTTTAAAACAAACTATGACCAAATAAGGCCGAGAAAAATTATTTAATAAGGTTGATAAGCAAACCATTAACATGATCTATCGTCGTTGTGAAGTAGATGAATGTTGCGATGGACTGAGCATAGTGGGAAAAAGTAAAGAATTCATGTAGCTGACCCAAAATTTATTCGGAAACAAGGCTCAGTTTTCTGCTGCTTGTTGTTGTTATAAAGCCAAATTCACTGGCTTGATTTCTTACTTCATATCAATATATGACCAAAAGGTAAAAGTACACTTTTTTGCAAGAACAACACGCTAAGAAAATCATAGCAAAGGTTAACCACAATCTATCAATTTCTAGTATCCTAGTGTTTATCGGAATCACTACCAAAGCTGGAATGCATGGAAAATCTACAGTTAATTTTTCTTAATGAAAGAGCTCAATTACTTCGTCATAGAATTGATTCATTAGGAATTGCTGCTAGTGTATTTGATTTTGTCCTTCTGGAGAGCATGCAGTTATTTCACCATGAAAAGTTACAAACATCCTTCGCTACAAAAAGGCAATGTGGCATTTTACTACACTGCAACTTTTGGTGTTTGAATCTCGTTGTTGGAGTATCATCTATAATTAACAAATGAATTTATCTGGCTGATTTATCTGGAATATTTTTTCCCAAAAGTAACTAAAGAATATATACAAGCAAGTTGGGACAGATGGCGAGGACTGTGCAAAGGAAGCTGAAAATGGATAATTAACAAATGAGTTTATCTGGCTGATTTATCTGGAATATTTTTTCCCAAAATAACTAAAGAATCTATACAAGCAAGTTGGGACAGATGACAAGGACTGTACAAAGGAAGCTGAAAATGGATAATCACAGAGGTTCTCAAAGAATGAAACAAAATGGCGAATGATCGCCCTAAACCAGATGCTGAGCCATTCCCATGCATAAAGTCCTCTACAGCCACATTTACATTACACAGTTCTAGCAAACAATGCAACAACCAATGCCAGAGAGGGCAAACATTTAACAAGCTGCCAAACTCCATTAGTTCTAACTGTCTGATTCGCTAAGATCAATAAAGGCCAACAAGCCAGAGACTCAACACGTTGTGTTGTTGAAAAAAATGTAGACGAAAAACCATCACCTCATAAACTTCCTTTTTTACTAATGTTTTGTATCAATAGTCGAGGTATGGGTCAATGCCAAACCCCCCACCTAGGCACAGGTGTTTTGTCCACTAGTGTTCGAAATAAACTCAATCATGACTAGTGTAATTGCATTTAACTTTAGATCCATCTAGAATTTTATATTTTCTTTAATCACTGCAGTACTTCTTGCAGTAAGGTTATATTTTCACATTTGAACTGCTTCAATCATTAAGCACGAAAGGATAAAAGAGAAAAATGAGACAAACACCAAAGGATGATAAAACTGCAATAGTTTTCATATACACGGATGGCAGAACTGTGACACAGCTTATTTTTCTTCACAAATAGACTTAGCACAGAGTATTAATTTGCATTTGAAACCGCAATATAATTAACCAAGTAAGTTATAGGTAAAGCATTTTCTGGTAGAAACCTTACAATGCTCCAGCAAAAAGTGGTAGTCTAAGCAATATATTCAATGTCAAGAGACTCGAGATAATCGGCTATTCACAACACAACTTCTAAAGTCTATACGAATCAATAACAACTGCAAATGAAATCAACATGTGAATACTAAGAAATTCTTACCTTTCCTAACAGTGAATTTGCTGTGAATTTGATTGATCACTGACAAGCTAAACTGTGCATATCTACTCCAACCATAGGGCAAAGTTGTAGAATCCGCTACATCCAGATACATCGATAAATGTTCAACATTATTCCCTTTCGGAAATGTAAGCACTCTCCTGACCACCACAAAGCAATTTACTTCAATTACACAAATAATAATAATAACAACGACGACGGAGACGGAGACGGAGACATATAATCTAATGGGCATGCAGAACAATTCATAAATTACCATTTGTATCCTCCCACAAAGAAAACTTCAGAATAGAGCTTCTTCGTATTCAACCTCGAAAAATTCTCAATTGTCCATGTAAACCGGGCTGAAGGTGGATCGTCCACTGCTTGGGCGTCCACTGTATTTGTCACTTCCACAGGCGCAACTAGAAAAAATCAACAATTACCAAACCCAATATTTATGAATCAGAAAACAGAAGAACGCAGGTGAAAATAAGAATACGAGTTCCACCAATATTTGTACGTAGAGAAGGCAATACCTTCCATCGGTTGAGGGCCTTCAGGGACAAAATCAGCATGAGGAACCAGCATCTCGTCCTCCTCTGCCTGCTAAAAAAAAATAGAACCAAACGCCACAAAGATTGGATCTAATCAGTTTGGCCACAGGTTTTCTAACCCAAAGCCGAGAATTCAAGCTTTTCCCGTAACTAAATCGCAAAATTCAGGTCAATTTTCAGACCCTACTATTACAATCAAGGCTAGAGTTCAAATTACACCATCAAGAAATCATAAATTGCCCAACAAAATTTAATCTATCGAGTGAAAAAGTGCAAGAAACAGTAAAAGAGTGAAACCCAGTAATTTGGTCAGCTATACATTTCGTATATATGCACGTGATATATATATGATACGCATATTTGTGGGTATAATTTTTAGAGAGAAAAAATTTTACTTACGTCCATTGGGGAGAGGTCATGAGGGTCATGGGTGGGGATTGGCGCCGTGCGATCGGAGATACTGGACGACTTTATGCGCGTACATACAGAGAAAAGAGAAATCTAGTCACGATCGATCGATAAGAGTTGTAAGAAAGAAAGACATCTGGGTGAGGACGAAATTGAAAGGGGTTTAAATTTGAAGGGGCATTTTGGAATTTTGGGAAACATGTTACAGGCGGACCACAGTAACAGATGGTGAGGGTGTGTTTGGGAAGAACTTAGAACTAAATTAAATTTTGTCAACTGAATTTGGTAATGAAATTAATTATTTGGAAAATAATATTTTAAAATATGAATATTGCGTAAAATTGGAAAAAATATTAACGTTGAGGAAAAGATAAATTTTGACATATGAATAACGACAATAGTTTAATAAAGTTATATTACATTTGAAATGTAATGTAATATCCGATATGAATTTATCGACGGTTGTTTGAATGCAACAATGTTGGAAATCCCATGGAATG
The DNA here is from genome assembly GCA_023638005.1 of Forsythia suspensa. Lineage (NCBI taxonomy): Eukaryota > Viridiplantae > Streptophyta > Magnoliopsida > Lamiales > Oleaceae > Forsythia > Forsythia suspensa. The sequence goes on along the minus strand of CM042674.1, from coordinate 33,438,180 downwards.
GTGGGTTGACACGGGTGCAACCCGTCACATATGTCCGATAAGGATATGTTCACATCCTACATTCCAACCGAGGGAGAAAAGTGCTTTATGGGAACTCCTCATCATCCAAAGTGGAAGGACAAGGCAAAGTGATATTGAAGATGACATCGGAAAGGAACTTAGCCTCAACAATGTTCTTCACGCATCGGGATATTCGCAAAAAACCTTGTGTCGGGTTCTTTGTTAAGCAAGAATGGCTTTAAGTTAGTCTTTGTGTCGAGATAAGTTTGTACTTACCAAGAATAATATGTATGTTGGCAAAGGCTATGTAAAAGATGGACTATTCAAAATGAATGTCCTAACTATTGTATCGAAAGTTATGAATAAAACGCCATCTTCCGTTTATATTCTTGAGTCGTCTAATTTATGGCACCATAGATTAGGACATGCAAACTTTAATTCAATACATAAGTTAATGAATTTAAGTGTATTCGAATATGCATTTTAATAATGGAAAATGCGAAACATGTGTAGAGGCAAAAGCGGCCAAGCACCTTTTCATTCGGTTGAACGAACCACAACACCTCTAGAATTAATTCACACGGATGTGTGTGATTTAAAGTTTGTACAAACAAGAGGTGGTAAAAATTATTTCATCACGTTCATAGATGATTGTACAAGATAATCGCTATTACGTATACTTGTTGAAAAGCAAAGATGAAGCTTTGGAAGTGTTCAAACACTACAAAAACCGAAGTTGAAAATCAACTTGGAAAAGCGAATAAAAATGATTCGTAGTGATAGAGGTGGAGAATACGTTGCACCATTTGAGGAATTTTGTGCGAATTTGGAATCATTCATCAAACTACTGCACACTTATTCACCTCAATCGAATGGGATAGCCGAACGTAAGAATCGAACACTAAAGGAAATGATGAATGCAATGTTAATAAGTTCAAACCTCAAAACTTGTGGGAGAAGCCATACTTTCTACGCAAATCATATCCTAAATAAGATACCACACAAGAGTAAAGTTGAATCACCTTACGAGTTATGGAAAGGTCGAAAACCTTCATACAAATATCTCAAAGTGTGGGGTGCTTAGTAAAGTACAAATACCCAAACCTAAACAAGTTAGGATTGGACCAAAGACAATTGATTGTGTCTTTATTGGATATGCAATCAATAGTAGTGCATATCGATTCTTGGTTCATAAATCAAGTACTTGATGTACATGTAGTCACGATTATTGAATCAAGAAATGCGGTCTTCTTTGAAGACAAATTTCCGTGTAAAGAAAAGGAAACAAGTTCGAGTTAAACGAACTTATGATAATTTACATAGAAATGACGATAATCTTCAAATAAATGAAGAACCGAGACGTAGTAAAGGCAACGAATTCTTAAGACATTCGGTCCGAATTCAGTAACCAATTTACTTGAAAATGATCCGAGGACATTTGATGAAGCAAAGGTGTCCACTCCCGAGCTCCTTTTTGGAAAGAAGTCAGACGTAATGAAATTGAATCCATCATGAATAACCATACTTGGGAATTGGTTCAACTCCTCCCGGAAACAAAGCTTTAGAAACGTAAATGGATATTCAAAAAGAAATTGAAATCGGATGGATCAATAGATAAATACAAGGCTAGATTAGTAGCCAAAGGGTATAGACAAAGGAAGGACTCGATTTCTTTGATACTTATTCACCGCGACAAGAATCACGCCTATACGTGTCTTGATTGCAATCGCGGCATTGCATAATCTTGAAATACATCAAATGGATGTTAAAACTGCGTTTCTAAACGGTGAATTAGAAGAAGAAATCTATATGGAACAACCCGAAGGGTTTGTTGCACCGGGAAATGAAAAGAAGGTGTGTAAACTTGTAAAATCCTTGTATGGATTAAAACAAGCACCAAGCAATGGCACGAAAAGTTTGATAAAACTATGTTGTCAAATGGCTTCAAAATCAATGAATGTGACAAATGTGTCTATATTAAAACACACCCGATGAATATGTGATCGTATGCCCATACGTTGACGATATACTAATTATGGGAAATAACTCAAAAGTCATTTCCTCGACTAAGAAAATGTTAACAAAACATTTTGACACGAAGGACATGGGAGTGGCGGATGTGATATTAGGGATTAAAATCTCTAAAACATCCGATGGTTTGTCATTATCTCAATCTCATTATGTTGAGACTATACTTAAGAAATTTAAAGCGTATGACGATAAACCGGGTTAAGTCACCAATTGACCTAAGTATACACTTAGCCAAGAATACCGGTGAGCCCGTATCTCAATTGGAATATTCGCGTGTCATAGGCGGGTTTGATGTACATTACCAACCGCACAAGGCCGGATATAGCATACATAGTCAACAAGTTGAGTAGATTCACTAGTAATCCAAATGTTGAACATTAGAAGGCATTAAACCGAGTTCTTAGATACTTAAGACACACGCGGTTGAATATGGATTACACTACTCAAGATATCCCGCGGTGTTAGAAGGATATGCCGATGCAAATTGGATATCGACACTAAGGATTCAAAATCCACAAGTGGTTATGTATTTACCATTGGAGGTGGAGCCGTGTCCGGAAATCGCCTAAGCAAACTTGTATAGCTCGATCCACAATGGAATCTGAGTTTATTGCTTTAGACAAAGCCGGAAAGAAGCGAGAATGGCTTCGTAATTTCCTGAAGAAATTCCATGTTGGGAAAAGCCGGTTTCGCAATTAATATACATTGCGATAATCGATCGGAATAGCAAGGGCACAAAATAAAGTATGTATAATGGTAAGTCTCGACATATCCGTTTGAGACATAACACCATTAAACAGTTAATATCGAATGGTATAATCTCTATTAACTATGTGAAGTCAAAAGAGAATTTAGTGATCCTTTGACTGAAAGGACTTGCAAGAGATCAAGTATACCATCTTTCGAGGGAATGGGCCTAAAGCCTATTGAATAGAATTTTATAACGGACACCCAACCTTGTAGATTGGAGATCCCAAAATCTTGGTTCAATGGGACAACTAAGTTATAAAAGATTCGAATAAAGCACTTATTCTCATTCCTAACTTTTAAAGTGCTATGTCAAATATGTATAAGGATAAGTATATATACTTTTAATGATTCAAAATCTTGAAGTGGAATGGTAAGAGATCACCTATATAAGTGTGAAGTGGGGGCCGCTTCTACGAGAATTCGAGGCTTAATTCTCCTAGAGCACTTATGAAACCAAGAGTTGTCCAGGGCCAAAATGGACACAACCATGAGAACCAATTTGTTAGATGAGTTATGGTGTTGGTACAATTGTTTGGGTTTACACAAACGGTGGATGGTTCAAAAACATCGTGTTCACCAACTAGCCTAGTAAATCCGATTGTATTCAACTAAAGAAGGTTCAAAGCCACAAGCTACCTATTTTGATGCTATGACTTGTCGTTTGTACTCCATTGTTAGAGTCTCGCATATCATTGCATTTCATTTGCATCGTGTTTTGCGTGTCGAGAATTTCCATTCATGTGGGGGATTGTTGGAAATTGGTTTAAAATGTCGAGAAATTAACTAAGTGACTCGTGTCAACTTGGCCAAATATACAAGACCCGACCTAATCCGTTTAGGAAAATTTGTTTGCCACTTGACGCGCGCTTGGCAACGCCTTGAACCGGATCGACTGTATGTTTAAAAGGTATATTTGGCATCTCGAAACCAATATCGAATGAATGAGAAATTACGAAAAGGACAAATCGGGTCAAATGTTTGACCATGCGATCGCACAGTATGTAAACTGCGATCGCAATATAAACCTAAATTTTAGCGAGAGTGTATTTTGGTCCTTCCATGCGATCGCAGGAGGCAAATCCTTGCGATCGCATGGTTAATCTGGGCGAAGTCTTGTTCCATTTTTGTGCTATGCGATCGCGACTTGGCAACTCTGAATAAATTGATATTGTAAGAAAATTGTGAATGGAAAGAAAAAATAAATCGCAGTTTGAAAAAATAGAGTTTACCCTTGGACATCAAGAGGGAAAAATTAATAAATAGCAACATTCATTTTGAATATACTCTAACTTAATTCTTTAGTGTGAAAAGGTAGAATTATACACTTATTCTAGATTTCTATAAGAACTCGGATTCGAAAATTTAGATGTATGCGATGTTCTTATTGTATATTTGTCAGTACTTATAAGTACTTATAAACTGATCAAACATTATTTTTATTCACACATTCTGTAAATCCTACTACTTATAATCTAAAAAAAACTTTATTAAACATACACTTAATGATTTTTTTTTTTTTGTGTATGTAAGGTTTTAGGAGAGGACGTGGAACAAATGTAGATATTACAATGATGAATTTCTCGGATTTTAGGAGAATATATGAGCTTGAGTCGTTTTATTAGGGGGTGGGATGAAAGACGAGAGGTTATATGGTTTGATTTTGTTTTTCTATTTTTTGAAATTCAGTACAAAATAAATAATATGTTCTTCTTAAATATGGTTAACAAATTGTGTTGTTCATAATTTCAATTATTGTAATTATATGCATATCTTGCAACTTGGGTTGTGCTTGCACAGTAGATGATATTGGGTGAGTTTTTTTAAATTTATAGACTCGTTAAATATTATATTTATTCATATAATTCGTAGGATTTATAGTTTTTATTTATTTTTTGTATATATATTTTATAAGACTCAATACTTATAATCTAAAAAAATTACTAAACAAATATTAAATTTGCAAAACTGCTAATCAAAGCACGTGGCAATTAAATGAGTGAAGATCTTGAAACACGTTTATAGAGTCGGGTGACAATTTTAGAACAAATTAAATATGAGTAAGCAAATTAAAATAAGAAATAAATTTAAGACTGACAAAAATTTTACTTGTACTTACACATATATACTGGTGTAGACACGTATACCCATTCACACACATATCTATAGAATGACGGCTTAACCAACATTTAACTTTAGAAAACTTTATGGTGTCTTTTTTAAAAATAAAATAAAATGGAGAACAGTATAGTATTACTATCGGTGATCCTTGACTCCCCTCTGTCAACGATTTTCAATAGCAATGTCATCAATGATGTCACTTTCAATCAGTGTAGTACCTTAATTGCTAATCGGCAATGGAGAAACCATCGGTTTCATGTAATTTTTTTTTTTTTTTTTTTTTTTTGATCGAAAAGGTTGATAACCCCAACCCCAGGGGCCCCCACCACCCCTACCCCGAGCCACATAGGGGAGGTAAATCGCAGGATGTCTCCGGTAGGGTAGGGTGGAGGGATTATGTAAGTAGTGTAACTCTCGTACCTTAATCCAGCTGAATCCTCGCACCCGACAATGGAGATCCCTCCCTTGCATCGGTTTATGCCCAGGGCGGTTTCATGTAATTTTGATGCCATGTATCGGAGATAGTCCGTAAAAATCATTTTTAATTGTTATTTAATTATTGTAGAAATTTCTTTTTACAATGACAATTTTATCAATTTTATTTTTTAAATTACCACTGTCAAAAAATTATGTTGTTAATATTAAATTATAACTTTTGTTTCCAATTAACTATTTTGTAGGTAATGTTATTTTTATTTGGTTAATTACACTAATGGTCTCCATTCTTTTAAGTTTGTAATAATTTCATCCCCATTCAATTTTTTTAGTAAATATCATCAATATCCTTTTATTTATTCGCATATATTGTCTCCAAATAACTATTTTTCACTATTTTGACAATTTTGTCTCTTTACTTAAATAAATTAAAATGATAGAAAAAAGAAAATACAATAAAAACATTGCAATTGGGCCATTAACATTTTCAAAAGTACAAATAAATCCTAAACTATTTTATTTTATACATATAAGTGTTCTTTCAAAAAAAAAAAAAAAAAAAGAATCATCTTTTCCCACCAACCCAATTTTTTTCTTTTTTACATTTTAAATATAAAATCAGCTCGAAAATTTCAAATGATTTTTATGGACATTATAATTTCCTCCTTATTCTATTTGTAGTTTGAAACCAAAATGCTTGCAGAGTTATGTCATGGGATTGATGTGACCGGCATTCGGAAATGGCACAACCACCGTTTTTCTCGTTGTCTAGGCTGCTGTAACACTACCTTCTTTGGCAAGAATGGCGCAGGAGCTCGCCAATCATATCGGGCCCCACCGACGTGTCCTACCCAATAAGAAATCCACCGAGACGAAGCACTCGTGTTGGCGTTCACGAGTCAAACCTAGATACACAACAAACCTTATCAATGGACATAGAGTCGAAAACATAGACTTCTCCACGAAACAACAACAGTAGTGATCGATCATCGTCACCTTCTCCGCTAGCCAAAGACAACAATGAAAGTCATATATGAGCTTCCCAAGCATCATAGAGTGCATCATAAATTAGGTGGGTGAGAAAAGATGATTTTTTTTTTTTTTTTTGGGGGGTGGAGAACACCTACATATATAAAATAAAATAGTTTATAATTTATTTCTACTTTTGAAAATGTTAAATGTCCAATTGCAAATTGCAATGTTTTCATTGTATTTTTTTCTATCATTTTAATTTATTTAATTCAAGGGGCAAAATTATCAAAAAAAAAAATGAAAATAGTGTAAAATAGTGATTTATGGACCATCTGTGGGAATAAATGAAAGAATGTGGATGATATTTGCTAAAAAAAATTGAATGGGGAATAAATTGTTACAAACTTGAAAGAATTGGAATCATTAGTGTAATTAACCCTTTATATTTTTATTACTTTATATATCATATTTATTGCTTCATCTCGAATGAAGGACTGAGTTATAGTTCTGGATATTGACTTTTTGGGTTTTTATTTATGGGATCTGGGATTCATTCTGTGATTATTATTTTTTTACTACGGATGAATCACAAGATCGAGAATTTGAGATGAAGAATGCTTTTCGGTTCTTGTATTTAACTCTATCTATGATTAGGAAGTGGAAGTGGAAGTGGTGTAACTTTGGCGGTGTCGCCGATGGTGGTAATGGTGGTGTTGGATTAAGCTGTATGGTGGAAGAGATGAACAATGAAATTGGGCGGCCAATGGAGCGTTTCTCTTACTAGCTAAGAGTTTCTCTCTCTAACACAAGTGAAAAATGTTGATGGACTAATTTACCCCTCAATTGTATCATGAATCGTGTTGGAAAAGTGAGATAACGGCAGCTTTTTGAACGGAATAACGTTTTGCACAAGAAATTGAGTAGATGGGGATGTTAAATACCAAAATTTAGAAGGTATGACGTTTTGCACAATAACTTCAATAGGTAGGAACGTTTTGTGCTAATTACCCATTAAATAAATTTACACAAACTATACTTACATTTTATGTCGCCAGCTCTTACACCTCTTTGACCAATATGAGGTCTACTTTATATTGGATTCAAATTCTGCATCTCCCAATCTTTTAAACACATTAAACTCTCTAATATGTCTGATTTTAGTCTTGACCTCATATCATTCAAAATCTTGCCACCTATTATAAGCGCAGACTACGATACTACAGTTGATACCGGAGGTGTTAGTAGATCGCCTGCTATAATAAAAACAATTTGGTATTAACTCTCGTTTTGTCTCCACCACCTAAGTATATCAAAATTATTTCTCTCATCTTCATCTAACATATTAAGATTGTCGTAACCAAAATATCTAGCTAATTCTAAAAGTACGTATCTACTACTTGTTTTTACATTCATGGCAGGGAAAAGCAAAGAAGAATAAATAGATTGTTAAGTCCCCTAACGAACTAAATAAACTCCAATAATCGTTATCGTCATTTGATGACGAACAAGGGATTGCTACATGAGGTTTTCTAGCGTTTCTACCGGTTGTTGCCCCATAAAAGTCGTATATTTCATATAATATTTTTTCTAAATTACCGTAAGTTATTGGATTCACATAACTTATTAGAAATTGCCGAAATAGTATGTTTTGTATATTCTAAATTTACTCTATGATCTATAATTGACACTAACAAGAATAACATAGGCAATTGTTTCTAATATTTTCTAAACTTAATCTCCACTGCAACTACAATATTAGGAAAAATTGCACATGTCTTATACCTATTAAAATTATCTACAATAAAATAAAAATAATTTAAAATCAATGGACTGATATGGTAATATACGCCAACACATGCAATTGTAATGTCGAGAAAAACATTTAAAAAATTCTCACATGGAATGTGATTTCTCAATCATATGTTTGCATATCATATTTTGAATTGCATGAGTGTCGGCCATTATAATAGACAGTTGCACAATTTTCATAACCTTCACATGCTTAAATCGTTAAATAAGTAGAGTTCCATCTATTTTTTATGTATGTACATAAATAATTTGTTAGAAGAGATATTTGTACACATAATTCATCAAATACTTGTTTTCTAGCAGGTGAAACAATAATATAATTTATGGCCCATAAATTTTAAATCGTCTTTGACAATTAAATTAAAAATGTGACATACACATTGAACCATACACATTAAGCACGAAATAAAATTCTACCAAAATTTGAATTTAATTCCCGAACTAATCAATCTATTACTATGTTATTAAGCGCAACATTATCAAATGTGAAACTGCGAATTCTAGATTCGCAATTAAATTCTATAATAATATTTATTAAATAAGTAAAAATTTGTATCACATTATGATGATAGTCAATTATTTTAAAAGTAATTATTCTTTTATGTATAATCCACAGTTTATCAATATAATGTCAAGTGGCAGCAATATATCATTTATAATTTATATCGGACCATAAATCCGAAGTGAATGATATAATACCAGAATATTTAGTTAAATCATTTATTATATTTTCTTTCTTTTTATTATATAAAGCAATAACAACGACACGAAAAGTGTTTCTAGCAAATGACACATACCTTGGTTGAAAATATCATTGTATGAATTTGGTGAAGTGAGGGCTTTCTACTATGCTAAGCGAAAACTCACCACTGGCCACCAACTAAGTCATGCCTTCCCGACATATAGAGTCTTGTAAATACACCAACTTGTTAAGATTTAAACTATAACTAGAAGATCCACCGGGAGATCCAAATGAAGTTGAGCTTGATTGATATCAACTCCTCCGTGCTTTTGCATACACTTAGAAAAATGTTGGTTTAGATAGTTCCTGTTACCACCTTTTTGCCATACAAATTTTTGTTTACAATATTTATATATTGTCTTGAAGATTGATAGTCCATATGTGGTTGTACCGGACTGCACTAATTTGTAATAATCTCAACACCGAGTCATTTATTTTGCGGCTCTTCATTTAGTAGTCTACCCATGCGTTGGTCATTTCTAATTCTTCTTCGATATCTTTTAAATCGACAATGAGATCAGTACTCTCAATCTCATAAATATCACCAAATTCAAGATTTGGAATATCATTTAGTCCACTAAAATTATTATGAATTTGGTGGCCGACGCTTCCTTGTGTGTTGTTTTGATCCTTGTAGAAAATAAAAATGTAGAAGTATAATGTAAAATTGTAAAAAACTAGAAATGTAGAAATGTAAAAACTCAACTATAAATTGTATAGTAAAAGAACTAATATTGATAATATAATTTTTTCGGATTGTGTAGATTGAGAGAATTGTGAATTTATGAAGAATTTAGAAGGTTATGGGGTATTTATAGGAGAGGGAAAAATTAGCCCTTGGAAAAAAATAATAAAAAAATAAAAACATGGACCAAAACGATCAAAAAAGTGACCGTAGGGTTTCATGACCGTTACTTTTGGTCCTCAATTTTAAAAAGTTGGGGTTTGTGGCCCACGAGTCGGCCAGGTCCTTAGGCCACCCATGAGTGATTTGTTTCCTTGGCTCAACCCAGGCCCAAAATGGACTGAGCTTTTACAAGCCGAGCCGTCGGACCCACGGGTGGCTCGGCCCAATTGCCATCCCTATCTCGACGTACATCACCTTCTTTCCCATTAATGATACTGCATTTGGACAGAATATTTGCTAAACTTTCATTACATAATATTTGCTAAACTTTCATTGTCCACAATTATTTTATCAATCTCGAACCATCTTATGCAAAGTGCAGAGCTTGACCATTACTAAATCGTTATAAGGCTTTTCGACTGACTTTGGCATCTACCTCCACAAAGGCCATCAAATAAGAATCTCATGTAGAAGCTTTTCATGAACTCTTGCCAATGTACATACATAACTCATAGGTTGCTGGTGGAACGAGCACTTCTGGTAAAGGTGGTTCAACGCAACTTGAAGGCTTTAGGAATAATCTACAAGATGAACTTTTAAATATTAACAATAAAAGTTTTAGATGGAGTAAAAGATGATTCGATGGAATTTTTTTTCTCTGGTCGTCAATGATATTGTTGTCAATGAATTCAACAAAAATCATCATCTATATGTGTCTAAATCACCGACAACAATTTCATTACTAATATCAAGACACTTTTGTTAACAATTCTCGACTGTAATATCATCGACAATGCTATTGGTAATCATTATCAGTGTCACTCACGGTTTTTTTTTCTTTTTCTTTTTCTTTTTTAATATCTTACCCAAAAAATATGTTGATGTAACTTTAGAAGCCTTTTTATTTTTTATTTTTTACCTGTGATAATTTATTCTATTAACTATTATTTTATTGAAGGAGCCTTTTTATTTTTTATTACTTTATTTATGGATTTCGGATGTCATCATAAATTTACTAAAATATATTTTGTAATATTATTGACTTAAAAATTCCTTTGCGATCCTAAATTAATTTTTAATTTTTTAAAAAAAATTAGAATTTTTGAATGTGATATTCAATTATTTTATTACTTTATTCCTGATGATAAATTAAATTTTAGTTTTGAAGATAATTTTATTTAAATAATCATGGACAAAAAACTTCGTTATGAATTTTAAATTATTCTCTTGTATTTTAATTTTGTTATCAAATGCCAAGAGACTTTTCCATTAGAAATATTTATTTTTTATTTTTGTAACATTATTTATCAACAAAATTTTCGTAAGTAAATTAAATTTGTTAAAGTAAGTAATTTGAATTATTGCTCACGGAGAAATTCAACAAAAAAAATTTGGATGAAAGATTCTGTTGGAGATTTCGTTGTTATTATTTGAAATTAAAGAATCAAATATGTTGTAACATTGTCCGTAAATTGCCACATTTCTTGAAAATAGGACTATTGTTTTATTTATAAAAAAAAATTATTAATCAATAAAAAAAACAAAGACAGTACATAAGTTCTTAAAATTTAGAGTCCCTATCTAAATGGGGGTCTTGGACCACCAGTCTTATTTGTCTAAAAGTTAGGCCGACTCCAAAAATAACAGTCTGAAGTTAAAAGGTGGAAGACAAGAAACAAGGGTTGAAATTATTTCTGTCGTTTGAATTTTGATATTTAAGTCCTTACCTCTACCATTCTTTGCGCAAAATATCATTTCCGTCTAATTTTGTGAAGTTTTACTGTTAAGTCATCGCGTCATGTACCATCTCTGATTTTATAAAGAGTATTTTCGTCAAGTTCATTCCACATTTGCTTGATTATGCCACATGTCCGGCGAAAAATATTAAAAAATTAAAAACCTCTATCCAAACTCTCTCTTCCTCCTTTAATTTTCGTCTTCTCCACCACCAGCTGCCATTTCCGTCACTCTCATATGTTGTGATTCAAACTCACCCGAATTCGAATTCTGGATCGTCCGGAACCCTTCATTCCCTCAGCCTAATCTTCTCTCTGCTGACGAGCTCTTCTCCGCTGGTGTCCTCATCTCCCTCCACCTCCAATCCTCCCACGACCTACCTCACCCAATATCGCAGCCTCCACTTTAAGATCCTCAGCCATCCGGGTCGGATCAATTGGAGCCGAAAACTAAACCCGAGCTGTCATCTACTGAATTAGCTAATTTATCGGCAACTAGTCCATTTACTTCATCAAAGCGTTGGAAAGATATTTTTAAGAAAAGTGATAAAAAGAACTCAAAATCACCTATTAATGCTAATGTCGGTGATAGTAAGAATGAGAAAAAGAAAAAGAAAGAGAAGAATAGATGTGGGGCTGGTGCTGATTGTGGAAGTAATGGGGTGAGTACGGCGGAACTGAACATAACTTATGGCCTTTTTCGATGAGTAGATCCGCCGGGAGAAACAGAAATAGGCTGCGTATGGAGGTAGGATCCGCGGCGGCGACTCGGAAGAAGAAGTGTCCGAGCAGCCCTAGCCGAGTGGGGGTACACTTGGGAAGAAGCAGCCCCAGCCCCTTAATCCTTCATCCCATGGTTTCATCTTTCACGCCTTTGAATTTGAATCCATACTCGAGTTTCAGATCAGCATCTAATGGCAAAATTAATAGCACGAAGAAGATCAAAATCAAGATAAACATGAACACGCCTCCTTCTTCTTCTTCGGGGAGCGGGACTCGTTTGAAGGCAATGAAATTCAAGGGCACGTAGATGAGAGAGAAGAAACTGACGGAGATGGCAGTCGGTGGAGAAGACAGAGTATCAAAGGAGAGAGAGAGAGAAACAGAGTTTGGGAAGGAGTTTTTAATTTTTTTAATATTTTTGGCCGGATACATGGCACAATCAAGTACACGTGGAATAGATTTGACGAAAATACCTTTCATAAAATTAGAGATTATACATGACGCGATGACTTAACGGCAAAATTTCACAGAATTAGACAGAAAAGACCTTTTGTGTAAATAATGATAGAATTAAGGATCTTAAATGTCAAAATTCAAACGATATAAACGATTTTTACAATAGGCTCAAAAGATATGGATGAAAGGTGCTAATTACCCACAATTAAATGGAAGAAATTTGTCCATTAGGGACTAACAACACTATAAACCAATAGGTTGGTGATGGTATTGTAGGTTTACGTCCAAGTTGTAATAAAATCTGTAAGTTGTAGTTAATGGTGCAATTTTCCTTCTGTGTTCAATTTACTCTCTTATAAACATGGTAAGTACGAGTAGGGTCTTGATCTCCTATTTATTTATGTTGTCCACTTATAATATTCATGCTGAAGTGATATCACATGATTAGTAAAAATAATGAGTGTGAGACCATAAATTACCAATCATGTGATACCACCTCAACGTGAACATTATAAATGGACATCATAAATAGGTAGGACATCAAGACCAGTGCGAGTATCTTGAACATATAATTTACTCGCAATGCAAATTGTTGCTGCTCATGAAATTCTTTAGGAAATAATTTAGACAATTTTAAAAAATTTATTTAATTTTTTTTTTTGTCATTTCCACTTTTGTATTGTTTTTGCAAGTTTTTATTCTATGTAAGATTAAAAAAAAAAAAGAGTTGGTAAATATCTTTTTTGAAAAACTGATGTTGTATTTGCTTATCGAAATTACAACCAAATTTTCTTCGTGTTTGAGTCCAAAATTTGGGTGGTGATCTCCTCCCACAGTGGGGAGAAGTTATAATACTCATTGGACACTTGTCCAATGGGTATTGGACAAGTAAAAGTGCTTAACATTTACTTGTTAGAGCATCTCCAATGCAACAATGTCTAATATGTATATGTGGCAAAAAACATTGACATTATATCAAAAAAATTCTCCAATGCAATAATGCTCATTGTGCAAATGTGGCAAATTATTATTAGCTTTTTAGAAAAAAGAAAGAAAGAGAAATATATTGATTGGATAGATATTATTAAATTAATGGTGGACATTGTCAAGAACAATTTCTAGAATTAGATATTGTGCTAGACACCTTCTAGCATTAATTGTATCACATAAGCACTTTTGATCATTTGTCAAAAAAAGTATTAGACATTGTGTTTTGACATTGTTGTATTGGAGATGCTCTTAAACACTTGTTAAAGTCAAACACTTGTCCAATACCCACTAGACAAGTGTCTAGTAGATGTTATAATTCTTCCCCAATGTGAGGAGGAGATCATCATCCTCCAAAGTTTATTATCTTGTTTACTTGAATAGAAAATTTCAATTATATGATTTTCTTAAATGTAATCTTAAAAAATATAATACTCTATTCGTCTTACTAAGATAAGTTTACATAAGTTTGTATACAGATTAAAAAAATTTAATTATTATAGTTGGAACAATCAATTTTTACTTACTTTTTTTTAAATATATCTCTACATTAATCTAATTGTAGTACGTATTTGTTGACCAAAAAAAAAAAAAATAGGAAAATATTAAAAAAAATTATGAAATTAATTATACTCTCAATAAAAATAGTTGACTTATAATTTGTGACAGATGAATAAAAAAATAAGTATATCTTTGTAGGATAGGAGAATATAAATTTGTCTATACTTAAAAGAATTCAATTGAATTTATCTAAAAAAAATAAAAAATAAAAATTAGTATTTGCAATGTGGGATAGGGGTGGGCATGGGTTGGGTTGGGTTGGTTCGATCGATTTTTGGGCCCAAATCGAAATCGAACCGACTACTTCGGTTTGGCGTTTCTCCCAAACTGAATCAAACCGCCTTGTTGGACAAACCGATCCAAACCGAATCGACTAATCATGGGTCGGTTCGGTTTGGTTTAGGCGGTTTAGGCTTCAATGGTTTGGACTTGCATTTGTATTCTAAAAAAATAACAATAACTCAAATTTTAAAATTTCTTTTGGACATGCAACAAATTATTTACAAAACATTTAAATATAACTCACATTTACAAATTAACTAACATTTACAACCTTTTTTTGGACATGCAAATTATTAATTTTTGGACATTTACAATCGGATTTAATTTAATTTTTGTTCTTATAAGTTATAATTCGGTTCGGTTCGCGTTGGTTTGGTTTACTTATCACAAACCGAAACCGAACTAATCTAAATTTATTTTTTAGCTTAGTAAACCAAACCAAACTGCCAATGTGTAAAAAATCGAACTACAGTTTGAACGATTTGACAGTTTAGATGCCCACCCCTAATGTGGGATATAAATCCTCAAACTTGGACACAATTACCTTAAATTATGATATTATTATACATTATTATGTTGTTCATCTTTTTAAAACTTGTGCCTTATTTGGCCTTTAAGACGCATACAAATTCACTAAATAGTCTCATCTATTAAAAAAAAAAAAAACTATAGACTTTAGCGATTAAAAGACAATTAATAAAATTCCATCTTTATATATAATTAGGAGTTAAACATAATTAAAATAAAAAAATGTCAGTCCAATTTCAAATAAAAAAACTATTAAATAGAGTATCATATAAGTTCTTAAAGTACATCAAGTATCTATCAGTGCAATTTCAAATCAGACTCTATCATATAAGAGTTCGGATAAAAATAATAAATAGAGTATCGTATAAACTCTCAAAATATATCCAATTTATATACTAAATATATTATCTTAAATGAAATAAATTTTAACGATAACATTTTAACGAGGTAACAACACACACGCCACCCGCCCGCCCCCACCGCCCGCCCGCCCGCCGCCACGCACGCACGCACCCCCTCGAGGAAAACAAAGATGAGAGCAAATTTATCAAATTGTAGCCACAATTGTTAATTGAGTTGGCTAGGAAGAATTCATGAAGTCAAATAGTTCAACTAAAACTTGTGATGATGCAATGCACATTAATTCTGAGTTAGGGTTTGACTGGTCAAGAATAATTTTACGTGCCTCCAATATCGACTAAGATGTGATTGAGCCAAAATTTATTTCTTCTGTTGGGCAAAAATAAGCTTTTAAGTCCAAAACAACGGGGTCCATCAATTGTAAGAAAAAAGAGACAAAGAAGCCGCCTAATATATAGAGGCTAGCTAATACAAAATGATTAGTCTCGATAGACAACATTAGTTTCGACATTATTATATTATGAGTATTTATAAACACTCTTAAATACGATTGTTAAATTCAACACACGTAAATTTCAACGTCTATCGAAATTTTATTCACGTCGCGATTATTAAATTCAACACTCATAAGTTCCAAAACTCCGAAGACCAAAAATAAGATTTAATTAGAGCATGTTTATGAGTCCTTATATACTTATAAACTTATCAAACGTCATTTTTATTTAAATATTTTGTAGAATCAACTTCTTATAATATACAAAAAAAATTACCAAACATAATGTTAGACTTGTTTGGGGTCCTACAAAATGTATGAATAATAAACGAATAGTAAATTGTACATCCTACAAAATATGTAGATAAAAAGTCAGTTTGATTAACTTAAAAAATTTGTCTAAGCTTTGCCATGTATTCTATTAATTCTTTAGACACATATTTATATTACTTATTTGTTAAGGAAAAAAAAAATTAAAATCTTATTTATTGTATACCCAAATACAATCTAACTCTATATACCAAGGATGCAAAGTGTAAACTTCGATTGCATGGTATGTCTGAATCACAAACCTCATTTTTTCAAAACAACTAGCTTGAATCGATTCGATCTGATACAAAAAACAGACTTGAAGAATGAACAAAGGAAGTGCATGTTTCACAGTGTGTCATATGAAATGTGTAGATAATAAGTAAATAATAAGTTATAAATCTTATGAAATATATAATTAAAAAATATAATGAATTAATTTAATCACCGACCGTATGGAGATTTATTCTGCTACAAACATAAAAAAAGTACTTCTTTGTCTGTCACTACTTCTTCATCCTCCCAAACCAAAATACATATATCTCTCAATTCTTCTATTTCTCCATATTCTTCTCCCCCTCAAACAAAACTCTCTCTCCCTCATTCTTCTCAACTCCTCGATCCATTAAAATCCTCTACGGTCGGATTCCACCGCAAAGAAAAGCGGTATACTAATCACTGACCGTATGAAGGTTTACTCCGCTACAAGCACAAAAAAAGTACTTATTTATCCGTCACTACGTCTTCATTCTCTCAAAACAAAACTTATATCTCTCTATTTCAATTCTTCAATTTCTCCATATTCTTCTCCATATTCATCAAAATCAAGTCCCCTTCAAACAAAATTCTCTCACTCTCTCTCTCACTCTCACTCTCTCTTATTCTTTTCACTCCTCAATCCATTAAAATCTTCTACTAGTCGAATTCCATTGCAGTAAAGAAAAGCGGTATACTAGTTAATCACCGATCGTAAGGAGGTTTACTCCGCTACAAGCACAAAAAAGTATTCATTTGTCCGTCACTACGTCTTCATCTTCTTAAACCAAAATCCATATCTCTCTCTCTCAATTCATCCATTTCTTCTTGTTCTTCTCCATTTTTTTCAAAATCAAACCCCTTCAAACAAAACTCTCCATATCTCTCATTCTTTAACATTCTCCTTAACTCTTCGATCTATTAAAATACTCTACGGTCGAATCTCAAAGAAAAATAGTATACTAGTTTAAATTATAATTTAAGAATATTGGAACAAGCACACAAACACTGTTGGCCTGCCTTCGAAGCAAATAAAAGCTATCTATCTGGCAGTTCCATTTTCCTCACTCGTTCAACACAACTCCAACTCACTTGTTCTCATCAATGGCAAAGAATTTATTACTCCTTTTCTATCTCGTCTTCTCCGGTACGATTCAACTCGGTTCCACATTGCCGGAACAACAGAGTCACAGTCCACCGACGCCGTCGCAAATCAACTCCAACTCTGTCCTTGTTGCCCTCTTGGACTCCCACTACACTGAACTCGCCGAGCTGGTGGAAAAGGCACTTCTTCTACCAACACTAGAAGAGGCAGTTTACAGCCATAATATCACTATTTTTGCCCCCCAAAATGAAGCCCTGGAGCGCGATCTCGACCCCGAATTCAAGCGATTCCTCCTCGAACCAGGCAATATCAATTCCCTTCAGACCCTCCTCCTCCATCACATCCTCCCCACTAAGCTCACTCAGGGAGGGTGGCCAACAGTACCCACCAAGTCAACTCGGCACCCTGCGCTCTCTAACGATCATGTTGAGTTTACATGTAGTTTCAGTTCAAATCATTCTCGGAGTACTAATAAATATGTAGGTTCTGTAAAGGTTGTATATCCAGACTCCATACTCCGTCCTGATGGAATCATTCATGGAATAGAAAAAGTACTAATCCCAAAATCCGTTGAGCACGCATTCAATAACAGACGCAGCCTAAGATCAATTGCTGCAGTTAAACCGGAAGGAGCCCCAGAAATTGATCCAAGAACCCACAAATTGTTGTCAAAGAAAAAGGCAAATTCAGTACCAATCGGTGCTCATGCACCCTCCAAATTATCGATATACGAGGCCATGGCACCGGCACCATCCTTGGCTCCGGCTCCGGCCCCGGGTCCAGGTGGGCCACATCACCATTTCGACGGCGAGAGACAGGTGAAGGACTTCATTCAGGCACTCCTCCTCTACCGAGGGTACAATGAAATGGCCGACATTTTGGTTAATTTGACAAATCTCGCCACAGAAATGGGAAAATTAATCAGCGAAGGCTATGTTTTGACAGTTTTAGCTCCTAACGATGAGGCCATGGCGAAGCTCACTGCAGAACAATTAAGTGAACCCGGTGCTCCTGAACAGATAATCTATTATCACATTGTGCCGGAGTATCAGACTGAGGAGAGTATGTACAATGCCGTAAGGAGATTTGGGAAGGTAGCATATGATACATTGCATGTCCCCCACAAGATTTTGGCCAAGGAAGCTGATGGGTCGGTAAAATTTGGCGATGGCGAGGATGCAGCTTATTTGTTTGATCCAGATATATATACAGACGGGCGGATTTCAGTCCAGGGGATTGATGGGGTGTTGTTTCCACCAGAGGAAAAGAAGAAGGAAGTGAAAATTGCCAATCAGAATGTTAAGAATTTCAACAAACCAAGAAGAGGTGCGTTAAACTTTCTATGATTAAATTTTTCAATTTTTTTCAAGATTTTTTGGGTGCCGGAGGTAATGGCGGCCGGAAGATGGTAGTGGTGGCGGCGGTGAAGCGGTGAGGGGATGGGTTGCGTGTCTGTCTGTCGGTGTCGGTGTCGGTGGGTGAGGGCAAAATTGTCTACAAGTGCTTTATTATGTGTTTGTTGCTACATCACCTGATTCTTTTGTTGGGATATATGATGTGTTAAGAAATATTTTACTGATAAAAAAAAAAAAAAAAATTAAAATAAGAGTTAATTAATAAAAAAATCTATATAGAGATTTAAGAAAAGAGAAATTGGACTAAATTTGTTGATAGTAACATTGAGTCAAGTCGAATATTGCCATATTAATGGGATTGTATGCCTTATGTCAAAAATCTCGATACCCTCAGGTATTATACATGTGTGTACTGGAAGCTTGAAGATGTTTGGAACTTCGATTTTTTGTATCAACAAAGACCTCTAAATTGTGGTGGAGGTTAAACGAAATATTCAGCCCACTGGCTTGGCCCTTTGCCACTGGCAGTTCGGCACTTTCTGAGCTCGACCTGTCTCTCACAGGGTTGTTCGGCTCGGCCCATGGCTTGTGGATTGAGCTGTCCACGAGCTCGGCTCGGTTTTCAATTTTTTTTTAAATGCATAATTTTCGAAAAAATTGAGCTTTACATGAGCCAGCTTGTCTATATTTAAGCCGAGCAAGCTCAGCTGGGGCTAGTAATTTTTTTGTTGGGCTCGTAACGAGCTTGTCCCTAAACGAGCCCGAGCCTCTACGGGCCGAGATAGTAAGCCCGCAGGCCGCTCGATCCATTTGCTATCCCTATTCAACCTTGCTCTAACGGTCAAAGTAAAAAGTGCGTAGATTTATATTTTCTTCATAGTTTAAAATGTGTTTCTCTATGCATCTCAAATGTTTAGTTTAACCTTGTAAAAAAATGACATTTACATTCCTCTCATCATTTTCTTCCTTACCTCCTACCCATCCAATGCACCCCGATCCCTACAGGGATCAGGGGTGGGGTGGGAAAGAATGGCAGTCTGTTAGAGTGTGGTCCGCCGTGGAATTAGTTCTTTCAAGCGTTGGGTAGAGTGTCACTCTAAGGTATATATGTTTGAATTTTTTACAATATAGAAAATGGTACTTGAAATATAGAATTGACAAAGGGATGGAACAATAGAAATTCCAACCACCTTAAACAATAAGGAGTTGGTTCTGGAATCTAAGGGTGTGTTTGATTGGAGGAAGGTAGAAAAGAAAACAATTTTCATGTAAGTTAGAAAATAAAACCTCCTCCCCTCCTAAGAAAATATTCTATGGAATTGGCAAAAAACAAACTTAAAGTGGTTGTACCGTAGAATTCATTTTCCTTTTCCACCTTGTATCAAGCAGTCAAAGTAAGAAAATAGTTTCCTCGGATGTGACATTCCCCATCAGGGTAGGATCTAGAGTTGAAGTTAAAGTTAGGGCGGATTGTTGGTGGTCATCAACGGTCAAATATTGACCGTTGACCACCAACAACCGATCTTTTGTTAGAAATATAAGTATCAGCCACACATTTGATTCGCTTCTAACACTAGCATAAGAAAAAATTTAAAATAAAGTCAAATTTATGGCAAAAAAAAAAAAAAGAGCAAAAGTTCAGTGGGGGCGATAAAGATTTACGTAAAAAATAATTTAAAATAAGACAATAAAGATAATTCAAAATGTAGTAAATTTTTTATAGTTGTTCTTTACGATTTTTCATATGTTGAAAAGTTTAAAATAAAACTAAATCTATGGCAAATAAAAAAAAAAAGAGCAAAAGAACTGATAAATACTTTTTATATTCTTCAATTTTGATCCACTTTTCAAATTATGCAATTATCATATTAAAGAGAAATAATAAATTCTTACTTAAAGATTTATTCATGTAATTACCTTATTTTTTAATTTCTCAAAATTGAGGACCATAAATGTAATTTTGAATTTAAATACTCCTCTCTCTCCTCTCTCTCTCTCTCTCTCTCTCTCTCTCCACACGTGACCCACCTGCCACCTTCTTTCCTTAGCTTTATATACATACATATATATACATACACGCAGGTTCGCCATGGAAAATGGTGCAATCAAACGAACTCTAATTGTCCAACCCATCCATCCTCCAACCAAATCACAACATTAGTTTCTCGTAAGTTGTCTCGATCTCTTGTGGATGTGCATGCTTACGTCCACACCATTATATTTATTTGTTATATCATCACTATATATGTTGACTACACACATGTAGGGTATGATGCAATTTCTGTAATGATTTAATCTTATTATATACATTTCATCTTGTATTTGCATGTCTGCAATAATTCTTCTCATTACAAAAATAGCAATCATCTTGTTAGATACAAATATTGAGTCAGAAACAACATGTTTCAGAGCAAGTTGGATATAAATAATTACTAGATCTCAAGCTAAAATCTTCACAATTCTGGCTGTCAGAGAACCGTCCAATCAATCTCTGTGATGAGATCTACTGAGTACATTGGGATGATTCAAAGAAGTCTAGCTACTTCATATATTGTTGCTAATCTGTGATGAGATCTACTGACTACATTGTGATGATTCAAAGAAGTCTAGCTACTTCATATATTGTTGCTAATTATGTTTATTTTAACATGTTTTCATTAAATACATGACTGATAATGGTTAATTTTTTTACAATCTCTTCATCAACTTACAGAAGTTATGACATTGTTTGAATAAATAAGGGTTGACTCACACATATGCACTCGTGTTACTCTTACTATGCAGGGAAATTGGTTGAGGTAGCCTGCGGGCTGCTCGGGGTGTTCGGCCAAGATTCGCAGCTCATCACTTGCCGGGAAAATTAAGCTGGCATCTCACCAAGGGCAAAAGGTAAAAATATGTATCACTATTTCTTTGTATACAGACCTGAACTTAATTCAAAAGTTTCATCCGTTTTAACTTATAATATAGTACAATGCTTCTCGATGGTAAAACAAAACATATATAGTTGGATGCTTTGTCTAGTCGTGTTGCGGAATTATGCCTAATTGCAAATGCTGCAATGTCATGTGAAGATTATCAAACTCTTCATTTGCCCGCGGTATCACCACGAACACTTACGAGAGAGAGAGTGTTTAGTGTGAAATCCTTGTGCTTGGTTTGTGTTTAATCACCAAGCTATTAGAGAAAAAAGATACAAACTTATTTATTTAAATTTAGTCTTCAGTACGGCCATTGCGTGCATGCCATTTTATTTTTCATCAAATGCTTGATGTGTCGCACAATTTCTGGTAACATGTTGTAAGGCTTCACCTAAACTTTTAAGCAGTTGGAGATGGAAGTATACAAAAAATGCATCGAGTGCTCCACATTCATCTCATTTCTTTGAAACATATACTTTGTTTAATCATTTATGTCCAGATCATAAACTTCTGTTCATTTCAGGCAGATCAACAATGTACACAATCCTATCCTACTTCATAGTTGCGACTTGCGAGTAAACTGCAGCGGGAATGGAAAAGGAAAAGGAAAAAGAAAAAGACTTAATTAGCCATTGGTAGTTGCACAAGATTTTGGTACCCTGTATTTTGTGTATAGCCAATAATGCTGGTGGTGATGAGCCGTTGGATTTTGGGTTGGAGAAAGATATATATGTATATGGTGGTGGAGGATTTATTTAGATTGACAGGGAAGACATGGTGGTGCCTACCTCAATAAAAGTTCACTGGGAATAATCAAATAAAAATATTTTCTTTTAAATATAAGTCAAATAAAGTTAAAGCAAGTGTTTCCAATGCTACAAGGTCTTTGTATTTTTTATTTTTTTTTAATGTTTTTAAATTCGGCCCAAGCATTGATAAAAAAGAAAAAGTTTGAGGGTTAAAATCAAAATTGAACGTAGAAAATAGTGAAAAACAAGTATTGTATCAAATAGTAACACTAGATCATAAAAAGAATTAGCATTGAATTAGAAAAATAAGAAAATAATATTTAGGCCTGGCTCCTAAAACAAATTTTAATTAATTAGATTTAGAATGATATTTTATAAAATGACTTGTTTCTTGAAATTATGTTAATAATTTTTTTATGCACCAAAATTATGTCAATTTAGTAGTATATTATAGATGTTAGGTTTAATGCAATGTGAGCTAATCTTTTTTGGATGAACAAGTTTTTTGACATGTACGTGATTAATAATATTTTATTATATTTTCTTAGCAACGTTTGTAGTATCAATGTGCAGAGGTGGCAAATCAGGTCAGGGTCAGCTCGATCCAATTTCATGTGTGGCCCATCCCATTTCGAGCTGGTCCTGGCCTGGTTTTCGCGGGCCAATAAATTGATGGGCCAATCCAGTCCTATTTGGGCCATTGGGCCAGTAGGCCAACCCAAGAATTTCCTGTTTCACTAAGAATGCTCAGGACATTGACTTCACAACTTAAGTTCCTGGCGAAAACTGTTGTCAACTAACAAGAAAAATATGTGCACGAAAAACATATAGCAATGTGAACACTTCTTCATTGAAAATATATGTTACCAAACAAATAAAATATTCCTTTCCTAATGCAGAATTCCAATTCTAATATAAAAATTTATTAAAATAATCGAAAAATATTAAAAAAACTTGGAAAACTAACAGCTAATTTGTCCAAAACAAATACATCTTAGACACCTAAACTAACTTGAAAAGAAATCTATTCTTATGGTCAAAATCCAATTCAAAAAATTCATGCTTCACATTTCTCAACAAGAAATTTTTGTTGGGGAATCTAAACATCTAATTGTCATTGTTAAACACTAAATCCAAGAAACCCATCTCTAACTTTTCCCAATAAATCTAGTACTAAAATTATACAAATCACAAATTCTAAAAGAACAAAAACCAAAAATACCCGTTGCTTTTTGCACATTGCACCAATTTTTCGAACATTCCACACCGCCTACCATCCCTCAAAATTGCAACACGGGTCGAGGAAGAAAAAAATAGAGTTTGTAAGTCGGGTTAACGGATTTTGGGGCCGATTTGATTGATTGGAGCTTGAATTGAGGAAAATGGAGTGCAATTGACGGAAAAAAGTGAAATGGATTTAGGGCATGACTGATCTTATCAATTTTGGGTCATCACATTTGGGCTGGACTCCAAGCTAGGGGAAAAAAGAACGAGCCAACAAAAAGAAACTGGGCCAGCCCAGATTGAGGCCAATTGGCCCATCGGGCCAATCGGTCTGGGCCAAATAGGCCCGATCTTTTCATGGGCTAGATTTTTAGGGTTGATCCAGCCCGAATTTCGGGCTAGTCCACTGGGCCGGCCCATTTTACCACCTCTAACTCCAAATTAGGGGGAAAAAAACGGGCCACCAGATCGAGGCCAATTGGTAGGCCAAGACCCAATCGATCGTAGGCCAAATAGGCTCGGTTCTTTTCCTGGGCTAGATTTTTAGGGTCGACCCAGCCTGAATTTTGAGCTATCTGGACTAGTCCACCGGACCGACCCATTTTACCACCTCTGTCAATGTGATTGTCCTACAATCATATATACTTGACATATATGTTTGATATTTGTTTACTATAATTATAGTGTGTATTTAATTTAGTTTTTTAAAGACTTTAATTAATATTTTTTAAGTAACTAACTTTAATTGATTTCATTAATTTTTATTGACTTTTATAGATTTTCATTTTGAAAGACAGACTTTTATAGATTTTATTTTTTCAATTATAAATTTTGAATATAAAAATTTAGTATCTCACAAGTCACAGTTGCACGAGAAAAGTCTGGTAATAATTTATTTAATTCTATTAATTAATATTATTAGATTAATAAAAGTTAATGTTCTATTTAATTGCTGTAAGTAAACTACGTCAAAAGTTAATGATATAAATTATAAACTCACTATATTTTTCTTTTTTGGTAAACTACGAACTTTCAAATGACTCATGGATAAATTTAAAAAAGATATATGACATGCGACTCTTTTTAAAAATATTTTTCAACAAAAAAATTTATCCAATTCATAATCCCACTTATTATATTTAATAATCGATGGGTAACACAATTACTTAAAATTAGGTCTCGAATTAAGCTATTTGAAAAATTTGATAGTTTGTAATTTGAAAATTTGCAATTATAATATTGTTAGACTGGACACACTAGTATGCAATTTTTAGCTTCCACAATCTTCACTTTCTTTAAATTCCAGTTTCACCATTCATTTTGACTGTCTAAGAATGCAATGAGGGCTATAGAAGTAATTTTGCACAATTTCATGAGCACATTTACTGTACATTATCAGTTTGATTGAATAAAAAGACATTGACTTTATATTTTTTATTAACCATTGGGACCATATGAAGCTACCAAAAAATTGATTCTGCTAAAGAAGTGTTTTCATACATAGGTTTAAATAAATAACCAAATTATCAATTTACGAAGAAACAAAAATACATATGTGCTCATCAAGATAAATTAAAAAACAAGAATAAAACAAAATACAGTAATAAAAATTAATTTTTAATCTAAGAAAATTCATTAATAAACTACAATCAATAATTATATAAGAATTTAATTATAAATATATCTTGTTTTTAATGAACAATGAAAAGACGATGAAAAATAAGAAAGAGGAAAAAATAGTTATGAGAATACTGAAGAAACAAAATCAGATTGAAGAGAGAAAATATTAATCTTCTTTTTCATAAAAAAGATTAGTAATTAATTATATGTTTATAGAAAGAAAAAGAAGAAAATGAGAAAATAGTTAGTAGAATATTGAAAAGAGGAAAAAAATTGAATTGACTAGAGATAAAATATTAATATATTTTTCATAACAAAATATTAGTAATTAATTATGGCTATAGTGGAAAGAGAAAGAAGAAGAAAATAGTTAGGAGAATATTTTATTTTTAAAAAAAAATCACATTGAAGAAAGTGAATGATGTTAATCTTGACTCTATAGTTTGTGAAAAGAAAAAGAAAAAAAAAATATTGCATAAAAAAAAAATCATAGAATTAAAGAAATATTTTTTTTCTTCAAAGTTTTCAAAGTCTTGGAGATGAATGAGGAGAAATTGATATATTTTTTATTTATAGATTGTGCTTTAAAGTTTGAACATTGAAAATCCTTTATAAAGTCTTTAAAAGTCGTTGACATTTCATCTGAATTTTATAATATTTTAAAAAGTCTAAATTGAATATCGCATGACTTTCGAAAAAAAAACATTGAATACTTCAAGACTTTTTATAAATTTTAAAAATTCATATTAAATACACTTAAACTTTTAAACTCTATCAAAGTCTTTAAAAATTTTAATTAAATACACTCACCTTAGAACTAGTAGTTTGCATGGTGCTAATATTCTTTGTATTTCAAATTTCGAAAATAAAAAGTTTTACAAACATTAGATTATATTGTCTCCATAAATGATGTGAAGCTATAGATGGTCAATGATGTGGATCACTGAACGTAAAAATTGCAGCAGATGGATAATGTACCATTTACATCTTTAATCTCTGATTTTTAACATATAACTCTCCAATAGTCCGACCTTTTAAATTTACATCATTTAAGTCACTAATAGATGGTTCCATCTATGTTTGATTTAGTATTCCTGTAAATTTAGAAGAATCAATTTTATATGTGCTAAAGGAATTGTAGAGAATAAGTTAAGTGTTCGGTAATTTTTTGTTTCATAATTATTGTAGGTTTCAAAATTAACAATTGAGAATTTGATAAAAAAAAAAAATTCTTTGTTGTTGTACATGTATACAATTACTAAGTAGGGTTAAGTTATGAATACATACGGTATCTTTGCCATTTTGTGCTTCAAATGTTTGGTATTAAAGATTCTCAATTTGTTGTCCATAGCATGTGACATTCCCAACTTTTAAATGCATTACCACCGTTCGCCACCAACCTTTCACATTTGTTGGGTCATTTATACTAAGGTATTACTTGACATAGTATAATAGGTCCCCAACCTATGTCCTTTGGACAAACGGTTCATATTGTTAATCTATATTTTTCACATATAACAAAGACAAAGCGAATGCAACACAAGTTGCAATGTTTGGAATCAGCAACCTAAATTAAAAGAGATAAGTTACATTAGTAATGCAAGTTCCGATTATCACAACTAATGAAATTATAGACATCTTAAAACAAGAAGATTCACATGAGGAACAATCCAAACACAACTACACTGATGTTTTTTTATTTATGGATTGCACATTCTCAATTCCTATTAACAATACTTTGTTCTCTACTCGTAGACCATAGATCTTTAACTGTAGCTTGTTAATCTCTTCCTCAATTGTCTTCACATAAGCTTTTAATATGTTTATCTTTTCTTCTTATCTTTGCTTTAAATATTAGAATCACTTGCTTTGTCTGACCACAAATTTGTGGATTAAACCACGCGAAACAACTACATCGATTGTCCTTGGGCACAAAAATTAATGAGTAAAATGTTTCATTATTGTCGTCAACAACAACATCTTCTCAATTTGTGAACTCACCTCACAAATGTAGAATCTCCTGGCTTGGTTCGCGTTAGTCCAAGAAGTTTTCTGATCAATGTAATTTCTATAGCGGCATACCATCCCTGCTTTTTTTAGTAGGACATGAAAGATGGAGAAGGGAGAAGAACTAGAGCTAAAAATACTATACGAGTACATATATTACAATAAAATAGATATTAGAACAAAAGTAATAAACAAGAAAATGGGGAAAAAGGGAAGGAAGGTTTTGCGGGTATGACAATTTTACACAGCACTTAATTTTTTGAAAAATATCACATGCAGTCCACTTTTGCCAGTTAACGAAGAAAATAGATAGATTATATTATCAAGAATCTACTATGCCTATTTTTTTCAAACATTGTAGATCTTCGATACTATTTTTAAAGGTTAAGAGTATATTTCTAACATTTTTAAAAGATTAAAAACCAAATATGCTATTTTTCCTAAAATTTATAATGATACATAATATTATTAGATATTTATCTAAGATAATATATTCATATACTTATTTTAAAAGGATAAAACTAATATATATTAAATTTTCAAATTTATAAAATTAAAAAATGATAGTTAATGGCCAAGAAAAGAAAAATGAAAAATAGAATAATGTTTTGTACGTTAGTAATGAATGAGACTTTATTATTGCATAATACCAACGAATTTAGAATAGGAAATGAATTAGTTTTATTCATGAGAGATACAATTGATACTTTAATCATAGATAGATAATTTAAAAAGTTAAAAATAGAATTTAAGTAACTATCTTTTTTTCTTCCCTCAACATCTTCGAATTGTTTAATGATCAGAAGTTTGACTTTAAAAAGGGTCCAAATGAAGCCTTAGTGTTAGTCAAGTTGTCTATGGTCTTGTTTTAGTATTCTATCATTTTATTAGTGAAGTTCTTCTTAATTTTGCATGTGGACGTAAGGTAAGCTAAACGTCCAACCACGTAAATTCTTTATTTCATGGGTTTTTTTTTACTGTTTGGATAAATTATACTCAAGATCTCTAATTTTGAAAGTTATCTCACTTTCGTTTTTATTAAATTGTACCTTATCATCCACGACTTTTCAGTACGCACAAATGCTCATTTTTTACAATTTAGTCCCAACATAAATAAATTAAAACAAAAAAAGGGGAGAAAATTTGTTGTAGATGTTTCAAAGCTTTCAAAATGCATCGTAAAGTATTAAATTTTTTAATCCTAAAAAATATAAAGACATTTTAGTCTTTTAATAAAAAATGAATTGTTAATGGTCAAATCGACACAAATCGTTCAAAAGGACCATTTGTACATGTTAGAGAGTTTTGTGTCAAAGTTTGAAGGTTAGGGACTAGTTACGCAAGGGTCTTATAGGTTTAGGGACTAACTGCGCCAATTTTCCTTAAAATTATAATGACTATTGGATAAGTTTTAAAGATTGAGAAAATTAGGGTTGAGCTCTCGAACTACGTGGTGTAGTTATGAGCCTTTAACTTTTAAAATTGGGGTTTTGGATCTCCCACTTATTAAATACATGAATTTGGATCTTCACGCGATAGAAACCGTCAGATATTACAATTACACACGATATTACAATTACACACGAAATTCATCAATGTTTTAGTGATAACTATTTTAACTTTTCAATTTAAGTATGCACAAGTCGTATCTAATTTTAATATTTACATTGACAGACAATTTATGTCATGTAAGGACACAATTTTGTAGATTCAAATATGTGAAGGAGAACAAGAAGTACAATTTACTTTCTACTTTTTCCTTTAAAGAAAGTCAAATTACTTTTAATAATTTTTTGTTCTTGAAAATGTTCAAATAATTTATTTATTTTAGTTTAACTAAAAAAGCTATATTTCTTACTCTGGTTAAAAAGTTATTTTTTTTCTTTCAAAGTAGCTCTTATTTTACTATCAAAATAGTGAGTTGCTTCTTTTTAAATTTTATTAATAAAATTTATTTATTTTAATATTTACTTTTTTACTTAGAGTGCATTTGATTGCAATCTATTTTCGATGGAAAAAGTTTTTTTTCCACCTATTTTTCAACTGATACGTTTGACAACCACATTTTTTGATGAAAAAATCATTTTCCCACCAATTTTCCAACTACGCATTTGATTGATGTCATTTTTTCCCAAGTAAAACGTTTTATCATTTCTACATAAATGATTACATTTTTCTTGAAAATAAGGAAAACATTTTCTTATGAATGATGTTTTATTTTCCAGGTAAAATTTGTCTTCTAAATTGATATTTTTCAATTAACAATTTCTTGACAATTCAATTCTCTGGAATTCATTTTCTTTCTATTCAAATTTAATGCTTGCAATCAAACGCATCTTTAAATCAAAATTTACTTATGATAACTATTTTATGCTTATAGGTGGGTATTTTTACATATAATCATCTGAGCCAGATCAGAATTGGAGTCCGGTCTAACTCTAATTAAAGTCGACCTATTTCTAAATCTTAGAATTGGGAACATACATGTCTGATTTTCGGTTCTAGCTACACAAACAAAATTTAATTCAATTAATTTTTTTGTTATATTCTCCTAATTCAATCTAGTTTATATTAATTTACATGAATTAATATATATTCAAAATAATCGCTATTTTTATCATTTAAAACATAAAGCGTAAAAGTAAATGAGTAAAATTTACGTATCAACTAATAATTTACAATTTATATTAGAAAGATAAAAGAATCAGACCAGACCGAACCCAATCAATTCGTTTTTTTTGTTATATAAAACCAATAATCCTATTTTCATAATTTTCATTAGGAATCGATCCGTTACGATTCTCAACAGGGTCGAGCCAAAACGAAGTACAAAGGACTCACCTCTAAGTAGAGGTATCAAGACGGGCGGACCGATCGAACCCGCATCGGCCCACCCACCTCAACCCGAGACCGCGGGTCGGCCCGTGAACCGAGCAAGCAATTCACGGGCCAAAGAGGCTGAACCATGGGCCCATCCGATTCAACCTCTAACGTTTTATAATTAAAAAAAAAAAAAGAACAAGAAAAGAAGGGCAGAAAGCGGTTCACTACCATGGTGTGATGAATGGACAATTAATTAAAGCGGCGGAAGAATAATGTGAAAGTGGTAAAAGCGGCCTTTTACCACAAATATATATATATATATATATATATATATATATATATATATATATAAAAAATATTATAAATGAATTAAAAAAATGCGTGTAAGTATAGTCAAATTAGTTACTAATTTTTCTTTAGTAATTTTTTAAAAATATTAATTTTTATTCATACGGACCGAATCAGTATCGAACCGCGGCCCATATGGGCTCGACCCGTATGGGCCAATGGGTGGGCCGAGCTTTTGAAAAAAAAATTAGGTAAATTTTGGTGACCGGCCCGCAACTCGCAGCTTGATGACACGGACTTTTTTCGAACGCGGGCCATTACCGGGCCTCATCGTCGGCCCATCTGACCCGGATTGACACATCTACCTCTAAGCTTAGCCAAACATGTTATTAGGTGGGAATAATGATAAATGGCCGAGTGACCCGACCAATTTACATAAATAGCCGTTGACCCATTTTACAAGCAAATTACCAATATATCCCTACCATTCCTTATCCACTTATCCCATTTCAAACCATTTTCAAATTCATATCAGTTAACTCATATGAATATAATCTATTTTATCTCTGTAGCATATCTCATTTCAATGTTAGAATCTAATTCATCTAAATTCTTGTAAAATGTGTGGTTATTTATTCTTCTTTTAATTTATAGTAGAAATCGTGAATTTTGTGATATAAATTATGAAAATATGTATATTTTTGAGTATGAATTGTGATTTTTGCTTTAAATTTATGTAAATTTGATAAGTCACTTTTTGAAAATAATTTTAAAAAGCCATTCTTGTTTCATTTATTTTAAAAATATAATTTTTTTAATTTATTATATCAAATAATATATGGTAACTGAATATATAAATTTGATGCTTGAGTAATTGATTATTTTCACGGTAAGTCTTTCATCTTTCTATTATCTTCACTTTAGTTCATGTACTTCCTCTTTCATTTTAATTTTGTCATCTTTTATTTGCAACCCAAATACTTCAACTTTTGAATTTTTGTAAGTTGATCTCCATATTTATACTTTTATGTCAATTTAAACCTTTATAGTATTACTATTTGACACAGATGCTACAAATGATATTGTGTATCAATATTTGATACAAATGTTACAAATGATATTTTGTAATAATCTGTATTACAAATTGAGATATAAAATATCAATGATACATAATATCAATTCATGTAATATGTGCTTTGTAAAATATCATAATATAATCTGTAAAACATTTAGTTATACAAAATATCATTTTAATATCTGTATCAGATAGTGATACACAATATCATTTCTACATTTGTATCAGATCGCGATACTAAACAAAAACTATTACAATGGTAAAACCAACTCTAAACTTCAAGAAGTTCGTATTAATATACACATTGGACTTTAAAAATCTATTGATAACGTGTAACATCATTATGATATAGATATGCAACACAATGTCAAATTTAACAAATAAAACTCATGATTTCATCATTTTTAACATATGTAACACTAGTGGTACATAATACCAATTCATGTAACATGTGCTGTGTAAAATAACATAATATAATCAGTAATAAATTCATTGATACAAAATATTATTTGTAACATCTGTATCAAACATTGATACACAATATCATTTGTAATATGTGTATCAAATAGTGATATTATAAAGAATTAAATTGGTATAAAAGTATAAATATGAGGATCAACTTGCAAATATTCAAAAGCGGAAGGACTTGCGTTGCAAATAAAAGAAGATGAAATTGAAATGAATGAAAAAATATAGGGACTAAATTAGATATATTATAAAGATGAAAGACTTACTATAAAAATATTAATTCATTATTTTATTAATTAATATAGTATTAATTATGTAGTGTTTTTAAAATAAATTTGTTAAGTTGTTAGATTTGAAATTATTTTAAGATTGATAAGCAGTGAGTATAATATTTCCTTAACTGAAAAATAATTTTATCATATGTAAACTTAAGTTGACAGACTATGAATCTGTTAAGATTTGGTTTATTAACGGAAGTTTGTTAATAAATTTTATGTCTATTAAAGTCAATTATAACATTAACAAATATGTAATTTGTTAACATACAATTGTTAAAGGTTTGTTAACGAACTATTGATTAATGATATGTTAATAGATACTGACCATCTGTTAAGTTTGTTTTTTTTGAAAATAATTTTTTTAAAATAAGTTAGAGTATGTTCAATTGAGCATGTTTGACACGGTTTTTTAGATAAAGGTGTCAAGACGGGTGGGCCGGCCGAACTCCGCATCAGTCCACCCGCCTCAACCCAGAACTGCGGGTCGGTCCGTGAACAAGGCAGGCGGACCGCGGGTCGAGGAGGCTGAACCGCGGGCTCAGGCGGTTTAGCTCCCAACGGGCCAGCGGTTATTAAAAAAATAATATTCAAAATTTGAAATGCAGAGAGCAAACAGCTCTCTGCCAATTAATAAATGCAAATGTGACAGCCGCACATTTGCTGCTTTCTGGCGACCCTCTGCAAAGCGGGGAGGTCGCTTGCTTTGACAAAAGCTAAAAAAGCGACCCTCTTGGTCACAACAAGACAACAAAAAGAAAAAGAAAAATTCAAATGCAGAGAGCAAACGGCTCTCTGCCATAAATGCAATGTGACAGCCGCATCGTGCAACTTTTATTTAAAAAAAAATGAATAAAAAGCAAAAGTGTGGCTAGAACATGTATAAATATTAAAATATAATATATATAGTACTAGAGTAGGCTGCTTTGTCAGTCAATAAGTAAAAAAAATCGTAAAAATTAATTAAAAAAAATAAAATGTGTAAGTGTGTTGTCAAATTACACTTACACAAAGTCATGAAACATTCAAAAAATTTATTATTCTCTGTAACGTTAATATTTTAAATAGCTTATAAATTTTAAGCACCAGCAAGCAAATTACTACGATTCTACTCATGTACTGTCTACAATTTTTAAATATCAAAAATCATTTCTCCTTACTCAAAGTCTCAGGCTCTCAGTCTCAGCTACTTTATTTATCTGTATTCTGTAATTTGTTATTTGAACTTATATATTGCTATTTTCAATATTCAGATTATTTTGAATTTTTTTTATATATATGGATTCCTATAATTTTTCATCTGAAAATATTAATTTACATGATAATTGTTCTTCAATAAATTTAGAAGATGATCATGATGTAGATGTTGGATCATCTAGAAATGCAAGAAAAAAAGTTAACATTGGCAAATGTTCACAATAGATGCAAAAAATAATAAAGCAATATGCAATATTTGCAAAATTGCTTATGCATGGAGAAGTGGCCAAGGCACCGGCACGCTACGGAGACACAAAGAAAAACATCTAAATGAAACAGGATATTTAGATCCGAGACAAGCTCAAATTACTTCATTTACTAATGCTAGTGGTTCTGTCACTTTTTCTAATTTTACTTATTCGCATGAACGGATGAAAACTGGAATGTCATAATTTATTTCAACAAGAGAAATGCCATTTACTTTTGCAGATGATGTATATTTTGAAGAGTTCATGTAAAAGTATGTTCAACCCTCTTACAGAAATGTAATTAGAAATACTGCTCGTTTTGATTGTCTGAAATTATTTCATACAAAAGCTGAAAATTGAAAAATAAACTTACAAAAATTAAAGGAATTATGTATTTCACGTCTGATTATTGGTCTGGACGCAATCACAATGGATATGTTTGTGTTACGGTACATTTTATTGATAGTAATTGGTTACAGCATAAAAGAATAATTACATTTCGTTTACTTGAATATCCACGTAATGGAGTAAATTTGTGTGAAAATTTATTACAAGTATTGAATGAGTTTGGTGTGTTAAACAAATTATTTAGTATTACATATGATAATGCAAGTCCGAATACTGCATGCACTGACCTGCTAATTAGAACAGTTAAACCTTTATTTGATTCTAAATTATTTAATGTGCGGTGTCTTTGTCATATATATAATTTAGTTGTACAAGATGATTTGAAATTAATAGCCCCACAAATTCATATAATTAGAGAAGCAATTAATTATATTTTTCTTCAGATTCTAGACAACAAGAATTTGCGAAAATTTGTAAAAATTTTGGATTGAGAAGAAGAAAATTTGTTGATGATATTCCAAATAGATGGAACTCAACTTTTCTTATGTTAAAATTGTGTGTTGGCTATACCAATGCTATTAATGCATTCGTTAATTCGAAACATAATCAATTTTATATAGATGATTCGCATTGGGAACATGCATTTAAAGTTATGATATTTTTGAAACCTTTCTATAAGTTAACAAAAATTAGTTCGAGTATATATATTACCCAACTAGTCATCTTGTACTTATAAAATTGATAGAAATTTCTACCCAATTTTCAAACTTTAGAAACGATCCTTTAAATTATTTTGTCAATGGAAGAAAAATTTCAAATAATATTAAAAACATGCCATTTTTCCAGTTGTTGTCAGTAAATCATCGCCTAAAATTATTAGTTCACACCAAATCACTTTTGAAACATTAACTTTTAATATAAATATTACAAATCGACAATTAGAAATTTTCATCAATAAAATGTATAACTACTATTTTATTAAATACGGTAACAATGAAAATATTTATGCTTATATAAACTCTAGTACAACTTCTAAAGGTAAATCTTTTTTCTCTTTGGTAACTAAGAAAAAACAACATGTTGTTAGTACTTCATCAACTATAGACACGTATACCACACCTACCGAATTAGAAAGATATTATTAATTTGATCATTATAGTTTAATACCTGAAGATCAGGTAGAAAATTTAGATATTTTAGAATGGTGGAAATAAAATGAGAGGTCATACCAGAGATTATCAAAAATGGCACGAGATCTACTAATGATTCAGCCTCAACAATTGCATCCGAGTCTACTTTTAGTGTAGGTAACAGGGTATTGGACGAAAGAAGATCAAGACTTAAAGAAGATATTTTGGAAGCTCTCATATGCATAAAAGATTGTCTATTCGCAGATAGAAGGATGCAAGATAAAATGTTTGACGATATTGCTGACGATTTTAAAAATCTAGTTATTGATGAAGATTGATTTATAAATAATATATAATTTCAAACAATTAAATTATAGTTAGGTAGGTACTAACGTAGTTGGGATGTACTTAAATTATAAATATGCAAATGATCGATAGTTGTGTACGTGCCAACCTAGTTGTGATGTGCTTTAACTATAGTGATGCATTTAGTTGTTATTTGTTTGTATTTTATTTAAATTCACAAAGTTAAAAATAATTCAATGTAAACATTTTTTGTTATAAATAATAAAGTGAATTTATCATTGTTATTTATTTATTTTTAGTAATTTCACACATTTTTTACTATAAATGTAAATATTTTTTTGAATTACAAAGTTCACTAAGTTGCTAATTTTTTTTAGTAATTTAAAAAAAATAAAATTTTTATTCATATGGGTCGAACTGAGTTGAACTACGGTTTACATGAGCTTGATCTATATGGGCCAATTGATGGGCGGACTCGTAAAAAAATTTCGTGGACTGGACCGACCCGGCCCGCAATCTATCGTGATGCGGACTTTTTCGAGCCATACACGCCTACTTTTAGCCAAAGCTGCCTGTTATTAGTCCCCAAAAAAGTTTAAAAAGGAGGTTTAACTGCTTGTCCAGACACTTCGTTTTACATTGGATCCAATTTGATTTTGAAGGCAGAAAATTTAATAATAATTCAACAAAAGAGGCTTACATTCACTGCAGGAAGGGAAGAAAGAAACGATGAAGATCGTTCGTAGAAGCCTCACTCCCAATGGCCCGGGCAGTGTAAAAGTGATTTTTCTCCTTTTACTTCGTTCAAGAAAACTTCAATTTCCAATTAATAATCTTTTTTTGGTTGAAATACCTATAATTTCTTCCGTCTTCTACGTTTTGGTGTCTGGGTTTTGCCGCAGATGATCCCAGATGAAGCAGATGATTTGTGGCTGGCTTATAATCTGATTGCCGCGGGTGATACAGTCTTAGCTGTCACCATCAGGTACCTTTTACTTTCAATTTCAGATTTTTCCTTCTAATCATTGTATGCACTGGTTTCTTGCATGAATTTTGGTGTTTTTATTTGGAAAGTATATGACTTTCTGCTATTTATACCCAACAGCAGGCAGATTCTGTTATCTCACGTTATCACTCAACAACAGTTCTCAGAAGGCATACTTTTTTGTTTTTTGTCTTTTTGTTGTTGTATCGAAAACATTTTGAAATTGGACAAAAAGGGCCTATTAGCACTAAATGGTTGTATTGCATAGGGGGGATTTTGTGCTAAACTTCAACTTGATCTTGTCAAGGGAGCATCTACTCTTGGGACCTGATTATCTTGTCTTCGTAATTTGTTGTAGGAAAGTTTTGAGAGAAGCTGCTTCGGGAGGAAGAGATGCAGAAAGATTGAAACTGAAATTGGAAATCAAAGTTGAGGTCAGATATGTTCAAGAACTTTGTTGGTTGTTTTTAGCCTAGTGTTGGCAAAATCAAAGAATTTAACATTTTGCAGCATCTCATTCTCATTTGAAAATTGTGATTGCTGTGCTGCCGCTTTGATTCAATTATGCAAAGAGTAAAAGAAACTAGTAAAAAGTCGCCCTCTCCTGGAACAAAAAAAACCTCGACTTCTCTTCTCGGAAATATTCATCAGTTAATAGTTTGTGGCACGTTATTAACTCCATGTTCCGGTCTTTCTAAATTCTACTTATTTTATCATGAGTCGGGACTTGGGAGATTTGAGAATTTAAGAAACTTGAAAAGGATCTGAGTCATGGGATCTCTTTACAGATGCAAATGACTCATCACTCAGTGTTAATCAACCCAAAAATCTAGTATTTTCTCCAATTTGTAGTGTTATCATGCCACAGTTTCATCATCTCATTCTTGGCTCCGTGCTTAGGTAGAATGGATTCAACATATTCCGTAATAGATCCATCAATTGAACATTTTAACCGATCCAAACTCAGATCTCATCCCCTGGTTATGTTTACTTACTGATTAAATCAAAATATCTAACACAATTAGACAATTGTTTTGTTTCAATTGTTGTTACATCCTTGCAGCTGGGGTGAGGCTAGAGCTGTACAACTTTGACATATCTAGAAGTTTGCATTAAGCTACTTTACA
Source organism: Forsythia suspensa (assembly GCA_023638005.1). Lineage (NCBI taxonomy): Eukaryota > Viridiplantae > Streptophyta > Magnoliopsida > Lamiales > Oleaceae > Forsythia > Forsythia suspensa. The sequence goes on along the minus strand of CM042674.1, from coordinate 33,400,535 downwards.
AGACTGAGGTTACACGACATGACTTTTTTGAAATTATTCTTAGGCTGTCGAGTATGACAAAGAAGGATCTGTCTTACGTATACGAGGGAAGAATATTCTGGAAAATGAACATGTGAAGGTGCGTGGTATTTTGATTTGATATTTTGAACTTGTTCATTTCTTTTCTTCTTCAGTAAAACCTATAATTTTATGCTGCAGATAGGGGCATTCCACACCCTAGAAATTGAGCAACACCGACCTTTTGTGCTAAGGAAGGTACTTTTTGCTCTTAGTTCTATCAAGCCTTTAGCCATTCTCTTTTATAAATTATATTTAGTTGTTTGTTAAAGTATTTGGTATGCATATATGGTCATTCTGCATTTTAGGGCTTTATTAAAGAGAATGGTCTGCATCTAAAAATATTAGCCCCTTTGGACTGATCATATTATATCCACTCCAGCTAACCGGCCTCATTCTTATCCATTGCAGTATGTTTGATTTTGTTCTTGGTCTCCCCCATCCTAACCCCCCACCCCATAAAATGATAAAGATAAGGAGAAAAGAAAATCTTTGGCCTTCCAACATTAATCAGGCATTCATGTAATCTTGGCTATCATGCGAGCAAGTTGAATTATATTTGAATTTATCAAGAATGTCCACGTCTGTATTGTTGAAGAATGCATTCTTTCGTTTTCCCCATTTTTATTTCTTTTTCCTTTGCTGATTTAATAATTTTACCGTTTTTCTTTCTGAGATTAGCAAACTAGGTCAATGTAAGAGACAATTTTGAAATTATTATTGATGACTCCTTCCTTTGGTTTTTTCCGGCTGTGGGAATGAGGTAATTATTTAGGTCTTCCTATTAAGGGATGAAATGCTTGATGAAAGTCATTTTGAGGTGTATTAGGCTATCGTAAGCTAAAAAGGAGGAAAGTACTTTAAAGTGACTCATGGAAGGTAGGACCTTAGATCTTTGATATTGGATAAATGACAGTTCCATCATTTTCTTCCTCTGTGAATTTTTATTTTGTGGTCTGGCATTGTCATTTTTTGATGTGCAGATGTGCAAAAACTTGTGATGTTCTCATTTTGAATGGCTATTAATGCGTAAAACCTCTCGGATCAATTTTTAATGTTCTTATTTATAGTAGACATTTGTCAATTCTTATGTTTTCCATATTGCCAAGTTTATGGCAATTTTATGACGAATGCTGTTTATTTGCATCTTACCACTCTTGATCAAATGGGGTTGATTGACTAATTAGGCATCTTATTTGAGTCATTTGTGATATTTGCTAGGAGTCCTGGGACTCACTGGCCTTAGAGGTGCTCCATCAAGCATCTGGTATGCAGTTCTCCTTAATTCCACATTTACACCATTTTTATCTTCTTCTGTTTTTCTATTTTGGTAATAGGTAGTTTTCATCTTAAACGTTAGGCACAAATGTAAAAGCAATCATTTATGCTTGCTATTTCATTGAATATCTTCGTTTCTTTAGTAATGTATCTCCTAAAATAAACTCTCTGTTTTAATATTTTTCTTATTATTCCTGTAAAACTACATTTTTTCAAATAATTCTTACTATGTCCAAAATTAGAGATGAACTTAATCTTCACCTAAGTTTGAAATTAAGATAAGAAAGATTTAATAGTAAAACATAAAGTAAGTAATTTTCTCAACTTCTGCAGTTGAGAATATTAGAGGAGCTGAGTTTTTTCTGTTTTAAAACCCTTACAAGTTATGGATGTGGGAGCATACGGGCTCTGGGTATCACTTTCTTAAATTTCACATTCGCAGGGCATATATATAAACCACCATCATATCAATATGTCGCATTTCATTTTAGTTCTTGTGTTCTGCATATTTACATTTGACTAAACTCTTAGATGATTAGCTTGTATGTTTACCTTATGCAGTTGCTGCATTGTTGCACCTGTACTTTTATCTTTGAAGACGGTTTCAAGAACATCAAGGAACAAACTGTGTATGAGATTTGGCCTCATAGATAAAGAAGAATAAAATTCACAACTTAGGAAAATCAAACACTTATGGAGAGGTCGGTCTGGGTTGAAGATAAAATTTAAATGATATACACGTGGCTATATCTAACAACTAAAGCTTTTAGATGACGTTGTTCAATATGGTATCAGAGCCCCTTGGATTAAATTAAATAATCTTCACCTCTGTCCTCCGATGAGCAGCCTTGTGCCACACATCTGACCATTTCATTCATCTCCTTTATTTCCTTTTATCTCCTATTTCTGAGTTCCTCTACCATTGTCTTTATCCCCGGTTAAGTATTGGTTTGTTGTGTGTTAACTGTGTGGTGCACATCTCTTGCTGGGGTTTCTTGTGGACCTAATCTGGTATTTTCTTAGGCTATTGTTTGCTTGGAGAGCCCTCACCAATTATATCCAGGGTATCAACTATGATGTATCCCACAAAGACCAAAGGTTGATACAATTCATACTTGAATAGCGTCATAAAGCCACTGAAAATTGAAGATGCAAAGTGTAGCCATAATAGGAAATCAATTAATGATTTCAATGCTGCTTTGAATAAACCCAAATTTAGCCCAAGAAGTCAATTAATCCTTGAAGAATGCTGAACATCTGATGGAGAGGCCTGAAGTGTCCTACATCTAATAGATAATAAGAGGAAGGGAAATATGAGATAATATCTATTCCTTATCTATAGTCCCACACCTAACAAATAATAAGCATAAAGGAGGGAAGAAAAATATAACTCAAAAACTAGTAATTATCTTTAGTCCCACATCGAAGAGTGAAACTAGACTAAAGGGAGGAAGAGGATTGTAATAATAAATGAGGTAGCCACATTTGGTCACCACTTACTAATGTGGGTTGACCAGTACTGTGTTCGGCTTCTGTTGAGAGGATAGAGGATCAAATGCTTCACTCCAGTTATGCTGTTGAAACTTTGGGCTTAAACTCAGTTTTCTATTGGACAAATTCAGCTTTGCTAATCCAATGGATTTTCTAGGTTAATCCCTACCATTCCCTATTACTAGACGTGGCTTTCAGAAACTTTTTGCTGTGTCCTTCTAAGAGAGGTAGCAGAAGAATATAGTGTGAGACATCTTGGCTACCAATAATCATGGCGTACTTTGGATACCCATGATAAATGTGCATACTGTGCTATCCATCATCCACGATGATTTATAGGTGTGCACTTCATGTTTTTCCAAAATGTGTCCACTACAACGTTTCTTCCACGTGACACTGCCCTTTTCTACGGAAGTAAAAAGAGAAGAAAAAGAGTAAAGAAGTGATATCGGGCTTAATTCATATTTTTCACTGGCAATACTCTGCCAAGATCTTGTGGGGGTTCTTGGTGGTTTGGACTGGCAGTTACAACTTGCAGTTATCCTGGAAGTTATTTCTCTTCATCATACTAAGTAGATTATGCATTCACGCATTTCCATAAACCAGTTTTGACTACAGGTTTGTTAATTATAGCATTTTAATTCAATCTAATGACATCAGATCCTACGGCGAGTGCTGATCTGGCTGTTGTTCTGATGCAAGAAGGTCTGGCAAATATTTTACTTGTCGGAAAAAGGTATTGCAGCACATTGTGAATCTGTGATTATAATATACTTTTGATTGATTAATCAAGATAGTAGGCCCCATTTACGGCGTGACATGTTCTGTAGATTGTTCATATTGTCAGTTTCCAAGTTAAATTTTACTTATGTAAGTTTTCTTCTTTTTGAGCTTGATGTTGGATTATCATTTTTTAGCTTCTGACAAGACTTCATTGAAGGGATCAACTAGAAATAGATCTGATAAAGATTCTTTATCCAAAGAAAATATGAATTTTGCAGTGTGATCTGCTTTCTGGTCCTTTTTTATTCCACTACTTGTCCTAAAAATTTGGCTATTTTACTTCCAAGTTGAACAGGAGATTCCATCACTTCTGCCTTTATGCAACAGTTGTCAAAGATAGGTGGATATTTCAATGTTAAAACTAGAGTACACATGAGTTCCACATCTGGTTCACAAAGATTTACTGTTTGAATTTTGGTTGTGGTGGATTTCTGAATACCAGTGATTAGGTGTCCGTTGCTTTGCTTTGGGTCTTTAACACCATGTCCGCTAAGGAGTTTTAACTTTTTTCGCTCTGTGTGTATGAACACGTGAATAATTTTAGTTATTTGGTTATTTTAAATGCATTTTGGAAGGAAATTTTACCTTTTTAGTTTTACGTCCTAAGTGAATTCAGAGCTTTTCATGTAAGTTGTTCCGCTGGACTTAATAAATGATGCTTATAGCAGGTTTAGTTGCAAAAAGAAATAATGTCATAATTTAAAACACAAAGTAGGCCTAGAGACAGACTGAAATGTACAAATTAAAATTTTGGTGATCTAGATTGATCCTTTCCTTCCACGTGGAAATGTTATTAGAGTTTGTTTACTGTACTTCATGTTAGCTGTCACTAGTTAACATTTAAATGGTGGCTAATGTGTCAACAGTGTGACCACCACTGCGTCACAAGATAGAGACTTCAATACCTGCAAGCATGGGCCTGGTATTGCAGGCTATGATAAAGTATGTTCATTAGTGGCTTAGTCGTGTTGTTCTTTACAATGCTTGTTTAATTAAAACAGCAATCTTTATGGCATTATGAAATGGAACACTTAATGAAAGTTGTTTTTTTACAGGCCTTGAACAAGTTTTTGATAATGTCTTACAGGTTATCTCAGCCTAAGCTGTTTGTGCTTGCTTCTTGTTTCCTTTTTCTAGATAAATCCAGAACCCGAATTCATTAACAACTAATGTTCAATCTCTTTAGGCCTTCCTTAAACACATTGATTTCAAGGTGGTTCGCTTGCGCTGTCATTGCAAGTCCAGGGTTCACTAAGGTCTGTCATTTGGAATCAGCAAGCTTAGCTTAGACACTTTGTATCTTTTGTTATTTCAAGTCATAATTCAAGTTCTTCAGTATTTAGTCAAGTAATAATTAAGATACCAGGTGTAATAACATATTTGGAATTTATTATCATTTGTGTTCAGGATCAATTTCACCGCACTTAATGTTGGAGGCAGAGAGGAAACAATTGAGACCTATCATTGAGAACAAATCACGCATAATTCTTGTGCATACAACCTCTGGATACAAGTATGATAGTAGTCTCTCCACTCTCTCCATCTTGTCTTGCTGTTGTATTGTTGACTTCTTATAACAGTTTGGGGTTGTATCTGATGCAATTCTTTGAACAATGGATTGTAATGCATGTGATGACTCAATATATCTTTCCTATAGGACTCATGAATCTAAGAATATGGACAATCTTCTATAAATTTTTCATTCTTAGTGTCTATGTCAGCATGATTCATTCTCGTGTGGCCAATAACATTTTTAATGCTTTTCTCATTTGAGGCTAAATAAACTATAAAGAGCATTGTCTGGATCCACCATCTTATTTCATTGAGAAACAAGGAGGCAACTACACATAAAGATGTTTTTACCAAAATACTTCCCAATCATCCCAAAGAAACTTGGAAGCTTGAGCATACATATATATGTGTCGAGGATGCATGTGTGATCATCTTACTTTGTTGAGGCAAGTCAAATTTGCATATGTTGATTTTTATGCACAAGGATACCTTGGAATGTGTGTTTTCGGCGAACAACAAAGTTACCAAGTGAATTGGCATTCAGCAATGCATGGCATGGGGCTTTAGAATAGTGTTGCATGCCTTGACTCACTATATATACTTGTACTTAACCAATTTTCACATTTTAACAAATCAACATCATATTTGTGAATTATTGTTTTTCATCTTCACGTAAGTAGACCTAATGTTTATGACTGTATTTAACAAGATATCTTTAAACCAATAAAATTTTCTCTGTTCTTATTTTTCCTTGTTCACATGCCATTTCAAAAGTATCTGTACATATAAATTTTTGACTCAAAGACCTAGTTATTTTATGTTGGGCAAACGCTTCTATTTTTCTAGTTTAGTATTTCCTTCAAAATTCAGGTGGTCATTATTACTTTATTGCCTTTAGTTTGTTTTCTAATCCGTGAACTGGTTCTTTTTCTTTTTCCCTATTTTGTGGTAAGTCTTGGTTTTCTCTCCTGTTGCAATATTCTTAGTCTCCTCCTCCTGGGTCTAAATTGGTAGAAGCAAACCCATTATTATAATTTGACCATTGAACACCTGGTACACAGGCATAGCTTGAGAGAGGTTTTGGATGCTCCAAATGTTATGAATATGATAAAAGATACTAAAGCTGCAAAAGAGGTAGTAATGCACCCGATTCACTTTTTTTATTGGATCCGTATACTTATCTTTGATCTCTTTTCTTTTTTTATTTTTATCTATGGGTTCTAGAGTTCTCTATTCGTACAGGACCTGGACTTTTAAAGATTTTTCTTTTTTCATTTTATCTCAATGCAGGTTCGAGCACTTGAAGATTTCTTTACCATGCTTTCAAATGTCAGGTTCCGCCCTTAATCTGCAATTTCATTTTATTTTTAATTTGTGCCAAAGCATGATATCTATATACTAAAATTAGGGGGTGTTTGGTTGGGGAGAAATAGACCTCTAGAATTGAAATGGCTGATTTCGATTCCTCGTGTGATTTGTTTGCTGGAATCAGAATGATATTCCTCCCATTCCTAGGGACCCGGTTGAATATGACTGAATTTTAGATTTCTGGGGTTCAAGTTCAAACTTATTTTTAAACTCTAGCCGAACTTAAGTATCAGTATATCAGCATTGATTATGCTTTATTTTACACAAATTTATTGTGCGCGAGACAGTTTGATCAGTGAAACAAAACTAGAAGTCCTAAGAGCGTTGCTAACTTTCCAAAAGAGATAGCATGACTTAACAAGTTTGAAGCTCATCTAGACAAACTTCATATGCTGACAAACTTGACCACAACCGAACGATCTCGACTAGTTTTTTGGTTGGTAGAATTTTCAACTTGACCTTAGTCAAGACCACTCAACTAGGTCAAGTTAGACATAAAGAAATGTACTCAACACCATATAGCTATCTCGATTTGGTTCAAGCTTGGTATTCTGTTAGAATTCTCAACTCATCCCAATCGAGATCTTGACTAGTGGTTGAGTTGGATAGAGAAATGCATTCAACCCTACTCGAGTGATCTCTCAGAATGTGTGGACAATGCTCACAGTATGCATTGTCTTCAGTATTCAATTCCTATAGCTACTATTAACCATTTCCACTATAGTAACCACTAACCATTACCAAACTTCTCAAACGCAATGATACCCCCTCTCCACCACTGAATTTCTGTTATATTCACTGGAGCACGTGCAGTTACTTTTATGTCAAGTTGTCCATTTATATTTGGAGAACTACTTGATTGGATTCATATTATATAGTCTAATTTGATATAGCTTACATAAAATTCTTTTGTTTTTTTTTTCCAACTTCCACATATGAATATTTATGGATACATTTCTTTAATTTTAAATGAATTGATATACCCTTTTGCATGGTTTAAAAAGGCGGATTGAGATGTGTCTTGAGGTGCGCTCTAGTCTGAGACTTAGTCATAGTTCCTTGAAGCACTAATTATGGTGCATTTTTTAGGTTCAGGCGCTATTCGGGGGCGTGCGCCTCACATCTCACTAAAAAATTGGTTATTATTATTTTTAAAATAAAATTTTAATTGGGCTTTTAGTTGGGCCCTTTTTTTTGAACTTAAACAAAAACTAAAAGTTTGGACCCAAAAATATAAATATAAAGATTCGAGAGACAAAGATTTGAAACAAGTTTTCTGTGTATATTGATAATACAAATCCATCCTATTTATAATGCAAAGGAGTAAGTAGAAAAAAGAAAAGAAATAAACATAAAATATAATATCCTAAAAATAGAAAATCTACCAAATATTCTACAATCAATCACATCTACCAAATATTCTACAATCAATCACAACTACCAAATATTTTACAATCAATCAATCTCTATAATTATTTCCATAATTACGGGATCTCCAATACTTCTCCTCAAGTTGGATTATAGATGTTAATCATGTCCAACTTGCTAATGAAATCATCAAAACTCTGTCGTAGTAGTCTTTTGGTGAAGATATCTGCCGTTTGCTCTGTTGTAGGTATATATGTAATACAAATGACTCCATCTTCCACCTTTTTTTTAATAAAATGTCTGTCCACCTCTACATGTTTGGTTCGATCATATTGTATTGGATTAAAAAAAAATGCTAATAGCTGTCTTGTTGTTACAATAAAGTTTGAGTGGATACTCTAATGTGACCTGTAGTTTTTCCAAAAGTTTCTTTAGCCATAAACCTTCGTAAATTCCTTGAGCTACTCCTCGAAATTCAGCCTCAGCACTGCTTCGAGCTACTATATTTTGTTTTTTACTTATCCAAGTTACCAAGTTTCCCATTACGAAGGTACAATATCCAGTAGTCGATCTTCTATCTTCTGATGAACCTGCCCAATCTGCATCTGTGAAGATTTCGACTTCGACTCCTTTATTTTCACATTTTTTGAAGAATAATCCTTTGCCTGGGGATCCCTTGAGATATTTGACGATTTTTTGTACAGCTTCCAGATGAGTTTCCTTTGGTGAATGCATGTGTTGGCTTACCACACTAACTGCAAACGCAATGTCAAGTCTTGTGTGTGATAGGTAGATCAACTTTCCCACTAGTCGTTGATATCTATCCTTTTCGACGGGTTTTCCAACATCTTCCAACTTTTTTCCAGTTTCAATAGGGGTTTCACTTGGTTTGCATCATTGCATACCAGTCTCAGTTAGGAGGTCTAAGATATATTTTCTTTGGGAGACACTAATGCCTCTTTTTGATCTTGCTACTTCCATCCCTAAGAAATATCGCATTTTTTCCAGGTCTTTGACTTCAAATTTATTGGCCAGAGTTTTCTTTAATCTCTCCATCTCAACTACATTATCCCCTGCTAGGATAATATCATCCACATATACGATAAGGATTGTTTTCCTCTCATCTATGGTCTGGTGATAAAACATAGTATGATTAGACTGTCCCTGTTTGTATCCTTGACTTTTTATCACTTTTGCAAATCTGTCAAACCAAGTTCTTGGAGATTGTTTGAGACCATAAATTGACCTTTTGAGTTTGCACACTTGATTTTCTTCCTCCCCTTTACAGAAGTCCGGTGGGAATGTCATATATACTTCTTCATCCAGGTTGCCATTCAAAAATGCATTTTTTATATCAAGTTGTTGAAGAGACCAACAAAATCGATCGCCAAATAGATGAGAGTACTCGACGGTATTTAATTTTGCTACTGGTGCAAACGTCTCCGTGTAGTCAATCCCAAATGTTTGAGTAAACTCCTTTGCTACAAGTCGTGCTTTATATCGATCCACTATTCCATCAGCTTTATACTTCACTGTGAAGACCTATTTGCACCCAACTGGTTTCTTTCCTCTGGGTAAATTTATCACCTCCCAAGTTTCATTTTTTTTTAATGCTCGCATTTCTTCAATTACTGTCTCTCTCCATTAAGGAGCCTCCAATGCTTCCTGAATGTTCTTTGGAATTTCTATGCTGTCAAGGTTAGAGATAAAAGCACGAAATTCACTAGATAGGGTATTATATGACACAAATTTTGAGATCGGATGGAGAGTACATGATCGGGGTTGTTTTCTTAGAGCAATAGGTAAATTTATACTAGAAGACTCAAAATTACCTGACTTGGAAGGAGACTTAAGAAAGTTAGGAGCTATCATCGGGTCCAATACATTTGGAGTCTCGGGTGTGAGGTCATCTCCGTTTCCTAATTTTGGCCTTCGTGAATAAACAATCATTTCTTTGCCATTTTGTTTTTCAACATCTCCTCCAGAGTTGGAATTTTCCTTTGGGTCAGATTTAGAATTTGAAATGGATTGAGATAGAGAGAGGTCGAAGTCCAAAAAATGATCTTCCTCTCCATTATTCTCCCCTTGAAGAGAAGTTTTTGAAAATAAGGGTGTTTTTCAAGAATGTGACATCAAGCTAACAAATACTTTTTTGATGATAGGTCATAGCACTTGTAGCCTTTTTTTGGTTGGGGAATATCCGATGAAAACACATTTAATTGCTCTAGGATCTAGTTTGTTCCGAGCATGGGCATAGACATGAACAAACGCTGTGCATCCAAATACTTTAGGAGATAAATTTGATATGTGGCGAGAGGTAGGAAAGTATTTATGAAGTTTTTCGAGAGGTGTTTTGAAAGAGAGAACCCGACTAGGCATTCTATTGATAAGATATGTGGATGTTAGAATGGCATTACCCCAGAAATTTTTTGGCATATTTGTTGTGAACATTAAGGCACGGGCTACTTCTAGAAGATGTCTGTTTTTTTGCTCGGCAACCCCGTTTTGTTGGGGCGTGTCAACGCATGAGCTTTAGTGAACTATCCCATGTAGTTTAAGGTAATTCCCAAAGTAGAGTTGAAGTATTCGATGCCGCCATTGTCGGTTCGCAGAATTTGAATTTGGGTTTGAAATTGAGTTTGAATCATTTGGTGGAATTCTATGAATATGCGACTAACCTCACTTTTTTCTTTTAACTGGTAAACCCAACAAATTCGAGTGTGGTCATCAATGAAAGTGATAAACCATTTTGTGTGAGTGTGGTTTGGATTTCGAGACGGACCCCACAAGTCACTGTAAATTAGAGCGAATGGTTTAGTGGGTTGATATTTGGATGTCGTGAATGATGTGCGTCTATGTTTTGCAAGTTCACAAAATTCATATTGAAAGTCAAAGATAGATTTATTCGAAAAAATAGAAGGAAACAAATGTCTCATATATTGAAAATTAGGATGACCCATTTGAAAATGCCATAACAATAAATTACTATCTCTAGAAATAGAAGCAGAATCACAAACAGCTAATTGATGTCGTTTATTCACGTTAGCTGCATCAAGGTAGTAAAGTCCATTACACTCTTTAGCACTGCTAATCATCTTTTCCGATGATAGGTCCTGCAAAATACAGTGAGTGGGAAAAAAAGTAGCTGAGCAATTTGATGTTTTTGTCAATTTACTAATAGATAATAAATTGCATGATAAATTTGGAACATGAAGGATAGACTCTAGAGTTATAGGATCGGATATTTTAATCCTTCCTTTTTCTGCAACCGCAGACAATGTACCATCTGCAATTTTCACTTTAAGATTACCAGCACAAGGAGAATATGACAAAAAAAGAGAGTGCGCACCAGTCATGTGATCTGAAGCACCTGAGTCGAAGATCCAAAGTGTTTGAGAGACAGTACTTAAAGCGACAAAATTACCTTTGTGGGCCAGTGAACTGGATGGAGCATAGGTTGAGGACTGACCAGATGATTGGAGACTAGAGATTGATTTAGCTGCTTGGGGTTAAATGCTCCTCCCGAAGAATTTTTTGCATCTTCTTGATTTCTTTCTGGTTGATGATCAAGGGTTGCTAGGTATCCTCGGGTTTTATTATTCTGCCTCGGTTTCCAATCAGCTGATTTTCCATGTATATCCCAACATGTATCCCGAGTATGACCTGGTTTACTGGCGGTAGCCGGGTCACAATAAGGACGCCTTCTTGATTTGGGCTCGATCCATTTGAGACCGTGAGAGTCATGACCGAGAGTCACGACCGCCCACGAGTATTAAAGACAACTTCAGGCCCACGATTATTAAACGCAACTCCAGGCCCACGAGAATTAAAATCCGGCCCACGAGTGTTGGACATGTGGGATAATAGAGCCGAGGTCTCAGGCCCAAAGGATGGATCTCCTTTCATCATCACCAGGTGACGCATCTCCTCTCTTCTCACTTCGGAGAAAACTTCGTGTGTTGAAGGCAAAGGTCGTCGGCCAAGAATTTTTCCCCTCACGTCGTCGAGCTCGCGGTTTAGTTCGGCCAAGAACTCGAAAACCCTCTCTGCTTTCAAGTCGTTTCTTGTATTTTCAGACTTTGTCACCGAGCATTCCCAATCTTCTTCACTGCTCAAATTCAATTCTTGCCAAAGATTGCACATCTCCATATAATAATCGGTGACTTCTCTTTCTCCTTGTTTTAATTGCCACAATTTTGTCTTGATTTCGAAAATTTGGGAGAAATTTTCAGAATCTGAATAAGTCTCTTTAACAAAGATCCCAAACGCCTTTTGCAAATGCAAGAGAACAGATAGGTTTTCCCTATGGTGGGTTTCATAGAATTGACGAGCCAAGCGATCACCAAGGAATTTTTTGATTTCCATTTTTGCAAGGAGGTGGCGTCAATGGCTTCGGGTTTCTTTATCTCGCCGGTAAGAAATCCCAGTTTTCCCTTGCCGTCGATTACCAATTTGATGGATTGAGCCCAATCTCGATAATTTCTTCCATTTAATTTTTCCATGGTGAGTTGAAAGGACGAGTTTTCTGCTCCGTTCGAACTCATAGTGGAGATGACCTCGGTTTCGCTGTAGAGGTTATTTGTTGTTTTCGACTCTTTGTTGGATGATTCTGTCATGGTTGGTAGGGATTGGACGAACCTGTCTCTGATACCATAAAGAATTCGATAGACAAAGATTTGAAACAAGTTTTCTGTGTATATTGATAATACAAATCCATCCTATTTATAATACAAAGGAGTAAGTAGAAAAAAGGAAAGAAATAAACATAAAATATAATCTCCTAAAAATAGAAAATCTACCAAATATTCTACAATCAATCACATCTACCAAATATTCTACAATCAATCAATCCCTATAATTATTTCCATAATTACGGGATCTCCAACAAAATATAAAAACAAACATTTGAGCCTGCTTTACAAATATAAAAACACAAAAATATCCACCATCACCTACGTCAACTAGGCACCCTCTTTGCAATTAGTGAATGAGGAAGAATATTGGATAGAAATTGCCAATGAAGATGAATAAGATATATAGGAGAATTAGACATGACGATGATTTTATAGAAGATGCTACTAATAGTGATAAAGATAATCAGAGCAAACTTTCTAAACTTTGTTAGTTTAAGTTTTTTTTCATTGCAAAAAGAGTAAAAATTATCATATTTTTGATAGTTTACTTAAGTAAGAAATTTCAATTCAAATTTTGCTCTCTATTGGTGAAATAGAATATTTTTATTTTAATATATAGATTTTTGACTAATTTTTAAGTTTGTGGTGAGGCTTACGCTTTCAAAGCGCCTCGAGACTTACGCCTTGCCTCACAAACAAAAACCGCCTTGGTACATATTTCCTCTTTTTTAAACATTGCCCTTTTGATACCAAGACATTTTTTTAAGTTTGCATTCATGCCCAGGAACATGTATGTTAGGCATGTGGATGAGCGGGTTCTTCTTTATTGAAATTACTTTGGTTTAATTTTCCAAGATGATGTAATTATTTAGGATCCTGATCGTGCATGCTATGGGCCAAAGCACGTTGAAGTTGCCCATGAACGGATGGCCATCCAGACACTTCTCATTACTGATGAGCTCTTCAGGTTAGTAGTCTTAGTGCATGTTTGTAAATAGTATTAGATAGTACTAGACAATACAATAAACAAAAATTTTAGCTTATTTTTCTTGCTTAATATTGTCCACTACTTTCTAATCTCCCTTACGGGACATGCCCTTGAGAGTTTATAGTGTAGGCTAAACCATTTTTTATATTTTAAAGTCATAATCATCACACTGATTTTACATATCTAATGTCATGCCAAAGTTCTGAGTTTTATTTTCTCATGTGAATGCACACATGTTTAAAAGTTATGGCACGGACTATTTTTCTTTTGGCACGTTCAAGAGAAATGTTGATATTGTTTATCAGGAGTTCAGATGTAGCAACAAGGAAAAAGTACGTCAATTTGGTAGATTCGGTCAAGGATTCAGGTGGCACTTCTCACATCTTCTCATCCATGCATGTTTCAGGAGAACGTGAGTATTTTTATACACTTTCTTCTTTACAACTTAACAAGCTTTATGTCTAACTTGTATTAGAGAGTTGGTTTTAGGCTCTCGCAACTTATGGCATTTTATGAATCTGAGTGTCTGTAAAGCATTTCGTTCATTACATATACATAACTGGTTTCACAAAATCATGCTAAAACACATCTTCATTTTCTCCCTTTTTGTTAACTTTCTTTGAGCATGTTTGGCTAAGCATAAAAAGTTTAATTATTAGCAAATTTACATAGAAGTAAATAAACAAGTTTTAAAATAACCATTTTTTAAGAAATAAGTAACTTAGTTTGACAGAGAGGTGCAAGTTTGTTTCAAAATAAGTAACTATTTTACTTGAAAGTAAGACCCGAATATATTTGGAAACAGAAATTTACTTAAAAGTAATTTTTCTCTTATTTTTAAGCTTAGTCAAACATGGTCGTTGATGGATCTATTACTATTCGTGCATGCATATCTATATGTTTTTGACATCTGTTATTTAATATTATTTGTGCTTGTGGAATAATTTTTGCGTGGAAGAGCAGAACTGGCTCAGTTGACTGGTATTGCTGCAATTCTTCGTTTTCCTCTTCCCGACCTGGAAGACATAGAAATGTAAAAGAAGTTGAGACTGAAGCTTATTCAAGTAGGTTTTCTGCTCCATGTTGTCGTGTTTCTTAGCTTCTCCGTTTGTTAATTTAATGTATGATTATTTGATACAATCAAACACACCCTTATATTTTAGAGACCATAGGTCATTCTTCATCATCTCCTCAATTGATATTAGTGGTATCTGTTGAATAAACTGTCACAGTTTCCAATTTATCATACTTTTGAGCTCCCAAATGAAATAAAAGTCGAAATATAAGCGCTTATTCTTTCATTGTCTTGTCTTGGTGCTAGGAAAACTAATGCGAGTTTTTTCTTATTTGCCTTGTTAGCATTCGTGATCAGAACTTAATCCATCCGTCCGTTCCCCATAATGACATGATGCCACAAACCACTCGGGATATGGATGGTATTGTGTACTAGATAGGACTAGACAATGCAATAGAATGTACAATACTTTAGCTTGTTTTTCTTTTGTAATATTGTCCACTATTGTCTGGTTACCTGTACCAAACATACTATTCTGGATTATGGCGTTGTGCAATGGCTACATGCACCTAATTTATCCTATAAGTAGTCGAATGCACGTGTTGTATTTTAATTAAGTATTTAATAGCGTGGTCATTTTTAGTGAGTTTTTTAATTATTTTTCACTAATAAGAGACTAAGTAAAACATATATTAAAATTTATTGAGAAAAGTACGTATTATTTAAAGGATGGGCGATATACCTTCAATTGATTTTTAACACGAATGTTCTTCATTTTTAGATGATGTAATGAATGGCGTGTAATTTACTAACCGAATTGATTAATATAAATTCTAGAATTTGATACTTCAATTATGATTTCACAACATTATTCTACTGTTTTAAAGTTTAAATTTATTCCATATTTTTTCTCGTTATGACCCGACTTTGTAAATTATTTAAATTATTTCAATTTAATTTTATTCATTCTAATATATCAAACATTAAAAAAAAATTTAAATCAAACGATTGTCGTGAAATATGCATAATATTTCTTGTGAACTTGCGGTAATAAGTAGTTAAAATACTTATTACAGATTAGCATAAGTTGTTAATCATCGACGGTAGGGAAATTTACTCTGCTACAAGTAAAAAAAAATACTTTTTTGTCCGTCACTACGTCTTTATCTTTTCAAACCAAAATGTATCTCTCTCAATTCTTCTATTTCTCAATATTCTTTTTCGTATTTATCAAAATCAAACTCTCCTAAAACAAAACTCTATATATTTCATTCTTCTCAACTACTCAATCTATTAAAATTTTCTACAGTCGGATTCTACCGCAAAGAAAAGCGGTATACTATTTAGTGATTTTATTTTCTTGGTATATTGGATATGGTTGTACTTCTAGATATAGTTCCTTCTTTAGTATTGTAACTTTCTACCTTGAGAATAATATTCTTTCTCCTTTTTTTTTTTTGCATAGTGCAAGATTTTGTGGTTATGGGTAAATTTTCTTGGATTTAATTGTAATTTGATTCAGTAATCGTCAGAAAAAATAAATTAAAACTATGTATTTCTTGTAATCTTGATAATTGTGTTGCTAACTTAATATAAGTAATTAATTGAAGAAAAATTGTTTCGATTACTAATTATTTTGAAGTTCAAAGAGGGTTGCTTGGTATATGTTACTATATCTTGATCTTAGAGGCCAAACTTATAGTCTAATATACATATGTGTGGAGCTAAATTTTGTTTCAATGGTTTAAATTATTAGACATTTGGATAGCTTCTTTTGATGAAAAACTAAAAAGGAAATTGATTGGGTATAAAAAATAATAAACATATCTGCAAAAATTTTGGACAATTTTTTGAAAGACACGACTAAAGTCAGAAGGAAGACGAACAAGACGACCAAAGGAAGACGAGAAAAATAGAAAAACGTTAGAAAAAAAATTAAGGTGGAAAAAGATCTTCAAAAAAATGAAAAGGAAAATAAAGGATAGGAAATTGGGAAAAGTTTTAAAAAAATGAATAATAGTTTGGCATGCATTTCCATAAATAGTGCCTACACTTCATTCCCTCTTTTAATAAATAGGGATTTATGACATAAATCTTTTAGACCATATAGTTTGCATTCCTGTATTGCTGCAACTCCTTGTACAATTATCACTTTGAAAGTCTCTCAAAGTGCTTGATAAATACTGCCGAAGTCCATAACAAATTACCGGGCTTGATTGGTGGACGGGGAATGCTTGACTTATACTATGCCGGATTAACATTGTGTTTTGCTAGTGTTTCTTTTCCAGTAGCTTTGGATGACAACCTCGGGCTTATAAGTTCTACATTACTATTACAGTTTAAGTGTTATATCTAATCTAGTCCTGAGCTATAAATAATGCTTTATTGCTACAAGTAGAGCCGACAAATGGACTACCCGGCTTGGCCTTACCAGCCCTACTAAAATGAATGGGCCATATACAAAATCGGGCTGGCCTGGCCCAATTTTAGACGCACCAGTCAATTTTTGGGCCAACCCAGCCCGGTTTTAGACCACCGGGCCAGCCGACCATATATATATATATTTTATAGTTAGCTAGGCAAGCGCTGACTATAAACCAGTGCCTAGGCCCGCCTAAGCTTGATGCATTTGTAAAACACATCGCATTGAGAATATGCGCGTAAAAATACGGTCAACTCTTTTTGTTGACCGCCTAAGTCTAAATAGACGAGAATATGCGAGAATAAACGGGATTATGCGAGAATAGAAACGAATAATCGCGCATAACACGCATTAGAGCAAGCAAGCCTCTTTTTAATTTATTTTTAGATTCGGTCAAAATAAACCTTTTTTAAATCTACAAGAGGTGCTATAAATGCTCAAGATAAAATAAGGAGCCCAAGCGAAAATGATTTTGTATCGGATGTCATGGAAGATGAATTAGATGAAGAAGAAGAACTTGACTTAGAATTCGATAAAGAGTTAGACAAAAGTTAAACTATGTTGGTATGTAATCAAATTGTAGAAAATTATTGAGTAATTTGGATTTATATTTGTGGTAGTTGTAATTTTCTAACTTTTGAAAAGTATTATGGTGTGTTGTTAATTTGTAATCTAATTGTAAGCTATGATATTAAAATTAGTCCTGCAATTTTGATTTTGAACCACGTTGAATGTGATATGTTCAACCATAATATGTGTCTTAATATAAATTTAAATTTTTTTTCACTACACAACGTGCATCTAATTTTGAAAATTCTGATTTCACGTTGATAACATACAGAGTAAATCCAACACCTGGAAATAAAATGGAACCAATTAAGGATCAATAGTTGATTGGGATTCGAGAAAATAAAGTATTTCCGCACAAATACGCACTTGGACATACAAAATGATTAATGGTATAAAATGCATAATTCCTGCTTGTGATTCTGCAATTAGAATATCATCATGAGATGGCAACTGGACTACAGAGAGGGTAGCAGTTGCATAACATTAGACACATCAAACTAAACTAGAAATATCCAAATGAGTTAATTTATTGAAAATGGTGATCTAACAATCAATTTGACAACCTCAGCACGCTATTAAAAGTTCATGTTCTTGACCATTAAAAAGTTCAATTTGACAACCTCATCATCCAAACGAGAACTCTTTATTAGATGCTGCTACATTGTAATAGTAAATTAGTTAAATGCAGTTACCAATCTATCTTGAAATTGCAGGCAAAGTTATGCTCAATGATATATGTCTATATGGGTCAATTTGTATAAAATTATTTTAGATTTGCTTAAATGAGGTAGTTAATGATACTCCAGCCAACCTACCTATAATCATGTGAACAAAATATGCATCAAAATCAAAACAAGAGAAAGGAGATAGTTTAGAAAACCCTTGTATCAATCATAATTATAATATTCACAAGAAGAAAGGTGTACCTTTTTTCTGCAACTAATATCCAACACAAGTCTCTTGTTTCTGACAACATGAGCCAGTTCCTTAAGCCGTTCAAAGTTTATTTGTCCATTACTAAACACATATTGCAAACCAATCAAGAAGCGTCGAGAATTTTGGCTAACTATTTTACAAGAATTCCAAATCACACCCACATCTCCACACATCAACGTTTAGAGAAAATCATAAGCAAATGGCTGTTTTTTTCCCATTGAAATAACATATAATTTACATCAACATTACACCTTCATTTGGAAACACATCAAATGGCATAAAACAAGTAGAGCAATAAACAAAATGGTACACACCTGAAAAGTTATGACCCAAAGTTGAATCCACCAGGAGAACTCTTGACTAAAACCCCTTACCACAAATGAAAGGATTTTTGAAATCGCTTACCACAGATGAAAGGATTTCAATTGGGGAAGAAAATAATCAGATCCGGCCATCTGGATTATAGGTTTTTGAGGCTAATTTCGGTGAAGTTGAATCTGGAGATCGGATTTAGGTTTAAAGCCTGAAGTATGGTATGAAGTGCTGGGGATCGGATTTAGTGCTTGTTTGGTGTACATTTTAATGGGTTTATAGTTTTCTATTTTTTGACTTTTGGAGAAAAATAACCAAAATAATCCCATTTTCTATTCAAATACTGTGACTACTTTGGAAAGCAAAGGGTCATTTTGATCATTTTCCTCCAAAAGTCAAAAAATGAAAAACTATAAACCCATTAAAATGTACACCAAACAAGCACTTAGCCTAAATCATTAGAAATATTACACCAACTACTTACCAATCTTAAAATAATTACAAATCTAACAACTTAACAAATTTATTTTAAAAATACTACATAATTAATATTATACTATATTAATCAATAAAATAATCAATTAATTATTTACACGATAAGTCTTCAATCTTTATAATATCTCCACTTTAGTCCCTGTACTTTCTTTTTCATTTCAATTTTGTCATATTTTATTTACAACTCAAGTCTTTCAACTTTTATATTTTTACAAGTTGGTCCCATATTTATACTTTTATACCAATTTAGTCTTTTATAGTATCACTATATCATACAGATGTTACAAATGATATTTTGTATCACTGAATATATTATATATTATATTATGTTATTTTACATATCACATATTACATGAATTGATATTCTGTATCACTGATGTTACGTATGTTACAAATGATGAAATCAATAGTTTTATTTGTTAAAATTGGTATTGTGTTACATATCTATATCATACTGATGTTACATAGTATCAATAGGTACTGATGTTACATAGTATCAATAGGTTTTTAGAGTTCAATGTGTATGTTAATACGAACTTATTGAAGTTTAGAGTTGGTTTTGTAGTTGTAATAATTTCTATTTAGTATCGCAATCTGATACAGATGTTACAAATGATATTGTGTATAACTGTTTAATACATATGTTATAAATGATATTTTGTATACCTGAATATGTTATATATTATATTATGTTATTTTACACAGTACATGTTACATAAATTGATATTTTGTATCATTGATATTTTACATTTCAATTTGTAACACAAATTGTTGCAAAATATCATTTGTAACATTTATATTAAATATTGATTCACAATATTATTTGTAACATATGTATCAAATGGTGATACTATAAAAGACTAAATTGATATAAAAGTATAAATATGAGGATCGAGTTGTAAAAATTTAAAAGTTGAAGGACTTAGGTTGAAATAAAAGAAGATGAAATTAAAATGAAAGAGGAAGTATACGGACTAAAGTGAAAAATATTATAAAGATGAAAGACTTATCGTGCAAATAATTAAGAACTCAAGAAGCAAATTTGGGTGAATTCACGTGGAAATATCTTTTGAGGTATATATTTGATTTTAATTTATTATTTTATTAATTAATATAATTTAATGAATGTAGTATTTTTAGAATAAATTTGTTAAGTTGATAGAATTGAAATTATTTTCAAAAAGTGGTTTATTTATGAAAAAATCCCTAAATCATTTAGATTTAAAGCCTGAAATAAGTGGGAAAAAAAAAATGCCAGAGCCAACCCATATAATGCAGGCTAGGCTTGACCGAGTCCAGTTGGCCCAATGGGCTACATGGATTGGGCTATATAGGGCCAATTATTTCGGGCTATTTTCTATTGAGTCAAATCAGCCCAAAATTTGGACCATATGGACTGGCCCATTGGGTTGAGTCAGTTTTGTCAACTTTAGCTACGGGGTCCATACTGGGTTTTTATAGATATATAAAAAAAATTCAAGTTTCAATTTAATCACAATGTATTGATCCTAATGTGTAAGAACATGTTATAGGAATGAGTGATCTAAAATATTGGTTAATTAGAGAACTAATGGATATTTAAAAAATATACTTCTAGTCTTGTTTGGTTGGACGGTATAGTATTGGACAAAATTAAGAAAATTAAAAGAAATTGAAGTCTTGTCTAAATGACTGTTGAAAATACGTTTCAAGTCGAATAAGTCTTTAAATTTTTGACGATTTTTGAAAATAATTGTTTATCGAAAAATAATTGGTTTCAACTTGCAACATATGGGCAACTATAAG
Source organism: Forsythia suspensa (assembly GCA_023638005.1). Taxonomy (NCBI): domain Eukaryota; kingdom Viridiplantae; phylum Streptophyta; class Magnoliopsida; order Lamiales; family Oleaceae; genus Forsythia; species Forsythia suspensa. Next base: position 33,379,521 of record CM042674.1, on the reverse strand, counting down.
GTTAAAGAAGTCTTTATGCACACTTAAATATAATAGTATTAAACAGTGTTATAAAAAGCGTAAAGTGTAGCTAGGCATGGAGGCTGAGCTTCAGGCTTTTTGAACTTAAGCAAGGCTTAGGCAAAGGCGAGACAAGGGCGATGTGATAGCGATGCGTGATGCGTGGCGTGACTAGGCGTCGAGGTCAAGCTTCAAGTTTAGGTGCCACCTATGCGAGCTTTTTAGAACAGAGGTATTAAGCAATGTTCTAAAAGGCGTAAAGCGTGATTAGGTGCGGAGGCCAAGTTTCAAGCTTTTTGGGCCTATGAGAAGCTTAGGCGAGGGTAAAGCGTGAGCGATGCGTGAAAAAGCGTTTTCTTATTTTTAATATTATTTTAAATATTAAAACAAAAGATAAAAAATATGTTTAAATAGAAAGCACGCGCGCCTAAGCTGACTAAGCGTGCCTAGCCTCGCGCGAGCTTTTTAGTTAAAAATATTATTGACTAAAAATGCGCACGCCTAGGACCTAAACGAAGTGTGGATGTCACGCTTCGCGCCTAGGCGCGTTTTTTAGAACACTGGTATTAAGTTTCGTCCAATTCATCAATAGATTCTGAACCAATATATTCAACGTGTGCAACTAATTTATGTAATTTTATGTAAAAAGTATTCTTAGAACTCTGGGAGTTTTTTTGTTGTACTAGTTATTTGGTGATGATGAAAAATAAGATTGAACTATTATTCTCATGTATCATTACACATATTTTTAATTTCTTTACCTCATAAATTTTGACCTCAATGGAAAAAGTCGTTCGAACACGTGTTAACACTAAAAGAAAAATGGATCATGCGCCATGATGAACACTAATTTGGACTCGTGGCTTAGGTTATCAACCAAAAGTTCGTATGGTAGAAATTCAAGACAGCTTGTCTAAGAATTATCTTAAATCCAATGAACTGTTGAAACACATGTTACACTAGGACAAAAATGGGTCATGCATCATAATGAAGAACTCAAAATTAGACTTGTGGCTTGGGTTATCAAGCAAAGAAATATCTTAAATCTAATGAATTGATATAAATGCAATCTGCTCTTCGAAACTAGAAGACGAGGGCAAGCAACAATCGACGATTTAATGGTAAATATAAATATTAGTATAATGTTAAATGAACCCATATATATATATATATATATATATATATATATATATATATATATATATTCTTCTTTCTTTGAGTAAATATAGATATAACGAGTGATGATAACAACAATACAAATAGTACGAACAAACTAAAGAAAATAAGTAGAAAAATATATCAAGCATTTTTTTCTTATTAGTTTGAAATTCACAAGTGTTAGAGAACTTAGAATAATTCAAAACAATATGAAGGCATAGAGTTACAAACACAATTTTGAGCTTATATTGATCGATCATAGATCTCTACGACAATTAATTATCTCGAAATTCTTCAATAACATATTGGTAAAGTAATTAATCTTAATCAATCGGTCATAAGTTCAAATTTTATTGAAAAGACATGATTGATTCTCAATTAACGAATTTAGAATAATAAAATTCGCATTAATCTGTAGTTTTTAGTGGTGGGAAAGATTTGAAAATCCCTACCAATACAATGATTGGTTGCATAACCCTAAATTAATTACAAACTAATTAGTAATTACAACTAATTAATTGCAAATTGTTAGTGTTCTAGGCAGAGTTAAGCAAAGTTTGACATTTGAAAGTTAACACAAATCCCATTCGAGGAAACAATGAAAATGAGTCAATTTTACCAAATATCACTAAAGTTTGTAAGAAATTTCAAAGCGGTCATTAAAATAAAGTGTCCTGTTTGATGCGATTATAAATAAAAATTAATTTGTTCAATATGGCACTTAACAGTGAGATTTAAGATTTTACATTAGTTTTCTAACTTGTGAAAGTGTTATAAAGTAATTAAAATTACTTTAATTACAATTTCGAAATTTCTTACACACATCAGATTGAAATATCCGACAAAAACGCGTTTGCTTGTCTAAAATTTTACAGCATACAGCAACTTCCCGAATACATATAGATAATTACACATGCATATATAATTACCCACTTTGCTTAATTAATTTTATAATAATAGAGGAGACCAATTCAGGAATGAGAACAGTTCTCATCAAGATCTCAACTTTTTCTTCTTTGCAGTGTGTATCAGTCTCTTCATGTACTTTGACCCTCCTTATAAAGTAGAATTTTGCTCTGAAATACGAAAAGTTAAAGCTTTATCACTTTCTTTTGGCCCTTTTCGTTTGTTCCTTCTTTCATTTTTCTGTTTATGCCACCACCGATTTTTCCACTTCTTATTCAATCTATGCATATTTTTGGCCTGTGACTTCTTTGACTTGATATTCTTTCAATTTTTGTTGTGCTTTCTTCAATTACAAGCACACATTTATGTGGAGTAAGAAACCCAAAATCAATGTGTGAAACTTTATCCCACAAATACATTAATTAAAGATTTCATGGTTTTACCATGACAACAATAGTTGGAAGAAACAAAGGTTTAGGTTTGAAGACAGTTATACCACTACACCAATAGTTTTCATGAAAGAGAGAGAACTACACAATAAGTCTAATGAAATTACACATCTGAAAGAGGACTATGAACCAATAAGTCTAATGAAATTACACATCTGAAAGAGGACTATGAACCAAAGTCGACATTACTGTGATGGTATATTAGTCTGATCTGTTACGAGTGGGTTCTAGCAAGTGTGTTTGCGACTCTAAGCACCAATTTTGAATTTGTCCGAAATAAGGTCCCTAATAAGTATGACCACTGGCGTTGCTGTAAACTCGACCCTGAGGAAATGGAACCCGTCCTTCAGTTCCTTGGTTTCCCCCCACACCGGGGAATGGTGATTGGTCTCTATAAGAGTTAAAATGATCCGTGTGACCAGTTGGTTATGGTCGTGGAGGGACAGCCGCACCATAACCACGTGGGTCGTTTGGGCTGGTTCTGGCCAGGAGGTGGTTCGTTCCAGCTTGCTGATACTGCTGCAGTCTTGCCTCTGACTCCCTGCGAAGAAACTCTTCTCTTCGATTAGCTTGTTGTGCTCGAAGAACTGATAATTTCTCCTGGTACTTGTTATTGATCTCCATTATCTTCTGAAGACGGTAGGACATGTTGAAATTTTGGTGAGATAAAAATAAAAATTAATGTATTTCGTAATAAAAGAAAATCGGTAACATTCGTTTTACTTCTAAGTTAAATTGCAGAGTGCAGACAAATAGGTTTTCTTGAATTGGGTGGTCAATGAAGGTGGATAACAAGAGTTTATTAAAAAGAGGTGGTTAACGAGAAAAGAAACGAACACGTGGCATTTATTAGATTCATAGAAAGTGAGAGATTAAAGATACCACTATATGGTACTCCCCCTAAATTAATGTATCACATATAGATGCAGGATTGTAATATTTTGCCTTTCTTGCAGTCATCAGACGGGAAAAGCCTTGCAGCCGCATACAACATTCTTTTTTGTCCTGTCAAATTATATGCAATCTCTATTCTCTAGTTAAATCATGTTCCTAGGAGGAATTTTAAACTGCAGAATGCTTTTCAGTTCATCTTCGCTAGAATATATAGAAATAGCGTTCCACAAAATATTCTCATATAGCACAATAACAAGTAAGAATTATTATGGAAGAAAGAGAAGGGTTGGGATATATACATTTAAATGTTTACAAGATTTTGTAACTTTATGTAACAATATTAACGATTTGGTTTATGGATTTTTTAATTAATTTTGAGAGTTTTCTACAATTAGTTATTTAGTTATTCAACTGGAGCCTATATTCACATTCCTACCGTAAGGTTAAGATAGAATAAAGTTTTCCTCGTCAATGAAGTATTACCATAGAATTTATTTTCTTTCACCATATGGTCCTACAAGAATTATAGATCTAGAAGTTGAGAAAAAAAATACAAAATGTACATCAACCATAGGAAAGGATATTAGAAACTCTTAACAAAATTATGATGTTGTTTACACCTAGAACATACCTCTCTGTGCCTACCATTTTCTGCATCTTCTGCATCAATTTGTTCCTTTGTTAGCTTCAAGATTTCATCTTGGAATCTCTGTTCGAGAGTTTCAAAGTTCAAATGAAAAGGCTTTTCTTCATATCCGATTTCCATGTCTTCCTCATGGGCCTGCGGTCCAATCTCTGTATTGGCATGGTTTCCAAAATCACTTTTCGAATCCAACACCGGTCTCTGGTGATAAGACTGAATGGAACTGCCTCCTTTTCCTGTTCTTCCGTCATGACAAAAAAAAGATGATTGTAACCCAAGGCTAATACAGAACATCCATTGCAACCATTAACCTTCACCAAATATTCACACTTGCATACTGAGCTCCGCTCAACTTTCAAAGTCACACAGCGTGTAAATCTGCCTCTGCCACTCACAAGTTCCTTGCTACATCTGAAGAAACCCTAAATTCTACTGAGATGGTGCATGACGTGTTATATTCGTATATGAATAACTCGATGTAAACCATCAAATCACAATCATTTCAAAACTGTCGATTCATACAAGCCAAATAAACCAACATCTCTTAATTAAGAAATGGCATTTCTGCCAAGATCCTGTGGGGGTTCTTGGTGGTTTGGACTGGCAGTTACAACTTGCAGTTATCCTGGAAGTTATTTCTTTCATCATACTAAGTAGATTATGCATTCACGCATTTCCATAAACCAGTTTTGACTACAGGTTTGTTAATTATAGCATTTTAATTCAATCTAATGACGTCAGATCCTACGGCGAGTGCTGATCTGGCTGTTGTTCCAATGCAAGAAGGTCTGGCAAATATTTTACTTGTCGGAAAAAGGTACTGCTGCACATTGTGAATCTGTGATTATAATATACTTTTGATTGATTAATCACGATAGTAGGCCCCATTTACGACGTGACATGTTCTGTAGATTGTTCATATTGTCAGTTTCCAAGTAAATTTTACCTATGTAAGTTTTCTTCTTTTTGAGCTTGATGTTGGATTATCATTTTTTAGCTTATGACAAGACTTCCTTGAAGGGATCAACTAGAAATAGATCTGATAAAGATTCTTTATCCAAAGAACATATGAATTTTGCAGTGTGATCTGCTTTCTGGTCCTTTTTTATTCCACTACTTGTCCTAAAAATTTGGCTATTTTACTTACAAGTTGAACAGGAGATTCCATCACTTCTGCCTTTATGCAACAGTTGTCAAAGATAGGTGGATATTTCAATGTTAAAACTAGAGTACATGTGAGTTCCACATCTGGTTCACAAAGATTTACTGTTTGGATTTTGGTTGTGGTGGATTTCTGAATACCAGTGATTAGGTGTCTGTTGCTTTGCTTTGGGTCTTTAACACCATGTCCGCTAAGGAGTTTTAACTTTTTTCGCTCTCTGTGTATGAGCACGTGAATAATTTTAGTTATTTGGTTATTTTAAATGCATTTGGGAAGGAAATTTTACCTTTTTAGTTTTACGTTCTAAGTGAATTCAGAGGTTTTCATGTAAGTTGTTCCGCTGGACTTAATAAATGGTGCTTATAGCAGGTTTAGTTGCAAAAAGAAATAATGCCAAAATTTAAAACACAAAGTAGGCCTAGAGACAGACTGAAATGTACAAATTAAAATTTTGGTGATCTAGATTGATCCTTTCCTTCCACGTGGAAATGTTATTAGAGTTTGTTTACTGTACTTCATGTTAGCTGTCACTAGTTAACATTTAAATGGTGGCTAATGTGTCAACAGTGTGACCACCACTCGTTCGCGCATAGAGACTTCAATACCTCGCAAGCACGGGCCTGGTATTGCAGGCTATGATAAAGTATGTTCATTAGTGGCTTAGTCGTGTTGTTCTTTACAATGCATGTTTAATTAAAACAGCAATCTTTATGGCATTATGAAATGGAACACTTAATGGAAGTTGTTTTTTTACAGGCCTTGAACAAGTTTTTTGATAATGTCTTACAGGTTATCTCAGCCTAAGCTGTTTGTGCTTGCTTCTTGTTTCCTTTTTCTGGATAAATCCAGAACCCGAATTCATTAACAACTAATGTTCAATCTCTTTTAGGCCTTCCTTAAACACATTGATTTCAAGGTGGTTCGTTGCGCTGTCATTGCAAGTCCAGGGTTCACTAAGGTCTGTCATTTGGAATCAGCAAGCTTAGCTTAGACACTTTGTATCTTTTGTTATTTCGAATTCATAATTCAAGTTCTTCAGTATTTAGCCGAAGTAATAATTAAGATACCAGGTGTAATAACATATTTGGAATTTATTATCATTTGTGTTCATGATCAATTTCACCGGCACTTAATGTTGGAGGCAGAGAGGAAACAATTGAGACCTATCATTGAGAACAAATCACGCATAATTCTTGTGCATACAACCTCTGGATACAAGTATGATAGTAGTCTCTCCACTCTCTCCATCTTGTCTTGCTGTTGTATTGTTGACTTCTTATAACAGTTTGGGGTTGTATCTGATGCAATTCTTTGAACAATGGATTGTAATGCATGTGATGACTCAATATATCTTTCCTATAGGACTCGTGAATCTAAGAATATGGACAATCTTCTATAAATTTTTCATTCTTAGTGTCTATGTCAGCATGATTCATTCTCATGTGGCCAATAACTTTTTTAATGCTTTTCTCATTTGAGGCTAAATAAACTATAAAGAGCATTGTCTGGATCCACCATCTTATTATATTGAGAAACAAGGAGGTAACTACACATAAAGATGTTTTTACCAAAATACTTCCCAATCATCCCAAAGAAACTTGGAAGCTTGAGCATACATATATATGTGTCGAGTATGCATGTGTGATCATCTTACTTTGTTGAGGCAAGTCAAATTTGCATATGTTGATTTTTATGCACAAGGATACCTTGGAATGTGTGTTTTGGGCGAACAACAAAGTTACCAAGTGAATTGGCATTCAGCAGTGCATGGCATGGGGCTTTAGAATAGTGTTGCATGCCTTGACTCACTATATATATACTTGTACTTAACCAATTTTCACATTTTAACAAATCAACATCATATTTGTGAATTAGTTAATTGTTTTTCATCTTCACGTGAGTAGACTTAATGTTTATGACTGTATTTAACAAGATATCTTAAAACCAATAAAATTTTCTCTGTTCTTATTTTTCCTTGTGTCCATTTCAAAAGTATCTGTACATATCAATTTTTGACTCAAAGACCTAGTTATTACTGTTTTATGTTGGGCAAACGCTTCTATTTTTCTAGTTTAGTATTTCCTTCACAATTCAGGTGGTCATTATTACTTTATTGCTTTTAGTTTGTTTTCTAATCCTTGAACTGGTTCTTTTTCTTTTTCCCTATTTTGTGGTAAGTCTTGGTTTTCTCTCTTCTGTTGCAATATTCTTAGCCTCCTCCTCCTGTGTCTCAATTGGTAGAAGCAAACCCATTATTATAATTTGACCATTCAACACCTGGTACACGGGCATAGCTTGAGAGAGGTTTTGGATGCTCCAAATGTTATGAATATGATAAAAGATACTAAAGCTGCAAAAGAGGTAGCGATGCACCCGATTCACATTTTTTATTGGATCTGTATACTTATCCTTGATCTCTTTTCTTTTTTTCTTTTTACCTATGGGTTCTAGAGTTCTCTATTCGTACAGGACCTGGACCTGTAAAGATTTTTCTTTTTTCATTTTATCTCAATGCAGGTTCGAGCACTTGAGGATTTCTTTACCATGCTTTCAAATGTCAGGTTCCGCCCTTAATCTGCAATTTCATTTTATTTTTAATTTGTGCCAAAGCATGATATCTATATACTAAAATTAGGGGGTGTTTGGTTGGGGGGAAATAGACCTCTAGAATTGAAATGGCTGATTTCGATTCCTCGTATGTTTTGTTTGCTGGAATCAGAATGATATTCCTCCCGTTCCTAGGGACCCGATTGAATATGACTGAATTTTAGATTTCTGGGGTTCAAGTTCAAACTTATTTTTAAACTCTAGCCGAACTTAAGTATCAGTATATCAGCATTGATTATGCTTTATTTTACACAAATTTATTGTGCGCGAGACAGTTTGATCAGTGAAACAAAACTAGAAGTCCTAAGAGCGTTGCTAACTTTCCAAAAGAGATAGCATGACTTAACACGTTTGAAGCCCATCTAGATAAACTTCTTATGCTGACAAACTTGACCACAACCGAACGATCTCGACTAGTTTTTTGTTTGGTAGAAATTTCAACTTGACCTTAGTTAAGACCGCTCAACTAGGTCAAGTTAGACATAAAGAAATGTACTCGACACCATATAGCTATCTCGATTTGGTTCAAGCTTGGTATTCTGTTAGAATTCTCAACTCATCCCAGTTGAGATCTTGACTAGTGGTTGAGTTGGATAGAGAAGTGCATTCAACCCTACTCGAGTGATCTCTCAGAATGTGTGGACAATGTTCACAGTATGCATTGTCTTCAGTATTCAATTCCTATAGCTACTATTAACCATTTCCACTATAGTAACCACTAACCATTACCAAACTTCTCAAACGCAATGATACCCCCTCTGCACCACTGAATTTCTGTTATATTCACTGGAGCACGTGCAGTTACTTTTATGTCAAGTTGTCCATTTATATTTGGAGAACTACTTGATTGGATTCATATTATGTAGTCTAATTTGATATAGCTCACATAAAATTCTTTTTTATTTTTATTTTTTCCAACTTCCACATATGAATATTCATGGATACATTTCTTTAACTTTAAATGAATTGATATACCCTTTTGCATGGTTTAAAAAGGCGGATTGAGGCGCGTCTTGAGGTGTGCCTTAGTTTGAGACATAGTCATAGTGCCTTGAAGCACTAATTATGGTGCATTTTTTAGGTTCAGGCGCTATTCTGTGGGGGTGTGCGCCTCACGATTCACGCCTTACGGGCGTGGGGCGTGCACCTCACTTGTCACTAAAAAATTGGTTATTTTTTTTAAAAATAAAATTTTAATTGGGCCCCTTTTTTTGAACTTAAACAAAAGTTAAAAGTTTGGACCCAAAAATATAAAATATAAAAATAAACATTTGAGCCCTCTTTACAAATATAAAAACACAAAAATATCCACCATCATCTACGTCAACTAGGCACCCTTTTTGCAATTAGTGGATGAGGAAGAATATTGGATAGAAATTGTCAATGAAGATGAATAAGATATATAGGGGAATTAGATATGACGATGATTTATGGAAGATGCTACTAATAGTGAAGAAGATAATCAGAGCAGCTTTCTAAACTTTGTTAGTTTAAGTTTTTTTTCATTGCAAACAGAGTAAAAATTATCATATTTTTGATAGTCTACTTAAGTAAGAAATTTCAATTGAAATTTTAAAATTTTGGTCTTTATTGGTGAAATAGAATATTTTTATTTTAATATACAGTTTTTTGACTAATTTTTAAGTTTGTGGTGAGGCTTACGCTTCAAAGCGCCTCGAGACTTACGCCTTGCCACATAAACAAAAACTGCCTTAGTACCTATTTCCACTTTTTTAAACATTGCCCTTTTGATACCAAGACATTTTTTTAAGTTTGCATTCATGCCCAGGAACATGTATGTTAGGCATGTGGATGAGCAGGTTCTTCTTTATTGAAATTACTTTGGTTTAATTTTCCAAGATGATGTAATTATTTAGGATCCTGATCGTGCATGCTATGGGCCAAAGCACGTTGAAGTTGCCCATGAACGGATGGCCATCCAGACACTTCTCATTACTGATGAGCTCTTCAGGTTAGTAGTCTTAGTGCATGTTTGTAAATAGTATTAGATAGTACTAGACAATACAATAAACAAAAATTTTAGCTTATTTTTCTTGCTTAATATTGTCCACTACTTTCTAATCTACCTTACGAGACATGCCCTTGAGAGTTTATAGTGTAGGCTAAACCATTTTTTATATTTTAAAGTCATATTCATCACATTGATTTTACATATGTAATGTCATGCCAAAGTTCTGAGTTTTATTTTCTCATGTGTATGCACACATGTTTAAAAGTTATGGCACGGACTATTTTTCTTTTGGCACGTTCAAGAGAAATGTTGAAAACACATTTTCCTATTGTTTATCAGGAGTTCAGATGTAGCAACAAGGAAAAAGTACGTCAATTTGGTAGATGCAGTCAAGGATTCAGGTGGCACTGCTCACATCTTCTCATCCATGCATGTTTCAGGAGAACGTGAGTATTTTTATACTCTTTCTTCTTTACAACTTAACAAGCTTTATGTCTAACTTGTATTAGAGAGTTGGTTTTAGGCTCTTGCAACTTATGGCATTTTATGAATCTGAGTGTCTGTAAAGCATTTCGTTCATTACATTTACATAACTGGTTTCACAAAATCATGCTAAAACACATCTTCATTTTCTCCCTTTTTGTTTCCTTTCTTTGAGCATGTTTGGCTAAGCATAAAAAGTGTAATTATTAGCAAATTTACATATAAGTAAATAAACTACTTTTAAAATAACCATTTTTTAAGAAATAAGTAACTTATTTTGGCAGAGAGGTACAAGTTTGTTTCAAAATAAGTAACTATTTTACTTGAAAGTAAGATCCTAATATATTTGGTAACAGAAATTTACTTAAAAGTAACTTTTACTTATTTTTAAGCTTAGTCAAACATGGTCGTTGATGGATCTATTACTATTCGTGCATGCATATCTATATGTTTTTGACATCTGTTATTTAATAATATTTGTGCTTGTGGAATAATTTTTGCGTGGAAGAGCAGAACTGGCTCAGTTGACTGGTATTGCTGCAATTCTTCGTTTTCCTCTTCCCGACCTGGAAGACAGAGAAATGTAAAAGAAGTTGAGACTGAAGCTTATTCAAGTAGGTTTTCCGCTCCATGTTGTCGTGTTTCTTAGTTTCTCCGTTTGTTAATTTAATATATGATTATAAAGTGTAAGGTAGTAAGCAATTGAGTTACCATGTATTATATAGCTGCTATGGTGTATTTTAGAGACCACAGGTCATTCTTCATCATCTCCTCAATTGATATTAGTGTATCTGTTGAATAAACTGTCACAATTTCCAAATTATCATACTTTTGAGCTCCCAAATGAAATAAAAGTCCAAATATAGGCGCTTATTTCTTCATTGTCTTGTCTTGGTGCTAGGAAAACTAATGCGAGTTTTTTCTTATTTGCTTTGTTAGCATTCGTGATCAGAACTTAATCCATCCGTCCGTTCCCCATAATGACATGATGCCACAAACCACTCGGATATGGATGGTATTGTGTACTAGATAGGACTAGACAATGCAATAGAATGTACAATACTTTAGCTTGTTTTTCTTTTGTATTGTCCACTATTGTGTGTACCAAACATACTATTCTGGATTATGGCGTTGTGCAATGGCTGCATGCACCTAATTTATCCTATAACTAGTCAAATGCACGTGTTGTATTTTAATTAAGTATTTAATAGCGTGGTCATTTTTAGTGAGTTTTTTAATTATTTTTCACTTATAAGAGACTAAGTAAAACATATATTAAAATTTATTGAGAAAAGTACGTATTATTTAAAGGATGGGCGATATAGCTTCAATTGATTTTTAACACGAATGTTCTTCATTTTTAGATGATGTAATAAATAGTGTGTAATTTACTAACCGAATTGATTAATATAAATTCTAGAACTTGATACTTCAATTATGATCTCACAACATTATTCTGCTGTTTTAAAGTTTAAATTTATTCTATATTTTTTCTCGTTATGACCCGACTTTGTAAATTATTTAAATTATTTCAATTTAATTTTATTCATTCTAATATATCAAACATTAAAAAAAAAAATTAAATCAAACGATTGTCGTGAGATATGCATAATATTTCTTGTGAACTTGTGGTAATAAGTAGTTAAAATACTTATTACAGATTAGCATAAGTTGTTAATCACCGACCGTAGGGAGGTTTACTCCGTTCCACAAGTATAAAAAAAATACTTCTTTGTCTGTCACTACGTCTTCATCTTCTTAAATCAAAATTCATCTCTCTCAATTCTTCTATTTCTCCATACTTTTCCGTATTTATCAAAATCAAACTCTCCTAAAACAAAACTTTATATCTTTCATTCTTCTCAACTACTCAATCTATTAAAATTTTTTATAGTCGGATTCTACCGCAAAGAAAAGCGGTATACTAGTTAGTGATTTTATTTTCTTTGTATATTGGACAGGGTTGTACTCATAGATATAGTTTCCTTCTTTAGTATTGTAACTTTCTAATTTGACAATAATATTCTTTCTCCTTTTTTTTTTTGCATAGTGCAAGATTTTGTGGTTATGGGTAAATTTTCTTGGACTTAATTGTAATTTGATTCAGTAATCATCAGAAAAAATAAATTAAAACTATGTATTTCTTGTAATCTTGATTATTGTGTTGCTAACTTAATATAAGTAATTAATTGAAGGAAAATTGTTTCGATTGCTAATGATTTTGAAGTTCAAAGAGGGTTGCTTGGTATATGTTACTATGTCTTGATCTAAGAGGCCAAACTTATAGCCTAATATACATATGTGTGGAGTTAAATTTTGTTTCAATGGTTTAAATTATTAGACATTTGGATAGTTTCTTTTGAAGAAAAACAAAAAAAAGAAATTGATTGGGTATAAAAAATAATAAACATATTTGTAAAAATTTTGGACAATTTTTTGAAAGACACCACTAAAGTCAGAAGGAAGATGAACAAGACGACCAAATGAAGACGAGAAAAATAGAAAAACGTTAGAAAAAAAATTAAGGTGGAAAAAGATCTTCAAAAAAATGAAAAGGAAAATAAAGGATAGGAAATTGGGAAAAGTTTTAAAAAAATGAATAATAGTTTGGAATGCATTTCCATAAATAGTGCCTACACTTCATTCCTTCTTTTAATATATAGGGATTTATGACATAAATCTTTTAGACCATATAACTTGCATTCTAGTATTGTTGCAACTCCTTGTACAATTATCACTTTGAAAGTCTCTCAAAGTGCTTGATAAATACCGCCGAAGTCCAGAACAAATTACCGGGCTTGATTGGTGGACGAGGAATGCTTGACTTATACTATGCCGGATTAACATTGTGTTTTGCTAGTGTTTCTTTTCTAGTAGCTTTGGATGACAATCTCGGGCTTATAAGTTCTACATTACTATTGCAGTTTTAGTGTTATATCTAATCTAGTCCTGAGCCATAAATAATGCTTTATTGCTACAAGTAGAGTCGACAAATGGACTACCTGGCCTCGTCCGTCCCAGCCCAGCCTAAAATGAATGGGCCATACACAAAATCGGGTTGGCCTGGCCCAATTTTAGACGCACCAACAATTTTTGGCCAACCAAATTCTGCTTTTGAGACCACGGGACAGACCGACCATATATATATATATATATATATATATATATATATATATATATATATATTATAGTTAGCTAGGCAAGCGCTGACTATAAATCAGTGCCTAGGCTCGCCTAAGCTTGATGTGTTTGTAAAATGCATCGCATCAAGAATATGTGTGTAAAAATACGGTCAACTCTTTTTGTTGACCGCCTAGGTGCAAATAGACGAGAATATACGAGAATAAACGCGATTATGCGAGAATAGAAATGAATAATCGCGCATAACACGCATTAGAGCAAGCAACCCTATTTTTAAATTTATTTTTAGATTCGGTCAAAATAAACCTTTTTTAAATCTACAAGAGGTGCTATAAATGCTCAAGATAAAAAAAGGGAGCCTGGCGAAAATGATTTTGTGTCGGATGTCATGGAAGATGAATTAGATGAAGAAGAAGAACTTGACTTAGAATTCGATAAAGAGTTAGACAAAAGTTAAACTATGTTGGTATGTAATCAAATTGTAGAAAATTATTGAGTAAGTTGTATTTATATTTGTGGTAGTTGTAATTTTCTAACTTTTGAAAAGTATTATGGTGTGTTGTTAATTTGTAATCTAATTGTAAGCTATGATATTAAAATTAGTCCTGCAATTTTGATTTTGAACCACGTTGAATGTGATATGTTCAACCATGATATGTGTCTTAATATAAATTTAAATTTTTTTCACTACACAACGTGCATCTAATTTTGAAAATTCGTGTATTATTTATTTATTTTTTGAAAACTAAGCATGTAATTTTGTAATCTAAATCAGTATATTCTAAACTATGTTGTTAAAATTTAAAAATTGAGCATTAAAAAAAATTAAAATCCGAAAACACATTTTGACGTCTAGACTTCGCATATGCGTGCTCAGGCCTATAATTCTTAATGCTTCACCTCGTCGCGTTATCACGCATTACGCATTTTAGAACCTTGCTATAAACATAAAAATGAATTAAATCAAATGTTGAATTATCAAATGCTAAAGTAAATGATAAGCATCAAATATAATTTTCAAACATTCAATAAAGAAAAATTTTCCTGTATCATGCTCACTAAATTAGATAATATTATTGAACGCTACACAATTCGATATATACTCTTAATGAAATAAACTCAAAATAAATATCTTTTTCCTCTATTACATAAAAAAAAAATTAAAAAAAAAAATGAACAAAACATAGGATCCCAAACCCCTTTCAATCAAAAAGCGAACAAAGTTATATTCGACTGACTTAACAAATTAGAACTAAAATGATGAAATGTTAACATATTATGACTTCTGATTTTACGTTGATAACATGCAGAGTAAATCCAACACCTGGAAAAAAAATGGAACCAATTAAGGATCAATAGTTGATTGGGATTCGAGAAAATAAAGTATTTCCAGACAAATACGCACTTGGACATACATAATGATTAATGGTATAAAAATGCACAATTCTTGTTTGTGATTCTGCAATTAGAATATCATCATGAGATGGCAACTGGACCACAGAGAGGGTAGCAGTTGCATAACATTAGGCACATCAAACTAAACTAGAAATATCCAAATGAGTTAATTTATTGAAAATGGTGATCTAATAATCAATTTGACAACCTCAGCATGCTATTAAAAGTTCATGTTCTTGACCATTAAAAAGTTCAATTTGACAACCTCATCATCCAAACGAGAACTCTTTATTAGATGCTGCTACATTGTAATAGTAAATTAGTTAAATGCAGTTACCAATCTATCTTGGAATTGCAGGCAAAGTTATGCTCAATGATATATGTCCATATGGGTCAATTTGTATAAAATTATTTTAGATTTGCTTAAATGAGGTAGTTAATGATCCAGCCAACCTACCTATAATCATGTGAACAAAATATGCATCAAAATCAAAACAAGAGAAATGAGATAGTTTAGAAAGCCCTTGTATCAATCATAATTATAATATTCACAAGAAGAAAGGTGTACCTTCTTTCTGCAACTAATATCCAGCACAAGTCTCTTGTTTCTGACAACATGAGCCAGTTCCTTAAGCCGTTCAAAGTTTATTTGTCCATTACTAAACACATATTGCAAACCAATCAAGAAGCATCGAGAATTTTGGCTGACTATTTTACAAGAATTCCAAATCACACCCACATCTCCATACATCAACATTTAGAGAAAATGAATAAGCAAATGACTGTTTTTTTCCCATTGAAATAACATATAATTTACATCAACATTACACCTTCATTTGGAAACACATCAAATGGCATAAAACAAGTAGAGCAATAAACAAAATGGTACACACCTGAAAAGTTATGACCCAAAGTTGAATCCACTAGGAGAACTCGACTAAAACCCCTTACCACAAATGAAAGGATTTTTGAAATCGCTTACCACATATGAAAGGATTTCAATTGGGGAAGAAAATAATCAGAGCCGGCCATCTGGATTATAGGTTTTTGAGGTTAATTTCGGCGAAGTTGAATCTGGAGATCGGATTTAGGTTTAAAGCCTGAAGTATGGTATGAAGTGCTGGGGATCTGGGGATCGGATTTAGTGCTTGTTTGGTGTACATTTTAATGGGTTTATAGTTTTCTATTTTTTGACTTTTGGAGAAAAATAACCAAAATAATCCCATTTTCTATTCAAATACTGTGACTCCTTTGGAAAGCAAAGGATCATTTTGATCATTTTCCTCTAAAAGTCAAAAAATGAAAAACTATAAACCCATTAAAATGTACACCAAACAAGCACTTAGCCTAAATCGTTAGAAATATTACACCAACTACTTACCAATCTTAAAATAATTACAAATCTAACAACTTTACAAATTTATTTTAAAAATACTACATAATTAATATTATATTATATTAATCAATAAAATAATCAATTAATTATTTACACGATAAGTCTTCCATCTTTATAATATTTCCACTTTAGTCCCTGTACTTCCTTTTTCATTTCAATTTTGTCATATTTATTTACAACTCAAGTCTTTCAACTTTTATAATTTTACAAGTTGGTCCCATATTTATACTTTTATACCAATTTAGTCTTTTATAGTATCACTATATCATACAGATGTTACAAATGATATTTTGTATCACTGAATATATTACATATTATATTATGTTATTTTACATATCACATATTACATGAATTGATATTCTATATCACTGATGTTACGTATGTTACAAATGATGAAATCAATAGTTTTATTTGTTAAAATTGGTATTGTGCTACATATCTATATCATACTGATGTTACATAGTATCAATAAGTTTTTAGAGTTCAATGTGTATGTTAATACAAACTTATTGAAGTTTAGAGTTGGTTTTGCAGTTGTAACAATTTCTATTTATTATCGCAATCTGATACAGATGTTACAAATGATATTGTGTATAACTGTTTAATACATATGTTACAAATGATATTTTGTATAACTGAATATGTTATATATTATATTATGTTATTTTACACAGTACATGTTACATAAATTGATATTTTGTATAATTGATATTTTACATTTCAATTTGTAACACAGATTGTTACAAAATATCATTTGTAACATTTATATTAAATATTGATTCACAATATTATTTGTAACATATGTATCAAATGGTGATACTATAAAGGACTAAATTGATATAAAAATATAAATATGAGGATCAAGTTGTAAAAATTTAAAAGTTGAAGGACTTATGTTGCAAATAAAAGAAGACAAAATTGAAATGAAAGAGGAAGTATACGGACTAAAGTGAAAATATTATAAAGATGAAAGACTTATCGTGCAAATAATTAAGGACTCAAGAAGCAAATTTGGGTGAATTCACGTGGAAATATCTTTTGAGGTATAGATTTGATTTTAATTTATTATTTTATTAATTAATATAATTTAATGAATGTAGTATTTTTAGAATAAATTTGTTAAGTTGATAGAATTGAAATTATTTTCAAAAAGTGGTTTATTTATGAAAAAATTCCTAAATCATTTAGATTTAAAGCCTGAAATAAGTGGGGAAAAAAAAAGTAACAAGCCAGCCCATATAATCTGGGCTAGCCCGGACCGAGTCCAGTTGGCCCAATGAGCTAAATGGATTGGGTTATATAGGGCCAATTATTTTGAGCTATTTTTTATTGAGTCAAATCAGTCTAAAATTTGGACCATATGGACTGGCCCATTGGGTTGAGCCAGTTTTGCCAACTTTAGCTACGGGGTCCATACTGGGTTTTTATAGATATATATAAAAAATTCACGTTTCAATTTAATCACAATGTATTGATCCTAATGTGTAAGAACATGTTATAGGAGTGAGTGATCTAAGATATTGGTTAATTAGAGAACTAATGGATATTAAAAAAAAATATACTTCTAGTCTTGTTTGGTTGGACGGTATAGTATTGGACAAAATTAAGAAAATTAAAAGAAATTGAAGTCTTGTCTAAATGACTGTTGAAAATACGTTTCAAGTCGAATAAGTCTTTAAATTTTTGACGATTTTTGAAAATAATTGTTTATCGAAAAATAATTGGTTTTAACTTGCAACATATGGGCAACTATAAGGTTAAAGAAGTCTTTATGCACAATTAAATATAATAGTATTAAACAGTGTTATAAAAAGCGTAAAGTATAGCTAGGCATGGAGGCTGAACTTCAGGCTTTTTGAACTTAAGCGAGGCTTAGGCAAAGGCGAGACAAGGGCGATGTGATAGCGATGCGTGAGGCGTGACTAGGCGTCGAGGTCAAGCTTCAAGTTTAGGCGGAGCTTAGGCGCCGCCTATGCGAGCTTTTAGAACAGAGGTATTAAGCAATGTTCTAAAAAGCATAAAGCGTGATTAAGTGCGGAGGCCAAGCTTCAAGCTTTTTGGGCCTATGCGAAGCTTAGGCGAGGGTAAAGCGTGAGTGATGCGTGAAAAAGCGTTTTCTTATTTTTAATATTATTTTAAATATTAAAACAAAAGATAAAAAAATATGTTTAAATAGAAAGCACGCGCACCTAAGCGAGCTTAGGCGTGACTAAGCGTGCCTAGCCTCGTGCGAGCCTTTTAGTTAAAAATATTATTGACTAAAAATGCGCGCGCCTAGGACCTAAACGAAGTGTGGATGTCACGCTTCGCACCTAGGCGCGTTTTTTAGAACACCGGTATTAAGTTTTGTCCAATTCATCAATAGATTCTGAACCAATATATTCAACGTGTGCAACTAATTTATGTAATTTTATGTAAAAAGTATTCTTAGAACTCTGGGAGTTTTCTTGTTGTACAAATTATTTGGTGACGATGAAAAATA
Organism: Forsythia suspensa; assembly: GCA_023638005.1. Classification (NCBI taxonomy): domain Eukaryota; kingdom Viridiplantae; phylum Streptophyta; class Magnoliopsida; order Lamiales; family Oleaceae; genus Forsythia; species Forsythia suspensa. Next base: position 33,360,833 of record CM042674.1, on the reverse strand, counting down.
AGATTGAACTATTATTCTCATGTATCATTACACAGATTTTTAATTTCTTTACCTCATAAATTTTGACCTCAATGGAAAAAGTCGTTCGAACACGCGTTAACACTAAAAGAAAAATGGATCATGCGCCATGATGAACACTAATTTGGACTTGTGGCTTAGGTTATCAACCAAACGTTCGTATGGTAGAAATTCAAGACAGCTTGTCTAAGAATTATCTTAAATCCAATGAACTATTGAAACACATGTTACACTAGGACAAAAAAGGGTCATGCATCATAATGAAGAACTCAAAATTAGACTTGTGGCTTGGGTTATCAAGCAAAGAAATATCTTAAATCTAATGAATTGATATAAGTGCAATCTGCTCTTCGAAACTAGAAGACGAGGGACGAGGGCAAGCAACAATCGATTTAGTACGTAAATATAAATATTAGTATAATGTTAAATGAACCCATATATATATATATTCTCTTTTCTTTGAATAAATATAGATATAACGAGTGATGATAACAACAATACAAATAGCACGAACAAGCTAAAGAAAATAAGTCGAAACATTATATCAAGCATTTTTTCTTATTAGTTTGAAATTCACAAGTGTTAGAGAACTTGTAATCATATACTGATTATCACACTGGAGTAGACACGGGGGAAAAAAGTCCCACCATCTTTAGCAGGTTTCACCACTGTCGTTGCCGTGCTCAGAAGAGGAGAAAATATCTATCATCAATTGGCGCCGTCTGTGGGAATCGAACCCACGACTACATGGTTAAAAGCCCTGTGCTCTACTGGCTTTCCACTGACGGCGCCAATTGATGATAGATATTTTTCTCCTCTTCCGAGCACGGCAACGACAGTAGTGGAGACCTGCAAAAGGTTGCAGGGCTTTTTTCTCCCGTGTCCACTCCGGTGTGATAATCAATATATGATTAAAACATTTGTGCTGAATAGCAATATAGAGTGTATACGAGTTGTGTGTTCTTTTTTTACCTGGAGGGTGGATTCATTCGAGTGTATTACCCACCAGTGGTGTAGGTCATAAACGTATAATGGGATTTCATAACGTATTCATCTCCACAAACAACAATTTTGTGAAGCTGTGTATACTCGATTAGGGTAACGAAAATAAATTTGCAAAAATAAATTATAGTTTTTGTCAAAATTTAACAACACAAGTGTAAAATCTACCATTGATTGTCCAAAATGTATTTTTAATTTGAATTTCAAATATTTTCGACATCATGTCACACCTACAAAGTCATATGTACTAGTTTGGAGTCACAAAATTACTGTTTGTACAACCATATACATTGTTTATTGTTGAACCATTTGGTCAATGTACGGCGTGTTTTTAATTCGATTTTCAAACTTTTTCTACATCATATCACACATGCGAACCCAAATGTCCAGTTTGGAGTTACAAAATTACATTTTCAACAACCATATACATTGTTCGTTGTCGAACTATTTTGGTCAATATTTAAAACCATTCTAGAGTATAACCCACAATTGGATGTCCTAAACTTAATTTTAATGGGATTTCATTAGTATTCATTACTATAACACTTTTTTTAGCTACATTTCCTAGATTTGGGTCACGAAATACATTTGAAATAACTATATTGGCTATTGAATGTTGAATCTCCACCATTTTTGTCGAACTTTGATATCACATTCTTCACAAAAATACGTTTTGAACAACAACCGTGTATGTTTTTCATTGTTGAACCATTTTGGTCGAAATTTGAAACCATTCAAAAGTATAACGCATTATTGGATATCATAAAGGATGATTTGCAGTTGTAGTCTTCAATGGTCATTGATGGTGGGTGCCTCTTTATCTTCCTCATCATTAGGAATTAATGAGGGACGTTTCGTCTTCTCAACTGCTGGCGTTTCATATTTCCAATGGACGAGGATAACTGTCATTCTATAGGTCGACTGTCTGGTTAATTTGATGGGAGTTGAATTATGGTTGTCTATCTGCCGGAGGCGAGTCTATAAGAACAGTGAGGCGGGCGGACCGACGGGGCGAGCGAACACTTAAGACAGGTGTTCCACAAAGAGCTGCAGTCATCTACCAAAGTGTAACTATATTTATCATCAACTTGAATAATTCAAAAATATATGAAGACATAGAGTCACAGACACAATTTTGAGCTCATATTGATCGACCATAGATAGATCTCTCCGACAATTAATTATCTCGAGATTCTTCAATAACGTATTGATAGAGTAATTAATCTTAATCAACCGATCATAACTCATAAGTTCAAATTTTATTCAAAAAGACGTGATAGATTCTCAATTAACGAATTTAGAATAATAAAATTCGCATTAATCTTTAGTCTTTACTGGTGGGAAAGATATGAAAATCCCTACCAATACAATGATTGGTTGCATAACCCTAACTTAATTACAAACTAATTAGTAATTAGTAATTAGTAATTACAACTAACTAATTGCAAATTGTTAGATGTTCTAGGCAGAATTAAGCTAAAGTTTGACATTGGAAAGTTGACGCAAATCCCATTCGAGGAAATAATGAAAATGAGTTTATTTTACCAAATATCACTAAAGTTTGTAAGAAATTTCAAAACGGTCATTAAAATAAGTGTTCGTTTGACATGGATTATAAACAAAAATTGATTTAATTCACCGTTTTTTTTTTTTTTTCAACATACTTTTAACATGAAATGACCATATAATCCTTAACCAATAAAATATTATTTCAAAGTAGAAATGACAATTTTATCATTTTACGTTAAAATAATTTGAAAAGTCAGCAATTTTAACTCAAATAAACCAATATTAATTGATAAGCTGGTTTATAATCTCTGTCAAACAGACACTAAATTTCTAACGTAAAATCTTTTGTTGATTAAGTGCCGCAGTAAACTAAGATGCATTATTTCCTAAGCTACAGAAAATTTTTTCGTGTTGCCATAATGAAAATCACAAGTGTCAAAAATGATTTATATGAAAATCGATATATAATTAGATATAGACTTAAATTGTTGATATAGACTCAAATTGTTTTTAAACATAGATTGTATTTGACAGGTATGTTTTTTTTTTTTTTTTTTTTTTAACTATAGAAACACGATAATATCTTGTGTACGAAATTATACATATTTGTTCAATATGGCACTTAACAACGAGACTTAAGATTTTACATTAGTTTTCTAACTTGTGAAAGTGTTATAAAGTAATTAAAATTACTTTAATAACAATTTCGAAATTTCTTACACACATCAGGTTGAAAAATCCGACAAAAACGCGTTTGCTTGTCTAAAATTTTACAGCATACAGCAACTTCCCATATATATAGATAATTACACATGCATATATAATTACCCACTTTGCTTAATTAATTTTATAATAGAGGAGACCAATTCAGGAATGAGAACAGTTCTCATCAAGATCTCAACTTTTTCTTCTTTGCAGTGTGTATCAGTCTCTTCATGTACTTTGACCCTCCTTACAAAGTAGAATTTTGCTCTGATATACGAAAAGTTAAAAGCTTTATAACTTTCTTTTTGGCCCTTTTCGTTTGTTCCTTCTTTCATTTTTCTGTTTATGCTACTACTGATTTTTCCACTTCTTATTCAATCTATATATATTTTTCGCCTGTGACTTCTTTGACTTGATATTCTTTCAATTTTTGTTTTTCTTTCTTGATTGCTCATGTGAATTATAGTTGAAAGTTGAAGTATTTGTTCCGTAATTTGGTTTGTTGATTTGAGCATCTGTGAAAATCTAATTAAAACTATTGATTTTGTTGGGGTATTTATTTTTGTTTAGTTGGTTTTCTGGGCTAATTAATTTTGAGGTTAAGTATTGAATTTATTCTTGGCGATTTGAGGTGGAAAAGAAGAATTTTGACTTTTGAAGGTGATGGGTTTTTTGGAAATGATCTTAAGATTAGATCTTCTTCACTTATAGAGCATAAGATTTAGTGGTAGAGTTAGTTCTTTTTAATGCTGGAAATAAAGGGGTTGTGGGGGAATTGATTGAGTTTGGGACTAGATGGGGAACACTTGTGTTGGACCAAGCATATCGAAAAATGGTATTTTTCAATCGGTTTCAGCTGCCATATGGCGATCCCGAATGCCAGATGATAATGCTTCTTCTGTTAATGGGGAGAGTGCAAAAAACGAGACGCCAATGCCTGGTAGAGAACCAGAGTCACCTATGCCGGTCCAAAACACACCACCGGAACAGGTGACAATTCCAAAGCCGGAAACGAAACAAGAGCAGCCGGCTATACCTAGAAAGCCTCCTCACATGAAGAGGAATAACAGTGCAGGGCTTAGGACTGATTCTGTTTTGCAAAGGAAAACTGGAAATTTGAAGGAGTATTTTAGATTGGGAAAGAAACTAGGACAAGGGCAGTTTGGAATTACATTCCTTTGCGTGGAAAAAGAGACCGGCAAAGAATACGCTTGCAAATCGATTGCCAAGAGGAAGTTATTGACTGATGATGATGTTGAGGATGTTAGAAGGGAAATTCAGATAATGCACCATCTTACCGGGCATCCAAATGTTATATCTATTAAAGGGGCGTTTGAGGATGCTGTTGCCGTTCATGTTGTTATGGAGTTATGTGCAGGTGGCGAGCTTTTCGATAGAATCATTCAACGAGGGCATTATACTGAAAGGAAGGCAGCTGAGCTTACTAGGACTATAGTTGGAGTGGTGGAAACCTGTCATTCTTTGGGCGTTATGCATCGTGACCTCAAGCCCGAAAATTTCCTTTTTGTCGATCAGAAGGAGGAATCTCTCCTCAAGACAATCGATTTTGGATTGTCAATATTCTTCAAGCCAGGTACACAATTCTTGTCTGTTTGTATTGTTCATATGTGTGAAATTAATCCTTATTCACAGTCTAGAAAAGTTTGCTATTTGATGTATAATTGCAAGAGCATGTTTGAGTAAGATTAAAAAGTTTACTTATAAGTAAACAATTTAGTTTTAAAATAAATAAAAAATTTATTAGTTAAAGTTGGAAATAACAAAGTTACTTATTTTGACAATACGGTAAGAGCCTCCTTCAATATAAGCAACTTATTTACTTAAAAGTGAGAAAAAAATAATTTATCCAAACATATATGGAAACAAGAAGTAACTTTTTACCTTTTCTTTTAAGCTTAGCCAAACATGCTCTTAGTATAGAATTTGGTTAACAAGACTACCATGGTGACTGATCCCTGTGTTAAAAGCTTTTTCATTTGTTAAACAACTGAATCCACTGGTTCTTTGTGGCGAATTTCAAGATACGGACCTGCCCTCTTGAATGAAACCAAAAGAATAATGATAGAAAATATGACGTTCATTCTGAATTGAAATTGTTTCCTTCATCATTGAACTGTCATCTTGGTATTTGCTTGAGCAAAGCATCCATATTTTTTTAATTTACTGATTGTGTGTGTTTTCCCGATATCATTCTCATTTTCCATTATTTGATATTTCTTCACAAGGTTCAAATAATTTTGAACTAGAATTGAATTAATAGGCCATTCTCCATACAGTTTTTAAATTATGAATTGTAATCAGTTCTCTAGAACATAGATTTCAGCTGCCTGATTTTTATTTTTGTGTTTTTTGCTGCATTTATTTGTTTGTTCTTGGTATCTATCAGATTGTCGTCAGTTAATCTGCTAATTGTGACCAATGGTTGGCCTAGCGGTTAAGTTTCTAGGCCCACTTGGTGGTTTGACTCTTGTGGAGGAGTTTGGAAATGGGGACCTATACCATTGGTTACTCCAATAAAAAAAGAAAAAATAATTAAAATTAAAAAAAAAAAACGCAAACAGGAAGAAAAATGCAAAAATAGTTGAACTTCCAGTTATATTTTACATAACTTAAATTATTTGTTATGAGTTGGTGTTCCTGTACAATTCTACCTCAAATCTTTCACGTCTTTATGCATATACGTAGCGGGTGCAAGACAAAACGTATGTAATTATACATTCAGCTGAAGGGACTGAGTAGAAAGTATTTATTATTTTACTATGCTCTTTAGACTGGCTTATCGTATCAAAACTGTGAACCTATGTATTATTTCTGCTTGTACAAACTTTTCTGTGTTTTAACTGTTTTACTCTTAGTTGGTATTAGATTGATCAACTAAAGCGGTTTCGATCCTGTTAAACACCCGTTGTATATATAGTTCAATAAATGAGTCTTATCACTTTGTAACCCGTAATTCTATCAATTGGCTGTGTCATATGTCGACTATCAAAGCTCTCCCAAGCAAAAGAAAATATCCATTTTAAAATTGACGATATGGCCAGTTTAGAGCCTTTTGTAGAAACCAGATGAAATTAGCTTTGGTATAAGACAACTAACAGCTAAATGCCATCGTTCAACATCATACTGCCACCGGTTACCATTCACATAAAATCACAAAACTACCTACACATTTGTTGCAAGCACGTTGGGTAGAACTCACCCTTAAAACTGACTTTTAAGAGGAGTGCCCCAATAACATGCCTTCCATGAACGATGTAGACTCACAAGCAGTTATTACAGTCAATCCTCTCCAAAACCAACATCTATGGCAGCTCATTTTCTCCAGCTGGGTGGTTCCAACCAATTTTCAAATGAAAGTAGACCTCCCCATGTCATCATGTCTGCAACGAGGGTCCCCCAAGAAGGGGTGTTTGCCCTGACACTACTGTTAGGAGCACATTGGGTAGAACCCACCTTTAACATTGGCTTGTAATGGGAAGGTGCCCAATGTGCTTATAAGCTCACAAGACAGACATTCCATGAGCGATGTGGAACTCAGAAGTAGTCGTTACAACATCTTATAAGTATTTTATGCATAAAATTTTGATAGCTTGTAGTAAAATATTAGAAAGTCAACCAAGTTCTGGACCTCAAATTGAGGGCCTTTTCTGGATTCAGGTAAATTATAGTCCGGTTCAGGAACATGAACTGAATACGAGTATGGTTTGGCTGACAGAAGTGCATTAACATCAACCTACATTATAAAAACAGTGGTTCTGCAAGTTTTTGACTACAACCCCTGTACAACTTAGAATGCATTCAATTCTTTACTTCCACATTCTCAATGGTTGTCAAGATGGCTTGTGAAATATTTGTTCAGATTAATGCTTTACCATACTTTTTCATGTTTGATGGAATCTATATTCAAATACTTGCATTCTTGAATTAGACATTTGATACAACTTTCAAAAGCAACAATGCATGTATTTTTTCTAAGGTTTACTTTCTTATCTAACGAGGAACTGGTGGTAATCAATTTTCAGGGGAAAAATTTACCGATGTGGTGGGTAGTCCATATTATGTTGCACCAGAAGTTCTTCGAAAGCGCTATGGTCCTGAAGCCGATGTTTGGAGTGCCGGAGTAATTGTTTATATTTTGCTCAGTGGAGTTCCTCCTTTCTGGGCCGGTGAGAATTGTGAAAGTTTCTATTCACTAAATTATGTCAACGTCTTGTCTACCTCTGACTATAAGGTTGTGTTTGATTGGGTTGATTTTCCATGGAAAATTTTCATTTTCCACCCATTTTCCAACTTTGGTCTGTTTGATTGGCAAAATTTTCCCTAGAAAATGTATTTTCCCACTTATTTTCCATCTTTTGTTTGATTGAAATTTTTGATTTGCCATGGAAAATATTTTCTATGTTTTCCACTTTTGGCCATATTTTCCTTGTTTTCAAGGAAAATATTTTCTTGGTGGGATAGGAGAATTTATTTTCCATGGAAAATTTGTTAACCTTTTCCAACCCATTTATTTTCCATGGAAAATTTGTTAACATTTTCCAATCCAAATTTTCTTGGTAATTCATTTCCATGGAAAATATTTTCTTGCCACCCAAATTTTCCACTTGCAATCAAACACAACCTAAGTTCATTTTTAATACACAGTAGTAAACTGTATTGGACAGTACTATGAACAAGATTTTAGCATCTTTTCCTTTATTAATATTGTTTAGTACTATTCAACACTATACCAAACATAACATAAATGTCATAATTTGTACTGATATGAGTGTAGCCGCTCTCTTCTTTAATGACTACAGAAAACGAGCAAGGAATATTTGAACAAGTCCTACATGGTGATCTTGACTTCTCATCAGATCCCTGGCCAAGTATATCAGAAGAGGCAAAAGATTTGGTTAGGAGAATGCTTGTTCGAGACCCCAGACGGCGTTTAACTGCACATGAAGTCCTGTGTAAGTATCTCTGATGGAATTATTTTAAACTAGTTTATATATTATGACTTGGAGAGTTGCTTGATTCAAGTTGGAAGAGAGATGGGGTGCAAAAATATTTGACTAAATGAGTTTGTACTCTATTTTTGTTTTTGAGATACCTATTCCAAATCGAAATTCTGAAATGGGCAATTTCTGCTAATAATTGTCTTGACGCATTTTTTAGATCCCCTAGGCGTTCCTCTGGTAAGGTTCATAATGTCAATAGTCTAATACTGGGTTCTCTCTTTTCTTTCATCAGTTGAATGCAGAGCGAAGGAAAGTATTTCATCTTTACCTTTGTCATAATTGTCTTGATGCATTCTCTCTCTCTCTCTCTGTGTGTGTGTTAGACTGTATTTATTCACTTTTTTGCTCACCTGAAGCTTAAACTTTCTACAGGCCACCCTTGGGTTCAAGTTGATGGTGTGGCTCCTGACAGGCCTCTCGACTCTGCGGTTTTGAGTCGCATGAAACAATTTTCAGCAATGAATAGACTTAAGAAAATGGCTCTTAGAGTAAGTCTCAGGGTTTTAAATCTATATTGTTTAAAGTTTCTGCTATTGGTAAGGGTTATATGTCTTACAAAGATATTAAATTGTACCTATAGAAATTTAGATATAATAAAGTGGAGCATGTAATATATTATAAAGGCTAAACTTATACTTATCAGATTTCTGTTTGATTATATATACATACTTCGCAGGTAATTGCAGAGTCCTTATCCGAAGAAGAAATTGCTGGCCTGAAAGAAATGTTCAAGATGATAGACACTGATAACAGCGGTAATATATCTTTTGACGAACTCAAAGCTGGACTGAAGAGAGTTGGTGCCAATATGACTGAGTCCGAGATTTATGATCTAATGCAAGCAGTAAGTAGCCGATCAAATCTGTAGCTTTTGTCCTCTTTAACTGCTTGCCCAAAAGCTACAGATTTGGTCAATAAATTTTGGGGTCGGCTACATGAATCTTTCTTTGCCATTCCGCTCACTTCCTTGCTAGATCTAGTAGAAAATTTAAAGCAACTATATCCTTAGCAATTTCTATAGGCCATGTCATTTTTCGTCTACTCCTTCCTTTTTTCTAGTTTTCACTTTTTTATGAATGGTAGCCTCGTTAAATCAATGTAAAACATGGACCAACCATCTATGTTGCCCTTTCCTTATTTTATCCTTGATTGGGACCACCTCAACTTGTTAGTGTATATTTTCATTTCTTGTCTATTTTAGTGTGACCGTACATCCATTTTAACATCCTCATTTTTGCTACATTCATTTTGTGGATATTCTGTCCTTTAACAGCCTAATACTCAGAACCAGAAGCATAACCGGTCTAATCACTATTCTGTAGAAATTTCTGTTAACCCTGGGAAATGTTCACATCACACTTAGAATTCCTGTAGCACTTTACTGTTTCATCAAACATGCTCCAATCCTATGCATTACATTCTTTTCATTCGTTTCTTACATTCATTGACCACTGTAGAAAGAGGATGCATACATTTTTCTGTAATCTGCTCCAATTCTCTGTAATTGCAGGCCGATGTTGATAACAGCGGAACCATTGATTACGGGGAGTTTATAGCTGCAACATTGCATCTCAACAAAATTGAGAGAGAGGATCATCTATTTGCTGCGTTCTCATACTTCGATAAAGATGGAAGTGGCTATATCACCCCAGATGAGCTTCAACAAGCATGTGAGGAGTTTGGCATGGAGGATTCGCGCCTCGAAGAGATGATCCGAGAAGTTGACCAGGACAATGTAAGTTCATCCCTTCACAATATTTTGACGCTTTATGACTTCTTAATGACAAGAAAGAAAGGGCAAGTATGCCATGTTGATCAATGGCATCGAGTTCTAAAGCATCTTTGCAACGTGCCTAATATCTGACAATAATGAAGGAAAAATTCTACTATGCTTTTGGATGGCATACCCAACAACATTTTGTATCACAATTGATCTTTGTCACGGTTTTTCTTTTTCTTTTATTTTTTAAATGTATCTTATGTAATTAATGTGTCGTACATATCGTGCTTAGAATTCATGACAAGGTTCTTTCGACTTCTTTTGCAGGATGGACGTATTGATTACAATGAGTTTGTTTGCATGATGCAAAAAGGGATTCCGATTGGTGGCAGTGGTAAGCGAGGCCTAGAAACTAGTTTCAGCATAAATTTCAGAGACGTGCTTAAACTTTAACACAAGTTTTCAAGAGGTTTGTGTTCCTCATTCTTTTCATTTTCTTTTTCTTCCTCGTCCTATCGAAGAGTTCATGATGTTAGAATGGTATAGTAAGAAGCCCTGGTGGTTAACTCTTGCTGTGCGGTGGCCTTCTTCTTTCGGGGAACATGTTTAAGTTACATACAAAACTCACTGTTTATTTGTTTTTCTGACTGTTGTAATGTGAAAGCTACAAAAAACCAATTTTTGCTGTAACACTCTTTGGTAAAGAAATTATCCTCTTTCCTATTTGCAATGTAACAACAGCCTTAAATGTGTTGTGCAGTACCAGATCCAGGTTGTGAAAGAAATCTATGGACAAACAATAAACTAATTTTCTTCTTCTTGGGAATCGAGGTTCCGTGAGCAGGCCAATTTCCTCGTAAATTCATCTCGTGTTTAGTTGACGTGAGACTTTTTGTTTACATTTTCTCAACATTTCCACCTCGAAACATCAAAATTTAGGTCCCTTAGTTATATTCTTCGATCTTCCTCAAACCAACTTCACCATTGCGTCTGGGCTGTCTGCCTTACATGGCCACAGTCTTGAGAGCCAATCACGGATTTTTTTTCAACCATCACGATTAACCCAGGTTCACATGTTCGTCTTAACCTAATCTAATTTGTCAATTTTTTTGTTTACCACACTATGGACAAAGGAAGGTAAAGGACACGGACGACTATTTTCAACAATATTTTAGGCGTTCGCTCTCTAGACAAGTAAGCAAGCTGAGAGGGATTGATACATGATGGTAATGTACTTCGAGAATCACATGACCTATTGGTTTAAAAGTCGAGCAACAAAAATATATTCAACTTAATATTTGGAGTGCACGAAATTGAAATGTGGAGGGATTTATTGAGATAGAGTAGCGACGAGCAACTAAATTCCAGTTTTGGCTAGTTGTGTACAATATTGAATACCAAGCGTTCAATGCTGAATACCAAGCATGCTGTGAAAGTATAAAACATAGAATTACAAGCACACATTTATGTAGAGTAAGAAACCCAAAATCAATGTGGGAAAGTTTATCCCACAAATAAATTAAAGATTTCATGGTTTTACCATGACAACTAACTGTGGTCCACGCTTAAAAACAATAGTTGAAAGAAACAAAGGTTTAGGTTTGAAGACAGTTACATCACTACACCAATAGTTTTCAGAAAAGGAGAGAACTACACAATAAGTATAATGAAATTACACATCTGAAAGAGGACTATGAACCAAAGTCGACATTACTGTGATGGTATATTAGTCTGATCTGTTACGAGTGGGTTCTAGCAAGTGTGTTTGAGACTCTAAGCACCAATTTTGAATTTGTCCGAAATAAGGTCCCTAATAAGTATGACCACTGGCGTTGCTGTAAACTCGACCCTGAGGAAATGGAACCCGTCCTTCAGTTCCTTGGTTCCCCCCCACACCGGGGAATGGTGATTGGTCTCTATAAGAGTTAAAATGATCCGTGTGACCAGTTGGATATGGTCGTGGAGGGACAGCCGCACCATAGCCACGTGGGTCGTTTGGGCTGGTTCTAGCCAGGAGGTGGTTCGTTCCAGCTTGCTGATACTGCTGCAGTCTTGCCTCTGACTCCCTGCGAAGAAACTCTTCTCTTCGATTAGCTTGTTGTGCTCGAAGAACTGATAATTTCTCCTGGTACTTGTTATTGATCTCCATTATCTTCTGAAGACGGTAGGACATGTTGAAATGTTGGCGAGATAAAAATAAAAATTAATGTATTTCGTAATAAAAGAAAATCGGTAACATTCGTTTTACTTCTAAGTTAAATTGCAGAGTGCAGACAAATAGGTTTTCTTGAATTGGGTGGTCAATGAAGGTGGATGACAAGAGTTTATTAAAAAGAGGTGGTTAACGAGAAAAGAAACGAACACGTGGCATTTATTAGATTCATAGAAAGTGAGAGATTAAAGATACCACTATATGGTACTCCCACTAAATTAATGTATCACATATAGATGCAGGATTGTAATATTTTGCCTTTCATGCAGTCATCAGACGGGAAAAGCCGCAGCTGGAAAAAGCTTGCAGCCGAATACAACATTGTTTTTTGTCCTGTCAAATTATATGCAATCTCTATTCTCTAGTTAAATCATGTTCCTAGGAGGAATTTTAAACTGCAGAAAGCTTTTCAGTTCATCTTCGCTAGAATATATCGAAATAGCGTTCCACAAAATATTCTCATATAGCACAATAACAAGTAAGAATTATTATGGAAGAAAGAGAAGGGCAGGGATATATACATTTAAATGTTTACAAGATTTTGTAACTTTATGTAACAATATTAACGATTTGGTTTATGGATTTTTTAATTAATTTTGAGAGTTTTCTACTGGAGCCCATATTCACATTCCTACCGTAAGGTTAAGATAGAATAAAGTTTTCCTCGTCAATGAAGTGTTACCATAGAATTTATTTTCTTTCACCATATGTTCCTACAAGAATTATAGATCTAGAAGTTGAGAAAAAATATACAAAATGTACATCAACCATAGGAAAGGATATTAGAAACTCTTAACAAAATTATGATGTTGTTTACACCTAGAACATACCTCTCTGTGCCTAGCATTTTCTGCATCTTCTGCATCAATTTGTTCCTTTGTTAGCTTCAAGATTTCATCTTGGAATCTCTGTTCGAGACCTTCAAAGTTCAAATGAAAAGGCTTGTCTTCATATCCGATTTCCATGTCTTCCTCATGGGCCTGCGGTCCAATCTCTGTATTGGCATGGTTTCCAAAATCACTTTTCGAATCCAACACAGGTCTCTGGTGATAAGACTGAATGGAATTGCGTCCTTTTCCTGTTCTTCCGTCATGACAAAAAAAAGATGATTGTAACCCAAGGCTAATACAGAACATCCATTACAACCATTAACCTTCACCAAATATTCACACTTGCATACTGAGCTCCGCTCAACTTTCAAAGTCACACAGCGTGTAAATCTGCCTCTGCCACTCACAAGTTCCTTGCTACATCTGAAGAAACCCTAAATTCTACTGAGATGGTGCATGACGTGTTATATTCGTATATGAATAACTCGATGTAAACCATCAAATCACAATCATTTCAAAACTGTCTACAAGCCAAATAAACCAACATCTCTTAATTAAGAAATGGCATTTCTGCCTAATAAGCACAACAGTAAATATGAAATTTCTTAAGTGTAAACAATATGAAACATGAAATTGTCAACACTTAGCAAGGAAACAGTATATCAAAAGTTAAAGGCCATGATAAACCAGAGGATAAAGAGGAGTGTAAAAAAATTTACTTGGGTCAGTGTAGGGATGAGTCCGCATCTGTTTTGGATTTGACACTTTCGGTGCATCTCTATCCCACTGAGATGGAACACAAGAATTATTTCCATGCTTTGCAGGTAAAGAATCAAGACGCCCAGGAAAATTACTCATCGCAGCAGTCTCTTGAAATCTCTGTGCAAATATCTGCTGCATCTGAGTTGGAACACTAGAATTATTTCCTTCTTCTGCAGGTAAAGAATCAAGATGCCCTGGAAAATCACTCATTGCAGGATTCTGTTGAAATCTTTGTGCAGATATCTGCTGCATCTGCATTTTAGAAGCAGCATATGGATTGGGATTGGCATTGGCATCAGCATATGAAGCCTGCCTATTCATCTTTGCTGTTCAATGGAATGCCAATTTTTTACTTAACCTAACAATAAAAGAATCAAGGTAATTACAAACTCAGAAATTCAATAATAGATGGGTACATAAATTTCAATCAAAATCACACTCTTTAACAAGGAGAATGCATGTTAAAGCTATTTATTCTTATCCTTTCTTTTAGTTTCAGGAGGGGCTCTGGTGGTTATATGAACAAAATTGTGCAGATTACATAAATAAGACAAAAACTCCCATTTTTGTCCACATACAAAATCTTGCACAAAAGTTTCAAGCAGGGAAGATTTCTAGAAATTTCTGTGCCATACAGAAGGCATCAGAAACTCAGAAACATTACGAAATCACGGAAAACAATCATCACACTCTCTTTATTTAGACGCACATATCTTTCTTGAGTAAGAGAAATACCAAAGAAATTTCATTCCTGAATATGTGCACCTATATACATATCCATATCTGCTAATGAAGAAAAGGATTGACATCTTAGGTCACCAAGGCTAAGTTGAAAGCATAGGAAGTTCACTTAAAACTTAACCCAACCTAAGTACCGGGTGAACTGGGCATGATAAATAAACAATACCCAAAATACAGCTTCATGCTGATCCATTACAGATTCCAAAACATAAGCCAAAAGTATGTAACATAAAATCCATTTTTTTACCCCACTGATAAGCTAAAAGCCCCAAGTTTGACTCCTACCTCATTCGTAACCCCCATCTCCATTCTCATATCACTCCTCCTCTCCACTCCACTAATCATATTCATCACTAACTTCAAATCCCAACCTCTCAGATTCTTAATCACCCTCATAAGCAGAGCTTTGCTATTTCTTGTCGCATTTGTTAATTTTCACACTCACCTTCTTATTTGCAGTTTTATCTTCATATGCAGCCTTTTCAGCTACACTCGCGGATTTCCATCTCTTCGCCAGCTGTTCCCGCAGCTGAAAACAGCCTTGACATTAAGATTTCCCTTCTAGAATTTTCCCATCATTAACAGGGTTAAACTCTTCTTTCCTTTTCTTCCTCACACCCCTTTAACCCTTGCTGCCACTCTTCATTTCCACATATACATACAAGCCCTCTTTTATCTACACGGATTTGTAACTCACCCCCTCACGCATATACACATCCGGCTTGAGACAATCAAGAAGTAGGCACTACGTGAAGAAGAATTCTTGAATTGAAATCTTGATACGGAAGAAAACAAGGGTAAAAACCCCAAATCCGAAAACTGAAAAATTCATTGGCACATTAAATCAAAAGGTGATTGAATTAAATAACAAGAAGAAAATCGAATTAATTCAAGAACTAATTACAGTAAGATAAACAAGCAGAAATAAAAGAATTTACAAATAAATTTGCCACATAAATATACTCACTTGTTGTATCCGGATTGTCTTTTCTATTTAAAAATTGCCCCCGAAATTCACAGAAGAATTAACGGGTTCACTAATTTGATTTCTTCGTTTGCTGCTATAAAGCGAATTGAGCTGTTGAGGAGAAAGCTGTGGGAGTTAAAAAGACAGCACTTGTATACTGTAAATATTTTTTTTGCGGATATTGCCTGAAATAGATTAAACTACAAAACGCTTGTTTTGCATAAAATCTGATTGTAATAATAGATTGATGCGGTTAACATATTTTGAAAATAATTGGTGGAGAGATTTTGAAAATAATTGGTGGAGAGAATGAGCGAGATGATCGATTGATGGGATGGATTGAGAAGATAAACACATATTGAACATAGTACGTCGAAAAAGATGATTGAAGAACAAATTTTAGAGGAGATGAAATTAAAGACGTAATATGATACACATGCATATTTTTTTTCTCGTAGTAGAGAAAATTTTCTACGGCCATGATAAAATTTAGGAAAATTTGCACTTTTGTCTCCAACCTTTATTGTTTGGTACTAATCCACTTTTAATCGTTTTTTAGCACCAAACATCTCCAATCTTTCACTTAATTATAAATTGTCTCCATTGATAGATAATAACTGATTTTGCTCTCCTCTTTAAACTAGTATATCGTTTTATTATGATGATGGATTGAGGTGGTGAACAAGTTTTGGAGATGATCGGTGGAGAGAGATTGATTGAAGAGGTGAGCAAATTTTGGAGATGAATAAGGGAGATGGATTGAAGCGGTTAGAAAATTTTGGAGGAGATGATTTTGAGAGGGAGAAATTGAAGACGTAGTAACATACGGATATTTATGTACTTTTTTCTTCATGTATAGCGGAGAAAACTCCCTACGGTTGTGATAAAAATAAATAAAAGAAAGCTAAAAGCACCAAAAAATAAGAGAAAATTACAAAAAAAAGTCGCACAAATTTTCAAAAAATACAAAATATTTTCTTCCTAACCATATTTTCTTCCTAACCAACTCTACCCCCACCTTATCCCACCACAGTTATCACCACCACCACCACCACCACATGACAGATTTAAGATGAGAAATTTTCATGTCCAAACCTAGTACAACCATTGAATTCTACAAGAAATCACTTGGTAGATCTTTTGGAGCCTTGCGTTAGGCGAGTGATTTACTTGGATTTGAATCTTGTACTCATCGATGATATTTTGAAGCTTGGGAGTACAAGCTTGGAGAAGAAGGCCATTGGAGCACCCAAATATTGCCACACAAACTTCACCAAATACTTCACAAGATATTTCTAATTTGACACGAGATCTTCCAGCGTGTTTTCGTGGCGGAACCCTTGTTATTTCAACATTGGAGTAATGGTTATAGATCTAGGTAATTGGCGGTAATTCAGATACACACGCTGGATCGAGAAGTGGATGGAGATATAGAAGACGAGCCCAAGCCGAATTTACGAGCTCAACTCGTTGTCACCATTTCGTGGTTGTTGTGGTGGTGGTGGTGGTGGTGGTGGTGGTGGTGGTGGTGGCGGCGGCGGCGGCGGCGTGGAGAAAGTGGCGGTGTGGATGTGATGACTGTGGTGGGATGAGGTAGGGTGAGTAGATGAGGAAGAAAATACTTTGTACTTTTTGAAAAGTTATATGACTTTTTTTGCAATATTTTCTTTTTCTTTTGTGTTTTTAGCTTTATTTTATTTTTTTTATTTAAAAAGGATAATAAATCCGTCATCACCTGTCAATAGGGAAGTGATTTACAATTAAGTGAAAGGTTTGAAATGTTTGGAGCTAAAAAATAATTAATGGTAGATTAATAACAAACACCAAAGATTGGAGATGAAAAGTGCAAATTTTTCTAAAATTTATATTGAAAATTTCTCAATATTGTGTCCATTTCTTTTAGCATTTTATTGCAAATCAACCTATCGTTGTCCTCAAATTTCCGCACATTTAGCAATTCATTTAAATTGTGTTAATAATTAACTCATTTAAATCGTGTTAATCTTGCACATACTAATTTTTAACTGTTATTTGTAGAAATATATTAAATAGAATTAATATTAAAATTTTATCATTTTTTTATTATTTTATTGTAAATCAATGAATCGTCGACCCCAAATTCTCAGACATATGCAGAATTAGCAAGTCATTTAAATTGTGTTAATCTTGCACAAACTTACTAATTTTTACTGTTATAGCTAGAAATAGATTAAAAAAAATTTATATTGAGAAATTTTCAATATTGTGTCGGGTTTTTAATATTTTTAATGCAAATTAATGAATCGTTGCCTCATATCGTTTGGAAATTAAGAAAATGGAGAATTTCTTTTTGGTTTGATTATTGCCTTATTGGAGTGGGGGATCGGCCACTAGCAAGAGATTTTCCTTTCCTTGTACATTCATTTGAGCACATAAAGGAATTTTTAGACAGAGGCAAATGAAATTCTGAGAAGTTAATAGTGTGCTTACCTAAATATAATGTGATACATATCATGAATATTCCATTAAACCGGTTGGGACATGACATTATTAGATGCAAGAGTTCAATGAATTGTTAATTCTCCACCAAATGGGCTTGTGACAAATTCAGAGATGGTGAATTCCAATATAATTATACAAGAGTTTAACTGGAAAACCTCACTTTCACCCTATTCTAGTGTTCTGGGATAAGTCAATGGAGGGTTAGTATAAATTAAATACAGATGGGACTAGTCATGGGGACTCGGGAAGAGGAGCAGGTGGTGGTCTAGTTAGGGATGAGAATGGTGATTTACTCTTTTGTTTTCATGAATCTCTGGATCTATGCACAAATATGGAGGTAGAAACTAAAGCTCTATTCCGAGAGTTGAATTTATGGTTGCAAAGAAGATGGACAAATGTATGGATAGAGCTAGACTTCATGGCATTAATAAACCACATTCACTCAAATCATATCGGTCAATGGTCTATACAAAATCCTATCCAACACATTAGAAACATGCTCGCTCAAATGGATTTCAAATTATATCATGTGTATAGAGAAGATAATTCTGCAGCTGCCTAGCTTGCAAACTTGGGTGTCGAGAAAGTCACCAGAGATATGAATATTTTGGAACCCAATGATGTTCTAGGTGGCCTGCAAGGTGATCTGAATAAATACTTCTATACTTATTGCTTTCAAATTCTCTTCTCACTTTGTCGATGTTACTCTAGAGGTAAGGCTCTCAAGTTCCCATCCCAACTATAACATTTACTTTCTCAATACTACATGGTTGGGAAGGCCAACCTCCCCTCCCCGAAGTCGAAGTGTAGGCATAAAAACCATACTTAGGCTTTGGTGGTGTTTCACCAAAGAAAAAAAAAGAATCATTAACCCCAAATTGGTAAACACCCACAGAATTAGCAAGTGATTTAAATCGTGTTAATCTTGCACAGGCTTACTAATTTTTTACTGTTATTTCTATAAATAGATTAAATAAAATTTATATTGAGAATTTCTCAATATTGTGTCAATATTTTAGTATTTTATTGCAAATCAATGAATCGTTGACTCCAAATTCTCAGACATGTGCAGAATTAGCAATTGATTTAAATCATGTTAATCTAGCATAGACTTACTAAACTTTTAGACAAATTGGTTTTTACTGAAATCATTGAGAGTTTGAGGATTGAATTGACATTCAAGCTAAAATATAGGGGTATAAAATGAAAACTCTATATTACTCCTACGCACTGTGATAGAAAATATTATTTAACAAACTTTTGTGATATCTAAATCGTTTAACCAGTATTTGTGGTTGCAATTTTGTCTATGGTCAAATAAGTTACGTAATTATGCAATATACTAAACTCAAATGCAAAAATATTCATGAACTATGCATGACATAAAACACCATACAATGTTAGATTTTTTTATTTTTATTTTTAAAAGTGAAGAATAACACTATTTAGATGTCAAGATAAAGTGGTATGCACACAGAATATATACGATATTAATAGTCATGCTAAGAAACATAATCGTGCTTTATATAATTAACTAGAAAGTCAATATTTTTCATATTGACAATAACAATTCAATTTTGTTGGGCGGTCAAATGTAATTGGACTATATCTAACATTGATTTATTCAAGAATATGTAAACTAAGAACACGAACAATCATCCAAGAACAGTATGAAATACAAAAACAGAACACACAGTTTAAGGTTCTTCAGCCACTTGAGGACCTACATCTACAGGACAGGCAAGTAACTAATTTTATTGAGATGAAAAAGAGACTACAAGATTTACAAAACAGAGAGGACACAATCACTCGAACCCTAGATGAAGAACAAACCCTAGATTTTTTTCCCTTTTTTCTCTCTAATCTCTTTTGAAACTCGAAGTCAACAACCAGAAATATATATATATATATATATTCTATTGTTCCATGTGTGTGTTATATACATGTGCTTGCTCTTTTCCAAAACGCTTTACAAAAAACGTGACTTGACTAAAGACTCAAAGATCAACTGTACCTTTCATGCATACGAGGCCCATGGACATTTAAAGTCCATGTCTGCTGAATGAGTAACATGGTCTAGAAACAAGACACTATTAATAGACGGTTTCTTCAAAATTATGAATTTAGTTTTGGGATAATTTCACAAATACATTAAAAAATTATGTTCAACTTTTCGTGTTACACTTTTTTGTAACACGTGTAACATACTGTGTTACACTGTGATATGTCACTGCCACCGACCCCTTCACCCCACTTCTGCCAACATGACGATCATCTCTACCACAATCACCCGACCTAAAACCCATCTCACCACCATATCCATCTCCACCAGCAAGCAACAAAAACACCACTATGGTGCACATCAACCATCACTGTCATTCATCTTCCACCACCACCGCTATGCTCAGAGTTGAGCATTCCGACCACCATAACAACTACTGCAAAGAAAATCAAGATGCACTGCTTAACCTAGAATTTTTTTTTAAAAAGGCAAAAATCAATATGCTTTTATCTTATAAAATGAAAAAAAATGCTGATCTACAATCGCCAAAAGGAAAAACAGATCTACAACCCGTTGGTGAGGGATGGAAGTGGTAGATATCAAGACATAGAGGTTCATTCTTTAACCTACTTTACACCATTGGAAGCTACTCTTAAAATTTAAACTCATACGGTCATTTATTTAATTAAATTGAGTCATATTTGATTTAGATTAAAGTCGAATAATTCTATTACAGATATTTAGGAACTTATTTCTTCTGTGAGATAAATATCCCTTCATCAATTTGCATAAATTCCAGTCTAAGAAAATAAGATACGAATGCCAAATCTGTCATGTCAAATTTGCTGATCATAGCCATCCTAAATTTTCCACACATTCTTGGATCAAAAGTGATACTCCATGAATGCTGGTTCTCCATAAGTTCAACTTAATGGGAGGTCAAGGGTTCGAATCGCTAGAGACGAGAAAGAAATTCAGTTTGGAGCCCAACCTCCAGTGGACAATATGTAAGTTAACGGCGTATGGAATAACCCCTGGGCGAAAGGCCTGTAGGGAAAAAGTCCGTGGTGGTTACACTTCCACTCTCTCTCTCTGTGTGGTTACAGAAGGAATTGTCTGTTCTCCTGTCCTTTCTTTTTGGTTTTCTAGTTACTTAGTGAAATCATATCATGCTATGGTGATGATATTCCATTTGTGAGAGTGATTCTCAATTTTGATAGTTTAGTGAAATCATAACATGCTATGGCAATGATATTCCATTTGTGAGAGTGATCCTCAATTTTGATAGTTTCAGAGGTCAATCTTTGATTAACGCTCATTCTATAAAGGGTTAGGAGTTAGATAGTGTTTTCTTTGTTGAATCTTGTAATTGCTGAGACGTATTGAACGTTCTTATTAATGCATGAAGCCGCAATCTACTTTGTGGAGTTTCAACAGGAAGTAGTCAACGGTTGGGTAAACTTGGGTCCTTAGGGACATAAAAACTACGATGTTCTTTAATTTTTCGCATTACTTACTTGTTATTGTTTGAAATCGAACATCAAAGAAAAACGCAACAATATTCAATACTTGCCTTTTGCTTGTATCCTTTCATAACCAACTGAGCCTTCAACCGGTCGATTTGACCATCTGGTTTGAACTTTATTTTGTAAACCCATTTCACGACAATTGATTTCTTTTCTTGTGGCAGAGAAGTTAGCTCCCATGTATTGTTTTTTTCAATTGAATGGATTTCTTCATACATGGCATGAATCCATTCATCATCATGGGCTACTTCTGCAAAAGAGAGACGATCACAATCTGCAAACAATGCGAAATTTACTAATTCTTCATTAGACACATCATTATCATCGGTTATAATTTAATCATGTAAATGAGTTGGTATAACACGTCTAGAAGATGAACTACGGGGTGCTTCAATATGAGTCAAAGAAGCATTAGAAAGGTCTGTACTATTGGAGTTCTGTATTGAAATATCAGATTGAGTGTTACCTATATCAGATTCATTTAGATTAACCCCCATCTACTTCTTCTCTTTAGTTGTCCAATCCCAAGACTTGGTTTCATTGAATTCTACATATCTTCTCACAATGACTTCACATTTTTCTGGATTAAACAATTTGTAACCTTTGTTAGCGTCACTATAACCAATGAAGATGCATTTTGTACCTTTACCATCAAACTTGTTTCGTTTCTTGGCTGCTATATGAGCACATGCAATGCAGCCAAAAACGCAAGAGCTTGAACATTCGATTTATGGCTGCTCCATGTATATTCAGGTGTCATATCACGAACACACTTTGTAGGACACCTATTTAAAATATAAACAACACATGACACTGCCTCGGCCTAAAAACAATTTGGTAAATTTTTACCTTTCAACATAGTGCGTGTCATTTCAACTATTGTTCAGTTTTTCCTTTCAGACCCATTTTGCTGCAGTGTATAGTTGGCCATAAGTTGATGTTTAATTCCATGACGTTCGTAAAAATCAGAGAAATCATTAGAGGTATATTCAGCACCTCTATCTTCACGAAGCACCTTTAAAAAACAACCACTTTATTTCTCCACATAGACTTTGAAGTCTTTAAATTTGTTAAAAACCTCAGACTTCTGTTTCAAAAATTAGACCAAGTTCTCCTACTATAATCATCAATGAAAGTTAGAAAATATCGATTACCTCCATGTGATTCAGTTTCCATTGGTCCATAAATGTCTGAGTGCACAAGCTTTAACTGCATTGCTCTTCATGACTTTCGTACTGGAAAAGAATCCTTGTGTTGTTTTCCAAGAACACAACATTCACACAACTGATTAAAATTGTCCAATAAAGGTAACCTTGTAACCATTTTCTTATTGGCCAAAAGACTTAAACCATTGAAGTTTAGATGACCAAAATGCAGATATCATAACCAATTATTTTCCAACACATCAGCAATAAATGAACACATGTTTTCGGATTGTAATAGTAAAGGAAACATGTAACAGTTTGTCGTTTTAATCTTAGCAACAAGTTCATTTTTCTGATTCTCAATTGTGCAAACTCCTTTGTAAATAATAATTTTAGGGTTAATTTCATCGGCGGTCACTGAAGTTTCAATAAAATTATAAAACAATCACTGAAGTCACAAAGTTTAAGTGCTAGTCACTGAAGTATACTAATGTGTTCACCAACGATCACTCTGTTAAATTTCTAGCGTAAATTGATGACGTGTCACTGTTAAGTATTCGTGTGGCACACAATCGATCGATATTTGACAAAAATTAATGCCATATGGACTTAATGTACTAATAACAATAAATTCAGACCACAAATGATGTACTTAAAACATGAGAACCTAGCTACAATTTATGGACAATATCTAAATAACTATTTGCACAACCCAATTTAACCAATTGGTGGGGGTGGGAAAATTAGGATTTGAGATCATTTTTTGAGAGAAATCGAGTTGCACAAATAGTTTGGGGATGTGATTTAGATATTATTTAGAAATTACAGTTATATCCTTATATTTTATGTGCATCATTTGTGGTCCGAATTTATTTTTATTAATACATTAAGTCCATGTGGCATTAATTTTTACCAAATGTCGACCGATTGTATGCCACGTTGAATCGTAAAGGTGACACATCATCAATTTATGTTGAGAATTTAAAAGAGTGACCATTGGTGAACTTATTAGTATACTTCAGTGACCAACACTGAAACTTTGTAACTTCAGTGACCGTTTTCTAATTTTATTGAAACTTTAGTGACCACCTGTTAAATTAACCCAATAATTTTAAGTCCCTTTTTAGAGAGGTGACCCATACTTAGTAAATTCCAGTGCAAACTAGGAACATAAAAGACAGAAATATGTTCACAGTGTAGCGATCGAAAGTTTTTTACTTTTAATGTTCTGAAAATAAAATTTATTAAGTCTTCGCGTTGCTACTAACTTGTTATCAAAATTTTAATCATTTTGGTCACAACGAAAGTTTCGTGCGTTGCTTGTATTTTTCTACGATCATATAATATTTTTATTTTAAACGAGCTTTGTTATATTTTAATGTGGTAAAATTTAAATTTCATGTCATATGTATTCGGAACTATTTTGGTCTACCTTGTTTAGCTAAAAATCCTAACCATCTATTCTCAATTTTCTTAGCCAAAGTCCGACACATTCTAGCCCAAATCTTAGCCCGTAACACCATCTAAAAGTCAACTCAATTACAGTCCAAAAATCGTCCCCTTTTGATGCCCAAAAATATGCCCCCCTTAGGCTCAAAAAACCTGTCTCCCTTTGTTGCCACAAAAAATGTCCCACATGTTCAACTAACTACCCAATTTACCAACCACTTAACCCACTTCCCATGAAACCCCAAAACTACCCCACTACTTTCGCTCACACTTCAGCTCTCATCTCAAACTATTTTTCTCTCCCTTTTTGTTCCCAGATTCAACCCCCAACACTAGGTGTATTAGCCTTATTTCTTCTTAACATTTTTCAGCCAAACCACAACATATTTCCCCCCTCAATTCTCCCAATTTTCTGCCCCCAAAAATAGAGATAGTAGCATTGTGTTCTTCTTCTTATTTTCAGCCACTAACCAACTTATTTTTTCCCCACTTTCATCTTCAGAATTATGCCCTCAAATCTCCAACAAATCTGTCTTTTCTTCTCTCAATTTCTAGCAACATTCACCTATATTTTTTTTCCTACAATTCAACTTCAAAAACTCCACCTCATTTTCCTTTCAATTTTCAGCCAGCAACAACTCCAAAAACTTTGTCCATATAACACACCATACACCAGCCCCAAAAATTCCACACTTCTTCTACATTTTTCCTTCTAAAAATTGGTCTCTACTCCCATCTAATATCTTCACTTAAATCTTTCTACAAACCACAATTCTTACAAATAGAAAGGGCAAGCGTGCATGATTATTTTGAGAAATGTGCATGATTATATCTACCACTTCAATTTCAATAGAAAACTCAAAATTTTGAGGTATTTCTATATTGCATTATTTATATTAATTCATGATGTTTAACTCGAGAAAATTGTATGTAAACACATGTGCCATGTTAAATGTTTTTGATGTCGCCATGCTGTTGGATGTATTAAATTTATCCAGAGTGGTTAGGGCACGTCTATGATGAACTATGATATCTGTGATTGAAGTAAATCACATAGAATGTTAATGTTTGAAGGTAATCACTTAATAATTATGTGGTGTTAGTTACCAAATTTATGTTTGCTCCTTAAGAATGTTTTGGCGCTTGGCATCACATTCGTTGTTGTCTATAATTTTCTCACATGCATGTATATTTACTACTGAGTGTTTCTTTCGAAATGCTCACGCTCGAAAATATTTACTTCACAGATTGAAAGTCTTGGCAGCAACGCCACAGTGAAAAAGTAGCGACGAGAAAAATTCTATGTTTATATAATTTTGGCGTCGATATAATCGATCCTTTTTATATGTAAATTAAATTATCATGGTTTAACTATGTTTTAATGGTGTAACTTTGAAAGGTGGTAGTAGCTTGTTAGTTTCGCCGATTTGAAAGTTAACGATGAATTTTAGTTGTTACGTGTAGAAATTTCACATTTCTGCTCGTGTTTTCAAAAATGGCAAACTTTTGGTACGTGTGAATTTTTAAGTCAAATCAGTGGTGTTTAATAGGTTGATAATTTTTCTATTAGTAGAATTTGGAATCACGTTAAAATCATGTCAGATGAATTTATTATGACTATTTTCTCAAGCAAAGGCGAGTTGTACCGATGCTTAGTTTTTAAGCTACTTCAGCCATTTATTTCACATACCAAATGACTTGATAAAATTCTAAATTTTTGATATAATGTTCCTTAAGTTGACAAGTAGTCACATGTCAAAAATCATAATTTTTAGAGCATGTTAGGTTGGTCAAATAGTTTTTGTGACGTCTAGAGTTTTGGTAAACTATAAAAATTTTATGTCCATTTGAATTTTCCTAGCGCACTTGTTATTTTTTTTCTGCTGCAAATAATTTTTGAAACCATTCAAGGTAATGAAAATTTTAATATGGAGTCATCAATGATGATTTTAAGATTGGGCTTCTTACACAATGAAGCCCATTTAATATTAAAATTCTGAAAATACTACATTTATCATAATTTCAAAATTACTAGAATTTATCAAAAACAAAACCAAAAATATTGTTGCTCTAAAACGTGAATTTAAGTTACCCAAACCAAAACATAAAATTTCAAAAGAACAAAAATATCAGAAGAACGCCCAAATGAATTCAAATTTGTTTCGAACTCCATGAATTAATATCAAATTGATTTTCTGCAATTCAATCCGTGTTCGAACATTCAGCTGAAATAGAAAATTTCGTCAAAACATTCTTCAAGTTCAATCAGTATTCAAAACTTGGTTGGGAAGATGAAATTTTTTCAAATCAATTTTGTGGTACAATTTGTGTTTGAAGCTTGGTCTGAAAGAGGAATTTATTCAAATCAAGGTACTATGATATTCAAAATCAAGGTGCAATATGTGGTTCAATAATTTTAATCAAATAATTAAACTTCAGAAACAATTGTGTTATATGTTGTTAATGTTTTATTTTGTAATTTCAAATTAGAATTATGATATTCAAAATTGTGTGATCTGATATCTAAATTTCAACTGTGTGTTGCAGTTTTTTTTTTTGTAATTATGAATGCAGCCGTGGATGGAATTCAGGTATTCATCAGTTGCGATGGGTATAGAGTAGACATTCTTCTTCAAATAGAGTGTACACGTGATGTATTGGTTGATATGATTTTGTCAGAATTAAGGCTTGATAGAAGTAAGGAAAATGTATTTATACAATATGAAGTAGATAAAAATATGGCACCTGTTAAGATTACAAATGACAACTCTGTCATATTCTACACAGAGATGAAGCGAAAAGATGACAAAGTTACAACATATCCATTGCATATTGAGGTTATACTACTGCCAAAAGAATTAACAAGTGTTTGTTCATCTCAGACCAGTAATTTTGAAGGTAATGATATTATTATTCGAATGAAGCTTAGAGAAACTTATAATAATATAGTGCGAGATGCTAAATCAATTCCGAGCATTGAAAATTTGCTTCAACTGTAAACAACACATTATTGGAGTTGGAAGAAACCAATGTTGATCAAGAAAATGAATGATCGGATATTTAGAAACAAAAATTGTTGTGCCTGACCATAGAAAGAATGTTGTTCTAAGGAAAAATACAATGGTGAAAGAGAAACATACATGTGTATTGTAGATGGAAATCCATGTCTACATGCATTGTTGGTTACAATATGAATATATTGTGCCACTTGTATCGTTGATACAAGCACTTTCTACAAAATCTGGATAATGATAGGATATCACAAACTTCACTTGCTACTAAGCATGTGAAATGCACACATATCTTGTTTACACGAGAAAATTAAAGATATTAGACATAGAAGCAAAGACATATTTGGTCAACAAAAAAGAACAAATTCATTTAATTGAATAGCCAAAAAAAGACAAGGGCTTTACAAAACAAAATTACATTTACATGACAAAATTTGCTTAATGTAGTAGAGCTCCCATTTAAATTCTAGTTATCACAACTGTCATTTCAAATCTAACTATCACTAGTCATTCGACGTCTAAGTACGTTAACTAAAGTGATGGTATAATTTACATCCTATTCATCAAAAAAATTTACAAAATCTACATAACAATTTTCACATCTTCACTTGATTTTCTCTAATTTTCTTGACTGCCTAACTTTCCTAGGCACAAGATCAAAATCTGTTTCATAACTGCTAGCTCGTTTTTCCATACCATATTTGAGTAACTGAGATGCAATATGGATCCTAGCAACCGAAGCATCAAAACTATCATCTATTGCTTGAACATTCTGGTTAATCTAAGCACGAGCAGTCTCAATAACAAAAATTCCACAATCATGACAACAAAACAAAAAACAAAATTGTTTAAATTATGTGTTATGATATGTCAAATTTAATTTTATGTATAGAATTATATGATGAAAAAGTAGAAGTGAAAATTTGAAACTTTCCCGTTAGTTTGTTGAGGTGTGCCTTCAACAATGTTAACAGCAAGCGGTGGGACACTACCAACACCACCACTCACAACATGCTTCCAAGCATTAACTTTCACTATCAAATATAGGAGAACATACGCAAAAGCCTGGACATCTTGAATCACAATTTTGTCCCTTACACTTGCCCTTGTTGAATTATAAATGTTTAGAACTATTTTGTTGACATCAAAATGGCCAAGCAGCCAATGGGCATGTGACTACATCATAATTTTGATGAGAATATGGTGTACATCCCACCATCCAGTGTTGCAGTGCATGTACTCTCCCATTGCATATGCAATGAGAAATTTATGATTGTTAATAGTATTAAAATCATACAAAAATGGGTAAATACCCCTGACAATGGTTGAGAAAAAACTGTATGTAGTAGTAATGTCTAAAATTATAGCTTTACTGAACTTGAGCATTTTTTGAAAATAGTAGAAACATATGTTGATATGCTGCAAGATAGAGACTTATACGTGACTTGATACATTAAATAAAATAATTACATTAATGTTATGTAGATTGAAATGGGGTTTATATCTTGTCTTTTTATAAATTGAACTTCAATAATATCAATTATGGATATCGTATCTCCAAGTGAAGAATCATTTGATCGAATCTCATGCTACCAAGTTTGTTGTCTATTTCGTACGGTCCAAATTGAAATTGAGGTGAAATCTTGTCTTTTTTCACTGTGAACTTCCTCTTGCTGCATAAAAATATTAATGCATTAAAATAGTTTATCTCAACAAATGATGTAGAAAACAAACAAGCATGCCAAAACTTACACTTGAGAATGCTTGTATCCATCATGAAACCATTCCTCAAAGCAGGAGATTTCAGCATCATCGGGAGGGTTGAGTCCTTCCTTAAACGCATAAATGCTATATTGAGAATTTCGACTAGAACCTATTGGTGTAATTTGAGTATTAATAGTGTCCAAACCTACTTCAACAACCTGCATATATATAAAAATGCCATCAAATAAGAGAATTTAAAATAGAAAATGTAAATATTGTACATCATATTTAAAACTAAGAAAAACGCGCCTCTGTCCATAATTTGTCTTTCACATCACTTGCAATCTTGATAGCTTGGTCATATACCTCTTCATTTCTCTTAATAGCACTTTTAACAACTTCATCAACTTGTTTGAAAGCTTCTTCTGTATATAATACTTCATCGTCCCCCATGTCAAAAGAAGGAATGCCATGCTCAACATCAGACTTACCAACAACCTTGTAATGGTCAACATAAATATTAATATTTGTTAGCAAAAATAAAAAAATAAATGTTGACAGTAAGATAAACTCATACCTTAGTCTCCGACGGTCCTATATCGCTAGTAATTTGAACATGAGACTCTACCACATTTGACTTATCAAATAACTTCTTCCTTAACTCATCCATAAACGCATCAATCTTTGCATTCAAACTACGTTGCAAAGCACTTAAATCATACTTCAGTTCTAGCTGTTGTAACATTATTCGATCTTGGTTCAACTGTAGTATATTTACTTGTTTTTCTAGTTGTTGAATTAAACGACTATGTGGGATATGTGGAAAATTCAACAAAATAATAATGTTCAAATTAGCTTAGCAAATTAGCTTAGCATTGTAATTTATATATATATATATATATATATATATATATCCAAACCTCTTTCTCATTGACTTTAGAGCTATTTGGATGATTGCTAGTCTATGGTGATTTCAATCGACTAACAGGATGATCAACAAAATCAGAGTCGTCATTATGAATTGGCTCAACACGATGCTTTCTCGACACAACAACATAATATGTAGACTTTTTCTCCTCATTGATAGGTTCAAGTCTAGTAACTTCTACCTGCAAAAAATAAAAAACAACAAAACAATTATAAGTAATCAATATTAATAAAAGTTTAAAAACAAAACAAAAAAAATTCAAAAAACATTATATTGTCATACCTCAGGATTGTCCAATGTGATGGTGTCCCACAAAGAGGACTTCATGTGAATATCAATTTTCCAATTCAAAATGCGAGGCTACAATTGACGAATCTTTTTATAAACTACTTCAAATAAAGATGGAATTGACTCATATATTCAAATTTGGAATGCCAAGGGAAAACCATATAATCTGTACATGACTAATCCTTTCAATTTGCCCTCCAAAACAGGATCCTTAGACAAAACAACCTTCAAATGGCTAGATGTCATTGTAAATAGCTCATGGCCCCATGGAAACTTATCAAGATCAAATGAATCGATAATTGTCATCAAGTTTTTTGAAACATGTTTTAGGTACGGAGTAGTAAAAAAGTATGAAGAGATTAGTAGAAGGATCCCAATTTTTACAACTTCTTCATCATTTGTATTAGAAGGCAAATTCCATCAAACTTGTTCAACATCTTTTGGGTATACATTTTTCACATGACTAAAATATTTATCTTTCAAAACGCAACGACTCACTCTCGAAATTTAGAGATATTCTCAGTTCTCGTGCTACTCAGTTCAGTAATCAAACAAAACTCTTGAATAGATAATCGGATTAAATTCCCAGCTATTTTGAACCACATATCATTGGGGTTCAACTGTTTCACTTCCATCAATAACATTTTGTGTATTAACTGGTATTGTAAACGAGTCTCTTCAACACCAAGAAAATGGCCAAAACACGTACTCTTGAACAATGCTTTTTGTGAGTCATTCATTTTTAATTTCAGCATCAAGATGACGTCATAGTTTGCAGACACCAAAATCCTACCACCAAATCGATTTCTTGAATCTATACAATAATCCAATTCCTGTAAAATAAAAGAAATATAACTATTAATTATCATATCATCTACAAACATTGTGATGGACACTAGGTTTGATACATAATAACAATTGTTATATATCACATTTACAAAATCATGGCGTGATAGTCGACGCTTACAATATATACAAAAATCATGGCATACAATAAGTACAAAAACATGGTATGATAGTCGACGATTATGTTTGTTTGATCACATTTATACCAAGTGTGTTATTACATATAATATAACAAGTTTGATACAAAATCACAGTTGGTATATATCACATTTGGTATAAATCACATTTACAAATTCATAGCAAGATATTCGACGCTTATGTTTTAATCACATTTGTAGCAAGTATGATACAAAATCACAATTGTCATATTTACAAAATTATGGCATGATAGTTGACGCTTATGATTAATCACATTTATAACAATTATGATTTTAACAATTATGATAGTTGACACAAAATATATTGATTGACACTTGTGTTTATACCAATTATAATACAAAATATAACAGATTTAAAAAAAAGAATGGCGTGATAGTCGACACTTATGTTTCATCACAACTACAAAAATCATTGCTTGATAGTCGACACTTATGCTTCATCACATTACATAATAGAAGTTGTTTATAAATTCCGACTTTAAATTTGTAACTTGGGGCAAATAGCAAAAGAATAGAGTGTAATCTGTTGTTATTTTTTGAATTTTTAACTTGGAATCTACCATAGGTTGGTTCTCCTACATTGTTTCTGAAAATAAGAGAAACTAATTGTAAAAGAGATTACTTATAACCAAATGAAAAGATATTCTTATGCCTATTGAGTGATTTATGCTTGAAAAGTACTTCACATTAATATGTAGTACCAAATCAACAATTCTCAGAGTATTGCACAACAACAATTTTACTAATTTCATATGTAGAAAAAATATAATTTCAAAAGCATCTACGGTGCATTTCACTTTTCTTAAGAAAATAGGGAAAAAAAACAAACACTGAATAAAAAAATTCAACAAAATGTCAATAAAAATGCATAAATTTCAAAACCCCTAAAAAAATCCAAAAAAATCATGAAAATATACAAAAACCGAAAACCTTAATTATTACGTTGCATTTCACTTTTCATAAGAGAATATGAAAAAAATGACAAAACACTAAAGGCAAAAAATACATCAAAATATTAAAAAAAATCATGAAAATATAAAAAACCGCAAACCCTAATTATTACTCACCCGTGGTAGGCGGTTTAACCCTTGGCTTCTCTTTCATTACTTCTTTGATGACGAGGGAACCGCGTCCGCATCAGTTGAAGTGGTGGAAGGCCCCTGAGTGTTGACCTATGGTTAACTTTAAACCTTAATGTTTTGATTATTACAAACAAATTGGTTATGTTTTCTAACATTTTATTTTCAAACAAAATTCAAAGCGCTACAAATCGAACTCTCATGCAAATGTCAAGTTCAAAGTCAAAATCAATACAAGAGTTCAAGCATCTCAAGATCCGCCGAATTTCAAGATTCAAGATCAAGATTGAAGAATAGATTTTTAGATAAAATTGTAAAGGTATTAACTCTTTAATCCTTAGCAATTAAATGAATGAAAGCTCAAATATAATTTTTATCACTTGCATAAAATTAGTTTTATCAAAGCCAAAAATCGATTTTCAAAAGCGTGGAACGCGGATCATCCGTTTGGTAAAATCGATGAACCGGTCGACTGCTTACTTTGAACCGGTCGACCGCCTAAGCATATCTTTTCAAAAGTGTCCGTTCGACTTTTTGCGGTTCAACGGCTAGTTCGACTAATCGACCGGCCGACCGCTTGGTCATCCGTTTGGTCGAAAAGTAACGAAAATTCATCTCTATAAATACCACTTCATTTACTATCATTCAATAACACTTACAAGAGCATTTATAGAGAGAATCATATTAAAAAACATCATTCAAAGCTTCATTGCATTTATATCTTCAATATCTCTCTTTGAAAAACTTTGTTTGATTAAATCAAACTTTTGGTTCATCTTTCTCAACAAAGTTTTCTTCTAACACTTGAGCTTTCCTCATCCATTGCTATTCATTAAAGTGTTAGTCTCTCTTAGAGCTAAACTTGTATCTATCATTCATCTAGAGAGAAATACTTAAATCAATCTCTTTATTTATTTGGGTCATATTGAGGTCCCTTGAAAAGCTCAATATTGTATAAGGATCGGTGCTCCTTGCTTGTAAGTCACCGGATACATTGTAAGGGTTTGGATTGCACCATAACTCAATCAAAATAGTGGAAAGGCCGTACTCGTGTTGGAGAGCTTGGTAACGGGGGCGAGATCATTGGTTGGATCGAACCTCCATAAAAATCGTTTGCACTCTCTCTTCTCTTTTATTTACTTATATTGTGCTTATATTTTTGTGAATCTATTTTTATCTCTTAAATATCATTTTTGAGAATATTTTTCGAAAAGTTTGAGAAAACCAATTCACCCCCTCTTGGTTAGTTATTCTTGGGCTATCAATTGGTATCGAGCGAGGTGCTCTTTTTTGATTACACAATCTTGAGTAATGGCTAACCAAAATTTTCAAAACCGTGAAGGTCACTCTACAAATCGTCCTCCCTTCTTTAATGGCTCCCACTACAATTATTGGAAAACTAGAATGATGATTTATATTCAATCAATTGATTATAACATTTGGGAAGTCATCGAGTTTGGTCCATATGTGCCTACAAAAATTGTCAAAGTTGATGATAAACCCGACCAAACTATTTCTAAGCCTAGAGAAGAATATGATGAAGAGGACAAAAGAAAATTGTCTTTGAATGCTAGAGCCAAAAATTTACTTTCTTGTGCTTTAGACAAAAATGAGTTTAATCGTATTAGCACATGTGATTCCGCATATGATATTTGGCATGCATTAGAGATAACTCATTTAGGTACCAACAAGGTTAAAGAAACCAAAATAAATCTTTTGACAAAAGATTTCAAAATTTCTTTATGAAACAAGATGAACCTATTGTTGATATGATTACTCGTTTCACCGATATTATTAATGGCCTTAAGGGCTTTGATCGAAAATTTACTAACGGTGAACTTGTGAGCAAAATGCTTAGGTCTTTATCGGAAGATTGGAACTCTTTGAGGATGTTGATAGAGAATATAAAAGATATCAACACTTATCCATTGGAGGAGCTATATGGAACATTGATGACATATGAGCTCAACAATGCCGAAACAAAGGAGAAAACAAGGAGAAGCAAAGAAGAGATGAAGGAGCTCCCAAAGAAGCAAATTGCTTTGAAATCAACAAATGATGAAGGATCATCCAACACAAACTTGAGTGATGAAGAACTTGATGACTTAGTTCTTCTTGTCAAGAAATGGAGAGGATTTCGAAACAATAGGCGATTTCAAAAGAAAGAAGACAAAAGTGAAGAAAAGAACAAAAAGATCATATGCTATGATTGTGACAAACCCGGTCACAAGAGGACCGAATGCCCAAACAAGAAGAAGTTCAACAAAAAGAAGGCACTTCAAGCTACATGGGATGATAGTGATGAAGATGATCAAGAAGATGATGAAATTCAAGAAGAAATCGCTAATATGTGCTTCATGGCTATTGAGGATGAGGTAAGTACAAATAACAATGACTCTTACATTGACTTATCTACCTCTTATGATGAAATTCTTGAAAAATTTGAGAAACTTATGTCAAAATACTCCATTCTTAACAATAAACACTCTTTGTTGAAAAAGGTAGTCAAGAAGCTTTTATTGCTCAAAAGGACTTTGAAAAGAAAAAGATGATCATAAGTCCTTGATTAAAGAAAATGTTTTATTGAAAGAAAAAGTGGTTGATTTAACAAGCATTATTCACAAATTCACCCAAGGAAAGAAAAACTTTGAATTAATGCTTGGTGAGCAAAAATGTGTGTTTAACAAAGGAGGAATTGGATATAAACCTCTCTTGAAACAAAAATCCCTTGAAACCATTTTTGTAAAATCATCCAACTTTTCTCAACAAAACATCACATGTAGTTTTTGCAAGAAAGATGGTCATGTTGCTTACAATTGTTTGACTAAAATAAACTATACTTTGAAAAGAAACACAAGTGGATGAAAGAATCCACAAGCACTAACTATCAAGGACCCAAACTTATGTGGGTACCAAAAATCAAAAATTAAAATTATTTTTGTAGGTACCACAAAAGGTCAAGAGCAATTGGTTCTTGGATAGTGGTTGTTCAAAACATATGACGGGAGATC
The DNA here is from genome assembly GCA_023638005.1 of Forsythia suspensa. Lineage (NCBI taxonomy): Eukaryota > Viridiplantae > Streptophyta > Magnoliopsida > Lamiales > Oleaceae > Forsythia > Forsythia suspensa. The sequence continues at coordinate 33,325,718 of CM042674.1, read as the reverse complement.
GATCATTACTATCAAATTTCAAAAGAAAAGATGGAGGTCATGTGACTTTTGGAGACAATGCCAAAGGAAAAATCATAGGCATTGGAAATATTGGTAATCGTTCTTCTCCCTCAATTGAAAATGTTTTATTAGTTGATAACCTCAAACATAACTTACTTAGTATAAGTCAATTGTGTGATAAAGGTTATCTCATTAAATTTGATTCTTCTAATTGCCTTATTGAGGATGCTATATCTAAAGAGGTATTGTTCATGGGGAGCCGAAGCAAAGATGTTTACATCATATCTATTGAATTTGAACTTGAAAAGGAAATAAAATGTTTTTCAAGTATAAAGGATGATTCTTGGCTATGGCATAGGAGATTAGGTCATGTTAGCATGGACTTACTTTCAAAAATCTCCAAAATAACTTTGTGAAAGGGTTGCCAAATATAAAGTTTGAAAAGATAAAATTTGTGATGCTTGTCAATTTGGAAAACAAGTAAAGAGTTCTTTCAAACTTAAACAACACTCTTCTACTTCAAGACCTTTGCAACTTCTCCACATGGACTTATTTGGACCATCTAGAACCGCTAGTTTAAGTGGAAAACATTATGTATTTGTTATTGTTGATGATTTTCAAGATTTACTTGGGTCATTTTCTTGAATTTAAAAGATGAAGCCTTAAATGCATTTAAACATTTTTGCAAAAGAGTCCAAAATGAAAAGGATACACCATTACCATAATTAGGAGTGATCATGGTGGAAAATTTGAAAATATAGCATTTGATGAGTTTTGCAAATCCAATGGATATGAATATAATTTTTCGCTCCTAGAACTCCTCAACAAAATGGTGTAGTAGAAAGGAAGAATCGAACATTGCAAGAAATGGCTCGAACCATGTTGAATGAAAACAATTTACCAAAATACTTTTGGGCGAAGCCGTAAACACTTCATGTTATATCTTAAATAGAGTTTTGGTAAGTCGAAAGAAAACCAAAACTCCATATGAGCTTTGGAAAATAGAATTCCCAATATCGGATACTTTAAAGTTTTTGGTTGCAAGTGCTTTATTTTAAACACAAAAGAAAATTTGGGAAAATTTGATCCAAAATTCGATATTGGAATTTTTCTTGGATATTCATCTACTAGTAAAGCTTTTAGAGTTTTCAACAAAAGAACTTTAGTAGTTGAAGAATCTATGCATGTTGTTTTGATGAAACTAACTCCTCTATACAAGAAAAAGTTATTGATGATGAAGATTTGAAATCCCATTTGAACAACTAAGTGTTCAAAATCAAGACAAAGGAATCCAAATAACATTGAAAGTCAACATGAGGAGGAAACAAGTATGCAACAAAATGATGAAGAACATCATGAAGATCCCAACACTTCATCATTACCAAAAGAATGGAGGTTTGTCCCATCTCACCCAAAAGATCTCATCATTGGTGATCCATCAAAAGGGTAAGCACAAGAAATTCTTCTAGAAATTTTCATAACAATTGTGCATTTCTTTCTCAAATTGAGCCAAAGAACTTTAAAGAAGCCGAGTTTGATGAATTTTGGATCCTAGCTATGCAAGATGAACTAAATCAATTTGAAAGAAATCATGTTTAGGATTTAGTTGCTAGACCAAATTCACAAACCGTAATTGGCACAAAATAGGTTTTTCAAACAAACGAGATGAAAACGGTATAATTGTAATAATAAAGCTAGATTAGTGGCTCAAGGTTACAATCAAGAAGAAGGCATTGATTTCAAGAAACTTTTGCCCCGGTTGCTAGATTAGAATCAATTCGCATGCTTCTTGCTTTTGCTTGTCATAAGAATTTTACTTTATTTCAAATGGATGTCAAAGTGCATTCTTGAATGGAGTCATTCAAGAAGAAGTTTTTGTTGAGCAACCACCGGTTTTAAAAATCATAAGTATCTGGATAAAGTTTTCAAACTTAGAAAAGCTCTTTACGGTTTAAAACAAGCTCCTAGAGCATGGTATGAGAGATTAAGTAAATTTCTCTTATCAAATAGTTTTTAATGGGTAAAGCGGATACTACATTATTTATAAAACCAAAAAGAATGATATGATAGTTGTTCAAATTTATGTTGATTTATATCATTTTTGGTGCTACTAACATTTCCTATGTGAAGAATTTTCTAAGTGCATGAGTAGGGAATTTGAGATGAGCATGATGGGTGAACTCAAGTTCTTTCTTGGTCTCCAAATCAAACAAACCAATGATGGAATATTCATTAGTCAAACTAAGTATATCTTGGATATGCTCAAAAGTTTGAAATGGAAGAGTTGAAGCCAATGAACACTCCAATGAGCTCATCAATCAAACTAGATAAAGACGAGCAAGGTACTTCCGTTGATACAACAAAATATCGAGGTATGATCGGATCCTTCTTTATTTAACCGCTAGTAGACCCGATATTATGTTTAGTGTATGCTTATGTGCTAGATATCAATCTAATCCTAAGAATTCCCATCTTAGTGCCGTAAAACGCATTTTTGTTATCTTAGTAGAACTAGATCTTTAGGTCTTTGGTATCCCAAAGAAACTCATTTTGATTTACTTAGCTATTCGGATGCCGATTGGGCCGGTTGCACAATTGATCGTAAAAGTACTAGTGGAACGTGCCATTTTCTAGGCTTTGCTTTAGTTTCATGGTTTAGTAAGAAACAAAATTCCGTTGCTTTGTCAACCGCCGAAGTCGAGTATATCTCCGCCGCTAGTTGTTGTGCTCAAATCCTATGGATGAAGCAAACTCTAAATGATTATCACATTTCATTTGACAAAGTTCCTATTATGTGTGATAATACTAGTGCCATCAATTTATCTAAAAATCCCGTCTTGCATTCTCGTACCAAACACATCGAGATTAGACATCACTTTTTACGAGACCATGCACAAAAGGGAGATATAACTTTGGAGTTTGTAAACACCGAAAAACAATTGGCAGATATTCTCACAAAACCATTAGCACTTGAAAGATTTTCTTACATTCGACAAAATTTAGGTATAATTGATGAATGTGAAATATGTGACTAAATCTTTATGTTTCCTATTATTGATTGCATTTTATATGACAAAAATGTTGTAAAAACTTTTGTCAACGTATCAAATCGATGATTTTTACAAAATTTTGACAAACCGGTCCAACCGGACGACCGTTTATTAAAACGGACGTCCGTTTTTATGTCAAACGGATGAACAATTGTTCAAATCCGTTTGATCATCCGTCTAACCGTAGATTTTTGCAAAAATTAAAAGTTTAAACGGTCAACTGTTTCATTTAACAGACGTCCAGTATTATTTCAAACGGACGACCGTATGTCATCCGTCTCGATCATCCGTCTCGAACAGAGAATTTGAACTTCAAAATTCGAGTCAAAAGCGATTCGACCGCTTTGAGTGTTCCGGTCGTCCGTAATAGCGGAAATCGGGGTTTTAAGTTGGATATTTTTCAAATTTCTTCATTCCAACTTCGCGCGAACTTACGGTTTTCACTCCCAATCTCTTCCCATTCACCAATCCTCCTAAAATCTTTCCATTTTACACTCAAAATCACAAAACCCATATCTTTTTTACACCAAAAACCGAAAAATCCCCAATTTTTATCCATAAATTTTACCCTTTCCACCCAAACGGACGATCTCTAAACCCTAGGCTCCAAATCCGTCTTCAACACCATGCCTCGAATGAAAATGGCAGCCAAACGTCCTAGGAGGGATAGGCAACCTACTCCATCATCTGAAGAAGAAGATTCTCCCTCAGAAATTCGGATTGCCAAATGTCCCGTCCTCATTGGTAAGAACGTAGACCTTGCCTCTTTTACTTTTGAAGCCCCTTCCTTTCATATAGAGGATCTTTTCATAGGTATGGGTTGGGTTAGCATTCTCACGTTGAATGACAAAGTTTACCCTTCCATTGTCAAAGATTTCTATAAAAATATGTCTTCCTCTCAAGGTCGAAAATTTCTTGTCTAGTTCGGGACAAACGAATTAAGATCACTCAAGATCTTATTCGATCACTTCTTCATCTTGAGGAAGGCGGTATTCGCATGTACACCACAAAAACAATTCCTCATCTTGAAGAATACGACCCAATCGAGGCTTGTTGTCATGTCACCGCAAGCAATTTGAGGTCTGCCGTGCGTCTTCGACGAACCAACTTACTCTTCCGTGTCGTGTCCTCCATAACATCATCGCACATATAATTGTTCCTCGTAAACGCCACTTGGATGAGGTTAATCACTATGATGTATTTCTTCTCGACTCTATCCTCCGTGGGCGTAAACTTGATTTTCCTTACATAATGATCCAACACATGTCATCCGTCCTTAACGGCACTAGGGCTAAGGGGCTTCCCTACGGAATGTTTCTCACTAAGATTTTTCAACATTTTGAAGTTTCCTTCCGTAACTCGGTTGCCACTCTTCCCAAACCCACCGACACCATCAATATTCTTACCCTTCGCCCGTATGAAAATCGTCAAGGAAAATGGGCAATGGGTGGAAAAATCCAAGGATTTGACGATGAGTCCGCCCTCGACTTTGCCATTTGAGGATGAGGAAGAAATGGACGAAGGTGGCAATGCCGAAGATGCTCACTCCTCATGGCGACCCGATCATCTCAAAGGCCGTCGTTCTCTACCTCCGGCTTCAACGAGGACCAGTTTAATCTTCTTAATGGCGGATCGATTCACTTGCATCTACCGTCGATGGCCTACAACATGCCGTAAGTGACCTAAAACAAACGCGGCTAGCATTCAAACTACGGTTGGTGGATCAGAACTTGATGACGGCATCACATCCTTGCTTCATGCTCTTCACTCCCGCCTCGGCACCGGATTTCCTCCACAACCGCCACCGGAGCCTTAGTCTATTTATTTCTTTTTTTTTAGCTATGTTTTGGAAACAACATCTATGTTCTAGCTTTCATTTATAAAACTATGCTTGTTTTTCTTTTAATTTTAAGTTTATCAATGAATGGCATATTTTGTTTCATTTAGGGAGAATATATTTTAAACCTTAATGTTTTGCCTTTGCCTTTTTGTTTATGCCAAAAGGGGGAAAATATGTGATGTGAGATGAATTTGGAAAATATGTGATGAAATATGTGATGGATTTGGCATGAAATATGTGATGTGATCAAATGGAATTGATATCATGTAATGAGATGAAATTGGCATGAAAATGATATAATGTGATACAAATTCATCAATTCATCAAATCATGTTTTCTTGAAAAAGAAAGGGGGAATATATATGCTTTATTGTATCTTATTATCCTATATTCTCACATTGTTTGTCATAATCAAAAAGGGGGAAATTGTTGACCTATGGTTAACTTTAAACCTTAATGTTTTGATTATTACAAACAAATTGGTTATGTTTTCTAACATTTTATTTTCAAGCAAAATTCAAAGCGCTACAAATCGAACTCTCATGCAAATGTCAAGTTCAAAGTCAAAATCAATACAAGAGTTCAAGCATCTCAAGATCCGCCGAATTTCAAGATTCGAAGATCAAGATTGAAGAATAGATTTTTAGATAAAATTGTAAAGGTATTAACTCTTTAATCCTTAGCAATTAAATGAATGAAAGCTCAAATATAATTTTATCACTTGCATAAAAATTAGTTTTATCAAAGTCAAAAATCGATTTTCAAAAGCGTGGAAACGGATCATCCGTTTGGTAAAACCGGATGAACCGGGTCGATTGTTTATTTTGAACCGATCGACCGTCTGAGCATATCTTTTCAAAAAGTGTCCGTTCGACTTTTTGCGGTTCAACTGGCTAGTTTCGACCAATCGACCGGTCGACCGCTTGGTCATCCGTTTGGTCGAAGTGACGAAAATTCATCTCTATAAATACCACTTCATTTACTATCATTCAATAACACTTACAAGAGCATTTATAGAGAGAATCATATTAAAAAACATCATTCAAAACTTCATTGCATTTATATCTTCAATATCTCTCTTTGAAAAACTTTGTTTGATTAAATCAAACTTTTGGTTCATCTTTCTCAACAAAGTTTTCTTCTAACACTTGAGCTTTCCTCATCCATTGCTATTCATTAAAGTGTTAGTCTCTCTTAGAGCTAAACTTGTATCTATCATTCATCTAGAGAAAATACTTAAATCAATCTCTTTATTTATTTGGGTCATATTGAGGTCCCTTGAAAAGCTCAATATTGTATAAGGATCGGTGCTCCTTGCTTGTAAGTCACCGGATACATTGTAAGGGTTTGGATTGCACCATAAGTCAATCAAAATAGTGGAAAGGCCGTGCTCGTGTTGGAGAGCTTGGTAGCAGGGGCGAGATCATTGGTTGGATCGAACCTCCATAAAAATCGTTTGCACTCTCTCTTCTCTTTTATTTACTTATATTGTGCTTATATTTTGTGAATCTATTTTTATCTCTTAAATATCATTTTGAGAATATTTTTCGAAAAAGTTTGAGAAAACCAATTCACCCCCTCTTGGTTAGTTATTCTTGGGCTATCACCGAGCTCTTTCCCGATCATCAATCCGCAACACCAATTTTTTCTCCACCCTCTGCTCGGTAACACTATTCCCATGCTCACAGCCTAAACCACTCCCAAGGCGAATAGTGCCCTAGGAGTCAACCTGACACCGTTCAATAAAATGAATTTAACTCGTGAAGGGAAGACTCGTTGGGTTTGGGTGGGCTTCTTTCTTTCCTGGAACTCGTATCCTTCTGTTTGAAACTCTCTTTCCCCAACGATGACAATGTCAAGCAATTCTTGATAAAATGGAAGATTTAGTTACGATTAGAAATCATCGAAGGAACCCTAATCGAGCTAAGAAAAATCGAATCATCGCCCGAAAAAATGGCCCAAAAGCTCTGCCCTACCTCTCTATCCATCCAAGGGATGGAAATGCAGATGGTCCCGTTCTTTTGTTCTTTGTCCAGCTATGAAGATAGAATAAGGGCTAGCTCTCTTAGTCCCATTCCTGATCAAATAAGATCCCGAGCCCAATTCCTATATTGCATTTGCGGGTAAAAAGTAATTGAACAAATATTGAATAAAATAGTACCTGAAGGTTCACAAGTGGTTGAATATTTATTCCAGATCTTTGAAGTGGATGTTAGGTCTATTGTATCTATCATCCTTTTGCCTTTATTTCACTCTTGAGTGTATTTTTTGTTTGATAAAAGCTTCAAGTGGCTATGGCTCACGGAATCTTTGGCTATCGGCAAAACATCCTTCTTCGTTGAGCGAGTTGTTCGATGATTGGGTGTCTCCATTTGTGGCAAGATTGAGAATTAAAGAGATGAATACTTACAAAAGACGATTTGAAGAAGATTTTTAAGGGTTTAGATCAAGAATTTGGGGGGGATATAATTGCCTTTTTGGTTTTGACTGTTTGTAAGAAGGAAATAGAAGGAAATATTGGGTTGAAATCGGGTAAAGGTTTGTAAGAATGAAATGTTGGGCTAAAAATCAGGTATTTGGGCCCAATAATTGCACTTTTATGATTTTCTATTTTACTGTTATTTACAGTATTTTCTAAATAAAAAAAGGAAAAAGGAAAAATAGAAATATAAAATTAAAGGGTGTAGCTGATGTAATTTCCTCTTTAAGATTTTTAGTGACCTTCTAGGTTAAGAAAATTCAGGTGTACACATATGAATCATAATTTAACTATATAAGAATTTTACCTTTTCTCATAATTGAAACCTTCACTTTGTTTCCAAAATTTACCTCTCCACATACCGACTCGTCTAACAGAGAAAATAACTCCGCTTTCTCACACATGTGATTACTCCATCTGGTATCTAAGTACTAATGTGTTCTTCTTCTGAGGCACTTCAAGCTAATAACAAAGTTTCTTTCTCTTATACCTCATCAGCATAATGAGCATGTTCAGAAGCTCTTTTGTGCAAATCAACTCTACACTCTGATCGATAATGGCCATATTTCTTACAACGAAAACATTGAATTTTGAACTTGTTAACGTACCCTTTTTTTCAGAAGTGTGCTAGCTGGAGTTCTTTTCTCGAAAGAGGTAGAACCTTTGTACCCTTTAGTGTTACCATATTTTCTTTATACTGACCCTTTTCTACCACTGAAACTACCATCGAATTTGCTTGAGTTGGTCAAATTAACCTTGCTTTGAAAAACTTGTTCTACAATATTGTTTTCTCAGTTGTTCATTCTATGTTCATGAAAACATAATGAACTTTGTAGCCCTTCAACAATCATAGTTGAAAAATCACTTCCTTCTTCAATTGCAGTAACCACATAATCAAAAAGACATGTTAAAGACCTTGCAATCATTTCAACAACGCGTAAGTCATCCAACTTTTCACCTTTAACCCGTAATTGATTAATGACAGATTGAACTCGGGATATATAATTAGATATAATTTTAGAATTTTTCATTGAAAGGGATTCAAATTCACCTCTTAAGGTTTGCAACCTTACATTCTTCACTTTTTCATCGCCTTTGTAAGAATTATGCAACATCTCCCATGCCTCTTTAGCTATAGTTGCACTCGAGATCTTTTCAAAGGAGAAATAAAGCCTTCTTGTCCTTCTTCGTGTTCTCCCCAAGATGTCTTTTGCACCTTGACTAAGTGCTGCTACAACTGCTTTCGATTTGTTGGTTCTGTATATCCAAATTCAATCATCCCAGACAGCTCTTGAAAGGCAAACAAAGCCTTCATCTGGATAGACTATTGATCGAAATTTTTCCGCTAAACTTTGAATGTCGGGGTTGGATTGATCTGTTCATTGTTGTAACCTTCTTACAAGCAATCTAGAACAACAAGAAACTCTGGATTTACTAGCTCTGATACCAAATGCAAGAAATTAAAACTTTGATTTCCCAACCATGTACAAAAATAGAGCAAGAAAAGGAATAGAGCAAAGAAAAAAACAGAGCAGAAAGAATGAGAGAGCAAAAAAACTTTATGAATATAACTAACTGGCTTACCTCATTGATGGATGCTTCAGAGTTCAAAGCATTATTATTTGAGAAAGTTTCACAAATAGCCTAAAAGAACAAACTATTTCTCAAAACCAATGTTCTAAAAAACATAAAGCGTAGCTAGGCATGGAGGTCGAGCTTCAAAATTTTTGAGCCAAGGCGAGGCATAGGTGAAAGCAAATAAGGACAAGGCTAGCGTGAAGCGTGAAGCGTGAAGCGGGAAGCGTGAAGCGTGGCTAGGCGTGGAGACTGAGGTTCAAGCCTAGACGGAGTTTAGGCGAAGCTTATATGGACTTTTTAGAACATTGCTCAAAACACTATCCAACTTATTATTATTTTATAAGAATTTTACAAAGATAAGATATTAATTGAAAACAACTACAGAAAACATACATGTATCATATATTAAAAATATATTGGTACTTAATATTTTTTCTATAATACTTATTAACGTTATTTTAAAATTACATTTAATACTAATTGAAAGCTAAATAAACGACAATCATTATAATTTAAGATTGTAAGATCTTTGATTATGAGATTAGTCTCTCAATCATCTTAAGATAATGATAATTTATCTGTTTGGAAAAAAAAAATTTCGCTTCCGCGACAAAAAAAACTTCGCATGCGTCTAACATAAGGTAAGTTTGCTTCAAATCCAAGTTTCGTTTTGATTCTGTTACGTGATTGTGAGAATATAGATTCATATTGTTGTGTATATTGTTAGTGATTATGGAAGAAGATGAATGTTAACAGGTAGTATAATTTATGTTACTCTTCTTTAACCAATTATTATCATTAGATATTATCTGTTAGAAATTCATGTTGGATTATATATTACAAATTCAGTTTTCGTATAGATATCTTTATGTTACATGATATTCATTGTTGTTAAATGTTAAATTGTTACCTTATGTTGCATTGGCTGCTACTTAGCAGTAGATCTCATCTTTTCAAAATTCATGTAGGATCATATATGAAATTGTTAAATTGTCTTATGTTGCAATGGTTGTTACATCCAATGTTTATCAATTGATGTTAAAGTATGGAGGAGAAATATGAGTATACTACATCATCAAAATTGAAGAAACGTGCAGTTTGGAGATTATATTCAAAATAGAAGATGTTCAATCTATTTTATTTTAATATATTAAATATATATAAAAAATAGTATCTTTAACAATAATTGATAAGATTTGTAATATGAAAATTATTTTTAATATACAAGTAGTGGATGTAATTTCCACTAATTTTATTTATCAAAACACTATTTTTTATTAATATTATTTTTTATTTTTTTTATTTTTACACTAATGTTTCACTTTTTTATAGCAAAAGTGTTACATTTTGTAACACACTATGTTACACAATGTTGGTTGTTTTCACCACCATCGTAGGTTGTGGCACCATCACCATGTGTGCCACCATCATGTTGAGAATTGAGATCAATTTCTTTATTGCTCATAAGATCATTGTTTAGAGAAAAATAAAGAAACATAAAAATAGAAAAAATAGAAAAAGATTTACAGACTGTCAAAACTTTCACTATATGAAAAATCGTTACAATCATATAGATTTCACTCATCCAAATCTCAAGTATCTCAAGAAAAATAATATCTTAAACTTTACCACACCCACCAATTTCTACTATTTGTACAACCTACAAAAAGAACAAGAAAAACAACTAGGGTACTAGGCTTACAATTTTTCTCTCAAAAAATCCTTATGTCACACCTATAAAAGAGAATAAACCACGTCAATTTATAGTTAACGAATGACCTAATTTTCTTCCAAGTTTAAACTACCAAGGAGTCCAAGATTTGAAAACTTGTTCAATTTTAGTTGACCTAGATGTCTTCCAAGTTTCGACTACTAAAGTATCCAAGATTAGAAAACTTGTAATTAGTCGACTTAGATGTCTTCTCTTTCAACAATTGATGCATCTTTTGATTTTGGCAAGTTTTGAGAAAATATCCTAACACATCACCATTACCATCAGATAGCTGCCGCTTGCCTCTACCATAAGCCCACCTGCAAAACGCTAGCTCATTCCACCATCTACCACCACACTTAGGAACAAGCCTCCACACTTCCGCCACCCGCCTGCCTCCATTATAAACCATCACCATCACCATTAACGACGATTTGCACCGCTACCCAATCTCACCACCATTGCCATCACCACCTCCATTATCTGCCTCCACCACAACTAAAAATCGCACATTATCACCATAAAAATCAACTATCCAAACCCTATCTCACCTCTTTATTTTATTTTAAAGTTTAGAAATCACGTCGTACTTAAAATTTTAAAAATAAAAAATTATTAATTAAATGGGATAGTAAATTAGGATATTAAAATCCCGCCCCACCTCTCAAACATCCTCGACGGGCATAGTAAAAGATGCTCCCGGCCCCATCCCGTCCAATATTGCCTGGCCCTGCCCCGCATGTTGTCATCCATATACACAATTGTATGAATATATTAAGCGAGAAAGAGAGGGTGACAAGGATTTTAGAATATCTCCAATGCACTTCATCTATTGCTTTTTAGATGTGTTACATAAGTACAAATAGATGGAGAATGCTGACGAGGATCTCGTCTAACTAATGTGGCACACAAAAAATAGACTCCATCTAAAAGTTCGTTTAAATTTAGATGGACTTTTAGAAAGAACTCGAAAAATTTAAATTCAACTCAGCATTTTATTAAAAAAAAAAAAAGTCAGACTAGGAAAATAAAAATTAAAGACCCGCCAATTTCAAAGAAAAATTAATGCCACATAAACGATAATATTAGTTTTAGACGGAACTCATTAGAGATGAATTTTTAATTTGACCACTATTCAATAGACGTAGTGTCACATGGACTGGAAGTCCATCTATTTTACCTGTCACGTATACTTCAATAGACAAAGTCCATTGAAAATGCTCTTAGAGATCACGATTAGAATTTTAGAGAGAAAAAGTGATATATTTTTTATTTATATACTAAATAGTAGTTTAGAAATATAAAATAGGTGAATAGTAATTATGTAATTTGAAGGATAAAGACACTTCTTTTTAACATTTTCAACCTCAAATCTTTTAATTTTAAAGTATTATCTTCAAGACTCAAACTTACCATCTATAATCGACATGATCTCGTCAAAGATAACTATCAATCAAAATTCATCAAAGGACATCATCTTAGATATATCTTATAAAATTATCCATGAAATAAGGTTAAGACTTGGGCAAACCATTGACATAACTCAATTCCCACTTATAAAACTATGTTGTTTTATCTCCACTATACCACCTACCATAACACTTCTAATTAATTTTAAAATAGATAAATAACTTTATCCTTCAATCTATACTAAAAGTTAACTTCTCCCATAATTTCTATGTTTGTTAGGTTTTATATAAATGTTTAAGTCGAATGAATTTAGATAGGTTTAAATTTAGTAATAGACCATTAATATTTTATTAAAAAGTCAACCAAATTATGATTTTGTTAAAAAAGTCAACATTTTTTTTTTTCACACACAAGAAATAAGTAAGAATAATGGACCATGTGTGGATGGTCCATAGCATGCAACTAGTCTTCGCATGTTTTAAACCACGCATTTTGACTTTGCACAAAAAGAATAATTGATGGCAAAGGAAAAAGAAACTTTAGCATAATGGAATGGTCAATTTTGTGACTAACAAAAGCCTATTGTATTAATGGTCACTCATTGCTTGAGCCACACCTAACCAATCTTGTGGTATGGTGTTAAAGATAGATAGTCATGATATGCTTGGCCCGACTCGACCTTATTCAATTGATTTCGATGCCAACAAGTGTAATGTTCTATTTAAGATGATAACGGATTTATTTAAAAAAAAAAAAAAAGAATAAATAGACACTTTAAAATTAATTATTTTGAAGATAAAATATGATAAAATATTGTAGTCAATCATCAAAACCACTTTACATGTCTTCACATCTTAGAATAGAATAAGTTACGATCTCTTACAACTAAAACTTTTAGATAATGTTTATTCATCGTAACAAAGAAAGTGAAAATCGTGAATTTAAGTGTAGGAGTCTATTTATAAATATTTTGTGTGTTGTTGGGTCTTTAATATATGAAACAAAAGTAGTATTATTTGCACGTAAGGGGATGTTACTTTCGTTCCATCTTTTAAAAACTAAAACTTTTAAATAAAGTAGTTCGTAAAGTGAATATTAATAAGAATTAGTTTGTAAATGAAATAGTATCATTACGTGGGGTTCAAAAATCAATATCATTCTCTTCTTAGTTAATTACAATTGAAACTAATCCTACCCAATTATAAGATTCTAAAAATTATTAAAAAAAAAAAAGTATACAAGAAATGAAATTAATCTCTTGTACACTTGATAATTGGGTACATGATGTAATGACCTAATCTTTATTATGAAGTGGAATACTATTCTATTGATTTCTCTTTCTTCAAAATTGTCCACATTCATTTGTCAGTTATGGAGAGATAATCTAGTTTAGATCTTTAGGTTATTAGAGACCAAATAATTTTGTTAATTATTCATCTCCTCTTACGTTTTAACTTGGATTTTTATGTGCATCTATTCATTGACTCGGATTTTGTCTGTTTAATTTACCATCTTTCTCATTTCTTATCGTTTTTCTTGGATCTTTCGATTACTAAGAAAGATTTTCAATTGATCAAGTATTCTATTATTTTGTATTTTTTAATTTAATAATAACGATATGTGATAGACTCCCCCCAAAAAAGAGGTAATTCACCTTGAACTAGAGTAACTTGTTAGGACTTCACTCCAATCACTAAATCCATCTTAGGCATGGTGCGTTCCGAAGTGTGAAGTGAGAGAGAAGGAATGTCATAATTGGAATATTGAATAAGATAACATTTTGATTTTTCATACTTTTCGTTGAAAAAAGAATAAGAATGAGAGGTGTTCTTTCTTCTTGCGGTTAAAGTAATGACTTCTGACATTATCAACTCCCATGGTGTGATGGACAACGCGTACAAAGCCTGAATGTCCGATATTTGAATCCACCACCACAAGGTTGATTGACAATTATTAGCGTCCTCAAGTAGATAATTCACAGTTTACTTATTTGTTCAACTAAGCAACATTATGTTTTTTTTTTTTTTTCTATTACATGAATTAAATATTCATTTTATTCATTATGGGTCTTCTTTTTGTCAACAATGTCTTTTTATTTAATTTTTTTTTATTTCCATGAATTTTAATAAAAATCATTTGGGTAGGGTAGGGGGGGAGGGGGGCTAATCATTTTGATAGGGTGGGAAGTGGAATTGGTCGGTCCCATTTTTGGGTCTCAGACTCTCTTACTTAGGCAAATATGATACAAAATGTATTGCATTTGACATTTGGCTAAACGTTGTCGCTTTGGAGGCGCACTTGTGCATGCTTTTGCACTTTGTGGCCCTTAAATTTCTTCACTCTCTTAAAATAATTTACCTAAAAATTAGGTGACGACCTAATTATTCACATATATTAAGAATATAAAAAACCACAAATTAAACATTTAATTTAAAGATCTATTTCGATTTATTGCTAAATTTATCGAGATATCTAATGCTATTAAATCTTTAACAACTAGTAAAAATTAAGACTGCCGTAAATTAATAAACACTATATATCAAATTTTATAATATGAATTTTAATGTATTTAATTAAATATATAATAATTATTTTACTTTTTTAGAGCTTCTTCATCACTTAGAGAAGAGCAACAGCCGAAAGTGAAACACGACAAATTAATTATTTATATATCTAAGATACATTTTATGAATTATCAATATTGTAGATTTATGTCATGTATGATAAGGTGAAATACACCATACAAATAATATGAAACAAAAAAAAAAACTGAAATATTATTTATTATACAATTCAATACGATTTAATATTATATATATATAGTAGACATGTAATTATTTGTTTATAGTTGTACAAATTGTTATCGGGTCCGCACAAGTATATGTGTGTGGGTCGGGGTTAATTTCAGTTGCTGTAATTTGTTAAAAATTTTAAAATAGCATTGAAGTAATTTTCTTACAAATAGTCACTCAAGTTTCTAATAATTATACTAACAGTAACTTGACTGTAGATGTTAGTCTAAAATTTTATGTGGCACTATTAAATTTCAACTCGAACACAATTGACTTTAAGTAGTATGTTGTTTCAGACAAAATTGTATTAATTGTTACTAAAGGCGTAATTGTCAAACACGTTTTCTTCATATTCATTTGATTTTAGTAAGCATTTAATAGTGAAATTTCGTATTTTTGTTGGCGGATTTTGAATTTGGGACATTTTTGTTTCACGTGGAGTACTAGTTAATTCTGTTTGTCTCCATATTTAAATTTAACAGTGACACGTAAAATTTTAAGTTCACGTTTCTAGCCAAGTGATTATTAGTGTAATTTTTAAAAACTTGAGTAACTAGTAGTGTAAAAAAATTACTTTAATGACTATTTTAAAAAAATTAACAAATTTTAGCGACTGTTGTTAAAATTGACCCGTGTGTATATACAAATTTACTTTATGTATGTATATGATAAAATAATTTGTACTATATGTATTGTATATATTGAAGTTAAAAATGATATTCAATCAACATTATCTTGTCATACATTATAGTGTATATTATATACATATGATTATAAATTATTGACAACATGAATTCTTGGTTAAACATTTTTGACATATTATATATGTAACAATGTGGTGAGTGGCCACTAAAGACAAAAACTATGGAATTTTTTGTTCAAACGCAACGTATATTTATTAAGTATTCACTTATTACTACATATTCTATAGAATTTACAACTTATAAATATTTAAAAAATAATTCAATACTACTAAACATGCAGAGCATGTTTTGAGAGAAGTTGCTCTTTGAAAAGAACAGTACGATAAAGTTATAAAGTTTGTTCAATTTTCTTGTTGGATGGTTAAAATCATTTATTTTGACATTTACATCCCATATTGTAGGGTGGATCTTAAAAGATAGTAGACTAATAATTAGTTCTATACCCCCTATCCAAAAAAGAAGTAGAATCAATCTTTCTTATTAAAACAGTAAAATAGTCTAAAATCAATTACTCTATTACTGTCACGCAAAATTGAAGGTAAAATATATAAATACTTATTTTAAGTATATAGTAAATAGTATACAATAAAATTATTAGACAATCGTTTGAAGAAAACCGTGGACATGTACATTATGGGTGCATTGCTAAATTATCAAGGTGTGGTTGCAATTATATTTGTGATGCACGCTTTTAACACTTCGTCACTAATTTATTACTTCTAAAGTAATATTATTTTCTTCTTTATGTGTGTAAATTATCAATTGAAGCAAATTTATTGTGCACGCTTTATTTATTTTAAATTTTTAAGTAAAATTTAATTTGTTACTCAAATATAAAAAAATTAATTAATATCACTATAATCTTAATAATAAAATTAACGTTTACTATATTATTTATTATATGATATAAATAATATTTAATTCAATAAATATTATTATATATTATATTTTTTAAAAACAAATACAATGAATATATTAATAAAAAAAATATTTCGATTGGCCTAAATGGAGTGGTACACTAGTAACCCAAAAGGCTGGGGCGGGACCAAGTGCGTGCATTTGGATTAATAAAATGTTAATTAAGTATTTAATAATTAATTACTCGAATTTTGTAATATGATATAAAAATTATTATTCATATAGTATTTCAAGAATTATTTTATATTAGAATAATAAATTTATTTATTTAAATTTTATTTTTAATATATCTCTTTATGTCCCAATTAGATTAATTTTTTAATCTAAATATAGAGATACTTTCATAAATAAATGACGGAAGGACTCGAGCTCTTAACTTTTATCTGCTCTAATTAAAAATAATACATTTATTTATTAAAATTTTATCTTCAAGAAGCAACAATCGAAATTAATATGTTCTCTCTATCTACGAGTGTTTTGTCTACGCTTACCCTCGTCCCTTGCATGGTCATTGTCACCCCCACACCCTAAAGGAAATTGATAGAGTTAAAGGCTACCTATTATTGTGTAAACCACTCAATAAAAGCAAAAAATAACGCAATTGGGGAGATGTGATATCAACTCGTCGTTTTCAACTAAGAATAAATAAATTTAGATAGTTAAAAAAAAAAAATCCATCTTAAATATGCTGGAAAATCTATATTTCCTCTACTTTCATAGACTATCGTTAATGAAAAGTAGAAGTAATCCAATGCACTTACTCATCTCAATTTTTTTTTTTCGGAGAGAGGTCACCTCGCCGGAGTGAGGTCTCCGCCTGACCGGTCGAGGTCGCCCACCGAGTGAGCTCGCCTATTTTTTTTTTTTCTAGGTCGCCGCACAAGTGAGGTCGCCCACCCGCTTTAGGGTCGAGGTCGCCCGAGTGAGCTCGCTTAATTTTTTTTTTTTTTTTTGGCTAGGTCGCCTCGCCTGAAGTGAGGTCGCCCGCCCGCCTTGTCGAGGTCGCCCGCCTGAGTGAGCTCGCCTAATTTTTTTTTTTTTTTTTAGCTCGGCTCTCTGGGTGAGCTTGCCTGGTTGACTTGCCTCGGCTTGGGCGATGTTGCCTCGTATTGGGTGAGCTTGTCTCTTATATTTTGAGGTTCGGGCTTGTCCTGAATCTTCCTTTTGTTAGACTCATGCTTATTTCGATCATTCATACTCTTGGTAATGAGATATGTTTCTTCATCACATACTTATCTCATCTATCGAGTAACTCATGCATCGTGATTCGGCGGGTTTTTGAGAGTGACATCTTGAAAGGATGACTTCTAGTTCCACTCATCATGGCAGTGACTACAACAGACATTTGCGGATCTTTGATTCCCGAGTTGCTTTATTGAACCGGCACAAAAATCTTTTAGCAATTGTCATTGTCCCGTGTCAATTGTATAAGATCGATGGCGCTTTTCTTAACACGCTTGTCTTTGGCATAATGGGTAGCAAAACTCTTGGAAAAATCGTCAAATGTACGGATCGATTTTGGGGGAAGAGTGGCTACCCAGCCCCGGCCTCGCGCTAAGCGCTGGAGGAAAAGCCCCACACATAATCGCATCCGGGTAGCTTGCAACCTCATCAAGTCAACAAAAGCCATGAGGTGATCGACAGGATCGGAGGATCCGCCATACTTCTCCATCTTCGTCGCTTGAAGTCTCGTGGGCAAGGGGCTGCCACCACTTCTAGGGAAAAAGGGTCTTCTTCACGCGCATCATGGATTGTTGCTTACTACTTTTATCGGACATAGCCTCAACTATTTGGCGATCCATCATTTCTTCTAATCTGCTCCGTGCTTAACACTGGGGTCTCAACCAACAGAGGGCGTGGGCATCCATGACGGTTGCCCGTATGGATTTGGGGCCGATGTCAATGAATGAAAGTGGGGCAGGCGGAGCTAAAGAAGCTGGAGCTCAGAATGGAGCTGCCGTTGGCGATGTTTCCATTGTTGGAAAGTTAGAAGTTTGGGGAGGAGCCCTAGCGGTGAGGGCCCCATCGCTGGATGGTTAGGACTCGGGCGAGCCCCGGTAATGAAGATCCCACCTACAGAGGGTTAGGACCTCCGTGGTAGCCGAGAAACCGCATGCTGTTCCGATCTTGGAGTAGAGCCATTAAGGCCGCCACTGAACTTGGTCTGCCATGAGTTGAGTGGCGAGAGGCAAATCTTGTGGTGGGTGATTAGTGGCGGCATTAGACTCGGTGCCTACATCCCCAAGCAGTGGCTGGTAGAGATTACATTCCTAGCTCTTCCGTTCGAGCCATAACTTTTTGTGCGGATTCTCACGATCGGCGCCAATTGATAATATATATATTTTCTCCTCCTCAGAACACGGCGGCGACAGCTGGTGGAGACACTCGCAAAGGAGGCGGGCTTTTTCCCCGTGGCCACTCCGGCAGTGATAATCGAAGATTTGATTAAAACATATATGCGTAATAACAATATGGAGTGTATGTGAATTGTGTGTTTCTCTTTTTACCGAGGGGTTGGCCTCTATTTATAGGGATGACTGCAGCTTATTGATGATGGGTGTCCCTTCATCTTCCCTCATTTGGTAAGGGTATCCTTTCATCTTCCTCGTTTGATAACGGTGTCCTTCATCTCCCATTATTAGGAGTTAATGAGGATGTTTCATCTTCCCAATAATTGGTGGTGCTTGTCGCTTTCCATGGGTTCGCCTAGCTAATCTGATGATAGTTGGGTTGTGCGATCTATCCGCCGAAGTGCTCATGATACCAACGAGGTGGGCAAGTCGGTGAGGCAAAAGTAGTCGTTGAGGCGGGCATATCACCATAGATAAATAACATACATCAATCATTATTATTTATATCATCATCTTTCAAAATCCGTTTATAAACAAAAAAGATAGAATCAAAGGGCATGCTCGACTCAATTACTAGGCCATGGCCTTTTGGTCAGTATCCCTAGGCTAGTATATTAAGGGAAAGCACTCACCAAGAGACTCATTGTTACTCTATTACTGGGACCTAAAGAACGCAAAATTGAAGGTTAAGGGACTTAAATGTCAAGAAAAACTTGACAAATATATAAATACTTATTTTAAGTATATAGTAAATAGCATAAATGCAATTTTCTCTATTACAAAGATGAAAGATTGACTTGTCCCATCAAAAGTCGTCGTCTAGAGTTAAGAGAAATGTAGGGGTAGATCTGTTAATATCGAATATATAGTTGAATTGGCCTAAATGGAGTGGTACACTAGTAACCCAAAAGGCTGGGGCGGGACCAAGTGCGTGCATTTGGATTAATAAAATGTTAATTAAGTATTTAATAATTAATTACTCGAATTTTGTAATATGATATAAAAATTATTATTCATATAGTATTTCAAGAATTATTTTATATTAGAAAAATAAATCTATTTATTTAAATTTTATTTTTAATATATCTCTTTATGTCCCAATTAGATTAATTTTTTAATCTAAATATAGAGACACTTTCATAAACTAGTTAAGAATACGTATGCGTGATTTTATAATAATATTATGATTTTTTTATATTAAAATTATCGATGAATATAACACTTAAACGAAAATCATTTTCAATCATAAGTTCATCAATTATTATGACCAACTAAGAAATTATATTCAAACTTCTTGGTAAAATATGTGGTTCATTAAAAAATATATGGCTACATGAATATTAAGTTTGAAAGATTATTGATACCTTTTAATTATATTTTAAAGCATATATCTAATGGCATATCGTAAAAGACAACTTTTTTCTTTTTATGAAAATTAGTATCAAATTCTAAAATACATGAAAATAGTAGATATAAGTATAACACAATTTTCATTGATTTTACTCAGATTTATATCATTATAAAAAGCACACTTAAAACAAAATATTTAGCCTTTTTGGTAATTATTTCTTAGAAAAAAGAATCTCAAAATTCTTTGACATAAGATAAAGAAGAATTTTCTATTGAAATATCCATTCGCTTTAAGCAAACCCATAAATTAAAGGGGTGGGGTGGGGTGGGGTCAGTGGGGTGGGGGTTTCTCTTCATGCATTCTTTCCCATAATTCCATCCGAAATATTATTAAATTTCAAAAAAATTAAAAACAACCAGATATTTGAATGATGATTTTAACTCATCACATAAAACCACTTATTATCATGAGATTTACTTTTCACCTCATACATAACACGACTCACTTTATTCAAGTTATGTTTTCTCACCGCCATTGTGTCTTGAAAGAGTTAGTAGAAGAATTAATTCTCCTTTTCTAACTCATTCTTCCACAATAAATATATGTTTAATTGCTTACAAAATGACATAAAACATTATTCGAGCTTAAATTCATTTTTTATCAAGATTACCACAATAATTAACATTTTTACATCGAACAAATATTCTAAATTAAGAAAAAAAGATATAGAAAATAAAATTTAAAATCAATATTACCACCATATATATTCTTAAAATTAGTGAATCATTCATAGAAAATTAACACATCCATTATTACTACATTACTATCAAACTAATTATCAAAGATTAAAAATCGTCATTGCAAGGAAAAAAATATTCTTGGCATAATAAAAAACAAAGACGAATAACAAAGATAGAAAGTATGAATCAATAATAAGAAAGTCGAAATGCAAAGTCAAATTCATCTTGTTTTGTTATGTTGATGAAGGAATTTGCTTAAATTTCCGTGCATAATAAGATTGACTCTTTGATTGTTTATAATTAAAGATAATAATTTCAATATATTAAAAATTTTATTAGTATATTTTTATTTATTTTCATTAATTACAATATATATAATGGAATGTAAAGAGACAAATCACTTTCAATGATCAAAATACAATATTTATATAGTATTAAATAGTTTAAATTAAAGTCAAAATAAATTATATTAATTGAAAGATGATTTTAAGAATTATAAGTTATTTAATGGGCAATATCGTCCATAAATGTTTCTCCCATATTTGGAACAGGGAAGAAAGTATGAATCAATAATAAGAAAGTTTCGAAATGCAAAAGTCAAATTCATCTTGTTTTGTTATGTTGATGAAGGAATTTGCTTAAATTCTCGTGCATAATAAGATTGATTTCTTTGGTTGTTTACAATTAAAGATAATAATTTCAATATATTAAAATTTTATAAGTATATTTTATTTATTTTCATTAATTACAATATATAATGGAATTTAAAGAGATAGATCACTTTTAATGATCAAAATACAATATTTATATAGTATTAAATAGTTTAAATTAAAGACAAAATAAATTATATTAATTAAAAGATGATTTTAGGACTTATAAATTATTTGAAGGGCAATATCGTCCAAAAATGTTTCTCCCTTTAAGGGACTTTTAGAATTAGTATAGATAGCTATCCAACTATGGAGAGGTTTTAATCCAAAATATCACATACAATTTGGGCTCAGAAGACCTCAAGTTAGAGTTAGGTATATTTATCAATCAATATATAAAAGAAAACAAAATAACATTTACATTAGAAATTGACAAAATTAAACATTCTCATTTGCACAATTCACTACCCAGTATGTCTTCACGTGAACGTATCCAAATTGTAATCGAGAATAAAGTAATATTACCAAAACCAATATTCTAGCGATTTAAAACTTCTTATTCACGTTGGAGCATAAAAAGTTGAGAAAAAAATAGTTTAAGCAAAATAGATAACAATTCAATTCAAAAGCATAAAAAAGAATAATAGAAATAAGATACATATCAATTGTGGATTGAAAATATTATTGAAGTTAGTCCACAAAGTTTTTTCATCTATAAAATTTGAAGCCACAAGTCAATTAGATATGTAAACAATATACAAATATACATGATCACAATAATTAAAAAATACATTGTAACATTTATAGTTCAATGCAATTTTATTTTATTTTTTAAAGAAGAAGCATTGAGAGAGGATTATTCACATTAACTAACAAAAAACAGAATCACAAATACAAATCTTCAAATGAAGTCTTTATGGACATCACAAACTACATAAGTATCTTCAAATAAAACAACCTTAAACTTCAAATTAGACCTTAA
Organism: Forsythia suspensa; assembly: GCA_023638005.1. NCBI lineage: Eukaryota > Viridiplantae > Streptophyta > Magnoliopsida > Lamiales > Oleaceae > Forsythia > Forsythia suspensa. Next base: position 33,303,162 of record CM042674.1, on the reverse strand, counting down.
ATAAGCTGAATAAATTGTTGGTGGAATGTCAATTACTATTAATCTTATAACTGATCAAATCCGTTCTTACAATTCAAAGAAAATATTTTCAAGAATCAGTAATTAAATATAATAAATGAAAATTTAGCATTTTCAACTTCTAAGGACTATATATGGTTATAAATGCTAAATTAGGAGTTCAATTATAACATTAACTCAAGGACAATTTAGGAAATATAAAATATTAATGAGGACATATTTGTCTAAAAATGTTGAAGACTTTTCTTGTAATTAGAATGTAGTGTACTTAACAAATAATGTTGTGGTAATATAATTACCCATATAATAAATAGAGATTTAGTCTTTTCAATATTTAAGGACTATATGTGGTTATAAATGCTAAATTAGGAGTTTAATTATAACATTAACTCAATAACAATTTAGAAAATATAAAATATTAATAAGAGCATATTTGTCCAAGTTATGTCTTGCTCACCAAGTGTCTTGAAAGAGTTAAAGTAACACAAATTCTCCTTTGTTGTAACTCTATGTTCTTCCACAATAAATATATGTTTAATTGCTTTACAAAATGACATAAAACATCATTCAAAAATCTTAAATCCTTTGTTATTAAGACTACCACAATAATTAACATTTTTACATCGAACAAATATTCTAAATCAAGAAAAAAAGATATAGAAATCAAAATTTAAAATCAATATTACCATCATATATATTCTTAAAATTAGTGAATCATTCATGGAAAATTAACACATCCATTATTACCACATTACTATCAAACTAATTATCAAAGATTAAAAATCGTCATTGCGAGGAAAAAAATATTCTTGGCATAATAAAAAACAAAGACGAATAACAAAGGAAAAAATATGAATCAATAATAAGAAAAAGTTGAAATGCAAAGCAAAAATTCATCTTGTTTTGACAAATAAATAAAATGCAATGATATAATATCAAATAAGGATATTAATTGAAAGATGATTTTAGAGCTCTTAACTTTTATCTGCTCTAATTAAAAATTGTTTATAATAATACATTTATTTATTAAAATTTTATCTTCAAAGCAACAATCGAAATTAATATGTTCTCTTAACTTTTATCTCGCTCTATTAAAAATAATAAATTTATTTATTAAAATTTTATCGAGTGTTTTGTCTACGCTTTACCCTCGTCCCTTGCATGGTCATTGTCACCCCACACCCTAAAGGAAATTGATAGAGTTAAAGGCTACCTATTATTGTGTAAACCACTCAATAAAAGCAAAAAAAATAACGCAATTGGGGAGATGTGATATCAACTCGTCGTTTTCAACTAAGAATAAATAAATTTAGATAGTTAAAAAAACAAAAATCCATCTTAAATATGCTGGAAAATTAGTGATATTATGTTATGTTTGGGCATAATTTTGTGTGGAACTCGTTTCTTCGTTGTGGAAGATAAAATTAGATTGGTGTTCTCTTCTCTTGTGAATATCGAAATCATATATTTACTTGAAAAAATTGATGTTCGGGTGAATGAAAAATTGAAGTTCAAAATGTTGAAAAAATGGTTTATAGAGAAAAACAAGTGGATTATTCTACATTGAAAAATGACAAGAAGTTTGATTAGTATTTAAATGACTATATTTTACAAAAGTGTAATCTTGTGTGGCATAGATACTCTATCTTGTGCCCGCCCATAGGAGGGGTGCAAATCACTAACGGATTTACACATCAGTCCAAAAAATTTCATGTGTTCTTCCGATTTTCCTTCTTCTTCCACATCCAGTACTTGATAAATATTTTCAAAACAAACAATTCAGTTCGATGGAGTAGAAGCTTTGTACTAAACTTTACTACTTGTTCCAACGTTATATCTCATGAGACAGATGTCTAGTAATCCTTAAGCACTTATGATAAGTGGACAAATATGTTTGATTATGTTCTCTTTTAAATTGTTGTTTCTTATTCTAAAATTGTTCTTATAATTTCCTGTTCCAATTTTCAAGTTAATAAATAAATATATTATTTATTGTTACTGAATAATTAATTTAACAAAATATACAATTTATTCGATCAAATTAAAAATACATTGGAGAGTTGAATAAAACATAAAATCGTAAATATCTAAGTAGTACGAAAAGAGTGGAAATTTTAACGATATTTATGATAAAGAATTACGATTTTTTTTTTAAAATAAATTATTACTTTGTCCACTGAAGCATTGGTATGGTCCCTTCATGTGGACAGCATATACTATGTAAGAATTGATTGATTCAAAATGCTATGAGCAGTTTCAGGCATAATTTGAAACAATTTTCTTGATGTTGGCCACTCATTTTCATCCATGTTGGGCAAGGCATGAAATATGTATGTCTTGACTCTTGACATATTCAACCTATGATATCATTATTTCCACCAAGAATAAGCACATTCCAATTTTATACTTTATTACATAAATAATTAATTATTTTTGCCCCTTTTTTTCTTTTTAATTCTGTCCACAAAACAATCTTGATCGAGACATCGTCAATAAGATAAAAGTGCTAGATTAATCTTAACCAATACTACATTTTCTTCGAAAATCCTAATTTTTTCCTTAAGTTTTGTCTTCTCACTAGTTCTAAGAAAAAGAAAGTAATTTAAACCTAATTCTTATTAAAATAAACCAACGACAAGGTTAATTATATTTTAAATATATTTAAAATCGACTATATAAATCGTTTTTCGTCACTTCATTCAGTTTATTATTATATTTACAAGAGAATATAAGGTTACTAAACTTTAACAATCATAACTTTTCATGTTAATGTTTAGAGTAATGTTATTTATCATCATTGATGATAATCATTACTATGTGTTAATGGGTTCATTGCAATTAATTAGTTTGAAAAGACAACACATTTATGTAGTACCGATCCAACTACAGATAGACTGATGATTATCACTAATAGTAATAAATAGTATTATTCTAATGTTTACTAATAAATTAAAATTTAAAAGAAATAATTTATAAAGAAGTACTTTTTCTCATAGTTTTCAAACCCGACCCAAGTACTGACCCGGATGAAGAGGTGGATCATTGGATGAGTGGTTCAACTGTTAACCCGGTAATTAAATCGACAAAGTCAACTCTTGTCAAATAAAATATAATTATTTTTATTAAATAATAAAATAGTGATAGTAATTATCATTCATTAAATTAATCATACATACTTTTTCAATACTTTTTTCAAAACTCAAGGAGATAAAAGATTTTCAAGATGAAGTAAAAAAAAAAAATCATGTTAGAAAAAAAAATAGCAATGAAAAAAGCAATTAAAATAGGTGAAAGCTTAAAGCCTAATGTGGTAAGGGTTAAAGAGTTTGTGTCATCGGTTTTTATGAAAATCCGACTAGTTTTTCGGTTTCTTATGGGTTGATCGCAGATCGATTGAATAGAGATTCATATTGAATTGTAGATTGGATTACGAATTTTTTAATTTAACTGTCGGATCGGCCGAGTTTTAAAGCACGACTTTTTCAACAACTAAGAAGGACAGTGACCTTTCTAAAAACAATAAAGATTTTATTTTAAAAAAAATGAAAATTAGGGTAATTTTAGTTTAGTATTTTCCTAGATTAACGAGAACAGTGATTGGGAGAATTTGATTGAAAATGTTTTTACATTAAACTAATTTTGGTTGTCATTCAACCAATAATTCTATCTTAAATTCTTATTAATTCCGCTTTTATAGCTTTATTCGATAATATCATAATTTTAAGTTATGATATTATAAATATTTTATATCTAAACATATTAAATTAAATAGATAACGTCTTTATATCCTTTCACTAATAGCAAAAATATGTGTGGTAACGGAGCTAATGCTCTCTCAAAATGTGACATGTCATGGTTTCGAGTGTAGAGTCGTAAAATGATAAAATGTTTATAAAATTTTATATTGCAGAAATGAAAATGTAAGTATCATAATATTATTAGATAATAAATTAGTGGACCCCACTATCATTTAAACTAATGCCAAACACCCGTTGTAGTGCTACATAGCGTAACACAATGAAGTAAAGAGGCGAACAATTAAGTAGTTTTGAATTGATTTGACTATGTTCGATGCTCAAATTAAAGTGAGAACTAATAAAATATTGTTTTACAAGTATAAACTAACGAATATTAAGTGTCTGTTTGGTAGAGTTTAAAATTAATTTTTTATAAAATTTTGAAAAAAAAATTAGGGATATAGTTAAAAAATTAATAAAAATTATATTTCCATCAAATATATAATTTAAAGTGAATTTTAATTAAAAGCGTTAAAGTGTTAATCGAAACATTTATTATATTAAATAAAATTGGGACAAAAAATGTGGGAACTTTCCTAGTTGGAATAGATGCGTACGTTATTTCCTAGGTGTATATTTTACTGCCGGCCTCTCTCTCTCTCTCTCTCTCTCTCTCTCTCAGTAGAAATGGTTGTGCACAACACAAATAATCGCTATGTCAGCCTATACATTTCTCTCTCTCTCTCAAACTAACTTTCAAATTTCTTATAATAAGAATCCATTTCCAAAAATCCATCTTCTTCAAGAACACCCATCCAAATTTATAAACTTTTATGTACTTTAACAGATTGATCCTCATCCTTGCTTAATATAAAGTCAAGAAGTGTTTATTCAGCTTAAAATCTTTCGGGGGAAAAAGAAGAAGAAGAAGAAGAATGGTAGTGAAGATGATGAAGTGGAGGCCATGGCCATCCATTTCATGTAAGAAAGTTGAGGCCAAGATCACCATTCATCAAATTAAGGGCCTTTTCATATCATCAGAACTCCAAGATTCTGCAAGATTTGCGGTTGAGATCAAGTGGAAAGGGTCAAAGGGCAATGCTTTGAGGAATTTAAAGAGAAGTGTAAGGAGGAATTTCACAAAGGAGGAAACTTTAAGAGAAGATGGGGTTGTTGAATGGAATGAAAAGTTTCAGAATGTGTGCAACTTGTTAGCTTTCAAGGAGGGTTTGTTTCATCCTTGGGAGGTTTCATTTACTGTTTTTAATGTGAGTTTTTGACTGGAATTTTCTTTATTTTTCATGGATTTTAGTTTTTGGGGATGTTGATGTTAATTCATGCTGTTTTGACTTTTTTCCCTTACTTTTACTTAATTGTTTTGTCATTTATTGCTGAGAAGATCATGATAATAAATAGTAAGAACATAAAAATCATTAGTATGCAAAGTTTAAAAATAAGCTAATAGCAAATCTTGTTTTTGGAAAAATTAAGGTTAATTCTTGAACTTTCTTTTCCAATAGAATGATCATGCATTTTCTCTTCTTTTTACCTTTAGGATCCCTTCAGCCCATAAATTTTTGCTTGGTGATTTTTTGGTAAAACTTTGGAATTAATAGGATGATTTCTTGGGGTTGTTATAGAATTGTTGAGTTATTATTTCAGGATCATTCTCTTGCAGTCTCCTAGAGAATTTGGTTCTTAGTCTTGCAGTCGTAGTTGGAATATAGGCATGTTTGGTAAGGCAGATTGGACCGGACATACTAAAGAAGCAAAAAAAAAAAAAAATGTTAAAATCCTGTCAATCATACTCTCCACTCCTGTCTAGTACTGCACTCAGTGTTTAAGGTTTTTGATGTCGTGTTTGACAATTCCTTCAGGAGATTGGCTTTACCCAGGTTTGGCTTGTGGGCTTGATTTATTTATTTATTTTCCTCTCTGGATGTGCATTTTTAGTTGAAATTACTGTTATATTCTGTTCCACAATTTGGTCAATTTTGTTGATCAGGACTGCTATGGCATATACCCTGCTTTAGTGATTATTTATACTCAACAACAGGGAGAATAGGTTGAACTAGTCAGTTTCATAAACCATGTGAATATGCTGATGGTATATCTCTTTGAAGATCCTAATACTGATCTGTTGTTGTAAATTAGGGCTCGAAGCAAGGACCAAATAGCAAGATCCCTATTATTGCAACTGGAATGTTGAACCTTGCAGACTTTACGTCTCATGTAGAAAATCAAGACAGAGAAGTCTTGATTCCCATGGATATGCCTGGTGCCAGCATTGATAATAGGCCTTCACTTTGTGTAAGCACCCTCACCATATGTATCTTTTATTTATTTTTTAGCGTGTTCCTTGTCCTTCATAGCATGTTTGGTATGCAGTACTCGACTATAGAATACACAAGATTTTAACCATCCACTACTGTGCAGTCAGCGAAACAAGCCATCAATGTTTTGTGTACCCTTTTTGTTCTGTTTGATGCTATGTATGTTTTACCTAGACTTACGTTCATTTACAGCTGTCCATCATCCTTCTAGAATTGAGAAATGCCGAGGAACCTTCAGGAATGATGCAGAGACCCGTTGTTTCTTTTCCTCTGTCACCCTGTTATGGAGAAATTTCCCCAACAGACAAAGAGGAGAATTCCATTCTTAAGGCCAGTCTGAAAAGAGTGAATATTTTTAAGGGTTTATCTAGCCGAAGGGCTAAAAATACAGGTAACGAAGAGGAGGGCAGCGATGGAAGGAGCTCAGTCAGAAGTGAGGAAATTTACCCACTTGATACGGACTCACTTGATGACTTGGAAGAAGGGGACTCGGAGGAAGGGAAGGAGGATTCCGGTGGTCGGAAATCGTTCAGTTATGGAACATTGGCCTATGCAAACCATGCTGGGACGACAAGTTACTCAAACACGAGCAGTAGCGAAGACGAGGACTGGATCTACTATAGTCATAGCAAATCGGATGTAGGGCAAATGTCTGATCAGTCCATCTATCCAACTTCAAAACGTAGAATCCTTCCCTGGAGGAAGAGGAAACTAAGCTTCAGATCTCCTAAAGTTAAAGGAGAACCATTATTGAAAAAATATTATGGGGAAGAAGGTGGAGATGATATTGATTTTGATCGCCGGCAACTTAGCTCCTCAGATGAATCCACTTTTGGGGTATGCATCTATGCGTTCTTTTATTCCTCCATTACAGTATATCTCAATAAATGCAGGACGTCAAACATTTTTATTATACATGTTTATGTTTACGCCCTTCCATTTTTTGGTGAGAAGCTTTTGACAATGTCTATCTATTTGACTACACCAGAAAACCGAAGAAGATAATGTTGCAAATATGCTATCAGCCTCCGTATTCGGAGATGATAGTTTTGCTGTCGGTAACTGGGAGCAGAAGGACATTATTAGTCGTGATGGACATATGAAGTTAAAAACGCAAGTTTTTTTTGCTTCCATCGATCAAAGGAGTGAAAGAGCAGCAGGTGAAAGTGCATGTACAGCCCTGGTAGCTGTGATTGCTGATTGGCTACAATTGAATGATGATGGAATGCCGATCAAGTCCCAACTTGACAGCCTGATCCGTGAAGGTTCGTTAGAGTGGAGGAATCTCTGTGAAAATGAGACCTATCGGGAGAGATTCCCAGACAAGCATTTTGACCTTGAGACAGTAATCCAGGCTAAAGTTCGTCCAATTTCTGTTGTACCGGAGAAATCCTTCATTGGGTTCTTCCACCCCGAAGGACTAGAAAATGGAGATTTTGATTTTCTCCATGGTGCAATGTCGTTTGACAACATTTGGGATGAGGTTTGTCGAATTGCGACGAATTGCTCTCCGACTGGTGACCCATTGATCTACATTATCAGCTGGAACGATCACTTTTTCATCTTAAAGGTCGAACAAGATGCATATTACATCATCGACACATTGGGTGAGAGGCTTTATGAGGGCTGCAATCAAGCGTTCATCTTGAAATTCGATCGAGATACAACCATCCATCAACTTGCTAATATCGAGACTAAAAAATCAGACAATAAACCTGTTACGGATGAGCAAAATGAAGCCAGGGAGGGAAGTAGCAAAGGGCAAATGATTATCAGCAGCACTAATGTGCAAGGAAATAGTGAAGAAGGATCGAAGGTAGTCTGCACGGGAAAAGAGTCGTGCAAAGAGTACATCAAGAGCTTTTTGGCTGCAATCCCTTTACGGGAATTGCAAGTTGATCTGAAAAAGGGATTGATAGCATCGACGCCCCTTCATCATCGGCTACAAATCGAGTTCCATTACACGAGGCACTTACAAACTGTGATGGAGCCTTCTGCAGTAGAAGCGATCGCTGATATGCCACAAATACAACCCTTGGAAGTACCTGATGAATTATAGTCTTGACCCCTTTTGTTTAGTTTTGTATTGTGTTTCCTTGTGAAAAAAGGTAAGAGGATGAAACCTTGTTTTGAGCTTTCTTTAGACTACATCTGGCATTGCCATTTCTTCTTCCCTTTCGTTGTTACACAAATGAACAGATTTCATGTGTAATTGAAATTAGTAGAAGATTATCCCCATTTGTTTTAGCTCCTAGATAATATTACTTGGCTGATTTACCACCAAAGCTGCTGCTTTTTGATACAACATTGAAATCTGCTGCTTTTTGATACAACATTGAAGCATCAATCTTATTTAGGTATAGCATAGTCTGGCCCTTGTAATTGGCCCTTGTAATTGTGCTTAACCAACAAACATTAGTGTACAGTATCATCGGAATGACAGTTCAATTAATAATATTGTAATTTCTGTGTCTTCCTTAAAAGCAGTTTTTTAAAAAAAAAAAACTCGTCTAGGCGTGAGGCGTGGCCTCCTCACCAAATCATGCTTCGTTCTCACCTAGATTTGAAAAGTTTAAAACTCTACTTTCACACCTAACTATGCTTTACACTTAATACACCGCTTAAAAGAGTCCACCTCTCCATTGTAGCAATATGGTGAGCATCTCTCCATTGTAGGACCTGGGTTGAGTCTGTGACGGTCGACTGTGCATAAGAGAAGAAAAAGCTCTCATTTTACTTCTCTTTTACAATTCTCTCCTTTGAATATCATCACGAAAAATATACTAACTATTCTTAATTTTATGATATGTTTAATAAAGTAAATTATTAAAATTTCGTCCATTGCATTATTTAATACCGTCGCATAACAAACCTCAATACACCAACTTTTGAACCCCGCATACCACAATCCATTCTAGTTTCTTAGCCATATTGAGATGACATTAATTTGCTTGTTTGGTGGAGTTTAAAAATAATTTTTAGGAAATTTTAATAAAAATTGATAAAATATGTAATTAAAAGGTTAATAAAACTTGTAACTTCCATAAAATATGTAATTGAAAATAAATTTAAAAATAAACTCTACCAAACGTATAAGCAGCAGACTTTGCCCACCAAAATAATTTGTATATGATTATGGGTAGTGTGTACATGTTATCGTTGTGCTACTGCCAATTTTTTTTTCTCAAATTTAATACGGTTATCGTTTACTTTTTATAAACAAGCCAGTCTAGCCTACCAAAAAGCGAATAGCGCTAAGCCGTGAACCCACCCATCTTTACACTTCTATACAAGAGTAGAAATCAATCCAATTGGACGACATGGGAGACATCACATAGAATGCAATCAAATCAATCTCAACCACAACACTAGAAAGAAAGCATTCAAATGTGCCCAATGATTTTAAAATCTTATCAACAAAATAAGCACCAAAGTGTTTATGCAATAAGCTGTACCATACAGTAAATTATGTTCAATCCTAAAATCGAAAGGATGAAGAAGCTTTCTAAGCAAAATGATAATGGGGAAGATGACAGGGTTGGAGGACTTGCAAATTTAGGAAAGGATGAAGAAGCTTTCTAAGCAAAATGATCATGGGGAAGATGACAGGGTTGGAGGACTTGCAAAAAATCGACAACTCATGACAAGTCTTTTGTTCTTAGTCAAATGATTTAGGCAAGCTCCTCTTCAATATTTTCATTTCGGATACAAGAGATGATATCCAATGAATTTATCTAGCGCAAGAACCTTCATAGTCTTCCGAGTGATATTGTACTACATTTCTTCAATCATTTCCCCATTGAACAAAGCTGAGAAGCAAGCTTGACAACTCCCCTCATGGATGCGTCGTTCTGCACACAAAAATATTAGAAATTCAAACGTTGTCGTTGATTGTAACCTATATGACACTGAGAGCACAAGAGATCTTCCTAAACTTTTTGATGTCTATTAGAAATACAGAGAATCTTTTTCTGAGGGCGCGAAACAAAGAGATGCCTCAAAATATTGTGCTCAAATATTAAGGTATTCGAGCTTGGCCTTCCAGCAATGATGTTGGTATCATTTATTTTTTTTCTCTCAGGATACGCAGTGCTTATTTTGTTCCATGCATGTATAAAAACAGGTAAACATGGGTAGCAAGAGTCTAGCTTTCCTGCACAAAATGTCGTTCGACAATCTTAATGGCTCAATAATTCATTTTTTGACGGTACAAACATGACAGCCTCATTATCAGTTCATGAACATTGTCTCAGAGAAAGAATGGAAAACGTGTATTTATCTGAAGCTATGTACTCACCATATACACAACATCGAACGATTTGCGGTAGCTATCACGAGAAATTTCAATATTGTCATTCCTGCAACAAGTATTTAACAAGGTTAAGCAACTACAAAACATAACACCAGTCATCAGGAATGACAGTACTTCCGATTATTAAAATGATAAACTAAAGATAAAAAAAAATCCAACACCATGATATAGAATCTGTATGTTTACAAGAGACAATATCTTCTGATTGTGCCTAGCAGAACTTGTAGGTGACAGATTCCACTTTATTAACCTCGCATCAAATGTGTACACTAATTTATAAATAGGCCAACAGTCAAAAGTGCTTCTCTGCCTGGGTAGTCGAGGACCATTTTGTTATAACTTTGGATGTTCAAGGATACTCGAAGTTCAACAACTATCAGGTCTCAAATAAGATTTTGAACTTTGAAGGGGCTATTTTAAAATTTTAATAGTTCACACTTAACATCAGCACTGTGTTAGATTACGAGCTTAAGTTGAACAAAAAATAGTAGTATGGTTTTAAAAAGATAATCATCAGCTTAATAATTGGGTTTGAGAATTTACCTCCACAAACAGGATACATTCTTCGTACGATATCTTTTCGATACTTTTTCAGCAAAATGGTCAAGAGGGTTCAGTAAGTGATTAAGTCAAGTCATACAGGACAATCAAATGAAGTTGGCTGCCTAAAAGCAAAAAGGAGAGAGAGAAAGAAATAGCTGGCCTGACGGTCAGTTTCAACCTGCCAAATTGGCAAATGGAAACCCAATCAAATTGAGGTATCGGGTCAAATTTTATTTGTAAATTCACAATCGGAAGGCCACTTCAAACGCTAAGCCAATGTTGTTGATTCATTTGTTTTTCAATAAATACAGAGGAATTACTGGCCCGAAATAAAGACATGCGCATAACTTAAATTCACAAAATGTCCCTTCTAAGAACTTTAAAAACAAGATGAAAGCATATAAAGATTTAGTTACCGTGACTGCTAATATATTCCAGTTTTATCCAAAATAAACACATTTAAATCTCTTATGAAGACAATAAAAATTCAAAATTCTGATGACTGATACCAACTGCATGTAAAGAAGACAGGTTCACTGTAGCAGTATAACTGAGAACATATACTCAAAGACGTTGATTTCTCGGGATTTATTTTAGGGAGAAATTATTACTCACAAGAATCCCACAGAAATTCGTGTTTTGTAATTCAGACCATCAGACATTCCAAGATCTCCAATGTGGTCACCTAGAAGTAGCACATTAGTTCTCATTTTCACCGAGGAGGCATCATCAACCAATCCATTGACATCACCCAGTTGATCATGAACTGGTGCAGCCATATCAATTGCATGCTCATTCTTATTCAGTACATGGATTGTCTTCCCTGTAGCAAAAACAGACATTAGATAATATTTTCTAGAGAGGGAAATTGCATACGCAAATCAGCCTTACTGTAGGGTATTTTCTCAACGATTAAGTAATCGTCGGAGTGAAATCACGATAAAATTCGAAAAATCAATTCCACAGTATTTGTCTCAAACAGAAAAAAGGAAGTCTGATTAGTGAGGATTTTCGGAAAATCACTTCCAGTCCAGGCATATTAGAAAACAAACTCATAGCAGCAAAATGATTCAGTTGATACTCCATAAAAAAAGAAAAAGATACCTTTAAACGATACTAGATGGCCATTCTGGTCAAAAACCATCCGGTTGGATACAATTTTAACATTCTTAAAAGACCTATGAAGTTTCTGCCTCAGCACCTGATAAAGGAGGCATCACACATAAGCGGCAATTAGAGTTTCTTGAGAGATTAAACATCTGACAAGAATCAAATAAAACCATCAAAGTTCCAAAAGCTAACCTCTTCTATTATATCCGCAAGGCCAGCAGAAAATATGAGGATAGGAACATTGCTCTTCTGCACGTAATAAGAGAAGAAAAGTAAATTGGGTCTGCCTTTAAAAAGGACAGTTGTACTTTCTATTACAGCAGAACTGCTTTCAAAGGATAATTCATAGTATTAACATGAATTTTCAGAAACTTCATACCACAAATAAAATATACCATACTGCTACAACCCACCTAATTTGCACTTTCCTCAATATAGTGCCATAGCAGTCATTCCGACATGTAAACGAGAAGCCCCAGAAGTGTGAATAGTGTTTACCTCCAAAAGTTCAAAAAGTTCAAGGACTCCATCCCTGAATGCAATCCTGGAGTTAGCCACAGAACTCTTTATAGCACCATATGTGAGTCCTCCCTCAATAAGAAGACCGTGAGTTTTTTCCCACCTGTGTATATAGAAGACTGAAAGCTACTTGAGAACCAGTCACATTTTGTTTACAGAAACTAAAATTCAATGCAAATATTTATAACAGCCAACAGTCCCAACAACTAAGGGACTAAAGTGTCAACTTTAAGAACTTCTATCTTTAATAGTGGCTAAGACAGTATAATCTCGGTCATCTTATAGGTAGAATAGCCAGCATCCATTAGTGAATGGTTGAGTCACATACCACTCTTCCATGAGTTTGGCTTTCTCATCAATCGGAATTGTTGGGTCAATTTCTAATGGATGATAATATTCGTATAATTTCTGCCTCTTGACATCATACTCTGGATTCCCCTGCTGCAAAAGGCCGTGACTACCTACATATTTTTATTTCAACAAGTCACTAATTTGAAGCCCAAAAAAGGAGTAGAAATAATTGAACACGCCTTTCAATATATGCCTGCAGTTGATACTACAGAAATGGATCTTTTTTTTTCCTTCTGAAAAACCTACAGAGATAGGACTGAATCACATGAAACAAGAGAATTATCCCGAAGTGTAGAAGCAATAACATACTATGCCCTCGATGACCATCGACCCAATACTTGGTTAGTGTAGAATCAAAATCTGCAATAACCTAGCATTTTGAAGGAAAACATAGGTTCAATAATATGTACATGAACAAAATGAAAAATAAAAGGCATTTTAATTTCATAATAACACAGACGAAACAATAATTAAACAAATTAAAATGAAACAAAATTCTACAATAGCCTTGACACAAACAATGATAAAAATTGGAAGTTAAAATTAAAGATTATAGGTCCTAAGACAATAAGTACATTTGCTCAGAAAAAGTGCTTGTGATCATTTGAGAGTTTATTTTTTCCCTTCAGTTTGTTATTTTTCATTAAGTTTAAGAGTTTAGTTTGGTCACTTACAGATATTCAATAATTGTACTTCATACTCTTTAGAATTTTACTGTTATTCATGTTTTATTTGGGGTCCTCAGTCATCTAAGATATGTCCTAGAAATAATTAACAATTACTTTCCTACTTTAGAGTCCTTATCCTTGTTTTAGAAGGAAGAATATTTTGTGTTTACAAATAGCGTAATCTCTTTATTTTTGGAGAATAGCTCATTATGAACAATTGATTATGTTGAGTGATTTTGCCTCACCCATGCGGCGGTAAAGGGCAATATTCTCTTTCTTCTTTCATCAGTTTAAGTGCACTCGGGGCAACACAGCACCCAGCTCTAGATCCGATCATAATCCATCCAACATTCGTCATATTCCCTTACTGAGAAATATTTCCTCTTTTGTTTTTGTTTTTTTATGCCCTATAGTTGGATAAACTCAGCCTAGAATGTTCTTTGTTGTTCTGCTGCCCAAAATCAAACTTTGTGTTATATTTTAGGAGAGAGACATCCTAAAGTTGTAGTACATCAGGCTTTCATTTAGACAAGGCATCAAGAGAGGAACTTGCGTATCAAATGCAAGCAACAAACATATATGTCCCAAAAGAACTATGCTATATGCGAAATGCTTGCCAGCCCAGAAAACAAAAATTGGACCTAGAACATTAACATTTTAGATATTCCATTGACATTAATAAAAATATATGAAGTAAGTCCTGCTCATCCTTACCCATAAACAGAATAAGAACACATTGGCATCTTTACTCTGTGTTGATTTTCCGGTTCTATTAAGACTTGAAATTTAGATGTACCATTCATTTGATGTTGGGGCTTCGAAAGTAAGTCCAATTGTCATAAATGCAGGACATGTTGTATGAACAACTCAGGGCGAAGCAAGTAATAAAATTCAGTGGGTCAAGACTTAACTTAATATAAAAACTATAAAATATGGTAATAACATCAATATTAAAAATGTTATAATTTTTGTTTGTTACACTACAATTATTTCGTACGAGTTTTAATAGTTCAAAAATGCATTATAATGATCTCATTATCAATATCATTGAATATATCCTTCTAAATACACATGACTGAACTGTCATTCTTCAACTAATCTCCAACACAAAAAATTGCAACACTCGCATTTTAGTCGCCAATCTTTATTTCTTTCATTTTTTGGTGTTCTAAATGATAAAAACCTTCCAACGTTAAGCTGTCAGTAAGAATAATAATTTGTAGCACTATTTACACTTCTAAATAATCTATAAAATAATAGATAAAGAAAAAAAAATAAAATTAATGAAAAATAAAAATAAAAAATAAAAAATGAGTCATCTTCTTGAAGCACCCCTACCCCCACCCAGAAACCACTTCCCACCACCCATAACCTGTATTCTTTTGTTTCCCAAGCATTCACAAAATTATCACTATCAGTAGCCACTTCAATCTGCTATGGAATACATACAGCCAAATTTGACAAATTCTTTCAAATCCATTGATGGTCACCTTCATTTGGGCTCATTTTTATTACAATAACAAAAAATTTGTTTCCACTTCAATAACCAAAATACCAAATTTAATACCAAAAAATGAAAAGAAGTCCGATTGTGTGGGTTCCTTTCCACTTCAAATCTGTTTGTGTGGGATTGTTTCCACTCTTCTTCTGCAATAGAAATTCCTTAACATCAAAAATTCGTTTCCACTTCAAATCCATTTATGTTTGAATCAGTATGATCTCTTTTCTTATAAAGTTTATTTAAATCCTTCTCTTGTGTGAGATTGTTACCACTCTTCTTCTGCAATAAAAATTCCTTGACAACAAAAATTCGTTTCCACTTCAAATCCATTTATGTTTGAATTAGTACGGTCTCTTTTCCTGTAAAGTTTATTTAAATCCTTCTCATATAAACTTCCAAACTCTCTGTAAAAGAAAGCTTCTCAAATTCCATCTTCATATAATTAAATTTGAAACCTGTGTGCGAAAAGAAAGCTTCCCAAAATCCAGTGTGGGCAGTTGCCCCCGCCCCCGCCCCCGCCCCCGCCCCCGCCCCCGCCCCCGCTGGGCCTCACATAGCTCTGCACAATAATTTTGTGAACTTGTTTAAGGAAATATGGATGGTATTGACCTTGCTATGTAAAAATGTGTGATTTGATGTGCTAAGCAATATAGCAAGAACATAATATTAGTATGTCGGTTGATACATGTCAAGAGGTTCTTCACCCCAGTATGAGTTGTTCTTAAACAAACTATGGAAGTCACAGATAAATAATTGTAATTGTCATGCTTAGAATTTTGAATAAACACGACGTGTTGGGGTTATGTGAGAGTTTTGACATGATGAGACACATGTCACGCTAAATCCATTGCCATTCGAACATAAATGTCAATATTTCATGCAAAACCATTGGAAAGAGAACATGAAATCACCAAACGGTATTCTCTAGGTGCAAAATACAGAAACAATATCCATTAGCAGTGGATTTCATAAGATTTTCTCTATTTTCTTGGATGAGAAATCAAGAGTCACACTCTGTTTGTGATTGAATATAAATTTTACCAAAAGTATTTTCCATGAACTTGAACCATGTTCCTTAAGATTTTCTTTTGCTACTACCTGCTACCGAATTTCATAAAACATTTCTTTCATTCTTTTTAAAAACAAAGTTTTAAAACTATTTTCCGAGAAAAATGTTTAATCTGACAAAATGCTGAAAAAGTGCAGAATAAAATGTCATTATAATTTTATACTCAAACAACAAATTGATTACCATTTCTAAGTAAATGATATACAATTAAAGCTTTACAGCATACATTCCCAACTAAACTCGGACCATTTTTTTCCCGGAAAAGGCTACCCTTTTTATCAAATTGTTGAGGGTGTTTCCGCAACAAATTAAATACATAATAATTACCCCCAAGTACTCAGCAATAGATCTCAACATTTAATCACTGAAATTCAATTCCAACATCTGGGCCATGCTATAAAGAAATAAAATTTCCATAAAAAATAATAAATTAATAGCACTGAGAAAACCTGAAACTTTGCAGGACCCTCGAGTCGAATAGACGATATTTTCCTTTGCAGTAACTCAGGGTCACCCACCATTACTTCTGCTCCATCGGCCACAACTTGCTCCATAATTTCACCTTGATTTCTGTTCTTACAATCACTGCTGCACCACACCCTACAGGTATTGCTTCTATATAGCATGTACATAGATAACAATCATTCAAAGGTATTGATGGGCATGCAAAGTTATGTGTCAAGATACGTACGCTATTTTTTGCATAATTTAGACGTGTAATGCGGCCACTGTGTACTGACCTGAATTTGAGGTGAGAGGAAATAGAGCGAGGCAGAGGCTTGAAAATGTCTGTCCAGCAAATGGGATGAAAGGTAAAGTGTAGCAGCCTATAACTCATGAGTGAGAGGGAGAGAGAAGGTGGAGGTCATACCATTTTTGTGATGCCACGTTATGGGATGGGATGTGTCAGTCGATTTCGGATTCAGACCCGACCCGGTTAGATGACCCAGACTAGGGGTAGACATAATTACCGTCAACCCACCCAAATCAACCGAATCGAACTGCATCGAGTTGATTTGGTTTTTCACCATTCGTCGGTTTGGTTTTGATTGTTTGCTGAAAATAAATTTCGATTTGGGTAGGTTTCGGTTTGGGAGAACTAAACCAACCCAACCCAACCCAACTCAACTCAACTCAACCAAACCATATTATATTTTGAAACCCAATTGGACCCAACCTTAATGTTGGATCATATTATATTTTAAACATGTTACTAGATTACCAAATTTTGATGCAAATATATAGGATCATATTTAACATTTTTGATTTGAAAATGTTGGATCATAGGACATGTTATCATATTTTGATTCATATGTATTATGTAGAGGATTATAATTAACATGTATTGATTTGTTATATTTTGAAAAACAGATTAACATATTGTAGGTCCAAAAATTTCTTCAAATGAGAATTTTTTTTTTTTAATACAAATACAAGCCCAAACCGAACCGACTCACAACTCGAGTTGGTTCGGTTTGGGAGAACTAAAACCGAAGTGGTCGGTTCGGTTTCGGGTAGCACTCAAAACTGAATCAACCCAACCCAACTCAACCAAACTCATGACCACCCCTAACCTAGACTTGATCGGTTATCTTTAAGGTGATTTGCAATTTTAGTCTTCAACCTTTCAAATTTGTTATTAATTTACCCCTAACCAATTTTTATAGTATTTTTGTCCCCAACATTTACAGTTTTGTTGCAAATCACGTCTTCATTGACATATTTTGACGAATTTGTCTTCCTCTTTAAATTAAAAAAATATAAAAAAGCTAAAAACAACAAAAAAATAAAAGCAAATTGCGTATAAAGTCTCATAACTTTTAAAAAGTACAAAATAACTTCATTTTCAAAATAGTGAAAACGTGTTTACTTATCCATTTTCAAAATACATTTTCGAAAATACCCAAAAAAATTTCAAAGAAAATGGAAAATAATATTTGTGTTGTTTTTATCATTTTCTTTATAAAACAAAGTTCACATCCAAAACGGCCAAAACACGAAAACACACTACCAACACCGTTTCAATTCCTCCCCCACATCATTTTTGAACATAATTAGGGTTAAATTTTTGGAAATAGACTTTGAACATCAACCCACTTCAGACGATGAAGATCAATATGCCTGTGTGAAAAGACTTATGCAGCAGCAGACAAATTTCATAGTGACGATAATTAATTTTTATTTGTTTTTGCAAATATCAAAGAAGCACTATGTTTGTTCTCACGAAAATTGAAATAGAGTTATTTTTTGTGAAAATGGGATAATGAGTTACCTCAGAACCTACAAAAATTGGGTATCCATTTGGAGTTCTTGTGGTGAAAAATGGGTACATGCAGATAATCATGCTTTGTCAAATTTATTGTATTAAAATGTGTGTTTATATTCGCAGGGTGAATTGGAGATGCCATTAGAGGGCAATGAAAGGCCTTTGGGGATAGAGAAGACTGAATACGCTGAGGAAGTAAGCGGCATTTTACTTTTCTTTTTGCTTATCCAAATTCCAGTCCTTATCAAAGTTGAAATTGAAAGAATATTTATGATTCACAATTGTAGACAAAAATTTGATTTTACTTATTAGTGAATTAGTGCGAGTTGGTGCCTAAAAGGAGAATGTGAATTCTTCTTGTTCCTTGTAGACTGTGAACATGTTAGCAGAGAAATCAAGCATTATGTATCAATTTTTTGCTTTATTTCACTTTCTGATTCCGTAGTCTGAAGATAGCATATCAACTAATAATATATTTTCTGTACCTTTTGTAATCGTAGTAGGCGTTACTTCAGTGTGAGGTTTAAAATTGCTAACAATCTTTAGTTGATTTGAAGATGGTTGACAGAATTTCTTTTGATCTACGAATCTGTTGGCTGAGTATAGCAGGAAAGGTTTGCAAAAGATAATGTAGAATTTTGCTGATAAAGAACTCTAGTAAAGAAATTGTAATTTTATTACCTATATCTTCTTTTTGACTTAAAATATTGCTTAGGACTGAAAAGCGATTAAACTTCTGACCAAGATGATTTAAGATCATGGATTGGTAAATGTGTAACATTTCAAACAAAACTTAACTATTCTTACAATCATTTTATCCTCGGTTGGTTGTTGCGTAATTTGTGCTGGAGAGTACCTTAATGAAAGGATTTGCGGCTCGTGAATGCTGTGTATCATCACCATGTACATCCCTGCGATTGAGTCTTTACGAGTAGTTGTTTTTATCCTTTAGGAAGCAATTCAGCATTTGACATTGTAACTTCAGTCCTCCAGTACCTTTAAACCTGAACTTTTAGTTGAGTTCTTGTAATTGGTTCAATGTGTGCGAGTAAGAGTAAAGAACTTAGTCTGACATTTTTACAGTATGTAAGTCATTTTTTTTTAATTTGGAGATCAATTTTACCTTGTTGATTTTGGTTGTCCAAACATGCCTGATTTTCTTGTCCCTTATCGAGGTCAAAGACACAAACGCCCATGAGTTACTCTTTTGTTACAAAATCAGAAAACATATAACGTGGGATGCAATCGAGTCACAGTTCGCAAACCGCAGCTGGATCGCGGTCCAAACATGCATTTGTATTGTTTTCTTACAATTGAGTCCCTCGACTTTCAATGTTAAGCATTTTGGTCCCTTTTACTCCAAACCTCTTTAACATTCATCCCAAAACTTTCAAGCATTTCAACATTAGTCCCCAAACCTCGTCAGTCTTCCTATTGTGTTCTTTAATTGAGTTTATCTTTAAAATTTACTTCTATATTTTCTAATTTTTTTTCAAATTTATTTTATGTTTTGTTTTTTGTAACTGGAAAAAGGTATTTCACGATTTACTTAACTTCAAAAATTATATTTTATTTAATACTATATTAGTATTAAACTATTCAAATTTATTGAATAATCAAATTTTAGAATAAAATATTTTAAAAAAATTCTTGAAATTTCCAAGTAAACGCGTTGTCCAGTTTTCCGTTTTGAGAAACAGTTTCCCAGAATAACAAAAAGAACATATTTTCAGCAATCTCAAAATAAACAATTAAGACACAAAACTGAAAATGAATTCAAAACTTTAAAATTGAAAACTGAAACACAAAGAGAACTTTTCTTAATTTTCCACTTGATTTCTCAATAAGAAACAAGATGACTATTCCAGTGTCTTGGAGACGGAGGCCAGCCCCACTTGAAAGATCGGATCAAAGACCCACAGCTCGTGACTTTGACAAGCCATGAGCCGAAAATGAGGAGGAATCCGTGATGAAGTCGTAACTCTTGAAATGTTTTAATAAAAAAGTGAAATGGGTCAACTTTGAGCTCTAATTTCAGTGGGAGTCGTATTCCAAAATTAACAGGACCAAGCTTATTCACGTTCTACTCCGCTAGGTGATTAACGTGATATATTTATCTATAAAAAATATTTAGAATTGAATGAAATATTTGATTCCAAAGTTACCCATTTTAAACTTTAAATAATTGAAGAATTTGATGGAAATTGTTGAACACTTATCCACTTATCCACATAGGGAAAACTAAGAAACTTTTGTATGGTTTATATGGTAGAAATTTGGCAATTGAGTTTGATCACAAAGGATATCAGTAGTTTTTAAAAAGTTATATTGGGTTCGGTCCTAAGCCCACACGTGCGCACCATTGTCCGTTCAGCTTGGCACGGGTCCAGGTCCAGTGCGGGTTCTTGTCTTATATATATATTGTTTTGGATAAAATTTATTTAAAATTGGGCCAAATTTGTAATTAATCAAATTATTGGGTATTTAGTAATATAAATTCTAATTGTTGGCTTGTGTCCATAGAGATGTAGTATTTCAATCTGAACAGAGTTGTATGTTCATTTAGGATGTGTGGACAGTCACTGAAAAAGGCTTGTAGAGTGTTCAAATTGCCATAAATAAATCTATAAATAGTATGCACTCTATCTAGAAAATTTAAACTATTTTTCCCTTTAAATTCTGATATTGTTTTTCAAATACAAAAACATTTTATTGAGTTTGTTGGAACTATTAATGATTGTTGTGCTGCTTCCATAGGATACGAATTTCGTTCTATCTTAAGAGAAGATTGATGAACACCTTTAAGCACCATAGAAGAAAGTAAATTCATCTTTAGGACACATCGTTACATTCTATTCGTGATTAGTTGAAGTAATAAACACAAAGTTAAAAAGGCAAAAGTAACAAGGTAGAATCAATGGGAAAAACACTCGATATTGGGAGGTGAGCCAAGTTGATTGGGTGCAGATAGCGACTCAAAGGCAAGTTGTTCAGCTTTTTTTTTTTTTTTTTGCAACTTACAACATTGTGTTGTAACATTTTATATTTTAAATGTTTTTTATAACAATGTTGGAAGTCATGATTATGGTGAATTATGTAGGTTGTTATTATAAAAGACCATGAATCATGAGTTTATATGGGCTTTTATTGTGGAAAATCATAGGTCTTTAGAAGATCATGAATCATATGAGTTATAAAAATGAGTTTATGAGATTTAATTTCTTATTAAATATTATTGTCTTCCTAACATCTATAAATACCATTCTTTTTTCTCCAACTTTACATAAGAAAGTTTATGAAATTTTATATTTTTTTCTCTAAAAATTTAATATATTTTCCATAAGAAATGTGTTTTTATAGTGGAGTTTTGAGTTCATCTTCTAGTACAAAAAAGGTTGAACTAAAACAACGTTTCAGTTGGGATATTGTATCCTAGATCGGAAAAGTTAAGAAGATAGTTGTTTTATCGGTGATTGAGGATTTCCAACACCGCAGAGGGCTTGAATCTCTTTAAAGAGAGCGGGATACTCGCGCCTCAGCCTAATTGGTTACGAGTTTGCTTCTAAATTTAGTTGTAAATTTTTATTTACAATTGTATTTTGTCTAACAATTTTAAAGAGATTCAAATTAAACAAGTTGTTAAAAAGCCAAATGAGAATATTGGAGATCTCAACAAGCCATTTCGCTTCAAAATAACAAACTTTAAAAGGTGGAAGGGTAAAGTTCTTTTTTACCTCACTATTCTCAAGGTTGCCTATGTCCTCACCGAGAAGAATCTTAAAAAATTAAGTACTGAAATCATGAGCGACGATGAATATCTTGAACATGGAGAAAATGTCGAAAAGTACGAAAAATGTGAGTATAATTGTCATTACTACCTTTTAAATTGACCTGGTGGTCATTTATATGATTATTATGATACTATTTTCACATTTGCCAAGAAAATAAGGAAAGCATTGCAGAGCAAATATGAAACAGAAGAAGCGGGCGCAAAAAAAAAAATGCAACAAGTAGATTTTTTTGTTATCAAATGGTGGATGGAAAATATGTGGTAGAGCAAGCACAAGATATTCAAATGATAGTTGCTGAAGTCATATCAAAAGGGATCAAGATTGGTGACAACCAGGTTGTTGCTGGCCTAATTGACAAACTTCCACCATCATGGAGAGAGCTCCACAAAAATATGCAACACAATCAAAACGAGATATCACTAGAAACATTGATCACACGCATTCGCATGGAAGAAGAGACCAGATGACAAGATATACTTATTCAAGAGAGCAATAGACATTCCACCAAAGTAAATTTAATTTCTACAAATGAAAATTTGCCCACTAATCATTATTTAAAAAATAATGTGTTGAAGCCTAGAAAAAAGAACATGAAAAAATCTTACCAACTTGATGAGAGAAATTCAAGCAAGTGGAGTAAGAACCAATCACATCCTTCTCAAAATCAACAGGGTAAGACTTGTTTTGTATGTGGCAAAAATGGGCATATTGCTCAAATTTGCAGATACCAGAAACGTGAACCTATACATTAAGCTAACATTACCGAAGAGCCATTTGTGACTATGATAACCTATATCAATATGATTCAAATTGTTCAATGATGGCGGGCAGATTATGGTGCAGATTATGGTGCAAATAGACATGTTTACTATGATAAAGTTTGTTTAGACAAGTAGAAACTTACCTTGTTTGTCTCTCTTCTTCCTCTTTCTTTTTGGAATTAAAACGATTCCCCCATAGAAGAGATTGGTTCAAAGTTTACACTCCTTTTAAAGAGTCCAAAAATATAATGCTTGGAGATTCTCACACTACGAGAGTTCTTGGAACGGGTGAGCATGATCTTAAATTCACTTATGGAAGAGTTTTAACATTGAAAGACGTGTTTTATACGCTTTCCATGAGAAAGAATTTGATGACAAGTTATCTTTTGAACAAGGATAGTTTTAAACAAACTATGGAATTGATTAATATTTGATAACCAAGAAGGGTATTTTTGTAGGCCAGGTTATGCTTGTGATGGAATGTTTAAACTCAATGTTGAGAATGTGTTACCACCCGATTTTGGCAAGGCCTCCACGTCAGCAAAGGCCCATTAAAAGTCTCGTATAGGCCTAATTCAGGCCTAGCTAAAGCTTTATAGGCCCAGCGAGGACCTTCCAGATTCATAAAGGTTTCATAGGCCCGGAAAAAGGCCTCGAGGGCCCAGCAAGGGCATTGTAAAATCTCAAAAGGCCTAGGAGGCCCATCGAGCATCGTAACATCCCTGTATCAGAGTATTGCAAAGCCCTTGGAGGTCCTCGACACTCATGGCCGACCTAGAGAGCCTCGCCGGGCTTCGTATTTATTATAACTAATAGGCAGCATGATATTTTGGGATGACCAGAGAAGTAATTAAAGACATATTGTGTTAGATTGGCACATGGATCTTCACAAGGAAACCAAATCCCAATCTCTTAAAGATTAGACAATGTGATGAATTCAAATAAAGACGGTAATCTAGGAGATTGTCTTGACAACCGATCATCTCTATCCCATAAAGAAGAAGGATCCGATTATATATCTAATTGATTGTTTCCTAAATCAATTAGAACTCTTGTGCTATAAATACGACGTCTCCGGTTATTCTGAGGTACGCTCTTTTTACGCTTTAATTTCACCCATAAACTCTGTTCAAATCTCTACCTGCTTGTCCCTGCCACACCCCATTGCTTTCATCTCCCGCATATTACTCTATATACTAGCAGTTGACTTGATCGTCAAAGTACCAATGATCGTCGAACTCTTTTTCTCTGGAGATCTTGGTGCTTAACGATTGTCCGAGTTTACAAGTAACATACAGGTTGGCAGAGGAGTGACTGAAGATCTTTTGACAAGGGAACGGTGCAGGTTCCGACGTCAACAGAATGTTAATAATAATGCTTCTAATTCTGTTTATATGCTCTCTTCATTGAATTTTTGACATGCTCGTTTATGTCATATTAATAGTAAATATGTGGAAGTCATTAGTAGTTTGGGATTAATTCCTAACATGAAATTTTTTTTTGAAAAATGTAAAATTTGTAGTAAAGTGAAGATTACAAAAAGACCTCATAAAAGTGTAGAAAGAAATACCGAATTATTGGAATTAATTCACATAGATTTATGTGAATATAAAAGAATTTTAACTCGTTGAGGAAATAGATATTTATCACTTTTATTGGTGATTGTTCGAAATATACTTACGTTTATTTATTGAAAAATAAAAGTGACGCTTTTGATTTTTTAAAAATATTCCTTATTGAAGTTGAAAATAAATTCAGTAGAAAGATTAAAAGAATACGAAGTAATAGAGGTCGAGAATATGAATCTTTTGGATTTAATTCTTATCAAGGGCGAAACTATGAATTTTTGGAGATCGGGCTTCTCCTGGAATTTTTTTTTTTTTTGCACTTTAAGATTTGACTGTTATTAAAAATAATTTTTTTTTACACTATAAAAAATAATTTTTTTCGGGGCGCCCCCCTAAATCCGCCTGTGGTGTGGACGAAAGTACCCTTTCAAAGTGGTACAAATCGTGTCAAGAAGGCCAAGTAACGAATTTTTTTGAATAGTTTCCTTTTGTGCCATTTATCCGTCCCTGAGAACAAGGTTTTTCCTCCTCTCTTTGCAGGAGGTCGACCTTCCATTTTTGAAATTCTAAAAACTACAAAAACAAAACAACATTTAATACCAACATAATGTACTAAGCCGGCAAGGCAATAATAAAATCAGTAGCAACTAGTAACAACAATATAATAATTAGCTGGTAAGACAATAATATAATTAAGATTCAATAGCAACTATCAACAGTAATGTAATAATTAGCCGGCAAGATAACAATTTAGACAATAGTAACTAGCAACGACAATATAATAATTAGCCGGCAAGGCAATATTATAATCAATAAGTAAATATAATAATAGAATTTAATAACTAATAAATAATTTAATTAACCATTTAAGATAATAACTAAAATTAATTAACTATTTTTGCCTAATAAGTAATAACTGTACTGTAGTATTAATTATATTAATTAACTAATTCTGCCATTAAACTATTAATTAACAATTTAATCTAATAAAATATAAGTAATAAGCTAATAAGCACAAATACACAAGTACACAACACAATCCAAATTCCAAACCAAAGTACTGCAGTAACTCCACATAGAAAGTCCAAAATGGCGGTGATTGAAGATGATAAAAAGTAAAAACTAAAACGTAAATACCTTCCTTCAGATTTCAGCCAATCAGCCTTCTGCGGTTCTACTCGTCGGAATCGCCTTCTGCTTTGTCCTTCAGCGGTTCAGCTTCAGCCCTTCACTTTTCAAGCACTACTAACTCGTCGGAATCGCCTTCTAAGTTCTACCGGAGTCGGCCATCTTCTTCTTGTTTCGCAGGTTGTTACAAATTCCCGCTTCTACTGTTCTTAGTTTTTTCTCCTCTCTTAATTTTTTTTATCGAATCTAATTTTTGGATTTAGATGGGTATTGCTGTATTGGATCTTTTGTGCATTTCAGAAATGGGTTAAGAGATGATAAATCAGAATGGGTTATTGTTATTTGGACTTTTTATTTTGGACCAGACTACAAATGTAATTGGGCCGGACTATAATTTGAAAAAAAAAAAAAAAGCTTCTACTTATTGGATCTAGGCTGGTCCCCCTTAATTCCGCCTCTGATTCTTATGTTCAATCTTTGGGAATAATCTATAAAACTACTCCACCATATTCACCTACTTCTATTGGTGTAGCAGAAAGACAAAATAGGACGTTAATTGATCTTACAAATACTATGCTATTAGATTCAGGTGCTCCCTCAAATCTTTGAGGAGAAGTAGTTTGTTATATGTTAAATAGAATACCATATAAAAAGACAAAACTTACACATTTTGAGGTGTGGAATGGGCATAAGCCAAATTTGAGATATCTAAGGGTATGGAGTTGTTTAGCATTTGTAAGGTTAACGGATTCTAAAAGACCTAAATTGGGAGCAAGAGCCACCACTTGTGCTTTTCTTGAAAATGCGGTAAATAGTAGAGCATATATATTTTTTGACATTGAAAATAATGTAATTTTTGAGTTAGATGATGCTATTTTTCATGAAGAAAAATTTTCTTTTAAAACAAAAAATAGTAGGGTAAAGAATTTGAACAAAATATTATAAAACCTAAGTCTTCTACTCCTATTTTACAAAATCAAAAAAGTTCTCAAAATGAACTCAAAATGAGTAAAAGAACTAGAGTTGAGAAGCATTTTGGTCTTGACTATATTTTTTATAATGTTCAAAAAAATCTAATTTCTTTACAAGAAGTTTTATCATCACCTGATGCTATATTTTGGAAAAAGCTTGTAAATGATGAGACAGAATCACTATTTTCTAATAAAACTTGAAAATTAATTGATTAACCACCAAGTTGTAAAACCATAGGGTGTAAATGGGTTCTAAATAATAAATTAAAATCGGATGGAAGTATAGACAAGTATAAAGCGAGACTCGTTGCAAGGGAGTTTAAACAAAAAGCTGATGTAGACTTCTTTGATACTTTTTGTCCAGTTACTAGAGTGATATCCATTAGATTGCTTATTGCTATTGCTGCAATTCATAATTTTATTGTTCATCAAATGGATGTGAAAACTGTTTTTTTAAATGGTGATCTAGATGAGGAAATATATATGGATCAACCTAAATGTTTTATACAACATAGTGAAAAAAGCAAAGTGTGTAAGTTGTTTAAATCTCTTTATGGCTTAAAGCAAGCTCCAAAACGGTGGCATGAAAAGTTTGATTCCTGCATGATTGAAAAATGGTATAAAGTAAATAAGTGTGATAAGTGCATATATTATAAATCATGAAAAAAATTCACATGCCATTATTAGTCTCTATGTGGATAATTTGTTGATTTTTAGCTCTAATATTTTTGTAATCAATGAGACGAAAAATATGCTTAAGAGTCATTTTGACATGAAGCATCTTGGAGAAGCTAATTTTATTTTAGACATGCGAATTACTAAAACACGTGATGGAATTTTTTTTTATCAGTCAAATTATATTGAGAAAATTTTGAAAAAAGAATAACTATGTTGATTGCAAGTATGTTTCTAATCCTTTTGATTATAGTATTCATCTATTTCGTGCTGAAAGTGAAAATGATGTCATAAATCAAAAGGAATATGCCAGCATGATTGGTTGCTTGCGATATACTACTGATTGTACGAGATCTGACATTGCATTTGTGGTAGGGGTACACAGTAGGTTTCAAGTAAGTCAGATAGAGAACATTGACATACTATGAACTGAGTAATGAAATATTTAATTGGTTTAAGAAACTATGGCTTATTTTATAAAAAAAATATCATGCTGTTATTGAAGATTTTTCTTATGCAAATTGGAATACATTATCAGGTGATTTTTTATCTACCACTGGATATATTTTTAAATTGAGAGGTATTGCAATTTGTTGGAAATCTAAAAAATAAACCATTATTGCTAATTCCACTACGGAAATTGAGCTTATTTCTTTAGCTTCAGCCAGTGAAGAAGCAAATTGGTTAAGAGATTTATTACATGAGATCCCAATGTGGGAAAAACTAATACCTCATATATTGATTCATTGTGTAGCATTGCTGCCATTGGTAGAGTTAACAACCGTTATTATAACGGTAAATCCAGACCTATAAGAAGAAAACACAGTAGTGTGAGATCTTATTTGAATAGTGGCATAATTAACGTGAATTATGTTAAATCTTGTGATAATCTTGAAAATCCATTAACTAAGGCCTTGACGAGAGAGAGGGTCTGGAATACTTTGAGGGGGATGAGATTTAAGCCCATATCATTATGAGCTACATATAAGGATACCCAACCTAGGGACTAGAGATCTTGTAACTGGGTTCAATGGGACAAACGAATTATAAGATGGCCGTAAAAAAATGTACAATTTTTTTTCCATCCATATGGTGTAAGTGCATTAATCCTATAATGTTTGGAGGGTTAAGTTTTCTTAAAAAAATAAAAAATCCTAATATAGTATGTAGCTCGTAAGAGTGGGGTGCAATAGCTATAGGAGTACTCTTGACAGATTTTATCCATGTGAGTGTGAGAACGAGGCCGCTCTATGAGGATTTGGGTATTTCTCAAAAAACACTCGTGAAAACTAAGATCAGCACAAATTCGTAATGTGCTAGCCATTAAAGCTTATATCAACACCTAGATTATTATGTGTGAGCAGTAATTCTTTATTTTCCTTAACCAGTTATAGTTCAAATCTGATATAACTATAATTATAGAATAGAGATTGCTGTTTCACTAGTGGAGGTTCAATGCAGAATCACACCTATCATGATGCATACTTATCTATCTTTTGACAGATGTATTTTGACTTATTTTCAAATAATAAAATGAGTGGGAGAATGTTGTAATATTTTATATTTTAAATGTTTTTTTTATAACAATGTTAGAAGATGAAAAATTGGAAGTCATGATTATGGTGAATTACGTGGGTTGTTATTATGGAAGATCATGAGTCATGAGTATATGTGGGTTGTTATTGTGGAAGATCATAGGTCATGAGTTATAAAAATGAGTTTATGAGATTTAATTTCTTATTAAATCTTAGTATCTTCCTAAGAGCATCTCTAATAGACTCTCTATTTATAAAGAACATCTTTGACATTTTAGAGAGCATCTATAAATTTAGAGAGTAAAATTTTTTAAGTGCTTCAACAATCTCTTTATCTTTAACACTTTGTTTTACTTTTTCCAATAAGTATTTATTATTTTTTCATTTATTTTCTTTTAACATGCCTTTCTCCTAATTATTATATGATTTTATTCTATTTTTTCTATTTTATTTTGTATACACTACTTAATTCAATTATTATATGGAGTATTGAAAATTGAAATTATTTAAATGTATTTAATTATAGTGAGTGAGGTTAGCTCTCCAAATTTGGAGTGGAGAGCCAAACTCACTCTCTATTTTAAAAATTTAATTGAGAGTCCATTGAAACATAATTTTAAAGTTTGACTCTTTAAAATAAAGAGAATATTATATTTAAAGAGTCTATTGAATATGTTCTAACACCTATAAATACCTTTCTTTTCACTCCAACTTTACACAAGAAATTTTATATTTTTCTAACACCAATGAAATTTTATATTTTTTTTTCTCTAAAAAGTTAATATATTTGCCGTAAGAAATGTGCTATTATAGTGGATCTTTGAGTTCATCTTCTAGTGTAAAAAAAGTTGAACTAAACAACGTTTTAGTTAGATTGTTGTATCTTGGAAGGGATAAGTCAAAAAGATAGATGTTGCAGCAGTGATTAAGAATTTTCAACACTGTAGAAGGCTTGAATCTCTTTAAAAGAGAGTAAGATACCCGTGTCTCATCATAATTGGTTACGAATTTACTTCTAAATTTAATTGTAAATTTTTGTTTACAATTGTGTTTTGTCTAACACATTGCATTTTAATTTTCTCTCTCCTACACGTATAGTAAATAATTAAGCCATGGAATCTGCATCTTCCATTTGGCACACCTCACAAAATCGAAGAATAAAATGGGACCCCCCTCTCCCACCCCCACCCACCCACTCTCTTTTTGACGAAGTACATTATACAATATTAAGAAACAAAGAAAAATTAAAATATCATCAACTGTACAGCCAATCCAGTCTAGTGACACATCAGTTGTCACTGCAATATATCAATGAAAAAAAAAGAAGACAATGAGACAAATGATTCAACAACAAAAGGGACATATGACCACTCCATTCTCATTACAATCCGAACAATTTATGGATTCGTGGTTCCCCTGCAGAACGATTTTTCGACTTCCATTGCAATTGAAACATACAATAAACCTTATTCCAGCACAGCCTTCACATGGACCTTCAGATCTGTCAATGGCAATTCCTTCAAATAGTGGCTTAAGCTTTCCTTTCTCATGCAATCCCAAAACCTCTTCTGCTCCACCAATGTACATCCCCTTAATAAACAGCCTTGGAGGCACCACTTTTCCTCCCAAAATCCTCCACAATTCTTCCTTAAACTCCAAATGCATTGAAACATCCCTTTCACAAAACAAAATCCTTAAATTCTCTAACAGGGATCTAATCCTATGACAATCCTCGAATGTCTTTCGTATCCCTCTAAGTCCTGTTGTGTATAGAATAACTGAATCAGTTCCCCCTGGTGGACACTTGTCTTCGAATTCTAGTAGAGAATCAGCTTCTTCCTCGACTTTTCGTGCTTTTAAGGGTGGTAATGGTTCCTGATCGTCCAAAATTCCCCTTTTCTTTCTCTCTGCCTCCTGGGATTTAACTTCAGTAGCTGCCTGCTCAAATGCTGCAAGAAGATTCGGGTGGAAAAGGGTTCCAGAATCCAAATCCGGCTGCCTGAAACAGGATACATCAATCTCCAACAAAGGAATATGCTTTCTTTCCCCTCCAAATTCATTAGATGAATGAACAAGCTCCGGATTTTCAGGCCTAACATTTTCTTTATCATTCATTTCATCATCAAAATCCATTTCTTGATCTTCAAGGTCCTTCATTAGCTCTGATACATCAATGATCTCTGGTTCTTCAACTGGTACATTGATTTCAACGCATTTCTTGAGCTGTTCTTGGATTTGCACGAGGGCGGGACGACCCGGGGAATTTGATTTCGGGGGTGAAGTGTAGAGATTTCCATCCAATGCATTTACCTGAAGAATTTTTTCAGGCTTCAAGTACCCAATTACCTTGAAAGTCTTCAATTTTTTCAGTAGTTTTCCTTTCATTCCCTTCATATTTTTTCTTTTTTTCTCTTAATTTTTCTTAAAAAACTTCCAAGATCAAAATTGAAGATTTGCAGAGATATTGAAGGATTTGAGAGTGAAGAAATAAGGTAAATATGGATAATATATGGGAGAAATTAAGAACAGATACTACTTTCTTTTTTAGGCGTTACACAGGAAGGAGAGAGAGTTAACGGTTTATAATGAGTTTTTGTGGATTTTAAAATTTAAAAATGATTTGGTGGGAGGAGGTGCATTGCAGCTGGAGTGGACCAAAGATGGTTTTGTTATTCTGTGTTTGGTCTATGGAAAAGGACTATCAAAATCCTACCAAATTATACCAAATTATATCACATGATGAAGTGTTTGTTTGGTAGAATTTAAAAATAGTTTTTATTTTTTGAAAATTTTGAAAAAAAATTAGTAAAATGTATGGTTGAAAAGTAGATAAAATTTGTGGATTTAATGAAATATGTGATTGAAAATGAATTTGAGAAAAAAAAAGTTTAAAATATTTATTTTAATTTTTTGTCTTGAATTAAATTAATCATCAAATCCTATGAATTCTAGCCACCTAGCCCTCTCTACTAAAACTAAAAAGCATACATAAATGTGCAATTTGATTAATAAAAAAACAGTGGCGGAGTCAGGATTTTTTAAGGAATTACTACTATTAAAAAACAATTGTACTTCAAAATCGGATCATTCATCGAAAAAAAATTACACTTTAAAATTGATATTTTCGGGAGGCGGAACCGATCCCACCCCCATCCCCCCCCGCAAAAAAAGTAACATAAATTCTATTGAATTCCTTAAAATCTCTTTTTATCAAATTATAAGTGTACGATAAGTTGGACTCCTCTCACTTGTTATCTTTGTGCATATTTTCTTTGTAAAGAAAGTTGAACCAACACGAGGCAACACAATGTGCGTATAAGAATTTGCCGAATAGTTCGGGTCACTACAGCTCCTATAGTGAATGCACCAACTGATCAAGGTTTGGAACCTACTAGATTGAGGAATCGTAGGTCCGAGCATTCAAAAATTCCGTCCGCTTGAAAATACGTAACCTAACAAAAGATAACTCTTAGATTCATGTTAAATATGCATGATCTACATGAATCTTATTTTTAAACAAAATGGTGACTAATTCCATTGGAAAGGAGACATCAATGCAAGAAGAAGGGCATTGACGGTTGGAGTTGAGTTGTTCTCGAGATTACAGCGGTTGCCTGGATGGATCTGATGGTACCCATCCCCTATTTTGGTTTTTGGGGACTGCTCAAGAGATTTGAAATTTTTTAAATTTCATTAAAAAAATAAAAATCATCAACTCTATAATGTGTTGTGTTCGATATGAACTAAATTTATTATTCGCATCAAACTTTAAAAAGAAAAATTTATGTTCGAATCAAACGTGAGGCTTGCCAATCCCAACATGGGCTACACAAATCATTGGATTGACGGTTTTCAAAACAGTTGTACTGGATAAACGGTTATATTGCCATTCTTTTCGTTTTCTTCCCCAAAACCTCACAACAGTAATCAAAATGGCAACGCAAAATGTGATAATCCCATTATTAGTTGTTGCAGTAGTGACGTTATTGGGCAGTTCATTTGGTTTGCATTATATTGTTGGAGATTCAATTTGGTCCATTCCTCCAACTAATAACTTTTATACTAACTGGTCTTCTTCTTACACTTTTCGGACTGGAGATGCTCTCTGTAAGTACATTTTTTTCTTCTCTTTGTTCATCTTCTCTTTTCTTCTATGGTTTCTTTGCAATTTTACTCAAAAGGGAATTTATGCAATTTTTGACCTCAAAATCTTGTCGGATCCTTCAATTAACAAATATACTTGGTTTTTAAACAAAAAAGAAAACCTTGTTAGTGAGTCTGGCCACTCTCGTTTAAGGGCGTGATCGTTCTTACTCTGATATCAAGTCAACATGTGTAGAAGACCTGATTTAAGATGAAAACATAGTTGAAGTGTATATTTCCCATAACATGGTGTGGGTGATCTTTAGGTATATGTTGAGAAAATGGGTATATGTTGAGAAAATGGAGGTGTAAAATCAACACTAACGGTGGTGATCTTTAGGCATATGTTGAGAAAATGGAGATGTGGGTAGGTGTAAAGTCAACACTATCGGTGATGAGTGAGTTGTAGTCTTGTCAATGCCATTGTCATGTGATATATCATCGTCACGTATTATTTTATTTTCTATCGGTCTGTAGTTGGCTCGATATATCTATTATAGTTTTAAGATGGGTCGACTTGGAAGCCTCAAAAATAGAATACCCATTGCTTAATCAGTGCAAATAGGCTCATGTCTCGTCACGCGTCCACCATATAAATATTGGCATAACACTATTTTCATTTAATTTGCATATGGCCATGGATTGAGGGAATTGAGTATAAAGTGAGGAAAAGTAGATAGGGAAAAGGGAGTTTTTTTTCCAATTCAAAACAACTAAATTCTTAGTGATTACAACAATCTAAGTTAATTTTAATCTAATCTTCCCTTTTATAGTCCCCTCTACTCAAATTGCTAATTCATAATAAAATGTGTAGTAGGATTCATATCATAAAATTTGATAAAATTTTACTCTGATTGTTAATCTATCATAACATTCTTTCTTCACTTGAGTTGACTACGAAAAACACAATGAGAGTTATCCATTATCCAACACGCTACCGTAAATTCATTTTTACAAGAAATTCTTAACATTTGCCAATTCAATTACTAGGTTTAAAAAACAACATTAATTTTCCCTCAAGAAAACTAAAATGTTGTTTCATGGACGACAATGCAGATTTTGACTTTGATTCACCATTTTACAACTTGATTGAAGTTTCAAGAGGAGAATTGGAGAGTTGCACTGCAAATCAACCTTACAAGGCATTCATGGAGGGTCCAGCAACTCTTCCTCTCATGCAGAAAGGAGTATTTTACTTCATATGCAATGTCTCAAATTACTGTGCATTAGGCCTAAAGGTTAGTGTCACCGTTGAACAGAATTCTCCAAATCTTGCACCAAATTCCCAAGTCTAGTAAGATAAATAAAATTTTAACTTATTTTTCGTTTTTAATCTTTATTCAGTCGGGTCCACATATGGTGTATTACTGTTAGTGTCACTGTTTTGCTCATTATCAATTAGACCGAGTTTAAACTTTATTACAATTGGGCCACTAAACATAAATTTTTTTACAATTGTATCGATTTGTCTATTTTATTTTTTAAGTTTAATAAACGAAAATACTGACGTGAAATATAATTGGCTAAAATTACTGTTAGTCAAGACACACATTAGCAAAAACGTGACAAATAAACATCACGGGACATTATAAAAATAATTATAAGTTTATATTCTTTTTTATTTTTCGTTTAAATTTTTATGGGTTTTTCTTTTTTCTTTTAATACTTGCATCATATCATATTAATTTGTTACATTTTTGCTTAAATATGAAAATGACTTATAAAAAGACATGCTTACCAATACAATTAAGCCATTCGACAAATTCTTAGCCTGAATTAAACGACATTGACTTGAAAATTGCCAATTGCCAGCTTATTTTGCAAAGCTGGCTATCATTTCATGACATGACTTCTTCAAATAATGGACTCATCAGTCTACTTAACAGCTGTTTCCGGTTCCTCGTATCTATAAAACATTCGTGTCACTTTAGCCAACAACGAGAAATTATGCCCGATAATAGATTTTTCAAATTTTAGGTATAATAATAAATTAATAAAATATATTTCAAGTAGCAATTTTGTTTGTGACCAGGAGCCGGAAAATATTATATTCAACGTATTATGATAATGAGTATACTAAATATACTAATGTTTATATTATATAATGACCCGATTTTTAAAAAACGGTTGTAAGTTACTTTAATGTTTATAGAATATAATGACCCAGTTATATTATTAAAGATAAAATTATTAAAAATAGAATTTATAATAAATACTTCCAAAATAATCATGAAAAATTAAGAAAAAAATATTTACACATTATCAATAATGCATTTTTGGGGTTACATTTTGCAAACAACTAAAAAACTTTCATTTAACAAAATTGAAATAATTCAATAATTGAATCAATAACATATGCACAATTTTGTTTTAAAAGAAAAAAAAATCTATGAAACTAATGAAAAGCTAAAGTCATTCTAATTTTGAGATATAAAATATTAATTCGGTCTAAAAAATTTATTAGCTCCCGTCTGAATCCGCCTCTCTATGTGTTGAAATGAGCAGTACCTCAACAAAAGGAGTTGGCAATGGTGAGCTTCTACAAATGGGGCAAGTGGGATTTACCTTTAGCCAAGGATCAATGCATTTGAGGTGAAAGAGGTGGCCACAATCCGGCAGCAGCCTTAACAAATCAGTGCCTTTGTAATCAGCCAAGCAAATGGAGCAAGCAGAAGCTGTGGAGTCACATTTATGGGGTTTGAGTTGTGAGTATATGAATTGTGGGTAGGTAGACAGGGTGTTTTCATCGAGGCCTCGTTGATGCCACGTGTTGTCATCCGTCGTGGTGGTGGTGGTGGAGCTTCTGTGGATGGACAAGTGTTGGTTGTTGAGGGTGGTGCCGCCGTGTCCACGGGTGCATATGTAGGAGGCATAGGTGGTGATCACAAATATTGCGAGGATCACGAGGGAGAGCCCAAGGCCGTACCCGAAACCACCAACTGTTTGGCCTGTTGTATTCTCAGGGCCTGCACTTGCTTCCAATGTAGTATTCATTTTCTTGGTCGACAGGTCTAGAATTGGCACTTCTCGATATCGAAGAAAAAAGTGATGCGATCCGATCAGACGAGGCAGCCTTCTTCGATTCGATAGATTGGGGTGGGGTGGGGTGGGCAAATAGGGTGGAAAATAGGAGGTTACGAGGGTTGGGGTGTTTAAAAAGATGACAGAGTTGACAAATTATGGATTTCTTAAATGCAAATGGCAAGAGAAGAGCCTTTCTCTAGTTAATATGCTCCTTAGCTAGTCTGAACTCTTGAGTTGTCAACTGTCTGTGGGCTGTGGCATTTCCTAAAGGCCAGATATCAGATATGCCTTTTCTAATTAAGGGTTGAATTAAAAAAAAAAAAAAAAAAAAAAAAAAAAAAGATAAGCAACCTAGGTTAACATGACTTCTTACTCGACCGACCAAGTCGATCCTTTACTAAACTGAATCAAGTTAACACGAACTCTAACAAGATTCCATACGACTGTATTGATATTCATTTTTCATCATTAATTTTTTGTTAGAGATTAAATTAGAGCGTTAGATGTGTTTGATATTCATTAGTAGTATTATAAATAAAATCTTTGTATTAACAATTTATCTTGTTAAACGAGCCATTCCGACTTGAGCGTATCTTTTATTTCATTTCTTCTAAGATTACAAGAAATAATATTTTATACAGAATCTTTCGTGTATAAAGAAACTGTCTAGATGTATGAAAGTTGATGACTACCAAAAGCTATTTAAATACTTACAAATTACAAACCTAAAGCCATATAAAAAAGGGAAATTGGAGCAAATGGTCCCTAACGTATGTCATTAGTGCACAAATGGTTTATAACCTTTTATTTTTGATGGAATGGTCCCTAACCTATCTATTTAGATGCGTAATTAGTCCTTTTTGAAGGATTCCGTTAAAAATCCGTTCAAACATTTCCAAAATTGGCGCAAATGGTCCATCTCATTTTTTTTTTTTGTCTTTATTAGTGAGAGTAAAATTGTCAAGTTACATTTTTCTTTCAATTGGCACAAATGGTTCCTAACCTTTACCTTTTTTTGGCGCAAATAGTCCCTAACCTATAATTATATTTTGGTGCACAATTGGTCTTTATTTGATGAAAAAGACAAAAATATCCTTACTTTTAATTAAAGAAATTTGCAATTGCATTCCTAACCTTTAAAAAAAGTGAAAAGAAAACTAATAAATTGACAATATACTAAATTATTTTGTATATTTTACGAATTATTATAAAATAACTAATTAACGAATATGCTAATTAAAATTATTTTATTATTGTTAAATAATCATATTATTTAAAATTCAAACTTTAATGTTATCGTTACAATATAAAAAAAATAACTTTGTCACAAATAAAAATTTTAATTACTTTCCAAACAGCACATATCCGTTGAACCAAACAAGATCTATCCATGTAGCCAAACATGAGTCTTCTTCTTCGTTGAATTTTCTTCTTGTCTAAACAACCAACTACTACGAGATAACCCGTCCAAAACTCAAAAAAAATTCCACCGGAAAAAACCATCAGATCTGCACCGGTCATCTTCCTCGCAGATCTGGTGGATTTTGAACCAGATCTGTGCGACCGATCCGCGTAGATCCGCCAGAGAATATGCATGGGATCGGTAGACTCAATCGCGCAGATCCGGCTTAGATCTCGCGTGGCACCACGTAGATCCCATCGGATCTACGTGACCCGGTGGCGCAGATCCCGCCAGATCTACGCGAGCCGCCAGATTGGAGTCGCGTAGATCCAATGAGATCTGCACGGCCGCGTGCATATCCACCCGGCGGTGTCCCTTTTTTATTTTATTTTGGTTTTTTTTCGACCTTCAATCTTCAAGATCCACCGGATCTGCGAGGAAGATGATCGGTAGCAGATCCGGTGGTTTTCTCCGGTGGAAGTTTTTTGAGTTTTGGATGGGTTATCGAGTGGTGGTTGGTTGTTTGAACAAGAAAAAATTCAACGAAGAAGAAGACTCATATTTGGCTACATGAATAGATATTGTTTGGTTCAACAGATAGGTGTTGTTTGGAAAGTAATTAAAATTTTATTGTGACAAAGTTATTTTTTTATATTGTAACGTTAAAATTAAAGTTTGAATTTTAAATAATATGATTACTTAATAATAATAAAATAATTTTAATTAGCACATAGATAATAATTATGAACTTAAATTTTAGTTATTTTATAATAGTTCGTAAAAAATACAAAATAATTTAGTATATTGTTAATTTGTTAGTTTTCTTTTTAATTTTTTAATAAAAAAATTAAGTATTGGACTCATTTTCACTTTTTAAAACGTTAGGAATTCAATTGTAAATTTCTTTAATTAAAAGTAAGGATATTTTTGTCTTTTTTATCAAATAAGGATCAATTGTGCATCAAAATATAATTATAGGTTATGGACTATTTGCGCCAAAAAAAAAGAGTAAAAGTTAGGGACCATTTGCGCCAATTGAAATAAAAATGTAACTTGACAATTTTACCCGCACTAATAAAGACAAAAAAAAAAAAAAAAACATGAGAGGGACCGTTTGCGCCAATTTTGGAAAGGTTTTAACCGATTTTTAACGAAATCCGTCAAAAAGACCAATTGTGTACTTAAATGGATAGGTTAGGGACCATTCTGCTAAAAATGAAAGGTTAGGGACCATTTGCACACTAATATCATACGTTATGGACCATTTGCGAAAATTTCCCTTAAAAAAAAAACATTGGATTCAATGCAAGAAAAGGGTATTGATTAATTTGAATTCATCCTCTTGTTTCAAATATTTAAAATTAATTAATTCTGCCACACAAGTTGACTGCATAGTTACTGAACTTTTAGCACATTAATAAAAATTAATAAATTGAAAATAAAATAATCAGAATAATTTCCATTTGCTGGTTGTGGATTTCTGTGTAGTTCATGTTTGGATAAACCCTTCACCTCCTAGTGAAACTTTTAGTATTGTTTTGTAACTTGGATCTTGATGTTAAAGTCATAAAATTTTCAAATACATAAAAAAATTCTTAATGTTGTTTAATGATTTGACTTTATCGTAGATTTAGAAAACAATAAACGAGTTAAGTAGTATTAAAGTTGCGGGGTGGCAATGGGTCGGTTCCCGTTGCCACCAGGCCCAACTCGACTCATCTTCTATAGAACTGCTCGGCTCGACCTATGGCTTGTGCCGAGTCGAGCCGCCCACAAACCCAACTTGATTTTTAAATTTTTTTTAATGTAAAATTTTTCGAACAAATTGAGCCAATTCACGAGCTGGTTCGTAATTTTTTTTTTTGGACTTGGCCCGGGCCCAGGCTTGTTCCTAAATGAGCATGAGCCCTCCATGGGTCGAGCTGGCGAGCCCACGGGCGGCTTGGCCCATTTGCTACCCCTTTGGCCAATAAAATTGTAAAAATCACAACGCATAAGAGAAAAATGAAATGGTGAAAACTTGTGTGAATGACAATTGACTCGTCATACTTTATTCGATGTGTTGTTTAATGGACATAGTTACAATATCGTCTTCATTCTATTTTTATTGGCATCACATATCCAGCCAATAGGTTAAAGAGTGCATTGAGAAACGGAATCCATATGATTTGATCTCCACATCCCTTATCACATGCAACTTAACGACGCACCTATTTTGATAGATTGAGAACTCAATGATCATTATCATAAGTTGAAAACCAACTCAACTTGGTCAAAAGGTCGAGGACCAACAATACAATTTTTTTCAATAATAATTTAAATTATGCTGTCCAAAAAAGAAATTATTATCGGTCCAAGTGATAAGTCTTTTAATTTAATTAATGGTAATGGATTGAGTTTCTTTTTGGTAGATTACGTTTGGTTCTGTACAAGTCATTTGTATTATTTAATTGGGCATGCCCATTAATGGCAGTAATCTTGGCTCATAATGAATATTTAATTATTTATTGCTTAATTAATCTTATCTTTTTCTTATTTAAAGTGATCGTGTCAAATACAGAACCAAACCAAAACCTTATTAAATTGTGAAAGTAGGACATACATAATCAGCATAGTTAAAAGAAATATATTTTCTGTGTTTTTCCCTTTCTTTGGGAAAAAAAAAAAAAAAAATCAATATGGTAATAAATTGAGTGGGATGACAAAACGTATTAATATAATTATATTCAAATTTTTTGACAATATATTTTCGTATATGTCAATAGTTAATAATAATCATTTGTGTTTAGTGATGGTAATGGAGCGAATTCGGATTCGATTGGTCTGATCAGTATCCGCACTGGATAAATTTTAAGAGATTCAAATTCGCCATTTCTTGGAGAGATCGGATCTAGGTCGTAGCGGATTACTGATTTGATCCGCAAATTGATCCGTGTATTTTTTTTTTTTTTTCATCAATTGTCATTAAAAAATTAAACAAACATTGAAACAAACTTTACTACTTTTTCCTTTCTTTTTTTTTTTTTTTATTTTTCAAATGAGGAGGATCGAATCGAGGCGTACATGATCTGATCTACGGATCGAAAAATTTTTGTTCTATTCAAATGGGATATCTCGAGTTTGGGAAGAATCAGATATTTTTGTCATTCTTATTTGTGTTTCTTTACCAGGCTTCTTTTGTATATATAGTACGAATATATGATTTTAATTTAATTTTTTTTTTTTTTTGGTCTAGTATTTAGTCTATTAGATAAGACGGGTTGTTAAAACACTCACCGTAAAGGTGTGACCCGGTCTTTTAATTATAATTTGAGAGTAATTGTATTAATAATAAAAAGGAAAAGGCTTTCTTTGTTTTCCTTTACTAGTTTTTCTTTTTCATTTTCTATATTTACAATTTGTATTAGGATTTAGGAATTAAAAATAAATAAATTCTTTTTAATATAATTATGCACTAAAGATTATTGGGAATAAAAGTGAGTCGTTGTGACTCTCCCCAGAGAGTGCTATAAGTGAAAATCTATAAAAGAGTACATAATGATTTTGTCAGCTAGGGATATTTGTGTAAATTACCTTTTTAAATATCTTGGTCCATTGGACTGGTAATGAAAAACTTGGGCTGTTTGCAATGATGATCTCTGAAGTTCCATGGGCCTCCATGAGGACAACCCAAAATCCAATACAGTGCTGGTGAAATTAATTTCTTCAATTTAGGGATTGAGGTAGAGAGATCATGGGGAATTGGAGATATTAGTGTCAAAATATCAAAAGTTAAAGATT
The DNA here is from genome assembly GCA_023638005.1 of Forsythia suspensa. Classification (NCBI taxonomy): domain Eukaryota; kingdom Viridiplantae; phylum Streptophyta; class Magnoliopsida; order Lamiales; family Oleaceae; genus Forsythia; species Forsythia suspensa. Next base: position 33,261,957 of record CM042674.1, on the reverse strand, counting down.
TTTATTGTAATTAAAACGTAGTGTAGATAATAATATATTTATTGTGAATATAATTAGCTTTGGGAATATGAATAAGGAGTGGTGATATAGACTCTACAAGAAATCACTAATTATAAGATTTCCTCTTCGTCCACGCCAGATCATCACATTAATCACTTTTTAAAAAGTTAAAAAAAGTTATCAGCAACTTTTTCAAAAGTGACATGTGTGACGATGTCACATGGACAGTACTCTATGAATAAGAGTGTTAAGATATTTTTGCCCTTCAAAATTAGTCGATGTGAGTGGCACATGCAAAATTAACGATCATATTGGACAGAAATTGTCTAAAATGACTATTGAGCATGACAACAACAGGTTGAGAGCACCAGCACCAAAACAAGAATAAAAAAAAAAATATGGGTTGAGACCGCAGAAACACCATAGGTTAAAGATGATTTGTGAAAAAAATTATTTATAAAAATAAAAATAAATAAAATTAATTGAAATTTATCTATGGATAAATTGTTTGGTAATTTTTAATTTTTTTTATAAAAAGAAGAAAAATGTACTAACAAATAATATCTTTATAATTAAATAAAAATTAATAAGAAATCATTATGACATACCTAGAGGTGTCAAGATGGTGGTGCCCACCGAACCCGCATTGGTCCACCGGTCTCGACCCGGAATCGTAGGCCGCCCAGAAATCGAGGGCCGCTCACGGGCCGAGGGGGCCGAACTGCTGGCCGCTCACGGGCTGAGGAGGCCGGCCCGCGTGAACCAGGCGGGCTAGTCATTGCCCGGACGGTTCGACTTTTAACTCACGGTCTATTTTGATTTTTTTTTTTTAAATAAATGGCATAAAGTCGTTTAAAGTGAATGATGCGATAGATACGTGTTGTTTTAGTCTTTAAATATATATATAAAAAATAGAAATTGAATTAAAAAAATTAAAAAATGTGAATTTATCATTGTTATTTATTTTTATTTAGTAATTTAACTCATTTTTTACTATATATGTAAACATTTTTTTAATTAATTAGGTAGGTAATTAAATATTTTTAGTAATTTCAAAAAAAATTAATTTTTATTCATACTGCAGTCCGAACCCCTATTGATACGCGGTCAACATGGGCTCGATCCGAATGAGCCAACGGATGGGTCGAGCTTGTATTCAATTTTTGTGGTCGGTTGGGTTGACTCAATTCATGAACCCGCTATTATTGCGGACTTTTTAACTAATGTGGACTGAATTTTATCGAGGCGGTTCCGGATTGACACCTCTAGACATACCATATATACAACTTGACTTATGATTCTTTATGACTTGAGCAAGTATCAAGAATTTTGTCCATAGACGAATTTCTACAATGTGATTCACTAGAGTTAAACTTTCAAACTAATACATAAAAAGATCTCGTTGTTAGGAGATAACACCATAGTAGCAAGTTATTTTTTAATTTAAATTATTGACTGATTAATCATCATATTTTAGAATAGACATACTTAACTTATAAAGAAAGTACTCCTACAATAATCATTGTAGAACTTTGCTTTTAGTCATTAAAGGTCTTTAACATTCCTTGAAAATCATCTTGTAATCATGAGTTAATTTCATGAGTTTTATCAACCACATAAACATGAAGATAATTGGGACCTACAAAAAGATATTATCATGCTCAAAAATATAATTAAAAAAAGAAAAAGAATTATTGTCCACCTTCCCATAAATTTTACAAAAATATAATTAAAAAAAGAAAAGGAATTATTGTCCACCTTCTCATAAATTTTACTCAAAACTATTATGTTATATTTGTTACACATAATTAATAGATTGAACATATCAAGTGATAAATTTTATCAAATAATAATGTATCTTTTTTTATTTTATTTTGTCTTATCTGATTTAAAGTACAAAAAAATTAATAAAATATTTAGCTAGTTCGTCGTAAAATATTGGACAACTTGGACAAAAAGTTGCATTAGATTAACAAGTGTTAGTAAACAAATTGTGAATATGTACAAGTTGCATTAGTTTACTCACCAACCAACATAAATTGTAAGCACACTTTTCATCACTTTAAATTGAAACACTAATGGGGTATTAATATATATAACACTCATGAGAGTTGATCCTAGTAAAAAAATCACATTCTTTACTTCATTTGTAATATTAAATTAATATATCAATTCTTGTAAAATTAAATTAAAAGAAAAAAAAAAAAATAGTCATTAATTAAGAAAATTATCTAATCGTGCTCGTGAACATCACTTGGGGTGACAAATAAACAAAAAAAATCCGTCAGTGAAACGAAAACAAAAGCAACCTTCGTATAATGTATTTTAACTACTAACAAAAATAACTCATGACAAATAATTTTAATTCTGAAGATTATTTAAAGTGACGATCGTTTAATTACTTTTTTTGTTTACAAATCTGTTCGTTGTACTCGAACCAACAAATTAATATAGTGAATTTTATATATGACAAAAAATGTCTCAATAAGTGGGACCAATGATTTTGTATTAATTGTGTGGTAGAGTAGAAAGGGACAAAACAATTTAGAGTGTCTTGATCAACTCATTTTAACAAGTTGTTTCTTAGTGCGCACACATTCAACGATTCAATGAATCCCATAATTAGTTGGGGTTCCTTTCATTTCTGCCCATCATTTCCTAGTTTTCAAGATCTCTTTCTTTAAATTGTCTTACTTTTAAGAATCTTCTTCAACACTATATAATTATAACAAATACGGGACGTTTTTGTTATCAAGAAAATAGATACTATTGAATAGAACAATCGAGAATATTTGAAATTCTTTTTTTCCTTTTTAGCCTTGCTTAGAACTCTTCAATCTAATTTACTTTTATTTTCATCTTTATTTCACTTTTGTCTTGTTAGGCCTAATGTATAATTTTTAGAAATAATTTAGCCACCAAATTTATTAACCCAACTTAGAGAAAAGAAAATTATTGATTTTATGTAGATTTTGAATTGAGAAAATGGTGAAGCAATATCAAAATAAGAGAACTTCTCTTTCACGAAAGTCATGATGATCGATGTTTCTTGAGAGCTCATTCTCTTAAAAAATTTGATCCGTAGATGCAAAATAAAACTTCTAACACTTTTTTCTTCTTTACGACTAAAATTAGTCTAAATTTGACACTGCACAGTCAAACGAAGAAAATTTAAACTAGTCCTTCAAACGATCTCTCCTTAGTCTTCGCTCATCAAAACTCGATCATGAATAAAATGGTTCAAATCTAAGTGACTCATTCTCATAAATCCTACAATCGGATTCCACCGCAAAAAAAAGGGTATACTAGTCTATATTGTGCACATGGACTTTTTCTTGTAAAATAATGAGTCGACTTATTGAATATTTTATATTCTTAATCGTTGAATTTCAAATTAAGTGTCAAATATCTCGAAACTAAATTAATCTTTTTAAATAAGTTTTATTTCCTTACCTTGACAAAGAAAGGAACTATTGACATTAATTACTAAAATTTAAATTAGTTAAAACAATTTTCATATATGGAAAAATAATCAAAATTCCAAAAAATACATGGGAAAAAATCTGAAAGTCTTTGGTCAAAAGCTCATTTAATATTCCTTTATATTTCTTCAAATAAAACATTTGTTTCAATTGAATGAGATGGTGACATTAATACGCACGCAAGAAATACAAAGGTGAGAGAGCTCTTCGCAACTCAAAACGCCTCCTTTTTGTACAAAACTATTCTCCTATGGAGTTCTGAATTTCGTTCTAATTAATGTAATAATTTCTGAATATTTACAAGAAGAATGCATGTAGCAATATTGATTTCTGTATATTCATATAAATTGGGTTAAAGTTTCAAAGATTCTTGAAAGAAACTTGCTTTAAACTAGCCACTCACTTTAGTATTCCTTCGGGAAAAGAAAAAGTAAGCCGAGATTTTTCTTTCTTTTTTAGTTCTAAGAATTCTGGAAAAAAGAGTGTACTAGTTATTGTAATGAAAGAATACACACGGGTTCTCTGTTTTTTTTTTTTTTTTTAGTTTCTACGGTTTCTCTTCCACTGTTCATTTGCTTCTGTAATTTGGCGTTTAGGTGTTGAGAAATATGGTGAAACTGAATGGGAAATTCGAGAGGATTTATAGTTTGAGTATTGCTTTTTCTAGAATCGGTTTGATGATAGTTTAATTTTTAATTTCATGATATTTTTTTCATTCCTTTTTTTGTTGTTCTTCAGCAATTAAAGAGAGAGAATTTCTGGGTTTTTTTGTTTTTGCAATTCCAAGTTGGTTTCTGTGTTTTTGTATTAATTTAAAATGCATCTGTGCCATTATTTGGTTTGGTTATGATGCGTCATTGCAGTCTGAATTCTTGACTTGAATAGGGTCATAATTTCGTTTATAATGAAAAATTTCCTTTTATTGTCTGTTGAATTAATGACATGAGCAACTAGAATAATTTGAAATATTATCACAAGTTCTTGCATGCCTGTAGTTTGTAGCTTTTGGTTGCTGAATTTCAAGTGCAAATTCTTTTTATTGTATTCTCGAGATACATGATTATTTATACATGTACCCGTACATCTATGTGTTGTTTTGTTCTAAATTCATATGTTCTCATAATTTCTGTTCTTTTTTATCTACTTTCTAGCTTTACAGTATGAAAAGGAGGTCTGTTATATCATATTCTGATGTTTTCGAACAAACTAAGCTAAAATACAAATAAGTTTGATTAGGCTTTGAAATTCTGATGTTCAGCTGCTAGTTAAGATCAGTCATGTCGAGGCAAGCTCATCTTCCTCCTCGCTGTCCCGAGCAAAAGAAAACCGTAACTCGCCCAGCTTTTGGTCCGGCTTCCCCGACTTCATGCAATATCGAATTGCATCCTGGAGGCCCTAGACACCACAAATCAATCTCGCAAAGCTCTATATTAGAGGAGCAGCCAGCATGGCTTAATGATTTATTGAGTGATTCAGACTCAAATTCCAGTGGGATTTTACACCGACGAGCTGCTAGTGATTCCTTTACCCTTTTGGATGGTCTTGTCCCATTACCAGGTCTAGATCAACTAAATGGATTGAAGACTCCGGATTCTTGTGAACCAGATAATGAATTTGAGTCTGGTTGTGCATATGGTCCCAATTCCCTCGCAGAAAAGACAAAGTAGCATTTCCTGAGAATGCAGTTGTTTCAGCATTATCCGAATGTCTTTTACAAAGTCCCCTGCAGAATTTGGATGCCAATATGAGTGTTTCTGGAACTGCACAGCCAGATTCATTTTGTGATGCCTTTGCTTCAGCTAGTGGGACTAATACTGACACAAAACTGATGAAACGGTCAGATTCTGTACTCAGTAGGTTTATTTTAGCAAATGGAATTTATTTTCTCGAATTGCTTGCTGCTTAGGGTATCATAATTGTGTCAGAATAGGAATTTCTTAAATGATTTCTAATAGGTAGAGTAATACTTCTATCTCAACTCCTGACTGGATAACAAAACTGTTATGTAGATGTGCAGGAATTGTTCTCCATCTACACAATAGAAATCCTGACACTTGATGATGGGTTCGTTTATTGATTCTTGATCACATGTTAATCCTCGTGATATGCCATATCACCTTAGCTACAGTCGTGTCCACTTGGGTTTGCGTAGTTCTTCCTCACACATTCTGTTTACTGAATTCTGAACTGAGAATTATTTTATTTACAAAGATACGAAATACACAAAAAATTTAGAGACCACTCTGGCATGTCTTCTCTTTCCTTAGAATTGAAGAACCAATAACTGCATGTCTGAGTGAACTTTAGAGCTTGTCATTGTTGAAAACAAACTTTAAATAGTTGACTATGCCCCTTTTAACAGGTTAGGCTTTTAGATGAGGTGGTTCAACATGAATCAAAGATACCAAGCAAAGGTCATGTGTTCAAGTCTTGCCGCTGCGCATTTATGAAATTTTGCACGTGTCAAGTCTTTGATTTAAAAATGAATCCACCTTTCACGTGTCCTCATGTCTTGAAGACCCTCTCTAATAGCTTAAACTTTTAGATGAAGTGGTTCAATAGTCAATCTCTTTTTGTTTTTGAGCTTTTCCATGTTCAATTGAAATTTAAGGCAGCTTATATCCTGTGCAAAGTTTTTCTTTATGACAAATTATGACCTAGATGCAGACATCCCGGGCAGCGATCCAGAGTCCGCAAACTTCAATATATTGCTGAACTGGAAAGAACTGTTGACATTCTTCAGGTACTTTTAGCAAAAGATACAAATGCAATTCCTGTTTTATTAGTGATTATATTTTGTACTCTTCATTTTTAGTATCTGATTATTGTACCAGATCGCAAGAATCAACTTGTGAAAGTGCAAAGTAATGCAGATGAATAATCACTATATCATGATTGAATACTAGGAAAATAAAAGCCATGTAAATAATTAACGGTTTGCCTTGTTTACAGTTTTCCCTTAAGTGGTTTCTTGATGTGCAAAACTAAGGTTCAAATCTAGAGTATGTTGTAGGTCAAACATCATTTTTATCTATACATTTCGTAGGACCTACAATTTTTATCCACTTTTTATCCTAGAACCCACTGCTTATAATCTACAAAAATCTTTACTAAATATACACTTAATACGTCACTAGCTTATACTGGGAAGTATTTCATCATCAACTGCAATAATGGCTTTGCACTGATCGAATACTACTGGCTTAATGCTACTCATATTTGTGACTCATTAGTGGTTCATCAATTATTTATAGCTTCTGCTCCTACCAGTTTTAATCAATTGCTTTCAACTAATTCAAATGTAAACATACAGAATTTGGAGTCGGAGTTGGCTGTCAGGGTTGCTTCCCTGTACCAGCAACGTATTGCTTTATCAATAGAGAATAACACGCTAAAGCAGCAGGTGGTGACACTGCAAAAGGAGAGATTCAATTCGGAAGGTAAGTTGTTAATGGTTGTCACCCGACACATTTTGCTACTCTGTGGTTTTTTTTCTTCCACACGAGCTTCATAAATGAAGTGTTCTGGAAAGGATTGCTCAAAATTCCAACTTTCAATCAATTAAGATGTAATTTTGCATAAAGGCCTCAAATTTTTGTTATACAATTATTAGATTTCACAGTAGCAATTCAGTTTCTGATAGCTTAACATATTACATGATATTCTCTTACTTGGAAAATCATGAAATCTGGATTTTTACTTCGAACAGTTTTTGTCTCAAGTGATATTGCGTATAATAGATTTCCTACACTAAAATTCCCTTCCCCATACATAATATGGGAATTAATTCTTGTAGGTCATGTAATTAACTAAATCCTGAGTGCTGCATGGTCTTGACATGTTACCACTGTGTCTTCTGGTGGTTGTTAGCTAGTCAAACTATCTTAGCAGGTGAAAAACTTCTTTTTATCTTCAGATATTACAAATCTGACATTACAATTCATGAAAAATATCTGGAAAATGGGTTTATAGGGGTTCTGCAACTTCCACTAGGGAGCAGGAGACCCGCAAAAACATGTTTTAAACTATGACTAAACTGTGCTAAGATAATGTAACAAATTAAGTTACTTTTGCTAACCGGAGGCCAAATGTAAAATTTGAGCCGCGAACCTTCTGAAGCTTTTGGGTCTCTGCACCACGTGTCCAAATCTGTGGTATCCAGTACTTGAAATAGTACTGGCATGTTACGTATATTGGAGTGGAACCTATTTGATAGGATTGAAGATGATAAGAAGTCAAATCTTGTTCGCATTCTAGAGTAGTGTCCAATGCGGTATACCAAGCATGCTCTAAAAGTAACACCTAGTAGGCTGTGGTGCATATCTAGTGACAAATGGTTGAATAGGCAAGAATGAGCAAAGGAAGAACCAAGCGACTGAGTGGTTGACTAAAAGTGTACTTTGGGTCCTTAACGTGCTGCAAACCATCACATAGAAATGAACACAAAAGAAAAAAAAAAAATTCTTCACGACGTTCTTCATTTTTAGAAACATAGAATGGTTGTCGCCTGGATAATTTGATCATTATGCATATGTTATACTATCCTGTGTCTCTCAGTCCATGTTTGTCCTACAAATACGTTTTGTCTTATCCATGTTTGTCCTACACTTTTTCTGTGTTTTTCATTTGTGCAGGTGAGTACCATTCCCTGAAGAAAGAGTATGAGAGATTAAAAATGTCTTTAGCTTATTCCTCTACTAGCAAGCTCCACGGCTGGTCGAACTCTGCTGCTGATTTAGCTTGTTCTGGGGACATTTGGCAAACAATAGACATGGGCAAACTTGATCTAAACTGACATAGTTAACTGTAATGGAATAGTGTGCTTCACTGTCCGAAGCTCTGAAAATTCAAGGTGAAGCTGCTCTAGTAATTGTTTTCAACCTTAAACTGCGCATATGTAGGTGATCTTTAATTTCATGTTAGGAGTAATATGGACGGACAGTAGATTAGAACCGATAGTTCTACCCAAGGATGGGCTGAATTAGCTAGTGCAGAGTAGAAACCCAAACTTCGATCCAAAAACTAACAATGTTAACAATGTGCCTCTATGTTTGATGGCAATATTAGCCACTGGATTCACCTTGACATGCACACCCATATTTGGCAAAATCAAGATATTCTGTCATTTCCACCCCGCCCCCTTCATTTGTCCAGCTAGTAATATTGCAATTAAGCCTTTAGTGAGTGCTAACACTTGAGACTACTACTGGATAAAGTATGTTGACTATCATGAGATGTTTGGTATGTTGGCTTGGATTGCATTGAGTAGGATCAAAGAAGTTAAAATTTTGTGTATTTTGAGTCCCCTAAAACCAAAAAAGTGGAAGAAAAAAAAACACAGGTAAATTTATAGATGAAATTGTAGCAAATCTCTGTTTGCAAGTGACACTTTTGAAATATTGTACTTTTTAAAAACAAGTTGATAAATGGTTATTTTGGAAAATATATCTCTAAAAAATTATTTAAATTTTGCTATATCTTCTTCGAATCTAATTCAAAATCAAATCTATTATTTTCACTAAATTCAAATCTTGGTCCACCACTGTTCGCTACCAGCTAATACACGTTAAATAAGTTATTTTGTTGATTTATTAATTTATATTATAAAAGAGCAAAAATTGCTAGATTAGTTTGGTTGTTTTTAGATCTGAAAATATATTTAATATAATTGTTTAAAAATTGTTGAGAGATTGAATTCATGGATTAATGTTTGGATGAAGAAAATAATTTAGAACTAGGAAAAGCAAACGAAGTGGGTTGAATAATTTTCGTTTGATAGTCTCAACTATTGTTCGAATGTCTAATTAATAATAATGATAATGATAATGATAATAATAAATAAATAAATAAATAAAATTACTAGTCAATTGTCTGTCATTTGTCAGAATGACATTTGAATGGCAAAAGAAAAAGAAAAAGAAAACAAACAACACTTAGAACTATATTTCAACAGTTTAATTATCTTTTAATAAAGGGATATACATAGCTTTCTACATCAAAAAATTACTGTTTTTACAAATGTTATTAAAAATTAGTATTTAAAAAATATCCTTTGCTTTTGTCTACATTTGTACATTTTTCAATCTGTACTTTCCAAATTGAGCTGGTCGGTGAGGACCCAACTCCAATAAAGGACTTACGCCTAAGCCAATTGGCGTACGGCCTAATGTTAACATTCATTGAGTTTGGACGGCCTAAAAACGTTTTCAATGCAACAATGTTTGCTATGTATATGTGACAAAAGATATTGACATTATATCAAAAACTTTCTCCAATACAACAATGTTTATTGTGCAAATGTAGCAAATTATTATTAGCTTTATAAAAAAAAGAAAGAGAGAGAAATGTATTGATTGGATAGAGATTATTAAATTAATAATGGACGTTTGCGAGAAACAATGTCTGAATTGAAACATTGTGTTGTTGTACACTTTCTAGTATTAATTGTGCCACCTAAGCATTTTTGGAGTATCTCAAGAGTATCTCCAACGCAACAATGCCGAGACACAATGTTTAAGTCTTTTTTTCGACAAATGGCAAAAAAGTCTTTATATGGCACAATAATTATTATTAGCTTTTCTAAAAAAGCTAATAATAATTGTCACATTCTGCACAATGAACGAACATTGTTGCATTGGAGAAGTTTTATTATATAATATCAATGTCTTTTCCACATATATATTGTATATTGTTGTATTGGAGATGCTCTAATACAACAATGTTATGGCACAATATCTAGTACTTTTCTTGACAAATGGCGTGCTTATGTGGCACAATTAATGTTATAAGGTGTTTAGAACAATGTCTAAATTCTAGACATTGTTCTTGACAATGTCCATAATTAATTTAATAATCTCTATCCAATTAATACATTTTTCTCTTTCTTTTTTCTAAAAAGCTAATAATAATTTGTCACATTTGCACAATGAACATTATTGCATTGAAGAAGTTTTTTGATATAATATTAATATCTTTTGCCACATATACATAGTAGACATTGTTGCATTGGAGACATTGTAATGTTGACATTCATTGAGTCGCATGCTGACCCCCAAAGGTGGACACGCCCGCCTTGCTCGGGCTTTGGACCCATTGAAGTCATTCCAAGTCATCATATAGATTCATTTTTGAAGAAGGATAAGAACTGTATATTATTAAAGTCTCCGTATTATTGAAGTGGTATGAATCCACTTTATATCTGTTTCAATAATTCAAACATTGTATTGTAATCAGTGTTAAACTCAGACAGCCTCGGCCTGTCTGACTAGAAAGTGATTCGGTCTAATTTTCTTAATTTGATTTACGATCCAAAAAGAGCGCTAGTTTTTTAAGTAATTTGGTAACTCGTATTTTTATGACCCACCTGGGTCATTACACAATCGAACACTTCAATTGTTTTAGTGATAATTTCACCCTCTACTACAAAATGTAAAATAATTTAAAAATATTATTTAACTTTTTTAAAAAATACTGCTTTTTATTTTTATAATATTGTTACATTTGTTATGTTTGTTAACTTTATTATAACCAACCACCATTTTTAACCCCATTGTTTTATTACCCTCTTATACCCAAAGAACTTACCAACCACCATTAACTACTCCTCAATGAAGAATCTCTTTCAGATCTAATTGAAAGTGCCAATCGAATGCTCAATACCAAAATTTACCTTATATTAATTTCTCTTACATTAACCCATTAATTTTGACCTCGAATTTCAAAATAAATTGAGTGAAAAATGAAGAAATAATGTAGAGATGGCAATGGGCCGTGACACAACGGGTCCGGCTCGGCCCATCCTAAAAAAAGTGGTCCGGACCGGCCCGTGGTCCGCGAGCCATGGGCCGGTCAGCGGACCCACGTAAAATAATTTTTTTTTTGAAGTTTAAAAAAAAAAAGAAATAAGTCAAGATAAAATTTTAAATTCAAACCCTCCTCCTTTTTCGGGGCTTGGGACCGGCTACTATTAGTGTAGACAGAGTTAAAATTGTACACAAACAAGTTGTTACGCGTACAATTTTTTGTAAATTTAAATATCAAAACTTATAAGTTAAAATGAATAAAAATGAAATGAATTTATACAACATATACTTACATTTTATGTATTCAATTCGTCTATCTCTTTGGTCAATATTAGGCTTACTTTATCTTAGATTCGAAGTTTTGCATTCTTCCAATCTTTCAAACACATTAAACTCTCTAATATGTTTGGTTTAAGTATTGACCTCAAATAATTAAGAATCCTACCACCTGTACTAAAAGCAGACTCCGATGCTACATTTGATACCGGATGTGTTAGTAGATCACGTACTATAATAGAAATAATTGGGTATTGGTGCTCATTTTGTCTCCACTACCTAAGTATATCAAAATTATTACTCTGGTCTTCATCTAACAAATAAAGCATGTCGTGACCAAAATATCTAGCTAACTCTAACGGTATATCTCTAATATTAGTTTCAACATTTGTGGCACGGGAAAGCGAAGAATAAGAAGAAGAAAAAGGAGAATTAGGGTTTTGAGTTCTCTTGTAAATAAGAAAACTCCAATAATTATTAGGATTAGGGTTATTTGAAGAAGAAGAAGAGTTTGGTGCAGGAGGTCTTCTAACGTTCTTATCGGTTTTTTCGCATAAAATTCGTACATTTTACATAATATTTTTTCTAAATTACCATAAGTTAATGGATTACCGTAACTCAAATTATTAGAAATTTCAGAAATAGTATGTTTAGTACCTTGTAAATTTACTATAGGGTCCATAATTGATGCTAACAGGAACAATATAGGCAGCTCTTCCCAATATTTTCTAAACTTGATTTCCATTGTTTCAACAATATCTGAAAAAATTGCATACGTCTTATATCTATTAAAATTATTTGCAATAAAATAAAAATGATTTAAAACTAATGGACTAGTAGGGTAGTATACACCACCACATGCATTTCTGGCGTTGTAAAATACTTTTAAAAATTTTTGAACATGAAATACAATTTGCCAATCATATTGTTCAAATCGTATTGTGGACCGTGTGAATGTCGGCCATTACAATAAGCAGTTACACAATGTTCACAACCTTCACATAATTCAAGCATTAAATAAGTAGAGTTCCACTATTACGTATGTCTGTACATATACTTTTAGTTGGAAGAAAATTTTCTACGTATAATTCATCAAATACTTATTTTCTAGCAAGTGAAGAAGTAATATATTTTAAGGCATACTTAATTTTTTCTAATTGTGGGTCTATATACTTTAAACTATCTTGGACAATTAAATTAAAAATATGGCATACACATCTAACATGAAAAATATTCAACCAAAATCCGGATGTAATTATTCAATTAATTTTTATATTACATTATTGTTAGGCGGAGCATTGTCAAATGTGATACTGCGAATTTTAGATTCGTAATTAAATTATTTAATAATTTCTATTAAATAATTAAAAATTTGTATGCCATTATGAGGGTAGTCAATTACTTTAAAAGCAATTATTCTTTTATGCATAATCCATAGTTTATCAATATAATGTAAAGTAGTCGCAATATATCTTTTATGATTTAGACCGGACCATAAGTCCGAAGTGAATGATACAACACCAACATATTTACTTAAATCATTTTTTATATTTTGTTTTCTTTTATTAAATACAGCAATAGTATCAGAACGAAGAGTGTTTCTAACAAATGGTAAATACCTTGGTTGAAGATACCTTTGTACAAACCGTGTGAAGTGAGGGCTTTCCACTATGCTAAGCGGGAACTCACCACTGGCCACCAACTGACACATGCCTTTCCGGCGCATAGAGTCTTGTGAATAAACACAATTGTTAAGATGGGGAGAAGAACTAGAAGATACACCTGGAGATCCGAACTGTAGTTGTGCTTGGTTGGTATCAACTCCTCCGTGCTTTTGCATACACTTCGAAAAATGTCGGTTAAGATGGCTCGTTCCACCACCCTTTTGTCATGTAAATTATTGTTTACAATATTTACAAACTTCCTTGAAAATTGGTTGCCCATCTGCAGATGCACCGGTCTACACTATTTTGAAATGATCCCAACACCGAGCCTTTTAGTTTTGCGGCTATTCGTTTAGTAGTCGATTGAGTAGTGTTGGTCGTTTCTAACTCTTCGTCGATATTATCTAAATCGAAACTTGGACCAGTGTTTCCAACCCCAAAATCATCACCAAATTCTAGAAATTGAACATTATTTAGACCACTAAAATCATCTTGAATTTGGTTTTCAACAGACTCGACACTTTCTTGAAAATTGTATTGATCCACGAATAATTGTAGATAATAGAAATGTAGAAGTAGAAAAAAGAAATGTGGAATATAGAATACTAGAAAGTATATTGGACAATTGTAGGGATATAGAAGAATAAGATTATAAATCTAGAAATAAGAAATTCAACAATAAATTGTACATTATAATTTTTTCGGATTGTTGTATGAATGTAAGATTGTAAGTTAAGAGATTTGTGAAGACAATAGAGATAATTTATGGGGTATTTATAGGTAAAAAAAAACTATAACCGTTTGAAAACAAAAATAAAAAATAAAAATATTTGGGGACCAAATTGCAAACGGTCAGAAATATGACCATTGCACACGGTCATATTTATGACCGTTGCAATCTGCAACGGTTGGTCTCCAGCTTAAGCTGGAGAACCAATTTGGTCCCAACCCAAATGGACCACGGACCGCGCGCCTGATCCGTGGACCAGGCCACGGGCCAGTCCGTGAACTTCACGGCTCGGTCCAGGACCGGATCCGTCTTTTTACGAACCGGGCCGACGAGCGCCCGGTCCGTTTGCCATCTCTAAAGTATGTAAAAATTCTAGAATTCTTTTTTTTGTATATGTTGATTTAGACTTGCATAGTGATATTTAATCACAAAATTAATATAATGTTAATTACATAATTTGCTATGATTCATAATTTTATGTTATATTTGACAAATTTAATTACCAGTTTAACATGAATTTACCCACCAATTGAACCACCAGCTCACATATTGAACCAACAACCCAATAGTCCACCTCCTTGTTCTTGTTGATGTTCAGACCAAGTCTCATAACTATGATTGTAATTGGTTAAAGCCTAGGCATCTAGTTGCCTATAAATATGCATGTTTGAAGTAAGAGAGGACACACACCTCTCCGAACTCTCTCCTTGTAATAAAAGTTTGATCTTGTTTAATCCACATGCAAAGTGTAACCAATACCCGAATTGATATTTGCTTCGCCATTATGCATACACCCATCAGGCCAAACAATAGAAAGGGAAAAGAATCATTCAATTAACTATTAACAGAATTTTGTTGTTCAATATGTATAGAGTTCTGCTTGTTGCATATCATCAAAGTATGACTCCGTTATTTAATCAACAGCAGTGAAAATGAAGATGAGAAAAACAGCACCAAAGAAAAAATTCTGCTTTCTTTATGTTTACAATGGCCTTTCACACGCACAATTAAGTGTGACAATTTCCCATTAAGAACTCCCTCTTTAACCTCGGAGTGAAGCGTGAGGGACGGCCGGCAATCCAAGCTCATCCTCGGTCTGTGCAACATCAAAATCAAACTAAGACACTGGTAACCATAAAAAACAAGACAAGCATGAAAATGCTAGTGCTATCCGTTAAGTTTATGCAGCAAAAACACACAAGAGTTGCATTTGCAGAAGTAACTAACTTGTGTAAAGTTCACTAGATATAATCAAGAAAAAGGAAACAGTTTGGAGTTCGTTATAAGAATCATTTTTTGCCAATCTGTGAAGCATGTCTACGTACGTACGTACAAAATATTTAGATATGCCATGTATTATGGATCAATTAAAAACTAGAACAAGTAAAAGAAAGTGGACCAATGGCAAATGTGCAGGCCGGAGATTAGTTCACCTATACTTATCAAAAATAGTAAATTTTCAAAACCTACAAATACTTAAAAAAATACAATATAGCAGACGCCTAACGATTTTTTAAATCAACACATATAAGGAGTTCAAGAAGGTGAAAATCCATTGCAGTAAACAAAACTAAACGAGAGAAATAACCTGCTTAGAGGACACCACCACTCTAATGTACCGACTCTAATGTACCGAATAAATAGGTTAAATTGGAACAACCAAAATATAGACGTTGCTATTTCCCCACTTTTGATTTATTAAAGCAGGGAATATCTCATTAGGTGCATAAAAAGAGATTGCTCTAATCATGAACTCGAAACTTGTGACTTCAGAAATGAGAAGAAGAATGACAGTTCTTTAGAGGGGCGGATAAATTCTTATAGATTTCATGGATTTTAATAGAATTTGACAGATTTCAATAGATTTGTTTATTATAGATTTTAATAGATTCTCGTGGATTTCGTTGATTTTAATGAATTTGTGGTCTTTTTATTAATATTATATTTTTATCTCCTCAATTGTTAAAAGCAACTTATCAACCGTAAGTTTTGAAAAAACTTTAAAATTTCACCATTCCATTTCAAGTCTATTTTTTTCTTTTCAAACCAAATTAATGTTAACAAGCCAACTCTTCATAAAAGTGCACAATTTTTTTTTATAAAAAGACTAGACTAATAGCCAAAAAAGAAAAAGAAAAAATAGACAACTAATTCATGATATATTAATATATATAATTTGCCTTTTAAATATTACAAATGAATAACGAGACGTTTATTACTTTTAACACGATTTTAAATTATAGAAATTAATTGAGTTCTTACAATTTTTTTTTTTAGCTATTCATTGTACACAAACGGAATATGAATTTTAAGAAAATGGTATAACGTCTAACTAGATCACTAAAAAAAATGTAACATTGTGATTAGAAAATAAAATCCATAACATTATCGTATATTAAAAGAAACTCATAACTTTGTCATTTAAAATAAAAAATTCATAAAGTTGCAAATATGAGCAGCGTCTGGAGAAAAATATAATAAGGACGTGAAGAATTACAAATTAGTACAAAAGATGTTCTAGCAAAATCTTATGTGAGAAGTGAGAGGTTTGAGAGAGAGAGAGAGAGAGAGAGAGAGAGAGAGAGAAAAGAAGAAGTCAATTGATACAAAAGTTTTTCAATAAAATCGCATGTGAAATGTGAGAAGTTTAATAGAAAGGAAAATAGAGAAGCCAATTGAAATTTTGATGTTTGGAACTAGAATTGTTAAAATTTTTAGTAGTTATAATTATAATTTTTAGTAGTTATAATTATAGTTCCAAATCTATTAAAATATGTTAAAATCCATTAATGATTTCTTTAGAAATCCACTAGTTATTGGGGACACCTAGATTTCTAAAGAATCTATTTAAATCTGAGTTGAAAAAACCTAAATTTCAATGAAATCTATTCAAATCTGAGTTGGGGAAACCTAAATTTATATGAACTTTTAAAATCCATTCAAATATGAGTTAAGAATACCTATGTCTAGAAAGAAAATGAAAGTTACCTGGGCATTTGTTCTGCCACCTGGAGCATGCCCTGTTGGTGCTGATGGCAGGTTGAGCTCTGCGTCCAGATCAGATTCCTTATCAGGTTGAAGATAAGAAGGCACTCCATCACCTTCAGTTTCCATCCCCATGTCTGCTTCCAATGCATCAAGCTCTGCATTGGAATATATCCAAAAAGGTTTATAAAGAAGTAAACAACAGAAAATTGTCACAGGACAACAATTGGCCTGTCAAGAAAGTTACTTGTTTACTTCCACAGCCTTTTTAATGAAAGAAACAAGAACATACTTCCACAATCTTAGTAGATATGTGAAAGAAGCACAATTCTAATCCTCATATTTTCACATGAAAATCAACGCAAAAGATCAACAATGTTCATATTAAGGTCCAGTTGTGTGTGTTCTCAATTAATATTAGGAGTCCACATTTGATCTTACCACCCATGAGTTCTTCCTCGTCAATGTCATCAGGTACACTATAGCTTCTACCTAGGGACTCTTGAATCTCATTGCTCACATCCATGAGGTCCATCATCTCATCTTGTAAATTCTGCGTACAATTTATTCCACTGTCCAATATGAGAAAAGTATCCAAGAATTCATTCACATACAAAAGAAATGTACAAGGGGTAAGATATAGACATCTATGTCTTGAATTTTCACAGTTTTCATCATTCCTTTGAGCTCTTTGTTTGCCGTCTTCAAGGCTGACATCTGGAAAGAATGTGGTAAGATTAGATATTGAATATTTCAATTAATAAACAAATGCATCTGATTTTCTAAATGTGGCAAGGAAGCATCCATATCCAACTTTGAATAGGCACATTAGGCATACGAAAATCTTAGGACATGGATCAGACACTACAAAAATCACAAAACAAAGGAAGGCCCTTCCTCACAACAGATGGGTGATCCTCCTACCTCTATGGAGGTAGGCAGCACGTTCCGATCACGTTACAGAATAAGCTCCGCCTCACAACTCTTGAACCTTTCCCCACAGGGCGCTAACAAGGAAAACATATTTTACTTTGAACTTGATGAACTGAGAATAAAAATAATCAATGGAAAAAATGCAAATCTTTCTTACAAAAATAAAAAATGCACAAGTATTAGTATAAAGGTCAAGTAAAATCTCTAAGACTAATTGAATCTTTATTTAGAAATACATAATGAGTACATATTACAAGAAAGGCCAAGTAAAATCCCTGACTAATCGAAATAAAGGAAAATTATGTCCCTCTCAGATTACCAGACAAATGTACTATGCTCGTTGGCTCAGTTCATTACAAACTTCGGAAGTTCAAAATCATGCAATGCAACACATTTTTGGTCACGCCCGTGAAAACAGAAACACCATAATCACTCAGTATTTATCCTTGAAATTCTCTACTCCTTAGATAGTTAAGAACTCAGAAAATTTTGACTTTAAATTCTTTTAAAGATCACAAAAACAGTCCAAAACACAGATTAAATGTGTCATAAAAAGTAAAATGAGACATTTGAAAGAAGAAAACATGTGCAAGCTCCCAAAACATACTGTTTGTTGCGCATCTTTAATCCCCTCAGAAGCAAATGCAACTTGATCAAGGTTGTACGTCTGATTGTATAGCATATCACGTTGACCTTCATACCTGTCCAGAAAATCCAAGAAAGATGTATACATCAACATGCACATGTCCATGTGCAGATATCTTCATGTGCATAATGAGCAAGACCAAAGTCAGGGATGACCACGGTAAATTAGAAAAAAAGGTGCTTCCAAGTGTAGCATTCATTTCCATCTATAATGCAATTCCCAAGACTCGATTCAAGCAAGGGTGAAGATGGGTATCACTAATATAAGAAGCAACACATAAAAATGCTTAACCCAAAGATGATAAACATTCTTATTATTTCAACCAAAACTACTTTTATGGCATTGTAAAACATCTGACTAATTTCCTCAAAAATGTAGAATTTTTCAGCAATTAAAAGGTTAAATAGGAGTCGAAAGAAAAAGATGAGATGGAAGACGAATTTTTCCGGTTTGGCCCATGATTATCTTACTTGAAAAGGTTTAATCAACACCTTACAAATTTAATTAAGACATTTCCCTTGAAAATAGCCATTATAGCCCTTTTTGTACTAACATTCGTATATGACATCATCCAAGCATTTGTTATCATAAGGGGCATTTGTTATATAAAGGTCAATTTGAGTGAACAGTAATGGCCAGGGCAACAAAGGGTCTTCTTGTATATTGAACAAGCCTCAAGGAGGTAAATGTAATTAATCCTTTCTTTCTGCTTTAAAGTTTATCTTCAAATCAAACAAAAGAAAATGGAAAAATTGAACACATCTATCTTCCCCTACTTTATTTTCTCTCACTTTCTCCACTCTACATTCCTTTCCCTCAAAGCATACATCTTCCCCTCAATTAGATATAAAAAATATTAGAAACTTCTCGTTTGTTTATCATGTTTCTGAGGCTACAACTTATGACGGTAGTTCTCAAAACTACTGAAAGAAGTGCGGCTCATGCTGTACTTTGCAACATAGAATCAGTGGCTTAAACTTCATTCAATTTAAAACCAATGAAATGTTGATTACGGTTGACAAAGACTAATGTATACCTGTGGTATTATGTAGTACAATCACTTGAAAAAGATGGTACTTCAGAAAATCTGGAGATATTCAGTAGCAAATCTACTTCTCAGTTTTTGTTCTTCATGAATGTCAGGATAATATTGGGAATTCATATTGAACGTTGTTCAGTTTGGTTGATCCCGCCGAACATCTTCTTAATATTTCCTCCCACTATTTTGGAGGGTGATTACCTTGACTCCCTGTAGTTCCTCTAATCCTCAAACAGTAATATTACGATTCTTAAACATCTCTGACAAGTTTTTAAGGGAATTCCCCAAAAATATAACCCAAATGCAACCTCATACTTGTTGATTATTCTGCTATATTCAAAGCAGGTATCCGTGTTAATTTCCTATCTCACAAACATATCCACATTTCAGCATGCTGATATCACAGAGTTGGTAAACCCCTACCCCCTCTTCTACCCCTCATTTTTCTCTTTATGAATTCTATTTTAACACCCTAAAACCATATCAAATGAATCCTAACATCCCACAATCAACCTGCTTTAAGAATAGCCAGAAATCACAGATTTTAATTGACACTTCAAGGTAACTCAACCTCAAGTAAAAGCATAAACTTATCCTTTGATATCGTTAGCAGGAAAAATGTTTGAAATGGCTGTCACCAAACTGTGCATCTACTAATTCTCCAAAATTTAGAAGCAATAACAAAGAGGTACTTACATTCTCTTTTGCTTGAGAACCCTCATGGCTCGAGCTTTGACGGCTTCTTGAGCTGGACCTGGTCGGGTCCTCTTAATCTGCTCTTTGTATTTAGCTAATTCAGAATCAAGCTTACTTATCTTCTCCTCAACCGTATCACCTCTCTTAGTGATCTGATATAAACAATGGAAGACATCTCAACCGAATAATTATCAAGATCCCAGGGAAAGCAGAGCTATCAACTCTACAGCATAAATGTACAGCACATTGAAAGCAAGCACCAATGTTATCATTTCACCAACCATTAAAGACCACCCTTAAAAGCCATGGCTCAGCACATTAGTAAGATACCAACTTTATTGCTTCCTAATTACTGAATGATAGTAGTAGGCATTGTGCATGTTCACCCACAAAGGAATTATATCAAATCTTATGACGTGAATCCTTGCAAAGTAAAATTTACTTGCAGCATTGAAAATATGTATTGACAAGCAGTTACTAAAGAATTGCATACACCTAAAATGTCAAGCATGGAATACAGTTATAGATGAATTAACAATTTCTCCATCAAGGCCAAAATCTTTCGATGAAAATTTCATTCTTTTATATTCTTTTGAACATAGAAGTTCTACAATTTTTAAGAGGTTTGATTTTATTAGTTGACAATCTCATATCTAGTCGTCAAGTTTAGGGGAAGAGTTAATGAGCCTACAACAAGTATCAAGCATTGAAAATATACATAATTTTTGAATACATGGGGGTCAATCAAAGGAGTAGTGATGTAGTGGACACATGCTCAAGAATACACATGTGCTTAAAAGCTGTATGATAAGGACAAGCTGCTGTATTGCAAGTATACATTTTTCCTAGCAAATCGGAAACATATTCCAATTCTCCAACAACTTCCAAACTGTAAACGCTTTTATCTATACCTCTTCTTTCTAAATTTCATAGAAACAGTTGCCACACTTTGTTGCTATCCATAACAACGACTATGGAAAAACAAATTATTCCACATAGAAATACTAATAAAAAATGCTATACGAGTAACACCACACACAAACAAATACGCGGATACTATAACAGACATACAAATCACGAAAATGATAACAATAAGGCGGTGCAATACGCAATAAATTGCGACATTAAGAGAAATAAAATCACAAATTACACAACAATAGATTCACATAAGAAAAATCAAATCCAACTATTCCAGTACAACACGTATGTACAAATCATTAATACAAGATAGAAGACGTCAAAGGTACGCACCCGATCGGAGGCGTCTTGAACGGAGGGAGGGGGTTCTTTGTCTTTCTTCACTCCAAACACTCTCCTCATATTTTCTTCTTCTGATTTCTTCTTTGCTTATTGCAGTGAGAATTAGGGTTTCAGTTTGATCTGATATATACACTATGTATATATATTAATAAAGAAATTTTTGGAAGAATTTCGATTTTTTCCTTTTTTTGTGACTTGTGAGGATGATCAATTCAAATTCTATGAAATTGTAATCTGACTTTGGGGGAAGGGAAAGATTTAATGAACTTTCCAGGAAATAATAATTGGTGAATTCGGTGGTACCTGGTAGACGAAACCAATTGGCATATTCCTGTACGCGTTAAGCTTTTGGAAGCTCGTTCACGCGCTGGATATGTATATATATTGTTATAAAATTATAAACTAGTATATATCGCTTACTCACGGTAGAATCCGACCATATACTATTCAAATTCAATATCACCAATCAATTAGAGTTTCGAGGTCGATCTCTAAGAGTGATGATGAAGGCCCGCTTCGAGAACGTTCTCTAATGGTGATGAATTGATATGGGAGGCGGAATCCAAAAATGTTGAAAACAAATTCAGCACTGGAGTTGAAGAGAATGGGTTTGAAAGAGGAAATGTGAGGAAGAAGAAGTGGTTTTGGCCTCAACTTTTGCAGACAGACGTATATAGGATTTTAGGATGAGTGGAGGTGAAAAAAACCTCCTAACGGTCGGTTTGATAATGATGAATAACTATTTAATTTTATTAGAATATCTATCAAATAGTTCAACTTACTTTAAAAGTATGTATCTAGATCATATTGTAATTCTCATTGGAACCTCATATATATATATATATATATATATATATATATATATATATATATACATGGATCCATTATTATAATGAAATACACACTTGGATTTAAATTTTCTATTCTCTTCTAACATGTTCTCTTAGTTTTATAATACGTTATCAGCATGAATGAGTTTGATAAGTGTGATTTTATACTTATCTAGGTCGTCAAAATTAGAGTATTGTGAGTATTTTTTACTATAATTCTACTTAATTATGTGTTAATTTTGATATTGTAATTCAAAATTCGAGTTTGGTTGTGTTTGGAGCAAAATTGGCGAAAAAAGACTAAATTGAAATAAAAGTGAAAATATAGAGACCAACTTACAAACATCCAAACATTGAAGGACCTAGGATGCAAATACATGGGCATAATTGAAATTAAAGTTTAAGTTAGATGGCTAAATTGACAATGATGTAAAGATTAGGGACCTACCGTGCAAAAAATGAAGACTAAGATGCAATGTGGGGATGACCGCATGTGCCAGGTCCGCGAACCAACAAAATCATAAGTAGAGGCCCAATTTCTCATTCCATTGGCCCATGCGAGTACATGGGCTTTCCAAGATTTTTCGGCACAGCATATTGTTTTCTTTCCTTATCTGTTTGGGCTTATTTTGAACTCTTTGTTGGACGCAGATTGATGCATAAATTTAGAGTTATTCTTTGCTCTATAAATACACATTATGAGAGAAGAAAAATGGAGATTCACAAGAGAATTATACACAACTCTTTACACAATTTTAGAGATATTTTAAGGAGAAATTTCAAGTTTGGGAAGAAGATTCACGATGGAAGCAACACGAGATCATTGAAAACTTTCAAGATTAATGGTTGTACTTATCTTTTCTCTTCACCTACCGGAAAATGAATTATTATTTGATTTGTATTTTATTCTTCACCATGTTCGACTAGGTTATTTATTAGGATAAACGATGTAGTTATTGACTTCAACTCAAGTTTAATTTTATATTTTGGATTTATTTACATATAAATTGTGTTGAATTGGCGCATTGCTTTATTAATGAGTGTTAAATTCAT
The DNA here is from genome assembly GCA_023638005.1 of Forsythia suspensa. NCBI lineage: Eukaryota > Viridiplantae > Streptophyta > Magnoliopsida > Lamiales > Oleaceae > Forsythia > Forsythia suspensa. The sequence goes on along the minus strand of CM042674.1, from coordinate 33,238,561 downwards.
GACATTAGTTGCATGTTAATTAAGAAATTGCATGTAGAACCCTCAATATTGCTTTTCATAAATAAGTTGTTGAATTGAGAAATTGCAACATTGCTTAAGCGGTTGTTCTAAGGGATTAAACATCTTTCATATTGAATTATCAATCGAGAGAAGAAAAATTGATAATAAGAGGTATGTTAATTAGATCTCGAGATAGACGAATGATCAATACTTTAAATTGGATTTGTTGATCGGTGACACAATATTTACACCAAAATATGAATTGAGCATGAGTAGGGTTAACTAGTGAAATTGGAAGTTTTAACTATTTTCTCATGTGAAACTTTCTCAAAAATCTTTTATGCTTTTGTAGTATTTCTTCCTAACAATCTTTAGTTTAATTTCAGTTAAGTAAAAATCAACATTTTATTGTGTGTTTGTTTGGTAAAGTTATTTGAAAGTAAAGTAGTAATTAATTATCAATCCTCGTGAGTTCGACATTTTTCTCATCATTATATTACTTGTTAACGACCCATTCACTTGCAAGATACAATCGATAACAAGTTTTTGGCGTCGTTGCCGGGGATTCGTTCTATTGATTATTACTTTAATTAATATTAGCCTTAACATTTTTCTTTCTTTTTGGACATTGGATTTTCTCTGTTCGTTGTTTCAGGTTTGCGCTTGTGTATGCCCCATTTGACGAGCATTGATCTAGTTGTTTTTTATCCAGAAATCAAAAAGACATTTCACTAACGACAACGTGAACAAAGAAATAGATACTACATTAACAAAATTACAATGGCTCACGACAACAACCAAGTCCAAGATCCACCACCAGCGAATGCAGCTTTGGGCAATCTTTTTGCCCCTGTTGTGCAAGCAGTAGCAGTTAATGAAAGGGATGTGCTTATTGGAGCGTACATGATGCATTTTTTTGTGGAAAATCGGTCCACTATAGTATATCCCTCATATGGGCATGACTTCCAACTAAGGCTAGATGTGATTAATTTGTTCTCCCAACAACTTACCATTCTATGGACGAGCTAATAAAAATCCACACTACCACCTCTCTCGTGTTTTTGGAATACTGTGGAAACTTCAGGGTGTCAGTGGGTGTCAATGAAGAGCATTCAAAATGAAACTCTTTCCTCGCACATTGAAAGATAAAGCTCGAGAATGACAGGATTTATCACCTTCTGGAAGCATAACCACATGGATAGATCTGGTTCAGAAGTTTAGATGAAAGTACTTTTCTCCTGCCAGGGTGAACTGACTTAAGCATGAAATCTCAACCTTCCAGCAAGCAGGTTAAGAAAACTTCCAAGAAGCACGAGAAATGTTCAAGGAGCTTCTTAGAAAGTGTCTCAGTCATGGTTTTCCATTAGCGGCACAAAATCAATATTTCTACTTAGGATTGACTCTCAATAGCCATTTTGCAGTGGACTCTATTGTATGTGAATCTATTCAAAATAGGTCGGCCACGACCTTTATGACTTATATGAGACCATGAGTGAGTAGTTTGTAATGTAGCCAAATAGAGATTCACAGAAAAAGACAGTTTGATTGCATGAGGTAGACATAAATACTATACTACTTGCTAAAATCGATTTATTATCAAGTAGATGGAAACCTTAAAGCACTCTCAATTCGTTAACATGATCCAAGCACCGGTTCCGATTTGTGTATATTGTGGGACAAATCATCAATCGTCAAACTGCCACTTGATCACCACTTATTCTTCACCAACCGAGCAAGCCGCATTTGTGTAGAATTTTCAACGCTAGCATAATAATCCATTCTCATAGACATACAATTCAGGCTGGAGAAATCATCTCAACTTCTCATACGATAACAATCAGAATGTTCAAAATCCACCAAATCAAGAAAGTCGGGATAGGAAAGGATAATGGAAATAGGCTTTTTCTCAGTTGGCAGAACGGACTGATACTAAACTCTAGGGTGTAAAAGCATCCATAAAAGAATTGGACCAACGACAATATGCAGCTATAAAAAATGTAGAGAACCAAATTGGACAGATGATTAAACTTTTCACTAAAATACAACCAAGCACGTGGCCCAGCAACACTGAGGTCAACTCCAACGAGCAAGTACATGCAATAATAATTAGAAGTGGGTATAGCTACCATGCAAAAAGGCTAGTCAATGAAAAAAAAGTTTTTGAAGAGCAGGGCAAAAAAGTAACTTCAGATAGGTGCAGACTAATCACGAGCAGGTGGTAGACCATGGAAAAACAAAAGCTCCATAGCCAATCAAGAAATATGTACTTCCCATCCCTTTTCGACAAAGGTTAAATTCAGAGAAAAAGAAGCAAGATCAGTAGTTTGCACAATTTTTTGATCATCTGAGGAAGTTGCATATTAGCATACTTTTTGTGGAGGCTCTGACTCAAATGCCCAATTACGCCAAGTATACTGCTTGCAAACAAGAAAAATTTGGTAGAAGAAGAGACAATAAAGCTTACAAGATAAGTCAATGCCATAGTGAGAAAGCAGCTACCAGACAAAATGAATGATCCAGTACTTCACAATTTAAATTACCTTCGGCAGTCTCATGATCGACAGGGCATTGTGCGATCTTGGTGCAATTATCAATCTAATGACTCTTTCTATTTTTAGGTGACTAGGACTTGGTGAAACTAAACCTACAAAGTTCACTCTTCAGTTGGACGATCAATCTATTAAAAAGCCGTTTGAGATGGTAAAAGATGTGGTGATGAGAGTAGAGAAGTTCTTATTTTCCATTGATTTTGTTGTTTTTTATATGCCTGAGGATGCAGAGATCCCTATTATCCTGGGCCGGTCCACATTAGCTATTTCGGATGCTCTCATTGATGATTCCACGAGGTGTATTGACATTGATGGTTCAGGACGAAATGGAGGTATTTCATATTTTGGAAAAAGATGGTACTACCACCTCCTCCTTAGTGGACATGATATCAAGTGTGACCTTGAAGAAATTCAATAAAAGATTTTTAAAAGGTTTTGGGGGAAGAGGGGGGGGGGGCGAAGCTAGCGAAGACATGTGAAAGAAAATGGCAAACATGTTATTCAAATGCAAGAAGTTGACATGGATGAACATATGGTTGAAGTTGAAAATGAAGAAAACATCGGTAATGTACATATTGCATTTGTTAAATGGAAGAGGAATGACAAGCTACAAAACATGGAGATGGAAATCAAGAGATTATTGGAGAGTGGCACCTTCGATGATCTTGAGACCCCTTCTTCTTACACTTGAGTAACCGGACAAAAGTCAAGCTAATGACTATAAATAAGCACTGAATGGGAGGTAACCCATTATTCTGTCTTTGACTTTATTAAGCATTGCATGTATTTCTTTTTATTATTCATTTTTAGATTTGCACTAGTAACTTAGGCACGTTTCCTTGGTTTATCTCTTAACATGTGTATGTATAATGGTTGCAAAAAATAAATGCAAAAGGCAGCTCTACATACATTAGGACCTTCAGTTCCACTTTGCCTCCATCATCTAACTTACCTCCATGGAGTCTCTTAACCATTTATCTTTTCATCTTTATGCTGCATTGAGGGCAATGTAGACTTTAAGTTTGGGGTGAGCAAAATTCGAGTTGAATTTTGTTTTTTATTTTGAGTGTGATTTTTTGCTTATAGTTTAATATATGATATTTGAAAAATCCAAAAAAAAAAAAATCTTTATTGAAGTATATTTGTTGGATAGTCTTGGCACCAACAATATGATTATTTGAAATTGTTTTAATTTATAACTCGTGGACATGAATATTACTTGTATTTATGTTAAATTACTTATCTACGTTAGATCCTTACTGAGCACAATAGTCATGATGATCATTAGCTGGGTGGTTGTACTTGTAGAATGTAATAGGTTTCCAATTGGAACTAGAATAATTAAATCAATGCCATAAATACAATTCAATCACCAAAGCAAGTGAACGAATAGTTTGGAAGTGGTTGAGCCGTTGAAATATCTAGGTAGGAATGTGTTGATTTCGTGCATGTGGAGTGTGGAGTGTTTTTGGTTAACAATTAGAAGCTAGGTGATGAGCAGATGCTAAGAATCTAATCTCCACATATTATATCATGCTCAAAAAGGACATTACACTTGTGTTATCATATACCTCTCTTCGTAAACCTTTTTTACTCGAGTAATAAAGCCCGTAGGGTTTTTCAAAACTCGGTACCATAGGAAATGTAAAACCTGATAGCCATCGACCTAAAGCTAGCTACAAGAGTCATCTAGAAAGCTTAAGAAAGTGAAGTTTTACATATAAGATAAGATTAAAAAAAAAAAAAAAGCAAGTCCGTGGAACAAATATGCAAAACCAGTAAGGTTGAACCTTTATGTTTACAATTTAGGGATTTAGATAACTAGTGTGTTTGACTTGCCCAATAGAAACTTGTCGATCAAAAGACTCAATAAAGGAAGAATCATCACAAACTTAGGTAGTTGCTATCATTGACTTTAGCCAACCAAACTTGAGCGAGAAAGTAATAAGTGAATCAAGTGCAACCTTAGAATTAATAGCCTTAGTTAGAGAAAAAAATATTAAGTTTAGAGGTGTGCAGATAGTAATGAAAATTTGACCATTGAAGATCTAAGTTATCACCAACTTAGTGCATTATAATTATTTGGATTGATTATGCGTGCACACACACATAGCAAGCATAGAATAAGTTAAAAACAAATTTGAAGTAACGTTGTTTTAAACTTTTTAGGGATAATTGCATCAAAGGTCCCCAACGTTTCAAAATCGTTGGGGATATGCCCCTAACCTAAAAAAATAGCACCATACATCCCCAACGTATGAAAACTTTGGCGTGGTAGGTCCTTTATGACCAAATTACCCTTCTCTTTAAATAAATAAAAAAACAAAAAACGAGAAAAAAGAAAAACAAGATTGAAAACTAACCAAATGTACCCCAAAAAATAAAAAGTAAGAAATATACCACAAAAAAAGAAATAGGCCCATCTTCTCCAAAAATCCAAAATTCATCCTTTTACAATCAAACACTTGTTCTGGTGAGTATCCGAAATATGCATATGGATTCACCATGAATGGAGATTTTGAAAACTCAAGTGTTGATCAGCAACTCGGTAGCCCATCAGTAAGAGGGCTTGACTTTTTATTCTGAAACCCAGTTGTCAAACAGAGATCAAGATCAGATAACTACATCAAGTTTCCAAGTTTATCTGCTAAACTACTGCAGTTTTGCACATTGACCCTTGATTTTAGGCTGGGATCTTGGAGCTTGAACATGTCGGTGCATTCCAAAGCATCATCAAGCTCCGGTGGACCACCAACAAACTTCGAGATCGGCCGCAATGTGCCTCCTTGGTGGACGGTCTCCACTGCGGCTCGCAAACGTGCCAGTTTCTGTCGATAAAAGCCCCATCGCGCCATTCACATGATTCATCGTTCTTCTAGCGACTTCATATAACAAAGACTGGAAAACAATTTGCACATATACATAATATTAACAATTTCAATTTTCTTCATTGACGATGATAAAAGAAATGAAGGAATTAAAATTGACGACAAAGATCGAGAAGTTGCAATTAATACCATGCCTCTCGTTAATTGGGATTGCTGAAAGGAAGGACATGAGACCAGCACGACCAAAGAACTTGGCTACAAAGACAGTGGCATAACCTTGGGCTGTACCACTTTCAATCCATTTGCTGTATCGATCAAAAGGACAGATAATAAATATTGTATTTTTTAAAACTCCATTGTTGTTTAATTATTACAGCAAATGAACACAAGTGTTGGATTGTAAGAGGAGGAATTTTGGGTTGGATTTTGGATTTTTGGAGAAGATTGACCTCTTTCTTACTTTTTATTTTTTGGGGTATATTTCTTACTTTTTATTTTTTGGGATACATTTGGTTAGTTTTCAATCTTGTTTTTCTTTTTTCTTTTTTTATTTATTTAAAGAGAAGGGTAATTTGTTCATAAAGGACCTACCACGCCAAGGTTTTCATACGTTGGAGATGTGTGGTGCTATTTTTTTAGGTTAGGAGCATATCCCCAACGATTTTGAAACGTTGGGGACCTTTGATGCAATTATCCCAACTTTTTATGATTTATGAACAGTATCAAAAACTGAGACAAAGTAGAAAACTATCTAATAAATGGAGTATTTGTTATTTAAGTTATGTTTGGTTTTATTTTGTTTGACGTTTATGTGTTTGTTATTAATTAGTCTTGTTCAAGGATGAACAAGAATTCAAATTTGAGAGTGTGATAAGTGTGAATTTACATTTATCTAGACCATCAAAAGTAGATTATTGTGAGTACTTTTGAGTGTAATTTTACTTAATTATGTGTTGATTTTGATGTTGTAGGTCAAAACTCGAGTTTGGTGGTGTTTGGAGCAAAATTGACAAAAAAGAACTAAATTGAAATAAAAGTGAAAATATGGAGACCAACTTCCAAACGTCCAAACGTTGAAGGACTTTGGATGTAAATATATGGGCAAAATTGAAATAAAAGTTTAAGATACAGGGCTAAATTGACAATGACGTAAAGATTAGGACCTACCATGCAAATAAATGATGACTAAGATGTAAAGTGAGGATGAATTTGGCCAATGCGATCGCATGGGCCAAGTCCATTGCGATCACGGACCACGATCCAAGTCCATTGAGATCACGGACCAACAAAATTATAAGTAGATGCCCAATTTCACTATCCATGCATTTGTACGCCATTTGCTCATGCGATCGCATGGGCTTTCCAGATTTTTAGGCATGCAGATTGTTTTTCTTTCCTTATGTATTTGGACTTGTTTTGGACTCCTTTTTGTATGCAGATTGAGGCACGAATTTAAAGTTTTTCTTAGTTCTATAAATACACATTATTAGAAAAGAGAAATGAGGATTCACAATAGAATTATACACAACTCTTTACACAATTTTAGAGATATTTTAAGAAGAAAATTCAAGTTTGGGAGGAAGATTCAAGACGGATGCAACACAAGATCATTGGAGACTTTCAAGATTAAGGTTGCACTTATCTTTTGTCTTCATCCACCAGAATATGAATTATTATTGACTTATGCTTTATTCTTCACCATGTCCGGTTTGGTTATTTGTTAGGATAAACGATGTAGATATTGACTTCAACTCAGGTTTAATTCTATATTTTGAATTTATTTTCGTATAAATTGTGTTGAATTGAAGTATTGATTTATTTTCATGATTTATTAAAGAGAGTTAAATTCATGACATTAGTTGCATGTTAATTGAGAAATTGCATGTAGAACTATCAATATTGCTTTTCATAAATAAGTTGTTAAATTGAGAAATTGCAACTTAGTTTATGCGATTGTCCTAGGAGATTAAACATCTTTTCATATTGAATTATCAATCGAGAAAGGAAAAATTGATAATAAGAGGTAAGTTAATTAGATTTCAAGAGAGACGAAGATTAATACTTTAAATGATTTGTTGACCGGTGACATATTATTTACACCAAAATATAAATTAAGCATGAATAGGATTAACTAGTGAAATCGGGAGTCCTAACTATTTTCTCACATAAAATTTTCTCAAAAATCTTTTGTGTTTTCGTAGTATTTATTCATAGCATTCTTTAGTTTAATTTTAGTTAACTAAAAATCATCATTTTACTCTGTGTTAAAGTTACTTGAAAATAAAGTAGTAATTAATTATTAATTCTCGTGGGTTCGACAATTTTCTCATCATTATATTACTTGTTAACGATATGTCTACTTGCAGGATAAAATCGACAACATAGCTCACCCAAAATAGAGAGAAAATTCGAGAGCAACAATTCAGAATATTCGCAGAATCTGGGGCGGTCAGCGTAGTTATGATTAAATGTTGATATCTCAGTGCTCCGTGGCTTGTTCATTATGAAATTTGGACAGAAAGTTCAAAACTCATTGTTTTTCAAATCTAACGGTTAAGATAAAGATATAATGGTTCATTCGTAGGCAATTACTACATGAACGGTAATGAATTTTGATTTTGTTGGAAGTTAGTAATTCCTTTTTATGTATATATGCGTGATGGTTGTTTGTGTACATGAATCAATAGATGTACTTGTGTAAATCTTTTATATATATATATATATATATATATATATATATATATATATATATATATAATGAATTTTGAATTAGTTGGAAGATACTAATCCATTTTCATGTCGTTGCTCATCAAGAAGCACAACTTCACAAATATCAATATTCTATTAAAATATTATTTGTTCCAAAAGAGCATAATTGTATAAGATCTAGCATCTATTATACTTTTTCTTAATAAATAATTTAATATTCTTAAATAATAATATGTTATTGTTCATAAATTAGCGCAACACTATATTAATATTCAAGTGGAATATTACTTGTTGGCGTGAGTTGTTAGAATAGAGAAATTATAGGAACATTTAATTGTAAAATCCCATACTTCATGGGTCTATCACAATTCTAGCCTTAGACTATGTATAGCCTAGAATAGTTTCCTAAACTACCTCTGTGCCTATATATCATTGTACTCGTTCTGAAAATGAATATATGAAAAAAGAGAAACCTTCCTTCCAACATGGTATAAGAGCGTGGTCCTAGGAACTTTGCTCCAACCACCTCTTGACCAAAAAATCCCAGACCACTTGGAATCCATGGAGGTACCTAATGATCTTGTGCAACATCACAGCCTATAGGCTTAATCCATTCTTAACGACCTGACGAACAAGATGACAGAAGTCTTGACCAAAACCCAGTCCTCACCACACCCACTGCATGCTGATTCATCGACTACTCCAATCAGCATTAATTTGGACGGCTCCAACTACGCTCTATGGTCCCAGGTTGTTGAGATGTATATCTCTGGAAAAAATAAGTTGGGATATATCAATAGAGACTCTCTCCAGCCTCCATAAACATATCTATCTTTTAAAGATGGTGAACAAAAAATGCCTTAGTCAAGTGATCTGATCAACTCGATGGAATCTTCCTTGATTGTTAACTTCATTCTCTTTTATACTTCTCAAGTGTATGATCTTAGGCGTCGTGTAACTCGCATGAGACAAGCTGGCCGATCCATTGAAAAATATTACAACTATCTTCAAGGCTTGTGGTGAAAAATTGATTTATATTGTCGTAACCCAATGGAATGCTCCGATGACATCTAGAAATATAATTCAATCATATACGAATATGAAGTTCATATTTTTCTCGATGAATTGGATGACCGAATGGATTCAGATTGATGTGCTCCAATTCAAACTATTTCCTACGGTTAAGCAGGCCTACGCTCATGTTTGAAGGGACGATGTCTGCTAGACTGTGATGACATCTTGTGCGAATTCTACTCCTTGCACTATTATGGCATCTAAAAAAATCAAGACAGGCCAATCATACACACAGTCCAAAACAGGGCCACTTTCTCTAAACAATGGAAAGTCGAATCCACTCTCCAAGCTTAAAGGTCCATTTGATGGCGTGAAGTGCACTCATTGTGGCAACACAAAACATACTCGTGAAACTTGCTTCAAGTTACATGGGTATCCAGATTGGTAGAATGAGCTTCAAGCATGAAAAAAACGTGAAGTTGCAACTACTGATGTAGGCACAAGTAGAACTGTTGTGTTCACTGCTAAACCTCAGTTATCCATCACCTCCCAAGTAGAATCTCCAACTGATTCCACATGTCTAAATGATCAAGGTAACTACGGTCACACATTTTTTAGCCCTACTCACCGAGATGATGGAGCATGGATTATCGACTCCGAGACTACAAACCACATAACATTTGATTCCAATGATTTCTCTCATATCACTCTGCCAAGACGAAGTTGTATTGCTAATGCTAATGGGGGTCACATATCTGGTTACATGGGTTGAATTGTGACTCTATCACCTTCTCTTTCTATCTCATACTTTACATGTTCCATCCCTCTCCAATAAACATATGTCTCGTAAGTCAAGTTAGTGCAGAACTCTATTGTGTGGTATAATATTCCAAGTTTTGTCTTTTTTAGGATATTCTCACCAAGGAGATCATTGGGCGTAGTACTAAGAGGGAGGATTATACTACATGGATGACTTTTGTCCGAGAAAAGCTAATCATATACACCATACAGTTAGCAACAATGAGAGGCATATTTAGTTATGGCACCATCGCTTTGGGCATCCGTCGTTTGATTATTTAAAACACTTATTTCAAGATCTATTTTAGAATTTACAATACTCATATTTTACATGTAATGCTTGCATTGTGGCCAAGAGGCATAGAGTTTCTTATCCAGCGTGCATGGATAAAAGTGATATTCCTTTGCCTTAATACATTCAGATGTGTGGGGACCCTCCCCAGTAACTATTGGCCATCGCTAGTTTATGATTTTTGTTGATGATTGCACTCGAATGACACAAATTTGGTGTTTTTTCAGTCCTTTCATGTCATAGTTTGGACACAATTTTCAGATCCTCCAATCTAACAATGGTGGAGAAAATGTAAATTAGAAATTTCAGGCATACTTCCACAGTCATAGTCTTCTCCATCAAACCTCGTGTTCTCAGACCCCATAGTAGAATGATAATGCCAAAAGGAAGAACTAGCATATATTAGAAACTGCACGTGCTTTATTGATCAGGGCAAATGTACCTAGTAGCCACTGGGATGATGTTGTCGCCACTGATGTTCATGTTTTGAATCGTGTGCCTACAAAGTCTTAAATTTTAAGACTCCAATACAAGTTCTTTCTCACCATGTTCCCTTGCCTACAGTGTTGATGATCCTACTTCGAATTTTTGGCTATGTGGCCTTTGTTTATCTTCATAAGAATCAACATATTAAGGGCTTGTTCGGTGAAATTTTTTTTTTTCAAAAATGAATTTTTTTGACTACTTTATTGACTTTTCAAACTTTTGTATAGTGTAAAAAATTTAAAAAGTTAAAATTAGTAGGCAAAAATATAGGCTTTTTTGAAAAAAAATGGTTACCCAACAAGTCCTGAGTTGGATCCGTGTGATGTCTGTTGTCTATTTTTGGGGGTATGCCACACAATAAAAAAGGTCGGTGCTGTGATCCCATCACCAAACATACCTACATCATTATGGAAGTTACCTTTCTAAGGTCCGACACTTTTTTTTTGAAATTGAACATTTACCTTGCACCGTATGATTTTCTAAGAAATATTACACTCCTTCCTGTCATTAAATTCTTACTATGCTTGTGATGCAATTCACTAGAATCGACCTGATAATATTAAAAAAGAAAGACATGCAACACTCAATTACCACTGATTTGTTCACCGTAGTTTCCTTCATTTCTTTCTTCTGCACAATCTGCCATGCTACAACACATGCACGTCGTGCCTAGTCGATCAATTACGTATTAATCAACATCCAATTGATCAAATTCGACAAAGAAGATTTGTTTAAGCCATCAAGGAATCAAGGCAGCCACGCCAAAGAACAGCACAATGATAATGCCCCGAGCTAGTCATGCCATTGCACACACAGGCCATGGTGTGCGACGCCGACAGATCATCATCCCTTTCTCTGAATCCTTCATGTTAATGACTAGTGCTCGATTCACTGCTGCAGTTATTTCGATCCTACCAATCTCCGGTAACCCAACTTCCCACCTTCAGCATTTAAAGTGCAATTAGAAACCCTCATTCTACGTTAATCCTAAACGCCTTTAGCACCAAAGCTCCAAAACAAAATACTAGAACACGTGTTATATTTATTCTACACAACTTAAATTCCATATCCCAAATATATAAAACGGAAAACAAAATCAAAATGTTACGTTCTGTAGCAGAAAGCATGTCAACTTTCATCGAGGACTGCAACATTCGGAATGGAGAAGGTTTATAAGAAGGAAAAGCTTCAGCACATAAAGCCGAGAAAAAGTACTTTTTATTACCAAGACCACAAGGGGGTGAGTGTGAACTACGATGGGCTTGCAGTTGCAACAAGTGTTGTGCTAAATTGCAATTCATCCTTGACTTATTAGTCTATCACTAGACTAGGATTTTAGACCAAGTTGCTTTCGTGTACTCCCAACAAACAAGTCCCCAGATTTTATCAGGCCAGGAATGCGTCCGACAACAGGTAAACAGAGAATTTGAGCCACTGCATTTCTTCGACCGAGTGAAACAAGCGCAATTGGTGAAGCAGGCTTATAATTGGCCAGTGCGTTTTCATTGCTTCCCTTTATTAACAAATTCAAGTTCTTAGCAGCCACCAACGCATGCTTTTGTGCCAAATATCCTTGTTTGAGTTCCTGAATATAATTTTACGCTGTAAGAATAATAACAATGAATATTGAGAGCATGAATTCAATTTCATATAAAAGATTTCAAAGAAAAACATTACCAAGGTTTTTTTTTCCTGCTTAATAATTTCATAGAATTCACGCAATTGGGAAAAACCTGGGATTAAATACCTTCTATGCGCAGTGAAGACTGAGACTGATAGGAGCATATGATTCAACATATTTCAATCACTTGTATCGACTCCTTTAAATGTTTTGGAATATGAGTAAAATTAGGTATTGTTATGTTTTTTTTGTTAAACCAAACTCTCTGCTGTTTCTCCAAGGCCAAACAGATTCCAAATCTCTGGATTATTTGAAGGCTATTTTTGTCCCGATCAATGGGTACAAAGGTATACAAAGATGCTTTAATTTCACCACATGAAATCATTTTAAGTAGCACGAAGAAACTAATACTCGGAGCCAAATAAAGTAAAACAACAAATAATGCTAGACTTACCGGAATATCAGTGATATCTCCAATACCAAAGACATTCCTGTGGCCCCTGACCCTCAAGTTTGCATCAACTGTTAGCCTTCCATGACTGTCTAAGCTATCCTTCAAAATGGTCTCCTTTAGCCACGACGAACCAATTGGCTTACCTGTGCAAATAAAGTGGCAATCAGCTTTTACGGTCTCTCCACCAGATGTTTTATAAACATCATCTGACCAAGAGTTCAAGTCAACAGATTGTCCCAAGATGACTTCAACCTTCTTCGAAATCAACCAATCATGTGCCATTTTTCCAGCCTTTTCTCCAATGAATTCTAACAACCTTGATCCTCGATGCACCAGTGTCACCTTCTTATCAGGAAAGTCAACAACAATTTCAGCTGCTAATTCCACACCAGTTGGGCCCCCTCCAATGATCAAAATTGAATTTGCAGATCTTATTTTGGCATGTTCTACAACCAGGAAAAACAAGTCAGAAGCCGGTAATCATAGTAGCCATTAAACAGTGAGAAAAGAATACAAGAGTTTTAATAATGTCTCAATTTAATAGTTAGAATGAAACAATAACCATGTTGTGAGAATCTTGAAATCAGTAGTAAATTACAGATATCATCCAGGTTGATATCTAGGCTTTTTACGCGAAACTGGTCTCAGATGGACTTAAGCAGATCACTTAACTTGGCCTTTCTTATACAATTCAAGTCACTTGGACGTCTCTTATGATTTTCAAGCATTGTTCAAGATATACCATTTTTGGAAACGATTATTAAACACTGTTGCATCCATGGATATACTTCACAAAGGCATTTATTTTCTCTTTTCACATCTCTTCATATAAACCTATTTACTAGTTTAGGGACAAATATCTATGTATAGCGTGATGAGCACAACTCCTGTAACTAGAGAGTCATTGAGCTGATAACCCTAGTATAAAGTTAAGAATTATCAATCTTAACTGTGAAACCGAAATGAGAATAGCATGACCATATTGGAAGTCATACTTCTAAATGCAAACCCACCAGTACAACTAATGAAGGTAATGTGGTGGAAGAAATGGATTAACCGCTGAAGCTACAAGATTATATGTAATCCCAATCTCGATTATTTGTGCCAGTCTATCTTTTACCTGCTTGGTAGTAACTGAGCTTCTCATATTTTGTACAAGGAGCAGTATCTGCATGACCAGTGGCAATGACAAGATAATCATATGCAATTAGACGGCCTTGAGCAGTCAATACTTCATTCTCTGTGATGTCAGTTGCAGCAGATATGACAATGTTTGCATTAGGAAGGTATTCCGAGTGATTAATAACTGATCTCTGTGCAAATGATGGTTCAACCATTGATCTCAAGTTTGCCCAAGAAATCTCAAAGTACTCCTTCCTGCAGTTTCAGTTTTAGTTAAGCAAAGGAAACCAAAATCATAAGATGTTTTAAATTATGTTCAACTGCAAAGATTTGCAACTCTTGGTCATCTCATTATAATGTTGATGTATTCAGCATAATTTAGGTTGAATCCTGTCATTGCGTCAGAGTTTTGACATCAACCAGATGATATAAAAGCTGCACAAAACCCATGGACTAAACCAAAAGTAACAGTTTTCAGCACCATACCTGTTAGATGTGTGGAACCTAATTATACGGTACATTTTAAGTATTATATGGGTACTTTGAGAAATTCGCACGTGTTAGGTGAGTCCAAATCTACCGTCCCCAACTTCCTGTCCAGTGTCCCCCTAATTAAAATATGTCACCTCAACCCAAATTTACACTTCACCAAATAGAAACAATGGGGGATTAACTGTTGTTAGGTTAGGAATTTGAGGACACAAAATCTAAGCTCGTGTTAGGTCGCTTTCATATTTCCTTCTATATAAAGGGCATTAGGACGGGCCTCTTTTGTGGTGTAGAGAAAAAACACAGAGGTGTAAGATTTGAAAACACTGTAATCATTCTTCTTCTTCGACATTGTAAAATCTTGCAGCAACATCAAGTGGATGTAACTCTCGCATTGAGAGTGAACCATTCTAAATCGTGTGTTTTATCTTGCTTTCGCGTTTCTCTATTACCTATAATTATTGCCCTCGCTAATATAGGTTAAGAGATTAATCTATAACATTAACACCAACCCTTCACACCTAGTGAATCCTCAAAACCACTTGAGAAACATTTGATATTATTCCTAAAGATCAGTCTAGGATGTACAAGATAATTTTGAATTAGACCTCGTAAACCGTTCAATGTCCATTCTATTTGATGTAAGGAATTAAGACGTACTTGAGCCTTACAAAGTTGACAATAAAAAATGCTCATGGTACTAAACTTTTCGATTAATGAGTTTCAAGAATTTTTAGACACTTGTGAAATATATATCCAGTACGTTCAAGGTGAAAACTTACTACCCAAAATGCGGTGGGAATTTCAAGAGTTATAAATACAAAGGCTTGACTTTTAAGGGCATGTTTGGCATTTTTGGATAAAGAAGTTTACAATTACAATAGATTTTTTATCTCTACATGGTATTGCAAAAAGTGGTTTAACTGTTTGAGGCTTTCGCCTTTAGGTGCACCTCACGTGAGGATTTCATTAAATGTCTTGAAGCTTATGCCTTAAGTATCATTATTGAGGCTTACACCTCAAGGCTCAGCCTCAAGCTAGCACTAAGGTGTGCGCTCATTGGTATTGCCTTTTATGGACTTTTTATTGTTGACCTAACTTTTTAGGATTTTAACATTTTACAGTTTTTTTTTTTTTTTTATTCTTCTTCCTTTAAGGACAATGCGCCATTGCAAGTGGAGGATGATATATATATATATATATATATATATATATATATATATATTTTAATTCTTCTACCTTTAAGGAGAATGCACCATTGCAAGTGGAGGATGACGACATAGATAAAAAAAATGATGGTGATGAAAAGGGAAGAATCAAAAATATGTTGACGATTCACTTAACAAATTTATTATTACTCATGTTATAGGAGACTCCAAATATGTTTCTACTTCTAAAATAATATTGCAACTTATTATGTGATTACTAATTTGAAAACTTATTATTATGTACTCCTTTATTGATCTCTTTAGGTTTGTTTGCAAGTTAAAAGTTTAATTTTATTTTATCATTAAGTTTCGAGATGGTTTATAGTTTAGTATAAACATATTTTTTATTTTTGCATTATTTTGTATTATTTTATTGGTATGTCGTGGGACTTACACCACAGAATGCCTAGAGGTTTACATGTTACAAAACTCCAATCATGCGAGATAGCTAAAAATTGGCTTGTGCATAGATGCTAGAATCAATGTTTAAATATCCTTAAATTGGCTAACTTTTCCTCTAACAACTGAAACGACATCATAATTTTATCAAATGCCATAAATTCTCTCAAACAACATAAACTCAAAATCTTAATGTTTTTTGCACTGTGGTAATTCACAAACCCTACAAACAAATCTGGTATGCATAAGCTCATTAAAGTTTTGGCCATGATGTAGAGTGTGAAGTTTCCTCATATTGTACACATACTTTGTCCGTGATATAGAATTACTTCAATAAACGTCCACATATATTGCATTATTGGAAAAACCCCAAACACCATTTTGGGAGGGAAAGGAAAAATGTTGTAGGAGTAGTAAGCCAGTAAAGCACCCGGCACCTTTACTTCCTTCCCAATTCTCTTCCTTACCTAACAAGGGTATGCTCACCCTTCACTTCCGTTTATAGGCTAACTGTTCATCACCCCCATCCTCCCCAATAACTAATAAATAAGAAAACAAGAAAAGGGGGTAAATAATTGGAATTTTATGGAAATGACATCCGACAACAAATTCACAGAAAGCTTATAGCTCTCCTGATTGTCCCACAAGAAGGTAAATAAGGGCCTCTTGGGTGGGAGTTGATTGAAGCAAGACAAGAGTGAAAAGAATAGTTTTCAAAAATTATCTCAAGCAAAGACACTCCTCAATGCTAAAGAACTTGTCGATGGGAGATTTCCAACAGCTATCAGAATTACAATTTTCATCTCTATCTGTTGTCATTAATTACCATCCTTCGCCATTCTCCTTTTGGTGCTCCGACTCTTATATAAAGTTCTTGGTTGGACAAGTCAAAAGTTGGAGAAATAACATGTCCTCTATCTAAATAAACTCACAATTGATATTGGATCACAATCATCTCAGCTAAAGTAAACTTTCAAAACATGTGCACTGTGCTCCTCAAACCTAACCACACCGACACGCCATTAGCCATGAGATCAGTCAACAAAGCAAGTCCTCAAACTCATAGAGCATAATTTCCTTTGATGAGCCTTGGAAGTGTTACATAGTTTTCTGAAAAATTTACTCTTTAATGCTCATCAGCTTCCCATTTCATCAGATTACACATCTAGGAAACCTTGCCTACTTAACACCAAAAGTGCAACACCATTGAGTGTTTCCAGTCTCTGGTCACCCTTTCTTTTCATAATTTACAATTACAACAAAAAAAGCCATTTGTTTTCCAAAATAAGGTCTAATAAGGAAAGTTTATATTTCATAAAATGATTTTATTCATGTGGATTAAGCTTGTTAAAGCTGCAATCACATTAGCAGTCAAAAGTTTCACCATATGCAACTCAGGATTAATAGAACTTAATTGAATTGCATCACAAACTTACAAAGCAGTGTGAAATGAAAACACAAACATAAACACAAATATATCCACAAAATTGCACATTAATTTAGATTCGATTTTCCAATTACATAGCCACAAGTAAAGAAAGCATAATAAAAGTGAAAGGGAGCTTACAAGTCAATAAGGAAAACATCTGCATCGTTTTGAAGGGTCTTGGCAATAAGGGAGCCGGCTATTCCACCTCCCACAACCACAACCCTCTTCTTCTCTCCAATCGGATCGTCCATTATCAAATCAGAATACCATATAATTTTTCACAAAATATGGAATTAAAAAAAACAGCCAATGCATTTACTTAAACGCTGAAATTCACAAAAATGGGTGTAATGAAAAGGGTAATGAAGAAGAAAAGGAACCCAGTTGCCCTTTGTAATGGAAAACGAATATGCAACGAGAAAGGGAGTTACTGGGTAGTCCTCTGGGAGGGGCAACCCCTTTGCCGTAAAAAATCACCGCTTGTCATCCTCATTTTTCAAGATCGTCCACTTGGCACTTGTTTGGTTAAATTTTTGTTAGATAAATTATTTTTTCTCAAATTCTGCACCCGCTTTAACGATATTATAAAAATAAAATAATTATAAAGTTTGAAAAGAATCGATTTATTTGAATTAAAATTATCGAAGAAAAATGAAATCAAAAAAATTTAATATAAATGTATATATTTGTTTTTGGGTGTGTGGAGGTGAAAATCTCCCAACCGGTCGATTTTGATTATTTTTTTCTCAAATTAAAAGACTGTTTATAACGATATTATAAACCCAAATTCAAAACCAATATTGATTTATTTGAATTAAAATTATTGACTTTTCAAATTACTTTAATATAAATTGACAAAATTCTTCTTTCTACTTTTTTTTTTTTTTTTTATGAATCAGTGTTTCAAGTTTTGCACGACAAATCACGAGGAGCGCCTTTTCTTCTCGTTCACACCCAAGTAAATTTGGATGCGGTCACAGCTTATACACACTTGAGTTGGACATCCGACGATTCTCCTCTCTGTTGACTACTGTCTTCCAACATAGTTGTTGCCTTCCAATAAGAAATGTTGATTTCTAGGTGTCACGGAGATTCCAACAAAAATGTTGCTTTCTACTTTGAAATGACATTTTATTGTTTAAGAGTAATATAGACATTTCATGTTAAAATTAGTTGAAAAGTCAAAAAATACGACTGAAATAAACCATTTTTGGTTTATAGTCTCTATCAAATAAGACCTCATTTTCAACCACATATTTATTTTATGAGACCTTCAACTTTTATCAACTTTCTTACTACATAATTTATCAACTTTTATCAAAAACTCCTAAAACAACTACTTTTAGACTTTATCAAACAAACACTTAATTTTGAATAATCATCTAATTCCTTAGAGTTAAATATTTCAATAATCATTGAATTTTTAGTTGCATCATCGATCACTCACTCAACTTTTAAATTTTACTACGTGCTCACTGAATTTTAGAAAATTACAATCTGTTAATTACTCTCCATGATTGTATAACTGCCAATTGACGTAAGCATATACGTTGCTGACGGAATGTCTACGTGTCTAACTGAATGCTCATGTGAGACAATTTAAATATTTCAATAATCACTAAACTTTTAATCGTGTCTTCGATCAAACACTAAACTTTCAAATGTTGTTGCATGCTCACGAACTTTAGAAAGTTACGCTTCGTTAATCAGTTTTCACAATTTCGTAACTGTCAATTGATGAAAGTACACACGTGACTGACAGAACGCCCAAGTGGCACACATTTGATGTTAAATTCTGTCAACCAATTGAAGATGTTCATCCATGTCATCAAAGCACTTTTTCAAAATACCATTTTATACATGAGAAATGTATATTCTTTCTCTAAATTGAAATTCTTCAAAGTCTATTCCCCCAAATTCAATTCCTCCAAATTCGAAACCAACCTCTAATCCCTTATTACCTGCAACAAAATGATAGTGCTACCCCCACAAACCAACCTAATCGAGGACCACCATTATGTTTAGAAATCAATAATATCGCGCATGGAGGGACCAAATGGAGGTAAGGTCAAAGTCTATTAGTTTTTGTTTGTTTGTCGTATTATGTACCCAAAAATCGGTATGTATGAAATTATTCTCTAGGAAATCTAACCCTAAACGTGAAAATTATATATTTTTATTTTTTTATGATGAATTTTATGTTGCATGATGTTTGTTAGAACATGTATTTCACTTCGAAAAATATGTATTTGGCTATATTGGATCTCTTTTAGCAACTAACTCTCTTTTCTTTTGTTTGTGTTACCAGATTTGGAGGAGGATTCATACTTCATTGATTTCTGAGATTGAATTAGATGATGATGATGAACTATTGTATGAGCAAAATACCACAGAAGGCATTGAAACGGAAGTTGGAGATAGATTACTTGAAGGGGTCGGAGAGGTTGACAATGAAGTATACGACTTAGTATCTATGTTTTGAAGAATTATTAAATGACTATGCTGATGATGAAGTTGATTTCTAAATAGAGTGGTGATCCTCAATTAGGCTAGTTTGTGGTGGGGGGTAGCAATGTTATTTTGTCACAGGAGAAAATATGTTAGGGTTGGAGAATTGAATTTGGAGGAATAGACTTTAAGGGATTTCAATATAGGGAAAGAATATACGTTTCTCATGTATAAATCATATTTTGAAAAAGCGATTTGATGACATAGATTGGCAGCTTCAATTGGTTGGCAGAATTAACCTCAAATGTTTGTCATGTGAGCGTTATCGTCAGTCGTGTGTGAGCTTTCGTCTATTGGCAGATACTGAATCGTGATGAGTGATTAATGAAGTGTAACTTTCTAAAATTCGGCGAACACACAATAATATTTGAAAGTTCAATGAGTGATTGAAGACGCGACTAAAAATTCAATAATTATTGAAATATTTAACTCATGCTACGTTGGCATTCCGTCAGCCAAGTGCATGCTTCTGTTTATCGATGGTTACGGAATCATAAATAATGATTAACAGAGTGTAACTTTCTAAAATTCAGTGAGTACGCAACAACATTTGCCCTTTGTAATGGAAAACGAATATGCAACAAGAAATGTAGTTGCTGGGTAGTCCTCTGGGAGGGGCAACCCCTTTACTTGTAAAACATTGACTTAGTACATCATCAATCACCATTTTTTATTCTCATTTTTCAAAATTGTCCCTTAATTTTGAATAATCATCCAATTCTTTATACATTTGACCTGATTGAACATGAATATTTTATTCGTTTAGATGAAAAGATGAACAAATTACTTTAATATTATTTTTTCCTTGAGCAAGAAAATGATACTGATATTTTATATTTCTATTCCAACTAGATTCTAGTGATGGCATCAAAGAATTAACAATAACTAAAAATCACGAGTTAAATGTTTGAATAATTAGTGAACTTTTAGGCTTGTCTTCGTTCAATCACTAAACTTTAAAATATTTCTGAGTGCTCACTGAATTT
The DNA here is from genome assembly GCA_023638005.1 of Forsythia suspensa. Lineage (NCBI taxonomy): Eukaryota > Viridiplantae > Streptophyta > Magnoliopsida > Lamiales > Oleaceae > Forsythia > Forsythia suspensa. Next base: position 33,217,669 of record CM042674.1, on the reverse strand, counting down.
CTTTCTGTTACTCATTCCTAAATACCTATTAACAGCCTATGGGCAAAACTGTACATATGACAAACAAAATACCACGTGGCACACGTGTCTACCAACCAATGTTGAGTTAGTCGCTATGTTAGCAAAAAAACAAAAAACCTTTATGCGGCAAGATTCTAGCGACAAGAGAGAGTGCTAACTTTCATTAGCACTATCTTTATGAGGCCGCTAGAATCTTACACGGCCATACGATAATTTTTTCAATTGCCATGCGTGCAATTTCATCCACATGCTGTTAATTGGTCGTTAGAAATGAGTAACGGATAGTAATTTTGTAAAGTTCAATGAGCACTCATAAACATTTTAAAGTTCAGTGAGTGAATGAAGACGAACCTAAAAATTGAGTGATTATTCAAACATTTTTAACTAAAAAATCACATATGTTGAACTTATAAATAATAGAAGAAAGAAGAAAAAATCACTATTGAGGTCCTCCATATATTTAGAATATAGTAAGTAGATCATCAACTAATTTTTTTTCTTTTTTTTTTTTTCTCGAGCGGGAATAGGGAGAGTAATACCCAATAGCTTGTGTTTATAGCATTTGCATATCCAATTAATATATTTCGTTAGTCATGTGTAGTACATGCAATACACCTTTTTCATTAAAAAAATATGATTAATGTAAGTTGGGACTTATAAATTTGAGATTTATAAATAATAAAAGGAAAAAAATCATCGTTTAGGCCCTCAATGTATTTAGAATATAGTAAGTGGATCCTCAACTAATTTCTTTTCATTTTTTTTCTTGAGTGTAGATAGACAGAGTAGTATCCAATCACTCGTGCTTGTAGTATTTGAATCTCCAATTAGTATATTTCGGTAGTCATGTGTAGCACATGCAATACACATTTTTCATAAAAAATATTATTATGCTTTCGATTTTAATTGAAAAAAAATAAGAAAATACATTTTTTTTTTCATAATTTCCACGTGATGGTGCACAACTAGGGTAGGATGCTATGAGAGGTGATTGAGCGTTGGAGAATCGGGACTAATAAGAGCATCTCTAATGTATTTTAGGGTGATGTTTTCCTACCCATGGTGAGTAAGAGTTATCATACTCACTGCTGAGGTGGCAGCCTCTAATTGGCAATTCATGATCTCACACTCATTAGTTTTTTCATGAATTGCCAATTAGAGGCTACCACCTCATCTGTGGGTAGGAGTTAAGTAGGAGAACATCCCTCATGTATTTTATGTAATACTATTTAAGTGACATGCAAGTTAAAAAATTTGCAATCAACGTGAAATTGATATCTAATGAATAGACACTCAATTCCAAAATTAATCTCCAATGGATTTTATTTATATATTAAAATAAAAACAAAATCACATCTAAATCTTCATAGAAAATATAAATTTTGTCAAGTCATCATGTCTAACAAGCCTTCTAAGTCTAGATGGAATTTTAGACAGTATTTATTTTTTCTTTGTCATGTCAGTTGGACAAAGTCTTGTCAAAGTGCATTGAAGATTAATTTTTTAAACATTGTTCATTTTGCTTATGTGATAAATTTTTTTAGCAATCCACATTTGTATTGGAGTTGTTCTAAGTCACTCGAGGCAATTGAAGGAGGGGACATGACTCGGATATGCTGTTGGTTTTTCTTTATTTTTTTCCTTTTAAAAATAAAAATAAAAATATGTGTTTATCATTTTATCCTTAAAAAATACAAAAAAATTGAGTTTTAATAGAAACTAACGGAATTCGACTATTCGGAACTCAAGTGGTACATAAGTGGAAGGTAGGAAATGACTTTTGCTATAAAAAAAAAAAAAAAAAAAAAGAAAACTTGCTACATTTCGAGTAGGTAGATAGTAGATCCATAATTTTTCCATGATAGGAATATAAAATATAAACTATGTTATTGGTAATTAAGTCAAAAAGATAACTTCAAGTGGGTAGTATTTTCCCCAAGTCATGTTGACTTCAAAATCTGGTCAGCCCCAAAGTCAATAAAACATGGCCACATCTCTGTTTTATACAATACTTGCATACTTGGGACAACGTAAGAATACAAGATCGTTGCCTCGATAAGGGGTGCAATGATCGTATGATGATCAAGTTAGATATAGGAATTTGGGTACGGAGAGATAAGTTGACAAAGTTTTGGATAGGTTTAATTGATTTCACATACCTAGCTTAAAAGAATCATGAAGTGTATTTGTAGAGTTTAAGGATCAAATGAGTATTTTTACCTTCTAGGCGGGCTTTTTCCTACCTATATGGTGACAATAGATGGATGGCCGACCTCATCACTTTCTCGAAGTGGTTGATGGATGTTACTTCCACCTGCGACTCCTGCAGGTTTGCCTAAAACAACAATTTTTAGGGAGTGCCAGATTGTTCCTTTCTACCTTGTCCCATTCATTCACTCATATTTATTGCCAAATGGTGAGCTTCCTATCCAGATTTCGTAAGACCCTCTGAATACATGCCTACGCAACAGACATCGGCCCTTGCACAAAGGCACTTAGTCTCATATTCCATTATCATCATTTGTCCTTTGATCTTTGCGCGGCCAACTAGGTCTCCCAATCTTTAGCCTCAGCCTTAGGTTTTGGATTTTAAGCTGCTAACTTTGCCCTAGGCACGTTAACTAAGCTTTGACAAGTGTTTCTATTTGAGCCTTGAGTTAATTGGCCTTGGTCGTGGTTTAAGCATCTAGTTCAAGTCCATCGGCCTTGGCTTGTCCATGTGTATAGGGCCGCCTCGTGGCTCTTATGTGGCGTTGACTAGGCCTCCATGGTAGGCGAAAACGTAACAATGATCTCCAAAGTCTAAGGCCATCATTTATGTTATGCTTTAGGACTTTGATTTGTTATGATTATATGTGCTTGCTCGTCCCTTTGAGCTCCTTGGCATACCAGTCTAAGCGGCCATAAAATTCTCAGCTTCGTCTCCGTGTATGGGGCTGTGTCATTGTAACATCCCCAAATTTTCTACAATTTTAAAGAATTTTTCGGCAACTTTTAGAAATATTTTTTGGGGATGTTTAAGGATTTGGTGCTACAAATGAAAATAAGTCAATTAGTGCTACATAAAAAAATATTGAGAATGGTGCTAATTTTAAAAATAAGAAAGTTAAGCTGCTTAAAGTTAGAAATATCTATGCTAATGGTGTAGCAATAAGGGATAATTATAAATAATTAGGACCAATAGAATTTTGCCAAGTGTACAATAGATGCCATATATTATTTAAAAAAAATTTAAAATGATAGTGGACGGATGGCCGACCCATCGCATCACTTTCTTGAAGTGGTTGTTGGTGGTTACTTCCACCCACGCCTCCTGTAGGCTTGCCTAAAATAACAATTATCAAGGGGCGCCAAATTGTTCCTATCTATATTGTCTTATTCGTTCACTCTTATATCTTGCCAACTTGTAAGCTTTCTCTCTAGACCTCGTGGGACCCTCCGAGTGCATGCCTACGCAACTGACATTGGCCCTTGTACGAAGGCACTTGGTCTCAAATTCCAATATCATCATTTGCTCTTTGATCTTTGAGCGGCCAACTAGCCTCCTAATCTTCAGCCTAAGCCTTGGGCTTTGGATTTTAAGCTGCTTACTTTGCCAAGCCATTGGACTTATTCTAAAGCCTCGACATACACTGCGTTCGGGGAGCTGTTCCAAGCCCTAGACACGTTAACTAAGATTTGGCAAGTGCTTATATTTGAGCTTTGAGTTAATTGGCCTTGGTCGTGGCTTAAACATCTAGATTAAGTCCATTGATCTCGACTCGTCCATGTGTATAGGGTTGCCATGTAATCTTATGTGGCATTGACTTGGCCTCCACATAAGGCGAAAACCTAGCAATGGTCTCTAAGTCTAAGGCTATCATTTATGTTAGCCTTTAGGACTTTGGTTTGTTTTGATTAAATGTGCTTGCTCGTCCTTTTGAGCTCGTTGGCATTTGGTTTTTCTTTGTTTTTTTTCCTTTTAAAATAGTAAAAATAAAAATATGTTTATACTATTTTATCCTTAAAAATACAAAAATTGAGTTTTAATAGAAACTAACGGAATTCAACACTATTCTAACTCAAATAGTACACATAAGTGGAAGGTGGTAGGAAATGACTTTTGCTAAAAAAAAAAAAGAAAAAAAGTGTAAGCTTTCATACATTTCGAGTAGGTAGATAAAGTGTGATCACATAATTTTTCCATGATAGGAATATAAAATATAAACTATGTTATTGGTAATTAAGTCGAAAAGATAACTGAGGCTGGTAGTATTTTCCCCAAGTCATGATTGACTTCAAAATCCGGGTCGTACCCCTGCAAAGTCAATAAAACATAGCCACATCTACATCGTTTGTACAATACTTGCACACTTAGGACAACGAAGAATACATAAGAGATCGCTGTTTTGATAAAGTTATGATGATCGTATGACGATCAAGTTAGATATAGGAATTTGGGTACGGAGAGATAAGTTGAAGGAAGTTTCTCGATATAATTAATTGATTTCACATACCTTAGCTTTAAAAGAACTGGATGCCGATTTGTATTTGTAGAGTTTAAGGATCAAATGAGTATTTTTTTACCTTCTAGGCCGGCTTTTTCCTACCTATATGGTGACAATAGATGGACATGGCCGACCTCGTCACTTTCGAAGTGGTTGATGGATGTTACTTCCACTCCGCGACTCCTCGGCAGTTCGTCATTAAATAACAATTTTTTCGAAGTGCCAGATTGTTCCTTTCTTACCTTGTCCCGGCTCATTTCACATATATTTATCGCCAAATGGTGAGCTTCCTATCCAGATTGTTAAGACCCTCCCGAATACATTTTCTTACGAATGCACAGACGTGAAGCTTGCACCTTATGGCGTAATTTCAATTTCATATTCCATTATCATCATTTGTCCTTTCGATTCTTTTCTTGTGACCAACTAGGTCTCCCAATCTTTAGCCTCAAATTTTAGGTTTTGGATTTTTAAAAATCGCTAACTTTTCACAAACTGCGTTAACTAAGCTTTGACAAGTGTTTCATTTCGACGCTTCGAAGACTAGTGGCCTCGGTCGCCAAGCCAAGTGATCTAGTTCAAGTCCATCTCCGCCTGGCTTGTCCATGTGTATAGGGCCGCCTCGTGGCTCTTATGCGTGAAGGGCTGACTAGGCCTCCATGGTAGCGGCAAATTTAACACTGATCTCTCCAAAGTCTGAGGCCATCATTTATAACTTTGTGACTTCGATTTATTATGATTATATGTGCTTGCTCGCCCACTTCGAGCTCCTTGGGCATACCAGGTTTAAGCCGCCATAAAATTCTCGACCGTCTCATGTATGGGTCACACGTTGTAACATCCCCAAATTTTCTACAATTTTAAAGAATTTTTCGGCAACTTTTAGAAATATTTTTGGGGATGTCACATGAGTTTGAAGCGCTACAAATGAAAATAAGTCAATTAGTGCTACTTAAAAAATATTGAGAATGTTGCTAATTTTAAAATAAGAAGAAAGTTAGTCATTTTGCTTTAAAGTTAGAAAACATCTTATGCTAAACGGTGTAGCAATATGGGATAATTATAAATAATTAGGACCAATACGAATTGCCAAGTGTACAATAAATGCTAGTATATTATTTAAAAAAAAAATTTAAAACGATATGCGGACTGATATCGATTCCATCGCATCACTTTCTTGAAATGGTTGTTGGTGGTTACTTCCACCCACCGCCTCCCCGTAGGCTTCGCTCTAAAATAAATAATTGGTCAAGGGCGCCAAATTGTTCCTATTCCATATTGCCTTTATTAGCTCACTCTTATGTCTTGCCAACTTGTAGTGTTCTCTACGGACCTCGCGTAAGGACCTACTCCGGAGTGCATGCCTCATGGCTGACATCGGGTCCGCAGACGAGCAAAAATTTTGGTCTCAAATTCCAATATCATCATTTGCTCTTTTGATCTTCGAGCTACCAATTAGCCTCCTAGGCTTCTAAGCCCCTGAGCTTTGATTTTTAAGCCGCTTACTTTGCCAAGCCATTGGACTTATTCTAAAGCCTCGACATACACCAAGGCTCTCAGGCAATGGCTCCAGCCCCTAGACATTTTAACCAAGTTTCTAAGTGCGCTTATATTCGAGTTGGAAAGTTAATTGGCCTCGGGTCGCGGGCCAACACATCTAGATTAAGTCCATTGATCTCATTCCGTCCATGTGATAGGTTGCCATGTAACTATGTGGCGCTGACTTTGGCCCACAAGACGGTGAAAACTCAGCAATGGTCTCTAAGTCTAAGGCTATCATTTGTGCCTATGCTAATTTGCGACTTCGGGTTTGTTTTAGATTAAATGTGTACTCGCCCTCGCCGGGCATACCGCTTAGCATACTCGACCAGACTTTTCTTAGCCTTCATTTGTCCCCGTGTGTGAGGTTACATCGTTATAACATCCCAAATTTCTACAATTTTGAAGTATAGATAGTGGCAATTTTTAACGATATTTTCGTAATTTTGCCTTGGTGGATCTAGTGCTACAATTAAAAATAAGTCGACTAGCCGATATGTAAAATATTGAAATTGATGCTAATTTAAAAAATAAGAAAGTTGTTTCTACTAAAGATGAAATAACTATGCTATCATTATGTAATAATAAGGGATAATTATAAATGATTTAGTGGGCTAATCAATTCTTGCCAGTCAGGCACAATAAAAGGTCGTATTTATTTTCAAAAATTGAAAATGACATTATGCCCCTGAAATCAATTCTATAAATATGGAGCCCATTTCATTCAAAACATCATCGTAATCAGCAAGAGGCACTGAGATAAATAGTTGTTCGACATGGAATGTTTCCTTTTATATAGTGTTTTAATTATTTTTACATCAGCCAAAATAGTAAAAATATCATAAAAATAATTAAAACCTAGGCCGGGTAATCGCATACACAGCACATGAACAATAAAGAAACCTTTCGATCCCTAACCACTGAGGGAAGAAATTCAACCCCGTGGTGATTTCGAGCGAGGGGTATTGCTGCCATATGGGGTAAACACTCCCGAATAATCTGCTGCAGTCCGAAAACTAAGCGTGCATAATTGTGTAGAAAACCCAAATAGAGATTTAGCAAATTGTTGAGCTACAGTGACTAGAGTTTGAAAGACTGCCCGGCTTCGTACCCGTTCGGCCAATCGGCACGACCGAGAATCGCGAGCAGGCAGAAGCGAATCCGGTGGGCACGTTCACGACGCTTTGCGGCCGAAGCTGCGGGCCGTTCTGAGTTGCTGAGAAAGAGTCGAATCAGCGGGGCCGATCAAGCGCGAATCCCACGGGCCGCTCACTATCCCGACAGTCGGCCTTTAAATCGGCGGGTCTGTTTTCGTTTTTTATAAATAAAGATAGAGCTATTTATAAAGGACACGGTAGCGTATTTATCAAGGCTTTAGTTTTTAAATATATAAAAAAAAAATAAAGTTTGAATTAAAAATTAACAAATATGAATTTATTATTATTATATATTTTATTTAGTAATTTAACACATTTGTTGCTATATATGTAAATATTTTTTTTAATAATTACAATAGGTAACTAAATTTTTAGTAATTTCAAAAAATTTTTTTTTTATTCACTACAGTAACGGATTGAGCTCGCGGCCCACATGGGCTCGACCTTGATGGTCGACTCTGGGTGATCCTGCTCGTGTTCAATTTCATGTGAGGTGGACCTGTTCACCAGACCCGCCACGAAGCGCGGACTTTTTTCTAATGCGACATCCACCGGGCTTCATCTGGACGAAGGCCGACCCGACCCTTTGATCTGGGATTGACACCTCTACTCCAGACTAGGGATGGTAAAAAAACTCGTATATGTCCTACTCTGTTAGTATATCCGCCTCTACTTCCCCCGAACACAATTTGAATCTATTTATTTTATTATATTTTAAGTATTAAAATTTAAATCGTATTAAAAAAATAAAAATTAATATTAAAAATTAATTAATTAATTTCAATGGGAGCGATGAATGTAAATTTTTCTATCCCCACCCTCCTCGAAAATCTCAGCAGGCGAAGCAGTAATAGCCGCTCGACCCCTCTTTGTTGTCATCTCTACTCCTAACTCGATAAGATTGTTAATACTATATTATATGTCTTGTGAATATCTTTATATCAATCTCGGTACTCTAATTTATCCACGTATTCTGAGTGTTGGTCCCTAGTATAGACGCCCACCACTATGTTTCACTTCGGAATACCATCTTTGGTAGTTTTAGCCCTGTTTAACCTTTAAGTTGATTTCGGGAGATAATATGGTCATGATTAATATATAGACATTTGATTTATGCAGATGCTAACCTAGATACGAAATGTGGATAAATGAAACCGTGAAATGTACGCGGAGTATTATATTGTCACTAAATATTTATATACGATGGAAGTAGTCGAGATATTATGTTGTTACCAATGTACTATGTGCATGTGGTGTATTGGCGTGAAAGAAGTGATCATTCATAAATTGTAAAGGAAGAGATAACAAGAATATGGAGAAACAATAGCATCACATTAGGGTGGGAATTTTAATCGGAACCGATGTGAGTCCGGTTACAAAAAAAAATATTAAGAACCAGAATTGAGAATTGAGGGTACCTGAACCTGGAACTGAATTTGTCCTTTTTATATAATTTATTTTTATTTTTTACAATTTATTTACCATGAGTGCCTGACCCAATTAACCGACCCAACACTAACCCAAGAAGAGAATCAAACTATCCAATACTCAAAATAAAAGCCCAAAAACAAACCACGTAGGCTCAAACTTAATTGGCTCAATTTGAAATACCCAACTCCAAAAATCAAATTCACAAAATTTTACGTCAAAATTTGATCCAATTTGAAATATCAAAATCCCAAATCGTTCTCTACCTCTTCAATTTTAGTCTATCCTCCTACACTCTCGTCTCAGTCTTTCACACTCAACTACTCAAAGCTCAAGCAGACTCTCTCTCGCTCATCCTCTTTGACTCATCTCTCTCCCCATCATTTCTCTCGTTCAACAATCAACACACGGTGCTTCTGGTGAAGGCTAATCTTTCTACGACCATGACACGTCTTCAATTGTAAGAACCCATTTTCTAACCCTAATTTTTTAATAGTCTCATTTAATATCCTTTTCATATGTATATCTTGAATGCACAATTTCTTATACATTTTTGAATGAGTGAATTTATAATTTTTTATAATGAAATTATAGATGAGTAACGAGACACTTGAAATTAAAAAGAATATGAAGACATGATTGGCAATTTGGTTGCATTTCACTAAGATATATGAGAGAGATTCATCAAAATGCAATTATTGTAAGAAAGTCCTTCAAATGAATTCAAATGGTAGAACTTTTAGTATGTGGAAGTAGTTGGATAGTTGTTACGAACATAAGACTATTCAGTTTGGTGAAAAGCAAAAGACCTTAACTCGACAAAGAAATGACGGTGGTAATAGAGGTTACATGTTTAATCTTATGGCATCAGTGTTTAACAAAGAAGAATGTAGAAGATATCTTGTTAGGATGATTATAATTGATGAATTACCTTTTTCTTTTGTGGATGGTGAGGGTTTTAGAGAGTTTGTACAAAACTTAATCCCAAGTTTGATGTTCATTCTCAAAGAACAATTGCTAGGGATGTACTCTATCTTTACAATGAGACGAATGAATTATTGAGGAATAAACTTATTCAAAATAGGTAAAAGGTTGCTCTTACCACTGATTGTTGGACATCAATTTAGAATATCAATTATATGGTAATCACATCACACTTTATTGATAAAACTTGGAAATTGCATAAGATTTTAAGCTTTTTAGTTGTTCCAAATCATAAAAGGGAGACAATAGGAAAACTCGTTGAAAATTGTTTGCTTGATTGGAGAATAGAGCATGTGCCGACCATTACTGTTGACAATGCAAATGATACGGCAATCATTTATGTGAAAAACAAATTGAAGAATTGGAAAACCAATGGCATGATTTTGGGTGGTGCTCATTTGCATGTTAGGTGTTCGATGCATATCATTAATTTGATTGTTAATAAATGGTTGAAAGAGTTTAATTGATCCATAGAAAGTATTTGAAATGCGATCAAATATTTTCGATCATCTCCTTCTAGAGTACGTGAAGTTTAAAACATGTGTTGAAAGAAAGATTGATTGCAAAAAGCTTGCCGTGCCTGTACTAGATGAATTCAACTTTCTTAATGTTGGATAGTGCATTGAATTTTATGAGAAAGCATTTGGATGGATGGAGGAAGATGATGAATTTTATTACAAATATTTTGATGAGCGTAAAAATGGTCACAAAAGAGAAGGGCCGCCTACTAGTGATGATTGGGATAAAGCTAGAAAATTTGCCAAATTTTTAAGAACATTTTATGAAGTCACTTTTAATTTTAGTTCATCATTACATGTTACTTTCAATCTTTACTTCAGAGAAGTTTGCAACATTGAACATGTACTAACAACATTGAGTAGTAAAGATGATCGCTTTTTAATTAGTATGTCACGTAATATGAAGGTCAAGTTTGACAAGTATTTGGGTACAGTTGAGAAAATGAACAAGATTTTGCTTATGGCCATTGTGCTTGATCCTAGGTACAAATTAGAGTACGTTGCATATGGCACAAGTATCTTGTAGATGCCAACAAGGTGGATGTGTTAAAATGTGGTTATGACATTGTTGTATGCTTTATACAATGAGTACAAGGGATGGCACGGTGGTGATGGTGAAATTGGTGGTAGCGAGCTCTAACAATGGACTAACTTTGATTGATGATTCGGATGATGATGAAGATGATATGAATGCATTTAATAAAGTTGACATGTGGTACAAGAAATTGAAAACTAACAATGTGGATTTAGCTGGAAAAGATGATATTCAAAAATATCTGGGAGAAAGTATTGAAGACCCCTCAAATGCAAACTTTGACATTTTGAATTGGTGGAAAATTAATAGTTCATAATTAAAACTTTATCTGAGATTGCAAGGGATATGCTTGCCATTCCTGTCTCTCATCTGCTTCCAAGTCAAGCATTTAGCACTCCGTGATGACATCTCGATCCATTTAGGAGTTCTTTAACTCCTAAAACAGTTGATGCCTTAATTTGTACACAAAATTGATTGTGGGAAGAATCTAGACTTTTGAGAGTACCCCAATATGGATTTTGCATAGGAGAGACAGAGTTTTACGAGAAAATTGAGACATGTAATTTCTATATTTTTATTTAGCATTTTACTAATCTAATCAGTTTTAATTTTGTTACATTTGTTTTAAATTATGATATTTTAATTATACATTGCAGAGTTTGTTTGGTTGGTTGGTAAATGGTAATTAGTTCTATAAAAATTAATAAATTTTCATTTTATTGTTTCTAACTTTACAATTCACACTTTTTTGAAAGGTTGATGAATGGTGAAGCAAACAAAATGACGGGATGGAAAGAAAATTCGACAATGTTTATTGTTATGTAGTTTTAAGAGAAATAATTTATGTTTTTTTTAGCATTTGTAAAATCTACTACTTTTTTGTTGTTGTTAGTTTTTTATTTTTGATTTGTTCTTTGGATATGTAATTTGGTGTTTATACTCTGCTATGTAATGGATGCTTGTCTTATTTTGCTAGGTGTTGGATGCTATATTATGCTATCTATTGGATGATATATGAAAATGTGATTTTACAGTTATTTAAACCGTTAAAGTGGATCATTGTGAGTGCATTTGTGTGTAATTTTATTTAATTATGTGTTTATTTTGTTATTGTAGGTCAAAACTCAAGTTTAGTGGTGTTTGGAGCAAATATACGAGGCATAATTGAAATAAAAGTTTATTTTGGAGGGTTCAATTGACAATGATATAAAGTTCAAGGGCTTCTGCGTGCAAATAAATGAGGACTAAGATGCAAAATGAGGATGAATTTGACCAATTCGATTTACGCAATCGAGGGCCATTGAAATTTATAACCGAGGCCCAATTTCTCCCTTCCATACACGATCCTCCTCATCCTGCTTTTCATCTCCTTAAATCCAAACAAATTGTTTTTCTTTTCTTATGTATTTGGGCTTCTTTGGACTCTTTTTGGACACAAATTGAGTACTGGATTTGGGGTAATTTTGGGTCTTATAAATAAACATTATTATGGAAGAAAAAAGAATTCCATATCATAATATAACACAAATCTTTGGAGGAACTCCACATCAAATACATCAAATTCTTGGAAGAAGAATTACAAGAAATCATTGGAACCTTGGATGAATTTGAAGAAGAAGACGATTCTATCCAAGATTGTTGAAGAGATTCAAGATTATGGGATTGTATCAACTTTCATTCTAAATCATCCGGGTTATATATTCACTTTTTATCTTGTATTTTTAATCAAAATATGATAGGCTAAATTTTTATGGCGAGATTTTGATTTAATCATTATTAACTCTTTAATATAATAAATTGCTCATTTTTATTCTTGTTTTGGGTTAATTGTTTATTATTCATTAATTCCACGTTTTGATACTTGATCGCTATTAAGCTTGTTTGTGATTTATATTGCTTTTCGAGAAATTCGGTATAAATTAGTACACATAAATAATAAATAACATAGAGTCCACTATAATTGATGATCTATGTCAATTTCTTCTCCTATGAAATCGTTATATGATGATCTTTATAAATTAATACATTCTGACGTGTTTGAAATTCAATTAGAGATAGTGAGGTTCATATAAAGTATAGAATCAATTGACTTCATCGAGAGGAAATTTGCTAATTAAAATTGGATCATTGATTTTTAACCTTATAAAACATTTAAGTTCTTAATTTTATTAGTTTTTTGTTATTGAATTAATGTGTATCCTAAAATTTGGCCAATTGTAGGATAGTTGTTAGGATTTGTGTTGATCTGCAAAGGATGATCTACATGTGTCTTGCTCAAATAAGTGAAGCGACATTAGTCCAATAGGAGATAAATATATACTTCTATATGTGATGCAATCTTTGGGTGGTTTTCTAATCTTGTGTTGCGTTCTTTGTTTATTCGGATTTCTTCATAGAGATATAGTTGTCTCATAGATTCAAAATTGGTTTAATTTGTATAGAGAAACCAAATTAACATATAAGTGAATATCAATCGTCAATATAAATCAAGAATTGATATAAAGAAACAATTAATAGATTTAAAGTAGGTTAACAATGATGGATTGGATTCTAGTACCTTTCATGGTTGATCGAGTCTAAGTTATGTATAATTCTAATTACTTATTTTAGTAGATAATTAGATTTAGTTAGAATTGAATTTAATAATTGATTGTGTTTTTCTTAGAATTATACCTTGTATTAATTGTGCGTGATAAAGTGTAGAAAATTCAATCCTCATAGGTTTGACACTCTCACTTATCATTATATTGTATGTTAACCATCCGTCTGCTTGCGAGATTAAAATGCAGCAACACTATATTCATATTTTGTGCCCATTAGATTAAGAAAGTGTTAAAATATATGTATTTGGTGGCATATTTTATTTTCTTCTATTTCTGCTGTATATTGGGAAGATAATTTGTATTGTCATTTCACAATTTTATAAACAATAAATGTTATGGGTAGAAATCGAACTTCGAATTAGAACCGATGATTCGAGTTTAGATTTGGTTCCAATAGTTACGTGAGACACGAATAATTCTATTTACGAAATATCCAAGTGTTTGGAGCAAATATATGAGGGCATAATTGAAATAAAAGTTTATTTTGGAGGGTTCAATTGACAATGATATAAAGTTCAAGGGCTTACCGTGCAAATAAATGAGGACTAAGATGCAAAATGAGGATGAATTTGACCAATTCGATTTGCAATCGAGGGCCATTGAAATTTATAACCAGAGGCCCAATTTCTCCTTCCATGCGATCGCATGGGCTTTTCATGCTTTTCGGTCCAACAAATTGTTTTTCTTTTCTTATGTATTTGGGCTTCTTTTGGACTCTTTTTTGGACACAAATTGAGGCACGGATTTGGGGTAATTTTTGGCCTTATAAATAAACATTATTATGGAAGAAAAAAAAGAATTCCATATCATAATATAACACAAATCTTTGGAGGAACTCCACATCAAATACATCAAATTCTTGGAAGAAGAATTATAAGAAATCATTGGAACTTTGGATGAATTTGAAGAAGAAGACGATTCTATCCAAGATTGTTGAAGAGATTCAAGATTAAGATTGTATCAACTTTTATTCTAAATCATCCGGGTTATGTATTCACTTTTTATCTTGTATTTTTTTAATCAAAATATGATATGCTAAATTTTTATGGCCAGGATTTTGATGAATCATTGTTAACTCTTTAATATAATAAATTGCTCATTTTTATTCTTGTTTTTGGGTTAATTGTTTATTATTCATTAATTCCGTTTTGATACTTGATCACTATTAAAACGTGTTTGTGATTTATATTGCTTTCGAGAAATTCGGTATAAATTAGTACATAGTAATAAATAACATAGAGTCCTATAATTGATGATCTATGTCATTATGCTCTATGAAATCGTTATGTGATGATCTTTATAAATTAATGCATGCTTACGTGTTTGAAATTCAATTAGAGATAATTATGTTCACATATAAGTATAGAATCAATTGACCATCGAGAGAGGCTATTAATTAAAATTGGATCATTGATTTTTAACCTCGGCATCTAAGTTCTTAATTTTATTGATTGTTTGTTATTGAATTAATGTTATCCTAAAATTTGGCCAATTGTAGGATAGTTATTGGGATTTGTGTTGATGTCGAGATGATCTACATGTGTCTAGCTCAAATAAGAAACGACATTAAGTCCAATAGGAGATAAATATATACTTCTATGCTTGATGCAATCTTTGGTGGTTTTCTAATTTTGTGTTGCGTTCTTTGTTTATTCGAATTCTTCATAGAGATATAGTTATGTCATAGATGAAAATTGGTTTAATTTGTATCGAGAGAGCAAATTAACATATAAGGAATACCAATTGTCAATATAAATCAAGAATTGAGTATAAACAAGCAATTAATAGTTAAAGTAGGTTAACAATGATGGATTCGGATTCTAGTAACTTTCATGATTTGATTGAGTCTAAGTTATGTATAATTCTAATTACTTATTTTAGTAGATAATTAGATTTAGTTAGAATTGAATTTAATAATTGATTGTGTTTTTCTTAAATTATAATTATTATTAATTAAAGTATAAGGCGTAGAAAATTCAATCCTCATAGGTTTGACACTCTACTTATCATTATATTATTTGTTAACGATCCGTCTACTTGCGAGATTAAAATCGACAACACTATATTCATATTTTGTGCCATTAGATTAAGAAAGTGTTAAAATATGTGTTTGGTGGCATATTTTATTTTCTTCTATTTCTGCTATACATTGGGAAGATAATTTGTATTGTCAGCTCACAATTTTTATAAACAATAAATGTTATGGGTAGAATCGAACTCGAATTAGAACCGACGGTTCAGGTTTGGGTTTGGTTCCAATAATTATGTAGACCCGAATAATTCCATTTGCGAAATATCCAAACTGTAATGGGTGGTTCCGGGTACTGAAATAGCTAGACCGACCCACCTAACACTCAGCCTAGCGCCAGATGTTTTAGAATCGCCCTACGGGTGTACCGTACTAATTTTTATGTCTAGATATATATACCACTTGAGATGACCGACGATCAATAAGGGTTGTCGATGATAGTGTGTTTGGGGATCCGAAGTCGGTATACGAGTGGTATCAGGAGGTTCTTTGCTCCGAGGCACTTGGTCTCGGAATCCAATAACATCATTTCCCCTTTGATCTTGGGCGGCTCATTGGGTTACCAGTTTTCGGCCTAGCTTCGACATAGGCCTCAAATTTCAGATTTTAAGCTGCTAACTTTTGCCAAGCTTTGGGAATTATTCTAGAGCCTTGCCCCTTTGGGCTCCTTAGCTTACTAGTCTAGGCTCAACCTTAAACTTCTCAGCTTCATCCACGTGTATGTTGATACCTCGTGACTCCCACACGGGGTTAACTAGGCCCCGTGTGGGATGACGATTTGATATGCACCCCGTCCCATTTTAGGCTGCCCCGTCTCGGACAATCTAGACTAATAGGGGCAGCTACCTTGGAATGATAATTTTTTTTTTTTGGGGTCAAAATCATAAACTAAAACTCCAAAATCAAATTTTGTTGGGAATAGGTCCAATGGGAAACAAACCTGGGGTGGAAAGGTTGTTATTTCAAATCTTAACCACTACACTACAACTCCAACCTTGCATTTTTTTCGTTTTATTTGCTATAAATATTATAACAAATTCATATTTCCTAAATCCTAATCCTAACCTAACCCTAACATTATTCCTTTCCCAAATCCCAATTTCATAAACGTGCCCCCACTCTCTCTAGCTGTGATTGCGAACCTGCTGTTGTGCCACCGCCATTGCCTGTCACCACCACCGCCTTCGCCAGTCAGACCCACGCTCTCTTGCTGTTAGTCATTTGTCCTCTTCATACTTTATTATTTATGAGAATACCAATGCTCAAATCTATGTGAATTCTTGTGCCCGTCCATCCATTTATGTTTTTATTCTTTTCAACAATCAAACACACGATGCTAACACTAATACTATTAAAATAAATCCCATACTAAAATTGAGAATAGAAGTATAGAACATATAGGAGAAATGGTAATTGATGAAACTATTTAGTATATTCTATTTATTTATATTTATTTATATTCATGAGCGCTTATTCAACACCTGTATGCATGAAATATATAATTTGTATGCAATGACATAAATCTAATTTTCTTATGCCTTTCATTAAAGACCTCGTGGTTATGTTTGAGCAGAAATGGCAAATTTGAGTGAGCATTGGTGGAAATGGAAATGCAAGTTTATTTAAATAATTTATTTAAATGTATGCAAGCATTTATGTTGTATAATTTAGTCAAGTTCATTTAAATAATTTAATTTATTTTCAAGTGTATTTCATGATTTCAGAACAATAGCGTTATTCAATAGAAAGTACACATGCTATCCCGCAAGCACCTCGTGATAGTTCCAAGCCATCGAAAAATACTAGTAATCCTCCATCATTATCGATCAAAGAAAATTCGATCCAAAATCCAATAGGTATAGATTCAAATGGAGATCATACAATGGCTCCTTGTGTAGTGGGTAAAAAAAGAAGTTGACATCTCATGTATGTGACTATTTTAAACTCAAAATGATTGATAACGAGATCAAGGCTATTTGTAATTATTGTGGAGCAAAGTTGGTGAGTCATAAATGAGACAAATCATTTGAAAAAAATCTAGATAGATGTGCCCTTTTTAACTGTACACAAACTGATATTAGGTTGGCAATATTGAACATTACAAAACAAGCGGCTAGAAATGTGGTTATGGAAACTTACCATTTAAGACCATGCTAGAACAGAATTAGGAAAACTGATTATTTTACATGAATATTCAATTTGTATGGTTGAGCATGATGGGTTTAGGAATTTTGTAAAATTTATTCAGCCGCTAATAAAATTGTGTCTCGAAATATCATTAAAAATGACATTTTGAAGATTTATGATTTGGACAAAGTGAAAATGATGAGTTTATTGGAGGACAACAATAATATAATTGCCATAGCCATGGACTTATGGACTTATGGACTTCAAACCAAAAAATGGTTTCATCGCCGTCATTGCACACTTTTATTGATGATGCTTTGAGGTTTCAAAGTCGAGTTATGAGACAAAAACAAAGCAATTTAAAGTAAAATATGTTCATTTTTAATTTTTTTTTAACATTGCTGTAATTGTTTTGTTTGATTTTATAAGTGGTAGAATCACTATCTACCACTTATATGAAAGCTTATTAGATTGGAATATTGGTTGTAAGTTATCTACTCTCACTATTGATAATTGTTCAACGAATGACAATATGATTAATACATTTTTAGATAATAAACTTTCTAGTGATTTAATTTTGGCAAATGGTGATTTCTTCCATATGCGGTGTTTTGGGCATATACTGAACTTAATTGTGAAGGAGGTTTTAGAAAACATTGAGGGAGTGTTGAAAAAATTTGTAATAATGTTTCTTTCTGGACATCAAAACCAAAAGAAGGGAAACAAATTAAAAATACTGCACGTCAGCTTAAAAATAGTTGTGGTAGAAAGTTAGTACTTGATTGTAAGACTATGTGTGATTCTACATATATCATACTTCACACTGCTTCAGAGTACATTGATGTTTTTTCCTGCTTGAAGAAAAGAAAAACCCAGTATAAGATTTTGACTAGTAATTAAGACTAGAAGTTGGCCAAAGAAATTTGTGAAAGGCTAAAGTTGTTTTATGTGGTAACTGAACTACTTTCTGGAACTAAGTATCCTACAACAAATCTATTTTTTTCAAAAATTTGTGAAATAAAATTATTAATTCGTACTTGGACTACTTTTGCTTATTCCGAGATTAGAAAGATGGTTTTAAGTATGATGAACAAATTTGAGAGAATATTGAAAAGAATTCACGGAATGGCTGTACCAACCGTTTTGGATCCTAGGTTAAAAATGATGTTGGTTGAATATTATTTCCCTAAGATCTATGGAAATGAACGTCAATCGGTTGAAAACTTTGTCGAAAGTTAGTATCTCAATATATAGAAAAACAGGATTCAAGTGTGAATGTCCCCAATCTCCATTTTGAAATTTCTTCAGATGTTGGAGTAATGGAAGAGTTGGAAGATTTTGATTTATTTGTTATCAAGAAAGTTAGAACTAGTAATGTGAAATTAGAGATTGGCATATATTTGGATGAATCGATTTTACCTAGGTCTAATGATTTTGACCTATTAAATTGGTGGAAAGAAAATTCAACTAAATACAATAATTTTAAAAAAAATTGCAAGAGATATCTTGGCTATCCATGTTTCTATTGTTGCTTTTGAGTTTGCATTTAGTACGAGTGGTAGATTTGTGAGTTCGCATAAAAGTAGACTTCATCCAAAGACCTTGGAGGCATTGATGTGTGCTCAAAATTGGTTGTGGGCCGACATTCATGATATAATAAAAAATATTTTGTAACTTTCATATTTATTATTCTTGATATTTCATTTATTGTTAACTCGATTTACTTTATTATTAGAAACATTTCTCGCGTCATCATCTTACACATGTCGTTGTTCTACTATCACCTAAGAGGAAATTGAGAACAAGATAATCTTATTTATTTCAATGTATAATGTTAAAATTATTTACATATAAATACTATTCAATATGCGTACTTTTCTTACTCATTATACAAGAATCATTGAGATCAAGATATTTTACAACTATGCAAGAAAGAAGAATGAAGATTGTAGATTTCAATTTGTCATTATACATGAATAATTTAATTTGGTGTTTGTCAATTTCATTTGTTATTGTTGTTGAATTTTGTGAATCAGGTATTACTTGAAACAATTTTATTGTGTTGGGTTGTATTGTTGGTATTTTTGTTGTACAATTTGATATTTTAAATATAGACAAGTTATTAGTTGTCACGTTGTATGCTCGGATTTATATTCGTTTATTTATTTTACGAAACTATATATATAATTTATATGAAAAGCGTGAGAAATTATGGACCGATTTAACTAATTTATAAAAAAAGAGTCTCCAACTTTCAATTGCGCCAATTTATCATTCCGATATAAAAAGTAAAAAAATATTTAATTGATACAGTAGAGTGCCACACCAATTGGCAGGTGTAGGGGTTAATGTTCCGTGGGACGGGGTGGGATTGATCTATCCATTACCATCTCTAATCTAGGTCTCCACAACTCCAACCCTTTTTTGGATAGAGTAATTTATTTTTGAGTGATCGAAAAATTGAGTGTCTCGGCTCATAAGAATTGAAATTTGTATGTTTTGATTTTGGCACCTATGTTAAAGGTACGTTTTGATTGCTGGCCGTATCGCGATAGCGCACGCATAGACGAAAGTATAACAATCCCGTAATTAAAGTCAGTAGTCAAATATTTAGGGCAATATTGTTCCACTTTTGTTAATGGCTAAATAAATATGTAGTAGTTTATCACATACCACGGTCGCGCCCACAGTACTTGTTCACATCTTTCTTGTCCTTCGTCATCGTAGATTTGTATGTTCAAAACTGGTAGTACGTTTCGATCAAAAAAAAAAACTGGTAGTACGTTTGGTTTCTCTCTTGTGCAACTTGTAATTACTGCCTACATCAGCGCGTGAACACTAATTTTTCATTTTCTAATTAATTATGTGACTTCTCATTTTCAGTTGAGTGCTGTGCATGTTAATTAGTATTACAATGCATTGTTGTTATTTGACAGTATATATAAATTTTAATACTTTAATTTTTTACTATTATTTAATACTTTTCAATTATCTTTATTTAACATATCACATGATTAATTTGTCAAATCTATATAAAAATAAAAATAATAAATCAAACGAAAGTTAAAGAAAATCGCATATGCATAGCTATGAAATTATATATTTATTATAGCTAATAAGAATTTTATAGAATTCATATTATAAATTATAAAGTCATTTATTTATTTCATATATATATATTTTTATAATTTACCTTTTCTAATAAGAGTTTGTTTGAGATAGTTTTTTAGTAAATTTTGATAAAAGATTAATTTTTTATCATAATTTTTTAATAGATTTTAATCTAGACTAAACAAATACTAAGTAAATAAACAAGTATAAATAATTTCTTTTATTAATAAAAAAGTAAAAATAAGTAAGTTATTTTCAGTAAAAAAGTATTTTTTTATTTAAAAATTGAAAAAATTAAGTTATCAAAATATGTAGGCTTAGCCAAACACGCACGCGCAGTAAGGAGAGAGTAGTGATGGTCCAATATTCCCGTCGTATTTTGCTAATTTTTTTATAGAGAATTCTTGCTATTTATTCCTCTCTTGAAACGGTGAGCTGAATCCGGAATCTAGCCATGGCAGCAAAAACAGGGGATTCAATCGTTGGACTGAAATTGGAACAGAGGCATGGGAAATCCAGAGTGAGAGTCGGTAGGGTTTGGAAAGATCAAAGCGGAAGGCATCATTTCGTGGAATGGAACGTTAGCATCAGCCTCCTATCAAATTGCCTCCCGGCGTATGTCAACAGCGATAATTCTGATATCGTCGCCACCGATACTATAAAAAACACGGTATAAAATACATCACTCTTTAAATTTTCAGTGAATTTGTATGTGCATGCGTGCGTGTGCATATATTCTGGTATGTAATAGGCGTTCACCGCCTCCGGTAGCTTGGAGATTATCGATCCCACTTAAAAGTTACTTTTAGGAGTTAATTTATAATAAAAGTAAGTTTTGGGATTAAACAGAGTAATTTTAAAATAAAATTAAAAAATCACATTTGGCAAAGTGAAATGAGTCACTTAAAAGTAAGATATAGATCATGTTTGGGAGTAAGTGGTTTTTACGTTTGGCTTATAAGTTGTAGAATCCATAGTTTTTTTTTTTTTTAAACAAACACACCATCACAACCCCAATGTGGTTTTTTATGCCTCCATCGTGGGAGGACGGGGGTTAAGGAAGCCCCAACCATATATATAAAAAGCTCATAATAGTACAAGGGAGGGGGCATAAAACCGACCTCCAAGCACAATCGAATGAAAGAGTAAATGCAAAAAAAAAAATAAATAAGGAGGTACTACCTCCCATACAAATCTCTAAAAAGAAACTATAAGCTTCTAACAATAGGAAGTCCAAATCATTAATCTGGACTAGATTTTGCGTCATGTCGTGGAAGATCCCGAGAGTTTACATAATAGTAAAAATCGATCCCATTTGCGATGCGAGAAGATCAAGAACTTTGGTTGCCCTCTCGGAAGATGTGAGTGATAGTATCCCCGTCCCAAAGGCTAGTAGATGCACGATGTGCCAGAGTAGCTTATAAGAATATGCCAGGTCCTCCTCCTCGGTGATGCAAGCAGTGTAAGGGTTATTAAAAGTTAATTTTACTTACCAAGCATGTTTGGATGAATTTACAACCTGGTCACATAGGTTAATTATAAGGTGGCTTTTTTATAAGCCCAAATTAGGATGAGTATGTTCGGGTATGGCTTAAAAAAAAGTGATAATTTCACTATATACTATAAAATATAAAATAATTTAAAAATACTATTTAACTTTTTTTATATTCTAAAATCTTTTTTTTTATTTTTGTAACACTTGTTGTTACATTTGTTATGTTTGTTAATAATAGATATAATACATTTATTATAACTAAAATAACAAATGTAACAAATGTAACAACAAGTGTTACAAAAATAAAAAAACAGTATTTTTAGAAAAAAAAATATAACAGTATTTTAAGAAATATTTTATTTATTATGGTTATTTTTGAAAAAATCCCTAAAAAATTGATCCATCTTATAAGTTAAATAAGGATCAATTTTTTTAGGGATTTTTTCAAAAATAACCACAATAAATAAAATACTTCTTAAAATACGATGTATAAGTCCAATAAGCACGAATGTTTAGATGGATTGTGGCTTTTGGCAAGTGTCGAATTATTGGAATGTCCTTAAGAGTGTTTAATTAAATATTTAAAATAATAACCCATGTTTTTTTTTTGTCAAATCTTCCATGAAAAAATAATAAGTATAATTATACCGTAAATTTTTGTGAAAGTATATTTTAGTTATACTAAAGTATTTTGGAACCGTAATATTCGTTTTCTTACTTTTGTGTACGTTTTGGTATATTAATTAGCAATTAGAATGAACATGATATGAACAATAATGTTGCGTTAAAATTGACATCTCCACAAATGATAACTCATGAAGTGTAAGTACAAAACATTTTGCATTGTTCAAATTGTACTAGCAATATCACGCACTGCATTTGAATTTATTTCAAAATAGATCTCTAGCTGATGTGGAGTCCCCATTTTGGGTGTGTTCGAAGTACTTGCTGTATTCAATTCATCGTTCTTTGCAACTTTAATGCGTAGTCACCATCAGCATGCTTCCTGATGTAATTGTAAATCGCTATAGTCACCGAAACTATATCTTCTTGTGTGTGAAATTGATATGGGGACATTTGATCTTAAATAAAAATATGTTCCAAACCCCAAATGTGACGATCCGAATTCTTAACGATCCAAGTGTCACTAAAACTTAAAGTAAACTTAAATAAATGACTGAGAGAAATACATAAGATTTTTTTTATAAAATAATGAATATTCAACCTTATTCATAACACATATATTTAAATAAATTGGTTTTACATAACGAAATAAATAAAAAATAGATAGATATTTCATAAATTTTATGAAATAACCCGCAACTGTAACCATCTCCGTACCGGCCGCCTTGAAGTACTCATTTTCGGAAAAGGAGAAACAAACATAACGTGAGATAAAATCTCAATAAGTGTGCGTGAGTAGTTATTTCTTGTATATGTATTTCAACGGAATTTCATACTTGCATAAGGAGACACGAGGATTGGATCGAACTTAGATGGTGCTAAATTCTCGTGCGTGGTGCTACTAAACTCCGGTCCACCATTCATGATCAATTTTACATAATACTTGATATATCTTGCATGGTATGGACCATAACATAAAGATAGCCGTGAAATAAAATATAAAAAGAATTACTCTTAGATCAACATTACTGCACACTTATATTTTGTTTGAAACTTGAAGAACTTGAAATCCCTCTCTTTTCTCTCTTATTCTAAGAGTAAGAAGAAGTTTGTGTAGTTGTGTCTTTTTGTTTGCAAAAAAGGGTGGATATTTATATGTGAGTTAGGGGTTTGCCATGCATAGAAACTTTTAATTTCATTAATTACCTTATTATATTATCAATATGCATTATTAGGAAAATACATATTCTTAGCTTAAAGTACATATGTGATTAAAGACATATACACATTAGTATCTAATTACTATTTTATCTACCATATATATGTAAGAGAGCATTAAATGTACATATTATCATCTTAATTTTACATGCATGATATAAACTAATCATGGAGGAGAAAAATCAAAGAAATCAATTAATCACAATTCTCAATCAAGGTAATCATGTAATCACATTTTCCATTTTTTCCCTAAAATCGGGTAATGTAGTAGTGCCAAAATAATCTGCTTCCGCAGAAGTTGCATCATGGTCCTAAAATTTTTTTCCACGATAAAATTGGGTCCCCAAACTTTTATATTGTGCAATTAAGTCCTAAATTTCAAATCAACGGCTAGTTCACGATGTTACACCAAATATATGCTTAATTATATGCAAATAATTCAACCGTGTGGTACGATCTTGGTGCACCTTGTGCTGACTTTTTAGCTTGTTGAAACTCTTCTAAATAATATCTGGACGTCTTATTTTTATACAAGCCCATGTAGCCTTTTTTATGTTGGGACTCAACGTCCACCAATTATTATTTATCTCTGCATGGATGCGGAAAATTCCAGTCAGTCTGACGAACCGCGTCACCATAGGTACGACCGTCGTGAGCTGATCCTTCCCATCCAGCCAATGCGAGCATGAAACAAATGTCAAAATCACATACAACAAGTCGCATACCCTTTACGTCCAATGTACCTGACTTCTTGCCTTCTGGCAATCGGCCCTATAGTTCGCTCTATCAAGTGTTTTAATGTAATCTTGGAAAACAAAAAAAAAAAATTACTAATATTTTGGCTAGCGTATGCGTACATAAATGCGTTGAAATTGTGCAGTGTGTACCTTGAAACAACTATAATGATTTCTGTGGTGTATGATATTCGACTCCATCGTTGTAATGAAGGTGCAGGGGATGATATCCACAACCATTTTGTTTACGACACGCAATACACTCTGAAAATGTCAGTTTTAGTTTTTTAAGAATGGTTAGAAATCTCTTGAGCTACTGGGTGCCCTAGTCAGTGACCAATAATGGAAAGAAATATTCTTACTTTTTCGTACACTGTTTTGTTTAACGTGCCCTCAAGCCATAGTTTGCTGCCAGACAATTAGTGAAGTTGATAAATATCTCTTTTGTAAGTCAGAAATCATCGTAGCATTGTGTTCAATTCCTTGTAATATCTTGTTAATGAAAATGGCCCCTGTTCAAATGGATGCTCAACTGGAGATCTGTCTACATATAATATTACCCGACAAGCATTGTTAACATGCTGAACTCCAACCACAGTTGCTTATCCATTTTGTGTTGTTGGACATCATCAACAATGTTTGCTTCATTTTAAGAGATTCACATGCATATTGTCTGAACTCCAACCTCATTGCTTTGTCTGTTTGTTGACTTGAGAGATTCACATGCATATTCTGTAATAATAGTTTCTTATCTATAACTAGACCAGCTCTGTATTTTCTGTATCTGTGGTTCTTGATGGTATCATGTTATTGTCTGGTTGATACTGATTGGCTATGACACAGGTATATGTTAAAGCCAAAGAATGTCGAGAACAACTCTCACCGGAGGATTTTGCTATTATACTTGGCAAGCACTTCACCTCCTTTTATCGGCAGGTAATTGTAGAAGTTAGGTTATCCAATGTTATTGAACTGCTATTTGCATGGTCGTGCAGTGTTGTTTGCTGAAACATAGAATCAAGGGTGGTTTGTTTGTACCTTCAAGTTTGCATCGAGATAGAATGTGTTGGGAAAAAGTAAAATTTTTGCCAAGTTAAAATTCTATGACACAAGACTGAAAAGAATATTAAATCCATATATTCAAATGATCAAATGCTAGGTTAGTATAAACATGGACTGAAAACTCATGACTACAAGTACGGTTTGGATCCTTGACAACAGTAGCTATCTAAGCCATAGCTGTATATATGGGCCCTATAAATGGAATTCTCAAAATTTAATACTTTACCGTTAACGCACTTGTACAATCTTATGCAATTATTTTTCGACGCAACATATCATTAACGTGCACGGAATATATAGCCAAATAAGATTATTAGAAACAACAAACAATACACTAAGTCATCCTTGTCTCACTTATTAACGCATGCGTATTGTTTCTTATTTTATCTTTTCTAATACGACTACATATCCAACTTAGCTTCTTCATTTCCTCTAAATTTATCTCATGGACATTGTCCTTTAATGGTCTAATACTTGGTACCCTAAAGTATGGCATATCTAACTATCCTCATGTAGAGCTTGCCTTCTAATTTCATAGATATCCATATTTCTACTATTACTAAAAAGAACTAACATAAAACCTTTAGATGTAAAGTTCTAACTTACGATTTATAACACAGTATAACATGATCAGGGAATGTTTAAATCTCATCCTCTGTTTTGTAGGTCTCAGCTGCATTCATCAAGATAGTGGAGAAACCATGGGAGCGAATACACATAGATGGTCAACCACATGAACATGGTAAGTGTTTGATCTCTGAAGATCATGTATGGAGAAAAAAGTACTCTATTTATACATAATAGTTTCTTGCAGAAGTCAATTGTTATTTCAACTGCAGTTCAATTTTAACTGCCTTCCTTTAACAGTTTCTGCGGAACTAGTTGTTATATATGAATAAGTCTTTTCTGTTCTTCTATTTCTTGGTTTACACTAAATCGTTCCTCCAGCTATATTATGAACGATAATGCATGAAGTAGATGTTCTACAGACAAATCACTCTTGGCAGATGGTAAAAAATTAGATGTAAACATGCCTGTTAACAGGTTGGCCTTTTTTGTTACTCATTCAATCTAAACTTTTATAAGAAGCAGGAAGAGGAACAATAACAAGACTTTCACATTCTCTCACTCTAATAAATTTAAGTGAATGAACAAATTTAAAAGGAAAGAATGGTTGTTGGATCTACAGAGCTACACTCTTAGGACTAAGACTTACATTGTTGATTATAAATACTGTAGCTCTTTTGCAATCTTTCTATACTTTCCTATAGTGGATGCTCCATGTCCATATGTCTGGATTATTCAATTTGGTGAACCTTATAACCTGGCGCAGGCCATCACTTACTACAAGCCAGGTATCCTCCCCATTCCGATAGCTATGGAATCCTTCATCTGCAAATTAAGATTTGATTGCATATCTCATAATTGAAAAGGGAAGCAGTGGTGTGTGCCCATGCTATATTACTCAGAAATTTGTATCCCGTTTAGAACACCTGCCATCACCTGCTAAAATCATGTCTTGCTATGCCCATAGTGATTGAATCTGACATCTGCTTATATTTTGATTTCATATCTTATTACTGTACATGATAATCTGGTTCTGTTTTTGGGAAATTTGTATTCCCTAGAGGTTGTAAAATGGTGATCTGTTTTGGGTTGAAAAACATCCAAGCAATTGACTTCATGGTAGTCCCTCTGGTAATAAATCATTTTATCCATGATGAATGAGAAGCCTGATACTTCTCAGTCATTTGTTTCAACAAAAACTTACTTTTGTTGTCAGTTCATGTTGGACTTTATTACTGGTTTTTACTTATTTACTTATAGGATTGGTGGTGAGAAAGTGATAATTTTCAGTATGCTTTTGGTGTTTTTCTTTGTTCTTATTTTGGCCGGGTATATGGAGAAAGTATTCAGTTCTATGAATTGTAACGAGCTTTCATGATGTCTCCTCTAAAGGTTTCAAGCTTGGATCTGAGAAGCACACAACTGAAATCATGGTAAAAAATTGGGTGCCATGAGCGTGGTTTCTGGTATTGAAGGTTTGTCATTGCTGAAGACGACCCAGGTAAGCTAGTTCTAAATTAGAATTTTCTCGCTTTGATCTCTTATTCATTAAATGTTTTGCTAACAATCTATCCCGTTTACCTGAGAAAGTGCTATTGCACTACTAGACTAATAGTTGATACCCCTTCATAGAGGCATTATTAAGATTTAAACAAAAATTCTTCATTTGGGAAATCACATGCATCTTGATTCTCTAATACCCATATTATTGCATAACCTCGTAGTTCTACAATCATTTAGCTTCTCCAAGTGACTTGAATCTTCTTTCCTACATGAACTTGGTGTCCAACTCTGTATGCCATAATAATTTAACTTCTGCCCTGATGATAAATAAATAGCTTGGCTGCTATATATCACAGAGTTGATGCACGGTTGTCCCTTATGGCATAATGAAGAAGTATCCTTATTTATTAAAACGTTGAAACTGATGCCAGTAAAACTTACCATGCACGGGGATGTGATATTTCACCAAAGTGCAATATAACTTCTCTAAAGAAATGTGGAAGTGCACGTTACCAGAATTGCATTTTTTAAATGTTACACCTGGCTGGTTTATATTTGCAACTGGTTTTTTACATGTTAAGTTAATATGTGAACATTTGAAGTGTTGAATTAAAGAATATAAAGAGTGTAGGGTATTGCAAGTTTAAACTAGCAGGAAAAATGAATGCATCAAAGAAATACAAGCTAGCTATAATTGACATTCAAATGAATTGGTATATATAGGAATTTCACCTGACAGCCCCCATGTCATTTAACGAATATCTACTCCCATGAGCACTATATATTGACTACATTATTTTACTAGGTACTAAATATCAGAAAAAGAAAAAATGTCCTGTTCTGAGAATTCATTGCTCTTCTCCATGGGTTGAACTATTCACCTTTCTACTCTCTTTTTGCTTACCCCTCTCTCTTGAGCAATAAAGAATTACATACTGCGGAATGAGGATTAACCTGTAATGTACACTTAATAGTCAATTTGGATTATTGTGGGGTTTCTAAAAACTAAATGTTGCCTTCAACAGTCACTATAATTTTTTCAATAAAAATAACTGCTGATGTTTGAACTCAACAACAATTTCACCCGAGTTGTTTCAGAACCGAAAAAAAGAAGCTCCCTAAAGTAGCAAGATGAGTGAATGAAGGTGCTATAAGCAGTAGTTAGTATTTGTTCCAAGAGAAGCAGATATTTTGATGGCTTTAAGGTAGCTACTTGCTAGACCGATGATTTGGATGATATGCCCCAGTTGATTCCCCCAACACACACGGAAAACCCAGAAGCTTGGCAGGAATATCTTTAAAATTGGGAACCTACACATTTTTAAGACTTTCAATACCCATGTTTCCCGAACCACTACTTTCTCTTTTGCCATTTTTCATATGTGAATTCTTAATCAACCCACTTCATTCGTCGACTCTACCTGCACAAGGGCTTCTAGACTGGCTATTGAAGAGTACGAATTTCGAGAAAAAAGACTCATGATTAGGATTGGACACGGCAAATGCTCTATATAGTAATGGATGGGCTGACTACCATGTCACACATGCAAGTCTGCTTTGAGAATGGCCTACTGAGCCTGCCTTTAGTATAGTTTCCAGTCAGGTTGGAGAAAGTAGGACGTGTCTCTCGATCTTGAAAACTGAATTACAGTTGGATGCTATATTTTTCTGGGCTCTGGTTCACAAGACAATGAAATTTGTGACCAATGAAGAATCCCAATCCACTAGAGTTAACGACAGTGATTGATATTTTCTTCCTCTTTTCTGTAAACTGGCTACTTGTGTGCCTAGCCTCTCTTGGATAACACAAGGTCACAGTTCTAGTTAAAAAAAAAGAAAAAAAAGGAACAAAAAATTGTTTCAGTCAATGTAAGCATGCAAGGATGGGGTTAACTTTTCTGGAACAACTTTCATTTTGTTTGCCATGAACAAACAGAATAACAGCACTATCACGAGGAGCTCTAGAGGTAGAGCATTAATCTGTGCAGATAATTTTCCTGTTGGTGTCTCTCAGTATATTTTATCATATGACAGTCAGGTTTTGAAGGATTTATCAGGGACAAGTACACAATATTGCCTGAAACACGAGAAAGGATGCTGGCAACAGAAGTCACTGCATCATGGAGGTAGATTGTGTTTTTGTTGTATATCCGACCATTACAAAATTTAGTTGAGAAGTTTATGGATTGTTGGTCTCTTTTTCAGATCTTGATTGGATTGATAACCAGACTTATGCTTCTTGTTCTTGAAGTTACAGGATATCAACATGGTTAACACTATACTAGTTCTTGATGTAGGTATTCTTTTGAGACTTTCAGAAGTATCCCTGCAAAACAATTTTACTTCCTGGAGAGATATATGGACGTGAAAAAGGTTTTGGTTGACACTTTCTTTGGCCCTCCTAAAGAGGGAGTATACAGCCCGTCTGTTCAAAGTACTCTCTATTACATGGCAAAGGCAGTTCTTGGCAGGTCACAATGCTTCTCTCTCTTGCACCCAACAGACACCTGATGACCAACCCACCCGATCCCCCCCTTCCCCGCATACACACACACCAAAAAGGAAAAGAAAAAAGAAAAAAAATTGCATTGGGAGGAGGGCTCCTTTTCAATATTTATGGAATGCTTTACTTGATTCTGGTTCCACGGCGCTCCTTAACTCTTGATTATTGTGTTTCCAGGTTTCCTGATATATCTTCAGTTCAGTTAAAAATGCCGAATATTCACTTTCTACCAGTCAATTTATCAAGCAAAGACAATCCAATTATTGTTAAGGTAGGACTCCTTTCATTTTGAGCAAGATACACAAGACAAATGATCATAACTCCGTTCTTTACATATTTTTCATAGCTAAAGCTTGTCGATTTCCTTGGATGCAGTTTGAAGATGACGTATATTTACCAACAGATGAACCACATGGATCGATTGAAGCCAGCCTGACTCGTATACAGTCAAAGATGTGAAATTCGCTACCTAATGGCTAGAAGTTGTTTTCTCGACTATTTTGTTGTTGCATCCTAAATAAATAATCAATGAGAAAACTTTGTTCTTTCTGTTTGATGCTGTAGACATGTATATATGAATAAGTTGTTTAACTTTATGGTAATGTCGTTGCTTGTGGTGAAAGTGTTTCATTAAGATGTGCAACTCTAATTAAATACTGTATTTCCTTACACCCCAATTTGGATCTTAAAAGACGTTTAAATTAGTCTTCATTGTGTGATTGCCTTGAAAAGAATATGTTATTTCACCATTCGTTCAAACTAACTTTTTTACAGGAAAAGATAAGTTATCGAAACTTATTTTGAAAGAAAAATTATGTCATTGTTTGGTCGAGTTTGAAATTTTGTTAAAAAATTGTTGTGAAAGTCAACAATGAATTTTAATTATACTTATTTCTAACTTATGATAAATAATTATTTATTTTAAAACTCAATTTTCTTACCTAGTGAACTTTTTAAGTGCTTATTTAGAACATCTTTAATGCATTCTGTCTATTGAAATCTATGTAGCAGGTAAAATAGTCCGATATTTAGACTATGTGGTATTATTTCTATTGAATAGACGGTCAAATTAAAAATTCAACACAAATGGTTTTTGTCTAAAATTAATATTACTGTTTGTATGGCATTAGTATTATTTTTTAAAATTAACGGGTGTTCAATTTTTATTTATTTGTCTGATTTTTTTAATTAAAATATTGAGTTAGATTTAAAATTTGGGTAATTATATTATCATAATATTATTTGTTAAGTATACTACATTCTAATTGCAATGAAAGTCTTCAACTATTGGTCAATTTTGTATTTATAACTCTAACTTTTTTTAGCAATTTTGTATCATCAACCTATTAATTTGTATGTCTTATATTTGTCATTGATGATAATTTTTGTTCAAAAAATTAATTAGGGGAGTGTAAAATTTTTTTTTACCTCTAATATTTTTTTTTTACCTCTAATATTTTTACATAATTAAAATAAATAATAAATATGTAAGATCGACAAAATATTTTTCCCTCATTTCAATACACATTATCAAAATATTTAGACAATAATTTTCATCAGAGATAAGATGTGAAAACTAAATAAAAGTTAATGAAAAAAATACGATGAAAAAAATTAAAGAAATATCTAAATATCAAATGTTGTGGAGGGTTTTATTACAATTAAAATGTAGTGTGAATAATAAAGAACGTAGTGTGTATAATTATCTTTAATTTTGTTGAATCAGGTCTAAAAGTCAGTTGTTGACAAAATCTATATATATATATATATATATTTTTTTTTTGGTTGAATGGATATCTCCTTAGCGTGTATTGGAAAACTCCGTCATACCGAAACAGTGTGGGTGCTGAAGCTTAGCCAAACCCAACGTAGATAAAACCGTAACGAGAAAGAAATTGCCTCCGGTGAATTTGTCCGGTAGGGGTAGGGCAGTACCGGTGCAGCAGGGGAGGAGCCACCTTTCCCATATTCTAGTACCCCCCTCCTCTCTCTCTCTCTCTCTCTCTCTCTCTATATATATATATATATATATATATATATATATATATATATTATGTATAAATATTTGAAGTGATGGATTCGGAGGAAAACACAAGAACAGGAAATCATTCTCTGCGTTTGATTTCGAAAGTGAAACTCATTTATGTGTTGTCTATCTTAGTACTGTTCTTGGCCATTTCATTCAGTCTAACCAAAACAAATCGCTACAAATTATGCAATATAAAATCGATTCTTTCTCGCCAGAAACTACTAACTTTTTTCCACCCAACCCCATTGCAGAAGAAGCATAATGAAAATACTCAAATGCCCTCTGTCGAATCCGAATCGGAACCCCCCTTTTGTGTTCAATGGATGGCCCCTTTTCTTTCAGGAGGTGGGTATAGCTCAGAAGCTTGGTCTTATATATTAGCTTTAAACAATTACCTGAAAACCCAAAAGAATTCAAGTTTTAGGTTGAGCATTGAACAACATGGGGATCAAGAGAATCTTGAATTCTGGGAGGGTTTGCCTTTGGAAATGAGAAATTTGGCTATTGACCTTTACCAATCTGAATGCAGATTGAATCAGACGGTTGTGGTTTGTCATAGTGAGCCTGGTGCTTGGTATCCTCCACTTTTTGATACCCTGCCGTGCCCACTAATTGATTATAGTAATTTTAAGGTTGTCATTGGGAGGACTATGTTTGAGACTGATAGAGTGAATTCCGAGCACGTGAGCCGGTGTAACAGGATGGATTTTGTTTGGGTTCCTACTGAGTTCCATGTTAATGCTTTTACGCGAAGTGGAGTCGATCCATTGAAGGTCAAGAAGATTGTTCAGTCTGTTGATTTGGAGTTTTTTGATCCATCCAAGTATAAGCCATTGGACTTCTCCTCCATTGGGACTCTAGTATTCGGATCAGATTTGACAGGATTAAATTTGGAAGGAAAGTTTGTTTTCTTGAGTGTGTTTAAATGGGAGTATAGGAAGGGGTGGGATGTGTTATTGAGGTCTTATCTGAAGGAATTTTCTGGAGTTGATAATGTTGCATTGTATTTGTTGACAAACCCTTATCACTCGGATAAAGATTTTGGTAACAAAATTGTTCAGTACATGGAGGGATCGGATTTGGAGAAACCAAGTAATGGTTGGGCTGATGTTTATGTTATAGATGAGCATATAGTGCAGGTTGATATGCCTCGACTCTATAAAGCAGCCGATGCATTTGTTCTTCCATCTAGAGGGGAAGGATGGGGTCGGCCCCTGGTCGAGGCAATGGCAATGTCACTGCCAGTGATTGCTACTAACTGGTCAGGGCCGACTGAGTATTTGACAGATGAGAATAGCTATCCACTGCCTGTTGATAGAATGAGTGAAGTGAAAGAAGGACCATTTAAGGGGCATCTTTGGGCCGAGCCCTCTGTTGATAAGTTGCAACTTCTGATGAGACATGTAATGAGCAATCCTGAGGAAGCTAAGGCCAAGGGATGGCAAGCGAGAAACGACATGAGCAGTAGGTTTTCTCCTGAGATTGTTGCTCAGATTGTTTTTGATCATTTACAACAAATTATCAACCATATTGGTTGAGCTTTTTTGTCGAGAAAGTCCTATACTGAGGCCTTGGACATGATAATTTGATGGTTGGTTTAGATTCTCCTTTTACTGACAGTTTTTATGCTAGAGCTTGTGACTTAGAAGTCGGACTGAAGCCTAACGTAATCTGATAGTATTTCCTTTTCTCATAGATGGAGATAGATGCTATGAAATACATGTAATATGTTGAAAGTTGTGTGAAATTTGATGCAGAAAGATGCATATTGTATTTGTGAGACCTTTTTGGGGAATTTTATAATTATTTTGATTTTCGTTAATTTCTCCTGGGATCTTGTCTTTTTTCTTTTTTTAATTCCTTTCGACTTTTATTTAGATCGCGTTAAGAGAGGTGTCGCTATGCTCGGCTCCAATATGACCGAAACATACCTGTTTTGTTCAGCTTTTTATAGGTCCACGAAATAAGTAGTCCATTGTGCCCGTGCACTGTACTGGATCCTGTCGGGCTTGGCATCAGTTTGAAGGAAAAGTTACCTATATACGCTAATATGGGACTAAAAATTGAAATTTATCGGATTTTTAAAAAAAATTAAAAAATATCCATAACAAACCGAATTAATTGATAAATACTAGATCTATAATAAAATATTGATTTTATAAATGTTACCATCCAAATTATCTACTTAGATGTTTCATTTTGTTGTTATCAAAGAACAACATCAAAATTGAATTCAAAATTCAAATGTTACTATCTAAATGGAATTCAAAATTAAACATTCTTCTCTTTTTGTAAGATATGCTAATTTGTCAAGCCATCAAGGGGTCTAAGAAAGGATCGAATCCCGAAACCAAAGTGTAAGGAGACTGAATCCATTCGAGTTGAAATAAACTTTTAATTGGTTGAGTGTTTCCTTAACAACAGCCGCCGCACACAACACTCCACTGCTATCGTCAAGCTTGGACATAGAACAAGAAGAAGAGAATTAGCAGAAATCGAAAGAGAAAAACCCAAGACTCCGAGTTTCAGACCTAGGGTAGGAGTCCTAATTTATTGACCTTGAAGTTTCGGCAAAGAAGTAAGCACAAAATTCATAGAAGGAGGAAATGGAATCCTATCACAATGGGAAGATTTAAATAGGCATAATAGTCGTTCCTACGGATTGGATAAAAAACAATTCTTGAATGAGGCCAGAGATGAATCGAAAAAAGAAATCTTTATTGGTTCTACCTCCTATTTTTTATGAAGAGTGAATTTTTTTTTTCGAAGAATCAAAATTTTTTATTAAAGTTTTAAAAGAATCAACATCGATTAACACTTAGAGCCAATGATCCACGTTAACAAAAAAAGCTACAATTTACAAAATGGTAACAAGGACAAATAACAATATAATTAATAATATTTGATTCATAACACAGTGGAGACACAAAGTATGTAAACGTAGTTTTGTGAAGAGTTACAAAAAATTCATGAGCTTGATTGATATGTAAGTAGTCATTGACTAAATAAACGTCACACTGTTAATAAAAGATTTAAGATATCAATGTCTAGTAACATTTAGTGCAATAAAGCACAGTAAATTGCATGATGCCATTGACCACCATCTGAAAAATATTAGTTTGCATAAAAAAATATACAATAATGTAATATTATTTGTATTGATGATCCAAATATAACATATTTTCTATTTTAAGTCGAGAAAATGAATTAGAAGATGTTATAAGTACTGACCTTATAGAGATGGGTCTTCATATGAATGAATTGGTGATTTTTTTTTTTTTAATTTATTATAATCGAGGATGGAAGAATGAACTTAATAGTGGAGGAGGATTTATGATTGTTTTGATGAGACAACCGATCGAAATAGTTTGAAATTTGAATGAAGGGTTTTCTAATTATAATCGATGATGGAAGAACGAAATGAATAATATACGAGGGTTTATTGATCTTTTAGAAAGAGTGAGAATCGAGATTTTGAAATAATCGAGTTTTACTCCATTAGGAAATTTCTATTATATCAGATTATTAATATTCTTTAATCACAATAAAAATAAAAGATGACATGTATTTATGAAGAAAAACTAAAGACTAGTATATTTCAAAATTTTGAAAAAAAAAGGTACATTCCTCCAGCTTGAATTGCTTGCTTGGTGGCATTGTGTAATTATCTATTTATTTATTTTCGTATAAAAGAGATTAAAGAGGAAAAAAGAAAATTAAATTCAAAATTTTGAATAATAGACACTAAGGGTGTGTTTGATTGGCATGAATGGAAAAAGGTGGAAAATGAAAATATTTTCTTGGAAAATAAATTCTACTATATAGGTGAGAAAATACTTTCCAAGAAAGTGGGAAAAAATGTGCTTTAAATGCTTGTACCTAGAAAATCCATTTTATTTTCCATGTGCAATCAAACAACAAAGGTGGAAAAAAAAAATTTGGATTTGACAACATTTTCCATGGAAGTGGCATTTTCCATGGAAAATGTGCCAATCAAACACACCCTAAAGGCTTGCTGCATTTGCCCGTAGGGGGCTGTGAGAGAACAACCTAATTTCTCTTGAAAAAAATTGTGCTGGCTCATGACCAGGCCCGCATGCTAGCCATGAGGGCCATCAAGGCTTGCAGAGGACGCCCAGTATAGTTTAGCCCAGGCCAACACATAGCCTATTTTTATGGATTGAGTGGTCGAGGCCATGGATGACCCGATCTATTTTGACACACATATAAAATTATATAAAATCAAAGAGCTTGGCTTAGTCTTACTAAGTTCACTATCTTTTTGGATGCATCTCATTTAAACGGTTCTGTCCTCCTGTCCATGATAGACAAGAGTTATTATGCCTACTATTGATGTGGCACTTCCACATCAACAAAGTAGTAGACATAAATAAATGTTAAATAAGCAATTAATTCCCTCTCTTCTCCACAACTACAGTAGTGGCAGAGTCAGATATTTTAAGTTGAGGGTCTTCAAATATGGGTAAACTAGGAGGAAGGAAGAATTTTTATTTCTCAAACCACAATTACTGAGCTCATTTTTATAAAAATCTAATATTTTTTTATAAGTCATAATCTTTAAAACGCTTACAAGAAGATATCGAATACAATCGATTGGTGCAGTTAGACGTATTCGATACTCACTTCGTGTTTGTTCTGATTGCTTGAAAATACTAGCCTCAATACTTTCTTCTTGGTTATTGAATGATTCTAACTTAATCCGAACTAGGTTGTGTGCACTACTAAATTTTTCAATATATTTTCTAAGACTATGTTTCCAATTTGAGAACCCGTGACAACAAAAGAATTACGACTTGAACTTGAACTTGAACTCGAACTAGAATTTGTTTTGTAGAATTAATGCTCTACCATAACAAGAAGAAAAAATCTCCAGTTTAAGTGAAAAAGGTTGAAGATGAAATCGTAATCAATTTTTTTTGTGACAAAGGCTGAAGACGTGAACGTGAACTGTATCTGTGAAGAATAAGAAGTGATCTTAGATGAATAAATTTTGTTGGATTTTTGTTGGGCTTTATTTGTTTAGTTCATTCATTGTTGAGTTTGGGCTTTAGTATTTTTTTTTTTGGTTGGTTATTAAATTAAAAAAAAAAGTAAAAAATAAAAAAAAATTCAGAAAGTTGGGGTGTCTGGGAGAGCCATCTCTTCCCCATTTCTGCCTTAAATTTATTCCACACTCCTTCTCCGAACATAGCCCAAGACCGGATACCCACCCATTTCATCTTGCAGAACAATTAACTGGGTTCAACGAGAAGGAGCCATTAATAAAAGAGAGACTTTTTTATGGAGAAATGTTGAATCTAGAGAGATGGAGATTGGGTGGGGTTTCGGGGTTTGGTGGTGACAAAAATGGAAAGAGGATATGAATTTGCTACGCTCTGCATTTTGGAGATAATAGTGATGAAGAAAAATAAACAATGTACGTATAGTAGTTGTGTGTGTGTGTGTGTGTGTGGGGGGGAGTTTTGAGGAGGAGTTGCGATGGTGAAGCTGCTCGCCGCATCAGCAAGCGGTTTGGATGGAGTTTGGGTTCACGTTGACGGTGTGGGTTCATTCCGGCTAGAAATTGATCTTAGGCTGTGTTCAGGGATGGAGTTTGGGATAAAATTCGAGCAGAAATGGAGGGTGGTGGCCCTGGTAGTTGTGGAAAAGAGAGGGAACACAATTAATTGCTTATTTGACATTTATTTATGTCAGCTAAATTGTTGATGTGGAACTTCCACATCATCTGTAGGCACAATAAATCCTGCCCACAATGGACAAGAGAACATGACTGCTCATTTAAAACAATGGATAATTACATGAACTACTTCCTTTTACCATGTAATTACCAAAATATCGATCATTGTTTTAAATTCCAAATTTATTGTCTTTCAATTTAAAAATCAAGTCCCGTTAAAATCGAACTTTTCCAACCCACCCACCTAGGAGCAGCAATGGGCCGACTCGGCCCATGATCACTGGGTCCCAACTCGATCCGTATAGAGACTGTTCAAAAAAATTACATGAGCTAGGCCGTATAATCCAAAGGCTGAGTCAGCTCGGCCCCTTTTTTTTCTTAGCTTGGACTCGTCCTTAGACTAGCTCGGACCCATAATGGATCGAGCCGACAAGCTCTCGGCCCAATTATCACCTTATAACCTTCCCTACCCACCTTCAATTTGTTGTTGTGAGTAAATTTCTGATAGTTTTTCCACACCACCCCATTTGCTAAATAGATTGTAGAGATGTGAGTCCATCATAATGAAATCCAAGCCTCTCACGTGTAGTGAAATCCTCGAAAATTGGCTAGTCCCTTTACCCAGCATCACTGCCACAACTTCATTCAGCCCAATCGCCACTACATTTCAGTGTTGCACCTTAATTGCGCAATTCCTTCCAAATAGAAAAGCTCACCCTAAATCTTTAGATTTCAAGCGAAAATTTTCTTTCTTGTTTTTGTGCTACCAATAAACTGAAAAATAAACAATTTTTTTTTTTAAATTGGGAAATTTTTGGGAGATGTTAGGAAAAATAATAGACCAAAGAATAGATAGAGAGATAAATTTTGGGGTTTTTCTCCCTTCGGAAGGACAAGGTACTGCATCGCATCGCATGGGTTGTCTCAGTTACCGGTTTGTTTGTGGTGGATAATGGACAGTCAGTTATAGTGGGATTCGCGGTG
Organism: Forsythia suspensa; assembly: GCA_023638005.1. Taxonomy (NCBI): domain Eukaryota; kingdom Viridiplantae; phylum Streptophyta; class Magnoliopsida; order Lamiales; family Oleaceae; genus Forsythia; species Forsythia suspensa. The sequence goes on along the minus strand of CM042674.1, from coordinate 33,178,713 downwards.
GTGGAGAGGGGGTTGGGTGGGGGTGGTAGTACATATCTAGTAGAGGCGGTGTAAATCGACGTCGATAGTAGTATTGGTGGTAGAACCCTGACCGCAGAACGTACGTAACACAATATGCTACACACTTTACACATGTAAAACAAGCGTGTAACTCCATGTATTTTAGGGATGATAATAGGGCAAGTCTGGAGCAGGTCGACCCTACCCCGCCTCGGCTCGCTAAAATTTTGCCTCGCCTCGCATCGCCCCGCCCCGCCCTGTGACCCGCAAATTCGAAGGGCATGGTGGGGTAGCCCTTTGACCCGCCAACTGCCTTGGATAAATTTTTTTTTTTTTTGTAAACTGAAAAAAATAATAATAAAAAAAAAAGAAATATAATTTTTTTAAATATTTGTAGCAAACAAAACAAAAAAAAAATACAAGATTGGAGTTGTGATGTAGTGGTTAAGATTTATAGTTTATATGTTTAACCCGGGTTCGATTTTGTTTTACTCCATTTATAGCGAAAATTATAAATTGTATACTATTTTATTATTTTTCCAAATTTTTTTTAGGGGGCGGGTCGTGGGGTAGGGCTGCCCCTGGACCTGCCCTGTGACCTCTTCGGGGCATAAAATTCTGCCCCAGACCTTCTCATATTTCTCGAATAAGAGGGACGGGGCAGTTGAGCGACCTATTAGTGTAACTGTTAAAAACTTGAGTGACTATTACTGTAAGAAAATTATTTGAATGACTATTTTGAAACTTTTAACAAACTTTTTGTAATCGTTGTTGAAATTAACCCATTATTTTTTACAGTTATTCACTTAAAATATTAAAAAATGTATAGTCAGGTCTCAAACCTTATAATTCTAGCACTTATGTCCCTCAGTATATGTGTGCGCCTTGAAAAGACCTCTGGAGTCTGGACGGATGGTTGGATATGTGTAATTTTCTTGGGATACAAGTTGGATAGCTTTTTTGGTTGTCCTTTTCTATAAGTTTCTTAGTTTCTACAAAATTTTGGTATGTTGTGTAGGGTCCCAATTGCAAATTTTTTATTTTTTTTCTATTATTTTAATTTATTAAAGTTAAGGGTAAAATTGTCAAAAAATTCATTTGGGAACCATCTGTACGAATAAATGAAAAAAAGAGAACGATATCTGCGAATAAAATTAAATAGAGACGATATTATTACAAACCTAAAAGAATCCAGACTGTTAGTATAATTAACCATTTTATAAATAGTAACAAAAAGTGAAAAAATATACTCCGCTAAATATCAGTTGAAAAAGCTAAAAAATATTACAAAGATGACATTATAAATGACACTAAAAGGTCACCGTAACTTAATGGTTCATTTGGTTTGCTAATAAAATTATTTATCTGAATAAAATTTTTCTGAATAATAGTTGTGTGAATAACATATTTATCATTATCATATTTAGTTCGGCTAAGTATAAGAATGAAAAAAGTCATTATTAAAAAATCATTTTTTCGTAAAAAAAATAAAAAATTCTACTTTATTCTTAATTAAACGAAAAAAGTAAATAATATAAACTAAATGATAAAAAAAATAGGTGGAGCCACGGAGAGCGATAGCGATTATCCTAGAATATAAATGTTCAAAAATAAATTTGTCCTATACTATAAAAGACACGTTCGTCTTTTAAATAAAAAGTGAATCTATATTCGGATAAAAAATTGTATTCCTCTTTATGATGATAAAATTTCTCTTTATTTTTGGCTTAAATTTTTATTTGAATAAAAATATATTCGGATATCAAATTTTATTTGTTATCTTTAACTATTGAATATACTAAGTGGATGGTAATTACAAAATTACACATAACGCGGCACATAAAACATTGCAACTTTACATGTCATTTCTTCAAGGAAAATTTACAATATACACAACATTGTTAGTCAACGTTAGCGTAAATAATAATATGACCAAAATACCCATACCTATTAAAATACAAGTCATGCGTGTTAAAATATAGGAAAATTTACAATTTTCTTTTTCAATCTTTTCAATATCTTCAACTAATTTTTATAGCACCACACATTCCTAACTTTTCAATTAATTACAAATTACGTTCCTAATGATATATAATGATAGATTTGTCCTCCTCTTTAAATAAGCAAAAGTAAAAAATAAGAAAAAATTGTAAAAAAAAAATTAACTTTTCAAAAAATGGAATATTTCTCATACACCATATCTCCATTCACCCACCCGCCCACCCACCTACCCCATCCCACCAAAGCCATTACTTCCACACCACCACATCCTCTAAGCTGCTACCAACACACCACAACCCTTCCATCTGTCATTAATGGTAGATTTAAGATGAGAAAAATTTCGCCACCTTAAATATGCTATTAAATATTCATTGGTACCATAAATTCACCAAGTTTAGGATCGACTATATTATCACTATAACAAGAAACGGTGAGGTGTGATTTCATTTTCATTGCATTTTCACTTTAATCCAAAATCTATATAAAGATAGACACCGATTCTTGTATTTGCATTGTGAGTTTTCAAAATCTTGAAGAATTTTTTGTTTTGATGGCTGCTGTTGTGGGGGTGTGGTTTTACATCAGATTCTTGGATTCAATTCAAGGATTCAAAAAAGAACATGAAAAAAAAGTTTCAGTGTTTCATGTGTTTATTCATCTTCTGCTGTGAGTGTACTATGAAAGAATCTTAGGATTCGCTCTAATGCTTATGAATCTGAGGTCAAGAAAGCTTACATAAAGCTTGCTCTTTAGGTTAATTTCTTGAAAGATTCTTATGAACATCTTTATTTTTCTCAATATGTGTTTTTAAAATTTTTGAAACTATAAATCTTGAAATTGTGGTTTTCTTTATTATCCCATCCTGTTGGTTGTGGTGGGATGAGGTGGGGTGTGTGGGTGGGGGTAGGATGTGTGAAGAAGAAGATACTTTGTACTTTTTAAAAAAATATAAGATTTTATTTACAATTTTTTTAATTTTTTTTAGCTTTCTTTTATTTATGTTTATTTAAATAGGAGGGCAAATTCGTTATTATTTGTCATTAAGGATGCGATTTACAATTAATTTAAATGTTGAAGATGTCTGGTGTTATAAAAATTAGTTGGAGATAAATTAATAACAAATTAAAAATATTAGGGACGAAATTGCAAATTTCCCTTAAATATATTATCATTTTAGATACATACAATATATTAAATGAGTTTTGAATATACTTTAATATTCTTTGAAGATGCATATAATATATTAAACTTGTCACAGATGAGTTCTAGACTATGATAAAATGTGTGGTAATTAACACATAGCACGGAAATGATAGATTTAAAATTGGCATCTTGTACTCTTTAGATTCTATTTTTATTAAACTGATTAAGTTTTCAAATAGTACTCTCTCTGGTCACACTCTATGTTCCTCCCAAATTAATATTATTTTTATTTATTTTATTATTAATAAATACTCTTATCTTCACAGTAGTTTGCAAAAAAAAAAAAGAAAAAGGAATATCTAGAAGAATTCAATAATTATTATTAGTGAATTAATTAATATATGTATGGATATTATCATAAAATTTAATAATTATTGATTAACGTGTTCATTCATTTTTAGGGCATCTATGTCCAATTCTCAATGTACTTTTGTTGAAATATAAATTTATTAATAGACCATGTTTTACATTAGGTTCTGTTACTAATTTATTAAAGCAATATCTTTTTCTTAGGAGAATAAACAATAAACATTAATTAAAGTTCTATTTTTAAAATTATTTTTTGTTTATTGGGTAACTTAAAAAAATGGAGGACATATAGTTTTATTTTTGGCACAAATTGTTCGTATCTTTTGCACTTACTGCAGGTTGAGGATCTATCGTTTCATTTTTTGTAGTTTAGCCTATATTTCATTTATTTTTGGCGACAATGATCATTTCCATCCAATTCCGTTATGTTTTAACGGTAGGTCATTGCGTGCATTACAAACACTTTATTTCTTGAGGGCATTTCTGTCAGAACACTATTATGACTCTTTGAAAGTGAAAATCAAGAGACGTTTGAAGAAATTGGAAACCCATTGCATTTCAATTTTTTTTTTGTCCAAACAGTCAAATCCCTTGTTGTTATGAAGTGACATTTTTGTTGAACAAACCTTTTGCATTTCCAAATAAATACCAAATGACCGATTTAAGAACAAGTAAGTAATATAGTATATATTGTATAATTTTTGGATGTAGTGTACATTTGGAGACGTTTTGATCAACCAAATGTTTGAACGGTGTTATTGAGTTTGCAAATTTGTTGTTTTCGCAGATGAGTTCTATTTCAAACATGGAAGCAAATGAAACCCCAAAACAAGATTCGAGACTTTATCACGAACAAGCACCTCTATATGGTTATATTTTGAAGATTCCCAAAAAATTAGTAATGCTTGAAGATTGTATTCGTTTGCCCAGTGTGTTTGAAAATTTTGTAGTTTCGTCAGTAATGTACCAAATTGGTTCAAGATGTAGTTATTATGTTTATTTTTTTTAATTGCATGCAAGTAAGGAATCAATATCCTTTACTGTGAAGTTTCATCATGGAGGTATCATGTTCGCCAAGCCCAATAACTTGGTCTATGAACATGGTGACGTCGACTACATAGACTATGTTCATTCAAGCAGTTTGAATAGACAGCTGTTGGACAAACTTGTGGAGGGTGTAAGACTTGATCCGCCTATGGGGTTTTGTATAAGAAACAGAAGTTCTCACTATTGGAAGGGCTGGTTAGAATTCGTAGCGACGTAGACATTACCATGTTGTTGAAGGATAGAAATGGAGCTACAGAAGTTGACATTTACCTCGTGCCTCCTTCACGAAATTATGAATTGGAATGAGACTGGTCAATTCCAATACCACCCCGACCACCATAACCAGAAAATAGCAACATGAGGAAGATGACAAGAGTAGTAGAAGCAAGAGGCATAGGTCCTGAACTAGTGTGAAGTTGGTTGAAATTGTTGAACTTCAGGCAGTGAAAGTGATGTTTCTAATGATAATGTGGAGATTGATGTTCCTGATGATATAGTGGGGATTGAAGGTGACAATGTGGAAGGAGTTGGTAGAGAGGAGTTAGGAAGTGATATTGGTCCTGGAGGTGACAATGCTGGGAATGATATTGATGGGGATAAAAGTGACAATGATGGAGTTGATAATGTTGGGGATAAGAGTGACAATGTTGGAGTTGATAATTTATAAGATGAAAGTGATAATGTAGGGGATAAAAATGAAAATGACAATGCTGAAGGTGCATATGTTCTGGAATTCTCGACAAATGCAGACTGTAACATAGAGGCTGACTGGGAAGCATTTTTGAATAGCCATCAACAATATATTTGGAACTGTTGGGAAGATGAATTTGGGGTGAACAATGAAGAAGACACTCAACTTGTAGGTGAGTCTGAAGAGGATCAGGTTTATAATGATGGATTGCAAGAAGGGTTGTGGACTCAGACTTTGAGTTTGAAGAAGAACCTATACCAATGCAAGATCCTCAACCTTCTGCTGCAAATGTGGATCTTGGAATGGATGATATGGCTGGCCAGCAAGGCAATGCGGATGATACTGACTATGATTTAATCGGATGAGCCGCAAAGTCTTGGAAGCCATGACGAATTAGGCAACACTGCTCCAAAAAAGAGGCAATATACATTCAACCAACATACTAAAATGGAAAATCCAGGCTTCAGAGTTGGTAAGTAAAACTTCATATGTCTTGGCAGACACGGTCCCTATCTTTTATATTGTTGTGCAAGATAAGGACCTATCATTTACTTATTCTTGGCAGAAATGGTCCCTATCTTTTGTAATGTTTTGTAAGATATGGACATATTTTGTTCATTCTTGGTAGAGTCCATATCTTATGTCGCATTATATGTGTGTCATATCTATTTAATGATTTTTCAAACATTTTTGTTTTTCGTGCAAAGTGTTTGAGAGTAAGAAGATCTTGTAGCGAAGCTATGATGAGTAGCATCAGTAAGGACACATAGGGACATCAGATTCAAGAAAAATGACAAGAACAGATTGAGAGCCAAGTGTGGATTCATGCCCATGGGTTCTTTATGGCAAGAAGCAGGAAGACAATATGAGCTTCGAAATCAAAACATACCACTCAGAACATACTTGCAGTAAGGTGTTCAAGAACCACATGGTGAATTCAAGTTATTTGTCAAATAGATATGCAGAAGTGCTTAGGTCTGATCCCAATTGGTAATTGAGTGGATTTAGTGATAGGGTTAAGCAATAATGCTTGGGAGATGTTTCAATTTGGCAGTTTTACAGAACGAGAAATAAGTGTTTTGAAAAGATTAGGAGTACATTAAGTGAGCAATATAAAATACTTTGTTATTATTGCCAGGCCTTGAAGGCCAGCAATATAGGTTCCACAGTCCAGGTAGAGGGTCGTGGTCCTGAATTTCATAGATTGTACGTTTGTTTAAGAGCATTGAAAGAGGGTTTCAAAAATGGGTGTAGAAGGGTGATAGGACTGGATGGATGTTTTTTTGAAGACTGAAGTTGGTGGGCAGTTGCATTGTACAGTGGGAGTTGATGGAAACAATAGAATGTATCCAATTGCTTATGCAATTGTGGAGAAAGAAAATAGAGAAAACTGGACATGATTTCTAGAGTTATTGAGTTTTGATGTAGGGATTATCAATTCGCATGGATGGACCTTCATCTCGGATAAGAAGAAAGGATTAGTTCAAGCAATTGAAAGCTTGTTTGAACATTCGAACACGTAACATGTGTGAGGCATTTGTATAATAACTTCAGTGTAAACTATAAAATTTTGGCTCTAAAAAACTGTCTATGGCATGCAAAGAGGGCCGTGACAATTGAGAAATGGCAGACTGAGATGAATAAGAAGATGGAGTTGGACAAAGGGGCATATGATTGGCTCTCTGGTAAGCCATCCAGTCAATGGAGTAGGCCCCATTTTAAGGAAAGTTATGATTGTGATATGCTGCTAAACAATCTTTGTGAGACTTTCAATCGCGCCATTCTTGCAGCTAGGGAGAAGCCAATACTGAGCATGTTGGAGCATATCAGGGTGTATTAAATGAGTTGAATAGTGGCCAGACTAGAAAGTTGTGAAAGATGGAACCACCAGGTGGGACCAAGGATAATGAAAATTATCGAAAAGAATGGCAAACTAAGTGGCAATCATATTGCAACATATTGTGGGCACATGAAGTTTGAGGTAAGAGATATGCACGGAGGTGTACATGCAGTGGCCTTATCTTCTAGGACATGCTCTTGCAGAAGCTGGCAATTAAGTGGACTACCTTGTGTCTATGTAATGGCATCTTTGTCTTCAAGGAGAATGCAAACAAATATGATGGATTATGTGGCTAGCTGTTACAAGAAGGAAGCTTATTTGAAGACATATTCATCTACAATTTCTCCAATGCCCGGTCCCGAATTATGGCCCAATGTAGGTTAGCACCCATTGACACCTCTTGTCCATATTCGGAAGAAGGCCGGGAGGCCTAAGAAAGCAAGAAAGAAAGAGCTTGGAGAAGTGCCACGTCGCAGATAGGGAGTGCAAACAGGTTGGTTTGAAAATTCGATGCAAAAATTTGGGTAGCATGGTCATAACAAAAGACATGCAAATGTACAAAACCAATAGTTGCAACTTTTTAAAATCGCTTGAAGAAGAAGAAGTTATGAAAAACATTTTTTTTTTGCATCTCTCTTCTTGGTTTCTTCATTGTCAATGGAATGTATAAAATTTGTATTTACTATTGTCTAGTTTTAATTTTTTGGGTTTTGTGATTGTTGGGAGTTTTGTAAGTGTTTTCCTTTGGTGTAATTTGCGATATGAAGCAATTGCGGTTGTTTGTTTTCATTGTGAAATTTTTTGTTGATTATAATGTGTTTCTCATTTCATCAAGTTATTTTGTTTTGTGTCAATATAGGGACCAATCCTGCCAATAAATGTAATAGGATAGGGACCAAATGTGCCAAACAAACCTAATTATTAAGATAATCCATGTCAGACAATGTATAAGATAATGACCAATCATGTCAGACATTCCAAAAGATAGGGACCAAACGTGCCAAAAAAAAAAAAAAAACCAAAAACTATTTTTTTCCATTTGGAGATCTTGCAAGATACAATGTACTAAAAATTACAACGCCAATACCAAACGCTTTTCCTACAATCTACATAGTTCACTATCAAGACTGCAAAACGAACATTGAGATAACGCCACATAAAAATCCAAACACCCACATTTTCTATGCACACCCCTTCTCATTTTTTAGGATCTTCAATGCTTATTCGTACTCATTCTTCGACCTAAGGAAGCCATGGATTATCTGTGTTGATCTAATGCACATGGGTGGGTCGCACTAACTGAAAAATCCACACCCTGTACAAGAACAACAAAAACATAAACAAAAGTAAGGCAAAACATGAAGTTTTAGCCAAAATCATATTTTTTTTCAATGACGTACCCGTCTTCTTGGACATGTATGAAACCTTCTTCCGGGATTAGCATTTGTCCACGACGTCTTCAAATAGAGCTGGCAAGCCACAATTACAAAAAACGGGATCCATATGTGAAAAAAGTAAATTTTCGACAAAAAAAGTCTCTCACAACTACATACATAAGCATATGTATATATACATATAATAATATATATAGAAGACAAGCCAGCAAACAACAGACGCGGGAAAGAGTCACAATAGTGTTCTGGCAGAAATTCCCTCAAGAAATGAAGTGTTTGTAATGCACGCGATGACCTACCGTCAAAACATGACGAAATTGGATAGAAATGACCATTGTCGTAAAAAATATTTGAATTAGGGGTTAAACCACAAAAATGAAATAATAGGTCCTCAACTGCAGTAAGTGCAAAAGATAGGGATCCCTTGTGCAAGAAAGCCAGTGACGGAGGGCGGTAACGATTATCCCAGATATAAATGTTCAAAAATAAATTTGTCCTATACTATAAAAGATACATTCGTCTTTTAAATAAAAAGTGAATCTATATTCGGATAAAAAATTGTCTTCCGCTTTATGAAGATAAAATTTCTCTTTATTTTTGGCTTAAATTTTTACTCGAATAAAAATATATTCGGATATCAAATTTTATTCGTTATCTTTAACTATTGAATATACTAAGTGGATGGTAATTACAAAATTACACATAATGCGGAACATAAAACATTGTGACTTTACATGTTATTTCTTCAAGGAAAATTACAATATACACAACATTGTTAATCAACGTTAACAGAATTAATACTATGACTAAAATACCCATACCTATTAAAACACAAGTCATGCACGTTAAAAAATAGGAAAATTTACAATTTTCGTCTTCAATCTTTTCAATATGTTACTAATCTATCTTCAACTAATTTTTATAGCACCACACATTCTTAACCTTTCAATTAATTACAAATTACGTTCCTAATGATATATAATGACGGATTTGTCTCATCTTTAAATAAACAAAAGTAAAAGAAAGTTAAAAATAAAAAAAAGAAAAAGAAAAAATTGTAAACAAAATCTCATAACTTTTCAAAAAGTACAAAGTATCTTATTTCTCACACACCCTATCCCCATTCACCCACCCATCCCATCCCATCCCATCCCATCCCATCCACCACAGCAATCACCTCCACACCACCACATCTTTTACGCTGCGAGCAACACACCACAATCCTTCAATCTGTCATTAATGGCAGATTTAAGTTGAGAAAAATTTCGCCACATTAAGATGCTATTAAATATTTATTAGTACCATAAATTCACCAAGTTCATGATTGACTACATTTTTACTGTAACAAGAAATGGTGAGGTGTGATTTCATTTTCACTTTAGTCCAAGATCTATATAAAGATAAACACCGATTTTTATATTTGCATTGTGAGTTTTTAAAATCTTGAAGAATTTTTTTTTCTTAATGGCTGGTGCTGTGGGTTGTGGTTTTACATCAGATTCTTGGATTCAATTCAAGGATTCAAAAAAGAATATGAAAAAAAAAAGTTTTAGGGTTTCATGTATTTATTCATCTTCTACTGTGAGTGGTCTATGAAAGAATCTTAGAATTCGCTCTGATGCTTCTGAATCTGAGGTCAAGCAAGTTTACATAAAGCTTGCTGTTTAGGTTAATTTCTTGAAAGATTCTTATGAAAATCTTTATTTTTCTCAATGTGCGTTTTTAAAATTTTGAAACTATAAATCTTGAAATTGTAGATTTCCTTACTATCATATCGTGTTGGTTGTGGTGTGATGAGGTGGGGGTGTGTGGGTGGGAGTAGGATGTGTGAAGAACACGATACTTTGTACTTTTTAAAAAAGTTATGAGATTTTATTTACAATTTTTTAAATATTTTTTTGTTGTTTCAGCCAAGTTATTTTGTTTTGCGTCAATATAGGGACCAATCCTGCCAAAAAATGTAAGAGGATAGGGACCAAATGTGCTAAACAAACCCAATTATTAAGATCATCCATGTCAGACAATGTATAATGTAAGGACGGATCATGCTAAACATTCCAAAAGATAGGACCAAACGTGCCAAAAAAAAAACCAAAAACCATTTTTTTTCCATTTGGGGATCTTGCAAGATACAATTGAACTCGAAAATTACAACGCCAACACCAAATAATTTTCCTACAATCTACATAGTTCACTATCAAAACTGCAATATGACCATTGTGATAGCACCACAAAAACCCAAACACCCACATTTTCCATGCGCACCCCTTCTTATTTTTTAGGATCTTCATTGCTTTTTCGTACTCATTCTTCGACCTAAGCAAGCTGTGGATTATCTGTGTTGATTTAATGTACATGGGTGGGTCGCACCAACTGAAAAATCACACCCACCTATTTCATGTACAAGAACAACAAAAACATAAATAAAGTAAGGCAAAACATGAAGTTTTAGTCAAAAACATAAAAAAAAATTTCAATGACGTACTTGTCTTCTTGGACATGTATGGAACCTTCTTCTAGGATTAACAACTCGTCCACGACGTCTTCACCAATGGCAAGCCACAATTACAAAAATGAGATCCATCTGCGAAAAGAAAAGAAATTTTCTGACAAAAAAAGTCTCCCACAACTACATACATATGCATATGTATATACACATATAATAATATACATAGAGGAAAAGACCAAGCAACAGACACGGGAAAGAGTCACAATAGTGTTCTGACAGAAATGCCCTCAAGAAATGAAGTGTTTGTAATGCACGCGATAACCTACCATTAAAACATGACGGAATTGGATGGAAAGGACTATTGTGGCCAAAAGCATTTAAAATATAGACTAAACTGCCAAAAATAAAACGATAGGTCCTCAAGCTGCAATAAGTGTAAAAGATAGGGACCATTTGTGCAAAAAATCCAGTGATGGAGGGCAGTAGCGACTATCCTAGGATATAAATGTTCAAAAATAAATTTGTTTTATACTATAAAAGATTCGTTCATCTTTTAAATAAAAAATGAATCTATATTCGGATCAAAATTGTCTTCCTCTTAATGAAGATAAAATTTCTTTTTATTTTTGGCTTAAATTTTTATTCGAATAAAAATATATTCGGATATCAAATTTTATTCGTTATCTTTAACTATTGAATATACTAAGTGGATGGTAATTACAAAATTACACATAACGCGCACATAAAACATTGTGACTTTATATGTCATTTCTTCAATGAAAATTTACAATATACACAACATTGTTAGTCAACGTTAACGGAATTAATACTATGACTAAAATACTCATGCCTATTAAAATACATGTCATGCATGTTAAAATATAGGAAAATTTACAATTTTCAGTATTCAATCTTTTCAATATGTTACTAATATATATTCAACTAATTTTTATAGCACCACACATTCCTAATCTTTTAATTAATTACAAATTAAGTTCCTATTGATATATAATGACAGATTTGCCCCTCTTTAAATAAACAAAAGTAAAAGAAAGCTAAAAATAATAAAAATAAGAAAAAATTGTAAAAAAAACCCTCATAACTTTTTAAAAAGTATAAAGTATCTTATTTCCCACCCACCCACCACATTCACACCACCACATCCTCTATCTTGCTACCAACACACCACAACCCTTCAATTTGTCATTAATGGCAGATTTAAGATGAAAAAAATTTCGCCACCTTAAATATGCTATTAAATATTCATTAGTACGATAAATTCACCAAGTTTAGGATCGACTATATTTTCATTGTAACAAGAAATGGTGAGGTGTGATTTCATTTTCATTGTATTTTCACTTTAATTCAAGATCTATATAAAGATAAACACTGATTCTTGTATTTGATTGTGAGTTTTCAAAATCTTGAAGAATTTTTTTTTTTTCTTCTTAATGCACTACAAGAAATATATATTTTCCCTACAAAACTTCCGCAGACAAATTGAAATTTGTCTGCGGAATTAACTTTTTCCCACAAACCCATTTTTTTGTAGGGCTATGTTTTGCTCCAAAATTTTCAAAATGAAAAGACTTGTGCCCACGAACATGTGCATTTTTTCCGACAAAAATTTCGTTGGGTAAAATGTATCTTTTGCAGACAAAAAAAAGTAATTCGTTTGTAGGCTAATAATTAGAGGAAATTTTTTTCGCTTTTTTGTTTTTTTTATCCCTACAAACAAAATATTTGAAGGGAAAAAAATATAATTTATCTTTTAATAAAAATAAAAATGTAAAGCCTAACCTATTTTGCACCAAAATTTCATTAATCACCGAGAGAGGTTTTCACCCAAAAAAAAAAGCGTTTGTCTTCACCAAAATCAATATTCCCAAATTTCTCTTCTCAATTCTATTTTCTCCTAAAAACTTTTCTCTTTTGCAAAACATTCTATAATTCATCATCGTGAATTTGATTTCCGAAAAGTCCAAATTCCCAAATTAAACCCAAATCTAGCCCTTCTTGTAATCTGGAGATCGACTGTCTGCGCCAATGTGCCCAAATCTCATTCTCTCGATTTCTCGCCTCTTACGCTCTTTCTCTAATTTGCGAGACTTCTCCAGATTTCGACTCTCCAATCACACTACCGGTTCTTGATTAGAGGACAGTAATTCGTTTTCTTATTTTATTTTTACTTTTTCCCCAGTAATTTCATTAAGTATTTACAAATTACAATATGTTTTTACTTCAATTTGCTTGTTTGCATTGTTTTTATTATGTTAATATATGTTCGGATTATGCTTGTTTATGTGTTGAATTTCTAGGATTTGTGTTATGTTGCTTGTGTGCAAGAAATTTGTGTCTTTTTTTTCTTTTAGTACATTGCAACATCATATCTCCTTGCTTTTTTTTTGAACCTGCTTTTGTTGTGTTTTTTGTTCCTTTTCTTACATCTTGTGCTTTACATTTGTTCCTTAAACATAGAGATTATATTTGTGTTATTGTTCGTATCATGAAGTGAATTGAATTGGATAATTTAGAATTTTTCTTATTCAAACAACATAACATCTAGAAACTAATTATTTTTCCAAATTTTCATCATTTGAAATTCGTAATGAATAGGAACTTATAACAAAATATTTGTATTTACTTTTAGAGGAACGGTTATAATTGATATATTTGAATAGCTTGCAAAATCGTTTGAACCTCTATATTGATGGTAAATTATAATGTAATTGCTAGTTTAAGTAAATTGCTTATTTTATGTTTGGCTACTAGAATTTCTGATTTGAATCATTCCTAATTTGAATCCCAATTTTAGGCTACCAAATGCAGGCTCAAACTAATTCATTTGATGAGGAATCGTTTTGCTACTAGAAATTACATGTGCATTTTTTATCCAATTAGCACATTGTACACATATTGCGTTGCTTTTGAGGGCAAATATATTACCTACTGCACGGCCACTTTTCTTTATCAAAAGTTGGATGCTTCTACTTAGTTATATTCTGTACTTTTGGATTACAGCTTGTATAATTGATGAAGACAGAATACAAAGGAGACGTTCGTGCTAAACAAAAGGAAAATACTCTTTGTTATTCATCATTGCTATTTTGCTAAATTGAAATAGCCACAGGAATGTAGTGCTTTTTGGTTAACCTTTTCTATGGAGGAACTAAGGTTTTATTGTGATTGGGTCCTTTGTCCATGAGAAATAAGAAGAGCTGCCTTCAACTATATGAACTGTAGAGGTGATGTGTAGCAATTAGTGGCACATAGTGGATTAACGATGCTGCCGCCTGTGTAGTGGAAGAGAAGAGGGAGAGGCTCCATAAAATGCTCATACAATAGAAAATTCATTGCCGAGGCGGTAAAAGAAAAGAGGAGAGGATACGACGATTGCTCATACAATAGAAAATTTGGAGTCCTTATGAACTAAAATTTTAATATAATTTGAACCATATATGTGTAATCGGTTTGACATTTTCTTCTACATATATTTGTTACTGACTTGGAGTCTGCGAGTGATTATAGTTTGTTATTGACAATTGATTACGCCACTACACTAGATGTAGATAATTTTGCCAAACCACCTAAATTTTTGTTTTTATCTTCTACTTATTTCTATTTTGCATTGCATTTATTAGTTTGTGATGGTATTTTTCCCCAACATTACACGATACTTTAAGTTCCATTTTGGCTTCTTGTTTTACAGCGATGTTGTTATACTCATGCTTTCGGGACATATGGCCGATGGATTCGATTCTTGGTGAACCGGTATGTTCGAGATAGAAAAAGAAGTTACAAATGCTATCTTTGTTAGTGTACTTCTAGAGGATGTAGTTCTTTTATATAAGAATCCATATCAAAAAGCTTTTTACTTCAAGTGATGAAGTTTAAGAAACATACCACAAACTTCCAGCAGATTTAGCTTAATTGTATGGCTACTTGCATAAAAAAGTTTGATTCTTGTCTTATAATAATGTGATGTTTAAAGTTAAATTCAAATTATCGTGTTCATCGTATGTGGAGCTTTTATATGTTTCTAGTGAGTTCATTTCCATTACAAGAGCCATTTGATACATAATATAAGTTGATGGGTTATCCTGCTGAAAATGGTGTCATGAGCTGTAAACTTTGCTAACTAATCAACAATATATTTGCATACCTTGGCTTCCATAAATTTACAACACAATATATAGAAGAGTATTTCTTATGTTTTAAAACCATTCTCCTCAATAAGTAACAATTTCTATTCCAGCCAAGTACTTATATTTGGAGGAATTAGGTTTTGAATCAATAGTAGATGCAAAATCTCAAATGTCTTAGAACAAAACTTATATGTGTGAGAGTGCATTTCCCAATTTTGAGCCATACTAAGAGTGCATTTCCTCAACTGTCTTGGTTTCGCTCTATGTCATATCGCATTATTCAACTCTTTTATCTTCATCAGTTCAAGATACAATTTTTACACTACTTACGTTAGGTGCATGCTACCTTGCCACGCTTGGTTTGCATCTTCATGATGATGATGTTTAGAGTTGTATGTTTCCTTTATATTGTCCTCTTTGTAAATCGGTTTCATCATATTGAATAACACATTTGCATATTCTTTACATTTGAAATGGTTAAATTCAGTGCACAAATGAGATTGATCATGCTGATTCTAATAAGATAGTGTCTTTGCTCAAAGGAGCTAAAGAAGAACATGCTGCTCAAAAAGCAACTGATACAAATCGAATTGAAATAGAACAAAGAATGAAAAACAAGTTGAAGACAACAATTCAATTCTACATTGCAGTTTTGGTATCATTCTATGCAACAACTATGTAGACAAGTTCGTGGCTTCGTTGTACCACCATTTACACCATTGTCAATAGAGGATGATGCTATTGGGGAGGAAGAGAATGATTTTGATGAAGAGAATGATTTCGATGAAGAGAACAACTTTAATGAGGACGAGTAGCATATTTAATATATGAAGAAGAGTTATGTTTTTCTTTTATATTAGATACATTATCATAGATTGAGTGCATGTTTGCTATACTCTTTTTAAGTTTAGATGTAATCATACTTAGTGAATGGTTTTTATTTGTATTTTGGTACAACATTTTTGGTTCAACGTTATATTGATTGACACTAAAAGTCTTAATTTAATTTATTGTCTTGCTGCATCTCTATATCCCTATATATTAAAAGAGTCACTTTGGTATATGGCACTATTTCTATGAATGCGTGCCACCACTTTTCCTTTTACTTTTTTTTTTTTTTTTTAGTATTTTTAAGTTTTTCTTTATTTCTTGAAATTAACACTCTTTTTTTCTTCTTATTTTTAGTGTGGCACTATCTCTATGAATGCCCACCACATTTATTTATTTATTTATTTTTCACATTTTCTAATTTTTTTTAAATTGACACCATTTTTTTCTCAATCGTAGATCTTTTTCAGTACCATTTTCTTTTCAATATTTCGTTATTTCACTTGCATTTCTTCGTTCATATTTTTCACATTTCTTTCGATTTCATTCATCTCTTTTGAAAAATCGTCCCAAAATTTACATATATGTTGATTATTTTGAGTATCCATCTAAATTTTGTTTTATAAAAGTTGTTTCTCTAAATCTACCTGCTTAACTTTTCGCACCACTTATTAGAATAGATTTGAATGTTGCTATTAGCTCTTATTATTTCTAGGGTTCGTGAATTGACCATTACAAGTAGTTGTTTAGTTGTTTAAGTCTTGTATTTGTTAATTTTTTATACTTATTTGAATATTTTTGCTTGTTTGAGTGTTGATTTTTAATTCTCATTTTGAGTTCTTAAATAGTTTTAATATTCAAGATTTTAATATATTAAAAAGGGATCTTCACCACTGTTCTTGTTTTTTTTGATTTCCTAAAATTGAAAATATTTTTTGTTTGGGTGTAATACTGTTCGTATGAACGTCCACTACTGTTCATTTTCTTTTCTCTGTTTTTTTTTTTAGTTTTTCCTAATTTCCTGCAACAGAATTGGCAATGTAAATTTTGTTTTTATTTTTTATTTTTTTGGAATACAATAGTAATATTAAATTTAACACTGGTCAAGATACAAAATATCGTTTCTAAATATGTGTTCTTTTACACTAATTTATTTTTGTTTTTATTTTTATTTTTACCTAGGTTCTTGATTATAGTAAAAATAATTTTCCTCATTTCTTGTTGGCTACGGCAAAAGAATATAGTGAATACTACTTAGGATATTGAAATTTGCACTTCGGAACACGCTATTAAGAATGACAAATGCATGTGTTTCATTGCTAATCGTTGTGTTGAGAAATTATAAGCATAAATTATTTAAATTCTAAAATGAACATTCATTTACTTTTTGAATTATTTTTGTTGATTTAAGCTATTGAGAGTTTTTTTTTTTTTTTTTTTTTTTTTTTAACGTTTTTACTTAATTTAGTATCGTGAAGTTATGTTTAAATCAATACAATTATACATGTATATAGTATTGATGTGCTCTATACTTTACTATTATAAAACAAGTAAAATCTCATTAATGCACTTATTTTATTAACTATTTTTGAGATTTTTGAATAATTTTGTTGGTTTTCAATTTTTGAATTGAGGAAATAAATATAAAACAATAAATCAACACTTTTCCTCGAATTCATTGCTTATTAATTACTTCAAAATCTACTTAATGAGAAATTACTAATTAACAACGTATGTTAATATATAATAAGTATTTTTACTACTTATTACTACAAGTTCACAAGTAATCTTTTGTATATCTCATGACACTCGTGTGATGTAAATTTTTTTTAATGTTTGATTAGAATAAAGAAAATTAAATAAGTCAAATCATGAGGAAAAATATGGAACTTTAAATTTGAAAGCAGCAGAATAATTTTTTCACATAATAATTGAAGTATCCAATTCTAGGAATTACAAAGAATCAATTTTGTCGAAAGTACATATCATTCATCATATTTAAAAGTAAAAACATTAAAAATCAATCGAAACTATCTCACTCACTCTTAAAAAATACGTATTTTCTCCAACAAATTTTAATACATATTTTACTCAGCCTTTTATAACTAAAAAAATAATTAAGAAACTCAAAAATAATAGCAACGCTATTAAATACTTAATTAAAATAAAACACGTGCTTTTGCACGTGCACTCCACTAGTTATTTTTAATAAGGTAAGAAAATTATATAATATAAATAAAAAATAAAAAATATAAAAATGATCTAATTTCTTCCTACAAATTCTATCACTGTTGGAAAAAAATAATTTATTTAGCCCACAAATACGCTTTCTCCACAAAATATCATTTGTAGAAAAAAAAGTAGATCTTGACCCACAAAATTTTTTTGACACAAAAAATTATTTGTAGGAAAAAGTACGATTTAGTCCACAAAATAATTTTTGCCTTGTGCCTACAAAACCTATTTCGTGGGCCAAAGTAATTTTAGCAAACGAATAATTTTGTCGGGAAAGAATTTAGATGACGAATTGTATTCGTCTCTAAAGGATTTGTAGGAAGAGACTTTAGCCCACAAATTTCTACCATTTGTCGTCTTATACCTTTCCCCACGATGTTTGTCCCACAAACGCCCCACAAAAATTTTTCGTCGGGAAAAGTTTTTCCCTACAAAAAATAACCTTTCCCCACAAATTTATTTTGTATGGGAAACATAAAATTCTTGTAGTGATGGCTGCTGCTGTGGGTTGTGGTTTTACATCAAATTCTTGGATTCAATAAAGAATATATAAAAAAAGTTCTAGTGTTTTATGTGTTTATTCATCTTCTGCTGTGAGTGATCTATGAAAGAATCTTAGGATTCGCTCTGATGACTATGAATCTGAGGTCAAGAAAGCATACATAAAGCTTGCTCTTTAGGTTAATTTCTTGAAAAATTCTTATGAAAATCTTTATTTTCTCAATGTGTGTTTTTAAATTTTTGAAACTATAAATTTTGAAATTTTGGGTTTCCTTAATATCCTATCATGTTGGTTGTGGTGTGATGAGGTGGTGTGTGTGGATGGGGGTAGGATGTGTGAAGAAGAATATACTTTGTACTTTTTAAAAAGATGTGATATTTTATTTACAATTTTTTTAATTTTTATTAGTTTTCTTTTATTTATGTTTATTTAAATAGGAGGGCAAATTCGTTATTGTTTGTCATTAATGATGTGATTTATAATTAATTGAAATATTGGAGATGTCTGGTGCTATAAAAATTGGTTGGGAATAAATTAATAACAAATTAAAAATATTAGGAATGAAAATTGCGAATTTCCCTTAAATATATTATCATTTTAGATACATACAATATATTAAATGAGTTTTGAATATACTTTAATATTCTTTGAAGATGCATGTAATATATTAAACTTGTCACTGATGAGTTCTAGACCATGATAAAATGTGTGGTAATTAACACATAGCACGGAAATGATAGATTTAAAATTGGCATCTTGTACTCTTTAGATTCTATTTTTATTAAACTGATTAAGTTTTCAAATAGTACTCTCTCTGGTCACACTCTATGTTCCTCCCAAATTAATATTATTTTTATTTATTTTATTATTAATAAATACTCTTATCTTCACAGTAGTTTGCAAAAAGAAAAAGAAAAAGGAATATCTAGAAGAATTCAATAATTATTATTAGTGAATTAATTAATATATGTATGGATATTATCATAAAATTTAATAATTATTGATTAACGTGTTCATTCATTTTTAGGGCATCTATGTCCAATTCTCTATGTACCTTTGTTGAAATACAAATTTATTAATAGACCATGTTTTACATTAGCTTCTGTTACTAATTTATTAAAGCAATATCTTTTTCTTAGGAGAATAAACAATTAACATTTATTAAAGTTCTATTTTTCAAATTATTTTTTGTTTATTGGGTAACATAAAAGGGTTAATTTCACCAATGGTCACCAAGTTACCTTCAAATTACAAAATTGTCAATGAAGTTCAAAAGTTTCAGTGGTAGTCATTGAACTTAGAAATCAATGATCACTCCATTAAATTTCTAATTTAAAAGGGTGATGTCAGCACATTCCAGATGAAAGAGCGTGAAGAGCTAAATCATTTTCTAGGGCTTGAGATGGAAAGATTAACAAAAGAAGGGCTACCAACAGAAGCATGCTAGAGATCTTCTATAGAAGTTTGGGATCATCAATTGCAAACCAATATCGACCCCAATCGAGATTAACTCCAAACTATGTGTTAAAAAAGACAAGGACTTGGAAAATTTCATCATATATTGACAACTAGTAGGAAGTTTAATCTACTTGATGCTGACACGAATTGATATCGGGTACGCAGTTGGAAAAGCAAGCCGCTTCATGGAGAAACTAAAAAAGCCACAACTTGAAGTAGTACGATGAATTTTAATGTATACGTAAAATGAACAATTGACTATGGACTCTTGTACAAGAAAAATAGAGAATGCAAGGTTGTTGGCTATTGTGAAGTGGATTATGCTGGATGTTGAAACACATGAAGATCGACTATTGGGTACGTATTTAATAATGGAAGTGCAGTAGTGTCATGGTGCATTAAGAGACGACCAACCTTGTTTTTGTCAATGGTAGAATTAGTATATTAGGCAACAACAATGGCAGCTCAAGAGAGTACACATCTAATGTAGTTGATGAATGATCACGATCGTAGGGAGTTTCTCCTCTACTGGCACAAAAAAAAAAAATACATATACGTCTGTCTTCATCTTCATTCTCAAAATTGATTTTTCTCCATCATATTTCATCTGTTCTTCAAATTCAATCTACTCAAATCAAATTCTCAAATCCACCATATTCTTCATCTACTATATCATTCTCAAAATTGATTTTTCTCCATTATTTCTCATATGTTCTTCAAATTCCTTCTTCTCAAATCAAATTCTCAAATCCATCTTCTTCTTCTTCATCTACTACATATTTGAATTGCCATTGAATTTGAATCGTAACCTACAATCAAATTCAGTGCGGAAATCGGTATATACTAGTTTATATCAGCCGCTAAACTATGTGGTGCAGCTATATTTTGATAATCAACTATCCATTCGTCTAGCAGAGACCCAGTGTGTCATGCAAGGACTAAACACGTAGAAGTGCATTGCCACTTCGTTAGAGAAAACGTGCTTAATCGGGAGATCGACTTGAAACATATCAACCCTGAAAAAAAAGTGTTAGAAGTGTGTTTCACAAACGCGTTTATGGGTCTAAGCCAAATTCATACTTCTGAAGTTCAAGTGTTTGCTACGTGGACCCTTGGCATTTGCTTAATTGTTGTGGGAAGGATTGTGCTTTCTCTGTGAAATTTCGAGTGTTGAAAGCCTGGTTAGTCCTTTCATTATTCAATTGAGTCTTCTGAAAAGTTCTTCATTCTTCTTGGCCATTTTTCGTCTGGTTTTCTTCCTTCTCACCTTCTTCTTTTTTCTTTCTGATGAGAATCAGAGTGAAGAGTAAATAGGTTTGAATGTCATAATCTTGAGTGAACAGTAACCTTTGGAGATTAAGACCTGGTGTTCATCACTGTCGATGAACAATAACTTCGATAGGTTAGATCGGAGTTACAAGGGTTGTTTTTTTGCCTTAGATCTGTAATATAAGGTGTTGTTCTAGTGATCAATGTGAGACTTGTGCCTATCCTTGGACGGCTTGTGCAGTGATCCAATCTGGTTGAGTAATCTGAGCCCTAATACTTTGGTAGTTTATTTTCGATTGTAATCTTCATTAAAGTCATTATTCTTGATAGTTAGTGAAGTTGTATTAGGCTTGTATTGTATTTCCTAAAAAAAAGTGACAAACATATTGACGAAATGACTCAATGTTTCAAAATTCAAAGATTCAAATACTGAAAATGATGAGAAAAGATAAGTTAAATCAAAGAGTCGTTCCTAAAAGAAAGAATTGAAAATCAACACCCACATCAAAGGATTATGGGAGTTGCACCAGCTGTCTCCCTCTTTCTTTTGTTAGCCGACATAGTACAAAACTCGAAGAATTCTATTATTCCTAAAAGTTGTTGTCTACGCCATATTAAAGTGCTTGTTTAGTTAAAAATTTGTAGATTATAAGTAGAAGATCTTACAGAATTGGATAAAAAGTAGATAAAAACTTTAGGTCATACAGAATATATAAAAATGATGTTTGAACGGCTTATAAGCTTGAAAATATTAATCCAAACATGCGCTAAGAGAGTGAGTGAAAATAATTTTAGTGCTGTGGAATCAAGAGGTTGTTTGAGAAAGTTTTTAGTAGATTTTGATAAAAAGTTGATGAAATGTGTGGTTGAAAAGTTAGTAAAAGTTGTGAGTTGTATGAAATGTATAGTTAAAATTAATTGTTAAATTTTTAACCACAATTTTTTGACAATATTTTAAACTTCACCAAACAAGTGCTAACTGATTGCTTTGGTGTGTTTATTCCATACAATAAAGTTTGTACAAGTGCTTTTCTTGACAATAAAATAACTATATTTTGTGTTAAACTCCACAAACAAGACAACTACAATATTGTAGGGGTGGGGGAGAAATGGAGATGAGAAAAAGGGGGAAAAAAAAGTAAAATGAGGAATATGATAAAGGGGGAGTTTATTTTTTGATTTTCCCATATTTTAAGATTACCTAATGATAGACATTAAGCACTACAGAGTACACACAACATTATTTTCTCAAATGCAGCAACGTATTACAAAACTAGTATTTATTTATATATATATATATATTTGGTTCTAGTGTTAAACCATTTTCACCCCATTATGGCATTAACACACTCAAGAATAAGAAAACGAATTTGACCATACACACATAATCGGTCACCTTGCATACACACAGACAAGTCAAAAAAATTGGGCAAATTAAGATAGACAACCTTGAAAATTCATAACTAAATCATAAATAAAAAAAGTTCATGGTACATTAAACTGATGAAAACCCTTAATTTTAGTCTCAGGGACATAGACTGTCTAGTACATTGCATCAAAAGGATTGTAGAAAACAAGTGGGAGGTGTTCTAAATTGATTCATGAAGAATCGAACTCGATCTTGACACCATTTATTTTCAATGGACCGCTCTTCGGCACCAGTGTCACCAACACGCTCTCATAGTTGCTAACTCCCAAATCATTTAACACTTCAGTAATTCTGAAACGCCTATCAGTCTTCACTTTCATTCCGTGCCCATGGGGTACATTGCTGAAGTTCCCCAAATACTCAGTATATTCCGGACGTGAAGCATTCACATCATCTTCATTGATATACACGTTGAACTTCACATAGTTACCTGTCAAATCCCATGTCACTTATAAATATGAAAACGTATAAGAACTTGGCCTAGTTCTCTTAAAAAGATTAACCTTTTAAGATAGAACCTAAACCTAGATTCAATACAGTGCCAGAGTCCAAAAGTTCAAGAAAGCAATTCGATTCATTTAAAAGCTCAAATAAACCGTTGAATTCAAGATTGATATTTTGAAACGAGTCATCATCTTGTGTGACAGGTATATTCATTTGAAAATTGTGTTCAACGTTACCTTTGTCGTATTCTATTCCCTCGATGACGAGGATCTCCTCTGCTGATCCACTTCCCGACTTCTTTGGGCGCTTAACAAGCACATTTATTGCTTTCTCCAATGTTGTCAGGAAAACCTGAGCAGGGTCCGGTGCAGAAGGTAAGGTTCTTGCTTTTGCCCGAGCAGTTGGCTTAGCATCCAGCCATGCAATGGGGACATCCTCGTATGTATATCCAAGCTTCGTAGTATCCAAACAATCCCCTACTCTCACACTCACAGGCTTGGCCTGTTAGAATTAATCTACCGAATTCATAAATATGAATGATTACACATCTATGACTTAAAACCATCATGCTATAATTATCAAGATTAAAACTGAAGCGGAAGCATACCTGAATCCATGATTCTGTTTGATCGAACTGGGTTATGGTCTTCCAATTGATCCGTGGTTTTCTCCTTAGTGTCTCTTTGTTGATGGGGATACAAAGAGTTATGAAAAGCCACGCTCAATTGGGGACCATGACTCAGATATATAATCTTGGGATGCTTATTATGTTTCAATGTTGTTAAATCGGCCCTCATCAATTTAAAACATTGTATCCGTCTCTACACTTTAATCTCATGACACTTAATACCCATTAGTCCAAAATAGTCTTTAGTGGATCACTTTATTGACTAAAACCTTAAGATAGCACCACACATTTTAATATATACATGTTTGGCCCCACATGTTGAATTTTATCCAACAATCTCCCACTGGGCCATACATGTATCCTTATAAATGTGCACAACCTTATGAGCTCAAAATTTTGCTATCACTGTTAAGAGTATTTCCAAACAATCTCGTCCATCAATCATATCAACGTAGGATCAAAGCGACTTTCGTTACATTAATCGTAACTAAATCCATCAATGGTCACATACACTAATACAACCAAATGACATAGATCAATCATGAGAGTGTAGTATGAAAATTACATGTTATGTGATCCATACATGTCTATTTTCAATTGGTCCGACTTTATTTCTTAAGTGAGATCAATACCAAACATAATGTAACGAGAATGGAATGAATCAATACTTTATTTCGCATGTAAAATTATCCAAATACACAAATGTGTCCAAAACAAACATAAAGCAACCAAAATACAAACTCCCACTAAAACATGATATCCTCAAGAAATACAACACCCATACGAAGCGGTGTGCTCATGAAAACCTTGGTGGTAATTCCTTAGTAAGCGGATCCGCAATCATGGAGTTTGTCCCAATATGCTCTATGGAAATCATCCATTCTGCACTTTCTTTCACAACCGTGAACTTAATGTCAATATGTTTTGACTTAGTTGAACTCCTGTTGTTATTAGAATATATCACTGCAGAGTTATTGTCACAATATAACTTTAATGGTCTTTCAATGCCATTCAGAATGCGCAGCCCAGTGACAAAATTTCGCAGCCATATCCCATGATTAGATGCCTCATAACATGCTACAAATTACTGCGCCATAGTGGAAGAAGCTACGAGTGTCTCGCTAGCACTCCTCCAGAAATAGCTCCTCCCGCTAGCGTATATATGCAACTGAAGTGGATTTTCTCTCGTCTTGGCATCCCGCAAAATCGAAATCGAATACCCTACGATCTCTAATCGATCCGATCTGCCAGATGTAAGCATGCAATCTCTTGTTCTCTTCAAGTACCTCATAACCCTTTTTGTCGCTATCCAATGATTCATCCTGTGGTTACTTAAATATCTCGCCAAGATTCCAACAATGAATGCTATATCCGGGCGTGTACAAACACGAGCATACATCGACTCCCAACAAATGATGCATAGGAAATCTTCTGCATTTTTTAACTTCAAGATTATTTTTCTGCACCGATTGAGACCGAATTTGTCTCCTTAGCAATAGGGGTGTCCCTCGGTTTACAATCCGCATGCCAAACCTTTTAAGAACTTTATCGATATAGCTCTTTTGTGACAATCCAAGAATACCCCGAGAGCGATCCCGTGTATCTCGAATCCCTAATACAAAAGAGGCGTCCCTCAAAATCTTTCATCTCAAAATTCCTTATGTAAAAGTCTTGGTTTCGCAACATGCCTATATCATTAGTGGCAAGCGTGATGTCGTCAACATACAAAACCGTGAAAATATGCTTACTCCCACCCGAACTTGTGATATACACAATCATCAACAATATTTATCTCAAAACCAAACGAGATAATCACTTGATGAAATTTGTAGTACCACCGACGGAAGCTTGCTTGAGTCCATAGATAGATTTCTTTAATTTGCAAACCATATTCTTCGAGTCTCCTCGAAACGAAGTTTTCTCGTTGCACCATATAAATCGCCTCATCAATGTCTCCATTGAGAAACGTTGTTTTAACATCCATCCGATGTAACTCAAGATCAAAATGTGCAACAAGTGCCATGACCGTCCTAAAAGAGTCTTTCGTTGAAACGGAGAGAAAGTCTCTTTGAAGTCAATGCCTTCTTTTTGTGTAAAGCCTTTAGCTACAAGACGAGCCTTATATCTTTCCACATTACCTTCGAATCCCTTTTGGTTTTAAAATCCATTTACAACCAATGGGCTTCGACCTTTCCTCGTAATGGGACAAGATCCCAAACTTTATTATCTTGCATAGACTTATACTCTTCATTCATGGCATCAATTCACTTTTGAGAATCGAGAACCCTTCATGGCCTCGATGGAAATTGATTGGATCATCTTCCATCATTCCATTATTTTCCTCATGTTCTTGGAGAAATACTATAAAATCATCCGAAATAGCATTTTTCCTTTCTCGAGTGGATCTCTTTAATAGTATTGGTTCTTGAGGTTGTTGAGTTTGTACTTCGGAATGGTGGGAGGTTCTTCAACATTATCTTGTTGAGGTTCCTGGATATACTTCTTGATCAATGATGGTATAGAGACCGCACATTGTCAAAAGTAATAGTAGGAATCGAAATCGATCCTTCCTCGCTTTCTTCCTCAAAGACAATGTCTCTAACCTTATTTCTCCCCAAACTCAACATCCTCAAAAATGTTGCAGCCCTGCTTCAAAAATTGACTTAAGTGTGGGATTATAAAATTTGTAGCCCCTTGATCGCTCGTAATAACCAATAAAATAGCCGCACGCTTTTGAAGTCCAATTTATTTTCATGTGGCCTATAAGGCCTAGCCTCACCGGACATCCCCAAATGTGGAAGTGCTTTAGAACAGGTTTTCACTCGTCCCAAAGCTCATAAGGTGTTTTAACAATGATTTAGTTGGTACTCTATTCGTAATATAAGTCGCAGCCTTTAAAGCTTCTCCCAGAGTGATTTTGGTAAAGTAGAATGACTAATCATACTCCTTACCATGTCCTTAAGAGTCCTGTTTCATCTTTCACCACACACCATTCATGCTAGGTGATCCCGGCATGGTATACTTGTCAGGGACGATTCCACATTCCTCTAGGAATTTAGCAAATGGTCCCGGACGTTGTTCACCGAACCGTCATATCTCGCCGTAGTACTCACCACCACGATCGACCTAACGCTTTTAATCCTTTTGTTGAGTTGATTCTCAACTTCACTTTGAAAGCCTTGAACATGTCCAAAGGACTCGATTTTTCATGAATAAGATATAGATGCCCATAACGTGAGTAATCGTCTATGAATGATATAAAATATTGTTGACCATTCCAAGAAGTCGTAGGGAATGGTCCACAAATATCTCGTGTGTATCAATTCTAAGACGTCCAAGTTCTATTGGCACCTAACCTTTTGTTTTGGTCTGCTTTCCCTTGATACAATCAATACAAACATCAAAGTCTCAAAAATCTGTGGAATCCAAAATGCCATCCGACACAAGTCGTTCAACTCTTGTTTTTGAGATGTGACCTAAGCGCTGTGCCATAGTTTTGCTGAATTTTCTTTATTTAATTTTCGCTTAGTACCACGTGATTCCACATGCAAGGTTTCATTATATGACGCAATAGTATCAAGCAAATATAAGTTATCGTATGAACATAATAAACCAAAGACCAACAATATTTGAATTTAATGAAAGACTAAACCGACAATTTCCAAAAGAACAATGATATCCAAATTTGTCCAATAAGGAAATAGAAACTAAATTCGCCTAAACGACGGTACAACAAAAGTGTCTTTCAAATCCAAATAAAAACGGTCCCTAACAATAACCTAAAAGTGCCTATTGCTTCAACTTCCACCGATTTTCCGTCGCCCACAAAGATGAATCTTTCAAAGATCATTTGGCTTTCTACGTAAACAGTAACCCTTTCTTTGCACGCCAGCATTATATTTGGTACAATCCTTCTTTAAATGTCCGAAGCTTCGGCAAAATAAACAACCCTCTTTGTCTTTATGTGGTTTCTTTTGTTCCGCACCTTAGCGACTTCATATTCTGCTTTTCTTTTCTTGCCCTTATCTTTGGAGGTACTTGCTAAGTTAGCAATTTCGATTCATCTCCGCTTCAACCTTTCTTCCTCTTGCACACAATAAGAAATGAGCCCATTTAGAGTCCATTTCTCCTTTTGACGCTTGTAACCGACCTTAAATTGATTGAAATGTGCAGAAGCGATATTAATACTAAATGCACGAGCAAGTCATCGACAAGTCGAGCTTTAGTACCTTAAGTTTTGAAGCGTGATGAGACATCCGCATGATGTACTCCTTTATGTTCCCTTACTTTTATACTTCATTGAAATCAAGCTTTGCAAAAGCGTGCTTGTTTCAACACTTTTATCGTTTTTCGCAAAACGCTTTTCAATTTCAAAGAAGGAATTCTTTAGCATCGCTTACCTCCTCGACATCTGCGCCCTAAAGGCTTCCGAATGCCGCGCTTAATGATCATAAGACTCATGCGATTTGAGCGTTCCCACTTCTCAAAGTTCCTCCTGTCATCGGTGAACTTACATCCGTAAGAAGCGGGTTTCTCAATCCTAAGAGCAAGGTCGAGATCCATGCGACCCAAGAACAATTAAAACGTTCTCTTTCCAATCCTTGAAGTTTGACCCATTAAGCATGGGGATTGAATTGATATTTGCAGATATTGTGGAAGTGGATGAATGAGCTGTATAGAGAAGAGATAGAAATAGCTTACATTAGTACTTTATTATGCAAATAATAATTTCAAATATATTGGTAAGGCCCATCACAAGATACCTAGCACAACATCAATATTTAGTCTTTGGACAGAAACATTGACTCGTAAGTGGTACCTCGATGTAGCAATCAAACACTGACAATAAGACATGTCAATCAATAAACCTTTCTTTGGACCGATTTATTGATCACACATTAAACCAAATAATCGTCACGCGCTTATCACCACGGTGCATGTGAAATTCGATGAAACATTGACCTTCCTTTGGGCGATCAATATCCGCATGAACAAAGACACACACAAAACCTTCTAATATTCTAAGTGAATTAATTTCCACAAGAGAGGTTACTTTGGCAACATGTTGCTTCAATTAATTCACTTTGGAATATTATATTTCTCAAAAGAGTCCATCATACCAAAATTTGAACTCGAATTAACTGCTTTTGCATATATTTAAAACTTTAGGATTTGAATTTTTGAAGTTCAAAGCTTTAGGAGTAAGTAATCATTAAGTTGGAGGGTTAAATTGCAATTTAATTAAACTTGATTGGCCAATTATTAAAAATTTTAAGCTTGAAGGACTAAATTGCAATTTTACCAAAACTTTAGTGGCCAATTAATTAAAATCTTAAACTTTAGGGATTTGAATCATAAAATTCGTAACTTTAAGGGTCCAACTTAAGTGATTACTAAAAAACCGAAGGGACTTATTTTATAAATTCAGAAGTCTAAGGTGGGCCAACTTAAATGATTTTAATACTTTAGGGTTTAATTAAATTAGGGAACAACCTGGAGGACTAGAGATTAAATAAACCAAATTTTCAAAAATTACAAACTAGCCCCTTAGATCTTCTAATTTCCGAAAGAAGTCCCTCGCCCAAAAAAAAAAAAAAACAAGCATAGCAACTAGGGTTTCAACCCTAGCTGCCGCCGCCGCCGCCCGCCAGAGATCGTGTCATGGAGACCGCGGGCGTTCACTGCCTCACACCGCCACCTCCGGCCGCAGCAGTTTTCCTCAGCAGCGGTCATTGCCTCCGCCAGCCAGCGCCATCTCCCGTGACTGCGTTTCTCCTTCTCCGACGACAAACATCAACTAAGAACAACCAAAATCCGACCACAATACATAAAACCCAATTCGATTAAAACAATATACAGATTGCATAAAATTGTAAGCCCAAATTCTTGAAGAATATATTCTTGGAATATAATGCATATTTGAGAATATACATACATATTTGAGAATAAATATACATATTGAATCTGAAAAACAATTGGCTGAATCCTAATTTTCAATTAAAAACTTTATTGCCAATTTGTCCAAAACGAACACGATGTATATTATAAATTAATATTACGAGAATTTCATAAAATACGCATCATGTTCATATAAATATAAATCTGATAATTCAACATGAAGGTGGCTCTGATACCACTTGTTAGAATTAATCTACCGAATTCATAAATATGAATGATTACACATCTATGACTTAAAACCATCATGCTATAATTATCAAGATTAAAACTGAAGCGGAAGCGTACCTGAATCCATGATTCTGTTTGATCGAATCGGGTTATGGTCTTCCAATTGATCCGTGGTTTTCTCCTTAGTGTCTCTTGTTGATGGGGATACAAAGAAGTTATGAAAAGCCACGCTCAATTGGGGACCACGACCAGATATATAATTGCAGGACAGTTATTATGTTTCAATGTTGTTAAATCGGCCCCTCATCAATTTAAAACATTGTATCCGTCTCTACACTTTAATCTCATGACACTTAATACCCATTAGTCCAAAATAGTCTTTAGTGGATCACTTTATTGACTAAAACCTTAAGATAGCACCACACATTTTAATATATACATGTTTGGCCCCATATGTTGAATTTTATCCAACATGGCCTCCTCATTGTAGAATATGAAGGTGGAATTTAACCAGTCCGAGTCCGTAAAATTGGTTCCACCGAGTTGATTGAGCCATATGTTCCACATCCGATCAACATTTGCATGGTGAGCATAGAAAATGGGGTCTCGACCAGCAGAGTACAAGGCACCCATGTCTATTGCATTGTTCAGGTCAGTCACGGTACCGGTCCAAGAATGCACGACATTATGAGGACTTAGCTCAATAGAACCGGCGCCATTCAGAGTGTTGATATCATCACCAGACCTATATGCTTTTCCAAAGAAATCATTTTGAGTCTTTGATTGAGTAATCATTTGGGTGTACATTAGGGAAAGGTTGGATTTAATCTGCTGTTTGTCGTCTACGGTTGGATCGCCGTATGACCAATCAAGATTGATCACGGTCGGCGGCAAGTGGTCCGGGTTGCGATTGCTGTCATAGAGTGGTGATTTATCTGGATCGTTCACAAATATATTTGGAATCCTCATTCCAGTAGGATCATCCCAGTTCCAAAATGGCAAAGCAAATGAATCATCATCGAGCAAATTTGCACAGATTTTCTCGAAAAAATACAGGTACCATCTGTGCCAGGGGAAAAAGAGCCAAGAACCATGGATTTCATACAACAAGTTTGGATTTCCCTGTTGAGTGTAACCACCATCACAGTAAGCGCAATGGACATTTGCTTGTTCTGTAAAATTTCTTGGATCAGTGGACTTAAGCTTCGTCATTTTCTCGATTGCCTTCATATATTTCCGATAGTAGTTTGAATCAGTGGTGAATGTCTGAGCAGACATTCGAGTGCGCGAGACACAGGCGGCAGAGGGAACATATGCAGTAATATTAGAGGCTGCCGGAGGACAGCAGTTGATAGAGGTACCATTTGGTTCTGTGGCATTAACACAGTCTTTGAAGTCTGGCGTCGCCGGCGCTGCAAAGGCTAATGGATTTGCAGCAAGACTTGCTGCGCCGTAAAGCCCTCCGAGGCCGAGAAGAAGATTCCTTCTGTCAAACTTTCCTGGTGAAGTTCCGCCATTTGTGGTGGTGGTTTCAGGTTTCTGTTCACCATCTTTGGCTTTGCATGCAAATTTTATGAGCGGTTTTTGGGTTCTGCGAATGGAAAGTTGGGATGTTTTGGGGAAGGAGGAGAAAAATGTGGTGAAATGGAGAAGGAACAAGAATAGGTAAAGCTGGTTGCAGATGCCATTGCAGGAAGAGAAGCCATTGTTTAGTGTGTGGAGTAGTTTCACTCTACTCTGTCTTATATAGAGCCTGTTTGGTATCCATTTTTTGTCAAAAAATGCATTTTTTTCAGCCACTTTTTTTTTGACTTTTCAAAGCAAATATGGCTGAAATAACCAAATTGTCCTTCATTTGAAATATGTAACAATTTTGATAAAGGACAATTTGATCATTTCAGCCACATTTGCTTTGAAAAGTCAAAAAAATGATGAAAAAATGCATTTTTTGGCAAAAAATGGATACCAAATAAGCTCATAGTGATACTTGAATTTTTACTAAAATTTCATAATTACTTTTTAATATTTCAAACTCTAAAAATAATAAATGTAACACACATTTTTTAAATAAAAATATAGGAAAATGAACTCAAGGGGCAAAAAAATCTTGCCCACCTGTTGACACTCCTTGGGGGCAAGAATGCCCCCAAGAGGTGTCAGCAGGTGGGCAAGAGATCATGACTCTAAAAATGTAACAAATGTAACAATAAGTGTTACAAAAATAAAAACTGTATTTTTAGAATAAAAAAAAGTTAGATAGTATTTTCTAAATTATATTATATTTTGTGGTTAACAGTGAAACTATCCCTATATAATAGCAGTGTTATTAGACTCGGCCAGGTGCGATCGGTTCAACCGGTCAAACCCAGAACCGGGACAAAAATT
Organism: Forsythia suspensa; assembly: GCA_023638005.1. Taxonomy (NCBI): domain Eukaryota; kingdom Viridiplantae; phylum Streptophyta; class Magnoliopsida; order Lamiales; family Oleaceae; genus Forsythia; species Forsythia suspensa. The sequence goes on along the minus strand of CM042674.1, from coordinate 33,146,330 downwards.
GAATTGGTTATGCAGAAAAATACTCTATTTAAAAATTCGTCTAAAAATCCGTCAACTTGTCTGGTTTTTAAGAACCCGTTAAACTGTTTTCGGTTTCACCAGTTTTAAAAATCATTTTTTTCTACAATTAATTATAATTGATCATTGAAATTCATTTCTCTCCTTGCACGAAATGGATCAAAAGAATGAAAAATCAAAAAAATTGCTTTTGAATAATTTTTGTCATTTCTAAAAACTTGTCTTCATTTTTTGAATTTTTTGTATATTTTTTAAAAAAAAAATCCCGGGTCAACTCCGATTCGACTCTTTGACCCTTCGCCCTTTCTCTTTTTCGAATCAATGTCCGAGTTGGTTTTAAAAATATTGAATAATAATCTTGGTAAAATTAGTGCATTATTTCTATTCTGATCTTAATCACGTGTATGCAAACAAGCAAAATGACGACTTACAGAAATAACGAGAAGTGATGAATTAAATTCGGTCGAGTCAAGAGTTCGACTCTTTCTCAAGACGAAATTACCCTTTGCAGGTGCTTATAGTTTCTCAGCACACATCTCCTAAGATATAACGGTCACTTCTTGTAATAACAGCATTCCAAATTACGAGAATAACGAACCGAACAGTATTTTGTTTTCTTTTTAAATGAAAACTGGACTTGAACTTTATGCAGAAATTATTTCTATAATAAAATGATTTATGCAGAACGTGTATAGACATTTGGTTGAAAGTTAAGTAATTTTATTTTCAATCATAAGGAGCCTATTTACAATATCTGAAAAATTGTGTAACAAAAGACACAACATAAAAATGCACGACCAGAAGACATGTCTTGTTGGAAAAGCATGTCCAAAAGACATGTCTCTAAATTGAAAAGATGTGACTGTTAAAAAATAACATGTCCAAAAAAATACGACTTTTCATTCAACCGAATTTTAGAATATTCCGCAATATTCTAATCCCATTTTTTAGTAAAACTCATGTATTTAAGCAATTTACTTTGCGCCTTAATTTCTCATTCACCCGAAATTAGTTCGAGGAACTAAATATACTATATTAATTTACTTGTGTAGTAGAACACGTTTGACCTTATAATTCCCGTACTCAACTAACAGAATCCGCTTAAATAATTGGTCAAAACCAACATTACTAAACAAATTTTCAACAAATAGTCCTTCCTTGAGTTAAAGAATCGAACAAAACTTATATAAATGAAATTGTAATTACATGCTAACATAAATAATTTTAACAAAATATCTATAATCAAATTTTAAAGTCTATTTTATTATTATATTTGATGAAAAACTTGTGTCATACTTCAGTCAAAGTAAAAGAATTATTGGTCAATTTTGTCATGCCATATTTAAAAAAATAAAAATAAATAAAGGGGATAAGATTGAAAACAGGTCAAGTGGTGGATTGCTTAATTAAAAACAAAATTCAGGATTTCATTTTCTTCACTTATCACTTCAGCAGAAAAACAGCAGCCGTTCCTTTCTTTCTTTTCTTCCTTACTCACACCTTAATTCACATAACAAATTTTGAAATTTGGAGGAAGAATAAAAAACTGGTAAGTTGTCATATAAATAATTTTGAATTCAATAGAATTGAGTTTTGATTTGGATAATCTTATTGTTATCTTAGGAAGTGATTCAATATCGGGACAGTCTATCAGCCGAGTTAGTCTCCAATAGATAACTTTGTGAGTGGAAAAATATATTTTAGAAAATTCAGATTTCAATTATAAGATATTATATCACTAAATGTTAAATTACATTATTTCTTATAATTGTTTATTGAATTATGTTACCTTGTAAATTCTAAAGATTGTGAAATTGCTAACTATGAAATTAAACGTGAATTGAGATGACGTTTAAATCTATGAAAAATACCTGATGAATTTATTGATTATTCTAGTATACTAAGGGGTCTTGGTCATGTATTAGTATACTGAAGGGTCTTGGCCGTGTATTCGTACACTGAGGGGTCTTGACCGTATATCATATACAATGAGGGGTCATGGCCGTATACTAGAAAATTTAGTCATTTGAGGCAGTCTGTGCACGCATGCTGAGATTCTATTAAAAAGGTACATTTTGATGAAATTTTTCATTAAGCTGTGATATGATGAAGTGATGGTATATATTTTAGTTGATGGATTTTCTACGAATATGAGTTGATATTACTTGTTAAAGTTAATGTGAATTGTTAAGTGATGTGAGCTTGTTTTCGATAGTATCTATAAATGAAAAGTGTATAATTATTTTCGAAAATCTCCACTCACTGAGCCTATCAACTCATGTATTTTCCAACAATGATTTTTTTTATCAGGTAGCGGTTGAGTTTCTGGGCAGCCTTTGGATATAAAGCTTTTGAGTTCAAAGTCGGAGCCACATGACAGAGTTATTTAGTATAACTTACTTCATAGAGCATGTAGTCATTATTTTGAGATACATGTTCATTTTTGGATATCATTTTGCATGTAGTCATTATTTTAGAGATACATGTTCATTTTTGGATATCATTTTGCATCACTTGTATATAGTTAGGTGGGCTCACTATGTAGTTTGTATCCGTATGTACAATTTATGCTAATTAAATAGTAAAAGTTGTATGATTCGGCTAGTCTCTACTATGTTGTTTTGATGTGGATATTGGAAGGGTAAATGGTCTCATTTAGTTATGAATATTGTTGTTGGGATATGTGGTATTTTATTTCAGGTTGGTTAGTCCGAATTACATAATGCCAAAATATTTATAAAAATAAGTAATCATGAGTAGTAATTATAGTAGCTTTGATGGTGGGCCCAACTATTAGTTGGTATCCACCATCGGCGCACGTCACGTCTCGGGTAGATAAATATTTCTTGGGATAGGTCGTGTCAGATTGGTATCAGAGCATGGTTTAGTGTTTATAAGCTTGCATGATACACACATTCTGATAATTAGCATATAATGCATATCATGTAGGTGGGTCATGCGTCGTGGTGGCAGAACTCGCAGGCTCCAAGATATTTTTCCCGAGACTCCTATTGCTCCTAATAGAGATAATCTTAGAGAGGATGAAATAATAGAAGAATCAATTCATCAACCACCTGAACATCCGAGATAGGGAAATATGGTTGAAAATGACCCAACTGATGTTGAAAGGATCGCTACTACAGTTGTTTCGGCTATACGCATTACATATGGAAATTTCAGTATTGATAGAGTAACAAAGTTAGGGGCAAAAGTTTTTACAGGCACAGCTGATCCTGCAGTTGCCGAGGCCTGGATGATAAAAATAGAGAGAGTTTTTGATGTGATGGGTTGCCCAGATGATAGAAAATTACGTCTCGCCACTTTTTTTGTTAGAAGATGGAGTAATCATATCATTCAGTACAGAACAAATATCTAGACTCTTCTATTATAACTTGGGCAGATTTCAGACGTAATTTTTATGATGCTTATTACCCTCGTTCTTACAAAGATACTAAATAGGATGAGTTCTTGAGGCTAGTACATGGGTCTTCAACTGTTGCGGAATATCAGAAGAAATTTATTGAACTTTCGAAATATGTACAAGTTCTGGTTGGTTATAAAATTGACAAATGCAGACGCTTTGAAGATGGGTTAAGAGAAGAGATTAGATCATCAGTGATCGCAGTGGGTTGGAGTGAATTTGGCAAACTAGTAGAATTAGCTTTGAGAGTGGAGAAATGTATGTCAGATATGGACAGAGATTTCTAACTACAGACCATCTTAGAGGGATAATAGAGGATTTCAACCTGGTTTTTCTACTTCAAGCTAGTTCAAGCCCAGATCACGAGGAAGTTAAGGCTCTAGATTTAGCCAGAGTACGATACAGCAGTCAAAGAGTAACAATCCTCCTACTCAAGTTCTTCCTAGAGATCATTCACTCCGAGATATGGAGAGAGTTCCAGCAGCACAAAATTTCCTCATTGCAAGTTCTGTGGAAAATTTCATTTGGGCAAGTGTTTGAAGTTCAAGGGGTTTGATGTCTGTTATCATTGTGGCCAAGCAGGACACATACGAAGTGCCCAGTTTTAATACAGGAGAGTGGACATCACCAAGGATATTTCCCCAGCAAAGTGTGGGTAATACAAGACAGGATCAGATCCAAGGAGATGCTTTTACTAATAAAGTAGGCACAAATAGTGGAGTTTAGTCCAATATAGCAAGTAGTAGAGGAGTAAAACTGAAAGGCCAGGCAAGACGCCCAAAGAATCAGGCGAAAGTTTTTGCTATGACACAATAGGCAACATAAGAGTCACCACATGTAATTATGGGTATGTTATCTATTTTTGATAGAGATGCTCGTACTTTAATTGATCCTGGATCTACACACTTTTTTATTTCAATTGCACTTGCTATATATGCGAACCAAAAGCTCGAACCTTTAGATAGTTGTTTGGTAGTTGGAACTCCAGTAGGAGAATCTCTTTTAGCTAAGAATGTATATCGAGATTGCGGGATCAAGGTGAATGATCAGGAGTTCAAGGAAAATTTAATACCTCTTGCTATCCATGATTTTGACGTTATCTTGGGCATGAACTTTTTAGCTGCAAATCGCTAATCGGTTGATTGTTTTCGTAAAGAGGTTGTGTTCAAACAATCAGGACAACCTGAAGTTATATTTAGTGGACATCATAGAATCTTGCCATCTTGTGTGATATCCACTATTGACGCTAGAAGATTTCTTAAGAAGGGTTGTTTTGTGTATTTAGCTCATGTAATTGATACAGATGTTATGAAGATAAAATTTGAAGACATCCCAGTTGTCCGAGACTTTTCTGATGTATTTCCAGAAGAATTATAGCCCCCAGATAGGAAAGTTGAGTTTATTATTGACCTAATTCTGGGAACTACACCTATTTCACAAGCACAATATATAATGACTCCATCAGAATTGAAAGAGTTATAAGTTCAATTACCGGAATTGGTAGACAAAGATTTTATCAAACCTAGTGTGTCTCCGTGGAGAGCACCATTTTTGTTTGTAAAGAAGAAAGACGGCACCATGCGAGTGTGTATTGACTATCGATAGTTGAATAAAGTGACAATATGTAATAAATATAATTTACCACGTATTGATGATTTATTTGATCAACTTCGGAGTGCTACAATATTTTCAAATATTGATTTGCGTTCAGGATATCATCAACTAAAAATCAAGGATAGAGATGTACCAAAAACTGCTTTGAGAACACGGTATGGCCATTACGAGTTCCTTGTGATGCCATTTAGGTTTACCAATGCCCCAGCAACATTTATGGATCTAATGAACAGAGTGTTTCATCTGTATCTTGATAGATTCGTAATTGTATTTATTGATGATATATTGGTATATTCTCAAAATCAAGATGAGAATACTGAGTATTTTAGAATCATTTTACAGGTCTTGCGGGATAGACAATTATATACTAAATTCAATAAATGTGAATTTTGGCTCGACAAATTGACATTTTTAGGGAATGTTATATTAGTAGAGGGAATTTATGTAGACCCACATAAAACTGAAGCAGTAGTAAAATGGGAAAGACCTACTAATGTGACAGAAGTATATAGTTTTCTTGGCTTTGCAGGGTACTACCGTCATTTTGTTGAAGACTTTTCCAAAATTGCTCTTTCTTTGACCAGTCTGTGCACGCATGCTGAGATTATATAAAAAGGGTATATTTTGATGAAATTTTTTATTATATTGTGATATGATGAAGTAATGGTATACATTTTAACTGATGGATTTTCTACAAATATGAGCTGATATTACTTGTTGAAGTTAATGTAAATTGTTAAGTGACGTGAGCTCATTTTCGATAGTATCTATAAATGATAAGAGTATAATTATTTTTGAAAATCCCCACTCACTGAGCCTATCAACTAATGTATTTTCCAACAATGATTTTTCTTATCAGGTAGCGGTTAAGTTTCTGGGTAGCCTTTGGATATAAAGCTTTTGAGTTCAAAGTCGAAGCCACACGACATAGTTATTTAGTATGACTCACTTCATAGATCATGTAGTCATTATTTTGGAGATACATGTTAATTTTTGGATATCATTTTGTATTACTTGTATATAGTTAGGTGGGCTCACTATGTAGTTTGTATCTGTATGTACAGTTTATGTTAATTAAATAGTAAAAGTTGTATGATTCGGCTAGTCTCTACTATGTTGTTTTGATGTGGTTATTGGAAGGGTAAATGGTCCCATTTAGTTATGAATATTGTTGTTGGAATACGTGGTATTTCATTTTAGGTTGGTTAGTCTGAATTATAGAGGAGATAATGCCGAAAGTATCATAAAAATAAGTAATCATGATTAGTAATTGTAGTAGCCTTGATGGTGGGTCCAACCCTTAGTTGGTATCCACCATCGGCACACGTCACATCTCGAATAGATAAATATTGCTTGGAACGGGACGTGTCAACTTGCTTGCTAAATGGGCGTCTTTTCCTCAATAACTAAAATTTTATAGCACGTATGATCGTGCTTAAAAGTCAGCTGGATGTCATTGCACCAAAAAAAAGCCATTGTTGTGTGCAGAGAAGAGTCACCATAGTCCCTCTTAAATAGTAGTGGTTCGTTCTTGATTTAAGTTTAAGTGTTTATTTGGTTCAGATTTTAATGTGTTACAAAATTGTAGTTAAAATTCAATAATTAATTTTAACCACACATTTTATGGGATTCACAAGTTTTATTAATTTTTTAGTCACACATTTCATCAATTTGTTATCAAAATTTACTAAATAGTTGTATCAAACAAGCTCTAACTATCATGTAAAATATTTGAATGTCCTTTCTAATTTTATGTAATTTAATATATTACTGTATTTTATAGTTCATTAAGATTTTCTTTTTTAAATGTAAGTATTTCATTAATTTGAATATGAAAGTAAATTTTGATTTTTACAAGAAAAATAAGTCATGTAGCCTTAAAATGTTATTGTTCATTTCTTCAACCAATACGACGCCGTTTAATGTGAGGCTTATATATTTTACTATTCATTATTTGACACCCACAATTCCTTCTTTTTCCTTTTCTTTCTGTCTTCTCTATGCAACACTAAAAGCATGCATACTACCCATTTCCCTCTCCCACTAAAATTTCGTGGAAATGGCTTCTGGGTTCTCTTCAAACCCTCACACCCACCACACCTTAGTAGCATACAAACTTTTTTTTTCTTCCTTTTCCATTCTAGGTTGTGTTTTATTGGGAACAAAAAAAGTGGTCTGAAATCTCTTCTTCTACTCAATAAAATTGAAAATGGGATATGGGGTTACACTTCTTCTTGTTCTTCAAGTCCGACGAAATGATGGAACCCGATGTTCAAATCATCACATCCTATGGCCTTCGGATCTGGGGTTATACTTCCTCTTGTTCTTCTACTTTTTTCTTTCTTTAATGGTAATATCTTTTCTAAACAGTTTTCTTTGCATGTATGTTGATAATGAACTTCGGGAGTGTTTTACAATGGGAAGAAATATTAATTGAAATGCTATTCATGAATTTCAGGAGCAATCGTGTTCTTGCTTGAGGGAAATTTTGGTCAATTTTCCATGAAGATGCCTAGCAGGCACATGGCAATCCAACATGTATCATAATCAGTCGTTGAATTTTTTCTGCTATAAATACGAGCTACGAAAGTCCAATGCACTTTCATACGAGAAATATTAATCAATGGTGGAACTTGAAATTGAAAGTATCAGGTCTATGGAAAATAGTAATGCTAGCTGGGTTAGTAGGTTGCAAAGAACAAGTTGAAAATTTCAGACTCAATAGGATTTATATGATATAATCATAAAAATTAATATTGTGACTGCAGAGAGTTTTCAGATTTTTCTCTCTTGTAAATGTGAGGAAGATACTATATCTGGACATAATTTCTTGTGACTTATGACTTGCATGTCCATATTAGTGCCCCTCGTGAACTCTTGTTTTCTCCTGGATATGAATACTACCTTGAAAGCTTAAAATAGGCCCAATAAATGAATAAAAAAGAATGTATTTTTATTATTGAGAGTTATCCATCCCATAGATTTATTTGATTACTGTTGAGTGTTGACAGTTATTTTTATTTTATTTTTGCGCTGATGTATAAGACAAGTAAAAATTAGAGTAAATGTGTTGAATTCTCCTGTCTGTATTTTTTAGTACGATTTCCTCGTTCTAATCCTCCGTATTATGTTTACTTAATAGTTTGTTTTATATATTTCAACAAATCTTTACGACAATATATATGAAGATACAAATTTGATAAGTTGCTATAAAGATAATATAAAATAAATAATCAAAACAATATAAAATACTATGCCTCTGTCTGGAATCGTAATTTTTGTAGATTTTGCTAATTTATTGTTGACCATTTGTTACGGTGGGATCCATTAGCATTAGCAAATGCAGAATTTGAAAGAGCAAATGCTATTCAAAATATTTGTACAAATTACCTTACTACCCCGTATATTGCTTCCAATGTTTGTAAGAGGTCATAATTCAAGGGTAATGTTGTCCATGGAAACATTTATGTAGTCAACAATAACGGTAGAATTGGTGGAAAATGGCAGCCTTTTTTGTTTTTGTCAGATTTGTTTAGAATATAATAATATATTTACTATTTGGTCAAAAAAATTGATTCCAGACACACCCTATATTACAAAATTTCCCTGAAAAAATTGATTCCAGACACACCCTATATTACAAATACACCACGTGCATCGCACCGACAGAAAACTAGTATATATAAAATATTCTAAATCGGAGATCTATTTCCATTAGGATTAAACTATTTCTTATAATTCTTCGTAAGAGTAAAGTCCAGGTCTTGACCAAATTAAGCATTAGACACGCAATACTATTTTTGATGAAAAACCTTCTTACGACATGAGTGTTTTCTTTTCTCAATAACTAAAATTTTATGAACGACATGTTAGGTCGTACTTAAAGGTCGTTTAACCTCTTTATTTAACACTATTGAAAAAAAATAGTTAAGAAAAACTAAAAAATATATAAATATAAATCGACTTTTACACATAGCTAGACGTAATTCATCAATAATTTTTGTGAAAATTAGGTTCTCTATCTACTTTTTTTTTTTTTTTGAATATTACTAGATTTGGTTTTGATTTGTCAATTTTACTATAAGCCATTATATTATATTGTAGAGCTGTCTATTAATTAATTTAAAATTAATTAATTTAATTTAATTTTGTAACTGTTTAAGCTAATTTGTAGGACCAAATCTTATAACAACTGAAATTAGGGATTAAATTACGATTATTCCAATTTAACGAACAAATTCAGTTAATGTTTTACGTCTCTCACTAAAAAAACTCACATATCTTCAGCGGCACAAAACCCTACGTAATGAAAGATCCGAAAATCCATTTTTTCTTTCTTCCTTTTTGAGAAAAAATCTCTGTTTTTTGAAACCCAACCTGTTAATGAAAAATGGTACTCAAATCCCCCTTCCGTTCGCGTTCGTCTCCATAATCATCTGGATTATTTGGTTCTCGAACTTTAATTTATAGTAACAATTTGTAAACAGATGATGGCTTCAAGTTGAGCAACACAAAATCGAGGCATAAATCCTAAAGAAGGCGAATTACTTCTGCATCAAAGAGAAATCGAGGTCAATATTAAGCAGGCCTTAAACCAAAAAGAAGAAATTCAGCATTTCGGTGCCAGAAGGAAAACTTGTAATTTTTTTTTGAGTTCTTTTCATATTTATCTACATGCAGTAGTTTTTCTTCCATTTTTTCTGTTCTTAGTTCTATATTGTTCATTTGCACTTGAATTCTTGTTTGGGTACTAAATAGATTAGGCAAATCTCATATCTTTTGTTTGTTTATGTGCATGTAGTAAAAATTACTAGTTTTATTTATTTATTTTAATACGTGGATTTAAAATTAAATATGTATGATTGTGTGTTGGTTTGGACATTTTGTGCTTTTAGTTTTGGGTTGTCTACCATATTTTTCTTTAGTCTCTTTTGCTGGTAACTACAAAAAATATGCAATATATATACATTATACGATGTCGTAATTTCATAAAATTTCTTGTTCTATTTTTGTTTTCTTTTGTCTACATGAATGATAGTGACACTGATTTAGAGTGCTATGTACCATATCAATAGCAACAAATTTGTGGATAGATGTAAATGATTCATCAAAAAATAATATTATTCTTTATGTATGTTGATTCCAACAGCGGTTGGAAAACTAAAATATATTACTAAAATTGCAGTTGGTAACGTAATTGAAACATCCATAAATGAATTTTTACCTTACTATTCCCTTTTATGCAAATTTATTCTATAAAAGATATTTTGTAATAGATAACCAGACTCTTTGTCATCTTCGTATATTATGCTTGTTACCTTTCTATTGCGTCGTTGGGGCATATAATCAATTGTTAGTGTTGTACGTGGCATGATTTTGTTGAGTATATTTGTTATCAATTTATGCTAACTTTGTTATTCATGTTAGTCGACTATATCACGACACTAAACTCTGAAATTTGTGCATGTTCATTTTCAAAATGATATTTATTATTAGTTATTGTTTAGTCCGGTCATTTGTGACTTTCAATTGCTTCGTTGGGGCATATAATCAATTGTTAATGTTGTAGGTGGCATGATTTTGTCGAGTTTATATGTCATCAAATAATGCTAACTTTGTTATTTATGTCAGTTGACTATATCACGACACTAAACTCTAAAACTTATGCGTGTTACTTTCTATTCTTTATTATTATTAGTATTTATTGTTTTTTACTTTTAAACTGAGTCGTTGGGGCATGTATATGTGAATTTGTTTCGAGGCCTTTTACTCTACAACCTTTTTATTCTAGTATGTTGCTACATTTGTTGAATGTTACTGTTGTCTAATATCAACTTCTGATTTGTCCATGGGAATATCTTATCTCCCCCGATAAATGGTCACTTGGCAAGGTTAATACATACTCCAATTTTCATGGAAAAAAAAAACACATTGAATCTTAGGACACTTATCTAACTGGCACTTGGATGTCTACAACTCATCATTCAAAATAGTCAGAGATGTTGCAATGTTGGACGCAGTAGAGTCGTTGCGCACGATCAATCCACACCTTATTCGTCAATCAAAAGTCCTAAAGTTTGAACTTTCCGAATCAACACTCTCATGCAGATTATGCAAATAAATTCCACATCAGGCAAATGGGTTAGTACGAATACTAATATCGATAATATACTTCACTTGCATCCGATAATTAATTTGTATGAAGTACTTGTGTACTTTAATATCTTTTTGAATCAATGCCTTGGATGTTGAGTGATCACATCTCATATTAAATGATTGTTGAGGGATTGATTACCTACACTTATTTTTATGGATGCAATGGCGATTGTAGGATATTTGTAATCAAGTTTGCGGAATACATTTTTTAGAATAAGATTAAAGATATACCGAAAATTTTTGATTCTAGGGTGACACTTTACAACCTGGCTGTCCAATTATACAAATTCGCTCTTGAGAAGCCAGAATTACAATTGGACGGATAGTCGTCTTTGTTCAAATATCATGAATTTAACTTTCTAGGACAATAATTTAACACATATCTTTTCTTTTTTCCGATGATGTTTTATTGCGATTGATGCTATTGGTTATTATGATTACAAGTCAGTGTACATTTTCAATTCCTTATTTTTTGGTATCGGTCATGAAACTGCTTATGTAAACGGATTACATTTTTGGTATGTAATAAAATTCAAGTTTCTTCCTGGATGTTAGTTATGATATGGTGGTTTGGGAATGTTGTTTAGTTGAATTACTTGTCTAGTTGTCCTTAGATTTTCATAATTAGATCCAAGGTCTGTATTATTATTTAGTATCGAAAGAAGGTCGATACATTTGGCATAATCTCCATGTTACGAAACTTTGACTAATCTGATTGGATCAACAACAGTTCGTAGGTCTCGTTTTAAATATTTAAATGCTTCGAGTGATTCAATATTGTGGTTTGCTAAACTTCTAATGTTGTTAAGCTACTTATATCGTTATTGAATATCGATCAATTTGCTTGAGACGAGCATAAATGATACCCTATCTTGTGACAGTTGATCGTCTCCAATTTTTTGTGCCTTTGTTGTTATCATACTTCAACTGTTAACCTATTGTATATGATACCAACTTTTGATTACACGCCTGAGACGATGTTAATTACCACCCTTTCGTTTTTCAGTTTATAACATGTATCAACTGATCTTTGCGGTTGTTAACTAGCGTCGTCTGTTAATTAAAATCACGTTGTTTGATAAATGATCATGTACTAAAACAATCTGGAGTCATTTTGTGTCATTTGATCCAAATTATATGGATTTACACCATCTAAATCTGTAGTGCAATCAAGCTCTACCTAACAACTAATATTGCATCAGATATAAATTTATATACCAAATAAGCTTGCCTCATAACATATAAATCTGTACAACAATCAACCATCCAAATCATATGCACTACATATGGAAATTAAATCAGATCAAGTAGACACGGCTGGAAACAAATCTACAAATATAGAAGATGTGCAGATTGACTTGTAATTCCACAAGTAATAATCCTAAAGAAACACTTTTAACTCAATCCAAATTATCAGAATGTTAAACAAGCAACATCAGTTTCATAATAAGTGAAAACACATTACCTTATTTATCTAATTCTACTTAAATCAATTTTTTTAATCTTCAACAATCACTTGCTCATTCGCATCTTTGTATTCCAGATTTCAAAGCGAGGCACAATTGCCATCGAACAATTATGTATACTGTCTCCCATGTTCATCTTGGACAAAATCTAAGGCAAACATGTTGAGAAAAATTAGGTTCAACATCATAATTTTCCACATGTGCATCGCTTGTTTGAAATATGAGAGAAAAACATGTTGTCAATGGCAAGAGGTGAGTATAAAATTGGAGTTCAAGGGTCGCATTGACCAGTGCCCAAGCGATCGTTTACCAAAAATACAGTCTCCGCAAAAGTCGTAAGACCATGTATGAAGTGGCCGCCCGCCCAAAGGCTTAAGGTCAAGGAAGTTGAAGCCGGTAGAGATATATGTCGACCTAAAGCGTATACTGCTTTTTTTTTATTTAGCATAGGGTTTACCTCCTATTAATGAATCATAAGTATCTATATAGATTTTTTTTTTTAAGATTAATGACACTTGTACTTGCTCGCTATTCCGCGCCAAGCTTTGGTGAGGAAGAGTTACGGGCGAAAACAAAAAAAAAATACGCGATGGGCCGGGGCATACTATTTGTAATGATTCCATCATTCATAATAAATAAAAAGAACTCATTTGCAATAAAATAACATTCAATAAACACTGCTCGTGAAGAGTGAATATGTAGCCAACGTGGAGATCGAGTTCATCATTTTAATCCATGCGAGTGGAAAACCTTTTGTTACCTTCATGTGTAACAATATAACTGATCCCAGGTAATACCAGGTCTCATAGCAACTAAGTATCATCAGTAACAACACTCGTGAAGGACCATTGTAATCAATTTCAATACAGTTAACAATATCCAGATTTTACAACCCAAAGCATGTTACAGACTATGTACTTCATTTACATCCAATCACATCAATCACAATGTCAATGTATTCGGAGGACAAATGATAGGGGTACTTACTCAAGACTGATTGGTGAAATAGGCTAGATCGAATCCAATCGCGCACGACACTGATTACTTTCAGATTTCTAATCATTAAAGCAATTTGAAATATTAATATGATCAACTTATGATTATACTGTAGTAATAAACGGTTCTAACTAATATATAAAAATGGAAATCATGAATAGGTGTACTAATTAAAAAATATCAAAGTTTTAAATATATACCTTGCATTCGAAACTAATTTCTGCCTTCCTCTTCTTACCGGCTATTACTTTCAACCTAGCTGGATTTTTGCAACTACTTCTATTGTGTCCATACTATAAGCAGTGCCCACACCTTGATGTCTTCTTTACCTTGCTAACTGACCACATTCTCCCAAACTTCTTTTTAATTCAGGTGTGCGAACCACAATATTCTCTACTTCATTCAGTACATTCCAAACTCTATTGTAATAAACCAAAACGCTAATACACCCCATGCCTGCATCATATATTTAATCAATAAATCCACTATTGATATTAACAAATGAGAATATGTCTACATCTAATAACATAAATGCACATTATTTATAGGGGTTTCATCGTTAACTTATGTCTACATCTAATAACATAAATGCACAATTTCCACATTATGTAATCTGAGTAGATATTCAAAGTACACATACACATAGATTCCAAATTATGTCTTTACAATGAAAAATTGTGATTCTAAAATGAGAATATGTTTATATCTAATAACATAAATGCACATTATTTACATGGGGGTTTAATTGTTAACTTACGAATGACACAAACAATCAATCTTAACATTTAGTGGGAGTTAGAATTGTTACCAAATAATTTTATGAATTTAAGAATCAATCACATACAAATATTGTATTATGTACTCCAATGTAATTCGATTATATTGGCTCGATAGTAGGATTCTTCAACAAATTTCTAAACACATACTCTCAATGAAAATAACATCTATATCTTCTTTTTAGTAAATAGTAACAATACACGGTTCATTCTACGCAGCTGGGTTGTTTTATAATGTGAAGACTATGCACTATATTATCATTTTTGATGCAAAATATTACAAATTAAAGCTTGCATGAAAAAATCTCTGATACTACTGGTTTTTGATGATCTCCAATACTCATAAAATCGACCGCAATTGGTATTACACAAATTCTTCTCCAAAATTTACTCTATGACCGAATACCATTATTGGATGTCGATTTTGATAACGATTTAATGGCTCTTCAGTTTACATATATACACTACTTGTAAACATAAATTTTAAAAATACTGAGGTAAATTTATAATTATAATATTACTAGGTTACAAATCAAAACATTTAATATTACTAAACTTTTAATGATGTTTATTTCAATAGGATTGATACCAAAACGATAGAGACAAGAGTCTACAATCAACACCCTGTTACAAGACAAGATAATGATCATACGTTATATCTTATAAGCGAAGAAGATGAGGAATTCAAATTTCTAATTCAACATCCATTAAAATAAAGAAATCAAATTGAATAGAAATAGATTTTCGTAACAATGTAACTAAACGAATTTAAAATATTAACATTATACATGAAGTTAACGTAAGATATGAGAGGATAACATTATAACTAGGGGAATCACGTAACAATGTGATTAAACGATATTAATTAATTCACTACAAATTGATAACATATTCAAGTAACTAAACGATATTAGTTTTTTTTTTAAATTTTCTTGTTGTTTTAGCTTTTTTTTTTGTTTATTTAAAGAGGAGGGAAAATTCGTCATTATTTTTCATTAGGGACGTGATTTATAATTAATTGAAAGATTGGAGATATTTGGTGCTATAAAAATTAGTAGAGATAGATTAGTAACAATTAAAAATGTTGAAGACGAAAATTGTAAATTTTCCTTAAATATATTATCATTTTAGATGCATACAATATATTAAATGAGTTTTGAATATACTTTAATATTCTTTGAAGATGCATATAATCACCGACCGGGAGGTTTTCACCCCACTAAAAAAAAAAAGTGATATATGTCTGATTTCACCACTTTAAAAAAATATCTCTCCTCAAATATCTCATTCCCAATTCCATTCTCTCTTTACCATTACCATTGTTTTCCAAATTTTTCATTGTTCTCCAAATCTTTCCTTCTTAACCTTGTTTCTCCTCATTATTCAACACCGGTCATTCATCAACTTATATCAATCTCTATTTATTTTTTTACGATTAGTTTCCTCTGATAAACAGTAAACTAGTATATTAAACTTGTCACATATGAGTTATATATATGCTTTAATATGCTATGATAAAATGTGTTGTAACACGTAGCACGAAAATGATACACGAGATTTAAAATTGGCATCTCGTACTCTTTAGATTCCATTTTTATTGAACTGATTAAGTTTTCAAATAGTACTCTCTCTGGTCACACTCTATGTTCCTCTCAAATTAATATTATTTTTATTTATTTTATTATGAATAAATACTCTATCTGTACAGTAGTTTGCACCAAAAAAAAGGAATATCTAAAAGAATTCAATAATTATTATTTAGTGAATTAATTAATATATGTATGGATATTATCATAAAATTTAATAATTATTGATTAACGTGTTCATTCATTTTTAGGGCATCTATGTCCAATTCTCGATGTACTTTTGTTGAAATACAAATTTATTAATAGACCATGTTTTACATTTGGTTCTGTTACTAATTTATTAAATCAATATCTTTTTTCTTAGGAGAATAAACAATAAACATTAATTAAAGTTCTATTTTTCAAATTATTTTTTGGTTTATTGGGTAGCATAAAAAAGTGGAGAATGCAATGGTTGTTGTCAAAGACAAAATTAATCGAACTATAAATAAAACTAACAATATAAATAACAAATATTGTAAATTAATTCAAAAATCTAATTATCAAATAAGACATCTCAGATTGTGAATCAAATTATATGCATTTATATATGAATTATGTGATAAAGTACAATTTTGTACTCATCTGAACTCACAAAAAGGTACAATTATTAGTACTCTTAATTGTTTTTAGTTTAATGGCGCGTTGTTTTCTTATTATTTTAGAAAAAAATCAAATTCAAGTGTCGATTTAACGAAAATATAGAAAACAAAAGAAAAAAAAGACTTAATTGCAAAGATAAAGGGACTTGAGGGGCTTGGCATGCAAATATCAAAGGAAAGAATCCAAGAAATCCACCAAAATAACCATGCGATCGCATGGTTATACACAAATGCAATCGCAAAGCCAGTTTTTCAGAGGTAGAACAGAATAGACACAAGCCATGCGATCGCAAGGATTTTCGCAGCAGCAATTTGGTAGTTTCCTGATCCAATTAAAACTCTACCAAAGCCCAGATTAACACAACTGACTAAGCCACGTTTTGAAGGGTGGGGAGAGGAGTATAAAAGTCGGAGAATAAACAAATTGTGGGAGGCGAATTGTGGAAAGAAACATAGAAGAAGAATTGAAAATCAAGGAATGGATTGAAGATTCTTGAGCCGGAATCATGGGTTTTATTTACTTTTTCTTTTTCTTTCTCCGGAACATGATGAATTCAATGATTGTAATAATCAACAAAATCATGTCTAGCTAAATTACTCATTGCTAGGATGAACGATGAAACCTCATATTTTTAATTAATTAGAAATTTTTTGGTTTAGTAATTAATTGCTTTTGGGTTGATTGTTCATTATTCATTATTTCTATTATTTTAATACTTGATCACCATTAGAATATAATGTGATCTATATTGAAGTCGAGAGATTCAATATAGACTAAGCACGTGGTATTGAATAACATAGGGTCCAATAATAGATAGAAATTACTATTATGCTTTATGAAATCCGGTTATGTGTTCTTGAGATTTTAATGCATATTTTTATGTTCAAAACTTAATTAGAGATAATTAGGTTCACATATCGATATAGAATTGATTGATCATCGAGAGGGCTTTTGATTATTATAGGATCACCGATTTTCAATCCAAGGTAATTATAAACTAAAGCAAGTAAATGGATAATTGATTAAGAAACGTGTAGGTGGATTCGTGAATCGTCCTCAACAATTTACTTTAATTGCATGATAAATTAGATTTATTTTAAACATAATTAGAATAGTTTTAAAATTAACATTCAAAAACCGAATCTGTGTTCTTTACATTGTTAAAATTTGAATTGTAAATTAATTGGTTAAATTGGTAGCTAGTCCTCGTGGGTTCGACATCCTACTTCTCATTTTATTACTTGTAACAATCCATCCACTTGTAAGATTGAAATCACACAATAAGTTTTTGGCGTCGTTGCCTGAGACTAGTTTTATTAATTACAACGTTAATTGATAATTTAGTTTTAACAATTTTTATTATTATTTATTTTATTTTTATTCTCAGTTCTTCATGTTACTGTTGAATTCCAAATATTTTCTAAAGTTTTAGGTGTCAAGTGTGTATGCGCTGTACAAAAGATCTTGATCTATTTGATTTAGATTCAGAAATTGAACAGAGCTTTCACTAACGACAACGTGAGCGAAGAGAAAAGAAACAACAGTAAAAAGACACAATGGAAGACAACCGAATCTAGAATCCATTACCTACAGATGTGAGAAATAATCTTGTACCAATAGCTCGACTAGTTGAAGTTAATGAATGAGATATTCTTATGGGTGAGTATATGATGCTACTGATTGTTGAAAATCAGTCCAGCATAATCTATCTGCCTTATGGACATGACAACTTCCAGTTGAGGCCAGATGTGATTAATTTATTTTCGAATAATCCGCCGTTTTATGGGACAACAAATGAAAATCCTCACTACCATATTTCTCGCTTCGATGAAATACCGCGGTGTTAATGAAGAGGCACTTAAGATGAGACTTTTTCCACACACACTGAAAAATAAAGCTAGAAAATGGTTAGATTCTCTACCATATGGGAGCATCACTACTTGGACAGATTTGATCCAGAGTGAACAGACTGAAATATGAAATATCCAATTTCCAACAATCTAAGTTGGAAAATTTTTACGAGGCATGGGAAAGATTCAAGCAACTGCTCCAAAAGTGTCCAAGTCATGGTTTTCATTATTTCTAATCTGGATTAGCTTCGACCAGTCGTTCTTTAGTAGATTCTGCAGCAGGTGGCTCTATCCAAAATAGATCCACCGGTGACCTTCACGATCTGTATGAAACCATGAGTGAACAGTTCGTTATGTGGCCAAATAGAGGATTGCAGAAAAAAGCAACAGGAAGGCACGAAGTGGAAATCAATTCGCTTGTATTGGCGAAAATTGATGCATTGGAAAAGTAGATGGAGACAATGAAATATTCTCACTAAGCCAATATGGTTCAGACGTCCCCACCAATCTGTGTAACATGCAGGGAAAATCATCAATCATCAGAATACCCTTTAACCAAAGTTGATATGTCATCCCCTGAACAAGTTGCATATGCTCAGAACTTTAGAATAATCCATACTCACAGACTTACAATTCAGGATGGAGAAATCATCCAAACTTCTCCTATAGTAATACCCAAAACATTCAAAATCCACCAAATCAAAAAAGACCACAAGAAAGAAAATGAGGATTGGAAGAAACTTCACGCGCATGGAATCTAAATTAAAGGAAATGCAGAAAAGACAAGATGTTGCAATAAAGAATATAGAAAATCAGATTGGGCAGTTGGCTAAACTATTGATCGAGCGACAGCCAGGCACTTGGCCAAGCAATGCCGAAGTCAATTCAAAAGAGCAAGTCAATGCAATTACCACGAGAAGCGAAGTTGAGTTGCCAGAGATTCATGTGAAAAGACCGGGTGTTGAAAAGGAAACTGCATTAAGTAAAGAGAGATAACAAATCAGATGCTGAAGTTGAACAAGAAAAAGAAAGCTCTCCACCAGATTATATTCCACCACCGGTTAAAGCTTATGTTCTTCCAATTCCATTCTCTCAAAGGTTGCCAAAACATAAGCTAGACAAGCAATTCGAAAAATTCCTCGATGTCTTCAAGAAATTCTAAATCAACATACCTTTTGCTGATGCTTTAGCTCAATGCCAAGCTATGTAAAATTTATGAAGGAAATTTTGTCAAACAAAAGAAAGTTGGAGGAGTATGAAACAGTCATGCTTACCGAGAAATGTAGTGCTATCTTGCAAAATAAGCTACCTCCGAAATTAAAAAATCCAGGGAGTTTTTCTATTCCTTGCACTATTGGTAGTTCATTTTTCGAGAAAGCATTATGTGATTTAGGTGCTAGCATTAATTTGATGCCTTACTCTATTTTTAGGCAACAAAGCCAACCACAATCTCACTACAGTTAGCTAATCGATCAATTAAACGTCCACGTGGGGTTGTTGAAGATATTTTAGTGAAAGTAGACAAGTTCATATTCCCAGCTGACTTCATTATCTTGGATATGGGAGAAGACAGAGATGTACCACTTATCTTGGGACGACCATTCTTAGCTACTGGACGAGCGCTAATTGATGTGCAAAAAGGGCAGCTAATGTTGAGATTAAACTAGGAGCAAGTCACTTTCAACGTGTTCAAAGCAATTCAATATCCAAGCTCCCCTGACTCGTGTTTTTAGATCGATATCATCGATCACGAGGCAGCTAATGCCTTTGCTTTGGAAAATCCTTCAGATACATGGAAAGCGTGTATTATGCATTCTCAAGAAGAAAATTCTGACTCTCCAGTTCTTGAAGAATGTGTCAGATATTTACAAGGAGCTGAATGGATGGAAAGAAGAAATAAATACATGGATTTGGTTACCACATCTCCTCAACAGCCACCTTCAATTCAACATGCTCCGACTCTCGAGTTAAAACAATTACCTTATCACCTTAGGTATGTCTATCTCGGTGAGTCATATACTCTTCCAGTCATTATTGTAAATTCCATCAATCAAGATCAGGAAGATAAATTACTCCGAGTTCTGAGAAATTACAAATCAGCCATCGGTTGGACTATAGCAGACATCAGAGGTATCATCTCGTCCATATGCATGCACAAGATTCTATTGGAAGAGGCATATAAACCAACAGTGCAACATCAACGCAGATTAAATCCTCATTTGTAAGAGATAGTCCGAGCTGAAGTTTTAAAACTACTTGATGTCGATATCGTCTATCCTATTTCAGATAGCACTTGGGTAAGCCCAGTTCAGGTAGTACCTAAAAAAAGAGGAATTACGGTTGAGAAGAATGATAATAACGAGCTCATACCAGTTAGATTGACTACCGACTGGCGAGTTTGTATTGACTTAAGGAAGTTGATTGATGTCACTCGAAAAGACCATCCTCTACCATTCATTGATCAGATGCTGGAACGTTTGGCAGGTCATTTTCATTTTTGCTTTCTTGATGGGTATTCATGCTACAATCAGATTCATATAGCTTCAAAGATCAAGCAAAAATGACTTTTACTTGCCCTTACGGCATGTTTGCATATAGGCGTATGCCATTTGGCCTGTGCAACACTCCTGCCACATTTCAACGTTGTATGATGTCTATTTTTCAGATATGGACAGAAAATTCATTGAAGTTTTCATGGATGATTTTTCAGTTTTTGGATCATCATTCGACGAATGCCTAAAAAATTTGACCCTGGTACTTCAGCGTTGCGAGAAAACAAACTTGGTACTTAACTAGGAAAAATGCCACTTTATGGTCCAAGAAGGCATTATGTTGGGGCATAAGATTTCAGCTAAATGCATTGAGGTCGACGAAGCAAAAATTCAAGTTACAGAAAAACTGCCTCATCCGACAACAGTTAAGGGAATTCGGTCTTTTCTAGGACATGCATGATTCTATAGATGGATTATAAAAGATTTTTCAAAAATAACTAAACCATTGTGTAGTTTGTTGGAAAATTAAGTCAATTTTGATTTTTCATAGACTGTCTTAAAGCCTTCAACACTCTCAAAGAAAGCCTAGTCTCAGCACCAGTCATTGTGGTCCCTGATTGGGATCTACAGTTTGAACTCATGTGCGATGCAAGTGACTTTGACATCGGGGCAGTTTTGGACAGTGAAGAGAAAAAGTCATACATGTCATATATTACGCCAGCCGAACTCTCAATGGCGCTCCAATGAATTATGTCACTACAGAAAAAGAATTGCTAGCAGTAGTATTTACCTTCAAAAAATTTCGATCTTACCTCATTGGATCGAAAGTGATAGTGCACACGAACCACGTAGCATTGAAATATCTTTTTGCTAAAAAAGATGCAAAACCAAGACTGGTTCGGTGGATACTGCTTCTTCAAGAATTTGACTTTGAAATTTGGGATAAAAAGGAGAATGAGAACATGGTAGCCGACCACTTGTCAAGAATAGAGTAGTTAGAAGGAAATGAAGAAGGTGAAATAAATGAGAAATTTCCAGACAAGTAGATTTTTGGGATAGAGCAGTTGAAAAGTGCACCATGGTATGTAGATTATGTGAATTACCTTGCAAGCAACATCGTATCGCCTGATTATGATCATCAACGCCAAAAAAAGTTCTTTTCAAAATTTAAATACTATTTTTGGGAAGATCCTATTCTTTACAGATGAGGTACTGACCAAGTAATTTGAAGATGTATACCTGAAGAAGAAATGGAGACTGTCTTGGAGCAATGTCATTCCTCACCATACGGAGGTCATTTCGGTGCTACCAAAACAGCAGCTAAAGTCTTACAATCTGGGTTTTATTGGCCGAGATTATTCAATGATGCTTACAGTTTGGTAAAAAAAAAAGTGACAAGTGCCAAAGGACGGGAAATATATCCCAAAAGCAAGAAATGCCACTTCGAAGCATTTTAGAGGTTGAACTTTTTGGTGTGTGGAAAATTGACTTTATGGGACCGTTTTCACCCTCGTTCTCAAATTTCTACATTTTAGTGGCCGTGGACTACATTTCAAAATGGGTAGATCTTGTGGCCTTACCCGACTAATAATGGCGGTGTGGTAGTGAATTTCCTCAAAAGAACATTTTACACGGTTCGGGACTCCTCGAGCGATCATAAGTGACGGAGGTAAACATTTTTGCAACCGACAGTTTGAAACTCTCTTGGCAAAATACGGTGTGAAGCACTGAGTGGCTACTCCATACTATCCACAAACTAGTGGCCAGGTGGAAATGTCCAACCGGGAGTTGAAACGGATCTTGGAGCTAACCATTAGTACTTCGAGAAAAAATTTGTCGAACAAACTGGATGATGCACTTTGGGCATATCGAGCTACATTTAAAACCCCAATTGGAATGTCACCATACCGCCTAGTTTTTGGAAAGACGTGCCATTTACTTGTTGAGTTGGAGCATCGAGCTTACTAGGCCTTGAGGAAGTTGAACTTTGATTTGAAAGAAGCCGGTGAAAAATGAATGCTTCAATTGAATGAAATAGATAAATTCCGGTTTGATGCCTATAAAAATACCAAACTTTACAAGGAGAGAACGAAGAAGTGGCACGACAAGAACATTCAAAAAAGGCAGTTTGAGGCGGGACAAAAAGTTCTCTTATTCAATTCACGACTCAAGCTCTTTCCGAAAAAACTATGCTCAAGATGGTTCGGGCCATTTACGGTAGTCAAAGTCTATCCACATGGAGCAGTAGAAGTTGCTCATGACACAAATGGTAGGTTCAAGGTTAAGGGACAAAGGCTAAAACAGTACTTGGAGGGTGATTTTTTGAAAGAAAAATCTTTCACCACTTTAAGCAGTCCTGAGTAATCACCACGGCAAAGTTGAGCTAAAGAATGTAAACAAGCGCTCAATGGAAGGCAACCCATTTTTCTACCCTTTTATTTCAATTTTCGTGCCATTTAAATTTTGTACATTCTTTTGACGTTTTGCATGTTTTTATACTTCTAGGATTTTTTTTAAAGTAGGCTTTCAAGTCTTAGATAATGAGGCTAAGATCATCGTCATCTTGCATAAGCACGTTTTCAATGTTTTTGAAGTTATGTTTAGAATAACATGAAAACCATTAACCAAAAAAAAAAAAGTTTGAAAAAAATCGCAGAATGTCTTATGCGATCGTATGGAATTACCTATTGCGATTGCATAGACAGGGCAGAAAACATTCTATCCAGGAATTGGTAGTCCTGCGACCGCAGGAATTTACTTCCTTGCGTTCGCAAGTGCTACCAGAAAGAATAAAACCGAGAATGAGGTCTCATTTTCAAAAACACACCTTTCAAACTTCAAACGTATCACTCTCTTCAATCCTTGATCTCCAAACTACAAACGAGCATCACAAGCATTCATTTCTTAAAAATCATTCATCCATAAGCATCAAACTCCACAAATTCAAAGGTAAGATTCAATCTTTATGGTGAATTTTTTCATTTTGTCTTTCAATTCCATTTACATTCGTTTACATTGATTTATTTGATGAATGCGGGATTAGTTTAGGCTTGAATCGAAAGGGAAATATGTTATTGAATGGGTTTAGATGATTAAGTTGAGAAATTTTTTGATTTTGCTTAATTTACCCAATTGTCTTTTTCCACCAAGAACAAACCCTTGCTTGCAAGGTGTTTGATAAAACGACCCAACCAAAATTTTTGCCAAATTTGGGGAAAATGTGACATTAAAGTCTATTTAACCAACACTATTGTTTAGGATCATTCACCTAGGTTTGGGTACACTTATATCACTAAATTCAACCCATGATCAAAAATAGGAAATCAGGCAACCATGGCAGCCACTGCAGCCCACTTCTGCCTGTTTCCGTTAGCACTTTCGTCTCCCATCCGTTTGGCCCAAATGACCTCAAAATCTTATGAAATTTGAAATCTTGGTATACCAAAACATGCACTTCCATACCATCCTTTGCCGTTTCAATTTTGAACATTCTTGCATAATGTTCTCGGGATCTGAAGTAGCTTAGTCGAACACATTTTTTCGAGAAATCTTACCTAAAGTTCGGGATAGTTTGGGGGTGACAACTTACACAATATATGTTATTTATCATATCTAACTTGTTTTCATATATTTTACAGGTTATGGCTCTAAAATGACCCTCAACCGCCGTAGAAAAGGGATAGAAAAAGGCAATTGGAGACACATCAAAGAGAGCCCGAGTGGAAATCACCGACTCTCGCCACTATCTATCCGAGGAGTATTAAGAAAAATATACAAAGTTCATTAGCCAATGGACCATATGGGAAGTGCAGAGGTTATAATTTGAGGATTTTCCTCATTCTGAGTTATACAATCTGATCGACGTGTGTGGCTGGTCAAAAATTGTAGAAACACTACACAAGATCTATTCTCAGCTCGTCCATGAGTTATACACCAACTTCAACCACGAAATAGACATACACGAGACAGAGCACTACGGGCAGACATGAGTGCGGGGTAAATGATTTATATTTACTCCGAGGGTCATTAACCAGTATTATGGATTCACTTCTGAAGATATTCACCCACTGCCCACTATTTAGGATATGGGTGATGTGGCCTAATTTCTATATGGCCGAGACGATGCATGGCCACTACCCAGGAAAGACTTAGAGCACATCAAATTAATAGACTTCCTACTTATCCTGAATGTGTTCGTGAGCCACGATATCGAACTGACCACGCACTGTACCACTATCAATGAAGCAAGGGCTCGATTATTATATCATCTCGCTCACGGGAGGAAGATAGACTTGAAAAATTACATCTATACCCTGATCAGTACTCTGGGCTTTCAAACAGACAAGAGGCACATTGCCATCTTCCCAACTCTGATCAGTGGCATTTGTGAAGAAGCGGGGTTTAGATTTTACCAGCAGAGCCGGTATTGAAATCCAAGGGACCTATCAACTGCTATGCCTTAGAAAATGCAAGAAGGCACACTGCACGAGCTGTCGGGGTAGCCCCAACTACAGAAGAGCATCCTCAAGAAGAGCATGTAAATGCACCCCAGCCAGCCACACCTCAGTATGTCGCATTTTTCGAAGATATAGCTTCCATGCTACGTCAATTACTAAAAGGTCAGGCTGAGCAGACACGGCTCATTGTCGCTATACAAACTAAATTGTGCACAGTACAGTAGGAGTTGACGATGCTACGATCTCGCGTAGATGCAGTCTGACACACTCAGATGAATAGCGAGAGCAGTCAGCGACAAGCTGGCCTGGAGCAGAGTCGAATTCGATCCAACTGTGACCAGGTCAAGAGACGGTTAAACAGATGTGTAGGCAAGCTAGATGATATTCATGACCAGATTTACAGACTGACACCTAGCCAAGACCCTCCACCAGTAGATCTGTCCACACTCTTTCTTTCAGCACCATCCGATCTACCTCTGGAAAGTCTCTAAATTGGATAATTTGCAATTTTGATCACCAACCTTTCAAATATGTAACAAATCTACCCCTAACCTTTTTTTAGCATCAGGCATCTCCAACCTTTCAATTTGTTACAAATCACATCCCGTTGATATATTTTGACAGTTTTGACATCCTTTTTAAATATACAAAAATAAAAAAAAAAGCTAAAAACAAAAAACAAACAAAAAACAAACAAAAAAATTGCAAATAAAGTCCTATAACTTTTAAAAACTACAAAATAACTTCATCTTCCTCAAAAACCCACCCCACCAGGGTAATTTTTGGCAAAAAAAGTAACTTAAAAAGTAACTTCTAATCTTAGCCATTGATTTATACTGTTCTTGACATTTCCAGTGAAATAAAAAAATTTCCACCTCAAATCTCTCCAATTCTTTGACATAAGCAAAATCATAATCATTTGAATTCTGTTTGTAATTACACAGTATAAACTAATGTCTGCAAAATCCACTTGTACCTTTTGGGTTCTCAGTATTCAGTAAGATTTGAATTCTTGATAGCTACCCTTCAGTATTGGTATGTATGTATTGTGTACGTATAACTTCACCAGCTCTCTTGTTTTGCCTGCAAAATCTTGCCTACTTTTTGTGGGCTATTCTTCTAATGGTTTATTCTTTGTTCAATTTAAGTTGGAACCCATGTTCTCACTGATTAGTTCTTGGTTGTGTGAATAATAAGTACCTGTGTATTGTCAATTCATGATATTCTTTTTTTGTCCCATATTCCCAATTCAGTTGGTATCATATTCAATGATTTTGGGTTATATTTTGAGTCTTGAAATTTGATCTTTGCATTTGGATTTAATCCAGGTACTTCAGATTTAGTATTATGGGTTCTCTTATATGCATGTTTGATATTTTATTTGGGGTGGGTGGGGTGGATTTTTAGAGAAGATAAAGTTATTTTGTACTTTTTACAAGTTATAGGACTTTATTTGTAATTTTTTTTGTTGTTTTTAGCTTTTTCCTATTTTTTTTTTTTAAAGAGGAAGGCAAAACTATCAAAATATGTCAATGGAGACGTGATTTGCAACAAATTGAAAGGTCGGGATGCCTGATGCTAAAAAAAAGTTAGGTGTAGATTTGTTACATATTTGAAAGATTGGGGACCAAAATTACAAATTATCCTAATTAAATTATACATGAAAGTTCTCTAAATGAATAGGGCCAGTCAGCCCCGAGCTTGTACGACTTTGTACATTTGACTCCTCAAAGTAGTTTAAATACTCTTACATAGAGTTTAAATACTCTTTCATGCCGATCCCACATATGGTAAAGGTCATGAAAGCATAGGCATGAAATTGATCAATATGATTTTTAGGATACGATGAATATTTATCAAATTTTCGTAAAACCTATATGATGCAAATAATTATACAAAGTAAATAGACACACTGATGGAGCAATGGAGAGATACAAGACTCGATAAGTGGCTCGGGAATTCTCTCAATAATATGGGTTAAACTACGATGAGACTTTTTGTTAGTGTCCAAGATCACCACGATATGTGTGCTATTAACACTAGTCGAAAGAAAGTCCTGGAACTCACAAAGAATGGACGGGACAAATGCTTTTCTGCATGTGACCTTGACCGAGACATATACAAGGAGAAACCTAAGGAGTTGAAAATAAAGAGAAGCTAGGCTATGTGTACATGTTAAAAAAGGCTCTCTATGAGTTAAAGTAGGTGCCACGAGTATGGTACGGTAAGATAGCAAGTTTTAGTTCAAAGAGGACACTCAGTCGCACCTACAGATTCAAGCCTATTTGTTAAAGCACAAAACGGAAGACTAGCAATAGAGATAGTGTACGTAGATGGTCTCATCATCACTGGAGATGACGAAGAAGAAATCCAACAAACTAGAAGGAACATGTTAGCACATTCCAGATGAAAGAGCTTGGAGAGCTAAATCATTTTCTGGGGCTTGAGATGGAAATAACAAATGAAGGGCTACCAACAGAAGCATGCTAGAGATCTTCTATAGAAGTTTGGGATGATCAATTGTAAACCAATATCGACCCCAATCGAGATTAACTGCAAACTATATGTTAAAAAAGATAAGGACTTGGAAAATTTCATCATGTATTGAAAACTAGTGGAAAGTTTAATCTACTTGACGCTAACATGAATTGATATTGGGTACATAGTTAGAAAAGCAAGCCACTTCATGGAGAAGCTAAAAAAGCCACAACTTGAAGTAGTACGCTGAATCTTAATGTATACGTAAAATCAACAATTGACCATGGACTTTTGTATAAGAAAAATAGAGAATGCAAGGTCGTTAGCTATTGTGAAGTGGATTATGATAGATGTTGAGACACGTGAAGATCCACTATTGGGTACGTATTTAATAATGGAAGTGCAGTAGTGTCATGGTGCATTAAGAGACGACCAACCTTGTTCTTGTCAATGGTAGAAACAATATATAAGGCAACAACAATGGCAGCTAAAGAAAGTACACATCTAATGCAATTGATGAATGATCACGACCGTAGGAAGTTACTCCTCTACTGGCCCAAAAAATACATATATGTTTGTCTTCATTTTCATTCTCAAAATTGATTTTTCTCTATCACATCTCTTCTGTTCTTCAAATTTAATCTCATCAAATCAAATTCTCAAATCCACATTCTTCTTCACCTGCTACATCATTCTCAAAATTGATTTTTCTTCATCATATCTCCTCTATTCTTCAAATTCCTTTACCTCAAATCAAATTCTCAAATCCACTTTCTTCTTCATCTGCTACATATTTGAATTTCCATTGAATTTGAATTGTAACATACGGTCGAATCCACCATGGAAAAGCGGTATATACTAGGTTATATCATCTGCTAAACTATATGGTGCAGCTATATTTTGATAATCAACCAGCCATTCGTATAGCAGATACCCAGTGTGTCATGTAAGGACTAAACACGTTGTTAGAGAAAAAGTGCTTAATCGAGTGATCGACTTGAAACATATCAACAGTGAAAAAAAAGTGTTAGAAATGTGTTTCACAAACGCGTTGATGGGTCTAAGGCAAATTTATACTTTTGAAGTTTAAGTGTTTGCCACGTGGACCCTTAGCATCGGTTTAATTGTTGTGGGAAGGATTGTGCTTTCTCTGTGAATTCCTAGCCATTGGATTATATCCTATGGCTGAAATGAAATTCCGACTGTTGAATGCCTGGTTAGTCCTTTCATTATTTAATTGAGTCTTCTAAAAAGTTCTTCTCTCTTCTTGGCCATTTTTCGTCAGGTTTTCTTCCTGCTCTTCTTTTTTTTCTGATCAGAATCAGAGTGAAGAGTAAATAGGTTTGAATGTCATAATCTTGAGTAAACAGTAACCTTTGGGGATTAAAATATGGTGTTCATCACTGTCGATGAACAGCAACTTCGATAGGTTGGATCAGAGTTACATGGGTTTTTTTTTTGTCATAGATCTGTAATATAAGGTGTAGGGATGGTAATAAAACCCTTTGTCCCCTCAATTTTTTTTTTGAAATATCATAAAATAGAGTAGAAAATTTGTTAGCCGACATAGTAGAAAATTTGGAGAATTCCATTATTCCTAGAAGTTGTTGTCTATGCCATATTGAAGTACTTGTTTAGTTAAAAATTTCGTAGATTATAGAAGATCATGAAGAATTGGATAAAAACTAGATAAAAGCAGTAGGTCATAGTAGGTCATACAGAATATATAAAAATGATGTTTGATCGGCTTATAAGCTTGAAAATATTAATCCAAACATGCGCTAAGAGAGTGAGTGGAAATAATTTTTGTGCTGTGGAATCAAGAGCTTGTTTGAGAAAGCATTTTAATAGATTTTGATAAAAAGTTGATGAAATGTGTGGTTAAAAAGTTAATAAAAGTTTTGAGTTGTGTGAAATGTATAGTTAAAATTAATTGTTAACTTTTTAACCACAAATTGTTGGCAATTTTTTAAACTTCACCAAACAAGTGCTAAGTGATTGCTTTGGTGTGTTTATTCCATACAATAAAGTTTGTACAAGTGCTTTTCTTGACAATAGAATAACTTTATTTTGGGTTAAACTCCACAAACAAGACGACTAAAATATTGTAAGGGTTGGGGGGAAATGGAGATGAGAAGCAGAAAAAAAAAAGAAGTAAAATGAGGAATATGCTAAATGGGGAGTTTATTTTTTGATTTTTCCCATCTTTTAAGATTACTTAATGATACACATTAAACACTAACAAGTACACACTGTTACGCCTCAATCCCACCTGGCGCTCCACGTAGGTAGGATCGAAATCAAACTTGTTGACTCATCCCCTTTTGGCATTCCACGTGGTAAAGCAATCCCACATGGCGCTCCACGTGGGTAGGATCGAAATGAAACCTGCTGACTCATCTCCTTTTATCCAAGGCGGCTTACGTCGATGAGGTTGACAACCGAGGTTGTTTATGGCGAGGAGGTTGGACATGCGAGGCGGTCAAAATCCTATCCTAATTGCGTATTGAGAAAGCCTCCCCTTGACACATTACAAGTCAAATCCGAAAAGACTGATAGGACAGCCTGTCAAGGCATCTTGTCATATTAGTAGCCTCCTAGTGTGCGGCTGAAAGGGACATCTTCATTAAAGCCAATGATGTACGCGAGGACTTTCTAGATTTGGCCACGTGTCGCACATCGAAAGATGGGAGTTGGTTAGAATTTCCCTATAAATACCAAACCCATTTCCACAAGAAAGAGATGTTGAAATTATTATTCTCACACAAATACAGAAAGTCCTGTATGCTAATTGTTCTCCAAGTGTTTTTAACCACCGAAAATTGTTAGTTAGGGGCCCTCAAGCTACGACCTCTGACGTAGTGTGTTTTCCTATATCCTTTCATTTGCTAGGCTTATCTACGTGGTTGAATAAACCGCGTGGTAGTCCAAGTGCGCATGGAAATACATGTGAGAAGATGAAGCGTGTGGTTCCTGTTGGCAGTCATTTTTGAAGGTCAACACACACAACATTATTTGATCAAATGCAGCAATGTATAAATGTATTACAAAACTAGTATTTATTTATTTATTTTGGTTCTAGTGTTAAACCATTTTCACCCCATTATGGCATTAAAAATCCGTTTGGTCTAGTTTATAAACTAGTTTATTTGACAAAAAAAAAATTCTTGGTATTGTGACATTTTTTACTATTCTTGATCAAATAAACTATTTTAGTCAAATAGACTAGTTTATAAATTATACCAAACGATTTTCAACACACTCAAGAATAAGAAAATGAATTTGACCATACACACATCATCGGTCACCTTGCATACACACGGACGAGTCAAAAAAATTGGGCAAAGATAGACAACCTTGAAAATTCATAACTAAATCATAAATAAAAAAAGTTCATGGTACATTAAAGTGATGAAAACCCTTACTTTTAGGCTCAGGGACATAGACTGTCTAGTACATTGCATCAAAAGGATTGTAGAAAAGAAGTGGGAAGTGCTCTAAATTGATTCATGAAGAATCAAACTCGATCTTGACACCATTTATTTTCAAATGACCCCTTTTCGGCACCAGTGTCACCAACACGCTCTTATAGTTGCTAACTCCCAAATCCTTTAACACTTAAGTAATTCTGATACGCCTATTAGTCTTTATTTTCATTCCGTGCCCATAGTGTACATTGTTAAAGTTTCCCAGATACTTAGTATATTCCAGACGTGTCGTCTGGTGGTGATATCATCACTCTGGATGGCACCGGTTCTATTGAGCTAAGTCCTCATAATATCGTCATTCTTGGACATGTACCATGACTAACCCGAACAATCCAATATACATGGGTGCCTTGTACTTTGCTGGTCGAGACCCCATTTTCTATGCTCACCATGCAAATGTTGATCGGATGTGGAACATATGGCTCAATCAACTCGGTGGAACCAATTTTACGGACTCAGACTGGTTAAATTCCACCTTCATATTCTACAATGAGGAGGCCAAGCCCGTGAGTGTGAGAGTAGGGGATTGTTTGGATACCACGAAGCTTGGATATACATACGAGGATGTCTCCATTGCATGGCTGGATGCTAAGCCAACTGCTCGGGAAAAATTACGTTTTGTACCGGACCCTGCTCAGGTTTTCCGACAACATTGGAGAAAGCAATAAATGTGCTTGTTAAGTGCCCAAAGAAGTTGAGAAGTGGATCCGCAGAGGAGATACTCATCATCAAGGGAATAGAATACGACAAAGGTAACGTTGAACACAATTTTTAGATGAATATACCTGTCACACAAAATGATGACTCGTTTCAAAACATCAATCTTTAATTCAACGATTTGTTTGAGCTTTTAAATGAATCGAATTACTTTCTTGAACTTTTGGACTCTAGAACTGTATTGAGTCTAGGTTTAGGGTTCTATCTTAAAAGATTAATCTTGTTAAGAGAACTAGGCCAAGTTCATATATGTTTTCATATTTATAAATGACACGGGATTTTACAGGTAACTATGTGAAGTTCAACGTGTATATCAATGAAGATGATGTGAATGCTTCACATCCTAGGGACGTAGCCAACGGGGGGTCCCTGGGGAGACGGGTAAATTTAACAAATACTCACTGAACTTTGAACTTGTTAATACTTACTCGCTGAACTTTAAAGTGTTACTGACAACTCACTAAACTTATAATTTTGTTTACCATCCATCATCCTTTAATATTCCGTTAGAATAAGTTCACAGAAAATGCATACGTGTATAACGTCTAACACGTGGCACCAATCAATGTGTGTTATTTGTCCAACTCAGCACGGAGGTAAAAACGTCTGCCACATCAGTTATGTCTGAAATGCCAAAAACATGACTTCTTCTCTGGTAATAAATGGATAATTGGTCAGCAACTTCAATTCACTTTCTCCAAATTGAAAAATATGAACCCTAACCTCGTTGATTTCGCCCATTGATAATCCGCACGTACTTGCTGCAAATGGCGATGGGAAATGATGGGGCTACTCAAATAAATGAGCAGACAATGTGTTTGTGAGGCTGGATTACTGCGATTAGGACAACTTATACAGAGAACAACCCGGGAATGAGGTTCTTAGGGTGTAGCTATTACAGACGTCCAAATGATTGTAACTACTTCAAATGGGTGGATCATCATCTTTTCAACCCACGTTATAAGAACGTGATAAATGGGCTGTTGCGGAATGCTAATCGGAAAGCTGTTTTGGAGAAGAAGTGGCAGCGAAGGGTATTATATCATCGGCTTGTGTTGGGAATGCTTGTGTTGGTGGTTTTGGTTCAATACGGATTGCATTGATGAGATGGGAATTGAAGTTGTGGATGAAGCTTGTTGATCGTTTTGGTTTTTATGGTTTGGTAGATTTGTGTATATTGTCTGTGATTTTTTGCAATTGTGTTTCTGCAAGAGGGCTAGTAAGTGTAGTTGATGGTAGGATGCATTAGTGTATTGTAATCTTTTTAGTTTTTCAAATGAAAATGTAGCAGTTACAGCCTTCTGATGATGTACGAGTTACAACATTTTAGAATGAAAATGAAAATATAGCAGTGTTCAATTTTGCAGTTCAGTTTTCAATTCTATTTTCTTTTCACTTTTGTCAATTCATTGCAAGATAGTAACTCACAATTTCATCTAAAATGTAATATGATAAACTTCATACAATCTGAGAGCTAATAAATTTTAAAATGATTTCATTGATTTAAATTGACATAGAGATCAAACAGGAATCTGATAGGAACAATCTGATTTAAAATTACATATAGATCACCACATTCATATTCAGACAGCAAGTCTGGCAATACTGGAACTTAAAGAACTTAAAGCTGCAGATAAACTTCATTGAAACAAACTGAAATATGATTTCGTTGATGTCAAATGTAAACTTACAAAATGGAGATCATACAAATGTGTTACAAAAACAAACTGAAACCTGATTTCATTGATCTCACAGTAATTTAAAAAAAACATGTCTGTGAAGCTCATGTCATGGATCTATTAGTAATGCTAAACCCCTAAAGAAAATGTCAGTAAAGCTCATAATTCTATTTTTGGCTTAAAAAAAACATGTCTTGCTCTTCAATTTGGCTTCATCTTCCGCGGAGCTTGAAAACGTCTAATTCTATTTTTTGACCTTCTAGTTTTCATCCTTGCTTGTTCTTCATTTTCCATGGACTGTAAATCATCTACCATGTTGTCCAAAGACAAGTTTGGCTGCAAATCATTCCGAGGCAAAGTTTGCATGTGGTCCACTGATGTGTTGTGAACAAATGCTTGTTGTGGCTCGTGAGGCTGACTTGAGGCTGATTGCGTAAATCTCCGTGGTTGAAGATTAGCCTATGATCAAGAGACAATTACATAAATTACAAGTGAGTAATGTTATTGTCAACAAATAATATAATATTACCCTAGATTGGCTCCCACAATCCTGTATGGATTGATCCTCTTGTTCGGCAACAAAGAACTGCAAATGTCCCAAAAATTGTGTTAACAAGCAAATAATCTAGAAAATAGAAGACCAAATAGTCTACAAAATGGAAGACTACGTAAACGGCACTACCTCATTTGGCACATTACTTCTGTCGTGATAACGCTTATTGTGACCGGATAGACCACATACACTACACGTCATTGTAATTGTCCCAACTCTCTTCATCTTGCTCGCCCCACCGTTGTGCTTAACCACATTATCTTCGGCTTGTCGTCTCCTCTTTTTTTGTCTTCTACCACTTCGAACCGCATTCTAAGCAAGTGGACTTATCATTTCTCTATCTACCGGGGCCCAATGTTTCTTTCCATTTAAAGACATCACCAAATGTGAATATAAACTGAGATATGTGGTGACTTTACAACACTCATGCACATAATGAATGGGTTGGTCCCTTTTATCCAAGATTGCAGCACAAGCATGACCACAAGGAATGCCTGTTAGGTCTCATTTTCTACATGTGCATGTTTGAGAGTCAATATCGACAACAAACTCACCATTCCTACTCCTGACATACCACTGAGGTCCCCCCGACCAATCAACCTGACTACCCAAAGTCATCTCCATACTGTTGACTAACTTGGCATAGATTTTTGGACACAAAGGTCCTACGACTCTCCTCATTTTATCCCTTCAACATTGGATCCTTTTCATGCAACTAATGTGTATATCTATCAACATTGTAACTATTGATTTCTCCCTGTCATCCAACACTACTTTGTTAAAGCACTCGCACAAATTGTTCAACAATATTTCACTTTTGACCCCTTGTCATGAAATGGGACTTACTCCATTCCTTAGGATCCCTTTTCAATAACCACTGATATGCAGGCTTTGAGTACTTTTCTAACTCTCGCATCTAGAACATGTGATCTGCCACAGTAGTGGATCTACCCACTTTACAAAGAATTTCCTTAAGAGCCAAACCCCTAAACTCTGCTATAAAGAAATTAGTGTACATATGCCGAACACAAAATCTATGCTCAGCATTGGGATACATATCATGTATCACATTTTGCAATCCTTTTTGTCTATCACTCATAAAGGTCCATTCATTGGATTCACAATCTTCAAGTCCCCACCCAAGAGCCTCACGAACCATCTCCAACTTGATGTGTTTTCCTTCTCCACAATAGCGAATGCAAGAGGGTAAATGCAGTCATTGGCATCAAGTGCTACTGCAACCAACATTTGACCCCCGAATGTACCCTTCAAGAAGAAACTATCAAGACCTTTGAGTTGTCTACAACCTGACACAAATCCCTTCTTACAAGCATCTAGACAAATGTATATTCCCTGAAATTTTTCCTCATGGATAGCAATCCTGCAAGTGGAACCTGGATTTGTCCTCAACAACTCCTCGGCAAAACTTTAAAGCAAACCAAATTGGTGGTCATCACTTCCCTCAATCATTATCCTAGCAATTTTTCGTGCCCTCCACATAGTTTGTCTAACAATATTAATTTTCAAATCTTACAAAACTCTTTGCCTAATTGCACTAGGTTTCCATTCAGGATCTACCTTAAACATTTTCAAATATCGCTCGGCAATATACTTAACTGTACAATGCCTATTTGTGCCATCTCTAATGCAATTGTGGTTTGGATTGTATGACTTAATTTGGATGCAACCCAACTTCTTATTCTCAGACGTCAATATCTTCCAATTGCATCCTAGTTTACACACTACTTGTGCTCTTTTATCATCATTCATTTTCAGTCTCAAATTGTACCCCGTTGCTACTCCATGGTTCTGTATAGCTTTCCTAAATTGAGGTACATCTATAAAAGTCTTCTCCACTTCAAATTTAGGATCCCACAACTCTTTCTCTTCATTAAACATAGGGTATCTCACAGGATTCTCCTCTTCAGATGAGTAATCAGTGTTCAAGTCCTCCGTCGTCAGATCATATGAATGATTCGAGTCAGTGTCTTTACTAATTGCATCAACGTGATGCTCTTTCACAATAGGGTCAGAATTGAGACCTACTACAATGCGGTCTGGATCATTACGGTCATACAAAAATCGTCGTCATTCACATTATCTTCGGAGTCCGTAAAATTTTCACCCGGCTCTTCCACATCATCTTCGGAGTCCTCTGTAATATGATTTAATAGGGTTAGGATTTGGGTATCATTTCAAATTTAACTAATAAAAACACGAACGTAAAGCTATAATCGAATAATTTATTCAATGAGAAGAGAATCAATCAATTAAAAACACCATACCTGGTCCACTTTCTCGTCCCGTTATTCTGTATCCAACACAACATCCTCTACTACCGTGTGTTCCATTTCCAGCATGTGGGTCTACTTTGTCCACAAACAACGAACGGGACCACACTTTCACTTTGTTGGGTATCTGATTTGGTGATTTGGAGATTTGGGATTTTCGTGTCACTGTACTGATTTGGGATTAATTTAGGGATTCAACGATTTGGGGATTCATATCATTTGGGAATTAGTTTGTTGAAGTCACGTTTTTGGCATTTCGGACATAACTGATGTGGCAGCGCTTTTACCTCCGCTCGAGTTGGACAAATAACACGCATTGATTGGTGCCACGTGTTAGACGTTATACACTTATGCATTTTTCGTGAACTTATTCTAACGGATTATTAAAGGATGATGGATAGTAAACAAAATTATAAGTTCAGTGAGTAAGTATTAACAAGTTCAAAGTTCAGTGAGCATTTGTTAAATTTACCCCAGGAGATACCTGGACACCCCAAATTTTGGGATTTTTTTTTATAAATTTTTTAATATGCAATTTAATTTTGACCTAATATCAATTTAATGGATGTCAATTGGATCCATTGACCCAATTTAATGTAAGAAAATTGGACCTATTGGCCTAATAAAATTAATAATACAAAATTACAAATGATTGGCCCAT
This sequence comes from Forsythia suspensa, assembly GCA_023638005.1. Classification (NCBI taxonomy): domain Eukaryota; kingdom Viridiplantae; phylum Streptophyta; class Magnoliopsida; order Lamiales; family Oleaceae; genus Forsythia; species Forsythia suspensa. The sequence goes on along the minus strand of CM042674.1, from coordinate 33,108,989 downwards.
TCCTCAAATGATAATACAAAATTAATAAAAATACTTTACTTGTTAATACATATCGTGTTCAATTGATTTTTTTTTTTTTTCTTTTGAGTTTGACGGATATTTAATTTTATTTGTGTACCAGATCTTCCTATTTTGGAGGATAATTTTGTAGAAGGCAACGTGAATAAGAAAAGATTGACTAGTTTTAGATCTTGAATATTTTTTTGCAATGACTTCTTATAAGCTTTTTAAAGATTATGACTTATAAAAAATATTAGATTCTTATAAAAATAGGTTCAGTAATTGTGGTTTGAGGGAAAAAATTGGGAGGGCTGTCCCCGAACCCCATGAAAGGAGTTCTCCCCCCGCACACCCTTATTTGGAGACCCTCCAACTTAAAATATCTGGCTCCGCCACTGATTTCCTTCATATATTTTCGAGGGAAATGATCTCCTCTCCATGGTGGGGAGGAGTTATGTAGGCCACAAGACACGTGTCCTGTGGCCATTGGACAAGTGATTGACATTTATGTCAATAACTTTTCCCTTCTCCAATTGCCACAGGACACGTGTCATGTATCCTTCATAATTCCTCCTTATAGTGGAGAAGAGATCATTACCCATATTTTCGATAGTAGTTTGAATCAGTGGTGAGTGTCTGAGCAGACATTCGAGTGCGCGAGACACAGGCAGTGGAGGGAACATATGCAGTAATATTAGAGGCTGCCAGAGGACAGCAGTTGATGGATTTACCATTTGGTTCTGTGGCATTAACACAGTCTTTGAAGTCTGGCGTTGCCGGCGCTGCAAAGGCTAATGGATTTGCAGCAAGACTTGCTGCGCCGTAAAGCCCTCCAAGGCCGAGAAGAAGATTCATTCTGTCAAACTTTCCTGGTGAAGTTCCACCATTTTTGGTGGTGGTTTTAGGTTTCTGTTCACCATCTTTGACTTTGATGCAAATTTTATGAGCGGTTTTTAGGTTCTGCGAATGAAAAGTTGGGATGTTTTGGGTAAGGATGAGGGAGAAAAATGAGGTGAAATGGATAAGGAATAAGAATAGGTAAAGCTGGTTGCAGATGCCATTGCACGAAGAGAAGCCATTGTTTAGTGTGGAGTAGCTTCACTCTACTCTCTTATATAATAGTGATATAATAGCTTCACTCTATTCATAAAATAGCTTCACTCTATTCATAAAATAGTGATAATTTTACTATATACTTGATTTTTTATTAAAATTTCACAATTACTTTTTAATATTTTAAACTCTAAAAATAATAAATGAAACACACATTTTTTATTAAAAATATAACAAACGTAAAAATTGTAACGACAAGTGTTACAAAAATAAAAACTGTATTTTTAGAATAAAAAATTAGATAGTATTTTCTTAATTATTTTATATTTTGTGGTTATTAATGAAACTATCCCTATATAATAGCAGTGTTATTAGAACCGACCCGGTGCGAACAAACTCAGAATCGGGACAAAAATTGGGTTGGTTATGCAGAAAAATACTCTATTTAAAAATTCATCGACTTGTCCGGTTTTTAAGAACCCGTTAAACCGTTTCCAGTTTCACCAATTTTAAAAATCATTTCTTTCCATAATTAATTGAAATTGACCATTGAAATTCATCTCTCCCTGCACGAAATGGATCAAAAGAATGAAAAATCAAAAAAATTGCTTTTGAACAATTTTTGTGATTTCCAAAAACTTGTTTCAATTTTTTGAATTTTTTTGTACATTTTTTCTTATTTTTTAAAAATCTCCGGGTCAACCCCGATTCGACTCTTTGACCCTTGACCATTTCCCTTTTTCGAATCAATGTCCGGGTTGGTTCTAAAAATGTTGTATAATAGTATTGGTAAAATTAGTGCATTATTTATATTCTGATCTTAATCAGGTGGCTGCAAGCGAGCAAAATGATGACTTACAGCAATAACGAGAAATGAAGAATTAAATTCGATCGAGACTAGAGTTTGACTTTTTCTCCTTAAGACGAAATTGCCCCGCACCGGTGTTTACAATTTTTCGGCACACGTCTCTCAAGATATAACGACCACTTCTCGTAATAGAAGCACTCCAAATTACGAGAACAACGAACTGAACAACATTTTATTCTCTCTTTAAATAAAAACTGGACTTGAACTTTATGCTGAAATTATTTTTATAATAAAATAATTTATGCAAAATGTGTAGAGACATGTGGTTGAAAGTTAAGTGATTTTATTTTCAATCATAAGATGCCTATTTATAATATCTGAAAAGTTGTGTATCAAAAGACACAACTTCATAAAAAGACACGATCAAAAGTCATGTATTGTTGGAAAAGCATGTCCAAAAGACATGTTTCTAAGCTCAAAACATGAGACTGTTAAAAAATGACATATTAAAAAAGACACGACTTTTCATTCAACTGGATTCTAGAATATTTCGCAATATTCTAATCCAATTTGTCAATCCACTTTGAACCTTAATTTCTCATTCACCTGAAATTGGTTCGAGCAACTAAATATAATATGTTAATCTATTCGCGTAGTAGAACACGTTTGGTCTTACAATTCCTGTACTCAATTAACGGACTCCGCTTAAATAATTGATCGAAGTTGGTCAAAACCAACATAAATAACAAATTTCCAACAAATAGTCCTTCCTTGAGTTAAATAATCGAACAAAACTTATATAAATGAAATTGTAATTACATGCTAACATAAATAATTTTAAGGAAATATCTATAATCAAATTTTAAAGTCTATTTTATTATTATATTTGATGAAAAACTTGCTTGCTAAATGGGCATCTTTTCCTCAATATCTAAAATTTTATAGCATGTAATATGATCGTGCTTATAAGTTATCTTTTAAATAATTCCTTCCATTTTAGCCAGTTGCAGATGTCATTGCAAGGGGAAAAAGAAGAAGCCATAGTTGAGTGCAGAGTAGAGTCACCATAATCCCTCTTAAATAGTAGTGGTTCGTTCTTGATTTACGTTTAAGTGTTTGTTTGGTTCATATTTTAATATGTTCAAAAGTTGTAGTTAAAATTCAATAATTAATTTTAACTACACATTTTATGGAACTCACAAGTTTTATTAATTTTTTAATCACACATTTCATCAATTTGTTATCAAAATATACTAAAATGTTGTATCAAACAAGCTCTAACTAGAATGTAGAGTATTTGAATGTCCTTTCTAATTTTATGTAATTTAACATATTACTATATTTTATAGTTCATTAAGTTTTTCTTTTTTATATGTAAGTATTTTATTAATTTGAATATGAAAGTAAATTTTGATTTTTACAAGAAAAATAAGTCAAGTTGCCTTTCACTACAATAATATTAGAGTCTTAAAATGTTACTGTTCATTTCTTCAACTAATACGACGTCGTGAGGCTTAAATATTTTACTGTTCATTATTTGACACAAGCAATTCCTCCTTTTCCCTTTTCTTTCTATCTTCTTTATGCAATACTCAAAAACCTGCATGCTACCCATTTCTCTCACCCATTAGAATTTCGTGGAAATGGCTTCTGGGTTCTCTTCAAACCTTCACACCCACCACACCTTAGTAGCATATAAACTTTTTTTTTTACTTCATTTTCCATTCTATGTTGTGTTTTATTGAGAACAAAAAAAAAATGTTATCTGAAATCACTTCTTCTACTCAGTAAAATTGAAAATGGGATCTGAGGTTACACTTCATCTTGTTCTTCAAGTCCGACGAAATGATGGAACTGATGTTCAAATCATCACATCCTATGGCCTTTGGATATGAGGTTATACTTCCTCTTGTTCTTCTACTTTTTTCTTTCTTTAATGGTAATATCTTTTCCAAACAGTTTTCTTTGCATGTATATTGACAATGAACTTCAGAAGTGTTTTACAATGTGAAGAAATATTAATTAAAATGCTGTTCATGAATTTCAGGAGCAATCGTGTTCTTGCTTAAGGGAAATTTTGGTCAATTTTCTATGAAGATGCCTAGCTGGCACATGGCAATCCAACAGGTATCATAATCTGTCATTAAATTTTTTCTGCTACAAATATGAGCTGCGAAAGTCCAGTGCACTTTCATACGAGGAATATTAATCAATGGTAGAACAGCAAATTGAAAGTATCGGGTCTACGGAAAAAGGCAATGCTAGCTAGGTTAGTAGGTTACGAGTAGATGTGTCAAGACGGGCGGGTCGGTCGAACCTGCATCGACCCACCTGCCTCGACCCAGAATCACGGGCTGGCCCGTGAATTGGGCGGGTGGACCGCGGGCCGAGGCGGTTCAATCCCCAACGGGCCAGCGCTGGCCGAGTTTATAAAAAAAATTGAAAGGCGGAGAGCCAAACGACTCTCTGCCATTAATGAGAAATGTGACAGCCATTGCACATTTGCAGCACAGCAGCAGCAGGCTACTTTTTCAAAAACAATATGTTGTTGTCAGATTTAATAAAAAAAATGAAAAATTGAATAAAAAATAAAAGTCCAGCGAATTTGAAAATTTGAATGCAAATTATTTTGAATAAAATTAAAAAGTACAGTAATTTCAAAAAATAAATATTTATACGCGTCGAACCAGATTGAACCGCAGCCCATATGGGCTCGACCAGGATGGGTCTATGGGTGGGCCGGGCCCGTAACCCGTCGTGGCGTGGGCCTTCATTAGAGGCGGGCACACCTGTCCCGTCTGACCAGGATTGACACCTCTAGTTGTGAGGAACAAGTTAAAAATTTCAGACTTAATAGGATTTATATGTGTTGACGACGGAACCTGTATCGTCCACGTGTCAACAGATCTCGAGTCACTAATCTGCCAACCTGTATGTTACCTGCACACTCGGACAATCGTTAGGCATCAACATCTCTGAGAAAAAGGGTTTGGCGATCGTTGGTACTCCAACGATCAAGTCAAGTGTCGATATATAGAGAAATATACGGGGAGATGAAAATAATTGGGTGTGGGAGGGACAAGTATGCAGAGATTTGAACAGAGTTTAGGGGTGAAATTAATACGTAAAAAGAGCGTACCCTAAAATAACCGGAGACGTTGTATTTATAGCACAAGAGTTCTAATTGATTTAGAAAACAATCAACTAGATATCTGATCGGATCCTCATTCCTTATGGGATAGGGATGATCGGCTATCAAGACAATCTCCTAAATTACCGTCCTTATTTGAATTCATCACATTGCCTAATCTTTAGGAGATTGGAATTTGGTTTCCTTGTGAGGATCCATGTGCCAATCAAACACAATATGTTTTTAACTACTTCTCTGGTCATCCCAAAATATCGTGCTGCCTTCTTGTTATAACAAATACGAAGCCCGGCGAAGCTCTCTGGGCCGGCTATAAGTGTCGAACCCTTCATGGGCTTCACAATACTCTTACTTCAGGAATGCTAAGATGTTCGGTCGGGCCTCTGATGCCTTCTGAAAATTTACGAGGTCCTTGCTGGGCCCCCAAAGCCTTCGCCGAGTATATAGGATCTTTAAGAATCTGGAGGGCTTTCGCTGGGCCTATAAGGCCTTGGCGAGTGCCAACTTGGGCCTTTGTTGGGCTTTTGCTGATGTGGAGGCCTTATCAAAATCTGGTGGTAACAATAGTCCCCCTGAGTGTAGTCTTCGCAGATGCACTATTGAATTACTTACTTAGTATAGTCTCCCAAGTCCAAAGCTGAACATTTATGACGGGCGAGGGCATCAATTGGTTAGACCCTTGCTGACGTGTCCCTGGTTGGTGTGATTTTGTCCAAGCTGTCAATCAAAATTGTCAATTCGTTGATCAGGCATTCATGAGTGAGATGGTGTGTGCATTTAATGCTAATGGTGTGTGACAGGTAAATGAGGGCGCGTGTGAGGCGCGTCTCTGTGTTTCAATAAACACTTCTATTTCTCTCCTGTTGCCCTACTTTGAACATGCGTCCAGTGAGCGACGGTCTAGATGTCACGTTTCAAGTTTGGACAGTGGGGATTGAGGTGTCTCAATCTATATAACTCAGTGCCTCCTTCATATTTGATTTCGTCTTGCTTCTGCGCATATTGTAAGTTTTGTGGAATACTCCGTCGATAATCAAGAAAATTCAAGGCGTGTGAATTGTGTTGACAGCAATTTTGAAGTAAGCGCTGCGAGAGTTGCTGTGCTTTGTTTCGTAGACTACCTTCATTTTTATTTCTTGATTTCTTAGTTTGGACGCCGTTTTCTGCCATACCTTTCAGCGATAGTAGGGGTATCTTCTTCTAGAACTGAGAGGGGTAGCGATGTCGTCTGGACATGATGATTCGCAGAACCGGCCGGATGCCGGGACAAACCCTAGTATCCGGGGTGAATCGTCGTCCTCCTCTTCATCTTTTCCATCGGCCGAGGGCGTGGGAGAAGTGAACCAAGAACCTACAGTCGCTCACATGTCCACCGCATCCACAAGTGGGAGAGGGGCACGTCCAACCAAATCGCCGAAAGTGACCATAGAGAAATGACGGTGTGACACCGGAGTACCCGAGATAAGAGGATCGCTTGATAAAAGAGATGCCCCGGCGGCCCGAGCGCTCGACGAAGAGCTCAAGCATTCGGCCACCGAAGCGTCCATGGTTCGCTTGAAGATCAGTGAAGCAGAATTAGAAGACATACGGTTATCCTACAATATTCCTGCCTCTGTGACACTCAGGGTCCCTGGTCCCGAGGAACGTGCCAATGATCCACCTGAGGGAATCGTCTCGATTTAAGAACTCGCGATGCAGCAAGGTCTTCGCTTGCCCATGCATCATTTCTTCTGCAAGGTTCTGAGAGATTGGAAACTGACCCTCTGCCAGATAACACCGAATGGCTGGGGCCAAATGGTGGCCTTGTTCCTATTGTGGAGTATTGCCGAAGCTAGTGGGGGCTTAACCCCAATGGAGTTTGAATCTATTTACCGACCCTGCCAGCCTGCGAGTTGGTTTAATGTCTCTTCTCGGCCAGGCCAGAAATGAGAGACGGCCACCGACAGTCCCAAAAAGTGTATAACTGAAAGGTGAGGTGTATCTTTGTTAGAGGGGACTGGAAGTTTATGCCAGAGGATTTTCTTCTCCATGTGTCTATTCCTTGTCAATTTGGAGAACTTGGTACATATTGCTGTCTTTGTACGGGTTTTTTATCATAGTTCTTGACTTAATGTTTTGCTTATTTTTGCAGATTGCGGGAAGCCATCCATTCCAAAGAGTGATCAAGGAGTGTTAAGGTCGAAGTGGAATAAGGTGTGAGCGCTTGATAGCCACTTCAGGAGTCTCAGCCATTTGTTGAAAGATGACAACTTATTAATTTGCTACGGACTGATGGGTGAGTCTCGTAAGCTGCAATGTATTGGCTTCGCTATGAGAAGTTGCCTTAATGACTTGTATCTTGGTGTTTGTGTTAGCAGCTTTCAGGTTTAAGAGCATTCATTTTCTTCGCCTCGCTCGTCCCGCCAGTGAGGAGGGCTCCTCGGCCTAGGCTCCTCCATGTGAGACAGCCCAAGCTCCTCTACGCGAGACGTCTTGTCCGTCGCAGGAGGTCCAAGATGCTACGCCATTAAGGATAATCCACTCGCGCGGCCTCTGATGTCCAGGTTCCAGGTCAGGCTACTCCTTCTCTACTCCCGTCTTCGTCCTCCCATCCTCCTCCTGACTCTATTCTCCCAAAGAAAAAGGGGAAAAGAATTGTTGAGGACACAGGTGAGGTGGCCACAAGGAAGAGGAAGGCTCCCATGTAGCGGGGACGTTTATGAGAGATGCCCGCAAGACGAGGTGGACTGAGGAGAAACGCCAGTCCTCACAGTACCTTGACAGAGGAACTGAGGATACAAGAAATTCTGCCACTTTGACCGATCAAGGAATCCGTATCTGCATATCCCGCCTATCTTGAGATAATAGCGGTGAGCGTCAACAGGTACTGGACCCAGAAATGGAAGGGAAAAAGCGGTCGAAGAAGCCATAATCTTGTGAACAAACAAGCGATCACTGAGATGTACATGATACAATGGTTGGTCATGAATAAAGAATTATTCAGCTCCCTTGAGAGTTTTGATGGCCAATGCAGCGAAGAATAGGCCAAATCCAAGAAGCTGTCCGATGAACTGAAGGCCATGGGTCTCGAGAAGGTGCAGCTGGAGTCGGATAAGAGGGCTCTTCAGTTCAAGCTGGATTTGGTTATGACAAAGGAGACCGACATGAAGGACAGGTACGAAATCGAGTTGAATGCCGCAAAAGATAGTTTGAAACGAGATCGAGATCAGAAGAGGGCTGCCGAGGCCTCCCAAAATGTGCCGAAGAGGCTTAGAAGTTGGCCGAAGATCGGACCCTCGTAGTTGAGACCACTCTAGCCACCGCGAACAGCAATTTGGAGGCCGTCACTGCAGAAAATGATAGGTTGTTGGCTATGGCTAGGGAGGAGGTGGAGAGGGTCAGGGTTGAGCGTACTGAGGCCAAAGCCAGGGTTGTGAAGGTATATCAGGACACGTTTGTAGATACGCCCGAGTACCAGGACCTCAACCATCGTTTGATGACCATAGGTGGGGAGCAGTTGGTGAAGTAGATCGTGGAAACTCATCCAGAGTGGGATATATCCTTTCTCTAGCATGCTCCTACCGAGGTCTCCGCTCCCGAGGCTATTAGAGATGAGGGCCGCGATGCAGGCGAAGATCAAATCACCCCTCCTGTTGTGGAGAAAGGGCCGCATTGTGCTGACCCTTAGAGAAGCGGCGGGGCATTTAGACCTTTTGAATTTTGTTCCTCCTTTTTTGTATATGTTCTAGCATCATCAATCGAATTTATTTTCTAACATGTCATCTTCGTATGAAAACTCATTGCATGCCTCAAGGGTGGTAACTTCATGAATGATTATGTTTACTGAGCATGAAAAGTTGCTCCTGAAATTGAGGAATCATTTTCTTGGACATTAATGGCCCAGACTTCTTTGTTGAATTTGAAGAGTTAGCGTCTTTAATGCCCCCAATAAATGGGAAGGCACCACAGGCATGTGGCGTTCCAAATACCTATTTGATGGCCGTACATTAATTGTCTCATTTATCGCCCTGCGTTTTCCATGCGGCCAAGTGTTAAGTTCCCCATGCAGTTCCTTTAAAAACATCAAGGGTCCTTGATTGCGTTTCTCACGCGTTCATAACTCTGGCAAATCCTGTGAGTTAATCCACATAACTGTAACTTCTCCTGGTAGAATAAGCGCAGGCACCTCTATTAGTGCTTGCCTATGTGACTCCAATGTTCGTATCAAATGTACCACAAAAGCGCGAATAAAGATCCAGTGTATAAAGGACCAAATAATTGGAGAATCAACATTCAGATGACCAAATGCCCAGCGAATCAACGTTCAGAAGACCAAACGTGTGAGAGGGTTGGGCCTAGTAGCCTTATCCAGAAGGTACCGAATGGTGCTTATCCAATGAACATCAATGACCAACCCATCGATGATCCTAATTCGGATGACGGGGCTGGAAGTCGTTTGCCAAAGGTGCCAACGACATTTTTTGAGCAGTATGGCCTAATTAGTCACCAAATCAACTCGTATTGATTTTGGAAGACTCCTTATCATGGTAAAATCAGGTTTCCGCCAATAACGAAGCTCAGGGTGACAAAGACCAGAGTATCGATTCAGTAGGTCATAGATCCCGATATGTGCCGACCCGAAGAGGTGGCGGGGTAGTAGGATAATAACTATGCTCGTTCATTTTTGCCTTGTACTTCAGATTGTGATGAATAAAATAAAAATGTACTAGATTATCCATGTTTGTTGCACAATTGAAGTTGAGATAAGTTATTCGGTGAAGAGATGTCTGAATGGGTGGCACAATTGAAGTTAAATTAAGTTATTTGATGAACAGATAACCTTTGTCGGCAATTGAGGAATAGCCGCTGCAGACGCGAGTTCCTGTAGTCAAGGCCTTCGCCTCTGCCCTCGCCTTCACGCAATTGCGAAGCTCACGGGTTAACATGCCTTCACAACCCATGCGGGGCTCTCGTACTTTGCTTAACGTTTCCATGTGGGATATGCATTGGTGGCACCATCATGTTACAATGACGGTGCAACTTACGAGGCACATGTAATCCACGTATCTTGTTCCTATGGTTTATTGAGGTGCATCCTCATCCACATGTGTCCATTCATCTGACCATCCGTATTCTCCTATGCTTATATATATGCTTGCAGACCTTCATCTCAATCTCTCACCTTTACTTCCTTATCGCGATATGTGGACTTCAGCCATCATTGGTCATGACAGGCTTTTATTTTTCTAGCATGCCAAAGCTTAAGATAAGGTGTGGTGGGATTGTGGATGATATTCCCTCTCTGCCTCCGGAGTATCACGTACGGCGTCTATTCTAGAGATTGCTGTCTCGCAAGCACCAGAGGCAATGGTGAGCATCTCCTCCTCTATTCCGTTGGCACCAGAAATAACAATGGGAGTGTCATCCGTTCTGCTCCCTACAAGACCTGTATCTTAGTCAGAAAATTTCAGACGATCAGGCAAGAGGAAAGTAGTTGTTGATAGCAAGGGAAAAATGGTCATGCCAGGGAGGGGCATGGAGGATGCGGAGGACTCTCGGAGGGCTAGGCGAGGTCGGAAGGATCGTTCTTCGAGGATTGATGACCACGTTCTCCACGATCGAGTAGCATCCTGAACCTCTATTCCTTCTCATTCTGGTAAGTCTGAATATATTAACATCGGGTCTCGTCAGGACGAATTGGACCCAACCGTTCTGGGAAAATTGTCAGCTCTGGTCGCCATAGCAGCGGCTTCAGTTCATAAGTATTGGACATCTGCCTTTGCGAAGGCTGCAGATAACGCAGAATTGATGGAGTTGTTAAAATTGGCAGAAATGTATACCTCCTGAAGTCATGAGCTTAACTGTGAGTTGTACAAGGTGTTGGCGATGAAGGTTGACAAACTACGTTCAACAGTTGGGAGAGGCGAGGATATCGATGTGCTGCGTTTAGAGAACAAAGACCTTCGGGAACAACTCGCCTTTTCTGAAGACACGAGGGCACATGCCATATACGACATCACCAAAGCTGGAACGATCCAAAGGGCCTGTGTACAGGCTCAGAAAATGGTTGAATCGCAGCTGAGGGCTTGTTAAAACATGATCCATGCCAAAGATAAAGAATAGACCAAGGCTTCGACGAAATTGTCGAGGGCCAAGGATCTTCTGGCTAACCTTGGGGTCCTTGGTTATGCTGATCCCAAGAGTCCGACTCGGACTCAAGGGTCACGTTTGTTTTTATCAGCGTTGTGTTCTTGATTCGTAAATGTAAAAATTTTTGTGAAATATATTTTTATTACGATCGCCTTATTTTTGTAGCATAGGCTAATGAAAATGCACTAACTGTCTATCCAGCGAGTCAAAAAGGGCTATCCATGAACCATACTCCCTTGCTGCCAATTTGTTTTTACTTATTTGAATGCGCATTGTATGTTTATCCAGTGAGTTGACAGAGCTGGCTGCGAACCACACTCCATCGCTGCAAGTTTGCCTCTACTTATTTGAATGTACGTTGAATGTCTATCCAGCGAGTTGACAGAGTTGGCTGTGAACCACGCTCTATCACTGCTAGTTTGCCTTTACTTATTTGAATGTGCATTGAATGTTTATCTAGCGAGTTGACAGAGTTGACTACGAACTGCATTTTCTCCCTGCCAGTTTACCTTTACCTATTTGAATGCGTGTTGAATGTTTATTCAGCGAGTTGACAAAGTTAGCCGTGAACTACACTCTCTCGCTGCCAGTTTGCCTTTACTTATTTGAATGCGTGTTGAATGTTTATCCAGCGAGTTGACAGAGTTGGCCGCGAACTACACTCTCTCGCTGCCAATTTGTCTTTACTTCTTTGAATGCGTGTTGAATATTTATCCAGCGAGTTGACAGATTTGACCGCAAACCACACTCCCTCGCTGCCGATTTGTCTTTACTTCTTTGAATACGCGTTGAATGTTTATCCAACGAGTTGACAGAGTTGGCCGCGAACCACACTCACCCGTTGCTGATTTGTCTTTACTTCTTTGAATGCGCGTTAAATGTTTATCCAAGGAGTTGACAGAGTTGGCCGCGAACCACACTCCCTCGCTGCTAATTTGCCTTTACTTCTTTGAATACGCGTTGAATGTTTATCCAACGAGTTGACAGAGTTGGCCGTGAACCACACTCACTCGCTGCCGATTTGTTTTACTTCTTTAGATTCAGTTGAATGTTTATCCAACGAGTTGACAGAGTTGACTGTGAACCACATTCTCTCACTGTCGATTTATCTTTACTTCTTTGAATGCTCAGTGAATGTTTATCTAGCGAGTTGACAGAGTTGTCCACGAACCACACTTTCTCGCTACCAATTTCTGTTTATGGGTACAGTAGGGTAGAGAATACTTTAGTTCGGAAAATAATGAACTTTATTAAAAGAGCGCGGCATCAAACGATGCCGAAAACAATGCTGGAAAACTGAGAAATGAAAAATGAAAATTACTGGTAATGCGGTCGTAGATGAGTGATGTTCTAGGGGTGCCTCGTCTCTCTTCCTTCCAAATATTCCAATCTGTAAGTTCCAGGCTGGATTTCTCGACGATCTTGTAAGGTCCTTCCCAGGTGGGCCCGAGGGTTTCGACTTTCACCTCTCTATTAGCCTAGAACACTTTTTTTCAGGACGAAGTCGTTGATGTGAAAATTCTTGCCCTTAACCTTAGAGTTATAGTATTGGCCATTTTTCTTTGATAGACCGCGAGGCGAAGTTGCGAGTCTGTATATCTTTCATCCTGTAAGTCAAGGTTCGCCTGTGTAAGTCTTCATTGGTCACCTCGTCGAAGTGTAAGTGCCTTGGACAGGGTATCCCTACTTCAACGGGAATCATTGATTTCTCCCATATGCCATGACAAAAAGAGTTTCGCAAGTCGCCTTCTGAGAAGTGGTCCGATATGACCACAGAGTCTCAGGTAATTCTTCAGCCCATCCTTCTCTGGCAGATTCTAATTTCCTTTTCAGGATGTGCTTGATGATCTTATTGACAGCCTCCACCTAGCCATTAGACTGGGGATAGTAGGGGTTAGAGAAATCCCTTCGAATGCCCAGATCTTTGCAATTTGAGTTGAACTTCTTCCCAAGGATCTGTGTACTATAGTCAGAAACAAGGGAGTGGAGGATCCCGAAGCGACAAACAATGTTCTTCCAAATGAACTTCCACGTGTTCTCCTCTGTGATTTTGGCCAAAGGTTCTGCTTCGCACCACTTGGTGAAATAATCCACCGCTACAACCATAAATTTGACCCCACCCCTTTCGGTTGGGAGGAGACCTATAAAGTCGATCTCCCATTTAGCGAAAGGCCAAGGACTGGTGACCAGGGTGAGGTTCTGAGATGGGAGCTTTGGTATAACAGCAAATTTCTAGAACTTGTTGCACTTCCTCGCGTGATCATGCGAATTTCTCTTCATGGTTGGCCAATAATACCCTTGTTTCAACGCCTTTTGTGCCAGAGCCATCCCCCCTGAGTGATTACCATAAATTTTCTCGTGTATTTTCTTCATCACATAGTTTGCTTCTTCTTGAGTTATACAGCATAGGAGGAGGTAGCTAAAACCTCTCTTATATAGGATCTCATCCGGTAGTACAAATTTCGTTGCCCTCCTACGGAGTTTCCGTGCTTCCTGCCTATCGTCCGGTAGGATTTCTTTCATCCATTTAGGAGATTCAGATATCGTCATGGTATTCGGTATTAGAATCTCGTTGGTGGATGGTCGGCTTAGCTTTTCGACTGGGACAGCCTTCATTAAGTCGGAGTCCCTGCTGCTTGCCAATTTTGAAAGGGCGTCAGCGTAACCATTTTCAATCTGCGAGATCTGGAAAAATTCTAATATCTCAAAGTGGGATATGAGGTCTTTGGCCTTTTTCAGGTACACCACCATAGTCGTTCACGGGCCGTAAAGGTTCCGTTGACTTGACTAACAACCAGCTGTGAATCGTTGCAGATCTGGAGTTTTCTTGCCTTCATCTCTTGTGCCAGCCTCAAGCCTGCTAGGTGCACCTTGTATTCAGCAGCGTTGTTTGAAGCTTTGAAATCTAGGTGAAGCGCGCAATTGAGATTATGACCGTCGGGGCTAACCAGTAAAATCCCAGCTCCAGCTCTAGCCTCACCCGATGATCCGTCAACATATAATTTCTATATAGGTACCTCTTGAGGCTTGGGTTCAAGCGAGCCCTCTGGGATATGGGTGAATTTGGCCATAAAATCTGCTAAAGCCTGTTCTTTTATGGAAAGCCCTGGCTTGTAGGAAATGTTGAATTGGCTAAGTTCAATCGACCATTAAATCAGTCTTCCTGAGGTGTCTGGCTTCTGGATGATCTGTCTGAGAGAGAGATTTGTCAGGACATCGATACTATGTAACTAGAAGTACGACTGGAGTTTTTGGAAGACGATAATCAGAGATAGGGTGAGCTTCTCCATGTCCGGGTATCTCGTCTTCGCATCATGCAGGGCCTTGCTTACATAATAGACTGGGAGTTGCGTTCGGCCTTCTTCTCGGATCAAGACCGAACTCACTGCTTTTTCAGACACTGCGAGGTAGATGAGTGCTTTTCCATTCTTTGGCTTGGATAGCAGCGGGGCCTCTCCGAGGAGGACCTTGAGCTCCTGGAAGGCCTTCTCGCATTCTTCGGTCCACTCAAATCTCTTTCCTCCTTTGATGGTCTGGAAGAAGGGCAAGTAATGGTCGGTTGCCTTCGATATGAATCAGTACAGGGTTGCCAATCTTCTTATCAGGCTCTGGACTTCCTTGGGAGAAGATGGTGACTGCATCTCGACGAGTGCCTTGATCTTATCGGGATTAGCCTCTATCCGTCACTGGTTTACCATATAGCCGAGGAACTTTCTCGACGCGACTCTGAAGGCACACTTTAGAGGGTTAAGCTTCATATGATATTTGCGGAGGATTCTAAACATCTCCCTTAAGTGCCCTATGTGGTCCTCGGCGTTCACACTCTTTACGAGCATGTCATTGACGTAGACTTCTATAGTGTTTTTGATTTGTCCCGAGAACATGCAGTTTACTAGCCACTGGTATGTGGCTCCAGCGTTCTTTGGGCCGAAGGACATCATCTTATAGCAGTATAACCATCGGTCTGTAATGAAAAAAGTGTGATCCTCGTCTCCCGTGAACATCGAGATCTGGTTATAGCCTGAGTAGGCATCCATGAAACGAAGTAGCTTGTGGCCGGTAGTCTCATCAACCAATTGGTCGATGCGTGGCAATGTGGGACACGCTTGGTTCAAGTCCGAGAAGTCTATGCATACCCTCTATTTTTTGGTGCTCTTCCTTACCAGTATGGGGTTGGATACCCATTGGGGGTAGATGCCTCCCTGATGAACCCGTTAGCTAATAGCTTGTCAACCTCTTCCTTCAAGGCGCCATACCTCTCAGTGCTCAAAAGTCTCATTTTTTGTATTTTGGGGCACATTTTAGGATCTACCTTTAAGGCGTGGCAAGCCACGGATAGTTCAATCCCCACCATGTCACTATGTTTCCATGCGAAGATATCAGTACTCTCCCACAAGAACTGCTTTAATTCTTCTTTCATCTTTTTCTCGAGCCTCTGCCCCACCTGCAACATCTGGTTCAGGTTTGAGGGGTTCACTGGGAATACTTCCAGCTCCTTGACTGAAGAAGTAAGAGAGTCTGAGTCTATAATTTGAGGGTCCAAGCCCTCGTCCAGTATCATTTCCTCGTTTATATTTTTGGGGTCAACGTCTATTAGCTTCGAATGTATGGTCATTACCACCAGGGTAACATCCTCGTGCTTTCTTTTTTTAAGAACACGCTCATATAGCGTGCCCTTATCTCTCGCCCTGATTGCACGAATCTTGCAACCCTCCCGCTTTGGGAACTTCATTGCCAAGTGATAGATAGATGTGAGCACTTGTAAATCCTTGAGTGCAGGCCTACCGAGGATTCCATGGTAGGCGGAGCAAGTATCAACTATCAAGAATTCAGTGAATTCTATGAATTTCCTAAGATGACGCGGGGGCTTTCTGAAGTCCACTGCAAGGGTGATCCTTCCTTGCAGAACGAGGCTATCTCTCGTGAAACTAAATAGTGGCTCAGAGATGGCTGTTAGTTCATGATCCACGTCCATCTAATCAAAGGTACTGCCGAACAAGATGTTCACGGCACTTCCATCATCGATCAACTTCTATCCCAGTCTGTTTCTGGAGACGACGACACGGACCACCAAGGCATCGCAATGGAGGTAGTGTATGTCGGCCTCGTCTTCTTCAGTGAACGAGATCTGTGGGGCTCTTGGTCAGTGTCCATGGACCTGTCAACTCTTCACGGGTTCTTCTCTCACCACCTTCACGTAGTTTCACCGTGAGTTCATTGTGTGTCCTCCGGTATAGGGCCCTCCTATGATCGTATTGATTTATCGGACTGGAGGGGCTCCCGCGGGTCCTTCCACCCTCGGTGGGTCACTGTTTCTATCATTTCTTCCGTCATTGCGGTGAGATCCATCATCCTGGCACCAAGGAAGAGGTCTTCACCTGGATTGGGCAGCTCTCGATGTCCTCGTGCAGGTCGATTCCCGTTTCCTTGCCCATGGTTTCCGCGGTTGATCAGTTTCCTTACGTCTGGGCAATCTTCTGTGTTATGTACCCTAGTCCTATATATGCAGAAGAACTTGGATGGTGTGACCTCCGACAAAGGGGCCACTACGGGTGTCCTGGGATAGGGGACAAAGACTACAACCGTCTGGTTAAATCTCCCATAATTGTTATTCTGTGGTCCGGGAGAGCGCTTTCTCTGAAAGCGGCTAAACGAGGTTCGGGAGAGCATCGTCCCTCCCTTCGATAGAGATCTCTCATGTCCCTTTCAACTTTTTCCCTATTTTCGATCATCTCTTTCGACTGGATTTCATGCTGGACCAAGTCTACCAACTAATTGTAAGTCTTTGGTTGACTGTTCTGGACGTCTCTCCAGAAAGGGGTGCGCATGTGATGTCCGGTCACTAGTGCATCCCGGGCTTTGTCATCGGTTACAGTCTCGATCTTGTTGATGACGTTGTTGAACCTCTTGAAATAACTTTTGACCGTTTCTCCTTCCTTCTGTTGAATATCTTGGAGTTGGGTGATATCGGCTATCATTGTTCGGTTGCTAATAAAAGCATTGACGAACTCTTTTTTGAGCTGAGGCCAACTCCTGATGCTTCCTGGTTTCAGCTTGTTGCACCACCTTTTCGCGTCGGATGTGAATGTGGTGTGGAAATTTCAACACTTCACTACAGAAGAGTGGCCTTGGAGCTTCATCTTATATATGTTGATATGATCCATGGGGTTGCCTCTCCTATTGTATTTGTTCATAAGAGGAATTCAAAAATTTACGGGTATCTCCATGGCCTTCATGTAATTGGTGAACGGGAGGTTCTCGTCGTCATCATCCTCATAGCATTCTAACCTCTCATTCTCTTCTTCGGGCCTCACGTAACTGGGTTTCCGGTCCTTCTTCATTTCACGTGCAGTCTTATCAGACTCATCGCTACTTTGTGCACCAATAGGGGTGGCGCTATGGAGGATCCCATCCCTAACCTATCAAACACGCTAGTAGCAGGAGCTGGCTGGTATTTCGACTCCGGAAGAGCTCTCTTTCTAATCGTCCTGCGAGGGCTTCAGAACAATGTTTTGAGGGTTCCGACCATTTGAAACAGGTGGGTCATCCTGAGATCGATGACTTTCTGTTAAGCCAGACCTTGAAGAGCTTATCCGGGCACAACTACACTTGGGTCCATGTTGGAGGGATTGGTTCCACAACAGTTCAAGCGCTGCCTTCATCCGGGCATTGTCCAGCTTTAGGTCCTGGTTCTCCTGTTCAACCGTATACTTCTATCATTGTCTTCTTCTCTTGCGGCATATTACGTTTTGGAGATCTGGAACGCTTTCCTCCGCAAGTCACTGTGGTGGGATTCAACTTCTTCTTCTATAGAGTATTCAGTTTCCATGCTCTTCCTAATAGAAAACATGTTTTTATCACAAGTGTTAGGTTGAGTAACATTTTTTCATTTTCCACATATGGCGCCAATCTGTTGTCGCCGAAATCAGAACTTGTCTACGTGTCAACAGATCTCCAATCACTCTTCTGCCAACTTATATGTTACCTGCACACACAGACAATCGTTAGACACCAAGATCTCCAGGAAAAAAAGGGTCCAACAATCGTTGGTACTCTGACGATCAAGTCAACTGCCGGTATATAGAGTAATATATAGGGGATGAAAACAATTGAGTGTGTGAGGAACAAGCAGGCAGAGATTTGAACAGAGTTTAGGAGTGAAATTAATGCGTAAAAAGAGCGTACATTAGAATAACCAGAGACGTTGTATTTATAGCACAAGAGTTCTAATTGATTTAGGAAACAATCAATTAGATATCTGATCGAATCCTCCTTCCTTATGGGATAGGGATGATCGGCTGTCAAGACAATCTCCTAGATTATTGTCCTTATTTGAATTCATCACATTGCCTAATCTTTAGGAGATTGAGATTTGGTTTCCTTGTGAGGATCCGTGTGTCAATCAAACACAATCTATTTTTAACTACTTCTTTGGTCATCCCACAATGTCGTACTGCCTGCTAGTTATAACAAATACGAAGCTCGGCGAGGCTCTCTGGGTCGACTATGAGTGTCGAGGCCCTTCATGGGCTTCGCAATACTCTAACTTCAGGAATGCTAAGATGTTCGGTGGGCCTTCAAGGCCTTTCAAGAATTTACGAGGTCCTTGTTGGGCCTCCGAAGCCTTCGCCTGGTGTATGGGATCTTTATGAATTTGGAGGGCCTTCGCTGGGCCTATAAGGTCTTAGCGAAGGCCAACTTGGGCCTTTATTGCGCTTTTGCTAACGTGGAAGCCTTATCAAAATCTGGTGGTAACAATATGATATAATCATAAAAATTAATATTGTTATTGTAGGGAGTTTTTAGATTGTTCTATCTCTTGTAAATGTTAGGAAGATACTATATCTGGACATAATTTCTTGTGGCTTATGACTTGCATGTCCATATTAGTGCCCCTCGTGAACTCTTGTTTTCTCCGGATATGAATACTACCTTGAAAGCTTAAAACAAGCCCAATAAATGAATAAAAAAGAATGTATTTTTATTATTTTGAGTTATCTATCCCATAAATTTATTTTATTACTGTTGAGTGTTGACAGTTAATTAATTAATTAATTTTTTTTGCATTGATGTATAAGACAAGTAAAAATTAGAATAACTGTGTTGAATTCTCCCGTCTATATTTTTTAGTACGATTTCCTCGTTCTAATGCTTCGTATTATGTTTACTTAATAGTTTGTTTTATATATTTAAACAAATCTTTATGACAATATATATAAAGATACAAATTTGATAATTTACTATAAAGATAATATTAAATAAATAATCAAAACATTATTAAATACCATATTCGCCAGCATCGCACAGACAAAAAACTAGTATATATAAAATATTCTAAATCGGAGCTCTATTTCTGTTAGAATTAAACTATTTCTTATAATTCTTCGTAAGAGTAAAGGCCAGGTCTTGACCAAATTAAGTGTTAGACACGCAATACTATATTTGATGAAAAACTTTCTTACGACATGGGTGTTTTCTTTTCTCTATAACTAAAATTTTATGAACGACACGTTAGGTCGTACTTAAAAATCGTTTTAACCTCTTTATTTAACACTATTGAAAAAATAGTTAAAAAACTAAAAAAATATATAAATATAAATCGACTTTTAAACACGGCTAGACGTAAGTCATCAATATTTTTTGTGAAAATTAGGTCTCTATCTATTTTTTTTTTTTTTTTTTTTTTTTTTTGAATATTACTAGATTTGGTTTTGATTTGTCAATTTTACTATAAGCCATTATATTATATTGTAGAGCTGTCTATTAATTAATTCAAAATTGATTAATTTAATTTAATTTTGTAACTGTTTCAGCTAATTTGTAGGGACCAAATCTTATCACAGCTGAAATTAGGGATTAAATTACGATTATTCCAATTTAACGTACAAATTCTGTTAATATTTTACGTCTCTAACTAAAAAGACTCACAGATCTTTAGTGGCACGAAACCCTACGCAACAGCATCCGAAAATCCATTTTTTCATTCTTCATTTTTGAGCAAAAATCTCTCTCTCTTTTTTGAAACCCAACCTGTTAATGAAAAATGGTACTCAAATCCTCTTTCTGTTCGCGTTCATCTCCATAATCGCCTGGATTATTTGGTTATTGAACTCTAATTTTTAGTAACAATCCATAAACTATAACGGCTTCAAGTCGAAGCAACACAAAATCGAGGCGTAAATCCTACAGAAGGTGGATTACTTCTGCATCAAAGAGAAATCGAGGTCAAAATAAAGCTTCCCTTAAACCAAAAAAGAAAAAATTTAACATTCCAATGCCGGAAGGAGAAATTGTAAATATTTTTTTCAATTTTTTTCGTATTTACCTACATGTAGTAGTTTTTCTTCCATTTTTTCTAATCTTAGTTCTTGTTTGGATACTAAATAAACTAGGTGAAACTCATATCTTTTGTTCGTTTATGTGTGTGTAGTAAAAATTACTAGTTTTTTTTTTATTTTATTACGTGGATTTAAAATTAAATATGTATGATTGTGTGTTGGTTTGGACTTTTTGTGCTTTCAGATTTGGGTTGTCTATCATATTTTTCTTTAGTCTCTTTTGCTTGGTAACTGTCAAAAATTAATATGCAATATATATTCATTGTACGACGTCGTAATTTCATAAAATTTCATGTTCTATTTTTGTTTTCTTTTGTCTTCATGCATGATAGTGACACTGATTTAGAGTATTATATATGTACCATATCAGTAGTAACAAATTTGTGGATAGATGTAAATAATTCATCAAAAAATAATATTGTTCTTTATGTATGTTGATTCCAACAATAGTTGGAAAACTGAAATATATTACTAAAATTGCAGTTGGTAACATAATTGAAACATCCATAAATTCATTTTTACCTAAGTATTCCCTTTTATGCAGATTTATTCTATAAAAGATATTTTGTAATAGATAACCAGACTCCTTGTCATCTTCGAAAATTATGCTTGTTACATTTCTATTGCGTCGTTGGGGCATATAATCAATTGTTAGTGTTGTACATGGCATGATTTTGTTGAGTATATTTGTTATCAATTTATGCTAACTTTGTTATTCATGTTAGTCGACTATATCAAAACACTAAACTCTAAAATTTGTGCATGTTCATTTTCAAAATGATATTTATTAGTAGTTACTGTTTAGTCCGAGTCATTTGTGACTTTCAATTGCTTTGTTGGGGCATATAATCAATTGTTAATGTTGTACGTGGCATGATTTTGTCGAGTTTATATGTTATCAAATAATGCTTAACTTTGTTATTTATGTCAGTTGACAACATTACGACACTAAACTCTAAAACTTCTGCATGTTACTTTTCTATTCTTTATTATTATTATTATTATTATTATTATTATTATTATTATTATTATTATTATTAGTTAATATTTTTTACTTTTAAACCGAGTCGTTGGGGCATGTTAATGTGAATTTGTTTTGAGGTCTTTTGCTCTACAACCTTTTTATTCTAGTATGTTGCTCACATTTGTTGAATGTTACTATAGTCTAATATCAACTTCTTATTTGTCCATGGGAATATCTTACCTTCCTCGAGAAATGGTCAATTGGCAAGGTTAATACATACTCCAATTTTCATGGACCAAAAAAAAAAACACATTGAATCTTAGGACACTTCGATATATCTAACTGGCACTTGGATGTCTACAACTCATCATTCAAAACAGTCAGAGATGTTGCAGTGTTAGAAGCAGTAGAGTCGTTGCGTACGATCAATCCACACCTTATTTGTCAATCAAATGTCCTAAAGTTTGAACTTTCCAAATCAACACTCTCATCCAGATTATGCAAATAAATTCCATATCAGGCAAATGGGTTAGTACGAATACTAATATCGATAATATACTTCACTTGCATCTGATAATTAATTTGTACGATGTGCTTGTGTACTTTAATATCTTTTTGAATCAATGCCTTGGATGTTGAGTGATCACAGTTGATATTAAATGATTGTTGATGGATTGATTACCTACTCTTATTTTTATGGATGCAATGGCGACTGAAGGATATTTGTAATCAAGTTTGCAGAATACATTTTTTAGAACAAGATTAAAGATATACCGAAAAAGTTTGATTCCAGGGTGGCACTTCACAACCTAGTTGTCCAATTATACAAATTCGCTCTTGAGAAGCCAGAATTACAATTGGATGGATAGTCATCTTTGTTCAAATATCATGAATTTAACACATATCTTTTCTTTTTTCCGATGATGTTTTATTGCAATTGATGCTATTGGTTATTATGATTACAAGTCAGTGTACATTTTCAATTCCTTAATTTTTGGTATCGGTCGTGAAACTGCTTATGTACACGGATCACATTTTTGATATGTAATAAAATTCAAGTTTCTTCCTGGATGTTAGTTATGATATACTGGTTTGGAAATGTTGTTTAGTTGAATTACTTGACTAGTTGTCCTTAGATTTTCATAATTAGATCCAAGGTCTATCTTATTATTTTGTATCGAAAGAAGGTTGATACGTTTGGCATAATCTCCATGTTACAAAACTTTGACTGATCTAATTGGATCGACATGAGTTCGTAGGTCTTGTTTTAAATATTTAAATGCTTCGAGTGCTTTATTATTGTGGTTTGCTAAACTTATGATGTTGTTAAGCTACTTATATCGTTATTGAATATTGATCAATTCGCTTGAGACAAGCATAAATGATACCCTATCTTGTGACAGTTGATTGTCTCCAATTTTTGTGCCTTTGTTGTTATCATGCTTCAACTGTTAACCTGATACCAACTTTGATTACCACGCCTGAGACGACGTTAATTACTACCCTTTCGTTTTTTAGTTTATAACATATATCAACTGATCTTTGCGGTCGTTAACCAACGTCGTCTATTAATTAAAATCATGTAATTTGATAAATGA
The DNA here is from genome assembly GCA_023638005.1 of Forsythia suspensa. Taxonomy (NCBI): domain Eukaryota; kingdom Viridiplantae; phylum Streptophyta; class Magnoliopsida; order Lamiales; family Oleaceae; genus Forsythia; species Forsythia suspensa. The sequence goes on along the minus strand of CM042674.1, from coordinate 33,085,951 downwards.
TCATGTACTAAAACAATCTGGAGTCATTTTGTGTCATTTGATCCAAATAATATAGATTTACACCATCTAAATCTGTAGTGCAATCAAGCTCTACCTAACAACTAATATTGCATCAGATATAAATTTATATACCAAATAAGCTTGCCTCATAACATATAAATCTGTACAACAATCAACCATCCAAATCATATGAAAATTAAATCAGAATATACACCAAAAATATTGTTTATAGCAATGAAAACAGTACCAAGATTATTTTTCTACCCTTAATTTCATCGAAATATACACCAAGAATATTGTTTACAAGAAGCTACTACTCCAACAAATGTACATTATTATATAGTCAATCATTATTTATTACATTCTCTTACAATAAAATTAATAATTAATATTTTTATTTTTTCATAAAATACAGTCCTGGATATCCATATTAATACATCATTAATTTTATAAGACGAATGTACCCTTTATAATATAGAACAAATCAAATTTTGAATATCAATATCTTTGGATAATTGCCACCGGCTCGTCGCCGCTCCACCCATTTTTTTCTCTTTTATTTTTTTTATTTACTTTTTTCTGTTTGATTAAGAATAATAGTATAATTATCTTTTTTTTTGAAAAATTGACTTTTTAACACTGACTTTTTTATTTCTTATACTTAACTAAACTAAATAATATAATAATAATTCTGTTGTCTGAATAATTATTATCCAGATAAACACTATTATCTATAAATCAAACTGACCCCAATATTTACTTTGCACTACCTTAATATTCATTGTATATATTATGGATTTTGTCAAATAAATAAATAATTTTTAATTATTAAATCACTTGTCCACTCCTTTCTAGGGCATCATAGCTAATTACTATGTACTTTGGGATTTTGTCAAGTAAATAACTAATTTGTAATTATTGAATGACGTGTCCACCCCTTTGCTAGGACATCATATCTAATTACTACGTACTTTTAAATTTTGTCAAATAAATAACTAATTTGTAATTATTGAATGACGTGTCCACTCCTTTGTAGGTCATCATGTCTAATTATCTATGTATTTTGTTGGATTACAAATTTATTATATACATCACATTATATGTTAAGTTCTATGAATCACATGTTCATGATAAAATTACAAATGTACAATATCGTGACAAATAATAAAGTATTCAAATTGAATAACCTTCTCACAAAACATGCATTATTAAATAACAAAAGTATTAACATAACTTTATCTCAACAGTGAAATTTTGAGTTGATTTTAAGCTAAAATTAACTAACCAACCTAACTTCGAAGAACTCAATGAGGTTAAACTGTTAGAACTTACGGCTTTATAGTTAATCCAATTCAACTTCGCTTCACAAGTTTTGATGATATGCAAGCATACAATTAATCAAAATTTACTAGGGAAATTGGTGCAAATGGTCCCTAACGTATCACGTTGGTGCGCAAATGGTTCCTAACCTTTCAATTTTGGCGCAATGGTCCCTAACCTATCCATTTAGGTGTGGAAATGGTCCTTGTGGACGGATTACATTTAATCATCATCGTTAGTTACGCGAGTGAGGTCCATTCTCTTATTTTTTTTTTGTCTTTAATTGGTGGAGGGGGGGTAAAAATGTTAAGGCACATTTCATTTCTCTCTTTCATCAACCTCCCTTCTCATTTCAGAAACGAAAAGTCACTGAAAAGAAGCCGATAGAAAGTGCGTGAAAAAAGGGGGAAAAAGTTCTTCATTGTTGTGAATCTGAAGAACTCAAAGTGGTTCAGAGGTGATTTGGGTGTGGGTAATGTGATAAACTGTCTATGCAGTGACCCAATTGCAATTTTATGTTTGTGTCATTACGAAATGTGAAGAAAACGCCATATGAACGTGATTTGAGGGGTGTGAAGCAAAAAAAATTTGAGAAATAAGGGTATTGTGAGTTGGGACAAAATGGTTGCACGACTAAGAGGACAACATCCGGTGCTAGTGTATGGTAAGTATTTTGCCCAGATGAAATCATTTGTCTGGAATTCAAAAATTATGGTTTAAAAGTGACTCCTCACTATGGAGTTCAAAATTTTTATTTGCTTTGCATGTGTCTACACGCACTCCACTCCAACAGTTGTAAATATTGTTTATATAGTGTGGGGTCATATTATAGTTGTGTAATGATACTGTGTCATTTACTGCATGACATGCTTGATATTGTGTGTGACCCGAATATTGTTGTTTTATTCTTGTAGGAGAAAACACCAACCGCTCACCATTAAGGCATTATGGCGGCAGATTTTTGTGAAGCCTAATAATTTGAAATATGAGCATGGTAAGGTGGAATATATGGACTTTATTGAGGTTGACGAGTTTAAAAAGTTGACAGTGGATAGGGTTGCTAGGTTTATGATGTATCTTGGCTACAAATTACCCGTTGGAGTTTTGTACAGGAGGGAAATGATGTCCCTATTAAATGGGTTGGCTAGAATTAAGAATATGGAAGATGTGAAGAAGATGTTGGATGGGATGGGCAGCTCTAAGTTGTTGGAAGTGTACTTGGTTCCTCCTGCTCGAACATTTGTGTTGTCTTGGGACTCACCAACCGTGAAATGGAAGACCAATGTAGTAATTGAAGAGATTTTAGAGCCGGATAGTATTAGGGAGCCTGATTTGGAGAAGAGTATGCAGCCTGAAAGTCAGCCCCTTAGTGGTGAAGAGCCTCCAATTGATCAAGAAAGTCAAGATGCTTATGTGCCACAAAGTGAGGAGGCGGAATGGGCTGGTGTAAATTGGGAAGAATTCATTGATGGTGTTTACAGAGGGCAGTGGGATGAAGACTTGATAGATTCATTCGTTACCCGATCAGAACATGAAGAGTTAAGGCCGGATTGTGATGACCAGGATAATGTGAGTAGAGGATCAGAATCTTCTGACCACATTGCTGCAAATGAAAATGGCAATCTCGTGGACTCGGACTACGAGACCAATGACGGTAACGAACATGAAAGTCAGGGGACTGCAGCTTCGAATGTGAATATCGACATAGGTTTAGGCGACTTGCATGACAAAACATTACAAGAAACTGATACGGATTATGGTGATTCCGATGATCTCGAAAGTCTGGGAAGCGATGGAGAATCACGTAGTACGAAGAGAACTAAGGAGTTTGAATTCAATGCTAAAGTCGATATGAGCAATCCACAATTCAAAACAGGTACAACACAGTTGTAATGCATTGAGGGAACTAAAATTTGTAAAATTTGTTAAAAACATTTGCTCATTCCTTACAGGTCTTGTCTTCGAAACAAAGCGGACATTGATCGAGGCAGTTAAAAACTATTCTGTAATCAACACTAGAGCACTAAGATGGAAAAGGAATGACAAGCAGAGATTTAGAGCTATTTGCAAGCATGCGGGGTGTCCATTCGTGTTGTACGCAACAGTTCAGAGTGACAAAACAAATTTTAAAATAAAAACTTTCACCGATGATCATACTTGCACATCCGCGTTCAACAATATGAGGGTCAGTTCGACGTATATGGCCAAAAAATATGCCTCGTCTTTCAGAAGTGACCCTGATATAAGAATAAGAGGCTTTCGGGATACAGTTAAGCAAGATTGCAATGTGGACATCTCCAAATGGACCTTTTACCGGACGAGAAACAAGTGCTTGGATCAAATCAGGGGGAGCATCCTAGATCAATATAAGTTGTTGCATGATTATTGTGAACAACTGAAGGCAACAAACGCTGGCAGCACTGTGGTGTTGGAGAGGAATGGGCAGGAATTCAAGCGACTTTATGTATGCTTGGCCGCGTGCAAGTTAGGATACTTAGGTGGTTGCAAAAAAGTTATAGGGTTAGACGGCTGTTTTTTGAAGTCGGAGTACGGTGGGCAACTTTTGAGTGCAGTTGGGATAGATGGGAACAATGTAATGTTCCCGATAGCATATGCTGTAGTCGATACAAAGAACGGGGAAAATTGGACTTGGTTTTTGAGTTTGCTGGGGTTTGATTTGAAGATTAGTAACCCTTACGAGTGGACATACATTTCAGACAAGCAGAAGTGCTTGATGCAGTCAGTAAGAACTTTGTTCGAGGACAGTGAACACAAAACTTGTGTTCGACACCTGTACAATAATTTCAAACTGATTTACAAGGGAATGGTGTTAAAGCATACATTGTGGAATGCAGCCCGAGCCACAACTGTGCCAATGTGGCAAAAAGAAATGGAGGCCATGAAAGAATTGAACAACGAGGCATATGAATGGCTAGATGCGAAGCCAGCACTTCAGTGGTCGAAATCTCACTTTAGAGAATCAAGCAAATGTCATATTCTACTAAATAATTTATGTGAAGCCTTTAACAGTTCCATTGTCAACGCGCGGGAGAAGCCAATCCTATCTATGTTGGAACAAATCAGATTTAATTTGATGATTAGAATAGTGAATAAAAAGGAAGAGGCTGCTAAATGGAAAACAGATGTGGGGCCCCGAATTATGAAGATCACTGACAAAAATAGAAAAGCTATTCGGTATGAATCCATCACTGTAAAAAAATTTCCTTCCAGTTCATTTAATTATGTTATTCGAATCCATCACTGTCCACACTTTTTTTCTTATAAACATAGGTATCTTCATGCAACTTACTCGAGAGACAAAAAGTTTGAAGTCAGGAACATCTACTCTGGTCACATCAACGCAGTGGACCTCGTGGCGAAGACATGCTCTTGTCGGAGTTGGCAACTATCTGGAGTGCCATGTGGGCACGTGATTTGTAGCTTGGAATCAAGGGGAATGTCGAGTGATTTGATGTTGTACGTTAGCGACTGCTACAAGAATGATGCTTACTTGAGGACATATTCACCATCTATATGTCCCATGACAGGCCCAGAGCTATGGCCGAACCCTGGTCAACATCCGTTGGCACCACCACCGATCAAGAAGATGCCTAGTCGTCCAAAGAAAGCAAGGAGAAGAGAGCCAGATGAAGTACAGTCATCGTCAAGCAAAGTTGGAAGAAGCGGGATGATAATGAAATGTCGAAAGTGTGGCAAGGAGGGACACAACAAAAGAACATGCGAAGAACCACAAGGAGGAGAAGGAACTGATGATGCAGTTGTTTAGATAAACTGGACATTTTATAAAGTTTTTTGATTAACAATGAACACCTCGTTGTTTAACTTGTTTTGGTTGTACAAGTGTACATTACTACATTGCCAAGTTTTGGTGGTTATTCATGTGTTGTTGTTGGTTTTTTTTTTTTTCATGTTTTGGATGTTGAATGTTTAGTTTTCTGAGTGTTGGCATGGTTGTTTGAATCACAGGACTAGGTGTGACTAGGTGTTCCACGCGTGATTCATTTCAATACGTTAGGGACTATTCGCGCACCTTAACCAATAGGTTAGGGACCATTACTGCACCTTGTACAATACGTTAGGGACCAATTTCACACCAGTTACAAACAAGTTAGGGACCATTTACGCAACCAATGCCAAACGTTTTGGATCATTTGCGCCACTACTGACAAAGGTTTTGGACCATTTGCGCCACCATTTGCGCCAATATCAGACCCAGAATTGGACTAATTTCGCTGCACTCCAGGTCAATTTTAAGAACAGAATATGAAAATATTTCTTTTCATTCATAACATAGGTGTACATACAGATTACAATACATTCTGGACCCTTAACCCTTCATCCACATAACAACAACTCCATAAATAAAACCTACAAACCAAATCTTCAAAGGAAATTCTTTGTTCTTGTTCTTTAGGAACATGTTTTCTTCTCATGACTATTTGTTGGAATTTAGCAATTCGGCATTGTATCCTTACGTGCGGGACAAGTGGGTGGGTCACACCACACAAACAACCTACAACCACCTACTTCACAGTACATATCACAAAAATAAATCAACTATTTTCAAAGATAAAGAAATTTTGAGGATAATCCTTTACCACAAATAAATTTCAAACACCCACTCACCCGTCTTGTTGGCAAGCAAGAAAACGTCTACCAGGGTTTAGATTTGTCCATGATGTCTTCAGCTCCAAAGGCAGCCCACAGCGACAAATGTTGTTGTCCATTTTCTTTTCCAAGTTCCGCAATAATGTTTTCTGTCAATATTGGAACTTTTGTATATATATTGGCGGGTAAGTGTACGTAGTGTTGGCGGGAGGAAGGGAGGTTGATGAAAGAGAGAAATGAAATGTGCCTTGACGTAACCAATTTCACACCAGTTACAAACAAGTTAGGGACCATTTACGCAACCAATGCCAAACGTTTTGGATCATTTGTGCCACTACTGACAAAGGTTTTGGACCATTTGCGCCACCATTTGCGCCAATATCAGACCCAGAATTGGACTAATTTCGCTGCACTCCAGGTCAATTTTAAGAACAGAATATGAAAATATTTCTTTTCATTCATAACATAGGTGTACATACAGATTACAATACATTACAGACCCTTAACCCTTCATCCACATAACAACAACTTCGCAAATAAAACCTACAAACCAAATCTTCAAAGGAAATTCTTTGTTCTTGTTCTTTAGGAACATGTTTTCTTCTCGCAGCCTGCTGTTGGAATTTAGCAATTCCAGCATTGTATCCTTACGTCTGGGACAAGTGGGTGGGTCACACCACACAAACAACCTACAACCACCTACTTCCTGTACATATCACAAAAATAAATCAACTATTTTCAAAGATAAAGAAATTTTGAGGATAATCCTTTACCACAAATAAATTTCAAACACCAGCTCACCCGTCTTCGCTGGCAAGCAAGAAAACGTCTACCAGGGTTTAGATTTGTCCATGATGTCTTCAGCTCCAAAGGCAGCCCACAGCGACAAATGTTGTTGTCCATTTTCTTTTCCAAGTTCCGCAATAATGTTTTCTGTCAATATTGGAACTTTTGTATATATATTGGCGGGTAAGTGTACGTAGTGTTGGCGGGAGGAAGGGAGGTTGATGAAAGAGAGAAATGAAATGTGCCTTGACATTTTTATCCCCCACCCCCCACCCCACCCCACCCCCCACCCCCACTCCCACCCCAATTAAAGACAAAAAAAAAATAAGAGAATGGACCTCACTTGCGCAACTAACGGCAGTATTAAACGGAATCCATCCACAAGGACCATTTCCGCACCTAAATGGATAGGTTAAGGACCATTGCGCCAAAAATGAAAGGTTAGGGACCATTTGCGCACCAACGTGATACGTTAGGGACCATTTGCGTCAATTTCCCAAATTTACTACTCTATTTGTTAGTCTCTCTCGAATAAAATCAAAATTTATAGAATTCACTAAAAGGGCTAACAACGCGTATTCTACGTCTCAAAGTAAATACGGTATTCAAAACTTGCAGCTATTGACCAGATACTTAAAAGCACTGAAACAATAACAAAAACACAACAATATGAAAACATACTTGGAAGTGAAAAAGTAAAATATAAATTGCCCCTATCAAAACTAAGTTACATACATCATTAACTCTAACTAGAAAATTTAGTTCATAATTGAATAACGAAAATACAAATTAAAAATTAAAGTTGAGTACATCACCGGGATTAGGAAGAAAGGCGAAAAGCTTGGAAAGAAAATTCATTGAATCTTGTAATTGTTTCTCCTATAATTTACCTCGTATAATTTTTCTTCTTCTTCTTCTCGCTTTCTCTTCAAATCAGCTTTTTGTGTTTTTGTTGTATGTTTTAAATCAAGAATATGAATTGCCTAACCCTTAATGTTTTAGACATTTGCCTTACATACTTGGGTCGTCCACAATCCTGTTCACCCCCAAATTTGTCTCAAAGTCGAGAAAGTCAACCCTATCTCGGACATCAGAGTTTTCCCCGCTTATAGGTGCTAGCAGGTTTTGCCTTGTCTACACGTAGGTGTGAAAAACCTTAGACTGCAATTTCATAGCTGCAAGCATGTAAAAATAGAATTACACTTTGGAGAAAAATAAGCATCATTTTTTTTTTTATAAATATAAACCTCTAAATTGAGATTCGTAAAATGTGTTTTAACTCCTGACTCGACAAGATTTTCACTAATGTATAGTTTTCCTAGTAGAGATCCCTGCTTCACATCATGTACTCTAAATTGTCTACTTGTTCTGACGTTCGACCTTTTTCTTTGCACTTCTTCATTGAAATTGTGTTTCCCAAGCTTGGAAGTCTTCTTAACACAATAAAGCAAGTAAAATAAGTAAAAATCCACTGAAAGTGACTAACTACTATTAATATTATTGTTATAAATAAGTGTAACTTTTACACTTATCAATATCATTTGGCTAAAAATATATAATTTTGTCATAAGATAATTGTATATGCCAGTAAACTTAAATAAAGTTTGGAGTTTTAAACTTTTTTGGTATATTGAAGAATAGAAATTAAGAATAATATTTTGGAATCCTAGTAAAAACTATCCCTACCATATTGTCAAAAAGAAAAAAGAAAAAAAAAGATTTTTTTTGTGAAATTTATAATACGTTTATGTTTTGTCTCTGTAGCCCTACCATATTGTAAGGTGGTCTACACTCTACATCATGATTTTTTCAATGTGCATCTCAATTAACATGTGCCTTATGTCGATTTAGAATCTCCAAAAGCTACAAACATCAAATAACATTCTTTGAAAAAAACACTTGACAATACTACCAAAAAACAACAAAAAAAATAAATCACTAAAATCCACCTCAAGGAATGGGACGGATACCTAACACAATAAGCAATACCATTTAAGCAATATAAGATTTAATATGAAAGTGTAGTGCTAATAAGAGGTTATACCACTGTCTACACTTAAGACGGTGATTGTGAGTGAGGTCAAAGCGGATGCACTACTTTACTATCTGAGCACAAGGGAATATGCCGGAGACGCTTTGGGATACATTTATAGAGATCATGATGAATCGATGGACTTCCCAAACTTGGAGCACAATAATAATTTGAATAATTCACACTCTAGATCCCCAATTTTGAATGTTGTTTCAATTTCACCCTGATTCAATTTTATTTGCATCTATCATCTCTAACCTTTTAGTAATTGCGTGCAGATAGTCCTTTATGACAATTTTTCCACCAACTTAAATAAAAATAAATAAATAAAAGAGAATTTGCAACAGAGGTCCCAAACCTTTCAAAAAATCACTGTACAGTCCTAAACTTTCTAATCATAGCACCTAAGTCTCCAAAAAAGAGAAAAAGAAGAAAATAAAAATAAAGAATAAAAAGAAAATATGTTCTTCCCCAATTTCCCTCCTCCCACCCCAATACTAACCAGCGTCACCACCGCACTTCACTAACCGGGGGGAGATTTCTTCCTCGTTGTTTCCGACATTGGGTCAGAAATCAGTGAAGAGAAATTCCCACCGGTTGGTCGTGATAACCAAAAAGAAGTCACCACGATTTTCAATCGATTGCAACACCTTATAAAACTATGAAATTTGAAACAACTAAAATTGCTCAAAACTGAGACCGCCAAAATTCTAGGGAAATCTATCGGTTACCTAACTAATTTTCCATTTACCTTAACACCAAAAGTCAAAAAGAAAATACCAACCCATTTCCCCACCCCCACTACCGAAGACCCAACTGCCGGTAGCTCCAACCACCACATTCAACCTCAAAACGTACATTTATATTGATTTTCAGCTATTATTTGATTATTTCTTCTCCTCATTTTTTGATCCACTAAGCTCCGTAGTCGGTTTTTATACAAAGGCTCTAGTGTTCAAGCTCGTGGAAATTTCATTTTCAATTACAAAAATCTTATGAAATCCCAAATTATGGGTAGACAAAAGTACCGAATTGAATAAAACTGAACCGAACAAAGCGTTTAAATCGGATAATGGGTATTAGAATTGAGAACCAAACGTTTATGGTTCGATTATCGGTTCTAGACTCAACAACAAAGAACCTCATTATTTTTTAATTTTTTCTAAAAATTTAGTCTATAAAAATAAAATTATTTATTTCTATGTTTGTTAATTTGTCTTGAGATAAAATCTTGTGTTCAAAATTTGATATATTGTTCTTTTGTGAATAGATTAAAGTTTGACAATTATGATTTTTTAGATTATTAAGTTTTTTGAAAAAAGGACAATAAAAATAATTGTTAGAAATATGACAACTTAACAAATTTTAATTATAAAACCGAACCGAATCGAGCGGTGCGATTCGGTTCCATAATCAAAGTTGGAACCAATTGTTCCATTTATAAGATATCTAGTGGTTCTCGGTTTGGTTCGATTTTCTTCAAAACTGAACCGAACCAAATTAGACTGCACCCACTCTAACCGTAAATGGACTAATTGAAAAATAAGTTCGGGACACATTAATTTTCTTCTCCAAAGCCGAAGATTTTTGGGTTAGCCCATGCCATTTGTAATATTATTGTTCCTGTGAAAGAAAACAATTAAGAAGAAAAGTGGTGGGGGCAGATTTTGCGAAAACCAATGATATATTTTTCTTGAAAATCATTTGTAATGCAATTAAAGATTTATTACTAAGCTTTATTTGTGATAGACGAAGAGAATTGAATGACTATGAATTTTAATTTGAGAATTGGGTCAATTGATGTTAATTACTCCATAATTTTAGAGATGTTAAGATTTAGTTCTTTAAAAATAGTTGATAAGATTTAGTTACAAATTGGTTTTTGAATGTAATTAGTTTACCTTTACCTTACTATATAAACTATTTTTATTAGTATTTTTTATTATGCCGTTTGCCTAATAAAGTTGGTTCTTTTTCTTTTCTCTACTCTTCTCTTCTCGTTCAATTTATATTGATGATAGATCACATGTACACATTCTCGTGCAACAAATCAAAATAGAAATTCAAAAATTTTTTTTTTCAAGAATACCAAAATTGAAGACTTTAAACTGGTACATAGGTATATTAGCAACAAGAAAACAAATTATTTAGCAAAATAAACGTATATAATGTTAAAAGTTCTCTCTTCCTCCAAGTGTGGCGTTGATAGAGGTGGAGACACGCAAAAAAGTGGCGGGGGCTTCTATTTCCGTGCCCAATCCAATGTGATAATCAGTAAATGATGAATGAGGTATCCGAAAAAAGAACTGTGCAGGGTTGCAATGCTTAAAAATGTGGAAGTTGTCTTATATGAGGGATTTACTTATATTTATAGGGGGTATCATGAGGGGACGGTGTCATTTGTCTTTAATGACGGTGCCAACTTCTCAATCGACAATAGTAATTGTCACTTCGTGGATCGTGTGTCTAACTAATTCAACGATGGTCAGATTACCGCTATCCAGATCCAAGAGGTGAGTTATGAGACCATCAGAACGAGCGAGTCGATGAGGCAGGCGAATCATTGAGGCGGGCTTGCCAAGACGCCGCCACAATCATCTCGAAAAATATAGCAACTGTTTCTATCACCAGTATATAAATTCATTTTGAATATTCATAACCGATAAGAAACAAATCTTGGTGGGAAATACCCAAAAATTCAAAATAGATAAAGATAAAGATCATATTGGATTGGGAAGTGCACAGAGATTAACACCCTTTCAAAAAAAATGCCAAGAATGGAGTGTTGAGTTGCAAGAATGGTAGGATTTAGTTGCAAGAAGAAAGGGGATGAAGAAGAGTTTAGTTCATCGATTTTGAAATGGGAAAAATGGGGTTTGTTTTGGTTTAATGTTTGTTTGTCTAATGGTGTTTTGGGCAGTCCTTAGTTACTATGTTAAAAGATTTATTTTAATTCCGATTTTATGGTCAAAAGCTAAAATTATAAAGTGCTGGAATAAAGAGGCCATCTGGCCTAATTCCTACTTCTAAAAACAAATAAAATGGTAGCTTCTCGAATTGTGTTTTTATCTTCTCCAGTTATTTGTAATCAAAATATCAATTTAAATATTAATTAATTAAATCAATTCATTTTTCTACTATATGGACTATGCTTTTATTTCGTAATATTATAAATTTTGTGATTGAAAAGATATTCATTTTTTTCATTCTAAAATAACTATAGTGAATACATCATCTTAGAAAAATATTTGATAATGTTACATACTATTATAAAGTAAAAAATAAATTTTACAATTCTACCAATGATAATAATAATACAAAGAGATACAATTATAATCAATATACATTTTAGTAATTATATACAATTCCATAATATATTACTTTTGTTTACCATACGTTAAAAGCGTATACAAAATTTTTGAAACAAAATTTACCAAACATTAGAATGTCTTTGAAATAAATTTTGGGAAAAATTAATTTTGATCATCACTTTGTTTGTCCCATTTTATATTGTAAAATTTACATCTCAATTCAGTTTTTTGGGTTCCATCCCACAATCTTCATGCCATTGTTGACCATTGAAAGTCTAGAACTACCAAACTACCCTCATAAGACCGAAGTGCAATTCGTGTGATGGGAGTGCAGCACGGTCATTTCACGGTGTAAATGGAGGGCAGTTCTGGAAATTGTGTGTGTATGAGTAATGGCCTTGATCATTGTTGTTATATGCAATTACAACGGTGGCACCCAAGCATTTATTTTTTGTTGACATTGTGGAGCCTAAATTCTATCGTAATCTGATTGCAGAATCATAATCAGACAAGTTCTTAACTGATTTTGTTTTACAGTTGATTCTTCCTTATGCGCGTCAAAAGTTGATTCTATATAAATCACAGTAATACTAAACTAAGTATAATTGTTGATGAACTTTACACTTAGTATCTCTTATATACCATTGAACTTGAATCGTTTCATTTATTTCAATAAATTTTAAATTTCATTTCAGTTCAGTTATACCACCATGTTACTCATTCGTCTATTTTCAACAACAAAAAAATCATATGTGACGTTAACGTTGTGTTAATTAACTAAACCACCACATGTGATCACTGTTCTAAAAAATTCGCATAAGTCTCGCCTAAGCTTCGCTTAAGCTTGAAACTCGACCTCCACGCCTAGTCACGCATCACGCTTCTCCCTCGCCTCGCTCTCGCTCTCGCTCTCGCTCTCGCTTAGGACTCGTCTAGACCCGAAAAACTTGAAATTCGATCTCTACGTTTAGACACGCTTTACGCTTTTTAGAACATTGCATTTGATAATCATGGCCACGTGCATTAGTTGGATTAAAAAAGAAAAAACAAAAAAGGACAAATCTTCCCCCCAACATCTCCGCCACCCCAATCCCAATCACCGCCGGCCGCTACATCCGAATCTGGAGTTGGTGCAGTTAGAGTTTAGATTTGGAATTTAATTTTCTTGACCCGTGGTTAGCATATTTATTATTTGATAAATGAGAAACTATGATGATACTTTTCCCTATCAACATTCTATGTGTTTGGTCATCAAGTAGATAGCATATGCCGGGAGTAGAGGTAACTTTGTTGACTTTGTTACATGTTATATTAATGAACTAACGGACAAAGTTAACGCTACATATGATTTGTTGAGTTGTATGCCTAAATAATATAATTTTGTTGTGAAGAAATGACAATTTATGTTGAATAAAACTTTGGTTTGTATTTATTTATTATTATTGCATTTGTTTAATATTGAGCATGTAAATAAAGTGCCAAGTTGTGATAATATAAGTTGGATGTTTGCGCTGAGAAGTATAGTGTGACATGACTTATATTTTGATCATCAATAAAATTGTTCACAACTAATGTATAAGGGTTGGCGCTTTATCTTAGGAAGGTTGTAGTGTTGACTATTTAATTATTCGGGTTTGCAATTTGTCTTTATCGCATAAATGGATTAATGATGACTCTAGTACACTTAGAGTGTATTGAACGGACCACGTGTCGAATTTAATTATATAGCATTCTTGTGCAAAAAATTAAATTTCACTTGATCATAGGGTATTTCATCCAAATCCCTTGACAGGATTGTGTATATCTTTTCGTTAGTTTGATGGTGCTTTGATTCATCAATGGGTGAGATCAATTTAGTTGATCAAATATCTTGGTGAGTTGGGATCTTGAGAATAAGCAAAGTAGAGAATGAGAATTAGGTAATAGAACTGTCATACTCGAAAAATGGGTCGAGTGACAACTTAAGTATTTTCTATTGAACGGTTATAAATATGAGTTCAGTGTTAGTAACGGCTAAACTTCGACATCTGTGAATTAGTTCACATGACCGTTGAAAAAAATATAACTTAAAGTTAATAAGAATAATTAGAAATGTAAAACGGTCATTTATGCTCATACCTAATTATCGAATCTCGAGACAGAGATGAAATATATATCGATAAGCGGAGGAAAGTATTACAACTTCTCAAATCTTATATATTAGAGTGCGCCTCTTGCCTTTAGTGAAAAATGCAAAAGACTAATATTAGATCGAATGATCTAGAGTCGACTAGACGGAATCTAATTATTAGAGCTTGGAAAATATATGTCCAAACATGTCCGTGTGGTAGCTCTATAAAGTTTTGGGCTTAATCATAGTTACTATGAAAGTTTTAGATTTAATTGTAATTGTGACATAAGTTTAGAGATTACATGTGTAATTAAATCAATCCTAAACTAATTGGACTTGGATGCAATCGAGTTCTTGTCATTGTTGGCAATCGAGGCGCTTCTTGTATTTATATCACATTGCTTGTGACATAAATTCATTCGAACAATTAAGAAAAGAAGAGAAAATTAAAGTCTTTGTTTGACTTGAATTTTAGCTTCTTGATTTTCTAGATCGACCCGATTCGAGAAATTAATTTTTGATTAAATTAAAAAGTGCCTACACGCCAATGTAATCTATACGTAGAAAATACCATAGAATACTTGAACGTTGGGAGCACCAAGTTTGTAGATCAAAAGCAGCAAATTCGTGAATCAGATCATGATCTAATTAATATCGCATATCGATTCAGGTATAATACTAATCTATTAGTATTTTAATTATAATAAACACATGAACACCTAGCGAAGATTACGATTTTATTGAATTAAAAAAAAAAATTGGCTAATTATCGTGCTAGTTTCTAACATAATTTTCTATTAGAAAATATACAGTTGAATTATATGGTGGTATTATTAAACGAGTTTTAATGTTCGATGAAAAAAATGAAGTGACACTAAATATAAAATTCGGTGTCAATTGATATAATTAACCCGATTTACTCATTCTATATGCCAAGAATTAAACATTAACTAAAGCATCTAAGAGAAAATGATTTTGGACTGCTAATAAAAAGTAACCCTGCTATTTGTCTTTGTTTAGGTGACGATTACACGACAAATAGACAGCGTCTATAATCGTACCAACTTGTATAGTTTGTCGGAATTCTAAAAGTAACTCTTATATTTGTGTCAAAATAAGTAAGGATAAATTATAGAAACATTCCTTAAAGTTTATGAAAATTATATAAAGGTTAAATATATTAACCCTACAATTTTTTTAAATAAGTGTATCATATTTTAATTGCATAAAAGGTCTATAAACTTTATTTATTGTCACTTCTATGTCTTTATATTTTTTTTTTATCAGATTCTTATCCTTAATCTTTTATTGATAACTACATCTTGTTCCAAAGAATGGTTTTCATCCAATAATTCTACGAGTGTACTTTAAAACGAGGGTCACAAGAATCATTTTACTAACAATTTGTTATAAAGCATAAAAATTGGAACAACTAATTATTATTCTTTTCCTTGGAGAAAGGTGAGTTTGTAAATAGAAGCGTTATTGTTTAATATTCTACATTCTCATAAACTTGAGTTACATTTCAATCAAAAGAACTTTATTCAGAATACATTTTATTTATTTGGTCATGAGATATCTGGTACGGAATACATAATATTATGCCAAGTATAGCTTTAGATCGATGGAAGCAAATTAATAGGTATCATCAAACTCAATCTTGATACCATTTATTTTCACAGGATAATTACTCTTAGGGATCAATGTCACCAGTACCTTGTCATAATCCTGGGCTCCTAAATCCTCCAACACTTGAGAAATCCTAAATTTTCTACTTCCATTTACGGTCATCTGGTGTCCATGGGGCAAATTGCTGAAGCTCCCCAAAAACTCAGTATTGTTCGGACGACAAGCATTTACATCATCTTCGTTGATGTAGATGTTAAATTTGACGTAATTTCTTTTATCGTATTCTATTCCCTCAATGACGAGTATCTCCTCTGACGATCCAGTTCCGGACTTATTTGGTCGTTTGACAATGACGTTTATGGGTTTGTCCAATGTTATCGGGAAAACCTGAGCAGGGTCGGGTGCAGAAGGCAAGGTTTTGGCCTTTGCCCGAGGTTTTGGCTTGGCACTCTCATCTAGCCATGGAATGGGCACGTCTTCATATTTATATCCAAGTTTTGTGTTATCCAGACAATCTTTAATACTCACTCTTACGGGCTTGGCCTCCTCATTGTAGAATATGAAGGAGGTAAATAACCAATCTCTGTCGGTAATATTGCTTCCACCGAGTTTATTGAGCTTAATGGTCCACATCCGATCAACATTTGCATGGAGAGCATAGAATAACGGGTCTCGAGCAGAGGAGTAAAAGGCACCCAAGTCGATTAGATTGTTCGGATCGTTCATGGTTCCGGTCCAAGAATGGATGTGATTATGAGGAGTTAGCTCAATTTGACCGGCGGTCGTTTTATGTCGGGGTATCATCACCGGCTCTATAAGCTTTTCCAAAGAAATCAGTTGGAGTCTTTGATTGGGTAATCATTTGCTTGTACATTGTGGCAAGATTGTTTTCGATCTGAATTTTCGGGTCTATTGGTTTTTCCCCGTAGGACCAATCTAGATCGATCACAGTGGGCGGGAAGTGCTCGGAATTTCGAAAGCAGTCGTAAAGAGGTGATGTGAGACCAGAATTGTATATGGATGGAATTTGCATTCCTTGAGGAGCATCCCAGTTCCAAAATGGTAAAGTAAAAGTATCATCATCAATCAAATTTTGGCAGATTTTCTCGAAAAAGTACAGGTACCATCTATGCCATGGGAAAAACAGCCAAGAATTATGGACGTCATACAACAGCTTTGGACCTCCCACTTGAGTGTAACCTCCATCGCAGTTGGCGCAATGAACATTTGCTTGTTGCCTGAAATTGCGTGGATCAGAGGGAGAAAGGTTCTTCATTTTTATGATGGCTGACGTATACTTTTTGTAGTAATCTGAACCAACCTCGAATGAATGAGCAGGCTTTCGAATGTTGACAGTGGTGGCGGAGGGAAAAAAATCCTTAACCCTAGAGGGATCAACTGGAGGAGGGCAGCAGTTGATGGGTGTCTTGTCGGGTTGTGTGGCATCAATGCAATTTTTGTAGTCAGGGAGCACCGGATTAGCTGAGGCCATTGGATTTGCAGCAAGACTTGTGCTATAAAGCCCGCCTAAGCCGAGAAGAACATCCTCCTATCAAACTTCCCCGGAGATGTTTCGCCATTTTTGCTTTGCATGTAAATTTCACGACAGGGTTTCTTCTTTTGTTATTGAATTGGGGAGGTTTCTTGGGGAAGAAGGAAGTAGAACAGGGAATGTAATTGGTTGCATATCCCACAGCAGATAAGGAAGCCATTAATGACTAATGTATAGTTTGCACAAGCATCACCATACTCCCTCTATTTATACTATGCATGGGTTACTCATCGGGATGGCAACCAAAAATAAATAAAAATAAAAACTATTTATTCAAGGGAAAAAAATTGCAATTTTCATATTCATCACGTGACTTTTATTAACAAAGAGAAAATGTTGTCTATGACTATAAAGCCTATAGATAAAATTATTTATATGGATAAAAGTTATCTAGATAACAAATTTATTATTATCATGTTTGGTTTAACTAAGTATAAAAATAAAAATAAAAGTCAATGTTTAAGTAAAAAAATATATATAATTATACCCTTATTCTTAATTAAACGTAAAAAAGTAAGTGAAAAACATTAAAAGAGAAAAAAATAGGTAGAGTGGCAGGGTGGTCGGGGAGGTGGAGGGTTAGTGTGGTGGCAACAGATGGTGGCGATGGCAGTGGATCACGGCGGTGGTGGTGGACGGGCGGGTGGGGGCAATTATCTTGGGATATGAATGTCCAAAAATATATTTGTTTTATATTATAAAAATACGTTAAATATTTAAAAATATTGAGTGGACTTTTATCCGAGAAAAAAAAAATTCCTCCTCTTTTTAAAGATAAAACTTATCTTTATTTTTGACTTAAATTGTTATTCACATAAAAATATATCCAAACATCAATTTTATTCAAATAAAATAAATTTTTATCTTTATTCATCGACCATATGACAAACATGCCCTTATAAACTACTCCATTAGTTAGAGTTCATCTGACACCTCTATTTATTGCTTGGGCTACATAGCATATTAATCAATATGCTATGTAAATATATTGAAGAGAAAATACTAAAGGGATAAAATATGAGGGATCACAATGAATATGGGATCAACCGTATTCCCAGAAGGAATGAAAATCTAATCAGTTAAATATTTGATTGCTTCCCCAATTGACTACGACTCTTTTTCTACAAATATTCATTTTCCATCCATTCTCACATACAAATTCTAGTTAAAGTTTTTTATACAGGCTCTAGTGTTCAAGCTCGTGGAAATTTCATTTTCAATTACAAAAATCTTATGAAATCCTAAATTATTGGTGGACAAAAGTACCGAATCCCGAATAAAACCGAACCGAACGGGCGTTTAAATCGAATATGGGTATTAGAATTGAGAACCAAACGTTTGTGGTTCGATTATCGGTTCTAGACTCAACAACAAAAAACCTCATTATTTTTTAATTTTTTCTAAAAATTTAGCCTATAAAAATAAAATAATTTATTTCTATGTTTGTTAATTTGTGTTGAGATAGAATCTTGTGTTCAAAAATTTGATATATTGTTCTTTGTGAATAGATTAAAGTTTGACAATTATGATTTTTTAGATTATTAAGTTTTTTGAAAAAAGGACAATAAAAATAATTTTTAGAAATATGACAACTTAAAAAATTTTAATTATAGAACCGAATCGAACGGTGTGGTTCGGTTCCGTAATCAAAGTTGGAACCAATTGTTCTATTTATAAGATATCTAATGGTTCTCGATTTGTTCGATTTTCTTCAAAACTAAACCGAACCAAATTAGACTGCACCCACCCTTACCCTAAATGGACTAATTGAAAAATAAGTTCGGGACACATTAATTTTCTTCTCCAAAGCCGAAGATTTTTGGGTTAGCCCATGCCATTTGTAATATTATTGTTCATGTGAAAGAAAACAATTAAGAAGAAAAGTGGTGGGGGCAGATTTTGCGAAAACCAATGATATATTTTTCTTGAAAATCATTTGTAATGCAATTAAAGATTTATTACTAAGCTTTATTTGTGATAGACGAAGAAAATTGAATGACTATGAATTTTAATTTGAGAATTGAGTCAATTGACGTTAATTACTCCATAATTTTAGAAATGTTAAGATTTAGTTCTTTAAAAATAGTTGATAATATTTAGTTACAAATTGGTTTTTGAACGTAATTAGTTAAATTAAATGATCTTTTATGTTAACAGTAAAAATACACGATGTATAGTAATTCTGGAAAAAAAAAAATCTTATTTAGTATAATTCAAAATTATAAAATGTTGTAAAATTTGGAAAACAATATTGATGACCTTATTTATGTGTTTCTTACCTAGTCTCCAAGTGTTTGAAATCCTATATATATGGGTCTGTCATTATAATGAAATACACAGTTTATTTTTCTATTATTCTCTCTAGTTTATAACACGTTATCAGATGAATGAGCTCATCTAAAAAGAGAGATTTCGAGAATAAAAGTTAAAAAATTCGCAGAATTTGGACAGCATGCACGACTGTGATCAACGTTGATATTTCAAAGTTCTATGGTCCAATCCTTACAAAATTTTGACAGCAAGTTCAGAAATTATTGTTCTTAAAATCCATCGGTTAATAACAAAATTGAACAGTTCATTCGTAAGAAATTACTATATGAACAGTAGTGAAATTTGAAATGGTACTACTTTCAACAAATGACTATTTTCATATTCTAAGTAAGTTTATTCTTACAAATTTTTTGATTATATTTTGTAAGATTTATATTATTTTTGAAGTTTTTATTGGTTAAATATTTTGTTTTAACAAATTAAATGCTTTTGAAGAAGCAAAATAGTGTTGATGTTCTTAAAGAAACATGACACAACTTCATAAATATTGAAAAAGAATATTTTTATGGTATTCTTGAAGAAATCAAAATTTTATACAAATTAATATTCTAAAAAAATATTATATTAGTCCTAAAGATTAACTTTATATAAGTCTAAGTTTGGTAAATATGTCAATGCTCCTGAACAAGCACAACATTATTATTTATATTCTATAAGAATATTACTTGTCTCTAAAGAGCGTAACATTACAAATTTAATATTCTAGAAGAATATTGAATTATTGTTCTCGAAGTAGCATAATTTTTTTGTTCACATTGTTAGTCATTTTGTCTCTGCTCCAACTACCGTTCACTGGGAAGTTGTTGTTCGTATCTTGCGCTATCTTCGTGGTACTTGCTTTCAGAGTCTTTTATTTCCATCGACCTCTTCCTTAGAGCTCGTGCATACTCGATGCCGATTGGACCAAGACCCCAACCGATCGTAAGTCGACTACTAGTTTTTTTCTATTTTTGGGTGATTCACTTATCTCTTGGAAGAGTAAGAAGCAAACTGTTGTTTTTTGTTGTTCTACTAAAGCAGAGTATCGTGCTATAGCGTCTACCACTACTGAGATTGTGTGGTTGCGTTGGTTACTAACGACATGGGTGTTTCTCTATCCTTTCCAACTCATATGTATTATGATAATAAAAGTGCTATTCAAATTTTTCAAAACTCATGTTCTATGAGAGCACGAAGCATATTGAGATTGACTGTCATCTTATTTGCCACCATCTTTAGCATGGTACTATTTCTCTACTTTTTATTTCTTCGTCATTGCAGCTTGCTGACTTTTTCACAAAGTCACATTCGGTCCATCGTTTTCCTTTCTTACTTGAAAAACTCTCGCTGCTTATTGATGTAGTTGTTAGTAAATTTATATAGAACGTGTTTAACTACATAGTCCAAAACTACAAACTGCAGAATAAAGTAATAAAATGAACAGAAGACAGGAAACTGCAAACCGAGGCTTATGCGAACACAGTTTCCTTAAAACAGATTCGTTCTCCTACCGTAGCTTCTTGAAAGTAATGAACACCTACTTTCCAAGATACAACGGAAGAACTAGTAGCATGAAGCTGGTAAACTAGCGAACTGAGCTAATACCAGAACAGTATCACTAAAAGGACACTTAAATATTTTGGAATAGAAATGAAGGAGTAGAAGACTGAATTCGTGTGTTGATTGTGAAAATTAGGACTTGTTTATATAGGCTCTCAAGTGATCTTTCATTCCCACCATTAATAGGTAAGTTTCGGGTGTTATAACATTAACTCACAATTAATAGGTAAGTTTCATGTGTTATAACATTAACCCACCATTAATAGGTAAGTTTCAGGTGTTATAATATTAACCCACCATTAACCTTCCATTAACAGCACAAGAAATTAATTGAGAAGTTGAAAGGTCTGGAAATAAATTAGAAAATGGAAAAAAATGACAAAATATAGGCTTGACTAAGTGGCCAATTTTGGTCCGACATTCGTGTACGCACGTCGCGCTTGCACATGAGTTCTATGGCCCGAGGTGTTAATCGGTCCAGAATTGCCCCTGCAGGCGTCGCAAGAGAGAGCCTCCATGCTACGCATGATTACACCTTTCAATAAGTGTGGCCATATATATACTAGCCCAAGTTTTTCTATTTTTCCAATGTGGGATAGAACCAATTTCTTTTCCTTAACCATTTTCAACTCCATCTTTGAGCTTCGATTTACCATTCACCTAAGCATTATTTTGGGCCAGTAAATACATGATTTCGATGTTCTCGAGGAGGAGAACACGAATCACAACTTTTGTTTGCATCAAATAGAAAACGGATCCCACACAAAATCATGCTCAAACATTGCACAATTTTTATAATTTTTCCAACAATCTTCCACATGAATGGAAATTGACTGAGACACAGAAGATTTGGTGATAAAGTTCAACATCCGAAACCTGCATAGTATAGGTAGGTGTTACTTTTGAACCTTCCCTCGTGAAAGTATATTTACTTTACTCCCTAGCTAGTAAACTCAATGTCTTTGAACTGTTTTGCCTTTTGTGTAAACGATAATATACCTCACACAGACTTCTTCCTGACATAGTTCAGTTCTCATTGTTATGTTCATTTATGTTCGTGAACGTATGACTGGTTCAATGAGAGTTTTTAAGAATTGCGTCTCACACAATTCTCTTAGAAGCTACCCCACTTCTCTCTCACATAGGTGATTTCTTAATTAAGAGTAGTCTGTTCTACTCCTCTCGTAAGAATCATTAAAAGCCTATAGATTATTCTCTCTTCTACGGGTTTCACTATTTTCATCATAGGAATGGATAGGAGATAATTAACACAGTGATCTAATTAAGTATTTTGAAACTAGATCTTGGGATCTCCAGTCAACTAGGTTGCATTTCCATTGTATTAACTTATTCTTCCAAAGGCTTAAGTCTCATTCCTTTCGACGACTTTTCAACTAACTCTCTATTCAAACCTTTAGTTAGTGGATCTGCAATATTATCCTTTGACTTCACATAGTCAGTAGAGATAACTCTAGATCAGAGTAGTTGTCTTATGGTATTATGTCTACGACGTATGTGTCTAGACTTACCATTATAAATGTTACTCTTTGCCCTACCAATTGCAGATTGACTATCACATTGTATGCAAATTGCTATCACAGTCTTTGGCCATCTAAGATTATCCTCTAAGAAGTGGCGTAACCATTTAGTCTCTTCACCACACTTGTCTATAGTAGATCCGGCTATAATCATGCTGCTTTAGAAGATTTCCATGATATAGCTGCACGTCTCAGTGTGAACATAAATCCACTTGTAGATTTTGAGTCTTTTATATCAAATACCATTCACCTAAGCATTATTTTGGGCCAGTAAATACATGATTTCGATGTTCTCGAGGAGGAGAACACGAATCACAACTTTTGTTTGCATCAAATAGAAAACGGATCCCACACAAAATCATGCTCAAACATTGCACAATTTTTATAATTTTTCCAACAATCTTCCACATGAATGGAAATTGACTGAGACACAGAAGATTTGGTGATAAAGTTCAACATCCGAAACCTCGCATAGTATAGGTAGGTGTTACTTTTGAACCTTCCTCGTGAAAGTATATTTACTTTACTCCCCGCGATAAACTCAATGTCTTTGAATCTGTTTGCCTTTTGTGTAAACGATAATATACCTCACATGCAGACTTCTTCGACATAGTTCGGTTTTCATTGTTATGTTCATTTATGTTCGTGAACGTATGACCGGTTCAATGAGAGTTTTAAGAATTGCGTCTCACACAATTCTCTTAGAAGCTACCCCACTTCTCTCTCACATAGGTGATTTCTTAATTAAGAGTAGTCTGTTCTACTCCTCTCGTAAGAATCATTAAAAGCCTATAGATTATTCTCTCTTCTACGGGTTTCACTATTTTCATCATAGGAATGGATAGGAGATAATTAACACGAAGGATCTAATTAAGTATTTTGAAACTAGATCTTGGGATCTCCAACAACTAGGTTGCGTTTCCATTGTATTAACTTATTCTTCCAAAGCTTAAGTCTCATTCCTTTCTCGACGACTTTTCAACTAACTCTCTATTCAAACCTTTAGTTAGTGGATCTCAATATTATCCTTTGACTTCACATAGTCGGTAGAGATAACTCTAGATCGTGAGTAGTTGTCTTATGGTATTATGTCTCTGACGTATGTGTCTAGACTTACCATTATAAATGTTACTCTTTGCCCTACCAATTGCGTATTGACTATCACATTGTATGCAAATTGCTATCACAGTCTTTGGCCATCTAAGATTATCCTCTAAGAAGTGGCGTAACCATTTAGTCTCTTCACCACACTTGTCTATAGTAGATCTGGCTATAACTGTCTGTTTAGAAGATTTCCATGATATAGCTGCACGTCTCAGTGTGAACATAAATCCACTTGTAGATTTTGAGTCTTTTATATCAAATATCCAGTTAGCATCACTATATCCTTCAATAACTGCCAGATATCTAGTATAGTGCAGCTCATAATCATGAGTATATCTTAAATACCTTAGTATTCTTATTATTCCATTCAGTGGTTAGCTCATGGATTACTCGTGTATCTACTTAGTTTACTAACTGTGTAGGTTATGTCTGGTCTTGTACAACTAATCAAGTACATCAGACTTTTGATAATTCTAGAGTATGCTACTTGAGAAATACTCTCACCTCTATTCTTCGATAAATGCTGACTGGTATCTATCGGCGTTCTAGCCATGCAAGAATCATCCTTGTTAAATTTTTCAAGAATTTTGTCCACATAGTGTGACTGATTTAGGACAATTCCATATGATGTTCTTAAAATTTTAATTCCATGTATCACATCCGCTAAACCCATATCCTTCATGTCAAATCTTGAATTTAACATGTCTTTAGTAAATTTACTCATCTTATCGTTACTTTCAATAATAAGTATGTCATCAACGTAGAGACATAAAATGACATAGCCATTTTCGATGTCTTTGATATAAACGTATTTGTCACACTCGTTGATTTTAAATCCTCATTCCATCATAACATGATCAAACTTTTTATGCCATTGTTTTGAGGCTTGTTTCAAGCCATACAGTGACTTCACTAATTTACAGACTTTGTTCTCTTGCCCAGGAGCAGAAAAACCTTCAAGTTGTTCCATGTAGATTTCTTCATCTAAATCTCCATTTAAAAAGACAGTTTTCACATCCATTTGATGTACTTCGAGATTTCGCAAAGCTACAATTGCAAGTATCATCCCAGTGGATGTTATTCTCACATCAAGAATATGTATCAAAGTAATTAAGGCCTTCTCGTTGTTTGTATCCTTATATAACGAGCACGGCTTTATACTTTTTGGTTGTTTAAGCCGCTTTCATTTTCTTCTTGAAAATTCATTTGTAACCTAGTGGTTTGCATCCCGGAGGAAGATCTACTAGCTATCACGTATGGTTTTGCGAATAGAATCTATCTCGCTTTTAATTGCCTCTTTCCATTGAGGTTCTTCCAAGAGTTCACAGCTTCTTTAAAACTTTGAGGTTCACTTTCTAGAATATAAGTCAGAAAATATGGACCAAAAGATTTTTCGCCTAGCTCTTTTGCTACGTCTTGGTTCCACATCTTCTTCTTCTTCTTGTTCTTGGTCCGTTTAGAGGAGCTTTCTTTCTTTTTGGATTTGTATGGAAATATATGTTCAAAAAATGAACCATTTCTCGATTCTATTATTTTATTTTTGTGTATGTCTGATATTTTAGATTCTTGCACAAGAAACCGATAAGCACTAATGTTATGTGCATAGCAAATAAAAATACAATCAACGAGTTTTGGACCTATTTTCACCTTTTTCGGTGTAGGTACTGACTACTTTGTAAGACACCCCCACACTCGAAAGTATTTATAGGAAGGCTTTCTTCCTTTCCAGAACTCGTATAGGGTCTTCTCTTCTTTCTTTCGGGGCACTTTATTTAAAATGTAATTAGTTGATAAAACAGCTACACCCCACATGTTCTGAGGTAACCTAGAACTTAATAACATTGCATTTATCATTTCTTTTAAGGTATGGTTTTTTCGTTCAGCAACACCATTTTGTTGAGTTAAATAAGGTGATGTGGTTTCATAATTGATTCTGCTTTGTGCACATAATTCAGCAAATGGTGATTCATATTCATCACCTCGATCACTTCTCAACACCTTAATTTTCTCGTTGAGTTGATTCTCAACTTCATTCTTATAAAGAACAAATTTTTCTATAGCTTCGTCCTTACTTTTAAGTAGATACATATAACAATATTTTGTGTTATCATCAACAAAAGTAATGATGTACTTGTTGTCACCCCTTGTTTGTACATATTTTAAATCACATATGTCAGTGTGAATTAAATCAAGTGGTTCGGTTCTTATTTCAATAGTTTGAAATAATGACCTTGTTAGTTTTGCCTCAACACAAGTCTCGCACTTGTGTTTCAATTAATATGAAATGTTGGTATACAATTCAAATTAATTAATCTACGCAGTGTATCATAATTAACATTTCCTAGTCTACCATGCCACAAATTAGAAGACTCAAGCAAGTAAGTAGAAGAGTTATTCATTTTATTCATCTTTGGCTTAATCGCCATTACATTGAGCTTAAAAATTCCATCAGATGCATAACCCTTTCCGAAAAACATTCTACTTTTAGACAAAATAATTTTATCTGACTCAAACACCATGTGAAAACCATGCTTATTCAAGAAATGACCCAGACACCAAGTTCTTGCGAATCTATGGCACATATAGCACATTATTCAAAGTCAGCTCTTTCTCAGAAGTCATCTTCAAAATCACATTTCCTTGACCTTTAATTTCAGAGGTAGTTGAATTTTCCATATAAAACTTCTCTCCATTCTATGTTGCCTCAAAAAAATTGAACATCTCCTTATCTGAACAAACATGTCGGGTAGCACCGGTGTCGATCCACCACTCTCTTGAGTTTGAACTCACCGTTAACTTCAGAAATGACAGCTATAAGACTCATTTTAGACACATCATTTGCAATGTCATCAACCATATTGGTTACTTCTTGTTGTTTCTCTTAGGCAACCTCGCACTCGAGAATCAGTAACTTACTTTGTCACAATTGTACCATTTTCCGGAAATTTCTTCTTGGACACACCTCATTTTGGTCCCATCTTAGGCCCTTTGCCAAACTTATTTTATTCCCTTAGATCTTTGACCATGCTCCACGACATTTTCGTTGGCCACAATAGAATTGAACATCTTCCTTTTAGAACCTTTGTTGTCTTCTTGATCGCGAATTCTAACAATGTTCATTTCCTTTCTCTTGTGTTTGAGATAATTTTTGAAATCTTTCCATCTTGAATGTAGCTTTTCAATAATAGCTGTCACTTGGAAAGTTTTACTCAAACTCATTTCCTCAATGTGAATCTCATGCAAAATCACTTGCAATTCTTGTACTTGACTGATCACATGATTTGAGTCTACCATTTTATAATCGAGAAAGCGACCAATAATGAATTTCTTAGCCCTCGCATCATCAGTTTTATATTTTGCAGTCTAGAAACTTCCTTAATTTCTTAGTCGTTTTCATTGAACTATACACATTGTATAATGAATCACGCCAAACCATTCATGACATAGTTACAACACAAGAAATCGAATACTTCCAAGTTTCAATTGCACCGACACTTAGATATATCTCCCTTGCCCTCATTGAGTTTAGGAATATCCTCATTCAAGAATCTCGCAAGATTCAAAGTGGTCGAGATAAAACAACATTTTTTGTCGCTACCTTTAGGAATTAAACCCATTGAATTTCTTCAATTTCTCCCCATGATTAATCGTAACATTCACAATCAAGAAAGTTGTTTGAGTCACAGTTTGGGCCCGAGATGAGAAGGACACATTAGTTAGTGTTTCTTTTCCAATAGTCACAATTTCAGTAATTGGATCAGTTGCCATTTTCTGAAACCAGAGGAAAAATGAGTTCCACTTTTAAATAAAAAATAACAGTATAAATAATACTTTTTATGAAAAACAAATTTCCACTTATACAATCTGTTGGAAATTTTTTTTATTCTTTAAAAAACTGCTTTAGACATTATAAACAAGCTACTGGAAAAAAAATTATGCCAACGAAAACTATTTTAGAATCTGTTTTAAGAATGTTAGTAAATTTATACAGAACGTGTTTAACTACATAGTCCAAAACTGTAAACTGCAGAATAAAGTAATAAAATGAATAGAAGACAGAAAACTGCAAACCGAAGCCTGTGCGAACACAGTTTCCTTTAAATAGATTCGTTCTCCTAATGTAGCTTCTTGAAGGTAACAAACGCATGCTTTCCAAGATATAACGAAAGAACTGGTAGCATGAAGCTGCTAAACCAGCGAACTGAGCTAATACCATAACAATATCACCAAAAGGATACTTGGATATTTTGGAACAGAAATGAAGGAGTAAAAGACTGAATTCGTGTGTTGATTGTGGAAATTATGACTGTTTATATATGCTCTCAAGTGACCTTTCAATCTCACCATTAATAGGTAAGTTTTAGGTGTTATAACATTAACCCACCATTAACAAAGAACCATCCATTATCAACACAAGAAACTAATTGAGAAGTTGAAAGGTCTAGAAATAAATCGAGAAAATGGAAAAAAAAAATGACAAAACGTAGGCTTGACTAAGTGGCCAATTTTGGTCTGATATTCGTGTACACAGGTCGCACTTGCACATGAGTTCTATGGTCCGAGGTGTTAATCGGTCCGTGATTTGCCCTCTATGCGGGCGCGCGCAAGAGAGAGCCTCTATACTATGCATGATTACACATTTCAATAAGTGTGACCATATATATACTAGTCCAAGTTTTTTTTATTTTTTCGGTGTGGGATAGAACCAATTTCTTTTCCTTCAACCATTTCCAACTCCATCTTTGAACTTCAATTTACCAATCACTCAAGCATCGTTTTGGACAAGTAAATACATTTCGATGTTTTCGTGGAGGAGAACACGAATCACAACTTTTGTTTTCATCAAATAGAAAACGGGTCCCACACAAAATTATGCTCAAACATTGCACAATTTTTATAATTTTTCCAACAGTAACATCGTGAGTTTGAGGGGGTGTTAGAATATATATTATAGAATATATTAGAATATATTAGATGATTGTTTACCTATTATAGATTGAAGTTTACCTTTACCTTACTATATAAACTATTTTGTATTAGTATTTTTTATTATGTCGTTTGCCTAATAAAGTTGGTTCTTTTTTCTTTTTCTCTATTCTTCTCTTCTAGTTCAATTTATATTGATGATAGATCACATGTACACATTCTCGTGCAACAAATCAAAATAGAAATTCAAAGAATTTTTTTTACAAGGATACCAAAAATTGAAGACTTTAAACTGGCACATAGGTATAATAGCAACAAGAAAACAAATTATTTAGCAAAAATAAACGTATATAATGTTAAAAGTTCTCTCTTCCTCCAAGTGCGGCAGTGATAGAGGTGGATACCTGCAAAAAGTGGCCTCCTGTGCCCAATCCGATGTGATAATTAGTAAATGATGAAGGAGGTATCCGAAAAAAGAAATGTGCAGAGTAGCAGTGCTTAAAAATGTGGGAGTTGTCTTATCTGGGGGATTTACCTATATTTATAGGGGGTATCACGAGGGACAGGTGTCACTGTTTTTAATGACGGGTGCCAACTTCTCAATCGACAATAGTAACTGTCACTTCGTAGATCGTGTGTCTGACTAATTCAATGATGGTCGGATTACCGCTATCCAGATCCAAGAGGTGAGTTATGAGACCATCAAATCGAGCGAGTCGATGAGGCGGGCGAATCATTGAGGCAGGCGTGCCAAGACGCGCCACAATCATCCGAAAAATATAGCAATTGTTGTCGTTTCTATCATCAAGATATAAATTCATTTTGAATACTCATAACCGATAAGAAACAAATCTTGGTGGGAAATACCTAAAAATTCAAAATAGATAAAGATAAAGATCATATTGGATTGGGAAGTGCACCGAGAATAACACCCTTTCAAAAAAAAAATGCCAAGAATGGTAGTGTTGAGTTGCAAGAATGGTAGGATTTAGTTGCAAGAAGAAAGGGGATGAAGAACGCTAGAGTTTAGTTCATCGATTTTGAAATGGAAAAAATGGGGTTTGTTTTGGTTTAATGTTTATTTGTCTGATGGTGTTTTGGGCAGTCCTTAGTTACTAAGTTAAAGATTTATTTTAATTCCGATTTTATGGTCAAAAGCTAAAATTATAAAGTGCTGGAATAAAGAGGCCATCTGGCCTAATTCCTACTTCTAAAAAACAAATAAAATGGCAGCTTCTCAAATTGTATTTTTATCTTTACCAATTATTTGTAATCAAAATATCAATATTAATTAATTAAATCAATTCATTTTTCTACTATATGGATTATGCTTTTATTTCGTAATATTATAAATTTTGTGATTGAACAGATATTCATTTTTTTCATTCTAAAATAACTATAGTGAATACATTATTTTAGAAAAATATTTGATAATGTTACATACTATTATAAAGTAAAAAATAAATTTTACAATTCTATCAATAATAATAATAATACAAAGAGATACTATTATAATCAATGTATATTTTAGTAATTATATACAATTCAATAATACATTACTTTTGTTTACTATATGTTAAAATGTATATAAAAATTTTGAAACAAAAGTTCACCAAATATTAGAGTGTGTTTGAAATAAATTTTGGAAAAAATTAATTTTTGATCATCACTATGTTTGTCCCATTTTATATTGTAAAATTTACATCTCAATTCAGCTTTTGGGTTCCATCCCACAATCTTCATGCCATTGTTGACCATTGAAAGTCTAGAATTACCAAACTACCCTCATAGGACCGAAGTGCAATACGTGTGATGGGAGTGCAGCACGGTCATTTCATGGTGTAAATGGAGGTCAGTTCTGGAAATTGTGTGTATGAGTAATGGCCTTGATCATTGTTGGTATATGCAATTACAACGGTGGCACCCAAGCATTTATTTTTTGTTGACATTGTGGAGCCTAAATTCTATCGTAATCTGATTGCAAAATCATAATCAGACAAGTTCTTAGCTGATTTTGTTTTACAGTTGATTCTTCCTTATGCACGTCAATAGTTGATTCTATTTAAATCACAGTAATACCAAATTAAGTATAATTGTTGATGAACTTTACACTTAGTATCTCTTATATACCATTGAACTTGAATCATTTCATTTATTTCAATAAATTTTAAATTTTATTTCAGTTATACCACCATGTTACTCATTCGTCTATTTTCAACAACAACAAAAAAATCATATGTGACGTTAACGTTGTGTTAATTAACTAACGTAAACCACCACATGTGATCACTGTTCTAAAAAATTTGTCTAAATCTCATCTAAGCTTCGCCTAAGCTTGAAGTTCGACATCCACATTTAATCACGTATCACGCGTTGTCGCTCGTCTTTGCCCTTATCTCGTTTTCACTCTACGCCTAATCACGCTTTACGTTTTTTAAAATATTGCATGTGATAATCATGTCCACGTGCATTAGTTGGATTATAAAAGAAAAAACAAAAAAGGACAAATCGTCCCCCCAACATCTCCGCCACCCCAATCCCAATCACCGCCAGCCGCTACATCCGAATCTGGAGTTGGTGCAGTTGGAGTTTAGATTTGGAATTTAATTTTCTTGACCCGTGTTTTGCATATTTATTATTTGATAAATGAGAAACTACATAACCTATTTAGATTTTTAATTTAGATGATAATGATACTTTTCCCTATCAACAGTCTATGTGTTTGGTCATCAAGTAGATAGCATATGCCGGGAGTAGAGGTAACTTTGTTGACTTTGTTACATGTTATATTAATGAACTAATGGACAAAGTTAACTCTACGTATGATTTGTTGGGTTGTATGCTTAAATAATATAATTTTGTTATGATGAAATGACAATTTATGTTGAATAAAACTTTGGTTTGTATTCATTTATTATTATTGCATTTGTTTAATATTGAGTATGTAAATAAAGTACCAAGTTGTGATAATATAAGTTGGATGTTTGCGCTGAAAAGTATAATGTGACATGACTTATATTTTGATCATCAATAACATTGTTCACAACTAATGTATAAGGGTTGGCGCTTTGTACCGGAAGGTGGTAGTGTTGACTATTGAATCATTCGGGTTTGCAATTTGTCCTTATCGCATAAATAGATTAATGATGACTCTAGTACACTTAGAGTGTATTGAACGGACCACGTGTCGAATTTAAATATATAGCATTACTATGCAAAAAATTAAATTTCACTTGATCACCAAGTATTTCATCCAAATCCTTTGACGAGATTGTGTATATATTTTCGTTAGTTTGATGGTATTTTGATTCATCAATGGGTGAGATCAATTTAGTTGATCAAATATCTTGGTGAGTTGGGATCTTGAGAATAAGCAAAGTAGAGAACACGAATTAGGTAGCCGAGAACTGTCGCCTTTGAAAAATGGGTCGAGTGACAATTTAAGTATTTTCTATTGAACGGTTATAAATCTGAGTTCAATGTTTAGCAACGATTAAACTTTGACATTTGTGAATTAGTTCACATGACCGTTGAAAAAAAATGTAACTTAAAGTTAATAAGAATAATTAGAAGGGTAAAACGGTCATTTATGCTTATACTTAATTATCGAATCTCAGACAAAGATGAAATATATATACGGTAGGCGAGAGGAAAGTATTACAACTTCTCTAATCTTATATATTCCGAGAGTGCAGTCTCCTGCCTTTAGTGAAAAAACCAAAAGACTAATATTAGATCGAATGATCTAGAGTCGACTAGACGGAATCTAATTATTAGAGCTTGGAAAATATTTGTCCGAACATGTCCGTGTGGTAGCTCTATAAAGTTTTGGGCTTAATCACAGTTACTATGAAAGTTTTGGACTTAATTGTAATTGTGATATAAGTTCAGAGATTACATGTGTAATTAAATCAATCCTAAACTAATTGGACTTGGATGCAATCAGGATTATTGTCATTGTTGGCAATCAGAACACTTGCCGTATATATATCACATTACTTGTGACATAAATTCATTCGAACAGTTAAGAAAAAGAAGAGAGAAAATGCTGAAGTCTTTATTTGACTTGAATTTTAGCTTCTTGGTTTTCTAAATCTGACCAGTTCAGAAATTAATTTTTGATTAAATTAAAAGGTGCCCACACGCTAATGTAATCTATACGTAGAAAATACCATAGAAGACTTGAACGTTGGGAGCACCAAGTTTGTGGATCAAAAGCGACAAATTCGTGAACGGATCATGATCTAATTAATATGCATATCGATTCAAGTATAATACTAATCTATTAGTATTTTAATTATAATAAACACGTGAACACCAAGCAAATATTCTAATTTTATTGAATTAATTTTTTTTTTTTGGCTAATTATCGTGTCGGTTTCTAACATAATTTTCTATTAGAAAATATACAGTTGAATTACATGGTGGTATTACTAAACGAGTTTTAAAGTTCGATGAAAAAAATGAAGTCACACTAAATATAAAATTCGGTGGCAATTGATATAATTAACCCGATTTTCTCATTGTATATGCCAAGAATTAAACATTAACTAAAGCATCTAAGAGAAAATGATTTTGGACTGCTAATAAAAAGTAACCCTGTTATTTGTCTTTGTTTAGGTGACAATTACACGACAAATAGACGCGCCTATAATCGTACCAACTTGTATAGTTTGTTGGAATTTTAAAAGTAACTCTTATATTTGTGTCAAAATAAGTAAGGATAAATTATAGAAACATTCCTTAAAGTTTATGAAAATTATATAAAGGTTAAATATATTAACCCTACAATTTTTTTAATTAAGTGTATCACATTTTAATTGCATAAAAGGTCTATAAACTTTATTTATTGTCACTTTTATGTCTTTACATTTTTTTTTATCAGATTCTTATCCTTAATCTTTTATTGATAACTACATCTTGTTCCAAAGAATGGTTTTCATCCAATAATTCTACGATAGTACTTTAAAACGAGGGTCACAAGAATCATTTTACTAACAATTTGTTATAAAGCATAAAAATTGGAACAACTAATTATTATTCTTTTCCTTGGAGAAAGGTGAGTTTGTAAATAGAAGCGTTATTGTTTAATATTCTACATTCTCATAAACTTGAGTTACATTTCAATCAAAAGAACTTTATTCAGAATACATTTTATTTATTTGGTCATGAGATATCTGGTACGGAATACATAATATTACGCCAAGTATAGCTTTAGACCGATGGAAGCAAATTAAGAGTGCGTTTGGTAGGGATTAAAAACCCATTTTAGTTTTTTTCAGCCGTAATTTTTGACTTTTCAACCTATTTTTAACAGAAAAGTCAACAATTTAACTCAAATAAACCAAAATTGGTTTATAAACTGCTTTAATCCCTACCAAACACATGCTAATAGGTATCATCAAACTCAATCTTGATACCATTTATTTTCACAGGATAATTACTCTTAGGGATCAATGTCACCAGTACCTTGTCATAATCCTGGGCTCCTAAATCCTCCAACACTTGAGAAATCCTAAATTTTCTACTTCCATTTACGGTCATCTGGTGTCCATGGGGCAAATTGCTGAAGCTCCCAAAAACTCAGTATTGTTCGGACGACAAGCATTTACATCATCTTCGTTGATGTAGATGTTAAATTTGACGTAATTTCTTTTATCGTATTCTATTCCCTCAATGACGAGTATCTCCTCTGACGATCCAGTTCCGGACTTCTTTGGTCGTTTGACAATGACGTTTATGGGTTTGTCCAATGTTGTCGGGAAAACCTGAGCAGGGTCGGGTGCAGAAGGCAAGGTTTTGGCCTTTGCCCGAGGTTTTGGCTTGGCACTCTCATCTAGCCATGGAATGGGCACGTCTTCATATTTATATCCAAGTTTTGTGTTATCCAGACAATCTTTAATACTCACTCTTACGGGCTTGGCCTCCTCATTGTAGAATATGAAGGAGGTAAATAACCAATCTCTGTCTGTAATATTGCTTCCACCGAGTTTATTGAGCTTAATGGTCCACATCCGATCAACATTTGCATGGTGAGCATAGAAAAACGGGTCTCGAGCGGAGGAGTAAAAGGCACCCAAGTCGATCAGATTGTTCCGATCGTCACTGGTTCCGGTCCAAGAATGGATGACATTATGAGGAGTTTGCTCAATTTGACCGGCGTCACCGAGCGTCGGGGGTATCATCACAGGCTCTATAAGCTTCTCCAAAGAAATCGGATGGAGTCTTTGAACAGGTAATCATTTGCTTGTACATTGTGGAAAGATTGTTTTCGATCTGAATTTTCGGGTCTATTGGTTTTTCCCCGTAGGACCATTCTAGATCGATCACAGTGGGCGGCAAGTGCTCGGGGTTTCGAAAGCAGTCGTAAAGAGGTGATGTGAGACCAGAATTGTATATGGATGGAATTTGCATTCCTTGAGGAGCATCCCAGTTCCAAAATGGTAAAGTAAAAGTATCATCATCAATCAAATTTTGGCAGATTTTCTCGAAAAAGTACAGGTACCATCTATGCCATGGGAAAAACAGCCAAGAATTATGGACGTCATACAACAGCTTTGGACCTCCCACTTGAGTGTAACCTCCATCGCAGTTGGCGCAATGAACATTTGCTTGTTGCCTGAAATTGCGTGGATCAGAGGAGAAAGGTTCTTCATTTTATAATGGCTGACGTATACTTTTTGTAGTAATCTGAACCAACCTCGAATGAATGAGCAGGCTTTCGAATGTTGACAGTGGTGGCGGAGGAAAAAATCCTTAACCCTAGAGGGATCAACTGGAGGAGGGCAGCAGTTGATGGGTGTCTTGTTGGGTTGTGTGGCATCAATGCAATTTTTGTAGTCAGGGAGCACCGGATTAGCTGAGGCCATTGGATTTGCAGCAAGACTTGTGCTATAAAGCCCGCCTAAGCCGAGAAGAACATCCCTCCTATCAAACTTCCCCGGAGATGTTTCGCCATTTTTTGCTTTGCATGTAAATTTCACGACAGGGTTTCTTCTTCTGTTATTGAATTGGGAAGGTTTCTTGGGGAAGAAGGAAGTAGAACAGGGAATGTAATTGGTTGCATATCCCACAGCAGATAAGGAAGCCATTAATGACTAATGTATAGTTTGCACAAGCATCACCATGCTCCCTCTATTTATACTATATGCATGGGTTACTCATCGGGATGGCAACCAAAAAAAAAAATAAAAATAAAAATAAAAAACTATTTATTCAAGGGAAAAAGAATTGCAATTTTCATATTCATCACGTGACTTTTTATTAACAAAGAGAAAATGTTATCTATAAAGCCTGTACATAAAATTATTTATATGGATAAAAATTATGTAGATAACAAATTTATTATTATCATGTTTGGTTTAACTAGGTATAAAAATAAAAATAAAATTCAATGTTTCGTAAAAAAAAAATATAATTATGCCCTTATTCTTAATTAAACGTAAAAAAGTAAGTGGAAAACATTAAAAGAGAAAAAAATAGGTAGCACCAGATGGTGGCAGGTGGAGGTTAGTGGATGGCAACAGATGGTGGCGGTGGCCGTGGGATGCGGTGGTGGACGTGGTGGGGGCAATTATCTTGGGATATGAATGTTCAAAAATATATTTGTTTTATATTATAAAAAATACGTTCGTCTTTAAAAAATATTGAGTGAACTTAATTTTATCCGGGAAAAAAAATTCCTCCTCCTTTCAAAGATAAAACTTCTCTTTATTTTTTGACTTAAATTATTATCCACATAAAAATATATCCAAACATCAATTTTATTCAAACAAAATAAATTTTTTATCTTTATTCGTCGACCATATGACAAACATAACCTTATAAACCACTCCATTAGTTAGAGTTCATCTGACACCTCTATTTATTGCTTGGGCTACATAGCATATTAATCAATAAAAGTTGATAAAAAAAAAAAAAAAAGCTAAAATTATTCACTATGTAAATATATTGAAGAGAAAATACTAAAGGGATAAATTATGAGGGATCACAATGAATATGGGATCAACCGTATTCCCAGAAGGAATGAAAATCTAATCAGCTAAATATTTGATTGCTTCCCCAATTGACTACGACTCTTTTTCTATAAATATTCATTTTCCATCCATTCTCACATACACATTATTCTTTGGTCTAAATTCTAGTTAAATCTCTATTTGTTTGTCTTTACCACACCCATATTCACTCCATATAATCTTTTACACTGAAAGTTGACTTAATTGTCGGAGTGCCAACGGTTATCGATCTCTTTTTTTCGGTAATCTTGATATCTAATAGTTGTTTTAAGTGTGCACATAACATACATGGTTGACAAATGAGTTATTATAGATATATTGACACGTGGATAGTATAGTTTCGAAGGTCAGCATTATCTACACATTCTCTAGGATTCATAATTTATAAGTACTTAAAAAATAATTCCACCACCACCAAACATGCACTTATTCTTAATAAATTTATAGTTTACTACATTTTATTACTCTATTTAATACAATTTAATTCACCATTATCATTTCTCGACCAACAAACAAGATAAGATACTCGTTTAGTTATTTAAA
This sequence comes from Forsythia suspensa, assembly GCA_023638005.1. Classification (NCBI taxonomy): domain Eukaryota; kingdom Viridiplantae; phylum Streptophyta; class Magnoliopsida; order Lamiales; family Oleaceae; genus Forsythia; species Forsythia suspensa. The sequence continues at coordinate 33,048,586 of CM042674.1, read as the reverse complement.
AATTCGTTTACCTCAAGCAAATCCGAGCATCTAAAAGTCGTGCTAAATAGCATCCTGGTCCACTTTATTAATGAAAGTTTGACAATTGATTGAGCAACGTTTTCATTGGTCCAGCACGTAGGGCTAGTCCATATGGTCCCCACATTTCCTATTTTATCTTCTAAGAATACAATTTTAAATTATATATTCCAAATTAGTAGGGCTAGTCAATATGGTCCCTGTTCTCTGCTCCACATTCCCTATTTTATCTTCTAAGAATACAATTTTAAATTATTATATATTCCAAATTATGTTTTGCTAAAGTTAAGTGTGTTTAAAAATAATTTTTAACAGATTTTGAAAAAAAATTAGAGAAATATATAATTGAAAAATTGATAAAAATTGTAAATCGTATGAAAATAGTTTTAAACATATTGTCTTTGGTTTTCGATAAATTTAAGTCAACTACATCAATTGTTTTTTTCCTTCTCATAACTACATTATTAGATGTAAAGAAAAATTAAAAGTAGCACGTAATTTTAATTTTACTTAATTAACATTTATCTACTAACAAACAAAACCAAAAATATAATTATTTTAAGACATTTAATTTTTTGCACTTAGAAAAATTAAATCATAGCATCATATGTTAGCAAATGTCAAGAAAACCATTCTACATTCATGCGAAATTGTATCATTAGACTAAAGAGTTCACATATATTTTGTCAATAGTTCTCATTTTATTTATGGAATCCCCGATGTATGTATCATTGATAGTTTTGTTGGTGGATTTTTGTATAAAGTGACTGGAAAGAAGTGCAAAAACAAGAAAATCGAAAATATTTGAAATGCAAAGTCGAAGTAAGTATTGAACACTTTGTCCTTAAGTCGATTTTGCTCCGCAACGGTACTTACGATTTATGGTAATCAACTCCCAAGATACAACGACTAACACTTGTGTTTGCAGCACTTCAAAACACAAGCACAACGAACCAGAAAATGGTTTTCTACTCCAAACGATGAATATGAAATGAAAACTAGAATTTATGCAACAAATGCAAGAAATTTAGTTCAATGAATGAATATATGATTTGATTGTGTTTGTCTATCAATTATGTACATTATAGGACGTCTAGTTTTTTTAATTCACCGTTATCATTTCTTGACCAACAAACAAGATAAGATATTCGTTTAGTTATTTAAAAATTCTTTTCACTCAAACAAATTCGAGCATGTTAAAGTCGTGCTTAAATATAGGGATGGCGGTAGGCGGGTTCGGGCGGGCGGCCATTCCCATACCCTTCTGGTCGGGATCGCCTGTTTAATTAATTAATTATATATTTTTTTTTACATACAATTTAAATTTTAAAACATAAAAATAAAATAAAATAAAACTATTCTAAGTGGGGTCGAGGAATGCGGGTGGGATCGTTTAGTAATCAGGGCGGATTCTCCGCCCATTAGGGGGCGAGGACAGGGGTTTTGCGAGAATATAAAAGAGTATGTGATAATAAAACTATGTTTTAGATTCACATACTCTTTTATATTCTCGGACGAAACTCGTTCCTAAAAGCCATTACACCATTTAGGCATGAGGCGTTGTAGTGTGTCGTTTAAACGCATTCTATAAATGTATTTAAACGCGGAATTTGATCAAAATTTAAACAAATTAGTGAAACTAGATACACTAGATACCATGTTGGATCAAACGTAACATAATAAACCAAACATTAATCTCAAAAAGCCTTACTGTATTTTAGTTGGTGCCTCTTAGTATTTCTCGCCTAACTCCGAGCTCCTCTCGCACGCACACACTACAACGGGCCTCATGCCTAAATGGTGTAATGGCTTTTAGGAAACGAGTTTCATTCCGAATATAAAAGAGTATGTGAATCTAAAACATAGTTTTATTATCATGCGCTTAAGAGAGAAAAAACTGCTTTAGCTTATTTAATTACTGAGGTTTGATTTAATCGGATCTAATGTATCAATGTAAATTTAGTTACAATACATTGTGTAAGCTAAAATTTTTACAAAGGAAAAATTTTCTTGAGTGAAGATCTTGGAGTGATCTGAATGTCCGAAAGGGCTCCCTTAAATAGATAACCACAAGATGCTTCATTATTTGCTCCATGCCACCGTTGTTTATTTTTCAAAAGGTTCTTTGTTTTCTTCTGCATTTTCTCCCTTTTATCCCGTGATTACACAGTAAAGGAATATGCTTTTCACTGTTGATGAATAGTAATTTTGACTTTTTACTGTAGCAGCACAGTGATTTTTGTCGATAGTTGAAAACTTTGGCAAAAGGACGATTCCTGCTGTCTGTCTATCTGCCAGCTTTTGAAATTTGATAATTCATGGATTCCATGACAGATTTTTGCAGATTTGGATGTATGTATAGAATCGCTGTACACGCGTTTCACCGGAAACATCGGGCCAAAATGTATTTCGATTTTACTCGAATGGTAAGCAATCACGGGTCGTCTTGTTGTGCTTTCTCAATTCGAGAACATTCATCTTCTACAAAATTCTCAATATCATCAAGATGAATTTCTTTTTCTTTTTCTTTTCCTTTGTTTTTTGTATCTTTTTTACAAAATTTGCAATTATGGTATTCTCCTAAACTGGATTTAAGAGCTTCGCATAAATGGCCATTATATTCAGGGGTGGTGTTAAACAAGTTGTAAAAAAAATTTTCAAAATTACAAATAATTTTGACAGCTTCAGATGTAATGGGGACACCGGTTTTGCTTGTAACCAAAATGTATTTTGAATGAAAGTTTACTTTGGCTTTGGATTCACCACTAAATGTTTTTAAAGATGTCACTATCCTTTGAAATGACAAGGATCTCCAATCTTCTAATATTAGTTCACTAACACTAGAATATTGTCCTTCTTTTGGTTTGTCCAAATACACTTGTTGGGAAGTTTTGATTTGGATATGATGATATCCTTTGTATAAAACATTGTTTTCGTCCCAAAAGGTATGGTCTCATTAAATTTCAAAATGATTTGTAGTTCGTGATTTTTGACAACATATTTTTTGAAATCAATTAAGCACTGTAGAAGTTTTGGATCTATTAAGGATAATTCCCTGAAATCAGGACTAGGAATCATCATCTTAATTAGACCACAATAAAATGTATTTCTTACAAATGTGGGTTCAGCTCCTTCGAAAAAGATGAACTGACCAAATTTCTTTTCAAACGTGCCAATGTAAGTTTTTTCAGGATCAGAATCACAAATGACTCTGGCTTCACCTTCAAGAGAAAGAAAGTCTTGAAGTGAAATGTCAGAAAGGGTTGCGCTTTCTTTGTTTTGGGTTTTTCCTAGACTTTTGAATCTGTCATGAAACTTTTCTTGGTTGGTTTGGACAGCTTCTTTGTAGGAGAAATTTCTGAATCTTTGATTTTCAGAAATTGGAAAAGTAGGCATTCTTGGCCTAGAACGGATGTCTTCTACGAAAAGGTTGGGGTCTCAGAGATAATTGGGAATGATCAATGAGATGTTTGTAAGGTGAAGGATCTGATCCCTTGTTTTTATGGAATTCAAGGAAAGCTGTTTGAGCATCAATGAATGCTTTAAAACTTTTGTGTTTGTATGGTTTGTTTTTGACAAGTGGTTCAACTTGCTCCCAATTAGTGTAAAAACCACGGCTTGGGCCATCAAAGATGACATAGAATTTTTTACCAGGCATTGAAGTGCCAAATCCTACAAAAGGAGTAGTGTCTTTTTGTTGGGGATTTGAAACTGATTTTGAATATCCATGTGTTCTTGCGAACTTGTTTCAAATGTATCCTTCACAATTTGTGGTAATGTTTCATTGGTTTCATTACTCTTGGTAATGTCGCCTTTTAATCTCTTTTTCAAATTAGAGATTTTTTCTTAATTACCGTATTTCCATTTCTTTGATTTCCATTGTTCTTCAAGGTCCTCCAATTATTTCTCAATGTCTCGACATTTTAACCGCAATTCACGTGTTAATGAATCGAAGAAGATAATTATCTTTACTTTTAATAATTTCAATGTCAAAATCATAATGGCTAAACCACATTTGTCATCCTCGATTAATCTACCTTGTTTATAATCGTACAATTTTGCAATTTAGGAAAGATTTACAAACTGAAGAGTCTGTTCTTACCAGAAATTTGTTGGAAATAATGTAGAGTCTGAACTTTGAGATTGCCTTTTTCATAGCAAGGATTTCCTTTTCGTTAATGTGATAGTTCTTTTCTGAATCTGTAAAAGTTCTAGAGGAGTAACTACACAATTTTTCTTCTTCTTCAGAAAAACTGTTTTTGGCTTTTAATACTCCCCCCCAAAAATCTTGGGAAGCATCAGTTTCTATAATAATTTTATCAGCTGGTAAAGGATGATAAAGAGATGGAATACTTTTTATTTTTGATTTAATCTTTTGAATGTAAAGACTATCTTCTTTAGTCCAATTCCATTTGTAATTTTTCTTGAGTTTCTTTTGAAGAGGTGCTCTCATTTTTGCAAGGTTTGAAATAAATGATTCAACATAGTTTAAACAACCTAAAAATCTCATAAGTTGTTTTTGATCTGTAATTTCATTTGGAAAATTTTGAATATGGTCAAGGATATGGGGCTTGAGTTGTTTAAAACCGTAAGCAATTTCCAATCCAAGGTATCCAATTTTTCTTTAAAAGTTCGCTTTTTCTTTGACAAAACGATTCCTTCTTTTGGACTTTTCAAAGGACTTGTAAAACATGTTGTTCATGATCTTCTTCGCTTTCTCCCGAGAAAAACTAAGATATCATCAATGTATACACAACAAAATTCATTGAAGGTTTTGAAGGTATTATCTATGTGTCTTTGAAAGATACCTGGAGCTTGTTTGAGGCCAAAAGGTACTACTGTCCATTGAAAGTGTCCTTGTGGACAACTAAAGGCTGTAAGGGGTTTTGTTGATTCTTCAAATCTAACTTGATGGAAGCCAGATTTTAGATCAAATGATGAAAATATCATTTTCCCTTTTATAAGGTGGATAAGGCTTTGCATATTTGGAAGAATGTAACCATCAGCTTTTGTGATTTTATTAAGTTGTGAATAGTCAATGACCATTCTAGCTTTTCCTCTTCTTTTTTCTGCTTCTTTTCTAACCATAAAGGCTGGAGAAGAGAAAAGAGATTTACTAGGTTCAATGACACCTAGTTCTAGGAGTTCTTTGATTTGAATAGAGAATTCTTCTCTATCTTTTGGACTGTATGTCATTGCTTTGGCACGGATGATTTTATTTTTGAATTCATCAAGAATTTCAATTTTTGCTGTGAAAGTTCCTTTGTTGATGTTTGGATCAAGGGGATTTTCATAACAGCAAAGTTCAAAGAGTTTAGCAATTTCTTGCCTTTCTGTATTGATTTTAAAAATTTCTAATTCTTCATTAGAGATGAAAATGTTTGAATTTTTTGCAATATTCTCTCCTTTTGGAGGAGAAATTTTTTTTGAATTTGAGATTTTGAACATGTCTAAAAAAATTTCTTTTAAAGAGTTAAAAGCTAAGGCTTTTCTTTTCTTTAAAATCCAAATTTTCTTATGTTGTAAGGTAAAACTTCTTGAGTTGATTTCTTGAATAAATGGATGATATAACCGACAAAAAGTTATTTCCAATTATGAAATCAATTCTGCTTTCAAGTTAGTAAACTGTTGAAATTTTGAATTCAAAATTTTGGATAGTGGAGTTGTGGTTTCACATATTCCTATATTAATGTTTTAACAACTTTTGAAGTGGATATTTCGAATTATTCGCAATTTTTAATTTTAAAGTTCTTTCAAGAAAAAGACCCAAAATTGCTTTGGAATAATCCATTTGCTTGCAGTGCATACAGATGCTCCTGTATCAATGTAAGCATGAATTGTGTATTTTTTGTATCCTTCAAAACTAAGTTTGATAGGAATGTAAATAGAATTGGGATTTTTATATTTTTATTACTCATAATCGAAAGATTCTAATGATGAATAATCGATTCAAATGTCAGATAAAATGTCTAGATTCTCAGATCACTAGGATCTTTAACTGGATAAAAACCTTGTTTTTCAAAAGTTTTTAACAGTTTGACACGGTCTTCATTTCCAATTCTTGCAGAGCACTCATTTGCATAGTGTCCTGATTCGTTGCAGAGCCAACATCTGCAATTCTTTTTCTTTTGAGGACAAAATTTCTTTTTGTCTTCAAGCTTTCCTTTTTTAGGTTTAGTGTATTTTTTAAAGAATTTCTTTTTTCTAAAGAATTTCTTTTTATAAGGTTTTTTATATTTTTTGAACCTATAACTTTTTCTTTTTCGTTTTTGAATTGTTTTTTCTTTTTTCTTTCTTTCAGGATAACATCCATAATGTCCTGGGATTCTATCCAAGTATTTACTACAGCAAATTCTAGGATTTCTGGGTACTGTTTTAACACTAGATCTTATTAAATGTGCTTGCTTACATTTATCTGCAAGTAGGTTTCTTGTAACAGTAATTGCTAATCCTAAGGAGGAATCAATTTGCATGTTAGCTTTGAAATTATCTGTGCTTGGTTCTTGTATTTTAATGGCTTCATTAAAGAGAATGATGACTTCATCATTAAAAGGATAAGGAAGTTTTCTCATAAATTTTTCTGTTAATTGTTTCCATTCTGTTGGAGGACAAATGTAATAGTATTTTGAGAATTCGCATGTGTATTCTTCAAAATAGCACATGTCACAAATTGTCATTTTTTCTAAATGGTTTAAAGCATCTCCTTGATCAATAATTGATCTGACGCTTTTGTAAGCTTCAAAGGTTTGTCCAGTGAATTGTTTATAGATCTGTTCCACAATTCTTTTGATAAATTGAGGAATGTTTCCACGGGTTTCAAGCCACATAGCATTTTTTGCTTCATAGCTGAAAGTTGTAAGAAATGCTTTCACATTTCTTCTTGTACTTGAAATAACATAGTGCCATGAGTTTTGCTCATCTCTATGTATTTCTTTATGGATGATCATTGAAATCATGATATTATTATACCAATCTTCAATGACTGTTTCTGGATTTATTACACAGTCTAGGTCAAGTATCTTAACATCGATAGGCAATTTCTTTGGTTTATGAAGAAGATATGAAGGATCAATTTCATTATCTTCATAAGGTGTTGGTCTAGGAGTGAAGTCTCCTATGGGTCTTTTTCCATCCCCTTTTAGGTTTGATGATGTAGGTTCATAGTCCATTGGGACCGCTTGATTCGACTTTTTGGTTCTCTAATTTTAACTCCAATGTCGGTGTTTGTGAAGAATCTTTCATGTATGATGGTATCTTCTTCGTAACTTTCTGAATTATCAATTGTTATTGGATCTTTTTATTTCAAGCGGATTTTCAAATCGATTTGGTAAGAATGACTTCTTGATCATTTATGTTGACTTTTTGAAGATAGAAGCTATTTTTTCGAGTTCATTATCTTCAAATGCCAATAGAACATTAAGATGTCCTAAGTCATTAGATGATTCATAAATGTTTTCAAGGATTTTTCTTACTTGACCATTCGATTCGAGAGTTTTCAAAATCGAATTTTCCTTTTCTTGTGTTTTTCTGTTTTTCTGTAAATTCCTCTCTTTTTTGAAGGATTCCATATTTTTTAACTGGCTTAACCGGGTCTTTTAATGTTGAGGTAATTGGATTCTTGATTTCAGTTATGATTATTGCCGAATGTTGGTCTAAAGATTTTTCAGTCTTTGAATGATAATCTTTAAGATCATTTTTTAATTCTTCGATAATGTCTTTTAAAGATTTTATCTCTTTCAATATTTCTCCTAATGACATTATTTTTCGATTAAGAGGACATTAGCTAATTGGTTTACCGTTTCTTTAATTTCTCTTATTTCTCTTTTTGCTACTACTTTCGAAAGTCTTCTTTCCATCTATACATGGGATCTTTCCTAGTTGATGTTGAATGTAAAGTAAAGGTTTTGTTCTTTAACAAGAGTCCTTTTTTGTTCGAGATCAATTTGTAATAATTTTCTTGTCGGTTGGACAAGCCAATCAAATTCTGTTTCTTTATGTTCAAGATAATCTGAGAATAAGGGATCAATCTTTATTCCTTTTGGTTCTTTAACAATTGTCATATTGTGTTGGTTATGAATTGCATAACTCACAAGATATGAAACTGAAAAAAGAACATTGTTGTCTTTGACTAAATCTTTTCTTCCGTATTTGAATACGAAGGAAAGAATTCCATCAAAGTCTTGGTCATGAAGACTTATTGAAAGTCTTGGATGTGATGTGAAAATCAGTTTTCCACATGCAAGGTTTCCATTTAAGGTGCCTAAGCATCCTTCTTTAGGATTTTTGATTCTTTCATCAATTAATCCCATTACAATAGGTTGGTCAATTTTGTCAGATAGGGTGCTTGAGTTGAATCAAGATAGCTCCTATTGTAACCCAAAAGGTTTTTATTGTTATCCAAGTCAATCTTTTGCTTGGCTTTGTTAATGTCTTATTTAGTAAGAAGAGAGATTCCTATCTTACCATAAGTGTGTTGAATGTGGATAGAAAATTCTTTTTGGGAAACCCCATAGTAAATATGCTTATCCCTATTCATAAATTTGTTGATGAAATTAGGTTGTACAAACACTTCACTTGGATTTAATGTCAAATTTGTTTTACCAATTTTGCCGCTTTTTTGTCGAAATCGAATTTCTTTTGAAAAGTTTCCAAGAGACTTAGTTTGTTCAACAACTTCGTCAACTTCAAATTCGATAGAGTTATTTCGCTACTCATGATGATGATAAAGATAATGTAATATAAATTCTTTAACATCTTCTTCAAATAATGTTTTGTATTTATCACGTTGTTGTCTCATATAAATTCTAACTGAATGATGAACATGTTCAAACATTAGTTGGAATCTATATTCTTCATAATATTCATAAAGGTTTCCTTTATTTGCAATTGAATGTGAGTAGGCCATACAGATTTTACAATCTATCATGATGTATGATGATGTAAAGCATAATGAACTAAAAATGTTTTAACTTCTTCAAAATGATTACTTAAAGCCGTATTCATTTTTTCTTTTTGTTGGTTTATTGCAATTCTGTGTGCTCCAACAATGCACAAATATGTGTATCTATAATACCAGTATGTGTACATACCATAGTGTTTTGTAATTGTAATAATGTATGTATTACATAAACGACATTCAATCATTATGTAAGATGATTTAATGAGTAATGCATTAAATAGCATTCCATTTCAGAGTTATAATTTGTTGATGCAATATTTCTTTCATTTTCATGAATTCTATATGCATAAAGATATAGACTTATATTCCTATAAGCTTTCAACTGTGAACATTTATCATAATGATACATATAGAGAGTAAAATAATTCTCTAAATTAAATGTATAACGATTGCACATTCTACAGCTTTATTCATTTTAATGTAAATGCTCGCTCGATACTCAGCTTTTTAACGCATTTTATAAATGTATTTAAACGCGGAATTTGATCGAAATTTAAACAAATTAATAAAACTAGATACACTAGATACCATGTTGGATCAAACGTAATATAATAAACCAAACATTAATCTCAAAAAGCCTTACTGTATTTTAGTTGGTGCCTCTTAGTATTTTCTGCCTAACTCCGACTTCTTCATAAACCAAAGAAATTGCCTATCGATGTTAAGATACTTGACCTAGACGTGTAATAAATCCGAGCTGCGGTCATTGAAGATTGGTATAATAATATCATGATTTCAATGATCATCCATAAAGAAATACATAGAGATGAGCAAAACTCATGGCACTATGTTATTTCAAGTACAAGAGGAAATGTGAAAGCATTTCTTACAACTTTCAACTATGAAGCAAAAAATGCTCGTGGCTTGAAACCCGTGGAAACATTCCTCAATTTATCAAAAGAATTGTGGAACAGATCTATAAACAATTCACTGGACAAACCTTTGAAGCTTACAAAAGCGTCAGATCAATTATTGATCAAGGAGATGCTTTAAACTATTTAGAAAAAATGACAATTTGTGACATGTGCTATTTTGAAGAATACACATGCGAATTCTCAAAATACTATTACATTTGTCCTCAAATTTGTTTTACTAATTTTTGCCAGTTTTTTGTCAGAAATCAGAATTTCTTTTGAAAAGTTTCCAAGAGACTCAGTTTGCTCAACAACTTCGTCAACTTCAAATTCAGTAGTTATTTCGCTACTCATGATGATGATAAAAATAATGTAATATAAATTCTTTAACATCTTCTTCAAATAATGTTTTGTATTTATCACGTTGTTGTCTCATATAAATTCTAACTGAATGATGAACATGTTCAAACATTAGTTGGAATCTATATTCTTCATAATATTCATAAAGGTTTCCTTTATTTGCAATTGAATGTGAGTAGGCTACACAGATTTTACAATCTATCATGATGTATGATGATGTAAAGCATAATGAACTAAAAAATGTTTTAACTTCTCGGGGTGGAACAAAACAAACAAGAATAACAGAGGACAAGAAACCCACAAAAGAGGGAAGAGGGGGACGGGGCGAGAACAGGGTTTTTTGCCATCCCTACTTAAATAGCATCCTGGTCCACTTTATTAAGGAAAATTTGACAATTGATTGAGCAACGTTTTCATTGGTCCAGCAAGTAGGGTCTAGTCCATATGGTCCCCACATTTCCTATTTTATCTTCTAAGAATACAATTTTAAATTATATATTCCAAATTGGTAGGGCTAGCCAATATGGTCCCTGTTCTCTGCTCCACATTCCCTATTTTATCTTCTAAGAATACAATTTTAAATTATTATATATTCCAAATTATGTTTTGCTAAAGTTTAGTGTGTTTAAAAATAATTTTTAACAGATTTTAAAAAAAATTAGTGAAATATATAATTGAAAAATTGATAAAAATTGTAAGTCGTATGAAAATAGTTTTAAACATATTGTCTTTGGTTTTCGATAAATTTAAGTCAACTACATCAATTATTTTTGTCCTTCTCATACCTACATTATTAGATGTAAAGAAAAATTAAAAGTAGCACGTAATTTTAATTTTACTTAATTAACATTTATCTACTAACAAACAAAACCAAAAATATAATTATTTTAAGACATTTAATTTTTTGCACTTAGAAAAATTAAATCATAGCATCATATGTTAGCAAATGTCAAGAAAACCATTCTACATTCATGCTAAATTGTATCATTAGACTAGAGAGTTCACATATATTTTGTCAATAGTTCTCATTTTATTTATGGAATCCCCCGATGTATGTATCATTGATAGTTTTGTTGGTGGATTTTTGTATAAAGTGACCTGGAAAGAAGTGCATAAACAAGAAAATCGAAAATATACGAAATGAAAAGTCGGCGTAAGTGTTGAATACTTTCATTCTTAAAAATGATTTTGTCCCCATGAACTATCATTTCACGGCTTATAGAATCAACTCCCAAGATCTAACGATTAACACTTGTTTTCATAAAGACTTCAAAACACAAAGACAACGAACCGAAAATTGTTTTGTACTCTAAACGATGAATATGAAATGAAAACTAGAATTTATGCAACAAATACAAGAAATTTAGTTCAATGAATGAATTTATGATTTGATTGTGTTTGTCTATCAATTATGTACATTATAGGACGTCTAGTTTTTAATTCACCGTTATCATTTCTCGACCAGCAAACAAGAAAAGATATTCGTTTAGTTATTTAAAAATTCTTTTCACTCAAACAAATTCGAGCATGTTAAAGTCGTGCTTAAATAGCATCCTGGTCCACTTTATTAATGAAAATTTGACAATTGATTGAGCAACGTTTTCATTGGTCCAGCACGTAAGGCTAGTCAGTATGGTCTCTGTACTCTGCACCACATTTCCTATTTTATCTTCTAAGAATACAATTTTAAATTATTATATATTCCAAATTATGTTTTGCTAAAGATAAGTGTATTTAAAAATAGGTTTTTTAACAGATTTTGAAATAAATTAGTAAGATGTGATTAAAAAATTAATAAAAATTATAGATCGTCTGAAATATGAATAAAAATGAATTTAAAAAATAATAATAAAAAACTCTTCCAAATATATATTAAATGTTTGCTGTCATAAATTTATTAAAATTTTGACCCACGTTACACGTATATATACTTTGAAATGCACGTTGATCACAATATAACCTATTGTCTTTGGTTCTCAATAAATTTAAGTCAACTACATCAATTATTTTTTTCCTTCACATAACTACATTATTAAATGTAAAGAAAAATGGTTAATTATACTAATGGTCCCTATTCTTTTAGATTTGTAATAATTTCATCAATATTCAATTTTTTTAGCATATATCATCCATATTCTTTCATTTATTTACACAGATGGTCCACAAATCATTATTTTGACAATTTTGCCTCTTGAATTAAATAAATTAAAATGATAAAAAAATACAATAAAAATATTGCAATTGGGCTATTAACATTTTAAAAAGTACAAATAAATCTTAAACTATTCTATTTTATACAGATATGTGTTCTTCTCCAACAAAAATGAATAATCTTTTCCAACCCATCCACCCCACCATTATTCTTTTAAGCTACACAAGTCCACATGTACAAATTCTTGACAATCAACCATTTAGTGTATTCCACTCTATATATTTTGATAGCAACTAATTATTTTCTATAATTTCTATTTTCTGACAGAGGGTTCCTAAGGATAGCTCAGGCGTCTTTGTATTTTCTTATGTGAAGTTCACATATAATGCATACTATTTTTCAATACAACCGGTGTAAATGAATAGTAGTTGTACATACAAATTTTGTGCTAGTGGAAGATTTTATTTCCTAAATTTGCAGATTAGTCACTAATTGCGACGAATGCTGATGTATAACTCTATGTTTATCTTCATCAATGTAACAAGATGGGGAACATAGTGAATTTGTCCCCTTATATATGGACCGTATTTCAGCTTATTTGTTCTTTCTTTTTCTTTTATTATTACTATTCATTGTTTCCAATCGTATCTGGTCTTTAAAGTCTTATGAAACTGAAATTTTAAGGTAGCCAAAATTTGAAGAGTTGTTTCAAGCTTAGGGTGGTTATATGGGTTTTAAACCAGTTGCCAAGAAAAGGAAGCTTGAATGGTCTCCCAAACCAAATCTTGGGTTTTAAGTATTTTGATGCACAAAAAACAGGATCTTCAGCATTCTGGGGAGGAATTTGGAAAAGATTATTCTTTTTTTGTTGGAGAAGAACACATATCTGTATAAAATAAAATAGTTTAGGATTTATTTGTACTTTTAAAAAGGTTAAGGGCCAATTGCAATATTTTCATTGTATTTTTTTTTATCATTTTAATTTATTTAAGTCAAGGAAATAATTATCAAATAATTGTCAAAATAATGAAAATAGTGATTTGGGGACCATCTATGCGAATAAATAAAAGAATGAGGATGATATTTGCTATAAAAAATTGAATGAAGATGAAATCGTTACAAATCTAAAAGAATGAGACCATTAGTGTAATTAACCCAAAGAAAAATTAAAAGTAGCACGTAATTTTAATTTGAGATAATAGCGTATTTGGTCTCCCAACCTTTCAAAAATATTGGGGATATGTCCCTAAACTTAAAAAATAGTACCAGACATCCCCAACGTTTGAAAAACTTGGTATGATAGGTCCTTTCTGACGAAATTACCATTCCCTTTAACTAAACAGAAAACAAAAAACAAGAAAAAAAAAAAAATAATTAAATTTATACCAAAAAAATAAAAAGTTACAAAGTGGCCTCTTTTTTTTTTTTTTTTTTTATCAAACTTTAAAAAAATGAGAGGTTGATTCACCACCACTACTACAGTACAGAACCACTGCTACCACCACCACTATTACTATTGTGCACTGCCACCACCGCCGCCGTCGCCGTCACCACCGCCACTACTACTACTGTGCAGAACCGAAATATAGAAACGAGATGAAGCGAGATTGATTTTTTTTTCAAGACCCTCCAAGTCCGTGTCGCAATCGCCCAAAGTTCTAGAACATGATGGTAATTTAGGGAACTGTTGAACAACAGCAACCTTGAACTCATGCAAACCAGTGGTTGATTCCTCCAATAAAGAGGACGAAGGCCCCTCTAAGTTACCGGAAGTCCCAACTGCATTTTTACCTGCGACGAAGCATTCTTCCTCACATTCACGCAAATATTTTCCAAGTCCAGGTTTCTTTGGAGCAGTTGAACCTTTTTATTTCTTACCCATATAAAAATAGTTGAAATAAATTATTCCACCGACAGCTGGGAATCAACAGCCAATCAAAATTTGAATTTTTAACCTCCGACAAAACACTGTAGCAGCATTTTGAAAATTTTGAATCTCAACTATATTTATCACAAAAGTTAAAATAAAACCAAGAACAAGCAGGCGCACTAAGTTATAGAGCATTAACAATGCATTAATGGATCCAAAACTTCATGGAATAAATGCTTGGGGCAGAAAATTGAATGATTTCAGAACCGGAATTAGATGGACGCTGCTGATAATAGAAGCTCCCACTACAAAGAAAGCCCATCGCGACCAATGCAGGCGAAGATTTCACAGCCATTTTCACTGTTTTGTTGTCCTTCATCGCTATTTTCTTCATGGTAAGAAAAAAATTGTATGTACTGGTTATTAATGGGTTTTATAATAAAGAGGACCACTTTGTTACTTTTTCTTTTTTTGGGGATAAATTTAGTTATTTTTCAATCATTTTTTTTTTTATTTTTATTTTTTTGTTTATTTAAAGAGAAGTGCAATTTTGTCATAAAGAACCTACCATGTCAAGTTTTTCAAACGTTGAGGATGTTTAGTACTATTTTTTAAGATTAGGGGCATATCCCTAACGTTTTTGAAAGGTTGGAGACCAAATATGCAAGTATCCCTTTTAAGTTTACTTAACATTTCTCTACTAACAAACAAAACCAAAAATATAATTATTTTAAGATATTTAATTTTTTGCACTAAGAAAAATTAAATAATAGCATCATATGTTAGCAAATGTCAAGAAAATCATTCTACGTTCATGCTAAATTGTATCATTACACTAGATAGTTCACATATATTTTGTCAATAGTTCTCATTTTATTTATGGGAATGCCCCGATGTATGTATCATTGATAGTTTGCCATGAAAATATCCTAATTTGATAGAAATTTGGCATAAGTTGTTCAACATATAGTATAACAAACCAATATGGTCCATCATCATGCTAGAAATTACATACTCAACCCGACCTAAGGTTGCTCAGGGTGTCTCTCACAAAATGATGGTACCTCAATTCCGAGATGCATATGAGACCCGACCTTGTGACCCGAAGGTTTAACATGATTTGCGTGTATGTTCAAATTATGGTACATCTGATTACTATCTAAGGACATCATATACTGATCCAAGGACCGGTTGTCCCTACCATCTAAGTTATTGTCCCGACCCGGGAGATAACCGAGCACTAGTCGATCCTGAATAATTGCTTAGTCCTTCTCAATCTCTACTTGTACTCATCTTGATCGTTATCCACAACGAGGCCTAGTCCCTTTACAATTAAAATATTGATTTGGAGATAGAATTCTACTGAGATACGGTCTCCTAGGCCCATAGGCCGCCTACGCCCCCAACGTAGTCCTAATCTCTCTGAACTACACTATAAACCATTATATATATGTGCATTTGCCTCATTATTCAGGTTACATTATCTCTCTTGCACTATTCAGGTTTATAGGTTTTCGCTTATATTTCTCTGTCTACATCTGCTAACTTAAGCATCGAATGGTCTACGTGGTCACGCTTGAAGCCTTTATTTCTGGTAGTGGAAGTACTGATCGTGGTCATATTACGGTCAGCCATTCATCTCAGACAATAGACTGACTATAAGTCATCCTATGTACGAATATTGGTAGTATTAGTCTCTATGCTCATTTATCATGTTTCAAACTTCAACTTCTACGATGAATTAAGATTTTAATGTTTATTTAATATAAAGGGAACATTTATTTTTTATGAAAATTTGACAACCATTTTGTACGAATTCCGTCTGCAAGGTCGAATGCTATTAATAAATGAAAGTTTGAAGATATTTGTGCAAGAAGAAAAGATTGAAGATAGAAGTGCAAATAACCACAAAGTTTAGGATGGTTGCTGCAAATGTTTCCACACATATATATTGTTTTCTACAATAAGGACAACACAAGTTTCACATTTATTTCATACGGCAAGGGGATGGGGAAAAGACTTGAAAAGTAGATTAATGTCACTTTCTTATTAGGGAAAATAACATATTTAGTTCTCAATTTTTCAAAAATGTAAGGAATACAATAGACTTTTAAAAATAGTATCGGACATTTCTAACATTACAAAAAATAAGCATAATAGGCCATTTATAATGAAATTGCACTCCACTTTAAATAAATAAATAAAAAGAACAAATGATTGAAAAATAATCAAATGTACCCCAAAAAATAAAAAAATCATCTTCTTTATCAAACCTCAAAATCCAAAATCCACCATCACCTACAAAAATCCAAAAATCTCAAAATCTCCCATCTCAAATCGACCACCAATTGCTTCAAATTTCTGCTCACCAACATTGTCCATAATCAACAATGTTGTTAATACATCCACCTCTCTCTTTACATGAGTGCTAGCTTCTTGCAACAGACTTCCCTTTGCATATTTATAGAAGGTTAGCATTCGCTCAACAATATCTTGTCTGTCTCTAAGTTTCATGATGTCTGAAAATGCTTCGCTCTTCAACCACTTCAAAATCTCAATATGAAAATCGTATCATTGGAACAGCAGTACAGCTCCATTGTTTAGCTTGTAGCTATCTAAGGAATTATCAAATTTGTCAAAAAAATCAAGAATGTTGTTGAATGATAATTTTAAAACGAAATCCCAGTCTCAAATTCGACATAAAACAACATGTGTCCTAATTTGACTTCAGAAGCAACAATTGAATGCTTCTTGAGGTAAAATCACTACTGGTGCTATGGTTTCTAATTAATTCAAAAAAGGGGACAAATCATAGGTTTCCAACATTCTGTAAGTCATCAAGATGATGATACCATCAAATCTCACTGACACACTAAGTAGAAGTATGTTTTTCTCATCTTAAATGCAACGAGTAATCCACCATCACTATCGTATTTTGGGGTTTTTGAGTTTTTGGGGGTAGTGGTGGATTTTGGAGTTTGATTAAAAAAAAAAAAAAAATACATTTTTGTTATTTTTTTATTTTTTTAATACATTCAGTTATTTTTCAATCATTCTTTTTTTTTTAATTTATTTAAAGAAAATGGCAGTTTGTCGTATTTTGATGGACAAACGTCAATTGATCATACTAGCACCTTTGCAGGGACGAAATCTATCTTAAGGAGATTTGCTACGACATACCTCGCTTCATCTCATTTCTACATTTCTATTTTTTTTTTCTCGATTGTTCCTGTTAAATTTTGACAAAAATCTTAAGACTAGGGTTGTACAAATTAACAGCCAAACTGACCCGACCCGAACCGAATCGAATCGACTCGGTTCGATTTTTTTCTATTTCAAGTCGATCCGACTCAATTTTTAAAAAAATAAAATTTTGCTTTAGTTGGGCCCGAACCCGAAATTTCCAACTTCTGGTCAGTTCGGTTTGGTTTTTTCCAAACCAAACTTTTGTTGGTTTGGGTCGGGTTGGGTTGAAAACTGACTCAACCCGACCCACACCCATCCCATCCCTATTTAAGACAGATTTCGTATTTTGATATGTAATTATTTACGTTATTTTATTTGTTTTTATCATATTTTATATATTTTGGTTTTATAATTAATTACTAGTGTTGAGCATACTAGTGGAATGATTGGACATGAAAAATCAGAGAAATTCAATAGCACGGACTTCAAGCTTACTATTGGTGAATGGGTATGATGAATGGACAAATTTATACATAATTGGTGAATATGTATGATGAATGGACACATTCATTCATTATTTAATCCGAACTATCAGACCACATAAAAATATGAAATGATACGATTTAAGGACTTAGATTAATTAGACCAAATGGTGCACATATTCATGAAAAGAGATACAAACTCATTCAAAAAGACACTTCAAAACCTATAAATAGAGATCCTTAAATTCAATTTTTTAACACACCAAATCAATTCTAAATTATTAATTTATAAATTCTAATCCCTCTTTAAAATTATGTCTACGTAATTTCTAAGCAAATTTATGTTCAAACTAGTTTTGTGTAACTTATTAAAGTTCGTATTTTTTATTCCATTCGAGAAGAGTACAATCAATATTTTGGTTCAACCGACAAAGTTGTTATATATAGTACAATACCAATTTTAGAAAAAGCGTCGTATTTTGATAGACAAACGTCCATTGATCATACTAGCACCTTTGTAAGGACGAAATCTGTCTTAAGGAGATTTGCTATGACATACCTCACTTTATCTCATTTCTACATTTCTGTTTTTTTTCTCGATTGTTCTCGTTAAATTTTGACAAAAATCTTAAGACTGGGGTCGGACAAATTAACACTCAAACAGACATGACCCTAACCGAACCGACTCGGATCAATTTGTTTCAATTTCAGGTAGGTTTTCGGGTTGAGTTTTACCTAACCCGAAATGGACTCAATTTTTTTTAATTTTTTTGCTTTAGTTGGGCCCGAACCCGAAATTTCAAACTTTTGGTCGATTCGGTTTGGTTTTTGCCAAATCGAACCTTTGTTGGTTTTGGTTGGTTTGGGTCGAAAACTAACCCAACACGACCCACGCCCACCCCCCAACTTCGTATTTTGGTATATAATTTATTTACGTTATTTTATTTGTTTTATCATATTTTCTATATTATGGTTTTATAATTAATGACTAGTATTGAGCATACCAATGGAACAATTGGACATGAAAAATCAGAGAAATTCAATGGCACGAACTTCAAGCAATATCGATAATAAATACTATTGGTGAATGAGTATGATGAATGGACAAATTCATTCATAATTGGTGAATATGTATGAAGAGTGGACACATTCATTCATTATTTAATTCGAACCATCAAATCACATAAAAATATGAAATGGTACGATTTAAGGACTTAAATTAATTAGACCAAATAATGCACATATTCATGAAGTGACATACACCCATTGAAAAAGACACTTCAAAACATATAAATAGAGATCCTTAAATTAAATTTTTTTAACACACCAAATCAATTCTAAATTATTAATTTAAAAATTCTAATCCCTCTTCAAAATTATGTCTACGTAATTTCTGAGCAAATTTATATTCAAACTAGTTTTGTGTGACTTATTAAAGTTCGTATTTTTCATTCCATTCGAAAAGAGTAAAATCAATATTTTGGTTCAACCGACAAAGTTGTTATATATAGTACAATAGGAATTTTGGAAGAAGCGTTGTTTTTTGATAGACAAATGTCCATTGATCATAATAGCACCTATGTAGGGACGAAATCTGTCTTAAGGAGATTTGCTACGACATACCTCGCTATATCTCATTTCTACATTTCTGTTTTTTTTTCTCGATTGTTCCCATTAAATTTTGACAAAAATCTTAAGACAAGGGTTGGACAAATTTATAGTCAAACTGACCTGACCCTAACCGAACCGACTCGGGTAAATTTTTTCTATTTCAGGTCGGTTTTCGGGTTGGTTTTACCCAACCCGAAATGGACTCGATTTTTTTTTTTTTTTGCTTTAGTTGGGCCCGAACTCGAAATTTCAAACTTCTGATCAATTTGGTTTAGTTTTTGCCAAATCAAACTTTTGTTGGTTTAAGTCGAAAACTGACCCAACCCGACCCACACCCACACCCACACCCACCTCTACTTAAGACAGACTTCATATTTTGGTATGTAATTTATTTATGTTATTTTATTTGTTTTTATCATATTTTCTATATTAGAGTTTTATAATTAATGACTAGTATTGAGCATACTAGTGGAACAATTGGACATGAAAAATCAGAGAAATTGAATGGCACGAACTTTCAAGCAATATCAATAGTAAATGCTATTGGTGAATGTATATGATGAATGGACAAATTCATTCATAATTGGTGAATATGTATGAAGACTGGACACATTCATTCATTATTTAATCCGAACTATCAAATCACATAAAAATATAAAATGGTATGATTTAAGGACTTGGATTAATTAGACCAAATAGTGCACATATTCATGAAAAGACACACACTTATTCAAAAAGACACTTCAAAACCTATAAATAGAGATCCTTAAATTCAATTTTTTTAACACACCAAATTGATTCTAAATTATTAATTTATAAATTCTAATCCCTCTTCAAAATTCTGTCTACGTAATTTCTAAGCAAATTTTTGTTTAAACTAGTTTTGTGTAACTTATTAAAGTCCATATTTCTCATTCTATTCGAGAAGAGTACAATCAATATTTTAGTTCAACTGACAAAGTTGTTATATATAGTACAATACCACTTTTGGAAGAAGCGTCGTATTTTGATGGACAAACGTCCATTGATCATACTAGCACCTTTGCGGAACGAAATCGGTCTTAAGGAGATTTGCTACGATATACATCGTTTTATCTCATTTCTACATTTCTATTTTTTTTCCTCGATTGTTCCCATTAACTTTTGACAAAAATCTTAAGACTAGGGTTAGACAAATTAACGGTCAAACTGACTTGACCCAAACCGAACCGAACCGAACCAAATCGACTCAAGTCGATTTTTTTTCTATTTCTGGTCAATTTTCAACCCAACCCGAAATCGAGTCGATTTTTTTAAATTTTTTTTTACTTTAGTTGTCCCGAACCCGAAATTTCCAACTTCTGGTTAGTTTGGTTTGGTTTTTACCAAACCAAACATTTGTTGGTTTGTGTCGGGTTGGGTCGAAAACTGACCCAACCCCACTCACTCCCACTCCCACTCCTACTTAAGACAGACTTTGTAATTTGGTATGTAATTTATTTACATTATTTTATTTATTTTTATCATATTTTCTATATTATGGTTTTATAATTAATGACTAGTATTGAGCATACTAGTGGAAAGATTGGACATGAAAAATCAAAGAAATTCAATGGCACGGACTTCAAGCAATATCAATAGTAAATGCTATGATTATCAGTTTTGGGTTATAGCAAAACTTGGAGAGAAAAGTAGTTATAATTGCTAACTTTATTCTAAATAGTGTTCTCCATAAGAAAATTAGTTCGATACCTTATGAACTATGGAAAAGAGAGAATGCCTTCCTACAATATTTGAAAGTGTGGGGGTGTTTAGCAAAAGTGTATATTCAACCTCCAAAAAGGATTAAATTAAGTCTTCAAACTATTGATTATATTTTTATCGGATATTCAATTAATATTAGTTCTTACAGATTTCTTGTGCAAAAATCTGACATAAGGGACATTTATGTCAATACTATTATTGAATCGAGAGATACCAAATTCTTTGAAAACGTGTTCCTTAATAAAAGAGATATTTCTGAGAATACTAAAAAGAGAACACGTGATATTACTTTTGAAAGTAATAAAGAGTTTGAACCAAGAAGGAGTAAAAGAGCAAAAATTGCTAAGTCATTTGGTCCAAATTTTTATCATTCATGATTGAGAACGATCCTTGAAACGTTTAACGAGGTTGTATCTAGCCTAAAATCCTTATTATGAAAAGAAGCTATAAATAGCGAGATCGAATCCATTATGAGTAATAATACTTGGCAATTGGTTGATCTTCCTAATGAAACCAAACCAATAGGAAACAAATGGATTTCTAAGAGAAAATTAAAATCTGATAGTTCAATAGATAAGTATAAGGCTCGACTTGTTGCCAAATGGTATCTTTAAAAAGAAGGGATTGACTTCTTTGACACTTATTCGACGGTAGCAAAGATTACTTATATCCGTGTTTTTAATTGCAATAACTATCTTGTATAACCCATAGATACATCAAATAGATATTAAGACTACATTTTTAAATGGTGAATTAAACGAGTAAGTTTATATGGAACAACCAGAAAGCTTCAAAGTGAAAGGACAATAAAAGATAAAGTTTGTAAACTTATCAAATCCTTATACAGATTGAAGAAGCTCCTAAACAATGGCACAAGAAGTTTGACCGTGTCATGATTAGGAATGGATTCACCATAAATGAATGCGATAAACGCGTATACTCAAAGAAATTTGGAGAAGCATATGTATTGGTTTGTCTTTATGTAGATGGCATGCTCATATTAGGGACTAATATAAAAGTCATTAACAAAACAAAGAAAATGCTCACCAATAACTTTGATATGAAAAATATGGGTGAAGCAGATGTGATTCTGGAAATGAAAATCTCTAGAACATCTAATGAGATTACTTTGTCACAAACTCACTATGTAGATAAAGTGATTCAAAGATTTAAAACATATAGTATAAAAGAAACTAGTAATCCATTTCTTCCTCATGTAGTTCTTCACAAGAATACTGGAAATGGAAAAAATCAATTAGAATATGTCCAGATAATTGAAAGTCTAATACACTTAATTAATTGTACAGGGCTAGACATAGCTTACTCGGTAAGTAAGCTAAGTTCATATACAAGTAACCTTAGTAATGAACATTGTAATGCATTACTTAAAGTGTTGGGCTACTTGAAACGTACCAAATAGTATTCATTACATTATGGAAAATATCCTCCAGTAGTTGAAAGATTCAGTGATACCAATTGGATATCAGATACAAATAAATCTAAATCCACTAGTGGCTATGTATTTATTCTTGGTGGTGGTGCTATATCTTAGAAACCTTTTAAACAACATGTATAGCTCACTCAACTATGGAATATGAGTTTATTGCCTTAGATAAAGCAAGAGAAGAAGCGGAATAACTTAGAATCTTCTTACAAGATATTCTTATATGGCCAAAGCCTGTGCCTGCTATATGTATTAATTGCGATAACCAAGCAACTATATTTAGAGCAAATTTTTTTGTGTATAACGGAAAGTCAAGATATATACATCATAGACAAAATACCGTTCAATAGTTACTCTCAGATGGAACAATATCAATTGATTTTGTTAAGTCAAAAGATAACCTAGCGAATCCATTTACAAAAAGGTTATCTAGAAAGAGAATATACCACTGCGCATCGAAAGAAAGGAGTTTAAAGCCTAAATTCTAATGAGTCAACTTAATGGAAACCTAACATGGAGACTGGAGATCCTACATAATATGTTCAATAGGAAAACTAGTTTATGAATGACTTAATGAGAAGCACTTCGGAGTTTTAACTCCTTCCCATTTGTATGATGTAAAAGTGTTGCCTACAAATATTGTTAATGATAAGTTTTGCTTTTAATGATGACTATATCTTGTAAAGTACGAGTGGAGTATTGTAAGGTACTCTTTATAGAACATCACCTATGTTAATGCGAACGTGGCCGGTTCTTTAAGAATTTTATTTAAGCAAATTTTTTAAAGTACTCGCAAAACCCAAGTAGTTCAGAGACAACCAAGTTTGATATAAGAGATGATGTGTTTGACCTATTGTCGGGTTTGCCTAAGTAAGTTCGATATATTTTTAGAAAAGAAGGTTCAAAGCGAAAGTTACCTATCTTGATGCGTTATCTTTTAGATAGTACTTTTCTTTTGTATTCCTTGATTTAAGTCAACTTCTTTCATTCATGTGGGAGATTGTTGGAATTAATTGAATTTTATCGGGTTGAATCGTGAAATATATTTAATGATGTTGGCTATTACAAATAATTTTGGGTAAATTGAAAAAAGTCTCAAATAAAAAAAAAGGAGATAATTGCATATTTGGTTTCCAACTTTTCAAAAGATTTCGTTGAAATTGTTCGCTTGGAAATTTCTCTTGGACATGAGACCTAAATCGTTGGAGATATGCCTCTAACCTAAAAAAAATAGCACCACACATCTCTAAAGTATGAAAAACTTGGCGTGGTAGGTCCTTTATGAGAAAATTGACATTCCCTTTAAATAAAAAAAACAAAAAAGAGAAAAAAAAAACATGATTGAAAAATAACCAAATGTACCCCAAAAAATAAAAAGTATGAAATGTAACCCAAAAAAATAAAATATAACAAAGATGCTATCTTCTCTAAAAATCTAAAATCCACAAAAAAAAAAAAAAAAAAATCC
The DNA here is from genome assembly GCA_023638005.1 of Forsythia suspensa. Taxonomy (NCBI): domain Eukaryota; kingdom Viridiplantae; phylum Streptophyta; class Magnoliopsida; order Lamiales; family Oleaceae; genus Forsythia; species Forsythia suspensa. The sequence goes on along the minus strand of CM042674.1, from coordinate 33,024,439 downwards.
ATAGCCTCTTCAAAAAGCGAAGCTTCACACAAACCAGATATCATTTTTGTATAAATCACTACATCGGGGGGGCATCATCTTCCTTGTCAATTAACTCAAGAGCATCTCTCCATTTACCCACTTTACACAAATTTGCGCTACGGAGAATTTAAAGACATGTAAATGCTTTTTCAAGAAAGCTTAAGAATTTCAATCCAAGACTGATGCTTCCGTTGCCAATTGCCATTTTAGTATATTCATCCACAAAATGCCCCTATACCCACGAAAATATCTCCGTGATTGCCATTGTTGATGGATGTTCTGCCCCTAAAACCGCCGTGCGTGGGGTTTTGATGGCGCCGATGTTGGCGATGCAATTTCAACCACCAGTTTGATGCTATTGTTGGAGAAAATCAAGGCTCAAGCAAGTAGCAATGTGGATGAACTCATGACGTGGAAACAACAGTAGAAGGATCTGAAGGATGAAGCCATATAAGGACTGAGTATGCATCTTCACCCTCTTAGTTCAAACATTTTTTTATGGGTTATTAGATGAGAACGCAATTAAGCCGACAGTTGAAAACTTTGTGGGATTTATCAGTAAAATTTTTGTGTTCAACTCTATAAACTTCTGACAATTGAAAATTTTGTGGGGTTTATTGATTATGGATTTTGAATTTTTGGAGAAGATGACCTATTTGTTATATTTTATTTTTTTAGGTTATATTTTTTACTTTTTATTTTTCGGGGTATATTTGGTTAGTTTTCAATCATGTTTTTCTTTTTTCTTGTTTTTTCTTTTTTTATTTATTTAAAGAAAATGGCAATTTTGTCATAAAGAATCTACCATGCCAAGTTTTTCATACGTTGAGGGTGTGTGGTGTTTTTTTAGGTTAGGGGCATATCTCCAATGATTTTGAAAGGTTGGAGGGACCAAATATGCAATTATACCTAAAAAATACGTAATTGGTGGAATGAGTATGATAAATGCACACATTCATTCATTATTTAATCTTAACTACCAGATTACAAAAAATATGAAATAGAACAATGTAAAGGCTCAGATTAATTAGACCAAATAGTGCACATATTCATAAAGAGGTACACACTCATACAAAAATACACTTCAAAACCTATAAATGGAGAGTATACCATACTATCTCTCCGTACTACATACATACCATTTATTTTGGATTATTCATTGGCGAGGGGATATGGATATTGCTCTTCTTTTGGTATCTCTCTTACTACTTCATCCCTTCTTCTTCCTGTTTTGGTTTATTGGCGTATTCCACCAGTGCGATCTTATAAGGTTAACACTGATGGATGCGTCAAATATAGATTTGTGAGTGGATGAGGGATTACTAGAGATTCATCAGGTCAGTATGTTCGCGCCTTCTTCTCTTCATATAGCGAGTGTCCTATTCTGGAGGCCGAGCTCAAGGGTATACTTGATGGTATCATTCTTGCTCGGAGGACTGTACTCTCAGATTTATAGATTGAGGCCGACTCTACTTTGGCCATTCACTGCATCACTAGAGGTGGATGATCTTGGTCTAATCAGGTCACTCTTTGCCACATCAGACATCTCTTTGCCTTCAACCGTGATACTATTTTTCGTATTTATCGTGAGGGCAACTAGATGGCTGACTTACTTACTTTAGAGGCCAGGGATCGTCATTGTTATTTCGAATATAGCGCTCAGGACCTACCACGCCACTACCGTAACTTAGTTCAGATAGATAGACATGGGCTTTCTGTAGTTAGGGGTATATAAATTTTTCAGGAATTATTGCTTTATTATTTATTCATTTGTTGTTTGCTTTAACACTTCTGATTAGAGGTTTGGTTTATGCCCCTCTCCCATGTATTTTTTATGAATTATTTATATAAGGTTGGGGTATCCGAACCTCCCATCATTTTCTGGTGGAGGCCTGACAACCACACTGAGGATGTGATAGTATGTTAACTAAAAAAAGATTCAATTTTTTAACACACTAAATCAATTCTAAATTATTGTTTTATCATTTCTCATCATTTTTCAAGATTCTTTCTACGTAATTTTTGAACAAATATCTGTTCAAACTAGTTTTATGCAACTTCTTAAAGTTCGTGTTTTTCATTCTATTCGAGAAGAATACAATCAATATTTTGATTTAACTGACAAGGTATTTATAATGCAATATTAATTTTAGAAGAAGCGTTATATCTTGCGAGACCTACGTGTATATCAACATGTTAATACCTTTGAAGGGACGAAATCTGTCCTAAGGAGATTTGCTACAGCATACATCGTTTCATCTAATTTCTACAATTCTGCTTTTTGTTTTTCTTAATTGTTCCCGTTAAATTTTAACACACCAAATTGATTCTGAATTAATTGATTTTAATTCTTTCTTTCTCCCCAAAAAATTCTGCTTAAATATTTTTCAGCAAAATTTTGAGAAAATAATTTCTAAAGTTTTTCAAAAGATCGTTTTTCATTCTATTAGAGAATAGTACAATCAATATTTTGATTTAATCGACAATCTTGGTATAGTGCAATACGGATTTTGGAAGAAGCGTTGTATCTTGAGAGATAGATGTCCATTGTTCTTGTTAGCACCTTTGTAGGAAAAAAAAATTTGTCTTAAGGAGATTTGCTACGGCATATCTTGCTTGTTTCTACATTTCTATTTTGTGTTTTCTCAATTGTAATTAAAAATAACAACACTAATGATCTCTTATTTTCTTCTTCTTTGCTTTTCATTTCGTTTCGTTGTAAAATTGGAAGAATGAATAATCTTTATTTCATTAAAACTTATATACAATGTACAAGTATATAAAGCTAACAAATCTACTATTAAGTAGGAAAGTAATATATTACAATATGTTTGAATATATTATAATATCAATATATGATATTATAATATATTTTCAACACTCCTCCTCAAGTTGATGAGTAAATGTTGTTAACTCTCAACTAAGAATGAAATATTTCCTTCTCGAGAGCTTTAGCGAATATGTCAGCAACTTGTCATATGGATGGAACAAACTTCATCCCCGGTGATCAGAATGATGAATGAAGAAAGGGCTAGCAGAGTTATTAGTTAGATTTCGTTCAAAAAAATTTCTCATGACTAAAAAAGAGAAAAAAACAAGTCAAAAAGATCGAAAAACACGATTTTGGAGGCCTAAACAATGGAATTTGGCCGAAAAATGTTGAACGTCATGGCAAAGTCGTGTGTATTTCTTAGATGGTTGTTTCTACCTAAAAAACACTATAAAACCTCTAAAAATGAACATTGCAAGTATTTTCCCGAAAATTAAAAAAGGCTTGAAAACGGAATTGTTGCTGAAAAAGTGTTAACCTAACTAGGTAGAAGACGTTACAATAGTCCTAAAAGGAAAAATTATGTAATAATCACACAAACGACTATAAAGAAAGCTAATCCTAAACAATCAAAAAATACCAAAGAGAATAATATAATAACTTTTTTATATCTTCAACATCACCCTCAAATTTAATATGGTATTGTAGAAACTAAATTAAGTTTGAAACTTAAATTCATCCAAGCAAATCATCCTCTTCTAAGGGTCAATGGATACTTCAGAGATGCATTTACAATGCATACCAAACAAGCCAAACAAAGAATTAGAAGCGAAAGAAAAATCATCATCCACCATTATAACCGAAACTATCACCAAGACTTGTGGGGGCACATCCCATAAGTAGAAAGAACAAAGTAAAAATCAAACTCTCAAGCAAGTTTTTCCAATTAAATTTGCTGAGAATAGACCATGTTAATAATAGTACTCCGTAGATCCATAGGTTGCACTAGCAATCCTTCCAATTATGAAGGTAAAAAAATAATGGCTTAATAAGAACCCAGTTACACAAGGAGGCTAAAACAATGTAATAGAAATAAAAATGATGGAAGATAAGCAATAACATATATCTATTCAAATTAATAAACTAATAGCAATCATTACTACTGCCAGCAAATAGATGCTTAAAAGTCATAGGACTTCCAGATACATAACATCACCATCAATATATTCCAAAAAAAAAGGGGGACATTATTGACTTGCATAAAAATTAGAGAGATACAAAATGTCCACAAAAAATAAATAAAGACATTTACTACTAGACGACAAAGCAGTGATAATAAGTATGCAAGAACAACCCCAAGAAGAAGAAAGCAAAACAAAAAAAAATTAATATTGACTGTACGAGAATATTTAATCCAAAGAAAAAAAATCGCCGGAGAAAGGAAGCTTACAAGTTTAACCCAAAATCGATTAAAACCCGCTCTGATACCATTTAATATTGGAAGAACAAATAATCTCTATTCAATTAAAATTTGTATACAATGTACAAGTATATATAGCTAACATATCTACTATTAAGTGGAAAAGTAATATATTATAATATATTTTCAATACCTTTGTTATTTTATCATTTTATAAAATATTCCTCAAAAAGATTAACGTGCACCACAAATGAAATGTTGGAATTCTAAAGGCCAAAAAAATTGATTTCTAACTCAATTACTTGATTTATTGAAGGTTAGGGACTTTAATATAAATTTTCCAACTTTTTATTACATTTTGAACAAAGGAAAAATATCAGTCATCCAACTACCCTTCTTTTTTGTTATCTGTATATTACTTGATAATTACAACTTATTTTTTCCCTAATTTTTTACCCCGGTCAGTACACTGACTAGTTTAATTTCATTAACGTTTGTTTTTATTATTATTTTTTAATTCATCGAACGAGATAAAAAATATTGTAATTAAAGATTTAGTGTTGAGAAGTCTGCCTCAGAATGGGCTTATATACTGGACCACTGTTTCATTTCCTTAATGGATCCTATTGGTGATTGCGGCCCAATTCTCATTCTCTGATAAGCCTCTTATTCAAGTGGGCTTCCTAATTCAGATGGTGACAAGTGGCTGATTGATTGCCGTTGGATCAAGGGTTAGTGGTTGGTTCTTTATATTCCATTCTTCTTCTTCTTCGGGAAGTATCCGAGAGAGAGAGAAAAACCAGAGAAAAGGCGATTTGTCTTCCTTTGAATTCTTGAGTTTTTCTGTAGATTAGAACTTCATCTCCTTCTTATTTTCTTTCACTTTGTGTACAAAATCTGAGTGATTTTGTGAGGATTATCGAGGAGGTTTGTTCACAAGTGTGTGAACAATGAACGTCACGATTTCAAATCAGAACCTAACTGTGTGAACTGTGGTATTCTTTAGTGCAAAGAGCCATATCTACTTTGGTAGATGTTCAACGGTGACTGCGTTTAGAACACGTGAACATCCGGACCCCTTAGTGAGTGAAAAGTCTCCTGTGTTCTTTACTCGCTTTTTGCCATATTTTTATGTTTGCAATTTCGTTTGGGACCTTTCATTTAGATTTTCAAGTTGATAAAGAAAATAATTTTTAATTTCTCTCTAACTTCAACGTCGGAGTCTCCAACACCATTATATGTTAAATTCTTCAAAATCCTATTCATATTTGTTGATGTCAAAAATTGACGTGGTACATTTTGATCATCTTTCAAGAGAATTTTCTAAAAAAGATAATATAATTCTGAAAAGTTACAAGAGTGCAAAGAAAATTTAGTTTGGAGTGGGTGTAGGACAACTGTTTGGGCCAAGCCTTCATTGTTATTCCATTTATTTCACCATTTATCCCCTTTTAAAGACAAGCACGTGTAGGTGCATTTGTCTCATTATTTACTTTTTATATATTTGATAAATATTTTTGTAAATTATAAATAGTGTGTCTTATCAAATGTATAAATAAAAGTAGATAAAAATTATAAGTTCTACAAAATATATGAATAAAAATAATGTTAGATCGACTTATAAGTACTTATAAACACACACAAATATACTTATCTCTTTCGTACTATACAGTTTATAGATTTTTCTTATATTTCTCTCTCGACATCTACTAACATAAGCATAAAGGTCATTCTAGATATTTTGTTTTCATATATTGGTAGCTTAGACATCAGGTCATCCTAGATATGATTATTGGTAGCATCAGTCTCTATGCTCGTTTATCATGTTTCCTACTTCAACTTCTACGAAGAATGAAGATCTTAATTTTAATATAGAGGGAAAATTTATTTTTTACGCAAATTTTGACAGCCATTTTGTACGAATTCCGTTTGCAGGGACGGCTGCTATTAATAAATGAAAGTTTGGAGATATTCGTGCAAGATGAAAAGATTGAAGATAGAAGTACAATGGATCTCAAAGATTAGGGACGGCTACTGCAAATGTTTCCATATATTTATTACTTTCTACAAATAAGGTGGTTTAATTTTAGACAGCAAAGGGACAGGAAAAAGACTTGGAAAGAAGAGCACGAGTTTCATGCAGCAAAGGGACAGGGAAAAGACTTGAAAAGTAAATTAATGTCACTTTCTTATTAATGCAGTAACAATTCTTATTGTTTAAAGAATGTTAAAATCCTTTTCTTTTTAAACTTTGAACTATAAATATTTGAGGGTATAAAACTTGTTTCTTTATTTGCATGTTAAAAATTATCAAACATAATACTCTCCAAAAACTAGTTATTCGCTTATTTATTACAAATTCAAAAAGTTATTTCGATAGCTTTAATTTTCATATTTTTTTACACCTGATATAAAAAAAAATATTCATAAATTTCTAGTCCAATATTATGTACTAAAATAAGGAGTATTTTAGGTATTATATTCATTATATTTATTAATATTTCATCGACTTGTCAGTGTAAATTTGAAATAGGCAAGGCCTTTAAAATTTTTCATATAAGTTAGAAATGACAACATTAATTATCTCTTTTTCTTCTTCTTTGTTTTCATTTCCTTTGTTATTTTCTCATTTTTCAAATTATTTCCTCAAAAAGATTAATGTGGACCACAAATGAAATGTTGGAATTCAAAAGGCCAAGAAAAATTGATTTCGGACTCAATTACTTGATTTGTTGAAGTTTGGGGACCTTACTATAATTTTTTCAACTTTTTATTACACTAATTTTTTGCCCATCGTTGCACGTGGCATAATTATGATATTTTTTTTTTAATTATTCTGACTATATTTAATTATATAATTAGTAATGTAATACATATAAAAAAGTTTATGTATTGTTAAAATGAGAGTTTAGTTGATATAATATTTAATGTTGATTATACCAAATATATTCATAATATGAATAGAAAGAGTGGAATTTCCTTTCAATCGACTTGCAGTTGTGGGGAATAAAGAAGAATATATAGGATTCAAATAGAGATTGTAATTATTTATTTACAAATTGGTTTGGTAAATGACTTTTAGACAGCCCAAATTGGTTTTGTTTGGATGGATTTGATTAAAGAATATTTAACATTTTTTTTCTTTTGGTGTGATTTAATGATCTGAAGATGATAACAATCTCATTCATTTGATGATTTTTAAGATACAAAATAAATGCTACAAAAAAGTACTTCTAAATAAATGAAATTAATTGAATATTAAACCATACTTAAATAAGGACTTTTATATATACATCATTAGTTGGCCCAAAATGAAGTATTGGCATATTCAATTTTTACCAATTACATAAGTTTAAAATATAGAAATGCTCATATGTGTAAAGTAAGCTAGATTCTAATGTTATATACTTAATTTTGGAGATCATCAGAAGACTTCAAAAAGTCACTATCTAAATGCTCAAATTGAGTTCTACAAAAGATTGAGATTGCTACACTTCCTTTTTGTTATGTCCTTGTTCTAGCTGCCTCAGTTTTGTTTGTTTGTTGGAATAGATGTTTATGTCGTTTGGAATAGAGATCTTTTTGCTAGAGGTGGTGCGACAAGTTTGGTATTCATTTGTCGTGATTGTTCATCCTCGTGCATTGGCGATTATTCTTTGTCTTTGCTTTGTTGCTTGCCAGTAGTTATTGTTGAATAACTATAAAGAATAAACAATACTTTATACTTGAACTGAGTACATTGTGGATTTTGTTGAATTGCTTTGATGTAGAAAGTTTTTTCTTCTCGTGTTGTCAAAAGGATTAAATTAATGATGTTTGAATTTGGATTCTAGTGAAGAAAAAGTAGTTGGATTATTTAAACTATAAATGGGGAAATATGATTTCAAAATATTGAATATTGAATAAGAATACTATTTATATTTATTGGGATTGAGTGATCCGTCAATATTTTTGCATTACATAAGTAGAAGCTTTCGGCTGGCTCTCCATGGTCTGTAGCGTTGATGTTTCCTATTTAAGCCATCAATTGTAGGTATATTTTGCTCTGCTGTAAATTAATTCCAAAATTTGAAAATGTTAGCTATGAATGTGTATTATATAGTTGAATGTTGAGTATGTAAGTTGTGAAGTTATGGATAGATAGTTTTTAATTTTTATTTCAATAATTAGGTAAGAGATAACAGTATTTACCTTAATTGCTTGGAATTATGCTTTAAGTAATCTTACATGATACTTACAATTTGATAACCACGGTAAAGTATCAAAATGCCCTTGAAAAGACACATTTGAAAATTTGAATCAGTGTCTTTTCAAACATTGATATTTTACCCATGGTTGTCCAACTTTTGGTGTTTCATGATGGTTTGGTTGCGGTGTGTTTCATGATGGTTTTAGCCCTAGCCTGGGGGCCTATGCTGTGTTTTCTACATTCTAATTGGTTATATGGGGAAAATACCGTCAAGGGGAACATACCCTCTGTCGTGTCATGAGGGTATTTTCTTTTGACGTCTCATATCATCTGGGGTCCGACCACATGTGTAGCATGAGATGTTAGGCTGACGTATTTAATCATCTTTGACAATCAGGTCATATTGACTAGGGTCAAAGAGTGCAACAATTTTATCTGATGGGGGGACATCAGATCGGCGACTACATGTAATTACAGTTTGCACCTAAGGTCTGAGTTCCGTTTATGGAAAGATCAGACCTTAGCTTAATTGTTACCCAATTTGTGGCCATTCATATACTGGTAGAAGATAGCTGTATCTACGTGTCACAGATCAGCGACACGTGGTGAGAACTTAGGGGATGACGCCACATCAAACTAAGTATGGATCTTCTTTGGCAAGCTTCCTAAAATAACGTCAGTTCATGATATGCAATCGGGCTACTTGATTTGAATTTTTCAAATTACCTCGTCTTGGTTTGGATGGACTGGATTGATTTGGGTCATTTCATTGCCTTTTAAAGTGTCGGAGGCCTTTCATTTTGTTTATTAATCTTCCCAGACTCTTTCTGCTTTTGGCGATATTTTCTCATAGCAATCTCTTTCGAGTAGAGGTTGCCTGCACAAAATTTTTAGAGGTATTTTTTTTTTCAATCTACCCCGCCTATTTTCTCTTTTAGGTTTTGCATTTTACGATGAGTTTGGAGGAGTCACGGGTTTGGTCATGGGATAATGGTCAAGAAGAATAAGGGATTTTTTGTTGGAGGGAGATCTAGTTCTAACGTAGAGGAGATCCTAAGTTTGACCCCCATTTCTTCTAGGGGCCCTACGTAGACAAGCTAGTGGCCTTTAGAAAATACTATAACCCAGGCTAGGCTAGGGGTTTAAGGAACCAGAGAGAGAAAGGTGATAAGGTTACTAGCTCAAGTCTACAGAGCGGTGAAGAGGGCGAGCTTGAGGGGAAATGGATGAACTGTGGTTGCTTGACAATAGAAAACCTAGTAATTGAGAAGAAGTTGAAAAACTGGCATCTTCCTCGCCCCCAATACCATAGAGTCCTTCATGCCTTTAGCAAACGATAGGACACGTGAGCCACCGAGGGCTACGTAGCATTGAACCATGCCATTCTAGTGGCCAGACTAAGATTACTATTCCATCATGTCGTTAGGAGGTTTCTCATGACTTGGAAAATAGCTCAAACTCAGCTCTACCCTAATGGTTGGAGAACACTATTTGGATGCCTACTAGGGTTCTTCGAGCTGAACGTTAAGGCAAGTAGCTCGCTCCACCTCTTCAATGATGTCATAAAAGATTCAGGGTGGTATGATAAATGTGATTTTACACTTATCTGGACCATCAAAAGTGGACGATTGTAAGTACTCTTAAGTAATTTTCTACTTAATTTTATGTTGATTTAATTATTTTAGGTCAAAAACTGAGTTCAAATAGAATTGAAGAAAAACAAAGCAATATGAGCAAAAAAAGACTAAAAATGAATGAGGACTTGAAAATGGAGACCAACTTGCAAATATTCAAAACTTGAAGGACTTGAGCCGCAAATAAAAGAGGACAAAATTTAAATGAAAGAAGAAATCAAAAGACTAAAGTGTAGAATATTCAAAAGTTGAAGGACCTGGGCGACAAATAAGACAAAAAGAACAAATTATGAACAAACATGCAGTGGAGACTAAATAAAATACATTTTAAAACTTGGAAGACTAAGTCTACAATTTGGGATTGGAACAAATTTTTGGTGAATTTCTCACTGTTTGTCGCGGTCAACTGTGGTTTGACTGCAGCAATGCGCTGTTTGCGCGTCTAGACACTTTTTGGCTTATTTTCAATTCTAGTCGGGGTTTTTTCGTCTTTTCACGTACACGAGTTTCAAAATTAGTAAAACACTATGTAAAACGTAGCCTAGGTCAAAAGAAGGTTGTTGAATCATTGAGAAAAAGATAAAGAAAAAAATGAAGAACGATGGCAAGATTGAAAATTGAAACGTGAAGACAAAGGATTCTTGGTGCAAGATATTCAACGTCTTCTCCTCTTTTATTCAAAATCCAGTTATGTATTCAAATCTTTTCATCTTGTCTTTCTATCGAATTATGAATAACTAAATTTAAAGTTTGGATGAACGATGTAACCTAATTTAATTCTTTATTTTCAACTCTCAAGTTTTGCTTATAAATTAAGTATATTTTGATTTTACTTCTCCTCTTAATGCTTGAAATAATTGGCAATTATTTGTCATTGATTTGTGGATTGTAATGAACCGAGAGGTAAATTATTAATCTAAACCACGTAGTAAATTCGGCAATTGGATAAAAGGTAGATATATATTTTTGTTGTTGTCGCGGTCTTGAATTGAATTCTTAGGAGATTTAATACATCTAATTAAAGACCATTCTGACTTCATAAGTTGACTTGATTAGATAAGACCAATTTGAACTCGAGTGAAGTAAATTAAGTTAAATTCGTGAATTCGACCGAATACAACTTTAGAAATAAATTTTGATAGGAGAAATTAGAGATGACAACTATGGTGAACTCGTGAATTCAAATTCTTCAACCATTATTCTTGATAAATTCTTAATATTTGTTTTCACATAAGTTATTATATTATTTTCTTAAATTGATAGTTACATGTTAATAGTTAAAATCAACAATTTCAAATTATTTTCAATAGATTATCATTGAGATTAATTGAACTAGTATATAAATAAGATATTCTTCGTGGAACGATAATCCGGACTCAATAGGTCAACGTTATTACTTGTTTGTGATATTGTTCATTTGCAATGACATATATTTTCACATCAAATTTTTGGCGCCGTTGTCGAGGGACTATTCTTATTTTATATTAGTTTAGATTAATTGTTAGTACTAGTATTAGTTTAATTTTTTATTTTATTTTATTTTGTTATTTTTATTTTTGTTATTATTATACTTTTTATTTGTCTTCTTCGTTTTCATACTACATAAAAGGTGTTCGTTGCATGCTCTGTACACAAGGCGGTGATCTTGAGATTTTCGATCCTGAGATTTATGTACTTTCAGACAAAGACGCATAGAACACAACCAAAAATAGAAAGATCAAATTTAAATGACAAATGCACAAGTAAGAAGAAAAGCTGAACAAGAAGCAGCCCGATTGGCGCCTCAGCAAATTCAGCAACATTATGTTGAAGAAGATAATGATGATGGAAATATGCTAATGGCTCAATTCTTAACTCCGGTAGCAGCTCCTAATTGTTCAAGCATAGTTATCCTGCTTTTGGTTGGCATGAATTTCAATTGAGGGCCGATCTGATCAATCTCTTCAGCAATAATTTACAATTCTATGCAAAGGTACATGAAAATCTAAATACTCATCTTTCCAGATTCCTACGGATGTGCCACAATTTTCAATTTCAAAGAGCGAATGAAGATGCCATCAGACTTCGTTTATTTTCCTATACATTAAGAGATGGGACTCTAGAATAGTTAGATTCAGAACCACATGCTAGTATCACCACATGGGATGACTTGGCAAGAAAGTTCTGCAACAAGTATTTTTCACCAGATAAAGTAGCAAAGATGAAGCTAGAAATTTCTACTTTTCAGTAACTAGATGGAGAAATGTATCATGAAGCTTGTGACAAATTCAATGAGTTGCTCAAAAATGTCCAAACCATGGCATTAAAAAGAGGGCCAACAAGCTCAATATTTTTTACTCTGGGCTATCTCCTCAGTCCAAATCAATAGTGGACTCATCTACAAATGGGTCCATTGGGAATAAAAATGTCAAAAAAGCATGGAATCTATATGAGCTGATTGCAAACACACATACCACGTTTTCATCTGATCGTACCACTCTAATAAAAGTTGCAGGTATACATGAGATTGACAGTCAATCAGCTACTAATGCACAACTTGCTGCATTGACAAAGCAGGTGAAGCTCTTGGACAGAACACAAATGCAAGGAGTGAATGCAATCCAAGCAACCATCGTATGCAAAAACTGTGGGGCTAACCACTTGAAGTCAGATTGTATGTTATTGGCATCTCCAGAATAGATCAATTTTGTGCAGAATAATACACATCAATAGTATAATCTATATTTACAAACATACAATCTGGGTTAGAAGCAACACCCAAATTTTAGATAATCTGATAATCAACAAAGTGACAATGCCTATAATGCTCAACAAGAAAAAGGATCAAGTTTGGAGGAGATGTTTCAACAATATATGTAGAAAACTGATAAAGTATTGGAACAACTGGACAAAAACTATCAAAATCAACAGGCGTTCATCAGAAAAATAGAGACTCAGATTGGCCAGTTGGCCCTGCAATTATCAGATAGGAAACCAGGCACTTTGCCTAGCAATATAGTGACAAATCTACAAGAATAGGTAAATGCATTAACTACTAGGAGTGGGGTACAATTGCCAGAAATTCATGTGAAAAGACTAGAGAAAAATGACAAACAGTTGGTAGTTGAGAAAGAAGAAACTGAACAACAACATGTGAAATCAAAAGAAGAAGTTTCAAAAAAATCTGTTGAATCATCAAAAGTGAGGGAGCCAATTCCTTTCAACGCTTATGTCCACCAATTCTATTTCTTCAGAGGTTGCAGAAGCACAAGCTCGATAAACAATTTGAAAAATTTCTTAAAGTTTTGAAGAAACTGCATATCAACATTCATTTCGCTGACGCATTAGCCCATATGCCATTGTATTTAAAATTTATAAAAGAAATGTAGTCCAAGAAGAGAAAACCAGATGAATACGAGATGGTAGCATTACCTAAGGAGTGTAGCGCTATTTTGCTAAATAAGTTGCCTCTGAAATTAAAAGATCAATGGAGTTTTAAATTACCTTGTACAATTAGAAAATTCTATAATTTTAATGTTTTATGTGATTTAAGTGTAAGTGTAAATTTGATGTCCCTTTCTGTCTACAGGAGATTAGGTTTGGGAGAGATAAAAGCAACAACTATGTCTCTACAGCTTGCTGATAGATCAATCAAGCACTCACGGGGTGTGGTTGAGGACGTGCTCATTAAGGTGGATAAGTTTTTCTTTCCGTTTGACTTCATTGTCCTTGATATCGAATAGGACCGGAATATGCCAGTCATATTGGGGCGGACATTCTTAGTGACGAATCGATCCCTTATTAATGTTGAAAAACGTGAGCTAATCTTGAGGGTACATGATGATAAACGAGTAGTATTCAATACCGTACCCGAACAACTAGTCAACCTTGAAGAGTGTTTTAAAGTTGATGAAGGTGTGAAAATTGGCCAAGAAAACTACAAACCGGATACATGTGGACTAGTTGCAAGAATTAAAGATGAAAATGGACGATTTAAAATATGGAGAGCAAAGGATAAATCTTGCAAAGCTGGTAATTGCAAGCAATATAAGACTTTCAAAGCCCAATTCATACATCCATAAATGATGCTTGCAAAAAAGTCAAGCTCTAGACTATAAATCGATGCGCTTAATGGGAGGCAACCTCTTTTTCTATCTCTTATATATTTATTGCATTGCATGTAGAATTTTAAGATTGCATTAGAAAGTAAAGCACGTTTTCCAATTTTTAGTAATTAAGTACATTTAAATTTTTTTTATATTTCAGGCTACACATCGTCATTCCAATCCCAATGCATACTAATCAGCTGAAAGTCCGATATTGTCTCCACGCCTTTTGATTCAGGTTATCTATTTTATTTTTTATTTATTTTGCTCTCTTTTGTCACATTGAGGACAATGTGGATTTTAAGTTTGGGGGTGACTTTATTATTTTCGTTATTCTTGTGTGTTGTGGATGCTAAAAAAAATTATTATTTGTGCTTGTATGTTGGATAGCCTTGACGGCTTATGATGGTATTTATTTGAAACTGTTATTAATTCATGAATTATGACTCAGTGACGCAACTTAAACTATTTTTATAGAATATACTTATCCATGTGAGATATGATTAAGTGTGAGCACAATAGTCATGAATATCACTACCTTTGGTTGGTATATTACATAGAATACAATGAAAGAATAGTAAACTTAAGTTGTGAAACCAAGACCACCAATTGAAAAATTAATTACCTAATCAATTGAAAGGATAGTTTGGAGGTGGTTGAACCATTGCAGAAACTATTTAGATAGGTGTTGATTCCGTGCATGAGTAATATTTGTGTGGAATGTATTTAGCTACCAGGTGGAATCTAGGTATTGATTGAATACTATGAATCTAATCCTCACTTATTTATCTTGCAAAAAAAAAAAATGAAAGGCATTGCACTTGTATTATCTTATACCTCTCTTCGTATAGATGATAAAGCCCGTTTGGGTTCTCAAAACTCAGTGCCCTAAGGTCTATCAGACTTGGGAGCCATCGGCATAAAGCTCGCCACAATGGTCATCTAGAAAGCTTAAAAGAGTGAGGTCTTGCACATGAGATAGATTTTAAAAATAAAAAAATAATAATAAAAGAAGCAAAAGCAAGATTGGGCATTTGTGCGCATAACTTGGAGATGTAGATGACTAGTGAGTTTGATTTACCTAGTGAAAGTTTGATGGTCAAAGCATTCAGTAAAGGGAGAATCATCACAGATCTACATAGCAACTGTATTGGCTAGACCTAACCAAAGTTTAAGCGGTAAAAGAATAAGTGTATTGAAAGCAAATTTAGAGTTAACACCCAGAGTGAGAGAATGAATCTCAATATGGGAATGTGTATTCTTTTGAGAGAGAAAAAATATTTGACCATTGGGAGGCGGAATATTACCAACCTAAAAGTTTATGTTGATTGGATTGACTATGCGCACACACATATATCAATCGAGTATCGGATAAGTAAAAATTGATTTTGGTAGCATGGTTTAGAAAGTTTTTTATGAATTGTTTAATTGTTTCAACCTGAGGCAATTACGGCAAGCTATCTGTTATAATATATTTTAATATTATTTGTTTGATTGTTTAAGTAAATAGTCATGTTCGAGGACAAACACATGTTCAAGTTTGAAAGTATTTGATATGTGTGATTTTACACTTATTTAGACCATTAAAAGTGGATGATTGTAAGTACTCTTAAGTGATTTTCTAATTAATTTTGTGTTGATTTAATTATTTTAGGTCAAAATCCGAGTTCGAATGGAACTGGAGAAAAACAAAGAAAAATGAGTAAAGAATGATTGAAAATGCATGAAGACTTGAAAATGAGACCAACTTGTAAATATTTAAAAGTTGAAAGACTTGGGATGCAAATAAAAGAAGACTAAATTGAAATAAAAGAAGAAATCAAAATACTAAAGTGCAGAATATTTAAAAGTTGAAGGACGTGGACGGCAAATAGGAGGTCTAAAGAGGACAAAAATGACAAATTATGAACAAACATGAAGTTGGGACCAAATAAAATACACATCAAAACTTGGAGGATTAAGTTTGTAATTTGGGGATTGGAACCAATTTTTGGTGAATTTCTCACTGTTTGTCCATGTCAACTACAGTTTGACTGTGGCAATGCGATGTTTGCGCGTCTAGATACTTTTTAGGTTATTTTTAATTCTAGTCGGGGCCTTTTTTATCTTTTCACGTACACGAGTTTCAAAATTAGTAAAACACTATATAAAGACGAAACCTAGGTCAAAAGAAGGTTGTTGAATCATTGAGAAAAAAATAGAGAAAGAGACGAAGAACGACGACGAGATTGAAGATTGGAATATGAAAACAAAGAATTGTTGGTACAAGATATTCAACGTCTTCTCCTCTTTTATTCAAGATCCGGTTATGTATTCAAATATTTTCATCTTGTCTTTCCACCGAATTATGAATAACTAAATTTAAAATTTAGATGAACGATGTAACCTAGCTTAATTCTTTATTTTCGACTTTTAAGTTTTGTTTATAAATTAAGTATGTTTTGATTTTACTTCTCCTCTTAATGCTTGAAATAATTGGCCATTATTTTCATGGATTTGTGGATTGTAATGAATCGAGAGATAAATTATTAATCTAGACCACGTAGTAAAATCCGACAATTGGATAAAATGTAGATATACTCTTTTGTTATTGTCGCAGTCATGAATTGAATTCTTAGGAGATTTAATGCATCTAATTAAGGATCATTCTGACTTCATAAGTTAACTTAATTAGATAGGACTAATTTGAACTTGAGTGAGGTAAATTATGTAAATTCGTGAATTTGACCGAATACAACTTTAGGAATAAATCTTGAGATGAGAAATTAGAGATGACAACTATAGTGAACTCGTGAATCCAAATTCTTCAACCATCATTCTTGATAAATTCTTGATATTTGCTTTCACATAAGTTATTATATTATTTTCTTAAATTGATAGTTATACGTTTAAAGTTAAAATCAACAATTCTAAATTATTTTTAATAGATTATCATTGAAATTAATTGAACTAGTATATAAATAAGATAATATTCGTAAAAACGATAATCTGATTCAATAAGTTCATTTTATTACTTATTTGCGATATTGTTTACATGCAATTACATATATTTTCACAACATGGTACTACACCAGCGTTTTGACACCCATCCGTTAGTAAGGAAGGACAATTTTTTCTCTGTCTGTAGATATTGGTAGTTTGGCCCGGGCGATGTGGAGAGAGACTGTGTGGTCCATACTCATTGCCATAAGATGTGTAAGGACCTTGGTCTATAGGGGTTATTTTAAGTAGGCTAGTTCTAATTCTAATTCTATTGTGGTTTTCCTGGTAATCTTTCGGTGGAGGTAAGTTCAGCTACAGAGGGAAGGATTGGCGTTTCCAAATATTTGAGGAGAGAGCAAATGTCACGCAATATTAGTTTGGGTGGGTGGGTGTGGGTGTGGGTGTGGGTGTGGGGTGTGGGGTGGGGGTGGGGTGGGGGCTTCAACTTAGATTTAAATGTATTCTAAAAATCCATGTAAATATTAATAAATATTTTAAAATATGAGACACCCTCCTTAATAAATTGTTTAATTCAATGTAATTCACCATTAAATCTTTAACGAGTACAATAGATCATATTAATTTTCACTCTTTTCTAGACTTACAAACAAGATAAGATATTCAGCCAAACAAATTAAATCCTAGCATGTTAAAGTCGTGCTTAATGGTATCACGGTCCACTTTATTAATGAAAGTTGGACAATTGAGCAACGCTGATAGTGGTCCAGCACGTATGGATAGAGATCAATACGGTCCCTATGCTCTGCACCACATTATTATATTTTCCAAATTTAAATGTTCGCTATCATAGACTTATTAAAAGCACGTTTATCACAATGTAACATATTATTTTTGTATCTATAGTCTTTTTACCTTATTTGATAAAATGATTTAGTGTAAAGAAAAATTAAAAATAGCTAAATCTTTACACGTAATTTTAATTTTACTTAACATTTCTCTACTAACAAACAAAGCCAAAAACATAACTATTTGAGACATTTAATTTTTTGAACTTAGAAATATTAAATAATTTTAAATTCATGCTAAGTTTGGAGATATTCGTGCAAAATGAAAAGACTGAAGATAGAAGTACAAAGGATCTCAAAGATTAGGGACGGCTACTGCAAATATTTCCATATATTTATTTTATACGGCAAAGGGACAGGAAAAAAACTTGAAAAGGACAGCACGAGTTTCACATTCTTTCATACAGCAAATGGACAGGGAAAGACTTGAAAAGTGGATTAATGTCTCTTTCTCATTAATGCAGTAACAATTCTAACAAATTCATGACAGCTTTAATTTTCATATTTTTATATCCATAAAATAAAAAATATTTATAAATTTCTAGTCCAATATTAAGTACTAATATAAGGAGTATTTTATTTATTATATTCATTATTTTTATTAATATTTTGTCCATTTTTCAGTGTGAATGCATGAAGTCTTTACAAAATTTCGTACAAATAGAATGTTAGGTGTACAAATTAGAAATGACAATACTAATTATCTTTTTTTTTTTTCTTTTCTTTGCTTTTCGTTTCCTTCGTTATTTTATCATTTTATAAAATATTCCTCAAAAAGATTATAATGCACCACAAATGAAATGTTGGAATTCTAAAGGGCCAAAAAATTTGATTTCTGACACAATTACTTGATTTGTTGAAGGTTAGGGACCTTACTATAATTTTTTTGACGTCTATATCATCTAGGTCCGACCTACATCTTTAATTATCTTTGACAATTAGGCCATATCGACTAGGTCAAAGAGTGCAAAAATTTATCCAACATGGAGCATCAAATCCACGACTACAGGTAATTACAGTTTGTATCTAAGGGTGCGTTTGATTGCAATACATTTTTCATGAAAAAGCCTTTTTTCCACATATTTTTCAACTAACTACGTTTGATAGTTACATTTTTCCGCCTATTTTTCAACTACGCGTTTTATTGATTTTTATTTTTTTCACGTAAAATGTTTTCTCATTTATCTTAAAAAAGAAATATTTTCTTTAAAAACAATGAAAATATTTTCTTTGAGGGGAGGGAGGGAGGGGGGGGTTTATTTTCTATGGAAAATTTGCCATCATTTTTCTTGAAACAAGTTCTTGGCAATTCAATTCTCGACAAAACGTTTTCTTTCCACCCAAATTAAATGCTTGCAATCAAACGCACTCTAAGGTCTGAGTTCTGCCTATGGTGAGATCGGACCTTAACTTAATTGTTACCCAATTTGTCACTGACCATTCATATACTGGTAAAAGATAGTTGTATCTACGTGTCACGGATCAGCGACACGTGGTGGGAACTTAGGAGATAACGTCAGATCCTACTAAGTACGATTCTTCCTTGGCAAGTTTCTTGAAATAACATCGTTTCAGACACTCTTCTAAAAAGCCCACTCCACTTAGGCGTGAAGCACTGCCTCCACACTTAGCTAAGCCTCGCACCTCGCCCTCGCCTCGCCTAGCCTAGGTCCAAAAAGTTTAAAGCTTGGACTCCACGCTTTACGCTTTTTAGAATATTAGTTGCTGATATGTAATCTGGTCCGTTTATTTGAATTTTTCAAATACCCTTATCTTGGTTTGGATGACCTGGATTGATTCAGGTCCTTTTCATTGCCTTCTAAGTGTCGGAGGTCTTTTATTTTGTTCATTAATCTTCCTCGACTCTTTCTACTTTTGACGATATTTTCCCAGATCAATCTCTTTCGAGTTGAGGTTGCCTGCACAAAGTTTTCAGAGGTATTTTTTTAAAAAAAATCTACTCCACCTCTTTTCTCCTTTAGGTTTTGCTTTTATACGATGAGTTTGGATAAGTCACGGGTTCATTTGTAGGGTAATGGTCAAGAAAAATCAAGGGTTTTCTATTGGAGGGAGATCTAGTTCTAACGTAGAGGAAATCCTAAGTCTGACCCCCATTTCTTCTGGGGTCCCTTTCGTAGACATGCTGGAGAGCCTTTAGAAGAATACTATAACCCAGGCTAGGCTGGACTTTAAGGGATTGGTAAGGTTACCAGCTTAGGTCAACTGGGTGGTGACGAGGGCTAACTTGAGAGAGAAGTGATAAACTAGGGTTGCCTGACTATAAAGAACCCAGTAACTAAGAAAAATTTAGAGAGCTGGCATAAGGCCTATCGTCTATAATACCATAGAGTCCTTCATACTTTTAGCGGACGATAGGGCATGTGAGCTACCTGAGGGCTACGTAACATTGAACCATGCCATTTTAGTAGCCGGACTGAGGTTATCATTCCCTTTTGCTGTTAGGAGGTTTCTGATGACCTGGAGAATAGCCCCAACTCAGCTCTGTCCTAATGGTTAGAGAACACTATTTAGGTGCCTACTAGGGCTCTCCAAGCTAAGCATAGAGAAATTCAGCTCACTCTATGTTACTACTCGTTTTAAATTAGTCAAAACGAAAATTTATTTAGTCAAAGTTAATGAGATTTTGGTCAAGTCCAAGTTGAATAGTCAAAGCGGGACTTAAATTAAGTAAATAAATTGTTTTAGGCTAATATATAAAATATGGTTACTTAAGGATTTAAATTGCACTACATTAAAGTTCGTGGATTTAAGTTGCAATTAGAACCTTTTGTTTAATGAATTTGGGGAGAAAAGATCTAGACCTCGATCGGGGTCCAGCTCAACTTTCCCGGTTAAAAAAGGCCCCACCTCCCTAATTTATTTTACCCCCCCCCCCCCCCCCAACCCCCCCCCCCCCCCCCCTTTCCCAAATACCACCTCCTAATTTATTTGACCTCTCTTCTCAATATGACCCTCGCCCCTATGCACCCTATATATAATATAAACCAAATTTATTTCAACCCCACTAATTAAATTTATGGGTAAATTATAGTTAGTGTCTCCAATCTTTGACTTCATTTGCACTTGTATCCTCAGTATTAAATCTTGACATCCATAACCTCAACTTTTTATATAATTAGCAGCCAATGCCCTTACATAAGGGTATTGGCTGCTAATTATATAAGGACATAAGGACATTGACTGTTAATTATATAAAAGGTTGAGGTCATAGATGCTAAGAATTAAATACTGAGGATATAAGTACAAATGAAATCAAAAGTTGAGGACACTAGCTGCAATTTACCCTAAATTCCTCCATATCCAAATTATTTATATAATTAAATTTATTAAATTAAAAATAAATAATTTTTTATTATTATATTAAGTATATTTTTTTAAGAAATATAATATATAATAATATTTATTGAGTTAAATATTATTTATATCATATAATAAATAATAAAGTTAACGTTACTCTTTATTAAGGTTATAGTGAGAATAATTAGTTACTTTATATTTGGGTAACAAATTAAATTTTGCTTAAAAATTAAAAATAAATAAAGCGTGCATACTCAACATTTGCTCCAATTGATAATTTACACATACAAAGAAGAAAGTAATATTACATTACAAGTAATAAATTAGTGACGAGAGTTAAAGCGTGCATCATACTCCCGTGGGTCTAGGGAATATGATGCATTGTTACTTCCTGTGATCGAGTATTTTGTGTTCGAAGCATGATATGCATATTGTGGTCCGGTGCATGATACGGTACTGTGAGTCCGGCGCATGATACGCATACTATGGGTCCGACGCATGATACTGTTGGTCTGACGAATTCTGCGAGTATTGTGGTTGATTTGTGTTGTCCAATCTGACAATCAAAATATTACCTATTATACAACAAATGGACTAAACACTAATAAAACAATAAGTAAAGAAATATATAACATTAACTTACCTATTTTGCAATGTAGGACAAGTTCTTCTATCGTGACCACTGGTGCGCGGCACTGCATATTGGATTGGGAAGTGCTTTCTCTTTTCCCGACTTTAGACGCTTTTCGCACCCTTTTACTCTAACAGGATTAGGATCACAAACAACTTGAGTCTCTTCTCGACTCTTGTTTCTGTTTCTACTCACGACTACATCGCTAGTATCAATATCTTTGACCCATATGTGCAAACTTTGGAACTCACTCAATAGAAAAGTGCTTCGAGCATTTGTTAAAGACTCCTCGTCAACTAAATCTGAAGTTGCAATAGACAACATACTATGTATGGACATTAATGAATGACCAGGATCGGTATAAACATATGAACCAGTTGTTAGATCAAACACTCTAACTTGTTTAGAATTCTTTGTCCACCTACGAAGAATATATTTCTTCGACAATAGCATCACTTGTTTTTTCTTTATGTAGCACAACATGTGTCGGCATAGATAACCCTCAAAATCAAACATTCGACAACTACATGAGATATAGGCAGTGGATGAGAAATAATTAACTTGATGAGTTCGATCAGATGTTCTGTTGGCTCAAAACACTGGACCACGTACACTTTAGCTTCGTCCGAGTTTGACCTCTTGGAGCAGATATAGGAATTAGTCTAAACTCGTTCATTCTGGAACAAAAAAAAATCTTTTTTTGTGTATATCTGCACCATCTGATTCTCCATCATAAGGGCTGTAGGGACCTTTGGCGTTTGAGTTAAATCGATATGGTTAGCAGCTAACTCATCATGCCTCTAATGAACTAACGCCCTGTTAAATCGGGCAACAAATTATGTCAAAGAGTTTTTCCTATCCATATATTTTTTCAAGAATGAATTACCACTCCCTGATCTCTGGCTACTGGACATGCCTTCAGCAAACACGTGTTTGACGTATGCTGGTACCCAGCGACTATGTATTTCAAACAAACTGCTCAACCATTCATTGTTACCTAACTCTATTGTTTCCATTACCTTGATTCATTGTTGTTCAAATTCCACTGGTGACTCGGATTGCTTGATAATGTGAACAAGCCTGTGATACCGGTCATTATACAACACGACATTCATCTTCTCTGAAAATTTGTTTAGTATGTGCCACATACAAAATCAATGCAACGTCAATGGCAATACCATGGAGATAGCTCTTGCAATTGCGGCATCTTGGTCTGTGATGATCACCACTGGGACCGCATGGTTTGGCATGACTTCAATAAACTTAGTGAACAACCAAACAAATGATTCAGTCGTCTCATCGCTCAGCAGTCCATATCCAAATATAACATACTGGCCATGGTGATTCACTCCAACAAATGGACCAAAGACCATTGAGTACCTATTCGTGTTGTATGTTGTGTCAAAACACAACGACATTACCAAAATATGCATATGACCTTCATGAATCACAGTCTGCCCAAAAACAGCGCACAAATTTGTTCTCATCATCAGTCTCATAATCAAAGACAAAGTTCGGATTTTTCTCTTTCTCATATGTAAAATACTCAATCAGTGTTTCTGCATCATGGTCCATCATTTCTTGTCGTACATCTCTCTGATAGTTCCTGATATCCTTCTCCACACACCCAAGGAGGATGAACCTCCAGCATCTATCTCTAAAAGTCGAATTTACTGACATGTGGGAATATTAGCATATGAAAACTGTTGCACAAGAGCCTTCTTTGTTTTCGAGACACCTCTGTGTAACCTTAACAAGTGTACCCTGCTAGGAGTGGCAAGGGGATGGTTGTGTTCCTCAACAAATTTCTGACAACCCACCACTCGCCCGTTTGTTGCTTTACCACCGATAATCTAGCATTGCACCCACAATGTACATGTCTATGGTTTCTTTCCCCAGCCCCAGGCACAACATCTTTACGACTCATCTGGTAAGTCTTGTTCGTCTTACCTTCCTCATAGCATACAAATAATTTCTAGAAATACTCATTGGTCTCTTTTTTCTTCTTACTGTTTTCTATTCGTGCACTAAATCCCGCTTCACGTGCATATTGATTGTAAAAATTGTACGCCTCATCGGATGATTTGAATTCTTGACCAACATGGAGAATGACACTGATAATCAGTTGAGAAACATATACATTATCACCACTCTCAAATTCCATCCATACAAAAATTTATCGAAATAAAATACATCAATTATATGTCCAAATAAACAAAAAATATAAAAAATGTTAATAATATTACAACTGACTTGCAAATTACAAAAAATAAATCTGTACAAATAAACGAAAATAAAAAATAAATTAATAATTTATTACAAACTTTTGAGATCGAATAAATAAATCTGAAGTATTCAAGGAGATTGAGATGGTGGCTATTATGGGTAAAAAAAAAGCAATTGGGTTGGCCAAATTTCAAAATGTATTTTGATGAGAAAGTGTTATGTTTCGTGGATATAAATAGGTAGATTTAGTGGGGTGGGGGGTTAACGTGGAGTGGGGTTTACATGTGGTGGGGATAAAGAAAATAGGGTGGCTTTTTGCGGGCGGCGAGAGGAGGGGGGCTGTCTTGTGTCGAAAGGGGTTGACCTTTTGATAAAAGGTGGGGGCCATTTTTGTTGAATTCGGGAAAGTTGAGCTGGACCCCTATCTTTTCTCAAATTTGGGGATCCATTTTCTTCACATAGAGACACAGAGAGAAAGAGAGAGAGAACGCTACAAAGGAGAGGAAAAACAAGGGAAAAAGAAAAGAAAGAAAAGAAAGAAAAAGGAAAAAGAAGAAGAAAAAGAAAAGTGCTGACCGAATCGTCAGATTGTTGGAAATTTAAGGCTTGGGTTCTTCAACTTCTCAATTTTCAAGAGGTAAGCAAGAACCCATTTATTTTATAAATGAGGTTGAAAATTAGGGTTTTTACTTATGAACTTAAATGTGAATGTTATGAAAGGAGATAAGTTAATTTTAGTGATATGAACTATTTTTGCAAGTTAAATGAAGGATTTAATTAACAAAATTTTAGGGTTCTTGACTTAGTGGATTTAAATAGAGATTTAAGCTATTTTAAGCATTTTAAGATTTGTATTGATTTATTTATGTTAAAAGCTTAGAATGATGATTTTAGCAAACCCTATAATTTCTATTTGGGTCCTTTAAGAGGATGTAATGTAAAGGAGATTGTTTATGGGTCTTATGGAAGATTAGAAAGGGTTGAGAATGTTAAGAAGAATTATATGTTATTGAACAAATGGAAATAGGATTCTAGCTTGGTGACTTTACTGGGAAATTTAAGGAAATTATTCTTGGTCACATATAATTGATAGAGGTGAAAAGTGGTGAATTAGAATGAGGATTACATCCAAGTGAGTAAAGGAATTTTGAATAAGTTTTGCTTAAGTACGGTAAGTTAAACTTAGTCTTGTCTTTAACAATTAATGTTACTTGGGATGGTTATTTATTTATTTATTTGAACAATTTTATTTTATTTCAGAAGGTGACAAAGAAGTTGGTGCTGCGTACCGACCAACTTAGTCTTAGCCAAAAGCTCTGCGAGTGGAAAAACCTATTTTTCAAAATATAAAAATTTAAATACCATATGTATTAGCTACAAAATTATTATGAAGACGAGCATGATTTTCAGAATAGAATAGATTTCATAAACAAATTAAGTTCTATCAGTTTAAATTATTATTATATTTTATCATGAGAAATGCCATTATTTCGATACAGTTTATAAAACCACCAGAAAATGTTTGATGATACTATTATTTACTCTAGTGCACAGAGAGGCTTTGGGCCGTGTACTAGGATGTATTATGAGAGGTCTTTATGGCCCACTCTTATGCACAGAGGGGCTTTGGGCCTTGTATAAGGGTGTTTATTTCAGAGGTCTTTGGGACCCACTTTCGTACACAGAGGGGCTTTGGGCCGTGTACGGGAGTGCTCAGCCAGTCTACGCGCGTATGACCAGATTACAAATACAGATTATTAGTGATTCATGATACTTTCTGACGTGATTTTTCAGTAAATATGACAGCTTATTTAGTTTGCATAAACATGTTCGCATCTATTGCTATCAGATGGCACTTCTTTGCAGATTTACTAAATTATCAGATTATCTAGTTTCTTTATGATTTACATTTTGCATTTACACAGTATGTATATATAACATGAGAAATTAGTTTCTTGAAAATTATGATTAATTACGAACTCTCCACTCACTAAGCCATTAGCTCACAGATTTTCTATACTTTCTTACTCAAGTAGTAGTTAAGTGTTGAGCAGCTTTTGAAAAGCCTGTTGATTGTCAAGCCAGAGCCACACGAGGATTAGTTGAATAATTCATCTCCACTGAACATGTCATCATTTATTTTTGGAATACTTGTTCTAGGTCTTCTTGATGATTATTTTGGGATTATATGTATATGGTTGGATATTCTCACTACTCCTTTTGTAAATTCAAATGCTTTTGGGTCATTTTGTAAAAGATATTGGAGATGATGGAGTTGTCAATACTTGATCATGGTTATTATGTATGTTGTGGGACAGGTGATCCCTAATGGTTATTTTAAGTATGTTTTTGGGAAAATCTTATTGCTTTTCAGGTTTGGTTTAGTCAATTTTACAAAGGAAACTCTGCCAATTTTTTTTATAATCTCTTTAATTCAAGAAAAGTCAATAAGTTATAGAAAAGTCTATGTAGCTTTAATGGTGGGTCTGGCATCTAGTTGGCATCCATCATCATCGCACAACATGTTTTAGGTCTACTAGGGCCACTCGATACAGGTCGTGTCATGTTGGTATTAGAGCATGGTCACATGTTTATAGACTTGCATCACATGTATCATAAACTTGTTTTAAGACTTGTTATTCCCATTTTATAGTTGTCATGGCTCATGGTGGGAGGACATGCAGACTCCCAAATAGATTGCCTCAAACTCAAAATGCTCTTGATAAAGAGGATAACAGAGAGGCCAGTAGAGCTGATAAGTCAATTCATCAAACTACTCAAAACCCAAGACATAGAAATGAGGCTGCAAATGACCCCTATGCCGATAGACTTGCTGAAACTCTTGATTCTTTTTTGTAAAGTTAGCAGAACAAAGATAGGTTCAGTATTGAGCGAGCAAAGAGGTTGGGAGCAAGAATTTTCAATGGTAAAGGTGACCCTTTAGATGCGAAAAATTGGATGACCTAACTGGAGAGAGTTTTTTATGTCATTGAGTGCCCAGAGGAAAAGAAATTTGCTTGGCTACTTTCTTACTGAAGGAAGGGGCGTCTGATTGGTGCCGATAGTTCATAGTCGATATGCAGACCCGGTGTTATTACTTTGGTAGATTTCAAGAAGTTTTTAATAAATCATAGTACCCTCAAGCCTATAAAGATGCCATGTAGGATAAGTTCTTGCATTTACTTCAAGGGTCTATGACAGTGGTTGAATATCAGAAGACGTTTATAGAGCTATCAAAATACGTTGCATTGTTGATAGCTAATGAAGCTGACAGGTGTAGGAGGTTTGAAGATGGTTTGAGGAAAGAGATTAGAGTAGCGGTGACAAGTGAAGATTATAAAGACTTTGACAAACTCGTTGAAGTTACTTTGAGAGTTGAGCAGTGTATTTTAGACACATGGGGTCATGAAGAGCAAATGACAGCTAGAGGCGGTGGTAGTCAGTCAGGGACTTGGACTTCTAGGAGTGCGTCGTCTCAGAAGGATAGGCGTGGATTTTGGCCAGGTGTCGCTAGTACTGGCAGTTTTAAAACCAAGTCTAGACGGGACCAGAGTTCAGGATCTAGTCATGGTTCAGTACATCAGCCAGTTAATAGCTGATCTTAGAGTCAGAGCTCTTTCCATAGAACTTTTGTTTCAAGACAGAGTGAGGGTTCTAGTGGTACCAGATTTCATCATTGCGAGTCTTGTGAGAGATTTTACCTAGGAGAGTGCCTTAAAGGAATTGGTGACTGTTATCGGTGTGGTCAGGTAGGACACATGAAGAGAGATTGCCCAACTAAGTTTCAAGAGGGTGGTAGATCACAAATGATGTTTCCATAGGCAAGTGTCGGTGCTTCCAGACACGATCAGAATCAAAATACTGGGACAAGTAAAGTAGGAGGGTCTACTGGAGTATAAGCAAACATTGCTAGCAGTAGTGGTGTTCAACAAAAAGGTCAGGCAGGACGTCTTAGGACCTAGGAGAGAGTTTTTGCGGTGGCTCAGTAGGATGCCTAGGAGTCACCAGATGTAGTCATGGGTACGTTGTCTATTTTTGGCGAAAATGCTCGTTGTTTAATTGATTCAGGTGCTACACATTCATTTATTCCTTATGCACTTGCTATCTATGCGGATTGTATGTTGGAACCATTAGGCAGTGATTCACTTTTAACTAACAGTGTGTATAAAGACTGTGTGATTAAAGTGAATGATCAAGAGTTGAAGGCTAATTTGATTTATCTCGATATTCATGACTTCGATGTTATTTTGGGCATGGACTTTTTAGTTGCAAGTCGTGCTTCAGTTGATTGCTTTTGCAAAGAAGTCATGTTTCGAAGGCCAAGAGAGCCTGAAATTATTCTTAGTGGTGAACATAGAATTTTACCGTCTTGTATAATATATGCACTTGATGCTAGAAAATTTCTTAAAAATGGGTGTCAAGCATATTTGGCTTATGT
The DNA here is from genome assembly GCA_023638005.1 of Forsythia suspensa. Taxonomy (NCBI): domain Eukaryota; kingdom Viridiplantae; phylum Streptophyta; class Magnoliopsida; order Lamiales; family Oleaceae; genus Forsythia; species Forsythia suspensa. The sequence goes on along the minus strand of CM042674.1, from coordinate 32,995,919 downwards.
AATTGACAATCAGATTACTAAGCTGAAATTGGATGATATTCCTATTGTACGGGATTTTTCTGATGTATTTCCAGAAGATCTTCTAGTATTACCGCCAGATAGAGAAACCGAGTTCACTATTGATTTGATTCCAGGGACAACTCCTATCTCTCAGGCACCTTACAAAATAGCTCTAGTAGAGATAAAAGAATTGAAAGTGCAGTTGCAATAGCAAGTCGATAAGGGTTTCATTAGACCCCATGTATCTCCGTGGGGAGCACCAGTCTTATTTGTGAAGAAGAAAGATGGCACAATGAGATTATGTATTGACTACAGGCAGTTGAACAAGGTAACAATTCACAATAAGTACCATATATCTCGTATTGATGGCTTGTTTGATCAACTTCGGGGTGCCACTATATTTTCTAAGATTATCTTGCGTTCAGGATATCATCAGCTTAAAATTAGAGATATCGATGTACCAAAGAAATTTGATAAACATGGTGCTTTATCCATACTTGGATAGATTTGTGATTGTCTTTATTGATGATATATTAGTTTATTCTCGCAGTTGCGAGGAGCATGTCGAGCATTTGAAGACAATTTTACAGACTTTGCGAGCTAAACAGTTGTATGCTAAGTTCAGCAATGTGAATTATGGCTTGACAAAGTAGTATTTCTTGGTCATATCATTTCAGCAGAAGGCATTTATGTAGATCTCATCAAGACCGAGGCAGTGATGAAATGGGAACGTCCTACAAATGTGACAGAAGTTCAGAATTTTCTTGGACTGGTAGTTATTATCGTCGGTTCGTAGAAAGATTCTCCAGAATTGCACTTCCTTTGACTAGTCTGACTCGAAACAACTCTAAATTCATGTGGAGTGAATAATGTGATAAGAGTTTTTGAGAGTTGAAGAACAGACTAGTTTCTGCTCCCATACTTACTTTTCCATCTCCAGGTGAAGAGTTTGTGATTTATAGTGATGCTTCTCGACAGGGCTTGGGTTGTATTCTAATGTAGAATGGAAATGTTATAGTTTATGCTTCAAGACAATTGAAGAAGCAAGAGTTAAACTACCCAACACATGACTTAGAGTTGGCTGCAGTGGTGTTGGCATTGAAGATTTGGAGACATTACCTATATGGTGAAAAATGCCAATATTCACAGATCACAAAAGTTTGAAGTACATTTTCGATCAAAAGGAACTGAATTTAAGGCAAAGGAGATGGTTAGAATTGATAAATGATTATGATTGCAGAATTGATTTTCATCCAAGAAAAGCTAATATAGTTGTTGATGCTCTCAGTAGAAAGACTAGCAGTTTTTCGTCTCAATACAGTGCAGTATGTGCTTCTTTGTTTTGTGAGTTCATAAAATTGTATACCCAGTTGTCAGCTACTACTTATGGAGCGGTTTTAGCTCATTTTCAGGTAAGACCTACTTTGACTGACAGGGTTAGAGAAGCCCAATCTCAAGATTTGACACTTAGATTATTGTAAGCAGAAGTTAGTGCTGGTTTGCGAACGAATTATGCAATTCGAGATGATGATGCTTTGGTTATGGAAAGTCGTTTGTGTGTTCTTGACATTTTAGAATTGAAGAAAGATTTTAGAAGAGGCGCATAGTTTAGCCTATGCGATGTACCCATGCAGTACTAAAATGTATCATATATTAAAAGAGCATTACTGGTGGTCAGGTATGAAGAGGGAAATATTGGAATTTGTATCCAAGTGTCTCATTTGTCGCCAGTAAAAAGCCGAGTTAAATCAAAAGGTAGCTGGACTTTTGCAACCATTGCCTATTCCATAATGGAAATGGGAACATATTACCATGAACTTCTTGTTCAGTCTTCATCGCACTCAGAATGGTCATAATGGTGTCTAGGTTATTGTGAATCGTTTGACCAAGGTTGTGAGATTCTTACCAATCAAAGCTACTTACACTCTAAACAAGTTGGCAAAGTTGTATGTGGATGAGATAGTCAACTTATACGGTGCTCCAGTATCTATTATGTCAGATAGAGATTCTCGGTTTACATCTAAATTCTGGCATAGTTTGTAGGAAGCTATGGGTACTAAGTTACATTCCAGCACAGCTTTTTACCCATAGACAGATGGTCAATCAAAGAGAACCATACAGACTCTAGAGGATATGTTGCGAGTTTGTGTTCTACAGTTCAAAGGTAACTGAGATACTCATTTGTCTTTGATGGAGTTTTCTTATAATGACAGTTACCACTCTAGTATTGAGATGGCTTCTTTTGAAGCACTATACGACAAAAAATGTAGAACACCAATTTGCTGGAATGAAGTTGGAGAAAGAAAATTACTAGGTCTTGAAATGGTTCAAATTACTTTGGAGAATGTGAAAATGATTAAAGAAAAATTGCAGGTAGCATGAGATAGGCAGAAAAGCTATGCAACAGGAGGAAAAGAGATCTTAAATTCGAAGTTGGGATAAAGTTTTCCTAAAATTATCGCCATGGAAGGGTGTTTTGAGATTTGGCAAGGCAGGAAAAGTTAAGTCCACGATATATTGGGCCTTATGAAATTATTGAGCGGATTGGGCCAGTTGCTTATCGATTATCTTGCCAGTTGAGTTATCCAGTATTCATGATGTATTCCACGTCTCTATGCTTCGAAATTATATCTCAGATCCCTCTCATGTTTTAGAATCCTAGCCAGTGAAATTGAAAGAAAATTTAACCTATGAAGAATAGCCAGTTCAGATCATAGATAGAAAAGAGCAAGTTCAGCGAAACAAGATCATTTCGCTAGTTAAGGTCATTTGGAAGAATCATTCGATAGAAGAGACTACGTGGGAGAATGAAGATTAGATAGGTGCTCAATTTCTTCAATTGTTTCAAGTCTAGCCGATCGAATTTCGAGGACGAAATCCTTTGAAGGAGGTAAGATTGTTACTACCCGATTTAAATATGTCAAAGTCAATGAGATTTTGGTCAAGTCCAAGTTGAATAGTCAAAGTGGGACTTAAATGAAGTAAATAAATTGTTTGGGGCTAATTTGTAAAATATAGTTACTTAATGATTTAAATAACACTATATGAGAGTTGAGGATTTAAGTTACAATTAGGACCTTTTGTTTAATGAATTTGGAGATCCATTTTCTTCACATAGAGACGCGAAGGGGGAGAGAGAGAGAATGCGACAGAGGAAAGGAAAAACAAGGGAAAAAGAAAAGAAAGAAAATGAAGAAGAAGAAGAAGAAGAAAAGTGCCGGTCGAATCGTCAGATAGTCAGAAATTTAAGGCTTGGGTTCTTCAACTTTTCCATTTTCAAGAGGTAAGCAAAAACCCACTAATTTCAGAAAGGGTTAATTACACTAATGGTCTCAATTCTTTCAGGTTTGTACGATTTCATCCATATTTTTTTAGCAGATATCATTCCCATTCTTCTATTTATTCTCACAGATGGTCCCCAAATCACTATTTTTCACTATTTTGACAATTCTTTGATAATTTTGCCCCTTGACTTAAATAATTTTATCATGAGAAATGCCATTATTTAGATACAGTTTATAAAACCACTAGAAAGTGTTTGATGATGCTATTATCTACTCTAGTGCACAGAGGAGCTTTGGGACGTGTACTAAGGTGTATTATGAGATGTCTTTATGACCCACTCTTATGCACAGAGGGGCTTTGGGCCGTGTATAAGGGTGCTTATTTCAGAGGTCTTTGGGATCCACTTTCGTACACAGAGGGGCTTTGGATCGTGTACGGGAATGCTCAGCCAGACTACGCGCGTATGACTAGATTACAAATTACATATTATCAGTGATTTATGATACTTTCTGGCGTGATTTTTCAGTATATGACAGCTTATTTAGTTTGCATAAACACATGTTCGCATATATTGCTACCAGATTGCACTTTTTTTAAAGATTTACTAAATTATTATATTATCTAGTTTCTTTATCATTTACAGTTTGCATTTACTCAGTATGTATATATAACATGAGAAATTAGTTTCTTAAAAATTATGATTAATTACGAACTCTCCACTCACTGAGCTATCAGCTCACATATTTTCTATACTTTCTTACTCAGGTAGTAGGTAAGTTTTGAGCAGCTTTTGAAGAGCCTGTTGATTGTCGAGCCAGAGCCATACGAGGATTAGTTGTATGATTCATCTCCATTGAACTTGTTATCATTTATTTTTGGAAACTTGTTCTAGGTCTTCTTGATGATTAATTTAGGATTATATGTATATGGTTGGATAGGCTCACAATTCATTTTGTAAATTCAAATGCTTTTGGGTCATTTTGTAAAGGATATTGGAGATGATAGAGTTGTCAGTACTTGATCATGGTTATTATGTATGTTGTGAGACAGGTGATCTCTAATGGTTATTTTAAGTATGTTTTTGGAAAAATCTTATTGCTTTTCAGGTTTGGTTTAGTCAATTTTACAAGGAAACTCTGCTAAATTTTTTTTATAATTCCTTTAGTTCAAGAAAACTCAATAAGTTATAGAAAAGTCTAAGTACCCTTAATGATGAGTCCGGCATCCAGTTGGCATCCATCATTGGTGTACGACATGTCTTGGGTCCACTAGGACAACTTGGGATGGGTTGTGTCACTCTACCTCTTCAAGGAGGACGGGAGGTGGTACTACACCAGCGTTAAGATGAACTCTAGGGGGTCCAATGTGGTTGACACTCCTTCATTAGTAAAGAAGTGGAAGGCCAACTTCTTCTTCATCTGTGGATACTGACGGTTTGGCCCGAGCGATGTTGAGAGGGACTACACGGACCCTACTCGCTGCCATAAGATGTGTAAGTAACTTGGTCTATGGGGGTTATTTTAACTAGGTTGGCCTTGATACTAATTATGTTGTGGTTTTGTTTAACAGGCCATCTTTATGTGGAGATGAGTTCGACAACAAAGAGAAGGATTGACATATCCATGTAAGGAATTGAGGTATACATGCGCAGCAGAAATTAAATATTCAATTCGTTTATGCCGGATCAACCTTGTATTTAGAGAGAATTCATGGTAGAAGTTTACTTTTGATGAATATCATGAAATCTGATTTCTGACTAGTTGGAGGTGCGATCTTCAATACCACAGCTGTCCAATTGTCCAGCCTCCAATGGTAATCCACACAGCAAGAACATATCTAGATTTTCACAATCAAGAACTTATGAAAGAGGAACATTTTGAGAGTAATTGTATTTGGCTACCTTTTTCTTGTGCTAGCAAGTAATGAAAACCAACTTATCATTTAATCTGTCGTGGCCTTTGTATTTATAGGTAAGGCTAACCCTAGCCCTAGTTCTAGTCAAACTAGAACCCATCAACAAATGGGCCTAATTAATTAATCTAATTAATTAATTTGGTCTAATAAATAATTAAGTTCGACCCAACTAATTGGACATTGGACATTAATTCTTACAATCTTCCACTTGGACAAGGTCCAACTCCAGATGCTCAATTCTCGCTTTATGTGTGTGACCTATTAGGTTTCCATTCACGATGGCAAACACAGTGATATTCTCATCGATTCACCGAGATCAATCAATTCAAGTCGCCGTCCAAGATTGACATGTATCAATGTGTCAAGGCAATCCATGTGAAGGAAAATGTCATGTGGTATGACAGAACCAATATATGTACTGTTACCGTGAAAATATAATCTCTTCATCAATATAACCCAATTGATTAAGAGTTATGGATCAGCGTCAATCTCATTTCAACCAATTATATTATTCACCTCAACTCTTTGTTGATCTAATCTAGTTATGATTGAAACATTTTCAACTCATAACTCCACCCCGACCGAGGAAATTTATATCAACTTAAGTAGGTAAAATGCAGGTTATAATCTACTACTTTTCAAGAGTGACGAATCCTCATATTGGACATTCACAACCTTCATATGATTTTCACTATACTCGTACGACGTCTTCCTGGTTACTCAAATCGTTGAGTCACATCAAAAGCTCGCCAAAGTATAGTGGTCCTCACATAAGATTCTATGATGTCCTCAAGTCAAAGGACCAAATCCACTATCGCGCATTAGAGATTTACCACTGACGCTTGGATAGTTATCCATGTAGAATTTCTAGGCGGATCATCCAATGTCATGTTCTCATAACAATGCATTCATGTGTTCATTTAGATGTCCCTCTACATCTTAGCTCGTAAGATCAACTACTTTCTTTAAAAAAAATACAACACATGTTAGTCTATCTGCAATAATGATATATGTATCTCATTATTACTACGACTAGGGATATTTCAAGAATAAGTTATTTATAACATGTATTCATAATCACAACACCTTGTAATTAACAAGTTATTATGAACTTTTCTTCGGACTCTATTATTATAAATAATAAAATTTAAAAATAACAGATCTGCCATTAAAATGTAGACAAGTATTTAATTAATCAATTTGTTCATATACTTCAACGTCTAACAAAGAGTTTATCACAAAATGTCCCATACAAACTAGATCCAATCACTCAGGTATCTTAATATCATCAAATTTAGCATCACCATCATGCTTGTGCTGGGACAACAACTTTGTCAAAGGATCTGCTACATTATCGTATGTTAGGACCAGTTCTATTTTTATATAATTTCTTAAGATTATCTCTCTGATGAGATGATACTACCTCAATATATATATGGATCATTGATGAGACCTGGGTTCCTTCGCTTGTGTGATGGCTCCATTGTTATCACAATACAAGTTATTGGATCAACAATACTAGGAACTATTCCAAGTTCAGTAATGAACTTCTTGATATAGACCATTTTCTTTGCTACTTCTGAAGCAGCTATATATTCAGCTTCTGTAGTTGAATCAACAGTCGTTTCTTGTTTAGAACTTTTCCAACTGACTGCACCACTATTTTGAGTAAATACATATCCAGATTGAGATTTGTTATCGTCTTTATCAGATTGAAAGCTGGCATCGGCATAACCTTGAACTCTAAGTTCATTTCCTCCATATACCAAGAACATGTCTTTAGTCCTTCTTAAGTACTTAAAGATGTTCTTGACTGCGATCCAATATTTCTCGCCAGGGTTCTCTTGGAACCTACTTGTGACACTCAAAGCATATGAAACATCTAATCGAGTACATAGCATGGCATATATGATAAATCCCATTGCTGATGCATAAGAAATTCTATCCATGTGATCTCTTTCAATTTGTGTCTTTAGACACATCTCTTTTGAGAGATAGATCTCATGTCCAATGGGACAGAGTCCTCTCTTGGATTTTTCCATGTTAAATCTTCTCAAGATTTATCTATGTACATAGATTGAGATATGTCAAGCATTCTCTTAGATCTATATCTATATATCTTTATACCGAGAATGTATGCTGCCTCTCACATATCCTTCATGGAGAAATTTTGGATAACCATAATTTTATTAATTTTGGCATCGGAGACATCGTTTCCTAATAATAGTATGTCATCCACATACAAAATTAGAAACACGACTTTTCTCTCACTAACTTTTTATACACACATAGTTCATCTTCATTCTTGATAAAATCAAACATTTTGATTGTCTTATCAAAACGAAGATTCCAGCTCCGGAAGGTTTGCTTTAATCCATATATGGATTTCTGTAGTTTGCATACCTTGTTTGGCTCTGTGGATTCAAAACCTTCAGGTTATGTCATGTACACATCCTCGCTAAGATTCCCGTTAAGGAATGCAATCTTAACATCCATTTGCCAGATATCATAGTTATGGTATGCTACTATCACAAGTGGAATCCGAATTAACTTAAACAGGGCTACTAGTGAGAAGGTTTCGTCAAAGTCAAGTCGAAGTCAATCTCTTGACTTTACTTGTAACCCTTCGCAACCAATCTTGTCTTATAAGTATGAACATTACCATCCATGTCGACATTTCTCTTGTAAACCAATTTACAGCCTATAGGTTTTACCCTTTTAGGCGGGTCAAACAAGGTCCAAACTTTGTTTTCGTACAGGGAGTTCATCTTGGATTGTACGGCTTCCTGCCATCTCTTTGAGTCAACACTTGACTTCGATTTTGCGTAAGTAGTAGGTTCATCTTCCTTGATTAGTAATACATTACTAGTAACTAGAAGATCGTATCTCAGAAGAAAATAAACGACTCTGCTCGACTTACGCAGAGCTAGTGTGTCCTTGGAAAATGGTGGTTCCCACTTTCTCAATCTGTACTTCATCATATGCAAGCTCAGCCATTGGAACATCTAATTGGTCAATTTTATTTATGGTTTCTTGAACCTCTTCAAGATCTACTTTACTTCCACTGTCTTCTCTAAGAATACAGCAAGTCTCAATATGACGACCTTCATCTCGATGAGATTGTAGAAATAGTGTCCAACATTTTCTTTTGGATACCCCACAAATAAATATTTATCAGATTTAACTCATAGCTTATTTGATTCAACGCGCTTCACATAAGCGTCGCATCCCTAAACCTTCATGTATAAAAGATTAGGTCTTTCTCCCTTTCCATAACTCGTATGGAGTTTTATTGACCGATTTAGATAGGACACAGTTTAGTGTATAACATGCAGTGCTAAACGCATATCTCCAAAACAGTTTTGGAAGAACTGCGCGACTCACCATTGATCGCACGATATCAAATATGGTGCGGTTTCTCCTTTCAGATACACTATTTTGTGTTGATGAATACTTTGAAGTCCACTGCGAGAGAATCCCATTCTCTTTTAAATAGTCTAAAAACTCACCTTTTAAATATTCTCCACATCGATCAGATCTAAGTGTTAGACTATTTTTTCCGATTTGTCTTTCTACTTTTTTGAATTCCTTGAACTTTTCAAGGACTTCACTCTTGAATTCCATCAAGCATATAAAACTATACCTAGAATGGTCATTTGTAAATATGATGAAGTAAGAAAAGCCACCTTTAGCATCTTTAGACATTTGTCCATATACATCAGTATGTACAAGACCTAAAATGTCTACAACTTTGTCTCCCTTTTCCAGAAAAGAGGGTCTAGGTCATTTTGCCCAACGAGCATGATTCACACTTATCAAATGATTCATAATCATTTGAATCCAAGTATTCATCTTTATGTAACTTGGTGTTGCATTTTCATTTATATGACCGAGTCTGCAATGCCAAAGATTATAGTTGTTAGTTTTATCTCTTTTATGCCTTGCAATTACTCTTCTAATGTCCTTTTATTTTCACAGTGAAAACACGGATCATCAGACTTGGATTTGTCTTTGCTTAATAGTTTTTCAACAGATTTGACCTTGGATCGGCTCTTTTGGATTTTCTCATCCTTTCTGAAAGGCCCTTTTGGATTTTCTCTTACTTCTCTTAGAGGTGTCTATGGCCAAAGTCTTCCAATTCTCATGGGCTCAACAGTTTTCAGCATGTTTTACAACTCAAGCAGGGTATATTGAATCTTATTCATGTTGAAGTTCATAATGAACTGTGAAAAGTTATTAGGTGGGGACTGCATAACTAAGTCAACACTTAGCTCGTGGTCCATGGTAAAACTCAACTGGTTTAATTTTTCAATATAACCAATTATCTTCAATACATGAGCACTGACTGAAGATCTTTTTATCATCATACATCTTCATAACCTTTTAGATGTCTCATACTGTTCAGTTCGTGACTGTACATCATTCAACTCTTTGAAATGATATATTTTGGTATAGGTATCCATACCCTCGTGTTGCTTTTCTAACTCAAGTGACATACTGCAAGCATCACATGTTGCAGTGATACTATTATCACTGTATTTTTGTAAGCCTACACGTTCACCGGCGTAGCCTCCTCAATAGGAGATTCCGGCATTGACTACTTATTGACATATCCAATTTTTCTTTTTCATGCTTGAGAACAATTCTCAAAATACGGTGCCAGTCCAGAAAATTTGGTCCGATATCTATGTTGGCATCTAATATGCCTCTCAAACTTATATGGTTACTCATGATTCAACTATTAAATAACAAGATAGAACAATTAATTAAATACAGAAAAATTAATTTAACATGGACTTATATTAAATTAATTACACTCCCACTGTTTAAATTGAATTAATGACCCTCAAACATTAATCAATAGAACCAATTAGATTCCATGTAGGCTATGATCCCTTTTGTTTTATTATAACCTTGAGCGACTCAACAAGTCCTAATAGAACATCCAGATAAATACTCTATCAATGGCATCTCTATGCGACTCCTAGATCATCAAGTAGACAACTTATTGTCGTACACATCTTATGTGTGTTTACTTGATTGTGCCCCTAAAATTTTATTTCCTTGAGCGACTCAACAAAAATAAAATTCTAGTTAAATTCGACCCATTATTCAGAAACATCAAATGTTTCATAGTGATAAATATATCTATGAGCATACAGCCTTGAGCGACTCAACAAACTGACATCGATAATAGACTCTGGTTTTTCACTATAACAATAGAAGGCAAGTTGTGTTAACCATTTAATACGAATTTAATATTTTGATAAACAGGGGTTTGTTTCATCACATTTATGTATATTAACTAACATTCAACATGTAATCAATCATACATAAAAAATAATTATGGATGATTATAGACTTTATCTATCTAATCTTCCTGTGCCAAAAGAAAAATTAGTTCGTCAATTCCTAAGGGACGTTGCATTCGTTCATCGAATGCTAAATGCAATCATCTCCATCGCCTGTTGCAACGTGTATTCTATACTTGTTACTTCATTGTGGCCCATCTGTAACAAGTATCCTATACTAGTTGGTACGCAGGCCGTGATAAATGGACATGTAGGCCCATAATAAATAAATAGCTCGAAAACCTAATTAAATAAATAATAGGCTCGCAGGCCCATTTAATTAAATAATAGGCTCGCATGCCCAATCAACATGAATAATTAACCATACAACCAATCACATGGGTCGAGTACATAACCATCCACTAAATATCTATTTTAATATCTAATATTAAATATATTTTAATTTCTAAATTTGCAGCTTTGACAGCATAAGTCTAAACTTTTTAGACATTTTAGAACGGACTAGACGAAATTAAATAATTAATCTAATTAATTAATTTTTCAACAATAAAATTAAGTAATTAATCAAATTAATCAATTAATTTTATTCATGAAGGAGATTTTTAATAATTTATTTTACCTTCCAATTTAAAGTCATACTCTAAATTGAAGACAAAATTTGAATATGGTCAAAATTATAATTTTATAAAGTAATAAGTTAAAGTTTAATCTGGTTAGAAATTCAAAATATAGTTTAAACACGATTTTATTTAATTTTGAATATTTGACCAACATTAAAATAATTAATAATTACAATTTTTCCAAAAACATTAAAATTGTATTTAAGACCATAATTTTATTTTAAAGTTTCAGGACATAATGTGTAATTTTTGAAATTGCACAGTCGGTCCTTACAATTTCAAAAATAAGTGGATCTTTTATGCAATTTCTGAAATTGCATAGGAAAGTCCTTTTGAATTTAAAAACATTAGGCCTTCTTATGCAATTTCAGAAATAGCATAAGAGGCCCTTTTTATTTCTTTTGAAATTAGGGGCTACTTATGCAATTTCCAAAATTGCACAAGATGCCCCCGTCTCCAAAACTGGAAACACGCTGAAAGCAGAAAACCCCTTTTCTTTTCCTTTTTTTTTTTTTTTATTTTTTAAGCGGCCACGTACAGATCGATCGGCGGTGGTCGTCCCGGTGTCTAACACCGGCGGCCACCACCGTTACCAAAGCTGCTGTTCAAAATGGCCGGCGCCGCTACTAATAGCAGCGACACGAGGACTTGCCGCCGCGAGAACCAGCGGCAGAACGCTGTTTCTCGCGGCGGTTCCCGCTGTCTTCCAAAAATAGCGACCCCGCCTTCTACCGTCAGCCACCACTAGTATTCTATCAATAATAATTATTGTTCGAATAAATTAATATATCAATAACAATTATTGTTCGATTTATCAAAGTAATCTAACGAACTACAACAAGAATGCGATCTTCTTATACTTATTATAAGAATTGGGATATCACGTGCACAACATAAATTAAATATTCAATTAACTTTTAAGTTCGGATCAACCTCAGTCTTGTAGAGAGAACTCGTGGTAGAAGTTTACATTTGATGAATATCGTGAAATCTGATTTCTGATTAGTTGGAGGTGCGATCTTCAATAACACAGCTGTCCAATTGTCCAGCTTTCAATGGTAATCCACATAGTAAGAACGAATCTGGACTTCCACGATCAAGAACAAATGAAAGCGAAATCTTTTGAGAGTAATTATATTTGGCTACTTTTTTTTGTTCTTACAGCAAAAATGAAAACCAACTTATCATTTAATCTGTCGCGGCTTTTGTATTTATAGGTAGAGGCTAACTGCAAATTTTTGGTCTAAAACTAGAATCCATCAACAAATAGATCCAAATTAATTAATTAATTAAATTGATCCAATAAATAATTAAGTCCAACCCAATTAATTAGACATCGGACATTAATTCTTACAAAGGTTTGATGAGAAAGCAAAGTTCTCCTGATCAATAACGCCAACTTAGTTTTTGCTCAGCTCTACCCGCTAGGTCTTCATGTTTCTTCTTGAGGTGATCTTTTTTTTTTTTTTTGAATCTCCCTTAGATTTCTCTCTATTTCTTTCCCAATATTATGAACTGAGCTGTCTTTCTGGTTCTTTGAATTCCTAAGCAGAGATATGAGGTCAATCAATGAAGTCATGGTTTGTTCAATAATTTAATATGTTGAATGTAATAAACACAATATTATTTGATAGTAGCACACGAGTTTCATGGTTATGCTAGTACATAAATAAGTAGTTCTAACATTTTTCATTTGAACAATACAATTAAGACATAAATACTCGTATATCACAAAATAAAAATATTAAAGATTAACATAACCATAAGCATGTCGACTATTTATTTTAATAATATTAATTGACTCTAACGTGCTCCCTTTGAAGGATAACCAAACTTTCAAAGAGACAAAGCAAATTACACTTCAATAATTCTGCACTAAGATACGGTTTGCGTATAGGTTTCGTTAGAGGTGTCAATCCAGGTCAGGCGGGCCGACCGATGAAGCCCGGTAACGGTTCGTGTTCGAAAAACCCGCACCACTGCGGGTGGCCCACGAATTTTTTCACGAGCCCGGCCCATCCATTGGCCCATACGGGTCCAGCCCATATGGGCCACGGTTCGACTCGGTTTCGGCCCGTATGAATAAAAAATTGATTTTTTTTTTTTTTTTATTTATTTACTGACAACTAGTCCTCTATACATTATATTTTAATATTTATATATGTTCAATAATGTTCTAGTCACTTCTAGTCGCACTTTTTCTTTGTTTTCATTTTTTTGAAATTAAAGTTAAAAGCCAGCAGACTGCTTTTACCATTTTATTTTATTTTTTTTATATTATACAGTATATACTAATACTATATAGGTATAGCAAAGACATCTCTTTGCTTTTAATAAGGTTGGTCACTTTTTTTTAATGATCGTCACATTTGCATTTATGGCAGAGAGCCCTCTCTGCCTTTGAATTTTTAAATTTTTTTTTTATATAACCACATCGGCCCACCCGCCCGTCCATCTTGACACCTATAGGTTTCGTTATGTATTTCAAAGACTACTTGTTGAAAATATCACACATATAGTCGGGCAAAATTTGGTAAAGAAATCTGCACAAAATATAAAGTGAAAATTAGGGAATCTACTTAGTATTACTTAGGAAATTCAAATATATTGGAGCATTGTTATATTTTTGAAAAATATTGATTACACTATTGAATATTACTGTTCTAAAAAACTCGTATAGGTGGCACTTAGGCTCTGCCTATACTTGAAGTTCGACCTCGACGTCTAGCAACGCTTCAAGCCTCGCCCTCGCATCGTCCTTGTCTCGCCGCCTAGATCCAAAAAATTTGAAACTCAGCCTCCACATCTAGTCATGTTTTACGTTTTTTACACTGTTAAATATATTGATTTTTTCTAAAAATATAAATTTTAAATATATTCAATTATCTAATTAGTTACAAAATTAAAGGAACATGTAAAATAGATCTTAAATAAAAGGACAAATATTCAACTTGCCATGTTAATCGAAGTTATTATCGATTGTTTTGAATTTATTGTAAACAATCCTTCATTTTCTGGAGACTATCATATACTATACTTCATCTTTTTTTTCCTCTATCTTTCTTAATCGAGGTTGAAAATAGGATTTGAGAATCAAAACAAAGACTATCAAATTCAACATTCTTATTTCTTCTGAAATTTTCTTTATCGAAGTTTCAATTTCTAATCTATAATTGCATATTTTTTAAAATCTCGACAATACATCCACTCGTTCAAGTATTATAATCTTGTTCAAAAAGTATTTTTTTTATACATTATAAATCAAATTTCATCTTTAACTCAAATCTTACAAGATTTTAAAATCAATCATGCTAGTATTTTAGTCTTCCCATTTTGTAATTTTAGATTACCAGTGATTGCTGTGATTGCACTTTGTTTCTTTAGATGCGACTATGGATATGTTTTTAAACAACGCTTCTTACTGCAATTTGTTACTACAATTACTCCATATTGTTAAGTTACACCTTGGTAATATAATTTATTAGAGCATATCCAATGCATCTCATCCATTACTTTTTAGACGTGCCACATAAACACATATAGACGGAGTTATAAAAAATTATTTCCAATGCATGTTGATAAGGACTCCGTCTAGCTGTTGTGACACACCAAAAAATAAACTCTGTCTAAAATTAGACAGAGTGACTCAACAAATTTAAATCCGACTCAACAAATTTAAATCGAACTCAACATCTTATTAAAAAAAGGCCGGACAAGGAAAATAAAAATTGAAGACACGCCAATTTAAACAAAAACTTAATACCACATAAGCATTAAAATTAGTTTTAGACGGAATCCATTGGAGATGAATTTTTAATTTGACCGTCTATCCAATAGACGTAGTGTCACATGAACTGAAAATCTGTCTATTTTACCTGCCACATAGACTTCAATAGACAGAGTTCATTAGAGATGCTCTTAATGTCAATTTTTTAAACAAGAGATTTTTTTTTTTGAAACTTCATTTGTTCTTGTGTTTTGTTACTGCATATTCTTAGAATGATACAAATCTTTTTTGGAATGGAGATTTAATATGATTATGCAATTTTTAAATTTGATTACATTGGATGGGTAAAATGTGGAGAAAGAATATAATTTGGAAGAGAGAGAAGTGTTTAGATAGGGGAGAGAATCTATTTGGATTGAGAGTGATTATTGTTTCTTCGTTTACGTAACTGATTTACATTGATTGTGATCAATAAATGATTAACAATATTTTTTAATAAGATGAGTATTTTTAATTAATACATACAATCGAATATTTTTCAATATTTATTTGCATTCTAGTGTCTATATATAATTAAATTGTCCAATATAAATATGAAATAGCAAGAGGTTTGACATCTCCAAATTAATTTTCCACTAATTTGTTGCTGAATGAAAGCCCATAATTGGCCTTCAAAAAGAGAGTCCGTAATTGAAATCTTAAACATCTGTGAAATATCTAAGTAATTATCCATCAATTCATGCTATCGTTGGACTACATTTTAGGATGTCCTCGATTAGTGCTTTTTTGGTAGAGATTAAAAACAATTTTTTTTTGGTTAGTCAAATATCTTTCAACAAGGTCCACCAATGTCACTACTTTTTAACAAAAAAACAAAAAATCTCTAGCCTCATTTTCGAAATTGCCCCTCATTTTGGGTCAATTGTTGCGGCTGCATTTTACATTTACAGGGTCATTTTAGTTATTGAATTTTTCCCCTTTTCATGTGTCAGGCGGCTGTTAATTAGTCAAAAGTGAAAAAAACCAAAAACTCTTTTTAATCCCCATCAAACAAGCACTTAATATTTTAAAAATTTGTTAATATTTTATGAATTTGAATGAATTTCATGAATTTGAATAGAGTTCTACAGAATTTATAAGATTTTAACAGAATTCTATATTATAAATTTCAATATATTCTTATAGATTTCTATGGTATTGTGATGTTTTTATTGAAAATAGTAATTTTACATCGTTTTTATTCTAAATATTCAAGTGACTGTCCTACATAAAAAAATATTTTGAGTAGAATTTTGGAAAGAAAATAATTCTTGAAATATAAAGAAGTAAAAACTATTTTTAGTCAAAGAGGTTAATGATCCGATAGATTAGAAAGTATACCAATCTGACAGTTGTGTCAGTTAAGTTCCTAGGGAATAAACTAATAAATAGGTCATCTGTCATCTCTAAGCTTGAAGCGCAATTAGATATATTGTTTGTAGTTATTCACATTACTATTATCAATTTCTTCAGTTTTGAATTTTAAAAAAAAATTGATTAAAGAGCAAAGTTTCTTAAAAAAATTGAAATAAAGTTTTAATTTTCACTTTCTTTCTAATTGTCTTTTTTATAAAATTTTCTCTTTCATATCCGAGACTAGATTATGGATATTTATGATTCATTTTCTTCCAAAATCACTTGTTTAACCATCTTGTATAAAAAGTTATTTTATAGCTTAAAAAGATAATTCACACGTGTCACAATTGACGAGTAAATCTTTCCAAGTTCAAAAGCGATTTTTTAGTGCTATACTGATTTTACAATGCAATACATAATTGCCCTATATGGTATTAGACTAATTATCTAATTAATATTTACTAATAGATTATTTAAATTTTTCAGTCCAATTGTTTGGTTCAATGAATAGTCGTGGAGTATCAAGAATGAAATTTCAAAGACGGTGTTTGACAATTGTACAAAAAAAATATTAAAATAAAAAATAAAAAATTCAATAAATTTTCATACTAATATAAATTGAAAATCAAGAACAAGAATTTAGTACAAAAACTTGTGGCACAAATTGAGAAGAGATACGAGAGGAAGAGATGCGTAAGTGAATAGTTGGATTGAAAATTTGAGGAGTGGGGATATAATTTCTAAAGAATTTGGTATTTATATTTATGAGTTCGAAATCCATGAAAATCTGTTTAAATCTTCTAATTAATGAAATCGTTAGAAATTCACTAGTAATTAGAGACACCTAAATTTCTAGAGAATCTATTTAAATATGAGTTGAAGCATCTAAATTTCAATTGAATCTATTGACCACGAATCCCAGTTGGATTCCCAATCAACACTAAATTGCTTTCCAATGTCTAGTTATATTGATCATGCACACTTAACACCAAGATTGTTAGCTAGCACTTGTGACCAGGGTGGTTGATGTATGCGCTCGACGCTCAAATTAGAATTTATTCTTCTGTCGGACTGGTTGGACTCAGAATATATGAAATATGATACGCTAGTTTAGAATTTCTTACCTCTCCTTATATATATATATATATATATATATATATATATATATATATATATATATATATATATATATATATATCAATTCCAATTGGTATAGGTCAGACTTCTGCGTACGCGATTTCTCCACATCCCATCAAGCTATCACTGCTGCCATCGTCCTTTGTGTTTGGCTCTGGGTTTGCTGATAGTCGCTTTATCCCTTTTATACTCTTCCTTTTGTGTCAGGCTAACAGTGATGTCTTACTTCTGTCCCATCAATCAGTCATATTGGTTCGGTCCCTACTTAATATTTCAAACTACTTTTCTTGAGTGGTCCGGATAGTTTTGGAACGCATTCCACATGTCATTACACAATTGGTCCTACGTGGAGTTGATTTGTCAACTAAGGATGTGTTATTAAGGGGCGTAACATTAGTCCCCTAAGCCATGGACTTCATCATTCATGTGGGTCCATGGGCTTATTGAGTCGTAACCTAAAGCGCCGGGCCTTCCTTTGGTGAGGGTTACACTTGCAGTGTTGCCATTGACCGATCCAGTCTATAATTAAGTTTCGAGGCTATGGAGCTTAAGAAAGGATCCGAAGCTTGGAAACTCACGGAACAAGATTCAAATTTGTTCAGAGGTGACTGTTGGATAATCCAACGAGTTGTGAGTGGGTTTGGCATTCCGTATTCCTAGGCCTGTGAAACAGTCAGCAATGATGATGTAGAGAAGTGCAAATACAATGATGATGGTAGCGTTAATTAATGAGCCTTTAGACAGTGCTGCCACACGCGCGCGTGCAGTGCACTAGCGATTCTAAGCCACAGGATTATTGTGTACTTTCCCACCCTTCATTTTCAACGGCTGATATTGAAAGACACGTGAATGACCAAGATATGCCGGTTATGATCATCGGATGGTGGAGATGAGTCATTCTTTCTTATAAAAGGCTTGAGGGGTCAACGAAAAGTCTTTTTACACCATTTCAAAACCTGAGTAAACCCGCTAAAATTTTCCTAAGCTGAAAGAGAGCTTTCTTCCAATCGCCACATTCTTCTCCCCCATTTCCGGCCAGCTACTTGAGTAACTTCTTTTCTTTCAGGGAGATTATCATTTGTAGAAGCTTTTCTTCATCTTTAAAGGTACACCTCTGGCTCACGTACATGTTCTTGATTATGCTTTACTTTATTTTTAATTCACTTTTTTCATCATAAAATAAAAGTATAATTTCTCACCACCGCAAGATGGGTGATAGTGGTGGTAGTGATTTGGAAGAGGTTGGGGGTTTGCTTCTGGAGAGATAGTGGCCATGGCTGAGCATGTTAGGGTTATCTGTTCTGTTTCCAAAATGGCCTTTAATATCAATTATTTTAAAACGTATATGAAGAAACGTCTTGAACAATTGTATGGACTAATTAATTTAAGTGATTTTGACAGTGAAGGAGATAGGAACCCTTTAATGATGGCAAAACTAATAGTAGAAGAGGCTGCTAACTTGCACAAGTAAAAAGAAGAAAACATGAGATAGTAGAAAGGCAAAGGGATAGCCGGCCTTTCCAAAGCGATTAGTCCCAGAAGGCGGAGAATCATAGTTAGCCCTAGAACCTATAGGGTAAACCTTGGGCTAAACATCAAGGAGATGGATCTAGTAGAAGGCTGGGTAGAGTATGTTAAGGAGCTGTCAGGAGGGCACGAGGACCTGGACTCTAACCCCGAGTATTAGGGTTGTAACCTATACCCCTTCGAGATGAACATTTTGGACTTTACCAAGCTTAGGGACCAATACAGGATGCCAAAATGAGTTAGGCTAATCCCCCAAACAAGAGAGACAGACCTTGCAGTCCATCCGAGGGGTATGCCACCATCATGAGTGACACTTTCACTTGCGGGATGAGGCTGTCCCTTCATCCTTTCATTAGAGCCATCCTCAGGTCCTACAATGTCTGCCCCTATCAACTATCTCCAAATTTTTAGACTCAAGCCGTAGGTGCCTGGCTCGTATGGCAAGAGGTTAGCCCAAACTATCCCGTGTCCATCTACGTTTTCCATACCCTATTCAAGATAAACAAGTGCGCCAGAATGGACGAGGAGCTAAAAGAGGAGGTTAAATATTGGTATTATCTAACCCCTAGAGGAACTCATAGTCCTGTCATCACTGGACATTTGTCATCCATCAAGCACTAGAGAGGCCAGTGGTTGTGGGCCGCCGAGGACTGGTAGCGTTTTCCTTCTGACCCGATCCCTAAAATTATAGTACTCTCTCTCTCACTGGCGTGAATTTTAGCACAATACTCATATCATAATTTCGTCAGTCGTTTGCATGTTTCTTTCTTCTATTATACAACTTTTACTTTTTGTCATTTACTGGATTTATTTTCATGTAGATGAGGTGCCAGTATTTTTCCTGATTGAGAATGACTTAGCTGTGATTGGCCGACTTTATTCCTTCAAAGAAGACTTCTACGGGGTTATCGGCTCGAACCATCTTTTCGTGAAGCATAACTTGATGAAGAAACAAGGTAATCCTTACTGCATACTTTTAACATTACTCACCTACTTTCCTTTGTAAATATTTCTAAGATAGATTTCTATGGGTATCTATTAGGGTTGAGCTATTTGCCCAAGATTGTGCTGGCTGGTCTGGCTGCTAAAAAGATTCCTCTAGTGATGAAAGAGAAATCCTCCAATCATGACCAGAGGAAGACCATTACCGGTTTGAGTCTCGAATGAGGAGAAAAAGATAAGGGCATTTTTCAAGGGCATTTGTCTAGCCCTTACTGATTCTAGGAAAACTATTTTGGTCTCCATTGCTACAGCCCAAGGTTTGCAGCTTACGGCGCAGAAGTAGGAAGTAGGGGTCAAGAGAGCCAAGAAGGAGAGGGCCAAGGGAGCTAGCTCTGAAGGAGGAGGGTCTTCAAGACTGTCCACGAGTTACGAGGAAGATGTAGAAGTCTTGGAGGAGATACTACTTACCAGGAAGGCCAAGAAGCCTCAGATTGCCTCCTCCAGTTAAGTCTTCTACCGGAGTTGAGCTAAGTATTGTTAAGGCCCTTGCTACCCATTTCTTGATCTTGATAGATGAGGCAGAATCCAGTGTTCGAGATTTGGAGTTGAATAAAAAGAATGTAGACACTACTCTCCGCAACACCAAGAACATACTTAAGGACCGGGATCATTTCAAGGAGCGGACTAGTTGGTTGCAGAGGGTCTTCAATGAGTTGAACAAAGAGATGGGGCTCTTGACCGATGAGAAGATAAGCTCAAGGCAGACCTTGAGGCTGCTGAGTCTGATGTGGCCGAGTTCTCAAAGAGGTCTAGCTTAGCTAACCAAGCTCAAGAAGTCATGGCTAAGGCTTTAGCAGAGGCTAACACCCAAAGGGAAGCGATGATGGACAGAATCGCTCAGCGGAGGAGGCCAACGTTCAAGAGAAAAGACTAATGGACAAAATTGCCCAGTTGGAAGAGACGGCCGAGTCTTTGAGGGCTGAGTGTTATAACTTAAAGGGTGAGAATCTTAGTCTTAAGTCGAGGATCGAGGAAGCAGTGAAGGCCGGGGTGGAAAACTTTAGGAGCCATTTCGAGTTTACCCCGGACTAAAATCTCCAGACCTTCTTTGTCAACTTTGGGGCCTGGTAGGTACTGACCGAGCTGAAAGAGCTCTACCCCAACTTGGATCTCTCCGCCATCGAAGCGGACTATCCAGCTTCTGAGGAAGTTGAAGATGGGACAGACTCGCCTCCTGATGACGGGACAGACCAGCCTCCAGTTGACGGGGCTTGGGATAGGACTTCTGTATTTATTTGCTTCAAAAACTTTTGTAATGTCTAACTTTGAATGGAACATTAACTTTTTGTTGTTTGACTTTGTTGGATGTACCTGAAGAGTCGCATATATTTGCTTGGAATTTGTCTTTAAGTATTACATTTAATTTTGGAGAATCTGTCTTTAAATGCATTAATGGCGTAGCCTTTTCAGAGAATTCAAAGAGTTGGAACTGAGTTTAATGAGTCATTTTCCAAGGCATTAATGGCAGTCTTTCGTTGCTCAAGGGATTGACAGTGTGCATTTCTCTTTGAATAGCGCGTTTCTTTTAAGGCTAAAATGTTCCAGATCTTAACCCTATATAAACCCTCAAAAACCCCTCATTTCTGATTTCATTTTGTTTCTAGAACTCTGCTTCGCGAATTGTTCTACTCCTGTTTTAAATTTGTAAGTTTAAGACGGGAGTAAAGCAATGTTTGAAGCTTGAGGACAAGTCTAGGATTAGGATCCTTTATTCCCTGCTTTATCTTACTTCATGTTTAACTTCGCGCTCGCGTTTTTCTCCAGTTTTAAACTTGTCGCTCCTTAGGAGGTTCTTAGTTTATTTTCGAGTGCACGGTAGGCATTCTAGGGAGTGGAAAGTTTAAAATCGGAGTGGAACGGATGGTGAGGTTTAAAATGATGCCTGTTGGTAATCATTTAGTATTTTATTCTCAACAAATTTGAGAATAAAATACTAGATGATTATTATAGCGGTGTCATTTCCAAATGGCTCCCTACTAAGATGTGGTTGGACCTGTGTTATTGATGAAGCTAGGCAACAAAGGAAGAGGCACAAGTACTTCAAAAATTATAAAACAGTCTATTAGGTTATGGACAATTTCTTGTGTCGACCTTGAAGAGGCGACGGGGTTGTAGGTTTTCTTTATTTAATGTGTAATTTGAATTTTGTTGAATAAAAGATAAGTTCAGTTATCATCTTCTGTGTTAAGTGTTTGTTTATGTATTTTTATCAAATTCGTGGTATGTTATCTGACTTGAGTCGTAATTCTAGAGTAAACTTCAAGACAATTTAACTTGATATATTTTATCACTGATGAACGCCCTGGAATAAGCATGATATATGAGGCACCCTGAAAACCCGAAATGGAATAAAGATAAAGGACGAACCATTCCAATATTATTGGTTTAAAGGATTTAATGGCCTATATCTCCTTGTTTCATAGATGTAAAACTTTAATACAACTGATAAAAGCCATTGTGGTTTACAAGTAGGATTCATTGATAATATCTGTGGAGGTGTTCCGTATTCCATGGGTGTGGCAAGCGTTTTTCTGACTGACTGGTCTTCTAGTACATATGTCCCAGAGACTGTTTGACTCACAACTCTGTAAGGAGCTTCCCAGTTGGGGCCTAGAGTACCCACACTGGGCTCTTGAGTTACGATACACACTTTTCTCAGGACCCAGTCCCTTATTTGAAATGAACGGACATTTACCCTTTTATTATAGTAGCGTGCCATATTCTGTTGATAACTCCTTAACTTCATTTGTGCATCGTCTCTTCATTCTCGGAGGAGGTCCAATTCTACCTTCCAAGAATTTTCATTAGATACTTCTTCAAAATGGATTTTCCTATGGAAAGGCACTCTGATTTCCACGGAACACACTACTTCGGCTCCATATACCATTGAGAATGGGGTTTCTCCAGTGGGCCATTCGGGTGGTAGTAGGTATTGCCCACAACACTTGAGGAAGGTCGTTTATCCACGCCTCTTTTGCTGACTCCAACTTCTTTTTCAAAGTGTGTTTTATGGTCTTGTTTACAGCCTCTACCTAGCCATTAGCCTGTGGGTGATGTGGGGATGAGAAGTGTTGTTTTATCTCCAAGTTGTTGCACAATTCTTCGATTCTGCAGTTTCTGAATTGCTTAGGCATTGTCCAAGACTAGATAACGGGGTACACCAAATCAGCAAGTGATATTTTTCCATACGAACTTGGATGTATTTACTACTGTGATTTTCATCACAAGTTCGGTCTCCACCTACTTGTCAATAGCCACAATCGCATAACAATGATTGCTTGTATCTAGGGCATGGGTCCGATGATGTCTATTCTCCATTTATCGAACGGCCTGGACTGGATACTACTTGCAAATGTTGTACAGGCTACTTGTGTAGGTAGGTAAAGCGTTGGCATTTGTCACACTGCGGACGAACTCTAGTGCATCTTTCTTTAGGTTAGGCCAATAGTACCTCTGCCTGAAGATCTTGTGGGCCAACGAGTTCGCTCCAGAATGATTACCACACATTTCTTCGTAGATTTCCTTCATGATGTAGTTTGCCTCACCTGGCCTAACGCACCTAAGGAGGAGGGAAGAATAACCCTTCTTATAGAGCACTCTTTCTTGTATGACAAAGTGCACTGACGTTTTTTAGATCTTTTGTGCTTCATCTTTATCTTCTGGAAGGACCTGATCCGCCAAGTACGTGGTGATGGGTTTCATCCACAAATCTCCATTTTCAATAAAGAAGATAGCATCATCTGGCTTAGTGGTAGGCTTGGAAAAGAATTCAACCTGGACGCATCCAAGGAGGTAAGAGTCTTTGTTGCTTGCCAGTTTTGAGAGTGTATCTATACTATGATTACCGATCCAGGAGATCTGGATCAACTCAAAGCTTTCAAAGTGTGGTATCAGGTCCTGAACCTTTCAATGATAAGAGGCCATGTTCTTATCCTTTGCCTCAAAATCGCTATTCACCAGACTGACAATCAATTGAGAGTCCCTGTGCGCAACTATAGTTCTGACTTGCAGCGCTTTAGCCAACCTTAAGCTGGCAATGAGGGCTTCATATTTAGCGACATTGTTGGATGCCTTGAATCTGAAGTGCAAGGTACTGTGCAATTTGTGTCCTTCTGGGTTGATCAACACAATGCCTGCTCCGGACCTATTTTCTTCCTCTGATCCATCCACAAACAACTTTCAAAGCTTAGTGGGTCTGGTTTGATCAACCATTTCTATCTCTAGATGATGGGTAAACTCAGCCACAAAGTCAGCTAGAGCTTGGCCCTTGATGGTGCTCCAGGATTGGTACTGAATTTCAAACTGGCTTAGCTCGATTGCCCAGTTCACCAACCTTCTTGATGCACCAGGATTTTGCACCACTTGCTTCAGAGGGAATGTGGTCAACACACAGATGATGTATGACTGGAAATGAGACTGGAGCTTTCTAGAGGATATAATCAGAGCCAATGCTAGCTTTTCTATATATGGATAGCGTGTTTCAGCATCTAGTAAGACTTTGCTTACATAGTAAATGGGCCACTGATGGCTGTCATCTTTCCTAATGAGTACTGTACTAATAGTTCTCCGAAGACAGCCAAATATAGCATCAAAGTTTTCTGGTCTGATGGTTTTGATAGGAGTGGAGCTTTCTCCAAATACTATTTCAAAGCCTGGAAGGCGTCCTCGCATGCAAGAGTCCATTCGAATCTTTTCTTCCGTTTCAAAGCCTTGAAGAAATGTAGGCATTTGTCAGTTGATTTTGAGATAAAGTGGCTCAAAGCTACTACCCTGCCCGTCAAACTTTGCATCTGTTTCGGGGTCCGATGAGGGCTCATTTCTAGTAGCGCCCTAGTTTTTCAGGATTTATGTCAATACCTCTCTGGTTCACCATGAACCCCAAAATTTTTTTCGGAGGATATTCCGAAAGCGCACTTAAGAGGGTTTGGCTTCATCTTGTACTTTTCCAGTACTTCAAATGTTTCTCTCAGGTGGCTAATATGGTCGGTCTTCATCAAGCTCTTGACCACTATATCATCCACATATACTTCCATCTTGGTGCCCAACTACTTGGCAAACATCTTGTTTACCGATCTCTGATACGTTGCTTTGACGTTCTTCAAACCGAAGGGCATAACATTGTAGCAGTACAAACCCCTATTCGTGATTAATGATGTATGCTCTTCGTCTAGTGGGTACATTGGAATCTGATTGTACCCGAATAAGCATCTATAATGCTAAGGACCTCATGACTAGTTGTGGCATCGACCAGTTGGTCTATGCAGAGAAGGGCAAAACTGTCTTTTGGACAAGCCTGGTTGACATTGGAGAAATCAATACATACCCTCATCTTCCCACCGGGCTTTGGCACCAGCATTGGGTTGGAAACCCACTTCGGATAATGGGATTCCCTTATAAATCCATTTTTCAATAGCTTGGACACCTCATCTTCTAGCGTGGCATACTTTTGAGACTCATGTGCCGATGCTTCTTTCTATGCCCCAGATGCTTCACATTTATCCGTAGTTTGTGGCACGAGACATTATGGTTGATTCCTACCATGTCTCCATGGTTCCACACAAACACATCTAAGTTTTTAGATAAGAATGTTTTTAGATGGTCTTTGAAATCTGTTGGGGATTCGCTCTCCAGTTGCAACTCCTTTGTAAAATCACTGGGATCCATAGAAAAATGTTCCAGTTTCTCAGTTGGAGAAGTTCGGTGTTCATCTTTGGCAACTCAGGGATCCAAATCTTCTAGATCTTCTTATTCAGTCATTGTTCATCCTCTCCATTAGGTCCATTATCCAATCTTTCAGGATCTGAAAGGGACCTCATTCATCACTACATCAACCACATTGACCTCCCAATCCACGAACTTTCTTATGGCATTGGTATAGCTGGCCTTGGATTCAAATTGGTTTCCTCTAACTGTGGCAATTTTAAGGTCCACGAAGAACTTCATGCACAAGAACTTTGTGTGTGTTACTGTCCCTAAGTCGATAAGGGCCGGTCTTCTGAGAACACCGTGATAAGAAGAACTCTTGTCCACTACAAAATATTCCATGGAGGTTTTGATGGTTGTTGGTGCTTCCCCTATTTCGGTCATCAAAATGATAGTTTCCCTGTGGATGATGGAGTCTCCATTAAATCCGTAGATATGGTCAATGGCTAGGATCAGATGAGTTTCTATACCCATTTTTTCATAGGTAGCCCTATAAATAATGTTGACAGAACTTCCGTCGTTGAACAACATTATTCCTAGGCCATTTCTAGTCATGACCGCTCGAACTACCAGAGCGTCATTATGGAAGATATGCACTTGGCCGCATCAGTGGGAGTGAAGGTGATCGGATGACTTCTTCTTTTCTCACCAGACATGTATACATGTGGTAGTTCACATTTGCGAGCTCCTTGGCCTCTCAGATATACTTCTTTTGTAAATTATTGGAGCTCCCGCCAGGATGGGGGCCTCCAATAATCGTGTCAATCTCTCTGATAAAGGTCTGCTGGGCTGGCTGGGGAGGCTGATTCCTGTTTGGTATTCCTACTCTTTAAGAATCTTCCCTTTCATGGCTCCGGCCACGCTCTATCAGTTCGGCCTCTCTCATTGGTTTATTATCTCTGGCCTTCTGGCGCCGCCCGCGACGTAACTTGTTGGACCAATATGGTGATTTGTTCCTGTCTCTGCCTCCTCTGGAAGTGGGACGGTCTTCCTTTGGGTTCTTTGTTCCTCCAGCGTTTATATGTCACGACAGTCTTCAGTCCTATGCCCGTAGAACCGATGATAGGCGCAGTATAGACCAATGAATGTCTTTTTAGTCTTGCTGGAACTTGCTTCTCCAAATGGCATCCCTTGATTGGGATCATTGATACCAGTATGCAAGTTTGGGATTACTTTGGTTATCTCAGCTGCATAGTTAGATCTGGTCCCAGAGAATGGACGTTGATGAGTCATTGGGAAGTGACCCCCGATCTGACGGCTCATATTGTCATCGGATGGTTTGGTATTGACATGGCCTTCATGATTATAACGTTACTAGGTATGATTGTCCCTGGCTCTGGCCATTTCTTCTAATATGATTTTCTCCTTCATCATGTCCACCAATGTATTGTAGTCTCTGGGCTTCCAGCTTTGAACGTCTCTCTAGAACATGCTTCTCATGTCCATATCTCCTTTGAGGACTGAGAACATTTCTGCCTCCGTAATATTTTTACAGGTGTGCATCTCCTTCGTGAATCGGGCTAAGTAGCTTTTCTGCAACTCATGTTTTCCTTGCCTCAATTTTTGTTGAAGATGGATCGGAAGTTGGCTGGGCTTTGAGGATACAAATCTATTTTTGAAAGCTGTTTTCACATCCTTCCAATTGTGGATACTCCTAGAGAGGAGTTTCTTGTACTACCTAAGCTCACTTCGCTCTAATGTTAGGAGAAATGCTTTGCATTTTAACACTGGGGTAGCTCTGGCGATTTCCATGCTGGAGTTATAATTCAAAAGGTGATCATCTGGATCATCTCGACTGGTATATTTGCCCATCTTGGGCATCTCAAAATCACGTGGGACCTTGCACCGCTATATCCCTTCCTAGAATAGACTTGTCTCATCATCATCATCTATCTCATAGGACTGAAGTTGGGGTGGAATGATTACCGTAGGGGAGTAAACCCATTGGGTTCACGCACCAGTCTTCTACCGGGTGACAAATCTGCTTGTGTAGTTTGGTACTGATATGGCGATAATATGTGTGGCACTTAGGCAGCGGCGGCCACTACCCATCTCTCCCTCATATTTCTAGAAGGTCTACTTCTCAATCGGTCGAAGACACTGGATCCCTGAGATGTCTCCAGTTCTTGTAAGTATCTAGGAAGAAGGTTTGGGTTTCCATAAATTTCTCTCTCGTTTTACCCATGATACAGGTACTTGAATGGATCCACTACCTTATTTCTCCGAAACGGGGCTCCTGGCCGGACCAACGAGGCGTATGAGTATGGGTCTTCCTATTCTTCACTCTTGCGTTGGTCCTCGTATCCCTGGGGCTCATAAGGCGAATACACGGGTGGTGCAGGGGGTATAAATCCTTGTTGTAAGTATGCATTTTGGACAGCAGTCTGTGATG
Source organism: Forsythia suspensa (assembly GCA_023638005.1). Classification (NCBI taxonomy): domain Eukaryota; kingdom Viridiplantae; phylum Streptophyta; class Magnoliopsida; order Lamiales; family Oleaceae; genus Forsythia; species Forsythia suspensa. The sequence continues at coordinate 32,967,905 of CM042674.1, read as the reverse complement.
CTTGTTGCCTTTGCATTTCTAGCATTTGTTCTGCCATAACTTTCATATTCTGGAACGCCTTCCATGCCTTGGTGGTTGTGTAACCTCAGGAGTTCTTTCATCTTCTTCTTCTGGTTGTTCAATGGCTTGCCTCGTACATGTATTCCTGTCTTCATCACTCATTGTGCTAGTTTCCGTTCAAAATAGTGGGTTATTTGGGATTCGTTCTTTCCTTTCTTTAGGCAAATCGGGATTATACAATGATGTAAGTCGATTTTGATTTTTTTTCTTCCTCTTATTCAAGAGGAAAATGTCATAATCAAGAGATTAGAGATAGCTTCCTCCTTTTTGAAAAGGGAAAAAATCACAGAATGTGGATCAAACTTTGAACGTTTAATAATTACCAGAATTGGGTCTGATTTCGCTTTTTTCAAGGAGAATTTTACATCTTCATCTTTTCAAGTGAGTTTTCACCTTTCGTTCAAAGGGAAACTTTTGAAATCTCTAGTCTTCAAATAAAATTTCACATTTTCTTCAAAGAGAAATCTTGCGATTTCAAATCTTCAAACAAAACTTCGCCTTTTTTAAAAGGGAAATTTTGTACTTCCAATCTTCAAAAAAAACTTCGCCTTTTTCCAAAGGGAGATTTTGTAACTTCAAATCTTCAAACAGTGGGCTTTAATTTCTTTCGCCTGTGTTTAGAATCCCGTTCACTTCTGATTGGCCCAAGCTTTTTCATGTGTTTCCTAGTGGGTTTTCGTACATATTCCCACATACGGTACCAAAATGTTAACCACGAATCCTAGTTGAATTCCCAATTAATACCAAATTGCTTTCTAATGTCCAGCTGTATTGAGCTGTATTGATCCTGCACACTTAGCACCAAGATTGTCAGCTAGCACAGGCGACCGGGGTGGTTGCCGTATGCGCTCCAACACTCAAATTAGAATTTATGCTTCAGCCAGACTAGTTGGACTCAGAATATATGAAATATGATACGCTAGTTTATAATTCCTTACCTTTCCTCTTGCCTTTTTCTCCTTATGTGTATATATATATATATATATATATATATATATATATATATATATATATATATATATATATATATATATATATATATATATATATATATATCTCGAAATCAATTTGTTTAGGTCGAGACTTACTGCGTGCACGATTGACCCGCATCCCATCAAGTTGTCACTGCTGCCGTCATCTTTTGTGTTTGGCTCTGGGTTTGCTGACAGTCACTTTATCCCTTTTATACTCTTCATTTGTGTTAGGCTAATAGTGCTGCTTTACTTATGTCCCATCAATCGGTCATATTGGTATGGTCCCTACTTAATATTCCGGACTGCTTTTGTTGAGCGGTTCGGATAGTTTTGGAGCGCATTCTACATGTCATTACACAATTGGTCTTGCGTGGAGCTGATTTGTCAACTAAGGATGTGTTATTAAGGGGTATAACAGAATCTATTAAAATCTGAGTTGAGAATACCTAAATTTCAATTGAATCTATTAAAATCTGAATTCGAAATACCAAAATTTGTATGAATTTTTAAAATCTATTCAAATTTAAGTTGAGAACACCCCTTAGTTTCATTACCCCAATCTCCAAATTGTTAATATGTGTTTTCAAACTTATATTCTTAAATCAATTTATTTGGATTCAAAAACCTTACAAAAATAAATAAGGAAAGAGAATAAAGAAATAAATTATTCATTAATATTACGACATAAATAATTTTTCAAGGCATGCCTAAAAATCCAAAGAATGACGAATGACAATTATCAAAGGAAAAAATTTTAATTACTAAATTTGACATAGAATTTTTGTTTTATTTCAATTAAAAGCACACATGGAGATTGGAGTATGTAAGGATGATCTCCTATCCACTTATAATGCCTACGCTGAAGTAGTATGACATGATTGATAAAAATAATGAGTGTGGAACCATGAACTCATGTGATGCCACCTCAACATAGGCATTATAAGTGAGTATTATAAATGGGTAAGAGATCAGCCTTATTGGAGTATGACAAAAAATTGACTTATGGCAACTACCCATAAATAATTTTTATTTTAATCTTTATTTTTATCGTATATGTATAAATTTTTTATTTTTTAAGAACAAAAACAAAATATTCTCATAAATTATAATAAATATAAAGTTCTAGCTTTTCAAAAATATTACAAAACTTCTCTAAAATATTAATAAGGAAAATTTGCACTTTTAGTCCCAAGCCTTTGTAGCTTGTTACTATTCTACCCTCAATTAATTTTTATAACATCAGACATCCCCACGGCACTGGGTGGTGGTGATTTGACCATGGAGGTGGTGTAGGCTTTTGGAAAATATGGAGTTATTTTGTACTTTTTAAAAGTTATGGGACTTTATTTACAATTTTTTTTAATTTTTTTGTTGTTTTTAACTTTATTTATTTATTTATATTTAAAGAGGAGGACAAATCTATCAAAATTTGTCAATGAGGACGTGATTTGCAACAAACTGAAAATGTTGTGGATGTCTGATACTATAAAAATTAGTTGATGGTAGATTAGTAATAAATTGCAAATGTTGAGACCAAAAGTACAAATTTTCCTATTAATGAATATAAAATTGCGCTTTCTTCGAGAATAACGACATAATATTCATATAAACTATCATACTTTTTCAAGAGCAACAATATAATATTCTTCTAGAATATTTATAAGAAATAAATTTATATTTATTTGAGAGCAATAACAACACAATATTCATTTGAAATATTATTGGGTAGTAAATCGACACTTTTTTAAGAGCACTAAGATAATATTCTTCTAGATTATTAAGTATGTTGTTTGTAAACAATTTTCAAATAATATATGTCTACAATTAATCGGTGTAATAAAACAGAACAATATATATTGATTTGTCATTTTGTAAATTAAAATAAACACAATACTAACATTTTCTTTTGGATAAAGAATAACCATTTTGCTAGTTGAATTGATTAGAACTTCTTGTATTTTCTCTCTTTTGAACATAAAAGAAGTGTTTGTTCGTGAACCTAATTAGCTAGAAATTCGTATTTATAACATGTTGTAGATTAAGAGAAACAAGAGAGAATAAATTATGTATTTCGTAATAATGGACCCGTGTGTGTGTGTGTGTGTGTGTGTGGCCCCACACCCATTGGATAAATTTTTATTTTTTACTTTTTTCTAACTGGCCCACAATTGATTTTTACAATTTCCCTTTCATTTTCTCAACTCCATTTCCTTCAGCCCTTTGCGTCTTTCACTGCCAAAAAATGGAAGATTAAAAATAGTGGGAGAAATCACAAAATCATCAAATTAAAGTCTCACAAAAATCATCTTAGCATCCAAAATCAAAAATCAAATTGAATTTGGTTATTATATTTTACTTGTATTAACAAATATTTACTTACCTTATTCTTTTAACCTATTTATTATTTACCTTATTGGTAGGATTGTATTTGTAGTAGGATATCATGTATGTAATATTTCTATTTTAGGTAGAATTTCTTTTCTTTTAGTATATATATCTTGTAACCTTCTTCATAATTCAATTGAATCAATACAGAGAATTATTTCTCCACACATATTTTAGGTAGAATTTTTTTCCTATATATATATCTTGTAACATTCTTCATAATTCAATTGAATCAATATAGAGAATTATTTCTCCACACATATTTTCTCTAATATTTTACATGGTATTAGAGAGACGATTCTGAGCAACGATGTCTGATGCAAACGATGATAGAAAAATCATAGAGACGACGATTGCCCAATCAGATCTCATGGCTCTACAGCAATCCGATCATGAAGGGCAACATTCAATCAATTCAATGAATTGGGAGAAGTCGAGCAATTGGGGATCGAATCAGAAAAGTGATGATCGACCGAACCGATCGACTGTTTCGACGAAAACCATACCACTTGTATGTCAACTTTATAAATCTTTATATGGATTGAAACAGACATCTTGTTCTTGGTTTCAAAAATTTGTATATGTTGTCATTCAGTTTGGGTTCAAACAGTCATATGCAGATTAATCACTCTTTACAAAGGTCAGTGGTGATTCATTTACGGCTATTATTTTATATGTGGATGATATGATTGTCACAGGAAATAATAGAGAAGCAATTTCTACTCCAAGAAAGTATTTTAATGTGCCAAGGTCCTTCAACTTGAATTGAGATGCAATAAATGATTTTGTAGTAGAAATTGCTTCTCTATAATTTTCTGTGACAATCATATCATCCACATATAATAGAATAGCCGTAAATGAATTATCACTGACCTTTATAAAGAGTGAATAATGTGTATGTGATTGTTTGAACCCAAACCGAATTACAGCAGTTATAAATTTTTGAAACCAAGAACGAGATGCATGTTTCAATCCATATAAAGATTTATGAAGTCGATATACAAGTGGTGTCTCCCCCTGTCGACAAATGAAGTATACTCTTGACATTTTTCAAGAGGCCGGATTACTTGAAGCAAAACCTACAGCATTTCCTAGGGAGCAGTTATTGAAACTTAATTTGACAGATGGAAAGTTGTTGAAAGATCCTACATATTATCGATAGTTGGTAGGGAAGCTCATTTATCTCACCATTACTAAATCAAAAATCTCATATTCAGTCAATATACTCAGTCAGTTCATGGAGGCACCTAGACAACCCCATCTTGATGTAGTTCACCGATTGCTCCGATATTTGAAAGAGGTACTAGGACGAGGATTATATTTCCCATCAAGTGGAAAATTGTAGCTAGCAGGATTTTGTGATGCAGATTGGGCTGGAGATAATACTACACGACGGTCAGTTTCGAGATATTGTATATTTTTAGGAAATGCGCTTCTATCATGGAAAAGTAAGAAGCAGATTATAGGGCGATGGCTTCTATTACTTGTGAGCTTACATGGTTGAGACAATTGCTGACACACTTATGTTTAGATCACCCACAAGCAGCAACCTCATATTGCGATAATCAAGCAGCAATGCATATTGCTGCGAATCCAGTATATTATGAAAGAACAAAACACATTGAAATAGATTGTCATATTGTTCGTGAACGAATTGTTAAGGGAGAGATCAAGACTTCCTATGTTCCAAGCAACAATTAGATTGCAGATTTATTTACTAAAGCATTGGGCAAGGAGGCATTTCACGGTTTCACTCGCAAGTTGGACACTTTTGACATATATTCTTCAACTTGAGGAGAAGTATTAACAAATATTTACTTACTTTATTCTTTACCTTATTAGTAGGATTGTATTTGTAGTAAGATATCATGTATGTAATATTTTTATTTTCGATAGAATTTTTTTTCTATTAGTATATATATCTTGTAATCTTCTTCATAATTCAATTGAATCAATACATAGAATTATTTTTTCACACATATTTTCTCTCATATATTTTACAACTTGTAAATTGATTAGATTTCCCAAAAAAAAAAAAAAAAATTCGGGGTGCTACCCCTAACCCCATCAAAGCCCCTCTCCCCAATTTTTTTTTTTTTTTTTGCCCACATGACTTAAGAATCCTAGATCTGCCACAGGATATATATATATATAGTTCAAATGAGAGTTACAAACTGATTAAGATACAAATTTGTAGAGTAAATATGATTATTTTCTAAGTATTCTGATAAGACTAAATAGTCATCAACAATTATCAATTGTTTTATAATATAATTAATTTTTAAATATTTATAACAATATTTTTAATAGTATTTATTTTAAATAAACTAATGATCTGATTTAAGTCAAAAATATAAAAAAAAAGTATATCTTAATAAATAAGAAGAAAAAAACAAATACATTTTTAAATATGAATTAATAAGAATTTTGAAATAATATAAAGTACATGGTAAATTTTGAAATATACATTTGTTTTTGTTAACAGGATGATGGATCTGCTAAAAAAAAAGTCAGAGGTTTCTATAATTTTTGAAAAGTGATGAGGCGCCCCTGTAATAGTTAGTAATTTGCTTATTTTTAACTTTGAAACATGCTCTTGTTTACTTATAAGTACATTTACTTTTTATTTCTAAGCATGTTTGGATAATTTACATTTTTATTACCTTTAAAAAAACAAAAGTTATTGGATAATTTGCAGCTGTCGTCCCCAACCTTTGAACTTTTGGTATTTTTATCTTCATTCTTCATTTTTTGCACCCATGTCCTTAACCTTATTTAATTTGGTAGCTGAAGTCCTCAACTTTTGAACTTTTGGCACTTTTATCCTCATTCTTTATTTTTTGGCACCCATATTCTCAACATTTCTTAATTTGGTGGCTGAAGTCCTCAACCTTTAGACTTTTGTATCATATTTTTTAAATTTTCAATTGAAACTTATGAAAAGTTTATTTAAAGTCAAGTTTTGTGAGTAATTTTGTCTATAAATGTTGGTTTATTTAAAAAACTTATTTTTAAAATTTTTATCAAATTTTTAGATTTTAGATTTTTAGATTAATTTTTAATTTTTTAATTGAAACTGGGTCGACCTTGGTTTGACTCGGTTCGACCTTTTGACTCTTGACCCGTTACCTTTTTCGGGTCGATGGCCAGTCCTGTTTTCTGAATATTGTATTATTTAGATAAATAGTTTTTTTTTCCAGATAACTATATTTTAAATAAATCAACATTTATAGACAAAATTACTCACAAAACTTGACTTTAAATAAACTTTTTATGAGTTTCAATTAAAAAATTAAAAAATATGATACAAAAGTCCAAAGGCACCAAATTAAGAAATGTTGAAAATATAGGTGTAAAAAAATGAAGAATGAGAATAAAAGTGCCAAAAATTCAAAGATTGGGAACTTCAGCCACCAAATTAAAAAATTTTGAGGATATGGGTGCAAAAAAATGAAGAATGAGGATAAAAGTGACAAAAGTTTAAAGGTTGGGACGGTGGCTGCAAATTACCCAAAGTTGTTTGTTTAACTTTTTATTCTTAAAATAACACTTAAGTTATTATCAAATTAAGTAATTTACATATTTTATAATTTTTATTGGTAAAAAGAGATTGATTGACTTTGAATGTCTAGATTTCGGCCCTATAGACTTTTTAGATAATGAAAAAATCTATTATACCTTAGTAATAGAACAAGATATTGAAAGCCTAATTTCAAAATTAGAAAAGATGGAAATCTTAGGAGAAAATGTCCTACAATATTGGAAAAAAGACAAAATTACATGTGAGTTAAAAATTAAGAATCCATAATATATAATTAGGTGCAAGAATATAGAAGCCACAAATTTAGACTTAGAAGATTTTAAAATGCATACAGAAGATTTATTAAAATTAGGAGTAATAAGAAAATCGGATAGCCCACATAGGTTATCAGCCTTTATTGTAAGAAAACATTCAGAAATAGTCAGATGGAAAAGTAGAATGGTTTTTAACTATAAAAGATTAAATGATAATACAATAGAAGATGCTTACAAACTACCAGACAAGACAGTTTTAATAAATAGAATTCAGAACTGCAAGATATTTAGTAAGTTTGATTTAAAATCAGATTTTTGGTAAGTTAAAATGCATCATAATAGCATAGAATAGACAGCCTTCACATGTCCAGAAAGACATTATGAATGACTAGTAATACCCTTTGGATTAAAGAATGCACCAGGTATTTTCCAAAGAAAGATGGATAGCATTTTTAACAAGCATAGTAAATTTGTAGTTACATATATAGATGATATCTTAGTATTCAGTAAAAACAGAAAAACAGAAGAGAACATATATGTCATTTACAGATTATTTTCTCAGAATTCATAACACATGGATTAATTATAAGTAAGAAGAAAATGGTTTTGTTTAAATAATTTATAGACTTTTTAGGTGTAAAAATAGGACAAGGAAAGATTTCTTTTCAGCCTCATATTGCCCAGAAAGCCCTTGAATTTCTAGATAAGTTAGAAGACCTAAAACAAATACAAAATTTTTAGGATTTGTAAATTATGCTAGACTCTTTATCAAAGATTTAGGAAAAATTTTCGGACCTTTATATACTAAGACTTCCCCCTACAGGACAAAGACATTTTAATCAGGAAGATATAAAATTAGTTCAGAAAATTAAAGAAAAAATTAAAAGTTTGCCAGAACTAGCAATGCCCCTAGACAAAGATTTTTTAATAATTGAAACAGACGGAAGTAATCTAGGATAGGGAGCAATTTTGTTATGTAAACCAAACAAATATGCAGATAAAATTACAGAAAGAATTTGTAGATACAATAGCGGAATCTACAAAGAAAAAGAAAATTTAAGTAGTACAGATGCAGAATTATTAGCAGTAAATTATGCTTTAGACAGCTTTGAACTATTTAGGTTTCTAAAAAAGAAATCTTAATAAGAACAGACTGTGTTGCAATAGTTTCCTTTTATAATAAACTTAAACTAGATTCAAAGAAGAGTAGTAGAAGAAGATGGCTAAATTTCGCAGATAGAATAACAAACACAAGAATTAATATAGAGTTTGAATATAATAAAGGTATAGATAATAAAGCAGCAGACATATTAAGTAGAATGATTTTAGTTAAAGAATTTTAAATGTTTCTAACTGTTTCATGATTTTTATAGATGTCTAGACCTCATTTGAGACCAGAAATTCCTCCTGGGAATTCATTTGCTTCTACAGCTTTGCTTCAGAACTCTATTAGCCAGAACAGAACTACTTATTATCAAGACAGGATAAGATTTGGTACGCAAGAATTGATTTGTTTTCCCCCAAGTAATATTTCTTTTAAAGTATTACCCCATATTTCAATTTCCAAAGAGGAAAAATGCATTTTAGAAAATCTATGGATTTCTTATAACAAGAATCCAAAAGACCAGAAATATTTTCTAGCAACTATGAATGCTTTATCAGAACATTTTAATCAAAGCAGAAACAGATTTAAATTTTATGTTGTTATTAAGGGAAAATCCCAGGAATCTTTCATACATGGTTAGAAGTTATACAAAGTATTAGTGGATTTAAAGACCCGCTTTATAAAGGATTTACAAGCTATCAAGAAGCTTTAGAATCTGCAAGACAGTTTATAGGATTAAATTTTTATGTTTCTCCGTCTCTTAAAATTTTTCAAGATCCTCCTTTAGATTTTTCTCCTAGCAAAGATAAAAAGATTTTATGTACTCATTGTGAGTGCATGCAGAACAATTTTAAAATCATCAATGAATCAAATGAAGCTCTTATTTTAAAAAGAATTGCTTTACAAAAGAAAATTGCTTCATTAGAAAAAGAGATTGTTAAATTAAGACTCACTTATCCAAAAGATTCTACTGAGCCAAAGAAGTCAGTAGCTAGTCCAGTTCAAACGGTAACTGGTAAAGATTTATCAAACCCGTTGATGGCTATGAACTTGCCAAAAGTTCAACAGACCCAGGGAACTATTGATTTTCCTAGAATCCAGAATGAACAGAAAAATTCAAAAAAAACCCAAATCTGGGATACCCTTGGCCAGCCCAATGGCAAATTTGATTACTTAGTAAATTATTCTCCGAGTTCATCCTAGAACACAGATACCCAGACCAGTAAGGGTAAAGAAATTTTACAAGAAAGCCAAGACCTAGATGATGATGTTATTTCAATTAACAGACTTCTTTCCCAGATCCAAGAACTCCAAAAAGATAAAGTTACTTCAAAAAGAAAAAAGAAAATTGTAAAAAAGAAAAAAATTGAAGAAGTCATCAATGAAGCTCTTAATAGATTTTTAGCAAAGAAAGAAAATAAAAAGGAAAAAGAAATTCAAGAAATTCATCAGAAAAAGAATCCAGAGCCAGAAGATTCTTCTCAAAAATCCAGTGATGATGATAAAATTGAAGAACGAGAAGGATACAATAATTCAGACAGCAGAATGTCATTTTCTCCTACAGCAGAGCACAATTTTGATACGTAAAAGGAGAAACTGCCATGAAGGTTCTGCCAAAATAACTTTTTGAAAGAAGACAATTTCAAAAGATGCTGAGTTTGAAATTTGTGCCAGATTCTTTGAAGGAATACTGACAGATGTAGCCTAGAAGATTTTTTCATACCGAATTTTGAAAGATGCTGCCAGACAGATGCTTTAGACAAAATCTTTCAGACTTTTGAAAAAGATGCCAGACAAGTACTGTAGACTTTTTGAAAAGAGAGATTTTGCTTTTCAAGATTTTTGACCAGAAGTTTCTCGGTGAAATGCGTGTCAAAAAATTAAACAGAAGAAAAGACATAAAGAAGACGCGTGAAGAATTTTGATTCTCTGAAGATTTTTATTAAAAGTTTTTTGTCTCTTTGCTCCCAAGAATTTATCTATTTAAGAAAGAGTGTTTCATTTGTAAGAAGCATTGTTTTTCCAATACACTCTCTGCTCTCTTACAAACCTCTTCCTTAAACCAGAAAAATTCTCAATCCAAACTAAACTGTACATTATAAGGAGCTTGTGAATATTTAAGGTATTTACTTCATTGTAATTTGTATTTCAGTTATTTGGGGAATTCCCGAAAGGGAAATCCTTAGTAGTAGTTTCTTTTATATGTCTTAATTAAATCTCCAAATATGTTATCTGTGTTTATTGATATTTTTAATGTTATATTAAATATTGTTGATATTTTGTGATCAATCATTTCATCCTATGTATATCATGAAAGCATTACTTGATTTTTAGAAGCCATGTTGTTTCTAAATTAATCTTGAGTGAACCAAATGATTAAGGATTTTTGGCCGGAGTGAGCCTTTTGATATCCTTTAATATTGGGGAAAGGGAAAAAATTAATTTAGGAATTCTTTAAGGTAGTGCCTCGGGTGACCTTAATGAAAAGAATCAGGTACAAGTTGATATATCTTAGGTGGTGATATTTGTTTAAAAAAAATTTATGGAGATTTGTTAAGTCATTAAGAGAAATTATAAAAAAGAGAATACTGAGTAGGATTAAAGTCAATTTTTGAAAAAACAAAAAATTTATGAACCCATCAACATCAGGCTCAAAATCAGAAAAAGAAATCAAATTAACTCCAGAAATTCTCCAAGAATTTAGATTCCTGTTAGAAGAAACAGAGAAAGAATTAAAAAAAATAAGAAAAAGCACATGAACAAACTATAAATTATTAGATTTAAAATTTAGACGGTTCCCAGAAGTAAATTCATCTTTGTTAGAAAGAACTATTATTTTTTAAAATAAAGATATTAATAGCTTTGAAAAAAGAATAGAAGAATTAGAAGAAATTGTAACAAACGAGACTTTAGAACAAGATAGTCAATTTATAGATTTTTATTTGAAAATAAAAAATTTAATAGAACAAGACTTCCGCCTTAAGCAGATCTCTGCAAACCTATCTTTAAGATAAACCCTTCTACGCCAGTGGCTGAGTTTGTCTTTTAGAACCCCCACCCCACCCCACCCCACCCCACCCATTATATCTTTCTGGAATTAGTTTTTTTATTTATTATACAATTACTATATCCTGAGTCTATTAATCCTAAACATTTAATAATATAGTCTCCTATTCTTATTTGACATTTTACCTTGATGCTTTTCAGTTTTTCTGAATTGCATACTACTTGAGCATAATTTGAACATTCTTCTAAATTTTGTTCTTCTATTATTACTCATTTTCCTTTATTATTAAATTCTAAAATCTCTATTCTTTGGATTAATAATTTTTGCATGTCTTCAATGTTTTCTATTCTTCTTCTTAAAATTCTAATCTCAGAAATTTCTACGTGTTCTGGTGTAATTTCTGTTTTTACTTCTTCTTCCTTAATTAATCCATTTCTTTCTAGGCATTTCATACATGCTTCTTTATAACACTCTATGCATTTTGCTCTAAGCTTCCTAGCTGGGTACCAGTTACATAAAAAACATACTGTACTATCTGTTCTTGTTCGTTTTTGCCAATTATGTTCACATTCTTGTATTGTAGTCTGTACTAAGTCTAATTCTTATTCAGATTCTGATTCTTCACTAATTCTTATTCAGATTCTGATTCTTCACTAATTCTTGAGATTTGAAAATTCTTCTCAAATTTCATAATCTGATTCTTCTTGTTGTTCTAATTTTTCTTCAATAGAAACAATGCTATAGATCGATTCATTGTCCAAAATATATTCATCAAATTAAATCAAATCTTCATTTGTGCATTGTACTAAAGTACTTTTCTTATCATAACTATTTATTCTTTTAGGACATGTTCTTGCTAAATGTTCATTACTATTACAAACAAAACAACTAAGTTTATTCTTATATGTTCTATCTGGTTTAAACTTTTTGACATGTTTGTTCTCATCTAAATAAGGTTTTCTCTTATTGGATTTTCTAAGAAAATACATTTTCTTAATTGGTCTTCTTTTGCTTCTTTTATCATTTTTATACCTTTTCTTTATGGGTTTTGAAACTCCATAAGTCTGAGGTGTAAAAATTTCTTTGCAAAACTTATAGTCTGTTTTCTTAAGTTGTTTCTGAATTTGTAAAGTTACACACTTATCTTCTAGACATCTTATTACGTGTTGAATCCTATGCCCTATGCTCCATTTTTTATCAGCAAATTCTTTTGCAGAAATTAAATTATTCCATGACTCTATTATTTCTAATCCTAAAGGTCCTGGTAATTTATGAAATAATTTCTGTCCTATTTCTTGATTAAAGGTATTACTTGAAATTGAAGTTAAGTAATGATATTCATTTAAAAAGTTCTTAACATACTTACCTTTAGTCCACTTATATAAACTAAGCTGTTCTAAGTCTCTCATAGCCTTTCTCTGTATGCTCATATGTCCTGAATTTGGGTCTCATCCAGTAATTAATACTTGGATTTTATTAACAAAGTTATAAAGATTACTTCCTAACTTAACTAACTCATCAAATTCTCCATTCTTTTCTTTCTTATATGCCTCCCACATTGCCTTTGTACTTTCTCCTAAAAATGTCTCCAAATATCTATACATGTCTATATCTAGGAAATTTCTAATGTAATGTCCTATAATAGTGTTTTCCATACGTCTATGACATTAGTCCACATATGTGAGTCATGGGCCGTTAAATTTAAAATACTGATTGGATTTCTATCTTATTTTCTAAGGGTCTTTTGCTACCTTTAGCTACATATCTTGAGTCTTCAGAAGGTTCATTATAATTATTATATGATCCTCTTGGAGGAAATCCTGGTCCATATGTAAAAGGTTCATGCTTAACCGTCTTATCAAAAGGGGTATTATCTATAGTTCTATAGGCTTGTGTATCCATAAAGTCTTTCTCATAACTGATTTCTGCTGTATCATCATTAAATTCTTCTTGAATAATTCCTAGTCTTATATTTTGTTCTAAATCATAATAAAAGTATTGATTTTCTTGAATTTGCTTATTAGGATACATCTGATCTTCTAGTTCTAACAATTCTTTTGGATCTAATTCCATGCCTAGGTCTTTTGGAAAGATGATTTTATCACTATTTTCTTCTACCAATTCTATGTGAACATTATCTATGAATGGTTCACTTACATACTCATTTTCTTCTGATTGTCTTTCAATCTGATCATAATTTATAAATCTTAGGCTAGTTCTTCCATGGATATCTCTGTAGGTTAAAGCTTGTGTTGGGGCTATGGTTGTTTTTTCTTTTTGTTCTAAAAACTTATCCATATCCCATTCTAATCCTGCAAGTTGTTCTGCTGAAAATTCTTTTGGTTTTACCATATTAATGCCTTTACTAATCATTAAATTTACTACTTTGTCTATATATATTTTATATTTAGTCTGGGCACTGACAGAACATCTTCCTAAGAATCCTATGTGAATCAAAAGATTTTCTGCACTATCTACATCTTCATATCCTTTGGTTTGAATTCCTATTTTTATCTTTTCTGAAAAGTCTTTAATAGTCATTAAGAAGTCTGGATTACAGTAAATAATTCCATTATTACTGTTCATGTCTACTTCCATACCAGCTATTTGGCTTTTATCTATATTATTAAATCTTTCATCATATATTGTGATTAAAGTCTTACATCCTAAATTCTTTCTTGCTAGTCCTTTAATTCCTATGACTATTAATCCTAAATGCATAAATCTATAATTTCTCTTTTTTAATTCTTTCCTAGAATCTTCAGAAATTAGATTTAATTTTCTTACTTGGCTACCTATACATTGGATTGAAACTTGTCTATTATGTCTAAAGAACTGTGTTCTGGATTCGAAGATTCCTTTATTATATAAAACTTCTGGATTTAATAATCTTAAACCACGGGTTTGGAATCTTATATAGTCTTGGTCTGGATCAAGTATTTCTTCTATATTCTGATCATTTTGTTCAATTCTTCTTAATAATCTATCTAAAAGGGTTCTATCCAATCCTGAAGTACTAGGTCTTGAAGTTCCTTCACTAATTGTTTTAGATCTTCCTAAGAAATGAGTTTGTAAACTCATCCTGGAAACTTAAATTCTTTAGGCAATTTTCTAGTTATTTTTTCTTTTCCAGATGGTTGCAGATTTAAACTTCCTAATTGTCCTTTTATGACTTTTAAATCGTTTTCTATGTTGGCAGATGACGCTGACACTTTTGCCTTGTCTAAGGAATCGATTTTCTTATGTAATGAAATTAATAAAGTTATTATAAAGTTATTCTGTTTAATTAAAATTGATTCTGACGATTTGGGAGAATCTAACTTAGTAATTCCTTTTGGTTCTTTGTGAAAAGAGCTACAATATTCTAAGGCTTCAATATAATTTTTGTCTACTATATCACTTTTGTTCATTAACTAAGAATTAAATTTTTTAGCTCTTTAACTGATTCTTTAGTCTTAATGACAATTTTTCTTATTTCAGTTTCTATTTCTCTAGATTTATTAAGATCTAAAATTTTTGCTATTTCTAAATTTCTAGATAAATTAATTATTAAATCTATAATAAGGTTTTGACTTGGTTCTTCTGAAAACAAGCTATGTAATTTATGAGTTGTTTTTAAATTACAACCTAAAATATTATTGTCAATAGTCTTGACTCTTTTAAAATTAGTATTTATTTCTAAATTTAAAAATTCTAAATTCTTTTTATTATCTATGGCTCTGATACCAAATGAGGGGAGGGGAGGGTTCTAAAAGACAAACTCAAAGAATCTACAGTAGAAGGGTTTATCTTAAAGATAGGTTTGAAGAGATCTGCTTAAGGCGGAAGTCTTGTTCTATTAAATTTTTTATTTTTAAATAAAAATCTATAAATTGACTATCTTGTTCTAAAGTCTCGTTTGTTACAATTTCTTCTATTCTTTTTTCAAAGCTATTAATATCTTTATTTTGAAAAATAATAGTTCTTTCTAACAAAGATAAATTTACTTCTGGGAACCGTCTAAATTTTAAATATAATAATTTATAGTTTGTTCATGTGCTTTTTCT
Organism: Forsythia suspensa; assembly: GCA_023638005.1. Lineage (NCBI taxonomy): Eukaryota > Viridiplantae > Streptophyta > Magnoliopsida > Lamiales > Oleaceae > Forsythia > Forsythia suspensa. The sequence continues at coordinate 32,952,533 of CM042674.1, read as the reverse complement.
TATTCTTTTTAACTCTTTATCTGTTTCTTCTAGCAGGAATCTAAATTCTTGGAAAATTTCTGGAGTTAATTTGATTTCTTTTTCTGATTTTGAGCCTGATGTTGATGGGTTCATAAATTTTTGATTTTTCAAAAATTGACTTTAATCCTACGCAGTACTCTCCTTTTTATAATTTCTCATAATGACTTAACAAATCTCCATAATTTTTTTTTTTAAACAAAAATCACCACCTAAGATATATCAACTTGTACCTGATTCTTTTCATTAAGGTCACCCGAGGCACTACCTTAAAGAATTCCTAAATTAATTTTTTCCCTTTCCCCAATATTAAAGGATATCAAAAGGCTCACTCCGGCCAAAAATCCTTAATCATTTGGGTCACTCAGGATTAATTTAGAAACAGCATGGCTTCTAAAAATCAAGTAATGCTTTTATGATATACATAGGATGAAATGATTGATCACAAAATATCAACAAAACATTTCATATAACATTAAAAATATCATTAAAAATAAATACAGATAACATATTTGAAGATTTAATTAAGACATATAAAAGAAACTACTACTAAGGATTTCCCTTTCGGGAATTCCCCAAATAACTGAAATACAAATTACAATGAAGTAAGTACCTTAAATATAAACAAGGTCCTTATAATGTACAGTTTGGATTAAGAATTTTTCTGGTTTAAGGAAGAGGTTTGTAAGAGAGCAGAGAGTGTATTGGAAAACCCATGCTTCTTACGAATGAAACACTCTTTCTTAAATAGATAAATTCTTGGGAGCAAAGAGACGGAAAACTTTTAATAAAAATCTTCAGAGAATCAAAATTCTTCACGCGTCTTCTTTATGTCTTTTCTTCTGTTTAATTTTTTGACACGCGTTTCATCGAGAAACTTCTGGTCAAAAATCTTGAAAAGCAAAATCTCTCTTTTCAAAAAGTCTATAGTACTTGTCTGGCATCTTTTTCAAAAGTCTGAAAGATTTTATCTGAAGCATCTGTCTGGCAGCATCTTTCAAAATTCTGTCTGAAAAAATCTTCTAGGCTACATCTGTCAGTATTCCTTCAAAGAATCTGGCACAAATTTCAAACTCAGCATCTTTTGAAATTGTTTTCTTTCAAAAAGTTATTTTGGCAGAACCTTCATGACAGTTTCTCCTTTTACGTATCAAAATTGTGCTCTGCTGTAGGAGAAAATGACATTCCACTGTCTGAATTATTGTATCCTTCTCGTTCTTCAATTTTATCATCATCACTAGATTTTTGAGAAGAATCTTCTGGCTCTGGATTCTTTTTCTGATGAATTTCTTGAATTTCTTTTTCCTTCTTATTTTCTTTCTTTGCTAAAAATCTATTAAGAGCTTCATTGATGACTTCTTCAATTTTTTTATTTTTTACAATTTTATTTTTTCTTTTTGAAGTAACTTCATCCTTTTGGAGTTTTTGGATCTGGAAAAGAAGTCTGTTAATTGAAATAACATCATCATCTGGGTGTTGGCTTGCTTGTAAAATTTCTTTACCTTTACTGGTCTGGGTATCTGTGTTCTGGAATGACCTCGAAGAATAATTTACCAAGTAATCAAATTTTCCATTGGGCTGGCCAAGGGTATCCCAGATTTGGGTTTTTCCTAAATTTTTCTGTTCATTATGGATACTAGGGAAATCAACAGTTCCCTGGGTCTGTTGAACTTTTGGCAAGTTCATAGCCATATACGAGTTTGATAAGTCTTTACCAGTTACCGTTTGAACTTGACTAGCTCCTGACTTCTTTGGCTCAGTAGTACCTTTCGGATAAGTGAGTCTTAATTTAACAATCTCTTTTTCTAATGAAGCAATTTTCTTTTGTAAAGCAATTCTTTCTAAAAGAAAAGCTTCATTTGATTCATTGATGATTTTAAAATTGTTCTGCATGCACTCACAATGAGTACAGAAAATCTTTTTATCTTTGCTAGGAGAAATATCTAAAGCAGGATCTTGAATATTTTTAAGAGACGGAGAAACATAAAAATTTAATCCTATAAACTGTCTTGCAGATTCTAAAGCTTTTTGATAGCTTGTAAATCCTTTATAAAACGGGTCTTTAAATCCACTAATACTTTCTATAACTTCTAACCATGTATGAAAGATTCCTGGGATTTTTCCCTTAATAACAACATAAAATTTAAATCTGTTTTTGCTTTGATTAAAATGTTCTGATAAACCATTCATAATTGCTAGAAAATATTTCTGGTCTTTTGGATTCTTGTTATAAGAAATCCATAGATTGTCTAAAATGCATTTTTCCTCTTTGGAAATTGAAATTTGGGGTAATACTTTAAAAGAAATATTACTTGGGGGAAAACAAATCAATTCTTGCGTACCAAATCTTATCCTGTCTTGATAATAAGTAGTTCTGTTCTGGCTAATAGACTTCTGAAGCAAAGCTGTAGAAGCAAATGAATTTCCAGGGGGAATTCCTGGTCTCAAAGGAGGTCTAGATATCTGTAAAAATCATGAAACAGTTAGAAACATCTAAAATTCTTTAACTGAAATCATTCTACTTAATATGTTTGCTGCTTTATCATCTATGCCTTTAATATGTTCAAACTCTATATTAATTCCTGTGTTTGTTATTCTATCTATGAAATTTAGCCATCTTCTTCTACTACTCTTCTTTGAATCTAGTTTAAGTTTATTATAAAAGGAAACTATTGCAGCACAGTCTGTTCTTATTAAGATTTCTTTTTTAGAAACAATAAATAGTTCAAAGCTATCTAAAGCATAATTTACTGCTAATAATTCTGCATCTATACTACTTAAATTTCTTTTTTCTTTGTATTTTCCGCTATTGTATCTACAAATTCGTTCTGTAATTTTATCTGCATATTTGTTTGGTTTACATAACAAAACTACTCCCCATCCTAGATTACTTCCGTCTGTTTCAATTATTAAAAAATCTGTGTCTAGGGGCATTGCTAGTTCTGGCAAACTTTTAATTTTTTCTTTAATTTTTCTGAACTAATTTTATATCTTCCTGATTAAAATCTCTTTGTCCTGTTGGGGAAATCTTAGAATATAAAGGTCCGGCAATTTTTCCTAAATCTTTGATAAAGGGTCTAGCATAATTTACAAGTCCTAAAATTTTTTGTATTTGCTTTAGGTCTTCTAACTTATCTGGAAATTCAAGGGCTTTCTAGGCAATATGAGGCTGAAGAGAAATCTTTCCTTGTCCTATTTTTACACCTAAAAAGTCTATAAATTCTTTAAACAAAACCATTTTCTTTTTACTTATAATTAATCCATGTGTTATGAATTCTGAGAAAATAATCTGTAAATGACCTCTATGTTCTCTTCTGTTTTTACTGAATACTAAGATATCATCTATATATATAACTAAAAATTTACTATACTTGTTAAAAATGCTATCCATCTTTCTTTGGAAAATATCTGGTGCATTCTCTAATCCAAAGGGCATTACTAGCCATTCATAATGTCCTTCTGGACATGTGAAGGTTGTCCATTCTATGCTATTAGGATGCATTTTAACTTACCAAAAACCTGATTTTAAATCAAACTTACTAAATATCTTGCAGTTCTGAATTCTATTTATTAAAACTGTCTTGTCTGGTAGTTTGTAAGCATCTTCTATTGTATTATCATTTAGTCTTTTATAGTTAAAAACCATTTTACTTTTCCCTCTGACTATTTCTGAATGTTTTCTTACAATAAAGGCTGCTGACCTATGTGGGCTATCCGATTTTCTTATTACTCCTAATTTTAATAAATCTTATGTATGTATTTTAAAATCTTCTAAGTCTAAATTTGTGGCTTCTATATTCTTGCACCTAATTATATATTCTGGATTCTTAATTTTTAACTCACATGTAATCTTGTCTTTTTCCCAATATTTTAAGACATTTTCTCCTAAGATTTCCATCTTTTCTAATTTTGAAATTAGGCTTTCAATATCTTGTTCTATTGCTAAGGTATAATAGATTTTTTCATTATCTAAAAAGTCTATAGGGATGAAATCTAGACATTCAAAGTCTTCATTATCATTTTCTAATTTCCCCTCTTCTATTAGCTGACATTCCTTTTCTTTATTGCAGGGACATTCTTTTTTACTACTATCACCACGCTTCTCAGAGCACTCTGATGGGTAGAAGATAATCTGGGCTGGACTAAACAAAGTATGCTTTTGGAAGTGCATGAAATCTTTAGTTATTGTAACACTACAATTATCTTTTAATAAAAAACTTAGTCCTATTATGAAGTCTGTTTCTTTAAGACTTAAAGGTCTAACCCATGTAGAATCTTTTGGTAAAGTATATTCTGTACTTAATCCACAATTTGTTTCAAAGCTAATCTTACTATTAGGTCTAAGCAATTCTGTATAAGTATAGAAATCTCCATCCATTTGCTGGGCAACTATTGGGTTTTTTGGATTAACTATATATCTTTCTGGAATTAGTTTTATATTTGTTATACAATTACTACATCCTAAGTCTATTAATCCTAAACATTTAATAATATAGTCTCCTATTCTTATTTGGCATTTTACCTTGATGCTTTTCAATTTTTCTGAATTGCATACTACCTGAGCATAATTTGAACATTCTTCCAAATTTTGTTCTTCTATTATTACTCCTTTTCCTTTATTATTAAATTCTAAAATCTCTATTCTTTGGATTAATAATTTTTGCATGTCTTCAATGTTTTCTATTCTTCTTCTTAAAATTCTAATCTCAGAAATTTCTACGTGTTCTGGTGTAATTTCTGTTTTTACTTCTTCTTCCTTAATTAATCCATTTCTCTCTAGGCATTTTATACATGCTTCTTTATAACACTCTATGCATTTTGCTCTAAGCTTCCTAGTTGGGTACCAGTTACATAAAAAACATACTATACTATCTGTTCCTTCTTTTTTGCCAATTATGTTCACATTCTTGTATTGTAGTCTGTACTAAGTCTAATTCTTCTTCAGATTCTAATTCTTCACTAATCTTGAGATTTGAAAATTCTTCTAAAATTTTATAATCTGATTCTTCTTGTTGTTCTAATTTTTCTTCTATAGAAACAATGCTATAGATTGATTCATTGTCCGAAATATATTCATCTAATTGAATCAAATCTTCATTTGTGCATTCTATTAAAGTACTTTTCTTATCATAACTATTTATTCTTTTAAGGACACGTTCTTGCTAAATGTTCATTACTATTACAAACAAAACAACTAAGTTTATTCTTATATGTTCTATCTGGTTTAAACTTTCTGACATGTTTGTTCTCATCTAAATAAAGTTTTCTCTTATTAGATTTTCTAAAAAAATACCTTTTCTTAATTGGTCTTCTTTTACTTCTTTTATCATTTTTATACCTTTTCTTTATGGGTTTTGAAACTCCATAAGTCTGAGGTGTAAAAATTTCTTTGCAAAACTTATAGTCTGTTTTCATAAGTTGTTTCTGAATTTGTAAAGTTACAAACTTATCTTCTAGACATCTTATTACGTGTTGAATCCTATGCCCTATGCTCCATTTTTTATCAAAAAATTCTTTTACAGAAATTAAATTATTCCATGACTCTATTATTTCTAATCCTAAAGGTCGTGGTAATTTATGAAATAATTTCTGTCCTATTTCTTGATTAAAGGTATCACTTGAAATTGAAGTTAAGTAATGATATTCATTTAAAAAGTTCTTAACATACTTACCTTTTGTCCACTTATATAAACTAAGCTATTCTAAGTCTCTCATAGCCTTTCTCTGTATGCTCATATGTCCTGAATTTGGGTCTGATCCAGTAATTAATACTTGGATTTTATTAACAAAGTTATAAGGATTACTTCCTAACTTAATTAACTCATCAAATTCTTCATTCTTTTCTTTCTTATATGCCTCCCACATTGCCTTTGTACTTTCTCCTAAAAATGTGTCCAAATATCTAATGTAATGTCCTATAATAGTGTTTTTCCATACGTCTATGACATTAGTCCACATCTGTGGGTCATGGGCCGTTAAATTTAAAATCTGTGCTTTAACTACTGATTGGAAATCTATCTTATTTTCTAAGGGTCTTTTGCTACCTTTAGCTACATATCTTGAGTCTTCAGGAGGTTCATTATAATTATTATATGATCCTCTTGGAGGAAATCCTGGTCCATATGTAAAAGGTTCATGCTTAACCGTCTTATCAAAAGGGGTATCATCTATAGTTCTATAGGCTTGTGTATCCATAAAGTCTTTCTCATAACTGATTTATGATGTATCATCATTAAATTCTTCTTGAATAATTCCTAGTCTTATATTTTGTTCTAAATCATAATATAAGTATTCATTTTCTTGAATTTGCTTATTAAGATACATCTGATCTTCTAGTTCTAACAATTCTTTTGGATCTAATTCCATGCCTAGGTCTTTTGGAAAGATGATTTTATCACTATTTTCTTCTACCAATTCTATGTGAACATTATCTATGAATGGTTCACTTAAGACTCATTTTCTTCTGATTGTCTTTCAATCTGATCATAATTTATAAATCTTAGGCTAGTTCTTCCATGGATATCTCTGTAGGTTAAAGCTTGTGTTGGGGCTATGGTTGTTTTTTCTTTTTGTTCTAAAAACTTATCCATATCCCATTCTAATCTTGCAAGTTGTTCTGCTGAAAATTCTTTTGGTTTTACCATATTAATGCCTTTACTACTCATTAAATTTACTACTTTGTCTATATAAATTTTATATTTAGTCTGGGCACTGACAGAACATCTTCCTAAGAATCCTATGTGAATCAAAGGATTTTCTCCACTATCTACATCTTCATATCCTTTGGTTTGAATTCCTATTTTTATCTTTTTTGAGAAGTCTTCAATAGTCATTAAGAAGTCTGTAATTACTCCATTATTACTGTTCGTGTCTACTTCCATACTAGCTATTTGGCTTTTATCTATATTATTGAATTTTTCATCATATATTGTAATTAAAGTCTTACATCCTAAATTCTTTCTTATTTCAGTTTCTATTTCTCTAGATTTATTAAGATCTAAAATTTTTGCTATTTCTAAAAAGTCTGGTTTTTGTACCTTTTCTGTTTTAGAAACTTTTTCTAAAATTGCACAATTTTGATCTTTAATATAATCTAAACTTTCTTTAATATTTTTTAATTCTACGTTTCTTGTTTTAAGAAGTTCTAAAACCGTTACTATAGATTTCAAATTTCTTTTATTTTCTATTTCTAAATTTCTAGATAAATTAATTATTAAATCTATAATAAGGTTTTGACTTGGTTCTTCTAAAAACAAGCTATGTAATTTATGAGTTGTTTCTAAATTACAACCTAAAATATTATTGTCAATAGTCTTGACTCTTTCAAAATTAGGGGGAGTTCTAAAAGACAAACTCAGCCACTGGCGTAGAAGGGTTTATCTTAAAGATAGGTTTTCAGATATCTGCTTAAGGCGGAAGTCTTGTTCTATTAAATTTTTTATTTTTAAATAAAAATCTATAAATTGACTATCTTGTTCTAAAGTCTCGTTTGTTATGGAAATCTTAGGAGAAAATGTCCTAAAATATTGGGAAAAAGACAAGATTACATATGAGTTAAAAATTAAGAATCTAGAATATATAATTAGGTGCAAGAATATAGAAGCCACAAATTTAGACTTAGAAGATTTTAAAATGCATACAGAAGATTTATTAAAATTAGGAGTAATAAGAAAATCGAATAGCCCACATAGGTCAGCAGCCTTTATTGTAAGAAAACATTCAGAAATAGTCAGAGGGAAAAGTAGAATGGTTTTTCACTATAAAAGACTAAATGATAATACAATAGAAGATGCTTACAAACTACCAGACAAGACAGTTTTAATAAAAAGAATTCAGATGCAAGATATTTAGTAAGTTTAATTTAAAATCAGGTTTTTGGTAAGTTAAAATGCATTCTAATAGCATAGAATGGACAGCCTTCACATGTCTAGAAGGACATAATGAATGGCTAGTAATGCCCTTTGGATTAAAGAATGCACCAGGTATTTTTCAAAGAAAGATGGATAGCATTTTTAACAAGCATAGTAAATTTGTAGTAACGTATATAGATGATATCTTAGTATTCAGTAAAAACAGAAGAGAACATAGAGGTCATTTACAGATTATTTTCTCAGAATTCATAACACATGGATTAATTATAAGTAAGAAGAAAATGGTTTTGTTTAAATAATTTATAGACTTTTTAGGTGTAAAAATAGGACAAGGAAAGATTTCTCTTCAGCCTCATATTGCCCAGAAAGCCCTTGAATTTCCAAATAAGTTAGAAGACCTAAAGCAAATACAAAAATTTTTAGGACTTGTAAATTATACTAGACCCTTTATCAAAGATTTAGGAAAAATTGCCGGACCTTTATATTCTAAGACTTCTCCTACAGGACAAAGACATTTTAATCAGGAAGATATAAAATTAGTTCAGAAAATTAAAGAAAAAATTAAAAGTTTGCCAGAACTAGCAATGTCCCTAGACATAGATTTTTTAATAATTGAAACAGACGGAAGTAATTTAGGATGGGGAGGAGTTTTGTTATGTAAACCAAACAAATATGCAGATAAAATTGTAGAAAGAATTTGTAGATACAATAGTGGAAACTACAAAGAAAAAGAAAATTTAAGTAGTATAGATGTAGAATTATTAGCAGTAAATTATGCTTTAGATAGCTTTGAACTATTTATTGTTTCTAAAAAAGAAATCTTAATAATAACAGACTGTGCTGCAATAGTTTCTTTTTATAATAAACTTAAACTAGATTCAAAGAAGAGTAGTAGAAAAAGATGGCCAAATTTCATAGATAGAATAATAAACACAAGAATTAATATAGAGTTTGAACATATTAAAGACATAGATAATAAAGCAGCAGACATATTAAGTAGAATGATTTTGGTTAAAGAATTTTAAATGTTTCTAACTGTTTCATGATTTTTATAGATGTCTAGACCTCCTTTGAGACCAGGAATTCTCCTTGGGAATTCATTTGCTTCTAGAGCTTTGCTTCAGAACTCTATTAGCTAGAACAGAACTACTTATTATCAAGACATGATATGATTTGGTACGCAATAATTGATTTGTTTTCCCCTAAGTAATATTTATTTTAAAGTATTACCCCATATTTCAATTTCCAAAGAGGAAAAATGCATTTTAGACAATCTATGGATTTCTTATAACAAGAATCCAAAAGACCAGAAATATTTTCTAGCAACTATGAATGCTCTATCAAAACATTTTAATCAAAGCAGAAACAGATTTAAATTTAAATCCCAGGAATCTTTCATAGATTAGAAATTTAAATTTAAGGAAAAAATCCCAGGAATCTTTCATACATGGTTAGAAGTTATAGAAAGTATTAGTGGATTTAAAGACCCGCTTTATAAAGGATTTACAAGCTATCAAGAAGCTTTAGAATCTACAAGACAGTTTATAGGATTAAATTTTTATGTTTCTCCGTCTCTTAAAAATTTTCAAGATCCTCCTTTAGATTTTTCTCCTAGCAAAGATAAAAAGATTTTCTGTACTCATTGTGAGTGCATGCAGAACAATTTTAAAATCATCAATGAATCAAATGAAGCTCTTATTTTAGAAAGAATTGCTTTACAAAAGAAAATTATTTCATTAGAAAAAGAGATTGTTAAATTAAGACTCACTTATCCGAAAGGTACTACTGAGCCAAAGTAGTCAGTAGCTAGTGCGATTCAAACAATGGAATCGTAAAGACTTATCAAACCCGTTGATGGTCGTGAACTTGCCAAAGTTCAACAGACCCGGGGAACTGTTGATTTCCTAGTATCCGAATGAATGAAAAATTCAAAAAAAACCAAATCTGGGGATACCCTTGGCCACCCCTAATGGCAAATTTGATTACTTAGTAAATTATTCTCCGAGTTCATCCCAGAACACAGATACCCAGACCAGTAAAGGTAAAGAAATTTTACAAGAAAGCCAAGACCCAGATGATGATGTTATTTCAATTAACAGACTTCTTTCCCAGATTCAAGAACTCCGAAAGGATAAAGTTACTTCAAAAAGAAAAAATAAAATTGTAAAAAAGAAAAAAATTGAAGAAGTCATCAATGAAGCTCTTAATAGATTTTTAGCAAAGAAAGAAAATAACAAGGAAAAAGAAATTCAAGAAATTCATCAGAAAAAGAATCGAGAGCCAGAAGATTATTCTCAAAAATCCAGTGATGATGATAAAATTGAAGAACGAGAAGGATACAATAATTCAGACAGCAGAATGTCATTTTCTGTAACAGCAGAGCACAATTTTGATACGTAAAAGGAGAAATTGCCTTGAAGGTTCTGCCAAAATAACTTTTTGAAAGAAGGCAATTTCAAAAGATGCTGAGTTTGAAATTTGTGCCAGATTCTTTGAAGGAATACTGACAGATGTAGCCTAGAAGATTTTTGCATACAGAATTTTGAAAGATGCTGCCAAACAGATGCTTCAGATAAAATCTTTCAGACTTTTGAAAAAGATGCCAGACAAGTACCACAGACTTTTTGAAAAGAGAGATTTTGCTTTTCAAGATTTTGACCAGAAGTTTCTCGGTGAAACGCGTGTCAAAACAGAAGAAAAGACATAAAGAAGACGCGTGAAGAATTTTGATTCTCTGAAGATTTTTATTAAAAGTTTTTTGTCTCTTTGCTCCCAAGAATTTATCTATTTAAGAAATAGTGTTTCATTCGTAAGAAGCATGGTTTTTCCAATACACTCTCTGCTCTCTTACAAACCTCTTCCTTAAACCAGAAAAATTCTCAATCCAGACCGTACATTATAAGGACCTTGTGAATATTTAAGGTACTTATATAAACACAAATTCACTTACAACCTATTAACAAGTTTGAACTTTGAATTCTCAATTCTTTGAGCTCGCATTAATAGAAACCACTATGTACAACAAGTAAATCGAATAGTGATATATTTTTGCTCTCCATGGAAACTAAAAAATGGCATAATACCTGAGCCTTGTTCACAACTTGGGTGATGACGGACAGTAGTCACAGAACGAGCAGGTGGCCGATCAAGATTATCACTGGATGGACCATATTGTGCACTTGGATTAGGAAGAGTCCTCGACGGTGTCTCAGGGTGTGTATGAGTATGAAAATTCTTGATTAAAGGAGCAGAGCATGTGGGAATAGTTTCAGTGCTTGACTAAGTAGCAATTTTGCGAGTCGTAGGTATAGAAGTATTGGGGGATTGAGATGACTGAGACGAAGAAGATACTAACCTATTGGTTTGCAACGAATGTCGCAACGAAAGAGGAGCTACAAACCTATTAGTGGACGTGATATTAGATTGTGACGTCTGAGGTAGTGGAGGTACAATTGTGCTCGTCACTCGAGATATCTTAGGTGCTGGAGATACATGTGAGTTGTTAGGACATTTCTGATGAAAAATCATATTCATCTGCACAAAAACCAAATAATAATTAGACTATTAACATAAGATTATACCAAAGCAATGACTAAAATTAAACTAGAGAACAAAACATAAAATTAAAGATAGATATACAGTAGCATGGACAAAAATTAATACATGTAAGGTACAACAAATGAAGTAATGGGCTTACTATTCCAAATCATTGATCTCAAGAAGATGTTCACTAATTTTCTCAACCGAATCATCATCATCATCCAATCCATCACTTTCATTATCTGTGTCTCCATCATTTCTTTTACGAGAGGGACGATCATTGGTTTCTGGATCAATCAAAACGGGAGGAACATCATCTACATGCAGCAGTGTGTGAATAACATCATAGTTCCGAGCTTCAACCATATTCGGTACATTTGAAGAAGAAGTCTCTTGGTACGCCACATCATTATTGTCACCATTGTCATTTAAAATCTCCTTTTGTGGTATATTGTATATATTCATGTGATCCATCTTTTGAACTACTTTCCAACCACTACCTGCTTTGGGGTCGTTTACGTAAAACACTTGTTTTGCCATTGTTGCAAGAATGTAAGGATCACTATCATACCACCGAGTACTTGAATTCACAGATATTAAGTGATAGTCATGTTTAATAAATCCCATCCTCTGAGGGTTTGTATTAAACCAATGACACTTGAACAAAACAACCTTGTAGCGTTGCCTATACAGTAGTTCAACCACACTTATCAACTTGCCATAAAATTCTACATTATCAGTATCATGATTTCCTGGTACAAAGACTCCACTATTTTGCGTGGTCAGCTTATCATCTCGTTCTGCAGCTACGAACTTTACTCCGTTCACAATACAACCTTGGTATGTTTCAGCTCGAAGAGGACCTCTTGCTAACTCAAATAGCTCATCATTATACAAAGGTGATTTTGCCTCTCCTAAACTTCTCACCTAATTTCAGATTAAATAATCAAGACAAATTAAGTATTACAATTACTAAGATGCATGACAAATTGTGGAGATTATTACAACTAGAAAATGACTTACGCGTTCACGAAACCAATTAGGAAACAAATTTCTATGACTTGTCTGTACGTTCACACTACTTTTGCGTTTTATCATTTCCTCATGCTCCCTGCATAGCAAGCAAATGTATACACTACATGTACATAGGACATGCATATATAGTTACTTGAACCAAATGCAAAGGTAGTATACTTACATTAGGAAAGGAAGAACCTCGTCACAATTGTTCAATATGAACCATTGAGCAATCTCCATGTCATCATTCGTGAATGGAATACTTGAACTACTCATAAATGGTCGTGCTACTTGGGAAAAAACTGAAAGTTTCTCTTGTTTAGAGCCACCATCAAAGTTTCTTTCAGGTCGATTAAAAGGTGTCTCCATATTTCGAAGGTACATGGCACAAAAAATGAGAGATTCGTGTGCAACATATGCCTCTGCAATGGACCCTTCAGGTCGAGCTCGATTCCGCACATTCTTTTTATATGTGCCCAACATTCTACAAATGAATAAACATTGTAAGACATACTGCTTAACTAGTTAGAAGTAATTTAGAAACTTAAAATAATTAATAATTAATAAACATGCACCTTTCTATTGGGTACATCCACCGGTAACTCACAGGACCTGCGAGTTTTGCCTCTTCGGGCAAATGCACCATTAAATGAATCATGAAAACAAAGAAAGCCGGTGGAAATATTTGTTCAAACTTGCACAATATGTACACAATATCATCCTCCAACCTCTCAATGTCGTCCATACGTAACGTTTTAGCACATAATTGTTGAAAGAAACTGGATAACTGAACAATCGGCTCAACTACTTCCTTAGGCAAATATTTTCGAATACCTAGAGGAAGTATTCGCTGGAATAATACATGATGATCATGGCTCTTCAATCCAAAAATTTTTCCAGTTTCAATTGCCACATTTCTTGAAATATTAGCAGCATAACCATCTAGATATTTTACAGATTTCAAAAATTGAAGGAATTCTTTCTTTAAATTTGGCTTCATTGTGAAAAATGGATGGCTCTTAACCCATTTATCCCCATTCCAATTTAACCATAAAGACTTTTTTATTCCAAGGGCTTCCAATTCTTGGCGAGCCTTGACTGTGTCTTTAGATTTTCCCTCTATACCCAATATTGTGCCAACAATAATGTCACTAACGTTCTTCTCAATGTGCATTACATCTAGGTTATGCCTAATTTTTAACTTTGACCAATACTCTAGCTCAAAGAATATACTCTTTTTAGTCCAATTCCGTTCTTCACGAGTCCTCTTCCTATTTTTGTTCGGGTTATTAGGATGTTTACCAATCTGACCAAAATTTATGTTCTCTACTTGAGACAAAATTTCATAACCTGATAATTGCCGAGGTCTTGCATTGAATTCAGTTTTTCCATCAAAAGACTCCATAATTGTGCGCCATACATGATCCCACGGTAGCCATTGTCGATGTCCCATGTAGCAAACCTTGTCACTGAACCATTCAGATGTTCCATCGTCATTACATCCAGGGCATGCATTATAACCCTTAGTACTCCATCCGGATAAATTCCCATAAGCGGGAAAATCATTAATTGTCCACAACACCGCAGCATGTAAGTTAAATGTGGAATTAGTCCCTTTATCATATGTATATACACCTATTTCCCATAACTGTTTAGCTCATCAATTAGAGGGCGCAGATAAACATCAATGTCCTTACCAGGTTCGTGCTTGCCAGGAATTAGTAGGGTAAGCATGGTGAATTCCTTTTTCATGCACATCCATGGAGGCAAATTATAAGGAACGACCACCACTGGCCACATGCTATATGGTTTATTCATATCCCCAAATGGATTAAAACCATCAGTAGCAAGACCCAACCTTATGTTTCGTGACTCTGCTGCAAAATTGGGGTACATCTTATCAAATTCCTTCCACGCAATTGTGTCTGCTGGATGCCTCAATTCACCATCATCAACTCGCCCATCTTTATGCCATTTCATATCATTGGCCGTATGCATTGACATATATAGACGCTGTAATCTCGGCTTAAGTGGAAAATAACGCAACACTTTTTGAGGAATATTTTGTTTATCCCCTAAACTGTTTTGATACCTCGGTTCATTACAAACAGGGCACTTAACTAACTCTTTATTTTCCTTGTAAAATAGAGCACAATCATATTTACATGCATGGATTTTTTCATATCCCAGTCCCCGATCTTTCAAAATCTTATGAGCATGTCGATGAGTAGAAGGCAAATGATTCTCTTTTGGAAGCATCCTTTTCAATATGCCCATGAGCTCATTAAAGCATTTGTTGGTCATCAGATTCTTTACTTTTAATTGCATCAGCTCCACAATTGCTATTAGTACGAAAAAATTTTCGCAACCAGGATAAAGATCTTTTTGTGCTTCTTTCAATAACCGTTCATACTTATTTATCTCTTGACTACGCATATTCGACATCAGATGGTCGCCCAATGTATCATCATTAAGCAGCACATCATCTTCTTCAAAAATATTTTGCTCGTAATGGTGTGAGGCATATGGATATGCATCTTTGATTATATCCATTACTTGATCATTATCACAATCAATATCATCACTCGGACTCGAGATGGAAAACATGTTAACAGTGGAAGAACCTAATGTGGTTCTCAATCGTTCACCGTGACGAGTCCATTTAGTGTAGTTGTATGACATTCCATACATGATCAAGTGTTGTCGAATTTCACTAACTGGCCTCCAAGTGCAGTTATTACACTTCTGGCACGGGCACTCGGAATGTCCTCGATGATTTACATGGTTTCTTGCAATCTTAATAAAGTCCTCAATTCCCAATAAATATTCAGCACTAGTTCTATCCGGATTACGTATCCAGTTTCTATCCATAGTATAGTTGTTATAATTAACCCTAACATGGATTATAAGAACATAAGAATTTATACCAGCATAACATAAATTTGTTGCTTAAGTAAATGCAAATTTTTTTTTAGAAAAGCAGCTATTTTAACTCATGATTGATTGTATTTTATTTTTTTTAGATATTTCCTACTTGGTAGCCTACTATGTATGAACAAAAAATGCATTCGTGAAACATGAAACACAACTATGCTATAAATCTATTTGATCGTTAATCAATTATTCCAGAGATTAATTGACCAAGTACTAATTTACGATATGTTTAGAACTTAGGAAACGTTGATAATCTGACTTGAGATTTGAGAACATAGGCTGGCCAACATTTTATGGGTTGAAATATGTTGGCTTTATTGGTCCTCAATAAGTGGATGTGCTGAAAATATGTTTTGTTATGCCATCTATTTAAGCTTATCTGGTGATTAATTGATTATGCAGTTTAGTAAGTTCTGTTTACTTCAACAGAAATGAGTCCCAGCAGTTATATAGAAGTTGCAAGCGTGTCTCCTAATGTGACTGAAAAGAATGTCTATGATTTCTTTGCTTTCTGTGGTGCAATTAAACATATTGATATTGTCACGTACTGTCACTTGTAGTATGACTGCAATGCTTATATCTTCATTTACTTAATAACTTACTAAATTATTTATGTAGTGAATGATATGAACGTACCTTGTTGAAATTTGAATTGAAGGAAGCTCTGCAATCTAGAACTCTTTCCACAGTACCTAAAAAGATATTTAATATAATAATCAGAACATTTTATTCAATGAAGAAACAATACAATTCAGAGAATGAGAACAACAAGTGATATCAAGTTAAGGAATTTCATTTTTCTAATAAACTGTAAAGTTATTGATGCAAACTTGCGTAGAAAAACAAGAAAATTTCTTTAAAACCTAAATTCAAGTTTATTTAGACATAATAAAGTTACCAAAAAATTGTCATAATAAAGTTACCAAGCTTATTGAGGTGTACTTTAATAATACATCCAACAAATAAGATGGGAAGGCATTCCAAATCAAATTTACTTACTTATATACTTAACTATTTACTTATAACTTAAGCTTTAGCCAAACACATTTTGCCTACTACTTCAATCAATTATATGCTTGACTATTTACTTATAACATATACTTAATAATTTACTTATGCGCAGTTTTTTCTGCATATCTTACTCAAACCACCTATATAATGTGACAAGAATCAGACACAACATAAAACAATGTGTTAGTATCAACCTGGAGCCGTATCCAATATTGAGGTTCACAATCAGTGGCTGCAACAAGTAGTGGCCTTTATATGATTCCTTTTCTTTACCATAGACTTGAAGTTATGTCAAATTGTATGCATAAATAGTTCCAGATTCACAATACATTCAAATTAATCACTTCAATTCTCCTTCTCAAAGTAGTCCCGATCACACAGCACACAACTGTAGTCACTTCAACAAGTATGTTCCTAGGAATATTTATATTTGACTCTTCTACAAGCAGAAAATTTTTGTTAATGGTGTAAACTTCTTTTCTATGTTTTTTAACCAATCCAAAATTCACCATTCAAATAATTGTCAAGGGAAAGAGGTAACCAAAGAGTCTATCAAATCTTCATACTTTCTTTCGTGCACAAATTAGTGTCCCAAGTTCAGCAGAGAGTACTTGGTAATTGACAACTAATTCTTTCCCAACATAACCCGATACATATACATATACATATACATCTACATGCTTAGCTGAGAAATTTGAAGACCAAAGTTTGCAACAAAGAAAAGATCTAGTTCACATTGAAACAAAGTATATCACAATTTCTAGGAAAATAATTATTTTCCCAAGATTCTCTCATCTTAAATTCCTACCAGGCTGCCCCTTTCACCTATTGTATTATGTTCCCAATACTTTCTGGAGCTAGAACTATTGCGGCATAAGACATTGCATCTCATCTCTCCACACGAAAAGATGTGAGAAATTTGAAAATAAAAGAATATATAAATTATTCATTTACCAAAAAATGAGAAAAATAACTTTAATCTAGTTTGTTCATATTTTCCAACTAATTTTGCCATATCCATGAAATATTTCTTTTCCAGGGGCTGTGTCATCCTACCAAGGTTTCCCACTTCCCCTGCCAATTCCCAAGCACTCATCAACCACCACTGCCACTAAATCACAAGCCACCATCACCCTCTATAATATCTTGAAACTAACAAAACAAACAACAATTGCAGCTACCAATACAAAATTAAAGTGAATCTTAAAAACACAAATAGAAACATTATTCATCAAACAAGCAGAATCAATAGAATTGAGAACTCATTTAATTAATTGCATACATAGTTTTCAAACACAATCTTAAACAATGAAAAACAAAATACTTGATTGAAAAATCCCAATTTTTTGACGAATTTTTCTTTATTTGAGAGAAATAATAAGAATCAATATATGCCCATTAAAAGGAAGATTTCAAACCTAACTTTCTCTTCCTTCTTGCCCGATAGTGTAGCTTCACACACAGAGATTCAGAGAGGGAGGTTTAATTTGGGCGTAGGGGCTTGATAACTTCTGCATATAGGAGGACGGAATTTTTAATTAAGCAGAAAAACTTTAGGAGGGAATTAATTTGGGGCTTCACAGCAGAGAGGGCGGGTTTTTAATTAGGCAGAAAATTTTAGGAGGGAATTAATTTGGCAAAATTCTGGAGGCGGGCTTCACAGCTTTATATATATATATATATATTCTTTTTCCAACAATATTCTATTTATAGGGACTAAAAAACAAAAAACAAAAGTGAGAATTTTTTTTCGTTTATTATTAGCCTACAAACGGATTAATTTTTTTTGTCGGCCAAAGATATATCTTACACGACGAATTTTTTTGTCGAGAAAAATGCACATATTCGTGGGCATAAGTTATCTCATTCTTGAAAATTTTGGATCAAAACTTAACCCTACAAAACATCATTTTTGTAGGGAAAAGTAAACTTTGCATACAAATGTAAATTTGTCTCCTAAGATTTTGTATGCGGAGTATACAATTCTTGTAGTGTTACTTCATTGTAATTTGTATTTCAGTTATTTGGGGAAAGGGAAAAAAATTAATTTTTAATGATATTTAAGGTACTTACTTCATTGTAATTTGTATTTCAGTTATCTGTAGTTATTTTTAATGATATTTTTAATGTTATAATGTTATATGAAATGTTTTGTTGATATTTTGTGATCAATCATTTCATCCTGTGTATATCATAAAAGCATTACTTGATTTTTAGAAGCCATGCTATTTCTAAATTAATCCTGAGTGACCCAAATGATTAAGGATTTTTGGCCGGAGTGAGCCTTTTGATATCCTTTAATATTGGGGAAAGGGAAAAAATTAATTTAGGAATTCTTTAAGGTAGTGCCTCAGGTGACCTTAATGAAAAGAATCAGGTACAATTTGATATATCTTAGGTGGTGATTTTTGTTTTAAAATAATAATAATAATAATAATTTTATGGAGATTTGTTAAGTCATTAAGAGAAATTATAAAAAGGAGAGTACTGAGTAGGATTAAAGTCAATTTTGAAAAAACAAAAAATTTATGAACCCATCAACATCAGGCTCAAAATCAGAAAAAGAAATCAAATTAACTCCAGAAATTCTCCAAGAATTTAGATTCCTGTTAGAAGAAGAAACAGAGAATTAAAAAGAATAAGAAAAAGCACAGAACAAACTATAAATTATTAGATTTATAATTTAGACACACACACACACACACACACACATTAGATTATATATATATATATATATATATATATATATATATATATATATATATATATATATATATATATATATATTTACTGGAGTTAATTTGATTTCTTTTTTTGATTTTGTTTCTGATGTTGATGGGTTCATAAATTTTTGTTTTTTCAAAAATTGACTTTAATCGAAAAAGAAATCAAATTAACTCCAGAAATTCTCCAAGAATTTAGATTCCTGTTAGAAGAAACAGAGAAAGAATTAAAAAGAATAAGAAAAAGCACATGAACAAACTATAAATTATTAGATTTATAATTTAGACATATATATATATATATATATATATATATATATATATATATATATATATATATATATATATATATATATATATATATATATATAAATCGGAGATTTATTAAAACGTTTAAGGAAATTATGAAAAAGAGAGTCTTGAGTCGAATTAAAGTTCAAATTTTTGAAAAAAAAAAAAAATTCATGAACCATTCAACATCAAGCACAAATTCAGAAAAAGAAATTGAATTACCTTCAGAAATTCTCTAAGAATTTAGATTCCTGTTATAAGAAACAGAAAGAGAATTAAAAAGAGTAAGAAAAAGCACAGGCACAAACTATAAATTATTAGATTTAAAATTTAGACGATATCCAGAAGTAGATTCTTCTTTGCTAGAAAGAACTATTATTTATCAGAATAAAGACATAACTCTTTTAGAACAAAGAATCAAAGAATTAGAAGAAATTGTAACAAACAAGACTTTAGAACAAGATAGTCAATTTATAGATTTTTATTTAAAGATAAAAGATTTATTAGGATTAGACTTCCGCCTTAAGCAGAACTCTGCACACCTAACCTTAAGATAGACCCTATTATGCTAGTGGTTGAGTTTATCTTTTAGCACCCCCCCTCTCTCGCACTCTTGGTATCAGAGCCATAGATAATAAAAAGAACTTAGAATTTTTAAATTTAGAATTAAGCATCTTCTATGGTATTATCATTTAGTCTTTTATAATTAAAAACCATCGTACTTTTACCTCTGACTATTTGTGAATGTTTTCTAACAATGAAGGCCGCTGACCTATGTGGACTTTCTGATTTTCTAATTACTCCTAATTTTAACAATTCTTCTATATGCATTCTGAAATCTTCTAGGTCTAAATTTGTAACATCTATATTTTTAACCTAATTATGTATTCTGGATTTTTAATTTTTAATTCACACGTAACCTTGTTTTTTTCCCAATATTTTAGAACGTTTTCTCCTAAAATTTCCTTCTTTCCTAATTTTGAAATTAGACTTTCTATGTCTTGTTCTGTTACTAAAGTATAATATATTTTTTCATTGTCTAGAAAATCAATTGGGCCAAAATCTAAGTCTTTAAGGTTGTCATTTTCATTTTCTAATTCCTCTTCTTCTAATGTTTGTTTTTCTATTTACTGACACTCTCTTTCTATTTTACAGGGGCAGTCTTTTTTGCTACTACTACCACCACGCTTCTCAGCGCATTCTGATGGAAAGAAAATAGTCTGGGTTGGACTAAATAATGTGTGTTTCTGGAAATGTATAAAGTCTTTGGTAATTGTAATACTACCGTTGTCTTTTAATAAAAAACTTAATCCTATGATAAAGTCTGTTTCTTTTAAGTTTAGAGGTCTTACCCATGTAGAGTCTTTTGGTAATGTATATTCTATACTTAATCTGCAATTCGTCTCAAAACTAATCTTACTGTTGGGTCTAAGTAATTCTGTATACATATAATGATCTCCGTCCATCTGTTGGGCATCTATTGGGTTTTTTAATTTTTCTATATATTTTTCTGGGATTAATTTTTTATTTATTATATAGTTACTACATCATGAGTCTATTAATCCTAAACATTTTATAATGTATTCTCCTATCCTTATTTGACATTTTACTTTAATACTTTTAAGCTTTTCCGGACTACATACTATTTGAACTAAATTTGGATTTTCATAATTTTGTTCTTCTATCATTATTCATTTACCTTTATTATTGGATTCTAAAATTTCTATTCTTTGAACTAATAATTTTTACATGTCTTCAATATTTTCAATTCTTCTTCTTAAAATCCGAATTTTAGAAATTTCTATATGTTCTGTTGTAATTTCTAATTTAATTTCTTCTTTTTCAATTAATCCATTTATTTCTAAACATTTTATACATGACTCTTTATAGCATTTTGCTTTAAGTTTTCTAGCTGGGTACCAGTTGCATAAAAAACATGCTGTACTATCTGTTCCTGTTCTTTTTTGCAAATCATGTTCACATTCTTGTATTATAGTTTTTATGGGGTCCAATTCTTCTTCAGATTCTAATTCTTCATTAATCTTGAAATTTGAAAATTCATCTAAAATTTCATAATCTGACTCTTCTTGGTGTTCTAATTTGTCTTCTATAGATATTATGCTATAGATTGATTCGTTATCTGAAATATATTCATCTAATTGAATTAGATCTTCATTTGTACATTCTACTAAAGTACTTTTCTTAACATAACTATTTATACTTTTAGGACATGTTCTTGTTAGATGTTTATTACTATTACAAACAAAACAACTAAGTTTATTCTTATAAGTTCTATCTGGTTTAAATTTTCTAACATGCTTGTTTTCATCTAAATAAGGCTTTCTTTTATTAGATTTTCTAAGAAAATATCTTTCTTAATTGGTCTTCTTTTACCTTTTTTTTATCATTTCTATATTTTTTCTTCATGGGCTTTGAAGCTCCATAAGTCTGAGGTGTAAAAATATCTTTGCAAAATTTATAATTTGTTTTCTTAAGTTGTTTCTGAATTTGTAATGTTACACATTTATCTTCTAAACATCTTATTACGTGTTGTATTCTATGTCCTATACTCCATTTCTTATCAGGATATTCTTTTACTGAATCCAAGTTATTCCATGATTCTGTTATTTCTATTCCTAAAGGTCCTGGTAATTTATGAAATAATTTATGTCATATTTCTTAGTAAAATGTATTTCCTGAAATTGAAGTTAAATAATGATATTCATTTAAAAATTTCTTAACATATTTTCCTTTGGTCCACTTATATAAACTAAGCTGTTCTAAGTCTCTCATAACATTTCTTTGTACACTCATATGTCCTGATTTTGGGTCTGATCCAGTAATTAATACTTGAAACTTATTAACAAAGTTATAAGGATTACTTCCTAAATTAATTAACTGATCAAATTCTTCTTTCTTTTCTTTTTTATATGCTTCCCACATAGCTTTTGTGCTTTCTCCTAAAATGTCTCTAAATATCTATACATATCTAAAGGTTCCATTTCTTGGAAATTTCTAATGTAATGTCCTATAATAGTGTTCTTCCATACATCTATAATGTTTGTCCACATCTGTGGGTCATGAGCAGTTAAATTTAAAATATGTGCTTTGGCTACTGATTGGAATTCTATTCTATTTTCTAAGGGTCTTTCACTTCTTTTAGCTACATATCTTGAGTCTTCAGGTGGTACATTGTACTTATTATATGGTCCTCTAGGAGGAAATCCTGGTTCGTAAACAAATGGTTCATGCTTGACGGTCTTATCAAAGGGGGTATCATCTATAGTTATATAGGATTGTGTATCCATAAAATTCTTTTCATAACTAAATTCTGATCTATCATCACTAGATTCTTCATCAGTAATTCCTAATCTTATGTTTTGTTCTGAATCATAATATAAAAATTCATTTTCTCTAATTTGTTTATTAAGATACATCTGATCTTCTAATTTAATAAGTTCTTCTTTACTTAAGTTCATTCCTAATTCTTTATGAAAAATAATCTTGTCAAGATCTTCTCCCATAAGTTCTATATGCACATGATTGATATATGGTTCACTTAAGGATTCATTTTCTTCATCTCCTTCTGATTGTTTCTCAACCTGATCATAATTTATGAATCTTAAGCTAGTTCTTCCATGGTTAGAAGTTTTAGATTGCATTAAAGGTTGTAAAGACCTTCTTTATAAAGGTTTTTCAAGCTATCAAGAAGCATTAGATGCTGCTAGACAACTCATAGGATTAAACTTTTATGTTTCTCCAACATTGAAAAATTTTCAAGACCCCTCTTTAGATTTTTCACCCAGTAAAGACAAGAAAATTTTCTGTACTCATTGTGAGTGCATGCAAAACAATTTCAAGATCATTAATGAATCTAATCAGACATTGTTGGCAGAAAGAACATCATTACAAAAGAAAATTTCTTCATTAGAACAAGAAATTGTTAAATTGAGACTTGTTTATCCAAAAGGTACTATTGAGCATAAGAAGTCAATAGCTAGTCCAGTACAAACGGTAACTGTTAAAGACTTTCCAAATCCGTTGATGGCTGTGGACTTGCCAAAAGCCCAACAGACTCAGGGAACTGTTGATTTCCCTACAAAAGATTTAGAAAAGACTCAAATCTGGGATACCCTTGGCCAGCCCAGTGGCAAATTTGATTTTTTAGTAGATTATTCTCCAAGCCCATCTCAAGATCCAGACACTCAAACTAGCAAAGGAAAAGAAATTCTTCAAGACAGCCAAGATCCAAATGATGATATTGTATCAATAGAAAAACTTCTTTCCCATATCCAAGAACTGCAGAAAAGCGAGAAGACATTAAAAAGAAAAGTCATAAAAAATAAGAAGAAAAATAAAAAGAGTAATGAAAAGAATCTTGACATTATTATTGAAGAAGCTCTAGAAAAGATCTTTGCAAAAAGAGAAAGCAATAAAGAAAAAGACATTCAATGCCAGCAAGACAGAAATCGAAAACCAGAAAAATCAGAAAATTCATTTCGAGGAAGTAGTAATGATGATAGAATAGAAGATGAAAGGTATGGATGTGACAATTATGATAGTGGGATGTCCTTATTCCCAACAGCTCTGCATAACCTTGACATGTAGAGAGAACAGCGAACAAGTGGCAGACAAAAGAAAAATCAAAACTTTGAAATTTGTGGCAGATTTTTGAAAGATTCTCAAGACAGACGATACAAGACAAATGCTTTTCAGGTTTTCAAGAAAGAAAGATTCCAATTTTATCAGATTTCAAAAAAGCCATTAGACAGCCTTTGAAAATTCAAAAAAGAAGTCGAAAGACAGAAGATGCTTTGCCAGACAGATGAAGCCAAAACAAAGAATGACAGAACTTTTGACCTGAAGTTTCTCGGTGAAATGCGTGTCAAAAGAAGGAAAAAAATTTTACAAAAGCAAAAGACTTTTTAGAAAAGCAGATCGTCCTTTTAGATTTGGATAGATTTTCTTTTGATCTTGCTCCCAAGAATTTTGCTATATAAGAAAGAGTGTTTCATTTGTAAGAAGCAAGTGCTTTTCACCCTACATACTCTTTGCTCTCTTACATATCTCTTCCTTATTTAGAATTCTCAATCCAAACTGTATATTATAAGAAGCTTGTGAATATTTAAGGTACATACCTTTTTGTAAGTTGTTTTTCAATTCCTTTAGGGGATTCCCGAAAGGGAAATACCTAGTAGTAGTTTCTTTAGAATGAATTGATGAATCTCCAATAAATATATTGTTATGATTTTATGAAATGTTTTTTATGTTTGTATGAATTGTTGATATTTTATAATTCATTTCATCCTATGCATATTATAAAAGCATAACTTGATTCTTAGAAGCCATACTGTTTCTAAATTAAACCTGAGTGACCCAAATAGATAAGGATTATTGGCCGGAGGGAGCCTGTGATATCCTTTAGATGTTGAAGAAAGGGAAAAAATTTAATTTAGGAATTCTTTAAGAGAGTGCCTCGGGTAACCTTATTGAAAGGAATCAAGGTTAAAATTAATATGTCTTAGGTGGTGATGCCAAAAAAAAATCTGGAGATTTATTAAAACGTTTAAGGAAATTATAAAAAGGAGAGTACTGAGTAGGATTAAAGTTCAAATTTTTGAAAAAAAAAAAAAATTTCATGAACCCTTCAACATCAAGCACAAATTCAGAAAAAGAAATTGAATTACCTTCAGAAATTCTCCAAGAATTTAGATTCCTGTTAGAAGAAACAGAAAGAGAATTAAAAAAGAGTAAGAAAAGGCACAAGCACAAACTATAAATTATTAGATTTAAAATTTAGACGATATCCAGAAGTAGATTCTTCTTTGTTAGAAAGAACTATTATTTATCAGAATAAAGACATAACTCTTTTAGAACAAAGAATCAAAGAATTAGAAGAAATTGTAACAAACAAGACTTTAGAACAAGATAGTCAATTTATAGATTTTTATTTAAAGATAAAAGATTTATTAGGATTAGATTTCCGCCTTAAGCAGATCTCTGCAAACCTAACCTTAAGATAGACCCTATTATGCCAGTGGCTGAGTTTATCTTTAACACCCCCCCACTCTTCTTGGTAAATTTATCAAATATATCTATGTTTTAACCCCCACCCCAACTTATTCCATTTCATATTCATTTTTGTAACTTGTACATAACTGGCGAAAAAGAGACTTTTAAATTTTGCTATTTTGCAAAGAAATTGGCATCTCATTAATCTCAAAACAAGTTCAAACAAGTATAGGAAATCACATTTCAAGATTATAATCCAACATATCTCAATATTTGTACAATGTGTGATTATTTCTTATTCATTCAGTTTAGGGTAAAAATGATAGATTTTATGATATAAGGCATGACTACGTATGCATTTGAGTATGAATTTGTGATATTTGATTTAAATTTATGTAAATTTGAGTCTATTTGTGAAATATTGAGTTGAGTTAATTGAAAAACAAGTTAACATGCGTAAACCAATTCTAATTGACCATAAGTCGATTAAGAATTGGTTTTAGCCGACCATATGTCGATTAAGAATTAGTTTGTTAACAGACCTTAACGGACTAATTCTTAATTGACCTTAACAGACGATAATATTTATGTTTTCATTATAAAATATGTGTTTACAACTTAAATTTAAATGTTAACCTTTTATCTAATCGACACGTTTGACTAGATGGTTTAGCCAACGTAGTCCTTTCTCATATGTGTGCTACAGTGCTAATTAGAAAATGCAATTCATTGTTCAAAACAGGCCCCCAAAAGCCAAAAGCGTAGTTTGAGATGTTGATAGCAACGTTAATGGATTTGAAATTCAATCAATCCAAATCAGGCAACTCACTCTTTTACTTCAAAACATAACTGCAATTTGCAAATCACATTGACTCTAGTTTACGTGGATGGTGGATGGTGGATGACATGATTATAATAGAAATTATGATTTATTGTTAAAGAAGATCTTCTAAAAAGGTTTAATCTTTAGAATCTATTATTAAAAAGAAAACTAGTTTTAGAGAGAGAATGAACTCATTTTATTTAATGTCTAACATGACTTGTTACAAATGAGCATCATTCTATGAATTCTTCTAATTTTGACTCTCCATCTACTTTATACCATAATTATTATATCTCCTAATTAACTACTAACATCTACTTATTACTCTTATACAACACAATTCTAAACAATGAATTATTCTCGACTAAAAATAATTGTGAAAATTACACCTCACTACTTACCATTATAATAATATTTCTATTTTTACAAACTTAGCTTTTTTATTTTAAAAATACTGTTTTTATATTATTATATAAATAAATAAAATAATGATTTAAAATCAAAACAAAATATAATTTATACACAAACGTTTCTATAACTGTCATTGGAATTCGCACAGAAAATGAAAATTACCCCTAAATCATGCAAAAATTTGTTATTTCCAAACACATCAAAATCCTCTGTTTTTTATATTTAAATGTTCTTGACTGAAATGTTATCCAAAAATACATATTATGTTACACAATTTATTATTCTGTAACACTGACTGCTAAAGATGTCATAACTTGTTATTGATTAATTGCATGTAACAAGTACTATTGATACATTGTTTTGTAATATTGATGTTAATATGATGTTTTGATCGAGCACTCTATTTTTTATAATTAAATGTTCTAGATTGAATTGTTACACGGGAATACATATTATGTTACATAATTTGTTATTAAGTTACACATGTTACATAATTGGTTATTATGTAACATTGACTGCTAAAGATGTTACAACTTGTTATTAGTTAATTGATGTTTAATATGATATTTGTAACATTAATGTTTAATATGATATTTTGATTCTTAATGCAGATTATGTTATCCCCAATTGATATTTTGTATCACTGATTGATACAGATGATACAATTTAGTATATCATGAGTTATTTTGTGTGAAAACTGGTATTATGTGTTACATCTCAATTTGTAACACAGATTGTTATAAATGTTGAAATTGAAGGGATCATGAATTCTGTTTGTAGTTGTTACATCTATTTCTGATATAAATGATATATATTTGACAGTTATAAGAATAAAAGATTCTATAATATAAATATTCCAATCATCCCGATTTTTAAAGATTTGGTTACTATAACAATAAAAGATTATGTAATATAATATAAGTATTTCTATCAAATCCAGTTTTTAATGATTCAGTTACTAAATTTAATATATAGTATAATAAATTAAAATAATAGTTTTTAAAAAACAGTATTTTTAGAATATATGTAACAAGAATGAGTTTTTGTAATTCTTTTCAAAAAGTGGTTTATTTATGAAACAATCCCAAGATAATTCGTGAATATTTTTAGAATATGAACTCTTTCTTGGACTTGACACTTGGGC
The DNA here is from genome assembly GCA_023638005.1 of Forsythia suspensa. NCBI lineage: Eukaryota > Viridiplantae > Streptophyta > Magnoliopsida > Lamiales > Oleaceae > Forsythia > Forsythia suspensa. The sequence continues at coordinate 32,924,738 of CM042674.1, read as the reverse complement.
TTATTATAATTAATTAGCCCAAAACATAAACATATGATAAACTATTAATGGGTCGAAATGAAGTTTATTTCACAACACCCGCTTTTAAACTTGATTTTTTTAGCTCAAAGTAAGGGCTTGTTCGGTAGAGTTTTTTTGGGGGAAAAATGGGTTTTTTTGGTTACTTTTTGACTTTTCAAAGTTTTTTGTAGTGTAAAAAGAGTTGAAAAGTCAAAAATTATAGGCAAAAAAATGGATTTTTTGGGAAAAAAACTCTACCGAACATGCTCTAAATCTATTTACTTGAAAAAAGACTTTGTGCTTCAATGGTTTTGTGAAGATGTCCGCCACTTGATATTGGGTCTTCACATGCTTCAATTCCATTTCATGTCTTGCTATACTCTCCCTTATGCAGTGATTTCTTGTATTAGTGTCCTTGTTTCGAAAACAATATTCTTTGCTAATGCTATTGCCAATTTACAATCAACATAAATCTCTATGGACTTCTTTTGTTTCAAGTTGAGTTCCTTCATAAAATTTCTTAGCCAAATCACATGGTAAACACACGAAGTTGTAGTAACATACTCCGCTTCACAAGAAGAGAGTGACAATTGGTTACTTCTTTGAACTCCCAGTGAAAATGGTATCTCCTATAAAGAACACATGTCGGTGACTCCTGAAATGGATAACAAGACCAACTTCATAGAGAATGTCGGGCATTGTTCATGTCAACTACAACAAGCTTCCAGCAAGGTTTTTGTAGGATTAGCTCTTTCTCCATCATCATTTCTTGACAAGTTGATTCAACATTCAATGGGTGAGTTTATGAGTTTGCATTCTCCAATGTTCAACTTCTTGAACACCTCTCTTGCATAGTCTTCTTGAGAGACAAAAATTCCTTCTTCACTTTTTTTCACTTCTATGCCAACATAATTCAACTTCAACCTAAGATCAGACATTTTGAATTCTTTGGTCACACTCTTCATGAATTTTTCGAACATTCTTGGATTATTTCCTTTGAAGATCAAATCATCAATGTACAATCAAACAATCGATATATCTCAATTTTTATTCATCTTGACATAAAATGTATGTTCATGTGGGCACTTAGTGAAATCATAATCTTAAAATATTTATCAATTCTACCATATCATGCCACCGGCGATTGCTTCAATCCATATAAGGTTTTTTTTCAACTTTACACTTTTATTTTCTTTCCTTTTCACCTCATAGCCTGGTGGTTGTTCGATAAACATTTTCTTCAAGATACCTACTTAGAAAAGTGGATTTCATATCCATTTAATGAATTTTCAATTTATTTGACGAACCAAAGAAAATCAACCTTACAGTTTCCAAGAAAGCAATGGGAGCAAAGACCTCATCATAGTCAATGACATGTCTTCGATTGTATCTTTTGGTGACCGGTATTGCTTTGTCTCTCAACTTCTCATTTGACATTCTTCTTTACATTGTATACCCATTTTACTCCAATTGCCCGTCCTTTTGGAAGTGTTGTTAGCTCCCATGTATCATTTTTCAAGATTGTCTTGATTTCTTCATCCTAGGCTTATCTCCATTCATTGCTTTGCACCGCTTCTTCAAAACCCACTCACATTATGAAAGGAGACAAAAAAATATTAGTTCATTTTGATTTTTGGTTACCTCATATATCTATTATAAGCTCCTTGTGCTTGGTCTCCTTGGGATTGAGATTGTGCGTCAACCTTCACTTGGCAAGTCTCCACAAGGGCTTGCTTGTGGTGAATGAGGTGGAGTTATATCCTCTTTTATTTATTTTTTTCTCTTGCTTTATCTTCTACCTTTTTTTGTTCATTTTCGATGATCGAAGGAAAATCATAATCTTCTTCTTGAGAGTCCCATCTCCATGAATCTTCTTCATCAAACTCAACATCTCAGCTAATGATGACCTTCTTGTTTCTTGGATTATAGAGCTTGTAGCCTTTAGAGCTTGAGTAATAGCTAATGAAGAGAAATCTTTCTCTTTTATTATCGGGCTTGGACCTTCTTTAATCGGGCACATGAGCTAGGCACTACTTCTAAAAACTTCCAAATGCCGAGAATTCTTCCACTCCATACTTCTTGAGATATAATTTCCCACATGCTTCAAGTTGGAGATCAGTTGAGCAAGTAAACCGCATAATTTACTACTTAGGTCCGATTTTCTTTTGGCAACTTTTTTGCATCTTAACATGCTTCAAATCATATTGAGAATGATTTGATTCTTACGTTTGGCAATGCCATTTTGTTGGGGGATCTCAGAACCATAAGGCACTATAGATTTCATTGAATTCACAAAATTTGTTGAATTCTTTTGATTTTATGTAAATTCTCCTACTCGATTGGATCTTATAGCTTCAATGTTGAAGCCGCTTTCCTTTTTGGCAAGTGCTAGATATTTCGTCGAGAAAAGAAGCCTACATTTTTTTTCTACTAAAACCGTCAATACATTAGCTTCTTACCAAAATTTTGGATTCATCTCTAAATGTGATACTGCCACTCATAGATTCATCACGCTCCACGAACATACTTTTATTTCTACACATATGATTGCTTGCGTTGGTATCAAGGTACCAAGTGTTGACTTTTCTTCTTTTCCATCTTTGTATGCCAATAAAAAAGTGGACTCACATTCCTTCTCATTTTCTCCAAATCCTCTTCAACTTGATTGTTAGCTTTATATTCCCAAGAATAAGGTGCAATTTCTTTTTTTAACAATTGTAACATTGAATTTGAGATTTGTCATACATTCACTTCAAATTATTACCTATTCCACGGCATTTTTTCACAGATGAATTTTGTTTACTTTCTTTTTGGTTGGATGTCTTAAATCCTTACATTCCTTAGCCACGACCATGATCATAACTGCGACCGCATGGTCTTCCTATTCTCCTTTTAAGTTGAGAAACAAATTTGAATATAGAGATTTGGCTCAAACTGTAGCTGAAATTGTTTGGCTAGAGTTTATGTTTCAAGAACTGGGGCTGAAATAGACACCTCATCAATAATCTACTGTGATAATATGAGCATCCGTGCATTAGCAACAAACATCGTGTACTATGGTTGAACAGAACCCATCAAAATTGATGTATACTTTGTTAGAGATAAAATTTTGAGGAAAGAATTGGATGTAAGATAGGTGTACCTTGTTATCCTCATTTATTATGGGATATATTGTTGGAATGTGTTGTCAATATTACCTTATTAAGAGAGGTTGGTAATTACCAAGGCTGTAATATGAGAATCCCTTTGATTAAGGAAAATCATATACTTATCCTAAATTAGCTCTAGTAATTGATTCATTGTATTGTACGTAAGTGGTTGTACTCTCTCTCTATCCAAAGTGGGCTCAAGCGGTAAAAGACGAGATGGATGCACTACAGAAAATAGAACACGGAGTCTTGTTCCATTGCTAGAAGAGAAGATGACATTAGGGTGCAAGTGGGTTTTCTCCATCAAACATAAGGCTAATGGATCCATTGAAAGATACAAGGCAAGACTTGTGGCGAAGGGATACACACAAATATATGGCATAGACTATCAAGAGACCTTTTATCCAGTGGCAAAGCTAAATACTATTAGGGTCTTATTGTCTCTTGCAGCGAACATGGATTGGCCATTGCACCAGTTCGACGTAAAGAACGAGTTTCTTCATGGCAATATTGAAGAAGAGGTTTATATGGATATCCCACCAGGATTCAGTGCTTCTTTAAAGGAATATGTGGTATGTAAATTGCACTGTTCACTATATAGACTAAAAAAATCTCCCCGTGCATGGTTTGATTGTTTTAGCTTGGCTATGAAGAAGCATGGTTTTCAACAAAACAACTCAGACCACAATTTATTTTTGAAGCACCAACAGGGAAAAGTAACTGCTCTAATAACCCATGTGAATGACATGATCATCACAGAAAATGACAAAGAAGAGATCTAACAGGCTTTAAAAAAATTGGCAACTGAATTTGAGATGAAGAATCTTGGGGGTCTAAGATATTTCCTAGGGATTGAAGTAGACAAATCAAGTAAGGGTATAATTCTTTTCCTAAGAAAATATGTGTTAGACTTGCTTACGAAAAATTGGTCTGCTTCATTGTATGCCAATCGATACTCCGATTGTTCAAAATCATAAGCTTGGAGAATACCCAGATCAAGTGCTAACGAATAAAGAGAGATATCAAAGATTGGTTGGCAAGCTAATTTATTTATCCCATACCCGACTTGATATTTCCTATGTAGTAAGTGTAGTGAGTCAATTTATGCACTCACCAAGTGGAGCATATGGAAGTAGTTCTCTAGTACTTAAAATCTACTCCTTGCAAAGGACTTTTGTTCTCAAAGAATGATAATTTAAATGTTGATGGCTATACTGATGCAGACTGGGTGGAGAGGATCTCTAATAGAAAGTCTACATCGGGCTACTTCAAGTTTGTAGGAGGCAATCTTGTCACGTGGAAAAGCAAGAAACAGAAGGTGGTGGCGCTATCAGGCTCTGAAGCTGATTTTAGAGGCATGGCCAATGGACTTTGTGAACTTCTTTGGCTCAGGATGTTATTGACTGAGATTGGCTTTGCACCCAAGTCTGGAATGAACTTATTCTGTGATAATAAGGTAGCCATTGACATTTTTCACAATCCAATTAAGCATGATAGGACAAAACACATTGAAGTGGATTGACATTTCATCAAGCAAAATCTTGAGTCCAAGATAGTTCGATTCCCATTTGTTAAATCTGAAGATCAATTAGCACATATACTTACAAAAGCTGTTCCTAGCAAGGTCTTTCACAACTCACTTGGCAAGTTGGGCATCTGTGATATCTATGCACCAATTTGAATATGAGTGTTGGCATGAGTTGTCAATATTATCTTATTAAGAGAGATTGGTAAATACCAAGTCTCTAATATGAAAATCCCTTTGATTAAGGAAAATCGTAGACTTAGCCTAAGTTAGCTCTAGTATTTGATTCATTGTATTGTATATATGTTGTTACGCCTCCAAAAAATACACCCACATGGCACATGACAGGTAAGCCCCATATGATGACTCAACCCCAAGTGAAAGCGTTTGGCGACACTTGGAGAATATCTTTAGATCCGTCCGTACTTCTTTTAACGAAGGTAGTCTAGAAACTCTAAGTTGACCGAACTGCTGCGACTGATTGATGAGATAGAAATATGGCAGCACTGTCCAAAGCAAGACGCAAAAGACAACGGCGGCAATGACAGCTTGATAAGATATTAGTCAATCATTCACTCAGAAATCTAACTTATGTCAACTGAATTTCAGAGACATATAAGAAGAAAGAGAGTGGAAAAGAATGTAAGTATTCTTCATAACTCATCTTGTTGTTAAGTATATTTTTCTGAGTTCATCATTTCGGCTAAAACAAGAATTCTAATTTGAGCGTCGGAGTGCATACGGAAACCTTCACGGCCGCCTATGCTAACTTACAATCTTGGTGTTAAGTGTGCAGGATCAGCATAGCTGGACAAAGGAATATATTTCAGTGTTGATTGTAAATCCAGCTAGGATTTGTGGTCAACATTTTGGCACCGTATGTGGGAAACGATACAGAAAACCACGAGGAAACATGTGAAAAAGCTCAAGCCACTTAGGAATGAAGAATAATCTAAATTCATGTAGAAGAAATTGAAACTCACCATTTGAAAATTTAAAGTTGCAAAATTTTTTGCTTGAAGAAAATGGGAAAAAGATCTAAATTTTGTTTGAAGATCTGAAGTTAAACTACTCCTCTTGAAAACAGCGGAACCCTGTCCAAATCTAGCTGTCACAAAGCATTTTGTTTGGAGACAGAGACAAGATTTGATCCACGTTCTGTGGATTGTGGATTTTTCCCTTTACAAAAAGGAAGAAACTGTCTCTAATTTCTTGATTGTAACATTTTCCTTTGAATAAAAGGTAGAAGAAAATCAATTTTGGCTTGCATCCTTGTATAATCCTGCTGTGCCTAAAATTAATGAAGAACGGATCCTAAACAACCCACTGTTTTGAGATAAAAATAACGCGATGAGTGACGAAGATAGAAATACACGTACGAGACAAACCGGTGAACAATCGGAAGGAGGAGACGAAAGAGCTCCTGAAGTTACACAACCACCTAGGCGTAGAAGGCGCTCTAGGATACGCATGGCACGCAATATAAAAGTTATGGCAGAACAAATACTGGAAATGCAAATGCAACAAATTGCGCAAACTGCTACCCTAAATGCATACTTAAAGCAGGGACTTATGCCCCCTACGCCACCCGTGTATCTGCCTTACCAGTCCCAATGGTACAAATACCAATGCAATGGTGAAGAAGATGATCCATACTCATACATCTCGTTGGACCGACTGAGAGCCCCATTTCGGGAAAATAAGAGAATAGATCCATCCCAGTACCCATATCATGGGTACAACACGGAGGAAAATTATGGAAACCCAAACCTCCCTCCTGAATACTCTCAAGAACCAGAAACATCTCAAAGGTCTAGTGTCTTCGACCGATTGGGAAGTAGACCTCCTACAAATATGAGAGAAAGGCGGGCAGCATCCGCCGCCACTTCCCAAGCGCCACACACATCTACGCCATATCAATACCAAGCTACACAAAACCCTAGTGGAAGACCGATCCGTGAACCCGATGAAGGGCTGGGACGAACCCAATGGGTCCGCTCCCCTGCAGTAATTTCTCCACCCCAACTTCGATCATATGAGATGGATGACGATGAAGAGATTGATCCCTTCTTAGAAGGGACAGCGGTGTAAAGTCCTCAGTGATTTTGAGATGCTTGAAATTGGCAAATACGCCAGCTGGGAGATCTAGATGATCGTCTCTTAAACTACAATGCCAGGATGAGAATTGCTGGGGCCATCCTATCTCTAAAATGCAAAGCTTTTCCTCTAACATTGGAAGGAGACGCACTCAGGTGGTATAAGAAATTGCCCCCCAAGAGCATCTATAGTTGGAAAGATTTGAAAACAAAAAAATAGATTCGTTTCCTCAAAACCCAGCCAACTTCCGATCCAATTCCTATAGGACCTGAGACAAGGGACATACGAGTCATTGAATAGCTACTTATCCCAATTCATGGAGGAAATGCACAACTGTGAAAATATCATAGAAGCAGAAATGTTCTCAGCTCTCAAAGGAGGCCTGGAGATGAGAAGCATGTTTTGGAGAGATGTTCAAAACCAGTGCACTGTACGCGCGCATATAGCCACACACATTGCCTTAAGGATCATTAATTAGTGCTGTCATAATCATTGCATTTGTACTTCCCCACGTCATCATTGCCAACTATATCACAAGCCTAGGAATGCGAAACGATAAACCCACTCACGATTCGCCAGATCACCCAACACTCATCTCTTAACAAACATAAATCTTGTTCCACAAGTTTTCCATGCTCCAAATCTTTCCCTGAGCTCCACAGCACCGGCGCATAATAATAAATCGGATCGGTCAATATCGACACTGCGAGTATAACCTTTGCCAAAATAAGGTTTGGCAATTCAAGTTACATATTAACAAGCCTGTGGCCACATATGAATAATAAAGTCCAGAGTTTAGGTGACTGAATGTTACGCCACCCAAAAATACACCCACGTGGCACATGACAGGTAATCCACATATGATGACTCAACCCCAAGTAGAAGCGTCTAGCGACACTTGGAGAATATCTTTAGATCTATCCGGACTTTTTTTAACGAAGGCAGTCCGAAAACTCTACATTGACCGAATCGCTGCAACTGATTAATGAGACAGAAATAAGGCAGCACTGTTAGCCTGACACAAAGGAAGAGTGTAAGAAAGGATTAAGGCAATTGTCACTAAATCCAAAGCCAGACGCAAAAGACGATGGCGGCAATGACAGCTTGATGGGATATGAGTCAATCATTCACTCAGAAATCTGACTCATGTCAACTGAACTTCAGATATATATATAAAATGAAAGAGAGCGAGAAAGAATGTAAGTATTCTTCATAACTCATCTTGTTGTTAAGTATATTTTTCTAAGTTTATCAGTCTAGCTAAAACAAGAATTCTAATTTGAGTGTCCGAGTACTTACGGCAACCCTCGCGGTCACCTTTGCTAACTGACAATCTTGATGTTAAGTGTGCAGTATCAAAATAGTTGGACAAAGGAAGATATTTCAGTGTTGATTGTAAATCTAGCTAGGATTTGTGGTTAACATAAGTGGTTGTACTCATTCAGAAAAATATATGAAAATTAATACCTTCTCTACATATACTAGTAATGGTGCGTACGTTGCACGTGCAATAGTTGTAATTTGATTCTTAACAAAGTTGCAAAGTTTAGGAATGAAAAGATTATTTAACTGAAGCTGTAGATGAAATTTAATATATTGAAGTTATTAAATATATATTTATTGAAGGATTTTTCAACGCTGCGATTAAAATACTTGACAATATCTATGTACCCATCATTGAGTTTAATTTGAAGAACACTTAAACTTTATAGAATCAAAATACACAAAAATTCAGCCAATACCAAGAACACTTGAAATTTAAGCATTGTATTACAACTTATATATACAAAGTTATATGTACAACTGATAAAGCCTCAAAAGCTTGATTCCATCGCCATTGTTGTCTATACACAAACAACAAGAACACTTGAGAATTGATTGGCGGTTTTTCGAGTACAAAATAAGAAAACATTGTATGAGAATTTACTAAGTGGAATTCTAGAAATTGCATAAAATCTAGAATTGACAAAAAATAATTTAGCACCTATGAACCCATTAGAGCTGCAAGTTTTGAAGATTGTTTGCAGTCCACAAACAAAACATTTAGACAGATGTGAAATTATTCGATTGCCAAACCTTTCTTCTTGTCTTTAATGTTTGATGAACTTGGATTAGTGATTTTGAGAACTGCATTGTGATCGGTGCCTTGGTGTTCTTCATTTTTGTCCTTGTTAGAAGATAAAATAGTTGGGGATTCGAAGAGCACTCTTTTGACATTACTGAATGAGATTTGAAGCTGTTAATTGGGAAAAATAGAGTTGTTTTGGTTATGGCTAGTCATGTATCCAATGAGATGGCATTTTGAAGACTTGGTTTATAAGTAATTTTTGGAGTTTGATCATTAGTTCTACAAAAATCCTTACAATATCTAAGAGCTAGTTTGGAAAACACTGTTCACCGCGTCGACCAAAACAACGCCGTTTTGGAGTTTTTTTTTTTTTTTTTTTTTTTTTTTTTTTTTTTTTTTTTTTTTTACGGTAAAACAATGCCGTTTTGCTACTAAGTATAAATGAGATTGGGTCTTTATTTTTTATTCAATTTTCTCTCTCTCTCTTTGCAAAGTTGAAACCTTAGATCGCCAACTCCATACATTTCATCTCAGCCGACAAACATATTTCAAGTAATCCATCCGAAATATATGAAATCATCCATCCGAGATCATAAACATGAAATTTTAGTTGTTGGGTTATTATTTTATGGTGGTGGTTTGAAAAACCCAAAATTCTTACATATCTAGGTTATTTGTGGACTTTGTAAGTTAGATTGTTGTTGGATTCTATGTTATTTCGCCGAATTGTGACTCTTTGTGGGTTGATTTGCTTTATCTGGTCTGTTGTTGTCCATTTCTTAGCTCGATTTCTCGATTATGCCATCTCCAACCCATATTTTCAAATTTGTGCAACTTTTACACCAAAATAGTACAACTTTCAAACCAAATCCATATGTCATCTCTAATTCATTACTTCAAAATTTATACCAAATGAATAAGGTATATTCTCATCTATTTATATTTTTAATTCTCAACAATTAACTTTTTTCAAAAATTATTTAATTATATAGTGTATTTATATTAAATGTATAAATTTTAAATTAGATTTATTTCCCAAAATTATTGCATTCATTAAAAAAAAAGGCACAATACTCAATATCACAATTAACAAAAAAATATATTTAAGATCACAAAATAAAAAATAAAATTGGACAGATACAAATATCCAAAAAACAAACATAAAATATAATAAATTTTGTCATTTAATTCTCGGAATTAGTATATTCATCCCACAATTGATCAATCAATACATTTCGAAGTGCAATGTGAGCCTCTTTATCTTTGATTTGCCGATGTCGAGTAAGGAATTCTTGAAATCGAGTATCTTCATCTACAACCATCTCAACTTCTGGAGATGGTGCTTCCACCCAATATCCAATTGGCGCTTCAACATCACGTTCATCCTCGATAATCATGTTATGCGTAATAATGCACGCAGTCATTATATCATGCAAATACATGTTTATTCCAAAACCGTTATGGTCATGCGACTATTGCAAACCTTGATTGAAGAACGCCAAATGCTCGTTCTACGTCTTTTCTACAACTTTTTGTTTTAACGCAATTTTTTTTTTTTACGAGTATGGAGATCATGAATTGTTTGTACGTAGGATTATTACTATATCTTATCCTACTTTATCATATTCTACATTATCTAATCCTACGCAACCTTATCATACTTTATCTAATCCTGCTATTTATATTTCTACTTTATATAATCATACTTTATCTAATTCTACTTTATATAATCCTACTTTATCTAATCATACTTTAACTAATCACACTTTATTTGATCCTACTTTAACTAATTCTACTTTATCTAATACTACTTTGACTAATCCTACTTTATCTAATCGTATTGTATCTTATCCTACTTAAACTAATCCTACATTATATAATTCTACGTTATCTAATCATACTTTATCTTATCCTACTCTATCTTATCCTACTTTATCTTATCCTAATGTAACTAAACATATTGTATCTTATCCTGATTAATCTTTATCTTCACCAACTACAACCTTACTTTATCTTACTTTCATTTACACTATAAAATAGTATACAACCCCTTTATTTTGTCTTACCTCCAATTCTTTCTAAATCTAAAATTCGTAGTTTTCAAAATCTCCTAACTATGAGTTTAAATAAATGAACAACGTCATACACAAATGAAGAAGACATACACTTGTGTCGTGTATATCTGGATATTTCTCAAAATCCAAATACTGGTATTAATTTATTGACGTATCCATTTTGGACTCGAGTTGAGAGTGAGTATAATAGCTCAAAACCAGAAAATAAAGCGCAAAATCGACCTCATAGATCCTTGCATTGTCGGATGTCAGTTATTATTGCTAATGTTGGCAAATTGAGAGGATGCATTCGATAAGCTGAAAATCTGAATCCAAATGGTGCATTTGAACAAGATATTGTTAGTATTATTTATAACGTTTTGATTATAAATATTATATTTATTAGACATTAACATATACATTTATATCAATTTGCAGATGAATCGAGTGAAGGCGTTGGTGTTACCGGATGACAAATTCAAAAAATACTTCAAATTTGATCATATTTGCCCCTCCTTAAAGACACCAAAAATTTGGAAATGACGTTAACATTACAATACCAAGCTTCAACAGGCACAATGGTTACTTTGCATAATCACAACTAGAGTCTCCCACATTGGAATATGCTGGATTCTCTTCAATTTTTCTTCATTTTCTCCTTATATAAGTGAAGAACATATTGTGGCACTTCGAATCAATGACCTATAGGGGTTAAAAAAAAAAAGCAAAAGGAAAAAAGAAAAGTTATGAAGAAAATACAAAAATGATTACAAAAATGAGAGAAGGGAATCGTTAATTGGTTCAAATTGCCAAACATGATCACGAGGATAGGCAAGAACAATACCAAATCCAAATGCTTCGAGCTCAAACCGGGGCAAAAAAAATTGAACGTGGTATAATATCGAGATGAGAACAAAATTTTATTTAAAGATTTGAGTCTTCGAAATGGACGAATGAGAATTATCTGAAAAGGAGCTCAACAACAAGCTAACGAATCTCAAAGTAGCTCAGGTCCATTCGGTCAATATGTTAATGGTCTTGGAGGATCTAAAAATGATTTAGCAGACTATTAAACTATAGTCTTTTAGTTGATGTGTGTTTTACTTTTATTTTTCCTTTTCCTTTTCAATGTCTACCTAGCCGTAATGCTAATTTTCCGTCCTCGTTTACAATAATCAAATTTGTAACTTCTCAATTTTAATGTGTAATTTTATTTTAATATATTCAGTACTTATTATTTATTACTCGTAATACAATTTATTATGTTAATAAAAATAATAATTAAATTAAAAGAAATATAAATCAATTGATATCACTAAAATAATAAAATAATAATCAACAAGGATATAAGAAGAAAATAAATTTTTGTAGTACAATATGAGGACAAAATTGAAATAAAATTTTCCATCATTTTCATCTTCCAATGAACAAAGCTGCGCCATATATGGCGCATCACTATTCACAACTCCAAAATGGCTCAGCAACATGGAGTACGGCTGGAGATGCTCTTAATTAGTTGTTTTGGTTTTATGGTGGTTGTTTGAAAAAACTAAAAAAATTCGTGAAACTCTTTAAACTTTTTTCATTTTGCGTGTCATTTTGTCAATTTAGGTACTTTGTGGAGTTTGTGGGTTGATTTGCATTTATTTGGTCTGTTGTCGTCCGTTGCTTATCCTAAACCCTTGATTCACATGAGTATTATGAAGCTATTAGTTTTAGATTATGATATTTTTTTAGTTACTTTTTGTTTTTCTATTTTGTGTAAGATATATGAATTTAAAATAAATAAAAAATTAATGCACGAAAATAGGTGGAAAATAAATTAGGAAGTGCATTCTCCTTTATTTTTATTATTTGTTTTTCTTTTTTTCACTTTTCTATTTCAAATATTGAGCCAATCCCAAGTGGAAATCTGCTTCCTGTGTTTGATCCAAGTACATGCCGCACTGTGTGAGTGTTGTTGCCCAGTCATTTGGTTCGTCTTAGAAGTGTATCATGCCACTGGTAAAGAAGATAAAACCAATAGGGAAAAATTGTTGACATTTTTCGTTTGGGTACTTCTGTTAATCATTTATATGCATGAATGTTGGATCTGGTTATTGTATTTTTCTTTTTGTTGTGAATGGGACTAATATCAATTTGATTATCACAGATTGGTTTCTGAGAATGATCTGCATCTTTGGGGATAGGATTTTTTATGTTTTGTTTAGTAATATAATTAGATTTACTGGGTTTTCGTACAAATACGGACTATTTATCTTGATTCTGAAAATTTGATCGAGTTTACATATAAAGAGGCATATGTGTAAAAGATTGGGCTTCGTGCTATTTTGTAATCATTCTATATTGCAAAAGAAATTGAAGGATTGATATTTGTCTTAATTTGGATTTGGTGGAAGATGGTGGAATTTTGGGTGTTCGTGTAATTTAATTTGGATTCATTTTCAATTAATTTGTGCATATGAAATTTTGATTAAGTTCTTTTAAAAGTGATCAAAAGGAGTAAATTTTTAAGTTCTTTTTTTCAAATAATTATTTTCTAACTTGTTTTTGACTGAGAGCAATTTTGTCAAATTGTTGAATCAATTCTGGCTGTTGGATAACTTTTGTGCTCTAAAAATGTGTTAGAATCCCAATTTCTTGCATATTTTAATGTTTGGACACAAAATGCATTGCGCTTCATCTACTAAGTTTACATAGCAAGTAAAATAAAGGATTTCTAGTCTATATAGTACTAAGTCTATTGAATAAACAGTTAAATTAAAAATTCATCTCCAATGAATTCCGTTTAAAACTAATATTACCACTTATATGGCATTTATTTATTTATTTTAATTTGGCGGGTTTTCAATTTTTATTTTTCTCATCCGACATTTTTTTTAATAAAATACTGAGTTGAATTTAAATTTGCTGAGTCACTATGTATAGAAGTCATCTAAATTTAGACAGAATCTATTTTTTATGTGCTTGCATCAATTTAGAGCAGTCTATTTTTGATGTCTTGCATCGGTGAAACGGAGTTCTTGTCGAAATCATCGAGAGATGGTGTTTTTTTATAACTCCGTCTATCTGTGTTTATGTGACACGTTTAAAAAGCAATAGACGAAGTGCATTGGATATAGTGGCGGAGCCAGACATTTTATGTTGGAGGATCCCCAAATAAGAGTGGGCCGGGGGAAGAAATTTTTTTTTTTTCTCAAACCATAATTACTGAACCTATTTTTATGAGAATCTAATGTTTTTTTATAAGTAGCATCTTTAAAAAAACTTATCGTTCTTGAAAAAATATTCAAAATTTAAAACTAGTCAAACTCTTCTTATTCACTTTGCCTTCTGCAAAATTATTTTCCAAAATTGGAAGATCCGGTACACAAATAAAATTAAATATCACTCAAGCTCAAAAGAAAAAAAGAAAAAAATCTATTGAACACGATGTGTAGTAACAAGCAAAGTGGTTTTATTAATTTTGTATTATCATTTGAGGAATTAGTCATTTGTAATTTTGTATTATTAATTTTATTAGGTCAATATGTCCAATTGTCTTACATTAAATTGATATTGGATTAATGGATCAAATTGTCATCCATTAAATTGATATTAGGTCCAAATTAAATTGCATATTAAAAAAAAAAAAAAAAAAAAAAAAAAAAAATTCCAAAAGTTCCGTGCCTGATTGGAGATGCTCTTATCCTTGTAGGCTGGAAATTGGAACAACCGAAATCATCTCTATTATCACTTTTCAATACACTGTGTCTTCAAGCAATTCTCTGTTGTAAATTCTTTTTCTACCTTTGCAATATGCAGTTTAAGATCTTAATCACGACTGTAGGGAGTTTTCACATCCACTAATGATAAAAAGAATACTTACGTCTGTCTTCAAAAATCTTCAAAAATTACAAGAATTGTTCTCTTCTCCATCTCATTCTTCATCTCTGATTCTAAGATCAAATTTCACCACCCGTAAGAAGTATACTAATAGTTTTCCCTTTTAATTTTCTTCCCTGTGATGGTCAATAATTCCTACTTAAATAATTTATCAGTTATTGGATATTATTAGTCTTTTGTTTATGTACATACTACAACATATACATATTAACGCTATTTCATTTAGTATTCGCATGTCGCTAACCCCAATGTTTTTGTACCCAACTAAAGAGATTGTCTTGAAACCAGTCATGTAGTTAGACCAATCTCATCAATTCACTGACAATCATCCATCATTCAACTTAATTAGCCATTTGTTAACAATACTAAAAAAAAATACTCAGTGACACATCTTTGCATTTACATACTGGACTTTGACAAAGGTGTCTCCGTCTTCGCTTCTGCTTCTACCAATTGTAAGTTTTGATCATTTCAATATATATATATATATATATATATTTAGCATCTGTAATTGGCAGGTGTATACTTTGATTTTGGGCAGATTTGTACATTGCACGTACTTCTGATATCCAAGGATTGTTCCACTTGGTTTATGTTTCTTGGCTGGAATTTCGGGCTGAATACATTGCGCCATTCGTTCAATCTCTTTCGATGTTTTTTGTGTTGTTTTGTTCCTAATCCAATCTGTAGATCGCATGTTGCTCTGCTTTGGGATGCTTATATATCAAGTTCAAGAACATTAAACCAACGATTTAAATCTGATAATCTCGAAGGATCACTTGACAATTACCATAGGGTTCTTGTTCAAACCCCAATGTGTATTGAGCGGGAGGTAATATATTCTTTCCTCAAATTTTCTATTTCGATTTATTCTATCTAGTTTCTTCATTTTGTTGTAGTACTTTGTCTTCTTGTATCTAATGTGTGTCACTTACTATCATTGGCAATTCTTAACATGGTTTATCCTGAATAAAATGGTTATTGGGAAGATACTAAATAGTATGCCAACAGAATGAGCTGAGGAAGCTTTATTACAAACGTATGATGGTGATTTATGGCGTTATAACCTTAGGCTTAAGTGTTGATTTGCTTAAAAGTCGGTGTAAATTTAGATTGAGAGAGAGAGAGTCGAGAGTCAAAATAGCAATTGATATTCACATTAGAACTTTATTTTCTGGCAAGGATGTAAGTACAATTTCACTATCTTACTTACTGCTGAACCTTTGTCTGGTTTCGCATAGGTATATGAGTTATCTATTTCAGCAGTATGTCAACTTGATTGGCCAAAAGACCATTTGCTGATTCAAGTTCTCGATGACTCTGATGATGAAAGCATTCAACAGTTGATTAAGGGTGAGGTTTCCAAGTGGAGGCATCAGGGAATTAACATAATCTATCAGCACCGTGTGATTAGAACTTGTTATAAAGCTGGGAATCTCAAGTCTGCAAAGAGCTGCGATTATGTGAAGGATTATGAATTTGTAGCAGATATGGACATAGCTGTTCGTGCACATCTCAACGGTTAGAAGTTCACATATCTAAATGATGTTAAGGTACCAAGTTAGTGCTGTTAATATTGTCATTTTCAATATGTGAAATACTTTTGTTCTTTGATTCATTCAAATATTCTCAATGAGTTAAATTCCTCAGCTGAGGAATTTCGTTTGCATTTTGTTTACAGCTATAGGTATTATATATCGGCTTTTTCAGCTTTTATTGACACTGCTTATGGGGTATGCCCGACTCTATACAACAAATCTTTTATTGACGTTACAATTCCTCATTATACTCAAATTCTTTTACAACTAACCATCAAATTCTCAGAATTGCCTATAAGACAAGTCTTCAAGAAGCCATGTCATTATGTACACATTAACAACTCTGTTTTTCCAAGCAAGAGCTCCAAATCTCATTCAATACTCAAATAATTCCTTTGGTATCCTTTTTTCAAATTTTAGTTCTACATTTTGAATACTACATAATATTAACTTCCATACAATTTTTTTGTATTTATGTATGCTCATATTGTGAAGTGCAGCCCATCAAATTCAAAGAAGTAAGTGACAACTGCCCCGTGCTATCATAACTTTTAAATCTGTGTTGATGTTATCAAATTTCATTCTTAAATCCTATTTGGAGCCAAAATGATATAATTTATTTGAGGAGGACTCGAGCAACATTACAATGTCAAAATTACAAACTTATATGTATATATTTACAAAGGAATCTGGCGCATTATGGTGTCGAAATTTCAAGTGTTATTTTCTGTACTTCAAACAAGTCTCAGGAGAAGAAAAACTGGAAAAAGCAAGAAGACACTAATGGTGATGTCCAAGCTAATAAAGGTCATCCAAGGGACATGTTGTGATGATATCTTTTCTTTTTTATTCAAACATTTTATTGACAATATTTGCCTATGTTACGTCTATTTAGAAAAGAAATATCGACCATGTAGAAAATACTCATTTCTTTTGCAATTTGGATCCACATGTAGTTACAAACCAAGAAAACTAGATTTTTAAATTTTTGGGAAATAAAATGTTATCTTTGTGTGACGGAGAACACTTGTATAAACAACATGTTTTTCATTTTGTGTCCATATTTAGTGCTTGTTCGGCTGCCATTTTATCCAAAAAAATCCATTTTTTTGTCTACAATTTTTAACTTTTCAACCATTTTCACACTACCAAAAAATTTGAAAAGTCAAAAAGTAACAAAAAAAACCCATTTTTTCCCCAAAAAACTCTACCGAACAAGCCCTTATATTCCAATTACTAAATTTTAGAGTTCGATATGTATTTCTTTTCAAAACATAAATATTGAAACACTAGAGTATCATCTTTAATAATATAAAGAAAGTTACTTTATATTTTCAAAAATGTTTACCACAATAAATATTAAATTATAGCTTTCTAAATTTACCATATACAGTTAATAAGAAAACAAATAATAAAAATAATATTAATAAGAAAACAAATGCAATGCACGGGTCAAAAATTAGTTTAAGTATAATGCAGAACTTGTGAAGAAAATAATCAACGAAATGTATCGCCGAACAAAATTGAGTGTACCTTCGAGGCTTTATAGCATAGGTGTGTGTTGAAACCATTGTTTGTCATATGTCAGTGACGACAAAATTTGCTTTTGAAAGACTGAAGGCATAAAGAGTACAACAACATGAAATCTCCAATTGATTGGTTTTGCATTTAAAGTAAAACAATTTTAGTGGAATAAAACTTCATCACCTTCAGAAACTAAATCTCTTGAGTCACATATAGTTCCTTGACTCTGCTTGTAAGAGGAAGATAAATTGCAATTGAAAAAAAAAAAAAAAACACATATACTTGAATTCTTAATCTATTGTACTAAATCATTTTGGAAACCACATGATTAGAGACAATTCTAGGAGCTTAACTCTTGGTATGACTATGGCAGTGAAATATATAATTTTTCCGAAAAAAAAAAAAAAAGTAATTCCCTCAAAAGAATCAAAAGAATAACATACAAGCACAAGAATTGGGAATTCTTCCTCTTCTCCCTCTTCCCTTTATATTGATCGTGGTAAAGGGTTCAGATGCTAGAGGCACACACAAAAAATGAGATACAAAGCACATAATTTATTTCAAACATGTTTTAGACGGGAAACTTAAAAGAATATTAGGATGGCTTGAGATGTCTTCTTTTCAATGAGTAACTAAGACCTAAATTTATATAGATATACTAGTATAACTAATTATATGGACTAATATAAAATTGAAGATACAACATTTTATCAAATGATCAGTTACGCATTAACATGTATGATTGCTATTTCCAGAGTAAATCCATTATCGTCTTCAATCACCAAAAATGGACATTAGGACCAAATCTTATATATTAGTTTTAGTCAGTGATTAGTTGGTTAGACTAGTTAATTTATCTTACACGAGACTATTAGGTTAAATTGTACCTCATTTTCATCCATAAAAGCCTATTGTACCCAAATAATCAAATGTCAATGGATTATTTATCTATGGCTTAAAAATTAATCAAAGGGCAACCATTCAGTTTTATTAAAATTAAACAAAACAAGAATTAGAAGGATCACATACGTGTGAGATTTTTGGGTTCACTATAAGAAATGAGGTCAATAGCGGCGACATTTGTCGTCGCTGAATATTCATAAGTCGTCTCTTTAAGGTTTTAGAGACGACAAAGTCGTCACTATATGTCGCCGCAACAAGTTAGTGTCTCTAGAGTTATAGTAACGACTTTACGTCGTTTCTATATAAATTTGTATCTATAGCGACGACAATATCGTCACAATAGCATCGTGACCATATCTCGAAAACGGACTTATAGGGACGACACAGTCGTCGCAAAAATCGTCGCTATTTACAAAATAATAAAGACCATTATCTAAATGCGCCATACATACATCTCTTCAATGACGACGACAAAGTCGTTGCTAATACAAATTATGTAATTTACTATAGCGACGACATTGTCGCCGCTATAAGCGTTTTGAATTTTTTAAAATATTTTATGTTTCCAAATAATATAAATAATATATAAAAATTCAAAAATCTCTGGACCCTCTAAACCGTCGTCCCGTCCCGTCCCAGTCCCCGTCCCGTCCTCTTCCTTCGCAGTGCGTAGCTGGTATTTTACTTTTAGAAACTCAATTTCACTGTTTGCATTTGGCGTGGCTGATCCTCGTACATGGCAAACCAAGATCATTATTATGGGGTCTGCGGAGGGGATGATGGGAAGTTCCTTGTGAGGCAAACGATGCGGCGATCGAATCTAGCAAGGAGAGAGGTGCCCTTGGAACCCGACCAACCCCACGGACGTGACCTCGTCGTTCTCAGAACCTCCTTTGCAATAGCACGCTCGTCTAATGGCCAGCTATTGGAGGCGACTTATGTCTGTTGAGTCTCTCTCAACTCAACAAATTTATCTGTTCATTGAAAAATAATAATAAATAATAGTATCATGCATGTCGATAAAATTATATTAACATAATTTAAAATTCTCACATAGTCACCGGCCGCTGCGGAGTTGACCCAATTGCCATCGCGGAAGGTGTGAAACGTCCGGAGCGAATCAATAATCCCGGCCACTTACGGGTCTCGGGATCCCTTCGACAATTTAAGCGTGAAATTTAGTATACATTTTTACGTAATGTAGTGAAGATATTTATAATGATATTGAAAATTTATATGTTGTACACAGATTGTAGCGCGTGGCGAGAAGCTCTTGACCCCTACACGCTCGGGTATTTAGCCTTACCCGATTGACTTTATTTTTGGAGGACCGTTCACGAAGGTATAACATATAATTGATTAGCAAAAAATGTATTAGTTAAAGAGTATATAAAATATCCTAAACAATATATAAACAATACGTTACCACGAAAGTAGGGTGGTGAAGAAGTCAATGCACTTACGGGTCCTCGTGACATCTCGCCGTATGGTCGGCTCGGTCCATGCGCTTTTAAGTGATTATGCGCCTTGAGTTTATAATCGCGATAACGATCGGCCGCCAGACGATCTCTTCGCGGCACATCTGCCCGGTACTCATCGGGCGACCGATCGCCCTGCATATCGAAGTAGCTCTGCAAGAGTGAAAAAATAATACGTTACTGTAGAAGTCGTAAAACAAGTATTTATTAAGTGTACTACTAACAAAACTAATTTAAGTTCATACATCGATAATGCTACGTAACTGTGCCCGCTGCTCCTCTGGAGCCTCTGTCCATGAAGGGTAGCACGGGGGCACGGTGAATCTCACTTGGTTCCCAACCAAGCGCGTGAAATACTTCGTGTTATTCCCGATCGGCTGCATTGTGCGTTCGACAATGTCGAGCAGCGATAGGAAATGGCATCTTCCCATTCGCACCGCCAAACCATCTAAAGGTTGATGCCTCGAGAGATACCCGTTGCTTTGGCGGGGTCTTTGAAAATGAAAAAATTGTAAAATGTATTGATCATACAATTTTCAACGATATGTATAAAATAATAAATAATTACAATTTGAGCGAAAAGTCTTACCAGACTCGCATGTTAAAGGAGGCCGGTGAGATGGCTGCGTGGAGGATCTCACTGCACCATCACCTCCGTCGCGACATCACGTCGGTATACTAACACACGTGACATAATTGCGAATATCACGTCATAATACTAAGTTTAAATGTATGAGAAAATTTGAATGTATTATATTTTATTTCCAATTCGTCCCTAAACTTAATTTATTGCAAATAAGTCCCTAAACTTTAAATTTATGGAAAAATTTTGAAGTTATCATATTTTCTTTCAAATTGGTCCCTAAACTTATATTATTGCAAATAAGTCCCTAAACTTAAAATTGATGGGAATATTTGAAGTTATTCTATTTTATTTCAATTTGGTCCCCAAACATATTATATTTCAAATTGGTCCCTAAACTTTAAATTTATGGGAAAATTTGAATGTATTATATTTTATTTCAATTTGGTCCCTAAACATATTTTATTGCAAATAAGTCCCTAAACTTTAAATTTATGGAAAAATTTGAATTCATTATATTTTATTATAAATTGGTCCCTAAACTAATTTTTATTTCAAATAAGTCCCTAAACTTTGAATTTATGAGAAAATTTGAATTTATTATATTTTATTATAAATTGGTCCCTAAACTAATTTTTATTTCCAATAAGTCCCTAAACTTTGAATTTATGAGAAAATTGAATTTATTATATTTTATTTCAAATTGGTCCCTAAACTACTGTAAAATTGCAAATAAGTCCCGAAACTTTGAATTTATGGGAAAATTTGAATTTATTATATTTTATTTCAAATTAGTCCCTAAACTCTTCGTAAAATTGCAAATAAGTCCCTAAACTTAGAAATTGTAGAAAAATTTGACTTGATTATATTTTATTATAAATTGGTACCTAAACTAATTTTTATTTCCAATAAGTCCCTAAACTTTAAATTTATGGAAAAATTTGAATTTATTATATTTTATTATAGATTGGTCCCTAAACTAATTTTTATTTCTAATAAGTCCCTAAACTTTGAATTTATGGAAAAATTTGAATTTATTATATTTTATTACAAATTGGTCCCTAAACATATTTTATTGCAAATAAGTCCCTAAACTTTAAATTTATGAAAAAATTTGAATTCATTATATTTTATTATAAATTGGTCCCTAAACTAATTTTTATTTCAAATAAGTCCATACACTTTGAATTTATGGGAAAATTTGAATTTATTATATTTTATTATAATTTGGTCCCTAAACTAATTTTTATTTCCAATAAGTCCCTAAACTTTAAATTTATGAGAAAATTTGAATTTATTATATTTTATTACAAATTAGTCCCTAAACTAATTTTTATTTCCAATAAGTCCCTAAACTTTAAATTTATGGGAAAATTTGAATGTATTATATTTTATTTCAATTTGGTCCCTAAACATATTTTATTGCAAATAAGTCCCTAAACTTTAAATTTATGAAAAAATTTGAATTCATTATATTTTATTTTAAATTGGTCCCTAAACTAATTTTTATTTCAAATAAGTCCTTAAACTTTGAATTAATGGGAAAATTTGAATTTATTATATTTTATTTCAAATTGGTCCCTAAACTACTGTAAAATTGCAAATAAGCCAAAATCCATCCAACAATCAGTCCAAATCTCATACAAAAATCAGTTCCAAAATTTAATCAGTTCCAAAATCAGGTCCAAAAAATCAGTTCCAAAAATCACAACCAAAATTTACAACATTACTTATTTCAAATTAGTCCCTCAACTTATTTTATTATAAATTAGTCCATAAACTTTTGTTTTTTACAATTCAATCCGGTGCATGCTCCTAAATCCAACACTTAACAAACCCAACTCCAAATTATACTACACCACTCCATACATCATATATATGAAATCAACAAAATCAAAAAAAAAAAAAAATACCACAAAAATTGAAACTGATTTTGGAACAGGTTGTTCTTGTTTCAAATTTCAAAGTTAAACCCTAATCACTAAACTAAATTTCAACTTTCAAGTATGCAAAGAGATCCAAATTGCAGCATTCACACTTAATTACTTATTAAACAATAAAAAAAATTAAGATTATGACAAAAATTTAAACAAAAATCAAATCTGTTGTACACGGAATGATCTGCTGGGGCCGCAGGTATGGAGTCTACACGGAGGTATAACCAGAGAAAGAAATTGCCGAACAAAGGGCAGCGGGTATGGAGTCTATCGGCTGCAAAAATTTGGGGAGGAGGAGAGAGGAGAGCAGTGGCCTTGCAGTTGAAAGAAATCTCAAAAGATTTGAAAAATTCCCAAATTGAACCAAATAAATTATTTCATACTAGTATATAATTCAAATTAAGTAAATAAATATTACTAATCGGACAAGTTAGTAGCAGCAATGACTGGAAGAGGAGGAAGAAATCTCGACCAAAATGGAGAAGAAGAAGGTCAGGCGTGAATTAAAAGGATCGGCTCTATGTCGTCGCTTTAGGGTTCAACAATGACGACATATTTTTAGATTTTTATAATTCGGCGCCTAAAAGGAGCACCCATTTTTCGGGACAACGACGACATATGTAAATCATTGTTAATATCTCATTGAAAGGGATTTGTTCGGTAAAATAATTTTTATAATATTTAATTTTTAATATTTAATATCATCAATAATTTTTAATATTTATTGATATTTAATATTATCAATAATAATTATTAGTATTTAATATTTAATATTTAATATTTAATATTTAATATTTATTGAGATATAATATTATCAATAATAATTTTTAGTATTTAATATTTAATTTTTAATTTTAATTTTTAATATTTATTGAGATATAATATTATCAATAATAATTTTTTAGTATTTAATATTTAATTTTTAATTTTAATATTTAATATTTATTGAGATATAATATAATCAATAATAATTTTAGTATTTAATATTTAATTTTTAATTTTAATATTTAATATTTATTGAGATTTAATATTATCAATAATAATTTTTAGTATTTAGTATTTAATATTTAATTTTATGTTTTCATATTTATTGATATTTAATATTATCAATAATAATTTTAGTATTTAATATTTAATTTTTAATTTTAATATTTAATATTTATAGAGATATAATATTATCAATAATAATTTTAATATTTAATATTTAATATTTAATTTTATGTTTTCATATTTATTTGGGTCATTCAACTTTAAACATTTTTCATTTAGGTCCTCTTAATTTTTCTTTTATTTCAATTTCCTTCAATTTTATTTACAACTTAAGTCCTTCAAGTTTTACGATTGAAGATATAATGGGAAAATGAAATCATGTTTTTGTACAATTGTAGAACTTTTTTGTTCTACATTATGTACACAAATGTTGAAACTTCATCCAAACTTGCGTTTTGACCAATAGCAATGATAGTATGAATGACAAATATTCAAGCCGAAAACAGTAACAACAATTTTAACATGCGTTTTATAAAGTAATTTCATTGCAAATTTAGTGACGCACAATAACATTTCAATCGATTCACTATCATGATACGATTGATCCACATCATCGTCAATCGACATCCTCATTGATTTCACTCGATATTTCTTCATCCTCGTATTACGCATTTGTATCGTCTTCAACATCATCGTCGTTTATAAGCGAAGTTTCTCCTGCGATGTCGACGAGGCTCTCTCGATAACCGATACTTGATCTCATCGACTTCATCATCATCGCGGTGCAGGATACATGCTCTATGTTGCCAAGATCAACGACTAGAGATAAGCCCAGGAAGAGTAGTTATTGTGGAGCGGGTCAATCTACGTGATGTTAGCTCCCACCTGTGTCCCACGTGCTCTGTGATGGACAATTTGTACTACTCGCTTGATTCGGACCACGAGATGGATCTTCAATGTAGAACACTTGTTGTGCTTGGATAGCAAGTATGAACGATCATCCTTGAACACCTACTGCGATGTCAATACTGGTAACGTTATTCTCAGTTACCATCCGTCTCCCATCACACCTAAACCACTTGCATCGGAACAGATAGACTGAAAGTTTCGGTCCATATTGTAGCTCCAGTATATCTTGCAGCTGCCCGTAGTAAATCTCACCCCCAGTCCCTGGGACGGACACACCACTATTTTGAGTTTTTCTTCGAATATCACGATCATATGTCACGAACCGAACTCCTTTGACAACACAAGCCGTGTATGACATAACCTGCTGGTAACATCCACTGGCCAACGCAAATAACTCATGAGAAACTTGATTGTTGTGGCTTTGGCGCATTGCATATAGCTGCATGAGGAGAATTATTCTCAGTTATTGAAAGCAATTATGTTGAAAACTTGCAATTGTATTCAATCGATGTTCGTTTACCTTTACGTAGAACCAACCGTGAAAGTCTCTTACATGCACTAGTTCGATGTTTGGACGACCACTTTGTTCAATAGTTCACGCTATGTTCCACTGAACAAAGTATTGAAGATCAACGTTCATTAGTTCGTTTCAAATGATAAAGTTAATTCGAGATAAAGAATAATAATCAAGAATTAACGCCGTCTTCTTGCAAGAATGGCTCAACTTCATAACAGATTGTTCGGGATGTAAAAATTGCTTGATTTGAACTTGAGTAGGAAAGCGTCGTTGGTGGCCGCTTTCCAAGTTGGTGACACTGTGAATGAAAAAGCGAGCCGTATGCGTGGAGCAATAGCATCCTCGTTTACGTGCGGTCGGTCGAACCTTGTCCCTATGTCACGGAAGTACCTCGAACAAAAGGTCAATGCCTGCGTCCACAACATACCCTTAAGCTATTGATCCCTCGGGCCGAGCTCGATTTACGACGTAGCCCTTCAATTTCTTCGGTATCGCTCGAATGGATACATCCATCTCATGTGCACCGGACCTCCAGGATTGCCTCTTACGGTAAATGCATTACGAGGTGAATCATGATGTCGAATAAAGGGCGACGGAAATATCCTTTCCAACTTACGAGAGAATGAGTACAAGGTGATCGTGGGATGCTATCATGTCGCTAACCTTTAGTGTTCTTGCATAAAGCTTTACGAAGAACGTCTGCAGATTCAATAACTACCGTGAAAATTGTTTTATTCAAGAACGCCCGACATCCGACTGGTAATAACCGTTGCATGATAATATGGCAATCATGTGACTTCAACCCGATAATACGGCTGTCATTTGGAGCAATATTCTTCCGAAGATTAGAAGCGAAGCCATCTGGAAATTCAACCGATCGGATAAATTGACAAAAAAATTTACGATTTGAAGACGACATGGTGTAACATGCGGCAAGCTTCATCCACCTATTCCGTTCGATACAAGTGCAACTCCTTTTGATCCCTAATTGCATTAGATCGCGCCTCGCATTGATGTGTCTTTTGATTTGAATGGATCGTCCATAATTGTGCCGAGCAAGCTATCACAAACATTCTTCTCTCGTGCATGACATCGATGTTATGTTTGAGCTCTGTAGAAGTCCAATACGACAACTCATAGAAAATGTTCTTTTTCTCCAATTGAGCTCGTCATCACTTCTCCGAATTGTAGCGCCACCGTAATTTGGGTGCTTTCACGGACTTCTATATCGACCGCGACTTAAGCGTGCTAAAAATGTCATGGGCGTTAACCGAAGCGGAGGTGGTCGCCTATCATCCTCCATCCATCAAGTCTAAATTGCTCCGAAAATGATGCGGATGGCGGGGAACCGACGATGACCCACATAAGCATCTTACCTATCACACGGATGAAGGAGTATCCTCGTTGCCGTCGGACATGCCTTGTACCCCGACCACTCCAACCGGACAAACTACTTCTCATTGGGAAATCGTTAACGATCTACAACAAAGGCTGCCGCAGCATCTGAATACCGACTTCTTTGTTGGTTCCACCGTCTCCGTGTCAATCCCATCGACCCACAATTCCTTCAACTCGTCCACTAATGGTCGTAAAAATACATCAATGTCCTTACCCGGTGCTTTAGGACCGGTATCAACGAGTAAGCATGAGGTATTCGGGCTTCATGCATAACTAGGGGTGACAAGTTGTAAATCTGTTACAACTCGACCACATCTTTGTCTGACGGACTCATGTCACCGAATGGATTGAATCCGTCGGTGACCAAACCTAACGACATTCCCAGATCTCACTTGCGAACATTGGATGTTTCATGTCAAAATCCCGCCATACCTTTCCATCGGTGGGATCTTTGCATTTCATCATCGTCCTAGACCTTCCTATCTTTGTGCTACCTCATAAGTTTTGCGGTATCCTTAAATCGCGAACATACGTTTTAGTCTGGGGCCAAGGAAAATATCGCAACACCTTATGCGGAACATTCTTCCCGTTCACTTTCTCAGAAGTGTGCACCCAATGACTTTCACAGCAAATCGGGCAAGTTTGTCTATCGGCATGTTCACGCCAAAACAGTGCATAGTCGTTCTTGCGAGGCATGAATGGATTTGTAACCCAAACCAAGCTTAAATCGCATCGACTTCTTAGCTTCGTAGTAAGAGTCAACCAGGTTCATGTTTGGGAATGCTAACTTCAGCAATTTCAAAAGATCATCGACAAAATTGTTTGTCCATTTGTTCATAACTTTAATATGCATCAACTTGACTAAAAATTTAGGGATGAAAATGATGAAACTCCGATGCACGATTACGAATGGAGAGCACAAAGCAGTTCGTCATAGTAACCATCGGTGCTTGTACACGCATGCTCATCACCAACTACCTCGTCTATTACATCCATCATCTCATCTTCTATACCATCTCGCTCATTCTCGTCTATACACATTCGCAGATCGAACATCGATCTCGCCATGATATATCCAGGTGACATAACTCTCCATAAAACCATTCTGAAATATGTGAGCCTCGACAATTTCCAATGGATGTGTGAGACCGTTTAAACATTTTTGCACGGACATTTAATTCTTCCTCTGTCGTTAACGTATGGCCTCGCCATGTTTATAAATGCTTGCAAACCGTTACGAAAATCTGCAGATTTTGTGCAATTTTAATTGTTGTCCAACTTTTATCAATATCTATACTTGTAAAATACTATATTTTTACAAATACAATCTTGATAATAAATGGAGATGATTATGAAGAAATGGAGATGAAGAAAGCGAAGATGGAGAAGAATTTATTTTGTGTGTAGTATGCAATACAGAAATGCGGAGATGAGAAGAAGATAAAGAAGAGTCTATAGCGACGACATTGTCGTCGCTATAGATAAATATCGTCGCTAAAGGAGCATTCCCATTTTACGAGGAAAGTAATTAGTCACGCGCCTGCAAAATTTGATCAACATAGGTATAGCGACGACATAAGTCGTCGCTATATATAACAATTGGGCGCCAATTTTTTCGCTTAAAATGATGTTGGTATATAGCGACAACATATGTCGTCGCTATAGACCTCAACACACTTTACGAGATAATTCATGATTCACGTGACTTACATCATCATCCGCCGTCAATTGCGGCGACACTTGTCGTTGCTATATATGCATCAAAATGCCGCCATTAGTTCCGTCCTTTCCGAATCTTAGTGGCGACAACACGGAAAGACGTCGTTATAGCCTCTACGTAACAGCGACGATGTATGCTCTATAATTTTTATTTGTATTGCGACGACATATCTTGGTCGTCTCTACTATGTAGAATCAATAGAGACAACTTGTTGTCGTCGTAATAGATGTTGCCGCTATAGACCCTATTTGTTGTAGTGGTTTTCAAAAATCACCACAACAACAAAGCATTCCAACTAAAAAATCTTAATTCTAGATTTTATGCATCTCACGGGGACACAGATGTGGGGCTATACGACTCGCGTAGTGGACAAAGACGTAAGTAGCATAAAAATCGCAAGCAACAAAGCACAGTCAGTAGTATATATGTTGTTTTCGGAGGTGTGGAGCTAGGGCTTCAGAAATGGCAAAAGAAATCAGATGGACCCTTTTGTACTATACCCTAAACAAAGTTGTTTCGTTTTAAAAAAACATACAAAAATTGCATCGTTTTGAACCAAATAATGAACAGTAACTTACTCCATTCATGCTTATAAGATTAGATTAGATAGTAGGGATATAGTTGGTTACATGCCCCTTTACAATTTCTAAATGTGTTCTACTTATTTCTGTTGCAAGATTACAAAATAACAGATTGAACCATATATAAAATTGAGACACCTCGACTAAAAATCTAATTAAGCTAGGTTTATTTTTCTAGAATTATTCAATCCTCTACTAAGCTAGCATTCGAAGAAGAGAGAAGTTTTTAGGCGCCACTAGTAGACAACCTCGATGTCACTACTAAACAATTTAAGTTTACTATCAAGGGACAATCCCCTTGACATAAGCACTTCTAAACTCACAATATTGATACTTAATTGTCATTAACATTTAGTGCCTCTTTGGTATTCTTAAAATAGTTTAAAAGTAATTTTTAAAATTTTTTTAAAAAAGTTGGTGAAATGTGTGGTTAAAAATTGATAAAAAGTTGTAGATCATATTAAATATGTGGTTGAAAATGAGTTTGAAAAAAAAAAAATTAGAACATGCTCGTAGATGTAAAACAGGCACCCTATAACTATGCATTTAGTTCGCGTCATTTACATGTGAACAAAATTATAAGCACAGAAAGAGACAAAAATGAATAAAGATAAGAAAAGACTCGAATCATTTTACTAGCAATGTGTTACAAAAGCATAAAAATTGGAACATTTCAATCAAAACAACCATTTTATTTATTTTTAATTATATTACACATGAGGGGGTGTAACCATTTGAAAACTTGCAGTACAATGTAAAGAAAGAGATAATCGCATCCCAGATTTGGTGATCATAGGCGTGTGAGATTTCTGATTCGGAATACATAATATTATGCCAAGTAGCTTTAGATCGATGGAAGCAAATTGGCTAGGAATCCTCAAACTCAAACTTGATACCATTTATTTTCACCGGATAATTACTCTTAGGGATCAATGTCACCAGTACCTTGTCCCGGGCGGCTTCTAATTCCTCCAACACTTGAGAAATCCTAAATTTTTTACTTGCTTTCGCGGTCATCTGGTGTCCATGGGGCAAATTGCTGAAGCTCCCCAAAAACTCAGTATTGTTCGGATGACGTGTATTTACATCGTCTTCGTTGATGTAGATTATAAATTTGACGTAATTTCTTTTATCGTATTCTATTCCCTCGATGACGAGTATCTCCTCTGACGATCCAATTCCGGACTTCTCTGGTCGTTTGACAATGACGTTTATTGGTTTATCCAATGTTGTCGGGAAAACCTGAGCAGGGTCGGGTGCAGAAGGCAATGTTTTTGCCTTTGCCCGAGGTTTTGGCTTGGCACTCAAATCCAGCCATGGAATGGGCACGTCTTCATATTTATATCCAAGTTTTGTGATATCAAGACCATCTTTAATACTCACTCTCACGGGCTTGGCCTCCTCATTGTAGAATATGAAGTTGGTCAATAACCAATCTGGGTCTGTAAAATTGCTTCCACCGAGTTTATTGAGCCATATGGTCCACAGCCGATCAACATTTGAATGGAGAGCATAGAACATCGGGTCTCGAGCGGACGAGTATAAGGCACCCAAGTCGATTGCATTGGTCGGCTCGCTAATGGTTCCGGTCCAAGAATGCACGTGATTATGAGGAGTTAGCTCAATTTGACCGGCGCAACCGGGCGTGGGGGTATCATCACCGGCTCTATAAGCTTTTCCAAAGAAATCAGTTGGAGTCTTTGATTGGGTAATCATTTGGGTGTACATTATGGCAAGATTATATTCGATCTGAATTTTCGGGTCTACTGGTACATCACCGTAGGACCATTCTAGATTGATCACAGTGGGCGGCAAGTGGTCGGGGTTTCGAAAGCAGTCGTAAAGAGGTGATATGAGACCAGAATTGTATATGGATGGAATTTGCATTCCTTGAGGAGCATCAAAGTTCCAAAATGGTAAAGTAAAAGTATCATCATCAATCAAATTTTGGCAGATTCTCTCGAAAAAGTACAGGTACCATCTATGCCATGGGAAAAACAGCCAAGAATTATGGACGTCATACAACAGCTCTGGACTTCCCACTAGAGTGTAACCTCCATCGCAGTTGGCGCAATGGATATTTGCTTGTTGCCTGAAATTGCGTGGATCAGAGGGAGAAAGGTTCTTCATTTTCTGAATGGCTGACGTATATTCTTCATTTTCTGAATGGCTGACGTATACTTTTTGTAGTAATCTGAACCAACCTCGAATGAATGAGCAGGCTTTCGAGTGTTGACAGTGGTGGCGCAGGGAACAAAATCCCTAATCCTAGAGGGATCAACCGGAGGAGGGCAGCAGTTGATGGGTGTCTTGTCGGGTTGTGTGGCTTCAATGCAATGTTTGAAGTCAGGGAGCGCCGGGTTAGCTAAGGCCATTGGATTTGCAGCAAGACTTGTGCTATAAAGCCCGCCTAAGCCGAGAAGAACATCCCTCCTATCAAACTTCCCCGGAGATGTTTCGCCATTTTGGCTTTGCATGTAAATTTCACGACAGGGTTTCTACTTCTGTTATTGAATTGGGGAGGTTTCTTGGGGAAGAAGGAAGTAGAACAGGGAATGTAATTGGTTGCATATCCCACTGCAGATAAGGAAGCCATTAATGATTAATGTTGCACAAGCACCACCATACTCCCTCTATTTATACTATGCATGGGTTACACATCGGGATTGGCAAAAAAAAAAAACCTATTTATTCAATTAGTTTTTTAATTACAAAAAGTTAATCTTTTGAGGGAAAAAGAATTGCAATTTTCATAATTATCACGTTACTTTTTATTAACAAGGATCCGCCGTGCCCTACGACTAGTTTGTTGGAAGATAACTAAGCCCAAAATCCCGTATTGCCATAAAACGAGAGCTTTTTTTCGATCCTCGTAGACCCTTCTCCGAGTCAGTCCAGTCAGAAAGGGGAGGGCCCGCTGTCTAGACTGCATTTCGGGAGTTTGAACACCATACGCGGAGCCTTTCTTTCTCGGTCGTCTGAGCAAGAACGCTTTTCTCCTGGGGCTCGTCTACACCACACCGACCTAGAGCTTAGGCTTTTCTTTATGTTTTGGTTCCTTTGATTGATTTATTTGTAAACCTTTCCCCTTTAGTCCACAAATAGAGTATCTACTATTGAAATCAAAGAAAAGCAAAAATAATTCATCAAATCAATCTTATGTCTTCAAATCTGATTTTAGACTTGTTTTTCTAATTTGATCTCCCTCTTCCCTTTCTCGCTACAAAAAGCCGATGCGATGGTAATCTCGTCCTTAGTTGCCGAAGACTTTTTCCAGAGAGGGTAGGAAAAAACCAACATTTCTATATAATTATACTCGACCACTTACCTATCCCGCCAGCCAGCTTGAAAGCGATAGATATTATTGGACTTTCCGAAAGAATTTTCCCAGAGTGATCCAGCAAGGAGAGTTTTCGGTCTAGTCGAGTGCTTCTTCCCGTCTCGAGTCCTTTCTAATCCCAATCCAGTGCTTACTTATCGGGTCCGACCGAGTCCCATAGGTCTGTCCGCATCCTTAGTTGCCATTATGTCGGTATCAGGGTTTACGCAAGAGGCGTAACTCTCAACCAAATAATCTCCCTGCCAACTAACAAAAAAAGGGCTTGCCCGCTCTATTATCTATTAAAACCCGTTTGATTTGTGTATAAATTATTTATATAGATAAAAGTTATTTAGATAACAAATTTATCATTATTATGTTTAGTTCAATTAAGAAGAGTGTTTTCAATTCAGATTTTAAAATATTTGTTAATATTTATGAATTTAAATGGATTTCATGAATTTGAATAGAATTTTACAGAATTTATAATATTTCAACAGAATTCTATATTTTAAATTTCAATATATTCTTATGGATTTTAAATAATTTTCATGGATTTGTGGTCTTTTTATTAAAAATGGTAATTTTACATCGTTTTTATTCTAAATAATTCGAGTGATTGTCCTACGTAAACAAATATTTTGAGTAGAATTTTGGAAAGAGAATTTTGTTTGAAATATAAAGAACTAAAAACTCTATTCAATCAAAGAGGTGAATGATTCGATAGATTGGGAGGTATACCAATTCGACATCCGTGTCAGCTAAGCTCCTGGGAAATAAACTAATAAATTGGTCATCTATCGTCTCTAAGCTCGAAACGTAATTAGATCCATTGTTTGGAGGGATTCATATTATTATTATTAATTTCCTCAGTTTTGAATTAAAAAAATTGAATAAAGAACAAAGCTTCTTCAAAAATAAATTTAAAATAAAGTTTAATTTTTACTTTCTTTCTACTTGTCCTTTTTTATATAATCCTCTCTTTCATATCCAAGACTAAATGATGGATATTTAGAACTTGTTCAGTGTAGTTTTTTTTTTTTTTTTCAAAATTGGTTTTTTTTTGCCTACTTTATCGACTTTTCAAACTTTTTTGTAGTGTAAAAAGTTTGAATAGTCAACAATAGTAGGAAAAAAAAGAGTTTTTTTGAGAAAAAATGGAAATCGAACAAGCCCTTAAGATTCATTCTCTTCCAAAATCAGTTGTTTAACCATCTTGTATAAAAATTTATTTATTTATTTATTTTTATTTTTTTTAATAAACACACCATCACAACCCTAATGTGGTTTTTATGCCTCCATCAGGAAAGGACGGGGGGGTTAAGGAAGCCCCAACCATATATAAAAAGCTCATAATAGTACAAGGGAGGGGGGCATAAAACCGACCTCCAAGCACAATCGAATGAAAGAGTAAATGCAAAAGCAATCAATAAATAAGGAGGTACTACCTCCCATACAAATCTCTAAAAGAAACTATAAGCCTCTAATAGTAGGAAGTCCAAATCATCAATCTGGACTAGGCTGCGATGTCGTCGTGGAAGATCCCGAGGCTGTACTCATAATAGTAGCGTCGATCCCAGCCTCTCCGATGCAAGAAGATCGACAACTGGTTGCCCTCTCGGAAGATGTGAGTGATAGTATCCTGTCCGGTGCTAGTAGATGCACGATGTCTTGGTAGAGTAGCTTTGAATATGCCAAGGTCCTCCTCCTTGGTGATGCGGTGGATCGCTAATGTAGAGTCGACTCCACCCATAGAACCGATAACCCAAGTCTCTCGAGCCGAATGATCCCGTCTAGTATAGCTCGTAGCTCGCCCGAGAATGGTGTAGTCGCCATAGAAAGAGAAGAATGCCCGAATGCACCGTCCCCGACGATCTCGATAATCCCTCCGCCACTAGCAATCCGTCCTCGACGCATCCATCGATGTTGATCTTGTAGGATCCCACCGGTGGAGTACGCCAAAAACTAAAGTGGGAGGAGGAGGAGAGGGGTGGTAATAATGATACCAAAAGTGGAGCGATGTCCATGTCTCCACGATGGATGTGCCGAAATAAGCGGCTGTGTATGCGAAGCGAGATGGTGTGGTAAACTCTCCAAATGATCCTCCTCGGCTCCATAGCTATATCTACGTGCTTCGCATCATTCCTCATGATCCATAAAAACCATAATATCAATAGAGGAATGATCGTGCATATATGTCCCGTCTTGACAACCGACCCGAGAATCTCCAAGTGCAGGCGCGATACTAGAATCCTCGGCGGCTGAGAGGGTGATATGAAAGATGTCTCCAAAGTGTCTCCAAACAATTGTCTGGCTGTCGGACTATCAATGAATAAGTCTTGAATAGTCTCTATAGCCGAATGCAGGCGGCACCTCGGCGCCCATATGACTCCCTATCCGTCTCGGATCACCACATCCACCGGTATAAGCCCTCGCCACAATCTCCAACGTAAAAAGAAACCGTGGTCGGAATAATCGAACTCCATGTCATACGATATACTGACGACTAGTGCTCCCTATACGAACAAGCCGCCATGCGGACTTGGTAACAAATCGCCATCTGCGAGTATCGGGTCCATACAATCGATCATCCATGTGGGGTGATAGGGATGCTCCCTATCTCGCTCGACCATGGTAAGTGGAGCGATCACGAATGAGTCTGTCAATATTCCATCCAATATCATCAAAGAAATCGTGCACTGGATGGAAGAATGTGGTAGTCTGCGGAGGCCGATCGACCAAAGTAGTATCGCCCATCCAACAATCATGCCAAAAAATATAATTTATTTTATGGCTTAAAAGATAATTTACATGTGTCGCATTTGACGAATAAATCTTTCCAAATTTACAAAATAATTTTTAGTGCTATACTGATTTTACAGCCCAATATCTAATTGTCATATATGGTAATTATCTAATTAATATTTACCAATAGATTATTTATATATTTTAGCCCAATTGTTTGGTTTAATGAATGGTCATGGAGTATCAAGAATGAAAATTTCAAAGATGGTGTTTGACAATTGTACAAAAAAAATATTAAAATAAAAAATAAAAAATTCAATAAACTTCTATGCTAATATAATAAATTGAAAATCAAGAACAATAGTTTACTACAAAAACTTGTGGCACAAATTGAGGAGAGATGTGAGAGGAAGAGATGCATAAGAGAAGAGTTAAATTGAAAATTTGAGGGGAGGGGATAAAATTCCTAAAGAATTTGTTATTCATATTTATGAGCTCAAAATCCATACAAATCTGTTTAAATCTTCTAATTAATGAAATCTTTAGAAATCTACTAGTAATTTGGGACACTTAAATTTCTAAAGAATCTATTTAAATTTAAGTTGAAGACACCCAAATTTTAATTGAATCTATTAAAATCTGAGTTGATGACACTTAAATTTCAATTGAATCTATTAAAATTTGAATTGGGGACACCAAAATTTACATGTATTTTTAAAATCTATTCAAATCTAAGTTGAGGACACCCCCCTAAGTATACACTACAACAAAGAGGGTCTATAGCGGCGACATATATTGCGACGACAAAAAGTCACCTCTATTGATTCTACATAGTAGCGACGACAAAGAAATGTCGTCGCAATACAAACAAAACTTATAGCGACGACATATGTCGTCGCTATAAAACCGAAATCGTCGCTTTTACGTAGAGGCTATAACGACGTCTTTCTGTGTCGTCGCCACTCAGATTAGGAAAGGGCGGGAACTAATGGCGGCATTTTGATGCATAAATAGCGACGACAAATGTCGTCGCAATTGAAATGCGGATGATGATGTAAGTCACGTGAATCATGAATTTTCTCGTAAAGTGTGATGGGCTCTATAGCGACGACATATGTCGTCGCTATATACCAACATCTTTTTAGGCGAGAAATTTGGCGCCCAATTGTTATATATAGCGACGACATATGTCGTCGCTATAACTATGTTGATCAAATTTTGCAGGCGCGTGACTAATTACTTTCCTCGAAAAATGGGAATGCTTCTTTAGCGACGACTATGTCTATAGCGACGACAGTGTCGTCGCTATAAACTCTTCTTTATCTTCTTCCCATCTCCGCATTTCTGTATTGCATACTACACACAATTAAAATAAATTCTTCTCCATCTCCGTTTCTTCATCTCCATTTCTTCATAATCATCTCCAATTATTATCAGTACTGTATTTGTAAGAATATAGTATTTTACAAGTATGGATATTGATAAAAGTTGGACAAAAATTAGAAATCGCACAAAGTCTGCAGATTTTGGAACGGTTTGCAAGCATTTACAAACATGGCGAGGCCATACGTTAACGACGAGGAAGAATTAAATGTCCGTGCAAAAAAAATGTTTAAACGGTCTCACACATCCATTGGAAATTGTCGAGGCTCACATATTTCGTAATGGTTTTATGGAGAGTTATGTCACTGGATATATCATGGCGAGATCGATGTTCGTACTGCGAATGTGTATAGACAGAATGAGCGAGATGGTGTGGAAGATGAGATGATGGATGTAATAGACGACGTGGGACAAATTGTCCATCACAGGAGCATGTGGGACACAGTGGGACACAGTGGGAGCTAACATTACAGAGATTGACCTGCTCCACAATAACTACTCTTCCGGTTTATCTCTAGTCGTTGATCTTGGCAACATAGAGCATGTATCCTTGCACCGCGATGATGATGAAGCTGATGAGATCGAAGCATCAGTTATCAGGAGAGCCTCGTCAGATACTGCAAGAGAAACTTCGTTTATAAACGACGATGATGTTGAAGACGATACAAATGTAGAATACGAGGATGAAGAAACATCGAGTGAAATCAATGAGGACGTCAGTGACGATGATGTGGATCAATCGTATCATGATAGTGAATCAGATTGAAATGTTATTGTGTGTCACTAAATTTGCAATGAAATTACTTTATAAAAACGCATGTTCAAATTGTTGTTACTGTTTTCGACTTGAATGTTTGTCATTCATACTATCATTGCTATTGGTCAAAACGCGAGTTTGGATGGAGTTTCAACATTTGTGTACATAATGTAGAACAAAAAGTTCTACAATTGTACAAAAACATGATTTCATTTACCCATTATATCTTCAATCGTAAAACTTGAAGGACTTAAGTTGCAAATAAAATTGAAGGAAATTGAAATAAAAGAAAAATTAAGAGGACCCAAATGAAAAATGTTTAAAGTTGAATGACCCAAATAAATATGAAAACATAAAAATTAAATATTAAATATTAAATATTAAAAATTAAATATTAAATCTCAATAAATATTAAAAATTAAAAATTAAAAATTAAAAATTAAAAATTCAATACTAAAAATTATTATTGATAATATTAAATATCAATAAATATTAAAAATTATTGATGATATTAAATATTAAAAATTAAATATTATAAAATGAACAAATCCTTTCAAATGAGATATCAACATTTAATTTTCTCGTATTGTATTGTCAACAATGACGACATATGTCGTCGATATTATCTACAAAAATAGGCGCCCCTTTTAGGCGCGAGTTCTAATAAATATAAAGACCAAAAAGAAAATTTTTAAAGTTGAAGGTCCTAACTGCAAATATTCTATAGAGACGACATGTATAGCGACGACATGTCGTCTCTATAGAGTGAAAAATTGGGCGCCATTATTTGGGCGCGTGCTCCAAAAAATTAAGTGCGTGTCGCCGGTAAATGTTAATAGCGATGACAATTGTCGTTCGCTGTCGTCGCTATAGAATTAACCCTTAAAAATCACGCGTCAGACCTTCTTCTTCCCCATTTCTCTTTTTGTTCTCTGTTTTCCGCCGCGGACTGAACATATTTCCTGCCATCCATCCGCTCGATTGAGGTCCCATCTTCCAATTCCTCCAACCACTCCACCAACACCGGCTATTCCGGTTCCCACGGTTTGCCTCCCCCTCCCCAATTTTCTTTATTGTTTTCTTAATTCTGCAAAATTCCTTTTTCATTTTCTATTCATGAATCCTCAATCAGTCACATGGATTCTCTAGCAGCTGTGTATTTCAGAATTTTATTTTTCTTAATTTTTACTTTTCCCATATTACTGTTTTTGGCAATTATAGTATTTGAATGTTTGAGTTTTGAAAGGACTCACGGCATTGGAATTTTCCATGTCTTCTCCCATTTAGTTTAACTCATTGTATTACCGAATTTCATATCCATTCCTAGTTCAGTTTAAATCATTAGATGAAAATGATGTCAAGTCGTGTTGGGTATTGTCACTGAAGCCAAGAGAAGTTTTCTTTGCAGCCAAATCTTATTGAAAGTAGGTTGTATCACATGGGGGTTGGGACAAATATCTTTGAGAATTAGTGCATAATTGTCGTCAGTCTCATTCTCCTGCCCATGGTGGGCAGGAGAATTTGTTGGAATTGATTAGTGTCTTGTTGAATTAAATTAAAGGTTTATTTGCTGTTCATTATCTAGCAGTTTGTTTTCTTGAGAATTGTTAATTTACTGAGGAAATCTTAAATATATGTACTTGTGTCTTGAAAAAGTGACACGAAGAAATGAATTATATGAGTTGAGGCCTGAGGGGAGACATTATTTTGGTGACTGAACAAAAGAAAATATACTCATGTTGAACTGGTTTTAATGTTAGTGATTGAATTGTTTTTGTATAACATATTTTGAT
Organism: Forsythia suspensa; assembly: GCA_023638005.1. NCBI lineage: Eukaryota > Viridiplantae > Streptophyta > Magnoliopsida > Lamiales > Oleaceae > Forsythia > Forsythia suspensa. The sequence goes on along the minus strand of CM042674.1, from coordinate 32,885,885 downwards.
AGACTTAATTAGTACATTTAGGAGGTCAATATTCTTTTAGTGTGTGCACTGGATGTTGAAGTTTAGGGACCAATTTATAATAAAATATAATAAAGTCAAATTTTCTCATAAATTCAAAGTTTAGGGACTTATTTGAAATTAAAATAAGTTTAGGGACCAATTTATAATAAAATATAATAAAGTCAAATTTTTCCATAAATTCAAAGTTTAGGGACTTATTTGCAATAAAATAAGTTTAGGGACCAATTTATAATAAAATATAATAAAGTCAATTTTTTTCATAAATTCAAAGTTTAGGGACTTATTTGCAATTTTACAGTAGTTTAGGGACCAATTTATAATAAAATATAATAAAGTCAAATTTTTTCATAAATTCAAAGTTTAGGGACTTATTTGCAATTTTACAGTAGTTTAGGGACCAATTTATAATAAAATATAATAAAGTCAAATTTTCACATAAATTCAAAGTTTAGGGACTTATTTGAAATTCAAATAAGTTTAGGGACCAATTTATAATAAAATATAATAAAGTCAAATTTTTTCATAAATTCAAAATTTAGGGACTTATTTGCAATTTTACAGTAGTTTAGGGACCAATTTGAAATAAAATATAATCAATTCAAAATTTTCCATTAATTCAAAATTTAGGGACTTATTGGAAATAAAAATTAGTTTAGGGACCAATTTATAATAAAATATAATGAATTCAAAATTTTCCATAATTTTAAAGTTTAGGGACTTATTTGCAATAAAATATGTTTAGGGACCAAATTGAAATAAAATATAATACATACAAATTTTCACATACATTTAAAGTTAGTATGGGCGACGTGATGTTCGCAATTATGTCATGTGTTAGTATGGTGACGTGATGTCGCGACGAAGGTGATGGTGCGGGAGATCCTCCACGCTGATCATCTCACCGGCTCCCTTCGACATGCGAGTGCAGTAAGACGCGTTTCGTTCAAATTGTAATTATTTATTATTTTATACATATCGTTGAAGAAAATCGTATGATCAATACATTTTACAATTTTTTCATTTTGACACCATGAAAGCGACGGGGTATATCTCGAGGCATCAATCTTGAGATGGTTTGGCGGTGCGAATGGGAAGATGCCACTTCCTATCGCGTTCGACAATGTCGAACGCACAATGCAACGATCGGGAATAACGCCAGTATTTCACGCGCTTGGTTGGGAACCAGTGAGATTCACCGTGCCCCGTGCTACCCTTCATGGACGAGAGGTTCCGGAGGAGCGGTGGGCGCGGTTACGTAGCATTATCAGACGTATGAGCGTAAATTAGTTTTGTTATTAGTACACTTAATTAATACTTGTTTTACGACTTCTACGATAACATATTCTTTTTCACTCTTGCGAGCTACTTGATCAGTAGGGCGATCGGTCGCCCGACGCAATCTACGGGCGATATGTGTCATGATGAGATCGTCTGGCGGCCGATCGTTATCGCGATTACAAACTCAAGCGCATAATCACTTAAAAGCGCATGGACCGAGCCGACCATACGGCGAGATGTCCATGAGGGGCCCGAAGTGCATTGACTTCTTCACCGGTCTTACTTTAAATAATGCGTATTGTTTATATATTGTTTACGATATTTTATATACTCTTTTAACTAATACATTTTTTTTGCTAATCAATTATATGTTATACCTTCGAGAACGGTCCTCCAAAAATAAAGCCAATCGGGGTAAGGCTAAATACCCGAAGCGTGCGGTCGAAGAGCTTCTCCGCGCAGCGTTACGATCAGTACACAACATATAAATTTTCAATATCATTATAAATATCTTCACTACATTACGTAAAAATGTATACTAAATTTCACGTTTAAATTGTCGTGGCGGGACCCCGAGACCCGAAGTGGCGGGGATTATTGATTCGTTCCGAAAGTTTCACACCTTCCGGATGGCAATTGGGTCAACCATGGCGGGTGGTGACTATGTGAGAATTTTAAATTATGTGAATATAAATTTATCGACATGCATGATATTATTATTTATTATTATTTTTCATCGAGCAGGATAAACTTGTTGAGTTGAGAGAGACTCAACAGACACAAGTTGCCTCCTCGATAGCGCGTCGTTAGGCAGGCGTGCTATTACAAAGGAGGTTCTCGGAGAACGCACGCGGTCACGTCCGTGGGGTTGGTCGGGTTCAAGGGCACCTCTCCTCGCTAGATTCGGACCGCTGCATCGTTTGCCCCACAAGGAACTTCCCATCGGTCCTCTGCGGACCCCCGAATAATGATGTTCGGTTTGCCATGTACGAGGATCATTCACGCCAAATGCGAAATATGGAAATTAAGTTTCTAAAAGTAAAATACCACCACGCTGCGGATGAGGAGGACGAGGGCGGGGACGGAGACGACGGTTTAGAGGGTCCGTAGATTTTTTGAATTTTTTATATATTATTTATATTATTTGGAAACAAAAAAAAAAAATTTAAAAAATTCAAAACGTTTATAGCGGCGACAATGTCGTCGCTATAGGTAATTACATAATTTGTATTAGCGACGACTTTGTCGTCGCTGAAATGGATGCACGTATGGCGACGAGACAATGGTCTCTATTATTTTGTCAATAGCGACGATTTTTGCGACGACTATGTCGTCCCTATAAGTCCGTTTTCGAGATATGGTCACGATGCTATTGTGACAATATTGTCGTCGCTATAGATACAAATTTATATAGAGACGACGTAAAGTCGTCACTATAACTCTAGAGACACTAACTTGTTGCGGGACATATTGTGACGACTTTGTCGTCTCTAAAACTTTAAAGAGACGACTTATGAATATTCAGCGACGACAAATGTCGTCGCTATTTTCCTCATTTCTGGTAGTGATAAGAGTGAAAAAAAGTCAGTGTTTCGTAAAAAAGATAATTCTGCCCTTATTCTTAATTAAATACAAAAGTAAATAAAAAATTAAAAGAGAAAAAAAATAGGTGGAGTGGCGGAGTGGTGGAGGGGGTGGAGGGTTAGGGCGGTGGCGATGGACGACGGATGCTAGCAGTGGTAGCGAATGCAGCAAATGGTGGTGGACGGCGGGTGGCGATAGATTATCCTAGGATATAGATGTCCAAAAATAGAGGAAAATTTTAATGCGTTGTTTTATACTTAAACTTCTACAATCAATGAAGATTTTAATGTTTATTTAATATAGAGGAGAATTTTATTTTTTTACACAAATTTGACAACCATTTTGTACGAATTTCATCTGCAGGTGATGATATAAATAATGACAGTTGATGTATGTTATTTAGCTATGGTGGCACGCCCGCCTCAACAATTCGTCCGTCTCACCAGCTTGCTAGCCTTGTTGGTCTCATGAGTACGCTTCTAACAGATAGGCTGCAATAACTCAACTGTCGTCAGGTTAGCTAGGCAAGCAACTCATTGAATGATAGTTACCACAGGTTATCGGGAAGGCGAAACATCTCTCAACAAATTGGGAGGATGAAACATCCCTCATTAAACTCCTAATAATGAGGGAGATGAATGGACACCCGTTATCAAATAAGGGAGATGAAAGGACACCCGTCATCAATGACTCCCTATAAATAGAGGTCAACCACCAGGTAAAAAAAAGACACACAATTCACATACACTCCATATTGTTATTCTGCATATATGTTTTAATCATATAATGATTATTACACTGGAGTGGCCACGGGGGAAAAAGCCCCGCCTCCTTTTGCAGGTCTCCACCACTGTCGCCGCCGTGCTCGGTGGAGGAGAAAAATCATATATCATCAATTGGCGCCGTCTGTGGGAAACCGCACAAGAAGTTATGGCTCGAACCAGAAGAGCTAGGAATGTAACCGCTCCACCAACCCCTGTCGGGGATGTAGGCACCGAGTCCAATGCCGCCACTAATCACCCACCACAAGAATTTGCCTCTGCCACTCAACTCGCGGCACTGCAAGTTCAAGTGGCGGCCTTAACGGCTCTACTCCAAGATCGGAACGCTGCGGTTTCTCAGCTACCACAGGGTCCTAACCCTTTGCCGGTAGGATCTTCATTACCAGGGGCTCTACCCCAGAGTCCTAGCCATCCACCGATAGGGCCCTCACCGCTAGGGGCTCCTCCCCAAACTTCAAACATTCCAACAATGGAAACACCGCCAACGGCAGCTCCATTGCAGGCTCCAGTTTCTTTAGCTCCACCTTCCGCGCCCCACTTCCATTCATTGACATCTGGCCCAAATCCATACAGGGGGCAACCATCTTGGATGCCCACACCTACATTGGTTGAGACACCAGTATTAAGCTTGGAACAAAGAGTAGAAGAAATGATGGGTCGCAAAATAGCTGAGGCTATGTTCAATAAAAGTAGTAGGCAACAATCCATGGTGTTAGAAGAAGACCCCTTTTCTCTAGAAGTAATGGCAGTCCCCTTACCACAAGACTTCAAACAGCCAAAGATGGAGAAGTACGACGGATTTTCTGATCATGTCGATCACATCAAGGCTTTTGTTGACTTGATGAGGTTGCAAGCCACCCCAGATGCGATTATGTGCAGGGCTTTTCCGCCAACGCTTAGGCGTGAGGCCAGGGACTGGGTAGCCACTTTTCTCCCAAAATCAATCCGTACATTTGACGAGTTTTCCAAAAGTTTTGCTACACACTTTGCCAGCAGCAAACGTGTTAAGAAAACCGCCATCAGTCTGATGCAATTGACACAGGACAAAGACGAGCTGCTAAAAAATTTTATTGCCCGATTCAATAATGCAACTCTGGGAATCAAAGATCTACAGATGTCTGCTGTAGTCACTGACATGATGAGTGGAACTAGAAGTCGTCTTTTCAAGATGTCACTCTCCAAAAACCCGTCGAATACGATGCACGAGTTACTCAATAGAGGAGATAAGTATGTGGACGCTGAAGAAGCGTACCTCATTACCAAAAATATGAAGAATCGAAATGAACATGAGTCTAACAAAAGGAAGATTCAGGACGAGCCCAAACCTCGAAATAATAGAGGTAAGCTCACCCAAGCTGCGGCGAGTCAACCAGTCGAGCTCACCTAAAGAGCCAAGTGACCTCAAAAATAATTAGGCGAGGTCACTCAGGCGGGCGACCTTGCCCAGGCGACCTCACTCCAGGCGGGTGACCTCGGCTTAAAAAAAAAAAAATTAGGCTAGCTCACTAGGCGGGCGGTGACCTCGGCCAGAAAAAAAAAATTAGGCGAGCTCACTAGGCGGGCGATGACCTCGGCCAAAAAAAAAAAATTGATGAACAAGTGCATTAGATTACTTATACTTTTCATTAACGATAGTTTATGAAAAGCAGAGGGGCTTATAAGGTGAGCTGCCAAAAAACAAGACTAGCTGCTACTGTCTGAAAAATAAAGCTAGCTACCCTATAAGGTGAGCTGCCCAAAAACAAGACTAGCTGCTACTGTTTGAAAAACAAGGCCAATGGACCTCTATCCAAAAATCAAGGCGGTGAGCCTATATTTAAAAACTAAGGCAGTAGCCAATATTTAAAAATCAAGGCAGTAGCCACTATTTAAAAATCAAGGTGATAGCCACCATTGAAAAATAAGGCGATGAGCCTATATTTAAAAATCAAGGCAGTAGCCACTGTTTAAAAATCAAGGTGATGAGCCTATATTTAAAATTCAAGGCAGTAGCTACTATTTAAAAATCAAGGTGATAGCCACCATTGAAAAATAAGGCGATGAGCCTATATTTAAAAATCAAGGCAGTAGTCACTATTTAAAAATCAAGGTGATAGCCACCATTGAAAAATAAGGCAATGAGCCTTTCTTTAAAAATCAAGGCGATGAGCCTCTATCTGAAAATCAAGGCGATGAGCCTTTGATTAAAAATCAAGGAAATGAGCCTATCAAGGTGATGAGACTATCAAGGCGATGAGCCTCTGCCCGATAAACAAAGCGATGAGCCTCCGTCCAATAAACAAGACGATGAGCCTCTGTTAGAAAAGGAAGGCGATGAGCCTCTGTTAGAAAAACAAGGCGATAAGCCTCTGCCCGATAAACAAGGCGATGAGCCTCTGTCCAATAAACAAGGCGATGAGCCTCTGTTAGAAAAACAAGGCGATGAGCCTCTGCCCGATAAACAAGGTGATGAGCCTCTGTCAGAAAAACAAGACGATGAGCCTCTGTTTAAAAATTAAGGCGATAAACCTCTGTCAGAAATACAAGGCGATGAGCTTCTGTCTGAAGAAGTTAGAGAATAGCAGGTACACTAGATTATTTCTACTTCCCATTGACAACAGTATATGAAAAGTGGTCTATGGAAAGTAGAGGGGCTTATGATGATATAAATAATGACAGTTGATGTATGTTATTTAGTTATGGTGGCACGCCCGCCTCAACAATTCGTCCGTTTCACCAGCTTGCCCGCCTTGTTGGTCTTATGAGTACGCTTCTGACAGATAGGCTGCAATAATCCAACTGTCGTTAGGTTAGCTAGGCAGGCAACCCATTGAATGATAGTTACCATATGTTATCGGGAAGACGAAACGTCTCTCAACAAATTGGGAGGATGAAACATCCCTTATTAAACTCCTAATAATGAGGGAGATGAATGGACACCCGTTATCAAATAAGAGAGATGAAAGGACACCCGTCATCAATGACTGCAGGCCATCCCTATAAATAGAGGCCAACCTCCAGGTAAAAAAAAGACACACAATTCACATACACTCCATATTGTTATTCTGCATATATGTTTTAATCATATACTGATTATCACACCGGAGTGGCCACAGGGGAAAAAGCCCCGCCTCCTTTTGCAGGTCTCCACCACTGTTGCCGCCGTGCTCGGAGGAGGAGAAAAATCATATATCATCAGCAGGGATGAATGCTATTAATAAATGAAAGTTCGAAGATATTCGTACAAGAAGAAAAGATTGAAGATAGAAGTGCAAATGATCACAAAGATTATGGACGGCAGCTGCATATATATATATTATTTTCTACAAATAAAGGACACACGAGTTTCATATTTATTTCATACGGCAAAGGGACAGGGAAAAGGAGGATGTTTAAAGCATTTTAAAAACCTTTTCTTTTTAAACTTTGAAATATCAATAGCAAGTTTTAATAAAATTATTTTTTGATAATCAATTATTTATTAAAAATTCAACAAGTTATTATGACAGCTTTAATTTTGATATTTTTATATCCCTAAAATAAAAAATATTTATAAATTTCTAGTCCAACATTAAGTACTAATATAAGGAGTATTTTATGTATTATATTCATTATTTTTATTCATATTTTATCGATTCGTCAGTGTAAAATGTAAATGCACGAGGTTTTTAAAAAAATTTGTACTAAGGCTGTGTTTGATTCCTTTCATTTTCCATGGAAAATGAAAATTTTCAACTAATTTTCCAGCTTTGGTCTGTTTGATTGGCAAAATTTTCTATGGAAAATACATTTTCTCACCTATTTTCCATCTTTCGTTTGATTGTAACTTTTGTTTTTCCATGGAAATTTTTTTCCATGTTTTCCACTTTTGGCCATATTTTCCTTGTTTTCAAGGAAAATATTTTCTTGAGAATTTATTTTCCATGGAAAATTTGTTAACCTTTTCCAACCCATTTATTTTCCATGGAACATTTTTCAATCCAAATTTTCTTGGTAATTCATTTCCATGAAAAATATTTTCTTTCCATCCAAATTTTCCACTTGCAATCAAACACAGCCTAATAGAATGTTAGGTGTACAAATTAGAAATGATAACACTAATTATCTCTTTTTCTCTTCTTCTTTGCTTTTCATTTCCTTTGTTATTTTATCATTTTATTAAATATTCCTCAAAAAGATTAACGTGCACCACAAATGCAATGTTGGAATTCTGAAGGGCAAAAAAAAAATTGATTTCTGACTCAATTACTTGATTTGTTGAAGGTTAGGGACCTTACTATAATTTTTCCAACTTTCATTACATTTTGAAAGGAGGAAAAATATCAGTCATCCAACTACTCTTTTTTTTTTTTTTTTTTTTGTATAATACTTAATAATTACAACTTATTTTTTCCTAATTTTTGACCCTGGTCAATAAATGTCTACTATGGTCGAGAAAAAAAATTAGTTTAATTTCATTAAAGTTTTATTATGGAAAAATTGCATAAAAGTCATCTCCAAGTGACTTGTTTCAAATTAGGTCAAAATAAATTTCAAAATTGTTAATAAGTCATACTCTTCAACATATTTTCATATTAATTCCAAAATTATCTTTGTGATTCATATTTGTCCTTGGCACTGTTCCCACCACCACCACCACCACCACCACCACCACAACCGCCATTGCCACCATGGCTTCTTGCCCTCCACCACCACCACTACCTACTTTCGATAATGGATTTCGAAAAAACTAAAGACGGGAAAAAGCAGGAGCAGCATCATAATTACAGTCTGGAGTATATAGAAAATTCAAGTAAGAATATTGAAGAGTTTTGCTGGATTGAGAGGTGCAATTTTTGACTAAGATATATGCATTCTCCGGACAATGGTGGTCATTACTCTAATGTTTATTATAAGACCTGTAGGAGGTCACAAACAAGTCAGATTATTAGATGGATTTTTTATAGCATATGCCTCTTTTTGGCTGCTTATTTGATGGGTGTCATGCTTGTTGAAGATCTAGTCGATTTGAGCCACCTGTAATTACAATATTCACAGTGATTTTGTTTATTCTACTGTTTATCCCCATTACAATTCCTATCACGTTGTGTTGGAGAAATGACGAGTAAGATAAATTCTAAATGAGTATCTCTAACATTCATCACGTAGTAGGAGAAATTCTGAATGAAAACCTGATTATGTGGGCAGAGGTGGAGAAAATATTGATAAAGAGATTGAGGATATTGAAGAACAATTACAAGTACGAGAATGTGAAGTTGCAGATGAAGTGGATGATGAAATTCCTCAACAAAAATGTATTATACAAAACAATATCACAAAATATTTTTTTGTGTTGTTTGATACTGTATTATACAAAATATTATTTGTATCACAATAGAAATAGGCATAGAATTTACATACGTGCTCAGAATTTTTATTATAATATGTTATCGGAATGGTCTCAACTAGCTGGTCAAGACCAGTTGCTTTACCAGTGTGTACGATAGATTTTAGCCATTTGAAGTCGTCTCTTTAACTTAAAATGGCAATCTTTAATTTTTCTTGTTAAAACAGTATCATACATACTAAAATAGTATCACTAAATATTATCACAATAGAAATGACATAGAATTCGCATACGTACTCATTATTTTTATAATAATATATTTTCTAAATTGTCTCGATGAGACGGTCAAGATCAGTTCCTTTGTCACTGCGTACGATAGATTTTACCCGTTTGAAGTCATCGCTTTAGCTAAAAATGGCAATCTTCAATTTTATTGTCAAAACAGTATCATACATCCTCTAAAACAGTATCACAGATAAATGTTATACATGGAAATATGTTGTTCAAGTCCATTGATACTATTTGCATTCAATAACATTATCATAGATTAAAATAGTATCATAGATGTTTTACTAGTTGAAGTAATTAAACTGTTCTTAAAATACTTCATTAGTATTATAAGACCATTGATACTGTTTGCACTCAATAACATTATCATAGATTAAAACAGTATCATATGTTAAACATTATCATAATAAAACAATATCAAAGATAAAAGCATGATGTAAGTGTACCATAGCACATTATATATACAAAATAGTATCATCGACAAAACAGTATTATATATAAAACTAAATACAAGATATTTTAATAGTTGAACTAATGATACTGTTTTTAAAATGCTCCATTAGTATTACAATATAATACATTTCTCATTGTCATAAATAATAGTATCATATGTTAAATAACAGTATCATATGTTGAAACATTATCATAATAAAACAGTATTAAATATAAAAGCATGGTATAAGTATATCAATGCAAATTATATAAATAAAACAGTATCATAGATAAAACAAAGAGATTGAAACATTATCATAGGTTGAAACATTATCATAATAAAATAGTATCAAAGATAAAAGTATAGTATAAGTATACCAATTCACATTATCTAAATAAAACAGTATCATAGATAAAACAAAGAGATTGATATAGTATCATAGGTTGAAACATTATCAAAGATAAAAATATGATATAAGTATACCAATTCACATTAATTCAAATAAAACAGTATCATAGATAAACCAGTATCATAAAACTAAGCATAAGATATTTTAATAGTTGAAGTAATGATACTATTTTAATACAGTATCATAGGTTGAAACATTATTATAATAAAACAGTATCATAGATAAAAACATGATATAAGTATATCAATTTACATTATCTAAATAAAACAGTATTATAGATAAAACAGTATCATAAAACTAAGCACAAGATATTTTAATGGTTGAAGTAATGATACAGTTTTAATACAGTATCATAGGTTGAAACATTATCATAATAAAACAGTATCAAAGATAAAAACATGATATAAGTATACCAATTCACATTATCTAAATAAATCAGTATTATAGATAAAACAGTATCATAAAACTAAGCACAAGATATTTTAATGGTTGAAGTAATGATACTGTTTTAATACAGTATCATAGGTTGAAATATTATCATAATAAAACAGTATCAAAGATAAAAACATGGTATAAGTATACAATTGTACATTATCTAAATAAAACAGTATCATAAATACTAGAGGCTTAATATATCAACATATTAAACGTATCTTAATATCTCACTATCATTAAAAACAAAGAAAAAAAATCAGCAAATTTCACTATCATTAGAAACAGCATCATATATTGAAACGCATATATTGAAACAGTATCAAGCATTTTACATGTTATAACATAAAACACTAACTCACAGCAACTACATTATCAAAAACTAGTTGAATTTATTCATCCAAACTCTATTCATTAATTGCATTGCATATGTTTCAATTGGAACAATATCTCAATATTTTCATGATTATTTTTAACCGAAAATGGTTACTTTATACAAAAATAAAAAATAAAAAAATATGTTCGCCATTGAAATACCAGCTTTCAAATTGTTTGTATGTGGTTACAGGCTACGGTGAGAAGAATCAAACACTAGAAGAAGATGAAAATTGTTAAAAGTAAATGAAGGAGTTTCTAAACAGGTATTGGAATGATTTTGTGAATTTTTACGTGTTTAAATGACAGTTTTTACAATTGGAGGGCATATTGGTCTTTTAGTAATAAAGTATGACTTTAGTTGAATTAAGATTAGATCATATGACTTTTCAGCCCACCATAGCATTAATAGTGACCGGCCCAAAATTTTTCCATTTATTATCACAAATTTGACAAGGTCTTATAGGTCCAGCGAAGGCCTCGCGGGCTCAGTAAAATCCACGTAAGCCTCGCGCGTCATTGTCAATACTAACCAAGCCCGAAAAGGCCTTCGTCGCTTGTAACAGCCCAGGCACCCACCAACGAATCCCGCGCGCCCATGGACAATCAAGAAAAGATTGTGTTGGTTTGTGATACGAACTTAGAAGGAAACCAAAATCTCAATCTCCCAATAATTGGCAACGTGATGTTGGAAATCAACTCAGATACGGATGAAAATCTAAAGGATCTTGTTGACATCCAATTACCCTTATCTTATGAGAAAGGAGGGTCCGGTCAAATATCTAATTGATTGCTTACCCAAATCATTTAGAACTCTGAACCTATAAATACAATATCTCTAATCATGCTAAGGTACACATTATTCTCTTTCCTAAAACTCTGTTCAACTTTCTGCTTGCTTGTCTCTCCTACATCCAAACACTCTCCCCATATTATTCTTATACCGACAGTTGACTTGATCGTTGGCCCCTTTTCTCTCGATGATCTTGGTTTCTAATAATTGTCTTAGTGTGGAGGTAACATACAGACTGATAGAAGATTGACTGGAGATCTGTTGACACGTAGATAGTGCAAATTTCGAGGTAAAAACGTTTGTTTTTAATTCATTAAGAATTTTAAAACTTATATTCCTAAATCAATTTATTTACATTCAAAAACCTTCAAAAACCTTTCAAAAATAAATAAGGAAAGAGAATAAAAAATAAATTATTCACTAATATTATGACATAAATAATTTTTCAAGGTATGCCTAAAAATTCCAAAGAATGGCGTATGACAATTATCAAAGGAAAAAATTGCAATTACTAATTTTGACATAGAAATTTTTTTTTTTAATTTTTTTTTTTTTTACTTCAATTAAAAGCACACATGGAGATTGGATTATGACCAAAAATTGACCAATGGCAATTACCCATGAACACTTTTTACTTTAATCTGTATCTTTATCGTATAGGTATAATTTTTTTATTTTTTAAGAAAAAGAACAAAATATTCTCATAAATTTTAATAAGGGTAAATAGCACAAAACGGCCCTACCTATTGAGGGTATTGTGGAAAACGTCCCTACCTTCAAAATTTTGGCATTTTCACCCTTACCTCTTGGATTTTCAAAACAAAACGTCCTTCAAATCCAAAAATATAGGGGTAAATTAGTCCAACCACTTTTTTCACATAAATATTACTTCTTTTAAAATTGGGGACTTCCCATGCAATTTCAAAATTGCATGACAGAGCTCCCTGCTTCCCAAATCGCTAAAAGGACGCGAAACCCTTTAATTTCGCAAGGCGGCGTCGTTATGTGCGTATGGAGGTTCTCTAACCTTTAAATCGTACTATATTAGATCCGTCGTTCGATGGTTTCAAATGTTTTCCTTCGTGGTTAAGCTCTTGTTTAGGATGTTTATGTTTTGTTGTTTTGTTATATTGTGTGATAAATCGTGTTTTTTATTCATTTTCTTTATTTTTGATGGGTGCTTACAGATTTTGTCACCGACCACGAAGATTCGGCCGACGACCAAGAACGATGTCGAGCGAGTTCCCAACGGCGGTCGCCGCCCACCACATGGTGCACTGCCTTCAACCTCTTGCGCTCCGGATGCCACCGCCACAAGAACCACCACGAGAAGCGAGAGATCTAAACACCTTATCACCACCCATTTCCACTAAGCTTGAAGTAGCGAGACTCTATCTACTGGGTGGTTCCCTATAAATAAGTCAATGTTGCGAGGTGTCGAATCTGCGCGTGGCGGTCAGAATCGCCGGCCACTGCTATGGAAGGAGCTCTTTCACGAACCGTAATTGCACACGAGCTTTGGAAGGAGAAGACAATGGCAAGTTTGATGAATAATACATCACATTGGGGACGGGGGCCTGCCATGCAATTTTAAAAATTGCATGGGAAGCCCCCCAATTTTAAAAAAAGTAATATATATGTGAAAAAAGTTGTTGGACTAATTTACCCCTATATTTTTGGACTGAAGGACGTTTTGTTTTGGAAATCCATTAGGTAAGGGTGAAAATGCCAAAATTTTGAAGGTAGGGACGTTTTCCACAATACCCTCAATAGGTAGGGACGTTTTGTGCTATTTACCCATTTTAATAAATATAAGATTACAGTACAAAACTTCTCTTAAAAATTAATAAATATGAAATTGTGCTTTCTTCGAGAGTAATAACATGATATTAATATAAATATCGTACTTTAATTTTTCAAGAGCAACAACATAATATTTTTTTAGAATATTTATAAGAAATAAATTTATACTTATTTGAGAGCAATAACAACACAAATATTCTTTTGAAATATTATTAGGTAGTAAATCGATACTTTTTAGGAGCATTAAGACAATATTCTTCTAAAATATTATGTATATTGTAAACAATTTTCAAATAATAGATGTCTACCATTAATCGGTGTAATGAAAAGATAAGCACACGGAACAATATATTGATTTTTCGTTTTGTAAATTAAAATAAACACGATACTAATATTTTCTTTTGGTTAAAGAAGAACCACTTTACTAGTTGAATTGACTAGAACTTCTTGTCTTTTTTCTCTTTTGAACATAAAGGAAGAGTTTCTTTGCCAACTCAATTAGCTAGAAATTCGTGCTGATAATGAAACAAGAGATAATAATATAAGAGAAATGAATGTAAATTATATATATTTTAAATGAGAATGACAAACTGATTAAGATACAAATTTGTTGAGTAAATATGATTATTTTCTATGTATTTTGGTAAGACTACGTACAATGGATCCGGTATTTTTATGAAATATTGGTCTTTGCAAAAAATGTCATTTGTACTTTTTGCAAATATTAGAAATCTAACTACAATTTTTTCTAATTAAAACTATAGACATATTGGTCTTTTTCATTAAATAAGAACAATGTGCACCAAAATACATATGTTAGGAATGTCCCTGCCAAAAAATAAATGTTAAAGACAATTTCCACACTGAAGACAAAGGTGAAGGACCATTTGTGCAAAATTTCCAAATACATACGATAAAGTTAATTTTTTATTTTTATTTTTTGGACGAAAGATGTTAGTGGGAATAATAAAGTTCAAAGGCTCATATCGATACTAATTTAAATAGTAAGAGCAAAATTTCTTATAATTTATCAAGTAATTAACAAGAAGAAAATATTATCTATCATAAACTACTCCATTAGCTAGAGTTCATCTAACACCTCTATTTATTGCTTGAGCTACATAGCAATAATCAATAAAAGTTTAAAAAATATATATATAAAGAATTAAGAATTCTACGTTAGGTGAATAGATTGAGCAACATTGTCAACATTGGTCCAGCTGGTAGGGATAGAGATCAATTTGGTTCCTCTGCTCGTGTACCACATGGTCACATTATTAATAAACCTATTGTCATTTTATTAATGGACCTATATTGTCGCATTATTAATGGAAATTCCATCTCACTTATATTTCTCTCTCTTTCTCTACATCTGTTAATTTAAACATGAAAGAAACTATGATGTTGATCATGCCTTGAAGCTTTTGTTACAAGTAATGGAAGCACTATTCGTAGTCAAACTATACTTGGCCATCCAGCTCGGACATAAAATCGACCATATGTCATCTTAGGTACAATTTTTAGTACCATCAATTGGCATAAAGAACTGCTACTAAAAGTCATGGTGAACACATGTTCTTGAGTCGCGACTGCATCCAATGATGACCCCTACTCTTGAAGATCAAGAAGCTCGCCTTGAAGATCAACACATACCTCCTGCTGCTGAGCAGGTCCTCTTCGTTGATCAGCCAACACATTTGACCTGTCTGTCCCTCGATCACCGTCGAAAACTCTGGAAGCATTTCAATAGCTTAGGCAACGGTCATAGCCATCACTCAGATCCTTGCTCAATGGGCTTCACCTCTTTATTTGTAATTTTGTTTCTTTTTTTTTTTTACCTTTTATATATTTATATATTTTTTATTTAAGAGGACATGATTGTTTATTTCAATCACTTTAATGGAATAATTTGGATGGATTTTGTCAATCTAGATTATCTACGTAAATTATTTAAATTTTAACGTAAATTACTCCATATATATTGCTTTATTTTTGATTAACTTGACGTTCTATACAAATAAGGTGGGTTGATTTTATACAGCAAAGGGACAGGGAAGAAGATTTGAAAATAATAGCACGGATTTCATGTTTGTTTCAAAAGTAAAGAAAGAGATTAAGAAAAAAAGAAAAAGAAAAAAAAAAAGATTTTAAAAACGGATTCTCCCTTTGGTACCATTAATAGTAAGCATTTCCACACATGCGCTAAGTATTATATACATTAAATTTTTTTTTTTTTTTTTTTTAAATATTTTTCATCGAAAGGAAGAGAGAATTCGTTAGGTTAAAGTTGAAGTAGGTGAGATCTTTAAGAATTATTTTCTTACATCATTTTCTTCTTTGATTATCTTTCCTTTTGTCTTTTCTTACAACATTTCCTTTTGTCTTTTCTCTCTTATCAAAATATGAGAAACACACGTCACTATTTGATAGAAAAACTAATGATTTTATTCCTTTTTAATTAGATAAATTATAATTTCAGTCTTTATTCTTTTAGATTTGTAGGAATTCCAACTCTATTCAATTTTATTCACATATACCATCGTCAACATTTCATTGATTCGCCAATATCCTTTTTAACAATTTTGTCCTTAACTTAAACAAATTAAAATAGAAAAAAAAACTTAAATGAAAAAATTGCATTTGGGATTCCTAACCTTTCAAAAAATATAAATAAAATAAGAGATTATTTAGAGATGTGGTGGACACAAATGAACAGCAGACCTTTTTCTATAGAATTTGACACCACCAATTCAGAAAAAGGATACACAGAATTTACAAGACACACTCTCCACCACTATATTTTGCATGGAATGAGAATTTGACACATAAAAAGTGCATGGAGCCAGCACTTACTACTTTTTTTTTTCTTTAGATTTTGCCCAAAAAGGAAGATATACCATATATATGATGCCGTCACGGGATGAAGATTGAGGATCGGCTTGATTGTTCCAATTATATGAATTTGTAATTAACAGCTGGCTCACCATCGTGATGTCGAAACATTAAAAGGTCGTTGTTATTGTTTTTATTTCGAACACGTTTTGAAAATTAAAATTTTAAAAAGTTTTAGAAAAATGTGGCCGACGATAGTAATGTAGAACTTCATAATGTTAACGTTTTCAATTTGGATTCCTTCTGAAAATTTATATTCTTAAAATGTTTTCGAAAATGTTTTGAATTTTATAAAAAAGTCTTTTTTAAATATACCATTCGAAAATTTAAAGAGGCGCGGTTTGACCTCCAAAAGCATCGCTACATATTCACTTATTGTCAAAAACAGTATCATACATCCTCTAAACAATAAAAATTGTGTCATTCCAAATCTTTTAATCTGGCACATATGTCCCTTAGTATATATACGCCGAAAGAACCTCTAGAGTCCATATATGTACGCAAAAAGAATCTCTGGAATCTAGATGGATTTCGTCCAAAAGTTCGTTACTTTACAAAAATTTAAACTTGTGACCTAAATTTGACTAATTTAGTAATGACAAAATCTCTATGCACATTCTATTATTTAAAATAATAATAATAAAAAAAAAAGAAAATATCATCTTCTTTCAACACCCTTCTCTACCAGATATGTGCGAAGCCGTGGGAGTTCATCCCTTGATTTGGAGCCCAAACTCACCGGAGTTTGGGTCTGAAACTTCATCCGGTTTGCAAAAAACGTTTGCGAAACCAGGAAGAATTTCTCCCCGCCCTTCAGTTTTAGACCTAAGCTCCAACAAGTTTGGGTTCGAGAGTGGAGGGGAATGAGAGAAAGAGGTGGAGGTGGAGGTGGAGGTGGAGGTGGAGGTGGGGGTGGGGGGTGGATGAAGACGTTTTTTTTTTTTTTTTTTTTTTTAAATTATTTGAGATAATTGAATGTAAATAAATCATTTTGTATTTTTGAAAAGTTAGAGACCCGTAACTGTTAATAATTATCCTTCTTACGAGTTTTCGTGTCAGCCCCAGCTATACTTAGCCCCCTGATGCCACTTGCAACTGTAGTTGCCCAATTTCGGCCGCACTTTGTGAATATTAGTTTCAGTTGTTAGTTATTTACGTTTGTTATAGTTTATTTTTCGTTATGATTCTTCAGCTTTTAAACGTCTACTCATATTACTTAGGTTTTTGTTACTTTAATTATTATAGGGAGTAGTTGGTATTCGAAGTATTGTCAAGCTCACTAGTGTTCACCGTCTGCACCAGCTATTGTAATTTTCTGCTTTCGATAATCAATGAATAAGCTATTTTATTGCATTCAAATACTTTGTTGCAAAGCTTTCTTTAATAACTCCTCATTACTGAATTGATCGAGAACAGACAGAATGTAGTTTAGAAGAGTAGACTACTGCCGTACGGTGCCTCTTTCTGTCCTAGAAAGAAAGGCGTCCCGTGATAGTTGTTATCAGAGCCACATCTCTTGACCTTCGAGAAGAAAACAATGAATCCAAATGCATCATACACAACTGAGGTGGTGGATCACAAAATGAGTACTAAACAACGCTTGAATATTGTGCTTGATGGGTAAACTACTAGGTTATGCAACGCTGTTGAGACCCTTGAGGAAAAGGTCCAAACAGTAGAGGCGGACATCCACGAATTAAACATTCAGCTGGATCCGAATGCATCATACACAACTGAAGTAGTGGATCACAAAAAGAGTACTAAGGTTATTTGAAACAAAAACTAAGTTTTTGGGGCATGAAATTTTTCAAGGAACCATTACTCGTATTAACATGTCCATTGAATTTACACATAAGCTTCCTAATTAAATCAAAAATAAAAAAATAATTACAAAGATTCTTAGGATGTTTCAATTATATCGTAGACATTGTTCTTAATATTTGGCAGATATGCAAACCAATTTTCCAAAGGTAAAACCCGATTGCTTGGAGTTGTTGTCAAACAAATGTCGTTATCAAAATTAAAGGATTAGTTAAGTCTCTACCTTGTCTTTGCATTCTCAACCCTCAAGCTTCTCTCATACTAGAAACTGATGCATCAGACTTAGGTTATGTTGGCATTTAAAACAAAAACTCAATAATAAAGAGGAATTGGTAAGATACCATTTAGGTGTATGGATAATTGCCCAAAAAATTATTCAAGGATAAAAAAGAAGATTTTATCTATAGTACTATGTATTACAAAATTTCAAGATGATTTAGTCAACAAATATTTTTTGATACGTACTGACTTCAAAGCTTATAGAGAATTTTTATAGGACATAAAAATTTTAGTGTAGAAACAAATTTTTGTAAGATGACAAACAATAATATCTTGTTTTGATTTTTCAATTGAATATATTAAAGGTACTAACAATGTTTTTCCACACATTTTGACAAGAGCATTTTTACAAGGACGAATAGAGAAAGAACTAGATGAGCAAAAAATCCTAGTAACTCACATTCCTCTCCACAATCCAAAGATTCATATGCGATTAATGTAAAGAAAGCAAATGCTCCTTCTCCAAACTCAAAAGATTCCTACTTAATGGTCCTTGTCCCTCAAAAAATGGCTCTTTTAAAAAATCCCCATCAAAGACATTGTCTTCTTCCTAAAAAACCATTAAATCGTTCAAAATAAATTTGAATAGTTAGAAAAAATTCCAAAAGCACCTCAAATTTTCTCCAGACTGCTAGCCAAAAATCAATTTCGTCAAGTCAATCTAACTTGCCAATTATCAATAAAAATCAATTACTAGCCACAAGTTATTTTCTCAAAGAAGATTTCAAGACAGTCGTTTTTCTCGAAAATGAATTTCAAGACAGTCGTTTTTCTCAAAAATGAATTTTCTCAAAGCTCATTCTCTTTCGAAAATTTAAATAAAATCTTTTCTCAAGGTTTTGCTTTCATTCCTGATAATCTCTTAAAAACGAGAAAATTTTATGAGTTTATTTTAGTTGTTACTGATTTGATTAAACTTACTCATAGACCTAACCCTGAAAGCCCATATTTCTTTGAAATAAAAATCCTTAATATCTTCACACTCTATGTCAGAAAAGATTTTCAAAACCTTTCATTCCAGAATCCTTCTTTTATAGAGATTATAAGCAATTTTGGAATTATGTATTTTATATGTAGTTCTATACATTTTTGGTTCATACTTTTTGTCATAAATTATTTCATAAACTGTTTCAAGATTGGTGGCTCTTTTTTGGAATCACTGAAGAGATTCTTCTAGAAGAAATAAAACAAGGTTTAAAAATCTACTGTTCAAAATACAATGTTCAAGATGAAAGTCCCTTATTCCATTTCTCCAGACAATTTAACATTGCCTCAATATTTTGTTGGTATTTTTTCATCAATGCTCAAGTTGATCAATTTACTTCGAATACCTTAATAAGGAGATTCAAGATCAAATGGTGAGAAAAAGTTCATTATATCTTGTGCCAGTTCTCAAGCTGTTCTAGATTGGATTTTTCGTTGAGAAAGAATTGCACAATTACAACTTTCTCCAATGCAATAAGAGAAAAAATTTCAATTTACTCGTTCAAAAAAAACAAATAATGGCAACTCTATCTCAGTGTTCAATTCCTCAATATATGACAAAAATTATTAGTAGTCTTTCCTCGACAAGTAGCACTACGGTTTAAATGACGACAATGAAGTCTCAAACCCTAATCCAAATGAAGATGACTGTTTTGGTTTAGATGACGACAATGAAGTAGCATCATGGTTTAGACGACAACAACGGAGTCTCGTACCTTGGTCCAAATGAAGATGACTGCTTTGGCTATGATTTAAGTTAGAAATAGTTCATTTCAATTTCAAAACTAACTACAACAAAGTTTATTTTTGATGAATTATTTCTGACAGAAGAAGGACCCCTACTCAAAATAATTCTAGCATATTTAAGTGGAAGTGACCCCCCTCCTCAAAATAATTCAAGCTTTTGTCAAATAATTTCAAAATTTTCAACCACACGTTTTCAAGCATGGAAAACATAGAGCATCTACCAACAAGAAAACATCACATTTTTTGTGAATGGAAAAAAACAAGCATCTTCAACAGTTTATCAAATTTTTTGAATTCGTTTTTCAAATCCGAAAAATGCCTATATAAGGGGCAATATCCTCAATGGTCGAGCATTCGAAAATTCTTTAGTTTTAATATTTTGTTTCTTTAATATCTCTGTTATAATTTTATTTGTGATCAAGTCGGAGAGTTTATGCACATCATGTATTTCAATTATCAAATTAGTAGCAATATTATGTATTTCAATTATCAAATTAGTAGCAATATTACAAGTTGTTCAAGAATTATTGAGATGCTATTTTAAAAATACTGTTTCACTGTTCACTTACTGTTTATCAATAATTTACTGTTCATTATCAATATTTTCTGATTTTTCATATTTATTTTCTTAATTTAAATATACGTTATCCTATATTTCATATTCCACACCTTATTGGTACGAGAGCCAAGTGGTGTATTGTTAATCTGGTCTTATGTGTGCAATGGTGGATCTAGGATTTTTAAGTCGTGGGAGCCAAAAAATAATTTTGGAGGGGGCTTTGTGGGCAGCCTCCCGATTTTTTTTTTTTTGGGCAATCTAATCAATCTACAAGTAAAATATAATAATCAAATTTAATTTGCAAATTCACATCACAAATATCAATATACAAAGCAACCAAACAATCATTCATCAATTGACCACCTATCTCCATTTCAAAAACAAAAAAATATAGCAAAGTTACGACGTAACATTATGTATTATATATCAAAAAATACCGCAAAGTTACGAATAAATTAGAAATATCTATTTCATTAAAAAAAAGAGTAGTCTTTCACACTTGTTAAGATGAATTTTGTGAGACTTCAATTTGATGATTTTGTGATTTCTTCCACTATTTTTAATCTTTCATTTTTTGACAATGAGATGCGCAAAGGGCTAAAGGAAATGGAGTTAGGAAAATAAAAAAGAAAGTGTAAAAGTCAAATGTGAACCATTTACTTAAAAAAAAAAAAAAAAAAAAAAAAATCAAATGGGTGTGGGGGCCATGGGGTCCAAATCCGCCCCTGTATGTGTGTGTTTTTTTATTATTGAGAATTAGAAACTCTAATTTTATATTATCGAGAGTAAAATGTTGCAAAAAGAAAATAGGCACACACGAACAAGTAAGTTTTATACAGGTTAATTTCAATGTGAGACTATGTTATCTCTATGCTGCTGTAATAATTCATAGAGATGTCCCTATTTTAGAAACAATGTATAATTCTCATTTTGTAATGTTCACATTTATTTATTTAAGCATTACGTAGTAATAGAACAAGAAATTTATAATAGTTTTGATTTGTCGATTGATGTAAACAATTTTGATGAGCTTGCGAACAATGGGACGAAACAAATAGATGTCAATATTTATCGGGCACATGTAGAGAAATCAGTTATATTTGGTGAGAACGACTGTCCCAAAGATCTTGACACTGATTTAACAACAAAAGTCAATGAGTTTGATTTGGATGATAATTTTTCTTTAACAAAGATCTTCTGAGGATAGTGGATTAAACAATTGAGAGGATACGTGAGACAACTAGAACTGAAGTTCTAAAAGTAAATATTTGCATATTCCATTTCTCTTGAAGGGTTTGTTTCATTTTGAATAAATTTAGATTTTTGTTAAAGTTGATAAAAATTGATAAAATGTGTGGTTGAAAAATTATAAAAAATTGAGGGTCCATAAAATGTGTTTAATTGTTGACTTTTATTACAGTTTTTCAACAAAATTTTAAGTAAAATCAAGCAAGTCCAAATAATGCTTAATAGCGGACATCTCTTGTTTTAGATTTTTATTTTTTATTTTATCTTAGATGTGATCCATTTTATGCAAAGTTTATTAATTTTTACGAACATTTCGGTCCAACGGCAACTTTAATGAATGAGAACCCACTAGATGTTCATTTTAAAAGAAATCCAAAACTCGCGAGAGAATTGGGAATAGCATTTAGGGGTGGGCATATTATAGCCAACCCACCTAAATCGATCGAACCGAATCGAATTGGGTCGTGTTGGTTCGGTTTTTCACTCTTCATCAGTTTGGTTTGGGTTGTTTGTTGAAAAAAAATTTCGAGTTGGTCGGTTTCGGATTGGGAGAAATAAACTAACACAACCCGAAGTAAACCGAACCGATTTTAAAGCCCAGGAATTAATATTAAACCAAAGTCCCAAACAGCCCCAACTCAATTGAAACCCAACATTAATGTTGGATCATATATATATATTGGACATGTTACCAGGCCACATGTTAATGCAAATATAAAGGATCATATTTAACATGTTTGATTTGAAAATGTTGAGTCATATTAGGACATGTTATCCTATTTTGATTCAAATGTATTATGTAGATGATTATAATTAATATGTATTGATTTGTTATATTTTGAAAAACAGATTAACAAGTTGCAGGTCCAAAAATTTCTTCAAGATTTAAATTTTTTTTTTTTTTAATACAAATACAAGCCAAAACCACCCAAGATTGGGTCGGTTCGATTTGGGTTGGTTTACCCTCACAATTCGGGTTGGTTCGATTTGAGAGAAAACTAAAACTGAAATGGTGGGTTTGGTTTCGGGTTGGGCCCAAAATCGAACCAATCCAACTCTTGCACACCATAACTGCATTAGAGAAATTCATTGGTGCGCTTATGGTCTTTTTGAAATGTGGTCAATGAATAAAGAGAACGAATAAAATTTATCTTTATCATATTTGGATGAAATTGAATTCTAGATAAATTTTTATCAGGATAACAATTTAAGCAAAAAATGATAATAAATTTTATCCTCGAATGGAGGAGGACAATTTTTTATCAGGATAAAAGTTTCTCAATTTTTTTAAAAGACGAACATTCATATCCTAGGGTAATCGCCACTGTCAGCCGCTACTCGCCATCCACCACCTTCCTCGTTCGCGGCCGCCGCCGTCCACCATCGCCCCCTGCCACCACCGTTCGCCTCTACCACCGCTTAGTCACTCCACCCATTTTTTTTTCTTTTAATTTTTTTATTTACTTTTTTTCGTTTAATTGAGGATAATAATTGAATTGTCTTTTTTACAAAAAACTGATTTTTTTAATAGTAACTTTTTCTATTCTTATACCTAGTTGAACCAAATAAGATAATAATAAACATGTTATCCGAATAACTATAATTTAGATAATTTGTATCTAGATAAATATTTTTATCCACAAATCAAACGAATTTGTATTTAAACAATTACATCAATATCAAAGTGTTTGAAGCTTAGCTACTCAAAGTGTACAAACCAAATCATAAGACCCCAACTTATGCATCACGGAGATGTTCTAGTTCCTCCTTTTGAGTTTGGTACAATTGAAATCAAGAGTAATCATGGTGGTACGAGTTAATTGATGTACGGTGTTCTTTAAAGGACATGTTTTATCTTTTTTTTTTTTGTCTTTGATTTATGGATTAATTTTTCTAATTGCCACTTAAGTTTTTACTAAATTTTAAATTAGTCATTAAAATATTTTTCTTCTCCTATTAATCATTGAAGTTATTTAATGATTTCACACCACTAGCCAAGTAAATCTAAGGGAAAATTTCAGTTTTGGTTTTCAATATTTACCCTCTTTCGCAATTCTGTCTTGACTCTTTATTTCTTGACAATCTTATTTGTAACATTTTATTTTTTTTACACCCTTAACTCCTAATAATAATTTATAGAGTGTTAAAAAGAAAATTTACCTATAAATTAAAATAAAGTAAAAATATATAAATGAAAAGGAAGAAAATTTTAAATCGAAAAAAAGAAAAAAATGAAATTTGACCATTCTTTTTCATCTGAAAATAAACCACCGCAACCAGCCACCAACTACTACTACAGTCCCATACTAGCAACCAACTACCATCTCAGAGCATCAACATAACTCCCACACGCTACAACAAACAATCATCATTGATCTTATATACTAGTGTAGGACAACTATTTTATGTTAGTACGAAACTCCAATTAAGAATTAATAGAGAAAAATATTAGATAAAATAAGAATTAAATACAAAACTAGTTTTAAGAAGAAATTGTGAATCTGATAAGTAGTAGTCAAAATAGTATTAAGAACAAAATGTCTTAGCCTCTACCTAGCAACGACACCACCCGTTTAAGGTGAATTAATATATTTTTTAGTTAATCTTCTTTTATTAATATATATTTCCTATACGTGTATTTAATGGTAGATTCGTCTTTCAAACACTCATTTAATAGAATTTTTTGACATAAATGACAGTAAGGACTGATGGCGCAAAACAAATTAAATGTTGGACATAAGATTGTCAAGAAATAAAAATTCACGATAACGGTATTAAAGTGGGTAAAGATTTGGGATGACTGCTGAAATTTTCCTTAAATCTAAAGCATAACATGAGTGACCATTTGTGAAATTATAAATTAATAACTTCAATAACTAAGATAAGAAAAATACTTTAATGATCAATTTGAAAATTTTTACAAATTTTAATGACAATTATTGAAATTAACCCTTTGATTAATTGTATTGCCATTCCGTCGATTTCTTTTGTGATTTTAGTTTTAACGTTTCTATCTTATTATTTTTTTAATCATATTCACGTATATTTCTATAATATCTAAAAAAAATTGCCAAATATAGTGACAAGTTAAAAATAAGGACAAAAATCGTCTTTTTACGCTATTTTAACAAATTTCTGTGAAAAGGGATGATTTCTGCCTATTAGCGAAATGTTGTGTATAAAATTGTGACGAAAAATAGTTGAGGCTAAGTCTGTTACCTACTATCCTCAAAGATTGAGAACGAATTATGCAATTTTCCTATTAATTTCTTTCACCGTATTTCTTTGAATTATCTCAATCTAACAAGATTAAACTAGATAGGGGCTTGGACCTCTATTGATATCTAGATGATCAAAAGTTAAAGATAATGGATAAATTTTATCTTATCTTGTTTGGACGAAAGTAATATCGAGATAAACTTTTATCTGTATAATAATTTAAGCAAAAAATGAAGATAATTTTTGTCCTCAGAAGGAGAAGGACAAACTTTTTTATTCGAGTAATGATTCATTCATATTTTTTAAAAGACGAATGAACCATTTATAATATTAAAAAAAAAATCTATTTTTGAACATCTATAACCTAAGATAATCCTGCCATCCTCCTGACACCTAGGGATGGCAAAATAACCCAACCCTTCTTGATTACTAATCGGGGAGGGGATGGGGATCATGGTCCATCTTCCAAATTCTCTGAACCTGTCTTGAATCTCTTTCTATTTTATTTTACAATTATATATTAAAATTTAAATTGTATTTAAAAAATAAAAAATAATATTACAAATTAATTAATTAATTAAACGACAGTAAATGATGATTTTTTTAATTTCTGCCTCGCATTCCAAAAATCTCCAATGGGGCGGGAATGATAATGGCTGCCTCGACCCATTGCCATCCCTACTGCCACTGTCACCACTTCCGCCACTGTCCTTCGACCATTGCCCTTTGCCACTGCCACCGTCCTACACCATCACCATCATCTATTCCACCCTTTTTTTTCTCTTTCAGTTTTTTTGAATTTGTTTAATTATGAATAATTGTATAATTGTCTTTTATATATATATATATATATATCAAAAATTGACTTTTTAAAAGTGATTTTTTTTTAATTCTTATACTTAGTTGAACCACCAAGATAATAACAAATATGTTATCCGAATAACTCTTATCTATATAATTTTTATTCAGATAAATAATTTTATCCACAAACCAAACGGTCCAGTAGAGACACACAAGGTTAAAAATATTTTAGACTAGACTAATTTATGTTATGAAATTAAATGAAGAATAAAGAAAAATATAAGAGATATGAAGTGAATTGTGTAATTTGATTATAACTATGGACCCATATTTATAAGGGTCCGAAGAGAGTTACAAATTGATTTAGATACAGACTTGTAGATCAAGTAGGACTTATCTAAGTATCCTGATAAGACTACATAGTCATCAATAATTATCCCATAATTTTATAACACTCTCCATTCGAGGACTATTTCTACAATAACTGTTTCGTTAAAAACTTTGTTTGGCAAAAATCCAGTGGGACAAAAATATCAATCGAAGGAATTTTTTTTTTATATAAAAAATTAGAGTAATCAAATGCGGCACATTAAAACCTTATCGGGAAAACTCAGTTGGACAAAACTTGAGCAAAGGAAAAAGAGTATAGCTACTCCCCATGATTTCAATCAATGAAAAAGCTTGTATCGAGCTATCTATATCTTATTTGTCAATGTCTTCAATGACATCATCTTTTTAAAACTTGTATAAAACAATTCTGGTGAAAAGTGCTCCATGTTATAACCTCCAAGAAATATCATCTTCATACACCATATCTGGTTGAGTGTAGCCAACATGATGGTCTGATGCAATTACATTGAAAACAAATCTTGTAGTTGCTCCCTTCAGAGTTTTTGTATACAATTTGTAACACGAGAGGATAACCACATGGTTATATTGAGGGTAAATGTATGTAGGTTATGGACAACCATAATTATAAAATTTATAACACTTCTAATTGGATATTATTAACATAAAGAATATGCCTCGTTAAAACTTTACTATAAAAAATCTTGTGGGAAAAATTCAAGTGAAGAAAAAATAGTACATAATTCTTTTGAATACAGTATGAAAATTGTCTCATTAAAAACATTGCCTAGAAAACCCAACGGGATAATACCTCGGTTAAGGAAAAGAATACAATATGTATTTACTCCCCCTCATGGTAATATCACTCGAGATATGTACTTTTATCGATTAAGTTTCGTGAAAACTTAAACTAAATGCTTTAGGCATATTAAATCCTCAAAAGATTTATATACATAGTATTATTATTCATGACATATATAAGTCTTTTGCGAAAGTTGTTATGTTGAAATTCGTATATTATATCCTACGACTTAATTTTCTTATTTCATTTTCGCATAAGTAATATTGGCTTTACACTGGACTGCAGGTCAAAAAAACTTCGGTGGTGTTCTCTTTGCGTTTGAGTTTTGTGTTTTGAGTTTTAAATTTATTTTGTGTTTTGTGTTTTGAGTGTTTATTTTTGAGATTTTTGAAAGTGCGTTCTTTTTAATTCGAAAATTATTTCTGAAAACGGAAAACTCGAAAACGCGTTTACTTAATTTTTTTTAGAAATTTGGACTTACATAGAATTAAAAACAATTAAAAATATTTTAAACTTGGAATTAAAAAAATTTAAACACAATTAAAAATAATTATAAATAATGAAAAACACTTAAAAACAATTAAAAACATTTAAAAATAATTAAAAATATTTAATTATGGAATTAAAAACTTTTAAAAGAATTAAAAATATTTAATTATAGAATTAAAAATATTTAAAAACAATGAAAAACATTTAAAAACAATTAAAAACATTTAATTATGGAATTAAAAATATTTAAAAATTATTAAAAACAATTAAAAACATTTAAAAAGAATTAAAAATATTTAATTATGGAATTAAAAATGTTTAAAAACCATTAAAAATAATTAAAAACATTTAATTATGGAATTAAAAACATTTAAAAAATGAAAAACATTTAAAAACCATTAAAAATAATTAAAAACATTTAAAACGCTTGGAAAGGAGAGGGAAATCGAACCCATGACCTGCTGATTGGAAAATCGCGCCTCTGACCACTTTGGCAAGGAACCACGCATTGTTAAAATAACGCGAAAAATGGTTAAATCATGATTATTTTGACCAGCGTAAAAAAAAAAAAAAAAAAAAAAAAAAAAAGGGCAACCAAGATTCAAAACGGGGACCTCCGCGGCCAAAACGCGCGTTTTGGCCGTTTTGGAAAACACCCGAGTTTTGTTAAGAAAATGCAAAAACGGTTAAAATGTCATTTTGTGTTTCCTTTGCAATTTTTTAAGTGTTTTCAAAAATGTATTTTCAAAAATGGCAAAATGAACATGTTTTGACTATTTTCAAAAATACAAACAGAAAATGGGTTGAAAACACCAAAGAGAACATGGCCTTCAAATTTTTAGTAAGTTCAATTTTGCTTGGATCACATCTTTTTATTTTAGCCAATCATATTTATGTTGATATTCTTCGATGAATTTTGATTCAATATCTTCGCATTCGTTCACAATATTGCTCACTATATTGTATTATAAATACGTTGTCGACAACTATCTATTTTCGATTCCATTTCTTTCTGCATAACGACATAACTTATTGATATCTCTTCAATTTATTATTTTAGCTAGCTAAACGACTTCTGGGTTTTTATAATTTATTATGTATATACACTCTCCAAGAGTATACGACTCCTCAATTGGACCATATTTACTATTTGCTCTAGTTTTATTTTGAGAATTTTTTTTTAGAATCAAATGTCACCACACTTCAAACATGCCATTAATTTACCAGATATAATGTTAATAGATTGTCCTTCCAGGATGTCAATATGAATTGGAACATTTACAGCTAACTTCTGGTTCGTATTGTCATTGTGCGAGAATTTAGAAAACATAATATGAATTGAAACAACTTTATTTATTGTTACATTTATATCTTTAACTTCTTTTTTATCAGATTCTTATATCTTTAATTAACCTTTTATCAATAACTACGTCTTGTTCCAAAGAAAAGTTTTCATCCAGTAATTTTATATATTAGTGTGCTCTAAATGGAGGGACACAATAATCATTTTACTAACAATTTGTTATAAAGCATAAAAATTGGAACAACTAATTATTATTAATTTTTTCCTTGGAGAAAGGTGAGTTTGTAAATAGTGTTAGGGAAAAAACTAGATGTACAAATGTATCAAGTATTTTTCCTTTTTTACCGTGCAATTAAAATGAATGTTATCAACTCAATTCAAGCAATATAAATACTAGAATAATAAATAAAGCTAGACAACACCAGAATTATTCTTTAACGTCGTAAAACCCTTTAAGATAAAGGGAAAATCGACGCAAGAAACCGACAATGTCCACTATCAATTGAATAAATATTACAATGTTTCTTCTCCAGATTTATGCCCTAAATCAAGAGGTAATCCAACACACCAAATCAACAACACTTTATTGGCTAACTACAATAACCATCATCTAACACAATAGATGGAACCCCAAAAATATAACGCCAATAAAAAAAGAGAAATACCTCACCAAATAATCAATGGTGGAATACAAGAAATGAAGAAGAAAATCCAAATTTGTACCCAAATTTTTCTTGCCAAGAGCAATCCTTTTTCTTCTTTTTTTAATTCTCTGTGCGCGTACGTTGTTGTTCTCTGCTGCTCATATATATATTATCTCTGCCTCCCTCTCTGCGTGTTATTCTGTTCTCTCTGTACGTGTGTTATGTTGGGGTGTATATATATATACATATTCAATCCAGAAAACAGTGGCAGGAAACCAATTCTAAGTCAATAAGAATTCTTTGACCAAACAATTGCAAGCTTGGTCCTTTTGCAAGTTTGGTCCTTAGACTTTAATTAAAGTTTCACTTAAATCTAAAACAATTTAATTCTCATGGGCTGGATCCATTTAATTAAAATAAACAATTGGGTCGAATAATTAAAACCCAACAATCTCCCCCTCCAGTCCATGAGGGAGGTACACCATAAAACTCCAGTCAATCATTTGGAGTTCATCCCCGCATGCTCTCAAGACAAAACATAAGCTTCTGCTTGGTAACAACCTTGGTCAACATATTGGAAATATTTTCATCAGTGTGAATCTTTTCCAACTATAAATATTTTTCTTCAAGTGCTCCACGGATCCAATGATATCTCACATCAATGTGTTTAGTGCGAGAATAATATGTAGAATTCTTACTCAACTCAAGAGCGCTCTGACTGTCACAATAAATTATGTACTCACTTTGCTTCACATTTAGCTCCTCAAGAAATCTTTTCATCCATATCATCTCTTTTCCTGCTTCAGTCACTGCTATGTACTCAGCCTCGGTAGTGGATAAAGCTACACATTTTTGCAGTTTTGACTGCCAATAAACAGCTCCCACTGCAAAAGTAAACAAGTACCCAGATGTAGATTTTCTGCTATCAAGATCTCCAGCCATATCTGCATATGTATATCCTGTCAAAACTGGTTGAGCTCCCCCGAAACTCAAACACAAAGTAGATGTTCCTCTAAGATACCGCATGATCCATTTTACTGCTTCCCAATGATCTTTGCCCGGATTAGACAGAAATCTGCTTACCACACCAACTGCATGTGTAATATCTGGTCGAGTACATACCATGGCATACATCAAACTACCAACTGCTGAAGAGTATGGAACTACTTCCATTTTCTTCTTTTCTTCACTAGTCGAAGGACATGATCTTTTGGTAAGTTTGAGATGACCACCAAGGGGTGAGCTAATTGATTTAGCTCCTTTCATACTGAATCTTTTAAGTACCCGCTCAATATATTTTTCCTGTGATAGCCAAAACCTCTTAGACTTTCTGTCTCGAACTATCTCCATGCCCAAGATTTGTTTAGCCATCCCCAAATCCTTCATATCAAATGACTTATGCAAGGCTTCTTTCAATTTCTTAATCAACCCTGCATCCTGGCCAACTATAAGCATGTCATCAACATAAAGCAGTAAAATAATGAACTTGTCACCTGGAAAAGATCTGATGTAAACACAAGAATCTGAAGTTGTCCTCGTGTATTCCTGACTTTCCATAAAAGCATCAAACCTTTTGTACCACTATCTTGGTGCTTGCTTGAGCCCGTACAAACTCTTCTTCAATTTGCACACAAGGTGTTTTTTCCCCTTTTGTTCAAAACCTTCTAGTTGCAACATATAAATCTCTTCCTCTAAGTCACCATGTAGGAAGGCAGTCTTCACATCAAGTTGTTCCATTTCCAAATCTTGACTAGCTACTAAACCCAAAACAACTCTGATGGATGTCATTTTCAAAACAGGAGAAAAGATCTCATCAAAATCAACACCATATTTCTGCCCAAAGCCTTTAACAACCAATCGAGCCTTGTACTTCATCATATCACCATTGCCGTCTCGTTTGATTTTGTATACCCATTTGTTCCTCAATGCTTTTCTACCCTTAGGAAGATTCACTAACTCATATGTATCATTCTTTCTCAAAGAATTCATCTCTTCCATCGCATTGCTTTCATCCAAGGGACTTTATCATCGCGAATCATGCCTCTGAAAGACTTTCCCGCTCTCCATCAAGAGTAAGCAAAATATAGTCGGAAGTAGGATATCTAGAAGATGGTATGTGCTCTTTAGTAGACCTCCTAACATGTGATTCTTCATCTAGAATCTGCTCTCCCTGACTAGCAATCTCATCAACAGGCATATCACCATGAGCAATGTCATCAACATCATCAGTAGGAACTATATTATCTCCAACAATAGGCTGTGGTGTTGTAGACATGAGATCAGGAACAACTGCAGTCACTTTCTTAGGCTGCTCAACTTTATTAAAGTCATCAATCGTCTGGTCTTCATGAAAAATCACATCTCTACTTCTCACTGTCTTCTTTTTCTCTAGATCCCACAATTTGTAGCCAAACTGTTCATCACCATATCCAAGAAAAATACACGGAGTACCTCTATCATCAAGCTTTGACCTATGTTCCTTAGACACGTGCACAAATGCCTTGCACCCAAACACCTTCAAACGAGAGTAGGATATATCTTTATCACTCCACACTCTTTCTAGAATATCAAAATCTAAAGGAACAGAAGGAGATCTATTGATCAAATAACAAGCAGTTTGAACTGCTTCACCCCAAAAAATTTTAGGTAGCTTGGCTGTCTTCAACATGCATCTGACTCTATCAAGAATAGTACGGTTAATTCTTTACTCACACCACCATATCTTTGAGGAGTATTAGATTCTCGTGAACTCATGTCGAATCCCAAATTTTAAACAATACTCCCTGAACTCATGTGAAGTATATTCTCCACCATTATCCGTTCTGAGACCTTTCAAAGGTTTCCCTGTTTCTCTTTCTACCATAGTATGAAATTGCTGAAAACACTGAAACACTTGGTCCTTAGATTTCAAAAGATATACCCATAGTTTCCTAGAAGCATCATCAACAAAGGTAACAAAATATTTGTTTCCACCCAAAGAAGCCACATCACCAGGAGAGCACACATCAGAATGTACTAATTCTAAAATATCTTCTTTTCTTCTAAAAGAGCCACTAAAAGACACTCTATGTTGCTTACCGTATAAACAATGATCACATTGGTTTAGCGACATACCATTGGCTAAGGGAATGAATGTCTTCTTAGCCAGAACCTGCAACCCCTTTTCACTCATATGGCCGAGCCTCTTGTGCCAGAGCTCGGGAGATGAATCTTCAACTGCATTCAACCCATTTTTACAAGCTTTTCCATAAGTATTGTATAGCGTGCAACAAGCTTTCCCTCTAGCAATAACCAAAGAGCCTTTTGACAATTTCCATTTCAAACCATCGAAGCTGTTGTGATAACCCTGCCGATCAAGAGCATCAACTGAAATTAGATTAAGGCGCATATCAAGAATGTGCCTCACATCTTTCAACATCAAGGTGCAGCCGACATCTGTTTGCAAGTGAATGTTGCCAACCCCTACAATCTTAGATTGACTAGTATTTCCCATCTTCATGATACCAAAATCACCCACTGTGTAGTTAGCAAACAAATTTATGTTTGAAGAAACATGGTAAGAAGCACCGCTATCAACAATCCATTCAATACTAGGATCACCAATGTGTAGGCACTCCTGCTCTCCACAAGAGAGTATATCATCATCATCAGATACAACAGCTGTAGTGTTCTTGTCATCTTCTTTCTTCTGATTGCCACATTCCTTTTGCTCTCTCAACCAAACTCGACAATTTCTTTTAATATGACCCTCTTTGCCACAACGGTAACAAACAACCTTTTTGTCTTTTAATTTTGATCTGCCTCTTGACTTGCTGTAACCTCTTTGCCATCTATTCTTGTTCCTTCCTCTATCCTCTGTAACAAGAGTTTGTGCATGATCTGAACCCGTACGTATACCTGCAGTTTTTCTTCTTGTTTCTTCATTACGATCACCGCCTTTTACAGAGTCCATAGTCAAAACATCATCAGCAGCAGAGTTATTGATAGTCACAACAAATATCTCCCAACTATCTGGCAAAGAACTCAAAATCAACAAAGTCTGCAATTCTTCTTCAAGAATCATATCCATAGTATCTAACTCGATTATGATATTCGAAAATTGTTCGATGTTCCATCACTCACGCCTTCTTTATATTTCATGTTGACCAAGTCTCTAATTAAAAAGGACTTCTTAGATGCAGTTTTCTTTTCAAACATAGACTCCAATTTTGACCACAATTTATAAGCATTAGTCTCTTGTGCCACATGATGAAATACACTATTATCTACCCACTGTCTGATAGTCCCAATAGCTTTTCTATTCTGAGTATACCATTGCTTGTCTACCATGTCATCTGGTTTAGCCTCATCACCCTCAATAGGTTCATGTAAATCCTTACAATAAAGGATATCCTCCATTCTAGGCTTCCAAGTTCCCAATTATAATTGGTCAGTCTAATCATAACACTACCAACCGGTTCCTCCATTTTAATCCACACAACCCAAACCTAAGCTCTGATACCACTATTAGGGAAAAAACTAGATGTACAAATGTATCAAGTATTTTTTTTTTTACCGTGCAATTAAAATGAATGTTATCAACTCAACCCAAGCAATATAAATACCGTAAATAATAAATAAAGCTAGACAACACTGTAATTATTCTTTAACGTCGTAAAAACCCTTTAAGATAAAGGGAAAATCGACGAAAACCGACAAGAATCCACTATCAATTGAATAAATATTACAATATTTCTTCTCCAGATTTATGCCCTAAATCAAGAGGTAATCCAACACACCAAATCAACAACACTTTATTGGCTAACTACAATAACCATCATCTAACACAATAGATGGAACCCCAAAAATATAACGCCAATAAAAGAAGAGAAATACTTCACCAAATAATCAATGGTGGAATACAAGAGATGAAGAAGAAAGCCCAAATTTGTACCCAAATTTTTCTTGCCAAGAGCAATCCTTTTTCTTCCTTTTTAATTCTCTGTGTGCGTACGTTGTTGTTCTCTGCTGCTCATATATATATTATCTCTGCCTCCCTCTCTGCGTGTTATTCTGTTCTCTCTGTACGTGTGTTATGTTGGGGGTGTATATATATATACAAATTCAATCCAGAAAACAGTGGCAGGAAACCAATTCTAATTCAATAATTCCCAATTCTAATTCAATAAGAATTCTTTGACCAAACAATTGCAAGCTTGGTCCTTTTGCAAGTTTGGTCCTTAGACTTTAATTAAAGTATCACTTAAATCTAAAACAATTTAATTCTCATGGACTGGACCCATTTAATTAAAATAAACAATTGGGTCGAATAATTAAAACCCAACAAATAGAAGCTTTATTGATTAATATTCTACATTCTCATAAACTTGAGTTACACTTCAATCAAAAGAACTTTATTCAGAGTACATTTTATTTATTTGGTCATGAGATAACTGGTACGGAATACATAATATTATGCCAAGTAGCTTTAGATCGATCATCGATGGAAGCAAATTGGCTAGGAATCCTCAAACTCAATCTTGATACCATTTATTTTCACCGGATAATTACTCTTAGGGATCAATGTCACCAATACCTTGTCATAATCCCGGGCTCCTAATTCCTCCAGCACTTGAGAAATCCTAAATTTTGTACTTCCATTCGCAGTCATCTGGTGTCCATGGGGCAAATTGCTGAAGCTCCCCAAAAACTCGGTATTGATCGGACGACAAGCATTTACATCATCTTCGTTGATGTAGACGTTAAATTTGACGTAATTTCTTTTATCGTATTCTATTCCCTCAATGACGAGTATCTCCTCTGACGATCCAGTTCCGGACTTCTTTGGTCGTTTGACAATGACGTTTATTGGTTTGTCCAATGTTATCGGGAAAACCTGAGCAGGGTCGGGTGCAGAAGGCAAGGTTTTTGCCTTTGCCCGAGGTTTTGGCTTCGCACTATCATCCAGCCATGGAATGGGCACGTCTTCATATTTATATCCAAGTTTTGTGTTATCCAGACAATCTTTAATACTCACTCTTACGGGCTTGGCCTCCTCATTGTAGAATATGAAGGAGGTAAATAACCAATCTCTGTCTGTAAAATTGCTTCCACCGAGTTTATTGAGCTTAATGGTCCACATCCGATCAACATTTGCATGGTGAGCATAGAAAATCGGGTCTCGAGCGGACGAGTATAAGGCACCCAAGTCGATTAGATTGCTCCGATCGTCACTGGTTCCGGTCCAAGAATGGATGACATTATGAGGAGTTAGCTCAATTTGACCGGCGGTCGTTTTTATGTCGGGGGTATCATCACCGGCTCTATAAGCTTTTCCAAAGAAATCGGATGGAGTCTTTGATTGGGTAATCATTTGCTTGTACATTGTGGAAAGATTGTTTTCGATCTGAATTTTCGGGTCTATTGGTTTTTCCCCGTAGGACCATTCTAGATCGATCACAGTGGGCGGCAAGTGCTCGGGGTTTCGAAAGCAGTCGTAAAGAGGTGATGTGAGACCAGAATTGTATATGGATGGAATTTGCATTCCTTGAGGAGCATCCCAGTTCCAAAATGGTAAAGTAAAAGTATCATCATCAATCAAATTTTGGCAGATTTTCTCGAAAAGTACAGGTACCATCTATGCCATGGGAAAACAGCCAAGAATTATGGACGTCATACAACAGCTTTGGACCTCCCACTTGAGTGTAACCTCCATCGCAGTTGGCGCAATGAACATTTGCTTGTTGCCTGAAATTGCGTGGATCAGAGGGAGAAAGGTTCTTCATTTTTATAATGGCTGACGTATACTTTTTGTAGTAATCTGAACCAACCTCGAATGAATGAGCAGGCTTTCGAATGTTGACAGTGGTGGCGGAGGGGAAAAAATCCTTAACCCTAGAGGGATCAACTGGAGGAGGGCAGCAGTTGATGGGTGTCTTGTTGGGTTGTGTGGCATCAATGCAATTTTTGTAGTCAGGGAGCACCGGATTAGCTAAGGCCATTGGATTTGCAGCAAGACTTGTGCTATAAAGCCCGCCTAAGCCGAGAAGAACATCCCTCCTATCAAACTTCCCCGGAGATGTTTCGCCATTTTTTGCTTTGCATGTAAATTTCACGACAGGGTTTCTTCTTCTGTTATTGAATTGGGGAGGTTTCTTGGGGAAGAAGGAAGTAGAACAGGGAATGTAATTGGTTGCATATCCCATTGCAGATAAGGAAGCCATTAATGATTAATGTTTAGTTTGCACAAGCATCACCATACTCCCTCTATTTATACTATGCATGGGTTACACATCGGGATGGCAACAAAACAAAAAAAAAAAAAAAAAAAAAAAAAAAAATTCATTCAATTAGTTTTTTAATTACAAAAAGTTAATCTTTTGAGGGAAAAAGAATTGGAATTTTCTTATTTATCACGTGACATTTTATTAACAAAGATAATTATGCCCTTATTTGTAATTAAACCTAAATAAATAATATTAAAAGATAAAAAATAGGTAGAGTGGGAGTGGGAGTGGGGGTTGGTGCGGTGGCGATGGATAGTGGCGGTGGCCGCAGATGTGGACGGCGGGTGGAGACAAGTATCCTCGAATGTGGATGTCCAAAAATATATTTGTTTTATATTATAAAATGTACGCTCGTTTTTAAAAAATCATTGAGTGAACTTTTATCAAAAAAAAAATTCCTCCACTTTTCAAAGATAAAACTTATTCTTATTTTTTTGACTTAAATTGTTATCCAAATAAAATTGTATACAAACATCAATTATGCTCAAACAAAATAAACTCATTATCTTTATCCATTATCCATATGACAAACATGCCCTCATAAACCACTCCATTAGCTAGAGTTCATCTAACACCTCTATTTATTGCTTGCGCTAAATAGCATATTAATCAATAAAAGTTGGAAAAAAAAAAGCATTAAAAATTATTCATTATATAAATAGATTGAAAAGAAAATACTACAAAAAACTTATAATTTATTGCTTGTTTGCCCATACTTAAATTATAATTTAAATTGGTTAAAATAGTTAAACATATTTTTTATCTATACATTTTGTAAGATCCACATTTTACTATTCACTTATTATTTGTTACCACCTAGATTTAGTTAAGATGCCACATCAGCACGCCGGTCCTAGCGAGGGCCACCTTGGAATCCGGTACACGTGGTAGAGAACAATCCCATGTTGTACTAAAGACCTTTGCTCGCCTCGAATCTGACCCTCTCTAAGGCGACGAACTCCACCTTCTTGTCAAAGGGTCTCGTTCTCCCATGGAGTTCCCCCAAGCAATCCGATACATTGCACAGCTAGAGGGATAGTCTGGCAAAAGGTTATGCTTGATTGACAAGATAACCCACACAAGGAAATCCCATGTCCACCCCTAGAATTCAGCATCGCAATCTTAGGGATTGGCAAAGATAAGGGATAAAATTTGGGAAACCACAATGAATCCTAGATCTACCGTATTCCCAGAAGGAATGAAAATCCATTCAGATAACTATTTGATTGCTTCCCTAATTGACTGACTCTTTTTCTATAAATATTCATTTCCCATCCATTATCACATTCGTATTATTCTTTACTCTAAACTCTAGTTAAAACTCTGTTCGTTTGTCTTTACCACACTCATATACACTCCATATAATCTTTTACACCGGCAATTGACTTAACTGTTGGATTGCCAACGATCGTTGGTCCCTTATTTTTCGGTATTCTTGGTGTCTAGCAGTTGTTCAAGTGTGCAGATAATATACATGATTGACAGATAAGTGATTAGAGATCTGTTAGCATGTGGATAGTATAGATTCAAAATTCAACATTATCTACACATTCTATAGGATTCACAATTTATAAGTATTTAAAAAATAATTTTACCAACACCAAACATGCCCTTATTCTAAATAAATTTAAAGTTTACTACATTTTATTATTCTATTTAATACAACTTAATTCACCATTATCATTTCTCGACCGACAAACAAGATAACATATTCGTTTAGTTATTTAAAAATTCTTTTCACTCAAACATATCCGAGCATGTTAAAGTCGTGCTAAATAGCATCAACGTTTTCATTGGTCCAGCACGTAGGGCTAGTCAATATGGCCCCTGTTCTCTGCACCACATTTCCTATTTTATCTTCTAAGAATAAAATTTTAAATTATGATATATTCCAAATTAGTAGGGCTAGTCAATATGGTCCCTGTGCTCTGCACCATATTTCCTATTTTATCTTATAAGAATACAATTTTAAATTATTATATATTCCAAATTATGTTTTGCTAAAGTTAAGTGTTTAAAAATAGGTTTTTAACAGATTTTGAAAAAAATTAGTGAGATGTGTGATTGAAAAATTGATAAAAATTGTACGTCATCTGAAATATGTGTTTGAAAATGAGTTTGAAAAAAAAAAGTTTAAAAAAAAAAAAAAAACTCTTCCAAACATATATTATTAAAATTTTGACCCACACTACATATATATTTTGAAATGCACGTTGATCACAATATAACATATTGTCTTTGGTTCTCGATCAATTTAAGTCAACAACATCAATTATTTTTTTCTTTCTCATAACTACATAATTAGATGTAAATAAAAATTAAAAGTAGCACGTAATTTTAATTTTACTTAACATTTCTCTACTAACAAACAAAACCAAAAATATAATTATTTTAAGACATTTAATTTTTTGCACTTAGAAAAATTAAATCATAGCATCATATGTTAGCAAATGTCAAGAAAATCATTCTACGTTAATGCTAAATTGACAAATTGTATCATTAGACTAGACAGTTCACATATATTTTGTCAATAGTTGTCATTTTATTTATGGGAATGCCCCGATGTATGAATCATTGATAGTTTGCCATGTAAATATCCTAATCTGATAGAAATTTGGCATAAGTTGTTCAACATATAGTATAGGAAACCAATATGGTCCCTCATCATGCTAGAAATTACATACTCAACCCAACCTACTTTAAGACCCGAGGTTGCTCAGGGTGTCTCTCACAAAATGATGGTATCTCAATTCCGAGATGCATATGAGACCCGACCTTGTGACCTGAAAGTTCAATATGATTTGCGTGTAGGTTAAAAGTAGAGTATATCCGATCACTCTCTGAGGACATCATATACCGACCCAAGGACCGGTTGTCCCAACCATCTAAGTTATTGTGCCGACCAGGGAGATAACCGAGCACTAGTTGGTCCTGAATAATTGTTTAGTTCTTCTCAATCTCTACTCGTACTCATCCTTATCCTCGTCCACGAAGAGGTCTAGTCCTTTTACAATTAGGATACTGGCTTGCACGTACACTCCTACTGAAATACACGGTCTCCTAGTCATAACTATAAACCATTATATATAGGTGCATTTGCCTCATTATTCAGATTAAATTATCTATCTCACACTATTCAGTTTTATAGATTTTCGCTTATATTTCTTTTTCTACATCTATTAGCTTAAGCATTGAAGGGCCTACGCAGTCACGCTTGAAGCCTTTATTTCAGGTTTTGGAAGTACTATCCGGTGTCATACTACGCTCAGCCATTTAGCTCAAAAAACAGACTAACTACAAGTCATCTTGTGTGCAGTTATTAGTAGTATCAGTCTCTATACTCGTTTATTGCGTTTCATACTTCAACGTCTACGATGAATGAAGATTTTAATGTTTATTTAATATAGAGGAGAAATTATTTTTTACTCAAATTTGACAGCCATTTTGTACGAATTCCATCAGCAGGGACGAATGCTATTGATAAATGAAAGTTTGAAGATATTCGTACAAGAAGAAAAGATTGAAGATAGAAGTGCAAATGATCACAAAGATTAGGGACGGCTGCTGCAATTGTTTCCACATATATATTACTCCCTCCGTCCCAAATATATAGGCTGATTAGGTTTTTCACACGGATTAAGAATGTTATTGAAAAAGTAAATTTTACTAATAATTTTCCTAATTTACCCTTATTTAATGAGTATTATTTAATGTACACTTTCAAGATTCAGTTGAGAAAAATAATTATAAATAAGCAAATTAAATAAGGGTACTTTAGTAAAGGAACAAAAAAAAACACCTCAAAAATAGAAACAAGCCTATATATTTGGGACTAGAGAAAAATGAAATGTGGCCTATATATTTGGGACGGAGGGAGTATTATTTTCTACAAATAAGGACAGCACGAGTTTCACATTTATTTCACACGGCAAAGGGATGGGGAAAAGACTTGAAAAATAAATTAATGTCACTTTCTTATAAATGTAGAGTGTAGATAGAGGTGTCACGACGGGCGGGCCGACCGAACCGGCATCGGTCCACCCGCCTCGACCCGGAACCACGGGCCGGCCCGTGAACCGGGCGGACTGTTCACAGGTCGAGAAGGCCAACCCGCGGGCCGTTCACAGGCCAAAGAGGCCAACCCACGGGCTGGCCCGTGAACCACTTTGATTTTTTTTAAAAAAAAAATGGGCAGAAAATTCAAATTTTCATATTTTAAATGATATTTAAAAAAAATAAAAAAACAAATGGCAGAGAGCCGTTTAAAGTGAAAGATGTGACATATGCATTCACGTTTTAGTCTTTAAATATATAAATAAAAAATAGAAATTGAATTAAAAAATTAACAAATGTGAATTTATCATTGTTATTTATTTTTTATTTAGTAATTTAACACATTTTTTGTTATATATGTAAACATTTTTTTTTTGAATTACAATAAGTAACTAAATTTTTTTAGTAATTTCAAAAAAAATTAATTTTTTATTCATACGGGCCGAACCGGATCGAACCGCGGCCCATATGGGCTCGACCCGTATGGGCCAATGGGTGGGCCGGGCTTTTGAAAAAATTTCGGTGGTTTGGGCCGACCCGACCCGCACCCGCAGCATGCGCTGGCTTTTTCGAACAGCTGGCCGTTATCGGGCCTCATCGGAGGCGGTCGACCCACCACTTGACCCTGGATTGACACCACTAAGTGTAGACTGTTATAAAGCATTTTAAAAACCTTTTATTTTTAATAAAATTAAGTTGCTATAATTATTTGAGGGTATAAAATTTGTTTCTTTTAAGTGTTAAATTTATTAAGTTCGTCGTGAATATCATAATTAATTATTTTGCTAATCTACATTTTTTTACACATAAAAATGATCAAACATAATACTTTCCAATAACAAGTTATTAGCTTATTTATTTAATACAAATTCAACAAGTTATTTTGACAGCTTAATTTTCATATTTTTGTACCCCTGAAATAAAAAAATATTTATAAAATTCTAGTTCAATATTAAGTACTAAAATAAATAGTATTTTATGTATTATATTCATTATTTTTAGGGTTAATTATAATAATGGTCCCTATTTTTTCAAGTTTATAACAATTTCATCCCCATTCTTTTTTTAACAGATATCATTCACATTTTTCTATTTATACTCACAGATGGTTCTCAAATCACTATTTTTCACTATTCTGACAATTCTTAGACAATTTTGCCCCTTGACTTAAATAAATTAAAATGATAGAAAAAAAGATACAATGAAAGCATTGCAATTGGGCCATTTACCTTTTCAAAAATACAAATCTTAAACTATTTTATTTTATTCAAATAAGTGTTCTTCTTCAACTAAAAAGGAACCCCACCCCACTATCTTCTTGAATAATCTTTCAAGCAATCAACAAACTAGAAAGGCTCTAATTTTCTGGGATTTGCTTTGTTTTTGAGTTCATGCATACTCTTTTCTTGAGAATCTTTCTCAATCCATGTCGAACTTCACGTGTGGTGGTGTTGATGAAGATTTTTGAGGGATGTCGTGATGACTCCTTTGCTCTCGTCCTTAAAATGGTGGCAATTGATGCCATTGTCGTTGCTGGAGTGGTGTTACCATTCCATTGGTCGGAAAGAAGTGCCGGTTCCTCCAAATCAACTCCACCCTCTTTGTTCTTTCGCAAAAGCCTTTCTTCTTTGGTGTCATCCTCGCCACCGGCTTTGTCCACATGTTACCGGATGCGCATCTGACCGACAAATTCTTGTCCTCCTAAATTGCCATGGTCAAAATTTCCATTCTCCTGGATTCATTGCAATGATGGCCTCATTGGCTACATTGCTAGCAAATTTTCTGGGGACTCAGTACTATGAGAGGAAACAAGAGAACAAGAGTCCTAACATTGGGTTTGATTCATCAGACATGATGTCTGAA
This sequence comes from Forsythia suspensa, assembly GCA_023638005.1. Taxonomy (NCBI): domain Eukaryota; kingdom Viridiplantae; phylum Streptophyta; class Magnoliopsida; order Lamiales; family Oleaceae; genus Forsythia; species Forsythia suspensa. The sequence continues at coordinate 32,843,065 of CM042674.1, read as the reverse complement.
TTAGGGATTGTTCCAACGGAGAAAAAGAAGGGGAGTGCGAAGGTGTTTGGAGAAGAGGAAGTGGTGCAATGCATATTGTGGGGATGCGTGCACATGTGGTACACCATAGACACAACCACCTACAAGAAGAGGAGGCATGTGAATGGCGTGCTAAGGAGCATTCAGACGGTCATTCACATTCACATCCGATTAGTGGTTGGGACAAGGAAGGGGGTCTCAAGCATGTCGTTGTTTCACATGTAATTATATTCCTCTTTTCTGTTGCACTTTGTCGGGTGCGGGTGCGGGTGCGGATGCGGGTGCGGTGGGGTGGGGTTCCTTTTTAGTTGGGGAAGAATATTTATTTGAATAAAATAAAATAATTTAGGGTTTATTTGTACTTTTAAAAAGGTAAATGGCCCAATTGCAATGCTTTTATTGTATTTTTTTTCTATCATTTTAATTTATTTAAGTTAAGGGGCAAAATTATCCAAGAATTGTCAGAATAGTGAAAATAGTAATTTGGAGACCATCTGTGAGTATAAATAGAAGAATAAGAATGATATCTGCTAAAAAAAAGAATGGGGATGAAATCGTCACAAACCTAAAAAAATGGGGACCATTACTGTAATTAACCCTTATTTTTAAAAATATTTCATCGACTTGTTAGTGTAAATTTGAAATAGGAGAGGCCTTTAATGTTTTTTGAACAAGTAGACTGTTATGTGTACAAATTAATGTTGGAATTAATTGAATTTTATCGGGTTGTATTCATTAAATATATTTAATGATGTGGCATTTATAATTAATTTTGGATGCATTGAAAAAATCTCTAATGACAAAAAAAAACATAATTGGTGAATGAGTATGAAGAAATGAATGGACACATCATTCATTATTTAATCTGAACCATCAGATCACATAAAAATATGAAATGATACAATCTAAGAGTTTAGATTAATTAGACTAAATGATGCACCTATTCTTAAAGAAACACACACATATTCAAAAAGACACTTCAAAACCTATAAATAGGAACCCCTAAATTCATTTTTTTAACACACCAAATCAATTCTGAATTATTGATTTATAAATTCTCATCTCACTTCAAAATTCCGTCTACATAATTTCTGAGCAAATTTCTATTCAAACTAGTTTTGTGCAACTTTTTAAAGCTAGTGTTCTTCATTCCATTCGAGAAGAATACAATCAATATTTTAGTTCGACTGACAAAATTGTTATAGTGCAATACCGATTTTGGAAGAAATGTTGTATCTTAAGAAACAGACATCCATTGATCCTATTAGCACTTTTGTAACGGACGAAATCTGTTTTAAGAAGATTTTCTACGGCACACCCCGCTTCATCTCGTTTCTTCATTCTTGTTTTCTTTTTCTTTTTTTCTGATTGTTCCCGTTAAATTTTGATAACAATTTTAAGACATACCTTGCATTTTGGTATGTAATTTATTTTACGTTATTTTATTTTTTATTATCATATTTTCTATACTGTGGTTTTATAGTTAATGACTAGTATTGAGCATACTAGTCGAACGATTGGACATGAGAAATCGAAGAAATTCAATAGCACGGACTTCAAGCGATGGAAATAGTAAATTCTATGCTTATCAATTCTGGGTTACAGCAAAACTTGTGGGGGAAAATAGTAATAACTGCTAACTTTATTCTGAATAGAGTTACCCATAAGAAAATTGGTTCGTTACCTTATGAATTATGGAAAGGGGGAATGCCTTCCTACAAATACTTAAAAGTTTGGGGAGTTTTTAGAAATGTGGCTGTTCCACCTCATAAAAGGATTAAATTAGGTTCTAAAATTATTGATTGTATTTTTATCGTATATGCAATTAATATTAGTGCTTACATATTTCTTGTGCATGAATCTGACATAAGTCACGTTCATGTCAATACTATTATTGAATTGAGAGATGCCGAATTCTTTGAAAATGTGTTCCCTTATAAAAGAGATATTCTCGAAAATACTCAAAAGGGAACACGAGATATTACTTTTGAAAGCAATAAAAGGTTTTAACCAAGGATGAGTAAAAGAGCAAAATTGCTAAGTCATTTGGTCCAGACTTTACATCATTCATAATAAAAAAAATGAGCACCAAACGTTTAACAAGGTTTTGTCTAGCCTGTAATCCTTATTCTGGAAGAAAGCTATAAATAAAGAGATCGAATCCATTATAAGTAATAATATTGCAGTTGGTTGATCTTCCCAATGGAACCAAACCAACAAGATGCAAATGGACTTTTAAGAGAAAAGTAAAAGTCGATGGTTAAATAGATAAGTACAATGCTTGACTTATTGCCAAAGGGTATCGTAAAAAAGAATGGATTGACTTATTAGACCCTTATTCGCCGGTAACAAGAATTATTTCTATCCTACAGGGACATCAATTTTTGCAGGAGTATTTTCTGCTGGAATATATGATTTTGTCACTTTCCTTGTATCAACGAATACATCAGGTAATTGGTTTGCAATTATTTGCAAGTGAATGATTTTCTTAACTTCTTGCTCACATTGATTACTACGGGGATCAAAATGAGATAAAGTGTTTTCATTCCAAGAAATTTTATCTTGTTTTTCAGGATGCAGTTTTTCCCCTCCCAAAGTTGGGAAATTCATTTCATCAAAATGACAATCTGCAAAACATGCAGTAAATAAATCACCCGTTAAAAGTTCAAGATACCTAATAATGGATGGTGAGTCAAACCCAACATAAATTCCAAGTCTTCGTTGGGGATCCATCTTTGTATGCGTTGTGGGGTGAAATTGGGACTTGGACAAAGACAACCAAAAACTCGTAGATGAGAAATATTGGGTTCGTGACCAAATGCAAGTTGTAAAGGTGAGTATTCATGATAAGCGCTTGGTCTTATACTGAACTAATAATGCAACATGTAATATAGCATGACCCCAAACATATGTTGGGAGTTTTGTTTTCATAAGTAAAGGCCTAGCAATCAATTGAAGACGTTTGATAAACGACTTTGCTAAACCATTTTGTATGGACATGAGCAACTCGAATGTTCAAAGACAATCCCAATTGACATACAATAATCATTGAATGTTTGTGATCTAAATTCCAAAGATTATCAAGACGGATTGTCTTGATTGAGTAATCGGAGAATTGAGCTCGTAGTTTTATAATTTGAGCAAGTAGTCTAGCAAAAGCTACATTTCTAGTAGAAAGTAAGCGCACATGTGACCATCTAGTAGAAGAATCAATTAATACCATAAAATAACGAAATGGTCCACATGGTGGGTGTATCGGCCCACATATATCTCCATGAATTCTTTTAAGAAAGTCGGAGATTCAACACGAACTTTAAGTAATAGAAGGTCTAATGACTAACTTGCCTTGTGAACAAGCGAAGACATGGATAATCATTAGGTAAAAGAATCTTTTGGTTCTTTAGAGGATGTCCATGTGAGTTATTAATTATTCGGCGCATCATTATTGCTCCCGGGTGTCCAAGTCGATCATGCCAAAGCATAAAACTTTTGGTTCAACGAACTTGAGTTCGTGACATTGTTTGATTCAAATGTTTTTATGAATGTATAATACATGCCGGATGGGAGTGCCATGAGGTTTTCTTTTATCGATTACGGCGGATACAAAAGAAATTATGCAAATATATTCACAATTATTTTCTTGCATCGTCTCAATGTGGTATCCATTGTCATGGATATCTTTAAAACTAAGCAAATTTCTTCCGGACTTGCTAGAATAAAGTGCATCATTTATATGCAATTTCGTATTATTTGGTAAGATAATACTAGCTCTTCCCGAGCCTTCAACGATATTTGATGTACCGGATATCGTATTAACATTATATTCTCTAATAATGTTAAGTCCAAAAATATTTTTATCTTGAAGAATTGTATGAGTAGTTGCACTATCATTAAATGGATATCTTGGCAATTCATCATGAATCTATAAACATGATCAAATAGATAATTTTAAGAATGAGTTTAAAAATAAAAAAAATTAAACACAAAGAAACATTCAATCAACTAAGAACTACGCAAAGTTTCAAACTTTAGATGAACCTATTTCAAACTAAAATTTTGAATCAAAGTAAATACTACTATATCGAAAGTAAACTAGTCTATTTTTCTATCACACCTCCTTCGATCAAATGATTGATATTTCCACTTTGATCGATCAAAAAAAAATCGAGACATCTAGATGAATCACATCAATTGGATCATCACGAACAAACAAAATTTGTCTCCACTTTTTCTTTTCCCTTGATTGATCTTTGGTAGAGATCCACAAGATGTTTTGCGTACGACAGGTACGTGACCAATGTCCTTTCATTCCACATCTAAAGCAATTTTCTTCGTGCTCCTTTTTGGACGAGTTATTTTCATTTATTTTTTGCTTTTTAAAGCTGTCACGTTGTGGTTGATAATGTCCATTTTTTCGTCCAAATCCGCGTCCTCGCCCTCGCCCTCGCCCACGTCCACGTCCGCGTCCGCGTCCGCGTCCATGGTTTGATATTGCATTTGCTTCAGGCAATGCAGTACCATTTGCTTCAGGCAATGCTGTGGAACCAGTTGGACGTAGCCCATGATTTTTCATCAACAGTTCATTATTTTGTTCAGCAACTAGTAGGCAGGATATGAGTTCTGAGTATTTTTTAAAACCACGCTCACGATATTGCTGTTGAAGGACCACATTGGAGGCATGAAAAGTGGAGAAAGTCTTTTCCAACATATCTTCATCAGAGATTTTTTCTTCACACAGAGTTAGTTTTGAAGTTATTCTGAATAGTTCAGAATTGTACTCACTAACTCGCTTTTTTAAAGTCCTGCAGCGGCGTGCATCCATTCATACCGGGCTTTGGGGAGGACTATAGTCCTCTGATGGTCAAACCTTTCAGTCAAGTTTTTCTAAAGTATTTTTGGATCTTTTACAGTAAGGTACTCAATTTTTAATCCATCGTGGAGATGGTGACGAAGGAAAATGAGTACTTTTGCGCGATCCTGCAGGGATGCTAGGTTTCCTTCTTTTATTGTCTCTCCCAGACCCTTTGAGATAAGATGAATCTCAACATCGAGGATCCATGACAAATAGTTTTTGCCAGATAGATCAAGTGCAACAAACTCAAGTTTTGTGATATTCGCCATTTGAGTAACTACACAATGAACAAGAAAATATAATTAATTTTCTATTAGACATTGTATAATCATATAATTCACACTAATTAATGTCAACATAACATGATTTATATACTTTTCTTCAGGAATAAGCATTAGTTGATTAATTACTCATTTATAATTCAATTTAATTATGTGATATGATATTCTTCAAGACATGTGCTTCTTCTAGAACACAATAAAATATTATTTCTAATACTGCTCAATATTCTTCTTGAATATAAAAAGTATAACGTCATATTTTCATAAAAATTATAACATCATAAAAATTAATATTCTTCTAGAATATTTAAATTGTAACGTTATGCTCTTCAAGAGCAGCTAATATTTTGGCATAATATTATAACGTTGTGCTTCTTCAGGAGCAACAACAAATCATTATTCTGAAGTAAATATTTGCTCTTCAGGAGCAATATTTTAATATTCTATATTATATCTTGTAAAATCAGCTCTTTGGGAGCAATTAATATTCTCTGGAATATTAATATAATATAAAATATGTATCTTCATAATACAATTAAAACAGATTTTATTCAAGAACTAATACTTTGTTACTAAGGATTAAATAATAATACTATCAATGCAATATGAACTAAGATTGTACAGTCAAGTATTATTAGATGTATAAGTGCATGTACAGTTAATTAGTACAAATCAAAATGCAAATTAAGCTAATCAGGATTTCTAATAACGTATTCATTAATATTTGTAAGTTGCACGCGTATGCCAGCTCAAGTGTATTTATACTTTTGGCATGTTAATGACAGGTGTAGTATGAATAAGAGTTAAAGCTTGTTGAAGGATCACATCCCGATTTGCTGTGCCTTTATTCAATTTTACATTCAAAATTAAAGAATGGGAATTACCAATATGCAATTATTCAATTTCAACAACAAACTGTCTGATCAAACGAACCACAATGTTTTTGGCTGGTTTAGATTGTCCTGCACACCATCATCCCACAGCTCATCTGGATGGTCTTGTAAGCTCCGAATAAATTTGACTTTAGTTTTTAATTGTGATATGAGAGAGATCGTTATAAGAACTACAACTTCAATAGAACTTCGTGCTGATAACGTGTTATAAAATTGAAGAAAGAATACAGAGAGAATATAAGAGATACGAAAGAAATTGTGTATTTCATTATGACTTATGGACCTATATTTATAGGATTCCTAAGTAGGTTACAAAGAGATTTGGATACAATTAAACAAGACTTATCTAAATATACTGATAAGATTAAGTATCCTGATAAGTCTAAATAGTCATCAATAATTATCTCATAATTTTACAACATGTCTTTTTTACAAAAAAATTGATTTTTTTAACAGTAATTTTTTCCATTCTTATACCTAGTTGAACCAAATAAGATAATAATAAACATGTTATCCGAATAACTATAATTTAGATAATTTGTATGTAGATAAATATTTTTATCCACAAACCAAACGAATTTGTATTTAAACAATTACATCAATATCAATGTGTTTGAAGCTTAGCTACTCAAAGTGTACAAACCAAATCATAAGACCCCAACTTATGCATCACGGAGATGTTCTAGTTCCTCCTTTTGAGTTTGGTACAATTGAAATCAAGAGTAATCATGGTGGTACGAGTTAATTGATGTACGGTGTTCTTTAAAGGATATGTTTTATCCTTTTTTTTTTTTTTTTAGTCTTTGATTTATGGATTAATTTCACTAATTGCCACTTAAGTTTTTACTAAATTTTAAATTAGTCATTAAAATATTTTTCTTATCCTATTAATCATTGAAGTTATTTAATGATTTCACACCACTAGCCAAGTAAATCTAAGGGGAAATTTCAGTTTTGGTTTTCAATATTTACCCCCTTTCACACTTCTGTCTCGACTCTTTATTTCTTGACAATCTTATTTGTAACATTTCATTTTTTTATGCCCTTAATTCCTAATAATAGTTTATAGAGTGTTAAAAAGCAAATTTACCTATAAATTAAAATAAAGTAAAAATATATAAATGAAAAGGAAGAAAATTTTAAATCGAAAAAAAGAAAAAAAATGAAATTTGACCATTCTTTTTCATCCAACGGAACTTCCATCCTCATCTGAGAATAAACCACCGCAACCAGCCACCAACTACTACTACAATCCCATGCTAGCAATCAACTACCATCTCAGAACATCAACATAACTCTCACACGCTACAACAAACAACCACCATTGATCTTATATACTAGTGTTGGACTATTATTTTATGTTAGTACGAAACTCCAATTAAGAATTAATAGAGTAAAATATTAGATAAAATAAGAATCAAATACAAAACTAGTTTTAAGAAGAAACTGTGAATCTGATAAGTGGTAGTCAAAATAGTATTAAGAACAAAATGTCTTAGCCTCTACCCAGCAATGACACCACCCGTTTAAGGTGAATTAATATATTTTTTAGTTAATCTTCTTTTATTAATATATATTTCCTATACGTGTATTTAATGGTAGATTCGTCTTTCAAACACTCATTTAATAGAATTTTTTTGACATAAATGACAGTAAGGACTGATGGCGCAAAACAAATTAAAGGTTGGACATAAGATTGTCAAGAAATAAAAATTCAGGATAATGGTATTAAAGTGGGTAAAGATTTGGGATGGTTTCTGAAATTTTCCTTAAATCTAAAGTATAACATGAGTGACCATTTGTGAAATTATAAATTAATAACTTCAATAACTAAGATAAAAAAAAATACTTTAATGATCAATTTGAAAATTTTTACAAATTTTAATGACAATTATTGAAATTAACCCTTTGATTAATTGTATTGCCATTCCGTCGATTTCTTTTGTGATTTTAGTTTTAACATTTCTATCTTATTATTTTTTTAAATCATATTCACGTATTTTTCTATAATATCTAAAAAAATTGCCAAATATAGTGACAAGTTAAAGATAAGGACAAAAATTGTCTTTTTACGCTATTTTAACAAACTTATGTGAAAAGGGATGATTTCTGCCTATTAACAAAATGTTGTGTATAAAATTGTGACGAAAAATAGTTGAGGCTAAGTCTGTTACCAACTATGCTCAAAGATTGAGAACGGATTATGCAATTTTCCCTATTAATTTCTTTCACCGCATTTCTTTGAATTATCTCAACTGCTGAAGATTAAACTAGATAGGGGGCTTTGGACCTCTATTGATATCTAGATGATCAAAAGTTAAAGATAATTGATAAATTTTATCTTATCTTATTTGGACGAAAGTAATGTCGAGATAAACTTTTTTATCTGTATAACAATTTAAGTAAAAAATAAAGATAAATTTTGTCATCAGAAGGAGAAGGACAAACTTTTTTATCCGAGTAATGATTCATTCATATTTTTTAAAAGACGAATGAACCATTTATAATACATAAAAAAAAAATCTATTTTTGAACATCTATAACCTAGGATAATCCTGCCATCCTCCTGACGCCTAAGGATGGTAATATAACCCAACCCTCCTTGATTACTAATCGGGGAGGGGATGGGGATCATGGTCCATCTTCCAAATTCTCTGAACCTGTCTTGAATCTCTTTCTATTTTATTTTACATTTATATATTAAAATTTAAATCATATTTATAAAATTATTACAAATTAATTAAATAATTAAACGGCAGTAAATGATGATTTTTTAATTTCTGCCTCGCATTCCAAAAATCTCCGACGGGGCAGGAATGATAATGGCCGCCTCGATCCGTTGCCATCCCTACTGCCACTGTCACCACTTCCGCCACTGTCCTTCAGCCATTGCCCTTTGCCACTGCCACCGTCCTACGCCATCACCATCAGCTATTCCACCATTTTTTTTTCTTTTAGTTTTTTTGAATTTGTTTAATTATGAATAATTGTATAATTGTTTTTTTTATATATATATCAAAAACTGACTTTTTAAAATTGATTTTTTTATTCTTATACTTAGTTGAACCGAACAAGATAATAATAAACATGTTATCCGGATAACTCTTATCTATATAACTTTTATTCAGATAAATAATTTTATCCACAAACCAAACGGTCCAGTAGAGATACACAAGGTTAAAAATATTTTAGACTAGACTAATTTATGTTATGAAATTAAATGAAGAAGAAAGAAAAATATAAGAGATATGAAGTGAATTGTGTAATTTGATTATAACTATGGACCCATATTTATAGAGTTCCGAAGAGAGTTACAAATTGATTTAGATACAGACTTGTAGATCAAGTAGGACTTATCTAGGTATCCTGATAAGACTACATAGTCATCAATAATTATCCCATAATTTTATAACACTCTCCATTCGATGACTAATTCTACAATAACTGTTTCGTTAAAAACTTAGTTTGGCAAAAATCCAGTGGGACAAAAATATCAATTGAATGAATTTTTTTTTTTAATCAAAAATTAGAGTAATCAAATGCGGCACATTAAAACCTTATCGGGAAAATTCAGTTGGACAAAACTTGAGCAAAGGAAAAAGAGTATAGCTACTCCCTATGATTTCAATCAATGAAAAAGCTTGTATCGAAGCTATATATCTATATCTTATTTGTCAATGTCTTCAATTCCATCATCTTTTTAAAACTTGTATAAAACAATTTTGGTGAAAAGTGCTCCATGTTATAACCTCCAAAAAATATCACCTTCATACACCATATCTGATTGACTGTTGCCAGCATGATGGTCTGATGCAATTACATTGAAAACAAATCTTGTAGTTGCTCCCTTCAAAGTTTTTGTATACAATTTGTAACATGAGAGGATAACCACATGGTTATATTGAGGGTAAATGTATGTAGGTTATGGACAACCATAATTATAAAATTTATAACACTTCTAACTGGATATCATTTACATAAAGAATATGCCTCGTTAAAACTTTACTATAAAAAATCTTGTAGGAAAAATTCAAGTGAAGGAAAAATAATACATAATTCTTTTGAATACACTATGAAAATTGTCTCATTAAAAACATTGCCTAGAAAACCCAATGGGATAATACCTCGGTTAAGGAAAAGATTACAATATGTATTTACTACCCCTCATGGTAATATCACTCGAGATAAGTACTTTTATCGATTAAGTTTCGTGAAAACTTAAACTAAATGCTTTAGGCATATTAAATTCTCAAGAAATTTACATACATAGTATTATTATTCATGATATATATAAGTCTTTTGAGAAAGTTGTTATGTTGAAATTCGTATATTATATCCTACGACTTAATTTTTCTTATTTCCTTTTCGCATAAGTACTATTGGCTTTACACTGGACTGCAGGTCAAAAAACTTCGGTGGTGTTTTCTTTGCGTTTGAGTTTTGTGTTTTGAGTTTTAAATTCATATTGTGTTTTGTGTTTTGAGTGTTTATTTTGAAAGTTTTGAAAGTGTGTTCTTTTTAATTCGAAAATTGTTTCTGAAAACAGAAAACTCGAAAACGCGTTTAATTGAATTTTTTTAGAAATTTGGACTTACTTAGAATTAAAAATAATTATTAATTAAAAACAATTAAAAATAATTTAAACTTGGAATTAAAAACATTTAAACACAATAAAAAATAATTATAAACAATGAAAAACACTTAAAAATAATTAAAAACATTTAAAAATAATTAAAAATATTTAATTATGGAATTAAAAATATTTAAAAACAATGAAAAACATTTAAAAACAATTAAAAACATTTAATTATGAAATTAAAAATATTTAAAAATTATTAAAAAGAATTAAAAACATTTAAAAATAATTAAAAATATTTAATTATGGAATTAAAAATATTTAAAAACCATTAAAAATAATTAAAAATATTTAATTATGGAATTAAAAACATTTAAAAACCATTAATAATAATTAAAAACATTTAATTATGGAATTAAAAATATTTAAAAACCATTAAAAATAATTAAAAACATTTAATTATGGAATTAAAAACATTTAAAAAATGAAAAACATTTAAAAACATTTAATTATGGAATTGAAAACATTTAATTATGGAATTAAAAACATTTAAAAACTTTTAAAAATAATTAAGAACATTTAAAACGCTTGGAAAGGAGAGGGTAATCGAACCCATGACTGCTAAATGGAAAATTGCGCTTCTGACCACTTTGGAAAGGAACCACGTATTGTTAAAAAAACACGAAAAATTGTTAAATCATGATTATTTTGACTAGCGTAAAAAAAGGCGCAACCAAGATTTGAAACGGGACCTTCGCGGCCAAAACACGCGTTTTGGCCGTTTTGGAAAACACTCGAGTTTTGTTAAGAAAATGCAAAAACGGCTAAAATGTCATTTTATGTTTCCTTTGCAATTTTTTAAGTGTTTTCAAAAATACATTTTTGGAAATGGCAAAAAGAACACGTTTTGACTATTTTCAAAAATACAAAACGAAAAATGGGTTGAAAACACCAAAGAGAACATGGCCTTCAAGTTTTTAGTAAGTTCAATTTTTCTTAGATCACATCTTTTTATTTTAGCCAATCATATTTATGTCGACATTCTTCGATGAATTTTGATTCAATATCCTCGCATTCGTTCACAATATTGCTCACTATATTGTATTATAAATACGTTGTCGACAACTATCTATTTTCGATTCCATTTCTTTCTGCATAACGACATAACTTATTGATATTTCTTCAATTTATTATTTTATCTAGCTAAACCACTTCTGGGTTTTTATAATTTATTATGTATATACACTCTCCAAGAGTATACGACTCCCCAATAGGACCATCTTTACTATTTGCTCCATTTTTATTTTTAGAATTTTTGTTTTAGAATCAAATGTCACCACGCTTCAAATGTGCTATTAATTTACCAGATATAATGTTAATAGATTGTCCTTTCCAGGATGTCAATACGAATTGGAACATTTACAGCTAACTTCTTGTTTGTATTGTCATTGTGCGAGGATTTAGAAAACATAATATGATGCATTTTTATGTATTCTTTCCAACTACTTAATTTATTCCCATAATGTTGAGAAAATTGTCTTATCAAAATGACAGAAGGCAAACCGTGTTATAAAATATGACCCGTTAGGATTTAAGATATTTTATAAAGGTTCAAACTAAACATGTATTCTCAAAATTCTTTAATGTCCATACTCATTGCACTATAGTGTACCGATTGCACTTATATTGCATTATAAAAAATTATTATTAAAAATGATTAATATTAGGCTCTGACCATAAGCCAACATAGTAGGGATAAATTTGATATTGGCATGATGCGCATAAGTGTTGCCGCATATAAAATAGTGTTAGTTTTAAACCTAGGTAACAAACAACCTAGAAGGGGGATTGAATAGGTTGTTACTGAAATTAATCGAACAACTGTAAATTTTCTTTGTTAAAAAAAAAAACATGAAGTTCACTTTAATGTTTTGATATTGATGAAAATTTGTTGAATGTCAGAACATTACACTGAAAGTTTCGCAGTCTCATACAATAAATATATAAGATGATTAAAGCATTGATTAACACCGGATATAGCGTGGTAAACCCCTAAGGGAAACATCCACGAGCCCCCTATGCCACGAGAAAATAAATCAACTATTTTAGAATAGGTTACACACGTCTCAACTTTTTGAAATTACAATTTCAGAGTTAATCTAAAACTTTATCAGTAATTTACAAAAAGTAAAACTTAGTTAAGAACAATAATAAAACTTTCTTGTTTTATATCTTCTTTAACTAGTCAAAAATGCAGTCAAGTAGTTCGGTCTTGATCTTGGTCCATTCCATGAGTGTACCTGGATTGACTCCACAAATCGGAATAAGGACCCAGTACTTATCTTGCCGCCGAAATGCCGTTCTCTCTCACAATAGATTTTTACAATGCTCAGTTTCTCAGAGCCGTTCACAAAATTATAATTTTTGATTGGGCAAGGACTTTTGAATATTTCGCTGGAAATCACAACTCACAAATGATTTCTTCTTAAATGCTTGAGTATCTTTGCTTTCAAAGTTAGTCAAATTCTTGGAATACCACCTGTCTTATTTATAACAAAAGAAGTTTACCTAAACTTAATGACTTAGTATTTATCTTATATAGAGATATGGCATAATAAGTCTTTAAGTTTAAATAAGTTTTATAAAAAATAAGGTGGGATATATCACAAGAATATGAAAATAAATCCAGTTATATATTCTCATTTAAGTAGATAAATATAACGATAATATTTCAATATGTTATTTACTTAGAAACCTACTTAGACAGTGTTGTGACCAAGGTAGTTAAATGCTTCCAATGAGTTTCAAGAAAACTGGTGTGATCCTCGAAGAGGCTTGGTCTTGCCGGAGGCGCTGGTCTCTTAGTTACTTTCTTAGAAGGACGAAGGACCGGGATTGGTGTGGTGAATGTGTCACCATGAATAATAGGAACCTTGTGATGCTGGAGATAGGCATGAAGTAAACCAGGAAAAGGTAACATCCTGGAGTGTGCTTGACGGGTCACCGCGAACACAATTTTGTCAAAAATGATTGTGGCAATATCCAACGGGTAGAGGGTGCCCAACTTGTACAAAAACTCAACATTATCCATCCCAATGTCCGACTGATGGTGAATTGGATCAATAGGCAGTCATTTTTCCCATAGGCCAAGGATTTCCAGTGAGTTCTAAGGCCAATGTATCAGTGGCTGTTTCAAATTCATCATTCATTCCTTTAGTGATGGGTGATAACTTAAGACAACAATGAAGATTGGAAGGACTAAATGGTACTAGCTGACCCCGAACATAGACTGACCACCTAAAATTATTACCCGACTGTTTTATGTGACGATAAATATTAGCCAATAATTCTTTGATCAATGTTTCACAAGGTCTCACAGTCGAACCCAACAATTTTTGTATACATCAATGCACAATTAATTCAAGAAAATCAGCTTATCTAAGGACATCCTCTTTGACATTAAATTCCATCACAAAATCTCGATTTGAAATAAATTTGTGAAACTGAGATTGTACATCAAGAGTTCCAAATTTGTAATTCAGAGGAGTGAAGACATGGTTACCTTTACGGAGCAAACTTTGTTCGAACAACTAAGGATGAGTTGCTCGAGTTGGAACATCTGAGGAGGGGTGCCCAATGTTATGATGTTTAGAAGGAGGTTCATCAAAACGTTCATCAATTTTTTGCTTACCCTTCTGTGTACGTGAGAGGCTGACAGGGTCAGTTTCTTCAGCACTTAAGTTGTCATCTTCCTCATTCGTGGACTCTTCTTCTTCTTCTTCATTTCATCTGCAAAATCTGAGCCTGATTTCTGTTGTTCTTCCTCAAGATGCTTAGTCTATGGAGACTCTCCCGACTGTCCTTAGATTCACTGTAAGATTGAGACCCAGTTCCATGATCAGAACCTGTGTCCTCATCAAACTCCTTCTAACTTGTGACTCGCGTGGGAATAGCAGTGGTAGAAGAACCTTTACTGGTGGCGGCTGTTGGTTGAGAAGCAGAAGAAGATGGAATGGTTTTGGAGACAGGTGGAACAGGTGGCGGCAGCAAACGTGGTGCTGTAGAAGATGGAGGCAAAAACACTGCTGGTGGTGGTGGTGGTGGTGGTGGTGATATGGTCTCTGGAAGAACAACAATGGTTGTTGCAGTGGAACCTCCGGGTGATGAGTGGTGGTATTTGTCCTTGCCATTGATTGTTTTCTACACACTCTTGCAAGATCAAGTGATATCAAAGAAATCAAAGAATCAACACATGAAAACTTGGGCTTAGGGTTTTGAAAAGAAAAGAGAAAGATGAAGTTATATGGGCTTATTTGTTATATAAATGAAAAATGACTCTTTTTAAAATTGGACATTTATGAAATTAAAACTTCTAAAATTAAAACAATTTGAGTGCAAATAAAAAAAAACGTTTTTTTTTTTTTTACTATTTTTATTTTTTTAATTAATTTTTTAATTTTTTTTAAAAATATAAACGCAAAATTCATGAGCAACTTTGAAGAAATCCTAATCATCTTTCTGGTCAATCCTGATCATAGAAATTTTTTAACATAGTTCAAAATTTCATATATTAATCATGAAAATGAGTGTAGTGTGTGAATAAATAATCAAAATAAGATCAATAATATCGAGACAAATATGCACCATCCTCTAAATTACATAACCTTTTATAGAATAGAGTTTCAAACCCGTCATCATCTTATTTGTCTTTTTTATGAAGAAAATACTTGACCTGCCACGCGTGAGTGAAATTTTTTTATTTTTATTTCAACTCTGGCTTTTTTTTTTTTAAAAATTTACACATTTATTTTGTGTTTGCGTAGCCAGTTAAGTATACAAGAAGTGACTTTTACACTTTCAAGGCGGCAGTCCTTTTCTTATGATTTTTTATTTTATTTTATCAAAGATGGCTTCTCATCATCCAGAGAAAGGTAGTCATCTCTTCAAATATACCCGCTTGTTAATAGGACAGATTATTACGATGTCGAAAGAAATAGATACTGACCATAAGTCTTCATTCCTTATTCAAATCACTAAATCAAAGGGTAGAATACATAATTGGTCAAAAGATTATCAACCCAATTTCGACTTTTATATGGAGACTCAAACTATATTTTCAAATTTTATGATAAAATCAATAACACTTTTTGAAAATAAGTATATATATATATATATATATATATATATATATATATATATATATATATATATATATATATATTGTACAAATGTGACACATTTAGATAAGGATACATATCCCTAAAGCTTTTCTTAGATTTTTGAATCTATTAGTATCCAGAGCTTTAGTAAACAAGTCAGCTATTTGATTTTCAGTCTGTATGTGCTCGATTGTGATGATTTTACTCTCTACTATATCTCTAATGAAATGGTACCTAATATCCATGTGTTTGATTCTTGAATGTTAAACATGATTTTTTGATAGACTTATGACACTAGTATTATCGCAAAACATAGTGATAGAGATTTGTTTGATACCATAACATCCAGTATTTGCTTCATCCATAGTAAATGTGTACAACAACTATCTGCTGCGATGTATTCTACTTCGGTTGTAGATAGTGAGATGGAATCCTATTTTCTACTAAGCCAAGCTATAAGATTGTTTCCCAGATAAAAACATTCTCCTGTGGTACTTTTATATCATCAATATTACCTGCCCAGTCAGCATCACTAAAACAAGCTAAATGAGAGTTAGTATCACTTGAATATACAAACCATAATCAATAGTGGCATGAACATATCGAATTATTCTTTTACAGCAACCACATGTGACTCTTTTGGTTTTGTCTGATATCTAGCACAAACTCATACACTAAAAAATATCTGGTCGACTAGCAGTCAAATAAAATAGGCTTCTAATCAAGCTGTGATAGAGGCTAGAATCAAGATCTGTTCCATTTTCAATCTTTAGTGATATTTAAATTTATGGCCACAGGTGTTCTCATTGGTTTGGAGTTATGAAGTCCAAATTTTTTTATAAGATTTTTTGCATATTTTAATTGAGATATGTTAATATCATTGCCCATTTGCTTAACCTACAGACCAAGAAAGAAGGTTAGTTCTCCTACCATGCTCATCTCAAATTCTTTATTCATTAAGTTTATGAGATCAGTATATTTTTTTTCTGAAATTGAGCAAAAATAACAATGTCATCGACATAAATTTGAGCAACAATTATACCAGCATTTAAGTATTTGATAAAAATAGTTTTGTCGACTCCTCATCTCTTGTACTCATTTTCAATAAGATAAGTAGTTAGATGTTTATACCAAGCTCGCGGAGCTTGTTTTAAACCATAAATAGGTTTTTAAAGGTTATACACATAGTTTGAAAAACGGGGATCTATAAAACCTTTAGGTTGTTCAACATAAACTTTCTCATTAAGATAATCACTTAAAAATGCACTTTTGACATCCATTTGAAATAGTTTAAATTTCATTTGGCAATCAATAGTAAGTAAAAGTCTTATAGACTCTAATTTGGCAACGTGAGCAAATGTTTCTTCAAAGTCTAATCCTTCAATTTGAGTATATCCCTGGACTACTAAGCGGGCTTTGTTTCTAAGTATAGTTCCATGTTCATCACACTTGTTTTTGTATACCCACTTAGTTCCTATTGCATTTTCATTATTTGGTCGAGGGACTAAATTCCAAACTTTATTTCTTTCAAATTGGTTAAGTTCATCTTGCATGGCTAACACCCATGATTCTTCTAAAGCCTCTTTCACATTTTTTGGTTCAACATGAGAAATATAACACACATGACTTATCTCATTTGAAGCTTGCCTTCAAGTCACCATACTGTTATCCCAATTCTCAATGGCGTTAGATGTGGGGTGTACTTTTTTTATCTAGGTAGGTGGTTGCCTTTGGGTGTTCTGATCTTCAAATGTGTGTGTACTATGAGCTGTAGCATTATTCTGTTCAGTTTGTTATGTCTGCTTAGTTGCATTAGTTTTGGCAATGTCTCTAGGAATGTTCTGACTTTCGTTAGTGTCTTTTCCAATGTTCTTATGTGCGCTTGTTGCCTCAGATTTTTTTGTCAATGTCTGAATGACCTGTTCTTGTGAATACTCAGCAAAATCATTAGTATCATATAACACTTGACCAAAAGTGTGAAAATACTTAAGATTAGGTTTTCTATCTTTCCAAATCTCATAAGGTGTTTGAGATGTGCCTGCCTAATGGTAACTTTGTTCAAAACATAACAAACAGTATTGACTGCCTCAACCCATAATTTTACAGGTAATTTTCTACTGTTCAGCATTACCCTAGTCATTTCTTGAAGAGTTCTATTTTTTCTTTCAACTACTCCATTCTGTTCTTGTGTCTTAGGAGATGAATATTCATGAAAGATACCATTATTTTCATAGAAGTAAAAAAAAAAACTAGTATTCTCAAATTCTTTGCCAGGGTCACTCCTAATTCTACTGATTTTTTGTTTATGGTTATCCTTTTAAATGGTCAGTTTAGCATATAAAATTTTGAATCTTTCAAATTTGTTAGATTTTTCTTTTAAGAAGCTAACCCAGGTATATCTAGAAAAGTCATCAATACACATAAGAATGTACCTTTTTCCACCAATGCTTTCAACTCGTATGGGTCCCATTAGATACCATGTGTATTAATTCAAGGACATTTGAGGTGGCTAGATAGTGGTTCTGTTAATGTGATCCTCTAGTTTGCTTACCAAGTTAACATGGGCCACATATACCTTCAAGTTTATCTTTCAATTTTGGTATTCCTCTTACAGTGCATTGGCATAATCTAATTAGATCTTTGTAATTAAGGCATCCTAAGCATTGATGCCATAGATCTATGGAATCAGTTTTGGCTATAAGACATAAATGATTATGATCAAGCAAATAGAATCTATCACTAGTGTTGTGAAAAATATATTATTGCAAGTGTACAATATCGCAAACAAGTAATAAAGTGGACTTATTGAGTCCGGATTATCATTCCTACGAAGACTATCTTATTTAGATACTAGTTAAATTAATCGTAATCCCAATCTATTGAAAACAATTTGAAATAACTTGATTTGAATGATTAAACTATAACTATTAATTCTTAGAAAATAAGTGTGAAATAAAATATCAAGAATTTAGAAAGCAATGGTTATTAAAGCGTTTGAATTCACGAGTTCACCGTAGTTGTCATCTCTAATTTCTCCTCTCAAGATTTATTCATAAAGTTGTATTCGGTCGAATTCACGAATTTAACCTAATTTACCTCTCTCAACTTCAAATTAGTCATGTCTAATTAAGTCAACTTATGAAGTCAGAATGTTCTTTAATTAGATGCATTAATTCTCTTAAGATTTCAATTCAAACCGCGACAATAACAAAAGCGTATCTCTACTTTTTATCCAATTGCCAGATTTTACTACGTGGTCTAGATTAATAATTTACTTCTCAGTTCATTACAATCCACAAGATCTATGACAAATAATGGCCAATTATTTCAAGCATTAAAAAAAGAAGTAAAATCAAAACATAATTAATTTATAAGCGAAACTTGAGAGTCGAAAATAAAGAATTAAACTAGGTTACATCATTCATCCAAACTTTAAATTTAGCTACTCATAATCCTAGAAAAAGAAACGATGAAGAGATTTGAATACATAACCGGATTTTGAATAATAGATGAGAAGAAGTTGAATATCTTGCACCAAGAATTCTTCGTCTTCACGTTCCAATCTTCAAGATCTTGGCTGTTTTTTCGTGTTCTTTCCCATTTTTTTCTCCCAAATTTCTCATTCTTTTGACCTCGGTTAGGTCTTTATATAGTGTTTTACTAATTTTGAAACCCATGTACGTGAAAAGACGAAAAAGACCCAGACTAGAGTTAAAAATTAGCCAAAAAAAAGTCCAAACGAGATTTTTGCGCATTGCCGCGGTCAACCTCAAACTGCGGTTAACCATGCAAATGTAAAGTTTTAAGCGTAAATTTTGTTTCTAACCACAATTTGCAAGCTTTTGTCCTCCAAGTTTTGATGTGTATTTTATTTGGTCCCCACTTCATTTTTGTTCATAATTTTCCTTTTGTCATCTTTAGTCCTCTTATTTACAGTCCAAGTCTTTCAACTTTTGGATGTTTGCAAGTTGATCCCCAAATCCAAGTCTTCGTACACCTCCAGTCCCTTTTCGCCTATTTTGCTTTATTTTTTTCCAATTCCATCTGATCTCGGATTTTGACCTAAAACAATTAAATCAATACACAGTTAAGTAGAAAATCACTTAAGAGTACTTACAATCGTCCACTTTTGATGGTCCAGATCAGTGTAAAACCACACTTATCAACTAACTCCAGTTTCTGTCAACAAGCAAATATATTTATTGTTTACAACTGTGCATAATTTTTGTTTAAAAATGACAGTAAGATTATTATCAAAAATTTGTCCCACACTAATTAAATTTACTTTTAGGCCTTCAACAAGAAGAACATTTGTTAAAGGTGGTGTGCCTTTAATTATTATAGATATAGTCTCAATTACTTTACCTTTTACACCATCACCAAAAGTGACGGTTCGATTCTCAAAATAGTTTTTAAAATCAGACAAGAGTGATTGATTTCATGTCATATGCCTAGAGCATCCACTGTCGAAATACCAAGAATTAGTTATAAATGCATGGAATGCTAGATCAACCACATAATAGTGTAAGTCAGTTTTCTTCAACCGTATTTGTCAGATTTTAATTTGACTTCTTTTATTTGGTAAAAGGTTTTTCAAGTTGTTGCTAGTTCTACAAATAGTTTTCTTGTTGTTAGGTGGATAATTTGAGATGTTAGCATGCTTTTGTTCTATCTTACCACATTTTGGACAAGTAGGAGATGAGTGTATGTTACCATTAGATTTAACTTTGGTTACCTTGTCAGCAGTATCTGTAATTCCTGATTCTTTCAACATTTGACCGTTGATTATAGATTTAGTGGACATTAGAATATTATCTGGAACATCAAAACCTATTTCTGTTATTCATTTGAAAAACGTGATTTTCTCAACTTCCTTATCTTCTCCATGCTGAGTATATCCTAAACCGTGTCTGATATTGGTGGATTCTTCCATAGCTCAGCACCTCGTTCAGTTGAGCAGATCGAATGGTCAATTGTTTGTTTGCTTTCCTATTTTGTTTCAATTCTTCTTACAAATCACACAATTGTTTATTTTTATCAGTCAACAATATTTCAAAATGAGTTATTTTAATATTGGAGAAACTTTCTTCTTTAGTGGACACAGTAGTCAAAGCCTTTAGGTTGACCCCAATGTCATAAGCTCCATCGTTCTGTTCTATGTCAGAATGTTCATATGAACGTGCATGAAAAAGATCATATAATTCAGAATTAGAAATAGAGCATGCTGTAAATGAAATATCTTGAGTATTAGAAACTTCTCCATCTCTTGATTGATCATCGGTTGATTCTTCGTCCTCGCTCCAAGTTACATTCATGGTCTTTTTACCAAATGTTTTCTTTTTATTATTAGCACATTCAAAGGCAATGTGATCATATCCTTCACACGTATGGCATTGGATACGATTTTCTATTTTCTTTAGGGGATTTGATGAACTCTGTCTAGTTTGGTCAGGATATTTATTTCTGTATGATCCCTGATTTTTTGCTGATTTAAATCTTTGAGATCGTTTCAAAAAAATTTCCAAACTGTTTGGTAACTAGTGCAATATCAATATCTAAATCACTTTCATCTTTTTCTTCCTCAACTCGAAATGCTATGCCTGTAGCTTTTTCTTTCTTTCTTGTGCTAAGGTTTAGTTCATAAGTTATTAATGACCCAACCAACTCTTCAATTTTGATTTCGTCTATGTCCTTGCTTTCTTCAATTGCAGTCACCTTGGAGTGAACATTAATTAGCAAAGACCACAGGACTTTTCTGACCAATTTTGACTTTGAATATCTTTCTCCAAGGGCATGTGCTTGATTTGATATGTCACACTAGCAAGATAAAAATCTTTGATTGCTTCATCGTCCTTCATGCGTAGGTTTTCAAATTCTGTGATGAGCATTTGTAGTTTACATGATTTCACATTGGAAGTTCCTTCATGTGCAATTTGTAGGATCTCCCAAGCTTCATTTGCTATCCTGCAATTAGATAATATCATGAATTTATTAGCATCTATAAAACAAATAATAGCATTTAAGGCTTTGCTATTCAGGCTAGCATTATTGAAGTTAGCAATTACCCATTGTTCACATGGTTTTTCTATTTCAATATTATTTTCAATGATAGTGGGAGGACTATAACCTCTAATGATAGAATGCCATAAATTTTCATCTAGAGCTTGAATGTAAACAGTCATACAGATTTTTCAATAATTATAGTTCGTTCCATCCAATACTAGTGGTTGAAAGGAGGCACCGTCCATACCTAGATTCATAGGATCTCACTTTCTAGAAGTGTACCCTATTTGATACCAATTGTTAGTTTTAAACTAGGTAACAAACAACCTAGAAGGGAGGGGTTGAATAGGTTGTTACTGAAATTAATCGAAAAACTGTAAATATATATATTTTTTTAAAAAAAAACACAAAGTTCACTTTAATGTTCTAATGTTGATGAAAGTTTGTTGAACGTCAGAACATTGAACGTTTCATAGTCTGAGACAGTTAACATATAAGATAATTAAAGTATTGATTAACACCAGATATAGCGTGGTAAACTCCTAAGAAAAACACCTACTGGCTCCCATGCCATGGGTAAGTAAATACACTATTTTAGAACAGGTTACATACTTCTCAACTTTTTGAAATTAAAATTTTAGACCTAATCTAAAACTTTATTAGTAATTTACAAAATGTAAAACTTATTTAAGAACAACAATAAAACTTCCATGTTTCATATCTTCTTTAACTAGTCAAGGAATGCGATCAAAGTCTTCATGGTCTTGATCTTGGTCCATTCCACGAGTGTACCCGGATTAACTCCACAAATCGAAATAGGGACTTAGTCCTTATCTTGCCGTCAAAATGCTGTTCTCTCTTACAATGGATTTCTACAATGCTCAGTTTCTCAGAGCCGTTTACAAAAATAAAATTTTTGATTGAGCTAGGACTTTTGAATATTTTGTTGGAACTCACAACTCACAAATGATTTCCTTTTAAATGCTTGAGTATCTTTGCTTTCAAAGTCCGTCAAGTTCTTGAAATACCACATGTCTTATTTATAGAAAAATAAGTTTATCTAAACTTAATGGCTTAGTATTTACTTATATAGAGATAAGATAGAATAAGTCTTTAAGTTTAAATAAGTTTTATGAAAGATAAGATAAGATATATCACAAGAATATGAAAATAAATCTAGTTATATATTTTTATTTAAGTAGATAAATATAAAGATAATATTTCAATATGTTATCTACTTAGAAACCTAGTTCAATTAGAATGCTTAACATGCAATTAACTTAATTACTTATTTATCTGATAAGGAATAAGAGTTTTAAAATAACTAAAACTGATAAATAGATTGGGATAAGTATATCATTAAGGTTTCCAATAAACTATTAGATAATAATTGATTCCTAATTGGCTCACATCAATAAATAAAATATAATTAAGTATGCGAACAAAAACTCGATTCTCCAACAAATAGCATTCCCTATACAAAAATGAGAAATACTTTGTTCTCAATAATAATTGTTTAGAAATTAATTAGGTCATTTAGCTAACAATAGAGCTAAACCAATTATCATTAACTAAACTAACATTTATTAAAAGTTTGAGATTTAAACCCACTAGTATTGACAAGATGGTATCTTGATTGTATAATCTGAAAATTATGCTCATAATTTAAATTTTGAGCAAGTAATCTCGCAAACTTCAAGTTACGAATATATAATAACACCATACAATTATCTAGTAGACGTATATATTAGATACAAATAATATCTAGATTGTCAACATGGAGGATGACGGAGCCCTATACATCAGCCTAAATAATTTTCAGAAATATAAGAAATTCAGTCACATTTTTAGGCCTACTGGTTTATATACCACGAGAACAAGCAACACATGATGATTCATTATATTGAAAATTCTTCTGGTTTTTCAATAGATATTCTCATTAATAATTCACATTATATTGATTTGGGATGGTATAACTGATAATGCCAATCAATCAAAATATTGAGCTCTTGAACTTCTGATTAAATACAATGTAGCAAATCCGTATTTTCTCTAAGACAAGCAATTCAACAACTAAATTCTTGACTTGATTGTTGATAACTAAATTGATTTAATAATCTATATTATTAATCAAATAAACAAAAGGATATAATACTCTAGAAATAAAGTTCATTGCCTGAAAGGAATGGCGGATTGAACCTTATTTCATAAAATTATTGTATAAATCACACGCTCCTCTTATAAGATTAGGTGATATGATATTCTTCGAGAGTTATCATATTTGAAATATTGAGACGTTGAAGTTGTACCTCTTTGAGAATATCAATACTCTAATATTACACAACACTAATTTTCTTAAATTATAAAGTTGTGCTTTTTCAAGAGAACCAATACAATATTTTTTCCAGAATATTGATATATAAAAATTCATGATTTTCAAGAGCAATCATGTAATATTCGTTTAATTAAGTTGTGTTTCTTTAGCAGCAACAACATAATATTTTTCTAGAATATTTCTATACTTTGTGTTTCTCCAGGAACAATAATATCATTTTCTTTTAGAATATTGACATTCATAATGTTATACTTCTTCAAGAGTATTAATACAATATTTTTTATAAATTATTAAATAACGAACAATTGTTTTTCTTTAGGACGACTCAATATTTTTCTAAAACATTGACATGTATAAATTTTATACTTCTATGAAACAATAACATAATATTCTTATAAAGTATTAGAATGCTCTTCGGAGAGTAATAACTTAATATTAAGTTTTACAAAATTACGCTCTTCGGGAGCGAGTAATATTCTACTGGAATATTAATATAATGTTGTGCTACTTCAAGAGCAACAACAGATAGCTTAATATCCCCATGGTATAATTTAAAATAAAAAACATATGACTGAATTTTAAATAGAGAGTACCAAACAGCTCCATATTTCACACTTTTGAGTCACACTTCAAGTATGTCTCAAAAATTGATTAATAATTATGCCTTGAGCCAAGTTTCAAGCAGACTTTAGGTCTGTTTCAAATCATGACATACTTTTCACCTTGATTATCTCCTTGATCATTTAATCAAGGTCATAAGATTAATTAATCTTCCACACTCTTAAATAAACAAAGTAACTTTCTATCTTGATTAGTTGATCAATATAATCTTTTCAATCAAAACAAACTTTCTACCAAGATTTGACATATGTATGCTCTCTTTTTGTTTATCTCTTTTTTAAGTTCTACAATATCAAAAGTCATGTTAATGAATATCATTCCATGGTGAACAATTTAGGAGCGTTAAAATATATATATGTGTCAATTGTAAATGCCAAATACAATTTATTGATAGAATTCAAGTTTAGATTCATGCCCAAAATTCAACTTAAATGAATAGAATAAAGTCATTCATGTTAATTACAAATAACATTGACATTGCTCTAGGTAGCATTACATGTAATAGTAACATAAAAGACATTCCGGCACATCAAATCAAAAATTTCATCTGTTACATGATTAATTTATTTGTTTTGGTTATTTGATTGTTGACAATGCAATCCATTAAAATAATGCTCACAACAAGAATATTAATCACTAATCAGATTTCACATAATTCATATCTCTTTGTGAGATTGGACCTAGTGACATCCTTCTCGAATTATCATATTTTAAAATATTAAAATTAAACTTCTTTGAAAGCAACACAATATTCTTCTAGAATATTGATAGGTACACATTTGTATTTCTTCAGGAATACAACATAGCATTCTTCAACAATACTAATATGTACAATTTTATTCTTCTTGAATATTAATATATAAAATTGTTGTTTCCAAAAGCACTAAAGTAATATATATTGATGTAGTATAAGTTGTGCTACTACAAGAGCAAAAATATTATAACGTTCCATAATCTAGATATGAACATAATGCTTCTTCTAGAGCATTAATACAATATTCTTCTAAAATATTGATATTTATAAAGTTTTGCTTCTCTATGAGCAACAAAACAATTTTTTTTTTCAAGGATATCTAATTTTTATGTTTATTCAAGAACAATAATATAATATATTAATTTTTTAATTAAATTGTGTTTCTTCAGGAGTAACAAAATAATTTTCTTTTTGAGTAACAATTAAAATATTCTTCTAGAATATATATAAAGTAATGTCTTTTCACGAGTATCAATTCAATATTCTTTCAAAATATTGATAGGTATAATTTGTGTTTCTTTAGGAGCAATGATAGAATTTAGAATATTGATATATAATAATAAACAATAAATTTGTTTATAATGGATATACATTTGAATAAAGTATAAACATATTGATTAAATATTTTAGTTTAAGAATTCCACAAAGAAATCAATAAACAAATAAATTTGAATATAAACAATCTAGCATGTAATTGTCATAATTCATAAATATTAATAAGTTTAAGAAAAAAATTATTAAGCATCAAGCATCCAATAGACCTTAAAGTTGCATATTGAAACAATAATTCAAGATATATTTTTGTAATTTAATTGGTCATTCTTCTACATTCCAATATTATAGGCTGAATGTAAAAACATAAATTTGAAGGCCACAATAATTAATAATCCATATTTTTTATCTAAATATATCATATGTAGCATGTCGGAGTAAATGATTAGACATACCTTGTATTCAATCATAACCAATAAATTGCATATGAGACATTTATCTTTATTCTAATTACAAGCCTTTCATCAAATCCGATACCATTACATGGCATGTATTATCAACAAAGGCAATTCATGCATGAACTTTGAATGGGATCTGATTATAGGGCATCATGTCAAAATTAATATGATTTTCACTGTCAATAAAAAAAATTTGTACTTCAAAGCAAGTTCGTGCTAATAACGTGTTATAAAATTAAATGAAGAAGAAAGAAAAATATAAGAGTTGCGAAGTGAAATGTCTAATTTTATTATAACTATGGACCCATATTTATAGGGTTTCGAAGAGAGTTACGAACTAGTTTGGTTTAGATAAAGACTTGTAGACCAAGTATGACTTATCTAAGTATCTTCATAAATAGTCATCTATAATTATCCTATAATTTTACAACAATTTATAATTTTTTTTCTCTTGAGGGTGCTTAAGTCTAGGGATGCCGTGGATCAAACATAATACTCTAAAATTCCAAATTTTTACAATTGAAATTTATTGTCATTTCCAACTAGGGGGGGTGTCAAAATGGGTGTATTGGCCTGACCAACCCACCTTCATTTAGGCCCGATTTAGGTCCATTGAGAACTTGAATCGACATGTTTAAAAATAGTGATAATTTCATCCTATACTACAAAATATAAAATAATTTAAAAAATACTATTTAACTTTTTTTATTCTAAAAATACTGTTTTTTATTTTTATAACATTGTTGTTACATTTGTTATGTTTGTTAATAACAAATGTAACATATTTATTATAACTAAAATAACAAATGTAACAAATGAGAACTTGAAAATCGAAATGTTTTTTTAAAATAAAAAAACATATAGTTTTTAAGAAATAGTTATTTATTATTGGCCTATTTTGAATCGTCTTCTAAATTTGGGAACCAACCAATCTGTGGGCCTACCAATATTGAGGGGCAGGTCCGTCCAATCCGTTGTCTTTTATTTATTTTATTATTTAAGAATTGAAAACAACTTAAAATTAAACCATAATTGAAAACAAAAAATAAAAATAAAAAAATTGAACATTTTCATCGATGCGCATCATTAAGTTATTTGTTAAATATAAAAAACAATTGTATTTTAATTTACTAGTAATAGTACATGCATCATTATTGTAAGTATGTTCAAACTAGGTTAATACATACTTAAGTAAAATACGACAAGGACCACAGTTTGAAATTAATAGAGCTACAATATAAAAAAGAATTGGTGCATTGGCTGATGAACTAAAATTAGATTGTAGACTTTGATAACTCGCAACTATTCACATTCAGCATAGGAGAGGTGAATATTGTTCTGTGTTTAGCTAAGAGTAGGCCTTCGCGAAGAGCTAAAACTTCGCCATCCTCAACTGTGTAGACCCATCGATCCGTGCAGCTTTCGCAAAAATGATTGATCCTTGGTCATCCTGGATTACAGCCCCAATCCCAATTAAGTCATTCCCAAATTGCTGTTAGAATTATACTAGTAGTATATTATATATGGTAGAGTTATATTAGTAATATATTAACATTAATAATAGAGTGTTTTACTTTATATAGGTTAGGGTTTGCATTAGTACAAATACGAGTTGTATCTATTATTTTATAATTCCGTTTGTTTAATAAGATTGGTTCTTCTTTCTCCCTCTTTGTTCTTCTCTTCTTAGTTTAATTTATATTATTGTTAGAACTTTCACGTGGTATCAGAGCAAGTTTGATCCGACTTGGTTTAAAACTTGAAATCGATTCCGTTCTCCAGCAAGCGGCCTTGTGCCACTAGTTCGACCAAGTTTTTTTTTGTTTCTTTTAGATATTATCATCCTGTTAAGTTTTTTTTTTCAGAGTCTTCTTGTAGGTTCGTCGGGCTGTTTTGGTCTTGACTGATTAGATTACTTAAACCATTTGGCATGTTTGGGGTATTTATGTCTGTTAGTTTGGAATTTGAAATTTGTCCAGTTGTTCTGTTTTGGAATTTGGTTGGTTTTGCATCCATGTGATAATATAGAATTTGTTTAGTTTTGTTGATTTGGGATTCGGTATTTGGTATTTCGATCCAGTAATTTGGATTTGGAATTTGTTCTAGTAACCTAGAATTTGGTTGGTTTTGTTTCGGTTAATCTAGAATTTGGTATTTGATATTTAGTCCGCTAATCTGGAATTTGGTCTAATTAATTTGGAATTTGATACTTTGATTATTGAATAAAGACTATTCTCTCTGTCCCCCCCTCTCTCTCTCTCTCTCTCTCTAACTGCTGTCTAGTTAATTAATAAGACTTCGCCTTCTCACACTTCGGGATTATCACCCACTGAAATATTGTTTGGACACCCTTCTGATTATTCCCTTCTAAGAGTTTTTGGGTACACTTGTTTTGTCCTTCGTCCTCATTCCTCAAGTAGAATGTAGTAAGTTGACTTCACGCTCTACTATTTGTGTCTTTTTGGGATATGGGAAAGACATAAGGGTTATCGCTGTTTCGATCCTATTAACAAAAAATTATATGTTTCATGTCATGTTGTGTTTCTTGAGCGCATTCCATTCTTTTTTATTTCTGATAATACGCATGACATGACTAAGACTGAACTCATTCGTCTTGATCCTTTCTTTGATGATATTGATAGCCTACCTTTTTGTACCTTTTATGTTGTTGATCCTTCATGCATTACAGGTACACATTTGCCGACTCATGATGTCCCAACTCCTTCTATGGCCTCCCAAGCACTGTCTGAGATTGTCGATCCTCCTACTTCCCCTCGATATCCCCCACGTATTCGTAAGTCCACTCAGCTACCCGATTTTGCTTATTTTTGTTATTCAAAATCTTTTTGCTGTTTCTTAACAACTACTCACAAACTTTCTAAACCTTCTTCTTATAAAAAATCTATTCTAGATCTTTTTTGGCAACAGGCTATGGCTGATGAACCCTCTACTTTACATAAGACAGACATTTGGGATTTGGTCTCATTAACTTAGGGTTAACATGCTATTGGTTCTCGTTGGATCTATAAGATCAAGACCAAATTTGATTGTTCGATTGAGCGCTACAAGGTAGGTTGGTTGCTAAGAGATTTATTCAGTGGTATGGTTTGAATTATAAAGAGGCCTTTGCTCCTGTTGCAAAAATGACTACATTTCATACACTTATTGCAGTTGCCTCTATTTGCCGATGGAATCTCTCTTAGTTGGATGTTAAAAATAATTCTTGAATGGGACTCTTCAGGAGGACGTCTATTTGGGTCCTCCTTTTGGTGTCTGATAAGTGCATTTTGTGCACTTATTCGGGCCTTTAAACTAAGCTTTTATTCTGTCATTTTATGAATTTTCTACTTAATTTAGTGTGTTATTCTTTCTATTTCAGTTTTGAACTCGTCTATAAGAAATTGGAGAACAATGGATGAAAGAACAATCAATTGGAAGATGTATGTTTCAGAAGTACAGGAACTCAATTGGAACTTGAAGGACCATTTTGGAAGCTATTGGAAGGTTTGATGACTAAAATGACCAAAATCTAAAGTTGGAGGACTAAAAGACGTAAAGTTGAAAAAGTTAAGCTGGGTGACCGCCCAGCACCAAGAAAACGGAAGCAGAATGCAAAATAGTCTAACTAGACGATCGGCCAGGAATGCACTGGGCGTTCGCCCAGTGTTAAATTTGGTCGGCGGATTTTTGTTTTCTTTTTGTGTTCGACTCCAATAAAGAAACCTTTTGAGACGTAAATTTTGTAATATTTTGGTGATATTTTGGGCACATTTAGGGAACTATATATATGGATTATAAACTCATAATCGCGAGCCAAATTTTGAGAGAAAAACAAGAGACGAATCAAGATTTCATCTTTTGAGTTTTCTTCTTCTCCGGGTGATGAACAAGAAAAACAATAGGCTAGACTATTTTGTGCTAGGATTTCGATGAAGCTTGTAGTTTAAATTCTTCTATTTAGAAACTTGATTTTTGACGATTTGCATCAATATAGTTTTGAATAATTAATTTTGATTTCTTCTCATCTACAATTATATACGTAGTAATTGTATGATTCTTTTGGTTTTTTTACTATCGAGAGATCGAAAATAAATTAGACATTATTTTAATTATCTTATAGTCCGATAGGAGACAGAAATATACTGCTATGTTTTATGTGATATTTAATTATCCATAGAAGCTTAATGCATTCTTGTGTATTTGCATTCTTCATAGAAATATAGTCGGGTCATAAATATGAATAAGTTTGATTTTATTCGAGAGAAACTGTTAAACGATTTATAGATATTGATCATCATGTACTTTGTCAAAATCAAGAATCAAGATCCCTTTTGCAGATACACTTGCACAGATGTCCAGTTATGTAAAGTTTATGAAAGACATTCTTTCAAATAAATGCAAGATGGAGGAACATGACACGGTGATGTTGACAGAAGAATGTAGTGCTATTTTGCAAAATAAGCTACCTCCTAAACTAAAGATTCCAGAGTTTTATAATACCTTGCACCATTAGAGATTTTTGTTTTGAAAAAGCTTTATGTGATTTAGGTGCCAATATTAACTTGATGCCATTTTCTATTTTCAGAAAATTGGGTTTGGGGGAGGCTGAAGCACCTACGGTAACTTTTACAACTAGCCGATAGGTCTATCAAATATTCAAGAGGAATTGTTGAAGATCTTTTGGTAAAAGTGGACAAATTTATCTTTCTAGCTGATTTCATCATTCTTGATATGGAGGAAGATAGAGATGTGCCACTTCTTCTGGCCCGACCATTCTTAGCTACTGATAGAGCTCTAATTGATGTACAAAAAGGCCAATTGATTTTGAGACTTAGTGAAGAGTAGGTCACATTTGATGTCTTCAAGGCAACAAAATATCCAACCGAGTCAGATAGCTGCTTCAAAATTGAAGTGGTTGATAATGCAGTTCATGACACTTTTCAACTCAACAATCCATCAGATCCATTGGAGGCCTGTATTGTGCATTCTCAATCCACTCACACTGATTCTGGTTAGATTGAGATGTGTGCAAGATATCTTGAAGCTAATCCTCCATATATACATAGACCACACTTTGAGGAATTGGCAATAGGTTTTACAAAGCCTTTGTCTTTTGTTCACCAGCCTCCAAAAATAGAGCTCAAGCAGTTGCCATATCATCTCCATTTTTATTACTTCGGAGAATCCTCTATACTGTCTGTGATAATTGTTAATTCTATTAGTGAGCTTGAAGAGAAAAAATTGCTCAGAGTGCTCTGAGAACACAAGATAGCTATTGGGTGATCTATTGCTGACATCAAGGGTATCGGCCTTATACTTTGCATGCATAAAATCCTTATGGAGGATGATTTTAAACCAAGTGTTGATTGTCAGAGAAGGTTGAATTCTAATATGAAAGAAGTGGTCATAGCAGAGGTTATGAAGCTAATGGATATAAGGATTATCCATCCCATCTCAAATAATGCATGGATGAGCCCAGTTCACGTAGTGCTAAAGAAGAGTTGCATCACAATGGTAAAAAATGAAAAGAATTAATTAATTCTGACTAGAACAATCACAGAATGGAGAGTTTTCATTGACTATCGCAAACTCAACACACCTACTAGGAAGGATCACTTTTCTCTTCCATTTATTGATAAGATGTTAGAAAGACTAACAAGACACTCTCATTACTGCTTTCTGGATGGTTACTCTGGATATAATCAGATCCAGATAGAACCTGAAGACTAAGAGAAGACTACCTTCGCATACCCCTATGGTACTTTTGCTTACTGTAGGATGCCCTTCGGTATTTGCAATGCTGCTGCTACCTTTCAGTATTGCATGGTGGTCATCTTCTTTAATATGGTGGAGAGATTCATTGAAATATTCATGGACGATTTCTCAGTGTTTGGCTCATCTTGATGAGTGCTTGGAGTACTTGCACCTAGTTTTGCAGTGGTTTGAAGACACAAATCTAGCTCTTCACTTGGAAAAGTGTCACTTCATAGTTCAAGAGAGTTTCATGTTGGGACATCGAATTTCAGCTAAGGGCATTGAAGTGGATAAGGCAAAGATTCAGGTAATTGAGAAATTACCACCACCAACCTCTGTCAAGGGTATCGAAGTTTTCTTGGGCATGCTGGGTTCTATCTTCGTTTCAACAAAGACTTCTCTAAAATCACAAAACCGTTGTGTACTTTGCTGGTCAAGGATGTGCCCTATGTCTTATCTGAAGAGTGTTTATTAGCATTCAACATTCTAAAAGAGAAGCTAATTTCAGTACATGTGATAATTGCACTAGATTGGAGTCTACCGTTTGAATTAATGTGTGATGCAAGTGATTATGCATTAGGAGCAGCGTTGGGACAGAAAAAAGATAAAAAAAAAATTCATGTGATACACTATGCTAGCAAGACTTTGACTGATGCACAGCTCAACTATGTCACTACTGAGAAGGAGCTCCTAGGCTTTAGTCTACGTCTTTGATAAATTTCGATCATATCTTGTTGGATCAAAGGTGATAGTCTACACTGATCATGCTGCCTTGAAATATTTGTTGGCAAAAAAAGATGCAAAATCGAGGGTGATCAAATGGGTTTTACTTCTCCAAGAGTTTGATCTGGAGATAAGAGATAAGAAGAAAAGCGAGAATGTAATAGTTGATCATCTATCCAGACTTGAGCACGGAGAACAGACCGGAACCATGGATATTAATGAGGTGTTTCCATATGAACATATTTTTAACTTGGAGAAAACACCATGGTATGTAGACATAGTGAATTTCTTAGCCAAGTCCATCATCCCACCAGATTATTCAAGTCACCAAAAGAAGAAATTCTTCTCTGACTTGAAGTACTACTTTTAGGAGGATCCCATTCTCTGTAGAAGGGGCTCAGATCAAATAATTAGGCAGTGTGTTCCTCAAGAAGAAGTTTATCAAATACTTGAGCATTGCCACTCCTCAGCCTACACTGGACACTTTGGCGCATCTAAAACAGTTGCTAAAATTCTATAGTTCAGGTTCTATTGGCCTTCACTCTTCAAAGATGTGTACATTTTTTTGTGAAAGAGTGTGATCAATGTCAGGACACATGAAATATTTCGAACAAGAATGAGATGCTTCTAAACAGTATACTCAAGGTAGAACTTTTTGATGTATGGGGCATTGATTTTATGGGGCCATTTCTCTCATTCTCCAATCAATACATTTTGGTTGCTGTTGACTACGTCTCCAAATAGGTTGAAACATCTTGCATTGCCTACCAATGTGTGCGGGTTGTGATGGATTTCTTAAAAAAATGGATTTTCACTCGTTATGACACACCCCAAGCCATTATTAGTGATGGGAGTAAATACTTTTGTAATCGTCAAATTGAGTCCTTATTGGCTAAATATGGCGTTCATCATCGTATTGCTACTCTCTATCATCCTCAAACCAGTGGGCAAGTTGAAGTCTCCAACTAGGAATTGAAGCGGATTCTTGAGGTGACGGTTAGTTCATCAAGAAAAGATTGGTCAAAGAAACTAGATGACATTTTTGGGCCTACTGAACAGCTTTCAAAACTCCTATAGGCATGTCTCCCTATCGGTTAGTTTTTGGGAAAGCGTGCTACTTACCAATTGAGTTATAGCACTGGGCATATTGGGCAGTCAAGAAGTTGAACTTTGATTTAAAGACAGTCGGTCAAAAGAGACTACTTCAATTAAATAAAATGGATGAGTTTCGTTTGGAAGCCTATGAAAATGCAAAATTGTATAAGGAACAGACCAAAAAGTGGCATGATATGCATATTTAAAGAATAAATTTTGAGGTTGGGCAGCAAATGTTGTTATATAATTTCCACCTCAAGATTTTTTTCGAAAATTGAGGTCACGGTGATCGGGGCCTTACACAATCACGAAGGTCTATCTATATAGGGCTATTGAGATCAACCATCAGAGAAAATGCACTTTTAAAGTCAATGGACAGATGTTGAAGACTTATTGGAGTGGTGGATTCTCGAAAGAAAAGTCCACCATTTGTCTTGAAACACCAGAATGATCAACCCAAAAAGTCGAGCTCTAGACTATAAATCGAGCGCTAAATGGGAGGCAACCCATTTTTCTATCGCTTTCTACTTTTTCATCCTATTTTTTTGCAATTGCATTAGTTTTTGGTTTAAGGCACGCCGTTTTTGTTTTTCAAAATTTTGCACTTAGGTGATTTTTTTTAAGCACATTTTCGTTATTCTAGTTCATCGTATACACTTTAGCACAACTTTAAGATTTCACATGATCAACTAGGCCTAGCTACAATTAGTCAAAAATAAATAAATAAATAAATGTTTTGGTGAACTGGGCGCTCGCCCAGTTATTAAACTCGGGCGATGACCCGAGTTGAATTCTACTGGGCAAAATGCCAGTAAATAGCCCCAGGTGATTGTCCGGGTTTACCCTGGGCGATCGCCCACGCTTGGTGCTGGGGTTATAAGCCCCAGCACTTCAAAAAAAAAAAAGAAGAAGAAGAAGAAGAAGAAAACTCTTTGAGATGTGCAACTTACGAAATTCTCCATCACCCGGGTATATCTCAATTTCTCAAATTCACACACAAATCTACCTCTATCTTCATTATACATCACTTTCACACGATTCATTGACATTCAATTGCATTTTTTTTTTTTTACATCAAAGCAAGAATTCCTCCAAGGTATGGTTTCTCGTTCTCAACTCTACTTATGCTTTTGAACCGTCTTTGATTTCGAATTTTTTTTGTTTAATTGAGGAGTATGGGCTTATGTAGTTGATAGTTTGTTGACACTGGGTATTGATGTGAAAATTTTTGCTAGAATTTGTGTGAAATTTCATACAATCTCTAAGGCATGTGGAATGTCTGGACCGTGTTTGATAAAATGCCTAAGTAGAATTTCTTGTGCCATTAGGGTTAACCTTGACTTGGGCATTATTCATACACATTTATGCTCGCTAATTATGCTTACATTCAATGGAATTACATTAACAAGTTAGCCAAGACACTTAGCCCCAAAGTAGGACCCCATGGCATACCATGGTTAGGCACCGACAACTCTACAACCCGACATTCGTCCCTCTTTCGTCTACCTCAAATGACCTATGTTCTACCTTAATGTTGAACATGATAAAGACCAATCTATGTAGATACATGTGTCCAAAGATGGCTTGGGAAAACTTCAATATTTTATCAAATTTCTCGGTGGTGAAAAGTAGTGTTCGATCTAAGTTTGAAAAACAAAATTTCACTCCTTTTAATTTATTTTGGGATGTTTTGCTCATTATTTAGTCATTATGATGCTTATTGATATATCTTTTATCCTCATAGGTACAATGCCGCCAAAAAAGAAAAGAACCACCAACTAAGAAGGGCAAGGAGAAGGTCAGCTCCACATCTAACCGACGCTGACAAGTGGAAGAACATGTTGATGATGGCGGCATCAAAAGGTTTCAAGGGATAGAAGAAGAGAACATTTACAACAAGTGGCTAATGAAGAAAAATTGTGGGTCGAAAGAGAGGTAATTCTAACAGATTTTCCGTACTCCGAGATGGTGAATCTCATTCACTCTTGTGGCTGGCAAAAGGTAGCAGGTAAACCTCATTTGGCCTACCCATTGTTGGTCAAAGAATTTATTGCAAACTTCATTCATGCCATAGAGGAACCTGGGACAGACCATAGGTATAAAACATGGGTCCGAGAGAAATGGATTAAGTTCAGCCCTACAATGATCGACAAATACTTTGGGCTAACCGACAACGACATTGAACACGTACCGGCTGAGCATGACATTTACTAGTGGCTCAGTTTCTATGTGGAAGAGAAGATGCATGGCCTATTGATGGACCCAAATTCTTACATAGCCAGGCGAGCAGCGGACAATCCAACTCCAACCCCGTGTCGACAAATGAGATTGATCGACCTGCTGCACTCAACGGGTTCTTACCCGATTATCAAAGCAGATCGGGCTTTAAGTTCCATTCAAAGAAATGTAGCTAGCCGAGCAACAAGATCAGAACATATGCGTATTGAAATGAACTCACTGAACGTGTCAAACACTGCCATTAGAGGGGAGTAGTGGACTATAAATTTCAAATATGACGATGTCAACCACCGAATGCTCCATTTTGCGTAGCACATGGATGATATTTATAACATAATCTCTCAGCCCTCATCCCCGAGCACCCATCACCACGAGTCCACTTCCGCTGGTCCATTTCATCAACCTAGACCATCATCTCCACATCTACCTCCAAGGAGTAACTGATTTCTTCTCTCCTTTAATTGCTTAAATTTTTCTTACATTGGGAACAATGTAGTATCTTAGTTTGGGGTGGGTTAAGTATCATGATACTTAATTAATTTTGAATTTTCTTCTTATTCAGGTCTGTATAACTGACATAGTTTTTTATAATAAAATAAAAAAATGTTTATTTGTCTAGTTATTGTTGAACATCTTACTGCTAATGATGATATTTGTTTGAAGTTGAATACGTTTTTAATTAGAATATTAGACAACACTTTAACTCGTGCTTTTACCTGAATACTTATCCATATAAGACTAGATTAATGGAGCACGTAGCCATTATTGACTTATCACTTATATAAAAACATGATTTGAGTGTATGGGTTGATATTGTTAACTTAGGATTTTTGAGAAAAATCTAGTTTCCAAATTCTTAAACTAGTAACCAAACTGTTTGAGAATAGTTTGGGAGTGTTAAAGTTAGTACATGTGTTTGTAGAATTTTAATGGTTTGGATTTTCTAGGTCTCATCTTTGGTTGAATAGGTTGTAGTCAAAGAATCTAAACTGGGCACTACTCACTGCTGATAAAAATAAAATAAAATATATGACTTGAGCAATTAAGCCTGTTAGGGTATTTTAAAATCTGGTGCCCTATGGTCATTTGACTTGGGATTCATCGACCCAAAGCTCGCTACATGAGTCGCTAAAATTTTTTTTAATTTTACATCTTCACTTCTCTTATAGCCTGTGGGACTCGAGCAATTAAGTGGTTAGGATATTTTAAAACCTGGTGCCCTATGGTCATCTGACTTGGAAATCATTGATCCAAAGCTCACTACATATGTCACATAGAAAGCTTACGGGAGAGCAGTATTGCACACAAGATGTAAGAATGTGAACATTAGTTAAATAAATAAAAAGAGTTAGAAGTGCTCGGTAAAGATTGCTAGGTTAGGACCTGAGATGAGAATTTAGAAATCGCTCACCATCCTAGTTCTAGGAGTACAAGTTTCTATTTTTTACCACTTTATTTGAAAAAATATTGTATTGATCAATATGAACCAAATTCGCTAGAACACCTCGAGATTAGAGAAGAAAAGTATTAGACGTGTGATATTTACAAGAGGTGTAAGGAATAAATGACTACAAAGGTTCAAAATTATAAAAATATCAACAACACAATATTGGTTGTAGTCTAATATAGGTATAAGTTCAATTTTTGGCTAATCACACACTCACTAAAGGTCGATCATCAGATAAATGAAAATTTGTGTGGTGTTGTTTAATATCTTTATAAAAGTGTTGCTTTATATTCGAACTTGAGACATTTGGTAAGAAATTTAACATTAACTCAATTTATGGTAATTTGTAGTTTAATTTTGTTTATATTCGAGGACGAACAAATGTTTAGTTTGAGAATGTTTGATAAGTGCATTTTGTGCACTTATTCGAGACTTTAAACTAATCTTTTATCCCGTCATTTTATTAATTCTCTACTTAATTTAGTTGTTATTCTTTATATTTTAGTTTTGGACCCGTCTATGAGAAATTGGAAAAAAATGGATGAAAGAGCAATAAATTGGATGGTGTTTCGGAAGTATAGGAACTCAATTGCACTCAATTGAAACTTGAAGGACCATTTTGGAGGCTATTGGAAGGTTTGATGACTAAAATGACCAAAATTCAAAGTTGGAGAACTAAAAGGTGCAAAGTTGAAAAAGTTAAGCTGGGTGACCACCCAGCACCAAGAAACTGAAGCAGAATGAAAAATATTCTAACTGGGTGATCACCCAGGAATGCACTTGGCGATCGTCCAATGTTAAATTTGGCCGATGGATTTTTGTTTTCTTTTTGTGTTAAAGTTAGGACGCAAATTTTGTAATATCTTGGGGATCTTTTGGGCACCATTAGGGAACTATATATATGGATTATAAACTCATAATCACGAGCCGAAGTTTGAGAGAAAAACAAGTGACGAATCAAGAAACAAAAATCAAGATTCATCTTTTCAAGAATTAAACGAAGATCAATATTTCATCTTTTGAGTTTTCTTCTTATCCGGGTGATGAATTATTTAATTTCTTTTTCTTTTTATTTTCTTCTTCGTAGTATGGTAGGCTAAACTATTTTGTGTTAGGATTACGATGAAACTTGTAGTTTAAATTCTTCTATTTAGAAACTTGATTTTTGACGATTTTCATAATTTTCATCTAAAATTATATATGTAGTAATTGTATGATTATTGTAATTTGTTTTACTATCGAGAGATTGAAAACAGGCTATACATTATTTTAATTATCTTAAAGTCCGATAGGAGATAGAAATATACCGCTATACTTTATGTGATCTTTAATTATCTATAGAAGCTTATTGTATTCCTGTGTATTCGCATTCGTCATAGAGATATAGTCGGGTCATACATATGAATATGTTTGATTTCATTCGAGAGAAACTGTTAAAAAATTTAGGGATATTGATCGTCATAACTAATGTGCTTTGTCAAAATCAAGAATCAATATAGAGGAATTAACAACTATAAGTGGATTCGGGATCCTAGTACTTTTCTTTCCCAAAGTTAAAGTAATTTTTCATAA
This sequence comes from Forsythia suspensa, assembly GCA_023638005.1. Classification (NCBI taxonomy): domain Eukaryota; kingdom Viridiplantae; phylum Streptophyta; class Magnoliopsida; order Lamiales; family Oleaceae; genus Forsythia; species Forsythia suspensa. The sequence goes on along the minus strand of CM042674.1, from coordinate 32,803,794 downwards.
ATCTAATCTTTTAATTATTTGAATTATAAGTATTTAATTATTCTTAGTTGATATTTTAGTTAGTTTAAGACACCAAATTTCTAAAGTTAACACATTCGGTTAATGTTACTATAATTGAATTAAACTATCTAAATCCTTGTGGGGTACGATACTTAGACTCAACATCCATTATATTACTTGTACGATCCGTACACTTGTGGAATATCAAACACAATAATCGCTAACAATGTCTTCCATCATCCTGGATATGTCTACAAACTTAAGAAGGCGCTTTATGGTCTTAAACAGGCACCTCGCGCTTGGTTTGAGAGATTTTCTACTGTTGTTTCCTCTCTTGGCTTTATCCCTAGCCATTATGATTCTGCTTTGTTCTCTAGATGCACATCCACTGGTCATATTCTACTTCTGTTATATGTTGATGACATGATTATCATTGGTGATGATATTGATAGTATTACTACATTAAAATCTGAATTGGCTCATCGTTTTGAAATGAATGATTTAGGTCCATTAACTTATTTCTTATTTTTTAAGGATCAAGGTTGCTTATTCTCCTAGAGGTTATCTTCTCTCTCGGTATAAGTGTACTAATGATGTTATTGAGCATGCTTGTCTCACTGATACTAAGACTGTTGATACTTCTTTTGAAGCCAATGTTCGATATTCACCTTTTGATGGTATCCTATGACTGGCCCTAATCTGTACCGTACTATTGTTGGAAGTCTAGTCTATCTCACCATCACCCATCCTGATATTTCTTATGTTGTTCACATTATTAGTCAGTTTGTCTCTGCTCCAATTATCTTTCATTGGGGAGCTATTGTTTGTGTTCTGCGCTATCTTCATGGTACTTGCTTTCAGAGTCTTTTGTTTCCATTGACCTCCTCATTAGAACTTCACATATACTCTGATGCTGATTGGGCCAGTAACCCAACTAATCGTAAGTTACTACTGGTTTTTGTATATTTTTGAGTGATTCTCTTATCTCTTGGAAAAGTAAGAAGCTGACTGTTGTTTTTCGTTATTCTACTAAAGCAGAGTATCGTGCTATGACGTCTACTACCACTAAGATTATATGGTTGCGTTGGTTACTTGCAAACATGGGTGTTCCTCTTTCCTCTCTAACTTCTATGTATTATGATAATAAGAGTGCTATTCAGATCTCCTACAACTATGTGTTCTATAAGCGAACAAAGCATATTAAGATTAATTGTCATCTAATTCGCTACCATCTTCTATTTCTTTACCTTTTGTCTCTTCATCGTTGCAACTTGCTGACTTTTTCACGAAATCCCATCCGGTCCATCATCTTCATTTATTGTCTGGCAAACTCTCGCCGCTTCTTGTTGTAGCATTGTAAATTTGATGGGGATGTTGAAATTAAGAAAGAAAATATTAATTATTTGGTCTGAACAATATTTTTGTCAAGTACACAGTGCAGAGCTGAGCCAATGTAACACGTGTTCTAAATAATCTGAAATGCTTATTTCTACAATATATGGGATAAGTACTCTTCAATGGCATCAATACCACGTAAATTTTAGAAGTTCCGGTATCAGACAATGATAATATCCTGGAATTGCATAGCGCCATCCATTGTTTGGTCTGAAGAATATATATTATCACCCAGATGACCATCATAAATAGAAAATAGTCTCAACTCACAACTATTCGTATGTAAAAATTTAACAACATGGTAATCATCCATATGATGATTTGCCTTTCCTTTCAATAAATTGAATCCATATTTGACAGGTCTGTGATGGCTTATTCTCTTCCAAGAGCCACATGAAGAACGTCCTTTTGCAAGCTAAAGGAAAAGAAGAACTCGAACTTTGAAATCAACCAGAAACTATAGAAGAAATAAATAATGCCTAATGAAAAAACAATGCATGTGCTGAAGAAGTAAATATGATTCCTTCCTTACTCAAGTTCTAGGCATGGAATTGGAAATACAATAAATAGAGAAAATCATAGGAAGAACTTTTATTAAAATCATATTAAAGTCTGTGAGGTTTCATCAGAAAATCATAGGAAGAACTTTTATTAAAATCATATTAAAGTCTGTGAGGTTTCATCAGAAAATCATAGGCCAATCTCCAAATAGATAGAATTGTCAAACGGGACAAAGTTGTCGGAGGAGGAGCAGTGGTACAAACACGAGTTCAAGAAACTAACTAAAAGAAACCAAAATCGATCTCTAATACCATGTAAATTGTTAATTCAATTACAAGTCTATGAGTTTCCGTCCAAAATAGTATTCATATGGGTGGTGTATCTTATTTGATTTTTAAACCACTCCAGATAAATTTCAAAGAGTTAAGCGAGAGATTAGCTCTTCACAAAAATTTCACTCTCAAATCAACCATCAAATCTCATAGATGAAAATTAACTATTCTTCCCTCCTCGATTTCTTTTTGTTAGTACGTCCCCTTATATCCCATGTAATTGTTGCTATAGCGCTCGTAATTGATAGAAGATAAAGACGTGAAAAGAAGGCATATAAATTAGATCTCTCGACAGGCTTCAAAATGAGTCATGACACTTGCCTACTGTTTCAATGATGTACTTTGTGCCAATTGCAGTATTGATATTTGGAATGTAACTTAATGGAGCTAGGTTCATTTTCATTATTCTATTTGTTTATTTCATTCATTGGAAGGAGTATTTGATTTAATGTTCTGCATTCTTCACTTTGTTCTGTATATATCATTTTACAATATTTTTTATACTTGCTATTTTAGAAAAAGTCATAGAGGAATACAAAAAATAGGTCCAAGCTGACACAGTGTCATTTTTCCGGTTCGAGATCATTCCTTAACACACAGGCTATGGGGTAAGTTCATACATGGTCGTTGTTGTAATTATTAAAAACTTAAGTGACGATCAATGTATTCAAATCTACCTCTTTATTATGTTGACCTCAAAATCTACACTATCCACGTGTAAACAGATCTCTAATCAATCGTCTGCCAGCCTGTATATTATCTGCACACTTGGATAATCATTAGGCACCTAGATCACCAGAGAAAATGGGGATGGCAATCGTTGGTACTCTGATGATTAAGTCAACTACCGGTACAAAAATATATGGAGAGAGTATTTGGGTATGGGAGAGACAATCAAGAAGAGATTTGAGCAGAGTTTAAAGGTAGAGAGTAATACGTACCTTAGAATGACGGAGAATCTTATATTTATAGGGCAAGACTTTTAATTGATTTAGGCAGGGAATCAATCAGACATCTGATCGTATTCTCCTTCCTTATGGGATAAGGATTAATTGGGTGTGAACGCAATCTCTTAGATTTTCATCCTTATCTGAGTCAATTTCCAATATTGCATTGTCAATCGAGAAAAGATCAAGATTGGGTTTCCTTGTGAGAGTTCGTATTACAATCAATTGCAATCTATCTGGGAATATAACTTTAGTCGTCCCCAAATATCAGATTGCCCCTGGGATTCTGCGAGGTGTGGGGGTAATTGATTGAGGGACCAGGCCTGTCAGAAGTGGCGAAGACCTTTATGGGCTTTGTTGGAGTTGTCTCTAGCGTGCAAGGCTTATAAGGACTTTGATGGGCCTGTGAGGCTTTCGCTGGGTCTATTAGGCCTTCGTTGGGCTTATAAGGCATATGCTGACGTGGGGGCATTACTAAAATTTGGTGGTAACAATAGCCCTCCAAATCCAAGCCTGTTATTTATTAGGTGTGGGACTTAAGAAAGTTTATTTATTTATTTTATTTTTTTTTTGCAAAGGCCTATATGAGGGATGTACCTTTGATGAAGCTATTATGGCGAGAGAGTTCCTTGCACATGTACATAGTTCCCCAAGCTCGAGGGCCATTCATTAATAGCAAGCTAGGGCTTTGACCTGTGAATTTTCTAAAGTTGGGTGGGGTCCACGTGTATCCTCTTGAGTTGTGCTGTCAGTTTTAAGTATGAAAGGTTGCCAATCATGTCACTATTTTAAAGGTAGGTAGTAATGGCGCAGCCATCACATGGCTCGAAATGTTCATGCTATCATTGTTGTTTACTGTTTGGCGTGCTGAGTGAGGCATAGGGGTGTGCGTGAAGCGCGTCAGCCCCATCCAGAATTGATGAAACTACGCGTTTTCCAGGCGCTAGCTTTAGTGCCCTGCCACGCATCCATCTGATGCAATGGTTGTGATCTGAAGTTTCAAAATCAATGGCCCTGATTCATGGGGCCTCGTCTATTTAAGTTCAGGGGTGTTGCCATTTTTCCACTATACTTTGGAGAGAGCTTAAGATTTTCAGCACTTTCTTGGAGTTTTTCGGCGACCGAATAAGGATTTTCCGGCGTTTGTTTCCACTGAGAGTTTATTTAAATCTGATGTTCTCGAATGATCACTTAACAGTTACCCTATGTTTATTGTTCCAATCCCAATGTGTATTATATTCTTTCCTCAAATTTTCTATTTCGATTTATTGTATTTAGTTTCTTCATTTTGTTATGGTACTTTGTTTTCTTGTATCTAATGTGTGTCACTTACTATCATTGGCAATTCTGAACATGGTTTTTCCTGATTAATATGGTTATTGGGAAGATACTTAAATAGTATGCCAATAGAATGAGCTAATGAAGCTTTATTACAAACTTATGATGGTGATCTATGGCGTTATAAACATTAGTGTAAATTTAGATTGAGAGAGAGAGAGAGAGAGAGAGAGAGAGAGTCGAGAGTCAAAATTGCAATTGATATTCACATTAGAACTTTATTTTTCGGTAAGGATGTATGTACCATATCACTATCTTACTTTTTGCCGAGCCTTTATCTGGTTTCGCATAGGTATATGAGTTATCTATTTCAGCAGTATGTCAACTTGATTGGCCAAAAGACCATTTACTGATTCAAGTTCTCGATGACTCTCATGATGAAAGCATTCAACATTTGGTTAAGGGTTAGGTTTCTAAGTGGAGCCTGTAAAATAATAGTGGGATGTCCAAAGTGCGTAAGTAAGTTATATAATAAAATAAGTTAAGTTTCTTTTGTATTCCAAAAATCAACAAGTGGTATCAGCGTGAGTCGATTAAGGGCCACGTGTTTCCAGAGTAAGGCAGTCGAGTAGAGATTATTTTTGAGCTTCTGTAGATCATGCACAAATTGAGATTGTGAAGCTTCAATAAAGCTTGCTTGGTAATGAGGAGGTTATTCAAGTCATGATGGGCGACCTACAAGTGATAGGCGGAATGAAGAAGCTCAACAACCAAAACTACACCACATGGCAGACATGCATGGAGTCTTATCTCCAAGGCCAAGACTTGTGGGATGTAGTTGGTGGCAGTGAAATGACACCGCCGGAGGACGCCGGGGCTCTGAAGAAATGGAATATTAAAGCAGGTAAGACCATGTTTACAATAAAGACAACAATTGATGAGGAATTATTGGAATACATAAGGGACAAAAATACGCCGAAGGAAGCATGGGACACATTTGCAGCACTACTTTCAAAGAAAAATGATCTAAGGTTACAGCTTCTGGAGAACGAGTTACTGTCCATCACTTAAGGGGAGATGGCGATAAAATAATATTTCAACAAGGTAAAATCTCTCTGTCGCGAAATCTCTAAATTAGATTCTTCAAGTAAAATTTCAGAGTCTAGGATGAGAAGAATAATTATACATGGATTAAGACCCGAATTTAGAGGCTTTATTGCCGCAATACAAGGTTGGCCAGAGCAACCTTCACTAGTCAACCTAGAAAATTTGCTAGCCGACGAAGAAGCATTGACTAAGCAAATGTTAGAGGTCTCACTAAAGAAAGAAAATGAAGCATTGTTTAGCTATAAAAGAAAATGTCGATCCCTTCGACAAAATAATAAAGAAGAAAAACGGATTGAAGGTTCTCAAACAAGGGAAGCTCAAGAAAATTGCGACAAGAGAGGTTAGTTGTCCAATAGATATAGGCGACCTAATGGCTCTTGCTTTGTATGTGGCAAATGAGGTCATTACACTAGAGATTGTCGATTTTGGAAAAATCCAGCGGAAGGTAATATGGCAACCTCCAATGAGTAAGAAAAATATAATAGTGAAGAATAGTGTGATACTGAAGTGTCGCTCGGAGTAATTGAGCAAACTCATGAGGAGATGTGCACCTCAAGACTTCAGGAAGAATCGGCATTGATGGTGGTCGTCCCTGGACGGATAGATTATGAAAATGATTGGATTGTCGACTTAGGATGTTCCAATCACATGACAGGCGACAAGGAGAAGCTGCAAAACACAACAGAGTATAAGTGGACATCGCAGAGGGTAGATCTGCTAGATTCAAAAGAAATTGGAGATAAGTTGCAAGAAGAAATTGCAGAAGTACAACAGAGCCCCTGAGGAAATTGAATATTAACAAGAGTCAAGCGACGGAGAAGAACCTACAAGGGCAACGCAAGGTCCATGGCAAACTGGTGTGCATCAACTAATACCAGAAGAGAATAGGCCAAGCCAACAAAAAGAGGTTGAGGTACCAACGGGTCCTCAACCAAAACTAAGGAAATCAACTAGACAACGAAGGACAAATCCCAAGTACGCTAATGCAGTGATAGAAGAATATGAAAGTACCAAAGAGCCAGAGACCTTTGAAGATGCAGTCCAACACAAGGAGTGGAGAAAGACAATGGAAGAAGAAATGGTGGCTCTAAAACAAAATGAGACTTGGGACTTGATGCCAATACCTAATGGAGTAAAGCCTATATCATGTAAATGGGTATACAAGGTAAGGAAGCAACTCGATACGTCAAAAGAGAAGTACAAGGACACAGGTGGGAATGATGAGAAGAAAATAGTTAAATCAAATAGTTGGTGCTAAAGGAAAAAATTGAAGGTTATCACCAACTTATTTGAAGGTTCTAGATTCTTCTCTTTGTTTTGCTTTATCTAGACTTTCTCTTGTGTCATATAAATTAGGAAGGATCTAGAACAATGAGGATGTTTTCATTATTAGCACTAGAATTTTCTAGTTTGTCATTCTATATGTTTCTAGAAATATTGTAACCAACTATAAATAGGATGTTAGTGTAATGAGAAAGGGTAATGAGTGATGAGTGAGATCAACTAAGAGAGGTACTATAAAATAATAGTGGTGTGTCCAAATTATGTAAGTAAGTTATATAATAAAATAAGTTAAGTTTCTTTTGTATTCCAAAAACCAACAGAGGCAACAGGGAATCAACATAATCTATCAGCACCGTTTGATTAGAACTAGTTATAAAGCTGGGAATCTCAAGTCTGCAATGAGTTGCTATTATGTGAAGGATTATGAATTTGTAGCAATATTAGATGCAGATTTCCAACCGAATACTGATTTACTCAAGCAGACATTTCTCATTTGAAGGTTGTCTATACTAGTTGTCAAACGTGAAAAGTTTGTGGGATAAGTAACATCATTGTTACTCTTCATAATTAACACTCATTCCATCGCTGCAGGATAATCTTGAGCTAGGATTGGTTCAGGTTAGATGGGTATTTGTCAACAAGGACGACTTGTTGACTCGTCTCCAAAACATAAACTCGTGTTTTCATTTTGAGATCGAACAACAGCTTAATGGGGCATTCTTGAATTTCTTTGGTTTTAATGGAACTAAAGGTGTTTGGAGAATCAAAGTGTTGGAAAGAGTCTGGCGGATGCTTTGAGCGTACAACTGTAGAAGATATGGACATAGCTATTCGTGCATATCTCAACAGTTGGAAGTTCATATATCTAAATAATGTTAAGGTACCAAGTTAGAATGTTAATAATGTCAGTCGAAAATAAATTCACCACAAGAGTTTAGGGTTCAGTTTAAAACCTAAACACCACTAAAAACCTCAAAAATAGCTCAACCCTAAACACCTCTATTGACCCAAATCAAATGTAGCTTACTAAGAACTAAATAATCTTATGAAAGAGAGAAACCAACCAACAATGGAAAAGCACTTCAAGCTACATGGGATGATAGTGATGAAGATGATCAAGAAGAAGATGAAATTCAAGAAGAAATTGCTAATATGTGCTTCATGGCCATTGAGGATGAGGTAAGTACAAACAACAATGACTCTTACATTGACTTATCTTCTTCTTATGATGAAATTCTTGAAGAGTTTGAGAAACTTATGTCAAAATACTCTATTCTTAACAATAAACACTCTTTGTTGAAAAATGTAGTCAAGAAGCTTTTTATTGCTCAAAAGGACTTTGAAAAGAGAAAAATGATCATAAGTCCTTAATTAAAGAAAATGTTTTATTGAAAGAAAAAGTGGTTGATTTAACAAGCATTGTTCACAAATTTACCCAAGGAAAGAAAATTTTGAATTAATGCTTGGTGAGCAAAATGTGTATTTAACAAAGGGGAATTGGATATAAACCTCTTGAAACAAAATCCCTTGAAACCATTTTGTAAAATCATCCAATTTTTCTCAACAAAATATCACATGTAGTTTTGCAAGAAAGATGGTCATGTTGCTTATAATTGCTTAACTAAAAAGAAATTATTCTTTGAAAGGAAACACAAGTGGATAAAAGAATCCAAGCTCTAACTATCAAGGACCCAAACTTATGTGGGTACCAAAATCAAAAATTAAAATTATTTTTGTAGGTACCACAAAAAGTCAAGAGCAATTGGTTCTTGGATAGTGGGTGTTCGAAACACATGACGGGAGATCGATCTTTGCTATCAAATTTCAAAAGAAAAGATGGAGGTCATGTGACTTTTGGAGACAATGCCAAAGGAAAAATCATAGGCATTGGAAATATTGGTAATCGTTCTTCTCCATCTATTGAAAATGTTTTATTAGTTGATAACCTCAAACATAACTTGCTTAGCATAAGTCAATTATGTGATAAAGGTTACCTCATTAAATTTGATTCTTCCAATTGCCTCATTGAGGATGCTATATCTAAAAGGTATTGTTCATGGGGCAGTAAGTAAAGATGTTTACATCATATCTATTGAATTTGAACTTGAAAAGGAAATAAAATGTCTTTCAAGTATAAAGGATGATTCTTGGTTATGGCATAGGAGATTAGGTCATGTTAGCATGGACTTACTTTCAAAAATCTCCAAAACAACTTTGTAAAAGGATTGCCAAATATAAAGTTTGAAAAGATAAAATTTGTGATGCTTGCCAATTTGGAAAACAAGTAAAGAGTTCTTTCAAACTTAAACAACACTCTTCTACTTCAAGACCTTTACAACTTCTCCACATGGACTTATTTGGACCGTCTAGAACCGCTTAGTTTAAGTGGAAAACATTATGCATTTGTTATTGTTGATGATTTTTCAAGATATACTTGGGTCATTTTCTTGAATTTAAAAGATGAAGCCTTTAAATGCATTTAAACATTTTTGCAAAAGAGTCCAAAATGAAAAAGGATACACCATTACCACAATTAGGGAAGTGATCATGGTGGAGAATTTGAAAATATAGCCTTTGATGATTTTTGCAAATCCAATGGATATGAACATAATTTCTCGGCTCCTAGAACTCCTCAACAAAATGGTGTAGTAGAAAGGAAGAATCGAACATTGCAAGAAATGGCTCGGACCATGTTGAATGAAAACAATTTACCAAAGTACTTTTGGGCCAAGCCGTAAACACTTCATGTTATATCTTAAATCGAGTTTTGGTAAGTCGAAAGAAAACAAAACTCCATATGAGCTTTGGAAAAATAGAATTCCCAATATTGGATATTTTAAAGTTTTTTGGTTGCAAGTGCTTTATTTTAAACACAAAAGAAAACTTGGGAAAATTTGATCCAAAATCCGATATTGGAATCTTTCTTGGATATTCATCTACTAGCAAAGCTTTTAGAGTTTTCAACAAAAGAACTTTAGTAGTTGAAGAATCCATGCATGTTGTTTTTGATGAAACTAACTCAATTGAGCAAGAAAAAGTCATTGATGATGAAGATTTGGAAATCCCATTTGAGCAACTAAGCGTTCAAAATCAAGACAAAGGGAATCCAAATAACATTGAAATTCAACATGAGGAGGAAACAACTATGCAACAAAATGAAGAAGAACCTCATGAAGATCTCAACACTTCATTACCAAAAGAATGGAGGTTTGTCCTTCTCATCCAAAAGATCTCATCATTGGTGATCCATCAAAAGGGTAAGTACAAGAAATTCTTCTAGAAATTTTCATAACAATTGTGCTTTTCTTTCACAAATCGAGCCAAAGAATTTTAAAGAAGCCGAGTTTGATGAATTTTGGATTCTAGCTATGCAAGAAGAACTAAATCAATTTGAAAGAAATCATGTTTGGGATTTAGTTACAGACCAAATTCACAAACCGTAATTGGCACAAAATGGGTTTTTCGAAACAAAAGAGATGAAAATGGCATAATTGTGCGTAATAAAGCTAGATTAGTGGCTCAAGGTTACAATCAAGAAGAAGGTATCGATTTCAAGAAACTTTTGCCCAATTTGCTAGATTAGAGTCAATTCGTATGCTTCTTGCTTTTGCATGTCATAAGAATTTTACTCTCTTTCAAATGGATGTCAAAAGTGCATTTTTGAATGGAGTCATTCAAGAAGAAGTTTTTGTTGAGCAACCACCCGGTTTTAAAAATCACAAGTATCCTGGACAAAGTTTTCAAACTTAGAAAAGCCCTTTATGGTTTAAAACAAGCTCCTAGAGCATGGTATGAGAGATTGAGTAAATTTCTCTTATCAAATGATTTTTTAATGGGTAAAGCGGATACAACATTATTTATAAAAACCAAAAAGAATGATATGATAGTTGTTCAAATTTATGTTGATGATATTATTTTTGGTGCTACTAACATTTCCCTATGTGAAGAATTTTCTAAGTGCATGAGTAGGGAATTTGAGATGAGTATGATGGAGAACTCAAGTTCTTTCTTGGTCTCCAAATCAAACAATCCAATGATGGAATATTCATTAGTCAAACTAAGTATATCTTGGATATGTAGCCACCACAAAGAAAGGAAGAAGAAGACGATGTTTCTTTCCCAAAAGTCCAAGAAACCAAAAGAGAATGGAATTAAGGGAAAATGCAGCAAATGTTTTAAATAGGTCAACCAATGAGCCAAACAAATGGGCCACAAGCCCAATTAGACAAAACACACAATTTTGGCATTAACAAAGGGTGGACCATTGAGCAACTATATAAGATAAGTCACTCCAAATGGTCTGCAAAGTTTTGGGTCGAGCTTTAAATTGAGTTTGCTAAGTGGTGTCGTTTTTTCCTTAATTTCAATAATCGGCCAATGCCTATGAAATTAGTCTTAATCATCATTGCCCGTTTGATGTTGTTTGGCAACAAATACCCAACAAACCTCCATCTCAGTGCCAAAGAACCCTTGAACAATGAAGTAACACTTTCTTATCTCCCTTCCTTAGCATCTTCACCTACCAATAAAAAAAATTCACTCATCAGTGACAACCCCAAAAGGAGAACCAATAAAATTGAAAATTATTGACCTCCATTGATGTTTAGAAGACCCAAATAATTTCTAAACTTCACCAAGAGCAACATCTTAGTGCCCATATCTGAGGGATTATATTGGGAAAGCACTTTCTCAAGATTTATTACTTCTTGCGATACAATATCTCTAATGAAATATATTCTAATATCAATATGTTTGGTACGTTTGTGAAAAACGGGATTTTTACACAAATGTTTAGAAGATTGACTATCCCAATTTACTACCACCTCATCATTCAAAACACAAAGTTTACTTAGCAATCATATAAGCCACAAAGTTTACTTAGCAATCCTATAAGCCACAAAACACAAAGTTTACTTAGCAACCCTATCCCCGCATAGTCAGCATCTACAAAATCTATCAATTTTACTCCTTTCTTACAAAATTTTCTAGCTAAGTCATCCCACGTAGTGATACTAGCATGTGGTTCTGAGTCCAGCCATTCTAGAGCCTCAACTCTTAATGTATAGGAAAATAACCAAAGTCTGATAGCATCTTCATTCACTTTTTGAAACTGAAAGTTTTGGCACATCTGTAGGAATCTGGAGAGATGTGTATTCAGGTTTTCTTCGCTTTTCCATAGAATTGCAAGTTATTACTGAAGAGATTAATCAAATCGACCATTAATTGAAATTCGTTCCGACCAAAAGAGGATAAACTATGCTTGAATGATCAATAGCTGCTACTAGAGTTAAGAACTGGGCCATTGGTATGTTTCCATTGTCATCATCATCTTCTTCTTCTTCATGTTGCTCAATTTGTTGAACTGCCAACCAGGCTACTTCTAATGCAGCTGCTCTTGCATTCTCTTGTTCAGCTTCTCTTCTTAATTGTCCATCTGCCATTTTAATTAATTGCTGATCTTTTCTTTGCGTCTTCATCTGAAAGTACGTTCAATCTCAAGATCGAAAGTCTCAAGATTGTCGCCTTATGTACGGAGCATGCAACAAATACATTTTCTGTAGTAAGAAAACAAAGAAGAAAAATAAAAAGTATAATAATAAAAAAAATAAAAAAATAAAATAAAAATCAAACTAAAACTAACAATTAATCTAAACTAATATTAAAAAAGAATAGTCTCCGACAACGGCGCCAAAAATTTGTTGTGAAAATAATTATATTGCAAGTGAACAATAACGCAAACAAGTAATAAAGTGGACCTATTGAGTCTAGATTATCGTTCCCACGAAAACTATCTTATTTAGATACTAGCTCAATTAAACTCAATCCTAATTTATTCAAAAACTCCTTGTATTAAGTTGATTTGAAGATTTAAACTAGAACTATGAATTTTAGAAAATAATGTGAAAGCAAAAATCAAGAATTTATCAAGTAATATGATTAAAGGATTTGGATTCACGAGTTTACCATAGTTGTCATATCTAATTTCTCCTTTCAAGATTTATTCCTAATGTTGTATTCGGTCGAATTCACGAATGTAACCTAATTTACCTCTCTCAAGTTGAAATTAGTCATATCTAATTAAGTCAACTTATGAAGTCAGATTGGTCCTTAATTAGATGCATTAAATCTCCTTATAATTCAATTCAAGACCGCAACAATAATAAAAGTGTATCTCTACCTTTTATCCAATTGCTAGATTTTACTACGTGGTCTAAATTAATAACTTACCTCTTGGTTTATTACAATCCAAAAATTAATGACAAATAATGGCCAATTATTTCAAGCATTAAGAGAAGAAGTAAAATCAATACGTAATCAAATTTATAAGCAAAACTTGAGAATTAAAATTAAAGAATCTAAACTATGTTACATCGTTCATCCAAACTTTAAATTTAGCTACTCATAATTCAATAGAAAAGACAAGATGAAAATATTTAAATACATAATCGGATTTTGGATAAAAGATGAGAAGACGTTGAATATCTTGTACCAAGAATTCTTTGTCTTCACGTTCCAATCTTCAATCATATCGTCGTTCTTCCTCTCTTTTCTATCTCATTCTCCAAGATTCAACAACCTTCTTTTGACCGAGGTTAGGTCTTTATATAATTTCCAACCTTTCTGACTTGTTTCCATTCTAAAAGGACTCCAACGCCTTTAGTTTGTATTTAGGAAACTTCAAAAACACACGCACGTGGGCCGCGGTCGGGTCGTAGTTTGCAAACCGCAGCCCAGAAACGGCCATTGGTTGGGTGCGGCCAGCTGTTGTTCGCAAACTGCGGTTCACTTAAGCGTATTTGCAACTTTGGTGCTTCCACTTTTAATAGTTTGCACTTTAATCCTTGGATTTCTTCTTTCCTTTCAATTTAGTCCTCTTTTATTTGTAATGCAAGTCCTTCAACTTTTGAATATTTACAAATTGGTCCTCATTTTCGAGTCTTCGTGTAATTTTAGTTCTTCTTTGCCTATTTTGCTCTGTTTCTTTCCAATTCCATTCGAACTTGAGTTTCAACCTAAAATAATCGAATCAACACACAATTAAGTAAATATTCACTTAAGAGTACATACAATTGTCCAATTTTGATACTACAGATAAGTGTACACTTATCATATGCTCATATTGTGAAGTGCAGCCCATCAAATTCACAGAAGTAAGTAACAACTGCCCCGTGCTATCATAACTTTTAAATCCGTGTTGATGTTATCAAATTTCATTCTTATATGCTATTTGGAGCCAAAATGATATAATTTATTTGAGGAGGACTCGTGCAACATTACAATGTCAAAATTACAAACTTATATGTATATATTTACAAAGGAATCTGGCGCATTATGTGGTCGAAATTTCAAGGACACCATGGGATGAGCATTTCTGGTACACCAACAAGAAGGGAGACTTTTATCAACTAAAATTTACCGACTATCAAAATTGGGTCGGCAAAACATCATTTACCGACTAAAGTATTTAACTAGTAGCCCAACCGACTATCAAAATTGGGTCGGCAAAACATCATTTACCGACTAAAGTATTTAACCAGTCGCCCAAAAATTAGGAATTGTGGTTGGTCAACCTATAGGGGATTCAACGACCATGAGTTTAGTCGAGGAAGGACGTAATGCCGACTAATAGAGTCGTGGTCGGCAAAAAATTAGGAAGAAATTTTTCGCTCATTTGAGAAATTAACAGGGCGTAATTGCCGACTACATATTGGGTGGGGGTATTATTGGCGACTAGAGTTTTGGGCCGACTGTGTACATTATTAGTAGGCCAATTTTTGGAGGGAGAATTAATGGCGGGCTCACTAAATTTTTGGCCCATTCACATGTCTTCCATTCTCACTAAATTCTCTCTCAGCCTCCACAGGATTTCTCCATTGTTGCCATCTCCTCCTCGGCACATTAATGATCATTCTATATCTCTCTCATCCTCCTTTGTTGCCGTTTTGCTCCTCGGCGTGGTCCGAAGTTGCCAGCCACCAGCATCTTTGTTAATTTGTATTTTTTTTTACCATTTTGCATATATTTGTTGAAACCTACAAGGGGCACGTATATTTTGTCCAGAACTCTTGCTCTATCATCGTCGCTGGTCATCTTCTCAAAACTTCACTCCAGAAAATCAAGGTACCTTCTTAGTCAATTTGAGAATTTTTAATTTTTTCTTCCCTTGTGGGTTTTGCCTCTACTCTTCAATTCTCTGTCAAGCTCGATTTTTTTTTTATTGTTTTGCGTTCTATTGTTTTGTAAATAGTATTAGTTAAATGGAACAAATAAATGATTTTGGGAAGGCAGGGATCTATTGATTTTGATGACCTTTGCCCTCACAAGATTTTTGGGTTTTCTGTAATCATTGTTATTCATTGTGTGTATAGGATTTTGGGATCTAGAGTTCGTTTTTTAGTTTTGAATGTGATGTGTATTTAGTTATTGTTATTGTTCTTGTTCTTGTGACTGGGTTCGATTCTTAATTGTAAAAAAGATTGGCTCTTGAAGTTGTTTGTTGGGAAAAGTTTGAAGTAATTGATGATTTTCTGGGAGGATGATGTCCGTTTTCTGTAATTTTGACTATAAACATTGTGTAGCTTTAATTGTGACTAAAAATTAGATTTCATTTGATTTTTGGAACTGTCAAAATTTGAAAAAGCAAATGAGAAAAGAAAATTCAATAAGTGAAGAAATGATTTTACGATCTCTTTTCTTGAAGATATTTGATGAATTACAAACTGAATGTTTTTATGAAAATGTTACACAGTTGTTTCTTGATTTAGTTAACATTTATCCCCAGTTTGTTTTCGGATTATGAAGTGTCAAAAGTAGAGCATTGAACTTATAAGCATGTTTTGGGTTGAATTAAATTGGAAACAAGTGCAAATTGATTTAGGAATTATGTATCAGGAAGCAGGGGAATTGCGCTTTTGCATATATAGAAATGGAAATTCAAAAGCAACATTAAAGCCAGAGAATTGATTTTTCAGATGAGTCCAAATAAAATTTTTTATGGAGGAGATTTGAATGGTTATGTGGTGGGAGGTAATTTGTTATATGAAAGACTATTTGAAAATTTTGACTATGGCATTTGTAATAGGGAAGGTGACATTATTTTTGGACTTTGAATTGATTTATAATTTAGTAACATTTAGTAACTAAGTCTACGATTTTGTCTGCATATATATTTAAAATTTTGGTTTTCATTTTGCTTTCTCTGTGTCTTCAATCGTAGTAACAATTCAAGCACAGAAGGAGGCTCCTTCTGACTTGCAATGCAAGGACAAATTTTTGCTTCTGGTGCAACACCAAAAGACATTACTCCAGAAATGGTACTCCTCTGATCAATTGTTGACGTAATGAGTGTTCTGAAGCAGTGTTCTAAAATGCTCGCTTAGGCGTGCGCCTAGGCACGCTTAGGCTGGATGCCTAGCCTTGCCGCCTCGCCGTATCGCTCATTTTTGCGCATCGGCCGCGCATTGCCATGCTTAGACGCACCTAGGCTCAATGCGCTACCTTGCCGCCTCGCTGCGCATTACACATTTTAGAAACTTGTTCTGAAGTATACAAGTGTTTTCATATTGTCAAGTCTAGATTTCAATTTTACCATTAGATCACCAGTGATGTCTTGGTTCACAATGCAACATGCTGAAACAAGTGGATTAGCAATCATGTTGCACATTACTTTTTTGAAGAATAAAATTTAAAGAAGTGGGACTTTTCTTCTGTTGCAGTTTACTAAGGAGGAAGGACGTGTTGTTGAAGAGTGCAAGTTGAGAGTGCTTTATGTTTCCCCACCTCAACCACCATCTCCGATTCGCGAGGGATCGATGAGGTTCTTCACCAAAGACGATCGCTATGGAGAACGGCAGTGAGGTTGATATCATAGTTATATAACTTTTTATTTTCAACAACTCATCATGATTCTTGCATGCATGACATATCTACTAGGAACCTCCGTTCATAATTTGTTGCTCAGTTTTTGTTTGGTGTCTGTAGGTTACTGAATGTTTGTTGATAGTCATGAAAATTCACTAGAGGTATACCTTCTCTCCCCTACCTATACATTCTCAAATGTGAGTGCCTTTTGTGTTTATTGCATGTACAAATTTAAAATATCCCATTTTTTGGATTTGTTCATTTTTTGTTTGGGAAGCTTGTTATGTATCCATTTCTGATCTTTAATGTTTGTGTCTTTTCGAAACACGAAATGGCTCCTAGCAGTATCGTTTCATCCACTGTCATAAATTATATACACTTTCCAATTAATTTGGTGTTAACGCACGTTTCAAAAAGAGATTCTCCATTAATAACATTTAAAGTGGGAAAAAGTTCTTGTTAATTAAAGTGACCATATTGATTAGGAATAAGGCCTAGCTTCTTCTTGTAGTTATCAAAATTTTCTTAAAGGTAGAATATGTTTTGCCTACATGAACTGACTTTGAATTAATGACTAAAATCTAGGTAGCATTCCTGTTTATATTTTTGGAAAATAGGAAGTCTTTAAAAACCTATTTTTTAATCATATTGCTCTTGCTTGAATTTGAACTCTACAAAGTATAATAAGCTTCATCACTCATCCTTTGTTTCAACCAGTTAGTTAAAGGAAACATAAATATTCTGCCTTGTTTTGCTATTGGTGAAATAACCCTTTTACCATGTAGACCAGAAGAAAAAAGGACTTATATCAGTCCCTTGGTGCCCAAAATAGACCAGAAAGCATCTTTTGCTTAAAGAAAAAGTTGCATAAATGACTGCAAATTGTTGAACCTTTTCTTCTAAATTATCCCTTGTCCTTTCTAATTTCTCTCTTTACTTATGAAAGTTAGTTGAATCTTTTTAGCTTAACTTCTCTAATTGATTAATATCATTGGTGTTAACCTAAGCCGAGCCCAAAACCAAAGCCACCATCAGTATCATATCCCAGCCCTTGAAACATCTTTGAATCACCAAGGCTTCTATCCCACTACCACAACCAATGTTAACATGTTTGGTTGTAGGATTTAACTATGGTTGTGCCATGAATGTAATCAACCATGTGTTGATGCCAGTTTTATGTTTTAATCTTCATAGCCTTATTTTGCTGGAAATAAATGTGTGATCTTGTAATTAATTTTTTCAGGGCACGGGCAATGATATACAATACAGGATAGATATGTGGAAGACTACCCACTACAAAGAGACAAATGGTGGATATATCCAGTTGCTGAAAAGAAATATGTAATTTTGCTCACGATTTGAAAATAATGAATTGTTTGAAGTTATATGTCAACTTATTTATATATCCTAATTTGGTCACGCTATTATCTTCACTAATGATACTAGATGATTAGCATGTAATATCTCTTTTTGATAAACTTGTGTTTAGCTTTCTCTTGTCCAAACTACGTATATATATAGTAATTAGCTATATTGAAAGACAAACAAGCACATGATTTTTTTATGTGAAAGAAATTTGTAGGTGCACCGGTTTTTCATTTTGTTATGTGAACAAACATTATGGACAAGTTATATTATAGTTATTTTGAAGTATAACTTATTTTTTAAATTTAACATTTATATATTTTCAGCTATAAATGGTTGCCTTTTACATAATTATAATAAATAACCTATTAAAAAAATCAGTAGGGAATTGCCGACTAGAAAATTAAAAAAAAACTTGGTTGGTGAAGTATTGCGAAAAGTCTCCATTGATTATGATTTACAGGCTAAAATATTGGTCGGCGTATAAAGTATAGCCGACTAGTAAATAATTCATCGGAGTTAGTCATCCCCGACCGTATAATTTTGGTCTACGTAAGTTTTGCCGACTACAATATTTTTGGTCGGTGTATTAAGAATAGACGACAAATGAGAATTGGTCGGCGTAAGTTACTAGATTCGCCGACTAATACAAATTTTGGTCGGCGAATGTAGTACTTATGCCGACTACTAAATTTTTTAGTCAGTCATTACCTTCACCGACAAAGTTTTGCCGACTACTCTACCGACCAAGCGTTTGTAGTCGGTAATTATAATTCCTAACTATATATCGACTTTGGCCGACTACTTTTCTAGTCGGTAAAGGTTTTTTATTTTGTAGTTAAGTGTTCTTTTCTGTACTTCAAACAAGTCTCAGGAGAAGAAAAACTGGAAAAAGCAAGAAGACACTAATGGTGATGTCCAAGCTAATAAAGGTCATCCAAGGGACATGTTGTGATGATATCTTTTCTTTTTTACTCAAACATTTTGTTGACAAACCAAGAAAACTAGATTTTTAAATTTTTGGGAAATAAAATGTTATTTTTGTGTGACAGAAAACACTTGTATATACAACATGTTTGCCATTTTGTGTCCATATTTATATTAATTCCAATTACAAAATGTTAGAGTTCGATATGTATTTCTTTTCAAAAAATAAATATATATTGAAACACTAGAGTATCATATTTAATAATATAAAGAAAGTTACTTTATATTTTCACAAATGTTTACCACAATAAATATTAAATTATAGCTTTCTAAATTTACCATACAGTTAATAAGAAAATAAATAATAAAAATAATATTAATAAGAAAACAAATACAATGCACGGGTCAAAAATTAGCTTAAGTATAATGCACAACTTGTGAAGAAAATAATCAATGAAATGTATCGCCGAATAAAATTGAGCATACCTTCGAGGCTTCATAGTATAGGTGTGTGTTGAAACCATTGTTTGTCATATGGCAGTGACGACAAAATTTGCTTTTGAATGACTGATAAGTACAATTTTGTACTTATCTGGGCTCACGAAAATGGACAATTATAAGTTCTTTTAGTTGTTTTCAGTTTAATTGCATGTTGTTTTCTTATCAATTTAGGAAATAATCAAAGTCAAGTATCAATTGGATGAAAAGAGAGCAAAATGAAGACAATGGGACCTAATTGCCAAGAAAAGAAACTTCAGGGGCTTGATGTGCAAATACCAAGGCGGGAAATTCAAACTCACCACCAGAATAAATTCAAACTCACCACCAGAATAAACTTCATGGTTGTAGGTCCTGCGATCGCATGGTATTATCCTGGTGTGATCGCAAGGTCATGAAAAATTTAACAGAATGCAGAATCATTAAACCATGCGATCGCAGGACCTACAACCATGCGATCGCATAAGCTAAGCGCGACAGAAATTTTGCAGATACTTGATTAGAGTAGAATTCTACCAGTCCAAATAACTTCAACTACCAAACACACGTTTGGAGGTCTTGGGAGAGCACTATAAAAGGCGGAATATAGACTTTTCGCGGGAGACGAATTTTAGAGGAACAAGATACATGGCAAGAACGAAGATCAAGGCGCGGAATCGAAGATCATCGAGCCGAGATCACGGGTTGTATTTTACTTTTTGTTTTCCTTTCTCCGGACCATGATGAACTCAATTCTTTCGATAATTGACGAAATCATGTCCGGCTAATTTACTTTATCTAGGATGAACGATGAAACCTCGCGTTTTAATTAATTAGAAGTTTTTCCTTTTTAGTAATTAATTGCCCGTGGATTGATTGTTCTTTATTCAGTTTCTTTATTATTTTAATGCTTGCGCACCATTAGAATATATTGTGATCTATATTGAAGTCGAGAGATTCAATATAGATTTAGCACGTGGTATTGAATAACATAGGGTCCAATAATAGATAGAGATTACTATTATGCTTTATGAAATCTATTTAGGCGTTCTTGAGATTTTAATGCATGTGTTTATGCTCGAAGCTTAATTAGAGATAATGAAGTTCGTATAACATATAGATTTGATTGACCATCGAGAGAGGCTTTCGATTAATTTAGGAACGCCGATTTTCAGGTCAAGGTAATTAAAAGCTAAAAGTGATTAATGATAATTGAGTAAAACGTGTCGGTGGATTTGTGAATCCTAGTATTGATAAGCTTTAATTGCTCTCATTTTTCAAAGTTGCTTATTGTGAATTTCAATTTAATTAAAATAGTTAATTTAGTTTAGAATCATAAGAACCAAAAATTGAATCTGTGTTTATTTCCATTGTTAAAATTTAAGTTGTGAAATTAATTAGTTAAATTAGTATCTAGTCCTCGTGGGTTCAACACTTTATTTATCACTATATTACTTGTCAACGATCCATCCACTTGCGGGATATAAATCACACAACAAGTTTTTGGTGCCGTTGCCGGGGACTTGTTTTATTAATTGCTACGTCAATTTATAATTTGGCTTTTAACAATTCTTTTTATTATTAATTCTTTTTATTTTTATTTTCAATTCTTCGTGATACTGTTGAATTTTATCTGTTTTCTAAATTTTCAGGTGTTAAGTGTGTATGCGTCGTACAAAAGATCTTGATCTATTTGATTTAGATCCAGAAGTTGAACGGAGCTTTTACCAAAGACAACGTGAAAAAAGAGAAAAGAAACAACAGCAGCAAAACACATTGGAGGATAACCGAATCCAAAATCCATTACCTACAGATGGCAGAAATAATCAAGCACCAATAGCCCAACCTATTGAAGTTAATGAGCGAGATATTCTTATGGGTGAGTATATGATGCCACCGATTGTTGAAAATCGGTCCAGTATAATATACCCGCCTTATGGACACGACAACTTCCAATTGAGGCCAGATGTGATCAACTTGTTCTCGAACAATCTGCCGTTCTACGGGATGTTAGATGAAAATCTGCACTACCATATTTTTCGCTTCGATGAATACTGTGGAAACTTCAAATACCACGGTGTTAACGAAGAGGCATTGAAAATGAGGCTCTTTCCACATACATTGAAAGATAAAGCTCGAGAATGGTTAGATTCACTACCGCCTGGGAGCATCACAACTTGGGGCGATCTGATCCAGAAGTTCACACTGAAGTACTTTCTTCCAGCCAGAGTGAACAGATTAAAGTACGAAATCTCCAATTTCCAACAATCTGAGTTGGAAAACTTTCACGAGGCATAGGAAAGATTCAAGCAACTGCTCAAAAAGTGTCCGAGTCACAGTTTTCCTTTAGCAGCTCAGAACCATTTCTTCTACTCTGGTCTAGTTCCTAGCAGTCGTTATTCAGTTGATTCTGCAGCAGGTGGCTCTATCCAAAATAGGTCTGCCGACGACCTCCGTGACTTGTTTGAAACAATGAGTGAACAATTTGTTATGTGGCCAGACAGAGGGGTACAAAGGAAAGCAGCAGGGGTACATGAGGTAGACTCAAATTTGCTTGTACTGGCGAAAATCGATGCATTAGCAAAGCAGATGGAGACAATGAAATATTCTCATTCAACTAATATGGTTCGAGATGTCTATACCAATCACATGTGACATGCGGGCAAACCATCAATCTTGGAGTGCCCATTGACAAAGGTTGATATGCCTTCTCCCGAGCAAGTTGCATATGCTCGAGAATTTTCGGCCAATGAATAATCCTTATTCACGGACTTACAATCCAGATGGAGAAATCATCCAAACTTCTCCTATGGCAACACTCAAAATATTCGAATCCACCAAATCAAGGGAGGCCACAAGAGAAAAAAGGAGGATCGGAAGAAGCGGTCACGCGTATGGAATCAATTGAAGGAGATGCGAAAAAGACAGGATGTTGCTATAAAGAACATGGAAAATCAGATTAGGCGCTTGGCTAAAATGTTGACCGAAAGACAACCGTGCACATGGCCAAGCAATACCGAAGTCAATCCAAAGGAGCAAGTAAATGCAATTACCACGAGGAGTTCGAGTTCGCCACTGAGATTCATGTGACTAGACCGGTGTAGAAAAGGAAATTGTGTCCGACAAAGAGAGGGAAAAAAATTAGATGCGAAGTTGCACTGAATCAGGACTCTCCACCAAATTATATTCCACCACCGCTTCGTCCCTCCAATTCCATTCCTCTGCGAGGTCACAAAACATAAGCTAGACAAGCAATTCGAGAAATTCCTCGATGTGTTCAAGAAACTTCAAATCAACATACTGTTTGCTGATGCTCTAGCACAGATGCCGAGTTATGCAAAATTCATGAAGGAAATCCTTTCAAATAAAAGGAAGTTGGAAGATCACAAAACAGTCATGCTTACTGAGGAGTGTAGTGCTATCTTGCAAAACAAGCTACCGCCAAAATTAAAAGATCCGGAGAGTTTCTCTATTCCTTGTACTGTTGGTAGTTCATTTTTCGAAAAAGCATTATGTGATTTAGGTGCTAGCATTAACTTGATGCCTTATTCTATTTTCAGGCAATTAGGTCTCGGAGAAGTGAAGCCAACTACAATTTCACTCCAGTTAGCTGATCGGTCAGTTAAACGCCCACGTGGAGTTATTGAAGATATTTTGGTGAAGGTGGACAAGTTCATATTCCCAGCTGACTTCATTATCCTTGATATGGCGGAGGATAGAGATGTGCCACTTATCTTGGGGCGACCATTCTTAGCTACTGGAAGAGCCCTCATTGATGTGCAAAAAGGGCAGCTAATGTTGAGATTGAATGAAGATCAAGTCACTTTCGACGTGTTCAAAGCAATTCAGTATCCAAGCTCCTCTGACTCATGCTTTCAGATCGATATCATTGATCACGAGGCTGCGAACACATTTGCCTTGGAAAATCCTTCAAATCCATGGGAAGCGTGTATTATGCATTCTCAAGATGAAAATTCTGAATCTCCAGTTCTTGAAGAATGTGCCAGATATTTACAAGGAGCAGAACAGATTGAAAGAATGAGTAGGTATATGGATCTGGGTACCACACCTCCTCAAAGCCCTCCTCCTTCTGTCCAAAAGGCACCGATTCTCGAGTTAAAGCAATTACCTTCTCACCTTAGGTATGTTTATCTCGGTGAGTCATCCACTCTTCCAATCATCATTGCAAACTCTATTGATCAGGATGAGGAGGATAAATTACTCCGAGTTTTGAAGAATTACAAATCAGCCATCGGTTGGACTATAGCAGACATCAGATGTATCATCCCATCTTTATGCATGGACAAGATTCTAATGGAAGAGGCATATAAACCAACAGTGCAACATAAACACAGACTGAATCTCCATTTGCAAGAAGTAGTCCGAGCTGAAGTGTTGAAATTGCTTGACGCAGGTATTATCTATCCTATTTCAGATAGTACTTGGGTGAGCCCGGTCCAGGTAGTGCCAAAGAAGAGAGGGATCACAGTTGAGAAGAATGATAATAACGAGCTCATCCCAGTCAGATTGACTACCGGCTGGCGTGTTTGTATTGACTATAGGAAGTTGAATGATGCCACTCGAAAAGGCCATTTCCCTCTACCTTTCATCGATCAGATGTTGGAACGATTGGCAGGTCATTCTCATTATTGCTTTCTTGACGGGTATTCAGGCTACAATCAGATTCATATCGCACCAAAAGATCAAGAAAAGACTACCTTTACCTGTCCCTATGGCACGTTTGCTTATAGGCGTATGCCATTTGGCCTATGCAACGCCCCCAAATGACATTTCAAATTGTATGATGTCGATCTTCTGGATATGGTCAAAAAATTCATTGAAGTTTTCATGGATGATTTTTCAATTTTGGAGCATCATTCGACGATTGCCTCAAAAATCGACTCGGTACTTCAAAGATTGAAGAAAACCAACTTGGTACTCGAATTGGGAAAAATGCCACTTTATGGTCCAAGAAGGCATCGTGTTGGGACACGGGATATCGACAAAGGGCATTGAGGTCGACAAAGCAAAGATTCGAGTTATAGAAAAACCTTCTCCGACATCGCTTAAGAGAATTCGGTCTTTTCTGGGATATGCGGGTTTCTATAGACTGCTTCATATATGATTTCTCAAAAATAACCAAACTATTGTGCGCTTTTTTTGGAGAAAGATGCCAAGTTCGAATTTTCTATCGACTATCTTAAAGCTTTCAACACTCTCAAAAACAGTCTAATCTCAAGACCATCATTGTACCACCCGATTAGGATCTACCGTTTGAACTCATGTGTGATGCAAGTGACTTTGCCATTGGGGCGGCGCTTGGGGCAACGAGAGCAAAAGTCATACATACCATTTATTATGCCAAATTTAACTCTCAATGACGCCGCCGGATGAATTATGCCACTACGTAAAAAAAATTGCTTGCGATAGTATTTGCCTTGAAAAATTTCGATCTTACCTCATTGGATCGAAGGTGATAGTGCACACGACCATGCAATGTTGAAATATCTTTTGCTAAAAAGATGCAAAACCAAGACTTATTCGGTGGATCTTACTTCTCAAGAATTCGACTTGGAAATTCAAGACAAAAAGGGGTTGAAAACGTGGTAGCCGACCACTTGTCAAGAATCAAGCGCATGTAAGGGAATGAAGAAGGTGAAATAAATGAGAAGTTTCCGGATGAGCGATTTTTTGGGATAGAGCAATTGGGAAGTGCACCGGTATATGCGATTATGTGAATTACCTTGCAAGCAATATCATGCCACCGGATTATGATCATCAACGTCGAAAAAGTTCTTTTCGAACTTAAATACTATTTTTGGGAAGATCCTATTCTTTACGTGAGGGGGCGATCAAGTAATTCGAGATGCCTACTTGAAGAAGAAATGGAGACCGCCTTAGAGCAATGTCATTCTTCACCTTACGGAGGTCATTTCGGTGCTACCAAAACAAAGACCAAAGTCTTACAACTGGTTTTATTGGCCGACACTATTCAAGGATGCCTACAGTCTAGTAAAAATGTGACAGTGCCAAAGGATGGGGAACATATCTCGAAAAGCGAAAATGCCCCTACGAAGCATTCTAGAGGTTGAACTTTTCGACGTGTGGGGTATTGACTTTATGGGACCGTTTCACCATCATTCTCAAATTCCTACATTTTGGTGGTCATGGATTATGTGTCTAAATGGGTTGAAGTCGTAGCCTTACCGACCAATGATGGCAAGGTGGTGGTGAATTTTTTCAAAAAGAATATTTTCACGTGTTTCGGGACTCCTCGAGCAATCATCAGTGACGGAGGTAAGCATTTTTGCAATAGATAATTTGAAACTCTTTTGGCAAAATATGGTGTGAAGCACCGTGTGGCTATTTTATATCATCCACAAACCAGCGGGCAGGTGGAAATCTCCAACCGGGAGTTGAAAAGAATCTTGGAGCTTACGGTGAGTACATCGAGAAAAGATTGGTCGAGAAAACTGGATGATGCCCTTTGGGCATATCGAACTGCATTCAAAACACCAATTGGAATGTCACCTTATCACCTAGTTTTTGGGAAGGCGTGCCATTTACCGGTTGAGTTGGAGCACCGAGCCCATCGGGCATTGAGGAAGTTGAATTTCGACTTGAAAGAAGCCGGTGAGAAAAGACCGCTTCATTGAACGAAATGGAAGAATGCGAAGTTCGAGGCCTATGAAAACGCCAAACTGCATAAAGAGAAAACCAAGAATTGGCATGACAAAAATATTCAAAACGGCGGTTGTGGCCAAAAGTTCTCTTATTCAACTCTCGACTCAAGCTCTTTCTGAAAAAACTGCGTTCAAGGTGGTCCGCCATTCACGGTGGTGAAAGTCTATCCACCTAGAGCGCGGTGGAGGTGGCTCATGACACGAAGGGGAGGTTCAAAGTGAACGGACAAAGGCTTAAACATTACTTGGAGGGTGACTTTTCGAAAGAAAAGTCATTTACCACTTTGAGCAATCCGGAGTGATCACCGCGACAAAGTCGAGCTAAAGACTTTAAACAAGCGCTCAATGGGAGGCAACCCATTTTTCTCCCTTTTATTTACATTTTCGGCATTTTTTAAGTTTTAGGAGTTTAGGCACGTTTTAGGTTTAAGTTTTGGAATAGGTTTTAATTCTTAGGTTTCGAGGATTTTATCATCGTCATTTTGCATATGCATATTTATACTGTCGTAAAAAAAAAAAAAAAAATTGAAACAGGGGTTAGAACTATGCGATCACATGGTTCACACCATTGCGATCGCATAGACTGGGCAGATTACATTCTGCCCAGATTTTACCTTTTGTGCGATCGCAGAACAGAAAGTCCATGCGATCGCATGGACCACCAGCAAACTTAAAACCCGGGAATGACCATTCATTTCAAACACTCATTCATTCTCTTCCAAAACCGACCCCTCTTCAACTCCTTGATCTCTCACTACAATCCGGGCACTTTGGGCATCACATTACACAATCAAGCCTTCATTATCATCCATATACACGAATTCAAACGGTAAGTTCCAATTTATTTCAAGTCATTTTCGGATTTTGAATTGATTGTAACAAATTCTTGCTTTTTGCTTAATTTGGAGGAAAGGCTTGATTAGATTAGGCTTGAATAGGATGGGATATTTGATTTAGATTGGGTTTAGTTGATTCGGATGTGGAAAATTTTTGGCTTTCATGAGTTCTCTATTTTTCCCAAACCTTTGAAGAACAATACATGCATTCTACATGTTTGACAAATTGTCCCAACCACGGTCTTTGCAAATTCTTGGGAAAATGGGTTCATAGTTTAGTTTATTGGACGAAGGGTAACACTTAGGGTCATTCAATTTAGCTTGAACACATGTTTAGCACAAAATAATTCCAAACGTAACCATAAGGCCTGCAGGCTGCCATGGCAGCCCACAGGCATGCCACAGCAGCCTGCTTCCGTTAGCAACTTCGTCCACCATCCGTTTGACCCTAATGACCTCGAAATCATGTGAAATTTGACTATGTGGTAGACCTTATCATGCACTTTCATGCCGCACTTATCCGTTTCATTTTTGCAATTTCCTAGGTAGATTTCTCGATACACGAAGTAGCCTTGTCTATCACGTTTTTCGAATTTTTTTTACCTGATGTTTCAACTAGTTTGGGGGTTATATCTTGATCCATATATGTTATCTTTCACATCTAACATATTTTTTTCATTTTACAGATTATGGCCCCAAAACTACCACCGACCGCCGTCGAAAAAGGAAAAAAGAAGGCTACCGGCGGCACATCTAAGAGGGCACGGGTAGATACTGCAGACACCGCCGACTCTCGCCTTTATCTGTCCGAGAAGCACAAAGAGAGATTCACCAAGGCCGTGAGCCATTGGACCATTTGGGGGGAGCGAAGACTGCACCTGGACGACTTCCCTCATTCCGAGCTCTTTCATCTCATTGATGTGTGCCGATGGTCCAAGGTGGCAGAGACACCGCATCCTATTTACTCCCAGCTCGTCCATGAGTTCTACACGAATTTCAATCAAGAGATAGAAGTTCACGGGACAGAGCACTACGGGCAGACATGGGTACGGGGCACATGGTTCATGTTCACCCCGAGGGTTATCAATGACTTCTATGGCCTATCCGCTGAAGATATTCACCCTCTGCCCGACATTCAGGATATGGGTGAGGTAGCCCGTTTTTTATATGGTCGAGCAGATGCATGGCCACTGCCCGGGAGAGACTTCGAGCACAATAAGCTGACAGACTCCCTTCTCATCCTGAATGTGTTTGTGGGCCACAACATTGACCCGACAACGCATCGCACCACCATCAATGATGCTAGGGCTCGATTGTTGTACCATCTTGCTCATGGGAGGAAGATCGACCTAGAGAATTACATCTACACCCTGATCAACATGCTGGCCTCCCAGACGGACAAGAGGCACACAGCCATCTTCCCAAAGACTCGATCGCTGGTATCTCGTGGCAAAGCAAAGGGGTCCCGATTTCACCTGCGGAGCGAGTTTTGAGGACAAAGGGACCTATCAACCGCTTTGTCTTAGAGAATGCTAGACGGGCCACTGCACGAGCTATGGGGCCCCCCAAACCACAGACGAGCACGAGCACAGCAAGAAAGACAGCAGCCAGCCAGCCACCACCACCACACGAGATATAGCCGCCATGCTACATCGCTTACTAGAGGGTCAGGCTGAGCAGACACGGCTCATTATCGCCACCTGCATCGAGCTACGACACAGGCAAAGCGAGAGTTGACGACTCTGCGGTCTCGAGTGGATGCAGTCTGACACACTCAGTCATCTATGGAGTTTACTCTGAGTCAGTCTTCTCTAGAGCGGAGTCAGATTCGGGCTGACTGCGACCAGGTTAAGCGAAGACTAGACAGATGTGCGGGCAAGCTGGATGACATCCATGATCAGATCTGTCGCCTGACACCCACGCCAGCTCCTCCACCGGTTGATCCCTCCACACTCCTTCTTCCGGCACCCTCCGATCCACCTCCGGGAAGTTCCTAAATTTTTATGTATTTCTTTATTTTACATGCGATTGGTGACAATGCACGTTTTAAGTTTGGGGTGGTTGATAAAAATTTTGCTCAATTTGACATATTCATAATATTTGATGATATTTGATTGTTGACTTAGTTCGTTTTTTTATTCTAAAAAAAAAAAAATTTATTTTTATTTTGTTTGCATGCTTGTGTGATATGAATAGCCTTGCCGGCTAATGATGAAAATTTTCATTTAATTTTAGCTTTAAATCATGACTTGTGAACAGAATATATTGTTGTTTAAATGTGAGACTATTAAATCATATCTGATATTGTGTTGTGTCGGCCAGTGACAATGATATGTAGCTATGTTGGTGCACTTAAATTGAAAACAATAGGATCTCCAAACCTTCAAATTATCTGTATCTCAACTAAGTAACCAATAAAGTGAGTGATTGTAGTGAGTAAACTGTGATGGTGGCTATCTAGATTATGTTTGATTCTGTGTATGTCGAAAAATAAAATTGTGTGGAGCACTTTAGACCAGCTAGAGGAAACTAAGTAATGACCGAATGTTAGAAATCTAATCCTCAAGATGAACTTATTGCACGCAAAGAACAAGGCTTTATTATTATTATAACTCATTTCGTAGCCTTTTTACTCGAGTGATAAAGTCATTGACCAAAAGCTCGTTACATGGGTCATTTAGAAAGCTTAATGAAATGAGTTTCGTGATACGATTAAAATATCTTATAACTCTTTTCGTAGCCTATTTGACTCGAGTGAAAAGGCCCGTAGGGGTTTCTCAAAACCTGATGCCCTAAAGTTCAAAACACTTGGGAGTCATCGGCCTAAAGCTCGTTACATGGGTCATTTAGAAAGCTTAATGGACTGAGTTCTGCACATAAGATTAAAAAAAATAATAATAAATAAAATAAAAATAATAATAAAATAAAATAAAAATAAATAAAAAATAATAATAATAAAATTTCTTTGCAAAGTAAACCTGAGGATTAGATAACTAATGGGTTTGACTTACTTAGTAGAAAATTTTTGGTCAAGAGTGCTCATAAGTCGGAGAATCTTCATAAAACTAGGTTGTCACAATCATCAGCTTTCTCAACCAGCCTCTAGAAAGAAAAGAATGTGAACAACCTTAGACCCAGAAATCTCGGAAATCTGAGAGAAAACAATTATTTGGAGGAAGCGTACCTTACGAGAGGGTAAGAAAAAAATTGACCAAGTGGTTGGGCTATCACCACCATAGAATTTAAAGTTGATCAGATGAACTGCCCTCACACACGATTCAAGTGTGTTTTAAGTGGAATCACGTTTACAACTATATAACCTAAACACTCGTCATGAATTATAAGTTTTTCTTTTTGCAAAATCTGAAGCAAAGACGGCAAGCTATTTATATTGTGAACTTTATTATTGCTTATTCCATCTAGTGCAAGATTGTTTTTAGTTAGTTTATTCGAGGACGAATAATAGTTCAAGTTTGGGAGCATTTGATAAGTACAATTTTGTACTTATCTGGGCTCACGAAAATGGACAATTATAAGTTCTTTTAGTTGTTTTCAGTTTAATTGCATGTTGTTTTCTTATCAATTTAGGAAATAATCAAAGTCAAGTATCAATTGGATGAAAAGAGAGCAAAATGAAGACAATGGGACCTAATTGCCAAGAAAAGAAACTTCAGGGGCTTGATGTGCAAATACCAAGACGGGAAATTCAAACTCAGCACCAGAATAAACCATGCGATCGCATGGTATTATCCTGGTGCGATCGTAAGGTCATGAAAAATTTAACAGAATGTAGAATCATTAAACCATGCGATCGCAGGACCTACAACCATGCGATCGCATAGGCTAAGCGCGACAGAAATTTTGTAGATACCTAATTAGAGTAGAATTCTACCAGTCCAAATAACTTCAACTACCAAACACACGTTTGGAGGTCTTGGGAGAGCACTATAAAAGGCGGAATATAGACTTTTCGCGGGAGACGAATTTTAGAGAAACAAGATACAAGGCAAGAACGAAGATCAAGGCGCGAAATCGAAGATCATCGAGCCGAGATCACGGGTTGTATTTTACTTTTTTTTTTCCTTTCTCCGGACCATGATGAACTCAATTCTTTCGATAATTGACGAAATCATGTCCGGCTAATTTACTTTATCTAGGATGAACGATGAAACCTTGCGTTTTAATTAATTAGAAGTTTTTCCTTTTAGTAATTAATTGCCCATGGATTGATTGTTCTTTATTCGCTTCTTTATTATTTTAATGCTTGCGCACCATTAGAATATATTGTGATCTCAGTATTGAAGTCGAGAGATTCAATATAGATTTAGCACGTGGTATTGAATAACATAGGGTCCAATAATAGATAGAGATTACTATTATGTTTTATGAAATCTATTTAGGCGTTCTTGAGATTTTAATGCATGTGTTTATGCTCGAAGCTTAATTAGAGATAATGAAGTTCGCATAACATATAGATTTGATTGACCATCGAGAGAGGCTTTCGATTAATTTAAGAACGCCGATTTTCAGTCCAAGGTAATTAAAAGCTAAAAAGTGATTAACAGATAATTGAGTAAAACGTGTCGGTGGATTTGTGAATCCTAGTATTGATAAGCTTTAATTCGTTCTCATTTTTCAAAGTTGCTTATTGTGAATTTCAATTTAATTAAAATAGTTAATTTAATTTAGAATCATAAGAACCAAAAATTGAATCTGTGTTTATTTCCATTGTTAAAATTTAAGTTGTGAAATTAATTAGTTAAATTAGTATCTAGTCCTCGTGGGTTCGACACTTTATTTATCACTATATTACTTGTCAACGATCCGTCCACTTGCGGGATATAAATCGCACAACAAGTTTTGAATGACTGAAGGCATAAAGAGTACAACAACATGAAATCTCTAATTGATTGGTTTTGCATTTAAAGTAAAACAATTTTAGTGGAATAAAACTTCATCACCTCTTGAGTCATATATAGTTCCTTGACTCTGCTTGTAAGAGGAAGATAAATTGCAATTGAATAATAAAAAAAAAAAAACACATATACTTGAATTCTTAATCTATTGTACTAAATCATTTTGGAAACCAAATGATTAGAGACAATTCTAGGAGCTTAACTCTTGGTATGACTATGGCAGTGAAATATATAATTTTTCCAAAAAAAAAAAAAGTAATTCCCTCATCCCAAAAAAGAACTAAAAGAATAACATACAAGCACAAGAATTGGGAATTCTTCCTCTTCTCCCCGCTTCCCTTTATATTGATCGTGGTGAAGGGTTCAGATGCTAGAGGCACACACAAAAAATGAGATACAAAGCATATAATTTATTTCAAACAAGTTTTAGACGGAAACTTAAAAGAATATTAGGATGGCTTGAGAAGTCTTCTTTTCAATGAATAACTAAGACCTAAATTTATATGGATATACTAGTATTACTAATTATATGGACTAATATAAAATTGAAGATACAACAGTTTATTAAAGTGGAAATTAGGCCCAACACGTTATTTCCAAAAATAAATTGAAAAATACGTTTTTAAAAAAAAAATTGAAAAATATACTTTCTTATAATAGTATGGGAGGGTAAAAAGAAAAATTACTAACTTTTCATCTACAAATATCAAACCTTTTCATCTACAAGATCAAACCTTCCGCTTTCTCTCTGCGATTCCGTGAAAACCTCATATTCCGTCAATAATCCATAATCTACGTGCGTTTATTCTTTATTTTAACAATATAAGTTGAAATATGGTTGGAGAAGGCGATAAAATAGTTGCGAGAATCTTCGGGATAAAAAGAAAGTGCATTTTAGTCGAAGGATCTTCAAGAAGATGAAAAACATTACACAACCAAAGGTTTAGTTCGATTTATTCTTTATTTTTTATATTTTTTTCGATTTGCTTTAATTTTACTTTTTAGAGATTTTTGGTTTTGTAAAATCGAATTTCTTTTTCATTATTATTCACTTGATGATGTTGCGTTTAGGAAAAAGCAGTGATAATGGTTCTTTGTATGAAATTTTTTCATTTTGAGAGATATTTTGTTCGATGAAATTGCATTTTCGTTTTCAATTATTAACCGGGTTGATGGTGGTGATTTTAGGAAGCCAATAACACATTGTAACTATTGTCAAATCAATGATATATCAAAATGAGATTAAAGTGTAATTTGATGATATTCAAGTTTACCAAAATGAGATCGGTGTTTTTTGAACCGAATGCAACTTTTGATATGTTTGTCACTTTTTGGAGATGTTGTCACTTTTTACTTAAAATGTTACGAGCATTCCACTTTCATCTAATATAATAAGTGAATGCAATAAGTTTGAACATCTAAACTAACAAATAGATTGTATAAAGAGATCCATGTCACTTATTGGAGATGTTTTGATATGTTTGTTACTATTTTTTAAGATGTATATCACTTTTAAAGAGATTCATGTCACTTATTGGAGATGCTTGTCATTTTTTGAGATGGTTGTCACTTTTTACATAAAAAGTGACAGAGCATGTCACTTTTATGTTATATATAAATACAATAAGATATTAACATCCAAACTAAGAAATAGATTGTATGATCACTGTTTTTTGAGATGTATGTCACTTTTAAAGAGATCTACGTTACTTTTTGGAGATGTTTGTCACTTTTTACTTATATAGGTACAATAAGTTTGAATGTGAAACTAGTAAATAGACTTTATGATCATCATTGTTGTAGATATATGTGACTTTAAAAGAGATGAATGTCACATTTTTAGATCTATATCATTTTGAAGAGATGTATGCCACTTTTGAAGATGTTTGTCACTTTTTGGACACGTTTGTCACTTTTTACTTAAAAAGTGACGAGCATGTCACTTTTAAGTAAAAATGATATATCATGTCACTTTTATGTAATATATAAATTTAATAAGTATGAACATCCAAACTAACAAATAGATTGTATGATCACTGTTTTTTGAGATGTATGTCACTTTTAAATAGAGCAACTTTCACATTTTTAGATATATATCTTTTTGAAGAGATGTATGCCACTTTTTGAATATGTTTGTCACTTTTTGGACATGTTTGTCACTTTTTACTTAAAAAGTGACAGAGCATGTCACTTTTTAAGTAAAAAGTGACATATCATGTCACTTTTATGTAATATATAAATACAATAAGTATGAACATCCAAACTAACAAATAGATTGTATGATCACTGTTTTTTGAGATGTATGTCACTTTTAAATAGAGCTACTTGTCAGCTTTTAGATATATATCACTTTTTGAAGATGTTTGTCACTTTTTGGACATGTATGTCACTTTTTTACTTAAAAGTGACAGAGCATGTCACTTTTTAAGTAAAGTGACATATCATGTCACTTTTATGTAATATATAAATACAATTAGTATGAACATCCAAACTAACAAATAGATTGTATGATCACTTTGTTTTTTGAGATGTATGTCACTTTTAAATAGAGCTATTGTCACATTTTAGACATATATCACTTTTTGAAGATGTTTGTCACTTTTTGAAGACATTTGTCACTTTTTGAAGAAGACATGTTTGTCACTTTTTACTTAAAAGTGACAGAGCATGTCACTTTTAAATAAAAAGTGACATATCATGTCACTTTTTGTAATATATAAATACAATAAGTATGAACATCCAAACTAACAAATAGATTGTATGATCAATTTTTTTTTGAGATGTATGTCACTTTTAAATAGAGCTAATGTCACGCTTTTAGACATATATCACTTTTTGAAGATGTTTGTCACTTTTTGAAGACATTTGTCACTTTTTGGACATGTATGTCACTTTTACTTAAAAAGTGACAGAGCATGTCACTTGTTGAATATGTTTCTCACTTTTATTTAATATATGTTCATTCTATTTATATGTCACTTATATAGTAACTAACCATCTTTGTTATATATTTTTTGTAGGATCATGAAGTTATTGATTCCGCAGACCTATTGGTTTCTGGGAAAGTCACATTCTACTCTCCCACGTAGTCATCAAGACCTTAAACAACAAGCTTACGAAACACAAAAGCGTATGTTTAAGGAAACTGCTTTTGGACCGTATCTTGATTTAAAAGAAAGCGGTTATTCGTGCTCGATTGATTCACCGCTTGTTATTAAGGCGGTGTGAAGCAACCAAATGTAAATGAATTATGGTTCAACATCGATGACAAAGTGGTCGATTTTCTATTGAAGAATTTTGTCGATGTCGGGACTTCTTGCGTGGGGAATGGTGATTTTACCAAGTACGTAATGCGTAGTAGTACGATTAAGGACAAGTATTTCAAGTTTTTGATAACATTTCAACGTAATGTGTTGAAAATGTATTTAAAGAGTCGCCATCCGATCATCGTTGACAAGGACGTGGTGGATGTTGGTCTTATATATCTTATTTCATCATTCTTATTTGCCACATCATACCATAAAAGTGTTGATGATTCAATTTTTGTACTTGTTGAATCGGGTGAAATGGAATCTTTTCCATGGGGAAAGGAGTTGTATAGTTTGACGTTAATGTCTCTGAAGGGTGCATTCAGCAAGAGGATCTTGAAGTTAGATCCTTCAAAAAAAAATTTGGAGTATAGGCTGAATGGTTTTCTTCTTGCTTTCCAAGTTTGGATATACGAGTCTATTCCTGCAATAGCTGAGAAAAAATTTTGTGTGAAGTACAAGCCATCGCTTCCTCGGATCTTGAGTTGGAGTTCTAATGTGCATTTGACATCTTTACAATTGCACAAACGTATTTTTGACTTGATAAAAGTAAGCTCCATTTATTAATTATGCGATTTTTCTTTACATTTTCATTACTTGTTGTTATTTTAAAATATGAATATGTGTTTTTGCAGATTGAAGTTAATGTTGTTAAGATCATCGATGCGGAGAAGGAAGTGTCATATATTGATGGGTTGTTTGAGAATTTAAAATCTCAAGGCGCGAACACTAAAGATGATGACAACTCGAGCATCCTGTTATTCATCGATCAACGCCGATGATTACAAATTTGATGATGATTCTTCAAAGTTGAAGAAAAAAAAGGTAGTTGAGTTTTATGAGAATTTATTTACCTTTTTATACTTTTTATACCTTTTGTATTTATTGTTTCTTATGATTATGTGTTTTTCTCTGATTTTTGTATTTTCAGAGACATTCTGAATCAAATGAAGTAATATTGAAACGTTTAGCAGAGATTGAAGTGAAACTTCAATCAAATGAAGAAATTTTCAAACGGTTGGCAGAAATAAAGGCGAAAGTGGAATCACATGACGTTATTTTGAAACGGTTGATAGATATAGAGTCGAAAATGCAATCAAATGAATAAATTCAGAATCGACTAGTGAGCTTGAAATCAAAGTTCAATCGAATATTGAAATTGAAGAGAAAGTAAAACAACTTGAAGAGAAAGTAAAATTGAATGACGAAATTCTACAACGGTGGCAAATGTTGAAAGCAAAGTGAATGACTTGCAAATGTTGAAGGTATGTCACATTTTTAGATCTAAGTCACTTTTTTCATAAATGTATGTCACTTTTTAAGAGATGTTGTCACTTTTTTAGGTTTATGTCACTTTTTGCTAAGAAAGTGACACACAGGTGTCACTTTTTTGTAAGAAAGTGACAAACCGTGGTCACTTTTGGAGACGTGTATCATTTTATTTTATTTTTGTAAAAACATTGAGAGAAATGGAATATGGGGATGATAGAGTTGATGTAGTTGATTTGGAAGCCCAAAATCTCTATATGTAATTTTTAATAAGAAAGTGACACAGTTTGTCACTTTTTGCTAAGAAAGTGACAAACTGTGTCACTTTTTGCTAAGAAAGTGACACAGTGTGTCACTTTTTGCTAAGAAAGTGACACAGTGTGTCACTTTTTGCTATATCACTTATTACTATAATTATGTCATTTTTAAGAGATTTATGTCACTTTTTATATATATATGTTTGAGACTTTTTATTTATTCTTATGTCTAGAATGGTACGGAAAATGTTGCTAAGGATACAGTGGACATGGAAAAGAATGCAACTGATTGTCCTAGTTTTTCATTGGGTGTTGAGTTTGATTCGATTTGAAAAAAGTATTGAGATGCCAGTTGAAACTAATGTGGAAAAGGTATTATTCAATTCCAAATGCATTGTATTTATAATTTGAGATTTACTTAGATGTTATTGTGCACTATATAACGTGGCTTATTTATTTTTGATTTAGTCTATTGATGAACATATAATAAATTTTAATGAAGAGGACCGGAAGATTGTTGATGATGTTGTCATTCATAGTTTAGCCAAAAAATGCAACAAGATGTATTTTTTCACACTCTATTTTGTGTTTTACTTTGTTAGATCTGTTTTTGTCTTCGCAAAAGTAATCTTTTATACGCTTTTATTCGATTTGTTGATGTAAATGATGATGATATTGAATTGAAAGATGAGGATTGGCAAAAATTGATGAGATTGTTGCAAATTGCTTTAGTGAACATAAACTTGAAGAGGCAATTGTTTGTTTGATTATTTTTCATTTAAAAGAATTATTTTTGTGTGTTCTGCATAATATAACTTTAACTTGACACTTTTTAATTTTTTGTGACATTTTAGATCGTTGATGAAGTCACTCCGGATGCACCTCAAGAGGCAAAACGAAACTCACCGCAATTCTTCATCCCCATTTGTTAATCAATATGATTCTACTGGTGGGTACTTCTACAATGGAACTTCTCTCATGCGGCGTGTGGTGAAGAGTACGCTTTGCATTCAAAGTTGGGTTGTGTCCCCATACGCACTGATATGGAAGCATTCGAGAGTTGGTACAAGGAAGGGTTGGTGACGAAAAACAAGTAAGTATGTGACATAATGTCACTTTTTAATACGAAGTGACACATTATTTTTATCCAAATGTTTTGTGTAAAAATTAAATCAACCATAGAAAAGATTTGTTATTCAAATGTGTTTGTGTAACTTGCATACATTGTTCTCATCACTTTTGAGCAAAAGTGACAGAGCATGTCACTTTTTAGGAAAAAGTGATGAGAATATGTCACTTTTCAATCCCAAGTCATAATTCATATTCAAGATAAAAATTTGATGCATTAATGGTTATTGATGCTTAATAATTCATGTCACTGTAAATCCTGCATTCAAATCAACCACATAGATGATTTTGATTCAAATTTCTTTCTCTAACTTGTGTACATTGTTCTCACTTTTTTTTGAGCAATAAGTGACAGACCATGTCACTTTTTAGACAAAAAGTGACAGACCATGTCACTTTTAAAATAAAAAGTGACATAGCATGTCACTTTTCTATCCACAAGCCTCAATTTATATTCAAGACGAAATAACGATACATTAATGTTTGTCTAAGGTTCATACAATGTTCTGTCATTTTTTAAGCAACAAGTGACATAGCATGTCACATTTTAAGCAAAAAGTGACAAAGCATGTCACTTTTCTAACTCCAAGCCTCAATTCATATTCAAGGGAAAATAACGATACATTAATGTTTGATCATGCTCAATAATTCATGTCACTCCATGATGAAGAACAAATAACAAGTTAGACCTTGCATTTAAATCAACCATAGAGAAGATTTGTTATACAAATGTGTTTGAGTAACTTATATACATTATTCTCATCATTTATGAGCAAAAGTGACGAGCTTGTCACTTTTAAGCAAAAAGTGACAGTAGTATGTCACTTTTCAATCCCAAGCCACAATTCATATTCAATATAAAAATTGATGCATTAATGATTGTTCATGCTCAATAATTCATGTTACTATATAATGCACAACAAATATCAAGTTAAATCTCAGATTCAAAGCAACCACATAGATGATTTTGATTCAAATTTGTTTCTCTAACTTATATATATTGTTCTGTCACTTTTTGAGCAATAAGTGATGCACAAGTCATATTTTAGACAAAAAGTGACATGGCATGTCACTTTTCTATCCCCAAGTCTCAATTCATATTCAAGACAAAATAACGATACATTAATATTTGGCTAACATTGTTCTCATTTTTTTGAGCAAAAAGTGACGGACTATCACTTTTAAACAAAAAGTGACATAGCATGTCACTTTTCTAACTCCAAGCCTCAATTCATATTCAAGACAAAAAAAAGATACATTAATGTTTGATCATGCTCAATAATTCATGTCACTTCATAATACACAACAAATATTAAGTTAGACTTGTATTTAAATCAACCGCATAGATGATTATGATTCAAAGCAAAAAGTGACAGATCATGTCACTTTTTAAACAAAAAGTGACAGACCATGTCACTTTTTAGACAAAAAGTGACATGGCATGTCACTTTTCTAACTCCAAGCCTCAATTCATATTCAAGACAAAAAAAAGATACATTAATATTTGGCTAACATTGTTCATCACTTTTTGAGCAAAAGTGACACAGACTATCACTTTTTTTAAAAAAAGTGACATAGCATGTCACTTTTCTAACTCCAAGCCTCAATTCATATTCAAGACAAAAAAACGATACATTAATGTTTGATCATGCTCAATAATTCATGTTCACTTCATAATACACAACAAATATTAAGTTAGACTTGCATTTAAATCAACCGCATAGATGATTATGATTCAAAGCAAAAGTGATGCACCATGTCACTTTTTAAACAAAAAGTGACATAGCATGTCACTTTTTAGATAAAAAGTGACATGGCATGTCACTTTTCTATCCCCAAGTCTCAATTCATATTCAAGACAAAATAACGATACATTAATATTTGGCTAACATTGTTCTGTCACTTTTTGAACAAAAAGTGACATAGCATGTCACTTTTCTAACTCCAAGCCTCAATTCATATTCAAGACAAAAAAACGATACATTAATGTTTGATCATGCTCAATAATTCATGTCACTTCATAATACACAACAAATATTAAGTTAGACTTGCATTTAAATCAACCGCATATATGATTATGATTCAAAGCAAAAAGTGACAGACCATGTCACTTTTTAGACAAAAAGTGACATGGCATGTCACTTTTCTAACTCAAGCCTCAATTCATATTCAAGACAAAAAAAGATACATTAATGTTTGATCATGCTCAATAATTCATGTTCACTTCATAATACACAACAAATATTAAGTTAGACTTGCATTTAAATCAACCGCATAGATGATTATGATTCAAAGCAAAAAGTGACAGACCATGTCACTTTTTAAACAAAAAGTGACATAGCATGTCACTTTTTAGACAAAAAAAGTGACATGGCATGTCACTTTTCTAACTCAAGCCTCAATTCATATTCAAGACAAAAAAAAGATACATTAATGTTTCATCATGCTCAATAATTCATGTCACTTCATAATACACAACAAATATTTAAGTTAGATCTTGCATTTAAATCAACCGCATAGATGATTATGATTCAAAGCAAAAGTGATGCACCATGTCACTTTTTAAACAAAAAGTGACATAGCATGTCACTTTTTAGACAAAAAGTGACATGGCATGTCACTTTTCTAACTCCAAGCCTCAATTCATATTCAAGACAAAAAAAAGATACATTAATGTTTCATCATGCTCAATAATTCATGTCACTTCATAATACACAACAAATATTTAAGTTAGATCTTGCATTTAAATCAACCGCATAGATGATTATGATTCAAATTTGCTTGTCTAAGTTCCATACATTGTTCTGTCACTTTTTGAACAAAAAGTGACAGACCATGTCACTTTTTAGACAAAAAGTGACATAGCATGTCACTTTTAGGAAAAAAGTGACAGAGCGTGTCACTTTTCTATCCGAAGCCTCAATTCATGGTATCACTGCATGTTACAGAATTTATACCAGTGTAATTGTATGTGACATTTCTTTTTGTAATGCAGAGTTAATCATTTCAATGATGAGAATGTTAAGATTAGCCCTAGCTTCTACTTCAGCGATGTTTCAATCTCTTCTAAACTGTGGTGGTATGAATTAGTGACAAGCAATGAGGCTTTGGATGACACAAGAAGTTTTTGTTTCTTAGTTGTTTGGTTTAAGATTTATGTATAACATTTATTAATACATTGTCGATTCTTTTTATACACTTGTTTTGTAGCATATGGATGTGTGTTTTATTATTTGCGAAAGATGTTGAGGTATGAACAGGGTATAAAATTCAATGGTACAACAACGGACTTTGCCTTTGATGTACCAAGTTAGGGGGTTGTATGATGATTTTTGAAGGATCCAAGAGTCCTTGTTCAAAGAAACTTCTCTCGTCGTATCCAATTGGATTGTACATGCCTTGCAACACCAGTTGGCGAGAAGTTGACCATGTCATTATGCCTTTGAGGATGTATAACTCGGCTCATTGGCTTCTTTGTCATTTTGACATCAAGGAGATGTGCTTGAATATTTATAATTCCTACACTAAGGTGGTCAAGAAGCTTCGTTGTACTTGAAGTCATTAAACCATTTTCGGTTATTATTCCTCATCTTTTGTATAACACCGGATTCTTCGACGGCAAAAATATTACGTAACAAGAGGCGCTAAAACCACTTGGTGTAAAGTTGGTTCCAAAACTACCACAAAGAAAAGAACGAGTTAGTTTGCTTTTTAAAAGTTTGAATTTTTATATGTTGAATAGATAGAAATGTATGGTTTGCCTTTAATTATTGGTTAATGTTTCATTTTGTTCTTTGCGCAGTGGTGATTGTGGAATCTATGTGATTAAATATGCCGAGTATTTAATCAATGGAATGTTGAATGAGATGCCAAAGACATTCAATATTGCATGTGTTCGAAAATACTTGGCCACCAATTGTACGTGTATGCGAAGAAGAAGCAAGTGGAGAATTATGATAATTGATAATGATTGGGTGGGAAAGGATATTTGACAAGACAGAGAGAAGCGCAATTTTTTGTAATTAATATTTTTGTAGTAGGAGTACATATGACATGTAAATGTAGTGTATATGGTGAATGTAGTTTCATGTAAATGAGATTAACAATGTAAGTTTTGAATGTTTCTTTGCAAAAAATGTAAGTACAAAATATTTTTTTATACAGGTGACATGCTATTCGTGTTGACAGCTAAGTTATGGGTTTTAATAACGAACGGGTGACATAGTAGGTCACTTTTCGTTGTAAAAGTGACATGGTGTGTCACTTTTTATTATAAAAGTGACAGCGTGTGTCACTTTTTGTTCTAAAAGTGACATAGTGTGTCACTTTTTGTTCTAAAATTATGGAAATTATGTATACACTTAGACAAAATTATGTGATGGAGTCAATTGTTTGAATGCGTATAAACAAATTTAATTGCAACAAGAAGACACCAACTTATGTAATTGAGATTCAAATTTGTAATAGAAGATAGTAATTATTTATTGATTCAA
Organism: Forsythia suspensa; assembly: GCA_023638005.1. Lineage (NCBI taxonomy): Eukaryota > Viridiplantae > Streptophyta > Magnoliopsida > Lamiales > Oleaceae > Forsythia > Forsythia suspensa. The sequence goes on along the minus strand of CM042674.1, from coordinate 32,761,430 downwards.
AGGATTGGAACATGTACGTAACAATGTAAACCGCTGTTGTCACTTACTTTAATGAAATGAAATGATACATGAGGCTTCGAGAGCTCGTCCTCTCCCAACAAAACAACTAAAAGAAAGTATTACAATTGAATAATGAAAGTAAACATCCATACAACTATTTTATTACAATTTCCTACTACGTTGTCTTTGTGTCGACTTCATTGGCTTCACAACTAGTCCGCTCCTTTGTTTGCAAGGCTCCGTTCCACTCCCTTGCTTGCATCCGGTCCAGCTCCTCTCTTGCGTCTAGAATACACCAAATGAATTGGTGGTCTTGGTGTCATCCTATCACCATGTTAGTGGTTTTAATTTAGATCAAAAGTGACATAGTGTGTCACTTTTAGAACAAAAAGTGACATAGTGTGTCACTTTTCATTATAAAAGTGACCATGTGTGTCACTTTTTATTCTTAAATTATGGAAATTATGTATACACTTTGACAGCCATGTTAGTGGTTTTAATAACGAACAAACAACATAGTGTGTCACTTTTAGAACAAAAAGTGACATAGTGTGTCACTTTTCATTATAAAAGTGACAAGCAGGAGTCATTTTTTGTTCTAAAAGTGACATAGTTTGTCACTTTTTGTTCTTAAATTATAGAAATTATGTATACACTTTGACAGCCATGTTAGTGGTTTTAATAACGAATAAATAACATAGTGTGTCACTTTTAGAACAAAAAGTGACATAGTGTGTCACTTTCATTATAAAGTGACAATGTAAGGCCACTTTTTGTTCTAACGAACAAATATGTGCGCGCCACACTAATTTGAAAAGGAAAACTAATATGCAAAAGTGACACATGAAATTCCTTTAATAGTTGAACTATCATGTATACAATTTAGTGTTAAATGATAAGTTTTACATTCCACTATAATGTCATGACCTATAAAAAGCAAAGCACATGAATGTTAACACTATTTTGAATAGAAAACCCAATAAGAATGAATAAGTGATACTTTTCCAAATAAAAATAAAAACTTATAAATCTTGTAACTTTCTTTTCTTTTGTGGCTTCTTCTTCAAAGGTGCTTTGAGTTTGACACGATCTTCGATTGTGGCCATACTTTCCACATCTACCACATTTTGTACTTTGCTTTTTTCTCCTTTTGATGGTATTCTTTTCTCTTTAGGTCGTCCGTATTTTCTTTTTGGATCGTGAGCCAAGACTATTCTTGCTTTTACATCATCCGGTATATTCCAATCATTGCGATCTCCAAGTGGGTAAACTGTACCAATCGTATGTTTGGACGTACATCTCGTTGTGTAATATTTTGAACAATACAAATATGAATCTTCCTTTATCTTTGCAATAATCGCCAATGCGTGTGCACATGGGATTTTGTCCACTTGGAATTGATTGCATGTACATGTCTTTTCTTCAATATTCACCACATATGAGGCACAAATATCATCGACTTGGTATATTATTGAACTTGAAGCCGATGCCTCATACAAGCAAATAATGCAAGAAAATAATGTATTAATAAACTACAACAATTAAATCATGCTTTCATAACATTTAACTCCAACTTCATCAAAAATTGCACACTATGTCACTTTTTATTCGTAAAGTGACACACTCATCACTTTTTATTCGTAAAGTGACAACCTATGTCACTTTTTTAGATAAGCATATTTTCATCACAATAACAATCGATATAATAAGATTTCAAAATCATATACCTTCTACTAATATTTAATTATAAATAGAGCCATAGATGATATGAAATCCAAGTCATGCCACTTTATACTAAGAAAGTGACACAATATGTCACTTTTTATTCGTAAAGTGACACACTATGTCACTTTTTTAGATAAGCATATTTTCATTACAATAACAATCGATATAATAAGATTTCAAAATCATAAACCTTCTACTGATATGTAATTATAATTAGAGCCATAGACGATATGAAATCCAAGTCATGCCACTCTATAGTAAGAAAGTGACACACTATGTCACTTTTACTCGTAAAGTGACACACTCATCACTTTTTAAAAACACACTATATCCTTTGTTGGTACATGCATGTTTTCATTACAATAACATTCTAGCATATAAATGATATTTAGTTCATACAATTTATAGCCTTTTACCTTCAATTTCTTTGATTCCATGGATTTCTCTCAATATTTTTCTTGTTTGTTTGCAAGTTTTGTGAAGGTTGCCCAAGATCGCTTAAGTGCTTCACAAACCATTCTTGCAACAAATATCTTAAGGATTCCAATAAAAGTTCTATAGGACAACCTTTTGTTGTTTTTGTTATCGAATTCTATCGATTCAACTATATTTGAAGTCATTGTGGAAAACCCATTATTTGTCATGTATGCCCTTGACCACTTGTGATAACCAATTTCTTCCTCAAGATAAAGAATAACCAAAATATTAATCATTTCTTGCATATAATGTTATTATGCATCCAAACTAATAAATATTTTTGAACATACCGATGTGATCGAATCCCTTTGTGGATTTCATCGAGTTGTTTCATATGGAACTCAAAATCATTTTTCATGTAGGCTCTAGCAACTCTATTGAATGGTTGTGTAATGGTCTTTCCATTTCTTTTGCCAAATGTTGACTTTAGATTTTGTAGCAAGTGGTAGGAACATAGACCATGCATTGAATTCTTATACACCTTCTCGATTGCATTTTTATGCTTTTATGACCATCCGAGATTATACACAATCCTTCTCGCCACCATAAGCTTCTTTTAACATAAGTAAGAACCACTCCCATGAATCATTAGTTTCTAAGTCACCAACTCCAAATGCTAATATGAAAATGTTGTTGTTTGCATCTTGTGTACATGTCAGTAAATAATGTTCCACCATAATTTCCCTTTAAGAACGTACCATCAATTACTATTATAGGTCCGCAATACTCCCACCCCTGAATAGATGCTCCTAATGCCATGAAGAGGTATTTAAATTTGTTGTTGTCATAAGTCTCAATTCTTGTAATTGATCCAGATTTGTTTGTTCTATCATGTACAAGTACTTTGGAACATTTTCATAAGACTGCTTGATCTCTCCTCTCACCATTTCCAAAGCTTTCTCCTTAGATCTCCAAGCTTTCTCGTAACTCATCGACACTCACCGTATGTATTCATCATGTCACTTATTATGTCCGGCAGGAGTGTATGTTGTTTTGTTGAGACATACTTGTACTTGATGCATTCTCCTACTATCGAGCTTGTTGCTTGACGGTGATCTCGCCAAGATGATGTTATTTGAGCATGTGTGATCGCTTTCTCATATATCTTATTTTGAACATTTCTGCTCCTCCAAGTCTTGAAGCTCTAAAACTCCATTTGCAATTATCATCTATGCATTTCAAAGACATATTCTTTCTTGTCCGACTTACTTACCTTGAACTCGAAAGTTTTTATGTATCGCATACACCAAATACTTTTCTTAACCAATGTCTTGTTCCTAAAAACCTTTTTCTCTCAAATTTCATTCATACTAACAAATGAAATAATTTCACTACTGTTTCATTACTCATTTCTTCAACGTCCGGTATGCATGAAGAAACACCAACAGCTAAGTCTTCAATACTTGGTAGACTTTGAACTGAGGTTGTTGCCGAACCATGAGTTTGAAAAACTTGTAATTGCATCATGTCATTTTCTTCACCAGTAGCAGCTTCTGAAAGTTGTATGTCTTCAAAACTTTCAATTCTTTGACATAATGAAACCGTGTGACATCTATGCACAAAGGAAAGCTTGCAAGATGTTTCTCCTTCTTTTGAGCTCCAAATAAAATGCGAGGGAATTATTGTCCAAATCTTCATCGAGAGGCAGGTTTTTTTCTTCACCTTATATTGTATTGTTATTGAGTGTGTTGTCGGACTTACGCTTGTAATCGAATATATCATGCCATTGAGTTCGCAAGATGTGCATTCTATTGGAACGACAATTCCAAACCATTTTAAAATTTATATATTGTTTACCTTGTTCCCATTTTCCTCCATAATGGATGAATACATTGATTTTATCCATATCTCGCAAAAAAAAACACCGATATATGATACATTAATGTTTGATCATCCTCAATAGATGTAAGGTGAAGAAAAACATTGTTCTCATTACTTTTTGAGCAAAAAGTGACAGAGCATGTCACTTTTTTAGGCAAAAAGTGACATAGCATGTCACTTTTCTATCCCCAAGCCTCAATTCATTTTCAAAGCAAAATAACGATACATTAATATTTGGTCATACTCAATAATTGATGTCACCATAATGCACAACAAAATCAAGTTAAATCTTGCATTTAAATAAACCACATAGATGATTTTTATTCAAATTTGTTTCTCTATCTTGCAAACATTGTTCTGTTACTTTTTGCCTAAAAAGTGACATGCTCATCACTTTTAGGCAAAAAGTGACATAGAATGTCACTTTTCTATCCCCAAGCCTAAATTCATTTTCAAAGTTAAATCATGCATTTAAATCAACCACATATATGATTTTGATTCAAATTTATTTCTATATCTTGTAAACATTGTTTTGTCACTTTTTGAGCAAAAAGTGACATGCTCATCACTTTTAGGCAAAAAGTGACATAGCATGTCACTTTTCTATCCCCAAGCCTCAATTCATTTTTAAAGCAAAATAACGATACATTAATGTTTGACCATGCTCAATAATTGATGTCACTTCATAATGCACAACAAAATCAAGTTAAATCTTGGATTTAAATAAACCACATATATGATTTTTTATTCAAATTAGTTTCTCTATCTTGCAAACATTGTTCCGTCATTTTTTTTGCAAAAAAGTGACATGCTCATCACTTTTTAGGCAAAAAGTGACATAGCATGTCACTTTTCTATCCCCAAGCCTCAATTCATTTTTAAAGCAAAATAACGATACATTAATGTTTGACCATGCTCAATAATTGATGTCACTTCATAATGCACAACAAAATCAAGTTAAATCTTGGATTTAAATAAACCACATAGATGATTTTTATTCAAATTAGTTTCTCTATCTTGCAAACATTGTTCTCATTACTTTTTTGAGCAAAAAGTGACAGAGCATGTCACTTTTTTAGGCAAAAAGTGACATAGCATGTCACTTTTCTATCCCCCAAGCCTCAATTCATTTTCAAAGTTAAATCTTGTATTTAAATAAACCACATAGATGATTTTTATTCAAATTAGTTTCTCTATCTTGCAAACATTGTTCATCACTTTTTGAGCAAAAAGTGACAGAGCATGTCACTTTTTTAAGCAAAAAGTGACATAGCATGTCACTTTTCTATCCCCCAAGCCTCAATTCATCTTCAAAGCAAAATAACGATACATTAATGTTTGACCATGCTCAATAATTGATGTCACTTCATAATGCACAACAAATATGAAGTTAAATCATGCATTTAAATCAACTACATATATGATTTTGATTCAAATTTATTTCTCTATCTTATGAACATTGTTTTATCCATATCTCAAAAAAAACACCGATATATGATACATTAATGTTTGATCATCCTCAATAGATGTAAGGTGAAGAAAAACATTGTTCATCACTTTTTTTGCAAAAAGTGACAGAGCATGTCACTTTTTAGGCAAAAAGTGACATAGCATGTCACTTTTCTATCCCCAAGCCTCAATTCATTTTCAAAGCAAAATAACGATACATTAATATTTGGTCATACTCAATAATTGATGTCACCATAATGCACAACAAAATCAAGTTAAATCTTGCATTTAAATAAACCACATAGATGATTTTTATTCAAATTTGTTTCTCTATCTTGCAAACATTGTTCTGTTACTTTTTGCCTAAAAAGTGACATGCTCATCACTTTTAGGCAAAAGTGACATAGCATGTCACTTTTCTATCCCCAAGCCTAAATTCATTTTCAAAGTTAAATCATGCATTTAAATCAACCACATATATGATTTTGATTCAAATTTATTTCTATATCTTGTAAACATTGTTTTGTCACTTTTTGAGCAAAAAGTGACATGCTCAGTCACTTTTTAGGCAAAAAGTGACATAGCATGTCACTTTTCTATCCCCCAAGCCTCAATTCATTTTTAAAGCAAAATAACGATACATTAATGTTTGACCATGCTCAATAATTGATGTCACTTCATAATGCACAACAAAATCAAGTTAAATCTTGGATTTAAATAAACCACATAGATGATTTTTTATTCAAATTAGTTTCTCTATCTTGCAAACATTGTTCCGTCACTTTTTGAGCAAAAGTGACATGCTCATCACTTTTTAGGCAAAAAGTGACATAGCATGTCACTTTTCTATCCCCAAGCCTCAATTCATTTTTAAAGCAAAATAACGATATATTAATGTTTGACAATGCTCAATAATTGATGTCACTTCATAATGCACAACAAAATAAAGTTAAATCTTGCATTTAAATAAACCACATAGATGATTTTTATTCAAATTAGTTTCTCTATCTTGCAAACATTGTTCATCATTACTTTTTGAGCAAAAAGTGACAGAGCATGTCACTTTTTATGCAAAAGTGACATAGCATGTCACTTTTCTATCCCCCAAGCCTCAATTCATTTTTCAAAGTTAAATCATGCATTTAAATCAACCACATATATGATTTTGATTCAAATTTATTTCTCTATCTTGTAAACATTGTTTTGTCACTTTTTGAGCAAAAGTGACATGCTCTGTCACTTTTTAGGGCAAAAGTGACATAGCATGTCACTTTTCTATCTCCCAAGCCTCAATTCATTTTTAAAGCAAAATAACGATACATTAATGTTTGACCATGCTCAATAATTGATGTCACTTTATAATGCACAACAAAATCAAGTTAAATCTTGCATTTAAATAAACCACATAGATGATTTTTATTCAAATTAGTTTCTCTATCTTGTAAACATTGTTTTGTCACTTTTTGAGCAAAAGTGACAGAGCATGTCACTTTTTAGGCAAAAAGTGACATAGCATGTCACTTTTCTATCCCCCAAGCCTCAATTCATTTTCAAAGTTAAATCATGCATTTAAATCAACCACATATATGATTTTGATTCAAATTTATTTCTCTCTCTTGTAAACATTGTTTTGTCACTTTTTGAGCAAAAAGTGACATGCTCATCCTTTTTTAGGTAAAAAGTGACATAGCATGTCACTTTTCTATCCCCAAGCCTCAATTCATCTTCAAAGCAAAATAACGATACATTAATATTTGTTCATGCTCAATAATTGATGTCACTTCATAATGCACAACAAAATCAAGTTAAATCTTGCATTTAAATAAACCACATAGATGATTTTTATTCAAATTTGTTTCTCTATCTTGCAAACATTGTTCATTACTTTTTGCCTAAAAAGTGACATGCTCATCACACTTTAGGCAAAAAGTGACATAGCATGTCACTTTTCTATCCCCAAGCCTCAATTCATTTTCAAAGCAAAATAACGATACATTAATGTTTGACCATGCTGAATAATTGATGTCACTTCATAATGCACAACAAATATGAAGTTAAATCATGCATTTAAATCAACTACATATATGATTTTGATTCAAATTTATTTCTCTATCTTGCGAACATTGTTTTGTCACTTTTTGAGCAAAAGTGATGCACCATGTCACTTTTTTAGGCAAAAAGTGACATAGCATGTCACTTTTCTATCCCCAAGCCTCAATTCATTTACAAAGCAAAATAACGATACATTAATATTTGGTCATGCTCAATAATTGATTTCACTTCATAATGCACAACAAAATCAAGTCAAATCTTGCATTTAAATAAACCACATAGATGATTTTTGAGTTTCCTGCATTTAAATAAACCACGGAGATGATTATGATTCAAATATGTTCGTATAACTTGCATATAATGTTCTGTTCATTTTTAAGCAAAAAGTGACAGAGCATGTCACTTTTTGAACAAAAAGCCATATTCTTATTAACATTTTTACAAACACATTGTATGCACCCCTGCATTAGCAAATATGTTTACAAACACATTGGTAACTGATATTCTTATTGACATTTTTACAAACACATTGGTAACTGATAATAGCAAATATGTTTAGAAGACTTTACTCAATACTAATGATTTATAACGAAGTGAATAAAGAAGGATTTGTCTACATTGAAATCGAATATGATATAATTTAAATCAAAATCATTTGTATGCATTTACTAAGCATGTTATTGAATATCTCCAATCAAAATTCAGAAAGTTATCTAATTCAAATAGAAAGTATGGAGAAGAAGTAAAATCAACAAATTACCTGAGATTTTTGAATTTGAATTCTGATTTTGTGTTGAATTGGAGAAGAAACAACGAGAAATCCTTAATAATGAGATCGGTTTTGAATTTTAATTCTGATAACGTGAGAGAGATCGGTTTTATTATGAATTTTGGTTTGTAGAGAATTTGGATATGTTTTGTGGTTGATTATGGAATGGAATTGGAATTGGAAATAATATTTACCGTATTAGTTACTGTTATAATTATTTAGGATGATTTTCCAAAAAACACTCAATTTTATGGGTATTTGTGTAATTTCCCCTTTATTAAATGAGTTACGCATTAACATGTATAATTGCTATTTCCAAAGTAAATCGAGTATCGTCTTCAATCACCAAAATGTACATTAGGACCAAATCTTATATATTAGTTTTAGTCAGTCATTAGTTGGTTAGACTAATTAATTTATCTTATAAGAGACTATTAGGTTAAATTGTACCTCATTTTTATCCATAAATGCATATTGTACCCAAATAATCAAATCTCAATGGATTATTTATGTATGGCTTAAAAATTAATCAAAGGGCAACCATTTAGTTTTATTAAAAACAAAACAAAACAAGAATTAGAAGGATCACATATGCAACCATTCAGTTTTATTAAAAAGAGAACAAACACAAGAATTAGAAGGATCACATATGTGTGAAATTTTTGGGTTTTCAAAAATCACCACCACAACAAAGCATTCCAACTAAAAAAATCTTAATTCTAGGTTTTATGCATCTCACAGGGACAGATGTGGGGGCAAAACGATTCGCGTAGCGGACAAAGAAGACGTAAGTAGAAAAAAAATCGGAAGCAACAAAGCACAGTCGGTAGTATGCTATGGAGAAAACAAAGGAGTCGTGGAGCTAGTGCTTCGGAAATGGCAAGAGAAATCAGACGGACCCTTTTGTACTATGCCCTAAACATTGTCTCGTATAAAAAAAAAACATACAAAAAATGGCATCGTTTTGAACCAAAGAATGAACAGTAACTTACTCCATTCATGCTTATAAGATTAGATAGTAGGGATATAGTTGGTTACATGCCCCCTTACAATTTGTAAACGTGTTCTACTTCTTTCTGTTGCAAGATTTTACAACATAACAGATTGAACCAAATATAAAATTGAGACACCTCGGCTAAAAATCTAAGCTAGGTTTATTTTTCTAGAATTATTCAATCCTCTACTAAGCATTCGAAGAAGAGAGAAGTTAAGTGCCACTATTAGACAACCTCGACGTCACTACTAAACAATTTGAGCACTTCTAATCTCACAATTATATTGATACTTAATTGTAATTAATTTCTTAAGAAATTTTTTCAAAAATTGTTGAAATGTGTGGTTGAAAGTTCATAAAAGTTGCAGATCCCAATTAGATATGTAATTGAAAATTAGTTTAGAAAAATAATAATTTAGAACGTGCTCTTAGCTTAGATGTAAGAGTGTAAACATGCACCCCATCAGTATGCATTTAACGTGTGAACAAAATTATAAGCACAGAAAAAGACAAAAATGAATAAAGATAAGATAAGACTCGAATAATTTTACTAGCAATGTGTTACAAAGCATAAAAATTGGAACATTTCAATCAAAACAACCATTTTATTTATTTTTAATTATATTACACACGAGGGGTTGTAGGCCTCTTCTCCAACTAAAGGGGGAAAAAAAGGAATCCAATTGGCTTTAGATAACTGATTCGGAATGCATAATATTATGCCAAGTAGCTTTAGGAATCAAACTCAATCTTGATACCATTTAATTTCACAGGACTAGTACTCTTCGGAATCAATGTCACCAGTACCTTGTCATAATCCCGGCTCCTAATTCCTCCAACACTTGAGAAATTCTAAATTTTTATTTGTCTTCACGGTCATCCGGTGTCCATGTGGCAAATTGCTGAAGCTCCCTAAAAACTCAGTATTGTCCGGACGACTAGCATTCACATTGTCTTCGTTGATGAAGACGTTAAATTTGACGTAATTTCTTTTATCGTATTCTATTCCCTCGATGATGAGTATCTCCTCCGACGATCGAGTTCCCGACTTCTTTGGTCGTTTGACAATGACGCTTATGGGTTTGTCCAATGTTGTCGGGAAAACCTGAGCAGGGTCGGGTGCAGAAGGCAAGGTTTTTGCCTTTGCCCGAGGTTTTGGCTTGACACTCACATCCAGCCATGGAATGGGCACGTCTTCATATTGATATCCAAGTTTTGTGATATCAAGACAATCTTTAACTCTCACTCTTACGGGGTTGGCCTCCTCATTGTAGAATATGAAGTAGGCATTTAACCAATCTGTGTCTGTAAAATTGCTTCCACCGAGATTATTCAGCCATATGGTCCACATCCGATCAACATTTGCATGGTGAGCAAAGAAAATCGGGTCACGAGCGGCTGAGTACAAGGCACCCATGTCGATTGGATTGCTCTGGTCGACTGCTGTTCCAGTCCATGTATGGACGTGATTATGAGGAGTTTGCTCAATTTGACCGGCGCCATCGAGCGTGGTGATATCATCACCGGCTCTATAAGCTTTTCCAAAGAAATCATTTGGAGTCTTTGATTGGGTAATCATTTGGGTGTACATTATGGCAAGATTGTATTTGATCTGAGTATTCGGGTCTACTGGTTTATCCCCGTAGGACCAGTCTAGATCGATGACCGTTGGCGGCAGGTGGTCGGGGTTTCGAAAGCAGTTGTAAAGTGGTGATATGACACTAGAATTGTATATGGATGGAATTTGCATTCCTTGAGAAGCATCCCAGTTCCAAAATGGTAAAGTAAAAGTATCATCATCAACCAAATTTTGGCAGATTTTCTCGAAAAAATACACGTACCATCTATGCCATGGGAAAAACAGCCAAGAATTATGGATTTCATACAACAGCTTTGGACTTCCCTGTAGAGTGTAACCTCCATCGCAGTAGGCGCAATGGACATTTGCTTGTTGCCTGAAATTGCGTGGATCAGAGGGAGAAAGGTTCTTCATTTTCTGAATGGCTTCCGTATACTTATTGTAGTAATCTGAACCAACCTCGACTGACTGAGCAGAAATTCGAGTGTTGACAGTTGTGGCGGAGGGAACATAATCATTAATTCCAGAGACCGCCGGAGGGCAGCAGTTGATGAGTGTCTTGTTGGGTTGTGTGGCATCAATGCAATCTTTGAAGTCAGGGAGTGCCGGGTCAGCTAAGGCCATCGGATTTGCAGAAAGACTTGTTGTGCTATAAAGCCCTCCTAAGCCGAGAAGAACATCCCTCCTATCAAGCTTCCCCGGAGATGTTTCGCCATTTTTGGCTTTGCACGTAAATTTGACGACAGGATTTCTTCTTCTGTTATTGAATTTGGGAGGTTTATTGGGGAAGAAAGAAGAAGAATAGGGAATGTAGTATGCCACTGCAGAAAAGGAAGCCATTGATGTCTAGTTTGCACAAGCATCACCATTCTCCCTCTATTTATGCCATTCATGGGTAGTTTACACATAGTCTAGATATACTATTTTAGAGAAAAGATCTGGACCCGTCACGGGTCCAGAAAGTTTTCCCGCCTGGCACCTCCCCAACGCGTAAAAACCCACCCTCCCTATGCAAACAAATGTAATAACCACCCCCATCCCTCATCCCCCATCCCCTTATTTATACTTTAAACCCCTTTTTTCAACCTATTTATCCCCCAACCCCTCATTTATTTATACTTTAAACCCCCTTCTTCAACCTATTTATATTTTAACTTATTTATTTACCAACAAATTTATATCCACATTATTAATATAATTAAATTTATTAAATTAAAATAAATTTTTATTATTATATTCATTGTATTTTTTTTAAAAATATAATATATATTAATTTTCATTAAGTTATATATTATTTATATCATATAATAAATAATATAGTTAACGTTAATTTTATTATTAAGATTACAGTGAGATTAATTAATTAGTTTATTTTTGAGTAATAAATTCGGAGCATGATATGGGTAATGTGGGTTCGGCGCATGATATGGGTATTGTGCGTACTGTGAGTCCGATGCATGATATGCGTACTGTGGGTCTGTCGCATGATATTGTTGGTTTGACGAATTCTGCGAGTATTATGATTGATTTGTTTTGTACAAGCTGACAATCAAATTATTATCTATTATAAAATAAATGGACCAAACGCTAATAAAATAAGAAAATATATAACATTAACTTACCTATTTTGTAACGTAGGACAAGTTCTTCTATCGTGGCCACTGGTGCCACATCAATTATATGTGTAAAAAATATATATATAAAAAACTATTAACAATATTACAACTAACTTGTAAATTACAAAAAATAAATCTGTACAAATAAACGAAAATAAAAAATAAATTAATAATTTATTACTAACTTTGGAAGAATATGAAAAACAACAAGTGGGACACAAATTCGATAAAATAAATTTAGAAATCAAAAGTGATTGGAAACGTTTGATGTTGGCCAAATTTGAGTAAAGTAAATAAAGCGATTGTGTTGGCCAAATTTCAAGAAAAATATGTATTCTGATGAGGAGAGAAAAATATGTATTTGATGATGAAAAATTGTTACGTTAAGTGGTGCATAAATAGATTGGGGGGGGATGTAAAAAGTTGAGGAAGGGTGGGGAGGGCTTTTATTGCGGCTGTAAAAAGTTGGAGATGGAGATGGAGATGGAGATGGAGAGGGAGAGGGAGAGGGAGAGGGAGAGGAAGAGGAGGGCTGTTTTTCTTGCAGTTGGTTGAGTGGGGAGGGGCAATTTTTTTTTTTTTTAACTGGCTGCATGATTGACACGCAGCCAGACGGGGAAACTTTCTAGACCCCGTGACGGGGTCCAGATCTTTTCTCTACTATTTTAAATATATGTATGATTAGTTTTCTTTCCAATAAAACTTTGTACATCATTAAATAAATAGATGAGAAAAAAATAAATAAATAAAACTTTAGACAACATTTAATACATTCACATTTACTGATATTTATTATGTGTAAAGTTTTATTGAATATAGTATTTAGAACAACACAAAACAACAAATAAATAAATAAATAATCTATTTAATTTTAATGAACTTCAATCATCGCGTGATCATTGAAGGAAAAAGAATTGCAACTTGATAAGGTTAATTTTTTTTTTTTAATCACGGGTACATAGTGGGACATAGGAAATTTAGCACAAATGGTCCATATCTTTTGGTGCGAAAATGATCATAATATTTATTTTTTGGTACAAACGTTTCTAACTTATATGTTTTTGTTAACAATTGATCCTTATTTGATGAAAATGATCAATATATCATTAATTTTAATAAGAAAAAACTGTAATTGAGTTGTTAACCTTTGAAATGGATCCGATACTTCTGTGAAATATATGGTCTTTGCAAAAAAAAAAATAATGCCATTTGTACCTTTCACAAATGTTAGGAATCCAACTATAATTTTCTCTAATTAAAAATATAGAAATATTGGTATTTTTCATCAAATAAGGACTAATTGTGTACCAAAACATATAAGTTAGGGACGTTCGTGTCAAAAAACAAACGTTAAGGATATTAGAGAATTAAATCCTTGCAATTAGTTGTAATTTCCTAATCCTTATAATTAATTATCCTTGTAATTAGTTGTAATCTCCTAATCCTAGGATAATTTCCATATTCTTGTGTTTTGGGTAACTCCAATTTTGTGTATCTATATTCACTCTTAATCAATGAAAAATAATAGCAATTGTTTCTCAATACTCCTCTCTCTATTTCAATATAGTATCAAGAGCCTAATTTTTTTGGGCGTATTTTCTTCTTCTTCTTTTTTTTCCAGACAAACCATGATCAGTGCCAATCTCCTCAATGGCCTTCGATGTGACCTCCACTTCCACCAACGATCCTATCCACAACCAAAACTCCGAGAATCCTCAACATCCCCTCCTTACTATCAATATCTCTAATATCACCAAATTGTCATCCACAAATTATCTCACATGGAGCCTTCAAATCCAATCTCTTCTTGAAAGTTATAATCTTCATAACTTCATTGATGGCACTCATAATCCACCACCACCCACCATCACCGTCAATGGTGTTGCATCCCCAAATCCGGTATACACAACGTGGAATCGTCAGGATCGTCTCATCTTTAGCGCTCTTCTTTGCGCTATCTCTGTTTCACTGCAACCGCTTATTGCCCGCACCACCACTTCCCTTGATGCATGGAAAAGCTTAACTAATAACTACGCCAAACCATCTCGTGGTCATATTAAAAAATTGAAGGACCAATTAAAGCGCTGTAACAAGGGCTCAAAATCAATTAGTGAATATATGCAGGCGATAAAGACTCGTGCCGATGAACTTGCTCTTCTGGAGAAGCCAGTTGATGATGAGGATCTTATTGATCGGGTTTTTGACGGACTCAGTGATGAGTACAAATTCGTCATTGATGCAATTAATGTCCGTGACACGTCAATTTCTTTTACTGAGCTCCATGAGAAACTTCTCAACAAAGAAGCATCTCTTCAAACTGCTCAACCATCTTTTCTATCACTACCAGCAACGGCAAATCCCACAGCCTTCCGAAGTCGTTAAAATTGGCCTTGATACGGGCTATGAAGAGAGAGATTGCTCAAGTCAGATGTAACGTGGTGAGATGCCCCACTATCCAACAGTCAAGTAGGAGTAGTGTTGTTGCCGAGAACAACATGATTGGCTCGTGGTTTCCAGGGTATAGATGAGCGATATCCCTGAGAGCCTTGAGGACGAGGTGCCAGGGATTGTTGATTAGTGAGAAGCCGAAACATCAGGCATCGTTTGGCAGTGTGTCCTTGAATGCCGCATGCTTGATTCATACTTTTTGTCATAAATTATTTCATAAATTGTTTCAAGATTGGTGGCTCTTTTTTGGAATCATTGAAGAGATTCTTCTAGAAGAAATAAAACAAAGTTTAAAAATCTATTGTTCAAAATACAATGTTCAAGATGAAAGTCCCTTATTCCATTTCTCTAGACAATTTAACATTGCCTCAATATTTTGTTGGTATTTTTTCATCAATGCTGAAGTTGATCAATTTACTTCGAATACCTTAATAAAAAGATTCAAGATCAAATGGTGAGAAAAAGTTCATTATATCTGGTGCTAGTTCTCAAGCTGTTCTAGATTGGATTTTTCACTGAGAAAGAATTGCACAATTACAACTTTCTCCAATGCAATAAGAGAAAATTTTCAATTTCCTCGCTCAAAAACAACAAATAATGGCAACTCTATCTCAGTGTTCAATTCCTCAATGTATGACAAAAATTATTAGTAGTCTTTCCTCGACAAGTAGCACTACGGTTTAAATAACGACAATGAAGTCTCAAACCCTAATCCAAATGAAGATGACTACTTTGGTTTAGATGATGACAATGACGACAATAAAGTAGCACTATGGTTT
Organism: Forsythia suspensa; assembly: GCA_023638005.1. NCBI lineage: Eukaryota > Viridiplantae > Streptophyta > Magnoliopsida > Lamiales > Oleaceae > Forsythia > Forsythia suspensa. Next base: position 32,745,721 of record CM042674.1, on the reverse strand, counting down.
AGATGACAACAATGGAGTCTCGTACCTTGGTCCAAATGAAGATGACTGATTTGGCTATGATTTAAGTTAGAAATAGTTCATTTCAATTTCAAGACCAACTACAACAAAATTTATTTTCAATGAAGTATTTCTGACAGAAGAAGGGACCCCTACTCAAAATAATTCTAGCATATTTAAGTGGAAGTGACCCCTCCTCAAAATAATTCAAGCTTTTGTCAAATAATCTCAAAATTTTCAACCACACGTTTTCAAGCATGGAAAACATAGAGCATCTACCAACAAGAAAACATCACATTTTTTGTGAATGGAATCTCATTTCTTAGCAAGAATCAGTCCAACTAGAGAAGAACAGATGAGCGGACAGGGTTCAAACTAGTACTGGACTGTCTGAAAGAAGCAATAAAGTCAGTCTCATATACGATGATGGATTAGCGACCAGCAGGCGCTGAATTGAAGTACTCGCTTCAAAGTCTTTCTTGGATATTTCTCTATTGAGTATCTCCTCCCTTCCTTTATCTTCTTTGTGAATTTCTTCTCCAGTCTCATCCTGAGGACCAGTTGCTGCTGGATCTAGACTTTTAGAATCAACAACTGGATAAACTACCGGGGTTGAGTCAAGCACTTGATCAAGCGAACATCTTAAAAATACATCCCCATCTCTCTCCCAATCAACATTTTGAACCGCTATGCTACCTATTAAATAGAAACCTCGCTTCTTTCGTTCCATCTATGATGTCTCCTTGAAGTCAGTATCGACGCACAAAGATAGAACGGAATTACTTTGTTTCAGTGACATATCTAATCAGACCAAATAGGATTTGAAGAGCTGTCACGATCATTCACATAAATTTCAGCAGGCAGGAAGGGAACGGAAACTACCCTTTCTAGAATGCAAGCAAGCTAGCTTGCTTACTCTCCTAGTAGCATACGTTGGCGGCAAAAACAAACTCTACTAAAGTAAAGTAAAGTAAAGTAAAGAGGCGGTAAGAGTCCAGTCCTTGAACACCAAACTATAATAATAGAATACTGTCATCAAACAGAGCCATGGACGGAGAGAGTCAAGTCGGGCCTTTCTAATCCATATGTCCTTTTTCACAGCGATTGTTTATTTGTTTATCGAGGTGGCAATTCAATTGTTCCAACTGGTGCCCAGAAAAGAGAGAGTGGCTAGCGCCCACGCCCACCCCATGGAGAAAGCTGCTATAGTGATGGCTTCGAGAGGTGCACCACTAGCATCGATGCTGACCTGGCTTTTTACCTATGCAATTATTGTTTCTAAAGCGCGCTGGCCTTAATCCAACCACAAGGATATTGAAGTAGGAGGATGATGATGATGAGGATTTACTCACTGATGAGCTTGGTGTAAGATTTTCTTTGTCTAATTCCATAGTGCTTTCCAAAGGAATAGTAAATAGAAAGTACCAGGGATCAAACGAGAAGGAAGGCACGAAATTGTCAAAATGATTGGAAATCTTACACGTTTGCCCTTAGTCAATAATGATAGGTCCAGGTCTTAAAAAAAAAAAATACATCCCCATATGTGTTACCCTTTAGGATCAAAAATTTCTAAGATCGGATAAGACAATATATAAGTCCATAAGATTTTCCTTTTCGATCCCAATGTGCATTAGTACATACACTATCCATCAATGGAGAAATTTTTATGTGTTGCGGTAAAAAAATTTGTTGTTCTAATAAGATGTCCTCGAATACGTTGCAAATTGTTGCATTCAAAGAAGTAACCGACATCTTAAAAAGTTCTTCATTGTTCTGTTATCTTTTATGAAGGAAGTCGACAAATCGGCCCTTTCCTTGCTTTTCTCCCGTCACCTCTGGCTTGGCTATCTGCCTTTATGATACCATGGAACATGTTGAAGGCCGCTGCACGGAGGATCCTAAAATTCGTATCTTTCTGGAGATCCGAAAGAAGTCAGTTTCAAGCCCGAATGATGAAAGGTAACGTCGGTCATCTGGTCCCTTTAGGCACCTCGAATAAGAGGCATTTACACCATTCATATTCCACCCGGTCAACAGATCCTTTCTCACAATCTGGATTAAAAGCCATTGTGGGTGGCGGAGCGATATGAAAGACGACCAGCTCTACAACTTTTAGTGCCATATCTTCCAAAACCAAGTTGTGTACCGTCCGGTTTGCAACCCCTACTACATCTGCCTTTACGATATTTACTATATTTAGTACATTTCGGATATAGCACGCCCCTTTATTTTTTGACTCTATGAAATCCACACTTTGACACCTAAGATTTCGTAACGAGTAGATACTTCTGCAGGAGCATAATCTATTTTCTGGTTAAATACATTATGAGATGTTTTTCAGAAGGTTAGAACTCCTCATAAGGTCTGTTCCACATCACTATCTTCCCATCTGGTCTATAAGGTAAGAGCTTCTTTAACGGCTTAACGTCTTCTGACAGCCGGGAATAGGTCCTCCTGCCCTTCCTGCTCATCTGGAAACTCTCACAAAGTCTCATCCCTTCTTACCATTCAATAGAGTAAACCGATGCCTTTTAACTTACTTCTATACCACCATCTTCTTCATCTGCACCGGAGAACAGGCATCTCAGAAGGAAAGGAAAGCCTTAAGGCCCTTGCTGGGCTACTTTGCGTCTCGAAATAAGAAAATTAAGGAAGAGATGGCCTTCTTCTTGCCTCTGACGCCTTTAGCACAGCAGTAGGAATTGTCTAATCTAAAGGTCTACCCGCTTTGAATCTGTTGGAGTAAGGGCAATAGGTCTTGGTGGGTAGGGTATTCTAAAGGCATGAATTTCATCCTCGCCTGGCTCAGGGGAAATGGCTATCCGTTTTTGGCCTAGTCTTTTCTTTTTCCTCATTAATTTTCTTTAATTCTTTATAAAAAAAAAATAAAAGTATTGGACCTATTTGCACATTTTGTAATGATTAGGAATCAACATATAATTTATTCTAATTAACTAAGGGCATATTTGTCTTTTTCATCCCATAAGGACCAATTTCACACCAAAACACATAGGTTAGGGAATGTATGACAAAAATAAACGTTATGGACCAATTCCACACTAAAGGTAAATGTTAGGGACCATTTGAGCCAAAAATCTCAAAACAAATTAATGGTTAACGGCACAATTGGACGGATTTCGTCCATAGGGACCAGTTTTGTAATCAAATGCATAGGTTGGGGACCTCCTAGCTAAAAATGAAAGGTTATGGATCAAAATCGCACTATGTGCATACGTTAGGGACCATTTGCACCAAAATCCCTAGCATATGCTGTTAACAAGTTTTCCCAATTCATGCATCGCCTGAATTCTGAACATTGGAATGATGAAAAACGATTGCTTCGATATCTGTGTGGCACATTGACTCATGGATTATTTATTTACAAGGAAAATCCACTTTTCCTTCATGCCTTCTCGTATGCGTGATTAATGGCAACAAAGACGACTATACCTCTCACGAAAGTGCCTATATTGTCTATCTTGGTCGTCATTCCATTTCTTGGTCATCCAAGAAACAACGTCTGCTTGTTCGGTCATCCACGTGTTTGTCGAGTATCGATCAGTTGCCGCTACTACTTCAGAAATCAATTGGGTTTGTTTCCTTCTCACAAAGCTTGTTGTCACTCTTTCTACACCACTTGTTATCTATTGTGACATTGTTGGTGCCACCTATCTCTGTTCTAATCCAGTCTTTCATTCGCGCATGAAACATGTGGCAATTGACTATCACTTTATTCGGGATCAAGTTCAATCAGGTGCTCTTCGTGTTACTCATATTTCCTCCGCATATCAACTTGCCAATGCTCTTACCAAACCGCTTCCACGAAGCCGCTTCCAAGAATTAAGGGTCAACATTGGCGTCTCTTCCGGAGCTCCATCGTAAAGGGGCATATTAGAGAATTAAATCCTTGTAACTAGTTGTAATCCCCTAATCCTAAGATAGTTTCCATATTCTTGTGTTTTGGGTAACTCCAATTTTGTGTATATATATTCACTCTTAATCAATGAAAAATAATAGTCATTGTTTCCCAATACTCTTCTCTCTATTTCAACAAAGGTCAATTTCCACGTTGAAGACAAAAGTTAGGGATTATTTGTGCTAAATTCCCAAATACATATGATAAGGTTAAGTTTTTATTTTTACTTTTTGGACGAAATATGTTATTGGGAATAGTAAAGTTCAAAGGCTCATATCGGTGCAAAATTTAAATTGTAACAGCAAAATTTCTTATAATTTATCAAGTAATTAACAAGGAGAAATATTATCTATCATAAACCACTCCATTAACTAGAGTTCATCTAACATCTCTATTTATTGCTTGAGCTGCCTAGCAGTAATCAATAAAAGTTGAAAAAAAAAAAAATTAAAGCAATAAGAATTCTACGTTAGCTGACTAGATTGAGAGTCTGTTTAGTAGAATTTATAAACTAATTTATTTGATCAAGATAATTTATTCGATAAAAAATGATCAAAAATATTAGATTACTAAGATAATTTTTTTAATCAAATAAATTAATTTATAAACTCTATCAAAAGAACTTGTGTATCACATGGTCCGACGTTGTCATAGTTCCTCGTGTACTGTCAATAATTTTCAAGATGGGACAAAAGTTTCACAATTGAGAAACGTTGTCATTGGTCCAGCTGGTAGGGCTAGAGATCAAGATGGTCCATGTGCTCGTGTATCACATGGTCCCTTTATTAGTTTGTTAATAAACCTATTGTCACTTTATTAATGGACCTATTGTCACATTATTAATGGAAGACTACGAGTCCACGCCTTAAAGCCTTTTCTTACAGGAAGCACTGTTTGTGGTCAAACTATACTTGGCCATCCAGCTTTGACATCAATTCGAGCATAGGTTATTTTAAGTACAATTTTTGGTATCATCAGTTGGTATCATCTGTCCAGAACTGCTACTAAAAGTCATAGTAATACTAACCCCTACTTTCTAAGATCAGGGAGCTTGTCTTGAAAATCAACACATTCTTCCTGCTGTTGAGCAGGCTCCCCACGTTGATCAGCCAGCCCATTTATCTCTTTTGTCTCTCAACCACCATTGATAACTCTAAAAGCTTTTCAATAACTTAGGCAGCAGTCGTAGCCATCACCCATGCACCTCTTGTGGGGGGTCATTGAAGACTTTTATTTATTTTTAATTTTGTTTCTTTTTTGTTACCTTCTATATATTTATTTATTTTATATAAGAGGACATGATTATTTATTTCAATCACTTTAATGGAATAAGTTGGACGATTTTGTCAATGAAGATTATCTATGTAAATTACTTAAAAATTAAAGATGGTACAAATGATTAAAATTAAATGGAAATAAAATTACAACAAACTAAAAATGATAGAAAACCTAAGTATAATTTACTCTATATTTATTGCTTTTTGGGTTAACTTGAAGTTCTACAAATAAGGTGGGTTGATTTTATACGGCAAAGGGACAAGGAAGAATACTTTAAAATGACAGCACGAGTTTCACATTTGTTTCATAAGTTAAGAAAGAGATTAAGCAAAAAATAAATAAATAAATAAAACCTATCTTTAAAAAATTACTTACAATAATAATTATCTCTTTTTGTTTTCTTCTTTCCTTTTGATTTCATTTGTCTTTTCTCACTTTTCAAAATATGAGTGATAATTTGATAGAAAATTGATGATTTTTATTTATTTTTTAATTTGATAAATTAAACTCTTATTCTCACATTCTTTTTCGTTCACATGAGTGACACATATTACTATTTGATAGAAAAACTGATGATTTTATTTATTTTTTTAATGGATAAATTACATTTTTAGTCCCATTCTTTGAGATTTGTTTAGATTTCATCCATACTCAATTTTATTCGAATATATTATCATCAACATTTTATTAGTTCGCCTATATATTTCTTTTAACAATTTTCCCTTAACTTAAATAAATTAAAATAGCAAAAAATAAATCGATAAATGAAAAAAAATGCAGTTAAGGTTCCTAACATTTCTAAAAGTGCAAATAAATCCTAATTTTTTAATTTTTTATACCCCTTAAATAAAAAATATTTATAAATTTCTAGTCCAATATTAAGCACTAAAATAAGGGGTATTTTAGGTATTATATACATTTTTTTTTTTTTTTACTATTTTTTATCGAAAGGGAGAGAGAATTCGTTAGGGTAAAGTTGAAGTACGTGAGATCTTTAAAAAAAATTCTTACAATAATAATGATCTCTTTTTGTTTTCTTCTTTGCTATTCATTTCTTTTTGCCTTTTCTTACTTTACAAAATACTAGTTAGAAATACATGTGTTGCACGTGATTTTGCAATAATTTTGTTAGTTTTTAATATTTTCAAAATATCTATTTTTTTAATTATTAATAGTTAAAATGTTAAAGTAAAAATTGCAATAAAAATAGAATAATACGGTTCTTGATAACATGATGTATTGTATTATTCGACATTATATTGAATAATGTTGATATTGCAATCGAGATAGATTTTATATTGTGGTAATATTAATAGTAACTTGAACCCAAATAATACTTTTTTGTGATTTGAGCTTTGATGATTGATGAACCATTGATATTAAATCTTATGGAATTGACAATGTCTTCGTGACTGTATTTTATGAAGAATAAAATTAATAATTATTAATTTTAGTATGAGAGAGTGGTAGACATACATGTCATAATTGGCATATATTTTATACTTTCTTTTTAATTTTACTATTTTTTAGGTAAATTTTATTTCTATTAACTCAAAAAAAATAAAATTGCAACATATATCTTAAAAACTAAGGAAGAATTATATTTTTGGATTTGCTTGCCCCTCCTCAAACCTGTAGTCCACTTCAATATTCTTGAAAAAAATTCAAATGTGAGATATTGATCCAAAGTTTCTCTAATCAGTTTTGATCTTAAGTCTTCAACCCATCAACAAAAAAGTTTAGTATTCAAAAGTAAATGAGCTAATTATTTGAATATATTAAGAAAAACCATTTAACATGGGTGAGCACTATAGACTCATTATCAAAGAGAAAAATGGAGAAATTAAATAGAAGATTATATTAAACTTAAATTAAATGGGTGGGCATGTTATTTTTGGCCTACTATGATTCAACTTAAATTGAAAATAAAATTTCATTCAATTTCGTTCACATATTTCATCCCTAATATTTTATTAATTCGTCCATAATGGTCCCTTTTAATGATTTTGTCCATTATTTAAATAAATTTAAATAATAAAAATATAAATAAATATTAAAAATTTTATTTTTTATACCCTTTAAATAAAAAATAGTTATAAATTTTTAGTGCAAAATAATATCAGCATCATCACACATGCACTAAGTATTCTTTAATATTTTTCACCGAAAGAGAGAGAATATTCTTTAGGTTAAAGTTGAAGTAGGTGAGATCTTTTAGAAAGATTCTTACAACTTTCATTTCCTCCTGTCTTTTCTATCTTTTCAAAATATGAGTGACACTGTAATTTTTAGAATTGACACTGTATAACATGAATTAAATATTAAATATTGAGAATTTTTTATATGATAATTACATAATTTTTTGATGGTCTTATTGCTTTGTAATATTTGGATTATTAGAGTCTGAGAAAGTACTGTATTTATTTTTATTCCTTTTGGACATGATTGTCTACATTTAGGTGATTGTTAATACTTAATCAGTTCTTTTAAATTGGTCAAATTTTGATCTTGGGTACTGGATAAAATCTGTAGACTTTAAATGTCATTTTGGTGAACAAAATTAAAAGTTTTAGAACTTAATGACATATTTTTTTTTAATTTTTAGTGTAAATCTGAAAAAAAAAAAAAAAAAAAAAACAAGATTTAGGACTTATTTGTATTTTTGAAAAGGTTTAGTAGTTATTTTTAATTTATTTAAGTTAGAGGTAAAATTCTCAAAAAAGTTTGGGTCATATGTATTAGGATTAGAATGTTTGGGGACTTTTCAATACTTTTTGAAAGATTTGGGACTTTTACTGCAATTTTTCTTCTTTTTTTAAGGTTTAAAGATTTGGGACTTTTGCTGCAAATCCTTGCTCAACGGGTTGCACCTCTTGTGGGGAGTCATTGAAGACTTTTATTTATTTTTAATTTTGTTTCTTTTTTGTTACCTTATATATATTTATTTATTTTATATAAGAGGACATGATTATTTATTTCAATCACTTTAATGGAATAAGTTGGACGATTTTGTCAATGAAGATTATCTATGTAAATTACTTAAAAATTAAATATGGTACAAACGATTAAAATTAAATGGAAATAAAATTACAACAAACTAAAAATGATAGAAAACCTAAGTATAATTTACTCTATATTTATTGCTTTTTGGGTTAACTTGACGTTCTACAAATAAGGTGGGTTGATTTTATACGGCAAAGGAACAAGGAAGAAGACTTTAAAATGACAGCACGAGTTTCACGTGTGTTTCATAAGTTAAGAAAGAGATTAAGCAAAAAAAAAAAAAAAAAAAAACTATCTTTAAAAAATTACTTACAATAATAATTATCTCTTTGTGTTTTCTTCTTTCCTTTTGATTTCATTTGCCTTTTCTCACTTTTCAAAATATGAGTGACAATTTGATAGAAAATTGATGATTTTTATTTATTTTTTAATTAGATAAATTAAACTCTTATTCTCAATTCTTATTGATTTGTAACAGTTTCATATTCATTCAATTTCGTTCACATATTTCATCCCTAATATTTTATTAATTCGTCCATAATGGTCCCTTTTAATGATTTTGTCCATTATTTAAATAAATTTAAATAATAAAACTATAAATAAATATTAAAAATTTTATTTTTTATACCCTTTAAATAAAAAATATTTATAAATTTTTAGTCCAAAATAATATCAGCATTATCACACATCCACTAAGTATTCTTTAATATTTTTCACCGAAAGGGGGAGAATATTCGTTAGGTTAAAGTTGAAGTCGGTAAGATCTTTAAAAAAACATTCTTACAACTTTCATTTCCTCCTGTCTTTTCTATCTTTTTAAAGTATGAGTGACACATGTTACTATTTGATAGAAAAACTGATTATTTTATTTATTTTTTTAATGGATAAATTACATTTTTAGTCCCATTCTTTGAGATTTGTAGTAATTTCATCCATACTCAATTTTATTCACATATATTATCATCAACATTTTATTAGTTCGCCCATATATTTCTTTTTTAACAATTTTTCCCTCAACTTCAACAATTTAAAATAGCAAACAAATAAATCAATAAATGAAAAAAAGGCAGTTAAGGTTTCTAACATTTTTAAAAGTGTAAATAAATTCTGATCTTTTATTTTTTATACCCCTTAAATAAAAAAATATTTATAAATTTCTAGTCCAATATTAAGCACTAAAATAAGGGGTATTTTAGGTATTACATACATTATTTTTTTAAAACTATTTTTCATCGAAAGGGAGAGAGAATTCGTTAGGGTAAAGTTGAAGTACGTGATATCTTTAAAAAAATTTCTTACAATAATAATGATCTCTTTTTGTTTTCTTCTTTGCTATTCATTTCTTTTTGCATTTTCTAACTTTCAAAATACTAGTTAGAAATACATGTGTTGCACGTGATTTTGCAATAATTTTGTTAGTTTTTAAATTTTTTTGAAAATTTCTATTTTCAAAATACAACTTCGTTTCAAACAATTTCATGAAAATTGTCAAAGAAATATGTTCCAATATTTTTAATGCTTTTTGAGAAAGAAAGAAGCATGTTTGTTTATTTACCCTATATTCAAATTTTTAGCGAAGATATGATTCCTACAAAATCCAGGCCCATTCAAATAAGGAAAAATCTCTTAGATAGTTGTATTCAATAAATAGATGTTCTTCTTGAATAGAGACTAATTAGTGTCAGTAAATCTTTTTGGAGTTACTCATGTTTCTGTGTCAACAACCAAAGTGAGATAGAGAGGGTTGTTCCTAGGCTTGTAATTAATTACAAACCTTTGAACATGGTTCTTCAATTGATATGATATCCTATTCTTCAGAAAAAAGACCTCCTAAATCTTCTCCATAATGCTGTCATTTTTACAAAATTTGATTTAAAGTCGGGTTTTGGCAAATTCAAATTGCCAAATCTAATCCATACAAGACCGCTTTCAATGTTCCTTTCGGACAATATCCCTTACCAAAAATTTTCAATTGTTTACATTGATGTACTGATATATTATGAGTACACAAAAAAAATATTTTAAGCATTTAGAGATATTTTTAAAGTAATCAAACATAATTGTTTAGCCGTTTCATCTAAAGTTATTTGAAACAAAAACCATGTTTTTGGGACATGAAATTTTTCAAGGAACCATTGCTCCTATTAACATGTCCATTGAATTTACAGATAAGCTTCCTAATGAATCAAAAATAAAAATCAATTACAAAGATTCTTAGGATGTTTCAATTATATCACAGACATTGTTCTTAATATTTGGTAGATGTGCAAACCAATTTCCCAAAGGTAAAACCCGATTGCTTGGAGTTGTTCTCAAACAAATGTCTTTATCAAAATTAGAGGATTAGTTACGTCTCTACTTTATCTTTGCATTCTCAACCCTCAAGCTTTTCTCATACTAGAAACTGATGCATCAGACTTAGGTTATGTTAGCATTTTAAAACAAAAACTCAATAATAAAGAGGAATTGGTAAGATACCATTCAGGTCTATGGATAATTGCTCAAAAAAATTATTTTATGATAAAAAAAGAGATTTTATCTATACTATGCAGCCCCGTTCTCCTGCCCACAGTGGGCAAGAATTATCTTGCCCACTATATACATGGCATACCCTGTCACCAAAAATTGGCTACATAAACTATAACATGTCAGCAAAAAATTTACAATTCCCATCCCACCCATCCCACCCCACCCCATTATCACTTTACCTCTCATCTCTTCGTCTCCTTCCATTTTCCTCTGCCCTACCCACAACCATGGTCGAAGATTCTTCCGGCCACCAGCAACGTGGATTCTTCTGGCCACCACCACCCGCGTTGCGCCAACGCCACGCCACCACCACCACCACCACCACCACCACCACCACCACCACTGTGGCTACTCCACTTTCCCCTGCACACATCTGCCATTTGTGTTCTCTTCCATTATCAGACTCTAAACGCCGGACCATCTCCTACAATCTGAAAGACCACAACCCAACACCACGCCGCCGCTATCACCACTACCATCTCCTCCCATTTTCCCTATTTCCTAAGGGTCTGACCGGCGAACAAGCCCACACGAAAACATTAAAATTAACGCCATTTTCAAGTGCGAACAAGCCCAACTCTGCTGGCGACCACCTTTCAGCTCCCATTTCGATAGCGTGAGTTTCTCGCCTGCCACCGGAGAAGAAGCCCACCTTTGACCGACTTGAACATGAGGTAGCTGAAATCTGATTTTTTTTGGGTCACCACTGGAAAAGAAACCCACTTTGGTCGGTCATGACTGAAATTTAAAATTTAAGCTGACATCTTTTTGTTTTTTCTGCCACATGTAGTGGATTATGCTTCGAAATGGACTGCAAATGAAACTTTGAGTTGGAATTTTTTTTTCATGCATGATTTACGAAGGTTTTGCTGAAATGGTTGATGATTTAGGGTTTGCTGAAATGGTAGGTTTGCTGAAATGGTTGGTGATTTAGGGTAGGAGATGGGAGTGGTGAACGAGAGTAGTGGGTCATGGAGATGGCATTGGTGAGTCCGGCGTACCAGAAGGTGGTGTGGTTCCGGCGAGGTAGAAGGTGGGTGGGTGGGGGGAATTATGGCACCTAATTTGGGAGAGGAGACGGGGAGAGATGAGAGATAAAGTGAGAATGGGGTGGGGTAGGAATTGTAAATTTTTTGCTGACATGTTATAGTTTTATGTAGCCAATTTTTGCTGATAGGATATGCCACGTAGGTAGTGGGCAAGATAATTTTTCCCACTGTGGGCAGGAGAACGGGGCTGCTATACTATGTATTACAAAATTTCATAGTCAACAAATATTTTTTAATACGTACTGACTGCAAAGCTTATAGAGAATCTTTATAGGACGTAAAAAATTTAATGTAGAAACAAAATTTTGTAAGATGACAAAACAATATTATCATGTTTTGATTTTTCATTTGAATATATTAAAGGTACTCACCATGTTCATCCAGACTTTTTGACAAGAGAATTTTTATAGGGACGAATAGAGAAAGAACCAGATAATCAAAAAACCTAATAACTCATCTTCCTCTCATAGTCCAAAGATTCATATGCGATTAATCTAAAAAAACAAAGTGCCCCTTCTCCAATCTCAAAAGATTCCTACTTAATGGTCCTTGTTCCTAAAAAAGGGGCTCTTTTAACTGAATCCCCATCAAAGACATCGTCTTCTTCCTAAAAAATTACTAACCGTAGGAAAAATTTCAAAAGCACCTCAAATTTTCTCCAAGATCTGATTTGCCCATTATCAATAAAAATCAATTACCAGCCACAAGTTATTTTCTAAAAAAAAAAAATTCAAGACAGTCGTTTTTCTCGAAAATGAATTTAAAGCTCACTCTCTTTCGAAAATTTAAATAAAATCTTTCATCCGTGATTTTCTTCCATTCCTGATAATCTCCTCAAAACTAGAAAATTTTATTAGTTTATTTTAGTTGATACTGATTTGATTAAACTTAGTTATAGACCCAACCCTGAAAGTTCATATTTCTTAGAAGTAAAAATTTTCAATATCTTCACACTCTCTGAAATGCAGATATCCCAGTAGAAAAGAAATGTTCAAAACATTTCATTCCAGAATCCTTCTTTTATAGAGATTATATGCAAGTCTGGAATTATGTATGTTATATACGTAGTTCTATACATTTTTTTGTTTATCCTTTTTTTATTTTATTTTTATAGAAACTGTCATAAAATATTTCATAACTATTTCAAGATTGGTGGCTCTTTTTTTGAAATCAGTGAAGAGATTCTTCCAGAAAAAATAAAACAAGGTTTAAAAACCTACTGTTCAAAATACAATGTTCAAGATGAAAGTCCCTTATTCCATTTCTCCACACAAGTCAACCTTGCCTGAATTTTTTGTTGGAATTTTTTCATCAATGCTCAAGTTGCTCAATTTACTCCAAAGACCTTAATTAGGAGATTCAAGATCAAATGGTGGAAAAAAGTTCACTATATCTAGTGCCACTTCTCAAGCTGTTAGTAGTCTTTCTTCAACAAGTAGCACTGCGGTATAAATGACGACAATGAACCTGATCCAAATGAAGACGACTGCTTTGGTTTAGATGATGACAATGAAGTGGCACTATGGTTTAGATGATGACAATGAAGTCTCAGAACCTAATCCAAATGAAGATGACTGCTTAGTTCATTTCAATTTCAAAGAACTACAAAAAAGTTTATTTCTGATGAATTATTTTTGATAGAAGAAGGGACACCCTACTCAAAATAATTCTAGCATCTTTCAGTGGAAGTGACCCCCTTCTCAAAATAATGCAAGCTTTTGTCAGATAATTTCAAAATTTTCAACAACATGTTTTCAAGCATTGCAAACATAGAGCATTTATCAACAAGAAAATTGCAGATTTTCGGTGAATGGCAAAAAACATGTATCTTCAATAGTTTATCAAATGATTTGAATCTGTTTTTCAAGTCTCAAAAATGCATATGTAAGGGGCAATATCCTCAATGGTCGAACATACGAAAATTCTCTAGTTTTAATATTTTGTTTCTTTAATATCTCTGTTATAATTTCATTTGTGATCAAGTCGGAGGGTTTATGCAACATCATGTATTTCAATTATCAATTTAGCAACAATATTGTAAGTTCTTCAAAAATTATTTGTAAGATACTATTCAAAATGAGGGTCGACTGTTCATCGACAATATTATTGTTCATTATCAATATTTTCTAATTTTTCATATTTATTTTCTTAATTTTAAATATATGTTGTCCTATATTTCTTGTTCCACACCTATTCCTATATATATATATATATATATATATATATATATATATATATATATTTTGACTTACCTTGATTTCGTAAAAATCTTGTCAATCAACATATTTGATTTCCCTTTATTATAGAATCGGATCTTTGTAATTATGTAAAAGAATTATATTTGGTCATTTACCTAGAATAGCTTAGTCATTTACCTAAAATAGCTTATTTGTGTAAGTATAAATAGTTGTATCTTATTGAACAATATTAATACATAGAAATATGTTTCTCCCAATTCTTCTTCTTAAACTTAACATGGTATCAGAGCTCCGTTTCTGGTGACTCTGCATACCCCACTGCCTGTGCAACAATCATACCCAAACAAACACAATAACATTGCTATCATGAGTGACCTTAAGAGCACCACGACTGAGGCTTCATTAGAAGTCTCGGACCTATTTACCTTATACCATTCAGACCAACCAGGAAACGTTTTGGTTTCCAAGGTTCTCATTGGCGACAACTATGGAGCACGGAGTCGTGCTATGAGGATTAGCCTGAGTACGAAAAATAAACTCAGTTTGGTTAATGGAACCATTGAAGCTCCATCAGAAACTAACAAAATATATGCATCATGGCAGATATGCAATGATATGGTACTTGCATGGATCTTAGACTCCATTCATGGAGACATTGTGAATAGTATTTTCTATTACACATCAGCAGCAGAGGTTTGAGCAGACATTCAAGACCGTTATTCACAGGGCAATGATGTACGAATCTTCCAACTCAAAAGCGAAATTGTTGAGCTCAGACAAGGCCAACAATCCATCGCTTTTTACTACACCAAAATGAAAGCACTTTGGGATGAATTGTCATCATACAATGAAGCCGCCACCTGCACATGTGGAGGACTCAAGAAAATCTGAGAACGAGAAGAAAAAGACAAGGTGATACAATTCCTTATGGGGTTGAATGATACCTACTCTGTAGTTCGTGGACAAATCCTATTGATGCAGCCTCTTCCAGACACACGGAAGAGGTATTCTCCTGTGTTCGAACAAGAAAAGAAAATAGAGGTCTCTGTCAGCCACACCAATAAAATTCATATGCCATGAATGTGATTCATAGCAAGGAATTTGCTTTCAAGAACCCACAATCTCAGAAAGAAAAGGTGCCACTTCACTGCTCGCATTGTGACCAGGATTATCATACCATTGATAGATGCTATTGCCTCCATGGCTTTCCATCTGGCCATAAATTTTATGGCAAGAACGTAAAGCCTCCAAACAAGCGAAGATTCGCTGCAAACCATGCTAAGGTAGACGTGGAGAGCTCCAAAAGTCCTAGCACCAATCAAAATGATGGCCCAAAATTCACCAAAGAAGAATACAATCAAATCATGGCAATATTAAAGAGTAGCAATGGTAACCCACAACATCTTGCTAATGTCACAGTATAATCACACCCACCTCTAACATGTTGCAAGTTGCCTCTCATTCAACTCTATATTAGATCATTGATAGCAGGGCAACCAACCATATAGTGTCTACATCACACTTGCTTGACAAAGAAACACCATGTGTTCCAAATTCGGTTCAGATGCCAACTCGTAGCCAGGCACATATAGACTCAATTACTTCTGTCAAAGTCACTTCTAGTATTAACTTGATGATATTCTCCATGTGCCAAAATTTAAAGTCAATTTACTTTCAGTGAGCAAACTTACTCATGCATTAGAATGCATAATGATATTTTTCTCGAATTTTTGTATCATACAAGACATACATAGGAGGAGGAGGATTGGCCTTGGCAAGCAATTTAATAGGCTCTATTACTTGGTGTCGGACCAAAATCTCAAGCTGGCTAACCATGTCAACCGTCACATAAACCTTTGGCACCAAAGGTTGGGACATCCTTCCCATGGTCCTCTAAAAGTATTGACCGAGAACATTCCAGTAATAATATGTAATAATATCTGATTCCCATCTTATTTGTGATATTTGTCCACTTGCTAAACATACTAGATTATCATTTCCATTAAGTTCTATTCGTTCTACTTCATCTTTTGATTTAATCCATTATGACATTTGGGGACCCCATCGAGTCAATTCCCATTTCAGGGCTTGTTATTTTTTGACAATTGTTGATGATTTTAGTCGATACACTTGGATTCATCTTATGTGTTTTAAATCTGAAATACAAGAATTATTACACTCTTCTGTTTCTTGGGTACAAACACAATTTAACTGTACAATCAAAGCACTTCATGCTGATAATGGCGATGAATTCACTTCCATGCATCCATTTTTTGATAGCAAGGGCATTTCTTTTCAAACTACTTGTCCATCAACACCCCCAACAAAATGGAGTTGTTGAGCGAAAACACCTTCACCTTTTGAATGTGGGTCGAGCTTTGCATTTTCAAAAAAACTTACCCTTAACCTTTTGGGGGGATAGCTTACAAACTACTTGTTAATATCAATCGTTTGCCCACACCATTACTTGGCAAGCTTTCCCCTTATGAATTATTGCACAATAAATCTGCTGAATTTTCTCATCTTAAAGTATTTGGTTATTTATGTTATGAAACGAATTTGATGCCCATTTAAAAATTTGATCAACGAGCGACGATTCATTTTCATTGGATATCCATTGGGTCAAAAAGGCTATCGTGTTTACGATCTTACCACTCACAATTTTTTTTACCACTCATGATGTTGTGTTTCATGAACACATTTTTCTCTATTCTACCCATCCACCAGATCACCAAGATAATGCTCATATCTTACCCTTAATGTTCACCCACCATGACACTCTCCCAGACCCTTTACCACCCCTACTACTTTACCAGATGTACCGACCAGTTCCTCCTCCATAGATTCTTCTCCTACTACAAATATTACTCCAGCCATAAAAAATCCTTTACCCCACTCCACATCCCCTACACCACCTCCACCACGCCAATTGGACGTATTACCAAGCCTTTTGTTCACCTGCACAAATATCATATTTACCATGATCAACATCTTGCTTCCAACGCCTCATCTTCCACGTCCGGCACAAGGTATCATCTTTCTCATTATGTATCTTATGCTCATCTTTCGCCATCCCAAATATATTTTGTTTATCAAATCTCTACCACTATGGAACCTACCACTTTTGAACAAGCAAACCAAGATCCCAAATGGCGAGCTGTCATGGCCTCCGAGCTCCAAGCCTTTAATGAGAACCACACTTGGACACTTACCAATCTCCCTCATAGACATCGCGCAATTGGATGCAAATGTGTCTATAAAATAAAATGCAATCCTGATGGCACCATTAAGCATTACAAGTCTCGTCTCGTTGCAAAAGGGTTCACTCAATGGGAGGGTATTGATTACAAAGAGAGCTTTACCCCTGTTGCTATGTTGATCACAGTATGATACATGTTTGCCATTGCTTCTGTCTGTAATTGGTCCCTTCACCAAATGGAAGTTCAAAATACGTTCATTCATGGTGATTTGTTGGAAGAAGTTTATATGTAGCTACCAATAGGTTTTCATCAACAGGGGGAGTATATTGTATGTCGACTCAAAAAATCTTTATACTGACTTAAACATGCCTCTTGCAGTTGGTTTCACAAGTTTGCCATCCAAGACAGGCAGACTATTCTTTGTTTACTAAGGTGCGTGGGAATTCATTTACGATGGTCATTATCTATGTTGATGACATGATTATCACAGGGAATTATGATGACGCTATAGTTGATCTCAAGCAATTTCTTCACAACCATTTTCGAATAAAAGATCTTGGCAAGCTAAAGTATTTTCTTGGAGTAGAAGTTGCACGATCCGCACAAGGTATCTCTATTTTCCAACGTAAATACATGTTGGATATTCTTGATGAAGCTGGGTTACTTGGTGCAAAGCCAGCCAAATTCTCCATGGAAGATAATTTAAAATTATCTCATACAGACGGAGAAATCCTTAAGAATGCATCTCAATACATTGGACTCGTTGGTAAGCTTATTTATCTCGCCATCACAAGGCTCGAAATTTCTTATGCAGTTCATGTTCTTAGCCAATATATGCAAGAACCGCAAAAACCACACTTTGAAGCGGTTCATTGTCTTTTACGATAATTAAAGAGAGCACCAGGCTAAGGTCTTGTTTTTCCTTCACAAGGAAATATTGCCCTGAAAGGATACTGTGATGCAGACTGGGCTCGCTGACCCATTACGAGAAAATCCATACTGGATATTGCATATTTCTTGGCAATTCACTCGTGTCATGGAAAACAAAGAAACAATCTACTGTTTCGCGATCTGCAGCTGAAGCAGAGTATCG
The DNA here is from genome assembly GCA_023638005.1 of Forsythia suspensa. Lineage (NCBI taxonomy): Eukaryota > Viridiplantae > Streptophyta > Magnoliopsida > Lamiales > Oleaceae > Forsythia > Forsythia suspensa. Next base: position 32,727,458 of record CM042674.1, on the reverse strand, counting down.
TGCAATGACTTAAGTCACATGCGAGATCACTTGGATGAAATATTTACTTGCTGATCTTCAAGTTTACCATCCTAACCAGCCAAGTTTTTTTTTGTGACAATCAAGCAACCATCCATATAGCTGCAAATCCGGTATTCTATGAATGCACCAAATATATAGAGATTAATTGTCATGTTGTACGTGAAAAGATTCAGACAGGAGTTATTACAACAACCTATGTTCCAAAAAAATAGCAAATTGCCGATATCTTCACAAAGCCATTGGGACTATCAATGTTTCATTCTATTCTTAGCAAGTTAGGTGTAGTTGACATCTACACTCCAGTTTGAGGGGGAGTATTAGAAGATCTAGCCAATCAACATATTTGACTTACCTTGATTTAAGAAGATCTCGTCAATCAACATATTTGATTTTCCTTGATTATAGAATCGAATCTTTGTAATTATGTAAAAGAATTATATTTGGTTATTTACCTAGAATAGCTTCTTTGTGTAAGTATAAATAGTTGTATCAAATTGAACAATATTAATACATATAAATACTTCTCTCCCAATTCTTCTTCCTAAACTTAACAATTATTGAGAATTAGAAACTTTAATTCTATATCATCGAGAGCAAAATATTGTAGAAAAAAATAGGCACACACAAACACACAAATTTTTATAGAGATTTAGTGTAATGTGAGACTACATCATCTCACCGCCGCTGTAGTAATTCAATGAAAGAGTAGTTTATAATAATTACAATTTAACATTTTCTAGTTTGAAAATTGAATTTTTGTTGCACTCTGCCATCTCCGATTATCCAAAGCGAGTACGTAGGATAATCACGGATTTTTTAAAAATCATTCACATTTGTGGTAAAGTGATGCCTTTTAATATTGTTTGGCAATAATGGTACATTTTACAAACTGTGTTGTGATCTTTAGCTAGAATCTTATCCTTTTTGTTGTGTTTTTGGTGTATTGTTTCACGTGACAATTTATAAATTATTTATAGATTTTTTAATAAATTAGATTTGACAATGTATGGTGAAAAAGATTCTCTATTTATGTTTTTGGTAATATTGCTGCCTTTTGTGACATGATGTTATGGTCTAGAATTCATGTCATTAGCACACGTAACTATTTATTTGTCTTTTAATTATTAATTGTTATCATGTCCGCTGCATGTGTACACTGCTTTGTGAGCTATTTTCTATCATAGATGTCCCTATTTTAGAAACAATGTATAATTTTCATTTTGTAATGTTCATATTTAAGCATTATGTAGTAATAGAACAACAAATTTATAATTGTTTTGATTTTTCGATTGATGTAAACGACTTTGATGAGCTTGCAAATGATGGGAAGAAACAAATAGATGTCAATAATTATCGGGCACATCTAGAAAAATCAATTATATTTGGTGAGAACAACTGTCCCATCCCAAAGATCTTGACACTAATTTAACAACAAAAATCAATGAGTTTGATCTGGATGATGATTTTTCTGTAACAAAGATCTTTTGAAGATCATGGATTAAACAATTGAGAGGGTACGCGAGTCAACTACAACTAAAGTTCAAAAAGTAAATATTAGCATATTCCATTTCTCTTAAATAGTGTGTTTAGTTTTGATTAAAATTAGTTTTTTTTGTTTTTTTGTAAAAGTTAAAAAAAATTAATAAAATATGAGGTCGAAAAATTACAAAAAATTGTAAATTTACAAAATGTGTAGTTAAAATTAATTATTTTAGATTTTAAATAAAATCAAACAAGTCTAAAGTATGTCTAATAGCGTACATCTTATGTTTTAGATTTTTATTTTTTATTACATCTTAGATGTGACTCATTTTATGGAAAGTATATTAATTTTTAAGAACATTTCGATCCAAAGGCAATCTTGATGGATGAGACCCCACCAGCTGTTCATTTTCAAAAGAAATCCAAAACTCTGGAGATTCAATAAATCTATGTATGTAAACATGCCTATATCTTCGAGAAATTCAATGGTACACTTTGGGTCCGTTTGGTGCATAGTCAATGGAAAAAGATAACGGATAAAATTTGTTTTATCATGTTTAGATGGAATTGAATTGTTGATAGATTTTTATCTGGATAACAATTTAAATAAAAAATGATGATAAATTTTATCCACAAAAGGAGGAGGACAAAATTTTTAATTAGGATAAAAGTTCCTCAATTTTTTAAACGACGAACATTCATATCCTAGGGTAATCGCCATTGTTGGCCGCTACCCGTCGTAAACCACCTTTCTCATTGCATCTTAGCTTAACGCTAATATCCGTAACCATTGGAGATAATGTGAGAAGATGGCTTGACATGTGATTATAGGTGGCCATAATGACAGCAACTTCGTGTGATGAGCAGAGAACCTTAACAATAGAGTTTGGAAAAGCCGTTTTACGGAGAGCTTCCCTAAGGAGTAGGAAGCTTCCTACCAAGGCAGATGACAAGCGGAGTCCATTTGGTTATGAAACATAAGTCCCGAAGGCGACAGTTTCATGCAGTGGCATTTGCCGTAATTTTAGAATATTGCAAGGGCAATAGCTCAGCAGTTGAGTATCCGTTGGGGCTAAAACTTATTGGGCTTCATAGTGAAGATGTTAGTTTCGCTACGGATCAAATGAAGTGTCATTTGGAGGTCGAGAGCACCGATTGTGAAAGTTATGATTTCTCAGTCAAAAGACGTCTATTGGTGTCGCTTGAATTATTTCTTCGCATCTAATATAAGTAAGGCATGCTTGGTGAGCAGTCAACCAGCCTTCCTCGTGCTTCCATCCTAACGGAGAAAAGCATGTGGCTAACCTTATGCACTAAATGAGCAATTCTTAGGTGTTGCGGGGGAAGCTAAGGGCCTGCTTTAGGTATCTTAAGAGAGGGGCTAAAGCACTCGTTTGAGTTCCAGAACTCTTCGGGCGGCGTTGGCTTTCAGGACCTTCGTAGGGCATCCGGAAGGGGCATGAGGTTACTGATAGAGCATTGTTATGCCTGAGGGCTACGCTAAGGATACAGTAACACCTCTAAGCCGAATGAGCTATTGAGGAAACCACTCTAAAGGCCTCGTATACTAACTCGTGCATTTTGGTTATGGGTTCTAGCCTTGCCATAGGGGTTTTGGCTTGAAATACGGTAGTAGGGTGACGCCGCATAGTTCATGGAATATGGCAAGATGATGTTGTTGTTGGATTGAGTATGCTATGAAGGCACTTCAAGCTAGCCAAGGATTATTAGTTGGCCCTGATTGGACAAGGCCCTAACGAAGGACATTACGGCACACAATTAGCCAATATAGCCACAGAAGGGACGAGTACAAGGATTGTATTATGGGACATGTAAATGACCCTCAATGCTTTAGAATGAGTTAGGAGAGCTTCCATCCATAGAGTATGCTTCGAGAGGACCGTATGTTGTGCATGAGCATGTGGGCAAGTTAGTTAGGTCGGGTCCAACAGAGTTGGGAAACATCGATGATGATGTACATTACGAATAGGCAAGCGCCTTAGTACCAAGTGCAGCGCAGGGATGCGTTCGAGTGTTTACACTCTAGTAGGCTTTATGGGTAAAATGAGCAACGAGTTATATCTAGACTTGTGATAGAGAAGGCGAAAGGTAGTTGAATAGAGTGAGACTACTGCCGCACAGAGCGAAAAATAGTCATGCTACGCGACTGGAAGAGTCGGCCCATGAAAGTTGGTATTAGAGCATAGATTTGTGTATTATCAGAGTATTTTGTGAAGACCCCGATACTAGTACAATATGGAATTGACCAAAAGAACTTGTCAGAGGACGACAGTTGAAACTTAGATTCAGAAAATAGAATTGTGTCGATTTGCAACATGAAGGTGATGGATTGTTGCCATGAGCTTTAAACTTTTTCAATAGTTTTGATTGTAGATTGTGCATGATTTTGGAGTTTTCGAGAACCGATTGAGTATTAGTTGGCATCCTTATAAGAGCAGTAAATGCTAGCTTCAAAGATTGAGCTTATAGTGCAGTGCATCAGTTTGGCTCCGATAGCACTGTTGCACTAAGTTGTTAACGACTATAGACTGGTGAAGTGTATTAGCTTCGTTTATGGTTATTGGTTGCTATAGATTGGGTGAGCCTGATTCATGGTAAGCTTTTGACATCATTAGATGGGATCTAGGAGCAGCTTTAGGTTACAGTTTGTTTGGGCTTGATACGGTCCTTATTAGAAGTCTCGAACCAAAAGTTTCGAACGAAAGATGGTGGTATTATTAAGGCCATAATGAATTGTTAGCTTTTCAGTTGGTAGTTAGATTCGGGAAAGAAGCTTTGCTATCCAAATTAAATTGTGTTGACGATAGCTTTGACTCAATAGATGTCAAGAAAATGGTTGTTAACCTTTATCCATGGGTACTAAAGGTAGAACCTAACGTATCTATACATCTTGATTTTATAAGGGGGATATACCAATTGGTTGGGTGGGTGATGGTGCAATGAATGCAAGTTATAGTGACCATGTTGCGGAGAGGCCGCTATCTAAGAGGTGAATCTAAAGCAGTGTAGCCATATGGTGGGAATCTTCCAAGCTATGGAAGAATAAGATTTTAGAGACAGACGAAGGTAGTGAATTGTCATGCGGTTGTAAGATACCACATTTTTGAGAACCTTCCAAGATGTGGGAGGATGAGCTTTAGATAGAATGGTGAAGAGACACCTCATGGATGCTAGGAGGCGTTTATAGTGTTGTGCAAGTGATTACCCTAACAGTTTTCAGGATCAAACTTGAATCAAAGAGTTGATTGCTTGTTCTTGTCTAGATGTGGTTTGAGTTAAGCGATTAATCTCTTACCCATATCTATTTGGGGCGTTATTCAAGTTGGCTAAATCGCCATGTTGGAGTTGGTGTTAAACTAAGTGATATATTAAATTGTTTCCGATGGACAAGCCATCCTTTAGGCTGCAATTAGTGGATGTTAGAAGCCCTTACTTTAGGCGTTTGATGCCAATGATTTGAGAAAGCCTTAGCAAACAGGCAAGGCATTGAACATAACTAAACAAAATTAGAAAGGGCACGTTGTCCCCACTTTAGGCACTGGGCGCTAATGACATGAGTGCCTTAGCAAACGGGCAAAACTTGTGCAGAATTTGGAGATTGAGCTATTGAGCTCTTACGCGCAATGCACCAATGATTTGAGAACCTTCGCACGAGCTGAGTAGAAAATTGAGTGGTGTCAACTATGTTCCTAGGGAGAATCGTGTTGCGTCATTACGAAGGGATTAAACATAGACGACAATGAATCACTGGGCTTCCAAAAACTCAAAAGCTTTGAGCAAGAGAGCTTTGGGCTCAAATATTTTCCATGTTGAGAGCTTAAGATGGACTTCAGTTTGGTATGTGACACATGTCACTACGAACATATATATATGTTCAGTTGAGGAACTAACGCTTCGGGCATAAAGTGAAGTGGGACTGAATATAATCTGAGATTCTTCGTTGTGGTGCCATGATGCATGATTGGTTAGTATAACTACACCTGGCGGGGGTGCTCCAAAATTTTGGGAGGGACAAACCCGAATTCTTATATGTTGGCGTGTTTTCAAGGACGTCAACACTTTTGAGTGGATGAGGGTGTCACAGATGGATCTGTGCACGTGTTAGAGGACATTGCATTAGCAAAAACCAATTAGTATGGGATGTTATGAGTGATAACCAGTCAGTATGGGATGGCTTGGTTTTGAGTTGATTCAGTGTTGTTGATTCAAGCGTCGATTGGCTTGAGAGCCTAGAAGAGCGAGACTGTGCAGGATCTTTGCACATGTGTTGGAGGACATTGCATTAGCAACAACTAGTCAGTATAGGATGGCTTATCAGCGATAACTAGTCAGTATGGAATGACTTGGTTTTGAATTGATTCAGCATTGTTAATTCAAGGGTCGACAGGCTTGAGAGCCTAAAAGAGCGAGACTGTGCATGATGTACAACAGTTGAGTATGGAGATCTTGTATATTAAATTCCTAGTATACTCTATGTCAACATGGATGTTGACAGAATTATGTGTTGGAGAATGTCGCAGATAACATCTTAGCTAATATTCGTGACCATAGGGGATGATGGAAGAAGTTGGCTTGACATGGGATCATAGTTGGTCGTAATGGCAGCAAATTCGTATGATGAACAGAGAACTTTAACAATAGAGTTTGAGAAGCCGTTTTACGAAGAGCTTTCCTAAGGAGTTAGAAAGCTTCCTACCAAGGCAAACGACAAGTAGAGTCCATTTGTTTACGAAACGTAGAGGCTGATGGCGACATTGTCATGCAATGTCATTGTCGTAATTTTAGAATATTACAAGGGCAATAGCTTAGCGGTCGAGTATCCGTTGAGGCTAAAACTTATTGGGCTTCATATTAAATATGTTAGCTTTGCTACGGATCAAACGGAATGTCATTTGGAAGTGGGGATCACTGGTATGAAAGTTATGATTTATTGGTCAAAAAACGTCTATTAGTGTCGCTTGGGTTATTTCTCTGCATCTATTATAAGGGAGGCATACTTGGTGAGCAGTCAGCCAGCCTCTCCCGTGCTTCCATCCTAACAAAGGGGTAGCCTACGGGCTAACCTTATGCACTAAATGAGCAATTCTTAGGGGCCGCGTGGACAACTAAGGGCTTGTTTTAGGCACTTCAAGAGAGGGCTAAAGTACTCGTTTGAGTTCGATAACTCTTCGGGCAGCGTTGGCTTTCGGAGCCTTTGTTGGGCACCCAGAAGGGGCCTGAGATTACCGATAGAGCATTGCTATGCCCGAGGGCTACCCTTAAGATACAGTAACACCTCTAGGCCGAATGATCTATTGAGAAAAACACTCTAAAGGCCTCGTATGCTAACTCGTACGCTTTGGCTATGGGTTCTAGCCTTGCCACAAGGGTCCTTTGGCTAGAAATGCGGTGGTGAGGGTGACACCGCATAGTTGGGTGAATATGGCAAGATGATGTTGTTGTTGGATTGAGTATGCTATGAAGGCACTTTAAGCTAGACATGGATTAGTAGTTGGCCCTGCTTGAGCATGGCCCTAAAAGGGCATTACAGCACGCAATTAGCAAATATGTCCACAGGAAGGGACGAGTACAAGGATTGTGTTGTGGAACATGCTAATGACCCTCAATGCTTCAAAATGAGCTAGGAGAGTTCCCATCCATCGAGTATGCTTTGAGAGGACTGTCTGTTGTGTATGAGCATGTGGGCAAGATAGCTAGGTCGGGTCTAATAGAGTTGGAGAACATCGATGATGAAGTGCATTTTGAATAGGCGAGCGCCTTGGCACCAAGTGCAGCGCAGGGATGCGTTCGAGTGTTTACACGCTAGTAGGCCTTGTGGGTAAAATGAGCAACGGGTTATATCTGAACGCGTGATGGAGAAGGCAGAAGGTAGTTGAATAGAGTCAGACTACTGTCGCACGGGACAAAAAATAGTCGTGTTGCCCGACTGGAAGAGTCGGCCCGTGACACTGCGGCAACCACCGTCATCATCGCCCCCGCCATCGCCCCCACCCCATCCCACCCCACCCTACCCCCCACCTCCACCACTCCGTCGCCCCACCTATTTTTTTTAAATTTTTTTATTTACCTTTTTTTGTTTAATTAAGAATAAAAGTTGAAGTGTCTTTTTTTTTTTTTTTTTTTTTTTTACAAAAAACTGATTTTTTTAACAATGATTTTTTCCATTCTTATACCTAGTTGAACCAAATAGGATAATAATAAACCTGTTATCCGGATAACTATTATCTAGATGATATAATAAAATTGTTATCTAGATAACTATTATCTAGATGACTTTTATCAAGATAAATATTTTTATCCACAAACCAAATGCAACCTTGTATTTAAACAATAACATCGATAAATATTTTTATCCACAAATCAAATGGGACCTTGTATTTAAATAATAACATCAATATGTTTGAAGCTTAGTTATTCAGAGTGTGCAAACCAAATCATAAGACCCCATCTTATGTAACACGGAGATGTTCTAGATCCTCCTTTTGCGTTTGGTACAATTGAAATCAAGAGTAAGTCATGGTGGTACGAGTTAATTGATGTAGGGTGTTCTTTAAAGGACATGTTTTATCTCTTTTTTTTTTTTTTTTGGGTCTTTGAAATCAAGAGTAAGTCATATTCACATATTTTTCTATAATGTCTGAAAAATTGCCAAATATAGTGACAAGTTAAAGATAAGGACAAAAATTGTCTTTTTACGCTATTTTACAGACTTATGTGAAAGGGGACGATTTCTGCCTATTAACAAAAGGTCGTGTATAAAATTTTGATGAAAAAAGAAAGTTGAGGATAAGTCTGTAACTAACTTTGCTCAAAGATTGAGAACGGATGATGCAATTTGTCCTATTAATTTCTTTCGGCGCAGTTCTTTAAATTGTCTCAACTGCTGATTAAACTTGATAGGGGGCTTCGGACCTCTATTGATACCTAGATGATCAAATTAAGGGCCATTTTGGTATATGGACAAATTTTAAAGATGATGAATAAATTTTATCTTATTTTGTTTGGGAGGAAGTGATGTTCGAATAACTTTTATCCAGATAACAATTTAAGCAAAAAATGAAGACAAATTTTTTTCTCAGAAAGATGAGGACAAACTTTTTTTTTTTAATCATAATAATGATTCACTCATTTTTTTTAAAAGATGAATGAACCATTTATAATATATAAAAAAAATATATATTTTTCAACATTTTATAAACTAGTATAATCGCTGCCACTCACATGTCTCTTCCACATGGCAAAATATCCCACCCTCCCCGATTACTAATTGGAGAGGGGACAATGATCATGGTCCTCATTCCAAATCTCTTTCTAATTTATTTTACATTTATATATTTTAAAATTTAAAACATAAAAAATATTATTACAAATTAATTAATTAATTCAACAGCAGTAAATAAGGATTCTTTAATCTCTGCCCTGTATTCTAAAAATCTCCGACAGGGCGGAGATGGTAATGATCGCCTCGGCCCGTTGCAATCCCTCATCGCCATCGCCATCACGCCATCGCCATCGCTCACTACACGCCTCGGCCTCCGCCTCCGCCTCCTCCGCCTCCACCTCCACCTTCGCCAACGCCCTTCGACCACTACCTTCTGCTGCTCCACACATTTTCTCTTTTAGTTATTTATTTATTTCATTTAATTAAGAATAATGATATAATTGTCTTTTTTTATTATCAAAAACTGATTTTTTAATAGTAACTTTTTTCATTCTTATACTTAGCTGAATCAAACAAGATAATAATAAATATGTTATCCAGTTAACTTTTATTTATATAACTTTTATCCAAATAAATAATTTTATACACAAACTAAACGTCCTAGGGGAGACACACGGGTTTAAAATTTTTTTTAGACTAGACTAATTTATAAATTTTTTCCCTCGAGGGTATTTCAGTCTAGGGATGCCATGGATCAAACATAATACTCTAAAATTCCAAAATTTCACAATTGAAATTTATTGTCATTTCCAACTAGGGGTGTCAAAATGGGTGTGTTGGCCCGACATACCCACCTTCATCCAGGCCCGGTTCAGGCCCATTGAGAGCTTGATTCGACTTGTCAAAAAATATAATTCAGGCCTAGTTTGAATCGTCTTCTTAATGTGGGAACTAGACCAATATGTGGACCCACCAATATTGCGGGTCAGGTTCATCAAATCTGTTGTCTTTTGTTTTATTTTTGTTTTTTAGGAATGGATTATGATTTCAAATTAAACCATAAATGAAAACAAAAAAAAAAAAAAAAAAATTGAACATTTTCATCGATTCGGTGCATCGTTAAATATAAAAAAGAATTGTATTTTAATTTACTAGTAATAGTACATGAATCATTATTGTAAGTATGTTAGAACTAGGTTCATTCCTATTTATTAAAAGACGACAAAGACCACAATTGAATCATGTAATAGAGCTACAATATAAAAAAGAATTGGTGCATTGGCTGATGAACTAAATTTATGATGGAAATTGGTTTAATTTGTCGAGAAATAGACTAAGTGTTTAAAAATAACTAAAGTGACTTCGTGTCAACTTGGTCAAAATATACAAGACCCGACCCAATCTGTTTAGGCAAATTAATTTGCCACTTTGCCGCTTCAGGGTGTCGAAACGGGGATCGACCTGTCCGGTCAGGTCGCAGGGGTCGAGGGAACAGCCTCTCTTGTGGAGGCTCGGGGGCAACGTCCCCGAAAGAGAATTCAAATTTCTCTTCATGTGTTGAAGGGTATATTTGACATCTCGAAACTAATATCGAATGAATGAGAAATTACGGAAAAGGACAAATTTGGGTTGAGTTTTGTCCATGCGATCGCAACTGACTGAATTTTTAAGCAGAACATTTTTGGGTCCTACCATGCGATCGCAGGAGATAAAGCCGTGAGATTACATGGTTAGCCTGGATTAAAATTATGTCTTCAAAAGTGTACCTTGTGATCGCAGAATGGTAAAACCATGCGATCGCATAGGTTTACGCGAACAGACATGTCCTTTTGAAGTGTTGCACGAATTGGCTCCATACCATTTCGTTTTCAACCGGTCATCTTTTATATTTAGGACATTTTGGACGTCCTTTATACAAAGAACTGATATGTAAACACTTTAACCTCATATTTTCATCAATTGAACCAAATTTATTGCATTTGTTGCATAAAAAATTCTGGTTTTCATTTCATTTTCATTCTTTGGAGTACAAAACCAATTTTGGTTCGTTGTACTTGTGTTTTGAAGTGCTACAAATACAATCAGAAGTCGTTGTATCTTCGGAGTCCATTGCCATAAACCGTAGGCACCGTTGCGGGACGTATTTGACTTAAGGACAAATTGTTCAACACTTGTCTTGACGTTGCATCCAATTTTCATTCGGTTTCTTGTTTATGCTATTTGGAGTCATTTACACAAAATCCGCCAACAATTTAGATTGTAGACTTTGATAACTCACAACTTGTCACATTTAAATTAGCATAGCCATAGGAGAGGTGAATATTGTTCTGTTTAGCAAAGAGTAGGCCTTCGCGAAGAGCTAAAACTTCGCCATCCTCAACTGTGTAGCTCCATCGATCCGTGCAGCTTTCACGACAATACATGATTGATCCTTGGTCATCCTGGATAATTACAGTCCCAATCCCTGTTGGAAAAGTTGGAAATAATTGTTTATAAATTGGTTTGACCAATTTTTGTCCAAATATTCAGATGAATCTTGATAACTAATTATTATAAATTATAATCGAACGCATTCTACTCCGTAAGTAGAAATTTTTGACCAAATATTCAGGTGGATCCTGATAACTGATTATTATAAATTATAATCGAATGCATTCTACTCCGTAAGTAGATGCTCGTGGTACATTTAGTTTCACAAAACTATTTCCGAATGAATGAGAAATTAGTATCAAAAGTTGACACCTTGAAAGTGGAAATTGAATGTTGTAGCAAGTTGGAAAGTGAATCCCACATCGGAAGATGACTTGATTTTGAACCAACTAATATACCTCTAGTTTGGATTTGGGTTTGGGCTCCAAGGAGCACCACAAGTCTTTAGAAGGGAGGAGGCTTAGATGCTATCGGGTTCGGTTCAAATCCCACACGCGCGCGCCGTCGCTCGGGCTCGAGGCTCGAGGTCGGGTCGTGTTTCACGTAGTATGTTCTTTTTAGACAAAATAAATATAAAATAATTTATTTATTTTAATTCATCGTTCTGGATTTGACACGTGTCACGTGTTTGTTTGTTGGATTAAGAACAGACATGATTGTTCAATATGTCCTTCCAGGTTTGGCAATTGTTCAATCAAGTCCTTTCAAGTGTTGTATTTTTTTAGACACAACTTTTGGTATTCTATAAATAGGCCCCTTTAGTTCTGCGTTTTTAATTTTCCATCATATACATAATTTATTTTGCATTCCATAGCATTCGAGTCTTCAATTTAGAGAGTACAAAACAATTCAAGTTCGCCATCCTTTTGGTTTGTAGTGCTACTACCGAAAGTTTTGATCGTTGTATCTTGAGAGGCATTTGCCACAATACCTTAAGCACCGAAGCGGGACAAATACGTCTTAAGGAATGAGAGTTGAACTCTTGCCTCGATCAGCGTTTTTTCAATTCAATTTGTCATTATCATTTTTCAAGTAAATGTTCTAACAGAATATAATACGTAAAAATATCTAACAAGCTTAAGATGTAGCTCTGTATTTGTGAAATTATATTCTGTTTGATACTGCTTTAACGTATTGTTTTAAGTATTCTGTTGAACGTGTTGTTTCATTGTTTCAAAGCATCCCAGGGCATTTATATTATTCTGTTGTTTGAAGTTAAATGTTCTGTTTACATTTATTAAATGCATGCAATTTAAAGTTTCTGTTAACATCTAATTGATTGCCTATTTGATTATATTATTTAATTGCTTGCATTTTTGATTACATGTAAATCTGATTAAATTATTTTAATTGCATTCAGAACTGATTACTTTATTTAAGTGTGTGCAAATAAGTTTCTGGTTTAAGTGCTCGCATTCTAATTAAGTGCTCTGTTTATAATTAAGTGCACACTAAATCTGATTACAAATAAATGCAACTTAAGTATTTTGTTTACATTTAATGCATGCAAACACAACACTTATTGTTTCTTGATTATCGTGATTTTCATCAATTTTTATGCCGTTTCAAGTTTAAGGCCCCTTTTAAAGTTGCAAATATTTAATTTATTCTTTTCTGCATTAGATTTTTTAACCGTAAGAATTTATTGTCATTTCTAGATTTATTTATATTGATTATTTGAAAAATCTGCATTTATGGGAAAAACAGTGTGTTTATATATATTTCATATTCAACAGTGTGTGCAACATACTTTCTGCTTAATTGTGTTAAGTAATGTTATTTAATTCATTTGAATTAATCTAAGATCATATTCAATTCAAATAAGTCATTTTTTATAATACTACAATACAATTAAAATACACGAAATTTTTTCTGTATTCGGTTAGATTTGGTCCAAATTTTTAATTAAGTTTTGAGTACATAATTAGTGTATTTGGTGTTTGTCTACACTAGTTATATATTTGGTTTTCTGATTAAATTGTTGAACTTCTGTTTATGTAACAGAAATGGATTCAAACGGAACAAATGGTGTTCCCACAACTAATGGTATATCCACGAGGGTTCCACATTTGGATATTCCAATTCAATCGACTCAAGTGCCTCATGGAGAAAAACCTGAAAAATTCAGTGGAGTGGATTTCAAGAGATGGCAACAAAAAATGCTTCTCACCACTCTTAACTTGGCGAAGTTTCTGACATAAGATCCTCCCGTTGTGTAAGAAAGAGAAAATAATCGAGAGTCGATTATTACTTTGGATGTATGGAAGCATTCTGACTTTCTGTGCAAAAATTACATTCTGAACGGATTGGACAATATACTATATAGAGTGTATAGTGCCATGAAAACAGCAAAAGAATTTTGGAAGTCTTTGGAGAAAAAATACAAAATTGAGGATACCGGCACGAAGAAATTCATTGTCGAAAAATTCTTAGACTTCAAAATGATAGACACCAAGATAGTTATTAGCCAAGTTCAAGAATTGCAGGTCTTTCTTCATAACATACATGCTGAAAATATGAGTTTTAAGTGAGTCATTCTAAGTTGCTGCAATCATCGAGAAACTTCATCCTTTATTATCTCAAGCACAAACGCAAGGAGATGAACTTGGAAGAATTGATTGTTCGGCTAAGGATAGAAGAATACAACATAAAGTCTGATAGAAAATATGGAGGACAGTTTGGGCAAGCAAAAGCCAACATTGTGAAATCTAGTACAAAGACTAACATGAAAAGAAAGCATTCTGGTGATGCACCGAAAAAAGACAATCAAAAGAATGCTAAGAAATATAAAGATGACTATTATAACTGTGGAAAGGCTGGACATCGTGCAAGTGAATGTCGTAAGCCAAATAAACAAAAGGCTCAAGCACATGTGACAAAAATTGATGCACTATCTGAAGATATTCAAGAACTGAACTTGTCTGCTGTTGTTTCTAAATGCAACAACATTGGAAATCCTAGAGAATGGTGGGTAGACATTGGTGCTAATCGACACATTTGTGCTGACAAGACAATGTTCTCTAACTACAAAACAATCAACAGAGAACAATTATTTATGGGAAATTCCACAAGTTCAAAAGTTGAGGGACAAGGGAAAGTAACTTTGAAGATGACTTCCGGCAAAGAACTCGTCCTAAAAAATATGCTACATGTGCCTGACATTCGTAAAAATCTTGTGTCTAGGTCTCTACTTAGCAAGAATGGTTTTAAATTGGTCTTTGTATCTGACAAGTTTGTACTCACAAATAATGATGTATACGTAGGAAAGGGTTACCTTTCTGAAGGACTATTCAAGATGAATGTCCTTACTATTGTACCAAAATCAAACAATAATAATAATACATCTTATTCTGCTTATATCGTTCAGTCTTCTTGTTTATGGCATAATCGTTTAGGACATGTAAACTTTAAATCTGTGCGTAAATTAATGAACTTAAGTTTATTGCCTTATCTACAATTTGATCCTAATCATAAATGCAAAATTTGTGTTGAGGCTAAGTTAGCCAAAACTCCATTTCATTATGTTGAAAGGAACACGGTACCTTTAGAATTAATTCATAGCGATATCTGTGACTTGAAATTTGTGCAAACTAGAAGTGGTAAAAAGTACTTCATTACTTTTATCGATTATTGCACAAAATACTGTTATGTTTATTTGCTAAGAATGAAAGATGAAGCATTAGATGTTTTTAAACATTATAAGAATGAAGTTGAAAATCAACTTAGCAAACGAATAAAGACTATTCGTAGTGATAGATGAGGAGAATACAGAGCACCGTTTGAAAAATTTTGTTCAGAATATGGTATTATTCATCAAACAACGACACCTTATTCACCTCAATCAAATGGTATTGCTGAGCGCAAAAATCGGACTCTTAAAGAAATGATGAATGCCATATTGATAAGTTCGGGATTACCTCAGAACTTGTGGAGGGAAGCTATCCTTTCAGCAAATGTGATTCTTAATAAAATACCACAAAAGAAAAAGGATAAAACTCCATATGAATTATGGAAAGGTCATAAACCCACATATAAACACTTAAAAGTGTGGGGGTGTTTTGGCTAAGGTTGAAATACCAAAGCCTAAACAAGTTAAAATTGGACCTAAAACAGTTGATTGTATATTTATCGGATATGCTAACAATAGTAGTGCATATCGATTTCTTGTTCACAAATCAGACATTCCAGATGTACATGAAGGTACAATCATTGAATCTAGAAATGATGCATTCTTTGAAAATATATTACCATGCAAAGACAGGAAAGAAATAAGTTTCAATAATCGAACTTATGATACTGCAAGTAGTACTCATCTAAGTGATGAAGAACCTAGACGTAGTAAAAGGACCAGAACATCTACCTCGTTTGGTCCAGATTTTCTAACCTATATGGTAGAAAATGATCCTAAGACATTTAATGAGGCAATATCTACTCCATAAGCTCCGTTTTGGAACGAAGCTATCAATAGTGAGATAGAATCTATTATGCAAAATCATACTTGGGAGTTGGTTGATCTTCCACCTGGAAATAAGCCTTTAGGTTGTAAGTGGATTTTTAAAAAGAAATTAAAACTTGATGGATCTATTGATAAATACAAGGCACGGTTAGTAGCTAAAGGATATAGACAAAAGGAAGGCCTTGACTTCTTCGATACATACTCACCAGTGACAAGGATCACCTCGATCAGAGTTCTAATTACAATTGCAGTATTGCATAATCTCGAGATCCATTAAATGGATGTAAAACAAGCATTCTTAAATGGAGAGTTAGAAGAAGAAATATACATGGAACAACCTGAATGATTTATTGCTCATGGACAAGACAAAAAGGTGTATAGACTCGTTAAATCATTATATGGATTAAAGCAAGCGCCAAAACAGTAGTACCAAAAATATGACAAAACAATGTTGTCAAATACCTTTTAAAATTAACGAGTGTGATAAATGTATCTATATCAAAACCACACCAAAAGCTTATGTGTTAGTATGTTTGTATGTCGATGACATGCATATTATGGGGAGTAATAACGATATTATCATGACTACGAAGAAAATGTTAACGAAACATTTTGACATGAAGGATATGGGTGTAGCAGATATAATTTTGGGAATTAAAATATCTAGAACACCTAATGGACTAAGTTTGTCACAGTCTCATTACATCGAGTCTATACTTAAAAAGTTTAAGGTCTATGATGAAAGTCCAGTTGAAACTCATATAGATATATAAGTCTACACTTGGCAAAGCATAAAGGTGAAACTATATGTCAGCTAAAGTATTCTCAAATTATAGGAAGCTTGATGTATATTATGAATTGCACACGTCCGGATATTGCTTATGCAGTTAATAAGCTAAGTAGGTTCACAAGTAATCCAAGCAATGATTATTTTAAGGCATTGAATAGGGTACTTCGTTATTTAAGATATACCTTAAATTTTGTATTACATTATGCTAGATATCTAGCAGTATTAGAAGGATATTGTGATGTGAATTGGATATTACAAAAGATTCCAAATCCACAAGTGGTTATGTCTTTACCATTGATGGTGCGGCTGTGTCTTAAAAGTCCTCAAAACAGATATGTATAGCTCGATCAACGATGAAATTAGAATTTATAGCTTTAGATAAAGCTGGAGAAGAAGCAGAATGGCTTCGTAATTTCTTAGAAGATATTTCATGTTGGTCTAAACCAGTGTCTGCTATAAGTATACATTGTAATAGTCAGTCGGCTATTGGAAATGTACAAAATAGTATGTATAATGGAAAGTCTAGACATATACGTCGTAGACACAATACTATTAAGAAATTGATCTCAAATGGTATTATTTCCATTGATTACGTAAAATCAAAAGAGAATCTCACGGATCTTCTTACAAAAGGATTACCAAGAGATCAAGTATACTGCTTATCAAAGGAAATGGGATTAAAAGCCTACAGTGCATGAGTTTTTATAATGGTAACTCAACCTTGTTGCTGGAGATCCCAAGATCTTGGTTCAATGGGACAACTAAGTTATGAAGATTCAGTTAAGCACCTAGAAGTTATCTCTTACCTATTTATATTGTAAGGAAAAAGTGCTTTCTGTAGAGTATATTAGGATAAGTAATACTTTTAATGATTCCTATAGCTTGGATTAACCAAGTGGAGTATGACAGAATACTCTTAATAGGAGATCACCTATGTAAGTGTGAAGTGGGGCCGCTTCTATGAGAATGTTTTAAGGCTTAAATTCTCTAAAACACTTATGAAACCCAAGAGTTGTTCAAGGCCCAAATGAGAACACAACCGAGTACGTGGATGTCTTTCGCGCTAATGCACCATCAAGAAATATAATATGAAAAAATTGTGTGTGAGAGAAGTTAATGGTGCGTGAAGAACTGGGAAGAGAGAATGAGAGACGAAAACACACAGATAAAGGAAGACCTTTGACGCTTATTGAAGACGGAGAGATAGCTGATTATGGATTGAATCTTGAGGGCGGCAAGCATTTCATTCATGTTCCTTTTAATGTTATCCAATCTTCTGTGCTCGTATTCTGTGACTTTCCGATCCGTCATTTTTCTTCATTTTCTTGCAAAATTAGAGTTTGATTGGGCACTTGTTGGGGATTTTGGACTTTCTGATGTGCAGAATTTGAAATGGAATATATGAAGATTGGCCGATTGGGATTACACCCTTGTTACGGTATAAATTAGGGCGCGAGATAAAGATATGGTGGTAGCTAAAATGTTGTTTTCCTTGAGACCCCCATGTTTTCTATCAAATTTATTGTAAGGACTAAATAGATTATATACACCAATATGTGTGTGTTTATATCTAAAATCTTCTATCATATCATATCTTTTAAGACATTTGCTTCTAATATACATCAACTAAAACAAAGGAATCATCCCGGTTTTATCAACATGAGGTGAGTTATAAGATTGAACTATAGAGCATTAAGAAATCTGGCAGTGATTGGCGGTATTGGTGGGTTTTGGAAGATGGTGGTGGTGTTGGAGAGCTCGATTTCGAGCATCGTCAGGAAGGCACTGTTGGCGATGTTCGAATTTTGTTTTCAGTTTGGGTCAGTCGGATTATGGTGGTGAATAGGCGAATTTGAATGTAAATTTGGATTGTGAATTAAGATAGTAAGTTATTGAGTTGAGAAAATAGTGCTGGTTGAAAAAAAGAAGCACGGGATGCTTGAAATTGGAGAAATTATACCCAAAGGTGGCGGTGATAGTGAAAAATAGTGCCAGATGAGATGAATTAACACATTAACACATATGTTATCCTATAAATAACAAAGTAAAATCATACTAATAATAAAATAAGTAATATAATATGTTAATTCACAAATAAAAAAAAAAGAAAAAAAGAAAAAGTAACAGAGTAACACACAATTACTCTAGAAAGTAAGAAAGTGTTACTCTAAAATCTTGTTTTCAACAAAGAATTAAAACATTTTAATGTTACTTGTATACAAGTAATAACACAATGTTACACAATGTTACCTGAACATGTAATGAGTAAAAATGTTGTTTTTTAAATAAAAAATTGAAATATTTATTTTTAAATGATAATGATGTATTTTTTAAAAAAATTTATAAAATGAGGTAATTGTAATAGTTGGGTCAATTCAGAATTGTCTTTTTAAATTTTTTAATAACCGGGCCAATTTCAGGGGTCATTGTTTGGACAAAATTGTTTGTTTTTTGCTATATTTGTGAATTTCCGTGGTTCTTCATAGCTATTAGTTCAAAAACAGAACAACACAGAGAATAACAACCCCAAATTGGCTTCGTTTACGTACAAATCTCAGGGCTCAGAATACATTGTACCCTTCAGTCTCAAACCCAAAGAACCAAAGAAATAACCCCCAAGAATCAGACCCAAACCGCAACTTGTCTGAGTTGTTACAGTAATCACCAAGATTCCGTAAAAACCAGACTCCCTCAGCAACTCTCTTCTATGTAAACTGACTCAGAGATATTCACGAAAAAAAGAAGAGGAAGAGATGAACTCAGCCTTTGAAAACCAAAAGTTTTTCAGAAGATGTAGAAGAAGAAGATGAATCAGAAAAATACCTCTCTGTATTTTCTCTCTTTCTCTCTCTCACATAAAGTATACAGCCGAAGAGTCTGGAAGAAGATAATGGAGAGTCAAGGATGCAGATTGGTATAAATACACAATCCACCAGCCATTGATCTACAATTGGATCCAACGGTCATCAGCAGCCCTCACAAGACGGTTACTGATTTTGGTCGGTTTCTTATGATTTTGGGCTTCACTGGTTTTGGGTCGATTTTATCAGGCTATGGATCACAGCAGCTGGGCATCAAGCCCATTTTCATCATTGCCCAGATTAACTAATTATGTTTGTCATCATAGCCTTTTTAAACAAATGACCCAACAGAATCTCCACCTTGATGTCAAACAGATTGAGCAACAAGATTACCTGCAAATGGAAGTAAAACGAAAAAAATTTAAGCAGCATCAATATTCAACATTTTCAAATAAGAATTGAATTTATTTAGAGGCAGTACCTTTGTACCCATATCTGAAAGATTAAACTGAGTTGGTATCTTTTCAAGATATAATAATTCCTTCGAAACTATATCTCTAATGAAATGCAATTTAACATCAATATGTTTAGTGCGTTCATGAAACACAGGATTTTTACACAAGTGTATAGCACTCTGACTATCTAAATACACAATTACAGATTTAGATAACATATTGATTTCAGACAACAACCCTTTTAACCACAGACCTTCTTTTATCTATGTACGCAGATTGAAATAGATCAAGCATTCTATTATATCTATCTCTATAGATCTTTATACCGAGAATGTACGCTACCTCTCCAATATCCTCAATGGAGAAATTTTAGATAATCACAAGTTTACTGATTTTAGTATTGGGACATTGTTTCCTAAAAATAGTATATCATCAACATACAAAATTAGAAACACGGCTTTACTCTCACTAACCTTTTATACATATATAGTTCATCTTTATTTTTGATAAAATCAAACATTTTGATTGTCTCATCAAAACGAAGATTCCAGCTCCGAAAAGCTTACTTTAATCCATATATAGATTTTTGTAGTTTGCATACCTTGTGTGGCTCTGTGGATTCAAAACCTTCAGGTTGTGTCATGTATACATCCTCGCTAAGATTCCCGTTAAGGAATGCGATCTTGACACCCATTTGCCAGATCTCATAGTTATGGTATGCTACTATCGCAAGCGGAATCTGAATTAACTTATACATGGCTATTGGTGAGAAGGTTTCGTTGTAACCCTTCGCAAACAATCTTGCCTTGTATGTATGAACATTACCATCCATGTCGACCTTTTTCTTGTAAACCAATTTACAACCTATAGGTTTTACTCCTTCAGGCGGGTCAACCAAGGTCCAAACCTTTTTTTCATACATGGAGTTCATCTCGGATTCCATGGCTTCCTGCCATCTCTTTGAGTCAACACTTGACTTGGATTCTACGTAAGTAGTAGGTTCATCTTCCACGATTAGTAATACATTACTAGCAATCAGAAGATCATATTTCAAAGGAAAACGAATGACTCTGCTCGACTTATGCGGAGCTCGTGTGTCCTTAGGAACTGGAGGTTCCCACTTTTCTAATCTGTGCTTCATCAGATATAAGCTCAGCCATTGGAACATCTAATTGGTCAATTTTATTTGTAGTTTTTCTTGAACTTCTTCAAGATCTACTTTGCTCCCACTATCTTATCTAAGAATACAACAAGTCTCGATACGATGACCTTCATCTCGATGGGATTGTAGAAATAGTATCCTGCATTTTACTCTGGATACTCCATAAATAAACATTTATCAGATTTAGCTCCCAACTTATCCGATTCAATGCGCTTCACATAAGCGTCGCATCCACAAACTATCATGTATGAAAAATCGGGTCTTTTTTCCTTTCCATAACTCGTATAGAATTATGGAAAGGAAAAAAGATAGGACACGGTTTAGTGTATAACATGCAGTGTTAAGTGCATATTTCCAAAATGATTTTGGAAGAACTGCACGACTCACCATTGATCGCACCATATTAAATAAGGTGCGGTTTTTCCTTTTAGATACACCATTTTATGTTGATGTATATGGTGGAGTCCACTACGAGAGAATTCCATTCTCTTTTAGATAGTTTAAAAACTCACCCTTCAAATATTATCCACCTCGATCAGATCTAAGTGTTAGAATATTTTTCCCAGTTTCTCTTTCTACTTCTTGCTTGAATTCCTTGAACTTTTCAAGGGCTTCACTCTTGAATTCCATCAAGCATATGAAACCATATCTAGGATGGTCATCTGTAAATATGATGAAGTAAGAAAAGCCACATTTAACATATGTAAACATTTGTCCATATACATCAATATATATAAGATCCAAAATATCTGCAACTCTGACTCCATTTTCAAAAAAGGGGGTCTAGGTCTTTTTGCCCACGGACATGATTCACACTTATCAAATGAATCGTAATAATTTGAATCCAATTATTCATCTTTATGTAACTTGGTGATGCGTTTTCATTTATATGACCGAGTATGCATTACCAAAGATTTGGGTTCTTAGTTTTATCTTTTTTATGTATTGCAGTTCCTCTTCTAATGCCATTTGAAAACATGGATCATCAGACTTGGATTTGTCTTTGTCTACTTTAACTGTTTTTCAATATAATTGGCATTCTTGGATCCTTTCTGAAAGGTCCTTTTAGATTTTTTCTTAGTGCTTTTAGAGGTGTCAATGGTCAAAATTTGCCTCTTTCCTTTGGGCTCAACAGTTTCAGCATGTTTTGCAGCTTTGGTAGGGTACATTGAATTTTATTCATGTTGATATTCATAATGAACTCCGAAAAGCTATTAGGTAGAGACTGCATGATTAAGTCAATACTCAACTAGTGGTCTATGGTAAAATTCAACTGGTTTAATTTTCCAATATAACCAATTATCTTCAGTACATGAGCACTGACTGAAGATTCTTTTACCATTATACATTTGTATAACCTTTTTGGATGTCTCATACCATTCAATCAGTGACTGTTTATCATTCAGTTATATAAAATGATATATATTGGTATAGGCATTACCCTTATGAAACTTTTCTAACTCATGTGACATGCTGCAAGCATCACATGTTGCAGTGATACTTTTATTAGTTTGTTTATTGTAAGCCTGCACGTTCTCCAACGTGGCCTCCTTAGTAGGAGCTTTCGGCATTGGCTGCTCAATGACATATCAAATTTTTCTTTTTCATGCTTGAGAACAATTCTCAGATTGCGGTGCGAGTCCAGAAAATTTGGTCCAGTATGTTTGTTGGCATCCAATATGCCTCTCAAACTCATATGATTACTCATGATTCAACTACTAAATAACAAGATAGAACAATTAAATAAATGTAGAAAATTAATTTAACATGGACTTATATTAAATTAATTATACTCCCACTATCTAAATTAAATAAATGACCATCAAACATTAATCAATAGAACATGTTAGATTCCGAGTGGGCTGAGATCCCTTTTGTTTTGTTAGAATCTTGAGTGACTCAATAAATTCTAATGAAACATCCAGGTAGATACTTCTATCAATCACATCTATGTGACTCCTAGATCATCAAGTAGATAACTTATTGTCGCACACATCTTATGTATTTATAGCCCCTAAAATTTTATTTTTTGTTGAGTAACTCAACAAAAAATAAAATTTTAGTTAAATTCGACATATTGTTCAAAAACATCAAATGTTTCATAATGATAAACATATCCATGAGCGAGCAACTTTGAGTGACTCAACAAACTGACATCGATAATGGACTCTGATTTTTCACTTTAACAATAGAAGACACATTGTATTAACCATTTAATACGAATTAATATTTTGATAAAAAGGGGTTTGTCTCATTATATTATGTATATTAACTAACATCTTACATGCAATCAATCATATATAATAATACAAGTGTGGATGATTATGGACTTTATCTATCTAATCTTCCTGAGCCAAAAGGAAGATTAGTCGGTCAATTCCTAAGGGACGTTGCACTCGTTCATCGAATACTAAATGTAATCATCTCCATCTCCTGCTGCAACCTGTATCCTATACTAGTTGCTTCTTTGTGGCCCAACTACAACATGTATTCTATACTAATTGGCACGTAGGCCTAGATTGATGGATATGCAGGCCCATAATAAATAAATAGCTTGAAAGCTTAAATTAAATAAATAATAGGCTCGCATGCCTAACCAACAATCAACAAAAATAATTAACCATACAACCAATCACATGGGCCGAGTCCATAATCATCCACTAAACAACTATTTTAATATCTAATATTAAAAAATATATTAATTTCTAAATTTACAGTTTTGACAGTGTAAGTCTAACATTTTAGACATTTTAGAATAGACTAGATGAAATTAAATAATTAATTAGTTAATTTTTCAACAATAAATTAAGTAATTAATCAAATTAATCAATTAATTTTATTCATAAAGAAAATTTTTCAAAATTTATTTTATCTCCCAATTTAAAGTCATACCCTAAATTGAAGATAAAATTTGTATAGGGTCAATATTATAATTTTATAAAGTAATAAATTAAAGTTTAATTTGGTCAGAAATTCAAAATATGGTTTAAAAACGATTTTAATTTAATTTTGAATATTTGACCAACATCAAATAAATTAATAATTACAATTTTTCCAAAAAATTCAAAATTGCATTTAAAACCATATTTTTCTTTTAAAATTTGAGGACTTAATGTGCAATATTTGAAATTGCGCAGTCATTTCCTTAAAATTCTAAAACAGTGGTTTTTTCAATACAATTTCTAAAATTTTCTAGAAGGCCCCTCTTCTTATTTCAAAAGCAGTGCTTTCGGGCTTTCCATGAAATTTTCAAAATTGCACAGAAGGCCCCTGTTCCCAAATACATCAGAACACGGAAACCTTGTCCAAAAAGGAAAAACAAACTTTAAGGTTTCAATATTTGCTTAGCCGGCGCCGCTTCTTTTCACTGGTGATGGCCGCGCCAGTGTTGGACACCGACGCGACCAACGCCATATCACCATCAAACAGCAGCTAAACTTTTGGTGTGGGCTTGCGCCGCTGCTTATGGTAGTGGCGCGATGCCAGTCGCCACCACGAAATCAGCGGCAGCGGTGGCTTCCAAAGCACTGTCGCCGCTAGTTGACTCGTTTTCCAGACATATTGTCTCGTTTCAAATAAATCTAAAACTAATTTTATATTTTGTTTTTCAAAAATTCACAATTTTTATTTTGAACTGTCAAAACTCAAATCAAATTATACACCAATAACAATTATTGTTCTATTCATCAAAATAGTTTAACGAACTCTAACAAGTAACAAGGTAGATTCTGATACTACTGTAAGAAATTGAAGTATACATGTACAATGGAAATTAAATCTACAATTTCTATAAGCCGGATCAACCTTGTACTTAGATAGAATTCGTGATAAAAAGTTTATATTTGATGAATATTGTGAAATTGATTATCTGATAAGCTGGAGGTATGATCTTCAATACCACATATGTCCAATTGTCCAGCCTCCAATGGTAATGCACACAGCAAGAACAAATCTGGACTTCACGATCAAGAACAAATGAAAGCAGAATTTTGGGAGTAATTGTATTGGGTTGTCTTTCTCTTAAGCTAGCATGCAATCAAGATCAACTCTTACTTAATCTGTTGTGTCTATTATTTTATAGGCAGCACTAACACTAGCCATAGGTATAGTCCAACTAGAGCCCATCAACAAACGGATCGAATTAATTAATCTAATTTAATTTGGTCGAATAAGTAATTAAGTCCAACACAACTAATTGGACCTTGGACATTAATTCTTATATTATGCATCTCACAGGGACATATGTGGTGGATATGCGATTTGCGTAGTTGTCAGCGATTTTATGTATTTAATATTCTACAAATGTACGGATCACTCGAATAATAAAATGGATTATGAGTCCAAGTATCGTTCCCACATTGATTTAGATAATTCAATGCCAATTATACTAACTTTAACCGAATTTGTTAACTTTGGAAGGTTTGGTGATTAAAAACTAATTAAAATATGAACTAAGAACAATTAAATGATTATAATTCAAATAAGTGGAAAGTCAGATTGATAAAAATTACTTTAACTTTAAGAAAGAAAAGTACTAAGATCCTGAATCCACTTATAGTTGTTAATTCATCTATCTTGATTCTTGGTTTTGACAAATTACATCAGTTATGAAGATTAATATTCCTAGATTGTTTAACAGTTTCTATCGAATAAAATTAAACATATTCATATGTATGACTCAATTATATCTCTATGACAAATACGAATACAAACAAATGCATTAAGTTTCTATGGATAATTAAAGATCACCTAAAGTATAGAAGTATATTTATATCTCCTATCGGACTTTAAGATAATTAAAATAGTGTCTAGCATGCTTTCGATCTTTCGATAGTAAAACAAATCAACAATCATACAATTACTACGTATATAATTGTATATCTAAATAAATCAAAATTAATTATTCAAAATTATATTGAAATAAATTGTCAAAAACTAAGTCTTTAGATAGAAGAATTTAAACTACAAGCTTCATCGTAATCCTAGTACTAAATAAACTATCCTAGCATACTAATAATAAGGAAATGAAGAGAAAAATAAAATATGGAATTAATCACCTAGAGAATAAGAAAACTCAAAAAGATGATGTCTTGATCTTGATCTTCCTTGAATTCTTGAAAGAACAATTCTTGATCTCCGGTTGGTCTTTTCGTCTATTGTTTTTCTCCAAAAAATTCAACACCCAACTATGAGCTTTTAATCCCTATATATACCTCCCTAATGGTGTCCCAAAAAGATCCCAAAATATTACAAAATTTGCGGTCAATATGTTTCCTAATCGAATTAGAAGTCTAAAATGAAAGAAAATATCCGCATGTAGAATTTAGCATGGGCGATCGCCCAGGATGTTGTTTGGTCTTTGCTTTCGTGCAATGCAGGTGGGCATTCGCCCAGCTTGGTTTTTTATAAAATTGCACCTTTTGTCCTCCATGTTTAGATTTTGGTCTTTTTAGTCATCCAACTTTCTATAACCTCCAATTTGGTCCTTCAACTTTCAAATGAGTGAAATTGAATTTACATATTCTCTAAATATTTGCCAAATTATTGCTCTTTTCGTCCAATCTTCTCCAATTTCTTACATACGGGTCTAAAACTGAAATATAATGAATTATACACTAAATTAAGTATAAAATCAATAATATGATGGGATAAAAGCTTAGTTTAAATACCCAAATAAGTGCACAAAACGCACTTATCAAACACCCCCAAACTAAACATTTGTTCGTCCTCTAACAAAAATAAAATTAAACTACAAATTTAAACTAAGCTAAGACAATTAACAGGAATTGAGTTAATGTTAAACTTCTTACCATATGCCTCAAGTACGAAAATAAAGCAATACTTTTAGAAAGAGATTAAACAACAACACAAAAAAAAAAATTATACTTATCCGATGTTCGACCTTTAGTGAGTGTGTAATTAGCCAAAAATTGAACTTACACTTGTATTAGACCACAACCAATATTGTGTTGTTGATATTTTTACAATCTCGAACCCTTTTGTAGTCATTTATTTCTTATACCTCTCGTAAATTATCACATTTCTAAAAATTTTCTCTCCAATTCCGAGGTATTCTAGTGATGTAGTTCCTATTGATCAACATAACACTTTTTTAAATAAAGTGATAAAAATTAGAAACTTGTATTCCTAGAACGAGAATGGTGAGTGATTTCTAAATTCCCATCTTCAGTCTCTGAGGTCCTAACCTAGCAATCCTTATCGAGCACTTCTAATTCTTTTTATTTTATTTAACTAATATAAACAATCTTACATCCTGTGCAATACTTCTCTTTCACTAGCTTTCTATGTAACTCTTGTAGCGAGCTTTGGGTCGATGACTCACAAGTCAGGTGACTATAGGGCACCAGATTTTAAAATACCTTAATAGACTTAATTGCTCGAGTCTCAGAATTTATGAAAGAATTGAAGATGTAAAATTTAATTTTTTTATATATATGACTAATGTAGCGAGCTTTAGACCGATGACTCCCAAGTCAGATGACCATAGGAAAACAAGTTTTAAAATATCCTAACAGGCTTAATTGCTCGAGTCAGATATTTTATTTTATTTTTATTAGAAGTAAGTAGTGCTCAATTTAGATTCCTTGACTATAACCTATTCAATCAAAGATGAGACCCAGAAAACCCAAACAATCAAAATTCTCAGAACACACGTAATAACTTTAACACCCCAAACTGTTCTCAAAACAGTTTGGTTACTAGCTTAAGAATTTAGGAACGGAATTATTTTTTCACAATAATCCTAAGTCAGTGATAAGTTAATAGTGGTCATGTGCTCTGTTAATCTAATCTAACATGAATAAGTATTCAATTAAAAATACAATTTGAGTGTTGTCCAATATTCTAACTAAAAATGTACTCAAATTCAAACAAATATCATCATTGGCAGTAAGATGTTCAATAATAACTAGACAAATAAACTAATTTTTTTTTGTAAAATATCACAGTTATACAGACCTGAATAATAAGCTAATTCAAAATTCATCCATTGAGTATCCTGATAATTAATCCACTCCCAAATGAAAACATTACATTGTCTCTAATGTAAGAAAATTAGAACAAAATTAAAGGAGAAAAAGATCAGGTACTTCCCAAGGGTAAATGTGGAGAAGAAGGTCTTTGCTGATTGGATGGTCCAGCAGAAGTGAAAGGTTGCAAAGAGTCGATGGCCTCGACTATTCAGGAGACTATCCCGTCAATAATCTCGAGTCAACTTCCAAAGTGTATCATCGTTCGGTTGACGTCATCATATGCATAAGTGATATTACGATGTTCTGACCTAATGTCAACATTTGTGTGTTGCAGTCCACGTACAAGCATACTTACTTGTTCCAGCTCCTGCTAGATGTTATGCTGCATATACTGTACTTCGACCAATGTGTTCTGCATGTTGTTCACCGATCTACCAATCTCTGTCAGAGCTACTTAGATCTAAGTTAATTGAATGCCAAGGTTGGGCCCAGTGGCTAGAGCTGGTTGGGGTGCTAGAAGTGCCAAATCATGAGCTTCTTCATTAGGCTGTACCACTGGAGCACGCTGTGCTTTGATCTCTCTGGCTCACATCCTGGCCTCTAAATTGTTAGTAGTCTTATAATTGAGCAGGCCATCAGGAGTGTCGGGTTCCTCAAATGGTAACAAGGGCACTCTGGCCTCCAGACAGATCCCACTAATCAAACATGGGAACATAATAGTGCGATGGGAGTTTGAGTCAACTGAAGTTGCCAAATCCCTAGCAAAATCAAATATATGTGTCCCCAAATCCATTTTTCAACCCCGTGCCAAATGGTAAAGAAGACGAGCCCTTTCTCCAGTAAAATTCGTTCCTGAGTGGTAGGATTAATATTGGTACAGACAAAGATATGTAAACCCATCATCTCCCGAGTTAGTTAATCATGTTTGAAGTGTGAAGTGGCCAACGGCCATGCATTCTCTCTACCATACAAGAACCGTGCCACTGACTGCATGTCCTTTTCAATAGGCAGAGGATCTATCTCCGTGTGGGTCAGCACATAGTATCGATCAATCATAGCAGGACTCGAATAGGATCCACTTGCCTCTTACCCATGTCTTGTGGCGATGAGATGATTCTGGAGTATCAATTTCTTTGTTGAAATTGGCAAAGAATTCCCTAACGAAAGTGATATATGCCGGATGTGGAGGTGCAACCACCTTACTCCAACCACACTACTGGATCACGTGTTCCAACAGATGTCCCTAAAAATCAGCCTGTTGTACCCTTCTCTTTTGGTGGTAGTTCTTCCTTTTCCACCTTTCGTCATATCTTTCTTGGGCTTCTGTAGTTAGAAACCGTGGTATGCCACCATCACTTGTTGGTTCTTCGGCCCGTCTACGATGGGTAGAACCTTCACCAACCTTTTCCTTTTCCTTTTCTTTTCCTTTTCTTGAGCTGTGGTTTTTTGTTTTGGTGCCATTGGTACCTATAAGGATAAGAGAAACATTATTAAGTATCAGAATAAGCTCAAGAATAAACAAAACATCCCAAAATAAAATAAAAGTAGTGAATTTTGTATATTAAACTTAGACCGAACACTACTTTTCACCACCAGGAAATTTGAGGAATTAATGAAATTTTCTTGAGCCATTTTCAGACACATGTATCTAGATAGATTGGTCTTTATCATGTTCAAAATTGAGGTAGAACGGAGGTCGTATGAGTTGGACGAGAGGGGGACGAAGTTGGTGATGTGAAGTGGCAGGTGCTTAGCCATGGCTTTCTAATATGGGGCTAAGTGTCTAGGCCAAATTTTGAATGTGATTCCATTGAATGTATGCACAATTAGCAAGCATAACATGAGTATGAATAATGCTCAAGTCAATGGTAGCCTTAATTGCACATGAAACTTTATTTAGGCATTTGAGCAAACACCTGGAAGGCAATCTCATTTGAAGTGGATTTTAGATGATTTGGGAAGTTGAATCTAGCCCAAAATTGACATTTAAAAGCAACAATTCAATATTCCAATATCTACCTAAGCCCATCCTCCTTAATTAATCAAGATAAAATCGAAAAATTTCAAGTCAAAAGCATAAACAAGAAAAACGGGTGAAAAGGAAATATCTTAGAATCAAAAACTTTGCCACAAAGATCAATTTGATGTTAATGCAGTGTGAGGATAAGCAAATTTGATTTAGGATTGATATATGGAAGAGTAATGTCGATGGAGATGAATATCCGTGTGTTGAAGTGCAAAACAAAAAAATTTCTTGGTTTAAATGAAATGGCTCTCGGCTGGGGTTATTTAACCCTAGTGCGAGCCTAGGCGAACACCCTAAAAAAACTAAACTTTGATAACAAAAATCACTTAAGTGCAAAACTTGAAAAAATAAACATGACGTGCCTAAAACTAAAGTGATGAGGTTATCCTACCTCATGCATTTGAATAATTGTATCTAGGCCTAATTGATCATGTGAAATTTTAAATTTGTGCTAAAATGTGTACGATGAACCTAGAGAAACTAATTTTTGCTAAAATTCACCTAAATGCAAAAATTGAAAACACAAAGATGGGTTGCCTAAAAAAATGAAAGTAATCCTGACTACTTGCAATTGAAATAATTATGAAAAAAAAAAAAAATAGAAAGGGATAGAAAAATGGGTTGCCTTCCATTAAGGGCTCGATTTATAGTCTAGAGCTCGACTTTACGGGTTGATCATTCCGGTGGTGCGAGATGAACTATGGACTTTTCTTTCGAGAATCCACCGCTCCAATAAACCTTCAACCGCTGCCCGTTGACTTTAAAAGTGCATTTACTCTCATGGTTGATTTCTACTGCCCCATATGGATAGACCTTTGTGATTGTATACGGACCCGACCATCCAGACCTCAACTTGCTCGAAAAAAGCTTGAGGCGATAATTATATAACAATACTTACTACCCAACCTCAAAATTTCTTCCTTGAACCATTTTTTGGCCCGTTCCTTATACAATTTTGCATTTTCATAGGCTTTCAACCGAAACTCATCCATTTCATTTAATTGAAGAAGTCTCTTTTTACCGACGGCCTTCAAATCAAAGTTCAACTTTTTGACTGCCCAATATGCTTGATGCTCCAACTCAATTGGTAAATGGCACGCTTTTCCAAAAACTATCCGATAGGGAGACATGCCTATAGGAGTTTTGAAAGCTGTCCGGTAGGCCCATAAAGCGTCATCTAGTTTCTTTGACCAATATGTTCTTGATGAACTCACCGTCAACTCAAGAATCCGCTTCAACTCTCGATTGGAGACTTCAACTTGCCCACTAGTTTGAGTGTGATAAGGAGTAGCAATACGATGTTGAACACCATATTTAGCCAATAAGGACTCAAAGTGACAATTGCAAAAATGTTTACCCTCATCACTAATAATGGCTTGGGGTGTGCCATAACGCGTGAAAATACATTTTTAAGAAATTCATCACAGCCCATGCATCATGGTAGGCAATGCGTCTACTTCAACCCATTTGGAGACGTAGTCGACATCAACCAGAATGTATTGATTCGAGATCCCATAAATCAATATCCCATACATCAAAAAGCTCGACCTCAAGTATACTATTTAGAGGCATCTCATTTTTTTTCGAGATATTTTCCGTGAGTTGGCACCAATCACATCCCTTCACAAAAAGTATATCTTTGAAGAGAGTAGGCCAATAGAACCCAGACTGTAGAACTTTAGCAGCTGTTTTAGATGCACCAAAGTGTCCAGCGTAGGCTGAAGAATGGCAATGCTCAAGTATCTAAGGGATTTCATTTTCAGAAATACACCTCCTAATTATTTGATCTAGACCCCGTCTATAGAAAATGGGATCCTCCCAAAAATAGTGCCTTAAGTCAGAGAAATATTTCTCCTTTTGATGACTTGAATAATATGGCAGGATGATGGACTTGGCTAAGAAATTCACTATGTCTGCAAACCATGGTGATTTCTCCAAGTTAAAAAATTGTTCATGAGAACACTTCATTAATATCCATGGTCTCGATATGCTCTTCCTGCTCAAGTTTGGATAGATCATCAGCTACTACATTCTCACTTCTCTTCTTGTCTCTTATCTTTAGATCAGACTCATGTAGAAGTAACACCCATCTAATCAGCCTCGATTTTACATATTTCTTTGCCAATAAATATTTCAAGGTTACGTGATCAGTGTAGACTATCACCTTTAATCCAACAAGATATGATCTGAATTTGCCAAATGCATAGACTACAACCAGGGGCTCCTTCTCAGTAGTGGCATAGTTGAGATGTGCATCAGTCAAAGTTTTGCTATTACATAAAATTTTTTATCCTTTCCTTGTCCCAACAATACTCCAAATGCAAAATCTCTTGCATTACACATTATTCAAACGGTAGACTCCAATCAGGTACAATTATCACAAAATTAGCTTCTCTTTTAGAGTGTTGAATGCCAATAAACACTCTCAAAGAAGATATAGGGCACATCCTTGACCAGCAGAGTACATAAATATTTTGTGATTTTCGAGAAGTCTTTGATGAAGTGACGATAGAACCCGGCATGCCCAAGAAAACTTCAAATACCTTTGACAAAAGTTGGTGGTGGTAATTTCTCAATAACCTGAATTTTTACTTTATCCACTTCGAAGTTTGTAGAACCCGTGCCCAACTCCTCAAAGCGTGGTCGATGTATATATAGAGGATGAGCTTCAAGATATATTGCTCACATCTCAACCTCACCAGAATCAGTGTGAGTGGATTGAGAATGCACAATACAGGCCTCCAATTGATCTGATGGATTATTGAGTTGAAAATTTTCATGAACTGCATTATCAACCACATCAACTTTGAAGTAGCTATCTGACTCGGTTAGATATTTAATTGCCTTGAAGACATCAAATGTGACCTGCTCCTTACTAAGTCTCAGAATAAGTTGACCTTTTTGTACATCAATTAGAGTTCTACCAGTAGATAAAAATGGTCAGCCAAGAAGAAGTGGCACATCTCTATCTTCCTCCATATCAAGAATAATAAAATCAGCTGGGAAGATAAATTTTTCCACCTTTACCAAAAGATCTTCAACAACTCCTCTTGGATGTTTGATATACCAATCAACTAGTTGTAGAGTTACAGTAGTTGTTTTAGCCTCCCCCAAACCTAATTTCCTGAAAATAGAAAGTAGCATCAAGTTAATACTAGCTCCTAAATCACACAAAGCTTTATCAAACCAAAAATCTCCAATTGTATAAGGTATTGTAAAACTCCCTTTATCTTTTAGTTTAGGATGTAGTTCATTTTGCAAAATAGCACTACAATCTTATGTCAACATCACTATCTCATGTTCCTCCATCTTGCGTTTATTTGAAAGAATGTCTTTCAAAAACTTTGCATAACTGGGCATCTGAGCAAGTGTATCTGCAAAAGTGATGTTGATATATAGTTTCTTGAAGATCTCAAGAATTTTTTTGAATTGCTTGTCTAACTTATGCTTTTGTAATCTCTGAGAAAATGGGATCGGAGGATCATATGGTTTGATAGGAACGGTTGCATTAACTTGTGGAGTACCTAAACTCTCTTTAATATATATTGTCTGCTTAGTCTATTCCATGTGCTCCTCATCAGTGGGTGGTACATTTTTTTATTTGCAACTGATCTCTTTACATGGATCTCTAGTAACTGAACTCACTTCTGGCAGTAATAGCTTTAACATGTTCCTTGGGATTCACCTCTATATTTCTTGGTAAAGTACCTAGTGCTCTGTATGATAAAGAAACTGACATCTGACCCATCTGTGTCTCAAGATTCTTTATTGAAGCACCTTAATTTTGAAAAGGGTCTCCGTCTTGTTCATGAACTGATTAGTTGTCTCGATGAATTTACCGAGTAAGTCTTCTAATGATGTACTTTTTTCTGGCTGCTGAAACTGTGATCTTATATTATTCTGATTATCCCTCCAAGAGAAATTTGGATGGTTTCGCTAACCTAGATTATATGTGTTACAATATGGATTATTTTATTGGCGCTAACCTCCTTGAATATGCTCAACCAGCTCAGGCTGTAGTGATAGAATAGGACATTATAATGTACTATGACTAACTCCACATTCTTTATATGTTGATTTCTTTATTTGCACTACATTGGCTAAATGTGACATACTTTCCACTTTGTGTACTGATGAATCTATCTTTGCATATAATACCGTGAAAGTATCTATTTCATGTACTCCTACAGTTTTCTTGTATATGACTCTGTCTAATGGCCATATGGCAATGGTGATAGCTACTCTTTCAAACAACTCCAAAGCTTCAACCATTGTTTTGGTATATAAAGAGCCATTAGATGAAGAATCGATCATGCTTTACATGAAATGAGTAGTCCAATATAAAAATAATGAATTTGTTGTCCCTTGCCAACGCCATGATGAGACAGTTCCTTAGCATATTTTTGAATATGTTCCACGCTTTATCAAAAGATTCTATTTCTATCATGCTTCAACTTCGAAACCTTAGTTCGTTAAAAGAATTTTGTGCAAAACTTTTGGTCTAGATCATTCCAGGTGATTATGCTATCAATTGGCAATGAGTCCAACCACTCAAGAACTTTGTCCCGGAGAGTATGTAGGATCAAACGTAGCTGGATGGTGTCGTCTGAGATTCCTTGATATTTGAAATGTTGGCACATTTCTAAGAATCGTGAAATATGTGTATGTGGATTTTCATCACTCCTACCAAAGAATTGATGTCCATTCTGAAATAAATAAATTACATTAGTCTTCAACTGAAAATTCGTCTACCCAAAAAGTGGGTAGACAATGCTAGATTGGTTTTGGATAATTTGTGGAGTCAAAAAGTCTCCAACGAGCATATTGTCTTCATCATTCTCCTGTCTTGCCCGAGCGATCTCGTTGTTATTCATTTTTGTCTTGTTGTTTTTGGTTTTTTTGTGTGTGTATTTTTTCTTGCATCTATCTACCTATGATGAAAAGTGTATTTGATCTCTGGATCAATTGGAATTAGAGATTCGTGTCTTACACTTCGCATGCAACGGTCTGAAGAAAAACAATTCAAACACTAAAATAAAAATAAATAAATAAATAAATAAACAAATAAATAAAGTTTGAATTAATGCTAATATAACTGAAAAGAACAAAAATTATATCCCTGGCAACGGCGCCAAAACTTGTCAATGATTTTATGTGTTTAATATTCTACAAGTGTACGGATCGCTCAAGTAATAAAATAGATTATGAGTCCAAGTATCGTTCCCATAAGGATTTAGATAATTCAATGTCAATTATACTAACATTAACCAAATCTGTTAACTTTGGACGGTTTGGTGATTAAAAACTAATTAAAATATGAACTAAGAACAGTTAAATGATTATAATTCAAATAAGTGGAAAATCAGATTGATGAAAATTACTTTACCTTTAAGAAAGAAAAGTATTATGATCCCGAATCTACTTATAGTTGTTAATTCCTCTATCTTGATTCTTGGTTTTGACAAATTACATCAGTTATGAAGATCAATATCTCTAGATTGTTTAACAGTTTCTCTCGAATAAAATTAAACATATTCATATGTATGACCCGACTATATTTCTATGACGAATGCGAATACAAACGAATGCATTAAGTTTCTATGAATAATTAAAGATCACCTAAAGTATAATGGTATATTTCTATCCCCTATCGAAATTGAATATAATTAAAATATTATCTAGCATGCTTTTGATCTTTCGATAGTAAAATAAATCACAACAATTATACAATTACTATGTATATAATTGTAGATCCAAATAAATCAAAATTAATTATTCAAAACTATATTGAAATAAATCGTCAAAAACCAAGTATTTAAATAGAAGAATTTAAACTACAAGCTTTATTGTAATTCTAATACTAAATAAACTAGCCTATCATACTAATAGTAAGGAAATAAAGAAAAAAAAAAATGGAATTCATCACCCACAGAAGAAGAAAATTCAAAAAGATGATGTTTTGATCTTCATCTTCGTTGAATTCTTGAAAGAGCAATTCTTGATCTCCGATTAGTGTTTTCGTCTATTGTTTTTCTCTCAAAAATTCAACACCCAATTATGAGTTTTTAATCCCTATATATACCTCCTTAATAGTGCCCCCAAAAGATCCCAAAATATTACAAAATTCGCAGTCAATATGTTTCCTAATCGAATTAGAAGTCTAAAAAGAAAAGAAAATATCCGCAAGTAGAATTTAGCCATACTTGGGAGATCGCCTAGGGATGTTGTTTGGTTTCTGCTTTCGTGCAATGCAGTTGGGCATTCACCCTCGCCCAGCTTGGTTTTTTCTGAAATTGCACCTTTTGTCCTCCAACTTTAGATTTTGGTCTTTTTAGTCCTCCAACTTTCTATAACCTCCAATTTGGTTCTTCAAATTTCAATTGAGTGAAATTGAACTTACATATTCTCTAAATATTTGCCAAATTGTTGTTCTTTTCGTCCAATATTCTCCAATTTCTTACATACAGGTCCAATACTGAAATATAAAGAATTATACACTAAATTAAGTATAAAATCAATAATATGACGAAATAAAAACTTAGTTTAAAGGCCTGATTAAGTGCACAAAACGCACTTATTAGTAGTGGACAAAGACGTAAGTAGCATAAAAATAGCAAGAAACAAAGCACAATCGGTAGTATGTTATGGAGAAAACGAAGGAGTCGAGGAACTAGTGCTTCGAAAATGGCAAGAGAAATCACACGGAACCTTTTGTACTATGCCCTAAACATTGTTTCGTTTAAAAATAAACATACAAAAAATGGCATCGTTTTGAGCCAAAGAATGAACAATAACTTACTCCGTTCATGCTTATAAGATTATATAGATAGTAGGGATATAGTTGATTACATGCCCCCTTACAATTTGTAAATGCGTTCTACTTATTTCTGTTGCAAGATTACAACATAACAGATTGAACCAAATATAAAATTGACACCTTGGCTAAAAATCTAAGCTGGGTTTATTTTTCTAGAATTATTCAATCCTCTACTAAGCATTCGAAGAAGAGAGAGGTTAAGCGCCACTATTAGACAACCTCAACATCACTACTAAACAATTTAAGAACTTCTAATCTCACAATTATGTTGATACTTAATTGTCATTAACATTTAGTGCCTGTTTGGTATACTTAAAATAGTTTTAAAATATGTTTTTGAGAATTTTTTTCAAAAATTGTTAAAATGTGTGGTTAAAAGTTCATAAAAGTTGCATATCTCATTAAATATGTAGTTGAAAATTAGTTTAGAAAAAAAATAATTTAGAACACGCTCTTAGCTTAGATGTAGACTCCAATGGGGCTTATTTTGAATGTCTTAGATGATGTGGCGATGAAACATGCATTGATGCAAAAGATGTCCCTGATCACTAATAAATGTTTAGTTAGCTCTCATTAACGTGTGAACCCCATCACTATGCATTTAGTTAGCGTCATTAACGTGTGAACAAAATTATAAGCACAGAAAAAGACAAAAATGAATAAAGATAAGATAAGACTCGAATAATTTTACTAGCAATGTGTTACAAAAGCATAAAAATTGGAACATTTCAATCAAAACAACCATTTTATTTATTTTTAATTATATTACACACGAGGGGTTGTAGGCCTCACCTCCAACTAAAGGGTAAAAAAAGGAATCCAACTGGCTTTAGATAACTGATTCGGAATGCATAATATTATGCCAAGTAGCTTTAGGAATCAAACTCAATCTTGATACCATTTATTTTCACAGGACTAGTACTCTTCGGAATCAATGTCACCAGTACCTTGTCATAATCCCGGGCTCCTAATTCCTCCAACACTTGAGAAATTCTAAATTTTTTATTTGTCTTCACGGTCATCCGGTGTCCATGTGGCAAATTGCTGAAGCTCCCTAAAAACTCAGTATTGTCCGGACGACTAGCATTCACATTGTCTTCGTTGATGAAGACGTTAAATTTGACGTAATTTCTTTTATCGTATTCTATTCCCTCGATGATGAGTATCTCCTCCGACGATCGAGTTCCCGACTTCTTTGGTCGTTTGACAATGACGCTTATGGGTTTGTCCAATGTTGTCGGGAAAACCTGAGCAGGGTCGGGTGCAGAAGGCAAGGTTTTGCCTTTGCCCGAGGTTTTGGCTTGACACTCACATCCAGCCATGGAATGGGCACGTCTTCATATTGATATCCAAGTTTTGTGTTATCAAGACAATCTTTAACTCTCACTCTTACGGGCTTGGCCTCCTCATTGTAGAATATGAAGTAGGCATTTAACCAATCTGGGTCTGTAAAATTGCTTCCACCGAGATTATTCAGCCATATGGTCCACATCCGATCAACATTTGCATGGTGAGCAAAGAAAATCGGGTCCCGAGCGGCTGAGTACAAGGCACCCATGTCGATTGGATTGTTCTGGTCGACTGCGGTTCCAGTCCATGTATGGACGTGATTATGAGGAGTTTGCTCAATTTGACCGGCGCCATCGAGCGTGGTGATATCATCACCTGCTCTATAAGCATTTCCAAAGAATTCAGTTGGAGTCGTTGATTGGGTAATCATTTGGTTGTGCATTATGGCAAGATTGTATTTTATCTGAGTATTCGGGTCAACTGGTTTATCCCCGTAGGACCAGTCTAGATCGATGACCGTTGGCGGCAGGTGGTCGGGGTTTCGAAAGCAGTTGTAAAGAGGTGATATGACACTAGAATTGTATATGGATGGAATTTGCATTCCTTGAGAAGCATCCCAGTTCCAAAATGGTAAAGTAAAAGTATCATCATCAATCAAATTTTGGCAGATTTTCTCGAAAAAATACATGTACCATCTATGCCATGGGAAAAACAGCCAAGAATTATGGATTTCATACAACAGCTTTGGACTTCCCTGTAGAGTGTAACCTCCATCGCAGTAAGCGCAATGGACATTTGCTTGTTGCCTGAAATTGCGTGGATCAGAGGGAGAAAGGTTCTTCATTTTCTGAATGGCTTCCGTATACTTATTGTAGTAATCTGAACCAACCTCGACTGACTGAGCAGAAATTCGAGTGTTGACAGTGGTGGGGGAGGGAACATAATCATTAATTCCAGAGGCCGCCGGAGGGCAGCAGTTGATGAGTGTCTTGTTGGGTTGTGTGGCATCAATGCAATCTTTGAAGTCAGGGAGTGCCGGGTCAGCTAAGGCCATCGGATTTGCAGAAAGGCTTGTTGCGCTATAAAGCCCTCCTAAGCCGAGAAGAACATCCCTCCTATCAAGCTTTTCCGGAGATGTTTCGCCATTTTTGGCTTTGCACGTAAATTTGACGACAGGATTTCTTCTTCTGTTACTGAATTTGGGAGGTTTATTGGGGAAGAAAGAAGAAGAATAGGGAATGTAACATGCCACTGCAGAAAAGGAAGCCATTGATGTCTAGTTTGCACAAGTATAACCATTCTCCCTTTATTTATACTGGTCATGGGTGGTTTACACAATTTCAGATATACTGTCTCAAATATATGTTGATTAGTTGTCTTTCTAATAAAAGTTTGTACATCATTAAAAGGGCTTGTTCGGTAGAGTTTTTTTGAGAAAAAAATAGATTTTTTTGTTATTTTTGACTTTTCAAATTTTTTTGTAGTGTAAAAAGAGTTGAAAAATAAAAATTATGTGAAAAAATAAATTTTTTGGGGAAAAAACTCTACCGAACATGTTCTAAATTAAATAAATAGATAGGGTATCGTATGGATAATATTTAATACATTCACACTTACTAATATTTATAATGTGTAAAGTTATTATTGGAGATAGTATTTAGAACAACATAAGATAACAAATAAAGGGATTTTGGTGCAAATGGTCCCCGTTTTGTTCGCTTTTAGTGTGAAATTGGTGCTTTAATGTTTATTTGACAAATAAGTCACTGCTTTTACCCATGTTTTGGTGCAAAAAATGGTCATCCTTATGACAAATATGCCCTTAGTTTTAATTAGAAAAAATTGTATGTGGATTCCTAATCATTACAAAATGTGCAAATAGGTCCAATACTTTATTTTTTATAAAAAACATTAAAAAAAATTAATGAGTTTTTTTTTTAATTAACACTTTAGTAATAAACATGACAAATAAAATTATTATTTTTATTATTAAGTAATTATATTATTTAAAGAGGGAGAAATCATTTTTCTCCCTCTTTACTTACAAGAATTTTTTTCCCTCTTTACTTTAAAAATTAAGTTAAATAAATAAAAAAAACGACGTATATAATTTTATGACATTGAACTAATCTTATTATATTTTTATTTAACATAAAAATAATAATAAAAATTAATTTACACATTATGTATTTTATATTTGAACGAAAATAAAAGAATAAATTAAAATATGAAGAATATAGTTGGATTTCTAATATTTGTAGTTAATAAACATATAACTCAATTAAA
Source organism: Forsythia suspensa (assembly GCA_023638005.1). Lineage (NCBI taxonomy): Eukaryota > Viridiplantae > Streptophyta > Magnoliopsida > Lamiales > Oleaceae > Forsythia > Forsythia suspensa. The sequence goes on along the minus strand of CM042674.1, from coordinate 32,687,267 downwards.
TAAAAGTATTTGAATATCAAGTTTGTGACAAAGTTATTTTTTTTATACAACAATAAAATAAAAATTTTAAATTTAAATAATATAATTACTTAATAATAAAAATAATAATTTTATTTGACATATTTATTACTGAAGTATTAATTCCAAAAAAAAAATCATTAGTTTTCTTTAATTTTTTATCAAAAATAAAAGTATTTGACCTATTTGCACATTTTGTAATGATTAGAAATCCACATACAATTTCTTCTAATTAAAACTAAGGGTATATATTTTTTTTTTATCCTATAAAGACCAATTTTGTGTCAAAACACATAGATTAGGAACTTGTTTGCTAAAAAATAGACGTGGGGGATCAATTCTACACTAAAAACAAATGTTATGGACCATTTGCCCCAAAATCTCACAAATAAATAATCTATATAAATTTGAATGAACCTCAAATCTTCACGTGATCATTGAGGGAAAAAGAATTGCAACTTGATAAGGTTATTCTTTTTTTTTTTTTTTTTTTTTAATCACGTGATGGTACATAGTGGGACATAGGAAATTTGGCACAAATGGTCCATATCTTTTGGTGCGAAAATGATCTTAATATTTATTTTTTGGTACAGACGTCTCTCACTTATATATTTTGGTTAACAATTGATTCTTATTTAATGAAATGACCAATATATCATTAATTTTAATAAGAAAAAATTGTAATTGGGTTGTTAACCTTTGCAATGGATCTGATACTTCTGTGAAATATTGGTCTTTGCAAAAAAATAAAAAATAAAAATTGCCATTTGTACATTTTACAAATGTTAGCAATTTAACTACAATTTTCTCTAGTTAAAACTATATACATATTGGTCTTTTTCATCAAATAAGGATCAATTGTGCACCAAAATATATAGGTTAGTGACGTTTGTGTCAAAAAATAAACATTAAGGACAATTTCTACATTGAAGACAAAGGTTATGGATCATTTGTGCCAAATTCTCAAATATATATGATAAGGTTAAATTTTTATTTTTACTTTTGGAACCAAATATGTTAGTGGGAATACTAAAGTTCAAAGGAACAAATTTAAATTGTAATAGTTTCTTATAATTTATATATAGTATAAGTTCAAAAAAGAGCTCATATCAGTTTACAAAAATTTAAATTGTAATAGCAAAATTTCTTATAATTTATCAAGTAATTAACAAGGACAAAATATTGTCTATCATAAACCACTCCATTAACTAGAGTTCATCTATCACCTCTATTTATTGCTGATCTGCCTAGCAATAATCAATGAAAGTTGAAAAAAAAAAAAAAAAAAAAAAAAAAAGAATTTTGGCGCAAATGGTACTTAACGTATGCACTTAGTGCGATTTTGGTCCCTAATCTTTCATTTTTGGCTAAAAAATCCCAAACCTATGCATTTAGTTTCAAAACTGGTCCCTATGGACGGAATCCGTCCAATTGTGTTGTTAACCATTAATTTGTTTTGGGATTTTGGCACAAATGGTCCAAAACTTTTACCTTTAGTGTGAAATTGGTCCCTAACGATTATTTTGGGTATACATGTCTCTAACCTATGTGTTTTGGTGAAAAATTAGTCCTTATGGGATGAAAAAGACAAATATGCCATTAGTTAATTAGAATAAATTGTATGTGGATTCTTAATCATTATAAAATGTGCAAATATAGGTTCAATACTTTTATTTTTTATAAAAAAATTAAAGAAAATTGATGAGTTTTTTTTTTTTTTTTTTTTTTGAATTAACACTTTAGTAATAAACATGTCAAATAAAATTATTATTTTTATTATTAAGTAATTATATTATTTAAAATTTAAAATTTTATTTTATTGTTGTATAAAAAAATAACTTTATCACAAACTTGATGTACAAATATTTTTATTTAATTGAGTTATATGTTTATTAACTACAAATATTAGAGATCCAACTATATTCTTCATATTTTAATTTATCGTTTTATTTTCGTTCAAAAATAAAACACATAATGTGTAAATTAAATATTATTAGTATTTTTATATTAAATAAAAATGTAATAAGATTAGTTCAAATTATGTCATAATTTTTATTTAATAAAAATGTAATAAAAATTTAAAATTTTTATTTTAATTTTTATTTGACATGTCGTGTGATTGTGGGTATATAATTTTCTCTATGGAGTGTGTACATACTATTGAGTATTTTTTTTTTTTTTAATGTTAACGTTCCAAATTATTTTATTTACTAGATTTAATAGTTTGGCAGCGATATGATGGCAGGTGGTAGTGACTGATAAAAATTAGGATTTTTATTTACCAAATTTTATTTTATTAGTATTTAACATAAAAATACTAATAAAAGTTAATTTACACATTATGTGTTTTATTTTTGAACGAAATTAAAAAGATAAATTAAAATATAAAGAATATAGTTGGATCTCTAATATTTGTAGTTAATAAACATATAACTCAATTAAATAAAAGTAATTGTACATCAAATTTGTGACAAAGTTATTTTTTTATACAACAATAAAATAAAATTTTAAATTTTAAATAATATAATTACTTAATAATAAAAATAATAATTTTATTTGACATGTTTATTACTAAAGTGTTAATTCAAAAAAAAAAAAAATAACTCATTAGTTTTCTTTAATTTTTTATAAAAAAATAAAAGTATTGAACATATTTGTATATTTTGTAATCATTAGAAATCCACATACAATTTCTTCTAATTAACTAAGGGCATATTTATCTTTTTCATCACATAAGGACCAATTTCGCACCAAAACACGTAAATTAAGGACATGTATGCCAAAAATAAACGTTAGGAACCAATTTCACACTAAGGATAAAGGTTAGGGACCATTTGCACCAAAATTCCAAAACAAATTAATGGCTAACGGCACAATTGGACGGATTCCGTCCATAGGGACCAGTTTTGCAATTAAATACATAGGTTAGAGATCTCTTAGCCAAAAATAAAAAATTAGGGACTAAAACGCACTAAGTGCATATGTTAGGAACCATTTGCGCCAAAATTCCAAAAAAAAATAATGTAAAGCATTAAGAATTCTGCATTAGGTGAATAGATTGAGAGTCCGTTTGGTAAAATTTATAAATTAGTTTATTTGATTAAAATAGTTTATTTGACAAAAAATAATAAAAAATATAAGACTATCAAGATAAATTTTTTGATCAAATAAACTATTTTAATTAAATAAATTAATTGATAAGCTCTATCAAAGCAGCTATGAACAACGTTGTCAAAGGTCCTCGTGTTCTGTCAATAATTTTCAAGATGGGACAAAAGTTTCACAATTGAGAACGTTGTCATTGGTCCAGCTGGTAGGGCTAGAGATCAAGTTGGTCCATGACTCCATGTGCTCGTGTATCACATGGGTCCCTTTATTAGTTTATTAATATACCTATTGTCACTTTATTAATGGACCTGTTGTCACATTATTAATGGAAATCGATCACAAGTCACCTTAAGTACAATTTTTGTTATCATCAATTGGTGTCGTCCACCTAAAACTGCTACTAAAAGTCATGGTAATGCTAACCCCTATTCTCGAAGATCAGGAAGCTCGTATTGAAGATAAACACATTCCTCCTACTGCTAAGCAGGCTCTCCCGTTGATTAGCCAATCCATTTGTCCCTTTTGTCCCTCAACTACTGTCAATAACTCCAGAAGCTTTTCAATAACTTAGGCAGCAGTCGTAGCCATCACCCAAATCCTTGCTCAACGGGCTGCATCTCTTGTGGGGGGTGATTGAAGACTTTTATTTATTTTTAATTTTGTTTCTTTTTTGTTACCTTTTATATATTTGTATATATTTTTTATTTAAGAGAGTATGATTTTTTATTCCAATCACTTTAACGGAATAATTTGGACGATTTTGTCAATGAAGATTATCTATGTTAATTACTTAAAAATTAAAGATGGTACAAACGATTAAAATTAAGTAGAAATAAAATTAAAACAAACTAAAAATGATAGAGAAACTAAGTATAATTTACTCTATATTTATTGCTTTTGGGGTTAACTTGACGTTCTACAAATAAGGTGGGTTGATTTTATACGGCAAAGGGACAAGAAAGAAGACTTGAAAATGACAGCACGAGTTTCGAATTTGTTTCAGAAGTAAAGAAAGAGATTAAGGGGGGGAAAAAAAAAATTAAAAACTGATCCTCCCTTTTCATAAAAAGGGAGAGAGAATTGGTTAGGGTAAAATTGAAATGGGTGAGATCTTTAAAAAATTACTTACAATAATAATTATCTCTTTTTGTTTTCTTCTTTGCTTTTGATTTCATTTGTCTTTTCTCACTTTTCAAAATATGAGTGACAATTTGATAGAAAATTGATGATTTTTATTTATTTTTTAATTGGGTAAATTAAACTCTCATTCCCAATTCTTATTGGTTTGTAACAGTTTCATACTCATTCAATTTCATTCACATATTTCATCCCTAATATTTTATTAATTCGTCCAAATGGTCCCTTTTAATGATTTTGTCCATTATTTATATAAATTTAAATAATAAAAATATAAATAAATACTAAACTTTTTAATTTTCTTATACCCTTTAAATAAAAAATATTTATAAATTTTTAGTCCAAAATAATATCAGCATTACCACACATGCTAAGTATTATATAAATTATTATTTTTAATATTTTTCACCGAAAGGGAGAGAGAATTCGTTAGGTTAAAGTTGAAGGAGGTGAGATCTTTAATAATTATCAGCAACTTTTTACTATTTGATAGAAAAACTGATGATTTTATTTATTTTTTAATTAGATAAATTATATTAGTTTCATTTCTTCAGATTTGTAGCAATTTCATCCCTATTCAATTTTATTCTCATATATCATCATCAACACTTCATTAATTCGCCCAGATATTTCTTTTAACAAATTTGTCCTTAACTTAAATAAATTAAAATAACAAAAAATAAATAAAATACACTTAGGATTACTAACCTTTCTAAAAATACAAATAAATCCTAATTTTTTCATTTTTTATACCCCTTAAATAAAAAATATTTATAAGGTATTATATACATTTTTTTTTTACTATTTTTCATCAAAAGGGATAGAATTCCTTAGGGCAAAGTTGAAGTCCGTGAGATCTTTAAAAAACTTTCTTACAATAATAATGATCTCTTTTTGTTTTCTTCTTTGCTATTCATTTCATTTTGTCTTTCTCACTTTTCAAAATACTAGTAACAAAAACATGCGTTCAATATGGTTTTGCAATAATTTTGTCGATTTTTAATATTTTCAAAATTTCTATTTTTTAATTATTAGTAGTTAAAATGCTAAAGTAACAATTGCAATAAAGATAAAACAACACAATTCTTGATAACATGGTGTATTATATTATTCGATGTTATAATGAATAATGTTGATATTTTATTTACATTCATATGTAGAAGTACAATTGCAATAGAGATGAATTTTGTATTGTAGTGTAGTAATACCAACAGTAACTTGAACTCTATTAATACTTTTTTTATGATTTGAGCTTTGATAATGATTGAACCATTGATATTAAATCTTATGGAATTGATCATAACTGTATTTTATGAAGAATAAACTTAATAATTACTAATTTTAGTATGAGAGAATGATAGACATACATGTCATAGTTGACATACCCATACCTTATGGGTGATGATCTCCTCCCCATAATGAAGAGGAGTTATAATACCCACTGGATATTTGTCCAATGGTAATTGAATAATTAAAAGTGTTTTACATTTAAAGTCAACCACTTGTCTAATTGCCACTAAACAAGTGTCCAGTTGGTGTTATAACTCCTCCTCATTGTGGGGAAGAGATCGCCGCCCTATATCTTATACATTCTTTTTAATTTTACTCTTCTTTAGGTAAATTTTATTTCTACTTACTCAAAAAAAATTGCATCATATATCTTAAAGACTAGAGAAGAATTCTATTTTTTGGATTTGCTTACCCCTCTCCCGGAACATGTAGTCCACTTCAGTATTCTTGAAACAAATTCAAATGTGAGATATTGCTCCAAAGTTTCTTTAATCAGTTTTAATTTTAAGTCTTCAACCCATCAATAAAAAAAGTCACATTAGTATTCGAAAGTAAATGAGTTAATTCTTTGAATATATTAAGATAAATCATTTAACATGGGTGGACACTATAGACCCTTTATTAAAGAGAAAAATCGAGAAATTAAATCAAAGATTATGTTAAACTTAGGGATAATTGTATCAAAGGTCCTCCAACGTTTCAAAATCGTTGGGGATATGCCCCTAATCTAAATAAAATAGCACCACACATCTCCAACGTATGAAAAACTTGGCGTGGTAAGTTTTTATGACCAAATTAAATAAACAAAAAAAAGAAGCAAGAAATAGGAAAAACATAATTAAAAACTAACCATATGTACCCCAAAAAGAGAGTAAAAATGTACCCAAAAAAAAAGTAACAAATAGACGTTCTTCTTCAAAAAGTCCTAAAATTTCATAAAATCCACATATTCATTTGTAAAAACAATGTAAGAATCCTAAAATGCGCCGGATGCAAATGTAATAAAGAAACACAAATCAAATTGAAGAAAATCTCTGCCAAACATATCATTCTTAAAATCACTAAAAAAATTCAAAAGTATTAAAGCCTTAAAAGTATTAGAAACGGAGAAATAAGGAATATATAAAGGTCTATAAAAAGGCCTTCTCTAGATGGAACTTTTCATTTCCGTTTTTTGGGCCTCTTTTAGTAATAAGCATTCTTTGGGTACTTCCTCTCTCTGTTTTTCACTCCTCCTTTTTTTGTACATGTGCTTTTATATATATATATATATATATATATATATATATACACACACACAAAATAGGGGGGTGCTAAAAAAATCAACTCAGCCACTGGTGTAATAGGGTTTATCTTAAAGTTAGTTGCAGAGTTTGGCTTAGTGCGGAAGTCTTATAATCTTAATATTTCTTTTACTCCTAAATAAAACTGAATAAACTGGCTATCTTGTTCTAGAGTTTTTTCTGCCAATATTTCTTTTAATTTGTTAACTCTTTTTTCTAAGATAGTTATATCTTTATTTTGGTCTATGATAGATCTTTCAAGTAACGACAAATCTATATTAGGATGTCTTCTAATTCCTAAGTCTAATAACTTGTAATTTATTCTTAAACTTTTTCTTACTCGTTCTATTTCTTTGTCTGTCTCTATTAACATGTACTTGAATTCTTCAAGGATTTCTGGACACAATTTAATTTCTGTATTTGTTGGACTAGATGATGAGGGGTTCATAAAATTTTTTGTTTTCAAAAATTAACTTAGATCCTACTTGGTACTTTCCTTAGTTTTATAATTTCTTTAAATGAGTTAATAAATCTCCTTTTTTTTATCACCACCTATGACATATTAACTTAAACCTGATTCCTTTCATTAAGGTCACCCGATGCACTACCTTAAAGAATTCCTAAATTAATTTTCCAATGTTCCTAAAGGACATCAAATGCTCACTCCGGCCAAAATCCTTAATTAATTGAGTTAATTTAGAAACAATATGGTTTCTAAAAATCAAGTTATGCTTTTATAATATGCATAGGATGAAATGAATAATCAAAAATATCAATAATATCAACATATCATTACAAAAGTTTAAATACAAACAAATGAATAACATATTTTTTGGAGATTTAATAAGACATCTAAAAGAAATTACTAATAAGCTAGGGAAGTCCCCAAAGAACTGAAATATAGACTGTAAGAAAGTGTGTACCTTTGGATATTTACAAGCTTCTTATATTGGTTTACAACTTGAATTGAGAATTTTTCTGGATAAGAAAAGGGTTTTCAAATGTTAGAGAGCAAGGAATAATCGGGTGAGAACTCTTGCCTTTAACAAATGAAAAATCCTTCCTTATAAAGAGAAATTCTTGGGAGTAAAATTACAAAACTATCCTAAAACAAATCTTTAAAGATGATCTTCTATACCAAAAGTCTTTACGCGTCTTTCTTTATGTCTTGTCTTCTGACTGCTTTTTTGACACGCGTTTCACCGAGAAACATCTGGTCAAAAAGTTTGTCTGGTAGCATCTTCTTTCTTCATGTGTCCAAATTATGTTCTGTTGTTGAAGAAAATGACATTCCACTATCTGAATTATTGCATCCTCCTTGTTCATCTTCTCTATTATCATCACTGGTTTTTTGAGGAGAATCTTCTGGTTCTAGATTTTTGTTATTTTGCGGATATTTCTGAATTTCTTTTTCTTTATTATTTTCTTTTTTGGCCAAAATTCTGTCAAGGGCTTTGTTAATAGCTTCTTCAAACTTCTTCTCAACATTTTCATTATTCCTTTTCTTTTTTATAATTTTCTTTTTTTTTTGCTTTGAAATACCTTCAATCTTTTGGAGTCCTTGTATCTGAGATAAAAGTCTGTCAATAGAAATAATATCATCATCTGGATCTTGACTATCTTGTAAAAATTCCTTTCCTTTACTTGGGATGGATGTATGGCTGCCAAAATTTTGAAGTGAGCTTGGAGAGTATTTTACTAAATAATCAAATTTGCCAGAAGGCTGTCCTAAAGTGTCCCAAACTTGTGTCTTTTCTGGATCATTATACTGGTACTGAGAAGTACGGAAATCAACAGTTCCCTGAGTCTGTTAAACATTGGACAAGTCCACATCCATCAACAGATTTGATAAGTCTTTACCAGCTATTGTTTGAGCTGGACTAGCTACTGACTTCTTTGGTTCAGTAATACCTTTTGGATAAACGAGTTTTAGAATAACAATCTCTTTTTCTAGATAAGCAACCTTCTTCTGTAATGCAATTCTTTCTGTCATGAGAGTCTGATTAGATTCATTGATAATCTTGAAATTATTCTGCATACATTCACAATGAGTGCAAAAAATCTTTTTATCTTTACTGGGTGAAAAATCAAGTGGAGGATCTTGGTAATTTTTAAGTGAATGTGAAACATAAAAATTTAATCCAATATGCTCTCTGGCAGATTCTAAGGCTTCTTGGTAATTTGTAAATCCTTTGTAAAGAGGGTCTTTGAAATTATTGATACTTTCTAAAACTTCTAACCAAGTGTGAAAAATTCCTGTGATTTTTCCTTTGATAACAACATAGAATTTAAACTTGTTTCTACTTTGGTTAAAATGTTTTGATAATGCATTCATAGTTGCAAGAAAATATTTTTGGTCATTTGGGTTTTTATTATAAGATATCCACAAATTATCTAAAATACATTTTTCTTCTTTTGAAAGTGAAACATGTGGTAAAACTTTAAATGAAATATTACTTGAAGGAAAACATATTAATTCTTGTGCGCCAAATCTGATTCGTTCTTGATAATAAGGTCTGTTCTGGCTATAAGAAGTCTGGAGCAATGTTGTTGATGCAAATGAGTTTCCAGGAGGAATTCCTAGTCTCAAAGGCGGTCTAGACATCTGTAAAAGATCATAACAAGTCAATAATTTTTTGTTATCATTATTCTACTTAAGATATCTGCTGCTTTATTGTCTATTCCTTTAATATGCTTAAATTCTATATTAATTCCTATATTAGTAATTCTATCTATAAAATTATTAGTAATTCTATCTATAAAATTTAACTATCTTCTTTTGCTACTCTTTTTTGAGTCTAATTTTAGCTTATTATGGAAAGAAACTATTGCACAATCTGTCCTTATTGTAATTTCTTTTTTAGAAACAATAAAAAGTTCAAAACTATCTAAGGCATAATTTACTGCTAATAATTATGCATCTATACTACTTAAATTTCTTTTTTCTTTGTAATTTCCACTATTATATCTACAAATTCTTTCATTAATTTTATCTGCATATTTATTTGGTTTGCATATTAAGACTGCTCCCCATCCTAAATTACTTCCATATGTTTCTATTATTAAGTAATCTGTGTCTAAAGGCATAGCTAATTCTCGTAAATTTTTTATTTTACTTTTGATTTCTTGTACAAGTTTCACATCTTCTTGGTTAAAGTGTCTTTGACATGTGGGTGAAGTTTTTGAGTATAATGGTTTGGCTATTTTTCTTAAATCTTTAATAAATGGTCTAGCATAATTTACTAATCCTATAAATCTTTGTATTTGTTTCAAGTCTTCTAACTTATCTGGGAATTCAAGGGCCTTTTGTACAATATGAGGCTGAAGGCTGATTTTTCCTTGTCCTATGTTTACTCCTAAAAAGTCTATATATTCTTTGAACAAAGCCATTTTCTTTTTACTAATAATTAAACCATGTTTTATAAATTCTGAAAAGACAATTTGTAAATATCATCTATGTTCTCTTCTATTTTTACTGAATACTAAAATACCATCGATGTATGTAAGTACAAATTTGCCATGTTTATTAAATATGCCATCCATTTTTCTTTGAAAAACACTAGGTGTATTCTTCAATCCAAAGGGCATTACTAACCATTCAAAATGTCCTTATGGACATGTGAAATCTGTCCATTCTATACTATTTGGGTGCATCTTAACTTGCCAAAATCCTGATTTTAAATCAAATTTACTAAAGACTTTGCAGTTCTGAATTTTATTTATCAAAACGGTTTTGTCTTATATTTTATAAGTATCATCTATGGTATTATCATTTAATCTTTTATAATTATAAACCATTACACTTTTTCTCCTAACTATTTCTGAATGTTTTCTGACAATAAATGCTGCTGGTCTATGTGGACTAACTGATTTTCTTATGACTCCTAGTTTTAATAATTCTTCTGCATGCATTTTAAAGTCTTCTAGGTCTAAGTTTGTGGCTTCAATATTCTTAGTCCTAATTATATATTCTAGGTTTTTAATTTTTAATTCACAAATAACTTTGTCTTTTTTCCAATATTTTAACACATTTTCTCCTAAAATTTCCATTTTTTCTAATTTAGAAATTAAACTTTCAATTTCTTGTTCCGTTATTAGAGTATTGTAAATTTTTTCGTTATCTAAAAATCTATAAGGCCAAATCCTAGATTTTCAAAGTTTCTATTATCTAGGAATTCTTCTTCTTCTAGATTTTCAAAATTTCTATTACCTAAGAATTCTTCTTCTTTTAATGGTTTTTCTATTAATTGCCATTCTTTTTCTCTTTTGCAGGGGTATTCTTTTTCTCTATCTTTTCCACCACGCTTCTCAGCTCATTCTGATGGAGAAAATAAAGTTTGAGTTGGGCTAAATAATGTGTGTTTCTGGAAATGTATAAAATCTTTAGTGATTGTAATACTACCATTATCTTTTAATAAAAAACTTAGTCCTATGATAAAATCTGTTTGTTTTAGGTTTAGAGGTCTGACCCATGTCGAATCTTTAGGTAGAGTATATTATATACTTAGACCGTAATTGGTTTCAAAACTAATTTTGCTATTTGGTCTAAGTAATTATGTGTATGTATAAAGATCTCGATCCATTTGTTGGGCATCGATTAGATTTTTTTATTTTTCTATGTACCTATCTGGGATTAGTTTTTTATTTATTATGCAATTACTACATCCTGAGTCTATTAATTCTAAGCATTTTATAATATAATCTCCTATTTTTATCTGACATTTTACCTTAATACTCTTAAGTTTTTCTGAATTACATACTACCTGAACATAATTTGAATGTTCAAAATTTTGTTCATCTATCATTTTTTCTTTACCTTTATTATTTGACTCCAAGATTTCTATTCTTTTGATTAATAATTTTTGCATATCTTCAAGGTTTTCAATTCTTCTTCTTAATATTCTTATTTCAGAAATTTCTACTTGTTTTTTTGTAATTTGTGTTCTAGTTTCTTCTTTTTCAATTAATTCATTATCTTATAAACATTTTATATATCCTTCTTTATAGCATTCTAAGCATTTAACTCTTAGTTTTCTAGCTGGGTACCAATTACATAGAAAACATGCTATAAGTTTCCTTTTGCCAATTATGTTTACATTCTTCTATTAGAATTTGTACTAAACTGAATTCACCTTCAGATTCTGATTCTTCCTTTAATTTAAGATTTGAAAACTCGTTTATAATTTCATAATCAGATTATTCCTGTTCATGTTCTAGTTTATCTTCTATTGATATTATGCTATAAATTGATTCTTTATCTGAGATATATTCGTCTAATTGTAATAGATCTTCATTTGTGCATTTTATAAGTACTCTTTCTATCATAACTATTGATTCTTTTAGGACAAGTTCTTGCCAAATGTTCATTACTATTACAAACAAAACAACTAAGTTTATTTTTATAAGTTCTGTCTGGTTTAAATTTTCTAACATGTCTATTTTCATCTAAGTAAGGTTTCTTTTTGTTTGATTTTCTAAGAAAATATCTTTTCTTAATTGGTCTCTTTTTGCCCTTTTTATCTTTCTTATATCTTTTCTTTGTGGTTTTTGGAGTCCCATAGGTTTGTGGTGTGAAAATATCTTCACAAAACTTATAATCTTGCTTCTTAAGTTGTTTTTGAATTTGTAAAGTTACACATTTACCTTCTAAGCATCTTATTATATGCTGAATTATGTGTCCTATACTCCATTTTTGTCTGGATGTTCTTTTACTGATGCAAGATTATTCCATGACTCTTTAATTTCTAATTCTAAAGGTCCTGATAATTTATGGAATAATTTTTGTCCTAATTTTTTATTAAAAGTGTTTCCTGAAATTGAGGTTAAACTTAGAATTTTTAAATTTGGAATTAAGCACAAATTGTAGAAAGGTCAAGACTGTAGATAATAATATTTTAAATTGTAATTTAGAAACTGAGCATAAATTACATAGCTTGTTTTCAGAAGAACCTCGTCAAAACCTTATTATAGGTTTAATAATAAATTTTTCTAGAAATTTAGAATTAGAACATAAAAGAATTTTTAAATCTACAGAAATAGTTTTAGACCTTCTTAAAACAAATCATACGAATTAAAAACATATTAAGGAAAGTTTAGATTATATTAAAGATCAAAACGGTGTTATTCTTGAAAAAATATCTAAAACAAACAAAATACAAAAGATAGATTTTTCAGAAATAACAAAGATTTTAAATCTTAACAAATCCACAGAAAGAGAAACTGAAATAAAGAAAATAGTTGCTAAAACAGAACAATCAGTAAGAGAATTAAAAAGTTGAATTCTCAGTTAATGAATGAAAGTTATATAGCAGACACAAATTATATTGACGCATTAGAATATTGTAGCTCTTTTCATAAAGAACCAAAAGGAATTACCAACCTCGATTCTCCAAAATTGTCAGAACCAATTTTAATTAAGCAGAATAACCTAATAATAGCATTATTAATTTCTTTACACAAAAAGATAGATACTTTAGATAAGAAAAAAGGCATCAACATCCTCTCAAACATAGAAAGTGATTTAAAATTAATAACAGGAAAATTAGGAAGCCTAAATCTTGAAATAACTGGAAAAGAAAAAATAACGAGAAAGTTACCTAAAGAATTCAAATTCCCAACATGAGTTTACAAACTCCTTTTTTAGGAAGATCTAGAACAGTTAGTGAAGGAACATCTAGGCTTAGTATATTAGAAATGAATACAACCTTTTTGGATAGAATACTAAGAAGAACCGATCAAAATGATCAAAATATTGAAGAAATTCTTGATCCAGACCAAGATTATATAAGATTTCAGACACGTGGTTTAAGAATATTAAGTCCAGAAATCCTATACAAAAGAGGAATTTTTTAGTCCAGAACTCAGTTGTTTAGACACAATAGACAAGTGTCAATTCAATGTATAGGCAACCAAGTAAGAAAATTGAATTAAATTTCTGAAGATTCTAAGAAAGAATTAAAAAAGAGAAATTATAGATTTATACATTTAGGATTAATAGTCATAGGAATGAAAAGATTAGCAAGGAAAAATTTAGGATGTAAAATGTTAATCACCATTTATGATGAAAGATTTAATAACATAGATAAAAGCTAGATTGCTAGTATGGAAGTAGACATGAACAGTAACAATGGAATTATATACTGTAACCCAGACTTCTTAATGACTATTAAAGATTTTTTAGAAAAAATAAAAATAGGAATCCAGACTAAAGGATATGAAGATGCAGAAAGTGGAGAAAATCTATTAATCCACATAGGAATTTTAGGAAGATGTTCTATTAATGCCCAGACTAAATATAAAATTTATATAGATAAAGTAGTAAATTTGATGAGTAGTAAAAGGATTAATATGGTTAAACCAAAAGAATTTTCAGCAGAACAATTTGCAGGATTAGAATGGAATATGGATAAGTTTTTGGAACAAAAAGAAAAAAATATTGCCCCAACAGAAGCCTTAACTTATAAAGATATTCATGGAAGAACTAGCTTAAGATTTATAAATTACGATCAGATTGAAAAACAATCAGAAGGAGATGAAGAAGAGGAATCTTTAAATGAACCTTTCAGAGATAATGTTCACATAGAATTAATAGGAGAAAGTTGTGATAAAATTATTTCCCAAAGGATCTAGACATGAGATTAGAAACAAAAGAATTGTTAGATTTAGAAGATCAAATGTATCTTAAAAAACAAATTCAAGAAAATGAATTTTTGTATTATAATTTAGAACAAAACATAAGAATAGGAATTACAGATGATAATAAGTTAGACTATAGTTGTGAAAAGAATTTTATGTACACTCAGGCCTATAAAACTACTTATGACACCCCATTTGATAAGACTATTAAACATGAGACTTTCCTTTATGGAGACGGTTTTTCTCCAAGGGGAGCCTATAACACATATAATGAACCTCTAGAAGACACAAAATATGTAGCTAGAGAAAGACCTTTAGAAAGAAAAATAGAATTCCAATCAATATTAAAAGCACAAATTTTGAACTTGACTGCCAATGATCCACATATGTGGACTAATGTAATAGATGTTTGGAAAAACACTATTATAGGACATTATATTAGAAATTATCAAGATATGGAACCTTTAGACATGTATAGATATTTAGAAACTTTTTTAGGAGAAAGCACCAAAGTAATGTGGGAAGCATATATATTAGAAAGGAAAGAAGAGTTTAATCAATTAGTAAGTTTAGGAAGTAATCCATATAACTTTGTTAATAAAATCCAGGTATTAATCACTGGAGCAGACCCAAATTCAGGACACATGAGCATACAAAGGAAAGTTATGAGAGATTTAGAACAACTTAGTTTATATAAATGGACCAAAGGTAAATATGTAAAGAATTTTTTAAATGAGTACTACTATTTAACCTCAATTTCAGGAAACACTTTTAATCAAGAATTAGGACAAAAATTATTCCATAAATTACCAGGACCTTTAGGATTAGAAATTACAGAGTCATGGAATAATCTTGCATCAGTAAAAGAACATCCAGACAAAAAATGGAGTATAGGACACATAATTCGGCAGGTAATAAGATGCTTAGAAGGTAAATGTGTAATTTTACAAATTCAAAAACAACTTAAGAAGACAGATTATAAGTTTTGTAAAGATATTTTCACACCACAAACCTATGGGACTCCAAAAACCACAAAGAAAAGATATAAGAAAGATAAAAAGGGCAAAAATAGACCAATTAAGAAAAGATATTTTCTTAGAAAATTAAACAAAAGGAAACCTTACTTAGATGAAAATATACATGTTAGAAAATTTAAACTAGACACAATTTATAAAAATAAACTTAGTTGTTTTGTTTGTAATAGTAATGAACATTTAGCAAGAACTTGTCCTAAAAGAATCAATAGTTATGATAGAAAGAGTACACTTATAGAATGCACAAATGAAGATATAATACAATTAGACGAATATATCTCAGATAAGGAATCAATTTATAGCATAATATCAATAAAAGTTAAACTAGAACATGAACAGGAAGAATCTGATTATGAAATTATAGACGGGTTTTCAAATCTTAAATTAAAGGAAGAATCTGAATCTGAAGGTGAATTCAGTTTAGTACAAATTCTAATAGAAGAATGTAAACATAATTGGCAAAAGGGAAGAGGCACAGATATTATAGCATGTTTTCTATGTAATTGGTACCTAGCTAGAAAACTAAGAGCTAAATGCTTAGAATACTATAAAGAAGGATGTATAAAATATTTAGAAGATAATGAATTAATTGAAAAAAGGAAACTAGAATAGAAATTACAAAAGAACGAGTAGAAATTTTTGAAATAAGAATATTAAGAAGAAGAATTGAAAACCTTGAAGATATGCAAAAATTATTAATCAAAAGAATAGAAATCTTAGAGTCAAATAATAAAGGTAAAGAAAAAATGATAGATGAACAAAATTTTGAACATTCAAATTATGTTCAGGTAGTATGTAATTCATAAAAACTTAAGAGTATTAAGGTAAAATGTCAGATAAGAATAGAAGATATATTATAAAAAGCTTAAGATTAATAGACTCAGGATGTAGTAATTGCATCATAAATAAAAAACTAATCCCAGATAGGTACATAGAAAAATCAAAAAATTCAATTGATGCCCAACAAATGGATGGAGATCTTCATACATACACAGAATTACTTAGACCAAATAGCAAAATTAGTTTTGAAACCAATTGCGGACTAAGTATAGAATATACTCTACCTAAAGATTCTACATGGGTCAGACCTCTAAACCTAAAAGAAACAGATTTTATCATAGGACTAAGTTTTTCATTAAAAGATAATGGTAATATTACAATCACTAAAGATTTTATACATTTCCAGAAACACACATTATTTAGCCCAACTCAAACTTTATTTTCCCCATCAGAATGTGCTGAGAAGCGTGGTGGAAAAGATAGAGATAATAAATGCCCCTGCAAAAGAGAAAAACAATGCCAATTAATAGAAAAACCATTAAAAGAAGAAGAATTCTTAGGTAATAGAAATTTTGAAAATCTAGAAGAAGAAGAATTCCTAAATAATATAAACTTTGAAAATCTAGGTTTTGGCCCTATAGATTTTTTAGATAACGAAAAAATTTACAATACTCTAGTAACAGAACAAGAAATTGAAAGTTTAATTTCTAAATTCGAAAAAATGTAAATTTTTGGAGAAAATGTGTTAAAATATTGGGAAAAAGACAAAGTTATTTGTGAATTAAAAATTAAAAACCTAGAATATATAATTAGGACTAAGAATATTGAAGCCACAAACTTAGACGTAAAAGACTTTAAAATGCATGTAGAAGAATTATTAAAACTAGGAGTCATAAGAAAATCAGATAGTCCACATAGATCAGCAGCATTTATTGTCAGAAAACATTTAGAAATAGTTAGAAAAAAAGTAGAATAGTTTATAATTATAAAAGATTAAATGATAATACCATAGATGATGCTTATAAAATAGCAGACAAAACTGTTTTGATAAATAAAATTCAGAACTGCAAAGTCTTTAGTAAATTTGATTTAAAATCAGGATTTTGGCAAGTTAAGATGCACTCAAATAGTATAGAATGGACAGATTTCACATGTCCACAAGGATATTTTGAATGGTTAGTAATGCCCTTTGGATTGAAGAATACACCTAGTGTTTTTCAAAGAAAAATGGATGGCATATTTAATAAACATGGCAAATTTGTACTTACATACATAGATAATATTTTAGTATTCCGTCAAAATAGAAGAGAACATAGAGGACATTTACAAATTGTCTTTTCAGAATTTATAAAACATGGTTTAATTATTAGTAAAAGAAAATGGCTTTGTTCAAAGACTATATAGACTTTTTAAGAGTAAACATATGACAGGGAAAAATCAGCCTTTAGCCTCATATTGCACAAAAGGCCCTTGAAATCCTAGATAAGTTAGAAGACTTGAAACAAATACAAAGATTTTTAGGATTAGTAAATTATGCTAGACCATTTATTAAAGATTTAGGAAAAATAGCCAGACCATTTTACTCAAAAACATCACCCATAGGACAAAGACACTTTAACCAAGAAGATGTGAAACTTGTACAAGAAATCAATAGTAAAATAAAAAATTTACCAGAATTAGCTATGCCTTTAAACACAGATTACTTAATAATAGAAACAGATGGAAGTAATTTAGGATGGGGAGCAGTTTTACTATGCAAACCAAATAAATATGTAGATAAAATTAATGAAATAATTTGTAGATATAATAGTGAAAATTACACAGAAAAAGGAAATTCAAGTAGTATAGATGCAGAATTATTAGCAGTAAATTATGCCTTTAGAAAATTTTGAACTTTTTATTGTTTCTAAAAAAGAAATTACAATAAGGACAGATTGTGCTCCAATAGTTTCTTTCCATAATAAGCTAAAACTAGACTCAAAAAACAGTAGCAGAAAAAGATGGTTAAATTTTATAGATAGAATTACTAATACAGGAATTAATATAAAATTTGAGCATATTAAAGGAATAGACAATAAAGCAGCAGATATCTTAACTAGAATAATGATAACAAAAAATTACTGACTTGTTATGATCTTTTACAGATGTCTAGACCGCCTTTGAGGCTGGGAATTTCTCCTAGAAACTCATTTGCATCAACAGCGTTGCTCCGGACTTCTTATAGCCAGAACAGACTTTCTTATCAAAAACAAATCAGATTTGGCGCACAAGAGTTAATATGTTTCCTTCAAGTAATATTTTCTTTAAAGTTTTACCACATGTTTCACTTTCAAAAGAAGAAAAATGTATTTTAGATAATTTGTGGATCTCTTATAATAAAAACCCAAAAGACAAAAAATATTTTCTTGCAACTATGAATGTATTATCAGAACATTTTAACCAAAGTGGAAACAAGTTTAAATTCTATGTTGTTATCAAAGGAAAAATCACTTGAATTTTTCACACTTGGTTAGAAGTTTAGAAAGTATCAATCATTTCAAAGACCCTCTTTACAAAGGATTTACAAATTACCAAGAAGCCTTAGAATCTGCCAGACAGCATATTGGATTAAATTTTTATGTTTCACCTTCACTTAAAAATTACCAAGATCCTCCACTTGATTTTTCACCCAGTAAAGATAAAAAGATTTTTTGCACTCATTGTGAATGTATGCAGAATAATTTCAAGATTATCAATGAATCTAATCAGACTCTCATGACAAAAAGAATTGCATTACAGAAGAAGGTTGCTTCTCTAGAAAAAGAGATTGTTAATCTAAAACTCATTTATCCAAAAGGTACTACTGAACCAAAGAAGTCAGTAGCTAGTTCAACTCAAATGGTAGCTGGTAAAGACTTATCAAACCCGTTGATGGCTGTGGACTTACCCAAAGTTCAACAGACTCAGGGAACTGTTGATTTCCTACTTCTCAGTACCAGTATAATGATCCAGAAAAGACACAAGTTTGGGACACTTTAGGACAGCCTTCTGGCAAATTTGATTATTTAGTAAAATACTCTCCAAGCTCACCTCAGAATTTTGGCAACCAGACATCCATCCCAAGTAAAGGAAAGGAAATTTTACAAGATGGTCAAGATCTAGATGATGATATTATTTCTATTGACAGACTTTTATCTCAAATCCAAGGACTCCCAAAGACTGAAGGTACTTCAAAGCGAAAAAAGAAAATTATAAAAAAGAAAAGGAATAATGAAAATGTTGAGAAGAAGTTTGAAGAAGCTATTAACAAAGCCCTTGACAGAATTTTGGCCAAAAAAGAAAATAATAAAGAAAAAGAAATTCAGGAATATCCGCAAAATAACAAAAATCCAGAACCAAAAGATTCTCCTAAAAAAACCAGTGATGATAATAGAGAAGATGAATAAGGAGGATGCAACAATACAGATAGTGGAATGTCATTTTCTTCAAGCAGAACATAATTTGGACACTTGAAGAAAGAAGATGCTACCATACAAACTTTTTGACCTTATGTTTCTCGGTGAAACACATGTCAAAAAAGCAATCAGAAGACAAGACATAAAGAAAGACGCGTGAAGACTTTTGGTAAAGAAGATCATCTTTAAAGATTCGTTTTAGGATAGTTTTGTAATTTTGCTCCCAAGAATTTCTCTTTATGTTGATATTGTTGATATTTTTGATAATTCATCTCATCCTATGCATATTATAAAAGTATAACTTGATTTTTAGAAACCATACTGTTTCTAAATTAACCCAATTAATTAAGGATTTTGGCCGGAGTGAGACTTTGATGTAGTTTAGGAACATTGGGAAATTAATTTAGGAATTCTTTAAGGTAGTGCCTCGGATGACCTTAATGAAAGGAATCAGGTTCAAGTTAATATGTCATAGGTGGTGATAATAATAATAATAATAATAATAATAATAATAATAATAATAATAATAATAATAATAATAAGAGATTTATTAACTCATTTAAAGAAATTATAAAACTAAGGAAAGTACCAAGTAGGATCTAAGTTAATTTTTGAAAACAAAAATTTTTATGAATCCCTCATCATCCAATCCAGCAAATACAGAAATTAAATTGTGCCCATAAATTCTTGAAGAATTCAAGTACCTGTTAATAGAGAGACACAAAGAAATAGAACGTGTAAGAAAAAGTTTAGGAATAAATTACAAGTTATTAGACTTAGGAATTAGAAGACACCCTAATATAGATTAGTCGTTACTTGAAAGAACTATTATAGACCAAAATAAAGATATAACTATCTTAGAAAAAAGAGTTAACGAATTAAAAGAAATATTGGCAGAAAAAACTCTAGAACAAGATAGCTAGTTTATTCAGTTTTATTTAGGAGTAAAAGAAATATTAAGATTTTAAGACATAAATGTAGGTATTTTTTTTTTGTTTGATTGTGCACGGTAATTAAATGGAATTTATTGTAGATTTTTTTTTTCAATCTTCTCGTATTTAAATGATTCTCTCGTTCTTGTCATTTGGTGGTGTCAACGGTTTGTTTTGTTTGGTGTGATTGAACGAGTCAAATTGGCGAGTTCAAACTTTTAATTTGCTTTTTTCTCATGGGGTGAAATTTTTCACTATCGCTTTCTAGCCTTTAAAATGTCCGTGATTGCTTACAATTTCCGTTGCATTTTGTTGATCTTTATTTGACATCTGAAAAAATTATAAGCAGATTTGATATTGGTTCAATTTATTTTAAAAATCTTATCCTTTTTATGTTTGAGCCGCCACAACCTTTTTATGATAGACTTTTTTATATTCCTTATTTCTCCGTTTCTAATACTTGTAGGCTTTAAGTCTTTTGAATTTTTTTAGTGATTTTAAGAGTGATATGTTTCGCGAAGATTTTCCTCAATTTGATTTGTGTTTCTTTATTATATTTGCATCCTGCGCATTTTAGGATTCTTACAGTGTTTTTACAAATGAATATGTGGATTTTATAAAATTATACGGCTTTTTGGAGAAGATAGCCTATTTGTTACTTTTTATTTTTTTAGGGTACATTTTTTACTTTTTATTTTTTAGAGTACGTACGGTTAGTTTTCAATTATGTTTTTCTTTTTTTTTTTTTTTTTGTTTTTTGTTTTTGTTTATTTAAAGGGAAGGACAATTTGGTCATAAAGAACCTACCATGCCAAGTTTTTCATACGTTGGAGATGTGTGGTGTTATTTTTTTAAGTTAAGGACATATCCCCAACAATTTTGAAACGTTGGGGATCTTTGATGCAATTATCCCTTAAACTTAAATTAAATGGGTGGACATGTTATTTTTGGCATATAATGATTCAACTTAAATTGAAAATAAAATTGTTTGGATTAATAGTGTTTTAGATTTTTTGCTACTTTTAAGCTTGAATAGCCATTGGTTTTTAAGTCGAGCTTTGATAAAAGTATTAGGACATCATCTAAGTCGTTTCGTGGCCGGAGTTTGGAAAAAGCTTAAAGGTATTAGTATTCTCAATTTAAATACATAAACTATTCTGATTTATTCAGTAATATTGTGAAAATTTAGTTATTTATAGTTAAAAGAAATAGTTATGTAAGGGTGTGTCCTTGTTTGTTGCAATTTTATGTGATATTGCTTTAAACACAAATGGTGAAGACAACATAAGACATTTCCGTAGTGATTGATATGCATAAGACAATTCAGGTAATTGTTCTATCTTGTTATGAGATGCTTTCTCCAGTTATGTACATGAACTATTTAAATATATAATAGATTAACTCATGATCTCCAATATACATGAAAAACTTATATACATGGTAAAGCAGAGAATAGTCTATGCATCCCGCCGTTTTGCAAAAAATAGGTACTTGATAATTCGATTCACTATTTGCTAAAGTATGATTTTTATTATTGATATGAATCCTAATTGATAAAAATTGAGATAAAAGAGTAAATTTATAAAAGATTTCTCATTTGAGCATCATATTAAAGTAAAGTCAAGATATATAATTGTGAATAGTTCGTGCAAGTTGGTACAACTCTTATTAATTGACCGAGTATACCAAATTGTTGAGCACTTGCAAATTGCCTGCTGGATAAGTATGCCACAGAAATACCTAAAAATGAGTCCGTAAATCATCTCTCATTGACATTTTGGTAGATATGCATGATATCCTCTTTTAATGTTCATTGTCAGGTTAATTATGAATTAATATTATTCAACCCGTAAAACTTTTGTTTTTCAAATGCTTTTAATAGTTAAATGTGATTTATTTTAGGAATCCAATATGAAAAGTGTATTTTATTTTATTTTTTTGAGAATTGACACTGTATAACAGGAATTTAATAACAAATCTTGAGAATTTTTTGTATTATAATTACATATTTTTTTGATGGTCTTATTGGTATGTAATATTTGGATTATTGGAGTCTGAGAAAGTAGTGTATTTATTTTTATTCTTTTTGGACATGATTATCTACATTTAGTTGATTATTAATACATCTTTGTCGAGCTATTAATTCAAAGAAAATAGAAGAAATTTATATACTGATAACAAATTTATAATATTTTAAATACATATAAATTTTGAAGACAAAACTTCTATAAAGATGAGCATTAATGTAATATTACGATATTTCATATACGTCTACCAGTAGTGATGTGGCTGAATAAATATGAAAGATGACTAACATTTCAAAAGCTCTTTGATTCATAAAGATATGAACAAAGAGTCTTATAATATTTTATTATCAATAGAGAGAGAGAGAGAGAGAGAGAGAGAGAGAGAACACTAAGAACTTTTTGTTGCTATTCACGGTTTTTTAAAATACCTAATTGTCAAACATTATAAATATTTCAACTATAGTCCCAAATATCTCTTAAAAATAATTATTACGTTCTCATTTAAAAAAATCATAAAATTAACAATAAAAATGAATAAATTACCACAATTTTAAATGTTTAAAAATTTTAATTATACATTTAATAAATTGTTAAAAAATTAATGTAGAATCATTGAAGGTAGTTTTGGAAGGGCATTAGACTTTTCATGAATGAATACAATTTTAATTTAATTAGGTAAACTTAAAATGTAATATAATAAATAAAATATTATAAGATAATTCTACATTAATGAACAATAAGGGTGAATATGAAATTTAAATTTTTTGTAAGGATAGAATAGTCTAAAAATATTTCTCCCTTTTAAGGGCCTTTTAGGTATAGATATAGATATAGATATAGATATAGATGAGATGAGTACGTGTGACTATTTGATAGAAAATCTGATAGTTTTTATTCATTTTTTAATTGGATAAATTATACTCTCAGTCTAATTCTTTTAAATTTGTAGCAATTTCATATTCATTTAATTTTAGTTGCATATATCATCCACAAACTTTCATTAATCATCTAGATGGTCCCTTTTAACAAATTTATCACTAACTTAAATAAATTAAAGTAGCAAAAAATCATAATGAAAAACATGTAGTTGGGGTTCCTAACCTTTTCAAAAGTACAAATAAATTCTAGACCTTTTATTTTTTTAAAAATAAATTTTCATGTAAAACAATAAAAATTGTGTCATTCCAAATCTTTTAATTTGACACCTACGTCCCTTAGTATATGTACGCCGAAAGAACATTTGGAATTTGGATGAATTTCGTTCAAAAGTTCGTTAGTTAACAAAATTCAAACTTGTGACCTAATTTTAACTAATTTAATAATGACTAAATGTCTATGCACATTCTATTATTTAAAATAAAAATAAAAAGATACAAAAACAAAAAAACAAAAAAGAGAAAATTTCTTATTCCCCAACTCTACTCTACCAGATATGTGCAAAGCCGGTGGGATTTCTTCTCTTGATTTGGTGCCAAACTTACTCGAGTTTGGGTTCAAAACCTCCCCCGGTTCACAAAAAACCAAATTTGGTTTTTCACGAAACTAGGAAAAATTTCTCCCCGCCCTCGGTTTCAGACCCAAGCTCCTACGAGTTTGGATCCGAGAATGGAGGAAGGAGAAAAAAACTCCGATTTGTTCGGGGTGGGGGGGGTGGGGTGGGGTGGGGAGGGAGGGGGGGGTGGGGTGGGGAAAAAGAAAGTGAAGACGAAGATGTTTTTCCTTTTTTAAAAAAAAATGTTTGTATAATTGGATGTAAAGAAATCATTTTGTATTTTTGTAAAAGTTAGCGACCCCAACTGTAGTTTGTCTATTTTTTTTTTTTTATATTTTGCTATTTTAATTTATTTAAACTAGTTACAAAATCGTCAAAAATAAATCTATGCTAATTTGAAAGGTTGTGGATGATATTGCGAATAAAATTGAATGATAATAAAATTGTTACAAACTTGAAAGAATGGAAACGGTGAATATGATTTATCTTTTTTAATTCTAAATTCAACATGTTTTTAACGGTTAATATTTATCCTTCTTATGAGTCTCCTACTCCATTATATGTTAAATTCTCTAAAAGTCAAGAGTTTTGTTGAAGGAAATTAAGTTATTGAAATTTCAAATTTCTACAAATAAATGAAAACAAAATGTGGTAGAGAAATACAATATTTGGTATAAAATAGGCGAATTTTTACGCCGTCATGTCCAAACCACTTTGCTCCAAAATCAACATTTTTAATTTTATTTCCTTAAACGTTCAATTTTGGTGCAAGTTGGTCCTTACGGGACAAGAATTGGCACTTTTTTCTATTTAACAGTCATGTGGCTTGCTCATGGTCTATTCTTTAGGGAAGGAAGGGGGTTATTTTCATTAAGTCCGTTTTCCTTACAAAAACAAATGAGCGAAATGAACGAAAGAAAAGGAAAGAAAAAATAAAGAAACAAAAGAAATTTTCCATCGCCACCACTGTCAAGGTCGCCACCGCCACTGCTAACATCTCGATGCCATTTGTTATGGCTTATTCACCCTCTGCTGTCCCAATTTCATCTAAAACTCTCTACCATCTCTCACTAGTCTGAACATGTTCCATCATTCTACACCGCATCCATCAATAATCCCTCAATTCGTGACAAGCATTTTAGGTAGAACCCTACTAAAAATCAACTTGTAAGGAGAGAGTTCTTAAAGTGTTTATAAACTCACAAGTCAAGCCTTGTACAAGCGAGTTGAGATTCAGGAATGATCACTATAATATGTCATTATTATTATTATTATTATTATTATATTAACAATTTTTCACTTCGCAATAAAATTACGAGCTCAATGGCCCTGAAATAAAATTTTTAACTCAGGTTGGGTTGACCTTCCCAAATAAAGGGTCGACCGCCCCCAATATGGAGGGTCGACCACTACAACCACCTTCGCCAGCGCCAATAAATATTACTTCTCGTGGACTCTAGCAACTCCAAGTCACGTGACTCCTCTTTTGAATAGATTTTTCAAATTCAAGAAGAATTTTCATATAACGAAGAATCTTCTGATTCTTCCAACATCTGTAATACTGTTTGTCAAGGAATTTCTCGCAGCAAAACTGTCGACGTTATTACGAAAGACATAGAAGTTATTTTTGATACGATCAGCAAAATTGAATATCCAACTGAAAAATGAAATTGTCTCTATAAAATTCAGCACCTTGTTCTTTCCAAAGAACAAGTTCCTAAACTAGAAACTCATAATCTCAAAATATTTTCTCTAATTTGAAAATATGACTATACCCACTTCCCTACAAGATCTTCAAGAGAGGCCAAAAATTTGAAAGATGAACCTCAAATCTTAAAGAGAAGCTATCTTGGTACCCAATCAGAAGTCTTAGCTTTCAACATTATTTTTGAATTTAATAAACAAAAGACCTCGAGAGATAAGCAAAATATTCTAAATACGGATTTGTAGAATGAAGAAAAAAGACTTTATCAATGTTTTGTATAAAATACTGCTTCAAAAAATGGTATTTTCAGATGACAATTGTCATCAATGGAGAATATGAACTTTCGACTAAAGTTCTACTTGACACTGTAGCTGATCAAAATTGCATCCAAGAAAGTTTAGTTTTGGTTAAATACTTTGAAAAAATAACTGAATGTCTCTACGGTACCAATGGACAAAAATTCAATGTCAAATATAAACTTTCAAAAGCTCACATTCGTAATCAAGGAATTTGTTTCAAAACTCCTTTTATTCTTGTCAAAGATTTTCATCAAGATATTATCTGTGGCACCCATTTCATTGTTCAAATTTATCCATTTCAAGTTTCACAAGAAGAACTATTGACTACAATTTTGACCAAAAATTTCTTTATCCCATTTCTTATCGTAAAGTCAATGAAATCAAATCCAATTCAAAATATTCAAAACATTAACCTAAAGAAACAACAAATCCAACACCTTAATGAAGAAATCAAGTAAAATAATTGAATATTAGCTAATCGAGCCCAAAATACAACATACAATTTTGTTTCAAACAATTTCATGAAAAATGAGAGAAACATTAAAGAAATATGTTCCAATATTTTTAATATTTTTGAAAAGAAACAAGAAACATGTTTTTTGTTCAATTTACCCTATATTCAAAGTTTTAGTGAAGATATGATTCCTACAAAATCCTAAGTGCAGGCCCCATTCAAATGAGAGAAAACCGGTTGGTCCGAATGGTGTAAGGTAAATGGGTCCGAGACTTTTTACTATACCAAAATGAAAACACTTTGATGAAGCCTCACCATACATGGTACTCTTTGGGTCACTCATGATAGTAATGTTATTGTATTTTTTTGGGTATGATTGTTTTGGTTGTTTACGTTATGCAACGAATTTGATGCCCATCCATAAATTTGATCAACAAGCTCGATGATGCATTTTCATTGGATATCCATTGGGTCAAAATGGCTATCGTGTTTACGATTTTACTACTCACAATTTTTTTACCACTCGTGATGTTGTATTTCATGAACACATTTTTTCCTATTCTACCCATCCACCGATCACCAAGATGATGCTCATATCTTACTCTTACCATTCACCCACCATGACACTCTTCCAGACCCTTTACCACCTCCGTTCACTTCTACTTTACCAGATGTACCGACCAGTTCTTCCCCCATAGATTCTTCTCCCACTACAAATATTACTCCAGCCATAGAAAATCCTTTACCCAATCCCACATTCCCTATACCACCTCTACCACACCAATCTGGATGTATTACCAAGTCACTGCTCTTTGTCGCTGAATATCATGTTTACCATGCTCAGCATCTTGCTTCCAGCTCCTCATCCTCCACGTCCGGCACAAGGTAACCTCTTTCTCACTATGTATCTTATGCTCATCGTTTGCCATCCCACAGATCTTTTGTTTGCCAAATCTCCACCACTATGGAACCTACCACTTTTGAACAAGCAAACCAAGATCCTAAATGGCGAGCTGCCATGGCCTCCGAGCCCCAAGCCCTTGATGAGAACCACACTTGGTCACTTACCAATCTCCCTCATGGACATCGTACAATTGGATGCAAATGGGTGTATAAAATAAAATACAATCCTAATGGCACCATTTAAGTGTTACAAGGCTCAAGGTTGCAAGGTTCACCCAACGGGAGGGTATTGATTACAATGAGACATTTGCCCCTGTTGCTAAGTTGATCATAGTGCGATGCCTCTTTCCCGTTGCTTGTGTCCGTAATTGGTCTTTTCACCAAATGGACGTTCAAAATGCCTTCCTTCATGGTGATTTGTCCAAGAAATTTATATGCAAACTACCACCGTGTTTTCGCTGATGTGGGGAGTATCTTCGTATGTCGACTCAACAAATCCTTATATGGACTTAAATAGGCCTCTCGCAGCTGGTTTCACAAGTTTGCCAATGCCATTTGTCAAGCGGGCTATCAACAATCCAAGGCAGATTTTTCTTTGTTTACTAAGGTGCGTGGGAATTCGTTTACGGTGGTCCTTATCTTTGTGGATGACATGATTATCACGTGGAGTGATGATGATGCTATACTTGATCTCAAGCAATTTCTTCACAGCCATTTTTGAATAAAAGATCTTGACAAGCTAAAGTATTTTCTTTGAGTGGAAGTTGCACGATCCGCACAAGGTATCTCTATCTCCCAATGTAAATACACGTTGGATATTCTTGATGAAGCTGAGTTACTTGGTACAAAGCCAGCCAAATTCTCCATGGAAGAGAATTTAAAATTATCTCCTACAGACAGAGAAATCCTTAAGAATGCATCCCAAACAGGGAGACTCGTTGGTAAGCTTATTTATCTCACCATCACAAGGCCCAAAATTTCTTATGCGTTCATGTTCTTATCCAATATATGCAAGAACCATGAAAACCACACCTTGAAGCGGTTCATCATCTTTTACGATATTTAAAGGGAGCACCGTGCCAAGGTCTTGTTTTTCCTTCACGAGGCAATATCGCCCTGAGAGGATACTTGTGATGCGCATCGGCTCATCGCCCCATTACAAGAAAATCTGTTACTGGATATTGCATATTTCTTGGCAATTAACTCGTGTCATGGAAAACTAAGAAACGATTCATCGTTTCATGATCTTCACCGAAGCAGTATCGTGTAATGGCTTTAGTCACATGTGAACTCACTTGGATAAAAAATTTACTTGTTGATCTTTGAGTTTACCATCATTGACCAGCCAAGTTGTTTAGTGACAATCAAGCAGCCATCCATATAGCTACAAATCTGGTATTCCACGAACACACCAAACATATAGAGATTGATTGTCATGTTGTGCGTGAAAAGATTCAGATGGGAGTCATTACAACAACCTATGTTCCAACAAAATAGCAAATTGCCGATATCTTCACAAAGCCATTGGGATTATCAATGTTTCATTCTATCCTTAGCAAGCTAGGTATAGCTGACATCCACACTCCAGCTTGATGGGGGAGTATTAGAAGATCTCGCCAATCAACATATTTGACTTACCTTGATTTCAGAAGATCTCGTCAATCAACATATTTGATTTCCCTTGATTATAGAATCCGATCTTTGTAATTATGTAAACGAATTATATTTGGTCATTTACCTAGAATAGCTTGGTGATTTACCTAAAATAGCTTATTTGTGTAAGTATAAATAGTTGTATAATACATATAAATACTTTTCTCTGAATTCTTTTTCCTAAACTTAACAATTATGGAGAATTAGAAACTTTAATTCTATATCACCAAGAGTAAAATATCGCGAAAAAAAATAGGCACACACAAACACGCAAGTTTTATAGAGATTCGGTTTAATGTGAGACTACATTATCTTTCCGTCATTGTAGTAATTCAATGAAAGAGTAGTTTATAATAAGTAGGTTCCACAATTTAACATTTTCTAGTTTGAAAATTTAATTTTTGTTGCACTCTCCCATCTCTGATTATCCAAAGCAAGTACGTAGGATAATCATTCGTGGATTTTTTAAAAATCATTCACATTTGTGGTGAAGTGATGCCTTTTAATATTGTTTGGCGAGAATGGTACATTTTACAACATGTGTTGTGATCTTTAGCTTGAATCTTATCCTTTTTGTTGCCTTTTTGGTGTATTGTTTCATGTGACAATTTATAAATTATTTATAGATTTTTTAATAAATTAGATTTGACAATGTATGGTGAAAAAGATTCTCTATTTATTTTTTTGTAATATTGCTGCCTTTTGTGACATGATGTTATGGTTTAGAATTCATGTCATTAGCACACGTAACTATTTATTTGTCAATTATTTATTAATTGTCATCGTGTCCGCTGCACGTGTACACTACGTTGTGAGCTATTTTCTGTCATAGATGTCCCTATTTTAGAAACAATGTATAATTCTCATTTTGTAATGTTCACATTTATTTAAGCATTACGTAGTAATAGAACAATGTATTTTTAATTGTTTTGATTTATTGACTGATGTAAACGACTTTGATGAGCTTGCAAACGATGGGAAGAAACAAATAGATGTCAATAATTATCGGGCACATTTAGAGAAATCAATTATATTTGGTGAGAACAATCATCCCAAAAATTTTGACACCGATTTAACAACAAAAATAATAAGTTTGATCTCGATGATGATTTTTCTCGTAACAAAGATCTTTTGAAGATCATGGATTAAACAATTGAGAGGGTACGCGAGGAACCTAGAATTGAAGTTCAAAAAGTAAATATTTGCATATTCCATTTCTCTTAAATGATGTGTTTAATTTTGATTAAAACTAGATTTTTTTGTAAAAATTAATAAAATTGATAAAATACGTGTTTGAAAAATTGTAAAAAATTGTATATCTATGAAATGTGTAGTTAAAATTAATTATTTTAGATTTTAAATGAAATCAAACAAATCCAAAGAATGCTTAATAGCGGACATCTCTTGTTTTAGATTTTTACTTTTTATTTTATCTTAGATGGGATTCATTTTATGGAAAGTATATTAATTTTTACGAACATTTCGGTCCAAAGGCAATTTTAATGGATGAGACCCCCACCAGCTGTTCATTTTAAAAAGAAATCCATAAGTCTGGCATCTCTGTATGTAAATATGCCTATATCTTCATTGGGCGCTGCATTAGAGAAATTTAGTGGTACACTTAGAGCTCGTTTGGTAAATGATTAATGGATAAAGATAACATATAAAATTTGTCTTATCTTGATTGGACATAATTGAATTTTTGATAAATTTTTATCTGGATAACAATTTAAGCTAAAAATGATGATAAATTTTATCCTCAAAATGAGGAGGACAAAAATTTTAATTAGGATAAAAGTTCCTCAATTTTTTTAAAAGGTGAACATTCATATCCTAGGGTAATTGCCATCATTGCCCGCTACCTGCCGTCCACCATTTTCCTTGTACGCGTGTTGTGGATCGCATCCTAGCTTAACGTTAATATTCGTGACCATCAAGGATGACGGGAGAAGATAACTTGACATGAAATTATAGGTAGCCGTAATAACAGCAACTTCGTGTGATGAGCAGAGAACCTTAACAATAGAGTTTGGAGAAGCCGTTTTATAGAGCTTCCCTAAGGAGTTAGGAAGTTTCCTACCAAGGCAGATGACAAATGGAGTCTGTTTGGTTATGAACCGGGGTCGAAGGCGATAGTGTAGCAGTTACATTGTCGTAATTTCAGAATATTGCGAGGGCAATAGCTTAGCGTTCGAGTATCTGTTGGGGCTGAAACTTATTGGGCTTTATATTGAATATGTTAGCTTCACTACGGATTAAACGGAGCATCATTTGGAGGTCGGGAAAACCGATTATGAAAGTTATGATTCCTCGGCCAAAGACGCGTCTATTAGTGTCGCTTGGGTTATTTCTCCTCATCTATTATAAGGGAGACATGCTTGGTGAGTAGCTAGCGGATCCTCCGTGCTTCCGTCCTAACGGATGGGGCAGCCTCTGGGCTAACTTTATACACTAAATGAGCATTCCTTAGATGCGGTTTGAGTTAAACGATTGATCTCTTACCTATATCTATTTGGGGTGTAGTCGAGTTGGCTAAATTGCCATGTTGGAGTTGGTATTAAACCAAGCGATATATTAAATTGCTTTTGCTGGTCAAGCCACTCTTTATGCCATGAGTAGTGGATGTTAGAGGCCCTTACCTTAGGCTTTGGACGCCAATGATTTGAGAAAGCCTTAGCAAACAAGCAAGGTATTGAACAGAACTTAACAAAATTAGAAGGGGCATGTTGTCCACACTTTAGGCGCTGGCGCCAATGACATGGGTGCCTTAGCGAACGGGCAAGGCGTGTGCAGAATTTGAAGATTGATACGCCAATGATTTGAGAACCTTTGCACTAGCTGAGTAGAAAATTGAGTGGTGTCAACTATGTTCCTAGGGAGAACCGTATTGTATATTTATGAATGGATTAAACATAGACGACAAAGATGCATCTGGCTTCCAAAAACTCAAAAGCTTTAAGCAAGAGAATGTTGGGCTCAAAATTTGTCCAAGTTGAGAGCTTAAGGTGGACTTCAATTTGGTATGTGACAGATGTCACTAAGGACATATATACCTGTTCAGTCGAGAAACTAATATTTCGGGTACAGGATGAAGATTGGGACCGAATATAATCTGAGATTCTTCGTTATTGTGCCATGCGAGGCACAATTGGTTAGGATAATCATACCTGGCAGGGTGCACCGAATATTTGGGAGGGGCAAACCTGAATTCTTATATGTTGGCGTGTTTTTGAAGATGTCAACACATTTGAGCGGAAGAGGGTGTCACAGATAGATCTGTGCACATGTGTTAGAGGATATTGCATCAGCAACAACTAGTCAGTACAGGATGTTATCAGCGATAACTAGTCAGTATGGGATGGCTTGGTTCTGAGTTGATTTAGCGTTGTTGATTCAAGGGTCGACTGGCTTGAGAGTCTAGAAGAGTGAGACTATGCAGGATTTGTGCTCATGTGTTGGAGGACATTGCATTAGCAACAACTAGTCGGTATGGGATGGCTTGGTTCTTAGTTGATTCAAATTGTTGATTCAATGGTCGACTAGCTTGAGAGCTAAAAGAGCGAGATTATGCAGGATGCACAATAGTTGAAGTAGAGATCCGATTATACTAAATTCTTAGTATACTCCATGTCAACGAGGATGTTGATAGAATTGAGTGGAGGAGGATGTCGCTGATCACATCTTAGCTTAACGCTAATATCCGTGACCATCGGGGATGATGGAAGTAGTTGGCTTAACATGGAATTATAGGTAGCCGTAATAATAGCAACTTCGTGTGATGAGCAGAGAACCTTACCAATAGAGTTTGGAGAAGCCGTTTTACCGAGAGCTTCTCTAAGAAGTTATGAAGCTTCCTAATAAGGCAAATGACCAGCGGAGTCCGTTTGATTATGAAATGTAGGGGCCGAATGCAACAGTGTCATGCAGTAGCATTGTCGTAATTTCAAAATATTGCAAGGGTAATAGCTCAGCAGTCGAGTATCTTTGGGGCTGAAACTTATTGAGCTTCATATTGGATGAACTCTTTCAAATGGGCCACTTGGAGGTCGGGAGAACTAGTTATGAAAGTTATGATTGGCTTCGCATCTATTATAAAAGAAGCATGCTTGGTGAGCAATCACCCTAGACTCCTCCGTGCTTCCTAATGGAGGGGACCGACAGCTAACCTTATGCACTTGAGCAATCTTTAAAGGCTACGGGGAAACTAAGGGTTTCTTTAGGCACATCAAGAGAGGGCTAAAGTAAGAGGCCTTTGGGCGAGAGAGCCCGGAAGAGGGGCGATATAGAGCATTGCTATGCTCATAGCAATGCTCAAGATACGGTAACACCTCTAGGTCGAATGAGCAATCGAGAAAAACACTCTAAAGGCCTTGTATGCTAAGTCGTGCACTTTGGCTATAGGTTCTAGCCGTGCCACGGGAGTTCGTTGGCTAAAAATACGATCGTAGGGTGACGCTGCATAGTTGGGCGAATATGGCAAGATGATGTTGTTGTTGGATTGAGAAGCTATGAAGGCACTTCAAGCTAGCCAGGGATTATTAGTTGGCCCTGCCCCTAACGAAGGGCATTATGGCACGCACTTAACCAATATGGCCATAGGAAGGGACGAGTACAAAGATTGTGTTGTAGGACATGCAAATGACCCTAAATGCTTTCGATGGAGCTAGAAGCGCTCCCATCCATCGAGTATGCTTAGAGAAGATTGTATGTTTTGCATAAGCATGTGGGAAAGCTAGCTAAGTCGGGTCTAACAGAGTTGGAGAACATAGATGATGATGTGCATTGTGAATAAGCAAGTGCCTTGGCACCAAGTATAGTGCAGGGATGCATTCGAGTATTCACACACTAGTAGGATTTGTGGAAAAAATGAGCAATGAGTTATATCTGGACTCGTGATGGAGAAGACGGAAGGTAGTTGAATAAAGTGAGACTACTGCCGCAAGGGACGAAAAATAGTCGTACTGAGCTACTAGAATAGTTGGCCCCTGGCGCCGCTGCCACCACCATCTATCACCGCCCTCCGCCTCTCCTACCACTTCGTCGCTCCACCCTTTTTTTCTTTTAATTTTTTTATTTACTTTTTTCGTTTCATTAAGAATAAAAGTTGAATTTTCTTTTTTACAAAAAAATTGATTATTTTAAGAGTGGCTTTTTCCATTGTTATACTCAGTTGAACCAAATAGGATAATAATAAACATGTTATCCGGATAACTATTATCTAGATAACTTTTATCCGAGATAAATATTTTTATCTATAAAACAAACTAAATTTTGTGTTTAAACAATAGCATCAATGTGTTTGAAGCTTAGTTACTTAGAGTGTCCAAACCAAATCATAAGATCCCAACTTATGCAACAACGAAGATGTTCTAAATCCTCCTTCTGAGTTTGGTACAATTGAATTGAAATCAAGAGTAAGTCATGGTGGTAGGAGTTAATTGATGTAGGGTGTTCTTTAAAGGACATGTTTTATCTTTCTTTTTTTAAGTCTTTGAAATAAAGAGTAGGTCATATTCACATATTTTTATATAATGTCTGAAAAATTGCCAAATATAGTGACAAGTTAAAGATAAGGACAAAAACTGTCTTTTTACGCTATTTTAACAGACTTATGTGAAAAGGGACGATTTCTGCCTATTAACAAAAGGTTGTGTATAAAATTGTGACGAAAAAAAAAGTTGAGGATAAGTTTGTAACTAACTATGCTCAAAGATTGAGAACAGATGATGCAATTTGACCAATTTATTTCTTTCGGTGCAGTTCTTTGAATTGTCTCAACTATTGAAGATTAAACTAGATAGGGGGCTTCTGACCACTATTGATACCTAGATGATCAAATTAAGGGCCATTTTGGTATATTGACAAATGTTAAAGATGATAGATAAATTTTATCTTAGGATGGTTATATTCAAACTGCAATTTGTTACAAGCACACTAAATTTTAATTGTACTTAAGATCCTCAACTTTTGTTTATTGTTGCAATTATGTTCTTAAATTTTTTTCATCGAATTCTTATCTTCAATTTTCATTAATTAGTACATTTCATCATTAATGATAGTTTTTGTCGAGATATTTTGTTTACGTGCTTTGAAATGAGGAAAAATATTTTATCGTACTTTTATATCTATTACTTTTTTAAAATATGACGGACAAATAAGTCTTTTTTTGAATTCCTAACAAATGTGTTAGATGGAAACTATTATCAAACACAAAATGTGCCATTTAATGAAAAGTTCAGGATAAAAATGTGATAAAAAAAAGTTGGGGACATGAGTGCTATAATGTTCATAGATTAAGGATGTTAAACAAGTAAAGAAAATTCGACAGCGAGGGAGTGCGGTTCGCGGCCAACTCTATCAACTCACTGGATAAACATTCAACACAAATTTAAACAAGTAAAGGAAATTTGACAGGGAGGGAGTGTGGTTCGCGGCCAACTCTACCAACTCGCTGGATAAACATTCAACGCGTATTCAAACGAATAAAGATAATGTGTTTTCATTAGCCTATGTTGCCAAATAAAGCAATCTAAATAAAAATGTGTGTCACCAAAAGCTCTACGTTTAGGAATCAGAAAGCAACACTAGTAAGAACAGACAAGACCCTTACGTCCCGCTCAGACCCTTGGGATCTGCATATCCTGGGACCCCGAGTTTTGCTAACATATCCTAGGCCTTCGATAACTCCGACAACGCCTCGGTCAACTCTTTATCTTTGCCATGGATCATGTTCTGGCAAGACCTCAACTGCGATTCAGACTTCTTCTGAGCTTGAACACATGCCCTCTAGATCATTTTAGCTTTGGTAATGTCATATATGGCACGTGCCCTCTCGTCTTCAGAGAATACGAGCTGTTCGCGAAGGTCTTTGTTTTCTAAACGCAGCGCGTCGACATCTTCGTCTCCCCCAACAGTGGAGTGCAATTCGTCAACCTTCATCGCTAGTACTTTGTACAACTCGCATTTAAGCACATGACTTCGAGAAGTATACATTTCGGCCAATTTCAACAACTCTTTCAATTCCGCGTTATCTACGGCTTTCCCAAGTGGAGAAGTCCATTACTTATGAACTGAGGCCGCTGCTATGGCAGCCGGAGCTGGCAATTTTCCTAAAATTGTTGAGTCCAGCTCATCCCGACGAGACCTAATGTTGATGTATTCGTATTTTCTGGCAGGAGGAGGAACAGGGGTTTGGAATGCCTCCTCCCTGCTATCGGCGCCCGCCTTCCTCTTACCCAATTGTTTGAAGCTTTCCGATGGAGGCACAGGTCCGCATGAGTCGGAACAGAAGGCACCTCCGATGTTACTTCTAGCACCAATGGGATGAAATAGAAGCTGCTTACCATTGCCTCCGGTGCCTGCGAGACAGAAACCTCCGAAACAGACGCCGCAGAAGACACCGAAAGTGAAGGAGGAATATCATCCACAACCCCACCACGCCTTATCTTAAGCTTTGGCACGCTGGAAAAATAAAAGCCCGACATGACTGATGGCAGCTGCAATCTAAATATTGCGGTAGGAGAGCAAAGTTAGGAGAAATAAAATGAAGTTCTGCAAGCGTGTATATAATCATTGGAAAATACGAGCAGTCGGATAAACCAGCACGTGGGGAAGGGGTGAATCCACCTAAACAAACCCTAGGAATATGTAAAAGGTGCATGAAGATACGCACATCGTGGGTTGCACGGTCATTACTACATGATGACACCACCAACATGTATCCCACGTGGAAACGTAAAGTACGAGAGCCTCGCATGGTTTGCGAGAACGTCTTGACCCACGAGCCTAGCAATTGCGTGGAAGTGAAGGTAGGGGTGAACGCCAGAACTTTGAAATAACACGTCTGCAGTGGCTGTCCTTCACCAGTCGCCGAAGTTGCCTGGTCCAGATATCACAAGCCATCCACTCAAACAAGGCAACAAACATAGAAATTTTGGTACAATCTCATTTTATTCATCATAATTCAAAGTACAAGGCAAAAACAAACAAGTATGATTATTATCCTACTACTCCGCTGCCTCTTTGGGTCGGTACATATTGGGATCTAGGATCTACTGAGTCTATACATTAGTCTTTGTAACCCCAAGCCTCGTCAAGGGGCAGAAATCTGATGGCACCATGGTCAGGAGTCTTCTAAAATCAATACGAGTTGATTTGGTGACTAATTAGGCCATACTGCTAAAAAAATGCCGTTGACACCTTTCGGCAGATGGCTTCAAGCCCCATCATCCGAATCAGGGACGCACCATTTGGACTAAGGCTACTAGGTCCAACCCTCCCATACGTTTAGTCTTCTGAACGTTGATTAGCTGGGCATTTGGTCCTATGAACGTTGATTCTCTAATTGTTAGGTCTTCTGGACGCCATTTCTGTATTCGTACTTTTATAGCACGTTTGCTATGAAAGGTATGGTCACACGAATAAAAAAAACTATAAACATGGGGGCTAACTCACGTGATCTGCCAGAATCACGCGTGTGTGAGAAACACGTTGAAGGGCCCTTGATGCTTTTATAGGGGCTGCATAGGAACTTGACATAGGGCAATAAATGAGATAATTAATGTACAGCCGCCACAGGGGCATTTGAAATGCCACACGTCTGTATTGCTTTCCTACCTACTAGGACATGAAAGACACTAACTTTTCGAATTCTACAAAGAAGTCAGTGACGTTAATGTCCAAGGGAATGATTCTCCAATTTCATAAGCAACTTTCCACACCTAGTGGGCACAATCGTTCATGAAGTTACCACTTTGAAGGCACACAACGAATTTTCACGCAAAGATGTTACGATTAAGAAGATAAATCCGATGGTTAACATTGGAATATATGCAAAAAAAAGAACAAAGTTTAAAGTCTATATGCCCCGCCGCCTCTCTATAGGTCAGCACAATGCAGGCCTTCCTCCACAACAGGTGGAATGATTTGATCCTCGGCTTCGCCTGGAACAGTGTCGGGCGCCGGAGCCTCAATAGGAGCATGTCGAAGGAAAGAGATATCCCACTCCGAATGGGTTTTTGTGATCCGCTCGACCAGCTACTCACCACCTATGGTCATGAAGCGATGGGTGAGGTCCTGATACTCAGATGTATCCACAAACACATCCTGATATGCCACCACTGTCCTAGCTTCGGCATCGGCGCGCTCGACTCTAACCCTATCCACTTCCTACACCGGTCGCGCCGCCTTATTATCCTTTTCTGCTGCGGACGATCTCTGATCTTTGCTTTCTTTGGTGGCTAGCATGGTCTCAGCTGCGAAGGTCTGATCTTCGGCCAACTTCTGAGCTTCCTCGACACGCTTTTGAAAAGCCTCAGTAGCCCTCTTCTGATCTCGAGCTTGTTTCAAACTCTCTTTGGCGACCTTTAGCTTGATTTCATACTTGCCCCTCGTATCAGCCTCCTTCGTCACAACCAAGTCCAGCTTGAACTGGAGGGCCCTCTTCTCAGACTCCAGCTGTGCCTTCTCGAGACTCATGGCCTTCAGGTCTTCGAAAAGCTTCCTGGACTTGGCCTCCTCTTCGCTATACTAACCATCAAAACTTTCCAGGGTGCTGAATAACTCTTTGGTCTTAACCAACCCCCATCCGCTCGCGTATGGTGGCTTCCTCGATCGATTTTTCCTATTTTGGGTCCAGTATTGTATACGCTCGTCACCATCATCGCGGAATGGGTGGAGAGCAGTTCTATCACAGAAGTTTCTAATTTCCACTGGCACTAGAAAATGTGGACACGACTCTCCTGACCAGCCGATGAGCCAGAATTCTCTGTGCCCTCCTCCATCAGGGCGCGGTGAAGACCGGTGCCTTTTCTCAGCCCGTCTCGTCTTGTGGACATCCTTTATAAACCCTCCCATGGCATTGGGAGCCTTTCTATTCGGATGGCTGCCTCACCCTCGTCCTCAGCGATTCTCTTTCCCTTATACTTTGGGAGAGCGGGGTTGGATGGATGATGGGAAGACGAAGGCGGTGGCGGATGATGAACTGTCTGGCCAGGAACTGGAATGTTGGAGACCGGAGGATGGACTTTATTTAACGGTGTAGTGTTCTGGACCTCTTGAGATGGACAAGACGCCTCCCGAGGAGCCTATGCCGAGGAACTCTCTCCACTGGCGGGACGGGCGAGACAGAGCGCATGAATACCCTTAAACCTGAAAGCTATTGACATAAACACCAAGATACAATTCATTAAGGCATTTTTTCATAACTAAACCAATATTTTGCAACTTACGAGACTCACCCATCACCTGTAGCTAATCAACAAATTGTCATCTTTCAACAAGTTGATGAGACTCCTGAAGTCCCTGTCAAGCGCTCGTACCCTATTCCACTTCGACTTCAACTCTCTTTGGTCCCTCTTTGGGATAGGTGGCTTCCCACAGTCTGCAAAAGTAAGCAAGACATTAAGTAAGGGACTATGATCAAAAATTCGCATAAAGACAGTGGTGTGTACCAAGTTCTCCAAATTGACGGAGAATAGACACGTGAAGAAGAGGATCATCTGGCATGAGCTCTCCACCTCCCCCTCTCCTCCCAATGAAGATGAACCTCTCCTTCAATTATGCACTTTGTTGGGACTGTCGATAGCCGTCCTCCTATTTCTGACATGGCCAAAGAGAGATATTGTACCAACCTGCAGATCGACAGGGCCGGTATACAGATTCAAACTCCCTCAGAGTCAAATTTTCTCCAGCCTCGGCAATACCCCACAATAGGTAGGAGGCCACCATTTGTCCTCAGCCATTCGGTGTTATCTGGCAAGGGGCCAGATTCCAATCTTTCAGAACCTCGTGGAAGAAATGGTGCATGGGCAGGTGAAGGCCTTACTGCATCGCGGGTTCGTAAATCGCGATGAATCCTTCAGGTGGATCGTCGGTGCTCTCCTCGGAACCCAGGCCCTGAGTGTCACGGACGCAGAAATATCATAGGATAATCGTATGTCTTCCAACTCCGCTTCAGTGATCCTCGAATGAGCCATGGAAGCTTTGGTGGCCGACCGCTTGAGCTCCTCGTTGAGTGCTTTGGCTCCTGGGGCATCCCTCTTATCGGACGATCCTCTCATCTCGGGTACCCCGGCGTCAAGCCGCCCTTTTTCTACGGCCTCTTTCAACGATCCGGTTGGGCAAGCCCTCCTCCCGCTTGTGGACATGGTAGACAGGCGTGCAACTGAAGGCGCTTGGTTCACTTCACCTACACCATTGGCTGACGGAGATTATAAAGATGATGATGATGACTCACCCGGATACTAGGGTTTGTCCGAGCATCCGGCTGATTTTGCGAGTCATCGTATCCAGAAGACATTACAACCCCTCTCAATTTTAGAAGAAGATACTTCTACTGTTGCCGAAATGTATGGCAGGGTATAATCTCCAAATTATGAACTCAAGAGATAATTACGAAAGCAGACTACGAAACAAATCAAAGCAACTCTCACCGCACTTACCTCTGAACTGCAGTCAGAACAATGCACACACTTTGAAGTTTCTTGACTATCGGCAGAGCATTCCACAACACTCACAACAGGCGCAGAAGCAAGAAGAAGTCATTAATGAAGAAGGGCGCCAAGCTTTATAGATTGAGGCATTTTAATCCATACCATCCAAATCCCAAGCGTTACACCCGAACCATTGATCAATGGACGCGTGTTCAAAATAGGGCAACAGGAGGGAAACGGAACCCTAAGAGTTTATTGAAACAAGGACACGCGCCTCACGCGTGTCCCCATTGTCTCGTCACTCGCCATTAGCATTAAATGCATACACCCTCTCACTGATGATTACCTGGTCACTAGATTGACAACCTTGATTGACAGAGTCACACCAACCACGAACATGTCACCAAATGTCTAGTCACTTGAAGCCTCCAACCGTCATAAATGTTCAACTTCAGACTTGGAGGACCATACTGGGTAAGTTCAATTTATACTAGATAAGCAATTCAACGCACGAAGACCACATTCTGCAGAATCCGCTGAATTCGCCTTCGACAAAATTTTGTCCAAAAATGTCTTCTCTTCTTTTACTTTCAAAGTCCCACGTCTACTATAAATAATAAGCTTGGACTTGGTGGACTATTATTACCACCTAATTTTGGTAAGGCCTCCACGTCAGTAAAGGTCCAATGAAGATCTCGTATAGGCCCAATTCAGGCCTTACTAAAGTCTTATAGGCCCAGAGAAGATCTCCTAAAGTTATGAAAGTTCCATAGAACCGGCGAAAGCCTTGTAGGCTCATTAGGCATTGAAACATCTCTGGATCAGGATATTGCGAAGCCCATGAACATTCTCAACACTTACGACCAACCCATAGCGCCTCGCCGGGCTTCGTATCTATTGTAACTGACGGACAGCATAGTATTTTGGAATGACCAAAGAGATAATTAAAAGAAGATTGCATTAGATTGGCACACGGATCCTCACAAAGAAACCAAATCGTAATCTCCTAAAGATTAGGCAACGTGATAAATTCAAATAAGGACGATAATCTAAGAGGTTGCCCTGACAATCAATCATCCATATCCCATAAGTAAGGAGGATCCGATTAGATATCTAATTGATTATTTCCCAAATCAATTAGAACTCGTGCTATAAATACAACGTCTCCGGTTATTCTAAGGTACGCTCTTTTTACACTTAAATTTCACCCTAAACTCTGCTCAAATCTATGCCTGCTTGTCCCTCCTACACCCAATTACTTTTGTCCCCGTGCATCATTCTACATTCCAACAGTTGACTTGATCATCAGAGTACCAACGATCGCCGGACCCTTTTTCTCTGGAGATCTTGGTGCCTAACGATTGTCCAAGTGTGCAGGTAACATACAATTTGGCAGAGGAGTGACTGGAGATCTGTTGACACGTGGACAATACAGTTCGACGTCAACATTTGCAATCCAAGTCATTCAATTTTTAGATTTTTGCAAGTTGATCCCCATATTTATATTTTTATATCAATTTAGTCCTTTATAGTATCACTATTTGATACAGATATTACACTGATATTGTGTATCAATGCTTGATACAGATATTACAAATGATATTTTGTATAACTGAATATGTTATTGAATATGTTACATATTATATTATGTTATTTTACACATCACATGTTACATGAATTGATATTCTGTATCACTGATGTTACTTATGTTACAAATGATAAAATCAATAGCTTTATTTGTTTAATTTGGCATTATGTTACATATCTATATCACACTAATGTTACACAGTATCAATAGGTTTTTAGAGTCCAATGTGTATATGAATAGGAACTTGTTGAAATTTAGAGTTGGTTTTATAGTTGTAACAGTTGTAACAGTTTTTGTTTAGTATCGCGATCTGATACAGATGTTACAAATGATATTGTGTATCACTGTTTGATACAGATGTTACAAATGATATTTTATATCACCGAATATGTTACAGATTATATTATGTTATTTAAACACAGCACATGTTACATGAATTGATATTTTGTATTACTAATGTTTTACATCTCAATTTGTAACACAGATTGTTATAAAATATCATTTGCAACATATGTATCAAATAGTGATACTATAAAGGACTAAATTGATATAAAAATATAAATATGGAGATCAACTTGTAAAAATTCAAAACTTGAAAGACTTGGATTGCAAATAAAAGAGGACGAAATTGAAATGAAAGAGGAAGTATATGGACTAAAGTGAAGATATTATAAAGATGAAGGACTTATCGTGTAAATAATCAAGAACTCAAGCAGCAAATTTACTTATTCAGTTACCGTATATTATTTAATATAATAAATTAAAATATTAGTTTTTAAAAAATAGTATTTTTAAAATAAATGAAACAAAAATGGTTTTTTGGATTTATTTTCAAAAAGTGGCTTATTTATGTAAAAATCTCGTCGAAATGGGATGTGTTGGCTCGACAGACCCACCTTCATCCAAGCCAGTTTAGGCCCATTGAGAGCTTGAATCGACATGTTTTAATAGTTCGGGTCTAGTTTGAACCGTCTTCTTAATTTGGGAACCAAACCAATCTGTGGACCCACCAATATGCAGGCCAGGTCAGTCTAATCTGTTGTCTTTTTTTTTTTAGGAATTGAATTCGATTTAAAATTAAACCATAATGGAAAAAAAAATTGAACATTTTCGTCGATTTGGTGCATCGTTAAATATAAAAACAAAAAATTGTATTTTAATTTACTAGTAATAGTACATGCATCATTTTTACGACTGTATAGAGTTTTCTTTTCTACTAGTCCAAAAATTATTACATGTGTATGTCTTCATATTTCACAATTTATCAATTTTTATCTCTTCAAATCATCTCCACAAATTCATCTTATTTTTCCTTCTTCACCTACTGAGTCTACGATTGAATCCCACTACCTATAAAATGGTATACTAGTTGTAAGTATGTTAGAACTAGGTTAATACCCTAGTTCCGACCAGGGATAAATGGGGGTGGGATGGTG
This sequence comes from Forsythia suspensa, assembly GCA_023638005.1. Classification (NCBI taxonomy): domain Eukaryota; kingdom Viridiplantae; phylum Streptophyta; class Magnoliopsida; order Lamiales; family Oleaceae; genus Forsythia; species Forsythia suspensa. The sequence goes on along the minus strand of CM042674.1, from coordinate 32,643,627 downwards.
GGGGTAGGATAAATGTTTTGACCAATTTTTTGATTTGCGAAAAGTGTTACCCACGTGGCCATTGGTAGGGGTGTGATAAATGTTTTGACCAATTTTTTGATTTGCAAAAAGTGTTACCCAGGTGGCATGGCCACGCAGGCGGTGTGTACCATAATTGGTATCCGCCATGGGTGCTTCATCATCACTCTTTAACTAAAAGACATCAAGGACCACAATTGAATCATGTAATAGAACTACAATATCAAAAAGATTGGTGCAGTGGCTGATGAACTAAAATTAGATTGTAGACTTTGATAACTCGCAACTTGTCACATTCAGCATAGCCATAGAAGAGGTGAATATAGTTCTGTTTAGCAAAGAGTAGGCCTTCGCGAAGAGCTAAAACTTCACCATCCTCAACTGTGTAGCCCCATCGATCCGTGCAGCTTTCGCGACAATACATGATTGATCCTTGGTCATCCTGGATTACAGCTCCAATCCGATTTAATTCATTCCCAAATTGCACAGTTGCATTTGTTTTTAGCTTGAGCCCATCCCCTGCTTGGTCAAGTGGCTAGGCAATCGAGTACGTGGATGTCTTTCGCGCTATTGTACCATCAAGAAATATATTATGAAAAAATTGAGTGTGAGAAGTTAAGGGTGCGTGAGAACTGGGAAGAGAGAATGAGAGACGAAAACTGTGCTGTCGGATTTCTGTGAAAAGTGACTCCAAAGTAATCAATCAAACTGAAAATTGGAAAGGATAAAAATAAACCGAGGTAAGAGTTGAATTCTTTGTCCTTAAGTCTATTTTGCCCCGCTAAGGTGCCTACGGTATATGGCAAAAGACTCCCAAGATACAACGGCTTCCTACTTGTGGTTGAAGCACTTCAAACCACAAGCACAACGAACTGGAAATCGGTTTTGTACTCCAAAAGATGAAATGAAATGAAACACCAAAAAAATCATGCACCAAATGCAATGAATTTTTGGTTCAAAGATGAAATATGAGTGAATTAAAATTGCAAAAGTGTTTTCTGTATCATTCCTCTGAAAATGTGGACGTCCACAGCCCTTTTTAACGTTGGAGATCCGGTTGAAAACGAAAAGGAATGAACCAAATCGTAAAACCCTTCAAAAGGACATGTCTGATCGCGCAAACCTATGCGATCGCATGGTTTAACCAAGCTGCGATCGCATGGTACAAAAATCAGAACAAACTTGATCCAAATTTAACCATGCGATCGCAAGACTTTGCCTCCTGCAATCGCATGGAAGAACCAAAAAGTATTCTGCTTAAAAATTAAGCCAGTTGCGATCGTAGCATAAATTAACCATGCGATCGCATGGGTCAAACTTTGACCCGAATTTGTCCTTTTTCGTAATTTCTCATTCATTTGATATTGGTTTCGAGATGCTAAATATATCCTTTAAATATGCAGATAAATTTGAATTTTCTTTCTGGGCGTTGCCCCCGAGCCCCCACAAGGGATGCTGCCTCCTCGACCCCCGCGACCTGACCGGGCAGGTCGATCTCCGTTCCGAGAGCGTTGCCCCCGAAGCGTCGAAATGGCAAACAAATTTGCTTAAACGGATTGGGTCGGGTCTGTATATTTTGGCCAAGTTGACACTTAGTCAATTTCTCGATATTTTAAACCAATTTCCAGCAATCCCCCACATGAATGAAAATTCCTTGATACGCAAAACACGATGCAAATGAAATGCAATGATATGCAGACTCTAACAATGGAGTACATGCGACAAGTCATAGCATCAAGATAGGTAGCTTGTGGCTTTGAACCTTCTTTAGTTGAATACAATCGGATTTACTAGGCTAGTTGGTGAACACGATGTTTTTGAACCATCCAAATGTTCGTGTAAACCCAAACAATTGTACCAACACCATAACTCATCTAACCAATTCGGTTCTCATGGTTGTGTCCATTTTGGCCCCGGACAACTCTTGGTTTCATAAGTGCTCTAAGAGAATTAAGCCTCGAATTCTCGTAGAAGAGGCCCCACTTCACACTTATATAGGTGATCTCTTACCTTTCCACTTTAAGGTTTTGAATCATTAAAAGTATGTATACTTATCCTTATACATATTTGACATAGCACTTTTAAAAATTAGGAATGGGAATAAGTGCTTTATTCTGAATCTTTTATAACTTAGTTGTCCCATTGAACCAAGATTTTGAGATCTCCAATCTACAAGGTTGGGTCTCCGTTATAAAAATTTTATTCAATATGCTTTAGGCCCATTCCCCTCGAAAGATAGTATACTTAATCTCTTGCAAGTCCTTTCGTCAAAGGATCAGCCAAGTTCTCTTTTGACTTCACATAGTTAATAGAGATTATACCATTCGATATTAACTGCTTTAATGGTATTATGTCTCCGACGAATATGTCGAGACTTACCATTATACATACTTGTTTTGTGCCCTTGCTATTGCCGACTAATTATCGCAATGTATATTAATTGCGTAAACTGGCTTTTCCCAACATGGAATTTCTTCAAGAAATTACGAAATTTTTCTCGCTTCTTCTCCCCTTTGTCTAAAGCAATAAACTCAGATTCCATTGTGGATCAAGCTATACATGTTTGCTTAGACGATTTCCGGACACACGGCTCCACCTCCAATGGTAAATACATAACCACTTGTGGATTTTGAATCCTTAGTGTCGAGATATCCAATTTGCATCGGCATATCCTTCTAACACCGTGGGATATCTTGAGTAGTGTAATCCATATTCAACCGTGTGTCTTAGTATCTAAGAACTCGGTTTAATGCCTTCCAATGTTCAACATTTGGATTACTAGTGAATCTACTCAACTTGTTGACTATGTATGCTATATCCGGTCTTGTGCAGTTGGTAATGTACATCAAACTGCCTATGACACGTGAATATTCCAATTGAGATACGGGCTCACCAATATTCTTAGCTAAGTGTATACCTAGGTCAATCGGTGACTTAACCGGTTTTCGTCGTCATACGCCTTAAACTTCTTAAGTATAGTCTCAACATAATGTGATTGAGATAATGACAAACCATCGGATGTTTTAGAGATTTTAATCCCTAATATCACATCCGCCACTCCCATGTCCTTCATGTCAAAATGTTTTGTTAACATTTTCTTAGTCGAGGAAATGACTTTTGAGTTATTTCCCATAATTAGCATATCGTCAACGTATAGGCATACGATCACATATTCATCGGGTGTGTTTTTAATGTAGACACACTTGTCACATTCATTGATTTTGAAGCCATTTGACAACATAGTTTTATCAAACTTTTCATGCCATTGCTTCGGTGCTTGTTTTAATCCATACAAGGATTTTACAAGTTTACACACCTTCTTTTCATTTCCCGGTGCAACAAACCCTTCGGGTTGTTCCATATAGATTTCTTCTTCTAATTCACCGTTTAGAAACACAGTTTTAACATTCATTTGATGTATTTCAAGATTATACAATGCCGTGATTGCAATCAAGACATGTATAGACGTGATTCTTGTCACCGGTGAATAAGTATCAAAGAAATCGAATCCTTCCTTTTATCTATACCCTTTGGCTACTAATCTAGCCTTGTATTTATCTATTGATCCATCCGATTTCAATTTCTTTTTGAATATCCATTTACAGCCTAAAGCTTTGTTTCCCGGAGGGAGTTCAACCAATTCCCAAGTATGGTTACTCATGATGGATTCAATTTCATTACGTACAGCTTCTTTCCAAAAAGGAGCTTCGGGAGTGGACATTGCTTCATCAAATGTCCTCGGATCATTTTCAAGTAAATTGGTTACGAATTCTGGACCGAATGTCTTAAGAATTCGTTGTCTTTTACTACGTCTCGGTTCTTCATTTATTTGAAGATTATCGTTATTTCTATGTAAATTATTATAAGTTCGTTTAACTGAACTTGCTTCCTTTTCTTTACACGGAAATTTGTCTTTAAAGAAGACCGCATTTCTTGATTCAATAATCGTGCCTCATGTACATCAAGTACTTCAGATTTATGAACCAAGAATCGATATGCACTACTATTGATTGCATATCTAATAAAGATACAATCAATTGTCTTTGGTCCAATCCTAACTTGTTTAGGTTTGGGTATTTGTACTTTTGCTAAGCACCCCCACACTTTGAGATATTTGTAAGAAGGTTTTCCACCTTTCCATAACTCGTAAGGTGATTCAACCTTATTCTTGTGTGGTATCTTACTTAGGATATGATTTGCGTAAAGTATGGCTTCCCCCACAAGTTTTGAGGTAAGCCCGAACTTATTAGCATTGCATTCATCATTTCCTTTAGAGTTCGATTCTTACGCTTCAAGAATCCCATTTGATTGAGGTGAATATGGTGTAGTAGTTTGATGAATGATTCCAAATTCTGCACACAATTCCTCAAATGGTGCAACGTATTCTCCACCTCTATCACTACGAATCATTTTTATTCGTTTTCCAAGTTGATTTTCAACTTCGGTTTTGTAGTGTTTGAACACTTCCAAAGCTTCATCTTTGCTTTTCAACAAGTATACGTAACAGTACCTTGTACAATCATCTATGAACGTGATGAAATACTTTTTACCACCTCTTGTTTGTACAAACTTTAAATCATACACATCCGTGTGAATTAATTCTAAAGGTGTTGTGGTTCGTTCAACCGAATGAAAAGGTGCTTTGGCCGCTTTTGCCTCTACACATGTTTCGCATTTTCCATTATTAAAATGCATATTCGGAAGTAAACTTAAATTCATCAACTTACGTATTGAATTAAAGTTTGCATGTCCTAATCTATGGTGCCATAAATTAGACGACTCAAGAATATAAACGGAAGATGGCATTTTATTCATAACTTTCGGTACAATAGTTAGGACATTCATTTTGAATAGTCCATCTTTTACATAGCCTTTGCCAACATACATATTATTTTTGGTAAGTACAAACTTATCAGACACAAAGACTAACTTGAAGCCATTCTTGCTCAACAAAGAACCTGACACAAGGTTGTTGCGAATATCCGGTACATGAAGAACATTATTGAGGCTAAGTTCCTTTCCCGATGTCATCTTCAATATCACTTTGCCTTGTCCTTCCACTTTGGATGTTGAGGAGTTCTCCATAAACAGCTTTTCTCCCTCGGTTGGAATGTAGGATGTGAACATATCCTTATCAGCACATATGTGATAGGTTGCACCCGTATCAACCCACCATTCCATGGGATTTCCAACATTGTTGCATTCTGAAACAACCGTCGATAAATTCATATCAGATCTACCATTTGATATGGAATCAGATTCGGCTATGTTTACTTGGGCTTGCTTCTTTGGTTTGCAACAATCAACGGAGCGATGTCCAGCCTTTCCACAATTGTAGCAATTGCCCTTGAACTTCTTTGCATTCTTCTTGGAAGATTCAACGGAATGCTTTCTCTTCTTTCCTTTGTTGTTGTTGTTGGCTTCCACAACATTAGCCCTTGATTGTGGTATATTATTTCCAACACGCCGGTCTGAACTTCGATTGTCTTCTTCAATCCTTAGTGGAACCACAAGCTCTTCAATATTCATCTCTTTGCGTTTATGCTTGAGATAGTTCTTGAAGTCCCTCCACATGGGTGAAAGTTTCTCAATGATTGCAGCCACTTGAAATGATTCACTTAGAGACATATTCTCCGCGTGAATGTCATGAAGTATAATATGCAATTCTTGCACTTGACTGATAACCAGTTTTGAATCTACCATCTTGTAGTCCAAAAACCTTCCCACGATGAACTTCTTTGTTCCCGCATCTTCAGTCTTGTATTTCTTTTCCAAAGAATCCCATAAGTCCTTTGCCGATTGCTTGGAACACTACACATTGTACAAAGTGTTGTCCAAACCATTCAGAATATAATTCTTGCACAAGAAATCTGAATGTTTTCAAGCATCCAACGCAATCAACGATGCCCGATTATTTTCTCCTTCTTGAATGGCGGGAGGATCCTCATTCAAGAATTTTGCCAAGTTGAGGGTCGTGAGATAGAAGAGCATTTTCTAATGCCATCTCTTAAACTCATCCCCAATGAACTTTTCCGGTTTTTCCCCATGTGGAACGGAGTTTGAATGTACGGTAGTATGGGGGTTAGCCACAACCGGATGAATTACACCGATAGGGATACTTCCTTCAGAAGTTCCCTCATTCGAATTATCATTCGAATTCATTTTTGTTTACGCAAAACAGAAGATCAACCAAACAAGATATTACACTTACCACAAATATACTGCGAAAATAGACTTAAGATTGTTGTCGGATTTCTGTGACAAGTGACTCCAAAGCAATCAATCAAACTGAAAATTGGAAAGGATAAAAATAAACCGAGGCAAGAGTTCAACTCTTTGTCCTTAAGTCTATTTTGCCCCGCTAAGGTGCCTACAGTATATGGCAAAAGACTCCCAAGATACAACGGCTTCCTACTTGTGGTTGAAGCACTTCAAACCACAAGCACAACTAACCGGAAATCGGTTTTGTACTCCAAAAGATGAAATGAAATGAAACACCAAAAAATCATACACCAAATGCAATGAATTTTTGGTTCAAAGATGAAATATGAGTGAATTAAAATTGCAAAAGTGTTTTCTGTATCATTCCTCAGAAAATGTGGACGTCCACAGCCCTTTTCAACGTTGGAGATTCGATTGAAAACGAAAAGGAATGAACCAAATCGTGCAACCCTTCAAAAGGACATGTCTAATCGCGCAAACCTATGCGATCGCATGGTTTAACCAAGCTGCAATCGCATGGTACAAAAATTAGAACAAACTTGATCCAAATTTAACCATGCGATCGCAAGGCTTTGCCTCATGCAATCGCATGGAAGAACCAAAAAGCATTCTGCTTAAAAATTAAGCCAGTTGCGATCGCAGCATAAATTAACCATGCGATCGCATGGGTCAAACTTTGACCCGATTTTGTCCTTTTTCGTAATTTCTCATTCATTTGATATTGGTTTCGAGATGCCAAATATATCCTTTAAACATGCAGATAAATCTGAATTTTCTTTTCGAGTGTTGCCCCAAGCCCCACAGTGCGCCCCCTCGACCCCCGACGACCCACCGGCGGTCGATCCCGCTCCGGGCGTTGTCTCCGAAGCGTCGAAGTGGCAAACAAATTTGCCTAAACGGATTGGGTCGAGTCTGTATATTTTGGCCAAGTTGACACTTAGTCAATTTCTCGATATTTTAAACCAATTTCCAACAAACTGCCCCCGAATTTTTTTTTAACCCATGTTATAGAAATTATACGCAGGCAGAAGGTGGCGGTGATAGTGGAAAACAATGTCGAACGAGATGAATTAACACAGTAACACATATGTTACCCTATAAATAACACAATAAAATCATACAAATCATAAAATAAGTAATGTAATAAGTTACTTCACAAATCGAAAAAATAAGTAGCAGAGTAACACATAATTACTCTACAAAGTAACACAATGTTACTCTAAAATGTTATTTTTTAAAAAAGAATTAAAAAATACTTGTAAACGAGTAACACAATAACACAATGTTTCGTGAACATATAATGAGAAAAAATGTTGTTTTTTAATTAAAATAAAAATATTTATTTTAAATGAAAATGATTTACTTTTAAATATATATATATATATATAATGAGGTAAATTGTAATATCCAGGCAATTCAGAATTGTCTTTTTTAATTTTTTTTAATAACCGGACCAATTCAGGTTCATTGGTTGGACATAATTGTTTGTTTTTTGCTATTTTTGTGAATTTTCGTGGTTCTTCAGAGCCAAGCACAGAGTGTGTGTTGGCGGGAACTCTGTTAGTGCCCAACTGTTTCACCCCCCCACCCAACTCCCAACAAACAAACCTCCCTAACGGTATCAGTATGCATATACATACACACAAGCACAAACTCACCAATTTCATTCATTGATATATTTTTCCTCTGCAATAGCCTGGGAAACAACAAGTTCTGGCATCTTCATCTCGCTATCCACTACTACTGTAAGTTCTGCCGATTTCAGGAATATTAATTTGATTCTAGTTTTTTCTTAGAATTCTCAGTTTTCTCTCAATTATGATCTTCACAGAATCTAATCTTTTTTTTCTAGAAGATGTTACTATTTCTTGACGTTGCATGATTCTTGATGTTCAAATTTCATTTTCCAGAAACATTTTCCTCTTCGTTTGCATTCTTTATTATAGATAGTTGTTTTTATTAATTTGCATCCTCATTTTGTTGGTTTCTTGCCCAAGATTTTTCCAGTCTTACTGAGTAATTGTGATGGTCATCTTTTTCTGTAAGATTTATATTTCTTGCCTTCAAATCTTGCCCAAGGTTTTTCCTGAAGCTATGTTAATCTGATGTTGTATGTTGGGATGCCGTTCTCACTGTTTAGAGTATAATGTAGAACTGTTTGCACACTCTGTATCAATTTTCTATATTCAATTTTTATTTGTCATGCAACTAGGTTTTCGAAATGGAGAAGGTAATTGAGAAGGTAATGCTACATCTCTATCTGGGTTAAAGTTGACATCTAGCTCTATGGGTTTTAATTTTAGTTGGATTATAATGTTTGGTGATTATACAGTATGAGGTACTTGAAAAAATTGGACATGGAAGCTCTGGAACAGTTTATCGAGGTAAAAACAAATTGACCAAGAAAGAAGTTGCTTTGAAGGAGCTCAAATTTCTGAATGAGGAGGGATTGTCATCATCAGTTATTAGAGAAATCTCTCTTTTGAAAGAAATGGATCATGACAACATTGTCAGGTAAATAATTTCCTTAATGTATCTCTATCAGAATTACATACAACAACAACAAAGTAAGCCTTGAATTGATACCAATAAATCTAGGGTCGGCTATCTGTCAGAATCACGTATTTAAAATATTAATTGCAAAGGTAAAACTGTAATGAGATTAGGAAAAATATTGATAATCAAGTTGGTCTGCTAAATGATATGCAGTTTTTATAAATCTATTGTCAATTGGAAGGAGAAAAACTGTTATAATGAAATGAAAATCAACAGCCCTAATCCATTTCTAAATTCGATGCACATGTCTATAACTAGATTTTTGACCTGTTATTCCACTACGCAAATTGATTTTGAGGTGCATTCATGACAAAATTTTCAATGAAGTTGGATTTTTCAGTGCAAATTATTGTTGAATGAGTTGTATAATGAGGATAGCTCGTCCATTTTTCCAATTTCTTCTACTTCTTTCTCGTTAATTAAGTGCAGTGCATACAGGTTGCTTGATGTTGTGATTGATGAGCAACACGGGGTACTTGTGTTTGAATACATGAAACGGGATCTGAAGAACTACATGGATACTTTCCCAGAAACAGCCAGGATGCCTGATAAAATTGAAGTAAGTGGCATGTGCAACATCTTTATGGCTTCTACATTAGAGAGTAAAAATAATGTTTTCCAAGGAGTGCAAGTCTCAAATCCATGGTTGAATTATTAATATTTGGTTTTATCCCGTTTTAGGATTCAATAGGCAATAGCATTGAACAGTACTGAGAAAGACAGAACATTATAGTGTCCAGTACTTGTATTCGATAATTACTCTTACCCTTGTGTTTTCCATGGCAGAGTTTTCTGTATCAGATTCTTTCTGGTGTTGCCTATTTCCACGCTCACAAGATTCTTCATCGAGATCTAAAGCCTCAGAATATACTTCTTGATAGTGAACACAAGAAACTGAAGCTGGCAGACTTTGGATTATCCAGGACTCTTGATATTCCATCTATTAGATATACTCCGAGCAATTGTGTATTCTGTTTTCGTCTTTTCAGTCTTGAATTTTATTTTTCTTCTTTCTTTCTTGTTCTTCTCTTATTGTAAGTACTTCATGCTGTTTATAAATGATTCAGCTGGGAACACTGTCGTACAATGCTCCTGAACTTCTACTGCTCTCGTAAAATTATACGTATGCAGCTGATATGTGGGCTGTGGGTTGTATATTCGCAGAGATGGTCATCCAGAAGCTTCTATTTGAAGGACAAATGGACTTCGAAATAATGATAAACATTATTAGGTGCTACTAAGCATAAATTATTACAATAATCCATAAATCCATTAAATGCTTTTACTCTGAGAGATCTGCAGTCCTATTCACTTACATTTTTTTGTTCGTGAAGCATTCTTGGCACCACAGACGAAATAGCCTGGCCTGGATTTACGGATCTTCAACTCTTTCAGCATAAGGAACAAAAGGTTAAGATGATCATCTGATCTTGAAACACACACAATTTTGACTAACAAAACTTATTGTTTTGGAAGATATGTCTTTCACAAAAGGAACTTTTAAGCTTAGCTAAACACCCTCACATGCTGATATATATAATTTCTATTCTTCTCTCCCTTTTTACTTCCATGCAGAGCCTTGCTGAAGTCGTCCCTGGTCTCGACCCTCTTGGATTTGATCTCCTCTCTGTAAGTTGATGTAGTTTTCAACAGTGACATGAAATGGTTTGAAATATTAGATGGCACGCATATTTTCAGTTCTTATTTGATAAGCTATATTGTGATTTGCAGCAAATGCTCGTCCTGAAGCCTGATAGGAGAATTACAGCCTCGGACGCGCTGAAGCACCAATACTTTGCTGACATTAAAATTGCCTGATTCACCATTTGCCTTGTTCTTTTGGTTGTGGACCAACTTGGAGGTTTTCAACTTGAGCAAAGATACTATCAAGCATTGTGTTCTTCGTTCGTTCGTTCATTAAATTGAATCTATACTCATATTAGCCTTTGTTGGATTTTGGAAACACATTGAATCGAATTCTATCCTATCTGATTTCATGTAGATATACTGCATATAATATTCTAGTTACTAAACTATTAATCACATCCATTATTCATTTGTGTTGTTTCAACTTGAAATAGTTGTTACTCATCCTGTCACAAACGTGTTTAAGATTTTATACCCACAGATATATTTTTTATTGTTGGTCTTCAAATTATTTTGAATACTAATCAACTGGAAATGTTCTCATTTGATATATATATTCTCTTTAAATTACTAGAATAGAATTCCTAACCGTCCTAAAATAGTTATATTAGTTTGTTCTTTAACGAAATTCATAATGCATTAATGAAACATTTGTTATACTAGACTAATTAAGACTCGACACGAGACTATATTTTTTTTTATCACTTTTCACTTATTTTGTGAAAAAAAAAAAATCAATTCTGACTCTTGCTCTAGATTCTCCACGTTTATCACGAGGGATGCTTTATTTATTTATTAATTTAAAAATTGTTCTAACGTTTTTTATTTAATATTTTCATTTCATCTTAAAATTTACCTCATTTTTTTTTTTTTATTTTTAAAATTGCAATAATTCTTATCTCATCACAACTTTAAACTATTTAAAGATCTAATATGAATTGGTAAAAATTATAAGCCAAATGCACTAGTAAGTTACATTAGAGGTAGATTTTTTGGATAATGCTGCTTGAACATAAAATTGTACAGATGTGTTGTACTTTGTACAAAATGCTTATGTGACAAGAGTCAAAATATCGTGATATAGGAAAGCAATATCTCACTAGATTTTGAATCAAACTTAAATTGAAATAAACATTTTGGCCAAATGTGTTTCTTCCAAAAGTGGGAAAGGGACACGAAGAACGGCAGAGACGGATCTCTCCCGAACTTTGAAACCTCCGGCTACATTTTCTTCTCCATCACTCAACTACCATCATCTCCGGCAACATCGACAAACTGATTGACACGGGTAATTGCTTGGTTCCCGCTTTTGTTAATCATTGTAGTGACTGCAAAATTTCGTCTTTTAATTCCAAGTAAAATTCAACTTTCGGCTTCGCTACGAATCTCCTAGTCTGTTTTAAATATTTTAGTCAACTTAATTTGGGCACGTGCTTACCTTTTATTTTTATATTACCCCCAACTAAATTGTTGAAAAACGTCCCCAAAGTTTTCCCTGAACCTGCTGAAAAATAGTCCCAAGTTTCCCTCATAAACCTGATGAAAATTGCTCCTGTAGGTCCCTTTTTCCATAGCTATTAGCCACAAAATGGTTAATAGTTTTCCGTCCTCAAACTCATTCTCAAGTACCTAATTTTCCCTCCTTTTCAGCTGAATAAAACCATCCTACAATCCCATGTTTCAGCCCCACTCAAACCACTTCAAAACTGCCCAACAACACCAGTATTCGCACCCCCTTTCCTCCTTTTATTTTTGCCATCTCACACTCTAATTTGCATACCCTTTTCTCTCCAGTGTTCAGCCCCTAAATCTCTGATCTTTCTCTGTCTTTTAACCACCAGAAAACTGGCAGCAAGTTTTTCCTTTAATCCCAGGTTTTCAACCCCCAAAACACTGCTCATCTCCACTTAATTTATGTAATAATTTACACTTCCAGCAAGCATTCTTCCCATCAATATTTCTGCTTCTTATTTTCCTTTTGTTCTTCACTTTCCAGTCTCAAAAATTCCCTAATTTTAACCTCATTTCAGATACAAAAACACTGCATCAAACCACCTCTTTCCTTCAGCAGAAATCGGCCCGAGCACTAAGTGGAAGCATCCTTTTTCTCTCATCTTTTGGCCATTGATTTCTTTCTTTTCCCGACATTTAAATCTCATGCTATATTTGGGAGAACATAAAGGTAGAGACACAATTTCATTTTTAGGAAAAGAAACTATTGTAGAAAATATATATTGCAAGTGCACAATATTGCAAACAAGTAATAAAGCGGACTTAATGAATCCGAATTATCGTTCCCACGAAAATCTATTTTATTTAGATATTAGCTCAATTAATCATAATCTTAATCTATTGAAAACAATTTGAAATAGGTTTATTTGAACAATTAACTTATATTTATTAATTTACGAAAACAATGTAATAACTTATGTGAACACAAATATCAATAATTTATCAAATATGATGATTAAAGTGTCGGGATTCATGAATTCACCATAGTTTTCATATCCAATATCTACTCTCAAATTTTTTTCCTAACGTTGTACTCGGTCGAATTCACGAATTTAACATAATTTACCTATCTTGAGTTTAAATTAATCTTATCTAATTAATCAACTCACTATATCTATTGATGAAGTCATAATAATCCTTAAATAGATGCATTAAATCTCATAAGAATTCAACTTATGACCGCAACAATAACAAAAGTGTATCTCTATCTTTTATCCAATTGTCGAATTTTACTATGTGGTCTAGATTAATAACTTACCTCTTGCTTTGTTACAATCCACAATTCAATAAAATAATGGTCAATTATTTCAAGCATTATGAGAAGAAGTAAAATCAATATATAATCAACATATATTCAAAACTTGAGAATTGAAATTGAATAATTTAAACTAGGTTAGATCGTTCATCCCAACTATGGTTTAGATACACATCATAAAAGAATAAAAACAAAAGAAGAGAATAGAATACATAACCGGGTTTGAAGTGAAAACAAGAAATAGATGAAGTTCTTGCACCAAGAATTTATCTCTCTTTTTTGCAAAGTTTGAAACTCTAGTTTGATTTATATAATTTGTCTCTCTAATCTCTTTTAATTCTTGTATATGGTATCATGGTATATCATTTTTATATGTCCCCAAAAATTATAATTTAGTATAGAAGTCGTGTCCCAAAAGAATTACAAAACTAGAGTTTGACTAAAATAAGGAAACTAAAATTCTGGTCATGATTGCAAGGGAAAAATCATTGCGATCGCAACGTTATGTCTGATTCAATGTTGTTTTTTTTTCTTGAACCTTGCTATCGCAAAGTAAATGGATCGTAAGGGCAAAACTTCAACTTCTTCCAATTTTTGTAGCTTAAGTCACTAATTATTTGCACGATAAGTCCTTCATCTTTCTAATGTCTCAACTTTTGTCCTTGGATTTCTTCTTTTATTTCAATTTAGTCCTCTTTTATTTGTAACCCATGTCCTTCAACTTTCGAATGTTTACAAGTTGATCCCCATATTTATACTTTTATACCAATATAGTCCTTTTCGACAATTTTGCTCAAAACACCACCAAACTCGAATTTTGACCTACAATAATAAATTCAACACATAATTAAGTAAGTTGAACTAACTCACAATTGTTCACTTTTGATGGTCTAGATAAATTTAAAAATACACTTATCACACCCACAAACTTGAACTCTTGTTCCTACTCGAACAAGATCAATTAATCACAAACACACAAATGCCAAACAAAATGAAATCAAATATAACTAAAATAACAAACACTCCACATGTTAGATAGTTTACCACTTTGCCTCTGGCTTTTGATACTATTCATAACTCATGAAAAGTTTCAAACAATGCTACTTCAACTCTTTTTTTTTAACTTATACCATGCTCGATGTGTGTGTGTGTGTGAATAGTCAATCCGAAACATTATAATGGTCCAATTTTTTCTTTCTCTCTCGTTAGACGTGCTTTTCTCCAAACTTGATGTTTTCTCTCAAATTCGAGGTGTTATGTTGAAAGTTTTTCTCAATTCACTCATTATTCGTCCGCTTAAGTTTGGATAGGTCTAGCAAATGATAGCAACTACCTAGGTTTGTGATGATTTTCCTTTTTTTGAGTGTTTCAATCGTCAAGTTACCACTAGGCAATTCAAACCCACTAGTTATCTAAATCTCCCAATTGTAATCACAAAAGCACAATCTTACAAGTTTTGCTCCTTTGTTCCAAGGACTAAGTTTTTTTTTTTTTTTAAACCTCACTTTCTTAAGCTTTCTAGATGACCTTTGTAGCGAGCTTGAGGCCGATGGCTCCCAGGTTTTACAAATCTTAGGGCACCAGGTTTTGAGTACCCCTATAAGCTTTATCACTCGAATCAAAATGACTATAAAGAGAGGCATAATATAATGAAAATACTATGTCCTATTTGTAAAAGAATTGATATGTGGAGATTAGATTACTAGCATCCAGTCATCACCTAGCTTCCATTTGTTAGCCAAAACTACTCCACACCAATTTTTTTACATGCATGAAATCAACACATTCCTAAGCACTGTTTTAAAAAGCCCACCTAAGCCTCGCCTAGGCTTGAAACTTGGCCTCCACGCCTATCCATGCATCACGCATCGCCCTCGCTTTGTCCTTATCTCGCTCTCCTAGGCCCGAAAAGTTTGAAACTCGGCCTCCACTCCTAGTCACACTTTACGCTTTTTAGAACATTATTCATAAGTAGCTACTACCAAAGCTCAACCATATCTAAACTATTTGTTCGATTGGTTAAGTGATGGAGTTGTATCTATGGTATTAGTTTACTCGTTCTAGATCTACTTGGCAACCTATTGTATTCTACAAGTACAACCAACTCACACAATGAACATTGTTACTACCAGATTTTGGTGAGGCGTCATCAAAGGTCCCATAAAGGTCTAGTAAAGGCCCCACATAGACCTAAGTTAGGCCTCATAATCCCAAATGACGAGGGCCTTCTAGATTCGTAGAAGCCTCATACACATAGCGAGGACCTCGTAAATGCATTTAAGGTCCTACATCATGTTGGCACTCTCAAACTAAGTATGGCGAAGCCTATGAAGAGCCTCGACATTCATGGTCGACTCTGGGTGCTTCGCCGACAATCGAAATATGTGAGCCTCGACAGTTTCCAATGGATGTGTGAGAACGTTTAAACATCTTGTGCACAGACATTTAATTCTTCCTCTGTCATTTACGTATGGCCTAGCCCTGTTTATAAATGCTGTCAAACCGTTCTGAAAATCTGACGATTTTGTGTGATTTCTAATTTTTGTCCAATTTTTACCAATATCCATACCTGAAAAATACTATTTTTTTTTTGCAGTACAGTATAGAATTTTTAGAAATACAGTGATGAAAAATAGAAGAAGTAGAACTAAAATAGGAGATTGAATTTGTAGAAATATGGAAATGGAGAATAAAGAAGAAGGTTGAATGTGCAGAAATGCGGAAATGAAGAACTGAAAAAGAAGATTCTATAGCGGCGACAAAGTCATCTCTAGATAAAGAAAGTCGTTGCTATAGATAAGAAATGGACACCAATTTTTTCCGCCATATTTGACAACTCTACATCGACGATAAAAGTTGTCTCAATAGACTTTAATACAAATTACAAGGAGAATACTAAAAACAACAACTATCGCTCTATTGCGACGACCTAGGTCGTCTCTATATGTACACAAAAATAGCGTGAATTATTCTCGCCATTTGAAATATATATAGCGACGACATAATTTTTCGTCGCTATATATTTATAGGAATAACGACGACATTTTCAAGGACAATTGGCGCAAACGATCCCTATCTTTTATCTTTATTGTGCAAATGGTCCATAACCTTTATTTTTTGATGCAGCAGTCCCTAATCTATGTGTTTTGGTGCACAATTGGTCTTTATTTAATTAAAAAGATAAAAATACCCATAGTTTTAGTTTTAAAAATTGCAATTAGATTTCCAACCTTTACAAAATGTGCAAATAAGTCCGATATATTTATTAAATAATATTTAATTTAGCATATTAAATATAATATATCACTATAGTCAGGTCAATTAAATATTTCATAAGAGAAAAATATAAAATTATTGCGCTTTAGGTATATATGTAATTGTAATGTAATGTGAAAAATTTGAATAAAAATTAAGTTAAATAAATAACAAAATGGTGTATATAATTTTATGACATTGAACAAATTTTATTATGTTTTAACATAAAAATACTAACAAAAATTAATTTACACATTTTGTGTTCTTTATTTTTGAACGATAATAAAACCATAAAATTAAAATGTGAAGAATACAATTTGAGTTCTAATATTTGTAGTTAATAAACAAATAGCTCAATTAAATAATAATATTTGAGCATCAAATTTTTGACAATGTTATTTTTCTTTTTATGTTGTAATGATAAAATTAAAGTTTAAATTTTAATGATTACTTAATAATAATAAAATAATTTTAATTAACACGATTGTTAATAATTATGAGCTTAAATTTTAGTTATTTTATAATAGTTCATAAAATCTACAAAATAATTTAGTATATTATTAATTTGTTAGTTTCTTTTAATTTTTTATAAAAAAATAAAAGTATCAGACCCATTTGTATTTTTTAAGAGGGTTGGGAATCTAATTGAAAATTTTTCTATTAAAAATAAGGGCATATTTGTCTTTTTTTTATCAAATAAGAACCAATTCCGCACTAAAATACATATGTTACAGACTGCTGCGCAAAAAAAAAAAAAAAGGTTAGGGACCATTTACACAATAAAGGCAAAGGTTAGGGACCATTTGCACCAATTTCCCCACTTTCAATATAAATACGACTTTTATCGTCGCTATAGAATTGGAACGTATAGGGACGATATTTCATTGTCGTCCCTACTATACAAAACTAATTAGTGGCGACATTGTGTCGTCGCTAATGATGTCGTCGCTATACCTATCTTTATTATGGCAGTGAATATATATAATTTTTTTCCAAAAAAAAGTAATTGCCCCATCCCAAAAAATAATTAAAAGAATAACATACAAGCACAAGAATTCCAAATTCTTCCTCTTCCCCCTGTTTCTCTTTATATTGATCGTGGTAAAGGGTTCATATGCTGGAGGCACACAAAGAAAATGAGATCCAAAGCATATAATTTATTTCAAACAAGTTTTAGATGGGAAATTAAAAGAATATTATGATAGGTTGAGATGACTACTTTTGAACGAGTAACTAAGACCTAAAGTTATATAGATATACTAATGTGAGTGAGTAACATACTAATGTTACCAAATTTATGGACTAACAAAAATTGAATATCAACATTTTATATGATAAGTTACGCATTAACATGTATTATTGCTATTTTATAGTAAATCCATTATCGTTTTCAATCACCGAAAATGTACATTAGGACCAAATCTTATATATTAGTTTTAGTCAGTGATTAGTTGGTTAGACTAATTAATTTAGCTTACACAAGACAATTAGGTTAAATTGTACCTCTTTTTCATCCATAAAAGCCTTTTGTACCCGAATAATCAAATCTCAATGGAAATTAATCAAAGGGCAACCATTTTGTTTTCAAACACACAGCTCGGTAATTCATGAAAACTGGAACACAAAACAACAGTTATTCTTAAGAAATAATCTTTTTCAAAAGCTATGATCAACACGAATTTTGGTTACAACAATATAAGAACAACAAACTATAATTTAATCCAACTTCAGTATCCAATATCGAGTTCAACAGAAAGGAGAATAGGAGGCACTTGAAAAACCATTTCAATCAAAAGAACCATTTTATTTATTTTTAATTAAATTACACATGAGGGGGTGTAAGCCTCACCTCCAACTAAAGGGGGGAAAATAAGAAACGGAATCAAACTGGCTTTAGATAACTGATTCGGAATACATAATATTATGCCAAGTAGCTTTAGGAATCAAACTCAATCTTGATACCATTTATTTTCACAGGATTACTCTTCGGAATCAATGTCACCAGTACCTTGTCATCATCCCGGGCTCCTAATTCCTCCAACAGTTGAGAAATTCTAAATTGTTTATTTGTCTTCACGGTCATCCGGTGTCCATGTGGCAAATTGCTGAAGCTCCCCAAAAACTCAGTATTGTCCGGACGACAAGCATTCACATCGTCTTCGTTGATGTAGACGTTAAATTTGACGTAATTGCTTCTATCGTATTCTATTCCCTCGATGACGAGTATCTCCTCCGACGATCCAGTTCCCGATTTCTTTGGTCGTTTGACAATGACGCTTATGGGTTTGTCCAATGTTGTCGGGAAAACCTGAGCAGGGTCGGGTGCAGAAGGCAAGGTTTTTCCCTTTGCCCGAGGTTTTGGCATCGCACTCACATCCAGCCATGGAATGGGCACGTCTTCATATTTAAATCCAAGTTTTGTGGTATCAAGACAATCTTTAATTCTCACTCTTACGGGCTTGGCCTCCTCATTGTAGAATATGAAGTAGGCATTTAACCAATCTTTGTCTGTAAAATTGCTTCCACCGAGATTATTCAGCCATATGGTCCACATCCGATCAACATTTGCATGGTGAGCAAAGAAAATCGGGTCACGAGCGGCTGAGTAAAAGGCACCCATGTCGATTGGATTGTTCTGGTCGACTACTGTTCCAGTCCATGCATGGACGTGATTATGAGGAGTTTGCTCAATTTGACCGGCTCCATCCAGCGTGGTGATATCATCACCGGCTCTATAAGCTTTTCCAAAGAAATCATTTGGAGTCTTTGATTGGGTAATCATTTGGGTGTACATTATGGCAAGATTGTATTTGATCTGAATTTTCGGGTCTACTGGTACATCACCGTAGGACCATTCTAGATTGATCACAGTGGGCGGCAAGTGGTCGGGGTTTCGAAAGCAGTCGTAAAGAGGTGATATGACATTAGAATTGTATATGGATGGAATTTGCATTCCTTGAGGAGCATCCCAGTTCCAAAATGGTAAAGTAAAAGTATCATCATCAATCAAATTTTGGCAGATTTTCTCGAAAAAGTACAGGTACCATCTATGCCATGGGAAAAACAGCCAAGAATTATGGATTTCAAACAACAGATTTGGACTTCCCTTTAGAGTGTAACCTCCATCGCAGTAGGCGCAATGGACATTTGCTTGTTGCCTGAAATTGCGTGGATCAGAGGGAGAAAGGTTCTTCATTTTCTGAATGGCTGCCGTATACTTATTGTAGTAATCTGAACCAACTTTGACTGACTGAGCAGGCATTCGAGTGTTGACTGTGGTGGCGGAGGGAACATAATCCTTAATCCCAGGAGCCGCCGGAGGGCAGCAGTTGATGAGTGTCTTGTCTGGTTGTGAGGCATCAATGCAATCTTTGAAGTCAGGGAGCGCTGGGTCAGCTAAGGCCATCGTATTTGCAGATAGACTTGTTGTGCTATAAAGCCCTCCTAAGCTGAGAAGAAGATCTCTCCTATCAAGCTTCCCAGGAGATGTTTCACCATTTTTGGCTTTGCACGTAAATTTGACGACAGGATTTCTTCTTCTGTTGTTGAATTTGGGAGGTTTATTGGGGAAGAAGGAAGAAGAATAGGGAATGTAATATGCCACTGCAGTAAAGGAAGCCATTGATGTCTAGTTTGCACAAGCATCTCCATTCTCCCTCTATTTATACTAGTCATGGGTAGTTTACACATAGTCCAGATATGATATCTCAAATATATCTTTTCAATAAAACTGTGCACACCATCAAAAGGAATCATATAGACAACATTTAATATATTCATAATATACTGATATTCATAATATATAAAGTTTATATTGGAAAGATGGTAAAGAGACTTTGAATTAAATAAATAAATAATGTATTTAAATTTGAATGAACCTCAATTAACGTGATTGAGGGAAAAAGAATTGCAACTTGATAAGGTTAAATTTTTTTTTATCACAGGATGGTACCTAGTGGGAATACATAAGGAATTTGACACAAATGGCCAATATCCTTTGGTGCAAAAATGATGTTTAATATTTATTTTTTGGCACAAACGTCTTTAACTTATGTGTTTTAGTGTACAATTGATCCTTATTTGATGAAAATGACTAATATATCATTAATTTTAAATTGTAAGAGCAAAATTTCTTATAATTTATCAAGTAAATAACAAGGAGGAAATGTTATCTATCATAAACCACCCCATTAGCTAGACTAGAGTTCATCTAAACACCTCTATTTATTGCTTGAGCTACATAGCATTAATCAATAAAAGTTTGAAAAAATATATAAAGGATTAAGAATTCTATGTTAGGTGAATAGATGCCCCTTTGGTGTAGTTTATAAATTGGTTTATTTGATCAAAAATAGTTTATTTGACTAAAAATTTCCTTTCACATCATTACATTATTGACAATTCTTAACCAAATAAATTATTTTTTTGTTGATTTACGGTCTATATCAAACAAGTCCCAGATTGAACAACGTTGTCAAAAGTCGTGCGTGTACTGTCAATAATTTTCAAGATGGGACAAAAGTTTCACAATTGAGAAACGTTGTCATTGGTCCAGCTAGTAGGGCTAGAGATCAAGATTAGAGTTGGCAATGGGCGGATTGGCCTCATCCAAATCCGTCCCGCAATAATTATCCCGCAATAATTATAGGAGATCCAAATCTACCCCGCGATCCGCTATTTTTGGGGCGGATCAGAACCCTGATCCATTTTTTTTTTTTTGGCATTCAATCTTTATAATTGAAGACTATTTTTGACAACCAAGGGCATTCAAATAAGTAAGAAGACTTCATAATCCAGCAATTAAAAATTCATTTAAATAAATGTTCAAATGAGAAATAAAGAAATTGTCATTCTCACCGACTTCATAGCAACTCCTTCTCCAGTTTGTGTGTTTACTCGTGAAACAGATCATCATTCAAGGAATATATAATTATAAGAGTATAGACATGGTATTCAATTATAATCAAAAATTATACAACCTTAATTGAACACTTACGTAATTCAACTAAACATGCATATATAATTAATTATTCTAATAATTTACCAATTTAATTTATTTAAGAAAATCAATTGAAGAAACCAAAGATGCCTGGCTTGATTTTTATTTGGTTGTCAATGCTTATAGATTTGGAGCACAGTGCAAAAAAAATTTCTTAATTAGATTGCGAATAAAAAACTTACAATGATCATTGCTAACAATTATAATTTCAGTACTTGAAAGATAAGCAGTAAAATGTTCATCAAAACTGAAAAATCAGAAAACTAACAATAAAGATAGAAACGAAGAAAAGTGAGTGAGGGGGCGTGGCGGCGGGCAAGCAAGTACAATGGGCAAAGCAGCGACAGCGAGAGGCGGTGGTGAAGTGGCAAAGCAACAAAGCAAGGTCGATGGGGCGAAGCAGCGACAGCCGGTGGAGAACTGGAAATCAGGAAATGTTCAATTTGATTTCTGAAAACGGGAAGAGAATACCAACGTTTAGGTATAAGAAATTAGGAATTAAGAAATTTGAAATTACAATTTCGGCCACTGCCCATTGCCCCAAATTTTTGATCTTGTTATAATTTAATCTTTTTTTTTAAATACGAGGCGGGTCGGATCGGGGCAACCACGATCCGATCCGCCCGAAATCCGCAGCGGATCACGGATATCTGTCCCGATCCGTCCCGTCGACCCGCGGATCAGGTATTTTTTACTCCACTCAAGGATCGAATATCCATTAAGTTCGGAGGCGGATTGGATATTTTTGCCATATCTAATCAAGATGGTCACTTTATTAATAAACCTATTGTCACATTATTAATGGAAATTCAATATCACTTATATTACTCTCTCTACATATGCTAATTTAATTTAAGCATCAAAGAAACTACGAGGTCAAACCTTGAAGCCTTTTGTTACAAGAAGCACTATTCGTGGTCAAACTATACTTGGCCATACAACTCGGACATCAAATCGACCATAAGTCATCTTAGGTATAATTTTTGGTATCATCAATTGGTATCGTTTATACGGAACTGCTACTAAAATTCATGGTGAACACACGTTCTCAAGTCGCGACAACATCCAATGATGACCCCTACGATCAAAGATCAAGAAACTTGCTTTGAAGATCAACACATTCCTCCTGTTGCTAAGCATGTCCTCCACGTTCATTAGCCAGCCTATATGTCATTTATGTCCTTCAATCACTGTCAATAACTCCATAAGCTTTTCAATAACTAAGGCAGCAGTCGTAGTCATCACCCAATTCTTGCTCAACAGGCTCCACCTCTTGTGGGGGGTCATTGAAGACTTTTATTTATTATTAAATTTTTTTCTTTTTTGTTACCTTTTATATATTTATATTTTTTACTTAAAAGGACATGATTGTTTCTTTCAATCACTTTAACACAATAATTTTGACAGATTTTGTCAATGAAGATTATCTACGTAAATTACTTAAAGATTGAAGATTGAACAAGCGATTAAAATTAAATGGAGATAAATTAAAACAAACAAAAAATGATAGAGAAACTAAGTATAATTTAATCTGTATTTATGATTTTTGGATTAACTTGACGTTCTACAAATAAGGTGGGGTGATTTCATACGGCAAAGGGACAGGGAAGAAGACTTGAAAATGACAGCATGAGTTTCATGTTTGTTTCAAAAGTATAGAAATAGATTAAAAAAAGAAAAAAAATAAAAGAAAAAGGAAAAAAATAAAAAAATAAAACAGATTTAAAAAACGGATTCTCCCTTTGGTACCATCAATAGTAAGTTTTAATAAAATTAAGTTGCTATAAATATTTGCGGGTATAAAATTTGTTTCTTTAAATTTTAATTTTTTTAATTTGTCGTGAATATTATAGTTATTTTTTGCTAATCTATATTTTTTACATATAAAAATGATCAAACTTAATACTCGCTAATAACAAATTATGAGCTCATTTTTTACAAATTTAAAAAGTTATTTCGACTGCTTTAATTTTAGAAAAATGGAGAAAATCGAAAAAATTAACTCTTCTCATGAGATGTTCTTTTTTTTTTTTTTTTTTTTTAATACCCCTTAAATAAAATATATTTATAAATTTTTAGTCCAATATTAAGCACTAAAATAAGGAGTATTTTAGGTACTGTATACATTATTTTTTAAATATTTTTCATCAAAAGGGAGAGAGAATTCGTTTGGGTAAAGTTGAAATATGTGAAATGTTTAAAAAATTTCTTACAATAATAATTATCTCTTTTTGTTTTTTTCTTTGCTTTTCATTTCATTTTGCCTTTTCTTACTTTTCAAAATATAAGTGACACACGTGACAATTTGATAGAAAATGGGAAATTGACGCAAATAGTCCCTAATCTTTTGCCCTCATTATGGAAACGGTCCTAACCTTTTTATTTTTTTGGTGCACAATTGGTCTTTATTTGATAAAAAAAGACAAATATATCCTTATTTTTAATTAGAAAAAATTTCAATTGAATTATTAACCTTTGCAAAAAATGTAAATGGGTCCGATACTTTTATTTTTTATTCAAAAAATCAAAAAAAAAAAACTAATAAATTGATAATATACCACTATCAAAATCGCCTTTTCACTAACAAAAATTTACCAACGGATTATTTCCGTTGGTAATCAGCAAAGGATTATTCATTGGCAAAATTGATGACCGTTCACCAACGATAATCAGCAACGGCTTTTCTGTTGGCAACGGTAATAACTTTTGGTCAACGGATTTTTCGTGCCTCAAAGAGTAATCTATATTACCTACAGTTTTTCCGTAAGTAATATTGATCAGTTTTAAAGACTAAAAATTGTTTCGACATGTCACATGTGGAAAATTTTACGAACTATTATAAAATGACTAAATTTAAGCTCATAATTATTAACAAACATGTTAATTAAAATTGTTTTATTATTATTAAGTAATCATATTTTTAAATTTAAATTTTAATTTTATCATTACAACATAAAAAGAAAATAACTTTGTCACAACGTTAATGCTCAAATATTTTTATTTAATTGATATGTTCGTTTATTAATTACAAATATTAGAGCTCAAATTGTATTCTTCATATTTTAATTTATCGTTTTATTATCGTTCAAAAATAAATAACACATAATATGTACATTAATTTTTATTAGTATTTTTATGTTAAAATACATAATAAGATTGGTTTAATGTTATAAAATTATATACGCCATTTTATTATTTTTTTAACTTATTTATTCAAATTTTTCATATCACGTAGCAATTACATATACCTAAAGCGCAATAATTTTATATTTTTCACTTATGAAAAATTTAATTGACACGACTATAGTTATATATTTAATATGTTAAATTAAATATTATTTAATATATGTATCAGACATATCTGTATTTTGTAAAGGTTAAAAATTCAATTACAATTTTCTTTAACTAAAACTAAGGGTATTTTTGTTTTATCAAATAATGATCAATTGCACACTAAAACACATAGGTTAAAGACTGTTGTGCCAAAAAAAACAAAAGTTAGAGACCATTTTCGCACTGCAAATGGTTGTACCAATTTCCCATAGAAAATTGGTGACTTTTATTCATTTTTTAATTTGGTAAATTAAACTCTCATCCCCATTCTTATTGGTTTGTAACAATTTTATCTTTATTCAACTTCATTCACACATTTCATCCCCAATCTTTCATTAATTCTCCCAAGTGATCATTTTTTAATGATTTTGTCTCTTACTTAAATAAATTAAAATAATAGAAGTGTAAAGGATCGTATTGGTTAGCACTATTGACTTTACACCCTCTTATATGTCAAACAATAATTTGACCAAATTATTATTTATTTGACCAAATTATTTATTTGGTTAAATCATTATTTGACATATAAGAGGGTGTAAGAGTGGGCGTAAGTATGAAGTGTACAACTATCATTATCCAAATATAAATAAATACTAAAACTTTTATTTTTTATATCCCTTAAATAAGATTGGTCAAATCATTGTTTGATACATAAAATAGTGTAAGTGTGGGCGTAAGTATGGAGTGTACAACTATCATTATCTAAATATAAATAAATACTAAACTTTTTATTTTTTATATCCCTTAAATAAAAAAAAATACTTATAAATAGCATTACCACATATGTGCTAAGTGTTATATACATTAATTTTTTTTAAAAATATTTTTCACCGAAAGGGAGAGAATTCGTTAGGTTAAAGTTGAAGTAGGAGAGATCTTTAAAAAAATTCTTACAACACTTTTCTTCTTTTCTTATCATTTCCTTTTGTCTGTTCTCAATTTTCAAAATTTGATTGACACATGTCACTAATTGATAGAAAAACTGATGATTTTATTCATTTTTTAATTGGATAAATTAATATTTTGAATCCCTATTTTTTCATCAATTTCATTCTTATTCAATTTAATTCGTATATATCATCATCATCATTTTATTAAAGGTAATTATATTTACACTACAGTTTTTATTATCTACACAATATTTTAATTACAATAAAAGTCCTATAACCTTTGATAATTTAGTACTTGTGTCCCTAAAAAGATTCATATCATTTTTATTACTAATTACTTCAATTGATTTTCACATCTTGTCTCCGATGACAATTTTTGTCTAAATATTCTACTAATGTGCATTGAAATGTAAGAAAAATATTTTGTCAAACTTTTGTATTTGTTATTTATTTTATTTATTTAAAAACATGAGACTTAAAAAAATCTTTTTATGCATTCTTAATTAAATTTTTGGATATAAATCATCACAAAATGCAAATATAAGATGTGATATAAGATGTGAAAATTAGCCTCCTAAATTTGGTATAGATTATAAAAGCTTTCCATGCAATTTTCAAAATTGGTTTATGGTTTATTTGACTTCTTTTTGGTCAAAAATGTCAATGCTATACACACAAAAATTTTGGTCAAATAAACTATTTTTGGTCAAATAAACTCTTTTGGTCAAATAAACCAGTTTATAATCTATACCAAACGGAGGCTTAGTAAGTTAATGATAAGAATGTAATGAAAAACTGTCGGAGACATATGGGGTTAAAATAGAGTGACCATTTGTGATATTATAAATAACTTCAATGACTAATAGGATTAGAAAAATATTTTAATGAACAATTTCAAAATTTGTACAAATTTCAATAACAATTAATAAAATTAAGCATTTGCTTAACGAATGAGTGTTTGGCAAATGGACTAAAAAATTACTTAACCTAATAATTAATATTGGATGAAATAAGTAGAACCAAACACGCCCTAATGGAAGATCTCTCATGCAAGAGCCACCCACCACCTAAACCGCCGGATAAGGTTATCGGCCAACCCTCGCAGGCCATACCCCTCACAAATTCCGGCCTAACGCCACCTCAAAATGGTCCAATTGGACCACAAAACCTACTACCCGCGGCGGACTTAGGGCAAAACCCTAGCTCCAAGGCCCAATCTTCTGGTAGCACTTTTGCGCCACCTCCAGGCACTGCTCAACCTCCAGTCGCTACGCATCCTTCAGGCGACCTCCCACATACCACCACAAGCAGACCCACTATCTTTGCGCCAGGGGTGGGGTCACTTCACTGCCTGAATCGCGCCCAGCACTTCAGGGGACCCAAGCCGTGATTTCTTCTCTTCTTCCGAGCGTGCCCACCTCTGTTGGAAACCTCAATGACCCCTTGCACGACCCTTTTGTAGATGGTGCACCACGTGCACCCATGCCAGCACGCGGTGCGCACACAGTGCTGCCAGCGCCAGGCGCTGCTGGGCGCGCGCGGCTTGGCTCACGCGCGTCTCAGGCTTTTTTTTTTTTTGGCCTTATCCGTTTACCAAATTTTTCAGCTCTGATTGCTCCGGGCCCACATGTTTTTCCTCGAAAGCTCAATCTACATTGAATATGGGTAGAAAGACTTATGTTGCTACTATCACTGATGGACATAATATTTCTCTGGTTGAACGGAGTGTGAGGAAGTCTTTTGCTTCCGTCCTTCAGGTTTCTCCTAATTCTACCTGCCATTAGTTTGTGGCTAAGGAGCCTCATTTGTATCGTGGTGAGCCACCCTTGGTTATTTCTTCTGACGAGAAGGCTTCTCTTGCCGAGTTATTCAAGTTCACACTTGTTGGCAAGTTCTCTCATCGCAAGCCCAAAATGGTGTAGGTACGTTCTAGTTTTCAAAAGTTTGGATTTCAGTGACTTTAAATTTGGTCTTATAGATTACAAACACATATTGATTCACTTGACACACGAGGATGATTATAGTAGATTATTTTTAAAACCACTTTGGTTTATTGAGGATTGCTCTACGCGTGTGCTTAAGTAGACTTGTGATTTTCATCCCGATGCTGAGATTCCCATTGCCCCTGTATGGATATCTGTTCCTTTATTGCCTGTCCATTTGCATGCAAAAGAATTTTTATTTGCTTTATCTAAAATTGTTGGAGTGCCGTTGAGGATTGATGAGGCTACTGCTGATCTGTTGAGGTTTAGTAAAGCTAGGGTTTGTGTTGAGGTGAATCTGGAGCATAAGCTTCCAGATAACACTTGGATTGATCGGGGTGAATCCCATAGTTTTGGCAACCTATTGTGTATGAGAGGTTGCTACATTTTTGTACCAAGTGCCATCATATGGGCCATATTATTAATCAGTGTAGGGTGGGGGCTCCACCAGTAGATACTCTTGTTACCTAGACTTCTAAGCCTTTTGTTACTATGGCTCCTAAGCCTGTTGCTCTCGATTTCTAAGCCTGTTGTTGCTCAGGCTAATAAGCCTATTGATGCTCCGGTGCCTATTGTTGATAGGGCCTGAGAAGGATAAGAGGAAGGAGGTTGTTGTTGAGGTTCCTCGACAGTGGGTCCCAGTTGCTTGTTCTTCTTCAGTTGTTGCTATACCACCTCCACTGGTTCATATGGGACCCACTATCATGATGTTGATTTTTTTGATCCAATATTAGATCACATGATGTCCGTCCCTCATGAGTTT
The DNA here is from genome assembly GCA_023638005.1 of Forsythia suspensa. Classification (NCBI taxonomy): domain Eukaryota; kingdom Viridiplantae; phylum Streptophyta; class Magnoliopsida; order Lamiales; family Oleaceae; genus Forsythia; species Forsythia suspensa. The sequence goes on along the minus strand of CM042674.1, from coordinate 32,615,195 downwards.
CCTAATTTGTCGAGCCAGTCGCCGGGTTTTTATATTGATCCATGTCATTCACCCTCCTCGGTAAGAGTAATGAGAGTGTAGAGGCTTCATTCCTTCTGATACTGCTAGTTCTATTCAGCTAGAGGTTCCTCAGCAGGGGTATTTTTGTAGGAATTCTTCTGATTACTTAGTTGGTTTAGATAAGCAGCAGGAGGCTGACGGTTTTACTACAATTCATAGGAAGAAAAATTCAAAAGTTACTGATATCCTGCGCCCGATCAAACAGGTGACTCGTAGTGAGACAAGTGCTTCGTCACGTAGCCAGTCTTTTTGATGAGTGTTATCATCTGGAATGTGAGATGTGTGCATAGTATTGACACTCGTAGACGACTTAAGAAATTGGTTCGGCTTTATCAAGTGTATTTTTTTGTGGTGTTGGAACCGTTTGTTTTGAGAAAAAATTTTGACTTTATCGGACGATTTCTCTCTTTTAATGTGGGCTTATATAGTGAGTTGGATAAGATTTGGTGTTTTTGGAATTTGGGGACTACTGTTACTTCGATTGTTGATCATCTCCCAATTCTTTCACATTAAAGTTAAGGATCCTAGATTAGCCAGTCCAGTGTTTATTACTTCAATCTATGCTTATTGCTCGCCGGTTGGACATGGGAATTTATAGACAGGTCTTCATCAGATATCCTTTTTGTAGATGGGCCATGGCTAGTTGGGAGAGAATTTAATGTGATCGCTCACAATGGTGAGCGAACTGGTAAGAATACTCGTGATATAAGTAGTTCAGACTTTGCAGATATGATGATGGATTGTGGTTTGATAGATGCTGGATATTCTAGAAGTTAGTACACGTGACAAATGAGAGGGTTTGGAAGCGTCTGGATAGAGTTTTGATTAACTCACTAGTTGCCTCATTTTGTTCTCAGTTTTCAGTTTGTCGTCTGAATTGAAGCACTTCTGATCACCCACATCTTCTGATTCAATGGTCTTCTAAAGATGATTTGGGGCCTCGTCCTTTTCAATTCCACAATGTTTGGTCTAGGCATCACGATTTTTTGGACTTTGTATATCAAAATTGGTCATTTCCTACCCATCTTATAAGAATGGCTGCTCTCTGGAAGAAGATTTTTAGGCTCAAATAGGGCATTCGTTGGTAGAATCGACATGCATTTGGTGATTTTTTAAAGGGTTAGGGATGCAGAGTGTAGGGTGGACAAGGCAGAGTTAGACCATAACAGAGATCATTCTCTTTCTCGTCGTAATACTTTGCATCAAGCTCAGACAGTCCTGAATCGTACTTTATCCATTCGAGGAGGCTATTTGGAAACAAAAGGCAGGGGCACGTTGGACTTGTGAGTGTGATCGTAACACCCGATACTTCCATTCTATAGTTCAGGGACGACGCATTTGAGCCAGGATCTGGTCTATTACTTTAATTTCGGATGAAGTGTTTGAGTCCCTTGAGACTATTTAGCCTTCAACAGTATATTTTTTCCAGGAGCTCCTGTTGGCTTCTCCTCATTCTTTCGATTCTGTTCGACCTGGTATTATATCTAGATTGGTGTCCGATGAGGACAATTTGCAACTTAATAAGACTCCTACTTTGATTGAGGTACGAGAGGCTATTTTCAGTATTGATCCAGACAGTGTCACTGAGCCAGATGGGTTTTCATTTTATTTTTTTCAGGTCTGTTAGGACATAGTGTTAGATGATGTATTTCAGGCAGTCTTGGACTTCTTTGCTGGAGGGCACCTACGTAGGAGTTTTGTAGCTACTTCTATTGTATTGCTTCTAAAGCGGGATAATGCCTGTAGGTAGTCAGAGTTTCGTCCAATCAGCTTATGTACAGTGTTTAATAAGTTGATTATGAAGCTGATAAATTCACGACTGAGTACTTTACTGCCTCAGATCATCTCAACTCTTCAAAGTAGATTCATATCGGACGGCTCATTGGGGATAATGTCCTCCTTGCACAGGATTTACTACATAATGTCATCTCAACTCTTCTAAGGCCTATGACTACATGGATTGGGGCTTCTTGATATCTATTTTTGAGGGCTTTGAGTTCGATACTCTTTGGATTGATTAGATACGGAGGTGTGTTTCAGAGTGTCGATTCTCAATCCTACTTAATGGCAGGCCATGTGGTTTTTTCTCATCATCTCATGGGCTCAGACAAGGTGATCATATATCTCCATTGCTGTTTATTATTGCTACAGATTATTTTTTACGACAATTCACTCAGCAGTATCAGCATATTCCTTCGATGGCATGCAAACATGTGGGTGACGCTCTCATCTTTCATTTGTCCTTTGCAGACGATATGATTATTTTCTTCAATGGCTAGAAGTAGTCTATCAGACGAGTTTTACAGTGTATTGAGCACTATGAGGAGGCTTCTCGGTAGTTGGTAAATAGAGATAAAAGTGAGTTATCTTACCTATGAGATTTTCTACTAGTCAGATACACAAGCTGGAGCATCTGACAGGGTTTCATCATCAGCAGCATCCCTTCACTTATCTTGGTGTTCCTTTATTTAAAGGAGCCGGGAAGATCTTCTTGTATGATGACTTAGTCTAGAAAGTCCAGAGTAGAATCTCTGGCTGGACCTCGAGACTCCTATCATTTGGGGGACGGATTTTTTGATACGATCAGTGCTATCCTCTATTATTCTCTATCTCCTTCAGATTATGAAGCCTCCCAAGGCTATCTTGAAGAAGTTAGATGGCGTATTTGCTAGGTTCCTATGGGACTCCAGAGACCATGCACACAAATTACATTGGAGGAGATGGAAGACCTTTGTATTCATACAGGGAGGGTGGACTGGGCTTTAGAAGACTGCAAGATCTTATTGATACATTCTTCATAAAGCTCTGGTGGTTATTTAGATCTCATCGGTTATTATGAGCTCAGTTTTTACTAAGTAATTATTGTCAGGGTACCCATTCATTACTGATTACTATTCTTTACAATGCTTTAGCAGTATGGAAGAGGCTGAAACACATAGGCCCACAGCCAGAGACACACAGGCGTGGATAGATATTCTTTTGGCATGACTGCTAGATGGATGAGTTTACATTAGCTGATCAACACCCACACTTGCCACATTCTTCTATCCAGGTTAGAGACTTATTTGATGATACTGGATAGAACATTGACCGACTTCTTTAGCTAGTACTATTTATTATTGCTGAGCAGATAGAGAGCATCCCTATTACTCCATAGGTGCACGATTAGATTATATGGAATGATACTTCAGATGGTAGATTTGCTACTAAGTCTGCATGGCAGCTAGTTCGCACGGGGCATACTATTCAGGTTGTATACAACATGATTTGGAGTTCTATTATCCCGATGACTGTCTCCTTCTTCTACTGAAGACTATGGCAGGGTCTTATCCCAGTTGATGTTGTGATTTAGAGATGGATTAGGAGTCATACGGCTTCTCATTGTCAGTGTTGCTTTGCTCGTCTATTGAAACTATCCAACATTTATTTATTGATAGTTGTATTGCTGACCAGGTTTGGCATCATTTTTCTGACATTTTTCATATAACCCTTCGGCCGATGGAGGGATTTTAGTATCGCTTTCAGTCTTGGCATTTCTTGGGTCAGTTTTTCAGGCAGGGTCATATTCGCATGATCATTCTTCTTTTGATTCTCTGGTTTATTTGGACTACGAAAAATGATGCAAAGTACCAGGATATCTCTATGGAGCCGAGACGGATCATTTGGAGAGTATACCATACTATCTCCCTACTACATATATGCCATTTATTTCAGGTTATTCATTGGCGATGAGCTATAGATATTGCTCCTCTTTTGGTATCTCGCTTGCTGCTCCATCCCTTCATCCTCTTATATTGGTTTATTGGCGTACTCTACCAGTGGGATGTTACAAGGTCAACACTGATGGATGCGTCAAAGATGGACTTACGAGTGAAGGAGAATTACTAGGGATTCATCAGGTCAGTGTGTCCGTGCCTTCTTCTCTTTATATGGCGAGTGCTCTATTTTGGAGGCCGAGCTTAAGGTTATTCATGACGGTATCATTTTTGCTCATAGGATTGTACTATCAGATTTATGGATTGAGTCCGACTCTACTTTGGCCATTCACTGCATCACCAGAAGTGGAGGACCTTGGTCAATTGAGGCCACTTTTCGCCACATCAGACATCTCCTTATTTTCGACAGTGATACTATTTCTCATATTTATCGCGATGGCAACCAGGTGGCTGACTTACTTGCATCTGAGGGTTGGGATTGTCGTTGTTATTTCGAGTAGAGCGCTCAAGACTTACTGTGACGTTACCACAACTTAGTTCAGATTAATAGATATGGACTTCCTAAAATTAGGGGCCTTTAAAATTTTTACAATTATTTGTTTAGGAAGTATTACTTTATTATTTATTGCTTTATTATTTATTCATTCATTGGTTACTTTAGCTTTTATGATTGGAGGTCAGGTTTTATGCCCCATATCATTTATTTTTTTATGAATTATTTATATATGGTTGGGAAATTCAACCCCTCATCCTTTCCCGGTGGAGGCCTGACAACCACACTGGAAATGTGATGGTGTGTTGACTAAAAAAACCCTTTTGATTAATTGTATTACCATTCTGTCCATTTCTTTTGTGATTTTAGTTTTCATGTTTCTATCTTACCTTTTTGTATCATATTCACATATTTTTCTATAATATCTGAAAAATTGCCAAATATAGTGACAAGTTAAAGATAAGGACAATTTTTTTCTTTTTACGCTATTTTAACAGACTTTTGTGAAAATGGACGATTTATGCCCATTAATGAAAGGTTGTGTAGAAAATTGTGACAAAAAATAAATTGAGGATAAGTATGTTACTAACTACGCTCAAAGATTGAGAACGGGTGATGCAATTTGCCCTACTAATTTCTTTTGCCACAGTTCTTTGAATTATCTCAACTGCTGAAGATTAAACTAGATAGGGAGCTTTGGACCTCTATTTATACTTAGATGATCAAATAAGAGCTTGAGACATATGGGGTTAAAATAATTTTTAGACTAGACTAATTTATAAAAAAATTTCTCAAAGGTGTTTCAGTCTAGGGATGCCCTAGATCAAACGTAATACTCTAAAATTCCAAAATTTCACAATTGAAATTTATTGCCATTTCCAACTAGGGATGTCAAAATCGACGTGTTGGTTTTACCGACCCACCTTCATCTAGTCCCGGTTCAAGTCCATTGAGAGCTTGAATCGACTTGTCTAAAAATATAGTTCAGACTTAGTTTAAATAGTTTTCTAAATTTGGGAACCAGACCAATCTGATGAACCACCAATCAAGAAATATTTCGCGCTGATGGGTGCGGGAGAATTTGGAAGAGAGAATGAAAGACGAAAACACACAGATAAAGGAAGACCTTTGATGCTTATCGAAGGCATAGAGATCGTTGATTATGGATTGAATCTTGAAGGCGGCAAGCATTTCATTGTTCCTTTTAATGTTTTCCAATCTTTTACGCTCGTATTTTGTGATTTTTCGGTCCGACCATTTTTCTTCATTCTCTTGCAAAATAAGAGTTTGATTAGGCACTTGTTGGGGATTTTGGACTTTCTGATGGGTAGAATTTGGAATGGAATATATGATGATTGGTCGATTGGGATTACTCCATTGTTACGGTATAAATTAGGGCGCGAGATAAAGATATGGTGGTAGCTAAAATGTTGCTTTCCTTGAGACCCATGTTTTCTATCAAATTTAGTAGTTATTGTAATGACTAAATAGATTATATTCACAAATGTGTGTGTATCTCCCCTATATCGGGGATCGTTCTTTCTTCCAAGCTATTTAACAAATCTATTTAACAAATAATCTTGATCATTCATTGAAATTAATTTAACGATGTACATCTATTTCATTAAAATCATTTAAAATCCCAACACCTATAACCAAACACACCAAAATCAATTCATTATCTCCGTACCTCTTCGACAAACGCCGTCATCTTCCCTAACCTCCTCTTTGACAAAATCGACTTGTGGAAAAATTGATTCAATTGCAAGAGGGAAGAAAAATCCAAGAACCAATTTATAACCCTTCTGGAGACCATAAAGCCCTACATTTTTAGCGAATTTGGCAGCAAATGTATATTGGATTTGGTTTCATCGCCCGTCATCAACTGGTTGAATCCCAAAAGTTTATCCAAAAAGTTTATATTGGACCAAGCCCAATCCCAATACCCACGAACCTCAATCCACGAGCCCACCCGTAAGACTGACCTGGACGGATGGATGGGCAGGTGGTAGCGGCGCGCGCATGTGGGCTTTGGACCGAACCCAATAGGACCTAGGTCTCTCTCATTCCAAAAACTTGTGGTACCCGTTGGGGCTCAAACCCAATTCCAATCTTGGGTTATATAAATAGATAAAATTATTACTCATCTTCCGATGTGGGACAAAGTTCCTACTTGCTGTCCAATTTACCTTTTATATTCCAAATTTAAGGTGCCCACTTTTGGCTATAATTTCTTATTTATCCAGAAATGGTTTTGCACAACCAAACATATAATGAACATCTACTTGTGGAGTAGATCGTGCTAAACCAATGTCCCACCTCAATTGATTAACGGAATCAACTCAAATATTTGGTCAAAGTTGGTCAAATCCAACTTAATAAATTTTTAATTTAAACACTAACACCATTTCCAACAATCTCCCATACGAATGGAAATTTTCATGAAGTGTGCAAATAAAATGCAGACACTAAAAGAGAGTACAGATGAAAAGATATTGCATTAGGAGAGGTAGCTTCTGGTTTTGAACCTTCTTTAGTAGAATACTATCGGATTCACTTTGCTAATCAGTGAACATCAGTCTTGAACTGTTCATCCGTTGAGTGTAAACAAGATAATAATATCCACACAATATCTTCCCTAACACTTTCGGTTCTCTTGGTTGTGTTCATTTTGGCCTTCAACAGCACTTGGGTTTCATAAGTGTTTTAGATAATTCAAGCCTCAAAATTCTCATAGAAACGGCCCTACTTCTCACTTATATAGGTGATCTCCTGTTAAGAGTACTCTACTCTACCCTACTTGGTTTATACAAGCTATAGAAATCATTAAAAGAATAACTTAACCTATCACACTTTGTAGAAAGCACTTTTGTATCATGAGAATAGGGATGGCAACGGGACAGGTCGGGGCCGGGGCAGCCCTCCCATCCCCGTCTCGTCGAAGATTTTTACCCCCATACCCGCATCGTTCCCCTATTTAAATCGAGGCGGACGAGCGGGGCAGCTTACCGCCCCGTTTGCTGCCCCGTTTATTTTTTTTTTAATTTTTAATTTTTTTTTTTTTTTTTGTAACCGTGATTTTCATTGAGGGAAGCGTATGAAATTATGAATTATGAAATGGAGAATTAAAGTTAATTATAAATAGTATGGTTAAAATTTAAAAAATAAATTATGTATAATATGTTAACTAAACAAAACAAAAAAATGCAAATGAATAGGAAAATTAAAAAAATTAAAAAAAAATATTTCGGTGCGGGGCTACTCCGCCCCGAACCCGCCCCAACCTTGCCTTGGGGCAATTCTCCCCTCCCTGTACCCGCCCTAAATATCCGATTGTCCGGGGCGGGGTAAATTGTCATCCCTACATGAGAATGGGTAGTAGATAACTCTTAAGTGCTCATTTGAATCTTTATAACTTAGTTGTCCTATTGAATCAAGCTCTTGGGATCTCCAGTCAACAAGGTTGGGTTATCGTTACAAAGAACTTACGTAGTAGGCTTTAATCTCATTCCCTTTGATAAATAATGCATGTGATCTCTAGCTAAACTTTTTGTCAGCGGATCTGCGATATTCTCTCTTGACTTTACATAGTCAATAGGAATTACACCATTATAGATCAATTGTGTGATGGTATTGTGTCTTTGAAGAATATGTGGAGACTTGCCATTATATATACTATTTTGTGCCCTTCCAATTGCTGATTGACTATCGCAATGTATAATTATTGTAGGCACCATCATAGTCCAACATGGAATGTCCTCTAAAAATTGCGAAGCCATTCTACTTCTTCTCCAGCTTTATCTAAAGCTATAAATTCAGATTCTATCGTAGATCGAGCTATACATGTTTGTTTTGAGGACTTCCAAGATACGGCTGCACCACAAATGGTAAAAACATAACTCACTGGTGGATTTAGAATCATTTGTGTCTCATATCTAGTTAGCATCATTGTATCCTTCTAATACAGCTGGATATTTGGTATAGTGTAATCCATCCTTTAAGGTATGTCTTAGATATCTAAGAACTATATTCAATGCCTTCCAACAGTCATTACTTGGATTACTTGTAAATCTTCTCAACTTATTAACTACATAAGCAATATCAGGCCGCATGTAGTTGGTAATGTACATTAAGCTGCCTATGATCTGAAAATATTTCATTTTGAGATACACGATTTCCAGTATTATTAGTCAAATGTAGATTCAGATCTACTAACGTTTTTACTGGATTTTCATCATAGGCATTAAACTTTTTAAGTACCATCTCAACATAAGTCCATCTGATGTCTTAAAATTTTTCATCCCTAAATCAATTACACCCTTGTCTTTCATATCAAAATATTTTGTCAACGTTTTCTTAGTAGCTATGATGACTTCATGATTGCTCCACATAATTAGCATGTTGTTAACATATAGACATACCATTACATATGCGTTTGGTGTGCTTTTGATATAAACACATTTATCACACTCGTTAATATTATAACTATTTGACAACATTGTTTTGTCAAATTTCTCGTGCCATTGCTTAGGCGCATGTTTTAGTCCATACAAGGACTTAACGAGTCTACACACTTTTTCTCTTGTCTAGGAACAATAAATCCTTCAGGTTGCTCCACGTATATCTCTTCCAACTTACCATTCAGAAATGCTATTTTAACATCTATTTGATGGATCTCAAGATCATGCAATGCTGCGATTGCAATAAGAACTCTAATTAACGTGATCCTTTTCACTGGTGAGTATGTATCAAAGAAGTCATGGCCCTCCTTTTGTTTAAACCCTTTGGCTACTAACCTAGCCTTATACTTATCGATAGATCCACCAGGTTTTAATTTTCTCTTGAAAATCAACTTGCAAAAAGCTTTATTTTTCGGTGGGAGATCAACCAATTTTTAAGTGTGATTTTGCATGATAAAGTCTATTTCACTATTTATATATAGCCTCTTTCCAAAATAGAGCTTCTAGAGTGAACATTGCTTCACTAAATGTTCTAGACTAATTTTCTAACAAATCAGGACCAAAGGTTTTAGATGTTCTGGCCCTTTTGTTACGTCTAGGTTCATCATCATCTTGATACCATTGTTTGCAACATCATAAGTTTGTTTTTGCGAACTTACTTCTTTCTTGTCTTTACATGGAAAGACATCTTCAAAAAATATAGCATTCCTTAGTTCAATGATTGTACTTTCATGTATATCAGGAATGTCTGATTTATGTACCAAGAACTGATATGCACTACTGTTATTAGCATATCCAATAAATATACAATCAACTGTTTTAGGCCCGATTTTAACTTGTTTTGACTTAGGTACTTCTACCTTAGCCAAGCACCCCCATACTTTTAAGTATTTGTACGAAGGCTTGTGACCTTTCCATAACTCATAAGGAGTTTCGTTCTTAGTTTTGTGTAGAATTTTATTAAGAATGTGGTTTGCTGAAAGAATAGCTTCCCACCACAAGTTCTGGAGTAATCCAGAGCTTATCAACATCGCATTCATCATCTCTTTAAGAGTTCGGTTCTTGTGTTCAGCGGTGCCATTTGATTGAGTTGAATAGGGAGCCGTTGTTTGATGAATAATGCCATATTCTGAACAAATTTTTTCAAAATATGCTCCATATTCTTCACCTTTATCACTACGAATAATTTTTATTCGTTTGCTAAGTTGATTTTCAACCTCATTCTTATAGTGTTTAAATACTTCTAATGCTTCGTCTTTGCTTCTTAGCAAATATACATAACAGTATCTCGTGCAATCGTCAATAAAAGTAATAAAATATTTTTTTCCACCTCTAGTTTGCACAAATTTTAAATCACAGATATCACTGTGAATTAATTCTAAAGGTATTGTGTTTCTTTTAACCGAGTAAAACGGTGTTTTAGTTAACTTAGCATCTACACAAGTTTTGCACTTGTGATTAGGATCAATATGTAAAGAAGGCAACAAATTTAAATTTATTAACTTGCGCACAAATTTAAAATTTGCATGTCTTAATCTATAGTGCCATAAATAAGATGACTCAATCATAGAAGCAGAAGAATTCATATTCTTATTGTTATTGCTTGATTTGGGTACAATAGTAAAGACATTCATCTTAAATAGTCCATCACTCAAATAGTCCTTTCCCACATACAAATTATTTTTAGTAAGTACAAACTTATCAGCCACAAATACAAGTTTAAACCCATGTTTGCTATGTTAAGACTCAGAAACAAGATTCCTGCGATTGTCGAGCACATACAGTACATTCTTGAGGACGAGTTCCTTGCCATAAGTCATTTTTAGGACCACTTTTCCTTGTCCTTCAACTTTTGAGCTTGAAGAATTTCACATGAATAGTTGTTCAACATTAACAGTATTATAAGTGGAGAACTTGGTTTTGTCAGCACAAATGTGTTGAATAGCTCCGGTATCTACCCACCATTCTCTTGGATTTCCAACATGGTTGCATTCAGATACAACTGTCGACAAGTTCATCTCTTGCACACCATCAGATAGTGCATCTACTTCAGTCATATTTACTTGGGCATTCTCCTTTTTAGGCATGCTATTGCTACAACATTCACTTTTGCGATGTCCCAGATTTTCCACATTTGTAACAATGCCCTTGAACTTTTTTGTGTTCTTGCCATCCTTTGTTAGAGTATCTCTAGAATGTTTCCTTTTCTTGTTATTTCTTGAAGTTGATTCTACAACATTGGCATTTGCTTGCAATGAGTATCCACCAAATTTCTTGTCAGATCTTCTGTTATCTTCTTCAATTCTTAGGCGGATAATCAATTCTTCCAAATTCATCTCCTTGCGTTTATGCTTGAGATAATTCTTGAATTCCTTCCATAAAGAAAGCAGTTTCTCGATGATTGTAGCCACTTTAAATGTCTCGCTTAGAGTCATGTTTTCAGTATGTATGTCATGAAGAAGAACATGCAATTCTTGAACCTGGTTGATAACTGTTTTGGAGTCTACCATTTTGTAGTCAAGGAATTTACCAACAATGAATTTCTTCGTGCCGGCATCCTCGGTTTTGTATCTTTTCTCTCCAAAGACTCCCAAAGTTCTTTTGCTGTTTTTATTGCACTATACACTCCATATAGTATATTGTCCAGCCCGTTCAGAATGTAGTTTTTGCACAAAAAATCAGAATGCTTTCATACATCCAAGGCAATGATCGACTCTCAATTATTCTCTCTTTCTTGCACAGTAAGAGGATCTTCTGTCAGAAACCTTGCCAAATTTTGTGTAGTAAGATAGAATAACATTTTCTGTTGCCATCTTTTGAAATCAATCCCACTAAATTTCTCCGACTTCTCTCCATGAGGAACATGAGTCGATTGGATGGAAATAGTCATTGATGGAACCACATTGGATGTCACATTTGTAGGGGGAATAACTTTAGTCTCATTCAATTCTATTTCTGTTATAAAAATAAAAGTTCAATAATTAAAATTTCAGAATATAATTAGTGTAACAAACACTAAATAATTTAACAAAATAAAATTAAACGTTCAAAAGGTTACTATATTTATTAATTTAACAATGAAAGCTAGACACTATGAACAAATTAATTAGGATATAACCAGTTACTTGCAAATGAACATTAAGATTACATAAATTGTTTACTTGCAAATGTACATAAACTGTTTATTAAAGATCATTAACAAATACACATACTGCAATAATGGCTAATACGAATTTTGAGATCATTCACAAATACACATACTGCAATAATGGCTAATACGAATTTTGAAACAAACATTAATGGGAATGTATTATGCAAACTAGTTAGCACAAATTCCAAAACAACTTAAATACTAAGAGCATATCCAATGCAACAATATCAATGCACAATATCTAGTAATTTTTTTGACAAATGACTAAAAAGTGCTTATGTGGCACAATTAATGCTAGAAGGTGTTGTTACGCACCAATCCTACCCTGGCACCCAGTAGCACCACGCGGGAGTTTTGGACCGACCCCAACCTTTCTCCGGCGGGTGCAGGCCGACCACGATCCGTCTCCGAGGCGGTCTACACCAATGAGGCAGTCACCGGTGCTCATTGGTCGAACAACTTAATTGGCCGACCACAGTTGCGTGCCCGTGAAGCCTCCCCCGTAACTCGGCCATGACAAGAGTGATGGGACAGCCGCCAAGGCGGCTTGTCATGGTCATAGCCCCTTAGTTTGCGGTGAAAATGACTTTCTCATTAATGCTAACGACGTGACACCAAGGATGTGATCGAGAACCCCTAAGATAGGCCACGTGTCGCACATCAAGAGGGACCGCTCCCATTGAATTTGTCTATAAATACCAAACTCACTTCACAAGACAGGGAGGTTGAAATTATTATAATCGTCATACATATAACAAGCCCTCCCGTCTAATTACTTCTAAGTGTTACAACCACCTTTAAAATTTGTTAGTAGGAGGCCCTCGTGGCTTTCATCTTTGCTTTAAGAGTGTTTTTACCTTTATATTCCTTTTTAATCTTCCTTCCATCCCATCGGAGGTTATCTACGTGGTTGAATAAACCACGTGGCGATCTTAGTGAAAGGAAAACACACGTGAGCACGCGGGGCGTGGGGATCCTGCTGGCAACCATTTTTGGGGTCAACAGATTAAGGCGCCGTCATGGGAAACGCGACAAAAGTTTCTTTTCATTGAACAAAGGAATTTCCTGACAAGGATCGACCGACCCACCAAATGAGTGGAAGCAACGAAGAGGAGAATCCAAGAAGAACCGGGCCCACAACAAACAACGGTTTGGGTCAAGAAGCTCCCCGGGAGGCGAGGAAGGAGGCCTCCCACAAACCTCGAACGAGAAATGAGAACGATGGCCGCCAGCCGCAGGCAAATGGCTCAAGACCACGCCAAGAAATGCGTGGGTACATCCAAATGATGCATACAAGGGTGAGAACCGCCTCAAGAATCGATCCGATAATCCCGGGAGAACAGAAGTCAACAATGGGCACCCCATGATCAAGCAGTAGGGGAGAAGCCTCTCGCCGAACCAATGAAAGAGGAGACAAAGCTGCAGCCTTCGTAAAAGAAGGCCCCACCCCACTATGTCCGCCAAATGTATTTGAAAGGCTAGGCGAACAAGGAATAGGAGATGGCCACAAGAGAACCCACCAAGGAGGAAATCGCCCCAAAGTCCCCTAGAAATAGGCGGGAAAGGAGGCGAGGGAAGCGAGGCTAGGGGGAGAGTCGGATTACCAACCGTGACGAACCCCACCCCCAACCATGCAACCACAACACCAAATTTCGTAACTATGGGGGCGAATGAAGCAGCCCAAAGACCTCCCCATTCCCTCCAAAAGCAAACATTCGGGCAGAATGTCCGAGGCCCACAAGATCATTCGAGGTGGATGACGACGACGAGAACCTTCCTTTCTCGGTCGGAATTAGGAGTGCGTCCATCTCCCACGAGTTTCGCGTACCCAAGATTGCCCCTTACACGGGCAGGGGAGATCCTTTGGATCACGTGAACACCTACAAAACGGAGATGAGTCTTCGAGGAGCCACTCCGGCCTTGAAATGCAGGGCCTTTCACCTGACGTTGTCCGGAGGGGCGAAGCGATGGTACAACAAACTAGTCGCAGGAAGCATTTCAAGCTGGCCGGAACTGAAAAAGACGTTCATAAATTACTTCTCATCTCAAAAGCTCGCATCGCCCCGGGTCCAACGCCTCACGACGTGAGAGAAGCCCCAAGCGAGCCTCCGCAGTTACCTAGGCCGCTTTAATGAAGAGATGTTATTATGTGAAAGAATAACCGACGCCGAGGCCTTGTCCGCCCTTAAGGCAGGACTAGACATGAACCATCCGTTCTGGAGGGATGTACGCAACAAGAACCCGGGCACCTTTGACCAGTTGGTGGAAATGATCACTGAGGAGATAACTAATGAGAATATGATCCTCCACAGGAATCGAGGCGGGTTAGGAGCAAACCCGGCGTCGAGAGCCGGGTATATCCAAAATCCCAACAGAACTGCTCCCCAGCACAATCCCCGACGAAGAAACTACCCATCCGACCCTAACGTCGGGATGAGTTATGTGGCCTCTGCACAAGAGGGCCTGCTCCCCCCTTTTACGGCTCCCTTACCGACGATCCCCGCGGCCGGACTATACAACTATGGCGCGCCTCCATCCACCTACTACGAGGCCGGAACAAGCACGCCTCCAGTAATTCCTCCCACTCAAGGAACTCACCAAGCAATCTTTGCTGCGTTCACCGGGTTATGGACATAGACGGACGAGTGTCGAGAAGTGGAAGAACTTGCCAATCGGGAGAACGGTCAACTCGGGGCCAGTAGCGGAATGAACAACAAAGCGATGAGATCGGGCCCCAAAGAAGGGGACGTGGAACCAATTTTCAAGATGACGATCCCAAAGAATGGGACAGAGGCCTCCGTGTTACGGCAATGATCGAGGCGTAGTTCAAGAAGCCCCGCCAAACGACTTCTGGATAGAGCGCAACCCCGAGCCCCGTATGATCAAGGAGTCGGAAAAGGCTCGATTCGAGAGATTGACACCATCCACGGAGGACCTTATATTGGTGGGCGACACGGGCGCCTCGTAAAAGCTATGCGCCAAGAAGCCGAAAGGGTCCGGATGACTAACCGGCTTATCAATAGCGAGCTCTCGGAATCAAAAAGGGCCGACCCTATCACCTTCACGGAGGAAGACATGAAGGCGTACATTACCCCAGCTCGCGACGCCTCGTTTTGTAAGAGCAGTGGTGGCTCTGAATGGGTGGGAAGAATGTTGATTGACAACGGAAGTCTGGTTAATGTCATCTTCCTAAGCACGTATGAGCAAATGAACGTGGATGTGCGCCTAGAACCATCTACTGAGCCCCTCACGGATTCACCGGGGATTGCGTAACCCCAAAGGGATAGTGCGCCTCCCGTTAGCATGGGAGAGGAGCCCCTCGCATCCCACACTTTCATGGAGTTTCCGGTGGTTGACGGAGGTCGGCTTATCACGAGTCTTGGGCCGACCGCCCTCGAAAGAACTTTGGGCAATAACTTCCATCCACCACCTCTGCATGAAATTCCCCACCGAGGAGAATAGCAACAGTACGAGGTAATCAACCTGAGGCTCGGAAATGTTATCGTAATGCCTTGAGGAAGGCAGAGAAGAAAGAGGTTAACATGACTTTGCTAGATGTAGAAATGGCGTAAACAAATGGCGTAAGAACCAAGGATATTACAATGGAGGAAGCGGCAACCCCCGATGACATTGATCCAAGAGTAACGGGGGCCGATTCCCAAACCACCTCCAACGGAGAATTGGAATGTTTTCAGGTGGATGGTAACGACCCGACGAAGAAGCTTCAGATAGGGAAAGATCTCCTTAAAGAGACCAAAGAAGCCCTGAAAAGGTTCCTTCGAGAAAATCTGGATGTCTTTGCGTGGAAACACGAGGATATGGTGGGGATCGACGCAAAGGTAAGTTGCCACCGCCTCAATATCGATCCCAAGTTCCCTCACACAGGCAGAAAAGGAGGCCACTGAATACTGAAAAGTACGAGGCCCTGAAGGAAGAAGTAAACATACTTCTACGAAGCAACTTTATACGAGAAGCCAGGTATCCGAAATGGGTGTCCAACCCAGTGTTGGTCAAAAAGCCAAATGGAAAAATGAGAACCTGCATAGACTTCTCCAACCTCAACCAAGCTTGCCCCAAAGATAGCTTTCCACTGCCTCGGATTGATCACCGGTCGACGCAACTATGGACACGAACTCCTGAGTTTTATGGATGCCTACTCGGGATACAATCAAATTCCAATGTACCCGCCAGATGAGGAACACACGTCATTTGTAACAGATAAAGGTCTATATTGCTACAAGGTCATGCCCTTCGGCCTGAAAAACGTCGGGGCGACGTACCAGAGGCTCGTCAATAAGATGTTCGCCTCCCAACTTGGCGTGACTATGGAGGTATATGTAGACGACATGCTGGTTAAAAGCTCCAAGGCAGTGGACCACATACGCCACCTGGACGAGGCTTTCCGAGTCCTTCGGGAGTATAAGATGAGGCTGAATCCCTTGAAATGCACGTTTGGGGTGGCCTCTGGGAAGTTCCTGGGATACTTAGTCAACCAAAGAGGAATAGAGGCCAACCCTGAAAAGATCAGGGCCTTGATCGAAATGAGTTTACCTAGGAAGCCCAAAGATGTACAATGCTTGACGGGGAGAATGGCGGCCCTCAGCAGGTTCGTCTCCAAAGCAACGGATAAGTGCATCCCTTTCTTCAAGATCTTGAAGAGAGGCACAAGGTTTGAATGGAATGGACAATGAATGCGAAACCGCGTTCCGGGCCTTGAAAGAACACCTCGGGCACGCACCTCTGTTATCCAAACCAAAAGCGGGCGAGCCCCTGCTGTTATACCTTGCCGTTTCAAGAATCGGTGAGCTCGATCCTAATCCGAGAAGAAAACACCAACCGCACTGTCTACTACGTGAGTAAAGCCTTATTAGGGTGGAGAAGCGCTACCCTGATATGGAGAAGTTAAGCGCTATCACTAGTCACGGCCTCAAGAAAGTTGAGGCCATACTTCAGCGCAAACATCCATGTCCTTACCAACTACCCGCTTGAGCGGTGTCTTGCAAAAGCCGAGGCCCTCGGGAAGATTGCTAAAGTGGGCCGTTGAGCTCAAACCAATTCGACATTGTTTACGGGGAAGGAAGAGCGGGTCATCAAGGGACGTGCCCCGGCCGACTTTGTGGCGTAACCTTACCAACCCCCCCGACGTGGACGACCCTATGGCACTAGGTGAACCACCTACTTGGTGCCTATTCGTAGATGGCTCCTCAGGGGACATGGGCTCTGGAGCCGGACTAGTCCTTATAAGCCCAGAAGGTCACCGGTTAAATTGCGCCATCAGGTTCGATTTCAAAGCCTCAAACAATGTCGCCGAATATGAGGCACTCCTGGCTGGTATTCGCCTCGCCATCGAAATGAAGGTACAAAGGCTCTCAGCATCGAGCGACTCCCAGCTCGTTGTAAGCCAGGTAAACGGAAGCTTCGCCGCCAGGGAGAAAGGGATGGCCGCGTATCTCAAGCTGGTAAGAAATCTTCTTCCCCGCTTTGATAAATTTGAGATAATCCACGTGCCCCGAGCCGACAACTCCAATGCAGACGCGTTATCCAAACTGGCCAGCAGTAAGGATTCGGAGCTCCTCAAAACGGTTCCAATCGAGCACCTCATCCGACCCTCCATCGACGCTGTTGAAGAAATACTGTCAATTGAGGAGGGTCCCACATGGATGGATCCTATCCTCGCTTTTCTCAAAAATCAAACCCTCCCGAGCAATACGACTGAGGCAAGGAAGTTGAAAAGGAGGTCAGCACACTTCCTACTTTCGGACGACGTCCTATATAAGCGAGGCTATTCTTCACCCCTCCCTCGACGATCGTCACCCCATGAGGCGATTATATCCTCAGAGAAGTCCACGAAGGAATATGTGGTAACCACACCGGTGGAATGGCCCTGGCCCAAAAGATTCTGAAGCAAGGATACTTCTGGCCCACTCTGAAAAAAGACGCCCTACTTCATGTCAGGAAGTGCGATAAGTGTCAGCGCTTCGCCACAATTCCGAGACAGCCTCACCAAGAAATTACAGCTGTGTCTAGCCCTTGGCCTTTCGCCAAATGGGGGATAGACTTCATAGGCCCAATGCCCAGGGGTAGGGGAAACGCTTGCCACGCCCTAGTTGCTATCGACTATTTCACAAAATGGGTTGAGGCAGAACCAATGATGAGAATCACAGAGGCCAACACTTCCAAATTCTTGTGGAAAAACATTATTTGCAGGTTTGGCATTCCCCATTCTTTGGTCTCAGACAATGGGAAGCAGTTCGACAACAGGAAGGTCAGGAACTTATGCGAAGAACTGGGAATCGCAAAACACTTCTCAAGCCCCCACCACCCGCAGGCTAATGGCCAAGTCGAAGCAGTTAACAAAACCATCAAGAACACACTCAAACGAAAGCTTGAGGCCTCCAAAGGGGCATGGGTTGATGAGCTTCCTCACGTTCTTTGGGCTATCAGAACCACGGCTAAAACCCCTACCGGGGAGACCCCCTTCTCCATGGCTTACGGGTCCGAAGCTATGTGCCTTATCCGAAAGCGGCATACCCTCTCCCCGTCGGCTAATGTTCAATGAAAAAACCAACGATGACCTGATGAGGACGAGCCTAGACCTAATAGACGAAAAAAGAAGCGACTCCCAGGTCCGATTGACTTCTTACCAAAGGAAAATGGCAAAATACTTCAACAAGAGGGTAAGAAAACGATCGTTTCGTCTCGGAGACCTTGTTTTAAGAAGAGTATTTTTATCTTCAAAAGAGGCAGGGGTAGGAACCTTGGGCCCCAACTGGGAGGGTCCCTACCGAATCACCGGTGAGACGCGACCTGGAACCTATAATATCGAAGACATGTGTTGTAAACGACAGCCCCACCCGTGGAACGCTGAACATCTGCGTCGATATTATCAGTAGGTCAGTAATGGGGTTCGTTGCTTACACTTCGGATGTTTTACAGCCCGACCCCCCCTTTTTGTACTTATTGTATTATCAAGATGTTTATTTTCAAGTGTTATAATCTGAGCACCTATTTTGCATGAATGAGGCGTAACAAAATAACGAAGTCCGAAAAGAAATTTCATTTCATCACAAAAATCCTATCTATTACAAATATTAGTTATCCTCCTCGCTACCAACATCGGGCGGGGGAAACTTATTTACAAGAGATCCTATATCTAAATCAGGGAACTCAGTTCGGAGAGAGGCAAGTACTTCCTGATGACCAACCCTAGCAAAATAGTCGGAAAAATTAGTGTAAGCCTCGGTCTTATGAAAATTGGCCACAAAATCACCCTCAGCTCTCCAGTTTCGCCTCCGGCTCACCCTTCTAGGCTGCCAAACGAGCAAAATCTAACTTAGAAGACTCCAAATCCCCCTTCAAATTTTTGAGCTCCTCATCGTGGGACCTGGCCTCATCCAAGAGTCTTTTCTTCTCCTTGTTGGCGCCTTCTGAGAGCTCTCGGCCCACCTTCCGGCGGCGTTGGCGTTGTCCAACCGCCGTCAAATTCAAAACATTAGAATCTGACTCCCGCAGATCGGCCTCCAACTGCTCATAAGCAATGCGAGCACTGTCCAGCGCTGCCTGCAGACCTTCGAGAGCCTGTTTATGCTCTTTTTCATGTTTGGAGGCTTGGGCGCTAAGTTTCCGTTGCTCCTGCATGCGCGTCCGGAACTCTCCCAGGACCTTCATCTGCATTGCCGAAGCACGGATCGCTGAAGCCAGGCTCGCCTCCAAAACATCCTCCAACTCTCCATGAGAAGAAAACTCTTCCCATTTAGGGGTGAAATATTTCTTCACGGCCTGGGCGCCCATCGAGGGGTAAAAGGGCAGAGGCCTAAGGTCGTTGTCGAAATCTCGGCTCCAAGATTCCCGATCAACTCCCCGTAGCTTCTTCCGGGAGTCATAAGGCCCCCACCGCCCCCCACATCCTGGACTTGAGGGGCCCCTCCAACCACCTCCCCGCGGTGTTCACGGCCAGTAGTACTTGACCCGTTGGGCGAGGCAAATCACATCTTCATCTCGCCTCCACGCCTTCCTCTTGCTCTCGTGGAGGTTCTGAACGAATGCGGCTTTAGATTTCCTCTTCCTCGGTAAAGGCTCGCCGCCCTCGGACACTCACGTCATCGACCTCAACAACCTTCGAGGCCTCGATGTCGCCCCTACTTCCTCTCGGCTCAGTCCTCGATGACCTTCTTCTCCGGGCCTCCTCTTTAGATCCGGCACCCAGGGCCCTCGGTTGTTGCCTCGATAGGCGGGCCAGGGTTGGCCTCGGGCGCTTGCCTCGCTCTATATCACCTGCACAAACAAAGGGGTTTTAGTTTTACCTCAATCCTAAACAAGCTCTCGAACCAAGCAAAGATGTCGGGCGTTACCTTTGGAGGCCATTAACCCTAGTTAAGCTTAAACACCTCTGCGGCTTAACGAAACCCGTATTTCGTTTGATTTGAGGCGATCGGTAGATGGATCGAAGCACGCCAACCGGATCCTCCGACAACTCGCAATCAAGCAAAGAATCACGAAAAGGAAACCAAGAACAAGTTAGATTATATTTTCACCTACGTCGAAAACAATCACCACATCCCCCACTCACCGGGCTATTCAAAAAAAGCTGGACACATCCAGTGCTGCTCGGGTCATCCGTTACCTCTCCGCAATTACCCGACACCCGTAACTGTGGACTCCTTCCACCGCTTTATGGAAGAGGGGCGGTCCGTCACAAGGGGCTTGTGTGCTCCCACGGACAAAAGTAGTACCACCAACCTCCTCCTCCTTGTCCTTCTTCCTCGGTAGTTTCCGTGGGCGATATAGTGGTCTCGGAACACGTGAAGGGCATCTCCAACCCCAACGAATGCCTCGAACCACGGTACATGCTCCCCGCCATCCGACTCCACCCGCTCGGAGCCACCGAGTGGGAGCTAGCCCATAAGCCCGGAGAATCCGGCGGAAGAAGGGATGCAGAGGCGCCGCAGCCCACCCACAAAGCATTTAGGTGCAAGGTGTGCAACCCCTCCCCTCGAACACAAAGCTCGTTCATTTGCCTCCCAAGTATGAGTTCAATGTCCCTGTGTACCTGTCATCGCTCCCTCAATCGACACCAAGTCCCTTCCACCATTATCGAGGGACATCCATCGCGATCCACCTAATTGGATCGGCCTCAAACGGGTTTGTTCCTCTACTACCCCAGGCGCGAAGGATACATTCATCACCTCGCCGTCGATCCACAAACGCCTCGAATAGGCATCACCGCGGCCATTTCGGTGAGACGGGTCCGGACCTTCCGTCCTCAACGCGACCAGAAGCATCGTTATCACCAAACTCCACGGACATTGTCAAAATTAAAACAAAATCAATAAGTAAAGGGACTCTAGATAGAGGGTTTACCTAAACCTAACTCTTCACGGAAACGGAGATGGGAACAAATGCTTGGGAAATCTCACTTTGAAGTTTAGAAATACACGCAAATCTCTCGAAAAGCGTAAAGGATAAAATTATAACCCCTCACCTATTTATAACCAAATGCGAATGATATCACACCGCTGGATCTACCGAGAATTTCATCCGTACCGTCCGACGATATCAGTCCATCTCTGCCCTTGAATCCGAAAAGACGCGAGGATTTCAATGAACGCCTGCGATGCGGGCGTGCTCACCACGCGTCATTCCTCGATACCATCAAAGCCCCCATAATTAAACACCATCATTACCCGCGCCGCCGTCTTTCACCATACCCAAAAGGACGTGCGTCGGGCTACCCAATCAATCTATGACCAGAGATTGAACCATTAATTGCTTCCTGCAGCGAGCCTCTTCATCTCCCAACACGGGACTCGGCATTTTCGCCTTCCCAACTTGGGACTCGGCATTTTCTCCTCCCCACTGGGGACTCGGTGCTTCGCCTCCCACTGGGGCTCGAGCTAGGCCTCCCAACCCGGGACTCGGCATTTTCGCCTTCCCAACTTGGGACTCGGCATTTTCTCCTCCCCCACTTGGGAACTCGGTGCTTTCGCCTCCCCACTAGGGGCTCGGAGCCTAGGCCTCTCCCAACCTGGGACTCGGCATTTTCTCCTCCCCCACTTGGGGACTCGGTGCTTTCGCCTCCCCACTTGGGGCTCGGAGCCTAGGCCTCTCCCAACCTGGGACTCGGCATTTTCGCCTTCCCAACTTGGGACTCGGCATTTTCTCCTCCCCCACTTGGGACTCGGTGCTTTTCGCCTCCCACTGGGGCTTGGAGCTAGGCCTCTCCAACACAGGACTTGGCATTTTCGCCTTCCCAACTTGGGACTCGGCATCCCGACTTGGGACCAACATCGCCAAGGCCCGCCACCCACATAAATGAACGTCCCGGCCTCATGGGACTTAAATCTCTACCTCAAACTTTAAAGAAAACATCCAAGTCCAAAGCATCCCACATGAATGATGATTCGAACTTGGGGACTATTGTTACGCACCAATCCTACAGGCAGCCCGTAGCACCACGCGGGAGTTTTGGACCGACCCCAACCTTTCTCCTCAAGCGGTGCCGGCCGACCCCGATCCGCCTCTCGGAGGCGGTCTACACCAATGAGGCGGTCACCGAGGCTCATTGGTCGGAATGTACCCTTAATTGGCCAACCCTAGTTGCGTGCCCGAGAAGCCTCCTCAGAACTCACCCATGACAAGAGTGATGGGACACCTGCAAAGGCGGCTTGTCATGGTCATAGCCCCTTAGTTTGCGGTCAAAAATGACTTTCCCATTAATGCTAACGACGTGACACCAAGGATGTGGTGGAGAACCCCTAAGATAGGGCCACGTGTCGCACATCAAGAGGGACCGTTCCCATTGAATTTGTCTATAAATACCAAACTCACTTCACAAGACGTAGAGGTTGAAATTATTATAATCATCATACATATAACAAGCCCTCCCGTCTAATTACTTCTAAGTGTTACAACCACACGAAATTTGTTAGTAGGAGACCTCGAAAGCTTTCATCTTTGCTTTAAGAGTGTTTTTACCTTTTATATTCCTTTTAATCTTCCTTCCATCCGGACGGAGGTTATCTACGTGGTTGAATAAACCACGTGGCGATCTTAGTGAAAGGAAAACACACGTGAGCACAGAGGCGTGGGGATCCTGCTAAGCAACCATTTTGGGGGTCAATGTGTGTTTAGCACAATGTCTAATTCTAGACATTGTTCTTGAAAATGTCTATCATTAATTTAATAATTTATATCCAATCAATATATTTCTCTCTTTTTCTTTTTTCTAAAAAGTTAATAATAATTTGCCATATTTGCACAATGAACATTGTTGCATTGGAAAAGCTTTTTGATATAATGTCAATGTCTTTTACCACATATACATATTAGACATTGTTGCATTAGAAATGCTCTAAAAATTGATACTTGATAAAAATGCAATACAAGTGCAGAACCAAAAATAGCAGATTAAATGCATGCAAATTTAACTTAATGACAGAGATGACAAATTTGGCAATTGATCCGAAATTAAATTACAGAGAGTTTTAACCTAAAGCATATGCAGAATACTAAATGACAAGATTTGCACCCAATTCAATAAATTACAGATAATGCACGAATTAATGAACACTGATTGGAAAATGACAAAATTAAATAATGAACACTGTTTCAAAAATTTATTGTTTCAGAAAAATAAAGAACACTTATTCAAAATTAATGCACACGTTTTGTTTCAGAATGTTAAAGCACATATTCCAATAATATACTTTATACATTTATATAATTGCACATATTCCAATCATATATGCACACTGAGAATACAAATGGAAATCTGTTTCACAAAATATATATAAGTAAATAATTTCGTCTTAAGATTGTTAAAAAGAATTATTGCAAATTATATTTTATGTATTAACCGGTTGAAATTATAATTACATAAATAACTTACTTGAAAACTAAATAATGCAGAAAATGTATATGACAGAAATGGTGGACCAAGATAAGAGGTAAATTTCTTGTCCTTAAGACGAAATTGTCCCGCACAGATTCTCACAGTTGGATGGCAAACGTCTCCTAAGATACAACGATCCATTCTCGACGGTAGTAACACTTCATACATTGAGAAACAGCGAACCAGAAAATGTTTTGGACTCTTTTTTTTTATGCAAGGACGGAAGCAGAATATGTTAAGAATTCAGGTGTAGAATGACATGATTAAAAGTTCGAATTTTCTTATACCAATTCAAAAACTGGAGGGACTCATCACTTGGAACATCAATTCTAAATAGTTGTGTCTGAACTGATGTGTCTTTTAAGGAGACACATCTTGAAATCTTCTAGAAGACGGGACACATGTTGTAATCTGATGATACCACGTGTCGACAATTGATTGGAGACATAATTGGAAGGATAATTAAATAACATAAATAATTATTTATCCAAACGTTTATATTGGGCTAAGCCCAATCCCGATACCCACGAACCACGAGCCACGAGCCACGAGCCACGAGTGGCCTGCGGGCGGGCGGCGAAGCATGCGTGTGGGCTTTTGACCGAACCCAATAGGGCCTAGGTCTCTCCCCTTCAAAGACTTGTGGTACCCCTTGGGGCCCAAACCCAATTCCAATCTTGAGTTATATAAATAGATAAAAATATTATTCATCTTCTGATGTGGAACATAGTTTTCCACATTTGGCTATAAATTCTCATTCACTCGGAAATGGTTTTGCACAACCAAATATATAATGAACATCTACTCGCGAGTAGATCGTGCTAAACCAAGGTCCCACCTCAATTGATTAATGGAATCCACTCAAATATTTGGTCAAAGTTGGTCAAATCCAACTTAATAAATTTTTAATTTAAACACTAACACCATTTCCAACAAATAATTCATACATTTGCGATTTATGATCTCATAAGTTTTTATCTGTATATATGTAGATAAGAGTTTGTTTGAAAATTTACCATATGATCATTGAATAATTAACAATTGTTGGTCCCAGATTGACACAATCAGCACCGAAAGCGTAAATCATAAACAGATTCAAGAACACAGATTTGATTTTATCCTAAGACCCTGATGTTCAACCACAAATGGTCTACGTCACTCGTTGAGTATCCACTGAAGGATAACGCTCAAAATGCACTAGCACCAAGAATCAAGGTTCAAAATCAGTTACAGACCCAAGAACACAAAGTTACAACACTTCTTCAGAACACAAAGCTCTTAACAATCAGACTTATCTTCTACCAGTTTTTATTCACACTTAAAGAACAAAATCTTCTACACCCCATTACATAACTCTAAGTATGTGAGTAAAAGAAAAATGTATAGAGAAGAAGATGAAGAAGATATGGTCAAACCCTTTTGAACTAGAGAGTCAAATGGAGAGAAAAAATAGAAAAAGATTTGTATCTCACACCAATAATAGAAGAGTCCAGAAGACTAAGGGAATATATTCAAGTAAGTGGAGCGTCAAGTCTATCCAAGGGCTGCGTTCGAGCCAAGTGTCAACATTTCCATGAAAGTACCCACTACGCAGAAGGCGCATTTGATCAATTTCAAATTCATCCTCAGAAATACGTCTTTAGTCATTGGTCAGCAAAACAGAGTCAAAGTCAACATCATTTTTGGTCAGCAAAATTGACAAATCAACATTCTTTGGTCAACAACAATCATTATTAATGCAACAAACTTCTGATAATGTGAAGACATGTTTTGTCATTAACAAGCCATATAAATGAAGTTATGATCACATTCACTTGGATTGTCTTGATTTTGAGATGCATTTGATGTTTTTGTTAAAATATGGCACTCATAAACTTATTAGTTAGACCAATTTTTCTCTATGAAAAGCTTAACCCTTAATTACATCTTGACTAAAAGAAAATGCTGCAATCATATGTACAAATAATGGACCGAAATTCCCTCCTAGTAAATAGAAGAAAATTATAAATTAGCAAAAATGATAAGTTTTTGAATCTACAATATTGAGCCTCAAAGCAACAATTGCTGCTGCAACATGAATACAACCATAGAAGAATACATTAAGCTAATGCCAACTCTTTTGTACCGAAGTCAATTTGTTTATCATGGCAACACCGTAAATATTATTTGCAAGTATCAATGTAAGTGGGAATGTGCTGATAGTGGCAAATCAGGTTCCATATGCTACTCAAAACAAGATTGTCCAACTTGAGAGTGGCAAATAATTCCAAATTTGAATCCTACATGACATAAAAAATAACAATTGTTTAGTACGCACAAATAAATAAACATTGATTTACAAGTGAAAAAAAAAACATTACAAAAATTAATTACATGTTATGATTGCTTGGAAATGATTAGCTCATTTCCATTTTTCTTTGGTTTATTGGGACATATTCTCTTGTCATGGCCTAATTTTTTGCATAATGCACATTGACTCTTTTTTTTTTTTTTTTTTGCCAACTGAATACTTGATTTGAACCTCCCTAAACCAACATGATCTTTTTCTTTACCTTTCTCTTCCTTCTTCCGTCCTTTTTAATTGAAACATTAGGATTCGATATCACAAATTGAGAACTATCATCATTACGAATATCTAATTCATTTGGGAAAGAATGAATAGGAGACTTTGTTCCAATATCTAATCTATGGCTTGGATGTATAATTGGTATCCTTCATTTGATTCCGCGGCATGACAAGCTAGTTGGGTTGCTTTCCTACACATATGACCAAGTCTCAATGCCTTTGTATGTTGTTCACCATCATTAACCACAATTTTCTCTGAATTTGTACGCTTAAATTTATTTTTTCCTTGCATCCACCTCTTTTTCATAAAGTGAGAAGGAAGTACATCAATATCTTCACGGATAAGAACTTTGAGAATATGGCCGCAAATTATTCCCACAAACTCAAAATGTTGGCATTCACATTTTCCTTCATGATTTTGCATATTAAAGCTTACTTGAAACTTCTCAAATGCTCTTTCTATATGTTTTACTATGTATGTCCCACAATCATAATTCACGTCTTCAACCCTATAGTCCTTGCTTTTATTCAATTCTTCTTTGAATTTCTAAAAATATTCCTAGTTACCTTTGACGCATGCTTTAGAAGTAAAGCATCATCGTTCACAATATGATATTTATGTTCTGATTCAAAGTCCTCATCATTCGCCCTTTTCACAATTGAAGCTAAAGCCTGATCATATTTGAAAACAAAATCACGAAGGTTAGTTTGAGGAGTAACAAAGCTATCAAAAAATGAGTTAATACCTTTACTACAACTTGTAGTATTCATGCCCGCAAAAAATAACCCATGATTATATACTGGAAGCGTACAAGTTGTGAAGTCATTTGTTACTTTCCAAGCCATACTCCACAATTATTTTCTTCCATTTTTTCTCAAAATCTTCAACTTTATACGTATAATGGATGCAACTTTTCATATCTTTCTTGAAATTTGACTTCTTGTAATATATTTGTGATAACTCTTTACCCAACTTTTTGATATGCCAAAGACATAAACGATGACGTGTGTAAGGAAGAACCATAGAAATAGCTGCCTTCATAGCTAGATCTTGAATAGTTATGATACAACTAGGATTACATCTTCCCATAGCATCTAGCCATGTTTGAAATAACCACAAAATGTTACCTCTATTTCATCTTGTAACAATGCACAACCAAATTTTATGGATTGAAAATGGTGGTTCACACCAGTAAATGGAACCAATGGCGCACATATCATATTTATTTGTCCTATAGGTTATGTCAAAGGTGACAACATCACCAAAACATTGATATGACATACGAGATCTTACATCCACCCAAAAGAAATTGGTTGCTCTTCTATCTTCATCACATTGTATTGCATTACAAAATTGTAGATTTTCTGCTTGTTTCTTTTGAAAATATGTGAGGACAAATTGTGCATCACGAACTTCTAACTCGTTACGTCTTAAACACTTCAAATGGTTATAACAATCTCTCTCGTTGAAACTAATATTATTACCATTGAGAATTGAGACAACTTTGGCAACTTTTGTTTGATAGATTTATTATCTATATTTGATTACCGCATGGAGAGTACCACTTACAATTAATGTTTCTGTCCAAAGACTAAATGTCAATATTGTACTAGGTATCTTGTGATGGGCCCACCAATAAAATACATGCTTTTTTAGATTTTCAGATTTAGTCCTTAAGAATTTGCATTTTAAATCTTAAGTCCTTAAAGTTTTCAGATTTTAAAATCTTGGGCCTTAAATATTTGGAGTTTTGAATTTTAAGATTTGGTCCTTAAGGTTTTGGATTTTAAATCTTAGGTCCTTCAAGTTTTCAAATTTTAAAATCTTAGGCCTTTAAAGTTTGGAATTTTCAAATATAATCCATAAAATATCTTCAGATCCTTCAATTAATCGTCTTATATTTCAAAATAAATCAATTGAAATGATATGTTGCCTAAGTAACCACTATCGTGTAGATTTGTTTAATTTGGAATATTAAGATGTGTGTGTCTATTGTTTATGTGAACAATGACTGGTCCAAAGGAAGGTTACTGTTTGGCCAAATGGTAGATATACCTTTGGTAATAAATATGTGACAATTATAAAGTATTCATGTGGACAATAAATCAGTCCAAAGAAATGCTTATTATTTGATAGATTAGTTATCAATATTTGATTACTACACAGAGAGTACCACTTACAAGTTCATGTTTCTGTCCAAAGACTAAATATAAATATTATGCTAGGTATATTGTAATGGGCCCACCGTTATATAATTTGTCATACATATGTTATGACATGATCATTAATTGTGAACTTGATATATTCTCTCGTTTTCAGTTTCTGCTTCTATAATATTTGCCAGCATTAACTTCATCCCTATGCTTAATGGCACAAATTTCAAAAATTAATTGGAAAGAGAACTTTACGATTGTTCTCAGTCACATGGATCTTGACCTTGCGCTTCGGATAGAACGACCTCCAACTCTCACTGATGAAAGTTCCACTGAGTATAAAATGGACTAAAAAAATTGGGATCGTTCTAACCGCATGAGTCTTATGATCATGAAACGTTCATTCCAGAAACATTTAGGGGTGCTATGTCTTAAGAGGAAAATGCTAAGACGTTCCTTAAAGAAATTGAAAAGCATTTTGCCAAAAAAACGAAAAGGCTGAAACAAGTCCTCTTTTGGATCACCTTGTTTCAATTAGGTATAAAGGAAAAAGTAACGTAATGGAGTACATTATGAAAATGTCTAATCTCACTTCCAAACTAAGGTACTAAAGATATAGTTGTCTAAGGACTTGTTCGTGCATCTGGTTTTGATTTTCCTTTCTGCAAAATACGATCAATTTAAAGTAAGTTACAATACCTAAAAGATAAATAGACTCTTAATGAGCTCATATCTCACTGCAATATCTCACTGTGTGCAAGAAGAAAAAAGACTTAAGCGTGAGAGAACTAAAAGTACTAACTCATCAACCACTCCTCAAGACAAGAAAAGGAAAAGGAAAAAGTAAGGTACAGTTGGAGCACCACAACATAAAGTACAAAAGAAACAGGATAAAGAGTTCATCTGTTACTTTTGCAAGAAAGGTGGACACATGAAATAAAGAATGCTCCAGTTACGATGCATGACGTGTTAAGAAATGTATGCTTCTTGTTATGGTTTGTTCTAAAGTTAATTTATTTATCTTTTGTACTTAGACACACTTGGTGGATGGATTCTTGTGCTACCACTCACATAAGTGTGTCTATACATGGTTGCCTGTGGAGCCGATAACCAATTGATGTTGAAAGATTCATCTTTATGGATGACGACAAAGTAGTTGCAGTTGAGGCTATAGGGACTTTTAGGTTATTAATAAGGATACGGTAAAAAGCATGATTAGTAATATTCTTTACCAAAATCCCTATAGAGAACCATTAAAGACTATAGCATACATCCTTAACAGGGTTCTAAGTAAAGTAGTAACTAAAAGCCCTTATGAACTTTGGATCAGTAAAAAGTCTGGCATAAAGCACTTGCACATTTGGGGATGTCCAGTTGAAGCGAGGCCTTACAGGCCAAATGAAAAGAAAATGGACTCAAGAACTGTAACCTTCTATTTTGTTGGATACTCAAAACGGTCTAAGGGTTATAAATTCCATGATCCTTCGACTATGTCTTTTTTAAGACTAGAAATGCAAAATTCTTTGAAGATGTTGAGTTTGGAGGAAAATATAAGGTTAAGAATATTGTCTTTGAAGATGAACTCGTTTCTCTTCCTGCTGTCGCTATTGACAATGATCAGATTACTGACATTGTTCAAGAAGCGAATTTGGATTATCAAGACAATGTTGACAACTTTTCTATCCAAAATGAAGTTGTTGTTCCTGATGAGCAAACTCAACAACCTCAAGAACAAATGCCATTGTGAAGATCCACTAGAGAAAAAAGAAGGGCGTTTCTGGATGACTATATTGTCTTTCTCCAAGAACATGAGGTTGATATAGGAGTGGTGGAAGATGATCCAATCAACTTCCATCAAGCCAAATAGAGTTCTAATTCTCAAAAGTGGATTGATGGCATGGAAGATAAGATGAAATTCATGAAAGACAATGACGTTTGGGATCTCTTCAAATTGCCTGAAGGTGTAAAGTCCATTGGTTGTAAATGGATATTTAAGACCAATAGGGATTCAAAAGGTAATGTTGAGAGATATAAGGCTCCTCTTGTTGTCAAGGGTTTCACTCAGAAAGAAGGTATTGATTATAAAGAGACTTTCTCTTTAGTTTTATGGAAAGACTCTTTCAGGATAATAATGGCATTAGTAGCTTATTTTGATTTGGAGCTATATCAGATGGATGTAAAGACTTTGTTTCTTAATGGTGATATTGAGGAAACGATATATATGGTGCAGCCAGAAAACTTTGTATCAGGTGATCTAAAGAGAATGATATGCAAATTAAAGAAATCCATCTATGGTCTCAAGTGAGCTTCCCGTCAATGGTATCACAAATTCCATCAAGTCATTATCTCGTTTGGATTTGAGGTAAATGCAGTTGATGATTGTGTGTAACATAAGTTCAGTGGGAGTAAATATATCTTCCTAGTATTATATGTCGATGATATACTGCTAGTTAGCAGTGATATATGCTTATTGCATGAAACCAAGAGATTTTTAACTAAGAATTTGAAATGAAAGATCTTGGAGATGCCTCTTTTGTATTAGGCATACAGATACATCGAGATCGCTCTCAGGGTATTATTGGGTTATTCCAAAAAATCTTTATTGAAAGAGTACTTAGCAGATTTGGCATGAAAGATTGTAGACCAGAAGATATGCCAATTGCTAAAAGGAAATAAATTCACCCTCAGTCAATGCCTAAGAATGAGGTTGAGGTGAAAGAAATGCAAAAGATTCCTTATGCATCGGCTATAGAGAGTCTTATGTATGCTCAAGTATGTACACGTCTGGATATAGTGTTCATAGTGGGATTATTAGGCAAATATTTTAGTAACCTTGGGATGGATCATTGGAAAGTAGCAAAATGGGTTATGCACTATTTACATAGAACAAAAGATTTCATGCTCACCTATCGAAAGTCAGATTATTTGGAGATCATTAGGCATTCTAATTTCGATTTTACTAGATGCAAATACAATAAGAGATCCACATTGGGCTATATTTATCTGCTGGCTGGAGGAGCTATATCTTGGAAGAGTATTAAGCAGACGCTTATAGCTCCATCCACCATGGCAACTGAATTCATAGCCTATTATGAGGCATCTAATCATGGAACATGGCTGCGAAACTTTGTCACTAGGTTCTGTGTTGTAGATGGTATTGTAAGACCACTGAAGACATATTGTGACAATAAATCGGCTATGCGATATTCCAACAACAATAAAAACTCTACGAAGTCGAAGCACATAGACACCAAGTTTCTTATGTTAAAGAGAGAGTCCAGAGTAGTCAGGTGTCTATAGAGCATAATGGCACAAACTCCATAATTGTAGATTCGCTCACCAAGAGTTTACCACCCAAGGTGTTTTACGAGTATATAGCTCATATGGGTGTTGTATCGTTTGATAATGTGTTGTTGTAGTGGGAGTTTGTATTTTAACGCTTCTTTGGTAGTAGACATACTTTATGATTATTTTCTGCAGAATAAAGTATATTAGTTGTTACCAATATCTGAATTTGGTCTTTCTATTTATGGTTTAACATTAAGATTGGAAAACTCTGGTATGATTTCATTAAAGAATAAAGTAAGACCAGTTGGAAATAGACATGTGTTAAGATCACATTGCATGTAATTTCCATGCTACACATCCATACTCGATCTATGTCATTGAATATGTTGGTACGATGATCATTGATGGGTTTAGTTACCAATTAATGTGACGAATACCGCTTTGATTTCATGCTGATATAGTAGATAGACCATTTTATAATTATGGAGATGTTTCAAGGCAAGATAGCAATTTAAGTGTACACATAAAATTTGTTTCAATAACATATGTAGCTCAAGTGGGAGATTGTAGGATTATTTATCTCTATAATGGACTACATATTGTATTGCAATTATATGTGCTATCTAATTAATAGGTCTATTAAGTGATTTGTTGATTGGACCTTATAAACATCTAAACTGAGTACGGGCTTTGTAGTGTGTAGAGATCGGATCATAATCTAATTAGGATTGATGGACTATTAATTCGACTAAGGTATACAGAATATTATAAATAAGGGCTATGGTCCTCAGTTCAATCACAATTTTTTTCTTCTCTTCTACACCATTATAGATAAAGATTCTATTGAGCATTATTGAGGTGATTAGAGTGCAGAAGATATTAATCCTCTCAATTTCAACACCAATGGAGACAGGTATTTGATAATTTGGCATAATATATGGATTTTTTTTAAAATTATTAGTATGTAATTAAAGACTAAAGATTTTATTTCTAACAAACTTCCATTTGTCAGTTGAAGGATCTGTAAAAGATAATGGTTTTTGATAAAGTTGGGCAGTTATTTAATGACTATTCTCCTTCAAACAAAATTAAAGAAAAAAAATTACAAATTGAACATTATAAATCTAACACTAAAGTAATAAAAAAAAGTAAAAATTGCAAAAAAATGTAATATTGCTAACATTGCCCACTGTTTAGATTGTTGTAAGCCTCATTATCTCTAGACTCTAAACCTATTGGACACACCACTCTCTAAAAATTGCAAATTTTTTTTTCAATAGAATCGAAATTTCAATCAATCAATCAATCAATAAATAAATTCAAAAATAGAACTAAAATTTCAATTAATAAATAAATAAATAAATTCAAGTTAATGAAATCTAACCCTAACTTGCAAAAAAATATAATAAATTTAAATTACATATTTGCACTAATATTGTAGGTAAATAGAAACAAGAATTCAAAAAAAATCAAGAAAATAAAATTAAACCTTACCTTTCTAGTCTGCTGATAGCCGAATTGGGTCATTTTGCCTCGTTCTCTTTTTTCTCAATTATCAAGTATAGAAATAAATAATGATAGAGTATGACTCTTGAGTTTGTTACTCTATAAGATTAAGATAATAAGTCTATTGGAATTTTTTTTTTTAAAGAGAGAGAGAGAGATAGAAAACTGAGAAAATTCAAATAGAAGACAAAACTTCTGGGAATATGGTCTTTATATATTGTGATTTTCTACTACGTAGAGAATGCTTAAAGACACCTATTTATACACATCATAAATAAATACAGTAGATTATTCCCTCTGATCATGGTGGCAAACGTGGTGCAGCTGAACCAATTCTGTTGGAATGTCTCCAACAGAAGAAGCTTCCATTCCTTTCCCTTTTCAATAGAAAACAGGTATTACGTTTTATGTATAGTTGCTGATAAGGGTATTTTATATGCTTATTTATACTTGTAAACTTATTATATATTCACTATAAATGAGGAGATTTCTATTTAAATGAGTTCAATTATTGTATACGTAGGTATAAAATCCAATTTGGATGAGTTTGGAACGAAAAAAGAGAGTTTGAAGCTTAATTGACGCTTAATCGGATGGAACATACATAAGTTGAAACTATTATAAAGCAATCATGGTGAATTCAAAAGTTTTGGGAGCAAAATCAAATTTCTAAAAGTTTGGGGACTAATTTTCACAATTTCAAATATTTGGAAAGCCTCTTTGGAAGACTTTAGAAGGGTGAGGATCAATTAGAATGCATTTGGAAGCTTTTGGATTGAATCGAAAAGATTTAAAGAAGAAAGGACGAAGATCATACATCAGAAGCTAAATCGGAGACCAAATTCTAAGTTTTCAAAAAAAAGGCCACACCTAAGTAGTGCGACCTAGGTGCGGTAGTGAAAACTTACTGGAGGTCGCACCTAGGTAGCAGAATACATTGTGCGACCTAGGTGCGACCTATAATGCATTGTGCGACCTAGTGCGACCTACGCTGATGGAAAGTTAAAAGTGCAGTTTTCTAAAGTGGAGTGGGATTATGACTCTTTTAAGACACATATTTAAAGACTTCCCAAGGACTATAAAGAGACCTCTTCTAAGTCTTTTGAAAGGATTACGCAATTGAAGAGAGATAGAGATCGAGAGTAACGAAAAGAAGAATTCTTGGGCAACATTCATCACGGTGCAATAGGAGATTTTGGATTAATTCAAGATTAAACGATGTATCTATTCTTAATCTTTTTCTTCCGGATCATGAATTCTTTCATTATTATCGCTATATTCATAGGAATTATGTCCGGCTAAATCTTTTATATCTAGGATAAACGATGAAACCTCATGTTTTTCATTAATTAGAAGTTATTTATTTTCGTAAATTTATTGATTCCAGGTTGATTATTTATTATTCATTATTTCTGTTTTGATGTTTGATCGTCATTAAAATATTTTTGTGGTCTAGATTGCTTTCGAGATATTCAATTTAGATGAGCACGTGGTAATAGATAACATATGGTCCAATAATATATTGAGATTATTATTATGCTTTATGAAATCTTTCTAGATGATCGTTGTGATTAAATGCACACCTTTGTATTTTAAATTTAATTAGAGATAATTAGGTTCACATATAAGTATAGAATCGATCGATTTTCGACCTAGAACAATAATTTGCGAAGACGAGTAGTTGATAATTAATTGTTGAAACGTGATGGTAGATTCACGAATCTTAGTGCTAGTAAAACTCGATTTTGTTCTTAAAATTACTTTTGATTGCGTGATAATTTATATTTAATTAAATTTAAATATAATGACTTTATGATTGAATTTATAAACGAATATGTGTTCTTATTTTGTTAAAACTCAAAGTATACATTAATTGGTTGATTGATAGCTAGTCCTCGTGAGTTCGACACTCTTCACGTCATTATATTACTGGTTAACGATCCGTCCACTTGCGGAATTAAAATCAATAAGAAGTTTTTGGCAACGTTGCTGGGGACTAGTTTTATTAATTACTAAGTTAATTGATAATTTAATTTTAAAAATTATTTTTATTTTTATTTTATTCTCTTTTTGTGTAACTGCTGAATTTCAGGTATTTTCTAAAGTTTCAGATGTTTATTGTGTATGCATCGTGCAAAAGATAAAGATCTATTTGATTTCGACCCAAAAATTGAACAGAGTTTTCACCAACGACAACGTGAACAACAAGAAAAAAAATAGCAAAAAGACACAATGGACGACAACAACCGAGTCCATGATCCACCACATGTAGATGTGAGAAATAATTTTGCACCTATGGCTCGACCAGTTGAAGTTAATGAACTAGATATTCTTATGTGTGAGTATATGATGCCACCGATTGTTAAGAATTGGTCCAGCATAATCTATCAGCCTTATGGATACGATAACTTCCAGTTGAGACCAAATGTGATTAATTTGTTCTCGAACAATCTGCCATTCTATGGGAGAACAGATGAAAATTCTCATTATCATCTTTCTTTCTTCATGGAATACTGTGGAAATTTCAAATACCACGATGTTAATGAGGAAGCACTTAGGAAAAGGCTCTTCCCACACACGTTGAAGGATAAAGTTAGAGAATGATTAGATTCTCTACCATCTGGAGCATCACTACTTGGACAGATTTGGTCCAAAAATTCACACTGAAATACTTCTCTCCGGACAGAGTGAATAGACTGAAACAAGAAATATCCAATTTCCAACAATCTAGCTTGGAAAATTTTCATGAGGCATAGGAAAGATTCAAGGAACTGCTCTGATAGGGTCTAAGTCATGGTTTTCCTTTAGCGGCTCAGAATCAATATTTCTACTCTGGATTAGCTCCAAAAAGTCATTCTTCAGTAGATTCTGTAGTAGGTGGCTCTATCCATAATAGATCTGCCTGTGACCTTCACGACTTGTATAAGATGATGAGTGAACAGTTCGTTATGTGGCCAGACAGAGTGTCGCAGAAGAAAGCAACAAGAATGCATGAGGTGGAAATCAATTCGCTTCTACTAGCGAAAATTGATTCATTAGCAAAGTAGATAGAAACACTGAAACACTCTCAGTCAGCCAATATGATTCAGATGTCCCTACCAATATGTGCAACTTGCGAGGCAAACCATCAATCATTAGAGTACCATTTAACCACCGCTAATATGTCATCACCTAAGCAAGCTGCATATGCTTAGAACTTTCAGCAACAACAAAATAATCCATACTCACAGACCTACAATCTAAGGTGGAGAAATCATCCAAACTTCTCCTATGGCAATACCTAAATTATTCAAAATCTGCCAAATCAAGAAAGACCCCAGGAAATGGAATGAGGATGGGAATAGACAGTCGCTAAATTGTCAGAAAAGATGAAAATTGGATTCAAGGAAGTGCAGAAAAGACAATGTGTCGCGATAAAGAATGTAGAAAATCAGATTGGTTAGTTAGCTAAACTATTGATCGAGCGACAACCAGGTACATGGCGAAGCAATATTGAGGTCAATCCAAAAAGAGCAAGTAAATGCAATTACCACGAGAAGTGGAGTTGAGTTGTTGGAAATTCATGTAAAGAGACCATGTGTAAAAAAAATTGTGTCCAGCAAAGAGAGAAAACAAATCTGATAAATTCAAAGAAGCAGTTGAACAAGAAAAAAAACTCTCCACCAGATTATATTCCACGATCGGCTTACGTTCCTCCAATTCCATTTCTCCAGCGGTTGCGCAAACATAAGCTGGACAAGCAGTTTGAGAAGTTCTTGGATGTATTCAAGAAGCTTCACATAAACATACCGTTCGCCGATGCCTTAGCTCCAATGCCTAGCTATGCTAAATTTATAAAGGAAA
Organism: Forsythia suspensa; assembly: GCA_023638005.1. NCBI lineage: Eukaryota > Viridiplantae > Streptophyta > Magnoliopsida > Lamiales > Oleaceae > Forsythia > Forsythia suspensa. The sequence continues at coordinate 32,578,069 of CM042674.1, read as the reverse complement.
TCTTTTCAAAAAGAGAAAGTTAGAGTATGAAACTGTGATGCTGAATGAGAAATGCAGCGCCATGTTGACTAAAAGATCCAGGGAATTTTACTATTCCTTACACTATTGACAGTTCATTCTTTGATAAAGCGCTATGTGATTTGGGTACTAGTATTAACTTAATGCCTTATTCTATTTTCAAGTAGCTCGGTTTGGGAGATGCAAAGCCAATAACAATATCATTGCAGCTTGCAGATCGGTTCGTCAAACATCCACGTGGGATCGTTGAAGACATATTAGTGAAAGTGTACCACTTATTTTAGGTCGACCCTTCTTGGTTACTAGTTGGCCATTGATTGATGTGCAAAAAAGGCAACTAATGCTGATGTTAAATGATCAACATATTATATTTAATATGTTTAAAGCAACTAAATTTTTGAGCTTTTCAGATTCATATTTTCGGATTGATGTTATTGACCAAGAGATAACCAACACTTTCACATTGGAAAACCAGGCAGACCCGATGGAACACATGACATTCATTAAAACAAGGAGTGATGGACAACTGTCCGAGATTTTAGATGATAGATTGGTCATCCAACCTGAGGAAGCACCAACTGGAGAAGAAGAGTATGTGGAGAAAGATAAGTTGTCCCTAAATGAGAAAAATTAAAAAAAGTGATATTTAATAATGTTGCACATGTTAATCAATTCTCTGACCTCCATCTATCTTCTAAAATTGATTATGTGATCAAAGCTGATGAAGATGTTGAAGTTTTCATAGTTAAGTTCGAGCATAGTGGTAAAATAAAATCATATCAATATGATAAGAGAAAAATCAAATTCTGGAAGATAAACAAAAATCATGTGAAGTCAATTGATGCAAGTAAATCAAGTCCTCCAAGGACCTGTTCAAAGTGTCATGAAACGATTGTTGCATAAAGTCAAGCTAATGACTTTAAAGAAGCGCTTAATGAGAGACAACCCATTTTTCCTACCCTTTATTTCAATTTCTGCATCATATAGTTTTAGAATTTCAATTGATTTTTTTTAGTTGTATTATGCAGGCCAGCTGGATGGCATTCACGTGATATTTTTCCGACCTGCACCTCGCCAGGATCCTTACCACATTTCTTCTTCCAGCACCATCCAATTCACTTTCAGGGAGTCTCTGATCTCTTTATCAATTTATTTTTATTATTATCTTTATATTAGGGACAATGTGTCTTCCAAGTTTGGGGTGGCGGATAAAATGCTTGATTTGATTATTAGCTTGTTAGTTTTTGGCATTACCTTGAAAAAACAAATTAGTGCATGCTTGCGTGATGTTGGATAGCCTTACTGGCTTATGATGGTGAAATTTATATTGAAAAGTGTAATAAATTCATGACTGGTGATTAAGTGATGCTACATATGCTTATATCGTGTAATTACTTATCCATGTGAGACTTAAATATCTTTGAGCACTATAGTCACAACTGTCGTTATGCAAGCTGGCTATATTTGTGTAATTGTGAGAGTTAGGTTGCCAAGTTATAAATATATCATATACCACCTAAATTAAAATTTTCATATCACCGTGTGTGAGACTATTTGGAAATGGTAGAGTTGGTGAGAGTAATTATTTGAAGATATGTTGATTCCATGCATGTTCAATATTTGTGTGGAGTGTTGTGGCTAACAAAATGAAGCTAGGTGATGACCGGATGTTAGAAATATATACCTCACATATAAACTCTTGCACGCAAAGGACTTGGCACTGGCTTTATCTTATACCTTTGTTCGTAGCCTTTTTGGCTCAAGTGATAAAGCTCGGTGTCCTAAGGTTTGTAGAATCTGAGAGCCATCGACCTAAAACTAGTTACGAGGGTCATCTAGAAAGCTTAAGGGACTGAGGTTTACACAAAAAATCGTAATAATTTTTTTTTTGCAAAGACAACAAAAAAAGGGTCCTTTGCGGAGTTAACGTGAGGATTTAGACAACTAACGGGTTTGAATTGCCTAGTGGAAGCTTAAAGTTCGGAGCACTTAAATCTAAAGAGAATCATCATAGATCTAAATAGTTACTTTTATTGGTTAGACCCAACTAAACTTGAATAGAAAAATAATGAGTTATTTGAGAGCAACTTTAGAATTAACACTCTAGGTAAGAGATTCAAACAAAAAAAAAAATCAAGTTTGGAGATGCATCTCACGAGAGGGAGATAAAATATTTGACTATTGAGGGTTGGGAAGGAACCAACTTAGAGCTTCATGACAATGGGTGTGACTATATATACACACACACACACACACGAGTCAAATATCGGATAAGTTAAAAATTAATTTTGGTAACATTATTTATAAGCTTTTCATGAATTGGTTGAACAGTTTCAAATCCCGAAGCGAATACAGCATGCTATCTAACAAATTTATTTTTTTTCCTATTTTATTTTATTTTGTATGTTTTGAGTAGATAATCTTGCTTGGGACGAACAAGAGTTTAAGTTTGGGGGTGTTTGATAAGTGTATTTTATACACTTATTTATACTTGTAAATTATATATATTCATTATATGAGGAAATTTCTATTTAAATGAGTTCAATTATTGCATACGAGGTACAAAACCAATTTGGATGAGTTTGGAACGAAAAAGAAGAGTTTGAAGTTTAATTGACATTTAATCAGATGGTACAGACATAAGTTGAAACTATTATAAAGCAACCGTGGTGAATTCAAAAATTTTAAGAGCAAAAATCAGATTTCTAAAAGTCAAGGGACTAATTAGAATACATTTGGAAGTTTTTGGATTGAATTGAGAAGATTTAAAGAAGAAATTACCAAAACCATACATTAAAAGCCAAATCGAGAACCAAATTGTAAGTTTTAAAAAAAGAAAAAAAAAGGGTCACACCTAGGTAGTGCGACCTAGGTGTGGTAGTGAAAACTTATTGGAGGTTACACTTAGGTAGCATAATGCATTGTGCGACCTAGTGCGATCTACGCTGAAGGAAAGTCATAAGTGCGGTTTTCTAAAATTAAGTGGGATTAGGACTCTTTTAAGACACAACTTTGAAGACTTCCCAAGGACTATAAAAGAGACCTCTTCTAGGTCTTTTGATAGGGTTAGAGCATCTTCAACAAGCTCTTTAAACATAGATTACTCTATAATTTATAGAGTCAACACTTAAAATTCTTCTTCAATGGATTCTCTAATTTAACATTTTAATTTAGAGAGTGGGTTTGGCTCTCCACATTTGGAGAGCCATACTCACTCTCTATTATTAAATGCATTGAAATAATTTTAATTTTCAATACATGATATGTTGGTTTTAATTAAATAATATATACAAATTGGGTGGGAAATATATGATAAAAAGAGATGAGAGGAAATATATTAAACGCTTCTTGAAAAACGTAAAATAAAGAGTATGAAAATAAAGAGTCTGTTGGAATGTTTAAAAAAAACTGCTCTTTAAATTTAATGACGCTCTTTAAAATGCTAAAAATGCTCTTTAAATATACATAAGCTGTTGTAGATGCTCTTACGCAATTAAAGAGAGATAGAGATCAAGAGCAAAGAAAAGAAAAGAAGAATTCTTGGGCAATATTCATCACGGTGCAATTGAAGATTTTGGATTAATTTAATATTAAGGATTGCTTCTATTCTTCTTCTTTTTCTTCCGGATTATGAATTCTTTTATTATTATCACTATATTTATAGGAATCATATCCGACTAAATCTTTTATATTTAGGATAAACGATAAAATCTTATGTTTTTTTATTAATTAGAAGTTATTTGTTTTTGTAAATTTATTGATTCCGAGTTGATTATTTATTATTCATTATTTCTGTTTTGATGTTTGATCGCGATTAAAACATTTTTGTGGTCTAGATTGCTTCCGAGAGATTCAATTTAAATGAGCACGTAGTAATAGATAACATAGGGTCTAATAATAGATAGAGATTAATTATGCTTTATGAAATCTTTCTAGATGATCGTTATGATTAAATACATATCTATGTGTTCTAAATTTAATTAGAGATAATTAGGTTCACATATAAGTATAGAATCGATTAACTATCGAGAGAAGCTTTTGATTATATTAGGATAATCGATTATCGACCTAGGGCAATAATTTGTGAAGACGAGTAGTTGAGAATTAATTGTTGAAACGTGATGGTGGATTCGCGAATCCTAGTACAAAAAAACTCGAATTTGTTCTTAAAATTACTTTTAATTGTGTGATAATTTAGATTTAATTAAACTTAAGTAGAATAACTTTAGGATTAAATTTATAAACGAATTTGTGTTCTTATCTTGTTAAAACTCGAAGTATACATTATTTAGTTAATTGATAGCTAGTTCTCGTGAGTTCGACACTCTTCGCATCATTATATTACTTGTTAACGATCCGTCTAATTGCGGGATTAAAATCAACAACAGTTGCTATTTTCGATTTCACGTTTCAAGCTTATCATTATTTTTTGTTCCTTTGTCCCATGCTTTTCTGATCTGAACATTTTGGCCCATAACTTCATCTTCTTTAACACCCCCTTCAAGATGGAGGCAACTTTAATTACTTGAAGCTTGATGTGTAGATATATGTATCTGGAGTTTATCAGTGGTTTAGTTAAAATATCAGCAACTTGATCTGCTGTTGGAACATAGCTTATTACCAACTGTTTAGCCAAAACTATGTCTCGAACAAAATGCACATCAAGTTCTATATGTTTAGTTTGTGCATGATAGACTAGGTTAGAAGCCAGTGCGCTCACCCCTAAGTTATCACACCAGATTTTAGGAACTTCTGTCTAGGTTATGTTTAGTTCTTGTAGGAGTGACTGAATCCAAAAAATTTCTGCAGTGGTGTGAGCTAGAGTTCTATACTCTACCTCAGTGCTTGATCTTGCCACCACTTGCTATTTTTTGGAACACCAAGATATCAAATTGTCACCTAATAGACACAGTAGCCCACGGTGGACTTCCTATCATCTGGGCATGATGCCTAGTCAGCATCTCCATAGGCTATAATTTAAAGGTCTTGTGCTTCTTGAATAATCAATCCCATCTCAATAGTCTACTTTATGTATCTGAAGAGTTGTTTTAGCAAGCTCCAGTGTGCATCTGTTAGATTTTGGAGATATTGACTCACTCTATTCACAGTAAATGTGATATGTGGCCTTGTATGTATCAGATATTAGAGTGCTCTTACTGCACTCTTAAACTGAGTTGGATTTTTTAAACTTAGCCCTTCTGTTTTAGCTACCAATCTCCTAGCTTCCATAGGTGTGATACTAGACTTCAGATTTTTAAAACCAAACCTCCTTACTATGTCCATTTCATATCTTTTCTATGACAAATGTAGTCCAATTTCATCTCTGCAGAATTCAATTCCTAAGAACTTCTTCAGACTGCCCATATCATTCAAAGCAAATCATGCATTTAACTTTTCATTCAGCCTTTGTAGCCTTGTTTTGCAATTTCCAGTTAGTATAATATCATCAACATACACCAGCAAATAGATCACACAATCCTGTGAAACTAGATAGAATACTGAACTATCAGCTTTGGATTGTTTGAGATCCCACTCAATAGTGACTCCTTTAGTGTGTCATGCTATGCTATAGGAGCTTGTTTAAGTCCATATATAGCTTTGCTAAGCTTGCACACAAAGGATGGTTCGGCTTGGTCTACAAATCCCTAAGGCTGCTCCATATAAACTGTTTCCTCTAGCTTACCATTAAGAAAAGTATTATTAATATCTATTTGCCTTATCTCCCAACCTTTTGGGATTGCCAATGTAAGAATGATTTTTAAAGTTGGTACATTGGCTACTAGACTGAATTTTTCATAGTAGTCCATCCCTAATGTTTGTAAAAATCTTTTGCCACCAGCCTGGCTTTATGTCTCTGAATTCTTCCATTTGTATCAAATTTCAATTTGTATACCAATTTGCACCCAATCACTTTCATTTTAGGTTGAGGAGGAACCAACACCCAAGTTTGATTTTTTATCAAGGTATCATATTCTTCTTTCATAGCTTTGCACCATTTTTCACTCTTTAGAGCTTCATCCATACTAACTGGTTCTATCTCATCTAGATAATAAATTTTTGGTTTGAAGATCCCTGTCTTGGACATGGTTACCATAAGATGTCTACATGTATCTATATTGTGTCCAATATCCGACATACCAACCCCAATTCTAACTTCAGTGTGAGGCTCTAGAGACTCAAGATGTATATCCCTTTATTCAACCTCTTGTAGCAATTCCCTATTCAGTCCTTCATCATTTTCTATCACCCCTTCATTTTCAACAGAATGCCTATGTGTAGACTCATCTATAGAGTGCATTACACCAACTGAATCTGGGAGTGTTTTGTGAGAATTGAGTTCAAAGGTAGATGATGAAGAGTCATAGGAGAACATTTGAATTGATGTGTTTTGTTGAGGAAACCCTCCTTGAAGGGAAATGAGCTTTCATCAAAGATTACATGCCTGGAGATATAAATTCTACCACTAGAGTTTAAGCACTTGAATCCTTTGTGAGATATACTAGGTCCTCAATAGACACACTTTTGGGTATGGAAATCAAATTTGTGTATTTGATATGGTCTCAGGCGTGGGTAACAAGCACATCCAAACACTTTAAAGAGTAGATAGTCTGTAATGTGTTTGAATAGAAGCTCATAAGGTGATTTATGTTAAAGAATTAAAGTAGGCATTCTATTAATAAGGTAAGTTGTAGTTAGAAAAGCTTCCCACCAATAATATAGAGGCATGTGTGCTTAGGCTAACAAAGTCAAACTAATCTCAGTTATGTGTCTATGTTTCATCTCTACCCTTCCATTTTGGGCTAACGTATGAGGGCAAGAATACCTTAGTTCAATACCTAACTTAGATGCTAGTTTATCTAAGTTTCTGTACTCTACCTCCATGTCTGATTGAAAGGCTTTAATCTTTCTTTCAAACTGGTTTTCAACTAGTCTTTTAAACTGTGTAAAGTAATGTAGTACTTCATATTTATGTTTTAAAGGATAGATCCAGGTATATCTAGTACAATCATCCACAAATAACACATAGTACTTAAACCCTGAGGTAGAATTAATGGGAGATGGTCCCCATATATCAATGTGAATCAAATCAAGTGGCATTTGTACATGAGATGATGATAATTTGAAAGGTAAGGCGTATGACTTGCCAAACTGACTGGCTTCACGAAAAGAAAATCTTTTATTATTGATAAACTTGAACTTATTACAAGACTTCAAAACCTGTTGTAACACAGAGGCAGGGGATGTCCTAGCTTTCTATGCCAGGCTTCAATTTCTAATTCTAGGAAATTATCTTTAGTAGACTTAGTAGACTCATTCAGACTGGTGTTGAGAACAGTATGAGTGTTGTTAGATTGATGGTGGTTGACTTAGCTTGTATTTAGGATTATTGAGTTGTGGTTAGGCAGATTCAGTTGGTATAATCCACCCTTAGGTTTTCTTGCACTAGAGTCTTCCTTGTTGGTAGATCCTTCACAACACAGCCATTAGGAAAGAATTCAACTGAGACATTGTTATCAATAGCTAGCTTTGAAACACTTATAAGATTCTTCTTGATTCTAGGCACATGTAAGAATTTTTTATAACCAATGTTTTATCAGATTCAACAACAAACATTTTAGAGCCAATATGAGATATCTGTAATGAAGTACCATTACCTACCACCATTTTTTGCTTACCTCTATACTCCTTTGCTTCATCAACATTATCTTTATCAGTCGTAACATGATGGTTGGCTCCAGAATCAACATACCAAGCTTGGTCTACTATTGAGCTTGGACTTGTAGTGTAGGTAGAAGGATTAGAATTACGATTCTGATCACTAGGCCTTTTTCCCATATATTTCTCATCAAATTTGTTGTAGCACCAAGCAGCAGTATGATTATTTAGGCCACAGGTTTGGAATGGATGTCTTACTTCATTAGACCTTCCATACATGTCTCTATATCTTGTTCTGCCCCTGAAATTTGGACCTCTTCAACCTCTATTGCCTCTTCCACTGTAGGAACTTGCATTCTGTGAATTTTCTTGAGTTAAATTATTTGATCCAAAACTGTTTATGATCTGGCTGAGGTATTCTAACCTACTTTCAAATGATATGAGTATAGAAGACAACTCATGCCAAGAGATCTGGTCTTTGCTATTCACATGCACCACAATAGAAGTGTATTCCTCATCAAGCCCTATTAAGACTTGGGTTACTAAATCAGCGTGCTCCACTTTCTTCCTAGATATTTTCAAATTATCATCAAACTGTTTGACACTGCTGAATATTGGTCCATAGACATGGATCTTTTTTTTATTCTTTACAACTCTGATGTGAGAAAGGTCACTCTGGCCTATTGAGAATTCCATAATTCTCATTTATAGCCTTCCAAAGCTCACTTGAGCTGTTACAACCTATAACACGCATCACAATCTCTAATGTCATGGAAGAATGCAGCCACCCCATCAGTAGTTGATCAATAGACATCCACCTAGAATACTAAAGATTAGGAGACATCTCTATTGTTACACCAATTTTAGTTGTGACTTACGTGCTGATAAGCTGAGGAGAACATTCATTGGTGCTCATCAAATATCCTTCAAGCCATGACACCTTACAATAGGCATTATAACACTTTTCCAAAGGAGGAAGTTGTCCTTGTTTATCTTCACAAATGCTGCTTGGGTTAAGTTCATGCCAAATGGAGCAAGATTGCTCACAAGATCTGGAACTTGGACTGTGGAGCTAGAATATGAGCTATGAGACTGATTATTGGGGTTGGTATTCGCAATTGAAAGGCTCTAATACTAAAATAGAAAATTGAGAAAATTCATATAGAAGACAGAAAACTTCTGGGAAGATGGTCTTCATTATATATTGTGATTTTCTACTATGTAAAGAATGCTTAAAGACACCTATTTATACACAATCATAAATACATACAATCCATACAAAATACTGTAGATTATTTCTCTGATCATGGTTGCAAATGTGGTGCAGCTGAACCAATTCTGTTGGAACGTCTCCAACAAAAGAAGCTTCCATTCCTTTATCTTTTCAATAGAAAACGGGTATTACGTTTTGTGTATAGTTGCTATTTTCTGATTTCACGTTTTCAAGCTTATCATTATTTTTTATTCCTTTGTCCCCTGCTTTTCTGATCTGGACATTTTGGCCCATAACTTCATCTTCTCCAACAAAAGAATGGACTCAATTTGTGCATATAATTTCAATATTTAAAAAAAAAAATAGAATTTTGGACCTTCAAATTTTTTGGGCCCCAGCCTGCTGTCTCTTTGCCTTATGAAAAGTTTGGGCCTGCGCCCAACCAGATAATCAGATCAGTCTTTGAGAAGTGGAAGCAAAAAGCGTGAGGTTTTACTTTTTCTCTCTTCAATGGTGTGGTTTGTGAGAAAATGAGTGAATAAATCATTTTCCACATAAGTATTTTGTACACAAGCTAATACTTTATGTACAAAAGCATTATCCATATTTTTTTAAATGCCATATTTTGAAGTTTAATATTAAAACTTACATTTTTCTATTTTTTGTACATTTATAATTGACAAAATATCCATTTTGATATTACAAATAGTCTTTTGGTCAAAATGTTGCCTTCTAATAGAAACAAAAACGGAAAAGAATCGAAATGAATGGCAACGAAAATCCAGTGCCTATGAGGACACACCCTGTCAAAGCAAAGGCGTCAACAAGTCTTTCCAAATCCATTGTCAACTAACTCTAGGCCCCACCCACCTTCAACATTTTCTTTCTCTTTACTCCTCTTTTCTTTTTTTACTTGTCTCTTTAATTAAAATAAAAATATACAATTTTAATTAGCTTTTATATGTTTTGATCTATGGAAACATTTTATCAACCACGACTATACGTCGAGACCTTATTTCACTTCAAATACTATAAATTTAGGCTTTCTACGTTATTACTAGAATAAAAATTCCTTTAAACATAAGTTTTACTTTTATCACGACCGTATGGAGTTTTCTCTGCTATGGAAAAAAAGTACTTAAACATCCATATGTCACTACGTCTTTAATTTTTCCTTCACAAAATTATCTCCTCTAAGTTTGCTGACATCTTCAATCTATGTCCCTGATTCGATCATCTCTCTTAACGGATCATTTCTAAAATCTGTTCACCTCTTCAATCCATCTCCATCTACCAATCGTCTCCAAAATCTATTCACCACCTAAATCTATCATCATAATGGAGTGTACGGTCGAATCTCATCGCAAGAAAATAGTATACTAGTAATTAGGGGTGGGCAAAACCCGACCTAAACCGTCGACCCGACCCGACCCGACCCTAACCGATCGATTTGGGTCGATTTTTGAACTTATTTGGGTTGGGTTCGGGTTGAGAGATTGAAAGATCAATCGGGTTGGGTCGGGTTTTGGGTTGGGTCGGAGAAACCGACCCGACCGACCCAACCCAACCTGCCCGATTACAAAAAAAAAAAAAAAAAAAGCAAAGCAAAGCAAACCCTAGAAATCATTTATGCCACAAAACAAAACACACCCCAATAATACATTCACACTCACGCACGCAGAGAAAAGAAACCGAGCCCAATCTCTCCACCGCCAGCCAATCAGTCTCCACCGAAGATAGCGAGACGCTAAGACCAAGTCTATTTTTTCCCACCACCTCATCTCTCTTGCTGGTTGTGGCTGCCAAGGCCATTTTCGAGATGAAGAAGATAGACTCCTCCCAAGGCCATTTTCGAGAAATTTCAGAGAAATCAGGGTTTCTGGATGTGGCTATTTCTGATAAATTTTAGAACTTCTGCAGCAATTTTTGGTAAGTTCTAGCAAGATCTTGTTGTAACTTGTAAATTTTTCATTGTTATATTTAGTTGCGGGTTTAGTTGTTGTTTAGATGTTTTGATGTGAATTAGTGTTGATTATTTTCAATGAAAATTGTATCTTGGAGATTCTAGAATTGAAGAAATTTTTTTGTCCCAACCCGAGAATCCAACCCAAACCGACCCAAGATTGGTCGGGTTGGGTTGGGTTGGGTTGGGTCGGGTTCCAACCCATTGGCGGATTGGGTTGGGTTCCATTTTTTCCAAACCGCCATTCTTGGGTTGGGTTGGGTTTGGGTTGGGCCCAAAACCGACCCAACCCAACCCAACATACGCCCACCCCTACTAGTAATATAAAACATTAGTTTGATGGAATACAATATGCAATTCATTAAAATACATAGTTTATGTGCAACAGTGCTATAAGAAAAATAGAGGAACACTTGAATTTCTTGGTGTCTACCTCAAAATTAGGCACCTTGTCCGAAAATACATTACTTTTCCTCGCAAATCTCTCATTTTTTGTCATTTCTTTGACTTCTTCCTTGTTATCTTATCTATCTAGTCCTCCTTGAAAAATCAAACACATGTAGATTTCAAGAGAAATTTTAGAGAGAGAGAGAGAGAGATGGGGTCCAAGCAAGAACAGCAGGAGCAACATGTGGTTGATGAGTTAGATATGCTGAGTGAAAAAGCAACAAAGATGAGAGAGGCACGGTGATTTGGTATTTTATTTTATTTTATATGATAACTTTCTTTAACAATTTGGTCTCAGAGCGCGGTTTTACTTTTATGTAGACTCACGAAGATTTTATAATTTTATTTTATTTTATATTATCTTCATTTTATTGTATCAGGTTAAAAATTTAGAATTTAAGATTTTAAAGTTTAAGTGTCGTTACTCGCCCTCATCGCGCTACGCCAGCTCTATAGGAACAACATAATTTCGGTAACGAACACTACATGAAATCATAAATGATAACCTTCAACCACTATCATAATGTTTCATCTTTAATCATTAAGCATGGCAAATAATTTACGTGTGATTTCTCAAAAATAAAATTCATGAACTTGATTGACGTAGTATAAGAAAACTTATGAATGATTCTTTCGAAATGTTCACCCTAAAATTATTAAATCTCCGGATTGATATAGTTTGCATTGGTGCGACGGCATAGAGTAGTGACTATGAAGAAATGGCGTAGTTTTATTTTACTTATGTTTGGCATCGATATAATCGAATTCATTTATGATATAAAGTTAAATACAATGTTAAATCTATTTTCTTTAATATTGTAAAGTGGTGGAAAACCCAATTTATAATTTAGTTGCCATTTTGGAAATTTGAAGATGAAGTGTTAAGTTGTGTTTTTTGAAAATTTCAACTTTCTGTCCTTGACTTTGAAATATCTTTAACTTTTTAGTGTACTTTGAATTTTTGAAATAAATTAGTAGCGTTTGATAGATTTATAAGTTATCTAATATAAGAAACTGGAATCACCCTAAAAATCACGTCTTATGAATTTATAATGACCATTTTACCAGGCAGCATCAGGGCTGATATTTTATATGTTGTATCCTAAGGTGCCAAGTACTTACACTTCAAATATTATAATATTTAGAGTATGTTTCGATAGTCAAATAATTTGTGACGACACCTAATCTACTTCAGTAAAACCTTAAGGTTTTGGGAGTTTACCTCAACTTTCCCTTGCGCACTTGCTACTTTTCCACAATATTTAAATTTTAAAATCATTCAAGGGAACAAGAAAATTTATTTAGAGTCGTCAAATATTATTTAAAGATTTTTATGTGATCCTCTGGATTGAGAAATTACGTGGCGTTACAGAGCGCAGTTTTACTTTTATGTAAACTTGTGAAGATTTTAAATTTTTATTTTATTTTATTGTGTCAAATTAAATATTTAGAAGTTAAGATGTTAAAGTTTAAGTGTCGTTACTCGCCCTTTCTATTTCCATTTCCATTTCCATCGCCATCGCCATCGACATCGCCATGCTACGCTAGCATGAGGTGAAGAATTTTGGAAATTATTATTATTATTTTGTTAAGCATGATATATGAAACTTATATTTATGAAATTTTATATTGGTTTCATTTATGATAAGACATTACAATGAGTTGAAAATTTTAATGTGGTTATTAACTTTTGCACTATAAATGTTATGAAAAACGTGACTAAATTTTATGAAAGTTTTTTTAGTCCTGAGAATTTAATTAAAAGATAAAAGAAACCTACCTAATAGGACTATTCAAATCCTAGACGATATGTTGAGAGCACGTGTGATAGATTTGGGTGGTAAATGAGAAAGTCACTTAGCGTTGGTAAAGTTCGCTTACAATAATATATTTCAAGCAACTATAGGCATGGTACCATTCAAGACACTTTATGGTCGTCTATATCGCTCACTACTTTATTGGGAAGAAGTTGGCAAAAGAAGAATTTTGGGTCCAAATTTAGTTGAGAAAATAATAGAAGCGATAAACAAGATCAGGTCTAGAATTAAAACAACGTAAGACAATCAGAAAAGTTACTCCAATCAAAGAAGAAAAGAATTAGAATTCAGGGCTGGCAAAAAGTTTTCCTGAAGTTAGTTCAAATGAAAGAATCCTACGTTTGGATAAGAAATGAAAATTGAGACCACGGTTCATTAGCCCGTTCAAAGTTCTTGAGAAAATTAGAATTGTGGCATATCGTTTGGCGTTGCCATCCAAACTCAGTGCACGATGTATTCTATGTTTTGATGTTAAGGAAGTATGTACATGACCCTATGCATGTGGTAAATTATAATTCGTTGTATTTACAAAATAATATGACTTATGATGAAGCGCCTACGGTGGTTCTAGAGAGAAAAGTTCATATTCTGAGAAACCGGAGGTCCTTTTAATCAAGGTTCATTAGGGTAGGTACAAGGAGAATGAGGTCACTTGAGAAAGAGAATGAGATGTCTTAACTAAGTACTCGGAACTCGTAAACCAAGTTAAATTTTGAGGATGAAATTATTTTAAATGGGAAGGTTGTAGTGAATGAAAAAAATTCATTTTTTAATTTCATGGAAATAAATTTTAACTTCCGGCGTTGCTTCAAACTTCCTAATACGTTTTAAAATATTTTCATCGCGTTAATTTCTATATGTGCTTGCCTTATATTTTATGTGACCAGCATGAAATTTTATTAATCACCGATACTAATTAAATTTTCGTAACCCGAATAATTTTTCTTGAGTAAATTTTGGGTTATTTTTGCACCAATCGTTTAAAATAAAATTAAAAGAATCAAACATCTCCTCGGTCCATTTATTTAGTCATTTTTTCCATCTCAATTAGGGCCAATTTCACCTCGTATCACCTCTTTTTCAGCCCAATTATCCTCCTGTATTTAGTCCAAAACCGGGTCCACCTAATTGCTAGATAAACACCCCACAAACAACCCCTTATTTCTTACCAAATAAACACCACTAACAATCCCTAAAACTTGATGAAAACCGCCACCTAGCTGGCCCACTTCCTTAGATTTCAGCCCCATGTTCTCCACCATTTAACCCACTTCAAAACCAAGTCAAATTATCTCCTTTTCACCAAAATAAAACCACCCCATAAATTAAGATAATAGGTCATTGAGTTGAGAAAATAGTGCTGGTTGAAAAGAAGAAGCATTGAGATGCTTGAAACTTGAGAAATTCAACCCAATTGGTTGGGCAGAAGGTGGCAGTGATGGTTGAAAATAGTGCTTCACAAGATAAATTAACACAATAACACATATGTTACCCTATAAATAACTGTAGTGCTGAAATTATTTTTTAAATGCTGAAATTATAAGTTGTCAGTGAATGTGTAGATAAAAAGTTGATTGTAAATTGTGGATTTTAGGAAATGTGTAGATAAAAAGTATGTTTGACCTGTTTGACCAACTGAAATTATAATTTAAGTAACTTCATAAATTAAGATAATAGGTCGTTGAGTTGAGAAAATAGTGCTGGTTGAAAAGAAGAAGCATGATATGCTTGAAACTGGAGAAATTCAACCCAATTGGTTGGGCAGAAGGTGGCAGTGATAGTGAAAAACAATGCCTCACAAGATGAATTAACACAATAACACATATGGTACCCTATAAATAACACAATAAAATCATACAAATCATAATATAAGTAACATATATATATATATATATATATATATATATATATATATATATAGACACACTAGGATACCGCTTATCAATAAAATTCGACCGTAGAAAAAAACATAGAGATTGATAGGAGGATCAATGTTGAGAATGAAATATTTGGAGAAGAATAGTGAAGAGAAAGAGAATTGAGAATGGGGGAATTGAGGAAATTGAAAAAAAAAATTGGAGAAAGTGAAACACACGTAAATATTTATTTTGGGTGAGTAGATGAAACTCCCCAAGATTGTGATGTTAATTCACAAATCAAAAAAAAAGTAACAAAGTAACACATAACTACTCTAGAATGTAACATAGTGTTACTCTAAAATGTTATTTTTAAATAAAAAATTAAAATATTTTAATGTTACTTGTATTCAAGTAACACAATAACACAATGTTATTCCTTATTTGTGCATCAGTCATTTAGTGAGTGTGATTATCCTTGTCTTTGTTTATGTCTCGGGTTATCCCAAATCAAAAGGGGAATTGATCTATGGTCGATTTCGTGACAAATATATACAAATCGGCCTTATTGGGTAGAATGCTTTCCGTTGTCGACTATCAACCTATCCTGAGTACCGAAATAGGTAATTCACAAGAAAGAATTACTTCTACCAAAGAATGGTTCATAACTTCTATTTAAGTAGTATGTAATAAGTAAAAATGTCTTTTCCTAATTGAAAAATTGAAATATTTATTTTACACAAAAATTATTTATTTTTAAAAATATATATAAAATGAGGTAAATTGTAAAATATTAATTTTAAAGAAGATGAAGTACTTCTGAAAAAATAAAAATAAAAATAAAAATAAATTTTACAAAGTAAAATAGGGTAAAGTCAAATTTGTCTTTTTTAATTTTTGAATAACCGGGCAAAAAGTGTTGGCGGGAATTCTGTTAGTGCCCAACTGTCCCAACAAACCAACCTCCCTAACTGTATACATACACACACGCACAAACTCACCAATTTCATTCACGCATACACTCATTGATATATTTTTCCTCTGCAATAGCCTGTGAATCAACAAGTTCTGTCATCTTCATCTCTCTATCCAACTCTACTGTAAGTTCTGCCAATCTTTTTTCTTCTATTTCATTTCAGTTTTTGTTTTTTTTTTTTTTGGAATTCTTCGTCTTCTCTCAATTTTGATCTTCACAGAATCTCATCTTTTTATCTTGAAGATGTTACTATTTCTTGATGTTATTCTGTTGATGCTGCATTATTCTTGATGTTCAAATTTCATTTTCCAGAAACATTTTCCTCTTCTTTTGCATTCTTTATTATAGATAGTTTATTTAATAATTTGTATCTTCATTATGTTGGTTTCTTGCCCAAGATTTTTCCTGTTCTTACTGAGTAATTTTGATGATCATCTTTTTCTGTAAGAGTTATATTCCTGAAGCTATGTTTACGTGATGTTGTATGTTGGGATGCCGTTCGAGCTGTTTAGAGTATCGATTTGCTGCATCTTATTATTATAGACTACCATCAATAAATAGTAACACCTTTCTTGTATTCAATTTTTATTTGTTATGCTACTAGGTGGTCGAAATGGAGAAGGTAATGGAGAAGGTAATAAAGAAGGTAACGGAGAAGGTAATGCTGCATCTCTATCTGGGTTAAAGTTGATGTCAAGCTCTATGGATTTTTATAATAGTTGGTGTATAATGTTTGATGCTTATACAGTATGAGGTACTTGAAGAAATTGGAGATGGAAGCTTCGGAAAAGTTTATCGAGGTAAAAACAAGTTGACCAAGAAAGAAGTTGCTTTGAAAGAGCTCGAAATTCGGGACGAGGAGGGATTTTCATCGTCAGATACTAGAAAAATCTCGTTTTTGAAAGAAATGGATCATGACAACATTGTCCGGTAAATAATTTTCTTACTGTCCTGTTCCCTATCAGAATTTTCATACGACAACAACAAAGGAAGCCTTGATACCAATAAATCTAGGGTCACCTATCTGTCAGAATTGTATTTAAAATATAAATTGGAAAGGTAAAACTGTAAGGAGAAAAACTGTTAAAATGAAATGAAAATTAAAAGCCCTAATCCATTTCTACATTCGATGTACATGTCTATAACTAGATTTTTGACCTGTTATTCCACTACGTAAATTGATTTTGAGGTGCATTCATGACAAAAATTTCAATATAGTTGGATTTTTCAGTGCAAATTATTGTTGAATAAGTTGTATACTGAGGATAGCTCGTCCATTTTCCCAATTTCTTCTACTTCTTTCTCGTTAATTAAGTGCAGTGCATACAGGTTGCTTGATGTTGTGTATGATGAGCAACAGGGGGTACTTGTGTTTGAATACATGAAACGGGATCTGAAGAACTACATGGATACTTTCCAAGAAACAGCCAGGATGCCTGATAAAATAAAAGTAAGTGGCATGTGCAACATCTTTATGGCTTCTACATTAGAGAGTAAAAATAATGTTTTCCAAGGAGTACAAGTCTCTAATCCATGGTTGAGTTATTAATCTTTGGTTTTGTCCCATTTAGGATTCAATAGCATTGAACAGTAGTGTCTTGTACTTGTTTTAGATAATTACTCTTACCCTTGTGTTTTTCGTGGCAGAGTTTTCTGTATCAGATTCTTTCTGGTGTCGCCTATTTCCACGCTCACAAGATTCTTCATCGAGATCTTAAGCCTCAGAATATACTTCTTGATAGTGAACAAAAGAAATTGAAGCTGGCAGACTTTGGATTATCCAGGACTCTTGATATTCCATCTATCAGATATACTCCGAGTGATTATGTATTCTGTTTTCGGCTTTTAATTCTTGAATTTTCTTTCTTTCTTTCTTGTTCTTCTCTTATTGCAAGTACCTCATGCTGTTTATAATTTGATTCAGCTGGGAACACCGTCCTACAAAGCTCCGGAACTTATACTGGACTCGCAAAATTATACGTGTGCAGCTGATATGTGGGCTGTGGGTTGTATATTTGCAGAGATGGTCACCCAGAAGCTTCTATTTGAAGGACAATTGCACTTCGAAATAATGGGAAACATTTTTAGGTGCTACTAAGCATAAATTATAACAATAATCCATTTAAGTGCTTTTACTCTTTGAAATCTGCAGTCCTATTCAATTACATTTTTTTGTTCTGAAGCATTCTTGGCACCCCAGATGAAATAGCCTGGCCTGGATTTACGGACTTATATGATACTGATCTTAAACTCTTTCAGCATCAGAAACCGAAGGTTAAAAACACACAATTTTTACTAAAGAAACTTACTTTTTTGGAGGATAAGTCTTTCAGTAAAGTAACTTTTAATCTTAGCTAAACACCCTCACGTGCTGATATATATATTTTCTATTCTCCTCCCTTTTTACTACCATGCAGAACCTTGCAGAAGTCTTCCCTAGTCTCGACCCTCTTGGAGTTGATCTCCTCTCTGTAAGTTGATGTTGTTTTCAACAGTGACATAATTTTGGGAGGAACTCTAGCTTTAGTGACAATATTTAAATCAGTGTGATAAAATGGTTTGAAATATTTGATGGCACGCTTATTTTCAGTTCTTATTTGATACTCTATATTGTGATTTGCAGCAAATGCTCGTCCTGAATCCTGATAGGAGAATTACAGCCTTGGACGCCCTGAAGCACCAATACTTTGCAGATATTGAAAGTGCCTGATTCACCATTTGCCTTGTTCTTTTGGTTGTGCACCACCTTGAGCAGAGATACTATTAAGCATTGTGTTGTTCGTTCGTTCCTTCATTTGAATCTCTACTCATATTAGCCTTCGTTAGATTTTGGAAACACGGAATCGAATTCTGTCCTATCTGATCTCATGGAGATATTCTGCATATATCAGAAGATAATGATATTCTAGTTACTCAACTATTAATCTTTTTACATTGTGCTTATGACATCTGTTATTCATTAATGTTGTTTCTTTTTTTCTTGATCGAAAATGTAAATGTATTATATAGATCAAAACAAACTGAACATGTATACGGGGCTTCTCCCAGAATACAGATGGAAACCAGAAAACAAAGCTTAACGAAGTACACTGGGCATACCCAGGAAAACAAAACTGAGGAGAAATAGCTAAGGACTCGAAACAAATCAAAACATTAGGAGACAAAGAAAACATAACTTTGTATACATGTGTTTTGATCTTCCTAACAAAAGTCTCCGGGACAGTCTTGAGTTCTTTAAAAATCCATATGTTCCTTGCAATCCAAATATGGTAAACCGTAGTGGCAAAAGCAGTCCTCTTTGCTTTGGATTGCCAACCAGTTCCGCGCACCTCCTTTTTTAACCATTTGAAAGTACTAGCAATCGTGGTCAAGGCCCAGTGAATTCCCAACCACCGCCTGATGACTGACCAGACTAGAGAAGTGACTCGGCAATGAAAGTAAAGGTGCCCAACATATTCCTCGGCATGTTGACAAAATATACAGCGCCTATCAATGTCCAAATAAGTAATTATGTCCCTTGTGAGCAATTTTCCTTTAGCACTCAACCATAGAATGAACGAGAGCTTGGGAAATATACACGGCTTCCACACGTCCCCAGCCCAGATCTTACGTGTTCCTTTGGACCTAAAATAATCATAGGCAGCCAATGTATTAAATTTTCCACCAATGTTCCAATGCAACAGCCGAGCAATGGCATTACATGCGCCCCTTCTGCCAAACAGATTTGGTCCCGATTTCCATAATTCTTTTCAATAGTGGAGAATTGGCTTTGTTTGCAATTGACTCCCAAATAGAATGTCCGTTAAAGAAAACTTGATTCACCCACCTTATCCACAAAGTATCCTTTTTAATATGAATATTCTACAATATCTTAGCCAGCAAAACCGTGTACGAGCTAGCAATCTGCCTGAAGCCAATACCTCCTTCCAGTTTTGGTAAACAAACTTCATTCCACGCAACAAGGGAATTTTTATTTCCCTAAAGAAACTTTCTACAAAGGCTCAAAATTCTTGCAATAACGGCAGCCGGGATGGGAAATATTGATAGCCAAAAGCACTCAATTCCTTGAAGGACACCCCTAATTAATTCAGCGTGCCCAGCATAAGAAAGTGACACACTTGTCCATAGATTAATATAACATGTAACTTTATCAAAGAACGGGGCAAAATGCATAACTTTTAGGTTTTCTGCAACAAGAGGTATACCCAAGTATCAGAACGGCATCGATCCAAGAGGGAATGATGTAGCAGCCGTGACCTGCTCTAAATCTATCCCTGAAATCCCTGCCATATACAAGGTAGATTTCAAAGCGTTTGCCCAAAGACCTGATACATTTCCAAATGTTACAAGGCATTCCATGAGGATTGAAACCGATGTGGGATCTCCCATTGACATTAACATAAGATCATCCGCAAATGCCAAATGTGTAATCTTTAGCCTGCCACATTTCGGGTGATTATTGAAGTGAGAATTTTCCGTAGCCTTTTTCAAGGATCTTGAAAGATACTCCATACAAAGAACAAACAAGAATGGATAAAGATGACCCCCTTGTCTAAGCCATTTCTTGTCTTTAAAAAAATCAAATAAGTTACCATTGATTGCAATCGAGTAAGACATAGTCATAACATATTGCATGATCCACTTAACAAAAATGGTAGGAAAATCCAGCCCTTCCAACACAGCTCGAAGAAAACCCTAATGCACCGAGTCATAAGCCTTTCTAAGATCAATTTTAAGCATACATCTCAGAGAAATATGTTTGCGATTATAATTTCTAAGTAATTCCTAAGCTAAGTGTATATTTTCATCCATACTTCTTCCTTGAATAAAAGCAAATTGCGCCTGGTTAATGATAGTGTCCAGCACTGGTACTAACCTGGAAGTAAGCAGCTTTGAAATGATTTTATAGACAACGTTGGAGCAAAAAATAGGTCAATAATCTCCAACTGAAGGTGCATGAGATGATTTAGGAACTAAAGCAATAACGGAGTGTTTAATTTGCTTAAGTATAGAAGACCAAGTAAAGAATTCATCCACAGCAGCACAAACATCATTACCCACCAAGTGCCACGCCTTCTTAAAAAACAAGGACGAGTAACCATCCAGGCCAGGTGATTTATCATCACCAATATCAAATAATGCCTCGTTAATATC
The DNA here is from genome assembly GCA_023638005.1 of Forsythia suspensa. Lineage (NCBI taxonomy): Eukaryota > Viridiplantae > Streptophyta > Magnoliopsida > Lamiales > Oleaceae > Forsythia > Forsythia suspensa. The sequence goes on along the minus strand of CM042674.1, from coordinate 32,556,969 downwards.
CTCGACTGAAAAGCTTTTCACCAAATCCGCTGCCTGTGAAGAGGAGACATGTGGACCATGAAGAAGAATATGTTCATCCAGCAGAGAACAAGCATACTCAGTACCGAGCAACCCTTTATAAAAATTGATGAACTCATCACCTCCTTCTTGTATAGAATGGGTCGAAGTTCCATTTTCCTTTATCACTAGGGAAATATGATTCCTTTTCGTGTTTTGTTTTACCATAGCATGAAAAAATTTAGTGCACTTGTCGCTTTGCCTAATGTACTTAGTCTTTGCTTGATGAGAAAAAAAACTTCTCTTCGCTTCGGATAAGAACACTGCCTGTTTTCTCAAATTTACGACCTCTTGCTGTAAATTTTCATTAGAGGGGTGATCATGTAGCGACCGTTGAGCAAAAATTAGTTCAGCCCTTGCATTTTGTGCCCGAACAGCAATATGAGCAAAATGGAATTTGTTTAGCTGTTTCAACAGCCCCTTCAACCTCTTAAGAGATCTACAAAGCAAGAATTGCTTTGTACCTGAACCAACCTGATTCCATGAATGATACAAAACTTCAAAGAACTCATGGTGATTTGCCCACATAATAAAGAATTTAAAGTGTCTTTTTTAGTGCTCGTTTGGTGTGGATTATAAACTAGTTTATTAAACCAAAATGGTTTATTTGACCAAGAATAGTTAAAAATATCATGCTGCAAAGGCAATTTTTTTAGTCATTTGGTCAAATAAACTATTTTGGTCAAATAAACTAGTTTATAATCCAAACCAAACGGGCCCTTAATTTGTTGGACATGAAAAAGAGAGATAATGCAGGGAGAATGGTCCGAATAACAGCTTGGCGGGAAAAAGTGAGCTTCACCAAAGAACCCCGCAAGTGGCTATACATTATTAACCATTGCTCTATCCAGTTTAGTCCAAACTCTTCCATTGTTCTAAGTGAAAAAAATTTCTGAAGAGTTCAAGTCCGATATCCCCAAGAAAAGGCAGCAATCGACAAAATCTTTAACTTCATACGAACTACTTTCAGCACCATTCGATCTCTCCTCTACTGTGAGAACATTATTAGTTCCCAATTAACAACCACGGAAACGAGAAAAAATTACTACATTCCACAATAAAGTTCCACAATGTTCTCCAATTGACAATCGTATGAAAACCATAAACGAAGCTAATTTGGAAGGCTATAGAGGATACCTTGCAAACAGCATTACAATGAATGACTTGAGGAAGACATTCCATCACTTGCCGCACTACTTTGGAGGGGTCCCATAAGACAAAAATTCTTGCAGCCTCGTGAGTATGGAAATTATTAATTTGTCCAAACTAGTTTTTTCGAATTAATCTTCGTTTCCAAAATTCTCAAAATATCAATACCATGGTTCTCGACGAGGTCCCAGACCCCAATTTGTCTTAGGGGCGTATTGAAGTCCCTAATGTTCCAACTTGCACACTTCATGATGATAAAGGAAGGGTATGACCGTTCAATTTATTGGAAATATTAGTGGACTGACCAATCTTTGCTGGTACGTCCTTTATCCACCCCTTTTTGACCAAAGTCCGTTTAGTTCTCGTTAAAGATGAAGAACCTGCATTACCATTTAGCGCCTGCAGAGAATTGTATTGAATTTTGCCTTTTTGCTTGCCCAAACGCTTCCTATTTTTATCAACCAATATAAAGGGTGCCTCTCCTTCATTTACCTCCTGATTCACTTACTTCTCACCATTATTTTGAGCAGAAGAAGGAGGAGAAATTAAATCATTATCATGCTAAATGAGAGTGACATTCTCACTAGTTGCAGGAATTTCAGGCGCGTCTCCAGCAACTTCATTCAATAAAACATCGGATTTGGTACAGCATGAGGTGAGTCCTTTGTAGCTGCATCTGTATTAGGGACCTTCAAACTAGTCTCTAAACATTTATCAAACATAACACACCCATTTAGAGAATACCCAAACACTCTACAAGTTGGGTAGAACTTAGGCGTATGTTCGAAGACCACTTTTTGGTCTCGAACTTTCCCAGTCGGATATCAACCGAGTGAACTAAATTGATCTTTGTATCCACTTCAACTAACACCCGAGCATAAGAAAGTCTACCCTTTGTAGAAGTCAGATTATCCATTAGAAGCGACTTCCCTATTTTGGGCGTTGTCATGCCAAGAGCCTTCGAGTTCCAATAATCCAAGGGAAGACCTGGTAACATTACTCAAACCGGCATTTTGCTTATATCCTCATCTTCAAATTCAAAACTCTCCGGCATTATTTTGAAGAGTCAAGGCCTCCCAAAAATAAAGTACGGACCTCTATTTGAAACACAATCTCGAAAAGAAGCATTTTCAAATTTGAATACCAACCAGCCACTGGAATGCACGTAGTATTTGTAATTTACATTCCAAGAATCACAGAGATTTAGTAGTGCTTTCTTAACTGGGAACCGGCCTACAAAGTAACCCACAAGACAATAACCCCAAGCTATTTCAACATCATCTGCAACATTGTAATCTAGATGTATTTGTTCAAGAAAATTCTCAAACACCTCAAGAGCAAGGCATTTATCTAGTTTCCGGTTATCCTTTAATAGGCTGACCCAAGATGCTTTCACTGCTTTATGACCTGGTTCTTTCTCCCCTTTATCCGAACCCTTCACTAGTTTCAATTTCTTCGAAGTTCCTTCTGATTCCGTATCACAATCACCCAATGTTCGAGAACACGAAGGCAATAAAAGGGGCTGAATATTTTCAGCTGATTTATCCACTATTGAACTTGTGTTGGGAACTTCCATTAAAGAAGATGAAGATCCAGCACCCTTCCCTGAAGTAACGATAGCAGCTTTACATGTCATGGAGCTAACTTCGTCCATTTCTCAAATCATATTAGCAAATCCATTTTCTTTCAGACATTCGAACCTTTTTGTTTTTTATCCATGAAACGAAATTGAAAATAAAGGTTCCACTAACAAATACCAAAGGCCGAAGAGCAAAAACCTACTAGAATTACAAAAAACTGGCCAAGAGCAAAAGAAGGTGCTGACAAATCCCTGTAGCAGATATTGAATGAACCAAGAAAAATGCTGTATTACCCAAGAATCTTAGAAATAAACCAAGAAATAATGGACCTACAAGTGAATGGAACATTAATTTTGCATTAAAGAAGCAAAATCATGTTGAATCTAAATACAAGAGGTAGAATTTTAAATTGAATATTGGAGGGTAACACTGAATTGGGCGGCCAGTGAGAGATTTTCTCTCTCTAGCTTGAGAGTTTGTCTCTCTAACACAAATTTCAAAGTAATTTCAAAGTTTTTTAGCAAGTTAGGTTTTTAAGATTTTCTTAACACATACATTTATCATAATGCTAGACTTATCAAGACCTGACATGACGCTATACTTTTCCGCACTTTTCACTTATTTTGGGAGAAAAAATAAATTCTGGCACTTGTTACATATTCTCCACCTTGTTTCTTGAAGTCCAACTTTTAATAGTTACACACACTACTTATAAACCCATGATCAACATCCTAAAGTGAAATTTAGCGGATATAACATACCTTTGTCTCAACTACATTTTGTTTCCATTTAAACATTTTATCACAAGATGGTTTATTTATGTATTTATTTAGAAATTGTTCGACGTCTTTGACTTATTATTTTCATTTTATCTTAAAACTTGCCTCATTTTTTTTTTGTTGTTGCGATAATTCTTATCAATAACGACTTTAAATTATTTAAAGACCTAATATAAATTGGTAAAAAATATGAGCCAAATGCACTAGTAAATTACATTAGAAGTATATTTTTATAAAGGGCCACTTTTTGAAGTTCAAGAATAAAAATTACATTTTTGCTAATTTTTTTTACATTTATAATCGACAAAATATCCATTTTAATATCACTCATACTATCGGGATGAGACATTACAAATCTCATACCAAAAAGCATCTTGATCGACCTCGCTCAAACCTAATTAAGCATTTGTCAACATAATGGGTAGCCCTAGGGCCCTACATGGGCCTTGTGGCAGGAGAGGGGTGTTTTCCTTACCCGGCCACAAGGCTAGAGAAGGAGGGTTTTTCCCTACCCCACCATAAGGCCGGGTAGGGAGGGTTTTCTCCTACTCGGGTACAAGGGTGAGTAGGAAAGGTTTTCCGTACACGACCAAAAGGGCAACAAACTACTCAATTGAGTAGATAGTAAAGACTGTCAATCGAGGTAACAAATCACTCAATGGAGTAGGTAGTAAAGAATTCATATCGAGATAATAAGCCACTCAATCAAGTAGGCGTTAACAATAAACCACTCAATTGAGTAGGTAGCAATGACCCTCAATCGAGATAACAAACCACTTAACCGAGTAGTAAAAAAACCTACCCTAGAGGCAGCTAAAAACCTACCCCGTAGATAGGGAAAACACCTACTTTAACGAGTATCCAAAAAAAACCTATCTTAACTGGATCGCCAAAAAACTATGACATACGAGAAGGCAAAAACTCTCGAGTTTAGTAAATGTTTATATGTTGGCCAATTGGTAAAGCCTAGTTGGTGGACATTACTACCCCAATGGTGTTCTATAGGATCAACATGGCACACAAATTAAGTTTCCAAAAATGAAATAAAATTGAAGGCTCGACATGATGTTCATCAATGCACAAAGTAGTTGCCATTTAGATTGCTAAATAAGCAAGGAGGGGGAAAACATCATCCTTAACATTTACTCAGTCACAAAAATGTACAATAATCCAAAAATGGGGTCAAATACTTCAAGCTCAATCGAGATCGAGCACATGAAAATTTCATTAAAACCACATGACGAATCAAGAGCTTGGAGCTCGACAAAAGCTACAGTAGAAATAGAACGCGGGTAGTTAAGACCACATTTATGTATTCACATAATTGAAAGAGGATTCCAACATACTGAAAGTGACATCACTATTTCTCAACGATACAATTATTAAAGAGTAGGGGGCTTATGATACTATATGGATTAGAAATTAAAAATTTTGTACCAAAAAGCATCTTGATCGGCCTTGTTCGAATCCAACTAAACACTTGTCAACACAATAGGTAGCAAGGTATTACCCAACCCCTAAGGCCATACTCAACGTGGCCGGGTATGGAGGGTTTTTTTCTTCTTGTTGGGTAGGAAGTTTTTCTTACCCGGCCTTGTTGTTGAAGGGAAAGGATTTTTTCCTACACGGCACAAGGGGAGATAGGAAAGTTTGTCCCTATTCGACCACAAGGCCGAGTAGGAAGGATTTTCCCCTACCCCGCCACAAGGCCAGGTAGGAAGGATTTTCCCCTACCTAGCCAGAAGGGCAGGTATGAAAGGTTTTCCCTACTCGACCACAAAGACGGGTATAGAGGGTTTTTTCCCTACCTGGCCAGATTGGATGCAGCCTGACCCTATTGGCCTACATGGTCAAGTAGGACGCAACCTTACCATTCGACCATAAAGCTGGGTAAGGTAGGATTGCATCCCACTAGACACCGATGCCTTCTTTTCCTAAATGGAGTGCGTGGTCGAGTAAGACTCTCGGCCTTGCGTAGTGTTGATAGATTTTCATTCATAAAAGTAGATTAAAGATGACTCTCTCATCATTCTAAATACTCGCGATACTAAGACAAGTTAGCCCTAGATCCAACGTCTGATGACATGGCAAGTATCTAAAGATCATATTATCACGCTACTAAGCCAAACTAACCATATATCCAAAGGCTGAGAATTCGACACGTGCTCAAAGATACTTGCGCCACCTCATCAAGATCGTCTTCTATATAAAAGTGATGATCCCAATGTATTGAACTTAATGAATTATTCTCCATTTTATCAACTTACTTATTACAATATTTCTATCTAAAGATAAAACTAATTCTCATGTCGAGGACCAACAAGAGAGAGTTCTCTGTGCCTTCTTTTGAGATGATTGAATTATTGGATTAAAATCTCTAGTCTTCATAATACATCTTTTGATGACTCCATTTTCATTGGTAAAACCAATTATAAATAGTCTTTTAGATGGGTGTACTCAACTCATATTTTAAAAGACTTCTTAATTTTTATGAATTTTAAGAGAATTTCACAGAATTTATAAGATTTTAACAGAATTCTATATTATAGATTTCAATATAATCTTATGAAATTCTATGAATTCTAATGGATGTGTGGTCTTTTTATTGAAAATAATAATTTTATATAGTCTTTATTTCAGATAGTTCAAATGATTGTTCTACATAAACAAATATTTTGAGTAGAATTTTGAAAGAGAAAAATTCTTGAAATATAAGGAGGGAAAAACACTTAATTTCGTGAAAAGAAAATTGACTATGAGCAAGGCTTCTTGGGAAAAAAAAATGAAATAAAGTTTAATTCTCACTTTCTTTCTACTTGTCTTTTTTATAAAATTTCTTCTATCATATTCAATATTATAGAATGGATATTTATGATTCTTTTCTCTTCCAAAAACCAGCTTGTTTAGCCATCTTGTATAAAAATTTATTTTATAGCTTAAAAAATAATTTGCAGGTGTCGCACTTCATGGGTAAATCTTTACAAGTTCAAAAAAGATTTTTTGGTGCTATATTTATTTTACAGTCCATTATCTAATTACACTACATAGTATTAATTATCTAATTAATATTTATCAATAGATTGTTTATATTCTTCAACTTGATTGTTTGGTTCAATGAATGGTCATGGAGCATCAATAATGAAATTTCAAAGATCATGTTTGACAATTGTTAAAAAAAAAAAGGAACTATTATTAACACTACAAGGAGGAATACTTTTATCGACTAATTTTTATTGACCGCTCAATATCTGGTCGACAAAACCTCTTTTACTGACTAAAAAATAACATGGTCGCCTAAACATTGGGAGTTGTGGTTGGCAAACTAATAAGGGATTCAACAACCATGGTTTTAGTCACAGAAGATATTAATGTCAACTAGAATAAATGTGGTCAGCAATAAATTATGTGGAAATTTATCGTGTGTTTAAGAAATTGGCGGGAGTAATGGGCGACTAGATAGTTGGGTCGGGGGTGTTATTGGGCCGACTATATACGTTATTGGTCAGCCTATTTTTTGGAGAAAACTGATGGCGGGCACACTAAAATTTTTTGGCCCATTCCCGTACTTCTTCCATTTTCAATATATCTCTCTCATACTCTCACACATAGTGGCCAACTTTTAATTCTCATTCTATCTCTCTTTCAATCTCCATTGTCGTCGTCTTCTCATTGGCGTGGTCCGAAGTCGCCATCCACCGGTATGCATATTGCTTGTTAAATTTTTTTCCATTTTGCTTATATTTCTCGAAATCCACAAGTGGCATATGCACTTTGTCCAGAGCATTGCTCCGTCAACATCGCCAGTCATATTCTCCATTCTAACTACACTCCATCCATTCAAGGTAACATCTCTGCAATTTGAGAATTTTTAATTTGTTTTCTTTCCTTATGGGTTTGGTCTCTGTTGCTTCAATTCCCGGTTCTCTAAAATGGGGATACATTCTTTAATGACATGAATTTCTACAATTTTTTATTTGTGGTATGTATAAAAATCTGATCTCGGTTCACATATTTTCCTCTAGCATTCTTTGCCTTGAATTGCCAAGAATCACATTCAATTAATTTATGTTTTTTTGCCTGAATTGTAAACTACATTTGTTTATTTTTGTGGTGTATTTTGGTTTGTGAATTGTGGAATTTTAGGTTGGTTATCGATGGGGTTGCATAGAGGTGCTATTAAAATCTATTGGGCCACCTAGACCATAACGACCTAGCAGGCTATCACACGAAAAACATGCTCTAAACATGTAATGGACTATGTCGTGAGTCGAGTCTTGAGATGCTTTTATGTTTATGACATCTCATGTAAATTTACATTTAGAAAGATAAAAAATGATTTATATAGAAAAAAAGAATTTGTAAAAACATCGTATTTTAGATATTCTTAGCTCAACATAGATTATGTTATTGTTGATGTCAAGTTTATACTTTCTTTATTGTGCACTAGTTTTCTAAGAAGTTTCACTAACTTCGTTTGATAGTTCGTACCATGATAATCCTTAAAATGTTCTAAATGTTAATGTAACATTTTTATGCTATTTGAACATTGCAAAGTTGTTTAGCTTTCTTGTATTCTAGTGGATTAACATGCCATAGGTAGTTTGTTATATACCCTACAGATTTTTCTCCTTTATTTCATTTTAATTAATTAATTGCATACCGCTGCTTAATTTTATATATCATTCTTTCATTTATGAAATGAATTGTTATTGCCCGTGCAATCTTTTTATAATTACAAATAAGATGTTATGAATTGTTATAAGTATATCTAAATGGTCAAAATATTAATCTTTTAAATCGAGACTTTATGATTACAAGCCCAACTAATATGGGTAGAATAATGTTGTTTTATGTTATGTCTCCTTCCCTAATTCTACATGTGTTGAATGTTAATTTTCAACTGGTTTTGTGACAACTAGGGAGCTAGTCATGGATCATAGTTGGGTTATATTACGCGACAGGCTGGATAAGAGATATCAAGATGGTATTAAAGAATTCATGGCCTTCGCACTGTCTAATACTCCTATGGATACATCTACAATCAGATGCCCATATAAAAAATATCGTAACATGATCGTTCACGAGCTTAATGTTGTCAAACGTCATTTGTAGGCTTGTGGGTTTGATGTGACCTACACAATATGGATATTCCATAGTAATCATTTCCTCCCAAACAAGTTATAACTAATTAAAAAAATAAAGTAGGAAAAATTGAGAGTGACTCCAATGATGACGATGAAGTTATTGAAATGTTGCATGATTTAGCAGGAATGACAAATGGTACGAAACAAGTTTTGTAGAAGAACATTATGCTGATAATCAAAATAACAATACACAGATTTTACACATCAATCATGTTACGAAAATATGTTACCAAAGATTTCAATGAATTGTATCCAAATTGTAGAAAATTCACATCGTTAAACTTCGTCATCAAACTCATGCACATAAAAGTGTTGAATGGATGGAGTAAAAAATCTTTTCATATGTTGTTGCAATTGTTGAAAGATGCATTTCCGAAACCAAACAAGATGTCAACTTCATATTATGAGTGTAAAAAGATGTTGAAAGAGTTGGAAAATGCGTATGAAAAGATTCGTTCGTGCAAGTATAAGTGTGCCCTTTTCTGGAAAGCTAATAAGGACTTGGATAATTGTCCTATATGTGGAAAGTCTCAGTATGAATTTGTTGAGAACGGGAAGAAAAAGGTCCCACGAAAGGTACTTAGGTACTTTCTCTCATTCATAGACTCTAGAGAACTATACAAATCTCCAAATATTTATACATATCTCTAGAGAACTAAAAGGAAACAAGACGAGGTGTTAAGGCATCTTGCCGATGGAGAGGCTTGGAAGGTATTTGATGCCATGTATCAAGATTTTGCATTAGAACCAAGAAGTGTATGTTTGGGATTGGCTATAGATGGTTTTAATCCATTCGAGAATATGTCTACTCAGTGCAGTATGTGGCATGTTGTACTTATACCTTACAATTTACCTCATTGGAAGATGACAAAAACCCCATATATGATGACGATGTTACTTATTCATGGTCCTTACGTACCTGGAAATGAAAGTGATGTGTATACGCAACTCTTAATCGATGAATTACAACAATTAAGGACCGACGGGGTGCAAACCTATGATGTCTTAAAGAAAGGGTATTTCAATCTACGAGCAGTACTTTTGTAGACAATCCATAACTTTCCAACTTATGCAACTGTGTCTGGATTGAGTACTTGAGGGTACAAGGCATGTCCAGTTTGTAACAATGATACTATGTCTATCTATTTGCAAAGAAAAATATGCTACATGGGACATAAAAGGTTTTAACCAGATAATCATTCATGGAGCAGAAGTAAAAAAATTGATGTGAAACGTGAATTCGATGTACCTACTCGTGACTTTACTAGAGAAGACATATGTGTTTGAGTGAAACTGGTGATGTCGTATAATGTACTCGAAAAAAGAAAACGACTAGTTGAAAATCAAAATTGGGTGAAACGGTCAATTTTTTTTGAGTTGGAGTATTGATCCAAACTAAAGTTGAAGCACAATTTGGATGTTATGTATATTGAGAAGAATATGTGTTTGGTTGGCACTTTGTTGAATATTGAAAGAAAGTCAAAAGATACACCAATGCTCGATTGGGGTTACAATATATGGGCAAGTCAAAAGATACGCTAATGCTCAATTGGGGTTACAATATATAGGCATTCGTCCCAAGCTGCACTTGCAACCGAATGGTGGTAATAAGCATTGTAAGCCACCAGCAACAAATACTCTATGTGTTGAAGAATGTATAGAGTTTTGTGCTTTTCTTAAGTCAGTTAAGCTTCTAGATGGTTATGTTGCAAATATATCAAGATATGGCAATGTTCATGATGGGCGAATATATGGACTTAAGAGTCATGATTACCACATTTTAGTACAACTTTTATTACCAGTAGGTATTAGGAAATTTTTGGAAACGACATTTGCACTACCTTGGTTAAAATGTGTAAGTTCTTTGAACAGATAACTGCAAAGATATTGAATGTGAATGATTTAGACCAACTTAAGTCAGATGTAGTTCTTATATTATGCAAGGTAGAAAGAATATACCCATCAATATTCTTTGACTCAATGGTCCATTTAATTGTTCGTTTTCCTAGCGAGACACGCCTTGCTGGACTAGTGGCATCGCGATAGATGTATCCAATTGAACAGTATTTGGGGACTTTGAAGAAGTATGTTAAAAACAAAGCATGACGAAAAGGCTCAATTGTTGAAGGGTATATAATCAATGAGGCCTTGACATATTCTTCCATGTACTTTTGTGGGTTGCAATTACAAGACTAGAGCAAAATGAAGACGATAAAAAAATGCATCAATCCAATGGATTTTGTGTTCTCACAATGAGTGCGACCAATTGGGGTGGTCATTTAGAGATATTGTCAAGTGATTTATTTAGAGATGTTGTCCAACAACTCTGCTGACACAATCCATATCCTGTATGGTGGTTCGCCACAATCTTCATTAGTTTATGCTAAACCCTATAGTTGTCGGATTGAAAAAATGAAGATGCCACTTGGTTACCAACCTCTGAAGTTCCAATGTTTCGATGGAAAGAGAAACCTAAAGCAACATGTTGCTCATTTCATTGAAACATGTAACAATTCTGACACCTACAATGACACCATGGTGAAGCAGTTTGTACGCTCCCTAAGAGGCACAACATTTGAATGGTATACAAACTTACTGGCTAGATCATTTGATAGTTGGGATCAACTTGAAGGGAGTTCCTTACACGCTTCTATAGTATGAGGTGGACAGTCAGCCTTCCGGAACTTGCCTAAACAAAATAAAGCAAGGACGAGCTAGTCATAGATTATATCGAAAGATGGCAAAACATGTTCTTAAATGCAACAAACGCATCGGCGAAGCATCTTCTATTGACATGTGTGTCCAAGGTATGTATTGTGGACTACTTCAAGCATATTTCTCACTCTTTTAAAGAGTTAGCTACGCATGCCCATGATCTAGAAATCCAAATTGCAGGACTCGAAAGTTACTTACCGAGTGATCTACATGACAAGAAACATCCCAAGAAAAAAATCAAGAGGGATGGTAAGTGAGGTAAGCCCAAAGAGGCCATAATAATTTCCACTTTTCATGCAAAAATTATTTTTCAAAAATCAAGTTCAAATCTGGGCTCAAAACCAAAACCAGAGTTCAAGCCTAACAAAGTACAAGTTTAAAGGAATAGTCTTCTTACTCTAAGAGATCTTGAAGAAAAGGAGTATCCATTCTCAGACTCCAAGGTTTCCGAGATTTTAGATCAACTCCTTGAACAAAAGATAATCGAACTTCCAGCACTAAAAATGTCGGAAGTGGGTGGTTAAGTTGATCATTCTAGATATTGCAGATTTCATCAAATCATTAGTTACCTAGTAGAGAGGTGTTTTGTGCTAAAGGATTTAATTGTCTGCTTAGACAAAGAAAATAAAATCAAACTTGAAACGGGTGAAAACCCAATTGCCAGCTATTCGATGGTTTTGTTTAGATCATTTTAACCAAATTCTTGTTTCGAATGAAGGGCAGACCTTCCCTACTCCATATGAAGCTGAAAAGTCCTTGTTCGAGGTGACTGAATTTGGACCTCAACTTCTGAAACGAGCTATTCCGGTAGAATAAAAATAGATAAAGATACCACAATCACGTATGTCTATCCAGAGATGGTCAAACTAGATAACGGTAATTATCCAACCTTCTATGAAATCATGAAGAATGATCTAGACGTTTGAGATTCTGGCTCCGAGTCTGAAGATAAAATTGGTGATGGATGGTCTGCCTTCATAAGTAAGAAAGAAAAATATCAGAGGTCAAACAAAATAGGTAAAAAAATCATCTTCTGTACCTCTTGCAAGACTAAACTTGAGGACATGGAGTGCAGAAGTTCAATCCATTGAAGAAGTATCATCAGAAGAAAGTCAAGGGGCATGTACTCTCGTGAAAAGATGCCACTAGAAAACTATATAATTTCCAAGTCCTGGCACCCATGAAGAAAAAACCAAATCGAGAAGAAAGCCTAGAAATAGTTAGAAGAAAAAATCAATGTTAAAGCAAGAGCAACTACAAAATCAACAGAGGTTATATCACGTCCTTTTTCTAGACCAGTAACCTGGGAGAGTATTTTTCTATAAGTTTCTTTGACGAACAATATTTTACTTTCAATGTCATCAATGTAGATAGAGGAAGTGAGTCAAAAAATGTATCATAAGAGAGTTCGAAGATGATGAAGGTCATTTCACAACTCAGTAACATTCATTTGGACACGAGCATGGCAGATACTCTTAATCTCTCTTTGGATGATCGTATGGCTCTAATCATGGCATTGATTGATCTGGAAGCTTACCAAGAAAAAGTATTGAAACCAATTAAATCTAGAACTTACCAAGACTGTATGGCCACCATCACATTCAACGATGATAATTTACAACTTGGATCTCCTTTGTATAATAGACCACTATACGTCAGTCGTTGTATCCGAAAATGTAAGTTACATCGAATAATGGTGGCCCTACCCTAAATATTATGCTAATCAAAATAATGAAGAAGATTGGAATAAATGTTGGTGATCTATCGAATATCAATATCATGATTCAAGGATTCAATTAAAAGGGTCAGCGAGTCATTAGCATGATTCGTCTGAACCTACAAAGAGGAGAGTTAATTTCTTCAACTCTCTTTCATATCATTGATGCCAAAACATCATATGAGTTGCTCCTTGGACATGTTTGACTGCATAAAACTTGACTGGTGCCTTCAACTTAGCATCAATGTTTCAAGTACAGCCAAGATGGAGAAGTTAAATATGTGGTAGTTGAGTCAAAACCATTCATCAAAGAAGAATCTTATTTTGTAAATGCCAAGTTCTACTCAGAATGTGAAGAGTTTCATTCAGCAGGATTGTTTGCAACTGGATTTAAAATTAGAGAGGATACAAACAATGATCACCGACTTACAGTAGTGCCACATCATCAACTTATGATAGGTAGATCAAAACTTACTAGTGGAGAGTTCTCCAAAGCCAGACAACCTCAAATGACATCAGCAAATGTTAAGGTATTGAGAAAAAGAATTAACTTTTTCGATACCTAACATTCATAAATTAGCTCTACCCTATCAAGTTGTTACAGTTTCAGAGGCCAGCAAAGTTTCTACATTTGTTCCGAGTATAGAAAAGCTATGTACCTTTGACTCAAATCTATGAGACTGCTGAGAAAAAGCTAGAAGAGTTAAGACCTTTAGTATTTAATCGAATTCAAAGTCATAAAGTAGGAGTTTCAATATTCGAAAGGTTAAAGAGAAAGACTTCCACAGTAGTTGATCTAAGAGGTAGAACATCCATCTTTCAAAGGTTGAACAGTGATTCTTCTATTTATGTTCAAGTTAATGAAAATATGCAGGCTTCTCCAGAATCTTCTCAAAGACAATCTATGTTTTCTCGGCTTGGAGTTAAAGCTTTTAATTCAAGTTTGAAGCCTCATCAGTCAAGAAGAAGATATAAATATCGAAGAACTGCCTTATCTCAAAAGAATGGCGAGGATGAAAGAAAGGTATCAATTAATCACATTGCTTTCAAAGAAGCTTTTGACTCAGAATCTGAATTTGAAAATTCAACCACGACAAATGAACCTAAACAAGCTCCGCGAACATTCGAAGAATGGGGACAAGCTACCATGGATGATTTGAAAAGTTAAAATTTGGGAACAGATGAAGATTTGAGGTCAGTGTTTGTAAATGCTTTTCTCACTCAAAAGTAGGAATTCAAGTACTTCAACCTACTCCAGGAATACGAAGACGTATTTGCATGTCCTACAAAGAAATGCTAACATTGGATCCTAAAGTTGTAGTGCATCTTCTTGTGGTAAAACATAGAGTTCAACACATCAGGCAACCCCAAAGAAAATTTTGACCAGAAGTGATTTCTCAAATTAAAGTAGAGGTCAACAAACTTATTGAAGCAGGGTTCATACGTGGAGTTAAGTACCTAACTTGGATTACTAATATCATTCTAGTCAGAAAAAAATGGACAGTTAAGAGTCTGTGTTGACTTTCATGATCTGAATCAAGCTTTTTCGAAAGATGATTTTTTATTTTCAATAACAGAGTTGATAGTGGACGCAACTACCAGATACGAAGTTCTATCTTTCATGGATGGGTCTTCTGGGTATAATTAAATCTAAATGAATCCAAAAGATGAAGAGCTTACGACATTTCGTACTTCTAAGGGCACATATTGTTACAAGGCTATGCCATTTGGATTAAAAAATACTGGAGCAACTTATCAACGAGAGATGCAAAATATCTTATTCGATGATATGATGCATAAACAAGTTGAATGCTATGTGGATGACCTTGTTGTCAAAACAAAGAAACGAGATGATCATCTACATGACTTGTGGAATGTTTCAAAAGACTCCAGCATTATCAATTGAAAATGAATCCACTAAAGTGTGCATTTCTGAGAAAAAATTTGACTTCATTGTTTGACATCAAGGAATTGAAAATAGATCAATAAAAAATTGATGATATATTCAACATACCAGAGCCAAGTAAATTGAATGAATTGAAAAGTCTTCAAGAAATGTTGGCATACATTAGAAGATTTATATCCAATCTTGCCAGTCGTTGTCATCCATTCAACAGGCTAGTGAAGAAAGATGTGCCATTTGAATGTGATGATACTTGTCTAAATGCTTTCCAAAGTATTAAAAAACATATTTCACATCCACCGGTGTTCACAACTCTAATCTCGGGAAGACATTGACTCTCTATGTCGCAGCGCAAGAATGTTCTTTAGGTGCACTCATTATCTAAATCAATGATGAAGGAAAGAAAAATGTACTATATTACTTAAGCAGGACATTGGTAGGTGCTGAAATGAATTATTTGCCTATTGAAAAAATCTGCATTGGATTGATTTTTGTAGCTAAGAATTTGAGGTATTATATGTTAGCACACACAATCACTCTTTTATCAAAGATTGATCCATTAAAATACATAATATCAAGAACGATTCTTTCTGGGAGGATAGGAAAGTGGGCATTTCTATTGTCCGAGTTCAATATTAAATTCATTTTACAAATTTCCGTTTAGGGACAAGCCTTAGGAGATTTCCTTACCAATCATCCTATTTCGACAAAGTGGGAACTACTTGAAGACTTTCTAGATCAATAAGTCTTTTACACTAAAGTCATACATTCATGGAGGTTATTCTTTGATGGTGCAGCTTGAATATATGGTGCTAGAACATGAGTTGTATTTGTTAATCCCCATGATCAAGTCATGCTATTCTCATTTACCTTGATAGAAAAATGTTCCAACAATATGGTGGAATATCAATCTCTTATTATTGGTTTGGAAATAACACTAGATATAAAAGTCAATCAACTAGAAGTCTTTGAAGATTTTTTGTTGATAATCAACCAACTTCTTTATGAGTATGAAGTCCGAAATTTAGACCAAAAGCCATATCATGAATATGTATCAACATTCCTAAAACGATTTGAATCACTAAAAATTAAATTCGTTCCCAAGAATGAAAATAGAGAAGTAGATGCCCTGGCTAATTTGGTTGCTGCTCTAGCCAGGTCAGATGAGGACTTTTTCCACCTAGTATCAATTGATCAAAGATGGGTGATTCTACCACTGTTGCCTAAAAATCTTGAAAATAACAATAATGTTGAAATTATTGGCCAAGAAGTGGATGGTTGGAAGCAACCGTTAATTGATTGTCTTCAATATCATAAGTTAACGGATAACCCTTGTCGTAAGACAGAAGTTCAGAGACGTGCTTCTCGCTATATCTTCTATAAGATACACTCTATCTATCGGCACTCATTTGATGGAGTATTCATTCAATGCTTAAGTAGCGAGAAAGTGACACATGCCCTGGAAGAAGCTCATTATGGAATATTTGGTGCTCATTAGTCTGGACCTAAGCTCTATTTTCGAATAAAAAGAATGGAATACTATTGGTCGACTTATGATTCAAGCTTCTATGGATTTTGCAAAAAGATGCAAAGTTTGCTAAGTCCATGCAAATTTCATTTATCAACCTCCAGAACCATTACATCCAACAATAGCTTCATGGCCATTTGATGCATGGAGTCTTTATGTGATTGGACCCATAACACCGAAGTCTTCAACTGGGCATTCCTACATCCTTGCTGGGACTAACTACTTTTCTAACTGGGTTGAAGCTATACCATTGAGAGAAGTAAAGAAAGAAAATATTGCGGATTTTATTCGCGTTCAAATAATTTATTCGCATGGAGTTCCTCGATATATCATCACTAATAGAGGAAAACCCTTTTGCAATAGCCACACCAATAATCTTTGCACCAAGTTTGGATTCAGACAATACAACTTGTTTATGTATAATGCAATAGCTAACGGATTGGTATAGGCATTCAACAAGACCCTATGCAATTTGTTGAAGAATGTTGTATTCAAATTTAAAAGAGACTGGCATGAAAGAATTGGAGAAGCTTTGTGCTACTTACCGGACTCCTACACAATCTACTCCATATGCCCTGGTATATGGTGTGGAAGCTATACTTCCCTTAGAGTGTCAGTTCCATCATTGCGAATTGTCATACGAGATGGTTTGAAAACAGAAGAAAATGCCCGTCTTCGACTTAAGGAGCTAGAATCTTTGGATGAAAAGAGGATAGAGGTTCAAATGCACCTGCAATGCTATCAAGCCCGAATGGCAAAGTCTTTCATCAAAAAAGTACGGCCAATGTCATTTCAAGTTGGAGATTTAGTACTTTCAGTACGCATGACTATTATAATTACAAAAAAGGTAGGGGGCAAGTTCCAGCCTAAATGGGATGGTCCATTTGTTGGTACTAATGTGTTCACTAATTGGGCATACAAGACATACAAGATTGAGGACAAAGATGGAACCCAGATTAGACTTATTAACGAAAAATTTCTGAAGCATTTTTACGCTAAGTTTGTTTTATTTTTCTACGTAAAAAAATGTAATGCTCCTGGCCCGCAAGAGAGTAAACTGTGAATGGCTATACAAAATTTTTTTTTGTAATGAATGACGTTCGACTTGATCTATTTTGGAGTACGTAGGCAGCTTGGATAAAATATATTTATAAATCTAAGTTTAGTGAAAATCAATAATCATATTTATATCTATTTGTTTGTCTTTGCATTAAAAATGATGATACAAAAGAGATTAAATAAAGGGTTTCATTAATCGAAGTTCTAAAAAAGAAATATATAGAGTTTCAGTTCAGAAGATCAATCACTTTCAACCAGTTGCAAAAGGTTGGCTACAAGAGCCTTCCTCTCGTGATCGATGGATTCTACGTCGGCAATATTTCTAACTTGTACTTGTCCCAACGTAATGCTTGCCTTTTCAATTTTATTCAAATTTTCCTTACGAGTTTGAATTTCATCACGAGTTTGTTCAGCTGGGAATCCAATTTGTGAGCCTTATTTTCCAAAGAAGAACATATGGACTTATCTACATCTTTTTGTCTCTGTAAAAACTCCAATTGCTGGTCCCTTTCTTCTAAAGTTGGACACTCTAAGTTTTGCTTTCATTTGGAAACTTTTTGATAAATTTGTGCTTATTTTTCTCGTCCAAACTTTGTATATACATAGTACCAAAAAGTTTCTATAGCCCGTAATCAGGCAGTGCTTGACTTTCACAAGGGGTGGGCCCACCCACTCCCTATGTGGGGGGCCCACCCCGTGTGAGAGTAGGGCACTATTCAACTTCGAGCAATACATAAGTCCCCTACATAACTGAAAGAGAAACATGCACATGTTTTTTTTTTTTTATATGTGAATGGAATGTGTAGGTGCACATATTTTTTGTTTTTTTTATGTGAAGAAACATTATAAACAGATTGTAGTACAGTTATTTTGAAGTATTATTTTTTTTTAATTTAACATTTATACTTTTTAGCTATAAATTGTTAACTTTTACATAATTATAATAAAATCAACTATTAAAAAAAACTCAGTAAGGAATTGTCGACTAGACAATTAAAAACACTTAGTGGCGAAGTATTGCGCAAAGTCTCCACTAATTACGATTTACAGACTAAAATATTGGTCAGCGTATTAAGTAAAGTCGACTAGATGATAATTTGTCGGAGTTAATTAGTTATTCCGACTATATAAATTTTAGTCTACGACAATTTTGCCGACTACAAATATTTGGTCGGTGTATTTAATATAGACGACAACACATAACTGGTCAGTGTTAGTTACCTCGGCTATTATTGTAGTCAGTATATGGTTCACCGACTATGTTATAATTTAGTTGGCAAATCATCTTACACCGACTATGACACAGTTTAGTCGGCTTTTAGAATCACCAACAGAGTTTTGATGACTACACTACCTACCAAATGTTTGTAGTCGGTGATTATAATCTCCGACTACATATAGATTTTGGCCAACTATTTTTCTAGTTGGTGTAGGGCTTTCGTTTTGTAGTGTAAAATAAGAAATCAAATAATTCAAATTTCTATGCTAATATAAATTGAAAACCAAAAACAAGAGTTTAATACAAAAACTTATGACACATATAGAGTAGAGATGCGTAAGAGAGTAGTTGGATTGAAATTTTAAAAGATAGAATTAGAATTCATAAAGAATTTGGTATTAATATTTATGAGTTCGAAATCCATGCAAAGCTGTTTAAATCTTTTAATTAATAAAATATTTAGAAATCCACTAGTTATTTGGGAGATTTATATTTCTAAAGAATGTATTTAAATCTGAGTTGATGACACTTAAATTTTAATAAAATTAATTAAAATCTAAGTTGAAGACACCTCCTGTAAAAATATTAACTTTTAAATTTAATCGGGTTGACGGAATTGCTTTAGAAACAATTAAGAATTGTCACTCATAACTAAATAATTTCTAATTGTTGAGCGTGTTTAAATTCTAAGAATTAACTTGTCGTAGAATTATTTTTTCATTCTTAGTATTCTTATCTTTTATACTGTTTATACAAACACAAACTAATTTTACACATTTGCATGAACATGCATTTTCATACAAATTTGAAAATGAAAAAAGAATTATTTCTTTTGAATTTGGATCATAAAAGTTGACTACCGAAAAAAGAACATGTTGTGGAAAAAATAGAAACGAAAACGGGAATCCTGTGCGTGTAAGGGCACAGCCTGTCAAAGCAAAGGCATCAAGTATGTCCAAATCCACTGTCAACTAACTCTAGGCCCCACCCACCTTATCATTCATCATTTTCTTATTCTTTACTCCTCCTTTTTTTTTTTTTTTTTATTTCTCTCTTTAATTAAGAAAAAAATAATATTAAATATACAATTTTAATTAACTTTTATATGTTTTAATGTATCAAAATCACTTCAAATACCATACATTTAAGCTTTATACTTTATTTTGAGAATAAAAATTCAAGTCATACCTTTATAGTAATATATATAACATTAGTACATGTTTTATTAGTTAAATTATAATTTCATGTTTGCTTATAGTTTGATGGTATAGAACATAAAATTCATTAAATACATAGTTTATATGAGCAGTGATACAAGAAAAATATAGGAAATCTCGAATTTCTTGGTGTCTACCTCAAAATTAGGCACCTTCCGTGTTCCAAGTTGTCGCTGAATTGTCCAAAAATACATTAGTTTTCCTCGCAAATCTCTCATTTTTTCATAACTTTTGACTCTCTTCCTTGTTATCTTCTCTATCTAGTCCTCCTTGAAAAATCAAACACCGGTAGATTTCAGGGGAAATTTTAGACAGAGAGAGAGATAGAGATGGGGGTTCCAGCAAGAACAGCAGCTGCCACAGGTGGTGGAGGAATGGATATGCTGAGTGAAAGAGCAACAAAGATGAGAGAGGCACTGCAGAAGAGCGAATCTATCACTGATAAAATGGTCTCCATTTTGGGCTCCTTTGACCACCGACTCTCTACCCTTGAAAGCGCCATGCGTCCCACCCAAGTAATTTTTCCAAAACTTGCTCTTATATTAGATTTGTGTTGTGCCCAGTTCAATTTTCTGCTTGCTTTGTGATAATCAATGGAAATCTTGAAAAGATACTGAAGAAAGAAAGAAACCCAAGTTCTGATTCTTGATCTGATTTCTGTTACTATTTTTTTTTTGGTCAGTATGGTGTCAACTTGATGCTAAATTACCAGGGAGTGAAAAAGGAAGAAATGCGTTTTTGAGTTGGGTTTGGTGTATAAGAACTTGCTTTTGCTTATTTTTTTTTACCTTGGAGATAATAAGAAAAATGTTAATTTCATATGAAAAAGGATCTCCTTTTTGTTGTTTCTGATCAAATAACAGCCATTCTTGAAATGTGAGAGGGAGCGAAAATTTGTGATCTGAATCCTTGTAGTTCATCAAGTCTTGTTTCCAGTATTTTAATTTCATCAAACTTGGATTTCAGCATCGGCAGTTGCCTCTCCATAGCATTCTAAATTGGCATTGGGTTTTCCATTTGTAGATTATCACCCTTGCTGTTCGGAGGGTGATTTAACCCTTTCAAATTGCTCTTAGGTTTATACGTTATAGTATTCTCAATTCAATTTCCTGTATGGTTAATGAGATAACTGAGGAATCTTCGAAGAAAGAGCAAATAAAGCAATGATACCCAAATTCAAATTTCTTGATCTGCTTTCTATACCTTTTTTAATTTTTGCGGTCAATAACATAATTAATGCCAAAACGAGGAAAACTTATTAATTTTTTGGCTGCTTTAGTGCTCCGACTAGCTTTTGTTCGTACATTTGAAATCATAAGAAAAATAGGAATTGTACAAGAAATTAAAATTTCTCTGCAATCAATCTTTTTGAGTCCTGCTCTCTGATGGGGAAAAAAATGTGGATCTTGCTCTCCCAGTCAGAAAACCACTTGACCTCTGTTTTTCTTTAATTAAGTACAATCCATTGGTGAAATGTGGAGTGGTTTTAAATTTGTGTATTTAATATGAGTCAAAATTTAAAATTTTCTTTTGCCCATCATAATTTTCATGGTTTTCATTGAACATTTCTTCTGAATTATATTTGATATTAATTTTGATTGTTTTGCTTTTATGACGAATTACAAGATTGGAACTTATGATCTTAACTTGCATTTGCCTCTTCTTAGCATTTTTTGATTTTTACTCAGATTTTCCTTTTATAGATCAGGACACACGCTATTCGGAAAGCTCATGAGAACATCGATAAAACTTTAAAGGCTGCAGAAGTCATATTGTCTCAATTTGATATATCTCTTCAGGTAAGTTTTTACTGAATATGCTATTTTCTTGCTTCTTCTTTTTGTGCGCTTCCTTTTTTTTTTTTTTGGGCCATCATAAAATGAAATGACCTTGCTCACCTGGTTAATTATTTTTGTCTCTATTCGCTTCAAGTATTAGAGCCTTTTTTCACCATGCTGTCAAGATGTTTAGTGATATAAAAGTGAACTAAATCCTTAACGAATAAGATTGCTCATAATATTGAGTCTCTCTCTCTCTCTCTCTCTCACACACACACACACACACACACACACAGAGGGAAATGTGAATGGTGATTAAAATCTGTGTTATGAGGCATCACTATATTAGTGTGGTTGGTTGAACAAATACAAGTAGGGAAAATGCAGGTAAAGCGTGAGAAAATAATTGAATAAATTTCACCTAGGATTTTGATGAGTGAAAACACAGACAATAATGTCAAAGAAATATGTTTTAAACAACAAAAGAAAACAGGTGGTTGAAGTTTGTGGATGAGATGCCAGGTTGATAGATGGAGTTTAGAGTGATATAAATGTGATTTGATGAATTGAACTTGGGCTGTAGAACTGCAAATTCAAAAAGAAGGGGGGTAATAAGAGAAGAAAAATAGTAGGAAAGATGTTTCAAAGACCCGGGAGTGTTTGTGCTTTTTATTCTACCACCATAACAAGTAATATACCAGATTTCAAATATGTTGGGGGACCAAGAAACTGGATTTTATGGATAGTTCACAATACACTAGGAATCCAACAAAAGGAAACTTGGTACCAAATCCTATGTTCACGTAAGTTGTGTTGAACCAACTGGTACATGCAATATATATATATATATAATGAATCCCACTAGAAATGCATAATTCCACAGCTGCAGCCTGATAAAACACTGCTAGGCAAATTGACCACACTACATTTAGAATAATAAATATAAAAAAATTAAAAACTTAGGAATAAAATTATATTATTAATATTTGTTAATTACCTGTACATTAGAACGAAAAATTTTCTAACTAATATTTGGTTTAGCTATTGTTTAATGCTCTACTTTATCACTATATAAAAAATGTCACACACCACCAAAAAATTATGACGATACAAATCATGAAATCTAAAGTAGGCACTAGTGATGCATTTTTATCGTGAAAAGCTTTCCCAAATTTAACAAAATTTGGAATCACTGGGATACTGGATCAACTCATGCGCTATTTCTAAGGACTCCAAATATAAACAAGTATTTTTTAAAAAAATAGAGAAATAAGGCGTAAACACAATTGTAGGTTTGAAAGTTGAAATATACTTTAAGTTCACAATCCACACTAAGATAGTAATAGAAAGATGAAAATGCTAATATTTTTGCTCTTTGGCAAATAAAATCCAGTTATGCTATTCATTATTCTTTAATACTGTCTTAGACATGTCTAATCATTGTTTAATAATAAATCTCTTATCATTCGACTATTCGAGTATTTGACTGCAAAAGTGAATTCATGGTTCACATTTTGAATATAAGAGTACCACAATAGTATATTTCATAATGCCCCATTTAGATTTTTCTCTCGGTGTTTCCTTCACATGTATATTATTTATTAAAATCAACTCATTAAGATCGTATGCACAATTCATTTCCTCATTGTGTGCCTATATTATTATCAAATTCAATGTTTAAAAAGGCTCAATTAGGTACTGATGCATTTTACCTTCTCACTAGTGTGATCCATATGCCTTGAGACTAACCAATAAAATAATTCAAAAGAATATAATAAAAAATAGAAAAATATGCTTATAATAAACCATTAACTATCTTAAAAATCAATAATAATAAAATTAACAAAATTAAAAGTCTAGCTTGCAAAAAAAACATAAAATAGATAATGAAGTAGCAAAAATAACTCCTCAAAATAGTAATCACATCACAAAATTGTAGTTTACTACTAAAAGTGGAAACAATCCAGGAGTCTCATATATCACCACTACAAATAAGATCTTTAAGGGAATCATCTTCATATTTAATTCTCAGTGTCATCCTCCACTTGCAATGATGTAGTCTCCTTTCCTTCAAAAAAAAAACCAAAAAAGTCCATAAAACATTGAGTTATTAAAAAATAGCCCAAGAAGCTAAGAATATCAATAAAATGTCTAGATAAAGCAAGACAAGAAGGCAAACACCTGAGGCTTAGCCTTGAGGTGTATGCCTTATTAACTCGAGGTTTGATCCTCACAAATGGCACTTGAGGTGTCAGTTTTGAGCCTTTTGATGAAAGCTTCATGTGAGGAGGGACTCGTTCCTAAGCCTCAAAAAACTTTTTTTAAAAAATTTATTGAGATTACTCTTATGATGACACAATTTTATATTTTCTCCAAATATATTGATAAGTAGCTTGCTTATTAAATCTAAACATGTATATAAATATAGAAAAACATGAGATTTAGATAATAACTTGGTATACTTCCCAACGAAACTTTGAGGAATTATATCATAATATTGTACTTAATTAGTCAGATACCAAATTAATGTATTATATTTGTCAACATAAGAAATCATTTCAATTTTCTACAGGTGTATATACTATATAGTTAAGAAAAAGTAATAACAAGTAGTTGATATTTTCTTTGGAATGTAAAATTTCTCATATGATACTTGAACACGTAAGTATTTTAGTGTATATTAATAGTGTAAAGACACAATGGAAAGGACGATCATGTTCTGTTCCAAAATGACAAGGGTTTGAATCCTGTGTGCCTTTAAAATAAACTTTTGCGACCCGAGTTCGCCATTTTCTGGGCTGCGCCTGGTCGGTTTTAATGACACTGCTTTCAGCGCAGTGTGAATCTCACACTTCGAGTCTCTGCCCACGATCAACTTAATGTTTTCAAAATCCCGATAGAACATAAGGGAAGGCCGTTGAAATACTAAATTGGGAAGGCCGTTGAAATACTAAATTTGAAGTTCTATTGGATGGAAAGAAAAATAATTTTTTTATTAATCCTATTAGATATGGAAACTTATTGGCGAGTTTTGAAAGCCTTGAGTTTGGAAAAAAGCATCTAGGACGCGATTGCTCTAAACAATGTGTTGCGGTATTATTTCGTGGTGTAATGACAAAGTTTAATGATTGCAGAAGTGGTCCTCAATTTATAATCTCTCTCCATAGAATGCCAGTCGATGTAAAATGTAAAGGTTTGGTGATTGTATATCCAATAGTAATATAATTAAGGGTGAGTTGACTGGAAGGATTAACTAGCTGGTTTTTGGGATAATACAGAAGGATTTAATAACTCATCTGTTACCAAGGGAGGTAGCTATTTAAGATAAAATATGTGTTTCCTGTTTTTAAGTTAATCTGATTCGGTTCCCTTGTATTATGAAATTTTCATTGTTTGGGGCAGGGGTCAAGTGCCACCCTGCCCACTGCCACTGTTCTGGAGCCTCCTGAATATGTGTTTGTTGTTTATAACTGCTGATATCTTTGTTTTACTTCTTTTCTGTAGGCTGAAGCTAAAATACTTAAAGGGCCACACGAGGACCTAGAAAGTTATCTTCAAGCAATTGAGCAACTAAGAAACAACATTCGATTTTTTAGTGACAACAAAAGCTTCAAGAGTAGTGACGGAGTGCTCAACCATTCCAATACTTTACTTGTCAAGGCTATTTCCAAGCTGGAAGAAGAATTTAAGCAGATTTTGTCATCATACAGGTATGTTTTACTTTCTTTGGTGTGAGCACTTATTATCTTGTCGGCGTACCATTATTTTAAACTTGAAAATTTTTCTTGGACTAGGCATTTTTCATGCATATAATTTTATGGTGGTGGGTCTGATGAGGTTCACCCAGCTCGACAAAGTCTTGTACTATATATATGTGTCTGTGTATCTACTAGCCTGCTGTATGAAGGTAGTACATTAGCATGTGCTCACAATTTTTTGACTATTGTTGACCCTTCCATGTCATTAAATTAAGGACATAATTGCCATTTTAATCAATTACAAAGAAAATTGCAAAAAAAGGTTGAGGAAAGATGAACTATGCAGATTGAATATTGTTGGCTCTTACCGCCTCCTTCGCCTCACATGCCACCATTTGCCAATACCCAACAAATGAAATTTGTTTGCCATATCATTGTATTTATAGATCCACATTATAAATTTGCCTTCACTTCTTTATAACTCGGACAAAAAGACAAAAGAGAATGTTCGTGTGTAGAAACACCTAAGTGTTACGGGTGTTGTGGATGGAGATGAAGAATATATTTTGCTAACGTTAGAAATTTTGAATATGAGGATTGGTAAACATTAGATGCAAGTCATATCGACTTCTGATTTATGAATATTTGGTAGAAGCGAAGGTTGATAATGAGGATATCAATGAATCGGACATAATGGGAAGCGCATAAACTCTTAGTAGTATGTAGCAACCCCTACATCACACACTCACTTTAAGGATGCATGATTTGCTTGTAAATATTACTTCTATTGCAGGATACAAAAACCTTTAATTACAAATATTCTGTTAGATATATTTGTTATTTAGGTTCTTTGTCAGGGATAGTTTCGTCTTTTATGTTGTTAGGGTTTTATGTCTAGGATTTTAGAATATTGAATTATATTGTATCTTGTTTAACATGGTATCAAAACAAGTTTGATCCGACTTGGGTTAAACTTGAAATTCTCCGGCGAGTGGCCTTGTGCCACTCACCGGGCCATGTCTTTTTTTGTTTCTTTTAAATATTCTCGTCCGGCTAAATTTTGTTTTTTAGAGTCTTCTTGTAGCTTCGTAGGTTTGTTTTTACGTTTTACATAGTTTATTTGGTCATACAAATTGCATATCTGGACTTTCAGTTTGTTTCCTTTCTTCCTGTTTTGGGGGTTTTCATCATGTTTTTGTGCTCACTATTATTGAACTTTGAAAGTGTTCTTGGATTTTCACTGCGGCTGTGTATGTTTATTATTGGTTCTTGGAGCAATTGATTGGTTCGTGGATTCGTAGATATGAATTAACAGTGGGTATTCTTTGGGGAGTTTAGTGGTGGCATGGAGTCCATCATCGGCATTTCTGGCCTGGTAGTGATGTATTGCTGTTGCAGCTTTCTTGCAGCAGCTACATGGTTGGTGTTGGTGGTGTTCGCCAGATTGTTGCTTTGTTATTTTTAGTGGCTTTCTGTTTTAGGTGACTTCTCTCTCTGTAAACAAGCGGTCAAGTTTTGAGACAGCCATAGCAATCTCACGAGAACCTTTCCAGGGAATTAGATTCAGTTTTGGTGCATAGTTCAGAAGACAATTTTCTTGCACAAACGATCAGTTCTGGTGTTTTCAGACATTGCCTTTTTTGTTTCTATTGTTTGCTGCAGCGGCGATAGCACTTGCTGTGGTTGCTGGTGCCTTCCGGCGGTTTGCAGGGGGAAAGTAAGAAGTTTTTGGTGGTAAAGAATTGCTGGTTTAAAAAAAAAAACAAAGAAAGAAAACCCTACAAATTTGGAATAAGATTTGGTTGGCATAAGCGCTGATGCAAGTATTCAGATTGGAGGTGTTCCTTTTAGCTGGTGTCTACATCATTTTCTTTCTAGGGCTTTTTTATCTACTTTGCATACTGCCATGGCAAGAGATGTTCTACTGGTTTTCATTTATTTTTGGCTAATCATATAAAAGGTTTTGCTGCTGGAGGGCTCTCCAAGGTTTAGTGGCTGTGATTTGTGTACACGTTTATCATCTAATGTTAACTATTGACTTCAGCCTTGTGGGCTTTCGGTTTTCTTGGTATGTATGCATGGCAAGAGATTGATGTAATGGGTCATTTCAAGAATCTGCAATTGGGAATTGGGAAGGGCGTCAGGGTGCTAAGGAAAATTGAAGTTTTCTGAATGGTCTTTTCTCCTTTTATTCCTGGTTCTTGCATTTCTTCCCTGTGGTTTTGACACTTTGATTGCATTGGTTTTCATTCTCTATTCAGATTGGTTAAGCTTTGTTTCTCTTTAGTGGCCCAATTTATAAAAAAAGTATGGTTTTGACTGATTAGATTACTTGGAACATTTGGCTTGTTTGGGGTATTTATGTCCAAGTCAGTTTTGGAATTTGGAATTTGGAATTTGTATAGTTGTTCTGATATGGAATTTGGGTGGTTGTGCATCCATGTGATAATTTGGAATTTGTTTGGTTTTGATGATCAAGAATTTTGTATTTGGTATTTGCATCCAGATTATCTGGATTTGGAATTTGGGTCGGATTTTGGTATTTGGATTTTTCATTTTGGTTCGGTTCTTTGGCTTCATATGGGACATTATTCAGTCAATTTAGTTTTAGCAAACACGTCATTCACGGAGTCATTTTTGTTTTCTTTTTGGCAAACTCATTTTGGTAGGATTTTGCGTTTGTTTGGTTCGGTTCTTTGGCTATGTTTGGGTAAAGGGGGAGTGTAATTCATATGGGACATAATTCAGTCAATTTAGTTTTAGCAAATGCATGTCATACACGGATTCATTTTTGTTTTCTTTTTGACAAACTCTCGATGCTTACAATCGCGAGTTTGATAGGGGGTGTTAGATATATTTGTTATTTAGGTTCTTTGTCAAGAGTAATTTCGTCTTTTATGTTGTTAGAGGTTTATGTCTGGGGTTTTACACTTTATATATTGCTTTCTTTGTAGTCGTTTTAGAATATTGAATAATACTGCTTCTTGTTTAACATATTTTGTGTCCAAGTTCCATATGCGGGCAACACACCTTATATGATATATTTGTACTATAAAGTATCGATTTGGTTGACTAACTAACACGTTGCTAGATCATGCAAAGGATATAATGAAAACATACAACCACCTTACGAATTCTTAGTCCTTGTATGTTCACACAAACCATGATGTATCATCTAGGAAATTTTGTGTTGCCTAGTTTCAATGTTTATGTAATAAATGTGCTTATTATAGTGGAGGGAAGTTCGCAGACAGCATAGGTGTCAAACTTTGTAGAATAGGTTCTATAATTTAGCATCATACATGTTGATAGGCCAGTGAAAAAGCATAAAGGGCAATGAGGCACCCCTTGGACATTATTTTTACTGTTGAAGTATAGTGCTTCAATGAAGTGCAAGGTGCAAGTGCAGAAAAGATCGTTTTGTTCTATTTTTTGGTATTGGAGTTCTTTTACCATCTTAATCACTATATATGCTTTATTTATCACACATTTATAATATTTTGGTTGCTGAAAAATATATATAAAATATTAATCTTGCATCATTTCCGCTCAAGTAGTGAAATTAAATTGGTACTTCCTGATTTTTATTGAAAATTCTACCGTTTAGAAGTTCCCTGTATATGTTGTGTATGTATATAGAACACGATGTATGCTTTACTTCTACGAAATGTACACATCACCATAGGTTTGGGCCCCCAAAAGAGGGCTTGGCGCCTCTGTGCATGATGCTTATATAGTAGTTATGCTGTCTAATTCTTGACTAATTACTCAACATGGTTGATCAACATTTTGAAATTAGACTTTGTTATTTTCTCCCTTACTTTTTAGACTTATTACTACTTTATGCTGGTTGCTTGTCATTTATTCTCACATATTGTATATGAACCAAGATGCATGATACTCCACCTTTATTTTGTGTTTGCATGTTAAATTAAATTTCTGCTTATGCACCAAACCAGTTGAACCTGAACGACTTTTTGAGTGCCTTCCCAATTCTATGCGACCATCATCTGGATCACCTGGAGATCAGGCCAATTCCAGTGGCAAGATTCCATCATCCCACAGTCACTCTGAGCATCAAAATAGTGAAGAAAATTCTGCATACACAACACCAACTCTTATTCCACCCCGGATTCTGCCTTTGTTGCATGATTTAGCACAACAGATGGTTCAGGCTGGTAATCAGCAGCAGTTACTGATAATATACAGGTGAGCACCAGATTTGGCTACACAAGTAGTATTCTCTCACTTTCAACCACGAGCAGGTCAGAAGAGTGAACTTAAAAACCATAGGTTTAGTGTGTCTTATCCCTCTGATATAATTGGTGATGTGCCACTTTTAACATTTTTCTGTAATATTGGCATTTGGTTAAAAGTGCCAATATTATCCTAAGAATCTAAGTAGAACAATCCGCACCTTGTTAAAAATGTAGTCTAAGTCACATTATCCTTTTTTTTCTTGCATGTAGGGACGCTCGTTCTCCGGTTTTAGAAGAAAGCCTTCGCAAATTGGGAGTAGAAAAGCTTAGCAAGGATGATGTTCAGAAGATGCAATGGGAAGTTTTGGAAGCTAAGATTGGGAATTGGATCCATTTTATGCGGATTGCTGTATGTTCTCTCTGTAATGCTCGCGCATATTTGAGTGAACTTGTTTTTTGAGAATATAATTATTTCCAAACAGGTCAAATTGCTGTTTGCTGGAGAACGTAAAGTTTGTGATCAAATTTTTGAAGGCTTCGATCCCCTCATGGATCAATGCTTTGCTGAAGTTACTGCCGGGAGTGTGGCAGTGCTACTTAGTTTTGGAGATGCAATTGCCAAAAGCAAAAGATCCCCTGAAAAGTTATTTGTGCTTCTCGATATGTATGAAATAATGCGAGAAATTCACTCAGAGGTATGGGACATTTTCTTTCGAGCAGTAACTTCCTCATGTATGATGAGAACTATGAGGGTGGCAAATTTCTTATTAGCTCTAAATTTTACTCGAAAACAAATTCAACATATATATAGAAGTCTTAGCTTGGTTGCAAAGAAAATATTTCTTGAGATTGTTCTCTTCCAAATTGCTCGTGCGTCTATATATATCAAATATTTATTATACTCTCTTCATCATAGTTCAATGTCAATCCGAAAATGCATTATGCTTTAGATCAATTTTATGCTTTAATAACATTAACATGTGACTCGTAGGAATGCTAATTGAAACTGAAAAGCTGAAATTTGGCAGATTGAAACACTTTTTAGAGGTAAACCTTGCAATGAAATCAGAGAATCGGCCTTGGGTTTGACAAAGAGGCTTGCACAGACAGCACAAGAGACTTTTGGTGATTTTGAAGAAGCAGTTGAAAAAGATGCGACAAAAACTGCCGTTGCAGATGGAACAGTTCATCCTTTGACAAGCTATGTGATTAACTATGTGAAATTCCTGTTTGAGTATGTCAACTAACTCTAAAACCATGCCTTTTAAATACTAATTTGGAACTAAATTAGAAAGTCAACTTAAAAATACCTTGCCTTATATAATCATTTTCCAAAGTTGTAATTCGTCGGTTAGTGCAAGTTAACATAACAATAAACGCTCCTGTATAGAAAATCTCTCTCGTGGGGAGTGTTCATGTTGCAAATAGATTACTATTTAGTTGTTAACTTCTATTGTTTGAATTCTTACATTTATCTCTTGTATGATTGCAATTCTATTACGTCTTAACCAAAACTTTGTATATCATAAATAAAAGATTAAATTCAATAAGCTCTTAACACATAGGACCGAAAAAAAGAAAGTGGAAACTATGATCAACAATATTTTTCTAATATAAATTGACATTGGACAAAATTAACATATGAACTAGATATTGTTCATTCATGTGTTCCATTCATAAATTTTCTCTTGTTATTCTTTTTTAAATAGTGAATACAAGTTTGTTTGTTGACAGTAAATACCATTTTCAGCAATAGAACTGAGTCCCTGTTTGGTTTTGCTAAAAATCAGCTTTTTAGCAAATTGTAGATAAAGGTTGATGAATGTGTGGTTGAAAAGTTGTGAGTCCCATGAAATGTGTGGTTAAAATTAATTGTCACTTTGACTCAAATTTTTATCGACTTCGCAAAACCAAACTGGCACTTAGAGTCCTTTTGTTTGAGTGCAAATGTCTTCCTTCCGTAATTTTCGAAGTTAATTATTATTTTTTGTTGCATATGGATAACATGATACAGGATGATCATCAAACTGAACTTTCCATTTTATCAAACATCTTTTGGTCCAGTTAAATAATAAATTAATATTTAATAAGTTACCTAAAATTTTGCTGCTTTGAATGATTTGATTTGTTTGATGTAATTTATTAACATAGCATAATTCCAACAAACAAAAGATACATTTATCAAGTTGATTGTATGTCTATTGAAGTTTTTGTGTGTGTATTTGTGTACATACAACTGAAACTAATGTCTTTTATTGTTGTCCAGCTATCAATCAACATTGAAGCAACTTTTCCGCGAGTTTGAAAATGGAGATGACTCAAACTCTCAGCTTGCTGCTGTTACAATGCGTATAATGCAGGCTCTTCAGACCAATTTGGATGGGAAATCTAAGCAATATAAGGATACTTCTCTGACTCATTTGTTTCTCATGAATAACATTCATTATATGGTCAGATCTGTCCGCAGGTTGTAACATTTTTTATGCATTGTTGAAACATCACAAGCTGATTTTTGTACTCGTCAAATTTGTTTCTTATATATGTGTTTCTTTTAGGTCTGAAGCCAAAGATTTGTTAGGCGATGATTGGGTGCAAAGACATCGGAGAGTTGTGCAGCAACATGCAAATCAATATAAAAGGATTGCTTGGGCAAAGGTACTGCTTTTTACTATCCCCATATTATGCGCATCAGTTAACTAAGAATTGGTGATCTATTTCTCCAACTAATGGTACCTGTGAAGATCATAAATTCCTGAAATGATTTCTGCTATATGTCTGGTTAGTATTGTTTTGATGTAAATAATAGCTACAAATAGCAAGTTTTATTTAGGTGATGCTGCATTGAATTCACTTCTCAGGACTTAATGCATGTTTGCCTAAGCTTAAAAGTTTACTTATAAGTAAATAAGTTTTAAATAAATAATTTATTTTATTGGGCAAAGTTGAAAAGAAAAAGTTACTTATTTTGAGAGTGACACATCCCAACATGTTTGGAAACAAAAAGTTACTTTAGAAGTAACTTTTACTTTCTAAGATTAGCGAAATATACTCTTAATGTGTGTTTAAGCATGTATATCTATGAAGAAAGCAGATTTGCATTCACCAGCTTAGCATGTTACGCTGGTGCACAAATGCATGCACACTAGAATCACAGCCCACGTTTGTGTCCTATATAATAGTTTCATCCTGGAATGGAATGAGAACATTCCTGTTCTTTTCCCATCTTGATGCAGATATGCACTTCGACGATTATGCTTCCTTCTATACCTCGATATAATGAGTGATTACTTTGTTTAGGACTAGTTTCCTTCTGAGTAAAAATTGGATAGTTATGTAATATACACACTCATTTTTTATGGTAGGTGCTGGTAAAATTTTATAGTACGACTGCTGTACAAATCCATTGAGAAGGAAATAGTTTGTGAGTATGTGGTATAGTTAGTACTAACATTGAAATATTATAATTGGAGCAACAATCTTCTATTGAAAAGCCTTGTGCTATCCATCAATTACCAATAGAGTTGTCAATTGTAACCCTATCTATTGCTCTCTGCTAGACCGGGAACATTTTCTTTTTCTCCCATGGTTTGGAAACAGTGAAGAAAGAAACTCCGCCTGTTATATAAAGTGTTGGAATTAAGTGATTTGTGTAATAAATTAATTAGTATATAATTAACAGAAAATAAATAAATAGAGTTAGAAATGGCAGGTTTTAGAGAGTCGCGAAAGTCGTTGTCCTAAAGTCGTGTGGACTTTCCTTCGTGCGGGTATTGTCAGCACTGCACGGCTCCAAAATAAAACCCTTTTAGCTCACACCCGATTCTCCTTCTATGGGCACAATCAAAGGGAGATAAGAATGAGTTTTTTAACTAGTTGCCAAAAAAAAGAAAATAAGTATAGTGTAGAGAGTGTTTTCTAATCTTGTTGTTTTTTGTAATATGTCTAAAAACATGAAAACTACACTCTTTTTATAGTAGAAAATTCAGCTCCCACTTTGATGAAAATTTATGTCATTCAAATTGATTTTAATCATGAAATTAAAGAGTTATAAATTTGTTTAAAAATTGAAAATTAAATCAAATTAAGTTGAATGTTTAAATCTTTATTTTAGGTTACAGCAATCCCCCACAAGACTTAAACATTCAAACAAAATATATATATATAATGGCAACATTATACTATGCAGTAGGTGTAGGTGTTTCAGGACTTTAACCTCACTTAGTGATACAATTTCCATTTGATGGAGCCATAATGGACTAAGCGCTCGAATTAGGTCCATTTGTCCAAACTTCAATCGTCCACACACAAGATCGATTTAGGCTCGATTCATAGCGGGTAGCACCAAATGGCCATGCGCTCTTATCTCGATTCTAGTAAGAGTCAGTGAATAGCCCAATCCCATAGCTACGGCCTCACGGCAGCTCTTACATAGGTGAGTCCTCCGGGGGCACGCGTGACCAGCACTACCGCGAGAGTATTCCCCGCCTCAAGTACTCATTCGAGGTTAAAATCCTTCCTAACAACACATAATATAGCACTATCACCATAGGGATGAGCACAAATAATGTAGTACTATCTTAAGTCACGCAGTACATGTTATTTCTACCCATCAACCTTCTTCACGGGATCTCTAATTACAAAGGTCAAGGTTACTCCCGTGTAGGTGACTCCTCAAGCGGGCTTAAACCCACCCCCTCAACGATTCATCAACACTTTTTTGTGTAAACCCTTTGTTAAGTTATCTGTCAAATTCTTCTCAGATCTTACAAAATTTAAAGAAATCACACTTCTCTTTAATAAGGTCTTAACTGACTCATGTCTATTTACCTTTTTATTCAAATGAGATTTGATTTACAAGTTCTATTACTGACTTTTCAAATACAATGTATAGAGATAGTTGGAATTGGTTTACTTATTAAAGGTATGTCTAGTAATAGATCTCTTAACCATTCAGCATTGGTATAAGTAGTATCTAATGCTATTAATTCTGATTCTAGAGTACTTCTCGATATAATAATGCCTTTTTGAACTCCAAGATATAGCCGCACCACCTAACATAAATACATATCCAGTAGTAGACTTGATATCTACATTGTCAGTTATCTAATTTGCAATCACTATATCATTCAACCACATTTGGAAATTTTTTATAACATATAGAATAATCTAGCGTACCTCGAAGATATTTAAAAACTCTTTCTAGTGAATACCAATGTTCCTTATTTGGATTATTAGTATACCTACTAAGCCTCCCACTAGCGAATGATATATCTGGTCTTGTCCTATTTGCTATATACAACAAAGACCCAATTAATTGAGAATACTTCAACTGTGAAACTGATTCACCTAAATTCTTCTTCAAGTGCACATTTGAATCATATGGAGTACATACTTGCTTAATATCATAATACCCTAACTTTTTTAACATCTTCTCGATAGCACTTGACTGATTCAATAGAATTTCTTCAGATGTTTTCCTTAATTCTATTCCTAAAATTATATGAGCTTCTCCCAAATCTTTCATCTTGAAATTCTTAGACAAATATTTCTTCACTTCATTAACAACACCTATATTTGTCCTAAATATTATTATGTCATCTACATATAAACAAAGTATCACATGCTCATTATTATATTCTTTGCAAAACACACTTGTCATGTCCATTGACTTTAAATCCATATACTAGTATAAGTTTGTTGAATTTTTCAGGCCACTGTTTAGGAGCTTGTTTTAACCCATATAATGACTTCATCAATTTACATACCTTATGTTCTTGTCCTTTAACTTTATAACCCTCTGGTTGATTCATGTATATTTTTTCGTTTAAGTCACCATTTAGAAATAAAATCTTAACATTCATTTGATGAATGATCAACTTATGAACAGTAGCTAATGCTAACATAGTCTTAATAGCAGTTATTCTAGCAACAGGAGAATATGTATCAAAATAATCAACTCTTTCACTTTGAGTGAATTCCTTTGCTACTAACCTAGTTTTATATTTATCAATATTACCATTAAGTTTCAACTTCTTCTTGAATACCCACTTACATCCTATAGCCTTACTTTCTTGAGATAAATCACACGAAACCCAAGTATTATTTTGTATAATTGACTCATATTCATCATTAATAGCTTCTTTCCAATAAGGTGCATCTATAGATGACATAACATCTTTATAAATTTTAGGTTCACCTTCAACTAAATATGTGAAGAATTCTTTTCCAAAATTTTTCTCCGTTCTACTCCTTTTACTTCTCCTAAGTTCAAGTTCAGCTTCTAAAGATGAACTAGATGGAGTACTATTTAGAATCACAATCCTAGATGTAGAGGGTTCACTTGGAATCCTAGTCTTAAGGAAAAATATCTTCAAAATAGGTACCATCCCTAGCTTCTATAATAGTATTGTTCGAAAAACTACTAACTTTAGAATTTACAATTAAAAATTGAATCGTAGTACTATTTTGAGCATATCCTTTAAAGACAGCATCTACAGTTTTCGGTCCTATTTTCTTCCTTTTAGGAACAGGTATAATAACTTTAGCTAAGCACCTCCACACTTTCATGAAACCTAACTTAGGAAACCTTTTTTTCCATAACTCATATGGAGTTTTGACATTGTCCTTAATAGTCACTCGATTCAATATATAACAAGAAGTTAGAACAACTTCACCCATAAATTCTCGGGTGCTCCAGAACTTATTAACATAGCATTATCCATGTCCAGTAAAGTTTTATTCTTTCTTTCAGCAACCCCATTAGATTGCGGTGAATAAGGATGTATAACTTCGTGTATTATACCATTATCTTAACAAAAAACATTAAGACCGTAAGTAGTATACTCTCCTCCTCTATCAGATCTTAAGACTTTTATCTTACTTTCTAATTGATTTTCAACCTCAGCTTTATAGATTTTGAACTTATCAAACACTTCATCCTTAGTCTTTAATAGATAAACATAACAATACTTAAAATAATCATCTATAAAAGTTACAAAGTATTTATTCCCAACTCTAGTTGGAGACCTATTTGAATCACAAACATCACTATGAATCAACTCTAAGAGATTTGTATTTCTTTGAATCGATTTATAAGGTTTCTTAGTTTGTTTAGCTTGTACACAAACTTCACACTTTCTATTATCAACATGAGTTTTTGGAATCAAATTTAGATCCATTAATCTCTTGTTCTTCTTATGACTAACATGTCTCAATCTTTTATGCTACAAACAACTAGATTCAATATTAAAAACAATAGAAGAATTTTGATAATTTTCATCAACAACATTCAACTTAAACAATCTATTACTAATATAGCCTTTTCCAATAAATATATCATTCTTAGTTAATACAATTTTATTCGACTCCGTTACAATCTTAAAACCTCTTTGAATAAGATAAGATCCACTAACTAAATTTTTTCTAACTTCAGGAACATGCCGAACTTGATCTAAAACCAAAGTCTTTCCAGAAGTCATTTTAATCTCAATTCTTCCAATTCCCAATACATGAGCAATTGTATCATTTCTCAAAGTTACGCTTCCTCCACTTGAAGTCTGATAAGATTTAAACAAACTTTTATCAAAACAAACATGGATATTTGCTCCAGAATCTAACCATCAATCATTACTTTTATAAGTAAAATTGACTAAAGAGATTAATGATTCACACCTAATAGAAGGTTCATCGTCGTCGAATATAGTCACACATTGGCTTAAAACATTTCTATGTTGTTATTCTACTCTCAAAGAATTATATACTTGGTTTAATGTCATAATCTCTTGCTTATGTTTAAGACCTTTAGCAAAGTCCGACCAAGAGGGTGAAAGTTTATCTATAAGACATGACACCTTATAATCTTCAATAAAATTTGACCATTTCTCTTCCACAAGTCGTAACAAATCTTGAAATTCATGAATTTGTTCATTAACAGATTTTCTGTCAACCATAAAATATTTTTTAAAGGTTTGATGCATTAAACCTATTTACACCAGCATCATCAATTCCATATTCATCTTCTAAAGTTTTCCAAAGCTCTTTAGAACCAGTGATATTTTGATAAATATTATAAAGCCTATCAGAAATAGCACTAAGAATTCGATTATGACAATGGAATTCAATTTGTGCGGAGTTGAACCATGATGTGGACAATCCACATTTATTGGTTTCTTCTATGACAGAAATTAACACAAGGACAGTCAATCAATATTTTGTTTTTGCCATCTCTTATAGTTTTTTTCCATCAAAATTTTCAAGCTTAGCAACAATTAAGGTTCTAAAATGCATAATGCGTGACGACGCGGCGAGGTCGCGCATTGAGTCTAAGCGTGGTAATGCGCGACCGATACGCAAAAATAAGCAATGCGGTGCGGGGCGAGACGACTAGGTCGGGCATCAAGCCTAGGCGTACCTGCATTTTAGAACACTGCTAATTGTATCTTCACGTGATGCGATTTCTTACACTAGGAATTACTAAGGCAAATAAGAGAAATAACTGTATATATATAAATTTGTTAATATCACAATTAAATCAATGATATATTTGATTAAATCAAAATTTAGGTTTCAAATAAAACAATAACGTCCACTGTGAAATTAAATAACAATTCACAATGGCAAATAAGTGCAAATAAAACTTTTATTAGACTAATTAATTTCTAGTGATAAAATATTAGGAACAATTAAATTGAAACTGAAATTTAAAAATTCAACTAAGTGCAAACCTAATTGATTTACTAGTGAATTAAAGCACACTAAATTGAAAATAATAAAAACTTAAACACATGTCAATTTTTTATTTTCTTAATCTAATCAAAGAGTAACGTAAACAAAATTAGCAACTTGAAGAATATAAAAATGTTCAAGTCTACAAAACTATTTAGTTATACAATTTTTTTTTATATACTAAACAATAAAATTAACTTAATAACAAGGATATCTTCTTTTCAAACAAAAGCATTAAGATATTAAAATAAAATATGTGCTCAACTTAAAATATTGATGGGAGTGCAATATTTTCAATGAAAAGAAAGATTATGTAAGTTTTCCACAATGTAAAAGTTCATGCAATAAAGTAATTACAATTCTTCAAAATTCTGAAAATTGATAATATAGATAAAAATGAATTTTACTACACAAATCAACACACGACTCTAGATTGTTGGAATTAAGTGATTTGTGTAATAAATTAATTAGTATATAATTAATAGAAGATAAATAAATAGAGTTAGAAATGGCTGACCTTAGAGAGTCGCGAAAGTCGTTGTTCTAAAGTTGTGTGGCATTCCCTTTGTGCGGGTATTGTCAGCACTGCACGGCTCCAAGATAAAAATTTTTTAGTTCACAGTCGATTCTCCTTCTATGGGCACGACCAAAGGGAGATAAGAACGAGTCTTTTAACTAGTTGCCAAAAACAAGAAAATAAGTATAGAGTGTTTTTTCTAATCTTGTTGTTTTTTGTAATGTGTCTAAAAACATGAAAACTACACCCTTTTTATAGTAGAAAATTCAACCCCCACTTTGATGAAAATTTATGTCATTCAAATTGATTTTAATCATGAAATTAAGGAGTTTTAAATTTGTTTAAAAACTGAAAATTAAACCTAAAACTGAAAATTAAATCAAATTAAGTTTAATGTTTAAATCTTTATTTTAGGTTACAACATAAAAGTCTCTTATGCCTTTTCATTATATGGCACATAAAATTATTTTCTAAAATGTTTTCAACAAAGTTTTCCAGATGACCACAAATTTATTTTGCATTTCCTTCTACAGATTCTGCAGTGCCTCTCTGTTCAAGGCCTGACTTCTTCTGGAGGCGGCAGCGCTGCTAGCATTGATGGAGGAAATAGTAGCGGAGTTTCAAGAGCAATTATCAAAGACAGGTGTGCTTGAGTTGTAATTTCCTGGAGAATATTCTTTGCTCGTTGAGTTGTATAATTTGACGTAAAATGTCATTTGATTGAATTGTTGCATTTCATTACTAGATTGAAGACATTTAATATGCAATTTGAAGAGCTCCATCAAAGACAATCTCAATGGACAGTTCCTGACACCGAGTTAAGAGAATCCCTGAGGCTCGCTGTTGCTGAAGTATTGCTTCCAGCTTACAGATCTTTCATTAAACGCTTCGGGTACGTTCTCTTATCATTGGTAAAAATAATTCATAAAACTTCCACATGAATTCTGATGTTACCCTTGTATTCCTATAAACAATATTTATGGGGAAATTGTATCATTAATCCTCAACCTATTGTCTGAATCGAAAATCAATCTCCAGCTATAAATACCACCCAACTCTTGTTAAATTGTCATGTGTCCCTAGTGGAATCATACCCTACTTCAAAGTTTCTAGGCACTATTTATAAAGTTGGGCATGTGAGGGCCACACAACAATTGTAAAAAGATTTTGACCATTTTCGTCATTAGGACTGATTGTGCAAATATATGAAAGGTTGGGAACGGGGAACCAATTTTTTAATTTCGCCAATACTTTTTCTTGTAAGGTACCCTTGAAAGAATCCTAAATGAAATTATGGTGCCCATATCTTGCATGTTAAATTTTTATATCATCGAAGGCTTATGATAATGATTCTACATTGGAGGCATAGTATTTCTAATTTGCAGCAATGACTTGTATAATCTCATTCTTAATGTTAACGACATCACTAAGTTGGATTTTTGACATGTATCAGACCTTTGGTTGAGAATGGTAAGAACCCGCAGAAGTACATCAGATACAATCCGGAGGATCTTGAACACATGCTTGGTGAATTTTTCGAGGGTAAGACCTTAAATGACCCCAAGCGGTAGACTTCCTATCCGATCCCGATCTATGTAATGCGGTTTACAGGCCTCGACTTTTATTCTTTTATTAGAGGACAATGCGGCCATTGTCTTGTACATGATGTTATTTCCTTTGCCAGTTGAGGTGTTTGGTTGTGGTCCGCATGTTGTAATATATTGTGTAGAGAAGCTTATTCATAGATTGCTTGATTTTTTATGGAGAAAGTATAATGAGATTTCAATTTTATCGTGTTTGACCCGCCGATATGGAACATTCTTAGATGCTTATTTCGACAGAAAACGCTTGCTTACTGTCCAAAGAAACCGGCTTTTAAGCAGCGCCAAACATGCCTTAATTTTCTCGCGGGAATTTCAAATTACTTGTTCTATTTATGCATGGTAGGAAGGTAGCCAGGTACCTGCATATTTGTTCGAATGTGATATAATCAGAAGGGGAATATATTAGGACGTGTTTGGTGTACAATACTAATAGGACTAGACCAGTACAATGTAGAAGATTTTTACTTATTTTCTTCTTAATTGTTTTCAGTGATATAAAGTTCATTTATAATTTCAAAGCTTAAAAATACTATAACCTTGACACAGGAAGAATATTTAACTTTCAATTTATAAGATATGTTTGAAAGTAGTCCAGTTTAAAAAGATTGTTATCTAATATTAATAAAAATTACAATAATCCAAAATTCAAAACACTTGTAAATAGTTTGTAATAACATGAATGGTACATTAAGAACTTATTTCAATTTAATCCAATCAATTTTTAATTATATAATAATACAATATTAATTACCGTATATAATAGATTTATCGACTCTTATATTATATTTAAATATATATAAAATAATATAAAATTATTAATAAAAAATTGGTGCAAATAGTCTTTAACATTTGTCCTGAGGACATGGCTGCATACCTTTTGTTTGTTTTTTTTTTTTTGCACGAAAGTCGTTAACCTATATATTTTTGTGCGAAATTGGTTCTTATTTGATTAAAAATACAAATTCTTAGTTTTAATTAGAAAAAAATTGCAATTAAATTTCTAACCTTTGCAAAATGTGTAAATGGATTCGATACATTTATTAAATAATATTTCATTTAGCATATTAAATATATTGTTATAGTCGTGTTAATTATCCTGAGGACATGGTCATTTGCATACCTTTTGTTTGTTTTTTTTTTTTTTGCACGAAAGTCGTTAACCTATATATTTTTGTGCGAAATTGGTTCTTATTTGATTAAAAATACAAATTCTTAGTTTTAATTAGAAAAAAATTGTAATTAAATTTCTAACATTTGCAAAATGTGTAAATGGATTCGATACATTTATTAAATAATATTTCATTTAGCATATTAAATATATTGTTATAGTCGTGTTAATTAAATTTTTTATAAGAAAAAAATATAAAATTATTGCGCTTGAAGTATATGTAATTGCAATGAGGTTAATTTCACCGACGGTTACTGAAGTTACCTTCAAATTACGAAATAGTCACTGAAGTTCAAAAGTTTTAGTGGTGGTCACTGAAGTTAGAAATCTTTTCACTAATTGTTACTCCATTAAATTTATAATTTAAAATGGTAATATGGCATGATGATGTGGTATTTATTTATTGCATAGTAATCCATATATTTTATATAATATTCACTTTAATCCTTATATTTCAATTAAGTCCTTCAAAAATTACATTTTATGTCCTTAATATTTTACATCATTACACTTTGGTCTCCAAATTTTTAATTATTTTTCAGTTAAGTCCTCCAAAAATTGCATCTTAGGCCCTTCAACTTTTTACATCTTTACACTTTGGTCTCTAAATTTTTAATTATCTTTCAGTTAAGTCCTCTAAAAAATTGCATATTAGGTTCTTCAACTTTATACATCTTCAAACTTTGGTCCTCCAAATCCCTGATTTTAGTGACTAAAATAAGTGCAATTTTAGTGGTCAAAATAAATGTACTTTCAATTAAATCATTGACTTTACATTTAAATTTTCACTTAATAGAATATAATTAAATAATAAACTATTTAATGGTCAAAATAAGTGTAAAATTCGCACTTATCACTTAGAGTTGACCACTAAAAGTAGACATTTTAGTGGTCAGATCCTACAATATTATTTTAATTACCAAAGTTTGAAAATGTATAAAGTTGAAGGACCGAAGGATGCAATTTTTCAGAGAACTTAATTGAAAGATAATTAAAAATTTGGGACCAAAGTGTAAAGTTATAAAAAATTGAAGGACCTAAGATGCAATTTTTGGAAGACTTAACTGAAAGATAATTAAAAATTTGGGGACTAAAGTGTAAAGATGTAAAAAATTAAAGACCTGAGATACAATTTTTGAAGGACTTAATTAAAATATAGGGACTAAAGTGAATATTATATAAAGTACATGGACTATTATCCAATAAATAAATACTACATCATCATGCCACATCACTATTTTAAAATAGAAATTTAATAGAGTGACTATTTGTGAAAAGATTTCTAACTTCAGTGACCACCACTGAAATTTTTGAACTTCAGTGACTATTTTGTAATTTGAAGGTAACTTCAGTGACCGCTAGTGAAATTAACACAATTGCAATGTGATTTGAAAAACTAGAATAAAAATTAAGTTAAATAAATAAAAAAATGACATATATAATTTTATGACATTGAACTAATCTTATTTTTTTTTAACATAAAAATAATTAAAAACATTAATTATCACATTATGCGTTTCTTATTTTTGAACGATAATAAAACGATAAATTAAAATATGAATAATATAATTGAGCACTAATTTATAGTTAATAAACAAATAACTCAATTGAATAAAAGTATTTGAGTATCAAATTTGTGATAAAATTAATTTTCTGTTTATGTTGTAATGATAAAACAAAATTTAAAATTTAAATAATATAATTACTTAATAATTGAAAAATAATTTTATTTAATATATTTATTAATAATTATGAACTTAAATTTTAGTTATTT
This sequence comes from Forsythia suspensa, assembly GCA_023638005.1. Classification (NCBI taxonomy): domain Eukaryota; kingdom Viridiplantae; phylum Streptophyta; class Magnoliopsida; order Lamiales; family Oleaceae; genus Forsythia; species Forsythia suspensa. Next base: position 32,513,440 of record CM042674.1, on the reverse strand, counting down.
TATAATAGTTTGTAAAATATAAAAAAATTATTATATTATTAATTTGGTCAATAAAGTTTTAATTAAAAAAAAAACTTGTTAGTTTTCTTTAATTTTTTATAAAAAAAAATAAAAGTATCAGACTCATTTATATTTTTTTGCAAATGTTAAGAATCCAATTACAATTTTCTCTAATTAGAATTAAGAGTATATTTGTCTTTTCATGGACTAATTACGCACTAAAATACATAGGTTAAAAATTTCTGTGTTCAAAAATAAATATTAGGGACCATTTATATAGTAAGGAGAAAGGTTAAAGACTATTTGATGAATTTCCCTAATTATCTGACAATAATGTTGGATTTGCATGGAACGAGTTTCCTCTGTCTCTCTCTCTCTCTTACAAATCATTGAAAACAGCATCATGACCATATCCAAAATCTCATAAAAAAACATTCTCGTTCTCGCTAACTTTAATGTTTTCTCTTTTTGACCAAGTCATCACCCAAAGTTCCAAACTTGGGCATTTTCAGCAGCCCCACAAATACAACTCTCTCTGTCTCTCTCTCTAATTGTCTGTAAAAATGGACAATAATGCGAATCTGATGATTGAGGGATCCAAGGCTTTGATGATTGAAAGAGAGAGAGAGATTGATGGGAGTTTGAGATCCGAGAGTTCCCTTACTTTCATGCAAAAATCACTTGGAATAGAAAGAGAAAAAAGCTTAGTGATCACCTTTAAAACACCCATTTGTCCACCTTTTTCTTTTCCTAAAGAAACACTGCAAAAGTTCCATGTGTGGAAACTTTGTCTCCATTCCAACCCCCAATCCTTTTGTAAGCACCACACCTCTATCTCGAATTTAGGAATTGCGGGCCGTACCTTTCCTAAGCTACTGAGTTTAGTAGTTTTAGTTCTTTAGCTTCTGAGTTAAAAGTGTTTATTTGATTTAATTCCCGAATGAGTTACTATGTAGATAAAATCTCTATATGTACTTATATTATTATATACATAAATAAATACATGCATTAGACTCATATTCGCTAGTGGTTGATTCTTGAATAATCAAATAGATTACCTATCAAGTTTAAGGTAAAATAAAATGAATTCAAGATAGACCCCAATTTCTTTTATTAAATTGATTGTCATTAAAACAAAATTTACAAGATATACATATACCATACATGAACACTAATCAATTTTACATAAATTTCTTCTATTAGAGAGAGAGAGAGAGTGAGAGAGAGAGAGAGAGAGTGTGTGTCTTGGATAATCTTTAATGCCCTGCAATGAGAAAAAGTTGTACTGCCTTACAAAATAATATATGTACATATAGAAATAGTTACTTTAGGGCAATATTAAAACCCTAGATACCTACATTTGCTTTTCTCTTTTCTTCTTTCCAATAAGCCTAAATATTTCACCACTACTAATCAACTAATGATTTCTCGATTATGTTCAAATTATTATGCTTTTCTTTTCAACGGCTACACTCCTCATAATTTAATCACATGTTTAGAGAATCGAAAAAAATACATAAACAAATATCTTAAAATAGAGGTGTAAAATTATTCAGCATAACCCACAATTTTTTGTGGGTCGTCCTAGGCCGGTTTCTTTTTTTGTTGGGGGCAGGGTACGGGAAGTTATGATGATGAGAAGAATTAATGGTTCAATTAATTTTTGGGTTTATTATTGCATTCCAATTTCTAATCGTGAAAATTTATTTTCAATTTTAGGGCATGTCGTGGAATTAATAAAATGAGATTGCTAAAGTATTTCTACCTCAATGAAGCAAACAAAAGCAAGTTCATCAGTCTTTTGAGACGGAAATACCACTTTTGACTACTTTTGACTTGGACTTTTTAAAACTCACCTATTTTTATTTCTTTTTACACAATTTTTCACTCACTTCTCATGTCAAAACTAAAATAAAAATCTCCTACAATAATTTCAATTCTTCTCATATATCCCACTCATAGATAAATATTTATTTCAATACAATTGGTAATCATCGACACAAACCTTGATTATAATGATCATATAGATGTATCCGACTAAGGGCCGGTTCTGACATTTTCGGAGCACAAGGTTAAGTCCAAAAATTAGACCCCTTCAATTTTAGACCACTATTTAATAATAGTCATAGTTCTCATAGAATGCAGCTTACTTTGTTTTGGTGGGTTTTAAACTTTTGCACAAATTTTTTTTTGTTTTTGCAACTTCAGTAATCACAAATATATATATATATATATATATATATATATATATATATATATATATAGTATATATATGAAAATGAGTCTTCTTCGATTTTGTGTTCAAAGCGGTTGCCTCACTTGCCTCGACCCAAAATCGATCCTAGTGTCTGTGATCGTAAAGCCATCGATAGTCTATAACTTCAAAAATTATTTCTAAATATTGTTCGAAAAAATTCCGTCCGCCACACCTTTTATTTTAGTGTTAGTGCCACTAAATATTTTTGTTATATTTTGAATGCACCTGCGACTTTCTGTTCATTGATTTCATAATGGGAGCAAAGCTCGAGGTCATCTTGCCTGTATTGACAAAGACAAGCACCATCATTAATGATCCAGAAAATTAGGGTTGGATTTGGATTTGGATCCAAATTTAATTAAGAGATAAATTTAAAAGGGGAAGAAGAAACTGAAAAGACTGATAGTGATTTTCTGGCTACTACTTTTAAAGACCCATCATTTTAAAAGTAAACCTAATTATTTGTATGTTTCTTTGAAGATTCTAAAGTTATAAACTTTATGTTTGATAGTTAATTTGGCACTTCCATGTGTTTAATGTTTGATCACTTCTTTCTTCCAAAAACCCTAGAACAAAATTATTCTGTCTGAATTATGTGTTAATAACACAAAATAATCTAATTAAATTATCTTGTTAATCCATAATTATTTAATATTTCGTCTTATTTGAGTCCATAATTTTACCAACATATTTTGATGAAAAATTATGTTAAAATGTCATGTGTCGTACATGTGACTTGATATAGCAATGAAGAGTGTACGAAATTTATGACAAGACATATATGTGATAAACAAAGTATGAAAATTGCTCATCAAATATAAAGTTCGATGTGTTTTGACTACTCAGCTCTCAGTCTTCTTGACCAGTAAAGTTTCCTAGATTATATTTCGTTGACTGAAAAGCTCTAATCATACACCCCCTCTCCACATGGTCGTTTGAAAGTAGGTCAAAATTACTTTTAAGTAATCTTTAAACATGTTTAGATACATATTTTTTCTTATTAGAAGTAACAAATTAAGTTACTTCTTTTGACAATGAAGTAAGAGTCAATTTCAATGTAAGTAACTTATATTCGACTTTGACAATAAAAATTATTATTTTAAAAACTTAATTATTTAAATCTAAGCTTTGCCAAACATGAAGTGTATATTATTTAAATCTAAGCTTTGTATATTCTCATAAAGCTTGTGGTCTTCAAGCAACTTATTATTCTCTAATTAATTAGACTTGTGGTTCCCATAAATCAATGTTTTTAAGAAAATGTTCTTCTTTAATTGATTCTAAAGTGATAACTTCTTTAAGATCTTTATCGTTTAAAGATTAATTAGATTCGTGCTCTTATTTCTATGCTGATCTTTCTTTTTAGTTTTATACCTTGCAAATATATGAATTTTGATTATGAAATTGGATTAAAAACATATTATTTTTGGACGGAACAAACTTTTACTCAACAAAAGAATAGGAATGTACGTACTTCTTTTAATTTAATCCTAAACTAATATATCACCCGTGCGATGCAAGACACTTAATTTTTATGATAGTGATTTTAAAATATTCTAAGAGTATATTGTTTATTTATTACATTCAAATAAAAAAGAGTATCATATAAATAGCATTTGATTACTCATTGATATTGGGAAAAAAAAACATATAACTAATCCAAATTTTGAAACACCTATTTGAAAATCACGTTTGTGGTTGAACTGAGACGAGCTTTGAATCGTATGAATTTAATTTTGAAATTATCATATTTAATTTATTAGTTTAATCGACTTATTAATTTTAATCAATAAATCAGATCCTTTGATAATATAACACAATATGTTTTTCATGTATTGATGTTTTTTTAAACTGCAACCTATTTAAACCTATTATGTGAAGCATAAAAAATTTGTTGAAAAAATATATCAATTTTGGAAAACTATTACATTATTGCCAATAGTTCTTGTGCATTGATGTTAAATATTTTTGAAAACATAACTTATTTAAATTCCTCAATCGGTATAAATTAAGACCTTGGAACACATAATTTCATATGTTTTGTGTTTTCGAGTGAATTTATCTTGTTATGGAAGATGTGCATTTTTTTTTTTTGAAAATGTTAATTCTTAATATTATTCATTTTAACCAAGTATCATACAAAATTAAAATATTAGAAAGCTCATCTTAATTAAATTATATTGAAATACTGATTATTTATATTGGAATACCTTTTATTAATTACCCGAAGTTGGGCAATTAATTAATTAAATTAATTAAAATTTAATATTATAAAATATTAAAATTTTGTCATTTGATTTAATTATATTTTTTGGCTCACTTTGTGTAAATATAAATAATAATAATATTATTATAAAATATAATATAAATACTTTAATATTATGTTATTTATAATATAAATAATATAATATTAAAATTATTGAGTAATTTTCTATTATTATTTGAAAATAATTTTTTGGGTATGCATAGTTAAGTTTTTTAATAATCGACACATATTATTACATGGATTGATTTTTCAATTACAATAACAGTTTAAATCTTATCATTTGTTTAAGTCAAATGAATGAGTTTTCCTATCTATATGTAACAGTCAGATTTTGTATTTATATATATTTTGTAAATTGCAATTAATTTTAACTGTTTCTTAATTAACGTAGAAAAAAACTAAAACAAACAGAATTTAAAGGAATGCTTGATTATTATTTTCTGATTTTTAAGAAATGCTTCCGGCTTAATTTTTGGCACGGGTCATTAAATTACCCACTAATTTTTATATTATAATTTGAAAATTGATTTTCTAAATTGTAAAGATGTTGATTGCGTTAATGATATTCTGCAAATTTATGTTTTTTTTATTTGTAGACAATTAGTAATATTTACATACTCTAAATCTTATATTGATTAATTAATGGAGCATTCAAATTTGTTATTTCTAACAATTGTTTACAGATATTTAAATAAGAATCTACAAATTTGTGTGAAACCAATTAAAGAATCTAATTTTTTTTTGCATTTATCGTATATAATATAAATGTTACACTTCGTTTTTTGCAAGAAAAAAAAATCAACGTGTGAAACCAATTAAAGAAAACAAACTCCTATCAAAGATTTATAGCATAATTTATCAAATTAATGTGTGAAACCAATTAATGAAAACAAACTCCTATCAAAGATTTATGCGTGAGAACTTACCAAATTTGGAAAGAAAAAATAAGCGAGAAAAATGTGTGCGTGAAATTTTTGTGATTATCCTATTATATATATATATATATATATATATATATATATATATATATATATATAGAGAGAGAGAGAGAGAGAGAGAGAGAGAGAGAGAGAGAGATTCCGTGAACTTAATGGTTTAGCCTCGAAAAACAAGATGTTATACTATGTTCATCGATCGATTATATGACATTGTGAACAAATAATATAGAGTGAAAAAAGTGTCGATCCCATTATAATTGTCCTATTTGTAATTAAATGAATTCAAGTCTATTTCAATTCGAAAGCCATAAAACACAATATATTGGATTGATTGATTAAGATTATAAATTAAAGCTTGATAAAACAATTAAATAAGTAAAAGTAATGTTCGAAAAAGATTGGATAATTAAAGTGTTGAGAATCGTGATTTTGCTTAATCTTCGTCCAATTAATTAACTCGACAATTTGTATTTTACGTTCTTTCCTATTTTATTGATCGACTTAATTTTCCTAACGTCACTAATTACCTCTCCCGGGTGAAATTTACAGTAATTGATTGCATTAACTTATTATATCTAAGGATATATATAAATTGAATGATAATTCTCAGATACTACACAATTCACAAAATATTCATCTATGGATCAAGTAAATGAAAATTATTACTCATAACAATCACATCAAAAAAAAAAAGGTAAATCTTGAATTGCAAACATTGGAATTAAATAAACTACATCATTCATCCCAACCTAAACAAATTAGTCCATAATGTAAGAGGAAAAACAAATACAAAAGTTTAGAGAACACATCACCAAAATGTTGAAATTAAAGAAAAAAATAGTGGGAGACACATGGAACTCGTCCCAAAAAGAGAATCTCGGAGTGAAATTGAACATTTTCCCTTCATCTCCACTAGAACAATCTTTCCAAAAATTCCTTGGCTTCATATCTCTCTCTTTTTTGCTTTTATCATCCAAGCTTCCTCTCTCCAACTCCCCTTTTATGTTGTGAAAGAAGAAAGTATATATATATGTCGATTTGTTGCCCTAGAATTTTGTACCAAAAGTGGACCAAATTGCCCCTCAAAATCGAAATCAAACCAGTCTCGTACAGTAGGCGGGGCGCGCTACGTCCCAACGCGTTGCATTACCTACTTTTGTTCCCTTTCGTCTCCTTTTTGTGTCAACTTCCGGCCTCGATTTCAAACCAACATATTTCTTCATTCTTCTATCAAAATGCGTTCTTTTGTCCTTCATTGATTCTCGGGGTTTGGCTCTTCACTTTTTTCTTTATTTTCACTTCGTTAGCACGCCATTTTCTTGGGATTCGGCTTTTTGCGTTGTCATCCTCAATGCATCTTCAAATCTGGGATTTCGTCTTAAAAACAAAATCAAAGAAAATTAAATAACAATCTAATTCTAAACACTCGAAAAATTACCTAAAAGCCTTCTTTAAGAGGTCAAAATAAATGTATAAAATACACTTATCATACTCCTACCAGGCATGGCACATATATTCGTGGAAAAAAGGGTCTCATACGAGCCGATTTAACAAATGCTTGAACTTGTCAATCCATGCCGATTTGGATAATTCAACGGCCTAAGTGATGCGACGATTTGACCTCGAACATGCTACATAGAGTTCATCAAGTGGGTTCCTTCGATATCATGTAATTAGAGATCAGCTCAATTATATCGATGGTTAACAAAGATATCAATGGTTAACAAGCCTTTGACAGTAATCACAAAAGGATTGGAGACATCAGTGATGGCAATTACAAGCCTAATTAATAAGGAGATGAGGTGATAGTCATAGTGACTAACCATTTGCTCGTGTGCACAGATAGATACTTGAGAACCCCACTTAACGATTGTGACACTTATTTTGCTAAAATACTATTTAGTCAAAATTCTGCCCATTTTGAATTCTCGACCTAAAGCTCTACTAAAGATAAGAATCGAGGTATTTTAGACCAATGCATCCCTTTGTTCCAATGACAATGGAGGTTGGGCTGTTTAGATTTTGACATCAATACATGACATCAAGTGACATCATGAATTGTACCAGGGTCTCCTCATTCAATAATATAAAGCACTAGGACACATATATAAGAAAAGACATGAAATTATTGGTCTCTTCCTTCGTGCAATTTTCATAAATAAACGACAATGCAACTAAAACAAAAAGAAAGTACATGAGTTTGGCACTAAGTGACAAGATTAATATTTCATCAATATACATTTAGTTCTACAAATCTGACTCTTGATACTATCACGAAACCCCCCTCATTCTATAGTTAACAACTTCTGTAATCACCCTCACGCCAATCTGAAATAAAACTAGAGAATGCAAATTAAAGACAAAACCAGAAAAGAAAATACAGATCCACAGACCCACCATCCCCTTCTCCATTTACAATACTTGTTTTTTAAAAACAACTTGTTTGTCCACTGAATCCAAAATCCCATGATCAAAAACTGAATCCTCATCTTCTGTTGCAATATTCAAATCCAACAAGACACATTCCTGCTTCAAGTCCTCACCTTTTTCTTGAACTTTCTCTATTTTGTCATTTTTTTGTTCAGTACGTGGAGAACAAGCTCTTGATTCTAAGCTGAAATTTTCACAGCTGAAAATGATAATTGCATCCTTAAGTGGAACAATCTCACCGTTGGAAAGTGTAATGCTTCCATTTTCAATAGCAATTTTGATCCCCTTTCGGGAATGATAATCAAGCTGATCAACATCTTCCAGGAAAAATACACGGCCAGGATTATCTCGTACAGCATCTGCAAATCTGTCAAAATAACTTCCACCATGTTCATCTCTTGCCCTTTTGTTGCTGACTTCTTCTGTTGAATCATCTCTTAGTGCTGATGAGAACTTGCTCAGACTAATTTCAGTGAAGTTTTCTTGAGAACCAAAAATAATTTTAGCAAGTTCTTTTGCCATTTTCTCTTTTCCATCAGAATCAGTGCCTAAAAAGAACAGCCAACTTTCTTCTCGATTTTCTTCGTGTTCTTTCTTGATTTTCGTCGTCATCAATCCTGATCGGCAGTTAAGAATCGTACTCGCGATATCAGGAATTATGTCTCTTTGCCATGGAACTTTCTTTTCTAATGCATTGCAAAGAATGTTCATATTTTCTGAATTGAACTCCTTGAACTTAAGCAAGAAGTCCATATGATCTCCGCTTGCTTCACTAGAGGAAGCTGAATTAGGACTTGAATTGGGATTCGATAAAAGGTCAGGTTTTATAACAGGTTTAGAAACTTCACCCTCATTTGCATGTAGGAAGAATTGGTGTTCTTCAGGAGATTGGTTTGGTTCAAAAGTCGTGGGCCGCCACTCTAGAAGGCTTTGATGAAGCTTAGAATTGTGCTTACTATTGGAAGATATAGAGTCAGATGAAGAAGGTGATAATGAGGAAAAATTGAACATCTTTTCAAGAAAATGGGGTTGCCTGTGGACAGACTTGCAGATTGAGTTCCATTTCTTGCTAAGATCCTTAATTTTATCAAATTCCTGTACCATAAAAACAAGTCATTAAAGAAACTATGTTAAAATGTTTATCTAAACAATGTAAATTTAAGAATTAACATGTCTGAAAAAGGGCATTTCAAAAGTAAAAATTAACCTGATCAGTGTCAGTTTGATTTCTGTTCTCATCCTTGTACTGTTGGAGCCATGAAGGCAAGCTTGAGCTAGAACAAGTGGTAGTGGACTTCATGTTGTCATTCATTAGGCCTCTAGCTTCTCTTTTAAAGTTAACCATGCAATCTGAGCAGCAAGTGAGGTATTTCTGGACTCCAGCTTTGTGAAATAACCAGTTGGAACAATCGACCGGCGCCTTGCTTTTGAGTTGCAAATCACTGAAAGAAGAATATATCACACGTGAAAAAACAGTTGGCATATATTGAAAACTTGACTTTAAGGATCATCTAGTTGCTCTACATCTTCTGGTATTTTAAGCTATGAATTGAACGGAGAGAGAAAAAGACTTCACCTAGTCGACCCTGAATTTACTGAAACAAATTATAAATATAAAACTTTAGTAATGCAGTATCATAAAATTTACCTCTCAAGATTAAGCGTAAGAGCCAAGGTGCCAACAGGAATTGCAAGAGGATGAAGGTTCCAAAGAGTCTCTAAAGAAGGGCTGCCATTTTTGCAGTTGTTGTAAGTCTGGAAAGTTGCAGTGCCCATTATCCACAATTTTTTATTCTCTCCATCTCCAGATACCAGTCTACTGATCTCCATAATCATGTACTCCACAGGGCAGTAGTAGCCAATATTCCTTTGCTCTCCATATTTAGACCAATACTCAGAAACCCAATTAAGATCACCCAAATACAACACAATTCCTCTACTTACCGAACTTTTAACAAATGACCTGAGCTCTCCAAGTTTCTCTTCATATTCTTGTCTAGAGACATTTTTCAGAGTGAAAAGGGGAACACTTATGAATTGTACAAACCTCATATCTAAAGGTACATCTTTCTTGTCAAATTTATTGATTACTGCTTTTACTACTGCCTCTGCAGTGGCCAAACACTCCCCTACAATAACAGTGTTTTTCCTTTTCTTGTTCATCATTGCTTCCACAACACTCATCACATCATCATTTGGTACTTGAATGTTAGTCATTTGGGACTCATTATTTCCAAGAACTAGGAGTTTGGAAGTGGTTTCTTTGGACTGATTAGTACAAATCTCCAAAGAAACAGCTTGTTCTACATTGGTTTTGACTTGGGTGCTCGAAAAACCAGCTTCCCTCATGACTCTACTAACACTTGGATCATCTAGAATGGAAAGTACTAGCTGCTCTACCTCTACTTTGAGGGCTAATATGGGCTGCTGCTGCTGCTGGTTTTCCACCGACCCCCGGCGCTGGTGGGCTTGTGCGCGCTTGAAGGCGGCCACCAGCGCGTTGGAGAGCGCAGGGAGGAGAGAATGAGAACCGAGTAAAGGGCTAGAGGCAGACGTGGGGAGGCGATTCAGCGCTACGTTGAAACAAAGCTCAAGGGCTTTGCATTGAAGTGGATGAGAATGCGATTGAAGGCAAGCCCTTCGGAACAAACCCGCAGAAGAAGCAAGCATGGCACTCGCCACATGAAGAGGAGTAACCTGCGCATGGCCTCGCCTTCTAGCAAGTCCAACTGCCTGCTTCACAATGCTTACTGCATCAACAGTTAGAGACTGCTGGAGAGTGTATCCTCCAGTCCTCATATTTGATTTCAACTTTTTTTAGTCTTTCAAGAAAAGTATAATATACTATTTTCTTGAGAAATTTATGAACAAAAATCTAAACACAAATGGGTTTTAGGTTTCATCTGAGCAAGAAATCTGGTTCAGAACTTTGATTTGGAGTGATTTAATAAGGTGTGAAGTGAGTTTGTGCCTTTCTTGTTCAGTTAGTTTTGTATCTGAAAGTTTTCAAAAATTTGCATGAGAAAGTGGAATGCCATGTGAGGCAAAGGCAAGTTGTCTCTCAAGCTTTCTTTCATAAAAGGTAGAATTGATAAATTTGAAGTTGGACTGCAATTCTTTTGTGGAAAGTAATAAATATTAATATTATATTTTTGATACACATATTGTGTTTGAAGCCTAGTCTTAACAAAATTTTGAACATGTGGCCTTTGTTTCATCCAAGTTTGTCTTGCTCACCTGCGTGTCTATCAGTTTTGGACATATTAGACAATATAATAAATAAGATATTATTTTATTTTTTTATATTTATATTGTTTGACGATATTGAACTTTTTCTACCAAAAATGTTATCAATATTCGACGTTTATTTTTTTCATTTTTATTTATTACTAAGATTGGGTAGGAAGAGGGAAAGATTTCTAAATTTTATCAATTATATTATTTGATTTAATGTACTAAATAAGCTGTTATATCCCAATCAATTATTCGATAAAAAGATAGAAAGAAAAAGAGTTGGAAAAGAAGAGAAAAGAGAAACAATAAGCTGAAAAGAAAGTAGATCTGTTTGAAGGAATTAAATGGAACCGTTTGTATTCATCCGAAGCCAGCTTGTGATTATAAAATAAAATATAATAAACACTCTAAAGAAAAGCAAGGAATAAAGCCTTCTTGGATTGATTGACTGATTGATGGAATAAAGGATTAAAGGTTCAATTCTTTCTTTGCATGAAATCCATGCACCTATTCATTTTTATTTATTTTTTTATTTTGTAAAATTTCATGTAATATTACTCAAGAGTTGTACCATTGTTTTTTTTTTTTTTTTTCACTTGCTCGCCATGTTCACCGGTATCGCGACCGTTTCAGATTTTATATCCAAGATTTCAGATCTGAAATGGATGATGATACAGGTGGTGGGATGGAATTTGCATGCATTTTGAGGTGGTGGATAGCTATGATTTCAGAGGCTATGGAAAGTCGTTGGAATGCTTCGATGTTGATGGTACTTGTGGTTTTAGACGATGGTGTGGAGTGGGGTTCAAGTGACAATTTTTGGCATTAGTCGGTTGTGGAGATAGGTTTTGACAGTTGTGGTGGCTTCAAAATGGTTTTGATGGTGGTCTCATATTGTAGTTTTGACCGTGGGGGGATTTGAGACAATGGTTTGGTGTAGGAGGTGATGGCGGCAGCAGAAAGCAACAATGATGGTCGAAATCCGTCCCCAAAGAGGATATTGTTAGGATTTGAGGCGGGAGTAATATAATCAAAAAAAATATGTAACTCAGTAAATCATACGTTACTTGCAAATCAAAAAATAAACAACACAATAAATCAGTAATACATATATCACTCGACCCCTTGTAACTATATTTTCACTCTAGTATCAATTGGATAACTGTACTTCAATTTTGTTCAATCACGATAAATACACTTTAATTTGATTCAATTAGATAACTACAATTTAATTTGATTTTAATTAAAATAAATCTGTCCAATTCAACTAATGAAAATCAATGATGTGATACTCAATAATGACAATCATCACACGTTGCTATCATGAAATAAGTGCAACTTCAGTGAAATAAATTACGTTTATCATTTATTGACTATCACGTTCTATTTTTGTCAGTCCAAGTGACGAAATTGAACGGAATTATCGGATTGAACAACTACGAAAAATTGAAATATAAAACTGAAAGATAACAAGTATGTTACATATTTTGTGAATAAGCTTTAATGAAAAATAACATGGTATTTTTCAAAATGTTTTAATAGGTATAAGTAAAAATCAAAAAATCAAAAAATAAAGTATTTTTTCAATTTTTTAAAGAAAAGTTGGGTAAGAAGAATAGCAAGAGAGACTTGGGCCCATCAACAGTAATAGCATATGGAGGATTGTATGAACAAAGAAACTAATGTACGACATGCATAAGTTTACATATGTTGGAGAAACATTTTAATTTGAACGATAATATCTTCACTAATATTTTATAATTCATAATTCATTCTTTAATTAATCTAACTAATTATTGATTTTCTTACTTATATAACTATTTAAAATTTTATTTTAGGATAATTGGCACAATATGTCCCAATCTTTTGAAGTGATTGTACAATTCATCTATACCTTTGAAATTTTGACATTTTCACCCTTACATCTACATTTTCTTGTGCAAAATGTCATTTCCGTCCATTGTCATCCAAAAAATCCGTTAAGTCTAATCTTCAACACAACTCGTACTAGATTGCAAGGGTAATGTCATCTACATTCTTTCTTCCCAAATTAATTTTCCACTTGAAATTCTTCCTTTGCAACACAAACACTTCCAGCTATGATCCGTTTATGTGCTTCCACTCTAGACCGAGAGTTTCTGACAGATGTGGTTCTCGGCGATGGGAGGATTTATGGTGGCGTTTCGTTGTACTCCAGCAAGGAAATAGGCGATGAGTTGCTGCAGTTGATTTATGCTACGGATTGTGGGAGTAGATATTGCACTTTGGCAAGCTCAATTCTACAAAAGTTGTCGAAAAAATTGTGATCTATGATCGGGGAGGCAACGCGAGAGTTGAGAAAAGGAACGCCGTTCATGTCACCGGTGGTGCCAGAATGATAGTGGGCAATTTAGTTGATTCTGAAGAAGAACTTCTGGTGGACACGTATTTTGTCCCAGTAACTATGGTGGGTCAAATCATCGGTGACAAAATCTGAGCTTATGCATTTTTCCTCCCTCTTTGCCGGTATTTTCTCTGGTAATTTGTTTGTGTCGTAGATGAAGAATTCAAGTGGAAATTAATTTGGGAAGAAAGCGTGGATGAAGTTACCCTTGTAATCTAGTACGAGTCGTATTGAAGATTAGACTTACCGGATGTTTTTGAATGACAATAGACATAATGAATGTTTTGCGCAAGAAAATATGGAGGTGAAAGTGAAAATACCAAAATTTCAAAAATATGAATAATTTGTACAATGACTTAAGAAGATATAAACGTTTTATGTAAATTACCCTTTATTTTAAAACGCTTGCATGCATACGAAATGTCATTTTCTTTCTAACTTTGCGTATCATGTCATCTATAAAAAGGCCGTTGCCTTTTTATGTTGAATTATGATCAGAGGACGAAGACAATTGTTTATAAGAAGAAACTTAAGACATTTACATGAAAACAAAAATTAAGAACATAAAATGAAAAAGTAAAACACGTGGCCAATTTTCACTTGTACCAACTTAAGATGAGGTCACTTTAAAATATTTTCATTTATTTGTAATATTCTTTATTAACAAGATCTTTTATATTTTGGAGATTTTTCAAAAAAAAAAAAAAAAAAAAAAAAAAAAAAATTGAAAAAGAAAAATAAGAAAAATATCATTTCTTCCGTGGAGAAATAATTCTCTCTTTGTATATTGATGTAATGTAATTAATGAATAGGGTTACAAGATATATATATATATATATATAAGTTAATAGAAACCTAATAAGGAAAGAAATAAAAAGAAAAGAGTTCTACCTAGAATAGGAATATTACATATATAGTATCCTACTACATGGTATTCTAATCTAAATAGAATTCTAATACTCCCCCTCAAGTTGGAGCATGTATGTCAAGAGTGCCAAACTTGTGAGTGAAATTGTGAAATACCTCATTCCCCAATGCTTTAGTAAATAAATCTGAAATCTGATTGTTGTTTGGAACATAGGCAGTCTTGATCTCTTCCTTATCAATTCGCTCACGAATAATATGACAATCTATTTCAATGTGTTTTGTTCTTTCATGATATAATTGGATTAGCGACAATATGCATTGTTTGCTTGATTATCACAATATAATATTGTCGCTTGTGGATGATCTACACATAAGTCTCATCAAGAATTGTCTCAACCATATAAGCTCACATGTAATGGAAGCCATTGCCTATACTCGCCTTCTCAAAGATTTGGACACACGATCGTTTGTTTTTGCTTTTCCATGATATAAGTGCTTTTCCCAAAAATACACAATATCCTCGTGAATCGAACGTCGTAGTGATATCTCCACCAATCTGCATCACAAAATCCTCGCTAATCGCAATTTCCCACTTGATGGGAAATATAATCCTCGCCCCGGTGCTCCTTTCAAGTATCGAGCAATCGGTGAACCGCATCAAGATGGGGTTGTCTAGGTGTCTCGCATAAACCGATCGAGTGTATTGACTGAATATGAGATCTATGGTTTGGTAATGGTGAGATAAATGAGCTTTCCTACCAACCGTCGATAGTATGTGGGATCTTTCAATAACTTTCCATCAGTCAGATTAAATTTCAATGACTGCTCCATAGGAAATGCTGAAGGTTTTGATCCAAGTAATCCGGCTTCTTGAAGAATGTCAAGAGTATACTTCCTTTGATTTATTGAAATCCCTGATCTTGAGCGAGCAATTTCTATTCCAAGAAAGTATTTTAATGTGCCAAGGTCCTTCAACTTGAATTGAGATGCAATGAATGTTTTTGTAGTAGAGATTGCTTCTCTATTATTTCCTGTGACAATCATATCATTCACATATAATAGAATTACCGTAAATGAATTATCATTGACCTTTGTAAAGAGTGAGTAATCTGCATGTGACTGTTTGAACCCAAACTGAATAATAGTAGATACAAATTTTTGAAACCAAGAACGAGATGCCTGTTTCAATCCATATAAAGATTTATGAAGTCGACATACAACTGGTGTCTCCCCCCATCGATTTAAATCCAAGAGGGGGAGTCATATAGACTTCTTCATCAAGATCACCATGAAGAAAGGCATTGTGTACATCCATCTGATGAAGCGTCCAGTCACGAATAGATGCGATAGCAAGTAAGCATCTGACTGTAGTTAACTTTGCAACTGGAGCGAAAGTTTCATTATAATCAATCCCTTCTCGTTGTGTAAACCCTTCGCCACTAACCGTGCTTTGTATCGTTCAACTGCACTGGTCGTAATGAAATTTAATTTTGAACACCCACTTGCAACCAATAGGATGAAAATTTGGAGGAAGCGGTACAAGTGACCAAGTATTGTTTTCTTCCAAGCGCACGAATTTCATCATTCATGGCAACACCCATTTGGGATCCTGACATGCTGCCTCATATGTAGCTAGCTTTATGATATGAGAAATATTATATGTAAAAGCACGATGTATAGAAGAAAGGTTACTATATGATACATACCTTGATATAGGGTGTCGAGTGCTGGATTTGACTGGAAGAGACCCGGCTTGAGTAGGCAGAGTATGATTGATATAGTAATCTTTCAGGTGAAATGGGGCTTGAATTGATCTTGTGGATCGTCTAAGTTGGTCATGTGGAGGGTGAGAAGAGGTGGGTGGATCAATTGTGGTTGGACACTGCTCAACCGGTCGACCGATAGGTGAAGACGGTCGACCGCTTAAGCACTCTGTTGAAGCGGACGAGTGAACCGGTCGACCGTCTGGTCGATCGGTTGGTCTGGATGATGGTTCGGGATCTTCTGACAAGTTATCCGTTTCTGCTATGTATTGGTCCTCTGGGTTTGTGAAATATGGTGTTTCAACATCTAGAGGCATAGATTGTGGCAATGGGATGGAGTTGGTTTCATCATGTTGTTGGGAAGTGTATGGAAATATATTTTCATGGAACACAATGTCTCGGGATACTATTAGCTTTTTGTCGGTTAGGTCATATAAGGTGTATGCTTTTTGTCCCGAGGAGTATCCAAGGAACACACACCGCTTGGCTCGTGTGTCAAATTTATGGTCGGGTCTAAGGTTGGTGGCAAAACATAGGCAACCATAGACACGTAAATGGGAATAAGGTGGTGGTTTCTTGTGCAATCTTTCGTAGGGTGTTTTGTGTGAGAGCAATGGTGAAAGTATCCGATTGATAAGGTAACAAGTTGTTTTGATATGTTCTCCCAAAATTTTAACGGAAGATTAGCTTGAAATTTAATGGCACGAGTTACATTAAGGAGGTGGCGGTGTTTTCTCTCTACCACTCCATTTTGTTGAGGGGTATAAGGACATGACCTATGAAAAATAGTACCATTTTCATCTAAGAATGTTTGCAAGGATAAGAACTCTTGGCCATTGTCGATCTCGTGGTTTTTATAGTCGTGTGTGTGAGTTTTAACCCAAGCAAAGAAATTTTTAATTATGCTTTGAGTTTCGATTTGTGACGTATGAGGTGTACCCAAGTATAACGAGAAAAGTCATCAACAATTGTAAGGAAAATATCTAGCACCAGAATAAGAATAAATTCTATGAGGTCCCCAAATATCACAATGAATCAAATCAAAGGATTTATTGCTAGATATTTGACTGACTTTAAAGGGGAGTCTAGATTGTTTTGCCAGATGACAAATATCACAAATATCGTGAGAATCAAAACTAATACCTAGGATACTTTGTGCTAGGAATTGAAGAGGTGAGGTGAAGGGTGTCCAAGACGCTTATGCCATAGGTTAGTTGATCCTCCGGTAGTATGATGTATTTGTGGTTTTTGAAAGGTAATATAGGCCGTTACTCGCCTTCCTAAGCCAATCGTTTTCTTCGTAGTCGATCCTTCATGACACAAAAATCGTGGAAAAAAGTCACATAGCAACCTAACTCTCTAGTAAGTTTACCGATAGATAATAGATTAACTTTGAATTTAGGAACATGAAGCACATTATCAACAAATCATATTATTTTCAAAGTTAATCTGTACTAATGGATTTAATAAGAGCATGACCCCATTCTCGTAATTGCACAATTTTGTGCATTGGCATGAATTTATTCTCAAGAATCTCATCCTTCGTCACATGGTCAATGGCCCAGCTATCAATAATCCATGAATTAATCAAAGGGGTAGTAGAGATGTTGATACCAAGTGTTAACACAAGGCTTGTCATTACCCGACTTGTTGTTTAGAAGTGTCATGATCTGTTCATATTCCTTAGTTGTGAGCGTTTTGCCTTCCTTTTGGTCAGGTGTAGAAGCGGTAGTAGTGTTTGTGAAGCGTTTGTTTCGTGGCTTCACGTCTTTTCCATGAAACTTGTGCCCTGGAGGGAAGCCATGGATGAAATAGCAGGTATCAATTATGTGGCCAATCATCCTGCAATAGGTGCACCGTTTCTGGCCAAATTTCGTCGAAACGGTCGACCGGAATGGTGAAACGGTTGACCGGTTCAGCCGATCGTTATTTTTCCAGTTCGATCTCCAATTGATTGAATTGATTGAATGTTGCCCTTCATGATCGGATTATCAGAGAGCCATGAGATCCGATTGGGCAATCGTCGTCTCTATGGTATTTGTGCCATAATTGTTTTCATTAAGTGGATTAGAAACGAGGATGAAACCGGGATGATCGGATTGCTGTAGAGCTATGAGATCCGATTGGGCAATCGTCGTTTCTATGACTTTTCTATCATCGTTTGTGCGAAGCATCGTCGCTCAGAATCGTCGCTTTGATACCATGTAAAAATATGAGAGAAAATATATGTGGAGAAATAATTCTCTCTTTGTATATTGATGTAATGTAATTAATGAATGAGGTTACAAGATATATATATATATATATATATAGGTTAATAGAAACCTAATAAGGAAAGAAATAAAAGAAAAGAGTTCTACCTAGAATAGGAATATTACATATATGGTATCCTACTACATGGTATTCTAATCTAAATAGAATTCTAATAGTCCACATAATTGTAAAATGTCAGAGACTTGGGAATTTAAATAAAGAATACAAAGAAAATAATTTCTATTCGGTAAAGGATAAAAAGTTATTTATCTTTAGGTCCATTTGGTATATGGAAAATAGGTATATGGACAATAGATATAGATAATGGATAAAATTTATTTTATTCTGTTTGAACAGAATTAATGTTCGAATAACAATTTAAGTCAAAATAAAGATACTTTTTGTTATCAAAAGAGGAAGACAAAAATTTTTATCTAGATGATGATTCACTCTTTTTTTTTTAAAAAAAAAACGAACTTACTATTTTTGAACATCCATACTATAAGATAATCGTTGTCGCCCAACCTTCGCCACCATCCATGCCCCCACCACCGCTGCCCCCACCCTCTTTTTTTCTCTTTTAGTTTTTTTTATTTATTTTTTTTTCGATTAATTAAGAATAAGTGTAGAATTGTCTTTTTTTTATGAAAAGCTGAATTTTTAACTGTCATTTTTTTATTATTATACATAGTTGAACAAAATAGGATAATAATAAATATGTTATCCGAATAACTATTATCCAAATAATTTTTATCTAAATAAAAAAAAAAAATTAATCCACAAACCACTTTCACCAAATCACTCATATTATTCATTCCTATAAAACATACTTTCACAACTTTCTTAAACATTGGCTTAACTCACACAATTTCATAGCAAGGACAAATTTTGTGCAAATTTATAAATAAGTCGAATTTACTTTTAAATAACTTTTTTACATATTTGATAAAATTAAAAAACATGTTCTATATACTAGTAAAAATAATAATTTACTTTAACGATAAACAAAATTATACTATCGAAATAAATAAAAGATTAAGTTTTAAACAAGAATGTGTCTCAAACACCCTTATAATTTTGATTAAAATAAAAAAACTCATCCACATCTTAAAATCAAATTTATGACAAATTTCCAACTATAATTGTGTGCATGTATGGACTTAGTTTAACATTTTATTTGATAGTTAATCTAGAAAAAAAACAAAAAAACAAAAAAATGGTTATTTTCTCTTTAATCATGTAATGTGAATCAGGTTTATATTAATTATTAATCTTTATGAAATTCTATTACACCACCACTGGACGCTGCGTATCGTATAAAATTTAGGAAAAAACATTTGTGGGATAAAACTGGAGGCACGGTATAATATTGGAGATTTAATTTATTACAATTTGTTATTGAGAAATAATTATATTCATATCCCGCTACATTTTAATTATATTTAACATTTTTATTTTTTTTTTTAATTGTAGTACTCATGTTTCTAACTTTTTTTTATCGCATTTTTATCCTCAATTTTTCATTAATTAGAACGTATTGTGTCTGAAAATAGTTTCCTTCCAAAATATCTGTTGAGAGGGCCGTCATATTTTTTCAAAAAATAATAAATATAAAAGTACGACAAAATATTTTTTTAATTATTTCTAAGCACGCAAATAGAATATTTTGACATAAATCATCATTAAAGATGTGATGTTTTAATTAATGGAGTTGAAGATAAGAATTTGACGGAAAAAAAAGTTAAGAATATAAATACTATAATGAACAAATATTGGAGATCTTAGTACATTTATAAAAAAAAAAATGTAGTATAAATATAGCCACATTTTCTTAATTATGAACCAGATTATAAGATGCCCCAATTGATTAGTAATAAGAAATTTGTGTCTTTTAAGTTTTGAATGGTTAATACAAGGTTTACATATATTATGATTAGATATGGCAAATGGATTAGACGGGTTGGTCGAAACGAAAATTAGACGGAGTCACACAAAAAATTGAGATTGAGCTAGCCCGACTCGATTTTACAAGGATCTGTGTTTACTGGGCTAACTCAATTCAATTTGGACCACATGGCTACTAAGCCAGTCCAACTTCAAATTTTAATTTATTTCGAAAAATTGGCGCAAATGATCTTTCACTTTTGTTCTTAGTACACAAATCATCCATAACATTTATTTTTGACACAGAAGACTCTAACCTAAGTGTTTTGGTGTCTTTATTTGATGAAAAAGACAAATATGTCCCTTAGTTTTAATTAGAGAAATTTTTAATTGAATTTCTAATATTTGCAAATGGTACAAATGGGTTTGGTACATTTATTAAATAATATTTAATTTAGCATCTTAAATAAATCAATATTGTCGTGTCAATTAAATTTTTCATAAGAGAAAATTGTAAAATTATTGCACTTTAAATATATATAATTGCTATGTGATTTGAAAAACTTAGAATAAAAATTAAGTTAAATAAATAACAAAATAGCGTATATAATTTTATGACATTGAACCAATATCATTATGTTTTTTTTTTTAACATAAAAATACTAATAAAAATTAATTTACACATTATGTGTTCTTTATTTTTAAACAATAAATAAAATATAAAGAATACAATTAGAATTCTAATATTTGTAGTTAATAAACGAATAGTTCAATTAAATAAAAGTATTTATGCATTAAGTTTGTGACAAAATTATTATTCTTTTTGTGTTGTAACAATAAAATAAAAAATTTAAATTTAAATAATATAATTACTTAATAATAATAAAATAATTTTATTTAACATATTTATTAATAACTATGAGCATAAATTTTAGCTATTTTATAATAGATCATAAAATATACAAAAATTTAGTACATTATCAATTTGGTCAAATAAGTGTTAATTCAAAAAAAAAAACTTCTTAGTTTTCTTTAATTTTTTATAAAAAATAAAATTATCAGACACATTTGCACATTTTGCAAAGATTAGAAATTCAATTACAACTTTCTCTAATTAAAACTAAGGGTATATTTGTCTTTTTTATCAAATAAGGACTAATTGCGCACCAAAACACATAAGTTGGGGTCTTTTGTGCAAAAAAACAAACGTTATGGATGATTTCTGCACTGAAGACAAAGGTGAGAGACAATTTACACCAATTTCTCATTTATTTTTCCAAAACAATTATTTTAAAAAAATAAAAAATAACTTCCCACCTTCCCACCCCACCCCCACGAAACTAGGGAGAATCACGAAAACCAATTTCGTGGTTTTTGCGAAACCAGGGAGTCGCAGCAAATAGGGAGAATTCTCTCCCCTTGTTCTGGCCGGTGCTCCCCCTATTTGCTGCCAAGATATTGCATAGGAGAGTGGGGTGGAGTGGCGGACTTAGGCCAAGAAATTTTATCTGGTCAATAAAAAATAATTGGGCCAATCAGACTGAAATCTGGTCAGTAAAAAATAATTGGACCAATCCGACTTCAGTCTGATTGCCCAATGGGTTAGTTGTACTGGGTCAAACCCATTTTTGCCACCTCTAATTATGATGATCCTAAGTGACTCAGCTACTAACTAGCTAGTTTAATCCTTGTGTCAAAAGATTACAATTGAAATTTTGATACATGAAGCAAAGAAATGAGATTTATTTACAAATACATACAAAGTAATGATTTGCATAGCGTCATATGAGCATATGGATTTTAAGAGAACATGAATAAAAGCTTTGAACTCTAAAAACCAAGCATATAGTCTGTTGGTCAAGGGGAAAGAGAGGATAAAAATAGATAGGTTTGTGGCGGGGCGAGTAGGGAGATTCGATAATGTTTAGATATATGTTTAAGTAGGGGCGAAGTTAGAATTTTTGGAGGAGGACTACTATTTAAAAAAAAAAATTGTACTTCAAAACTGTACTACTATTGAAAAAAAAAATGCACTACAAAAATTGATATCTTTTTCGGGAGTAGGTGAGTAGTTGTTCAAACATATTATTTTTAACAAGCAATTAAATGTACATTGATCAAAATTATTAGAGAAATTGAAGCAAATTACCCCTAACATATGTCCATCGTGTGTAAATGATCCTTAACCTTTCATTTTTGGCAGAAAAGTCACGAAACTATGCCTTTAGGTGTGCAAATGATAATTTGGAATGGAATCTTTCCAAAATGTATGTTAATTTTACGAGTAATTTACACTCTCTTTTAATACCAATGACAAATTTTTTAATTAAAAAATAAAATAATAAAAAACAAAATTTTAAAAAAAATCATCTTCTTCAACTCACCCCACCCCCACCTATCCCCACCACACCCATAAAGGCATAAACTCAAACAATGACCACCATCAAGCCACCGCCAAGCCAACGTTCAATTGGAGATTTCAGGCCTCCTTAAATCTCTCTGGCAGAGATGATGGGGGATTTCTTGTATCACTCCTCCTAACCTTCCACCTATTGTCCCCATCTTCTTTGCTTTGCTAGCTTTCCTTTTCAACTCGGAAGCACTCAGCCTTTCCCCCAAGTTGATCCAGCTG
The DNA here is from genome assembly GCA_023638005.1 of Forsythia suspensa. Taxonomy (NCBI): domain Eukaryota; kingdom Viridiplantae; phylum Streptophyta; class Magnoliopsida; order Lamiales; family Oleaceae; genus Forsythia; species Forsythia suspensa. The sequence continues at coordinate 32,490,533 of CM042674.1, read as the reverse complement.
ATGCGAGAGTTCCAGCTCAAGCACCTTCTTCCTCCCCATCTCTCTTCAAATTTGTCATTAATGGAAGCGTGGAGTGGTGGATGTTTGTATTGATGGGTGTGGTGAGGTGGGTTGAAGAAGATAGATACTTTTATTTTTATTTTTTTTTTTTTATAATAGAATCGACAAATTTACTCTTGCTGTTAAAGAAAGTATAAACCACAAGCAAAACTAACGGACATAGTGGACATTACATCTAAAATGACAATTTTTGTACTGAAAGGCATATGTTCAAGTTCTTCGTCAAAAATAAAAGATTATGGACCATTTGCGCACGATGGGCATACATTAGGTACTATTTGTCCTAATTTTCCCATTTATTATTATAAATTGAGACTTGAGTTGTTAGATGCAGATATATTCAATTTGTAATGTGATCAAAACTGATTGTCTGAGACCAATAAATAAAGTCGTACACTTTATTTTGAAAAGGTCGTATTATCTCTATTAAAGTTTATCTAGACTTTGATAATAATACACTTAACGTGTATTAGATAAGGCCACGTTATATTTAATATGTCGTGACGACTACATGTGATTCAATATTATTAAACATTCAAACAAGCGCTTAAATCGTGAGTGGATTATAAATATTAATTATTAAACTAATTATTAGACTGAGTTATTTGAGTCAACAAATAGTGAGATTAATTATATAATCAATACCTCTTTGCTTTTGAAATTAAGATGAAATTATTTAGTGAACATAAACTCATAATTCAAAATTCGTCCCTTATTTAATATGGATGATCTTTACTACGAGATCGTAAAATAATTTCATGTGAATAGTATCTTACATCTAACGAAAAATATATTTAACACTACTCCAATGTCTTTAAATTGGTGTATAACTGTATCTTGCAAGGAAATTTACAGAAAAAACTATGTTTGATCGAGTACAAATTTCAAGATGTGTTAATACTTCAATTGCACTAAGGTATGGTATTTCACAACCAAGAACCTTTTTCTCATCTTCAAGCGGGCAAAATAAATTTTTTCACATCAAGTGATCGAACAACCATAGGAGATGTCAGTGGATGTGCTTTATCCATATAAAAAATATTTAAAAACTTTTTCTGATAAAGAAATAATCTTTCTTGGAAATGTTCAATCTGTAAGCCAATATAGAATTTGGGTTTTCCCAAATCTTTCATCTCAAATACATTCTCAAATAATCTACAATTTTGTTGAGCTCTTTAGGGACTTTTAAAATATTTAAATTATTAATATAAACTGCCATAATTACAAATCCAATATTGTTTTCTTTTACAAAAACGCGTGGGCAAACATCGACATTATTATAACTCCTTTTCAATACATATTCACTAATGCAATTATACCATATACATTCGGATTGCTTTAATCCATATAATGATCTTTGCAATTTGATTGAAAAACATAGTTTTAGAGAATAAATCATTTGTTTCTGGCACTTTAAATCTTCCAAGTATTTTCATATATATGTCTCTATTAAGTGCACCATATAAATATGCAATTACTATTTTTATCCTACAAGAATTACATTTCATAAGTTTGAACTATATAAGTCTAAACAATTTGCATTATTTTAAAGAATACAGTTTTGCCTATATGGATTTTTTTCATTTTTGGCCAACAATTTCTACGTCAACATTCTTCAACATATTTCAGTTCAAATATTCTCGTTTTCAACTAAAATAATGAGCGCTACATTATTATTTTCATATGTTGTCGACAACTATTTCTATATAAAAGTCCTAATGCATATACATGTTTGTGCATGCTTAAATTATAATTTCAACTAGTCAATTTGGTCAAACATACTTTTTATCCACACATTTCATGGGACCCACAACTTATAACCTACTTTTTATCCACACATTCACTAACAACTTATATTATAAATACTTAAAAAATAATTTCAGCACTACCAAAAATATGGAATTAAATGAGGAAAAGAAAATTTATAAAAAAAAATGTTTAGAAGTATCTGAATTTAAATTATAGGGCAATTTTCATAAATAACCTAAAATAAACACTATTTCTCACAATATTTTCTGACCTTTTTTTTACAAATATATTGTCTTATTTTTTGTACATTTTTTTTTTTGGGTAACATAGCTTGTATTGAGTGTTACATGTAACCAATGTTCGATAAAACATAAAGTGTAACTAGGTATAGAGGTCGAGTTTTAAGTTTTTTGGGCCTAGACTAGGTGAGGCTTGGCAAGGGCGAAGCACGAGGCATAAAGTCCGCGCCTCACTATCTAGGCAAGCTTTTTCAGAATAGTGTGCATGTAACACATTGTGTTATTCCGCTGCCACCATCGATGTCGAAACTACTAGCACCACTGCTGGCACCTCCTATTTTCACCACCACCGTCCCCATTGACAATGAAACCACCACTATCGCCCTTGTTTCCACTACCACTGCCAATCGACGCCAATTTGCACCGCCACCACTACATCTGCACTATCATCAAGCCCACGCCACTATGAAATCAAAAGAATGATGAATACCATATGCATCAGTCTATACTTAAATCCAAAATGCATCTCAATCTCTGGTAGAACAATAGACAACAATTTCTTCCGCTTCTAACCATCGTTACATATTCCTTATTGGCCCCCAACCTTGTACTCCTCCCCTCCTCCACACCATGAAATCAAACAATCGTCATCTCTGTAACTATTCTACAATTTTATAAACCAGAAATGGTGTTTGAAATTACAAGAAAATTTGTAATATAGATACAATTATAAAATATATAACATAGAGTTTGATTTTTTTTTTTTTTTTTGAATTAAAAGAAAAAGGAGGAGAAAAAAATGACCAAGGAACAAACAGCAGGGTGAGTTTTCAATTGCATCAATTTGGAGTTAGAATGATGAGGGATGGGTTTTGATTTGAGTCGATCGTGGTGGTGGTCGGTGGCGATAGCGACGGTGGTATTGTTGTGGTCGGCATCGATTGTGGTGATGGGTGGTGAAGGTATTGATGGTTTGGAGTGTGAATGTGATTTTGATAGTATATTTTAAGATTTTGAATAAAAATAAGTAATTTATTATTAAATAAAATATTTTATAATAAAAAAATATATACCAACACTTTTTGACTCATTATTTCGATAAATCATTTAGCATAAGGTGGAACTCCAACAAGTTCTAATCTATTTTACAAAAGAGGCCCTATAAGATGAAGTCCAACAGAAGCAAACTTAGCTCATCTTACACAAGCCCAAAATACGAACTAAAACTCAAAATCCTAATTGATCTCCAATTCTTGGGATAATAAGCCGTTTCATTATTAACCACAAAATATAAAATAATTTAAAAAATATTATCTAACTTTTTTATTTTAAAAATATTATTTTTATTTTTGTAACATTTGTTGTTACGTTTGTTGTATTTCTTATAAAAAAATGTGTGTTACATATGTTATTTTTGGAATTTAAAATTTTAAAAAGTAATTGTGGAATTTTGATCACCGACAGTAAGTCCGAAAGGAGGTTTTACTCTACTACGGGCAGGAAAAAAACTATTTTGTCACTATGTCACTATGTCTTCATTTCTCTCAAACATAACTTCTCTATCTCTCAATCTTCTCCAGATTCTTCTCAACGTCTTCAAAATCAACCTCTCTCAAACAAAACCCCCATATCTCAATCTTCAACAAATTCTTCTCAATCCCTCAATTCATTAAAATCATCTCTCAATCAATCATCTCCTAATTTTTCTGAAATGATTGTTTTAATCAACAGATAGAACGAACAAGCGGCTAAAAAATATTTTTATTTTTCTTGCGATGATTATTGGGAAAAATTTATCGTGAATGTGAAGATTTTACACTAGATTTTACGGTCGAATTCCACAACGACGAGAAGAAGTATACTAGTAGAAAATCAAGTATATAGCAAAATTATCACCCAATTCTTTCGTCCTAAATACATCTCTCAAAGACTCGAACCCTTTTGAAAGCTGCCGAATATTGTCGTTTTCAGCGACCCGAGTATTTCGCTTAGCTTGTCTGTTCCGTTTTCCAAGTGAATTCTCTTCACTTTCTGGTAATGATTCTGTTAAATTCAATCCATTTGTCGCTTTATTTGTTGATGTAGATCCATACTTTTTCCACTAACGGTGACTTGTATATATTTGTTGTTGGGGAAAATAGTTCACCGGATCTTTGATTCTTGCAAGAACAATTGACATGGCTCAGATTAATACTGTCCAACTCTACAAAGGTAACACCAAGTTAAAAGGACAAACTAAGAATGACTTATTTCATCAAAGGAAATAAAGGGAGGAAAAGGGCTGCAATTTTCACAAAAAAAATTCAATATCAATGGCTGAGGCTTTTTCCTAGTTTGGGCTACTTTTCTATGACTTCCGTCCACGTGTGGAAATAATGGTTGATGGTTGATGGTTAATGGTGATTTCTCTGCCCAAACCAACACTAATATATATAGTGTAATATATATTATATATATGGTATGGAATATATATGTATATATGGTATGGAATATATATGTATATATGGTAATAATATAATAACTCATATTATATTATACCCCTAATATATATATATTCTTAAACCTAGCCGTCCCACTTTCAATCGGATGTGTCTTTGGTCATTGAGCAACGACTCAAAGGTACATTAAAACCTCCAAGTGACCCACACACATCTTTCATTAATTTGGACTAACACACTTGTGGAGTGGACTATACAATTATCATTCAATCCTGGACTCAAATCCCATAAAGATATAATGGGTCTATTAATCATTACTGCCCCGGGTTTATTTGAGATCACAAAAATCCCAACAAACCTCCACCTTGATCCAAATATACCTGCAAACCCCAAAAGTAAAAAAAAATAGCTTAGTAGTTGTTAAAAAAGGATTCTAAACAAATTGGAACTTTACATACTTTACTTAGTTTAGAAGTGTTAGCCAACTTCTAAACTTTACCATTGTGAGCACCTTAGTGCCCATATTTACAAGGTTATAAACCTTCAAATACCTAAACAACAACTTTAAAGCTTCCCAATATTTGGGACCTGAATCAAACATGCACCTGCTTAAAACACTAACAATAAGGGCCAAGATTGGCCTAGTGCAAACTATCAAGTACATAACGGAGCCAATAACATTTGAATAGGAGTTTTTACTCATAAACCCCTTTTTCTTATCTTGTTCCTCAGACAAGATAAATTGGTTACCAAGAGGCACATAAGTGGGTTTGCAATTAACAATGCCAAATTTCTTCAAAAATTTAAGCACATACGGAGTTTGATACACAAATAAGCATGAATTTGACCTATCTCTATCAATCATACCAAAGAACCTTCTAGAATGTCCTAGGTATTTCATGTCAAATTCTTTACTTATCTCAACACTTATCTTGTTTACCACTTTCATGTTAAGGCCATCTAATAACATGTCATCCACATAAAGTAACAAATACACACAATCATCATTTGTGCTGTGGTGCGGGTAATACAAGCAATTTTCAAACTCATTCCTCTTGTAACCATAAACATGTGAATCAAACATTTTATACCACTGACCCTTGGCTACTAGCCTAATCTCGTATCTCACAGGCTCACTCTCAGTGGTACCCTTTTTCACCTTATAAACCCATTTGCATCCCACTATGGATTTATCCTTAGGTTTAGAAACTAAATCCCAAGTTTGATTCCTAACAAGAGAACTCATCTCTCCTCTCATGGCACTAAACCATTCTATGGACTTCTCACTCTGTATAGCCTCCACAAAGGTATTTGGCTCCTTATCAACTAGTTCCTGATAACTAGCATAGGCTATAGTGAAGTCGAATAGTCTTTGAGGTTCCCTACATGGTCTCCTCTCTCTATCTCTAGCCAATTGATAATCAGCCAAAGGATTTTGGTCAACGGGATTTTCCTCTATCACATCCTCATTACCTTCTGCATCTATGTTCTGCTGATTTTGATGTGTGTCACTCTCCACCTCACTAAGGGTGATGGGGATGTGGGTACTCACTTTCTCCACCTCAACTATGGACTCTTTCCTAATGGTTTCTTGCTGTTTTTCACTCTCTAAACAAGGCATATCTGACTCATTAAAAATGACATCCTGACTAATGATGATTTTCGGCATGTGTAACATATATGCCATTTTTCCTAGTAGCTTTAAAAGCTCTAAGTGCACCCTTACACATTCTAATCATGCCATCACCAAGCCTACCCATGAAACCTGTACTCTCTAACTCCCCTATAGAAATCAAATTCTTACCCATATACGGAACATATCTGACTTCTCTTAATGTATGCACAAAGCCACTGTCAAACTTAACAGTTACATTACCAATACCAGTAATTTTATATGCAACTCCATCCCATGCAACTACATGTCCATAATCAGCCTCATGCAAATGATCAAACCAAAATTTATTAGAAGTGACATGAAAAGATGCACCGGAGTCAAGAATCCACTCATGTATATAGGAGTTCATAGACAAGTTAATCTCACTAGGCTCGGAATTTAAAAGCATGTAAACCTCACCAGACTCATCACTAGAGGTCACGACATTTGTCTCTCTCTGATCTTCTCATCTCTTTTTGTTCTTCTCTTTATAACATTCACTAATAAAATGTCCTATTTTCCCACACCCGTAACATTTCTTTCCTTTTGTCCTCCCATGTGACTTAGAACTACTTCTACCTTTTCTATTGCTACCACTGTTTTGCCCACCTCCACTTCCACTCCCATCCTCCGACTGAGGTCTACCCCTCACAAAATGGACTTCACCAATTTTTCTCTCATTTTTCTCGAACTTCAACTCTCTTTCCTTACTTTTCAAAGAGTTTATGACAATGTCAGGTGTAAGGGTCTCCCTCCCATACTTAATGGCACTCTTGACTTCCTTATATGAATCAGGAATGACATTTAACAAAATGATAGCTTTGTTAATTTCAGAGACCGTTTCACCACAGTTTGTAATATCTTGCACAAACTTATTAAAAGCATCAAGATTGTCATCCAAATCCCTTGAGAGATCAATTTTGAAGCTGAAAATTTTTTTTAAGGAGATAAATTTTATTTGGAGTGGATTGGATTAAATAAAGTTCTTCTAATTTTTTCTAAAGCTTTTCTGTGGAATCAAATTTTCTAACTTTTCGCAAAACATGGCCTCGACAAATGCAATATAATAGAAGTGTAAGCAAGTTCATCAAAATCCTTTTCCGATCCTCGAACATTAGGACCATAAGAATTATCTATAGCTTTTGAAACCTTTTGTTGAACCAAAATACCTTTCATTTTACATTGCAAATAGAAAAATCACATTTACCAAGAAGACACTCAAGTCAAAATGATGTACGACATTTTAACAAATAAGAATACACACCAACAAGCACCTCAAGATAATCACGTAGAAATACCTAAGGCCTCAATATACACCGTTTTAGATTCTCGTGGTTTCGTAAGATTCGCGATCTCGGATCAAGAGAATTGTCAAACGGTAAAGTCCAGTGATGATTCTAAATAATAATACACAAAAATAAAGTATCGCAAATAATCAGCACCAAAACAAAAGCTAACACAAGTCACAATAATGGGCACATAAAATTCCTAGCAACAAGCAATGGTTACCCCACACGGTAACCCCAAAGCCTATTGGCCACCCCCACACGATGACCTGCTAGTACTGGAATGTAAAAGAGATTAGCCAATTTACTAGAGTGGACCAAATCTGACGCTTAGTATTAAATAGGAGAGATATGAAACAAATTAAATAAGAATTCCAGCAGCAACAGCAACCACACAAGCTGGAAAAACCACGAAGGTTTTGCAAACGCCGAATACGTTCACTATCGAACCGCTGTCCAAGCTATCCGGACTACCAAAATTATAACTGACCACCACAGAAGGTCAGAAATAGGACGAGGATCACAACACCACCAGCCACTCGCCAGAATACCCCCTCACGCGCTTCCACGCACCACTTGAAAAAATCTGCAGCCGAAAATCATGCGCCGCACGTGCTCCACCGTCAGCTCCGCCTTGACGTCAGGAGTCGGAATATGGTCTTCGTTCACAAAGATGACGTCTGCTTTGGCCAGAAAATGGACGGACAGATCTGGACAAATTTGTGCTTCTTCTTCTTCGTTAATCTGACGACCCAAAATTAATTTTCTTGCACTACGGAATGCCACCGAGTCTCTGATACCAATTGTTGGGGAAAATAGTTCACCGAATATTTGATTCTTGCAAGAACAATTGACAGGGCTCAGATTAATACTGTCCAACTCCACAAAGGTAACACCAAGTTAAAAGGACAAACTAAAAAGGACCTATTTCACCAAATGAAATAAAGAAAGGAAGGAGGCTGCAATTTTCACAAAGAAAATTCAATATCAATGGCTGAGGCTTTTTCCTGGTTTGGGCTGCTTTTCTGTGACTTCCGTTCACGTGTGGAAATAATGGTTGATGGTTAATGGTGATTTCTCTGCCCAAACCAACACTAATATATATAGTGTAATATATATTTTATATATGGTATGGAATATATATGTATATATGGTAATAATATAATAATCCATATTATATTATACCCCCATAATATATATATATATTTTTTAAACCTAGCCGTCCCACTTTCAATCGAATTCGAGACACATTGAATGAGAAGTAACGACCCAAAGGTACATTAAAACCTCCAAGTGACTCACACACGTCCTTCATTAATTTGGGCTAACACAGTTGTGGAGTGAACTATACAATTATCATTCAATCATGGGCTCAAAGCCTATGAAGATATAACGGGTCTATTAATCATCATTGCCCCGGATTTATTTGAGATCACAAAAATCCCAACATTTGTGTTTGCTCATATGGTTTTTTACTTTTAAAGATGTCAAATTAAATGATATTTTTTATGTAGTTAGTATTATGCATCTGTTGAAATTCCAGTTTGTTATGTATTTTGCTTAAGGTGTACCTGCATATATATTTGTATATTTATGTATTCTTTTGTCCTTTCTTTTTTCTTTTTAAATGGAATGTGTGTGTGTACTTGTGGAGAATGTGTCGATGGCTCCATGTTTTTTTGCTGAAAATATGTAATGTAAAATTTATTTTAATTTTTTTGTTTTTGCATTTGGTTTTCAAACTAATTATAATTTGAAATTGAGTGTTGGGTGTCTACTAACGTCCTAAACATACATCTCATACCATCACACAAAGTAATTCAGAAATATGTAAAGAAAATGCAGAACAAGAACACACGATTTGTTTTGCGGTTAGGCGGTGCGATCGACATATGTCTACTCTCGCCTTTGAGGCTCCCAAATGGGATTACAAACCACTCTGCACTAAGAAGAATAACCAAAGTGTTCAATATACAACAAGAATCAACTCTCGATCGCAACCACAGACAACCCTTCACCAACACAAGCTAACTCCTATACAGAACTCTCCTCACGTTTACTGTTCACTCATCCGAATGAAACCGAGAACAATCTTACAGACTTCACTCAAAGAGTGATTTAAAGAAAGGAAAAAAGAAGAGAATGAGTTGAATCAGTGTTCATCGCAGCCAGAAAGAAACAATATCGAATGCCCTAGAAAATGAAGGGTTGAAGCCCTTTTATGTAAGCAATCAACGGATCGATTTCTTCAGTGATCCAACGGTCTAGCCAACATCCCGAGAAATGTTGTTAATTTGCATAAGGCGCATTTCAATCAAGTAACAAAAGAACGTTTATACAAAATTACCAACATTCTCCACCATTTTGTATATCACAGTTACAGATTCTGACTTAATCAACATGTGCGAGATGGGACATAATCACCCATGTTCATTGCCTCCAGTACCTGCAGTATCAAAGTTTACCCTTTATCAATATTTAATAAACTCAAACAATTCATAAATTTGTTCAGTGGAAGTACCTTAGTTCCCATGTCAGCAGGATTCACATCAGTATGAATCTTATCAAGTTGAATCACATTGTTGGCAACTATATCACGAATGAAGTGTAATTTTACATCTATGTACTTAGTGCGTTCATGAAACATGGGATTTTTACATAGATGAATTGCACTTTGAGAATCGTAAAAGCAGTAGCAGTTGATTTAAATAACCAATTTCATTTAACAAACCTTGAAGCCAAATTGCTTCATTCACGACTTCAATAACGGCAATGTATTCGATTCGATGAGTTGATAATGCAACAATAGATTGTAATTGAGACTTCCAACTTATACAAGAATCACATAAGGTAAACATATAACGGTGTAGTGGATCTTCTTTTATCCCTATCACTAGCAAAGTCAAGATCAACAAATCCTCTAAGTCTAATGCCTTCATGACTTTTCTATCAAGATTAGGCCTAACTCTCTAGACCCTTTAAATATCTTATAAGCCATTTTAAAGCTTCCCAAAGATCTAACCTGTGGTTAGACATATATCCGCTTAAGGAGCTAATAGCATGAGCAACATCGCACCTAGTGCAAACCATAGTGTACATGACACAACCTACAGCATTAGAGAAGGGAACATTTTTCATTTCAGCTTCTTCTTCATCACACTAAGGACAAAGATCCTTGCTGAGCTTAAAGTGATTTCCTAAAGGGACATAAGTGACTTTAGCATTTTTCAGACCAAACTTGTCTACTATCCTATCAATGTAATCAGTCTGATTTAGAGATAAGGTGTGTGTTCTTCTATTTCTAATGATATTCATACCAAGAGTTTTCTTAGCATTTCCAAGATCCTTCATGTCAAACTTAGAATTTAAAGCATTTTTAATTCTATCAATATCTTCAAATGAAGGACCACACAGCAACATATCATCAACATAGAGCAGAAGATAAACAGGTAAAGATCTTGAGCTTTGCAATCTGAAATACATACAATGATCATATTCACTCCTATTGAAACCTAAAGATAAAACAAAGGAATCAAATTTCTTATACCATTGCCTAGGGGCCTGTTTCAAGCCATATAGGGATTTCTTCAACAAACACACCATATCAGAATTCTGAGTTTCAATAAAGCCTTCAGGCTGGGACATATAAATTGTTTCATCAAGTTCACCATGAAGAAAAGCAGTTTTTACGTCTAATTGTTCTAATTCCCATCCTAAGTGAGCAGTGAGAGCAAGCATAACTCTAATTGTAGTATATTTCACTACCGGAGAGAAGATTTCATGATAATCAACTCCCTCCCTTTGAGTAAAGCCCCTAGCAACAAGTCTAGCCTTATATCTGGCTTGTTCATTTAAGGTAATTCCTGGTTTTACTTTGAACAACCACTTACAGTCAACTAAGGACATATTATTAACCTTAGGAACTAATTCCCAAGTGTTATTCTTATATAAAGAGGCTATCTCATCTTTCATTGCACTAATCCACTTATCAGATTGCTCACTTTCTATAGCTTCTTGATAAGTTTTTGGTTCAGTATCAAGAAGTTCATGCATGGAGAGTAAGGCAGCAGAAACACACTCAGAATATCCTAATCTATTTGGGGGTCTTGTTTGTCTTCTAATTCTATCTCTAGTGAGTTGGTAATCAATTAAAGAATTAGGGTCTACACCATTGTTTTCAAAGTTACTATCATCAGGTTGTATTTCTTCAGTATCATCTAAGGTTTGATCAGGCTCCACCTGATCATGGACACCATCATTTCTAGTAGTAACAGCAAGTGAGGTAAGCTCCACCTGATCAAAGTTACTATTGGAATTGGATTTTTCAGACTGAGGAGAAATATCTTTGCTTAAACAAGGCATGTCATCTTCATTAAAAATGTCATCTCTACTGATAATAACTTTGAAACCATGGTCCTTTTTATCCCAAAGCCTATAACCCTTAACACCATCAAAGATACCCTAAGAAGACACACTTCTTAGACCTAGGTTCTAACTTTCCTATGTTTTGATGAGCAAAGGCAGCACATCCAAACACTTTTAAAGTGTCATAGTTAGCAACCTTGCCTGACAGTTTTTCAAAAGGAGTTTTTCCATCAATGGAAGAAGAGGGGGATCTATTTATCAGGTAACAAGTTGTCATAACAGCTTCCCCCCAGAACATCTGAGTCAGACCAGAGCTGGATAACATACATCTGACTCTTTCAAGGAGGTCCTATTCATCCTTTCAGCTACCCCATTTTGTTGGGGTGTGTGCTACTGAGTTTATGTCTTAGAATACCATTTTCACTACTGAAATTGATCAAATTCAATATTACAGTATTCTAGACCATTATCAGTCCTAAGGACCTTAACCTTACCCCCAATTTGATTTTCTATTAAAACTTTCCGGTTTTTGAACTTTTGAAAAGCATCAGACTTTTGTTTTAATAAGAAAATCCAAACCATCCTCGAATAATCATCTACGATAGACATGAAATATCTATTACCCATATGAGTGGGCTTGCTAACGAGTCCCCATAAATCGTGAGTGAAGATATTCCAAAGGAGCCTTAGACTTATGAGTTCCAAAGAGTAAATTTCAACCTATCTTTGTTTTCCTATAAGGCGTTGATCACGAAAGGGATAAGATTTATGGAATCATTCCCAAAAATGCCTTGAGACTTAAGAATTTGGAGACCCTTCAGACTTATGTGTCCAAGCCTTCTATGCCAAAGGTTCTTTCATATCAATGCTTGGGACAATCATAGCAGCTCCGATTACCTAAGGCCGGTTACCTTTGATAACATAAAGGCCATTTCTAATGAAGCCTTTCATGTGCACTAAAGACCCTTAAACATTTTCATTTGATCTCTATCAAACTTACCAGACCAACCACATTTGGCTAAGGAAGCAACAGAAATAAGATTTTTGGTTAAGCTAGGAACATACCTAACATTCTCAAAGATGTACACAATTTCAGTGTAAAGTTTTAAAATAATGCTTCCTATACCTTTGACTTTACAGGACATACTATTGCCCATAAGAACCTGACCCAAGTCTTTTTCTATCAGAGTGTTAAACCACTCTTTTTATGTGTCATGTGAAAGGTACACCACGAATCTAATAGCCACTCATGTGGATAATCACTTGTAGAAGTCACATAAACTTCGCAACATTCCCCTGCTCAAGCTTTTCTTTCAATTCATTTTTCTCTTGTACGATCTTTAATGAAATGACCGGTCTTACCACATCCATAACACTTCCTACCCTTAGCCCCGGACTTGGATCTAGACTTAGACTTATATCTATCCTTCTTCTGGGCTTATCTTGGCGATAGTCCCTAGTGTTACTCCTTCCTCTAACAGCTTAACCCCTCACCATCAATCTTGGTGGACTTTAACTCTAACTCTCTACTCTTAAGGGAATTGACAACTATCTCGGGGTTAGAAACGTCTCTTCCATACTTAATAGCATTTTTATCTCTAGCGCATTCGTGAAGAGAATTTAAGAGAATGATGGCTCTATAATCATCAGGGACTTTATCCCCAGTGTTTTCAATATCTTGAACAATCTTATTGAACATATCAAGACTCTCATCAAGATCCTTTGAGGGATTAATTTTAAAGCAAAACAATTGTTCTAAAAGGAACATTTTATTTGGTAGAGACTTGATCAAATATAGTTCAGTAAGTTTGTCCCATAGAGCTTTAGCAGAATGCAATTTTCCTACCTTTCTAAGCACAGAGTCAGAGAGGTGTAAAATAATAGAGGTATATGCAAGTTCATCAGCTTCATTCTTTTGATCCTCAGTATAAGAATCAGGATATTTTTCATCTAAAGCTCTGGCAACTTTCTGTTGCACTAATATGGCTTCCATTTTTTGTTGCCAAATTGGAAAGTCACCTTTTCCATTAAAAAGTTCCAATTGAAATTTTGTGGAAGTCATATTGGTGTGACAGAACTCAAGAAAGCTAGATAAAACAACTTAACACAAAAGTCAAGGAAGTTTTCAAAAGCAAGCAGAACTTCAAGAAAACTTAACAAAACAACTTAACACAACAGTCAAGAGAGTTTTCAATGGATAGACGGAGCCTCAAGAAAACTTAACAGAATCGCGATAAAGATGATGCAGGAACTCCTAAGGATAATTGTGAACTCCAAGATTCAGGCCCTTCAAGAGAGCACGAGACATGAAAGCTCAGCAATTTCCTCCTAACTCTATGTAATAAGAACCCCACCCGGATGCGGATGCTTGAGGAGAAATAGACGGATATTTTCCCAATTAGGTCAAAAGGAATTTTTATCGAGAAATCAAACACCACAAAGATTTTATAAACACAAATATTTAGATTCAAACAAGAAACAAGAACTTTCACACAGAAAGAGACAACTAATTTGCCCTAGGGTTTTTCCCAGGGCTCTGATACCACTGTTGGGTGTCTACTAACGTCCTAAACATACATCTCATACTATCACACAAAGTAATTCAGAAATATGTAAAGAAAATAGAAAAAGAACACACGATTTGTTTTGCCGGTTAGGTAGGCAGTTCGACATATGTCTACTCTGCCTTTGAGGCTCCCAAATGGGATTATGGCCTCTCTGCACTAAGAAGAATAACCAGTGTTCAATATACAACAAGAATCAACTCTCAGATCGCAACCACGCACAACCCTTCACCAACACAAGCTAACTCCTATACAGAACTCTCCTCACGTTTCTTCGTTCACTCATCCGAGCGAAACCGAACGATCTTCTGAGACTTCACTCAAAGAGTGATTTAAAGAAAGGAAAAAGAAGAGAAGGAGTTGAATCGGTGTTCATCACAACCCGAGAAAAAAGCGATGTCGAATGCCCTAGAAAATGAAGGGTTGAAGCCCTTTTATGTAAGCAATCAACGGATCGATTTCTTGGTGATCCAACGGTCTAGCCAACATCCCGAGAAATGTTGTTAATTTGCATAAGGCGCATTTCCAATCAAGTAACAAAAGAACGTTTATACAAAATTACCAACATTGAGATTGAAATTTTACATCATATATCCATTGCAATTAGCGTTTCCTTGATTTTACGAAGATCTTTGATGCACAAACTATTTTTTAGGATCAATATAGATGTATCTATATGTAATAAAACCTGAAAGGTAAAACTTGTTTTTATGATAATGCTCTTCCTGTTTTTCTGATTAATGGGGACAAAATACTAGTCTTAGAATTAATTAATTAAGAAAAAGATGGGGGAGCATAGATTAGTTAAAGTCTTAAACTGGTATAATTTGGTCGTTTAGAGTTATGTGTAATGTGAGCTTCATTTGTCTATCCTCGACTTGTTGGAAATTAAATTCAGGCAGATATCGGAACACACATGAATTACAATGATTTGTTTTCTTAGTGACACTGAATGATGGTCATTTACTTTTTGTTATATTGCAATATTGTTTTCCTTTATGTGCCATTGGGTGGAGAGTTGAGATTAAAAAATCTATAGTTCAATTTAATAATTTTATAACACTTTATGATGGTATATCCTCGAGTTCTAAGAAAGTGTTTAATGTTTTTCTATTGAATGGTTAAGCATTTAAATCAGTTGTGTCTCTACAACTAGATGCTTGTATGTAAAAATCAATTACTAAGGTGTTGCTGAGATGGGTCGTGTGCGCACTAAAACGGTGAAGAAGTCATCCCGACAGGTTATTGAGAGATATTATTCTAAAATGACTACGGATTTCCACAAACAAAAAGATCTTGGAGGAAGTTGCCATTATTCCTTCCAAGCATCTGAAGAACAAGACTGATGGCTTCTAATGAAGCGGATCCAAAAGGGTCTTGTTCATTGCATCTCACTCAAGCTGCAGTATGAGGAGCATGAGAGGCGCATGGACTTTGTGCCTGATGAGTCTGCCATTAAGACTAGTGTCATTGAAGTTGACCAGGAGACCCATGACATGCTTACAGCTTACAGCCCTTGACATGGCTGACCTTCCCAGAGTTGTTAAGAAGACTTTAGAACCACAGGTACTGCCTACTGCACCTGCTTATGGCCGAGGTGGTGCTGGTGGTTTTGGAAGGAGGTACTGAGTTAGTTTCATAACTATTCATGCTTTTACAAGAGCAAGACAGGTTTTACACCAGTTTCAATGTATAGTAGGTCTTACTATTTTAGTTTTTAGACTGGTTTTGTTCTTGCTCTAAAGGTCAATGCAACGTGAACAAGACATTTGAGGTATAATCAAGTTTGGTTGATTCATATTGTTCTCAAAATGATTTTTTACACGTGATAGATCAAGGAGCATATATGCAGATGAATACTGTTAGCAAGTTGAATTTATGAAGGGCTTACATTACGCGATTATTGACTCGTAGTTGCAAATGCTCGATAAATATACAACATTGTCCATTTAGAAGTAAAAGTAGCACAAAAATTAATTGTGACACATCAATATCACAATGGATGTTTTATTGTTTTACAATGTCATCTGCGAATGTGTCCAAAATTAGTTGCTTTTGTAAAATTGACCACTTTCTAAAAAAATTCATATGAATTAAAAATTATATCGACAAACTAGATGTTGACAGATAAGTTATTAATTCTCAAAGTATGAAATTGTAGTATGGCAAAATGCATTAACTGATTTCTTTTTCCAAGGCCGACTATTTATCTTAAGGGCCTACTTGGGAGTTTATTTTTCACCGATTTTGGATGGTACCGTTTATGAAGGGTTAAAAAAACTAGTGTTTGTTAGTTTTTTGGAGTACTGTTTTTAAACAGTTTAAAAACCGCTAAAAAACGGTGTAGTGTAATTTGGAGTGTATCTCCCAACCCCCAAATTGGTGGTTTTTTTGTCATTCTTCAATTTTTCCCCAATTTTATCCTCTTTCAAACAATTATTTTCATACTTCCATAAACTTAATGTTTGTAAAAATAAAAGAACATATGTACCCATAAATATATATATATATATATATATATATATATATATATGAGAAAAGATCTCGGACCCGTGACGGGGTCCAGATCAATCCGTCTCACGCATGTCAATCACGTGAGATTGACACGCACCATTGAAAAAAAAATGGCCCCCCAACCACCCCTCTGCAAAAAAACCTCCCACCCACCCCAAGAAAAAAGCACCTCCCTGGCAGCAAGTAAAAACCCCCACCCCTCATTTAACTTTTTGCAACCCTTTATTTAATTTTACCCCCACCCCCAACAAATTCATTTTCTTTCTCCCTTTCCCCATCTAAATATACACTACTCAATATAACAATTTTTCCTCATCCAATACATATTTTTCCATCTTTATCGTAATATATATTTTTTCCTCCTCATCATAATACATTTTTTTTTGAAATTTGGCCAACACAATCGCTTTATTTACTTTATCCAAATTTGGCCAACATTAAACGTTCCAATCACTTTTGTTTTATAAATTTATTTTACCAAATTTCTGTCTCACTTATTGTTTTTCATATTCTTAAAGGTTAGTAATAAATTATTAATTTATTTTTATTTTTGTTTATTTGTACAAATTTATTTTTTGTAATTTGCAAGTTAGTTATAATATTGTTAATGATTATTTATTTATTTTTATTTGCACGTATAATTGATGTGGCACCGTGGCCACAATAGAAGAACTTGTCCTACGTTGTAAAATAGGTAAATTAATGTTATATATTTCCTTACTTATTATTTTATTAGTGTGGGTCCATTTGATTTATAATGGGTAATAATTTAATTGTCAGTTTGGACAATACAAATTAACCACAATACTCATAGGATCCGTCAGACTAATAATATCATGCACCGGACCCACAGTACGCATATCATGTGCTAAACCCACAGTACCCATATCATACTCCGGATCCACAATACTCGATCACAGACAGTAAACAATGCATTATATTTATTATGCACGCTTTATTTATTTTTATTTTTAAATAAAATTTAATTTGTTACTCAAATATAAACTAATTAATTAGTCTCACTATAATCTTAATAATAAAATTAATGTTAATTATATTATTTATTATATGATATAAATAATATTTAATTCAATAAATATTATTATATATTATATTTTAAAAAAAATACAATAAATATAATAATAAAAAGTTATTTTTAATTTAATAAATTTAATTAAATTAATAATGTGGATATAAATTTAGTGGTAAATAAATATGTTTAAATTAAAGAAAGTAGGGGCTAAAGTATAAATGAATGAGGGGAGGGGGTTAAAATATAAATAAATGAAGGGGTGGGGGGAGTTGGGTGTTTTACAGGGGTGGAGTGGAGTGGAGTGGAGTGGTGGGGGGGGTGGTCTCTGAGGCGGGGAAAGTTTGGACCTCGTGACGGGGTCCGAGCTTTCTCATATATATATATATATATATATATATATATATATATATATATATATATATATATGCATGCAAAAACATAAATTTAATATTATATTTTCAATGATAGGTCGATATATAAAAATTTTTAAAATTAATTTTTTTTAATATATGGACATATATGTAATTTGATTCTTTTAAAAAAATTAGAATCACTTTGGATAATAAACTCTCAATCAAGGATTCGACCGTTTCAAAAGCCGCTACTAAAAACCATCCAAAGCCGCTTTACTCATAAACACCCAAAATCGATACTTTAAAAAACCTTCATAACCGGTACTCCAAAACTCCCAAGCAGACCCTTAGTTTCATTATCTCCATCCCCGATTTATCTTTTTTCTTTCTTCGATTTTTATTTTTATTTTTTGTCACTTTTCTTTAATCAATATTGTCACTTTTCCCCCCCATCATTTCCAAACTCTCAAATAGCTTGGGATTTTCATGTGCCATCGCAAGTTCAACAAACCCTAGAGCAAGATGCATCGAAATAGCTTGGACTTTTTAGAAGTAGCAGATGTCTCGTTTGAAGAATTGGCGAAGGTAACACCGGCGAAGCTCTCACCGCAATATTTTCATCCAATAGCTCTCTAAATACCCCTCAAGGTCTACAATTGCTACTTACCCATGTAATTTTTGTTCGATTTTACTATTGAAGAAATCAATGGTTAGTGAAAAATTAGGTAAATTTGTTGCTAGGTTGCTCCAAAATTTTGTTTTTGTTGTATGTATATCTTGTGCACATTTTGTGTTTTTGAAAATGTTGATGAGTTTTGATAAATATGGGTGTTGAGTAATTTGATGTATGGTTGTTGTTAGTAGAGATGCAAACTTAACAGTGTAGTACTTTTTTTTTTTTTTTTTGAAAAATCATATTTTCTAATGAGCATTTATATTGGAAGATGATGATATGCATATTGTGTTGGTTCTTGTTGTTAGAAGAAATGCCATTAAGCATTTGTATTGATAGATGATTAATTGCATTTGTATTGAAAGATGATAATATTTTAATTTCTTCAATATATTTTTGATGAACATTTCTATTGAGATATGCAATGATTTGATATATTTAGATTTTTTACATTGTACTGATTGGTGTAGTTGAAAATGAATTGGTTATTGGGAAAAATGTGAAGAATGGGGAAGTGAACTTTCGAGATGGACAGCATAACTGTCCATCTTGATAGTTGATATGTGTATCCAAATAGTTGAATTGTTGGACTCGGTGTTTGGCCTGCGATGTGTTGTTGTTTGTTATCGTATATAGTACAATTGTTTCATTTTGGTGTTTACTAAAATAGTGTTACGTAGGTTTGCGAATAGATGTGTTGGGTTTATGTCTGTTTGTTTTGTTGTAGGGTTGTAATGATGATTACACGTGCCTCAATTTTTTTGCATGGTGCGAGAATGTAATTGTTGGATGTACTATCTTATGTGAGTAAATCTTTGATCAAACTTGGACTTAATTTGAATTGTTGATTGCACACTCATTATTTCCACTTGATTCTCGATAGTTGATTTTTAGTCCAAACAATTAAACTGTAAGTCTCGATAGTTAACCACTGTTTTTCTCAACAGTTTGCCCCTTATCCCTTGTTAACTAACTCGAAACCAAAAATCCAAATATGTGTTGATACTTGCGATACATTCATGCTATTATATGAGAACCACGATGTTGTTTTATTGTACTAATGCTTGTTTATACATATCACATCGTTAATACAGTTTATTGTTAATGTTGTTAATATAGATGGAGTTCAAATATGTCATTCCGGAGGACGAATGTGTCCACGCTTCACATTCATTGTTCACACTTAATTCTCGATAGTTGAGTTTTCGTTCAAACAATTAAACTGTTTGTCACGACAGTTAATCGTTGTTTTTCTCGATAGTTTGTGCCTTGTCCCACTTTAACTTACTAGAAACTAAAAATACAAATATGTGGTGATACTTGCGATATATTCATACTATTATTTGAGAAACTCGATGTTGTTTTATTGTACCAATACTTGTTTATACATGTCACGTTGTTTATACGCTTCATTGTTGATTTTGTTCACGTAGATAGAGTTCAAATATGTCATTCTGAAGGATGAATGTGTCCATGTTTCAATTTTTCAATGTAGTAACCTGAACTATCTAAAATATGTTCGATAGATTTGATGCATAGCAGAAAGCAGATTTCTAGAATTCTTGTTTTGGATATTTGACGAGGTTACAGGAGTTATAATTTTCTGCCCTGGTGCAAATGTTAGTTGACCGTATGGTGTGGTGTAAAAAAAGATATGAAGCATGGTTTAAGGTGAATGGTAGACTAACGCGCTTTAGGATGCTAGAATATGTGTTACTTACTAGTTTGAGATATGGTGAGTATCCGTCGGGGGCCGAATTGGACCGAGTAGTAGCTAAAAGTCGATTGAAAGACAAGTTCTTTAAAGATAACGAGCGCATGACTTGCAGTAAACTGGAATGTGCCCTCAAAAAATGCAATGTTTGCGCAAATAGGTACAAGTTGGGGTTAGCATTGATTATAGAAGGAGTATTCCATGCTAGGGACAAGAATCTGCGAATTGATTTGTCGACAACTTGGATATGTTTTACAATTACCATTGGGGTAAAATTTTTATCAAGCTCTAATCCGATCATTGGGGCATGGTTGGATGAAGAATGTCAAGATGGCAAAAAATAAGGAGTTCGAAAAGATGTTGTACACTTTGTACGGATTTTCCATAGCGATTCAAGTTAGTTTGAACATTCTAATATGTTTACATAGTGATTCAAGTTAGTTTGAACATTCTAGTATGCAATTATGGGCATATGAGGCTATTCCTGAAGTCAGTCAACAGTTTGTGGAGAAGATTGGTAACCACATCCCGAGAATGTTAAGTTTGAAAGCTACAAAACAGCCTCAAGCACGGACTTATGAGAGGTTTTTAAGCAAATAATGGTACATGAGAACCATTTTTATGAATATGTTATCTAAACACATACGATAATGAATTTTGTTTTACGTAATTTAACTGGTTGTTTAATTGTTCACAATTTCTTGAATATGCAACATTATGTCCGACCGCTGAAGAGAACGAACAACCTTACGTAGTTTCAATAGTCATGTTGCAAGATAGAGCCGTCACGGAATTGGATGCCATTGCCCGTGATGTTGTTGAACTTCAAGATGTTCCACCGCAAGCTCAAGTTGATTCCAAAAATGATGAGACTGAGGACAAAGACGGTGATGTGAATGGTAAGGATAGTGAAAAGAGAATGAGGTCAGAAGATTCATTGAATCGGACACCACAATAGGATCAGATGCAGGAACATGCTCAATACGTCGTCCATGGCTCTGTTGAGAAACATGTTCATAAACAAGGTGCTTCAAAACAAGCTGGAAAGAAGTAGCATGTTGTGTCACTTGCTGTCTCTCGCGTAGACAGGTTCAAAGAAATCTTCATTGCATATAATGAGCTCATACACTAGGAGCGTACACACAGAGGGTACAAGGAGAAAGAAGTAGACTTTCTTTTGTGCCGACGCAATAACGTAAGACTCAATTATTTTGAAAAATGCTAGACTTGGCAGGTTTTTATTAGTATGTAGGCATGTATATTTTTAGACTTAGTTGTTTTGTGACACTTTCTGAACAATTTTGTTTTGTCATGTTTGCACTACGAATTTCGTTGTATTTTGAATTGTTTGTTCTAAGTTAATTAACTTTTGGGGATATTGCTATTTAGTGTTGTCTGTTTAAGGTTTATGTGGATATTGCTATGCTATGGTGTTTGTTATAGGCAATGTTACTTGGATATTTGCACTTTACATAAACATTAACATCAACAAATGAACAATAATAACATGACAGATTTTGATTTCATTTATAATCATAAAGCAAGTTCCAAAAATCTCTTATGTCCATAGCCAATAAATGGTTGCATGTAATCACTTCAATTACCCCTAGACATGCCATAAATGATTGAAACACAAAAGTTATGACCATGTACTCTACTACTTAAACAATGGACACAACATCCCACCAAATCTTTACATATCAATCAAACTTAATACCATTTAATGTTGAGGTTAAACATTACTAATTAGTACTTGCTAATTGAAAATATTTATCTATAAATTCATGCAACAAAGTATTACAAATACAAGACAAACAACTACAAACAAGTTATCTTCAACATCATCCGGTATAAAAAAGTATTGTAATTTCCCAATTTATCCACCACGATGCGATCGTGTTCATCTTCTGCCTGTTCGTGTTCATTGTGCACTAGTGGTTCGATTTCCTCATTAATTGGAATATTTTGATGGTCTTGTACATTGTAATATTGGGGTTAAATTTCAGATCTTGTATAGTTTATGTGTAAATATGGACGAAAATGACACAAATTGTAGTTTCTCGATAAAAGGAGATGTACCACTTCAATTCCTCGACATCGAGTATCTCAATAAGCGAAAGATTCATATATGGCACTTTGAATTTTAATTGCAATTTGAACAAAGAATCATCATGCCGCAACTTCTTCGACAATCTAACATCAAGTTCTGCAAGAGTAATAACTTATGGAGCTACGATTGAAGTGGTTGTGTTACCCATCCACTTCCAGTCATCATCTATGTAGATAAACTCCTCATTGTACGATACAATCAGTCTCAAACTGTCACTCATAACTGCAATGTAAGCAAACAAATATGGTCAACGTACAGCAAATTATAATGCCCAATTTATACTATGCTTAATGATCTAACCAATATGAAGCATTATTCATTTATCGACATGTGTAGGCATATTTAACTATTCAATTTATATATATGAACATGCTAGTTGAAATACTTACCAACACAATAGTTAACTATCCAAAAGGGCATATTAACTATCTATCTTAACACTTCCAACTATCAAGAACGTAAGTTTCATAAGTCAATACACAAAGCGATCATCTTCCACATTTATTTCCAATGAAAATTTTATTTTCGAACAATAAATAAGATCATAAAATCTCAACTACCATGTAAAAATTATTTAAATTTTATTTATAAAAAATGGTTTTTCATTTTTTTTCTTATACTAAAAAAAATATCTTTTAGACCAAGGAAGACTCTCCCTAGATCCGCCCCTGAGTATCATTAATGTATTACATATGATTAATGAGACATCTCGCATTCAACATATGGAATTCTTCAAAATAATTCAAATTTAGTCAAGAACATATATAAATCTAGTGTTGTTGTTGATGGTGTATACAACAATATAATTTTTCAAATAACTAGCTAAAATTTCGAAATTTTAGAAATTTTAAAGACTAACCTTCAAATGAGAGGTTTGAGTACTCCGATTTCCACCTCCAATTTGCAAATGATGTAGAAAAAATGATAGTTGTTGGTGGTTGGGGACATTGATTAGCAACTTAAGGTCGATTAACAAGGGAAATGAAAATTATTTTGTTTTTTTTTTAATATGCATTTCCCATTGGATAATGGCACGAGTGGATAAAATGATGATTTGCTTGTCTTAGAAGCTACCTAATGACAACTTTAAAAATTGTGCCCTCATAAAAGTTGCCAAATTTATGAAAAGTGTATAAAAGACATTTTGTAAGCTAAAATAGTCATTTTTGCAATTGTTATTGAAAATGACCACTTTTCAATTGCACTACTAATTTTTGGCTAAATTCCCATTTTTTAATATAATTCATTTTACTTTCAATGAGAAGGATTTACAAAGGGAAAATTATAAGGCTTTCATGTCTAAAACTTGATTAAAGAAAGAAATTATTGAGCAAAAACAATAAAGATGTCACTTGAGCAATTTTATGAAGTGTAAGAATAAATGAGATTCTTTTATATTATCAAATCATAATCTTATAATTATCTATAGAAATGTTTTCCAAGAAGATGTTAATTTTTTCAACATCGTTTATATAAAGAGCCATGAAAGTGATCAACTTGATCTCTCTTTTCACTATGACCAAAAACCATGTTGGTTGGCAATTTGTCACACGAATGAGCACAAAAATACATTTTCATGACTAGTTCATTATTATAGAAGAAAGATTTTCTCGTTACATGTTACGACGATCATAATTTATTATTCTTACTTTGCTCTTTACATCCTCATCCCACCTCCCATCCATCACACACCCATTGCCATCTTAGCCATCGACCACACTTTTGTTCCCTAACCTCATTTCTTTCGTACTCTCATTTCTACTCATATTGTAACCTATGTTTTTAAAACCGACTGGGTCATTTAATTGAAAAGAACATAGCTAGTTAAGGATCAAATAGTTTACGGAGTCTAATCGGGATTGAACCAAAAGTGAAAGTTATCAATTAAGAATATACAAAAATATTTTTGCATCAATATAAATATAAAAGTGGTATAACTAAAAATAAAATTTAATGATAGGTATATTAAATAATTAAATAGCTTCTTAAAGTATATATACATAATTATATTTTCATATAAATAATTTTAGAAAAAACTTTTTATCATCAATAATTGATTCTTTTGGTATATGACTTTTTTTTTTCTCTATTACCAAAACCAAAATTTTCTCTCTTCAAGAAAATGGTATTTCTCAAGAACTCTCTCTCAAATGACTCACCAATAACCCTTCTTATTCTACTATGCACGAAAAACACCACCCCTAATTTCCTTCTTTCATCATTCAATTTTCTCTTTTTAATTTATGTACAAACCAACCCAAATGCCAAGACCCACAGTGCATTATCACTAAAACATCCAAGAATTAAACTACTCTCCAAAGCTAAGATAAAGAACACGAAATACAGAAAAAAAGAACTCAAGCAAACCGACAAACATAAATTTTTTATTTTTTTCACCAAACAATCAGACAGTGAAAATCATGAAAATCGAGACCGGTTTAAGAATTTTTCTAATCAGGTTTCTTAACTATGATTTTTAACATATCGAGATCAATTTTGGTCCAGTTTTTTATTTTTCTAGTTGAATTGGCCGGTTCGATTCGACTTTGAAAAGATATGTTGTAACCCCCATTTATTTTGTGATTTGCAATATGTGGTTGGAAAGCGGTGGATTTTGCGTTGAAGATGTTGTGCATGCATTTTGCATAATTCTCATAGATAGTGGTAGAGCCAAACATTGGATGTAATGGGCCCAAATTAACTTGTAAAGAAATGTGGATACAACATAAAAGTAATAAAAATATTACGATACCTTATTAGAGATGTTCCCTTCCTGTTCTCATACTTTGAAAACGTTGTATGATTACATCATTATCAATTTTGTCAAATATATCCTTTTCAATATACACAATCAAATTATCATTCAATAATTGATCTCCAAATCAATTGCCCAGTCAATTCTTAACATACCTCATTGTAGAAAATGCTATCTCTACCATAGCAGTAGCAACTAGAAGAATTAATCCCAATATCACAAGTTTGTAAAGTAATGTGTACACTTTATATTTTTTCATCAAAACCAACTTTTGTGCAAGTTCGCTAATGTCCCTGTAATCCTCCAAACTCTTCGTCAACACACATGTCAATGATGTAGGTCTCAAATTGATAATCAAGTGCCAAGATCTGTGATGTTTCAAAATCTCTTGGATAATACTCACACGGTAGAAGTAGTTTGTTCTTGTCAAAAGTAGAAAAAGAATTACCTAGACACAAACATGCTATAGAAAGGAGTAAATCGATATTTACCTCAGAGAAATGACCATTCAACTCTTGAAGTTGCATATCAATGACGCATAAAAGAAATCCACACAAAAGTGATGCGAATTAGTCACCGTGATACGTCGTGAACGACCTAGAGGTGTAAACATATTGTCCATATTGGGAATATTAATGTTTTGCTCTCCACAAATCATTTTCAAAAAGGAATGTCATTCGTTATCCTTCATCAATTGGAGCCGTTGTTTACATATTTTCACCAATCTTATGGCATTTACAATATATTGATGTTTCTTTTGTAATGCTTTCGACAATTCATTTGAAATTTCCTAGACCTTTTTCATGAGATAAAGACTAAATACAAACTCAAATTTCATCATTGCCTCCAATAAGAGACATGTTTCACCTTTTTTCTCGCATTTTGTAATATCGGTAGCAATCATCTCGACAACATCAATTATACTTGAAAACATGCAAAACAAGTTAACTTAACAATTGATATTGAGATCCCCAATGTGTATCACTAAAACGTTTAAGAACAATTCTTGATTGAAGCCCTGTCGACTTGATATTTCACCGGCATTTAGTGCTTCAAAATTTTTGTCTTTGTTTTTCTCTCAAAGATCACACCGATTAGCTGATCATCCAACAACATTCATCGTACTATCAACCAAATGAAAGAACGTATCAATCTCTGCATGCTTAATTTTTACAACTGATTAGCTGATCATCCAACAACATTCATCGTACTATCAACCAAATGAAAGAACGTATCAATCTCTGCATGCTTAATTTTTACAACTGC
The DNA here is from genome assembly GCA_023638005.1 of Forsythia suspensa. Taxonomy (NCBI): domain Eukaryota; kingdom Viridiplantae; phylum Streptophyta; class Magnoliopsida; order Lamiales; family Oleaceae; genus Forsythia; species Forsythia suspensa. The sequence continues at coordinate 32,463,760 of CM042674.1, read as the reverse complement.
AAGAGCTAGTTGAAGTTGTTGAACAAAGCAATGAATATAGTAAGCATTCGGGTTCTCTTTCAAAATATGTGCTTTGAGACCATTATACCCATATCTCATATTACTTGTCCCATCATAACATTGACATCTCAAATTAGATATACTCAAGCTATATTTAGAGAATAATTGTTTAATAGCAGTCTTAAGTGAGAGAGCTACAATACTCGAAACATATTCAATACCAACAAAACATTCCATAATATGTCCATCCTTCACATATCGTAAGACAACTAACACTTGTTCCTTCACTGAAATTGTTACCACCATATTTTAATAAGGTCTCCACGTTAGCAAAGGCCTCATAGGCCCGAGTAAAGGCCCAATCTAGGCTCCTTAAAGGCCTCATAGATCCAGCAAAGGCCTTGCAAATCTAGAGAAGGCAGCGAAGGCCCAATAACATATCAACACTCATTAATCGAGTGCAGTGAAGTCCATGATGGGCCTCGACTCTCATGGCCGATCCAATATGCTTCGCTGGGCTTCGAATCTATTTTAACTCACGGGTAGCATAATATTTCAGAATGACCAAGAGATATGTTCAAAGAAAGATTGTGTTCGATTGCCACACGGATTCTCACAAGGAAACCAAATCTCAATCTCCTAAAGATTAGGCAACGTGATCAACTTGAAAAAGAGCTAAATCTGGGATATTACCTTAACAACCGATCATTCATATCCCATAAGGAAAGAGAATCTAATCAGATATCTAATTGATTGTTTTCCTAAATCAATTAGAAAATTGAGGCTATAAATACAACGTCTTCGGTTGTTCTAAGGTACGCATTATTCTCACACTTAAACTCTGCTCAAATTTCTATATGTTTATCTCTCCCATACCCAAATATTATTCTCCATATATTTTATCTCTTGCATATACCGATAGTTGACTTGATCGTCGGAGTACTAACGATCACCTACTCTTTTTTTCAGGTGATCTTTGTGCCTAACGATCGTCCTAGTGTGCAAGTAACATACAGGCTGGCAGAGGATTGATTGGAGATCTGTTGACATGTGGATAGTGCAAATTCTGACTTCAACAGAAATATCACAAGATTCATCAACTAAAATAAAAAATAATCAATCACCAATATCATTGACAATAACACCCATTGTTTCAAAAGCAATAGCATTTACAATGTCCTTTCGAATATTTGGTGAGGTTAATGCAAGAGCATTTTTCAAAATAACAACATTAATCTTATCATTAAGATCATATAACCAATGCAATAGTTGATGAAAATTTCCTTGATTGTTTGAATCTTCAAAATCATCATATCCACGAAAAGCAAGCCCTTGTAGTAGAAGATATCGAATAGAATCGATTGATGTCAAACAAATTCGATACTCATTTCATGTTTGTTGTGATTGCTTGAAGAAACTAGACTCGATACTTTGTTTTTTATTCTTGAATGATCCATAGCTAATCAAAGCTTGGTGGTGTGCACTACATGAAATTTCTATATGTTATTTAAGTCTTTATTTCTTTTTCCAATTTTAGTACCCACCAACAACAAATGAATAACCCTTGAAGTAAAAAGATATCAATAGAAGCAAAATACAACATCTTTCTCTATAATATATTCCAACCAATCACAACAATCATCAAAACCAATTAGCATAAAATCGTCTATATTCGCTTTCACTTTTTGTCCATGGAAAATTATGATTGCTAGGCTGACAAGGACCTCTTTGAACATATGATCTTCGAATTACATCTCAAACATTAACATCATAATTCATAATTGGAGTTCTTAATCCTTAATCCGAAGGAAGTTGAAAAATGTTAATTTCAACCTGAATATCCATCTCAACATTAATTTCATCTCCAACAATAAATTCATCCCCTTTCATTCCCGACATCAAATGCATCTCCTTCATCCTCGATATCAATTTCATTCATTTCATTCCCGATATCACTTTTATCACCGACATCAATTTCATCCCCATCATGAATTCCATCCCTTTCATACCTATCGCCAATTCCATCCATTTCATCCATAATATCCGGAACAACAATTCTATCCCTTTCATCCCTAACATCCCCAACATCCCCAACATCAATTATATCCCTTTTATATCAAACTTCCATTTCATCAATATTTTGCTCATTGGTAGAAATTTGAGATAAACGTTTGAAATATCGCTCCGTTAATGTTTGGCATTGAATTGAACATATACAAATTCAAAAATAAATATCCAACAATTAATGGAAATTCCAATACACAAAAAATAAGTCAATAAGTACTTTCAAACAATAAATCTCAATAAGCCAAAATAAGTAATTCTAAATTTCTATCAATTCCAAGCAATTAACAAAATAAGCATTTCTAAAACAATTCCAAAATAAGCAATTCCAATTTGTAATCAATTCTAAAAAATGTTAAATAAGTAAGGGTTAGCCATCGCTTACTTGAGAAGTGAAGCACGAGTCGTCTAGTTGCTAGTAGAAATTTACAAAGGAAGGAAATCAACGGACGTGGCATTAGGGATTCCTAGATATTGGAAAAATTTGACTTATTGGAGCTTGATTATGAGAAAATGAAGTGGAAATAGATGAGGGTTAAAGGATTTAGGGCTAATTTCAATTGATTGGAACTTGAATTTGAGAGAATTGAGTGAAAATATATGAATTTCTTACGCAAAGAAATGAGAATAGCAAATACGGCTTTGAAGAAAACTGATTTGCTCGGCTAATTATTCGTTTTGGGTTTTGGGTGATTGTTGGTTTAGTTTAGATTAATTGGGTTTTGGGTTTTGGGCTTATTGAATTAAAGCAATTAGAATTATTTTATTAAAAAATTAAAGTAGAAATTACATCCATTACTCATCAATCTATCTAAAATTTCAACTTTATCAACTTAACTAATTTATTTTAAAAATACTACATTATTAATATTATATTAATTAATTTAATAATGAATTAAAATCAATTTTAAACCATATTAGAATTAACCGCTTGTAATCTTCCTAGATAATCGCACTCATTAAAGTAAAACCCCCCAAACGGACAGAAATTTCCTAATTTACAAACCAGAAAAAATCTTTCAAAATCTTAGCAAATCTTCTTCCAAAATTCCTAAATCGTAGTGCATTATTCACAATTTTTTATCCGAGTTGAAGAATGGAGACTTCAAATCGTATAATTACAAAGTCGAAGATAGCGTCACCTGGAGGAGAAACCATGCCGGAGTCAAATACTTCCAATCACTGACGAATAACGAAAGAGACAACAAACTTGTTGAAGTTTAGAGTTGATTTTGTATTTGTAACAATTTATGTTTAGTATCACTGTTTGATACAGATGTTACAAATGATATTATGTATCAATTTTTGATACAGATGTTACAAATGATATTTTGTATCACTGAATATGTTACTGATTATATTATGATATTTTACACAATACATATTACATGAATTGGTATTCTGTATCACTGATGTTATATATGTTATAAATGATAAAATCATTAGTTTTATTTGTTAAATTTGGTATTATGTTACATATCTATATCATATTGATGTTACACAGTATCAATAGATTTTTAGAGTCCAATATGTATATTAATACGAACTTATTAAAGTTTAGAGTTGACTTTGTTGTTGTAACAATTGTAACAGCTTATGTTTTTTATCACGGTCTAATACAGATGTTATAAATGATATTGTGTATTACTGTCTGATATAGATATTACAAATGATATTTTATATCACTGAATATGTTACAAATTATATTATGTTATTTTACACAGTACATGTTATATAAATTGGTATTTTGTATCACTGATATTTTACATCTTAATTTGTAACATAGATTGTTACAAATGTTGAAATTGAAAAGAACATGAGTTTTGTTTGTGTTTATTACAGATATTTCTAATACAAATGATATATATTTGACAATTATAACAATAAATAGTTTTGTCATATATATATTTTAATTAATTCCGATTTTTAAGAATTCAATTACTATAATTAACAATAAAAGATTCTATAATATATAAATTTCTATCAAATCCGGTAATTAACGATTCAGTTACTATATATAATATGTAATATAATAAATTAAAATAATAATTTTTAAAAAACAGTATTTTCAGAATAAATGAAATAAGAATGGCTTTTTAAAATTATTTTTAAAAAGTGGCTTATTTAAAAAAAAAAAAAAACCCCCAAAATTAAAAATTAAAATTAAACAACAAACAATTATGCCAAAAAAAATGGGGGACCCCCAAAGTCCCCTAACTCCGCAAATGCTCATGGAACAAGTCTAGTTTTGAGTTTTGTCCAAAGATAAAGCTCGATACATGATAAGTCAACTAACCTTTTTTCTTGTTATTCTTTTATTACTTTTCTTTAAAAAATATCGAGAGGAAAAAGTAGCCTACAGTTTTGGTCAACTAGAACAAAACAATTCGTCGTAAGTCGAATTGAGATGAACATTTTGATTAGAGATATAAAAAGAACCGTGCACATCGACATGACTCTTTTTAGGGTGGCCTTGCCCGACACACCATCTCACAAGCTAAACACAACATAAACCAATGCTAGGTTTGTGCTGGGACAACCATAAGGTCCCTAGAGTTGGGCATGATACAACCGTTTGGCTGACCAGTGCGGTGCATACCACCTTGTGCCCGACCCTCTTTTTACATTTTTAGGCATGTTTCATTTTTACCCTCTTGAGTGATATACAAAGTAGTGGAATGAATACGTTTATGATCTCTCTAAAATGTGTTCGATCTTTTTTACACTTTCAAGTACGACTGATTTTACGCCCTCAATGTCTGTTTGATTTGTGGATAAAACTGTTTATCTGAGATAAAAGTTATATGTGATAAAAGTTACCTCGATAAGATTTATCCAGATAACAAGTTTATCATTATCCTGTTTGATTCAACTAAGTCTAAGAATGGAAAACGTCACTCTAAAAAATTTAGTTTTTCGTAATAAATACAATTATATCATTATATTTAATTAAACAAAAAAATAAATATAAAAAACTAAAAGAGAAAAAAAAAAACTGAATGGAGCGGAAGAGGGTGGGCGAGAACAATGACAATTATTCTAAGGTATGAATGTTCAAAAATACATTCGTCTTTTAAGAAAAAAAAGAGTGAATCTTTATCTGGATAAAAAAATTTGTCATCGTTTTTTCGAAAGTAAAATTTATCATCATTTTTTGTTTAAATTATTATCGGATTAAAGTTAAATTTTATCAATTATCTTTAATCACGACCGTATGAAATTTTCACCTCCATTCACGATAAAAAACAATGTACATTTATCCTTAAAAAATTTAGATGAGAATTGCTTATCTCTTCATCATATCTCATCTATTCATCAAATCTCATCTATTCAAATTAGATTCTCAAATCCATCTTATTCTTCATCTGCTATTATTTTGCAGCTCAAAATTGCACTACTTTAAATTAAAATTCTGAGTTTACGATTGTATCCCACAGTATATAAGCGGTATATGATTGTATCCTACCGCGTATAAGCGGTATACTAGTTATTAACAATTAACAATATACTAAAGGTCCAAGTGATACACAAAGTAGTAGATTGAATATATTTTCGAGCTGTTTGTTGGATTTATCACCGAGCATAGGGAAGTTTTATTCTGCTACAAGCACAAAAAAAGTACTTTTTTGTTCGTCACTAAAAGGGTGTATTTAAATTGAGACTTTTAAGGACTTTTAAGTATTTAAAAGTTTAGAGGTATTCAATGTAGACTTTTTAAGAGTCTCTAAAAGTATTGGTGTATTCAATTAAGATTTTTAGAGACTTTAAAAAAGTCTTCAAAAGTCACGGGGTATTCAATTAAAACTTTGTAGAAGTATCATAAGTCATGGAGTATTCAAATTGAGAAGACTTGCAGAGATTCTCTACTTACTGAACTTCCCGAGATTTTTTTTGAGACTTTTTAGTGAAAAGTATAAATAGCAAATCTAAAAGAAAGTCTCCGCTCACCATGAGATTTGTGAATACTCTAGAGCCCCAAAATAAAGAACGCCTATTTTCTTTCACTTCTGGGGTTTTTTCAGATCTCTTCCATTCAGTGCAAGAATTTGTGTAATCAATAATTTATATGCAATTGTAACTAGAATTTGCGATAATCAAAACTTTGATATCACATTACATTGTCTTGTGTCAAAAATTGAGGATATTTTGCATGATGAATTTGCGTTATTTTAATTAATATTTTGGTGGGAGTCAAATTTTTCGCTTAATCATTCGAAATTATTCCAAGGTGGTAGTTTAGCATTGCCTTCGAAAATCTTCTCGTTGTACTTTGATTATTTTATTAATGTATTTAGCCAAGAATTGATTTGGCATTTAATTTTTAGAAAATAGGTGTGCCATTAATAGGAGTCTTTAGGTGGGAAAACCATTATTTTTGTCATTTATATTATTATATACACTGCTAAAAGAATATTGTGCCAAAAAAATGAATTTAAAATACACAATTTTTTTTATGTTTTCTCTCTATTTTAGAGAATTTTTTGTATTGAAATTAAAGAATGAATCGGTCGATACTTATGTTTTATATATAATAACATATGTTAATCTACTAAAATGTTATTAATTCTTTTTGGGATTTACGTTATTTGTTAATTTTATTGAGTCCTGTTATATTTGTTAATAAATATTTTTATTGACATGAGAAATATAATATTAATATGAGTTCTTAATTATATGTGTTGTGGGTGTTTTACACATATGAGAAGTTACTTAAAATAATATTATAGTATATAGAAATTTAGCTTGACATTTTTTTAAAAAAAAATGAAAGTCCATAAAAGTCTACAGAAATCTTTAATAAAAGTCTAGAAGTTTAAGGAAGACTTTTATTAATTCCTAACAAATCCATAAAAGTCACTTAAAAGTCCACGAATTCCACAAAAGTCACCCACTTATAAAAGTCCATAAAAGTTTTTAAAAATCTCAATTGAATACACCCCCTAAGTCTTCATCCTTTCAAACCAAAACTTATATATCTCTCTCAATTCTTCTATTTCTCCATATTCTTCTTAATATTCATTAAAATCAAACTTCCCTCAAACAAAAGTCTATCACTCTCATTCTTCTCAATTCCTCAATCTATTAAAATCTTCTACGGTCGGATTCCACCACAAAGAAAAGTAGTATATTAGTATTTTTAGTTTTTACACTACTAGCTCCAAATAATCACCAACACACGGTATGGATGTTTTCTCTACTAAAAAAAAAAAAAAATAGTATGTATCTTACTACGATCGAATCACACCAAAAAAAAAGCGATGTAATAGTTTTAAGCTCTTAAGTGATGCACTAGCTCTTAAGTGATGGCTGAGAAATCACCGGTCTTTCTTGATGTAACTGAGGAAAAACAATGGATATCATGTCTCTGTCTTCCACCGCACACTATTCTCAAATGCCAACACCCGTTTCTGCCTCCATTCTCGCCGGTAAGCACCATCCCACTACCTCTACTTTATCATTTCTTCTTTCTGTAAAATCCTCGCAAGATTCCCCTCAAAACCCCTCCACATCCTCCACCAGCCTCCGCCGCCCAACAACTCAAAAACCTCTTAGAACCTCACATTCACAAAGATCCCAAGTGCCAAAAAATCCTCTAAAAAACCTCGTCAATTCTCAAAATACCCCTACCCCGAACACTCCACCATCAGATACTCTTAGTAATAGGTTGTGGTTATCCAGCAAACTCTCCCCCGCGCCCGCGCCCCGCCCCTTCCCCCGCTGTTAAAAGAAACAGTAGAGAGTGGAGATGGCAATGGGATTTCGGAAAATTCGGAAAATTCTGGTACAGAAGAAGATGAAAAGGGAGTGGAGTTTAGGGAGAAAGGCAAAATCTTTGTTGGGAATTTACCACTGTGGATAAAGAAAAATGATCTGGCGGAGTTTTTCAGGCAATTTGGGCCTATCAAGAATGTGATTTTGATAAAGGGCCATGATGATATTGAGAGAAACATGGGGTTTGGGTTTGTGATATATAGTGGGCCCACGGCAGAGAAGTCTGCAATGAAGGCTGTAGAGTTCGATGGGGTTGAGTTTCATGGGAGGGTGTTGACTGTGAAGTTGGACGATGGGAGGCGAATGAAGGCAAAAACTGAGGGGAGGGCCAGGTGGGTTGAAGGCAAGGAGGGCAATGGGGATGACTACAGGTCTAAGTGGCATGAAGAGAGAGAGGGGTCGAGAAGGGAGTTCCAGAAGGTTCTGGAGACTCATCCGGAGAATTGGCAGGCAGTTGTGCGAATGTTTGAGAGGATTAAAAAGGTACTTCATAATTATATAAATGCCTCGGTTGTGTTTGCTTGTTATTGATGTCAAGTTCGTTTAACTAGTGCACCTCTTACTCGGTGAAATCCGACTTTAGAAAAATAAATATTGGGTGGATAGGTGAATAACTTGTTGCGTTGAAGATGAAAAAATAGAGATTGATAGAAGTTGGTGATTGATCGGAGGTGAATAACGAGGAGGAACAAGGTTGAGAATGAGAGATTTGAAGATCAATAATGAATGGTGAAGAGGAACAAAATTGAGAATGAGAGATTTGAGTAGATGAGAGATTGTTTTTCAAAATAGTAAAGACAGACATATAGTCGTTTTTATCATGACTAGGGGTGAAAAACTCTATACGGTCATTGATTAGGCTATTGTCATATCAATGTTGTATTTAACTGCATTTCAATCATGAAGTCAAAAAATTCCTTGGTGCATTTCAGCTCATTTCTACTACTGAATACATTATAGAAGTTGAAATATGACGAGATATGCCGAGATTTTTTTTAATGTAAAAAATGATCTAACCGATAAGAGGAAGAACCGGGGATCAATTAGTGAGTTTTTGGGCGATATAGTAATAAATGTGATTTTTGAAGGTAGATATACTTATCTCACGATGTGAAGTGAAAATTAGGAATGATTTTGTGGGAACAAAATAATGAGTATGCTTCCCAAGAAAGCAAACCATAGACTTGATTCTTATTAGTGATTTCAGTTTCTATAATACTGAAAAAATGACTGGACTTGTGAACTTGCATTGGAGAAAAGGCTTATAGTCTTATACAGGGTTGCATGTTGTACTGAAGTGATAATTAGTTTTATTAGAGTTTGAAAATAAATGAAGAATGCCTGGCCTGCAGCTGTGCATTAGCTTGGTAACAACTGAATCTTGATAGACAAATGGATTCATGTGACAGTAACACATTTTGCACTCTTTCAAATGTCCATCATGCCTTCGTGTTTGTCAAAAAATTAAAATGGAAAACATAATCAGAATAACTCTGTATACATGAAAGATACAGGAATGAATGTACATAACTTACATCTAACCTATCACTGTACCAGATATTGGTACTTTGCTTGCAAAGAGTAAGAATATCAGTTTAAAAACTAGCTTTGTGCAAAATACTTACCTTCATTTTCTGTAAATGATTTGTATTCTCTGTAGCCTTCAAGAAAAGAGTTTGGATTGATGGTGAACTATTATGCAAGACGAGGTGACATTCATCGTGCACGTGAAACTTTTGAGAAGATGCGGGCCCGGGGAATAGAGCCGAATTTACATGTATTTACAAAGTAAAAATTGTTATATTGTACCTTCTGCTCTGCTCTGCTCTGCTCTCCTCCGATGCATGGAAATTTTTTGATTACTTGGTGCTTTTCTAATTGCTAAGGGAACATCGTATCTTACTGTTGCTCCTAGTTGCACATGCTTCAGAAGTTTCTCTGATTTCCAGTTTGAAGTATTAAGTGATCATCTCACAATAAATCCACTTTGCATTGCTGCAGCCTTGTTCATGCATATGCAGTAGGAAGAGACATGGAAGAAGCAATGTCATGTGTGAGAAAGATGGAGGAAGAAGGAATAGAAATGAGTTTGGTGACATACAGTATTCTTGTGGGAGGATTTGCTAAAATTGGCAATATTGAGTAAGTAGAAGTCTGCATTGATGCTTATATTACATTAAATGCATATATTTCCAATTTTTATAAAGGTTGGTTGCATGTGTTTATCTACAATACATACCGTTCTCATCCAATAATTTATTTGTTCAGTTTATTTAGCAAACTTTTTCTGGATTAATACTTGTCAAGTGTTCACTAATTCTTTGGCTCTGTAATTAGAATACAATTGGGTGGTCCATCAAAAGTGAATCACACACGTGTGTAGAAAGCAATCGAAATCAATACAAGCAGGGAAGGCGGTAGTGGAGAGGCATTTGGTGTATCCCCAGTAGGAGTGGTTACCCCCATTGACTTGCTACCCTTCCACGTTCCTTCTCTTTCTCTGCTATTTTCTACTTTATGCTGCTCTCCTGAGCACATGAAATAGACAAATATTTAGACTGAAAGTCTCATCATGTAAAGTACGAGCGCTCTAAGCCATCTTATTAATTTGTTGGCTTTATATTGTTCTCTGCTTTTACCTTGATGCACTTTTTCTTTATTAGTGCTATACTTTAACATCTAAATAGATGCTGGTTTGTCATCTACTTTATGTAGAACATTGCCCGTGCCCAGAGATCAATGCTTTCTTATCTTTGTTCTAGAGCGCATCTCCTCAAGCTTAATTCTCATTAGGGGTTCTTCTCCTTGCCCTTCAGACAGTTCCTTTTTCTCTCCCTTCATCCGTTAATTTGCTTGAGCCTAATTCGATCTCTATTTCCATCAACAATGTAACTAGATAGGCTAGAATCTGGAGTAGTTGATCCCGTAGTTTTAAATATAGATCGAAGGATCTCAAATGAACAACCATCCGCAAATGTCAATTCATTTGAGAAAGAAAGCTTTGGCAACTTGTTAAAGAAATGCCGTTTTCTGAATTTATTCCCTCTTGACATTTAGGCATAAAAAACTAGCTTATATTGAATAAACAATGAAAACAAATCTTGCTAAATAATTAAAGAGATAAAAATGTCTTATACCAATTTTCTGTCCTTATTTTGTTCATTCTCTAAATTCTTCATGTACTTTATGGTTCTCCAAGTAACTATTTGCCTGTATTGATATTGATGAGGTTCCCGCATTACATTCTGGACTTATCTTCTAAATTCCTATCTAATGTTTCTTTCTGCTATTTCTGGAAGAGCTGCAGAGCTTTGGTTTAAGGAGGCCAAAGAGAAACTTACAACCTTAAATGCAATTATATATGGGAACATAGTTTACGCTAATTGGTAAGCTGAATTTAATTTTCATTCTAATATTACTTTCTGTTGTTATTTTATAAGTGCATTTGGAAAAATTTGCTATACATACACCTTCGACTAATGTACAAAATTTTGTGAGTTCTTTTCCTGCTCTGGATGATAATCTTGTCATTCCTGTCAATGCCTCTCTCTCTTGTGTGTGAGTGTGTGTTGGGGTGGTGGTGTCTTTTTCTTATCATTGTTGGGGGAGGGGGGAATGCCTATTTTACTTTTGTTGTTGAACTCATGTACTGTCAAATGGTTTTAATTGATTTATGATCCGGAAGTGCAAAAAATCCTGAGTCTGCCACATGCTGTCTGTGGCATGCTTCATCTTAGCTTCTATTCTTGAGGCGGGCATGATTATTCTTATACAGTTCCTTATAAATGCACCTCTACTGCCCTCATTCCATGTCTTGGAACTGGATTTATTGATTTATTTGTCTTAACTATTCTATTTGCTGCAAACAATTTCCAGACAGCTAAAACAACTGCCTAAGAAGTAGGTTTCTGTAGCTTTTTCCATGAGTTATAGAATTTGTGTTTTGACATGGATATATCATTCGAAGAGCGCAACATTGTACTCTCTTCATTGTCACCAACCGTAAGGAGGTTTACTCCACTACAAGTACAAAAAAAGTACTTCTTTGTCCGTCACTACGTCTTCATCCTCTCAAACCAAAACCCATATCTCTCTCTCAATTCCTCAATTTCTCCATATTCTTCTCCATATTCATCAAAATCAAACTTCCCTCAAACAAAACTCTCTCTCTCATTCTTCTCAATTCTTCAATCCATGAAAATCCTCTACGGTCAGATTCCACCGCAAAGAAAAGCGGTATACTAGTAATAATTATAATAAAGGAATTGGCAATGTCATGTTAGAGATTATCAATACCAAATACTTGTTGAATTTCATTGAAGTAGCACAGTAAAGAATAAGAGAGAGAAACAGATGAACCGAAGAATTTGGTTAGAGAAATCCGAAGAATTTGTAGCAGTGTATGGAGTACTGGTCACATGTTGGAGATGCTGGATATGTAGTGAATGCTGTATTGCCATGCCTGCTTTTGGTTCTTTTCTATTTTTATTTTCAATGTTATTTTTGCGGTTCGAAAAAGGATTTTATGCAAGTGTTACAAGTTAATTGAGAATAAGACTTAGCTTGTTGTTTGTTGGTGTTATCTTTGCAGTTCAATTTTTAATGCAGTCACAGCTATCTTTTATTATGACACAATTTTTCTCTTATTATGCCAAATACTGCAGTCAAAGATGTAACATGGACCGTGCTGAAGCATTGGTTAGAGAGATGGAAGAGGAGGGTATAGACGCTCCAATTGACATGTATCACACCATGATGGATGGTTATACCATGATAGGAAATGAAGAAAAATGTCTCATTGTGTATAATAGACTAAAGGTAAATGCTTATGAAATTACGAGTATGAAGATTTGGATTCCTTAACTTGCTACCTCTTACTAGAGCAGAACCCATCATCCCGAATTTACTTCATGTGTAACACATAGAAATTTATTAATATAGTTTGAATCATCAATTTCATTTAATTCCATTTTTGTCAGGTGGTAGTTGTTGTTGGATGGATTAGTGAGGATAATGAGAAAAAGCATAATACCCATTCTTGATTTTGGGATATTTGAAATTCACTCAATACCTTTGACTAAGATTAAATGTTCTTTATGAGAACTCAAGTAAATGCTTAATGATCAATGTTGTGAAAACTTAAACTAATAGGGAGCTGAAATCATTCTTAAAGAAATGGGTGCTACAATGAATTTAAGTTTCACTCATGGGTAGTGTTGTTTCTTGATTAGAAAATATAAGCATGCAAAGGCCAATTGATCTGTGTGAAGTGCTAAAATTGCTGGAAAGGATGAAATTGCTGCTATTTTATTTCGTGCGATTTACACTAATCCCACCATCTAACACATGATTGTGCTTGAAGGAGTGTGGATTTACACCTTCTGTAATCACTTATGGATGTCTCATCAATCTTTATACCAAGGTATCTGCAACTTCTTTTCTTGCTGAACTTATCTACTTGTTTGTGTGGGATCTGATATTGCACTGTCTTCTTCGTTTTGCTTTATCTGCACCTTTTCTGAAGTCAGATTCCATTTAGATAATAAAAGTAAATGTGTCAGCTACATTCAGGTTTGGTCTGGAAAATTTTGGACCACCTCATAATCAGTGACACAGCACCTTGAACTTTAAATGAATGCACAAGTAGTTTGAAGAAACTGGGGTGCTGGGTTAAATCCTAGGTTGGTGCTGTACTCCTTTTTTTTTTTTTTTTTTTTGAATCAGAGGAAAATCATTGCCATTTGACATTGTTGTTCATGGAGTTATCGAAAACAGAAGGTTAAATGAGCTTGTGTTTGTCTCATTTTTTATTATTTGTTGCAATTGTTCACTATTGCTATTTGAAATCATCTTCAACCTTGAGACGTCAAAAGCTTAAGCAGTTAGATCTTATATAAATCTCACTAGACAACGATCTCCGTTATGTGCGCTTTCTTCCCTTGCTCCTCTATATAGCAATTTCTGCAAGTTCTTCATTTGCAATGGTGTTCAACTTTCTCACTATATTAGAATGGTTTCTTTGTAAATCTCTTCTATCTTATGTTTTCCATGTTATTCTCTTGCCACACTTATTATTTCGAAGTATCTTCTGCAGTTATATGTTAGTTTCTTCTGTTATGTGCGTATACGCTTGTTTGAGGGTCTGTGCATAAAATATAAGTTCCATAATAACATTTTAAGAAACTACGTGATTTTCTTTGGGTTGTCCTGCCGTGTGTGAACTAACTCAGGGGCGGATTTAGGGCCCAGCCCTATTATGGACCACATGTCATCTTTACTTTAAAAAAAAAAAAATTTATTTGAAGGCCCAGCCCAAAATTTCAGCGGCCCGCCCAGGCGTCCCTTTTTCCATTTGGACCAAGAAATGTTTGATCCAATTTGACCCAAAAACAAATGCCTTATTGGACCAATAACACACATCCAGCAGCCCTTTTATTCTTTTTTCTTGATTAAACCACAACTCATTTCTTGATTAAACTACAACCCATTTCCTGATTAAACCGGCAGCTTTGTTCAGCCAGCGGACGAACAACAATTTCTTCAAAATCAGCCATAAACTGCTCAGCTAAATCACAATAAAAAATCCATTGTCCGCTCTGCTAAATCCGCCCTTAAATCACGTTCGCAAATCGCAGCTTTCTGGTCTTAATCACGTTCAAATCGCAGCAAGCCAGCAGCCCTAATTTCGCATTTTAGTAAGTTTAATTAGTGCTAAAATTTTGCTTATGATGGTTTTAATTGCTAGAAATGCTGCTCTTGTAATTTGAAATCATCACTTCACTTCATTAGTCTTGCTGTTGAAATTTTTGGATTACTCATAATGCCATTGAAATTTTAATTTTGGGAATTTATGATGTTTATCGATTAATTTTGGTGCTATTCATTGATTATATTTTGTTGTTAAAGATTTTCATTTTGCTGATGATGCCACTAAAATTTTACTTGTGCTGTTGAAATTTTTGAATAGCTGTTGAAATTTTAATTTTGGGAATTTATGCTGTTCATAGATTAATTTTGGTGCTATTTATTGATTATATTTTGCCATTGAAGATTTTTATTTTGTTGATGATGCCACTGAAATTTTATATTTTCATTAAAATAGGCTCAAAAAAATTTCGGGGACGCTGCCCCCGAACCCCCTTATGGTTCCCCCTCATCTGGCCCACCCCTTTGACATATCCTAGCTCCGCCCCTGGAACTAAGCCTGCTTAAAATTTGATAGTTGCAAATAACAATGTTTCGACTATTCATCTTAGTGTTATTGAAGTTGTTTCCTGATGCTCAAACATTGTTAATTGTATTTTCCACTGTTGCAGGTGGGAAAAGTTAACAAAGCTTTGGAAGTCTGTGACATGATGAAAATGTCGGGCATAAAACATAACATTAAGACGTATTCCATGTTGATCAACGGATTTATACAATTGAAAGATTTTGCTAATGCTTTCTCAATTTTTGAAGATGTAATAAGAGATGGTCTGAAGCCAGATGTTGTGCTTTACAATAACATCATAAGGGCATTTTGCAGCATGGGTAATGTGGATCGTGCTATTCGTACTGTTGAGGAAATGAGGAAGGAGAGGCACCAACCCACTTCAAGGACATTTTTGCCTATTATTCATGCTTTTGCAAAAGCTGGAGAAACAAGAAAAGCACTCCATATCTTTAATATGATGAGGAGCAGTGGATGTATTCCAACTGTGCACACGTTTAATGCTCTGATTCTTGGCCTCGTTGAAAAGCGTCAGGTACATGCTTAACATAAAGATTGAGTACGAGGTTTGGGTTTTGCTGAAACTTGATTAGATGCTCATATGCATGCACTTTTTCGTTATCAATAGCCATCACAAGATAAAGCAACAATACGACATTTTTTTAAAATACGTCATAGACACGTCGGGGACACGTGTCGATTGAAATACTTTAAAATTATACATTTTATATATTGTATCTTTATCTTTATGTTTGTACTTTTTGGTTTTCAATTAAATTAATACTCTCTTTTTAGCTTTGATTTTGAATTTTGTGGGTAAATCTTTTGAATTTGAGGAGTGACTATGTTTTATTAAGATAGTTTTGGGTTGAACTTTGTATTACTAGTCTTAGTGGAATAAAATATTCACATATCAAAAAACACATAAAGTAGATACTATATAACACATGAAGTTCATACATTTTTCTCATATTGATTGTTTACACAAACATTTAATAATTAAAACTTTCCCCAATTTCATATTGAATGGGGTTGTCACATACTTGATGTGTTGGGGCTGTGTCTGTCACATGTCAGAAACTAAATGAAATATAAAAAATATGGGACGCACCACGAGTTGTGCCACACACTTGTTCAAGGCATGCCACAGATGTGTCCAAGGCATTTTGGGGTTGTGTTCCTCACGTGCTGAGAATTTCAAATAATATATAAAATTAGGACATTCTATGGGGCACATCAGACACGTGTATCGATGTGTCTGAGGCATGCGGGGCACCAACATCTTAGGCGAAGTGTCCGTGCTTCACTGCTGTCACTTGTATGAAATATGGTCTTCATACCAGCCAGCCAGACATGCATAGTTGTGTTCCGTGACGTGCTGAAAATTTCAAATGATATATAAAAATAGGACATTCAACGGGGCACATCAGACATGTGTATCGATGTGTCTGAGGCATGCGGGGCACAAATATCTTGGGCGAAGTGTACGTGCTTCACTGCTGTCACTTGAACGAAATACGGTCTTCATACCAGCCAGACATGCATAGTTAGTACTTAGTACTAGAAAATTGGGTACGAAATATGTGCATATTTAATGCTGAGCCTGCCTGGATCCTTGGATGCCTCTTTGCATGAGTACTTCTTTCTCCAGCTTCTATGAGAGCAAACTCTTCAATTGATGTAACTTGGCTAGTCCAATATTGATTTTAATATAACATGGCATGGCATTGATTTAGACTGCCACTTAGTGTTGCCGAGGATCATAAAATTTCCATTCTCTTTTTCTCCCTTGAAGTAAAGAATCTTATTTTTATGGTTTATGAGTATTTTGCAATATGGTTCTTGTTGGTTTAACGATTTATGTATTGAGATGTTGATTCTATTCAGTCCATTTGATTAGTCTTTCATTACCTACAGATGGAGAAGGCTGTGGAGATTTTGGATGAGATGTTGCTCGCAGGCGTTAGTCCCAATGAGCACACATATACGACCATTATGCACGGTTATGCATCACTGGGTGATACTGGAAAAGCATTTGAATATTTTTCCAAAGTTAAAAGTGATGGGCTCGAACTCGATGTTTATACCTACGAGGCATTACTCAAGGCATGCTGTAAATCAGGAAGGATGCAAAGTGCTTTAGCAGTGACAAAAGAGATGAATGCTCAAAATATTCCGCGAAACACTTTTGTCTACAACATATTGATTGATGGGTATGGATTTATCTATATTTTCAACCTATGTGCTTTAGCGTGAGCATGTTTTCCTAAGCTTAAAAGTAAGTAAAAGTTAAGTAACTTCTTATTTACAAACATGTTTGTATACGCCTATATGGTACTTTTTCCCCTTAGTTTTAAGTCAAAATAACTTCTTGTCAAAATATTTTTAACTTATTTTCAAATTTTTATCAATAAAAATTTATTAATTTTACAGCTAACTTATTTACTTATAAGTGAATTTTTAAGCTTAGACAAACATGCTCCTACTTCTCTCTGTGCTTTTGCTACGACACTTGTGCCCACTGCCAATTAGTGCAAAGGACCAAAGGTTTAAATATACTTCTCGCATTCTTGGTTCGTTCTTTCCGTGCAGATGGGCTCGTAGAGGTGACGTTTGGGAGGCCGCGGACTTGATGCAGCAAATGAGACAAGAAAGGGTTATACCAGACATCCATACTTACACATCTTTCATAAATGCTTGCTGTAAGGCTGGGGATATGCTGGTAAGGACAATGCACTATTTTGGTGTTTACACTTCTATTGCTGATAAATCATGTCCCCATGGATGTCTAAAATTTTCGTAATGTTGCTGATTTTCATTTATTTTGAAATAAAAGTGCTTATTATATTTCGTTTTGACATTCCCTAGGCTACTATTCGGTCTTGAGATGAAATCAGGTTTTGTGTTGCTTATCACTCATATTATTCATTTAGGGTATGTTTGGTATGCAAAACGGGATTGGATAGAAGTATGGATAAGATTTTCTTCTCTTTTTTTTCCGTTAGTGCTGTGTACTAATGTCTAGTCCATTTTATCAAACATGCCATGAGCATATATAGTGAAGGTTGGTTGAGTGTGAGCTTTTTTTCTCCATTTTTTCTCTTATTGCGTACTGAATCCAACTTGCATGTCTTTTTCCTAGTGGTTGTGACCGACTTCATATTTGCCTGGACATATATTCTCAAGAGGTTATTAAGAAATTGACTGAAGTATTTGCATTTTGTTTGCAGAGAGCAATGAAAACAATTCAAGAGATGGAAGCACTTGGAGTGAAGCCTAATGTGAAAACCTATACAACGCTTATTCACGGGTGGGCTAGAGCGTCTCTTCCTGAGAAGGCTTTGAAATGCTTTGAAGAGATGAAGCTGGCTGGGCTAAAGCCGGACAAAGCAGTATACCATTGCTTGATGACCTCATTGTTGGCCCGAGCTACTGTTGCTGAAGATTATATTCACACAGGAATCCTGCGTATATGCGAAGAGATGGTGGAATGTGGGTTAACAGTTGATATGGGGACCGCAGTTCACTGGTCTAAGTGTTTGCGCAAGATTGAAAGGACAGGTGGCGGGATCACAGAAGCCCTTCAGAAGACTTTCCCTCCTGACTGGAATTCACACAAGACTCTTAATGCTATTTCTGATATTTGTGACAACGATGATGATGCATTGGACGAGAATGATGGTAATGATCGTCCTTTTTATAATAGTGATACCGATGATGAGTCTTACACGAACTTTGATGAAAGGTTACGATATTAAGTTTATAAAGTGCATGGGGTCTTCGAGTTGAGCAAATTGTTGATAGTCTACCAACAAGATGGTAACAGCCAGGTATTCATCCTTGTCTCCATCTTTAGCCGTATAATTACTCCATCTAGATTATACATAAATGCACTCATCTCATAGTCTCAATATCTCTTATTCTTTTCTTTTTATGTTGTGCAATTTCTTTCAAACTCTAGTTGTTTGAGCATGTTCATCTAAACTTAAGGAAAAGTACAAGTATTTTTTTAGAAAATAAGTTTTTGAACTCAAATATATATATATATATATATATATATATAATATATATATATATATATATATATATATATAAAAGTAGCTAATGCACTAATACTACGTTAAACCACTTCAATCATAACAATAATATACTTTTCTCATCGCAAGGTGAGGCTCTGCCCTTCCCCTAGAATCCACTCCGGGTTGGAGGAGCAACTAGTCCAACTTCTTGAGCAGTTGAGATATTGGACATGGAACATTTGAAACAATTCATTGCCTCACCCTGAGATGAGAGGGAATGTCGATTTGACTCGATTCTTGATCTGATTTTGAATCCTACACCGATTAATGATGCAATGGGAGATTTTTTTTTTTTTTTTTCATCAATGCTGCCCAGTCGAGGTTTATTAATCTCGATGGACAAACTTTCAATTTGCATCTAGTTCTATAATCCACCCTACACAGTCTTTGAAAGCCCCACCCCTCTCAACTTTTATTTAAATTCTATCTTGTAACTAGAAGTGATAAGAACGCCCCAATATTATATCCACAAACCGTGCACTAAATAGCATGCTTTATATGTATTTATATATCTTGAGAGGGATATGCATGTATCGTACATATAAACAATATGAATGGTGGGTATGGTTCATAATCTTGTTTATTGGAGTTTATACATAATTTAGAGATGATTAAGCTTCCAATTTATAATGATGGAAGGTCAAGGTAGCATGTGCCTAATCTCTAGACGATTTCCACAAATCACAATTAATGGTCGATAGGAGACAAAACAGTTCATATACATCTATTTTCTATCTTCAAAAATCAATTAATATAAATATAATAATCTCAAGGTTCCATCATAAATATTCAACCATACAAACAAAGTAGTAGACAACCTACTATTGTACCTCAAGAAAAATATAAATGAATGTTATTTTTCATCTATTCAAAACGTTAAAATGTAGGTTTTGAAATCATGTTTAAACCCTCGATTTTGATCTCGATAATGCACGTGCACACTGCAGCATTAATTGTTCTATTGTGTTTTAGGTATTAAGATAGAAAGGCGCCCGTGAAAGTTGGTATCGTCAGGCTGCGACTCGAGACACACGAGTAGAAAGCAATGGAACCGAGATGCATCACACACCACCGAGGTGGTGGATCACAAAAGAGTACTAAGCGGCGCTTGGATGCGCTCGATGGGCAAAGTACTAGGTTATGTGCGACCGCCGAGACCGCGAGGAAAAGGTCGAGACAAAGAGGCGGCATATCCGCGAATCGAACGTCCCACCGGATGAGAGTTTGGGATGATGTGCAATGACGATGACGATCTTTGTTGCAATGCTTCCCGATCTGCGGGAAGAAATGGAAGCCATGAGACTTCGATTGCGAATACTTCAACGCCAGTAGTTGGCAATGGGCAAGCCCTCACACAAGAGTATGCACCGGTGCTCGAGAATTCCGGAACCGCGTACCTATGGTGGGGCGCGACGAAAAAAGTTGAGAACTTCTTGTTTGACATGGAACAATACTTTCTTCTTTGCCAATATTGAAGAGGGCAAAGAAGGGTGACGACAACTACCATGTATCCGGGTGGAGATGCAAAACTATGGTGGCGAACAAAATATCTTGATATTCGAGCCAACAGGCTCGAGATAGACACATGGGAACTTCTTAAGGAAGCGATCGGACACGCTTTTTCCGTAGAATGTGGAATATCGAGGCCGACGGCACTACGAGAACTGAAACATCTTGGTTCCATTCGGGACTATGTGAAAACCTTTTCGTGGCATATCTTTGGACATCCGAGACATGTCTCGAAAAGGACAAGCTCTTCACTTTCATGGAAGAGGCCAAACCATGGGCGGGCGAGCTCCAAAGATGAAGGTGGGCGATGTGAGCACGCGGCTATGGGGCTGTCGAGTGCTTGATGGACTATCAATCGGAACCCGTAAAGGAGCGGCTTCAAGTTAATAGCCAATCCAGGGGGAGGAAATAGATCCTTCAAGCCCACATCAAACTCAAATGGGGAGAACGCTATTCTCACCATAAAGCGGGCCATCGGGGATGGATGACTTCAAGCCGATTTTAGGGTTGGAGTTCCTTCGGCAGCACTTATTCTTTGATGATGGGGAGCAAGCCTATCCCACGCTGTGGGAAAATGGGTGAGAAGAGCATCTCGGCCATGCGGTTCAATAAGGCTTCATGAACCTTCGTTTACATGTACTCTTCATCCGGAAGAGATTGAGGAAACAATGGCCCTATCCCAAAACCTGTTAGAAGACTTTTACAAATTTGAGGATGTTATGCGGAAAGAATTGCCAAGGAGATTACCGCCAAGGAGGGCTATTGATCATGAAATCGAGCTTATTCCCAATGCTGCCTCCCGCCAGCGCGCCTATCGCATGGCTCAACCGACGAGCTAGAAGAGCTTAGGAAACAATTGGGTTTTCTTTGGATAGTGGGATTATCGTGTACTGCGAAATCACCATATGACCATTCGAGAGTGTATCGATGGACTACATTGTTAGCTTGCCAAAGGTTGGAGATCTTGGCACTATCATCGTCGTGTGGACAAAATCAAAATAAAAATCGCAGCACTTTTAAGTATGTTCCGTGAAGAGACCGCCGCCTCTTCTTCAAATTTTTTCAAACTCCTTGGTTCAACTTTGAGCATGAGTTCTTGTTTTCACCCACAACCGGACGGACGAGACGGAGGCGCCCAAAAGAGCTCTTCCACCAATAAGAGCCCTTTTGAGATCTACCCCCTCATACTTGTGAAGATAGAATTGACCCTTAAAATTGATTTATTAAAAGGGTGTGTAATGTACTTTATAAGTCCATAAGACGTGTATTTTACAACTTACAAGAGACGTAAAACTGAAAAGTAGTTGTTCTAATTTAATTGGTGAGAATTAAAGTTGTTATTCACATTACTTCCTATAATTGAAGTTAGAGTTGACAAATTATCTATATTAAGGTCGTATATACAATGTTCGAACAATTTTAGTAATATTCCTCGTAGACATAACTCTTTCAACTAATTTTGTGCTTATTAAACACATAAAATTGATGTTCTGACCAAAATGGTTAGATTATTTAAGACATTTAATCTTTATGCTCAATTTTTTTCCAACTCAATTATTTCATTAGCAAGTACGGTTACCCCCCTTGACCACTATTGTTATTACATGTGTATGGTAGTTGGTTTGCATTAATTTGTACTATTTAAACATGTTTAGTAGATAGGGTAGAACGGAAGTACTACCAACAAACAATTCACAAAATATTTTTAGTAGCTACGTTTGGTTATGTCTAATCTAATGTTTTGTTCGAGGATAGAAAAAATATTGACTTTGGAGAACGCGTTCTCTTTCTTAAATATAATATTGAATGCTTTCTTAATCATATTCAGTCAGTCATGTTCGGTTTAACGTGTTGCTACAACAGTAAATAGACTATGAAGCATTATTCACTTTTTTTAAAGATAATATTGCATGTCACTATTTAATTAATTCTAAAATGTTTTCAAATGCGTGATGCATGACGATCCGCAGGTGAAACATCAAGAATTATAGGCTTAAGCACACCTATGCGAAGCCTAATGGTCAAAATGCGTTTTTGAATTTTAATTTTTTTTAATGCTCAATTTTTAAATTTTAACAACATAGCCTATAATATACTGATTTAGATTACAAAATTATAGGCTTAGTTTTCAAAAAACAAATAAAAAATACACGAGTTTTCAAAATTAGATGCATACAATGAAAATAAATTAGTTTTATATTAAGGCACATATCATGGTTGAACATATCACATTCAACGTAGTTCAAAATCAAAATTGTAGGATTAATTTTAATATCGTAGCCTACAATTAGATTACAAAATAACAACTCAGCATAATAGTTTTCAAAAGTTAGTAAATTACAACTACCACAAACACAAACACAAATTACTTAATAATTTTCTACAATTTGATTACATACCAACATAACTTAATTTTTGTCTAACTCTTTATCGAATTCTAAGTCAAACTCTTCTTCTTCATCTAACTCATCTTCCGTGCCATCCGATACAAAATCATTTTCGTCGGACTACCTTTTTTCATCTTGAGCATTTCTAGCACTTCTTGTAGATTTAAAAAATATATATAATTTGGTCCAATCTAGAAATAAAATTAAAAAGAGACTTGCTTGCTCTAATGCGTGTTATGCTCGATTATTCGCGCTTATTCTTTCCTAATCGCGTTTATTCTCGTATATTCTTGTCTATTTGCGCCTAGGCGGTCAACAAAAAGAGTTGACCGCATTTTTACGCACATACTCTCAATGCGACGCGTTTGCAAACGTATCGAATTTAGGTGCACTTTTTATAACACTGGTTAATCCTACTGACATGTCATGTCTAATGTACAATTAGAACATAGGAAAGATACATTAGTGTTTAGACAATAGGTTTTTTTTTTTCTTTTAAAAAAAAAGATAATATTGCTTCAACAAAATTAGAGACAAGTTATTGTCACGATACAATCGAGTGCAGTGTTGGTAAGTAGAGGTGAATTGGACGACAAATAAATATTTCTTACGTCACTATTTTTAATTATATTCAGTCATATCTAATTTAACGTAGAGTTGGACTATGCTCTTTGTGGCTTGTATTCATTTTCTAAAAGATAATGTTGTGTTAGTGATAGTGTTGGTGTTAGTGTTATTGCTTGTGTTATGTAATGGCATAGCATTAGAATACAATCCTATATAGAGATAAATTATAGTTTATACATTTAGTCCAATTAAGATCATATTATGATACATTTACTCGTCGGGTGTTTGTCTTGCACGTGGACTTTGTTGAGTCGGTGCATCCATATAGTTCCACGTCGGTGTCCTCTACTGAGTCTAACGAGTTTGCTCCTTCATCATGGTGTCCGTTTATCCCCATGTTCACACCAACCAACTTTTGTTCCACTTAACATGAGCACCTCCATGCTGACTACCCCTGTGCTAGGCGTAGCCATGCCTCTACATTGCCTGTCTTATGGCGTAGGATTTTCATCAACGGCCTAGGGTTGACTATCATGAAACATTTAGTCCGGCTATTAAACCAACAACTATTTCCCTCATACTTAGCCTTGCAATTTACAACAATTGGCCACTTCGCCAGTTTTATTTTAACAATGCCTTTTTGCATGGCAATTATGTGAAAATGTCTACATTTTGCCTATCACCTTTGCAAGGCCTTTTATGGTCTTAAACATGCACCTCGGGCCTGGTACACTGAGTTGCTGTCATGTGGCTTTCAAAATACCAAGTCTTAACACCTCACTATTTATATTTAACTCTAACAAGTGACGCATATTTGTTTTTGTTTATGTCGATGACATTATTGTTACAAGTAGCTCTAATATTGATTAATTCATTGTACAACTACCTGATCATCAATTTTCCATTAAAGACATATTATCATTTTTTCTTTGACTTGAGGTAAGTCCAGCCATCTGGCATGTTTCTCTCTCATCATCAATACCTCGGTGATTTACTTCGCCTATCAAATATGCACAAATGCAAAGCCAATTTAGACTCTCAAGTGTAACATTACTTACATAAGATATATCTATAGTCGAGTCATAAACAATTAAATATTTAATTATTTATATATGTGGCCATAATTTTGGCAATTGGCATGCTATACTTACATAAGATATATTTAAATACCAAATTTTTTATTGTTTTATAGTAAAATCTACTCTCTAACGTACCAAATTTGATAATATGATACAAAGCATGCCATGAAAAGGGTTGATTTCTTAGAGTCAACTTGATTAGTATATATGAACTATTCAATTAATAGACAATTCAATTATTGCCAGCAAATCATGTACCCTTAACTAATAAAGCATGTTTAGACCAACACAAATGATTTGTTCAAGAAAAGCAAGCAACAGGTTGAATTTGTTCTATGTTTGTTGGGTGAAATTTTGGACGTATTAGAGCGTCTTCCTAATCCTTCAAGCACAATCCATTTCACAATAATTAATTGTGGCATTATGTATCAAGAAAAATTAGAGTTTTCAAGAGTTGATATGATTTGTTGTCACAACTCTATTATCAAAAGATGTTACTTTTGATTTGACGTCTCATGATGTGGTAATGTTTACTTTATTATAAAACATAATTTCATCACACAAATGACCCACAACTTATTAACCTTTTTTATCCATTAATTTATCAACTAACATAATATAAAGACTTAAATTATAATTTCAAAGACTCCAAACATATGCTTAAATGGTATGTTAACATATAACTAACACAAAAAAATATTAAATTTTAAGTTCTAATAAAGACAAAACATAAATTATCATGAGGGCTGCCTCTTCTCTGATTCACCTCCTGGGTACCAGTACGAAGCAACTTTTTTCTTTGAGTCAATTAGTGAACTATGGTATTTTGTGAAATCTCAAATCTATGTTTTTGGAAATCGGAAAACAAGTGACCTCTTTTCTTTCTTCTGTGAGATAATGTCTCTAATTCACTCTCGGATCTAAGCTACTTTCCTTTTAGTAGATCGTGAGTGGATTTGTCATCGTATTTTAGAGCCGTTGCATAAGGGCCGATGTAATGCAAACCGCATATATGATGAGGTAAGTCTCTGTGGACTTTAATCATATATGGTTTGCTCGCCGAAATTGGGACATGACTCTAAAGTTCTTCTATAGCTAAATTCAGTTACGCCTTAACTTATAAATACAAGTGAAGAACATTTACAAAATTCTTGTTGCTTAGAAGAACTTTGTGAATTATCTCAATCAACAATTAGAAGCAGATTTAAGCATGAACGAAACTTGTCACGGTTTGTTCTTTAATATTGTTCCATCTATAGTACCAAAGTGGAAATGACATAGATAGAAAAAATATAGCACAACCATAGTAAAGAGAAGTCACATCAATTCTATCAAACATTTGTACCTCTTAAATAGTTTGGCAAGGGCAAGTATGCTGGCATTTAATATCCCACATGATATTTGCCTTTTCTTGCCTGAGTTAGAATTTTGTCCCAATAGAGATTCAATCATCTGCTTCTGGTGTACTGTGTACACGACTTACAAACTTGTCCTTCTCAAATTACTGTGCCACATTAATCAAATCGGATGGTCAGAAATGTTTATACCTGATGACTGGTGCAATCAATCAAGAGCCATCAGCCAAGTTTACTTCTTCATTTTGGGAAATTGCAGGGGTGGAAATTTTTGCAATTTTTTCAACTATGGTGATTGATCCAGACCTTGCATGTTCATTTTCCTTTTGACTGGATACTTCAAAAATTGATGTATTCAAATCATCGTTGCTATTTCAAATGAGATTTTGTCAGGGATGTGGTTGTATATGTAAGATTTCATGGGATTTCATGAGACAAGACCCGACAATACAGTATGCTGAATAAATATATTTTTAGTACTATCAAATATTTTATCAGTCGCATAAAAATAGACTTACTTATATTTTCATACAGATTAAAAAAATTTAATTATTATAGTTAGAACAATAAATTTTACTTACATTTTTTTCTAATATACTCTTGATTTAATATAATAATAGTTCATATTTATTGATAACAAAGTATATTAAATAAAGTCATATTAGAAAATTAATAAATTAACTAAACTATTGATAAAGAATATGTCATAAACTACTTTTATTTCCTCGTCTAGCTTTAGTGCAATTCTAATGATTTGTTTGATAAGATAGACTATAAAGCACTAACATAGAAATAAAATGACAAAATAGAAAATGTATATTAGGAAGATTTGTAATTTGCAAATTTTCATTTAAGGAAACTTGAATTTTTATTCATTTGAACTAGTCTTCGTTGACATGAAACTCGAATATCCCATTTTTCCGTAAAAGAAAATCTTCTTTTATTTGCAGTTAAAAATCATATGTTACAGTAGACTTTTCATGTCGATTACTATAATCTTCATGAATAAAAAATTGTGTTATTTTATAATTTTGTTTAGAAAAAACAGTATATATCTTTTATTCTAACTCTTCAGTCACATGTCTAGTTTCTCAGAACCTACAAAAGAGAATTATTGTTAAAGTCTATAAAACATACAAATCTTCAGCGTAGTTTGTGCAAAGTATATTAATAATTAAGATGTGAATTATAAGCAAAAAAAAAAATAGATTATTGGATACTTATCAAACAATGGGAGGCTGAATTTGGCAGTCTGACCACATTAAAATTAAGAAATGTAACATTAAATATATCAAAAAACAAAAGCACTGCTCCTCCATTTGTTGTGAGCTTGCATTTATTATCATTTAATACAAACATGAGATGTCCTACCAGTCCCCATTTTCTTTCCACCTCCCTTCCACCTCTCCTTGATAGACCCCCCCCACCCCCCCACTCCCATCTGACCACCACCCCTACTATTCCATCTGATCACCATTAATACCACAACCTAAAGGGACCTAACAGCTTGAAATATCCAAAGAAACTCATTAAAAAAACCCAACTCTCCCATAGTTTGTTGAGGAAAAAATGAAGCTGATTCCTTCTATTTTCAAGAACAAAGAAGCAAATAAGCAGCCATGGGAATGGCCCTCATGCAAGCAACCAAAGACTCTTTCTTTTCGAGCCGTGGATGACGACATGTTCAAGACGGTTAACTCGGTTTTCTTTGATCCCTCTAATGGGGTTGAAACACCAGAGTCTTGGTTCACGAATTCCTCAGAGTGTGCTAGCTTTTCGACTGAATCCGAAGTGAATTCAGGAGGGGGATCAATCATTGGAGACAATAATTCGGGGGGCGAGATCAGAGAGCAGCAGGCTGTTTTTCAAGCCTGCAGGAGACACAAGTTCAATCTTAGACGAAGCGAAAACGACGAATAAAGAAGTTTTGCCATTCAAGGAAAGTGTTGTCCTGGCAATGGAATCAGATGATCCTTACTTGGATTTCAAGAAATCTATGCAAGAAATGGTTGAGACTCATGGATTGAAGGACTGGGATTGCTTGGAGGAATTGTTGGAATGGTATTTGAGGATGAATGGAGAGATGAATCATGGATTCATAGTTGGGGCTTTTGTGGATTTGCTCATTGGAATTGCTTCTTCTTCTTCTTCTTCTTCTTCATTGCCTACTGATTCCACGTCGTATTCTTCTGCTGCTTCTTCTTTTTCTTCTCCTCCGTCTCCTCTGTCTCCAGTACTAGGTCAAATGGCAGTTCATGAGGAAGATGAAACCATTAATGTACAATCTTAGCTTATAATGTATCTTATTTTCTGTATACTATACTAGGTTTAAACTACATGTTAACGAACAATGGAAAACAAAGATTTTTGCTCTCTCACACTCTCTCCTCCCTTGTCACATGCAAACATTTACCTGGGCTGCGTATGGTACCAAACATTTCATCTAAACGTTTACAGTGTTGGAGAAAAGACACATTTATTATTTAAAATTTAATCTTCAACTCACTCTCTGGTGCAAACCCGATTCATGTTTTACAAAAGGGCTGCCACACACACAATTTTCACAAACAGTGGTGAGACTGTGAGACTTGATCGTAGACCTCTATCACGCTCAACCACTTTATCTAAAAGACATTTATTTATTTTAAATTTAATCTACAACGGCCAATCTTCTTCCTTTTTGGGTGAGTGTCTCGTATCTTTCTTCCATTTCAACCTCATTTTTCTCGACGTGGGGTGGGGTAGAATATTTGAAATTTCTACAAAATGCTTACCAGATTTACTGTGCTTGAATACATGTGCTACAAAATGCATTATACACGAATATTTTTAACAACAATTGCATTTCATTTGAGAGAAACAGATTTAAGAATGTAAGGGGACAAAAAAAAAGACAATCTGAACTCATACTAGGACCATTTTACACCTAATTCATACTCAGACCAGTGTGTACCACAAGGGATGTTGGAAACAATCTTGAAGGGGACAAAATTGTGTTTTTGTTACCACTCGAACAAAGGGAAAAGTATCTTTATCCCATGTCGAAAGATGAAAGTTATGACATACGGACTATCTTATTCTTGAATTTATCTTTTCATGATATATACACAGAAAATATGACAAGCGGTGAATGTTTTCAAGTAGTGGCAATCATCAAGAAATTATAGTAGTCATGAAAAAGATCAGTAAAGCATACAGTTCCATAAAACCACCAGATGATACCCCTTCATTACGACCAAGAAAAAGATTAAGTCGATCAACTTAAGAAATATCAAACTGATATAATTCAAAATAACCAGAAACTCACAGGAACTGCAAGCTACACAACTTCAAGCACTTGAGAATTCTCATCTTGGCATTTCATGACTATCAGCTCAACTTAATCTGAATCATCGTACAGTCCCTCATCGTCAGATGGCTCGTCAAAAGATCGAATATCAACCTGATAGCGAAGAATTCCCCCAATGCCGCCAAATCCTCGGCAGAACTGTGATCCCTCTTGAGACTTGTTGGTGACAAACTCAAGTGTACAGCCAAAGTTTTTGTACTCGTCCGCAAACCACTCCAGCAATGGCATTTTGTCTTGAACCTCCAATTCTGCAGCTGTCTCCAAATCCTTGAAGTTGCTCTGGTCACCCGCCTGATCCTTGTTTAAGTGTTTAACGACAATCTCATTGGTTGTGCTGTTTTTGAGCACATAACGATTTATATCCAAATTTTCCCATACAATCAGTGTTTCAACAGCTCCCATCTCCAAAGCTTTTATTGTGTCATCCACACCAAAAACATATTTTCCAGTATCTTGACTGATTTCTTCAAAAAACTTCCCTATCAAGCGCTTTTCTTGTATGAACTTCACATTGGAAAGAATTTCACCAGATAATTCAATGGCCTGATTGAAACCATTTTCTCCTCCATACGACACATCTACCACATTGAGTATCTTGGCCTGGAGGCGAGGATCAAACATGTCGGATTGGCTCAGCTCAGTCTTGAAATCAGCTGATCCAGCTAGTATTAATCCCGACACATTTGGTTGACTCGTTGTAGGGTTAATAAAAAATTGAGTAGCAAGTTCTGCTGTCTTTCTTACATAGTTGTGGCGCTTTTCCATTCGAAGACGAGCAAATCTAAGAGCAGATTGTCCTCCTCTTCCATGTTTCTTTGGAAGGTCAACTGTAAATTTGTGAAGCACTTCTCGGGTGTTACCGCTTAATGTCCCGAAAAGGGTGCCATTTCCATCCATGACAATAAACCCAAACTTTTCATCAGATTCCAAGAGTTGACCAAGGGGTTCTGTGTGAAACTTATTGTCGCACAAGTATAAAGAAGCATTTATGGGCTTGAAAGGCACAAGGTCAAAGGTGACCTTCTTCTCCTTTCCGTCTTCAGTCAATATAGTTCCAGTATAGAGCACTAATCCGTTCGGAGGTACTTTGTTATAAAGTTTAAGCCTCTGCTGAGCAGATGTGATTGCACCTAACACAGATTGACGATTCACCCTGCTCTTAATATTTGAAGCTGTTCCATACTCTTCTGCAAGCATTTTAGTGACCCGAGATATTTGATCCCCTGGGGGTATGATCAGGGAGATCATGCTGGTACCATTCCCTCTAGCAGATTCCATAGCCTTGATCAATTTCTTTATTTTCCATATTTCAATGTTCTTATCATTTTCTTGACCTTCAGCCATTGTGAATTATATCACGAGCTATAAATATGAATCAACACAACCTGACGAGTTCATGCATGTATTAAATTTCTCAACCCACTTCATAAAGAAAGGAAACACCAATGGAATACAATCCTCAAATGTCAGATGTTAAAAAGAAAAGATAAATGAAACAACCAACAAGAAGCAGATACAGGAAGCAAACAACAAGGGATTCTACAATAGTTTCTCGTGAGATATATGTCATAACCTTCCACTATGACATGCTCTTTCACAAACTTAAAGAAGAAAATACTTTCTGATTGTGTATGCAATTTTGTCTTAAAACCATATGCACATTCTTTTTTCTGGCAACATCCATCATGTGACTCCATGATATAACTGCAAGGAATGTTGCATGTGAATGGGAAACACCAAAAGGCAAACCAGAGTTACCAGAAATGAACGATAAATTGTGAATTTGAACAGTCATTCTGAAATGAGGTACACTAGGTCGCTAAATTTAGTGATCTAGATCATATTTTCCTATAACTTCCCTCTCATTAATTTTGTGGGAAAAAAGTATTGTACAAAGGTAAATAGTAAAAAGTATAATTCTATGCATTAATTGGTAGCATTCCCTTTACTTTGTCAAGCATATAGATTATGGAAGTACTGTATTATATTGAAGCTACTCAAAATTTATCACCGGCACAATCTACCAACCCTCAGTATATCACATTTTCTTCTGGTTGCAAATTTTGATCCCCTGTCCATTCCATCGACCATACTAATCTATAGCAAAAAACTGAACAAAATAATCTGATTAAAGTCAGTTATGGTGACAATCCAAACACATAAAATGGGAGGAATTTACAATACAAAAAATATATAAAAATGGAGAGAAAAATATTACGAACTGATAAAACATCATGTGTATGGAGAAGAATAAGAATTACGAATTCTAAAATATAAAGAAACAGAATAATGATGGTAAAATCCAAAAAATAAATATTACGAACTGATAAAACATCATTTGTTCATCGTATATGATGGTAAATATCGATATGTTCTATTTCTCCATACACACGTTTTTGCAATTTCTTACGCCATTCTTCATTTCTCGATGTTCTTGTACTGCTCATAAGGGTTGGATATCATTTAATCATCCAAAATCCTATGTGGATATATATTTAAGTCCTATTTCGATTAGATTTTTTGCTACCTTGTTTTGGGAGTTTGACCAACTTTACAAATAAACCAACCTCATATACAAGTAAATTTTAGTAGTCTTAGATTTTGTATTTCAAATCTTGTATATCTGGAAAAAGCATTTATATAACCAAAATACATGCAATAGATTCTCTAGCCTAGAATAGAATAAAGAATGCAAGTGAAAAGACACAGGCATCTTTAGATCGTCAAGTACTTCCCAATCAGTATCACTAGCGAAGTAGATTGCTTTTTCTTTATTAGTTAGGAATGCCATTGAAGATGGGTTAAACCAAGCCTAATGGTCGACCACATTCAACCGTCAAAACTCATGTGTTGGCATCCTTTTCTTAGATAATAAGTTCTATTTTTAAGGTGTCCCTATGTCATTCTTATAGTTGCCGAAAGGTCAAAGGCAGTCTCTTTAGATTCAATTCCAATGCTTTTTTCAACAGAGGCACTCGCTTAAGCCAAATTTTCTCATTCAAACTTTCCCAAGCAGAAATGACAGGCATGTATCGACTATGAAGATGAGGCCTGAGACAAAGAAAAGAGTTCTGGTTCTTTAAAGATCTCTTAATTCCGCGAAGTGGAAAACGAAGCACGTGAACCCCAATTCGTAACAGGAAGATTTTTGCCTTGTTAGTATCCCTTTGTGAGTCTTCTGCTAAAGAATTTATCCTTAGTTACGCACTATTTACAATGGTAAATTATCCAAAAAAAGGCCGGTAGAAGGTATCTAGGGAAGACAAATATATTTCCAGTCAACTTGACTGCAGTGTGTTCAGCTATTAGTTGCAACACATTAAGGGGAGGCGGGCAACAAAAGAATTCTAATGGAACATAATAAGCCATTTTTCAATAGAATACCAAGGAACCCTTCCAATATAAAAGAGGCAGCTGCCCCTCTCACTCTCCTCCCTCCCCTCCTTGTGGGAGCCCGAAAGTGCTTCTGAACAAAAACTAGTAGTGGCATTGGCACAAAATTTTACCAAACAGTTTATTCCCATCAACGTGAAGAAAGGAAATCGCAAGCAATTTAAAATCACCATCACCACTCATCATTACAACCAGCCATTTCCATCACCATCACAAAAACCTTCAAAAGTCTCCATTACCTCTAACTCTATGTTTTGCGTATTAATTGTCTTGTGGAGGATGTTTCTATCAACATCTCAAAGACATCATAACATCTATCAATTACTGCCCCAAAACAATATAAAGGAGAAGTTTTCGACTTATAGGGATATATTCTAAACTTATTGTGTATGTAACTTGACAATCCACAGTTCAAACACTCGACAGCAATTGTTCTCCAAGAATGCAATCATGTTTTACGTTGATAGAGAAGGATAACAAACAAGCCAAATCATAGCATATCTGTTGCTAATTAAAAGCCACACCAAGTAAATGTAAATAAATCGAAATAGTTTATATGGATGGAATTACATTGTCAGGGACAAAAGTTGCAGAACAACCTTCACATAATATAGACGTGTTTTAAATATTATTTTATACGTCTTGTAATACAACTGCATTTTCTTATTTATTCATCATTCATTGTTTGTTTTTCATGAAAACAAAAAGCAAGACCCACCTCGGAATAACCTAACCGCATAATGAAAATCTGTAGAAGTTATTAATTTTATATTCCTCTAAAACGGAAAAAGAGAAAGACGTCACAATCTTGTCCAAATTCAATGACCACATCATATAAAAATTTAAGCCGTTAGAGGGAGTCTAATTTATTCATTTATACTTATATATTCAACACGCCCCTTACATATGGCCAAATTCATTTTTAGTTATGACGTCTGAAATGTGCAATTTTTTAAAATGCTAGGCAACAAGACTTCAACCCAAAACTTTTACTAGCACTAGTACCATACTTAATCACCACTTCATCTAAAAGTTAAATTTATATGGTTAGAGAGATTTATTTGTATATTTATTATCAACACGTCCCATCACATGCAAACTGCTATATTTTTCTTCAAAGGCCTAATAAGAGAAGTTTTCATCATGAACAGTGGTGCAATTTTCATTTAACATTCGAAGAACTAATCCAGGACCTTTATCTAATCATCTGTAATTCTTCCATAAACATTTTTCATAAAATTTATTATCCATTTATCAGTAGATGAGAGGATTAGAACACGAGGGCACGAACCACAAACATCTGGATTCGAATCCCTGCTCGCTCACAACCAGCCCAAAAAGGAAAATACGTTCCCCTCTTGGAGTAGTAAAATTAATATTTTCATTTCTTTTCACTTCAATCTTTTCGAATACACAAGAATCTTAAACTAGCAAATAAAACCATCCCTTTTTCACACACTCAGACCATCACTAAAATCCTGAACAGTCAGCAAAGGGTAAAAAAAAGATTCATGATAGCTCAACCCACAATCCCAGCGCAAAAAACGCACACAAATAATTCATACAGAAAGATTTAATAAAAATCAAATGTTGAAATTCATATCAAAGTGAAAATAAATAACCACAAAGAAAAGGGAGTAAAAATTATCGACGGAAATGAATTTTACGCACCTTCTGCTGGAAGAAAAGGGTGTCTAAAACAACATGAATCGAGCTGAAATTCTGAAAACTGAATATATTTATAGGCGTGTGGATAAAATGTGAGGACTAATTTTCAATGAATATTTTTCTAAATTGTTTGACAGCTAAGTTACTTTGGCTGCTACTATTTGAGTATTTGGACAGGATTGCAGTAAATAAATTTTCTTCTTTTTTGTTCCTCTTTCAGTCAAAAATTAGTATTTAGCATTAGTGGATTAATTATTTATTCTTATTA
Organism: Forsythia suspensa; assembly: GCA_023638005.1. Taxonomy (NCBI): domain Eukaryota; kingdom Viridiplantae; phylum Streptophyta; class Magnoliopsida; order Lamiales; family Oleaceae; genus Forsythia; species Forsythia suspensa. Next base: position 32,429,060 of record CM042674.1, on the reverse strand, counting down.
AGTAATGTATTTATAATCAATAATTATAAATAATTATTCCAATTGATTAATGTCACAGAGACTCAAAATTTGTAGGAAAGATAATAGTGTTTGTACATAAAGTTGAACAAATGTGTACAGAATACTTATGTGGTGAAAAATGGTCAAAAAATCAAAAAAAAAAATTACCACTTCTTCCATCATAGAACCAGACCATAAAGTAAAGAAAATGATTTTACCACTCCCTTTCTCACAAACCAGACCATTGGAGAGAGAAAAAGTAAAAAAAAACCCACCATTGCTTTCACTTCTAATATACGTCTGATTATTTGATTAGAAGCTGATGATCGCTGAAAACAGTAAATCCATCAACTATTCGACTGACCTATAAGTCTTCGTTCAAAAGTAAAGGTTGTAAAGTACACAACTTTTTTGGTGAAAATTGTTGATTTTCAAATTGTATTATTCTAGGGTTTTGATTATGATAAATTAGAATATATGTTAAATTTGATGTATTTTTTCGGCAAAATTTTTGGTGGTTTAGGATTCATTTTTTCTATTTTCGTTAAGGATTTTTTTTTGTTAATAATTACTTGAAGAATCCATAAACCAAAGGAAATTTCCTCATATAGGTAGGAGTAAAAATAGAAAAAAATACTTTTTTTTTATTAATTTTTTAAATTTTTTTTAGTAGCCTTCAAAAAATTAAAATTTTTAAAATACCCATGTACCTTTCTTCCATCATCCTCATCTTCCTCTGATGTGACATATCTTTTTCACACATCCGTGCATTGAAGGATTCACAACATTTGTGATAAATCTCCTATATGGACATATTCATCGAAGAATGTATTTATACTCTCACTCAATTGAATAGTTGACATCTCTGGCCAATAACTACTTTTTAAGAAACATGAAATCCAACGACTTTTGTCTTTGTAAAGTCCAGACAACTAATCATTCTCTTGCAATTTATACATTTCAATCATCTGACTCCAACTCTATTAAAATTCTTTAGGACTTTGTAAATCATAAACTAAACCATGTACAGCAAAAAGTATTAGACTCTTATGACAGTAGTTGCCAAATTTTTCAAGTAACTTCTTCATTATATGCCACGAACACTATTTATGCTTCGTATTTAGAAAATGATTTGAATTACATTTTGCGTATAGCCTTATCTTCATCGGTAATTGTTCCATTGGGAGTCTGATCCTTCATGCATTCAAGTCATGTCCTAAATAACCAAACAAATATCTTCATATCCTCGTTAGAAACTAAGTCACATCCAAGCAATGTTGATTGTCCATGATGATTCACTCCAACAAAAAAAACGAAAGGCATGTCGTAATTATTAATAGGTATATAGTATCAAATGTGACTACATCGTAAAATTTCTTATATGCTAATCTATACCTATTATCTGTCTAAAATATGTTCTTAAATCGAGACTCTTCATCCAAGTCCATACTAAAGTAAAAACCAGGACAATGTATTTGTATTTTTGAAAAGTAAGCATGTATTGCAGCAGCATCTCATTCCCTAAGTTTTAACCACCTAACTTTTTCAATGTAGTTTCTACAATTCTTTTCGACACATGTCATCTTGTCATTTCCACATTCTTCATCAATAGCTGGGTTATAACTTTTGTGTAATAAAATTCCAACTATATCATCTACTTCAAGCTTCTATTTCACACGTGCACTAAGTTGTTGATTGCATCAATACAACCTGGATTTGGAAGGATTTTATGATTATGTTCAAAGTGAACTATGTTAATTCGCTATATTCCACAAATCCACGAATATATTTGTCAAGATAGCTTTACATCATGTTTAAATGGTTGGTTGAGACTTCAATAAGTGTTTGTAGTATTAGCTATTTGGCCATCTCGGGTATATGTAAATTTCACATATCTTACAATCTCATTGTCACCATTCTTCGAATTTTTTTTTTTCTAAATGGAAAACCTAGATGATAAGCATAGCTTTTGTAAAATTCAAATATTTCGTTATCGTCCTTAAGCTTCATCCCAAACTTAGGCACAATTGCACTATCTTCTCCTAATATTTCTTCATCAAATATGTTCATATTGTTCCTTACTATCTCGTTATCAGATTCTCCCAAACTTCTATCATCCACAACTCCAACATTCCTATTACTGTCTCATTATCGAAATATGAAATTTGATTTCCTAGATAAAAATACAAAATTTGAAAAAAAAAATAATAATTACACAGATAACATAATGAAGACCCAATCAAATAACACAATTAATCCGTGCAGATCCAAGCGTGAAAATGGCAGCCACAATACCATTTTTTAAAGATAAAGGTACTTGGGTCTCTATTCTAATTTCAAATTTCGGATTTTGTAACAAAGAGAGTTTTTTTTTTTTTCCGGTCAGAAACAATCTAAAATAGACATTAAATAGTGTAGAAAAAAGAAAAACTTTTATCCATGTGTTCAAATATATAAAAAAATCAAAAAGAAAAGAAAAACCTCCATCTCTCTCCTACCTTCCAATTTTTCTTAGGAGCCCATAACAATATTTTAATCCAAGATTGCTTCTCTTGTGTTTCATTTTGAGCGGTGGAGAAGAAAAAATCTATCTTGAGCATTCTGATTAACAAAAAAAAGGAACCAAACAATTACATGTATCAATTATTTCTTCGATGTCACTAGAGATGATGGAAGTTGAGCGGTGGAAAAGAAAATGTCGCTGGTGGTTTCAAAGTTTGGGAGCGTTCTATCTCTACCATTCTCCATGTCCCTTTCTCGCTTTTGGCATAAACACATTTGGGCAAAATATTTATTTCAATTTAAATTTTATTCAAAATATTGGGAGATATTGGTTTCTCCTATCACGATATTTTGACTCTGACCACATAAGCATTTTGTACCCAAATATTTACAACTCTGTGTACAAGTAACATTATCTTTGTAGAAATATTAGGAAAACTTGCGGTGTTGATTACCAATTTGTGACATCTGAAATAAGTTGGATTTCAATCGTTGCCGTGTAATATTTTATTGACATGCGCTTACAATTTTTTTTTACAAATGTGTATTCATTTGCGCATGTTTGGCGGTGCTTAAATTATTATTTAAGTATTTATAAGTTGTGGGAATGTGTGGATAAGAAGTGATTAGTAAGTTGTGAGTCCTACAAAATGTAAAGATAAAAAGTATGTTTGATCAACTTAAATAATTTAAGCTTAAACAAACGATCACTTAATTAATTTCACCGTTAAATTATTGAAATAATAACATAAAATCAAACAGCTCTAATATCATTCTAAAAATAGTTTTCAAATTGTTTAATAATAATGTATAGTTGTACAAAGAGTAAGCGTTTAACTTTGGAATCATTATGTTACTTTATTATAGATATACTTGAAATAATAAATACTTTTGACATTATTATATTAGTATTTAATTTAAACATATTTAATAAAAGCGGTATAATTTAGAATATAATGTATAATATCTAGTTAAAATGGAGAGCGGAAGATAGTTGAAAATTAATATGGTAAAATAGATTTTAATATTTCTAAAAGCTAAATAATTTTTTTAAAATCAGTTATAACATTTTTCGGGTTTCCACTATGATACACGTACTGAACTATGGTTAGATACCCAGTACAAAAGTGTCTCATCATGTGAGAGTAGGCATCAATTACATCTACAATGCAAAACTATATGAGCTAATACTTAATTAAATACTGACATACATGAGCATGTGCCTGTCTATGAGTCTGTCCTAGTCGCTAAAACAACTCAGGAAACTCCACTGGCAAATAAATCACCAAATAGGCCTAGCATCGTTATACGATGCTCGCACATGTCGATTCGCAATCCATGGACCACCAAAGACCTCCTGTATACGAGGTGCGAGACCCTAATACCTTATCATTGACTACCCAAAGTGATCGTTGGGAGCATCAACATGTATATCTATCTAAGCACCTAAAAGTATGATACGCAAAGTATGCCGATTCCATTACACTGCTATCATCTCATTCTGAATGTCATGCATGAATGTTTACAAACATCTCTTTTTATTCTTGTTATCTCTTCCTTTGCAAGTTTTGAATGACCACTTCTTTCGGAGTCACGCATATGTCATGCACGTGTATATAAATGTCATAGTATATCTAGTGCACCATGTATCATGTATGAGTCATAATGCCATATGACAATATTCCAATAAAAATTCATGTACATAGCTACAAAAATACATCTCATGTAATTACATAGGAGCGCGTTATAATATGGATATTGTTATTTTATATTATAATTGAGTTGTTACTTATCTTTATCTTTGTCTTTCGTAGCATTCAAAACTTCATTCTTCCACATTTTGTATTTAAGTTAGCATCTACATAGCTCATATATCCAGTCATGACCATATTAGCAGATGTTGGCAGCCAAAGGAAAATTTAGTTGCTTTTTTTAAAGTTGCGGATCCCACGTGGTAATGACCAATTCAGTGTTGTCAAGGTCAACTTGCACACTTGACAAAGCATTGTGCCATTGTTGTATGAAACAATTGTGGTCCCCCTTTAATAGTGACTCAGTCGGATGACAAAGTCATTTGTGCCAAAATTGCCTTTCCTACATAAAAACAAATATTTGGACAAAATTGCCCTTTATACATTATAAGTTGATGCCTTTTATTTTTGAAACACAACTTCCAATAATATATACAAATACGTGTAGTAATCAATTGTTCGAGATCTCCCTTCTACAATATGGGGGTTGCAAATATCCACTGTAATTGCACGTCGTACTGTGTTCCAATACCGTGCCACGCGGTGCCCAACACCGGCCTCTCTAATTGTTTCGTCAAATTGTAAGTCTGTGTCTTGTTCATCAAAGTGCTCTCCATGCGAAACCCTTGTGAAACCATGATCGGCAATATCTACCATATGCATGTAGTTGTGAATTGCCATTGTGGCAATGACAATGTCAGCATATGTGCTGAATTTGTACCGTGACATTTTTTCCAAAATGTGGAAGCTAGATTTCCTTACACCGAACATGCACTCGATAATATTCTGACATGACGAATGATTCTTATTGAATTTCTCTTGTAGATTTCTTGGGCTTCGTCCTTTCTAGGGGTCTATGAATCCTATTCTATGTGGGAATCCGGTGTCGATCAAATAGTACTTCCCATTCTCCGGCATTGGAAAATTAAGTTCTAATCGAAACAAAGCAGCATTCAACATTCTGCTATCGTGTATTGTGCCCTTCCAACCTGACATTACGAACATGAAGCACATGTTAAAATAACACATGGCCAAAAAATTGTGTCGTATAGCCTTTTCGTCCTATGAACGAGATGTATTCCGCCGATGGAAGTGTGGCCTTAACATGCATCCCATCGATGGGGCCAATGCAATCTTGTGTCAGTTAATATTTATTAACAATTCAACAACCATTTTGCAAGATTTTATATACGAAACTACACACATGCTCTTCTTTGTTCTAAATTAAAGACGAACAATTACCCAAAATGATGCGTGCTTCGCAAAGGTCGGTCAATGAAAATGGACTCCGATGTTGTAAGTCGGGCGCGGCTTTACTTGATCACTCGTAAAATAGCGTACAACTCGTAGCACACAATGGAAATGTCTATTGACAGTTTTCGTTGAATGCCCGAATAGCTCTTGTACTAGGCGGTGGCCTATCCCGTGTGCAATAACAAAGATAAACATACCCACCACTTTGTAAAGAGACACCCCGCCACTATCTTGCAATGCATACGTGTTTCGTAGAACATTGTAAAACCCGATAAAAATGTTGGGTTTCGTTTGCAAATTTCAATAACAGCAATCCCCATTTCCATGCAACAATTCCCTTATAAATTGTTCTCCACTACGTGAGTACATGTATGAAGGCCCTCTTTCTATGTTTCATGAATAATAATTTCTAACTATCCCACAAAAGAGCATCCACCCTATGTTATCGTTGTCCAACTCTTCAAGCTCTACACGAGTAATAGGAAGAACTTTTATGGAAAGGATTTGAATGTTTAAAATGATCTGCACAATGCTTATCAGTTACCACACATTGATTTCATTTGCAATCTGCAATCTCAACCGATAGATGGTGATAAGTGATGTAATATTCACTCATGAATCAGTAATCATTATAAAATTCATCATTGATTGAGTAAACAGATTAAAAAGTAGTGAAAAATGTAGGTTACAATATAAATTTTTCTAAAGTTGAAAGAAACAAATTCAATAAGGAATCACAACACGACACAACTTATATTTCCTAATTGTAAAGGAATAAACATAAAACATATAGCCACATATTGTTTCAAGTCTCTTGCATTACACAGTTGAAACAATTAATACACATAAAAGAAACAGATAAACTCCATGGCATGTTATTATATACAAAAACACTACATAAAATAATAATAATAAACACATAATAAAGTAACAAATCATATAGCCAACTCAAGTAAATAAACAATTACCCATTGAATGTCACGAATCTGGTACGGTCACTTACGAGACTCGTCAAAGATGAATTGCAACAACCTAAACTTCTCCTCATGGGTATTTATATCCACGAACAGTGCACGAATTTTATCTTCCTACATGTATTGGAAGGCGTAAAAGTACAATGGACTTTCTCTGACTATCCCAAGAAGGCCGCAAGCCATTCAGATGCATTCAGAAATGCATGGGATACCCGCGGAAGAAGTGACACGACGATCTTCCACCTCCCAGCCAAAGGATACAAGATTGTTTATTGAAGCTGAATTATTTCAGCTCCAAATTTCTTTTTCATCGCACAAGTGATTCCACCTAACGACTTTCTTTCACTGCTGCCTGAGGCCTGCCCCCATGTCATCATTGCTCATGACGAGTTGAAAACTTGGAATCTGTCGTACTGTCGCTTTCATCACTTCCATCGTTCTTGTCTTTGTAGTCCTCAACATGGCTTTGGCCAGACCCGAACGCTCCAACTTGAAAATACTAACTGGGTGTCCACATGCGTACCTAGTGGCAAATATTTTGCCGAACAAAGTTAGATATTGATGATAGAAAACAGACACATCTCGTCCTCTACATCTTAGGAATTTTTTGTGCTTCTACAAATGTCAAGTTTCAATAGTGTAAATTCAGCAAAATGATATGTAAATATTAATTTTCTTTCATTTTCTCTACGGGAAAAACAAACAGAACTCATTTTTTATTTTCATTTTACTATAAATAAGTAATAAGCAGTCTTATTTTTATATTTTTGTCAAGACCTTTGATAAGCCCCCAATCAAAGCAACATATACGAGGCACAAGAAGTGTAATGGCAACAAGGGCATATCACAAGCAATGGTGGGAGACAATGTGGGGTCTAGAGGATCATAACCAACTGCATGTGCTAGCCGCTCAGCAAGGAAGATTCTAGATAACATCAAAATAGAAAAAAGAGACAAGAAAAAGAGAAGAGCGTACACAGAAAATGATAGTGGGAGAGTAGAGCCTCTCGAAATGCTCTTTTTATTGTAATTCATTTATTGTCAATTTACATTCAATCAATTTGTAACCCAAAGATAGAAAGTCACAAATATATATTACAAACTTTTCCTATTTCCTATCAAATTGTTTTTCACTCCTTCCTTGGTAGATTTCATTTGGAATCTGCTGAGAAAATCTGCAACAAATCAAATACACAAACATCACACCTGCCTTGATCGATTACCAACGACGATTTGAAACTCTGGTGACACCACTGGAAGAATTGCCAGAGGCTAATTTCATAAATGGGCTTAGACCCAAAATTAGAACAGAAGTGCACCTACTTAAACCTCAAGGATTGGGCCAACTAATGGAAAAGACACAAACGATTGAAGATAGGAAATGGGTACTAAGAAATCCATTTGGAGAATTTGGCCCAACAAAACAAAAAACCCCATACCATCTTCCAGCTTACCCAAATGATCAAAATGCAACACTCTCTGGTCTAAAAGCATCATCACCAACTAGAGCTAGGGTTATGTCCATGGAGAAATTTCAACAACGACCTTTCTATAGGCTAAGTGAGGACGAGCTACAAGCTAAAAGAGAGGGGGTTGTGTTTCAAATGTGATGAAAAATACACTATTGGCCATAGATGCAAAAACAAAGAGCTGCAAGTTTTGTTGGTACAAGAAGATGGGGAATCAGAGATGATTGAAGAAGAAAATGAGAAAGATGACCTGGGTCCGACCTTAGAAATAGCAGAAGTGGTGGAAGTAGTGGATTTGGCCCTCAATTCAGTGGTAGGGCTAACTCTACCGTTAACAATGAAGGTTAGATGGATGATTTTCGGGTAAGAGGTAGTGGTTTTTATAGATTCTGGGGCTTCGCACAACTTTATCTCATCTGAACTAGTACATAAATTGGACCTGTCACAAACGTCCACTACGGGTTTTGGCATTGTAATGGGGTATGGGTTAGCAGTAAGAGGAATAGGTGTGTGCAATAAAGTGGAGCTAGAACTCTAAAACATAAACATAGAAGAAGACTTTCTATCGTTAGATTTGGAGAGTTCCGATGTTATACTGGGAATGAAATGGCTAGCAACGTTGGGAGTAACAGGGGTGGATTGAAAGAATTAAAGATGTCTTTTAAGGTTAGTGGAGCATCGTTAATGCTACAAAAGGACCTGAGTCTGAGTAAAACTTTAGTATCCATAAAGTCTATGATTAAGGCATTTCGGGATAATAGAGAATGAATACTCTTGGAATTATAAAGCATCACGACATAATTCAATAGTCCTCAGTCGGTAATTCTTGAGGCCCTCCAACAGGTGTTGAACAAGCACATGGGAGTCTTTGATGAACCAAAAGAGTTACCACCCCACAGAAGCAGAGACCACTCAATTGTGTTACAACCAGGTTCCGTACCTGTAAATGTAAAGCCATATAGATATATGTACATGCAGAAGAATGAGATAGAGAGGTTAGTTCAATAGATGTTAGCAGTCGGCATAATTCGACCAAGCACTATCACGTTTTCCAGCCCAATATTATTGGTTAAAAAGAAAGACGGAAGTTGGCAGTTTTGCATTGATTACTGAGCCTAAACTGTGTGACAGTGCTAGATAAGTTTTCCATTCCGGTGATCGAAGAGTTGTTAGATAAATTACATAGGGCAACCATATTCTCGAAGCTAGATTTGATGACGGGGTGCCATCAAATACGGGTAACAATAAAGGACATTCCGAAAACTACCTTTAGGACTCATGAAGGCCACTACGAGTTCCTGGTGATGCCCTTCGAGTTGACCAATGCCCCGACCACTTTTTAATCCTTGATGAATGAGGTTTATAAGGCCCAGCTGCGGTGCTTTGTCTTGGTTTTCTTTGATGACATACTAGTCTATAGCCGAACTTGAGAGGACCACTGTAAGCATCTTAAGTGTGTGTTGGAGCTATTAGCCAAACATCAACTTTACGCTAATAGAAAAAAATTGTCAATTCGGGTATGAGAATGTAGAGTACTTGACGCATCTCATTTTCCAGAACGGAGTAGCCGCTGGTGAGTCTAAAATTCAGGCCATGTGCAAATGGCTCAGCACTCACTGTCTTAAAGAACATCGATGATTCCTTGGGCTCACGGGATATTACAGGAGGTTTGTCAAGGATGATGGAAAAATAGCAAGGCCACTTACAGACAAATTGTGGAAGGACAATTTTTTTGGAGATAATCTTGTTGAAGAGTCTTTCCAAAAAGTGAAGGTTGCCATGGTAATAGTGTTGGTTCTAGCATTGGCTGATTTCAATAAACAGTTTGTGATTGAAACAGATGCATCGGGGTATGGACTGGGGGCATTACTGATGCAAGAGCACATGCCGATAGCTTATTACAGTCATGCACTCAACCCAAGAGGCCGGGGTAAATCAGTCTATGAAAGAGAGCTCATGGCTATTGTGTTCGCAATTTAGAAATGAAGGCACTATCTATTAAGGTAGAAATTTGTGGTTCGGACCGATCAAAAGAGCTTAAAGTTCTTATTGGAGCAGAGAGAAGTTAGTCCAGAATATCAAAAGTGATTGGTTAAGTTAATGGGTACTACTTTGACATTTATTATCGACCCAGGATAGAGAACGAGGCAGCTGATGTATTATCCAGAATTAACTCGGCATCAGAGTCGTTAGCACTATCAGTACCACGCATAATTTTTTTTGGATTAGTTGGTAGATGAGGTAAAAGAGAATGAAGAACTGCAGAAATTTTTGAAAGAGATTGAGGCGGACTCACTAACACACCTGGGGTATTCAGTAAAATATGAGAGATTACTTTACAAAGGGTGCCTAGTTATCCCAAAGAGGTCAACCCTAATACTCATACTGTTGTAAGAAGGGCACAACGAAAGTCTAGATGGGCATTCGGGGATCCTTAAGACTTATAGGAGGTTGTCAGCCAATGTTTTTTGGCCTGGAAGGAAACGAAATATTCAGCAGTATGTCAGTCAATGCTCTACATGTCAACATAACAAATACGTGGCACTATCCCCAACTGGCTTGTTATAGCCGTTGCCTATTCTAAATCATGTATGGAAAGAGGTGACTATAGATTTTGTAGAAGGGTTACAAAAATCAAGGGGATAGACACAATCTTGGTAGTGGTGGATCGGTTTAGTAAGTATGCGCATTTCGTAGGGCTGAAATATCCATTTACAGCAAGTTTGGTGGCAGTTTTGTTTATGAAAGAAGTGGTCCGATTACACGGCATTTCAAAATCTATTGTGTCTGATAGAGATAGAATTTTCATGAGCAAATTTTGGGAGGAATTGTTTCACTTGCAATGGACTAGGTTGAGCCAAAGCACCACTTACCATCCTCAGTCGGATGGTCAATTCGAGGTGGTGAATCAAACACTAGAGACATATTTACGATGCTTTGCATCAACAAAACCAAAGGCTTGGTCTAGTTGGCTACCATGGGCTGAGAAATGGTACAACACTTCCTTTCATACTGCTTCCAAAACTACTCCATTTCAGATATACGGCCGAGAGCCACCCCCACTAATTCTTTATGAGAAGGGAACATCTCTTTTGGATAAAGTAGAAAGGCAGTTGGTCGAGCAGGACAACATTTTGGATGAATTTAAAATCTAGTTAAGTAGAGCTCAATCGAAAATGAAGGATAGTGCTAATGTTAAGCGACGAGAAGTACAGTTGGAGGTGGAGAAGATGGTCTACTTAAAGATTCGACCGTATAGACGCAAGTCACTCGTTATGCGGTCTAATAAGAAGTTGTCACCAAGGTTTTATAGACCTTTTTTTATCAAAAAGAGGATAGGTCCCGTGGCATACAAATTGAAATTGCCCCTCACTGCTCATATTCACCTAGTATTTCATATATCTCAATTACGCAAGGCAATAAGGCCGATTCATGAAGTCATGGGACTGTCCCCACAAATCAATGGTGAATTGGAAATGTTGGTGGAGCCGGAAGCTGTTTTAGGCCTGCGTCCAAGAGCAGAGAATAATATCAAGGATAATGATGTCTTAATTCAATGGAAGGGACTTCCTCATTTAGAGGCAACATGGGAACCGTTTGACGCCATTAATATATAGTTCCACTCCTTTCACCTTGAGGACAAAGTTAATTTTGAAGGGAGGGGTAATGATAAACCCCAAATGAAAGCAACAAATACAAGGTACAAGAAAGGTAATGGCAACAAGGGCATATCATAAGCAACTGTGGAGGACCATGTGAGGTCTGGAGGATCATAACCAACTATATGTGCAAGCCTTTCAGCAATAAAGATTCTAGATAACAGCAAAATAGAAATAAGAGGCAGGAAAAAGAGAAGAGCATACACAAAATAATAGTGGGAAAGTAGAGCCTCTCGAAGTGCTCTTTTTATTGTAATCCATTTCTTGTCAATTTACATTCTATCAATCTGTAACTCAAAGATAGAAAGCCACAAATATATATTACAAACTATTCTTATTTCCTATCAAATTGTTGTTCACGCCTGCCTTGGTGGATTTCATTTGGAATCTGCCGAGAAAATCTACAACAAATCAAATACATAAACACCTGGTCCTATCAACCGCTAAAAAGAATTTGAAGCTTCGGCCTTGTTGCATGGAGTGGAGAAATTAAATAAATTTTCGTGCCAATTTTTTTCCTCAAAATTAACACCAATGCGCACACACTTGCAAACATAATTTGCACATTGAATTTCCCAAGAAAAAAAGCTTAATCAAATACGTAGCTCTTTCATTCTTTCTTCTAATTTTTTACAAAGAATTGAAGCTTTTTGAGAAACACTTGGAAGAGAAAAAAATGGTTCAATTCTCATATACAGTTGTGGGGTGTAAATTGTTGAATAGTATTAAATTAACTCGGATGATATTATTTTAATTGTACCCATAATCATAGTATACAATTGATAAGGTGGACAAGAATATGAGATATACCCTACAAATTTGATGAATTATTTCTTATAAAAAAAAAGGGCAGGATTAGTATTTATTTATGATCAAAATTTATTGTTTTCTTTAAATAAAATAATTATACACAAGTGAATGCATGTTTGGTGAATGCATGTTTGGTGGTGCTGAAATTATTTTATGTCAATGTAAAATTTTGTAGTAAGTATTGTATTACATTTATTTGTTGACTCTTAAATTTTTTTCTCAAAATATTAGTTTGTTTGATTTTATTGTGTTGAGCCACTTAAACATGAAGATGAGTAGTTTTGCACGTTCAAATTAAGTTATAATTCCAACATTCGATTAATATTCTGAAAAATATTCAAAAATATTATATTCTTTTAATTTCTGCAATTTGGTTTTCAACAAACTGATTGTGACACCAAACTTCAACTTATTTTGATATGTGGAATTTAAATATGCACACACGAAACATATATAAAGCGATAAAAATGATACATCACAAATAATATACTTCAAAAATATATGGGATGGAAATAATGGATTGTACTTTGATTTTCCAATCCTACCATTCGGGCAAAGCGTTAATTGTATTCGAGTGGTGGTCAATGCCAATACTAGTTCCCCATATTCATTAGTTCGTTGAAGGTCAAAAATTCTGCTTCAACGGTTTCTCACTGGTTTTTGAACTGTGCTTTTGTGTACTGGCGGCCCATAATTGCTTAGAACCACTCTATAATATTTTTTCATCCCTCTAGAGTGAAGTGGGACCAAAGTTGCCGACCTGCAATAATTTCTTCCTCGCATAAATGGATGAACACTCTCTTGGCCTCCGGGTCCCATTGCGCACTTGTTCGGGTCGGGTTTCCCAACATTGATTTCTTTCATTTGACAAAACATGATGCTTCGAAGCCCGGGATTAACATATATGTCCCTAATCTGTAGTAATGAAAGGAAAGCTGATCAATGATACAACAAACTGAACACGAAAAGAAGTAAGCATGGGGGGAGGGGCGGCGGACATAGACCAAGCAATGAACCCACATCATAAACAAAACCCAAACATCATTGCATGGCTAATTTGTGTCACTACAAATGGCAGGAACCGATAACACAATAAGACCATACTTTATATAAGGAATGAAAGAAGCAATGCAATCCAGCAACCATTTTTGTCGCTGGAGCTAGGGGCAGATCGAGCAAAAGAAAACCATAAATTTGTAAGAACCGATATAATACCAGCTCAAAAAGAGTTAATCGGAGGATAATTTACATGCAAGGGACCTCAGAACAAAAATTTCCCAAACGTAGACATGATCGAACATTGAATGGCGATTTCAACTCAAAAACGACATGAACTTACAATAAGTGAAACATACCTTGTTAAATCCTCTGTCAATAGACACTTGCTTCATCTCGTGTCACATACCTTGGTAATTTGAAATAGAAGGCATGACAGTAATTTGGACAGACACTGACTACAATTAGAATGGACAGTAATTTGGACAGCACATTTTGACTGCTTATAATCACTCCCAAACACGATCTTAGTTATCAATATCAACTTAAAGGCCAATCGGGGCTAAAAACACAAAAAACAGGATCCCGAGGTAAAACTAGAAAATGGGCGTCAACAAGACACGTAGAGAAAGCAAATTTATACAAAGGTATCCACAATAAATATAATATATTATTGGAAAGATTATCAAGCCAAAAGTCCAATGTATTTTACCCATCTCAATCCGGAGTTTTCTACAAAATATTATTTATGTTTTCATCCGCATTGTCAGATCTTTCATAGGGTGTGGACACCCTCGAGCGGGGATGTCAACACACTCCCAAAAAATGATGAGTGTCGACACCTGCCTCTCTTTACGTGCCCTAACATGCGGTAGTGTGTTTAGCTCATTTTCATGCTTATTTAAAAGTAATTAAAAATACTATATAAAAGAAAATTAGCTTTCATAGCTGGACAGCCTGCTTCGAAGAAAATTCAAAACCTTGAAAATATATAACTTATCACCCCTATTTATAGTTTTCTCGAAGGGTTTGGTAGCAATTAGGAGAAATGTCTTATTTATACGTTTAAATCTTCAAGGTAATTCTTGCAATTATCATTTCCCTAAAAATTTAATTAATCGCCTTTTTAATACCATAACTTTATTAAAATCTCTAAAAACTTCCAAAACTTTCTAAAAATCATTGAAAAATTCTTAAAACGCAGAAAAAAATCCTAAAAACACACAGAAAATTGTGGAATGTTACATTCTTCCCCCTTAGAAAAATTTCGTCCTCAAAATATACACATTCCTAAGTGTCTTTATAATATGAATTTTCGTTGCTACCATACTTTCAATGCACAATGAGTTAATACTTTCAAAGTTATTGAACAATCATAGGTACTTAACTTTGATGTCATTATCTCGTTCTTAGATAACTTCTATTGAACCTTAACTTGAGAACTTTCCTTAGTTCATAAAACATATATCGTCCAATACATGATAACCACTAAAGGACTTATGAATATTGGTCAGAATTTCTCTTTTTCGTCGAAATGTAGTACTTTTCTCAATGGAACTACTTTCATATCAACTTTCTCTCCAACCACGGATTTCAAATCCCTCGCCCAACTCAATACAACTCTTTTGTCAATCATGGATCGTCTTGATCTTCTCACAAAAAATTCTTAACTATTGAATTATCTCTGTTCTAAAATAATTGATGTCCACTGACGTGCACTTCGTAAGGAGTAGTTCCAATAGTTGCCTGATAATTATTGTTAGATGCAAACATTACTAGTAGTCTTCTCTCAATTTCTCCATAGATCTAGCACAAGTGCTCCTAACATATCATGAAGTATCTTAATAGTTTGTTCAAATTGACCTCCAATTGAATATGTTAAATTGTACTAAAATTTAGCTTGACATCCATTGACCTTGTATAAACTTTTTCAAATATTTGATATAAATCTCTTATATCAATTCAATGTGGTGGAAACTAGGATACCATGAAATCTCACAATTTTCTTAACATAAATTTGAACTAATTGATCCGAAGAGAAAGTCATCCATATGAGTAAGAAGTGATCTAATTCAATAAATCTATTGACTATGACCCATATAATATCCTTTCTTTTTAACTATATACAATGCATTCCATCATCTCTTAAGATCTCGAATAGCCATGTGATACGAGATGTCCATAATCGAAGTGTTCCTTCAATCTGTAACATCCATTTGGATACGTTATTTCCTACATTAAATTCTAACGGTGTATGTCTTTTGTCTGCGTACTTCTTTATCCATCTTCGCTGGATATTTTCTCTTTAATCTTTTCAATAGATCGAAACGTATTTTCTATTAACATTAAACTGAACAACTGTCATTTTCCATTTTATCTTAGTATAACAATTGTCAAGGTTTTCTTCCATGTACGACTTTGTATGATAACATTCATATCGAAGCTCGTCAGTTAGTGTTGTACAAAAATTCGATCATGTTAATGTGAAGATTCCAAAAGGCTCAAAGCATGTCTTTTGATATGTGGATCATTCATTCAATTTGTGTATCGATTATACATCAATACATGATAAATTGAAGGATTCTACTTGATGTTGTTGGCTTTGAAGCTACACTTCATCGTACTATTTTTTTACATTCTAACTCGCAAATTGTTCCATCTTAAAAGAGATTTCAATTCATCAATCGATTATACTATTACCCAATATCGCATCATAGTTGATGTTCTTGTAGTGCAAAATTCGGTCTCTCGAAGTACAATAGTCAATAGGCTCTCATTTATTATTTTTTATTGGCTATGCAGAAATGTCTGTCTCTAGAACTGTTACCACCTAATTTTGATCGGGCTTCCACGTCAGCAAAGGCTCAACAAAAGTCCCGTATAAGCCTAACAAGGGCCTCGTAAATTCTAAGAGGGCCTCGGAGGCCCATCAAACATCTTAGAATTCTTGAAATAGAGTATTGCAAGGCCCATGGAGGGCCTCGACATTCATGGCGGACCCATAGGGTCTCACCGAGCTTCGTATCTATTATAACCAGCAAGCAGCACGATATTCTGGAATGACCAGAGAGATAATTGAAGGCAGATTACGTTGGATTGGCACACGGATTCTCATAAAGAAACCAAATCGTAATCTCCTAAAGATTAGACAACATGATAAACTCAAATAAGGTAGATAATCTTGGAGATTATCCTGACAGTCAGTCATCCCTATCCCATAAGGAATGAGGATCTGATCGGGTATCTAATTGATTTGTTTCCTGAATCAATTAGGGCTCTTGTGCTATAAATACAACGTTCCGGTTGTTCTAAAGTACGCTCTTTTTTGCACTTGAATTTTACCATAAACTCTGCTCAAATCTCTGCCTACTTGTCTCTCCCACACTCAATTACTTTTGCTCTCCGTGTATTATTCTTATACCGGCAGTTGACTTGATCGTCGGAGTACCAACGATCGTCGGACCTTTTTTCTCCGAAGATCTTAGTGTCTAACGATTGTTCGAGTATGCAGGTAACATACAAGTTGGCAGAGGAGTGACTGGAGATCTGTTGACACGTGGACGGTGCAGGTTCCGATGTCAACAAGAACCTCTCTCATTTGTCATCGCACGTAGGTTGAAACATTAGCAAGTGATCGAAATTCTAATTTAATGCAAAAAAGAATATATGACAAAAGATATGCGCATTTCTGTCTATACTGCCAAGTCCAACACAAATGTGACGACACCATAGAGCAAAGTTTTCAATACCCAAGGCCATGGGTGTAGACACTTGACCTGAAAATCTGTTTTTTGCATCATTTTACGTTCTCAAGAATGCTATGCTGTGTTAAGGTCATCTCTATGATCTTTTAATTATTTTTGCTCATCTAAAAATAATTAAAAATGCTAAAAAGGAAAGTTACATTTCTCAACCGAGCAACCTACTTATGAGAGAATTAAATTACTGAAAATGAATATTCCATCACCCTTATATATAGTTTTCTCTAGAAGGGCTTGGCTACAATTAGGAGAAATCTCTTAACTATACCTTTAAATCTCCAAGGTAATTCTTGCAATTATCTTTTTCTTAAAAGTTTCAATAATCCCCTCTTCAACCCCCTAACTATTACAATTCCTAAAAATCATCGAAAATTCCTAAAAGCAGAAAACATAATGGGATGTTACACCTATCACTGACATTTCATGCGTAATCCCGAGGCACAATTTTCACTCAAATATAGGGAAAAATTCATATGCGGTCATCGTTGAACTTTCAATGAAATTTTAATTGGATCACTCAAATTTAATTTGTCTCTAAACTTTTATTTAGTTTCAAATTGAGTCATTAAACTTTAATTCAATTTTGAATTTTACCGTTTCGTCACATGCCATCTCCCAAATTGATAAAAATTACTTAATTAGCAACCACATCACTATAGATCTTCTATATAATTGTTGCGTGACATTCTAATTTACCACTAAGCCACATCATAGAAGTGTTACAATAAAAACATGCATTTTAAACTTTTAATCTAAAGACTTTGTCATAAAATTCATTTTATCATTTTGTTTCTATGGGATACCACATAACTATACTTAGAATACTTGGAAAAACAATTATTGTATGACTGTCAACTAAACAATTTCTGTCAGTTTGAGGGATGATACATGATAGAATATTACGAGGTGATGAAATTTTGAACTAAATTGATGTTCATTGAGACAAACTAAAATTAAGTGACCTAATTAAAATTTTGCTTAAAATTCAGTGATCCCAGATGAATTTACCCCTTGGTATACCCTTTTTAAAATAGCATGTGTAAGCCATTATTCCAATGGAATAAAATTCATTTATGCATATTCTTCCTCAAATAGCCTTTATCACGAATGTTATTTTAAGTCAAAATTTTGAGAATATTGAGATATTCGATATTAAACAAAAATGTTTGACAAGTTGAGATTTTATTGTTTTTCATATTGTTAGTGTGGATATCTATTTAAATAATATTATTATAAACTATAAAAGTTAATAATCTAATATATAGCTTGTCATAAAAGCTAAAATTTTCATTCTTAAAATAACACGCACCTATTAATGTATTATCATGCATTGTCATACAATGTTAATTTAATCTACATCTCACACTTTTAGCCAAGTCTACAAAGATCTAAGATCATATTGCTTTTGTTAAGAGCATCTCTAATGCACTCCGTCTATTACTTTTTAGACGTGCCACATAAACATATATATATAGACGGAGTTATAAAAAACTCTCTCTAATGCATGCTGACGAAGACTCCGTTTAGCTGATTTGGTATACCAAAAATAGACTTCGTCTAGAAGTCTGTCTAAACTTAGACGGACTTCTAGACGGAGTGACTCAGCAAATTTAAATTAATCTAAAGATTTTATTTTTAAAAAAGTTAGACAAGGAAAATATAAATTGAAGACCTGCCAATTTTTAAAAAATTTAATACCACATAAGCGGTATTATTAATTTTAGACAGAACCCATTGGAGACGAATTTATAATTTGACCGTTTATGCAATAGACGTTGTGCCACATGGACCGAAAGTCCGTCTATTTTACCTGTCACATAGACTGTAATAGACGAAGTGTATTGGAGATGATCTAACAAGGCTTCTTTAAACTTTCAAATAGCTTGTCTCATCTACTCAAGTCATCATTCTAGTAATTTATCATCAATTTGTGTAACTTACCTATATTTCTTCTTAGTTGGTCCCAAACTAAAGTAGAAAAAGGGAATTCTAGTGAGTTAACACGCCTGTAACACTTTATAACATCTTACGAGAAAATGAACTTCTACGTCATGTTGCAGCTACAGTGATTTCACACATTATCAAAACATTCGGGATCTATTCCATTATCATTCTTCCATTTAGCATCTATTTACGAATTGGAAATCAGATTACAAAGCGTTAGAATCTTTCACAACGTCGGTTTTGATACATAACATAACTAATTATATTTCATGGTTGTTAATTTTGACCGTTTGAAGTTTACAAGCATTTCAAATGGTAAAACGTATTCCAACGCATTGATCTTGTTAGAATATATATAGAATATATATTATAGCATATATATTATAAATTTTCAATATATTAGAATATATTAGATGATTGTTTACCTATTATAGACTAAGGTTTACATTACTATATAAACCATTTTGTATCAGTATTTTCATTATGCCGTTTGTCTAATAAAGTTGATTTTTCTTTCTTCTTCACTGTTTTTCTTTTCTAGTTCAATTTATATTGATGATAGAAGATTCACATGGTATCAGACCATGGGTTATGTATTGAATATTTGGTTCTTTTTTTCCTTTTCCTACTCAAAGTTTTGCGCATTGAAAAACCTCATTATTTCTTTAACCCGAAACTGAAAATCCACTATTTCCGTTCAACGGGACATCGGATTGGCGATTGGTGACCATATCTGGACTCACGACGACAAGGCGATCAACCACAGCCGGCAGCGTATAGTGAATGGACGACGAGCAGCGATACAGATGCAGCGCGCGTGAAACTCACGCGGAGGGACAAGAGCGACGACGGCGACGATGACGATGCGTGAGGGCACGTCGCGGCTCCGATCAGGTTGCTCCTTTTATACATATTGTTCCTTGGTAATTTTCTGATCTTCTGGTGGTGTTTGTTTGGTTGTTGGTGAGTTTCGTCTTTAAAGGCAGATTGTTTGGTCATTTGTGTTGTTGATTTTCTTGAATTACGTAATCTTGATTCCTTTATTTGTAATGATGGCAACTGAAAGGATGATTCACTTCAATTTATTATTGTAAGGTTAATTGGTAAGAATTATTCATATTGGAGTACCGTGATGAAAAAATTTCTCAAAAGTAAAAAATTGTGAGATTATGTTATTGGAACTATTGTGATACCTAAGAATATCGGTGATAATTTTGCTAATGATGTTGATGTTTGAAAATTAAACAACGCAAAAATTCTTACTTGGATTCATAATTATGTTGACCATTCCATTGGTGCATAGTTGGCAAAGTATAAAACTGCAAATGAAGTCTGGAATCATTTGCATAAGTTATACACTAAGTCTAACTTTACAAAACGATACCATTTGGAGATTGATATACGAGCATTACAACAGAAGAATATGGGTATTCTAGAATTTTTACGTTGCTATGACATCGATTTGGGATGAGTTGGCTCTTACAGAATTGGCGAGAATGAAAGCATGTGAGGATATTATTATTTATAGAGATGAGCAACATTGATTCATTTTTTTATGGCACTTCGCAGTACCTTTGAGGGTCTTAGAGGCTCTATCTTGCATCGCACTCTTCTTCCTTTTGTTGATTCAGTGGTTAGTGAACTTGTGGATGAGGAAACATGTTTGAAATCTCTAACAAATGAGGCATCCATTCCTACTTCTAGCACTTCAGTTTTGGCTGTCCATTCTCGATCATCTACGCAGAATCAGAATAGAGGTTATGTGCAAGTTGCTAGTAATGAGTGTAGCTTTTGCACACAAAAAAGGGACATTGGAAGGCTCAATGTCCTAAGAATCATCATTTTCCACATAGTCAACAGCAATTACAACAGTGATTCTATCGTCCCAATACTATCACGGTAGAAGTCATGTCACCTTGTGACTCATCTATTCTTGGAGCACCTTCATCTGATCCCCAACTAACTACTCTAGCTGAGTAGTTTCAGAAGCTCTTTGCCACTCAGCCAGATGCCATGTCAGCCTCTACTCATGTAGATTTGTCATCGCAGCCCCTCGGGTATTTCTTCCTTTTGACTCGGTGTGTTTTAAACACATGTCATCTAACTCCACATTGTTTGATTCTTTATGTCCTTCTAATTCGTCTGTGTCTATTATGACTGTTGATGGTACCCCACTGCCTTTGGTAGGAGTTGGTTCTGTTAACACACATAACTTATCACTCTCAGATGTCTATTGTATTCCAACTCTTTCTTTGAATCTTATATTTATTGGTAAGTTGTGTGACTCTGGATACTTAGTTCAATTTTCTTCTACTACTTATCATGTGCATTATCCTCAATCTCATAAGCTAATTGAGATAGGCCATAGAAAATGAGGTTTATATGTTTTGGACAATCTGAGACCACCGCACGTTGCAGCCTCTAGTGTTGATTTGTCATCATTCTCTTTAAATTATTCTTCTTCTAGTTTTTATTTGTGGCATTCTCGCCTTGGACGTGTTTCCACTCGTCATTTAACATTTTTAGTTTCTAAAGGTCAATTGGGAGATTTGCGAACTCATGATATTTCTGATT
This sequence comes from Forsythia suspensa, assembly GCA_023638005.1. NCBI lineage: Eukaryota > Viridiplantae > Streptophyta > Magnoliopsida > Lamiales > Oleaceae > Forsythia > Forsythia suspensa. Next base: position 32,407,366 of record CM042674.1, on the reverse strand, counting down.
GTAGTGGTTGCAAATTAGCTAAATTTTCTGCTTTTCCTTTTCCTCAAAGTGTTTCTCGTTATGTTGAACCATTTGACCTTGTTCATTCTTATGTGTGAGGCCGCTTCTATTGTTATAAAAGGAGGGTCTAGATATTATGTATTTTTTATAGATGATTATAGTTGTTATTGTTGGGCTTATCTTGTGAAACAACATTCTGATTTTTTTTTTTTCATTTATCTTTCGTTTAGAGCACTTGTTAAAACTCAACATTCTGCTGTGATTAAGTACTTTAGATTTGACTTGGGTGGAGAGTATACATCTACTAACTTTTCTACATTGCTTGCTTCTGATGGCACAATTCATCAATCCTCATCTACTGACACCTCACAACAAAATGGTTTTGCTGAACGAAAGCATAGACACATTGTTGAAACTACCCGTTCTCTTCTATTATCTACCAAAGTTCCTAGTGAATTTTAGGGAGAAGCAGTTTTAACTGCTATCTATTTAATTAATAAGATTCCGACGTTTCGGGTTTGTCATCCTCTGAAACACTATTTGGACATCCTCTTGATAATTTTCTTCTAAGAGTTTTTGGATACACATGTTTTGTCATTCGTCTTCAAGTAGAATGTAGTAAGTTGACTTCACGCTCTGCTATTTATGTCTTCTTGGGATATGGGAAGGGACAAAAGGGTTATCGTTGTTTCGATCTTATTAGTTAAAAATTATATGTTTCTCGTCATGTTGGGTTTCTTGAGCATATTCCATTCTTTTCTATTTCTGATAATACTCATAACGTGACTAAAGACTTATCTCATTTATATTGATCATTTTTCTAATGATATCGATAGCCCACATTCTCATACCCTTCTTGTTGTTGATCTTTCTTGCACTACAGGTACATATACGCCGACTCATAATGATCATTCTTCTTCTATGGCCTCCCAAGCACCATTTGAGATTGTTGATCCACCTCATTGTCCTCAATATCCTCCACGTATTCGTAATTCTACTCAATTACCCGATTTTGCTTATTCTTGTGATTCAGAATCTTTCTGTTGTTTCTTAACATCTATTCAAAAAATTTTTGAACCATCTTCTTATAAAGAAGCTACTCTAGATCCTCTTTGGCTCTGAGAGCATGGTCGATGAACTCTCTCGCTTTAATAAAATGTAGACACTTGAGATTTGGTTTCATTACCTCAGGGTAAACATGCTATTGGTTCTCATTAGGTCTATAAAATCAAAACCAAGCCTGATGGTTTGATTGAGCGATACAAAGCTAGGTTGGTTACTAAGGGGTTTAGTCAGCAGTATGGTCTGGATTATCAGGAGACTTTTGCTCATGTTGTAAAGAGGACTACTGTTCGTACACTTATTGCAGTTGCTTCTGTTTGCTAGTTGAATCTCTCTCAGTTGGATGTTAAAAATGCATTCTTGAATGGGACTCTTCAGGACAACGTCTTTATGGTTCCTCATCCTAGTGTTTCTCATTATCTTGGATATGTCTGCAAACTTAAGAATTGGCACTTTATGGTCTCAAACCAGGCGAGATTGGTTGCTAAGAGGTTTAGTCAACAATATGGTTTGAATTATGAGAAGACTTTTGCTCTTGTTGCAAAGATGACTATTGTTCGTACAATTATTGCAGTTGATTCTGTTTGTCGGTGGAATCTCTCTCAGTTGGATGTTGAAAATGCATTCTTGAATAGGACTCTTCAGGAGAACGTCTATATGATTCATCCTCCTGTTGTTTCTCATCATTCTGGATATGTTTGCAAACTTAAGAATGTATTTTATGGTCTTAAACAGGCACCTCGCATCTGATTTGAGAAATTTTCTATTGTTGTTGCCTCTCTTGGCTTTACACCCAGCCACAATGATTGTGCTTTGTTCTCTAGATGCACCTCTTCTGGTCGTATTTTACTTATATTATATTTTGATGATATGATTATCACTGATGATGATGTTAATGGTATTGCTACCTTAAAATCTAACGTGACTCGTCACTTTGAAATGAAGGATTTAGGTCATTTATCTTATTTTTGGGGATCGAAGTTTCTTCTTCTCCTAGAGGTTATCTTCTCACTCAGTCTATGTATACTACTGATGTTATTAAGCGTGCTCGTCTCACTAATACCAAGACTGTTCATATTCCTCTTGAAACCAATGCTCGTTATTCACCTTCTAACGGTATCCTTTTGACTAATCCTAATATGTACCGCACTATTGTTGGAAGTCTTGTCTATCTCACCATCACCCGTCCCGATATTACTTATGATGTTCACATTGTTAGTCTGTTTGTCTCTGCTCCGACTACCATTCATTTGAAGCTATTGTTCATATTTTGCGCTATCTTCGTGGTACTTACTTTCAGAGTCTTTTATTTCCATCGACCTCTTTCTTAGAACTCCGCGCATACTCTGATACTGATTGGGCCAGTAACCCAACTGATCGTAAGTCTACTACTGATTTTTGTCTATTTTTGGATGATTCACTTATCTCTTGGAAGAAAGAAGCGATCGTTTTTTTCATTTTCTCTTCAAGCGGTATCGTGTTATGGGGTCTACCACTACTGAGATTGTGTGGTTGTTTTGGTTACTTACTGATATGGGTGTTTCTTTTTCCTCTCCAACTCCTATGTATTGTGATAATAAGAGTACTATTTAGATTTCTCACAACTCTGTATTCCATAAGCGCACGAAGTATATTGAGATTGACGGTCATCTTATTCGCCACCATATTCAGTATGACACTATTTCATTACCTTTTGTTTCTTCGTCGTTGCATCTTGTTGACTTTTCACAAAGTCACATCCGGTCAATTGTTTTTGTTTCTTGCTTGACAAACTCTTACTACTTATTGTTGTAGCATCATGAGTTTGAGGGAGGATGCTAGAACATATATAGAATATATATTATAGATTCTCATTATATTAGAATATATTATATGATTGTTTACCTATTATAGATTAGGGTTTACATTACTATATAAACCATTTTGTATGAGTATTTTCATTATGCCATTTGCCTAATAATGTTGGTTCTTCTTTCTTCTTCTCTGTTCTTTTTTTTTTGTTCAATTTATATTGATGATAGAAGATTCACAAATCTTTGCTGGTTTTGTTGCACATAAAACAGTGATAAAAGATGCCATTGTGATCACCTTTCTGATTCAGCTCATCCCATACATCATATATGTCAAGGCTCAGGAGGTCTCCATCGATGACCATCATAACGAGTGAAAGTTGAGCGTGCTGCAAAGATATGCTTGGTCGGTTATTTTAGACAAGATTGGACAATACAATTAACAAGATTTTAACATTTTTTCATTACCATTGTTGGGTGTTGTAGAGTCTGCCTTACCAAATGAGCCATTAATGTCTCAGCGAGGTATTGGAGGTAGTAAATCCTACAATACAACTTGGTGATATCAAGGTTCAAGCCATGGAAAAGATCCATCTGCATATGATGTATGATACGATTCACCATTAGCTCTGAAGCTGAAGAATACAAATCATAGACTTTGATAAGACAAATAGAATCATTTCTTGCTGTATGAAAGATAAATCAAATACCTGAGTAAAACTTCTTTGCTCACTAAATGTTCCAGCAATTTTCCATTCGAACAGCACAATTAGAGTCCTCAACCACAATGCACCTCGGCTGCCCTCATCTTTTTTGAACGCACACGTTCTCTTGACTAACCTTTTTTGGTATCTCGTTGGTCATTCTCCAAATTACTGTAATGACAAAGTATCAAGAGAAGAAAACCCATATCATTTTCGCCTGAGATCACCTCCACATTCACCTAGCTTACCTTCTGAACACTAATCTTCTTGAAGCTTGATAGTAAAATATATGGACAATATGTGTCTTCAATCCATATCCAAGGAGAAGTAGAGAAAACTCAATTTTATTGAATGACAATTTTAACATTAGTACAAAATGTAGGGCACATATTTATAGAGTCTGGCAAACTTCTAGCACGAAGAAATTTAACACATTCCCGAACATGTATGCACCTAATAGAACAGACGTGTTCAATTGGAACATGAAAACGTGACTAAATTGGTCTTAGTTGCTCTTCTTACACAGTGGAAAAATAGAGGAAATTCTCAACAATTTGAATCTTTCCTACAAAATATTGCAACCAATTGAATTCACTATTAAATGCCTAAAAACATCACAAATAAGCATATTAAAAAAAAATCTGAACAAGAAAATTAAAAAAAAAAAAAAATACAAATATCTAACAATTGAAATTGACACATGTTACTTGTCCTACATAAGAAGGCTTCATTATTGTTGCCACTAGTTTCACTAATCAAAAATTCTAGTAGTACTTACCATTACTTATAAGACATTTTTGCCTGAAGTGAGGTCTAATGCATTAGTATGAAAAGAACACACCAAAGCTCTCCCATTTTGATTGCTTTGGCACAAATATCTTCCACCTGAGGGCAAAGAGAGAGAGAGTCAAACTTTTGCAAAGGGTCAAATTTTATACATTGCAGACTAAACTAAATTGAAATTTTGATCTGTATTAAAAAATTTAGAGGCATTGAATGGACAAATTGTGGATATCACATTCATCTAGATGCTATCCTACCTCATAGTAGTCTTTCTCATTCTGACCAGTCTATGGAAAACATTACAGTTTCCTCAATCAAAGTACTAGAAGTACCTCTTTCGGTAGCTGAAAATGCAAGTCTCCATGAATTAGAAGGGTTTGTCTTTGATATTCATAGCAGTCAAAATGCTGTAACCATCATTTTTGAGTTATATTGCTCGAATATTGTAGAGCCAGCCTCTTACATAAGATTGGAATACATAATCCAAAACGAGCTTGCTATACCATGCATTCATATTACCAAAATTCTCCACATGAACAATGCCCTTTTCTAAAATGGTGAAAGCGATTATTATCCCTAACAATGATTTCCCTTCTCGTTACAATTGAAGCAACCTTCATAAAAGCATGGCAATCCCCACAAATCCTGAGGTTTTTCATGATTCTTATAGGTGCACCAGAAGGTAAGCACATAAGCCCAAAAGTAAAAGCCAGCTTCTCACTGTGGTGCTTCAGAAGTTCCTTTTTGTAACTCTCTTCCACATCATGTAGATCATGTTCAATATCACCTTTGTATCCTGAATTCTCCATCTCTTCCAGCAATTTATCCAACCTTGAATAAATCTCAGCAATCCTTTGATGACATCGCTCACCAACCATGAAACAGTGAACTTTGTCTTTGATTTCAATCCAACTCTTTCCTCTCTCCTTCTTGATTTCACTGTCTTTAAGAAGCTTCCTTACAGATGCAACATCCTCCCACCTTCCATTTGCAGCATAAATGTTGGAAAGCAGTACATGATTTCCTGCATTATCAGGTTCAATCTCAAACAACATTTTAGCAGCCAACTCAGCCAACTCAACATTCCTATAGACCCTGCAGGAGGCCAAAAGTGATCCCCACATGGAAGCAGTAGCATCAAATGGCATTTTGTCAATTAAATCCTTAGCCTCATCGATTAGCCCTGTCCTACCAAGAATATCAACCATACATGAGAAGTGAAAGACATTGGGTGACAAATTATGTTCTTTCTTCATCATGTCAAAATATTTTCGTCCCTTTTTTACCAACCCCATATGACCACATGCAGATAACACAGAGACATAAGTTACTTCATTTGGGTACATGCCTATCTGCTGCATTTTCTCAAATAATACCATAGCCTCTAAAGGTCTAGCATGTCTTGCAAAACCTGAAATCATTGTATTCCATAGAACTACATTCTTCTCCTCTGCATTAGAAAAAACAACATAAGATTCTTTAATGCTTCCACACTTTGCATACACATCTACGAGAGAAGAAGCGACATAAATATTTGCACCAAAACCACTTTTACACACCACAGCATGCACTTGTTTCCCTTCTATTAAAGCAGCCAAGGCAGCACAAGCACAAAGCACAGAGGAAATAATGAACTTATTTGTTTCCAAATTAGTCTTTCGTGCCCTTTGAAATAAAACTACAGCCTCTTCATGAAGCTGATTTTGCACAAATCCTGCCATCATTGAACTCCAAGTAACATCGTTTTTTTCTGACATGGACTCGAAAACCTGTAAAGCATCATTGATCAAATTGCACTTGGCATAAACATCAAGCAAAGCAGTGCACACAAAAGCATTCGACTCCATTGATGCCTTCACCGAAAAAGCATGCAGCTGTTTGCTTTCAATTGCTAAAACCTTCGCAGCACAAGCGCAGAGAACACTCGAAATAGCAAATTCACTAAACTGAGACTCTTCTCTCCGCATTCTCACGAAAAGATTCAGGGCGTCTTTCTCATTTCCGTTATGGGTATAAGAACCAATCATGGTGTTCCAAGAAACCATACTTTTTGCAGGCATTTCATCGAACACTTTGCGGGAATAATCAACGACGCTACATTTGGAATACAAATTAATCAGCATGTTCGAAGTCCAAGTGTCTGATTGAAATCCAAACTGGATAATCTGAGCATGGGCAGCCTTGGCTTGCGTGATTGTTCTTTGTCTTGCACATTTTTGAATGATGTCTTGTAGAACTCGCCTTGATTGCATTCGTGCACGCCCAAACGCAGTCTTCTTGCTGAGTTAGCACGTTAATTTAGCATTTGACAACAGATGAAGTGTTTCTGTACTGCAAATCAAAATCAATACAATGCCTACTGCATCTACGGAAGGCATTCATCCCATTTCATGCTATTTTGTGAGAACCCGTGCAAGATAACAAGCTAATATTAACTTTTGACTTAATTCTCTTCGGATAGAATGTATTTTTATTTCAACTTGCTATATAAAATATAATTGCAAATACATATGATCGTTGTTCTTGGAGCAGATAAATTTCAACCCATAAACAATCAACATAAAGAACTGCTTGGTGGCGGTGGGAGTTCGAATCTGGTGGGAACCTCATACTGGATTTTATTCGGTATGGAGAATCACTCGGTGCCACTTCCTCAGCACTCGCATGCGCGTAGTGTGCGGTCGGATGAGGGAGCACTGGGCCATAACCCGCCATGATTTACCTCCTCCTCCAGGTTCTAGGGGCAAGGGTCTTGGGGTCAGGGATTTAGTCTGTTTGTGATACCCTGTATCAAAAAAAAAAAAAAAAAAAATACACAATATCGTTAATAAGTAATAAATTGAATCTAATAAGTTCATATTATTGTTTCCATCTTATTTATATACTAGTTCAATTAATCATAATCCTAATATATTTAAAATATTTTGAAGTAAATTTATTAGAATATTTAACATATAACTATTAATTCAAGAAAATAGTATGAATGCAAATATCAAGAATTTATCAAATATAATTATTAAAGTGTTATTCACGAATTCACCATAATTATCATCTTTAATCTCTCCTCTCAAGATTTATTCCTAATGTTGTATTCGGTCGAATTTACGAATTTAACATAATTTACCTCTTTCGAGTTCTAATTAGTCCTATATAATTAATTCAACTTACTATATCTCTATGTGAAGTCAGACTAATCATTAATTAGATGCATTAAATCTCCTAATAATTCAATTTAAGACCGCAATAATAACGAAAGCATATATCTATATTTTATCCAATTGCCAGATTTTATTACGTGGTCTAGATTAATAACTTACCTCTCGGTTTGTTACAATCTACAATTCAATAAAATAATGACCAATTATTTCAAGCATTACGAGAAGAAGTGGAATCAATATGTAATCAACATATAATCAAAACTTGAGAATTGAAATTAAAGAATCTAAATTATGTTACATTGTTCATCCAAACTATTTATTTAGTTACTCATAATTCGGGAGAAACAAAACATGAAGAGTTTGAAATACAAAACATTTTGTACATTAAAATCCACTTCCGAAACTTGTGACATTCCTCAAATGGCTCTTTTAGTGGTTCTTATCACTCTCATGCCATCATGTCAATTTTTAAACGCTTCCAATCAACTCCTATGTAGCTCCATATTCTTCCTTTTTGCTCCATTTACCTCTATTTTTAGATTTTATCTACAATGACAACATTTATACTAAATTAAGTAGAAATTCACTCAAATTACAATTATATATCAAATTTATATGATAGGATAAACGTGTAAAACACACTTATCAAATACTCTCAAACTTAAACACTTGTTCATCTCGAGCAAGATTATCTACTTAAACAATCAAGCAAATAATAAAATTTACAATAATAGATAGCTTGCTGTATTTGACTTCAGATTTTTGAAACACGTCAAACAATTCATAAAAGACTTCTAAATCATACTACAAAAATTATTGTTTACTCATCCGATGCTCGACCAACCTATGTGTGTGCATAGTCAATCCAATTACCATAAACCTTTAGATTGTTAATATTCCGCTCCTCAATGGTCAAATATTTTATTTCTCTCTCGTAAGAATACACACTCCCATATTGATATTTAATCTTTCACTATGGATGTTAACTCTAAAGTTGCCATCAAATACTTATTTTTTTACCGCTCAAATTTGGTTGGGTAGAGCCAATTCAGTAACTATCAAGATCTGTGATGATTCTCTCTGTATTCGAGTGTTTCGACCATCAATCTTTCACTAGTTAAGTCAAACCCACTAGTTAATACTTACAAAGGCTCAATCTTGTTTTTTTTTTTTTACATCTTATATGTAAGACATCACTCCATTAAGCTTTCTAGATGACCTGTGTAGCAAGCTTTAGGCCAATAGTTCTCAGGTTTGACAGACCTTAAGGCACCGAGTTTTGAGAACCTCTACGGGCTTTATCACCCTAGTCAAATAAGTTATGAAGAAAGGCATAAGATAATGCAAGTGCAATGCCTTTTATTTTATTATTATTATTTTTTACAAGATAAATATGTGGGGATTAGATTCCTAACATCCGATCAATACCTAAATTTCACTTAGTAGCCAAATACACTCCACATAAATATTACACATACACATAATCAACACCTATCTAAATATTTTTCGCATTGGATTAACCACCCATAAATTATCCTTTCAACTGGTTAAGTAATTGAGTTTTTAATTGATGGCATTGGTTTTCAAACTTAGGTTCACTATTCTTTCATTGTATTTTATTCAATGAACAAACTCAAAGTAATGATATTCATGACTATTGTGCTCACAATTAATCACATCTCACATAGATAAGTATAGTATAAAAAATAAGCATAAGTAGTATCACCTAGTCATAATTCATGAATTAATAATAGTTTCAGATAAATGTCATCATCAGCAAGCAAAGCTATCCGACACACATTATTTTTTAAATTTTTTTAATAATCAAAACACACAAACGATCAAAAACACAAAAATGAAATGACTACACCCCCAAACTATAAAATACCCAGTGTCCTCAATGAGGAGCAGAAGAAAGTAAAATAAATAAAAAACGAAAGAGTGTACTCGATTACGAAAGCATGGAGACACCATCGGAATGTCATCTGATCAGTAAGCATCAAGAGATGATTCTACATGACACCTTTACCGTTGTGCAATTTTAATGGAGAAAATGAAAATGTAAGAAGTTATGAATCAAGAGGTGATTCAAAAAAATGAAAATTGCAATGAATCTGCACCTCTCTATGATATAACTATTTTTTTTGAACGACGATACTTAACCTAAGTCGGAAAATTTAAATTTGCTGAATTACTAAAAATTGAAAAACGTGCTCTAATTTCTAATGCAATCTTAAATTTTTACGTGTAATATAATAAACAGAAAAGTGATAGAAATATGGGTTGCCTCCCATTAAGTGCTTTCGGTTTAGAGTCTCGAGCTCAACTTTTCGTAAGTATCACTCATGAAGGTTCGAATTTGACTTTGAAAATCTTGCATTGCTTGCAATTACCAGTTTACAAAATTTATTCTTTGCTCTCCATATTTTAAATTGGTCATTTTCATCTTTAATTTCTCCAACTAGTCTATTTATCTCCACATTCGATTTGTATTTTCTTGGCCAATTTTCATCACTTCATTTACTCTAAAGCACTCTTCAAAGTCGAATGGTCGCTCAGGTATGGTATACATACTGAATACTGCTCGTTCATCATCATGTACCCTCAAGATCAACTCATATTTTTCAACAACAATAAGGGCTCGACTTCGATAAGAATGGTCAGCCCAATATTACTGGCATATCTTGATCATCTTCGATATCAAGGACAATGAAGTCAATCGAGAAGATAAATTTATCCACCTTAATGAGCACGTCCTCAACCACACCTTGTGGGCGCTTAATTGATTTATCAGCAAGCTGTAGAGACACAATCATTGTTTTACCTCTTCCAAACCTAATCTCATGTAGATAGAAAGGGGCATCAAATTAACACTTGCACCTAAATCACATAAAACATTAAAATTATAGAATTTTCCAATTGTGCAAATTAATTTAAAACTCCTTGGATCTTTTAACTTCGGAGGCAACTTATTTAGTAGAATAGCGCTACACTCATTGGTTAAAGTTATTGTCTAGTATTCCTCTAATTTTCTCTTCTTGGACAACATTTTCTTCATAAAATTTAAGTACAATGGCATCTGGGCTAACACTTTGGCGAAGGAAATGTTGATGTGTAGTTTCTTGAAGACTTCAAGAAATTTTTGAACTACTTATCGAGCTTATGCTTCTGCAACTTCTAAGGAAAAATGAATTGGTGGCACATAAGCTTTGACAGAAATTGATGCCCAATGATTCTCTTTCTTTTGATTTCGCATATTGTTTCCCAGCCTCTTCTTCCTCAATTACCAACTGTTTGTCATTTTTCTTTAGCTTTTTCACATGAATCTCAGACAGTTGTACCCATCTTCTAGTAGTGATTGTATTTACATGTTCTTTTGGATTTGGCACTGTATTGCTAGGCAAAGTACATAGTTTTCTATCTGACAGTTGCAAAGCTAATTAGCCGATCTGAGTCTCAAATTTTTTTTATAGATGTCTGTTGACTCTGATAGTTTGTGTCCTGCCACCAATGTTCTAAAAAGCGTAAAGCGTGGCTAGGCGTGGAGGTCGAACTTCAAACTTTTCGGACCTAGGCGAGTCCTAGGCGAGGCGAGATAAGGGCAATGTGAGGGTGATGCATGATGCGTGGCTAGGCGTGGAGGTCGAGCTTTAAGCCTAGGCGAGGCTTAGGCAGACTTTTTAGAACAGTGCATGCCACTCTAATATTTTATCAATTTTCTGCATAAACTGTTGAAACATATCCCCAAACATGGTCTTCTTTCTTGCTGAGCATTATTGGTATTGCCACTTTGTTGGTTCTCAGACCATCTGAAATTTGGGTGTTGTTTTCATCCTAGATTGTATGTTTGCGATAATAGATTGTACTGGTGGCTTGAATTATTTTGCACAAATTTTACTTGTTCGTTTGGAGTGGCCAACATCATTCAATCTGCAATATAATGATTTGTCCTACAATTTTCACAAGTAGAACTTGATGGATCGCATTCATACTATATGTTGGTGTTTTGACCAAGAGTTCTACCTGCTTTGTCAATACTGCAATTTGTGCATTAGTAGATGAATGATTGTCAATCTCATGTATACCTGCTACTTTTCTTGGAGTGACACGATCAAATGAAAACATGGTATGTGTATTCACAATCAATTCAAATAGCTCCCATGCTTCATTGACATTTTTATTTGTAATGGAACCATTTGCTAAAGAGTCTACTATGGATTTGGATTGAGTAGATAGCCTAGAGTAAAAGTATTGAGCCTGTAATCCTTTTTTAATGCCATGATTTGGATATTTTCTGAGTAGCTCCTTGAATCTATGCTAAGTTTCATGATACTTTTCTCCATCTAGTTGTTGAAAAGTATATATTTTCAGCTTCATCTTAGCTACTTTAGCTGGTGATAAATATTTGTTGCATAATTTTCTAGCCAAATCATCTCAGGTGGTGATACTAGCATATGGTTCTAAGTCCAACCATTCTAATGCTTCATGTTTCAATGTATAGGAAAATAGCCTAAGTCTGATGGTATCATCATTCACCCCTTGAAACTGAAAGTTACGTCACATCCATAGGATTGTATTTAGAATAGATTGTGTATTCGGATTTTAATTAAAAGTCATGCCGATCCATAAACTATGCTTGAATTACAAGTTATTCTTATTGAAGAATTAATCGCTTCTACTGGCGATGATAGCGCCTCTTGTTAATTAAAATTCATACCATTGGAATTTTTGCTTATCAAAAGTAGGATAAAAAGATTGTCGCCACTAACGGAGCATGCAATCAACCTATCAAAAAAAAAGATTAGTCTCAAAGAAGAACAAAAAATAATAATAATAAAAAAAACTAACACTTTAATCTAAACTAATATCAAATAAGAAAATATAAAACTTGCAAAATATAATTGCAAGTGCACAATATCGTTAAAAAATAATAAAATGGACCTAATCAATCCAGATTATCGTTCCCACGAAGAAAAAGTTGAATATCTTACACCAAGAATTCATCGTCTTCACGTCCCAATATTCCTAGCCTTCGTCATTCTTCGGCCACTAATTTGACCTAGATTAGGTCTTTTATATAGTATTTACATCTCTCCAACTCGTTTTAATTGAAAATGACACAAATACCCTAAATTTCAACTTAAAAAGCCAACTTACGTGGGCCACGGCCCAAATCGTAATTTTCTGCTTTGCATGGTTTTCAAACCACTCACCTAGGGATGGCAGATTATAGGTCGGGTTTAGAAGCAAAAATTACTTACTGCTCCCTCCCCTACAATTTTTTTTTTTTTTTTTGAAAAATCATAAAATAGAATAGAAATTATAGTTTTCACTACAAATAGACTAAAAAAAGATTCGAACCCTAAACTTGTAAAGTACCAAATTACCAATCTTAACTACTACACCATAACTTCAATCTTATAATTTTTTGTTTTGTTTGATACTAATATTTAAAAAGAAAAATTATTTATTTTTAATTTTTTTTCAGTTTTATTAAAAAAAAAATTAAATGGGGTCAAAAGATGGCGGGTCAAAAGATTGACTCGCACCGCCCCTCCCATTCGCCATTTTACAAGGGCAGGGCCGACCAAACTCATTGCCATCCCACATGGCAAAAATTTATAGTTTAGTCTCAACTTTCAAAATTATGTAATTTGGTCCCTATGTGAAGTTTTTTGCATATTTGGTCCATTTTGCTCTAAGTCCTTCAACATTGATCCCAAAACTTTCAAGAGCTTCCACATTGGTCTCCAAACCTCCTTAGTCATCCAAATTTGGTCATTCTCAAGTTTCAAAAGTGTACAAATCACTCCTCAAACTTTTCTCACATTAAAATCCACTCCCGAAACTTGTGATATTCCTCCAATTGCTCTTTTAATGGTTCTTATCACTCCTATGACATCATGTCAATCTTCAAATGCTTCCGATCAACTCCTATGTAGCTCCATATTCTTCATTTTTGCTCCATTTACCTCTATTTTTAGATTTTACCTACAATGACAATATTTATACTAAATTAAGTAGAAATTCACTCAAATTACAATTTTATATCAAGTTTGTATGATAGGAAAATGTGTAAAGTACACTTATCACAAGTCATTGAAATTTTATTTTTATTTCATTTAACCATTCAGTCTAATTTAACATACCAATTAAAAAAAATGTAGATTCGGTCGTTGCTATGATAGTAGCGGTAGGGAAGGGACGTATGGAGTTGTGAAAGAGATTAAGATTTTTGTACTCTCAATGAGATCGGACAAGAGTAGAGACTGGACCATAAGAATTTCTAAATTAATTGGTGTATATATAGTCTTTTATTTGCTTATTACCTTGAAAATGCGCATTTTATGACGAAGTTTTCATGTCATGTCATGTCATGTCACATCTTTTGATAGTCCCGTCAATATTTTCATTAATTTCACAAAAGGGACATAGATACAATGTTTAAACTCAAACAAAAATAAAGTTTCGTAACCTAAACTCCGGTTTAGCGGATCAATTGTTCCAAAAATTAGTGTACTCTTTAGAGTGTCACGTATACATCACTGAATTTTAAAATATTTCTAGCTCCTCACTGTACAATATGAAAATGCTCTCCATCCATCAGTATTGGCGATTCCGTCACTTGGTTTTAAAGGTTCTGCCAACATGGCAAATGGATGTCGGGCTAAATATTTCAAAAATCACTGTATTTTTTAGCGTGTCACGTATACATTACTAAACTTTAAAATGTTTCTGGCTACTCATTGTACAACATGAAAATATTCTTCATTCATCACTATTGATGATTCTGTCACTTGGGTGTAAAGGTTCTGCCAATGTGGAAAACTTACGAAAATACACGAACAACCAAAAATATATTCACTTACCTCCAAGTGGTCCTTCTATGTGCGACATTTTGAATTTATTTTATCCTTTGTGGTCCTACCGGTGGGGTAGCTCTGTCCAAGATTAAGGATAAATGTGCAATCGATGTGGGGCTAGGGTTTTTTCCGGTTTGGGAAAGAAATTGATTTGGGAATTGGAATTAATCTCATATTATCATATAGGTAAAACATGTTTCACAACATGCTCCTTCAATATATGGCATCCACGTGTTTACTGATTGAGCGATTTGAAGACACGTTGGACATCCATTTGCCACGTTGGCAAGACCGTTAAACCCAAGTGATGGAATCGTCAATAGTGATTGATGTAGAGCATTTTCATAATGTACAGTGAGGAGCTAAAAATATAAAGTTCAGTGATATATACGTGACACGCTAAAAAGTACAGTGATTTTTGAAACCACATCCGTCTGCCACGTTAAAATCCAAGTGACGAAATCGTCAATAGTGATGGATGGAGAGCACTTTCATATTCTACAGTGAGGAACTAGAAATATTTAAAGTTAAGTGATCTATACGTGACACGCTAAAAATTATAGTGATTTTTTAAATAATTAACCCCCCGATTTGGCTCCTATTTTTCAAACTTGTTTTTAATCACATATTTCATGAGATCGACAATATTTATCAACTTTTTAATTACACCTTTCATCAATTTATATCAAATCTCTTAAAAATCTAATTTTTATCTACACAAAAAAGACTCTAATATAAATTAAAGAAAAATACACTATAAGTTGGACGACTATATGTATTTCTAATTTTCATAAAATTAAAATTAGATTCCCCAACATATGCCAAAATGTATGAAGTCAAATCTTTTTTTTTTTCTTTTTTGGTTATGTATAGGCAATAGCTTTCAACCTTCTATACCTGTAGCACTTTGAGCTTTTAGTAGTTGGTTTCTATCAATTTGACTACTAAAAAGCCATAAAATTAAGTTTTCGGTTTTTTAATGAGACTAGGTAAATATTTAACTATAGTAAGAAAATAAATAGAGCAAACCACACAACCCCCAATACTCTAGCCTAGACTTGTCGTTTGTCTTACACTCATCAGTCCCAATATATGCTCAATTTATGCATCACTCATGTCTTTTCTAGAGTTGTCTTCTTTGTCTTAGCCCCATCCCATTTGTTTTTCCCTAAATTGCCATGGGTTATTGTGTAGTGCTCAAAGCCTTAAAAGTAATATTATATTTTTAGTGTGTCACGTATATATCCAACAAGTATTGAACATTTTCTTAGAATATCTATGTCATACTTGTTGGATAATAAACCTAAAATACCAAGATCAATAAGATTATTTAATATAGATAAACAAATAATAAATAGACAATATTAAAAGCAAAAATAAAAATCTTCAATCTTCAATCTTCAATCAACGGGATGACAATAGTGAGTGAAAGAGGCTTAGATTAGTCAATCTCCAACAATGGTAAAACCACAAATCTTGGTCAAAGCACACTCCTAAACAACTCTCTATATTCCACACAAATAGAAAGGTTATTCTCCACAAAGAAGAAGAAGGAGAAGAGACAGAAATAAGGTCAGCTTGCACATAGGGAACACAAAGAATAGGCAGAAAAAATGGGCAGCCAAGGTTTTTCTCTCTCTGTGCGTGTATCTATATTCTCACCAAGGAATATATTATCAACCCTCTCTTTTACCGTAGCACTCTTCTCACTTAGCAAATAATTAGGGTCAGCCACCATATATAATTACACTATAAGTATTTACTATAAATAGATATTGCAAGCCAATGACCAACTTAAAAGCTCTAATATAAATGGGTTAATCTAGAATCAATTAACCCAGCAACCGGGTCGTGGCCCATTACTCAAGGTTAACTACAAAGTGCTTTGACCCGTCTTTTGTAATTGAGCTACCTAATTGTTGGAGATTGGCATTAATAATAAGTCTTCGAACACTGACCAAACCTACAAAGTATAATTAAACCGACCCATTTAATCATCATTGTCCATTTCTTTGTTTGGGACCAAAAATCCCAACAAACCTCAACCTTAGTTTCAAACAAAAAAATTTGCAAAACCCAAAAGACACATGCTTAATAGATGACAAAAATGAATTCTAAACTAACTAAAACTCAACGTACCTATACCAATGTTTAGAAGTGTAAGACAACTTCTAAATTTTACCAAATTGAGCACCTTAGTGTCCATATCTCAGGGTTATAATCTGTATGCACTTTCTCAAGTTTAATCAAATTTTGAGATACAACATCTCTAATAAAATGCAATATAAATCTATATGTTTAGTGCGTTCATAGAAAACAGGGTTCTTACACAAATGAATAGCTGATTGACTATCAGAATATACAGTCACATTATCACTTAAAACACATAGTTTATTAAGTAAACCTTTAAACTACATAACTTCTTTAAAGGCTTCAGTAGAAGCTATATATTCAGATTCAGTAGTGGAAAGAGAAACAATATGTTGGAGTTGAGATTTCCAACTAACACACGAATCACACAAAGTGAACACATAGGAAGAAGTAGATTTCCTATTATCTCTATCTCCACTATAATCAACATCAGTCAAAATCTTTAGTTTCACACCATTAGAAACAGTTGTATATATTAACCCTACATCATAGATACTTTTCAAATACCTGAGTAACCATTTCAAAGCTTCCCAATGAGTAGGTCCTAGATTAGACATGTACCTACTAAAATACTAATAGCAAAAGTCAAGTCTAGCCTAGTACAAACTATCAAGTACATCACAAAACCAATTACATTTGGATAGGGAATTTTATTCATATATGCAACTTCTTTTTCTTTTTAGGTAATTGTTCTTTAGACAAAACAAATTATTACCAAGAGGCACAAATACATGTTTACAATCAAGCATTTCAAACTTTTTCAAAACGTTAAGCACATATGGAGTTTGATGGACAATTAAGTAAGAATTAGATCTATCTCTAATTATTTCCATGCCAAGAATCCTTTTAGTATGCCCAAGATTTTTCATATCAAATTCTTTACTTAACTCAATTTTAATATTGTTTACCACTTTCATATTAGAACCATTCAATAACATGTTATCAACATAGAGTAACAAATACGCACAATCATTTGTGATGTGGTGCTGGTAATACAAACAATGATCAAACTCACTCATCTTGAAACCAATTGAAAGAACATATGAATCAAACTTCTTGGACTACTGTTTATGAGACTGTTTTAAACCGTATAGAGATTTTTTAAGAAAACATACAAGATCAGGTTTGTTTTTATTTTCAAAACCTTTTGGTTGATACATGAAAATCTTTTTATCAAGGTCACCATGTAAAAAAGCAGTTTTTACATCAAGTTGTTCAAGTTCCCAATCATAATGAGCAACCAATGCAAGCATGGTACGAATAGTCGTATACTTAACAACATGCGAAAAAATATCATTGTTATCAACCCCTTCTTTCTGTGTGTACCCCTTAGCTACCAACCTAGCATTATATCTCACACGTTCAGTCTTAGTGGCTCTCTCCTTTACCTTGTACATCCATTTACATCCCATAATGGATTTATCCTTAGGTTTAAGTACTAATTCCCAAGTTTGATTATTATCTAGAGAGCTCATCTCCTCTCTCATAGCACTTACCTACTCCTTAAACTTTTCACACCGCATAGCCTCCTCATAGGTATTAGGCTCCCTATCCACTAGTTCTTGATAACTAACATAGGCTATGGTATAGTCAGACATCCTTTAGGATTCCCTACGCAGTCTTCTCTCCCTATCTTTAGCTAATTGATAATCAGCTAGAGGGTTTTGGTCAACGGATGATCTTCTATCACATCCTCGTTCCTCTCATTCTCTACAATATGTTGATCTTGTTGGTTATCACTCTCTACCTCACTTGGAGAGACGGGTAATGGGATGCTCACTCTCTACACCTCAATTAGAAATTCATCACTAATGGTTTCTTCACTTGTTTTTCACTCTCTAGACAATGCATCTCCGACTCGTTAAATTTGACATATCTATTTATGATTATCTTTACACCATTTTTACTTATATCCCACAACCTATATCCCTTAACTCTCTCAGGGTAGCCTAGAAAGACACACTTCCTAGCTCTAGGTTCAAATTTTTCCTCACTTTGATGAGAAAAAATAGTACAGCCAAAAGTTTTAAGCATAGTATAATTAACACATTTACCATACCATTTTTCGTAAAAAGTATCACCATTTAAAGCAGCGGATGGAGTCAAATTAGTCAGATAGCATGCAGTCATAACAGCTTCACCCCAAAACGATTTAGGCACACCAGAACTCAACACCATACATCTAACCTTATCAAGCAAAGTGCGATTCATAACCCCATTCTGTTAGGGGAGTGTAAGGCACAATTTTATGTCTAGTAATGCCACACTCATTATATAAGTTATCAAAATCAGCATTACAAAATTCAAGACCATTATCATTAGGCAAATGTTTTATCTTTCTGGCAGTCTGATTCTCCACTTGAACTTTCTAATTTTAAATTCAATGAAAGTTTCACTTTTATCTTTCAATAAATAAACCCACACACGTCTGGATAAATCATCAATAATAGACAAAAAAATATTTGTTATTACCAAAAGTGGAATTGATCCGGGACCCCACAAATTTATATGAATGTATTCTAACACTCTAGATGTCTTGTGTGTGCTAGATGAAAATAATATCCTACGATGATTTGCAAGCACACAATGATCACAAAATGACATTGTCAGACACATGATCCTTACCAAACAAACTCTTATTATCATTAAGGAACTTAAGTTCCTTAACACTAACATGAGCAAGTCTATTATGCCACTTTTGTATATGATCAGTGTCAATGGAAGTAATAGTAAAATTTAGATCACCTACCACTTCAGCACGCACAATATAAATGTCATTTCTTCTAACAGCCTTAAAGTCTCTAAGTACACCCTTAGTCATTTTTAACATACCATTTCCAAGCACACCAACAAAACCTATTTCCTCCAACTCCCCCGCATAAATTAAATTTCTATCCATGTGTAGAATGTATCTAACTCCATTCAGTGTATGCACAAAGCTACTATCAAATCTAAGAGTCACATCACCAATGCTAGTAATATTATATGCAACACCACCACATGCAACGACATTTCCATGATTATTTTCATTCAAATGATCAAACAAATATTTATTTGATGTGATGTAAAAAGATGCACCGAGTCAAGAATCCACTCATTCATATGGGAGTCAATAGACAGCTTAATCTCACTAGGCTCGAAATTTAAAAACATGTAAACCTCACCAGACTCCTCTCTGGGTGCTACCGCATTTGTCTCCTTATTTTTCTCTGATCTCTCTGTTTATTCTTTTCTTTATAGCAGTCACTAATGAAATAGCCTAATTTGCCACAACCATAGCACTTCTTCCCTATTGTCTTACCTCGTGACTTAGAACGACTTCTACCCTTTCTGTTGCTACCACTATTTTACACAACTTCACCTCCACTTCCACCCCTCGACTAAGGTCTACCTCTCACAAAATAGATCTCACCATTTTTTCTCTCATTTTTCTCGAACTTCAACTCTCTCTCATTACTTTTTAAAGAGTCTATAACAATGTTAGATGTAAGGATCTCCCTCTCATACTTAATTGCATTCTTGACTTCCTTATATGAATCAGGAATGGCATTTAACCAAATTATAGTTTTGTTAATTTCAAGGACCGTTTTGCCACAATTTGTAATAACTTGCACAAACTTATTAAAAATATAAAGATTGTCATCTAAATTCCTCGAGTGATCAATTTTGAAGCTGAAAAAATTTTCAAGGAGATAAATTTTCTTTGAAGTGGATTGGATTAAAAAAAGCTCTTCTAATTTTTTTCAAAACTTTTCTGTGGAATTAAAATTTTCAACTTTTCAAAAAACAGGGTCTGATAAATGCAATATAATAGAAGTGTAAGCAAGTTCATTAGAATCGTTTTTCTGATTCTCAGTAACATTAGGACCATAAGAATTATTAATAGCTTTTGAAACTTTATGCTGAACCAAAATACCTTTCAATTTATGTTGCCAAATAAAAAAAATCACTTTCACCAGTAAAAATACTCAAGTTAAAACGATGTGCAGACATCTCAACAAATAAGAATACACACCAACAAGTACCTCAAGATGATCACGCAGAAAAATCTAAAGGCCTCAATATACACCATTTTAGATTCTCGGTTTTGTGAGATTCGTGATCTCAGATCAAGTGAATTGTTAAACGGGTAAAGTCTAGATA
The DNA here is from genome assembly GCA_023638005.1 of Forsythia suspensa. NCBI lineage: Eukaryota > Viridiplantae > Streptophyta > Magnoliopsida > Lamiales > Oleaceae > Forsythia > Forsythia suspensa. Next base: position 32,386,712 of record CM042674.1, on the reverse strand, counting down.
ATAGTTCTAAATAATAACAATAATGCACAGAAACAAAGTATCGCAAATAATCAGCACCAAAACAAAAGCTAACACAAGTCACAATAATGGGCACGTAAATTCCTAGCAACAGGCAATGGTTACCCCACACGATAACCCCAAATCTAATGGCCATCCCCACACGATGGCATACTATTACAGGAATTTAAAAGGGATCAGCCAATTTAACAGAGCGGACAATCTGACAGTCCATAATATCATAGAGATGCGAATTTATTTATTTTATTCTTAGTTTTGCAGATTTAACTTTCAGCAGATTTGAAACAGAAAGATGACACCAAGCTCGAATCCAAACTGTCCAAGAAAAAACATTGTTGTCCAAATAATTAATCTGCAATCAATAAAATAAAAAATCAGAATCGCATAATAAGTTATTTCAACCCAAAAAATTAACTTCATAAACTAAAAAATAAATGTTTGGCCGAAAAAGGCTACTGCTATTACTGCCGGTCGTCCGCCAATCACAGCCGTCCACTTATCGTCCACTGTTGCTGCTTCAAGTTCCTGTCCAAATATGTTCTCAAAACAATCAACCACGCTCTGATACCAATTTGTTGGATAATAAACCTAAAGCACCAAGATCAACAAGATTATTTAATATAGAGAAACAAATAATCAATGGACAATATTGAAAGCAAAAATAAAAATCTTCAATCGACAAGACGACAATGGTGAGTGAAAGAGACTCGGATTAGCCAACCTCCAACAATGGTAACACTACAAATTTTGGCCAAAGCACACTTTAAATAACCTACTATATTCCATATAAAGGAAATGTTATTCTCCACAAAGAAGAAGAATAAGGAGGGACAGAAATAAGGCCAACCAGCACCACACACAGGGATGCGAAGAAAAGGTAGAGAAAATGGGCAGCCAATGTTTTTCCTCTCTCTGTGCATGTATCTATATTCTCACCAAGGAATATATTATCAACCCTCTCTTTTTACCGTAGCACTTAGCTCACATCACTCTTCTCACTTAGCAAATAATTAGGGTCAGCCACCATAAATAATTACACCATAAGTAATTACCATATATAGATATTGCAAGCCAAAGACCAACTTAAGAACCCTAATATAAATGGGTTAACCTAGGATCAATTAACCGAGCAACCGGGTCGTTGCCCATTCTCAAGCCATTCTCAAAATTAACTACAAAGTACTTTGATCCGTCTTTGTAATTGAGCTGTCTAATTGTTGAAGATTAGGCATTAATAATAAGTCTTCAATCACTAGTCAAGTCTACGAAGTATAATTAAATCGACCCGTTTAATCATCATTGTCCATTTGTTTGTTTGAAACCAAAAATCCTAACAATACTCTCTTGTCATTATTAGGGACACTTCAACTAGAAAAACGAGTTATTTAAAGGAAAGATTATCTTAGAGGTCTAATAGTGCATTTTGAATATATGACCCTATTGATTTTATCTCATTGCAAGGAATTTTTCTATTCTTTGGCCTACAAGACCGAAATCTCAATACAAGCATCCCGTTTAATCGAACAATTAAACAATTTTAGTTATCACATAATAAAGGATTATTACATACTGTGTTATAATAAATGACGATATTTGTACACACTTACTATCTATTTAATTTTGCTAAAAATCATATTTTTAGTAGATTTTAATAAAAATTGAAGAGATGTGTAGTTCAAAAGTTGATAAAAGTTGTAGATTCTATTAAATATTTTGTTAAATTTAATTATTAATTTTAACTTTAATCTTTATCAAACTTTTTAATAAATCTAAACAAGCACTCAAGCACTCACTATGTGCATGTTTATCGCAGTTAAAGCATTAGACACACGACATTTGATCAGCTCAAAACTCTACACGGTCTCAGCTACAAAAAAGATTGTATTGTTGGGTCTAAAACACGAAATTCCTAAGATTTATAAAATAGTACTACATATGATCATATTCCACTTTAGTGCCATTTATGTCCTTTGAAAAAGAAAACTTGGACTGATACTGTTGGTCTATTAGATAGGTGTCCGTCCATTGGGCTCGGCCTAATTGCAACCACGGCATCTGGGCTTAATTTGAATATAGAGAAAATTTGTGTATTTACCTATTCATATTTATATATTGATTGATTTTAATATTTTGAAAAATACTGACTAATCTAAAATTTTTATTGATAATTATTAGTAGAACTCATAAAAAGACTCGCATTGCACCATATGAACTATGGAAGAAAAGAAAATGAAATTTGAGTTATCTTAAAATTTGGGGTCCCTAAAATTAAGAAATTAGGAATAAATGGTGTAGAATGTATTTTCTTGGGTTATTGCTGCTCATAGTAAATTTTTTAGATTTTTTGTGACAGAGCTTAATTAACGAAGCTATTGATGTCAATACCCAAAGTTAGGAACTCAGTAAGAACATAAAATCTTTAACTCAATTTCTTGAAAAAAGTTGAGAAATTAAAACCAGAAGTTGTAATAAGAGACAAAGAAGAGAAAATTCCTAATGCCCATATTTTATTTTTTACGTACTAGCAGTTACAAGAGACTCCCATTGTACATAAACAATGATTACTCCTAGTATTGAACGAGATCCTTTAACATTTGGAGAAGCTATGAAATCAAATGATGAAATGTATTTTAATAATTTTAAGTTAGAAGATTTACCACCTCGTTTTAAATCAATAGATTGTAAATGGATTTTTAAGAAAAATTTAAAGCTAGAGCACTAAAATTAAAAGTTGATGGTAGAAAAATTAATTAAAGGATTGTCATTTGATTTGGTCTATAAGACAGCAAGAGGGAAACGGACTCGAGCCAATTTCAAGTTAGAGCACTAAAATTAATTTTCATCCCAAGGCAATTTGTGATCAGACTTGTAATGGCAAAGGGTAGGATGAGCTAAATGTTCTAAGTGTAGAGGGTGCTGCGGCCTTCTGTGAGTTAAGGGTTTGATTATAAGACACTCATGAAATAAGATATAGACACAAGGCCTACCCACATGTTGGTTTGTTTATAATACCTAAAAAATTTGGATACTTGGGTGTATAATCGTTTTCAATTAATTATATAGGAAGCTAGTTCAAAGATTAGTCTCCCATTCTTACTTGATTAACTTTAAAGAGGTCATATTAAGTAATGGTTTAAGTCATGAGGCACCATTATTTATGCTCAAGTTTCCAAGCCTATACAAGATTAATTTTTGCATAACATTTTTTCAAACTTAGGTCAATGTTTTTATCCTGGTTTTGTTGGAAAATTGAAATATAAATATTTTGGATAACTTTGTATTCTACAAGTTTAAACATTTTATATAGTATTAAACTTGTAGAGAACTTTGTCTTGTGAGCCAAACTCGTGGGGTGTGGGTTGTGGGTATTAGGATTGGGTTTAGCCAAATATAAACGTTCAAGACAAATAAAGTAAATAATTATTTATTTTATTTAATTATCCTTCTAATTATATATCTCCAATCAATTGTCGACACGTGGTATCATCAGATTGCAACACGTGTCATATCTTCTAGAAGATTCCAAATTCTGTCAACTTAAGAGACACATCAGTTCAAGACATAACTTTTCAAAATTGGTTGTCTTTGGCAATCTATAAAATAGTCCCTCCAGTTTCTGAATTGGCACATGAAATTTGGAACTATCAAACATAAGCATTCTGCATCCTGCATTCTATCCTTCTACTGCATCCGTCCTTACATAAGAAAGAAAGTCCAAAACATTTTCTGGTTCGTTGTTTCTCACGGTCTGGAGTGCTACTACCGTCGAGAAGGGATCGCTGTATCTTGGGAGACATTTGCCATACAACCGCGCTGAGAAATTTCGCCTTAAGGACAAATAGTTTACCTCTTGCCTCGATCCAACATTTATGTCATATTTATTTTCTGCAATTTTAAGTTTTCAAGTAAGTCATTTCTGTAATTATAATTTCAACCGGTTAATAAATAGAATATAATTTGCTCTAATTAATCCAACAATCTTAAGACGAAATTATTTGTGTACTAGTATAATAATATTCGGTTGCATTTTATTCTATTTTACGAATATGTTCTGTTTAGTAACAATTACTTGCATGCAATACATATTAAAGGCCTATTATATTCTGCTTTTTATTCTGTTGCATGAAATCTATAGCTCCTGTTAACAATTAATTGCATGCAATTAAGTGTTTTGTTTACCATTAAACACCTACAAATTAAAGTTTCTATTATACAAATTTAACAATCGTGCTACTTGTATAGCTTTCCTTTACGGAAGAAGTTACAGATGCTTAGGTGGCGAAATGTGTAATGACCAAAATGTCCATACACTTCTTCTTGACCAAATTGCCCATATATGACTGTATTTAATTCACCACTGTAACTAAAACCGTGAGATAGGAGGAAGATTTGAAATTGAGCACAGTCCATAAAAAAGTGGTAATTGCCGGAGAAAATCGCTGGAGAAAATAGCTAGGTCGTCGTCGGAAAGTACCACAGCACATGTTAGTAATGCATTGTTTTGACATTAATAAAGCTCAGTGTTTATGTGTTTTAAAATCCATAGAGAGCGCCATTTTCGAATTAGGTCTTTGGGTAAAAGCTGAAATTGAGATTGTCTTTTTTGATAAGCTATGCACAAGTTTTTCAGAATTCTTGATAAGTTGTGTTTGAGTAAAAGCTTAGGTTTGATTTTTAGAATTCATTTGTCATTTGTTTATGAAGATACTGTCTAGATTTCAAATTAGGGATTTTGATTTTAGTTCGCCTTCATTGAACTTGATTTTTAGAATTTATTTGTCATTTGTTTAGCAAGATATCGTAGAGAAGGAGTTTGAGTTATGTTCGCCTTTGTTGATAAGTTCTGCTTTCTCAATTTGGTGATTGGTTAATAAGTATCTTCATGTGTCAAGCAACAATAATCCGTGAGAAGTAATGAAAACAACCAAAACAAAAATGATTTCCATTTGGTGAATGGTTCTACCCCAGAATTAGTTTATAATTAATTTGTTGTTGTCACATGGTGAATTATATTATTATTAATTGGTGTACAATTGTGAATGTAACAACTTTTTCCAATGTTAGGAAAGAACAAAGGAGTTTGTCATAGTTGTAGACGGTCAGGGCACTACTTGTCGGCATACCCAAAGAAGAAACGATTCTCTGTTTGTGGAGAGGGCTTTGTGAAATGGATGGAGGTCGAGAAGAAGTCTGCAAATATAGGAAGGCTATTCTTTTGTTGTACTAGCAATTGTGGATATTTTAAATGGAGCGATGACGTAGGTGAATCTAGCGGTAATTATGATGTAGGTAAACCAAGTGGCGTTTCGTCAGGCAGGAATGCGGCGAAAGAGAAGATTGAAGATTTATCGTGTATATTCAAAATATTAGCTCAAATATCCGAACAAGAAGATGTGGAGATATCGGTCAATGTCACCATTCGCAAGGGCAAATGAAGTGCAAAAGAGAACAATAAAGGAAAGGACAAGACAGAAAAGAATTAGATAAATTGGTGTATGTATTATTGGTTTCATTTGATCTTGGACTTGGTTCCATCATATGAATTCAATCAATGTCATTGTATCTTACCAGTGAACAAAGTGATGTGGGTTCATTTTTGTGAATGTACTATCATGTTGAATGTATATTAATGAATAAATTTGATTCCATCTTATCAATTCTAAATAAGCAGTTTTTACTCTTCAATTCATATTAATGCTTTATATTACAGCAAGTGTATCATGTATCAATTCATATAAGTTATATTTCAGCAATTTTTATCAATCCATGTAAGTTATGCATTATATAGACTCACCTCTCATTGGATCATGAGGAGCCACAATTTGGATAAACTACTATGATAAATCTTCAATAAACAATAAGTAATTGAGAAAAATTTGCTGAGCTAACCTACAAAATTTGGGCAATTTCAGTTAACAAAAGGAAGAAGAAGTAGTACAGGGCAACAAACCAGTAAGGAAGCTAGAGAACCAAGATGTTATGGTAACAAATGCAGCTATCACTGATTTCTTTTATTGTTTCATTCACAATCATACAGTCAGTAAAACCTTGATTCAATAGTTACAACGCGAAAGATTGAAGGAGATCAATCTTTCCAATATACAAATTTTAAAATGGTTGGAATTGTCGTTCCAATAGAATGCACATACTGCGAACTCAATGGTATGATGTATTCAGTTACAAACGTAAGTCTCTAGAGTTTTCTTTTTTATCTAATTTAGGTGGGTCCTACTCATTCTCGTGGACTAGATAGTAAGAGAAATCAAATAACGATCCAAACTCTTGACAAATTAAATATATTCTATCAAAATATAACCAAACATAAAATTACTTATAACATCATCATGAGGAGCCACAATCTGGATAAAAAAAATTCCTTCTAACCACATGAAAACAACTATATATTATAGGAATTTGGTTTGATTGAAGGAAAGAAAAAGAAAGAAAGAAAAAAAAAAAAAAAAATACATTTTATGTATATTGATGATCCAATTTTCAATACCCAGCACTAAATTTGGACAACTTCCATGCACTTCATTTCAGGATTACTAGGAAACTACACATGCAACCTATGGAAATTGAGTACATGAAAATTACATATGAAACCTATCTATTGGTTGACTAGTACACTCATTTGCTACTCCGGGAAGTGCATTTATATCACGATCCATCCGAATTGTAGGCATGGAGTTCACTCCATAGGAAGTACTCCAATTTTGAAAGTGAGCACCCTACACAATTAAAAAGGATATAGATGTTTTATACAATTACAAAAGCATTAGACTTTTTTTTTCACTCTACTGCCATGTTCCAATTACAAATAAAAGCACAAGAATAATAAGCATTCAATGTCAGTAGGAACAACATGGCATTTCAACTTCCAGTTTTATTAGCATTTCACAAATTGCATTGTTAATTACCATAATTGGTTGTGAGTTATGTAAGTTAGGCAGCAAGGGATATTCCAATTCCACTGACAGTGACGGTTGGCTGAGGTAGCATTTTCCATTTTTGTCAATGTTTGTTTCGCTCAACCTCTTTGATTTGTGTGCTTTTAAAGGAACTGTGAGAACATTATAACAAGGCAACATAAAGGTAAAGAAATTTGCAGAACAGGCCATGTTATTTGAACATAAATGTAATGAAATTTGCATGACATATGTAGCGGTTATATCATACCTTATGTTTCTTAGAAGTGCTCTTTTCCAAGGGCCTTTTCTATTCAGTTTCTTCGGCGTTCCTTTAGTTCTCAAGAATTTCAGATCCAATACTACCTCAATTGTTAATTTTTCACCTTCGGCACTACCCGAGCCTATTTGAACACTTTGTTGGGAGTGGAAATTACTACCACAACTTGGTCTCGATCTTGTGTTAGATATGTCATTGGACTGAAATTCGATCCATTCCATAATCTCCCGACTTCGTTCTTCATCATCTGCTACCAAGTCTGTTATCTTCGCAAATGCAAGACACCGTCGATCATAACATTGTTGCCCGGGATTACTGATCCAACCATTGTAATTGAGTTTGACCCTCGTATGGGGTCGACTTACGTCTCTCCTCCATCTTCTCAATATATACACCTCAGGAAATTTTGTCACATCATTCCGAAGCAATACTGATATAGCACGTTTGCATAATATTCCTTTGAACTCAAATAAGCAACTTCAAACAATGTGGCATATATCTCTTTGAAATGAAACCTTAAAAATTGATTTTTTTTCATTGTTTCATTGAATATGATATCCTCGCGTACCTCGTATTTCGTTTCCAAACACCCCTCCTCAATAGAGATAACCTCACAATACACCTTTCCAGTAAATTCTACTTGAAACTCTCTGAATTTTACGATGGTGTAAATTTCTTGAAATTGTTTCTCCATCTCATATTTAGTTGCACATGGGACCATTTGTGAGAATAACTTAAAATCAGCTTGAAACTTCTTTTCTACTTTACTCCTCATTGCACGCTCATACTGTTCCACAAATTGCTTTAAAGAAGTTTTCAAATTGACATACCCATCAAAAAATGCATTCATACTTTCACTACGTTGAGTAGTAGACATCCCTGCCCAAAAGCTAGTTTTCAAGAAACAAAGAACCCACCGACTTCTTTCTTTGTAAAGACCAGACAACCAATCATATACCAAACCATCTATAGCAGATAGTATGAAACCCTTACAATTGTTCCCAATTTTTTTAGTTAAGTGCTTCATTATATGCCATAAGCGCCACCTATGCTTTGTTGTTGGAAAAATTATATGAATCGTATTTTGCATAGCCCTATCTTGATTAGTAATAATTCCATTGGGAGCCTGGCCATTCATACATTCAAGCCATGTCCTAAATAACCAAATGAATGTCCATGTATCCTCATTGGAAACTAATTCACATCCAAGTATTGTTGATTGTCCGTGATGATTCACTCCAACAAAATGGGCAAAAGGCATATCATATTTATTAGTGGGGTATGTAGTATCAAATGTCACTACATCACCAAATTCTTTATACGCTTGTCTACACTTATTATCTGCTCAAAATGCGTTCTTCAATCGACATTCTTCGTCTAATTCCATACTAAAGTAAAAACCAGGACACAGTATTTGCATTTTGGAAAATTACGCATGCATTGTAGCAGCATCTCCTTCTCCAAGTTTTACGCCTAACTTTCTCAATGTAGTTTCTACAATCCTTTTCTACGCATATCATACCCACCTGCTTTAACAACTTCTGAGTTAAAAATTTTGTGTAATGGAACCCCCGCTATGTCATTACATTCGAGCTTCCGTTTCACATGTGCACTAACTTGTCGATTGCATCTATACAATCTGGATTTGGAAGGGCTAGTTTGATGATTATGTTTGAGATGGACTATGTTAATTCGCTATATTCTACTAATCTTAGAACTTGTTGTCAGCCTGGCTTTATATGACTAAAAAGAATACGCTGCGTAAGAGTGGTAAAGCCTAACCCCTAAACAACCTAAACTCAAACAAGCAAGCGCAAGAACCCTAAAAGAGAATAGCTAGCTTATGCTGGTATTTATTTATTGTACCCAGTATGGAGCCATCGTCGATCGAGTATAGAGTGTTGGATTGATAGCCACAACGCTCATAACACAAAGAGGCGAGTTTTCCTCTACGTGGAGAGCCAGTGGCAAACTACAATACCAATTCTCCGCTTTATATTCCAGGACTTATCCCCCCGTATCTTCGTTATGAACAACCAGTGTCGTCTTGTCTTCTAGCTTTCTTTTAGTCCTTGCCTAGGATAGCTAAACAGAAGGAATATCGGCTAGAAGGTTCACTGATCATATATGATATTTCTTTTTGGACATGAAACCTACAGGAGATTGGTCCTATCCTTTGTTGCTTGTTGAATCGGAGTGGGATTGGCTGTGAGGCTTCGCCGATTGAGAATACTGGTGTTATCTTTGAGCTACCAATAAGAAGAAAAAGCATATCAGTAGCGAAGGACTCCTTAGGTAAGTGGTCCGAGGGATCTCTTCTATCCTTGTATGCACAAGTCTGAGTTGCCGGCCCGCTCTTCCTAAATTCGATGAAGAAAGAGAATAAGGGCCGGACCGATCCTCTCTGAGCTCTTTTCTGCCCCGACTATTCTTGAAAAAAAGAAGGAATAGAGTAAGGGGCATTCCTTTAGTGAGCTAAGTAGTTCCTAAGTTCTTGAGCTAAAACTTAATAATATCTTTAATTCTCTGTTAGCTCTTTAAAGGAGATCTTAATACCCCTATAGCTTACATGAGGGAACTCTAGTTAGAGAGCTCTATAGAGCCCTTTCAGGGCCTTTATTCTTAGCTCTCTAAAGCTTGAGCCAGAGTACTATTGGTGCTCCTACAAGACCCTTCGGGACGAGGGCTGCCTCTTCTCTCTGATTCACCTCCTGAGGTACCAGCATGGAGCAACTTTTTTCTTTGAGTCTTTTGCTGTTAGAGCTGGAGTTTGGAGTTAGGGTATTCTTTTTATTCAAGAAATGATCATATAGTACTACTTAATCGACCTTCTCGGCTATATATTAATGTCAAATATCTTACAATCCCATCATCTCTCTTCTTTGAATTTCTTTTCCTAACTGGAAAGCATATATGATCAGCATATCTTTTGTAAAATTCAAAAACTTCGTTGTCGCCCTTAAACTCCATCCCAACCTTAGGCACTATTGCACTATCTTTCCCTAATTTTTCATCATCCAATATGTTCTCATTTTTTCTTACTGGCTCAATATCAGATTCTCCAAAAGTGTTGTCATCCATAACTCCACAATTCATATTCATCGTTTCATCATCAAGATATAAATTATGATTTCCTGGAAAAAAAAATACAAAATTCGAATACCCACACAAAATTTAAACAAATTAATTACTGCATATTAAAAAAGCTAAATAGACAATACATTCAATTTGGGCAAATTATTCAATGACTTAATGAAAATCCTACCATTTTTACAATTACAAAAATAAACCAATATATAAACAAATAAAAGTAAACAATGCTTGGAATTTTTTCTATTCTGTCCAAATAAAACCATCCAAAATAGAAAAAAAAATTGGACAATAAAAGATATTTTCAGTGCCAGCTCATCTGTAAGTTGGTCGGTAAGGAGTACTGTACAAATAGCATTTTCCCAAATTTAAATGCATGTTGTCTCAATTGCATGTGTTGTATTCATTTATGCAAATTAGTTAAATAGCTCAGAGTTATTTTGTGCCTTTCATTTTTGTTCTTTTATTGGACGTTCATCTTTTTTCTAAGCCAAAGTTTCTGTTACGTGTATTTATAATATTAAATTTTTTGTTTATTATATGACATTAATCTTGCATTGTTTCTGATTAAAATTAAACGCTTGCAAATTAAATTATTTTTAATTACAGTGTTTTTCATCGAGTTTAAAGTTTGTAAAAACTAATTAATTAATTTATTCATTTCTGCATAATTTGCATTACTAATTGTGTGTTATCAATATAGTTTACTTGTAATTGCTTTTACTTTTTAGTGATAATTGTTTGTGTTTTATCACTTTATAGTGGTTGGAATACATTTAATTATTAGTATATTAACTACTTGTTTAAATTAATTTTTTTGTTCATCTTCTATTTGTATAACAGAAATGGATTCAAATTGAACAAATGGGGTTCCTACCACTAATGGTATACCCACGAGGGTTCCATCAATGGCTATTCCCATCCAATCGACTCATGTTCCCATGGAGAGAAGCTAGAGAAATTTAGTATGATTGATTTCAAGAGATGGCAACAAAAAATGTTATTCTATCCCACTACACTAAATTTGACGAGGTTTCTAACAGAAAATCCTCTAGCTATGCAAGAAGGAGATAATAATCAAGAATCGATCATTGCTTTGGATGCATGGAAGTATTCTGACTTTCTATGCAAAAACTACATTCTGAACGGACTGGACAATATACTATATGGAGTATATAGTGCCATGAAAACAGCAAAAGAACTTTAGGAGTCTTTGGAGAAAAAGTACAAAACCGAGGATGCCGGCAAGAAAAAATTCTTTGTTGGTAAATTCTTTGACTATAAAATGATAGACTCCAAGACAATCATCAGTTAGGTTCAAGAATTACAGGTTCTTCATCATGACATACATGCAAAAAATATGACTCTACACGAGACATTTCAAGTGGCTACAATCATTGAGAAATTGCCTCTTTCCATGAAGGATTTCAAGAATTATCTCAAACATAAACGCAATGAAATGAATTTGGAAGGATTGATTGTTCGCCTTAGAATTGAAGAAGATAACAGAAGGTCTAACAAGAGGTCTGGTGGATACTCATTGCAAGCAAAGGCCAATGTTGTGGAATCAACTTCAAGAAAAAAATAAGAAAAGAAAACATTCTGGAGAGATGTTCCCAAAAAGGATGGCAAGAACACAAAAAGATTCAAGGGCAATTGTTAAAATTGTGAAAAACTGGGACATCACAAAAGTGAATATCGTAGCAACTGCATTCTTAAAAAGAAGAATACCCAAGTCAATGTGACTGAAGTAGGTGCACTATCTGATGATATGCAAGAGTTGAATTTGTCGGCAGTTGTATCTGAATGCAACCATGTTGGAAATCCAAGAGAATAGTGGGTAGATAATGGAGCTACTCGACATATTTGTGCTGACAAAACTATGTTATCCACTTATAATACTGTTAATGGAGAACAACTGTTCATGAAAAATTCTTCAAACTCAAAGGTTGAAGGACAAGGAAAAATGGTCCTAAAAATGACTTCTGGCAAAGAACTCGTTCTCAACAATGTATTGCATGTGCCCGATATTCGCAAGAATTTTGTTTCTGGGTCTTTATTTAGCAAGCATGGATTTAAACTTGTATTTGTTGCTGATAAGTTTGTACTTACTAAAAATAATTTGTATGTGGAAAATGGTTATTTGAGTGATGGACTATTCAAGATGAATGTCCTTACTATTGTATCCAAATCAAACAATAATAATAAGAATATAAATTGTTCTGCTTATATGATTGATTCATCTTATTTATAGCATTATAGATTAGGACATGCAAATTTTAAATCTGTGCGTAAATTAATAAAATTAAGTTTGTTACCTTCTTTACATTTTGATCCTAATAATAAGTGCAAAACTTATGTAGAGGCTAAGTTAACCAAAACACCGTTTCACTCGGTTGAAAGAAATACAATACTTTTAAAGTTGATTCATAGTAATATCTGTGATTTAAAGTTTGTACAAACTAGAGGTGGAAAAAAGTATTTTATTACTTTTATTGATGATTGCACGAGATACTGTTATGTATATTTGCTAAGAAGCAAAGACGGAGCCTTGGAAGTGTTTAAACACTACAAGAATGAGGTTGAAAATCAACTTAACAAATGAATAAAAATTATTCCTAGTGATAGAGGTGTAGAATATGTAGCACCATTTGAAGAATTTTGTTCAGAATCTAGCATTATTCATCATCTATTCACCTCAATCAAATGGTATCGTTGAACGCAATAACCGAACTCTTAAAGAGATGATGAATGCAATATTGATAAGCTCTAGATTACCCCAGAAATTGTGGAGAGAAGTTATTTTTTCAGCAAACCACATTCTTAATAAAATTTCACACAAAAGTAAGAACGAAACTCCTTATGAGTTATGGAAATGTCACAAACCTTCTTACATATACTTAAAAGTGTGGGGGTACTTGGCTAAGGTAGAAGTACCTAAGCCAAAACAAGTCAAAATTGGGCCTAAAACAATTGATTGTATATTTATTGGATATGCTAATAACAGTAGTGCATATCGATTCTTGATACATAAATCAGACATTCCTAATATACATGAAAGTACAATCATTGAATCAAGGAATGCAGCATTTTTTGAAGATTTCTTTCCATGTAAAGACAAGAAAGAAGTAAGTTCGCAAAAACGAACTTATGATGCTATAAATAATGGTTATCTAAGTGATGACAAACCTAGACGTAGCAAAAGGGCGAGAACCTCTAAAACCTTTGGTCCTGATTTTCTAACTTATTTGTTAGAAAATGAGCCTAGGACATTTAGTGAAGCAATGTCCACTCCAGAAGCTCTATTTTGAAAAGAGGCTATAAACCGTGAAATAGACTCTATCATGCAAAATCACACTTGAGAATTGGTTGATCTCCCACCGGAAATAAACCTTTAGGCTGCAAGTGGATTTTCAAGAGAAAATTAAAACCTAATGGATCTATTTATAAGTATAAGGCTAGGTTAGTAGCCAAAGGGTTCAAATAAAAGGAGGGCCTTGACTTCTTTGATACATACTCACTAGTGACAAGGATCACGTCAATTAGAGTTCTTATTGCAATCGTAGCATTGCATAATCTTGATATCTATCAAACGGATGTTAAAACAGCATTTCTGAATGATGAGTTGGAAGAAGAGATATACATGGAACAATCTGAAGGTATATTGTTCCTGGACAAGGAAAAAAGGTATGTAGACTCGTTAAGTCCTTGTATGGATTAAAGCAAGGGCCTAAGCAATGGCACGAGAAGTTTGACAAAACAATGTTGTCAAATGGTTATAAAATTAACGAGTGTGATAAATGTGTTTATATTAAAAGCACACGTATGTCTATATGTTGATGACATGCTAATTATGGGTAGCAATCATAAAGTCATCATAGCTATTAAGAAAATGTTGACAAAATATTTTGATATGAAAGATATTGATGTAGCTGATGTCATATTAGGGATGAAGTTCTCTAAAACATCATATGGACTTATGTTATCACAATTTTATTATGTTGAGACAGTACTTAGAAACTTTAACGCCTATAATGAAAATCCAGTTAAGACACCAGTAGATCTGAATCTACATTCGATTAAGAATACATGAAATCATGTATCTCAAATAAAATATTCTTAGATCATAGGCAGCTTAACATACATTACTAACTGCACACGACCTGATATTGCTTATGCTGTTAATAAGTTAAGCAGATTTACAAGTAATCCAAGCAATGACCATTGGAAGGCATTGAATAAGGTTCTTAGATATCTTAGACATACCCTGAAGGATGGATTACACCATACCAGATACATTCATGCTAACTGGATATCAGACACGAAGGATTCTAAATCCACAAGTGGTTATGTTTTTACCATTGGTGGTGCAGGCGTGTCATGGAAGTCTTCAAAACAAACTTGTATAGCTCGATCCAAGATGTAATTTGAATTTATAGCTTTAGATAAAGCTGGAGAGGAAGCAGAATAGCTTCGCAATTTTTTAGAGGACATTCCATGTTGGCCTAAGCCAGTGCCTACAATAATTATACATTGCGATAGTCAGTTGGCTATTGGAATGGCACAAAATAGTATGTATAATGGTAAATCTCGACATATTCATCGAAGATACAATACCATTAAACAATTGATCTCTAATGGTGTGATCTCTATTGACTGTGTAAAGTCAAAAGAGAATCTCGCGGATTCGCTGACAAAAGGTTTAATTAGATATCACATGCATTATTTACCAAGAGAGAATGGGCTTAAAGCCTACTACGTAAGGACTTTGTAACGGTAACCCAACATTGCTGACTGGAGATCCCAATATCTTGGTTCAATATGACGACTAAGTTATAAAGATTCAAATGAGCACTTAGGAGTTATCTCCTACCCATTCTCATGATACAAAAAGTGCTTTCTGCAAAGTGTGATAGGTTAAGTTATTCTTTTAATGATTCCTATAGGATAGCAGAGTATTTTTAATAGGAGATCACCTATATAAGTGAGAAGTGGAGCCGCTTCTATAAGAATTTTGAGGCTTGAATTCTCTAAAACACTTATGAAACCCAAGTGCTATTCAAGGCCATAATAAACACAACCATAAAAATCGAAAGTGTTAGGAAAGATATTGTGTGGGTACTATTGTCTTGGTTTACACTCAACGGCTGAACAGTTCAAGACATCACGTTCACTGATTAGTCAAGTGAATCCGATAGTATTCTACTAAGGAAGGTTCAAAGCCAGAAGCTACCTCTCTTGATGCAAATACCTTTTCATCTGTACTCTCTTTTAGTGTCTGTATTTCATTTGCATACTTCATGAGAATTTCCATTTATTTGGGGGATTGATAGAAATGGTGTTTAAATTAAATATTTATTAAGTTGGATTAAACCAACTTTGACCAAATATTTGAGTGGGTTCCGTTAATCAATTGAGGTGGGACCTTGGTTTAGCACGATCTACTCCGCGAGTAGATGTTCATTGTATATTTGGTTGTGCAAAACCATTTCTGAGTGAATGAGAAATTATAGTCAAAAGCGGACACCTTAAACTTGGAATATAAAAGGTAAATTAGAAAGTGGAAAACTTTGTCCCACATCAGAGATGAATATTATTTTTATCTATTCATATAACCCAAGATTGGAATTGGGTTTGGACCACAAGGGGTACCACAAGTCTTTGAAAGGGGAGAGACCTATACCCTATTGGGTTCAGTCCAAAGCCCACACGCGCGCGCCGCTGTCATCGCCGCCCCCCCCACCGGGCTCGTGGTTCGTGGGTATCGGGATTGAGTTTAGCCCAATATAAATTTTTTGGACAAAAAAATTAAATAATTATTTATTTTATTTAATTATCCTTCCAATTATATATCTCCAATCAATCGTCGACACGTGGTATCATCAGATTACAACATGCGTCCTGTCTTTTAGAAGATTCTAGATTCTGTCTACTTAAAAGACACATCAATTCAAGACATAACTTTTCAAGATTGGTTGTGTCTTTTGGCAATCTATAAAATAGTCCCTCCAGTTTCCGAATTAGCACATGAAAATTCGAACTATCAAACATAAGCATTCTGCACCCTGCAACCTATCATTATACTGCATCCGTCGTTGCATAAGAAAGAGAGTACAAAACATTTTCTGGCTTACTATTTCTCGCAGTCTAAAGTGCTACTACCATCGAGAAGGGATCGTTGTATCTTGGGAGATGTTTGCCATCCAACCGTGAGCACCAATGCGGGGCAATTTTGTCTTAAGAACAAAGAATTTACCTCTTGCCTCGATCCAACATTTATGCCATATTCATTTTCTGCAATTTTAAGTTTTCAAGTAAGTCATTTAATCTACAACACAAAATGCATTAGGAAAAATGTTTAATTTGCTCCATCATAAGTACACTAACATCCAATCGTAAGACGGATTTTGAATATAGTATTTTTCGAAGTGTATAATGTCTTGTATCATAATACCTTAAGGAACCTTTTGGATACACGTTTGATTGAACATTATTTTTATTCATCTATAAGACGTACAATTTTTATCTGTTTTTCATTCACAAATTTTGTAAGATTTACTATTTATAATCTACAAAAAATTTACCAAACAATCATTAGTCGTGTTGAGAGTGACTTCAGAAGTAGGGAGTTGTTAGCTCCCATTCTTCATTTTCACTTGGTTTCATGGATAGTTAAATGTGGCCATACAACTTATTCTTATCAAATCAACTTATTTTAACCAATGATGAGTGATTATAGCATTTTGGTCAAGTTTTTTTTTAAAAAAAAATTCTCAAACTCATTTTCAACCACATATTTCATGAGACTACAATTTTTATCAATTTTTTTTACCACACATTTCACCAAATTTTTTCAAAATATCCTAAACAACTACTTTTAAATTCCACCGTACAAACACTAAAGTTGTATTTTTATGAATTGATTTGTACACTAAACAATCCTATAACAGATAACATTAAAAAATGTTGAAATCTTTTTTTAAGGTAATTTGCACTTTTAGTTTCCAATCTTTTCAATTTGTAACAAATCTATCCATAACCTTTTTTTAGCACCAGACATCCCCAAGCTTTTAATTTTTTGCAAATCACGTCTAATTTTTTACAAATCACATCCCATTGACATATTTTGACAATTTTACACTCTTTAAATAAACAAAAAAAAAAAAAAACTAAAAACAACAAAAAAATATAATAAAATTGTAAATGAAGTCCCATAACCTTTTAAAAAATATAAAAAAACACCATCTTCTCCAAAACCCCACCCCACCCCACCCCACCCCACCCCACCCTCTCTCTCTCTCTCTCTCTCTCATAGCCACAAAAACTCCAATCCTTGTTATATTTCGAAAAAGATTGGTAATGTTTCCTAATACGTTCCTTCCTACTCTTCCAAGGACACATATCAAGAAGCAATATAAATATATGTATATAATTCAATTTCTCAACACCTGCATTCCCTGTAAAAGCATTATTAAAGTTTTTTGGGATTAAATCATATCGTGTTTGGGTTTCGATTTTTTTCTTGATTTAGATTCATTACAGATTATTTAGGATTACCATTTGTGAATGAGATGTGGAGAGATGGTGGCGTCGAATGGTTTAAACGCCGCTTTCCCCGCCACTATTCTCGAACCAAAAGCAGCCACCGGCGGTGGGGGACGGATGAAACCTCTGTCGGTTGCGGGGCCAATCGAGGCCAATATTCGAGAAACAAGGAATTGAAGAAGGTTGGTTTCTTGAATTTTGATGTAATAGTTTTTCAATTGAAAATTATTGCTTCTTTTGTGATTTTCTTGGGGTGTCTTATTCTTGGTTTGTTTTAGTTTTTGGTTGATTCGGGGCTGTACGAGAGTGCTGAAGAATCTGTTAAGAGAGAGGACGTTTTGAGTCGACTCAAGTAGGTATTTTTTTTTAATTGAATTATATACATATATTTATATTGCTTTTATGATATGTGTCATTGGAGGAGTAGGAAGGAACGTATTAAGAAATATTACTAATCTTTTTCGAAATATAACACGTATTGGAGTTTTGGTGGCCATTAGATAGAGAGAGAGAGATAGAGAGATGTGGGGTGGGTGAATTTTTGGAGAATATTGTGTTCTTTTATTTTTTTTAAAAAGTTATGGGACTTCATTTTCAATTTTATTATATTTTTTTGTTATTTTTAGTTTATTTTTATTTTTTGTTTATTTAAAAAGGAGAGTAAAACCGTTAAAATATGTCAATGGGGACGTGATTTGCAAAAAATTAAAAGATTCGGGATGTTTGGTGCTAGAAAAAAAGGTTAGGGACCAAAAATGCAAATTACCCCTTTTTTATTATTTATCGAATCAATCCTACCAACGCAATCGTTTAAAGATGAATAAACGTCATATGACAAAAGATTTATGAAACCAAATCCAGAAGCGGCCGGGCCTTGCTGGATCGCATCAATAATTCTAGTATTAGCACAAAAAAGGTCTTTAGCCAATTATTGTGTTTTATTTTACGTGTCATTTTTGTATACTTTCTACTCACAATAAACTTCTGGATATACACACACGTGTATATCACAATAATTACAAATTAATTCTTATCTTTTAATAAATTTAAAATTATATCACTTATTTCGAACTATTGATATATCAATCGAGAAATCTTCCGTTGTGTGTACTCCTATAACCATTAGCTAAAATTATTCGCAAGTTATATTATGCATCTTATAAGATTCACTATTTATAATATATTTTTTATTTAATAATTTAAATTTTCGATAAAATGATCGACACAAAATTATAACTAAGTAAAAGAATTATGGGTTCCAATATTGCTTGCTCTCATCCATTTATAGAAATTATCATGTACTGTGTTTTTTAATTAATCAAATTTGTACTTGGAGCGGGGTGTTTTGAAAATATTATTTAAATGAATAAATATGTTTAATTTTTAATAATTTAAATTTCTAAATGAGATAATCAAGGCCAAATTTAGTTTTCTTCTTTGTTGTAATGATAAAATTAAAGTTTGAATTTTAAATAATATGATTACTTAATAATAATAAAATAATAAAAGGCCATGTCAAACATGAAGAATAACAAAAAAGTCTAACTTATAAAATTTATAATGTGAAAGTCTCTTTTATTAAAAAAAAAAACTTAAACATCCTCATTATAATATATTTTTATTTAATAATTTAAATTTTCAAATAAAATGATCGACAAAAATTATAACTAAGTAAAAGAATTATGGGTTCGATCCATTTATAGACCAACCTTTTGTAACCGAAAATTTGGGTGGGTTAAGGCACTTTGACTAAAAGGCCATGTTTATATTTATTAAAAATTTACAACGTGGTTTTTTAACAATTAACAACTCTAAATGGACTCAAATATACACAAATTTAAAGTAAAAATCACAATTCATACTCAAATGTGTATATATTTTCATGACTTATACTATAAAATCTACAATTTCTACTATAAATTAAAAAAAAAAATCACACATTTTGCAAAAATTTAGATGGATCAGATTCTAACCTTAAACGGGATTTCTTACACTTGTTTTAAGATTAATGAGATATTAACTTCTTTACAAAATATTGAAATTTGAAATCATCTTCTTCGTGACAATGTATAAGTAGTAAGGAAATTTGAAATCGTTTGAAATAAAATAAACAAAAGAATATATTTTAAAATTTACTTACAAAAATGAATCAACGAACATTTAGATAAAGATGACAGATCACCCAACATCATTCCCACTTTAATCAATTGTTGGCGTCAATTGAAGTGGACATGTTGTTGACAAAGTTTGATTGCAACACCACTATGTTATGACAATAAGTTTGGTTTTTGTTAAAGTTGCTTTTGGAATTATTACAAAACTCAAGACTAATAATAGGAAGAAAGTGACATGACAAATGATAAAATCCCACTCAATCTCAATGCCTTTTTACTGCCTTTTATAGATAGCCCTTTTTAAGGCTTATCAAAAGTCAAGACTCAAGTGTAGATTACAACTTGGAAATGTTGTGGACAAAAATAAAAAGTAATTATTACAAGGTAGATTAATGATAAATGTCATAAGCCCACTAATACGGGTCGAATCAATAGGGGACATATTGTTTTTACAGTGGAAATGGTGCTGATGGTCGGATCACCCTGTATCTTTATCTAAATGACAGCTGACTTATTTTTGTAAGTAAATTATCAAATATAGTCTTACTTTTTATCTCTCGTTTATTTTATTTCAAGCGATTTTAAATTTCCTCTGCTAAGACAATTTCAAAATCTATTATTTTGCAAAGGAATTAACATTTCATTAATCTCAAAATAAGCTCAAACAAGTGTAAGAAATCCCGTTTCAAGGTTCGTATTTGATCCATCAAAATTCTTGACCCGTTTTTACATTCCCTATTATCTTAATCAACCAAAATTTTATTTTTGCATCATCTTAGCATCCTACAAAAAAGGCATCAAAAGAAACGTGTAAAGTTTATTTTATATGGGTTCGACGAATTTGTATTACCAACATCAAAGTTTAATTGTGGTCGATTTTTCGTGATTGATTTTTGTCGATAACTTGTCATTAACACGACTAGTTGATGATTCTTTTGCTGTGAGATTTCTATCTAAAGAATCTAATAATGAGATTCGATCAAGTTTATTTAATTTATCGTAAAATGTAAAGGAGAAAATGGAATGGTGCATCAATTTAAACTCTTAAATGTCCAAAGTTTGATTATTAAAATAATGTCATGCATTTAACGATGGATTAATTTAAATAAGTGGAATTATAAAATTTAAAACATCAACATCCATTTACAGCTTAATTTTGGAAAGTGTACATTGGCTCAAATAGGCACATTTCCTTGTTTTAGTGGAACAAATAGTATTTATTCTTTTTTTTTTTTTTTTAATCCTGCAAATAGAATTGCTTTGTCTGTGATTAAAATGGCTGTGATTCGTGGTTAAATGTGCATGTACCACACAATGTGGTTTGCCCAAATGGCACTAGCATTGAGTGAGGCTATATCAAAACTTTATTTTTCTTTTCTGTTAAAGATAAACTTATATTACAATATTAAATTTATATTAACGGGGTATTTTTTTGAATGCATGATTTTCAAAAGTAACTCGACTCTTTAAATATTCATTCATTGATCTCTTCATGTATTACTATATTCGCTAGTGGGTAGGAACTTATCTATGTGAATTTTTACATCGAGTGATTGTAATTCTATTGTCTATGTTGTCCACAAGATCATCTCTCGGACTAGTCTTGTGTAGTCTTGGACTTACGGAACTTACTTTCATATTGATGAAACACCCGTTTCGTTACAAACTAATACGTGATCTACTTCAAACCAAATTAAAACTAACATTTCAAATAAAATAAACTTAAAAGCTTTGATGAAAAAAGAGGTTTGCTTCATATCTAAATTAGGTCTCTGTTAATGTTTTATTTTATTTTATAGGATTAACCTTTTTTGGTGCTAAAAATTCTCCCCATTCCTCTAGTGCTCCATAATTTCATAACTTTTATTCAAAAAAATTTATTAGTGGGTGACAAAAAAGTTGCATAATTAAACACAAATTTCATTACATAATAGAAAGTAGTTGAAAAACATAGATTTAGAACATCATCAATCCCTGAATGGGACATTTGATCGTAGTGGGGAGACAAGTGAGATTTGGGAGCTCATTTTATATTTGCAACTTGGGTCACAATTGGTTGTTTTAATAATAAGGTATTGATCATACTCGAATAAAATGTGAATTTGTAAGAATAATATTATTATCAATTTAAATTAGACTCATAAACTTTAACAACATGTAATAATAGTATTATTTTAAATTTAAATTTAACTCATAAACCTTAACAATGAGAATATAATATTTAATTAAGAGTTTAAAAGGTAGAGTATGATGAAGATTCGTCCAAAATACACAAAATAGAAAGACATGAAAATCAAGGGCATACCATTTTGGGCCTAAGCCTAGGGAGTAGGGCAAAGTTTGGACAATTTTTTTTTTTTTTTTTTTATTTTTTTTTTGAAATAAACTCTACGCAGTGAACTTTTGTATGAAAAATCATGCATTTTCATTAAAATGAATAGTAATATTTTTGGGACCTATAATTTTTAGTACGTGACTTAGTTGTGAGCTTTATTTTCTCATATGTAACCTTAGTCATGGCCTTTAATTCCCCGCTTTTGATGCGGGATTTATTATTTACATTTTGAGTTGTTGAGTAATTGTGATATTTAATTTTATGTATGTGACATCAATTGTGGCCTTAAATTAATTGTTGATATTTGATAAATATATTTTGAGTTGTCGACTAATTGTGACATGTAAGATTAATCAAAATTGTGAACGATATCGATGTTTTGATTAATAGAAATAATGTAGAAATGCAATAGTTTTGATTTGAATATGTTTGTCGGACTTCTTTTTTATGTATGTGACATCAATTGTGGCCTTAAATTAATTGTTGATATTCGATAAATATATTTTGAGTTGTCGACTAATTGTGACATGTAAGATTAATCAAAATTGTGAACGATATCGATGTTTTGATTAATAGAAATAATGTAGAAATGCAATAGTTTTGATTTGAATATGTTTGTCGGACTTCTTTTTTTTTGCTGAATTTAAGGTTTTGGTGGATTCGTGCAATAGTGAGTGTAGAATTAGCGGTGTTCATGGGAAGTTGTGATTTAATTGTTTTTTAATTGATAAAATTATAGAACATTAATTTAGACAACTCACTTTAGTGACTAGTATTTTGAACTCGATTTAAAGAGAAATTGCAAATATGCAAAATATGAGCTTCATATCGTCCAATGTAGATGGATTATATCGGGTTTGAAAAAATTTCTAGTACTCCCAGAGTATACAACTCATTGCTTCATGTCACTATTTAATTGACATGTGTATGGTTGGATCTCAATTAACTGTGGGTCTCAGTTATGCTTTACACTTGTCAATTAAATTTTGATACTGAGTACTCTATAGTCTACGAGTACTAGAGATATAATCCTCGGGTTCACTGTGTTCCGTTTTCTCGTCCAATTAGTGAGGAAGTTCGCATTTACACACCTTTGATTTTAGGGAATTTTCGATTATTTGTGATACGGAATTGTTAGAAGAGAAGATCGTAAAACAGAATTGAGAAGAAGAATGATGCGTAACTTTCAACTTGGGTGTCAGATTTAGATGAGCGAGTACATTTCGGAAGTGTCTTTAGATTCTGCACAATTTTGTTTAGTGGCAAACTTTCAGGACCAAATTTTACCGTTTAGGGGTCCGTTTAACAATTTTTATTTTAATTTAGTTTAAAGGTATTTTCGTCATTTAATCAGTCTTTTAGTTTTAATCAAACTTGTCTAGCGAATTAGAGTTTTGTTTGTTTTGAAGACTTTAAATACTTGTCTAGGTTTTGGGAGGCGACACCTTCTTTTTTATTAGAGATAATATTTTGTTTTTCCGTTGTCAAGAAGTTTTTTTTATTGATTATTCACGTTCGTGTGTTCTGCAAGAATTTGACCCTTAAAAATGGAACGGATATGGAAATTAATAAAAATGGATAATAAATTAAATATTATTATAATTAAAATCAATAAATAGTATAGATAGGGTGGTGATCTCCTGAAATTATCCTGCCCCCAAGGGGCAGGAGATCATTGTTCAGTATAGATAATAGTCGGCATTTATCAATAATATTTCAAATAGGAGTACATTTTAGTTTTCTTTTTTTAAAAAAGTAATTATATTCGTACCATAATTTTTATTTGTTGCACAACATTTAAATTACTTTGAAAGTCCTCATTCTTTACTTATTATAATACTTATGTCTTCAACTTATTCTTATCTTTATTTTTTCATTAATTAGCACATCTTGTGTCTGATAATTATTTTCGTCAAAAAAGGTCTGTTTGAAGAGCAAAAATGACTTATTTCAAAGCACACAAAATTTTTTCCTCATTTTAAACTACGCAAATAAAATATTTTGACAAAAAAATTATTAAAAATGAGATGTGTTAATTAATAGATGATTGAAGATAAGAATTCAACGAAAGAAAAGTCATAAGTGCTATAATAAACACAAAATTGAAGACCTTAAATGTAATTAAAAAATGGTACCAATATAACCACCTCAAAAATATAGGTATGATCCCTAAAATTTTCAGAATTTAATTCAATTATTAATATGTTGAACACCATCATTTTTGTAAAGGAAGCGCATAAAAATTAGAAAATCGAGATTTCTTCATTGTGGTTGAGTCTCTGTCCACTGAGTACATCAAATTGAAGATTTTAAGTTGGGAAAACAAGTGATTCAACTACAAAGCTCTTCGTAATTCAACTTATAAAACTAAGAAATTAATTGAATTAATTATATTATAATATTGCTGAACCTTAAGTTGGTGCATATTCAAAAAAACTTATTTAATTTCACAATATCATATCACATGAATTCTAGAGTGTGTCAATCCCTGTTGCCATATATTGCAAAATGGTTTTGCAGAACTTTTCGAGGAATATTTTGTAGTTCAGAATGACTGATATTGTTTTGGCTTTTGACTATGTTTTTACGATTGATGGACGAAATTGTTGGAAATGGTGTTTAAATTAAAAATTATTAAGTTAGATTTGATCAACTTTGACCAAATAATTGAGTGGGTTCTGTTAACCAATTGAGGTGGGACATTGGTTTAGTACAATCTACTCCACAAATAGACATTCATTGTTTATTTGGTTGTGCAAAACCATCTCCGGATGAATGAGAAATTATAGTCAAAAGTAGACACCTTAAACTTGGAATATAAAAGGTAAATTTGAGAGAAAGTGAGAAACTTTATCCCACATTGAAAGATGAATAGTATTTTTATCTATTTATATAACTCAGGGCTAGAATTAGGTATGAGCCATAAGGGGTACCACAAGTCTTTGGAAGGGAAGAGACTTAGATTCTATTGGGTTCGGTCCAAAGCCCACCGGCCGGGCTGGGCTCAGGCACGGGACAATGGGTATCGGGATTGGGCTTGGCTCAATATAAATTTTTGGACAACTAAAATAAATAATTTTATTTAATTATCCTTCCAATTGACATATAAATATATCTCCAATTAATTGTCGACACGTAGTTCAAATAAATCTATCGTCAGAATGCAACACATGTCCTATCTTCTAGAAGATTCTCGAATCTGTCTCCTGGATTCGAGTTGCACTTCCACATGTGTCATGTGAGATAGTGGTTCTATGACTATAGGGATATAGAACATAGAAAAATATATATGGGTGATAACAATTCTCAGACGGTGATAGGAATTGGGGTTATTACACTTAGGTTGCACAATGGTATGATTAAGACCATTTTAAATGTCGGATATGTCCCAAACTTGAAAAGAAACATGATATCCTTAGGTGTTCTAGAAAATGATGGACATTGGTATAAATTTGTGAATGTGAAAGAGTCATTAGTTGTGATAACAGCTTCCAAAAAAAATGGTATGTATTACCTATACGGTGGGGTACAAACTGCCACTGGTTCCAACTCGCTCTCGGTCAATGAGGATGTGTCTAAACTTTGGCATAAAAGAATGCAGCACATAGGCAATAAAAGGTTGAAGTTCTTAAGTGATCGACAATCATTTGGTAACAATCATGTCACTCATTTGAATTTTTGTGAGACTTGTGTCTTAGGTAAGTTTCATTGGCTCGGTTTTGGGAAAGAAACACACTTCACGAAGACTTTTGGGGGCCTGAAAAGTACTCCACTAATGGGAGAAATAAATATTTTTTGTCGCTTGTTGATGACTATAGTAGAAATGTTTGGATATTTCTCTTGAAAATAAAATATGAACTTTCAAAAATTTAAAAACTTGGCTTACTATGGTAGAAAATCAAATGGGCGGAAAAGTAAAAACTTGAAGAACTGATAATGGTCTTCAGTTATGTAACTTTGAATTTGATTCATATTGTAAAGAAAAGAGAGTTCAAAGACACAAAACTATTAGACATACCCAACAACAAAATGGAGTTGCTAAAAGGCTCAATATGACCATAATGGATAATGTTAGATGCATGTTGATTAGTTTTGGGTTGGCTACAGAATTTTGGGAAGAAGCAACAGTACATGTTGTTTACTTGCTTAATAGATCACCATCTAGTGCAATAAATTTCAAGGTCCCTAAAGAGTTGTGGAATGGTAAGCCACCTGATTTGTCCTACTACATTAGAGTGTTTGGTTGTGTAGCTTATACTCACAAAACTGAAGGAAAATTAAACGCTAGATGTCAAGTGTGTTCTTCTTGGGTATCATGTTGGGGTGAAAGGGTTGTTGAGATATATAGCAAGTACATTAAACATTGGATTAGTTTATAAAGAAACTAAAGATAAACTAACTTTGTCTGGATATGGTGATTCTGATTTTACTTTAGACAAAGATCATAGAAAATCAACTACTGCTTATTTCTTTGCATTGGGTAAGTATTGCATTACATGAAAATCTTGATAAGTACAATTTTGTACTAATTGAGGTCCACAAAAAGGGACAATTATGATTACTCTTACATGTTTTTAACATAATGACGTGTTGTTTTTTTTCATCATAGGAAAATAACTAAATTTGAGTGTCGATCAAACGAAACGAAAGCAAACAGAATAAAAGGGGACTCAATTGAACAACTAAAAAGAGTTGAGGAGCTTGTCGTGCAAATACTAAAGAGAAAAACTCAAGAACTTGAAGCAAATTAACCATGCGATCACATGGTTAAGTTAAGGAGCGATCACAAGCCATTGATTTCATCTGCAGAACGTTACAAGGCAATACCATACGATTGCAAGGTATTGAACCATGCGATCGCATGGTTTAATCATGAACTGTTTCATTGTTTCCTTATGGAAACAAGGCTCTATTCATTCTAGGGAAAAAATATAGTGTAAAACACGTTTCTGGGGGCGGTTGGAAGGATATAAAAGGCAAAGAACAGAGAAATCGTGGGAGACGAATTAGAGAAGAAAAATATATCACAAGAATCGAAGATCAAATGAACGAATTGAAGATTCTTCTGCAGGAATCACGGGTTTTGTTTCTCTTTTCTTCCTTTTCTTCTAGAACATGATTAGTTGAACTTTTGTAATATTTTACGAAATCATATCTGACTAAATTACTTATTGCTAGGATGAACGATGAAACCTCACGTTTTTTATTAATTATAAGTTTTCTGTTTTTTCGTAATTAATTGCTTCTGGGTTGATTATTCTTTGTTCCTTTTTCTACGTTTTGGTGATTGATCACCATTGGAATGTTTATTGAACTCGAAAAATTCAATCTAGATAAGCACATGGTATTGAATAACACATGGTCCTATAATATATAGAGATTACTATTATGCCTTATGAAATCCTTTCAGGGTGTTCATATGATTTAAATGCATATTTTTATGTTCGAACTTTAGCTAGAGATAGTTAAGTTTGCATATCGATATAGAATTGATAGACTGTCAAGAGATACTTTTGATTATTATAGGATTACCGATTTTCAACCTAGGGTAATTATTAGCTAAAGCGATTAACGAATAATTGATTAATGAACGTGTCGGTGGATTCGTGAATCCTAGTGCTAGTAAAATTCGAATTTATTCTTATATTACTTTTGATTGTATGATCATTTAGACTTAGTTAAACTCGAATAGAATAACTTTAGGATTGAAATTCTAAACGAATCTGTATTTTTAATCTTGTTAAAATTCAAACTATAAATTAATTAGTTAATTAATTGCTAGTCCTCGTAGGTTCGATAATTTACTTATCACTTTATTACTTGTAACCGATCCGTCCACTAGCGGGATTAAAATCGACAACAAATATCAACTTCAATCCTTAGTTGCATTATCAATTATTGAAGCCGAGTATGTGACCAATCTGAAGCATTAATGGAAGGTTTGTGGCTAAAAGGTTTACTTCTTGAATTAAATGTGTTGCGTGATAGTTTTTACTTGTATGCTGATAGTTAGAGTGCTCTCATGTTAAGTAAAAATCATGTATCTCATGAAAGGTCAAAACATCATTTTGTAAGAAAAAAATTAGCTACAGGTGAAGTTGAATTGCTGACAATTTCAACTGAAAATAATCCAACAAATATAGGTACTAAAGTGTTGCATGTGAGTAAGTTTAGGTCTTGTTTATGTATCTTACATATTGACTATGGTTAATTGTTTCCTTTACATGAGCAATGATGAAAAGTTAGACCACACAAAAATTGGGTAGCACATGTAACTAGAGAATTTGGCAGCAGATTAGTGAATGATTTGTGGTGATGTGGAACATAATCCAAGTGGCAAATTCCTATTAGCCAAAAGGTTGTAACAAGGATGTGGTTTTGTTCTTATAATTTGGACCATTGGATGATTATTATGATGAGTGGCTGTGATTAATCGGAAGTTCATTGGTTGACCAAGAAAAACTTTTTCTCCATAGCTTCACAGATTTCCTCACTTTCTAGAGCTCTTGGTCCCAATGGTTTCAGGTGGCTTGAACAACTCATTACCAGAAGATTGGTCTTTATTAAGAGAGCTCCTCTCATTGTCTTCTTTAGGCTGAACTACTATGTGTTGTTTAGATTGAGTTCCCTCAAAATAATTTGGTCTAATATTTGGTTCTTTTTTCCTCTTGGCTGGTGTGCTATGATCTAAGTGTGGCATGATTTGAGCCCACATTTAATCTCATCTTCTTGCTTTTCAATTTGAGTGGTAGGCTGCTGCAGATCTGTGTACTTAGGAGGAATAGAACAAAAGAACTCCATTCTTGTATTCTTCTTTTTCAATTTGATGATTTGTAAACTTATGGTTGTAATCTTTCAGTTATAAGCCATGTGATATCTCTTCAAGCTCAAATGTACGTCAATTTTGAAACAATAGTTTACCAAACACTTATCTGATTCTTTATGCAACACAACAAAAATTGATTATATAAGCAATACTAAACTAAGTCTTTTCACTTTTTCGATACTTGAGAGTGGATTTATAATATTCTAACATGTGACCCTTACAAATGAATAACGTATTTTCGCAACAAAAGCATACAAACACGACTTGTTAGTACAATACCACAATCGTAACGGCAACGTATACATAAATTGAGCTATATCTCAAGATAAGATTGGAGGAAAAATTACTTCCCCAAATTGGCCTAAAAATTCTTTTAATTCATAAAATTGTGCTTCTATTTGGATTGGAATCTAATAGAATTTTCAAAGTTAGACTGAGCCTGAATCAAAATCTAAGCCCGGCTCGAATTTTTTTCATCATTATTGGTATACATATTTAAATATAATTATTCATATGGAAATTTATTTATTTTCATATATAAATGTTCTAAAGACAGTCAAAGTCAAATAAAATTAAAGAAAATAAAGTAGATCATAAAAGCAGAGATTTTTGTTGATTCATCTTTTTATCACTTTTTTGCTTTGACTAAAAATAATTGAATAATTGATGCTCCCAATAGCAACTCCACTTAGTGAGTATATATACCTTGGATTATTATTGTGCTTTAAGAATACTATTTAATAAATAATTAAGCCAAACATTGTACAAATCAAATATAGAATATAAAGTATTTAATGTGGACATTAGAGATTTAATTAAGTCTAAATTAAATAAAACATTGTTTATTAGTTTTTGGAACATTGTTTATTAATTTTTAGGTACTGAGAAGTATAAAGGATAAAAATGATAACTTAATATTATTTTGTTCAATATCGAATAGGCTAAATATATCGACACTACATTTTTTTTTTTAAGTGCATCATATTTTAATTACATAAAAAGTCCATAACTTTCCACTCATTGTCACACTCATGCCTCTAATATATTTTCCTTGTATTCTTATCTTCAATTTTTATTAATTAGTACATCTTATCTCTGAAAATGGTTTTCGTCCAAAAATTTCGTTAAGAGAAAGTAAAAAATTTATTTGTCCCCTCTTATTATTTAATAAGAAAAAATAAAAATAAAAATACAAAATTTTGACTAAATATTTATTTATCATTTTAAAGCACACTAACAGAATTTTAGATGAATATGGACCAGATACACTAATTAATGGTAGGTTAAAAATAAGAATGCAATGAAAAAAAAAAGTTAGGAACATAAATGTGACAGTGCATAAAATAGGGACCTTTAATACAATTAAAATGTGGCATATGTTTTAAAAAACGTAAAACGTGGTTAGGCGTGGAGGTCGAGCTTTCAAACTTTTCGAACTTAGGCAAGAGCAAGATAAGGGAAAGACGAGAGCTTAATGTGAGGCGTGGCTAGTTGTGGAGGCCAAGCTTCATACTTAGGCGAAGCCTAAACGAAACTTAGATGAACTTTTGACAACAGTGAATATAACTACCTTATCAAATCTCATACAAAATTTTGGGTTTGTTTAATTTCAATTAAAATTTTGTTAAAAGTTGAAGTCAAAATTACCAATTAATTTTAACATTACATTTTATGGGACCCACAATTTTTTACAACTTTTGAACTATATCAAATTTTACAAAATTTTAATCAAAAATCAAACATTATTCACCATAATGACATGGCATATCAAGTTTCACTTGTTAACGTGCAAAGAGAACTTAAAAAGCTAACCGAGTTGAAATTTGAGCTGAGAGACTCAAGTCAACTTACAGGGTTGGACGAGTTCATGCCACCCAAGTTCAATTAGGAGGGTTATCAAGCAACAAGGTTCCTCAATAATGCTATGGATGTTTAGACAATCTACCATAGCACTTGAGGTCAGACGAAAGAGGTCACCTATAGTCATGAAAGCATCCGATGAGGTTGTAGAGCTCTCAACACAGGAGATAAACTCGTCACTAGAGAACTTAAAAGTTTGTAAAGTCATGAAGTTTTCATTAGCAGTTAGATTAGCTCAAC
Source organism: Forsythia suspensa (assembly GCA_023638005.1). Classification (NCBI taxonomy): domain Eukaryota; kingdom Viridiplantae; phylum Streptophyta; class Magnoliopsida; order Lamiales; family Oleaceae; genus Forsythia; species Forsythia suspensa. Next base: position 32,355,496 of record CM042674.1, on the reverse strand, counting down.
AACATTGGCTTTTCTCCACGGTTGACCCCAAAATTTCATAGCCCGGGACATTTATTTGTTAGTTATCCAGCTGTTAATGTATTGCATAACAATTCTTCTCTGAATCGAGCCGGCCTATTCAAGATCAGAACTACCTAACACTTGCTTAACATGGACGTCACAACCCAAGTCTGATATGTGCCATGGTGGGCCCACAGGCTGTTTGCACTAGCCACTAAGGGTCGATTTAACTCGATTTTATATCTCCATGAGCTTCTTCAATGCAACTATAAATTGCTCAAAAAGTTATGCCATATAAGCGAAATATAAAGTGTTTTAAAAAAATTCATTTACAATGCAAGTTGATAGGAACTCCGTCAAGTTGGTGTGACAGATAAAAAAATAGACATTGTCTAGAGCTCAGTTAGACATGCTGACTTAGTAAATTTTAAATTTTCTATGTAGAATTAAATTTCTATGCAAATTCAAATGTGATTTTATTTTTATTTTAATAAAATGAAATACATTCAGATAGCAATCAATAGAATGCATTAGAAACTTGAATTTTTATTCATTAAACATCAAAGATACCTAAATCAGAAATCTTTCAACTTTCGTACTACTTAAATAGCAATCCATAGAATACATTAGAGATGCTATAAGAACATCTCCAATACTAGCTTCTATTTTGAATGTCCAACTGATGTGACGATGAGGTATAGGGGACAAAACTAATGTGGCATCATTTATTATAGAAGGTTGTTCAACACGATGTTCACTTTTAGACGACTTACTAGACACTTTCTACAATAAAAGCTACCAGATTGTGTCTATCTCTCTCGTCTATTTTTCTTTCTCTTTCTTCATTCCACTCTCTCTCTCTCTCTCTCATTTTTTTTTCTCTCTTGCCACGTAGACTTTTTAAAAGATGTCTAGTATTGGAGATGCTCTAACAACTACCACATGGGTACTGTCCGGATTTAGTAAGTCATTTTCTAAATTATATGTCAATACACTTGTAAATAACAAATATTAACGATTATGGTTCTTTATTGTACCTTAGAGATTCATTAAGATTAATTAATACAAAATAAAAAGTGATTCTTTAAACAAGTCATTAGAATCCTATGCGAGTTTAGAGATAAGTTAGTTATTGATGAATTTAGTTATTAACTTAATGTGTTCACTAATTAATTAATTAATTAATCCAAGTGATGTGACTGACTAAATATGAGAGGGAAGGGGACCCATAAATCCAACATAATAAAATGGGGGGACTCAATAATCCAAATAAGCTGATTCTGAAAGGGCCAAATTGACTAGGCAAGAGACAAAAAGTATTCAATTACGTTGGAGATATTTGGGATGTAAACCCATAATGGCCCATATATTTTTTGTCCTTATTTTTGTTTGTCATTATGGGACCTTTGTTGTTGAGCAAAACAACAAGACAAGGCATGGTCTACATTGTATCTTGGTTGGATTTGGTTTTTTTTTTTTTTTTAGCATTTTTATCTTTATACACAATACAATAATAACAATGCTACTAGATAAATCATTTTTAAAATTATGTTTGCTAATATCCGCACGTAGAGCTGGTAAATGGACTGGACCGACCCAAACTGTCAGAGCAGGGTCACACTTGAAACTAGATTGGACTATGTCACCACAATTTTGTGCGGCGCTTTAAATATCTTACCTAACTCCATCCATCTAGACAACCCGGTTTAATTTTTTTTTCTTTTTTCAAATTTTGTTTTTAAATACAATCTAATGCATTGCAACAAATACAATCTTAGATAAACTTAGACAATATATATTTTGAGATTTTTTTAATAGATTAATTTATGAAATTGGGACTCTCATGTATTAGTCAATAGATAAACATCAATTTTATTTCAAAATAATAGCGTTTTTTGGTTAACTGTAAACTATTTCTTGATATATTTTTTTAAAACATAAATAGTAAAAGCATGCTAGTTTTATTGCTTTGAGATATAAGCATGTTTGGCTTAAATTAAAAAGTTTACTTATAAGTAAATTTAAAATAAATAATTTACTTGTCATGCCAAACATAATTTGGATTGAAACTTGAATTAAATTAAATTTTAATTAAATCTAAATAATTTTATGTTGGAACTTGGGATTCTTGGACTAATGTTTCAAAAAAAGACAATTTAAATTGGAGATTTGGGCTTAGGCCATTTTGGATTGATATTATTTGGATTATGTGTTATGGCTATTCACAAAATGAATGAATAGTGTCAAGGAGTAAAAAAAATTGCAGGCTAGACGTACCGGACCATATAGACCCAGTTTTGTTTAGGCCAGGACCAGCCCAACCCAAAATCCGGATTAGGTCGGACGGTTTTTCCACCTCTATCCGCATGCGCGGAAAGAGGCATTGGGAGAATCGAAAAAAAATCACAAGAAATGACAAATGTTCATGGAAGTGCTCATAGGAAGATTCATTAGTTCTAAACAGACAGATCTCGAGTACGAGTACATTTCAGTATACCGATGACTAGTGAAATAAAAAAAATAACGAGTAGTTGTGATTTATATTCTATAAAAAATTTCAATAGAAGTAAATATTTTGTAATCAATTCTCTAGATTTGATATAGTGTTTTGCTAAACATCTTATCTCAACAAATTGTTTAATATCTCGCCTTCATTTTATAATTGTTTTCTCCAGTCCCGTTTTCCTATCCACTGTAGACGTGGCACGCTGTATCAACAATTTAATCACTTGTGGCAAATAGCCACGTCACCCACCCACAAAAAATAATCAACCACACACACACACACACACTCTCTCTCTCTCTCTCTCTCTCCGCGCAATTTGGGTTTCCCCAAAATCGCCTCCATTTGTCATTCACAATATCCTTCAAAAATACCATAAAAATGATAAACAAAGGTAAAGTTCATCCTTTAATTTCTTCTTCATCATCATCACACCCTTCTGGATTGGTTCTTTCCTTCAAAGACCGTGATGTTTTGGCTTATATGATAAGAAGGTCTTTAAAGTTGACCAACCTACCAGTTTTTTGCTTCCTTTGAAAAGAAGAAAAGCTTGAAGAAATTGTCGGCGAATGGACACGGGCATAAGCCGTCGGCTTCGTTTGACTGTGAGTGCTTTGATTGTTACACTAGCTTTTGGTCCCAGTGGGATTCGAGGAGCACTTCAGCAATGGAGAACAGTTTGGGAAGAGTAACAATGGTAAGAATAGGAAAAGGGAGAAAGTGGGTCGCCGAAAAGAGAGAACATTCCAAAAAGAGTAACAATGGTCAGAACAGGAAAAGAGAGAAAGTGGGTCGCCGAAAATAGAGAACAGGTAAGAGAGAGAGAGATAGCGTGTGTGTGTGAGAGAGAGAGAGAGAGAAGGGCTGATAAGATGGGTGGGTGTTATGGGATTGGTCGATTGGGTAGGTAATGGTTGGGTAACGTGGCCATTTGCCACAAGTGTTTAAATTGTTGACACAGCATGCCACGTCTACAGTGAATAAGATAATTCTTGCTCACTGTGGCACTTGCCCACTGTGATAGGAGAACAAGACTCTTGTTTTTATAATAAAGAGAGAATTGCTTCCATGAGTACTGTTTATCAATTTTTCTTGTCCCCTTTTGGGTTATGTCATTCAATTTTCAATTTAATCATTTTAGGAAATATTATAATATTGGTCCCTCATCTATTATTTCAAATAGCAAGTTAATCATCAACATTTTCTTAATTACACAATCAATCCCTAAAAACGGAAATGGTCCCATCATCATTAAGTCGTCATGTCTCGTGAGAACATGTCTCATTTCAAGTTTTTAGGCACCAAGCTAAGTTGGATATCATAAATCTAATTTAAAAAATTTAAAAAAAATCATGCTTTTTGTAGTGACCGATTGTGCAACAATAATTGAAAATTAAGGACCAACTAACTCATTTTAATAGTTGGGGACCAAATTACTTATTTTTAATAGTTTTGGACGAACTTACTCATTTTATTGTTGAGGACCAATGTACTACTAAGGTTATAGCCTGGGGACGAATTGGACAATTTTCCCCACTTTTATGGCATGGAAAAAAATAGTATTAGAAAAAGCCCTTGTAATATCAATATAATGATGACCTCTACTTCTTTCTTTCCAACTTTTGCATTCCATTCTCTTCTATCCCAAGAATCCCGGTTTTAGATGGATTCTTCAGATGAAATTGGAATCTTGGGCAGTTTATATTATCCCATTGACTAAACAAAAACTTGGTGACATGGAATCTTCCATTTTCAAAACCATAATCTAGCACGGGTTTAATTGAGTATCGATGTATGATGTAAGCTATAAATAGATAATATAATTTCAAACTTTTACAAAAATTTAAATTTTTAATCATAATATGCTATAAAGTTAATTATATTTAAATTAAAGTTTTTGTTTGTTACACCATATTTTAATTGCAACGAAGATTGTCAATCATTGTTCATTATCGTACTTATTTTCAACTTTTTTTGTCATATTTTTATAATTAACCTTCAATTAGTTAATATATATTGTTCTTGAATATGGTTTCTGTCTAAATATTCTGTTAGCGTGGTTTGAAATGAGCATCAAATATTTTTATTAATTGATGTATTTTTTGTATTTTTTGCTTATTTAAAAATATGAATAGCAAATAGACCTTTTTTATGTGCTCCTAACGGATTTTTTTGACTAAAACAATCACAATTGACAATAAAGATAAAAATGCTTCATTACAATTAAAATATGATACCGTAAGCAAAAACTATAGTATAAATATAAATTATAGTGTAAATATAATTACCCATGTTATAAACCATTTAAACATGCAAGGGACATAGCGTCCCATTGTGTAAGCCTTGGATGCTAAAATAAACAAGCAAGATATTCTTTGATATTGCATTTGTACTTGGTGATTAAACAATAATAACAAATTAAAATAATATTTATTATACTATTCCATTTAGTCCAATACTATATGACAGGGCCGGCCAAATTCAGAAAAATCTTCAATTTTGATACTTTTATTTAGGGTGGCAAAAATATCTGATTCGCCTCAAATCCAATAAATACTCGCTTCGAGTAGAGCAAAAAATTCTCAATCCGCGAGTCAACAAGATAGATCGAGACAGGTTTGGGTGATCGAAGACAAATCAGATCATGCGTACCCCGATCCAATCCGTCTCATTTAAAAAAAAAAAAAAAAAGAAAAAGAAAAAAAAATAGTATAATAGTAAAATTTATATCAATGTTTGTTTAATTTTTTGCATGACAATTGACCCAAAAAAATAAAAAAATAAAAATTCACATATCAATATGCAGATCACTGCTTTGATCCGCTCCGACCCAATCCGCCCCGAAAAATGGCAGATTAATCAACAGATTTAAATCTTCTAAAATTATTGCAGGACGGATGTAGATCAGACCGATCCGATCCAAATTCGCCCCCATCACCATCACTACTTTCATTAAGTTATAGTTGCACAAAAATGATGGATCGCATGACAAAATTTATACAGGGGATCTCAAACTAAGATCTCTAGTGAAGATCAAACTATACAACTTGCAACTGCAAAAAATGCAGGCTGTTTTTTTTTTTTTTTTTTTTTTTCAATCTTTTTTTCTTCACCCCTATTCTAAAGTGTCCATCAACAAAAACAAGCTGTAAAGTTATTGAAAAGAAAAAGAGTTCGAAAACTTTTTTACACTTTGAGAGTATTGTCTTCACTTTCAATTGATTCCTTCATAATTTCTCCATTCTTTTGACTAAGAGCCCCAACTTCCTCTGCGTCAAAGCTTGAGTGGACACTGTATAGAACATATACAAGCACTGAAAGGCCCGAAAAGAATCCGAAACGGATGTAGGATGCTCTACCAAGTGAACCCAACAAGAATATGTTAAGGAAGATGGATATGGAAGGAATCCATGGCATCAAAGGGACCCCCCAAAACTCGGGTTTTCGGACTTGTGGGACCATGAAATGGAATACTTGTACAACTCCGATTGCCATAGCGATACAGGCCCCGAGCATGAAGGCCATGGGCTTACCTGATGGCCCGAAATGCCAGAGGAGGGTAAACATGATAGAAGTAAGTGAAAAACAAGACATGAACGAAATGGTTGGCCACGGATTTGTCGTTCCCACATTAACATAACGCCTGTAAATCACCGCATTTGCCACCAAGTAGAAGACAAACAGCGTCCCGATTGATATGAGGTCCAGTAGGATGGTTAGATCAGTAAAAAGGGCTATTGCTGCTGTGAAGATTCCTGAAGAGGATTTCCGGAGTATGAGTATATATGACCGAGTTAACAAGAATAATGAAAACACGAACAAAGTACGAAAGATCAAAAAATATAGAGCACTATGGAACTAAATTACATAAATAAAAAACAGAAAATAGAAAAAATGGGACGGTATCTTCTTTAAACTGGACAACACAAAAGGAACTTGATGATAGGAACAATTATCTAGTGGTCCTGGTCGTTTTCAACAAAATCATGATCACTAAATCTTCAAAAGTAAGTTTGGAGCATCAATGTATGAACAGCATTTCCACCATTCTCCTAATGATCCTATAAATCTTAGCTCTACCAATTTGAGAAGAACCTTATGATCTTTCCCTTTTGCAAAAGTCAATGATAAACTTTTATCGCTAAATATTGACGTCATCTCATACTCACCTCCGAAAGATAAATCTTTTAGCTTTCTGTATTTTCTTTTTTATTAGGACCACTTGTCAATATCAAAAATGCTAAAGCAATAGTTTCCACCACTAACTTCAAATTATAATAGTAAAAGTTAAAATAACAAGTTACATCCACAAAGTCCATCTTATGTTTAATATGATCGAACTTTTTTTTCCAGCAGCTGTCTCATCTTCGTCCCATGCTCCTTCGTCAGTAGTCGAAAAGCCATCTTGCATCCATCACTCCTAAACGATGACAGACGAGCTCAAAGAATATTGATCTCATACTACGAATATTACAAAATTAGTACTTAGTAAAATAAAAGAATGTGTAAAGTAGTCATTCAAGATTTATTTGGCATATTCTCCCATGAAATCACTTCACATACTATCTTTTCAAACACCTATATGAACATTATTCTCAGTACAAGTTGTTTGTTAGAGCCCACTAACAAGTTGCATAGACTTATCAACGATAGATAAAAGTCAGATTTAAGAACACTAGAATGGTCCCAACCCAAAAGAGTCAAGTTCTAACTCCAATATTTCAACCTCCAAGGAATTTCATCATGACCATGCCCACCAAAAAGAGGCCCCACAAGACAAAAATTGGTTGACATTAGAACCAAAATCTTCCCCTATTACAACCTAGGCTTCTAACTGAAACGGTTCTATATGGACCCATTCTGATTTCTGAGTAACCAACCATGTCATATATATTATAATTAATTCCTGACGTATTCGAGTCCTAAATTCGTTTGTGAGTTTATAAGTACATTGTACACTTTCTCTTGCATTAGGTTCTTGAGCTTATAAGTACATTGTACGCTCTATTTTATTTCAACAATGGCTATTGTTCAAGACTGGAAGAGGACTGATTCGAGTAGAAGACGAGTCGTGCAAACATACAAGCAAGGACACAAAATAAAATTAGAAAAAAAATTATCACGGGTGGACAAATAAAGATGCTTAACATACCAAGGAAGGCGGAGGCGTTAACAGGTGTAGAAGTCTTGGGATGGACCCTAGCAAACCATGAAGGGATTACGCATGACCGTCCGATGACACACATGTAGCGTGCCTGACCCAACATCGCCACCAAAAGCGACGTCAAAATCCCAAAACTGGCCCCCACTCCGATCACGTTCGACACCCACCTCCACCCATGGGATCCTACCTTAAACGCCCCGGAAAACGGCGAATCTGGATCGATCTGTCATCAATATACAATCAACCACTTGGCAAAAAGAAGATTAAAATAAAACTCCAATTTGTGGATAATGATGTCATTATTATTGAGTTGACGAGATTTTTAGCAAAGTTTCTTGAAAATGTGCTACGCGAAATTGTACCTCAGGCATTAAAAATTGTACCCTGGGTAAAGATGCGTGAAACTGCAAAGTTTTTTGTTTAGTTTATATTTCTTCCATAAGTGTCCGAGAAATTACCATGTCATAAGGGAGGAGGGCGGACATTGAAGCTGCCATTAAGCAGTAAAGAATGGTGACGATGATAACCGAGCCCGAAACTCCGATGGGGATATCCTTAATCGGATTTCTGACCTCTTCAGCCATGGTGGATACGGCGTCGTAACCAATATAGCTCAAATACACCACAGCAGCACCATTAATCACTCCAGGAGCCCCAAATGGGAAAAACCCGCCAGGACTTTTCGGGTTCTCGGGTTCAGTGAAATTCTTCCACTCACCTCTCCAGAAACCGACCACTATTACGAAAACTATGAACAAAATGTGCAGAACAGTCAAAACCATGTTTAACCATGAGCTCTCTCTTGTACTGCAAAAACCCAGAAAAATTTGAAATCATTGGCGCTTACAAAGTGAAAATGATGACAACATATTGGAATTTGAGAAAATTAACAATGTGCATACCTGTAGCAGATTACGAGGGTGAGGAGTAGGACCACGGCCACTGCGACAATGTCAATTTCATTGTACCCTTTTGGTAGGCCATGGACTGTGAACCTTAAATGAGTATGAGTTGATATTCCCATGGCGGTACCTAAATAGGCTGTGAAACCCCTGGCCGCCGCCGCATTTGATAATACGTAGTCTATTATCAGATTCGCACCGGTTAAGAAGGCCAAGAATTCACCTGCAATGGCATATATACACTTGTATTTAAGATGATGAAAGGTTTGTGATTATTAATTAAAATTTGATCGTGCTGTATATAAAAATGTAACGGACCAAAAGTTACGCGAATGTAACTGAACGCGCCGCCGGCGACGGGGAGGTCCACGGCGAATTCTGTGTAGCAGAAGGCCGAGAGAAGAGCGCAAAGCCCAGCAACGGCGTAAGAGAGGACGACAGAAGGGCCAGCATTGATTCGGCTGGCGCGTCCGGTGGTGACAAATACTCCAGCGCCTACCATACCGCCGATGCCGAAGCCTACTAAGTCATACCACCGGAGGCTTCTTTTCATGTCAGCTCCGGACCTGGCTCGAACCCGGCTTGTCTCTTCGAAAGAAGTCGAGACAGAGCATGCCCGGCGAGCCAACCGGTTCGGAGTATCCGAGAGTGCCCGGAAATATGAGTTGAAGCTAGAGAAAGATGAGATATGGCTATGGCTATCCATAGGAACCATCACTCTCTCTCTTCCTCTCTCTCTCTCTATATATATGTGTGTATATGTGTTTGTATATGTATATCTCTCTGCTAGAGTGCAGAATGCGTGCAACGGTTTCTTGCTTTCTTGGAAAGAGATGAGGACAGGGAGAATGGCTATATATTGAGTTCACAAAGTTCACACAGGGGTGGTGAGGTGGGGGAGGGGGTGGGGTGGGGTGGGGTGGGATGGGATGGGGTGGGACACTCACAAAGAAACTGTTGGTATTGGTTGGATGGTAAACAAACGGCCACTTGGTTTATAGGAGGAACCGAAACTTTGGGACAACTTTTGAGGGTCCCCGAGATTATTTTCTAGGTGGGACATTATGGGATTAGATTTGGATAAATATAGAATTTAATTACACTTTAATTTTTTCCACATTATTAGCATATTTGGCTAAATTTCTGCTTTATAGTATCAGTCCGGCTTAGAACTGCAACATAGTATCGTGACCTGAATTGATGCTAAACACAAATAATGTTACAAAACATTATTCTTAAAATTTTAATTTCTGAGAAATAATACATTTACAATCAAAATAAGACGATAAATACACAAGTTATAAACTTAGCCAAACATGTCAATAGTAACCCATAGTTAATTTTTATTAGATAAATCATCAAAATACAGACTTACAAAAAAAAATAAGTTATGAGTTCGATACATTTACATGAAAAATATTACTTGAAACACGTGTTAATATAATTTGGATTAATTTTCTCACTCCATACATTCCTCCTCTTTCTTCAAAATCTAAGAGAAGAGTTTTTTTTTTTTTTTTTTTTATCTAGATGTCGAAGGAATTTTCATATATATGAAAATAATTCGTCCTCGTGAATATAAAATGGACTTTGGGGAAGTTCTCTTCACAAAGTATTAACAGAGATAGTTATTGTCACGTTTAAGACTTAATAACATAATGTTGACTTGAAGCGATGCTAATAATCTTGAAAGATAAGGAATCGATGCTAGTAATCTTGAAAGATTAGGTCAAGAAATAAAAACATGGGATTTTATATAATGATTATTTTGCATATTATTGCAGCAAATGTTTCATCCTCAAAAATTACTTTTAAGTGGCCATGCTAAAGTGAGTAATGTGTGGACCAACTATCTGGAAATATAATGAGGATAAGCATTTGTTTGGAAGATGTTGGGATAAGATTAGTTCAATGGTCAAAGGCTATTCATAAATATTTTCAATGCCAATTATTTCCAAAAGTAACATATATAATTGAAAAATAATACGGTTCACCACTCAAGAACCATTGTTCAAGTAATAGATATAATCAAAATAATAATATTAAAAATATACGAGAAGATCGAATATAATTGTTCGCACTAGTATTTACAATTCTCACTAGACTAATTTCACTCTTCTAATTTTGATCATACTATGAGTCGTCTTCGTATTTCATATAAAAAAAAAAGTATCTAGAAAATACACAATAATTCACTTTTAATTTATGCACAGTCGTATGCATTTTCAACTCTTTCTAATTAATGGTTGGATGGACTTTCCCGACATTTACACCATTCACATTGGTTCATCGTGCTATACTATAGCATTTTACTCTTCAAAATTATAACATAAACACTTGTAGACAAAGAAGAATTGAGCTACGTAGTCGTAGAACTCTCCTTAACTCTATCAAGTACAAGGCACGGATAAATGTAACAATAAAAATCATTTTTTCTTAAAATGTATAAATAATTTGTACGCCAAAAAGTTCTTATGCCCTAATCCCGTTCTTTTTTCTTTTTTTTTTTTTTTTTTAGGACGGACGGACAGAAATGATAAGAACTCATTAATAATATAAATTTTTTCAGAAATGATAAGAATTCGTTAATAATATATATTTTTTCTTTAATATTATTATTTTTTGTTACAAAAATAATTAGAGTCATGTGTAGGCAAGGGCACAGACTGGCGCAGCCGTGGCATGTGATCACGTGAATCTCATCATGCTAAATTGCTAATCATAAGAGTGCCCATACAAATCTCACTTCATCTTTTCTTAAATTATACTCTAATGTCATGCGTAAACTTGCAAGTACAACTTTATAGTATTCAATAAAAATTGAGGAGATATTTTCAAAATTACAAAATAATAATAAATTATATGAATACGTCATACTATATTTAATTATATTTAATGCTATTAATAATCGTTCACTACTGATAGTAAATCTATATGTCATTATTCAAGTGAAGTAATTATTTATTTCAATTGAGTAATGTATTTATAGTCTACAAATATGAATAATTAGTTTTCCTTACTATTCAATTGAAGTAATTATTTATTCTAATTAAGTAATGTATTTATAGTCAACAACTATAAATAGCATTACTCTATTTATTATACTTAATAGTTTTCCTTATTATTCAAATGGAATAATTATTTATTCTAATTGAATAATGTATTTATAGTCAACAACTATGAATAATTTCTCCAATTGAATAATACTAAATAGATTTACTATCGATAGTGAATGACTATTAATAGTATTAAATATAATTAAATATAGTCTAGATGAATGAAATGTGGTAATATTCAATTAAAGTAATTATTTATTCCAATTGAGTAATGTATTTATAGTCAACAACTATGAATAATTACTTCAATTGAATAATGTTACATAAACTCACTATCAGTAGTGATTGATCTATTTATTATACTTAATAGTTTTCCTTATTATTCAATTAGAGTAATTATTTATTCCAATTGATAATGTATTTATAGTCAACAACTATGAATAATTATTCAAATTGAATAATGTCATATAGACTCACTATCGATAATGAGTGACTATGAATAGCATCACTCTATTTATTGTATTATTTTCCTTATTCGAATAGTTTTATTATTAGAATTATAAATATATATATATATATATATATATATATATATATATATATATATATATATATATAAAAACCGTTTTATCATTTTATATTTATGATATAATTAAAATTATTACTAAACAATATTAAGCATCTGTTTGATTTAAATTAAAAGTTGCTCAAAAGTTGTGGTCAAATTCAATAATTGATTTTAAGGAAATTTTGTACTTTTGGTCTCCAACATTTGCAGCTTGATACTAATCTATCATTAACCAATTTTTATAACATAAGATATTCTACAACATTTGCAGTTTGTTGCAAATCACGTCCCCATTAGAAGATTTTGACGAAGTCGCCCTCCTCCTTAAATAAACAAAAATAGAAAAAGCTATAAAATAATAAAATAAAAATAAAGTCCTATAATTTTTAAAAAGTACAAAGTAGCTTCTTCCTCTACCCACCACAACTCACTCATCCCACCATAACCACAACATTTACACCACCGCTACCACACCATTCATTTTCACACCATTCATTAAAGTCCATAGCCTTTGTACATTATGGTGAAAGATGTTAATCTATTTTCCCATTTTCATATTAACCGAAAAAAGGAAGATAAAAAGAACAATGCTCCTTGGATAGTAACTTTAACCAAAACTTAGAGCACTATTGAGAACATCTCGTGAGAAATTGCATATTCAATTTATCACGTTATTATATTATAAAATGAAAAAATTAAACCCGCACCAAAACAAAATAAGAGAAACTTCATTTCTCTTAAACTTAGACCCCCAATTTTTCTCGCCACCTGATTACCATCTACCGTCGAAACAACACCTCGCCAGCAGCAGAATCTAACTCGCATTGGGTAACAAACTCCAGCAGAGCTACTTTATTCTTTCTGATTTCACAAGAATCTACATGGCAATTGGACTAATTTACATATCATTGTACTTCGACAATGTCCACTGGTAAGTCGTTCTTCCATTGATGAAGCTCGTGGACTACTATTTTGACTTTAATTTGTGGGTTAAAGAAATAACATTTTCCCTTGTCTAATGGCGAGAAATCTGCAATTTCAAGCTACAAGTTAACGGGAAACAAGAAATTTACAGAAGATATATTTTTTGTTTTGCTATGTTTAGACTTTTAATTTCAAAACTAAACTTCGTTTTTTCCACTATTAGATAACGATTTCAACATCTGTTTTTATAGTATCAAAAATCAAGGTAATGCATACTAAATAATTGGCAAATGCTCGACAAGCATGTTGGGTCTCCTACATAATAATTTAAAATTTGGCTATTTTGTATAGAAACAGATTATCAGTGTTTTGATGATAAGAATGAAGTTATTGCAGGTGGTGAAAATTTTAAATTTAATGAGATGATGCTGAAAGTTGGAATGAAGTTTTTAAGTGATGAAGAGGCTTTCGATTTTCACAGAGCATAATCTTATAAAGCTGGTTTCTAGTCAAAAGAAGGAATTCCAAAAAGGGTGACAATGGTGAGTTGAAATATGTGACGTTTGGTTGTTATAGAGAAGGCAAACGAAGTAGCATTGCAAGCAGTTCGATGAAAGCGAAACCAACCATCCAATTGGGTTGTGAAGCTAAGATTACAGCTTCTGCAAATATGTTAGGAATGTGGCATATAACCGGAGTTTATATGAAGCATAACCATGAAATAAATCCATCAAAATTCAAGCTTTATAGATGTAATTGACAGTTGAAGGAACATGTGAAATGAAAACTTGAAGTGAACGATGTAGCTGGTATTCCTTTACACAAAAGCTACAATACAATCATTATTGAAGATGGTGGATACGAGAACCTTACATTTTCAAAAAAGATTGTAGGAATAACATTGATAAATTAAGGAGATTAAGACTTAGAGAGGGAGATGCAGCTGCAATACATGCATACTTCTCCAAAACGCAGGCACAGTGTCCTACCTTCTACTTCAATGTTGATTTGGATGATGAATTTCAATTGAAAAATGTATTTTGGGAAGATAATAGGTGCAGACAAGCATACAAGGAGTTTGACAATGTTGTGACATTTGATACCACGTACCTAACAAACAAGTACAACATTCCGTTTTCTCTTTTCGTTGGTGTCAACCATCAAGGTCATTCGACGCTGCTTGGCTGTGGTTTACTGTCCAATGAGAACACTGACACTTTTGTTTGGTTGTTCCGGACATGGTTTGAGTGCGTGGAGGGCCAAGCTCCATTTGGTATAATAACGGATCGGGATAGGACAATGCAAAATGCAATTCAAATTGCTTTTCCTAATAGGAAACATAGATGGTGCCTGTGGCACATTCTTGAGAAGTTGCTAGAGAAATTTGGGTACCATTCTCTTAAGGGGTCTATACTTTTAGCCGTGCATGATATAATATACGAATCTCAATGTCCGGAGAAGTTTGAACAGGGATGGAATGCAATGATCGATACGTATGACTTGCAAGATAATGCTTGATTGTTAGGACTTTACATAAAAAGACGTCGATGGGTCCCATGTTATTTGAGAACAAGTTTTTGGACGGGGATGTGAACAACGCAACGAAGTGAGAGTATGAACACATTCTTCGACAGGTATGTCAACTCGAAAACTTCGTTGAAGCAATTTGTTGAACAGTATGAGCGGGCTTTAAGAAGTAAAGTGGAGAAGGAGTTCCAAGCAGATTTCAGGTCATACTCGGCGATGATCACTTGCCTAACTAATTACAGATTGGAGAAACAAATACAACAAGTGTACACAATTGCAAAATTCAAAGAAGTTCAGACTGAGCTAATTGGAATGATGTTTGTGATGTTCTCTCTTTTGGAGGATGAATTTCCTCGAATGAAGTACGTAGTTCGAGAGGATGTTATGATCAACGAATCTACAAAAAGGAAGAAATTTATAGTTGTGTATGTGAAAGATGAATGTTAAATAGTTTGCAGTTGTCACTTGTTCGAATTCAGAGGATGCTTTGCAAACATGCTTTTTCAATCTTGATCAGAGAAGATGTAAAATTGCTCCCGAATAGGTATATCTTGAGGAGGTGGATGAGAAATGTGCAAAGAGCGTACACGTGGGTCAAAATTAATTACTTTGGATAGATTAGTATTCCTGAGCAAGTTTGATATGACCAGTTCTTCAAAAACGTTTGGAAAGGTTTCAAATTTGGTTGTCGACGATGATGTTCGCACTCAGGAGTTAATGGAGTTTCTGGAAAATCACATGAACAAACTAGTCATATCGAAACCTAGCATGGCTTGTGGTAGTAATCTTCTATCTCAAAATAATGTGCAGCTTGCCTCCAATTCTAGAGAAGTTTAAATAACACAGATGGGTCTTATTTTAGACTCAACTTGCAAGAAAACAAAGGGCACCCTAGGAAGATTCGTAAGAATAGACCATTAGAGAAAACTACCGAGGAAGAAGAAGGTTGGTTAACGTTTTATGGACTCTTTTTTTACATTCCATATATTTTTGTGTTCCATTTTTTGGATTTTAATGGATTGAAGTTTTGTTTGTCATCATATTATTTCGAAGTTAAGCAAAGGCAAGTGGCCTTCACAAAACAATGAACAAGAAAGGCATGGAACGATTCAACAATCAATCTTCTCGTACTCAAAACTGTTGATGGTAAGTTATCTTGGTGCTCGTAGTAATTTTTAGATTCCAATTTTGTTATTAGATTGCTTAGTTGAAACAATTTACAAAGTTCGCAATTTCAACCTTGGGAATGAGATTTGGGATGCCCACATATGTCCTACAATGTCACCCCAAAGAGAAGAAAGATGGAGGGCCAAACGTAGTAGGGTTTAACAGCATACAATGAAATTAGTCAATATTCTTGTAATTTTCTATTTAAACCGGCACTTGGAAATTGTATTAACTAGGTATTTCTAAACTCATTTTTTCACACTTCAATCTTTTATCTCTCATTCAATTACATACTTAATCTATTATAAATTCTCAAATCTCAATATTAGTGTTCTAAGTAATTAGTATCTAGTATCTTATTATCTAGATATTACGCTATAATTTTCTACTTCTACTAATTTTCTACATTTCTATTTTCTAATTTCTACGTTCTACTAAATCTTCATCTTCTCCTATTTTCTTTCTCTATTATTCCAAATGGCATACAACCGAAGTGATAATAATTTCAGTGGTCTTAATGAAATTCTAATTCCAGATGACATTATTGATCAGTTTGGTGGTAGCACTGATCTAATTGATTTGGAAGATATTCATGACGACGCCAATACACATGAAACTACCATTGGCTCTAGCACTAAACGAAAAGCCACCAAACAAAAGGCTAAATGTCGAGAGCATTTTGAGTTGGTGCCAACCGGTAAACTAGTGAACGGAGTCCACGAGTTCAAAGTACAGATGTAAACACCGTCGGGAGAAGTTTGCTTGGCGAGAGGGAATTGGCACGACCCATCTAAATGTAGACACTTCAAAAAGTGTCAATGCAAACATGGAGGTGTGGATACAAATCGTGCACATCTCCGGTTTGGATCTCCGGGGCGGGTCTAGTGGTCCTACTCTCAACAACTGGATATACTCACAAGAACTTGCGACACGAAGGACTACCTAATTGATAGCAAATGTCGGGGTTTCCACTATGCTTGGTGGACAATCCTCATTGGACTACATTCATCCAAAAATATCTACAACCAAGGTACGTTAGTATTTCTAGAAATACACTTCGTAGAGATACTATTGTTAGATATAATACTAAAAAAGAAGCTATTATTAATGATATTAATAATTACAATGGTGTTGTATCTTTTACATCAGACTTATGGACAGGTTGTAACCAAAAAAGATACATGGTAGCAACTCGCACACTACATTGATAATTCTTGGTTAATGCATAAAAAGTAATAGCATTTAAACAAATAGACTATCCTCATAATGGAAATAATATTTATCAAGTTTTATTAAGTGTGTTACATAAATTTAAATGTGATTCTAAAGCTCGTAGTTTTACATTTGATAATGCAGCCCAAATAATATAGTAATTGAAAATTAATGCAACATTGTAATCCACAATTTGATGGTATTTTATTTCATATTCGTGTGTGTGCCATGTGTTTAATTTAATTGTACAAGATGGATTACAATTTATACGCCCACAATTAGAAAAATTAGATTTGCTATTAATTATATTTCGGTTTCACCATCAAGAAAACAAGTTTTTTTGCTTTATGTATAGAAAATGGGCTGCAATCAAAATATTTTGCAAGTGATGTTGGCAATAGGTGGAATTCAACATATCTTATGCTTGAATCGTGTGAAGGTTATGAAGATTGTATTCAGTATATTATAATGGTCGACACTCACACGGCTCGAATATGATTTAGAATTACATTATTGGGAAATATGTGGTCACGTTAGAAAATTTTTAAAAGTTTTTTACTGACGCAACAAATGCATGTTACGGTGTTTATTACCCAACTACTCCACTTATTTTAAATCATTTCTATTATATTGCTAACAATTTTCATAAGTATAAGAATTTTGCTCTTTTACTAGTATTATACATGTCATGGAAGCTAAATTTAGAAAATATTAGAAACAATTACCTATGTTATTTCCATTAGCATGTATCATGGATCTTCGACTTAACTTAGAGGGTACAAAAGTAACAATAATGGCAATTTCAGATAAATTAACTTTTGGAAATCCAGTCACGTGTTCTAATTTAGAACAAACTTTATGTTCTATGTATGAGATTTATGCTGAAAAGGCCGGTACAAACGTTGTACGACCCCCTAATCCAACATATACTTCGTCATCAACTGATGACATTGACTTATGGAGTTACGTCAGTACACATAGGACCACTCAAAGTCAACAATTAGTTGGTTCTTCTTCTAGTTCTTCTTCCTTCCCTATTCTAATGATACACCTGTAGAGTTAGGTAGGTATTTTGCACATGATGTACTTAGTATGTTAGATGAAGAGGAGAGAAAAAATTTTGATATACTTAAATGGTGGAAACAACATCAACGTAGTTACCCAATTCTTTCCAAAATGGCACGTGATCTACTAACACCTCCGGTGTCAACCTGTAGCATCGAGGTCGCATTTAGTATAAGTGGCGAGTTTTATCTCGATATCGGTCAAGACTCAAAGCCGACATTTTAGAAAGTTTCATGTGTCTAAAGGATTGAGATGATGCCAAACTTGAATCCAAGACAAAGTAGATGAATAATGTCTCAAGAACTTGAAGATATGAATATGGATTAATCATATTCGTAGAATCGTAGTAAGTATTATTTTGCATTAATATTTACGTATTTGAAGAATTTTTCTTATTTTAATAAAAAATTGTACACGTAACATCTTGTTCGTGTACAATTTTAACTCACTACTTTTAAAACATTTTGTTCTTTAATAAAATAAATAGAAATTAGAATATAATAATTTATTTTCAAATTTAAAAAAAAAAAAATTAAAAAAGCAGGGCCGAGCCGAGCCGTAGCCGAGCTCGGGCTGGCTGGCTCGTTCGGCCCACGAACCGTGGGCGAACCGAGCCCACCAGGATTGGAGACGAGACGAGGCGAGGGCAGTAGAGCTCGGCTCGTCCTCATGGGCGAGCCGAGCTCGTAATTTATGGGCCGAGCCGAGCTATGTCTAGTATTAACATTTTCTTATTGTGTATTGTATTTTGGTACTTGTTAATTGAAGGTAGAATTTGGATTATGATATTGCTATTTCGTGCACTTGCTACTGTGTTGCACTTTAGATGGTCTTCACAATTGGACCAAACAAACTATATAAACAACAAACTATGTTACAAAATAAGACATAATACACAAAACACAATAGATAACACATCCTACAATTTCACAATATGTTTAAACAACACAACAAGACATTACGGTCCAAACAAATTCTACAACTACATAGGATTACACGACATTCACTAACTGCTACACTTCAACACTATATAAGATGGACATTATCAAATACACCAGATACTAATATATCTCTAGACCAAAAGTATTACACTTGTCTTGCACCATCCCCTCTATCTATTTTCGGCTTTTGTTTTTGCGAATGGTGATACGTGTCACTGATAGGTCCACGTCTTCTTCGTCTGATATGCAGGCACACGCTCTTAGAATGCAGGAAAGCTCGTCATCTTCATCTGCATTTGTTCTCGATCAAACGGTGCTTAATTCACCCTCGTCTTACTTGAAGTAATAAAACGTCTCCATGCTACAGTTGAAGAATAACTTCCCTATAGTGAAATTTTTTGTCACCAACTTGCAGCCATTGCACGAATCCTCATCCACATTTTGGGCATGACTACTTCTTTGGACAAGATTTATGCCAATGCAAAGGATCCCTACAACTATAACATACTCCGTCGTTTGGTCCTTCCATTTTAGCACAATCGGGAGATCAATTCACAAGCATATTTGACAAGGTAAGCAATAAAAATTTACATTCAAAATAAAATCGATAGATTATGGAGTTTAGGCATTGAATGGAACACGACTAAAATATTGAAATAAAAAAGAACATGCTCTAATTCCCAAAATCTATAGGTTAAAATCGATTCATTCTTAAAGAATTGACATTTCAACTAATTGAAAAATTACAATAAAATTATAGAATTTAAAGGAGAATTCAAAAACCACATTTATAAAGTTCATACATGAATCTGGACAAATAGTTCAACTCTTCACCGCCATTTAAACAAGAATTCAAAAAACCACATTTATTCAGTTTATACATGAATTTGGAAAAACAGTTCAACATTTCATCTCCTTCGTAGATGTAGATGCACAGAAACTGAAGATTAATGAATTAGGAGAACTTCAATACCAACAATTTGAAGATTATAAAATAAAGGAAGCTTACCGTAGTAGAAGGCGAAAGCCCTAATTTTTCAAGCTGGGTTGGAGTGGTGGAGGACGAGAACGAAGAAAACCCTAAAAATCCACAAATTTTCACTTTGGCTGGGTATGCTGGTGGACAGGAACGACAAGACCCTAAATGTGCCAACTCTGAGATCCAACTGGGAAGCGTAATTGTGCCATGTCTCAGAAACAATTGTGAAGCCTATATTCAGAAAAGTCTCAAATTTAGATGCGCGAAGTCTTGCTTTAAATAATGTGGAGTTTAGTAAATTTCGGGTAGGCAAATGGCGTATTTGTCATTTCTCAATAGTGGTCTAAGTTTCAGTTAAAGTTAATGTCCAAGGAACATTGTCCAGATAAAAATTATCTTCCTATTTGCAAACCTGAATGTTTTGTCATGTTATCATTCTTCCTTTTCACG
Source organism: Forsythia suspensa (assembly GCA_023638005.1). Classification (NCBI taxonomy): domain Eukaryota; kingdom Viridiplantae; phylum Streptophyta; class Magnoliopsida; order Lamiales; family Oleaceae; genus Forsythia; species Forsythia suspensa. Next base: position 32,335,038 of record CM042674.1, on the reverse strand, counting down.
GATGACTGAGTAGTAGTTGGTGATGAAGAAAGCAAAGCCTTCTGTCGGCTCATTGACCCTCAAGGAGTTGCTTTCACTGGGGTGATTTTGCTTTCCCAACTGCTCTGCTTTTTGAGTTGAGGAAAATCGGACTTGTAGGTGATATAGATACCATCTCAGTCAACAAAAGCCATTTCTTTCAAGAAACCCAATTAGTCTGATTAGCCAGACTTTAATAGTTGTCATAAAGCCACAATTCCACAGGTACCACATAAATTTGCAAAACAAAATTAAAAATATATTATGCCAAACAAAATAGAGAAAAAAAAAATACAGGAGATCTGAGACAAATTAGGCCCCATATGCTCAAAGCACGTCCCCAGAAAAGGTTATTATCCTAGTAAAAGCATAAACCAGGGTTCATTTGAAGACCCTACTACACTGAACCTTCAACAGGGGTATAATTGTTATGAAGATGGATCAGCTGAAGAAGAATAATTACAGTGGAGAGATAGGAAGAAGAAAACCAACAGTGAAAATTGTATTAACTGAAATTCAAATTAAGGGAACGACACCATTTTTCATTCATGTTAATTAATTAAGTTGTATTACATTTTTTGAGTTGTAATAGGAAATCATGCTTTTAATTTATTTGCTATTATATGTAAGAGCTGGAAGATAGAGAAGAATGTTGGATGCAATGAGTAACTAAATGCTTCAGTAAATTTCTGCAATTCCATTTTTGTTCTTCGTCTTCTTCTTCGTCTTGATCTTCATCTTCTTTTATTTTCTCACCCATTCAGTTAAGTGAGCTTGATGTTGATAATTAAGAGATAATTCAAATATCCTATTTAGATACAGCTAATTTTGAGTCAAAATCTCCATTAATTGAGTTTGATTCATCACAATTGATATCGGAGAGTTAATGTCCTAAGCAAGATGGAAACTAGACAAAAGGCTAACGAGGAAAGCTGGAAAATAATTGATAAAGCATTAATGATCTGGGGATGCATTCACTGCTGTTGCTGGTAAGGTGGATTTCTCAGATAAATTCTTTAAAACCTTGAGCACTAAAAAAGAAAAGATTGAACGCTATATGCATGATATAAACGATAAATATGATTCTATAATTGCTATGCTAGCTAAGATGAGTATGTCTAAAGATAAACAGATCAAATGGCTTAATATGGGTTCAGCTTCTGAGAGAAGTATGTTGGATAGGAGAGCTGGTGGTGATAATAAAACTGGAAGGAATGGATATAATACCAGGAGAAACCACAAGCTCTCTAAAATTGATTTTCCTCAATTTTGTGGTGAAAACCCGAGAGAGTTGATGAGGAAAGCCAATAAATATTTTCAATTACAACAAATACCTGAAGATTTAAGGGTGAGAATAGCTTAGATGTACTTGAAGGAAAAGGTAGATATTTAGTTCCATAATTTTCTGTCTAGCCATCCATATGCTGATTGGGGACTCTTGGCCACTGAAGTGTGCGGACGGTTTGCTGAGACAACTAGGAAGAAAATGGTGGAAACTTTCAGCATTATTAGACAGTATGGTTGGGTTGCTGACTATAAGGAGAAATTTGAGAATTTGAAGGCTCAAGTTATGCAAACTTTACCTAACTTACCTAAGTCTTACTACATCAGCATTTTCACAAGTGGGCTGAAAGAAGAGATTAAATCCATGGTTAAAATGATCAGGCCTTCTTCATTGACCAAAGCCTTTGAGATAGCTTTGTTACAGGAAATCACTATAATGGCCATCAATAAAAATTTCAAGACACCTAAACCTTATAATCATCCTAAATTACCTGACTCACAAAATACAGACACCAAAAGATCCAGCCAACATTTTCCTTATAAGACTCTTACCCCTACTAATTTGCAAACCAAAAGGAGTCTAGGACTTTGTTTGAAGTGGATGAGAAATACACACTAGGACATGTATGCAAGAACAGGATGTTAAACTACATGTTAGTGACTAAAGATGAGGAATGAGAGGTAGTGGATGATGTATTAGCTGAGGAAGAAGATATGGAAATCATGCAGATTTCTCTCAGTGCCTTAATGCAAAACTTTATCCATAAAACAATAAGGATTCTTGAGAAAATTAGAGGCAAAAGGATATATATCTTGATAGATAGTGGAAGTACTCATAGCTTCGTAGATGATAGATCCTCTAACTGTGACTGTAGCCAATGAACAGAAGTTGGAGAGCAGATCTGTGAACCAACCTATTGTCTGGCAGATGCAAGGAATGGAATTTCAATACAAACTAAGATAATTGAAACTAGGGGGCAATGACATGATTCTAGGAGTTAATTGGCTAAGCCAATTTGGACCAATAACATTTGACTTTAGTCAGGGGCACACCAGCTTTATGAGTAAAGGGAAAATGGTGACACTTTGCAGTGAAAATTTTGACAGTATGTTTGAACTAATCATGGCCCTGAATTGGAATCCTTGCTGGTACAACAACCCTATGGATTAGTCTGGAAACTTCACACCATCTTGAAAGATGAAGCAACAAAACCCCAGAAAAACTGTAGCCAATCTTGAGTGACTTTGATGATCTGTTCAATAAACCTAAAGGCCTGCCTCCAGAGAGGTTACATGATCACCATATCCCACTCAAAGAAGGGGTCCAACCTTTTCAGATTAGGCCTTATAGATGTTCCTTCATCAAAAAAACTGAGATGGAAAGACTTATAGAAGAGATGCTAGCCATTGGGATCATCCAACCAAGCAATAGCCCATTTGCTTCTCCTGTATTATTGGTAAAGAAGAAAGATGACACTTAGAGGTTTTGTGTAGATTATAGACATCTTAATAGCTTGACTGTGAAGTATAAATATCATATGCCCCTAATTGATGAATTAATTGACGAGTTATATAGAGCCAAATATTTTACAAAAAAATATCTTAAGGCTGGTTACCATCAGATCAAGGTCAAACCAGATGATGTATATAAGACAGCCTTCAAAACTCACCAAGGGTTGTATTAGTTCAAGGTTATGCCCATTGGGTTGACGAATGCACCAACCACATTTCAAAGTTTGATTAATGAAGTCTTCAAGGAACAATTGATGAAGTATGTCCTGTCTTCTTTGATGAAATTTTGGTATATAGCAAGGACATGACAAGCCACGGTGAACATTTGGAAAATGTGTTGTAGTTAGTGAGAAAGCATCAACTTTATGCCAAGATGAGCAAATGTACTTTTGGGTAGATTAAAGTAGAATATTTGGCCCAAGTGACAGACCATAAAGGAGTTGCAGCAGATCCAAAGAAGGTGGAAGCTATGCAGTTATAGCCACCTCCAACTAACCTCAAACAATTAAGAGAATTTCTTGGCTTAACTGGCTATTATAGGAAGTTTGTGAAGGGATATGGAACCCTAGCTAGGCCCTTGACTGATCTGTTAAAGAAGGACAAATTCTCGTGGATTGAGGTTGCAAAATCAGCCTTCAATGATCTAAAAGTAGCTATGATCTCTACTCATGTGCTTGCCTTATCATATTTCACTCAGGCTTTTTTCATAGAGACTGATGCCAGTTATGAAAGATTAGGTGTTGTATTGATGCAAAACAGAGAATCCCTAGCTTACATCAGTAAAGCCTTTGGGCTAAGAAGTCTAGGAATGTCCATATATAAGAATGAGTTACTTGCACTAGCGAATGATGTAATCAAGTGGAGACACTACCTTGAAGGACACCACTTTATAATCAAAATAGACCATCAGTTACTTAAATTTCTACTAGAGCACCCTTACAGCAGAAATGACTTACTAAGTTAATGGGCTTAGACTATAAGATACAATACAAAAAAAAAGGTCAAAAATGTTGTTGCCGATGCTCTTTCCAAGAGAGGAGAAGGAGAATATAATGCTATGACAATACTTGTTCCAGTCTGGTTTCAAGAGGTGATAGATAGCTATGTAGATGATACCACTGCTAAGGAGAAGATTCAAACCCTTATGATTGATTCCTCAGCTGATTCTTTATATCAGTATTGCAATGGGTTATTGAAATTTAAATCCAAGCTTTACATTAGAAGTGGGGGAGACATCATACAGAAAATAATATAGAACATTTATGCTTCACTAGAGGGAGATCATTCAAGGATTCAGGCAAGTATATTCAGAGCTAAACAACAATTTTATTGGTCAGGCATGACACAACACATAAAGAGGAGGTTCTATAGTGTGATGTTTTCCAGAGATGCAAAGAAGAACGTGTTTCCTACCCAAGCCTCATCTAACCCCTCTCTGAACCTCAGCACTCTTGGAGCCATATATCTATGGATTTTGTGGAGGGGCTGCCTAAATCATAGGGCAAAAATGTGCATATGGTGGTAGTTGACAGATTTACTAAATATGGACATTTTATTACTTTATCCAACCATTTTTCAACAAAGAAGGTAGCTCAATTATTCCTCGAAAACATCAGTAAACTACATGGTTGTCCTCAATCTATCATATCTGACAGAGATAGGGTCTTTACTAGCACATTTTGGCAGGAATTATTTAAACTATTAGGGACTAAACTAAATATAAGCACAACATACCATCTCCAAACTGATGGTCAGACTGAAAGACTAAACCAATGTCTGGAGATGTATCTCAGGTGCATGACACATACCAAGCCCAAGGCATAGGCAAGGTGGATTTCCTTAGCTGAATGGTGGTACAATACCATCTGTCACACAGTCATTCAAAGAACACCTTTTGAGACTCTATATGGGATCCCTCATCCACAATTAGCAATGAAACCTTACCAGCAACCAATATTGCTGCCATGGATGATTTACTACAAGAAAGATATAAAATGGACCAACTGCTGAAGGAGAAATTGGCACAAGCAAGGGCTAGGGCAATTTCAAATTGGAGATTGGGTCTATTTGAAGCTTCATCCCTATCATCAACAATATGTGGTCAGAAGAGATAATTAGAAGCTCAGTCCTAAATATTATGGGCCTTACAGAGTGGTTGAAAGAATTGGTAAAGTAGCTTACAGGCTGGGCTTAACAGTGGGTTCTAGAATTCATCCAACATTTCATGTTTCCTTGTTAAAGAATAGAATTGGGGACAAAGCAGTAAATGTTGTAGACCTGCCTGTGGATACAAATACAGAAACTATGGATAAGCAGCCATTGAGAATTATTCAAGTTAGAATGTTCAACAAGTGAGGTGAAGCTGGAGTTAAATGGCTGATTCTGTGGCTGGCCAATCTAAAGAAGATTCTACATGGGAAGATTTAATCTACATACAGAAGCAGCACTCTTCATTTAAACTTTGGGGACAAGGTTTAGATAAGCAGGATGGTTGTTATGAAGATGGATCAGCTAAAGAAGAAGAATTATAGTAGAGAGGAAGGAGGAAGAGAACCAACATGGGCAACCATATTAACTGAAGCTCAAATTAAGGAAACGACATCGTTTTTCATTCAAGTTAATTAATTAAGTTGTATTACGTTTCTTTCTAAGTTGTATTATGTTTTTTAGTTGTAATAGGTAAGCATAATTTTAATTTGTTTGCTGTTATATGTAAGAGCTGGAAGATAGAGAATGATGTTGGATGTAATGTGTAACCAAATGCTCCAGTAAATTTCAGCAATTCTATTTTTGTTCTTTGTCTTCATTGTCATCGTCGTCTTCTTCTTCTCTTTCTCCTTCTTGTATTTTCTCACCCATTCAGTTAAGTGAGCCTGATTTTGATAATTAAGAGAGAATTCAGATATCCCATTTAGATAGAGCTAATTTTAAGTCAAATTTTTCATTAATTGAGTTTGATTCATCACAAATATATCCAATTGCCCAATAGATTATCAACATGATCCGACAACGAGTTATTCTTGGAGCCATAATTTCTTAGTTCACAGGCAGATTTATAAAGCTCGTCCAGTGTGTCGTCAATAATTTTCGGGCAGATTTTTGGCAAGGGGTGGGGTGGGGTGGGAAAGAAGTTACTTTGTATTTTTTAAAAGTTAAGGGACTTTATTTACAATTTTCTTTTATTTTTTGTTGTTTTCAGCTTTTTTCTATTTTTGTTTATTTAAATAGCAGAACAAATCCGTCAAAATCTATCAATGGGGACATGATTTGTAACAAACTGCAAAGTTGAGAATGTTTGATGCTATAAAAATTGGTTGGGTGTAGATAAGTAACAAACTATAAAATGTTGGGGGACCAAAAGTGTAAATTTTCCTACTTTTAACTACACATTCACAATTTTTATTAACCTTTCAATCAAACTTTTCATCAACTTTTATCAACTTTTATCTACTAAAACTTTATCAAACAGTTTCTAAAACTTTTTTTTTAAAGTTGAGTTTTCTTTATTTTTGACTTAAATGGTAGTATTATTTTTAGCTTGGAAGGAATAATTTCCTAAGTAAATAATTTTTAAAACTAATGAAATCTCAGTAATTTTTTTATATAAAAATTAACTTTTTATTTTAAAAATGAACAATATTAATCCAAAATCTTGCAAAGAATAGGAAAGAAAAGAATATCAAATTGTTGATATACAAATGTTGTAATAAAACGAACAAATAGCATAAACGAATTTATGAACAAATTTACACATGAGTACGACACATTTGTAATAGTTTTAAATTCTAGATGAGGTGATTTACATGGTATTAAAATCAACAAATAAAATTAGGGACATCAAAAAAGCCCACCTCCTACCAACTTCGCCTTACCCCGCCTCGAATGGGGCAGGGACGGGGATCATGGTCCCCACACCGAATTCTCCGAGCCCGGCGCAAAATGTTTTTATTTTTTTAAAATAATTAATTAAATTGGGGGATAAATGAGAATTTTCTAAACCCGCCCACCCAAAAATTCTCGACTGGGCAGGCATAGTAATGGTCGTCTCTGCCTCGTCTCGCCTCATTGCCATCTCTAAATAACATCACTTCAAATTTCGTTATCACTTATTTATAAAATTGTTGCACGTAATAAATTTTTGATATTAAAAAAAAAAAAGGAATTCAACTAGTACCAGGGCTATACAAAAAACTGTCAAACCGCAAATCAAATTGAACTCGTTGATTCAGGTCTACATGGATATGTCAACTTTTAAGTTTTAAACCAAAGTGAAACGTTTGTAAGTAATTTGATTTATGTTTCAATGTTTAAAAAATCGCTTAAATTGAACCGAAGTTTTTTTTTTCTCACTTACATATTTACATAGTGGGTATAGTACAATGCAATAATATATTTATTGAGTTGACTTATTTAATATTTGCCAAACCATTGGACCAATAACCCACAACACACAACTTCATTATTCAAAAATCAGCTCAGTTATTCACTAATTGAATATTTTTTTCACTTTCAACCAATTTCCTCATTCCCATTTTTCAAACATTTTACGACTAAAAACTAAGAAGATGCTATCCGTAAATGTTAGTTTGTTTCTTGTTTTTTTTTTTTTTTTTGACTTTAAGTTTTTATTTAGAATTTGAGACAAAACTTAATGTAACGTAATATTTATATTTAAAAGTTTTAGTTTAAACTTGCATTCGTAATTTTATACCTATTTACTTATATTTTAACTTTTAAAAAATATATATTATTATTATGTCGACAGGTAACATCATCCAAAAGGGGTTTTTGAAAATCGATCACCGTTGGCTAAAAATCATTTCTCACTTGTGATGTGAAGCGGCTTTCATTCCCTTCTCTCCCCGGTATCGTCCCACACAGAAAGAAAGAGCACAGAGCCCCGACCCAACCGACCTGTAAACCGTGATTTAAAATTAAACTGAATTACAAAAAGTAGTTTGGTTTAGTTTGAAAAAATTTCAAACCGTGTTAAATAATTTAGTTTGAAAATGAGTTAAAACTATCCAAATTAAATTGTGTTGACTTCTAGACAGTTCATAAAACGAGCGTGTTGAAATAAGATTCAAATGACTAATTATAGTCATTCTCTGAAGTTTTATCATTTAATGAAATGATTTGTGGAAAATGACTATTGTTGAAGTTAATGGAAATTGTGATTAGTATTGGGACCCATTAAGGGTCATTTGACAATAAAATCAATGAAATAAATAAAACCAATGATCTTTACACTTTGTGCTTACTTTTAATTTGTCTTCACATTAACCTAATTAAATCAAATTTGGCATCTTGCACCATTCACCAATACTTGGTGTTTTTTTAATTAAATTTTAGGTAATTTAAATATAAATAATTAGAAACAAATTAAATTGCATTGAAAAGTTGATTAAGATCTTAGTGAGATCATTAGCTATCATCATACAACTATAGAAAGGTGGGAGGAATAGGACACACCTCATTATAGTAAAGCACCATTAAATGATAAAATCAAAGTAAATGACAATTAATATAATTTTTCAAAATCAAGAAAAGGGGAATAAAAATCAATTTTAACTTACTCAAAATGTGCAAAAGAGATTTGCTAATCTCACCTTTCCTAAGAATGGTTCTTGATGACACCATTAGAGCAATATTTTGAAATTATTTTTTAAATATTTATAAGTTGTGGGTTATATAGATTGTGTAAATAAGAAGTGAGTTATAAGTTGTGGGTTCTACAAAATGTGTAGATAAAAAATATATTTGACCAACTAAAATTATAATTTAAGCTTGACCAAACATGCACATAATCTCATACCGTCACTTGGCTAAATTTGACACATTTTGTAGACACTCTAAAGACGAAGATAAGTGCATTGTAAGACACTTCACTTCAAACTAACGCTTAAAATTAAAAGATTGATTTGTTTAGTTGTCAAAGTCAACAATTAATTTTAATCACACATTTCATAGAATTAAATTTTTATTAATTTTTCAACTACATATTTTATCAACTGTTATTAAAATTTATTAAAAATTAGATCACCAAGAAACAAAAATTGATATCTCAATTAATATAATTTTCTATTATTATTTTTTCAGAAAAAACTAATAAATAGTGAGTTAATGATCCAACCTTACGATACGTTTCAACTGAATGCCAGAAAATGCCGATCCAAGTGGCCATCTGACGAACTAAAACTGAAAGGAGACGTTACAATTACACAATGAAATTACAATATTATCCCTACATCGACAGGTGTAAAGAAGAAGAAATGGATGTAATTTTTTTTTTTGTGTGTGGTGGGGAAGATTAAAGGAGAAGACACGTATTAGAGGAAATTGGGTAGGCCTAACCACGTAGTATCCATAAAAAGGTTAAGGAGTTGCATAAAGTCAGGACTTTTGGAGACTTTTTTGGATTTTCAATATTTTTGGTTTTTGTGCCTAACAAGAACAAAAATATTGTTTTATTTTTATTTTTTTATATTTGGGATTCAAAAGGTAATATGCAATTAAATTGGATTTACGCGCTTGATTCACGATCAACCACTATAGTTGTTGCAATTGAGTTGACGTGATGATACATGTGTTATCGTTGAATTTATAGACTTGATATGATTGAGAAGATCAATCTGCTATCAAGAAGACAAATACAAATAGATAAATTCATTTTGAAATTATCAACATATTAATAGTAATGGATTAAGCTTTTGATTAAAAAAAAAAATTAGCATATTTTAATAAAAATATGTGGATAAAATAAATTTTTAATTTTTTAACAATTTTTCTAGCATTTTCAAACAAGGGACAAAAAATCAATGCTAGACAAAGAGCTTAGACTCAACTTGATTCAAGACTTGAAAGTCACTTAACATTCTATGCGCGCATCCAAATTCAGGGATTTAACAGCTAACCTACCTCAAGGCTAGCAGTGTTTAACCCCAAGCCATTTAATTTGGTTCAAATCAACCACCAATTCCCTAACAAGGTTTAAGAGGTTCCTAAACTTGCCTAAACATTACATATAAAAGTTATAATTACTTTAGGTCACCTTTGCCATGTGTCATTGTGTCTTAAGGTTACAAAGATTAGTTGTCATCAACTTCTAAATATAACAACCTAAATGTGCCTTGTAAAATTTCAAGAATCTATAATAAAATATTGGGCTCATTTCAGTAACAGTCATTAATATTTGTTAAAATTTTTAAAATAATCATTGAAGTAGTTTTCTTACATTAGTAGTCACTCAAATTTTCAAAAGTTACAGAAATAATCACTCGACTAGAAACGTGAACCTAAAATCCTGTTAAATTCAAATATGGAACACAAAACATAGTTCACTAGTACGCCACATAAGACAAAAATATCTCACCTTCAAAATCCGCTAACAAAAATGTGATGTTTCACGATTAACTACTTATTAAAATCAAATGGATATGGAGAAAATGTATTTGAAATTTACGCATTTAGTTGTAATTAATACAATTTTATTAAAAGCGACACACTACTTAAAGTCATTTGTGTTCATACCAAATTTAATAGTGCTTCATAGGATTTTAGGCTAACATCTACAGCCGAGTGACTGGTAGTGTAACTATCAATAGTTTGAGTAATTATTCCTGTAAAAAAATTATTTCAATAATTATTTTAAAAATTTTACAAATGAGTGATCATTACTAAAATGAACCCTAAAATACTGGTAAGAAGCTAGAGAACAAAAAGAAATCCTAATGGAAGTCAAAATTTTGAAAGATAACTTATAATGGAGTGAAAGAGCAGTTGCTAGTTAGCTGTACTTTAATTTCTGGCTTTCTACTAAGTTTTCTTGGTTTGTTTGTAAGAGTTCTAATCTGTTCTAATCTCCTGCCCACAGGTGATAAGAATCCTCGTCCACATGTTAGCATGTGAACACTTGATATAAAAAACATAGTCAGCATGTGGACAAGGATTTCTTGTCCAAAAGGGGCAAGAGAAAATCCTTTCCTTGTCCAAAATGGATAACTATGTTTGTCAGAGAGAGGTGTCTGTGACTGTTGGGATGAGCAGCCTCAGGCCTTTATGGGGGGGTCTGCAGGTCATTGCATTATGGGTTGAATCATGAATGAAATCTCATCAGTTCCATAACCAATCAAATTGTGGACCCAACCATAAATCTGAGAAAATGGGGTCCTGTTTTTAGGCTCCCAATGCTGCTTGTTCTCATCCAATTTTTCTTTCCTTTTTTGCTGGAATATGGTATCATGTAACCTTTTCAGGCTTGGTTCATCACACTGTTTTTGAGTAGACTCAATAGTTTTGAACTTCTTTTTGCTTTATTGTCAACTACACTTTATAATACTCTTATTAAGTTTTGAGGTCATGTCACTTCGTCAAACATTCCACTTACCACAGGATTTTATTCCAACCGGTTCCATTAGACAGCTTGCCCATGGACTCGTCTACGTATCGATCCAAACATGTCAAGACTTGATGAATCAACTCAATTTACTTTAATTAAATGTGTAAAGTGAGTGAAGTCTTTTAACGTGGTCCAATACGATTAATATTTTTCTATCAAATCATGTATGATTAGATGTTAGTGCGCGTAGAAAAATGCAACACTTAGCACCTATAGAAACGTCTCCTCACGAGCCACCTACACAGTCTTTTAAAAAAATTTCAATACTTGTAGAAAAATATTTATTAAGATGACCGTTAAATATTAATTGAATATATTTGTATTGAGATAAATAGTTTAATACATTCGACCTACAACAAATAAGTTGTGCACGTTTAACAATAGTAAACTAAGTATGAAGGAGATCTATGCACACAAAATTAGGTTTTCAAAAGTTGATTGATATTTATATCAACAAAATCTTATCCAAATCTCACTCGATTTTGCTCATTATATCAACATTAATAAGATATTTTATGAGAAGTAGGTAGTGTTTGTCACATGGTCTTCTTTCTTCAAGACAATCAATATATCACGCAACATTATTAAAATAATTAACCTTAATTAACCTTACATTACAAACATATAAAAAGAGTACGTTTCGACTCGACATTGCACAAATTTTTTTTTTAATATTATATTGTCTATTATTGCACTATTCACCTTCTCGAGCAAACCTATGTTCATAAACAATATTAAATATATCTAACTAGAATTATAAGAATAAGGTCTAAGCAAGTTCGACCAAAAATATCAATAATTAATCCAAATACGTGTAAAATGCTAAAAACACGGAACCATTATAAGAAATTTGGAATCAAGTTGAAAACTAAGATCAACTAAATCCGATTTTATTGATTATTGGTTTGACTTATTGACGTCCTTTGATCACTTATCTTTTTCGAATAAATCTAGTCGATTTTTAAGACGTGTTATCTACTGTGCCAAAGTTGTGTTAACTCATATGATTTGACTCTCAAACTAAAATTACATAAGGCCCACTTCCATACCAATGTGGATTACAGTTAGGTAATTTCTTTTCAAAGATTTTATTATTGTATAATTATTTTTTTTCTTAATATGGAGACATTCACAATGTGACCATTTTGACTATTGTTATTGAGCAGACATATGCCACCTAGTTAAACTACAATTTACTATGCCCTTATTTTTTTAAAACTTGTCATCATTAATTTAGTGGATTATAAGAGATTAGAGCTTGTTGGGTTTGACTTTTTGAGTTTTTGTTGAATTTTAGATTTTTTAGTTTTCCAAATTATTGAAGATGAAATGATTGTATTGTCCCTACTATTTTAAAATAGAATTGTATTGATTAAGAACAAAATAATCATTTCACATTCAAAAAAAAAATGAAAAATCAAAAATCTCAAGCCCAAAAAATCTATTTTTTTTTTTGTCAAAACTCAAACCGAACAAAAAATTATGTTTTGCAGTGATGAAATTATTTTTTAAGTGTTATAAATTATGGATCTTATAAAATATGTGGGTAAAAAAAATGTTCGACAAGTTTAAATTATAATTTCGCAGACATATGTTTAAGTGTCAAGTTACCTACAATTTTAAATATAGTAAAATGTTATATTTGATATATTGACATTGGTACAACAATGAAAATAAATGTAAATTCAAATAAATAATCAATTTAAAAATGAAAATGTAAAGAGAGCATGAATCATGCAATATATTGAATAATGTTTAGGTTTAGTCTTTGGTTTCATTATTTCATCATTTCCTAAGCCATCAACAAAAGTTGAGGGCCTTTTTCTTTGTCAAAAGCAACTTTTCTTGGTTCTTTGAAAATCCGAAGACTTCTTTTTGGGCAACTTCAATGGTCCAGAGAGAATATTATCATCTCTTATTGGTTACATGGAAAAATAATTATTTATAAGAGGATGGAAAAGTGAGCACTCATACGACATCACTCAATTTGATAGATATAATTAGAGGTGCAAAGTGAGTCTGTCAATACGACTTAAAATATTTTGTATCAATTGTGAATTATATTGTTCTATAAAACTTTTAGCTCATCTAGTTGTGATGAGCCCACTTTATACATCTAAATTATATGTGATTATGTGATATGAGGTAAATAAACAATTTTTTTTATTAAAAATTAAATTTAACTTTGCCCAAACATGATAAGTTGGAATTTACGTGACAAGTTTGAACTTTAACTTAAAATCTCAGTAATGACTTTTTAAATTTTTGTAATTCGATATAAAAGACCATTACAATTGTCGAATTAGATTGTCCAATGAATATCAAATGGTAGTGTATATTTATTTTTTGTCAACTTGTGTAGTAGTATATTAATAGAATTGTTTTAGCTCTTTATACATATAGATATTGTTACATTATCTTTAAGAATATAAATTATCTTCTTAGGAATATGCCGATCCTCCAAGATGTCCAAGGTGTCTTTGTACAATCGATCGACAATTGTTTGTCATTTTGTGGATCCCTTTTATTTGACTAGTCAAGTTAGCATAGATTCTATACCTTATGACTATGTCATCCACAAACTTGAGTTCACTACAAATTGAAATAATGCTATGAGATTCTAATTGATAAAATTTATTAAGATGAATATACACGAGTCTAACTTATGTTATGAAGATACACAAATTGTTGCTACAGAAAAATGCAAGTACTGAAGTACATAGTTGTGTCAATATGGGATGGATTCACTATAAGAAAATTGACTTTTAATATTAAACTTTTTTTCAGAATATCAAACATTCGTCGATAAAGATCACTTCTTCCGACGAACTTCCTTACATCATCATAAAAATTCAAACAAAGAGCGTCAACTTTTTTCAACGGTTGCTAATTTCTCTACCGATGAGTTTGTTCATCGGAAAACATACTTCTACCGACGGCAAAAAGTTTGGAAAGTTGAATGACATTTTTCGACGACTTTACAGAGTTGTTGGGAAATGGTACGTCTTGCTACAATTATGTTATTGTCGATAACAATACTTGTTTTATTGTGACTTGTTCTAATGATTTTTTTATTGTTGTCATAAAATAGTTCCTAGAAATGAATGATTTCTTCCGAAGACTTTCAAAGGTCTTCGGAAAAGGACACTTTTTGCAACAATTGTGTTGTTGTCAATAGAAATATTTGTTCTAATATGACTTTTTTCGACGAATTTTTAATGTCGTCGGAAAACAGTTTGGAGAGTTGAAAGATCTCTTCCAACGAATTTCAAAGGTTGTCGATAAATGGTTTTAGTTGTCTATTTGTGTCGGTTCGACCCAAATCTCACATTTTTTATGAGAAAATTACACCTATTACTATGCATATACAATATATTGTAAAATTTAATTTTAGTTTGTAATTATTCTAAAAATACTAGTATTATTTATATTTATATGTATATTTTAATATATTATAATCACGGAAAACTAAAAAAAGAGATCTTCATCCCATTCCCATAATATTAACAATCTAATACATGTTATCACATATCAAAATAAATGAAATCAATGCTCCATAAGTTGTATTTCCTTACCAGATTGTGTAACAAATTGTTAATAGCCAATGAAATTTCGAAACAAATTCAATAGACTTAGATAACATGTGTACAGATTATTGTAACATCAATTGCACACATGTCTTGAGCCATCCCTACAAATATTGTAACATATAGTTCGAATTACTTCTAACATGTTCTCACCTATCGCATAAGATTTCGAATTGCTTGTAACATATTGCAAAAGATTGTATTATTGTTTAAAATACATTAATAATAGAGCCAATAAAACAAATTTTGTAACAATGTTTGCAACATATTATTAATATAGCCATTTCAACTTATTTGTAATATTGTTTGTTGTAACAGATTAATTTTGTAATAGTGTAATAACATATTTTGCTGGCATGAGAATTTGTAACATCAAAGATGGAGCTCGAATTTTAACATCAAAGTTCTTACGTATCATGTTATTTCGAATGTCAATTAATTTTTTGCTGCAAAAGTTGTAACAATTCAATTCAAACTTCTAATGAAACAGAACAAAATGAAGAAGAAAGAAAATAACATTGTGTTATAAATTAAATCGCATCTTCATAATATGAAGGAAATATTACATAATACAATTCAACGGAAACGGTTTTAAATCTTACCGAAATAATTACACCAGCGCAAACGATTTTAAATATGGAGATATTAACTTCGGCCAGGCTGTTGTAGCAAGAAGTTGTTGCCGGAATTGAGATGACATTTAATGGAGGAGAAATGTTTAAAAGATTAGAATTGATTATGATATTTAGTCAAATATAGTAATCTAATATGGTAAATTGGAGATAAATATGTGGTCTTTTATATATAATTAAATAGATTTGAAATAAGGAAAAAAAAAAGGGAAAAAAGGTTGCCTCATCCAGTATTTATATAATATAATATACGTAACAGTTTTAATATAAATATTGATGAAAATTTCCCCACATTTATTTAGACATGCCAGACTGAGCTTTCAAACACACGAGCCGCATCAGGCCCATATTTTGGTCCAGGTAGGTCACTTTATTCATTATGGATTTTGATGGATCCCTGAGATCCAAAAGCAAAGTCCACTTTGGACAATGACACTCATTTTCCATTTTAACTTAATAAAATAAAATTGGGATATATTTTAAATTAGAACTAGTCATCAAATATTAAAACATTATTTTGAAATTTTTAAATTATCTCCAATGCAATCTATGAGTTACTATCTAGGTGACACAAATATTGAAAGAATTTTAATATATATAACATTAATTTTTAATTAATATATATTTAAATTTAAATTTAGTCTCCAATGCATTATATTATATAGATTGCTATTAAAGTGTATTTTATTTTATTAAAATAAAAATTAGATTACATTTAAATATGCATTAGAAATTTACATCTATATGTTTAATTAACATGTCTAACGGAACTTCTAAATTTAGATGAGCGTTAGACATTGTTTGACATAGTTTTTGACAGTTTGTATTGAAAAGAAATTTTTTTAGATTGCTCGTGTGACAATTATCTAGGTATCGTGAAAAATGAAATATACCCAATCCTAATATTTTTGGATACCTAATAAATAGAATTATGAATTATCTATCTATATTCGTAATATTGTCTACATATTCAAGCCAATACACTGTGCTACAATTTATAGGCCATTATATCTGGCCCAAAAGCCCGTCTTTAATATCATCTGCATATTCAAGCCCAGACACTGGGCTACAATATAAGCCCATTATATCTGGCCCAGAAGCCTGTCTATCAAATAATATATATTTCTGATGTTGTAGTAGTACAATACAATCACTTAAATGAGTTAGAAATAAAATCTAATGCGAAATAATAATTAACTCAAATAGAAAAATATCCATAAATGCGAAATCATAATTAACTCAAGATTAAAGGTGAAACAAACTAATTTTTATTTACGAAAAAAAATATAATTTCAAATCTTACAATGAATCCATTTAATTAATTACAAGATAACATGTATTTATATTTAATGTGAATATATGTAAACATCACATAAATGCATATAGTTTAATTAATTGACCTTTATTCAAAAAGACAAATGCATGAATAAATTTATTTTATTAAAATGAAATAAAATAAAATATGTTATTAACGCATATTCTTAATAAACACAAACACAACCTCCAATACCTCAAATCACCATAGTACTTATGTGTATGACTCATAAATTTTTTTATAGATCATAAGCAATAGGTCTTAGTGAATGTGTGGATAAAAAATAGATAAAAGTTGTGAGTCCTACAAAATGTGTGGATGAAAATAATGTTTGACCAACTTATAAGAGTTTATAAGTACTAACAAACATGCAAATCACCTAAAGGTGTACGATTGAAGACCAATACAGATTGACACAGCCAAGGATAGGTTCGCTTTTCCTTCGAAAAAAATTGATTTTTCTATTGCACTTTTTTTTTTTTAAGTAGCGCCCTTTTCAAAAATACTGGCTCCGACCTAGAGAAGGCCTAGTTCATCGGACACTAAGAGCATCACCAATGCATTCTATTGATTGCTAAATTTTCGATCTACGTGACATTAATTTTTCTAATGAATAGACATTCAAGTTCAAATTTGATCTCCAATACATTCTATAAATTGTATTTAGGTGTATTTTATTTTATTAAAATAAAAATAAAATTATATTTAAATATGTATAGAAAATTTAAATTTTGCTTTGTGACAGCATGTCTAATGGAGTTTTTGAATTTAGATGGAGCTCTAGACATTGTCTATTTTTTTTTCTACGTCAGCTTGATATAGTCATTTACAGCTTGCATTGTAGAATAATTTTTTTAGATATTATCTATTTTACTTACATGGCAAAAAAACTTTGGCAATCTACGATTGCATTGAAGGTGCTCTAATAATAACGTGAATCAACATATCTCCACAAAATTAGAAACTTCTCCATCAGAATCTGGGTATGTTTTCTTTGCGTTTCAATTTTCACTTTTAAATTCATTTTCAATTTTCTGTTTTGAAAGTTTGTTTTAAGATTGATGAAAACGCGTTTGGTATGTTATTATGAAAAACTATTTCTAAAAACAGAAAACTAGAAAACACGTTTTATTTGGAATTTTGAGAAATTGTTTTAAAACATTTTATTAAATTAATTTGATTATTCAGTAAAATTAAACGATTTTATGCTAATATATTATCAAATAATATATATACGTGTTAATGTTGGTGGATTTTACAATTTTTTTTCTGTTACAAAAATAAAATGCAAACAAATAATAAATTGATAAAATAGGAAATAAAAAAAATGATGACGTGGACTGAGAATTTTAATCTATTTTCATTTAAACAAATTTTTAATTTTTTTTTTTTAAATAACCAATTTGGGCTTGAATTATTTTTTAGTATTTTATGATTTTTTTTTTTTTTTTTTTAGATTTTAATTTTTTTTTTAATTTTTAGTTTTTTTATAATTTTATAATTTTTGTATTTTAAGAATTTAGAATATATTATTTTTTTAGTATTTTTATTCAAATAATTTTTTTTTTTTTTTTGTGTTTTGAGTATTTTCAGTAAAAACACTCAAAACGTCAAAATGTGTTTTTCGTTTTGTGTTATAAATTTAATCTTGTTTTCGAAAATACAATTTCAAAAATATGAAAATAAACAAATTTTGAGTGTTTTATAAAAGTGAAAAGTGAAAACAACAGAAAAAGCGGGCATACTTGAAAATAAAGGAAGATAAAATTAGTTTTTATAATTCTAATTTTGAATTATGTTCTCTCTTTATCTTTTATAACAAAGTCCGAACAAATCTTCTACTCTATATACATCAACATCCTCCAGGCAACTATTAGATGAACATTTTATATTAAACTTTTCCTAATGAATTTTAAGAATCGTGCCATGGGTTGGCCCGTTTAAAAGCCTGAATTGTGTTAAGCCATGGATGTCAAGTCAATAAGCCAACTTAGGGGTGACAATGAATCCGTGTCACTTGACGAACTGGCTCGTGAGGGCTCGGCCCATGAGCAATTCGATTCATTTCACCACGAACTCATGAACTGAATCAAACTGAGCTTGGCAAGTAAAGTCAATGGGGGTACTATTGCATACAATTTTGAAATTCAAATTTGAATTTCTTTTATTTAAAATAATTTAAAAAAATAAAAAGTAAAAAGAAAAATAAAAAAATAAGAAGGTCATCTTCTCAAAACAGCCGTCACCCACAAACAAGATCAATCTGGGCCGGGGCATTTCTCCCCCACCCCCCGGTTGTTCTTGTTAAGGCGGGGAAGAAGGCCTTTTTTGATTATTTTTTTTTCCTTTTAATTTTTTAAAATAAAAAGGTTATAATTTATTTACATTTTAAAAAAGGTTAGGGACTTTATATACAATTTTTTATTTTAATTTTTCTTTAATTTACTTAAGTCAGTGACAAAAATTGTCACAAAAATTATTTGTGGACTATCTGTACGAATTAATAAAATGATATAGACGATAAATGTGATTAAAATTAAATTAAATGGAGATGATATTATTATAAAATTGAAAGAATGAGAATGTGAGTGTAATTTAACCTTATTTTATAGATGCACTACATTTTAATTGTATCAAAGGTCACTAACTTTAACTCATTGTCACATGTTTATGTCTAAATTTTTTTCATCGCATTTTTATATTTAATCTTTGATTAATTAGAACATCGTATCCCAAATGACGGCTTTCGTCCAAAAATTATGTTAGCATGCTTTAAAATAATGAATAAATATTTAGTCACAATTTATTTATTTATTTTCTTATTTAAAAATACAAGGAACAAATAAGCCTTTTTACTCAATTTTAATAGAATGTTGGACGAAAACCAAACAAAGTATACGGATTAATAGAATATCGAGGATAAAAATGTGATGAAAAAAGTTAGAGATATAAGTATAACAATAAGTAAAGTTATGGATATTTTATGCAATTAAAATGTAGGGTATTTGATAAGTACATTTTCTGTACTTATTCGAGCCTTTAAACTAATTTTTTATCTCGTCATTTTATTGAATTTATACTTAATTTAGTATATTATTCTTTATATTTCAGTTTTGGACCCGTTTATAACAAATTGAGAATAATGGACGGAAAGAACAACAATTTGGTGAAATCGACGAGCAAGTTGAGTTGTTGAAGTGAATATCAAGATTCAAACATTGGAGGATGAGGAAGAAGATAAAATTAATAAGTTTAAGGTGTTTTGGAGTGACAATAAAGAGTTGAATCAATGGATCAAACACCGGAAAGCCAAAGAATCGAATTGAGAAACTACCTACCAAAGCATGTGAGAAAATTCGAGCACAACTTTTGATATCAAAATCTCCAAAAGGCAAATGATATACCATTGGAAAGATAATTGAATTATGAGTCTATCACTTTTTATAGATCTCAATTTAAAATTTCCTACAAGAAGTTAAGACAATTTGAAAAACAGCCACCGCAAAAGAAAAAGCTTGAGCTAGGCGATCGCCCAACTCTATTTTTCAACAGTAGATTGCAAAACAACAAGCCTGGGCGATCACCTGGGTTTGCACTGGGCGATTGCCCAGTGTAAAATGTCTACCCACGGATTTTTTCTTACCTTTTTGAGTTCTAATTCAATTAGAAAACCTTTTGGACACGATTTTAAGAATTTTTGGGATCTTTTAAGGCACAATTAAATAAATATATATATGAGTTATATTCTCATAATCAAGGGTTGAGTTTTTTTGGAGAAAAACATAGACGAAAACACATCAAACGGAGATCAAGATTGTTCTTTTGAAGATTAAAACGAAGATCAAGTTCAAGATTTCTTCTCTTTCAAGTTTTCTTCATATCCGGGTGATGACTTCCATATTTTATTTGTCTTTTCCTTTTCTTCTTCTTAGTATGTTATGTTAGATTTATTTTAGTGCTAGGATTGTGATGAAGCTTGTATCATGAATCTTTAATTCTTCGAACCTAGTTTTTTATATTTAAGCATGTTTTAGTTTTTGAATAATTGATATTGATTTTCTCTTCATCTACAATTATATGCAAAATAGTTGTATGATTCTTGTGACTTGTTTTATCTTCGAGAGATGGAAAATAGGTTACACATAGTATCAATTATCGTAGAGTCCGATAGAGGATAGAAATATACTGCTACGCTTTACGTGATCTCTAAGTACTCAAAAATTCTAATGCATTCTTGAATGCTCGCATTCGTTATAAAAATATTTCAACACCCCCAAACTAAACATTTGTTCGTCCTCGAACAAAATAAAAATAAACTACACATTTAAACTAAGCTAAAAAAATTAACAGGAAATGAATTAATGTTAAATTTTTTACCATATGCATCAAGTTTGAAAAATAAAGTAACACGTTTAGAAAGAGATCAAATAACACAAAATATTTTCACTTATCCAATGCTCGACCTTTAGTGAGTGTGTGATTAGCCAAAAATTGAACTTACATATGTATTAGACCACGACCAATATTGTGTTGTTGGTATTTTTATAATTCTGAACCCTTTGTAGTCATTTATTCCTTATACTTATCATAAATTACACACTTATAATGCTCTTCTCTCAAATTCCGAGGTATTCTAGTAATTTTGGTTCCTATTGATCAACACAATACTTTTTCAAATAAAGTGATAAAAATTAGAACCTTGTATTCTTAGAACTAGGATGATGAGTGATTTCTAAATTCTCATCTTCAGTCTCTTAGGTTCTAACCTAGCAATTTTTACCGAGCAATTTAACTCTTTTTATTTTATTTAACCAATATAAACGATCTTATATCATGTGCAATACTTCTCTCTCACTAGCTTTCTATATTACCCTTATAGCGAGATTTTGAGCGATGACTCCTAAGTCAGATGACCATAGGGCACCAGGTTTTGAAATACCCTAACAGACTTAATTGTTCGAGTCCCATAGACTATAAGAGAAGTAAATATGTAAAATAATTTTTTTTAATGAACTGTGTAGCGAGCTTTGGGCCGATGACTCTCAAGTCAGATGACCATAGGGCATCAGATTTTAAGATACCTTAACAGACTTAATTGCTCGAGTCAGATATTTTATTTTATTTTATTAGCAGCGAGTAGTGCTCGGTTTAGATTCCTTGAATATAACCTATTCAACAAAAAATGAGTACTAGAAAACCCCATTGATATCAAAAGTTGTACTCGAATTTCTCCATATGCTTTGGTAAGTAGTTTCTCAATTCGGTTCTTTGGCTTTCCGGTGTTTGATCCATTGATTCAACTCTTTATTGTCACTCCAAAATACCTTAAACTTATTGATTTTATCTTCTTCCTCATCCTCCAATGTTTGAATCTTGATATTCACTTCAACAACTCAACTTGCTCGTCGATTTTACTAAATTGTTGCTCTTTCCGTCCATTATTCTCCATTTGCTTATAAACAGCTCCAAAACTGAAATATAAAGAATAATATACTAAATTAAGTATAAATTCAATAAAATGACGAGATAAAAGCTTAGTTTAAATGTCCGAATAACTGCACAAAATACACTTATCAAACATATAAGAAAATGTGGTGTCGATATATTTAGCTTTTTATGAAATGGTGAGGATAGTAGTGCCAAGAATCAAATGACATAATAGAAATGCAAAAATGACGAAGTTTGGGGACGATGACCGCAATTTACTCTAAATATATAATTCATACCTGATAAACTGATTAAAATATGTAATTTATATTCTGGTATGAAACTTTTTTCGAGTTCCAAATGCATAATGATCTTATATTTGGAGTGCCAAGTTCGGATGGAGCGTAGGAGAGTGTATTTAATTCAGACTTTATAAGATTTTTATGGAGTTTAAAAGTGTAGTAGTATTTAATATAGACTTTTTATACTCTATAAAAATTTTGGAGTATTCAATATAGATTTTAAAAACTTTTAAAAAGTCTTTAAAAGTCATGCAACATTCAATTTAGACTTTTAAAAATTTTACAAAATTCAGAAGTATTCAAAATGCCAATAACTTTTAATATCTTTTTATAAAAATTTCTTTGTACTAACTTAAAGCACAATTTATCAATAAAAAATATCATAATTTATCTTTCATTCATCCCAAAACTTTGAAAAACTTTCAAAAAAAAATAAGACTTTCTCTTTTTTTTTTTTCTCTATGCAATATTTCTCTTTTCTTTTACTTCAACGAAATCTAATGTCAAAATTAATTACCAATATTTTTTTTTGAAAAGGAAAAGATTAATATTTTTTTATTTAATGTTTTTTACTTAAATATTCTCGTAACAATTTTTTTTCTCTTTTTTTTTTCCTTATACGAATACTATAGTCATGATTAATTATCAATTTTTTTATGAAAAGAAAATTAAATTTTTTATTTATAATTATTTTGTTGGAAGATATTTTTAAAATGAATTGCCTACCATATTTTTTTGAATTTATCCACAAGCTATTTGAAAGTTCATAGTTATAACGAAGAATTGTATTCTAAAAGGCCTAAAGTGTCGCTAAGTGTAAATACCGAGTTTCAAGCTTTTCGGATCTAGTTGAGGGTGAAGCGTGAGACTTGACTAGGTGTGAAAGCGGCGCTGCCTATGTGAGCTTTTTAAAACACTGCAAAAGAAGAAAAAAAGAGCGCGCTAATAATCTATGTAATTGACTTTCGACGTAGTTTATTTGTAGTAAAAAAATAGAACATTATGAGATTGTTTGGAGCTTAAATTTTTTTTTAAGAAGTTGTTGTTAAAGTCAACAACAATTTAATCACTTTATGAGACCCACAACTTTTATTAATTTTTCAACGATACATATCAACAATTTTTTATCAAAATCTGCTAAAAAACTTACTAAAACAAACTCTATAAATTAAAAAAAAAATATGAATTTAATAATATCAATGCAATTAAATAAATTATTTCTAGATTTTTTTTCTCGTATAATTTATATTTTTATATTTAATGTATAATTAAAAAAATAAAAGTTTATAAAAGTCCACAAAAGTCTAGAAAAGTCTTCCAAAATAAAAATTCAAAAAATTCTATAGAAGTCTATTAAAATCTATAAATGTCAATGAAATTCATAAAAGTCGACCACTTAAAAAATGTCAATCAAAGTATTTAAAAGTCTAGATTAAATACACTGCCTTTAATATATTGGAGTGGTGGAATACATAATGGTATCGTATCCAATATTATTCAGTATTGCATGTGATATGTTAAGAGCATCTCCAATGCTACGTTTTATTTTGAATGTCTAGCTGAAGTGGCGATGAGGTGGAGGAGACAAAATTGATGTGGCAACATTTATTGTAGAAGCCGTCTAGTTTTAGACATCTTGTTAAACACCTTCTACCCACTTTTTCATTAAATTGTATCTATCTCTTTCATATATTTTTTCTTCTCTTTCCTCCTTCCACACTATCTCTCCTCATTTATTTTCTCTCTATTGCCACATAGATTTTTTAGAAAATGTCTAGTATTGGAGATGCTCTAATAGTGTTGCAGCCTCATCCCCAATTTCGATGGAACATCACATTTGTTTGGAAGACATTGTCACACGAGCTACCTAGGCATGAGCATAAAACAAGAAATTATTTTCAATCGTAATGAAGTACATGTATGCATAAGACACTGGATTAAAGACGGGCATCTTCTAACGATAGTTCGATTTTTTAGTTGTAATTAGCCAAATAAGGTACAATTATTGACAAAAATCTCCAATTAAATGTCATCATTTTTAAAAAAAATACACAATAATTTATTGGATAAATTAAACTCAAGGTCTCATTTATTTGAATGTTGTCTCAATTTCGTTCCATTCAATTTTATTCGTACCTATCATATCCAACTTTTCAGTAATTTAAACAAGTAGTCATTTTCTGACAATTTTGTCTTCCAACTTTAATAAATTAAAAAACAAATCAGAAAAATAAAGAGAATTTTGTAGCAGAAGTCCCAAACCCACCGGTGACGCTATTGCACTTAACCAGGGAAAAGTCACCACCATATTCAATCGATCGCAACACCCGAAACTCCAAAAATTGAAACAACTAAAATTGCTCAAAACTAAGACCACCAAAATTGTGAAAACAATAGTCGGCTACCAAATCGATTTCTCATTTCCCCAAATATGTGTCCGTTCATATATTTGTGTGATTGTGTGAAAGAACATGATGAAGGAGGCGAGTGGTGGTGGCGGATTGCATTTTGGCAATTTTAGTTGTTTCAAGTTAGGGAGTTTTGGGGTGTTATGATTGACCGATAATGGAGTGGTCGTGGGAGTTTCCAGTTTTGGGTTGCCGTTGATGGTGGTAGAGAAATGGACCTGTCGATGTGTTAGTGTGTTGTGTGTATGGAGAGGGGGTGTCAGAGAGGGAGATGATTGGTTTTTCTCTTTTTTTTGTTTTTTTTGTTTTTTTTTGAAGTTAACGGTATTTATTTGACTGGTTTTTTTTTTAATTCTTTTCTTTATTTTTTTTGGACTGAAGTGCAACGATTATAAAGTTTAGGATCTTACGATACTTTTTTAAAAGGTTTGGGACCTCTGCTACAAATATTCTTTTGTTTTCCTTTTTGTTGTTTTAGTACCTTACGATACCTTTTTTACCATATGTGCAAATTATTGAACTCGGCTCGTTACGGGCAAGGCGGAGCTTGAGTGCCATGTATGAAATCAAAAAGATTGCTCCTTTATGTTTAAATAAGAAGAAACATGCATAAAGATGGTAATTCATAATATATGGGAACTTATAAATATAGTGCTTCTTTGATCAAAATAAATATTTATTAAAAAATAGTGATCAAAAGTTAACAATTAACATTAACAATAAATTTTATGAGTTCTATAATTTTTATTAAATTTTTAACTACATATTTTATTTACTTGTGTTTATTTGTCATTATTTAAATTATAATTTTATCTGGTCAAATTAGTCAAACATATTTTTATCCTACATAGGGACGAAAAATAGGATAATTGACCTGTCGGCCTGGGCTGTGGATGGCCCAGACTCGTCTAACGACGGGCCCGGGCCCGGACCCGGACCCGGACCGAACTATGAAATGAAAAACGGAGCCCGTGAAAAACATATGTCGGTCCACTGGTCGACTTGTATTTTGATACAAACATTAAAAACATTTATTTGAGTTCTTTCTTTAAAAACAAAAAATTAAAAAATTAACAATTAAAAAAAAAAAAAAAAATTCACATGGGCCTGTGGACCGGCCCATTGCCATTAGGATTCCTACATATTTCGTACGACCCACAATTTACTACTCACTTATTATTTATAAATTTCATAAAATCCATTTATTATAAGTA
This sequence comes from Forsythia suspensa, assembly GCA_023638005.1. Taxonomy (NCBI): domain Eukaryota; kingdom Viridiplantae; phylum Streptophyta; class Magnoliopsida; order Lamiales; family Oleaceae; genus Forsythia; species Forsythia suspensa. Next base: position 32,308,941 of record CM042674.1, on the reverse strand, counting down.
CTTAAAAAATAATTTCAGCACTATATCAAAATTTACTCTCTCAAACAAGCTCATAGTATTATTCAATTTTGTTATCTTTGACGGTGTTTTTCAACCTGTCTTCGTATTTTAGTGTGTGTATATATATATATATATATATATATATATATATATATATATATATATATATATATATATATCATTTATTTATAAATTCTTATAAATTTCATGGAATTTAATAGAATTTGATAGATTTGATAAAATTTTAATAGATTTCTATATTATAAATTTTAATAGATTCTCATGGATTTCATTGAATTTGTGGTCTTTTTATTAAAAATTATATTTTCATCTCCTCAATTGTGTCACTATAAATTTTGAAAAAACTTTAAAATTTTATCATAACATTTCAAGTCTATTTTTTTTCAAACCAAATTATGTCTTGACGAGAAACTTGCTCTAAAATTAATGTTGACAAATAAACTCACCATAAAGGCACAAAATTTTCTTTTTTAAAAAACTAGACTAATAGCAAAAAAAAAAAAAAAAATGACAACTAATTCATGATATATTGATACATATAATTTACATTTTAAATATTAAAAATGAGTATCGAGACATTTTAACTTTTAAAGATTTCTAAATTATAGAGGTTAATGAAGTTCGTATTTGTGATTTTTTTTTAACTATAACCACTCATTGCGCATAAATGGATTATTATTATTTTTAAAAAGCTAAGAAAATAGTATAATATCTGACTAGATCACTAAAAAAATAGCATTGTGATTAAAAAAAATCCATAACATTATCGTACATTAAAAGAAACTTCTAACTTTATCATTTTAAACAAAAAATTCATGAAGTTGAAAATATGGGCAGTGTTTTGAGAAAAACAGAATAAAGACGTGAATAATTACAAATTGGTACAAAAGAGTTTCAATAAAAATTTATGTGAAATGTGGGAGGTTTGTGAGATAAAGAAAAAAAGAAGTCAATTGATATAAAAGAGTTTCAAAGAAAATCAGTATGTGAAAAGTTAGAGAGAGAGAGAGAGAGAGAGAGAGAAAAATTTTGAGGTTTGGAACAAGAATTGTTAAAAATTTTAGTAGTTATAATTATAGTTCCAAATCTATTGAAATGTGTCAAAATCCATCAATTAATGAAATCTTTAGAAATTTAGTAGTTATTGGGACACCTAGATTTAAAGAATCTATTTAAATTTCGATGAAATCTATTAAAATTTGAATTGAGACACCTAAATTTATGAAATTTTTCAAATCTATTAAAATTTGAGTTGAGGACACTTTTTTAATCTTTTAGATGTGATTTATTTTGTGAGTTGGACAATATCTCTTTTGTTTATATATACTTTATGCTCTTTAATTTGACAAAAAAAATCTTTAAATCAACAAAAATATAAATACAAATATAATTTGAGGCGCTCCTATAATTATGAGCCAATGTGTGGCACACCTATTACGCGGTTTCGTGGCCGACCTTGAGTGTAATGTTCCTAGCAAAACACAGTTATTACAGCCAAATGCATCCCCAATTAACAAACATAAAATATTCCGAAAAATCAAAACGTGGGAGAGCATTCAGCATTATCCATTAACATCTTACGTGGCAAAATACATCTTATCCAAAAATTTTGTCGTTTTTCAGTTATGGAACACGTGTTAATCTACGAGAAAGCCACGATGAATCATAAACTTCCATGTACCTTCTAGATGAAGAGGATTGGTCAATGCCACTTTTTTTAAAGTGACAGTGAAAGGGATAGTATTACCAAACTACATAAACGACAATTCCATCGGCTGCCGACATTACACAAATATTGCATATACTAAAAGGACACGTTTATTAGAAATTAATAAAATATGTGAAATATTAATTTATTTATTTCTGAGGAGTTAAATTAATTAGTGAATATGTCATGTTTGTACATTTTTATGGACGTGTCTTGATTTATTAATTAGTGCATGTCATGTTTGAGTAGTTTAATTTTTTGCTTTATACATTTTATATGGGTCAATTTAATAATTATTAGTTGTTATAATTCAATTTTAGTAAAGCCTCAACGTCAACAAAAAATTCATAGACTCAGCCAAAGTCTTGTAAATCTCGCACGCCAGAGCCAACGCCAACAAAGCCCATAAAGGCTTTTGCCACTTCTGACAGGCTTTTCCCTCTATCAATTATCTCCGCACCTCGCAGAATTCCAAGGGCAATATGATATTTGAGGACGACAAAAGCGAGGAGTAATACTACTTGGACAATAATTTAGACCAAAACTTATACCACTATTAAGAAAATGTCAAATACGCCATTTGAGTAGGAGCATTATACAAATTCTTAGTTATGTCTTTACAAATGGCGTATTATTCCTTATTCCATAAAGGAGGAGAATTATTAGATGTCTAATTAATTGCCTACCTAAATCAATTAAAAATATTGCCTGGGCTCTCTATCAATTACCCTCGCACCTCGCAGAATTCCAGGGGCAATCTGATATTTGAGGACGACTAAAGTGAGGAGTAATACTTCTTGGACAACAACTTATACCAAAGCTTAGACCACTATTAAGAAAATGTCAAATACGCCATTTGGGTAGGAGCATTAAACAAATTCTCAGTTATGTCTTTGCAAATGGCGTATTTGACATTTTCTTAATAGTAGTCTACGTTTCGGTCTAAATTGTTGTCCAATGAACATCACACCTAAAGTGAGATTCCCAGAAAGATTGTAATTGATTGTAGTACGAACTCTCATAAGCAAATCCAATCTCGATATCTTATTGACTAGCAACGCAATATTGGAAATCGACTTCGATGAGTATAAAAATATAAGAGATTGCGTTCACACCCTATTATTCATTATCCCATAATGAAGGAAAATCTCATCAGATATTAATTGATTGCCTACCTAAATCAATTAGAACTATTGCCGTATAAATATAACTTCTCTTGTTATTCTAATATACGTATTATTTTTCTACCCTTAATATCTGTTTGCTTCACCCAAATACTCTTCCTATATATTTTTTTGTACTGACAGTTGACTTGTCGCCCACCCCTTTTCTCTGGTGATCTTGATGCCTAACATTTGTCCAATTGTACAGGTAACATACTAGCTAGTAGATAATTGATTGGAGATTTGTTGACACGTCGATAGTACAGATTTCGAGGTTAACATTAATATTATAATTGTTGAATACAGTTTTTTAAAACAAGGAATGTAGTTCAACAGAAAAATTAGTGATGTAGTTGTTAATTCAGTCTGAGTCGCTCTATTAAATCGATTTGCAATATACTCAATAAAAATTAAAAATGACCCAAATTCATTAACTCAACCGGTCATTACTAATTAAAAGAAGTACGAAATTTTATCTAGAATTTGAAAGGCCCTTACCTCTTTAGTCTTTAATTTCACTTTTTTTTTTTTTTTTTACCTCACCTTTGCCCTAAATATTATGCTTCCATGTGAGCACGTCATATTTGCATATTACGAAATTTTAATGTCAGTATTTCTAGAGTATTTCTAGTGAAGTTAATTATTTTAAGCCTATGTTATTATCGATATCTAAATATGTAAGTAAACGAAAAAAAATTTGTTTTTCTAATATGATGCTTGTTACTTCATCATGTAAATATTTCACCTCCTTGAGTTTTTGTGTAAATATTGAAATATAATATAAAATTAATTTAGTGAATGACATTACTATTACTATTTTATATATAAAAAATATTTTTTTTATTATATTTGACAAGAGTTGACATTTCAATTCAACCACCAGGTTGGCGGTTGGACTACTAATCCAATTACCCACCTCTTCATACGAATTAGTGTCCTTGTCTAAAATTAGGATTGAACCACTTTATTTAAATATGTAAGCTATTGTAGAAGAATCACTTGTGTTCATTTAAATCACTTCCTTGACACGCTCCCTCACGGACAAACCGAATTCATCTTTTGATCAAATGACATATGCATGCACTTTTTTTTTTTTTTTTGTAAATGGATGGTAACAAGCTTTAACTAAACTAATCTAATCTAAATAGGGACAACAAACTCAACTCCTATATGCTTAAGATATTAGAGAATAATCATATAAATTTATTTAATGTCTGTTTAGTGTAGATATAAGTTAATTTTTTTAAAATTTTTTGATAAAAGTTGATGAAATGTATAGTTGAAAAGTTGATAAAAATTGTAAGTGATAAAATATGAGATTTAAAATGAGATTTAAAAAAATAAATAAATTCCAAACAACATGCTTTTAATTTTGTTTTCACCAGTAATGATTTATAATATTAGGTTAGGTTTTGTCCACTGAATTAAAAGAATTGGACAAAATTATTGAAGGAAGAAATGGACAAAAGTTACATGATTTGATCAAGTATTCTCCAATCGAATGTATTACATATGGCATTATTTTTATGAGTCCCGTTCTAATGGTTCTCGTGGGCATTGTTATAATGCCCATCGAACAAAATGTCATGTCATGCATTTATCGCATGAGTGTAAAAATCCACTTTACACTCATGCAATAAATACATGACAAATGTCCCGGTGGGCATTATAACAATGCCTACCGGGGGCATTAGATCACTTTTCTTATTTTTATACATTAAAAATTGTTAATTATTGTGTTCAATAGAGGATTAATTGTTTCTTGCAATCATATAGAACACATTTGAATAATGTTCTTGTATGTGAAGGCAAATATTAAATTTATGATGTTAGATAATAAAGGCAATTAGGGACGGAAGTAACATAAGTAGTACATTTATTTCAAGTATTTTGAGATGATTTGGAAAATTGACTTGTAACTGGTAAAATTTTACCTGTTTTTCAAGTTGGTTAAACATATCTTTTATCTATATATTTCGTAAAATTCAGTCTTACTATTCATTTATTATTAATATATTCTACAGGACTCACTGTTTATAAGCACTTAAAAGCATAACCAACAAACATGAGAATGTTTGTCTAAAGCTTAAAAATGTTACTTAAGACCCGTTTGGCAGTGGCGGAGTCAGACTTTTGGAGTTGGGAGGTCCCAAATAAGGGTGGGTCGGGGTGGGCTCTCGGAGGTTCGGGGGAAGTGCCCCCGAAATTTTTTTTTTCTCAAACCACAATTACTGAATTTATTCTTATGATAATCTAATATTTTTTTATGAGTCATAGTATTTAAAAACTTACAAAAAATCATTGCGCAAAAATAGAATCTATATCTATTTTATCTAAAATTAAGCTATGTAGTTGATGGACACAAATTTAAACCCTTTTAATAGTGTTATATACAATTATTATTTGAACACGATATGTATTAACAAACAAATACTTTTATTAATTTTGTATTATCATTTGAGTAATTGACTAATCATTTGTAATTTTATATTATTAATTTTATTAGGCCAATATGTCCAATTGTCTTACATTAAGAGTCAGTTTGGTCTAATTTATAAACTAGTTTCTTTGACTAAAATAACTTATTTGATAAAAAAAATAGTTTATTTGACCAAAAAATTTGCCTTAGTAGTATGATATTTTTTAATTTTTACTATTCTTTGTCAAATAAACCATTTCGATCAAATAAACTAATTTTTAAACTATACCAAACAAGCTATAATTGATATTGGGTCAATGGATCCAATTGTCATCCATTATACTGATATTAAGTAAAAGTTAAATTATATATTAAAAAATTAAAAAACTTAAAAAAAAAAAAAACACCCAAAAAGTTGGGTAAATTTTGTCTTATCTTATTTGGATGGAAGTGATGTTAGTCCGGATAAAATTTTTATCCAGATTGTTATGGGCGGATCCAGGAATTTTTGGAGCCCGAGCTACTACTCGAAAAAAAATTTTGACACTTCAAGATTGGACTTTCTTGAAAAAAAATTCACTAAAATATTTTTTTACACCATATAAAATGCTTTTTTGGTACGCGACCGGGCTATAGTTTGGTCCCACCCCCCTAAATCTGCCCATGTGGATAACAATGTAAGTGAAAAATAAAGATAGACTTTGTCCTCAAACGAGGATAAAAATGAGGACAAGATTTTTTATTTAGATAATAATTTAGTCATTTTTATAAAAGACAAACGTATCATTTATTATATAAAAAAATCTATTTTTGAGCATCTATAACCTAAGATAACTACTACCACCTACACGTCGCCTAGGGATGGCAAAATATTTTGATTTCGTCCTGCTTGTTAGTATCGGGGTGGGACGGAAATCATGATCCCGCTCCAAATTCTCCGAATCTGTCTCGAATTTATTCTATTTTATTTTATTTTATATTTATATTTTAAAATTTTAATCATATTTAAAAAATAATATTAAAAATAATTAATTAATTAAATAGTGATAAATAGTCATTATCTATAATTTTACAATATTTTCAATTTGTTTTCCAAGTAAAATTATGTTAATTATATTACATTAATTATCAGTCATGTTATCCTCATCGGCATGCTTACATGGATTAAAATGGCCAAGTGGAAGTAATTTAATCTCAGTACCAAAGACTCACCCCCCATTTCACTTTCCCTCATTCTCTCTTCCCTGTAATCCCCCAAATCGGTGCCCTAAAAATCTCACTCCACCATTTCACCAATCACCACCGTATGAAGTGGCCGGAACCACCACTTCTCTCGTCGTGACCAATTACTGCCCTCGCTGTGTGCTTAACCGCAATTCTCTCTCGTGTTCTCGATGGACCGAACTACAATCCCCTGTCTCACAGATCCTGCCCTTGCCGTGACCCACCACGACCAAACCCGGTATGAACATCATTTCGCAACTACATCAGAGAGTAGAGAGATTGGGGAATCATTATTTTGATGCCATTTTATTCCTACCCAATGATTTGTTTAATGTTAGGGTTTGTTTGTTTTGATGGAATCTGAAAATCTTTGGGTGATTTGGGACCTTTGATCTTGATTTGTTAATCAATTTGTCATATTCCCCTAAAATGTGATCCTTTTGGTTGAAGGATTCCAGATTTGTCCCTTTGATTTAGCATACTGCAGTTACTATGTTGTTTAAAATTCGGGCGGCTATTTTTTCCCTATCTCCATCGAACCCAATGATTTTGATTTATACATGAGGGGAGAATGAGAAAGGGCATGTGATGATAATTTGTTCTGAATTGGGCAAGAGAACGGGACTATAATTCGATAACGGGCTGTGATGATCAATGTTATTGATTTGTTATGATTATTTGATTTCGGCAACTAGACAATCAGTCCCGTATCTTGGATTGTCAGCTCGGACGACATGAGAATAATGGTCTTGTACTTTCAAGCAACTGGTGTTTTGCAGCCATGGCGGTGCAGTATGAATCTAGTCCGAAACATGATATGAGCTTCCGATACATTTCTCAATTTGTAATAGATTGTATGTCGTATGGAATTTATTGGTATTCATGTGATATTGGTGTAACATTCGAATAACAGATAAGCAAGGAACAATGTCTTCTTCTAGTGGAAACGATCCCCAATTATAACTTAGATGTAGATGTAGATGTAGATGTAGTGCGTATATGAGAATTCATACATCACACTCCGAAAGGAATCCACATCGTCGATATTAGAGATGTCATAGTGTGAATGTAAGTGACCTTTCATCTTGTAGTTTTTGGATTGTATAATTGCATTGATTTGAATTATATTTTTCTATTTCAAGATAGTGTCATGTGCGGGGATTGAGTTGGGCCGATGAGGTTGAATCTAATTTGGAATGACAGTTGGAAGGACGTGGATATACAAGTACACATTTGGCTGAATTGAAGTGTAGTGTGCAGAGGTTAATGGAGAATGTAGAGAAATTAGAAGATACAATCTGTTCACTTTGGCGTGATATGAGTAGGGAAAAAAATTACTCAGATGTTTTTCATGTCTTCATGTATTGCCGTATTTGTGTTTTTTATAATGAATTTATTTTTGCAAATTTTGAACACTACAGGTGACGAGAATGTGGAAGATTTGGATTTGTTAGTGAACTTGTGTATCTCGTTCCAATTGACTAAGGAAATATTTATTTGTGATCCAATATTTGTGTATCACTTTACTCAATTGTTTGGTCCAATTTGTCAATGTACAATGCATTGTTGACAAAGGCTTAAGCAAATACATGGCAACCACATGAAATGGCAATGTACAAAATGAAAATTCATTAATTTCGAAAATATCTACAAAGTGGTAACCAACAGTGAAGTGGATTTACTACAAACCAAATGTAAAATTACTTACATCCTATACGAACTACAATCAATTGAAGTGAAAGTAGCGTCCTCTCTTCCGTCATCTTGTAGGACATCTTAGTCATATTGGGTCTCATGGAAGTTCGCTACATTTGACCTTCAAAATGAAAATTTTGAGTATAAATTTGCATAGGTAGTAAATGAATGAAAGAACAAAAAATTGAATATAATGTACCTATCATTAATCTCAAGCAGGTTCTTTGTCATGTCCATTTACTCCACAAACTTAACATTGTCTATTACATCTTGATAGTGCTTTCTCTTTTGAAGACTTCAATTATTTTCCACATCTCTTTGCTCGTACCGAACTTGGATCTTGTATTACTTTTTGGATCTCCCGACTTTTGCTACTGGAATTGCTTTTGACGACATTCCCACCTTTATCAACTTACTTGACTCTCAAATTCAACATTTTGAACTCACATAGTAGAAACGTACTGCGAGCATCTCTTAAGGCCACATCATCCACTAACAAAGAGGCTTTATGTGCTAACAATCCATGGCTTGCCATTAATCATTGGATACAAGAGTCGTCCATGTTGTTACTTGCATTAGTATCGCATACACAATCTATTTTGGCATTCTTTGTCCAACGTCGTACTACATATTTTTGTGGAAGTTTGAGCACTTGTTTTTTCTTCAAAAAACAAACCATGTGACGACATGGATAACTTTCAAAATGAAAAGTTCAACAACTACATGAAACAAAGTCAGGATATCTGTTCCCTATCTCCATCGAAAACATGGCGAGCGAAGTGCGGTTTAGCACACAGCGAGGGCAGTGGTTGGTCACGGCGAGAGAAGTGGTGGTTCCGGCCACTTCATACGGTGGTGGTGGGTGAAATGGTGAAGGGAGATTTCTAGGGCACCGATTTGGAAGGATTACGGGGAGAGGGAATGAGGAAAGTGAAATAGGGGGTGGGTGTTTAGGGGAGGGATTGGTGTTTGGTACTGAGATGAAATTACTTCCACTTGGTCATTTTAATCCATGTAAGCATGCCATGTAGGCAGTGGGGACGAGAACATGACCGCATTAATTATATGTGTGGGATATTATGTATTTCACCAAACATTGCCTAACACTGAAACAACAATGTATTGGAGGATTAGTAAGAGGTTCAGGAAATCATCAAACTCTCCACCTCTCAGTGGATCTCTACCATAATGTTCCAAATAACCAAAATAAAACCCATTACATCGATTATAACACACAGCCCACGCCCAATCTATTCGACTCAAATCATAGAGAAAATCAATAGTATATACATAAAGAAGTAATCGCTAAACTTTATATTATAAGTCTAGATGAAGAGAAAATGAAACTCGTTTTGCAATGTACATAGGTGAGGAAACTTTATATTATACATTTAAAAGGTAATAGCTAAACTATAATTTCAATATCTTCTAATTTGTGCTCTATATCAATGTGTGTTACTGTATTGAATCCAGGTTAAATATTTCATTTCAAACCAAACCGCTTATAACGGCTTGGTATTCTTCCCAATTTATAACAATCCACTTAATCACCCAAATCTAATCAAACCTAACCGTTATCGGCGGTTGAATTTGACTTAAAACGCAATTTTTTGGTATAGTTTTTCTCTCTTTCATTGTATTGAATTTATATATATGTTGTTGAAAATTGATTATCACCTTGTTGCTTTTAACTTTTGAGTAGAATTGAATGAACTATGGCATTGTTAGAGTTTGAGGTAGCAAATGGGCTAGACGGGTAAGGCTAGCCCGAAACTAGACAGACCATACAAAAATTTAGGCTGGGCTAGCCCTACCTTCGTCTATTTCGCGAAACTAGGGAAATCTCTCTTGTTTCGTGAATAGTACTTGGTTTTCGCGAAACCAGGGAGATTGTTTCATAGAAAATAATAGGAGAATTATCCCCTGTTTGTTGTAGGTAAATAGACCGGGGAGATGAGAGTTGGGGAGGTGTTGGGGTGCAGGGCCGCTTCTGACATTTTCGGGGCCTGAGGTGAAGTCCAAAAATTAGGTCCCAAATGGAAGTCCAAATTGCATTATGCATTTAAAATCCACAAGGCTGTTATGGAACTAATCACAAACTTACAAATCGAAAAAAATATATTATACAAAAAATTTATATTATAATCAATTAACAATGCCGAAAATATTCTAAAATATCACTTAAATACAACTCGTCTAGTGGTTTTAGAAGCAGAAATATTAATCAAATTTGAGTAATGTAATTGTTCAACCATTTCTTTCTCAATTGATATTATATTCAATCCATTCAATCTTTTTCAAAATTAAAGCTGACAAGGCCTCAATCATATAAACCGACAAGACCACAATCATATATAAGCCGGCAAGGCTTTAACTATTTAAAACGTCAATAAATAAGCGCGGGATATCCATTGCTTACTTGAGAGTGAGTTTGAGCGGTAATTATGAAATGACAGAATGTGAAAAACCAATTTCTTCTTCAAATAGGTTTTAAACCTAAAATTGAGTCAAAATTTAAGATAAATCAACTTCAAAATTCATAATATTCACAACACAAATAAACAATCATATTCACAATTTTGAAATTGACTTCAATTACAATTCATAATATTAAGCAAAATACCAATTAATTGACTTAATTTGTTTGGTAAATAATGGTTTACAATAAAAATGGGTCAAAACATGAGGACAAATAAAATTTGATAGCAAGAAATCACTACAAGTATAGGGTCGGCATTTTTGGTTTGCAATGATCCAAATGTTGAGAATGAAAAATGCAGTAGCCACATGATGTCAAACCTGTAAGCTCTCTATAATTAATATCGCAACTTTTCCCCAGCAAGTATATAATGAAATGAGTGATATTTTCTTCAAAATATGTGAGAATGTGAATATAATACAACAGAAGAATTATGAGAGAGCTGGCTGAAAATGCTAAAGAAATTAAGAAAAAAAAATAGTAGTTGACAGCTGACCGAGTCGAAATGAAGTACGAGACGGAGGATGAAGAATCAAGAATGGAAGACAATATTCTTCTTCTGGCGAGCTAAGATAGTAAGATTCGATTGTGGCCGGATAATGGACAAATCACAAATGAACGGACAATGGATGGAGAATGAAGGTTTCCCGTTTCCGTTGAGTCTGTTGTGAAGAATAGGGCTTCAAGAATGAGGCTTGAAATTCAATTGGATTTCTTTTTGGGATTGGTTTGTGGGCTAATGGTAATGAGTTTGTTTTTATTTTTACGAACTAAATGTTTGGGCCGTGGCCTTTGGGCCAAAACTGCTGTGCTTAATTTTTTTTTTTTAAAATGGGCCCCCTTTGTTTTTAGGTTCGAGGCGGTCGCCTCACTCGTCTTGGTCCAAAATCAAGCAAGTTGGAGTGCTGTATGGATGAATGGTGGTAGAGACTTGGGCCAAGAAATTTTACTGGGCCAGTCCGGCTTCAGCCCGATTGACCTGGTGAGTTAGTTTTATTGGGCTAAATAGGCTCGATTTTTACTTGACCAATTTTTTATTCTAGGCCGGTACGGCCCAGAATCTGGGTTATCTGGGCTAGCCTACTAGACCAGCCCATTTTTGTCATCTCTAGTTACAGTTCATGTCCAATTACATCCCATGAATGGAAAACAGTCGTTGAGACTTATCTTTAATGTTATGAGAATGTTTTAAATCTTTTCGATGGAAAATAGTTGTGGAGGCTTGTCTTCAATGTTATGAGAATGTTATAAACCATTTGAATAGAAAATAGTTGTGGCTTGAAGTTGATGTCCTCTCAATGACCATGGAGAATTACGATGAAAAGTTTAGTGACTATGGATATTTTTTTTTTTTAAATTCAATGATTATGAAGAAAAGCGAAGAAAGTTCAATGACAATTTCACAACATGATTTGACGCAGTTGGACAAATTTAATAGTGTTGACATGCCACATAAGAGTTTCATTGATCATGTTAACAAATCCTTTAACGAAATCCATCCAAACGATGGACGAGTATTATATTTAAAAATTTAGTAATTATAGAGAAACACTTTGAAATTTAGTGACCAAGTAGTAACGAGAGGAAAAGTACAACCTTACCCCAATCATTATATAATTTTTTTAAAATACAATTTAAATTTAAAAATTTAAAAATAAAATGAAATACAATAAAAAAAAAATTCAGTCTAAATTGAGGAGTCCTTACCCCAATCACGGCAAAGGTTGAATAATTTTCCATTCCTACCCTCCAACAAATTCAATGGGAATGAGGCCGGATTTGGGAAAAAACTTCATGGTTCATGTACTTTTTGTCTTTACTTTATGTTATTTTTATGCGATACAAAAACCCGAGTTTCATCTGAATCCCAGCAGTATGCTTTGTCAACATTTACAATTTGGACTCCACATAAATTTGCAACACAGCCTTCCTTAAACACTTATTTAGTAGAGGTTTTTTAACAGATTTTAATAAAAAAATTAATAAAATATATATGACTTCTAATTAACTTTAATTTTTTAATAAAATTTTAAATTGTATCAAACAAGTTCAAGTGACCTATTTAATTTTATTATGATATTGAAGTGAGCTAATATTGAGTGAATAATTAATATGACTCTTTGTTTTTATTTTATTTATTATTCTTGATTTTTTAGAAAATAATTTGTGTGGTGAAGAAATAGAATTCGCAACCAGAATATTTTAATTTCTTATTACTTACCAAATAAAATATATTGAAAAATCTATAAAATTAATCAAATCCAACTTCTTCTCAAAAGCCTAATGACTAATTAAGTAATTATTATAGGCCATAATCTGAGAATATTAATTAATATAATAATAATAATAATCATTGGCACAAAAATAAAAATACAAATAAAAACAAAATAGACAAAAGAAGTCAAAATGAAGTTGGTTTCTATAAACAGTTCCATACGATCCAGTTCCACCAATTAGACCAAAAACGTGCCATTTCATATTTCTCTGTCTAAGCTCTCTATATATCTGTATATACAAACCACCTCAATTTTCTCCCCAAACCCCCCCAAAAAAACTCTTCTGCATAAAACCCACGAAATAAAAGAGGAACCCAGTTGAATTAGATTGGATTGGATTGGATTAAGCTAAGTTATTAATTAAATGATGTATAATAATAGTGGTAATCAATGGATGCTCATGGGGAATTCCGAGGCGGCGGTGCCGGTTGTCTGGAATCGGCAAGAGGACAAGGTTTTCGAGAAGGCTTTGGTGGACTTCTCCGACGAGATGGACGAGAACCGGTGGCATAATATCGCCGATCGGCTCCCCGGAAAAACGCCAGATGATGTCAGGGCCCATTACGAGGCGCTTTTGTATGACTTGCACGAGATTGATTCCGGTCGGGTCGAGCTGCCGAGTTATTGTGATGACTCGGAGTCATTTGAGTGGAATCACGCTGAACAGAGGAGGCCGGGTCAGATCTCCTTCGGGTCGGGTGGGCATAGGACGAAGAACGAGGTTGAAAGGAAAAAAGGAACACCTTGGACAGAAGAAGAACACAGGTAAGATACAAACATAGATTTATGTGCTTTTCTTCAATGGCAATGATTTAGGGGATTTGGATGAATGTTTTATTCATTTATTTTTGTCGAGAGGAAATGAGAATCTTTATACAACTATTGGGTTCTTGTTTTTATCATTCTTTTAACTTCAATTCAAAAAGAAGGAAAGTCTTTATTAATCTTAATGCACGTGCTGGGTTTTTTTAATCTTGATAATGTTGTAGAATTTTGGGTTTATGCTCCGTGAATTTCTTTTAGAAAATAAAATTTGTATTAATTGTTAAATGTGGATTTTAATACCATATTCTTGCTCATTTTTATGTTTTCCAAGTATATTAGCTTGTTAAATAAGCAATGGAATTGACAAAGAAAGGTGAAAACTTGAAGAAACAGAAATTGTGCCTTTAAAGGTTTCAAGATTTTGCAAGGAAAAGGTTGAAGAAGAGTGGTTGAGCTGTAATTTTATTTCAATTGGAGACGTGGAATTTGGGTTTAATATGCAAGGGGAGTGGAAATAGTTAAATTAATGAAGAATATTTCGGGGCATGTTTGAGACTCATTAGGACCCCTCTTTAGCTTTTGTGGAACGGAATTTTAAACAATTATATATTTTTTGGGTTATTAGTAATGATGAATGAGGTTTCACAAACTTTGGAAATGAAAGAGGGTATCTTTCAAGGAAAAAAATGCTAATACAAATGAACATCTATTTTGAGATACTTTAAAGAGATTTAGGTTAGATCTACATTTCTCCAAGTGCCATTTAGGGCACCTTTACTATCTTTCCTTTGCCTATGACTCACATCTAACCCTAAGGTTTTTATTTAGTTAATAAATTTGGCATGCCTCTGGCAACATAAGGCTTAGATGAGGTGCTTCAAGAATATATTGGAACAGACTAGGGTCATATCTTAGGGGGGCGTCTTAAAGACTAAATATAAATAAATAAACGTGTCATCTTTTAAGAGATTAAGCTTTTAGATGATATTGTTCAACACTAGTAATAAAATGGAAGGTAGCCTCCTGACTTTTTCAACTTTTATGTGAAATCTATGAACTTATTTATTCATGTCAAACATTGAAAGTTGAATTTTGATTAGTTATTTATTTGTGATAGAATGCTTAATGTACGGGTGGAACCAGTTGTTAGTTTATTATGGATATAATTAAATTATGACTTATTAATACAGGATGTTCCTTTCTAGTTGCCTGTGGTTTAGAAATTTTCGTGAGATGAAGTCAACAGTGGGGTTTTATGGTTCTTTTTTATTTGGTTTGTCTTATCAGATAACGCTAACTATTAACTAGTGAAAGTTCTTTTGACATTTTCTTATGCATCTTCTTGGACAAGAATGGCAATGCATTTTTAGTTCTGATTAATTGCATGTAATATGATTCTGTTTGTTTTACCTATAAGTTGTGGCATAATAATATTTATACATCGACTAATCTTTGTTCTTTTTGTAGGTTATTTTTAGTTGGGCTCAATAGATACGGCAAAGGTGATTGGAGAAGCATTTCAAGAAATGTAGTGGTTACGAGGACACCAACACAAGTAGCTAGCCATGCTCAGAAATATTATCTTCGTCAAACAGCTGTGAAAAAAGAGAGAAAAAGGTCGAGCATCCATGACATCACGACAGCCATGGATAGCGTAACGGTGCCTCCACCTGTCAATCTCCCCGATCAAGGAGGGTTTCAAAATTTTAGCTTTCCCATGTAAAGATGAAGAATTAAGAAGCTAGATAATCTGTATACATAGCAGCTCGACTTGTAAAGTAATATTTTTTTTAAGCTGACAGACAGTTAGAGGATCAGATAGCAGGTTAGAGAGCTTAGTGTGAATGATACCTTCTTTTTTTGGGTGTGGGGTAGGGGATGACGCACTTTGGATGCATAGAGAAATTATAGATGTAAATATAAAGGGTATAAGTAGATACAGTTGAAGTTTGACACCAGAACTGGTTGCAGTTGATCAAATTGAATTATAGTCTTATTTTTCATGTTTTCCATCCTCATCAGTATGATCAATGTGGGTTATACTGGTTTGGCCTTTGGGAATTCCTATTAGTTATGCCTTGTTGAAATAGAATTGCCGTCGTTTATGCAAATCAAATTTGGGATGAGATTTGTATACCCTTTCTGGTACTGGTATTGTAGATGCTCATGGTGCAATGTTTAGCATACTGTGAAGAACTGAAAGAAATGTTCCCTGTAGAAGGGTTGACTCTTTAGTGCTGTGTCACGAACTCGGTTCAATGATTTTTGCTTGTCGGGATTCCAGGGCCGGTATGGTCGACCGTGAACCAGAAGTTTTTTTTAACTACATTAACGTTGATTGTTGGGTTAACTACTAAGCTCCAAAGTTGGTTGATGGGCTCCAAAGTTAGGTAGTAATGCAACGTCGAATCCTTCATACTTGCTTTTCTTTATCCCACCATTTCTTCAATAGAAAATGGAGATTTTCATTCAAAATATATCTTCGTAACTTGTTACAATTCAACGAAACAAATTCAATAAATTATGTATCAAAATATCATCTAAAATCTCACGACAGCTTCAAACTATAACATAAAGTGGCTTATTAGTATTTGTGGAAACTGGGAAATGAGAGAAGTGAATAGGCTATAGGATGCTAACATTGTAAGTTCAATAAACATAATGAAAAAGGAAATACAAGCAAAAGAGAAAAATATATAAATTTGCTCATAATTACAAGATCAATATTAGTATATTTACTAATGATTTCGCCAAATTATAAATTTTCTTTATTCTCTCAACTTCACTCTTTACAAATTCTAAACGGTTAGGTATTAGCAACTGTTCTAAAAAGTCGCTTGAGACAGACAAAGGGCCCATGCCTAACATCGTCTTGCCCTCGCCTGCGCCCACGCTTCTACGCTTTTTAAAACACCTGGTATACTTCTTGGACATAATATTTTTATCGATCCCTTTAGAAGTGGTGCCCTTGTTCTGGTAAAATTTAATAAAAGTATTATTAGAGGTACAAAATTGAGAAATAAAAATAAGATTTTCGCAAAAGGAATTGCAAAAATAATTAATAAGTTTAAAACGTATAAAGGTTGAGGCCAAACACCTAAAGCCAAAAATGTGTTACAGACAATCATATCCTTCACCTATAACAGCACCATTTGATTCATATGGAGAATTATTGGGCAGTAGACTAAACCCGGTTCATCACAAGATTTTCAAATAAACTTGATGCATTACAATTTATTTTTCCATGAAAT
This sequence comes from Forsythia suspensa, assembly GCA_023638005.1. NCBI lineage: Eukaryota > Viridiplantae > Streptophyta > Magnoliopsida > Lamiales > Oleaceae > Forsythia > Forsythia suspensa. The sequence goes on along the minus strand of CM042674.1, from coordinate 32,291,940 downwards.
TCAGTAAAATGTACCGGTGGTTGCTGAACTTGTAAGGTTTGTTTAGTCATCATACTATTTTTTTTTTTTTAATAAATAAATTTTAAACTAGTTATTGAACTTATCTTTCTCCGTTTGATATAGATTATAAACCCGGTTTATTTGACCAAAAGAGTTTATTTGACCAAAACCATTTATTTGACCAAATTTTTGTGTGTATAGCGTACATTTTTGACCAAAAGTAGTCGAAATAAACCATAAACCAGTTTATAATCTATACCAAACGGAAGCTATAATTGTTTCTTTATAATCATTATGTTGTTCTCGTTTTAAAAGTTCCTTCCTCCTCCCGCTTGCTACTGGAGTCGACGACAATATTGGAAAGAAAGACGTAACATCCACATAATAACTCTTAATCCTCAATTGATTTAATAATGTTTACTGGGATTACATCTATTTATTTTAAATTTCTTTCTTATAAAAAAGTCGTTTTTAGAAACAATTTCTACTGTTATGTGTATACATGCATCATATTTCATTAAATCCTAATACTTGATTAACCCTGATTGATTAAATAACTTCTACCGTGCAAAATCATCCTTCAGTAATGTGTTCCCAATGAGTGGACCACTGGATAATTTGTGATACAGGCAAATTTGCCTTTGCCAACGATGCCAGTTCCATAATAAATATTACGTTACATTGCAAACCAAAGTTTTATTTATACATTTTCACTAACAACATGTAAACTTATGCTTGTATGATCCACATTAAATGGTTAAAATCAACAATTATTTTAATCACATATTTTATGAGATCCACAATTTTTATTAAATTTTTAACCATAAATATTTTATCAACTTTTTATCAAAAATCTCTAAAAAGCTCTCTCAAACAAGCATTTAGGACCTGTTTGAGAGTTTTGGACTACTGAATATGAGAGTTTTTTAAAGTATTGATTTTATGCGTTTATGGGAGTCCTATTTTGGGTGATTTTAGTAGTGATTTTTAAAAAGCAGTCAAAATCATACTTGAGAGTTTTTAAAAGAATAAAATTACATATATAATAATACATTAAAAAATGTATGTATGTGTAAACAATATGAAGTATGTAAAAATTTAAATGTAAATATATATTCGATTGCAAAATTTTTACAAAATAATTCAATAGCACATAAAAAAATTATTGTCTAGAGATAGAACAAATGTGCTTTTAGGGAGAAGAATGAGAATGAAATATGTATTTTAAGTTTAGGATAGATTTAGAAATAATTTTTTTAGAAGAAGTGAAATTAGAAGACAGTTTGAAAAACGACCAAAACCCACCGATTTGGAGATTAGAAAATACATTCTAAATTACATTACACTAGTTTTTAGTGGTTTTAAACCACCGTAGTCTCTGTCGCAAAAAACTAACAAAGACCGATTTTTTCAATCTTTCATAAACCAGACCACCAAAAACGATATAAAAAAAAGCCCCAAGTAAACTCTTAGAGTCGCCTTAACAAAGATCTAAGCTAACAAAACAAGTTAAAATTCTGATGGTCGCATTTTAACAAACATGTATCATACACTAAACTAAACAAGCTACCCTACAAGACTAACTGATGTCACCCACTTTGAAAACTAGCAACACCATTATGGATGGCAATGGAACAGGCCGGGATGACCATTATCATCTCTCGTCAGATCGGAGATTTTGGGAGGCAGGGTGGGGATTGAAAATTTCTCATTTATCGCCTCATTTAATTAATTTATTAATTTTTAATATTAATATTTATTTTTTAAATACAATTTAAATTTTAAAACATAAAAATAAAATAAAATAAAAAGATACAGAATGGGTTTGAAGAATTCGAAGCGGGGTGGATTTTTTTGCCATCCCTAAACATCATTCAATATATAAAAGAAATTACTACATAAAATGTTCCTATGACGTAGGCGAGTTGGTAAAGCTTGAAGTGACGTGGGGAGAAATCTTTTGGTAACGCAGGTTCGATTTCAGTATGGGGACGGATGTGGGTTTGTTACGGGGTTGGCTGCATTTGGCTTTCTTTCTCGTGCTCTCACCACTGCAAGACATCCTCGATTCTGGCCGTCCCACAGTCGAGGCATACAGCGAGGTGGGAAGCTTTCCGGGGACTTTCCACTTATAAGAAGAAATTACTACATAAAACAATTGCAAACAGAGTCCAATCCGGCAAAACTTTGTCCTCGACATAGCCTTTTGATTTCATTTTGAAGATTGTTCAATTTGGGAAGCACCTGATGCAATCCTAAGGTTACACCTTTAACTCTTGAATGCACAATAATTGCAAGTATTTGGCGTCTCGTAATTGATGTAGCCCAAAAATGTCTTCTGCAATTAGCATCTGTCCAAGATGTCTTTAAAATGGAAAATTGTCTGCAGTGACACAATTTGACGCTACGTGCTGGTTGGTTTCCGAGAACGAATTCATTTTTCAATTATGGCCGAAAGAAGAAGAAACATATAATAAATAGGGGATTTTGCAGAGTTGGAAAATTTTGGGAATTTGGTATTCTGCTTTGCCTTTTTGTTGTTTATTCCATCTTGTTTTGTTAATTTTATATTATTTCATTGTATTTTCAAATCAAATTAAAATATCACTTTCAAAGGGTAGAAGCCTGAGTAGCATATGGGAGAATAATATGATAAGTATATGGCCTATTTAGAGAAAAATTAAAGTTAAGTGATTATTGAGAAAGAAGAACCTTAGAAAGAATTGGAGATTTTGCAGAGTTGGAAACATTTTGGGAATTTAGTCTTTTGCTTTGCCTTTTTGTTGTTTATTCCATTTTATTTTATTAATTTTACATACATTTTTAGGTTTTCATATCAAAATTGTATTTTAAAATATCACATGAAAGTGATGTTGAGAAAAGTTGGAGGATGAAGATGAAGCACAAAACGCGAGACAAAAACTGAATATGAAAACTATCTATTTATATAAGTTTTGATCTTTGATTTGGATGTAAGTTTGTGTATTTGATATTTATCATCTGTATTCCAACATGAAAACCATCCATTTATATAGAATATCAAGTTGAATGCACGAATATCAACCAAAATCAAGCCAAAAAGTGCCAAAACCATTCAAAATACTGTTAGAATTTTAAATGCAAGGGGACCGCCAATTGCAAAACTGGGCGATTGCCCAGCTTTAAATGGTTGCTCCATTTTGATTTTTTCTGAGTTTTGTTGTGGATATTTTTTCACTTATTTCATATCTTCACATAAGTATTTAATTAATTCAAATCACTTTTTAATTATATATTAAACAATATTAACAAGTGAAATCAATTGTTGCAATTTTGATGATAGGCAACAAACTAACGTAAATAATTTGCCACGTGTTAAGATTAATTCTCCAAATGGTAAAAGATGGAGTGACAGTTGAGAAAATATAGTGACTATTTAGGAAAAAAATAAAATTAACATTTAGTGATTGTTGAAAATTAACGTTGAATGCTTGGGCGAACCCACGTTCATGTGGGTCAACTTACGCCACTTATTTTTTGAGGCATTTTTTTAATTTGTTTTTGTTTTTGGCTATTAATAAAAATAGATTATCGTTAAGAATCTCTAATCTAGACAGAGACTTTACCATATGTCCATCCAATTTCTTCATCTCATCTCATCACTCAAATCTTTCTCAATTTATTTATTTTTTTCTTTCAAATTTGTTGATTGGTTTGTCGATTTCTTTTACTTCCAGTTCTAGCCGTAATACTTGAGATAAGGTGACAGTTGAATTGACTTTTACATGAAATTCTAGCCCTTTACCGATTTCTTTGTATTATTTTTTGCATATTTGAAAATTAGTTTAGAGTTTAAAATAAAATTAGTTCAATTATTTGTTGAATTGTGAAGTATTTCATTGGTCTTTGTAAGTGTTTGAGCTGCTTTGAAATTTTTTGTTGCTTTTTTTAAAATCGTTTGTTGAAATTTTTAATTATTTTTGTTGGAGTGGGGAGTGGGGGGTGTGATATAATAGCTAATACTACCATTGTGAACCGTAGTAATGTAGGCAACCGAATTAATCGAATTTTTATGATAATCAGAAGAAAAAAGAGAAAAATTAATTTAATAATCATTAATATTATCAATCGAGTTCTTATCTAAATTATACTGATTGTGGTGGAAATGTCGAATGCATATAATGCTTAAAGATATTTAACTTGTATCCGATTCATTAATTTAGAGCGAGTTTCATTTATGTTTCATTTAGAGGAAGAATTGGATAGACTTTCTTTCTACTAACCATCTGGATGATTTCAAAGTTTACTATATATTGAATATATTCGCTTCTCTTTATTTGCTTTCGGCTCTGATTTAATTTTCTTATTTGTTTGAACTTCATTTGTGATTTCATATGCATTATATAGTCAATTGGTTTAGCCAACTTCAATTATTTAACCACTTTATTCATCTTCAAAATTGAAAATTTTGATATAATTATATTGTGGCTTAAATGTGTTATTCTCTACCTCATGAACTTTTTTTTTCCCTTTTTAATTATAGACAAACAACTAAGTCGTTTGACAATATTGAATTATACAACATTTTCAAAAATATGAAAACGCGTAGGTTATTATTATAGTAATTTATTAACTTATTTTTATTAATATTATGTTATTTTAAAAAAAATTGTATTTATATTTTGACTCCACAATACAAAATGTCTAACTCGCCATTGGTTGAAAGTAACCTCTTGCATTTCAAGAAGTATGGAGTCAAACCGCTGACCTCCAAAATGGTCGCCAATGGATCCCCACGCTACCTCTGCCTACGTGGATTTTCCTCCCTATCAAGACTGCCACGTGGTTTGTTCAACCACGTAGATATACCTTAATCCGGACGGGAGAAGAATAAAAGGTCAAGGACCCTATAAGACAAAGGTGACAGCCTGAGGGCCTCGGACTAATGATTCCCAGTGGTTAGGACACTTGAGAATAGTTAGAATAAAGGACTTGTTATGTATATGTATTCGAGTAATATTTTCAACATCCCTTTCTTGTAGTTATCAATTGGGTATTTATAGGTCGGTTCTCTTGGCTTGTCTCCCCATCGATTAACGACACGTGGTTCAATCCAAGAGACTTTGTAGTCTTGTCTTGTCTCGTCCTTGGTGTCACATCATCATTTAATGGGAGGGTCTTTTCGGTACCGTAATCTAAAAAGGCTATGATGGCGATTGGCGGCGTTTTGCACTGTCTCTACTTTGTCCTTTCGCGTCTAATCCGCGGTGTGTCGAGAGAGGATTCGGAACCTACCGCGCGTCGGACATTGGCTTCCCGACCCGCACGGCCTCGGAAGGGTTTGGCCGAAAAAGTGGGTCGGTTTAGGCTGCTTATGTGGAATTTCAGTGGGCTTGACTTGCCCACGTGGACCTGGGCGTAACAATAGTCCCCCAAGTCCAGGCCCCAATCATTTATGTGGGGTGATGGGCTTGGTGAGGAAAGGGAGTGAAAAGTTATGAAGTAGGGGCGGTATGTTCTCGCACTAAAGATTATTGCCCAATCATTTATGTGGGGTGATGGGCTTGGTGAGGAAAGGGTAACGGTAAATAGTCCCAAAAGCAGGGGACCATACATTTATGTTGGGTGCCACCTTTTTTGCATGACAGGGAGATTTATGTGGAAGCCCTAACGGAAGAGGCGGAAGGCGGAGGTAGTCCCACCAGGGGTCCCAGTGGGGCCCTTCACACTGCGAATCATTAGAATCATTAAGGAAGAGGCGGATGGCGGAGGCGGTCCCAGTGGGGGGCCCTTCGTGCCACCGTCTTAGAATCGTTAAGGAAGAGGCATATGGTGGAGGGAGTCCCAATGGGGGGCCTTCGCACCGCGTCTTGGAATCGTTAAGGAAGAGGCATATGGTGGAGGGAGTCCCAAGTGGGGGCCCTTCGTACCGTGCCGAATCATTAAGGAAGAGGCATATGGTGGAGGGAGTCCCAAGTGGGGGCCCTTCGCACCGTGCCGAAGCCCATATGTCGGGTATTGAAGCGTCATAGCTCTACTTGGAGGAAGCTTTCAGGGGAAGGCAAGTGTAATGATTATTTGGACCTGGGGAGCATGGAACGTCACGTTGGTCGTGCCGAAAAGACGGCCGTAGGCATTAAATGCGTTGCAATCGTCAGGTGTAAGTCTGCGAAGGACTCGACGCTCTTCCACGCGCGCGTGGTGGCGGTTCAAAGAATGTGGGCCGTTGATTATATCTTGTCTGCGCGGTTATTTGAATTCGAGGGTTCAGATTAACTGTGTCGTGTACGGCTTGGATGGATCTTGATTATGATCCGACGGATGGGGTTTGGGTGCACTTGTTTATATATAGAGAGGAATTGATAAAGTTTACAACTTTTGTGATTCGCTTTGAACCTTATAACGGAGAAGAAAGGAAAAGAAAGTAACCAGACTTCCTACCGCGTGTTTGAGCGAGAAAACAGTGTGTTGAAGCATTGCCGACATTGGAGTTTCCTAGTTGTTCCTTAGGTATCCCCTAAACTCTTCTTCTGTCCCTTTTAATTTCTTTTGGGATTCTGTGCTCTCAGCGTAGGTGGGGGGGAAATGTCTACTGTGGAAGAAATTGCCGAGGCGTCAAGCCACTCAGTGAGGATGGTAGTGAGCATGTCTCCGGAGGTATCTCCGTCGGCTGCCGAAGTGAGGCCGCTTCGAAGTATTGACCCTCAGACCGGCGAGGAGTTGGCTATGGTACCGGGGGGAGGTGTTAACTTTCCAACACATCCGTTGGGAGATGCGGCCGGTGCGTCCGAGCCGTCTTTTAGTGGTAGGTGGACGGCGATGGATTTCCCCTCGGTGGTGACCGAGGTTGATCTAAGGAATATCAGGAGGATGTTCCAGGTTCCCGGCGACGTAGAGCTCCACGTACCCGGGGCCCATGAGAGGGCCTGCCACCCGCGAGAGGGTTGTGCTGCCTTGCACTGCCAGTCTTTCAACGCCGGGATGAGGCTCCCTCTCGATCCGTTCTATAGGAGAGTCCTCGGAGCATACGGCTTGGCCCCCACTCAGGTGTCTCCCAACGGCTGGAGCCAGATGGCTGGGAGCCTATATCTTTGGTTCAGGCACTCTCTCGGGTTTGAGATACCTCTCCATGTATTCCAGACGGTATACCTCCCGAAGAAGATGCCGAAGAGAAAAGATAAGGGGAGGAACACGGATGGTATTATTTTGGACCGTGGGGGTCTCATAAACCGTTTGTGCTTGACTGCCCCTCGTCCGTTAAGCGTTGGAAAGAGGAGTGGTTTTGGGTGTCGGGGAACTGGCAAAGGGTGATCAACGACTCGGAACCCAACTTGAACGTGCCTACTTTCTACGGATTTGCGAGTGAGTGACTCAGGAGATCCGGAATATATGTATGTGGGTGGTGATGCTAACGCGTGGTTTTTTCTATGTTTTTGCAGAGGTTCTCCCTCGGCGTGAGCTATCGAAGAGGAGTTGGACATCGTCCAGGTGCTATTCTGGATATCCGTGGCGCGAGGCGATTCGACCGATTCTTTGAAAACTCAAGAGCCTGATCGAATTGGGCACATGGCTAAGAAGGGTAAGCGGATGTGTGATTGCTTTGATCCGTTAATTTGCTTGATGCTTTCCGACATTGTTTTCTTTTAAAGCTGATTTTGAGCAAGACAAGAGGCCTGGCCGTCACCGGCTAGTGATGGCTTCGAAAGTCAAAGAGGTTCGGTAGGGCTCTTCCGAGGCGGTGAATGGAAGAAAGTTCGGAAGAGATGAGTCGGTCGGCGGACTAGGGAAGATGCGCAACGGACGGCGGCTAAATCGGGCGTGGAGGAAGTTTCTTCTGATGAAGAAGAGCCGTTGACCAAGAAGAGGAAAGCTGACTCTTGGTTTGTGAGAAAAAGGCCCCGTTCCCTAAGAGCGTCTGAGAGAGGCAGGCGGGGGTGAGTCTACCTAAAAGGAAATCGGTAGAGGTGGTTGAAGGGGTGACCGTTCTTTCCCCGGACCCTAAGCAAAGGAAGCTAGCAGTGACCGCGGCGGGGGTGGTCGTTGCCCCAGACAATCCCCCTGCCAGCGGTCAAGAGGCGGCTGGAGGATCTTCAGCTGCGGGGGAACTTCCCGAGTCTCGCTCGCGGGGAATGTTTGCCAAACTTGTTGGGGACTTGGAAAGGAGGCTCCCCGGTCCTCAGACTAAGGACCTGGCATTGTACCCGGCGATGGGGGCCGAGAGTTTCCAGAAGTACATAAACAAGCCGTGGAAGGCGTTTCTCAATGAGGGAGATGCGAGAGGATGGATGGAGGCTTCTCGGCTGCTCATGCGTTCGGTGCTTCGCTTCACCAAGTCTCGATGGCACCGAGGGAGTGAAGAAGAAAATGCTGCTTTGCTATGCCAACGCCTCTGAGTCTGATAAGATGAAGGAGTGCTGAACAACGCGGTTGCCCTGGTGGAGGAGCGCAAAGTTGGCCTATGAGAAAGCCAGGCAAGGGATGGCTGAAGCGGAGAGTCAAATAGCGGTGCTGACCAGGAGACTTGATAATGCTCTGAATGCACAGAACATAGCCTCAAATGCCTTGGAGGCTGCGAATGAGGATAAAAGAAAGATGGAGGCCGAGGCTTTGCGGGCGGCGGAAGAAGATATCCGTTGAAGCAAGAATCGGATGAATCCTCGAGGGAAGGGCGTGGCCGCCGGGTTGAGAATGCTTCATCTTTGCTGGAGGTAGAAGCTTTGAACCGAAAGCTGCAGAACGCCGAGGCTGAGTTTGTCGCCAACTTCCATCAGACTGAGGCATATACTAGTTTCTCTAATTATTTCGCTAGCGTGGGCCACCAGAAAGTGCTCACCTCTCTCCGGGCGGACCACCCGGATTTGGACTTGTCGCTGCTGGAAGCGAAGTTCCCACCTGTTGAGTTAGGGAGCGAGGAGGGAGGTGGGGATTTAGACTAGGGTTAGCTTGTAATTCTGCTACTTTGTTTTTATTTTTCCGAAGTGTTAGCTTGTAATTCTGCTACTTTGTGAAGTGCAATGTTAAATCTTCGTTTTTCTTTTATTCTTATTTGATTGTTTATCCCCCTCTTCTTCCGTTGAAGACAGCGCTCATTATTGATAACGCGTCGGTAATAAATCACTTGAACGAACCAATCAACGTACAAAGAGGCATAACAACGCTTCGTCAATAGGTAACTTAATCCTAAGGCACGGCAATGCCTCAGTGACGAGTAACATATTTAACCAATATACTAAGGCATAATAATGCTTTGGTAATAAATAACGAGCTATTTTAACAATCCTGTAAAGATAGGCAACGGAGCCACCTTCTATATAAGGCGAGAAACTACGTTTGAGATAGTTCTCTTCGGCAGTCCTCATTGGTAGTATTGACGCAGGTGCTCTGCATTCCAAGGGTGGAGTTGTTTCTTAGCGTCGAGGCTTTCAATCTGATATGTCCCGGGCCTGACCTCCTTAATGATTCGATAGGGCCCTTCCCAGTTAGGACCTAGGGTTCCGGTCCCTGGGTCTTTGCTAGAAGGGAACACCTTTCTCAGGACCAGGGTTCCGAGGCGATACGACCTTGCTTTCACCCTTTTGTTGAAATATCGGGCCATCTTCCTTTGGTATGTGGCCAGCTTGACTTGGGAGGCGTCTCGCCGTTCTTCGAGCAAGTCGAGGCTGGACCTCATGAGCGACTCGTTGTTTTGATTGAATAGAAGACGGCGAGGCGAAGGAATCCCGATTTCTACTGGGCTAACTGCTTCTGCTCTATACGCCAAGGAAAAGGGGTTTCCTGTTGAGGTCCTTGCGGTGGTTACGATCGCCCGAGAGGACATGGGGAGCTCGTCAACCCAAGCACCCTTAGATGCCTCGAGCTTTTCGCTTGAGGGTATACTTGATAGTCTTGTTGATGACCTCTACGACCATTAGCCTGTGGGTGATGGGGGTTAGAAAAATGCTTAGTAATCCCGAGCTCCTCACACAGGCCTCTGATTTTCTTGTTGTCAAACTGTCTTCCATTATCGGAGACCAGGGAATGAGGGATCCCAAATCGGCATATGATGTTTTTTCCATATGAATTTGGAGGTGTTGGCCTCTGTGATTCTTGCCATAGGCTCGGCCTCGACCCATTTCGTGAAATAGTCGATGGCGACTAAGGCATGACAGGCATTCCCCTACCCACGGCATGGGACCTATGAAATCTATTCTCCATTTCGCAGGGGCGGGGGTCAGTTCTTCGCAGAAGCTCTTGATGGGGTGACACGGTATAGTGGCGGGCCACCGACACTTATCGCACTTCCTTGCGTGATTTAAGGAATCCTTTTTTAGCGAGGGCCAGAAGTATCCTTGTTTGAGGATTTTTTGTGCCAAGGCCAAACCCCCGGTGTGGTTGCCGCAGATTCCTTCGTGGACTTCTCGAAGGATGTAATCGGCTTCATTCATTCCAACACACCTGAGGAGTGGTATGGAGTAGCCCCGTTTATCTGATGCGTCGTCAGCTAAGACGAAGTGGGCAGCCTGCCTCCTTAGTTTTCTTGCTTCTTCTTTATCCGGGGGGAGTGTTTGGTTTTTCAGAAAAGCGAGGATGGGATCCATCCAGGTGGTGGTTTCCTCGACCCACATCACTTCCGCGACCGTCTCTATGGATGGTTTTTGGAGGCGTTCGATGGGAACCATCTTAAGGAGTTCCGAGTCTTTACTACTTGCTAGCTTGGAGAGTGCGTCTGCGTTGGTGTTTTCAGTCCTCGGTACTTGGATAAGTTCGAACTTTTCAAAGCTGGGGATGAGGTTTCTTACCAGTTTCAGGTAGGAGGCCATATTTTTCTCTCGAGCAGCGTAGTTACCCTTCACCTGGCTCACCACTAACTCGGGTCATTGGTGCAGAGCCTCGAATTTTCATTTCTTTGGCGCGGCATGCCCGATGTGGAATGTCAGATTCTGCGACATTGTTTGAGGCTTTGAAGTCGAACCGGATAGCGCAGTTCAGCCTATGGCCCTCGGGGCTCGTGAGGACCACCCCGGCACCGGCTCCCGCATCTCCCGACGAGCCATCAACGGAGAGGTACCAAGTAGGCGGCTCCATGGGATCCATCGGGGTGTCAATTAGGGGCATGTTAGCAAATTCTGCCACGAAATCTGCCAAGGCTTGTCCTTTGATGGACGACCGGGGTTTGAAGGTAATGTCGAATTGGCTCAATTCGACTGCCCATTTTAACAGCCTCCCCGAGGCGTCGGTCTTCTGCATTACCTGCCTCAGAGGGAAGTTGGTTAGGACATGGATGCTGTGGGCCAAAAAGTAAGGCCTCAGCTTTCGAGAAGCGGTGATAAGTGATATCGCGTCTCTGCCCCTAGCAGGGCTTTGCTTATATAGTAGACTGGCAGTTGATGTTCCTCTTCCCTGACTAGGACCGAGCTTACTGATTCGGAAGAGACGGCTAGATAGAGCATCAGTGTTTCTCCTAGCTTGGGTTTTGATAACAGGGGAGCTCGGCCAAGGTGCGCCTTCAAGGCCTGGAATGCGTTCTCGCACTCTTCTGTCCACTCGAATCGGTTACCTCCTTTTAAGATTTTGAAGAAAGGGAGGCACTTATCGGTAGCTTTTGAGACAAATCGGCCGAGGGCCGCCATTCTCCATGTGAGGCATTGCACATCTTTGGGCCTCTCGGGCGACTTCATTTCTATTAGCGCTCTGATTTTTTCAGGGTTGGCTTCGATACCTCTCTGATTTACCATGTAGCCCAGGAATTTCCCTGAGGCGACTCAGAAGGTACATTTCTAAGGGTTGAGCCTCATCTTGTAAGCCCTGAGTATTTCGAAGGTCTTTTCCAAGTCTTAGTATGTGATCCTCGGCTTTTAAGCTTTTAACAAGCATATCATCCACGTAGACTTCCATGGTCGAACCAAGTCGTTCGGCGAACATCCTATTACGAGCCTTTGGTAGGTTGCTCGGTGTTTTCAAACCAAAAGGCATGACCTTGTAGCGATGAGGCCTTTATGCATTACAAGCGATGTGTGTTCCTCATCCGGTGGGTACATCGGGATCTGATTGTATCCTGAGTAGGCATCCATGAAACTTAGGAGTTCGTGTCCTGCCGTGGCGTCGACCAGTTGATCAATTCGAGGCAGTGGGAAACTGTCCTTGGGACAGGCCTGGTTGAGGTTAGAGAAATCTATGCAGGTTCTCATCTTTCCATTCGGCTTTTGGACCAGCACAGGGTTGGATACCCACTTCGGATACCTGGCTTCGCGTATAAAGTTGTTTTGTAGGAGTATGTTTACCTCTTCTTTCAAGGCTTCGTATTTTTCGGCATTCAATGGCCTCCTTTTTTGCCTGTGTGACGGGAACCTGGAGTCGACATTGAGGTGGTGGCAACTTACCCTTGCGTCGATCCCAACCATGTCTTCGTGTTTCCATGCAAAGACATCCAGATTTCTTTTAAGGAATTCTTTCAGGGCCATCTTGGGCCTTTCAGGGAGGTCTTTTCCTATCTGGAGCCTCCTCGCCGGGTCGTCATCGTCTACTTGAAAATGCTCCAATTCTCCGCTGGAGGAGACTTGGGAATCAGCCCCCATCATTCTTGGATCAATGTCATCGGGGGTCACAGCTTCTTCCATCGTTATATCACCCGGCTCCTCTGATACAGTTTCTGCCATTTCCACGTCCAGCAAAGTCATGTTAACTTCTTTCTTCTCAGCCTTCCTTAAGGCATTTCGATAACATTTTCGAGCCTCAGGTTGATTTCCTCGTACAGTTGCTATTCCCCCTTCGGTGGGAAATTTCATGTAGAGGTGGTGGATGGAAGTTATTGCCTAGAGTTCTTTCAGGGCCGGCCGGCCCAATACTCCGTGATAAGCTGACCTCCTGTCAACCACCAGGAACTCCATGTAAGTATGGGATGCGAGGGGCTCTTCTCCCATGCTAACGGGGAGGCGCACTATCCCTTTCGGGGTCACGCAATCCCCGGTGAACCCGTAGAGGGGCTCAGTTGATGGTTCCATCTGCACATCTACGTTCATTTGCTCATAAGTGCTTAGGAAGATGACATTGACGGAGCTGCCGTTGTCAACCAGCATTCTTCCCAGCCCATTTCGAGCCACCACTGCTCTTACAACCAGGGCGTCGCAGTGAGGGTAATGCACGCCCCTCATGTCTTCCTCCGTGAAGGTGATAGGGTCGGCCCTTTTTGATCCTGGGGTCTGCTATTGATAAGCCAGTTAGTCATCTGGATCCCTTCGGCCTCTTTGGCATAGCTTTTACGAGGCGTTAAAATGTATACGGCCACCAATATAAGGTCCTTCGTGGATGGTGTCAATCTCCGAATCGAGCCTTTTCCCGCCCCTTGATCATACGGGGCTCGGGGTTGCGCTCTCTATCAGGGTTGTCGGCGACAGGCTTCTTGAATTACGCCGATCGATCGCATTAGTGAGCCTGAGGCCTCCTATCCCATTGCTGGGAGCGCCTATCTTGAAAATTGGTTCCACGTCCTCTTGCCGGGGCCTGATCTCCTCGCCTGGTGTTCATTCCGCGTCTGGCCCCCGGGTTGACCGTTCTCCGATTGGCAAGTTCTTCCACCTCTCGACACTCGTCCGTGCTATGTCCATAGCTTCGGTGAACGCAGCAGTATTTCGGCTGAGTTCCTTGAGGTGGAGGAATTACTGGAGGCGTGCTGGTTCCGGCCTCGTAGTAGGTGGATGGGAGCGCGCCATAGTTGTATAGTCTGGCCGCGAGGACCGACGGCAGGGGAGCCGTGTAAGGTGGGAGCAGGCCCTCTTGTGCAGAGGCCACATAACTCATTCCGACATTTAGGTCGGAAGGGTAGTTTCTCCGTCGGGGATTGTGTTGGAGAAGAACTCTGTTGGGGTTTTGGACATACCCGGCCCTTGACGCTAGGTTGGCTCCCAACTCGCCTCGATTCCTGTGGAGAATCATGTTTTGATTGGTTATCTCCTCAGTGATCATTTCCACCAGCTGGTCAAAGGTGGTCGGGTTCTTATTGCGGACGTCCCTCCAGAACGGATGGTTCATGTCTAGTCTCGCTTTTAGGGCAGACAAGGCCTCGGCGTCTGTTATCCTTTCACAGAACAACATTTCTTCATTGAAGCGGCCCAGATAACTTTGCAACGGCTCGCTTGGGGCACTGCCCACATCGTGGGCGCGCAGGGGCGGATCTGAGCTTTGTGATGAGAAGTAATTTATGAATGTCTTTTTCACTCGGCGGTGAAAATGCTCCTATGACGAGTTTGTTATACCACCGCTTAGCTCCCCAGGCACAAGGTCGGTGGAAGGCCCTGCATTTCAAGGCCGGAGTGGCTCCTCGTAGGCTCATCTCCGTTTTGTATGTGTTCACGTGATCCAACGGATCGCCCCTGCCTGTGTAAGGGGTAATCTTGAGTACGCGAAACTCGTGGGGGATGGACGCATTCCTAATTCCGGCTGAGAAAGGAAGGTTCTCGTCATCATCGTCCACTTCAAATGATCTCGTAGGCCTCGGGTATTCTGGCCTCGGTGTTCGCTTCTGGCGGTAGTGGGGCGTGGCATTGGGCTTCTTTGTCCGCCTCCATAGTTACTGCTTTGTGGTGGCATGGTTGGGTTTGGGAATGCGTGGGGTCGGTGTCCGATTCTCCCTAGTCTCGACTTCTCTTGCCCTCTTTTCCGCCTATTTCTAGGGGACTTTGGGCGATTCTTTCCTTTCTTGGGGTGTCTTGGGGCCATCTCACGCCTCCTGTTCGCTAGCCTTTCGACACACTTTGGCGGACATCGTCGGTGGGGCCTTCTTTCAAAATAGCGACTTTGTCCCTCCTCGTTGTTTCTAGCATGAGAGGTTTCTCCGTCGGCTCACCGGTCGCGGGGTGCCTATTTGTTAACTTCTGTTCTTCCTCGCCTCTCGTCTTGATCGAGACTCTTGAGGCGGTTCTCACCCTTGTATGCATCATTTGGATATATCCTGCATTTCTTGCGTGGTGCCGAGCCAATCGCCTCACGCCGGCGGCCATGGTCCTCATTTCTCGTTCAAGGTTTGTGGGAGGCCTTCTTCCTCGCCTCCTCAGGGAGCTTCTTACCCCCTAACTCCTGTCGTTTGTTGCGGGCCGGGTTCTTCTCAGATTCTCCTCTTCGTTGCTTCCACTCATTTTGTGGGTCGGTCGATCCCTTGTTCGGGAAATTTCTTTGTTCAAGGAAAAAGAAACTTTTGTCGCGTTTTCCACGAGACGGCGCCAATCTGTTGACCTCCAAAAATGGCTGCCAACAGGATCCCCACGCTACCTCTGCCTACGTGGATTTTCCTCCCTATCAAAACTGCCATGTGGTTTGTTCAACCACGTAGATATACCTTAATCCGGACGGGAGAAGAATAAAAGGTCAAGGACCCTATAAGACAAAGGTGACAGCCTGAGGGCCTCGGACTAACAGATTCCCAGGCGGTTAGGACACTTGAGAATAGTTAGAATAAAGGACTTGTTATGTATATGTATTCAGAGTAATATTTTCAACATCCCCTTCTTGTGGTTATCAATTGGGTATTTATAGGTCGGTTCTCTTGGCTTGTCTCCCCATCGATTAACGACACGTGGTTCAATCCAAGAGACTTTGTAGTCTTGTCTTGTCTCGTCCTTGGTGTCACATCATCATTTAATGGGAGGGTCTTTTCCAGCCGTAATCTAAAAAGGCTATGATGGCGATTGGCCGCGTTTTGCACTGTCTCGCCTGTCCCTTCGCGTCTAATCCGCGGTATGTCAGGGAGGATTCGGAACCTACCGCGTCGGACATTGGCTTCCCTGACCCAGACAGCCTCGGAAAGGGTTTGACCGAAAAGCGGGTCGGTTTAGACTGTGCTTATGTGGAATTCCAGGTGGGTTTGACTTGCCCACGTGGGACCGGGGCGTAACACAAACCTTCTTCGGCTTACTCATAAAAATCGATAAATTGACTACCGTTGAAACAATAACTGTCAATGAATATTACACTATAAAATCAATCTTAATTTCATGGATTTTTGACATGCAAATTGCCCTCATATATGGAGGGAAAACACAGAAAGACTTTAATATAATGCTTTTATTTTCTGCAATTCATCATCTTCTTACCATCTTAATGGGAAAGTAATATTTTTTTTAAGCTAGATAATCTGTATACATAGCAGCTCGACTTGTAAAGTAATATTTTTTTTAAGCTGACAGACAGTTAGAGGATCTGATAGCAGGTTAGAGAGCTTAGTGTGAATGATACCTTCTTTTTTTGGGTGTGGGGTAGGGGATGACGCACTTTGGGTGCATAGAGAAATTATAGATGTAAATATAAAGGGTATAAGTAGATACAGTTGAAGTTTGACACCAGAACTGGTTGCAGTTGATCAAATTGAATTATAGTCTTATTTTTCATGTTTTCCATCCTCATCAGTATGATCAATGTGGGTTATACTGGTTTGGCCTTTGGGAATTCCCATTAGTTATGCCTTGTTGAAATAGAATTGCCGCCGTTTATGCAAATCAAATTTGGGATGAGATTTGTATACCCTTTCTGGTACTGGTACTGGTACTGTAGATGCTCATGGTGCAATGTTTAGCATACTTTGTAGAACTGAAAGAAATGTTCCCCGTAGAAGGGTCGACTCTTTAGTGCTGTGTCACGAACTCGGTTGAATGATTTTTGCTTGTTGGGATTCCAGGGCCGGTATGGTCGACCGTGAACCAGAAGTTTTTTTAACTACATTAACGTTGATTGTTGGGTTAACTACTAAGCTCCAAAGTTGGTTGATGGGCTCCAAAGTTAGGTAGTAATGCAACGTCGAATCCCTTCATACTTGCTTTTCTTTATCCCACCATTTCTTCAATAGAAAATGGAGATTTTCATTCAAAATATATCTTCGTAACTGGTTACAATTCAACGAAACAAATTCAATAAATTATGTATCAAAATATCATCTAAAATCTCACGACAGCTTCAAACTATAACATAAAGTGGCTTATTAGTATTTGTGGAAACTGGGAAATGAGAGAAGTGAATAGGCTATAGGATGCTAGCATTGTAAGTTCAATAAACATAATGAAAAAGGAAATAAATTTGCTCATAATCACAAGATCAATATTAGTATATTTACTAATGATTTCGTCAAATTATAAATTTCCTTTATTCTCTCAACTTCACTCTTTACAAATTCTAAACAGTTAGGTATTAGCAACTGTTCTAAAAAGTCTGCCTAGACAGATGCGGCCTCCACGCCTAACATCGTCTTGCCCTCATCTAGGCCACGTTCTACGCTTTTTAAAACACTGGTGTTAACTTCTTGGACATAATATTTTTATCGATCCCTTTAGAAGTGGTGCCCTTGTTCTGGTAAAATTTAATAAAAGTATTATTAGAGGTGCAAAATTGAGAAATAAAAATAAGATTTTCGCAAAAGGAATTGCAAAAAATTAATAAGTTTAAAACGTATAAAGGTTGAGGCCAAACACCTAAAGCCAAAAATGTGTTACAGACAAATCATATCCTTCACCTATAACAGCACCATTTGATTCATATGGAGAATTATTGGGCAGTAGACAAAACCCGGTTCATCACAAAATTTACAAATAAACTTGATGCATTACAATTTATTTTTCCATGAAATTCAGTACAATGTACCGGTGGTTGCTGAACTTGTAAGGTTTGTTTAGTCATCATACTATTTTTTTTTTTTTTTTTAATAAATAAATTTTAAACTAGTTATTGAACTTATAATTGTTTCTTTATAATCATTATGTTGTTCTCGTTCTAAAAGTTCCTTCCTCCTCCCACTTTCTATTGAAGTCGACGACAATATCGGACAGAGAGACGTAACATCCACGTAATAACTCTTAATCCTCGATTAATTTAATAATGTTTACTGGGATTACATCTATTTATTTTAAATTTCTTTCTTATAAAAAAGTCGTTTTTAGAAACAATTTCTACTGTTATGTGTATACATGCATCATATTTCATTAAATCCTAATACTTGATTAACCCTGATTGATTAAATAATTTCTACCGTACAAAATCATCCTTCAGTAACGTGTTCCCAATGAGTGGACTGTGGATTGATTAAATAATTTCTACCGTACAAAATTGAAAAATTTGATATAATTATATTGTGGCTTAAATGTGTTATCCTCTACCTCATGAACTTTTTTTTTTCTTTTTTAATTATTGACAAACAAACAAGTCGTTTGATAATGTTGAATTATACAACATTTTCAAAATATAAAAACGCTAGGTTACTATTGTAGTAATTTATTAACTTATTTTCATTAATGTTATGTTATTTTAAAAAAATGTATTTATATTTTTGATCCCACAATACAAAATGTCTAACTCTGCCACTAGTTGAAAGTACCTTGCATTTCAGTAAGTTATAAGTATGGAGTTGAACCCCGTTGGACTTTTTCATCGGCTTACTCATAAAAATCGATAAATTGACTACCGTTGAAACAATAACTGTCAATGAATATTACACTATAAAATCAATCTTAATTTCATGGATTTTTGACATGCAAATTGCCCTCATATATGGGGGGAAAACACACAAGACTTGAATATAATGCTTTTATTTTCTGCAATTCATCATCTTCTTTCTTACCATCTTAATGGGAAAGTCCATTTTTTATTCTTCTAATAGTGACAATATCAGTCTTGAAAGACACAGCCAAGATTGGATCGTAAATACTTGTATTGAAAACAGCACTTGGAATAGAAACTGTTCCTGCACTTGCACTACCAAATGCAGAAACAGCCACCGCCGGATTTTGTTCATCCCTGTTGTATTGAAAATGCATCAGCCCTTTAGGGAAGATAAAAATGTCACCTTCTTCAAGTGTTTGATTAATGAGTTTGTTCGTTGTGGTAACGAATCCCACTTCAAGAGAGCCTGCAAGGAGGAAAAGAAGCTCGGAAGCCCGGGGGTGGGTGTGGGGTGGGTTGACAGTTCCAGGGGGGTAAGTTAAAATAGCAAATGAAACACTTTGTCCATTCAGGGCTGGGAATTCAGCCATGCTTGCTTTGAAAACTTTAAAATCTGGTGGCAATGGAATGGTTGGGTCCGTGGTGACGCGCAATCCGGTGTAGGTGAAGTAACCGCCGTCTGGCGGCACGGTGGTGTTTGTTGGTGGTATGAAGTCTGATAGTATGTCTGCATCCCCAGCCACTGATACATGGAAGGTAACAAGTGAAACTGCTAGGAAAAGTAAAATGGAAGGAAGAAGGGCCATTTTGTGTGCTTCTGCTGTGGTGTTTTTGCAAGGGCTGTGAACCTAGAGGGGTATTTATAGAGCAGCAATTTGAGTAAGACAATTTAATTGATAATTACAATGAAATTGGACGTTGATATTTCAATCAGATATATGGTAACAAACTGTTATTTTTCATTTGTTTTCAAAACCAAGTGGGCGTTGTTGTTCGATTTTGTTTCAAAATTTGCTAAAAAGTTGAAGTCAAATTTAACAATTAATTTTAATCACAAATTTCATAGGACCATAATTTTTATCAACTTTTCAACTACACATTTCAACAATTTTTATCAAAATTTATAAAAAATATGATTTTTAACAAAATCAAAGTTTGCATGATGCATGTGCTAGATTGTATTGGAGGGAGAAAAAATATATTAAAATCTTCCAATAATGTATTATTAAAGATAAAATCTCACATCAATCAGTTCAATTGTATATGCTCAATTTCATTTGATTAAATAGTTTTATTTAAAAAAAAAAAAAAAGAGAGAGAGAGAGAGGAAAAAGAATAGTTAACCGAACCCCTTGTTTTTTAGAGAAACCCTCCACTTCAATTATTATTTTTTCACGAAAAGCAAATATGAGATAGGAAGTTCACTGTTATTGCTAAAATTTTGAATAAAAATAATAAATAACATATAAGACAGAATTCGATCCAAGACTCAATATTATAACATTCGTTTAAATTAAAATGGACAATTAAATTCTAAAATATCGATGTTCTCGAACGAGCTAACCACTGTCTTGACTCATGCAGGACATGTTAAAAGTAAAATCTCAAATTAAATAAATATAAAAATAATAAGTAACATATAAGGGTTTAAATTACCTATCTACGATGCAATACATGTATAACAATGTGTCCTATGTCGATTGTTAAAAGCAGGGCATTAAATCCAAAAATGTGGAATATATATGAAATAAGGATTCTTCACCAGCTCATTTGGTGAAGAAAACTATAGCATGTACTCAACAATCTTGAGAAACACATGGGAATATATTTTCTATTTGTTTCTTTGAATTGTAAAGAATGAAATAATAATTTGTTTTTGAAGCTATTACTAGATATATAAATCTCCACAAGTTTTCAAACAATTTGAATCAAATTTTGATTATATGCAAACGTTTAAATTTTATACCAATTTCTCGGTATTTAGTTGAATTAGGACACGATATTTAGTTAGATTAAGGGCCCGTTTGTCTTTATTGATCAATCTCTCGAGAAATTCCGTCCAAGATCACTATTAAAACACAATAAGTCCAAAAACAATACACTAATTTTCCCCCAATGAAGTACCGGAAAATACAAGCCTTCTTGATATTATCTATTGGAAAGCATATACCCATAATTTTCTTATGTTAGCATATCCTTATTTCTCGATGTTTAGGAGGTGGTTTAACAGGTTAAGACATCATAGTACAATCTTGTATGGTACAAGAATAATGGGTCTTTGAAGTTTCTTGCTGGCCTAAAGTGTGGCAAATTTATTATCAATTATATAAATACAAAAGGGATATATTGTCTTGATTTATCAGTGCTTTCCCTGACGTAACCGAGCATCATGTAAAGATAAATTCTGTCGGAGTGTAGGCGTACTGAAGATGTAAATATAAAGAAATATACATATGACAGTTTAAATTTTTAGATTATGGGATTTAACAATTGGTGCAGTCATCACAAAATTGATTAATGGATTAATTACTACTACAATTTTGTGAATTATATATTATCAAGAGACAAAGAAGATGCTCTAATTTCCATCTACGAAACTAGTTGCTCGTTCTCTTAACAGCCAAAAGGTATTGTCCACAGTTTTGTGGTCTACGAGCTTAGGACACGTACAAGACCTTTATATATCAAGACTCGAATAAGCAACTAGGTCTTTAGCAACCATAACAGCTCATAGCCCTCCGACTATTACCTTATTTTAGTGAAATCGTGTCACTTTTACGAACAAGAGCTTCTTTGCCTTGTCTTGATGTAAACCTGCCTCTCATACTGATGTCCCTACTTGCATTGTGTCATTTGTTCATAGTGAGGAATGTTAGCCGTACGTTCTATTAGGGTGTCTCCATCAGAAATCCAACATAGTGAATTCCAATAACAGCCAGGAAACAGAAAGCCGTTTGGGCCTTCCAATTGGACAAAGTTATGCAGAAAACAAGTCTCTATAAAAAACTTTAGATAGAAGATGATAATTAGAAATTTTCAGTTCAGCATTTATCAAAAATGGCCTTGAATTTTGTTCAATCCTTTCTGCAATTGCTGTTAGTTTGTGCCTTCATCACTGCAGTAGCCAGTGATCCAGACATAACCTCTGACTTCATTACACCGGCATATTTCTCGTCTGTCAATGGAACGTTCTTCACTTTCATAGGATTCCGAAACCTGCCTGATCCAATCAATGGAACCCTAATGGTGACAAAGGCTAGTTTGGTTGAATTTCCAGCTTTAGATGGACAAAGTGTGTCAATGGCTGTTCTCAAATTCCCCCCGGGAGGCATCAACCCCCCGCATACCCACCCTCGCGCTACTGAGCTACTTTTTGCAGTGGCTGGAACCTTAGAAGTGGCTTTTGCTGATACTAAGAATATTCTTTACACTAAACAACTCCAGACTGGGGACATGTTTGTTTTTCCTAAGGGACTAGTTCATTATCAGTATAACCAAAACCATAAGAATCCCGCTATTGCCATTTCTGCGTTTGGAAGTGCGAATGCTGGCACGGTATCAGTGCCCAATTCTGTGTTCGGCACAGGAATTGATGATGAAATACTTGCTAAAGCATTCAAGACTGATGTTGCTACTATTCAGAAGATCAAGTCAGGCATTGCCAGCCCCTGATCTTTTCATATTTTTTTCTCTTTTATTGTTTTAATTGCCTTTCAAAATAATTGGACACTTGCACTTGTTTCTTGTTCTTGTGTTATCCAATATATTCAATCTTATATGAAAATGAAGATCTATCTGCCATCTTATAAGTAACCATAATTTCATCAGATCTATTTATTAGTGTAAAGTTAAACAAAACTTTAAACCAGAGATAATTCTTAGCAAAAACTCATCTTCCAAGTCTTATTATCAAAGCAATATTCAATGTATGTTTTATGCATGTGTTTAATATGAATATTGCTCTTACTTTTTTTTTTCTTTTTATCTAAATAGCTCTAAATAAAATAAAAATAAAAATAAGAACAAAATAAGGTAATTTTGTTACCAAGATAGTCGATAAATCAATATTTGGTATGTTATTTCTACTGTGGATGTCTTCACTCTTAAGTGGATATGGATACAAAGGAAAATCTTATATGAGTCGCACACTCCTCAATGCAACTATAAGAAAACCCAAGTATGGAGTATGAACTCTCCCATTAGGGGATGGAAAAGAAAGAAGATGCTGAATTACAGTCGATAAAAGCATTACAAATCTTATGTTTTCCCCCATGCATGATTTCTAAATGATCATATTTTAAAGGCAAATTTGATGTCAAAATTTTCAAGTATGCTTGGCTTTGAGAGTTGAGACTATTAAGAATATGCAAATGTTACCCTAGAGGCAAGAAACAATCAAATCAAGTAGGGGTGTTAAAATAGACCATGTCGGGATGGACTGTTTGAAGAGAGGACCGAGACGGCCCAGACACTAGCAAGGACTAGTTTCTGGAAAAAAAATCACATTAATAAACTTTTTGGATGTAAACTATGAGTAGAGACTACGATCACCTACGAATGGAAAGTTGGCAATAACGTTAAAAAATAAAGGTCGAAGATAGAAGTGCGAACTAGGGTAAAGATTAAGGATGATAATGCAATTTTCACTTTTAAAAATGTTATATATATTGAAAAATCAAACTTGTATTATAAAACAACTATTTCAGTTTATGTTAAATACGTTTATAGGATATAAAATTCTCATTAATCAAATCTAATTAAACAGCAACTTTATTAGGAATGACAATATTTTGTGCAATAATATGGCTCTTGTAGATCCCAGAATAGTGGACAGGTTAATTAATTATCGCGTAATCTCTTTTTTTATTTGATTTTATTTTGTCTAAATTAATTACTCTAAAATTCCTTTCAAATTCGCATAATTCATTAATGATTATATTTCTTCTAATTTTAAATATGGAATTGTTCGAGGAATATAAGGAAACATTTCATATATTTCTCTCAAATTTTAGTATAAGATTCATTGCTTATTCAGTCCACTTAATTAAACCTGTTTTTCTTTCATAATTAATTTCTTCTTCTTCTTCAATCTTCTTACAATGGCAGACCAGCCTTCTGATCCAGTAATAATATATATAAATATATATCTATATAGTTTTCTGTATTTCCTATGGTTTAAACCTTCATTGATCTTTATGTTTATTGCAGAAAATTGTACTGAAAGTGAATATCAATTGCTGTGAAGCATGTCCAAAGAAACTCGAGAAAGCATTGTTGAAACTGACAGGTAATTTTACGCACACGATACAATACAATTAGATCTCTTATTCAATCATGTACAGTTTAGTTTAGTTGAGTACTACACATGCGATTAAGAGTTTTTGCTTCTTCTTTCTATGTTTTTGTGTTTACTAGGGGTCTCTTCACTCTCTATAAATATAGAGGAAAATCTTGTATCAGTCTCAGGAACAGTGGATCCAGATACAATCATCAAACTTATTTATGCAAAAATAGGAAAAAGCAAAACTTGTATCCTACGAGCCACAATCTACAAACGACGTAGAGGAGAAACCTAAGAATACAAAAACTGCTGTGGACAAAGATTCTGATTCAAACAACAAAAGTAAATCTAAGCACGAGGGAAGAATGCACACAAGTTGCTGCTGTCAACATGGAAATTGTCCTAAGATGGGAAATAATGTGCATAAATGCGAAGATTATGTTCCACCCCCCGTGGTTAAAGATTTTGTTTGTAGGGATTATTTTTGTAAAGTCCATCCGAGGAGTCGAGCAATTACTGATAAGGTGCCTGCAAATGAAAGTAGTGCTAGGATGTCTGGATATTTGCCAAACTACGCCCGAGGGTATTATGGTGGACCAACTCCTTGGTATCCTATTAGAAGCTCGTATTATCCAAGAGGGTACCCGGAGGGGCCACCAGTTCAATATGGATATTATCAGCCACCAAGGAGGCTACAACCTCCATATGGTTTCTATTAGAGAAGGCCTATGCTTGCAGGGTTCTTTGCTGCACCTAGATTTATATCTTCTTCCTACACATTTTATATAGATTCTTCAATTTCAATTTCTAAGATTTTGAGTTTCTTTTAAATATTGTACTGGCATATATTAGAACTTCAATTTCTATATCAGCGTTAATAAACTTTTCATGTTAAATTTTTTCATTGGAGCTTTTAGCGAATTTAATGATTTGTCCTAACAACCTAATTTTGCGTTGCTACGTTCTCATTTTGTAGTTCATAATTACATATAATCTTGTTTTATAGGGTGTAAAATTTTATCTTAATCACAGTTGTGTTGTTTATCGTGTATGGTATGTAACAGGTCATGTCTTGTAACCTAAACCTAGCATAGGAATTTAGAGCAACGTAATATTCAGAACATAATGGTGGACAAGATGACACAATGGAATAGAAATTATTTAAACTTCTTTTTATTTCTTAATAATGTTTCCAATTTTCCTTACCAAACCTGTTATAAATTAGTTGTGGACAGTAGACACCGGAGATCAATTGAAATATGCACAAAATAGTCGAATACAGGCACAATTTTGTTAGACTAAGACACACAAAACTAAAAAGTCGTTCACGAATTTCAAGGAGAATAGAGACCTATAAATATTCAGCCGAAGGACTTCAAAAGGGTTGGAAAGTACAAGAATACACAAGCTACAAACACAACAATTCTTTACAACTTGTAGAAAAATGAAGCTTGAAGATTCCAAGTGAAGCCCGAGAATTCAACTATAGTTCTTCATTTTCATCTTTTTTCTATATCCGGGTGATGCCATTTTCATATATTATGTGTTTTTAATGAATATGCTAGGGTAAATTCATAGTTTGAACGAAGGATGTAGCCTCATTTTAATGGTATTGGTTTCTATTTTTTGATTTTGACATTAAATATAATTTTCATTTGTTGAATTTAACGCCTTCAAAAGTCGTCAACTTTTGAAATATTTGTGAACTATAGTGAGATGAGAGTATATTTATGAGTTTAAGACCAAAACAATGAAAAACAAAAATTTGGATAGGAGATAGAGATATAAAGTTTGTGTGATCGCATGAGAATTTCCTAGCTTCTAATGCATTTTTATTCATCGTAGTTCACATGGACATACATTAAACTAATGTGTAAAGAAGTTTTGACTTTATGTGACCGAAAACGTAAAATAAAATAGAATTGAGAGCTTTTTGAAATTCTGTAAATCTAACACTAATCTGTGAGCTAGGCCGGACAAAAATTCTCATCTTGGCGTGCCGATTGAGCATCTAAGCTCAGGCAGGTGAGCTTGGACCAGTCACCAAGTCAGAACAGTCAGGAATCTTACCCGGCCCAGAACTCATCTAACAGGTAAAAAGGATGGCTCGCCTGGAAACCCATAGATATTAAATACAGTTCTTAATTTGTGTGATTATTTAGATAGTTTATCTTGTAAAAACCACATCTAAATGAGAATAAATGGAAAATTAGTGTGTTTTGGAGGCATATATCTAGTTGAGAAACCAAGTCCAGTCTGACCAATAGCTAAATCTTCTTGACAAGATTCAGATTGGTTCATTCTACTTCTTGGTGCTGCAAGATGTTTTCCCCACAACATTGTCGTTGATTAGAATGAGTCTCTGCTACTACAACTGTATTACAGCAAGAATCCTGTGTCACTCACCTACCCCTCCTCTCATTTTAGGAGATTTATTTCTGTTACCAGTTCATAATACAATCTCGACAGAACGTGTACAAAAGGAAGATGTACATCAAATCAAACTTAGTATGTTATGGTTGCTAACAGTTCAAGTTAATTTAGATAATCCAATTCATGTATCACTAAACACCAGAGTGTGGCAAAAAAGATTCATGATACGAACAAAAGGAAGATGTAGATCAAAACTAACATAGCATGTTTTGGTTGCTCAGAATTTAGCTACTTTAGATAATCCAATAGCTGTATCATTGAACACTAGAGAGTGGCAAAAATGGATATATGCGGCCGACACTAAAATTATTGAGAACATGACTTCTTTTTTTTTGGGTAACAATGTGATGCACAAAGATGCTTTTTATCATCATTCTGTGTGGAGCTATTTCAGCTATTTCTCCATAGAATATCCTTAACTGTATATCCACCACAAATATAGTTTAACCACCCAAGATGAACCCCAGTAAAAATTGTCTTTTGCACAATATAGAGTGATGAAAACAGATACATCTCTATATAGGAAACCCATGGGAAAATTAAATTTCCTGCAATCAGTCTAAGCTCCTGTATTCAGAGGTACCCCCAAAATATAAGTGGCAGGTGGGGCCTGGATGGTACAAATGTGAACAAAAGACATTTCCATTACCCCAATGTGTCATGTTATATCAGGAAGTACACTTACCTAGAGGTGTAATTCAGTCCAGGCCTGACCAGCCTGTCCCAACATGCGGATGGGCCACCGTGCCAAACGAACTTTAGATATTTTTTTGTTTTGTTTCGTTAGTTAATTTTCTGAAAAACAATTACAAAGGTCCCACGGGCTTATGCACGAGAGTCACGGATGGCACAGCCCGCATCTCCCAATGGACCACCCCACCTTTACACTTCTTGTTCTAGGCATACCATGACCTCATGAACGATGATGAAAGTCATAATCATTAAAGGGTTGTATTTTCATTGAAGTCGCAACATTTTTACTTGCTCTTCTGATAGGCTTTTTATCTCTTTGACTTATAACTAAGCATGCAACTACAGATGCCAAATAAAGTAAACAATGCACAAGAGAAAAATAAAGGGGACAAAGGCTTCAAGAAATTAACGGAATTACATCAACAATGCTTGTAGTATTACCAACTGAAATATTAACAAGGAGTCCCAAACTCTATACAAGGAACAAACCTCAGTAAGAGTTTATGCAAAGTCGTGCACATTATTTTCTGAGCAGTACTCTTACCAACAGTTAATAAGTCAGTTAAATGCAGACAACCCACTTCAGCTCTTTTGAGCCCCCTGCAGAAGATTCAATAAATGCAGACAAACAAAGTTAAGTTCTAAACTAGAAATAAATTATTAAAACAGCTAGTACAATTTTTGAGGTTTATTTGGGTTCATGAATGAGAAATAAACTCTAAAGTGTGATAAATCCACGCCCTGCTGGCCAATCAATAGACGAATAGGAGAATATATAGAAAAACAAAGAGAATGCAATGCATTACCACATCAAGTATGCTGACAGACAATAGGTAAGTTCTAAAATAGAAGCACATTATCAGGACAGCAAGTTCAGTTTACAAGGTTCATTTTGGGTTCATGTATGAGAAATACACTCTGAAGTTTGACAAATTCACAGCCCCTTAGCCAGACAAGGTCAAAATCAATACGTGCGTACGACTATTTTCGATTACTAACAAGATAAATGGTAAATCATTAAATTAGTGAAGCGATCAAGATACTTCAGGACATTAACATTCAGTTAATAGTGCAGTCAATGTTCTGATTTACTTGCCATCTCTCCTTCTCAGTGAACTACTTGAATTAATGGAGTGGTCAAAAAGCTAGAGGACAACGTAACAAACTGAGAAACGTTGAACTCCATGACACATGAATGATTGGCACTGGCAAAGACTAAAGAGTTTACTGAACTCCATTTTTTGATTTCTTACAGAGCCCACAAATATATAATGCTAACAACTTCTGAGCCACGCAAACTCATTAAGTGAATCCATTTCACTGAACTTCGATTCTATCAACTTTACCCAGACGAAATATCAGGTAGGCATGGCAGAAAAAATCACCCATTTTCCTTTAGAACCATAGTACAGTCTCAAGATCTACGATGTGGATGTCATATGTCTACAAAGGATATGGTAGAGAAGCTGTCCCAATCCCACACAGTACTATGTTTCCGGAGAATAATAAAAATACCATACTTATGGAGGTAACTAACCACAGAATTGTTGGTTTGAAGTTTACAAGTTATAACCATGCCTTGGATTGTTTAGCGAGGAATATTGATATCTCATTAACTTGCCATAAACAAATAATATTATTTTGTCACTATTAAAAAGGAATCATTTGCTCCAGGTTGTTTCTCACAACAATTCAAAAACTGATTCTCCCTCTGTTTTCAATACATGACTGATCATCAAAATAGAAAAATACTTGGATCCATCAAGACATTGCACGGGCTGATAAACCAAATACTTATTAACCCACTACAAGTCTACAACCTGCATCGATTAATTGGGGTGACGGACAAACTGCAGAGCCCGGAACCGGATACAATAACATTCCATCATAGGTTTTATGGAAAAATAGTGAACAGCTTTAACGAAATTTCAGTTTATATATATCAAATTTCATAACTCGTGGTAGTGCTGAGATTCCATGAAAGACGACAGACAGTGTAAAGTGTAGTAAGAAAATCCCACAATTAAAGTATTTATTCCTCTTCGGATTTCATCACTAAGATGTTTCAATTCAGATGTTAATTACTAGTAGGATTATATAAAGTGAAATCTTTTCAAACTCAAGGTTCTCTAGATTTTCAAAAATTACAGAGAAATTTCCAAGACGATTTTCAGCATAACACAAAACAGGGGGAAAACACAAAATAGATACAAAAATCAAAATATAAATAAATATTGAAAGAATATGTATTGTACCTTTTCAGATTTCTCCTTATCAGCTTTTTCCTGCTCCATCTTTTTCTTCTTCTCCATCCTCTCCCTCTCCATTTTCTTCACGCCCCAACGAATCACACAATTATCAATATTATTCACCTCAACCAGAGCACATAATTGTCCAAAACAAGAGAGAGAGAGAGAGAGAGAGAGAGAAAGAATGTGTTTTACTTGAATGTAAACGGTTTCCCTAGCACGGCCTTCTTCACTGAGGACGCGACCTGACGCCGATGATCGCCAGCTGCCTTCCATCAGATGATGAACTCCACTGCACGAAACCGCACTTGTCTTTTCCAGTTTCTTTAGGGCCTGATTGGAAATTAATTTTCACCGGTTTTGGTGGTAATGTTTAAGAAATGTTGAAAAAATGGGAGTAGTCTAGTGTAATTTTGACTCTATCTCTAAACTCCCAAATCATTAGGGCATGTTCTCTTTGTATTTGAGTTTTGTATTTTGAGTTTTGAATTTATTTTGTGTTTTGAGTGTTTGTTTTGAGATTTTCAAAAATGCGTTCTTTTTAGTGTTTTCGAAAACAGAAGACTTGAAAACACGTTTACTTAAATTTTTTGAGAAATTTGGACTTGGAATTAAAAATAATTTAAACTTAAAATTAAAAATTTAAAAACAATTTAAACTTAGAATAAAAAACATGTAAAAACAATTAAAAACATTTAATTATAGAATTAAAAACATTTAAAAATATTTAATTATAGAATTAAAAACATTTAAAAACATTTAAAAACAATTAAAATATTTTTAAAAATTAAAAAAATTAAAACATTTAATTATATAATTAAAAACATTTAAAAAGAATTAAAAATACTCAATTATAGAATTAAAAATATTTAAAAACAATTAAAAATATTTAATTATAGAATTAAAAATATTTAAAAACAATTAAAAATATTTAATTATAGAATTAAAAACATTTAAAAAGAATTAAAAATACTTAATTATAGAATTAAAAACAATTAAAATATTTAAAAACAATTAAAAACATTTAATTATAGAATTAAAAACATTTAAAAAGAATTCAAAAACTTGTACTTAAGCTGGGAATTGAACCTGTGACCTTTTGTTTCCAAACCCAAGATCTGGTCAGTTGGACAAGCAACCACCAGTTGTCAAAAGAAACACGGGACATGATTAAATCATCAATATTTTTCGCCGGCGAAAAAAAAAAAGGGCGTTTGGAGGGATTCGAAACGCTGACCAAAACAGCCAAAACGCGTGTTTTGGCCGTTTTGGTCAGCACCCTCTTTTGTTCACAAAATGCCCAAAACATAAAAAAGTTGTTTTCCGTTTTCTTTGTATTTTTTTTTTTTTTGTGTTTTCAAAAATGGTTTTTCGAAAATGGTAAAGAGAACACGTTTTAACTATTTTCAAAAACTCAAAACAGAAAATGGGTTGAAAACACCAAAGAGAACAGGGCCTTAGTTTTTTTTGATATTCTTCAAATTTCTTTCAATTTTATTTACTTTCAATTAATTATTTTCAAAACTATCCTAAACTTAATATTTATAAAAATAAAATAATATATACAA
Source organism: Forsythia suspensa (assembly GCA_023638005.1). Lineage (NCBI taxonomy): Eukaryota > Viridiplantae > Streptophyta > Magnoliopsida > Lamiales > Oleaceae > Forsythia > Forsythia suspensa. The sequence goes on along the minus strand of CM042674.1, from coordinate 32,261,341 downwards.
AAATAAAAAAAAATATATATAAAAACATAAATTTAATTTTATATTTTCAATAATAGCTACATATATAAAAATTTTAAAATTTAAATTTCTTTTTATGAGAAATGATCTACTCCCCTTCTTTTTATATATAGACATATATGTAATTTGATTCTTTTTAAAAAAAATTACAACTGTTAGATAATAAACTCTCAAAAATGAGTTGGACCGTTTTAAAAACCACTACAAAAAACTACAAAAAGCTACTCTCCTTTTAAACGCCCAAAACCGGTACTTTAAAAAATCCGTATAACCGGTACTCTGCTTGAGAGTTATTTTTTGACTGATTTTTTATGGTACCGTTTATGAAGGGTCAAAAAAATCGGTGATTGTTAGTTTTTTGAAGCACCATTTTTTGGTGATTTAAAAATCGCCTAAAAACTGTGTAGTGTAATTTAGAGTGTATCTCTCAACTCCTCAAATCGGTGGTTTTTGGCCGTTTTTAAAAATTTCTTCTAATTTTATCATCTCTCAAACAATTATTTTCAAATTTCCCTAAACTTAATGTTTGTAAAAATAAAAAAAATAGACACAGATAAAAAAAAAATACATATGCAAGAACATAAATTTAATTATATATTTTCAATGATAGATTGATATATAAAATTATTAAAATTAATTTTTTTTAATATATGGACATATATGTAATTTAATTTTTTTTTTTAACTTTTAGAACCGCTAGATAATAAAATCTCAAGTATGGATTGGACCGTTTCAAAAGCCGCTGCTAAAAACCACATAAAGCTGCTCCACTTATAAACGTCCAAAACCGATTCTTTAAAAAACCCTCATAACAGATACCCAAAAACTCCCAAGCAGACCCTAAAACTTTCAAGTATACCCTTAACATGCGAGTTTACTATTTACTTGGCTATGCTAACAAGCTTTTGATGCTTAACTATTTGATAAAACAAACATGTCATGCAAAAGAATTGATATTTGAGTATTTGTATAAGAGCATCTACAACAACTTTTCTATATTTAAAGAGTATTTTTAACATTTTAAAGAGTAATTTTTAAAAAATATTCCAGTAGTCTCTTTATCTATAAGCTCTTCATTTTACTTCTTTCAAGAAATATTTAATATCTTTTCCTCCCAACTTTTTTTTTTCATATGCTTCCATCTCAATTTGTATATAGTGTTTAATTCAAGCCAATATATCAAATATTGAAAATTGAAATTATTTCAATGCATTTAATAATAGAAAGTCTCTAAATTAAAATATTAAATTAGAAGGTATATTGGAGTAGAATTTTAAGAGTTGACTCTTTAAATTAAAGAGCATTATTTGTTAAAAGAGATTGTTGGAGATGTTCTAACATTAACTAGTGACCACCAAACTTTAATCAGTTTTCTATTTAACCATCGAATTTTAAAAGGTATATATCTCAATGCCCATCCAACTTTCAACTAAGTTTTTCATCCATGACCAATACTCATTCACTTGCAATACCCAACGGAATATCATATGTGGAAAACGACAAGCATAGTAACAGTGTTAGATATCTCTAATCAACAAAACGCACTATCCAAACATGCCATTATTCAAACAAATTGAAAATTCTTTCAGTTTTCCATAACTTAAACTGAAAAGCGTTTTCAGTTTTTTGAAGAATGTTGTGTTTGGGTAATGCACTTTTGTTGAGTATGAGAGGGTTGGCACCATTACTATGCCACGTCAAAAGATCATTTGCCATGTAAGATATTCCGTCAGTATCACAAGCGAGGTGATGGAAATGAAACTTAGTTGAAAATTGGGTGAATGTTAAGATAATTTTTAAAATTCGATGGTTAAATAGAAACTCGATTAAAGTTCGGTGGCCACGGGTTAATTTTAACCTTGAATATACAATATCAATAATTAACGTGCCAAAATAGATTCACTCACAGGAAAAATTCAAGTGAAATTGTTTTTGAGTTCAAAGAAGACGTCTCCAACTACTTAGGGGAACCTACTATGACCCAAATCATGGCTACTACTAAAATAAGACTAGGAACAAAAAATCAAATGAAATAGTAGGTATAAAGTAAATTGCCCAATGTTTCCAAAATAGTCCAACTTAAATGCAATTAGCTCTTTTAGACTTCTGGATGGTCTTTGGAGGGTGGGGATCTCTTGATCCTACTATCATTATGCCTTTGCAATGTTACTTGGTTCAACTCTATTTGTGACATTTTCTCATATGTGGGACTCCCTACCTTCTTGGGTAAATAATCGATCAGTCTTTCATTTGGATAGTGAGTCGTTTTTATAATAATAAGTAAAATCAAGAATAATAATAGAATAGGAGGAGTTTGTCAGGATGGCTTGGTAAGCAAGCAATCCGTTATGTAGGCGCCAACTCCTATTTATTTCTCTTCTTTCTTTCTTTTTTTGAAAGGACGCTAATGTCAATAAATGCCCGCCCAAGTTTCATTAGTCAGATAACAAAGCAAAACAATGAATTAAAGCAATAAAAGTGAAAAACTTAAATATTTTTACTTTTTTTTTTTTGGTTTGAAAACCCCCAAATGAGTAATACCTCGAGAGATTTTGTAATAAATAGGCTTGACGACAGAGCGTACAAATCCGCCAAGATTAGACTTAGAAATTGTAAACCTTTATAATAAAAGAAAAGATCCTCAAACTGAATAAAAATTATAAGAATTGAATAGGAAGATAGAAAGACATTGTTCATAGTGAAACTGAACCAAAAGCCCTTACTCTCTTCCTCCATCGGATTCAGGAAGAGTGGGCTGGAGGCTCTACTCTTTATACAATCATTCTCTACCCACATTATTGGTTCCTAGAGAATCAAAATCGATTTGTCAAATAATCACGAAATGCTATGGTTCTTGCATATAATTTATTAATTTCTTTAATTCACGAGATCTTACACTTTTCTTTTCTAGTTATAATGGAAAAAGGTCGAGCTAGTTGGCTCCAACCTATTCTTAAATTAAACAACTCACGCACACTCTATTTTCCAAAAAAGAGCAATATGCCAATCACTAATATACTAGACAATCCCAATACGCCAAATACTAATATATTAGACAATCTCGATTGATCTTCTACCTACTTATAATGCTCACGCTGAGGTGTCATCACATGGTTGATAGTTGATGGCCCCGCACTCATATTTTCTACCAATCATGTTTAGCCACCTCATCAGTAGACATTATATCTCTTACCCACCATAAGTAGGAGATCAGGCTCCACTAGACAATATATTAATTAATATTTTTTCTTTTGTTTTGTTTTTTTAGATATAATAGGTACGTTAGATCATGGCGAATCAATTAAAAGATTATAGACAAAGAATTTAATTTACATAGGTTCAATCCGAATTTCGAATATATCATATTTTTCATTATTTTAAGGGTCAAAAGGTCTAACGGGTTGATCCGGTGATTTTTTAAAAATTCAAAAATTCAAAAAATATATAAAAAATTAAAAAAATGAAAAACAAGTGTTTGGAAATTACAAAAACTGCTCAAAAGCACTTATTTTTATTTTTCATTATTTTGATCCATTTCGTGCATAGAAAGAGATGAATTTCAATGGTCAGTTAAAATTAATTGTTGAAAGAAATGATTTTTAAAGTCGGTGAAACTGGGGACGATTCAACGGGTTCTTCAAAATCAGACTGATCAACGGGTTTTTAGACGGGTTTTTAAATGAAGGATTTTTTTGCATAACCAGCTCGGTTTACAGTTGAACTGGTCAGACCGGTTCTAATAACACTGGTTTAATATCGTGTAATCATGACCGTATGAAGTTTTATCCGTTACGAGAAGAAAAAAATACTTAAATATCTGTGTGTCACTATGTCTTCAATTTCTCCCCTCACAAAATTATCTCTTCTAAAATTTATGGACCGTTTCAATCCATCTTCTTGATTCGACCATCTTCAAAATATGCCCACCTCTTCAATCTATCTCTCTCATCGATCATCTCTCTCCATCAATCATCTCCAAAATATGTTCACCGTATCAATTCATCGAAAAAAAAGAAGATATACATCTATGTGTCTATTCGTCTTCAATTTCTTCCTCAAATAAATCTTTATCTCAAACGATCTTCTCCTTACTCTATTCACTATATCAATTCTAAAATCATAACCACTGCAACTCAGATGATCATCATCACCCATCAAGACTTTATAAAAAATAAAGAGTTTCAAATCTTAATGACCCATTCTCATAGATCCAGGTCGGATCGCACAAAAGAGAAGCAGTATTCTAGTTGTACTAAAAATGCCTAGTTTAAATATTTGGGTTTGGCAACAAAATTGATGTAGAGAGGGGGCACTTTTGTAAACCCCACGGACTTCGTCTTCCACTCTTTGTTTCCCTTAAATATCCTTTCCTCTACAGATTCCACCCCACCTCACGAAAGGCATACAGATACTTACACCTATACATATAGAGAGAAGGAGAAGATGTACCATCCGTCCAGAGGTGGAGTTCGTGGGGGTCGTGATCGTAAGTTTTTTTTTCCTTTAGTTTTCTTCACAATTTTAGGGTTTCGATGCGCTATACAAATCATGGATTCTTTTTGAATTAGACGTATTGTAATTGACTGTGACTATATATTATTTATGAATTTTATGTACTTGTTTTGAAATTGATTTCCCTCACAGTTGCTCCGTATAATTTGAGATAAGGATGTTAGGGTTTGATATGATGAGGCCGCTCTATAGGCATCAAAAAGCTGTATTAAGAAAAAGAAAAAAGTTGTAAATTGTTAAGTGTGGGCAGGATTGAGTCAATCTGAATCGTAGTTTCAGAAAGATTGGGTCAATTTATTGCGGATTTTGAAGTTCAGGAATGTGAGTTCAACATGTGGGCTATCAATAATGCTACTTCATCCACTGGGGGGTTCAGGAAAGAACAAAATTTTGTCATGTAATTGCGACGTGTCTTCATCTCTTATATGTTCAATTATTATTTATGATTTATGAATTTGAGTTATAAGAGGAGTGTTCTTGGAGTAATTTCATTAGTGACTATTCATTACTAATGACCACGGTTCCACGAGGTTGTTTACTACTAAATATGTTTTCCATGTGGTTTCAGACCTTGCAACTTACCTAGTATTTCCTTTCTTCTCTTTGGAATCTTTTATGTCTCCTCGGCATATGAAGATGACAATGCATTTATCATGGACTATTTGATAACTTATCTTCTGTTTCTCACATGCAGAGTTTAGTTGGGAAGATGTGAAGGCCGATAAACATCGAGAAAACTATTTGGGTCACAGTCTCAAAGCACCCGTTGGAAGATGGCAGAAAGGTAAAAAACTCTCTGTATATTTGGCTGGTATTTGGTATTCAGCAGTAAAGCTTGTGATTTTGTTCTCTTTTTATCCTGTCTTTGCTGGTCATCAACCAATGTTGTCCAATCTGTCATTGACTAGAATGAAACCATGTTAAGGGACTGACTTCTAGTTTCCTTATTTGAGAGCTTCTTCTTTTTCCATGGAATGTACGGCAGAAGTAGTTCTTGGCTTTTGCAAATGCTGCTATTGTTGCAGCTCTCACTTTCTCTATATCCTCTTCCTGTAACCACATGCACAAAAATAGAACTATGCCTGCTTGTATCCTTTTTGAGACGATTATGACGAGTTGTGAGTTTGCAATATCCATTTCTAATTTATTTTTGAAAATTTGTACGAATATTTAGTTTGGAATGCGAGATCCATTTCTCTCATTCATCGGCAAATTAAACTTCACTGTTGTTGAACCATGTAGTAATTTTGGAGGAATTTTGTCGAACTCAACTTTTTTTCAAATGTTTTATGATGAAGATACGAGCCCATATGTGTAGAAATATAAAGTGAACTTCCCTCTATATTTATCTACAAAATCGAGCAGTAAAGCTGAAGTCTTTGTATCATGATACATAAATATAGATGTTAGATAGCTACCTCCGTGCAGCTAGATTCAAATAATCTTTCATTAACTGATGTTACTTGTATGACTAGTCGGTGAGTTATTGTTTTTATATTACTTTAGCTATGGTATTGGCGAAGTTTCATCAACTTGATGATGGCTTCTTTTTTTTTTTTTTTTTCCCTGTGAACCTGTAACGACCATGGAATACTCTTCAACTTGAATAGATAAGGTACAGGATTTGTAGGAATACTCTTCAACTCTAAGGTCCTGCCGAGACAATCTATGGTGTCATCTATACATACCCATCATATAATCAACAGGCAAAAAAGGCTCCTCAATTCCGAGTGGGGATCTCCGGTTTCCTTGTAGTGATATCCCTATTCTTCAGGTTGTTTCCACCATTGTAGCACAACTCTTATTAGTTGAATCATCACCAAGAGTACCTTTCGTTCTTTAAGAATTTTCTTCCATTTAAAATAATACTCCAAGCTTGATTCCAAATCAAGGAAGTCTTTTGTGTGCATTCTTCCTTGGAAAAATTGAAACTTACCAGAATAAGAATACTGGTCCTAGAAGGATTTTGTAAAAATAAAATTCTTGCCTGTTTCAGTGGATCAGAAGAACAAATAAAGTGACATAAAATTGTAAGTGGGAAACAGATCCTTGAGATTTTGTGCTGTTGGTGCTCACATCATAAAGTCTTGGAAAGCATTTCCAGTTACAGTTTACTTGTTCTGATAAATCGGGGTGTGCATCATAGAGTTCTGGTGTCCCTACCAATTAACTTTTGAAACTGCACTTTTGAGTGATTACTATCTACAGTTTTTAGCTATCTCCACTCTGTCAATGAATGCATTATGAAAGAGATGCACACTTTTTGAGGTTTAAACATGACCAGATGGTCTATTTCAGATTTATATTATGGCTGTATCTATATTCTTACAGGGAAAGACCTCAACTGGTATGCTCGTGATAAAAAATCTGATGCTACGAATTCAGAGGCTATTAAAGAAGAGATACGAAGGATCAAGGAGGAAGAGGAGCAAGCCATGAGTGAGGCTCTAGGCTTGGCTCCTAAACGGGCAAAAAAATCTCAAGGTAATCAACTTGATAAACATGAATTTGCTGAACTTGTAAAGCGAGGTTCTACCGCAGAAGACTTGGGAGCTGGCCATGCTGAAGCTGCTCAGGTTCAGGGTCTTGGTTTATCTAGGTATGATTCTTTCGTAATTATGTTTTCTTTTTTACTTGCCCCCAACCCCCCTTATCCATTTTCTAACACCACACAAATTCCAGTTTCTTATTAACTTTTGGCACATTGGCAGGGTGCCCCGTCCTGGGGAAGAATCAAGTTTACCTGCCAGTCTGGAGTCTGAGTCATTTGAGAAGATGAATACCCCCATGCCAATTACACCTGCAAGGAACGATGAAGAAGAGCCAGAAGATGAAAGTATCAGAAAGAAAAGAAAGCGCGAGGGGAAAAAACGCGAGAAGCATGAAAAGCGAGAGAAGCGACACTCTCATGCTTCAGATGAGAAGAGGAAACACAACAAAGAGAAGGAAAAGAGAAGACACAATTCAGATTGATGAAATTAAACCAATGGTCCGAGGAGGAAGGTGAAAAATAAGAAAACATGTAGCGTGACATTTTTATGAATTGGTCTTGGAGGTTTGATTTGGCTTCAGTTTCTTCAGGACATCCCATGTAGTAGTTGTGTATTTTACTCTGAACTTTTGTGTTTAAGAAGTAATACATAATATTTTTCTCCCAAATGTCATTGATTTTTTTCATAATTATTGATTTCTTGACTGATGGCAACAGAAATGTAGAAAATGACATGATAATTGATTTTAGTAGTGAGTTCGCCACACGAGGTAAGATCTACTCAGAAATATTTGTTGTTAAATAAGATTTTTGTGAGTGATAATAGTTTAATGTTGTTTATGTACGTATTTTTAAGAGTGGAGTTTCCCAGTCAAGTGGGCTCGAGTTGGGAGCAGGAACAGAATTGTAGCAAGGGGAACCTGCGTTATTGGTTCTCCAGTTATTGTTGTGGTAGCAATTTGGTTCTCGTCCTTCGTAAAGCCGTGAGTTGGTCTCCATAACCTTTCATTATTGTTGCACATTCAGTTCAACGTCGAAAATTATGTGACCTTTAGATGATCGGTGTTGTATAGATAAATTTTGTTTTCCAACTTGGCTGAGTGTTCAGAAATTTGAAGTGAGATATGTTTTTACACATGTCAAGTGACGATTTCAAGTAGATTTGGACGTTTTTTGTTGGGACTAATTGTGCAACGTGAATGAATTAATTTTCTATTTAGGCAATAAGTTGGTGATAAGCTATGCAATTTTGTCTTGTAGAAATGATAATAACATTTGATGCAAGTGGAGAAGTGGAAAAAACCTTGAGGAATATAATATATGAAGGGAGGTTGATTTCGGTTAGACTATTTTTCAAGAATTTGCATCGACCTATGGAAATATTCTCATCGGAAGCGTGCAATATTGTTGCGTTATAAATGAGTCATTGCTAACAACAAAGACAATTTATTATACACATTGTAAGCATAGATTTAAAGAAAATGAAGCAATCACAATCGAGAAAGTGTGGAGATTGTGGATGTTACAATTGACGAGTCAGTTATGTAAGTTCAGTGACATTAGGTGGCATATCGAGTTTAAGATAATAGTGACATCGTTTAAGATTTAGAGCATGTTCAATTTTATTTGTAAGTTGTCTTTTAGAAAGACATTTTAATTTATGAGTTATTTTTTGAGAATGAAAGATTTGTTTATAAATATATAATTTTGAAAATCAATATGTTTAGCGTGGTAAGTATTTAAAAATTAAATCATGGAGAAACGCTGTTGATTGTGCTTAAGAGTAATTTGTTTTAAAATAAATAATTTGTTTTATATTATTTAATAACTATTAAAATTAATATATTAATTTAATTATAATAACAAATTTATTTTATTATAATTGACTAAATAATAATTAATTATTGTATAGCTCATATTATTTTTTTTTAAAAAAAATAAATCATATATTTTTATATTCTATAATAATAATTAAAATTAATATATTAATTTAATTATAATAACACAATTATTTTAATATATTTGACTAAACATATTATGTGTAATTTGTATTATATTATTTAACACGCTAATATTTATTTTTCACTTTATATAAATATATGAAATGATAATTTGATATAAGTAATTAATGTGGTAAATAAATTAATATTTTTTTTGATGTATTAATGGTAATTTTGCTAATTTTTAAGTTTATTAAATGTTAAATTAGAGCTTTTAAAAGAAGAGTAATGCTTATTCATACTATGGGTCATTACTTCAGAATATTCTATTCTACAGATGGCGTTCTTTCGATTGGATAAGATTATTCTTAAAAGAAACTCAAAATTTGGGCTTTTCTAAAACAACTTTTTAAACTATTTTTTAGTCAAACCAGAGAAGGAGAAAAATATTACCTAAGAATATTATTAAATCAAATTAGATGAGCAATATTATTCGAAAAACTCATACTTGTCAATGGTGTTTGTGTATCATCATTCAGGAAAGCTGCCCTTCTACATGGTTTACTAAATAGAGATTCTAATTGTGTACAATGTTTAGAAAAAGTTCTTAATATAAGATGCCAAGTACATTACGCAAACTGTTTGCTACTATTTTAACTCTATGTGCTCCAAATGATTCCAAAACTTTGTAGAATAAGTTTAAAGAATTTATGATCGAAGATTATATATGAAGTTGTATATCATTGCAATGTGCACTGATGAAAACGTTACAAGACATTGATACCATATTGGAACCATTAGGTAAATTAGAGCCCGTTTGGTGTGAATTATAAACTAGTTTATTTGACCAAAAACGGTTTATTTGACCAAAATTTTTGCCTTGTAGCATGACATTTTTGACCAAAATTAGTCAAATAAACCATTTGGTCAAATAAACCAGTTTATAATCCACACCAAACGGACTCTTAATGAATGGATATAATTTTGTCCTGTACGATGTGAATTTGCAAGAAGATGATCGGTATTCTTGAACAATTAACGATGAGCTAGGAATACAAATCTTTGATGTGGATACATTGTGTGCAAGTCAACTAAATATAGAGCAAAAAGCTGCATATGATATAATACTGAAAACAATATGCAATAACCTCGGTGATATGTTCATCGATGGCCCAGGTGGAGAAGGGAAAACTTTTTTGTATCGTGCATGATTAGCAGCTGCCATGTCTAAAGGTATGATTGCTTTAGCAACAGCAACTTCAGGAGTAACTGCTTGATTATTACATGGTGGTAGGACAACACATTCTAGATTCAAAATTCCTCTTCAAATTAGCAATGAGTATGTTTGTTCTATTAATAAGCACTTTAGTTGAACTTTTTAGAATGACACAATTGATAATATGGGATGAATCAACAAGTTATTGAATCTTTGGATAAAATGCTACAAGATGTTAATAATTGTAATTTACCTTTTGGTTCAAAAGTAATTGTTTTGGGAGGTGATTTTCGTCTAGTTCTACCCGTAGTCCAAAGAGAGAGAAATGATAATATTATGGGAGCAACCTTTGTTAATTCATATCTATGATCTTTTTTTTTTTTTAAAAAAAAAATCAAATTAGTTCAAAATATGAGAGTCCGATTAGATCCCACATTTTGTCAATACTTGCTTGAAATTGGAAATGAAATAAAAAAAAAACTACATTCATGTAATATGATAAAGCTTTGGTCTGATATTACTATTCATTACCAAGATGACACTGTTTCAGTACAACAATTGGTAGACATTGTCTTCCCAAATCTAGACACATGTGGAACAACTTGATTACATGATTAATAGAGTTATTTTAAATTGATTACATGATTAATAGAGTTATTTTAACTCCAAAAAATGAATATGTAGATCAAACCAATAGTGCATTAATAGAAAATTTTATAGTTGAAGCTCACAAATACTTTAGATTTGATGAAGCTTTGGAGAAGATTGAACAAATGAAGATTTTTTAAATACTTTAATTCCAAATGATATACCACCACATAAGCTATTATTGAAATTAAATTGTCTAGTAATATTACTCCCAAATATTAACTCATCCGAAGGGCTTTGTAATGGAACTAGACTTATTTGTAGAAGGTTTGAGCGAATGTTATTGACGTAGAGATTGCTATCGGAGAATATCATGGCAAGAGATTGTTTTTACATAGAATTCCTTTTGTGCCACTAGAAAATGATATAACTCCATTCCCATTTAAAAGAACATAGTTTCCCATTCGTCCTTGTTTTGCTATGACAATAAATAAATCCCAATGACAAACTTTAGATTTTGTTGGATTATCATTACCAGAACCTGTATTTTCACATGGACAATTATATGTCGCTTTATCTAGAGCAAAAACAAGTAAGTCAATTAAAGTCCTTGTTAAACCAACTGTCGATAAAATATTTCATGATAGTTGTATATGAAATGTTGTCTACCCAGAAATTTTGTCTTTGGTTAATTTTTCATGAATTTTGTATTCTCAAACTACATGAAATTCTTTATATGACGCTTTGAGTAATGGCATCATTTCTGTTTGTTTCACTTTTGATTTATACTTCCAATAATTTGCAATCTTCAATTTCGTCATAATTCAGGGATGAGTTCAGCTTTTTTGTCATCATTAACTATTCTAATATTGTCCATCAGAAGAGGTTTGTTTCCGTATCTGGCATCTAATTTCGACCATGAGAAGAGATTCTACTTCCATTTTATGAAAATGCTTTCAAGAGAATTCTTACCTGTCTTTCCAAGCAAGCAGTGGTGAATTTGCAAAATTCTATAGTCTGACTGTTCTCATTGACCAGAAAATCGGTAATTTCTCGATTAAAGAAGAATTTTTTTTTTTCACATTTTAAATGTTTTTTGAAAGTCGAAATTGAACATTTCTATTTGGTAGTACGAAATAACAACTATTTGTATAATAATGATTCCATCTTTTAAATTATTGAATGCTTTAGTTGTATTTTCACTTGACATTAAAGATAAGTTGCCATATTCTATTGGAATCCTTCTTGAGTAAGCAATTCCTAATTGTGATGGCTTTCAAGCGAAAAAGGAAGATGTCGAGAAAATTATAAATTGGGAAAATTCTTCCCAAAAACAAGTTAAAATTCATTTCAAGCCTACCCATGTCCTCTTGCAGGTATCAATCTTATTTCAAAATACTGCAGATTTCTATGATAATAAGGAATCAACAGTTGCATAAGAATGTGATTGTCCAATTGCCAAGATTTTACTGGTGTAACAATAGTCGTTCACCTTGTTTGTATTGTGGGATGCCATGAACAATCTTGGAAGTGATTCTAATAATATCAATATGTTGGTATGACAATGTTTTATTGAATTCATTTCCATGTTACTTGCTAAGCATAGTGAACTATTTTGAATTTTTAGATTAAGTTTGTGTCTGGATCTCTTTTTTTTTTTTGAAATTGTTTTTGCTGCTTCTATCAAAGCTGAAGTGATTATTTAGATTTTGGTGCTCAATACAACGTCATTCTAGTTCACTATTATTCTCATAAAAAACAATAATAAATGGATTACAAAAGCATCCACCAAATGAAGTGTACAAATTGATGAAGTAGCTCATCAAGTTATTATTTTCATACATAATTAAAATAATTGAACTAGATATACATTTTATTTCACCATATAACACTAATTTTTTGTTTTTTGTTTACTTATGATTATGATGTAGAACAAAAGTGTGAATGAGTGGGTTAAAGTGAACCAACTAAAAGCATCTTCAAACCTCATTGGTCATATTTGATTATTAGACTAAATTCTATAGTTGCTCTCTATTTCTACTTTATCTTCAAACTAGAATATACTACACATGTTAGAAGCAGATAATTTGAATGAAATTAGTGATTTGTGAATGATGATAGAAACAATGACAGTTGTTATATGTTGTCTGTCAATAGTGGCACGTCTACCTTAATGATTCGCCTGCCTTAATTATTAGCACGTCCTTCTTAGGTGGGAGACAAGTGACTGGGTGGCAACGCTTCTCTCAAAATCCATCCGCACGTTTGATGATTTTTCTAAGCAATTTGCTGCATACTTTGCTAGTAGCTAGCGGGCTAAGAAGACAGCTATTGGACTGATGGAATTGACCTAGCACAAAGATGTGATGCCGAAATATTTCATTACCCAGTTCAATAGGGCCACCCAAAGATCTGCAGATGTCTGTTGTAGTCACTGTCATGCTGAGTAGAACTTGAAGTCGCCTTTTCAAGATGTCACTCTTTAAAAACCCGTCGGATACGAAGCATGAGTTAGTAAGGAGAGGGGATAAGTATGTGGATGTTGATGAAGCATATTTCATAACCAAATGCATGAAAGATCGAAAAAAACATGTGTCTAACAAGTAGAAAACTCGGGACGAGCCCAAATCCCAAGATGACAAAGGTAAGCAGAAAATGAATCATCTAAGGCAGATAAATGATGAGGGCGCTATGGAAGGATCATGCTAGCTGGGAAGTCCTGATGCACCTATTGGACTCGACCTGTAGCAACTTCTTATTTTCACTACAATCTTTATTAAGAGTAAGTCATGCGACACAAACATTCTTAACTACTGCAACGGTCAAACAAGGTGATGAGCCTCTGCTAAAAATCAAGGCGATGAGCCTCGGTTAAAAAAAAAGTTTAAAGACAAGGCGGTGATGAGCCTCTGTCTAAAAATCAAGGTGATGAGCCTATGCTAAAATTCAAGGCAATGAGCCTCAATTAAAAAAAAAAAAGTTTGAAGACAAGGCGGTGATGAGCCTCTATCTAAAAATCAAGGCAATGAGTCTCTGTCTAAAAACAAGGCGATGAGCCTCTGTTAAAAAAAAGATAAGCATCTGTCTAAAAAAAGGCGATGAGCATCTGTTAAAAATCAAGACGACGAACCTCTGCTAAAAATCAAGGCGATGAGTATCTGTTTAAAAACAAAGCGATGAGCATCAATATAAATAAGCAAAATTCTAATGGAACGAAAACACAAAATGAAAGGGGAGACCCACGCCTAAAGATAGGCGAACGGACGTGCGCTCCTACAATTTAAAAAATAAGGTGATGAGCCTCAGTTTAAAAATTAAGGCGATGAACCTTAGTATAAAGAAGAAAACTTGCAATGGAACGAGAACACAAAATGAAATGAAGACCCACGCCTAGAGACGGGCGAACGGGCACCCGCCAGCCTGTCCCCCATCAACAAGGGGCGGGCGCTAAGGAAGGCAGACTCCCAACTAAGGGTCAGGTGTGCGGTGAGCGACACCTACCTCTCGTGCGCCTGATCTGCCCTATTCGTACATATTTTTTTGAACTACTTCACTGTCATAATATTGATTGGGACTATACGCACTTATAGCACACAACATACAAACAACTATTCGCTTCAATAGAAAACTGAAAAAGTTAGAGAGGAGTAGGTGCGGTAGATTATTTCTATTTCCCATTAACGATGGTCTAAGAAAAATAGAGGGGCTTATGATGATAGAAACGATGACAGTCGTTATATGTTGTGTGCTAATAGTGGTACATCCTGGCACGCCCGCCTCAATGATTCGCCCGCTTCACCGGCTCGTCCGCTCCGATGGTCTCATAGTTCGCCTTTGATAGATGGACAATAATAAATCGACTGTCGTTGAACCAGTCATACCCATGACCCATGGAATGTTAATTACCATTAGCGTTTGAAAAGCTGTAACGTCCCTCATTAACTCCGAGTAATAAATGAGATAAAAGGGCACCTGTCATTAAAGACAGACTCTCCTAATCACCTCTACAATTAGATGTTGATCATTCTAGGTAAAAGAGACTGTCATTTTTCTATATTGCTATTTTGCATATATATTTCGATCATCTATTGATTATCACACCAGAGTGAACACAGAGGATAGAAACCCCGCCACTATTTTATAGGTCTCCACTGTTGTCGCTACCGCACTCGGAAGAGGAGAAAAATATTTATCATCAGTGAGTATAGAAGAGATAGCTGATGGGGACTCATTTGAGTAGACCATATTTAAAAAATTCATGCATTTAATTTTGAAAATAATGTTTTTGTAGGTGTTTAATGTGGTATATGCATTTGTATTATTGTATACAAATATGTAATGTATATCTATGTGTTTCTTTTAGGTCTTGGGAACTCCGCGAGATGTGAAAATTGAAAGACTAAGAGAATACACGAGAAAATTTGGAGAATTAGAAGACTGCATTGTAATGAAGATTAGTAAGAAAACCTGCTTTTAATGCTATAGCATACTTGTCTAATTTGTTAATTAAAATGTGTATGCCATTTTAGGATGACAACTCTTTTCTGAAGTCTTACAAATTCAGGTTTCTAATTACAGAATTAGAAGCAATGAAAAAAATTACTTTTTATTTTTTACAATAAAATGGAGAAAATTTGTTTGGCACCAAAATAAAATTGTTTTTCTTGTAAATTTTCTTATTAGTTTTTGTGTTATTCATAGTCAATAACTCAGCTAAACATGTTTTTATATAAACTTAGTTTTCCAATGAATGCCATCGTTGGCGTAAGATCCAATGAGTAGCTGAAGTTGTACAACACTTGGGTAAAAATTCAAGTGTATTGCTATAGATGGTACTGAAGGACTTGATCGAGACCAACACGTGCTCAACACCATTTCTCTGTCACAGTGTGTAATTATTCCAAATATATTTTGTCCATTTAATTAAAATTTTTGGAGATTCTGTTTTCATAATAATATGTTTTGTGTATAATATGTTTAAAATTTTGCCGACGATTAATTGAAAAAAATGATTCAAGTCTTTCCATCGTCTACATGAGAAATAACAATTGGATCTACACTTTGACAAGTATTAAGATTATTTAATTTAATTTTGGAGTCGGTTGATGCTTAGATATGTAAGTGTTTGTTTCTATTTCTAAAGAAGTTGATTAGTTGGTAGTTTGATTGTACAAAATATGTTGTAGATTGGGTTTGTATTCGATGTTCAGAATATTGTTGTACTTCTGGATTTTACATATTTGAAACAACATCTAAGATTGGGTGTCTAATAATCATGGCCAAAGCTGGTTCTAAAGATTAACTCTTTGGGATTTATACTATTCATCAACGTAGATATACTGTTATAATCAAAAAATTATATTGATGCATCTGTGATACTGTTTTTTTTCAACATAATGATATTATCTTATACTGTAGCCCATGACCGAATGAATTGGTTGTCTTGTCTTGTACTCAAATGAGAATAGCATTTTCTCTATGAAAGCAATGCATAATTGGCTTAAACATTTTTAAAATGTTTTTGCTTTGATAACAATTTTCATTATGCTTCGAGTGATGTTTGTCTAAATTTGAAGATTCTATATTGACAAGGGCCTATTTCCTTTGACTATGTTCAATGTTTGATACATGATACGCTTTTATGGTCCAAATTGTGAGAATGTGGGTCACTAAATCTACTTGGCACAAATTCATTGGATAAGATGGTTTGTTTTGTGTGGATAAAGTGTGGACTGTTAGATATAATGGATGGATGAGATCTTACTAGGACTTAAATATATATATTAAGTTTGTATTTTTATCTATGTTAGAAAAGTGAGGAGTTTTTAATTATTTTCTTAAAGTGAGGTTGGACTAAGTGGTTGAAAGTCTTGGTCATCTCCAATTGGTTGGTTGGTGAACAAATTCGATTGATGTTCCCTTATGCTGCATTGCAGTGTTTATTGCGGCAAGAATCTAAGGCCCCAACTTCAACCAAAAAAAAGGAGCAACAATGAAGTTTTCTTTTATTTTTCACATTCGAATGAGTTTGTAATGATTAATATTGTTATCAATCTCAACAAATGGTATCAGAGTCTAGATTGTTGATCTAGGGGTGTGAAAAAATCAGAAAAAGTTGGTGAGTCTAAACATGGAACCAGATTCAGAGATTCAAAACGCTCGAAACTTCAAATAAAGATTCCGGCCAAACCACTCATCGTCCAGGAGATCTCATACCATATTTAGGTTCACGGCGAAGAGGCGAAAAAATCCCATCGGCGCGTGTGGCGCGTGCAACATCTTGCGACGGTACGTGGGGTGTGTGAAAATCTGGTCTGGATTTGCTTCTTCCAGTGTATGACGGTGCATGGGGCCTCTTTTCTGCACGTGGTTTGCAGTAGACGACTCCTCTTACTATGGCGCACAACCTAGTGGTCTGGTAGATGCGCGTGGACTCCAGTGGCAATGCGTGCAGTGGCTTCAGGTGGCGCGTGAGCGCGCGTCCAACGTTTTTCGGTAGATGGATTTTTTAAGTAGATTACTTATTGCCTTATTTCTGATCTTCTGGTGGTGTTACTTTGTTGACGGAGCAACGGTGCAATGATATTAATTGTTCTAAAATGGGTAGTGGTGGCTTTGGAATGCGTGAAAATTTCTTCCATCTCTCATATAAATACGGACATCAGATTTATCTGCTGAGTTTATAATTTCATGAACCCTCTTATTTAATTTTACAATTCGTTAATATTATTTGAGGTGAAAACAAACAAGGTGGCTAGTGCGTACAACCCCTTAGTGCTTACATCTTGGATAATAATTGGCAAAAACATTGGTTTTGTGTTTACATTTGTGTGAGTAAAGTTTTTATAACCTTTTTCAAAATCATTCTTATTCATGGATGATTTTAATTCCATGGGTTCGATGGTTGAATTATCACAATTCGATGAAAGAGTGATTATTCAATTTGAAAACAAAAAATGAGAGCTATTCTGGTTCAACAAAGGGTTTCTAAAGCCCTTGATGTCTAGAAAAATTTTTGATGCATTAAAAGCTAAGCTTGATCAAATTGAAGAGATGAATGAAATTGCATACAGTTCTATCATATTGCACCTATCTGATAATATTGTTAGAAAAGTTGATGATGCTAAGACTGCTAGAGAACTGTGGAAAGCTCTTGACAAGTTGTTTTTGACAAAAACTTTACCAAATAGGATTTATCTGGTAGAAAATTTTTTCAGTTTTAAAATGGACTCAGGGAAGGATCTTGAATCCAATCTGAGTGATTTTAGCAAAATTGTTAAAAGCTTGACCTACAATGATAAGAAATTTGATGATGAGGATTTAGTTGTTATACTTTTGAATTATCTTCCTGATTCTTATAGAGATGTTAATAATACGATTAAGTATGTTAGAGATGTTTTAACTCAAGCTATTGTGATAGATACTTTGAGATCAAATGATTTAGAAGTCAAGAAAGAGTCTAAGGAAAACACTAGAGATGAGAGTTTATTCATTAGAGGGAGAAATGAAATGAGAAAGAATAATTACCATGGAAAGAAGGACAGAGAAAAATCTAAGGATATGTCTAAGTCTAGGGATATAGGCAATAAGAAATGCTACCATTGTAGGAAGTTGGGACATTTCAAGAAAGATTGCTATGAGCTTAAAAGAAAAATGAATCAACAACAGAATGAAGACCAATATGTTGCTGCTGTTGGGGATGCCCTATATGGTTTACATGTTATGATCGTGTCTGATGGTGAGATTGACCATGAGTGGATATTAGACTCAGGTGCCACCTTTCATTTGTGTTCTGTGAGGTCTTGGTTTTATAACTATAGAGAAATTGAACCTAGAAAAGTATACATGGGATATAACAATTCACAAACAGTTGAAGAAATATGTGACATTTCTATTAGGATGCATGTTGGCATTGTCCGACTCCTTCTTGGTGTTAGGTTTGTCCCAAACTTAAGAAAAATCTTGTTTCCTTAGGAGTTCTTGAAGATGAGGGCTATATGTTCAAATCTGATCTTGGTACTTTAAAGGTTCTTAAAGGTTTTCTAGTAGTTATGAAAGGTCCCAAGAGGAATGAGTTGTATTACCTTCAAGGTGAAGCCTTACATGCCAAAGATACATGCCAAAGTTTTAGGATTGGTTTCAATCAATACTGATAGATAAGATCTATGACATAGGAGGATGGGACACATTGGGAACAAATGGCTAAAATATCTTAGTGACCTGAATTTACTAGGTAAAGACACTGTTGTACCTTTGAACTTTTGTGAGACGTGTTGTGATGACCTCTGAATTTTTGGATTTTTTTTTTTTTTTTTTTTACAAGTCTACTGAAGGTTCTTGAAAGCGGAAACGGAAAACTAATGTATTAAAGGATTTAATATTTTTAAAGAAAACAGAATTTTTATTTTTATCTTTTCGCTTCAGGTATTAATGCTTCTAGTATCATTGAGTTTAATTGGAAAATCGCTCTCGATGGATACTAGTATCCTTAGTTTAATCTTAAGTCAGTTATGTGTCTGTTCATTTTTCAGATTGTTACCAATGCTTAATTATAACATATAATTTGTAAGACTTTGAAACTGAAACTAGAAAATTTAACTATAAAAATGAATAATGAAATTAAAGCCTTAAATTTGATATACGAGTAATATCTAGGTTTCATTTCATGTATCGGGTTTCTATACTTTACAAAATATGGCTTCCCGATTTCTATTACAAAATGACATCATTCTTTTCGATTCATCCTTGTTATGATATCAAGGAAGGTACAAAATATTCTAACCGAGTATTTTTAGGAGAGGAAAACAAGAGTCCTCAAATGGTCTAACGTTATAGCATTATAAATACCAACGGTTTGAAATGTCCTTTCTTTGATGTAAAGATCCGGCCATAAAGGATGTCGAAACCATACATCCCTCTTGGTGATAACATGATACTCGTTCCCATCAGCTGACATGCTACTCCATGAACGTACAACATCAGTATAGACTCGATCCATTTTCTACAAAAGTCATGAAACGACTTATAAGCGGCGAAGCTTAATGAGTAAAACAACAATTAAGGCATATGGCATATAATATCATAGATTTGTAAGTATAAACATCCAAGATCATAGGCGAACATCAAATCCCAATATATACATATGTATGAAGCATAAGATTACCATTAACAAAATATACATTCAAGTCTCATCTAAACACCCATCACTTTTATTTGAATATAGAATGCATATGCAACAACTTTTATCTTATCTTTGGGCCCGTTCTATATATAGAACTTATACACCGAAAGCCAATCTTTGTGCTTGAAATAGCACTAAGGTCATCATACTTTCTCGAGCAATTCTTTGCTCGTTGGGATCCCAAGGCTCTATGGCCTTAACTCCTTAAATAGCCCTCGTGGCTAGGAGTCTATAAAAGGCCCTCGTGGCCTTAACTTTCATATGGCCCTCGTGGCCGATGACCTTACTATATGGACCCTAAAGTCCATGAGGCATCAACCTCCTTTGGTGTATGTCTATTTATAGAACTTAAATATGATTCATGCTTCTTTCATTTCTCATGAATGAAAACCATTAGTGATCATGAATTCACAAGAATATCTTAAATCTTGTCAAGTATATCAATAAATTCAAATAACCATACTTGAACAAAACAAAAATCGAATCAGCATAGTTCATCGGATTTATTCCGTGACAGGGCTACTAGATGCATAGGATCAGAATACCAGAAACATGAATCCAGGATATTAGAAGCACGATTTCAGGGAATACTTTGTACTGATTCAATTCACTGATTCAATTCACTGCATCTTATCATTTAATTAAACAACACAGGGATAGTCCACACCTAGTCTGACAGAAATTTTTAAAACTCAGTAAGGTACTTACTTGAACATTAAATAAATCAATTTAGAAGGATCTGATCTGATTAGGGTGAAATCATTCAACTTAATCATTACAAAAAGTTAGATTAAGATTATATGAAACTTTATCACAAGTGGGTACATAAATTCTTTATAACTGACCAACAGAGAATTTATACTGATGGAATTAATCAACATATGGAGTATTAATTCCCTTTTTCTTTAACCACTAACTGAAATTATAAATTACTTATTTGCAATAAGTGAAATTATCATAGAAGAGCAAGAAAACTCACTGCTGGAAGGTGGAAAAACAACAACTTAACAAAAGAACAGCAACTTAACAGAGAAAATGTTTATAACCTTGATGCTGAACCTTTAAGGAAGAGGACTGATAAATAATTCAAAGTTTCTAAAGAGGTTTTCATAGTTCTAACATAGATTTCTACCATTTTCAATATAAACATTTAAGATAAAGAAAGAACAAAAGAAAATATATAATTTCTACAGAAATATAAACACAGAGAAGTTTTACTCACATTGATTTTTGGCTGTGAATTTCTTAAGGGCTGGTTAATCTTATTTATAGGAAATCTTAGGGTCATGTTTGGTTTTACTTATTCCCTTGCTTTCACTTATTTATTGTTTAACTGTCCAACATTTCGTTATTTAATACGAATATAATATCGTGATGTTGGATTAGTTTAATTTTTGAATTTAAGTGCAACCAAACATCCCCCAAGAAGTCATGATGACTTCTTGACAAGTGTCCCATAAACCAATATTTTAATCAAAATATAGGCAGATTTTCATGTTTTAGAGGCCATGTTCGGGTCAAGATTTGAGGGTCTTAACGATATCCAAACCGAGAGAACTTTATACCGTTACGAAGATCTTGCTACAAGCTTTGCAACGCACCCACATGCAAAACGAACGAATCATCCTACTGCTCGTACGACTTACCCAAAGTATACAGCTCAATCACGAAATTCTATACTTAGCCAAAATTTCCAGATTTTCTAAAATTTCCTAAACTTTGGTCCAACTTTGGTTCGATTTTCTGTGCTTATCCTGATTCGAAAAGTTTACAACTTTGGTACCAAAACGAAGGCCTTGACATGAACTTCGATGTGGTATAACATGCATCGACCATACTTTAATGTACTACTCATAGAATGCTCGTAAAGTGGGTTCGAACAAAATGGCAAAACTGTAAATTTATTCAAATTTTCCATATTTTCAGATTTTGGTTCCTGCCTTAAATTTTTGAGTTATGACTAAATTGATCCTAATGTTCCAACTTAAATTTCTTTTAATTTAGTCCTTAAAATTTAAATTACACAATTATCTCTACTTTTTTACATCACATGCCATATAAAATTTCAATTCTTGAAGAAATTTCTCTTTCGAACTTGAAATATATTAATATACAATAGAATTTAAATATGAAAATTTTCGGGTCGTTACACGTGTGTTCTAGAAAAGTCACACAGTCAGATTTGAGATAGGTCAACACAGCACTAAGAGACTATTAGATTACATTCATGCAGATTTATGGGGTTCAGAAAACACCTACACAAGGTGGGAACATGTTTTTTTTTTGTCCATTGTTGATGACTACTCTAGGAAGGTTTGAGTTTTTCCACTTAAGTCAAAATCTAAAACTTTTAGCAAGTTTAAATCTTGACATACCTTAGTTGAAAATCAAATAGGAAAATGTGTAAAAACTCTTAAGACAGACAATAGTTTAGAGTTTTACAACTTTGAATTTGATAACTTTTGCAAAGAGATATGTATCACAAAGCATAGGATTGTGAGAAAGACCTCCAACAAAATAATTGGCTGAGAGGATGAATCGGACTTTAATAAATAAAGTCAGATGTATGTTGATTATTTCAGGGTTGGCCAAAGGTTTTTGGGCTGAAGCCTTATGTACTGCGACTTATTTGATAAATAGGTCTCCTTCTAGTTCTGTTAACTTCAAAACGCCCCAAGAGTTGTAGTCTGGAAAATCTCCTGATTTGTCACACATTAAAGTGTTTGGGTGTGCTGCTTATGCACATCAGGTTGATGGTAAGTTAGATCCTAGGGCTACTAGGTGTGTCATGTTAGGATACCCAGAGGGAGTCAAGGGGCATAGATTTTGGGTTTTAGGTGTTAAGGGTATTAAGATAATTAACAGTACAAATGTGAAGTTTAATGAGCTTGATATGTCTTGCCTAAAAACTCCAGACAATCAGGTTAAACAAAGTGGGAAAGAGGAATCTTCTACTGGGAAGAAGATTCAGACTGAGGTGAATAGATTATATGCTAATCAAGAGGTTAGAGAACTTGAACAAATTGATCTTTAAGTTGAGACTGAACAAGTAGAAGCCTCAGAACAACCTGAACTAGAAATTCCTGGTCCCTAACCAAGAACAACTTGAAGATACTAATTTGAGAGATTATCAATTAGTGAGAGGTAGGTAGAGAAGATAGGTAAGACCAAAATTTGAAGTACATTTATTAAAATTTAATGGAGTTTGTCCTAGTTTCTAGTGAAGCCTTGGAGTCAGTTGAACTTTTTTCTTATGAAGAAGCTGTTAATTGTAAAAATTCTGAAAATTGGAAGAAGGTTATGAGAGAGAAGATCCATTCTTTAGGCAAGAATGATACTTGGAAGTTGGTTGAGAGACCAAAGAATCAAAAGGTAGTCCATTGTAAATAGATCTACAAGTTGAAAGAAAGAGTAGAACTTAATGACCCTTTAAGATACAAAGCTAGGCTAGTAGCTAAGGGATTTACTTAGAGAGAGGGGATTGATTATAATGAGATATTTCTCCTGGTGATTAAGTATAAGACTATCATGTTAGTATTGACCTTAGTTGTCCAATTCAATTGGGAATCAGAGCAACTAGATGTTAAGACTGTTTTCCTTTATGGAGAGTTAGATGATGTCATTTACATGTCTCAACCTCAAGGCTTTGAGGTGAAAGGGAAGGCTGAGCTTGTGTGATTGCTTAACAAATTCTTGTATGGTCTTAAGTAGAGTTATAGGCAATGGTATAAACGTTTTGATGCTTATGTGCTTAAAATTGGTTTCAAAGGAGTGAATTTGATGCTTGCTTATATTATAATAACACTAAGATAGGCTGTGAAGTTTATTTGTTGTTATATGTTGATGACATGTTGCTTGCTAGTAGTAGTAAAGCTGATATCACAAAAATAAAAACCTTTTGAAATATGAATTTGGCAAGAAAGACTTAGGATGTGCAAGAAAAATTCTTGGTATGGTTATTAAAAGGCATATGACTGAAAATAGATTGACTATTAATTAAGAGTCTTATTTGAAAAAAGTAATAACCAAATTTGGTATGAAATTTGCTAAGTCTGTCAATGTACCATTAGCTGCACACATGATTTTATCATCTGCTCAATGCCCTAAAATTGAATAAGAAAAGCAAAAAATGAGTAATGTTCAATATGTTAATGCCATTGGTTCTGTAATGTTTTATATGATTACTACTAGACATAACCTAACTTATGCAATTAGTTTCTTGAGTAGGTTTATGTCTAATCCAGGTAAACATCATTTGATTGCTCTTAAATGGCTGTTGAGATACCTAGCTGGGACTGTTAAAAGGGGGTTAGTGTTCGAAAATGTGAGTGATAAGCTTGAGCTTAAGGGTTATGTAGATTCCGATTTTGCAAGGGACAAAGATCAGAGGAAATTTACCACTTCTCACTTCTTCACATTAGGTGATAATTATATCACTTGGAAATCACAGTTGCAACCTTTAGTTACACTCTCTAGTATTAAAGCTGAATATGTTGCACTAACTGAAGCCTTTAAAGAATGTATATGGCTGAAAGGCCTTTTATGTGAATTGAACTTCTTGAATGAAAATGCTATGATCTTTACCGATAGTCAAAGTGCTTTAATGTTATGTCAAAATCATGTATATCATGAAAGATCTAAGCATATTGAGGTGAAATACCATTTCATTAGGGAGAAGTTAGCTTATGGTGAATTTAAATTGCTTAAAATTGCAACTGATGATAACCCTGCAGATGTTGGAACCAAAGTACTTGTTGCTGGTAAGTTTAATAAGTGCACATCAATTTTGAATATTGATACGACTTAGCTTGTGTAACAGGTACTTACTGCAGTGATAGATTAGTGAAGCAGGTATCGGGCTGAGTGGGCGATGATGATGAAATAAGACCACAAAAGGATAGCATATGTAGCCAGGGAACTTGGTAATGGATTTGTGATCCAAGGTGAAGTTTGTGAGAATGTGGGTCACTAAATCCACTTGGCACAAATCCATTGGGTAAGATGGTTTGTTTTGTGTAGATAAAGTGAGGACTGTTAGATATAATAAATGGATGAGATCTTACTAAGACTTAATATATATATTTTGTCTTTTCATCTAGGTTAGAAAAATGAGGAGTCTTTAATTCTTTTCTCGAAGAGGTTGGACTAAGTAGTTGAACGTCTTGGTCATCTCCGGTTGGTTGGTTGGTGAACAAATTCGATTGCCGTTCCCTTAAGTTGCATTGATGTGTTCATTGTGAAAGAATCTGAGCCCACACCTTCAACCATAACAAATGAGCAACAACAGAGGTTTTTTTTTTTTTTTTCACATTCGAACGAGGTAATGATTAATATTGTTATCAATCTCAATACAAATAATTGGGATATCTACTAATTTATGCCTCAACTCTAGTTTACTTGCTGATTGTGATGACTGGGAATTCTTTAGATAATTCTTAGCATATAACGTTGAATGTCATTTCTTAAGCTATTTACTTGTTTACACTTTAATAAATTTATGTTGCATGACAATGTTTATTTTGTAGATAATGACATTTTGTGTATCTCTCAGTTTGATGATAGGTGCCCATTGATAGAAACACTGGGAACGATATGATCAATATCACAAGAGAGCCTCTTCGTGAGAAAGGTGACATAAGTGGCCTTACTCTTGAATGAGAGGTAATTTTTTTGTTAACTAAAGAAAAATAATGATATTACTAACAAAAATATCAAAATGATGCTACTGCAAAACTTGATCACTATTTAGCAATTCATGGGAAAACCCCTGCATTCTTGTAGCATACAATACATCAACAAATTCTTATTTACAATATAAAGGTTTTTCTCAGGTCGAGTCTCGAGAAGAAAAAATAAAAACTAAAAGTTCTAAAACGTAGATTAATTAAATTAAAATAAATTTTAATCTTAATTAAATAAGCAGTAGACATAACGCAATAAGAACTGGCATGTGATAAAGATAACAGTTCTGACTCGCATAACAGTGTTCGTTTACCTAATCTTGTTAAGTGCAGAAATTAAAGGATTAAATACGAACACAAGATGTAACATGGTAAACCCCGAAAGGAAAACATCCACGGGCCCCAATGCCATGGGTAAAAATAATCTACTAATAATCTTGTTCAAAAATACAATAGTATCGATTTTTGTAATTTCGCAAAATTAACAAAATAATAATCAAAAGAAAACAGATCAACTCCCTTTGATACTTCTTCTTCTGACTTGTTGATGAAGTGGAATCAAACCAACCGGTTTTGACTTTATCACCATTTCCCTATTGTACTTGACTGCAACCACCACTTAGATTAAAAACTCCCGTTCTTAACTTCACACCAAGTAGCTTAAACAAGATATGAAATTGTTCGTTGAGCACCAATTAATTTTTGATTCTTCAATGAGTTTGAAGAAAACCTTTTTGCTTTGGAGTTTCAATGAAGCATCGATTCTTGTTTTCTACAATGGATCTAGGCGGTTTTTGCTTGGAGAAAACAAGAACAAAAATTATATTTCAAAGCCTTAATTCCTTATTGATTTTTACTCTTACTTATAGTTAAAGTAGAAATAAAATTAGAAATTATTTCTTACCTAAAAATCTGCAACAAGGATGGTAAGAAAATTAGTAGAAAAGAATATATAGAAAGATATTCTTAGATTTGTGGAAGGACATAATTTAGGAAACTAAATATTTCATTCCTAAACAAATCTAAGAGAATAAGAAAAGATTCTTTAACATAAAAAAAGAACTGTTAATAATATTCATGAGATCAGAATATATCAAGTATAAAAATAGAATAAAATCCCAGCTTTACTGATTTGAAAAAATAATCCGCTTATCAACCCATTCAGTCAGAATTAGCGTTATCCAGACCAGTAAAAAATGAAAACGTTGACATGATCTTTTATCATTAAAAATCAGTTATATTAATTAAGAGAGCCAATATATAAAAAGTGAAAAATATGACACCAACAAAATCAACAAGAAAACATTGGTGCAAATGTCAAGTTACTTCATTCACCACTTTTGACATCGAGACCCACTTTTGACATCGAGACAGGGATTTACAAATTCAGTGATGAAACTTGGCATCTAGGTAAAAGAAAGGTCATTTGAGGGACATGATATGCTAATATCCTTTATTACTAGAACAATTTTTATTCACAATGTATGCTTGTATTATGTCAATACTATGGAAACAAACATTGACTATGTGGAAATCGATTTTTTATTTTTATATTTTTGGAAATTTGGATTCATAGGTAAATTACAAACCAGCGAAACTGAGTTGTTGAATATTTTGGGAATAAAACGGCGCTTGTATGTTAGTGAGAACACTCATCAAAATAATACATACTACATGTTATAATCTTTGATACAAATGGCACTAATCAAATTTGGACTCAATTAATAACTATTACATTTTACACAAACACTTACTTTAGCAATTTGACTCAATTCACACAACTACAAACACAATTGTTACATTATCACGTGCGATGCACGGGGCCACTTTATATAAAGTGAAAAAAAAATATTGACATGTTAAATAATATAATATAAATTACACATAATATGATTGATTTATAAATAATTAATTGATTTTTAGTAATATGATATATACTAAAATAATTGTATTATTATAATTTAATTAATAATTTAATTTTAATAGTTAATATAGAATATACAAAATATTATTTATTTTAAAAAAATAATGAAAATATAATAATTAATTATTGTTTAGTTAAATATATATAAAATTTATACAAAAGTATTTTTATAATTATGCGACCAAAAATTCAATTTAATATTCACATCACTTTTTGTATTCATATTCAAATAGTCAACAGTTTTTAACAAAGTTCTACTACTAAAAACTATAATGCTAAAAGTTCTATTCACAATAGCCCTGTCAAACGAACCCTTACGATGGTAGAGAAACACTGGTGATTTTGCTTAAAAATGCTATAGTGAAGCACGAACACTACAGAGCACAAGGATAATTATATATTTGTCGCACGCATTTTTCTACATTTCTATTTCAATCAATATAAAATTAGCACCCCTAGTTTGGTTACACTAGATCCTAGTTTTGATTTTTGTATTTTATTTTTAAAGGTATAATCGCTCTTTCAACAACCAAAAAAAAAAAAAAAAAAAAAAAAAGGTTAATACATAATTTGAAGGAAAAATGACTTCTAGGATCATATGCAATTTTTTAATACATAATTTGAAGGAAAAATGACTTATAGGATCACATGCAATTTGAATCCATCTCAATGGATCCTCGTTACTGCAACAAATGTAAAAAGTTGAGGATTAAAATGCAATTATAGATAATGGCTTGGGGACCTCCATAGAATTTTACCCCATTTAGAAATTCGGTCCATTTTAATATGCAAAATGAGGCCACCAAATCAATAAGCACAAGTTTCCTCTCTTAATTATTCTCGGAATCGAAGCAAAAGAGAGTTCGTCGCTCCATTATTCCTAATTTATTTTTAATTTTAATCATCAATTCCATATTCCGATCGTAAAATCAGATCGATCTAACTCAATTCAGTTAAACTGTTGCAAATTTTGGAAAAAACAAGTTCAATTTAAGGGGAAAATGGTGTCGGCAAATAGGGAAATGGCGGTTTTCTGCTTTGACACGCTGGTGGCTCACTACAACAGCGAACAAGCTCCTCCTCCTGCTTTTGATGAGGGTCAACAGTATGATATTTATTTACTAAGTTGGATTATTATTGGGTGTTTCTTATTGTTTTATTTTTTTGATGTTGTTACTATTTTTACACGTACTTTTACTGGGTTTTTGTTGGAATATCATTAATCAATTATTTATATGATTACGTTTTTGCGTAGCTTTTTTATTTTTTTATTTTTATTTTTTTGCAGTTCGTAGGTTCTGTAAAAAAGAAAATTTGCATGCAAAAGTTCAGTTATTCGAATTATTTTCTGGATTGTTGGTGGATGCAATTTCGTGTGCATTGTGTTTATTTGTTTATCTCCATTACGGAAGTGTCCTCAAAGCAGATTTCTTTTTGGTTTTCTTGAATTGAAGGATAGCAATTTTCCGGGGAAAAAAGAATTTTGAGATTGAATATAAGAAACAAATTTTGACTTAAAATTGCTCGTCCTTGAATGGTGTCAAGACCTTGGAATAAAAAATGGACGACGCAATGAAATTTATTTCCTATACTTACGAAAAGATGTATTAATTTTCCATTTCCTTTCTTATTTTGTGCACCCACGAGTATTAGGCACCTTGTGAATTTCTTCTGAATTAAGCCTTTGTTTGGTAAAGCAAAAAATTGCTAAAAAGCTAAAGTCAAAGTTATAAATTAATTTTAACCACACATTTTATAGGAGCTACAACTTTTATTAGCTTTTCAATCATATATTTCATCAACTTTCTATCAAAATATGCTAAAAAGCTTTCTCAAACAACCCCTAAATTTGTGGAATTGTTTTTCTTTATCCTCTTTTTCATCACTTCTTAAATCTCAAGGATGTATTTTCTATTTTTTTTTCTTTTTCCATCCTTTTTAATGAAAGTGTAAAAGTAATACTTTAAATAACTAATTGCATGCTCACGACCAGAATAATGTGGATATATTGTTTATCGTTGGCCCAAATTACACTCTGGTTTCAGCCCATTATTTGTAACCTGGAAGAAAGTGGTGAATGGAGGGGAGCCTCGTCTACGTGGATGCATTGGAACTCTCGAAGCTCACTGCTTAATCAATGGTTTCAGGGACTATGCTCTAACGAGGTGATTCCACATAATATATTCAAATTCGAAGTATTGGTTGCATCTTTTTTGTGCACTCCATTTCTGAGAAATCAGACATGAGTAAATAAAAAATCGTCGTCTCAGATTCCACTAGCTTCTCTCTTTTGGTATCAATGAATCAAATAATTCTATCTTGTCTCGTGTAAAGGCAATCTGACTGCTTGGTTCATTAATTTGTACACATTCTTAACTCCAGCTTGATTAGCATTTTAGTGTTTTTTACACCTGTTTATGAAGTGAAGATTAGCAACACTAATTTTAACCCAAAGTGATTGATAAACATGCTTTTAATCGATGCCCCATCTCCTTACACTCCGGCTATTCAATTTCACTAGTTATGTCTTAATTGGGGTCTTGGGGTGAAGGAGTTATCTGCTAAAACTTGTGGTGTGTGAGTGTACTTATTCCCAGGATTGGAATAAGTCCAAAAAGTGGATCTAGTAAAGTTGGAAGATGGGTATTAAGAATGCAGATTGGAATAAATTTGGAACTTGGTAGATGGGTTATCCATGTAGAAATTTATTTGTAGTAGCTCTTCAGTGATTAGTTATCATGGGGGCTAAAAAGTTTCCTTTCCCTGCCCCTGGTTGTGTTTTGTACTTTGATTCCTTTGTCCATAAAACCAACGTGGAATTTGGTCAACTATGTCAACAATAGTACTTGATCTTGTACTAAGTACTCTCTTCTCTTTAAAGATGCTAAAGAGCATCTTTGGAAAATGGGTTCAACTTTTTACTTTGTTTTATGTTCTTGACTTTTATAAGGACACAGGTTTTTCCCATTGTATTCTTGAGTAATTATTTAGTTAGTATGTTGTAATTTTATGATTAATTCCTTATTGGAAACATCTCATTGAATTTCCGCCAGTTTAGCAGTGGCTAATTTAATTCTTCATTTTTGATATTTTCCAGTGCCCTTAGGGATCGTCGATTTCCCCCTATACAAGCTAAAGAATTGCCTCACTTGCAATGTACAGTTTCCATTCTCACAAATTATGAAACTGCTCGCGACTACCTTGACTGGGAGGTAGTCTTCCAAATTGTGAATTTCCTAGCATTTTCACGTGTGCTATGTGCGATTTGTCTGACTATGCAATCTTTGTTAGTACTTGCATTCATCTTAGAACTAGAGTAATAAGCTATGTTCCTCCATTGTTCTTATCATGCTGCATATGCTATAGGTTCATGTATACTATGATACATATTGTATCCTACTAACACACTGTATCATACTGCCCAACAGTATTTTCGTGTATTAGAACAAGGTTTTGATCAATTCAAACAATAGTATGCATATTATTGAGTTTTTATGATATTTGCTCATATTCTGATTCAGTATATGGTCACTGCATGATCATGTAATTTCACGTCATTTTTAACCCACAGATGCCTATAGGTTGCTTTGAATAATTTGATGGGGGAGAATGGAATGTAACATATACTAGCAGTAACAGGATATAGGTCTTTTAATCATTTTGAGAATGATCCTCAGAAGTAGAAATGTTTTGTTATTGTCTCTGGTAATTGATTCTACTTGCATTATACATTGTTCAGTTCAATTGGACGAATCCCATTCTACTCTAGCTGAGTGTAAATGAGGAAACTCAGTTTATATCCTTTGACTCCCCTTCTACACTTAATATGTAAATGAGGACACTCAGTTTGTATCCTTTGAATGGTTAATGTTCTTTTGGTTGTTTCAATGGCCAAATATTTGTTTATTATAAATCCAGAATTTTGTTAAAGAAGATTCCATCTACAAGAGATATACCAACACAAGTGACTGTAACTGCAATCTCAGATGGTCTAAATGATTCAGTACTGAGTTGTCCCCCATGCACAAACACAAGGGACTAAACTATTTTAGCCCTCCAGTTGCTTTTGTAGTGACAACTTTAATTCATACTGTATCCCCCTAGTTTTATGTGAGAGTTCTCTAAATATGTTGTTTTACATGCTGCAATATGAGATTGTTCACATTCGTTTTTCATCCTAATCCCTTGATCTACTAATACTTTCCAAATTGTTGTGCCGAGATGATCAGATTGTAAATTCAATTATGATGAGTTAATCTTAATTTTTCTTTTATAATCCTTCTACAATGTGTAGCTGGATTATGGAATGCTCCCTTATGTTATGATGTATAGGTAAGATGTCTTCATTCTAAAGCTTGGTTGTACCTGACCAAATTCAGTAGGAAGGACAAAAATGAGCCAATCCCCAGTAAGAAAATTGTTTTGCTCTATATTTTTCTCAAGGATTAGTGTGTTTGTGCAGGTCGGAAAGCATGGAATGATTATTGAATTTACTGATCCTGACTATAATACTAGGCGAAGTGCTACGTACCTGCCTGAGGTGGCTGCTCATGAAGGTAACTTCTAGTGCTTAAGATTTCTCTGTTAGCACAAAATAATAGCAACAAGGTAGCAAGACCAAAAGTTCCAACCCCTTCTAGAGTCCCTTGCTGGAGAGACTGCATAAGATAACTGAGTTGATGAGGACGGCATGATATAGGCCTATCAGTAATAACGAGGAATGTGTTGATTGACAGGGTTCTCTTATTTACGATCGTGAGATAATCTGATCTTATTATATCTTCTTTCTTTTCCAAGGCAACTTGATTTGATAGTTTCTTTTTGAAATTGTTAATAATATCAGAAATGTCATAATAGATTAACAACAAAGGAAAAACATTATACGTTACTGTGACACATCGATGGAAATAAGCTAATTATTCCCTAACATGAAGAGAATTGATCTAAATAGAGGTTTGCAAATTCAAATTGTAGCCAGCTAATTGCTTGGATTCTGCAGAAATACATTACACAGGTGTGTGCGACGTCTCTCTCCAATAGTAAGTAGCTCAATAGTGATAATTTGGCTATGAAGGAAGAGACTCGTAGCCTTGCACAACATGTTTTCTTCATTGGAACCCATGTTCCTGATTCTTTGTTTTCCTTTTCCATATAGGCTGGACAAAGATAGAAGCAATTGACTCGTTGATTCGGAAGGCAGGTTACAACGGCACCATAACTGAGTCATTGCGGAAGCGTATTCGACTTACCCGCTATGAGAGCACCTTATTTACCATGCACTTCAGTGAGTATCTTGCTTATGTCAAGACAGCTAGAGGTGCTGCTCCAACTATTAATGGAGCAAAACCACGCTAATTGTTTCTTTACCTTCATTTAAGCCACAGAACTTGTATGGCAGATATGGGAAGGTACTTAATTTAAACTGAATTATGGTTGGGACCAAATTCTGAATGTTCCAACATGTTCCAGTAATTGTTATTGCATCTGTTGTAACAATTTCTTCAAATTCATTTGATTTTGAAGAATACATAAAGAAAACTGAAGTTGAACTCAGGTACTGTGCTAACTGCACAGAATGAACATTCTACAGCTCCTCTGGGAATGAGGTGCAGTGTTGTAAACTTATCACTTGTTGTATAATTGTTGCTTTGCTGTGTTTATATTTGTTTTTACTTTTACTTTACTTTTACACTCTTTTCTCTATTGTGAGTTCTTTTCGTTCCTTTGAACACGGTGTCTTAGCTGTGCCACCTCTACACAGTAGAGGTCACTGTGTGAATATTAAATTTTACCAATGCATTAAATATAAGTTGTACATTGCTTTGATCAGTCATGTAAAGTAGATTGTGTCGGCATGTTTCAATTCATGTTTTGTATAGGTAAGGCATGGCATGGGTCTTGCTAGAGTAGACAGATTTTTACCAGGATCTATTAGCCGTGATGTATATTCCATCATTTAACTTACATTCAAAGAAGCCCCTTGCTCTGGAAAAACAATTATATTTAAATACAACAATGATAGGACTAAAAATATGTTTGGACACTGAATGTATGGGTGTGTTATATTTTAGTAGCTGAACTTAATTTTGTTGCGAAATTATCACTGAATTTTCTCCCACCAGTCACTATATTTTATTCAAGAGGAATGTTATTTATAGTTGTTCACTGTTGGTAGTGAGCCTACATGATATTACTCAACTATAGTAATTATTCATAATTGTTGATTTAAATACATTTACTGCAATTGAGTAATGCCACGTAGGTTCACTAGCGATAGTGAGTGACTATGAATAATATTATTTTTTACTCAACTCTGCCTTAGAAAACTTACGGAATTTGGATGTGATGGATGGAAATTTTACTTTAAATAATTTTATACGTTAAGTTGTTGCAGAAGTTGCATGTAATGGACGAAACTTAGAGTTTTAGAGATTTTGTTCTACATGATTTGATTTTAATTCAATTGGTTACAATGTGCTTATTTGGTTCAGATTAAAATTTGTCAAAAGATTGTAGTTATAAGTCAATAATTAATTTTAATCACATATTTTAAGATATTTGTAATTTTTATTAATTTATTAATTATATATTTTATTAATTTATTATCAAAATTTGCTAAAAGATCTCTCAGACAAATTCAAAATGTATTTGTATTCAATTTTTCTTGAAAATTGAAAGAACAATAACAATTTATCACATGTGGTAGATTCGTCTGAGATCATTCCACGTAGGATTTCGACTTGTGAGTTTCATTAATATTTTCAAAGATGGAGTGGAACCTAGCGAATAACACGATGAAAAAGTAGAACAAATTACTCAGAAAATCAAGTTTGGTGACTAAAATAAGACACTCTCATAACCAGGGGTGGAGCTGGATTGTTAAAAAAATTAATTAATTTTTGAAGTGAATTTTTTTTATTAGTCTCCATCCAAAAAATATTGGCTTCACCCCTACTTCTAATAGAATTTTAACCTAAAAATGATCGGGTAAGCTTGAATTTTGGTTGATTGATAAAAGGGTTAATAACATAAATGCATACCTTTATTATGTCATTTGCAAAACTACTCAATTTAATCATCATAAAAAAAAAAAAATACTAAATGATAAAATAACATATTGGATTTACTGGATAATAAATGCTAGCTAAAAATCATCTTCCTTCTATTTAGATTTAGCCGTTACTAGGAGTGGGCGAGGGTGGTTTAGTTCGGATAGTGAAAGAACCAAAACTACCCGTTTATGTTCGGGTATATTGTAAATAGAATCGGAACCATCCACTTTCAATCGGAACCGAACCGGATCCGGAGCCACCGGTTCCAGTTCGGTTCCGGTTCTACCCTAATTTTATTTTATTTTTTTTTATTTTAAGTATTGTCATTTCAAGCTAAATATACAAACAATTTTTTTTTTTTCTAAATCATACTTTAGCCTATAGGCACCAAAGTTCCCAAATAGTAATCATACTCCTTGATAATAATTAATAAGATATACGGTACCGAAACTACATCTAATGGGACATGTGTAGATTAATGAGTTTTTCCTTTGGGCTTTGAGAGTAATGTGTAATGGGGTTAATTTGGTAAAGAAAAATATGAAAAGTAAAAAATAAATTACAAATTTGAAAAAAAAAAAAAAAATTGAATTTTCGCTCAAATCGGATATCCGGACCGGTCCAGAATCGGATTTGGATTCGCCGGCCTGCAGTCCGGTTTCGGCTCGAGTACTTCAGCTCCGGATAAAATGTCCAAGCCTAGCCGTTACTTCTGTTTTTTATGGATGAATTTCATCCTATAATCATCTCTCATTTTGAATTACAAACAACACATTATCCATCGTCTTCCACACAAGATATTTTCAATTTTAGGTTTATGTTTGCTCCTTCGCTGGTACAGAAAATTATCACTTGATATTTACATATTCAAACATCTTTCACACAATACAGTTTCAATTTGGATTTCTGTGTTCTCCTTTGCTGTCTCTGAAGATTATCACCGGAAATTTATTCACAATATTAAATATCATTAAATCAAAGCGGATTCCTAGGTGATTATTTTAAATTGTAGACTGAAATATTGTTTAAATCTTTTGCTTTAAATGTAATCTAAATTTAATAACCAAATTTGTAATTGTGATCATAATGTTTTTGTAGCTTTTTCGGGTTCTAAAGATTTATAATTTGTGAAGGTTGCCTGATAATTTATTAACCCGATTGAGGAAACTGATCATTTAACAGTAAGTATATTTCATCTAGTAAGATTTTGATTTATTATTTGGTCAGTATTTTTGTGACTAATTTTTTTTTTATCAAATTTGGGACAATGAAGTAACAACACCTTGTATTTATACAGAATTCCAAAAAAATTACTGAATTGTTATTGAATATAAATTGGGTTAGATAATAGTTGAACTTGTATGATCGTATTAAATTGGAACAAAACTATGTGAATTACATTAATTGTAATTAAATTAGGTTATGCAATATATATGCATTCGGTTAATGTGCTTGGTAAATAAATGAATCAGCTTGCAGTTTAATTGGCACTGAACAATATATCAAATGTATAATTTATGTTGTAGATATGAGATCGATTAGTGTGTTGGTTTATTTCAATGGTGAAAGGGATTCTTTGCGTACTTACAATGCTTACTCAATTGTTGGAATAATCATTCCTGTGGAGTGTAGTTATATGAAGTTAGTAGAGATGATAATGAAGAAATTAAAACGGAATCAGTTACAATATGTTATTACAATACATTATCAAATTCTGACGAATGGCCCCTCATAAAATTTTGCAGTGTCAATTCTGTACATTTCTATATACAAATTAAAAAGAACGATTCGGACTTGACAAAGTTCCCACTATGTGTAGATATTGAAAATGTGGTTTTTAATGATGACAATCTCATGTGCTTGGGTAATGGAATGACAAGAGTTGATACTAGTATATATCTCAAGACTATTATAACCAATAATTCTGCTAATGGTTGTTTGGATACTTTCTCGAATCCCATTTGGCCAACTATCGAAGAGATGGGTTTTGCAATATGTGAATACATGACATATCCTAATCAAACTATTGATGACATTGAGTGTGACGTAATTTTTCGTCCTAGTATTGAGGGTGTTGAAGTGAATGCAGTTTTCAGAAATAAAGATTTGTTGATAACAAGTCTAGCACTATATGCAATTCATTATCATTTTCAGTGCAAGGTTTACAAATTAGACAAGAACGAGTACGTCTTAAAGTGCTTGGATGACATCTACAAATGAAGACTTAGAGCTTCGATAATTGTAAGGACGATGATGTTTAAAATAAGAAACATAAAGAATAATCACACATGCCCTTTGGACGCAGCATTAAGAGATCACAGACAAGCAACATGTTTGTTGATTGCGAGCTGTATTAAATACAAGTATGTCTCTGCAAAGATGGTTTACATGCCAGCTGATATTGTAAGAGATATGATGAGAAATTACGGGATATCAGTTAGTTACGAGAAAGTTTGGAGAGCTCATGAATGTGCATTTGAAATAATAAGAGATGATCCAGAACTATCATAAGGGAGACTACCGACATATCTGCAAATGCTTAAACAAACAAATTCATACTCTTATACAAGAATAGAGACATATGACGATAACAAGTTTTTTTTAGCTTCGTGGCATTAGGGGCATCGTTGGAAGGGTGGAAACATTGCAAACCTATTATAGTAATTGATTGAACTTTTTTAACATGTACTTATAGTGTGACCCTATTTACTGATTGTACACAAGATGTTATTAACATTATTTTCATACTTGCTTTCGGTGTTGGTGATTCGAAAAACTATTATTCGTAGAAGTGGTTCTTACTGAGGTTGAAAGAAGCATACGGACTGCGTGACGAACTTGTTATCATTTCTGAAAGACATGATAGCATAGAAAATACAGGCAAGAAGGTGTATCTGAGTGCGATGTACGGAGTGTGTTGTTATCATTTATATTAAAATTTAAAGAAGTAATTTGGTAAAAATGCTAAGTTCATAAGACAGTCGTTCAATGCTGCAGCAAGAGCTTACACATAATCGGAATTCGAAACTCAAATGAGAATGCTAGACTTGATTGATTGGTGTATTCAGGGATATCTGGTTAGTATTTATTTATAATATATTAAACTACAAAAAATTGACTAACGTGATATAAAAATATTAATGGAGAAGGATGTTGGGTACCATAAGTGGTCCAGAGCTTACATGGTATCAAACCGGTTCTTCACAATGACGTCAAACATTGTAGAATCTGTAGATTCAGTTACCAAATCGGCTAAAAACTTTTCAATAGAATCTTTGTTCGAGTCATTGCGTTGTGTAGTACAAAAGTGTTCTACAAGAATGCAAATGATGCCAAAAATACGCTCACAAAACTTGGATTAAGATGTGAAAGCATGATGAGGGATAGATCGATGATATTATTGGGTCTAGAGGTAAGATAACAATTATGTATTGATATATTAATAAATCCCTTTTACTGGCATCACGTTAATGAAATTGTTGTAAAATTGAATGTATTTTTTTTGGTCATATTGATTGATTTCAATATTTTATTGAACACTTTATATGTATTACCATCAAGCAAGAGTGTATACCAGGTGAACGACGAAGCAACATCATACTTGATGAGGCTTGATGAAAGGGTTTGCTCCTACAAACGTTTCCAGATTAATGAAATGTCATTCCACATGCAATAGCAATCCTTGGTAAAAATAACATGTCATTCTACGACTACTACTCACCTTATTATAACAAAGAATCATATATTGCGGTGTATAGCTATATAATTTATCCGCTTGATAACAAGTCTGATTGAAATGTACCAGAAGTTGTACAAAATATGGTGGTTATAGTACATGTTTCAAAGAAAAGCTCTAGAAGGCCACATGAAAAACGGCCCCGTAGTGTGTATGAGGTCAAGAAGACATTGAGATGTAGTCGTTTTTCGGAATACGGTCACAACCGAACAAAATGCAAAAATTCAGCACCATTAAGAGTGAATTCGGAACGAAAAAGGAAGGAGAATTCTAGTAACGTTTTGGAGGTAAACATTTCACCTTCTTATTCATTTCTTATTATCTTGACTTCATTCTTTTTAATACTGATATGCACATAATTGTAGGGAGATTGTTCAAAAAGGGTTGATGTGAACTAGCTGTTTTGAAGACATTGTTTATTGAAAATAAATGTACAATCTGGTCAGAAATGTCATTAGCAAGATGTCGGATAGCCATATGTTTGGTTTAACTTTGCAATCTATGTTTTCATTTCTTTAATACATTGGAGATGTGATTTGATTAGATAATTGTCCATTTGTTATTTGCTGTATTTTTTCATCGAGAACCAATGCTCTCCCTTGAAGAATCAGATTGTATCCATCTAATTTAGTATTAAATGGCTGATCTTTATGGTATATGATTTATGCTTATTTGTGGGATTATACATTGATCTGACTTGACATCCAAATTCATTCTCCAAATGAAGGTGGGATATTGTTAGCCATTGGTACCATAATAATGTCATGCATTAGCTCCAATTAGTAGTTTCTGTTTTGGCCATTATGAAGATTTCAACTGAGCTTGTTAACATTTGATAGAACACCATATTTCCACACAGGTGATATGTGTGTTTGCTGAATTTTCCAATACACATAATGAAATGAGTGTTTAGCTTGACTCCCAAAATATAGATATGATTGGTGATTTCAATTCTTGATCGATCGACAATTGTGAATTAAAATAATTGCATATCAATGAATTATTCGATCACGTATTGACGTAACGGTCTGAAAAGTGTAATATTGATTATGAACAAAATATAATTCTTAATACGAAAATGATTCTTAAAATTGATGATCACAAAAATATTTTTTACGTCTCAACCAAAACATTTATATGAACATGTCTCGACCAAAATATTTATAAGAACATGAAGTGACCTGAAGTACAAATAATAAATAAATGTAAAGATTACAGAAAAATAGCATTAGCATCGTCTTGTGGAGTTGGAATATTAATGCATCTATCATTAGAACGATTTAATGTGTTAAGAATTCAATCAACTTCTAAAACATTGTAAGATATTTGTATATTCATATTCAGTAGATCAAAATTGGTACCCATGGCAGATCAATATTTGAAAATTTTCAAAAAACAACAATCCTTCGATAAAATATCAAATACGATTCTGGATGTGACTATGACGTAATATATCATCATCTTTGAAGCATAACATCTACACTACTTCGTCAGCCTTGACAGGGGTATATCAGGCTTCTTGATTAAGTACTTGTAAAGTTGAACAGCCATGCGGGCAACAAACTTACTTGGCATCGCATTTATCTTTTTCTGGAAGATGTACTCCTTGTACTTGATCACAAAAATCCCACAATTACTGATGTGAAAGACATAAAAGATATAAATTAATCATTGAAGCAGTAGAAAGAAATTTACAAACATTACAAGTTCTAAATCTTACCTGTTTGTTTGTTGTGGGATATCTTTACACAAATAGCAGGGCAATGAACTATCGGGGGTTACATAACTCAACACCTTGGTTCGTTGAAGGAGGTAAGGGATAATGTGCCGCAGTGGGTCCATGAAAGCAAGTACAAGGACACCCTAATTATTTTGAAAGAGAAATTGTACACATTGAGATGCCAGTTTGCTATGTTAAAATGTGCTAAGATCCAATGGGCGCGCTTATCCATGAAAATGAGAATAAAGACATGATCAATGTCTCTCCAAATATTCCCAAACCATATTTTGTTGCCAGTTAGATACGTCATAAGTGAGCTCTGTTTGTCTATGACTTTGCTGTCCTTCATGAATTTATCAAATATGGATCGGATCTTGAAATCAAATAGACAATCAATACACGTTGCCCTGGATTCATTCAGACTGTTGAACTTTATCTTCATTCCCAGGTAGTAAAACATTCCATCGATATGCTGCAGCATTTTGTCATGTGTCATACATATGAAGAACTAAAATAGAATGAATGATAAAATCAAGAAGAATAGAAAATATTACTTCGTCGTCCAGTGGTACTCCAACATTCTTCAGTTCATACCACCATATTTGAGAAGCAATGTGAACTGGTCCAATATCCATTGCGGGTGATATTCCCATATCATCTTTGTGAAATTTTCGAAGCCTAATCAGTTATAAATATAGAAATGTTATTACGTTATTATAAAATAAATGTGGTAAATTGCAATTTGATCAAATACACCTAATAAATATAGAAAAAAGGCAAACACTACAATCCACACCCGAACAACAGCATAATTGAAAATTTCTGAACATATTACAAGATTATAGTGAGAATGACTGTTGTTTTGAAGAATAACCATTCAATTATCAAATTTGGAAATTGACTTGTCCGCATGCAGATGAAAACATATATGCTACTCACGAAAATAGTTGAGTCTAAAATGACATCTACTGCAAAATTCCAAACATGACAAATTTGAACTAATTTAGAAACTATATGAATACCCATTGCACAAAAACATTAATGATCGCGAATATACAATGACAATTTTGAAAAATCTTGAAAAGAAATCCAGAAAAACTAGAAAATATGTCATCTGGTATTAACACAAACAACAAAAATTCAATTTTGGTGAAATAAATTTCACTTATGCAATTTAAGAAACTGATGGTACTAAAAGAAAATAACACCTTTTCCCTTTGGATCACCGGAACTCTGACCTTCTTCTTTTACGTCTTGTTTCGATTTTTGTTGCTATGACATTTTCTTTTTGTAGCTGAACTATTATGCCTGAATGGACTTTTTGTCTTGATTTGTTCACGCTACGAGACGGTGCCATTTTTAAAATACTGTATAAACAACCATTATCATGATTACTTGAATATATGGAAGAGTATAAAATTATATTTTTAATACTGAAAAAAATTAAATTGCTACGATTCAGATTGTTAGAAACGAGAATCACTCACAGTGATGAAATTGGTATGAAATTTAATTAACTTGAGACTTAGAAAGCCTATTGATTTGGGTGGAGATTGGGGTTGTGATGCTTGCTTGTTCTGG
Organism: Forsythia suspensa; assembly: GCA_023638005.1. Lineage (NCBI taxonomy): Eukaryota > Viridiplantae > Streptophyta > Magnoliopsida > Lamiales > Oleaceae > Forsythia > Forsythia suspensa. The sequence continues at coordinate 32,219,701 of CM042674.1, read as the reverse complement.
ATACTTTGTAATGACCCGAAAATTTGTAGTGTTAATAAATTTATTTTAAATCTGAAAAATATAATGAAACGAGGAATTTACTTAAGCTGTCCCGAAAAGTGCCTCAAAAAGTTGTAACATTTAGTATTTAATTTAAATCCGAATAATAAGAGAAAAATCGAATTTAATAAATTATGTTAGGACTTAATTGATTAAATGTACAAAGTTGGGTTCCCCAAAAAGTTGAAAAAAGTAGAGTTTTAACTGTTAAGCCTTTTTAGATAAGTCAAGCAGCCATCTTTGATGCAATCATATGAATTCTGTATTGGTCGAAATTCTACGACTCTTATATTGTTGCGAAGTACACAACAAGAAATATTACCATATACACCCACTTTCGACTAAGAAATCAGCCCCAAAAGATAATGTCAAAAATGTTCCAGAAAATGAGAAATCTGAAAAAAGTTCAGAAATTTCAGGAACCCATGTTCGAATAGCCATTTTTAGAACGGTTGTATAATCACTGTGGTTGTCCATTTTCTACGATTCAAAATGCGTTGCGAAGACCCACGTTAGTTCTTCTGTTCAACCCTGATCAATGAACCTTGTGGGAGAATTCAAAATCGATGCTGAAAGCAAAAAATTCGATTCAGAAAGCTCAATTATTCATTACAGACAAAAGTCGAGGATCTTACAATGAATTATTATGAGAATAGTGTCTTTAAAAGTGCTATGACATTTATCAAACTATTGATTCAAAATGATATTTCTATTAAGGATTATCTCTGCAAAGTCGTAAGACCATGTATGGAGACTAACGCCTGCCCAGTACTGGAAGGTCAAGGAAGTTGGTGACCTAATGACAGGAGAGCCGACGACCGAAGCCCTGGTAAGAAGAATCATTTTCTTTACTTTGCAGTCGTATCTACTGTGATAAGAAAGCGTTCTTAGTTCAGTTCGGTACGTGGGTCTCCAAAACTCGATGTCATAGGTTCAAATCCTACAAAGCATGATTTCGTTAATTGTGACTAATTACAATGAAATAACCTCACTAACTTGAAGAGCAATGTCAAAAATAAGCAAGCACCGACTTTCAAAACAGGACCCACAAATGGATCTAGGTAGTAAGAAATCTGACAATTTTTATATTAAGAAATTGGCAAGTGGGCTAAGTAGGATTTGCTGTAGAGATTTGTCCATATTATGTCTCCCCTAGTGTCCCCATCACACCCTACAAAAACTATAGGAAAATGAAAAAGCATTACTTGGAGGCCAAGTGAAAATCTTAACCAAATCTAGCAAACTTTACAAGTGGCCCAATGAGAATAAAAATAATCATGAGAAAAATATATTAATGTATATACATAAAAGTATGTGTGCTGTGTGGGAGAGGGTATGACTCCTCCTATAAATACCCTCTAAATTAAGGCCACAACTTGCCATTTTTTCTCTTTATAATCATTATAACTCTTTCTTATTCACACACTCACTAACAATTAAAGAAGAAGAGAAGAACCCATTTAAGAGGAGAAAATATATCTAAGAGAGAAGGTGAGTCAAGATCTAAAATTTGAAATGAAAGGGCTTGGTGTGGAGGTCCCCTAAATTAATAAAGAAATCTTCACACCCGAGCCCTCAAGGACCCTAAACGGGTAGTAGCAAAAAAGGGACCAAAAATCTCAGGTTTCATGGTGGAGAAAGTCATATCTCAGGGGTTGAAAACTTGGTTTTCAAAATAAAAATACACTCTATACTTCTTTGTCTCGGAAGGTATTGGTACCCTGTATTTTTTGTTTTAAAATGAGATATCAGTATCCTAGAATCTCTGCATCATGAAGGTCTGAGATTTGATTTTCGCAGGGTTCGTTGCCTCTGCCTAAAGATTCAAGTAATAACATTCTACAAGATTGTGATATATAGGACTTTTTATTTTCAGATATATCAAAACTAACCGCAACGAGTTGTAAGTAACTTACGTAATTTGTCTTATGTGCAATATATATATATATATATATATATATATATATATATATATATATATATATATATATATATATATATATATATATATATATATATATATTAAGATATGAGATATTGTGAGCATCTTGAGCCTATTTATCATTCATGCAACAAGAAGGAATAATGAAAATGAGAAGTTATTTTGTGTTATACATGCTCAACTTGAGTTGAGAAAACAAAGAATACATATAAAGACAAGTTGTTTCATAACACAATAAATTCTTCAAGCCTATTTGTACACTATGAAGGGACAAAAAGGTTCAAAGAAAAGAGTTGATTAACTATGGCCAAAAGTTAGAGCGACTCATATGAGGACACGAGGTCCGATTAAAGTTAATGAATAGCCAATGGTAAAAGTAGTCCATAAAGGGACGAAAGGGTCCAAAGAAAAGAGTTGATTAACTATGGCCAATGGCAAAAGTAGCCCATAAAGGGACGAAAAGGTCCAAAGAAGTTTGGCCATCGTGCATATGCACAGAGAATGTTTAATTTGAGTGCTCGGTGTACAAGTATTGTTTAGGAGAAGGGTTTTAAGAAAGATAAAAGATACATCTATGTGCAATATCATGCATGCACCGTATTTTACTCATTGAATGTCTCCATTCATAGTCGTTTCAAGACTCTTGTAGGAAATAAATCGAGATTTCCTTGAAATCATTGGGGTAAAAGTGGGAGCTTGCTTCGGATGGCCAAGAATACCATTTGATCACCGAGATAGAAGTTTGGTCATATTACCCCATCGACCCTGGCTATAAAAATATAAAGTTACCTACTTTTTTGTAGACGTGTATGACTATTGGACTATGGAATATCTTGCAACCCGCACTTATGCAATGTAATAGCTTAGGTGAACTCATCTTTAGAAAGAAAAATATAAGAACTTCCCCTTTTATTAAAATATCTTGTAATACTTTTGAAATGAGCTTAAAATATATGGGTCATTAATGAAACGTAAATTTTTTATGAGCCGTGTTGGAACAAAGTTGTAAATGATGTATTTTCATCATTTACTTAAGCTTATGTTTTGTGTAACGATCTAAGGTAAGGGAGAAGAAATGAATCAAAAGATGAAGATCCATCTCTATTTTTCTTCCGCTATGTTTAATTTATCATGTCCTATCATTTGGTTTTACTATTACTAAGTATACCCGTTTTATGCACCAAAGATAAGAAGAACCCGAAGCAAAAGAGAAAATGACGACCTACAAATGTAGTCTTTGATTATCCCTAATTGTTTCCCTAAAAGATAATGTAAAAAACTATTATAAATATGATTCAATCTAGCTTCTAAACAAACAAATAAACTAATCTGCTTTCTGCATATGAGGGTACTAATACCCTCTAATCTAGTTCCTAATACCTTACTGGGCAGAATAAAAAAAAAATAGATAGAATTTCGGGGTCGCCACAAGGCTTGGTATGAGAGCTTTGATCTAAAGGTTGTGCAGGCTTTGATCAATGGTATTCAGCCATCGAAAATGACTTCTACCTCAGGTATGCCACGAACTCTTTCCATTTATAATATTTAAAGTTTCTTTTTTCAAGCTATATGTGTTTTTAAATGACTTTGGTGATTATTCCAATTATCATAAATTGTCTACTTGCTTATTAGCTTAGACCAGGCAGTTCAACTTAGGAATTTAGAGCCTATGAAGATAAAAATTGATATATAATTAAAATAGACTAAGAATGACAAGAGAAAGCACTTTTATACATCCATGAAAGCATAAGCAAGTATCAGACACAATGTGAGGATAAAGTCCTCTAGCTTGCAATTAAACAAAGTTAAATTAATATCCAAGAACATGGTTAGTCGAATTCATAAGACATTGTTAAAGGACAAAAGGAGTCAAATGCTTGAGGTATATACATCGAGGGTGGATGAACAACTAAATATCTTCATCCTCCGTATCTTGTAAACTATTGATCATTTCATCCATATGATCTTGTCTAGCCATAATCTCTCGGTTTTATACACGGAACTCTGGAAAATTATCCATCACGTTAGCTTGGAAAGTTAAAAAATTAGTCATAAAGGCCCAATCAGCTGGTGAAGGTGGCATGAAAGGAGCAGCCCCCACAACCTCTACGCTTCCAATATTCTCTCTAGGTTTAGTCCAAACCCCGTCAACAAGTTCAAATCGGGCTTTCATAAGAGAGCTTGCCCCGATTTTAGTATTGGGATGCATTGAGATTAATTTTTCTCCCTTAAGATCCACTTCTAATTTGATTGCCATATCAGTGATCAAACGGCCAAAAAGTAGCCTCAACTCTAACTTATTCCTACACCCTACCATCTCCAAAATAATTAAATCATATAAGTCTATTTTTCGGCCTAAGGCAATCTTCCACATCATCCATGTATCCTCATTAGTTAAAAAAGAAAGTTTTCCTGTTCGAGGCTTAAGAACATGAATAACAAATAAATAGAGCAATTGCATGTCTCTGTCTAAAGAGAAAACGTCCCTAGAGGGTTGGATCAGGGCCTCATTTTTTATTTTTTATTTTAAAAAAAGACAGGCTTCAAGCTGATTAAATGTCCCACTATAAAATTATCTTCTAATCGGGATTCTATATAATCTAAACAACAAGTTTTCATTAACTACAAGGGCAGTATTCTTCACAAACGTTTTAAGGTACTCGACGTTAGGTTCGACAATTTCAGCATTGGCATAGAAATGCCTTACCATATTTTCACAGTAGCCTCTAGATAAGTCCAGAAAATCCATCCACTCAAAGTTACAAAATTGTTCCAAACAGGCAAAGTTCAAAGATTCCAGAAAAGAAAAATCGATTTCTCAACCCAGTAGAACTTCTCAATAAGAAAACGAAGGATACCTGAGGAATGTAGCCTTATTCTAAAACTAAATAGAAGAAAATTCCTTTTCATTGGCCAGAATTCCAGTCCGGGAATGACCCGCAGCGGCCTTATTCTTTTCCATCATTCCCTCAACTAAAGGTTCGATAGTTTTCACCTTAAAACTAGCAGATTGGGCACCCTTACCCTTAGTAGAGGCTTTCTTTGAAGGACCCATTAAGAAAATTGAGGAAATTTTGGATTAATTTGAAGTTTTGATGATTTGGGAAAGAAGAATGAAGAAACCAACGTGAAGAAGAGAGAGAAAGATGAAAGGAATTGTGATTTGGGGTAAAATAAATTAGGGTTCGGTTAAAAATCTCATTTTACCTATCCATTTAAAAAAAGAGAGGAATTTTTTTCTAAATTTACAAATCTGAAATTTCGCGATGTGTCATGATACCTACCTATAGGACATAGGTGTCAATATCCTCCCTCAACAGAAAGTGTTTGATATTTCTCTAAATTTAAAAAGGTAAGGATCCTGAAGTATTTTCCTTAACATATTAATATATACTTATACAGAATTGATAATTGCATTTGAAAATGATGAATCAAAATTTTTTAAAACGAACTTTAAAAAACCTTATCTTATTTAGATCATCAAGTGTGGCAAATTGAACTATTGATCAATTTACCCAGTTAGTAGAGCATCAGGCTCGTCAATTTGAACTAATTAAAGAGACGTTCATAGTTTTTTTTTTTTTCTTTCTAGTAACCTTAAAACCACTTAAGATTTGAGAACATAACAAATTATCATAACAACAAGTACAATTTCTAAGGTTTATTTTCAGTTCATGTATGAGAATTAGACTCTGAAATTTGACAAAACCACAAGACCCATTAGCCAGATAAGATCATGCATTCGCCATGCTTTTTTAATACAATACACAAAAATAGTAATACACAAATTATACCGCACATCCTAACAAAAAAAACTGAGGAATAGAAACAACTAACTCTTTTTTATGTAAACATACCCATTCTCTCTCAAAAGTAATGTAGCGTAGGGCCTACCACTACACGAATTAAGACCTTCGGCATAAAAATAGAATAAAATAGTGAAATGCGTGGGGATATTTTCTCAAAACTTGCCAAAATCAAAAGATGCATCAATCCTTGAAAAGGAAAATAAGTGATATTATATTATATTTAGTGACTAAAATTGAACAAGTTTTCAAATATTAGACACCTTGGCAGTCCAAACTTGAAAAAAAATTTGGTTATACATTAACAATCGTGGTTTATTCTCTTTTGCATATGTAACTTGGTTTTTTGAGAGAAAAATTGTAAGCCTAACATCCTAGTTACTTTTCTTGTTCTCTTTGTGTGTTGTACAAAGAGTAGAAATTGGTAGGTGTAATAAAGTTTAGGATATTATTTCTTACGATTCTCGGGTGAGTGAAATTCTATATGATTGTAACAATTTTTCATATAATAGAAAAAATATGTCTCATTATTTTTTCTCTGCACAAGGATCTTGTGAGCAATAAATGAATTAGTCTCAATTCTCAACAGTGGTATCAGAGCGTCAGGTCGTTTAAAGTGTTGGCGCACAGAGAAGATATGTCTATCCAATATGACGTGGAGAAATTTGACGGAAGAATAAATTTTGACTTGTGACAAGTACAAGTCAATGATGTTTTGATTTAGTCTGGACTACACAAGACTTTGAAAGGAAAACTAGCCCCCTATTTCCAACAAAGATACTGAAAAATCTAGTATGAGCAATGAGGATTGAGAAGATTTGAATTTGAAAGTTGCAAGTACGATACGTCTCTGTCTAGCAAAAAATGTTCTTAAAAATATTTATGGAATATCTGCTGCAAAAGAACTTTTGGAAAAATTTAAATAGATGTATCAAACAAATAATCTTTCAAATCGGTGTACTTGAAAGAACAATTTCATTCTTCACGAATGAATACATGTACAAAAATCTTAGACCACTTGAGTGCTTTCAATTGGATCGTTTATGAATTGGAGGCTATTAGAGTTAAAATTGATGGTGATGATAAAAATTTAAGACTTATCTGGTCTTTTCTATCCTCCTATGAACAATCAAACCAATTTTGATGTATGGAAAAGAAACTGTGAGTTTTGAAGAAGCTATAAGTAAATTAATTTTTGAAGAAAGAAGGTTGAGTGGTGGAAGTAATATTTCATCTAAAAACTATTACCTATTGCTGAAAAATGAAAGAATAATAACTCTATGAAAAAGAATGTATCTTATTGGAACTGTGAACAACCTGGTCACGTGAGGAAAAATTGTCCAAATGGTAGAGAGGGCTCTGCTAATTGCTCGAAATTAGATACCGACAGTTTGTCTTTCTTTATGGGAGATGATGATGTCGTTGGAGTAAATATTTACATCTTCATGGCATGAGCTAATTGCCACGATAGATGATGTATTACTACTAGCATGTCCACATTTTGCGCATAGACATTGACTTGATATTAATACAAGATGTATGGTGGAATTGATGTCAATGGCTGATGAATTTCCAAGTAAGTCAAGCAAAGGAGTTGCACCATAATATTTCAGCAAATTTATTCGACATGAACCGATGAAATTCTTAGAATTTGTTAATTCTAAGTGAGTATACTTTTATATTAGAGTATGTTAATTCTCTGTTTTGAGAATTAGAATTGTCAAAGTTTACCATTTTTTTAAGTCTCGGGATGAAAAGCTGCAGAAGAGGAGATTGAATTTTGACTCATGTTTCGTCAAGGTGGAGATTGTTGTGATATTTTCTTAAAACTTACCAAAATCAAAAGATGCACCAATTGGTTGAAAAGAAAAAGATGTGATATTATATTATATTATATTTAGTGACTAAAATTGAACAAGTTTTCAAATCTTGGAATATTGGCAGTCAAAACTTGAAAGAAATTTAGGTCATATTTTAACTATAAATTGACGTGGTTTATTCTCTTCTGTATATGTGACTTGAGGGTTTTTTTAGAGAAAAATTGTAAGCCTAGCATCCTAATTGTTTTTCTTGTTCTATTTGTGGATTATAGAAAGAGTAGAAATTGGTGGGTATGATAAAGTTTAGCATATTATTTTTCTTACGATACTCGGTTGAATGAAAATCCATATGATTGTAACAAGCGTAGTGTTTTGCCAACTTTGCTCTTCTAAAACGTGAGAAAATTAACGATTGCAGAATTATGTAAAAACACGAAATATACAAATGGAACTAAAGATTAAAGATTGAAAAATCTTTTTTTAAAGGTAGGAGACGAATTTGCTAGAGATAATAAAGACGGTGTACTTAGCATAGAGTTTTAAAGAGTTTTATAGATTTTTTTTAATTAACAGATTTTTATGAAATTTGTGAACTTTTATTGATTTTTATAAATTTTGATAGAAATAATAAAAGTCTTTCACATATCTCTTTTATAGTTTTGACTTTTACCGACTTTCTTGTATATAAAACTATATGCCTGAATAACTTATTGCAGATTCTTGTTTTATTGAATTATTTATTTTTGTAGTACAATGTAATACAAATTTTGACCGTTTCTTCCATGACCAAATGATCCACAACATATGAATTAAAATTTAAAACACATAATAACAAAATTATATTACTCATGTTAATAAAAATATATATTTTTTAAATAATATAAAAATATAAGTAATTATAGCATATCAGTACTCTTTGAGGTACAAGAAAAAGAAATTTATCAACATGTCCAAACATGTTATAACTTATTAAACTAAATAACCAACCAATATAAAAAAATTAATTACAAACTATTTATTTTATAAAATATTATAAACTTTTAATTACAAATTCATCGTTTTTCATAAAAAATGGGGAAAGACGAAAGAAAGAGAGAGAAAATTTATAAGAATTTTTTAATTACAAATTGAATTTTTTTTTTCCATAGAAAAAATGGGGAAAACAATTAAAATGAAGAGAAAGAAAAATCGAAAGAGAATATTAAAAGGAGAAAAAAAGGTAAAAGAAAGAGAAACAACTTATTTATTTATTTATTTTTTAATCATGGTTCTAGGGGTCATAAATTGAAAAAAAAAGGAAAGAGAAATATTGAAGGAGAAAAACTCACATATTCAAATATATTTTTTGTTTTATTTTTATTTTTTATGTGAAAGTATTCCAAACTCTTGAGGTGAATGGGAAACAATTTGTGAGATTTTAGAGTTTGTTTGGTGCAATGTTTTAGTATTTTTTTGATGACAAGTTGATGAAATATGTGGTTGAAAAATTAATAAAAACTATGAATTCTATAAAATGTGTAGTTAAAATTAATTTTTTACTTTAATTTTAGTTTTTTAATATTTTTAAACTCCACCAACAAACAAGCTCTTATATTTGTACTTTCTGCATAAAGTTAGTAAGTATAAATTTCATAAAAGTATTTACGTAACTTTTAAATTTTTTTGATTTTATTATCCAATGACTTTTAAAACTTTTAAATAGTCTATATTGAATATTTCAAAACTTTTATACAATTTTCAAAAATCTATATTAAGTACATCCAGACTTTTTAAATTCTATTACTATTTCCTTGTATTGGGTAATCTTATAAACATCATCTTGGGATTCAACCAGTGGTTGTGAACCATTTAACGGCTGGCTTTCTAACTCTGCCTTACCTATAATATCTTCCACTTCAATTGAACAACTGAGAATTTCTCAATATCATAGCCCCCCCCCTCCCCAACATTTTATTATTTGTAGGATTCAGATTCATAAAAAATGCCTATACTATCTGATATCACAACGTTTGATTCTTCACCAATTACAAACACTTCTTTTAAATCTGTAATCACAGCAGATGTTAGAGACAAGATTGCCACAGTCAAGTAAAAGACATTTGGTCGTATCACCACGTATTCTATAATTCTAGATTTACTAATATACTCAATTATTGTCAATATATCTTTGTCATACATCAATCTAATCTAGAAATGGCAATGCTCAACTATGCTCGTTGCCACCGGGCTCCAGCTCTGCCGTTGTCCCAATAGTCACAAATGTGACCATTTCTCGTGGGTCAAGCTCATGGGCCATGTCTACGAGCTATAAAACAAGTTGGTCTGTGGCCCAACTCATGAGCCGGTTCATTTTAATTACGAGCTGCCCGACTCATGAGCCGGCTCATTTTAATTACCAGCCGAGCAAGCTCGATTGGTAATTATTTTTGTGGCTCGAGCAGATTAGCCCTACACGAGCTTGAGCCCGAGCCCTTGATGGACTGAGTCTAAACTGGTCAAGTCGGTGAACCCACGGGTCGCTCAGCCTGTTTGACACCCTTAACCTCATCAACCCTTTAGTTAAATTATTCCTGAATTTTCTATACGTGAAGGCTAAGGAAGGAAGATAACCCAAAAGTTCATCAATGTAAGCTAACTCGAAGTACGATAAGAAATCGGAGTCCACCTAGTCAATACAGTGTACCTGTTTATGCAAGTACATCACGTTCTTATGTAAAATTCTCCAATATGTAAGCATTTTATGGTGAAAAATGTTGAAATTTCTTCTGCATTATAAACCCTAAAAATTACAAGAAAAAATACATCGGTCAATTGGAAAGAGGGAAAAATCTTAGATTTTTTTTGAACAATATGAACAAAAAGGAAAGAACTCTTCCACCACTTTATAGTACGTTGGACTTTGGAGGTTCTCCTTTTTCTTCTTCGCAAAAGTACCAATCGTATTTTATTGTGCTTCAAAGACTATGTAATTTTAAAAAGTACCAACGCAAATGGAAGAAAAGATGGGTGATGGCGTGGTGTTATAAGCAACATCTTCAATGGAGGAATGCGTCTTGGGTGTACAAAAGAAATAGTTTTGGAAGGGAATATCCAAATACACGATTCAATTTTATGAGGCACAAGGAATATTCTAGCGGTCTGGCCTGATATTTTTATCCATGTGATTTTATATACTCATTTTTGGGTGAGAAAATGCGTGAATTGTACTTAAAGCAGATAGCGGAGAAAATAGACCGATTCTATCATTGAGAATTTACTATGTATATTTTTTCAAACATTAGAGATGTGTGATATTATTTTTAAAAGTTAAGTAATTTTTATACATTTTTTAAAAGTTGTACCAAATATGTTATTTTATATATATATATATATATATATATATATATATATATATATATATATATATATATATATATATATATATAGGATAACCGTCAAAATATCATGCACACAGCCGCCACTTTTGTCTTTCCATATTTGGTAAATTCGCCATAAATACACTATATTGATTGATTGTTTGTTTATTTTTATGCCCAATTAAATTTCGCCATAAATACACAATATTGATTGTTTGATTGTTTTTATGCCCAATTAAAAGTTGTTATTCCTACTATTCAACCGGATTGATTTCAAAATTATTCAAATAAATTAAATGCACCATACTTTTCAGATCCAGAATAGGATAATAGAACTTCCATAACACGATTTTTATGGGCTGATTTTACTGATTTATTCAAATAAATTAAATAATACCCAGTATTTTTAGAATATTTATATTAGAAAAGTAAATTTAAGAATATATTGTATATACATAGTAATTGGTGTAATTTCCTCAATTTTTTATGCCCAATTAAAAGTTGTTATCATTTTAATTGAACCACAATGATTTCGAAACTAATAATTTTTTATGCCTAATTAAAAGTTGTTATCATTTTAAGTCAAGCAAATTGATTTCGAAATTATACAAAAGTATTAAATGCACCATGGTTTTCACATTAAAAATGAAAAATAAAACATCTACATTTGTTTGTACAGTTCGAACTTGACAAATTGTATAGTTGGCCTTGCATTTCCAATTAATAAAATCCACTACATGTGTAGCAAGACGTTTCGATTTCTGTATCATTATAATAAAACTCATTTTACATTCTCCACAAACACATGTATATGAAATATCATATTAACACTGCCAAATCCAAAATCTGTTAGATTATCATTTTGCTTAAACATTCAGCTATTTTTTTTGTCATATTATATAATCAAAAAAGGTTTCAGCCATTAATTTGGATAGTTCAAGAATACACAAAGTTAAATGGCTTCATTGTTCAATCTCATCAACGATGTGAATCCAACAAAAACATAGTGGGCATTGAAGATGCGTGTCGTCCGTTTGTATGAAGTCCCGGCTTACGGCACCGTGGATGTCTCCTTCAGTCTAGAGTTTGTTTGCCATGACAAAGAGGTTAGTTCATAATCGTTTTCCAAATTTTTGTTAGAATCGTTTCTACAGATTATATGCAATTTTGAATTTTTTTTTTTAATCAAATCACTTAAATGGAAGAATCTTTATCATCTAATTGTGTCTATGCTTCTTCTTTGTGAGTATTTATCGATTTTTTTTGGGGCTGATGTTACTTATTTTTTTGCACCATATGCTATTTATATCATTCATCAAACCATTTGGGTTTGATGAATGCTGGGCTTTTCATTATAGCATGGATTGTAAATTGCCTCCTTATACTTAGGACTGTAGTTCCATAATATCTTTCTGGTAAAATTCTCTAAACAATTTTCGTCCACATATATTTAACTGCTATTTCTGGCATAATAGAATTATTATAATTTGATCCAAGAAACATCTTGGCTAGAATGCTTTTCAACACGTCATAAGTTCAAATTCAAAACTAATGAAATATAAAAGACAAATGGACATGATAACATGACTCTTTATAGTTTGTGTTGAAAAAACTAATACGAAATACTTAGAAACTTATATTCACAACAGTTTGAATCCGTAAAATTTCTATTTGGGATTTGATAAGATGCTTGGGATTTATAGCATTATGATTAAAATCCAATTAAAATTATCCTAGCTTCAATTGTTGTTCTTTATTTGATTATAGACTTTGGAATTGTTGTTCTTTATTTGATTACGGACTTTGGGATGTTTATTAAAATGATATATGCAATCATGCATTTGAAACACGTACATTTTTATTTAGTTTGCATTATTTCTTTTTAAAAAAGGATGATGGTGAAATTTTCATTTCTATGAGAAGGCTTAGTTGTATCAATTCATGCAATTAGGCACGACTAACCAAATAATAAGACTGCAATTAATGTATAAAGTAGATTTTGATTGGCTTTTCATGAACAAGAAATATTTGCATAATTTAATCAATCTGTTTAAGTTGATTCCTACTAGTTTCCATTATTTTTTTATTTTGTAAAGCACGACTAACCAATTTGCATTATTTTTTGGTCTTCAATCCTACCTTGTCTTGAATTTACATGTTGCTTCTAGGGTGAGCGTATTCATGAGTCCATAAAAGCAATCGTTGATACATATCTTTAAGCCTTTGCTTAAAGAGTGAGCTGTTTATGTGATACGACATTTCATTGTCGGGGTCAATAACTTGAAGTACAAAACTATCGGCCATAAGTACAAGATCAACTTCATGACCAAGACTCACATCTATGAGGTGGGTGATGATAGGTTCCCCAACCACATTTTTCAGTTCAAAGGTTTCAACGACATTCTATCTTCGACAAATCTCCCTGACACTGAATTGTTCGGTAATACTTGATAACATACCATTTTTTTTACACACACAATGTTTCTTATAGATTCTTATTGTTATTACATTTTGTTGTCAAATTTGTTGAATAATTTGCTAAATACAACTAACATATACGCAAAAAGTTATTATTGATGAGATTGTTGCCAAAGATACCCCGAATATTAAAGATCTGTCTGGACGAACCACAAAGTTGATTGATATAGTGATTGGAGATCTAGAGTACGTATATATTTATGAAAAGCATAACACTATCTAATTTGCAGTATTTTTCACGATATTAATTCTGATGTCATTTACTAGGGAAAGTCAGTTGCCGTGTACTTTATGGGGTGATTGCGTTGATGAGGTTAGCGAGTATTTGGACAGTGGGCTTTCGGAGCCTTTTGTCGTTTTACTACAAATGTGTGGGGCGAAGATGTTCAGAGGTTTATTACTTGTGTTATATCTAATAGTTCTTCCAATGTTTTTACATTTTGACTAATATTATCGCTTTGCTGTAGGCAAGGTCAGGATTTCAAACACATATCATGTAACAAAAGTAATGGTAAATCCAAAAAATGACCATTCCAAACATTTTATTAATCGGTAAGATATTTGACTCTTTTTTTCACCTAAATTTCATTTTCTTTCAAGCGTTTTCATTAATCGAATTGTGCCGCAATTAATGTCTACATCTTATTTCATCTAAGGTTATTGGATGGAAGGGACAGTAACTCTCAAAAGATAAGTCAAATATCTTCTTACTCTATGTACATTGTCTTTGATGATCTAGCAAGTCAAACTACGCAGATAAGGACCATCGAACAGCTGTCTGATGCTGGAGAGGTGTGACTTGAGTGTAGCAGGCTTTTTCAAAGATTTTTCTATTTGATTTGTTGTTGTGTGATATTAATCGACTAACGAAATAAAATTTATATAATTTAAAATCTAGGTTGGAAGTTTTTGAGTTCTCGCAACTATACTTTCTATTGAGAGTGAACGCAACTGGTGGTACTTGTCATGCAATAGGTGCCCAAAAAAGGTGCAATGTGTTGGAAAACGTTTCTACTGTGAGAAATGTGATCGCCATGAGAGTTCTGGAAATCCAAGGTAGTATAATACATGGCAAATGAGCTATACTTATTCTTAACTTACTTTACAAATTGTTCAATTTTGAAATTAATTAATTTTTTTAAATCTTGGTAGGTTTAAGATACAGGTGACAGTGATTGATGGTACAGGCACATCATGTTTTCTTATGTGGGACTGCGAATTCACCGAACTACTCGGAAAAGACTTGTACAATTGTGAGGGATGGAATAGATTCGGTAAAAAATAATCGCTTTTCTATATAGAAGTTCTTTGTATTGTGTTTTTGTGTTAATATGTGTGTGTGACCCTTCAATTATCAAAAAAAGAAAGGACACGACATACCTACAGAAGTAGAAAGTTTAGTTGACCGTAAGATTTTGTTCAAAGTACAAGTGAAAATGGAGAACCTCGACAGACACAATGATGTATTCACTGTCATAAGGCTAACTGATGACAACAACATTATCTCGAAGTACGTTGATTCTAACGTTGAGAATCAAGAATCAGACCTATTATCAAAGATTGAGAAGAATGATGATGAAGGCGATAAGGTAGTTTTTAATAGTTTTTTAAAATATTAATTTTATTTTTTCTTTTATGCTAAACCTGATTGCTCTTTAAAAAAATTAGGTGTCATCATCTAATGACGAAGTAACAACTCCGTCAAAGGCTCGGATCAACAATGTTATCTCTGACGATGGTCCCGAAAGCAGCGCACCTAAGAGATCATTGTGCAGTGATTTGTCGAATAATGTTGCCCATAAGAAGCTGAAGAGTATGATCGAAGAAGAGAAGGACTGAAGATCTTAAAAAACAACATAATTATCTTGGGTTAATTATATAATAATAATTTATGTTGGTTTGATTTTTATTTTGGGTTAAGTATTTGAAACATTTTATAGTTCCTGATATTATTATGTTTATGTTGTTTGGATTGTTTTGGATTAAAAACTGTCCCAAACTATTATCGTTTATGTATTTGTTTTCGTATTTCAATATGTGTTTTATTGAATGTCAAATACTAATCATGTTCGTTAGTAGAGATTGTAATCATGGTTTGTAAAATTTAGCTTCAAGTAAACAATTAAAAATCGATTGTCCTTCCTCATTAGAAAAGACAACGTTTCTTGGATTTTTTTTGTCCAAGCTATACATCTTTTATATGCATGAGGTCTACCAGTATAAGCAATATATTAATATTTATTTTTCCTCTAACATATCTGGGGTTCAGGGACTCAGGATTGACCTCAATGATTACTCCTCGATGAAGACATCAATATAGTGTATTAAATATTTTTTACCAAAACAAATTTTGTTTTCCAAAAAGTAAGAAACGCCTAAAGGAATTCAGAACACGTCTACACGGATCAAATATATAATTCACTGCCGTGTTGTGACTTAAAATAAAATATGGTGAACGTCAATTCTAGAAACTTGAACTAAAGAACATTAATAAAACAAATAGACTGTCAGACAGCTGAAAGGGAAAATCTGTAGAAGACAATATGTTTCAGACATAGCTCAATAAAACATTTATTTCCTGGTCCCTTCTAATAAAACACATTGAAGTATAGGATCCATAACTTCTTATCATTCAACTTGTATGTATAAAAGCCATTTTTTCTTGTTTTCATTATGAAGCTTGAACTTCATATTTAGCCAAACATATTCAAAATGCAGGTGTTACTTTTTCCTAATTCCAAATCAAATCCCCAAACTCCATGGTGTCAAACGAATGTTAATACTGCTTTTGATGGCATTTGGGCTTTCAGAACTGCATTTACATGGATGAAACTATTTTGTCCCCACCCTTTTACTTTCTAGACTACATATGCACAATCAGTTCGAGATAAAAGAGAGAGATTATGGACCAATTAATTAATGCTAAACAGTTATTACTCATTACTAATATTGTTATTTAGTTTTATAACTTGCACATTTCAAAATTTTAAATAGTTTTAAGGAATTAACAGCAATTTCTACACCTTCCAGCTTCACAATTGCCTTTTAGACTTCCTAATTTTTTCATGGAATCCACTACATCCGAAGTATTATGTATAAACTCATTTTACATTCACCCACATATCCTATTCATGTATATGAAATCTCATAGTGTTCTGCCAAATAATCTACCATAAAAAAGAATCCAAAATCTGTTAGTTCTTCGTTTTGCTTAATCATTCGACTATTTCTTTTTTTTGCGATATTATT
This sequence comes from Forsythia suspensa, assembly GCA_023638005.1. Taxonomy (NCBI): domain Eukaryota; kingdom Viridiplantae; phylum Streptophyta; class Magnoliopsida; order Lamiales; family Oleaceae; genus Forsythia; species Forsythia suspensa. Next base: position 32,203,011 of record CM042674.1, on the reverse strand, counting down.
TAATCCAAAAAAGTTTCAGCCGTTAAATGGGATAGTTGAAGATTACACATAGTTGAAGAATACACAACAATGAAGAAGCTCACCAAATCTACAGTCATATCCGATAAGCGGCCAAGAATCCGAGACGAGAACCAAGGTATTTCATATGAAGGAAAATTCTGTTTCATTTTTTTTCGAATTAAATATCCAGTTCTAAAACATTTGTATACTATCTTTGTTAAAATCGGTATATTTTATGAATTTGGTTTGCGAAATGTGTAGCATAAAATGAAATGTCAATTTTCAAATTTAAAATATACGTTATTTTGGTGATTTGAGAAATGCGAATAACGCGATAGTTACTTACTTGGAGCTGTTCCACCGGGATTAGATCTACCTTTTACCTAATCTGAATAAGCATGCTTCCGAGAGGCTGAGAACATATATCCTATGGAGATTGAACTCTGTTATTACATTATTTGAGACTTAAAATTTGCAAGTGAAAATATTTGTGGGGAATAATGAAAATGCAAGAAAAAATTGTGGATTCCAGCATCTTCATCATTATGGCTGGATTACATGCAATTAATTTTTTTTAAAAAAAAATTCAGTGGCTAATCATTAAAAAGTTTGGGTTAAAAAAATTTGAGGTTTGTTAGTAATAAAAGAAAATGAGCATTTCCTGCAAAAAAAAAATTTTCTGCTAATCTGGATCATTTATTAATCATCAATTAAATAAAATAAAAAATAGGATGACTTATCTTATCTCTGTGTAGATTTTATAGTGTATGAACCTCGGTTAAAATAGCATTTTCCATATATCCACCATATTTCCAGATTCAATGCTTCCACCAGCCATGGAACCAGTATTTTCCATAGATCCACCATTATTCATCACGCTGGTCGTTTTCCGTGCAAAAATCACCTTCTTCTTCTTTTTTGTTTATTTTTTTTTGTAACAAAGGGATCGGGTATTCATATAGTAGATCGTAAACAAATTGAAAGCAAATGGTAAAAACAAGATTTTTCAGTTTTGGGTTTTACCAACAAAGACAAAATACATTTATATCCATTTGTTAATAAAAAAAAAATCTGAAGATTTAACACAATAATACCAAGGTTGATAAGAACAAATGGATCTAACATGATTAATTGGGATCGTTTTACAAAATGTTTCAAAAAAAAAAAAATGGAATCGGCCAGAGTGAGAGCGCCATCGTGAGGGGCTTGAGCCAAGTTGAGGGTTGAAGTGAAAATATTGTAGGGCTTCATCCAATGTATTATTCTTATATATTTTTGTTGCGTTGGGCTGATATCTTAAACGGGCTGAGAACAGATTTTGAATGGGCTTCAACATCCTTGGGTGATTGCTGTAGATTGGGCCAACAATAACGTGATGATTTCGAACTGACTGTACATATGTAAGAGAGATTAGGAATAAGAGAAAGAGAGATTAGGGACCAATTAATTAATGCTAAACAATTATTACTCATTGGGTATGTTGTTTAAATCATGATGATTTCGCTCTTTAATTTTATTTTTTTTTGTTTTTATTTTGTTAAGGTTCTATAACTATTTAAAACCATGCGTTCAAATGATTAGTTAAACGATTGTTAACATATGTTTACCGCATTTTTTTTAATTTACTTAATATTTGATGTGATATTGTCGAATATAAATCGTGTTTCCCGCTTTAACCGACATGATTAGGATTTAGTTTTCCAATTTCATTTTATTATGCTCATCCCATTTATGATATATGTGTCAATTTGAACAGAAACTTTAGAATCGGGGACGAAGAAAGCACATGGAAGTCGTGCACGTGCGACAACTATTGATAATCTATTTACACTTGGCTCAAATCCGTTCTCAACAGCACCACTAAGTGACATCACAAATGGTATTTATTAATTTTAAATGTTTCGTTCAATTTTACTTTTTTTTTTTGAGTTCATATTGTGTAAACTAATAGAAAACGATCGTGTAGAAACAACAACACTTGGTTCGAGCCAGTTAACGACAAAGAGAACGATTCAGAAAAAAGATTCGATACAATACTACATCGTACGAGCAATATCTAAAGAGTCAACCTAATTTGACAACAGATATTGGTCCCTCGACAAATTGCACGGTATTAAATGAGGAGGCGTTAATGGTCTACATTGATAAATCAAATATGGATGATAAAAATGAAGAAGACGAAGTTGATGATTAAAATATCGGGTTAAAGGAATGTAAGTTTTATTTTTTAGTATCTTCAAATCAGCTCAATAATTTATTTCGAAAGTTGTAATGTACTCTAATCACAATTTCGTAATAGTTTATTATATTTTTTTCTTTTTTCTTTTTAGATGACGCATTATCAGGAAATATCGAAATGAATGGTAAGTAATAAATATGTATTACTTACACTCAAATTAATTCGTTGCGTTATTTAATTATTTTTCACAATTGTTAACTTTTAAAACATTCTCTATTCACCATAAGATCTAGAATATGTTGCTTGGAACCCAACTATGATTATATTGAAATTTGTGCATTATTTTTTCTGTATAATTTGTTAAAAAATAATTGTGTATCGATTAGTCCTAAATTTTATTTTAATTTGCAAATGGATTATTGATTCTCTTTTTTCTCCTTTAAATTGCAAAACCCAATTCAGTTGATTTTTTTATAAATAAATTGTGTATTTGCACACAGTATCTTTTTTTTTTTTAAATCATTTTTTGCACATTTGAAACTACATTCTTTTTGAATGAAGACAACGTTTTTGTTAGTGTATAAAATATCAATTCTCATTCACCGTACGATGCACCTTACAATGCTACATCGTATGAGCAATATCTAAAGAGTCAACCTAATTTGACACCAGATATTGGTCCCTCGACAAATTGCACGGTATTAAATGAGGAGGCGTTAACAGTCTACATTGAGAAATCGAATATGGATGACAAAAATGAAGAAGACGAAGTTGATTATCAAAATACCGAGTCAAACGAACGTAAGTTTTTTTATTTAGTACTTCAAATCAGCTCAACAATTTATTTCAAAAGTTGTAATGTACTCTAATCACAATTTCGTAATAGTTTATTATGTTTATTTTTTTCTTTTTGTTTTTAGATGACGCATTATTAGGAAATATCGAAATGAATATTTAATTATTTTTCACAATTGCTAACTATTAAAACATTTTGCTATTCACCAAAAGATCTAGAATATGTTGCTTGGAACCCAACTATGGTTGTGTTAAAATTTGCGCATTATTTTTTGTTAAAAAATAATTGTGTATCGATTAGTTATATATTATAATATAAATTTGCAAATGGAATATTGATTCTCTTTTTTCTCCTTTAAATTGCAAAACGTAATTCAAGAGTAATTTTTTTTATAAATAAATTGTTTATTTGCAAACTGTATCTTTTTTTTAATCATTTTTTGCACATTTGAAACTACATTCTTTTTTAATTAAGACAACGTTTTCATTAGTATATAAAATATCAATTGTCATTCACCGATACAATGCACCTTGTAAGTTACATTATCAACTAAACTTATTTCAGATTATTGGGATCTTGGACTCCCTGACCACAAATGTGAATTTTGCGGTGCCATTTTTTGGTACAAGGAAAGAATAGGACGACATTACAATTCGCCCAAGCCAAAGTTTTCTTTGTGTTATACGACTGGAAAAATTATACTTCTGTCGATGCAGCGTCCTCCTAAGATTCTTGCTGATTTGATATGTGGGACAAGCAGCAAAAGCAAACATTTTGTTGAGAACATTTGTTCGTACAACAATATGTTTTGTTTTACATCTATGGGGGGAAAGATTGACTCCATTTTGAATAAAGGAAAGTCACCTCCCGTGTTTAGACTCAATGGACAAAATTACCATTTGATTGGGAGTTTGTTGCCGCAGGAGGGTTCCGTACCAAAATTTGCTCAATTATACAACCACGACACTGAAAATGAGGTGACTAACAGGATACGATCTATAAGGTAATTATAATTATCTGTAATTTTTTTAGATTTTACGAAAACTATTCATGTTACTGTAGAATTGTATTGTTCTAATCCTTTTTTTAGACAAGGTAGTGATATCAGCACACTACGTGCTGTAATTGTTTCTGATTTGAAAAAAGATGCTAGATGAGAGCAATGTGTTGGTAAAGTCTTTCAGAATGGTTAGAGATTCATTGCACCAAGAAGACTGCTCAAATGTGAAACTTCAATTAATTGGTCGAAGGGGTCGAGATGCACGAGTGTGTAATATGCCTTCAGTTTTGGAAATCGCCGCACTGATTGTTAGTGATATTGATACCACTCCTGGTGATCGAGACATAGTTGTCGAAACACAAACGGGAGAATTGAAAAGGATCAATGAACTGAATGCATCCTATCTTGGTCTTCAGTACCTGCTTCTGTTTCCATATGGTGAGGATGGTTATAGAGAAGATATTCCTTTGAATGAGTCAAAGTCATTTACATCTGCTGGAAGAAAAAAAGTTAGTATCACGGGAATTCTTTGCGTACAGAATACAAGAAAGAGAGTATGAATCGTCGACCATTTTATTCTCTAGGAGACTATTCCAACAGTTCGTCGTTGATGCATACACGAAGGTTGAATCATCAAGGTTGGCCTATTTACGAACTCACCAGAAACAATTACGGTCTGAAATGTACAAAGGCCTAACTAAAGCCCTATTAAGATGAGAGATGGAACCTTCGACACAAGGACGCCGTGTGATCTTGCCATCATCTTTCACCGGTGGGGCGCGATATATGATTCAAAACTACCAAGATGCGATGGCCATATGTAGATGGATTGGTTATCCTGATTTATTTATTACGTTTACTTGCAATCCGAAATGGTAGGAGATAGTTCGTTACGTTGAGGCCAGAGGTTTGAAGCCTGATGATCGACCAGACATAGTTTGTCAAGTTTTCAAAGTCAAACTAGACAATTTGATTAAAGATCTGAAGCATAATAAAAAATTTGGCACTGTAAAAGTAGGTAAGTTCGAGAATACAAAGTATTCAAAACAATTTTACTGTTTACTTTTTTTTAAATATATGTAACGAATTTTTTTATAAATTTTTTTATACAGTTGTGTACACCGTTAAATTTCAAAAACACGGTCTACCTCATACACATATCCTACTATTTTTGTCTAAGGAAGACAAGTATCCTACATGAGAGGATATTGATCGTATCATTTCAGCAGAGATTCCAGATGAAAGTACTTATCCTAACTATTACGCCGCAGTTCGAGATTTCATGGTGCATGGTCCATGTGGGAATTTTAGGAGCAATTCACCATGCATGTCCGATGGTCGATGTACAAAACACTTTTTCAAAAAATTTGTTGAATGCACCATTATAGACGATGATGGTTATCTAGTATACATGTGGAGAGATAATGGAAAAATAGTTTTAAAGAACGGTGTTGAACTTGATAACAGATTCGTTGTGCCGCATAATCGATATCTGTTGCTCAAATACGGTGCACATATGAATGTGGAGTGGTGCAACCAATCAAGATCCATCAAATATTTGTTTAAGTATGTCAACAATGGACATGATCGTGTAACTGCATCTTTTTACTAGAGCAATGAAGATGATGATTCGAGTAAAAATGTTGACGAGATAAACATGTACTACGATTGTAGGTACATATCCCCATGTGAAGTAGTTTGGAGAATATTTGGTTCTGAAATTCAATACAGGGATCCTCTAGTTGAACGCTTGAGTTTTCACCTACCGATTGAGTAGAACGTCATATTCTCAGATTATGATCCAATTGATGAGGTGATCAATAGACCAACTATTAACTATAGCATGTTTTTAGTGTGGATGGAGGCGAACAAAAAATATCCTGAAGCTAGAGAACTAACTTATGAAGAATTTCCCACTAAATTTGTTTGGAAGCAGAACGTCAGAGAGTGGCATCCAAGGAAGCGTGGTTTCTCTATTGGGCATGTTTTTTATGTTCCTCCGAGATCTGGAGAAATGTATTATCTGAGATGTCTTCTCAACATAGTTCGTGGACCTACAAGCTATGATGATTTTAAAAGTGTGAATGGTGTTCAACACACATCTTTCAAAGATGCTTGCTATGCGCTTGGATTGCTGGATGACGATAAAGAGTACATCGATGGAATTGCAGAAGCAAGCGACTAGGGATCTGCACCCTGTTTGCGGAGTCTTTTTGCTACTTTATTGTTGTCTGATTCTTTGTCAAGACTGAATTTGTTTGGGACAAATGTTGGACTTATCTATCGGATGATATTCTATATCCTACAGCTTCAAGGTATCCTATTGATTGATTGTTGTCTTTTTTTCCTTCATAAATTCATATTTCTTTTGATTGATATTTTTCTTAATAATTATTAGAAATGTTCTTTATTTGTTTTCCTATTGTACAGAGTTAGGGTTGAATGATGAAGAAATAAAAAATTACACTCTTGTGGAGATTGAAAAGATATTGCAAAGTGTTGGTAAAAGCATGCGTGACTTTCACACAATGCCACTTCCAACTTTGGAGTATTTCATAAGTAGCCAAAATAGACTTATACAGGATGAGCTACGATACGATAGAAAATTATTGGCCGAAGAGCACAAAAAACTGGTGTCTAATCTTATGGATGAACATCGAAATGTTTATGATACGATCATGCATGCGGTTGAATTCGAAGACGATGGTATCTTCTTCTTATATGGTTATGGAGGAACAGGCAAAATGTTTGTGTGGAATACATTGTCTGCAGCTTTACGATCTAGATGAGAGATTGTTTTGAATGTCGCGTCGAGTGGTATAGCATCTCTATTATTGCCTGGTGGTAGAACTGCTCATTCAAAATTTGCGATACCGCTTAATCCAAATGAAGATTCTACGTGCAACATTAAGCAGGGTAGTCCACTCGCAGAATTAATTGTTAGGAGCAAGCTTATAATCTAGGACGAAGCGCCCATGATGAACAAGTATTGCTTCGAAGCTTTGGACATGAGCATGAGAGATATTTTATGATTCAGCAATCCATAGAGCTCAGAATTACCTTTTGGAGGAAAAATAGTAGTTTTTGGCGGTGACTTGCGACAAATTTTGCCAGTTATTCCGAAAGGAACTAGACAGGACATTGTCATCGCATCTATCAACTCATCGTATTTATGGCGCAATTGTAAAGTTCTAAGGCTGACACGCAATATGAGACTTCAAAATCTTGCATCAGATGGTGAATGCATAGAGTTAAAGCCATTTTCAGATTGGATTTCAAGCATAGGCGATGGCACAATTGGTGGTCTGAACGACGGTCATGCGAATATTGATATCCCCAACGATCTTTTGCTTGATGTATCAGATAATCCAATTGCATCAATTGTAGGTAGCACATACCCGACCTTTAGTAGCGACGTTGATGACGCATCTTATTTGCAAGGTAGGGCTATCCTTGCACCGACTCTTGATGTGGTCGAGTCAGTTAATGAATATATGGTATCATTAAATACAACTGGTGGAAAGACCTATTTAAGTTATGATACCAGCTTAGATCAGATGCCAATATTGATCTTTTACATGATGTTCACACGCCAGAATTTTTAAATAGGATCAGGTGTTCTGGTGTGCCTAATCATGAGCTAAAGTTGAAGGTTGGCACGCCTGTTATGTTACTCAGAAACATAGATCATTTGGTTAGATTATACAACGGCACTAGATTCGTCATCACAAGAATTGGTAATCATATTATTGAAGCCAAAATTCTCTCAGGAAGCAGTGCAGGTCACAAGGTTCTTATACCAAGAATGACATTAACCCCATCAGACCCTAGATTGCTATTCAAGTTTCGACGGAGGCAATTTCCTCTCATTGTGTCGTACGCAATGACGATAAACAAGAGTCAAGGCCAATCACTATCTCACGTAGGTCTATACTTGAAGAAACCAATATTTAGTCATGAACAATTATATGTGGCTGTGTCAAGAGCAACAAATCGTAGTGGATTGAAAATATTGATTTGCAATAAGGATGGAGGCCATACAAATTCAACGACGAACGTTGTGTTCAAAGAAGTTTTTCAAAATTTAGAATAGTATTATCGTCGTTTCTTATTTACACATATATTGTAATCAACAACATACTTATTTATGTACAATTTAATTACTGAAATTAATGTTTATATACAAATATAATAAATACTATTTATCGATTTAGACAATTAAATTACAAACCGTCAAGTTCGTACATCACACGGTGATGCACTAGTTACTTTAGCAAATAAGGGCATTTTCCCCTTCAACCCTTTTCGCATACGCGGATCATATTCATTTTTTATGTTTTATTACAAAAAATCGCTTCCATTCCAAGTCGTGTCGCATATTGAAGTCTGCATTTCAGTCATTCATCGATGATAACTAACTAAGCTAATTAGAATTCTTTTTTCACAATTTACTTTTCTCAGTCGTGCACGCGAAGAAAAAAACAACTCCGTCTAATAATTGGTGAATCCAGATCAAAGGTAATTGTTTTTTTTTGCCAGAATTTAATTTTTTGGTTTTCTATAGTTCCGAAATTCATTGTTAAGATTTCTGTAATTACACTTTTATCTATGGTGATTGTACATATTACTATCGAAGTTTGGATTTCTGCGTATTTTTACCCTCTTTCGATTGCTAAAATGTCAATATTTACAATTTCGTTAATATTTTGCTTCTTAGTTGTAATTTTATTGTTTTGACCTAATGGGTTTCAGTTTTTGGCCTACAAAGAAATTTTCCCTATTTACAATTCCATTAACTATGTCTTCTGATTTGTGTAATCCAGTTGGGGATTTCTTCTTTTTGTTTTGCCTATAAAGAAATCTTGTTTGTTAATTCGTAAAATTACTCGGTAATCCACGTTCCATATTCAGAAGTTGATTCGCTTACTGGGTTTTTTCTTTTTATTTATATCTATAATTTTAATTTGTTTGAATGACTGGGAATAATGTGATTTCTTTCAGTTTGGGGAAACTTTGGTATGTTATTCTTGCATTATTCCACGGGATGACGGGTGTATTTTATTGTGTCTTCCGTTTCCAGATTGGGACTTGAGAAATGAGTCCAAAAGGCTTGATTTATAGCTTTGTTGCAAGAGGAAATGTGGTTCTAGCAGAGCACACTCCCTACTCGGGAAACTTCAGTACCATTGCCGTCCAATGCCTGCAAAAGCTGCCTTCCAACAGCAGCAAGTACACTTACTCTTGTGATGGGCATACATTCAATTTCCTCATTGACGGTGGATTCGGTATGCAGTTCTCCTCTAAATGTGCATGTTTTTGAGCGTTGTGTAATTTTTACTCCATAAATTAACTGTAGCTGCAATTTAATATTCATTGAGTGTGTAGTTTTCCTTGTCGTTGCTGATGAATCAATGGGAAGAAGTGTACCATTTGTGTTTCTTGAGAAAGTGAAGGATGACTTCAAACAACGTTATGGTGATAGTATCAAGAGCAATGAACAACACCCTCTTGCCGACGATGACAATGACGATGACGATGACGATTTGTTTGAGGATCGATTTAGCATTGCATACAATCTTGATCGTGAATTTGGGTGTGTATATATCTTTTTTCTTAGGAAAATGCTTGTTGAATTATATTATCTAATGTCCCTACATTGTTCTCAACTTAATGTTGTGTTCTTTTTACCAGGCCAAGGCTTAAAGAGCACATGCAATATTGTATGAATCATCCAGAAGAAATAAGTAAGCTGTCCAGATTGAAAACTCAAATAACTGAAGTCAAAGGGATTATGATGGACAATATTGAGAAGGTAAATCACTATTGCATCTACCAGTTTAAAAGGTAGCAAGAATATCGGAGTATAGAAAGTAAATCGTGGTTTATTTTTATGCTCAGCTTGGAATCGCATATAAATTTATTAAATTATGCTTATGTTCGGTGGTAATCAATAACCAAACTGAAGGTCATTTAACTTGTCTCTAATAAGGATAAATGGTGGTCATGTTTTCACTTTGGCCATTAAAAGAGACTATTTCAAAATATTGCCCTTGATAAAACTTGTTTTTGCATTCCTAACTTCCTATGGTATGCGTCCCTAAATCGTCATATTAATTTATCCTAAGTCGTCATATTAATTTATCTTTTCATTGTTGCTTTTGTGTTGCTTTAAAATCTAGTTCGTATTTTTATATTGCTTGCTGAAACCTGTCTGCAGTGCATTCTGGTATGACCATTTAAAATTAAAAAGAAAAATAGATAGACGAGATTGCTTGAGAGTCTGGGTCAGTTTGGAAATTTTGTATCCGATTGTGGGCAGGGGCGGAGTTGGGGGTCCTGGGGGGACCTGGACCCCCCAACTTTTTGGGTAATTTTTTTTTTTTTTTTTAAGTTTTTAATTTTTAATATATAATTTAACTTTTACTTAATATCAGTTTAATGGATGACAATTGGATCTATTGACCCAATATCAATTAGAGCTTGTTTGATATAGTTTAAAAATTAATTTATTTGACCCAAATGGTTTATTTGACAAAGAATAGTAAAAAATATCATACTACTAATGCAAATTTTTTTGTCAAATAAACTATATTTTATCAAATAAGTCATTTTGGTCAAATAAACTAGTTCATAAATTAGACCAAACTGACTTTTAATGTAAGACAATTGGACCTATTGGCCTAATAAAATTAATAATACAAAATTACAAGTGATTGGCCCATTCCTCAAATGATAATACTAAATTAATAAATATATTTGCTTGTTAATACATATCGTGTTCAAATAATAATTGTATATAACACTATTAAAAGGGTTTAAATTTGTGTCCATCAACTACATAGCTTAATTTTAGATAAAGTAGATATAGATTCTATTGTGCAATGACTTCTTGTAAGATTTTTAAATATTATGACTTGTAAAAAAATATTAGATTCTCATAAGAATAAATTCAGTAATTGTGGTTTAAAGAAAAAAAAAATCGGGGCGCCCCTCAACCCCAAGAGCCCTCCCACCCCACCCCCATTTGGGACCCCCCAACTCCAAAAGTCTCTGCTCACCACCGATTGTGGGTTTTAGTCTTTTTTCTTCTTAACCATTGATGTGATTATGACTAATTTTAACCTCGTTCCTGCTTATACAAGGAAGTGAATTAAACTTGGTCAATATTGATATATGCATGTAGAGATGAATTCAAGGAGGAGGCTTGGCATAACGGTTCTATGTGTAGTTTAGGATGTCATGGGATTTGATTTATGAATAATTAAGTGAACTCCAATTAGTCAAGAAATTCATTTGCTCGTGGTTGGGATGATTACAATTTTGAATATGTGGTTTTGATTATCAAATTAAGTCACTGGATCTTGTTGACATTCTGGTGTTAAACAAAGTACTGTAGTAGATGTGGTAGAATTGTGATGGCTATGTGGCTGTGAAACCTAATTTCATGTTTCTAAGCCAGAAAATTAAATGTTCCATGAAATTGACCAAACATGGTTGCCTTGGGCTGTTGGGAAAATTGGACTTGAAAAATGGAACATGTTCCACGATAACATTTCCTTATTATTTTTTATATTTTATTTTGGGAGGGGTGAGGATTATGATGTTTCTGTTTAAGCATTCTGTGGAAATCATAGTTTGTATGCTTTTAGTGGATTCATCAAAACCGAAAAGTATAATTTAAGATTGAGATCTGGAGATCTTTAATATTCTCATGAGTCTTAAGACACAAATATCGGAAAGTCACTGTGAGGAATGATGGAAATTTAAGGTGTTATGATGTTTCTATTTAACCATTTTGTGGAAAGTACAGTTTGTATGCCTTTCGTTGATGCATCAAAGCTGAAAAGGATAATTTAAGACTGAGATCTTTAATATTCTCACTAGTCTTAAAACTCAAATACTGGAAAGACACTGTGAGGAATGATGGAAATTCAAGTGAAAATGATGGCGCAATACATGGGAGGATTGCGATGAAATTACTAGATATTTTTTAGTTCCGAAAAAAAAACAAGATTATCAACTTCTCTCCTACAATTCTTTACCCTACACCTAAGAGGACACATCGACAAGTGATTTTTCACAAAAATAGGACATGGACATGTCGGGGACATGTAAAAATTTAAATTCTTTAGAATTTTACATTTACATATTATATGTTTATTTTTACACATTTTAATGTAGGACACGACACATGACATGTCACACAGTTTTCCGAGTATTCCTCGAGTGTCCAAAGTTTAGAAAATATAAAAAGTAGGATACATTATGTGGCTTATCGGATACATGTCTTGGATGTTCGAATAGTGTTGCTGTCCGACACAACACAACACAGACACACAAATACGTCGCCCTAATAAGAGTGTACGTGCTTTGTAGCCCTACATCCCACATTTCTTAGGAGATAAAAGTATGAAGAGAAAGATCCTGTATAAACTTGGAAAAACAAATGGAAAGAAGGGAAATTAAATTTTGGCTGTTGTCCCGCATTGGTTGGAAAAAGTTAAAATAGCTTAGTCTGCAAATGGGTTGGCCACCAAGGGGTACCAAAGTTTTGTGAGTTTGAGACCTACCCTGTGGTGGATACGGTTCAACGCCACAAATGTGTCCTGCCGGCTCGGCAAGGCTTGGGCTTGGATTTGAGTTGAATAAAGAATTAATAGTTTGGACAAAGTATTTTGAACAAATCCAAGCCAAATGGACCGTTGGAAGGTGTCCGATTATCAAATTTTGAATCTTTGTTTAGAACCCAAACAATGCAGTATTTGAATTTTAAGAGCCTATTTGGTGTAGATGAAAATTAGATTTTTAAGAGATTTGATAAAAGTTGAAGAAATGTGTGGTTGAAAAAAATGATAAAAGTTGTGGGTAGAAGAAGGAAAATGATTGAATAGAGGAACTCCTGAACATTTGGCGATCTCAGGTGTCGATATCAATGGTGAATCAATATTTCGATGAATCATTTCTTCAGACAGAAGAAGATTCCAATGGAATGTGTGTTTAAAAATGGGTTTGGAGAAAAATAGGTTTTAGAAAATGGGATTAAACAGGGGACTAAATCTGACCATTTGGGCAACTGTTTTTGGCCAATCAGTGTGTTGTGGCCCAATAATATGTTTTAATTTAAATAAAACATTTAGATTTTTTGCCCAGTCGGTGTGATACTTCACTTGAGTAATTGAAGCCTTTCCTCTCCACACCTCTTTATCTCTGTTATCCCACCTATTCTTGCAGTAAATGCAACTTTTTGAAAAGTCAGGGGTCTTCAACGACTAGCCATGTCCAAATGCTATAAATATGGCTTTTTCCTTTATGCACACAAAAATATTCAAAAATATACTCGTATCCTCTCCAATTCTTGATGTCCAGAAATTCCTTTTCCTTTCTATGTTCGGCGAACTCTGAAAGGTTCCATTGTGTTAGGTGCGACTTCAGGGGCGGAGCCAAGATGTAGCATAGGACTGGGCCATGGTATAAAATACACTGGGCCATAACACTAAATTTTCTTTTTTTTTTTTTTTTTTTAAACTGATTATTCTGGAGATTTTTGGGACAGGGCTGGGCCTGGGCCCAGACAGGCCCAGCCCTGTCTGCGCCCCTGTGCGACTTCCTTTGGAATGCAAAATCCGCACAATCTTGGGAGGCGATTGCTCGAGTCCTAGGAGCACTAGAGGGAACAATTTGTGTAGTTGTTAGGTTGGATTAGTTAATAGTGGATATATTTATTATTCTTTACGTTTATAATTGCAGTACATGCATAAACATCAATGAACCTACAACCCCCAATTCTGACATGGGATAATTTGGATGAGATTCATATGGTGAGATCAATCCAGTGTAGGTTAACTTTCTATATCTTGATTTTATGACGATATCGAAGTTGAGCTGAGAAACGGGCTGTTTCTTTGATGTGAGTTGTGTATATGTATTTTGCTTAGCAAGGGAAAAGTTGATGTTGCTATATGAATCTAGGTGAAGGCATTGATTCCTCTGAATCTGTTTTCTTCCAAGTGCTCGTAGACAATTAAACCTCGTTATAATTGGTGGAAGACTAAGTTTTAGACATTGTGTTGTTCTGCAGGTTTTGGATCGCGGTGAAAAGATAGAATTGCTGGTGGATAAAACAGAAAACCTTCAGTTCCAGGTGAGTATTATATTTCTCTCTGCTTTATGTGCGTGGAAAAGGAACAGAGTTGATTTGTATATGGCAATTTGTTCAGGCTGACAGCTTTCAAAGGCAAGGAAGGCAGCTACGTCGGAAAATGTGGTTGCAAAGTCTTCACATGAAGCTGATGGTTGGAGGAGGTGTTCTTATCCTAATTTGTATCATCTGGTTCATTGCTCATTGAGGTTTCAAATGTTGACAGTTTTCAATTCATGTTGCATATATTGTGACTTGTGAGGAGTCAGTTATCTTCCTTTATGTACAAAAACTTGAATTTCATGTTCTTGTATATTTAAGGTCGCTGGAGTATTTTTCCCTACTAATCTGATCCCTTTTTTGTTCTTCTTAGAATAAGAAGCTAAAAAAAAAAAAGCCAAAATCATCTACCATTTAGGTCAAAATTCAATACTTGCCACTGCAAATATTGGTAGACGGTTTTGGCAAATTTTTCGAGTTGTGAGTTGAAGAAAGATTACAATTTTGGAAAATGCTTGTTGAACAACAAGCTTGACTAAAAGTTGAACCACTATTGTTAAAATGTCAATTTTGCCCTTTGAAAAGATATAAAGGAGAATTTGAACTATGTCTTTTCAGAAGACAGATTTGATATTTTAGCAATCGTGGTCTTAACTTTTGGTTCAACTTGTTGTTCAAGTAAAATGCAATTTTTGGGGTCTCATTTGATGCTAACTAAATCACCGCATTGGTATTGGTAGCCAAAATATTAAACAATTTAAATTATAAAAAGTATTTTTTCTCAAAAAAAGTGATAGAACTTATATCAAGACTAGCTATAGGCATCTGAGTAGGGGCAAACTGAATAATTAAGAGCATTTTAAATGTACTCTATCTATTGCTATTTAGACATGTCACATAAGTATATATAGACAGAGTTATAAAAAATAATCTCCAATGCGTGATGACGAGGACTCCATCATTTGATATGGTACATTAAAATATAGATTCCGTCTAGAAGTCCATCTATATTTAGACGGACTCCTAGACGGAGTGAGTTAACAAATTTAATTTTAGACGAAGTGCATTGAAGATGAATTTTAATTTGATCGTCTATTCTATAGGTGTAGTGCTACATGGATTGAAAGCCCGTCTATTTTACTTGCTACATAGACTGCAATAGACGGAGTGCATTGGAGATGCTCTAAGGATTAGTTACTGTGGAGTTTTGTTACTGTTAAAATACGTGATTTATATTTTAACTTTAAAAAATTTAAGAAACTTACTTATTTTTTAGTTTACTTATATGTAAAGTTTGTTGGAAAATTAGTGATATTATGTCATGTTTAGGTATAATTTTGTGTGGGATGCATTTTTTCAATATGGAAGATAGAAGTTGATTCGTGTTTTCTTCCGAGTGAATATCAAAATCATATATTTACTTAGCAAATTCATGCTCGGGTGAATGAGAAATTGAAATTCAAAGTGGAGTTGAAAAAATAGTGGAAGGGAACAATAAATGGGTTATTCCACATTTGAAAAATAATGAAATGTTGACTAGTATTTAAATGTCCACAATTTACAAATGTGTAATATTGTGTGGCATAGAACTTCTCTGCGCGCGCGCTCCCAGAGGGTGCAAATCACGGATCGATTTACATATCGGAACATAGAACTCATGTGCAAACGCGACATGTGTACACGAATGTCAAATCGAAATTGGCCCCTTGAGAGGTCTACGTTTTGTCATATTTTTCAAAATTTAATTGCTGATTTATTTCCAGACCTTCAAACTTCTCTATTAATTTCCTGGATGCTGTTGATGCTTTGTTAATTCAAGTTTTAATTCTGTAACCTGAAACCTACTTGTTTATGGTGGGATTGAAAGGTCACCTGAGAGCCTATATAAACAGGTTCGAATTTTCACAATCAACACACGATTTTTCTATTCTCTTTGTTTACAGTTCAAAAAAATTCCATTGCTCTGCTCAATTCATTTTTTCCATAAACTTCCAATGACTTGGTGATTTATTCGGTCCCAGCTTTAGTTAAATCGAGAGCGAAAAGTTCTTGCACTAAACTTTCTGCTGCTTCCACCGTTGTATCCTAGGAGACATACATCCAATATTCCTTAAGCACTTACGGTGTAAGGGCGAATCTGTTTTAAGGACACTGTGAAAACATAGGCCTCGGTTTGTTTCATCTTGTGTTCTCTTAAATTATTATTTCTTATTCTGCATCCGTTGTTCATTTGTAATCTTGTTCTGTTTTTAAATAAAATAATAATTATGTTATTGGGTATATCTGCAAACAATCTTAAAGCTGACTCAAAAAGAAAAAAAAATTCGAATAAGTTGTTTTCCTGTAGTTTATTTGAAAAATATTAATTTTTTATTTCGTGTTTCAGAAATGGCATCTGATCCTACATATGGAGTTGTGGCTACTGAAAACCAAACTGTGGCTACTATGCCAAGTCCATCTATAAACTAGATTGTGGCACAAGTGTCAAGTTTAGCTGTGACCCAAACTGTGGCTCCAACTGGTCATGTGACTGTTCCGGTTAATCATAGAGAAAAACTGGAGATATTCAATGGATTGAATTTCAAAAGGTGGCAGCAGAAAATGTTGTTTTATCTGACCACCATGAATCTTGCGAGATTCTTGACTGAAAATGCTTCAAAAATTAAACGGGGTGATGATCAACGATGATTACAATATCGGGTAACCCTGTCATATATTTAATCCGGCCGGCTGGAAAACTCCTAAACTCCAGCTTTAACAGCAAGAGACTCAAAGAAAAAGCTGTCGGAGACATACAAGTTGTCAATGCGGTTGAAGCTTGGAAAAAATCTGATTTCCTATGCCAGAATTATGTTATGAATGGTTTGGTAGATTCACTATACAACGTATATAGACAATGAAAACGGCGAATAAATTGTGGGAGTCTCTTGACCGAAAATATAAAATTGAGGATGCAGGGGCTAAGAGATTCATTGTTGGCCGCTTCCTGGATTTTAAAATGACGGGCTCAAAAATAGTAATCAGTCAAGTATAAGAACTTCAAGTGATCTTGCATGAGATTCATGCCAAGGAGATGGTTTTAAGTGAAACTTTCCAAGTGGCAGCAATGATTGAAAAGTTGCATCCGGCTTGAAAAGATTTCAAGAATTACCTGAAGCACAACAAAAGGAAATGAACATTGAAGAAGTGATTATCAAACTTCGAATTGAAGAAGACAACAAAAATTTTGAAAAGAAGAGTTCCAATCCTTTATTGGCGAAAGCAAATGTTGTATAGCATGGTTAAAGTTCTAAGACAAATAAGAGCAGGTTTGGATTGTCTGGGAAAGGGACAAAACTGGGTCCAAAATGGAGTGTTTCCAAAAAGAAATTTTCAGGAAAATGCTATAATTGTGACAAAGTAGGTCATAAATCTTCGGAGTGCAGATTGCCAAGAAGAAACAATAAGAAAGAAGCAAATGTGGTTGATGACATCGCACATGATGCGTCTGAAATGAACCTCGCTGTAGTAATCTCTGAATTGAATCTGGTGGGATCAAATATAAGAGAATGGTGGATTGACACCGGTGCTACCATACATGTTTACTCGGATAAAGAGTTGTTCAGTTCTTTTGAAGCAACTGAGAATGAGGAGAAGCTGTTTATAGGAAATTTAGCTACATCTGAAATCAAAGGCCAATGCAAAGTGGTTTTGAAGATGACGTCTGGGAAAGAGCTGACTCTTAACAATGTGCTTTTCCTGCCGGAAATTCGTAAGAACCTAGCTACTGAACAAGCATGGTTTCCGTATGGTGTTTGAGTCAGATAAAGTCATTTTGTCTAAGTGTGGAATGTTTGTTGGAAAAGGTTATATGTCTGATGGGCTTTTGAAGCTCAATGTAATAATGGTTAAGTCAAAAATTAATAAATTGAATGATTCTTCTGCTTACTTGCTTGAGTATTCTAATTTGTGGCATGGTAGACTAAGACATGTTAATGATGATACTTTGCGTAGATTAATTAGCTTGAATTCCATACACGCAATCTATATTGATTCTAAACACAAGTGTGAAACGTGTGTTGAGGTAAAATTGACAAAGTCGTCATTTCAACCTATTGAAAGAAATATAAAACCACTTGATTTAATTCACACTGACATATGTGATTTAAAATCTGTACAAATGAGAGGTGGCAACAAGTACTTCATTACTTTTGTTGATGATAGTACAAAATATTGTTATGTGTATCTACTTAAAAGTAAGGACGAAGCTATAGAAAATTTTGTTCTTTATAAAAATAAAATTGAGAATCAACTTAACAAGAAAATTAAGGTATTAAGAAGTGACCAATGTGGTGAGTACAAATCACCTGTGCACAACACAAAATTACACATGAAACCACATCACTTTATTCACTCCAGCAAAATGGTATTACTGAGCAGAAAAATCGTACCTTAAAAAAAATGATGAATTCAATGTTGTTAAGTTTTGGTTTACCTCATAACATGTGGGGGGGAGCTGTTTTTTCAGCTAATTATCTTTTAAATAAGGTATCCCGAAAGAAAGAGAAAATGAGCCCCTATGAGTTATGGAAAGGAAGGAAGTCTTCTTACAAATATTTACGAGTTTGGGGGTGTCTAGCAAAAGTAGCAGTACCTACACTAAAGAAGGTAAAAATAGGTCCTAAAACTATTGATTGCATTTTTATTGGCTATGCGCATAATAGTAGTGCTTATCAATTTCTTGTGCATGAATCTAAAATCTCAGACATGCATAAAAATAAGATAATGGAATCGAGAAATGCTTCGTATTTTGAACATGTATTTCTGTACAAATCCAAAGAGGAAGCAAACTCATCTAAACGGATACATAAAACAACATACCAAGAAGAAGAAGAAGAGGTTGAACCAGGACGTAGCAAAAGAGCTAGAACTGAAAAATCTTTTGGTCTAAATTTTCTAACTTATATGTTAGAAAGTGAACTTCAAAGCTTTAAAGAAGCTGTGAATTCTTCAGAAAGACCTCAACAGAAAGAGGCAATTAAAAGTGAGATAGATTATATTCTACAAAATTATGCATAGGAGCTAGTGGATCTTCCTCCGGGATGCAAACCACTATGATACAAATAGATTTTCAAGAAGAAAATGAAAGTAGATGGAACAATAAAAAAGTATAAGGTCAGGCTTGTTATAAAAAGTTACAGACAACGATAAGACCTTGATTACTTTGATACTTATTCTCCAGTAACAAGAATAACATCCATTAGATTGATACTTGTAATTGCAGCTTTGCGAAATCTTGAAGTACATCAAATAGATGTGAAAAATGCATTTCTAAATAGAGATTTAAAAGAAGAAATCTACATGGAACAACCTGTGAGTTTTTCTACTTTAGGACAAGAGAATAAAGTCTATAATTTAGTTAAGTCATTGTATAACTAGGAATAGGCACCAAAATAATGGCATGAAAAGTTTAATCATGTATGTGGATTTAAAATCAACGAATGTGACGAATGCGTTTATATCAAAGGCACTGAAAATGGCAATGTCATTTTATATCTTTTCGTTGATGACATGCCTATCGTTGGAACCAACGATAAGATGATTAAATCTACTAAAGACATGTTGAATTCAAGATTTGACATGAAGGATATGCGCTTAGCGGATGTGATACTTGAAATTAAAATTTCAAGAACATCAAATGGAATTGTCCTAAGTCACTCACATTATGTGGATAAAATTCTTGGGAAATTCAACAAAGATAATTCATGCAAAGCTAGAACACTGATAGATACAAGTCAGCATCTATCGAAAAATAGATGTGAGAATATCAGGTAGAGTACTCTAGAATTATCGGAAGTCTAATGTACTTAATGAGTTGTACAAGACCAGACATAGCTTATACAGTTAGTAAACTAAGTAGATACACGAGTAATCCATAGCTTATACAATTAGTAAACTGAGTAGATACATGAGTAATCCAGGAATTGATCACTAGAAATGAATAGTAAAAGTACTAAGGTACTTAAGATATAGTCGTGATTATGAGCTGCATTATACCAGATATCCCGTGGTTATTGAAGGATATAGTATTGCTAACTAGATATCTGATATAAAAGACTTAAAGTCTACAAGTGGATTTGTGTTCACACTAGGAGGTGCAACCATTTCATGGAAATCCTCCAAACATACGACTATAGCAAGATCCACTATGGAATCTGAGTTTATAGCCCTATACAAGTCTAATGAAGAGGTTGAATGGCTACGCCAATTCTTAGAGTATATTTCGAGATGGCCAAAGCCTGTGTCAGCAATTTGCATACATTGTGATAGTCAATATGCAATTAGAAGGGCACGTAGCAACATGTATAATGGAAAGTCTAGACACATACGTCGTAGACATAATACCACAGGACAACTACTCTCCTGGAGTTATTCTGTTGACTATGTGAAGTTGAAAGATAACTTTGCGGATCCGCTAACTAAAGGGTTAAATAGAGAGTTGGTTGAAAAGAATTAGTTGAGATAATAGAAACCCAACCTAGTTGACTGGAGATCCCAAGATCTAGGTTCAAATGGACAATCTGATTGTAAAGACTTAATCAGATCATTGTGGGGGTTCTCTCCTGTACATTCTTTTGATGTAACGGTGATGCCTGTGGGTAACAGGATATGCAACAGGCTTTTAATGATTCTTATGCGTCGAAAATTCGAGCGGAGTAATGTGGGTTACTCTTAATTAAGAAATTACCTATATGAGAGAGAAGTTGGGACGTTTTTAAGGGAATTGTATAGGGCTCAATTCTCAGAAACTCTTACAGAACCAGGCGTTTGTTCATGGCCACAAACGAACATAACAATGAAAACTGAATTGTGTTATGAAGAATCATGTGTGATGTATATCATTGTTTACACTAAGGGCAGAACAGTTCAAAGACATCGCGTCTACTGGTCAAGTAAAGTAAATGTACTTTCACAAAGAAATGTTCAAAGGGTACCTTTTCTATGCAGGTTTCAATCGTTGAATTTTATTACCAAGTCTTCCGTGCCTCAATCAATTTCCATTCAATGGGGGAATTGTTGGAAAATTAGTGATATTGTGCCATGTTTGGGCATAATTTTGTGTGGGACCCGTTTCTTCAATATGAAAGATAAAAGTTGATTTGTGTTAATGATAAATTGAAACTCAAAGTGGAGTTGAAAAAATAGTGGAAGAAAAAAATAAATGGATTATCCCATATTAGAAAAATAATGAAATGTTGATTAGTATTTAAATGTTCACAATTTACAAATGTGTAATATTGTGTAGCATAAAGGCTTTCTTTTGCACGCACCCACATGGGGTGCAAATCACGGACCGATTTACACATCGGACCATAGAATTCATATACGAGCACGACCCGCGTACACAAATGTCGAACCGAAATTGGCCCCTTAATGGGGGGTCCACATTTTGTCATTTTTTTCCAAATTTAATTGCTGATTTATTTCTACACCTTCCAACTTCTCTATTAATTTCCTAGATGCTGTTAATGCTTTGTTAATTCAGGTGTTAATTCTGTAACACCTGAAACCTACCTGTTTATGGTGGGATTGAAAGGTCACATGGGGGCCTATATAAAGAGGTCCGAATTTTCACAATCAACCCACGATCTTTCTGATCTCTTTGTTTACAGTCTAGAAAAAATTCAATTGCTCTACTCAATCTGTTTTTTCCATAAACTTCAAGTACTTTGTGATTTATTCAATCCTTAGTTCAGTTCAGTTCAGTTCAGTTCGTCATAGCAGAAAGTTTTTGTGCTAAACTTGCTGCTGCTTCCATCGTTGTATCATGGAAGAAAGACGTCCAATATTTCTTAAGCACTTACATTGAGGGAGCAATTCTGTTTTAAGGACACTGCGAATACATAGGCCTCGATTTGTGTCATCTCGTGTTATCTTAAATTATTATTTCTTATTCTGCAGCTGTTGTTCATTTATTAAGAAACAATTGACTTTTGTTGAATGTTTACTTTATTTATGAAGTAATTAGTTGATATTATTTTCACAACGTCTAAATACATTTTTTGCAATATATGAAGTGGATTTTGTCGGGTAAATAATAAATTTTGAAAAATAATGTAAGATTAATTTAGTAGATGACGATTGCTATCATATTATATTATACAATAAGAATAATTACTATATTAGACAAAAATTTTACACTCCGATTCAAACTATTAAATTAGTAGCTCAACCAGTAACTCACCTTTTCATTTACGTCAGTGTCTGTATCAAATCTAAAACTATGTATAAAACATTCTAGACATATCATATAGACTTAATTGCATATTAATTTATGTAAGTGGTCCTATATGAATACAAGGATTTTTCGATAATTTATTTCACAAATTTTTCGATAATTTATTTCACAAATTTATCCTATATGAAAATGTTTTAATTGATTATGGATGCCAATTACCTTTTTAATTATCTACTAGTACATCATTCGTGCGATGCATAAAGTTGATCGTTTCTAATTTAATTACCTGAATGCAAGAATAATATTTGTTACATTTGTCTATAAACATTAATTCCAATAATTAAATTGCACATAATAAGCATGTTGTTGATTACTATATATGTGTAACTAAGAAACGACGAAAATATTATTTTAAATTTTGTTGTTCGTATAGACAAATCATTAGTTTTCGAGGTATCTTTGGCAACAACCTCACCAATGATGTATTTTTGCGTATGTGTTAGTTGTATTTAGTAAATTATTCAACAAATTTGACAACAAAATATGATAACAATAAGAATCTATAAGAAACATTGTGTGCGTAGAAAAATATGTATGTTATCAAGTATTATCGAACAATTCAGTGTAATCAAAATTTGTCGAATATAGAATGTCATTGAAAGCCTTTAATTGAAAATTGTTGGAAATTGGTTTTAACTAAGTGACTCCGTGTCAACTTGGCCAAATATACAAGACCCGACCCAATCCGTTTAGGCAAATTTGTTTGCCACTTGACGCACTTGAGGCAACGCCCGAGCGGATCGACACCCGGTCGGTCGCGGGGTTCAGATTTATCCGCATGTTTAAAGGGTATATTTGGCATCTCGAAATCAATATCGAATGAATGAGAAATTACGAAAAAAGATAAAATCGGGTCAAATTTTGACCATGCGATCGCATGTATGTAAACCTGCGATCGCAATATATGGCTAAAATTTTAGCGAATGTATTTTGGTCCTTCCATGCGATCGCGGGAGGCAAAGCCTTGCGATCGCATGGTTAACTCTGGACGAAGTCTTGTTCTATTTTTGTGCTATGCGATCGCGACTTGGTTAAACCATGCGATCGCGATAGGTCTCGCGTGAAAACAGACATGTCCTTTTGAAGGGTTGCACGTTTTGGTTCATTCCTTTTCATTTTCAACCGATCTTGATGTTAAATAGGACCATGGACGTCCATTTTGAAAGAGATTGATCTGAGAAAACAATTGCAAACATAAAGCATTCATCCTTTTCATCTTTGAACCAAATTTATTGCATTTAAGTTGCACAAAATCTGGTTTTCCACTTTCATTTCATCCGTTGGAGTACAAAGCCATCCTTGGTTCATTGTACTTGAGTTTTTGTAGTACTACCAAACTCAAGCGAAACCGTTAGTATCTTGGGAGTCACTTGCCAAAGACCGAAAGTACTTTTATGGGCAATTTTGACTTAAGGACAAAGAGTTCAACTCTTGCCTCGGTTTATATTCTTCATTTCCAGTTTTCGGTTCTTGATTTTTATTGCTTTGGGTCACTTACACAGAATTCCGCCAACAATCTTAAGTCAAAAATTTTCGTTGCAGTATTTTTGTGGTAAGTAATTGGTTTGGTTGATCTTCTGTTTTACGTAAACAGAAATGAATTCGAATGATAATTCGAATGAGGAAACTTCTGAAGGAAGTATCCCTACCGGTGTGATTCATCCGGTTGTGACTCCGGTTGTGGCTACCCCTACTACCGTTCATTCAAGCTCCGTTCCACATGGGGAAAAACCGGAGAAGTTCATTGGGGTTGAGTTTAAGAGATGGCATCGAAAATGCTCTTCTATCTCACGACCCTCAACTTGGCAAAATTCTTGAAAGAGGATCCTCCGCTATTCAAGAAGGTGAAAATAATCGGGCATCATTGATTGCATTGGATGCTTGGAAACATTCAGATTTCTTGTGCAAGAATTATATTACGAATGGCTTGGACAATACTTTGTACAATGTGTATTGTTCCAAGCAATCGGCAAAGGACCTATGGGATTCTTTGGAAAAGAAATACAAGATCAAGATGCGGAACAAAGAAGTTCATCGTGGGAAGGTTTTTGGACTACAAGATGGTAGATTCAAAGCCGGTGATCGATCAAGTGCAAGAGTTGCGAGATCATACTTCATGACATTCACGCCGAGAGAATATGTCTCTAAGTGAATCATTTCAAGTGGCTGCAATCATCGAAAAACTTCCACCCATGTGGAGGGACTTCAAGAATTATCTCAAGCATAAGCGCAAGGAGATGAATATTGAAGAGCTTGTGGTCCGACTAAGGATTGAAGAAGACAATCGAAGTTCGGATCGGCATGTTGGAAATAATATACCACAATCAAGGGCTAATGTTGTGGAATCCAACAACAACAACAACAACAACAACAAAGGAAAGAAGAGAAAGCATTCCGTTGAATCTTCCAAGAAGAATGCAAAGAAGTTCAAGGGCAATTGCTATAATTGTGGAAAGGTTGGACATCGCTCCGTTGATTGTCGCAAACCAAAGAAGCAAGCCCAAGCAAACATAGCCGAATCTGATTCCATATCAAATGATATATCTGACATGAATTTATCGGCGGTTGTTTCAGAATGCAACAATGTTGGAAATCCCATGGAATGGTGGGTTGATACGGGTGCAACCCGTCACATATGTGCTGATAAGGATATGTTCACATCCTACATTCCAACCGAGGGAGAAAAGCTGTTTATGGGGAACTCCTCATCATCCAAAGCGGAAGGACAAGGCAAAGTGATATTGAAGATGACATCGGGAAAGGAACTTAGCCTTAACAATGTTTTTCACGTACCGGATATTCGCAAGAACCTTGTGTCAGGTTCTTTGTTAAGCAAGAATGGCTTTAAGTTAGTCTTTGTTTCGGATAAGTTTGTACTTACCAAAAAATAATATGTATGTTGGCAAAGGCTATGTAAAAGATGGACTATTCAAAATGAATGTCCTAACTATTGTACCGAAAGTTATGAATAAAACACCATCTTCCGTTTATATTCTTGAGTCGTCTAATTTATGGCACCATAGATTAGGACATGCAAACTTTAATTCAATACGCAAGTTAATGAATTTAAGTGTACTTCCGAATATGCATTTTAACAATGGAAAATGCGAAACATGTGTAGAGGCAAAAGCGGCCAAAGCACCTTTTCATTCGGTTGAACGAACCACAACACCTTTAGAACTAATTCACACGGATGTGTGTGATTTAAAGTTTGTACAAACAAGAGGTGGTAAAAAGTATTTCATCATGTTCATAGATGATTGTACAAGATACTGTTACGTATACTTGTTGAAAAGCAAAGATGAAGCTTTGGAAGTGTTCAAACACTACAAAACCGAAGTTGAAAATCAACTTGGAAAACGAATAAAAATGATTCGTAGTGATAGAGGTGGAGAATACGTTGCACCATTTGAGAAATTTTGTGCAGAATTTGGAATCATTCATCAAACCATCGCACCTTATTCACCTCAATCGAATGGGATAGCTGAACGTAAGAATCGAACACTAAAGGAAATGATGAATGCAATGTTAATAAGTTCGGGCTTACCTCAAAACTTGTGGGGAAGCCATACTTTCTACAAATCATATCCTAAATAAGATACCACACAAGAGTAAAGTTGAATCACCTTACGAGTTATGGAAAGGTCGGAAACCTTCCTACAAATATCTCAAAGTGTGGGGTGCTTAGCAAAAGTACAAATACCTAAACCTAAACAAGTTAGGATTGGACCAAAGACAATTGATTGTGTCTTTATTGGATATGCAATCAATAGTAGTGCATATCGATTCTTGGTTCATAAATCAAGTACTTGATGTACATGAAGGCACGATTATTGAATCAAGAAATGCGATCTTCTTTGAAGACAAATTTCCGTGTAAAGAAAAGGAAGCAAGTTCGATGAAACGAGCTTATGATAATTTACATAGAAATGACGATAATCTTCAAATAAATGAAGAACCGAGACGTAGTAAAGGCAACGAATTCTTAAGACATTCGGTCCGAATTGTAACCAATTTACTAGAAAATGATCCGGGGACATTTGATGAAGCAATGTCCACTCCCGAAGCTCCTTTTTGGAAAGAAGCTGTATGCTTAACGAAATTGAATCCATCATGAATAACCATACTTGGGAATTGGTTGAACTCCCTCCGGGAAACAAAGCTTTAGGCTGTAAATGGATATTTAAAATGAAATTGAAATCGGATGGATCAATAGATAAATACAAGGCTAGATTAGTAGCCAAAGGGTATAGACAAAAGGAAGGACTCGATTTCTTTGATACTTATTCACCGGTGACAAGAATCACGCCTATACGTGTCTTGATTACAATCGCGGCATTGCATAATCTTGAAATACATCAAATGGATGTTAAAACTGCGTTTCTAAACGGTGAATTAGAAGACGAAATCTATATGGAACAACTTGAAGGGTTTGTTGCACCGGAAATGAAAAGAAGGTGTGTAAACTTGTAAAATCCTTGTATGGATTAAAACAAGCACCAAGCAATGGCATGAAAAGTTTGATAAAACTATGTTGTCAAATGGCTTCAAAATCAATGAATGTGACAAATGTGTATACATTAAAAACACACCCGATGAATATGTGATCGTATGCCTATACGTTGACGATATGCTAATTATGGGAAATAACTCCAAAGTCATTTCCTCGACTAAGAAAATGTTAACAAAACATTTTGACATGAAGGACATGGGAGTGGCGGATGTGATATTAGGAATTAAAATCTCTAAAACATCCGATGGTTTGTCATTATCTCAATCTCATTATATTGAGACTATACTTAAGAAATTTAAGGCGTATGACGATAAACCGCTTAAGTCACCATTGACCTAAGTATACACTTAGCCAAGAATACCGTGAGCCCAGTATCTCAATTGGAATATTCAAGTGTCATAGGCGGTTTGATGTACATTACCAACGCACAAGACCGGATATAGCATACATAATCAACAAGTTGAGTAAATTCACTAGTAATCCAAATGTTGAACATTGGAAGGCATTAAACCGAGTTCTTAGATACTTAAGACACACGGTTGAATATGGATTACACTACTCAAGATATCCCGCGGTGTTAGAAGGATATGTCGATGCAAATTGGATATCCGACACTAAGGATTCAAAATCCACAAGTGGTTATGTATTTACCATTGGAGGTGGAGCCGTGTCACGAAATTGTCTAAGCAAACTTGTATAGCTCTATCCACAATGGAATCTGAGTTTATTGCTTTAGACAAAGCGGAGAAGAAGCGAGAATGGCTTCGTAATTTCCTTGAAGAAATTCCATGCTTTGGGAAAAGGCGGTTTCGCAATTAATATACATTGCGATAATCGATTCGGCAATAGCAAGGGCACAAAACAGTATGTATAATGGTAAGTCTCGACATCCGTCAAGTCGGAGACATAACACCATTAAGCAGTTAATATCGAATGGTATAATCTCTATTAACTATGTGAAGTCAAAAGAGAATTTGGCTGATCCTTTGACGAAAGGACTTGCAAGAGATCAAGTATACCATCTTTCGAGGAGAATGGGCCTAAAGCCTATTGAATAGAATTTTTATAACGGAAACCCAACCTTGTAGATTGGAGATCCCAAAATCTTGGTTCAATGGGACAACTAAGTTATAAAAGATTCGAATAAAGCACTTATTCCCATTCCTAACTTTTAAAGTGCTATGTCAAATATGTATAAGGATAAGTATACATACTTTTAATGATTCAAAACCTTGAAGTGGAAAGGTAAGAGATCACCTATATAAGTGTGAAGTGGGGCCGCTTCTACGAGAATCCGAGGTTTAATTCTCCTAGAGCACTTATGAAACCAAGAGTTGTCCAGGGCCAAAATGGACACAACCATGAGAACCGATTTGGTTAGATGAGTTATGGTGTTGGTACAATTGTTTGGGTTTACGAGCAATGGATGGTTCAAAAACATCGTGTTCACCAACTAGCCTAGTAAATCCGATTGTATTCAACTAAAGAAGGTTCAAAGCCACAAGCTACCTATCTTGATGCTATGACTTGTCGTTTGTACTCCATTGTTGAAGTCCGCATATCATTGCATTTCATTTGCATCGTGTTTTGCATATCAAGGAATTTCCATTCATGTGGGGGATTGTTGGAAATTGGTTTAAAATGTCGAGAAATTAACTAAGTGACTCCGTGTCAACTTGGCCAAATATACAAGACCCGAACCAATCCGTTTAGGCAAATTTGTTTGCCACTTCGACGACGCGCTGGGGCAATGCCCCGGAGCGGGATCGACCGCCCGGGTCGGTCGCGGGGTTCGATTTATCTGCATGTTTAAAGGGTATATTTGGCATCTCGAAACCAATATCGAATGAATGAGAAATTACGAAAAGGACAAAATCGGGTCAAATTTTTACCATCGCGATCGCACGGTATGTAAACCTGCGATCGCAATATGGCTAAAATTTTAGCGAGAATGTATTTTGGTCCTTCCATGCGATCGCGAGGCAAAGCCTTGCGATCGCATGGTTAATCTGGACGAAGTCTTGTTCTATTTTTGTGCTATGCGATCGCAGCTTGGTTAAACCATGCGATCGCATAGGTCTCAAATGTGAATGCAGACATGTCCTTTTGAAGGTTGCACGTTTTGGTTCAAGCCATCATTGGTTCATTGTACTGGTTGGGTGCTACCAATCATTGCCTATCTCATAGATGTGAGTCTTGGTCATGACAAAGTTGATCTTGTACTTATGGCGGGTAGTTTTTTACTTCAAGTTATTACACGTAACCCCAACAATAAAATTTGTTGGGGAACCTATCATTGCCTATCTCATAGATGCCCCTTGGTCATGAAGTTGATCTTGTACTTATGGCGGGGTAGTTTTGTACTTCAAGTTATTGACCCCAACAATAAAATGTCGTATAATATAAAGAGCCCCTCCCGAAGCAAAAGCTTAAAGGTATGTATCAACGATTGCTTAATGGATGTGTGAATACGCTCACACTAGAAGCAACACGTAAATACAATGACAAAAAAAAAAAAAAAAACAACAGAATTGTATTAATTTTCATCAAAACTCAGAAAATGTAGGAATCAAGACAAACAACAGATAAATGAAACTTACAGTCTAAAAATTAGAAAATGTACAGTCTAAATTATTTCTAAATCATTATTGAAATTCACATAATATTAAATTGTAATGATAAATTTAAACTACAAAATAACAACTAAGAAAAGACATATACAGTTCAAAAAGTAAATTGAAATTACACAGTAACAGTAAACATAAACAAAAACCAACATCAACTATTTCAATTATTTATGTAAAAATAAAAATGCGCATACACAACTGTTTTGTTTCTAAAAATGCGTATTTGAAACCGCATATTTAAGAAAACATAATCATGTACTTACCAGAAGTTAGTTCTCAATAGGACAGTGCAAGAAATAGAACAATATCTTGATCCAAAAGTGAATTATGAATAAATCTCTTATATATAGCTCAAACATAATAGCACATTTTACAAAACGAAGTATAATTCTCAGATGCACAATTACACGCAGACCGATGCAGTGATACCCCTTCAAAAATAGCAATTAAATTCGAATACCACAGAGAATGCCAAGAGACGGTTTCATTAAAAAAAAAAAAAAAAGACGATGAGTCCAATTGTTAATTTCTGAAAATTTGTTGTATTTATCCATATTTAAGTGCATTTCGCAAAGTTAAATTAAACAAAAAAATAAAACAGTATCCGAACACACATAAAAAAAGAAAAAAAATTCAAATGTGCAAATAATTTACAGAAATGATTTTAACAAAAAATAGGAAACAAATAAAGTGTTTGAATAGCACAAGGAAGCGCAAAAGGCAGTTTCATACAAAAAAATGAAGATGACGCATTTATCATTTAATATTAAATGTTACACTTCATTTTTTGCAAGAAAAAAAAAAAATTTAATAAACAATCAATGTGTGCAAACAAATTAAAGAATCTGAAAAGTTGTTGCATTTATCCTATATAATATTAAATGTTAGAATTCATTTTTTGCAGGAAAAGAAAAAAAATAAAAATAAATAAACAATCAATGTATGAAACCGATTAAAGAATCTGAGAAGTTGTTGCATTTATCATACATAATATTAAATGTTACACTTCGTTTTTCGTAGGAAAAGAAAAAAAAATGAAATAACAATCAATGTGTGAAATCAATTAGAGAAAATACTCATACGTAGCATTTATGGCAGAATTTATCAAATCTAGAAAGAAAAAATAGTGAGAAAATATGTGTGTGAAATTTTCGACGGTTCAACTATTATAATATATATATATATATATATATATATATATATATATATATATATATGTGTGTGTGTGTGTGTGTGTGTGTGTGTGTGTGTGTGTGTGTGTGTGTGTGTGTGTAGAGGTGTCAATACGGGTCATACGGCCCGGTCGGCCCGCCACTAATGAAGCCCAGTGGACGGCCCGCATTAGAAAAAGCCCGCTACACGACGGGTTGCGGGCCGAGTCAACCTAGCCCACAAAAATTGAACACAAGCCCGGCCTACCCGTTGGCCCATCCGGGTCGAGCCCATATGGGTCATGATTCGAATTCGTTCGGCCGTATGAATAAAAATTAATTTTTTTGAAATTACTAAAAAATTTAGTTACTTATTGTAATTTTAAAAAATGTTTACATATATAACAAAAATGTGTTAAATTACTAAATAAAAATAAATAACAATGATAAATTCACATTTGTTAATTTTTTTAATTCAATTTCTATTTTTATTTATATATTTAAAGACTAAAACATGAACACATCTTTCACTTTAAATGTTTCTCTACCATTTGTTTTTTATTTTTTTAAATATCATTTCAAATATGAAAGTTGAATTTTCTCGCCCATTTTTTTTTTTAAAAAAATCAAAGCGATTCTGGTCGGCCCATGGTTGGCCTCTTCGCCCGTGAACGGCCCAGCGAGTTGGCCTCCTCGGCCGTGAACAGCCCCGCCTGGGGTTCACGGGCCACCCACGATTCTGGGTCGAGGCGGGTGGGCGATCTTGGGTTCGGTCGGCCCGCTTGTCTTGACACCTCTATGTGTGTGTGTGTGTGTGTGAAAAGATGCTAGTTCATAAATTTTAGAAAAAATTGCAGCAAGTTGTGAACACTTTAAAAATGTGCAATAGGATCACTAACCTTTGAAAAATATACAACTAAAGGACCTTTGGACTACTGCCGTCCAAAATTCTGTTAGTAGTGCACGTGAAATGCGCTTGCTCAAAGTTTAGAAGTGGGGTAATTAGCACAAAACGTCCCTACCTATTGAAGTAATTGTGCAAAATGTCCCTACCTTCTAAATTTTGGTAATTTTACCCTTACCTACTGGATTTCTTGCGCAAAAGGTCCTTCAGTCCAAAAATCAACCATTAACATAGGGGTAAATTAGTCCAACCAATTTTTTCACATATATATTACTTCTTTTAAAATTTGGGGGCTTCTCATGCAATTTCCAAAATTGCACGGCAGGCCCCCGTCCCCAAATCTGCCAAAACGACGCAGAAACCCCTCCATCTCTCATTTCTAGCCCTTTTATTCTTTACCCTTCTCCTCAACACCACCTTATCATAATCAAATGTATGCTGCGACAATCCAATCTCCAATAAAATAATTTCCTGTATGTCTCCCTCTCTTAAATTCTTGAATTTTATATGTTTTTCTGGTTGTTTATGTTGAAACTTTGTACCCAGAATATTTTGTTAGAAGTTTTACTTGGTCGTATTTGAGTTTGATTTCTCTTCTTCTTTCTCTGAGAGAGAATAGGAAGAATCTTTACTGATGTAAAGATTTTAGGTGGGGAAAAAAGAGCCGAATTTTTAAATGGTAGTTATATATTTGAAGAGTAGTCATGAAATTTATTGTTTCAATGGGCTTTCCTTGAAGAATCCTCAAGTGGGTATCTCTCGAAATTTGTAAAATTGATCTTTTGTGCCAGACTCAATTTTTAGTTTTTATGCTCATGGGGGTTTCTAAGAAATTTTCGAAAAAGGGTTTTTGTTAATAATTCCAAATTTGTAGTTTTTAGTGTTTAAATTTGAAACCGAGTTTTGATGTTTAGAAACAGTCCTTAAATTTGTTTGATTGATTTTAGAGTGGCGGCGTCTAACTGTTGAGATGTTAGGGGAAGAGAATAAGGATAGGCTCGCGCCAGGAGTTGGAAAACATACTCACGGTCGGTTTATGGACCGATCGATCACCTAGAAAGACTAACTCTAGGCCACAATGTAACAAAGAAGGCTCGGGCTTGTTTGCCACCCCTTCACCTCTTTCGGTTACTAGGCCTAGTGGGGAGGAATGGCCGGGGCCGGCTCGGATGATATTGGCATATGGCCGAATCCCCTACTCCTCGATGCACGGGTTGGATCAACGACGCCCCGTGGAAATTCAACTCCAGAACAACCTCCTAGAGAATTTGAATTCAAGAAAGATAAGGTGGTGTTTTGGCAGATTTGGGGACGGGGGTCTGCCGTGCAATTTTGGAAATTGCATGGGAAGCCCCCCAATTTTAAAAGAAGTAATATATATGTGAAAAAAATGGTTGAACTAATTTACCCCTATGTTCATGGCTGATTTTTGGACTGAAGGACCTTTTGCGCAAGAAATTCAGTAGGTAAGGGTAAAATTGCCAAAATTTAGAAGGTAGGGACGTTTTGCACAATTACTTCAATAGGTAGGGACGTTTTGTACTAATTACCCTTTAGAAGTTAAAAATGTTTATCCATCTTTCCTCACTTAAAACAATTAAAAACAAATTAACATAAAAAGAAGAAATAAATTTAGATAAATAAGGAAAAAAAATTCAACTTCTCTAACTATCACTGCCCAATGAAACAACACCACCACAATACAATCATGTCGCCGCCACTGTTCACTGCCACCATTACCTCCACTCTTTCCCCTCTCCATCCATCTCCATCTCCCTCTCCCTCTCCCTCTCCTCCTCTCCTCTTCTCCTCTTCTTACTTCACCTCAATTCTCTGTCGCAAAACTGGAGGGGGAGGGGGTTCTCCTCTTATTTTTTGTGTTAACTAGAGATGATATCTCCCTTGGTTAATTTCAAACAGTGCAGAAAACCACTGCAATTTGGGTTGTCAAACCAAGGAAATTTCTCCTGGCTTCGCAACCAAACCTTCCCTAGTTTAGCGACTCAAACTATGGTGGTTTTTCCCATAGTATGGGTTGCGAAGAAGAGAAATTTCCCTGGCATTGGCGGTGGCAGTGATAGTGACGGGGTGGTGTGTGTGGATGTTGGGAAAACTTAGGTTGTGTTTGATTGCGAGCAAGGAAAATGGGTGGAAAGAAAATATTTTCCATGGAAATGATTTGCCAAGAAAATATTTTCCTGGTAATTGTAAATGTAGTGTGTTTGATTGGATTAAAATTCGTCCTAGAAAATGTAGTCTTTTTCTTGCTTTTGGTGTTTGATTGTCTAAATTTTCCATGGAAAATGAATTTTTTTCCAACTTTTGTTGTTTGATTGCCTTACATTAAATTGTATCATTTTCTAGGAAAATTGTATCATTTTCCATGGCAATATTGGATAGAAAAATTGCATAGTTTACATTTCGGAATTTTGAAATGATAATTTATTACCATTTTTCATCCACTTTTCAACCATACATTTTATATAATCCACCACTTTTACAAATTTGGAGGATATTCTATTGTACGTTGAAATCCCAAAAGCATATGAGTTCGTTAATAATTACGTACAAGTGAGTCACGTACTAGCATTCCCACGAGGCCTATGATTTGTAATAATCATGTAAATAACTTAACATTAAATATATTCTGACTAATTTTATTAAACACAATGGACTAACTTAGCTAACTACATTACACTTGCGTCATGATTTCGAGCAAAAACAGACTAGATTTGAAATATGGTAGGAATCCGACTCTCTCCGCTTATATTAATTTTTTACTCTCGAATCCACACTTCCCAATCCCTATTAGACTTTCTATTGACAATCGACTATCAAAACTTATGTAAATTCATCTCCGAACGTTACTTTATATACATTTCTAAATTTCCACGCTGAATGAGAGTCTCACAAAGGTAAACATACACATTATTGACTATTTCCAAAGAGCATATATAAAAAACCAAACCGGCTACGGAGCAATCATAAATCATCTTGAGTTGGCAAATTGTAGACTTTCTTACACAAAGGATGATTTGAAAATTTGTTAACATAAAGCATTGAACTGATTAAATTTGAACATCACTACCAAATTTACTTGTACTTAATTGATTCCGAATATCCACCCACCTCCAACATACAAAATGAAGAAGTCCCAATCATTGGGGAGGCGGCGGTGGGTAGAGACTGAAATAGTCAAGGAGCTGCGTCAGCTGTGTGGATAACGCATCGTGCTCTCGTCGGCGGGATTCGGCATCTTGGACTTGGGCTTCCCGAATCTCTCGAATCTGTGCTTCGAGTTCCGCCTACGAGGTACGCCATTGAAGAATCTCATGAGAAATAGATGCCAATGTTGGTTCAGTGACCGTTTCATGGAGGTCCTCGACCATTGGATCATCATGAGCAGGCTCGGTTTCAAGCGGTACATTACCCTGGCCGCTAATGGGACCTGTGTGCTTCGCTCCAGGTTGCGAGTCATGTGTAGTTCAGAACTACGTATCCCAATTCTGTCTATCTGCATGGTACGCTTCACTCGGGTGATTTCATGGGAGAGGTCAATGCCGTACATTTCACAAAGTCCTGTAATTAGCAATGGGAATGCCAAACATCTCCGGTTGTTTTGAATATGCAAGACATTGCAAAATATATAGGTGCCGATATTGAGGGTCTTATTCTGGAGCCAGTAAAATAGGCGTGCTCGCTCCATAGTCACCGTAGAAGTATGTGTCGTAGGAAGAAGATTGGAGCTCACCATTTTGTCTAATGTCCGTACTTGAGGACTAAGACATTTATAGTTTAATGTGCTGCTTCCATCAGGCCAATGATCCATTGACTCAGAAATGGAGACGACTACTTCATGAAGATTACTAGTGGCGGCTTTATAACTGTCGGTCTCCGTGTTGTCAAGTTCGTAGTAGCGGAGAATGGCTAAGGGGAGAATGGAATATCACGCCTCGCATGTATACTTGCGATACTTAGGATGATCAGGGTTGTCGATGTTATCATGGATATTGGCATAGAATTCTTTGACGATATCTACATAGGCAACCCGCGGAGTGGCTACAAATGTTTCCCAATGATTCCTCGCAATAACTTGATCGAGCAATTCATTTTCAAAATCCGATATTAACACCCTTCGCTCCGGTATAATATTGTGTGAGCTTGTGTCGTTCTTGTAGATCATCCAAGCTGCCTCCGTCTTAAATCTCATATCATCATAAGTTATCGGTTTTTTGGAATTCTTTGATGAAGCCTTTCTCTTTCCCGAGCTTGGTCCCGTAACTTGCGTTGGTTTCTTTGATCTTGGCATTGTATCTATACATTTTAGAAGAGACATAAAATTATGGTTACAATGTAGACGAATTCACTCATAAACTTATGCGTGCTAATTGGTTCATCAATGTGGACTTGGGTGGATGATGTGTGTGTATCATGCGGTGCTTTGTTAAGAGTGGCATTGGCGTGAATAATCATGTCTACCAAGTAAGCATTTGAGTTATTGTAGTAAGGACACAAGCAAAGATCAACACATTGGGTAAATCATTTTATCAAACATTTGGTGGGCATATGCTATTACAAGTGAAGGAACATACATTGGATAATGCATTAAACCCAAAAAAATTTGTTCTAATCAACAAACCACCAACACTTCATCCATTTAAACCAAGAACTATTAATTGTCCAACCTCCTCAATCAAAGAAAAAACCAATTATACGTTTCAATTGGAGAAATTTGAAAAAAAAGTGAACCATGTTACCTTGATTTTTATAGCGGGAGGAGGAATTTCACGTATAACAACGGCTGGGAATTGAAAGGATTCCTTCAATTGATTACGTATTGAATACAAAATAAGTTGTTTATGATGTGTGAGGACAATTTAAGAATTTGAGGAAACTAGGAGTTGGAAAGAAACCTGGGCCATGTAATGTGTAAAATGATTTCACGCTGGGGTTTTAAACCCCACATGTGCGATCGCTTCGCGGACAAATGACGGCCCCATCGGGCTCTTGTCTGTTCGAGATGCCCCAAATGGGACTCCTGCTGTCCGCTCGAGCAGACAGCAGTCCCATTTTGGGATTTCGAGCGGACAGTAGTACCAACTCATGGTCCAGGTCTCAACACCAACTCATGGCACCCATTTTGGGATTTGTGATTAGTTGCATGACCCAATGGCTTAAAATTGAACAATTGATTGACTAGGATTCACATTCTCTAATCAACACTTTGTCATTCTTTCAGCTAAGTAAATTTTACTTTTAATGACTTAACAACTAACTAATCCAGCTTCTAGAGTTTGTTATCTACATTTGGCAAAGTAAGAACAATATATGAAGCCAAAAGAAGAATATGTCCGGTCTAGCGGACATATTCACAAACGTTGAAATGTTTTCACTTTTTAACCACGATAATGGACATAATGAATCAACTTCAAATCATTTCCATGCAACTCCAAAGATTTAACCTTCCAAAACTTGCATTATAAATAAAGTACCAAATCATAACGCTCACATAGCGTACATCTTCCCTACATTCATCGTTGCAAACATACAACACAACTTCAAAGAACGATATGACAAAAATTATACATCATTGTTAAAAACCCGTCCCAACCTCATTTACAAAAGACAAGTCTCGTTCACAAGTCGGAGGACACCTACAACATACTAGTGATTACATATGTACGACATACAAACAGTGTAATCTACGGCAATGGAGGCGGATCACGACCAAGCTGCTCATACACCAAAGCACGCATGATTGTGGTATTTGTCAAGCTCATAAACACCTTCGCCAAATCACCATCCGATTGAAATGCTTTAATCACTTTCATGATGTCAACCAAGTCTAGGTCCATTGCTTCAAGCTTTTCGGTAATCAACTACCAATTTACGTGATTCAATGTATCAAGTGTTGCTTGCATGTGTATAGCGTCGGCAATTTTTCTTGATGACTCCGCTATTAATGCTAAGGCCCGATGACTTTCATCATCATGGGGTTTTGTGCGTTTACGCCGACCTGTGCTTGTTCCTTCTTTGAAACCTCTCTTACGCGAGGGAGTTGGGCTTCGATCAGTGTCCTCAGTTGGAGTGTCAAGCTCGTTCACACTGTCATCAACTTAAATAGGAAAAATACAAAATAATCAGAATCAACTAAAATACATTACGAATATATTATATATGTATGTGATACAAAATCAAACTACCTTGCATAGGCGAGAAATTGTCAAAGCCCGATACCGCCCGATCTCCAGTAGCTGTATCGTTTCCAAAGATACACTCCATATCATCATATCGACGACACAATTTGCTCCTCCATTTTCCAAAATCAGGTTTTCCCTACAAATTATGGTTACAATGATCATGGTTTTAACCACGACAGTTTCGGTAAGACAATGAGAGTAATTGATACAATGCAATGAAGATAAATAATACCTTCACAAGTTCCTCCCACGCAAGTGAATCGGCGCTTATTATTCGTCTCTGCTTTGAAGATCCCACCCAAAGCCGCTAATACTTAATAGCCGGCTTACTTCAAAGATATTCTCTCTTTAGAGTCTTCAAACGCGACCTCACATTCTTCTTTGTCACTACCATCCCGCACCTTTGTTTCACGCTTTCCATTGCTTTAGATATTTGAAAGGAGGTGAAGCCATTGTCACTTCTTTTGTGACCTACCAACACTTGATTAACTAGGGCGATAATCATGAACCCATCCATGTCGTCATTCCAACGTACCTGACAAATCTTTGTACTAGGATCAACCTGGGTACTGTTTGTATCATTCTCATCCATGGTTGTTGAGGTTGTTGGTCTTGGAACTTGGAATGGAGATGCAGTGTTATGTCGCTGATGCGCCATCAAATCTAGCTACACAAATAGCAATACCAGAAATGTATATCAAACCTGGGATGACAAATTGTGTGGTTTTCAAAGTGCAAACGCATCAATATGAGAAAATACACAATTCGACATATGTACAAGTTTCATTCAATTTTCTAAATGGCGTTAATGATTTTCGATCAATTACATAATGGAATAATAGCATCAAATATTGTGACAATAGTTGCATAGTACATAGATGGAACGTATTCTTCATTGACGTCCTAGCTACAGAATGTTTGTTCCATTACATAAGATGAAAGTGTAGAAAATGTAATACAACGGCTTAATCAAATTCAATTTCAGCGTCGGCATTGGGAGTATGATGAACCCACATTGATTGAGCCATTGCATCCCTATTATTAGACCACAAAGCGTTAGCAGAAAAAGATATATGAGCATTTATTGTCGCTTCTTTCGTCACTTCAAAGATGAGTAGGATTAACCTCATCATCGCCGCTATCGATGTCCTCCTCACACATCCTCCTCGCATCATCAATCCGTAGGAAGTTGTGAATAACACAACAAGCGAGGACTATCTTCGCTTGTATGCTCATGTCATGAAATGGTTGATGTCTCAAATATGCAAATCTTTTCTTAAGCAGACCTATTGTCCTCTCGACCGCATTGCGTAGAGATGAATGTCGAAAATTGAACAGCTCCTTACTATTTTGAGGGCGCTGACCCTCGATATCTCTACGATGATAACGAGTTCGACGATAAGGTGAAAGAAAACCCGGAACCAATGGGAATCCAGCGTCAGCAAGGTAGTACTTACCTATGAAACGTTTAAATTTAGCACTTGTGCTAAAAATGAAATTCCATATTGAAAAAGCTATGAAACTACTAACCAACAGGAATTGTTAGCTTATGTCCTTGGCGTAGTATTGCACTTCTTAACAATCTACCATCATGAGCCGATCCCTCCCAACCGGCGAGCACATATGTAAATTTCATATCAAATGTGCAAGTCACTAAGACATTTTGAGAAATGACTTGTTTCCTATTGCGGGATCTAGCTTGATCCTCTACAGGGACATTTGCAGCTATGTGTGTACCATCTATAGCCCCTACAGCATCCTACAATAAAAAAAAGAAAAGTATGTGAAAGTTTTTACATTAAGTGATTTGTAATTTATAAAATGAAGTAGCTATGAAGACCTCACCTAGAAAAACGAGTACCACTGCTTGACATTATCCTTGTCATATGGTGAGTTATTGATAGTGGCATTGGTCACAACTTCTCTATACAGCCCTAGACAAGCGTGCAAAACCCTTATGGAAATAATAGCTCATTTGTTTGTCCGGATCTATAGAAAGTAAAACTTCCACCGAAAGTACGTTGGTCGTGCCCGACGGTGTTGAAGAAAATAGCAACTTGTTCTTCAACTCGGACTGATTTACTATCAACCAATCCGAAGATACGTAGACGAGAACATAAGCTTTGGAACGGACCTATTTTCATCCTAAGAAGATCACGACATATTCTGTCACTCGTACCAAACATTCGTGTCAAGGTCATTTCTCTCTCAACTACCCAATTTCTATGAGGAGCCCTAGGAATATGTCGAGCACGACGTCTAATACCATCATATATCACAATTGCTTGGATGACCATGGTCCAAAACAAGCCCACGCGTTGTATTTGGCGCCGACGTTGCCTCCTTTGTGTATCCATGGGACTCTAATATAGTATCAGAAATCAATTAACTCAGTAGTTGTGGTATCTAAGTCATACGATCAATACCGGCCCACATTGAGTTTTTTGAGATAATGAAGTAACATATATGTCGAATATGTAATATAAGGAAAATTATGTGTGGACGGGCATAATCAAGGTGAGTTTTGTAATGAGAATTTGCCTAAACAAAATGGGACTTGATTTACAAAATGTAAAAGGTTTCAGAATACGGTCTCCGAACTTGTATTTTTCCATGTACATTTCGAAATTGGTTCTATTGCTTTGGCATCCACCTCATATAATTTTATTCTCTCTCTTCTTCTCTCTCTCACCCCTCAAAAGCAACTGGTTTTTATTGAACTATGAAATTTCTCGACATGTCACTGTGAATGCAAGAGTAAACAGCCATGTTTCTTCCTATCTCTACTCTCTAATTCCAAATTCAGGTTTCTCTATCCTCTCTCTCTATCTCGGTCTATATGCATATATTGTTTTGTGTACAAATTTGCTTATCTATAAAGAAAACATGTGAACCGACAGACAACCTTTTACTAGGGATTTTGTTTAGTCTTTTTGTTGACATTTTTTGAAAATGCAGACAAATTCATAATTGAGTTTTCAAGAAAAGTAGTTTCCATGAAAGAATTTTCGGGGGGAAAAAAAGTTCTTCTGCAAGCTTACATAATGGTTTTTAAGTTACTGCATGCCTTGATTATATACAACAACTTAAAGATCATAAGTATGTGGATTATTTAGAATGGAGTCCTTTAAATTTGTTTTCAAGGATTCACTTGGTCAATGTAAGTTGCATGTTAAGTTTCAATTTTGATTATAGTTTTTCCACATTTGATCGCAGAGGGGAAATTAATTTCACACATTGAAAGAGGTTATTTTTGATAGATTTACAATTTTCTTAAGAATCAGATACTCTTCATAATCCTTAATCTTGATCATCATAATCAAGACTGAACCAAAAGAAGAAAATAAGGCAATGCAAATTGCATACATAGAAGGATTAAGGAACAGGCACATGCATGATTTGATTCTAGTTAATGCAAATGGGATATTACAATAATTAAGCAATTTAATTAATCCCTTCATAATTAATGTAGCTTTATAATTAAGACGTGAGGTTCGATTAATTGCATTATTAATCCGAGAATATATATATATATATATATCCTATTATATATTGATAAATATTGCTCGTAATTGGAAATGGAAATATATCATCCAATATAAAGATTTTCTCTCATTTTGGCGTGAATAATTATGGTGATTGAAAATAGGACAATAGAGAAATGTTCCATACCTTTTGAAAACCAAGGAAGACACGGAATGATGAACAAGTCACGAGCAAATTTGAGATTGGCCAAGATTAGGGCACGAATGCATCAATGGCAACTCGCAATAATCGACCTCTCCTGCTGCGATTTCAAAATGGAGGCCGAGTTCACTAAGGGAAGGAGGAAGACAATCAATTTCGAGATTTGGAGCTGAAAATTGAAGGAATGGCGGCGATTTCAATTTGGGAAGAGAAATGGGCGGGATTCTTGAACACAGCCGAATGGAAATGATTTGCCCTGGAAAATTGGTTCTCTTATATTGCCAAGAAAAAAATTTCACGATTTGGAAGGAAAATCGATCACGTGCCTGGAAAATGGAAAAAGTTTTACCTGAAAAATTTTGTCAATCAAACACCTTCAAAGCTAGAAAATGGGTGGAAAATTTGCATTTTCTAGGGAAAATTTCACCTATCAAACACAGCCTTAAGGATTTTCTATTTTTTCTAAGTTGTTTTTCTTTTCTTTTTCTTTTTTATTTATTTTCAATTTGTTTTTTTTTTCTATCCTTTTTTTTATATAAATTATCTAACTAAGATTAAGAAAGTACTCATTTGCCATTTGAAAAATTAGACACGTGCATTACAAATGCGAATTTAATGGAATTTTGAACAGTAATCACCCAAAGGTCCATAGAAAATTTTCACAAAGGTTTGAGATGGTGCTGCCGAAATGTAAAGGTTGTAGATCCCATTGCACTTTTCAAAAAGGTTAAGAAATCGTTGCAAATTTTTCTAAAATTAAGGGCTTGTTCGGTAGAGTTTTTTTTGGGAAAGAATGGAATTTTTTGTTACTTTTTGACTTTTTAAATTTTTTTGTAGTGTTAAAAGGGTTGAAAAGTCAAAAATTGTAGACAAAAAATAGATTTTTTTGGGAAAAAAATTCTACCGAACATGACCTAAGTAAAGGGTAAAAAGATTGGACATTGTGTTGCACTTTTCAAAAAAGTTAAGAACCCGCTGCAAATTTTTGTAAATTTAAGTAAACTATAAAATGATCCATAGCAATGATATAAATTTTTCTGGTGAAAAAATTGATGATATACCAACTCTAGAGTTTATCACGTGGAAGGAATCACTCAAAATATATGTATACCAAAGAATACAAATTGTCCATGACACGGAAACTTATAATAAAAAAGTATGAGAAACTAATTTCTGGGCCACTCTGTTTTCCTATCTATCGAGGAATGAAGTAACACTAACCATTGCCAATGTCTCAAAGTAATTTTTTCACATCTTGAAGTAGCCCTACATTTGGGGCAAATTGGAAGTCAGAGTTCAAACTGTTTACCGTACGCATGGAATTATACTCAAATGTATGGATCTAGAACCTGTTCTAGAAGGAGATCTTCTCTTATTGCTACCGCCTCAGCATCTTCTTTTAGAAAAGATATGACCATCCTCTTCATCAATGCAACCACTACCACTCTCATTATCCCTTGTTACCACCTCCACCCCAATAAAACCCTTCTGCATCCTCACTGCAGCACTAGAATTGAGTTTTAGCTCTCTCGGCTCGATGGGTTCTAGGCACCCGCCACCCCACCTTAATCTCCTGGCATGCATATCCATCTCCGTCTTCTCAGTCCCTCCCCTAAATATGCATTCAGCCACTTTGACCAGGCAATCAGCCAACCTCATCCCTTCTCCATGTAGCATTCCATTTTGTTCCACCGTAGCACCCATAACACAAAGGCTACCAAACCCATCTCTACAACCTCCACCTCATGCCCAAATCTCACCACTTGATTCAAATATATACTTAATTTGGATGTTGCACCACTTTACTGAAAAGTGTTGCAACATTATACAATCACTTAAAACTACATATAAACACTTCAACATCTTGTGAAATGTAAAGATACACTTGATACCTCAAATAACAAGGTACCTTTCAATGACGAGAAACAAGTAGAATGGTGTGAACAACTCGTAATAATTAAATATTAAGCGTATGTTTAGTAGTGCTGAAATTATTTGTTAAGTATTTATATTATAATTAGTTGTTGGTAAGTGTGTGGATAAAAAAGTGATTTGTAAGTTGTGGATCTTATGAGATGTATGGATAAAAAGTATGTTTGACCAATTTGACCAACTAAAATTATAATTTAAGCATCCACAAAATATGCTAAATTACACAAATATAACTTACTTAAATAGAATGTCTACCTAAATAAATTTATTATAACCATAAAATAAACTGTCATTAATATTTTATTTGTTAAATACTTCAATATGCATTTTATATACATAAAAACATACACTTAAGCTCTCACATATATCACACTTTATATAAATGTATGTAAATTTAACTTTAATGAAAAAATAGATTAGTTGATTTTTATTTTCTTAAACTAATATTTCTAAAATATCTAATAAATCAATACAATGCATGTTTAACAGTGTTAGAATTATTTTTTAAGTGTTCATAAATTATGAGCTGGATCCTATTGAATGTGTGGATAATAAGTGAATAATAAATTTTGGGTCCTCAAAAATGTGTGGATAAAAAGTATATTTGATTAACTTAAAGTATAATTTAAGCATAGCCAAACAAGCTAACAAAGTGATTGACAAGTTTTGGATAAAATTTCAAATTGACGAATACACAAGGATTCAGAGTCCACCTCTATTTTTCTACTTTACCTCAATCTTGTTGTTGGAAAAATATGTGTCATATTTTTCATTTTTTATATCTTGGCTAACTTAATACATATAACTGATTTTTAATGATAAAAGAGCATGTCAACGTTTGCGTTTTTGACTTGTCTGGTTAACGCCAGTTTTGACTGACTAGGTTGATAAGCGGATTATTTTTTTAGATCAGTAAAAGCTGTAATTTTATTCTGTTTCTATACTTGATATATTCTGACCTCATGAATATTATTGACAGCTCATTTTGTAGGTTAAAGAATCTTTTATTATTCTCTTAGATTTGTTTAAGAAGGAAATATTTAGTTTCCTAAATTCTTTCCTTCTACAAATTTAAGAATATCTTTCTATATTCTCCCATACTAATTCTCTTACCATTCTT
Organism: Forsythia suspensa; assembly: GCA_023638005.1. Classification (NCBI taxonomy): domain Eukaryota; kingdom Viridiplantae; phylum Streptophyta; class Magnoliopsida; order Lamiales; family Oleaceae; genus Forsythia; species Forsythia suspensa. The sequence goes on along the minus strand of CM042674.1, from coordinate 32,158,486 downwards.
GTTGCATATTTTTAGGTAAGAAATAATTCCAAATTTGATTTCTACTTTAACTATAAGTAAGAGTGGAAATCAATAAGGAATTAGGTCTTTGAAAATATTTTTGTGTTCTTGTTCCATAAGCTTCAAACCGGCCGAATCCATTCAAAGTGAACAAGACATAGCGCTTCATTGATTAAGTTTTTCAAAGGCAGCGACTTCTTCAAGACATTGAAGAATAAAAGATTTTGAAAATATTTTTGTGTTCTTGTTCCATAAGCTTCAAACTGCCCGAATCCATTCAAGGTGAACAAGACATCAAGCTTCATTGATTCAACTTCAAAGCAAAAAGGTTTTCTTCAAACTCATTGAAGAATCAAGAACTTATTGGTGCTCAACGAACAATTCCATATCTTGTTCAAGCTACTTGGCGTGAAGTTAAGAACGGGGGTTCTTAATCCAAGTGGTGGTTGCGGTCAAGTACAATAGGGAAGTGGCGATAAAGTTAAGATCGGTTGGTTTGATTCTACTTCATCAACAAGTCAGAAAAAGAAGTATCACAGGGAGTTGATCTGTTTTCTTTTGATTGGTATTTTGTTAATTTTGCGAAATTACAAAAACTGATACTATTGTATTTTTGAACAAGATTATTAGTGGATTGTTTTTACCCATGGCATGGGAGCCCGTGGATGTTTCCCTTAAGGGTTTACCACGTTACATCTTGTGTTCGTATTTAATCCTTTAATTTTCGCACTTGACAAGATTAGGTAAACGAACACGGTTGTGAGAGTCAAAACTGTTATATCTATATCTTGCCAGTTCTGACTATATTTTGTCCACTGCTTGTTTAATTAAGATTAAAATTCATTTTTAATTTAATTAATCTAGGTTTTAGAGCTTTCAATTGGTATCAGAGAAGGTACACTTTTTAAGTATGATCCAAAGAAACCTAGTTATAGACTGAGCTCCGTTTAAACCACCTGTTTTAGATGGTACTAATTATGCCTATTGGAAAATTAGAATTCACGTTTATATCTAATCCCTTGATGAAAAAGCTTGGCACTCTATTGTCTATGGTTATAAAACTCCCACTATTATTGAAAATGGTGTAAAAAGAGAGAAAAAGGCAGACGAGTGGGCTACAACTGATTTTAATTATACTAATTGGAATTTCAAAGCTTTAAATGCCATATTTTCCTTCGTTGACTCTAATCAATTTCGTTTGATCTCTATGTGTCAGGTTGCAAAAGATGCTTGGGACATCTTACGAATTGCTCACGAAAGAACCACCATGGTCAAGTCATCCAAGCTTCAAAGTTTTACTCTTGAGTTTGAACAACTAACCATGAGATACGATGAACAATTCAAAGACTTCTATGCAAAACTCAGTTACATCACCAATACTGCTTATACCTTGGGAAAGAAATATTCAGAGACAAAAATTGTAAAGAAAATTCTCAGATCCTTGCTTGATCGGTTTCATTCTAAAGTAACTGCAATTGAAGAAAGTAAGGAGATTGAGAATATGAAGGTTGAAGAATTGGTGGGATCATTGATGACCTATGAATTACATTTACAAAGGAGAAAGAAAGAAAAGGGTTCTGGTATTGCCTTCAAAATTAAAAATGATTAAGACGATGTTGATTGTGAGGAGAGTGAAACAAATGAAAACATGGTCATGCTCACCAAACAATTCAAAAAATTTCTGAAAGGAAATCAAAAAGGAAAAAACTTGAATACCCCACTCCAACAAAAAAAGAGATTTCCGAACAATATAAAACAAAATTCCACTACATCTATGAATAGATTTGACAATCGAATTTAATGCCATGAGTGTGAGGGTTTTGGTCACATAGCCTCTGAATGTGCAAATAATTTAAAGAAATCTCATACCAAGAACGCCATGAATATCACTTGGAGTGAAGATGATGAAAAAGATTCAGATGAGGACGAGGACGACAGAACCACTGTTGATCTGGTAAAGTCCTTAACTGTGAGCTTAACTTTTCGTACTGATTCCGTGCATAACTTGACTGCAGGTTCTGACTTCTTGACTACAACATCCCGAAGAACCAGTTCGTTTCACATCATAATCGCAGCAGATGAATAAAAAAATTACAAGATGAACAGGAAAAAAACTTGTCTACTCAAGTCATGATGGAATTTTGGAAGATGACAAGGTCGAAATTGATTCTCAAAATAATGTTCTTACCAACATCTTAAAAGAGAAGGATGATCAAATTGCGGACCTTCTTGATAAATTAAAAGTTACAAAAGAAAGGATCAAGCAATTAACAATTGGAGCCTCTCGCTTAAGTAAAACCTTAAGCTATGGAAGAATTCCAAACGTCAAAGAAGGTTTGTGATATGTTGGAAAAGATGAAAGAAAAGTTGGAAATCAGATCAACTTCATCAAAGAAACAAAGTCTGCTGTATTTTCAAAAAAAAAATGCTCCCATCGCCGTCAAAACTAAGGCTGACCTGCCTATGCAGGTTCTGACCAATGCCAAGACTTAAAAACAGTCACGACATTCAGGTATACAACCAATACAGAAAGGTAAATCAAAGTACTTTGTAAAATGTTACATCTGTGATAATCTAGGACACGACTCCTTTCATTGTTTTTTTAGCAAAAACTTGGCTAATAGACAAATAAGACACCATAGCAACACTAAAGTAAGACAAATTTGGGTCAAAAATGGTGATTTAAATTGTTATATGGTTGATGTTGCCTATAAATCTTTTATTCCTAACTCTTGGTATTTTGATAGTGGTACGTTTCTGACATATGGACCGGTAATCCATCTTATCTAACTAACTACAAAAGTCATGAAGGTGGTCTGGTTACTTTTGGTGATGGAGTTCACGGTAAAATTAAAGGTGTAGGCACTATCCAAATTGATGGATTCTCCCTGTTAAAGAAGTTCTTTTTGTTGTAGGTTTAAAAGGTAACCTGATTAGTATAGGTCAACTCTATGATGATAAATACTTAGTTATGTTCTCAAAAAATTCTTGTAAAGTCTTGAATTATGATGGTAGTTGTATTCTACATGGTACTAGATCCAATGATAAATATTATCTTCTTGACACTAAAATTACTTGTCATATTTCAAAGACTGACTCAACCGAGTTGTGGCACAAACGATTGAGATATTTAAACTATAGTGATGTGTTGAGACTAACAAAATTGAATGCAGTACTAGGTATTCCTAAGCTTACTGAAAAATCTGAAGGATTGTGTGGTTCGTGCCTAAAAGGTAAGCAAACCAAAAGTACTCACAAGCAAGATAAGTTTCTTACTACAGCTTATGTATTAGAATTACTTCACATGGATTTAATGGGACCTATTCAAACTGAAAGTATTGGGGGCAAGAAATATATTTTTGTTTGCATAGATGATTTTTCTAGATATACTTGGGTAGATTTCTTGAGAGAAAAATATGATGTTTTTGAAAGATTCAAATTTTTGCACCTAAAATTAACAACAGAAAAATATTTTGAGGGAATAAAAATATTAAGGATTAGAAGTGATCATGGGAGAGAGTTTGAAAATGCTACTTTCTCTACTTTTTGTGATCAAAATGGTATTTTTCATGAATTCTTTGCACCCAAAACTCTTGAACAAAATAGTGTTGTGGAAAGGAAAAATAGGTCTCTATAAGAAATAGCTAGAGTTATGCTAAATAGTAAGAAGCTTCCTGTTAAATTATGGACTGAAGCTATTAATACTGCTTCTTATATTTTGAATTGTGTATCTTTGAGAACAGGAACCACTCAAACTCCTTATGAAATTTGGAAAGTAAGAAAACCGAATCTCAAATATTTCTATACCTTTGGTAGCAAATGCTATGTATTAAATGATCAGGATTACTTGGGTAAATTCGATTCAAAAAGTGATGAGGGAATGTTTATTGGTTATTCTGAGAACACCGTAGTGCTTACGTAATTTATAACATGCGTACTCAGACTATCATTGAATCAATTAATGTAAAAATTGATAATACTGATGACTTTTCATCTTATTCACAGGAGCCTAATATTCAGACTTTGGAAGAACAGGTTGTTGCACGTCAACCTACTCGAGACAATCATGTACCTGCACTAGACAAATGATATACGTGTATGAACATCCAAAGATCAAGTTCGATGTCTTTGTCCCTCGCTCCCCGGAAGTTCGACGCACCATATACAAATAACGAATGTAACATGAGAAAGCAACCTCCTTCTTGGATTCAGAAAGCACACCCATTGGACAATGTTCTCTCAGATTCCAGAGACGACATGATGACTCGGAGGAGGCTTACTAATGAACTTGGAAATGTTTGCTACACTTCACAAATTGAACCCAAAGATATAAATGAAGCTATTATTGATGAAAATTAGGTTCTAGCCATACATGAAGAGCTAGCTCAATTTGATAGAAATGAAGTGTGGAAACTTGTACCTCGGCCAAAGGGCACAAATGTGATCGGGACAAAGTGGATATTCAAAAATAAATCAGATGAACATGGCAACATAGTCAGAACCAAGGCATGCTTGGTTGCACAGGGATACACTCAACTAGAAGGAGTGGATTTTGATGAAAATTTGCACTTGTGACTCGACTTGAATCCATTAGACTCTTACTATTAGTGGCATGTCAAATGAGGTTCAAGCTGTACCAAATGGATGTCAAAAGTGCCTTTCTGAATAGAATTCTTAATGAAGAAGTCTATGTTAAGCAACCTAAGAGATTTGTTGATCCTTATTCTCACGACCATGTGTTCAGACTCAAAAAGGCTCTGTACGGACTAAAGCAAGCCCCACGAGCTTGGTATGAACGATTAACCATGTTCTTGTTGGAACAGGGATACAAAAGAGGAGGAGCTGACAAAACTTTATTGATCAAACATTTTAAAACTGGATTAATTGTTGCACAAATCTACGTCGATGACATTGTATTTGGTTCTTCACTAGAAACAAAATCCAAGGAATTTGCTACACTTATGCAAAATGAGTATGGTTGGTGAACTAAATTTCTTTTTAGGTTTGCAGATCCAACAGGTTGGATCAGGGATTTTTATCTCCCAGGCCAAGTATACTAAAAATCTTGTGAAGAAGTTCGACCTTGAACAGACCAAGTCAGTCAGAACTCCCATGGCCACGTCTTTGAAAATTTCCAGAGATGACTAGGAAAAGGAGATTGACTCCAGCTTGTACAGAAGCATGATAGGCAGTTTGCTGTACCTGACTACAAGCCATCTTGACATATCATTCAGTGTTGGAGTTTGTGCACGTTATCAAGCTAAACCAAAAGAATCACATCTTGCGGCAGTGAAGCGAATTATTCGTTATATTAACTGTACTTCTGATTATGGTTTATGTTATACTAATGATACTAACTCTCTTCTTGTAGGATACACTAATGCTAACTGGGCTGGAAACATGGATGATAGGAAAAGCACGAGTGGAGGATGTTTCTACATTGGTAACAATCTCATTGCATGGTTAAGTAATAAACAAAACTCTATTTCCTTATCTACTGCAGAAGCTAAGTATATTGCAGCAGGTAGTTGTTGCACTCAGCTACTTTAGATGAAACAAATACTATGTGATTATGGTATTGATCAGGATTCTGTTACTATATTATGTGATAATACTAGTGCTATCAATATTTCTAAAAATTCTGTTCAACACTCTATGACCAAACATATTGATATTAGACATTATTTTATTAGAAATTTGGTCGAAGAAAAAGTTATTACTTTGGAACATATTCGATTTCGAGTATCGGTTGGTCGATTTGTTCACCAAAGCCTTAGATTCTGCTAGATTTGAGACTCTACGGAAGGTCGTGGGCATTTACTTGATGCATTAGTTTTTTTAAAAAAAATTAGAAGTAGTGTTTTTTTTTTTGTTTGATTTTATCATGTGTGTTTGTTTGCATTTGTTTTTTTTTATTTATTTATAAAAAAAGGAGGGAAGGGAAGGGAGGGGAGGGGAGGGGAGGGAGGGAGGGGAGGGGAGAAGAATGGGTTTTCTTGCAAATAGCATATGATATAAATGTATGATTAGTCTATAAATTTTGAGATTTTCTTGGATTAACCAATCATTATGGTATGCTCATTAAACTTATGATAAAATATGCTCAGATAAGCACACTTTGAAGATATATTGACTTGTTTGATTGTACCTTACTACTAACTAGATTGTTATCTTTAAAGTAGTTTCGTACTTTGTTGTGTCAGTATCTATGTCTCTCAGCATTATAGTATGTTGTTGTGTTAAATAGACAATTTCATGGAGGAGAAGGCTACCACCATAGATGTGTGCAGCTGTCCTCGATAATGAACATAAATCATGTAGAAGAGGGCTATCTTTATGGCTGTGAGAAAGTCAACTCCATGATCTTATAAATTCAGTGCTTTGACAAAACAAAAAAAGGAGGATATATATATATGCAAATAAAGTCAACACTCTGAGTACTCAAAAAGAAAAATTGCTATGGTACTTCTGTCTGGCACGCACATTTTTTTTTATTCAAAGAGATATGTTCAGATGATGACTGGTTTGAAATACATCTCAGTACTGATCTTCTTGACAAGGTTCAATTTGACTTAGTGGAACAAGTTATGATCGATTAATCCCGTATGTCCTATCACACACCCACGTTATAAACCTGACCAATTAATTAAATCTAATTATGCGCATATATCTGATTGGAAGATTCCGGTTGATTTTGATAATTTTGGACTGATTGTATAATTTGTAGAACTATGAAATTTGCCCATAAATAAACCATTTAATTTTATCTCATAAAATATTCTTATTATTTTTGTATGATTATCTTGTATGGGCCTTTTTATAGAAATTTCAATCAACAGTCTAATTTTGGCAGCACAATCACTTTTAACTGAGAAAAATCTGGATGAATTTTAGTTTATAGAATCCAATCATATTTTGTTCAAATTTTATCTTCCTAAGTTTTTTTAAAAAAAATTCTGGTTTCCAAAAAATTAGCATCTTAAGGTGGTTTAATTTAATTTAAATTTGACATATCTGATTAAGGAAGGTTTCTTTGTCAATAACTGCCATTAATCAGTTTAGTTTTCGTAACTGTTTTACTCATGTTCCCAATTCACTGTTCCCTCCTTGTGCAATCTTCCCCTTTTGAACCGTGATTTAGGTTTTTCTTCTACATCTTCTCACACTCAATCTTCAATTCCAAACTCCAAAGCCTCTCATACTTGATCTCGAAGGTGTGTTTGAGTTTTCTTTTTCAGATTCAAACAATGGTGAAGACTAAAATGCCAAAATCGAAGAAACATCCAGAGAATTCATCCAAGGACACTGTTGCTCCGGTGTCTGCTGCTGAAACTGCGATGGGGCCACAAATGTCACCGGCAAGGACTCTCCGGCGAAGTGCAAGAAAACAAGAACCCTCAAGTTCAGTCCCAGACACTTCTCCAGTGGTAGTTGCATCTCAATCTGACCAATCGACGGACATTGTTGCATATCAACCGCCGGTCAGCCATTCTAAAACTAAGCCCCATCCAACATCTAACGACCCAATCACCTTTCTGAGAAAGAAAGTTACCTTAAGTGCTAAAGACCCAGATGAAGAAGAAGATGAGGATGATGAATTTACGGGTGACAGTAGGTCTGATAATGCTGAAATTGAAGAAGAAATTCGTGAGGATGAAGGGGCTGGATGAAGAGTCTGAACAGCCTCCCCCATTCGTAGAAGGTTCAAGTAAGCCCCTTCTCAAAAATGAGATTCTGATTTTGATGTTGCTCTTGATGAATCTTCAGAATCTACTCCTACACCATCTCCAACAAAAAGGGCCACAAGAGCTGAGAAAGAGAAAGGTAAAATTGCTGATGTTGCTGAAAAGCCCACACCTGCTGGTCAGAACAGGCCTACCACTACCTCAGAAGGTGCCTACAGAGTACTGTCTACTCCTAGTTCAGACTCCCAAATGTTCAGACTTGACACATTAACTAGAGGTAGACACTCTGTTAACCTCCTCAATTACTATTTTCTATCGAGAGTGCTAAGAGTTTGTTTCTGTTATTTACCATCTACCGTAAGTTCATCATTGAGTGCAAGGTAGCAATTGCCGAATTTAGTTTGTTTGGTTTAGTTGAAATTGTTGATTTTCACAACTTACATAATCTGTTGAGTTTTTCTGGGCCGTTCAATGAAACTCTGGTCAAGGAATTTATGGCCAATGTCCCAAAGAATCTGGGGAAGGCTGGAAATGAATTCAGGTGGCAGGTTTATGTCCGAGGAAGACATGTTACCTTCAGTCCTAACTCTCTCAGGGACTGGCTTAGGGTGACCACTATGGCTGTCACAAGTGACGAAGAATTGACCAAGGACAGCATTGCGTAAGAAATGACTGGTTCTACCTGGCCAGAATCAGGAGAACTGACTGCTTCTCGACTACTGCCCAAATATAAAATTATTCATCAGATTCTTATCAACAATATCGATCTATTAACTCATCGATCTAACATTTTAGGGGACAGGGCTGTTATGCTATACAAGTTAGAGATGATGATACCAGTTGATTGGGTCAAAATAGTTTTTGATAGAATTGTTTATGAAGGGCTGAGGAAGGACAAGCAGTACAGGCTACCGCATCCAGCTCTGATCCATCACTTTCTGGTTCATCAAGAAGTGCCTGCCATGGATTCAAACCGATTCTCTGAGGATATTCTAGCGCTAGGTGTTCATGAGTTTACAAATTTAGGTAGCGCACCGCATCCCATTCCTAGAGTTCTTAGGCACTTTTTATCCTCGTTGTACCATTCTGGACGTCTGGATGCACTGGAAACTCAGTTGGGGCTGGTTCGAACACAGGTAGATCAAATGTTTACCTTAACCAAAGGTTTTTCTGATGAATTTACTTTCATGCGTAGGGTGTTGGGTAAACTAGAATATCTGGGCGATGAGCATATAAAATCTGCATACCGCATTGTTACTCCGGAATTCTCTGCACATCCTAGAGATCCAATGGAGATTCCGACTTCCGATCCAGTTGTTGAGACAACTGTTGCCCCAGCTACTGCACCTCACGCTGATGATCCTCCAGCTGATACTCCTTCAGATACCCATGCTCGCAGGAGAGTTGCAAATGCATCTGCATCCAGTACAAAGAAGCCCAGACCCTCCTGGTACTAACTATTCTCAGTTCTAACTTTTAACCTTCTAACTATTTGGCTATGGATGACTGTTTTAACTCTTAAATTCTGCTTTATTTCCCTTCAAACACTATTTTACTTTTATTATTTTTTTTCTCTTCCTTTGGCATTCCTCTTACAAAAGGGGGAGTAGTAGTAATTTTTAATTTTTGTGGTTGTTAGGTTTTTCTTGCTATGGACACTTTGTTGGTTAAACTTTAATAGTAGTATTTTTAGGTTTTTGGTAGTTTGATCATTACACTTAGATGATATCTTGCTAAGGGGAAACAATATTAAAGTTTTGACTATTGTGTGTGGTTTTTGCATATTGTGTTAACTTCTTTTTAGGAGTTCTTGGTTTACACATTAAGGGGGAGCCATAACCCTTATATGTTGATGCTCATGGGTTCTTTACTTTTCACACACATCACACTTATATTATAAATCCGATAGTTGTGTGTTTGTAATTAAGCAACGCCAAAGGAGGAGATTGTTGGAAAAATATGTGTCATATTTTTTACTTTTTATATCTTGGCTAACTTAATAAATATAACTAATTTTTAATAATAAAAGAGCAGGTCAATGTTTGCATTTTTGACTGGTCTGGTTAACGCCAGTTCTGACTGACTAGGTTGATAAATGGATTATTTTTTCAGATGAATAAAAGCTGCGATTTTATTCTATTTCTATACTTGATATATTCTGACCTCATGAATATTATTGACAGCTCATTTTATAGGTTAAAGAATCTTTTCTTATTCTCTTAGATTTGTTTAGAAAGGAAATATTTAGTTTCTTAAATTTTTTCCTTCTACAAATCTAAGAATATCTTTCTATATTCTCTCCTACTAACTCTCTTACCATTCTTGTTGCATATTTTTAGGTAAGAAATAATTCCTAATTTGATTTCTACTTTAACTATAAGTAAGAGTGGAAATCAATAAGGAATTAGGTCTTTGAAAATATGTTTGTGTTATTGTTCCATAAGCTTCAAACCGGCCGAATCCATTCAAGGTGAACAAGACATGGTGCTTCATTGATTAAGTTTTTCAAAGGAAGCGAGTTCTTCAAGACATTGAAGAATAAAAGGCTTTGAAAATATTTTTGTGTTCTTGTTCCATAAGCTTCAAACTGCCCGAATCCATTCAAGGTGAACAAGACATCAAGCTTCATTGATTCAACTTCACAGCAAAAAGGTTTTCTTCAAACTCATTGAAGAATCAAGAACTTATTGGTGCTCAACGAACAATTCCATATCTTGTTCAAGCTACTTGGCATGAAGTTAAGAACGAAGGTTCTTAATCCAAGTGGTGGTTGCGGTCAAGTATAATAGGAAAGTGGCGATAAAGTCAAGACCGGTGGGTTTGATTCCACTTCATCAACAAGTCAGAAGAAGAAGTATCACAGGGAGTTGATTTGTTTTCTTTTGATTTTTCTTTTGTTAATTTTGCGAAATTACAAAAATCGATACTATTGTGTTTTTTAACAAGATTATTAGTGGATTGTTTTTACCCATGGCATGGGGCCCGTAGATGTTTCCCTTAGGAGTTTACCACGTTACATCTTGTGTTCGTATTTAATCTTTTAATTTTTGCACTTGACAAGATTAGGTAAACGAACACGGTTGTGCGAGTCCGAATTGTTATCTCTATATCTTACCAGTTCTGACTACGTTCTGTCCACTGCTTGTTTAATTAAGATTAAAATTCATTTTTAATTTAATTAATCTAGGTTTTAGATATGAACTTGATGATCAATATTCCTAATATATTTAATAATTTATCTCGACTAAAAATAAATTAATTTTTAGATATGAACCTATGATATACTTATAAAGCATGCAATTATGCAAAAACATGCAGAATATTTAAATGAGGATCATAGGCTTTATATTTGGCACCTGAACAACTACCAAATCTCCCTGGACGCCTCACACAACGAGAAAGCATAGATAGTGGAATCATCTCTCTGGCATCGTATACACCTTATATCCATCCCCACATGTCGCCTAAGTAGATTGGTCGTCATAGGCAACGTTTTATGAAACAAGTGCCACATAAAACACGTACCTTTTGGGATACGTTTTGGTGCCAGATCATTTTCTACCACATTCGTGTAACCGAGCTACTAGAGTATTTGTGCCCTTCGTGAGCAATCAAGCACTTGTAGCCACTCCTTACAGTGTACATTCCCATCTTATCATAATGCCATATTTGTTCATACAGACCAAGTTGGATTCAGGATTAACTATCAATCTGTAAGCAATAAATGTTGGTCAAGTGTTTGGACATCCGAGGCTCAAAGGTCATTAATCACGCCGGACACCTTTTCCAAGCCCACAGCTAGCCTAGAATACATCCCAAAGAATGTGTTATAGGTAAGGTACCCACTGGTCACTATATTTTTTTTTTACAATATATATTTTCCATCTGAGATCCATCTACAACAATTCTAACTCCCAAAGAATGCTTTTCCAAAAAAAAAAAGATGAACCAACTCTGTCCCTGGTTGATAAAAAGTCCCCATCATGGAAATACTTTCCTTTCAAATTGCGTGCAGCTAGATATTCAGGCTTTGTAAGGATATTCCAACTCTATTAAACAACTAAAGCTTTGTTAAACAACTCAAAATTTCTAAAACCCAACCCTATGGACACTTTAGGACAAAAAACTTTCTCCCATTTCACCTGAGCCAACTGTCTATTCCCATTTTTAGCTCTCCACCAAACCTAGAAACCAAGCTTAGATATCATTACATAGAGAAATTGGTAAATTAAACTCGCTAATCATATATGTAAGGATTTTTTGGAAATCCGCCTTCACCAAAACCTCTCTCACTTGGCTAAAAAAATAGCCATTCTTTACCCTCTTACCATTCTATACCTGCTACAATTGGTACTATTCTCATGAATAAACTAGCACAAAAACTATAATAACATTGTCCGTAATATGCTTTCGTGGAACAAAATCACTTTGTTGTTTTGAGATATGGCCCAAAAGCATTTTTTTTTAGTCTGTTAGCAATGGTTTATGATCTTAGTAACACCAAGTGTGTATCATTAACATATATAAATGACCTACCCTCATTAAAGACCTTCAACACCACTTCTACCATCCCCTTAAATAAAATCTCAATGTCGTTGGAAAAACAAAGAATGTAAGCCATCTAGCCATGGGGCTTTCATAGGCCCCATTTGTTTCATGGTTAACTATGTCAGCTGTAATTTTTCTGTGTATTTATTCCATAAAATAGATTACAATATATAGAGATACAAAAATCTATTTTAGGAAGCTATTCTTATACGGCTACAATCATGGTTAGGAATCCCTTGAGTGAATGGATTCCTAAATCTAAGTTTTCCATAACTAGCTAATTGTGTGACTCACGCCAACACTCCCCCTCAAGTTGGTGTGTAGATATCTCTAACGCCTAACTTGTCAAGTAAGTCGTAGAAGTTTCTACTAGAAACTGCCTTGGTAAGAATGTCAGCCAACTAATCTTCAGATTTAATGAAAGGAAACTTAATAATCTTTTCTTCCAGATTTTGTTTGATGAAATGTTGGTCTACTTCCACGTGCTTGGTGAGATCATGTTGAATTGGGTTGTGAGATATGTAGATGGAAGCTTTGTTATCACAGAATAAATTCATTGCAGAACCAGGAGGAAAACCGACCTCTGTTAGCAAACTTCTAAGCCAAAGAAGCTCACACAATCCTTTTGCCATGCCTCGAAACTCAGCTTCAGCTGCTGGACAATGCCAATACATTCTGCTTTTTGCTTCTCCATGTAACTAAGTTTCCTCCCACGAATGTAAAGTAGCCTGAGGTAGACTTTCTATCCAAGATATTTTCTGCCCAATCCACATCCATGTACCCTTCAATATTCAGATCGGTATTCTTGGAGAACATTAGTCCTTTTCCTAGTGATGACTTTAGTTAGCGGATGATTCGAATTACGGTACCCATATGGTCTTTACTCGGATTATGCATAAATCGACATATCATACTTACGGCGTAAGCAATGTCAGGGCGAGTGTGAGATAAGTAAATAAGCTTTCCCACTAGTCTTTGATACCTCACCTTATCAGCTGGAACCTGGTCTGAATATTCTCAAAGCTTATGGTTCTGCACAATTGGTGTATCTACGGGTTCGCACTCTAGTAATCCCATTTCCATAAAAAAGTCTAGTACATATTTCTGTTGAGAGAGAAATATGTCCCTTTCCGACCTCGCCACCTCTATACCCAAAAAATACTTAAGCCCTCCCAAGTTTTTCATTTCAAACTTAGTAGACAATTGTTCTTGTAGCCTCGAGATCTCATCAGCGTCATCCCCCGTAATTATCATATCATCCATATAGACTATTAATGCTGTCACCTTGCTTTGTCAGTATTTCAAGAAGAGAGTATGGTCAGAGTTACTTTGGCGATAGCCATACTTTCTCATAGCTGAACTAAATCGGCCAAACCATGCTCGTGGTGACTGTTTTATTCCATACAATGCCCTCTCCAATTTACAAACAGTTTTGGTCTCAACACATCATGTATATCCTAGCGGAATATCCATGTATACCTCCTCGTCAAGGTCTCTATCAAGGAAAGCATTTTTCACGTCGAGTTGATATAGTGGCCAGTCCAAATTTACTGCAAGAGACAATAAGACTCTAACGTTATTCAGTTTAGCTACTGGTGAGAAAGTTTCTAAGTAGTCTGTGCCATACGTTTGGGTAAAATCCTTCGCCACAAGTCTCACCTTGTATCGATCAATTGATCCATCAACCTTGTATTTTATAGAGAATACCCATTTGCATCCCACTATTTTTTTCCTTTTGGTAATGGAACCAACTTTCAGGTATTATTTTTCTATAAGGCTTCTAGTTCTTCTTGCATTGCTTGTACCCACTTAGGATCAGATAACGCCTCATGAACACTGCTGGGAATATGGCAGGAGGATAGTGTTTGAGTGAAAGTTTTGAGAGGCTTGGACAGACCTTGAGTAGATACATAATTTGCAATTGGGTACTTGGACTTTCCTCATTCTTCATCTGGAGAGTATCTATTCGGTGGTTTTCCATGATTGTATTTAAACAGCAATACATAACCAGTAGAAGAATCTAGGATATTAGTATGTAAAGATGTTGTGGGAGTACTTACCTCAAGGACATTCTCTAGAGGATGAGGGTCTTCAGGTACTGAGGAGTGAGGGGACTGAGGAGACTCTGGTTCTTCATTTCTCAATTCGACATGTTCAATTTGGTTCAACCTCTATATTTCTAGTTCCATACTCATTCATGGGGGCCATCAACCAATTCGACTCTTCTACTTAAGTCTCAGGGATAAAAATTCTCAGACTCAAGAAAGGTAACGTCCATGGTGATATAGGTTCGATTGGTAGTGGGATCATAGCACTGGAAGCCCTTTTATGTAGAACATATCCCAAAAATAGGCAGCTAACAGCACATGGGTCCAGTTTGGTACACTGATTTTTATGGATGTGGACAAAGGCAACACACCCAAAAATTCTAGGAGGAATCATCAATATTGAAGGAAGGGATATATGAGTAGAGAGGATTTGTAAGGGGGTTTTAAAATGTAAAATTTTAGATGGCATTCGGTTAATTAAGTACACGGCAGTAGCCACTGCATCTCTCCAATGGCATCTCGGCACCATTGCTCCAAGGAGTAGAGCAAGGGATGTTTCCAGAATGTGGCGATTTTTCCTCTCAGCGACGCTATTTTGTTGCGGTGTTTGAGAGCATGAGGTCTTATGTAGGAGGCCATGTTTTTGGAAATAAGCTTGAAATCTGTGGTTGATGAATTCGCCACCATTATCAGAACAAAGAATTTTTATCTTAGAAGAGAATGAGTCTGAATCATGGCATGAAACACTTGAAAAACGGTGAAAACTTCATCTTTGGTTTTCAGCTGGTAGAGCCACGTCATTCGAGTATAATCATCGACAAAAATTATAAACCAACGGTGACCAGATGAAGTAGTTATCAGGAATGGTCCCCACACATTGAAATGTATCAAGGAAAATGGAGTATTAGTTTTATTCAAGCTAACTGAATAAGAAACTCGTTGGCTCTTAGCCTTGATACATGTATCACATTTAAAGTCTATATTCTGCAAATGAGAAAATAAAAATGGAAGTAGATGTCGGAGATAGCCAAATGATGGGTGCCTCAAGCGTCTATGCCATAGCCAAATCTGCCATTCGTGACTATTGGTTTGATGGTGTGTGTGATTTGCTTTGTCTGGGCTGAAGTCATCCAAGTAGTACAATCCCCTCCTCTTAGTACCACGCCCAATAATCTTCTTCCTGAGAACATCGTAAAGAAGGCAAAAAGTAGAGTATATAAGTACGACACAGTTAAGTTCTTTAGTAACTTGACTCACAGTCATCAACTTATTGAAGAGAGATGGAACAAAAAGTGTGTGAGCTAGAGAGAAAGAGAGAGATAGGGGCATGGTTCCAACCCATGTGACTAGATAAGTTGCCCCATTGGCATTGACAATGCAAGTCCTCTTTGGCTGAGTTGTGTTAGAGAAGTCATCTGGGTCGAATGTCATATGATCTGTCGCTCCGGAGTTGATAATCCAGGCACTATCACTCTGAGTAGTAGATCTGAAAAAAACCTGACCATAATTACCTTGATCTGGGATTGAGGTAAAGAGTTCTGCTACGAGAATAAGGGATAGCTGAGAGTTAGCCATGGCCACCGCTGTATGACCTAGGAAGTCTTCAGTCATAAGAGCATCTTGTATCTTTCGGGTTTGTAATTCGTGCCACCAATCTAGGTAGCCATATAATTTTAAGCAGGTATCCCGGGTATGTTTTGTACTCCCACAGTGAGTGCACTTATTCCCATCAGAATGACCCTTGGAACGTGAGAATGACCCAGGCTTCAGCAAAGTTTGTGACTGTCCAGATTTCACGCCTTTGATGGCCACAACAGCACCGCTAGCCACTGCTTCCACTCCCGATACCATCACTGATTGTCGGAGATCTTTCCTTCCAACGTGGGCATATGCCTGCTTAATGGAAGGGAAAGGTTTCAAGCATAGAACATCGCTCCGACATGATCAAATCGATCATCTAGTCCGTCGAGAAAAGTGTATACTCGCTCATCCTGTAGAATAGAGTTGTAGCTTTGTATGTTAATTGCACATTTCATTGGATTCGGACGACGAAAATGATTTCTCGCCACAAACCCCGGAGACCATTATAGTATTTTTCTATAGATCCGCTTGCTTGTTTCATTTGAGATACACATCGTCTGAGCTCGTATACCTGAAAGGTGTCAGTTCCATCAAAGTATGTTGTGGCAGCAGAATCCCATACCTGCTTAGCCGTTGGGTAGCGAATAAAGTTCACGACCAAGGAATAGTCCATAGAGTTGATCATCCAGCCTTTCACCATGGCATTCTCAGTTCGCCACTTACGAAAGGAGGGGTCGGGTTCTGGTGGTTGGGGGTTGTCTCCATTGATGTATCCTAGTTTGTCTTTTTCCGGAGATGTACATTCAACAACCTGTGACCATAATCCATAGTTGGAACCATCTAACTTGATGCTGATTGGAACCATCGGGGAATCAATTATGGGAGAAAGAGATGACTGGGCCTTGTCAAGACCTCCGCCATTTTTTATGTCAGATTATCAAGGATGGTTTATGTGGAGTCAACAATTGATGCCAAGCAAAATCTGGATGCCTGCTTGATCAAAAAACAGGGAACCCAAAATCTTGCTCTAATACCAAGTCATCTGTAATTTTTCTGTGTATTTATTCCAGAAAACAGATTACAATATATAGAAATACAAAAATCTATTTTAGGAAGCTATTCTTATACGGCTACAATCATGGTTAGGAATCCCTTGAGTGGATGGATAGTGAAGGGATTCCTAAATCTAAGTTTTCTATAACTAGCTAATTGTGTGACTCACGCCAACAAACTCCACATCCTCCCTAGCAAAAGGCCAATCTAATTCAGCATTGTCTTCCTCTAGAATTCGAGTTGCTACCCCTGCTGTCCCCACCTCTAACTCCTCCCGAGTTGGATTGGTACCACTGAAAATATTTCTAAAATAGCTCTCCAGCACCGAAACAATTTGATCCAACTCTTGAGCCCATTCTCCATCATCAACATGAAGCCTTAAGTTAGTATTTTTCTCATTCTATTCGAGGCCTTGACATAAAAATATTTTATGTTACGGTCTTCCGCCCGCAACTATTCATCCCTACATCAATGTCTCTAAAATTGTTCATCAACTTGTCTTAAAATATGCATTTGGTTTCTCCACATCTTTAATCATGTCCATCGTATCCTTACTAATTGGTTACTTATATAACTTAGCTAGTTCTTCTCATAGCTCCATCAATTACTTCTTCCAATTCCCAAACCATAACTTATTCCAAGATTACAAGGCATGCCCACACCTTTCCAAACTACCCCGAATTCTACAATAAGCCTTAGACCCAACTTGTTCTCACTCTTTTAGCCCATGCTCCTTGAACGACTCCAAAATAGTCATCATCTCTCAGCCAAAAAGGCTCTAACATGAACCTTCTACGTACCCCCTATCCCCACATAACATTTTGTCTTCTCATGTTGCCCACCAAGCTGAGACAAATGGGTCTATGGTTAGAACTGATGTAGTCCAACCTTAGTAAACAATAATCGCCAATCATTATCATTGAAAAACCTACCCAACCTAAGTTTCACATTTTCCCATTCTTGTTTGTTATTCCATGTCAATGTTAGCCCAAAAAAGATTAATTTCTGCAACCCCCAATTCACCAAAACCTCCATAAAACACTTCACGGTCCCGTGACTCCTCATTGGTCTCCTCCATTCTCCACAAATAACGAGATTTTATTGAGATCTCTCATGCACACCAAAGCCATATCACTCACCTATCGTGACCTCCTCAACAATTTCAATGTGAAGTATCTTTTTCGGACCTAGGGTGGACATAAATTCCAGTAAATATCCAAACTCGACCCTCTCATGAAGTAACAACTCCATGAATGTTGCCCACATAATATGGTTAATATCCACCCACTCATTCTGCCATACACATCAACCCCCACTTCTTCCTTTACTATCCACCACAAAATCGTTATAAAAGCCCTATTGAACCATTAGATTAGCTACCTAGTCACCATACAGCCTAGTCTTGGATACAAATACCATGTTTGAGAATAACTATAAATTAATCTCCACAGTGCCTTCACCGTGTTAGGGTTCTCTACCACCTGCACGTTCCAACACAAGTAACTTCACCGTGTTAGGGTCCCTTATTATTAGCTTCGATGGCTTTTGCTTTGGAGAGTCCACCATTAATTCAATTTTGTTAGTCTCATCACTCATTTGTACTTCATTTCTTCTAGTTCTTTTGCAGTCCACTCTCTTAGTCCATCCAAGGCTACCATTTTCTTTCATAGTTCATTCTCTTTAATAACAACCTCTTCCATCTCCCCTCCACTTCTTCCTTCCTCTCCAGCTTGATTACTCTCCTAAATCACCACTGACCCTTGGTTTCTTTTCAGACAACTCTACCTCTGCCTGAAGAGAGTCTTTGTGACCTTTCGATGGGACTACTAGAGCTACAAGGCTAACAACACCATCCTGTCCTCCATACTTTGTCCAAAGCGCCTTCATCATGTCCACTTGTTTTCTACCCTTAACCAACCTCACCTAGGTCCACGGATCAACCTCGGTCTCCTTAGAATCAACCTCATCATTCACCAACAAACTGCACCCCTCAATATCTTACTTTGGGTATATTATTCTGAGTTCTCACACCTTCTCCAATCCCTCCTCCACCACACTGCACACATTTCATTCCCATTCGTCTCAAGCTTTCACTTGTCTTAGGCTCACCTCATCCTCTTCATATTCCCTCACCCCATCACAATCCTCTCATTTTCCACTATTTTTTCCACCATTCTCTCTCTCATACTGCGCCTTGGCAGCGAAGGTTGCCTTCGAAGTGTAGGTAAATGAGCCTTTAACCACTCTCCAAACTTCTATCCCCTACCATAACCCTCTTCAATTTGATTACAGTCCACTACACGATGCCCAATAATACCACAACAACCACAATTGTCCAGCAATCTTTCACATTGAAAAAGTAAATTAAATTCAGAATGTAAATCCTCAATGGAGATGGTGATACCTCATTTGAATGGCTTCATAATGTCCACAAGTACACAAATACACATGCATGGGCCAGGTAATTCACCTGCCTCGACCATTTCCACGACTGTCCCACTTTCTCGTGTGATAATTAATTCATTCCGTTTGGACCCAGGATGCCATCTTCGTGAAGTCCATTGCTGCTAGGTCGCTCAATCTCGTTGCCTTGGCTAGAACGATGAGGTTTTTATTGAAAATATATGGACTCACTGCATAGACTCGTCGACGTTCCTCTACATTGCCAAAAAATAAAGTGTTCACTCTCGTTGCCTATTCTATTTGAACTCAACTAACTACAATACATTCTCCAAGCCCTACCTATTGACTGGACCAATCCCTAACAACTTACCTACCAAGGTTAACTCTTGGTAACTCAATGCGAGATAACCTTTCTTGTACACGAGCCCTTCCAACTGTGAGCAGTAGCCTATAAGGTTATTTCATTTGGAGATTTTCACATAGAGAAGAATGTTGTGTACGATTCATGTTTGGATTGAAAGAGAGACAATAATCCTAGTTTTGACTCCAAAGTTGACTGAAAAAGAAAAAGAAGCTTACATGGGGCCTCTTGTGAATGGAAAATGTGCTGCCAAAACCCTAGAAATGTGGTTAGACACCCGTGAGAAAAAAACCTATTGGAAAAAGACTCTACCTAAAAAGTCAAAGGTCTTTCAGAGAGAGTGCTAAGGGTCCGTTTCGTTTGTAAACAATAGTTATCTAGATAACATATTTATCAATATCTTCTTTGGTTCAGCTAGATATAAGAATTAAAAAAAATTGTTAAAAAGTCAACTTTTGAAAAAAAGATAATTTTACTCTTTACTTTTAATTAGACGAAAAAAATAAATAAAAATAACTAAAAGAGAGGGAAAAAAAAGTGGAACGGCAAAGGATGGTAGTAATATCCTAAGATATGATTGTCTGAAAATACATTTGTTCTATATTATAAATGGTATGTTTGTCTTTTAAAAAAATTAAGTGAATTCGTATCTAGATAAAATAAAAAATAAAAAAATTGTACTTCTCTTTTCGAGATAAAACTTCTCATCATTTTTGTTTAAAATATTATCCGAATAAAAGTGGATATCAATTCCACCCAACTAAGATAACAATTTTTTTTTTTTTTTGGTTACATTTTTATCATTATATGCGTAATGACAAATAACAACTATTACCTACAAATGAAATTCTTATTTTATTTCGAGACTTGGTGACGGCCACTTCAAGATTTTTAAGAATTATCGATATTTTTCACTTTTCTTGAGTGATTTAAATTTTGAGTTAATTTTTAAATAAAGTTGGATTTGTTCAGTTGCTCCATTACTAGACTAGTTAATTGGAATTAGAGGGTAGATTAAGGTTTTTCAACCTTCACACAGCTACAAAATATTTATTATTTTGAAGAATATAAAATTACCTAAAATGAAGAAAAGAATTTCAAAAAAATTAAATTGATCGAGTAAAGTAATTAATTAACAACTCAATCAAATTCTCAATGACGGATAATTAATTAACGACTCAACTTCTGATTATGGCCACTATCTTTAACTAGTGATGGAGCCAAAAAAATTTGTTAGGGCTCAAAAATTTTCATTGGCGAACACGTTGAAAAAATGTCAAATGACGAGTTCAAAAAAACGAACTAAAAATGGTTGTTCGAAATGAATTTAATAATTCTGTTGACCATAAATCTTAGCTGGATTCACAATCAGTACTGAAATACCTTCTTGCTTTCAGCTACGAAATTCCTACACACTTAACACCAAGATTGTCATTTAGCATAGGCGACCGAGGGTTGCCGTATGCACTCCGACGCTCAAGTTAGAATATATGGTTTTGCCGGACTGATTAAACTAAAAAAAATCTGATATTCAAGTAGAATTTTTTAGAATACTTACCTTCTTCTAGCACTTTTTCTTCTATTTATGTTCAAAAAAATCCCTTGATGCTAATGAATATGTCCTTTACTTCTGTGATTGACTAGTGTTCCATCAAGCTATCACTGTCGCCGTCACCTTTAGCGTCTGACTATGGGATTTGCAAGTGGTCATTTCATCCCATTTATACTCTTTCTTTGTGTTAGTCTAACAGAGTCGTGCTACTCCTGTCACATCAATAGCCAGGGTGGTTCAGTCTTCATTGAAGTCTCTAGACTGCTTTGACAAAAGTGGTCTGGATGAGGTTAAAGGCATTTTCCACGTGTCGTCAGATTTTTATATTGTGGGACCGAGTCATCATTTAGGGCTTATCTGTCATGTTCCACATGGGTATATTTAGCGGGGCATAACATTCAGTCCCTTGAGCCCTGGACTTTATCATTTATGTGAGGCCATGGGCTTATTGTAGTTTAATCCTGGGATGCCGGACCTTTCTTTGAAGAGGGTTGTGCATGTAGTGCCGATGCTGATGGAGCCGGTTCATTAATACATGTCGGAGTTGAGTTGTGTAATTATATTTGACTTTGTTCAAAAGAAACCGTTGGACAGCCCGACGGGTCGAAAGTGGATTTTTGTTTCGCATTCCTAGGTATGTGAGATGTTTAGCAATTTTGACGTGGGGAAACATAAAGGTAATGATGATGACTGCGCCATTATATTAGTCTGTAGTAAATTTTATTTTGTGCGCGTGGGTGCAGTGCACTGGCGAATCTTAACCACATAATTGTTGTGCATCGTCTCTCCGCTCTTGGAGAAGATCCAGCTCTGCTTTTCGAGAATTTTCATTGGAGATCTCATCAAAAATGGATTTGCCTATGGAAAAGGCACTCCAATCTCTACATGACACAGTCTGCTTCGGCACCATATGCCATAGAGAATGGGATTTTACAGGTTGCTGTCCGGGTGGTTATGCATATCACCCATAATACCTAAGGTAGCTCGTCTACCCATGCCCCTTTTGACGATTCCAACTTCTTTTTCAAAGTGTATTTTATAGTCTTGTTTACGGCCTCTACCTGACCATTAGCCTGTGGATGGTGTGGGGACAAGAAATGATACCTTATTCCCAAATTGTTGGACATTTCTTTAATCTGGCGGTTTCTAAATTACTTTGCATTGTCTAAGACCAGTGAGTGGGGCACACCAAACCGACAAATGATATTTTTCCATATGAATTTGGAAGTATAGGCTTCTGTGATTTTCATCACGGGTTCGGCCTCTACCAATTTTCATCACAATCGCGTAATAGTAATTGCCTCATCCCTGGGACATGAGTCCAATTATATCTATTCTCCACTTATCGAATGGCCAAGGGCTAGATACTACTTGCAATTCTCGTGGAGGTTGTTTGTGCATATAAGCGAAGCGCTGGCACTTGTCACACTTGCGTACAAACTCAAGTGTATTCTTTTTAAGATTAGGCCAATAATACCTTTGCCTAAGTATCTTGTGAGCTAATGAGTTTGCTCCAGAGTGATTGCCACATGTTCCTTCATGGATCTCTTTCATAATGTAGTCCGCTTCGTCTGGCCCAACACATCTGAGGAGGAGGGAAGAATAACCTTTATTGTAGAGCATTTCTTCTTATATGACAAAGCGTGTTGACAATTTTAGGACTTTTCGTGCTTTGTCTTTATCTTCTGGGAGGATTTATTCTGTTAAATATGTGAAGATGGGTCTCATCAATGAATCTCTTTTCTCTATAAAGAATACAACATCATCCTGTTTAGTGGTAGGTCTGGAGAGGAACTCAATTTGGACACATCCGAGGAGGTCAGATCTTTACTGCTAGCCAGTTGGAGAACGCATCAACACTGTGATTATCTGTCCAAAGAATCTGGATTAATTTAAAGCTTTCAAAATGTGGCATCAGGTCCCAGACCTTCGAAGATAAGAATCCATATTCTTGTCTTTTGCCTCGAAGTCGTCGTTTACCTGGCTGACAATTAACTAAGAGTCACTATGTGTAATTATAGTTCAGACTTGTAATGCTTTGGTTAACCTTATGCCAGCCAGGAGAGCCTCGTATTCTGCAACATTGTTGGAGGCTCTGAATCCGAAGCGCAAAGTGCTAAGTAATTTGTGACCTTCTAGACTGATCAGCATTATTCCAGCTCCGAACCTACTTTCTCCTAATTATCCATCCACAAATAAACTCCAAAGTTTGGTAGGTCTAGCCTGCTCAATAATTTCTATTTCAGGAGGATGGGAAAACTCAACTACAAAATCAGCCAAAGCTTAACCCTTTATAGCACTCTAGGGTTGGTACTGAATCTCAAACTGGCTAAGTTCTATTGCCCATTTCATTAGTCTTCCTAATGCGTCGGGTTTTTGTAATACCTGTTTCAAAGAGAACGTAGTCAGGACACATATAGTGTGTGACTAGAAATAAGGTTAGAGCTTTCTGGAAGATACAATCATAGCTAAAGCTAGCTTTTCCAAGTCTGGATAGCGTGTTTTAGCATCCAGTAAGACCTTGTTTACATAATAGATGGGGCGCTGATTGCCGTCATCATCTCTGATGAGGACCGCATAGACAGCTTATTCTGAGACAGCTAGATATAGCATTAATGTTTCTTTGTCCGATGGCTTAGACAGAAGTGGTGCTATCTCCAAATATCGTTTTAAGGCTTGAAAAGCGTTTTCACATTCGAGAGTCCATTCAAATCTCTTCTTCCATTTCAAAGCCTTGAAGAAGGGTAGGCACTTGTTAGTTGACTTTGAGATAAAGCGACTTAGAGTAGCTACCCTACCGGTCAGGTTTTGCACCTAGTTTGGGGTCCGATGAGGGTTCATATCCAATAATGCTCTAATTTTTTCGGGGTTCGCTTCAATACTCCTTTAGTTCACCATGAATCCCAAAAACTTTCCAAAGGATACTCCGAAAGCACATTTGAGGGGATTTAGCTTCATTTTGTACTTTTTCAGCACATCAAATATATCTTTCAGGTGGCCAATGTGGTCACCCTTTATCAAGCTTTTAACCAACATGTCGTTTACATAAAATTCCATCGTGTTACCCAACTGTTTGGTGAACATCTTGTTTACTAGCCTCTAGTACATAGCTCTGACATTTTTCAAACTGAAAGGCATAACTTTGTAACAATATAAGTCTTTATCAGTGATGAATGATGTGTGTTCCTCGTCTAGTGGGTACATAGGGATTTGGTTATACCCTGAATAAGAATCCATGAAACTGAGCACTTCATGACCGGCCGTGGCATCTACCAGTTGGTCTATGTGAGGGAGAAGAAAACGGTATTTAGGACAAGCTTGATTGACATTGGAGAAATCAATACAGACCCTCATCTTTCCATTAGGCTTAGGTACCAGCACTGGGTTAGATACCCACTTTGGATAACATGATTCTTTTATAAAGCTGTTTTTCAACAGCTTGAACACCTCTTCTTCAAGTGCCGCATACTTGAGGACTCATGGGTCGACGTTTTTGTCTATGCCCTAGATGATTCGTCTCTATTTGCAGTTTGTGGCATGAGACATTAGGATCAATTCCCACCATGTCTCCATGTTTCCATGCGAATACATCCAAATTTTTGGATAAAAACCATTTTAGACGGTCTTTGAATTCTTCAGAAAATTCACTCTCCAATTGTAGTTCCTTTGTTAAGTCATCAGGATCCACAGGGAAACACTCTAGCTTTTCAGCCAAAGAAGTTCGAGGTACATCCTTGACCACTCGTGGATCTAAATCTTCTGGATCTTTCTGCTCAATCATTTGTTCATCTTCTTCTTTGTTCTCTTCATCCAATCTTTCAGGATCTGAGGGGGGCTCCTTCATTTCTATATCGATTACATTAACCTCTCAGTTTACAAATTTTCTCATGGTATTGGTGTAGCATGCCCGGGATTCAGATTGGTTCTCCTTGTTTGTGGCAATTCCATAGTCTGTGAGGAACTTCATGTGAGTGACCTCTTCTAAGTTGATAAGAGCCGGTCTCCCAATTACAACGTGATAAGAAGAGCTCTTATGCACTACCAAATATTCCATGGGAGTTCTGACACTTGCCGGTGCTTCTCCCATTTTGGTCATCAAAATGATGGTTCTTCTGAGGATGATGGAGTCCCCAGTGAAACTATAAATTGGATTGGTGGCCGGGATCAAGAAGGTATCTATACCTATTTTGTCATAGATGGCTCCATAAATATTGTTGACTGAACTTCCGTCATCGACCAACATTCTTCCTAAACCATTCCTAGCCACGAATGCTCGAACGACCAGAGCATCGTTATGAGGGAAATGTACCTCGACCACATCAGAGAGAGTAAAAGTGATGGGGTCGTTTCTTTTTATTCCCACCAGACGGGTATACATGTGATAGTTCACATTGGCAGGCTCATTGGCCTCTCTGATATATTTTTTCTGAAAATTATTGGAATTTCCACCAGGATGGGGTCCTCCAATGATCGTGTCAATCTCTTTGATGAGGACCTGCTGGGGCGGTAGTGGGGGTTGGTCCCTTTTCGCCATTCCTACTCTTTGTGTGTTTTCTCTTTCGTGACTCCGACCACGCTCTCTCAACTCTACCTCTTTTCTTGGAATCCTATTTCTAGCATTCAGGTGCCGTCTACGACATAACTCGTTGGACCAAAAGGGTGAGTCATTTTTACCTCGACTTTTTCCGAAAGGTGCGTGGTCCTTCTTTTGGGTTCTTTGATATGCCAGCATTTGTATGTCACGGCAGTCCTTGGTCTTATGTCTGTAGAATCAATGGTAGGTACAATATGGACTGGTGAATAGTTTTCTAGACTTGTTGGGGCTGTATGTTTGGCAGTCATTCTCGAATGGGGGCATTTATACCAGTATATAAGTTTGGGATGACTTCAGTGATTTCAGCTACGTAGCTAGATCTGGTCCTGGAGAAGGGACGCTGATGAGTCCCCTGGCGGTGCCCGCCTTGATGGCGCGTAACATCATCTGACGATTTGTTGTTTGCATACCCTCCATGATTGTAGTGTTGTTAGGTATGATTGTCTCTGGCTCTAGCCATTTCTTCTGATATGATTTCTTCTTTTATCATGTCTACCAATGCGTTGTAATCCTTGGGTTTACGGCTTTGGACATCTCTCCATAACATAATTCTCATTTATATGCCTCCCTTGAGGGCCGAGAACATTTCAGCCTCTGTGATGTTTTCACAGTTGTGCATTTCCTCTATAAATCTATAAACTAGGCTAAGTAGCTTTTCAGCGATTTGTGTTTCCATTGCCTTCTTGTAGAAGTTGGACCAAAAGTTGGACAGGCTTTGAAAATACGAACCCGTTCTAAAAAGCTGTTTTCAGATCCTTCCAACTATGAATACTTCTGAGACAAAGTTTCTTATACCACCTAAGTGCGCTTCTTTCCAGCGTTAGAGAGAATTCTTTGCATTTTAACAATGGGATGGCTCCCGCGATTCTCATGCTGACATTGTAATTTAAGAGATGATCATCCAGGTCTCTCCAGCCAGCGTATTTGTTAATTTCAGGCCAAAATCTTTGGGGACTTTGCATCGCTGTATCCATTCAGAGAAGAGATCTGTCTCCTCATCGTCATCTATCTCATAAAACTGCAGTTGGGATGGAGAGATTGCTCTAGGAGATCGAACTCATTGGGTTCGTCCATGTCTTTCACCGAGTTCATGCATCGGCCTTTTGTCGGGGTTTAGCTTGGCTTGGTATTGATATGGTGCATACATATGTGGCACTTGGGTAGTGGATGCTGCTGCTGCTGCCCGCCTTTCTCTCTTATTTTTATGAGGTATGCTCCCCAAACGATCGAAGACACTGGAGCCTTGTGAGGTTTCAGGTTCTTGAGAGTATTCAAGAGGGAAGTTTGGGTTTCCATAGTTCTTTTCCACGTTGTACCCATGATACGGTTTTGAGGTAGATCCATTCCATTATTTCTCCAAAATGGGGCTCCCGGTCTTTCCAACGAGAAATATGAGTATGGGTCCTCTTCTTCTTCCCTGAATTGGTATTCGTATACTTGGGGCTAATAAGGCAGATATGCGGGTGGTGCATGGTGCATAAGTCCCTGTTGTAAGTACGCATTTAAGACAGCAGTTTGTGCAACTTGTTGGCTTTGCATTTATAACATTTGTTTTGCCATAACTTCCATATTGTGTGCCATGCATGCTCTAGAGCGCCTTCCACGCCTGTGTGGTTGTGTAATCTCAGTAGCTATTTCGTCTTCTTTTTCCAGTTGTTCATCGGTTTGTCTAGTACGTGTGTTTCCGTCTTCGTCACTCATTATGTTATTTTTGTTCAAAATAACTGGTGGTTTGTGATTTGTTCTTTCTTTATATTACGCAAAGCGGGATCATATAATAGCGCAAACCAGAAATTTATAACCCGTTGAATGTGGCTCAAAACTTGTCTTAATTTACGAAATGGAATATGTTGTGACTACCAAATTTGGGCAAGATTTTGCCTTTTTCAAGGAAAATCTTATAATTGCAAACTTTCAGACAAAATATTTCATTTTATTCAAAGGGAAGTTTTGTGATTTCACATCTTCAATCAATATTTGTCATTTTGTTCAAAGGGAAATTTTCACAACTTCAAATCTTCTATCAGTCTTTCTCTTTTTATTCAAAGGAAAATTTTACAACTTCAAGTCTTCTATCAGTGAGCTTTACTTTCTGCAAATTAAGTATTCATTCTCTTTCATTCTTGAGTGGCCATCCTTTTTCACGTTTTTCCTCATGGTTCTGTGTCGATTCCCATAGACGACGCCAAAATGTTGACCACAAATCCCAGCTGGATTCATGATTAGCACTAAATTACCTTCTTGCTTCCTACTATGAAATTCCTACACACTTAACACCAAGATTGTCAATTAGCATAGGCGACCGAAGGGGGTTGCCGTATGCACTCCGACGTTCAAGTTAGAATTTATGCTTTCGCCGGACTGATTAAACTCAAAAAAATATGATGTTCAAGTAGAGTTTTTTAGAATACTTACCTTCTTCTAGCATTTTTTCTTCTATTTATGTTCGATAAATCCCTTAATGCTAACGAATCTGTCCTTTCCTTTTGTGATTGGCCAGTGTCCCGTCAACCTATCACTATCGTCGTCACCTTTGGCGCCTGACTATGGGGTTTGGATATGATTATTTCATCCCATTTACACTCTTTTTTTATGTCAGTCTAACAGAGCCGTGCTACTCCTATCACATCAATAGCCAGGGTGGTTCGGTCTTCATTGAAGTCTCCGAACTGCTTTGACAAAAGTGGTCCAGATGAGGTTAAAGGTATTTTCCACGTGTCGTCAGATGTTTATATTGTGGGACCGAGTCATCATTTAGGACTTATTTGTCATGCGCCACGTGGGTATATTTAACGAGGCGTAACAAATTCTATTTTTTATCGTTTAATTCTTATTTTGAAGTGACATATTTCGGCTTATTTTCAAACAATGTGCTTCACTCGTCGGAATGAGTGCTTGATATCGTTTTCAAGTATTTACAGTAAACTTTGAAAGGTATCCTTTGGATTAAAAACTGTTAAACAGTAATTTAAATTAACTAGTCAAAGATGGCTGCTAGAATTGATATAAAAATTCAATTTTTTATGTTCACATCACCTTTTTTGACATATTATTGGACAATGTTTCTTCACTTGTCGAAGTAGGTTCTTAGTACCATTTGGAAGTATACATGACAAATTTTGTAACGCATTTTTTTGATTAAAAAACATTAAACGAAAAATTCAAAGTAACTTATAGAAATTGATTTAATAATCCGAGTTTTTACTTTAATTTCCCATTTTGACATCACATATGTCGACTTAATTTTGAGCTATGTTTCTTCACTCGCTAGGGGTAGGTTCTTTGGTATTGTTTTAAAGCATTCGTAGTAAACTTCGCAACAAAAATTTTAGATTGAAAAATCGTTAAAAGACGAGTTCAAAATAATAAGTCAAAGATGACTACTAGAATTAGATTTGATATTCTCATTTTGTTTCCTTTTTTAAATATCAATTTAATTAAAATTCTATTTGACGTTCATTTGACTCGTCTAACTTGTATAATTAAATATAAAAACGTAAGAAAATTTAGAGATATTATAACAAATCCCTAATTAATTTTTTTAATAAAAAATTTAAATAGAGTTAAAAAAAATTAAATTATGAAAATTTGGGGGCCAGGACCCCCTAGGCCTCCCTTGACTCCGCGAGTGAGTATTTATGGAAAATTTTGTAACGCGTTTTTTGAATTAAAAAAACCCCTTAAACGGCAAATTAAAAATAACAAGCTAAAGATAACTGTTAAAAATTGATTTAATAATCCCATTTTTTACTTTAATTCTCTATTTTGACATCACATATGTCGGCTTATTTTTGGGCTATATTTCTTCAATCTTTAGGGTAGGTTGTCGATTCTTGGTACCGTTTCAAAGTATTCGTAGAAAACTTCACAAACATATTTCGAATTGAAAACTGTTAAATGATAGGTTTAAAATAATTAGGCAAAAATGATTGTTAAAATTAAATTTAATGCCTGTTTAGTTTTGTTAAAAATCACATTTTTAGTATATTTTGATAAAAGTTGATGAAATGTATGGTGAAAAAGTTTTGAGTCCCATAAAATATATAGTGAAAATTAATTGTTGACTTTAACTCATATTTTTATCAATTTTTTTAGTTAAAACCAAACAAGCACTAGTAGTGAAGCGCAAAAAAGGAAGTGGGAAAGCGAAATCATCAAAGACCTTTTTTCTCGTTATAGGTATCCTTTGCTTGTGTAATGGGTCTACCTTTCTCATTTATTCAGACTTGAAATCGTTTTTGTTTCCGTTTTTAAATTCTATTATTTCGTCAATTTCTAACTTGTATAATTAAATATAAAAATATAAAGAAATTTTTAAATGTTACAAAGAAATTCTAAGTAAATTTGCAATAAAAAATTTCAAAAAGAGTATAAAAATATTAAATTATAAAAACTTGGGGGGCCCAGGACCCTCCTTGCCTCCACTAGTGTATTTAATAACTCAATTGATCTCTCACAACGAAAAATAACGACATAAGTAAATTATGATCGAATAACTTAATTCTTCACAAGAGAATGTAACACAATAGATCGATAATAACTAACTTAATGGAACAAACTTCCATTATTGATTTATATAATTAACGAATCACACTTCCCTCGTTGAATTTGACGGCTCATCTATCACAACGGAAAATAACTAAAATAACGGCTCAAACTCCCTCGTTGATTTAAATAAGTAACTAATCATACTTCTATGGTCGAGTTTAACTAATCGAGGACTAGAAGGTTCTATCATTAAAGTTGAACAACAAGCAATTAAATGCTTTGGATAAAACCATGTATACATGAATTAGGTTGAATGGAAAAAATACAATTGAGAGAATGAGTAATTAGGGTTTTGTTCACTTTTGTATATGGCCTTGGAATATACATCTGCCCCCAGTTATTTCCTATCATTTTCAGTGGACGATCTATTAATCCAACTAGCTAGGGCGCGATATAAGTGAATCGATTTTTTAAAGATTAGGAATCGAGCTTTCCATTGCTATAATTCAAGGTGATACCAAAAAAAAAAAAAAAAATTCATATCTCCTCCCAAACCCTTTTAATAAAATGGCAGATTGACGTCTATTGTTAATTTTTATCAGAGACAAAGAATTATAGATACAAACGCACAGATAGATGTAGAAGGAGAGTTCATAAGAGACCCTTAAATAAAGTTTAAAAAAAAAAAAAAAAAAACATGATATTAAAATTTGAAACCCTAATTGCATTCAAATGAAAATGAAAATGAAAAATCCACAGAACAGCAAGAATGAAACCCTAGAAAGTCCTCATCCTCCTCCTTCTACTTTTCCTTCTCTTCATCTTCTGAATCATTACGAAAATCGAACTTGAGGGTCCTCCCATCCAAGGATCTAAACGAGATGCATTTAGAAATTTCAATGTCATCATCGATGATAAATGCAGCACTATTTTCATGGTAAACCAAAGGGTCGTCACTTTTGGAACGCTTTAAGGAAGAAACTGGAGCAGAAAACAGTTTTCCCTTAGTACTTTTCTTCCCAGAGTCTTCATGTTTCTGAGAAATTCTTTCCTTCTTCACCTCTTCGACCCTGGAGGAATTTCCGCTGGAATTCTCTGAAGAAGAGTTGGCCAAAACAAATGGTGATGATGTTGCCATTGTTTTGATTCAGAATATAATCAGAGAATTTGGGTAGTGGAGGTTTTTTCTTCAACAAAAGGTTCCTCAGACTGATGTACTTATATTCTTCAGTTACAGGGGTGGGTAATTAATGAGAAGAAGGGTTTGGAAAGGTGACAGGTTTTATTGAATACGATATGTTTTAAGCACAAGGAGACAAAGCATATAATTAAACAAAACTCGTAGGATTTATTATTTTTATTTTCTTATTTCATCTCTTCATTTGATTGGAGCTAGCCATTGTTAAACAATTTTATCTAAAAGTCCGAAGTTTTTAATGAGGGAACGGATATATTTATTTAAATTTTATTTTACCATCAATATTGAATAGTCTCGCCTAAAAGTTTAAGCTATATATGTGTTTAATAACATATTTGGCAAATAAACAACTGTCTTATAATTAATGGAACTCACAAAATATATGACCAAAAGATAAGTCACTTAAAGCATCTCCAATTAAACCGTGGATTGTTAAAAAAAAATTGCCACATAAACAAAATAAACATTGTCTAACAAAATTCTTTTCCAATTCAAATTGTCAAAGACTTTGTCAGCTTGAAATTCAGAACTATTGTTAGAAATACTGACTCATTATTACACAGCACCTAACACTCACGTTTTAGGCGTGGGGCCTCAATTGGCTTATTTGTGTCCACACATTTTTGTGGGCTCTAGTGTTTATAAGATATCACATTGATAGCCAAACATGTTCTAAATAAACTATGTCTGTTTTGTGGAGTTTAAAAGTAGTCTTTTATTAGATTTTAATAAAAATTGATTAAATGCGAAGTTGAAAAGTTGATAAAAGGGGTAGGTCCCATAAAATATGTGATTGAAAATGAGTTTGAGGGAGAATAAAAAATAGTTTAAAGTAAACCTTACCAAACATGCTAATGTAATAGTGATTGAATAAATTAATAAAATATAAGAGATTTGTGATTGGGATAAATTTTTTTAGTAGAAGGAGATGTTAGGGATAGGGTTATCTAGCAAATTAGTGGTTTTTTTTTTTTTTTTCCAAAATAAAAGAAAAAAAAAAAAAAACCATAATTAAAAATTGTAATGGAATCAAGTCAACGGTCAGAAAAAGTGCAACTGATTAACACGTGTTTAACCCTTCATTAGTATCTGAGATAATGATCATTATTACACAGTGCCTAACACTCACGTTTAACTGCTAAGCACAAGCTGTAACTCACGCTTTTTTTCATCTTAAAACTTTGTCATTATATACATAATGACAAATTAAGAATACACACGAAATTCTTGTTTTAAGTACACACCTCTCCAAGAGTTGTATAGGAAAAATAATGATATTCATAGTCATTTATTATTAAATCTATATGAATAATTATTTATTCTAATTGAGTAATGTATTTATAGTTAACAACTATGAATAATTATTCTAATTGAATAATGCCACATAAATTCACTATTTCGTAACGAGCAACTATGAATAGCATTATTCGTTATTATGAGTTATCCACATAATTTTTAAGTTTATTTGAAAAAAAATGCTTGATCCATTACTATACTTATTGATTTAGGGTGTGTTTGATTTTGATTAAAATTAAATTTTTTAGAAAAGTTGATGAAATGTGTGGTTAAAAAGTTGTTGGTCCATGAAATGTGTAGTCATAAATTAATTGTTGACTTTGACTTCAACTTTTTAGCAAAATTTTAATTAAAAACAAACTGAGCCTTAAATCATAGGGTAATTTAATTAGAGTTTTTTCGTCCGGCTACCAATTATGTCTTATTTCGAACAATGTAAAGTTACGTAAAAGGAATTAAAAAAAAAATTCAGTGATTAGATAAGTTACAATCAATTTTCAACAGAATAATGCAATTCGTAATTGCTCACTACTGGTAATGAGTCTACGTGCTATTACTCAATTGGAGTAATTATTTATTCCAATTGAGTAATATATTTATAGTTAACAACTATGAATAATTAATTCGATTGAGTAATGCCACATAGGCTCACTATCGATAGTGAGCGACTATGAATAACATTACTCATTTCGTTATGAACGGTTATTAATTAGCGACTCAACTTCTATTAACGGCTAAACTTCTTGTAACGAAAATAACTACATAACGAATAACCAATTTCTCACAACAACAAATAATGAATTAACGACTCAACTTCCTCAACGGAAAATAACTAATTATTGATGATTCTCGTTATCTTAAATAATAAATGGATCACTTATCTCTCGTAAGATTTAACGACTCAAGGTCCACAATGGAAAATAACTAAATTAACGGCTCAAAATTCCCTTGTTAAGTAATGAATCATATTGTCTCGATGAGTTTGACGAGTCAACTTCCACAACGGAAAATAACTAAATTAACGACTCAAACTTTCCTAGTTGAGTTAAATAATTAACGAATTACACTTCTCATGTTGAATTTAACTAATGGAGGACTAAAAACTTCTCTGCTACGAACCCAAATCCTTTGAACAAACCAATTTATGAATTGGGTTTTGAATGAAAATAAATGGAATTAAGAGAATGCATAAATTAATGTTGTTGCAAGTATATTATAAAAAGAACACCTTATCGTTTTCTTTGCTTACATTGCTTTATAATGGTAATTAGGGTTTTGTTCACTTTTGTATAATGCCTATGAATATACATCTTCTTCAGTTATTTCCTCATCATTTCCAGTCGAATGATCTGTTAATCCAACTAGTGCACGATCACAAATGGGTCGATTTATTTGGTTTCCATTAGAGATTACGAGTCGAATTTTTTATTTCTCATAATTCAATACTAGAACATTTATATCTCATCCAAAACCCTTTTAAATGAAATGGGAGATTGCTGTTTACTGTTAATTTTGGTTAGTAGATGCACACACAGATAGATATAGAAGGAAAATTCATAAGATCAGACTCTTGAATAAGGTAAAAAAACCCAGTTCATTGAACAATGCAATACATGAGAGTTTCATAAAAACCTTAAATAAGGTAAACATTCTAAATTCATTACATTCAAATGGGAAATTTACTGGAAACATTGCAAGAAAAACCCTAATTGTTGGTTGCTACCACTGCGACCTCCTCGTCCTCGTCCTCGTCCTCATCCGGCTTCTCCTCGTCCTCTTCCTTCTTCATCTGCAGTTCCTCTTCATCATCTGAGTCATCATAAAGAAGAGCTAACTTGAACCTCTTCTCGTCCCAGGAACCAAACGAGATGTTAAAATAAATTTCCACGCCATCAAGGATAAAAGCACCACCATTTCCCTCGAACGTCTGGTAAATCAGAGGCTCATTACTTTTGGAACGTTTCAACGAAGAAACAGGAGCAGCAACCAGTTTCCCCTTGTAATTTATCAGCGAGTTGTTACCATTTTCTGACAATAAATGCATGTCAGAAACTCTCTTCTTCTTCCCCACTTCACTCCTGGAGGAATTCCGACTGGAATTCTCGGGAACATCAGATAACGAGTTGGCAAAAGCAAATGGTGAAGATGGTGGCATTGCCAATGTTTGGACACAAGGGTATTCGTGCTCCTCTTCGGATTCAGAAGGTGAATATTTGAAGAAGTTGAGTTTTGGAAACTTTTCCTTCTTCAAGATATCCTCAGACTAATGTACTTATATTCTTGAGCAGCCATTGGTGGGGGGTTTACAACAAGGATTTTGAAAGGTGACTGGTTTTGCTGAATAAGATGAAGTTTCTAGCAGAGGAGAGTAGTATATAATTAAGAAGGATGCCACAAAACGACAAGATTAATTTAATTGAGCTTGTTTTACTTCGTGTTTAGATGGGTTGTATAGTGTGATGCGGGTGTACAGGTGGCGTGGGGGTGGGGTGGGGTAGAGTGGGAGACACCACAGACAGATAGGACTAGTAAAGTCACACAAATTTATTTGTTTTCATACAGATAGGAAAAGTTGTACAAGCATTTCAAAATTTTCTTTTATATTTATAATATTATTAATATTTCAAAATTCAGTTTGAATAAAATAAATAAGTAATAAACATCTTTTGAAGAGAATATAATGTATATCATTAGAACATGATGGATGAAATGAAGAACGGGTAGCTATAAGAATTTTATGTGACAAGAAATTTTTTATAAGATTAAATTATAGTTTATATGATTTCAGTTATTGTACGTGTCGTACTTTTAAAGGACAAAACATATATCAAAATGGATTTATGTTACGCTAGAATCTAGATTAGTGAATAAACAACAATATATGTTAATAATTATTTTAGTTTCTTTTTACATGGTATCAATATTCTTGATTCTTTTTCGGTCCAATCCTTATCTTGTTTTCTACTAGGCTTGATAGCTAGCGTTGTTCTTTGGTTCCATCCTCTACAGACTACGTACCAAAGAACAACTAACACGTGAAACATTCTGCTAGTACACCAATCAAAATGTAGTTCATGTTATATTATGATACGACCCGCCCTGTGTAACTATATTGGACTCGAGACCCGTTGTATCAGTTTGTATCAGAGTATGATTCATAGATTTTAATAAGTTTGCAAAGTTCATGAATTTGCATTTCGTACATATTCAATTTGTGTAGTCACGTGTCCTAGCAAAGTTACAGGAAGATTTTGTCTAAAACTCATATTGCTACTTGGAAAAAGCAAGATTCTAAAATGCGTAATGGACGGCGAGGTCGCGCATTGAGCCTAGGCGCGTCTAAGCGTAGCAATGCGCGGCAGATGAGCAAAAATGAGCGAAGCGGAACGAGGCAGCAAGGCCAGGCATCAAGCCTAGGCGTGCCTAGGCGCACGCCTATGCGAGTATTTTAGAATACTGAAAAAAAGAATAAGATCATGGAACTCGAGATGATAGAAGAATCTATTTGGTAGATTCAACAACTAGCATGCGAGAATATTATTGAGAACTATTCGATGGTTGAAAGAGTTACTATAGCTCGTGTGGCATTATGTTAATAAAAAGGGTGATTCTCAGCTAGTAATGAGACACCATACTCCATTGCTAATAAGGCTTTTAGAGAGTCTGACTAGTTTCATACTTCTTTAGTCGAATGCTCCTGGGAAAAAGGAAGATGACATAAACTATGCCATTTATTCAAATCAACTATGTCTCAATGCCCTCTTGGCAAGATAAGCTATCGTACAATGTAAGGATCACAATCAACTTACCAATACATATCCCTCAAGCCCATCGTCTAACCTTGGGCAGATGGAGGCTTCGAGGGCTTGTATCTTTTTAAAGAAAAGAGCAGGATATATATGTAGTTTTTTAACGATATAAGTGAAGTATTCGAGCATGAAAAAACAAACTTGGGAGCAAGAGTTTTGATGATTTTGTAGATTTTATATCTATAGACATTCGAATTAATGGAGTGCACAACCACCTAAGTAGCAAGTTATTCATGGCATAACTTATATGGGAAAATCTATTGTTATGCCTTGCATGATAAGTGATAGCCAATGGTTTGACATGTTTAATACACCCGAATCTTTATTTGTGTCTAAAATGCAAAGTTTGAGAACTAGGGCCAAATTAGATTTCATTCAATTCTTAAGGGACCAAAGTGAAAAAATTTGGATATAAGATTTAATTTAGAAATTGATGAATTTAAGGTTTATTAGTGACACTATGAGTCATTCGAGGATCGAAAAGTAATTTAGGACTTAATTGCAATGGTTGAAAAGTTTAGGGACCAAAATAAAAGGTGGTATGTTTATTATTTTCAGATATGAGGTATCATTTTGAGGATGATCACAAGATAATGTTTTAGATTTATAGACATTGTCGTAATATTTGCATGTTTGGATATCAATTTTTAATTTTGCATACTTCGGGGATTAAAGTGAAAATGAAAAGAATGGAATGAACCAAATAGCTACAAAGTCTATAGAGATAGGGGAAAAGCTATTGGGAGCGCCTTTACCAAAGCCGCGACCAATAGTGCAGTCGAGTCTAGTACTCTAGGAATTTAGCGAAGCAAATTTAAGTGAAAAAACATATTTGGTTTGATTTGAGAATTTTTGGACATCGTTTGATATTTTAGACCTTGTCCAGGATAGACCTTTGGCGCCTTTTTTCTGACATTTTTCATATAACCCTTTGACCGATGGAGGATTTTCAGTATCGCTTTCAGTCTTAGCGTTTCTCGAGTCAGTTTGTCAGGCAGGGTCATATTCACACAATCATTCCTCTTTTAATTCTTTTGTTTATTTGGACTGCGAGGAATAATGCAAAGTACCTGGATATTTCTATAGAGCCGAGACGGATCACCTGGAGAGTATACATACTATTTTCCTATTATATACAGGCCGTTTATTTTGAGTTATTCATTAGCAAGAAGATATGGATATTGCTCATCTTTTTTGCATCTCACTTACTACTCCATCCCTTCTTCCCTCTATTTTAGTTTATTGGCGTACTCCACCAGTGGAATCTGACAAGGTCAATAATAATGAATGCGTTAAAGATGAATTTGCGAGTAGATGGAGGATTATTAGGGATTCTTAATGTCAATGTGTTCGCGCCTTCTTCTCTTCATATGACGAGTGCTCTATTTTGGAGGCTGAGCTCAGGACAATTCTTGACGGTACCATTCTTGCTCGGAAGATTATGCTATCAGATTTATGGATTGAATCCAACTCTACTTAGCAAAGAAGTTTATATTCGAGATTTAGAGCCCGGAGTGTTACACGTGTAAAATAAAAGGTCAAGAGTCGAAAAATTGAACTAATGTTGAACATGTGGTAAAATAATATTAAGGAAATAAAAACAAAATTTTGTGTTGAACATGCGGTTCTTGGTTTGTTCTTAAGTGATTTTCATTTTTTTTGTTTTTTAACATATAAATGAATCGATTTCTAGATAAAATTTTATTTTTTCTAGTCGAACATATCAATCCGATCTGATCTTCAAATGTTGCTCTTCCATTATCTAAAATGCAGCCGAAATTTCAACCATAATATTGAATTATGAAAAAAAAAATAGTAATGATTTTTTTAACTTAATTATTTATATCCTATTAAAATTTCATAGTGAAAGTTCTTTAATGAGTTCATTGACCATTCAAAAATTTATTACTCTAGGCTAGTGTAAATGCAAATATTAGGGAGAGATAATTAATGTGGTGCACTAATTATGCCTAACAAATATACATACACACAAGATGTGGACCCCACTTCTTAATTTCTTCTAATCTAAACTTATCAAATTTACTTTTATATATTTTATCTCTAAAAGCTACGAATTGAATAAAATGACAGTGTTTTAATATTCCACAAATATTTTCGATGTCAAAGTGTAAATGTCACAAAAAAAACATGGGCAAAAATGCAGTTTAAAATTATAAGGGTTCATTGCATAATTTCCATTTTCCAGAGAGAAACTTGCTGTGGAAAGTCCAAAACCTATGAGTAATGTAACATTTTAGTTCCAATCTTTACTTATTAGCACTCGAGTCCACGAGACCCTTAAGAAATCAATTTTGTTGAAAATGTCATTTTTCAATTAAGAATAATTAAATATATATATATATATATATATATATATATATATATATATATATATATATATATATATATATATATATACTCAAACTACCCGTACTAGGTGGAATATGGAAGCAAACCAACAAGTCCAATGCAAGAAAATGCAAAACTAAATAGTTGAGAAGGGCAAATCAATTGGCGTGGGGTGCAGATCAACTAGGGTCGGGAGCGGGAGCGGGAGCGGGAGCGGAGCGGGGAAGAAGGTGGGGGTGGTTTGCCTTATATTTATCTGTTTCTTTCTCTTTTATTTGTTTTCTTTCGTATTTGAAAAATCAAACATTCTCAATTTCTAGTTTTGAATATTATAATTATCTCATGTATGTTTTTTGAACTTAGACTAGTGATATTCATAGTCAACGACTACCGTAATCAGTCTATGTGACATTAATTAGAGCATGTTTGATTGAGTTAAAAATTGGTTTCTTCAACAGTAATCAGATTTTTTTCTTGACAATAGCCCACAAAAAAGTTCTTGTATAGCAAAAGCCAAAAATTAAGTGAGTTTATTCCAAAATTGCCCCTGTTTAGATTCCTTAAGAAAAGGTTTCAGAATTATTTTTCAGAAACAGAATTTGGTCAACATTTGCGGCGCCAATTTCCACACCCATGGTCCTTTTGGTCATTTTTGTGTAGGCTTCTTTCACGTGACCTGCTTCTGTCAGTTGGTCAGAATAAGAAAAATCAAAAA
The DNA here is from genome assembly GCA_023638005.1 of Forsythia suspensa. NCBI lineage: Eukaryota > Viridiplantae > Streptophyta > Magnoliopsida > Lamiales > Oleaceae > Forsythia > Forsythia suspensa. The sequence goes on along the minus strand of CM042674.1, from coordinate 32,118,806 downwards.
CCAATTTAAAATCTTTAACAAACAGGCTCTTAATATGTCATCTTAATTATAGAGTTTTGAGTCTCATTCAAAATGACATATCAATTAATGCCACATAAACTGACTACGGTAGCCGTTGATTATAAATAATATTATTCTTTTGAGATATGTATCAGTTAAAATGAGGTTGATTTGATATAAATCTGCCCTTTTAAACTAAATATAAAATTTTCTACAATTAGTTGTAGTTAATTTGTTAAAAGTAAACAATAGGAATATATAAATTTATAAATATGAAATTTTGTTAATAAGTTTACATTTGTTAATTTAAATTATGTATACATAATATATAATTAATAAAAAAAAAATTTAAGTCATTTATTACAAAAAATTTGAACAAATATTAAGTTGAAATTTTCACTTGTTTACATATCCAATGAATTGTGTAATTACAAATTCTTTAAATATTAACTTATTATCAAATGGAATAAATTAAAATACGATTAATATAGACAATTTTATATTTTCTTTACAACAATATTTTATGTATATCAACTTCATTTTAAATGAAATATGATTCAAAAATGGTCAGATCGTAAATATGATACTCAAATCAGAAATATGGAAAGTTTATGATCTTTTACACGTGAGGGATGTTTATGATATTGTCATGAGCTTAGGGGATGTATCTCTCAAAAATTGAGATATGCGAGGGTCAAAGTGCACAAATTTTAATTGGTGAAGAACACCAATGCAATTTTCCCTTTACCAAAAGATAGGACGTGAAAGACAATCTTTTATATTTTAGGGTGCAAGTGAAATCCTCTTAAGGTAAAAATCAAAAATATATATATTAAAAATAAAATAAAAAACACTTCATGGGAGAAGGATTATCTGAAGTTGCAGGCACGTGACAACCTTGAATTCTCTGACAATGGAAAGTGAAATTAAATTGGACGTGCAATTTAATGGAAAATAATCAAATAATCGCTTATAATTTGCTGAAAATAATCGCTTACAAAAGCAAAAATCACTTAAAGCAAGCTTCCATTCTGTTCCATCTCCTTCCCTTCTGAATCAAGCAATATCCACATGCATCTATTCTATATATACAGTATCCATACAAAAACAAATCTTTGCAGTACATAAATAGTCACTTTCATTTCTGTTAAACCCTGTTTCTCTCTTAAGCTCCAAGCATAAGCCAGAAAGAGCGAAATCTTGATGCGTTTCATTTGATTTTTTTTCCATAAATAGAATCCCATTTACTTCTATTTTCTTGGGTTTTTGCAGTATGGGCAATTGCTTTGAAACGGCGAGGAAATCAACGGCGGAGATTGCGCCGTCGGAGTTGATAAAGGGCTCTCCGGTCATCAAACTCTACGGCCCACCGAACAGTATTGCGACCTCCTACATTCGATTTGCTCTCCTTCACAAGCCGGTTTCTCTCCAATTCATCCCCTCTGAAACCCACGAAACGCCGGTACTGATTTTCCAATCTGAAGTCGTCACCGGCTCCGTCGAGACCATGCTCCGTTACTTGGACGGAAAATTTCCCGACCCGCCATTGACAATTAGTACTAGTAACAGTGTTGGTGGGTGGTACGGCGGAACGACGCCGATGCTAGTTTGGGTGGTGGTGTTGCAGCACCGGAGTTTGATGTGGCATCTGGAGAGGATGGTAAGGTGGGCGGAGGACATGACGGCGCGTGGAGGGAAAGCGCGGGGGGATCCGGCAATGGGGAGTCCACGGATGGAGGTGAGGAAATTTGGGAGAAATTACTCCCAGTTGCTGGAGATGTTGTTTGAGCATGCCCAAATGGAAGAGAAAGTTATCTTTCCAATCTTGGAATCTGCAGATCGAGGTATCTGATTTTTTTTTTGGTTAGATAATGTTACTGAATAAGAAAAGTACAATCTTTGTTGAAGAAGGTACAGCATGTTGTGTAAATGGTGTCTTTTATATTTGCACCTTGCCATGAACAGTATATCTACTACTTTGTTTGATTATGTTGATGTGGGAGTTTTTCTTATTTCTGAAAGATGTGGTATTCCAATTCAATGATCTACAGTCATAATAATAGGTTAGACCATAAATATTCCAATTGTGTAGTGAAGACAATAACAAGTTATTGTTAAGTAAGAACACGATTGACGTACCTCTCAGGAACTAATGATCGGTTGAGAAAAAAAAATCGGTAGTTCGGATTTTTAGGAGCAGCCTTTCCTGTTGCAAATTTGTATTTTCGTTGCAGAACATATTTGGATCTTTAGTCTGTAGGAGATTGTGTTCGAACATACAGATGAATCGAGAGATTTGAGGGGGACTAAGGATCAAATTGACTCTCTGTTATGACTAGAAGATTGAATATATACTTTTGATTGAATTGAAAGGATAAATTTTTATACTAGATATTGTATCAAGAAACTTCAGATAAGAAGAAAGAGCAAGAATTTTTGGTCTCATGAAAGTGGGATTTGGAGTTGTTGGCAATTAATTGTTCATCCCTTAAAATAAACTATAAATCGCAGTGCAGATTGGTGTCTAAGTGATATAAAGGCTTGAAGGACTTGAAAGTATAGTTTGTAGTGCACTGCGCCGCAAATCTTCTTGACAATGGAACTTATTGCTGACAGTTGGCAAACTGGAGGGAACTATTGAATATAATTTATTTACTCGTTTACTCATTATGTTAGGGTTGAGAGTCAATGTAAAACTTTATCAAATCTTATTACATGAATCTTTGTACACATATTGTTGGGTCGTTGCCTACTAACAAGACACTGCATCGGAGATGGCATATAGTAGTTGCGAAGGATCTAGTTGACTTAGATATTTCCTGTGGATCGATCGAGTAATGAACCGAACAAAGTGATGGGAATGGATTCAGGGAACTATTGAATATAATTTATTTACTCGTTTACTCATTATGTTAGGGTTGAGAGTCAATGTAAAACTTTATCGAATCTTATTACATGAATCTTTGTACACATATTGTTGGGTCGTTGCCTACTAACAAGACACACGATGGCATATAGTTCGAAGGATCTAGTTGACTTAGATATTTCCTGTGGATCGATCGAGTAATGAACCGAACAAAGTGATGGGAATGGATTCATTTAGCTGATCCAAATTTATTGAGAAACAAAGCTTAGATTATTGCTCTCTTTTTATTAATTAGTAATACAAGTGTGGGTTAAGAAGAAAGCCTGAGTAACCCACGAGTAGCTGCAAGTTCTCAGTGGAAACAGGAAACTTTCATCTGAAACATAACTTTTACCACAATTTAACAGTTCTTAACTTCTTTTGGAGTATTGATTTGCCACGTGCATGATAAATCGATAATTATTATGGCCTTTGGTCCAGCGAAACTTTTATTGCAAGTTACTGATTTGCCACGAGCATGATAAATTGATAATTATTATGGCCTTTGGTCGAGTGAAACTTTTATTGCAAGTTACTGACCTTTAAACATGTAATGGCAGGATTGTCCAAAGTTGCAAACGAAGAACACGCAAGAGACCTACCTTTAATGAATGGTATCAAAGAAGACATTAAATCTATTGGAGTTTTGGATTCAGGGAGCCCTGTTTACCAAGAGTTTCTCTCCAACCTTTCTTCACGGCTTAAAACATTAAAGGTCAGTTTTGCTTTATTTGAATCAAACAGGGGATCTAACAGTTGGATGTAGGATCGGCCTGCTCATTAGATAATGATTTACTGTTGGCATTGAACACTAGACTTAAATAAATGTTCCCCCTCTCTAAAAGTTTGAGCTTTAGACAAGCGATCAATTCCGATTCTTTCTTTTTCTCTTGATTCTTTTCGGATCGAGATGTATAGATCATGTTCATGGATTAACGAAAATGTGCAAAAGCTCTATTAGAAAAGTCTTGAGTTCACTGGTACTCATTTATGAAAATTGTGCACGTGCCAAGTCTTTGATTAAAAAAATGAATTGGGCTGCATGTGAGGAGGTGTGTTGAAAATCAAACATAAATAAGTAAATGTGTCCCTTCTCTATCGGCTTAAGCTTTTAGATAGTTAATCAGTTTGAATCATTCATTTGTATTTCTGTTGTGTCTTAACAGGACCATTGCAAGGAACACTTCAAGGAGGAGGAGAAAGAGCTATTGCCATTGATGGAGGCAGTGGAGTTGAGTAAATTGCAACAAGAGAAAGTAATGCAGCAATCCTTGGATGTGATGCGTGAAACTCACTCGCATCTATTTCGCTTTTTTATGGAAGGTCTCCAACCTCTGGATGCCATGCAGTACTTGGACATGATTAAGCGATATTGTGACAATGTTCGGGTATCATTGATGCTCCATATGATTGTTGATGCTCCACATTGATGCTCGTGGTTTTGATGGTCCGTTGCCCTAATTGTAACACCGATCTTATGATAATGGGAAAGTACTCATTTTTGTGCTTAACTTCTGGGACCTGGCCTGTGGTCACCAAGTTGAGACTGTATCCATTAGAAACTGTTGTGATCTTGCTTAATGTAGGTGAAGATAAAAAAAAAAAGCAGTTGTACTCGCTACAACCAGTCTAGTTTGTAAATTCGAAAGTATTACAACAATTGTCTAAGCATTAGAAAATTTTATCAATTGACAAATGTATTCCCATTTTCATATGTCTTGGTTTCTTCTGTAAATAGGGTTTGCCATGAATCATCACTTGCTTACAAAACAACACACGTATTGTACATTCATAAGAAATCCATAGTCAACCACGAGGATACAAGCTTAGTGCAAACTATGTTGTACAACTTAACAAGACATTATCAGTTTATGCTATTTTTGTAGTTTTAAGATTACCCGTCTTTGTAAATATACAGTAGAAGGCATTCAAATATAGTTGCAGCCAAAGTAGCAGATAAAATGCTGCCGTGTTTGCAATCTCCGCCACTGTTGTGGTGGTAGTTGTGGTGGTTATTTGCAGCACCGGCGGCATATACAGGTATTACAGCTGAACCTCCCGATCCTTCACCATTTGTATCTCCACCAGTTGCACCAGGTTGGCCTCCACTTACGCCTCCGCCTCCAGTTGCGTGGCCAAATTTGCTCAGATGAGCTATGCCTCTTCCACCCCTGTACTTATCTGAAAGCTTAATCTTCAGCATGCTCTTCCAAGTGCAAATCAGGTTCTTTTTTTTTTTTTTTTTTTTAATAATTGATGGTTTGAGTCAGAATCTTTATGGATTCACTTGACATTTCGATTTATTATTTCTATTTTCTTATACTTTACTCATAAACGTGTATTTTCTAATTTATTTTTAATGCTTGATAATAATCATTATTGTATTTTTTGATATTCTTGAAAATGTATTTTTGAAAACAATGATAAACTAAAACATGTTTTAACGGTTTCAGTAAGATACCAAAAACATTCAAAGGAGGACAAATAAGCGTTTAAATAAAAATTATAAAAAAATAAAATTCTAAAATATGAAAATTTAAAATTTTAAAAAAATAAAAATATTTCAAGCCTTTATTGGTTATATAAATAAAAATTCTAAAAAAATTTATTTACATCAAAACAGATAAAAATTCTTAGTCCACATTATTAATTTTTATTTTTTTATTTCATATTTTTGGCCTATTCAATTTATTATTTATTTGCATTTTATTTTTATAGTGGAAAAAAATTGTAAAATTCATCAACTTTAAAATGTATATGCTACTTGATAATATATTAGCATAAAATTATTCTAATTTATTGAATAAAATGTTATAAATTATTTTCTCATAATTTTAAATCAAACGTGTTTTCTAGTTTTTGAAAAATAGTTTATTAGAGTGACAAATCAAACACATTTTAGTAATTTTAAAACAGACCTTCAAATTAAAAAAGTGAAACGCAAATCAAATGTCCCTTTAATTTTTAATGACAATTAAAAAGGACAATTAGGCTTGACTAATAATATAGAAAACCCCTTTTTCCACTTGTTTAATTTAGAGCATCTCTAATGCACTCTGTCTATAGAGATGACAAAAATATTCGATCCGTCCCGAACCCGATGGATATCCGATCCGAATGGAGCGAAAAATACTTGATCCATGGATCGACGAGGCGGATCGGGACAGATATCTGTGATCCGCCGCGGATCTCGGGGCGGATCGAATCGGGGCTGCTCCGATCCGCCCCGCCCCCAACCGAATTTAAAAAAAAAGATTAAAATATTGAATTTATATTTTGTTTTATATGTGATTTGATAATTAAAATATTTTTTGAATAAAAAATTTATCACCTTCGACATATTGTGGACCTTGCACAAGGTTTAGTGAGGAGGATGATGTTGTTTAAACTCTTATAGTATAGTAGTAAAACTTGTTTCAATATATTTTAAATTTTTTGAATGCCAAAAAAAATATGGATCAAGATACTGGATTAGGGCTCGATCCGTCCCCGATCCGTATCCGATCTGCCTTATCCACCCCAAAAATGGCGGATCGCGGGGCGGATTGGATCTCCTACAATTATTGCGGGCGAATTTGGATCAGGCCGATCCGCCCCGTTGCCATCACTATCTGTCTATTATAGTCTATGTGGCAAGTAAAATAGACGGACTTCCAATGCATGTAGCACTACGTCTATGGAATAGACGGTCAAATTAAAATTCATCTCCAATGCACTCCGTCTAAAATTAAATTTGCTGACTCACTCTATCTAGAAATCCGTCTACTTAGACGGACTTCTAGACGGGGTCTATATTTTAATGTGCCACATCAGATAGATGGAGTCCTCGTCAGCATGTATTGGAGATTGTCTTTTATAACTCCTTCTATATATGCTTATGTGGCACGTCTAAAAAGTAATAGACGGAATGCATTGGAGATGCTCTAAGAACTTATCTGTAAATTTGTCAACATGTAACAAATTTTTGTTAACAGTCAAAGAACAAGCAAGATTTATGCTATTAGCGTTCTTTCACCTTTGCAATTTACTTGAAACCTTTCAAACTAGCAGTGCAATTTTGATAGTATGGAGGTGTGTTGATAATGTCCCAAAGTTTAAACTTTTACATGAAGCAATTTGACATGATATCAAAATCCATAAAAATTCGAATTCATGTTATACCATCCTTTTACGGAACTTTCTTATGTCAAACGGATGGTGTAACTTGAAGTTTGACATAAGTAAGTTTCATAAAAGATTCCGACTCACATCATAAGAAAGTTTTATAAAAGAATAGTGTAACTTGAATTCAAAATCTTTATGGATTTTGATATCACGTCAAATTGCTTCTTGTAAAAGTTTAAACTTTGGGACATTATCAACTCTATGCTATCAAAATTGTGCTAGTTTGAAAGGTTTCAAGTAAATTGGAATGGTGAAGGAACTCTAATAGCATGAACAAATAGAAAATAAAGAACTAAAACTAGGTAGGATGCTTCACACGCTTAATAATCTTGTTCAAAGCAACCATGAAACACATGTTTGTTACGTAGTATTAGATATATGTCTAATTAATATTATCTAATCTAACTTTGTCAAATATATGTCAAGAGTTGTACTCAATTGAAATCTTTGTTTTTGCCGGTTTAAGAACTCGATTCTTTTGCCATTCAATACACTTGGACAAACATATATTTAAAGGTGTTCTCACTTCTTATCATTATTCGGGAAGTATAGTGTCCAAAAATTTTACACAAAACATCAAAAAAAGTGAAGGCTTTTTTCTCGTAAATTTAAGATCAACTACATGAAATTTTTTTCATCATTTTATTGGGTTCGTTCTACATGTGCTCGACTGAAAATCCAAGAAATCAGCCAGATTGAAACGAACAAAAAACATATATATAGGGCAAGAAATATACCTAAAGATAGGTTCTTTCCAAGAGGAGTTGTGGATACAACAGAAGTACAAGAACAGATGAACAAGGCCATGATCAGAAACAGTATCATTTCTTTGATTCCCATTTTGCTTTGCTTTCCTAATATTTCCGTGCAAATTATAAAAGCTTCTTCTTTTTTCTCTCCAATCCTTAAGAGTTATTATATGTAAACTTGTGCTTTCTTAATTCTTCAAAGTTGTCCAATCAACTTTTGATAAAGTAATTAAAAGAAGTTAATGTTGTTTAATGCTATTCTTAAAGGCAACCTTATCCTTCACAAAAGATTGATTCTTGTGGCTTTATGTAGTTTACCCAACTAGAATCTTTACCCGCATTTGAGTAATGGTAAATAATTTTTTTATTTGTCTTAAGTATCTTCTCCAATACAGTTTGAATACTATACATTTCTCACTAGTAATTAGGCATGCTTGCCCAACATGGGCTGGACCTGCGGCTGTGACCTGCATTCTGAACGGATCAAACATTGTATTGCCACTTTATTATTGTGATTGAACTCATATGGTACATTATAATGTGGATTTGGGTCCATGTGTGATTAACATTTCATTAGACATTATCATATCATTATATTTGTTGAAAGTTATTGTTCATATATCGTATATTGTACTAGTAGATGCCGATGAATCATACGAAAAAATGCATATTACAAAGCGTGCAAAGATTTCTGCTAACGATACGACTATACATATCATATGGACCAAGCAGTATTATACAAGATTTTATATATTATAAGATGAAGAAGAATTAGAGATGTATATAGACGTCTTAGATTATACTTATAATATTATAGAAGTCTATGACCCTTTCACTGGCCACTTCATTCACTTGATGAAGGAGGTCAAATGATTTCATTTTTATTTACTATTTTAGTCGGTATATAGTAATCTGGTAGGTAGTGTAATTATATATATAACAAATTTGAAAAATGGTTTGGCTGCCATCCCACTGCTGATTGTCTCGCCAATTCTTTGGAATTGAAAGATATTCTTTTTTTTTTTGATATTGTAAATACTTGGCAGCGTCAATACCAGTTTTAAAGAAAAATCATTTTAATTATATATCAAAGCGGTGGATATTACATTTTGCTTCTGTTATTTAGATTTAATTTTATTACTGGTTATAATTAAATATATTTATATAAGCTAAAATTTGATTATATATTCAAAAATAGAAATAAACACTATTTTGGGGCGTGTGCCCAAAATTAGAGTGTGATAATTGTTTATCTAGTATCAGAGAAAGATTTAAATATTTTACGAGGTAAGGGTGTTACCGTTTTAGTGGTATCAGAGAAAGATTTACATATTTTACGAGGTAAGGTGTTATAGTTTAAGTAGTATCAGATAAAGATTTAAATATTTTATGAAGTAAAACGCTACAAATAGGGTTTTTATAAAGTTTATGCAATAGAATATAAGTATTTTTTATAGAGTGTTATTTAGATGTTGGGTAAAAATTAAAAAAATTAAAAAGAGGGTATTTTTTAATGTTTAGAAGAAAATGAGGTGGAGAAAATTAGGCCTAACTCTCGTCCTAATTATCTGTTTTGGGAAATAAGCCATTAAGTAATAATTTAGAAAATCATGATATTTGGGAGTTAATTAATTGACCTATTGAATATATAAATTTATCACCGAATTTAAGGACGTTTAAGTAATAATTTAAAAATCATGATATTTGGGAGTTAATTAATTGACCTATTGAATATATAAAAAAATACTCCAATACAAGTCAAAAAAATCTTTTGTTTGTCATTACGTCTTCATCCTCTCAAATCAAAAGCCACCTCTCTCTCAATTCCTCCATTTCTCCATATTCTTCTCTATATTTATCAAAATTAAACTCCCTCAAACAACACACACACTCTCTCATTTTTCTCAACTTCTCAATCCATTAAAATCATCTACGGTCGGATTCCACCCAAAAAAAAAAAAAAAAAAAAAAAAAGAGTATACTGGTTAATTCATATTCTCTCTACAATATATTCCTAAAAATATGTAATGTAAACATTACTAATTTAATACGTTATATTACATTTTCAACACGCAATATAAACAGAGAAAAATCCCCTAATTATATTACCATTTCAACAGACAATCTAGAGAGAGAAACCTCTCAACATATTTCATTTTCACGACTGGTCACATTCTAAGAATTTCTCATATATTAGAACACGGTTTTATTAACATCGAATTAAAGGTCACCAATGTATCAAACAACTTAGGTCACATCAAGGAAAATGAAAGGTCACACTTAGCACCAAGATCCCGAAATGAAATGCATATATCGTATTGGAAATTCACATAAAACAAATTACGAATCACACTATGTTAACAATTTTAGTCATATAAAACTTAGACGTGGTTACGTTATATTGAATCCATAAAGTGACATATCAAAGTTCACATTAAGGTCATAATTAAAGTGCAGTCAAATGAATTAACAGTCACACTTCTTTCTCAAAAACTTCAAATATTTCATTTTAAAAATGACGCAAAAATGTGGCATTGAATGCAAAATCCACAGTCACAGCCATGGAACTTGAAAGCTACACCGTCAATATCACATTAATAGAACATGTGAAGGTCACATTCAAGAAAATCAAAAGTCACACTTAATAAAAAAAAATCACAATGAATGAATCTAAATTTCACAACTGCAGGCCCATAATAGTAGTCACCTTCAAATTTTATTAGTCGCATGTGAAAGATGGGTATAATTGTTAGAATACCGTTAAAAATGGAAATAACAAGTTCTTGCGACATTGAAGGTTAGGATTCTAGAGAGAGAATTTAATTATAAACAAATCCCGTTAGTTGCCTGGTAAGTCCTTTGTTTTCAATCACAATTCATACAAGTTACACAATTGGATTTTCTAAAATTCTGTGTTATATTTGAAAACCTGATTTTTGCAAAAATTATAATGTTTCAGTATTTTTCAAGAGATCACATGAAACGTTGGTAGTTACCAATATCCAATAAGGTGTTTGGCATAATTAACTCTTTTTTTGGGCTCCGATGTTGGGCCTCCATATATATGGTTAATGGGCCAGTTAAGGATCTTGGAGTTGTTGGGGCAAGCGTGCCCATCCCCTCCGGCCAGGATAAGTTGTCCTGGCCTCGGCGAAAGGGCACTCTTCCCTTAATTTGCCTTCAGTTTAAGTTTATATTAACTAATTGTCCGAAGTTACTTGAAATAGATCAAAGATTAGGGGCACCAGATACGTGTGCCTCTCCCTCTCCTTGAGCAAGGCATTCACAATCTCGAGTAAGTACGCTTGAGTTAGAAGTGTGAAGATCAACTTGATCCATTATAATGGGGGTAGTGAATCTCCTCCATGTTAGTAATGGAGACAGGATGACGGTTATGGTCTCCGTCCAGAATTCTCCGAACCCATCTCAAATTTTTTTATTTAATTTTATTTTTATGTTTTATAACTTAAATTCTATTTAAAAAAATAAAAATTAATATTAAAAATTAATTAATTAATTAAAAATGGCGATAAATGGATATTTTTCAATCTCCGTCCCGCTTCTCAATTCCTCGACAAGACGAGGATGGCAATGGCCGACTCGACCTCGACTCAATCCAACCCGTTGCCAGATTCCTACCAGACACATACTACAAAATACGTTATATATTCTTGTAGTAAAAATGAAACTCTAATATAAATCCTTTATTTTTATAGTGGAAAAGTAAAGTTGTGTTTCGTTGAATTGGAGCCTTGGAACAAGAATTCCTAAAAGGTGTTTCCAAAGTTTCAATGAAGATATTTCAAATTCTAACTCAAATTTGTTAGAGGTCGGGCTTCTCACGTGGAAATTATAGACAAATAATTTTCAAAAACTCATAAATGATATGATCTTGATCTATTGAAACTGAATAAAAAAATAATAATTAGGTGAAGTTTGTAAGACGACTAGCGTACTACAAACACATGTAGCTCTTGGCCTAGTCTCCCTCTCTTTTTTTTTTTGTACTACTATTTCTTATCAATAGATATTCCACCTAGGTGGTTTAAGCAAAAAAGAAAAGAAAAAACACGAGTGGAGGTTTTCTCTTTTCAAAAAAAATAAAAATAAATAAATAAATAAAATAAAAGAGTTCGGTTTGGTTGACCTCTTGATAGCATGTGTTTTTCTTCCTGTATTTAACAAAGCGTGTTTGGAGATCATGACACTTGGAGAGGCTTAAATCATCTAACAAAGCGTGTTGATTATTATATGACAGATTTTGTAGTATCGTGTCTCTTTGTCCATCAAATGTCTAATTAATGTACAGATCCAAACGCAAGCAGTCAAAACTGCCGGCTGGGATTAGGTATTACAATCTGAAAATGCCGCCTTATCCATGTACTGAGGACGCAGTCTTGGGGCAACAGTTTCATAAATGCCGACTTTGACAGCAGAGCAATTCTATCAAAAATTGAGTGTCAATTACGACATGAATTGTGAACAAGTTGTACGAGTGGGTTGAGAAAATAGTTGTCTCTAGGCTGGAGCTTAGAAAGTGGCAATCATTGGTTAGAACCAATGTTCCTTTCTTTGGCACTTAAAAACATAACTAAACTAGCACTACATCTTGTTAAGTACTACATATCAAACATTTTCAAATGTTGAAAGCCTATATTTAATTTAGAATTGTAAAGATCTTGATTGACATCTTTTAAGTGATTGACTATTATAGATTTTATTACTTTTTATTGAATTTTATATATTTTAATAGAATTCTATAGAATTTTACAGATTTTTATTTGAAAGACTTTCCTAGACTTTCACATACATTTATGGATTTTTATAGACTTTAATTTTTCCAATTAAAAGCCTTGAATATCATGTCCCACGATTAAAAAAAAAAATCGTAGAAGAAAAGTCCAAAAATAATTTATTTAATTACATTATTATTATTAAGTTCGTAAAAAACTTTAAATTTATAATATTTTATTTTTATTTGCCGTAAGTAAACTATGTCAGAAGTTAATGATATAAAATATTGCAATATATAGACTAAGTTATTGAAATAATTGAAATTATATCAAAATAACTTTACAAAAAAAAGACACTCATACTTATCAAGATAAATAGAAAAAATAAGAATGGAATTACAGTAATAAAAGATTAAGCACATTCCTTTTCAACAATCAAAATTTTGGTTTCTTATTTTTAATGAAAAATAAAAAAAAAGATGAGAAAAAAAATGGATATGAGAATATTGAAGAAAAAATTACACTAGAAAAAAAAAACTAATCATCTTTTTCATTAAAAAAATAAAATTGGCAATTAATCTCGTGCCTAGGGTACATAGAATGAAGAAGAAGAAGAAAGTGAGAAAATAGATAGGCAACATTGAAAAGGCCAAAAAAAATTACATTCAAGAAAGAGAAAAAAATATTACTCTTGACTTTGGAGTCCGTAAAAGAAAAAAGAAAAATAAATAAAATATATATAATATATATATATATATATATATATATATATATTTTTAAAAGCAGATGCGTTGCATGTAAGTGACAAATATAGGAAAAAAAATTTTAGGTTTTAAATGTAATTGAAATGACCAAAAAAAAAATATGAAATTAAAATTTTAAAACAAATTTGAAAAATGTAACAAATTTAGAGCGAATTGTGTACAATTTGCTCATACACACCAAAAAAAATAAATAATTAACAAATAATAAAGAAAAGTTAAAATTTCTTCAAATGTTTTGTCTAATTTTCGCCATTTATTTAAAATATATTGATATTTTTTCTTGAGTACACTTGATATAAAAATTGTAGAATAATGGCATATTTCTTGATTTTTGATTCCTTTTCATATATGAAATAGAGGATTATGAAAATGTTAATAATTCTTTGAATTGTTACCTTGGGTTTACTCAAGACTTACACATTAATCACATACCCCACACGTAAATCACTAAAAGAAATATTATTGATATAAAAGAACTCATTATTCATTGTAGAGCATAACTCGACAAAGTTAAAATCGAGTTTCCGAGTTACTCAAGAAACTAATGAAATGCATAATTTTTATTTTTGAAGCTTATTTTATTTAAATTATTTAATACATTGACTATTTTGTTTAATTTGAATGTTGTAATGTTATTATTCGAGAACGTGTAAACATGAAATTTGGATTTGTTAACTTATTTGATAAATGAAGCACATACATAATTGTATTTAAATGATTATTTATTAGAATATAGCAAAATAAAATATATATTATATAAATTTAATATATATCATAATCAATCAATACAATATATCATATATTGTTTTATTATGATTAATTTATCTAGTAACTCGACAAATCTAAATTTGAGTTCCACGAGTTGGTTAAAAAATAACACGAAAAAACTAAAAATAAAAAAATTTTAAGTGTATTACATAATTTAAATACAAAAAAAAAACTATAAAATGAACAATATGCATTGTTGAAGTTACTCGAGTAACTCGATAAACCCTTAATAAAGTTTGTCGAGTTACTCGATTAAAATAATGATACTGAAATCAATCTATTCAATAGCTCAAGTAGCTCGACAAACCGAAAATCGAGTTCTTTGAGTTACTCGATGAACGAATCGAAATTTAAAATTTACATTATTTTGTTTCCTTTTTTATTTAAATGATGTCATACATTTAAATAATTTTTTATTCTTATTTAGTCTTTGTTATTTTTCAAGAAACTCATGTGAGTCTTAAATTTGGATTTGTCAAGTAACTTGATAAATAAAGCATATACAAAATTTTATTTAATGTTTCATTTATTAGAATATAGTAAAATAGATTATATATCATAATCAATTAATACAATATATTTTATTTTTTTTTTTTTAGCAATTAGTATAAAAAATATTTGTAACATTATTGGTAAGAATGTTATAATTAATAGTTATAAAAATAAAATATGTTGTTGATTTTTTTCATTGAAAAAAAAAAATTACAAATGTAAAAGCTCACCATAAAAAAAAAAAAAAAAAAAAAAAAATCATGAACAATAACTTTTTCGAAAGTTACTATTCACCTCGTAAAAAGTTTTGTCGAGTTGAATAGTAACTCGACAAACTTTTTCGAATTTAAAAAAAAAAAAAAAATTTTTTTTTTCATGAATGCGATAACTTTTTCGAAAGTTACTATTCACTCGAAAAAAAGTTTGTCGAGTTGAATAGTAACTCGACAAACTTTTTTCGAATTTAAAAAAAAAAAAAAAATTTCATGAACAAGAACTTTTTCGAAAGCTACTATTCACCCCGAAAAAGTTTGTCGAGTTGAATAGTAACTCGACAAACTTTTTCGAATTTTTTTTAAAAAATTAAAATTTTGTTGAGTTACTCGACAAATTTTTTTTTTTTTTTTTTTTTTTAAGTCGAGTAACTCGACAAAAGAAAAAAAATTTTTTTTTTTTTTTTTTTTTATAAATTGAGTTACTCGACAAAAATAAAAAAAAAATTTTTTTTTTTATTTATATAAATTCGAGTTACTCGACAAAGCAAAAAAAAAAAAAAAAAAAATTTTTTTTTTTTTATTATAAATTCGAGTTACTCGACAAAAGTAAAAAAAAAAATTTTTTTTTTTTTTTTTTTTAAAATTCGAGTTACTCGACAAAAGTAAAAAAAAAAAAATTTTTTTTTTTTTTTTTTTTAAATTTGAGTAATTCGACAAAAGTTAACATTTTCTTTTTATTTTTGGTTTTTTTTTTTAAATTCGAGTAACTCGACAGAAGTTAAATATTATTTTTTTTTTTTAAATTCGAGTTACTCGACAAAAGTAAAAAAAAATATATATTTTTTTAATTTGAGTAATTCGACAAAAGTTAAAATTTTTTTTTTTTTTTTAATTCGATTAACTCGACACAAGTTAAAAATTTTTTTTTTTTTTTTTTTTTTTAATTCGAGTAACTCAACAAAAGTAAAAAAAAAATTTTTTTTTTTTTAAAAAAATTCAAGTAACTTCGACAAAAGTTAAAAAAAAAAAATATATATATATATATATTTTAAAAATTGAGTAACTCGACATAATTTTAAAAAAAAAAATTTTTTTTTTTAAAATTGAGTGACTCGACAAAATTTAAAAAAAAAAAATGTCGAATAACTCGAGAAATTTAAAAAAATATTTTTTTTAAAAAATGTCAAAATAAAATTGGGCTACTTTTTAAAAGTTGTAGGACTTCATATACATTTTTATTTTATTTTGTTGTTATTTGTTTTTTTTTTTATTTAAAGAGGTAGACAAAATAAAATTTGAAACGAAATTTAAAAGTCGGGGATGGCCAAAGTCAAAAAAAAAAAAAAGATTATGGGTAAATTTGTTAAAAAAATGAAAAGAACGTGGACTAAAAGTGCAAATTACAAAAAAAAAAAAAATTAATTAATTTTCCCACTTTGTCGAGTATAATTTAAAACAAACTGGGATAAATTAAAAAAAAAATTATATTTTTTATGAAAAAAAGTCCACCTACAAAAAAAAAAAAAAAAAAAAAAAAATTAAAAATCACTTTTCCATCAGCGTGCGTGGGAAAAAAAAAACTTCAAAACTTCATTTAGTCATGGATTAAAAAAATTCATTTCACATAGAAAACGATCACCGAAAAATATGAAATTTTCGGGAACATAGAATACTCATGTTGCTACCACATATCAAAATTTGACAATCCGACCAAGATATTTCGACTTACTAAAATGCTAATCGAAACATCCTAGTTAGTTTTTCAGATTTATGCTGTCACAGTTTACAAAATTGTCTATAAATTGAGTTATATATCATGAAATTATGTAAAATCAATGCCAATGGTTAGATAACCCATAGGGCTATCGTTTCCAACTGGAATTATGTAAAAATATTTAATATATAAGATGCAAGAAATGTTTGAGTTGGACAATGTAAACTCGTATCTTAGAAAAACATGAAGTTTAGCAAAACCTTTCAAGTTCACATCATTAACGTGTAACCAAAACATAGGAATCCACTAAAACTACCACAAAACCAAGGTCCAAAATTTTTAAGAAGATATTTACACTACTTAAAGTTTTTTATTGGTTTATAATAGCGAATCCGACGCGACGACGGCATAAATCCGAAAAAGCACTAGGAGGTTTCATGGTAAGTATTTTAGTATGCCTAAACATGCCGTCGGACTACTAATTTTTGGTATGTGGTAGCTACCTGAGTATTCTATGTCCCTTGAAAATTTCGTATTGTTCGGTGATCGTTTTCTTTGTCAAAAATTTTTTGTTACTCCATGACCAGGTGAATAAAAATTTCAAAATAAGGGCACTGTTACAAAAATTTCTTCACCCGGTCATGGAGTAACAAAAATTTGTTTGACATAGAAAACGATAACCGAAAAATATGAAATTTTCAGAGAACATAGAATACTCATTTAGCTACCATATATCAAAATTTGATAGTCCGACGGCATGTTTCGGCTTACTAAAATGCTCACCGAAACACCCTAGGCAGTTTCTCGGATTTATACGGTCGTAGTTTACAAAATTGTCCATAACTTGAGTTATATACCATGAAATTATGTGAAATCAAAGCCAATGGTTAGGTAACCCATAGAGCTATCGTCTCCCACTAGAATTATATAAAAATACTTAATATATAAGGTGCAGGATATTTTTGAGTTGGTCAACAGAAAGTGCAGTTTCGAGAAACAATTCACCCAGTCATGGAGCAAAAAATATTTATTTGACATAGAAAACGGTTACCGAACAATATAAAATTTTCACGGAATGTAGAATACTCATGTAGCTAACACATATAAAAATTTGATAATCCGACGGCATGTTTTGACACACTCAAATGCTCACCGAAACATCACAGGCAGTTTCTCGGATTCATGCTATCGCAATTTAAGAAATTGTCCATAACTTGAGTTATATAACATGAAATCATGTGAAACCAAAGCCAATGGTTAGGTAACCCATAGATCTATCGTCTCCAACTGGAATTATGTAAAATACTTAATATATAAGGTACAACATATTTTTGAGTTGGTGAACAGAAAGATAATTTAGAGAAACAATTCACCCGGTCATGGAGTAAAAAAAAATTATTTGACATAGAAAACGATCACCGAACAATATGAAATTTTCAAGAAACGTAGAATACCCATGTAGCTACCACATATAAAAATTTTATAGTCCGACGGCATGTTTCGCATACTAAAATGATCACCAAAACATCTAAATCAGTTTCTCGGATTCATGCTGTCGAAATTTACAAATTGTCCATAACTTGAGTTATATAACATGAAATTATGTGAAACCAAAGCCAATGGTTAGGTAACCCATAGGGATATCGTCTCCAACTCGAATTATGTAAAAATACTTAATGTATAAGCTGCATCAAATTTTTAAGTTGGACAACAAAACTGCATTTCAAGAGAAAATGTAAGATTTTTAGACGATTTAATTAAGAAACACGATTGGTCATGAGAAATTTTCCAAGCATCAATTTGGGTTGGACCATAGGTGTCCCCATGAAATAGGAATTGACCATGTGAGATAGCATGTCCAATATTCTTAGGATTCGTTTGATATATGATCAATGGTTAAATATAATAAATAAATTTTATCTTATCTTGTTTGTACAGAATTCATGTTTAGATACACTTTTGTCTGGAAATAATTTAAGCCAAAAATGAAGATAAGTTATGTCCTCGAAAAGAGGACAAATTTTTTTATCCAAATAAAAATTCACTTATTTTTTTAAAAACACAAACATACTCTTTATTAATATAGAACAAATCTATTTTTAACACTCATACCCTAGGATAATCGTCACAGCCCGATGCCACCCCCAGCCCTCCACCACTGTCCTTTGCAGCCCGCCCTCCGCCAACACTCCACCCATTTTTTTTTCTCTTTTAGTATTTTATTTATTTATTTATTTTGTTTAATTAAGAATAATGGTAATTGTCCTTTTAAGTAAAACGATTTTTTAACAATGACCTTTTTCATTTTATATAGCGTAATCTAAGCATGATAATGATAAATCATTATCCTGATAACTATTATTTAGATAATTTTATCTAGATAAACAATTTTATCCACAAATCAAACGGGTTTTTAGAACATCTCTAATGTGTTGGTAGTTCGTGGATTTGTGCATTTTGCACTTGGACATTTTTGTTTAAATTATAATCCTCAAATGTAACAAATAATTAGGGATTTGACGGAATAAGTAGTGCAAGGATGTATTTTGACTTGAAAGAAATAGTAATATGAAGTTGGAAGATGAGACACAAAATCTCGTGTAGGACAATTATAATGTGAATGTTTTGAAAGTTGTTAAAGAATGCCGATTTAAATACTTATATTGTTACTATACTTTGCCAAATATTCCTAGAATACCAATGTATTTTAAACGTTCTTGGAATACTATTGAACTTTCAAAAGTGAATTTCATATGCCATTCTATTTTTAAAATGGGGTGGCATATATGAAATTCAATTTTAAAAATGGAATAACATGTGATATTCACTTTTGAAAGTTCAATGGCATTTCAATAACGTTCTAAATTACAGTGGCAAAACTTGAATGTTTGACAAAGAATAATGACATTGAAAGTATTTAATTCAAGAATGCCAAAACTTATTAGCACAGAAATTGCACGGGGAGCTTCCAATGCTTGATATGTTATGTTCTTCCATCACCAAGTCTTCTTTCGATAATCATTCTTTAACTTCTATTTTTAACTACATCTATGCTCATTAAAAATTTCAATGAATCAAAATGGGAAGGACTTGATGTGTCCCCATGCAATAGGGATGTGGCTTAGACACTACCATTTAAATCTAAGCTTGTAAAAAGGTCAAAATCATATGTGTATGTTTGGTAAAATGGGTAGGACTTGATGTTTTTAGCAAGAGTTGACGTGATTAATTTTTTATTTTTTTATTGTTTTATTATGATTAATTTATCTAGTAACTCGACAAATCTAAATTTGAGTTCCACGAGTTGGTTAAAAATAACACGAAAAAAAAAAAAATCAAAAAATTTAAGTGTATTACATAATTTAAATACAAAAAGTAAACTATAAAATGAACAATATGCATTGTTGAAGTTACTCGAGTAACTCGATAAACCCAAAATAAAGTTTGTCGAGTTACTCGATTAAAAATGTGATATGAAATCAATCTATTCAATAGCTCAAGTAGCTCGACAAAACCGAAAATCGAGTTGCTTGGAGTTACTCGATGAACGAACGAAATTTAAAATTTTCATTATTTTGTTTCCTTTTTATTTAAATGATGTCATACATTTAAATAATTTTTATTCTTATTTAGTCTTTGTTATTTTTAAGAAACTCGTGAGTCTTAAATTTGGATTTGTCAAGTAACTTGATAAATAAAGTATATACAAAATTTTATTTAATGTTTCATTTATTAGAATATAGTAAAATAGATTATATATCATAATCAATTAATACAATATATTTTATTTTATTTTATTTTAGCAATTAGTATAAAAAAATATTTGTAACATTATTGGTAAGAATGTTATAATTAATAGTTATAAAAAATAAAATATGTTGTTGATTTTTTTCATTGAAAAAAAAATTAGAAATGTAAAAGCTCACCATAAAAAAAAAAAAAAAAAAAAAAAAAAATTCATGAACAGTAACTTTTTCGAGTTACTATTCACCTCGTAAAAGTTTTGTCGAGTTGAATAGTAACTCGACAAACTTTTTCGAATTTTAAAAAAAAAAAAAAAAAATTTTTTTTCATGAACAAGAACTTTTTCGAAGTTACTATTCACCTCGAAAATGTTTGTCGAGTTGAATAGTAACTCGACAAACTTTTTCGAATTTAAAAAAATCCCATGAACAATAACTTTTTCGAGTTACTATTCACCTCGAAAAAGTTTGTCGAGTTGAATAGTAACTCGACAAACTTTTTCGAATTTTTTTAAAAAAAAAAAAAAATTAAATTTTGTCGAGTTACTCGACAAAAATTTAAATTTTTTTTTTTTTTTAAAAGTCGAGTAATTAGAACAAAAGTAAAAAAAAAAAAAAAAAAAATTTTTTTTTTTTTTTAAAATTGAAGTTACTCGACAAAAATAATTTTTTTTTTTTTTTTATATAAATTGAGTTACTTACTAAAAAAAAAAAAAAAATTTTTTTTATATAATTCGAGTTGCTCGACAAAAGTAAAATTTTTTTTTTTTTTTTTTTTAATAAATTGAGTTACTCGACAAAAGTAAAAAAAAAAATTTTTTTTTTTTTTTTTTTTAAAAATTGAGTTACTCGACAAAAGTAAAAAAAAAATTTTTTTTTTTTTTTTAAATTTGAGTAATTCGACAAAAGTTAAAATTTTCTTTTTATTTTTGTTTTTTTTTAAATTCGAGTAACTCGACAAAAATTAAATATTTTTTTTTTTTTTTAAATTCGAGTAACTCGACAAAAGTTAAAAAAAAAATATATATATATACATATTTTAAAAAATTCGAGTAACTCGACAAAAGTTAAAAAAAATAATTTTTTTTTTTTTAAATTGAGTAACTCGACAACATTTTTAAAAAAAAATTTTTTTTTTTTTAAAATTTGAGTAACTCAATAAAAAATTTTAAATTTTTTTTTTAATTCAAGTAACTCGACATAATTTTCAAAAAAAAAAATTTTTTTTTTTTTTAAATTCGAGTGACTCGACAAAATTTAAAAAAAAAAATGTCGAATAACTCGAGAAATTTAAAAAATATTTTTTTTTTTAAAAATATCAAAATAAAATTGGGCTACTTTTTAAAAGTTGTAGGACTTCATATACATTTTTATTTTATTTTGTTGTTATTTGTTTTTTTTTATTTAAAGAGGTGGAGAAAATAAAATTTGAAACGAAATTTAAAAGTCGGGATGGCCAAAGTCAAAAAAAAAAAAAAGATTATGGGTAAATTTGTTATAAAATGAAAAGAACGTGGACTAAAAGTGTAAATTACAAAAAAAAAAAAAAAAAAAAAATTAATGTTTCCCACTTTGTCGAGTTACTCGGCAAAGTGGGAAAATTAAAATGTTTTAATTTTCCCACTTTGTCGAGTAACTCGACAAACTGGGATAAATTAAAAAAAAAAATTTCCGTGGGAAATTTTTTTGTTTTTTTTTTTTTGTTTTATATTTGTCATGAAAAGTCCACCTACAAAAAAAAAAAAAAAAAAAATCTTAAATAATCGACTTTTCCATTTTTGCGACGTGCGTGGGAAAAAAAAATTTCAAAACTTCATTTAGTCATGGATTAACAAAAATTCATTTCACATAGAAAAGCGATCACCGAAAAATATGAAATTCTCGGGGAACATAGAATACTCATGTTGCTACCACATATCAAAATTTGACGGTCCGAAACGGCATATTTCGACTTACTAAAATGCTAATCGAAACATCCTAGTTAGTTTTTCGATTTATCTGTCACAGCTTTACAAAATTGTCTATAAATTGAGTTATATAACATGAAATTATGTAAAATCAATGCCAATGGTTAGATAACCCATAGGGCTATCGTTTCCAACTGGAATTATGTAAAAATATTTAATATATAAGATGCAGTAAATGTTTGAGTTGGACAACAGAAACTGTATCTTAGAAAAACATGAAGTTTAGCAAAACCTTTCAAGTTCACATCATTAACGTGTAACCAAAACATAGGAATCCACTAAAACTACCACAAAACTAAGGTCCAAAAATTTTTAAGAAGATATTTACACTACTTAAAGTTTTTTATTGGTTTATAATAGCGAATCCGAGTGCCGACGGCATAAATCCGAAAAACAACCTAGGAGGTTTCATGCGGTAAGTATTTTAGTATGCCTAAACATGCCGTCGGACTACTAATTTTTGGTATGTGGTAGCTACCTGAGTATTCTATGTCCCTTGAAAATTTCGTATTGTTCGATGATCGTTTTCTTTGTCAAAAAATTTTTGTTACTCCATGACCGGTGAATAAAAATTTCAAAATAAGAACACTTTGTTACAAAAATTTCTTCACCCGGTCATGGAGTAACAAAAATTGTTTGACATAGAAAACGATAACCGAAAAATATGAAATTTTCAGAGAACATAGAATACTCATTTAGCTACCATATATCAAAATTTGATAGTCCGACGGCATGTTTCGCTTACTAAAATGCTCACCAAACACCATAGGCAGTTTCTCGGATTTATACGGTCGTAGTTTACAAAATTGTCCATAACTTGAGTTATATACCATGAAATTATGTGAAATCAAAGCCAATGGTTAGGTAACCCATAGAGCTATCGTCTCCCACTGGAATTATGTAAAATACTTAATATATAAGGTGCAGGATATTTTGAGTTGGTCAATGAAAGTGCAGTTTCGAAACAATTCACCCAGTCATGGAGCAAAAAATATTTATTTGACATAGAAAACGGTTACCGAACAATATAAAATTTTCACGGAATGTAGAATACCCATGTAGCTAACACATATAAAAATTTGATAATCCGACGGCATGTTTTGACACACTCAAATGCTCACCGAAACATCACAGGCAGTTTCTCGGATTCATGCTATCGCAATTTAAGAAATTGTCCATAACTTGAGTTATATAACATGAAATCATGTGAAACCAAAGTCAATGGTTAGGTAACCCATAGAGCTATCGTCTCCAACTGGAATTATGTAAAAATACTTAATATATAAGGTACAACATATTTTTGAGTTGGTGAACAGAAAGACAATTTAGAGAAACAATTCATCCGGTCATGGAGTAAAAAAAAAATTATTTGACATAGAAAACGATCACCGAACAATATGAAAATTTCAAGAAACGTAGAATACCCATGTAGCTACCACATATAAAAATTTTATAGTCCGACGGCATGTTTCGCATACTAAAATGATCACCAAAACATCTAAGTCGGGTTTCTCGGATTCATCTTGTCGAAATTCACAAAATTGTCCATAACTTGAGTTATATAACATGAAATTATGTGAAACCAAAGCCAATGGTTAGGTAACCCATAGGGATATCGTCTCCAACTAGAAATATGTAAAAATATTTAATGTATAAGCTGCAGCAAATTTTTAAGTTGGACAACAAAACTGCATTTTAGACAAAATGAAATTTACCAAAACCTTTAGAATCGATTGTATTTAAATCTTTTGTTCTTCATAGCAACTGGGATAAAAAACACCAAATTTGATGACTTGTTAAGGGGAAAATGAATATATATTGGCTATAATATATAAGAAGTCAATAATTATGGCTAAAAGACACTAATATATGTATATTAAAACAAATAAAAGAAAAGAAAAGATGAAGAAGTCAAAATTGTGGCCAAAGATATTAATTTAATTTACAAAAAGTGTCAAAAGATTAGGGCAAAATGGTGAGATTTGGACAAAATTAAGGCTAATACAACATCAAAACGACGTCGCGTTGGTTGAAGGGTGAATAAGTAAATATGGCGTGACACTTATACTATATAGATATATATATATATATATATATATATATATATATATATATATATATATATATATATTTTTAAACGAAAGTCTTCCAAAGTCTTGAGAATGAATATATGAGAAATTGTGATATATTTTCTTTATACATTGTCCTTTAAAGTTAGTACATAAAAAAGACTTAAAAAATTTTAAAAATCTATATTAAATACCACAAGGCTTTTATAAACTTATAAAAACATGTATTAAATACACCTAGATTTTTTAACTATACTAAAGTCCTTATATTTTCTAATTAAATACTCCCCTTTACACTTTAAAGCTTTCCCAAAGTTCTGGTTTTCCAGTCTTACTCAAATCCAAAATTGCTATCTTAATATTGATTATTTAAAGGTTAATTATCTCACAGTCCCATTCTTTCAATTTTATAGCAATATCATCCACATTCAATTTTATTCGTAGATATCGTCATAATCCTTTCATTTTACTCGCACAGACAATCTCCAAATACTATTTTTGACAATTTTACCCCTGACTTAAATAAATTAAAGAAAAATGAAATGAAAAAATTGCATTTGAAGTCCTCATCCTTTTTAAAAGTGTAAATAAATCATAAATTTTTTATTTTTTTAAAAAAAAGAAAAAAATAGGGAGGAAAAATCAGGGAGATTTCTCCCCAGTTTTTGCGAAAACCATTAGCTCAAAATCAAAGAATTAGGGCACACAGAGATTGGAGATTTCTTCAAATTATCCCTCTCTGTTTACCCAATGATTTCTTCGTTTTTGCAAAACAAACAGCCCTTAAATTTCAATCAAGAAGAACAAAAAAAAGAGAAACTTCTCTCGCACACACAAGCCAACAACAATCTATGTTTAGACTTCGTTTGGTAATTGCGAGCACTCGGATTTAGAGCATGTTTGGCTAAAGCTTGAAACTTTCACTTATAAAAGCATCTCCAATGCATTCTAAGGATCTGTGGTATGTGTCGTTAATTTCCCTTTTGAGAAAATTGACTTGTTAATACAAATGGGCTATGATGATTTTTCCTTCATTTGTTCTGAGCTACTAGATCCGGTATTGAGAAAATTCAGTTCGTATCTTGGTTTGGTTGGGACCATATATGCGAGTAAAATAAAAAGATGGAGACGATATGCGAATAAAATTGAATCGAGATTGTATTGTTACAAAGCTGAAAATACGAGGACTGTGAGTGTAATTAACCCTTACTTAAATATGATCCCAAGCTTTAAAATTTTGCTATTCCCGTTACACATCCAAACATTTGTTATATAATAAGATGTGGTGCCGGGTGTACAAACCTTGTTCAAACTTTGAAAGCTCCACCAATAGAATTGTCAGCCTTGCAACACAACACAACTCAACACATCTGTAGATGTTGTCCAAGAAAACATTAAATCAAGACAGAAAGTGACGAAATTCACACACACACACACACACACACACACACACAGAGAGAGGGTTACATGGATTCAGAAACTTCAGGTTTGAAGGTTTTCATGTTTCCATGGCTGGCCTATGGTCACATATCTCCGTTCCTAGAGCTAGCCAAGAGATTCTCAGAGAGAAATATTCATACATGTCTTTGTTCAACCCCTGTCAATCTCAATTTCTTTAAGACTAAAATCCCTGAAAAGTATTCCCATTCCATTCAACTTGTGGAACTTCATCTACCATCCTTGCCTGAACTTCCTCCTCATTACCACACAACCAATGGCCTTCCACTGCATCTCCAACCAACCCTCCGTAAGGCTCTTAAATTGGCAAGGCCTAATTTATCCAATATCCTAAAAACTCTAGATCCTGACTTGTTAATACATGATGTTACCTATCAATGGGCTGCAGCATTTTCACTGTCCCACAATCTTCCAGCGATTTCTTTCTGTACTTCTGGCGCAACGATGGTTTCATATTTCTGTCATATTTCAATGAAACCGGGGACCGAATACCCTTTTCAGGCCATTCGCCTTACAGATTTTGAGCTAGCAAGGTTGAACGCAACCACGAAATCCTACAGAAAAGAAGCTGAGGAGGAAGATCCTGATGATAAGGTACCTCCAGAAGCTTGTAAAACCATGTTAATGAAAAGCTCTAGAGAGCTTGAAGGGAAATACATAGATTATCTCTCTGAAATGATCAAACGGGAGGTTTTGCCTGTCGGTGCACTCTTTCCGGATCCAGTTAGCGATAACAAGGAAAACGAGCTCATAGAATGGCTAGGGAAGAAAAAAGAGTCTTCAAGTGTATTTGTATCCTTTGGGAGTGAGTATTACTTGAAAAAAGAAGAGATTGAAGAGGTAGCATATGGATTAGAGCTTAGCAATGTTAACTTCATATGGGTTATCAGGTTTCCTGCGGGGGAGAATATTACAGTTGAGGAGGCATTACCTGAGGGTTTTCTCAATAGGGTTGGAGAGAGAGGGAGGGTTGTGGAAGGATGGGCGCCACAAACACAAATTTTAGGGCATTCAAGTATTGGTGGATTTGTAAGTCATTGTGGTTGGGGTTCTATGGTGGAAAGTATAGAATTTGGGGTTCCAATCATTGCCATGCCCATGCATCTTGACCAGCCTATGAATGCCAAACTGGTGGTGGAGCTTGGTGTAGGAGTGGAGGTTGTAAGAGATGAGAAAGGGAGGCTTCAAAGAGAAGAAATAGCGAAAGTGGTCAACAATCTTGTAATTGGTGGGACAATTGGGGAAAATGTAAGGAGAAAAGTCAGAGAACAAAGAGACAATACAAAATTAAGAGGTAAAGAAGAGATGGATGGAGTTGTTCAGAAGGTTGCACAACTTTGTGGGAAGAGTACAGGTACTAAAATTTTCTGATTGCAAGTTTGAGCAACAAAATGAAGTTGCTGGAACCCGAGCTCCGATATTAATGAACTTTATAGAAGAGCTATCTTAGTAAATTAGCCTTGCCGATCTATTAATATAGCCTTGATAGGGACACTCACAAGTGCCTAGAACTCTTGCACTAAACAATGCATGTCATGCATCTTGTGATTGACTCATACTTGACTCATACAAGAATGACCCCGCGTTCTATCAGTGATAGATATTGAAAAATCTCAAATTATCCCTCTTTGCATAATTTAGCTAATATGAATGAATGAAGCACAAAAAACACATAGTCTAGACAAGATTTGATGTCAATCTTCCTTCAATTTTCAAATCAGCTGGCAATCTCTGCAAATTTAATGCGACTGCATGAAGTTTTGTTAATAGAACCCTTATGATAAAGACCACAAGTCAAAAATCTTTTTTTTTTTTTAAACATTTTACCAATTTATGCTCTGTTAGTCCTTCTGTTTTCAAGATATACGCATTTGCATCATCCAAACATTAGATCAAAACAGGAATTCATACTTCACATTAATTTATACTCGTTATCTAACATGAAGACAGATGCTTCATTTCATTTGCACTTGGGAATTGCACAAAATTTGTCCAGATGAAATCATTTTCTGTATTCGAATCCCACAAAGTATTGTTAGCAATAGTTCAACACTACATTGGCATCAACACAATTGCAGTACAAGCTATCAAACAAGCACTATGACTGCAAAATCTAATCACTGCCTATTCTTTTTTTCTCAGGGAAATTACCTCAAACAGATGATGGACAAACTTGCTTTACAGTTGCCTAGCACTAGCGGCAAGTTGCATGAAGCTTGGATCCCATTTAGCATTAGACAAAGCAATCCAGTTGCTGATGATCAGTTGGCAAAATAAGATAGCAATAATTCCCGAGTTGTTTTCACTTTTTCTGTGTCTGTTACCTTTTGAACCAATATCTGTCCAGTATAGATCATTTTGCATCACAAAAATCTTAATGAATAAGGTGAAAACAGATATCCCCAATTCTATGCAACTTTACTTTCTGATGAGAGCTTTGCCCTTATGACTGCATTATGTCCATGGCCAGTGTTTGGAAAATTATGATTGGTTTTAATAACTTAAAACTTGTTATTTTCAAATATGATTGGCATCGACTACTTTCAAATAAATATAGTTTTTAAGCTTAGTCCAACGTGCACCTGGTTGGCCCAACTCCATTTAACACAAATATATCAGGTCATGGTTAAGGGATAATTAGCTCATATACTTTTATTTTTATAAAAAGTTGATATATACCCTCTTTTTTAAATTTTTTATTCTTACTCACGTCTAAATAATATTTATGAATAATACATTCTTCTCTATTATATAAACTCTTTTAAAAATATTTATTTATTGCATAGTAGTGTATATACTTTATATAATATTCACTTTAGTCCTTCTATTTTTAATTATATTTCAATTAAGTCCTTCAAAAAATTGCATCTTAAGTCTTTAATCTTTTATATCTTTACACTTTGGTCCCCAAATTTTTAATTATCTTTCAATTAAGTCCTCCAAATATTGCATCTTAGGTCCTTCAATTTTTTAAATATTTACACTTTAGTCCTCAAATTTTTAATTATCTTTCAGTTAAGTCTTCCAAAAATTACATCTTAGGTCCTTCAATTTTTTACATCCTTACACTTTGATCTCTAAATTTTCAATTATTTTCAATTTTTTATTCTTACCCACGTCTAAATAATATTTATGAAAAATACATTTCTTCTCTATTATATAAACTCTTTTAAAAATATTTATTTATTGCATAATAGTGAATGTACTTTATATAATATTCATTTTAGTCCTTATATTTTCAATTATATTACAATTAAGTCCTTCAAAAATTACATTTTAAGTCTTTAACCTTTTACATTTTTACACTTTGGTTCCTAAATTTTCAATTATCTTTCAATTAAGTCCTCCAAAAATTGCATCTTAGGTCCTTCAACTTTTTACATCTTTACACTTTGATCTCCAAATTTTCAAATATCTCTCGATTAAGTCCTCCAAAATTATATCTTAGATCCTTCAATTTTTATATCCTTACACTTTGATCCTCAAATTTTCAATTATTTTCAATTTTTTATTCTTACCCACGTCTAAATAATATTTATGAAAAATATATTTCTTCTCTATTATATAAACTCTTTTAAAAATATTCATTTATTGCATAGTAGTCTATGTACTTTATATAATATTCACTTTAATCCTTATATTTTTAATTATATTTCAATTAAGTCCTTCAAAAATTGCATATTAGGTCCTTAATCTTTTACATCTTTACACTTTGGTTCCCAAATTTTTAATTATCTTTCAGTTAAGTCCTCAAAAAATTGCATCTTAGGTCTTTCAACTTTTTACATCCTTACACTTTGATCCCCAAATTTTCAATTATCTTTCAGTTAAATCCTCCAAAAAATGCATCTTAGATGTGGTAACATATGTGTTACCCGTGTCAAATTGATTTTAATGAAATTGAGGAAGTAATATATAGTAACAAATACGGTAACATATATGTTACCACGTAAAAATATTGTTTTTAAAATAAAAATTAGAAATATTTGATTTTACCAAACTAATGTATTTTTTAAAAATATTTACAAGGAGATAAATCATAAAATAGCATTTGTATTGAAAATGAGGAAGTAACATAAGGTAACACATGTGATAACATATGTGTTACTCATGTCAAATTAAATTTAATGAAATTGAGGAAGTAACATAGGATATAATTTGATTTTAGACCAAACTAATGTATTTTTTAAAAAACATTTACAA
Source organism: Forsythia suspensa (assembly GCA_023638005.1). Classification (NCBI taxonomy): domain Eukaryota; kingdom Viridiplantae; phylum Streptophyta; class Magnoliopsida; order Lamiales; family Oleaceae; genus Forsythia; species Forsythia suspensa. Next base: position 32,088,862 of record CM042674.1, on the reverse strand, counting down.
GGAGATAAATTATAAAATAGTAATTATATTGAAAATGAGGAAGTAACATAGGGTAACATAGGTGTTACCCATGTCAAATTGTTGATATTAAAAATGAAAAAATTAAATATATTATTTTTATTTAACATAATTCGTAATTCAAAAAATTATAGAAGGATATAATTTGCTAAAAATTGATTTTAATGAAATTGAGTAAGTAACATAGGTTAACAAATATGGTAACATATATGTTACCCGCGTAAAAGTATTGTTTTCAAAAATAAAAATTGGAAATATTTGATTGTAGACGAAATTAATGTATTTTTTAAATACATTTACAAGAATCTAAATTATACAATAGTAATTTTATAGAAAATGAAGAAGTAACATAGGGTAACATAGGTGTTACCCATGTCAAATTGTTGTTATTAAAAGTAAATAAATTAAATATATTATTTTTATTTATAATAATTCATATTTCAGAAAATTATAGAAGGATATAATTTGCTAAAAATTGATTTTTATGAAATTGAGAAAATAACATAAGTTAACAAATACGGTAACATATATGTTACCCGCGTAAAAGTATTATTTTCAAAAATGAAAATTAGAAATATTTGATTTTAGATGAAATTAATGTATTTTTTAAAAACATTTACAAGAATATAAATTATAAAATAGTAATTGTATAGAAATTGAGGAAGTAACATAGGGTAATGTGTTGCCCGTGTCAAATTGATTTTAATGAAATTGAGGGAGTAACATAGGTTAACAAATATGGTAACATATATGTTATCCACATAAAAGTATTGTTTTAAAAAATAAAAATTGGAAATATTTGATTTTGGAAGAAACTAATGTATTTTTTAAAAAATATTTACAAAGAGATAAATCATAAAATAGCAATTGTATTGAAAATGAGGATGTAACATAGAGTAACAAATGTGGTAACATATGTGTTACCTGTATTAAATTGATTTTAATGAAATTGAGGAAGTATCATAGGTTAACAAATACGGTAACATATATGTTACCCACGTAAAAATATTGTTTTTAAAAATAAAAAATGGAAATATTTGATTTTGGACGAAACTAATGCATTTTTTAAAAACATTTACAAGGAAATAAATCATAAAATAGCAATTGTAGTGAAAATGAGGAAGTAACATTTGGTAACACATGTGGTAACATGTATGTTACCCGTGTCAAATTGATTTTAATGAAATTGAGAAAGTAACATAGGTTAACAAATATTGTAACATATATGTTACCCACGTAAAAGTATTGTTTTCAAAATTAAAATTTGAAAATATTTGATTTTAGACTAAACTAATGTAGTTTTTAAAAAATATTTACGAGATAAATCATAAAATAACACTTGTATTGAAAATGAGGAAGTGACATAGGATAACACGTGTGGTAACATATGTAACATATGTGTTATCCTATGTCAAATTAATTTTGATGAAATTGAGGAAGTAATATAGGTTAACAAATACGGTAACATATATGTTACCTGCATAAAAGTACTGTTTTATAAAATAAAATTTGGAAATATTTTATTTTTGACAAATTAATGTATTTTTTAAAGATATTTACAAGGAGATAAATCATAAAATTACAATTGTATTGAAAATAAGGAAGTAACATAGGGTAACAGATGTGGTAATATATGTGTTACCCGTGTCAAATTGATTTTAATGAAATTGAGGAAGTAACATATGTTAACAAATACAGTAACATGTATGTTACTTACGTAAAAGTATGGTTTTCAATAATAAAAATTTAGAAATATTTGATTTTAAACCAAATAAATGTAGTTTTTAAAAAATATTTATAAGGAGATAAATCATAAAATAGCAATTGTATTGAAACGAGGAAGTAACACATGTGTTACCATTGTCAAATTGATTTTAATGAAATTGAGGAATTAGTATAGGTTAAGAAATACGGTAACATATATGTTACCACGTAAAAGTTTTGTTTTCAAAATTAAAATTTAGAAATATTTGATTTTAGACCAAACTAATGTAGTTTTTAAAAAATATTTACAAGGAGATAAATCATAAAATAGCAATTGTATTGAAAATGAAGAAGTAATATAGGATAACACATGTGGTAACATATGTATTACCCATGTCAAATTGATTTTAATGAAATTGAGGAAGTAAAATATGTTAACAAATACGGTAATATATATGTTACCTACGTAAAATTATTGTTTTTAAAAATAAAAAATGGAAATATTTGATTTTAGACCAAACTAATGTATTTTTTAAAAACATTTATAAAGAGATAAATTATAAAATAGCAATTGTAGTGAAAATGAGGAAGTAATATAGGGTAACACATGTGGTAACATATGTATTACCCGTGTCAAATTGATTTTAATGAAATTGAGGAAGTAACATAGGGTAACAAATTCAGTAACATATATGTTACCCGCGTAAAAGAATTATTTTTTGAAAAATAAAATTTTCAAATATTTGATTTTAGACCAAACTAATGTAGTTTTTGAAAAATATTTAAAAAGGAGATAAATTATAAGATAGCAATTATAAAGTGTTTTTAAAATAAATACAAAGTATTGATTTTATTGCAAATGAGCAAATAACACATAGTGACATAATAATTTGATCTTCTCCACTCAATAGGGAGATTTATTTAGCCCACTGAATATTTGGAGGAACAAAATGTGTTTGATATTAAAATCAAACACTAGTGTCCTGTGGGCAAAATAATTTTTTTCACTAGGTGGAGGAGAACAGCCCTGAAGTAATATATATGTTACTAATATAAAAATGTTGTTTTTAAATAAAAAATTAAAATATTGATTTTAAATGTAAAGAATGTATTTTTAAAAAATTTATGAAAATAGAAAAATGATAAAATATTGATTTTAATGAAAAATAAAGAAGTAACATATAGTAACATATATGTTACCCGTGTAAAAAAATTTGTTTTAAAACAAAAAAATTGAAATATTAATTTTAAAGTATGTTACTAGTATAAAAATATTTTTTTAAAATGAAAATTTGAAATATTGATTTTAAATAAAAATAATGTATTTTTAAAAAATTTATAAAAATAGAGAAATGGTAAAATATTGATTTTAATGAAAAATGAGGAAGTAACATATATGTTACCCGTGTAAAAATGTTGTTTTAAAAAAAAAATTGAAATTTTAATTTTAAAGAAATATGACGAATTTTTTAAATAATTATAAAATATTGATTTTATTGCAAATGAGCAAGTAACACATAGTAACGTATATGTTACTAGTATAAAAATATTTTTTTTAAAAAAATTGAAAAATTGATTTTAAATGAAAATAATATATTTTTAAAATATTAATAAAATTAGAGAAATGGTAAAATATTGATTCTAATGAAATATGAAGAAGTAACATATATAGTAACATATATGTTACCCATGTAAAAAATATTGTTTTTCAATTAAAAATTAAAATATTAATTTTAAATGAAAATAACATATTTTTTAAAAAATAATAAAATGAGTAAATTATAAAGTATTAATTTCAATGAAAATGATGAAATAACACATATGTTACTCGTGTAAAAATATTGTTTTTCAAATTAAAAAAATAAAAATATTGATTTTATGAAAATACAGTATTTTTAAACAATTATCAAAGAAAATAATTGTAAAATATGATTATATTTATTATTATATTTAAAATAGTATACAAATATGATACAAATATGATAGTAGGTGGTGGTAACACGTGTTAATTTAATTTAAATTAAAGTAACATATGTGTACCATAATTTAAAATAGTATATAAATATTTATTTTATTCGTTTAGATGAAAATTCGAGTGTAAAGTCAAAGATTTAATTGAAAGTGCACTTATTTTGACCACTAAAATTACACTTATTTTGGCAACTAAAATCAAGGATTTGGAGGACCAAACTTTGAACATGTATAAAGTTGAAGGACCTAAGATGCAAATTTTAGAGGACTTAACTGAAAGATAATTGAAAATTTGGAGACCAAAGTGTAAAGATATAAAAGTTGAAGGATCTAAGATGCAATTTTGGAGGACTTAATCGAAAGATAATTAAAAATTTGGGGACTAAAGTATAAAGATGTAAAAGATTAAGGACCTAAGATGTAATTTTTGGATGACTTAATTAAAATATAATTAAAAATATAAGGACTAAAGTGAATATTATATAAAATACATAGACTACTATACAATAAATAAATGCCACATCATCATTCGACATTATAAAATATTGTTTTTAATTAAATGAGTTATTTTTTAAATCAAACCAAGAAAATAAGGTATTTTTTGAATAATAAAAAAGAGAGGTATTTTTCAACTTTTTTACAAAAAGTAGGGCTCTTGTCAACTTTGCCCTTATGTTAAACCACCTACAATGTGCTTCGTCAATTATTTTTTAGACATATTACATAAATATAGATAGACTTTTTAATGCATGTTGATGAGAACTCCATAGCTGATGTGATACACCAAAAAATAGATTCTATCCAGAAATTAGTCTATTTAGACTGACTTCTAGACAGAATGACTCAACAAATTTAAATCTAATACAATATTTTATTAAAAAAATTCGAACGAGGAAAATAAAAGTTGAAGAGCAGCCAATTAAAAAATAATAATATCACATAAGCAGTAATATTAGTTTTAGACAGAACGTATTGGAGATGAATTTTAATTTGAATAGACGTAATATCACATGGATTTAAAGTCCGTCTATTTTACCTGCCACGTAGACTTGAATAGATGGAAATGCTCTTAAGCAAAAGTACCTCAAATTTATTGTCAAGTAAATGTTTAGTTTCGAACATGTTTAGATAAGTCATTACTCTTATGTGGGTATATTAATCTAGACTTGTAAAGAATTTGATTGAATATTTTTTAAATGATGACTTTTATGGATTTTATTAACTTATATTGATTTTTATAGATTTTAATAGACTTCTATTGACTTTTACAAATTTTCATTTGAAAAACTTTTCTGAACTTTCACGTATTTTTATGAACTTTTATAGACTTTTATTTATTTCAATTTAAAATATTAAATATAAAAAATATAATGTTGCATAATTAAAAAAAAAAAAATTGTCATATGAGAAAAGTCTAGCAATAATTTATTTAATTGCATTAGTATTATTAACTTCATGAAAAAACTTTGAATTTATAATGTTTTATGTTATTTGCTGCAAATAAATTAAGCCAGAAGTTAATAACATAAATTATTAGTTCAATTTTTTTTTTTTTTTTTTTTTTTTAACTTTTGGGTAAAACTATAAAAATTTCAATTGGCTTGTGGATAAATTCAAAAAATATTGCATACGACTCCTTTTAAAAATATTTTATCCAATTCATAATCTCAATTATTATCTTTAATAATTTATAGATAACATATCATTATAAGTCACCTCAATTACATAAATAAATAATCAAAGTACTAATTTTTTTTAAAACAATTCAGTACTATTCAATGGGGAAAAAATCACCGATCAATATTATCAACGTGCCTAACATCACTTTTCGTATCAGTAACCATAGTAGTGCTCTCCTTATTAACATTCTCTCTTTGTTGTTCTCGACTCTCATAAACTGGTCTAAACTATTGATCATTTAACACCGATAAAGATGATAAAACCTCATTATCTGGTTCAACTGGAAATAAACTGAAAGTAACTGAAATAATTGAAATCGTATCAAAACAATTTTGCGAAAAAAAAAAAAAATGTAATACGCATCAAGAAAAATAGAAAAAATAAGAATAAAAAATATAGTAAAAGATTAATTTTTAACCCGGTGAAATTCATTAATAAATTACAAGCAACAATTATATAAGAATTTAATTATAAATTTATCTTAATTTTAATGAAAGATAGAAAAAGGATGAAAAAGAAGAAAGTATAAAAAAATGGTTATGAAAATATTATATAAAATAATACACTGAAGAAAGAAAGAAAAATGATTAGTAAAATATTTAAAAGTGAGAAAAATCACAATGAATAGAGATATAAATATTAATATTATTTTTTATAAAAAAAATATTGATAATTAATTATGGCTATAGCTTCATAAAAGAAAAAAGAAAAAAGAAAAAAAAAACATAGTTAGGAGAATATTGAAAAGAATAGAAATATTGAAGAAAGATAAATAATCTTGACTTCAGAATTCGTAGAAGGAAAAAAATAGACATATTGCATAAAGGAAATAAAATTATAAGATGAAATTTTTTTTTTTCGAAAGTCTTTCAAAGTCTTGAAGATGAATGTGAGAGAAATTGTAATATCTCTTTTATTTATACATTGTACTTTAAAGGTAGTACATAGAAAATCATATAAAAAGTCATTAAAAGTCAATGATATTTGAATACCCTAAATTTCGTAAGATTTTAAAAAGTTTAAATTGAATAACGTACTATTTTTAAAGACTTTTTAAAAGTCATTAAAAGTCTATATTAAATACCCCAAGATTTTTATAGAATTTAAGAAGTATGTATTAAACACATTTAGACTTTTAGAGGTTATATTTAATCTAGAAATTTAAAAATTTTGATTGACATTTTTCATGTGACTGACTTTAAAGTATTTTATTAATTTGTATTGACTTTTATAGATTTCAATAGAGTCTTACAGGTTTTTATGAATTTTTATAGATTTTATTTTGAAAGATTTTTCTAAACTTTCACATACTTTTATAGACTTTTATAGACTTTACTTTTTCAATTAAAAATTTTGAATCTATAAATTTAATATCTCATAGTTAAAAAAAAAATTGTCGCATGAAAAAAGTTTAGCAATAATTTATTTACTTATATTAATATTATTAAATTTATAAAAAAAATATTTTATTTAATTGCTGCAAGTAAATTATGTCAAAAGTTAATAACATAAATTATTAACTCATTCTATTTTTTTCTTTTGGATAAAACTATAAACTTTCAAATGGCTTCTGGATAAATTCAAAAAATTATGGCATGCGACTCTTTTTAAAAATATTTTCCAACAAAAAAAAATTTATCATGTTCATAATCTCCCTTTTTATATTTAATAATCTATATATAACATATCATTATTAGTCACCATGCTCATATAAGAATGAAAATTAAAAAAATACAATAATAAAAAAATAATTTTTAACTTTGACGAAATTCATTAATAAACTACAATCAACAATTATATAAGAATTTAATTATAAATTTATCTTGTTTTTAATGAAAAATAGAAAAACGATCGAAAAAAAAAGAAAGAAAAAAATGATTATGGGAATATTGAAGAAAAAAATCACACTGTTCATAGAAGAAAAAATAAGAAAATAGAAAAATGGTTAGAAGAATATTGAAAAGAAAAAAAATCAAATTGTCTAGAGATAAAAATATTAATATTCTTTTTTATAAAAAATATTGGTAATTAATCATGGTAGGATTTGTAGAATGAAAAAGAAGAAAGGGGAAAAATAGTTAAGAGAATATTTTGAATAAAAAAATTACTTTGAAGAAAGAGAAGAATATTAATATTGACTCTACAGTTTGTTGAAGGAAAAAGAAAAGAGAAATGTTGCATAAAGAAAAAACTTAGGGAGTGAAAGAATTTTTCTTTTTCCAAAGTCTTATGGGTAAATGAGGGGGAAATTGTGATATTTTTTAGGATAAATAGCACTACGTTGTAACGATCGGATAACCAACCTTTGTTCGCTAGCAGCTGGAGTTCCTAACCTTTCAAACGTACGTACCAAAGGTCTTTTTTTGACAGAAAACGTCAAAAATTCTGTTAACTCACCACGCGCTCAATTTTTGAAGGGCAAAAATGGGGTAAATAGTACTAGGGGTCCCTAACTTTTGAACTTTGTAACGATCGAGTCTCTTACCTTTGTTCACTAGCAGTAAGAGTCTCTAACATTTCAAACGTACGTAACCAGATGTCCTAAATTTTTGAAGGGCAAAAATGTCTTAACACTATTCAAATATTATTATTTTTTCACAATCCATCTTTTTCAAGAGCTCAAATGAGATTCTTCACCGGGCAAAGACTGTGTCGTCAAGCCTTGTTTGGAAATGAAGGGATTCAGATTTGGCAGCCAATTCATTGTAAAATCCTTCACAATTCGCCGCGCACGGCCGTTAGAGCTTCTCCGCCTCCTCTCTCTTCCGCCTCCAACCACCACCTACCACCCACCACCAGGAAAAAATAAACGAAAGTGGCACGCGGCGACTCCGCCGATAGTCGCCATGCCCAAAACCAGAAATGCATTTAGTCAAGCTGGCTGACTAATATTTTCTTTAGTCCCTAACCTTTGAATAGTTTTAAGATATTTTTGCCCTTTAAAAATTGAATACGTGGTGAGTTAACAGAATTTTTGACGTTTTTCGTCAAAAAAGGATATCTGGTACGTACGTTTAAAAGATTATGGACTATGAATGCTAGTGAACAAAGATTAGAGACCCGATCGTTACAACGTTCAAAGGTTAGGGACCCGATCATTACAACGTTCAAAGGTTAGGGACCCCTAGTGCTATTTACCCCATTTTTGCTCTTCAAAAATTGAGCGCGTGGTGAGTTAACAGAATTTTTGATGTTTTTCGTCAAAAAAGGACCTCTGGTACGTACGTTTGAAAGATTAGGGACTCCGACTGCTAGTAAACAAAGGTTAGGGACCCGATCGTTACAACGTTCAAAGGTTAAGGACTCCTAGTGCTATTTACCCTATTTTTTATTTATACCTTGTATTTTAAAGTTAGTACATAAAAAATTCTCAATAAAGTCATTAAAAGCTATTGACATTTTGAATACTCTTAAATTTCGTAGGATCTTAAAAAGTCTGAATTGAATATCGTATGACTTTATAAGACTTCAAAAAATCTTTAAAATTTTATATTGAATATTCAAGACTTTTATAGAGTTTAAAAATTCTAAATTGAATACACGGACTTTTAAATTCCATAAGAATTTTATCAAATGTTAATTGAATACACCCCCTTAAACTCCATTAAAGTATTTAGAAGTCTTAATTGAATCTATTTGATTTGTGGATAAAACTATTTATCTAGATAAAAATTATCTGATTAACATGTTTATCATTATTATGTTTGCTTCAGTTAAGTATAAGAATGAGAAAAATCACTATTAAAAAGTCAAATTTTCATAAAAAAGACAATTCTACTATTATTCTTAATTAAAAGAAAAAAAATGGGTAAAATAGTAGAGGGCGGTAGAAGACGGACGCGGTGGGCAGTGACGGAGAGCGGGGTAGAGGCAGCGTTGACAATTAACTTAGAATATGAATGTTCAATAAATTTGTTCTATATTATAAAAGGTGTGTTTGTCTTTTAAAAAAATGAGTGAATCATTATTCCGATAAATTTTTTGTCCTCCTCTTCTTATGATAAAACGTATCCTTATTTTTTGTTTAAATTGTTATAGGGTTAAAATGTTGGAAAATTATAGGAAATCTGATATTCTGAATAAATTCCAAAGTACGAAAATGCTATCTTTTAAGAGATGTTTCTTCCCCATCCAACGAAGTCACAGTGGAGTTTTAGGAAAAATTTCTTTTAGGATACAATGGAGGTGTTTAATTCAAGCTGTGATAGTTTGGTCAAACCAACAAAACACTCTAAGAAAAAACTGATGATGCCAAGGAAAACGAAAAGAATAAGTAGAATAAAATATTTATGTTATATCTGCAAATTGGTAACAAACTCAATATATAAGGAATATGTGTCCATTGGAATGAATTGGTGTGTCTGTTGGAAGACAACTGTTAATTTTCAATATATATAACTCTTCAAAACACACACATTCACATACATAACAACAATAAATATCTAACATAAAAGTGTCCATTGGAATGAATGGGTGTGCAGGTCGATCTCTGTTTCGAAGCGTCAAACCATTTGCATAACAACAATAAATAATAAATAAATTATGAAAAATATCTAACATATCCACCATGTTTTTCCAAAATTGTTTTGATAAAAGAATATGATAAAAAAAAATTGGAATGGCTACATCACATAAGTGATAGCCTACGTATCCTTACCAAGATCAAGCCACTGTAGTTCATGCAACACACACAAAGACATCATCGTAGGAAAATTGTACATAAATGAAAGTAGTTTTTAACTTCGAACTTTCACTTAGTGTAAAAAACTCAGTTTTTTCAAGGTGTTATGGTGAACAAATCTTGAGCCAAAGAACCTATAATGACTAACCGAAGTCATTACACATATTATTTCCAATAAAAGAGTGTTTCTTTTGTTTCAACGCATAAATGGCCATGCATTATATCCCGATTTCATGAGTGCTTTAGAGACAGTCTAAATCTCATAGAAAGCAGCCTAACTTTCTCACTGATATAGGTAAGTTCTCATAAAGTCATTATGTGATTCACTTTCTTTCTTAATAGATCTTATTGAGGAATTAAATCCAGCCTCCAACATGTAGTATGACATGTAGCACATACTAGAGATCTTATGAATGAGATTTAACTAATACTCTAGTGTCTTGTCTAAATTAAACTTTAAATTGTTAGTACCCTTTGAACTCTGTTTATATTTCAAAACATAAGTAGGATTCCCAATTAAAGCTAACTGATGTTACGTAGACCTCAATCTCATTTCTTTCGATGTTTTCACAATCATCTCTCTAGTCAGTCATTTCGTCAAATGATCTCCTACGTTGTTTTTCGACTCTATATAGTCAACAGTGATTACTCCTTGCTTAAGTAATCTTCGAAGAGACTGATGTCTAAGACTGAGATGTCGTTGCTTACCATTGTGACTCTTGTTTGCCACCTTATACAAAGTAGCCTTATTGTCACAGTAAATCATCACAGCCGAAGATGGTTTCTTTCATAAAAGGATGTCTATTAGCAAATTTCTCAGCCGCTCAGCTTCTTTACATGCATCATCCAAAGCAATAAAACTCTGCCAACATGGTCGAATCTGATATACAAGTTTGTTTCTTAGAATACCAAGACACAGTTGCACCTTCTAAAGTAAAAATCCAGCCTGAAGTGGATTTAGAATTCGACTCTATATTATTCCAACTAGCATCATTGTATTCTTCAAGTACAACGGGGTGTCCTTGAAAATGTAATCCATAATCATTGGTTCCTTTCAAGTATCTTAGAACTCTTGAAATCGCATTCCATGTTCTTTACCTGGATTACTAGTGAATCAACATAATATACCAACTGCATTCGTAATATCTGGTCTTGTGAAATGCATAACATATATGAGACTTCCAATCACACTAGCATATAGTAGTTGGTCATAGCATCTAGCAGTATTTTTCATTAACTTGATACTATGATTTATAGGAGTAGAAGCGGATTTATGATCCATATGACCATATCTTTTAAAAATCGACTCAATATAATGAGATTGACTTAGTAATATAAATCTATCTTTTCTCATTATTTTAATTCCTAATATCACATTTGCTTCGCCTAAATCCTTCATATCAAAGTTAGATTCTAGTAATTGCTTAGTCTCTTTTATAGATTCTAAGTTTGGACCAATAATAAACATGCCATCCACATATAAGCAAATTAGAATGCATGCACCATTTCTATATTTAGAATAGATACACTTATCAGATTCATTAGCTTTGAAACCGTTAGATAACATTACTTTATTAAACTTTTCATGCCATTATATAGGATCTTGTTTTAGACCATAAAGGAACTTGACTAGTTTGCAAACCTTCTTCTCATATCCAGGTAAAACAAAACTCTCTTGTTGCTCCATATACACTTCTTCCTCTAAATCACTATTTAGAAAAGCCGTTTTTATATCTATTTGATGAACAACTAAATTGTGAATAGAAGCAAGAGATAATAACACCCGGATATATGATATCCTAGATACAGGAGCATAAGTATCAAAATAGTCTATCCCGTGATGTTGTTTGAACCCTTTAGCTACTAAACGAGCTTTGTATTTATTTACAGAACCATCTGTATTTAATTTCTTCTTGAAAATCCATTTACAACCTATTAGTTCTGAACAATAAGGTAAATCAATCAATTTCCATATCTAGTTTGACATAATGGATCTCATTTCATCATTAATTGCTTATTTTCACAAAACAGTATCACGAGAAGAGATAGCCTTTGAATATAGGACAGGATCACTATCATCATTAAGAGTTAATTTAGTCTGGTGTGTAATATTATTTACATAACCTTCTAGCAAATATGTCACAAACTCACGACTAAAGAATTTTTCTTTCCTTTATCTCTTACTCTTTCTAAGTTCTATGTTCGGATGTGGTTCAATTGATTTATCATCAAGAGATTCTTCATGAACTCTCTTGGAAAAGCTAGGAGTAATATTATTTCCAGTTTGCGTAGGGGAAAACTTATACATATGTTCAAAAAATTCAGTATCAATTGATTCGATAAAATCATAGGATTCTAATTTTAGAAACCTATAAGCAGTACTGTACTTTGCATAACCTATAAATACCCATTTATATTTTTTATTTCCTAATTTAGTAATATCTGGATTTGGTTTTCTCACATATGCGAGACATCCCCACACCTTACTAAAATTAGTTTTCGATTAAACCACCATTCATATGGGGTCTTGTTAATCCTTTTCATATGAATCCTATTAGGGATGTAACATGCACTTAAGAGTGCCTCACCCCACCAATGATCAGATAAACCAAACCTAATAAGCATGTATTTCACCATCTCTTTTAAAGTCCTATTTTTTCTTTCCGCTATACCATTTGATTCTGGTTAGTATGGTGATGTAAACTCGTGAACTATATCATTAAATTCATTTTGATAATTCTGTTACTTGGTATTCTCATCCTCTATCGGAACGTAGGATTTTAATTTTTAGATTCAATTGATTTTCAACTTCTGCTTTATAGATCAAAAATTTACTTAAGACTTTATCTTTATTTTTTAGTAAATATCAAGGTTCTAAAATGTGTAATGCGCGACGAGGCGGCGAGGTCGCACATTGAGCCTAGGCGCGACTAAGCATGGAAATGCGCGGTCGATGTGCAAAAATGAGCGATGCAGGGTAAGGCAACAAGGCCAGACATCAAGTCTAGGCGTGCTAGACTGGTATTTTAAAACACTGGTAAATATACATAAGCATTAGGGGTGGGCGTAGGTTAGGTTGGGTCAGTTTTGGGCCCAACCCAAACTCAACTCCAACTCGACATTGACGATTTGTTAAAAATGAAATCAAACTCAACCCGCAATGGGTTGCAAACCGACCCAACCCAAATCGACGTGGGTTGGGTCAGTTTGGATTGGGTTACAATTTTGGCCCGGGCCCAAATAATTGGTGGAGATTGAAAATTGCACGTCAACCTCCCAATCTGTAGAAGAAATTTTCCATAGAATTTTTGTAATTCGCAATACATTTTGCAAATAATACATTACATTGCCTTTATACAATAATTAGATGGATTGAAAATTTAAAGAAATAAATAAAAACTCGATCTCACATCAAACGTAAAGAAGGAGAAAATAAAACAAGAAATATTGAAAATTTTACTTTAATGAGAGAGAAACTAACGAGTCGGAGTGAGCGTGAGTGATTATTGGTCGGCTATGGATATCTTAACCGGCGGTGGAGAGGCGACGGTGGGCGTGGACTAGAGAGAGATTGGACTTTTGTTGCTACGTGTGTGATTGTGCTCGGGTCTGTGAGCGAGCGTGACTCCATGAGTAGAAGAAGGGCCTGCTATAGGTGTCTGCACCGGTGGTAGAGAGGCGACAGCGATGGGCATTTTTCGACATGTGTGTGTGCATGCGTGATTGATTGTATGAAATATGAATTGAGAGGCGTGAGTTAGGATTTTTGTGTGAGTTTAGTTGTTATATATGCTTTTTTTTAATAGTAATCGAGTTGGGTTGGATACCAAAACCCGACCCAACCCGATTAGACTGTGAAAATACCAATCCGAACTCAACCTAAAAACTCTAAAAAATCGATCCAAACCGGTCGGGTCGGGTCGGGTCGGGTCGGATCTGACCGGTTTGGGTCGGGTTTTGTCCACCTCTAATAAGCATATTTCAAGAAATCATCTATAAAGGTTACAAAATACTTATTCCCTCCACTTGAAACTTTACTATGTAAATCAGATACGTCAAAATGTATAAGATGAAGTAATTCAGTTGTACACATCACAAATTTATGTGGTTTACAAGTTATCTTTTCTTAAACACATATATCACACTTTTTAACATCATCAAGTTTACATTTAGAAATAATTCCTAAGTTATGCATGTTCCTAATAGATTTGTAATTTATGTGCCATAATCTAGTATGCCATAAAGGTAAAGAATCAACAGTATAAGCAAAGTGATCCTTTATTAAATTCATCTTGAACATACTATTACAAGAGTAACCTTTCCCAACGAACACATTGTTCTTGGACACAATAAGACTATGAGACTCAATTACAAGCTTAAACCCTGCTTTGTTAAGACAATCTCCAGAAATCAGATTCTTGGTCATTTCGGGTACATGGAGAACTTTAGCCAAAGTTAGATTCTTTCATGAAGTGGATTTCAATTCCACTGTTCCAATTCCAACAACTTTGGCATGAACATTATTACCCATTTTGATCTCTCTGTCATCAATGCATTCTTTGTAAGTCTTGACTGAAATTTGTCATTACTTACAAGAATTGTAGCCCCTGAATCTAGCCACCATCCTTTTTCAACTCCGATTAAGTTGTCATCTTCCACCACTACAACAAAGTTTGGATCATTGTTTCCAATAGTCACATTGACTTGATCCTTCTTTATTTTCTCGTCATTTGTCCGATGTCGACATTCTCGAACGGTATGACCAGGTTTCTTGCAGTAGTAGCATTCACCTTTAAACCTTTTCTTAGAAGATTCTGCATGACCTCCTTTAGATTTTGAGTGTTTCTGCTTTTTGCTACCCTTCTGGTTTTCTTGAATCATGTTTGCTTTTCCTACCTCCTGATGATTATTCTCTCGTTTTCAAGAGTCCTCATCAATACGCAGATGACACATAAGGGATTCCATGGAGTTCTTGTTCTCTTCATGTTTAAGTTTCTTTTTATAGCTGTTCCAAGGATTAGGCAATTTAGCAATAATGGCTCCAACTTGAAATGGTTCAGACAAAATAATTTCATTATTTTTAAGATTGCTAACAATAAGTTACAGTTAATGCACTTGAGAGATGACAGTCTTACCATCGGTCATCTTGAAATCGAAATAATTACCAATTAAGAATTTCTGGTTGCTTGCTTCTTCGATACGATACCTGTTGTCTAGTGGTAACTCAATTCCTTAGCCGTTTTAATAGTCTTGTGTGTGCTAACAGTATCTGATAATACGTTCAGAATATGGCCTCAACACATAAAATCATCGTCCTTACATTTCTGCCTCTGCTTTTGCAATTCCTTTTTGAGTTCTTCTGAATCATCTATTCCATCTTCAGGAATTAGTGCAAGATCATCACTCAGGATATAAGGCAATTTTATTACTATCAAGAAAAATAGAACTTTCTCCTGCCAGCGAGTGAAGTTGTGCCCATCAAAACAATCAAGATAAATCAAGTCCTGATTCATGACTTGAATCGAAGGTGCCACATATTCATTCAATACCAAATCTTTAAACGAAGACATCTCTTAAAACTGTTAAATAATTATAGGAAAACTCATAATTTGAATAAACTCCAAGGCACAAAAACGCTATCTTTTAAGAGATGTTTCTTCCATATCTAATGAAGTCACAATAGGGATTTAATGAAAATTTCTTTGAGGATACAATGGAGATGTTTGATTCAAAATGTGACGTTTTGATCAAACCAAGAAAACACTCTAAGAAGAAACTGATGATGCCAAAAAAAAAATGAAAAGAAGAAGTAGAATAAAATATTTATGTTATATCTGCAAATGGGTAACAAACTCAATATATAAAGAATATGTGTCCATTGAAATGAATAGGTGTGTCTGTTTGAAGAAAACTGTTAATTTTCAATAGATACAACTCTTCAAAACACACATATTCACATACATAACGACAATAAATAACTAACATAAAAGTGTCTATTGGAATGAATGAGTGTGCATGTCGATTCCCTTTTCGAAACGGTAAACTATTTGCATAACAACAATAAATAAATTATGAAAAATATCTTACATAAAAGTGTACCAGGACATCAATTCTACACAAACAGGATAAAACAAATTTTATCAATTATTTTTAACCATTGATCATATATCAAGCGGGTCATTAAGTAATAACTATTACTTATTTTAACTTGAATTTATTTGGATGAATAATAAAGGATAGACCACGTTTGATATTTATTTATATGGTCATATGGAATTAGGTGGAGGCAGATCCATTAGACAACTCTTAAAGCAAATGCTTTGACTTCGTCGGAACCCTTCATATTTACTATCATCGAAACCTTCTTTCTCGCAAGTATTAAGACAGCCAAGGGCGGATTTGGGGGTAGCCCTGGACTTCACAATCCCAACCCCAAATTTTTAGCCCAAGTTGTAAAAAAAAGAAAAAAAGTCCAAATTTCACCATGCAGTCCAAAAGAATTTATAGCCAGGCATAGAAAAAGAATTGTTTTACTCCCAATTGTGCATCCATGTTTAATTAAACAAACAATTGTTTGCATTTCATGTAAGTATTAATTCGAAAGTTCAAAATTCGAAAGTAGACTTGTATTTTTTAATTTGTCGCACATTCCACTATTTAGTGTTGAAATATCATTTTATTTTCTAATTTGGTTGTAATATTATCCCGTTGTGTATGATTTACTTATATGTCGTTTCATTAAATATATGATTACAATATAATTATATATAACACTATTAAAGAGTTTAAATATTTTGTGCATCGACTACATAACTTAGTTTTAGATAAAAATAGATATAGAATATATTATTAAACAATTTTTGTGCATCGATTATATAACAATTTTTGTTGAGAGAGATATTGTTAATAAAATAGTTATAAATTTTATTATAAAAGAATTCGTAATTGTAAAAGATCGTCGGACACAACTTTCTTTAGTTAGCTTAGATCTTGAATATTTTTATGTAATGACTTCTTATAACAATTTTAAAGATTATGATTTATAAAATATATTAGATTCTCATAAAAATGGGTTAAGTAATTGTAGTTTGAGAAAAAAAAATTCGGGGGCTAACCCACGTAAGAGGGGTCTCCCTCACTCAGCCCACCCCTTATATCATATCCTGGATTAAAAATGGCCCTCTAAACAACCCATTTGGTGAAGAACAAAGCTTTGCTTCATTGTACATGATCATATCTATTGTAATTCACCGATCAATCCAAAAAGAGAAAATTTAAACCATTAGTAACCATAAACAAGACCAAAGAAAAAGCAACTTTTTTCGTGTTTGACCGAATTATGAACAATGAATAGATAGAACATTGATGCATGCTTGGTGTGTTTCATTGGATTCGAGTAGACAACTTATTAATTTTGTCAAGTCTCTCTTTGTTAATTATGTTGATTCATCAGCGATATCAAACATACTTACTAATATGGATTAGACAATAGTGAATTAATAAATAAGAAAAAAAGAAACTAAAATTTTTATCCATTATAGAGTCTAAAATGACTTATATACATACCAAAACAAGTACATACAAATAGAGAAAAAACATTAGAACATAAAAAGTAGAGACCTAGAAAAAATATAAAATCATGTATTTAAAATTGTCAATGTGATACGACATGGGTGGATTTAGGAGCGGGCGGGACCAGACTAAATCGGTTTTTATAGCGTAATTTTTTTTAAAGTAACATTCCGATCTTAAAGTGAGCAGTGCAGTCTCCAAAAAATTCTTGAATTTGCCCATGGATACGAAAAGAGAAAGTTTACTCAAAATAAAGAGAAGAAAGATCAACATGGTTGTTCCAAAGAACTTTCTCCCCATCGCTAACCCTAAAGTATAAAGTCTCCCAATTGTTAACCCCAAAAAAATTATTGATCATCAATTTAAATTTACATTTATGATTTTTTAGATTTTAGGGAGAGGATAAGACAAACTTTTATATTGTTGAAAGCTTTCTATATTTCTATGTTGGGATTTTTAATAGAACTTTGGCTCCAATCCATATGGTCTTTGATTTCAATAGAAAATATTAAGGAACTTCTTCTTGCCATTAGGAGAAAAGTATGAAATAAATGGTTAGAAAGTAAAATTATTGTTTATGCATCCATATTTTTTCCATTTTAAATTATATTTTATATTTATGAAAATATTTTATATTCTAATTTTGTTTTAGTATGAAAGCAAAATTTTTGAAGAATCAATTTTTAACATTCTTATTTGAGTTATATAAAATTAAACCTAAGAATTAATTATTGTATAATTTACAGTCATTCAGTAATTTTTTTTATCTTTTTTATTATTTTTTTATTTTTCAGATATTTGTAGAATTAAATAAATAGCACAAAATCACGTTAAAAGAGTTTTACCGTGGTAGGTTAAATTTCCCTAATTAGATCTTATGTTGACCAGTCCAAAATTCCATTTGATGGCGGTTATCGGGTTTCTTTTCATTTGCTTTACGGTTCGAAATTAATAGACTGTTTGGCTTCGCAGGATTCCGTGACCCGATGATGAGAAAGCAAGTGCTATCGTTAACGGAAGTCGCGGCCGCTAGAATACGCCACCTCTTAGAGCAGCGCCAACGCGATTTCCTTAAGCTCGGTGTCAAGGCCCGTGGCTGCAATGGCTTATCCTACACCCTCAATTACGCCGGTAAGTTTTCCAGCCTCCATCTGCTGTTTTTTCTACTTTTTTTTTTTTTTATCGGTGAGTTTTTTATGGGTGTCTATTTGTTGAGAGGCCTTTTAAACTTTTTAATTTGATTTGTGGCTGAAAATTGGATCGCCTTCATCTGAATGGAATTAGGGATTTTGAGCTAATTTTGTGAATTGACAAGAATACATTGACACCATTGATGGCGAGGAATATGAAGACGTAATTAATTATCTCAATTGCATATTTCAATTCATGCAGGAAATAAAGTTCGTTGATATGCATACACAAACTTAATTTTCTTAACCTGATCTTCTTTGCATCTAATTTCTTCGAGGGGGCTAGCCAGATAGCATTTCCATAGTAATCTCGATTCTTAATCTCCATTCTAACAAAGGAGAAGTGAAGTATTTGTGGCAGTTTTTTTCTGTACGAGTTTTCCTCATAAAATCTCTTGTTGGCTGACATGTTGCCACCATCAATTATAAATAAAAATGGCGGTCCAGAGAACTTTTTGGCAAAAATTGTAGTGAACTTTATGAAACATTGTAGGGTTTTTCATATCTCTACAATCGCCAAGTCATTATTGAGGACGGATTTTGGGGTTGGCTCGCCTTTGTAGGATCACGACCCTTTGTCTGGGCGATTACTCAATAATAGTAATTTTGAATGCACATTTTTTTTTTCCGTCATTATTGCTCTCAGGATAGGGATTCCCTCACAAAAATGAGCCACATAACTTATCGAGCTTAGTTGAATGCTGTGTTGAAAGATACACTATTTTTGTCCCATAAGTTTTATTGTGACAAGTATTCGGGATTAAGACACTGGAAGTAATATAAAGAATTTTGGTACTTGTAGAGACTTTCTGTTGACATTAGCCTAAAGTTTCCTACTTTCTCGCTGAACAGTAAAATCAAGGACCACAGGACACTAGGCATAAATATGAATATGATCGCCGTTCATTGGTTATGTCCATATTGAGGTAACTATATGAATTAAATGTCTTAATCCTAAATGATATATATGAGTCACAACCACCATTGATGTTTGAGATATTTCATTAGGTAAAATTAAATGTGAATTGAAATGAACAGGTAAAGATAAGGTCTATCATTCTTTTGATTTTTGGACATTATTTCTTTCAATTGCTATGAATTATACAATCAAGCAGAAGAGTGTTGGTTGTGAGTTTTCTCAGGTCATGGTTTAGCCTTGATAATTAGACTATGTTTACATGATCATGATCAATCTTTCGACTCACTTCCATAATTTGGTGATGATGAAATCAGGTTTCATTTTTTTCCTGGTTTTGAAGGAGGGAAAGATTGCAATTTGTTAATAAACACATGAAAATTATTAGCTGAAGTGGCCTATCAATTCAAGGTGTAATGATTCCAATACAATTGGAGCAAACCACTTCACAATTGGAGATCCTGAAGTAACTCTTAGACACAATTAGATGTGTGCAAAATGCATCTTGGCAAAGTTTTGACTGACAGGAAGAAGTTATACCACTCTCTGTCAGGGAACTTATTTGGAAAGGGAAGAGAAGATCTAAAAAGCTTGAAGTGCATGTTTGGTATACAATATTGGACACACTATAATAATGGAAGATTTTAGTTTTTTTTTTCTTCCTTAATATTAATATTGTCTGTTGTCCAATTCTCCCTATGAAACATTTGCCTTACACCTATGTTGCACACAGAAGGCCCTAAACCACATTTAGTGGGACTTGGCCTGAAAGTGTTTTTGGCCCTATGATAGCACAAAAAATTGACTCTTACATAATGGAGTCACAAGAAGATCGGGCAGGATTGGAACTACTCGTCTGTGTTTAACTCCAAACATTTACAATTGAGCAGATGATATTTCTTCAAGCTTATTATTGGTCATTACTTGAGTTTAGTAAGACAGGTGACTCTTTTGGAGTCCCTCATCGTTCATTTTATGTTAAAGTTTTACACTAAATCTTACACAAGTATATTTGCAGGCTTGATTACAGAAGCCAGTGATGTTTAATTGTTGTTGTTGTGGTTACTGATGTATTTACATATACGTAAATATCTTAAAAAGGCTTAGAATTTATCCCTCAATCTTTAATTTCTCACTGATATTTTCGATTTGGATTTGTTGCTGAGCCCTAATTCTGATTTTCATATTTCTTAAATTTACAGATGAGAAAGGCAAATTTGATGAGTTGGTTGAAGACAAAGGTGTGAAAATATTGATCGATCCAAAGGCCCTCATGCATGTTCTAGGAACCAAGATGGATTTTGTTGATGACAAACTCAGGTATGGTATTTTATTCCACTTATCATTGCAGATGAATTTGATTAACCATGCTCTTTATAGATCTGCGCATGTACATGTGAAGGTGAAATAAATTGTGCTTTATCTATTCTTTTCACGGGCATTCTATTTACCTGGATATTTTCCCTTCACTTTTAATTTTAGATGACGAGAAGAATATAAAGTGAGAAAATGATACTCTTATTTGTTCATTAGCTTTCATATTCATAGTAGCAAATTTGAGCGTGAGGGCTGCGCCTTTCAACTTCCTTTCTTCCATTCTCCTCTTGATTTTCTTTACTACCTTCTATTTTCTTCTTTTCTCTCCAGGTTAAAACCAATAAAAGCTTTAATTTAATTTCTCGGACATAAACTACCATTGTCCTTTTTCCGAATTATTAAAATCACCTTCATTTGTATTGCCCCTATTGCAAATTCTAGCAAACATATGGTAATCAGTATTTGTAAGTTCCATATTTCGTAAGGTAATGAATTATTATACGACTGTTAAAACTGAAGCTGATGTTCTGTCATAAGCATTGCCAAAGCTTATTGAATCTGACATCTGTATTTATGCCCAAACAGATCTGAGTTCATATTCGTCAACCCAAATTCTAAAGGGCAGTGTGGCTGCGGAGAATCTTTTATGACAGTGAGCAGCTCGGATGCAGCTAAACGCAGTGGTGGATCAGGAACATAAGCTTTCTTGAATACGTTACTTGATTTACATTTCTAATTTCCTTAATAAGATATCTTGATTTACATTTCTAATTTCCTTAATAAGATACCAATATCAGTCGGTAAAAGTGCTAGAAAAACAGTTCAGGTTGTATTTTGGGAATTTTAATGTGGTCTTATAAAGTAACAAAGTGTATGTCAGGTGTACTTTTCTGCTCTGGTGATGTAAATTTGTTGGTGAATTAGTTTCACTACATCCATGTTGTAAATGAATGAAATAAGAAATTCCCCCATTTTACATTGGCTTTAATGAAAGAATGACTTTTTTATTTAGTTTATTATTGCTGTTTGCTGGCCAATGTATTTTGGTCGATGAAATCCTTATATTGCTCTCATTGGGCAGGTTTAAGGTTAATGAATTTCACAAAGTTTCTGATGCCTGTAAATGAGTTGGGGGCCTCATGAAAAATTTAAACCACTTTAAATAGTATTAATGCATGGGCTTTTTTGCACAAATGGTCTTTATTTTTTGCACTTACTACGGGTTAAGGGCCTATTGTTTCATTTTTGGTAGTTTAACCCCTATTTCAAACGTTTTTGACGTCAATAGTTATTTTCGTTCATTTCCGTTAGATTTAACCGTTAGTTCTTACTTTTTGCACAAACGGTCCCCGCGTGCATTTCACATTCTTCATTTCATAAGGGCATTTTTAATATTCTACTGTTCATAAATAAAAGTTTGCATCAGAGATCCTAATCTTAAAGAGAGAAAAAAGAAAGAAAATAATTTTAAAAAAATACTCTTCTTCTAAAGCACCCCCGCCCCCATCATGAATATATCCAAGATATACCTTCGCACAATTGCAGGCAACTAGCAATTTATGGATGAGGCATTTTTGGTGATTACGACTCCATAATTTCTCCTTTGATTGATTATCATCTTCAACAAATACGAAGACTGTGTGTGGAATTTTGGCTAAATCTATGAAAGATTGAGAAATAATATTTGGAGAAAGAGAACAAATTGAAATCTAGATAAGAGGTGGAAAGGACAATGAGAGCTGCTACTTCAAACGGCTGAAGTAACGACAACAGACATGAGTGGTACCGTTGTTGAGAAGCAGCGGCACCAATGGGTGTCGCCGCTACAAACGGCTGAAGCGGCAGGCAATGCCTTTGAGCATCGCCACTTCACATTGGTGGGGAGTTTGTAGTTCCATTCAACCACTATTCTCTTTGGCAAAGATGGCAACAATGTTATAGTTTTGGTATAATTACACACACAGAGTTGGGATGGGATGGGATGGGATGGGATGGGAGGGAGGAGAAGAAGAGTATTTTTGAATAATTATTTTCTTTTTTTTTTCTCAAGTTCAGGATCTCTGCTGCAAATTTTTATTTATGAATAGTAGAATGTCGAAAATGCCCTTATGAAATGAAGAGTGTAAAATGCACGTGGGAACCATTTGTGCAAAAAGCAAGAACTAACGGTTAAATCTAACGGAAATGGATGGAAATGACCATTGTCGCCAAAAATGTTTGAAATAGGGGTTAAATTGCCAAAAATAAAATGATAAGTCCTCAACTCGCAGTAAGTGCAAAAAATAGGGACCATTTGTCCAAATTTGGAAGGACATTTTTTAGGTTTAATTTAAGTAAAAGTAATTTTGAGTATATTTATAGTTCTTTGGCTAAAGTCAATAAGTATTTTTTGACTAAAAAAGTTTTAAAAAGTTGTTTTAAAGAAGCTCAAACTTTGAGCTTTTGTAAAAAAGTTGACCTTTTACAGAAAGTTGTAATTAACATTTAATGAACTTAAAATAACAAAATTACTATTAATATATCAAAAAAAGATATCAATTTATTTATCACATTAATTATTTATATCAAATTTTCACTTTATATATTTACATAAAGTAAAAAATATATATTAGCGTGTTAAATAATATAATACAAATTATACATAATATGTTTGATTTTAAATAATATAATATATACTAAAATAATTATGTTATTATAATTAAATTAATTCTAATAGTTATTATAGGATATAGAAAAAAAACTAGTTATTTTAAAAATATATATATGAGATATATAATAATTAATTAATATTTATTTAAATAATATAAAATTTATACAAAAATACTTTTATAGTTATGAAATCAAACACATAATTTAATATTCACATTACTTTTTGAATTCATATTCAAACATTCAACAGTTTTTTAACAAAAGCTTTACTGCCAAAGGTTCTGCTGCTAAACGCTATTGCTAAAAGTTTTATTTGCAAAAGGTATGCCAAACAGATCCATAGTCACAAACTACTTCAGTGGATACAAGTGGAAGCATGTACCTATTAGCTACATGGATGTGAGGAAATTCTTACTGAAAAACATAGACGATGAATGTTTTGGCAATGTGAAAATAACACGATAGGGTTAAACTTCTTTGTGATATGATAAGTTCATCTAACTTAATGTTTAGCAAGAGTCGTTTTTAGAGTTTTAAATTTATAGCAAACTGGTCTTAAGTGTATATTTTTCTTCAACTTGACATATAAAAGGTCATATTTTTGTATTGAAAAGACAATTATAATTTCATTTTATCATCATCATCTTTATATTCTCAAAGAAGTAGCAAACTAATGGTCACTGTCAATGGTGGAGGAGGGAGGACAATACAACCGAGGCGGGTTGAGGGTGCGCTGATGGAGGGAGAAGAGGGGTTCACTTTAATCTTTTCTTAATTTTTATATATATTTTTTTATTGAACTTGAATGTTATACGTACTAAATTCAATGCATTTTTAATGGTTGAGTGGAAAATAGTCTAGTGAAGTTCAATTTGCTAAAAATTTATTCGCAACTATTCCTTCGTAAAAATAAATTAAACATCAAACTTGTTATTGTTGTGAAAGGTGGGGTCCGTCGAGATCTTTGGTGCTAATTTCCCTAGAGTAAAAGATGGTTGGTTGAAGAAGTTATGCTCCAAAAAACAAGATTATCTTTAAGCACTCAAGAAGAGATTGACAAAAGGTATAATTGAAAAGTAAAAGAAAATTTGCAATTTTCGTCTCCAATATTTTTAATATGGGACTAATCTACCTCCAACCAATATTTATAGCATCAGACATCTCCAACTTTTTAATTAATTACAAAACACGTCCCTAATAACAAATTCCGTTAAAAACTGCAGTTATGTCATAAGCGAGTACTTTATATGTTTATATGCATTCACCAATGCATCTGAGAACTTAATGGCAAATTGGTCCATTTACAAATATATTCCCTTCATTTTCTATTGACTATTGTGTTCTTCTTCTTCTTCCACTCTCATTTCTGACAACCCACTAATGTGTTCTTCTTCTTCATCCACTGTCCTGCAAGACTCCTATTGCTCAACCTCCTTATCGCAAACAATTGAGTATGCACAAGAAATTAAGAAAAGTAGAACAAGATTAGGCTCCAAAGTCAAACAACAAGAGAGGGAGACATGGGATGGAAATGACTTGCAGTAGACATTGGTCACTACAAACGTTCATGCAAGACCAAATCAGCTAGCTCCAGCTAAGAACATGGGGGTAAGAAGAAGAGAGCTCCATCTAAGAATCTAAGAAACAGAAATCTCGAATGTTTTGAATGTGATGGATTTTTTATGGTATTGTTATGTTTTGAATGAATGTGATGGGTGCCTTCATTGCTTGCATTTGTTTGAAAGAGATGAGTTAGAATCTGGTTGTATGTAATTGTTTGAATGTGTTGAAATTGTTGGTTTGACAAGGAAAATGCGTTGAGAACAAAATTATATTACGATATCAAGTCAAACAAACTTTTGCAAATCGGGTCCCCAACCGCACATAATGTTGCATAATCTGTCCCCAACTTTTACATATAGTTGCAAAATAGGTCCCCGACGTTGAACAATGTTTGCATTTTACGTCCTCAACCTTTCAATTGTTGTTGTAAAATAGGTCGTCACCGTTCACGATACTATCATACCACATACCATACATGTTTGGAATGGACATGAAAGAAATATATTGATGAAATAACTTTGAATTTGCAAAAACAATTAGAAAAATATTCCACTAAAGACAATAATTATAACATATTTACAATTTTGGCCGCAACCCTTAATAACATTAATATAAGCCAATGAAATCCAAGCTAGAATATGCCCAATTACAACTAAGTAAATCCAAAAATAACTTCTTTTGGATTTTCTTTCTTCAACTAATACCTTACGATTTGTTATTACTTTTAGTTCTTTCTTTTCTCCTTCCAGACACTTGATATGTGTTTCTAGCTTCTTGATCTCTACTTCCAGTCCATTAAATACTTCAAGTCATTTTCAAAAAGTGGATAATGAAGTAGAGCAATAAGATTCTTGCAGGAAAGTGGATGAAGAAGAAGAACACAATAGTTTTTTTTTTAAGGAATTAATTGCTTACTAGGTTTTTCATCATTTAGGCCTTTTCTGAAAGTAAAGTAAAAGATAATTAAAGAGCAATATGAGATGAAGAATTTACTTTATTGAAGAAATTTTTAAGAAAATCTTACAATTGGGAATGATACATGAGAGATGTTGTGTATATTTGTGTGTTCTAATTTTTCTGCGTGTGTTTCTACTCTATAAGCTTCTATTTATAGAAAAATTATAGAATCAAATAATTGTGCTACTTTACAGGTGTGTGGTTGAGAAACAAAAAACGAAAAAATAATTAATATTCATGTACACCTTTTAACTTTGTCTTCTCATTTATGCATCTTCTTCTTCAATTATTTCCTTTTCCTGACTCTGCTTTTGAATAATTGTTCTTATGCTGTCAAATCTCTATATTGTATTATATGTCCGTCATTTCAGCATAGGCATCTTTGAGATCAATACACATTGACGCCGTAATCATCTTGTCCCAAGCGCCAACAGATCTTGATCACTCATCTCGCTAACCTCATATGTTGCACGCACACTAGGACAACCGTTAGGGACCAAGATCATTGGGAGAAAAAGGGTTCGGCAATCGTTGGTACTCCGACGATCAAGTCAAGTAATAGAACAATATACAGAATATACAGTTAATGAAAACAATTAGGTGTGGGAGGGACAAACAGGTAGAGATTTGAGTAGAGTTTAAGGGTGATAATAATGCGTAAAAAGAGCATACCTTAGAATAACCGGAGATATTGTATTTATAGCATTAGAAACCTAATTGATTTAAGAAGACAATCAATTAGATATCTGATTAGATCCTCATTCCTTTTGGGATAGGGATGATCGTTTGTCAAGGCAATCTCCTAGATATTAGTCCTTATTAGAATTAATCACGTTGCCTAATCTTTAGGAGAATGGGATTTGGTTTCTTTGTGAGAATCCTTGTGCTAATTAAACACAATCTTTCTTTAAACATATCTCTGGTCATTCTGGAATATCATGCTGTCTGTTAATTACAATAGATATGAAGCCCCGTGAAGCTCCCTGGGTCGGCTATGAACGTCGAGGCTCTTCTTGGGCTTCGCTACACTCTTATTCAGGAGTGCTAATATATTGCTGGGCTTCGGGGCTTTCTATGAATTTTCGAGGCTCTCGCTGAGCCCACAAGGCCTGGCTTGGGCCTTTACTAGGCTAAGAGGCCATTACTAACGTGGACGCCTTATCAAAATTGGATGGTAACAATAGTCTCCCAAGTCTAAGCCTATTATTTATGGTAGGCGTGGGACTTTTAAGAAGAAGAATATCAATAACAATTAAACGGCGTCCTGTTTTGAATTGTGTGATGGATTTCTTCGCACCGGAACACATGGATTTGATGAAGAAGAAGTTAAGTACAGTTCTCCAAGCTCGAAGTCTGTTTATTTATAGCAGGTGAAGGCTTTGATTGGGTTTATCGCAGGTGAAGCGGCCTGTGTGGAAGTATTGTTGAAAGTACTATTACCTCAGTAAACTGCAACTTCGATGCCATGGTTGCTGAAAAGGATAGGCAACTGGTCGAGGCAAAGGAAGAACTGGAAAATATGAAGAGGGAGTGAGGAAGAAGGCGGGGGAGGCGGGGGGCGATGGGGGGGGGGGCGGTAAGATCTTACAAGAAGGAGTTCTCAAACACGCCTGAATGCTTACGCTTCACCAACCACTTGCGTGCATAAGCATTTTTACCCAGCAAATTAAGGAGTTGGTAGCGAACCACACTCCCTTGCTGCATTGCTTTCTTTTCCTGCATGTGTGCGCGTTAAGTATTTTTACCCAACGAGTTAAGAAGTTGGTCGCGAACCACACTCTCTTGCTTCATTGCTTTCTTTACTTGCCTGTATACGAGTTAAATATTTTGACCCAGAGAGTTAAGAAGTTGGTCGCGAACCACACTCCTTCGCTGCATTGCTTTCTTTACTTGCTTGTATACGCGTTAAATATTTTTACCCAGCGAGTTAAGGAGTTGGCTGCGAATCACACTCCCTCGCTGCATTTCTTTCTTTGCGTGCATGTATTCGCGTAAATATTTTTACCCAGCGAGTTAAGTAGTTGGCCGAGAACCACACTCTCTCACTGCCTTACTTTCTTTTCTTGTATGTATTTGTGTAATTATCTTTATCCAGCAAGTTAAAGAGTTGGCCGCGAACCACACTCCCTCGTTGCATTCATTTCTTTGCTTTCATGTATACACGTAAATATTTTTACCCAACGAGTTAAAGAGTTGGCCGCGAACCACACTCCCTCGTTGCATTCATTTCTTTGCTTTCATGTATACAAGTAAATATTTTTACCCAACGAGTTAAAGAGTTGGCCGCGAACCACATTCCCTCGCTGCCTTTCTTTCTTTCCTTGTACGGATACGCGTAAATATCATCCAGCAAGTTAAGGAGTTGGTCGTGAACCACACTCCATCGCTGCCTTCCTTTCTTTGCTTGCATGTATACACATAAATATTTTACCCAACGAGTTAATGAGTTGGCCGTGAACCACACTCCTTCCCTGCATTCATTTCTTTGCTTGCATGTATACGCGTAAATATTTTTACCCAGCGAGTTAAAGAGTTGGCTGCGAACCACACTCTCTCGTTTTCTTGCTTTCTTTCTTTGTATATATACGCGTAAATATCTTTATCCAGTGAGTTAAAGAGTTGATCGCGAACCACACTCCCTAGCTACATTTCTTTCTTTGCTTGCACGTATACGCGTAAATATTTTTACCCAGTGAGTTAAGGAGTTGGCCGCGAACCACACTCCTTCGTTGCATTGCTTTCTCATTGGCGCAATCTAGATGAGAGAGTTTTAACTTGAAAACAACTGAGCTTTATTTGAATACGGCTGTTTTCGAATAAAGTTGAAAGCAAAACTGACATGCGACTTAGTGCAGGTAAATAGGAAACCTATTGGCAATGCGAACGAAGATGAGTGATGTTCCAATGATGCTTCGTCTTCTAATCTGTTGGTTCCAGGTCGAGTCACTTCGATGACTTTATATGGTCTTTCTATGTGGGTCCAAAGGTTCTGGCCATCCCTACTGTTGTGGCCGTGAGGGCCATCATCCTAGCGCCGAGGCGGAGGTCCTCGCCCTTGGTTGGGTGGTCCTCAACGTCCTTGAGCGGGTTGGTTTTTCCCTCCTGATCATTGATTCCCTTGATCCATTAGTTCTTGCACATCCGGACAGTCTTCTGTGCTGTGATTTTCAGCTTGGTGAATAGGACAGAACTTGGGAGAAAGAATCAGCGGTTAATGGGTTACCGCTGGTGGTCCAAGCGGTGGTCCCAGGACTACCTCAGTTTGATTGAACCTTTGGTAGCAGTTGTTATGTGGCTCAGATGAACGCTTTCCTTAAAAGCGATTGAAGCAGGGTTCAAGAGAATGTCGTCCTTCCCTTCGATAGCGATCTCATCTGTCTCTTTCTACTCTTTCTCTATTCTCAATCATCTCTTCTGATTGGATTTCTCATTGGATCAAGTCTACCAGCTGACTGTAGGTTTTAGGCTGACTATTTTGGACATCTCTCCAGAAAGGGGTGCGCATGTGAAGTCCGATCACCAGCATATCTAGAGCATTCTCGTCGATGACGTTCTCAATTTTGTTAATGACAGTACTGAATCTCTTGAAATAGCCCTTCACCGACTTTCCTTCTTTCTTTCTAATGTCATGAAGATGGGTGATGTCAACTATCATTGTCCGGTTGCCAATGAAAGCATTGATAAACTCCCATTTGAGTTGGGACCAGCTCCTGATGCTCCCTGGTTTTAGTTTGTTGTACCACCTCTTCGCATTAGATATGAGTATGGTATGGAAATTTCTGCATTTCACTGCGGAGGAGTGACCTTGGAGTTTCGTCATATATATGTTGATGTGATTTGTGGGGTCGCCTCCCTCATTATACTTGTCCATCGGAGGCATTCTAAAATTAACAGAAAGCTCCATGGCCTTCAAAAAGTAGGTGAAAGGGAGGTTCTCGTCGTCGTCATCTTCATGGCATTGTAACCTTTCCTTTTCATCCTCGAGTCTCGCAGGGACAAGCTTTGGGTCCTTCCTCCCTTTGGTATGGTCCTCATTATGCTCACTGTGCCTGCTGTGCTCTGGTAGAGGTGGTGCTATGGAGGATCCTACCTCTAACATGTCAAACACGCTGGTAGCAGAAGGTGACTGGTTTCCACGCGCCAGGAGGGGTCTCTCATTCTGATTATCTTGCGAGGGTCTCGGATTTATGTTTCGAGGGTTCCTACCATTTGAAACTGGTAGGCTGTCCCGAGATCGACGGTTCTCGATCGAGCTGGACCTCGAAGGGCTTCGCCGGGTACGACTACGCTTGGGTCCATGTTTAAAAGATTGATTCTCCAACAGTTCAAGCGCTGCCTTCATCCAGGTATTGTCTAGCTTCATGTCTTGGTTTTCCTGCTCGACCGTCCGCTTCTTCTGTCGTTGTCTTCTTCCCTTGCGGCGAGTTACGTTCTGAGGGTCTTGAATGCTTTCGTGCTGCAAGTCAATATGGTGGGACTCTACTTTTTCTTCTATAGAGTTTTCCGTTACCATGCTCTTTTGGGTAGAAAACACGTTTTTACCACAAATTTTAGGTTGTGTAACATTTTTCGTTTCCCACAAACAGTGCCAATCTATTGACGTTGGATTCTGCACTGTCCACGCGTCAACAGATCTCCAGTCACTCCTCTGCTAACCTGTATGTTACCTGCACACTAGGACGACCGTTAGAGACCAAGATCATCGGGAGAAAAAGGATCTGGCGATCATTGATACTCTGACGATCAAGTCAACTGCCAATACATAGAACAATATACGATGAATGAAAACAATTGAGTGTGGGAGGGACAAGCAGACAAATATTTGAACAGAGTTTCAGGGTAATAATAATGCGTAAAAAGAGCGTACCTTAGAATAACATGAGATATTGTATTTATAGTATTAAAAATATAATTGATTTGGGAAGACAATCAATTAGATATCTGATTGGATCATTCTTCCTTATGGGATATGGATGTTGGTTGTCAAGGCAATCTCCTATATATCAGTCTTTATTTGAATTAATCACGTTGCTTAATCTTTAGGAGATTGGGATTTGATTTCCTTGTGAGAATCATTGTGCCAATCAAACACAATCTTTCTTTAAACATATCTATGGTCATTCTGGAATATCGTGCTGCCCGCTAATTACAATGGATACGAAGACCGGCAAAGCTCCCTAAGTTGGCCATGAACGTCGAAGCCCTTCATGGGCTTCGCTACACTCTGATTCGGAGTGCCAATATATTACTGGGCCTTCGAGGCCTTCTATGAATTTTCAAGGCTCTCATTGAGCCTACGAGGCCTGGCTTGGGCCTTTACTAGGCCTAGGAGGCCATTGCTGATGTGAAGGCCTTACCAAAATTGGGTGATAACAGTATCCATATCATTATTTGCTCATTCTGAAATATGTTCTTCTTCTGTATCTGAATAGTTTTCAAATGCTTCACAATAATTTTCTTAGAAAGCTATTAGATATAGATCTTTTTGATGAATATTTGAAACATATAATTTTTGTCTTGATCTTTCTAGCTAGATCGTATTCACAAAAAATTATTCTATTATTCTATTGAGATACAAGTTTATAGTTGGTTTATTGTACTTCTATAAGAGCAGTTGTTTCAGAAATTCTTCTTTCATAATCAATCTGTCTAATTTTAATCTTGATATCGGTCTTTGAAGAAAGCTTGAATTTTCTGGAACCTTCAAACACTTGTACAAAATAGTATGTTGGGATAATAATATCATTATTCACAAATGGTGGTCTGAAAATAAATTGAATCATTAAAGGGTGATATTTAAGCTGATCAAGAATTTTTTTAAGAGTAGGTGAAAAAAAGTTAAAATGTGTGTTTATTATATATATACGGTGTCAATCGTACCGTATTGTAATGCTGAATACAAAATATCGTATTCTTCCTGAGAAATTGAATATTCGAATGAAATTGTAGGGTAATTATGTTTGCAAAAAGAAGAGTTTTGGATAGCTATTTTGTAGAAAGGGGTCATATTGAAGGAAATATTGATTCTCATTGGGACAATATTGTAAGGTTTGAGATAAATCAATGATTTCTTGAACAAGAGAATTTTTTATGGATTTTTGAATAATATTGGCACAATCTCCAATATTTTGTTCTAAATCATAAAGAATTTTTTCCTACACTGCAACTGCAGAATCTGTTAGCTCAATAAGTCTTTCTATTTTAGAAAGATTTTTTCTATTAGAAAATGTATTTATGTCTTTCGAACAAATTTTCTCAGGAGTATCTTCAGAATTAAATCTTTCTAAAGTCTAGGGATGACAAAAAAACCTGTCGCCCCGGACCCGCCCCGCCAAGCCAAGTAATAGGGGCGGGTTTGGGGCAGATTTTTCTGTCTTGGGGCGGGTCCGGGGGAACCCCGCCCCGCCCCGCTACCCGCCCCTAAATTTTTTTTTTTTTTAAAATATAGTAGAAATTATTATTTTCACTAAAAATGGACTAAAGAATAATCGAACCTGGGTTAAAACTTATAAACTACTAACTTTAACTACTACACAACAACCCAAATCTTATAATTTTTTTGTTTTGTTTGGTACAAATATTTAAAAAATTTGTATATATTTTTAAAATTATTTTTCAGTTTAACCAAAAAAAATAAAAAAAAATATTTCACGGGGCGGTTGGCGGGTCCAACATCGCCCGCCCGTGAATTCACTCACGGTCATGGTCGGTCGGCGGGGTGGGGGCGGGCGGGCCGACCCACCTCGGACCCGCCCCATTGCCATCCCTACTAAAGTCTTGTGTAATTTAATAATTTCATTTTGATATTTAGTTATTTCTTGATAATGTAAAGATACTTGGTCTTCTAAAATTCATAATTTTTCTTCTAAAGTATGTTTTTTATAATTAAGATTTCTAACTACTCTTGTCATGGTTTCACAATTGTTATAAAGTTGCAAAGATAATGATGATGTTTGAGAGGGGGATGATGATGGTTGAAAAGTAGATGCATGTATTATCTGTCTAATTTTTTCAGATATGTAAAAATTAAATTCAATAATTTGTCTACAATAATTTAAAGCTTCTTCAAAAGTGTAAAAACTTTTGAAAAAGAGCTTTGGAAAACTTTGTTGAATTATTTCTGTCCATTAATTATAAACTTCTAGTTGTCATTCTTTGATTACTACAAAAAAAATTGAAATTTTTGCTTTCTACTTGATTATGAATCTGTCTAAAATAATTGGCCAAAGCATTAATGCTGTCTAATTTCTATTTAGAGTTTCTTGCTATCCAAAGATTATCTAGTATGCATCTTTCTTTTTCTGTAAGTCTTTCTAAGTTATTTTCTTTGAATATAAGATTAGATCCTTGAGGGACCACTCTTAAAGCGATATTTCCAATGTTCATCATCCTTTGATCCATCTGCATTATGAACAAAATTGATCCGAAAGTCAATATAATTTGTCTACTTAAATTATCGGCTAAAATGTTATTTTTTCTATCTATGTGTTCAATTCTTACTTTATAACTATCTAAAATTTCATATAGTTTTAACCATCTTTATTTGTCTAATTTTATCAAAATTGGTCTTTTTAATAAGCTTTACTATTGCTTCATAGTCTGTTGTAATAGTAAATTCAATATTTAAAAATAAATTAAAACTTTCTATACTATGTATTATATCAATTGTTTCATAGTCTAAGCTGGTTAAGTATTTTTCTTTTATTCTATATTTTCCACTGTCATATCTACAAATTTTTTTTCTCTTTTTTATCACTATATTTATTTGATTTAAAATATATAATTCATCTCCATCCTAATGTGCATCCTTCTATTACTATTACCTTATATTCACTATCTAAATGCAATTCTAAAAGTGGTAGTTGTTGAACCTTTTTTTTATTTGTCTTACTAATTCTATGTCTGTTTGGTAAAAATACTTTTGCCTTTGCTTTATAATTTATTATATAAAGGTCCAATCTTTTTTCCTAAATTTTTAATAAAACCTCTAGCATAATTTAATATTCTTAAAAAAGCTTGCAACTTTTTAGTTTCTTCAATTTTATCTGAAAATTGTAGGAGAATCTTTATTATATGGAGTTGAAGTTGAATTTTTCCTTATCCTATAATTATTCCTAAAAATTCTATTCTTTATTTATTTATCTCAATTTTCTTTTTACTAATAATTAACCCATTCTTCATGAATTTATTTAAAACAATCTCTAAATGTTTTATGTGTTCTTTATGATTTTTGCTATGAACTAATATATCATCAATATATATACAAACAAATGGCAAAGAATTAAAAATAAAATCCATCTTCCTTTGAAAAATATCAGTTTATTAATTGCATTAGACAAAAATAGGGGCAACTCCTCTTAACATGTCAAGTAACAAATTGTTGAGAAATCTCTCTTAATGTCAGAGCTTCTTGATTAAAGATCTTTTAGATTGTAGAAAAAGACATATATTATAAACTTGTAAAAAGACATAGATATTTATGAGATTTTCAATCTCATATAAGTATTCTAAATCCATAAAGCAACAAAGACTTGGATCAACTTTGGAGTTTTGTGTTAAATTACATAAAAAGAAATATTTAATATTTACTAGTAATCTATATCTATATTATTTATATCCATGCTATACTATTATTTTACAAGTAATTTATTTCTCAATCTTAATTGTACAGGATATCGTCCTAAATTGGTATCAGAGCATGTTTTAAGTCAACTTTATTTAGTTTATGAATAAAGTAGATTATTTAAATTTAGAGTTTCTAGGAAATTTAAAGAGAAAAGATATTTTAGACAAATCATCTTTAGTTTTTAATTTTGATAAAAACTTTAAACATCTTTTACATTCAGAAGACAATCAGCTAAATAGTATAGTAGATTTAATAATAAATTTAAGTGAAAATATAGAAAGAAACATTTCTGCAAATAATAGAAAAATAGAAACAGTATTAGAAAATTTTAATAAAAGCATAAAAAATTTAGAAAATTGTTACCACCAAATTTCGGCAAGGCTTCCACGTCAGCAAAAGTCCCATAGATGCCTAGTAAAGGCCCAAGTTAAACCTCGCCAAGGCCTCATAAGCCTATCAATGGTCTTTTGAAATCACTAAGGCTTCATAAACCTAGCGAGTGCTTTTCAAAGTTGTAAAAGCCTCACACACATAACGAGGGCCTCGTAAATGTATTTAAGATCCGGCAACACACTGGCACCCTCGAATTAAGTATAGCGAAGCCCGTGAAGGGCCTCGACATTCATGGCCGACCAAGGAAACTTTTTCGAGCTTCGTATCTATTGTAATTAACAGGCAGCACGATATTCCAGAATAACCAAAGATAATGTTTGATTAACACACAGATTCTCACAAGAAAATCAAATATCAATCTCCTAAAGATCAGACAACGTGATAAGGGAAATCAAATCAAATAAACGCTAAAATCTAGGAGATTGCATTGACAATCGATTGCCTTTATCCCATAAGGAAGGAAGATCCAATCAGATATCTAATTGATTGTTTTTCTAAATCAATTAGAACTTTGAGACTATAAATACAACATCTCTGGTTATTCTAAGGTACTCATTATTCTCACCCTTAAAATCTACTCAAATCTCTGCCTGATTGTCCCTTCCACACCCAATTTTTTTATTCTCCATATATTATTTCATATACCGGTAGTTAATTTGATCGTTGGAGTACCAACGATTGCTGGACTCTTTTTCTCCGGTGATCTTGGTGCCTAACGGTTGTCCTAGTGTGTAGGTAACATACATGTTGACAGAGAAGTGATTGGAGATTTGTTGACACATGGATAGTGCTGATTCCGACGTCAAAAATAATTTAGAATATATTAAAAATCAAATTAGTGAAATATTAAAAAAAGATACACTATAATAAAGACATAGATAATAACTTAAAAATATTAATTTAGAAAGTAGAATAACAGCTTTAGAAAAAGAAAAATTCATAGATACTCCTAAACAAGATTTAGATTTCTTAATTAGTAAGTTAGAAAAGCTAGATCTAAAAAATACCAAAGAAGTAAGCAAATTTAAAAAGACTAAGTGGGTATATACATAATGAATAAAAATAAACAAATTGTAGCTAGTAGTAGAATAGTAGGTAATCCTTTAATGAGATCAGCAACTAGAAAAATAAAGTAAAAAACTAGATAATAATTAATGTCCAATGTCCAATTAGTTGGGCCAGACTTAATTACTTATTGGACCAAATTAATTAAATAGATTTATTAATTGAGTCTATTAGTTGTTGGCTAA
This sequence comes from Forsythia suspensa, assembly GCA_023638005.1. Classification (NCBI taxonomy): domain Eukaryota; kingdom Viridiplantae; phylum Streptophyta; class Magnoliopsida; order Lamiales; family Oleaceae; genus Forsythia; species Forsythia suspensa. The sequence continues at coordinate 32,052,375 of CM042674.1, read as the reverse complement.
TAAAGTTCTAGTAAGACTAGAACATACAGTTCTAGTAGGACTAGAACTAGGGTTAGCACCGCCTATAAATACTAGGGCCACAAAAGTTTATAGAATTAAGAAAATCAAATTAATATGTCTTCATTACTTGTTAGCAAAAGCAAGAGACAGAACATAATACAATTACTCTCAAAATTTTGTTTTCATTTGTTATTGATCGTGGAAGTTCAGATTTGTTCTTGCTGTGTGGTACCATTGGAACTTAGACAATTGGACAGTTGTGGTATTGAAGATCGTACCTTTTACCGATCAGATAATCAGATTCTACGGTGTTCTTCGAGATAAAATTCTATCACGAATTCTATCTAAGTACAAGGTTGATCCGACTTATAGAAATTGCAAATTTAATTTCTTCTGTGCATGTATACGTCAATGCTTAATAGTGGTATCACAGCCTACCTTGTTACTTGTTAGAGTTCGTTAGACTGCTTTGATGAATAGAACTATAATTGTTATTGGTATATTAATTTGATTTGAGTTTTGACGGTTTAAAATAAAATTAAGAATTTTGGTTTTGAAAAGGATAAATCTTAAATTAGATTATAGATTTGATCGGAAGGGGTCAAGCAAGCCAGAAACCGGATTGATAACTGGCGGCGTTGCTTTGAAAGCTACTTTTGCCAGTGAATAGTGTTTGACAGGCCGCAGCGAACTGTCGCCAGCAGCAGTAAACACCACACACCGTTGCTCGAAGTTCGACAGCGGCGGTGAATCTGCTCTCAACAAAGATAAACACCCACGCATCGCCGCCAGGAGCCGTGCCACTTCGAGCAGCAGCTTTGATGTTGTTCGACGCTAAACGGCGGTGGCTTTTCATATTTCATCATAGATGATCATTCTAGATATGGTTTCATCTTCTTGATGAAATTCAAACGTGAAGTCATTGAAAAGTTTAAGGAATTCAAACAAGAAGTAGAAATGCAAACTAAAAAAATATTCTGACACTTAGATCTGATCGATGTGATGAATATTTAAGGAGTGAGTTTTTAGATTATCTAAGAGGGAATGAGATTCTATCACAGTGGACTCCACCATATACACCACAACAAAATGGTGTATCTGAAATGAGAAACCGTACCTTACTTGATATGGTGCGATTAATGATTTGCCGTGCAGTTCTTCAAAAATTGTTATGGAGATATGTACTTAACACTGTATGTCACACACTAAACCGCGTCCCATCTAAATCGGTCAATAAAACTCCATATGAGTTACAGAAAGGGAAAAAGACTCGATATTTCATACATGAAGGTTTGGGACTGCGATGCTTATGTAAAGCGCGTTAAATCAGACAAGCTATGAGCTAAATCTGATAAATATTTATTTGTGGAGTATCCAAAAGAAACTGCAAAATACTATTTCTACAAAATCATCGAGATGAAAGTCATCGTCTCGAAACATGCTGTATTCTTAGATAAGACAGTGGGGAACAAAGTAGATCTTGAAGAGGTTAAAGAAACCATAAATGAAATTGACCAATTAGATGATCCAATGGCTGAGCTTGCATTTGATGAGGCACATATTGAAAAGGAGAACCGCCAGTTCCCGAAGATACGCTAGCTCTGCGTAAGTTGAGTAGGGTCATTCGTTCTCTTTGGAGATACGATCTCCTGATTACTAATAGATGAATATGAACCTACTACTTATACTGAAGTTAAGTATTGACTTAAAGAGATGGCAAGAAGCCATGGAATCCGAGATGAACTCCATCTACGAAAACAATGTTTGGACCTTGGTTGACCCGCCCGAAAGGGTAAAACATATATGCCGTAAATTGGTTTACAAGAAAAAGGTCGACATTGATGGTAATGATCATACTTACAAGACAAGATTGGTTGCAAAGGGTTATAAGTAAAGACAATAAATTGACTTTGACAAAACTTTCTCACAAGTAGCCATGTCTAAGTCAATTCAGATTCTGCTTGTGATAGTAGCCTACCATGACTCTGAGATTTGGCAAATGGATGTCAAGATCACATTCCTTAATGAGAATCTTAGCGATGATGTGTACATTACACAACTCGAATGTTTTGAATCTACAGAGCCAAACAAGATATGCAAACTACATAGATCTATATATGGGTTAAAGCAAGTCTCTCAGAGCTGGGATCTTCATTTTGATAAGACAATCAAAGTGTTTGATTTTATCAAGAATGAAGATGAATCATGTGTGTATAAGAAGGTTAGTAGGAGTAAAGTCATATTTCTAATTATGTATAGAGATGACATACTATTATTAGGAAACGATGTCCCCATGCTAAAATCAGTAAATTGTGGTCATCCAAAAAAATTCCATAAAAGACATGGGAGAGGCAACATACATTCTCAATATAAAGATCTATAGAGATATGTGTAAAAGAATGATAGGCCTATTCCAATCTATGTACATAGTCAAAATTTTGAGAAGATTTAGTATGGAAGAGTCCAAAAGGAGACTCTGTCCTATTGGGCATGAGATCTATCTCTCAAAAGCATGTCCAAAAACACAGATTATGAGAGATCGCATGGATAGGATTCCTTATGCATCAGCAATAGGATCTATCATGTATGCCATGTTATATACTCGATTGGATGTTTCATATGCTTTGAGTGTCACAAGTAGGTTCTAAGCGAACCTTGGCGAAAAACATTGGATCATGGTCAAGAACATTCTTAGGTACTTAAGAAGGACTAAAGACATATTCTTGATGTATGGAAAAAAATGAACTCAGTTCAATGATATGCCGATGCCAGCTTTTAGTTTGATAAAGACGATAGCAAATCTCAATCCGGATATGTATTTACTTTAAATGGTGGTGCGGTCAATTGAATAAGTTCTAAACAAGATACGACAGTTGATTGAACTACAAAAGCCAAATATATAGTTGCTTTAGAAGTAGCAAAGAAAGCGGTCTGGATCAAGAAGTTCATTATTAAACTTGGAGTAGTTCATAGCATTGTTGATCTAATATCTTGTATTGTAATAACAATGGAGCCATCGCACAATCGAAGGAACTCAGGTCTCATTAATGATCCAGATATATATTAAGACAGTGTCATCTCATCAGAGAGATAATCTTAAGAAATGACATAAAGATATAACAGGTCCTAACATACGATAATGTAGTAGATCTTTTGACAAAGTTGTTGTCCCAGCACACGCATGATGGTCATGCTAAGTCTGATGGTATTAAGATATCTGAATGATTGGATCTAGTTTTTATGATACATTTTGTAATATACTCTTTGTTAGACATTGATGTGTATGAACAAATTGATTAATTAAATGCTTGTCTACATTTTAATAGCAGATTTGTTATTTTTAAATTTTATTATATAAAATAATAGAGTACAAAAAAAAGTTCATAGTAACTTGTTAATCACCAGGTGTTGTGATTGTGAGATACAAGTTATAAATAACTTATTCTTGAAATATTTCTAGTCATAGTAATAATGAGATACATATATCATTATTGCAGATAGACTAGCATGTGTTGCATTTCTTTTGAAGAAAGTATTTGATCTCACGAGCTAAGATATAGATGGACATCTGAATGAACACATGAATGTATTGTTATGCGAATATGACATTGGATGACCCGCCTAGAGATTCCACATAGATAACTGTCTAAGCGTCAGTGATAAATCTCTAATGCGCGGTAGTGAATTTGGTCCTTTAACTTGAAGACATCATAGAATCTTATATGAGGACCGCTATACTTTGATGAGCTCTTGATGGGGCTTTAAGATTATGAGTCACCAGGATAATGTTGTACGGTTATAGTGAGAATTATATGAAGGTTGTGAATGTCCTATATGTGAATTCGTCACTCTTGAAAAGTAGGAGATTATAACCTGGATTTTGCCCATTTAAGTTGATATAAATTTCCTCGACCGGGGTGGAGTTGTGAGTTAAAAATATTTCAATCATAATTAGATTATATCAACAAAGAGTTAATGTAAATAATATAATTGGTTAAAATGAGATTGATGCTGATCCATATCTCTTAACCAATTGGGTTATATTGATTAATGTATTATATTTTCACGGTAATCGCACATATATTGGTTCTGTCACACCACATGACATTTTTCTTCACATGGATTGCCTTGACACATTGCTAGATATCAATATTGGATGGCGACATGAATTGATCGATCTAGGTGAATCGTTGAGAATATCACTTTGTTTGCCTTCGTGAATGGGGACCTAATGGATCACACACAAAAGACAAAAATTGAGCATCTAAAGTTGGACCTTGTCTAAAGTGGGAGATTGTAAGAATTAATGTCCAATGTCCAATTAGTTGAGTCAGACATAATTACTTATTGGACCAAATTATTTAATTAGATTAATTGATTTGGTCCATTAGTTGTTGACTAACAAAGTTCTAGTAAAACTAGAACACACAATTTTAGGACTAGAACTAGGGTTATCGTCGCCTATAAATACTAAGGCCACAACTCTTAGAGCATGTTTGGTAGTGCTAAAATTATTTTTTAAGTGTTTATATTATAAGTTGGTGAATGTGTGGATATAAATTGGGTTGTAAGTTGTGGATCCTATGAAATGTGTGGATTATAATTATGTTTGACCAGTTTGACCAACTAAAATTATAATTTAAGCATCTCCAAATATGTGCTAAGAGAATCAAGTTAATTTGTCTTCATTACTTGCTAGCACAAGTAAGAGAAGACATAATACAATTATCCTCAAAATTTTACTTTCATATGTTCTTGATCGTAGAAGTCTAGATCTGTTCTTGATGTGTGGATTACCATTGGAAGTTAGATAATTTGACAACTGTGGTATTATAGATCGTACCTCAAGCTAATCAGATAATCAGATTCTACGGTGTTCATCGAGATAAACTTCTATCACGAATTCTATCTAAATATAATGTTAAAGTTGATCCGGCTTATAAAAATTGCAGATTTAATTTCTGCTGTGCATTTATACGTCAATTTCTAACAGAATTAAATAATTACAAACTTCAAGACAGATATATTACTTTAACTAAATGGGAAAATTAGAGGATGTAATAGCTTACATATACAAATTACTGTAGAAGAAATGTGAGAGCTTACTTTGAAACTTATTTAGGAAAGATAGCGTTAGATGTATATGTTACGGTCAAAATACTAATACCAGATAAAATAAGATTAAGAATGGTTAAAAGAGAAAATCCTAGGAATTTTGCGGTTTTATTCGAGTAATAATTATAGGAACAGACTAAAGTAGAGATAATTCTTTTGAACAAAATAAAGTCTTAGAAGAGTTAGTAAAACTAAGTATAAGTAATACGAAATACATACAACTATTTTTGTTAGACTTTGAAAAATTAGTTAGTGCGGCAGGATTAGCTTTAGATGTACCCATATTAGATAGACTATATAGAAAAATTCCACCACTATAGAATGATAAAATTAAAAATGATTTAGAAAACTCAGAGGCAAAAGGAACGACTATTAGTGCTACCATAAAATTTAAGGCAGATAAATTAAAAGAATATTGTATAGAAGAAGTAGCTAGAAAGCAATTGAATAAATTAAATTATTATTTTTTGTTCAGATCTATACACACCTAGACATATGATTATAAAAATAGGAAGAAAAGAATGTATAAAAAAGATAAATGATATAAAAATAAAAGACAATACCAAAATAGAAAAAGATATAATATTAGACCAAGTACAACATACTATAAAAATAGAAAGCCTAATTATAATAGATATTTAAAAGACCAAAAAATAGAAAAGACAATAAATGTTATATTTGTGGAGATCCTAGACATTTTGATAATAAATGCCCTAATAAAAATAGAGAAACATCAAATAAATCTATAATAATTGAAGAAATACCGTGTCATATTACATAGTTATCAGAAAATAAAACTTGTAGTTCAGTATATAATATAGATAAAGGGTTAGACAATTTAGAAATAATAAAAAGTTTTGATGAAAGTAATAGTATTATAGAAGATTTAGATTTCTCAATTTCTTGATATAAAAATGGTGAAAACAGAGCAATAATGTATTAATGAATGGATTAGATTACAAGGATCTATGATAGACAGATGCACAATATGTATAATATATCCAGGACATAGAAATAAAAATTAGTGTAAAAATTGTTTAGAAATTAAATGTAATCCAAGATAGCCTTATAATAAACCCAAAGACTATAGTGAAGCCATAGAAAAATTAGAAGATAAAATAGTCAACACGAATAATAGAATTGAGAAAATATATTAAACATTAGGAAAAATACAATATAGACTTAGAAACCTATAAAAAGGAAAACAGCTCATAAAAAACTATACTGAAAATAATTATTTAGAAAAAGAAAATCAAGAAGAATATATGTCAAATATCTAGAATAAAGTCAACCAAAATTATTAGAATATCTTTAGAAGTACAAATCAATAAAATGATAATATTAAATTTAATAGCTTTAGTTTATACAGAATGCACATTTAACATTGTTAGAAAAGATTTAGTCCCAGAAGATTGTAGACAATCTAACTACTCTTGAGACATAACCATAATAGTGAATAGAAAATGAGGGAAGATTTTTGTGAATGGACTCATTTGCCTTTAAGTTCTCAGATACACTGGTAGAGACATATAAACGCGTGAGGTACACGTTTGTGATATAACTACAGTTTTTAACGGAATTTGTCATTGGGAACGTGTTTTGCAATTAATTGAAATGTTGGAGATGTCTGGGGCTATAAATATTGGTTGTGGTAGATTAGTAACAGATTATAAAAATTGAAGACGAAATTATAAATTTCTCAAAAGTAAATTAAACAATATTGAACAATATTAAATAATTAAATAATTAATTAAAGTATTCTACATTATAATATGGGCAATTTTATTCACAACACATTTTTTTGTCGTATTTTTATCTTTTTTTTTCCATTAATTAGCACACATTGTCTCTGATAAATGTTTTCATCCAAATGTTCGTTTGGAGAGCGTAAAACGACTTAGTTGCATATTATATTTTTTTAAAATAATAAATACAAAAGTACAACAAAATATTTTTTCTTTATTTCAAAGCACGCAAACAAAATATTTTAACAGAAACTTACATTTAAGGATGAATTTTGGTAATTAATAGAAGATTAAAGATACGAATTCAGCAGGAAAAAGTTATGGACCTAAGTGCTACAATAAACAAAAATTGAAGACTTTAAATAAAATTAAAATGCATGTGATGTCACTACGATCTAATAATATTTGCCAAAGAGGCCGTAATGGAAACTGGGGACTAGGGTGGAGTTAATCTTGATCACTACTTAATTTTTATTAGAGTTTGTTTGATTTCGTTTAAAATTTTGTTAAAAGGTTAAAGTCAAAGTCAACAATTAATTTTAATAACTTATTCAATAACATTCATCCATCCACAATTTTTTACAATTTTTCAGCTACACATTTCATCAATTTTTATCAATTTTTTTTTATAAAATATGATTTTAATCAAAAGCAAACACAATTTGGATCCATTAACACTGACCCGACCCGGATCCCATGCAATGAACTACGTGACATGTGTTGCTTTATGTGGCTCTTATCTGAAAAAAAGAAAATGCATAATCTGACCATCATATCCAAACGAAATCTGAATGTAATGGCACAAAAAGAAAAGAAAAAGAGCGCAAAAAAGTTCTTCAATTTTCCACCCCCATCTTCCAAGAATCACAGGTACCTTTTCTTTCCATCTCTAAGATTCAACTTCATATGATTTTTCATGTTCGGTGGAGAGGATTGAACTGTATTCGACAGTAATAAAAAGAAAAAGAAATTAAAATGTTGTTGGTGATACTGTACAATCGAGTCTATTATTGCATACTAATCATGCACTAAATGAATCAGCTACCAATGACTACAAGTTTTTCTTCTGAATTCTTTCCTCGATGTCTTGTATTTGGTGTCCAAAGAAAACTCAAAACAAAATATCACCACAACTCTGTTGTGAGATGCAGACACCATAATAATCCCAATAAGAAGAAGTACAGAAGCCCACAAATGGTGAAAGTTTCAACTGAAACTAGGCCAACTCATTTGCAGGAGTATTATGATTTTAAAGAAGCCCATTTTTTGAAACTGCTTAATAGATCCTGCAAAGCAGGAAATTATGATGAAGCCCTTTATTTTCTTGAGTGCATGGTGAATATGCGTTATAAACCAGATGTCATTCTTTGTACAAAGCTGATGAAAGGGTTTTTCAATTCGAAAAGTGTGGACAAAGCCGTTAAAGTAATGAAAATTCTGGAGCGGTATGGTGAACCTGATGTGTATGCGTATAATGCTCTGATTAGTGGTTTATGTAAAGTGAATCAAATTGAATCAGCAAATGAGGTGGTGAGTAGCATGAGAGCACGAGGATTTGCGCCGGATGTGGTTACTTATAATATCATAATAGGCAGTCTCTGCAACAGGAGGAAGCTTAGTTTAGCATTGAAGATGTTTGATCAGTTACTGGAAGATAATTGTCAGCCTACGGTGATTACATACACGATTTTGATAGAGGCAACGATTCTTGAAGGCGGAATTGGTGAAGCAATGAAGCTGTTTGATGAAATTTTGTCTAGAGGGCTACAGCCTGATATGTATACCTATAACGCGATAATTAGGGGCATGTGCAGAGAAGGGTTGATGGATCAAGCTTTTGAGTTTGTAAGGAGCTTGCCGAATAGAGGTTGCAAGCCAGACGTGATATCATACAATATTTTGTTGAGGGCATTGTTAAATCGGGGACAATGGAATGAGGGGGAGAAGCTGATGACGGAGATGTTTTCAAGAGATTGCGAGCCTAATGTGGTTACTTACAGCATTATGATTAGTACTTTATGTCGAGATGGACAATTAGACGAGGCAATTAACCTGTTGAAGATTATGATGGATGAGGGATTGTCTCCTGATACTTACACATTTGATCCATTGATTTCTGCATTATGCAAAGAGGGAAGATTAGATTTAGCAATTGAGTTCCTTGATTACATGATTACCAGTGGTTGTCTTCCGGATATAGTAAACTACAACACCATCCTATCTGCATTGTGCAAGAATGGAAAAGCTGTTGAGGCTTTGGAAGTCTTTGAGAAACTCGCTGAAACGGGGTGTCCTCCGGATGTGAGTACGTATAATACAATGATAAGCGCGTTGTGGAGCAATGGGGATAGGACTCGGGCCTTGGGACTAGTTTCAGAAATGATAGATATAAGGATTGACCCCGATGAAATCACTTATAATTCACTTATATCATGTTTGTGCAGAGATGGGATGGTGGATGAGGCTATTGAATTGTTAAGGGACATGGAGAATGGTGAATTTTTTCCTACTGTAGTAACTCACAACATTGTGCTTCTGGGATTATGCAAAGCTCATAGAATCGATGAAGGAATTGGAATGTTGGCAAAAATGGTCGAAAAGGGTTGCCGGCCAAATGAAACTTCGTACATTCTACTACTCGAAGGTATTGGTTTTGCTGGATGGAAAGTCGAGGCCATGGAGCTTGCAAATTCTCTCTATAAGAAAAATATTATTTCTGAACAATCCTTCAAGCGTTTGAACAGAACATTTCCTGTGCTGGAAGTTTATAATGGTTTTAGTAACTCAGCAATTAAAAACTAACCCTTTGGTGTGTTCAATTGTTTTAATTTCTTAGCCTCTCAGTATGATGCAGTCTTTCTATAAATTGGCTTGAAGCTTCAGATTCTGATTCTAGTCCTGATCAACTGGCTACCGGGGTGTTCTATACTTGTCTCTTGAAATGAGATTTCCATACTGATGTACTGCGCCGTTCTTGTGTTATAAAAGAATGTAAAAAGTAACGTAATTTTCTTCTGTATACAAAAGATTAATTTTCAAATGTATATAAGGTAGGAGATAATAGTACAGAATGCTACTTGATATCCCATTCATTACATCTGTGTGTGTTGTGTGTGTAAAGAGAGAGAGAACTTGGATTTTTGTGGATCAAGAAAACGAAATGATAAAACTATAGCCTAACATGTTTGATACGGTGGAATAGACAGCATTGAACCTGTTCATTATTACATACCGAACATGTTCGAACATCAGAACATGTACTCAATTACTCCCACCTTCAGATTTCTGTGACCGGGCTTGTAAACCGTTACAAGCTGAGGTTTTATCACTATCTGAAGGTTGATCTGTCGGTGCTCGAGCTGAAATGTTTCTGTGCATGGCTTCCATCAGGCTTTTCACCTTCGTGTTATCATTTATCTGGTGATTAACACAACTGTTGCTCTCAAAATTTGGTTCATCTAGTGCTATGTTGCACTTGTGAAGCCTCTTGTACTTCATGATATGCCACTCTTTTAATCATAATTACATTAGCAATGGATATATATAGATGAAAATTGAATGGATTTTAAGTACAAGGACATTGGAAATGACAATAGATCCGGATGATTAGTATTAGATTTGGTAGTTGCACCTTTCATTGAAAAATTGAGTCATTTTACCGCGTTGGCAAAACTGTTGGCCATATAAACCAAAGTCAACAACACTGGAAGGAAGACGACCGCGATCGTGTTGTGAGTCGACCTACCTATATAGGGGGACGTGAGGCTTACGTAGAACAGGAGTTTTTTTTATCTTCAATAACAATTAGAAAAGCAATAAAAACGACATGATTGGCCTTGATACAATCCGTCTTAAACCTTTATTCTTATTACTATACAATTTTAAAATTTCATATGTTAGATCTGTTGGAATTAATTGAATTTTATCGGGTTGAATCATTAAATATATTTAATAATGTAGGTTATTACAATTAATTTTGGTTGAATTGAAAAAATCTCTAATAAAAAAAACATATATATGGGATACAAAAATAAATTTGATTGCATTGGATAATTGAAGATATAGGACATGTATAAATAAATATATATTATTTCGGTCAATTTTTCAACTACAAACTTATGATTTGTTTCATTTTAATAAAATTTTACTAAAAAGTTAAAATTAAAGCTCAATAATTAATTTTAACTACACATTTTATGAGACTCATAAAATTTTATAATTTTTCAACTACACATTTTATTAACTTTTATCAACTTTTATAAAAAATTTAATTTTAATCAAAATCAAACTCACACTTACTTCTATCACATGATGAACTAGAAAAGCTGCTTATAATAACTTGATAAAAGTTGTAAAATTACATAGAAATTAGTCATAATTTATGTCACCTTCGTATCAAACTTTTTGAAATAATATATTATACTGTTTTTTTTTTTTTATCAAGAAAACTATTTATACTTGCTAAATCTTGATAAATTACATTTACATTCTCCAATATTCCCCAACATTTGGATGTATTACTTCTTTCTTATTTTTATATATAATAAAATAAACTTATTTTTTGAAATTAAAATAAAGATCCACTTAAAACTTTGACCCAAAAAGTTATATATTTTAAAACATACTTATTGACTTAATTTTACTAATAGTCATTAAAGTTCATGCAAAATTTCAAATTAGTCATTAAAGTTAAACAATATTTTTGCTTTATTAATGATGAAAAATAGTGTTAGGGTTAAAGGGAGTGACTTACGATTTTTTGGCTAAATTTTTCCTCTTAAAAATCACGCTTTATTTGAAATTATAATTACATGACATGTTAACAACAATTGTTAGGTAATGTCAAAGTTTAACTGTCCAACGATGATTGAATCGGGAGTAAATGTCGTTAAAGGATTATGTAATATTATTTACTTTTTTTATTGCTAATACTATTTAGGATAAATTATAGTTTGGGTGCCTACTTTTTTTTAGTACTTTGTCTCAATTTCATTCACATTCAATTTTAATAGTACGTATTATCCCAAACCTTTCTGTAATCTAGGTTTTGGGAAAAAAAATTTTGAATGGCAAAATATATTTTCACTTTGTAAAGGTTAGGGATCCCAATTACAATTTTTATTTTTATTTTTTTATTTTTTAGTTTATTTAAATTAAGACTCGTTTGGAATTGATTTTAGAGCGTAATTTTGATTATTTAACAATCGAAAAGTTGTTTTTGGCATTTTGTAAATTTTTTAAAAAAAATGATTCCAAAAGAATTTGGACCATCTAGCTGTAGATTTTGAAAATCAGCAAAATGGTGACTTTATCATATTCTGCTTTTAGCTTTTATATTTATCTATTATTATAATATAAATTTTAACCATAATTAATTAAAGTAATTCTTTTTATATCCCATATTTATTAGTATTCTAATTATAATACATCTCCACAAATAATTTAATTTTGAACTTAATTGATTTTTGTAATATATGACCATGATTTTAAATTATAATATTTTTAACTTTTGAGATTTAATAGATGTTTATTATTTTTATTTTAAAATAATTATGATGAATGCATTTATTTTGGAAAAATATTTAACAATATTACATATTTTACAATACTATTAATGATAATAATAATATAAAAGAACATTAATATAATCAATGTACATTTTATTAATTTTATATAGTCAAAACAATAAATTACGTTTGTTAATCGAACACTCAAATGCTGATTTTGAAACTTATAGCAATTTTGAAACATGATTTTATTAAACACTTATCCGATTCTTCTCATAGCTAATTATTTTTGCACTATAGCAAAATCGATTATCTTAAAAGTATAACATTAGCAAACCAAATCTTAGACGGTAGAATTATTAGGAAGGATTGTATGTGTGAATTTACGAAAATGTTGAAGATGATAAGTGCTATTAAAATAAAGAGTAATAATCACTTACTTATGCATGGATGTGAGATCATTTATCTACTGTGTGTAGATATATTTATGTCTACACATAGTTGTGTGTTGTGTGCAAGGCTAATGTCTCGTATCATAAGTGGTAAATGATATACTAACCATTGTTACTCTAAAATAAAATGGATGAAAATGAAACAAAGTAAAGAATGGGGTAACTGAAAAGCACCGGCCGGCAAGATAAAGAATACTTTCAAGTTTTCTTTCGATCAATTGTCCTTACAATTATTTGTTTCTGTGATTTTACAAAGAAATGGAACTTGAAAATGGTGTTCAGAGGTGGATAGTTGACATTTCTAAGTGGAATCCATCTCCCCATTACTTCTCTTTCGCCATGTCCTTTCTTCCCCACCACGACCACTCATCCATCACTAGGTCACTTTTTATGTATTTTTCTGTTTGTCTGTTTGTATTAATGTTACAAGCTTCTTTATTATTGTCAGTCAACAGATCAATAACAAGTTTTCGAAATAATTTGATCATGGGTATTTTGTTATTTTGGATTGATTGATAATTAATTAGGTTTGTGAAATTGGAAGATCGAAAGCGGGCTCTTGTGAGCAGGTTGTTGCAGTATGCGCTGGTGCATCAAGTGTTGGGAATCCCTTTTGATGAAATTATCATCAGGCGCACTCCTGAGGGAAAACCATACTTGGTATGCCTACAATTTCATCGAATTGCTTTGTGTGTGTGTGTGTGTGTTTTTTTTTTTTTTTTTTTGATTGACGGCAATGAAACTACCAAAACAAGAATGTTGATTTGCCTGCATCGTTTACTGATTGAATAAATTGTGTTGAAGTTATGGAGCAAATTTAAGTAGATATGTATGAAAAAGGGGGTAAAATTGACATGTATAAAGATAATTTATGAAGCAAGGAATTCGTTCATACCATAGGTAAAGTTTGGAAGACCGTAACTGATCCGGAGAGAAATAAAAGATTAAGATGGTTTGAACTCGAACTCCTTTGATGATGAATTGATTCACCACTTAGGTGAAATATCATGATAAGGCTTAAGGTGGAAGATCAAAATTGATAGGAATGAGAGTGAAAGGATGATAATTTGTGCTGTCATGTAGTAACTGTAAATCGGAAAAAAAAATTCAGTCTCTCTTTTTCTTGATGTATTACGTTCTCTCTAAATAAACAAATAAAAAATGAGCTATTTTTAATATGGTTTCTTGAGAAATAAATCTCCATCATGATACTTAGCCATTGTTTGGTTTTGCTTAAAAAGTTAATACAAATTTGAGACAAAGTCAACAATTAATTTTAAACACACATTTCATACGACCCACAACTTTTATCAACTTTTCAACCACACATTTCATCAACTTTTATCAAAACCAACTAAAAATGCTGATTTTTAGTAAAACCAAACATGCACTTGAGCTAATTCTTGTTGTCTTGAGTAAGTGAATTGGAAACTAGATTCTCGTTGTCTCTATGGAAATTTTCATTTTCTAAGAATGTATGTTGCCTATTCAATGTGATTATATTTGTAATATCTTGTACACCATCCTAATATAGGTATGTGACAACACGAAGTTAGCATTTCCAAATTTTAACTTTAATGCATCACATCAAGGTGATTACGTTGCAATAGCATCTGAACCTATATGCCTTGTGGGGTTGGATATTGTTTCTCATTCCATTCCTAAGAATGAAACAGCCCATGAGTTCATTCAGAACTTCTCTTCATATTTCTCCAGTTCAGAATGGTATCACATTATGAGTGCTGGCTCTTCTGATGAAATGCTGCATATCTTTTACAGGTGTGTTAATTTTATATGACTCCAAAAGTATGTCAAATGGACTTTAGTTTTGTTGGGTCATATATTCTTGATACCTTCTTTTCTTTTAGTACTACTAATTTGTAATTTTGCTCCATTTTCCTAAGTACTGATCGTTGATTTATAAACTTTGCATGAGTCAATGTAATGCAAGAATTAGTCTCTAAAACATGGAATAGGTAAACCAACTCCCCAAATGACCTCCTGTTTCTTATTATTTTTGCAAGAGCACATAAGTTTTTGAATTTATTTCAGAGTAGAATGCAATTCGTAATTCATTTCCAAGATAGTAAGTTTGCACCAGGAATCAAAGGATATCATTCTTTGGAAACATCAGTGCCAAGTCATAGTCTAGCTCTGTAATTCAACTTTAAAGGTTTTAACAACTTGAACTAACATTTACAAAGTCATTCATTTGAATGTGTCATATTAAAATTGTTAAAGATGCAAGTATGAATGAATAAATTTGCACCCTCTCTAATAGCTTAAGCTTTTGATGAGGTGGTTCAACATTGTATTGGAGCAAACAAAGGTCCCGATTTCAAGTGTCACCGACCATCCAATTGTGAAAATTTAATGCTTCAAGTCTTTGATAAAAAATGATTTTGTGCACGATAAAGATGTAAATATAAATAAATAAATTGCTCCTTGACTAGTAGTGTAAGCTTTTAAATAAGATGGTTCCACAAATATAATAGACACCATTCAAAGAGATGGAAACTCTGTCCTTGCGGGTCTCTGTCACTTTAGACATTTCCTTGCACTATTTCATTGTCAAACCAAGCAACATGCATGTATGATTTGATTGAAGTATCACATGGTAGCAAATCTTCTCATTGGCACTTTTTTCTTTGTTGATCAATAAAGTGGCATTAGAATCTTAAAATAATAAATAACTAATAAGCATGCTCTTACTCCATCAGTGTGAAGTCATCGATAATAGGAGAGACATATCATTCTTCATTCATTTATCTGTTCTTGTATTTATTTATGTATATTCACAAATATGAGAGAGCTTATTCTCATGTCAATTAGATATGTGGTTCTTTAAATGATAATCTATTCTATTTTTGAAATCACATTTAGTTAGTCATTAGTTGACATGAATATGGGATATTTTTGTCATTCCATGAGATACAAAGAATGTCTGGCTGTTAAATAAAATATTGTTGTCAATTGAGGAAATAAGATCAAGGAAAAGATTTTACTAACAAACATGGTCAACCTCTGCAGATATTGGTGTCTTAAGGAAGCTTTTGTCAAGGCAATGGGTATTGGTGTAGGTTACAAGTTGGATGATGTTGAATTTCATCAGACGAACTGGAATAATATATTTGTCAAGGTTGCTGGAAAGGAGTTGAAAGATTGGAAATTTTGGCTTCTAGAATTGGGACGAAATCACTCGGTTAGTTTTCATTGAGCCCTATTGCTACCTTTTTAATATATCTTCAATTAAGCTCTAGTTCATTCCACTGATATGATGATATATGACTATATATCATTTTCTTTTTGGCAAAAGGACATGATTTAAGATGTATTATGGACGTCTGCTAGAAATTAGAAATTATGTTGATTTGACGATGGTGTTCTTGGGATTGCAATTTGCAATCGATTATAAACTTTGATGCGTTTTTTAGGAATATTATTTATTTATATATCTCAAAGGTCACCGTTATATCTCATGTCAGCTCCTATGTACGTGGTGTGCACTCAAGATTTTTATATGAGATTGATCTTGATCTTACATGACATGTTTGGATTATACAGCGGAAGTATTTAATTTCAAATGAGATAAGTTCATCTTGACTTGATATCTAGTTTGCTAGCAATTTCTTTGGTTGACATGCCTCTAAAATTTCCACTACGATATGTTCGCTTGGACTGAATTATATTCTTTCGGATTTGAAATTGTGAGAAACAAAATCAAATGCATGAAACTGTTGGAATTCAATTCAATTATTAAAAATCATCTCATTCAACTTTTGAATGTATGTTTAGGTTTCATTTAGCATATATTATCACTCTCTTGAAATTATTTTTCTTAATCATATTACTATTAACTCTACATGGTTCAACTGAATTACATTTTCCTTTGTACTCCAGGTATGTATAGCTAGAGGCCACCCGAGGACTGCCACCACAAGTTACAGAACAATGCTAAACTGCATTGAATTTGATGACAAGGAATACTATCATGGCCTCCATCTTCCAAATGCAAGTTTTACTTTTCAGACAGTGGAGGATCTTATACCGGTAATATATGGAGCCAATGGGGTACCCTTTGATATATCGACAAAATGTGATGTATCTGAAGACGAATGCAGCGAGAGGGCTAGGTTTGCGCAGCAGCGAAGATGAGTATAAATTTCAGATTTACATGGACTCAGTAATGGAGGAAAAATGATGGAGAATTAATCCTCAGCAAGTTGAGATCATAGTCGAAATAATATCATTTCCGTGAGTGGAAGCAGAAACTCTTTTAGCTGAAATGTTTAGCACACATACTTTACCTGGGGCTTGGAGTGTGATGATATCAGGTTTGACTCTAAGCTGACTTTTGAGAACGCCAATTTAGCTCTCTTAAGTTGCAAGTTGTAAGTTGTAAGCGTCATTCCTAACATGTGGCTCAGTCTATGCATACTTATGTTGAACCACTGTCAAAACCGATAGCTTGTGTATCGACATTCAAAAGTTGTTTGACTCGAGACTTGGAACTATTGATCCCAATTGATATATGACAAATTGACATTTATTGTTCAAACTCTTCCCAAACTACAAGTTGTTGCCATATTTGAATCCAATACAATGGTGCTAATTGACTATTGATTGATTTTATGTAGTGGTGTCGATCTAGAGATTGGTTAGTCATATTATGTTATCGTCGTCCATTTTGATGGCATATCAAGACTTTCTTGTCTTCTATAATATCTGTCAATTACTTTTTTAACAAAGTGGGTGGCACTAAAATTTGAAAGTAACTGTAAATAACAATATTATGGTCTTTTTCAATTAAAATATTATATTATGTTATGTGATATTCAAGTACCAATTTCATTTTAATTTTTATAATCTATTAAAATATATACCCAATTATTGCTTTCTATTATTTTTTCTTAATGCCTACACGGTTACACATCAGGAATGGAATCTATCCGACGACCATCTTACAATTAATACATTTTAATTGTTCATACATTAATTAATTTTTGCCTTAATTATAACCAATAAACAAATAAACTGAAAAGGACATACCAGACGTGGCATCCACCCCAAGCGGCCCCACACAAATGACGTCATTCTTCAATAATTCCACCCCCACCCCCCACTATCTCTCCGTATATACACCTCACGATTTTTATTTATTGCATTGAAAATTTTCCGCCATTGCTCATTTGTGTATTTATGTCTTTAACTTTTTTATCGATACATTCTAATTATTAATTTTTAATTAATTATCACATCTTGTCATTAATTAAGATTTATATCCAAATATTCTATTAGAGTACTTTGAAAAGAATGACAAATATTCTATCAATTTTTTTTATATATTATTTGCTTATTTAAAAATGCGATGTACAACTAATTTTTTTATACCCTATTAGCAAATTTTTTTGGACAGAACGTACTAATTAATGGAGGGTTGAAGATAATATTGCAATAATGGACAAACGTTGGAGACCTTCAATACAATTAAAAATATTGTGCAACCGACAAAAATTATGATATCATTATAACCACCCATAATATATATATAATTTACCATTTAAACAATTTCGTAAAAACCTTCTCTTGTTATAAAAATTATAAAAGCTGTCTTGAGGTGTGATCTCTTACTTATTTATAATGTCTCACATGATTGGTAAAAATAATAAAGATGGGACCATGAACTATTAATCATGTAATGCCACGTTAGCAGTAGACATTATAACTCTTATTCATAGGAGATTGGCCCTCTAGTTTTTAAGCTATTATTAAATAATATTTATCCATCTTCGCTCTTTTTTTCCTTCTCATTTCTTAAGATGTAAATGCGAACATTGTTAATAAAAAAAATTGTTAAATTTGGGTAATAATGTTTGAATAAAATTATATTATCTTTTAAATTTATTGTAATATAAAAATTACAACAAATAATGACATTAAATAAGAATCAAAATTGTCCCCCCTCCTCTTTTGTAGTTGAAATTTTGGTTTAACCTTTTTTTCTTTTTAAGAACAAATAGAAAATTATATATTTTGATACATATATTAAATTTAATTATTTATGAAAAGAGACAGATAAGAAATATAATATTTTTAGTCCAAGAAAAGGACAAAAACGAGAAATTTATGTTTAAATGCAACTGGGGAGGTCCTATGAATTTTAAAGTTTAGAGGTAATTTCTATAATTGTCATAAAACTATAAAAAAGTTTCTCCCACCGGATCAGCAATGGCGAGTTCCATCTTCACTTCGTCAGTCACCACCCTTCGATCAAAAGACTCAGAGTCTATGATTTCTTTTTCAAATCACTATCCCACCTTCAAATCCATTTGCTACTTTTCAGTGACCCCAAGATTTGCTTCATCCCAGAAAAAGTAAGTGAAATATTTTACTCTATGGATAGTAATTAATTGATCTTTTCGTTTCTGGGTTTTTAATGTTTTCATGTAAACTCAATTGTTTTAGCTTAGCAGGGTTGATTCATTATAGATTCAGCGACTTACACGTGTGTATTTAGTTGATAGATTGATGAAAGATGAAATATGATTTGTTTATCTATGTGCTTTATGAGTTCAACTGATATGTTATTCTGATGTATTCACGTGACTTGGTTGCAATTCTTATATAGGAATGTTATGATGTGTGCATCTGTGGATGGTGTGGACTCACTGAGTTCGAGTTCTTTTTCATTGGTCAGTCCAATTTCTCTTTTGAATATTTAGTGATTTATCAATTTGGTATGTTCACCAAAGTTCAAATGAAGATATTTTAGCTTACATGTATGTATCATTCTATTTTAGTGACAATATCCTTTCGGCTTTTCTGAAAAAAGTTTGGGAGCTGGCTGATGAGATTTGATTAGTTGTTCAAAAATGAGTGGAGCGAAGGGCTACGGTCGTGCTTTTAAACGAGATGACCTGACACCTGGGGCAATTGATCGGTTTCCGGTTTGTTTTACTCGAATTCTTAGTTCCCGAAGGATACCTCAACCAGGCTAATAGAATCATCTAGCACTAATCTAGCGGACCGACCGACCTAGTGATAGGAACAGAAAAAGCAGATAGAAACTCACAACTAGCGAGCGATCAATTGGCTCTCTGTTACTGTTAGAGAAACCCGAAAGGCAAAAACATAAGCAATGATAAATAGATAAGAATAGAGCTGGAAAGGGGGGAATAAAAAATGATTACATGTGTAACATCAGGACTGAGTTATTTCCATTTTTTATTTAAGGGATGGGATATTCTAATCTGCCAATTCCTCTAAGCGATGATATTTATTAATAAAAAGGGTTAATTACACTAATGGTCACCATTCTTTCAGGTTTGTAATGATTTCATCCCCATTCTTTTTTTTAGCAGATATCATCCTCATTCTTCTATTTATTCTCACAGAGGGTCCCCAAATCACTATTTTTCACTATTCTAACAATTTTATGACAATTTTACCCCTTGACTTAAATAAATTAAAATAATAGGAAAAAAAAATACAATGAAAACATTGCAATTAGGCTATTAATTTTTTCAAAAGTACAAATAAATCCTAAACTATTTTATTTTATACAGATAAGTGTTCTTCTCCAACAAAAAAAAAAATATATTTTCCTCCCACCCCACCCCCCACCCCCCCCCCAACCCGCCCGACCCGCACTCCATACTGCAAATTCTCCAAAAATTAACAATACAGAAAACCAATATTCTTTAACCATTTCTAGTTTTCAAGATTTCAAGATTTCAAAATGCAACCATAGGTTTGCTTTAGAAAGATCCCATTTTTCTGGCCTGGTTGGGAATTAACAAGATTCTAGAGCTTCCGAACGAACGAAGGGTAAGAAGTGTGGACCGAGAAGGAGAGAGGTAGAGTGTAAATTATCGAGGTGGAGGGTCCGAGCGGCGATGACGCAGCTGGGATCGAAGAGCTCGAAACGTGCTTGCCATGAGCAAGGACCGGAGAGAAGATAGTGAGGAGCGGAGAGAGAGAGGGATGATTGAGGGCCTTGAGGATGAGAGAGTGGTAGAGGAGGTCCCGGTGTCGGAGAGGACCTCGTGGTGGAGCCAAGGTTGTCGATGAGGCGGAGGCCTTCCCGGAGCTTTTCGACACGGGAGGTCATGGAGCCGGAGGATAGAACAAATGGAGGAGAATTGAGCGGGATTGAAATCTGGGGAGAGGAAAGCAGAGAAAATTGGGTCAGGGTGGGGGTTATAAAATAAAATAGTTTATGATTTATTTGTACTTTTGAAAAATTAAGGGCCTAATTGCAATGTTTTTATTGTATTTTTTTTTCTTATTATTTTAATTTATTTAAGTCAAAGGGTAAAATTGTCATAGAATTGTCAGAATAGTGAAAAATAGTGATTTGGGGACCCTCTGTGAGAATAAATAGAAGAATGAGGATGATATCTGCTAAAAAAAAAAAATGAGGATGAAATCGTTACAAACTTGAAAGAATGGGGACCATTAGTGTAATTAACCCAAAATTACCTTAAAGTCCTATTTATAGTGATAGAGTACTTTAAAGCACCCTACTTTTTTTTATTTCCTGCCAAACATTGAATTTATTATGATTATATATTGCAAAAAGGACATAATATCTCAAGATACCAAGTATCAATTTATAAGTTGTTACACTTCGTACATTCATAAGTTTGGTACAATTGTCGAGAATAAAAGGACTTGAGCTACTGTTAACTCATATACTAGCTCTGTTTTGTGTCAGTTAAATGAGATACAAAATCAAATGAATTTACAAGTGAACTTTAAGTTAACCTCTATAGTATCTAAACAATGGCTGCTACAATTCCTGGTGTTTACTGCCAAGGTTTACGGCGATTGTATGAGATATTCCTTATCTGATGGATCCTTTGCCATATTTAGATTTTAAATGTAGTAAAATGCTGCAATTATATGTGCCCTTGGACTAAACAGTTGCTTGACTCTTGTAGGATCTTTTTTCTTTTATATTTTTGGCATTAAGCCAACTAATAGCCCTGCTTGGCATCGTGACTTGTTGTGAGGTCTCCTGTGATCACCGGATTGGCTGAGAGGGAAATGGAAATTTGTCTGCGCCTCATAGAAAAAGGGAAGAGAATGATATATTACATCATTCTAAAAGTTGAAAACAAGAACGAACAACACTAAAACTCAAAGCATGAAAATAAAAAAAGGGACTGTAGCTCCCCAACAACAAAGTTTTCAACAAGTCTTACAAACGCTGAAATAATTTTCCCCTCATTTTTAACCTTTTTTTTCCTCGTTGGCTAATCTAGCCCATCTTCCCATTGGCCTGCCATTCATGGTAGGATGATTCATTTAGGACAAGGCTGACAGATGCAAATGGTATATGGTTAGTCTAAAAATCATCATTACAAGTATTAATGACGGTTTAAAATTATTTTGATCTTGATTTTAGTTAGCTGATATAAAAGGAAAAGCCTGAAGAGCTTTTTATGGAAAATGGCATTTGTTTGGGGACCATTATGCAATGAAGGTGCACTTGATATGAGAATGGAGAGTTTTCCCTATCTATATGGAATCACAACTTAAATGTTTAAATTTTACGCCTAGCATTGCGTTCCGTTTTTAGAATTACAAAATTCTGAAGAATAAGTATTTGAGGCTTGTTGTACTGAAGGGTTTAAAAGTGAACATACTTGTTTTCATGCAAAGAGTGAACTGGGGCAGATGGTACCAAATCCATCTCTAACGAATGGAGAAATTTATTTGAGGTGTTCCTTGGGATAGTGGCGGGTTCTGGTAAAACATAAATAGCTATTGGCATGATTTCATTTTTTATAGTAAACTGGCCATGTTTTTTCCAAATGAACTAATTCTATTTTACAGTTGCTGGTTATTAAAAATATTAATTGGATGTTTTTTTAAATGGACAAAATGGTAGCTGACTGATGTGAGAGCAGCTCCTAAAGTGGATGGTTAAAAATCAATGTAGGATAATATTTGCTATACCACCATTCTAGGTAGCAACTTGGTCCTTTTAAGAAGGCCTTAGCAACTATGGTGGCTACTGCTGGCTAGACATTATTTGTGTTTATGGAAGATCAGGAAACTGCCGCAATTGAGTGAATAATATGTGAGCTTTGCTAATGTCTGTAATTGATGGAGGAAGGGGAAAAGGTGGAAGGTACTGATGTTTACATGCCTTAGTCTAATGATGGTTACTACAGATACTCACCACTGAATGTAGGAGAAACATATTCTGGAAGTAGTTTGACATGGATCTTTTTCTTAATCTCTGGTGGAAGTAATTTCTGAATTTTTTTTTTTTAACATAAACATGATTATACCTTCACTCAGTTTTTCTGGGACCTTTGTTGGAAGTAACTTCGAAGTTAGTACGCTTTGTTGCAGCTAAAAATTGAAGAATTTTTTGAATAGCCAGAGACTCAAATTCCATGTTTGGCTACAAAATTGTAGCAGAATATATAAGCCATTGATTTTATTCAGAATTGGATACAGTATGATGCCAAAAGTTTGTTGGATGGGAATGATTCTGGTAATGAGCCGGATGTAATTGTGCGAGTTTGTCTTATCTGACAAAATTCCTATGAAATAAAGAAATCCCTATACATTTGATATAGAAGGTGGTGGCATATAACTATTTGCAATGAAGAATGAATACGATTCCTTTCCATTTTCGCCCTTGATATCAAGAAGGTTTTATATAAAGATGATTAAAATGAAGTCAACATGTAGTCGGATAATTTATAGTCTGGTTTCTACCCAATTTTGTCTCAATAATATAATGCCATTGAAGTTTATTTAAATGGGCATTTACAGTGTACTTGTAAAGCTTTTAATCAAGTGAAATTGGTCTATTTTCTTTTCCCACATGTCAGACATACATGGATTCGATGAAGGAATCAAATATAGTTGTTTTTTAGTTACATTTAGAAGAGAAGCACAGAATAAATGCAGATGAATCTTCCCTTACATCTTCAACTTGTTCTGCCTCCCCATTCATTTGCTTCTTGCTCAAGTGCAGTGACATTGGTAACTCGCCTCTAAAAAAGAATAAATCTTTGCTTATCTAATTGATCTCTCTTTCCTTCCTCCCTCTGTCTCTCTAAAATCGCACACTCATGCCTCTGTGTAGGATCACAGAGCTTAAATATTTCTGTTCATCAATAACCAAGATCATGAAATTGACACCATTTTTATTACAGAAGTCTGAGCAGGAGACTGATAACGTTCCAGTGCCTATTGTTCTGATAGATCAAGATTCTGATCCTGATGCAACTATTGTACAAGTCAGCTTTGGAGATCGCCTTGGTGCTCTCATTGACACGGTAAAGAGAATAGTATCCTTTTTCTTCTGTGGATCTTAATAAGATATTAAAATATTTTACCATGTTCCATGAATGAAAATGCGGAACTGCTGATGTAGGGATGTTAGGACACTGGCATCCCTGTTATATGGGTTATGATATTCCTTAACTCCTTATACCCCATGGCCGTCCATATTGTTTCGATTGAGGACACATTCTGTTCACTGAATAGTGAATAAAAACACCCTGTCGTTTATCGGATCTATACTTCAGTATATCAGCAAATTCTATCAGTGGACAACTTTATGCACCTTTCCTATTCAAATAAAATTTCTCTCTGAGTTTGTGACCTTTAGTGCAGAGATTGTGGAGTGGTGTCCATGGACTGGTGTTTTTTCATTTCTCCTTTTACAATGTTAAATGCTGATCTTTTGGTTGACCTTTTCTCTGGGGCACTGCCATCAGAAATCAGACATTCTCTAGTCGATAATGATAATCTTTATGGTCATTGAGGACAAAGATGAACATTTTAAAACTTTCATTAGTTATAGCTAGAGGTGTAAAGTGGACTGCGTTGTGCCGGTCCCCTGGGCTGCCGCCTCACCCTTGATCCAACCCAATACATTAATGTTTATTCATGCCCGGCTGGGCCTGTAAGCTGTTAGGCCATGCTAGGCCATCTTTCTTGGGCCTAAGATTTAAAAAATCTAGTGTTAAAATTTAAAAAAAGAGACTGACCTGCCAAATTTTTGGCTGTTTGGCTTTGATTATCCACTTAGATAGGCCTACATGAGCCAGTCACAGTCCCATTTTTCTTCAGCCCAGGTGGACTATGTGCTGCAGTTTTAAAGTGTTTCAGGCCTGACACATCTCATTAATATTATTCTTTGTCCACAATGCCCATAAACCCAATCCATATTGGACCATCCCGAGCCATCTTACTTGGGCCTATGATTTGAAAACTTGTAAAGTTGTATTAAAATTTAAAATGTAACAAAAGAAATAAAGCCTGCCCAATTCTTTGCTGTTAGGCTTTGATTGGAAATTTGGAAAGGCCTACATGGTGCATTGGCCGGAACAGGCAATACACCTTAATGTGCTGGTCCCTCAGATTTGGAAGTTCAAGCCATCCCATAGTAGATTTTCGTGATCTAAGCTATGGCACAACACAGATTGGTTTGCAACCAACCTATTACGTACCCCGATTCCGAGTTATATTGTCATTTATCGGATCTCCCATGCTTCATACCTGCTTTCCCCTGTAATACTTCTCTCTCTCTCTTCCCTTCCCTTCCCTTCCCTTCCCTTCCTCCTCTCTTAATATAACTACATGTCTGTGTGTGTGTGTGTGTGTGTGTGTGTGTGGTGGTGGTGGGGGGGGGCGGCTGGACACATATTTTGAAGATTCTAGGTGCTAACTGATCTTTTTCTTTTGCCTTTTAGCTATGTTACTTCTGATCTCATATGTTACCAAATAACGCTGGAGTGCTGCTGCAGATGAATCTATCTTTCTTTCTACATATCTATGTGTGCTTGTATGACAGTGTGCATCTGTGTCTTATGCACGAACACTTGGAGGCTTGAATTGCTAGTGGATCTTTTCTTATCGCTTTATTTTGATCTATCATACCTTCTGATTGATGCTGCAGATGAGGGCACTAAAAGATTTAGGTCTGGATGTGTTGAAGGGAACAGTTACTACCGAGAACTCAGTCACACAAACAAAATTTTTTATCACAGGATTGTAAGTGATGATGTTTTTACTTTTTACACACATTCATACCTAAGAGTGTCTATTGTTAATGGTTTATCGGTTGATTGCATGACTACATTCAAGCAATACGATGTCTAGTAACTTAACCTATGTCAAAACTTTGTGAGATTTCATTTATGACATGAGACTGGCTGCATGAAAGAAAGTACACCTGCATGGCTGCATCATCCTTTTGTCATACAATCTGTTTCTTAGCATATGAATGGTCTTTTCCAGTATTCTGATTCAATTATGTGAGTTTGTGATGAATAGTTAAAATGTCTTGGGTATGAACGAGCTTCCAACGCACTCATCCTTCAACCGAGTGATGCATTATTGTTTAAACTATGAGAAAGAAATATGGAAACCTCTCTGGTTAATCTCTTAAGGCATGGCCGTATATTGTTGCAGTGTACAAATAAAATTCCTTGGTTGTCCATCCCTTATGATGTTACACAAATATTGTTTTCTTTTCTAGCACTCAATTAAATTCTGTTTAGTCATCTGATATTAATTTACTTTAGAAATTCCCTCGATTTTTAAAAGAATTTTGTTATGTATCTTGGATACAAGTTAACGTTTTGAAGTTCACAAACTCTTGTTCGAGTATATTCTTATTTATGTCACAAATGAAATATCAATCAACTTTTGGCATTGGCACGATAACATTTCATTTGATGTTTTATTCCAAAGTTCGGCTTTATGTCGAGGAGATCTACTATGGAAGCCCTTTACCTACTTAGGAGATTCATTTTAGAGAAAAGTTACCAGATGTGCATATGGTTTCTATTGATTTAGAAAAAGGTATGATCTAGCGCTAGAAAGAAGAAATTTTCTATTACATATATCGACATGGAATGTCCTTTCAGCAGTAGTAGATATAAAAATAACAGTGAGTCACTATAGAGGATTATGTTGTTCTGAAAAGGTATCCTTTTAGGTATTAGGTTCAATTATTGACAAGGACAACTTCAAGAGAATGTAATCCATTGAATTAGAGTGGATTGGATGAAATAGAAACGTGCTACAGGGATTCTATGTAATAGGAAAATCGCTACAAGGTTAGAAGGCAAGTTCAGAATATGCTGCTTTGCTTTATGGTACCAAGTGTTGGGCTGTGAAAGGATAAACTTGTGTGATTCTATTGATAGCAAACCTCAAATTTATTGAGAATAAGGTAGTTTCTCGCCGTGGTTGTATTAACTGCAGTGATGAATTTTTGTTCAGGTCAAATGGGCGCAAAGTTGAAGATCCTGATCTGTTGGAGAGAATTCGTTTGACCATTATTAACAACCTTCTCAAGTATCATCCAGTATGTCTACCTAACTGATGCCCACATTTTGTATACATGTATATTTCAGGTCCTATTTTTACTTTTCTTTTTCTGATTTTGTAGAATTATCAAAGTGACTGCTCGCGGTGATGGGACTTCTATTTCTTAATTTTTTTGAACCTTACGCAAAATATTTTTTGTTTATTAGGAGTCCAGTGAGCGACTTGCGATGGGTGAAGCTTTTGGAATAAAAGCACCGGAAAAAAAGGTGAAGCTAAATAGAATGCTTGTTTTTGCTTCAATTTCTCAATATGATTATTTTTCGCTGTGTTTCAAGTCTGCTCTTTCCAGAATCTGTATCTTGGATTTTTTGCATTACAAAATATTGACATTTTATGCATGTTTGTACATGTTGTTAATTGGAAGAATATGTGATGTGTCCTTGGTTTTAATTTTAAACTTTCTTTCTTTATATTATAAGAAGGATTCCTTGTCTTCTTTGATAATATGCATCTTTATATCGTGGTTAAAAAAATTATGTTTCTTATTGAAAAAATTTGTATTTCTTTAGAATCAATCTCATTCACATTTATTTCTCTGGCGAACAAGGACTTTGAATTAAGTATGTTCATACCAATTAATATATAAATACTAGTGAGCTATCTTCGTAAACATCCATGTTCTGCATAGCATTTTAAAATGAAATGACGAACCTTAGTAAAGATGATGACAAAACTCTGAATTCAAGCTGCTTAATGGTCTCTGTATCTTTCTTCCTTTTTGTTTGTTTAATCCTAAAATAGCTTCTAAAATGTGAAGCAGCAATAGCAAGTTTGTTGGGTTCATTGGTTCTGTTGAAATGATTTGTCAATTAAAAACCGTATCACGTACTTTCACAATATAATTTTGCAAATTATAACTGCTATTGTTTCATCGATTGCAGCTCGATGTTGATATTGCCACTCATATACATGTTAAGGACGATGGACCTAAGAGGAGGTATGCAACTTCACATAATTAGATAAAGAACCAATCACTTCAGAATTGTTTTGGTCCATATTCCATGTTTCCAAATGAAGCAAGGAGTTTGTGATCATCTATTAATTTAGTGACTTCAAATACTATATAGGAATACTTTTTTTGTGGGATCTTTGAGGGGAGATTTTGACTAATGCACTATATCATCATGCTTCATATCTATCACTATTTCAGCTTGCTCTACATAGAGACAGCAGATCGACCGGGATTGCTGTTGGAGATTATCAAAATAATGGCGGATGTCAATATCAACGTTGAGTCAGCAGAGATTGACACGGAAGTACGTTCTCTCTTTCTTCTCTCTCGCACATAAACGCATGCTCAGTTGATGTTACATAAACAACATTTGCTAACTCGGTTTACGTCGCTGTCTAGGGTTTGGTAGCCAAGGACAAGTTTCATGTGAGTTATAGAGGGGCGGCGTTGAACAGTTCCTTGTCTCAGGTAATTATGAAATGTAATTATCTTATAACTAATTGATTTGATAATCAAACGAACATAGTTATAGTTGTTCACGCCCTCTCAATTTATCTTTATTTGTATTTGAACAAGCAGGTTCTCATAAATTGCCTGCGTTACTACCTGCGGAGGCCGGAAGCAGATGATGATAGCTACTAGTGTTGTTACATGTACACCAACTGTTCATCTGTATGGGCTTTAATCACCTGTTCGAATATAAATGTTGTTCAAGGACTCAATAACAGTGTTATTGGCGTTAATAATATGAAAACATGTGTAACACTTATAATGAAGAATAGATGATGTTTGTACTAATAGGATTCTGGTTCTACACTCAAAGTCTTATATAATGAAGGGAAACTTTCGAAGAGTATGTTTTGTGTGTTCTTATAAGTACTTATATGTCGGTTAAATATTATTTTTATCTACACATTTCGTAGGACTACAACTTATATCTATTTTTTATTCATATATTTTGTAAGATCTACGGAGCTTATAATCTGCAAAATTTTTACCAAACATACTCGAATATACACTAATTTTTGGATAGAAATTGAAATATGACTTGTATAAAATAATAAAAAATTACTAATTTATGATTGTATAAATTAAAAAATACTGGACATTTAAAAACTGTGTTATTTATAGAACATTACCTTCTTAAAAATCAATACAACAATTTCAATTAAAAATTTTATTCCAAAAATTCATCTCAATCTTATTTTTGAAATTCAAATTCTCTTAATTTAACCAACAAATTCAACTACTGCTTCTCTGGCGCCCTTTTCATGGTTTCAGAATATTGATAATATTCATAAAAAACAATTGCAATGAAATATATTGCAAAGAAAACACAAAATCATTGAATATCCAATGCACGGAATTACATATTGCAATCTTCTAACATCTCGAATGATTACCATAATCGAGATTGGATTTTTTTCAACATATAACATAAACTAAGTGCTTGTTTGGTGTACATTTTAATGGATTTATAGTTTTCCATTTTTTTATTTTTGGGGAAAATGACCAAATTGACCCCATTTTCTAGTCAAATATTGCGGCTTATTTAGAAAACAAAGGGTCATTTTGTTTATCATTGCAGCAGCAGATTACTTCTCTCTGGGTCTCACTCAAGTTTTCCAAATAGTATCCATCGATGGCATATATTCATAGAAGTGACACTCTTGTCTCACATCTTTGTTTCTTGATGATATGATCATATTTGCCAATGGCCAAAGACAACAAGATAAAGAGTACCGCATTGTTTGGAGCACTATGAGAGGTCTCGGCCGCTTGGTGAATAGAGACAAGAGTGGTCTTATTGTGCCTAAGAGGGCACCTCCTTCTAGGATTCGAGATACTTGAGCACATTCATCGGCTTTCGGCGCGCGTGACTATCACATACTTGGGCATACCCTTGTTTAAGGGGCCCAAAGACCTTCTTATATGATGGTCTATTTCGGAAGGTCAAGAGCAAGATCTCTGGATGGGCCTTTTAGTCGCTATCTCTCTGGTGGCGGGATTACTTTCTTGAGGTCTGTCCTTTCTTCCTTACCTCTCTATCTTCTTCAAATTATGCGACCTCCCAAGACGGTGTTGAAGAAGTTAGAGAGTACATTTGCTAGATTCTTGTGGGATTCTAAAGATCGTGCTCACCGTATGCATTGGAAGAGATGGAAGGATATTTGCCTTCCTACTAATGAGGTGGTTTGGGCTTGAAAGATTAGAGGACGTGGTCCATGCTTTCTCTTTGAAGCTCGGTGGTTATTCGATCACAAAGCAGATCGCTTTGGGCTCAATTTTCTTGGGCAAGTATTGCGAGGCACCCACCCCTTCTCGCACCCATACCACATTCTCGCTCGCGGCGGTTTGGAGGAGGCTAAAGGGGTGGGACTCACGCCGAGCCCCACATCGCGTGGCGGTTGGGTCGTGGGAGTATATTCTTTTTAGCACGACTGTTGGATGGGTGACATGACTTTAGCTCAAATGTTTCCTCATAGGGAGCATACCTCCGTCCGGTAGTTGAGTTTTTGATGATCTTGGATGGGATATCGATAGACTCTTGTTGGTCCTTCCACATGATATAGCAATCCGGTTGAAGTCTACCGCTTTGTCTCGATGTTCTTGATAGACCTATGTGGAAAGACACCCCATATGGTAGGTTTTCTACCAAGTCGGCATGGCGACTTGTTCAGACCGGGAGTACTCTTCGAGCCTTTTGTCGCATGATTTGGAGCCCGATCATCCCGCATACTATCTCTTTTTTTTGTTGGAGATTGTGGCGGGGTTTGGTGCCGATGGATGTGATTATTCGAGAGGAGGATTCGGGCCCACATGGCATCAAGGTGTCGATCTTTGTTCGAGATTGAGACCATCCAAATGTCTTTATTGATAGCCCCTGTGGCTCACCGTATGGCAAAGCACTTCTCGGCTATTTTTGGCATTCCCTCGGGGTGGAGAGATGCTACTGAGATAGATTTCGAGACTTGGAGATTCTCGTGCCGCTTTGTCGAGGTGGCCATATTCGCACTATCATCCCTTTCTTTGGTCTTTTGGTACATTTGGACAGACTAGGAATGATCTGAAGCATCGTAAGATCGACATGGAGCCCAATCGTATCATCCGGCGGGTCTATCACACTATTTCTTTACTACATATGGGAAGACTCTTTCGATTTGTGCATTGGCGTGGGGACCTTGATCTTGCCCACATTTTGGTTTTACTCTTACTTCTCCTACCCCCACCCCCTACTTTGGTTTATTGGCGTGCCCATTGGGTCGGATCTACCAAGATCAATACTAATGGATGCGTCGGGGATGGATTCTGATGGCGGGGGTGTTATCGAGAGATCACACTGGGCGTTGTATCGTGGCCTTCTCTCTCAGCTACGGAGACATACTTATTTTGGAGGCGAGTTGAGAGCCATTTTACAGGGCATTGAGCTTGCCCGACGGATGGGTCTTGTGGACTTATGGATTGAGACCGACTCTACACTCATTGCTCATTGCATTTCACGTGGTGGGGGCCGTGGGTGATTCAACAATACTCGGGACGCATCCGACATCTTCTTTCATTCGATCGAGACACAATTTCCCATATTTTTCGAGAGGAAACCAGTCGTGACTCTTTAGCTTCCGGTGGTGGGACCAACGACATTATCGTGGGTATGGATCTTCGGACTTGCCACGTCGTTCGCGTGGACTACTTCAAACCCGACGGATATGGCCTTCCATCGCTTAGAGGTCTTTAGTTTTTGTTAGTTTGGTTTTCATTTGCTTTTGCTTTTGCTTTTCGAATTATGCACCGAAGTAGTATCTCTTTATTTGTTTGTAGTTTGAGGAATTTTTTTTCATTCGTTATATGCTTGGAGGTCGTTCATATCCCCTCCCGTGTACTACCATTTTATATAAATACAAGGTAGGGTATCCAACCCCCACCACTGTCTCCGGTAGAGGCCTAAAACCATACTTTGGGCTGTCTTGGTGCTTGAATAAAAAAAAAAAAAAAGGGTCATTTTGTCATTTTCTTTCAAAAGTCAAAAATTAGAAAACTATAAACCTATTAAACTGTACACCAAACAACCCATTAAAATGTACACCAAACAAGCTCTAAATGCAGTTTCATAAAGAAGACTGATTTGAAGTAACAATGCAACACAAACTTTTGTTACAAGAATGCACTAACAATTAACCAAAAATTAATTTGAAGTAACAATTTTAAGCATTGTATATTTGTATAATGTTCGATTACGTACTTGTGCCAATCGAGATAATTAAATACCACAATACATTGTAGTATAATGCAATAACATTTAATAGTAGTCAAACTTTATTGTCGCGATGATTTTTCTTCACGATGGAAATGGTGCACACGATTCTACTTTCGGATTTGATTTGCTACCACTATGCATCGTAGCCATCTTATGATATGAGAAAAATCGATTTGAAACCAAAAAAAAAAAAAAAAAAAAAAAAAAAAACTAGTGAAAGATTGAATAATAGAGATAATCATAAATATATAATATTTTCTTATTTAAGAAATAAATAAGAGGTTAAATAAGAAACGCAGGATCATACTATATAGGATTTGAAATTAAAATGAATTTGACTTAAATGGTGAGCATTCAATGCGTAGGAGAAATAACACATTTAAAAAATAATAATTATTAATTAAATTTAATAATAATATGATTAAATTACTTAATAGTAGCTGTAATAGTTAATAAATGAATTATTTTTTATATAGTAACATTACAATGATAAATAATAATTTTATTATAAAAAAAAAAAAGGTATCTAAATTTCAAAACAGAAAGTAGTTGCATGATATAATTTTGTGAAAGCAAATGGGCTCAATATCACCTACATCTTTGATTGGACTTCTTTTTGGGCTAAGACCCACTAATTTTGGCCCAAACCTAACCATTTACAGCCTAGGCCGGGAAAGAGATTCTTCAATTATTTCATTAACAAAATGTTTGGTAAAGATTTGCATAGATTATAAGAAGTGGTTTCTATGAAATGTGTAGATAAAAAGTGGATAAAAATTTTGAATCTTATGAAATGTATAGATAAAAATAAAGTTTAATAGGTTTATAAGTGCTTATAAGCACTATCAAACGTACTCTAAGTAAACAGCTGTATTACTTTAAAAAAAAAAAAAAAAAAAAAACAACAATATATACAAAGACTCAGGTTTCATTTTAAAAGGTCAACTTTATTAAGAAAAGTAGCTCAAACCCCTATATATTGACTAATATTTCGGTATTTAATCAGTCAGAATTGCAGGCTCTCCAAGACAATGGCACATGGACTCTCATATCTCTTCCAGCCGGCAAGACACCAATTGGCTGCCATTAAGTTTATAAGATTAAACATCGGTCTGATAGCTCTATTGAGAGGTACAAAGCTCGATTAGTGGCCAAGGGGTTCACGCAATTAAAATGTGTTGATTATCAGGATACATTTTCTCCCACTGCAAAAATTATCTCTGTAGGTTGTTTACTTGCCTTGGCCGCAACTCGTAGATAGCCGCTTCACCAATTGGATGTTAATAACGCCTTCCTTCACGGGGATCTCCATGAAGAAATATATATGTCTCCACCATCAGGGCTTCAGAGACAAGGGAGGAAAACTTGGTTTGCTGACTTCATAAGTCATTGTATGGTTTGAAACAGGCATCTCATCACTGTTTCACAAAATTCTCAAAAGCCATTCGGTCCGCTGGTTATATTCAATCCAGAACTGATTACTCTCTGTTCACCAAAAAACAAGGCAATTCCTTCACCGCTCTCTTGATATATGTTGATAATATTTTAATTACCAGAAATGATCCTGTGAGTATTGCTGCAATCAAGAAGTTTCTTCATAGTCATTTTCATCTTAAAGATCTTGGGAACTTGAAATATTTCCTTGGTATTGAGATTTCTGCTTATAGAAATGGGATTTTTATTTCCAACGTAAATATCCATTAAAATCATTAAGGATGCAGGGTTGATGGGCGCAGCCCCTATTGACACCCCTATGGAGCGAAGATTAAAATTGTTTGACCAGAGTGACTTGCTCAGAAATCTAGGTCATTACTAAGGCTGGTCAAGAAATTGATACACCTTACAGTTTCAAGACCAGACATCACATATTCAGTACATGTATTAAGCAGGATCATGCATCAGTCTCGAAAACTTTATATGGAAGTAGCTCTCCGTGTTGTACGTTATCTAAAAAATGCACCTGGCCAAGGTTTGTTTTTCTCTTCAAAGAGTGTTTTCAGATTGCGAGCCTACTACGATTCAAGTTTGGGCAAGCTGTCCAATTACCAAAAGATCTATTATTTTGTTTTCCTTGGCCCTTTGCTGGTTTCATGGAGATCGAAAAGACAAAAGACAATCTCGCTTCCTTCAGCTGAAGCAAAGTATCGTGCAATGACATGTGCTTGTTGTGAGTTGACATGGCTTCGATACCTTCTCAGAGATTTAGGAGTGTTACATCAGGAATTGTAACATGGCTTCGATACCTTCTCAGAGATTTAGGAGTGTTATATCAGGAATTGCTTTGTTGTATTGTGATAATAAAGCAGCACTGCACATTGCAACAAACCTTGTTTTTCATGAGCGAACTCGACATATCGAGATGGACTGCCACTATATCAGAGATAAAATCCAAGATGGATCCGTTGCTACAAAGTTTGTAAGTTCTACACATCAACTAGCGAATGTCCTAACCAAAGCTTTGGGAAATGAGATTTTCATTCCTATGATTCGAAAGTTGGGAGTTCAAGATATCCACTCTCCAACTTGATGGAGAGTGTTAAGGAAGCTAATCTTGCATATCTTCCATATTGAGATATACAAGATCTGTAAATATTTGTTATCCTTTATATTCTTTGATTGTAGCTTATATTCATTGGCTGTAGCTTAATTGTAGGGATAGTAACCTTGTAATTAGAGTTTACTTTCTATATATATATATATATATATATATATATATATATATATATATTATGCCATGTATCAATGAAAATCATTCCAGCCAAATCTGTTTTGTTTCAATATATAAGTAGAAGCTAACGAGTCCGTCAAGTTCTAGAAACTTGGGCAAAATGTAATCACCCATTACCCAACTAGATCAGCACAATGTCAAGACTGAAAAGTGTAAAAGAAGTCGTATCACATTTTAGTCAACCAGCAAGGTGTGATCCGCTTCTTTTGGCTAGCTAGGATAGGTCTGGCCAGCAATGTGGGGCATGGTACAGGTCCTTTGGGGCCCTTCTGTTTTTCTTTTTCTTTTTCTTTTAAACAAAAACAAGAAAAAGTTAAACAGTAGCACACCATTTACACTTTGGGATTTTGGTGCAAATGGCCCATAACGTATGTCCTTAGTGCATTTTTGGTTCATAACCTTTTATTTTTGGCTAAGAGGTCCCTAACCTATGCCATTAGGTAAAAAAGTAGTCCCTATAGACGGATTCCATCCAAATTTTCTATTAGTTGGGTGCGCGGGGTGGATCTCCTTTAAATTGTCTTTACGTACATGGGCAAAATCGTCACTTTTTTTACTTCTCCTTTGATTGGTTTCAACAAATAATTGCTACGTATACGTACAATTTCTCTCTCATTTGAAGTAAGGTGTTTGCTAGAATTAGAAAAAGTAAATGGAATTCAATATTTGTTGAATGTGGGTTACCATTGGAGATGAAGATTTCCTGGACATATTTGAACATTGGAAGAAGTTTTCTCACTTTCTAGAGAATACGGGTGAGCCATTGTTTTTATTTCCCTTTCTCTAGTAATAAGTTATCTTCAAAAGTTCATAATTTTTTAAGTTCGTTTTGCCAAAGAAGATGGGTAATCCTTGGAAGATTTGATTTTTGGGTTTTATGCGTGGAGTTTCTACAATGTGGATGAAGGGTTAAGGTGTTGTAATATGTTGTAATGTGTATTGTAGTTGTTGGAAGAATGAATAAAAATTGTTGGAGATGAAAGTTGTTGGAGATGGTGTATAAATAGTCTCTAACCTTTTTAGTAAATGTGTGTGAATGGTCCCTGCATAAGTGGTCTCTAACGTTTTCATTAAAGGTACACAAGTGAGCCCTAACATTTTCGTAAAGGTGCACAAATGGTCTCTAACGTATGTAAAATGGTGCAATGTTAGTCCTACTTATTGAAAAAGTTGCATGGATATTCTCTTCAAACAACATTTGCAAGAAATTTTCAATTACTGGTGATATTTACACATTTGCAAAACCAGAGAAATTTCCTCAAAAAAAAAAAAAAAAGGATACTACATTTGAGACCTACAAACTATGAGTGCCATGAACACATTTGCAAAACCAAAAACATTCCATCTGCACTCCAATTATAAAAACAGTTCATCCAACGCAATCTACATTTCTTTCCTTTTGGTTCAATTTACGTTTTTCGCAATGATTGAAGGAGGGTTTTCTTGCGTTTAGTGTGGTGAGAGTTTTTTTTTTCTTTCAAAATTTTCAAACTATTGTTAGGTAATATGAAGAGATACAAAGTAAAAGGAAAAAAGAAAAAATATATGATTTGACAATTTTGCCCTGCAAGTAAAGACAATTTAAAAGAAAGTCCACCCCCACGCATCCAACTAACGGTAAATTTGGACAGAATCCGTCCATAGAGACCACTTTTGCACCCAATGGTATAGGTTAGGGACTTCCTAGCCAAAAATAAAAACTTAGGGACCAAAAACACACTAAGAACATACATTAGGGACCATTTGCGCCAAAATCTCTTTACACTTCTAATCAGGTCTATCCAAACTAATGTAATCATTTGTGGCCATGTTCCAGCATGAGCCATCATGTGCATAGCCATGATTTCAGTTTGAGTTATTGGTCTCTGATAATTATATCCTACAAAGAGGTCGTGCTTTGGTGCGCATGTGCCATTTGTCCATTTAATTCTGCAGTGTATAAAGAAAGGGTTTGTGATTTGTGATTTGTGATTTAATTTCTCATTGGTCCATCAAGTTCAATTCAAGGCCGACTATTAGTATTTTATGAAAAATTGCGACCAACTAATCCAAAGAATGATTCTTTCTATTTTGGAGCTTCCTCAAACCTCGAGTCAAATTAAGAGAGCAGAGCTTCCCCCAAACAAATAGTAACACCATATTTTTAGAAAGGGGTTCTACCTCCGGGGTATTTTATTGGAGTCCCGGTATAATGTCTTTTTCTTTCAAACGAGAAAAGAACAGCGAAAAAAACACACCTTATAATATATCGTACAACTGCTCAAAGGAAAACAACGCGGTCCCTTTGTGTTAACTAATCCTCTGTCAACATTCTTTTGGATAATTAAGGAAAGCAAGTAAACTTTTTTGGTTAAGTTTGGGTCAATAAATGTTATTAAAAAAAACAGTTACTGACAATCATTCTCATGACTTTTAGGTTCAAGAAGATTATAATACAAGCCTGTAAGTGGAAATAGTTGTTACACATCTGTTTTTTTTATACAAAAAGCCCTTTAAAATCCCTTCTATTTTAGTACAGATTCAGTGACCAAAAGATCAAAAATGTCTCTCAGAATGTCAATTTGGTTAGCTATTTTCGTTCATATCTATTCAGTCTTAGCTTCTGATTCAGATCCAGTTCAAGACTTCTGCATACCAAGATCCGAGTTTTCGTCCCTTTTTGTCTCTTGCAAGAATTCATCCTTAGTAACCGTTGAAGATTTCGTATATTCTGGCATAAAAAGCCCTGGAGAATTCAGTAAAACTGGATTTTCATCCATTCCAGTTAGTGTAAGTGTCTTTCCTGGTCTGAACACATTAAGCATGTCGTTTGTACGCGCAGACTTTGAGCCTGGTGGCATTAACGTTCCACATTATCATCCCCGAGCAACTGAGACTGCATTCGTGCTACAAGGAAAGATTTATTCGGGATTTGTTGATTCAAGAAACCGAGTTTTTGCAAAAGTTATCGAGCAGGGAGAGGTAATGGTGTTTCCGAAAGGCCTAATACACTTTCAGATGAATATTGGAGACTCGCAGGCTACGATTCTTGGGAGTTTTAATAGCCAAAATCCAGGTTTAGTGAAAATCCCATCTGCTGTTTTTGGATCAGATATTGAAGAGGAGGTCTTGATCAAGGCTTTTGGATTGAACAATAAGGAGTTGGCTGAGTTGAAGAAGAAGATTCTCCCTACTAGCTGAGGTTATGGTAGATCATATCTTAAACCAGCCCCATCCCCCATTCCCTTTGAAGGAATGGAATTGAAGTAATTTTCATATCTAGTTGGCTCAATAAATATTCAATTACTTTGCTGTTAATTAGTTTTTGTTGGGGGTGTATGAACCCAATGCACTGACAAAAATAGGTTCATGTAGCATATTCCAAGTTTATTGAGGTTCTTGTTTTAAACATTTTAATCAAATAGAATGAATGAGTCAAACACAACTTCTTGTTCATTTTGTAGACTCATACAGACGAAATGAGGTATATATTGTGTCTTGGGTTCAACGTGAGTAGCTCAAGTTCATATATGTTGATCATTATTTCATGTTAAATTAATGCACTATTTTATCTTTAATATGGCTATGCAAAATAGTGGCTCATTTGAGAACAACAATTCAAAGTTCAACTACTCGAATGAGGTTTTTGGACTTTGATATCATATTGAGTATAGAGTTTTATCTTAAAAAGTCAACTTTGTTAAGAATAACCGTCAAAGTTTTTATATGTAGATTATTGTTTTCATATTAAAGTGACGTGATATTTTAATATCAGAGGCGGCCCTGAGGAAGACAAATAGTTTATCGATTAGTTATCAAGAAGAGGGCCAAATGGGTTTTTTGCTCTCTTTAAAAGATTAAAGATTCATGTTCTTTAATGTTTAATCAATTTTCATTTTTCTCATTTAGTTTATAGTGGCTGAATAGTTTAAAAGAGAAGCAATTTTTCAGGTAATTAAATCTACATTCTGATTTTTAGTATGAGATGTTGTATGCTTTTTAACTTGATTAGTAAACACTTGCAATCTAATGATATGCTTATTGACATTGCTATTGAGGAAGTGAAAGGGAATATTCTTTTATTTCTTTAAATATAGAGAAATTGGATTCAATAATGTGATAAATATTGCTAATGAAATGAAAATTGATTCTGTATTTCAAGTGAAACGTATAATTCCCAATAGAAACATTTTGATGAAAATGCTACTACGAAGAACACACAGTCACTTGAAGATTCTTTCAGAATCAATTATTTTCTTTATATAGTAGATCAATCAATTGGATCACTTCATTCACTTCAGCGAAGGTTTGATCAATTCAATGCAATAAAAAATAATTTGGATTTCTATTTTCTTATGAGAAGTTAATCCCATTGGATGGCGCTAATTTGAAAGCATGTTGTGATCATCTTGATATTATTCTAAGACATGAAAATTTTTGTGATCTTGATGGCCGAGATTTGTTTCAAGAATTAAAAATTTTGCAAAATCTTTTACAGAAAGAAACAAAAACAGCTTTTGATAGACTGACTTATTTGAAAAGATTGAATTGCTTTCCGTATACATTTATTGCTTAAAGAATGTTATTGATCATTCATGTTATGCAGAAACCAGTTTTTCAAAATTGAAGTTATTAAAATCTTATTTGCAATCAACCAAGTTAAAAGAAAGATTGAATGAGTTGGCTTTCATATCTATTAAACAAGATTTGCTAGAATTTATTGATTACAAAAGTTTAATTAGAGAGTTTGCTTCTAAAAATGTGAGAAGAAATATTTTTACATGATTTTGCGTTTCAACGTTTACTCATAATTTTTGCCCTTTTTATATTTCAATGTTTGTTCACATGCAAGGAATTGCATGAAGAGGTTAGTGGCTTGGATGGTGCTTTATTGATGACATATGAATTTTTCAGAAGTTTCGAATGTGCTTTTGAGCTTTACTTGTACATTTGTTTTAATGATGTGTAAAAAATAAATAAATATTTAAATGTCATATTTTTATTATTAGAAAATAATTTATTTTTTTAAATATATTTCTTAGTTAAATGAAAGGGGCACCATTTTAAATTGTAGGCACCCAAAATCTCATAGCCGACCCTGAATTTTATCCTATTAACAGTATAGTATGTAAAGTCTAATAACACCCTAAAGTTTTGATTGAATCCTATTAACAGTATAGTATGTAAAGTCTAATAACACCCTAAAGTTTTGTTTTTCAATCATATGAATCCGAGACATTATCATTTGTGTTACCTAAGTACAGCCTTAGAAGGTCAAAAAGAATGTAGCACCATCATACAAGAGTGCAGTGCAAAAAGATAAAGTTTGCAGTAATTATGAAGACACCATGATTTTATAGAAGGTTGAGTAGTAAAGAGCAAGGAATAATCAATGTTCTTGATGGGATTTTTGTTGATTCTGTAAATTTTAATGTCACCCTCCTTGGTGAAAATTCTAGATGAAATAAATTACTCGTCAAGATTATATGAACAATTTTCTTTCATAACAAATCTTTTACAAGATCGATTTGGATTGGCCATGGTTCGTTTGAAAAATGTAGTACGAAAGAGAGATTCGTTGTTTCCGACTGTACTTTACCTCAATCTTCACCCCAAAGAAAACAATAAGATTACAAAAAAATGAAGATGGAATAGCAAAAAGCAACATTTTGGACATATGATGGGAACTCCTAAAAAATATCCATTCTAACAAGGCATTTTCACATCACAATATAGTGATGCAACATCATATAGTTTGGGAGAAAACACACAAAACAACAATTTGTACCACAAACTCACCTGCATAAACATACCAATATTCTAACTAGCAACATTATCGAGACATACAGTACACACACTTAGGAGCTGTTGCTACATACTAGTATTCCAAATACTCCCATAGGGTTACACTAGTAACCACCCTAATATACCAAATACACTTTCATGACACGTTTGGTACACAGTTTTGCACGGGATAACATATTAGATTTCAACTTGTTTTTCTTCCTTAATCTTATTGAGTACTATCCAGTCTTGCATATATAACAAACATGTCGACGGTGTTTCATGGTGTTTCATTCTCAAAGCATAGCATTTAACATCTCATTCCAGGTATCAGGCACCCCAGGGAGACACCAATGACTACAATCCGAACTATAGCCTCTCGTTTCCCGCTTATCCTTTTCGCCTAGATTCCGAGCGTAAATAGAAGGATGCCCATCTCGTCTAAGGGCTGACATTGTTGTAATGTCCTGCAAATATACCGGAAATCTCGTTCTTCTTAGCACTTCTCGCAAAACCAATAGCTGCTCAGGGACATGGGGGTGGCTGAAATAGCCTATCGGTTCTCTCTGATTGTAGCATTTCCAGCCATTTTCTCTACAAAAGGCAGAAAAAGATATCAATGCATGGAAACAAGAACATTGATTTTTTAATTCTTTAGATTAAATCTTGAGCAAAAGATGCAACATTACCTGTTATGCCTAGGCGATAGGCTTCGGAAAAAAACTCTGGTTTTCCGAGGATCAAGATTTAAATCTATCCATTTAGCCCACGTCATGAGTCCTTTTTCATAAGCAACCATGGGATTCATATTTTTATAAGCATTGTTCCCTTCCATAAGAATGTCCCACCTGCAGTTAATTACAAGTATGCAAGATTATGTTTATGTTTATTAGAACCACACTACAATACAGAATCAATGAGACTCAATGACAACAACAACAAACTGAATCTTATTCTCAATAAATTTGGAGTCGTCTACAACTAGATTATTAGCAGTTATAATAAACCTTGCTAGTTTTGATTTACGCTTATTTCAAACTTGTTCTATTACTTAGATCACGTCAATGTTATAAACGGAAGCTTTCTTAGGTCTACACAGGACATACCTCAAACATAATCAACTCATATATTTCACGTGAAAAAATCTTTTTTTAAGGAACCAAACAGACAGGATCTAGAGAATTTTATCATAAAATTTATCTTACGAGCTCCATTTTTCCGAATGAGTCCACCAATGAGCTGAATCAAACACAAGAACATCAACTTCTCTCCAATATCTTGCATTATCCTCTATCAAGTCGAGATGCAATATTCTCTGACTTCCAGGCCCTTTCTTCAATTCAACTAGGAAAGGAGCCCAAAAAAACTCAATGGATGTCTCATAATCCTGCAATGATCAAGTCACCACATTATTTGAAGCTGATATACTCAAGTTACTTAACAAGTAATTTCATATTGTGCGAAAAAGTCGTGAAAAAACATCCACTCACCAATGCCTGGAAGGCCATGGAAGGACCGTTATAAGTAACAGTCTTTCGAGCAGTTGGAATAACTGACTGAACTAAGCATACAAGAGACTCCCATTGATTCCTCATTATGGAATCACCTACAAGCATTATTCTTTTCCTCCTCATCCTTCCAAGAAAATCCAATGCATCAAACCTGCATTATCAAATCATCACATATTCTTACACTCATTTCATCCAAATTTTCATCTTCATATTGTCACCAAGCAACATTCTATGCTCATCAACTTAATAATATAAACATGCTTTCAAAATGATGTTTGGTATGCTTGATTGAATAGTACTGGACATGATTAAAGATGAAAAAGAAGTTAAAATCTTGTCTTTTGTCCCGAGCAGCATACCCCATACCAAACGTGCCCATATAACATGTTTGGTAAGGTGGATTGTGATAAAAAGTCCAAGGGCCTAACTCATTCAATGTGAAGTTTCTCTTCACCTTATACATTGCATATCTCAATT
Organism: Forsythia suspensa; assembly: GCA_023638005.1. Classification (NCBI taxonomy): domain Eukaryota; kingdom Viridiplantae; phylum Streptophyta; class Magnoliopsida; order Lamiales; family Oleaceae; genus Forsythia; species Forsythia suspensa. The sequence continues at coordinate 32,009,500 of CM042674.1, read as the reverse complement.
GTAATGTGTGAAAATTCACTGATAAAAGTACCCACAAAATATGCAATTAATCTGTGTAATATTACTCATAAAAGTACCTTGGAATTGAACAGCCATGGGGCTTCCATTTCCATTTTTCGTAATCGGAATCCGGGCGTCCATTTTTTCGACAAGTGACAGCAGTACTAAGATATGGGCAAGTAGCATCATATAGTGGGTAAGATTGATCAACAACCCATTTTCCTGTGCCAAAATCACAGCTTCTTAGCGATGAATGCCTACCCTGAACCATGTTGATTTCATCATCTTTATCATCCAGCCATTGCAGCTCTTCTTGTTCATATCTCGAGCATACAGCAAGAGACAAAAATAAGAGAAAATTAAACCAGAAGATGAGAAAACTAGTGTGAAATTTAGCCATACTTTTGCAGCTCAAGGACATGGGAACACTTTGTATATCTGTTGAAAACACTTTTTGGTTGACAAGAATTGCGCTATTTCGGCTTGACTGGCGGCAAATGGCCCATTAATGCTATTATAACTTCCCAAACACTCACTGTTTAAAGCATCTCTTGCGACTAAAAAGTGTTTTATATTATTTTAAACTATTAAATAATAAAGAAATTGCAAATCGTACTAAAAAAATGTTTTATATTATTTTAAATTATTAAATAACTAATATACCGTTTATCGATGATTTGACAATAAGAAAATGAATAGAGATTGATAGGAAGAACAATATTGAAAAGGAAAGATTTGGAGAAAAATGGTGAAATAAAGAAGATTGAAAAGGAAAAAATTGAAGAAATTGAAAAAATAATTAGAAAAGATGAAGAAATACGTAACTATTTTTTTTTTTGAGAAGAAACTATTTACAGTCGTAATAAAGAAAAAAATAGAGGATATCTAACACACTGTTCACATTTAGACAAGGGCGGATCCAATAATTTTTTAAGTCTGGCCTGCTAATGAAAAAAAAAATTGTATTTTAAGACCAGACTGTTTCTAAAAAAGATTATTTTTCACTAAAAAAAATTCTTTTACACTATAAAAAACGATTTCTCCCCCTAAATCCGCCTTTGCATTTAGAGACTGCTAAACATCTTCTAATTTATGTTCGTCTTAATTGGTATTAGAGATAGGACTATTTGAAATTTTGATTTCGCGAAATTATTTTTAGTTGAGAACATGGACTATTCTAACATTGATTATGTATGTAACATCGCTAATTAAAACTTCAAATGTGAATTTATAACTTCTCGAGCACTATTTTTTTATAAGACAATTTTAAGATGAATAGAAATAGTTTTATACCCACGTTAAAGAGCATCTTCGATGCTTTCGTGGATTGCTAAAAAATATTTGCTACATTAGCAAAAATAGATCATGTTCAAAAAAATTATTTTTCACTACAATCTGACGAAGATTCTATCAAACTGATATGGTAAATGGAAAAAAATTATTATTGAGAGCTCTGTCTAAATTCAGAAAGTCAATTAGACTCAACAAAATTTATATTTTTTAATCCAAATTTAGACGTAATAAAAAAAAATATTTTTGGGAGCTCTGTCTAAATTCAGAAAATCGGTTTGACTCAACAAAATTTATATTTTTTAATCTAAATTTAGACATATTTTTTTTTATTTCAAGACTAATTTTAGATTTAAGTGTCTATTTATTAGACATTAATATCACGTAGATCAAAAGACTTTCAACTTAAATACCACCTAAATAACAATTTATAGACGTATGAGAAATGTTGTAATGTGCATGTTAGTTATTTAGGACTTATTCGGTAAAAAATGGATTTTTTTGGTTATTTTTTTACTTTTCAAATTTTTTAGTAATGTAAAAAAGATTGAAAAGTCAAAAATTATAGACAAAAAAATAAGATTTTTTTGGAAAAAATTGCTGAGCAACAAGCACTTAGTAAATATACTATGTTAAGAGTGAAAAGATCCCATTGTTGATGGCATAATTGGGATGTGTATGCATCATCTATGTGCTTTCTCCTCTTTTTATGTTGGTCATAATGTGGAGTTGTTGGAACAAAGATTAGTCCTAATTAATATTCACCGTGATTTTAGGATTTTGTAGTTGAGAGATTTCTTCCATGTGGACCCCTTTTCTCTTCTTTTCTGTTTTATAGCTTGCAAAGGTCAAACAATTGTAGAAATAGAAGTCAATGTCATGAAATTGGTAGATAGAATTGCATTATTGATTCCCAACTTAATCTTAATAGTAAGTTGGTCCTCAATTTTTTGTTATAATTGTATCATCAATCTTCAATGATACAAATTATTTAAAATTTCGTTAAATCTTGACGTAACAACTCTAACGAACCGTGCTTCACTTCGAATATTTAGGTATATACCCAAATTGCAAAACAAAATTTAGCTTCACAAAAATTCACATATAAAACTATATAAAGCTTTAACGTAGACTAGGACCAATTCCGTCGCATTCGAGCAATAAGGTGAGAATTAATAGTGCAATTTTTCAAATTGGAAACATAAACCATCTAATTATGCAGAAATCTCAATAGGCTGAGGGAGCCCAAGCCCAGAAAGAACAAAAATTTAAAAGAAAAACACATTTTGAAAAATACTTTATTCTTAGAGAGATTGAAAAAATTCTACATTTACTCATTACATAAGAAAACCCATGATTTCAGAGGTTTTATCCGAGCTTGCTAAAATTTATCCATTGTTTCCAAAAACAATCAGGGTGTGATTACACACACAAACACACACCCAAAAAAAAAAAATGAATAATTTCATTGAAAAAGTCACACATAACAAATATTCTGAAGATTATTCATTATCTATCCAAAATTCTTCCCAGTATGATTGGCGATAATATTTGATTGATCCCTATTTGTTTTTTTTTATTGTTCAACCAAATCCTTATGTAATTAACTGTGACATTTTTTCTTAGTTGTAACTTTTTATGCCTTTGTAGTGATCTTTTTTCAAATACTGCGTATGACCTTTTTTGAGAGTGTGCAAGACCTCTGATGTGATGATTATGTATTGCTGTAGAATGGAGAAAATGAATACAAGTGTTGCTTTATGAAGAGAGAGATAGTTGGCAGTGAGTTATGTGTCTTCTGTCTAAATTAGAAGGATAGTTCTCTGTTTGTAAACGAGTGTTCTCTGCTAACGTGGCAATGATTTGACTAGTAGTTGTTTCTAGCTAGTGGTGTAACAAGTTGGTTGACCTTATGGGTTAGACATCGACCGTGAGATAATGATAGCTTGTCCGTGTCTGTAGTTTATGTCTAACAAATTTTGCCACTTGGCCAAGTGAGTGTAGTTGTCATATAGCATCAGTAGACCTCCACTCAGAAGTCGATATTTCATATGGCTTGGGAGTATTGCAACCCAGTCAACACGTGTGTTCATACTGGTTCATTATTGCGACGTCAAATATGTAATCACCGGAGTGACACTGTAGTTGACTAACATACTGGTTCATTATTGCGACGTCAAATATGTAATCACCGGAGTGACACTGTAGTTGACTGATGACGGCTCAGTGCCTTATGCTCCAAGTGTCCTTAGGAAGAGGATGCGTGACTCCTCGAAATATGCACCCTAATCATTACGCGCCCCTTCAATTTCTTTCGCATTTTTTTTTTTTTAATTTCAAGGTGTGACTCTTCGTTTCCCACTTCCTAACCCTTTCATCTTTCCCCCTTCTTCTTTCTTTTCTTTTAACTTATGTCCCCTCGTTATTTCTTCATCTCCTATTCTAAAGTTCTCCCGTAATTTTTAGAAAGCCTTATCTTCCAACTCTTCCTTCTTTTGTTTACCACTCTCTTTATTTTTAAATGTTCTTTCTAGTTCCATATTCTTATATTTTTCGTGAAATCCACACTTTTTCTAGCTGCATGAATGTGATAATTGTGGACAGTTCCTCTAAAGACTGAGTTTTTTGGATTGACTTATGCTAATCGAGATAATGTGGTCACTCGTGTTTTATCCTTGCGAGCGACCTTCTTTATTTCAAACTTGTCAAATTTTTGTTGTAGGTCACTTCATCTCATCAAATAAGCGGTCATTTGATCATCGTTGGCTTCGTAATCTAACCGAACTTGCTCGACCACCAGATGAGAGTCATTGTTCACTTGAATTGACCGTGCTCTTATCTTCATGGCTAATTGAAGGATAGTGATTACCGCTTCATATTCCATGTCGTTATTATTAGCCTGAAATTCGAATCTTAGCGCATACTCCATTTCTTCTCCCCTCAGGCCCCCTCAATATTATTCTTGTCCCAGAATAGTCCTTATTGGAAGAACCATCAATAGATAAGATTTAGGTTGGGTCTCTATCACACTTGTGTCACACTTGTGTCTGGGTAATAACTCTACTATGACATTGACAAGTGCTTGGGCACTGATGGCCAACCGAGGCCTATATTCCAAATCATGTTATCCTAACTCACTGTCCATTTCATAAGTCAACAATGTCTCTGGCTTATGCGAAATTCGCTTCAGCAGTTGTCTTTCCATGACCTCAATTGGGTATGCCTGGAAGTAGGGTATCAACTTTCTTGCGGCTATTACAAGAGCTAGAACTAGTTGTTCTGCTAATCATCACCAGTCTCCCTAATTCATTGTCTTTGCTCTCGTGTAGGTATATGCGATATTGACTCTTTCATGTGAATGGGATACACTTGGCCTAACTCATCTAGCTGGAGTTGTACTATTTCATCAAGTTAGAGCTCTATTTGTTTTGAAGTGTCCACCCAAACAAGAAAACAAAACATAGCTTCGTAAAGTTGGACATATAAGAAATTTGGTATAAATAAAATAACATTGTTGGTCCCAACTTAGTTCGATTAGCAAGTTGATCATCAACTTTTTAAAATAATTATACAATCAGTTTTTAACATTGAAACTACCAAAATCTTGATTAAATTCTCACACGGTCTCATAAACAGGTTCGACCTCAAAATTTGAAACATTGATCCAAACTAAAAAAATAAAACCTAATTTCGTAAAGTTGGACATGAAATACCACGTGGCGATTATAGATTTGGACGGACTTAGCCATTGTGGGTTGATTTTGCCACTATACTAAAATATTGGGAATCAATTTGCTCTTTTTAAAGATTGAGGACCAAATTACTACTCAAGCAATAAATTGGAAACCAATGGTGAAATTTCCTATTCGAAAACATAAACTATCTAATTATGCCAACATTTAAATTGACTAGTTAGAAACACGTGCATTGCTCGTGATTTCGCAATAATTTTTTTAATTTTTAATATTTTAAAAATTTTATTTTTTAATTGTTAAAAAATTAAAATATTAAAGTAGCAATTACAATAAGATAAAAAAAATACGGTTCTTGATTACTTGTTGTATTATATTGTTCGATATTATAATGAATAATGTTGATATTTTATTTACATTCATAGAAGTATAATTGTAATTAGAGATGAGTTTTATATTGTGGTAATACCAACAATAACTTGAACTCAGTGAATACATTTTAATGATTTGAGCTTTAATAATTAACGAACTATTGATATCAAATCTTATGGAATTGATGCTACGAATAATAAGAATTTGACAAACTTTCAATAATGGTTAGATCCATATATTTTCAATTCAATCTTTGTTTCAATAGATGTTGAATGAAGTCTCGGCAATAATAAAACTAACTATTTTTTAACTAATAAAAAGATGGGTGACTGAGAAAATTAGAAAAAAAGAAATGAATTACAATATCATGCATAACCAAAGATCAATTATGTTGCATATTATCCTTTGGTTATATTCGTTATTAACATTAATGTATTATCTCAAGAACTTGAGCACATAAAACGCTTAGTAAACATCAAATACTCAATATTTCTATCGTGTTTTGAAATTGCAATCAAGTTTTTTCTTGAAGCCTTTTAAATCTACAAAGACATAATTATAGCAACAATTCTTATACAATATTTTTCACATAATATTTTTTCTCTTATTTAGTAAACTTTGTGCAAGGTACTTCAATTGATAATACTCCAATCAATCCACATTTCCATTTCTCTATGAACAAAGTCCATTTTCATATATACACATTATGATTATAAGAAACGAAAATGTGTGAATATCATTTACTATTTATATAAAGGATACTTACAAATATTTTTAAGAACTAATAGAAAAATGATGACTCACTTTTTGTCTACTTCACGTCTCGAAAAAGAAATTGATAACTTGAATGCCTCTCATTGACAACCAGCCCAAGAATCAAGCACTTGTTATACATATACGTGCTACAATTTTCTTCCATGAGGACTAAATAAGATAATAAAATGTAGTGATACCTAAAGAAAAACAATAGAACCAGTAGATGTAATGAGAAGGAAAGAAAACGTATCTTACATAGAAGAGCTCAAATGGGTGGAAAATGTCAGAAATTTTCTTAGTTTAAAATGTATGCAATTAAATAATGATGAAGAAAATATAAACTGTGATATTTATTAATGTCAGACATGTTACTTTCACATTAATTATGTTGATTAATAATAAAATTTTGTTCCCCCTCGGAATTCTATTTTGTTTACATTAAAACTAATTCTTGTATGTTCTTTTTTTCTATATTTTTTTTCGATTTGGACACATGCTTCTACCGGTTTCAAACTAATGTCAAGGAGTTGTAATCATTTCCAATTTCAGTTAGCTTAGACTATAGGGGCATTTTTGCTACACTAAGCATGACTGACAAATAGACAAATGTTTGACATGTTATTGTTTCTTAATCATATTCAATTATCTCTAGTACTGAACATGTCATTCATTCTTCCAAAATTCATATAAATTTCTATACAATTCATACTACATTTTATAGTGAGCAACCAAACCATGTTCAACAACGATTTTTTTTATGTTTCTTCATTACATTTCATAGTGAAAAGATCGAACCATATCGAATGAAAAGTTTTATACATTTATTTATAACATTTCATAAGTGACCAAATGGAACCATATCAAACGTAAGGGTTTATTTGCACATCGTGTAAAATTATGAAAAACATTATATCAAGTTGAAATAACCACTTGCATGTAGATCTCACATTAGATTTCTTGAATATGAAAACTATTGAAAAATCTAAAAAAAATTCTTTACTCTTCAACAATTTTGAATTATCACTTCTTTCATTTTTCTTTCTTTTGTAAAAATTTGAAGAAAATGAGTTTTGTATGTGTAATATGTTGTGAAAAGAAAAGGCAAAATAGAAAATTTTGAGAGAAATTTTTTAATTCTAATTTGTAAAATTTACATATAAAATCTGAAAATTTGATGTTGAAGTAAAGAGGAGAAGGGGTCGATCATCACAGGACTTTTCTAGAGAAAAAAATTATAAATTTTGATGTCAATATTGACAAATAAAAAGTCTTTTATTTCTCCAATTCATAAATCCTATTTTTATGATTCTAAATACATATTTAAGAATTACATAATCATCATATGACCATTTGTATTTTCTAGTTAAAAAAAAAAAAAACTGAAGATTTGTTGCCCAAATGTCCCCAAACAACCCCTTGCAGGAGAGGAAATGTTTTTGAATTTTTTAATTTAATATGTGATGGTAAAATAGTTCAAAGATGTATTATGAGATGGTAAAATAGTCTAAAATTGTTTCTCTATTTTAGGGCCTCTTAGAAGCAGTATAGATTATATTAAACATTTTCTAGAATATATTTTTTGACCAAAAAATTAAATTATTAGGTTTTGTTTGTAGGATAAATAAAATTTTAATTTTTTTATTTTAAAAAAGAGAAATTTTTAATTTTCGTCCCCAACCTTTCAAATATGTTACTAATCTACCCCAATCAATTTTTTAGCATCAGACATCCCCAACTTTTCAATTAATTGTAAATCACGTTCTCAATCACATATCCGTTAAAAACTACCATTATATCCTATTAATTTTGCTCATATGTTCTTCTTCTTCTTTAATCACTCTCATTTCTGACAACCCAAATATGGAATGGAGAGTATGCAAATATGGAAATCGCATGGATCTGAAGACATCGTGGACGGATGCGAACCCAGCTAGAACATTTTTTGTCTGTGAGGTGATGAAACAAAGATAAATCAGTTAGAAGCACATATTAAGAGACTGGAAGTAGAGATGAAGAAGCTACAAATACAAATCAAGTGCCTGAAAGGAGAAAAGATAAAATTAGAGGCAATAACAAATCGTAAGGTGTTGGTTGAAGAAAGAAAATCCCAAATGAGTTATTTTTGGATTTACTTAGTTGTAATCGAGATTATTCTAGCTTAAATTTCATAGTCTTAGGTTAATGTCATTAAGAGTTGTGGCCAAATTTGTAAAACCGTTGTAATTATTGTATTTAGTGGAATGTTTTCAAATTATTGGTTTATTATGTTAGTTTTTGCATATCAAGTTATTTTTCCAATGTCTTTCTTTAACGTCAAATTCAAACATGTATGATACGTGATATGCTATTACTAGTGAACGTTGATGACCTATTTTGCAACAACAATTTAAAGGTTGGGGACGAACATTGCAAAATTATTCAACGTTGGGGACGGAAATGCAACTAAACGTAAATATTGGGGACGTATTATACAACAATATGTAAAGATTGGAGATCTGATTCGCCAAATGTTTGTTTCACGAATTATGTGTATATACTCTTTTTCTCAGTACATCTCTCTGTTCAAATCAATAATTCCATACAATCAGATTCTGATTCAACACTTTTAAACAAATGGAAACAATGAAGACATTCATTATATTCATTCAAAATATAACAATATCATCACAATCATTCATTACATTCAAAACATTTTTACATTTTCACATTCAAGATTTTATTTCTTAGATTGAGCTCTCTTCTTCTTACTCTCAGGGTTATTGGCTGGAGCTAGCTGACTTGATCTTGCATAAACACTTGTTGTGCCCAATGTCTCCACAAATATCACAAAATCATGATAAATTCAAAGTTTGAAGTACTATTATCACCTCACAGACAAAAAGTCTTCTAGCTGAGTTCGCATCTGTCCATGATATCTTTAGATCCATGCGATGTCCACATCTGCATACCCTCCATTCCATATTTAGGTTGTCAAAAATGAGAGTGGATGAAAAAGAAGAACACATGAGCAAATTTATGAGGAATTAAAGTCCACATATAGACCAATTTGCCATTATGTTCTCAGACGCACTGGTTGAGGGATTATAAATGTGTGGGCAGGGCCGATTCTGACATTTTAGGGGTCTGAGGCGAAGTTCAGAAATTAGAACCCCCCCACCCACCGAACCCCCAAATTGCATTATACATTTAAAATCCACAAGACTGTTACGGAATTAATTGCAAACTTAAAACTCGAAAAAAAAATGACAAACAAAATATATTATACAAAAAAATTATATTATAATCAATTAACAATGTCGAAAATATTCTAAACCATCACTGTATCACTTAAGTGATTAATTGAATATAAGATAATCTAAGCTGTAGCATACATGATACACCACTAAACAAGACTAGTTAATAAATCAATCGCTAAAACAAATGCATACATAAATTGCAAATATTAGCTCTTGACATTGTTTTTGTGATTAATTTAGTTCGAGCTCGTTTTAAAAATTCAAATAATGCAGAAATTTAAAAAATACTATATTTACTAGACAATCAAAAATGCAGAAATTAAGAAAAAATACCGTAAACTATTTATTTTCTTTATCTTTCTGTTAATTTCTTACATATATTAGTCATTATTCAATACCCATTAACAAAACTTAAGAAAAACTAGAAAAAAAAAAGTAGTACCTCCTTATTGAGCCGAAATGGAGAATGAGATGAAGGATGAAGATAATATTCTTCTTGGACAAATTACGGTCTATAGACAATGGACAAATTAGCGATTTCGCATTTTGTGATTTCGAGAGGTTTTTACATTTTACTGAGCATAAAGACGCATTGGCTAATAATCAAGCGTGGGTGAGAATCGAATTTGAGCGTATTTTGTTCAAACTTAAGTTGATTTTGCATTAGTTTCCAATTAAAGATCATTTTTCTTGATTTCCACTACAAGGACCCAATTATAGGTCTCCAAATATTGCAAAGTGAATCATGGTTTTATCCTTTTCAATAAAAAAAATCACCTCTTGTTTTCAAACCTAAGTTGATTTTTACATCATTTTCCAACCCGATTGAGCAACGTGGAAGAGCTTTCATGTAGCCAAGAGGACGAAATATGGATAAGACTTTGTTGAGTTACATTGAGAAGTCGAAGGATCTTGAAATTATTAGTCACTGTTTACATTTAATTAAATATGTTCAATAACAAAACGAAACCATGAAGCTTATGAACCCGATCTTGTCTAATTTTATGGTGTTTTGAATCTTGTTTCGTTGTTTGATGTTTGATACTAGCTTTCTAATAGATTGGATGAAATTGAATATTACGTGAAGTTATCTTGAGACTTATACTCGTGCGTCTCACACGTTCAACATCAAAGAACAAGTCTCCATCTAATATTAGTGAACATATGGACTCTTTTGGCCATCGTGTAACTCGCTCGTCTACTACAAAAAAATGCACCGAAGTTATGGATGAGAAGAGTGCGAAAAGAAGTAGAGAATCTTCTGAGGAGTCACAATCCAAGAAAAAAGAAAGAAATTAGGCAATCTGAAGCACGGTTGTGCTCTTGTCATTTTTTAATTGTTTCGTTGATGTGTGGCCATAGAAATGCAGGATGTATAGTCTTCCCCATGATCCCATATCAACTATGACTCAACTTCAATTTCCTCAATAATATTATTTGTGTGCACTATGTTGTTTAATTGAGAATGCAATGAAATGACTTCGATCGTTTTGTGATATTATCATGAGTTGAGTGCTTGCGTAGAGATGTTTTTAATACATTTAAGGATTATGATTAGATAGTTTTGAAATAACAGAACTTGTTACATTTGAATTTTGAAATAACAGAACGTGTTACATTTGTCACATTTGTAATTTTGAAATAACAGAACGTGTTACATTTGTAATTTTGAAATAACAGAACGTGTTACATTTGTAATTTTAAAATAATAGAACTTGTTACATTTGTTACATTTGTAATTTTGAAATAACAGAATGTGTTACATTTGTTACATTTGTAATTTTAAAATAACAGAATGTAACAGAACTTGTTACATTTGTAATTTTGAAATAACAAAAGCGTGTTACATTTGTTACATTTGTAATTTTGAAATAACGAGAAAGTGTTACATTTGTAATTTTGAAATAACGAGCGACGTGTTACATTTGTAATTTTGAAATAACGAGCGATGTTACATTTGTAATTTTAAAATAACAAGAATGTTCGTGTTTATTAATCCATTTTCTTGCTAATTTTATAGGATTGGAACTACCGCATAGATCGCAAAAGTTGGCCTGTCGGTAGGATCATGGTATCACCAAAAATTGATGTCATTGGAAAGTTGAATGCTAAATTGAAAGAATCTCAGAAACAATTGTTTAAAGAAACTTGTTTTGGGCGGGTTCTTAGTTATAAAAGACATTAGATTGAAACATCAACTAATTCACAAAATGTTGCTAAAAGAGGTTAAGCAACCGAATTACAATGAAATGTGGTTTAGAATTGGTGAGAAGCATGTAAGATTCTCAATGGAGGAGTTTTGCATAGTCACAGGACTAAAGTGCACGGGCATTAGTGATATTTCGAAACATTTATTGGCCGCAATCTCACTCAAAACAAGATATTTCAGTCATCTGCGTGCTTTGTGTACAAAAGGATGTTGAAAGTGTTTTCCTCAATTTGCCCGATAACACCAATGATAAAGATGTTGTCAAATTAGGAATTCTTTATACGCTTTCATCCTACCTTTTTACAACTACGTATGCAAAACAAGTATCAGATTCAACCATGAGACGTGTTGATTTAGATGAATTAGACAGTTTTCCGTGGGGGAAAGACTTATTCAACACGACATTCACTTATTTGAAGTCCGCATTGAACACTAAGACTGATGATGAAGGGGTTATCACATATAGGCTATGTGGCTTCCCAATTGCATTCCAAGTGTAGATTTATGAGATATTGCCATTAGATGGGATATTATGTGAGAGGATATATGGTTCTTGGCCTCGAATAATCAATTGGACAACTGATAAGCGCATAATGTCATCTCAACTGGAGGACGGCATGTTTGACTCTTTCGAAGTATGTTTATTATTATTTTGTCTTTCTTTTTAATAATACATGTTTTTATTTATAGTTTTTGACATATATGTATTTGACTATGAAGGCTAAATCTTTTGAGATGTGTGAAGATGAGAAGGAGGCACCATATTGTATTCAAATGTTTGAAGAGGCATCTGCAGCTCCTACTCATGATAACAACAAAGATGTTGTGGACCCTCCAGCACGGAAAAGGAAAAATTTTAGTCTTTGCTGATGCAATGAATTTGTTGAACCCCACGATGCGGTTGAATCGAAGAGAAAGAGGTTATATTCTTAATCTTATTAATTTATAGTTTTATTTTTCATTGTAATCACTTGGTCATTGTGGTTAATATGTTGAACCAATTTATAATAATTATGTTTTTCCATTTGTTTGTCTCCTTGTTTTTGTTAGGATTTCAAAAGTCGCTATAATGAAGACATCATCAATCGTTTAATGTATGTACAAATAAAGCGAAGAACAGGATGTTGCATGAAATGATGTCGTTCAAACATGGTGTCGAATCAATGATTCTTGACTTGAAATGAGAAGATTGAAAGATTCAAACAAATATCAAGTCGAAAGGTGGTGAAAGGCATTTGGATAATAAGGTATTTTTTAATGTTTGTCTTTGGGTAATATGAGTATAAGACTCGATTATTATATTTTTTTCACTAAGATTTTTTTCTCATGTCTGGAGGCTAATAATTTCATGGATTTGTTAAGTTTAATTAATTTTTATGTTATAGGTTGATGAGAAGGGTTAGATTTTAAGAGTACAAATGAGAATGAATTTGTTGAAAATTTTGACAAAGAGAAGACAAATTTGATAGTCGAAAGGAAATGAATTTGTGGACTTTAAGGTATGTGCTTTAATTAGTTGGTGTTTTGGACTTTAAGGTATGTGCTTTAATTAATTAACTTTTTTACTACTATAAGCGATACGTGTTTTATTCATTTTCATCTAATTTTTTGTGTTAACTTGTGTTACATGCTTTTATTGAAAGGTTCATGAAAAAGAAGGTGCAATTTCGAGAAAAAAAGAGCAACCACCGTGTAAGGATAACTTGCCTAGTTTTGATCTTGGCATTGATTTTACTCCGAATGATATTTTTCCTCGGTTGTCCGATGGTTCATTTTATCTGAGATGAAGTGTTGGAGAATGTTGATAAAGCAATTGATGAGGCGCAAAAGCAAAATCTATGGATCAAAAAAATGTATACTTTTTTATATTTTATAAAATAAATCACAATTGCAATGACATTAATCTTTACTGGTTTTTGGTTTTAACATGGAATTCTTAATATGTGTTTAGGTTCATATACCAGATACAATTGTTGCTGATCAGAATATGCCAAGCATGCCAACAAAAAGGCCTCATAAACCCAACACTTTACTCCAATCACCATATTTGCTTAATTATGGATCTTCGTCAGATGTTGTACCGCAAAGTCGTGTTGAATTATGTGCATTTGAGGCGGGCTTTATAGCACCTAGTGTTGCTAACATTGACGCTTTGAGAAATGGTATCGTGAAGGACATAGGCCTAATAAAAGGTAAGATAATATACCGTTTCATACTTATAAAAAATTTATGTAGTTTTTGTATCATACATTTCAATTATGTCTATAGACAATGGACAAATTAGTGATTACGCATAAATTAGTGATTACGGACAATGGAGAAGGAATCAAGGAAATGAATCACCCTCAGTCAGCCGCAATTATCCTCTCTCTCTCATCTGTGAAATATGAAATAAGAATATGACTTTTCTTATTGGACTTGGTTTGTTCTTATGTTTTCAAACTTTAGTTTGGTTTTGGGCTTTGGCCTTTGGGTGATCTTGCTTAAATTTTTTTTAAAAAAATTGGGCCCATTTGGTTTTAGGCCCGAGGCGGTAACCTCACTCTCCTTAATTAATTACAAAAATCTTCCAGTCGTGGGGTACACGCTTGTGATATAAAGGCATTTTTTAACGAATTTTGTGATTGGAGGCGTGATTTACAATTAATTGAAAGGTTGATGATGTTTGATGTTAACAAAATTAGTTAGAGTAAATTAGTAACAACTTTAAAAGGATGAGAACGAAAATTACAAATTTTCCTTTTAAAAAAAATATAAGAGATTGTTTAAAAATAAAATATTCTTTATCTATATGTATACTAATTCTAAAAGTCTCTTAACGGGAGAAACATCTTTAGATGATATTGTCCCTCAAATAACTTATAATTCTTATAATTATTTTTTAATTAATATAATTTATTTTGGCTTTAATTTAAACTATTTAATACTATATAAATATTGTATTTTGATCATTAAAAGTGATTTGTCTATTTAAATTCCATTATATATTGTAATTAATGAAAATAAATAAAATATACTAATAAATTTTTTAATATATTGAAATTATTATCTTTAATTGTAAACAATCAAAGAAATAATCTTATTATACACGAGAATTTAAGCAAATTCCTTCATCAACATAAAAAAAAAAGATGAATTTGGTTTTGCATTTCGACTTTCTTATTATTGATTCATACTTTCTTCATATGTTCTAAATATGGGAGAAATATTTATGGACGATATTGCCCCTCAAATAATCTATATTTTTTAAAATCATCTTTTAATTAATATAATTTATTTTGACTTTAATTTAAACTATTCAATACTATATAAATATTGCATTTTTCTATATCATTGAAAGTGATTTGTCTCTTTAAATTCCATTATATATATTGTAATTAATGAAAATAAATAAAAACTATATTAATAAATTTTGTAATATATTTTGAAATTATTATCTTTAATTAATGAAAATAATCAAAAATTTTTTAATATAAAATTATTATTATTGTAAACAATCAAAGAGTCAATTTTTTAAAATTTCCTTCATCAACATAATAAAACAAGATGAATTTGACTTTGTATTTCACTTTCTTATTATTGATTCATACTTTCTTCTTTTGTTATTCGTCTTTGTATTTTATTATGCCAAGAATATTTTTTTCCTCGCAATTACGATTTTTAATCTTTAATAATTAGTTTGATAGTAATGTGGTAATAATGGATGTGTTATTTTTCCATGAATGATTCACTAATTTTAAGAATATATATGATGGTAATATTGATTTTAAATTTTGATTTCTATATCTTTTTTTCTTGATTTAGAATATTTGTTCGATGTGAAAATGTTAATTATTAGGGTAGTCTTGATAACAAAGAAATTTAAGTTCGAATGATGTTTTATGTCATTTTGTAAGCAATTAAACGTATATTTATTGTGGAAGAACGAGTTAGAAACAAGGAGAATTGGTGTTCTTTCTAACTCTTTCAAGCTTGCAATGGTGAGGAAGACATAACTTGGATAAAGTGAGTCATGTTATGTATAAGGTGAAGATAAATCTCGAATAATAAGTGGTTTTATGTGATGAGTTAAAATCAATGTCCAAATATCTGGTTGTTTTGAATTTTATTGAAATTTAATAATAATTCAGATGGAATTACGGGAAAGAATGCATAAAGAGAACAAAAAAAAAAGACCCATTAATTTATAAGTGCATTAAAAGCTGAATGGATATTCTTATAGAAAATTTTTCTTTATCTTATGTCAAAGAATTTTGAGATTCTTTTTCTAAGAAATAATTTCCTAAAAAGTTAAATATTTTGTTTTGTGTTTTTATAATTATATAAATACGAAAATCAATGAAAAATTGTGTTATACTTATATCTACTATTTTCATGTATTTTAGAATTTGATACTAATTTTCATAAAAGAAAGTTGTCTTTTCCGATACGCCATTAGATATATCTTTTAAAATATAATTAAAAGAAAGATCAATAATCTTTCAAACTTAATATTCACGTAGGTCATGTATTTTTTATCGAACCACATGTTTTACTAAGAAGTTTGAATATAATTCTTTATTTGATCATAATTATTGATAAACTTATTATTAAAAATGAGTTTAATTTAAATGTTATATTCATCGATAATTTTAAAATAAAAAAATCATAATATTATTACAAAATCACGTGACTAGTTTAATTTTAAAAGAGTGAAGATTAAAGAACATATCATTATCGTGGACAGCCAATCAGCCTGTCATGGCATCTCTTGGGTCGCCCCCTCTCAAGGGACTACGCCCTGCTACTTCAATGAGTTCAATCCATCATTTGTGCATGAAGGTCCGGTTCTTGTCACTAAACGCTTCTACTGTCCACACACACAGTTTTAACTGAACCGGACGGTCCACTCTTAAACCCTCTCTAAATTGAGATTTTTCCACTCCCCAAACCCCAAACAATCAGCGATTTGAAAAAAAAAATTCACCAATCATGATAGAAAACAGATTAATTTCAATTGTGAGGAAAGCCAAATCCTTCACTAAAAATTTTCCGTCATCAAATTCCTGGGAATGGCGAACATTTTCCACTGTAATTGGATCGTCAAATGAATCTTCAATGTTAATCAAATCAAGATTTTACTCTTCATTTCCGAACCTTGTTCCCGCTACCGGAAGTGCCATTACAAGAAATTTTACTATCCATAAATTCAGAAGCTTTCATCACAACAGTACCAAGGTATTTCATTTTTTACTCTTTTGTTTGTTGTCATTTCATACGGTGTTTTAGGTTTGAAAATGCGTAGATAATTATTGTAATAATCGAAAATAAAATGGGGAATATATTGTGCTTAGCCAAACATGCTCTTAGCGTGTGTAGACTGTATTTCTTTATAGTTATGTGTCTATGAATTATTTGGGGTTCATCGTTTGTGGTTCGTCAGTGTACTAAGCAACTTGAAGTTGTTTGTTTGGTTATACTTTCCAACATTTTGCCTCTAACATTACATTGTGAATTTCTGCCAGACATGGATTTTGTTTTCCCAACATGTTAAATTTATAAATTAATTTCTGGACATTGTTGTTTCTTTTCCACCTCCTCTGCAAACTCTGTGGTCTCTCATTCAAACTTTGTACCAATGAAGACTTGTGATGCGGAGCATCACTGAACATGGGGTGAGCCCACTGTGTAAGGGGGTTTTCCCCCCAAACGAATAGTTCTTTGGCCGGATTCCTGGACCTGATTTTGGATGATATAGGCTTGATTGCATGTCTCTTGTCAACTATAGCTTTTAGGAAAAAGGGTTGCATATCCCTACATCAGTTGGTATCAACTAGGTCCTAAATAGGGGATATTGATGCTAAGCATCACTGAAGATGGGGTGTGCCCTCAAACGAATAGTTCTTGGGGTGGATTCCTGGGCTTGACCTTGTGTGATTTAGGACTTGATTGTTCCTCTCCTATGATCCAATCAGTTGTACCTTTTGGGAAAAGTTATTGCATCTCCCTACATCGACTTGGGTTTCTAAGTACAAGCTTTTTGTTTATTGGCGGGTAAAAAAGTTATGAATCCTTTGTAGTCAGTAGTCAAAAACTAACTAGCTCGAAATCAGCCTCCTTTTTTACTTTTGGTCTCTCAGTTCCTTTCACCTCTCCATTCATTTATGGAAACCAAAGAAGTGCTATTGATAGGTGTTAAGGTAAAAAATTTTTTTTTTTTTTTAGATGTATTAATAATATAAATGGTACATATGTGGAAGCAATTACGAGTGAGAGTTCTATCAAGTTAGTAGTAGGGAATTTCATATTACTATTGACTTTATTAAGGTTATGATGTAAATCCTTATATTTTTACTTTAGTTGTGGAGGAACTTATCAAACACATCCAATATAAAGTATCCATCTGTATGTTTGATTTTAGTTGATAAGACATGACGGTATATATCATAAGTTATTTGGGAGGAGTACTTCAGAATCTAAGGCTTCTATATTAACTAGAACTACGATAGAAATACATGAAGTGTCCTTCGAGTCACAGGAAGAAATGATAATGACAGAATCAAAATAGCAGTTGTGGATCCTGTTGTCCAAAATAGTGAATGTCTTGTGCATTGAAGGTCCACTATTAATAAAGAGTGAGACTTCAAGAGGATGCAATGCATAAGATTTGAGTTGGTGGGATGAAATGGAGAATGACTTCACATATTATATATAATTAAAAGACACTTAAGTTAAAAGGGAAGTTCTATACAACAATTATTGGACTGCTATGCTTTATAGTACTGAGTTTTGGCTCACTAAAATGACAAGATGTCCTTAAATTGAACTTAGTAGAAATGAGTATGTTAAGAATGATGTACAACAAGCTAGAATGGATAAGATAAGAAATGAGAATATTAGTAAATGGAGGAACATAAAAAAGTATTATGTCGAATTCTTCCTTGGTGTCAAGGTAATAGCTAACATGCGATGGACACCAATTAAAGATGAATTAAAGGAGAGCAACGTAGATGAACGGGGTCATGTCTTACATAAACCTAAAAGAGCCCCAATTTACCAGAGAACAGAGCGACAACAATCTCACAATAAATCTCACAATAACAAGTTAGAATAGGGAGATGTTGACTTTAACATGGTATGAGCTGATTGCCAAAGATTTGATTTGATTTAATTAAGAACAGATAATCCAAACAAGGATTTATGTGGCTGATTGTTGTTAAACATTTATTTACCTCTTTAGTCTTGTACATATTCCAACCCAGATTTTCTATTAGTTAGAGTTAACTTTTGGCCGTAAACTGAGTTTTCATCTTTCACTGTCTTTAAATACTAGTAGCTTGTTCCTTGCTTTACATTACCTTTTGCATTTTAAGACCATAATCATGAGGACACGGGTATCTTTCTGTTTTCAGAACTTTTACAAGCCATCATTCAGGAATTTCTCCACTGAAGCATCTATATCTGTGAAAAATACGGAAGGGTTAAGGCTCCTTGTAACTGCTGGGCCCCATGCTCAGAAAGCTGTTGGTATTTGGCTTTTTGTATCTGCTGCTTGGGTCTTTAGTATGGTGGTGCTTGGTGGTGTCACACGACTGACCAGATCTGGTCTTTCAATGACTGACTGGAAATTCACTGGAAGCCTTCCTCCTCTCTCAGATAAAGAATGGTTAATTGAGTTTGAGAAATACAAGCAATCCCCTGAATACAAGCGGTATGTCCATATGCCACTATATTTGCATTTATACTTCATTATTTTTTTATCTGGCAGTCTACCTATCCCAGTATGTCTTGAGATATCAGGATTTGGAAAGTGTTTTAAAGCGTTAAGATTATGCAGATTCTATGCTTGGGAGAAAAGACGGACAGTGTTCGTTAATCCTCTTTTCTATGAATTATCATTTTTTCTTCTTTTAATGTTCTATCTAGAAAAGCGGGGGTCGGGGGTGGGGCATACAAAGTCAAAATGACTTCTACAAATTTTATACACAAGACTATCAAACATAGAAGGGAAATACATTTGTTAGGAGGGATAAATAAGTATTTTGAAATGGTACATACAAAAAACTAAATGGAACTGCAAGTTTACATTGTGAAAATATATTTTTATGCTCAAGTGATGCTTAGCAATACTTTCTATTTGCTTAATGTAAAAAATGAAATTTAAGTATATGCAAGTATTATCAAGAAAACTTCTAACCGATAGGTCAGAGAGGGTAGGAGACAACCTTGATCAGTCGCCAATGGCCTGAAAGCCTTCATTGGAACGTTGTGAACAAGTGAAAAACGAAAAAATTCATTCAGTTTGCTCCCCGAATACAAAGATTCGCTCTAGAACTGGCAAGCGCTTTATAGTGGCCTGATCACTATGATCTATGCTCTCTATAAGTGATGGTGTGTCACTGGATTTCACCAGCTTCACTAGTCAGCGATAATTCATTTTATGCTTTAGTTGAAAAAGGAATTTCAACTTACACCGGCCAGCCTCTTCGTTTTTCAAGTTGGAAGAGGGTTCCCATTTCACCAACATCAACAATAAAAATGTTTACAAAGATAAAATATTTAAGAAAGCACCCTGGCTATTTTTCAGCAAGGCAAGGGTGCATTCCTTGCTTGTCTTTACGATACACACTATGCCTATAACAAAAGGCAGATGTTACAGTTCTATGCTATCAAAAATTGTGAGTTTATTGCAAGTGAAAGTATGTAGCAGCTTGTTGTTTAACGAATCAAGAGCGTTTAACAATAATTGCTCAATATCAGAGAGTTTGTCTCTTTAAAAGTGATGGCCCTACTTTTTAGAATATGTGTGAAGGAATAACAGTTTCAAAACCTTTCTAAGAAAAGAGATTTGGCAATTTGTATTTTCAAAGTGACTAAGAGCATCTCCAACAAGTTCTTTAAATATAGATTACTCTTTAATTTAAAGAGTCAACGCTTAAAATTTTGCTCCAATAAATTCTCCAATTTAACATTTTAATTTAGAGAGTGGGTTTGGCATTATTAAATGTATTGAAATAATTTCAATTTTCAATATTTGATATGTTGGTTTTAATTAAATAATATATACAAATTGAGAGGAAATATATGATAAAAAGAGAGGAGAGGAAAATATATTAAATACTTCTTGAAAAAAAAAAAGTAAAATAAAGAGTATGGAAATAAATAGGCTATTGGAATGTTTAAAAAAAATTGCTCTTTAAATTTAATGATGCTCTTTAAAATGCTAAACATGATCTTTAAATATACATAAGCTGTGGTAGATGCTCTAAGTCTTTGTTTTCTCTTTGATTCTCTCTGTTTTTCCTAGGCTTTGAAAGATGAAGGTTGAGGTACCTATATAGAGGGAAGTTCTTTGTTGTTTGACACTTAAGCTGGTAGGCAAGGATTCTTGGATAATTTTGGGATGTACCAACTAGAGTATAGTTCTGAACTATTCAGATTTGTTTGCTACAAAGGAATAGGTTTCAAACTAAATTAGGAAGGGAAGGGTTCGATGTTTGATTTCAGAGAAAGATTCTTTTGTCAAGATGTCATTCCTATGTTGGGTTTGCGGTTTTCACGATTGAAATATGTGAAACTACTTAGGAAGCTGAAGCTGTGTCTCAACTGAGTCTAGTTGTGTATGAAGTCCGATACTTCAAGAATGAAGTTCGAATTTGGAAGTTGCACTTATTTCAGAGCAACAAGCATTTCTATATCTGCTCTATTTTCATTTTCAAGTTAAGACTTTATCTTTAATATTGATTTTTGTTTCCATATTGTGATGATTTGGATTTTTAACTGCATCTGGTAGGATTCATATTGAGTTTTAGGGTTCATCGGTTGGAAATTTCCTGGTGTTGTTGATTCTGATGTCTGGTTGGTTCCTTAGTAGGTTCTTGAACTTCCTTCATACTTAGGATCTTTCTCACTTAAAGCTTGGGAGTCCTTTTGTTGGTAATGTAGAATCCCAAAAGAAAAACAAAAACTAAATCCTGAAACATCTCAGAGCTGTAATGACATCAAGCTATGGCTGTTATCGTCAAAACTTGATTTGGATTTGTAAGGCAATCATTCTAGATTTCCTTAACAATGGCAATGCCACTGGATTCTGAGTCCATAATTGCATTTAAATGCTGTCTGATGATATCATGAGTGCAGTTGCTTTTACTGGGTATTGTGAGTTTTTTTAATTTCTTGGCTGTTCCAGTGTAAATAAAGGGATGAGTCTTGCTGATTTCAAGTTCATATATTGGATGGAGTATGCCCATCGTATGTGGGGAAGGGCACTCGGTATAATGTTTGCCCTACCATTTTCATACTTTCTTCGGAAAGGATATATTACACCTCGACTAGGACTTAGGCTCTGTGGGCTATTTGCTCTTGGTGCTGGGCAAGGGCTAATTGGCTGGTGGATGGTTAAAAGTGGTCTAGAGGTAACAAGTGACTAGTATTTGCATATTATTTGCCAGTAATCTGATTTCCATGAAGTGCTCTTTCATATTATTATGTTTTCTTTTGTTCTTCTCTTAGGAACCTGCATCTGACTATTCTGAACCAAGAGTAAGTCCTTATCGCCTTGCAGCTCATTTAACTTCAGCATTTGCTATTTACTCTGGGCTCTTTTGGACTGCTCTTTCTGTTGTAATGCCTGAGCCTCCTGCTGAATCCTTAGCCTGGGTTCAAGGTGCAGCTAAAGTTAAGCGTCTGGCCCTTCCAGTAAGCATCCTTGTTGGAGTCACTGCCATTTCAGGAGCATTTGTTGCTGGAAATGATGCTGTACGTTACTGGCCTTTTCTCTTTTCATTCTGTTTATTGGTGTACACGAGTAGAAATTAACGTGACCAATTTATGGCTGCATACAAAATTGTCAGGGCCGTGCCTTTAATACTTTTCCAAAAATGGGTGATACATGGATTCCAGATGATATTTTTAGCATGAAGCCACTTGTGCGCAATTTTTTTGAGAACACATCAACAGTACAGGTATGTTTCCGGTTCAATATCAAAAGTGGCTTCCGATGCATGCAATGGGTTTGGTTGGTAAAGTAGTTTAATATTTCATCAATCTTTTTGAAAAATTAGCCAACTTATTGAGCATATTATATAGGTTATTTAGTGGGAAAGCAAACCATAATGTTCACTGTGATTATTATTGTAAAAGTTGATACAATGGTGAACAAATTAGCTGATTAATTATTATTTATACTAGGTGAAATGCTCCAAACATTTATGAACAAGTAGATAGATGATCAGTTATCCCTTTACTAGTCAAAGTTGAAGCACTACCCAGTAATGGTTTTGCTAAATCTCATTATGGTACTTGTAGTTAATAAATCTTGTCATTCTAGAACTGAGTCCCAGATGAATTGATAAATGGCGAAGAAATTGTCACAGATTAGCACATCCTCCCTACTTTTGAGGGAATTTTGTATTTTGAAACTGAATCATATTTTAGAAATTTAGGATGAGAATCTTTTCCCAACATTTTTTAGCAATGAAGTGTACCATCCCCCGTGTAGACCATTTAGATTGCTTAATTTACTGTATTTCTCACACTTTCAATCGGATACTCAAAAGATTTCATACCATATACAAAAGAACATTATCAAGTATTCTTTGACATTTACAGTAAATTCTTAATCATCAGCTCTAGTTCATAACAAATAACAGTTCACGATTTGTGAAGATCTATGTATTCACAAAGCATGGTAATCTCAGCATAAATATGTTTAGCTAATTTGCTGGATCTCGAGAAATGTGGTACTAAATCAGAAGAATGTATGCTTAGGTTGGTATGGTAGATGTTAAAATGGTTGAAAACAGGGACGGAACAATTTTTTTTTTATGGTTCAAATTCAGCCCACTTAAAAATTGATATTCGCCCATCTAAAGGACCAAACTAATTAGACAAACAACACCTAATGTTGCAATAAGGAAATCAGGGATTCCAATTTCTAAGCTTCTGCCTCTCAAATCGTTTTTGCCACGCCAGCAACTCCTCCACCTGGACCCCACCACCTCCTCTTCTCTCGACCGTAGTTCCAAGTTAGTGGAAAATGTCCCTTTATTTTTGGTGTTATCTTTTTTTTTCTAGGGGGTTTTCTTCATATTTGGTGTTTCCTCAAGGAACATTATTACATCTTATAAGAAAAGCTTTCATTTTATCAAAAAGTATGGTGATTGGTGGACATTCTTGGATTTGAATTTGTCTCAGCAGAGAACAAGTTTATTCTATTTGGCAACATGGCTCCTGCCGATAATTGTTTTTTCTGATTTTGAATCCTCCTGGAGGATGTGTATATATATGATATGTAATTATTTGTTGCAATTTAAGTCAAAAGATTCGAACTTTGGGTTTTGGGTTTTGGTGAGAATTTGTGGATTCTGATGGTGAACATGGATTTGTTTAATGGGTGATTGTTAAATTACAACTCTTTTTAATTGCTACTACTTTATTGCTGGATAAAAGTTATTATTTTTTGTCCCCATTCTTTCTATTTTTCTTTCCTCTATTGTTTTGCAAAACAAATGGCAGCATGTTGTGTGCAAAAGTTATTGTAAATAAAAGAAAATACGAATGCTTCAAAATCTTAGTACAAATAATGTGGAAAAGTCATATGGTTTGTGTTTCTACTAAGGACAGCCTTCAGTTGTGTATTCTACTACATATATAAACAAGATTTGAGACTATAGTTGTATGCTTGCGTTATTTTTGGTTTCGTTTGGTTTTGATTAGTTGTCTTTGATTTTCCATTAGAAGATGTGTATAATTATGAGATTAGATTGGATAAAATCTAAAATTTTGACAGCAAATTGACAATAAAGATAGGGAATCATTGTTCTTATTGTTAATCAGATAAAATTTATCATTCAATTTCATAAAGACCTTTTGGTAATTTGGAATTGCGTAGAAGACAAGAAAATAAGTACCTTATATATGTATGCCCTTAAGTGAAGGTTCAAACCTTTTATATTGTTACGTACATGAGTCTCAAACAGTGTTTGATAGTAGTTTCCCAAGTCTAACTTGTGCAATTTTCTACCTTTTGTTAATGTTGCTTCAGGATGTGACCAAAAGCATGAGGAGGAAATGGATTAGCAATCTAAAAGAACAGTATGAATCAGAACAAATTACAATAGATTTACAACTCTTAATTATCCAAACATGAGAATTAGTTAGAATGCCATTTCTATTGAAATTGGGGAGGAGGAGAAATTTTAGCACGATCCGCCCTGGTCAAAAACTTAAGTATGCCAGTACATACATATTCGCCTACATGCACACATAGTTAACATTTAAAGAACATTTGTGCGTGTTAGTTTCAGTCTTTCAGATTATGCTTTTCTGGGATAAATCTGTAAGAATAATTTTGGAATTTTACTGTTGCCTTTTCAATAGATCAGCAAAAGAGAGAATAATTATATATTTAGGGCCCCAAATATACATCTAATGGTTGCCAGTCTTTCGAAGATCGGAAATATTTATCGATTAACTTAATAGCAGTGTTTCAACTTGCAGTCATTTTCGGCAATTGTTAAATTTTGTATATTTCAACAATATGTTTCTGATGAATTTCCCTCATTATTTTACCAGCTTGATCATCGAATACTTGCCACTGCAACATTGTTTTCAATTTGTGGTTTATGGTGGGTAACAAGAAAACTTGATATACATCCTGCAATCCAGTCTTTAATAGGAAGCACTGTTGGCATGGCTGCTCTTCAGGTACTCGTGTTTACCCAAGTATAATGCCCTCACTGATTCCTAAAATAGACTTTCGTCGTTTATTTTATTAATTCTCAAGGGTAATCTATAAGTCCTTGACTAAGATTCTTTATTTTCTATGCTCCTGTGTAGGTGACATTGGGGATATCGACTCTTCTGTCATATGTTCCGGTTTCATTAGGCACGGCTCATCAAGCCGGAGCTCTAACTCTTTTTAGTCTAATGATTCTTCTCAATCACACTGTGCGGCGACCTTCATTGTCACTTCTTAAAACACTACCTTCAGTAGCTAAGACGGCGTGATAGGTTGGACTCGGGATTGTGTTATTACAATATCTTCTGTGTTATTCTCTTGCTACAGCGGATCTTCCATTTAAGATCCGTCCTTGCAACGTGATTAAGGTAAAAGCATTTCAGTTTGAGACCTGAAAAATATTCCTTTGCAAACATATCTAGTTGAGGCCATTTGCAACCAATTATGTATTGAGGAAATTGTTTCTATTATTGTTAACAAATAAATTAATTATATTTTACATAGTGGCGAAATAGAAATTATGTAGTCGATTCAAAATTTGTTGAGAATAAAATTTAATAATTGAGTTTTGCACTGTTTTGTCATGAAATTTGATCTTGTTTGGTATTAAGGAAAATGAAGGGAACTTGTACAATTGAATTGGGAGCCTTTGTTTGACCTTGAGAAGTATGAGAAATTATAATTTGACTTTGTGCACTAAATTATAATTGGGGTTGGTGAGAGTGTCATATTCACTGCCTTAGTCCAAGAAAGTTTTCTGGTATTCCATATGGACTTTCAAGGAAGCATTAGTTTTTTTTTTTTTAAATAGTAAGTTTTATTCTCGATAAATTTAAAATTGAAGATAAGGTGTAGACATGCTCAGTCCGAGCAATGGGGAAAAAAAAAAACAAATTACTTTTTATAGACATTGAAATCATGCAAGTCTTCCTAATTACAAGAACCTAAAGCTTACTCGAGCAGGTTATTGCGATCAATGATCAAACTTTTGAAATATTTTCATTGAAATGTATAAAATACCTTGTGTAAGGATGAATGGATGATGGAAGAAATATAAGAACAAATTTGAAACTCATATTTTTAATCAACCCATTTTCTGAAAAATGCTATAAAACAATCTGTTCCCATATGAAGTTGTGTTAATTTGGGTTAATTATGTGAATGGTACAAAATTTTATTTCAAAATCATTCATGAATTTACAAAATTATTTTTCATTCATATAAAAATTAACGGATCAACCTATGTAGCAAATGGCATGTCTACATACAATTGGCATTATTAACATATGGTTAATTACGTGAATGGTAGATGAATTTTACCCCTAATTTCAAAATCATGTATGAAATGAATTTTGCTTCAAAACTATAAATGAACTCACACAATTGTTTTCCATCTATACAAAAGTTAATTACATTCATAAGTCAAAACTAACAAGCCAATCCATGTGGAAAAAAAAAAAAAAAAAAACCACATGTTTCTGTTGGGAATTTGAGGGAATCCCTGATTTCGTGAAACCACAGTGCCAGATTCTATCACGATTTTGACCTGATGGCTTCACAAAAACCAAGAGGATTTCTTCCCTCTGGTTTTGCTACCCACAAAAGAGAAATCCCCCACCCCTTCTCGCTGGTGGCGGGGTGGGCGTGGAGGAAGGTGGCGTGATGATAGTTGTGGCGGCGATGGGGTGGTGTGGGTGGCGCAAGTTGGGGTGGGTGGGTTTCTGGAGAAAGATGACATTTTTATTTTTTTTGAAATATTTTTTTAAGCATTAAATGCAATTTACATGATATATTTTAATAATGCTAACTATCTGCCACATAGACGCATAGTTTGCAACGTGGCTAACTCGTTAGTTTTTACTAACGACTAAGTTAACTTTTGTATAAATGAAAAACAATTGTATGAATTCATGTATGATTCGAAAACAAAGTTCGTTTATGTATTGTTTTGAAACAATGGATAAACTTCACATACTATTCACGTAATTAACTATATTTTAATAATGTCAATTGCCTGTCACATAAGAGCGACATTTACCACATGAGCTGCTGTTAGTTTTGACTAACATATGTATATTTTTGTATGGATAAAAAACAATTTTGTGAGTTCATAAATCATAACTACCATTCACGTAATTAATCTATTAATTTGAATATAATATGCTATGAGTTCGTTAATTACTTCATATTAAAAATTGAATTAATATTCTAAATTAATTAAAAGTAAAACTCTTGTTTTTCATTATACAGATTCTCCTTTCTCCCTTCATGTGATTATGCGTCAACATCCTCGAATTCCAAACAAATAGAATAATAAAAATAATGAATAATTTATGCTTGTTCAAATTGTTTATGCTTGTCCAAATTAGACTGCTGAACTTAAGCATCCATTCTTCCCATTGAATATGCTTTCACATGTCCTCAAGGCAATGCCAGGACAAACCATTTAATAGTACTATGATATTTAAAACTATTTTCCCTTAAAAATCTAGTCAAAACAATTAATTAAGAAAATAGAAGTGGGTCCCATGTTGTGCGTGGGACTTTCAAATTCTTCACACCCACTTTTCACAAGGCAAATACAATTAATATATGTGGTTGGTGGAATAAAAGTTTGTGCAAATTATTATTCTCAATCAAACTAATATTCTTAAAATATTGTGTACATAGAAAAATTAAACAAATGCATGAAAATATGGCATGCTACAAGTTAATATATGCAATATTATCTTAATCCTAATTAAGGAAGACATACCTTGTAATCCAATTCATGGAACATTTTATTTTACGAGTTAGATAAGACGATCGTATACACTTTAAAAATAAGTATGAAATATTTAAGGAAAATGCTACTTGTATAGATTTTGTGTACATATTGGTGTACAGTCGCTGACGTGGCATTAAAGGTAAATAACCAATTTGCCCTTAACAAAATCATAATTTCTTTCAAGACAATAATATATATTGTGGAGAGAGAAAGTTCAACTCTATTTCTCCGTCTCCGTTCGTGGAGAGAGAAAGTCACTACTTATTTCTCCGTTCGGTTGTGGTCTCCGACGAAATCACTAAACCACTTGCACAGGTAAGTTCAATTTCACGGGTTGAAAAAAATCCGTCTTAATCGCCAAATCTTTGACATTATTAGGGTTCTTGATTATCTAGATTCTGACGAAATGAGGTAAAATTCCTTTGTAACAATTGGGTTAAAAAATGGTTGTTTATCAATAATTCGGTTTTGAAAGAGTTGGGTTCACATAGAATGAATTTTCGAATATTTGAATATTTGTAATTTTGAAACCGGTATTTGATTTGCGGTTATAGTTCATTTATGTTCTTGAATATCTGTGTACTGAATAAATTGTATATGAAAAATTATGAATTAGGTTACTTCTTGCACACATATGTAATATTTATGATCTTTGTAAATATTACATATTATGCACAAAATGTAGAACAAGAAACCGTGGTATTATTTTACGTATCTTGTTGGTAATTCATGTACATTTGTGAATGAAACAAAGAGATATGATAGGAAAGAACAAAGGAATATGTCACGATTGCGCAGACGGCCGGTCACAAACTTGTGGGAATGTTCGAATAAATATCGATGTCCGGTATGTCGAGAGGACTTCGTGAAATGGATGGAGGTGGAGAAGAGAACGGTTAACTTAGGGAGATTATTCTTTTGTTGTACTAGTAATTGTGGTTATTTCAAGTGGAGCGATGTGTCGCCAATTCAAAAATCCATAATATGTGAAGGTGATTCAAGTGGAGTATCGTCGGCAACATCTGTGGATGATCCTGTTCAAACTGAAAATCTATCACGTATATTCAAAATGTTTGCCCGGATATCCGAAGAAGAAGAAGACGTGGAGATATCCCTCAACATAACAATTCGAAAAGGAAAAGATATTGTGGAAGAGAACGGAAAAATAAAGGGCCCGACCGGAGATCATTGAATGCATTTTGTTATAGGAAGTCTCTTAGGTTGTGTTTGATTGGGTTGATTTTCCATGGAAAATTTTCATTTTCCACCCATTTTCCAACTTTGGTCTGTTTGATTGGCAAAATTTTCCCTGGAAAATGTATTTTCCCACTTATTTTCCATCTTTTGTTTGATTGAAATTTTTGATTTGCCATGGAAAATATTTTCCATGTTTTCCACTTTTGGCCATATTTTCCTTGTTTTCAAGGAAAATATTTTCTTGGTGGGATAGGAGAATTTATTTTCCATGGAAAATTTGTTAACCTTTTCCAACCCATTTATTTTCCATGGAAAATTTGTTAACATTTTCCAATCCAAATTTTCTTGGTAATTCATTTCCATGGAAAATATTTTCTTGCCACCCAAATTTTCCACTTGCAATCAAACACAACCTTAATGGTAGATTTGCAAACTTGTATTTGAGTGGTTTCTTGTACTTTAGTATGGATGTTTTTGTTCAATAATTACTTTGCCGAATGACCCGTTTAGTTCTATGTATGAAGTATGGATGTTTTGTTTAGTAATTACTTTGCCAAATGACCCGCTTAGTTCTATGTATGAAGTATGGACGTTTTGTTTAGTTATTATTTTGCTGAATGACCCGTTTAGTTATATGTATGAAGTGCCTGACTTTGGAATTGTAGAATGAATTTTGTGTGTGAAGAAACTGAATTTTGAATGTCTGTGCAGCAACTGAATTAAAAGTCCTTCCATATTTGTATAATCTGCTTCATATGAAACTAGTACAGGTCCATGCAACTGTGTATAATCTGCCTACTATAACACTAACTTTCAAATTATGTTATGTTGAAATAATCAGCCGAAATAATGAAAAAAAAAATCATGAAAAAATCAGCTGAGTTATACAATTAAAATCATGAAAAACAAAAAAAAAAGAAAAGAAAAGAAATTGGCCTACTGGGCGATCGCCCAGAATAAGCCTAGGCGATCGCCTAATTTGGTTCTGCTCCAAATGGGCTCTACTGGGCGATCGCCCGGAATAAGCCTGGGCGATTGCCTGGGGTATTCTGAAACCAGTTGAAATTATATGCACTAAAATCACGTGAGTTCAAATTTTATTCATGCAATATCCATCATTCATATCACATAAGTTCAAATTTCATTCATGCAATATCCACCATTCAATCCATTCAAAAAGTTATGAAGGAATACAAATTACATGCTACAACATATTGATAGTTTGACTATTACAATCCTCCATTGATCCGAGAATTGTAGCTTCCATTGGTTGTGGATTCAACCCATACGTATGCAACATGTGAACTGCAATTGACAGGCTCCAATGTTGATAGTTAGATCCATGCATCTGTGAACGAAACAAAAATATGTATGATTAATTGAATTTTTGCTGAATACATTCTTACTAATAAAAGTAACAACACTCCGAA
This sequence comes from Forsythia suspensa, assembly GCA_023638005.1. NCBI lineage: Eukaryota > Viridiplantae > Streptophyta > Magnoliopsida > Lamiales > Oleaceae > Forsythia > Forsythia suspensa. Next base: position 31,978,831 of record CM042674.1, on the reverse strand, counting down.
ATTAGCATTACTTACCGGTGACGGAATTGAATAAGGAAGAGGGGGCAATGATTGCTGGGATGGTTGAGTGAGATCACCGATATCTTCTCTATTCTTGTGGCTCGAAACTCTTGGACTTGCTTGATTTTGAATGCACCGTGTGTCGTATATTAGTTGACATGACAAAATATTTTACAAAGTATATATTTGAAGGCATACCTTAGCTTTTCTTGAGATCGTTCCAAATGGCTTTTTCTGTGTAATTTCTTAGGAGCTCTCTTTGTTTTCTTGTAAGTTGGATTCAGAATGTTTTCATTAGAATTCTGTTCTGCTGCAATGTTATTAATTCCACATGTTTGTCTCGATTTCGATATAGACAAGTCATTTGATTGAAATTCAATCCACTCCATAATCTCCCGAGTTCATTCTTCGTCGTCTGCCACTTTTGCAAATGCAATACACATTTGATCATACCTTAACTGTCCAGGAGTAGTAATCCAACCATCATAATTTATTTTTACCCTCGTGTGAAGTCTACTCACATCTCTCCTCCATCTTCTCAATATATAAGTATCGGGAACTATTCTGATATCGTTGCGGATCAACACTGAGATAGCATGTTTGCAAATTATTCCTCTAAACTCGAACAAATGACAACTACATACAAATTGAAGTTTCGTCCCTATGTAATGAAACCGAAAATATTTTTTTTTTCGCTCCCTCGTTGAAGATGATATCCTCTCGAACCTCATATTTCATTCCCAAAAAATATCTTGAGAAAAGATTACCTCATAATACACTTTTAGCGAAGAAACTCTTCTTGAAATTCCCTCGAACTTTGATATTGTGTATACTTCTTGAAATTGCTTCTCCATGTCATATTTTGTTGCACATGGGACCATTTGTGAAAATGACCTAAAATCCACTTGAAACTCCTTCTCCACTTTACTCCGCAATGCACGCACATATTGTTCAACAAATTACTTAAGTGATGTTTTCGCATGCACATAACCATCGAAAAATGCATTCATACTCTTACTACATTGAGTAGTGGACATCCCTGCCCAAAAACTAGTTTTCAAGAAACATGGAACCCAACGGCTTCTATCTTTATAAACTTCATACAACCAATCATTCTCCTGCAATGTATACAATGGAATCATCTCACTCCAATCCTGTTCAAATTCTACAGGATTTTGTGAATCATAAACTACAGCATGGATAGCAGAAAGTATATTACTCTTATGACTATGGTTACCAAATTTCTCAGGTAACTTCTTCAATATATGCCACAAACACCATCTATGCTTCGTATTAGGTAAAACAATTTGAATTGCATTTTGTATTGTCCTATCTTGATCCGTAATAATTCCATTGGGATGCTGGTCATCCATGCATTGAAGCCATGTCCTAAATAGCCAAACAAAAATCTCCGTATCTTCATTAGAAACTAAACCACAACCAAGCAATGTTGATTGTCCATGATGATTCACTCCAACAAAAGGGGCAAACGACATGTCATACTTATTAGTCAAGTATGTGGTATCAAAAGTAACTACATCACCAAATTCTTTATATACCTGTCCACCTATTATATGTCCAAAATACGTTCTTCAATCGAGACTCTTCATCCAAATTCATACTAAAGTAAAAACCAAGACAATGTGATTGCATTTTGAAAAAGTAAGCTTGTATTGCAGCAGCATCGCCTTCCCCAAGTCTTAATCGCCTCACTTTGTCAATTTAATTTCTACAAACTTTTTCCACACAAGTCATTTTCTCATACCCACTAGCTTCAACAACAGCCGAATTGAAACTTTTGTGCAATGGAATTCCAGCTATATCATCTACTTCAAGCTTCCGTTTCACATGTGCACTTAGTTCTCGATTGCATCGGTACAACCTGGATTTCGAAGGACTAGTTTTATGATTATGTTCAAGATGGAGTGAGTTAATTCGCCATGTTCTACAAATCTCTAAACTCGCTGTCATCCTAGCTTTACATCCTGTTTGAATGGTTGGTTGAGGCTTTAAAGATGTACTTGTGGTACTAGTTCTTCGACCTTCTCGACTACATGTATACGTCACGTATCTTACAATCCCATCGTCACCTTTCTTTGAATTTCTTTTTCTAACTGGAAAACCTACATTATAAGCATACCTTTTATAATATTCAAATACTTCTTTCTCGTCTTTAAATTTCATCCCAACCTCAGGTACATTCAAACTACATTCGACTAAAAGTTCATCATTCAATTTGTTCACATTTTTCCTTACCATCTCATTATCAGAATCTCCCAACATTTCAACATCCAAATTTACTCTCCGATCATCGGAATATGAAGCACAATTTACTGGATAGAAATACGACATTACAAAAAATAAATAACAAATTAGCACTTATACTAAATGCCCAATCGAATAACAAATATTGGTGCAAAGAAAAAATTGAAGTCATTATTTTTCCTACATAACCTCTTCGGATAAAAATACACATTTGAAAATAGAACAATAATTTATCACCAAGACCCACACGAAGAAAAAAATTCGAAGATGAAAATAATTAGATTTCTCGGCTTCATGAAATAACATATGGCATTGACAAACCAAAAAAAAATATACATAACTGTGTGAATCATCTAAGAGAAGAAAATAGATGATGGATTGTTAGCGTCGAAGAGAAGAGAAAATAAGCGTCATTTTCACCGGAGAAAGATGGAAATAAGATTTCTTTTTGCCTCGCTTTATCTTCCTAGCACACATTAGCGTCGAAGAGAAGAGAAAATAAGCGTCCTTTTCGCCGGAGAAAGATGGAAAGAAGATTTGTTTTTGCCTCCTTTTTTGCGTCTGTTTTATCTTCCCAGCACAGTTTGGTTCCCGCCTATGTGTATTTAGGATTAGGGCAAGGTTTTAAATCAAATATATCATGATATATTACATTATATAATCTCGCGATATTTTCATATTTAAAACCTTTAATGCCACGTCAGCGACTGTACACCAATCAGTACACAAAATCTGTACAAGTAGCATTTCCCAATATTTAAACTCAAATATTGAAAGATCAATTACTGAGATATTACATAGCCCCGTTCTCCTACCCATAGTGGGCAAGAATTATCTTGCCCATTGTGGACGTGGCATGCTGTGTCAATAATTTAATCACTTGTGACAAACGGCCACGTCATCCAACCATTACCCACCCACCCACCCCCACCCACCCACCCACGATAATCAACCCCTCACGCTCTCTCTATTTCCAAGATTTGGGTGCCCAAAATCGCTGTTCTCCCTTTTGACGACCCGCTTTCTCCCTTTTTCCTTTTCTCGGCGATCCACTTTCTCCCTTTCCTTTTTCGCTTCAATGGCTTGGTGAATCAAAAGCTAGTATAACAATCAAAGCATTCACAACAAACGAATCATGCTTTATATTCGTGTCCATTCGTCGGCGATTTCTTCAAGTTTTTATTCTTCTCGTCGGCAGCAAAAACCGGAGGACAATAGCTTTAACACAGGCAAAAAATCCTTGCTAGCACAATGCGATGATGATGATGAAGAAATTAAAGGGTGGACTTTACCTTTGTTTCTCATTTTCATGGTATTTTTGAAGGGTTTTGTGAATGGCAGTAGGTGATTTTGGTGCAAAATCACGTAAATAGAGAGAGAGTGTGTGTGTGTGTGTGTGAGGGCTGATTATTGTGGGTGGGTGGGTAGGTAGGTGGGTGGGTGTTATGGGATTGGGTGGGTAATGGTTGGGTAACGTGGCTGTTTGTCACGAGTGATTAAATTGTTGATACAACAATGGGCGGAGAGAACGAGGTTGAGATATTACATTAGCATGTTTTGATTAATGATTTAAATTGGATCAAGACAAGACAATCGACAAAATTTATTGCATATATCTCTTCTTGAATCTTGTTCAATCTTTATAACAATATCTTAGTCACCACGAGAAAATAAACCACTCTAAAAATTAAAAAGTAATGTGTCAAAAATTGTTCAATCCCTTTTGGATAGTAGTTATTTCATATATTAAAAATGTGATTTCTTTTTTCATTCGAAAAGTAATTATAATGAGTGATTCACATACAGGGTTTTTCATTATGAATGAGAACCGTAATTTTCTTGTAATAAGATTGGATTTGAGAAGAAGATCTGACTTAGAACATGTTGAAACCATTGTTGGAATTTGAGTTTGGCACATATTCTTATGTATGAGTTGGGGTAATTCACACAAACTTTTTGCACCTGATTCAATGTCATTGCATTGGAAATTGACAATTGGACTTTGGGTGTAGATGAAGGGTTGGCTTATAAGATATCTCCGACGGTGGTGGGGAGGGCCACTGTAGGGTGTGGTAGTAAGTGAAGAAGACAATAAAATTCTATTTTATTTTGTTATTTTATTTGTTTTAAACTCTTTTCTTATTTGTTTTTAATTTTTTATGATTTACGCGTTAAGATTAAAAAGTTTAAGACTTTACAATATATTTTTAAAATGTTGAAGACCTCTGCTGCAAATCTCTCTCTCTCTCTCTCTCTCTCTATTTATGTTAACTGCAAATTTACCAAAAAGAACCATATACACGATTACAGAAAGGTTAGAGATGGTATGTACGAATAAAATTGAGACAATCTTCAAATGTTAGGAATCTAAGTGTAATTTATCCCAAAAAAAAGGGTACGCAATATGTATTTTGGGTGCAAAATCAATTGGATTTTGGGTGTAGGTGAGGGGTTGGCTTATAAGGCGTTTTTGACAGTGGTTGGTGTTGGTGGATTTTGGTGGGGGTAGCGGCGGTGGTGGCCACTGGCCACTCGTGGGAATGTGGTGGTGTTTAAAAAGACAATAATTTTTTTTCTTCTTTTGTTCTTTTTATTTTCAATTCTTTCAATTATTTATTTTTTCTTATTGTTTCTTATTTTTGGGACTTAGGTCTTAAGATTAAAAAAATTAGAACTTTATGACATATTTTTGAAAGATTGGGGACCTCTACTACAAACTCCTCTTTTTTATTTGTTTTAGCCCATGTTTTGTAGTGCAGAAATTATTTTTTAAATGCTTATATCATAAGTTGTGGGTGAATATATAAATAAAAAGTGGGTTATAAGTTGTGGGTCCTATGAAATGTTTCTCTAAAAAGTATGTTTGACCATTTTGACCAGTTGAAATTATAATTTAAGCACTATCAAATAGGGGTGTGCATTTTAACTAAAATCGAACCTCCCGAATTGAAATCGAACCGGAAGCAAAGGTTCTGGTCCGGTTCTAAAAAAGTAAAATAAGAAATCGGAATCGAGAACCAAGAACCGACCAGTCCGATTCAGTTCTTGGTTCTTGAACTAGAACCGTGAGTACCCGACTTAGAACCGAATTTGTCATTTTTTTATAAATTTTTTATTTTTTTACAATTTATTCACTCTAAATCAACCCAACCCAAACCAACCCAACACTACAATACTAAAGACAATAGTTCAAGACTCAAACTAAAACTCCAAAACCTACCACTCCTAAATCCAAACTCAATTGACACAATTCCAAATACTCAAATTCCAAAATTTTAATCGATATTTACTCAGATACACAATACATCGTATGTCTATCACTCTCGTTCAACACATAGTGAGACGGCGAAGACGAAACTTTTCTTCAAGTAAAACAAATCATCAACTTTAAGAGATAATTTTTCTTTTTCTAATCCTAATTCATGAGTTTGCTATTCTAGTGTCTATTTTTCGATTTAGAAATTTTTTTAATATCTAACGATTTTAACATTAACCGATTTGCAATTTTTAGTTTTTTCAATGTTGTCAACTCACGATTTAAAAAAAAATGTTATAAATAGAAACGAATTGAAATCGGAACCAATAATTCGGGTTTAGTTCCAATAATTATGTGGAATCGAATTATTCCATTTACAAAATACTCAAAGTGTAATAGATAGTTTTGAGTATTAAAATACTCGAAGTGACCCACCCGACACCTATCTTTACTATTAAATATGGGATAAGTTTATTTAAATTGATAGATAAAACTATCTATGTAAATTATTCAAAGATTGTGGATGATAAAATTGATGGAAATGAAATTAAAGATGATTTTCAAATTTGATTCTTATATTGAAATGGACATGTGGACTTGTTAACTGAGGGAGAAGATGAGGGTGGATTAATTACATATTCCTATTTTTGTCGTCTCATAAATACTTTCATATTAACAAATGGGCCCACCCTTTCTATATTTCCAACTAAACAAACTTTCATTCAACAATGGTGGTTCCTCTTCCTATAAACTATAGACTATCCGCAGACACACGTGCGCATATATATGTATATACTATATACACACAAACACACAGGACAGTATATACATATAAAACCCGTTGGATCTGATCCAACCAGAACCATTACATTCTCTCTCTGGAGTATAGCCTGCCTAGCAATTCACGCCTTTTCTTGCAATCGACAGTGAATCAAGAATGACGGAGGAGGGCGGAAATAAATGGGTGTTGATGGTGACGGCACAGACGCCAACGAACATAGCGGTGATTAAGTATTGGGGTAAGAGGGACGAGAAGCTGATTTTGCCCATCAATGATAGCATCAGCGTCACTCTTGACCCCTCCCACCTCTGCACCACCACTTCCGTCGCCGTCAGCCCTGACTTCACTCACGATCGCATGTGGCTCAACGGCAAGGTATACCAGCTAATTAATTGTCTTGTCTATGAGCTTAAGATGGGCTGTGTGTATTCATTTCAATTTATTCATCAACACGCCCACCCTCGTGTGGGTTGAAGTCTGGCATGTACATAATTTTTAGTAAATGGGTGAGTGCAACAGCTTTGATACCATCTTGCCTAAAATCTTAAGCTGACAGTGATAGGTACATGTACTGAATTAAATCTTGTAATGTTTAATCTGGATCAGTAATCTTATTATTTGACATTCCTTTAATTTCGATTATAGTTAAGTCTTGCTTAATTGTGTTTAGCTCTGTTGAGTAGATTTGGTTTTTCCTCCTAAAGATATTCTTTTTTTTTAATTTATGGTGATCAGGAATAGAGATGTTTAGTGGAACAGGTTCTGATTTCATTGTTTATGTACGAATTCCTGATTTATGTAGGAAATATCCCTTTCTGGAGGTAGGTTCCAAAGTTGTTTAAGGGAAATTCGTTCACGTGCTAGTGAAGTTGAGGACGACGAGAAAGGTATTAAGATCACAAAGAAGGATTGGGAGAAGCTTCATGTGCATATTGCTTCTTATAACAATTTCCCTACTGCCGCTGGCTTAGCTTCATCTGCTGCTGGTTTTGCCTGCCTGGGTAAATAAACTCCCTTCATAATTATGAATGGATATGACAACATTACACTTTTTCCCCCCTATTGTACGGTTGATCTTTTAGCTTATTTAAATACTAGAGTCTTTAGGAGACTTGAATCTGTAATTAAAATTTTTGGTTAATGGAATTTATGTAGTTACTTTCGAACCTCACGAGGCGATAACATCATAGTAGTAAAAAATCACGTTGATTTGATGGGATATAAGTGATCTTTGTAACATTGTATATTAAAAGTAGAAAAGGTGGTGACATCTAATGGGATTTTGTGACGATTTTAAGTGTGGTCATGCTATTCTCTGAGAGTACTTTGTTGATTTACTTGGTTTATGATCTATCTGTTTGAGAGTTGTTATTTGATCCAAATGTAAGCTTTACTAGACTCCAATTCTAGTACCAGGCCATATGGTTGGTTTACACCTCATATTTTACCAGCTAATCTTGCAAAATGTCTTTACTTTACAATTTATATTACTTTATGTATTTGTCCTAATGGTTTTGAGAAGTTTGACTTGTGTTTTTAAAATACTCTTGTTGTTATCTGCAAAAGTTACAATTACCATGCAAAGGCAGTTAATTTCAGGGCTCGAACATGTGAATGAAGGCTTTAAATCTTAATATGTTTAAAAGAGTTTGCTAGTTGAAGCACACTCATGTACATTTATTTTACATGTTTGGTACAGTAAATTGATTGTGTTGTATGTCTACTTGCCGAAGTTTTTGGATAAGTAACCTTAACCAAGTCACCTTTTTTTCCCTCTTCCTTTTACAGTGTTTAGCCTTGCTAAGCTAATGAATTTGAAGGAAGATCAAAGTAAACTTTCTGCTATAGCAAGGTATTTGTTTATCTCTATGTGCATTACTTTAATTATTTTCCCTTGTATTTACGCTCTGTCTTGAGATTTTCTAGAGTTGCTATACACCTTGTTTTATTTGTGTTCAAGAGAATTATGCAAACATGAAAACTGATTGTTGTTTATATTCTCATTTAGGCAAGGTTCAGGAAGTGCTTGTCGCAGCCTGTACGGTGGATTTGTGAAGTGGATCATGGGAAAAGTATGATTGGTTTCTAAGTTTTATTATAAGGGTATGCTTTCTCGAAAGCATGCTATTGGCCGTGATTTTTTTTTTTTTTTTTAAATTCCTTTTTTACTGAATGTCTGCAGGAGGAAAATGGGAGCGACAGCATGGCTGTTCAACTTGCAGATGAGAATCATTGGGATGACCTTGTTATTATCATTGCTGTTGTATGTACCCGTTCTCTTTCAAATAGTAATGACTTACCATATAAAACATCATTATCATCTTTTTACTGCACCTAGTTCTCAAGATATAAGATCATTATGACAGATATCTTATGTCTTTAGTTTTCTCCCTCCTAAAGACTGGGAAAAAAGTTTCCCTTAGTGAACAAAATAACTCTTCTGTTTTGTGTAAATTTAATGCTAAGATCCAAACAATAAACTTAATTTGGTCTACATTTAGTTCCACTTCTTATTATCGCAGTCGTTTATATCCATCCTCTTATTATTATTGGGGTAAATAGCACAAAACGTCCCTACCTATTGAGGGTATTGTGGAAAACGTCCTTACCTTCAAAATTTTGGCATTTTCACCCTTACCTCTCTTCGATTTCTGCAAGAAACGTCCTTCACCCAAAAATCAGCCATTAACTTAGGGATAAATTAGTCCAACCACTTTTTCACATATATATTACTTCTTTTAAAATTGGGGCTTCCCAAATTGCATGGCAGTGCCCCGTCCCCAAATCTAAAAGTCAAACCGATGGAAACCATGGCACCTTTAATTTTAAAACTAAGTGATCATCTCCTTCGTATAGTACATACTGCAAATAGGAATGTTTGATTTAACAATTAAATCTTTCTCATGTGTCAACTAAGAAAAATAGAATTTTCCTCACAAGCAAACCAAAAATTTATATCACGTAGATAATGCAACTTGAGCATTTTCATGTGACATTATCCAAACAATTTGGTTTCACAATCAAACAAACATGCAACAGTAAACTAATTCCGGAGAAAATGGTACATTGAACTATTAGCAATCCCACCCAACGGATGTCTCAGATGCATATATTCATTGGACTCTCTAATTCCTAGTAGGCCAAAAATACATTTTCTGCTCATGTATGAGATATAGGATAAAAATGATTTCTAAACATGAATCTAGTGAAAGTTCTAGGAGTATAAGAAACACCAAGAAATTGAGTCATTTTGAAACTTCACAACTTGAATGTTTTCAAGAAACGTGAAGGAAAAAATATTAATAACTCAAATATTCAACATACTTCATTAAGTATTCTCCCTTTGAAATCCACATCTGTTTCAGAAAGTACTTTCTCTTGCGCAGTAGCAAGGCCCCTCTTGAGAGTAGACTAGCACGAAGGAGATTATCACTTGGTTTTTAAAATTAAAGGTGCCATGGTTTCCACTGGTTTCAGCTTTTCAGATTTGGGGACGGGGGCCTGCCATGCAATTTTGGAAATTGCATGGGAAGCCCTCCAATTTTAAAAGAAGTAATATATATGTGAAAAAAGTGGTTGGACTAATTTACCCCTAAGTTAATGGTGATTTTTGGTGAAAGGGCGTTTTCTTGAGAAATCAATGAGGTAGGGGTGAAAATGCCAAAATTTTGAAGGTAATGACGTTTTGCTTGAAATCCAAAGAGGTAAGGGTGAAAATGCCAAAATTTTGAAGGTAAGGACGTTTTCCACAATACCCTCAATAGGTAGGGACGTTTTGTGCTATTTACCCTTATTATTGCAATCCTTGATATCTATTCAGACTATTCTCATTATGTGTTCCAGTGCTAACAGCATTTTCTAGTTGATTTAAAGCACTTGCTGCCTTTTCTTGGTCCAATTTGAGGTTATGTGATTCTACTTAAAATATTCTACTTTTCTTACAAAATGACAACTTTACAACTAGGATGTTGCAACTTGCAAGGACTATTTTCATCCATTGGCTAATAAAATATTGTTCTCCAATATTTTCATAATATGGTTATTTATAATCTCGTAATAATTTAGTTTTAACATATACATTTAATCTTTGATTGAAAACATGCAATCTTTAAAAAAAAAAATTAAATTAGCAAATATATATTATATTTTTTGACTTGTGTGCCTTTTAAAGTTGAAAAAGAATTGAAAAACTAAATGTCCTGCTACTTGTCTCCTTATGACGCATATAAAGCCATCAGGATTCTTTCTTATGAATCAGATGTACTGGTTATGAAGCAGATATACTGGTTTGGTTTCCCATGATAAGTATTCTGTGAAACGTGTTTACTTTTTGTTATTAAAATGATTCTACTATTGATTTCAGGTAAGTTCACGACAGAAGGAAACAAGTAGTACCTCAGGGATGCTTGAGACAGTCGAAACCAGTATGCTTATACAACATAGAGCAAAGGTATAGCATGGTCCTCCTAATTCTATCGAGTGCTTTCTGAATATGTTTTTTCCTAGATTTTAAAATGCTTTATGCTTCCCAAGTGGTTCTGAGGACCTTAACAGTTTCTCATGTGCCTTTTCTTTTGTGTCTGATGACTGATGACCAGACCTCACTTTGATATTGAGTCGTAGATTTACCACAATTCTCATTTACATATTGTATTTTTACAGGAAGTAGTACCCAAACGCATAATTCAAATGGAGGAAGCAATAAAGAATCGCGATTTTCCATCTTTTGCTCGTCTGGCTTGTGCAGACAGTAATCAATTTCACGCAGTCTGCCTGGATACAACGCCCCCTATATTCTACATGAATGACACGTCTCATAGGCAAACATTCTTTCCTATTTGATTCAATTACCTTGGGGGTGGCTTGTGGTTGTCTACCTTTTCTTTTTTAAATATATTTTGGTAAAACGTAAATTTAATATCGGCAAGACATTACTTTTCAGGATAATCAGCTGTGTTGAGAAATGGAATCGTTCTGAAGGAACCCCTCAGGTTATTTTTTCCTCTCTTTGCTGGTCTTGTTCAAAAACACAATGTGCATATAGTTCTCCGTGGATCTGTATCACAAAATAAGAAATTAATATATGGGATTCCCAAGAATTACTAAGTTCTAATGATAATGTACAGATAGGACAATGCAAGGCAGGATTTAATATCTACATTTTGAACTGTAATATGCTTGTCACGTTCGGTTCTTGTAAATGTTGAAGCAACTGCTTCTGAATATTGACTTTTGTTTTAATGTGCTTTATGATCTTTGACATGAAGCTTACTGCCAGAATGTAAATTTGAAAGATGAGATACAATATGGTCTATTTTCCTCGGGTTCACCTTTGAACTAATTGACGAAAGGCATCATTTTTTCCCTTTTCCCCCTTCATATTGTTTATGCATTGTCAATTCAATTTAAATGCATGCTCCTTTACCTTTTGTTTATAATATGACTTCAAAGTACAAAATGTACTGATGGCTAAATATTAGTGCAGTAGTTGAATTGTTTGAGTTGTAATTGCGTCTCAAACTCTGACATATCATTTGAACGAGTGCAGTGGTCGTTGTCTATCTTTGTTTTTTTTTTTTTTTTTTTTAAATCAGACGTCGACTAACAATATGATATTTATCAGGTGGCTTATACTTTTGATGCTGGGCCAAATGCAGTTCTCATTTCTCATAATAGAAAGACTGCTGCCCAACTGCTCCAGAGACTGCTCTTTTACTTCCCTCCTAACTCAGATACTGACTTGAACAGGTACCTTTCTCAATCTGGAATTTCTTTCATGGATAAATATGTAAATGTATCATGCTGAAATCAAATAAAATATTCTTCTTTGATTTACTATTGAGATAAGTCCATCTTGTATCATGGAATTTCCAGTTATGTCATTGGTGACAAGACAATATTACAAGATGCGGGCATTCAGGACATGAAGGATGTGGAAGCTTTGGCTCCACCTCCAGAGATTAAGGACAATATTCCAACACACAAGTACAAGGGAGATGTTAGTTACTTTATCTGCACAAGACCCGGGAGAGGTCCAGTACTGCTAACCGATGGTAGTCAAGCTCTCCTTGACCCCAAAACCGGGCTCCCCAAGTAAAGAGGGTCAAGTTAGGCGTTTTCGAGTGTATTTTCTTACTAAAATTTGTGAGCATTGTGTATTGCTTTAACATGTTTCAGTACCCCCATACAATTTGTAGTTTTGATCAGATTCCTTGTTCTATTTACTATGATCTATCAGACAAATTTGTGTAGGCAAATAAATGTAAGCCGCCTTCATGGACTTCAAAGAGAGAGCATTGGGATATATGGCTTTTAGAATTTACATCAAATTTTCAAATCACTGCCATAAATCAATTTGAATTTGCAATTTCTAGTCAACTGCAATTGACAGTTCGCATTTTTTTTTTTTTTGAAGAATACAACTCCACGTGTATGACATCTTTCTATTTTGGCCAATCTGACAAATTTTAATAGATTGTGGTTCAGAGTTCTTATATTTCATGACATCAAGTGCCACATTAATTATGAAGATATTGTCTATGACAATATTATTTCGTATCCATAATTTATGAGATAATTAATAATTTATTGAAATCTCATTATTTTTGGACACTTGTGCTTTTGCACGAATCAAAATATTTGATTAATCAACCTTTCTATAATTATTTCATTAAAAGTTTTTATTTAGTTTTTTTTTTTACTTTTTTCTTTCGAGGTATAGAGTCTTTGGCACCAACTGGTCGACTACGCTTCTGACGCACTTGAGATTTATTTGTTATAGTAGATTGTCTTACAAGGACATCGATTTTTGCAAGAGTATTTTCTGCTGGTACATATGATTTTGTCACTTTTTTTGAATCAACGAATAATTCGGGTAATTGGTTTGTAACTTTTGCAAGTGAATGCTTTTTTCAATATCTTGCTCGTATTGATTACTGCGGGGATCAAAATGAGATAGAGTTATTTCATTCCAATAAATTTTACCTTGTTTTTCGGGTTAGCTTTGCCCATCCGAAAGTTGGGAAAGTCATTTCATCAAAATGACAATCTGCAAAACGTGCAATAAATAAATCACTTGATTTGGTACGTTGTGGGAATAAATTTGAGACTTGGACAGCACAATCAAAAACTCGTAGATGAGAAATATTAGGTTAGTGGCCAAATGTAAGTTGTAAATGTAAGTATTCATAATAAGCAATTGGTCTTATACGAACCAATGATGCAGCATTTAATATAACATAACCCCAAACAGAAGTTGAGAGTTTTTTTTTTTTTTTTTCATAAGTAATGATATAGCAATCAATTGAAGACGTTTGATAAATGACTCTGCTAAACTATTTTGTGTATGGACATGAGCAATTGAATGTTCAATGACAATCTCAATTGACATACACTAATCATCGAGTGCTTGTGATCTAAAGTCACCAGCATTATCAAAACATATTATCTTGATTGAGTAATTGGAAAATTGATCTCGTAATTTTATGATTTAAGCAAATAGTCTAGCAAAAGCTGCATTTCTAGTTGAAAGCAAGTAAACATGGGACCATCTAGTAGAAGAATCAATTAACACCATAAAATAAGGAAATGGTCCACATGGTGGGTGGCCTACATATATCTCCATGAATTCTTTCCAAAAAAGTTGGATATTCGACACGAACTTTCGTAGTAAAAATCTAATGACTAACTTGACTTGTGAACAAGCTGCATATGAATAATAATTAGGTAAAATAATCTTCTGATTCTTTAGAGAATGTCTGTGTGAGTTGTTAATTATTCGACGCATCATTGTTGCTCCTGGATGTCTAAGTTGATCGTGCCAAAGTATAAAACTTTTTGGTTCAACAAATTTCAGGTTTATGACATTGTTTAATTCAATTATTTTTGTGAATGTATAATACATGCATATGGGAGTGCCATGAGTTTTTCTTTTGTCTGCTTTTGGCCGATACAAAAGAAGTTATGCAAATATATTCATTGTTATTTTCTTGTATCGTTTCAATGTGGTATTCATTATAGCAAATATATTTAAATTAAGCAAAATTTTTCTGAATTTGCTAGAATAAAGTACATCGTTTATATGTAATTTTGTATTATTTTTTAAGATAATACTAGCTCTTTCGGAGCCTTCAACGATATTTGATACACTTGATATCGTACTAACATATGCTAATGTTATGTTCAAAAAATATTTTTTGTCTTGAAGAATTGTATGAGTAGTTGCTAAACCGATATCTTGACAATTTATCATGAATCAATTATTTTCACTGAGTTATGATAAGTTCAAAATAATCATGCTATAATTGTACTTTTGGTTCATTATTGCCTAGGTTAAATACTATTAGAGGTCTCCGAATATTTGAACCTTGTGACGATAGGGTTTCAAACTTTTGATATCTAGCAATCATGATCCCAAACCTTTTAAACTTTTGTGCATGAGGCCCTATTGTGATGGAAAATGTCAATTTGACCGTTAAATTGTCATTTTTATTGAAATGACAATTTTACTCTTACTTTAATTTAGTGTAAATAGCGCAGAGACTAACTAACCTTTAAATTTTGTGATAATGAGGTTCTCGAAACTTTAAATTCTAACACCCGAGATTCTAAAAGTTTTAAAGTCTGTGCCTGATGTCCTTTTGTGATCTATAATGTTAGTTTGACCGTTAAAAAGTCAAAGTTTAAGTAAAATGATTAGTATGCTCATACTTAATTTTGAATTAAATAAAAATAAAAATAAAATAAAGAAACATAAGCAAAACAAAAACAAAAAAAAAAACAAATAATTATCTTCCTCAATTCCAAACTACTCATTCCAACTCCAGTGGAGCGGTATGTCATGATAATGGATTTGTATTTTCAAATTGCTGATGAAATTATTTGTTTGAATGGGTGGAGGTAATAATTTCATATTAATTTTTTCTTCTTCTTTGTAATGGTCAAATTAATTTTTTACATCACAAAAAGACCTTAGACATAGACATTTGGATGGTTTGGGATACCAGGAGATAAAAATCAAAAATTCAGGACCTCATTGTCACAAAATTAAAAGGTTAAGGACTTCTAGTGCTATTTATCCTAAATTAAATTAATGGTAAAACTTTCATTTTAATAAAAAAAATTGATCATTTAACAGGTTAACTGACGTTTTTGTCACAAAAGGACCTCAGGCGCAGATATTAAAAAAGTTTGGGATCCTGAATGCTAGAAATCAAAGGTTCATGACCTCATTGTCATAAGGTTTAAAAGTTCAGGACTTCTAGTGCTATTTATCCTAATTGCCAAATTATTGATCCTATGGAAACCCTCAGACAATTTGAATTGCCGCACTTAACATCCGGGGAAGAAAAACTGTCTCACACGATATAACTACTATTCATATTAAAAAATGAAGTTGTAACGTCGAATTAAGTCTCAAAAAAAAAAAAAGAGAGAGAAATAAAACGGGGTCAAGAATATGCAGTTACTTGTCCAAGATTGAGTCTTTCATAGCACCATCAGGATATGCAAAAAGATGTCCAGCATCTGGTATTTCATGGTATTGTACCCAAGGAAGCTTCTCGGCAATGTAGACGTAATGCTGCAGTGAAACGGGCACCAGTCCTTCCTCAAATGAACATGACCTTCTCTATCGGAAAAAGGGTTCTCATTTCTCAAGATCCATAGGGTCAAATTCCCATTGCCCAAACCCGACCATCATGTCACTATGGAGGGACTCGATCTAGAATACTCCTTGCTGAGTTGCATATTCCTAAACACAAGTAAAGTTGGCTATGGTGAAATTTATGTCAACGGCTGATGAAATCTCAAAGTTAACCAAACATGGGGAGGGGTTGGGCTATAATTTCAGCAAGTTTGCTACATGAGCCGATATTGTTGATTCTAAGTGTGTATACTCTTTAGAATAGAATACAAAACCAAATATTTTTCAATAGATGTCACCAACAGGACCAAAGAGAGGGGACCAACGCTCAACTCAAGTGAAGAATTTCTATTTGAAGGCATTACAATTCAAAGTCAATGTGGAGGTTGTTAGAAATTGACTTGATATTCTCCAATTTAAATAGAAAATGTTTTCTCAAGTAATATAGGATTATCATGAATCCTCAGTTAAATGAAAGTCATACTTTGTATTCTTTTCATCCAGGTATTAAGATATTCATGGATAATTATCTTGGATTCTTGGAGCAAGAGACCTTTGTTAACTTACTGTGTATATTCTAGTATAATGGTTTTTTTAGTATGTAGATTCTTCGGTGAACTAGGCGATTTGAGTGTAGAGATACTAAAAACATAGACAGCCGCAAAGAATGAGGCAATCTCAAATTGTTCATGTTCAAATAGTGTGTTGTTATTTGTAACAATCTTTTAACGATAAAATTTCTTTAAGCTCGTAAGTTTCTCTCATATTGGACACAGATTCCCAACACATAAAATCAATTTTCTAATTTGTTTATTATTTTATTTTTCATCAAAATTGAATCCTTGACGAAAATAATATCTCATAATCATCTGAATGAATATATCTATTTGTAATGGCATAAATAAATACTACCAAAATTATAGGTCAATAATGTCACTACATTAGGAAGTAGACAACTAAGTGACATCATCAAGACCTAATTAGGACCCATTTCGGAGTTTGTTGGATTAAATTGGTTGATTCAGAGAAAATTTAGCTATTAGCCTTAATTGGATGGAAAATTTATGCACTTTACCAAATATAATCCAAGTGCAAGACATATATAAAAAGATATATTGAGCAGGTAAACATAATTCTAACATACAACACATTTTCTTATACTTTATGCACTTATTGTCTTGTGTGCATTAAATTCAAATTGGTCGGCTAACTTGAGTGTCTGATGGCCTCTATTGGGTGATCTCAGTGCCGCCTTAGACCTGTGTTATTTTGCAGGTTAGTCCCAGAATCAACACTATAATAGACATTATTAAATCCAACGTGTTATCACGGGAACAACATAAGGTCTAATGTTGTGCACCCATATCAAGTTCAAGGGGTTAATTACACTAATTGTCACTGAAACTTGTGCAAAATTTAAATTTGATCATTAGAGTATTTTTTTTTTTATCAGTCACTAAAATTATTCATAATTTCATAAATAGTCACTCAATTTCTCTCAGACATGGATTCGGTACTGTTTTCGACTGATGATATTGATTTATGGATTGTGTTTGTATTGAGGCAATGGCAAGCGAGATGAGGAAAACCTAAGGGTGTGTTTGATTGGAAGATTTTCCATGGAAAATGTCTAATCCAAAAAAATCTTGTCATCAGCGTACTAAAATATTTTCCATATGCTTTGATCACATACGAAAAATCTTAGGTCCTTTTTGGTTTTTTTTTTCCTACTTACATAGAAAATCTTTTCTTATCAATAGAATCAATCAAACACACCCTAAGAGACTAAGAGAATATGCTCTTATCTTAGGTCCTTTTTTTTTTCCAATGCAATTGGAATGGCTCCTTGTGAAGTGGTTAATGACTTGATGACAGGCTTGCTTGAACGAGTGAAATTTCGTTTAGCTACCGAATCTTAGATAAATCTGTTGGATTTTTTATCTATATAATGAACTACATATTGTATTGCAATTATACGATCTATCCGATTAATAGCCATTAAGTGATTCGATTGATCCTCTCGAACATCTCGAATCGAAAGACGAGACCAGAATGCCAGAGACCAAATCCTAGTCCAATTAGGATTGATGGACTTAATTGAACTTTGGGTATCGAATATCATAAATAGGGTTATGGTCCCCCGTCCAATCACAATTTTTCTTTTTCTTTTCACACCATTATGTATGTAGTCCATCAACACTATCGGTATTATTAGAATCTGAAAAATTCAACCTTCAATTTCAACATCAATAGAGATTAAATTAACCCTAAAATTAATACTCATAGTTTAGTAATTAAATATTTATTCATCTTCATGTAAAATCATAGAAAGGATAATATTTTCAAGTTAGTAATAAATGCACCACTCCAACTAATTATCTTTAAAATGCTCAACAAGACACTATTTATTGAAAATAAATACGACCAGAGAGAAAACGATGCCTATCCATTGACATGATATATGAATTCTTTAATTATGTGTATCTAATTAAATAATATAGATTCTATTTCTAACAATTGGTATTAGAGATAATATCATATTGAATTATCGAGATGATAATTATTTTACTAATTTATTAAATGCTCAAATTGTACACATGAATAAAAGTTTTTCTTTTCTCACTGAAAATTCTTAAATTGTATGTTTATCGTGTTTTTAACATGCTTAATCCTTTCGGTGTCGCTGGATTGGAATTAAAGAATATTTTTTGAGCATGCTTAATTCCTTTGGTGTTGATGTATTGCGTTTTTTGGCATGCTTTAATCCCTTTGAAGAAAAATTCAGATTAAAGAATTAAAGATTAAAAAAAAAAAAAAAAAAAAAATCCTGGAAGGGAAAGCAACGCCGGCGCCACTATCTGCGCTGCTGGGAGGAAACAGCAGCGCCCAGTTCTGGCACTGCTGGAAGGATAGCAGCGCCTCGCCGGTGCTGCTGGAAGAAGTAGCAGCGCCCCGTTTGTAGAGCCAACGCGGCTCTGCTGCTGTTCGCAACGTCGGTCAGCGCTGCTCTACTGTGAGGCGCTGCTGCCCCACCAGATCTGGATGGGCGGCGGTTGCTGGCGGCTAGGGTTTCAAACCCTAGCTGCTGCATTTTTTTGGAAATGGGACCTCCAATGTAAATTTGATTAATTCAAGGATTAGGGTGCAATTTTGGAGATTTTGGTTATATTGCACATTAAGTCCCTAAAGTTTAAAACTTAATTAATTAAATCTCTCAGGTTATGATAATTTAAAACTAAGTCCTAAAGTTTTAAATATTAAGTAATCTAACCCTATAGTTATAGGATTTTAATAAATTTAGCCCTTAAAGTTGAAATTTTTCATAAGTTGGCCACTAAAATTTTAAATTTTGTAATTTTAATCCTAAAGTTTTAAAATTTCTTTAAAGAAATGCCATTAAAGTTTTAAAATTTAGGATTCAATTTCAAAACTTCATAAATTCTAAATTTTAAATCCCTAAAGTATTGAAATTTCAACTCTAAGGTCCTTTTTTAAATCATAAAGTTTTTCTTCGAAATTCTCAAATTCATGATTCAAATATCTTATATTTCAGTAATATTAATACGATATGTCGCCAAAGTAATTATTGTGTTGATTTGTTTATTTTGAAATATAAAGACGAGTATATCTGTTATTTATGCGAATAATGACCGCCCAAATGAAGGTTATTATTTGGCCAAATAGCAGACATACACGTGGTAGTAAATATGTGATAATATAAAAAGATTTCATGTGGACAATAAGTCGGTCCAAAGAAAAGCTTATTGTTTGATTTATTATCTATATTTGATTATCACAGCGGAGAGTACCACTTACAATTGATATTTATGTCCAAAGACTAAATGTCAATGTTGTATTAGATCTTGTGATGGACCTACCAATAAAATACATGCTTGTTTAGATTTAAGATTTAGTCCTTGAGGTTTTGGATTTTAAATCTTAGTCCTTCAAATTTTCGTTATTTTAAAATTTTAGGCTCTCAAAGTTTGGAATTTTCGAATTTAATCCCTAAAATATCTTGATTCCTTGAATTAATCGTCTTATATGAATATTAAGATGTGTAATCTCTGTTGTTTATGCGAACAATGACCGGGTCCAAAGGAAGGTTACTTGTTTGGCCAAATGGTAGATATACATGTAGTAATAAATATGTGACAATTATAAAGTTTTCATGTGGACAATAAGTCGGTCCAAAGAGAGTGCTTATTGTTTGACATTAATTATCAATATTTGATTACTACGCGAGAGAGTATCACTTACAAGTTGATGTTTCGTCCAAAGACTAAATATCAATGTTGTGCTAGGTATCTTGTAATGGGTCCCGTTATATAATTTGTCATACATATGTTATGACATGATCATTAATTGTGAGCTTGATATATTCTCTCGCTTTTTAGTTTTGCTTCGCTTCTACAATATCTCGCCAAAGATTAATTTCATCCATGTGCTTAATGGCACAAATTTTAAGAATTGGAAAGAGAACATTATGATTGTTCTCTATTACATGGATCTTGACCTTGCGCTTCGAACAGAACGACCTCATACTCTCACTGATGAAAGTTCTACTGAGGATAAAAGGAACTTGAAAAATTGGGATCGTTCTAACTGCATAAGTCTTATGATCATGAAACGTTCCATTCCAGAAACATTTAGGGGCACTATGTCTGAGGAGGAAAATGCTAAGACGTTCCTTAAAGAAAATAAAAAGCGTTTTTGCCAAAAAAAAAACGAAAAGGCTGAAACAAGTCCTCTTTTGGATCATCTTGTTTCAATAAGGTATAAAGGAAAAAGGAACGTAATGAAGTACATTATGAAAATGTTTAATCTCACTTCCAAACTAAAGGCACTAAAGTTAGAGTCGTCCACGAGAACTTGCTCACATCATCATGTTTTGATTTCCTTCTTGCACAATACGGTCAATTTAAAGTGAGTTACAACACCCAAAGGGATAAATAAACTCTTAATGAGCTCATATCTCATTGTGTGCAAGAAGAAGAAAGACTTAAGCGTGAGAGGACTGAAAGTACTAACTCATTAACCAGATCCTCAAGACAAGAAAGAGAAAAGGAAAAAGTAAGTCGCAATTGAGCACCATTAACATAAAGTGCAAAAGAAATGATAAGGAGTTCACTTGTTACTTTTGCAAAAGATGGACACATAAATAAAGAATGCCTCGATTCGTTACACAACAGTGTTAAGAAATGTATGCTTCTCGCTATGGTTTGTCTGAAGTTAATTATTTAGCTTCTGTAAGTAGACACACTTGGTGGATGGATTCTAGTGCTACCACTCACATATAAGTGTGTTCACGGTAGGTTGCTCGTGGAGCCGACAGCCAATTGATGCCGAAGATTCATCTTTCAACGGCAAAACAGATTGCAGCTGAGAGGCATAGAGACTTTTAGGTTATTCTTAAGGACATGGTAAGAAACATGATTAATCATTCTTCTTTAACAAAATTCCTATAGAGAGAAGCACTAAAGAATGCAAGATATATCTTTAACGAGTTCCAAATAAAGTAGTAACTAAAACTCTTTATAAACTTTGATCGCCAAGAAGTTCGGTATAAGGCACTTGCACATTTGGGGATGTCCAAATGAAAACGAGGCCTTATAGGCTAAGTGAAAAGAAACTGGACTCAAGAAACTGTGAAGTCGCTTTTGTTGGATACCTAATACCCGAGGGTTATAAATTCCATAAGTCGGTCCTCGACTAGTTATAAATTCCTTTCCTTCGAGACTATAAATGCAAAATTCTTTGAAGATGTTGAGTTTGGAGGAAAAGATAAGGTTAAGAATATCATATTTGAAGAGGAACTCGTTTTTTTTTTTGCCACAAAAAAGCTAAGGTATAAAGTCACTATTGACAATGATCAAATTATCGATATTATTCAAGAAGTGAATTGGGATTATCAAGACAATCGACAACTTTCCTATCCAAAATAAAGTTGTTTGCTCAGGTCCCGATGAGCAAACTCAACAACCTCAAGAACAAATGCCGCTCGAAGATCCACTAGAGAAATGAGAATGGCATTTTCGATGACTATATCATCTTTCGCTAAGAACATGAGGTTGACATAGGAGTGGTGGAAGATGATCCAATCAACTTCCATCAAGCCAAACAGAGTTTTAATTCTTAAAAGTAGGTTAATGCCATAGAAGATTAGATGAAACCATGAAAGACAATGACGTTTGAGATCTTGTCAAATTGCTTGAAGGTGCTAAATCCATTTGGTTGCAAATGGATAGTTAAGACCAAGAGGGATTTAAAAGGAAATGTTGAGAGATATAAGGCTCATCTTGTTGTCAAGGGATTTACTAAGAAAGAAGGCATTGATTATAAAAGAGACTTTCTCTCAAGTTTTATCGAAAGATCCCTTCAGAAAAATAATGGCATTAGTAGCTCATTTTGATTTGGAGTTATATCAGATGGATGTAAAAACTGCGTTTTTCAATGGTGATATTGAGGAAACGATATGGTGCAGCCATAAAATTTTGTATCAAGTGATCCAAAGAGAATGGTCTGCAAATTGAAGAAATCCATTTATGGTCTCAAGCAAACTTCCCGTTAATGGTATTATAAATTTCATCAAGTCATTATCTCATTTGGATTTGAGGTAAATACAAGTTGATGATTGTGTGTACCATAACTTCGCTGGGAGTAAATATATCTTCATGGTATTATATGTCGATGATATACTGCTAACTAGCAGCGATATAGGCTTAGTGCACGAAACCAAGAAATTTCTAACTAAGAATTTTGAAATAAAAGATCTTGGAGACGCCTTTTTTGTATTAGGCATATGGATACATCAAGATCACTCTCGGGGTATCATTGGATTATCACAAAAGAGCTCTATGAAAGAATACTTAGCAGATTCGGCATGAAAGATTGTGGACCAAGAGATACGCCCATTGCTAAAGGAAATAAGTTCAGCCTCGGTCAATTTCCCAATAATAAGGTTGAGGTTAAAGAAATGCAAAAGATTCTTTATGCGTCGGCTATAGAGAGTCTTATGTATGCTCAACTATATACGCGTTCGGATATAGCGTTCATAGTGGGATTATTAGGCAGATATTTGTGTAACCTGTGATGGATCATTGGAAAGCAGCCAAAAGGGTTATGCAATATTTACAGAAAACAAAAGATTTCATGCTCACATATCGGAAGTCAGATCATTTGGAGATCATTAGGTATTCTGATTCCGATTTTGCTGGATGCCAATACAGTAAGAGATCCACATTGGGCTATATTTGTCTGCTGGCTGGAGGAGCTATATTATAAAAGAGTGTTAAGCAGATGCTCATAGCTCTATCCACTATAGCAGCTGAGTTCATAGCCTGTTATGAGGCATCTAATCATGGGATATGGTTGCGAAACTTTGTCATTGGGTTGCGTGTTGTAGATGGTATTGAAAGACCATTGAAAACATATTGTGACAATAAATCGGCTATGCTGTATTCCAACAACAATAGGAACTCTATGAAGTCGAAGTACATAGACATCAAATTTCTTGTTGTTAAAGAGAGTTAAGAGTAATCAAGTGTCTATAGAGCATATTGGCACAAACTCCATAATTGCGGATCCGCTCACCAAGGGTTTACCGCCCAAGGTGTTTCACGAGCATATAGCTCATACGGGTGTTGTATCGTTTGATGATGTGCTAGTTTAGTGAGAGTTTGTATTTTGATGCTTTTCAGTAATGGACATACTTTATGATTATTTTCTGCAGAATAAAGTATAATGGTTGTTACCAATCTCTGAATTTAGTCTTTCCATTTGTAGTTTAACATTAAGATTGGAAAGCTTTGGCATGATCTCACTAAAGAATAAAATAGGACCAATTGGAAATAGACATGGGTTAAGATCACATTGCATATAATTTCCATGTTACACATCCATACTCGATCTATGTCATTGAATATGTTGGTATGATGACCATTGATGGGTTTAGTTACCGATTAATGTGACGAAGGCCGCTTTGATCTCATCTCGATATAGTAGATGGACGGATTGTACGGAGATGTTTCAAGCAAGATAGCAATTTAAGTGTACACATAGATAACATATGGCTCAAGTAGGAGATTGTTGATTTTTATCTCTATAATGGACTATTGGTCTTCCGAATGAGTAAGATTTCGATTAGCTAAACATCGAATCTTAGATATATATTCTATCTTGCTAACTTGCTTCAAAAAATATTTGATTCCATAAGCCTTTCTACACCATTATGATGATGAAGATCCAACCTCTCTCAATTTCAGGAGACATGTTTTTCTAAATTATTATTCTTGATGGAATTGATTCTTACTATTTAAATAATAGAAAACAATGATTCTATCTTCATTTACTCTTTCTTCCAGCTAATGAGATAATGTAGTTGATTCTTACTATTCTAAGCAATGACGCACTTACTCTTTCTTAGCTATTTTACGTTGATTTGAAGCCCCTGGGCTTGGAGCCAGATGAAGCTTAACACCCCAAGACAGAATGGGTCTTTTCGAATTTACTACAGGGGAAGAGCAGGAAAGAGGAATGAATCGGTTGATAGCCTTGACCGGGATATGGAAACTAAGCAAGGGATGCTAAACTCAAACAAAAAAGAATGCCACTTAGAGAATTTGAATTTCCCACCATCTACCCAATTGACCTATTCGATTGATTTAACAGACCGTCTTACTAAAGAAAGAAATCCAACCTGAACTGCATGATTGATTAGTGTTTCCAGTGCCCGTACGGGACCCTTTTTTAACTTATGAAAGGTGTATAAAAAGCTCCACAATGGGCTATGAAGATGGATGACTATAAAACCTCACCTAACTTTATCCCTGATATCCCAGAAGTCCTAGTAAAAAGCCATTCAAAGTCACAAGAAAGTCATTTTGTCCTATAAATGCTCATTGGTGAGAAGTTTGCTAGCCTTTCTTAAAGAAGGGTAGTTTCCTAGTGAGAGTAGTTGTTTATGCTTAGCTGTTTTAGGCTATGTACTAGAATGGGGTAGAGTGGTGGTTAACTAAGTAAGTTGATAAGATCATTAGTCGATTAGCTGCATCTGAGATGAGTAAATAAAATGGTCACTCAGATTATACGTAAGATTTAATAAATATTGCATCTGTTGTTCTTAACTTTAATTGCCCTATTGTCCTGAACCTTTATTTATTGACAATCTTTATGTCCAACCTCTAATTTGTTAGTGCACCCAGTCCTTACTAATAATTATATCAAAAAATTCTATTAATTGAGTGTTTAGAAAATGAATCTACCCTTAAGTTCATATATAAGTAAGAAAAATATTAATAAAAAAAAGCTAAAAATATAAATAAAAGAAAATTAATTAACATCACAAAACTCCAAAACCCCACAACATCTTCTTCAGCAAACCAATCTAAACCCCCCATTTCCCAACACAAAATGACACACACACATACATCTACACTCCTACCCACTACTAAAGCCCCCACAATTACATTGCAACTACCAAAAGTTTTTACCACCGCTAACTCCTATTAATGGATAGTTTTCTAAATCCACCACAAATTCTCATACCTACAAATAGTCAATATTCACCCTACCTCCTCTAACTACAACTCTTACCCGTGGCCCTCAACTCCAAGCCACCCCTCTCATCTAAATGCTATTAACCACATCTTCTAATTTTTTTTTCTTTTTCTCTTCTATAGATGGTGAAGATGATGAGTAGGGGGTTTAAAAGAGAGATGAGAGAATTAGAGGAAATGCTGTCAAAATTTAACTTGATAGCTGAAGAATTTGTGTGGGCCTACTCTGGTTGGCCACCATAAATTGGTGGTGCCACTGCCGGGATAGAGGCTAAGTCATTTAGTTTTTAATACTGTTTTGACTAATACTAAATAGATTCACAATTTTTTCTTAAACTAGTGTTGTATTTGGTTCTACTTTTGCCTAATATTTTCATCTACTAATTTTTAATTAGAGTTTGGTGCTAACATAAATTGGTGGTCATTGCACTTATTTATATGAGTAATAGTGGTTATTTGTTGTAGTGTGTGGGAGTCGTGGTGGTGCAAGGAGATGGTAGCTGGTTGCTAGTATGTGCTTGTGGTGGTAGACTGGTAGTTGGTTGATGTAATATGCTTGTTGAGGTGGTTTATTCTTGGGTGGGTATGGAGGTTCTATTGGATGAAGAAGAATGGTCAATTTTTCATTTCTTTTTTTTTTTTTTTTAAAATTTTTTCTTTTTATTTATATATTTTTATTGTATTTAAACTTATAGGCAAATTCATCTTTTAAAACTCCAAAAACTATTATTAGTAGCTCATGGCGTTAAAAAATAAAAAGTTAGGAGTAAGATTGTCTAGAAATAAGTAGAATTTTATCTATGGCCTACATATGTGAAGAAAGATTTTATTGCAAGTGAATTTTCTGCATACATATCATCTAATACTTGTTTTCGTGCTAGTGTGATCAAAATATTAAAGGCATAAAAGAAGTTATAAACTCTCTAGCTCAAGAACTCGGGAGCTACTTAAGACAAGGAATTAACTCAGAGCTCTAACTTTAACTCAAGCTCCTAAGAGGATCGTTATCCCCGCCTCCCTCCTCAGGGGGAAGACTTGAAGAGATGCAAGATGGATCCCTTACTCTATTTCTTCCTTGGACTCAGGAATGGCAAGACCAATTGATAGGTACATCCCTTACTCTCTTCCTTCATGGGATTCAGGAAGAATGGACCGGTGAGCTTTTTTTTAGAGAAAATTTTCTACCCCGCCTAACTATGAAGAGCTTCGAGTCTTTTAGTTCATCTTTGAGAATTAAATTAAAAATATGACATACACAACGAATATGAAATAAATACAAAAAAAAAATCAGGATTTAATTGATTCGCTAATTTTTATATTACTATATTGTTAGGTGTAGTATTGTCAAAAATAAAATTATGGATTCTATCTTTGCAATTAAATTCTCGAATAATACTCAATAAAATATTAAAAATATTAAAAACAGTATTTCTATTTTGAGGGTAGTCAATTACTCTGAAGGCAATAATCTTTTTATGTTTGATCTATTGTTTATCTATATAGTGTGTAGTGGCAGCTATGTATCATTTATGGTTATTATTGGACCATAAGTTCAAGTAAATAATAAAACACTTTAAAAATTATTTGAATAACGTATTAAGCATTCTTACTTATATTATATAAGCTAATAGTGTGTGAACAAAAAGTGTTTCTAGAATAAGATTTGTACTTGGGTTGGACATACATTTGTATAAAGTTTAACTAAGTTAAGCAAAATTCACCACTTGCCACCAACATCGCCATGCCTTCGGGCCACGTGTTCTCTTGTGAATACACCATATTATTTAGATTTAGGCTAGAACTGGAAGTTGCACCAGGTGGTTGTGGTTCGAAATTGATTTGCCCCTGATTAGTATCCAACTCTCCGTGTTTAAGTAGACACTTTGGGTAGTGTCTGTTTATATATGTCGTGCCCCTGCCCCTTTGCCATAGGAATTTCTCTTTGCAATGTTTACACACTATTTTGTACTATGGCTGTTCTTCTACTATTGTACCAATTGGCACTAAATTCAAATGTTCACAACACCTAACCTTTTATCTTTTGGCTCGTCATTTAGTGCTTTAACCGAAATAATATTGGTATGTTTCAAAATCTTCTTGAATATATTCCAAATCAATTGGATCCGTGCTCCCATAATCATTACCAAAAACAACAAGAAATAGAATATCTAGAGGTGGCAAACAGGTCAAGAGGGTCATGGGCTTGCCGTCTCGAGCTTGTTTACGGATGAGCCCCAAATTTTTTAACACGTTGGGTCGTGTTTTGGAATTTTTTTTGAAAATTTAAAATTGTTTAAAAAAAATTCTTTAAAAAATTACTTACTCGATTCGAGCCAATCTCGGTTCGATTGCCTCCCATGAATATTATTGAGATAACTAAAATCATCATCTATCTAGTGACCAATTTTTGGAGTATAATCCATTTGGAATAAAGAGAAGTCACAGAAATATATAATAAAGACAATGTTAAATACAATTGGACAAAAGAAATAACTCAAATAGCAAATTTTGAGATAATAAACTATAGATTGTACAATAAAGGAACTAATATGGAAAATATAATACTTCGAGATTGAGGGGATTGAGAGTTGTGAAACACATTGAAGTGGAAGGAGGGTTTATATAAAAATCTGACGCTTCTTTAAAAAATAAAATTAAGCAAAAAAATTAGGGACCAAAACGGTATTCAAATGTGATTGTTGGTGCCCAACGAGTAAAGATGGCAAAAAAAAACCGTCGCCCGAACCCACTCCTCCCTCCCGCCCGCCTATTCGGGTAATAGGGGCGGTTCGCCTCACCTGAGTTCAGGGCGGGTGGCGGGGCGCCTCACCCACCCGAGTTCATGCACAAAGATTTTTTTTTTTGTAAAATCATAAAATAGAATACAAATTAAAACTTTGCTAGAAATGGACTAAAAAAAAATCGAACCCGGTTTGAAATTATAAATTATAAATCTCAACCATTACACCATAATCCCATTCTTGAATTTTTTTTGTTTTGTTTGCTACAAATATTTTTAAAAAAATTATTTCTTTTTTAATTATTTTTTTTTAGTTTTATTAAAAAAAAAAAAAAATTAGCGCTAGGCGATTAGCGGGTCAAAAGCCCCGCCCACCTTATTGCCATCCCTACTCACGAGCCATTACACAAGTCGGCTCGTGGCTCGTTGGCCTAGACCAGAGCCGCACCAACTATTTTTTTGCTGGGCTCGTTCCTAAACGATTCTCGAGCCCATTATGACCTGAGTCAAAATAGGTCGAGCCGACGAACCTTCGGGTTGCTTGGCCCATTTACCACCCTTATGTGGGGTGAGTGAAGAAGACAATCACTAACGGCCCAATTAACAATTTCCCTAAAAGGATGACAATCACTAACATATTGTAGGTTAGAAACCAGGAGGGTGCCAAATATGGAAGGTTCGGGATCCCAACATCAAGAGGTTCAAAGTTCAAGGCCTCATCTGTAATTTACCCTTTGAGATAATATCTAAAATTAATAATATAGCTATCACTTTTCGTGAACACAAACTTGTTTACACAGATTACGAGCTAACGAACAAGCGACAAATCTCGAACAAGGACGTGGCTCTGGCTATGTTCATGAATGTTTAGCATTTCCCCTTCGTTCATAAAGATGAGAAGATCCTTGTATCACTAGGAATGCACACGCCTTTTCTCAAGTTAGCAGGACAAGGACTCAAGGAGTACCAATGGCATCGACCAATAGTCATGTAATGAATCAAGTTGTACATAACCGTAACACAGGGAATTAAGTCCAAAAAAACAATATTCATCCCCGAAATAATACAGGTTTAAGAAGTATTTAAAAACCTATTAGGTAGTTACTTAGCCCCTGTCAAAAGTGTCTTCAAGATTGAATCTATTATGCCATCATCAGCATATGCAAACATATGTCCAGCATCTGGTATTTCATGGTATTGTACCCAAGGAAGCTTCTGGGCAATGTAGCGTTGCAGTGAAACGGGCACCATCCCATCCTCAACGCCGTGCCACAGATGAACAGAGCCTTCGCCGCTGGGTAAAGGGTTTTTGAGATCCATAGGATCGAATTCCCAAAGCCCGAACCCAACCATCATGTCACGATGTAAGGACTCGAATACTCCTTGCTGACTTGCATATTCCTACACATAAGCAAGGGTTAGTTTTGATGCAATTTTAAGCATACATCAATTGTTATATAATGTGCATTCACCGGGACACTACAATAACAACAAAATCAGTACCCTTCTTGTCATTCTTTCAGCTAATTTGGAAACAATTTTCAAATCAGGGGCCAAAAGATTAGGTTTTCCAGCCGTAACACTAGAGGAAGGAAACCATTTCTGAGTGTTCCACCAGTAGACAAGCCACGGTGTATAGTGTGCCACTCGAAGTGCCCACTGGTCCTGCCAGGGCTGTTGATTGTATGCTTCTGTAGATAAATTTGCAGGAAAACCTGACCACCAGTAATTGATAACTGGAGCAATCAACGCTGCTCCATCCAACCTGCCATCATAGATTAAAGTTAGTAGTTAAACTAATAGAAATGCAGCATAAGGATGACATGACAGTGATACATCAAAAGGTGACGAAAGTGGATTTTCAGGTTTCATACATATTTTTACTAACAAATATGAATTATGTCCTAAAGTCTTAACCTACAGTAACGGGCAATTTTCCATAATTGTCAGTGAACGTGGATACATTTCTTAACAAACACAAATGCACGTGAAGCGATGCGGTGTGCTATCTATCCTCAGGCGATTTTTCCCAAGGGCATGTTTAGTATACAATACTAGACAACATGATAGACAAGATTTTAGTTTTTTTTTCCTTGATATTTTACTATACAGTCCAGTCAACCTTACCATACATACCAATGACCTTTTTTTTGCATATTATAGTAACTCTGGCTGTACATGTAAATCAGCATTGTTCGTTTTCTCCACTTCCCTTAGAATCCTAAACTGTAAATTTTGCTTTGTCGCGATAGTTGAACTTTACAAATACAAGAAGCTCGATCATAATTGATGTACCTAAACATTACCTGTGAGGAATGTACTTAAGGCAGCCCCAGACAACCTGT
This sequence comes from Forsythia suspensa, assembly GCA_023638005.1. NCBI lineage: Eukaryota > Viridiplantae > Streptophyta > Magnoliopsida > Lamiales > Oleaceae > Forsythia > Forsythia suspensa. The sequence goes on along the minus strand of CM042674.1, from coordinate 31,948,244 downwards.
CCTCCCATGGAAATTCCAATGACGTAAAATCTGGCACCAAGTTGTAATTGTTCACCAAGCTCTTCTATATCTAAAGCTGTGCTTTTTATAGTTCGATTTGGATCCGGATCACTCTCTCCATATCCTGGTCTGTCGAAAGACACGAAGTATATCCCAAATTCTTCAACCAATGCCTAAAATGTCAAAAAGTCCATCTAATTCATTAGCAACGGTAAAAATTTAGTCGACGTGCGGAAATTTTTACTAATTTAATGACCAGTTATAATAATACCGATGTAGCAAAAGAAGCATCATGTCGACTACCGGTATAGCCATGAACCATGACGATCTTATATTTAGCTGTCTCTTTTGGGACTCCATGCTCCTTATAGGCCAAATATCTTCCGTCTCTAAGCTTGATTCGGGGTGCTGTGATAGGTGGACCACCCAGAGAACCACAAATACGGGGAGGTGGAGGCCGAAAGGCCTGATGTGCCCATGCTAGAAAGCCAATGAACAAGACTACTATGATTTTCCAAGACATTGCTGAAAATATATAACAAAGTAATTAATGTTTCTCACAGAAGTATGAACTGAAAAGTAAGAAATTTCGTCTTCGACCCTAACTCTTTATTTCTTCATTCTTCTTTTTCGAGAACATATATTCAGAACATATGGCATGGGTATGCAGTACATGATTTCAACTTTCATACATAAGGTTTGGTGAAACTCGAGATGAAATAAGAAATGTTTTCTCACTTTGACCAAATGAGGTCTACAGGAAATAGATTTACAATTAACACAATACCATAAGTGAGGAACAACATAATATTCTGGTTTAGTACTATAATGACACATTTGGCAGAAAGATTGGATAGCACTAGATAGTATTAAAAGTATTAAAGAAATTAAAATCACATTCATTTTGCTGCCCACACTGCGCATATTAAACATGCACTAAATGTATAACAAATGTCGAGGTGTGTTAGTTTTCGTTCTCTTTTCACGAGACACAAAATCTTATTCAAATAAACAGAGGACATCAATCAATACAACGTCTATGATATATAAAATGGTTAATTTCATGTGTAGGTATGGAGAATAATATAGATGTACTCAAAATTATGAGAATTTATTGGTGATTATTCCCAAAAATATGACATTGTAGGCACCATTCTGCAGGATCATTTTGTCAAATGACAACTTCTAATTGTCACTTTTGGCAAATAAAGTTAAAATTAACCACCCTCACAATGTACAGCAAACCTCAATAAAATGTCCCAAAAGTAATCCTGAAAAAAGATCACATACTCAAAAATTATGTTCTAATCTACTGTCTGGGTGTGCTTAAAAAGTAAGTGAAAGTTACTTTTTTTTACCAACAAAACATTTTATAGAAAAGTAACTTATAAGCACAACCAAACATGCATTAAGCTCCAGAAACTAGTTAGAACTCAATTTTTGCCCATGAAGAATCGAAATCTGAAATTATAAACACAAAGAATCCAAAGTTCTCTAGGAATGTATATGAGTTCTGCACACATATCAAGATCAAGGAATATATATGAGTTCTGCACACATATCAAGATCAAGTGATTTAATGAATTAAATAAATTCCTTTTCCTGATATAGTTTCTGCCCAATTAAATTGGAAGTATGCATACTACCACTGCACATAGTCCATTTAAAACTGCAATCAACTCGCTTTTCTGAAATCTTGCTGTAAGACTTGATCTCAATCACATAAAGCATCAAACACAGAGAGAGAGAGAGAGAGAGAACCTGAAGAAGTGAGAGAGATGATCGGTACAAGGAAATTCTTGAGCAGCAAATACTTTTAATTCTACGTATTTATCACTGAGGCATATATCTGAGAGGAAATTACACGAGTGGTCATTTTCGAATTTAGACCCACAACTGTACATTTTGTTTTTTTTAAAGGGAATTGGCGCAAATGGTCCCTAACTTTTGTCCTCTGTACAGAAATAATCTCTAACTTTTATTTTTGGCATAGAGGTAAAAATTCTCTGACCGATGTATTTCAGTGCACAATTGGTTATTATTTAATGAAAAAGACAAATATACTCTTAATTTTAATTTGAGTTAATTACAACTGAATTTCTAACATTTGCAATACAATTAGGTCTTGCACATTTATTAATTAATAATTAATTTAACATATATTAAATATATCACTATAGTCGTTTCAATTAAATTTTTCATAAGAGAAAATTATACAATTATTGCACTTTAAGTATATGAAATTAATATGTGATGTGAAAAATTTAAATAAAATTTAAGTTAAATAAATAACTAAAATGGCGTATATAATTTTATGATATTGAACCAATGTTATTATATTCTTTTAACATAAAAATACTAATAAAAATTAATTCACGTATTATTTTTTCTTTATTTTTGAACGATAAATTAAAATATGAAGAATACAATTTGAGCTCTAATATTTGTAGTTAATAAAAGAATAATTAAATTAAATTAAAGTATTTGGGAATCAAGTTTGTGACAAAGTTATTTATCTTTATATGTTGTAACGATAAAATAAAAATTTTAAATTTTAAATAATATGATTACTTAATAACAATAATAATAATTTTATTTAACAGTTTTGTTAATAATTATGGGTTTAAATTTTAATAATTTTATAATAGTTAATAAAATATACAAAACAATTGTAGTAATTTTATAATAGTATGTTATTAATTTGATAAATAAAGTGTTGATTAAAAAAAAAGAACTCGTTAGTTTTTTTAATTTTTATAAAAAAATAAAAGTATCATACTCATTTATACTTTTTTAAATATTAGGAATCCAATTGTAAGTTTTTTTTAATTGAAACTAATAGTATATTTGTCTTTTTTATCAAATAAAGACTAATTATATATCCAAACACATAAGTTAAGGATTTATGTGTCAAAAAATAAACATAATGGACTATTTTTTGCACTGAGGATAAAGGTTAGAGACAATTTTGACCAATTTCCTTTTTCAAATTAATTTTTTAAGTTTTTTAATTATTTTTTTCATTTAAAAGATACCAAAATTTTTACTAAATTCTCTCATATTTTGTTAAATTTTCAAATCATCTAAATAAACTTTGAAAAAAATTGAAACGAGTTCTTAGTTCATTTAAGTACATGCCTTAGTCTTTCTAGTTAACGTAGACAATAAGTGTATGTTTAACAAAGTTTAAATTATAATAAATAAATTTTTTTTCACATGTTGAGTAGAATTCACAATTTATTATCTATTTATTATCTACACAATCAATAAATCTTATAACTTATAAACACCTAAAAATTAATGTCAACACAACTAAATATGCACTAAATATTAATTTCTCAAAAATCTCGTCAATTTTACTTAAAGAAACATGTTAATAAAAAGACACTAAATAAGTAGAAAGAAATTAAAATTTATCATTTAATGCAATGTTTTAAAAAACGTAAATTGTGATTATGTAATTCATTAAATTTAAAGTTTTTCATGTCAAAAAAAGCAAGAGACCAAAATTTTTACTTTTTGATTAGAAATATAATTTAAAATATAAAGCGTCTATTAAACATAGATATCGTACCTCACGTTTGGACGAACTTTTTTAGAACAATAAATTAACTTCAAATGATAAGTGCCCCCTAATTCTAGATAAGATTATTCACTTAGAAAGTGTCATATCGAATTTGGTGGAATAGGTGTGACTTTGTGACATTTAGATTTTAGATGGTGAGGAAATCCCCATTCATGACGGGAATCTCTCCCCATATTCCGGTCGTGACCCAAAACATGGGAGAGAGATCCCCATTCACGCATTTAAACTAGGGGAAGGGATTTCTCCCACGGTTTCATGAAAGCATTAGGGAGGAGGGAGAAATCTCCTCCCTTCACGCTCGTATTTTAGGGGTGGGGTGGGGTGGGGGTGGGGTGGGGTGTGAACTTTTTTTTTAATATAAAAATTATTTAAAATTTAAAATAGGACCTGGTCTAGTAAATCTTGTGTGCTCAAAATAGATTACCCAAGAATATGAGACCAGATAAAATCGAGTTGGGTTGAGCATAAGTAAAATTTTTATTTATGGCAAATTTATTTTTCTTCTTTTGTTGTAATGATAAAATTAAAGTTTGAATTTTAAATAATATGATTACTTAATAATAATAAAATAATTTTAATTAGCACATTTGTTAATAATTATGAATTTCAATTTTGGTTATTTTATAATAGTTCATAAAATATTCAAAATAATTTAGTATATTATCAATTTGTTAGTTTTTTTTTAATTTTTAATAAAATTAAAGTATCGGATTTATTTTCACTTTTTAAAGGTTAGAATCCAATTGCAAATTTCTTAAGATTAGGGACCATTTGCGCCAATTGAAAGGTTGAAAAAACGTAATTTCGACAATTTTACCCCTCGCTAATAAAGACAAAAAACAATGATAGTGACCATTCACAAGATCTGGGACCGATCACCAATCACAAACCTAAACCAGAGCAAGCAGTGACCATTCCGCCAAAACGTTAGGGACCATTTGCGCCAATTTCCTAAAATTTATCATTTAATGCAGTATTCTAAAAAACGTAAATTGTGATTAAGTGTAGATGTCGAACTTAAAGTTTTTCGGTCAAAACAAGAAAAACGAAAATATAAAGTGTGATTAAACATAGATATTGTATCTCAAGCTTGGACCAACTTTTTAGAATAATAAATTAACTTCAAATGATAAGTGCCCCATAATTCTAGATAGTATTATTCACTTAGAAAGTGTCATATCGAATTTGGTGGAATAGGTGTGACTTTGTGACATTTAGATTTTAGATGGGATAGAGGTGACGGTATGTCTTACGTAAGGGCACAAATGACACACTACCATGTTTTTACTTTTTCCTTGTTTGGACATTCTTAAAAATTCAGAGACATGAAATCGATTATCTTTTTAAGACCAACGTAAAAAGAGTTTCTTGTCATAAACTTGGGCAGGGCGGAGCCAGATTCATGGCTACTATAAAAAAGTAAAACAAAATTTGACCCTACGTTTAAAAAATATATATATATAAAAATAAATATATTTATTTAAAAATAAAAATAAATATTTAGTTATGGGGACATAGTGACTTCAATCAGATTTTAATGAGAACAAAATTACTAAGTTTAATTGCAATAGAACTAGTTCGATTAATTCCGACTTAATTAAGTGGTTCCAAAAAAAGTGCTCATATCTCTATATAATCCAATGAAATCATTATAGATTATTTTCAAGACTTCAAAGTTAAAAATTGTAGCACATTAAGTACATATATTTTTCTATTCAAATTGAAAACTCAAGTGAATCAAAAATTAATGCAAATAATAAAAGGCATAGTAGGGTATATTCTTTCAAGAGACTAAACTCGACCTATCTTTTTGGCTTAGCCAAACACCTCACCTGGGTGGTTGAAGGATATTTTGATTCAAGCTCTAGTCAAAGCTAATTCCTTATGTTTTTGGACTTGGAAATCCGCCCGTGAACATGTGTTGAGACACTTATTTTAAAGCATTTTGATACATTTTATTTTAAATTATTTTTTTCTAAATTTATTTTTAACCACATATTTTATAGAATTCATAACTTTTATTAATTTTTTAACCACACATTTTATTAATTTTTAATAAAATCTCCTAAAATATTATTTTTAAACTCTACCAAACAAACACTAAATCTATAATTTTTTTAAACGCTTTATATCTATAATTAATTCACTTTGAGCAATAAAATCTATAATTAATTCACTTAGAAAAGATTACTTTTAGATTTTGTTACTTTAAAAATCGTTAAAACCGAACACAACCATTTATATAATTTCCAACAATATCCTACTAGGTAGTCTAAACTACAAAGAACTAGTGGATTAAATGAGGCTTAAACTTAAACTTAATTACCAAACCAACCAGCCCTTCACTATTCAATATTCATTACCCAGTATACGATTATATTTATTATTCAACGACGTAACATTTATGTTTAAAAAAATTCAATTTAAACATTGTAATGAAATTTTAGATCAATATTAATAACTTATTTTGAAAGTATAACTTTTATGTCGTAAACCATGATTTAAAACAAAATCAAACTAAAAAAAAAATAGTTTAATTTGAAATTTTTCTACACCATTTTAAATTATTTGCTTTGAAAAAGGCCAAAGACAATACAAGAAAAAGACTGACCTTCCACAGTCAAAACCTAAGCGTACCTAAATAGCCCGACCTTTGCAAAATGTGATGTCCATAGATTCTATCTACAACCTCTTTCTAACAACCCATTAGGTTAACCGATTGGTTGTCTTGCAAATACAGCTTACTCACCACATAAAGTTGGTTAGAATTTGGTCGACCAACATTCAACATTAAATATAAATAAGGAAAACATATTTTTGGGTTATGATGATAGAAATAATGACAACTGTGATATGTTGTTTATCAATAATGGCTCGTCCTGGCACGCTTGTCTCACCGACTCGCCCGCCTCGTTGGTATCACAAGTTCGTCTAAATGACCCAACTATCATTAGACAAGCTAGACAGGCGACCCATAAAATGACAGTTACCATCGACAATTGAGAAGATGAAACACTAGCAATTGAAAAAATAAAATATCCCTCATTAACTCTTAATAATGAAAGAGATGAATGGACACCCATCATTAAATGAGAGAAATGAAGAGACACCCGTCATCAATAACTGCAGGCCATTCTCAGTTTACAAATCCCAGTTCTATGATATTTCTGGTTCATACCAAACCCTTCTTATAAGTTAGATATCACGAGCTCACATACATGAATTATGCGTTGACAAACAATAGCTATCGTTTGACAAATCTCGAACAAGTACATGGCTCTGTCTATGTTCACGAGTCTTTAGTGTTTTCCCTTTGCTCATAATGATGAAAAGATCCTACCCTTAGTCGACCTCTTCTTTTCTGAAATTCGCAGGACGAGTAGAAATGGCATACACTGATAATGATAGTATGGAGCAAATTTCACGCGACCTTGGCGTTGTCAAATGCATGCTGCTTTTGATTCCAAAAACTCACTAAAAAGGAGTCAATGATAATCTACACAAAATAATTTCAGTCAGTTAAATAGACTCGACATGAACCATAGATGACCAGAAAAATTGCACGTGACCTGGTTCAAATGGGCTGCTACACATGGAAGAACCAACAAGCCAGATTCACCAAAAGCACCACCAAGCTGCTCAACAACTGCGACCATCACAGGCAACGTTTTCTACAAAAGCATGCAGCAGAACATATATATCATCAATGATCAACACTGAAATAATTTTACCATGCATGCCATAGTCCCGACTCGTTATTTTACACAAATATTACTCTTATATTTGGTTTATTAATTTATAACAGGAGTGAAATCTATTTTTCTCCGTGAAACTTTTGGCATGTCAAAGTGATGCATCTTATGATGTTAAGAATTAGATTACAAAGGACATATGTTACCTGGCTTGCAACTAGCAGAAAAGCACTGACATTTTCTTTCTTTGCAAAAGCAGATTTCCTACCGCCAGTAACGACAGTGAGGATTTTGATCGCCAGAGCATTAAAAGCTAAAAGGACAGCATGTAGAAGCCTGAAAAAAGTGAGGAAAATCTTATCAGTTGATGCGGCTCATTCAAAGCTGCCAGAAATGTTTGAGAATATCGTGTTTAGATTATTGATACTAATCAACTAACCTAGACATGAGATTCCACTCACAATATCACGTTTCTTTCAATTTACCACACTGCTAAATGGATTATATACAGAATGTGTGCACTTTGATAGATTTCACAGCAAAAGAAATCCGAGATCTACATCTAATTGCAAGTCACGGCTAGCAGCAATCTGAATTAAATAGGCAACGACAAAATACAAAGACTTGGAAGTGACAGATGATAACGAAACCCAAGACAATCATAGCCCTCTCTTGTAAAGTCCGATATCATGAAAGAAAGGAAGGGGTAAAAAACCTCAATCAACATAGCCATAAACCGATGCTACACTATAAGGAGCATAAGAGTATAAAAGAGACTTCTACATTGCTTACCCCAAGTGGCTAATTATGAATTTTGAACAAACATTATAGTGTGCAATGATTTAAGCATTTTAGCATAGAACTGGGCAATGAAACTGGGTTGTCTATTAAGTTAGAAAGAGAAAAGAAAGAATATTCATAAGTGCACATATATATTAATAGTGAGAGACTAGTTGCTCACAGGCTCGACCAAATAGCTTTCAAATGTGTGTAAATATCCTCACCCTTTTATTTTTTCTTTTATCAACATCATATACAATTCAGATACACTTGAGTTGCACTGGCAGAATTTCATCCTAAATTGATGCTATATCGTATTCCAATTGCAAGTAAACTAAAAGGATCAATAGATGCCAAAATTTTATATGAAAAAACTCAAGACAGCAAGGCCACAGCAAAAGAACATACGCTCCCATTCCAACGGCTGCAAGAAAAATTGCAGGCTTTACCATTAAGAGCAGTGACCTTGATCTACTGACCTGTATCCATGGGACCTAAGCAAAGCAAATATTAAGCACAAAATGGCTTATAAAGGAGAAAATTTGATCTTGGAAGCATAATCTTAAAACAATGCACTTCTTCAAAATGTCTGCCAATAATTTGTTGTCACATTATGACACGGGAAAAGAATATCATTCATGTCAAATTTCAGAAAGTAAATGGAAATTATTTCAGCCATCTCCACAGCCAGAAAACATACAAAAATCATCCATTAAGAAACAAATAAGATAAAAAATCAAATCTACAATTGTGATCAGAGTAGCTAAAACATGCAGCACACTAGCATACTGATGATAAGCTTAACTACACTCGTGTAGTTTACCGTAACTCAAAAATTTGAGCTTTTCACCCATGGACAAATTGCAACCAACAGAATCTTTTTCTCCTCCCATCAGCAATGCATTAAAGTATTTCATTCAGTTTCTAATACCTATCTCAAAATCCCAAACTCCATAAGGCACTCTTGCTTACCAAGAACCTGTGTTCCAACACAACAAAATGAAACCCCTCTAATCATATCATAGTATCAGATATCACTTGCTTCATTTTGTCCATGTGTAAGTATGCGTCTACCTCATGCAGTTGCTAATTAACCAATGTTATTTATTTTGAAGTGACCATTTAGACAAAATTCACAAAAGAGAGACTATCCACACCTCATGTTCTCACCATGTCGGATCCTATTCACGCATTTAATGTGTTCTGGCACCCAATATGTTGTGTGTTCTGGAATGTGTAAAGTGAGGCTTGCCTCTTAAGGCAGGGAGAGACAAAGCACTAGTTCCCTAGCACTCCTACTGCAAATGTAGTGAAACACCCCCCACTTACAAAGCCACACCCTTATCCACCAAATCTCAATCCCAACATGCACCAGGGAGGTACCTTCAAGTGGGCCTGGAGGCTTGGATCCCACCCCAAATAAAATGCAATATAGCATATTTTATCTCATGCGGTAATATAATATTTACAGATTGAAATATTTATAGTTCTTTGAGTAAAATTACAAATGAGAATGAAATGAAAATGAGATAGTGTGACAATTAAGCCACAACTGGGTCTTACTAAACCAAGGAGGATTGCACTGAGAACAGCCAAAAGCTTACGATTTCTATCTGCAAAGTCAGCCAACCCTGAAATGTGCAATAGAGGCCTATAAGATTCTATCAACTTGTAGGTGAAAGCACTTTCATCTAATGTGCTTTTTCCATGTGACTAGTTATGACTGCATGAAATTATAGTGTAAGTATCAAATCAATTGTCTACGTTATTCAGAAATACCCAGTCCTATTTATACTTAAAATTCCTAACAAAATAGAAAGTTGCTAATATATCAAAATGGAAAAATTTACTAACTTAAAACTAATAATTAGGGTAAGAAAATAAATAAGAATATAATAAAATAAATAAGAATTTAGCGCATGTTTGGTAAAGTTTAAAATAAACTATTTTTTTCCCACACTCATTTTCAACCTCATATTCCTTAACTTTTATCAACTTTTCAACTACACATTTCTTCATTTTTTATCAAAATCTCTTAAAAAACTACTTTTAAACTCCACCAAACAAGCACTTAATAAGAATTTATTTATTATTTTTACACCTAAAATAAGTGCATATTTTTCGGCACGTCTTATATGCAATCTGTATAACAATCCCCATCACACACAGAGACCTAATTCAATATACAGATATTTAAATGGACCAGAATTATCCTTCAATTTAAGGAGCATATTATAGAGGGGGTGACTGATAAGCATTGTAAGGAAAATGGAGATAAGGAAATCCACAGACATTTAACCATCATAAAAGAAATCTAGAAAAGTTTCACCGTTAGAGAGTTCTCGTGCAACCTGTCAATTGAGAGAGGAAAAGAGATGAGTTATTGCCATAAAAAAAATTTAAAAGCAATAATGAGATGACTATATTCTCACTAAAGGGATCTCTTCAAATGCAAGGACTCATGTCAGATAATGCAGCAACATAACTTCCCTTATAGCTAACCTTAAAGCTAGCTCAGCTAAGTGATGAAAAATTTAAAAAGCAAATCTCTCCAGGTATACCAAACATCTGACAAAGTTCAGCCGATAAAACAACCCTCCGCCTCAGCCAACGAAGAAAAATAATATAGCACTATGTGAAAACACTTTCTTCAACCATTCAACATTTAAGCTACATGTTCTCATTTAAAGTGCTGTATGAAAGGAATATACTATATTGTTTCCTGCTACACACCAACCAGAATAAAAAATGAGATGGAGTCTTTAAAGTAACCAAAATATTATAGTACATTCCCTTCTTTATCTTCCAAAACAAGAAAGAGGTGAAGACCATACATTTTGACAGATAAACTGAAGAAATTATATTTATTTGAGAACACATCATGGTATGTGTAACTTGTTCCATGAGCAACAACTCTCGATGAGAAGATGCATTAAAATGGTATCATGTACTGACAATGAGAAAAAAGAAGGTATTACAACATAATAATCTGTTTTAGTTGTAGTATTAGGAATTGTTTGATTTCACTTAAAAAATTTTGCTAAAAAGCTGAAGTCAAAGTCAACTATTAATTATAACCTCACATTTTATAGGACGCACAACTTTTCAACCGCACATTTCATCAACTTTTATCAACTTTTACAAAAAATCTGATTTTAATCAAAATCAAACACCCTTAATTAGATTCAGTTTTCCAGAGAAAAATAATAGCTCATCCCCAAAGCAAATTCGACTTCAAGTTACAAACAGAAAAACCATAAAATATTAACTTTAATCATCGCGTAACATCTGCGATCACGGGCTTCGGGTGCTTGTTATGGATTATCACTTATTGATCTGCGATATCGCTGGAAGATGTTTTTTTCATTTATGAAGTGTTTCTTTGACCTTCTAACCACCACTCAAGACATTTTGTGTCCTATATCTCGAAGACACTCTCTCTGTTTTGTCTATTAATACTTAAAGGGAAAAAACAATGGCAGTCCAACATAATTATGTTATTTACAACCAAAAGACATTGAAGAGGTGCACCTTGCATATAATAGTTTTAAGAGGATAGAGCTTCACCTTCCCCAAGATGAGCGGAACTAAAAGTGTCAGAACAAGACTTCTGAACAACTGCTCAGTTGGAACTGATACACCGACTCCAGCAGATATGAATTTTGAGATAGAGAAAGGTATCTAACATGTGAAACTCCACTAGTCACTTTCAGATAATAATAAGAAAATTTTGAAATCACTACTACTCTAATGCACCAGGTAAATTACAAAGTACACAGGCAATACCCTCTGAAAAAAGGAGGAAGGGGAACAAAGAAATGAGCACGTCCACATAGCTTATCTAATTTAAAGTAAAAAGACCACAGATAATTGCAGTAGATCTGACTGTGTAACCAAAAAACAGGAAAGGGGGCAAAATCATACTTGTATTGTGGTACCATGTAATTGTTAGAATTGTATCAGCTTAACAGGTACATAAATTTGTCCTATGGTATGACAGAGATAACATATTCTGGTCATAAACAAGAGAATACAGAAAGAAATGTGGTTTGCATGCATAGAGAAAGAACAATTTGATAAGAGTGAACTAGAGATCCCAACCCACATGGCAAAGTCATCTGATAACAAGGGGACATTTAGAAATACAAGGACATAATAAAATCGTCCAACATGAACCTAAAACCAGTTCTTCTTCGTGAGAAGATGTTCATCAACAAAATGGAAATATAGTTTCAATGAAATTTCCAATGGAAGAAAATAAAATTATGTTTCAATGATTAACATCTTGCATCATCTTCTCTAGACTCTAACCATGGGCATGGGGATCTATACTCAACGTAACATGTGACAGTAGTTAAACAGATACACTGATATCTAGATGCACAAGAAGTCAAAGTTATGCCAAAATGTAACATATATGGTGTCAATTTTAAGCAAGCAGAAATATGAACAATCTTTGGCTTCGGAACTTACAATTAGAATTCCTAACAAATTGGATATCAGGGTCATTGCAAGGGCAAGGGCAGAGTTTCCTCCAGCTAGCTGTGTTTTACCAAATTAAACCTGCAGTCAAACTCACAGCACACTTTTCTTTCTGGTCCGAGAAATAATTAAAGCGTACCTTTGGAAAATTCATGTTGATGTTCAACATACCCGAGTTAGTGCCACCCCACTAGATAATGTTGTCGGCATACAGCTAAATATAGCAAGTCCTGTAAAAACCAGAAGTCCCAAAAAGGTTCAAAAAGAAAGTAAAAAAAAAAACGAATAAAAGAATGCCAGATCCCTCATTCAGCCCATCTCATATGGAAAAGCAATTTAAGAAACAAGGAATTAGGAAAAGAAAAGCAGAGTCCAACTTTCTCTTCTTTCTCTTTCCTTTTTCTTTTGGGGGTGCATGTCGAGTGTGGGCATTGGAATCTCTCTCTGGTTAAAGTTTATGCAACATGACCGCATCAAAGACGATATCATAAATTTCCTGATTAAGTGGCAATGGGATTGAGGGCACTTCTTCAATTGTGTTAGACAAGAAAAATGTTGTCATGTACAATATTTTAATCAGGATATTAAAACCCAATAAATGGACAGCGAACATGCAAGAAAAGAAATGAAATTGAAATTCACTATAAGAAAAAGAAATTCCAATGGTTTTATTTTTCTACAATAAAAATAAATCGAGCTAATTGGAATCAGTAGTTACCAGAGTTACCTACTTCAACAATTTTACACTAATGATAGTTTGTATACTTCAACATTTCATGTTCTTATGTATATGCATCGCTAAGAATCTATGGGACAAAGGATTATATTTTACCTATAGTGACATAAAAAAGAGTCGTTTTTAGACACAATTTAGTGGATACAAAAGATAAACACATTTGTGAAACACATCATTGCTCATGAGAGTCATAGAGTACGACAGACTATGTCAACCAAAAACACAACTACATGCCAATGACAATCAAGAAACCTCGTAGCTAATCGATAACAGTTAAAGAAGGACTTATCTATAGTCTAGAATGATGAATTTCAAATTACATAATAATAATAAGACTTCAAATGGTTTATGGAAGCAAACATTTATGCTCTCAAGAAGCAACTTAATACATCAAAAGTCGGATCCTATCAATATAACAAACTGCTGAAAATTTTATAGAATCGCTATTATTATTCCCACATAGTATTATGGTACTGTGACCAACCTCAAGAAAAATAAACTACTGTAAAGTACCTGACCAATGTCTAGAGGAGAAAATTTGAAAAAACCAAAGTTAACACCATATTGTGAAAAAAAAAACATGCATCTTTGAGATCAACTGTCACTGAATAGAGAAAATATGTAAATACTTAAGAATTTCGAACATATTAACAGAAACAAGTAGACAAATAATTATAATCTAGAGTATTGTGGAAAAGCAACACAAACTATCATATAAAATCATTGACATAGAATGCAAATTGACTGGCCCTATCAAATAAAATAAGTTATGAGTTACTTAAATCTAATTTACTTTTGTGAATGAAAACAATAATTGGACAAGAGTAATAAACAGAAAAACATAGCTGAAGTTGATCCAAAAGAAAAAAAAAATAAGGACTAGAAATTATCAACTGATATGAATACATAAAATGTCTAGAAGCTAGAAATAGCAAAGCAACATAGGGCAGGTTAATGACAATGCAACAAAAGCACTATGGAATTCTCAGTGGGATTCTTAAAGGCTTGTATCCCATCTCTTTAACTCAAGGCATCTTTCGAATTTAGGAAGCTTGTCAAAAGCATCACCTCAACACCGACACCTAATCATCCTTCAGAATTCTCTAATCTTGAAATTAAAGGTTCTTGTCCAATGCCACTTACATTGTCAAAGCAAGTCCAATTTCTAACCTGTGACAAATTCTTGTGGCTGGAGCTTAAGTAGCAAAATAATCTTTGAAAGTAATGGGGTGAATATTAAAATTGAACCCTGCATCACGAGACAGGAAAAAGAAAGATTTAGTCAATCGTCAAGAAATAAAGTGAGAAAACCACATAAAAACATATATTTCAGCACAAGAAAATTAAGAACAGAAGAGTTATACCAGACACTAACATCTATAAAAGATGCAGGCAAACAGAAACAAACAAATTTTTTACATCATCATTTAAAGGAACTAGCATTTTGGAATGGTACTGTTTTTAGTGGTATTAACTGCACGTCACTGCAAACTGAGACATAAATGCATGTCGCAGTGCATAAGAAAAGTACTACTAAGGTTGTGTATTCCATTATACATTCCTAATAACAAATGGATCTTTTGAACACCTTATTCTCCCCCATCCTGGAAAGAGAAAATAAATCGGAGACAAAAACGAACTTCCATCTGACAAAATTAGTACAAGGAATGAGAAGATGAAGAAAAAATGAGCAAGAATGACCCTACTGAAACTATACTGGCACATAAGAATTTGACAACATACAAGACCAAAAAGTCCAACTGGCCACGCTTCCGCGGCAGCACCAACTTCATCACTGCGCAATGTCAATCCTGTATAACAGGAAGCCAAGAGAAGATATCAAGTATATCAAGGATAACAAATTAATTGCAAAACCCGGGAAGAATAAATATCTCAAAAGTGCTTAATTTTCCTCAGGTAATAATTATAGGCAAGACAACAAATTTAGACATGGACAATGTAGAAACTGCCACAACAGAGGTGAAACCTTACCTGAAATGATAAATATTCCGAAAGTGCTAAATTTTGACAGTCCATATCTGTCAGCAAGACAACCGAGACCAGGATTTGAAAGTCCAAATGCTACTCCACAAACAAGAGCTGCATAAAAAGTTTTATCCCAATATTTTAGACATAGACAAATATTGAAAGTAAAAATCATCCGCAGAAACAAAATAAAACAAAGTTTTGGGACAATGGTGACCAAACTGGAAGAATATTGTAAAACTATTTCAATGAAGCTCTACACAACTTGGATTCAAGAATAACATATGCCAATCTATTATGTATGGTTCCTTCATGTCTCCCATCATATTGATGTTGGAAACTGGTGAATTAGCCGGAAAATAAAAAAAAAAAAAAATTCTTTAATTCAATAAACCAGGATCTTTGCTAGGCGTTCAAGTGTTTATTATAATTAAATACTAATAGTTTAATATTATACCATAATCAATAAACGATACTGGATCTTGATCTGATTCACGAACCTCCCACGAACTTGGATATCCCAACGTTCAAGTCTTCTATAGTATTCTCCAAAATATAGACTACACCAGGGTGTGGGCACTTTTTTATTAAATCAAAAATTAATTTCTAGACTAGATAAATTTAGAAAACCAAGAAATAAAATTCAAGCCAAACAAAACTTAAGAATTTTCTCTCTTATTTTTATTTCTTGGATGATTTCACATCACATGCAATGTGATATAAAATCCTAATTGCATATAAGGACCAAAGTTTTAATTGCATCCAAGTCTAATTAGCTTAGGATTGATTTAATTACACATGTAATCCCTGAACTTATATAACAATTACAATCAAGTCTAAAACTTTCATAGTAATTGTGATTAAACCCAAAACTTTATAGAGCTAACAAAGACGTGTTCGGACATATATTTTACAAGCTCTAATAATTAGATTATGTCTAGTCAATTCTAGACCACCTAATCTAATTATTAGTCTCTTGTTTTTTCACTAAAAACAAAAAACTGCACACTCGGAATATATAAGATTACACAAATTGTAATACTTTCTATGTGATATACCGTATATATATTTCATGCCTGTCCGAGATTCGATAATTAGGTACGAGCATAAATGATCATTTTGCTCCTCTAATTATTCTCACTAACTTTAAGTTACATATTCTTCAACGGTCATATAAACTAATTCATAGATGTCGAAGTTTAACTTCTAAAAACTGAACTCAGATTTATAACCATTCAACAGAAAAAATTTAAGTTGTCACTCGAACTATTTTTCAAAGTGACAATTTCCGATACAAATTTATGTTCTCTATTTTACTCATTCTCAAACTCCCTACTCACCGAGATATTTGATCAATCAAATTAATCTCAATTATTAGTGAATCAAAGAACCATACAAAAAGATATATACAATCTTGTCAAAGAATTTAGATGAAATACCCGGTGATCAAATAAAATTTAATTCTTTGCACGATCATGCTATATAATTAAATTCGATACGAGTTCATGCTCTAAGTGTACTAGTATCACCATTAAACTATTTTTGAGATAAAAACAAATCGCATACCCGAATGAGTAAATAGTCAACACTACAACCTTCCGGTACGAGACGCCAACCCTCATACATTAGTTGTGAACAATTTTAGTCATGATTAAAATATAGATTGTGTCTCTCAACGCAAATACCCAACTTATATTATCACAAGTGATTATTGACACTTTTATTTGCATGCTCAAAATTACATAATTGCAATATAAACAAATGAATACATATCAAAGTTTTATTTAATATTTAAATTATTATTTCATCAAAGAAAAATTATACTATTTGGACATAAAACACAACAATTGATAAACAACTAATAATTTAAACTCTATTGCCACATTAAAACATATGCAGAAAACAGAATACAACAAATTTTAGGGACAGTGGTGACCAAACTGGAAGAATATTGCAAACTATTTCAAAGGAAGCTCGAGTCAACTTGGGTTCATGGATGACATATGCCAATAATAATGTTGACAATGCTGACAAATCCGTTTATAATTTAATCTCTATCACCACATTAATAAGGTAGTGGTAACTTCCAACCTACCACTAGCACGAATCTTATAACATTTCTTATGCACAACTTAATCTGTATTTCGAAAATCTTCATATACATAGATAAAAATGTAAGTAATGGTACTTCTTCTTGAGAACAGAAGATAAAGGTATATTGCAAGTATATATCTGCCATATTTTGTGTTAAAAGGAGATACTGTCAAGCCAATTATCAATTATTTGATTATCATAATCCTTCTATAATCCCCTATCACCTACTTCTCTTAGTTTAAAGAAACTGTGGATAGAGCTTTACACTGAATAAGTTTGAATAGAGAAGAACGTACTTAAGACTGAGATCATGGACATACTAGTTGAGCGCATCACAAGAAAAGGAATTTAAATTAAAAAATTATGAATATAATGATTACAATTATCAAAAGAGAATGGTGAACAACTCAAGTTAATTTGTAGGCATTTTTAAAAAGTTAAGACATTATTATTTTTAAGAAGGTGGTTGTTTACTACCAAAAAAAGGAAGGGAAAGAAGTGGAAGGCTATAAGAGTCCTCTTTAGCATGCTCTCCAGTTCTATATAGTATAGGTTAGAGATTTTTGAACAACCCAGGTAATTGATAATCAATGCTTGTTAGGACCCATGCTCTCCAGTTCTATATAGTACATCAAAAAGAAGAGTTTTAACTGATGATAGAAAACCCAAGGGTTGGTTCACTAGTGAAGGATCCAACCGTTAACTCTAAGGTCCTAAAATTGAATCTCATCCCCCTCCTTCCTTAAGCTTTCCACGAAAAAAAAGATATCCGCATATGTAATTACATAAACCGTGAACAAATTTCTTACAATTTTTTTCCATATGATATCTGATAAGTGTCGATTTACACTTATCTATAGTATCAAGAGTGAACAATTGTATGTACTCTTAAGTAAATCTTTACTTAATTGTGCGTTATTTTGATTATTTTAGGTTGAAATTCGAGTTCGAATAGAATTGGAGAGAAACAAAGGAAAATAGGCAAAGAATCACTAAAAATGCACAAATACTTGAAAAGAAGGACCAAATTGCAAATATTCAAAAGTTGAAAGACTTGGACTACAAATAAAAAGGACTATATTGAAATAAAAGAAAAAATTCAATGACTAAAGTGCAGAATATTTAAAAGTGGAAGGACCTCAAGTGCAATTTGTGATGGTTGTGAACCACCGGCCCACAGGCAAACCGCGGCCCACGTAATTAATTCTTTTGTTTTTTCTAAATGCAAACTAGAGGCGTTTTAGTCTTTTTAAATTAAAAACAAGTCAAAAAATGATTGAACTATATAAATACCTAACCTAGGTAAAAAAAAAGTTAGTTGAATCTTGGAGAAAAAGATAGAAAAGAGAGGAAGAAAGACGGCACGATTGAAGATTGGAACGTGAAGATAGAGAATTCTTAGGTGCAAGATATTCAACATTTTCTCTTTTCTATTCAAAATCCAGTTATGTATTTAAATCTTTTTATCTTGTCTTTCTACCGAATTATACGTAACTAAATTTAAAGTTTGAATATACGGTGTAGCCTAGTTTAGATTTTTTAATTTCGACTTTCAAATTTTTAATTATAAATTAAGTATTTGATTTTACTTATTTTTTTAATACTTGGAATAATTGACCATTATTTCATTAAATTGTGGATTGTAATAAATTGAGAAGTAAATTATTAATCTAGATCAATTAGTAAAATCTAACAATTGGATAAGAGATAGAGATATGTTTTTGTTATTGTCGCAGTCTGGATTGAATTCTTAGAAGAATTAATACGTCTAATTAAGAATCATTGTGACTTTATAAGTTGACTTAATTAGATATAACTAATTTAAATTCGAGAGAGGTAAATTAAGTTAAATTCGTGAATTTGACAAAATACAACATTAGGAAGAAATTTTGAGAGGAGAATTAGAGATAAAATCTATAGTGAATTCGTTAATCCAAACAATTTAATAACCATATTTTCTAAATTCTTAATATTTGCTTTCACATTATTTTCTAAAATTTATAGTTATAGTTTAAATCTTCAAATCAATTTATTTTAAAGTGTTTTAAACATATTAGGATTAAGATTAATTTAACTAGTATATAAATAAGATAGTCTTTGTGAAAACGATAATTCGACTCAATAAATCCACTTTATTACTTGTGTGCAATATTGTTCACTTACAATAATATATAATTTTCACAAGAAGTTTTGGTGTATTTGATAAATGTCAATTTACACTTATCTGTAGTATCAAAAGTGGACAATTGTATGTACTCTTAAGTGAATCTTTACTTAATTGTGTGTTGATTTGATTATTTTAGGTTGAAATCCGAGTTCGAATAGAATTGGAGAGAAACAAAGCAAAATAAGCAAAGAAGAACTGAAAATGCACAAATACTTGAAAAGGAGGACCAACTTGCAAACATTCAAAAGTTAAAAGACTTGGACTGCAAATAAAAGAGGACTAAATTGAAATGAAAGAAGAAATTCAAGAACTAAAATGCAGAATATTCAAAAGTGGAAGGACCTCAAGTGCAATTTGTGGTGGTTGTGAACCGAGGTTCAGCTAAGGTTACATCGTAATCAAGTATATCAATTGAAGAGACTAATAAACCAAGTTGAGAAAAAAGGTGGGAGAGGTGGTCGAGCTGGAATTGGTGGAGCACTCTTCTTTTAAAGTTATGTATTCTTCTACATTCAGCTCAGCTGCTTATCATGATTCCATAAATTAAGTTGTCACCATTCGTTTATGGGTTAAAACCCTGTTTGGTCACCAAACTTATAAGCAGATTCCCATTTGGTCGCCATCTTTTATTTTTTCTAATTTCTCATAATATTCCTAATGAATTCTAATTTCTCATAATATTCCTAATGAACACCGTGTATTTTCTTTCTTCCTCCTTTCTTCTAAATAACCCTGTTGGCAGTCTATACTTCAAGTATTCTGCACATGACATGATTTTGAAGAAAATGAGACTTCATAAACTGGTGAATTGATGAATACTGCAATTGCCAATTGCTCAACTGAATCAGTCTTTCTTCGCTCTAAGTCTTGTTTCTTAACATTAGAATTTATCAAAGAAAACGTCCTTGGGACCCTTATATGGTTCCCTTAAAAAAAACAATATATTTAAGACCATTCAAAATCATGGTAACAGAAATACATAATGACCTTCTCCAACACTATCCACAAATTCAATCATCCAATCCAAATTCTACATAAGAAAGCCTCAATTTTGACAATCAGATATCTTCATTTTTTCATTTATCAAAAAGCAACTTAATAAGTGCAATAAAATGATCAAACTGATACTGTTTCAAATAGAAGATTTAGCATTTTCTTAAGTATGGCCAACATACCTAATGGGAGAAAGTTATCAGATGCAAAATTCAGCAATGGTTTTGTCCAATTTGAAGCTTTTCCGGAACTCAAAACTGGTGGGAGTTCATTTTGTTCATCACCACTTCCCTAAACACGCCAACAGTTCTGCTCAGAGCATGCAAAACCAAAAAAATAAAAAATAAAATCCAAATAATTTTATTAAGAGGAGGTTAGATGGAACTATGAGAACTGGAAGATAGTGAACCTGATGTGACTGTGCACTAGCTTTAATAATTGGAATTGTTGAAATGGAGCTGCGTTTCAAGAGAAAACATGAATTACGGGCCTTGTGGCCGGAAAAAGGGAACTCCTTCGCCGGAAAGATGGGATGAAGTAGACGGAACGGCGGAGCACCGGCAACCGGAGGGCGGAGACTTAGGGTTTGGAGTGTTCCCGCCATTTTGGGTGCAATTTTTTACAACGTGAAAAGCGTGCGTCTTCTGTGCTTCAGAGAGTGGTCGACGGTGTTGCTGTGGATCCACGCGATAATTTTCTTTTTTTAATAAAACAACCAAACAATATGAATTCTTTGTAGTATACGGTCTATTAGGAATTGATTTAAGGGAAATTTAAAAATTTAGACAAATGCAGATGGATATTTTTAAAAATATTAAATTTTAATAATATTTATAAAAATGGTAATTTTTTTGGATAAAAAGTCGGGTATTATACCTTTTGGCATAAAACAATAAAACTGTCGGAATGTCGAAATATAGTAGGATTGTTGTTTGTTTGGTTTTTTTTTTTATTATTCAACTATTGGGTGTGAAAGAAAGAAAGAAAGAAAGAAAGAAAGGAAGGAAGAAGGAAAAAAAAAAAAAAAAAAAAGTAAAAAAAATTATTTTCTGGCCGATATTAACAGTTGCCAGACAATATTTTGTTTTTACTCCTTCTTCTTCTTCCAAACAGTTCAAACGATAGTTGCTCCACAAACTTCGTTTACTTTTTTCGTTTCCACATTATTCTTCTTCAAAGTTCCCAGACATTATGTTGTTTTTACTCATCCTTCTTCTTCTTTCAGACAGTTCAAACGATAGTTGCTCAACAAACTTCGCTTGCTTTTTTTCGTTTACACATTATTCTTCTTCAAAGTTGCCAGACAATATTTTGTTTTTACTTCTTCTTCCGATAAGGGAAAGTCACGAAGACGAAGCCCCCACCGTATTATCGGCCCATTGACCAGCAGGGTTGTAAATCGAGGATGTGCACAAGTGGCGAAGACCGATGAGGAGAGAGACAGCAGCCAACCCCATGATGAGACCTCCACAATATTTCGAAGGAAAATCTCTCATTCTTCTTCTTCTTCTTCCAGACAGTTCAAACAACAGTTGCTCAACAAACTTCGTTTGCTTTTTTCGTTTCCACATTATTCTTCTTCAATCAAACATTATTCCATAAACCCAATCTCTTTCAACAATTTTTGAGCCATTAACTAATCTAGTACATAACCTATTGAATTTTTTTTTACTTTTATAATTTAAATTAATCCATCAAAATAGTAATTTAGTTTGAGTTAATTAGTTGGTGGTGCGAATGCGGTGGCATGAGTCGGTGGGTGGTGGAGCAATGTTTGATTTTTAGTGTAATAATATATCTGATTTTGAATTAAATTTGAGTAGGATATAGTAAGTGTTTAAGTAATTGTTTGGAGTTGTATTTGTCCAAAATAGTTATTTTTCAACTTATTTTTAAAATTTGCCATTTTTAAATGTACCACATACAAAAAGATATTTGATATAATTTTCTCTTGATTTGTATTTGTATATTTTTTTCAACTTACAGACTTACTATCGATAGTGAGCGATTATAAATATCATTACGCAATAAATAAATAAAGGACTTCCTTCAATGTTTAATTATTTCAAATTGTGAGATAAATATGGTTTATCTTGAGGTGACACTTAGAGATCATTTGTAGTCTCCTCCAATACATATTGTAAGGTTTTTTAGGGTGTGTTTGATTTTAATTTTGACTTTACTAAAAAGTTGAAGTCAAAATCAACAATAATTTTAACTACACATTTAACAGGAACCACAAATTTTTATAATTTTTCAACCACACATTTAATAAACTTTTACAAAAATTTGATTTTAATCAAAATCAAACAAACCCTTAATATATTTGTTCTTAGGTGTGAGAGTGTTACTATGTTATTGTAACAATTTCACATAGTGAAATTTCTATTACGACCTCATAAATTCTTATGTTTATGTTATATTTATTATTCTCTATTATATTTATATGTTCTTCTTGATACCTTATCGGAGGAAAATCTTACGGGGTGAATGTGGAAATTAGTTTGGATTCTTGACAAGTGGTATTTGAGCATGGTCTTTAGTGCGTTGAAGTTTGATGTGTTATCTAGCTAGGAACACTAAGCACAAATATCACACAAGTGTTCGAATTGGAGAAATTTAATGAAAGTATTAATTTTGACTTGCAACAAATTCAAGTTAATGATACAATATGGACTACATAAGAATTCGTTTTTTTTTTTTTTTTTGAAAAAAAAAAGAAAAGAGATCAACCTATGTTTTTAACCGATATGGACAATCTGTACACCGCAAGAAAATTTGTCCAAAAGGTATAATATGTTCAATTAATTGTTATCAGTTCATGGAGATATTGAAATTATCACTAACAATGCATCTCTATTTCTTCACATGGACATTAGTTTAGCATTGATGCAGGATGTGTGGTGGAATATATTGTCGAGGGTTGACGACTCGAGAAAGCCAAATATGAGAGTTGTTAGAATAAGTAGTTATTGTGCAAATTATATTATGTTTATAAGGCAATGCATAAGACTTACTAGAAATTGTAAATGCAGAATTCAGAAGAAGTCGAAAAAAAAAAAAGACTGATCGAGACAAGAGTTCCAACTCTCTTTCCTTAAGACATATTTGCCCTGCCTAGATGCTTACGTTGTTATGACAAATGTCTTACAAGATACAATGATCTATTCCTCTCAATAGTAGTACTACAACCTAAAGGACAGCGAATCAGAATTGTTTTGTGCTCTCTCTGAAATTGGGACTCGAACAGTATGGTTTTGAGAATGCATGATTGATTCTAACAGAATGTAAGAAGGAATGAGAAGGAATGAATTCACAGACTGACTCTTGGAGTCAATTTATAACTAGCTAAAAGTTGTGTCTCGAATAGACACAACAACTAAAAGGATTTGTTTGAACAATTGTGTTTGTACTAATTCAACAAACACCTTCTAGACACGTGTTAAAATTCGAATATTTTAATATTGGAAGATAAAAAATAAAATAAAATAAAAAAGTTATTTTTTATTTATTTTGTCTAAAAAGAATATATTGGGACATTTGTGACACGAACCGTATCGGCCTTTTTTAAAGGTTAGGAATCCAATTGCAAATTTTTTAATTAAAAGTAAATATATTTTGTCTTTTTCATCAAATAAGAATTAATTGGATGCACAAAAATATAATTATAGGTTGAGGAGCCGTAAAAGGGTAAAGGTTAGGACCATTTGGTCGCCAATACCAATCAAGAAAGATGTAACTCGACAATTTTACCCCACTAATAAAGACAAAAACATTGATAGGGACCATTTTTAAACCAAACTCGATAGCATATAAGTCTCTTCTCTTTTAAAGACTTGTGGTGCCCCTTGAGGCACAAACCCAAATCCAAACTAGAGATATATAAATTGAAGATAAAAATAAAATAAAATAAAAAATCATATCATCTTCCTATGTGGGATAAAGTTCTCCACTAGCTTCCAATATCCAATTTCCACTTTCAAGGTGTCAATTTTTATCATTAATTTTTCATTCATGGATTTGAAAAACCAAATGTACCACAAACATCTACTCTTGGAGTAGAATGCATTTGACTACAAACTTACAACAATCGGTTATCGAGACCATTCGAATATTTGGTCAAAATTGGTCAAACCAATTTACAAACAACTCATTTCCAACAATCCTCCACATGAATTGAAATTACCATAAATATGCAAATAAAATGCAGACATTAAAAGAGAGTACATGTGAAAAGCTATTGCATCAGGAGATGTAGCTTCTGGCTTTTAACCTACCTTAGAGGAATACTATTGGATATACTTGGCTAGTCAGTGAACATGTGATGTCTTGAACTGCTAAGCCATTGGTGTAAACAATACAACAGTACCCACATAATAACCTTCATAACAATTCTTTAGTTCTAGTAGTTGTGTTCATTTTGTCCCAAACAACTCTTGAGTTTCATAAGTGATTTAGAGAATTCAAGTCCCAAAATTCTTATAGAAGCGGCCCCACTTCACACTTACATAAGTAATCTCCTGATAAGAATTCTGTCATACTCCACTTGGTTTATTCGAGCTATAGGAATCATTAAAAATTATAACTTAACTTTATACACTCTGTAAAAAGCACTTTTCCTTATCATATAAATGGATAGGAGATAACAAAGATCTTGAGATATCCAGTCAACAAGGTTGAGTTACCATTACAAATACTCATGCATAGTAGGCTTTTAATCTCATTTCCCTTTTTAAACAACATACTTGATATCTTGGTAGGCCTTTTGTAAGCGGATCAATGGAAATAATATCATTTGAGATTAATTGCTTAATGGTATTGTGTCTACGATGTATATGTCTAGACTTACCATAATACATACTATTTTGTGTTCTTCCAATAGCCGACTGACTATCACAATATATACTTATAGCAGGCACTGGCTTAGACCAACATGGAATGTCCTCTAAGAAATTACAAAGCCATTTTGCTTCTCTCTAGCTTTATCTAAAGCTATAAACTCTGATTCCATCATTGATTGAGCTATACATGTATGTTTTGAGAACTTCCAATACATAGCTGCACCACCAATGGTAAAAACATAACCACTTGTGGACTTAGAATCTTTTGTATAAGATATCCAATTTGCATCACAATATCTTTCTAATACTGTTGGATATCTTGTATAATGTAGTCCAAAATTTAAGGTGTATCTCAAATAACGAGGTACCCTATTTAAGGCCTTCCAATGGTCATTGCTTGGATTACTTTTAAACATACTAAACTTATTAATTGCATAAGCAATATCCAGACGCGTACAGTTCATAATATACATCAAACTTCCTATAATCTAAGAATATTTTAGCTGACATATATGTTCACCTCTATTATTGGCCAAGTGTAAACTTAAGTCTATAGGAGTTTTAACTGAAATTTCATTATAAACATTAAATTTCTTAAGTACATACTCGGTGTAATGAGACTGTGACAGAATAAGTTCATTAGGTGTTTTAGACATTTTAATTCCCAAAATTACATATACTACACCCATATCCTTCATGTCAAAATAATTTTTAAACATTCTCTTAGTAGAAATAATAATGTCATGAGTGCTACTCATAATTAGCCTATCATCGACATATAAACACATAATCACATACGTATTTGATGTGTTTTTTATATAAATATATTTATCACACTTGTTAATTTTAAAACCATTTGACAACATTGTGGTATTGAATTTTCGATACTACTGCTTTGGTGGTTGCTTTAAACCATATAAGGACTTAATGAGTCTATACACATTTTTCTCTTGTCCTGGAGCAACAAATCCTTCAAGTTGTTCCGTGTATATTTCTTCTTCTAAATTACTATTTAATAATGCTGTTTTTACATCCATTTGATGGATCTCGAGATTATGTAGTGCTGCAATTACAATTAAAATTCTAATTGAGGTTATCGTTGTCATTGGTGAGTATATATGAAAGAAGTCAATGCCTTTCTTTTGTCTATATCCCTTTGCTACCAACTTGGCCTTATATTTAGCAATATATCCATTAGGTTTTAATTTTTTTTTTGAAAATCCACTTACAGCCTAAATACTTATTTCCTAATGGGAGATTAACCAACTAACAAATGTGATTTTGCATAATAGACTATATCTCACTATTAATAGCTTCTTTCCAAAATGAAGTTTCTGGAGTACACATTGCCTCATTAAATTTCTTACGATCATTTTCTTTCTTGTCTTTGCACAAAAATGACATTTTCAAAAAAATACAACATTCCTAGATTCAATGATAGTACCTTTATGTAATTCTGAAATATCTTACTTGTGAACAAGAAACCGATATACACTATTATTAATAGCATTTCCAATAAATATGTAATCAATTGTTTTAAGCCCAATTTTAACTTGTTTTGACTTTTATACTTCTACCTTTGCCAAACACCCCAACACTTTAAGTGTTTTTAGGTAGGTTTATGACATTTCCATAATTCATATGGAGTTTCATCTTTTTTCTTTTGTGGTATTTTATTAAGAATGATATTCGATGAAAGAATAGTTTTCTCCTATAAGTTTTGAGGTAAACCTGAACTTATAAACATAGCAATCTTCATCTCCTTAAGAGTCTGACTTTTGCGCTCAGCAACACCGTTTGACTAAGGTAAATAAGTAGTTGTTGTTTGATGAATAATTTCAGATTCTGAACAAATTTCTTCAAACGACGGTCCATATTCTCTACATCTATCACTATGAATAATTTGTATTCGTTTACTAATTTAATTTTCAACTTCATTTTTATAATATTTGAAAACATCTAAGGCCTCATCTTTTCTTATTGGTAGATAGACATAACAATATTTTGTGCAATCGTTAATAAAAACAATCAAGTACTTTTTACCACTTCTAGTTTACACAAATTTCAAGTCACGGATATCAATGTGAATTAATCCTAAAGGTGTAGTGTTCTTTTCAATATAATGAAACGGAGCTTTGGCTAACTTAGCTTCAACACAAATTTTGGATTTACGATTAGGATCAAATTGTAAAGAAGGTAATAAACTTAAGTTCATTAACTTATGCATAGATTTAAAGTTTACATGCTATAATCGATTATGACATAAATAAGAAGACTTAACGATATAAACAGAAGAAGATGTTATTATTATTATTGTTGTTTGAATTTAGTACAATACTAAGGACATTCATCTTGAATTGTCTATCACAAAGGTAACTTTTTCCAACATATACATCATTTTTAGTGAGAACAAATTTGTCAGATACAAAGACCAACTTAAAATCATTTTTTGCTAAGTAAAGACCTAGATACAAGATTTTTGCAAATGTCAAGCACATGTAGCACATTGTTGAGGACAAGCTATTTGTCGAAAGTCATCTTCAAAGTCAAATTTTCTTGTCCTTCAACCTTTGAATTTGCAGAATTTCCCATAAACAATTGTTCTCCGTTGACCGCTTTGTAATTAAAGAACATCGCCTTGTCAACACAAATGTGTTGAGTAGCTCTATTGTCTATCCACTATTCTCTAGGATTTCCAATGTTGTTGCATTTAGAAACAACAATAGAAAAGTTGAGTTCTTGTATATCCTCAGATAATGCATCACTTTTTGTCACATGTGCTTGAGCCTTTTATTTCTTTGGCTTGCGACATTCATTTGCACGATGTCCCACTTTGCCACAGTTGTAGCAATCGTCTTTGAATTTATTAGTATTCTTTTTGTTGTCTTTCATTGGTGCATTACCAGAATGCTTTTTTTCTTGTTAGTCTTCGAACTAGATTCTACCACATTAGCTTTTGCTTGCCCATACTATCTTTCAAATTTCTGGTCAGACTTTCTGTTGTCTTTTTCTATCCTTATCCGAATAATTAATTCTTCTAAATATATCTCCTTACGTTTGTTTTTGAGATAGTTCTTGAACTCTCTCCATAAAGGATGAAGTTTTTCAATAATTGTAGCCACTTGGAACGACTCACTTAAATTCATATTTCAGCATGTATGTCTGAAGAAGACCATGTAATTCTTGAACTTGACTGATAATGGTATTTGAATCTACCATCTTGTAGTCTACTAATTTTTCGACAATGAATTTTTTCGTACCAACATATTCAGTTTTATATTTTTTCTCCAAAGACTCCCAAAGTTCTTTTGCATATTTCATAGCACTACACACACCATATAATATATTGTCTAACCCATTCATAATATAGTTTTTGTATAAGAAGTCTGATTGCTTCCATGCATCTAAGACAATAATTAATTCCCAGTTGTTCTCTCCTTCTTGCACTGCAGGAGGATCTTCTTAAAGAAACTTTGCCAAGTTAAGAGTGGTGAGATAGAACAACATTTTGTGTTGCTATCTCTTGAAATCCACCTCAGTGAATTTTTTCGATTTTTCTCCATGACGTACTTGAGTCAATTAAATCGGAATAGCCTTAGGTGGAACCCTAGTCGGGTGTACAATTAGTTGTGGATTGTTCTGTTTAAATCCATTTAAGTTACACAAATAAAAGTTCAAAAATAAATTAATTTAAATAAAATACTTAAGTACAAAGCAAATAATAAGTAGACTAGACATGACTGCAATATGTAAGGATTATCCGTATTGCAAGGATTATCCAAACAAAAAACAGAATTTTATGAGCGTAAATATGGTTTATTGAAAATAAGCCATATTGAATATGAATTTATAATATAAATTAAAACACTATGTAGAAAATTACCAAGAAACATATTGCAAAAAACAAATGGAACAACATAATTGATATGCAATTATGATGATTAAATGTAAACAGAATATAACTATACACTTCAAATATACGTCTTAAGATTGTTAGAATAAATAGTTATGATATTCTATTTATAAGGCAATGCACATGACTTACTAGAAATTGTAAGTATAAAATTCAGAAGAAGTTGAAAAAAATATAGACTGGCCGAGGTAAGAGTTTCAACTCTCTTTCCTTAAGATGTATTTATCTCGCACAAGTACTTACGGTGTTATGGCAAACGTCTCCCAAGATACAACGATCTATTCCTCTCGTTGTAGCACTGCAATTCTAAATGACATCAAACTAAGATTATTTTGTGCTGTCTCTGAAATTGGGACTCGAACAGTATGGTTTTGAGAATGTTGGACATGATTCTGACAGAATGTAAGAAATGATAATAGTGAATGAAGTCACAGGACTGTGGGGGTCAATTTATAACTAGCCAAAAGTTGTGTATGAACGAATACAACACCTGAAACGACTTGTTTGAACAATTTTATTTGTACTAATTCAACAGTCACCTTCTAGACACTTGACACATGTCAAAATTCGAATATTTTAATATTTGAAGATAAAAAATAACAAGTTATTTTAGATTTATTTTGTCCAAAAAGAATATATTGGGCCCAACACGAACCACAGTCCCGACCACGAGCCTAGCCTCGTCAGCGGTGCCCACACGTGGGATGTGAATCAAACCCGATAGCATCTAAGTCTCATTCTCTTTAAAGACTTGCGGTGCCCTTAGGGCACAAACCCAAATCCAAACTAGAGGTATATAAATTGATACAAAATCATGATAAAGTTCCCCACATGCTTCCAATATCCAATTTTCGCTTTCAAGGTGTCAACTTTTGTCATTAATTTCTCATTCAATCGAAAATGGATTTAAGAAACCAAATGTACCACGAACCTACTCACGGAGTAGAACATGAGTAGAAATGCATTCGACTACAAACTTACAACAATCGGTTGTAGGGACCCACCCAAATATTTGATCAAAAATTGGTCAAACAAATTTACAAACAATCCATTTCCAACAATTGCATTATAATTTTTTAACAAGTTTTTTCAACATGAACAAATTTGAAATTTTTAGAATTTGTTGATTTTAATTGTGTATACTCATTATAGTCGAATACTACAATTCTCCGTTTTGAGAGTTGTGGCACTAAAAGAAAAGATTTACCAAAAATTTGCCGAGTGGTGTGATAAAGAGAATTGAAAAGGCAGAATTGTGGTAGATGCACATTATTCGATTTGGATGAGACATAGAGTAAAAATATTTGGAGGCATTGGATAATTCAATCCCAAGGTGTAGATTGTTAGGAATTGATTTAGAACTTATTTGGTGGAGTTTAATGATCTACTAAAAAGTTGAAGTCAAAGTCAACAATTAATTTTAACCACACATTTAATAAGACATATAACTTTTATTAACTTTTTAACCACACATTTCATCATTTTTAATAAAAATCAGCTAAAAACTTCACCAAACAAGCGCTTAGTATTGTCCAATTTAAATAGAATATGTATTTGTCTATCCCAAGTAGAATAAGATTTTTAGTTCCCTAATTGTAATGTGATTATTTAGAACTCCACATTGAGTACAAACTAAAATTTCCTCCTTTTCGTGTCCCTATAAATAAATGTATCCCTTAATGTTTAAATTATCTTAATTTATGAGATAGTCATGGACTATCTTAGGGGCGAGACTTAAAGATCCTCTGTATTATTGTCTGGTACATACAATAAAGGTTTTAGTATGTCAGTTCTTAAATGTACTTGGAGCTTCGGGTGTGAGTAGGGGTGGCAATGGCCGAGTGTCATTGGACGGCTCGGCCCATGACCACCAAGGTCGAGCCTAAGTTCGGCTTAGCTTGGCTCGTCTCCTACAAGCGAGCTCGATCCACAAACTCAGCTCGTTAATTTTTTTAATGCAATATTTTTTTTTGGGACCACTAAAAAAAATTTACACGAACCGGCTCGTTAAATAAAGAGAATTTTTCATAAATAAACCATTTTTTGAAAAGAATTTCAAAAATCCATTCTTGTTACATTTATTCTAAAATACTTTTTTAAAAAAAAAATTATTATTTTAATTTACTATACTATAAATTACATATAGTAACTGAATTATTAATTACAGGATTTGATGAGAATTCATATATTATAAAATCTTTTATTGTTAATTATAGTAACCGAATTCTTAAAAATCAGAATTGATTGGAATATATATGATAAAATCTTTTATTGTTATAATTATCAAATATATTTCATTTGTATAAAAAAAATATCTGTAACAACCACAAACAAAACTCATGTTTTCTTCAATTTCAACATTTGTAACAATTTGTGTTACAAATTGAGATGTAAAACATAATACCAGTTTTCACACAAAAAAATCATGATATATACAATTGTATTATATGCATCATATTAAACATCAATGTTACAAACATCATATTAAACAATAATGTATCAATAACAAGTAGTACCATATTTATCATTCATCGTTACATATTAACCAATTGTGTAACATGTGTTACATAATATCACATAAAAATCAGTGTTACAAAACAGTGTATTGTAACATCTCTTATCATTCAGTGTTACATAATAACCTATTGTGTAATATTTGTTATATAATATCATATAAAAATCAGTGTTACAAAACAGTGTATTGTAACATTTTTATCATTGATTGTTACATAATAACTATTATGTAACATTTGTTACAAAATAATCAATCGTCATAATAACAATCTATATTCTATAACAATTAATTGTCATAAAAATCTATATTCTGTAACAATCGTCATAATAACCTATCGTGTAACATTTGTTAATGGTGAGATATAACATAATCTATATTTTGTTACAAAATGGTGAAGAATGTACTTAGATTTTGTGAAGATTTGGAGTTACAGATATTTCGTGAAGATTTTTGGAGAGGATTTGTGTAACGCCACATGTTCACTTATACTTGTCCTAATATTATATTTAATCTTTAATTAATAAAGTATCATTTTTGTGACTAACCATGGTTTTGCAGTGGAATGTTCCATGGACGCCCTAGACAATCGACGTGCTTAGTAATTTAAATTACAAGACACTTATACTTTTTATTTAAACTTGAATTAAAGTATATAATATTTTTAATTATTATATGCCTATGTCAATATCATATAGATTAATGAACCCAGACATGTCTCTTGAACATATTCATTTTATTTCATATGAATTAAAATATATTTAAATTAATATACTATGAAAAGCATGAAATGGGGGCCCTCAAAAACGTGAATGAAACCAATTCTCTTCACAAAATTTGCATGATTGACTTTTAAATGGATATTCTAAAATTGGAAACAAAAGACTCTCTTTTTTGGAGCACTTGTCCTTATAAAAAAATCATCATTCATCCATTTTCATTTTGGAAGCATTTCTCAGATTGTGGTCACACAAAGGTACTCAATTTTAATATTATTTTATTGTTGAATTTATATTTCATTATTTAAAATCTTTGTGCATTATTAGTGGATTTATGGAATAGGAGTATCATTCAAATACAAATATATATACACGTTAATATATAGGTATATATGTGTTTATGATTTCATATTTTTTTATATAGATCTAAATTCATATAAAGATAACTACATCACTTGAATTTTCTAAAAAGTGTTAAATTATATTAATTTATTACTTCTATTTACTTGTTTGTTTAATTTACTCATTGTGTCATAATTTAGACCCCTTGAAGAATAATGAATAATTAAATAAATAATTTTTTATATATATATTTATTAATCTATATCTTATGCTTATACCTATATATAAGAGAAATATAATTACTTGTTTGTTTGTGTTACAAATATTGAGATTAGTGTCCTTTTAATTGATTTTTGTAACATATTATTTTAAGACACTTTGTTAGTAGGCGCAAATACTTAATTTCAAGAACAATAACAAATAAATAGATATTTTAGATTGAAGTGGATCATAAAAATCATCTACGTAATGTTTGTCATTGTTATTTTTTTCAAATACTTTCTTATCAATAAATTTTTAGATTAGCCAAACATGCCTATGTAAATTTGGATTCCTGCCTTAATGTCACTTGAAACAATTTATAATGGAGGCACATAGTTATAAGTTTTGGTTCCTGTTAATTGTTGGCAATAGTAAATAAATGGTACGAATATGTCCCCTAGCTTTTTGATGTTGTGATTCTCCCAACCATTTTAAGACACACTAATATAAGTTTTATGTCCTTTAGTTCATAATGTTAAAGTGGTAACTCACGATGAGACAATATATAGTCGGGGCTGTTATGACAATAAAATAAATAATATATATAGATTTTATTTTAATCAATGGAAATGACTTAGGACTTTTGGCACGTTGATTTTGTGGGTGGCCAATGACAGCTCCACTTGATATTCCAAAATAAGTTTCTACATATTCAGGTAAGTAAACTCTCCTACTATTCATTTGTGGATTGCAATATTAATTGTCTAAATGTGTTAAATTATTATCTGAACATAACATCTTGTAATTGCTTTATATGTCATTAATATTCATGTGATATATTCTTGCATGTGTAATTATATTAATGCAACCATAAGCATGTATGAAGTAAAGTTTTAAATGGTAATATTGTAAAGTATAATTTATTCAAAAATGATATGTATCCCAAATTTTATAAATAAAATAGTGTACGCCTATGCCATGAAAGATGTGAGTGGGAAATGGGGCGTGGGGGACCGACGCACCCGACGAATAATAATGTTGAATGTATAACCGCTCTGCGGTATTACCGTTAGATGGAACATGTTCCAAATAATAATGGCCCACTGCATTCTGATTGGCTAGGCAATACACAAAAGTGAGCTCACAATATTAAATGTTTTAAATGAACAATAAAGAAAGAAAAAGGGGATACACATTTTGTTGAATTCTAAACTATATTATAAGAGTGAATGTGGATTACTATTCATAAGCCGCCTAAGCATCGTCCTCAAACCGTACAAGCTGTCTTCGAGCCGTCTAAGCCGTATTTCTTTCTCTTCTTATTTCTCTCTCCTCCTCTCCACGGTTTTTCCTTTCCCCTTTATTCTTGTTCTTCTTTCTTCTCTTCACCTTGAATCTCCGTTGAATCTCCATTTTCCTCTTATTCTTTTCTCCAACTGGCGTGTCCCCCGTATTTTCACGCTCAACCGATCTCGACCGGCGGTCCAGGTGCACTCTTTTGGAGGTGGAGGTGGAGGTGGAGGTGGAGGTGGGGGTAGGGTTGGGGGTGGGGTATTGCACTGTCGAGTGGCCAGGGAAAACTACCTGTAGCTCGAGTTTCCTCTTTGTCCTGTTTTCCTCTTCTTCCGGCAGGTTGCCTTACAGATTTAGCCACACGGTTTCCCCCAACCCGCTCTTCCTTTCGATTGCCGTTTTTGTAGTTTCAACCACCGCTTTCCTATTCTTCTTTTCTCCAATTCTTCACCTTGAATCTCCGTTTTCCTCTTCTTCTTTTCTCCGACCCAAGATGTTCCCCAGTATTTTCACGCTCAATGATCTCGGCGGTGGTCCAGTTCACTCTTTTGGAAGTGGAGGTGGAGGTGGAGGTGGAGGTGGAGGTCGGGTAGGGGGCTGGGGTGGGGTGTATTGCACCGCAGCGAACTCGCGTGGTCTTCTTTCTCGATAAAAGTTTCATTCGAGAGTATCGAGTGGCGTGAAAACTTCATGTAGCTCGAGTTTCCTCTTTATCCTGTTTTCCTCTTCTTCCAGCCAGTGGGCTTCTGATCTCAGCCGCACGGTTTCCTCCCAATCCGCTCTTCATTCCGATTGCTTTTTGTAGTTTCAACCGCCGTTTTCCTCTTCTTCTTTTCTCCAATCGGTTTGTTATATTTTCCTGTCCAATCGATCTCGACCGGGTCGTCCAGTGCACTCTTTTGGAGGTAGGGGTGGGGTAAGGTTAGGGGTGGGGTGTATTGCATCAAAGAATGAAAAGAGTTTCCTCTTTGTCCCGAAAATAGTTTCATTCGACAGCAGGAAAAGATTACAGCATCAAAGATTATAACAGTCTTAATCTTCTTTCTCTGACAAAACAGTTTCAGTCGAGAGTAGCGATTGGCCAGGAAAAGATTACAACTTACAACTTCATCAACTACCTGTAGCTCGAGTTTCCTCTTTGTCCCGTTTTCCTCTTTCTTTCGGCCAACGGGTTTTTACTTTCAGCCGCAGGGTTTTCCCCATTTCGCTTTTCCTTCTGATCAGCGTGCTTGTAGTCTCAGCCGCACGTGTTTTCCCTCTGGAAATCTGATAATGGTCGCCGATGGTGTCTTCAATATTTGTAGATTCTGGTGATTTTGTTTGGAGGCAAAGTTCTTTTTCTCCGTCCGCTTGTTATTTGCATTTACAGCATGCACGGTATGTTTATGCATTTCATATATTTAATATAATTGAAATTGATTATTTTGGGGAATCTGATTTTCTCTTCTGCCAATGTCATTGTGATGATTCACTGTGGGTTTGGTTTGTTGATGTTAATTTGTTTAGAATGTCAAATCTGTTCATTTGATTATGCTTCTATTTAAGTTTCATTGTAATTTTCTCGGTATATGGTTTTGTATTCAACTTTTATTTTAGTTTTCTCTCTATCTTGTTTTCTATTGAAGTTTTATCGCAAATATGCAAAATCTGAGAGAGTTCTATTTCACTATAATGGACATGGTGTGCCAAAGACAATTGTTGTATATTTATCCAGATAAAAGTGATAGTTGTTGCTCAACTCACCTTATAGATGGGGACGGTAATTTCAATGTTGTCGGACTGGATAAGTTCATAAAGGAAGTTAAACTTGCAGATTTTGGGCTTTCGTATCTGTAGTTTCCATCATGGGTATGAATATTTAGCTATAAAGATACTTGTTTATCTCTTTTCTTCGCCAGTTCAGATCTTTTTTTTTTTGTTGTTGATCCCACTGTTCCTTTTTTATATCCAGTATAGTTCTTTCTTGCAATTCAAAGATTCCTATTCACTACAGGCTGTCAGTAATCTTCATTTTTCTGTCTTTTTCCACTTTCAGCTGATGTCAATGTGTTCCATGACATTGACAGGGAAGAGTACATTGTTAAATCACCTGTTTGGTACTAAATTTAGGGAGATTGATGCTTTTAAGGAAAGGTACATTACTTAAAAACCCTTTTGTTACTTCTCTTGTTTGTTGTTCGATAGAAATATAATGATAGTATTTGAATTCCCTCATGTCTCAAACCGCTAAAGGTATTTGGATGGCGCAATGTGTTGGCATTGAACATTGCACTCTTGTAATGGATTTAGAGGGCACTGATGGAAGAGAACGTGGAGAGGTACTAACAACTACACGTTTACTTGACGCTTCATGTTTTATTATGATTTGCTTATTTATGGTTATTTTCACCATAAAACATTTCACATTTTTGTGAAGGAAGGATAGAGCCCACATTTTTCTTTACAAATGAGGCCCGGAAGTTGAAAAGTGAATAATACGCTTACCTCAAGGAGATTTTACTCGTACTCCCAAACATTGATAATACCAATTTTATCATTCATATAATTGTCAATTTTACTCTTTATCTCTCTCTACATCCCCAGCTCTCTTTGTTTTTCATTTTTTCAAAAATCCATCTACATCCAAGCAAAAGTTTTTAGGTTCCTACAAAAACATCGATGGGGGTTTTGTACTATCCCCTTCATGTATATTAATAACCTGTGAAATACAATGAGGGTGACGCAAGTCGTTACCTCGACAAGTACAAAAAGAGGAGCTAAATAAACCTATAAACTAGGGAGTACTACTCCAAATCCCCAGCTCCTTACACCGATGTCAAATCCACCTCTTCCCAACCAGGAACACCACCTCTAATCCCACCACATCCCTGTCCCTAACCCCCACTCTAAAGAGTCCATTGGAGAGGCTGATTTTTGGCGGCTAGAGAGGTGAGGTAGGGGTGGGATGAGGTGTAGTCGTCGATGGTGATGATGGCGGTGTTGTGGTGATAGTCAGGTTGGATGGGTGTAAGAACTAAATTTGGGGGTAATTTGGAATATCGAAAAGAGAAAGTGGGGGTGGGATCAAGAATTTTGTTAATATTTGTAATTGGGTGGTGGTGTAGAAAGAAGCATGGTATGGACGGAGATTGAGATATATGGGTGAGAAGAGGAGTCCTTTCATAATTGAGCCTCAAGCAAGACCATTCCATTTGAGTTGGAGAGTATTTTCTTAATGATAGGAGACCAGAGACTTTCTATCATATATTACAAGATACTGTGAACTTCCTTCGAATGTAACGCTGTCAATCTTTGAAGCTATTTGTATTCTTCATCTCATACGATCTTACTTGAACTGATGACATGGAGAATTTTCAAGAGAACTAATTTGTTCTTTTTTGTTTTGCTGAGAAATTAAGCCTGTATATATCATCTTCACATCCTAAATGACAAGAGCACATAATACAAAAGAAAGAACATGATTGAAAATTGAATTATCATTTCAGATCATTAGATACAAAAATCAATGTCAATCTGCATTAGAAGGAATGACAAATTATGGAACAAAATATTGTACGCTTTATTACATCTTTTAATGTATTCTTGTTTGCTTATTTGCAGTATGGTGCTTGATCAAGTCAAGCTTTTGGTTTAGTTCAAAGTCATTGAGGTATTGGGCATTTCTAATGTGTTGGTAATTTTATCGTGAACCTCTTTTCTCTCATCATAGTCTTGGCTTAAGAAAACAACTTGCTTAACACATTATCTTTGGTTATGCTAATTTTTTTAATGTTATGCATTGCAATCTGAGTCTCCCAATTTTCCCACTTCTGCTTTTTTGGTGGAAAAGTTAGTGCAACAAAGGCATATGTCTTGATGTTTAAGTATGAAATATTTCTTTGTTTTAATCCCCAAGTATATTGTATGTTAACATTATAATGGCTTAGGATTTTAATGATCGTTATAATTTCTCAAAGTTAATGCGGCAAGTCATTTTGCCGTCGTCAAACTCCACAAAGTCTGATATTATTGGACTGCATGTGGAAGATTGAATTGTCAGGACCTTGCTATCCCAATAACATAGAATTGACGATCTCTTTGAGAAACACGAACGTCAAGTATCACATTCGCAAACTATTCTTACTGACTTTTGTTAAATATTACTAGCCTATATTTTACTGAAGTTAATGATAAATCCTCAATTATTAATGATATTATTTTTTTTTTGCTGTCAAGAGAAGTGAAAATTAACTGCATCTATTCACAGTTACTGCTACTGATTTGATTTTAACTGTGACCCAAATGTTGAGAAAGCACTGTGTGGTTAACAAGTTCGTCGAGTTTTACGGTAACATCTCTAAACTGAAATGGTTGAAATTTTTGTGTAGCTATAATTTTTTCTCATATGGGTACTTACAACATGTGCACGTAAAGGCATGAGCCAGTTGTTTGTCATTAGCATGATAAAACAACAATTGCAAATATGTCTCTTGAGTATGGAGTAACCATAGGATTTTCCCATACAATTATGTCATTTTATAATACTTTAAATTAACTAGAAGAAGTAACAAACAATGAGTTGCTTCATTTATTTTTATCTATATCATTCTCTTGCAAAATTTACATGGTGCTTGGTTATGACCATTGTTACTTGACCCTGAGTTAGGTTGTAATGATCAAGTCATATATAAGTGCAAACAAAATCTTTGTTGACTATAATGAAGTAAGTTGTTTTCATTTATTTGTTTGCTATTCTTCAAGTGTTATCATTTTAGTCTATCACGAGCTTATTATGTTTTATTCAATTTTTAGAATATTTTTGTGCTTTAGGAGTTTACATGTGTGAAACATGTAAGGATTGGGTGTTTAATAATCATGGCTCAAAACTGGTTCCAAAGATTAACTCTATAGGATTTATACTATTCATCAACATAGATTTTTCCAATGTTGAGCCATGTATTTCATGACGATCAAGACTTTCTTATTGTGTTGATGATGTCAGGTTTCCATGTTTATATCCAATTAGGGCCAAAATATATAGTTTTATCTATATACCTTGGAATGTTTGAACAATTATTTGATTTATTGCTCAAGGCATGTTGCTTTAGTAAATACTAAATCCAGATTGATTGTGTTCAACATATGCACTTCCGTCCAAGAGATTCGTGTTTCTTTTATGAACTCATTTTCATGACTATTTGAATGTAATTAAATATTCAAGTCCAATGTTTCATCCTTAGATGTCATAAATGGATAATTTCATGAAAAGTTTGGCACTTAAATACCTTATAAAAATCAGCTTAAGGTACAATTCATGTTGCCCCATCTAATGCGTAGCAGAATCTGGAAAAGCTGATCATCTGCCACATTCTCCTACTGATAAGAAAAGGGAGAAACACAAGCCTAAAGTTCAAACCACCCTTCATAAAAATTATTGAAGAAACTTCTTCTTAAATCTTCCGCTACAAAACATTAGCTGCTACCTAAAGACTTAAAGACTGGGAAAGATGATTAAGTGCCATATCCTTCTTCTTGTACTGTATATTAATATGATGTTATCCTTCTACTTATATAAGATTTAATTAATTAGAATACAATTTGTAATACTGAATGAGAGATGAAAAATATGAAGTTAAATGATGAAATCCAGTTAAAAACCATGGTGCAAAACAGACAAATGAATCTGATAAGTATGACCACATGCCTCCCTAAATTTCATGTACTATTTTTACAGCCCCACTTCTTGTACCACACTTATCTAATCTTCTAATCTAATCTAACTACAATATAATAGCCTTGAGGTTGGCACTATTCATTTTTTGGTCCCAAAAAGTCGAAAACAACACCGTTTGTAACTATTTGTTGCTTTTTAATTTTTTTCAATCTGGCATGTCTTTTTTTTCTCTCTCCTTAGCCTGACACAATCAAAACAATCTCAGCCATTCACCTCTCTCTTTCATTCTTCTCTCCATTTTTTCTCTCTTTCACAATTTCTCCATCTCTTTTTTATTTGCATATTTGTTTATGTTCTTGGAGGGTAACTAATTTATTATTCATGGGTGCAGAACTTTGTCGCTGTGGTAGTTATTTCCACTTCAGCTTCCTTTATGTAATTACAACAGAGCTGCTCACCTGGAGATTAATAAAGGTTTGGTTGCTTGTAAATGTCATATTTGTTGGGATGCTAATCACAAGCATGTTTAGATATGAAATTTTTCCCATTCTGTTGCTGTTGCTATATCAGATATCTCTTAGTTTCACGATCTTTTTAGTAAAGCAGAGACGGAAATTAGGGGCAAAGGTATGGTTTTAGTAATCTGTAATGCTTTTGTTTTTCATCTTTTAAAATTAAACTTACTAAATTCATAGTACTTCTTACAAATTTCTTGGACTAGAATCATTTAAATATATGCTTATCCTTGTGTCAAGGTAACCATAATACTCATGTAACAGTACTTCGCTAAATCATTTGATTTATCCTATCGTATAAGCCATCTACAATTTTATTCTTCTATTATATATCCTGTATATCTTTTTATACTTGCCTAGAGAATGAAAAGAAAACTAATACCCTCGACCTATCTCCATGGAATATTGCATTTGCTGAAATGATATCTTCATTGGATGTCATTGTTGTTAGTTGTTCTCAAGTTCCTGTGATATGTTTTACAGATTATCAAAGAGCTAGGCCTATTATTATAGATTCTGACTTATATCACTCAAAGAAATCAGGTGCATTTCGGGCCAAAGAGAAACGATTCGTGCCAGTTTCTTCCAAGTTATACATAGGTTTTTCCTTAAATATTTTGATCTATCGTATATTTTTTTTGCTCAATAGATTCAAACCTTTATCTATTGTTAGTGACATAAAGACCATTGTTTTACGTTGCTTTAGATAATCTAAATGAGATATGGGTCCTATAATTCAATCAGATTGGAAAGTCTATTAACTTGACAATTGTTGGTGCAGCTTCTCAGTATTATGGAGTTAGGCATTAGTTGTTAAAGAAAACTGCAACCTCCAAAGGAAACTGCAACCTCCAAGACATACTGGATTGGTGAAAAAGTTTAAGCTTTATCTGTAGTAC
The DNA here is from genome assembly GCA_023638005.1 of Forsythia suspensa. Taxonomy (NCBI): domain Eukaryota; kingdom Viridiplantae; phylum Streptophyta; class Magnoliopsida; order Lamiales; family Oleaceae; genus Forsythia; species Forsythia suspensa. Next base: position 31,906,840 of record CM042674.1, on the reverse strand, counting down.
TTTGTGCTTGAATTTTGACAAGATTTTTTGTTGTTGCATTTAATTATTTTAGTTTATTGATAACTATTGCTGGATCTAATTATAGATTTGTTTTTAACTTACGTTCAGTATTTGAAGTTCTGCGCTTGAGTATTTTTTTTCATTAGCTCCCCAATTGCATTCCAGATTATTGATGGGATTAGTTTTAATGTTGGAGTTATAATATACGGTTTCATTTGTGAATGATCACTAGACATGGAGAAAGACATGCTTTTGGTTATAGACTGCCTTTATAAATGACTAACTCAAATTCGTGTTGGAAATTTTATTAAATGAACATAAAGATTAACCAAGTGACATGATTAGTCATGGATTCATAGTGCATTTTGCACCCCCACCCCCACCCCCACCCCCACCCCCACCCCGGCCGTGTTAAAGGAAATCTTGAATCCAACTTTCGTTAACCATGATAATATAACTACAAAGTCTAGAATATAGCTATTCGTTGAATATAACTAACGTTAAAACTTGAAGATGGTCATGTTGAAATTCTAAATACTGATATTCATTTTACATAACAAAATACTCAATGACGATGCTACCACGTGCAACGCACGAGCAATGACTAGTATTATCATAAGCATGCATCACGTACATGAGGTTTACTAACTGGGCGTTAGCTCATTCCATATTCTCCACTTTTTAGATAATGAAAGCTAGATAATTCGAGACGATCGCTTGGGCGGGCGAGACGGACTCAAGATTATTTAAATCAAAACTTTATTTTGTTATTATTTCAGAAATAAGATGCCTTAGGTCATGTGGTATTATTAGAATACTATTTCTTTACTTATTTTAAATTAGTCAAACTATGAAGTTTTCCGAAATTATTATGTTCATTCAATAAATAATTTGGGCATAAAATTTATTATACAAATTATTACTTTTAATTAATATTATTGAAAATATATGTATTTTCAAAATATAATAATGACAACCTTTAAACAATTTCTGCATTTATGATTTTTATTTAATGCTAATTAAATTATAACATTTCTAAGTCTATTTGCGTTGATTTTGAAAGATTTTGGTGTGCTCGATTTAGGAAAGATTACCTTAATTTGAGGACGTGGATTTCAGTTATAGAAATGATTGTGTATTAATTATATTTTTTGTTTTAATTTTAAACAATTATTTTATTTATTAATATAACAATATAAAAATAATATTTTTAAAATAAAAGAGTTAAGTTTGCAAAAGTAGAAATATTATTATAATGAGGATGTAATTTCCACTTAAATAAAAGAGTTGAGCCAGCTCAACCTTTTTTTTTTTTTTTTTTTTTTTTTTTTGCTAGGGCTCTGGACAAGCCCGGGCCAATATTGCTCTGAGCTTTCAAGTCCATTGGCGGCTCGACCCAATTGCTACCTCTAAGTGTGAGAGAGTTATTGTGTAATTGTTACAATTATTTTATAGATTGGAATTTCTTTTAGGACATGTGATTTTTCTCCAATTTCAAAATTTTCCATGTAAATTCTTATATTCGTATTATAATTGTTAGATTTTATTGCTTTATTCTTCTTAATATTTTATCAAATAAAGATCTTATGCTTGAATCTGAAAATTGATATGAATTCCCAACACGTTCTATGATTTTACTTTGCGGCATGTTTGCAACGCCCCACGGTTACAAACTATAACTTACAATCGATACTTGTGGAATGTGTGATAATAAATGAATAATAAATTGTAAGTCCTACAAAATATATAAATAAAAAATATGTTTGATAAACTTAAATTATAAGTACTTAAGATTAGCTGAAGATGGGCCAAAGTTACTGATCTGACCATGGATCTTTTTAATCGCTCGTCAATAGTTTCAAAAAAATTATAATTTTTTGCGATGAGGACAATATTTAGTTTGCAGAGCTTGTAGCTCATGAGGCTCTTGCAGATGTACAAATATTTCTTTTGGATCAACTACTCATGAGTTCAGACAATTAGATTAGGATTGATCAAGATCCAAATTTGTGATGATTAATTTAGCTTATCTTTCTGGAGCCAAAGAAAGTTGAAAGAACAGCTGTGAGATCTCAGCAAGGGCAAATTCTACTAGTTCTATTTATTCATACAGGGATGATCATAGATAGTGTGAAGAATTAAACATTAAAGAAAGACCTTATTTGACACGAAATTAACATAGGACTCTTTAGCCTTGATCAGGGTTTGTTGGATTTCCTATGATCTGTCGTGGAATTTGGGGTGTTGTTGATTCCAAAATCGTTTTTTTGTGCTGAATTTGTTTCTGAAAGTCTCTGCTGCAGCTCAGATAACAGTGCCCGATTCTCCTGGTTGAGCCTTTGTGCTTTCTTTCTTAGCCTCTCATTTTCAAGAATAATATGGCAATTCTGCAAGTACAGCTCTGAGTTCTGCTTCTCCATGCAAGACTTTTACTTGTATTTGATCCTGAACACATAGGAAACTTCTGGTCACTTCGTGTGACGAAACAAGTTACAAACAAACAAGTAACTCAAATATAAGTAACTTACCTGTGAGAAATTATCTGGGAAATATTGAGGGCCAAGAAGGAACTGCTCTGATTTGTACTGTTTCTTAGAGAGGTACATCTATATATATATCTAGAGAGAGAGAGAGCATAGAAATGGATGGATATACTTGAGAAACAAGTAGGAACACGAGAAGAGCACCAGTTTGAAGCAAAATAAGCAGAAAAAAGAGCCCTTTTTGTCACAATAAAAGGCTTTGGTTTTGTCTTGAGGCCAAGTGGCACGTGGAAGTTGCATGTATCAAAGTGTCATTCTGGGGGAACAAAACAGGGAGCAGTTGGAATGAAGAGATATATGACAAGCCAAAAACAGACAAACAGACAGGGCTGCGTGCATATTGTGACACCATAAACATGATTCAGCATGGCAATAAGAATGTGCACGCCAAGACTGCCAAGGTGGGGGTGGAGTGTGATCGGGGAAGAAGCATTATTCTTGCTGACCTAAACGTCAGTGAGAAGTTAAAGATCGAATGTAAAGGTAAGTCGGACTGCTCAAAAGATTATATGAAAAAATAGAGAATTGTTGAGTTTGGATGCAACCTAGTTCGTTTTATAGCTGTATACGTTCGTTACCCACGAGTTATAATATTTTCTTCAAGACAAATTGCCTTGCGTTGGTGCTGTTTAACAAAAATCGTCTCCTAAAATACAAATATCATATTAACAATTCAAATCACAACAAACAACAAAATGAACAATGCTTTTTACTCAATTTATTATGAAATGGACTTTGACAAGAATACATAATGCAGAAATTTGCAGGGCAGAAATGAAGTAGGGCGAGAATGGAATAAAAAATTTACAAGAGTCTATTATACTAATACTTCGATAAATTTTGCATAAATTTAGTTAAAAAATTGAAATCAAAATCAATGACTAATTTTAACTAAATATTTTATAAAATCTACAATTTTATCAATTTTCTAACCACATATTTTATCAATTTTTATCAAAATTTATACAAAAAATCTGATTTTTACAAAATCAAACGAACACTAAACAAAAAGTTTAAGGGCCATTTTTTTGCCTATTTTTTTTTTTACTTTTCAAATTTTTTACACTACAAAAAAATTTGAAAAGTTAAAACAGTGAACAAAAAACACATTTTTTTATAAAAAAAATATACCGAGCAAATCCTAAATAAAAAAATATGTACAAAAAAAGAGAAGTCTTGTATGGAAGAGACAAGTCTATTTGAGACACAAATAGTCTTCTTTTAAAAAGTAATTGTCCTTTCAAACATAATTGTTGACACATGTCGCTTCACGTTAAGCCAACCATTAATCATATCATTGGTCAAACTTTTCCATCACAACAATGCAAGACAAATGTTTTTTTAATCAATTTTAATAGGTTTACTTCCAGCCTTTACTTCTCTTTCATCCAACAATAATTTGAGCAACTCAACATATTACGAACATCTCGCTAAGAAGATAGAACCATCAAAATTGTATAACAAATCTCACTTAAATATTTAGTTAAAATTGACCACTGGCACATAAAATAGACCTTTTTTCTATCTTAATTTCATCGTTTAACTGTATAATAAGCAAATAAACTCGAACTGTCTCAACTCTCACAAGACTAATAAGAGCAAAACAATTAGCACTTGGAACCGAACTCGAATGCAAGCATATTTCCCTAGTAATACCCCGACTAGATCCCACTCTGCCTCCTTCATCACATACATTATTAATAAAATTAATATTTATTGTTGACCACTAATATCGAAGTCAACAAATCATCGATCACCTTCTTATTGAAATAATCAACTTAATCTTTCTATGGAAAGCCGTCCGAAGATTAGGAGTTAAAAGAACAAGAATTTGGTTAAAGTTTTCAATTGTTTTCTCATTTCTTCTATTTAATTCAGGCTATTTATAGATGTTATAAGGCTTGGGACCTTTTTGTCTTTTCTTCTTTATCTACCACGAGTCATCCTCCAATTGAGAGGGCCTTAATTCTAAAGGATCCTAAGACATGTGGCAAGAGACAATTGGCTCGACTATCATTTTCTTTAAATTTGATTGTTATTATATCATGTGCTTTAGTTGTAACTGATTTTGTCATATAGAGATTCATTTAGTGGTTCCAAGAATATTCTTTCTATTTGGAATTGACAGATAACAAACAGAGCAAATGTTCAAACCCTTTGCCTAAAACGGCGAAGGTTAGAATAAATTATACTTTTCTTTTGGCTTCTCGAGGTAGAAGGGTATTTTTAAGTAAATCATATAAGCTTCGTTCACATTCCGTGTCTAAGCTAGATGTTCCTCCGTCTGCTCAAAACGAGGCGTAACAATAATCCCCGAAGTCCGGATCTATAGCTTCGTTCGAATTCCTTCCGTTTACTTCCTTGCACTCTTTGTGTAAAATAAAGTTCTAATACAACAGTGATAGCCATTCGTGAAGTTTTTGTCAAACTTTCATCCCTTATAAAGATCTAGCTCATCACCAAGGAGTGTAAGTTGTAGTTGTCTTTTCAATTGTGAAGTTTTAGAGGAGGCAGTAATATTTAAGGGTGACTATGCTATTGCAATGAATTCTATTTTCGCCAATCAACATATCCCATTTTTGAACTTGTCACTCTTGAATTATTTTCAATTCATCCTCAGATGTATGACAAAAATATTTCAAGGAGTGACAAATTTAAAATAGAAATGTTAGAGAAGGTGTCATTGGCATTAGGATATGATTTTCGAATTCTGAACAGTTGATTTTCTCTTCTAATTTTAAACTTGCTCTTCAAATTTTGCAATATGTTCTACCCAATTTTGAATTTGCATCTCAAGTTCTGCAAACCTGCTAAAGAGTCATAAATTCAAAACTGGAGTAGAACAGATCGTCGAGCAAAGCATCAGAAACAAAATGAAACCAGAAATGAAATATTTTTGGAGCTTATATAGGGGTAGGATTTGATTGTGATCATTGATCAAAATCCCAAGATAAAAAAAAAACATGAGTAGGAATTATAACTCATTAAATAAGGCTCTTTATGTGCTATTATTTAATAGAGATGTGGACCGTTATTAGTCATGTGTGACCTTTCAGGTATCCACGCATTTAAAACACGTGAAAACGAAGGTATAATAACTATAGTCCCCGAAGTCCGAGTCCATATTCATATTAGGCTAAGGACTTTAGTTTGGATAAACCTAAGCCTATATCGGTTAAGCCTGAGTCTTTTTGGTATAACAATAGTGGAACACGTGTTTGCTCCCTATTAGGAGTTGGAATGTGAGCATTTAATGCGCACCATGATTGTATGTTGCTTGCGTGTGTGTTGGGAAAAGGTGTCAGTTATGATTGTAGCCGTCATTTACCTCTTTGCCGGCTATTTTTCACGCGATCGAGGCGCGTACAATCGCGAGTGACAGATCTAATACGTTTATTTAAAACAATTTTCCCGCATCTTTGGTACAAACGGTTGGGATGGACTGGCTATTCAAAGGATCAGATTGACTCTTAATTGATCCGACGATCCAGTTAATTTGGCAAGTAACTATAAATAAGGGTAAAGCATACTTTCAAAAGCTTCTTTACTTTTTGACATTTGCTCTCAGTATAGTCTGAATTTCTGCAAGTTTTATCCTTCATCTTACCTGCTCTTCCGGCAGTGTTCATTGACATTCTTCTTCCATTCTAGGTAATTTTCTTTCATCTTTTTCTACTTCTTCTTTTAAATCGAAGTGAAATATCTTCTCAAACCGACTCCCAAAATCCGTCGGCTGAAGTTGATGTGGACATTCAAGAGCCGAATTGTCCTTCCCAGACCTCTAGTTCGTCTACAAAAGTGATAGCGCTCAATGTGTTTCCCAACATAGGTGTAGGACCTTCTCGTGATATTTTGACGAGATATGATTTAGATCAAATGAGGTCTAGTGAGAGTATTAGAAAAACTAACCTTCAGCTCGTAGACGAGCCTATTTCAGAAGGGACGAATCAAGAATGGGGAGAAGAGGGAGAGTGAGAGAGTAAGAGAGTGAGGGCAGTGATCAGGGTGTGTTTCAGGCTAGCGAAATTTTTAAATCCATCGAGACAGACGAACAACTAGCCAAAAGTCGAAACCTTTATAATATACCCGAGGATATAGAATTGATACTCTCTCGGCCTCCCCAAACTGTAGATATGCCTTCCCCTGATGCCGTAATGATTCATACTCACTCGATGGAGTCTGGGCTTCGCCTGCCTTTTCATCATTTTTATTGTCAATTTCTTAGTGAATATAAGCTTTTTCCCACTCAGCTAGGTCCAAATAGTTGGGATGTGATGGCGGTTTCCTTCGTTCGATGGAAGAAGACAGGTTTTGAAGATGAGCTATCGCCTGAAGTTTTCCATTTTTTTATCACCCGTACAGACGGGGAACAGAAATAATCCCCAACCTAGATATTACTACCTTACCCCTCGCTCAACGTCCAATCCAAAATTAGTGGATACTCCAAATAAAGTGAAATATTGGAAAGAGTCCTTCTTTTTTGTGAATGAGAAATGAGGGTTTCAACCAACGAACCCAACTCCAAGGATACCCATGCCTCGCTTCTATGGCTAGCTTCGTGAGTTCCTCCTTGTTTCTTAATAGATATCATGCTTTTTTTTTGTTTCTTTTGTTTATTTGATTACCTTTCTTTCTTTTGTAGGTAAAAACAAAGGTCCTCTCTTTTCTGATACTCAAATAGGAGACCTTTTCCTCCATATTCGAGGCCCTTTTCTTGAGAATCCTCACCTCCCAAGGGAGACAAGTCTTGTTCTTGAGGTGGTTGCATCGACTTGTACAACGCATGTTTAGAGATGGCTCTCCGTAAGTCTTACTTTTGATCCTTGGGTTTTTGCTTCTATTTTTACTTAGTATATTTACTATCTTGACATTAGTATATTTACTATCTTGACATTCTAATACTTTGTGGATCTTTTTGCAGCTATGATAAATTTTACCAAGTCAAAGAAAAATCCCACTCATGTCCCAACTCCTAAGAAGGTGCAACCTAAAATTTCTTTGAAAACGAAGAGTCCACCACCTATTAAGGGAGTGGTAATCAAAGAGCTTTCTCCCAACTCTGCAAGATCAGAATCGACTGTGCAAAGAGCTCTCATCTACAATGGAGAAGTATGCGACTGAGGTAGAGGAATACAAGAAAAAGTTTGACAACTATTGTTCCATCACCGAGCGTCTTGAAGCGGAAGTGGAGAGGAGGACGAAGGTATTAGAAGATCTGAAGAGAAATCCTAGCTGAGAGGTGAAAAGACAACGTTCATTGTCTGGTGAATAACCTAGTTGCTACTCGCACTAGGGCTCAGGAGAATGAGGATAAACTTCAGAAGGAGATTGAAAAGAAAAATGATGAAATAAATTATTTCTATGTACAACGATGTCTTAGGAAGAGGGTCTGGCTAAGAAGGATGAAGAGTTAGGCGTTTTGAACGCGAAGATAGAGTCTCAAGACTTGGCTCTGGTAGAGATGTCAGCGAAGATAGAGGCTCTTTAGGCGATTCGGTGAACTTCAGAGATTCTGACAAAGAGAAAAAGATCTTCGAAGATGGTAAACAAACCTGAGGGACGAGCTTCTAGACTTTATTAAGGTTGAGTTTCCTGATATCAATTTTGATTTCTTATACGAAGAAGGTGAGACAGCTGAGCTAGCTCTCCCGTCGGAGGTTGACAACAATAAGGCTATAGCGGAGCTAACCTCTTCCGAAATCGTACCGAACCTCCGAAGCTGTGGTTGGGCCAACTAATGGGACTCTTCCTTCTCAAGCTTCAGTCGTGCCTACTTCTTCCAAAGTTGTTTTAGAGCTAACTGCTAGGACTCTCTCTACCTAAGCTGCGGATACCATTGCTTTTGAAAACTTGCAAGATTTGTAAAATTCTTTCAAGTATTGAGCTTCAATGAATGATATCACTGCAGATACCACTATTTTTTTTTATGTAAACTTGTTTAGTAAATGATGGATTTTTGTTTTCAAGTGTTGATCTTCGTTTTATCTCTCTAATTTATGATGGCGGATATTGCCTAAAGTTAATCGTATAGAAAGATGACATTTGAATGCCATAATCAACTGTAGTGATTCGTTTAAACTGAATATAATCAATTGTAATAGTTCGTTTAAACCATAAAATCGTAACGCCTAATGGTTCGTTTAAACCATATACAATGGTTCGTTTGAACCAGTAGCCATAAACAACGCATTGTTTTTTATAGTCCGTTGCATTAACTCTTTCTTAGGTAGTTTCAATGGTGGTTGATCCAAATAAGTATCGATCCTTCTACCTTTCACTTAACGCCTTTTAGGCGGTCTTAATGGTAATTGGTCCGATCAAGGTCCCGATTCCATTATTTTTTCTAGTACCATTTGTTTGGTACTTTCAAAGATTTTGGATGAGGTAATTGGTCCGTTTAATGTCTCAATTCCATTATTTTTTCTAGTACCGTTTGTTTGGTACTTACAATGTTTTTAGAGAAGGTAATTTGTCTGTTTAAGGTCGTAACTCCGTTAATTCGAATTACTTCGCTAAGATTGATTTTGTGGAAAAAGACTTCTATTAATAATGAAAAGTAGTTTCAGACATTACAATCTTCGATAAGAAGAATTCAAAAATTACATTATCGATAATACTTTCGCAAATGCTAGACGTTACATGGATTCTTCAAAGGTTCACCTTCATAATTGACGAGCCTATAAGTTTCGTGTACAATGACTTCGCTCTATCATATATGGTCCTTCCCAATTGGATCCAAACGTTCCAAATTTCTGATTCTTTGTTGATTGGAAAGTTTTCTTCGAGAATAAGATCTCCAACTTTGAAAGATCTATGGTGAACTTTAGAATTATAATACTTTGTCATCTTCTTTTGATAAGAAGTAAGTTTCAATTGGGAAGATTCACTTTTCTCTTCTTGTAGATCATTTTCTACTCCTATGGCCTCGTCCATTATGATTTTTATTGAAGTATAATCTTCGAGAATGGGGCGACCGACTTATTTGGGATCATAGCTTGATGCCATGGTCCATTGAGAAAGGTGTTTCACCAATCGGGGTTCGGACAAGAGTGTGGTATGCCCATAAAATTTGGGGTAAGTCATTCGCCCAAGTGTCCTTCTCATCGTCGAGCTTTTTCTTGTAATTGTTTTTAAGAGTTTTGTTCACGCCTTCTACTTAGCCATTGGCCTTGCAGTAGTATGGAGTAGAAAAGTATTTATGAATGTTGAGCTCTTCACAAATTTTTGCAATTTTTCTCTCTTGAATTGTGTGCCATTGTCTCGACACAAGTGATTGTTGTAAACCGAACATGCATATGATGTTTTCCACACAAATTTACAGGTGTTAGCTTTGATAATTTTTATAATGGTTCCACCTCATCCATTTAGTGAAGTAATCAATGGCTACTATGGCGAATTTTGTGTTCGCTCTGCTTGAGAGCAACGGACCAATGAAATCAATCCCCTATTTGGCGAAGGGCTAGTAACAATGGTGATTTCTTGTGCATGTTGCCTCGACACAAGAGCTGAACTTTTGACATTTACCGCATTTTCGAACAAAGTCGAAGCGAATCTTTAGCATAGTAGGCCAATAATATCCTTGTTTTAATCCTTTTGATCTTCGTTTATCTCTCTAATTTATGATGGCGAGATATTGCCGAAGTTAATCGTATAGAAAGATGACATTTGAATGCCATAATCAATCAGAGTGATTCGCTTTAAACCGAATATAATCAATTGTAATAGTTCGTTTAAACCATAAAATCGTAACGCCTAATGGTTCGTTTAAACCATATACAATGGTTCGTTTGAACCGGTAGAGCCATAAACAACGCATTGTTTTTATAGTCCGTTGCATTAACTCTTTCTTTGGTAGTTTCAATGGTGGTTGATCCAGTCGAAGTATCGATCCTTCTACCTTTCACTTAACAGTCTTTAGGCAGTCTTAATGGTAATTGGTCCGATCAAGGTCCCGATTCCATTATTTTCTCTAGTACCATTTGTTTGGTACTTTCAAAGATTTTGGATGAGGTAATTGGTCCGTTTAATGTCTCAATTCCATTATTTTTTCTAGTACCGTTTGTTTGGTACTTACAATGTTTTTAGAGAAGGTAATTTGTCTGTTTAAGGTCGTAACTCCGTTAATTCGAATTACTTCGCTAAGATTGATTTTGTGGAAAAAGACTTTTATTAATAATGAAAAGTAGTTTTAGACATTACAATCTTCGATAAGAAGAATTCAAAAATTACATTATCGATAATACTTTCAAAATGCTAGACGTTACATGGATTCTTCAAAGGTTCACCTTCATGATTGACGAGCCTATAAGTTCCAGGTACAATGACTTCGTCTATCATATATGGTCCTTCCCAATTGGATCCAAACGTTCCAGCCCCAGATTCTTTGTTGATTGGAAAGTTTTCTTCAGAATAAGATCTCCAACTTTGAAAGATCTATGGTGAACTTTAGAATTATAATACTTTGTCATCTTCTTTTGATAAGAAGTAAGCTTCAATTGGGAAGATTCACTTTTCTCTTCTTGTAGATCATTTTCTACTCCTATGGCCTCGTCATTATGATTTTTATTGAAGTATAATCTTGAGAATGGGGCGAACCGACTTGATCGGGATCATAGCTTGATGCCATGGTCCATTGAGAAAGGTGTTTCACCAATTGGGGTTCGAGACGATGAGTGTGGTATGCCCATAAAATTTGGGGTAAGTCATTCGCCCAAGTGTCCTTCTCATCGTCGAGCTTTTTCTTGAAATTTTTTTTAAGAGTTTTGTTCATGACTTCTACTTAGCCATTGGCTGCGCAGTAGTATGGAGTAGAAAAGTATTTATGAATGTTGAGCTCTTCACAAATTTTTTGCAATTTTCTCTCTTGAATTGTGTGCCATTGTCCGACACAAGTGATTGTTGTAAACCGAACATGCATATGATGTTTTTCCACACAAATTCTGGTGTTAGCTTTGATAATTTTTTATAATGGTTCCACCTCACCCATTTAGTGAAGTAATCAATGGCTACTATGGCGAATTTTGTGTTCGCTCTGCTTCGAGGCAACGGACCAATGAAATCAATCCCCTATTTGGCGAAGGGCTAGTAACAATGGTGATTTCTTGTGCATGTTGCCTCGACACAGTAGCGAACTTTTGACATTTACCGCATTTTCGAACAAAGTCGAGCGAATCTTTGCGCATAGTAGGCCAATAATATCCTTGTTTTAATCCTTTTGATCTTCGTTTTATCTCTCTAATTTATGATGGCAGATATTGCCCGAAGTTAATCGTATAGAAAGATGACATTTGAATGCCATAATCAACTGTAGTGATTCGTTTAAACTGAATATAATCAATTGTAATAGTTCGTTTAAACCATAAAATCGTAACGCCTAATGGTTCGTTTAAACCATATACAATGGTTCGTTTGAACCAGTAGCCATAAACAACGCATTGTTTTTTATAGTCCGTTGCATTAACTCTTTCTTTGGTAGTTTCAATGGTGGTTGATCCATCAAGTATCGATCCTTCTACCTTTCACTTAATGCCTTTAAGGCGGTCTTAATGGTAATTGGTCCGATCAAGGTCCCGATTCCATTATTTTCTCTAGTACCATTTGTTTGGTACTTTCAAAGATTTTGGATGAGGTAATTGGTCCGTTTAATGTCTCAATTCCATTATTTTTTCTAGTACCGCTTTGTTTGGTACTTACAATGTTTTAGAGAAGGTAATTTGTCTGCATTTAAGGTCGTAACTCCGTTAATTGAATTACTTAGCTAAGATTGATTTTGTGGAAAAGACTTTTATTAATAATGAAAAGTAGTTTTAGACATTACAATCTTCGATAAGAAGAATTCAAAAATTACATTATCGATAATACTTTCGCAAATGCTGCTAGACGTTACATGGATTCTTCAAAGGTTCACCTTCATGATTGACGAGCCTATAAGTTCCGGTACAATGACTTCGTCTATCATATATGGTCCTTCCCAATTGGATCCAAACGTTCCAAATTTTGATTCTTTGTTGATTGGAAAGTTTTCTTGAAATAAGATCTCCAACTTTGAAAGATCTATGGTGAACTTTAGAATTATAATACTTTGTCATCTTCTTTTGATAAGAAGTAAGCTTCAATTGGGAAGATTCACTTTTCTCTTCTTGTAGATCATTTTCTACTCCTATGGCCTCGTCATTATGATTTTTATTGAAGTATAATCTTCGAGAATGGGGCGAGACCGACTTGACCGGGATCATAGCTTCGATGCCATGGTCCATTGAGAAAGGTGTTTCACCAATTGGGGTTCGGACAGTAGTGTGGTATGCCCATAAAATTTGGGGTAAGTCATTCGCCCAAGTGTCCTTCTCATCGTCGAGCTTTTTCTTCAGAATTTTTTTTAAGAGTTTTGTTCACAGCTTCTACTTAGCCATTGGCCTGCAGGTAGTATGGAGTAGAAAAGTATTTATGAATGTTGAGCTCTTCACAAATTTTTTGCAATTTTTCTCTCTTGAATTGTGTGCCATTGTCTGACACAAGTGATTGTTGTAAACCGAACATGCATATGATGTTTTTCCACACAAATTTACAGGTGTTAGCTTTGATAATTTTTTATAATGGTTCCACCTCACCCATTTAGTGAAGTAATCAATGGCTACTATGGCGAATTTTGTGTTCGCTCTGCTTCGAGGCAACGGACCAATGAAATCAATCCCCTATTTGGCGAAGGGCTAGTAACAATGGTGATTTCTTGTGCATGTTGCCTCGACACGATGAGTTTAACTTTGACATTTACCGCATTTTCGAACAAAGTCGAGCGAATCTTTGCGCATAGTAGGCCAATAATATCCTTGTTTTAATCCTTTTGATCTTCGCTTTATCTCTAATTTATGATGGCAGATATTGCCCGAAGTTAATCGTATAGAAAGATGACATTTGAATGCCATAATCAACTGTAGTGATTCGTTTAAACTGAATATAATCAATTGTAATAGTTCGTTTAAACCATAAAATCGTAACGCCTAATGGTTCGTTTAAACCATATACAATGGTTCGTTTGAACCAGTAGCCATAAACAACGCATTGTTTTTTATAGTCCGTTGCATTAACTCTTTCTTTGGTAGTTTCAATGGTGGTTGATCCAGTCGAAGTATCGATCCTTCTACCTTTCACTTAACAGTCTTTAGGCAGTCTTAATGGTAATTGGTCCGATCAAGGTCCCGATTCCATTATTTTCTCTAGTACCATTTGTTTGGTACTTTCAAAGATTTTGGATGAGGTAATTGGTCCGTTTAATGTCTCAATTCCATTATTTTTTCTAGTACCGTTTGTTTGGTATTTACAATATTTTTAGAGAAGGTAATTTGTCCGTTTAAGGTCGTAACTCCGTTAATTCAAATTACTTTGCTAAGATTGATTTTGTGGAAAAAGACTTTTATTAATAATGAAAAGTAGTTTTAGACATTACAATCTTCGATAAGAAGAATTCAAAAATTACATTATCGATAATACTTTCGCAAATGCTAGACGTTACATGGATTCTTCAAAGGTTCACCTTCATGATTGACGAGCCTATAAGTTCCAGGTACAATGACTTCGTCTATCATATATGGTCCTTCCCAATTGGATCCAAACGTTCCAGCCCCAGATTCTTTGTTGATTGGAAAGTTTTCTTCAGAATAAGATCTCCAACTTTGAAAGATCTATGGTGAACTTTAGAATTATAATACTTTGTCATCTTCTTTTGATAAGAAGTAAGCTTCAATTGGGAAGATTCACTTTTCTCTTCTTGTAGATCATTTTCTACTCCTATGGCCTCGTCATTATGATTTTTATTGAAGTATAATCTTCGAGAATGGGGTAGACCGACTTCGACTGGGATCATAGCTTCGATGCCATGGTCCATTGAGAAAGGTGTTTCACCAATTGGGGTTCGGACAGTAGTGTGGTATGCCCATAAAATTTGGGGTAAGTCATTCGCCCAAGTGTCCTTCTCATCGTCGAGCTTTTTCTTCAGAATTTTTTTAAAGAGTTTTGTTCACAGCTTCTACTTAGCCATTGGCCTGCTGGTAGTATGGAGTAGAAAAGTATTTATGAATGTTGAGCTCTTCACAAATTTTTTGCAATTTTTCTCTCTTGAATTGTGTGCCATTGTCTAACACAAGTGATTGTTGTAAACCGAACCTGCATATGATGTTGTTCCACACAAATTTATAGGTGTTAGCTTTGATAATTTTTTATAATGGTTCCACCTCACCCATTTAGTGAAGTAATCAATGGCTACTATGGTGAATTTTGTGTTCGCTTCCGCTTGAGGCAACGGACCAATGAAATCAATCCCTATTTGGCGAAGGGCTAGTAACAATGGTGATTTCTTGTGCATGTTGCCTCGACACAATAGCGAACTTTTGACATTTACCGCATTTTTGAACAAAGTCGAGCGAATCTTTGCGCATAGTAGGCCAATAATATCCTTGTTTTAATGCTTTTTGGGCGATAGAATGACCACCAGCGTGGTTACCACATATGCCTTCATGAATTTCTTGAATTACGTAGTTACTTTCATTCTTCCCAACATGCCTTAACAGTGGTAGAGTATATCCTCGCTTGTACAAAATTTTATCAATGAGAACATACCTAGAAGATTTCAGGCGGATCTTTCTGGCTTATTCCGTTATCATTAGGAAGCTTCTAATCGTTCAAATAATCAACTATTTCCTGAATCCAATGAGTTTTCTCGTATATTAGAGTATTAATTGCAATCGCCGTATTGCACAATTTGGAAATCCATTAAATAGACGTCAAGATAGCATTCCTAAATGGTGAGCTAGATGAAGAAATTTACATGGAACAACCCGAATGATTCATTGCTCCTAGTCAAGAGAAAATGGTGTGTAGACTTGTTAAATCGTTATACGGATTAAAGCAAGCACCAAAGCAATGACATGAGAAGTTTGATAAAACCATGTTATCAAATAGTTTTAAGATTAATGAGTGTGATAAGTGTGTTTATATCAAAACCACACCAAATGTTTATGTAATTGTATGTCTTTATGTTGATGACATGCTAATTATGAGAAGTAATCATGATGTCATAATGGCAACTAAGAAAATGTTGATAAAACATTTTGACATGAAAGATATGGGTGTAACAGATGTCATATTGGTAATTAAAATCAATAATACATCTAAAGGACGTTTTCAATCATAGTCTCACTATGTTAAAACTATACTTAAGAAGTTTAATGCGTATGATGAAAGTCCAACAAAAACTCCGGTAGACTTAAGTCTACATTTGGCCAAGAATAAAGGCGAACTTGTATCTCAATTAGAGTATTCTCGAATCATAGGCAGTCTAATGTATATTATGAATTGTACGCGTCTGAATATTGCTTATGCAGTTAACAAGTTTAGTAGATTTACAAGTAATCCAGGCGATGACCATTGGAAAGCATTGATTAGAATTCTTAGATATCTAAGATATACTTCAAGTTATGAATTATATTTTACAAGATATCCAGTTGTATTGGAAAGATATAGTGATGCAAATTGGATATTAGACACAAAAGATTAAAAATCTACAAGTGGTTATGTTTTTACCATTGGTGGTGCAGTCAGTTCTTGGAAGTCCTCAAAACAAACATGTATAGCTTGATCCACAATGGAATATGAGTTCATAGCTTTAGATAAAACAGAGAGAGGAAGATGAATGGCTTCGTAATTTCTTAGAGGATATTCTTTGTTGGTTGAAGCCAGTTCCTGCTATTAGTATGCATTGTGATAGTCAGTCTGCTATCGGAAGAGCACAAAATAGTATGTATAATAGTAAATCTCGACATATTCGTCGTAGACATAATACCATTAAGATGTTGATCTCAAATGGTGTTATCTCTATTGATTATATAAAATCAAAGGAGAATCTCGCGAATCCGCTTACTAAAGGCTTACTGAGAGATCAAGTATATTTCCTATCAAGGAGAATGGGGTTAAAGCCTACTACTTAAGAGTCTTTGTAATAGTAACCCAACCTTACTAAATGGAGATTCCAAGATCTTGGTTCAATAAGACAACTAAGTTATAAAGATTTAATGAAGCACTTGGAAGTAAAACTTCTACCCATTCTTATGATAGAAAAAGTGCTTTTTGCAGAGTTATAAGGTTAAGTTAAACCTATCCCGATGCAATAGCTTTCTACTTGATCTCTCTGAAGTGTCTGTTTCGTCTGTCTCGTGAATTTCATTCATGTGGGGGATTGTTGGAAATTTGTTTTATAAAATGGTTTTGACCATCTTTTGACCAATTAATTAAGTAGGTCTCGGGTTGGAAACGGAAATTTCTTTGGCCAAGTTTATTCTAGTCCACGAGTAGAATAACATAGTATATTTAGTTTCTTAAAAACTAATTTCGGGTGAATGAAAAATTAAATCCAAAGTATGCCACTTAAATAAGTGAATGTTGGAAGTGGAAAATAAAGGAGATTGGACCACATTGGAAAAATAGAAGCAAAGTGGTCATATTAAATAACTCAAGTTGTACAATTGGGTTTGGGCCCCAAGAGGTACCGATTGTCTTTAGACGGGAGGAGACCTACATGTTAGTAGATTGGGCTAAAGCCCACATGCGCGCGTCGCCGCAGCCCGCCCGCCAAGCCGACTTGGGCTCGGGCCATCCAAAAACTTTTTATATAAATAAAATAAAAAATATATATTTTATTTCAAATCTTCCAGATTGCGACACGTGGCAATTCAGTCAACTTCTTAGAACACGCCACGTGTCAATTGCTTCTAGAATATGTCCAGACAGACATGTCTGTCTGAACATATGGGTTATGTCTTTTCAAACATAACATTTCAGCAGTTGTGTCTTTTGAGACACAACTTTTCAACAACTATAAATAGGTCCCCCATATCCAGAAATTATTCATTCCAAAAATCGTCTTAAGGACAAAGTGTCGAACTCTTGCATTGACCAATATTTATTTATTCGTCCAATTATTCAAGTAAGCTGTTACTCTGTTAAATTTTCTGCACGTGGTTATTTAATTAAAAGAATATAATTTTTTTATTAATTTACCAACATTTTAATACAATATGACCTCTCTATAGTGATACTCTATGAGAATAACTTTCATATAGTCACAAAAAAGTCTGGTCCTAACTTGGCCAATTCTAAATAAGAATAAACTTCATATTGTAGTAAATTATAATTTTTCCGAGTCTCGTCTTAAAGAACTTGCTTCGACATAGTGATAATGATATGTATATTGCAAAAAATATGTGCTATGTTACATTATTAAAGGTTTAAGATGAAATAAAATATTTATCTAAAATTGTCTGTAACAAAGATTTATCCTTTAGAGTTTTTATCAAATTTTAGACTTTTAAGATGATTTTATATATTCTCAATACTACATAGATATATGTATTAGTTTTTTTTTTTTTTTTTTCAATAGGTTAGGATAGATGATTAGGGGAGACGGTTTTGCCTTGTAGACTGACACAACCCATGTAGTTGCGGCTTGTGGGCACAAGTAGCATTATTCATTATTGTGCCACCGGAAGTTGGTTGCGAATGAGCAACCATATCTTTTATAGGGGCGTGATCTCTTGCCCCTTGTGGACGTAAAAATTACGCTAACTGCGACACCTCTATAGGTGGGCGTAATCGTGTAAGCGTGACATCGGTGTTGATCTCTTATACATGAATCCCACAAATTTTAATTGTATTGATCTTTCCACCTTTTTTGGTTTCAATAAGTAATTATTAATTTATTTCAAATTTATTATTATTATGTATTACTATTATTTATTAGATAAATTTGTGTAAGCTTTTCTTTAAATTTTGTATTGAAAAATAAATAAATAATAAAAGTTCAGAGACGTTACATATAGGGTTGCCAACAATACCCTAAACTTAAAATGTTGAAATGGAAAACTCATACTTCATAAAACTTATATAAATTTGACATTTTGTCATAATAAATTATCTTAAACTCCTAAAATGCTGTTAAATTTCAGTACTTTCAACTTATAACATATACAATACTTAACTAAATTTGGCAACATTTTCCATTCAAAGAGTACTTAAGATAGATTGTTAAAAATTTAGCTTTTCAATAGAAATTTTATACCAAAAATTGACATTTCACATAAAATATGTACACTTAAACACAAAAGTTGCTCATTGACTTTTAATTAACTTTTAAAAATTTATTTGAAACCTTCAAACGGAATTGAATTTGTAAAGTTGCAATATAAATCTCTATGGGCCCGAGACGGATCATCTATCGATACTATCTCTATGGAATTTATTTCGGCGGATCATCTAGAGAGTATAACATATTATCTCCCTACTACGTACATGCCGTTTATTTCTGGTTATTCATTGACAAGAGGATATGTATATTGCTCCTCTTTTTTGTATCTCTCTTACCACTCTATCCATTACTCCCCCTGTCTTGGTATATTGGCATATTCCACCAGTGGAATCTTATAAGGTTAACACTGATGGATGCATCAAAGATAGATTTGCGAGTGGATGGGGATTATTAGGGATTCATCAGGTCAGTGTGCTCGCACCTTCTTCTCTTCATATGTCGAGTGTTCTATTCGAGAGACCGAGCTCAGGGCTATACTTGATGGTATCATTCTTGCTCGGAGGACTGTACTATCAGATTTATGGATTGAGGCCGACTCTACTTAGGCCATTCATTGCATTACCAGAGGTGGAGAACCTTGGTCTATTCAGACCACTCTTCGCCATATCAGACATCTCCTTGCATTCAACCGTGATAATATTTCTCATATTTATCTCGAGGACAACAATGTGACTGACTTACTTGCTTCAGAGGATTATGATCGTCGTTGCTATTTTGAGTACAGCGCTCAGGATTTACCACGGCGCCTACCGCAACTTAGTTTAAATAGATAGACATGGACTTCTTGTAGTTAGGGATCTATATTTTTTTTTTTCATTTATTTGTTTTCTTTAACACTTCTGATTGGATGTTAAGTTTTGTGCTCCCCTCTCATGTATTTTTTATGAGTTATTTATATGAGGTTGGGGTATCTGAACCCCCAATCATTTTCTGGTGGAGGTCTGACAACCATATTAGAGATGTGATGGTGTGTTAACTAAAAAAAATCTATATTTTACTTATCTAGGATTTTGTGACGTCATACTATTAAACAAATCAGAATGTTGCAATATGATTCATCTAATTAAAACATTATTAAGGAATGGTATAAACTTAAATTTCATGTGGTGACATCCATTTTGCAACAAATAAGAAAGTATAACGAGTATAAAATTTGAAATTTGAACGTAAGGTTACAATACCATATAATGCATATTTAATGTTATGCATAAACTAAGTATATTAGATAACACGATGTTGCATAGTAGGATCAACATACTTATAGACTATAGTCTTTTGGAATTTAGAAAGTTCCAACATTAAAAATTGAACTTATTTTAAAAATATAATTTATTCATAAAGACAACTTATTATAACATAATGTTGCATTACGAAAATCAACATAACCTTATTGCAGAAATTTGAAATAATATGTTGCAACATGGAAACAACAAAAACTTATTTTTACACTAGTATACCGCTCGGTGGAATTCGACCGTAGAAAAATAAATGTAGATTGATAGGAGAACAAGGTTGAAAAGAAATATTTGGAGAGGAATGATGAAGAGAAAGAGAATTGAGGAAATTGAAAAAAAAAATTGGATAGGGTGAAGACAGGCATAAGTATCTATTTTGAGCAATGTTCTAAAAAGCGTAAAGCGTGGCTAAGCATGGAAGCCGAGTTTCAAGCTTTTTGAGCCTAGGCCTAAAAAATTTGGATAGGGTGAAGACAAGTGTAAGTATCTATTTTGGACAATGTTCTAAAAAGTATAAAGCTTGGCTAGGTGTGGAAGCAGATTTTCAAGCTTTTTGAGCCTAGGCTGAAAGCAAAACAAAGATAAAGCGAGGGCGAAGCGTGAGACGTGGAGGGCCGAGCTTCAAGTCTAGGCAGAGCTTAGACGAAACTTAGGCGGACTTTTTAGAACAATGATTTTGGGTGAATGGATGTGAAATTCCCACGGTCGTGATAATTTGCATAATATTAAATTAGTATGTTGCAACACGAAAAATTCAAAATAATATTTCTAATTTAATTTGCTAAATTTTAAAATATCATTTGTTAGTCTTACATAATATGATCACAATCTTCTAATACATCGACCAACATAATCCTCCAACTATCATATACCTAAAAAGTTTAAGATTCAACTTGAGTTAGTATAAAAATAATCCCTAAGATACTTGCTATGTCGTATTTCTAAGCTAATAATAAAATTAAAGAAAATAAACAATTATTTATCTAATTTCATTGGTGGGAGCAACCAAACTTTGTGAATGGAGCGTAATTGTGACCTTTAGATAATATATGATAGCCTATGGGATTCTAATTGTAAACATCATTGCTCCATATCCTCCCATAGAGTAGTGATTTAATGTCTTCGGTGAACATTCTTATAATACTCACCAAGACAAATGTCATACATTTATTGGATGAGTGTAAAGGTCCACATTTATTGGATGAGTGTAAAGTGGACCTTTACACTCATCCAATGGCTCTGTGACACTTGTCCAAGTGGGCATTTATAACAACGCTCACCGGAGATATTAGATCATTACTCTTGCTCCATAAGAAACATTGCTTTAATCATGCAAATTCTTATTTCAAAATTAACATAAAAAACGACAAAATTCACTTGACAATAAAAGAGTCTTTTTAACTTTTTTATGATTTGCTTGACTTACCTAAATGTTGAAATATGAATAATCGTCATTTTCCATCTTACAATTATTTGCTTTTGACTTGAAAAATATGGACTCTTCTTCTACATCTTTTAACTTCCTAAATATTCTTGAACTTTTTAACTTTTTCAGTAAAATTAAGACAATGACTTTTGTGCAAATGAGAGAGAGAGAGAGAGAGAGATTTGGCGCCGGCGGGGGTGGGGCGGCCATGTATTATTGATAGTTTGATACTGTGGTTTGGAAGTCAATTTCACATAATGATAACAAGTGAAAAGTTTTATAACTCTCAAACCTATAATTTCAATTTTCAAAAGACCCTCTAAATATAAATATAAGACGTTATCTATTTTAAAGAGTCAATTCTAAAAATATATTTCAATAAACTATTAAAATTAACTTTTCAAAATAGATAATTTGAAGAGCCAAACTCAATTTCTATAATTAAATGTATTCAATGTATTCCAATTTTCATTACTCCATATATTAAATGAATTAAATAGTATCAACAAAATAAAATAGAAAAAAATCATATAATAATTAGGAGGAAAACAAGCAAAAAAAAAGAGATTAAAAAAATAATAAATATTTATTGAGATAAGTAAAATGAGATGTTAAAAATAAAGACACTATTGGAGTACTTAAAAAATTTTACTCTAAAATATACAATATACTCTTTATAAATAGAGAGTCTCTTGGAGATGTTCTTTAAATATAAGATGGTTTCTATTTTAGAGAGTCAATCTTTAAAATTATGCTCCAAAAAACTTTCTTAATTAATTTTTTTTAGAATAGAGAGTGGGTTTGACTTTCCAAATTTGAAGAGTCAAACCCACTATCTATGATTAAATACATTCCAAGAATTTCAACTTTCAATATTCACATGTTGTCTAAATTAAATAGTATATACAAAATAAAATAGAGAAAAATCATATAATAATTATGACGGAAGCATGTCAAAATAAAATATAAGAAAAAATAATAAATATTTATTGATAAAAGTAAAATGAAATGTTAAAAAATAAAGAGGCTTTTGGAGTAATTTCAAAATTTTACTCTCAAAATTTATATATCCCTATTATAATACAAAAGTCTTAATTTTTTTACTGTAGTTTTTTCGTCCAATACACCGTCGTTTTAACATTGAAGCCGTAATTTTTGATTTTGATATTTTTTTTAGATTAATGCCTGGTTTGTTAGTTACTCAACAATCCTATTCACAATTGGTCACAACATCCTCAAAGTACCTCATGTTGAAGAAAAATCGGATTCCTTCTCCAACCTCCATTCATTTTCCAAACCCCAAAAAATCAACAAAAAAATACTAAAAATATTACTAGCCCATATAAAAGGGTTAATTACACTAATGGTTCCATTCTTTCATATTTGTAACGATTTCATCTCCATCCTTTTTTTTAGCAGATATCATCACCATTCTTCTATTTATTTTCACAGATGGTCCCCAAATCACTATTTTCACTATTCTAAAAATGCTATGACAATTTTACCCATTGACTCAAATAAATTAAAATGATAAAGAAAAAAATACAATAAAAGTATTGCAATTGGACCCTTAACTTTTTAAAAGTACAAATAAATCCTAAACAATTTTATTTTATTTAAATAAGTATTATTCCCAAACTCACCACCACCACCACCACCACCACCACCACCACCACCACCACCACCTTCTTTTTGCTGTAATCGGTGGCGGAAGCCCGAAAGCCAATATCTCAAGCCCCTTTTTTAAAGGGTTCTCTTTCTCAAGCACGAAGAGCTAATATCCCAAGCTCCACCAGCAAAAACTTCGCATTCGCCAATGCTCGCATAGACCGGAAATAAACTCCGAGGCCCACGTTTTCAAGGCGATCTTCCGGTCAAGAATGAAGAGGTTAAGGTGGAGGTTGAAGAAGGCGAGTGCTTGAGATAAGTGGAGAGCGTAGCAAAAGAGCAAGAGGAGAATAACGATAAGTGGCATCGCGTGGAGAGGAGCAGTGGCAAGTTTCTTCGCTCGGTTCCGGTTGCCGAAAAATGCCAAGACGGATCAGGTTAAGGCTAGCATAGAAAATGGTGTGCTCACTGTGATTGTGCCTAAGGAAGAAGTGAAGAAGCATGAGGTTAAGTCCATTGAGATCTCTGGTTGATATGATTAGTACACTTCCACCACTAACCTTTGAAACCCAAAAAATACACACACACGCACCCAAATCAAGATGAACAAAACAAATCGCATCTTTTTTACAATACATATAAATATATATACACTTTTTTATTTGATTTGTCTCTAAAGTATCGCGTTTGTGGTTGTGATTTTGACTTAAATGGCAGTGATGAATGGATTTTAGACAACAAGAATGGAAAAGGTTTCAGCTTTTGGTGTGCAAGACTCACTCAATGGCTTGAACTTCGGTAAGAAAATCTATTTTGAATATGTGGGTAGTGGAGTTCAGGCTAAAATTGGTGATGGGCCGTTGCCGGAAGTAGCTCCCAAGCTTCCGCCACCGATGCCAGCAAAGAAGAAGGTGGTGGTGGTGGTGGTTTGGGGAAGAACACTTATTTGAATAAAATAAAATTGTTTAGGGTTTATTTGTACTTTTAAAAAGGTTAAGGGCTCAATTGCAATGCTTTTATTGTATTTTGTTTCTTATCATTTTAATTTGTTTGAGTCAAGGGATAAAATTGCCATAGAATTTTCAGAATAGTGAAAAATAGTGATTTGGGGACTATCTATGAGAATAAATAGAAAAATAGGGATGATATCTGCTAAAAAAAGAATGGGGATGAAATCGTTACAAACCTGAAAGAATGGGGACCATTAGTATAATTAACCCTAAAAAAAATTATAATAGAAACAGAAAAGCGTACTTGTGGACTGTTTCTTTGAATTTCTTTTCATCCAAAAACTGAAGAACTAAGAAAGCCAGCTCTCTGCTTAAATAAGACATCTTTTTGAATTATGAAACAATCCCTACGCTCCAACTTCCTCAAATCCAGTAAAATCCCAATGTCCCACCACTTCAACATCGAAGAAAAACACATCAAATTCATAAACCCATTACATATCACGCCCAAAAAGTTAAACCCAACATTATTATAACAAGACAAACAACACAATTAATTTCTCTTGTTTGAGCAATGTTTGAGGACAATCAATTGACAAATTGAAATTTAATTAGGATCAATGGTAGAGTGATTTTTTAGTAATGGAAGATTACATCGCGTCAAGTTCGTCCTTGAGTTAACTCGACAACATGGTTGTCGAGTTGCTCGACAACCAACTTAATTCTATTTCTTTTATATTACCTACTTCACATAACATCAAAATTTTTCTTAAATTATTCAATATCTTTCATAAGATTGAAGCTTAGAATTCAGAAGCTCAGAATTTAGAGGGAGTGCTCGAACTCCAGTTTAAAGCAAATTATATGTAAGTTTATAGATTATTTGTAAATTATTTTAGGGGAATGCCATTAAATAACTTTTGCACACAAAACATTTTGGCAAATGGCCTTTGACTAGAAATAAACAAATAAAATTAATGTCAAAAATTGAATAATAGGTAAATGACATAAATCTCCTCACTTTATTCCAAATATATGTACTCACATTTCTCTCTCCACTTTGCACACTTTTTTCATCTCTCTTCTTTCATCCATGGATTCTCTCTCTCTTTTCTACACCGCCTCTTTTTAGTCGATGGCCTCTACTGGTTTGTTTGCGTTCTTGGCTCTACCGAACAAAAAGGCAAACATCTTTGTCCAAACTATCCAACAGCCTCACGCCAAGGAAAAAGTCCAATATTTTTTCGCCCTCCCAAAGAAATCGAGACGGCCGAGAAAGTTCCTGCCTTCGTCGACACCTATGCATATGATTCTCTGCAAAAAGCCCAAAATTGAATCGTCATAGAGATTGATAGATTGCTCAATTTGGTGCTATGGTTTATTGTCATAATTTAGGTTAATTTTCATTTCATTTTGTTGCTTATTGGAATAGCTTTCATCTTTTTGTAGTTCTTTAATCAATGGTAGAAAATTTGGACTCCTTGTTTTTTTATAATCTATTGTTAATGTTGAAGGCTTGGACTACCTTAATTGTCTTATGAAATTACTGGGAAAGAAAACAAATTCTCTCTAAATTAAGTCGAGTTTTGGTTAAACTTATATTATAATTTAAGCTCGTTTTGTAAGATTTACAACTTACTATTTGTTGACCACTAATACTTAAGTAATTTTCATAACGGTAGTCATGCCGTTTTAGTGATACCGTAACGGCATGCATGGCCATTATGCCTATAAATGAACCCGAACAGGTTCTAACTTCTTAAAGTAGTAAATTTCGCTATATTTGAACAGCAATATGATGTTTGGGAGGCCCGAAATAGAGAAATACTTAAGTAGTTTTCATAACGGCAGACATGCCGTTCTCCTGATACCGTAATGGCATGCATGACGTTATGCCTATAAATGAACCCGAATAGGTTCTAACTTCTTAAAGTAGTAAATTTTGCTACATTTGAACAAAGATATGATGTTTGGGAAGCCCGAAATAGAGAAATACATAAGTAGTTTTCATAACGGCACGCATGTCGTTTTAGTGATATTGTAACGACATGCATGACGTTATGCCTATAAATGAACCGAACAAGTTCTAAAACGGCGAAATGCGGAACAAAAAATGCGGGCGCTGAAAATTTGTGCCATGCGATCGCATGGAATAACCCAAAACTTTTCTCGCTAAAAAATAGATATGTTGAGATCGCATGGTATTTGGCCCATGCGATGCATAACTCTAAATTGCCATGCGATCGCATGGTTTTATGTCTTCGCGATCACATGGAATAACTCAAAACTTTTACGCTAAAAAATGGGTAAGATCGCAACATACCAAATTTTCATGCGATTGAGGTTTTGATCTCGACTAATAACAATTCTGATCCTTAAACTTTGTGGAATCTTGACTTCGATCTTTGAATTTTTTATTTATTTGGATAAGTCCTCCATAAATTGTAGCACACGTCCTCCATCTTTTGCTTCTTTATACTTTAGTCTCCAAAATTTATAGATAAATAGTAAAATACTTCAAAGAACTCACAAATATCCATTGTAGTAGCTAAAATAAATGCAAAATCCGCACTTATCGACATTATGCCTATAAATGAACTCAAACAAGTTTTAACTTCTTAAAGTAGTAAATTTTGGTACATTTCAACAGATAATATGATGTTTGAGAGTTCCATAATATAGAAATACTTAAGTAGTTTTCATAATGGCAGACATGTCGTTCTAGTGATACCGTGAACGGCATGCATGACGTTATGTCTATAAATGAACCCGAGCAGATTCTTACTTTTTAAAGTAGTAAATTTAGGTACATTTGAACAACAATATGATGTTTGAGAGTCCCGAAATAAAGAAATACTTAAGTAGTTTTCATAACGGCAGACATGCCGTTTTAGTGATACGGTAACGACATGCATGGCGTTATGCCTATAAATGAACCCAAACAGGTTCTAACTTCTTAAAGTAGTAAATTTAGGTACATTTGAACAGCGATATGATCTTTGAGAGTTCCAAATAGAGAAATATTTAAGTAGTTTTCATAACGGACAGACATGCCGTTCTAGTGATAGCGTAACGACATGCATGACGTTATGCCTATAAATGAACCCGAACAGGTTCTAACTTCTTAAAGTAGTAAATTTAGGTACATTTGAACAGCAATATGATGTTTGAGAGTTCCGGAATACAGAAATACTTAAGTAGTTTCTATAACGGCAGGCGTGCCGTTCTAGTGATACCGTAACGGCACATGTCACGTTATGCTTCAAATCTCTTTCGCAAATATTTTCAAGCGTTTATATGCTTATTCAATGTTAGAATAGTTATTATCTTGATTCATAAGCAATCTCTCTACTTCTAAAACTATTCTATGACATCTTCTCCATTATGAACACAATATGCATGAATTCTTTTCACATACTAAAGTTCTTTGCTAACAAATCAACTAAATTAAGTATCATTAATGTCATTATAACAAATATGACACATATTAGCTTATTTGTTAAAAATAACATCTTTATGGCGAATTAAGCGAGAAATTAGTATTGTAGGACCATAACGGCAAGCGTGCATCGCTTTAGTGTACCCATAACGGCATTCTTTGCCGTTATATTTTTAAACTGTTCTAATGACTTGAAACTAATACACTTGACTTGTTACGGTGATTTTATCAAAAATAAGATGTTCAATGTCGAGTGAACAATAGATGAGAATTTTAGGACCATAACGGCAAGTATGCCGTTTAGTGTACCCATAACGGCATTGTTTCCGTTATAGATGAGTGCTAACTACTAACCTACGTCCAATAGCACTAAACTAGTCTATATATTCAAAGCTAAATATCAAACCCAATGCTAGGTAGATGGTGATAGTCGATAATTAGATAATGCCACCGTTTGGTCTATTATACATTGTGAATAACGACATACTTGTCTTTATTTTAAATTTTTAATGCCCTCACATATTAACTCACTAAAAAAAACATATATTTAACGAAAGTTATCACATTAAAGGTTATAAACAAGTGAAAGTGGAAAAATAAGATAAGCTGTATAGGTCTTGGTTTATAAATCATAGATAACGTCATATATGGCGTTATGGCAAATTCTTAGGCAAATGCATATATCGCAACAATCTTTGTAAAGGCCCAATGTTATATACATGCTAACATTGGAAAAACAAGATAACGGCATGGATGCCGTTATAGATCACAGAATAATGGCATATATGGCGTTATGGCGATTCTTAGGCAAATGCATATATCGACAACAATATTGTAAAAGTCCAAAGTTATATACATGGTGACAAAGGAAAAATAAGATAACGATATGGATGCCGTTATAGATCACGAGATAACAACATATATGACGTTATGGCGATTCTTATTCAAATGCATATATCGGCAAACAATGTCAGTAAACCGAATCGAAAATTGAGCCAAAAATTGCAGCAATTGATATTAGTATATATATTTTATCTTCTTTAACTACAAATCTAAAATGTAGATAATTTAACAAGTTTACACACTACTCAAAATTACAATGGACAAAGAAAGAGAAAAAACATAAAGATTTTTTGGGTTTCTAGGTAGAACAAGTGCAATGAAGATGGTGATGAGAGAGAGACATGGTCGTAATAATTTTTCTAGAGAGAAAGAGGAGAGCGAAAGATGAAAATAAAAAAATTAGGGTATTTTTTGTTTTAAGCACTAGGGGTATTTTGGATATTGTGTAATATTTTTATACTTTATTTAATGGGGGAGGCTATTTACCAAAACATTGTGGAAGTAGACTTATTTTACTAAACTTATTGTTTGACAAGTCCTTTTAATTCAAAACCCCATTATTTTATAGTGACAACCAATATAAAATTTTTTTTATAGAACTCGATTATTTGTAGATTTTTTTATTCTAAATTTATATTTGGGCAAAATTAATGAATAGCCACCGAACTTTCTTAAGGTTACCACTTAATCACCGAACTTTAAAAGGTTACTCAATGCTCACCCAACTTATCTAACGGTTTCACATCCATCACTCTACAGCTACACGTTAGTCATACCAAACGGAAATTTCCACGTGGCGAACGGAACGTACAAGTGGCAAGAAAATAACGTTAGAAAATTACACATCATCAAAACGTGCCTTCCCAAACACGACTTCAAACCTCCTAACCCCAAAAACGTTGCTCAAATCTGTTCATCCTGGTGCTCAAATCCAAAGGCCAGATTCGAAAATCCCTAAAATTGAAGAACCCCCAAAATTGAAGAACCCTAATTCCTCTATCTCTTGAACCAGTGTCTGTGATTGGTAGGACAAGGGTGACCCACCATGAATTAAAATATTCCCAAATCAGTCGAACCCTAATTTTTGTCCGCACTTTGTTCGACAAAAGTGACCCACATTCGAAGTAAATGAATGGAAGAATCCCTCATCAAGACTCATTTATTGGAGGAAGAGATTGAACAAGAACGTGGAGGTAACTTTCAAAATTCATATTAATTATTATTTATGGATATCTGCATTGTTCATGTAGTAAATTTAGAATATGGCTATATTGCAGAAGCAGACAATGAGGGAGACAATGAGGATGAGGAAGACGTAGTTGTGGGTCTGCATTTTTCTGATTCAGATGACGAAGTGAATGATGGAGAGTTCGAATTTGACAACAATGCACCTGAACGAATAGCAGTTGGACTAAATGCAGATCCTGCAGTTGAAGAAGCACATATAGCAGCCGGTGATATAGAGATAGAGTCAGATAAAACGTATGACCCATCATCGGAGGATTTACACACTGACTATTCATCCGGTGAGGAGAACAACTATATTTTTCCTAACTTTGTTCCAGAGAAGGAGTTGTTTGATCCTAAGTTTGAAGTTGGGAAAACATTTAAGGACATGGAGTTGTTTAGGAAAGCAGTAAGAAATCACGGGGTAGTGAGTAGATGCAATTTTAGGTTTAGGCCAAATGATGATAGAAGGGCACAGGCAATTTGTAAGTTGGGCTGTAAGTGGAGGGTTTGGGCTTCATTGAACAAGAAGTTGAATTGCGTGCAAGTGAAGTCATACAATCCCACTCACACATGCATTAGAGATAGGATGAATAGACATTGCACTGCTAAATATGTTGCGGAGAGATATTTAGATACATTTAGGATAGATCGAGAATGGAAAACTAAATTGATTAGGAAGGCGGTGAAGGATGATTTGAAACTAAACATTAACAAAGTGACTGCTTGGAGGGCAAGGAGATGGGCTAGAATATTGATTGAGGGGGGTGATGAGCATCAGTTTGGACTGCTATGGTCATATGCTTCAGAGTTGGAGAGGAGTAATCCAGGATCTAGTTGTAGGATTGCAATTTTTGAATCCAAATTTCAGGGTATTTATGTGTGCTTAGCAGCATGCAAAAAAGGCTTTAAAGCAGGTTGTAGGCAAATAATTGGGTTGGATGGTTGTTTTTTGAAGGGAACTTTTGGGGGTCAAATGTTGACCGCAGTTGCACTTGATGCGAACGACTCTATTTACCCTGTTGCATTTGCTATAGTCGAGAAAGAAAACACTACTAACTGGAGATGGTTTGTCAGACATTTGGGTGATGACTTAGGTATTGTTAATAGTGCAGAATGGACTTTCATGAGCGATAGGCAGAAAGGGTTGCAAAATGTTATTGAAGATATGTACCCTAATGCAGAACATAGGTTTTGTGTCCGACACATGTACACGAACTTCTTTAGAACTGATTTCAAAGGGTTGGCCTTAAAAGAGTATCTATGGCGTGCGGCAAAATCAACAACTGTTTCCGATTACAAGTTTTGGATGGATGAAATTCAAAAGGAGAGTAAACCTGCGTATGATTGGTTGATGAAAAGAGAGGCAAAGCAATGGAGTAAGTCACATTTTTTGACCCACGTTAAGAGTGATATACTACTCAATAATTTGTGTGAGTGTTTCAACAGCATTGTGTTAGACGATAGGGAGAAATCAATTCTTACAATGTTGATAGACATGCACATTGGGTTCATGAAGAGAATACAAATTCGAAGGGATAAGATGTTGAGAGCAGGATGTAGTATTTGTCCCAAAATTGTGAAAAAGCTCACAAAACATGTTGAGATGTGTTCGAACAATGAGGTTGATTGGAACGGTGGATCACAATGGTATGTGAAGGGAAAAGATGGCGAGTTCGTAGTAGATATTCGTGCACGAACATGTGCTTGTAGAAGGTGGGATCTTACAGGAATACCATGTGGTCATGCATGTGCTGCAATCATGGACTATAGAGACGATCCTTTGAACTACGTTCACGAATGCTATCAAGTGAATACTTATTTGAGATGCTATGAAAATCTAGTAATGCCGATAAATGGTAAAAAGCTGTGGCCTGAAGTTGATAAACTTCCTATCAAACCACCGGGTTGGATTTTGACTAAACGGGGTAGGAGGCAGAAAAAAAAGACGAAGGCAACAGGAGGAAGATGTTATGACACAATCTCAGGGTACTACAAAATTGAAAAAGAAAGGAAGTGTGGTTATGACATGTAGTGTATGCGGATTGACCGGACATAACAAGAGATACCACGATAAGGAAGATGCACCGCATGAGGTGAATTTTTTAATTTTTTGTCTTCACAGTACGTGTAATTTTTATGACATTTATTGGCATTTTTTGTCTTAACAGTATGACCTCTTCGGCCTTGTCTACTTGTAGGAATGGTCTGCATTCCCCGTGGAACCACTAATGGACAGTCAGAATTCTAGCACAACACAAACACGGGTATTAATTGACTATGTTGTTTTGATCGAATAATTGAAAATACTTCACTCCTTGATTGATTTGATTTTTTTTCAACATAGAGTAAACTACAAGCAAGGAGATCAAAGAAGAATAGGAATCCCAGTTCTGAAGACCAACCTCAACCATCGGAATTCCAATTTATGCCAACTCCGGGCTTTGGACATGCTACTGATGCTGTACACAACTCTGGACCAGCTGTATATAATCCTGAAGCAAATGATGTGGTAGAAGTTCAACCTCATAGCATGTCAGAGGGCTGAATTATATTTTCTTTTGTACATTTTCTTAATTAGTTGTAATGGAGGGGGCTGAAATATTTTGTTTTGTATATGGCTAAATTATCAGGAATGATAAAACCAAATTCAGCTTAAGAAGTGTATAGTCTGGGATCTTAAATTATGATGGTGTATTTTGTTTTGTAAGAAGTGTTGTAAAGTCAGGTTGATTAAATTATCATGTTCAATGCTTAATGAAAGTTCCATTGATCTCATGTTTGTTGTTGTAATGCTTAAAATGCAATGTGAACTTTGTTCTTGTCTTTTCATTTTTCCAAGCATTCTAGTTTTGTGTCCTAAATGGTGAATAAAATTCAATTACAGTAGCCTCCTTCCCACTTGCCGGTCTTGGCCGAGAACAATGCTCTCGCTCGCCTCTCCCTGCTCTTGAGTGGCTCAAAATCTTCATCTTATTGTTGATTCCACCACTTAATTGAAATGGGTTTTGTTGGGATTTTGGGGTATTTTATTGTTGATGAAATTGAGGGTTATGATGCCAAGATTCTTGAATGAATTGAATAGCCATGGGTACTCTGAGCTGCAGTGTTGGGGCTTTTGGGTTGATTATGGATATCCCATGGCCATTTTAAATGAAGAGATGGTGTGTCCTAACTGGTGGTTGTTTACTCAATGAATTCTTCCGTGCAATCAGTTCAAACTCAAGCATCCAAAAGCACTGTACTTTATTTGTGTGTGTTTTGCCATGTAGTTGCTTACAAGAAAATGGTATCCGCAATCATGTTTAAATTAGAATATGATTTTGCTCCTGGTATATTAACTTCAAGAATAATGAAAGTCCATGACTGCTTGCAACATGGGAGAAATTTGATATGAATTTTAGTTCAATGCAAGTGGCTTTCATTTTTCAATTTCTGTTATCCTCCATTCATTTTCTGGATATGAATGGAACATTGAAAGAAGTGGCCAGATTACAAGATCAATACTCATACCAGATTACTCCAGATTACCAGATTACACCACTTATGTTCTGTTTTTTCATTTTCTTAGTTTCTCATACCAGATTACCATATTACCAGACAATTGATATAAATGAAAACTATATCAATATCTAAGCTTCTTAGCTTCTCATATGAGATTACCAGATGACACCAAATACCCATATTTAGACACATTCATACCAGATTTTGAACACATTCTCACCAATCACCAAATAACCAAACCAACCATTAACATAAACAAAATAAATTCACCATCTACATTAACATCAAGCGTCAATTACAGATTGCTCTTTCAAGCATTTTCACGAAAACAAAGAACAGAAAGACACTTGAATCACACCAATTCAGAATACAAAATTGTGAATAATAACACCAAGCACAAACACCCCCATTACAATTTGATGCAATTTCACCAATCTTCGCATCTTAATCTCCACATTGCCATTATTGTTTGCCTTCCGTAATAGCCCGTTTATTACGTTCTTGTATCGTGGATGGGGAGGTGGATCCACCCAGGAGAAATAATTGCAAGCATCCGGTCGTCCGTAGAAGCGACAGCCTCGGAACCTCCTACCTGGATTGTTCTCCGTCCACGAAGTCCTCGTCGCGGAGATTTGCCCACAGTAACACACTAGCTCATCTCTGATTTGGGAAGTGGCTGATGAATTGTCCATTGTAATTGGTATCACCGCGGTATTGAATTGATATTAGTAAAGAGATTCACTTTGATAATTTTGTTTCTTGGTTCTGATTTGGAGGAGCACAGACACTGGTTCAAGAGATAGAGGAATTAGGGTTCTTCAATTTTGGGGGTTCTTCAATTTTAGGGATTTTCGAATCGGCCTTTGGATTTGAGCACCGGGATGAACAGTTTGAGCAACGTTTTTGGGGTTAGGAGGTTTGAAGTCGTGTTTGGGAAGGCACGCTTTTGATGATGTGTAATTTTCTAACGTTATTTTCTTGCCACTTATGCGTTCCGTTCGCCACGTGGAAATTTCCGTTTGGTATGACTAACGTGTAGTGTAGAGTGATGGATGTGAAACCGTTAGATAAGTTGGGTGGCGTTGAGTAACAACCTTTAAAGTTCGGTGATTAAGTGGTAACTTTAAAAAGTTCGGTGGCTATTCATTAATTTTGCCCATTTATATTTTTAGAATTGTAAGTTCTTATTTCTAGAATTTATCAAATATGTTAATTTTTACATATGTTTTAGAACATATTTATGTGTAAGTTCTTATTTGTTTGAAGCTTAAATTTTTCATGTTTGAGTAATGTTTGAGGACAATCACCTGACAAATTAAAATTTAGTTAGGATCAATAGTAAACAAAATTTTCAGAGATTTAAAATTATATCGCATCAAGTTCGTTCTCGAGATAACTCGACAACCTGGTTGTCGAGCAATTGTCGAGCAAGTCGAGCAAATGGTTGTCGGATTGATGGTATGACCTAAAACACTTAGCTGGACATGTCAGTTTCTGTTGTAACATGGTTCCTTTTCTTTGCACACCACATAAGACCTTATGATGCCACGTTTACAGTACCCTCCATTTGGACCACCATACACGGCTCTATACCCGCCGCTAACTCCATTTCCCCACCCACTTCCATTCCAAACCCGGGTACGTTGAACCCACCTCCAGGTCCGAAGAATCCACCCATCCCACCATCATTTCCACCATTTTTCTTATTTGGTATGGATGATTCAGTAAATTTGGGCCGGGTTGCAAAGGAGAGAGTAGCAGAATAGATTAATTTATAGTTAATCATCTGGTAGTGCAAATCTGTTTCTTGGGAGTCTTCCATAAGCATTTAGTCTGTACTTTCTTGACAATTGTTGAAATTCAGGTTGATTAGTTTTTGAATTTCCACATTACTTAATTCATAGATTGTATTTACAGTAAATTCATTTTTCTTTTCTTACTGATTCAGGATATGAAACTGAGGATAGTTCATTAAATGAAGTTAATCTTGATTCATCAGGTTGGATTTAATCTTGCTCTTGAAAAGTTTCAGTTCTTGTGATATCTTTTGGATCAGGGTTTATAACCTATTGCACTTCACATGAGAGTAAATTTGGGTTTGGTAAATAAACTAATGCGAATTTGTTTGGCATGAATGAACTGGCACTTTCTTGATTTTTGTGTTTGGTTAAATAGCATTAGTTTACCGTGTTCTGTCTATCCACTATCTTCATTACATGGTGCAGAGTTTTGAGCACTAAAATACTTCAATTATTATGGTTTTTGCTAATGTATTCACAATACTACTTAGGTGATGGTAGAAAAGCTTCATTCTTAATTTTGTTCTCCTCTCGTGATGAAAACAGCATATTATACGCATCAAATCCAAAATAGGCTAACTCCAGGTCTAGAAAGTTCTGATTGTCAATCCAAAAATCAGTTAACAATCCAATCATTCTAAACCCGACTTGCTTTTCCTGTCTTTTTCAACTTCTTTTTCCCGGGTTAATTGAGCTCTTTAGTCACTTAAGCTTGTGTTTCTGTCTATTTGACTCCTCTCTCTGGTATATCCTCTTCTGTTCATATCAAGAGGTGTCAGTGGCCCTTTCTTTCAATCAAAAACAGAGAGTTTGTACAGAAATTTTGTGCTGGATTTTAGAGTTGTTGATTGCTTAATTACCTCAAATGATGTGCCTACTGGTTTGCTAATTGATTTTGCTTCAATAGCTACTCTCATATCCTTATTTTGCTTCACAGAATTGTAGTTGGATGTGAAATTGATTGTTGGTTGAGCATCTTTACAAGTGAAAATATAATCAGGTATTGGACCCCCCCAATTGTAAGCTATGGGGCTCGTGCCTTGTTCTTCATCACTTAGACAATTATCTGAAAAATGTTGAAAGTGACGAGCATCATTTCTTATGTCATTAGCAAAAAGAGGACAACCTTCCAAAAGGCAGTACTCATTATTATATGAGTATGCGCTTCTTTAAAAAAGATCCCTTTTATTTTCTTAGCATAATTATAAGTTTTGATTAATATTTTTGAATAATTTGTTGTTTGGCTATTTCTTGAATCCTGATTCCAATTTGTTTTAGCCGTTTATGTATTGGTACGTTTCTTTTCTATTTATCTTATTATCGTCTCTTGGTGTAAACCCATTTGGAGAAAAGTAGTCTGAGGCAAATTAATGAGGGCACTATTGATTTTATGGTAAATGGATTCAAGATTAATTTTGACGTCTTAGTGAAGGCATTCTTAATTTTTTTTGAAGCTTTGATAATGTGTTGTGTTTTGCTTAACTTTGATTGATATGTTTTGTATATCAAATTATAATTATATTGACCATCAAATTCTAATTTTTTTTTTGTTTGTTTACTCTTGTTTTCATTTTGTGTGTTAGCTTCTTGTTATTTATATGTTTATTGCTAAAAGCTCTTACGAACATTTCCTTAAAAAAAAATATTCCCCCAACCCCTGTTGTAAAGTCCTGGCTCCTTCCATGAGTAGAGATTTCTATTTCTTGCTCTTTTGGCTACTTTAATTTGAAAATTCTGTTGTTTAATTTAATGGATGGAGAAAAAATCCCAAGTTTGATACAAGTTGAGACTGTTCTTTTTATCAAGATTGCTATTCATTATACTTGTTGACATTTTATAAGATCAGTTCAAATCAAGATTAATATAATAGTAGGCAAAACTGTTGGTTATGATTGACATACATGAAGATGGCATTTTCTTGTAATAGAAATCATATGTTTCAGGCACAGGCTTACCCAGGCCCTCACACTGTCAATTACCTCCTATGAAATTAGCCTACAACTGCATGCTTTGCATCCTGAAACCTTTAATGATTACGCCTCAACGCAGAAACCCCCCTTCACCATTAAAATTTTAATATTTTATCATTTTTGCAGTTTATGAAATCATCTAAAAAACCCTGTCAAGATCAAATCAGTAAAGAAATTTCTGGTGAGGATATCGCATATTTATTCTGAAAATATTTTTGTTTGTTCATACTTTTCCGTGCACGTGTTTGATGAAATTTCTCGAGTTAACTTTTACAGTCAAGTACTAAAACACCGTCCAATGCTCTAAGGCCACATTCGTTTAGAGCTTTTGAATTCAATTTAATTTTAAAAGGGCTGATTGCATTGCTTTTACTGAAATATTGTAGTTGCGTGCATGCACAACAAATTTTTGTTATCCAATTTGTTGTTGTTATCCGTCAGCTTAATGTTAAGTTATTGTTTTTTAACCTTTTCTCATAATTCATTGTTCATATGTTATAATCAGTATGCACGATCAGAACCAAAAGGGAATTGAAGGTTATTGTGATATAGCCACTATTACATCTTAAAAGTCAAAAATGATTTTATATTTCAATCAAGAAGATCTTTTTTATGAATGAACTTCATCCCTATGTGTAATGTTTAGCAAATTAAGAGTACCTCTTTTACAATTGATATTCTCTTGGCAGACTCAAATTAAGCCACTGTCGTTGCTTTGGTGGGAAAAATTGAATATTTAGAAGGGCACAGCAAAATGGCACTAAGGCACATGCTTGGATTTTCAGATGGGGAACTTATGAGGTCAGATGCAAAACCTTGCTCCAGATTGATGCGGCAAACTGCTAGCATTTTTAGTGTTGGAGGGGGATTAGGATTTTGGATCCTTTGTCGCTTGCATTACGGTATATTTTACATTGCCACCTCTCAGATTTTCCTCTTCTCCCCTCTTTTATGCCCTTCTATTGTGCTTGTTTCTTGAGTTCTGCACATAATTAGGAGAAAGTTTGAGTACCAATTCTATTTCCTGTTTCTGATTTTCTTCATTTCTTTTGATATTCTTATTTATCCGAGTCTTGTCAAAACCTTTGATTAGCATAAAATTTACATATTTTAATGAACTTCCAATTGCACACTTGTGAAAGCAGAAGTATCAAAGTTCTAAAGATACTAATGTGATATGTGTCTGCATATAAAAAGCTAGCATGGTGATATCGATATGGAATAGAAGTAGAAGTTTATCTAGAAATGGACAATTTATCATGTAATACAATGGAGGAAAACTTCCTCGTCGTTACCACAATGACACTGATTGTTCATGGTTAATTTGTTTTTTTCTATAGGTTAGAACTTCAATAGGGAGGGATATGTGCACCGAACCTTCCAGCAATTGTAGTGATGGAAATAGCAGATCTATATTTTTTACTCAAATATGAGCATTTGAAACTTCGACTACATTCAGAAGAAGATCATGCATAAAACAAAAACGAAATTTTGTTCCCTCCTATTCACAGTTGAAACCTGAAGTGTCAAATGATAGTACATACACTAGAAAGTTTTTTTATTCAAGAAGGGTGCTACGTTGATAAGAAAAGTAAAGCAAAGAGAAATATGTATAAGTATGAATAAAAAATTCAAGACGGTAAAATAACTGTTTGCAAGATACATTCTCGATGTTGCAGCATTGGAACAAGAATATTGTGTGTATGTTCAATAGATAAGTGAGGCAAAGGCTTGATTGCCATTATCCCTGTCGGTCTGTCGCTGCACTTTAGGTTCTTAAGTAGAATATTCAAAAGCTCAAGGTGTTTATTTTCCCACTGTCAAAGTAATTTCTATCATTTTTTTTTTGTTGTTTTTTGGAAATGATTGTTGTTCCTTTTTCAAGTTTGAAGGGACACACAGCACCTGTTAGTATAGGATGGTCAAAATGCAGTGTTAAAGGATGACATAAGTCGTATAGTTATATATGAGGCTCTGTCAGCGATGAGTCTCTTCTGCAGACTGGTCCAATCATGAATTACACAAAGTATTCCTTTCAGATTCTGAGATTATTTGGGTTGGAGTCGAACTTTTTCATGTGGCCGTCTCCTCTACATGAACAATCCTTAACCAAATGTTTACCTCCTACTGCTTTTAGATTTAAAGAGATTAAGCAAGTAATTTTAATTGTTCAAAAGTGCAAACATGGTAGATTCTTGCTTCAGTTCCATAGTGAATATTGTTTTTTATTTTTAACGTAAAATTTATGGCATAATGCATTCATGTTTCAAGAATTGATTTCCTCTTCCTTGAACTCCACATAATTTTTATCATCTGGTCTCGATGGTATGCAGGTCCTAGAATCACAATTCCTCGAAGTCTTAGATGGGCTGCTTGTGGTGCTGCCTCGATGAGCACAACCACAGCTTTGCTGGTTCGCCTGTTTAGTCCGGAATGTGAACCACAAAATATAGCTGCATATGACAAGAAAAAGCAGTAAAGGTTATGACTTCATTAAACTTTGTCATGTGCTCCGTATCCCTGAGGATTGTTTGAGGAATGAGGATCAACTTTATGAGAAGATTCATCTGATGTGAATTATTGTTATTATTTTAAAAACCGATTGTATTGTTCATGCTGTTGATCTGCTTATGGATATCTCAATTCAAATATCAGATAATTCTTGATTCTTAGTAGCACTAAAAGATGTCATGCTGTTTGTACTGCTGATTCTCCATGGAAGTTTTCTGTATATAGTGGAATGATTCATAGTTTTAATGTATGCATTGCTACTATGATCTATGTTCTTTGTTATCCTATTATTATATATCCCACCTTAGTTCAAATAGAGATGACCCTAACTCTTGCAGGCATTATTAGCAAGAGAGTGTGCTCAGGCTGAGTTCCAAAACTATGAGAAAAAAGGAGAAGTAGAGCATTTACCGGTTTCCAAACAGTAATATCTTCTGTTTATATTTCTGGTGTATTTCTTGAGTCACTGATTTTTCAAAAATGTAATCTTTGGTTACAGTTCCATTTTGATCAAAGCAAATGAACCTCCCTGTTGACTCGTGTGAAAGTACCACCTTTTGATTGCACCATGGAAGGGCGAGCCCTCGATCCTTCATACGATCATTGAATCCATCAGGCAAAATATCAGTTTCATCAGAGCTGGCAATATCTGGCCAGAGAATCCAAATAAAATTTACTCCAATTAGCAGAAGAGCATTTGCTATCTCTCCAATATCCTGCTTATTACTCTGAGCAATGCTTGCAAAGGAGATTTACAAAACAGAGCCAAGAGGCTTGGAGTTAAGCCACCTGATTCAGACCACAGGCAATTTGCAACACTAATTTTGGAGAACATAGTATCAAATTTAATGGGGCCAATTGCATGAGTTGAATGTTTTAGTTTTAGGGTGATAGTGCTTCTGATTCAAGTTCATGCACCGTGTTATACAAGATAAAGTCTGCCTTCTCAAACCTCTTGATGATAATCTTGAGCAAAGTCGTGGTTATCGTGTAGATACGACATCAAGTCCTCATTGCTGATTGGGCCGCCTTTGCTTTGTTGCTAACTAATATTTTTCTGTCTCATGGATATGATACATACTTGCATTTATGGAACATATTGAAATGGCTTCTGTAAATTAGTATTTCTGGTGTCATTAATTTTGGACGTTTTGAAGGGCTATTATTACAACTCTTGCATATGAGATTTCCT
Organism: Forsythia suspensa; assembly: GCA_023638005.1. Classification (NCBI taxonomy): domain Eukaryota; kingdom Viridiplantae; phylum Streptophyta; class Magnoliopsida; order Lamiales; family Oleaceae; genus Forsythia; species Forsythia suspensa. The sequence goes on along the minus strand of CM042674.1, from coordinate 31,866,461 downwards.
TCCAAATAATTTGTCATGATCCCAGGCATAGCTGAATCAGTCATTATTTGTACAAATTCTTTAGAAATCATTTATCATGTCCACCTCTAGAAGAGCAAAATACTTGCACAACTCTCAGAAATTGACATTAACACATTGAACTGAAGGTGTCAATCCGGGTCAGGTTTTGATGAAGTCCGGTGACGGCTCGCATTAGAAAAAGTCCGCACCACGGCGGGTTGCGGGTTGGATCAACCCAACCCACAAAAATTGAATAGGAGTCCGCTCCACCCGTCGGCCCATCCGAGTCGAGCCATGTGGGCCGCGGTTCAACCCGGTTCGGCTCGTATGAATAAAAAATTACTAAAAAAATTTAGTTACCTATTGTAATTAAAAAAATGTTTACATATATAGCAAAAAATGTATTAAATTATTAAATAAAAAATAAATAACAACGATAAATTCACATTTGTTAATTTTTTTAATTCAATTTCAATTTTTATTATATATTTAAAGACTAAAACAACACGTATTTGTCACATCTTTCACTTTAAACGGCTTTCTGTCATTTATTAAAAAAAAAAAAAAAATAGGCCAGCGGTTAAAAGTCGAACCGCTCGCCTTGACACCTATACATTGAACTAACATAAGTTTGATCAAAATCATCCATTAAATTCACAATATTATAAATACATAATGGCAACGCACGTATCAAAAAACTAGTATTCTATAAAATGCAAAATATGTTTTTTATAAATAGAGAATTTCTTGAAGATGTACTAAATCTTTTTAATGTAATATGCTTAATATATATATAATAAAAAGATGACACTGTATTTTCTTTATGGAAATAGGCTGCCAACCAGCCCCTTAAAACGTCCAGAAAAATGAATAATCTGGATACGACTTAAAATATCTGTTAATTGAAATATAAATCTGACCATCTTCCTTGATCCAAAAAATCACGAAATTGCTATCTTTGCACTCTTTGAATTTTTCTTCATCATATTTTTATAACCTAATGTTTGGAAATTTCAGTTGACCTAGATTGACTCGAATATGGTCTAAAATTTCTAACTGTTCGCAAAAATTTCCAAATCAAACCAAATATATAATTTTAACATTAGAAATATTATTTAGCTCGAAAATCTCAATCCATAATATTTTCTCAAAATTACAGTTTAGTCTCTGTAATTTGCAAATTTGCAAATTGGTACTCAAACTTGCCAAATTGCATCAATGCCTCTAAACCTCAAATAGTAACTTACTATCATCCTAAAATAATACATCAAATCTGGAAATCATAAAATGCAACTTTGCAATTAAGTCTGAAATTAAGTCTCAAATTGCTTTCCGATCATCAAATGACTCATTTTGTCACTAGTAAAACTGAAGTTCATCATTAATTCGTTTAAATCATATTTCTCAAAATTTTCACATTGGTCCCTCATTAATTGAAAGAATTCCAAATGGGTCAGTAAGTTCTGAAACTTTGCATTTAAGTCACACATAAAGATTTGAAGTATTACACAATCTGTCTATTAGGGTTAGGGACACTGTTTATCTATCTCTAACTACGTAGTGACGTGTGTAGATCTTGAAGCTTAGATTCAATATGTCAACTTGTAATGGTTAATCTTTGTATAATATACTCAGATTCAAGGAGTTGGGGAGTGAGTGTCCCCATACACCTTTTGTCATGGTTGGATAGACCAGGTAGACTCATTGAGGGTTCTGATGTGTTCCTCAGTTTCTCTTCCCTCTTGTAACTTTTGAATATTGAAAATTATAGTGTGGTGGAGCACCTTCACAAAAGTGGAGCTCCAAGGGGGAAGTAATCAATGGTTGGCTAAACCCCGAGTCTACGGACAAACAAATCTTGTTGTTCATTGTGTAATTGATCTTCTTGATTTTGGTGTGCGCACAACAAGTTAAAACACTACAAAATACATTGTAAATAAATGAGTAGAAAAGCTTATTGAAGTTCAACTAGCTAATCCATTTGCATTTGTATAGCTTTCACCTGAGGACGAGTTGAACATTTGAACCCAGAATGAGGCTAACTACATGGAAATGTTAAATAACATTTTAGTATCAAACCTTTCCATTGTCCTTTTTGTTGATTGGGTGTATAATTTGAGTGTCTGTCTTAAGTCATTTTTTAGAATTCAAAACCAATCTTACCAGTATATTATTTTTTACTCGCTTAAATGATCGTAAAGGCCGCGTTGGCTAAAATACCATGTCAAACAAGTCGAATAGAAAAACACTAACTTATATAATTTAAGTTAAAAATACTTATTTTACTTATAAAAGACTTAAATACCCTCATTAATAAGATCAGTTAACAGACCATTTGTTAACGGACTATCTCTTAAGATGGCATGTTAATAAACCATTAACACACCACAGGCTTGTTATCAAACTTGTGGTCTGTTAAGGCCAAAATAGATCTGTTAAGAGGCTAGATGTCTGTTAACAGACCATGGAGAATTTACACATTTTAAATTAATTTTTCAATTAAACCTCTTCAAATCAACTCAGATTTATAGAAATTCAAAGCAAAAATCACAATGCATACTCATATGTATACATATTTTTATGATTTATACCATAAAATCCTTGATTTCTATCGTGAATTAAAATAAGAAGATAGAGACATATGAATTTCTACCATGAAATGAGATTTCTTATACAGATAAAATTGGTTGAATTCTAACCTTGAAATGTGTTAGATTTTAACTTGGAAACCTCTTTTTGAGCAGACGATAATAGATGAATTTGAAATTATTTGAAATGTAATAAGCGAGGAAGAGAAGACGGAAGATAAGACATGATTATATTTGGTAATTTGCAGGCTAAAATGGGTCAACAGCCATTTAGAAAAATTTGCTGGGTCACCCGGTCATTTAGCACTATTCTTATGAGAGTCTTGATTTTGATTTGTCCCCACCATGTTTGCACCGGTAAATTAAGTTTAATACTCAACTTAAAAAGTATTAATATACATTTATGTTGAAAATATATTATAATATCAAAGATTGATTTGTTAGGGAACAAATATATTGTTTTTCTTATTTGTAATATACCGTCAAATTAGTACGTGAGCTTTACATATCTATGCACTTTTGGATGTTTAGCCTATGCCACTAATCTTCATCCACGACACAAAGTTGATGTTCAGCCAAAAAAATATTTTTTTATTGGTTACTATTTTGGGCAGAAAACATACAAGTTATACGACCTTAATTCAAAATAAATTTTTACGAATCGAGATCTAACATTTCATGAAAAATATTTTTTCTTACCAAAAATAGCAGCCTAACTTGATCCAACAGATCACTCAGGCCTTGATATTGGGCCAGGGCCAATACAAAGACAACTCAACCCTCACATAGTGACAAATGAACTTGAGCCATCAATTCCTAATAGCACTGGGCTAAAACCAGCCAATCCAGTAAATGCTGTCAATCTAGAACAACACACTGAAACTGTTTGACCTGATGAACTTGTTGTTTCTCTAGAACCTTTACGATGTTCTAGTCGCATTCGACTCCTACTGACTAAGCTTCATGATTATGTTTGCCCAACCGTTACATCGTTCCGATGCATTTCTCGATCTCTGGTCCTAATAAAAGGTATCATCTTTCCAATTACTTGTCATATTAGAAACTATCTAACCCATATCAATATTTTATTGCACAATTATCTTCTACTTTAGAGCCTAACAGTTATGCAGAGGCCTCGAAAAGTCCTACATGGGGCTAGGCCTTGGATGAGGAACTTCAGGCTCTTAAAGGCAATGACACGTAGACGCTTTCTCCTTTGTGTGTTGGCAATTTATCCATTGGATGTCGGTGGGTATATAAAATTAAACGAAAATCCAATGGGAGTATCTAGGGTTACAAAGCTCGTTTGGTTGCTAAGGGATATACTCAACTAGAAGGTATTGACTATCATGACACCTTTTCTCCAACCGTTAAACTTTTTTACTTTCCGTTGTTTACTTGTTCTTACTACTGCTCACTCATGGTCCCTTTATCAACTCAATGTTCAGAACGCATTTCTTCATGGTGATCTCATGGAGGGAATCTATATGCTGCCATCGCTTGGTCTACGACGACAGTGGAAGAATTTAGTGTGTCGCTTCAACAAATCACTTTATAGGTTGAAACAAGCCTTTCGTCAATAGTTCTTCAAATTCTCACAAGCCATCCAATTTACCGGTTATGTTTCATCCAAAGCAGACTACTCACTTTTTACTAAAAGAAAGGAAGAATGAGTAATTGTGCTACTCATTTATGTCGACGACATACTAATAATGGAGAATGATTTGATAGCAACCAGTTAACTCAAAAAGTATTTAAATACCAAGTTTTGTATCAAAGACCTTGGTGATTTAAAATATTTTTTAGAAATCGAAGTGGCACACTCAAAACAATGTATTTTCATTTCACAAAGAAAATATCTGTTGGATATTCTGAATGATGTTAGGTTTATAGGATTGCGACCTACAAACTTTTCTATTGAGCAAAATCTTAAATTGCTTTCTGATAATGGTGATCCATTGGATGATTCGGCTAAGTATAAAAGATTGGTTGATCAATTGACATATCTCACTGTTACATGACCAGACATTACATATTCTGTTCATTTATTGAGGAGATTCATGCAATCACATCAAAAGCTTCATTATGAAGCTGCACTACGAATCTTGAAGTATCTAAAAGGCACACTAGGAAAATGCATGATGTTCTCTTTCCAAAATACATTAAAGTTGAAAACATATTGTGACTATGACTGGGCAGGATGTCTAACTACTTGGCATTCAACAACTAGTTACTGTGTTTTTCTTGGAAATTGTCTTATTTTATGGAAAAGCAAACTCCAGAAAACTGTATCCTTATCTTCCGATTAAGTCGAGTACAAATTCATGGCAGCAACATGTTGTGAGCTTACATGGCTACAAAACCTTTTTCGAGACCTTCGAATTAGAGTTCAAGGGCCAACTACTTTGTTCTGCGACAATCAAGTTGCTCTTCGTATTAAGTAAATCCAATGTTTCACGAATGAACAAAACACATCGAGATTGATTGTCACTTTGTTCGAGATAAAATTATGGAGGAAAAAATCATGACGAAGTTTGTTCCATCTATATCACAACTTGCTGACATATTCACTAAAGCTCTCGGGAAGGAAATTTTTTATTCTTTGTTGGTCAAGTTGGGAGTTCACAACATTTACTTACCAACTTGAGAGTGAGTATTGAAAATACATTATAATATATTATAATATCAAAGATTGATCTTATTAGGGAACAAATATATTGTAATATATTACTTTTGCTCATTGTCTTATACCGTCAAATTAGTAGCATATTTGTATGAGTTAATTGAAAAGATATGAGCTATATATACTTGTAAAATGTATACATATTTCTATTGAATAAAGATTATTCATTCTTCCAATTTTATACTAAACATATTAACGAAAGTTTTCTTTTCTTTTCTTTTTTTTTCTTTTTTTCTTTTTTCCAGATTTATGTCTCCCTACTCCCACATTACTCTCTCATCTAATCTCATATATATATGTTGACTATCAATCAAACTTCGTAAATCAAGTGAAACAATACACACTCCATAAATGAAGAAGGATGCATTAGCTGAGAATTAACGTAAAATTTTATCACATTTGCTACTATCTCGTCTTATGTGGACGCTACGTACGAGTAACATCAAATTCAAAGACCATGTGTCACATGGGTTTCCATTGCAAAGTAAGTCCAAATGTTCTGCGAATCTCTATATGCCTCGTTAGAATCACTTCGATGAGACGAAACTAGTAATCTAGTTCGCTAACAACTAAAAATTCGCCAAGGTGGTTCGCATCTTAGCGAACCTCTTGGCTAGACAAAGAAGGCAAACCTCAGCCTTGCCTTCTACGGGGGCAAGATAAATGCTAAACATGCTTATCTTATTAAAATTCTCTAAGTCTCATACAAAGTTAAAGGAAGACTGACGAAGTACCAAATATGAGAACATCATAATATTCTTTCTGATACGTGGCAAAAAGTCCATTGCCACGTGGTGGCTTTTTTGCATAAATGGTCCATATCTTTGCACTTACTATGGGAATAGGACATATCTTTTCATTTTTGGCAGTAATGTCCCTATTTCAAACTTTTTTTGGCAAAATGGTATTTTTCATCCATTTTCGTCACATTTAACTGTTAGTTCCTCACTGCAGGATATTTCTGACATTTCACTGTTATAACTCTTTCCCGCTTAAATGTTGGATACTAACTTTCTACTTTATTATCCTCTATATAATTATTATATGTATATACATATGTAGTTAGTAGTTGGAGACCTATTTCTCCCAAAAAAAAAAAATTCATTTCTCTGCACATGGATCTCCGATTTTGTAATTGTGGCTTGTCAATTGAGCTCAAGACGTCGTAGACAAATACGAACCCTGGTAGAAGGTTTTATACATGTCCAAGAAGACGTCTAATTTATTTCATTCATTATTATTATGTTTTTGGTAGAGTGTGCATTTTATACCTTATTTTTGTTTGTGTTTTTTGTTGTTGTACAGAAAACAGGTGGGTGTGGATTTTTCAATTGGTGCGACATATCCATGTGTATTCGATCAACACAGATAATCTCCTGGCTTGCTTAGGTCCAATAATGAGTTCAAAGATGCAATTAAGATCCTAAAGAATGAGAAGGGATGTGCGTGAAAAATGTGGGTATTTGGATTTTTATGTGGCATTATCACAATATTCCTAATGCAGTCTTGATAGTGAACTATGTAGTTGGTAGGGAAAAAGCTTTTGTGTATGTGTTGTATTTTGAGTTCAATGTAAATTAGAAGATCCCCAATGAAAAAATGTTAGTTAGTTATTGACACATTTGGTCCCTATCATTTAGAATGTTTGTCATATTTGGTCCCTATCTTATAGATGTGTGACATGTCTGATGCCAATCATTTGATTTGTTTGGAAGTTAGTGCTAAGTGTGCATGTTTCATAGCATGTGGATAGAGAGGTGACAATCATTGTATCATGTATCATTGTGAAGAAAATGTGTGGAAATCAATCTCTTAGCAAATCTTTGTCTATTTTGTTTATCTTACATATTCTTTCTTATTTTCTGCAACTGACTTGACTGTCGAAATGGAAACCCTATCAGACCAACAATTGGATGATTGCCTTTGCAAGTTAATGCTAAGTGTGCATGTTTCATAGCATGTGGATACAGAGATGACAATCATTGTATCATTATTCCATATAACGTTGTCTTACAAATATATACTTACTTTCATTTTTACACAAATTTAAAAAAAATTTAATTATTATAGTTGGAACAATAATTTTGACTTACGTTTTCTTCTTCTTAATTTACTTTTAATGATAGTTCATATTTATTGATAATAAGACACATTAAATAGGAGTATATTAAAAAACTAAGAATTAATTCATATTTATTGATAATAAGAAAAAATCATAATCAACCATTTCAAATTAAATAGGGTATATTAAAAAACTAAGAATTAATTATATTACCAACAAGAAAAATGAAATATAATTTAAGACAAATAAATAAAAAATAAGCAAATATTTATGTGAAGGAGAAACTGAGAAAGTACATTTTCCCTAACATGATTATATACAAAACATATCTCAAAGACACAAATGTAACCTCAAATTTGTCAGGAATACAAACACGTATGGCTAGGCTTAAATATAAATAAATTTACTTTTAATTAACTTTTTTTTTTTCTTTCTAAATATGTTTTGATGTTCTACTTTTTTATCATTTTAAAGTTAAAAAAATTACTTATTTTAAAAACAACTTCTAACTTACTGTTGAAATGAGTTATTTATTTATATTTAAAATTGACTAGTAAAACATATTTATTTACAAGTAAATTTACTTAAAAGTAAATTTTTATAACATTGCTCTAAGATTTGTTTGTTTAAACTTAAATTATTATATAAGCTGATTAAATTAGTCAAACATACTTTTTATTCATATATTTCGTAAGATTTACAATTTACCATTAATTTATTATCTACACAATCCATATAACTCACAACTTATAAACACTTGCTTTCAGGACATAGCTCAGTTGGTTGAAAGGCGAGAGTGAGATAATCTCAGTTTCGCTGGCAGCTGCAGGGTAGGGATTCGATTTCTACCTTTAGTATGGAAGAGGCTTCTTACTAGAGCAGTTAAAAATCAAGCCCTCAATCCCGCTTCACTGAGACATATCCTGCAATTTACATCTTCTACCAAGATCTCAGGGCAAGGGTAGTAAAGACCCTTAAGATTGGAGTTCAACCTTTTATAAACACTTAAGAAATAATTTTAGTACTATCAAACATGCACTAAACATTTTGTTGTCATACTCAGAGAAACACACACACAATCACTTATTCTTATCTTCTACACTTACGTAAATTGAAAGGAAAATAATTGTTTAATTTGAGAAGTTACTAGTTTCAACATGGCTAAATATATGTCCAATGCATTTTGTCTATTACTTTTTAGACGTGTCACATAAGCACAGATAAACGGAGTTAAAAAAAAAATTTCAAATACATGCTGACAAGGACTTCATCTAGTTAATGTGGCACACCAAAAAATAGACTTCATTTATAAATCTGTCTAAATTTAGACAAATTTCTAGACGAAGTGACTCGGTAAATTTAAATCCAATTTAACATTTTATTAAAAAAAAAAGTCAGACGAAGGAAATAAAAATTGAAAATCTGTCAAATTTTTTAAAAAATTAATGTTACAAAAGCGGTAATGTTAATTTTAGACAGAACTCATCATAGATAAATTTTTAATTTGATTGTCTATTTAATAAATATAATATTATATATATTAAAAATTCGTCTATTTTATTTGCTACATGGACTACAATACACGAAATGTATTGGAGATGATAGTGATTTCTTTCTTTATTTTAATTTCTGTAACACTATTAAGTTCGTCGGGCTCGTGGAACCACACGCTCACCCACGCCGGCACGAGCCAAAACTGTGCCCCATTCCCATTCCCACCCCCACTCTCTGTACACAAGCAATGCACGACTTTAGGAACACAGAGTACAACGTTTCCCAGACTTACTTTCGTCTTTATAGTTATTAAATTCAGCTACCATTCTCGTGATTACGTACATATTACATTATCAAATTATTACTTCACCTTCTACAATACAGAATTGCTCCCTCTCAACTACCAATAATTTTCAACTATAAATATCTGAATGTAATAACATAGAGTGTAAAAGCTTGGGAGTTGCTGAGAAGCGGAGAGAATTTGTTGAATGGCGGCGGGGTGGTGGCGGGAGAACTTGAGAGAGTTGAGGCCACTGTTGCACCTTCTTTTGCCATTATGCGTGCACTGGGTTGCTGAAGAAATGACCGTTTCTGTGTTGGTTGATGTCACCACTAACGCTCTTTGTCCTGGCCGGAAAACTTGCCCTCAAGCAATTTACATCAATGGTCTACAGCAAACAGTAAGTGATCTATAAGCCTCTCTCTTTCTCTCTACACACGCACACAGAGAAAAAAGTTCTGGATATGGGTTTTATTGTGTAATGACCGCTTCACTGTAGAAGTCAAAACCATCGATAAGCCAATGACCGGTATCTTATTTATGTTGATAGTACATAGTATGGGTCCGTCGTTTTTGATAGAGATGTTTCTAATGTGTTGGATATTTATTTTAGTATCTGGAAGAGGGAATATATGAACTAGATTAAGAAATATTTGAACTGTGATTCATACTTAATATTCAATCCCGTGTCCAGACTCCAAATAAAATTCCGAAGAATTGTGGGTTTTAGGGATTATGGAGTGTGCGCTTGTGTTTCTGCCGGCTAAGACAGTGGTAAAAGGAGATGAACAAGGGGCTTTTGTTTTTTGTTTTTTACAAAGAATTAATGGCTCCTAATCTTACCTCGGTTTGGATGGAGTTTGCCTTTCTGTAACGTCTGATCTTGAATTTTTTATCTTGAGTTAATAATTTGCCTTCTTTATGGGATTACTGGTTTGATATAACTTATTTAAATGAAATGACGAAGAGTGCAAGTTCGCAACAATATATAAAGAATCCAAGTTAGCAGCATCTCCAGATCGTGCAGATCTAGAAATGAATTAATAATTTGTATTCAAGAGCTTGAAATATTGTTAGAGGAGAAATCTTTTTTTAGTAGATTTTGATAAAAGTGGATGAAATGTATGATTGAAAATGTAATAGAAGTTGTGGGTCTCATGAAGTTAAAATTAATTGTTGATTTTTTACCACAACTTTTTAGAAAATTTTTAAGTCCCACAAAACAAGCACCTAATAGTATATTCCTATTTCCTTATCTCTATCTTTTCAAAAGGCTTTTGGATTTTTGACTATTGTGGTGTTTACCTCTGAAACAGATTCTTGAATTGTCTGAGTCTTGCTTGACACCCACATATTTGTTTATTCATTTACTTATATTAAATTAAAAGTAGATGGTTCAAGAAAGTGTCCATTCATTGGTTTTGATCTGATTAATTTACTTACTCAGAAATTGTCCTTTTGCATGCTGAACTTGATCTCACTCTAGCAGAAAAGTTTTGTTTTAATGACAATTTTAAGCATCACTCATGGATGAGTTTTTCCTTCAAAGAAGCATTGATGTGTCTAATTTTGTCAAAGAGCATCTTGACTATGTAAATTTTCATTGTAATAATAGAGAAGAAGACAGAGTTCAAATTGCTTTTGATTTGTTTGTTTTCTATTGTTATCTGATAAATCAAACTGATGGGCCATAGGATATACATGCTCTCACTTATAGCCATAGGATACATAGACGTTCTTTTTGGTGGGTTTCATTAAAGCAACTAATTAATTTATCATTAATAATTTATGGTATGGGTCAACTTCAAGATTATATTTTCTTATCCTGAAACAAGCAGATTTTCAAGAAAAGAAAAACACTAAGATTACATTATTGTACACTGACATTACCTGAATCGAGAAAGAACTCATAGTTAATGGAAATTTAATTCAAGAATCCAATATGCACGATTTTCTATTATGTGTGACTGTCCCTTATCTTTAAAAGAAAAAAAGAATTGAAAGTTCTGGAGCTGAGGGCTGGCGCTCAAAACTTATCAGATATGTGCCTGGACCATTCTAATGCCTTTGTTGTGGAGTTGCAAATTCATATTTGACTCTTGGCCGTACAGATTGATGAACTTTTCCTTTTGTTGGAGTGGTAAAAGTTAAATTCTAAAGACCTTATTGGAATAATTATTCATCACTATAATCAATAAGTTGGGTGGACCATCTAGTCATGTTTCATGGAGGGGCATGAATCAGGCTGCCACTTGTCTAAGCAAAATGGACCACCTTCCAAATCATATATCGCTATCTATATCTTTAATAAACAGACAGTTTCATTTAGATGCAATATGTTTTTAATGCATATTTTGAGGAAAATTATTTATGCTCATATTCTTCTATTTTAAGTGAGATTATATGCATGTTTGGAAGTGTTTATAAGTGCTTGTAAGCTGGCCAAACATAATTTTTATTTACATATTCCGTAGGACCCACTGCTTATAATATACAAAAAGCTTTACCAAACAAGCACTATATCTCTAGTGCTTTTGAAGAAGAAATAGGTGTCTAGTTGTACCGGATTCTCACGTCTAACTGGCACAATAGATTACAGTAAATGTTGAGCAAAACAATTTCGCAACCTTGTGCAAATGTAAGAAAGGATAACAAGGGGGCATGCAAGGAGAATGACTGTGGAGGGCTGTTGTATTTGTTTAGTTTTTGCGGTTGGGTGGGGGAGGTGGTTGGATTTTGAAGGAAACTATTATCACTATGGAGAAATATGGTATCCTCGTGGGAGATCATTTCACACGATATATTAAAGCAATTAATGGCTGTAGGGCCTTGTACTAATATGAACCTTAGCAGAATATAATGTACCACGCCAAGCAATATAAAATATTCTCTCAAATAGGAATAAGTAGACAGATTTTGAGTGCAATTACTTGCCATAACTACACATTTTTACTATAATTTCGCTACTTATAATGATGCTCTCCCTTCAAATTTTTAGGCCTGCATTTGTGCTTGTAGGTTGTTGGAATATTCAAGATGTTTGTACTTCCACTCTTAGGTCAGCTTGCTGATGAGTATGGGCGTAAACCGCTGCTGCTACTTACTGTATCTACAACTATTATTCCATTCAGTACGTTTCATTGTGGAACTGTTTTTGTACGCAAATTTTTACTCTGTAAAGAAATTTATACCAACTTGAAAATCTTGCATAGTTCCTTTTGGGATCATAACTGTGGCAATTTCATGATAATGCTACACCAGTGTATTAACTTCAAAAATTGTTTTCACTAACAGTATTGAATGTACAAACTGCCTAGGAATAGAAAATAACAAGGTACTGGTTTTAGACAAATAATCTGGATGATGCCAGCTTAGGAGCCTTATTAAATACCTTTTGATAGGAACACAGCTTCAATTCGATGAGCATAATGAAGATGAAGATATATCACAATACTTTACATTTTCTCTTGATCTTGTAGAATCTACATCCAACTATAAACCGATATTTTAGGAGTCAAAATAGGGGATGGCTTTTGAACAAATTAAAACAGTAATCAACGGCTTACCAAAAAGATTTAGTCCACCTTTATCATATGAACATACCAGTATTAGAGTATTTGAACACAGCAATAATATATCTACCCTTTGTCAAACTTGTAAATTCTTCCAATAAACTTTGAGACTGAGAGATGCCCTCTTCCAATTTTTTTCTTGGAAAATATTGTTTCTGTTATAAACTAAATCTCTTCAAATTTAACCTCTGTAAAATTCCTTGATTTACTGTTGACTTCTTGAATATGTTTAGCCATGTGAAACATTGTTGCATAATCCAGAAATAAAATATATTTCAGATTAGGTGTAGTTAGGTTAGATCATCTTATTGACATTTTAGGGTGTCAGATGCAATGTCAACTAATCAAAGTACCTATGCCAATTAACTTAATACACAAAATGCAATGTTTTATCACTTTTAATGAAGGTTATGATTCATGCATTATTGTCATCACCAGTAGTTGCAATTTTCTATGGCATTTATGAAAATAATTAATTTTGTTTAATAATATCATTTTTCCAGCTTTACTTGCCGTTGATCAGTCAAAAGGATCAGTGTATGCTTATTATGTGCTTCGGACAATCTCTCATATCATAAGTCAGGGGAGCATTTTCTGCATTTCTGTTGCTTATGCAGTAAGTTCATTCCGTACTTTTGTAAAACAAGACTTGGAAGTGACGCAAGAATCAAAATTTACTTACCTTTTCTACCTTCTTGCAGGCAGATGTCGTGGACGACAGTAAGCGGTCTGCAGCTTTTAGTTGGATCACGGGTCTATTCTCTGCATCCCATGTCATAGGGAATGTCTTAGCACGTTTTCTTCCAGAAGATTATATTTTTGAGGCATGTTAGTAATAGAACTTTCGGCATCTTGTTGTTGTTATCTACAGTTTTTATTAATTTCTTATTTACTGCCAAAAATTCCAATTTCAGGTCTCAATAGCTCTGTTGATCTTTGTTCCTGTTTACATGATCCTGTTCCTGACAGAAACAGTAATGCCAACTCAAAAAGCAGACCAGCGTATCCCATTTTTAAACAAAGCATTTAATGTTGTTCGGGAACGATATTACTCAATGAAACATGCTGCACGTGTTGTTACCAGCAGGTAATTTTGCATGATGTTTCAAGTGGTTTGTTTTTTCTTGAGCTTACCAACTGGCAACACTCAAAAGCTGGCTCTTTTCAGAATGAAGGAATCAGGATACAATTCATACAAGAAATTAAAAATACAGAAAGATTATCATTTGTCGGCATGTATGCTTGCTAAATGGTTTCAATTTTGTTCTCAGTTCGACGCTTAAACGCATTTCTCTTGTTTCCTTCTTCTATGAATTGGGAATGTCTGGCATCAGCAGTGTGTTACTGGTATGTCTCTGCCATGTAAAATCTATTTATTTATGAACAATTAGAGTGAGCAGGGATTACTTTGGCAATAATTTCAATAATATATGCTAATTCTTGCAAATTTTCTTCTTTTATCCTGCAAATGGCTTACACTTCTTTTCTTTAAACTGATATAAAGAAAAAGAAATGCGATCCTGAGCTCTGTTACCTGTATTAAATTGTTCCGCAAGAATGTATTCTACTTGCTTGCTCCATGTTTGGGGAAAAAAATTAATTTACAGTCCTTAAACCAGCTTCCAACATGTTTAAAAAATAATTGTGACAGATACTACAAGTAGTGTCTGGGACGTTTAAACATAGTGATTCATGCCATCATAGATAACCTTATGGGTAATATCTTTTATAAATTCACAAAAAAATTGAGCTGCACGGAAGATCAAATTTTTATTATGTAAACCAATTAAATTGATTTGTTTCATGCCTTGAATCCCTTTAACTTTTCTTTATGACCCTGCAGTACTATTTGAAGTCAGCATTTGGCTTCAACAAAAATCAATTTTCAGAAATCTTGATGGTGGTTGGAGTAGGTTCTATTTTTTCTCAGGTACTTGAAGATACACTCAGAAATTTTATTGATGGTTTATGCTGAAAGTAGCAAAAACACTTCTGACAAAGCTTAGTTAGCTCAGTAAAATAAATATGTACTACTATCTTGTTATCTACAACACGTATTATTGTTTTTATTACTTGATCTTGTTGGTAATTGAATGAAAAGAACCGGAGTGGGTTTTAAGATTCCATCACGGCCTTTTCCGAGGTTTGAAAGACTGTCATTTCTCCACTTACCTTCACTACTTTTATGCATTTTTCAAGATTCTGGTTCTTCCTCTTCTCAATCCACTGGTTGGAGAGAAAGTGATACTCTCTGCAGCCTTGCTCGCTTCAATAGCATATGTAAGTTCCCTTAAATGCATAACTTGCACTATTGTAGCTGAAAACTTATCTTGTTGTGCTGATTTGGTGAAAGAAACTAGTCTCACGAAATGGTTTTGTACAGGGACTGCTTTATGGCCTGGCCTGGGCATCTTGGGTAAGTAGACTCACATGCTAAAATCTAGATACTTGCATTCTTATCTCCTTTTTCTTCCACATTTCTTTTGTAGAACTTACACTAGTTAAACCATGTTTGGTTGGATAGTACTAGACAATATTAAACCAAAAAAAAAAAGTTTAAGTCTTGTACATTATATTGTTTATTACCGTCCACTACTACGGATCAAAGATGCTTTGAAGAACTATTTGCTATTAGTGCTTCTATGCAATTTGGAACCCATTTTTTCTATTGCAACTGTGACAATAATCATTTGTTACAGTTGATAACTGCTATCCATTGCTGAAACAGGTACCCTATTTAAGTGCTTCATTTGGGGTAATCTACATCCTCGTGAAACCTTCTGTAAGTAATTTTCTAGAAATTCTATTTCCGTACTGTAATTCAGAAGTTCGGCAGTGTTAGTTTGTGCAATTAAATTGATTTTTCTCCTCTTTTATTGATTATTTCTATTAATGGCAGACTTATGCAGTTATATCCAAAGCATCGAACTCAGCAGATCAGGTTTGTGAACACTACTACTGAATAGCGTTCAAAATGAGGATACCTGCTTTCCAGAAATCTTATGTATGGCAAAACTCAACAAAGCATCTTTTGGAATGAAAAACTTCTTACCTAGAGGAGAAAATTTAATTGATAAAGATATCACCCGCTCCACACGAAACTTAATATTTCCAATCACTCTTAGGATATATAATCGCAGAACCAAGATCTAATTGTATCCTCTGTCAGAGTTTATTAATTTGATGCTCAAAATATGGAAAATCTTCTGTTCAATATTGCTTCTAATTAAAATAACTCATTTTTCACATATTCCCTCTTCTTCAATCAGGGGAAAGCACAAGGATTTATTGCCGGTGTGCAATCCATTGCAAGTTTATTATCTCCACTCGCAATGACTCCGTTAACCAGTGAGTTATCTTTTCTATTTCTACCCCTCTTGCAGAAAGATCACAACCATTTCAACTGACCTTGCTTTACTCTTAATTTTGTCTTATTCCAGCATGGTTCCTATCCAGCAATGCTCCTTTTGATTGTAAAGGCTTCAGTATTGTATTTGCATCCATAAGCATGGTAAGCTTGTACAAATCCTGACCACGTCACTTGCATATAGAAGATCGCATTTGAGATTCTTCTTGTTACTGATATGATCATATGATCCCATTTGAGACTTTTGTTGTGATCGATACAATCATATAATTCTTATGATAGGATAATACGATCCCATTTGAAAGTTTTGTCACGACTGATGATTATATCGTTGTAAAGATAGGATCATATGTTCCCGTAGGAGAGTCTTGTTGTGACTTGTATGATCATATGGTTCTAATGAGAGGATTATATGATCCCGACTGAGAGTCTTGTTGTGACTCATCTGATCACGTGATTCTAATGATATGATCGTATGATACCATTTGAGAGTTGTCGTAACTGATATGATGGTACGATTCTAATTATATGATCATACGATCCCATTTGAGAGTCTTGTTGTGACTTGTATGACTCTCTAATGATACTCCATTATTGTTTCAGGTCATCTCCTTGTGTTTTACTTGGACTCTAAAACTAGATGCTCCATCCAACAGGATATTGGAGGACAACACGGAAAACATTGAAGCCCCTCTTTTATCTTAAGCATTGGACGATATTGAAGAAGAAAAAGAAATCAAAATCTTGTCAATTGTATTTTGTAGTCCTGTCCCATGAACCATGCATGGCCATATAGTCTACTAATGCTCTGCCATGATGGAAGTTTTTCTTCCTCATTTCAAGAGTTGTACATGTGGATAAGGTACATATGTAGGTTTTTTTTCTGGTCTTCACAAAAAATGTTTCCCTACAGATATTCACGGTTCATGTAAAATCTCTCTTTCTTTGCATGACGCTCCTTGCATTTTTTAATTTCATGTGGACTAAATTTAAATAAATGTGTCTATCTAGATTAAACTTTTAGACGATGTTATTCGACATGATATCAGAGCAAGCAGAACTCAATGAAAATTGTGCTCGTACAAGATTTTTAGATATAATTTTGAAATCTCGCTAGCAGGTAAATGGATGTTTAGAGAACACATTTTAATAAGTAAACTATTGTGCTCAAAAAGATTAAAAGAGGGCATATTTAATTTAGATTTTCAAATAGCTTGGAGACGATAGGGTATAATTTTGATGTTTCCTAATTCTTTAAAAAATCAGGCCATTAATTCCTTTATAATCATGTTTTGATAGAAGGTAATTCATTGTCGAGTGAACTGAACTCTGAATGGGCTAAAATGATAATTTCAAATCCAAAGTTGAACTTATTTTTAACAATTATATATTAATTAATTTTCTCGATCGTGTTCAAAAGTTTCTCTTGGCCATCAATTCTTGAGATTGATTTCGAAACTCGTTTCTTTACCAACTCTTGATGATGTTGTTCAAGTTACACCTAATCCATGGTCAAGTTACATGTCTATTCACCATAGACTTCAACTTGGCAAATTCAAGATTGTAACTATCATGGTTGCGTGATAGAAGTCGATTTCTTGCCCAAGTATGGCTACTCTATCTTTACATTTAAGAAGTAAATTCCAAACTAAATTTGATTTTACATGCTATCTCGAGTTTGAAAAACTTCTGGCTAGCTAAACATGTAGAGGAAAGTGATTAAAGTATCAATTTTATATTTTTATTTTTTGAGATATAACAAGTTTTTGAAAGTTTTGACTAATAACATATTTGAGAATTCTTATAAGCTGGTCAAACATAATTTTTATCTACACATTTCATAGGATCCTTAGTTTTTATCCACACATTCTGTATAACCTATTGCTTATAATCTATAAAAAATTTACCAAACAAGCTCTCAGTGGCCATTTACTTCAAAAAGTGACTAAGATGCTCTTAAAAAATATTCTAAATTCGTTTATAAGAAACTTTTCACTCTCTCTCTCTCTTAAAATCCAAAACACATTTTGAAATTATATAGTCTCTCTTTTCAAAACCGCCGGCTCTTTTCCTACTCATTGTCCTTGGAATTTAGAATATTTTCATTGAAATACTACAATTGCCACCGAAATTGTGCCAGATTAATAGAGAAATACCATTGTAATGTTTGAAATAAGTTTCATATCTCTTTTTGTTTTGATTTTGGGGTTAATTACACTAATGGTCTACATTTTTTCGGTTTGTAACAATATCATCCCCATTCAATTTTTTTTAGCAGATATCATCCACATCCTTCTATTTATTCATACAGATAGTCTCAATTTTTTTTTTTTGACAATTTTGTCCCTGAATTAAATAAATTAAAATGATAGAAAAAGAAAAAACAATGAAAAAATTATAATTAGGACCCAAACATTTTTAAAAGTACAAATAAATCATAAACTTTTTTATTTTATTTTACAGATTTTCACTTAAAATAATAAAAAAAATGTGCCACCAAGTTTCAAAACTTCTAATTATGTTAAGCGAAATGACATTTGGAATCTCTACAGATTTCGTCCAGTTGCCCGTTAGTTGACAAAAAAATTATACATGTGATCTAAATTTGACCAATTTAACAAGGACAATAGTTTATTATATTATATTATTCAAAATAATTTAAAAAAAAAAAAAAAAGTGATCACCCCATCCCATCCCAGATGGGGAAGACAGTCGTCGGGAAACATCCCAGCAAATCATCTTCCTCTACAGATCCTTGGCCTCCGGTGAAATTGATCGGAAAATCCTTGTCGTAAACTTCAAAATTTTCTCAAAATTGCCTCAAAGTCTCGGCCGGCCCCTCTCCATAAAACGGTGGCACCCCATCCAGTATAATGTACAAAATCACTCCGGCACTCCACACATCCACATTCTCTTTCTGCCCCCTCCCCATAAGCACCTCCGACGCCACGTAGTACAGCGTCCCCACCACCCCGTCATCAGCCCCTCATCAGAAACACCACCACTCGGTAGATCCAAAATCCGCCAGCTTTAACTGCCCATGGGAATCAAACAAAATATTATCCGGCTTGATATCTTTATGGGCTATCCCCAACCGATGACAACAACTAATAGCAATCATCAAATGCTTCATAATCGTCGCTGCCTCTGGTTCAGTAAAAGGCGTTCCCATATGTGGGTGGGTGGGTGATCACTTTGTGTTTTTTTTTTTAAATAAAAATTATTTTGAATAATATAATATAATAAACTATTTTGTTCTTGTTAAATTGGTCAAATTTAAATTATGAGTATAATATTTTTGTTAATTAACGGACCACTGGACGAAATCTGTAGAGACTCCAGATGTCTTTTCATATAACATAATTAGATGTTTTGGGACTTGATGATACATTTTATATTATTTTAAGTAAAAATCTGTAAAAAAAAAAGATTTAGAATTTATTTGTACTTTTGAAAAGATTAGGATCTCAATTGTAATTTTTCTATCACTTTTTCTTTTTTCTATCATTTTAATTTATTTAACTCAGCAGAAAAATTGTCAAAAAGTCATCTGTACGAATAAATGGAAGGATGGTGATGATATATACTAAAAATATTGAATTTGGATGATATTGTTACAAATCTAAAAGAATGTGAACTATTAGTATAATTAACCCTTGATTTTGTTCTATGTTTGTATTTTTTTGTTGATTGTTTTATCTTTTTTTTTTTTTTCTTTTAATATTTCTCCAATAAATGTGATTTTTGAAGTTCTTGTGCATGTATATGTTGAAATAAGTTTTTTTTTTTTTTTTTTTTTTGTGACTCACTTGGTTATTGATGTTGTAGGAATTACTTTGTTGAATGTATTGATTTTGGATGGCTTTGTTGTTGTTTTAGTGCCTATTTGGTCTTGTTGGATAGATTTCGAAAGTTGATTCGTCGAACTTGTATTGTTGAATCGACAGTTAAAACGTTCAACTGTCACTTATTTTTTTCAATGTTAACAGTTTATCGTCTAGAATTATGATCAAAGAAAATATTTTTTTGAAATGTACTGAACATATTCATGTGATTTTTGGTAATACTTGTTTGTTATGTTACATTAAAATATTTTGATGTTTATTTTGTAGATGTATTTCCCCTGCATAATACTCGAGGACCGGAGGTTTGAAGGGCAAATAACGCAAATCAGTTCTATTAACTATATCAATGTCGTATTACAGAATTTTGATGACGAACCTAAAGCTACATTCGGTCAAACTTGCTTTGCACACTTATCAAGATGGCAGGATCGGTACTTACAATTTGCCGATAAATTGGTACACAAACTAATCCTCCAGAAGGTGGAGTGCAATAAAGATTACGAAGCATGATTTATGTTCAATAAACGGTTAGCTCAATTTAAAATGCAAGAGTATACATTAATAACCCGGTTGAATTGTCACAGTGCGTCGATGACTCTTCTAACAGAAATAGTTTTAGCTAAACATTGGTGGAGACGAAGGTGGTTACACAACCAAGAGCATGTATTTTTGTTAGATTTGGAAAGCACGTTCATTGAATGCACCCATCACGAGGAAAAATATAAATTGACATTGACATTGTTGATTGATGGGATATTTAGAGCGCAGAATAAGAGCTTTGATGTGAGCTAGAGACGTTGTCTTTATTGGACAATTTAAAAATGTTCTACCAGTACCATAGTATGCATGGGGGTACAAATTGCTATTTTTTCCTTAAAAAGTCGGTGAAGTGTTCTTGGACTAAATATGAGAGGAAGGTTTATGAGAAATAATACTCCATATTAAGCTTCACTTTGTACGTGTTTTCTCTTGCGCTACATGTTCGTAGCTAAAAATGTATATGTAACATGAAACTCACTTGTTGTCATTTGATCTTAACTTGTCCATTTATATTTGTAGATTTGGACATTTGAGGCCATGCCCGAGATTGGCAACAATTTCGACGAGAAGATTGGTGATGGCTTTCGAAGTTTGTTAAATTGGGAAGCATACAAGCAACCACAAGGGAAAACATATGTGGACTTTTTCGCAAAGTCGTAGGTAAGATTGAATGCTTGACGATAGTTGAATGCATATACAATTTTATTGTAATCCATAAACCCTATTGGTAATGTTGTTTGTTGTTCTCATTGTCTAATTTCGGGCTTGTGTACTCCTAGACCAATAGAGGTCGAGGCTTCTCAACCATATGTTTCTACGATGACCCTTTCGGAGGATGCAACAAATGATTTATTTGATCAAATATCTCATGATTAGGTTGGAGTCTATGTGATGATGCTCTTGCAGAAGTTTATGGTCCCGTTGGCAAGGGTGGCAGAGATCTTGGTGGTCTAGAATTTGGCAATGATGAAGACAATCAGCCTGCACTGGGTAACAAAAATCCCATTGGGTAACAAAAATCTAGGGAATGGATCGAGACGATCATCCACATCGGAGGTTCATTTCCACCCTACATATAATTGCCTACTAATAGTTGGACTATGCTACAGATGAACATGCCGTTAGCACAACATGTCCTACATCCCTCACAGATTACACGCCTTCATCATCCCAATAGCTTTCTCTACCGTTGAATGATTACATGACACGAGAATAGATAAGTACGCTGTTGAAAAAGCACTCCTTCTTTATTAAATTGCATATAGTGAATGTAAGAGTAAACATATACACTAGATGTGAATAGTTGCAAGGGCACTTTGATGATAAATATCAAGGACTAATGCGCCACGTAGATGGTAGATTGGATGCCCTGCAAGCACACTACAACAAGATGCTAGCCGACTGTATGTAGTCTGAATAAAGGGTAACTTCTGCCAACCTCGAAAATATGTTGCAATAATTAATAGTTTTGAAGAAGGTTTTCGCCGACCTTTTTAAAAAAGAGTTATTTTTATTCCCACCAACTTAGTTTATGCGTACTTCAATACTTATATTAATATGTCAAGATGAAGTGTTTCAATTTGAGATGTATGTATTTTATGTGTTAAGAATCCTTACACTACATCAACTTTATGTCATGCATTGTTATATTAATCCACCCAACACACAATATATAAATATTCCTCTCTATTGATGTTAACAATTCATATTAGCCATCAACTATTTTTCAATTAGTGTGTAGAAATTGACAAAATCAAAAGTTTGTCCTACAATCTTGAACACCATCTAAGGCTATGCATGTCATGTTGTTTCTAGAAGACACTTCTATTTATACATTGGACAATGCCTTCATGAGTGACATTTTACATCCAAAAAGTTGTCATTTTACAAATGTTTTAAAAAATAGATACATTTCCGATCCACCCCTCATTTTTTTTTTTTTTGGCTACATTTCTAAATTTTCCAAACAGATATAAAAATCTTATATTATTGTAATTTTTCCTTCATTACTTCCATAATTGTGTTTATTCGTAATAGCAATACCGAATAATGAATTGTTGGTAGCATGTTTGGCAAATAAATTGTCAACTTATTAGATGTGGATCCCATCCAATGCTATATTTGTGGTTCAAAATAAACAACAGTGGGATCCATGTCTTATAAGTAAAATAAGGGAAATTCTGCTTTATTTTGCTTATTGAACGTGGGTCATATGCATTTATTGTCAAAACAATGTGTGAGACGGCGCTTTGGTTAAATGGCCGTGTCAAACCACCAAAATTGCAGAAGAACCTAACTTATATTAAATAAGTTTAAAATGTATCTTGTATGTAAAAAAACTTAAATACCTTTACTAAATAGCTACTGTTAACAGACCGTTAACAAACCACATGTCTGTGGTATGTTAAGGCCAAATTAACATACCAACAGGCCTGTTAATAAGCTTGTGGGTCTGTTGAGGCCAAAAATTTGTTAACAGACCATATGGTGCATTACATTAACGAGACCTATTAACATACTATGAACTTATTTGCACAAATGATCCGACTTTTATGTTCTGCGGGTTGATGGCCTGTCTTTTTATTTTTAGCGGTTTGTCCCTATTTCAAATGTTTTTAGGCGTCAATGGTCATTTTCATGAATTTCCATCCAAATCACCGTGAAATTTGACGGTGAAATTTTTTATTTAAAAGGGCTTATTTGCACAAATGGTCCCGACTTTTGTAAAGGAAAATTTGCGACAAAAGTCCATAATCTTTTAAAAAGTGTTGAAAAGTTCCATAACCTTTTAATCCTAACACATATGACCCCAATTTTTTTTAACAATTTTACCCCTAATTTAAATAAATTAAAATAACTCATAAACCTTTTCAAAAATACAAGTAAGTCCTATATCTTTTATTTTTACATATTTACACTTAAAATAATAATAAGTTTGTCATCAAGTCCTAAAACTTTTAATTTTGTTAACCAAAATGACATTTAAAATGTGTTTGATTAAAATTAGATTTTTTAGTAAAAGTTGTTGAAATGTGTGGTTTAAAAGTTGTGGGACTATAAATGTGTGTTAAAATTAATTGTTGACTTTTACTTTAGCTTTTTAGTAAAATCAAAATTAAAACAAACGAAACTCTTAGAGTCTCTGATTTTGTCTAGTGGTCCATTAATTAACAAAAAATTATACCCATGATCAAAGTTTGACCAATTTAAAATTTTAATTTATTTTTCATACCAATTTTAAAAAAGGTGGTAGTGGGGTGAAGATTGTGAAATTTTTTTTAACTATTATTTAGTAATTGGTAAGGTGGTAAATGGGCTAGATAGATATGCCCAACTGAAATTAGACAGACCATAATAAATGATTGGATTTGGGCTAATCCTCCGACCCAATTTTATATAAATTGGTATTTCTTTGGGTCAATCCAAATTTTTCATTTTGGGCCACATGGCCAATGGGACAATTTAACTTACATTTTAACTTATTTTTTCAAAATAATTACTTATAATTGTGTAAAAAAAAACAAAATAAAAGCCCGCCTAGTTTTATTTGATCAATTTTGAAGTGTTTGAAGTGTAGTGTAGGGTAGGGACTTGGGCAAAAAAAAAATTATCAAGCCGATCCAGTTAATTTGGTTGTACCAAGCTAAATTGACCTAATTTTTATTTGATTAATTTTTTTTGGACCACCATTGACCCGTAGACTCGAGCTATCTGGCTAGCCCACTAAATGGCCCATTTTGCCACCTCTAGTAATTGATATGAAAAATAAATTAAAATTTTAAATTGGTCAAATTTTGATCATGGATATAATTTTTTTGTTCATTAATGGACTATGGACAAAATTTGTAGAGACTCTAAGAACCCGTTTGTTTTCAATTTTAATTTTGCTAAAAAACTAAACTCAAAGTCAACAATTAATTTTAACAACAATTTTATGGTCTCACAATTTTTCAACCACACATTTCAACAACTTTTACTAAAAAAATCTGATTTTAATCAAACACATTTTAAATGTCATTTTGGTTAACAAAATTAAAAGTTTTGGGACTTGATGACAAATTTTTTATTATTTTAAGTGTAAATATGTAAAAAAATAAAAAGATATAGGACTTATTTGTATTTTTGAAAAAGTTTATGAGTTATTTTTAATTTATTTAAGTTAGGGGTAAAATTGTCAAAAAAAATTGAGGTCATATGTGTTAGGATTAAAAGGTTATGGGACTTTTCAATACTTTTGAAAGATTAGGGACTTTTGCTTTTTTTAAATTTTCTTTACAAAAGTCAGGGACCATTTGTGCAAATAAGCCCTTTTAAATAAAAAATTTCTCCGTCAAATTCCACGGTGATTTGGATGAAAATTCATGAAAATGACCATTGACGCCAAAAATATTTGAAATAGAGGCTAAACTGTCAAAAATAAAAAGATAGGTCATCAACTCGCAGTAAGTACAAAAGTCAGGGACCATTTGTGCAAATAAGCCCATACAATGAGTCTGTTAACCTGAATTTACACATTTTAACTGATTTTTAAATCAACCCACTTCAATAAATTCAGATTTGCAGAAATTTAAAGTAAAAATCATTATTCATACTCAGATTTATACTACATAATCCACAATTTCTACCGTAAGTTAAAAGAATAAGATAGAGACGGATGAATTTCTACTTTAAAATGAGATTTCTTACACAAATGAAATGAGTGAGATTCTAATATTGAAATGAGTTAGATTTTAACCTTGAAATATTCGCTTTTTTAAACAGATGAATTTGAAATCGTTTGAAATAGTTATAAACGAGAAAGAAAAGTGAGGGTTACATTTGATAATTTACAAGTCAAAATTGGCCAACTGCCATTCAACACTTATCCTACCCATATCTTATAAGTTGGTTCTTATTGGTCAAACACACTCACAAAAGGTGCTTGAATTCATCGAGATAACAAGTTTAGTAGCGGCACTTAACATAAGCATTGGACATAATCTGCCTAGGCATAGCAAATGTCAAAAATTTAGGAATGTGACAATGGTATATCCAACACCGAGAACTCTAGATGTACTTAAAAACTTTCTTTTCTTCTGTTGAATTTATCACTGTAGTCACAATATCGACTTGACTGTCACAGTGAAATGACCAAAAACCCTTCTTCTAATGACCAAGCTTACGAAAAGTTTATTGTTTTATAGATATTTCAAATAGAGAAAAATCATGCTATTGATGCAAAAGTTCAGACATTTGTAAAGTCAAGAAATAATATGTGGATTTATACAAGTCATTTCTACAAAGAATATATGTTTAGTAAAAAATTTTGTAGATTATAAACAGCAGTCTTATAAAATGTGTGGATAAAAAGTAAATAAAAATTGTAGATCCTATAAAATGTGTGAATAAAAATGATGTTTGACCGTAGGGATGGCAAAACTATGTGATACGCTCCAAATCCGATGGATACCCGGTCCGAATGAAGTGAAAAATTCCCGATCCGTGAATCAGCGGGCGAATTGAAGCCCATTTGAAAAATAAAGAAAGAAAAAAGATGAAAAAAAATAGTAAAGTAGTAAATCGTGTTTCAATGTTTGTTTAATTTTTTAAATGATAATTGACAAAAAAAAAAAAACACGGATCAATCTACGGATCAAAGCAGTGATCCGCTCCGACCCGGATCCGATCCACCCCGAGAAATGGCGGATCAATCCACGTATTTGGATCTTCTAAAATTTATCCGGGTGGATATGGATTAGGTCAATCCGATCCAAATCTGCTTCGTTGCCATCACTATTTGACCGGTTACAAGTGCTTATGAGCATACACAAACACACTCTTTGCATGCATAATTGTATATCCTATCACCGCTTTGTGAATAAAAAAATAATAGAGTAACGTTATTTATCACTATGGTTGAAATTAATCACTAGTTAATGTGGCATTAATTGATGAATAATACTATTTATAGTCAACACTACCATTAGTTGATATGACATTTTGAATGAGATCCAAAATATCTACATTTAAGATGTCATATCAATTATGATATATAATTGTTAGACTGATTATTCATAATCGCTGACCATAAATAATATTACGCTATAGGACCAATAAAATGAATTTAATATCCATACATTTAATTAGACATATTACTTAATGCCAACACATTTGCCACATATACCGATAATATATCTTATCTTAATATATATAGAAGAATGATAGTCATCATTAAAAGTCAACACATTTTTCTGCCCAATATATCTCACATACTACAGAATAATAATATATATTTAAATAAATATTTAATTTAATTAATTAATTGCCCAATATGATCAAGTAATTAATAATCGAATTTAATGTGTAAACCAAATGAGATTCCATGATTCATTTGTTAAATAATTGTCCAACTTTAGTTAATTAATTATCAGTATTCTAATACAATGTAAACAGTATCGCCGGTTCAGCTTCTCAATCTTTTGAATTTTCTATGATATTTAGTAAAAATAAAAAAAAATTATTAAAATATACATATCTTCTAGAACAAGGTAAATTCACTTTAATTATTAGTAATAACAAATTTGAATGCTGCATTAATTAATCAATATAAAATTTATAGTATGTAAATATTACTAATTGTCTACAAATAGAAAAACAATAAATTTGTAAAATATCATTACGCAATCTGCATCTTTACAATTCAAAAAAATCAATTTTCAAATTATAATATAAAAATTAGTGGGTTATTTAATGAGTCGCACCAAAAATTAAGCTGGAAGCACTTTTTAAAGATTAGAAAATGATAATCAAGCATTCTTTTTAATTCTATTTTTTTCCACGTTAACTAAGAAAACAGTTAAAATTAGTTATAATTTACAAAATATATATAAATACACAATCTGAGTGTTAAATAGAGATAGAAAAACACATTCATTTTAATTAAACAAATGATAAGATTTAAACCGTTATTGTAACTAAAAAATCAATCCATCTAATAATATTTGTGTCGATTATTAAAAAAACATATCTATGCATACCCGAAAATTATTTTTCAAATTATAATAGAAATTTTTTCAATAAGTTTTAATATTATATTATTTATATCATATATTAAATAATATTAAAGTATTTATATTATATTTTATAATATTATTATTGTTTAAATTTACGCAGATTTAGCAAAAAAATATAATTAAATCAAATGACAGAATTTTAATATTTTATAATATTAAATTTTAATTAATTAATTATCCAACTCTAGTTAATTAATAATCAGTATTCCAATACAATTTAATCAGGATAAACTTTTCAATGTTTCAATTTCCTATGATACTCGATTAAAATAAAAATTATTAAAAATTAACATTTCAAAAAAAAATGCACATATTCTAGAACAAGATAAATTCACTTCAAAACACAAAACACATGAGGTTATGTGTTCCAAGGTCTTAATTTATACAAGGATTTAAATAAGTTATGTTTTAAAAAAAAATGAAACATCAATACACGAGAACTATTGTCAATAATGCAATAGTTTTTCGAAAATAGATTTATTTTTTTCACAAATTTTTATGCTTTCTATAGTAGAATTAAATAGGTTGCAGTTAAAAAAAAAATATCAACACATGAAAAACATATAATTGTGTTATATTATCAAATCATCTAATTTATTGATTAAAAATAATAAGTCGATTTAACTAATAAACTAGATATGATAATTTCAAAATTAAATTCATACGATTCAAAGACCGCCTCAGCTCCTCAAAAGAGT
This sequence comes from Forsythia suspensa, assembly GCA_023638005.1. Taxonomy (NCBI): domain Eukaryota; kingdom Viridiplantae; phylum Streptophyta; class Magnoliopsida; order Lamiales; family Oleaceae; genus Forsythia; species Forsythia suspensa. The sequence goes on along the minus strand of CM042674.1, from coordinate 31,838,277 downwards.
TATAGACAAACGATAGGCTGAGAACGTTAAATAATTAACGTTAAATTTTATTAATGTTGTATTACATAATAATATTTTATTACATAAGCTTAAAACGTTAAATAATCAGATTCAAGCTCCTCAATATTTTATTACATAATAATAATTATTATTTCTTTGTCTTTTAAATTAATTATAGTTGGCTGTTTGTCTCGATTTACAGATTTAGAATTGAGTGATTAAGAAATAAAAAATTGTACACTCGCAGAGAATGAAAAAATATTGCGCAGTAGTGAGAAGAGTCTTCGAAACTTTCAAACAATGCCATTCTTTGAGATCGTAGATATTTCAATTCGCAGTAATAAACTTATAAAAGATGAATTGCGTTATGATAGAAACACTCTGACTGAAGAATGAAAAAAAAATTGTTTTTAATCTTACAACTGAGCAAAAGAACGCTTATGAAACAATAATGCAACCCAGATTAGATTCCCAATGATTCGTTTGTTAAGTAATTGCCCAACTTCAATTAATTAATTATTAGTATTCCAATACAGTGTAAATAGTAACACCGATTCCGCTTTCCAATGTTTTGAATTTTCTATGATACTCGGTAAAAAGAATAAAATTATGAATTGACATTTCTAATTAAAAAATACACATATTTCAGAACAAGATAAATTTACTTCAATTATTAGTAATAAGAAATTTGAATGATACATTAATTAATCAATATAAGATTTAGAGAATTTAAATTTTATTAATTGTCTACAAATAGAAAAACAATAAATTTGCATAATATTATTAACGCAATCTGCATCTTTACAATTTAGAAAATCAATTTTCTAATTATAACAAAAAATTAATTAATTGTCTCATACGCTATGACTATCAATAAGAGTCAGAGTCAATATTTCTCCAGCGCGCATGAGATTATATCTGAAAAAAATTAGTTTTTAGTCATGAACAACTTTATGTTGTATTGTCTAGAGTTACAAATCGTACGTGATTGAAGATGTTGATTTGTGATAGGGATGAAATGCCAACTAATTTGACCACAAATGTAGTTTTCAAAGAGGCGTTTGAAAATTTGACTAACTATGTTGTTTTTTTTTTCAATATCAATGAGTAATCAAATATTATTTATATGATTTTTTTTTATTTGAATGTAATAAATAAATAATATATTATTAAAATATTTTAAAATTACTATCATGAAAAACAAGTTTTGTGCATCGTACGGGTGATATACTAGTATTCATCAATAGTGATAAATAACATTATTCAAAATAATAATATGTTTAGTTGTGTTTAAAAGTCGGTCAAACTATGATTTTGAAAGTTACTTTTGTATATTATGTTATTACATTAACAATAGTTATTTTTTCTAGAAAATAACTATTTACACAAAGGTAAATCACATTATTACAATTGAAAGGTAATGATTATTATTTACATTAATGATTCACAATAGGACACAGTAATGTGAAATTTAATTAAATGACTAAATAGTAATAATTTAATATTCATCTCTCTCTTGCGTGCTTTATAAATTCTCAAATTAACTCGATTTTACATCATCAAACTGAAATGATTTCCATAAAAAATTTCCAGTTTTTTCTTATTCATATTTTCATGGAGAAGAAAACATGCTTCATCTTCTTCTGTCTCATGTCTTTTGCTGTTTGCACAGGTTTTTTCTGTCTCATGTCTTTTTTTAAACTTCCCGAAAACTTTTTTTTTTTTGTTGTTGGCACTTTTAATTTATTTTTATTCATTGATATATAATTTCAGAAGTTTATGGTGTCCAAAGGCCTGGAGAAGCATTGGTTGACAGAGACACGGTTAAGCTTTTTGTTTTCGGGGACTCCTATGCAGACACAGGAAACCTGCCAAGTTCTAAAGCCATTTCCTGGAAAGAACCATATGGAATCACTTTCCCTGGAAAACCAACTGGAAGATTTTCCGATGGTCGTGTTCTCACGGATTACGTTGGTAAGTTCTCGTTAATCATTTCATCTAAAAGTTTTAGATGTCAAAGAGGGGGTTGCACCAAAATTTGAACTTCCATGTTGATAATCTCGTCTAAAACCTTACGTATTCATTCAAATTTTGTCTTGTGTGCTTCTAGTATTCGAGCATGAATATGCATGCACATTAGCAAAATTAATTGTTTAAAAAGTTTTCTTCCATTTATTTATTTTATTTTAAATATTATCTCTAATTCACACTAATTTATTTATAGTCCAACATATTAGACATGTCATAATTATGCATAGTACGTCTTGATCTTTTTTATTCATTCATTTTCTACGTGTATATATATATATAATTGATATGATTGTTTAAGCTTAATTAAATAGTCGATGAAAAATGCAGCTTCATTTCTTGGTATAAGATCTCCAGTCCCTTATGCATGGAAATTAAAGGAGGAGAAATGGATAAAAAATGGGATGAATTTTGCTATTGGAGGGACAGGAGTGTTCAAAACATTGGTTGATCAACCAAATATGACTACACAAATCAATTTCTTTCAACAACTCATTCAAAATAAAGTGTACACAAGTTCATCCTCTATTGCCCTCGTGTCCCTAGCAGGCAATGACTATGCTACTTATTTTGCCAAAAATGGCTCAATAGAGGTAAGTGGTTCAACTAATCACAAGGTTAAGTCAAACCCATTTTCTTTTTTTTTTTTTTTGGGAAAAAATCATCCCTGCTTCAATTATCCAAATGGTATATTTGGTAAGATAGACTATCGGTTAAACTGTCTTCTATAACCCCGTCTATTCTTACGTAAATAATGTGAACTTAATGTGAACAGGGTACGAAGGCATTCACTAAATCGGTCATCGATCAGCTTGTCTTGAATCTTAAGCGTATACATGGAGTCGGAGTGCAAAAAGTAGCCGTGACAGGAATTGTACCCTTTGGGTGTCTACCTTCAGTAACTTCTTCAATTTCATATGAACAATGCAAAGAAACAGTAAATAATATTGCAAAGTTTCACAATCAACTGCTTCAGCAAAATCTGCAAAGGTTGAACAATGAAACTGGTGCATCATCTGTGTTTATATTCCTCGACCTCTATCACTCCTTTTCCTCCGCCTTGAAATTAAAACACGGCCATCCTGGTAAGTGACTAGTTAGCAAGAGAGGTCTATATGATGTTGTGGAGCTAGGATTTTTTGGAGGACGCATACTATTCTTTTAAAAATAAAAAATAAAATTTGCACTTCAAAAATTGATTTTTTTCAGAGCGGGTCCGACTACAGTCATGTCCCGGCCCCCTATCTTCGCCCTTGGGTCCATGTGTTAATCATCTTTTCGATCTTTAGCTAATAATTATATATCCAATTTCAGGAAATTCAACGTTCAAAAATGGATTGAAGCCATGCTGTCTTGGATCATGTGGGAGTGTCGACGAAACTGGGACGAATAAATATTTTGTGTGTAGGAATCCTAAGCAGTCATTTTTCTGGGATGAACATCATCCTACGGACCAAGGCTGGCTTGCTGTTTATTTGGCTTTGAAACATTCTCTACATTCTCTTCTATGAACTCATTACTCATCTATGTGCTGTTTGTTGCTTATTACATATGGTTTAATTCACGGTAAAACCTAGTCGAGTTATTTGACTATATATGTAATTTTTCCCTTACCAATTTCAGCCATGGTACCATTTTATTTGTGTTTTTCTGTTCTTTTTTTGTCCATGTTTTGTTTCACCAAGGTTTGATTCTCCTCCATATTATTAATGTCCAAAACATAAGAAGACAAATAACGTATATATAGCAACAAATTTAGAAAGGGAGGCAACATGAACGGAATTTAATGACGGACGACTTTATCGCTATTACCGACATATTAATAGCAAATTTAACAACGAATTATTATTTTATCTTTTTATAAAAATAAATATTAAATTACCAACAGAATTACCAACGAAAGATTTACGTTGGTGCAGTTTCATTGCTAATCCGTTGGTAAAAATTTAAAAATAAAAAAAAAATTGAATAATTTACCGATGACTGTTCCAACGGATGATTCCGTTGGAAACTATATAAAATAATAAAATAATTACGAAGAGAAAAAAAAATTGTTGGCAAATTTTTTAAGTAATACTAAAAATTAGGAAAATTGGCGCAAATGGTCCATAACCTTTGTCTTTAGTGCGGAAATGGTCCATAACTTTTGTTTTTTTATACAACAATTCCTAACCTATTTTTTATAATGCACAATTAGTCATTATTTGATAAAAAAAAGACAAAAATACCCTTAATTTTATTTTAAAAACTGTAATTGGATTTTTAACATTTGCAAAATGTGCAATTAGGTCCAATACAATTATTAAATAATATTTAATTTAGCATATTAAATATATCACTATAGTCGAGTCAATTCAATTTTTCATAATTGAAAAATGTAAATTATTGCTCTTTAATTATATGCAGTTGCTATGTGATATGAAAAAATTGAATAAAAATTAAGTTAAATAAATAACAAAATGGCGTATATAATTTTATGACATTGAACCAATTTATTATGTTTTTTAATATAAAAATACTAACAAAAATTAATTTACACATTATGTGTTCTTTATACTTGAACAATAACAATACGATAAATTAAAATATGAAGAATATAATTTGAGCTCTAATATTTGTTGTTAATAAACAAATAGTTCAATTAAATAAAAATATTTGAGCATCAAATTTGTAACAAAGTTATTTTTCTTTTTATGTTGTAACGATAAAATTAAAGTTTAAATTTTAAATAACATGATACTTAATAATTAAAAAATAATTTTAATTCACACTTTTGTTAACAATTATGAGTTTAAATTTTAGTTATTTTATAATAGTTCGTAAATTATACAAAATAATTTATTATATTATCAATTTGTTAGTTTTTTTTAATTTTCTATTAAAAAAAATAATAATAAATAGAGTTTTGAAGTGATAAGCACCCAGAGCTTGCTAAAAAGAAAATGAAAACTGTCACTAGTATGTGACTTTTTACAATATATATGCTAAATGGTCATTTCCAAACAGTGCAATTGTAACAGCTACAATGCCAGGTTTTATTTCTTTTGTAACAGCTACAATGCCAGGTTTTATTTCTTACTCCATGAACCTAGAATACTTCTTAATTACAGAAGCATATTTGTTTTGCACATTTTATCATTTACAAACTATTCCTCCCTTTCCCTGCAAATCCCACTTTTGCATTGAAATCCTTCTTTCCAAATCTTGATACTTCACAAATTGTGTCAAAAATACCAGAAGTTCTGAATTTGTGGGCTCCACCCATGACAGGCATTGGGACATTCACTTTGATTTTGCTCTTATAATTCCTCCTATATGTCTGTCCAAGAACTCCATCAACAACATCACTGAGATTCTTGAACTTGAAACCAACTTCCAAATGAGCAAAACAATCATCATCAGTAATGCCATAACCATGGACTTGCGACTCTTTGTGTGTAATTGGAACAACATTTGCAGTGATCCTAAATTTATTGGATACATCAATTTGGACACCATTAGTGTTGCTTGTTCGAGTTATGGACACTTTTGGCGCAATATGGGAATCCCATTTAGAGCCTACGTTGGTGGGGAGGGAGAGGGAGACAGGCTTGTCATCAAAAGATAGGACGAGGTGATCTTCGTTGTCATCCCATTTTGATGTTCTTTGTGCTGCTACAAGAATTTTATGGTTGTCAAACATTATTCCAATAGATTGCACCCAAGTGAAGTCTCTTTTTAACTTGGGATTTCTCTTGCCAATGAAATGTGCATTGATATGAAGATTTTTGTCGGAGACTAGGCAGAAATCTTGATCTTTTCGGCCATGGAAGTAGAAAGTGATGCCATCTCCACCTACAAATCTGGGATCCTGGCAAACAGCACCAGGATAATTGCAACCTTTATCAAGAAAACACTTCATCAGCCAATCCATTTTGTTAAAAAATAATAATAATAATAATAATTAAGCTAAGAACACACACATGACACATATATATAATGTTCATAGTCTTTGTGAGGGTTGCAGGTTTTCACCTTAGTAATATAGTAGGAATATTAGGACAACTTGATACATGTATGGAATACTCAATATACACGTGAAATAAGAGTACTTTAATTATGGAATAGTAGGAATAGTTTATACAATATGAGTCGAAGAGACAATATGATTAGACTCCATAGAGCGATGATTGACTTACTACAAACAGGCTTGCAGAGGGCGCAATCCGCCAAACAGCTTTGAGGACATGCTAATGGACAGGGGAACGGGACATTTTTGCAATAAACATTTGATCGGCATCTCACAAACCGCGGTGGTGGTCCAGCCATAGTGCTGGTGGAGAGCCACCATACAATGAGCAGCAAAGGAACCCAAAACACCATTTGTATTGTCTTCATGTCTGCCATTATAAATTGGTAAAAACACTCTGAACTCATCCTTTTATAGACAAGATCGTGAACTGAATCCTCATATTGTGGTCATCAGTTGTTTCATTTTCAAGCTTTTAATCGTCACAAAAGACCTTAATTCGAGGCGTTGGATTGTGACTTCTTTTGGAGAAAGTTAAAAATTAAAACGCTTGAGGGTTTACTGCTATAATCCAGACAGAAAAATGCACTTTTTTAGAATGTAGAGGTGAAAATTATGATCAATTCTATAAAGAAGAGTAATTTTCATGTGTTTTAAATTTTTAGATCTCACTTCATTGTGTAGAAGCAGCCTAGCTATCACTGTTCATGTTTTACTTGAGCTTTTTCTGTGAAGTCACATTTTCATAAATAACACACAAAAATCCTAAATTCTAAGTCTTACCTTCATTATAAAAATTTCATGAAAACGTAATTGGCTTGAACACTTAAAAGATGTGTTGAATGTATAAATATATAAAACTAAATTCGTCCTTTTATCGAGATAGCCATTTCTCATTGAAAGAAATTAAAGAAATGGGTTAACTTCACTAATTGGTACTAAATTTTTTGTAAAATTTCAAATTGGTTATTAAATTACTTTTCTTATTCTATTAGTGATTGTATTTATTTATGATTTCACAAGTAGTCTTAGTAAATCTAACAAAAATTGTACATTTGGTCTCCAACATTTATTCTCTTTCGCACTTTTTATCGACTTGTTGTTGGTAAAATCCATAGCGTCTGGGTTCGTTGACAAGTAATAGTAAAAATGAGTAAAAGTATCGTTCCCACGAGGACTATGATTTGTATTAGCCAAAAGTAAATTAATTCTAACTTAAATTGAATAAACACAATAAAATTTGGTTGTTGTGATTTTAATGCTGAACAAGACTACTTAGCTTAATAATTGAGAGTTGCCTACTGATTTCGAGAAAACACGGATAAATAAATTATGCTAGGAATCCGACTCCACCCTTTACATTTACTTTAATCCATGAATCCATACTTCCTAATCCAAATAAATCTTAATTTGACAATCGACAATCCTTAATTGTCTAAAAATCTCTGTCGAGTAGAATTAGACCTATTTTCATATAAGTTCCAAAATATTCCTATTTTGAATACGAATACATAAAAGCATTTAACGGCAAGATTGTCTAAATTGATTGCACCAAGCATATGAAATTATTCCTAATTTCTATTGACTTGGTGTTTATAACCATAATGAGCTAATTTATTTTGAACCTTTCGAGAAAGCGAAAATAAATCACAAAGCGCATTCAAATGGTGATCAATCATTTAAGCGGACATCAATCCATGGCATAAATCAATAAATCATAAATTAGGATTAAGAAAAGGAATTCATGAATTAAAAGAACATAATAAGGTTTACATCATCATCCATAGCATAAAAGTTTAGCCTACCATAATTCGAATACAAAAATAATAAATAAATGGAGAATTCATCACCGGATAATTTGGTTACAAGAAGAGAGAAAAGTTTGGATTTAACCGGTTGAAAGTCTTCAAGCGAGGTGTCACGTAAGTCCGGTGCTTCCTTGCCTTCGTTCTTGCTTCCCACTTGCCGGAAGAGAGATTCGTCCTCCAAAGACTTGTGTTTTTGTTCCCTTTTTTCTTCCAATTTTCGGCCCTTGTCCTCTTCCTTTCCCTTCCTTTTATTTCCTTCTTTTAGGGTTCCAAAAACCGTCCCAAAGATCCCAGATCGGCTTACCAAAATTAGCCTCAGGCGGGCGGAATGTCGCGCCGCGAATATCCGCTCGGCGAGGCTACGATGCCGCTCGGCGGAGCGAAAAATTCCCTCTCTTGCCCGCTCGGCGAGCTGATGCCGAGCGGCGGGCGAGAGGGGTTTCCTGCTTGTTGTTCGTCCGTTTGCCTTCGTTTTGGTTCGGTTGACTTGGTTGATTCCGGTCTTCACTTGGCAATAAATAACGTGCGCGGATGTATTTCATCGGTCTTTCCCATGCCTCAAATCGTGATTCTTGATTCATTCCATCTCTTTGTTTCCAATGATATGCGTCATCCCTAAATACACGAACATTGACTGAATTAGTGCAATAAATGTTTTATTTCATTCGGGATATATAGCTAAAGGTTAATTCAAAAGAGGTAAAATGCGTGTATAAAATACTCTTATCAAACCCCCAAACTTAAACTTTTGCTAGTCCCGAGCAAAACAAAAATTGATACTAAGGTTGGAAAGCACAGGATTATAGCTTGAGCACGCCTAAGATAGTTTCGCCGTTCACTTCAGGATAATATCTCCGGATAAAATTTACGAAATGTGTCTCGACATTGCTGGTTAAAAGATTTTAAAAAAATTTTCCAATGTGACTCGTGTGTGTGTGGATAGCTATTTCCAATCAATACTCTAACTCAAACAAAGTTGTGTGAACAAATGAGTGTTTAAGTCTCTTCCACCCCCCCCCATGAAGTCGGTTATCCTTTCTCCTCTCGTGAACTTTACCCCACGTCAAAATTTATTCTTTCTCCCGATGACTTTCAACCAAGGCTTGATTCACATTTTAATCTTCATCTCAAGCTAGAAGGATGTAACTGATTAAGGAGAAGTTTAGATAGGCAATGATTCTCCACGATGTCAAGTGTTCTAGTCTCTAGGTCATCACTAAGCAAGTCAAACTAACTAGGCATCTAAATCTCCTTTTTTTGTCCAAGACTTAGTCGAACAAGCTGCCCGATCTTGTTATTTCGTTTCTTGCTCTTGCTTTTTTTTTTTTTTTTTTTTTACCACGAGTGGGTAGTTTTCGCTCTAATCTTGGGCGACCCTCTTCCATGGTAGATCGTCTCCTATATATTGTTGATACATAGGGCCAGATTACTCAAGGTTAGCTTTCACACATCAGTATAGGCAACTTTTTCCTACTCGATGTGCCTTGACTAGTGCAATGTCTTTCATTGGGACTGAAAGTTGGGATTAGAATTCTAGAAAATAGTCAATGCTTAGCTTCAACCCGTCAACTTGACCTAATTATAAATTTTTTTTTTTTTTTTCAATAAAAGCTGAACATCACTTCTCTAGACTATCACTGTTTCCAGCTCAATCACCCCCAACTTATTCTCAAATGTTGGTTTAAGTGACATTGTTAACGAGTATTTGGGATTAGAATTTCCTAAAGTCTTAACTTAGACCTTCATTTAGTAACACACAACCCAAGTCCGAGTATAAGTAACAAAAAGAATAGCTATGTGCTCTAGGTTGAGAGTCTCATGAGGGTAAAAATTTAAAATCCTTAAAGAGCGACAATGAATGCGACACACATTTCACAAATTGGATTCGGATCAATCATGAATCATCATAAGTTGGCAAAAAAGCGATCATTATTGTTACACAAGGGATGGTTTCAAGCAAATTTTTTTTTTTTTTTTTTTTTTTTTTTTTTTGCATTTAATGATGAGATAATGAGTAACACTGGCACCACCCCAACAACAAAATCACACATTGTCCATGAATGCAAAGAAGGAAAGAAAGAGGTAAAGCGAAGAAGAAAAAGAAAAGTAAAAAAAATGAGGATAGAGTGTCTTGAACGTCCCAATCACTGGGGCGGCGCGGGGGTGAAGACTGAAATAGCTGAGGAGCTGCGTCATTTGGGCGGAGAGCGCCTCATGCTCCCGTCGGCGGGCCTCGGCCTCGTGAACTTGGGCTTCCCGAATTTCCCGAATTTGCGCTTCGAGTGCGGCATGCGAGGCGTGCCACTCATGGAGCTCATGAGAAATAGAAGCCAATGTCGGCTCGATGGGTGGCGGAGGGCTGTCCTCGGGCATAGGATCGTCGAGCGGGCCCGCGCCGCGCCTCTAAGATGCCACGACCGCCGGAGGGTTACGTGGGCCTTGGTTCACCTTGGCGGCTAGGTGTAGCTCGAAACTACGGATCCCAATCCGGTCTATTTGCATTATGCGCTTCACCGTGGTGATCTCGATGAGAGGTCAATGCCATGCAATTCACATGACCACTGTAATGTCGGTGACGGAATGCCAAACATCTCCTGTTGTTCCGAATATGCCAGATATTGCAAAAGATATAGTTTCCAATGTCGAGTGTCTTAGTCTGGAGCCAGTAAAGTAGGCGGGCCCGCTCCATGGTGATAGTAGATGTATGCGTCGTAGGGAGAAGGTTGGCACTAACCATTTTGTCCAACGTTCGCACTTGAGGCAGAAGACTTTTATAGTTCAGGGTGCTGCTCCCATCAGGCCAATGGTCAATGCCCTGACAGAGGGATGTGACTATGTCGTGTGGATTGGAGTGGGCTGCGTGAAAAGGGTCGGCCTCCACGTCGTCAAGTCCATAGTAGCTGAGAATTTCCAGGGGGGAGAATGGGATATATTGCCCTCTCATGTAGACTTGCTGGTACTTCGGATGCTCGGGTGTGTCGAGGTCGTCATGGATATTGGCGTAGAATTCCTTGACGATTTCGACATAAGCAACACGCGGAGTGGCGACAAAGGATTCCCACTGATTTCTGGCAATGACGTGGCCAAGTAATTCATCTGCAAAATCCGACGTCAAAACTCTTCGCTCCGGGATAATAGATCGTCTGCTTTGGTGTGTCGCTTGTTGTATCTTAACCAAGCTTCCTCCGTATCAAATCTGGTATCGTCATACGTGGTCGATTGTTTGATGCCTTGGAGGAAGCCTTTCTTTACCCGAGCTTGGCCCCGCGGCCTGTGTCGGTTTCTTCGCTCTCGGCATCACACCTACCAATCAAGAAGAGGGAGGCGTTACAACAAGAAAAATGCAACAGTGAAAGAGGCAAGACATGACACGCCACAAACCATATTCCATGCGTGAGAAGTGGTGTGAGCAAGGTGATGGAGATGGATGCATTGTGAGTGTAGAGTGTGGTGCTGTGTAGAGACCGGCATTGATGTGAGCATGGATGTGAGAATGCAAGGGAATGAATAAAGGAGAAAAGCAAATGCACTAAGGAAACAAGCAAAAAGGGGAAAAATTGTGGGGGAGACATTTCAACAAACACATGGTGGGTGTAAGCTAAATGAAGTGTAAGAACATAACAAGGAGAGGACCCCAAACCCAAAATTTTTCTCTTCAATCAAGCAAACCCGACTACACCACAAACCGCCAAACCACAATTCAAAATCCCAACCTCCTCAATCAAATAAAGAAAGAAAGAAAGAGAAAAAAAAAGAAAAAAAAAAGGAGAAAATTGAAATTACAAAAATGGAAGAAATCATGAAGAGAGTAAAGAAATTACCTTGAATGCTAGGTAGTGTTGGAGGAAGTGGAATGGAAGAGATGAAATGATAAAAATGTGTGTTGCTCAATGTGTAATTTAGAGAGGAAGTGGTGGAGAAGGGAAGGAGAAAGAAAAGAAGAAAAGAAAATAGGAAATGTGGAGTGCCGGGGGATTTAATCCCGGGTCATCTATCCTTCCGCTCGGCGACGAGATCCCACTGGGGTTCAATCATCCCGCTCGGCGGACGAGAGAACCCACAGGGTTCAATCATCCGCTTGAGCGGACGAGAGAGCTAATTGGGGTTTAATCTGTCCGCTCGGCGGACGAGAACCCCAAATTTTTTTTTTTTTTTTTAAAAAAAAAAGAAATTAATGGCATGCAAAGATGATGAGTAACCAAAAGTAAAGGTCCACACAAACAAAAGAAAATATTCAAACAACCTAATGATAAAATGGAATTTAAAACAATGTTGCAAGAAAATAAGAAATGAAGTAGAAAGGAGTAGAAGTTGGGTTGCCTCCCAAGTAGCGCTTGTTTAGAGTCGGTAGCTTGACTTTGTTGAGTTGGTTACTCCGAGTGTGTAAGGTGGACGATTGATTTTTCTTTAGAGATATCACCACCCGGATAAGCCTTTAACCGTTGCCCGTTTACTTTAAACATTTTAGTGCCATCCACGGTCAATTCCACGACACCGTCACGGGAACACTTTGTTCACTTGTGAATGGTCCCGACCACCGTGTGACATAACTTCCACGAAAGAGTTTGAGGCGGGAATTATATAACGACACTTGTTCTCCCACTTCAAATGTCCGCTTACGAATCGTTGGTCATGCCACTTCTTTGTTTTCTCTTTGTAAATCTTAAGCGCTTTCATAGGCCTCTAGGCGGAATTCTTCCATTTCATTGAGTTGTAAGAGTCGTTTTCACCGGCCACCTTAGTGTCAAAATTTAAATTACGGACAGCCCAAATCTCTATGTGTTCCAATTCAACCGCGGATGGCACGCTTTTCGAAAACCAACCGATAAGGGGACATGCCAATAGGGGTCTTGAATGCCGTCGGTAAGCCCACAATGCATCATCCGGTTTATTAGACCAATCCTTGCGGGAAGCATTGTTGTAAGTTCAAGAATTCGTTTCAACTCCCGATTTGAAATCTCTACACACCACTACTAGTCGAGGATGATAAGGAGTGGAGATGCGATGGCGGACACCATACTTGGTCATGAGATTCAAGCGGCGGTTGCGAAATGCTTTCCACCATCACTAATAATGGCGGGGGTTCGAAGCGCGAGAATATTCTTTTTCGAATTTTACCACGACCCGAGCATCGTTTGTTGGTAAGGCCACTTTGCTTCCACCCGTTTAGAGACATAGTCAAGCGCCACCAAAATGTATTGATTTCCAAATGGCGGAAATGGTCCCATGAAATCAATACCCCATACATCAAATAATTCAACTTCAATATGCTATTGAGGGGCATTTCGTTTAGGTCGGGATATGTTTCTGTCCAGTTGTACCGGTCGCACTTTTAACAAAGTCATAAGCGTCCGAAATAAAGTTGGCCAATAGAAACCAGTTGCAATATTTTGGCGGCGATTTTGGATGCTCCGAAGTGCCCAGCATAGTCAGATGAGTGACAATGCTCTAGGATCTGAGTCACCTCCTCTTCTGGTATACAGCGTCGAATGATCTGATCCGGCCCTCGTCTATATAGAATAGGATCCTCCCAGAAGTAATATTTGATGTCCCTAAAGAATTTCTTCTTCTGATGACTTGAGTATTCCGGAGGGATGATAGAGCTGGCTAGAAAGTTTACAAAATCCGCATACCATGGGGCTGATGCAATGTGAAATAGTTGCTCATCTGGAAATATCTCGTTGATTACATCAGTTTGATTGTGTGCTGAAGGTTCGATCCGAGAAAGATGGTCAGCAACAAGATTTTCACAACCTTTCTTGTCCCTAATCTCGAGATCAAACTCTTGCAGTAAAAGCACCCACCCGAATAAGTCGAGGTTTTGCATCCTTCTTGGTTAGCGAGATATTTCGGTCTGGCATGATCTGTATATAGACAATTACCTTTGATCCAATAAGATAGGATCGAAATTTATCAAAGGCAAACACCACAGCGAGAAGTTCTTTTTCTGTGGTAGCGTAATTCATCTGTGCATCAATGAGAGTCCGACTTGCATAGTGAATCACATGTGAAACTTTATCTTTTCTTTGGCACAACAACGCCTAACCGCATAGTCACTTGCATCACACATCAACTCAAATGGCAAGGTCCAATCGGGTGCTACCAAAATTGGTCTTTGAGATAAGTTTTTCCTTCAAAGTGTTGAAAAGCCTTCAAACAATCGTCGGTGAAGATGAATGGAATGTCCTTCTCAAGCGAGACTACATAGCGGTTTTGTAATTTTGAGAAGTCCTTAATGAAGCGTCGGTGAAACACACATGCCCTAGGAAACTTGATTCCTTTAGCGAAGTCGGAGGAGGGTTTTTCAATCACTTTGAATTTTAGCCACATCACTTCAATGCCTCGATGCGAAATCGATGTCCTAAAACTATTCCTTCTTGCACCATGCGTGACATTTCTCCCGATTGAGAACTAAATTGGTTTCCTCACATCATTTGAAGAACAATGGACAGGTGATTTAAGCATTCATCGAAAGAGTCTCCGAAAACCGAGAAATCATCCATGAAGACTTCGATGTAGTTCTCCACCATATCTGAAAAGATTGACATCATGCAACGCTGAAATGTAGCAGGTGCGTTGCATAAACCGAATGGCATCCTCCTGTATGCAAATGTGCCATATGGGCAAGTGAAAGTTGTCTTTTCTTGATCTTCCGGGGCTATTGGGATTTGATTATACCCGAATAACCATCAAGAAAGCGATGAGTGAGAATGACCGGCTAGTCTCTCTAACATTTGATCAATGAATGGGAGAGGAAGTGATCTTTCCTTGTAGCATTGTTCAATTTGCGATAGTCAATCTGACCACCAAACTGTGACCGTTACGGTAGGAATAAGTTCATTATTTTCATTGGCAACCACCGTGATTCCTCCCTTCTTTGGTACCACACAGGCCGGGTGATCCATGCAATGATCACGAAATGGGATAAATGATACACCATCTAACGGTTTTAGGACTTCTGCGGCGCACAACTTCCTGCATCTTGGGATTCAACCTCTGCGATGTTCGGTGATGGCTTGTAATCATCTTCCATAAGGATTTTGTGCATCTGAGGGATGGGTGATTCCTTTGATATCCGAAATAGACCATCCAATTGCAATTTTGTGGTCTCGAAGCACCCGAAGAAGCTTGTTTTCTTCTACTTCATTGAGAGCATTGGCAATAATGATGAGGAGTGTAAATTTTTCTCCCAAATAAGCATACATAAATGAGTTGGTAATTGCTTGAGCTCAAGAGTTGGAGGCTGTACAACTGATGGCAGTGGTTTTGCAGAGCATTTTCCAAGTTCAATAAAGTGAGATTTCCTCTTGTAGGGTTGATGTGCTTCGAGATACCGAACACAATATTCTATTTCTTCAGATTCAGTTGGTGCAGAAATAGAGTGAACAAGACAGGCCTCGAGTGGCTCCTGAGGGTGTTCCTGAGTGAATGTTTGTGTCACAATTTCATCTATTACATCTACTTGAAAACAGTTGTTGGAATCAGCCGGGAACTTTATCGCCTTGAAAACATCAATCACAATGTGTTCGTCATTTAACCTCAGAATAAGTTGACCCTTGTGCACATCAATTAATGCTCGACCAGTAGCCAGAAATGGGCGGCCTAGAATAATGGGCACATCTTTGTCTTCTTCCATGTCAAGTATAATAAAGTCGGCTGGAAAAATGAGTTTGTCTACTTTCACCAAGATATCTTCGATTATTCCCAGGGTGTTTTATAGATCGATCGCAAGTTGTAATGAAACTGTTGTGGCCTTTGCTTCGCCCAATCCCGTTTCTGTGAGGCGAGAAAAAGGCATTAGATTAATGCTAGCACCTAAATCACATAAGGCTTTTTTTTCAAAACAATTATTGCCTATTGTGCGAGGAATAGTAAAACTCCACGGATCTTTGAGCTTGGGTAGCTTGTTTTGCAAAAGTCTTGCTTGCATTCTTGATCAACATTACCGTTTCATGCTCTTCCGGTTTTCTTTTATTTGATAAAATTTCCTTCATGAACTTGGCATAGGCGGGCATTTGGGCTATGGCATCTGCGAATGGGATGTTGATATGCGACTTTTGAATACCTCCAAGAATTTGGCGGTGTTTGTCTAGCTTGCTCTTACGCAATCTACGAGGGAATGGTATGGGTGGTATATAAGCTTTGGCGAGGAGCGGTTGCTGAACTTGGTGTGTGCTAAACTACATTCCATAACTTCTTACGCTTTTTGTTCGAACAGCTCCACTTGATCCTCGTCAGTGGTAGGTACCTGTTGTTTAGATGATTCATGTCTTGTGACATGGATTTCGGGTAGTTGGACTCCACTTCTTGTGGTGATAGCTTTAACCTGTTCTTTTGGATTAGTCTCGGTGTTACTTGGTAGAGTGCCCTGAGTCCTCCCAGATAAAGCTGCTGCTATCTGGCCAATCTGGGTCTCTAGATTCTTAAGAGAAGCCTGTTGGTGCTGTAGAGTATTATCGGTTTTGTTAATGTACTGATACATTAAATCTTCCAATGAAGGCTTTTTCTCCTGTTGCTGTTGGAATCCAGGTTGTTGAAATCCAGGTGGTTTTCCCTGACCTTGATTTACACGATTATGATTGCTACCCACACGAAAATTTGGATGATTTCTCCATCCGGATTATCGTGTTGGAGTAAGGGTTGTTACATTGTCGTGGGAAATTACGAGTATAGTTGACTTCTTCAAGGTTCGATGTGAATGAATTCGTTAGTGGACAAGTCGAAGTCGGTGACTCGCCCCCGACCCTCATAAAACCGGATTAGAACCATGTACCATATTGGTTGAATGTGTGATGAGATCCATTTTTCTTGTCGGGCGTCCATACATGCGAGATAGTGCGATATGGCATCAACATTATGAAGACTGTTGTTCTTTTCGGTGTTTCTCTTTACGATGGCCACATAGCACTAGTTTCACCATTCGTTCAAATAGTTCATGAGCTTCCGGACATTTTTGTTGTAATCGACCCATTTGATGATGAATCCACTGCGAGATCACGCTTCTTTGGAAGTAACCCGCCATAAAAATAATGGACTGGCGTCCCTTTTGTATGTCGTGATTTGGGCATTCTGCGATGATCTTTGAACCTTTCCCAAGCTTCATGGAAGCTTTACGAATCTAGTTGCACGAAGATGGTTATATCATGTTTTAAGCGGGCAACTTTAGTTGGCGAAAGTATTTGGTGGTGAATTTACGAGCGAGATCATTCCACAAGTATCTTGGAGGCGAGGATTAGAGTCCAACCACTCTCTTGCTCCATCTCTTAGCGTATGTGGGAATAGTCTCATCCCGATAGCATCATTGTTTACCCTTGGTAGGAGAAGTTGCTACAAAGCTCTAGAAAGCACGAAAACATGGCCATGTGGATTCTCATTTGATTTCCCATAGAATTGTAAATTGTTAAAAACAGTTTATCACATCTGGGGCGTAGTTGAAAATTTGGTACATCCATATAGGCGGGTATGCTATCTTTGGATTGATTACGAATGATTGATGGGGTCATGAATTCCCCTACTAGCATTTCATCTTCATCAATCACCACCACCGGTTGCGGTAGTTGAATATGGGCTTCTGCCATTGTAACTTCGTGCTCTTTGCTCTGTTTATTCTTTTGTTCTCTTCTGCGTTGTCTGAAAATTCTCTCGATCTCGGGTTCAAATGGAGCAAGATCGAAATCTTCCAAGTTGTGCATAAACTAACAGCAAACGCCTGAAAAGATTAAAATGAGTGAGGCAGAGTAGTCACGAGAAAACTAAAGGAATAGAGGTAAAATAAAGAAAAAAAATAAAAATAAAAATTCAACTTCAAGCCAAAATTAATAAAACTTAAGCTAAAAAAATCTTAAGTCCCCGGCAACGGCGCCAAAAACTTGTTCGGTAAAATCCCGCAAGCGTACGGGTTCGTTGACAAGTAATAGTAAAAATGAGTAAAAGAGTATCGTTCCCACGAGGACTATGATTTGTATTAGCCAAAAGTAAATTAATTCTAACTTAAATTGAATAAACACAATAAAATTTGGTTGTTGTGATTTTAATGCTGAACAAGACTACTTAGCTTAATAATTGAGAGTTGCCTACTGATTTCGAGAAGAACACAGATAAATAAATTATGCTAGGAATCCGACTCCACCCTTTACATTTACTTTAATCCATGAATCCATACTTCCTAATCCAAATAAATCTTAATTTGACAATCGACAATCCTTAATTGTCTAAAAATCTCTGTCGAGTAGAATTAGACCTATTTTCATATAAGTTCCAAAATATTCCTATTTTGAATACGAATACATAAAAAGGCATTTAACGGCAAGATTGTCTAAATTGATTGCACCAAGCATAGGAAATTATTCCTAATTTCTATTGACTTGGTGTTTATAACCATAATGAGCTAATTTATTTTGAACCTTTCGAAAAGCGAAAATAAATCACAAAGCGCATTCAAATGGTGATCAATCATTTAAACGGACATCCAATCCATGGCATAAATCAATAAATCATAAATTAGGATTAAGAAAAGGAATTCATGAATTAAAAGAACATAATAAGGTTTACATCATCATCCATAGCATAAAAAGTTTAGCCTACCATAATTCGAATACAAAAATAATAAATAAATGGAGAATTCATCACCGGATAATTTGGTTACAAGAAGAGAGAAAAAGTTTGGATTTAACCCGGTTGAAAGTCTTCAAGCGAGGTGTCACGTAAGTCCGGTGCTTCCTTGCCTTCGTTCTTGCTTCCCACTTGCTTCTTAGGAAGAGATTAAATCCTCCAAAGACTTGTGTTTTTGTTCCTTTTTTCTTCCAATTTTCGGCCCTTGTCCTCTTCCTTTCCTCTTCCTTTTATTTCCTTTTTTAGGGTTCCAAAACCGTCCCCAAAGATCCCGGATCGGCTTACCAAAATTAGCTTCTGACAGGCGGGGCGGAATGTACGCCCGCGAGCCGTCCTTCTCGGCGAGGCTACGATGCCGCTTTCGGCGCGGACGAGAGGGAAATTCCCTCTCTTGCTTCGCTCGGCGAGCGCATGCCCGCTTCGGCGAGCGGCGAGAGAGGGTTTCCTAACCATTGTTCGTCCGTTTGCCTTCGTTTTGGTTCCGGTTGACTTGGTTGATTCCGGTCTTCACTTGGCAATAAATAACGTGCGCGGATGTATTTCATCGGTCTTTCCCATGCCTCAAATCGTGATTCTTGATTCATTCCATCTCTTTGTTTCCAATGATATCGTCATCCCTAAATACACGAACATTGGTGAATTAGTGCAATAAATGTTTTATTTCATTCGGGATATATAGCTAAAGGTTAATTCTAAAGAGGTAAAATGCGTGTATAAAATACTCTTATCACTGACCCTTACCAAACTTTCATTTTTTGACGCACTTAGCCCCTAATAAAAATTTCTAGACTATTAAAATACGAATTTGCTCATAAATTTAAATAAAGTAAAACATATAAAGAAAAATAAAGAAAATTAAAAAAAAAAAAGAAATATTGACACTTCTTCCTCATCCAACGAAAACTTGTTCACACCTAAGAATAAACTACCACAACCAGCAACTAATTACTACTACAACCCCATGCAAGCTAGTTACCATCTCCGTACACCACCACAACTCCCACAACTACAACAAATAACCACAATTGCTCTTATATACTAGTGTAACGATCACCAATTTATGTTAACATCAAACTTTAATTAAGAATGAATAGAAGAAAATATTAGGCAAAATATTAAGAATTATCAGCGGTAGTTAGAACGGTATTAAGAACAAAACATCTTAGCTTCTACCTCGGTAGCGGCACCACCAGTTTAAGGAAAATTAATTTTTTTTCCTTATATTTTTTAGGTGTTCTTCTTTTATTAATATATTTCTTCTTTATATGAACTTAATGGTAAATTTTTCTAAACACTCACTTAATAGAATTTTTTTGACAAATTAAAGGTTGTACATAAGATTGTCAAGAAATAAAAGTTCAGAACAATTGTGCTAAAATGGGTAAAAGTTGGGAATGGCCTGTGCAATTTTTTTAAAATCTAAAGTATAACATAAGTGACAATTTTTTAAACTGAATGACCAATTATGAAATTATGAATAATTTCAATGACTGATAAAATAAGAAAAATACTTTAATGATCAATTTACAATTTCGTACAAACTTTAGTGACAATTGATGAAATTTACCCTAAGAAAGTGAACCTAACTTAGTTCTTGCATTTTGAGTGGATGCAAAGGACATCACGATGTTTTAATTTTATGTATTAAATTCTGGACTATATTTGTTTATTTTTATCTCCAACAAAAATATATAAAAAAACATTTTTATGAAATCAAAAAAATACTAAAATACCATTTATCATTAGATTATAGGAAAAGTTTATTTTAATATTAAAATATTGACCAAATTTAAGAGAATCAACTTTTATTGTGTGGTAGAAAGAATGAATTGTGAAAAATATCAGTTAAGTATTTGATAAACTCTTGTTTCAAAATTGCAGTATCTTTCAAAATCAATATTTGAGAGTTTAGTAAACAAAAGTGATTATTGATGTAACTGTATAAAATTATTGAAATAAAAATTGATTATAATAATATTCTTTTGTATTATTATTTTGAGCAGTATTGTAAAATCTATTTTTACTATTATAACAATATGTATTATTATCAAATAATTTTTTAGAGGAAATTGGTGTATATGGTCCTAAACATTTGTCCTTAGTGCAGAAATGGTCCATAGCATTTATTTTTTGACATAAGAAGTCTTTAACCTATGTGTTTTAGTGCGTAATTGGTCATTATTTGATGAAAAAACATTTGCCCTTATTTTGAATTAGATAAAATTTCAATTGGATTTTTAACAAAATTAAAGAAAACTATCAAATTGATAATATAGTAAATTATTTTGTATATTTTATGAGCTTTTATAAAATAACTAAAATTTAAACTCATAATTATTTAACAAACATATTGTTTAAAAGGGATAATTGCATCAAAGGTCCCAAACGTTTCAGAATCGTTGGGATATGCCCATAACCTAAAATAATAGCACCAAACGTCCCCAACATATGAAGAAATAGACATCATAGGCCCCTATTAACAGTTTTCATCCATTTTGTCCGTTAAAATCCAAAATTGGATTTCATGCGCTATATTCATCCAAAAAAGGCGACTGAAATTGTTGTAGGGGTAAAGTTAGGAATAGCAAACCAGAACCTCGTGGCTGAGCTAGATTTTGACTAAGAACATTAGATTGCAAATGAGGTTGATATTGAGGCTGGGGTTGTTGGAAACTTGGATCCACGATTGAGTTTTGCAGATAGCGCATATAAGCTGTATTTTTCCAAACATCAGTTGGAGTATGTACTGGTAGGCATTGCCATCGGCCTAGGAAGATGAATTGGGTTCATCGGTGCCAAAGGCGGAGGCCGAATTCTGTGCAACCTATTATTCGCAGGTCTAGTAGGGTTTTGGGGAGGTCTAGGCGGTGGTTCTTGAGAAGGTGAACCGATGAAAATTTTCGTGAACACCGACAGTGGACTCACATACAACTTACCACCGACGGCGGCTATAAGAAAGCACTCCAGAGAATCCATGAATCAGTTATATGCCACATCTAATTTCGGTGCACCCTATAAAAATAATTACATTTCTCAGTTTCCATCTTTTGTCGGTGAAGAAATTTTGCCTCAAATGCAACAATATTAGTTGGAGATCGATAGCATTATTCCCCAACATGTTAGTATCTGTATAAAATATAATTTTGAAAGTTTTGTGGGGTTTGCATGAATTCGATATCTAGTTTTGTGATCAAAATTTTTGGTAATTTCCAGACGAAAAAGATTAAATCAGAAGCGGAAGATTTAAAGCAGATCTAGATCTTCTAATGAACACGGCCATCACTCTTCCAAATAATTTCAAAGATGAAGTAAATAATCAAAATTCAAAACAGTACCCAATCACCGTGTAGAGCAAAAACAAATATTCAAAATTTGTTGATCTTTCCACCAAAATACCAAGTACCCAACTATATTTTCTTCCTCTTCAACATTCAAAATCTTTCAAATTTCACAAATTTTACTCGTAATCCCATAACACAAAAGAAAAATTCTAACATGCACTATCTTATACCACTTTTCAATTTCATATTTGGTAAAGGCAAATAGAACGTTCCAGGTATATAGTAGAGTGACACTTTTACCCTTGCAATTTCAATCGCATTTTTTGGATATATAGCGCGTGTAATCTAATTTTAGATTTTAACGGAGAAAATGGATGGAAACTGTCAATAGGGACATATGATGCATATTTCTTCATACGTTGGAGACGTTTGGTGCTATTATTTTAAGTTTGGAGCATATCTCCAATGATTCTAGAAACGTTGGGGGACCTTTGATACAATTATCCCCATTTAAAATTATTTTTTATTATTAAGTAATCATATTATTTAAAATTTAAACTTTTATTTTATCGTTACAACATAAAAAAATTAACTTTGTCACAAACTTGTTACTCAAATATTTTTATTTAATTGAGCTATTTATTTATTAACTACAAATATTAGAGCTCAAATTGTATACTTCATATTTTAATCTAGCATTTTATTATCGTTCAAAAATAAAGAACACATAACGTGTAAATTAATATTTATTAATATTTTTATGTTAAAAAATATAGAATAAGATTGATTTAATGTCATAAAATTATATATACCATTTTGTTATTTATATAACTTAATTTTAATTCAAGTTTTTTGTTGATGTCGGATTCTGCACTAACCACATGTCAACAGATTTCCAATCAATCATCTACCAGCTTGTATGTTACATGCACATTAGAATAACCATTAGCCACCAAGATCATTAGAAAAAAAAGGTCCAAAGATCGTTGGTACTCTGACAATCAAGTAACTACCGGTATATGCAAGAGATAACAATATACGGAGAATGGGATTTGGGTGTGGGAGAGACAAGCAAGCAGAAATTTAAACAGATTTTAAGGGTGAGAATAATGCGTAACTTAAGACAAGTAGAGATGTCTTATTTATATCTCAGAGTTCTAATTGATTTTAGGAAAATAATCAATTAGATATCTAATTGGATCCTCATTCCTTATGGAATAAGGACAATTGATTGTCAATACTATCTCCTTTATTTTAGCCATTAGTTGATATGATTTTCCTTATCACGTTGCCTAATCTTTTGGAGATTGAGCTTTAGTTTCTTTATGAAGATCCGTGTGGCAATCAAACACAATCTTTCTATGAATATATCTTCTAGTCATTCTAAAATATCACAATGTCATGACGATTTGTGATGGATTCGATTGCCGACGAAGCGCCTAGGGTCGGCCGTGAATGTCGAGGCCCTCTATGGGCTTCGCTATATTTAACTCTAGAATGCTAATATGTTGCTGGGCTTTCGTGACCCTTTGTTGACTTTAGAGGCCTTCGGTGGATCTACGAGGCCTTTGCGGGGCCTATATTGGGCCTTCGCTGGGCCTAAGAGGCCTTTGCTGACATTGAGACTTTACTGAAATCTGGTGGTAACAATAGTCCTACAAGATGAAGCCTATTATTTATGGTAGACGTGGGACTTTAAAAAAATAATAGTTGTTGACGAAGGCGCATCCTATGGTGAGCCCTCGCCTTGACTGAGATTGTTTAATGGAGTTCTTTGTGGATGTATGCCTGAATTACTCAAATCGATGCAAGTATGCACTGAATTACTCAAATCAGTACAATCTCCCAAGCCCGAAGGGTACTTATTTGTAACGGGTGAGGACTTTGATCGATTTAGACTCAGGTGATGTTTCTGTAGTAGGTGTGATTCTGACCAAGCCGTCAATCAGCGTTGTTAGGTAAGGAATGATAAAACAAGGCGTCAGCATCATAATTGCTGCATGCGCGTGGTGCGCATCATTTCTCTTCATTAAATGCCTAGGGTTTTTCTTCCCTCCTTTTGCCCTGCCTTTGACACGTGCTTGTTGAATGGATGGTTGAGATTACACCTTTTGAATTCGATGATGATGATAGAGAGAGCATTGTCAATATAAACCGTTGTTCTTTTCGCTTATTTTTCTTTTACTTCAGCATCTTTCTTTGAAATCGACTAAGTATTCGGGCGAAAACCAATGAAGTTCAAGGGATTTGGGTGACTGAGGAGTTCAATTGTGTTTTTGATGTAAAAATTATTGAGATTGCTGTGTTTCTTATCGTGTATCGCCTTTGTGATTTATTTGTTTCTTGGTTTGGATGCCGTTTCTACTATTTTTTCTGACGATTGTAGATATACCTCCTTATTGAGTCAAGAAAAAAAAATAGCAATGTCGTCCGAACACGATGATTCTCGAAATCGATCGACCGGCCGATCGACGACCCCAGATCATGGGTGAAGCTTCATCTTCACCTTCAATCAAGGGGCAAGAAGAAGCTGTTCAGGGACCTACTATCGCTTGTCTTCCTCTAGCATCCACGAGTGCGCAGGGAGAAAACCCTATTGCATCACCCAGGGTGAAGGCGGAAAAGAGGCAACGCGGTGCTGGGGTCACCGAAATGAGAGGGTCGCTAGACAAAATGGATGCCCCTGCTGCCCAGTGACTTGATGAGGAGCTGAAAATGTTCGACCACCAAGGCCTCAATGGTTCGCTCAAAGGTTGGAGAGGCTGATTCGGAAGACATCAAGCTGTCTTATGATGTCTCAGCTTCAGTGGTACTCAGAGCCCCCGGCCCTGAGGAGCGGGCCGATGACCCTCCTAAAGGGTTCGTCGCTATTTACGAGCTGACGATGCAACAAGGACTTCACATGCCGATGCATCATTTCTTTTCGTGAAGTTCTACGAGATTGGAATCTAGCCCTATGGCAGATAACGCCTAATGGTTGGGTCTAGATGGTTGCGACATTCTTGTTGTGGAGGGTTGCCAAAGTTGGTGGGGATAAGTGGAGAGTTGTCAAAGTTGGTGGGGACTTATCCCCAAGAGAATTGAATCAATCTACCGGCCTTGTTGGTCCGCAAGTTAGTTTAATATATCCCCTCAGCAGGGCCAAAAATGAAGGACTGACACCGATGTTCCCAATAAAGTACATAATTGGAAATAGAGGTTCTTCTTTGTCGGAGGGGATTGTGAATTTATACTAGAGGATCTTCTCCCGAATGTGTCCATTCCTCGCTAATTTGGAGAACTTGGTATATTTTACTGTCTTGTGTGATTTATGATCATCGTCCCTGACTTAATGCTTCATTTATCTTTGCAGATTGTGGGAAGCCATCAATTCTGAAAAGAGACCAAGGTGACTTTAGGAGTCTCAGCAACCTACTTAAGGATCACGACTTACTTATTTGCTTTGGACTAATGGGTGAGCCTCGTGACTTGAATTGTATAGGAGTTACGTTAATAGCTATTCTTAATATTTTGAGCTTTGGTTATTGTTGCAGCTGCATTTAGATTCAAGAGTGTCTCCTCTTTTCCCTTGTCCTTTGTGTGGGTGAGTCTAGTTCTCGGCCCGGCCACCTTCGTAAGAGGTGCCTTCGTTGCAAGAGGTGCAGGATACGATGCTGTTAAGGACGATATATCATCCGGTTCTCGATCTCCAAGTTCTGGATCAGATTGTTTCTCCTCCGTCTCGGCCTCTATGCCACCGAAAGACAAAGAAAATAGGGTTGCAGAAAGCACGGACGAGGGTGCTGGCCAGAAGATAAAGGCTTTCGAAGCTGGAGAAGGACTTATGAAGGATGCCCGCAAGACTAGGCGGGTTGAGGAAAGTCGTCGAACCTTGTCGAATCCTACTAAAGGGGTTGAGGATGCTGGGAATTCTTCTTCGTCTTCCAGTCGAGCGTACAATTTACCTACCTTCGCGGAGAGTTAGATCCTACTGTGATGGAGTTGTTCTCAGCGTCTCCTGCGATAATGGCGGCGTGCGCTACAAATACTGAACCCAAACGTGGAAGAAAGTTGTCGAAGAAGCTTCCATAAGCAAACTCCTGTGATTGGCGAAGATGAACTTAATTTGGGAGTTGGTTTTGACCAAAGAGGTGTCTGAGAACCCTCACGAGCTTCGATGGTAAGTTCAACAAGGAAAAATCCAAGTCGAAGAAATATCCCAAGATCTAAAGGCGATGAACCTTAAGAAGGCTCACCGAGTCGGATAAGAGGGATTTTCAATTCAAGTTGTATATGGTGGTGGCCAATGAGGCTGATATGAAGGCCAAGTATGAGATTGAGTTGAAGGCCGCAAATGAGAGTTTGAATCAGGCTGGGGACTAGAGAAGGGCTGTCGAGGCCTTCTAAAAATGCGCTGATGAATCCTAAAAATTGGGCGAGGATCGAGTCTTCGCGGCTGAAACTGCCGTTGCTACAACCAACAGCAATTTGGAGTATGTGGTTGCTGAAAAGGATAAACAGTTGGCCGAAGCTAGAGAACAGGTGTAGAAGGTCAAGGCAGAGTGTGTCGAGGCTAAGAAAGTTATGGTGTACAAGGAAGGGTTTAAAAGAACACCTGAGTATATGAAGCTCGCCCATCGCTTTATGACGGCTAGCGGGGATCAACTAGTTGAGAGGATTGGAGAGACCCACATAGAGTAGGATATTTCATTTCTCATGTATGCTCCTGACGACCTTCCTTCTCCAGAGGGTCCTCCAGTTGCCGAAAATCCTTCGAGCGCCGAGGTTCAAGATGGGAGCAAAGCCCAAACTACTCATCCTATCATAGGAGAATGCCCGCAATGTGCTGGCCCTAGAGAGGTGGCCGGGCAGTAGGACTTGCATTTTCTGTTGTTTCTTACCCTTGTAATCACTCCAACATTATTAATGAAATTTATTTTCTATTGCCTCTCTTGCGTAAAATTTTCTTTGTGTATCGTGAGCAATGCAAACATGTAATCAATAGAGTTCCTTACTTGTGACAAGGCCTTGTTGTTGAGAATGACATCATTTGATAAGAGTATAAATCGTGCAGTTTTCCTTTTTCGTTGGACACGAAATGTTGGGACTGAAATTGAGGAATTATTCCTCCATGTATTAATGGCACAGCCTTTTTATGGAATTTGGTAGGTCAACACCATTAATTCCTAGGCAAGTGGAAAGGCGTGTGTGGCGTTCCAAATGCTCATTAAACAGCCAGTTATTAATAGCCTTATTTAATGCTTTGTGTTTCCCATGCATTCATGCCTTGTGTTTCCCATGCAACCCCTATATAAATCCCAAGGGTCTTCCATTTCAGTTTTCACTATTCTGAAATTTTTCAGAACTCAGATCATTTTCTTCGCAAATACTCTTGTTTTGAACTTGTTAGTTCTTGAAAGATTTTAATGTACACATGAATTCATATCTGCAAGTGTGTAGTAGAAATCTTTTGAGGGGTGACAAGTTTGAAATTGGAGTGGAACAATTTGTGAAGTTGGAATTCATCATTGGCATATTATCAACAACGTTGTCCAGCAATCAACAACATAAACCCGACTTCACCATGATAGGGATGGTCAAATTGGACTCCCTATCATGGTGACCCTATCATGGTGGAGTCAGTTTATGTTGTTGATGCCTTGTGATGAGCCATATGACGTAAAGTAGTGGCGAAACTTGCGAAGACCAAATAGTAGTTAACCAATCTAGGTACCCCATCCTGTGACCGACCCTAAAGAGGCGACGGGGTAGTATGATGATGTTTTCGTCTATTTTCTTTCACTTTGTAATCTGGACTTTGATGAATAAACACATAATCGATTTGATTATCCTTATCTTTTTTATTGTCGAGGTTGAAACGAATTACTTGAACTGTAGTCTAACCTGTTTACCCGTCAAAGCTTAGGAGACACTTTCGTGAACTCTGTCCACGCTTTTTGTTCGAGAATCCTTTACGAACTATGAGAGGCTTTCTGAATTAATCCATTTAGGAACAATGCGAGGTTTTTCAATCAAGATGCATTCGCCGTCAATGTGAAGCTCTTTGATCATGACGTCTTCACAAGATAAGCGAAACTCTTTGATCAGGATGCCTTCGCAAGATAAGCGATGCTCTTTGATTAGGATGCCTTCGCCATCGATTGCGAGGTTCTACGATCAAAATTCCTTCACAGGATAAACGAAGCTCTTTGATCATGATGCCTCCGCCATCGATTGCGAGGTTCTTTGATCACGATGCCTTCGCAGGATAAGCGTGTTGACCTATGGTTAACTTTAAACTTTAATGTTTTGATTATTACAAACAAATTGGTTATGTTTTCTAACATTTTATTTTCAAGCAAAATTCAAAGCACTACAAATCGAACTCTCATGCAAATGTCAAGTTCAAAGTCAAAATCAATACAAGAGTTCAAGCATCTCAAGATCCGCCTTGAATTTCAAGATTCAAGATCAAGATTGAAGAATAGATTTTAGATAAAATTGTAAAGGTATTAACTCTTTAATCCTTAGCAATTAAATGAATGAAAGCTCAAATATAATTTTTATCACTTGCATAAAAATTAGTTTTATCAAAGCCAAAAATTAGATTTTCAAAACTGTGGAAACGGATCATCCGTTTGGTAAAACCGGATGAACCGGTCGACCGTTTACTTTGAACTGGTCGACCGTCTGAGCATATCTTTTCAAAAAGTGTCCGTTCTGACTTTTTACAGTTCAACGGCTAGTTCTGACCAATCTGACCGGTCGATCGTTTGGTCATCCGTTTGGTCATCCGTTTGGTCAGAAAGTGACGAAAATTCATCTCTATAAATACCACTTCATTTACTATCATTCAACAACACTTACAAGAGCATTTATAGAGAGAATCATATTGAAAAACATCATTCAAAGCTTCATTGCATTCATATCTTCAATATCTCTCTTTGAAAAACTTTGTTTGATTAAATCAAACTTTTGGTTTATCTTTCTCAACAAAGTTTTCTTCTAACACTTGAGCTTTCCTCATCCATTGCTATTCATTAAAGTGTTAGTCTCTCTTAGAGCTAAACTTGTATCTATCATTCATCTAGAGAAAATACTCAAATCAATCTCTTTATTTATTTGGGTCATATTGAGGTCCCTTGAAAAGCTCAATATTGTATAAGGATCGGTGCTCCTTGCTTGTAAGTCACCGGATACATTGTAAGGGTTTGGATTGCACCATAAGTCAATCAAAATAGTGGAAAGGCCGTGCTCGTGTTGGAGAGCTTGGTAACGGAGGGCGAGATCATTGGTTGGATCGAACCTCCATAAAAATCGCTTGCACTCTCTCTTCTCTTTTATTTACTTATATTGTGCTTATATTATTGTGAATCTATTTTTATCTCTTAAATATCATTTTTGAGAATATTTTTCGAAAAAGTTTGAGAAAACCAATTCACCCCCCTCTTGGTTAGTTATTCTTGGGCTATCAATTGGTATCAGAGCAAGGTGTTCATTTTTTTTGATTACACAATCTTGAGTAATGGCTAACCAAAATTTTCAAAACCTTGAAGGTCACTCCACAAATCGTCCTCCCTTCTTTAATGGCTCCCACTACAATTATTGGAAAACTAGAATGATGATTTATATTCAATCAATTGATTATAACATTTGGGAAGTCATCGAGTTTGGTCCATATGTGCCTACAAAAATTGTCAAAGTTGATGATAAACCGGACCAAACTATTTCTAAGCCTAGAGAAGAATATGATGAAGAGGACAAAAGAAAATTGTCTTTGAATGCTAGAGCCAAAAATTTACTTTATTGTGCTTTAGACAAAAATGAGTTTAATCGTATTAGCACATGTGATTCCGCATATGATATTTGGCATGCATTAGAGATAACTCATTTAGGTACCAACAAGGTTAAAGAAACCAAAATAAATCTTTTGACAAAAGATTTCGAAAATTTCTTTATGAAACAAGATGAACCTATTGTTGATATGATTACTCGTTTCACCGATATTATTAATGGCCTTAAGGGCTTTGATCGAAAATTTACTAACGGTGAACTTGTGAGCAAAATGCTTAGGTCTTTATCGGAAGATTGGAACTCCTTGAAGATGTTGATAGAGAATACAAAAGATATCAACACTTATCCATTGGAGGAGCTATATGGAACATTGATGACATATGAGCTCAACAATGCCGAAACAAAGGAGAAAACAAGGAGAAGCAAAGAAGAGATGAAGGAGCTTCCAAAGAAGCAAATTGCTTTGAAATCAACAAATGATGAAGGATCATCCAACACAAACTTGAGTGATGAAGAACTTGATGACTTAGTTCTTCTTGTCAAGAAATGGAGAGGATTTCAAACAATAGGCGATTTCAAAAGAAAGAAGACAAAAGTGAAGAAAAGAACAAAAGATCATATGCTATGATTGTGACAAACCCGGTCACAAGAGGACCGAATGCCCAAACAAGAAGAAGTTCAACAAAAAAGAAGGCACTTCAAGCTACATGGGATGATAGTGATGAAGATGATCAAGAAGATGATGAAATTCAAGAAGAAATTGCTAATATGTGCTTCATGGCTATTGAGGATGAGGTAAGTACAAACAACAATGACTCTTACATTGACTTATCTACCTCTTATGATGAAATTCTTGAAGAATTTGAGAAACTTATGTCAAAATACTCCATTCTTAACAATAAACACTATTTGTTGAAAAAGGTAGTTAAGAAGCTTTTTATTGCACAAAAGGACTTTGAAAAAGAAAAGGATGATCATAAGTCCTTGATTAAAGAAAATGTTTTATTGAAAGAAAAAATGGTTGATTTAACAAGCATTATTCACAATTTCACCCAAGGAAAGAAAAACTTTGAATTAATGCTTGGTGAGCAAAAATGTGTGTTTAACAAAGGAGGAATTGGATATAAACCTCTCTTGAAACAAAAATCCCTTGAAACCATTTTTGTAAAATCATCCAACTTTTCTCAACAAAACATCACATGTAGTTTTTGCAAGAAAGATGGTCATGTTGCTTACAATTGTTTGACTAAAAAGAAACTATACTTTGAAAAGAAACACAAGTGGATAAAAGAATCCACAAGCACTAACTATCAAGGACCCAAACTTATGTGGGTACCAAAAATCAAAAATTAAAATTATTTTGTAGGTACCACAAAAGGTCAAGAGCAATTGGTTCTTGGATAGTGGTTGTTCAAACATATGACGGAGATCGATCATTACTATCAAATTTCAAAAGAAAAGATGGAGGTCATGTGACTTTTGGAGACAATGCCAAAGGAAAAATCATAGGCATTGGAAATATTGGTAATCGCTCTTCTCCTCTATTGAAAATGTTTTATTAGTTGATAACCTCAAACATAACTTACTTAGTATAAGTCAATTGTGTGATAAAGGTTATCTCATTAAATTGATTCTTTTAATTGCCTCATTGAGGATGCTATATCTAAAGAGGTATTGTTCATGGGGAGCGAAGCAAAGATGTCTACATCATATCTATTGAATTTGAACTTGAAAAGGAAATAAAATGTTTTCAAGTATAAAGGATGATTCTTGGCTATGGCATAGGAGATTAGGTCATGTTAGCATGGACTTACTTTCAAAAATCTCCAAAAATAACTTTGTGAAAGGGTTGCCAAGTATAAAGTTTGAAAAAGATAAAATTTGTGATGCTTGTCAATTTGGAAAACAAGTAAAGTTCTTTCAAACTTAAACAACACTCTTCTACTTCAAGACCTTTGCAACTTCTCCACATGGACTTATTTGGACCATCTAGAACCGCTAGTTTAAGTGGAAAACATTATGCATTTGTTATTGTTGATGATTTTTCAAGATTTACTTGGGTCATTTTCTTGAATTTAAAAGATGAAGCCTTAAATGCATTTAAACATTTTTGCAAAAGAGTCCAAAATGAAAAAGGATACACCATTACCACAATTAGGAGTGATCATGGTGGAGAATTTGAAAATATAGCCTTTGATGAGTTTTGCAAATCCAATGGATATGAACATAATTTTTCGGCTCCTAGAACTCCTCAACAAAATGGTGTAGTAGAAAGGAAGAATCGAACATTGCAAGAAATGGCTCGAACCATGTTGAATGAAAACAATTTACCAAAATACTTTTGGGCCGAAGTCGTAAACACTTCATGTTATATCTTAAATAGAGTTTTGGTAAGTCGAAAGAAAACCAAAACTCCATATGAGCTTTGGAAAAATAGAATTCCCAATATCGGATATTTTAAAGTTTTTGGTTGCAAGTGCTTTATTTTAAACACAAAAGAAAATTTGAGAAAATTTGATCCAAAATCCGATATTGGAATTTTTCTTGGATATTCATCTACTAGTAAAGCTTTTAGAGTTTTCAACAAAAGAACTTTAGTAGTTGAAGAATCCATGCATGTTGTTTTTGATGAAACTAACTCATCTACACAAGAAAAAGTTATTGATGATGAAGATTTGGAAATCCCATTTGAACAACTAAGTATTCAAAATCAAGACAAAGGGAATCCAAATAACATTGAAAGTCAACATGAGGAGGAAACAAGTATGCAACAAAATAATGAAGAACCTCATGAAGATCCCAACACTTCATCATTACCAAAAGAATGGAAGTTTGTCCCATCTCACCTAAAAGATCTCATCATTGGTGATCCATCAAAAGGGTAAGCACAAGAAATTCTTCTAGAAATTTTCATAACAATTGTGCATTTCTTTCTCAAATTGAGCCAAAGAACTTTAAAGAAGCCGAGTTTGATGAATTTTGGATCCTAGCTATGCAAGATGAACTAAATCAATTTGAAAGAAATCATGTTTGGGATTTAGTTGCTAGACCAAATTCACAAACCGTAATTGGCACAAAATGGGTTTTTCGAAACAAACGAGATGAAAATGGTATAATTGTGCGTAACAAAGCTAGATTAGTGGCTCAAGGTTACAATCAAGAAGAAGGCATTGATTTCGAAGAAACTTTTGCCCCGGTTGCTAGATTAGAATCAATTCGCATGCTTCTTGCTTTTGCTTGTCATAAGAATTTTACTTTATTTCAAATGGATGTCAAAAGTGCATTCTTGAATGGAGTCATTCAAGAAGAAGTTTTTGTTGAGCAACCACCCGATTTTAAAAATCATAAGTATCCGGATAAAGTTTTCAAACTTAGAAAAGCTCTTTACAGTTTAAAACAAGCTCCTAGAGCATGGTATGAGAGATTAAGTAAATTTCTCTTATCAAATGGTTTTTAATGGGTAAAGCGGATACTACATTATTTATAAAAACCAAAAGAATGATATGATAGTTGTTCAAATTTATGTTGACGATATCATTTTGGTGCTACTAACATTTCCCTATGTGAAGAATTTTCTAAGTGCATGAGTAGGGAATTTGAGATGAGCATGATGGGTGAACTCAAGTTCTTTCTTGGTCTCCAAATCAAACAAACCAATGATGGAATATTCATTAGTCAAACTAAGTATATCTTGGATATGCTCAAAAAGTTTGAAATGGAAGAGTTGAAGCCAATGAATACTCCAATGAGCTCATCAATCAAACTAGATAAAGACGAGCAAGGTACTTCCGTTGATGTAACAAAATATCGAGGTATGATCGGATCCCTTCTTTATTTAACCGCTAGTAGACCCGATATTATGTTTAGTGTATGCTTATGTGCTAGATATCAATCTAATCCTAAAATTTCCATCTTAGTGCCGTAAAACGCATTTTCCGTTATCTTAGTGGAACTAGATCTTTAGGTCTTTGGTATCCCAAAGAAACTCATTTTGATTTACTTAGCTATTCGGATGCAAATTGGGCGAGTTGCACAATTGATCGTAAAAGTACTAGTGGAACGTGCCATTTTCTAGGCTTTGCTTTAGTTTCATGGTTTAGTAAGAAACAAAATTCCGTTGCCTTGTCAACCGCTGAAGCCGAGTATATCTCCGCCGCTAGTTGTTGTGCTCAAATCCTATGGATGAAGCAAACTCTAAATGATTATCACATCTCATTTGACAAAATTCCTATTATGTGTGATAATACTAGTGCGATCAACTTATCAAAAAATCTCGTTTTGCATTCTCGTACCAAACACATCGAGATTAGACATCACTTTTACGAGACCATGCACAAAAGGGAGATATAACTTTGGAGTTTGTAAACACCGAAAACAAATTGGCGATATTCTCACAAAACCATTAGCACTTGAAAGATTTTCTTACATTCGGCCTAAATTTAGGTATAATTGATGAATGTGAAATATGTGGCTAACTCCTTATATTTTCTATAATTGATTGCATTTTATGTGATAAATATGTTTCAAAATTATTTGACAAAAGATCAAATCGATGATTTTTATAAATTTTTGCAAAAATTGTCCAACCGGACGACCGTTTATTAAAACGGACATCCGTTTCATGTCAAACGGATGAACAATTGTTCAAATCCGTTTGATCATCCGTCTAACCGAGATTTTGCAAAAATTAAAAGTTTAAACGGTCAACCGTTTCATTTTAACAGACGTCCAGTATTATTTAAAACGGATGACCGTATGTCATCCGTTTGATCATCCGTCTCGAACAGAAATTTGAACTTCAAAAATTGATCAAAACGGTCGACCGTTTGAGTGTTCGATCGTCCGTAATAGCGGAAATCGAGATTTTAAGTTGGATATTTTTCAAATTTCTTCATTCCAACTTCGCGAACTTACGGTTTTCACTCCCAATCTCTTCCCATTCACCAATCCTTCTAAAATCTTTCCATTTTACACTCAAAATCACAAAACCCATATTTTTTTTCACCAAAACCGAAAAATCCCAATTTTTATCCATAAATTTTACCCTTTCCACCCAAACGGACGATCTCTAAACCCTGGGCTCCAAATCCGTCTTCAACACCATGCCTCGAATGAAAATGGCAGCCAAAACGTCCTAGGAGGGATAGGCAACCTACTCCATCATCTGAAGAAGAAGATTCTCCCTCAGAAATTCGGATTGCCAAATGTCCCGTCCTCATCGGTAAGAACGTGGACCTTGCCTCTTTTACTTTTGAAGCCCCTTCCTTTCATATATAAGATCTTTTCATAGGTATGGGTTGGGTTAGCATTCTCACGTTGAATGACAAAGTTTACCCTTCCATTGTCAAAGATTTCTATAAAAATATGTCTTCCTCTCCAAGGTCAGAAATTTCTTGTCTTGTTCGAAATAAACAAATAAAAATCACTCAAGACTTAATTCGATCACTTCTTCATCTTGAGGAAGGCGGTATTCGCATGTACACCACAAAAACAATTCCTCATACGCAAGATTACGACCCAATCGCGACTGTTGTCATGTCACCGACAAGCAATTTGAGGTTGTCGTCCGTCTTCATACGAACCAACTTACTCTTCCGTGTCGTGTCCTCCATAACATCATCGCGCATATTATTGTTCCTCGTAAAGGTCACTTAGATGAGGTTAATCACTATGATGTATTTCTTCTCGACTCTATCCTCCGTGGGCGTAAACTTGATTTTCCATACATAATGATCCAACACATGTCATCCGTCCTTAACAAACACTAGGACTAAGGGGCTTCCCTACGGAATGTTTCTCACTAAGATTTTTCAACATTTTGAAGTTTCCTTCCAGTAACTTTCGGTTGCCACTCTTCCCAAACCCACCGACACCATCAATATTCTTACCCTTCGCCGTATGAAAATCGTCAGGAAAATGGGCAATGGGTGGCAAAATCCAAGGGATTTGAAGATGAGTCCGGCCCTCGACTTTGCCATTTGAGGATGAGGAAGAAATGGACGAATGTGGTAATGCTGAAGATGCTCATCCTCATGGCGACCCCGATCATCTCAAAGGCCGTCGTCCTCCACTTCCGCCACAACGAGGACCAATTCACTTTACTTCATGGACGGATCGACTCACTTACTTCTTGATCGAGGGTCTACACACATACCATGGGGACTCTCCGAAGACTTTCGGTTGCCGACATGACGACATTGCTCGAGATCTTCACTCCTGTCTCGATGCCGTGCTTCCTCCACAGCCCGCCCGAGCCTTAGCTTATTTTCTTTTTTGTTATTATTTTGTAGCTATGATTTGGAAACGAATTCTATGTTCTAAGCTTTCTTTTATGAAACTATGCTTATTTTTCAATTTTAAGTTTCTTAATGAATGGCATATATTATTTCATTTAGGGGAATATGCTTTTAAACCTTAATGTTTTATCTTTTGCCTTTTGTTTATGCCAAAGGGGAAAATAAATATGTGATGAAATATGTGATGGATTTGGCATGAAATATGTGATGTGATCAAATGGAATTGATATCATGTAATGAGATGAAATTGGCATGAAAATGATATAATGTGATACAAATTCATCAATTCATCAAATCATGTTTTCTTGAAAAGAAAGGGGAATACATATGCTTTATTGTATCTTATTATCCTATATTCTCACATTGTTTGTCATAATCAAAAGGGAAAAATTGTTGACCTATGGTTAACTTTAAACCTTAATGTTTTGATTATTACAAACAAATTGGTTATGTTTTCTAACATTTTATTTTCAAGCAAAATTCAAAGCACTACAAATCGAACTCTCATGCAAATGTCAAGTTCAAAGTCAAAATCAATACAAGAGTTCAAGCATCTCAAGATCCGTCAATTTCAAGATTCAAGATCAAGATTGAAGAATAGATTTTTAGATAAAATTGTAAAGGTATTAACTCTTTAATCCTTAGAAATTAAATGAATGAAAGCTCAAATATAATTTTTATCACTTGCATAAAAATTAGTTTTATCAAAGCCAAAAATCGATTTTCAAAAGCGTGGAAGCGGATGATCCGTTTGGTAAAATCGGATGAACCAGGTTAGACCGTTTACTTTGAACTGGTCGACCGTCGAGCATATCTTTTCAAAAAGTGTCCGTTCGACTTTTTGCGGTTCATGGCTAGTTCGACCAATCTGACCCGGTCGACCGTTTGGTCATCCGTTTGGTCATCCATTTGGTCAGAAAGTGACGAAAATTCATCTCTATAAATACCACTTCATTTACTATCATTCAACAACACTTACAAGAGCATTTATAGAGAGAATCATATTGAAAAACATCATTCAAAGCTTCATTGCATTCATATCTTCAATATCTCTCTTTGAAAACTTTGTTTGATTAAATCAAACTTTTGGTTCATCTTTCTCAACAAAGTTTTCTTCTAACACTTGAGCTTTCCTCATCCATTGCTATTCATTAAAGTGTTAGTCTCTCTTAGAGCTAAACTTGTATCTATCATTCATCTAGAGAGAAATACTCAAATCAATCTCTTTATTTATTTGGGTCATATTGAGGTCCCTAAAAAGCTCAATATTGTATAAGGATCGGTGCTCCTTGCTTGTAAGTCACCGGATACATTGTAAGTGTTTGGATTGCACCATAAGTCAATCAAAATAGTGGAAAGGCCGTGCTCGTGTTGGAGAGCTTGGTAACGGGGACGTAGATCATTGGTTGGATCGAACCTCCATAAAAATCGTTTGCACTCTCTCTTCTCTTTTATTTACTTATATTGTGCTTATATTATTGTGAATCTATTTTATCTCTTAAATATCATTTTTGAGAATATTTTTCGAAAAAATTTGAGAAAACCAATTCACCCCCCTCTTGGTTAGTTATTCTTGGGCTATCAAAGCGAGGCTCTTTGATCATGATGCCTCCACGAACATTATCATGCGTGATGTAGATCGATGGCGTCATCATTGTGCAAGGAAGGTGCAAGTCCCCAGACGTATTTAAGTTATGCAACCTTTACGCTTTCTTAGGGTTTTCTAGAGTGCATCTCTCTTACGTGTCCCGTTAGTCGGTGATTTGCATTACGGATCCGTATTAACACCGAGATTGAGTGTTTGAAATTCAACCACTGTCATCCATGGCTGGTTTTTACTTCTCCAAAATACCCGTGTTCAAAATAACTGGTGCAGGAGTTGAAGGTGGGAAAGTGACTCTTTCTCCACAATGTCTGATACCAGGTACAGTGCCCATTCTGGTGGCCACTGTCCCATTGGTTCCAGAAGCAACTGGGACGTTTTACCATCATTTACTCCTCAAGAATCTTTATTTCCGTTAGAAAATGTCCAACGACAGGACAAATGGAAAGAGATTTCCAACGATGAAGGGGATAAAGTTGTGTCTAAAAGGGCCACGGAAGATGAAGATGATGTGGTGGATTCCAGACGAACAAAGCGAGGTCGAATGACTCCTCATCGAGAAACTGGAGAAACCACTCCATCTCTCCAAGGTGCGACACGGACCTCCATTCCTACTCCTCACGACTGGACCAAACGCATCGACATTAGGGCCTCGTCAGGATGAATTGGACCCAGCCATTTTAGAAAAGTTAACAGCCTCGTCTGCTATGGTGGCGACTTTTGTTCATAAGTATTGGACTTCTACTTAGGTGAAGGCGGTAGATGATGCAGACCTATTAGAGATGATAAAAATGGTGGAGATGAACATCGTCCGGGGTCATGTACTCAATTGTGAGTTATACAAGGTATTGGCTATAAAAATTGATGAACTGTGCTCAACGGTTACAGGTGCAGAGGACATTGATGAGTTGCGTTCAAAGAACAAGATTCTTCGTTCAAAGCTTGCCAGGGCACAAGCTGAGTTCAAAATAATCAAATCCAAAACAATCCAAATGTTGTTTGTTAGTGCTCGGAAACAAGCTGAGTTGAAACTCAAAGTTTACGAAGATATGGCTTATACTAAACACAAGCAGTTGACCGAAGCCCTGGCGAAGCTTTCGAAGGCCAAAGAGTTTCTGGCCAAATTAGGAGCCTCTAGTTATACCGATCCCAACGGTTTGCATGTAGGAACCATAGCTTCTTGTAGTATTTGTTTATGTTGTTTTCATCAAATTAAATGTCAATGTTTGGCATCATTTGTGACGAATGTAGTTATTTGATGCTATTCTCTCACTGTTTGAATGTATATGCACTCAATGTTTATCCAGCAAGTTAAAATAATTGGCCAGAACCACACTCTCTTACTGTCGTATTTTCTTTACATGTTTGAATACGCGTTAGATGTTTACCCAGCTGAGTAAAAAGAGCTGGTCGCAAACAACACTCCTTCGTGTCATACTTTCTTTACTTATTTGAATACGCGTTAGATGTTTATCCAGCGAGTTAAAAGAGCTGGCCGTGAACCACACTCCATTGCTGATGTGCTTTATTTACTTGTTTGAATACGAGTTAGATGTTTACCCAGTGAGTTAAAAGAGTTGTCCGTGAACCACACTCTCTCGCTCTCGTGCTTTCTTTACTTGTTTGAATATGCGTTAAATGTTTACCCAGCGAGTTAAAAGAGTTAGCCACGAACCACACTCCCTCGTTGCTTTACTTTCTTTACTTGTTTGAATACGAGTTAAATGTTTACCCAGCGAGTTAAAAGAGTTGGCCGTGAACCACACTTCCTCACTGCTTTACTTTCTTTACTTGTTTGAATACACGTTAAATATTTATCCATCGAGTTAAAAGAACTGGTCGCAAACCACACTTACTCACTGCTTTGCTTTCTTTACTCGTTTGAATACGCGTTAAATGTTTACCCAACGAGTTAAGAGAGCTGGCCGTGAACCACACTCCTCGCTTCTTTGCTTTCTTTACTTGTTTGAATACACGTTAAAAGTTTACCTATAGAGTTAAAAGAGCTGGCCGCGAACCACACTCACTCGCTGTTTTGCTTTCTTTGTTGCATAACTGAGATTGAAGCATCATAACTTAGAAATTACTAAACTTTATTGAAATAATGCAACGGCTGAACAAAGTGGAATGGAATACTAATATTCGACTTAGCGCTGATAAAAATGAAATGAAAACTACTAGTAGTACGAGCGAAAGATCTGTAGGTCCCAAGTTGAACATCTTCGACAATCTTATAGGTCCTTCCCAAGTGGGTCCGAGGGTTCCGGTCTCCACTTCTTTATTAGCCAGAAAAATTTTTGAGGACGAAGTCGTTGATGTGGAAAGCTTTGTTCCTAACTTTTGAGTTATAGTACCTGGACATTTTCCTTTGATAAACTGCTAGGTGAAGTTACGAGTCAGCATTCCTTTCTTCCTACAAGTCAAGGTTTGTCTTATGTAGATCCTCATTGATCACCTCATCGAAATGTAAGTGCCTTGAAGAAGGTATTCCCACCTCGATGGGAATCATTGCCTCTACTCCATACTCCATGGCGAAGGAGGTTTCGCCAGTTGTAGTCTGGAAGGTAGTTCGATATGACTATAGGGTCTCGAGTAGCTCTTCACCTACCCCCTTTAGCAAATTCCAACTTTCTCTTTAGAGTGTGCTTGACAATCTTGTTGTTGGCCTCCACTTGGTTGTTGGACTGAGGGTAATAGAGGGTGGAGAAATCTCTTATAATGCCGAGCTCTTCACAGTTCGAGTTAATTTTTTTCCAGTGAACTGCGTACCGTTGTCAAATACAAGGGAATGTGGTATCCCAAAACGACAAACGATGTTCTTCCAAACAAACTTCCACCTCCATGATTTTAAGAAAGACTCAGCCTCGCACCACTTAGTGAAAATAGTCCATCGCTACAATCGCAAATTTGACCCTACCCCTTTCGGTCGGGAGATGACCTATAAATATGATCTCCTATTTGGAAAAAGGCAAGGGACTGGTGACTGGGGTGAGGTTCTAAGCCGAGAACTTTGGCACAATGGCGAATTTCTGGCACTTGTCGCATTTCTTCCCATAAGCATGTGAGTTTCTTCATAGTCGGCAAGTAGTATCCTTGTTTCAAAGCCTTCTGTGCTAGGGCCATTCCACTTGAATGATTAACACAGATTCATTCAAGTATTTCCTTCATTATATAATCGGCCTCATTCTTAGTAATATAGTGCAGAAGTGGGTGGCTGAAACCTCTCTTGTACAAGATCCCGTCTTCTAGGACGAACTTTGTTGCCTTTCTGTGAAGTTTTTAGGCTTTTGGGTTGCGTCTTTGTTTTCTAGCAATACTTGATCGGTCAAATACGCGATGATCTTCTTTATCTACTTGGAGAATTCGATTATCATCATGGCGTTCTGTGGCAAAGCCTCGTCAATGGATGGTCGACTAAGCTTTTCAATTGGAATGGCCCTCATCAAGTTGGAGTCTTTGCTACTCGCCAACTTGGAAAGAGCATCGGCATAACCATTCTCAATCTTGGGAATCTGGAGTAACTCAAATTCTTCGAAATGGGATAGGAGATCTTTGGCCTTTTTTAAGTAGGCCACCATAGATTCCTCGCATGCTTGCTGTGAAAGTCCCATTGACTTAACTAACCACCAACTGCGAGTCATTGTAGATCTGGATTTTTCTCCCCTTCATCTCATGTGCCAGCCTCAAGCCTGCTAGGAGTGCCTCGTATTCGGCAGCGTTGTTTGAGGCCTTGAACTCTAGGTGAAGCGCACAATTAAGATTGTAGCCGTCATTAACAGAATCCCAGCTCCAGCTCCAATTTCCAGCTCCACTTCCACCTCGAGCTTTGCCCGATGATCCATCAACATACAGTTTCCATGTTGGTTTCTCCTGAGGTTTGGCTTTGAGCAAAACTTCTGGGATATAGACGAATTCAGCCATAAAGTCTACTAAATATTGTCCATCTATAGAGGACATCAGCTTGGAGAAAATGTCAAATTACCTGAGCTTGATCAACCATTTCATCAGTCTTTTCGAAGTATCTAGCTTTTGGTAAATCTGTCTTAGAGAAAGATTCATCAGGACATCAATGCTGTGTGACTGGAAGTATAGTCGGAGCTTCTAGGACGCGATTATCAAAGACAAGACGAGCTTCTCCATATCTGGGTTTCTTGTTTCTATATCCTGTAGTACTTTGCTCACATAGTAGACGAGGAGCTATATCGGACCTTCCTCGCTAATTAATATTGAGCTCACCACCTTCTCAGATAATGCGAGTTAGATGAGCAATGTTTCTTTGTTCTTTGGCTTAGACAGCAATGGGCTTTCCCAAAAATGTCTTGAGTTCCTAGAAGGCATTCTCGCACTACTCACTCCATTCAAAACGCTTCCCTCTTTGATAGTCTAGAAGAAGGGCTGACAACGGTCGGTTGTCTTCGATATGAATCGGTTCAGGGCTGCCAATCTTTTTGTAAGGCTTTGGACCTTATTGGGAGAGGATGGTGATCGCATATCCATGAGCGCTTTGATCTTCACGGGGTTAGCCTCTATCCCACGTTGATTTACCATGTAGCCCAATAATTTTCTGGATGCAACCCCAAAGGCGCATTTCAAGGAGTTGAGCTTCATGTGGTACTTGTGGAGAATTCTGAACATCTCCATCAATTGTCTAATGTGGTCTTTGACATCATGCTCTTCAAGAGCATGTCATCAACGTAGACCTCCATTGTGTTTCTGATCTATTCCGAGAACATACAGTTTACTAACTAGTTGGTATATAGCTCTAGCATACCGAAGGACATCATCATATAACAATATAGTCCTCAGTTTGTAATGAACTAGGTGTGCTCTTCGTCTCCTGCGAACATCGAGATTAGGTTGTAAAAAAGAGTAGGCATCCATAAAGCTAATGAGCTTATGACCGGCAGTCGCATCAACTAGCTGGTCTATGCATGGTAGAAGAAAGTTGTCCTTGGAGCAAGCCTAGTCCAAGTCAGAAAAGTCTATACACACCCTCTATTTTTTGTTATTTTTCTTTACCAGCACGGGTTGGATATCCATTGGGGTAGACTGCCTCTCTGATGAACTCGTTGGCCAATAGCTTGTCAACTTTCTCTTTCAAGGCACCGTATCTCTCGGTGCTCAGAGACTTTTTTTTCCGTATCTTGGGGTGTACTTTGGGATCTAGTTTCATCCTCATCTGTGAACGTGATTTGTAGAGCATTGGCCAGTGTTTGTGAACCTACTAACTTTCCACTGGCTCTTTTTTGCTGTCTTCGCATAGTTTTGTCGCGAATTCATCGTATGCCCTCCAATGATTGTGTTGATTTTGCAGACCGAGGGCTCTTGTGGGTCCTTCCGTCCTTGGTGGATCTATATTTCTATCATTTCATCTGTCATTGCAGTGAGGTCCATCATCTTGGCATCAGGATGAAGGTGAAGACCTTTGATTGGGTGGTCTTCGACGCCCTCTGGCCGACCATTTCTCCTCTCATTGTCTCTGATTCCCTCAGTTGATCAACTTTTGAATGTCGCATCAATCTTCCTTATTGTGCACCCGGGTCTTGTGTATGTGACAAAACTTAGGTGGAGGAGCAACCGGTTGAAGAATTGTTACAGACGGCTCTATATGGAGGGCTGGGATCTCCGTCTGATTGAATCTCCTATAGCAATTGTTTTATGGCTCGAGAGAACGCTTTCGAGGAAAGCGATTGAAGTGGGGCTCAGAAGAACGTTGTCCCTCCTCGCGATAGCGATCTCTCCTCTCTCTTTTTGCCATTTCTCTGTTCTTGATGATCTCTTCAGATCAAATTTCTAGCTGAATCAAATCTATCAGCTAACTATAGCTTTTGGCCTAGCTGTTCTGGACATCTCTCCAAAAGGATGTGCGCCCGTGAAGCCTGGTCACCAACGCATCTAGAGCTTTGTCATCATCGACGTTCTCGATTTTGTTGATGACACTGCTGAATCTCTTGAAATAGCTCTTCACCGACTCTCTTTTTTTTTTTAATGTCGTGGAGATGGGCATTATCGACTATTGTCCGGTTGCCAATGAATGCTTCCCAGTTTTAGTTTATTGTACCACCTAGTCGCATCGAATGTGAGGGTGGTATGGAAATTCCTACACTTTACTACTGGGATGTTACCTTGGAGCCTTGTCTTATATACGTTGATGTGATCTGTGGGATGACCTTTTCCATTATACTTTTCCATAGGAGACATTTTAAAGATGACGGGGAGCTCCATAGCATTCAATTCTAGGGAGAACAGGAGGTTCTCGTCATCGTCGTCAAGATCGCATTCTAGCTCTTGTTTTTAATCTTCGAACCTCGCAGGAAAAAACTTTCGGTCCTTTTTTCATTTTGTACGGGGCCTCGCTATGCTTGCTATACCTGTTGTACATTGGTAGGGATGGTGCTATGGATGATCCTACTCCCAACTTATCAAACACACGGGTAGCCAGAGCTGATTGGTTTTCTCGTGTCAAAAGGGATTTCTCATTTTGGTTTTCTTGCGAGGGCCTCGGATTCACATTCTGAGGATTTCTACCATTTGAAACTGGTAGGTCTTCCTGAGATCGACGACTTCCTATCTATCCAAACCTCGAAGGGTTTATTCAGGTGCGGCTATGCTTGGGTCCATGTTGAAGAGATTGATTTTCCAACAGTTCAAGCGCCACCTTCATCCGGGCATTGTCTAATTTCAGGTCCTGATTTTCTTGCTTGATTGCCACTTATGTCGTTGTCTCCTTGTCTTGCGGCGAGTTACGTTCTAAAGGCCTTGAACGCTCTCTTGTCGCAAGTATGTGTGATGAGACTCGACTTCTTCTTCTAAAGAGTTTTTTGTTACCATGCTCTTTTAGGTAGAATACACGTTTTTACCACAAGTTTTAGGATGTGTAACATTTTTTCGATCCCCATAGATGATGCCAATCTGGTGACGTCAGATTCCACACTAACCACGTGTCAACAGATCTTGATCAATCTTCTGTTAGCTTGTATGTTACCTGCACACTAAGACGACCATTAGGCACCAAGATCACTAGAGAAAAAGGTCCAGCAATCGTTAGTACTCTAACAATCAAGTCAACTACCGGTATATGCAAGAGATAACAATATACAGAGAATGAGATTTGGGTATGGAAGAGACAAGCAGACAGAAATTTGAGTAGAGTTTAAGGATGAGAATAATACGTACCTTAGAACAACCGAAGATGTCTTATTTATAGCCTCAGAGTTCTAATTGATTTTAGTAAAACAATCAATTAGATATCTTATTGGATATTCATTCCTTATGAGATAAAGACAATTGGTTGTCAATGCAATCTCCTAGATTTTAGCCCTTAGTTGATTTGATTTCTCTTATCATGTTGCCTAAATTTTTAAGAGATTGAGATTTGGTTTCTTTGTGAGGATCCGTGTAGCATTTAAACACAATATTTTTTTTTTGAATATATCTTTTGGTCATTCTGAAATATCATAA
Organism: Forsythia suspensa; assembly: GCA_023638005.1. NCBI lineage: Eukaryota > Viridiplantae > Streptophyta > Magnoliopsida > Lamiales > Oleaceae > Forsythia > Forsythia suspensa. The sequence continues at coordinate 31,793,407 of CM042674.1, read as the reverse complement.
TGCCTGCGGATCTATGATGGATTTGATTGCCAATGAAGCGCCTAGGGTCGACCGTGAATGTCGAGGCCCTCTATGGGCTTTGCTATATTTAACTCTAGAATGTTAATGTGTTGCTGGGCCTTCGCGGCCCTTTGTGGACTTCAGAGGTCTTCGGGGGGCTGGATTGGGCCTTTGTTGTGAGGCCTTGGCATGAGGCTTTGGGCCTTTCTTGAAGGCTTTTACCGTGGTGGTAATATTTTACATCACATAACAATTACATATACCTAAAGTGTAATAATTTTATATTTTTCTCTTATGAAAAATTTAATTGACTCGACTATAGTGATATATTTAATATGCTAAATTAAATATTATTTAATAAATGTATCAGACCTATTAGTACATTTTTTAAAGATTAGAAATCCAATTACAATTAGAGGAAGAAGAAGATGACGCAACAACTTGTCTTTTGATAAGGCCACATTTGAGTGTTACAACTATCACAATCTAGAATACTTTGCATGGGAATGTCCAAATAAGAACACAGAAGCAAATTATGCAAAGAATCAGGAATAAATGTTGCTGATGGCATATGTGGATACCAACAAAGTCAGTTGAAAAGACATATGGTTTTTTTTTTTTCTTGTTGCAACAATCACATGTGTGGCAACAAAAAGTATTTCTCATATTTTGATGGTATTTTCTGAGACTTTGTGAAGCTTGGCAACAACAAAGCATGGTTGTGTTGGGAAAGGACAATGTCAGGTTGTAAGTAAATGGTCTAATTCAGATCATTAGAGGCGTGTTTTATATACATGAATGAAGAATAATTTGCTTATTGGACAATTGCAAGAGAAAGTGATAAACTGTTTTGTTTTAGCATGGAAAATGTAAAATGTTTCATTCTCAGAAAGGTTTGATTATGGATATGAAAATGACTTCCAATAGAATGGTTGTCTTGCATGCTATATCTCAGCCTATAGCATCCACTTGTTTTAAAAAAATAATTGAAGACATTGAACAGCTTTGGTACTGTAGATATGGACACTTAAGTTTAAAGGGTTAAAGACTCTTCAACAACGAAAGATGGTGAATGACTTGTGAATTTTCAACCTCCCTTGAAGTTGTGTAAAGATTGTTTGGTAGGGAAACAACATAGGAACTCATTTTCGAAAAAGACCACTTGGCGAAGCTGCAGAAATTCTTCAATTGGTGCATGCAGACATTTGTGACCAATTAAGCCCATCTCTAACATCAAGAAAAGGTAGATGCTCACTTTCACTGATGATTTTAGTAGAAAAACATTGGTTTATTTTTTGGTGGAAAAATCAGAAGCTTTTGGCTCTTCCAAAAGTTTTAAGACTCAGGTTGATAAAGAAACAAATTGTTTTCTGAGAAGTCTATGTATTGATCGAGAGGGCGAGTTTACATCCCATGAATTTGTCAATTTTTGTGATAAAAATGGTATACAGCGATAGTTAACAGCTACACATATGCCACACAGAATGGAGTTGCAAAACGAAAGAATAGAACAATTTTGAACATGGTTCGAAGTATACTTTCAAGCAAAGAAAATTCCAAAGTCCTTCTAGCCTGAAGCAATTAATTGGATTGTACATGTTTTGAATCGAAGTCCCACTTTTGCAGTGCGAAACAAAAGTCTAGAAGAAGCTTGGAGTAAAATTAAGCATTCAGTTGATTATTTTAGAGTGTTTGGATGTATTTCTCATGTCCATGTGCTTGACAATAAAAGAAATAAACTCGATTATAAGAGTTTCATTTGTGTTTTATTGAGAGTTAGTAAAGAATCAAAGACTTATAGATTGTATGATCTTATTTCACAAAAGATGATAATTAGTAGGGATATTGTATTTGAGAATACAAGAACTTGGACAAGAACTATGAGGAAGTCACTATATGTGATTTAGAACCGAGAATGGGGAAAGAATTGAAACTTATTCTGATCCTGATATAAAAGACAATGCAGCAGACATTACAATTGATGTTATTACTTGGACATGTTCTTTAATTTAGAATACAGACATCCTTCAAAACTTGAGTACAACCAGAAATTGAAGAGCACCTGCTTGGATGAGAAATTATGCTTGGATGAGAAATTATGAAACAGGAGAGGGACTTTCTAATGAATAAAATGAAGGAAAACTTGCCATGTCTACATCTGCTGATCTTATTCATTTGAAAAAGTTGTAAAAAGTGAAAAAATGAGAACAACCATGGATGTGGAAATAGAAACAATAAACAAAAATGGGATATGAGAATTAACAAAATACCTAAGGGAGGAAAGACAATTGGAGTAAAGTGGGTGTATAAGACTAAGTTGAATGAAAATGGAAAAGTAGAAAAGCACAAAGCTTAGCTTGTAGCAAAGGGCTATGCACATCAATATAGAGTAGACTATACTCAAGTTTTTGCACATGTGGCACGAATGGAGACAATTTGTTTGGTAGTAGCACTTGCAACTCAAAGAGAGTGGTCCATTAATCAACTAGATGTGAAATCTGTCTTTTTATATGGAGAATTGAATGAAGAAGTTTTTGTAGAACAACCTTACGGATATGTACATAAATGAATTGAAGAAAAAGTTTACAAGCTAAGGAAGGTACTTTATGAACTTAAACAAGCACCGTGTGCTTGGTACAGTCGTATAGAAGCTTATTTCATGAAAAAAGTATTTGAGAAATGTGATTATAAGCACACTATGTTCATCAAGATTAACAAGGAAGGTAAAGTCTTAATCGTGAGCTTGTATGTGGATGATCTAATCTTTATTGGAAATGATGAATCAATGTTTGAAGAATTTAAACATTCAACGAAGCACGAGTTTGATATGACTGATCTTGGCAAGATGAGGTATTTCCTTGGTCATGAGATGTTGCAAAATTCTAATGGTATTTTTATTAGTCAAAAGAATTATGCCTTGGAGGTAATGCACATGTTTGGAATGGATAAGAGCAACTCTGTTTTCAATCCTATTGTTCTTGGTTGTAAACGTGTGAAAGATGAAGAATGAGTTAAAGTAGATAAAACTTACTATAAGTAGATTATAGGGAATCTCATGTATCTCACTGCTACATGACCAGACCTAATGTTTATAGTAAGTATGATTAATAGGTATATGGAAAATCCTACTAAATTACACTTGCAAGTAGCAAAAAGAGTGATGCGATATCTAAAATGAACTTTTGATTTTGGGATTTTCTATAGGAAGTGAGGAGATGATGAACTTATTGCTTATACTGACAGTGATTATGCTAGAAATTTAGAATATCAAAAGAGCACTTTACGTTATGTTGTCTTATTGAGTCCGGGGACAATTTCTTGGTCATTAAAAAAAACATGTAGTGAGTTTATCCACCACAAGGCAGAATTCATTGCTGCAACCTCATGTGCTATCAGATAGTTTGGTTAAAAATGGTGTTAAGAAAACTGGATCAAAATCAAGGCAAGATATGTATTATTCAGTGTGATAGTAGCTCTGCAATCAAGCTTTCAAAGAATCCAGTGATGCATGGTCGAAACAAACACATTGATGTGCGTTTTCATTTCTTCGAGATCCTACAAAGATGGAACTGTGGAATTGGTACACTGTGATACACAAGATCAGTTGACTAACATAATGACAAAGCCACTCAAGTGAAACACTTTTGTCAAGTTGCGATAGCACTTGGGAATCTGTTCTGAAACTGATGTAAACTGAAGCTTGTAGCATCCAGGTTAAGGGAGGGAATGTTAATTTATGTTTAGTGTATTGTTTAAGTAGTCAGTTATTACCACGTATGTATTTTTCTTTTATGCTGGGATGTTTGTTACTTGTTGATTTAGTCTTCCTACCATGTTTGTAGCAGTTATTAAACGTGGGCTATGTTATTGTTTTTAGTTTTTTATTTCGGTTCTCTGTAAGGCTAATTAACAGCCAAGTTTGTCATTGAAATGATTAAAACGATTTCCTCTATTCTATGTGTGCAACCTCTTCAATCTATATTTTTTTATAGTAAGTTCATGTTTGGTAGTGCTGAAATTGTTTTTTAAGTGCTGAAATTTTAAGTTGTTGATGAATGTGTAGATAAAAAGTAGGTTGTAAGTCGTGAGTCCTATTAAATGTGTGGATAAAAAATATTTTCGACTATTTTGATCATTTAAAATTATAATTTAAACAACCCCAAGCATGTGCTAAGTTCCTTAAGATGGAATTTAGAGAAATTATAACTTATTATACAATGTAAAATTTATTCTTATTTATAATTGACGTAAGTTGAGACCAGAATTTTTATAAATGCATGGAAGTTATTCCTATAAAAAGTATAGAAATTTTATTGTATTCTTTTTTCCTTGAGGAAATTTAGATATGATGAGTGACAATAACAACAATAACATAGTGTGATAAAACAATTGGTGTTAGTCAATTGGTCATTGGTTTAAATTTTATCAAAAAAGGCATGATTGATTCTCAATCAACGAATTAAGAATAATAAAATTCGTAAGCAACTCATTTCTGGTGCGGAAGACATGAAAATCCCTACCAATACAATGATTGGTTGCATAACCCTAAATTAATTGAAAACTAATTAGTAATTAGTAATTAGAACTAACTAATTGCAAATTGTTAGATGTTCTAGGCAGATTTAAGCTATGCAATACAAAGAAAAATAAAATAAAAAGTAAAGAAATAAAGGTCATCTTCTTAAGAGCATGTTTGACAAAGTTTTTATAAAAATTTTAGTAGATTTTAATTTAAAAAAATGATGAAATGTATAATTCAAAAGTTGATAAAATTATATGTCACATAAAATGTGTAATTAAAATTAATTATTATTTTTAACATTTCTAACTTGTCCAACTAGAGGCTAATGGCCCGCTTGAAAGTTTTTTTTTTATCCCATGAGTTTTAGATGATACCGTTTATAAAGAGTTGGAAAAATCGGTGCTTATTAGTTTTGGAAGCACTGGTTTTGGGTAGTTTTTAAATCACCCAAAATTGATGGTGTAATTTGGAGTGTATTTCTCAACCCCCAAATTGGTGATTTTTTGCATTTCTTTAAAATTTATCCACTCTCAAAAATTATTTTCAAAACTATCCTAAACTTAATATTTGTAAAAATAAAAGAACATATGCAAAAGAAAAAAATATATGCAAAACATAAATTTAATTTTATATTTTTAATGATATGTGATATATAAAATTAAAATTTTTTTTTTAATATATAGACATATATAATTTGATTCTTTTAAAAAAAATTTAGAACCGCTAAATAATAAACTACCAAGTATGGGTTACACCGTTTCAAAAACTACTACTAAAAACCACTCATAGCCGCTTTCTTCATAAACGCCCAAAATCGATACTTTTAGTGGGGTAAGAAAGATGAAATCTGAAAGTAAGCGAACTTCAAACTTCAAGTCAAGAAGTCCGGATAGGATCGTAGTTGATGCTTGACCTCCATACTTTAAAAACCATCATAACTGGTAATCCAAAACTCTCAAGCATGTCCTAAATGACCCAACCTCATCCCACCTCCAAACCCACAATCGCCTGACACCAACAAATCGCCAATACTATTCCCCACAACTGCAATGCACCACCTTCCTCCATCGGCACAATCCTCATCCCCCACTACATAACATTCAAACACAATGCAACACAATTTAGAGTATGTTTGGCAAATCTCTTTGTAGATTATGAACGATTATTTTACAAAATGTGTGGATAAAAAATAGAAAAAAATTGTAGGTCTTATCAAATGTGTGGATAAAAATAATATTTGACCAACTTATAAGTACTTATAAGTAGTAACATACATGCTCTCAATTAGTGCAACACCCAAATTTACCAACTACCGATGATCTTCAACTATAATCAATGATTGTTGCCTGTGTCCAATAGTGATGTTTTCGACATTTCTAACACTATGATGTCTCGTCGCTTCAATATTTCCTACATATGCAGCGGCGGTTTTACAGATCCAGTAGTAGCTCGTATAAAATTCAGAACTTCACAAACAAGAATAAGACAATGTTCACACAATGAAGTCCTTTTGAACGAGGATAGACAACAACTTTAGGGATTTCCTCCATCAAATTATCAGGTTTTGCTCGAATGCAAAACTCTAGTACAGCGCATACAAAGCAGAGTCATCTTGTACAGCCATAGTGGAAAGCTCCAGTCAAATCGATAACACGTGCATTCGTTGACGACCCATTAGAGAAGCAAAAGAGAAAGACACCATAGAAAGAACAAATTTACTTGAACAAGAGCAAAGTGGAGATAGAGATTGAGATCATCGTTTAAACCTAAGAAAGTTAAAAAAAGCAAAAAAAAAAATTTGAAATCATCATGACGTTATCCAAACGGTGTCGTATTGGTTGAAATAATGAACAGTGTAAATTTAAGCCTATTATATTATTGTAGTGATACATTTATTAAATGTGGGTAAATTTAACAAATACTCACCAAACTTTGAACTTGTTAATACTTACTCACCGAACTTTTAATTTTGTTTACCATCCATCATCCTTTAATAATCCGTTAGAATAAGTTAACGAAATTGCCAACGTGGATAACAGAGAACACGCGGCACCAATCAAGCTGTGTTATTTGTCCAACTCAAAGACCGAGGTAAAAATGCGTGCCATGTTAACAAATGGAGGACCAATCTTCATCATCTTCAACTATGGAGGACCAATCTTCATCATCTTCAACTAACCCAGGACCGGAGTCGCAATTTTCCAAACTCTCCCTTACCTTCACGCCTTCGCCAGAGACTCGAGAGTGATCGAACGGAACCACCCATTGACAGAGGAATATGGATTTAGGTAAGTGACCTGGACGGATTCATTAACGCAAGGCGCCGCAAATGCAACCAAACCCATATTCGATTTCTTGTTCTCAAACCCTAATTCTTGTGTGGAATTTCAATCAAGAGACGACAAAACCCGAGAAAGCGCCAATTGCACATTTGAACCAACAAAATAAAGAAAAAAAGAAACTTTACCTAATTTAGGTAAGCGCCAAAATGAAAAAGTATGCGGGCTAGAATTTCATAACAAAACAAGAATTTTTGTAGCAAAGAAGATCGATCGATCTTTGTGGGTGGTTTCGTCAATCGATCTCCATCTCCGGTGAAAGGCAAAAAGTTAAGGGCTAGGGATTGTAAAATTGCAGCTCCGGTCCCCCAAGTTAGTTGAAGATGATGAAGATTGGTCCTCCATTTGTTGACATGGCACGCATTTTTAACCTCGTCTTTGAGTTGGACAAATAACACAATTTTGATTGGTGCAACGTGTATCCGTTATCCACGTTGGCAATTTTCGTTAACTTATTCTAACGGATTATTAAAGGATGATGGATGGTAAACAAAATTAAAAGTTCGATGAGTTATGAGTGACACTTTAAAGTTCAGTGAGTAAAGATAACAAGTTCAAAGTTTGGTGAGTATTTGTTAAATTTACCCTATTAAATGTTTGCGGGCTAAAGTGCTAGCTAAATTTAGCAAATTAGTTAACTTATGACAATAATAAATATTCTTAGTTAATAAACTAAAACACTTGTAGGAGAGATAAATTTGACTTTAACCTAACATCTTATATTAATAGTTGAATTAACACATCTATTGTAGATGCTTTTAGGGGAATATTGTCATTTTACACAAATTTATCAGAGTTTTGGGCAAACCGTCCGTAAGGACTGAATTTGCAATGGATAATAAAAAAATCAAGGATAAGTCTGCTACTTTGCTTAAAAATGGGGATGAATGTTGCAATTTACCCTTTTTTAAAAGGAAAAGGTTGACCTCTTCTCTTCACGTAACGCATTACGCAATATGCAAATTTTTTACTGTAAAAAAAAACAAGATGCAATTTTTTTAGACACAATTACAGTGGAGTCCCTAAACATTTTAGTAAATAACATATTTATGAGTACTTATAAACACTTATAAATTAGTTAAACATAATTTTATTTATATATTTTGTATAATCACAATTTTTATACACATTTTATCCACACACCTCGTAAAATCAACTGCTTATAATTTATAAATAATTCTATCACACAAATTTATCAGAGTTTTGGGCAAACCGTCCGTAAGGACTGAATTTGCAATGGATAATAAAAAAATTAAGGATAAGTCTGCTACTTTGCTTAAAAATGGGGATGAATGGTGCAATTTACCCTTTTTTAAAAGGAAAAGGTTGACTTCTTCTCTTCACGTAACGCATTACGCAAGATGCAAATTTTTTACTGTAAAAAAAAAAAAAAAGATGCAATTTTTTTAGACACTATTACAGTGGAGTCCCTAATATTTTACAAAGTGTAAATAACATGTTTGAAACTGATGAAATATAATTTTTATTAATACATTTCTATATGATCACAATTTTTATACACATCTTGTATAACCAATTGCTCATAATCTACAAAAATTCTACCAAACAAGCACTAACCGACATTTATTGATGGAAACCGTGAAAGGGGATTGAGTGTTAATTTTTAACAGTTGAGGAACAAAATCAGGCAAAAAATTAGTTGGATATAAGATTGCTACTTTTTCCAAAGATTGGGGACTAAAATTGCAATTTACTCTAACAAAAAATATAAAATCCTATCTCTTTTTATTGATTTCTTCAAAATTTTCGATCCTCAATAAAAATCACTTTCAATCGCAAACACAGAACGCCCATCTCGTATATTATCATCTTCTTCTACTCTGTTTTTCTTAATTTCTTTCTCACCATACAAATTCTGTAATTTTTTCCTATCCATCTGATAACAATAATAATGTCTCAGGTACATTTCCTTTTTAATTTTTCATTCAAGCAATTAAATGCGTTTCATTTTTATTTTTTGTTATGTTCGGTGTTGGATTTTCTGATTTTTTTTTTTCTATTGCCCATGAATTTAGATATATTTTTTGGCGTATTTTGTATGTGTTGGTGATTTTGGGTTGGAAAATATTGAACTGGGTTTAATTTTCTAAGCTGAAAAATAAGGAAATGCATAAAATTGATGTAGTGTTCTATTAAATTCTGCGAATTTGTATTGTATCATTATTTTTGTTCATATGAATATTAATTTGACTTTTCTTCGTTGGGAAGGAAATATTTGTGTTATTTTTGGTGATATAGATGTACAAGGCCTATTGTTTAAAGCTAAAATATTTGAGAATAAATTCGTAAACTCCTTCTGTTATTGATCTCTTCATTTTTTTTAAATCTTTAATATAAAAAAAAATAGTACTTGTGTTTATCGAATCTTATTTACCAATTTTGAGCCAAAAAAAAAAAAAAAAAAAAAAGTGCTAAATTGAAGAGAGAAGACTTGTTTATTATTCTTATTTATTGGCAAATATTCTGGACTCTGTTGAAGAGCTGATATTTCCTTTCATTATGAAAACTGAAAATATGAATTTAACTATTAAGAAGTATACTAAACAAAGAAATTTATGTCTGGTTATACTTTATGAATGGCCTGACATGAGTTATGTGCAAATTGCAATCAAGATTCAGACTTTCGCAATGTAGCACTCTCAAAAAACATTGGCTTAATATTAGTAACACTCAGAATGAAGGATGTATTGTGATCCAAATATTATACCCTGTGATGTTGTGCTATGTTGATGCAATTTGTTGACATGATTAATCATCCTATGTTTTTTATCTTGACAACTTCAAACCTTGTTTCTGTTCGGTTGCAGACTGTTGTCCTTAAGGTTGGCATGTCCTGCCAAGGCTGTGTTGGAGCTGTGAAGAGGGTTTTAGGAAAAATGGAAGGTTTGTCACCGTTTCCTGATATCAGCTATAATGAATCTCTTTTCTTTTCCTAGATGTCAAATTAATAGCTTTAGACCCCTCAAGATCATTATCGCCCACTTGAGGTTAATAATAAAATGCCCAAAAAAGGAAAGACAAACGAGTGCACACCTCAGATATCTTGAGGCTTATGTCTCAGAAGTCGAGGCATAAACCTCAGTAAGTCAAGGTCAGGTCGTTCAACGATAGCCTCACTTAAGGTGCGTTTTGAGGCTTCCAGACAGCTTTTTAAAACAATGTTGCCCAGGCGATAGAGCGTGAGTGTCTTTTCCATGCTATCATTTGTGTTTTCCTTTTCAGTCTTTTTTGTTGGCTAGGACCTTTTGATATGACAGACGCTGGTTAAATGTCGCTTTCATGATTCTTAAGCTTCAATCGTTGTACATCAATGACAATAAGTAACCACTTTTTAGAGTGTGCGTATGTGTGCCCACACTCTGTGAAGATGAATGTTTTGCTAGCACTCTGCAGCGATTTGAAGTCTATTTGTACAATGTACACAATAACTTTCAGTTTAATAAATCCAAATAAATGTAATGTGTTGTTGGCTTAATAAACCGGTAGTCGAATTTTTATAAAACCCTATTAATGTACTGTATTGTTGACTTATGACATCTCGATGAACAGGTGTTGAATCATTTGACATTGATATTGACCAGCAAAAAGTGACCGTGAAAGGCAATGTCCAGCCGGAAGCAGTTCTGCAGACTGTTTCAAAGACTGGGAAGGCGACTTCTTTCTGGGAAGCACCCGCTGAACCAGAACCAAAGCCTGCAGAAGCTGTTGCTGTTGCTTAATATACTCATTTACTACTGGATAAATAGAATGTACGATAAGGAACTCGATTTAATAACCGTAATAAAAACATTGTGTGTGGGTGTTGTGGGAGTATTTGGCAAGCTTTGTATGCAAACTTGCAATGTGAACTTGTGTTATTGTCTATAAACAGAGAGTATTTCTTTTCTCAACCGCTGTCCCAAAACAGATTACTTGGTTGCATGTGTGTCTGTTCTTTAATTTGATTGAAGTTAGGCAGTTAGCTCGATCTTGGCTAGAAATAAAAAATTTAATTTGAGGACCCTAAATTTGTCAAATAATTTATACAAAGGTCTTAGCGTCTCGTAAATGGTTTGTGCCAATTCATTGTAGTCCAAGATTCGACTTCCTTCTCAAGACGATCAGTGTGTGGCTAAGACCAGCACGGGCCATGCCAAACTTGGAACTTTTTCTGCATAGACTGGCAGCCTGACTGGAGTCGATCTAACAAAAAAGTGCGAGCAGACCATGCTAACCCAAAAACCGGCCAGGCCGATTTCCACTACTACTTGAGGTGGGTAACCCTAACCCCCTTTTGATATCATAAGCATGCCTCATGTTTCATTCATTGATGCTTTGGTTGACTTGTCGCAAACATTTTGAGAGAAATGCTTCATGGGATTGAACTCAACCCTTTCTTTCCCGCACAACGCTCTTCTTTCACTGTCATTACCTCGCCTCATTCGCCTATGCACCAAAAAAAGTTCCATTTCCAAAGGGAAAGCAATTCATGCTCAGCTTATTACATCTGTTTCGAACCCAGATGTCCAAACAAATAATCATTTACTCTCAATGTATTTAAAGATGGGCCACACTGAATATGCCCTGAAACTGTTCGAGCAAATGCCTGAAAGAAATGTTATCACTTGGACAACGCTAATCTCCTCGTATTCTCAAATGGGTCTTTCAGAAAAGGCCTTAAATTGCCTTAGATCAATGGCTCTTGATAATGGGATTTCTCCAAATAATTATACTTATGTTGGCGCCATATCGGCTTGTGCTAATATGCGCGCTTTAAGAGCTGGGAAAGAAATACATGGGAAAATATATAGGACTGAGGAGATTGCTAATAGCTTTGTTAATAACTGTTTGATTAACTTTTATGGGAAATGTGGGTTATTGAAGTCGGTTAGGCTAGTGTTTGATGGCATTTTGGAGCCCAATACAATTAGTTGGGTTTCACTTATTGCTGGTTATTGCCAGCACGGGGAGAATGAGGAGGGGTTGAGAATTTTCTTGAGGTCTTTGAGGATGGGAGTGAAGGTTAATGAGTTCTCTTATGGTAGCGTTTTGGGTGCTTGTGCTGCCTTGGAGATGTTGGAGGTTGGAATGCAACTACAAGGCCTTGCAGTTAAGTGTGGTATTGTGATGGACCAGTATGTTGTGACAGGGTTGGTTAATTTTTACGCAAAATGTGGTGAATTGGAGTTAGCATGCAAGGCTTTCAGAGAGGCAGATGAGCCGCCGTTGACAGCTTGGACTGCATTAATTGGAGGTTGTGTGCAGCTAGGAAAAGACAGGCAGGCAATTGTTCTTTTTCGTAAATTGCTTTCTACGGGCTTGAAGCCAAGTGAGCAAACCTTGGCTTCTGTGCTTGGAGCCTTTGCTAATGAAAAGGAAGTTATGGGCGGGACACAGCTCCATGGTATAATCATAAAATTGGGATTTGATGCTTTCATTTTTGTCTGCAATGCTGTGTTGGATTTTTATGCAAAAAGTGACCATCTTGAGGAGTCTTTGAAAACTTTCTGGGAAATGGATGCTCATGATATTGTTAGTTGGAATGCTTTAATAGCTGGATGTGTGAACTCAGGTCACTATGAAGAAGCAATTAGATTCATCCGGAACATGTCTTTGGAGGGGTTCAACCCTAATCTTTACACATATTCTAGTCTTTTAGGTATGTGTGGGGATTTGCCTGCAATTCAGTGGGGCAAGCAAACTCATTGCTGTGTCATAAAACCGGGATTCGATTCCAATGTGGTTGTTGGAAGTGCTCTCGTTGACATGTATGCCAAGTGTGGACGATTGGATGATGCTCAGAAAGTTTTTAATGTTCTTCCTAACAAGAATTTGGTTTCTTGGAATTCCATGATTGCAGGGTATGCCCAACATGGGTTGTGGACGGAAGCTTTGGAGATTTATGACATTATGCTAAAGAATGGAGTTAAACCAAACGACATCACATTCGTTGGAGTCTTGTCTTCCTGTGGACATGTAGGACTTTTGGAGGAGGGACTGCACCACTTTAATTCATTGGTCAAAGACTTCAAAATTATCCCAAAAACGGATCACATTGCTTGTATGGTCAGTCTATTTGCCCGCAAAGGACAAATGAGAGGAGCTTATGATTTCATAAGCAGTTATCTTGGGCAGCTGGATAAAGTAGTTTGGCGTTCTCTTTTATCAGGCTGTATGACTAACAAAGACTTGGAATTGGGTAAATATGCTGCTGAAAAGATTTTGAGTATTGATCCAGATGATACGTCGGCTCATATCATGCTATCAAATATTTTTGCAGATTCAAAGATGTGGAACGAAACATCACGAATCAGGAAACTGATGAAAGAGAGGGCATTAAAGAAAGAAACGGGGTATAGTTGGATCGAATTACAGAACAATATATATTTTTTTTCAGCCGGTCACGATATGCTACTACAGAGAATTGGGGTTCTTGAAGTTCTAAGTGGATTGACATCCCAATTGTTTGATGCAGGATATGTTCCTGATGCTCTGGTCTCATTGGTTAATGGAGACTAAACCATAAAACGAATAAAAGAGTAACTTCTGCTTCATCCTTGGTTGGTCTGTAATCAACTTCAGTTTACCAGGGGAAAAAAAATCGAAAAATGGAATATTGTCTCGAGGTTGTGATTGATCTGGACAAAATACATGTCCAAATGTAGTTCAACTTCATGCTAAGATCATATCCTGGTATTGTGAAATGAAGAGTTGTATGAAATGTATAGCTCAAGATTAACACCAATGTCCTGCAGGAAGGCCTACACAGGCTCTGACTATTAATGTTAATTATAAGCTGACGCTGATCTTGTTTGCCTATGCTTAAATAATAATATAAACTAGTCAAATTTGTTAAACATATTTTTTATTTACACAGTTCGTAGAACCCTCAACTTACTACGTACTTATTATCCACGTTTTTATAAGCACAAATGGTCCTTAACATTTGCCCTCAGTGCGGAAATGGTCTTTAACATTTTTTTTTTTTTTGGCACAAAAGTTCCCAACCTATATGTATTGGTGCGTAATTGGTCCTTATCAAGTTTTTCACGATCATGTAGCAATTATATATACTTAAAGTATAATAATTTTACAATTTTTTTTTAAAAATTTAATTGATACGATTATAGTAATATATTTAATATGTTAAATTAAATATTATTTAATAAATATACTGGGCCCATTTGCACATTTGGCAAATGTTAGGAATTCAATTGCAATTTTTTCTAATTAAAACTAAGTGCATATTTGTCTTTTTCATCAAATAAAGACTAATTGTACACCAAAATACATAGATTAGAAACTTCTGTGTTAAAAAACAAACATTAAAACCCATTTCATACTGATGACAAAAGTTAATGACCATTTATACCAATTTTCCTTTAAATTATAGGAAGAGGAACATCACCATCTCAAAGTATAATCTTTTAGTTGAATGTATAACATTTTCATTAGATCATGGCTTGTGGTGGTTGCCAAAGGGTTTATTTGTATTGGATTTTTTGCTAGTAGTAGCGATGAACAAAAGTTACAAAATAGTACGGAGAATCTTGATTGATGTAATCGAGTCCAAATTTATTAAAAATAAGACTTGTTTTGTTGTATTCAAGAGTACAATTAACATAGCATTCACCCTTATGTTTCTTTGGAGATTCTTTCTTCCATATTTCAGTCTTCTCTCTCTCTCTTGATCATCTTTGATTCTATTTAATTCAACGTAGATATTCAACCCCATGTTCATTCCTTCTCTTTTCTGTCCATAATTGAAATTTATGCTAACACATTAAACTTGTTGCGTAGTTTGGTTAATAAAGATACCTTGAGATATTTACGTACAATTTATAATGAATAACTATAGATTATCTTAAATATATAGTGTTTATTTGTTAATTAAATTCCATTAAGGTGGTTGATCGTTGTTTGACATGTTTTGACACAATCTAACTCGGATTGGAATACCATTTCATATAAGTTGGATTGGACACTAAAATCTGTTCATGTTATGGTATCAAAGCAGTTGGCCTATGGACCTTTTCTGTCGTACCAGTACATATTAGTTTTTGTAGAATGACACTTGCTATAGTCATTTTTGACGTGGCGGGCACGTGGTTCAATAAGGAAATCATACAAGCTAACCAAGCAGGGGATCCCCTTTGTACAAACGCTACCGAAGCCAACTACTCAATCACCAAGCAAAACATGTCAAGCCAACGACCGATGGTAGCTATGAGGTCCACAAACGGACCGTCGGGGATGCAACAAGCTACAGCATCAGTAGAGGCCTTGGCCCCCTTGACAGGATTCATGTATTAAATCTATTCCTGGTGACTATACATACAAATGCTCAAAATAATCAACATAAGAATATTTACCAAAACATGGGAAAACCCACCAATGCCAGATTATAAAAATAAATAAATAAATGAACGACGCCATAAGGCCCAATTTCCAAGCAATCACAAACTTCACAATCAGGGAAAAAGAGGACCTACAGATACGAAGTACTTGGGTAGATACAGACTTGAAGAGAACTGTATCTGCATTTATGCTTGAAATCTCTGTCCCGTCCATGAGGAAAGCATGCATGCTTCACTTACCAAGATTTTGAAGCTTCCCTAGTAACAATTTCCTGCTCAAGCTATTCAACAGTTGGAAAAATCAAGTCAGAATAAGGAGGTGAACAAAAAATGTACACAATTGAACACAAGTCAAAATCTAGGAATGATTAAGTAGGCAAGATAAAATTGTCTAGATAATTGGAAGCGCTGAAAATAATAGATATGTGAGCAGCAAAAGTAAGTCCAGCCGCAAAAAGGAGTGAACAGTGGATGGTATAGATAAAAAGTTATGTTCCACTTTCCAAGGTTAGACGACAAGAGAAATTGATATGCGTGTCCTAGAAAACTATTAAGATTTACTTTAATCACCAAAGGAAAAACAAAATCTTGACAAATCACGAATCTATAGTTGGGATCTTCCCCAATTCTCTCCTCCAAAGATATGGTTTTAAATTGCTAGTCACCCTGACTAAGGCCAACATAATGCTGGTAAATGCACCTGGTTAATTCTGTTAAGTACCTGCAAAACCACGAGATGTGTGGGATACTACATACAACCACACTGGGAGAACAAGCAAGTTTCAGAAGTCATAGGCGTACGGAACACAATTACCCCAATGAAGTAGGACAAAGAAATAGAAGGGCATAAAAATAAACAAAATCAAATGATGCCTCTATACAATCCATTATTAAATACATAAAACCAGTGTGATCAATAGATTTGAAGTACCAAAGGTAACAAAAAATATCATCCAATAAGATTGGTAAGAGAACATAATAATTGGCATCATGTGTAGGATAAGTACTTTTTTAGACATTTGGTTGATGATCCTAAATACAGGTATCCGGACCTACATAGAAGTGGATCTTGGAAGATTTTAGATCTATATATTATACCACAAAAACAGTGCAGAGACTAATCTAAACTGAATCCGAGTAAAACCATGGCCATCTAATTAGAAGTAATTCTAAATTTCATGAAAACTAAACTTCCAAGTTCGAAAACGTATGGTTCATCAATATAACTAAATGGTAACCATATTAAAAAAAAATTTAAATAATGGAGACTGAGGAAATAATGGTATATTCTTCTATATTTACTACTAGAATCCAAAACAGTGGCAGGATCACAGAAAATTATTTACTTCACAAATTTGTGGGCTACTACAAAATTTCCTGTAAAAAACATTTCAGTTTCACACGCACCTACACACGAAATATATGGTCACCAAGTATTTTGGGTTCACACTATACTGGAAATAAATGCTAGACGAAGCATTACCTCAACAAACATCCCCGTCTAACTTAATAGCTAGCGAGATATATAGAATAAGCACATAGTAAGTTTCACATACACTATTTTCTAGTCAAAGAAATTAGGACGAATAAGAATTACAGGAGAAATCCTATGTCGTGGCCTCTAAAACTATGTTGCACTGCATCATAAATTAACTATCACATGTAATTTGTTTGCATTCTCTGTTTCCTTGTAGATATAGATTATATTTGTACTCTTGCACAGAACTCCACATGAAGTCATTTAACATAAGAAATTGCAAAAAGTTTCATCATCTGGAGGTATTAATGCTTAGCATTAGGAAGGTACAGAATTTCATCCACCACGAAGTTCAAATTATAACTTCAATCTGCAAAAGTAACAGATATTCCATTTTCTTCAAGGAAATGGAAACACTTGAACCACAAGTTGCATTTAAGACAAACAAGCTCTACTCAGTTTTCATATCTAAGATATTTACTACTATTACAGATCCATTTTCTAATTGATATCTAATCGACTGTTTTGGTCTTTGAATTGGGTTCCTGATTCGAGGGATAGACATGTGAGGGAGGCACCCCTCACATCCCTTCACATAAGGGTTGTGCATTGAGTCCATTGGATATTTGTTTGGCTATAACTTATAAGTAGTTGACTAGAAAGTACAAAAACAAAGGATGCAACAAGGGAGAGGAAACACAATATAATATAGTAGTACATCAGATCACTTTTGGCAGGAAAAGGAAAAAGAAAATAAAGGATAAAAAGAATCAAAATTTATTTAAACTATCGAGTTATTATATAAAAAACTTTGGAAGGAGGAGAAAAATGGGCGTTGACAATCTCTCTTCATAGTTTAACCCTCCTTGCCTATAATAATGAGTTATAAACACCTGATACTAATACCAGTCTAGTGTCTCTTCACAAGCTAGTTTACTAACTTTAAAAGGACAATTTGGGAGGAACAGCATTAAGCATAAATTTATTTCCTAAGTTCCTGGTCGTATTTCCTAAAGTAAATAAAGAATTATGGAACTTGATCGAGATCGTCATATTTTTCAGGGAGCGAGGGGGTATCACATTAATATTTTTTTTTAAAGTACCATTTTCAATGTCAGGAGTATATTTATTAGCATTTCCATTTTTGTTCATAATCCTAAATGCAAGAATTGAAGTTTCTCAATAATGTTTTCTTCAGGTCTCCCCAGTCAGAAGTTCCCTATTATGAGTTCGTACTGAGGAAAGCTTTAAGAGTTCACCATCTCAATGATAGTGGCATTTGGTCCCACTTACGTGCTCCTAAGAAAAGGTCAAGTGAGTATCTCAAATTATCCAGACATAGATATAGGCAATCAATTGGAAACCATTCAGCCAATGCACAGATATGGTTCCATAATAAAACCATTCAAATGAAAAATGTTACCTTGACAATGCTGTCTAACGGGCTTTGCAGATTTTTGTACTCTTGCTTGATATCATTCAATGCAAGGTGACACCTACAAAATGAAACAATTTCCAATAATTCTTGATAAAAGAATGAAATTTAAAGATTAATATGCAAGATACTGATTTTTATGCCATAAGTAATATCACTCTTTTCTGGAAAATATTTTCTACAGTCTTGACAAAATTCCTTTTGAGAGAATATGTTTAGACATGCATAAACAATAGCAGCTAAGGATGAAATGGATAAAAATAAAACAAAGGTATTTTTGAAGAGAAAGGTGAAAGTATGTTCTCACAAATTTTATAGCCGAGGAAAATTAAGAAAACCCTCACCTGACAATATGAACCATGGTCATTCCCATCATTCTAACTATAGTTAGTTATCCCAATATTTCCTGTGATCCTAACCATAGTTAGAGTCAAAATATATTCTACTGAAAATTGAAAATTGACTCCCTCCATTTGGCACTAGATGAGTTAACAGACAGGTTGGAATAAAGCTAACTCTTGCCTATCCACTCCCTTTCTTCTTATTATTAAGATAGGCTGCCCCTTTCCCTATTGAATAGTATTCTTTCAAAGCTTCTTCCCTTATGGGTGAACCATCGTGTTTGGGATCGTTTCTGCCCAATTCACTACACCTGTTTTTCAGTTCACATTTTATTTACCATGTTAAAAAATACACACATACAAACATGGGTTTCATGACCAATTAAGGCCAAGAACAGAAGCTGCATAGCCATGTTTGCTGGAGTCAAATACTGAGCCTTAAGAAACAAATAACTTCCTGCATTGTCTTCTCAAGATTTTCTGCTCTGCATGAACTGACCCCACTGGAAATCAAGAAACGTCAGGGTGGGGGTGGTGAGGGTTGAACTTTGACCCGTTAAAAAGAAGATACTTGTGGCATTAATTAACATAGTGTGATATTATTTACATAAAATTAAATGAGAAGTAGAAAGCCCTCACTACAAGTTTTAGAAAATATAAAGCCTACCTGTCATTATACCCATATGTGCATTTGTATTTGTGCTGCATAATCCTTTTGTCAGTAGTAGTGGTCAATTTTCTTTGGTTCTTTTGCATGTAGTGCACGTAAACTCTTTTTAGAGTGGAGTCACAAATCTAGTAGATGCAATACAGATTTACCTAATAAGCCCGCTGAACATTATCCCTGGCTATGCGACTGAGAAGCTACATGAGCACTAGAAGTCATATATGCCAAAAGGTTAATGCCTCACAGTTACAACACTCAAATCAAAGTGATCGTAGGAATTAATGATGCTAACCACGTTGGTTCAAGAAGAGGAGAACCATAAGTCAGATTAGGGAAATATACTCTCCTAAATCTTCTTATCACTCTGACATTTGCCAACCTGTCAGTTGTCGCTAACACTAACTATTTGCACTTTCAATACCATACAAGCTGCTATAGACAAAGAACGCCATTTACTCAAGCTACAAGAGAAAATATTCTATGGCTATTAAAAGAAACAAGTACACAAACCATTTCTTCTATCTCCTCATATTTCTTTTCGGTTTTCGTAGCAGTAGTCACTGCAGTCATTTTCCCCCTCATCCCGCACATTAAGTGCTGTCAAAATTAATGCCATTAAACCTAATATGCTAAATATTTTAGGAACAGACAGACCTTTTGTATTTGTTATTTTATAACGTTAAAATTACAGCGGCAAGGATCTACGAAGTTCTCCCACAATGACTCACAAAATGACAAACACAATTCTCCAGAATGAAAGCAAATAAGCAACTGGAAGCAATCTATGGGTGTGCTTAAAGATAAAGCTTTCTTACCGATCTCTGGATTTATCATCAATAGCCTGGCGCAAATAAGTGCATGCATTTCTCAACCGACAAGCTCCAATGCTGTCAATCACATTCAAGGACATAATCATTTCAACAGCAAGACAACAGTTATAGGTAAATGTCAAACACATAAAAGCAATACTGGACTATCATTAATGCAATCTTCCAGAAACTCCAGTCAACTATGGAAAATATGAGGTGTCAACATACAACTACAGATTCCTCAGAAGAACTTAAGCTGAAATGTGAGGGGATTTAAATCTACCCATGCATGAAAACATTATCTCTGCATAATGTTCCATGATATCAAAGCAATTCTAGGTCTTAAATGAATGCTTATAATGTTTCATGATATCAAAGCAATTCTAGGTCTTAAATGAATGCTTAATAAAGAAAAACCAGCCATAATATTACCATGCAGCACTTCCTTTGAGCTTGATACAATGCACATACATTTGGTTGAAGTCCACAAGCGGTTGATCTCTATTGACAACCAAGACAAATAACTAAATTCAGAAAATAAAGTTCCCTGCAAGAACATAAAAGTAAAGAAATGCTGTTGACATTGTAATAAGAACTTACATAGCTTTTACCATTTCCTTCACAACCTTACGAACATCGGCTAAAAATACAGGAATAAGTTCCACGAAAAATAATGGACCATTATCCTCCTTCAAAGAATGACATTGCCGAAAATAGTCATCAACCAAACCCTACAAGCAGTGAAAATCAATCAGTATCGTTATCGTCTGAAAAATTACTATTCAATAGATCAAATATTTTGTCTTTGACAAGAGACAAATGATAGGATACCCTATCTTCAAAATAACATCAAACTCATTCTAGCACCTACTGCGTCTAGTTTTCTACAATGAATATAAAAAGAAAATTCCAATTGGGGAAACTACTAAAACAAAATTCTTTTCCACGAGCTTAATTTATTGTTTTGATGTATTTCCCACACAAGTGTGGGAAATAACCCAAAGAGTTGTTAAAATATGCACTAAAACGTTTCATTAATCAATTTCCAACAACAGATATGTTAAAATGCAAGCACAGATAAATATATACATGTGTACAAACGGGTAAACAATTTCGTATATACCAACTAGATGTGTATAATACATATATGAATGCAGTCCCACATATACACAAATATGAATGTTTTTACAGGATACGCAATCTATAACAATCACTCACATTGTTCATTACTCCGCCTAACTTTTAACTGAATTTCCAGTGAGAATTTTACCCTTTTTAAAGAATTAACCTGAACTTAACTTCAATGCTACAAAAAATTAAATCAAAACCCTACTTAAATTCTTCCAATAATAAATAAAAATAATTACAGCCCATTAAACCAAATTCGAAAATTAAAATTTTCAATTAAATAAAAAATAAAATTACATAAAAGAAAAGGAAAATTACTAGCTGTTGGAGTTCTCCAATGCGATTAAGTAGCAACTGGTTGAGAGATTTCGTATCCATTCTCTTATAATCCATGGCTCAACAGTCCGAAGTACACACAACAAACGAATTAACAAAACGAGTTGTGGATTTTCTTTACATGCCAGTAGTAGTTCTGTTGTCTGTCCTAGTACATTGGCGCAAAGGCGATTCAGGTGATGTTGAATGAGGAGTTTCTTCAAAAATGGCATTAGGTTTTTTAGTCTTTCTCGATTTAAACGACTTTGTTTTCATACATAGATTTTTCCTTTTCTTTTCAAATTAGTCCAAAATCAACACTAAATTTGTGAAATTACTATCTTTTATTTCTTTCTTAAAATACATGTCACACTTTGGATTTAAAAACTAACTATATTATTTTATAGCCGTTTTAATATTTTCATCTAATTCAATTATTCTTTTTAACCACAAATGTACGTGATTCAAACTTTTCAAAACTAATTTTGAATTAAAACTCATTTTTTTTTTACAAATTTCCTCACATTGAATACTAATATGAATTTTGAAAAACGTAAGAAACTCTGGTAATCTTTTTTTTGAGTAGAATTTAAAAATAATTATTGCAAGTTAAGATAAATACATGACGATAAATAATTGGACCAAATTTTTTATTAAATTTCCCAATGAAACAATAATAAATTTATAGGACTTGTGCTAATAATATTCTACATTAACATCACAATTATCATAATTAGATGAAACAATGTCCCTAAAATTGAAGGGTTGGGGAATATATGGTGGTTTTGTACATCTCAAAAGTGCCCAATTCACCCCATGAAAGAAGGGGTGGTGCTTGATTGTTGCAGCACCCATCATAGACCCCATTCTCTTGGTGGGATCCTTGTTCAAGAGTTGGCTTATCAAATCCTTAGCCGACGGTGCCACCACTGGCTCCTTGGGGAATTCTAGCCCCCGAGCCACAATGTTAGCTAGGGTAAATTCGTTGTCGACCCCTTTAAACGGTGTTATACCGTATAAAAGTTCGTACAAAAAGATCCCTAGCGTCCACCAATCTACCGCATTGCCATGGCCTTCTCCTATCACTATTTCTGGGGACAAGTATTCATGGGTCCCAACAAAGGACATTGATCGGGCATCAACGGGCTCCGCCACTATCTTTAGGGTTCCACTGTATCCTGACCTCTTCTTCTTTCCACGAAAGCAAGTGTACCGTGGCACGACACAGTTCGGTAGAATACATGATTTCATTGAGAATCGAATTGATAGATCTGTTCTTTGATCGTGTGGCTGATGAGTTTTTGGTTGGGGATGATCATAAACAAGTTGTGCCGTTGGTGTTGAATTATCACATTTTAGCGAGAGATCAAAATCCGTCAACATTATGTGACCATCTGATCGTACTAAAATATTTTCGGGTTTCAAATCACGATATATTATTCCCAACATGTGTAGGTATTCTAGAGCAGCCACCACTTCAGATGCATAGAACCTGATAATTAACAATAACAATCATCAAAACGTATTTGTTACATTATTGTTTAATATTTTCTAGAATTAATACAAAATTAATGATTTAACCATTTTTGAACTTATCTAGTTGTATTATATCACAAAGTCAGCTCTATTGGCCCATACTGAAATGACCACATAACAGAATAATTTTGACATTATAATCATTTTCTCAATCCGTCTAGCTAGCAATAATTAAGTAAATCAAATCCTCTTTAATAATTTAAATTTTACTAAATTTAACTTTCACGAAAAATAAATTTCAACCGCATGCGTGAAGGACGTGTAGAAAGCGATGATCGTGTACAATTACTCACCGGACGGCAGCTTCGTCGAACCTTTTTCCTGGTTGTCGTTGGCGGAGAATGTGAAGGTCACCTCCGGGACAAAACTGAGTCAACAAACAAGACCACCTAGGAGAATCCAATATTGTATAGAGTGAGGGCAAAAAAGGGTGGTCCAACATTTCAAGTATTTCCCTCTCTATCCCTGCCCTACTCTCTTTGTTCCTATATGCCAACTCCTCTTTGTCCATAACCTTGGCTGCAAACATGCACCCTTTAGACCCTTTGAGCTCCACAAGATACACAGTGCCTATGTCACCACTCCCAAGCTTCTGAATGAAGGTGAAGTCATCAAGTGTTGTATGGTGCATACTCGGAACATCAGCGGTGGTGGTAGTGGAGGCGGAGCTAGGAGTATTGTCAAGGGTATCGGCCGTTTCTTCCATATATGTTTGCATGGTGGAGCAATTTGGTGTCAAGAAAGATGAATGATATATAAAGGAATATGGGGAGAAATCAAGAATGATTGCAGGCAGAATATAGTAGGGGGAATGTTTTGGGCCGGCAATATGGGGGGGCTGGGTCATTCTGCCGGCTGTTTGAATTGACTCCGGGCCCTTTAGTTATTAATTTTTATTCAAATCCTTATGATTAATAATTATTGTGGACATCATAATCCTCTTAGAATCTTCAATAGATAATAAGAAGTAGAAACCAAAATAAAAAATAAAAAATTGGTAATCGGAATCATTCTGATGCTTACGTCACAAAATTTTTAACGTTAAAGAGAAAGAACTCGATTAACTAAAGTCTGAGTCTAACAAAAGTCGAAGAATCACTTGTTAGACCTGTGAGATCGTCAGTTCGAAAATAGGAAGATATCTACCGTGCTTAGTCAGCACATGTGGATCCTGCCATGTATCCACCATGTTGGATACTAGTTATAACCACTTATAATTAATTAAAGTATTATTATTAAGCAAATGAATGCTGCCAAATAGTCCATGTCAGTGACAAAATCAGCATAGCATAGTGTATCTTAGATGGTGTTGTTGAAACTTGAAGGCAGCAGCATGAATTAAATTACTATATAAATACTAAATATTATACTCCAAAAAATCTTGAAGAATATTCGATTCTGTTCAAAATTATTACTGTTAATCAACAAAAGATCTTTGTTTAAATATTTCCTGAGTGTTTGAATGCACATGTTTTATTCACTAACGTGTCTCAAGAAAGATGATTATGAGGTGTAACTTAAGAGACTCGGTGTGTCTTTAATTAGTCGGCCTTCAGAATTCTTTCTCCATAAACGCCACATATGAAACTTTAAATAAATAAGGAAAATTAATAAAAGAGTAATGCTACAGAAACAACAACTTGGACTAAAACTTGAACAATTATAGATAAAATGTCAAAAATGTCCTTTAAAAAGAAACAATTCAAATTTTTAAATGTATTTTTTCAAAAGACGCTAAAGATATTTTATCTATAGCGGTTTAAGTTTTGGTCCAAATTTACGTTAGACAAGCATTTTCTTTAATAAAATTGGACAAATGCAAAACGTCATTTTTAAAAAATAGGTAACTTTTAATAATATTTATAAAAATGACAACTTTTTATGCAAATAATCATATATGCCCATTTGAAAAAAGGCAAATTTTTTTTTTTTGGGATTCCAAGAGAAGCTACCTATTGACTTTAAAAAAAAAAAAAAAACGACAGTTAAAGTGTTGAATTTTAATAGGTGTCAGTCAAGAGTAATTTTTTTTTTTTTTTGAACGACATTTTGGTCCGTGGAACGACAGCTTGAGCATCGAATGCTGTTTGTTTTGTTTTTTTTTTTTCGTTTCCACGTTCTTCTTCAATTAAATATTAATCTATGAACACAATCTTTTCTAACAATTTTTTAACAATTATATTCAACATATTTTTAGATTAAAAAATAGCTCAAATTAATCTACCACAAAACCTATTGAATTTCTGTTCTTATTGGGTTGGGTTGGGTTGGGTTGGGTTGGGTGGCGATCAAGTGAAATTGTAAATCTAATTTTGAATTAACATTGATTATGTTTGAATGGAATATGTAGAAATTTTATGTAATTCTTTGAGGATAATTTTGTCCAAAATAATCATTTTTGAAGTTGTTATAAAAATTTGTCATATTTAAAAAGTACCACCTGCAATTAGAGCTGACAAATGGACCACACGGACCGGCCCAATCCAAAATTGGAAAGACCACACAAAAGATTGGGTTGAGCTAGTCTTGACCCAATTTTACATGGGCTAGTATTTGCTAGGCCAACCCAACCCAATCCGATTTTAAACCAGCCCAACTTAAATTTTTAACTTATTTTTCCAAAACAATTATTTATAATTTTTTTAGAAAAATTTAAAAGAAAAAAGAAAAAACAAAATCCACCATTTTTCTCCTCCAGCAAATACCTCAACCCCCACCCCAAAACGGAATTTGAGAACAAGACCAGAGGAGGGGATTTCTCTCCCCGGTCACAGGCTGACGACCGAGGGGAGAAATCCCATCTTTAGTCGCACTCCCTAGTTTCGCTGCGAATAGGGGGAAAGAATCCCCCCTATTTACTACCACGTTTCATAGTGACTTGGGTCAAAAAATTTATCAGATCAATCTGGATTCAGTTCGATTGGCCCGGTAGATTAATTGTACCGAACTAAATTGGCCCAATTTTTATTTGATCAATTTTTTATTGGGCCAGCTCAGCCCAGAGTTCGGACTATCTAGGCTAGCCCACTGGGCCAACCCATTTAACCTCCTCTATCTGCAATCATATATTTTCTCAATAAATAAGCCAACTTGAACTCAATATTTCAACATACACTTTAAAAAAAATAAAAATAAAAATAAAGAATAGAGTAATCTATGTATTTATCTCTTAACAAATCGACGGCAAAAGAACAAGATAAACAAAGAAAAACAATTTATAATTAATTTCTGAATTCTTTTATTAATTGGTAAACTCAAAGATTCAGTTTCTTCCCAAATGTTGAGTTTAGCAATTCATGGGCCTCATGGCTGAGTTTTCCAAGTTTGTACAGCTCATAACGTGCTGGGTGGAAAAGGAGCTTAAAAACTGCAGTTCAAGTTCGGCGGACTAATTCAAAAATTACAATGCGAGACAGCATGAAGAAGAAAAAAGTTCGAATCAGGTTGTGTCTGCATATTGAATATACCCTACAAGTTCTAGTATTCCAATAATATGATTCGAGAATTAATAACATTATGCATTATCAAAAAATACTAGAAAATAAATAATAACATTATAGCTACTGGATTATATGATGTCGTCCTAGATTAGCTAATTGACCTTCATTTCCATTCTGTGAAAAGCATCTTCAGCAAATTAGACCAAACTTGGAAGGCTGACAATGGATGGGACATAAGCAACAAAGAGGATGCTTGATACATAGTATTAGACAGAAGGAGATAAACTAATAAACAAGATTTTAACTTTTTTTTTTCCTTAATACTGTATAATCCACTCTAGCAAACTAGCCAAACATGTATCTTAGGAGGTACAAATACATGTTCCCACACACATGACAAGAACCAAATATTTTCATTCTAGCAACAAGCCCAGAAAAAGCAAAAACATTACATGATTAATATGAATGCTTGAAAATCTGGAAGCAAAGACAGAAGGGGAAAATTGAAATCTAAATAATGTCAATTGTTCTTTAAAATGATATGTCCAATAAGAGTATTACATAAATAAGGCAGATACATTGTACAAATAAGAATAGGATGTTTCAATATCAACACTTATACCAGATTACTAAGGATTTTTATATGTATAAGCTGAAACGTTAATCGGGTTCCAGCTAGCCGACTAAATTTTAAAATGAAACAAAAGAAGAAAACTATGATACAATTACCAACCTTGTATCAAATAATTGCAAATGGCATCCCTTCTATTCGAGATGATGCCAGAAAAATTTATAAACAATCAAGCAGTCGAAGATCACCCTGTCGGTGTGACAAGACACCATCTCACAGTCATACTATGTAGGAATTCTGGGAACTCTTTGGACCGCGCTTTCTCCTATGATTGGAACTGATTGCACAGGAGAAGGCATTGACAAGTTCAGAATCTTCTTCGATAATCAAAATCTTGGCGGCATTGGGGTCGGCAAGTAGAAGTTTTGAGACAAGATATCCCGCAATAGACCAGGTCTGAAAAAGATGTGCCTGCTTCCCAATGAACCGCGCTCTTTTGGTGTCGTAATATTCGGGCCACTTGTCTTTTGATATGCGCTTCTCCACAACCTCAATGGCTCTGGCTGCAATTTCTGGTCTATTCATTTTAATGCATGCAACGGTGAGCTGCAACCAATCAAGTGAAATCTCATGTATTAGTGTTGAAGACTAAGAGCTTGTTTGGTGTAGCTTGAAAATTTGCTAAAAAATTGAAGTCAAAGTCATAAAATTAATTTTACCCACACATTTAATGGGACCTACAACTTTTATTAACTTTTCAACTACACATTTTATAAACTTTTTATCAAAATCTGTTAAAAAGTTTCACCAAACAAGCGCTAAATTTAATTTAAATAAATAATGTCTCCCCTCTCATAACTTAAGATTTAAGATGAGGCAGTTAAGCATGGTAAGGCAAAAACAACTATTCATTTACAAAAATTGTGCATGTGTCAAAGCTATCATATGAACGAATTCTACCAGCCCGTAAAAGGGCATGTTTAAGACTAAATTTAGTTAAATAAATGTATTCCCTCTCTATTAGCTTACACTTTTGGATTATAGTGGCGGAGATAGGGTTTTCATGTAGTGTTGGAGGGAAAATTTACATGTATTAATATAAAAAAATTCTATATAAGAGAGTGTTTGGTAGAGTTTAAAATAAACTTTTTTTTTTCCAAACTCATTTTCAACCACATATTTCATGGGACCCACAACTTTTATCAACTTTTCAACCACACACTTCATCAATTTTTATCAAAATCTCCTTAAAAAAATACTTTTAACTCTACCAAACAGACACTAAATCTGGAAAAATTTAAAGATGTTGCGAGGGTGATCCCCACCCCCTACCCCCACAAACCATGTGGCTCCCCACTGTTGGACTAGGTGGTTCAACATTTAGTTCCTAATGATGGGAGGCTATTATGTTATTCTAAGCAGGCCAATTCGATTAAGAAGCATGTCTTGGTAGTCTAAGGATGAGGCAAAGCCAACGCCCTTGGATGGTATTTCATCCAAAGCGGTTGAGAGTGTCACAAGTTTGGTAGTATCCTGAAAATTTTGGTGAGGTAGTGGTGGAGATAAGAGGAAAAAGATTGTATCTCCTGAAAATACAAATTGTTTCTGAAACGAAAAACAGAGAAGGGCATTAACATTGAATTTAGTTTTACCATTTAGGAGGAAATGGTAAAATACTATTATCATACACATTGAAATTGAAATGCAATTTAAAGGAGGCACTGAATCATTTTAGATTCAGCACTACATATAGTAACTAGTGTCATACAAATGTATCAATATGCCCTAACTATAAGAATATCCGCCATCTACAACAGCCCTCAAAAGGCTCTCAAACAAGCCAATATTTTCCCGCAAAATGAAATCTTCATCTTCTAAGCCACGAAAGTTGCTTGCCTAGAAACCCCAACCCAGTTGAGCTCAATTTGATGCGATCAAACTAGAGAGGGGGAATACGTTCATGGATGGAGGAATGCGACAGTTCAAAACTAAGTGGGCGCTGCTTATTAAATTAGTAAAATGCAGCAGTAATTACATGTGACACCTCAGTCGAGATTCAAGAAACATTTTACCTGCCAAAGTAGAGTTGGCCAGGAACCTCCATTGTGGTATGACCAAGGCCTGCATCAGGATCAACGAAAAATTATGACAAGGCAAAGAATTCGAATCAAGAAAATATACACTCGAAAAATAAGAAAGAGGGTTTATTTTAAGCAACTAAGAATTACGTGTTCTTGGGATCGCAGCCAGTGATGATCTGCCACTCCTGGCCTTCAAGTGCGGGATAACATATTTTAAAAGGCATATCTGCCACCAAATCTGACCATTTGGCTTCAATAAGATCCAATATAGCATGTGATTGATCCACAGTTACAAGACTGCTGACAATAGACCACAAATTTCCGAGAGAAAAGAACCGGAAATCCATGTGAGCAGGCTGTAAATTCCCAATTAGATAGCCTCCTTTATTTGGCATCCATTCCACTAACCAAGGAGAAATTTGATCTGGGTAAATATTGAATTTGTTAACAGCGTCGTATGAGTACTCCTCAGTCTTGTAGCGGTAAATCTCGTTGAGTTTTCTCATATCAATCCAATAATACTCCCTTATATGAAATGACAATGCTACAAGGCGATTGTTTAAAGCACGGACAAGATCAGCTGATCCATCCTCTGGAGCAAGCATTTCACGTGCACAGAGTAGTGCTGAATAGAATAGTGCCTGAAACCACATTTTATATCATTTATTTCTAAGCATGCCAAAATGACATGGAAAACTCCCGTAATACAATATCCCTGAAATCCTTGTATTCTACCACTTTAATTAGGCTTCTAGCAGTATATAACAAATGACCCACATGTAACCATCAGTTTTAACCTTATACAATAGTCCACAAGGTTTCAGTATCCTTGAACCATGAACACTCTGATAAACTCTAAAATAAGCTACTTTACCTTCTACAGAAATTAAGTCCATTATTAAATTTTCCACAACCAACAACTTGAGTTTTCTTGATAAATTTACAACATCAATCATAAAATATTAAAGAAAAGCTATAATATCAGCATTAATAGAAAAACAGAAGGAATCTTAGCAAGTCAAGGGAAGAACTAGGACCATCTCATCATACTTCACGTTAAATTTTCCATAGCATACAAGTGAATAGGGTAAAGATGAAATTTTCCGAAAGTTTCTATCAAATAATAGATTGTCTCCCTCCCCACACTTAGTCAAAAGCAGAGACATCCCAACATTGTTTCCAAAAGAGCAAAAAAAAAAAAAAAAAAAGTTCCTGAAAGCCTGATTCTCAACGAAACCCCCAGAATAGTCCTAAACACCACGCATTATGTATACATGAGTACATGTTTCAATATTGATTCAAAATGCCAGTGCTTAGACATAGAGTTTTATACTTTTATTTATCATTGAATGTCTAAAACGGTGTTGTAACAGAAAAAAATGTCATTCCAGTTCCCTTTATGGTATACAAAAATTGAACTTGAAGGTACTTTTTATTTCTCTTTTCACAATTCTAAAATATGGAAAAAATAAAAAAAAAAAAGGAAAAGAAAAAGAAAAAATTGTCACTTGCAAGTTTGCAACTTCAAGATGAAACTTAGATATGATAGAGATAAGGTAATTAGAGTGAGGAAAAGCAAAAAAGTCAAACATACTTGATCTTCTGTCATCTATACATAGACAATTTAAAAAAACCACCAATGAATATTTTTAATTGTTTTCAAGTTCAAAAAGAGATGACTTTCTAATTTCTATATATGTGTCAAATCAATTACCAACTACTACATAAGCTATATATATTGCTTTTGAGGGTATTTTATAGATCTCGTAGAAGTTGCCTTGGGGGGGGGGACTATAATTTAATATAAAAGTTAAGGGGTATTTTGGTCCTCGTCCTATAAATATAAGCACATATATTTTTAATGTGCATATGTAACGTATATGTGGATCACTTTTGGCAGATGGGAGAAGGGAAAGGAATTAAAGGAGCACTTTGTTCTACTTATTTGTGCAATTGTTTGCCTAGAGAATCAAATGAGACATATCAAGAAAACAATGATTCAAATGGCTTCCTTGCCTGAATCTCCAGAGGATGACCATGAATTCCCATACGGCGATCTATCATGCAAGAACCATCCGTCACTAATAATGTTGGAAACATATCAAAGCCATCAGCAAGACATAGCCTTAATATCATCTTAATTCCAGTTTGAACATCAATTCTGTCCTGAACAGATAAATCTCCCGAACATTTTCCATATGCACGCAACAAAATAATCCACCATAATCCTGAGAATCACAACACAAGAAAAGGAACCATTCTTGAATAAACGATGCAAAAAATATTTTTTCCTTTAGAGGGAACTCAATCAGATGACTTGTACTTACCAGAATCAACTGGTGCAACACGGCCAATCACGCCTCTCAAAGTCGGGGATCTAGTATCTCTTCACAGCAGTCATCACCATCTAAAGGAACTGTGCGCACTTTAAAACTGGCAGGCATCAGCCCTTGTCCGGGGCTATGACAGTCTATGGTTTTCTCCCAACTCTACAAAATGAGAGGTGTTTAAACTCTTCCCTTTTTTCCTTCAATGCACGAGCTTCGCGCAAAAAGATTATGGCATATGTTCAATATGAAAGTGTTCAAGCGCGTGAAGATGACTTTAATCGTTAAACATTAAATATCATGTGCTAAATATACATCATCACTTTTTATGTTAGATCAAAAGCCTATTACTATTGTTCCTAAAAACACTTATTCATTGTCACGCGTAATTATGGAACCCTTTAATTGACATTGGATTTAATGAAGACTTATAGTACTGAGGAGGAGAAATCCAAACTATGATTGCAATTTAGCCCAATAAAGTTTATTTTTCCTTTTTTCATTCGCTAAGATGCTAGCACCTTAAATCCTTAATGATATTTCAGCTAGGTGATGAAAAGAGAAACTATTGTAACACTTAGTAGTATATAAGTAGTCAGTTTCCAGGTAAAATGAATATGAGCGAATATGAGCACCACCTGTAGGTTGACAAAATAGGAGAATCTTCTTAAAATCCTCATAAGAAACTAAAATCTATCATGCCTGTTCAAAATAAAAATAAATAAAAAATTCCATATTAAAATGACACAACTGAATTTGGAACATCCAGAAGAAATAAATCAACATAAATAGTTTTCTTTAACAATCACTGGATAGAAAATATAACCTGATTTCTACTGGAACAGAATACAAGAAATATCAGAATTGTTCTCTTCTTAAAATACAAAAACTATTAAAGTGATGAAGTGATTCAATGACCACAATTAGTAAAATTGTTGAAAAATTATGCGAGAGATGAATAATTCATTTTCATTGTTACAAAGACAAGTAAGAACTCAAGCAATTCACAACAAGCCAAAATAGTTGAGCAATAGTAACTCAGAACAATCATATCTACCTGCAGCTGAAGTGTGTGAAGGATGAAGTTGCGAACAAGGTCATATTCTCCCTTCAACAGGAAAGCTATACCAGAAGGTATGAAGTCTCGAATAAAGACCTGGTCATAGTTCAAAACATTGGAACTACTCGGGTCCTTTGCAGCAATCGTGCCTACTGGATTGCCACAATAATAAACAATAGATTCTCTTAGTAGCTCCCACGCCTCATCCTCAATTGAATCGGCAAAAACTGTTTGCAAGGTATCTCTTATAGAGCCATTATCAGGTAAGTTACTATTGGATGTCACGTCTTTTTCCGAGCTGAATTCTTTGAATTCAAGACCATTGGGCGTATTGCCATTAATTGTACTAAACTCCTTTGCACCATCCACAAACCATGCTCCATTTCCACCCTCCGAACTTATCCCACTTGTACTATCAGTTTGTTGGCAATTGCATTTTGCATACCCTAGTTGTGTTGTTGCAACATTTCCACGTAAGACATGATAAAACTGAGAAGAAATACTAATGCTACACTTGAGAACTTTCAAATGACTTGCTCCCCTTCTCTTTCTATATCTTATGGAGGATCTAGAATCTGACCGTGATTTGCTAAAATAAGATCCAGTACTATAAAGGTGAGGTACAAACCCACCACAAACTTGCAGAATTGCTTCGGAAGCGGCCATTAACACAATGCTACCTCAATGTAAAGTACAAATGCTCAAAACTCGATGAAGAAAAATTCCAACGCCCCACTTCAATTTCAGATGCCTAAAAGAGCAGATAAAAGTAGCAATCACTTTCCATCTATGTGATCAAAATAAAGCAGAGCACACAACACTACTGCTAAATGACGAGAAATGGTTGCCATTCAAAATGAACTTGCATGAAGACGTCATTAAAATTTAAAGATGAATATATGTTGTTGCATTTAATAAATTCACAACAAAATCATGAATAGATCAAACCAGAGGATTTAATAACTTGAAACCATCAGCCAATACCAAAAAAGAAAAATCAACCAACTTTCCTTAACACAAAATTCCAGCTTTCTACACAAGAACTGGCCCTAAATACCAGAAATATAATCATCATCCAATGCAAAACTTCATTAAAACTCAGATATTCCAAAGTTCAGCATATTTCCTCATAATCTTCAAAAATGCCAATTAGCAAAATACCCTTTTCATTTTAACTACATACAACACCTTACAGGCATTTCATTTTACCAAAAAAAAAAAAAAAAATTACAAAAAACCCCAAACATAAAATAAATACATACCTTATAACAGTAACTGAACTTTTATGGGTCGTTAAAAATAATATAGTTTCGATGGGAAAAATTCTGGGATATTTGAAGAAAGTAATGGTGGAGCGTGAAAGTTCCGTGAATAGAGAAATGAACCAATGGCAGACTTTAATCGCTGTCCATCATAGCAAAAATATAAAAATGTGCGTGAAAATCTTGGAGTATTTCACAGGAACAAGAAGCTTTGAATAATCTGCACACATCTATTTTTGTCCATACGTGAACCGGGATTGCTACTTTTCTTTTTCTTTTTCTTTTTCTTTGTACTGATCTTTTCTGGCTTAGGTAATATGTAAGGATGAGAATTTTCAACGATTAATCTTTCTGTTTTGGAAAGATGCATTAACTAACTTCTGTATCTCTAATCGTCTGTAAATAGTTCACTTTTTTTTACTTGTAAATAATTTGAAAAATTATTCATTTCAAAATAATTCTTATATTATTATTTATCTTTTGCTAATGAAAATTTTTATTTATTTTTAAATTTACTTTTTAGTTATAAGTAAATTTTTAAGAGTAGCAGAAAAACTTTCCATTTGTGTGATATTGATTTGCGTGACACTTATATCTAATCAATGGGTACTCAAATTCAAAACGACTCTCCAATAAATTCTATTTACAACAAAATAATATTATTGTATAAGTCTCTACTATATTTTTAAAATAAAAACAAAATCACATTTAAATCTGTTTAGAAAATATAAATTTTATTAAGTCAGCATATTTACGAATATATCCGTTGTATTTTATGGATTGTTATCTTAGGTGGCAAGAAAGTGGATAGACTTTTGATAAACATGACATTAGGGGTGGGCATTTTAACCGGAACCGAACCGAAATCGGAGATTCCTGTCCTGGTTCAAAAAAAAATTAAGAACCGTAACCAAAAATCGAGAACCTGTCGGGTTCGAAGCTTTCTTTGTTCTTGAACAAGAACCATGTAGATCTTAACCTGAATCAAAATTTTTTTTTTTTTACAATTTATTCAATGGCCCAACACCAACTATATAAGATAATTAAAATATTCAAAATCCCAAATTAAAGCCCAAAAACATACCACCTAGGCCCAAACTTAATTAACTGAAATTTATATATCCAATTCCCAAAATAAAGTTCACAAACAAATCATCACATCATTGGCCAATTGATATCCAATTATTAAACCTAATATCTGCCTCCAGTTTCACTATTTCACACTTCCAAAGTTCCAATATATCTAATCCCAAATTGCACCGCACTTTTTCTAACGCTTGATTCTGCAAATAAAGGTATGTTCGGTATCGTAATTGCGAGTCAGATTTATTATTAATTTGGGTTGTACTCTGTCCTTCTATTCTAAATTATTTTCTAGCGCTTAATTTTTTTTTTTTTTTTTTTTAACAATTTATTCGAGTCGGATTTATTATTGATTTGGGTTTTAAGTTTTTAAATGGTTGGTTGATAAATGGTAAGTAGTTGTATATAAATTAAAAAATATTCATTTATATTGTTTCTAACTTTACAATTCGCTCTTTTTTGAAAGGTTGATGAATGGTGAAGCAAATGAAACGACAGAATAGAAGGAAAATTCGACAATATTTATTGTTATGTTATTTTGAGAGGAAAAATTTATGTTATTTTTAGCATTTGTAAATTTAGAACTTTTTTTTTTGTTTGTTTGTTTTTTGGTGTTTAATATTTTTACTTTACTAATGGATGCTATTTTGTGGCTTATTTTGCTAGATATTGGATGCTATATTCATATTTTGTGCATTAAAGTACAAAGTGTTAAAAAATGTTAAGGGTAGAACCGAACCCGAACTCGAACCGACGGTTTGTTCGGGTTCAAGTTTTCGGTTCCAAAAATTACGTGAACCAATGGGCCCATTTACGAAAATACCCGAACCCGAACCAATCGGTTCCGGGTATTGAAATACCCGAACCGACGCACCCAATGCCAAGACCTACATGACATCGATGTACACTCAAGCTTCAAAATTAGTCTTTAATGCATTGAATAGATTGTTATTTAGTAGTTTTTTTATTTATTTTAAATAAAAATATTACATTTAAATCTACAAAAAAAATTTAAATTTTGTTGAATTAGCATGTATTATAGAGTTTCTAAATCTAGATAAAACTTTAGATAATATCTATTTTTTTCTCAATCACATCAACTTGATGAGAGTTCTAGTTATCTTGCAATGGATGGTAATTTTTAAAAATTTCATCTATTTTGCTTATGTGAGCCAATATTCAAGCAATCCACGACTGCATTTGAGATTATTTAATAGATTTTCTGAATCTAGACAAAATTTTAGATAATATCTATTTTTTTTCTCTGTCGTGTCTACTTGACAGAGTTTTATGACAAATGAATTTCATTTTACTTACGTGACAATTTTTTTATTTTTTAGCAATCCACAATTACATTGATATTTTGATACAACGAGTGTATATAATTTTTTCAGTATTTCCTTTATTTGACAAAACTATTCAGAATTTTCTGTTAACCTTTTTAGAAAGTTGCATTGTTATGCTATAACATATAAAATTATAAATTCACTTTTATATAGATAAAAAAAAAATCATTTTCCAATATAGTATGTTCGCTAAAAATAGAAATATTATTAAATATGACTAGTTTATAAATAAATTTTATATTTTAATTTGTGATGGTTGATTTATATTGTGGATAAATAGATTTTTTAAATTTTTCTAGAGAAACAATGGAGAAGCTCCATATATAGAAAACGTAACAAATATGGATTTTTAGACACCGTAGTCAACAGAAGTGGGCTGCAAGTCTTGTGCTTACACTCTGCGTCATTAAATGGATTTGATCCTAAGCAGCCCAAAATGTACACGCTAAGGCTCGATAGTCTTAAATTTTTATTCGGGCAGTTTATCCAAATACACTAAAAATAAAGTATTTCTAAAACTATTGTTCAATTTTTATTACAAAAATATTGTGTTACTTTTGTAAAGTACCATGTTATACTTTTTTGTAACATATGTAATGTACCTCGTGAAATATACACTTATCCGCCGTCTATTTTCACTTTTGCTGCTGCTACAGATCATAATCGATGCTCATCAACGCTGACAACCACCTCCACCACAATCACCATGCCCAAAGCCCATATAACCACCACCACCACTAACGATGAGAGGCCCACATAGACCCCAAATCTGATTGCAGCCAAACCAAAACAAATCCCTAACGCCCATCATCGACCAATACCACCCCAACTGCATTGAAATCGCATAGCCCCTTCACCACAATCGTCGATGCAACCATCGGAACCTAAAATACTAGATCTAAATCTGCCACGTCTCTAAACTCCAATAGACACTATTGTCTCGCCATTTAACCCACATAGCCCACGCATCACCGTCACTTTTCACTATCACCAAGACAATACAACTTTTTTGGTGAAGAATTACTAGAAAGAAAGTGCAAAATAGAAAAAGAATGGAGAAATCACACTTCAACCACATTTGTGGTGGAACAATGTAATGAGGATGGTCGCTAGTAATATTTGTTGAGGGGCATGAAAAGTTGCTAGCAGCAGATGGTGGAGGTCGAGGTCGGTGTGAGGGGCCTGGGGTGAGGGCATGTGTTGGGGTTCTAGTGGTGGGTCTGGTGGTGGTTGCAATGGTGGTAGGTCTAGCATTGGTGACATAATACGTAGTGGTAGGTATTATTTTTAGGGTTTGAGTTTGAAATTCTGATTTTTTATTTTATTTTGATAGTGTTTTGAAGTAAATACAATATATTTGGAATTAAAAAATAATGAGTAGACATAATTTCCTCATTTTAATTTTAAATATTTATCTCGAGTTAATTTCAAAATATTGTTGGAAGCTTGAAATATGGGCTCTAACAATTAATATTTAATACGTTAATAAATATAATTAATTAGAAAATTTTCATATTATATGTTACATATAAAGTTTTTGAAAAATACAAATTACATAAAAATACTAAATTAAATTTAGAAATTAGAAAAATCTATAGATATGCATAAATGACTAAGACAAACCAAAATACTCTTAATAATCATAGCTTACTTAACTTCATATCTAAATTGGGTTAAGAATATCTAACCCAAAAACACCCAAATTCACTATTTTAAAGCCTAGAATGACTTGTAAACTTGAACCGTATATTTGATAAAATCGATTAAACAAAATTAGACTGAATAATTGAAATTTTTTGTAACATCCAATTTGAAAACTCTCTACGAAATATCCTTTAATGAGATAAATTTATAGTCTTTTTCTTTTTTAATTAACTTTAAGATGGATACTCAAATCATGTATTGAATTTTCCTTTATCTATAGTAGCAAATTGTTTTGGGGTCACAATCTCTTCGCAAAAAATATATGGTCTAGAAGGGATTGACCATAATATATGTCATTAATATTTTATCTCCATAATCAAGCTATTATCATTAATTAATAAATCAAATTACTTCCACTTTTCAACGCCACCACCACGTCTCATTTAGTCTATCTTCAGACTTCAACGAACTTTACATATAATATTTGTCAAGAGTACACGAGTTTTGTTAGTGGAAAAAATGTCAAAATAGTATTAAATAATTGTTTGATATCTGTTAACGTTCACATGTCAAATTGAATACGAGTATTATGCCATACTTTTTATATCTTACGCAGAGTTTTAAAATTTATCATAACGCTTAGATAATTATGAAAATAAAACTTGGTATTACTTTGAGTGACATGTTTAATTGGATCATTCTTAATACAAGTTATACATATTTGTAAAGTAACATGATGATCTTTTTCAACAGGGTCCATTTTACTTGACTTACAATCGATTTAACCTAGATAGAGTCTATTTGATCCAAGTTGATTGAGAATTGATTTTGATCAATTTTGTTGATTAACGGTGTGTGCATCAGAAAGAAGAATGTCATTTATAATAAATTTGTTAAGTAGCCCAAAAGAAAATTATTGATTATTGGTAATAATATTATTCTTTAACTTATCCACATCTTCTAATTTCATAAATTAATGGTCAAAAGTCATATTAGAGTATTTCCAATGCACTCCGTCTATTTTTTTAGACGTACCACATAAACACATATAGTCAGAGCTCTAATACATGTCGATGAGGACTCCGTCTAATTAATGTGATACACTAAAAAATAGACTACATCTAAAAATTCGTCTAAATTTGGACGGACTTCTAGACGAAGTGACTGAACAAATTTAATTTCAACTCATCATTTTATTAAAAAAAAAAAAAAAGTTAGATGAAGAAATAAAAATTGAAGATCCGTCAATTTTTTTTTTTTAAAAAAAAGAAATTAATGCCACATAAGCGGTATTATTAATTTTAGACGGAAACAATTGGAGATGAGTTTTTAATTTGACCGCCTATTCAATAGACGTATTGTCACATGGACTAAAAATCTGTTTATTTTATCTGCTATGTAGACTTCAATTAGACAGAGTGTATTGAAGATGTTCATAAAATTTGACAAATTTCAAGTACACAAAATTTACTAGAATTTCTTAATAAATTAATATAAATTAATATTATTATTTAGGGATTCAATTGCGTATTTAAACAGTTGACAATGAAGGTTGCTTGCAAGGATTAAAGATTGACATTGAAACTTTACACCCCGTGAGCCAATGGAAAAAGATAATAGTTGAGATGATGTGGATGCATGCATTATAATTAAACAAGTTGTGTTTCTGGAGTTTTGTTTGGTAAAGACAAATTTGTTGAAAATGGAGGGTTCACATATGATATATGACTATATGAGGGTCCATATGATAGAATTTTGGAAAATAATCAATTTGTGGATGATGACATATGAGGTCCAAATAATTGAAATTTGGATAAGTTATTTTTGGAATAAAAAGTGAAAGCTTTTTAAGGGGAAAAAAACATTTGCAATTTGTCGTCGAGTGGACACTATTAGAAAAGAGAGGAAAAATATTATAATTTTGCTCACCTTCTATTCAATATTGAGTAATGACCACAAGTTAAATCAAAACTTAGACAATTATGAATAAAATATCTAATATATTCTTTGAAAAGATAGATTCAAATTTTCAAATATGTCTTTTCAAATGACATATTTGATATTTTATTAATATATCCAAGTTTTGTGCAAATTTTATTAAACAAGTATTTTCCATTCATATTTAGGGTTTGGGGTTTAAGGTCGAAAAGATAGATTCAAATTTTCAAATATGTCTTTTCAAATGACATATTTGATATTTTATTAATGGTGGTCCAAGTTTTGGTGCAATTTTTGGTTAAACAAGTATTTTCCATTCAATATTTAGGGTTTGGGGTTTAAGGTCAATATATATATATATATATTTTTTACCTTGACACGTTTTGGTTTGTAGATAAAATTATTTATTTAGATAAAAGTTATATTGTGAAAATGTGGGTCACTAAATTTACTTGGCACAAGTCCATTGGACAATATAGTTTATTGAGTGTGGACTGTTAGATGTAATGGATGGATGAGATCTTACTATGATTATATATATATACTATAGTTTTCTTATTTTCTAGGTCAGACAGGAGTGGAGTGAACACGATAGTAGTCTTTCATTCTTTTCTCATAGTAAGGTTGGACTAAGTGTTTAAAAGTCTTGTCATCTCCGGTTGGTTGGTTGGTTGGTTGGTTGGTGAGCAAATCCTATTGTCGTTCCCTTTGAGTTGTCGTGCAGTTCATTGTGGTAAGAATCTGAGCCCACAAGTTCAACTAAAAACAAAGAGCAACAAATGAGAGGTTTTTCTATTATTTTTCAGAGAGTTTTTTCTATTATTTTTCACATTCAAACGAGAATGTAAAATTTTGTTAATGTTATCAATCTCAACAAATGGTATTAGAGCCTAGAATGTTGATCTAGGGGTGTGAAAAAATCAAAAAAAGTTGGTGGGTCGAAAGTTGGAACCGGATCCGGGAAGATTCAAATCACCCGAGACTTCAAACTGCGATTTTGACCAAACCACTCATCGTCCGGGAGATCTGAGACCATATTTGGGTTCACGGTGAAGAGGCGAACAAAGCCCACCGGTGCGTGCAGACTTCGGCGACGCACGCGTGAGAGTCGTGAAAATCCAAATGGATCGCTTCTTCCGGTGCGTGGAGTCTCATTTTCAAGAGTGGTTTGCGGAAAACGACTCTCCTGGCTGAGACATACAATCTGGTAGTCTGGTGGTTGTGCGTGGGCTCCGACAGCAATGACGCATACAGTGACTTCAGAAGGTGCGTGAGCACGCGTTCAGCATTTTTCGGCGACCTTTTTGGAGCAGGTTACTTACTAGCTTATTTCTGACCTTCTGGTGGTGTTACTTTGTTGGTGGAGCAACGGTGCAGCTTTATTAGTTGTTCTAAGATTAGTAGTAGTGGCCTTGGAACGTGGAAATTCGTTTCATCTCTCCTATAAATATGGACAGTAGATTTGTTCGCTGAGTTTGCATTTTCTTGAACCCTCTTATTTAATTTTACATTTTGTTAATTATATTTGAGGTAAAAACAAACTAGGTGGTTAGAGCTTACAACTCCTTAGTGTAATTTGTTGCTTTATTAACTTGTGTGTTGATAAACCGTGTTTCATGTGTCATCTTAGTTAGTAATTTGTAAAGGATTTGGTTCTAGGTTTGCATTTGTGTGAGTAAAGTTTTTATAAACTTTTTAAAATCATTCTCATTCATGGATGATTTTCCATACATGGGTTTGAGGGTTGAATTATCACAATTCGATGGAAATGGTGATTATTCAATTTGGAAACAAAAAATGAGAGCTATTCTGGTTCAACAAAGGGTTTCTAAAGCCCTTGATGATCCAGAAAAAATTTCTGATGCATTAAAAGATAAACCTGATCAAATTGAGGATATGAATAAAATTATATACAGTTCTATAATATTGCACTTATCTGATAATATTGTTAGACAAGTTGATGATACTAAGACTGCTAGAGAATTGTGGGAAGCTTTTGACAAGTTGTTTTTGACAAAAACTTTGCCAAATATGATTTATTTGCTAGAAAAACTTTCCAGCTTTAAAATGGACTCGGAAAAGGATCTTGAATCCAATATGAGTGATTTTAGCAAGATTGTCAAAAGCTTAGCCCATAATGATAAGAAATTTGACGATGAGGATCTAGCTGTTATATTTTTGAATTCTCTTCCTGATTCTTATAGAGATGTTAGGAATGCGATTAAGTATGCTAGAGATGTTTTGACTCAAGCTATTGTGATAGATTCTTTGAGATCAAAAGATTTAGAAGTCAAAAAGGAGTCTAGGGAAAGCACTAGAGATGGGAGTTTGTTCATTAGATGGAGAAATAAAATGAGAGAGAACAATTACCAAGAAAAGAATGACAGAGAAATATCTAAGGATATGTCTAAGTCTAGGGATAAAGCGATAAGAAATGTTACTATTGTGGGAAGTTAGGACATTTCAAGAAAGATTGCTATGAGCTTAAGAGAAAAACAAAGCAACAGCAGAATGAAGATCAAAATGTTGCTGTTGTTGGAGATGCCCTAGATAGTTTACATGTTATGATTGTGTCTGATGGTGAGATTGACCATGAGTGGATATTAGACTCAGGTGCCACCTTTCATTTGTGTCATG
Source organism: Forsythia suspensa (assembly GCA_023638005.1). Lineage (NCBI taxonomy): Eukaryota > Viridiplantae > Streptophyta > Magnoliopsida > Lamiales > Oleaceae > Forsythia > Forsythia suspensa. The sequence continues at coordinate 31,751,092 of CM042674.1, read as the reverse complement.
TGAGGTCTTGGTTTTATAACTGTAGAGAAATTGAACCTAGGAAAGTATATATGGGGGATAACAATTCACAAATAGTTAAAGGAATATGTGACATTGCTATTAGGATGCATGATGGCATTGTTCGACCCATTATTGGTGTTAGGTTTGTCCCAAACTTTAAGAGAAATCTAGTTTCCTTAGGAGTTCTTGAAGATGAGGGTTGTATGTTCAAATCCGATTTGGTACTTTAAATATTCTTAAAAGTTCTCTAGTAGTTATGAAAAGTCCCAAGAAGAATGAGTTGTATTACATTCAAGGTGAAGCTTTACATGCCAAAGATTCAGGATTGGTTTCGATAAATACTGATAGATCAGATCTATGGCATAGGAGGATGGGACACATTGGGAACAAAGAAGCTAAAATATTTTAGTGACCTGAATTTACTAGGTAAAGATACTGTTGCACGTTTAAGTTTTTGTGAGACGTGTGTTCTAGGAAATTCACACAGAGTCGACTTTGAGATAGGTCAACACAAAGACTAAGAGACCATTAAATTACATTCATGCAGATTTGTGGAGTCCAGAAAAACACCATACACATGGTGGGAACATGTTTTTCCTATCCATTGTTGATGACTACTCTGGAAAGATTTAGGTTTTCCGACTTAAGTCAAAATCTGAAACTTTTAGCAAGTTTAAGTCCTGTCATACCTTAGTTAAAAGTCAATTAGGAAAAGGTGTTAAAACTCTTAGGACTTTTGCACAATTTTGAATTTGATGACTTTTGCAAAGAGAGTGGTATCACGAGGCATAGAACTGTGAGAAATACCTCCCAAAGACAAGTCAAAAAATTAAATTACCAAGTTTGATGAAAATAATTCTACTAGGCAAATTATATACCAAAGGAGAGCTTATCGATACTGAATCACAATTGAATTTTGTATGAAAAGTTATGCGCATTTTTGTATGAGTCGCTAGATTGTTGTTGAAGATTTTTCCGGTGAAACTTACAAGGTAAAGTTTCGCTTGACACTAGAATTTGATTTTTATTCAACTTCCACGACTCCTAACGGCATTTTTGACCTTTTTTTAGAGATTAATTAAGTTTAGGATAATATTTTTCTTGAGATACTTGGAGATTTGGGTAGATAAAATCTATACGATTGGAACAATTTTTCATACAGTGAAAGCTTTGCCAGTCCGTAAATCTTTCTCTATCTTTTATATTTTTCTGTTTCATTATATTTCTCCGAACAAAGATCTTGTGGGCAATAAAGGAATTGGTATCAATTCCCAACGATAGAGACATATACCACTATGGTCTAGGTGATCGCTATGTGATGTTTGGTTGTTCTAAATTACTTTTTGTTTATTTTTAACTTTTATAGAGATAGATGAATTTTGTAAATTGAAATGGGTTCAACTCTACTCGAGAGAGATTGTTGAATAATTTAGGGACACAACCAGTCAACATACTTTGGAATATTGTCAATTATGTGAATATTTGAATTAAAGTGGATAAGTATTGGTGAAATGGAAGTCCTAGTGCTTAAATTTATCAAGTTTGTCCAAATAATTTATTTGCTTAATTTTAGTTGTTATCTTCAAAATGATAGTCCAATAACTAACTGTGGAGGGGGAGGAGGAGGGGGTGAATTAGGTTTTAAATTTTTTTTCAAAAATTAATCTCAAAATAAGTAATTTAAAATATGTAGATCAATTAAATAACAATAGTAGGCAAACTATAAATAAAATAAAAGAGTAGAGAGAATTAGGGGTGGGCATAATTACCGCCAACCCGTCCAAACCGATCAAACCAAACCGAATCGGGTCGGGTTGGTTCAATTTTTCACCATTCGTCGATTTGGTTTGGGTTGTTTGTTGAAAAAAATTTAGGGTTGGGTCAGTTTCGGGTTGGGAGAAATAAACCAACCCAACTCAAGTAAACCGAACCGATTTTAAAGCCCGTAAATTAAAATTAAACTCAAGTCCCAACCACTTTAACTCAATTGAAACCCAACCTTAATGTTGGATCATATTATATTTTGGACATGTTACCAAAGGTTGCGATTTTTGATGCAAATATATAGGATCATATTTAACATATTTGATTTGAAAATGTTGGGTCATATTAGGACATGTTATCATATTTTGATTCAAATGTATTAAGTAGGTGATTATAATTAACATGTATTGAATTGTTATATTTTGAAAAACTGATTAACAAGTTGTAGGTTAAAAAAATTCTTCAAATGGGATTTAATTTTTTTAACACAAATACAAGTCAAAACCATCCAAGTCCAAACCGCCTAACCCAAACTGAACTGACCCAATTGGTCAGTTTGGTTTTGGTCGGTTTACCCTCACAATTCGAGTTGGTTCAGTTTGGGAAAAAACCAAAACTGAAGTGGTCGGTTTGGTTTCAGGTTAGGCACAAAACCGAACCAACCCAACTCATGCCCAACCTTAGAGAGAATACAAACAATATGTTTATGGAGGTTCGATCCAAACCAATGATCTACATCCCCAGTTACCAAGTTCTCTCGTCACGAGTAATGCCCTTTCACTATATTGATTGACTTATGGTGCAATAAAAATCTTACAACGCTTTCGATGATTTACAAACAAGGAGGACCGATCCTTATACAATATTGAGCTTTAAAAGAACCTCAACATGACCCAAAGGATAAAAATGATTTACAATGAATTTTTCTCTTAACAAATGATAGAGACAAATTAAGTACTAAGAGAGACTAACACTTCAATAAGTATCAATGAATAAAAAACTCAAATGTTAGAAAGGGAAACTTTGATTAAAATAATAATTTATAAGTTTGATTGAATCAATCAAAGTTTTTCAATGAATATGTAGAAGAAGTAAATACAATGAAAATTCAATGATTTTCTCACGATAATTCCTCTTTAATACTCTTGTAAATGTATACATTAATTGCAAAAGAAAGACAATTTATAGAGAACAATTTGCAAAATTTTCATTAATCCGGATGAGAGGCTCACGACCTACATAAGTTCGGATGATCGAAAAGTAATCATTTGAATAGTATAAGTCAGAATCAGAACGGTCAAAATTTCAAACGGTGACATTTTCGGTCGACCTATCTTTAAATCGGTCGACTAGTTGCTGAAAATTGGTTGGCCAAATTGTAGTTCAATTGACCAAACTTTTTGCTTGAAAAGTTTTGAAAATTATTTTCAACTTTGATCAAAATATTTTATGCAAGTGATATCAAAATAGTTTTTGGTGTATAAAATCATTTTGAGTTTTTATCATTCAATGTTAAAGATTGATGTGTTATTACTTTTACATTTGGTCTAAAGGCCTAGTTTTTGATCTTCTTGAAATTGACTCTTGAGCTCTGGTCATGAATATTTGAACGATGTGAACTTTGAGAGACCGATTTGTAATATTTTTCTTGATCTTGATCTTTTGACGATGATTGATTTATCATTGAGCACTTTGAAGATTTTGATCACTTTAAACCAATTGTTAAAAAATAAGATTACAATCAAAATATTTAGGTAAAAATCAACCATAGGTCAACAATTTCTCCCCTTTTAATTATGACAAACAAGATGAATTGCAAAAGTAATAGCACCAATTGATAAGTTAAATAATAGCATGTATTCTTCCTATTTTTTTTTTCAAACAAGCATATTCAATATCTAGCAATCATTCAATACATGACAATTTTATCGATCATTCAATTCATTAGCAATTATATTTCCTCATTTTCTATCTTTTGGCATAAGCAAAAACATAACATGTATGAAAGCAAGATATGATCAAAATAAGAAGTCAACCATATATATTAGAGGATTCTCATATGTATTAGAAGATTATCCCAATATATTAGAATATATTAGTTGATTAGTTTACTTAATATATATTAGAGTTTACCTTATTATATAAATAAGTTGTATCAGTATTTTCATTATGTTGTGTGCCTAATAAAGTTGGTTGTTTGTTCTTTCTTTTCTGTTCTTTCTTCTTCACATGGTATTAGAGTAAGTTTGATCCGACTTGGTTTAAACTTGAAATCGCTTTCATTTTTCGACGAGTGGCCATGTGCCACTCGTCCGGCCAAGTCTTTTTTTTTTGTTTCTTTTAGATACTGTCATTGGCTAAGTTTGGAATTTGGAATTTGTCCAGTTGTTCTGTTCTGAAATTTGGTTAGTTTTTCATCTAGTATGTCTAAGTCAGTTTGGAATTTGTTAAGTTGTTCTGTTCTGGAATTTGGTTAGTTTTGCATCCAGTATGTCCAAGTCAGTTTGAAATTTGTTAAGTTGTTAAGTTGTTATGTACTGGAATTTGGTTGGTTTTGCATCCAATTGATAATCTGGGATTCAGTATTTGGTATATGCATCTAGTGATTTGGATTTGAAATTTAATTCCAAATAATCTAAATTTGTAATTTAGTATTTGCATCCATTAATTTAGATTTGAAATCTAGTCCAATAACTTGGAATTTGGTTGGTTTTATTTTCGGTTAATCTGGACAATCTGTCTCTTCCTTCTTATCCCATTTTCTCTTCTCTGCAATTTGGTATTTACATCCATTAATTTGGTTAATATATGATTCAGTAACTTGGATTTTGGTTGGTTTTGTTTCCGGTTAACCTAGACAATATGTCTCTCCCTCCCTATCCTATCATTCTTTTCTCTACAATTTGGTATTTACATCCATTAATTTGGATTTGGAATCTGGTCCAGTAACCTGGAATTTGGTTGATTTTGTTTTCGATTAATCTGAACAATATGTCTCCTCTTCCTACCCTACTTTCTTCTCCTTTTCGTTCTCTTCTTCTTCTTTTCCCTTTTCACTTCTTTCTATAATTCTGGTTTTTGTAAAATAATCTATCGTCAATTTGGTATCAAGTTAATCTGGAATTTTAGTCTTCGAAGTTCGCATTCTTTTGATTTGATTACTTTGAAATGTTCAGATTGGATTATGGCTTTTGTAATAAAGTTGCCGACTCATGATCACATGAAGCTTATTGAGATTGACTGTTATCTTATTTGTCACTTTCTTTAGCATGACACTGTTTCTTTACCATTTGTTTATTCATCGTTGTAGCTTTACTGACTTTTTCACAAAATCACGCTCGGTCCACTGTTTTCATTTTTTCGCTTGACAAACTCTCGCTGTTTACTTCTATAGCATCGTGAATTTGAGGGAGGATGTTAGAATATATACTAGAGGATTCTCATATATATATATATTAGAAGATTGTTCCAATATATTAGTTGATTGGTTTATTTAATATAGATTAGAGTTTACCTTATTATATAAATCAGTTGTATCAGTATTTTCATTATGTCGTTTGTTTAATAATATTGGATCTTATTTCTCCATCTTTGTTCTTCTCTTCTTAGTTTAATTATTTATATTATTGTTAGAACTTTCACACTCTAGTGCAAAAAAATCACTACAAAATAATATTCTCCTTCAAAAGTTGCAAAGTTCAAACATTAAATCTCTACATTCTCGTAACTTGATTTGTAGTGCTTCTATGAGGCTTGAGAAAAGTTCAAGGACTTGCTCAAAAAAATGTACAAATCATGGTATCACAAAGGGTTTCAAGTTCAGTACTTCTATACTTGGCTACTTGTAGAAAATCGAAATCAAGTAAACATTTCTATTACAACAAAAATAGTAAATGAAGCCTCGAATTGTTTGAAATAATGACCGATACAAATGAAATGTGGCCTTTAGAATATATATAATCTAAGTTGGATAAACTATCATAACTTGTTATGGAGAAGAGAACTGGGAACTACAAAAAATTCATGAGCTAGATACTTTTTCATCTTTATTTACACAATTCAGGAGGATAGTGCTAAATAGTTGCCTTCGACATTAAAAAATCCAGGGAATTTCAAATACCTTGCACTATTGAATTTTTTTTGATTTATAATTTTAACGCTTTATATTATTTAGGTGCAAGTGTTAATTTGATGCCCTTTCATGAAACTAGGTTTGAGAGAGATGAAAGCAGCGACAGTGTCTCTGTAGCTTGTTGACAAATCAATCGAGCACACTCAAGGTGTGGTTGATGACGTTCTCATCTAGATAGATTAATTCATATTCCCGGCCAATTTCATCGCTCTTGATATTGAAGAAGACCAGGATATGCTATTGATATTAGGTTGACCCTTCTTAACAACAAGTCAAAAGTTTATTGATATTGAGAAATGTGAGCTAACCTTGGAGGTGCAACTTATATTTAGTATGTTAACTGTACCCAAGCGTTTTAGGATTAATGAAGTGGTGAAAATTAGTTAAGAGGATTGCAAACCTAAAGTAAAGATATGTGGACATGTTGGAGCATAAAATATTGAACAAGGCGAAGTCAAAAGTTGGAAAAGAAAAGAAAAACCTTGCAAAGAATGATATTGCAAGCAATGCAAGGCTTTCAAACTTCGACTTGAGCCTCTATGAGTAATCGTTGTACCAAATCGAGCTAAGAATTTTAAACTAGCGCTTATTGGATATGAACCCAATTTTCCATTCTTTTTATTAATTGCTTTGAATGAGTAGATTAGTTGCAAAAGTTTTTGATTCAAGTTTATGACTTTGATCTTTTCATTTTATTTGCATTTTGAGCATGTTAGACTATAGGTCATCGTTATCCTTAAGCATAATTGTTTGTGGGCACATCGAAGTTCTAAGAGTGGATGATTCAGTATGACTTTGTTGAAGCTTAACTTTCTAACATTTTTCTTGCACTTTTAGCATAATAGATCACGAGGTATTGGTGTCTAGTAGACTTCATATTGAGGTAGGGTGTTTGAACTTTATGGGTGTGAAAAATGTCATGTCATTTAGGCTTAATTAGGACCAAATGGAGGGGGAGGAGTGGAGCCTAGGAAACAAATTGCTTTCATAATTTTTTTTGATGGTTAGCCCAAGTATCTATTTCGTTTCGACAAGAGAAATAAGTCGGGGGTTAATATAACCTCTGATGCTTACACACATAAGCACGAGCCAAGATTCTCTTGTCACTCAGGCGGAAATTGACCTTTCTTCATCAATTCATGAAATTTCATCGTAGTAAGCTTAAATTGCATCAAATTAGGTGTTAGAAGCATTATTTGTGAGTATCCTCGTCGAAAAATCAAGTTAGAATGGCTTGAACCATAATTTTGGGCCTATTTAATTCAACATTGGAGTCCTATAGTAAAAAAAGTTTGAAAATCCAAAAAAATCGAAAAATTTCTAAAAGACTTACTTTATGTTAGTCTTATTGGATGATTTACTTTCTTGTGATGAATTTTTTATATTATATTTAATTCTTAGCGCTCATTTGATTTTGATAAAAATCAGATTTTTTATAAATTTTGATAAAAGTTGATAAATAAATAGTTGAAAAGTTGATGAAAGTTGTTGATCCCATAAAACGCGTGCTTAAAATTTATTGTTGATTTTAACTTGAACTTTTTAGCAAAAAATTAAGCAAAAACAAACAAACTATTAATGATTGGATGATATTGCTATCAATTGTGCATTTTTCTTAACAATTCATTTTGTGTTAGTCTCTACTCAATTAAGCACGTAGCCACAATCAATGAATTACTTCAAACTCAGAGAGAGATTATGTGTATTAGGTGATCTTTAGGTGTCATTAAACTTAAGAGTTATCTTATATTCTATCCAATCCAATCACCCCATAAAATTGCACTTCTTGATCAAGCTTTAGAGAATTAGTTTGGGGGTGCTTAATTGTGATAACGGATACCCTAGATAATTGGTAGTTATTGGTTTTATGTTGAAATCTAAGATAGAAATAGTTTTAGTTAAAAGATTTTTAGTTGAGCATTGACTATGAACTATGATTATATTTCCAACTACCCATCCTATTAAAAGATTTTGTATTAGTCAAGGTATGTTCACTAAGAAAAAGTTGCATACATTGGTGATTGAACGCTAGCCTTGAGTAATTTGACCTTATGTATTATCAATTTATAAGAGAAGATTTACCAATGAAGAATGCTACTATTAGTGCAAGAGTGAAAGCTATTGACTGTGATGAAAAAAGCTTAAATGAAAAGAACAAAAATTATAAAAGAAGAATTGAGCAGTAGCAAGAAACAAAATATGTGTTGCAAGCCTGACTAAGTCCTGAACACTAAACTGGAGAACTAGATGAGTAGTTAGTTTAACTTACTCGATAATAACTTGAATGTTAGAATTGTGAATATCAAGGAGATCAATATAGGGTTATTGGATTATCACACTCTTAAGTACTTTTTGTTGACAAGTGAGATCACCCAACTTGACTGAGTTAAAAGACAAGAGATCAGTTGAGATAAGAATCTTCATTTGATATGTTACTTTCAGAGTTTAGTTATAGAAATTTAGGACGCAAACCATACGAGTGAAGTGAGGTAAACATGACCAACATGGTTTGGGATTGATACAATAGAGACCTAGGAGACTACTTAATTACAAAATCTTATCTAAGAGACAAGTGATGCTTGAAATTGGCTATACACACACATGAAGAGTCGAACACATAATGAGTTAAACTTTTGTGGTAATAGTATTTGGATGTCGTTCTTAAGCTAAATATTTGGATATTTTAGTTCAACTTCCACGACTCTAAAAGGTATTTTTGCAATTTTATAGGTGCAAATTGAGTTCTAAAATCATGGGACTATATATACAAGGCGTCTTTGACATGCCTGGGGACAATCTTTGGGGATAAAAAATACATGTGATCTTTCCACTTGCCAATGTATTTGACAAATAATCACGATCTTTAATTTCAAAAAATATAACGGTTTAGATGTATTAAACCTTTATTGGAATGTGTTTGGATGTGGGTATAAGGATTTAAAAGTTCTAATAGATTTAGACCGTTGGATTAGCTTAAATTAATGGTCGTGATTATTTGTCAAATTAATTGGTAAGAGGAACGGTCTCCAAAAATACATACACATCTAATTAAAACCTAAGGTTTGGGAGAAGAAGAAGGGTAGTCAAGAATTTCCAAGTTCAAGCTTGAAGATTCAAATTATTTATTCGTTTTATTTAAATTTTTTCAATTAGGATGATGTTATGATCTCATATGTGTTTGTATATTTCGAGCATCAGTATTTAATTTTATAATTACTATGACGACAATGTAACCATACTTTTGAAGTTTTAATCTAAATATTTTTGTCTTTGACTTCAAGTAATGAGTTGTGATTGATTATTTCTGTTGAATTTCTTGCTTTTTTTTTTAAATCTCAACAATAATTGGAATGATTTGGGAACTATATTGAGATTGAGATGTGAAGTATGTGTTCTAGCTCAAATAACAAATATCACAGATTTTGATAGGAGATAGATATATATTGTTATTGTGTATGCATTCGCTACGTGATGTTTGATTGTTCTAAATATGTTTTTGCTTATTTTTAACTTTCATAGAAATATAAGAAGTCCGTAAGTTGAAATATGTTCAACTCTACTCGAGAGACCGTTAACACAATGAAATATTGTCAATTATGTGAATAGTTGAATTAAAGTGGATAAGTATTAGTGAAGCGAAAGTCCTCGTGCTTAAATTTATCAAGTTTGTCCAAGCAATTTATTTGCTTAATTTTAGTTAGCTTCAAAATCACCATCAATTGAGTCTTTTGAATTGTTTAATTAAAAAGTTAGGATTAATTTATATCTATAATTAATAACACAGTTTTCGAGAGATCACTCTATTCATCACTATATTACTTTTCGTGATATTGTTCAACTACAATTTTGACGAACAAATCTTTGGCACCATTATCAAAAATTAAACCCTAGTCACCCGCGTGACATGCATAAATACTCACCACTATACTTTAAATTATATTGCAATTTAACTCTCTAGTTGAACTTTACATTTTTGTTAGTCAAATTGATATGATAAACAATTGTAGGGAGTGGTGTGGTTGGAGTGGAAAATAGATTTTTTTTTTTTTTTTTAATATTCAAAACAGTATATAAAACATTGAAACTTTCATTTTACATGATTCTTAAGTAATAACATGTCTTTTTCTTAAAACGAGATAAAATACCTTATCAAATCAATTTATCGTCGAGACTCAAAAGTTGGTGGTTGTTGAAATTAATATACCGTTGAAGTTAAATGCATGTTTGGCCGAATCAGCCTGCCTTCAAAATTTTGTGTTAACATGGCCAATTATTGTTATACATAAAATAGAAATTATTCATGAATTGAAGTGCACGGTCAACATCCTTCTCTTATTTGAAGAGAGAGATCCTCAAAGCAAAAAAAGTCGAAAACTAAAACTAATTCAATAGAAATTAGAATAACTCAAATTCTAATCCATTTAAGAATATATTTAGTCTTATTTTGAATATCTATATTAATAAAAATTAATAAGAATTAAGACCTAATAAACTTCATATCATGCAATTTGGACCCTAAAGTTTTTTTTTTTTTTTTTAGAAAAATCCCAATTATATATGATTTTACGAATATTGACAATCTCATTGTCATTCATACAAATTATATATACACTATAATAAAGATATATTCAAAATTATGTAGAACTCAAATCAATATAATTATAATTATATTCTTGACCTACTAATTATCATGAGATATTTTCTGTAAAAGAAAGCAAGGGTCCCACGTAATTTTTTATTTTTAATTTACTAGAGGGCAAAAATCATTCTTTTCAATTATTATAAATATGCTTGACTTGTTATAAATTATTGTTATAAATTAGAGAGAATAATATAAGAAAATAGAGAAAGTAGAAAATTTAAGTGTATTTTTTATTATAATGGTGGACCCACATATATATGGTTAACAATCTGATGAAGATACACACTTCTAGAGTAATTTGAACTATTTGATAGATATTCTGATAAGACTAAATACTTATTCATCATTATCTATAATTTACAAAATGACTATCTTTATGAGTTATTTTTTTTAAAGTAAATTTAAACTCATTTTTGAAAAAACAAAATAACTTTAGAAAGTATGTTTAATAATTTAAAAATAATAAAGGTAAATTATACTCATGGTCTTCAACATTTGAAAGTTGTCTCAATTTTATCCCTATTCAATTTCTTTGCTATTATCATCTCAATTTTTTAGTAATTCGTGTAGATATTTATTTATGACAATTTTGTCATCCAACTTATTAAATAAACTAAAACTGCAAAAAGAAAAAAAATTTGCACAGAGGTTTTAAACCTTTAAAAAATGTGCCGTAAGATCCTAAACTTTCTAATCATGTCACTTAAGTCCCAAAAAAAGAAAAACAAGAAAATAAAACTAAATAAGAAAAAAGAAAAAAAAAAAAAAAAATATCATCTTCTAATTTCTCTTCCCAACCCAACCCAAATTCACTGATGGCGCCACCACACTTCACCAACTAGGGAAATTTCCCTCCTGTTGGTTGGGTTTCTCTCATTGGTTTTCGATCCAATTTGAGTCTGAAATGAGGGAGAAAATCTCTCTCCAGGTGGTGGTGGGGAAAGGGAATTGAGGAAGAATAATATTTTTCTTTTCTATTTTAGTTATGTTTTAAATTCTTTATCTTATTTATTTAAATTTATTTTTCTTTTTTGCGACTTAATTATTAAGATTAGAAAGTTTAAAACTTTACAATATATTTTTGAAAGGTTTGAGACTTCTACTGTAAATTTATTTTTTATTATTATTTTTTATTTAAGGTGGAGGGCAAAATTATTGAAAAGTTGAGAATGATAAATATAAATAAAATTAAATATAGATAAAATTGAGAAAACTTTTAAAAATTGAAAACTCTAACTGTATTTTATTCAAATATGCGTTTCATATTGTCAGTTTGTTGAGCAACACACATCCCTACTTTACTATGTGTGAGAGAGAGTCCTACTATCCTTTATCTTTTGTAGAGAGAGATAGAGAGAAGGGGGTAGGATTCAAGACTTTTGTTTTCTTTACTTTTCAACTACTATTGTAGAGAGACAGGTCACAGACTGGCACTTTAAGTAGACTACTTTCACATTAATACTCTTTTATGTCCGCAATTTTGTACCATTTAACAGAGAATTTGCCAACTTTTCATTCATCCTTCTAGATGGTCAATTGGCTATTTCAACATTTTTAGGTATTCAAATGTGAACGTATATTTATGCATCATTGCATGGTTACACGTAGAGAGATAAAGATAAATCTGTGCTCCGCGCGCTGTATATACTCCTAAATCCGGGGTAATCCTCGTCAGCCATGGGACCAAGAAACAGCCCCCCGGCCGTGAGATTGAAAAATTGACACTCTCCGATAAGTGTTGCTCTATTGTTCAGCCGCCTCCATCCAAGATATTTGTCACAAGAGAGAGACATAAAATGAGTCAAGGAAGGCTATAATTTCTATATACCTTGACTAAAAGCCTGTATATAATTTGTCAGATTTTTCCAGTAGTTCTTTACATATGGGTTGGACGAACTCTTTCCATTAGTGTAAAGTGGGTTTCAAATTTGAATTCAACCGAAAAGGGTTTTTGGATTATTTTTTCTTACAAAAATGGCGGCAAATCTTGGCTGGGATGATCTGGCGGTGGCCAGATCCCTAAGCCGGGGATCCGGCAGTAGGAGACTCAGTTTAGCATCAATCAGTACGAGGAGTTGGGCTTCGGCTAGTGCCCGAGAGGTTTTTACTGCACCAGGACAGGATGCTTTTCAGAGGAGTGGGAGAGAGTACGATGATCAAGAGGAGCTTATGTGGGCTGCAATTGAGAGGCTTCCCACCTATGATCGTGTAAGAAAAGGGATTCTTAAACAAGTGTTGGATGATGGGAAAGTTGTTCGTGAAGAGGTTGATGTTGCCAATATGGGAAATCAAGATAAGAAGTTACTGCGAGAGAACATTCTTAACGTTGTCGAAGAAGATAATGAGAGGTTCCTCCAGAGACTAAGGGATAGAACGGATAGGTGAGACATAAACTATTTAATCTATATACTATTGTCGTTGCAGTTGCTAAGGGTCTACGTGATTTACATTCTATAAAAAGGATTCACGTAGACGATGTCACATTTATTCAGAACAAGATTTAGTTTGTTGTCCTTGTGGTTTTAAGGATTTTCTTATCTGTTCGAATTTATGTATTCATGATATGATGATTCCTAAATTATTTTTGACTGAATTGGATATTTGAAACTCTCCTCTTTTGTTCATTAGGGTCGGAATAGACATTCCCAAAATTGAAGTTCGATATGAGCATTTGTCTGTTGAGGGAGATGCATATGTCGGATCAAGGGCACTTCCTACTCTGCTGAATGCTACCTTAAATGCGATTGAGGTAATTGGTTTATTTCTTACCGTTAATTTTCGACTAAGTATGAACTTATCCACAATTGAGATTGGTCTCGGCACACTTTTTAGGCTGCATTTTATGTATGTTAATTATAATTAAGTTTCGATGTTGTATCAGTTTTCATTCAAGTTTCAGGTCAAGGTAATGTTATCTGTTCTCATTCAAGTTTATTTTTAATCTTTTTCTATCTTCAGGGAGTTCTTGAAAAAGTGAAGATTCTCCCTTCCAAGAAAAGGGTTGTCAAGATACTTCATGACATCAGTGGAATCGTAAAACCATCGAGGTTTGTTAGTGTAAAACATGTAGATGCTGGAATAAGTTAACATTTGACTTGTCATGCTAAGAATTATGAAATTTGTCATTGTGCTCTAAAAAAGAAGTTAAAAGAAAAAGTAAACATAAGATATTCTGATATAGCTTTTATCTTTGAGGTTTGCATGATGAAACCTGAAGTATGATGAGTATTTATGACTTGAAACCATGCACATAATTGCATAGCCAATTAAATTGTGCGATCAAATTCATCTCGTGTTGTTTATTTAGGATGACGCTGCTTCTTGGGCCTCCCGGCGCTGGGAAAACTACATTGCTGAAGGCACTTGCTGGAGAACTGGAAAAGGGTCTTAGGGTGTGTGGTCCTTAATCATAACATTATAGTGCATGTTTGGTATCCACTACTAGACAGTATAATGAATGAGATTTTATTTTATTTTTCTTCCTTAATACTGTAAGATGCTACTCAATCCTCCCTACCAAACATGGCACTATTGTGTAACTTTTGTTGACTTCTACTTCCGAAATTCATTGTTTCCTATAAATTCTAATGGCAGGTATCAGGAAAAATCACTTATTGTGGTCATGAAATGTCAGAGTTCATTCCCCAGAGGACTTGTTCTTACATCAGCCAGCATGACCTTCACCATGGAGAGATGACTGTCCGAGAGACATTGAATTTTTCAGGGCGTTGCCTAGGAGTCGGAACCAGATATGATCTCCTTGTAGAATTGTCACGGCGAGAAAAAAATGCAGGAATCAAACCTGACCCCGAAATAGATGCATTCATGAAAGCCACGGCAATGGCAGGCCAAGAATCTAGTTTAGTCACGGATTATGTTCTCAAGGTATGTTTCCTCATTGTGTTGAAGATAATTTCTTTTAAACTAGCCAACAAAAGTATTTATATCAAACTAATGATTGATGCGGGAAAATAACAGATACTTGGATTAGACATATGTGCCGATATAATGGTGGGTGATGAGATGAGAAGAGGCATCTCTGGTGGACAGAAGAAGAGGCTCACAACTGGTATGTGAATACAATCTCAGTGATCCTAAATTTTTCATAGCTAACTCTTTTCTTGTTATGGTCAGATTTCAGTTAGGACTTTTTTTTATTATTTTATTATTTTATATTCTTATGTTTGTGCTGAATGCAGGAGAAATGTTGGTTGGACCAGCAAAAGTTTTCTACATGGACGAAATCTCAACTGGTCTTGACAGTTCAACTACATTTCAAATTGTTAAGTATATGAGACAGATGGTTCATATCATGGACGTTACAATGATAATATCGCTTCTCCAACCTGCACCTGAAACATTTGAACTTTTCGACGACATCATTTTGCTTTCAGAAGGACATATAATCTATCAAGGTCCCCGTGAAAACATCCTTGAGTTTTTCGAAAGTGTTGGCTTCAAGTGCCCGGAAAGAAAAGGAGTTGCAGACTTTCTGCAAGAGGTTACCTCTATAAAGGACCAGGAGCAATACTGGTTCAAGAAGAATGAACCTTATCGCTATATCTCAGTAGCTGAGTTTGTGGAACGCTTCAGCTCTTTCCACATTGGTCAGAAGCTTTTTGACGATCTATCAATTCCGTATGACAAAACTAATGCCCATCCTGCTGCACTGGTAACTGATAAATACGGAATATCCAATATGGAACTCTTCAAGGCATGTTTGGCAAGGGAATGGTTATTGATGAAACGCAACTCTTTCTTGTATATATTCAAGACATTCCAGATAACTATTATGTCAATAATTACCTTTACAGTGTTCTTTCGAACAGAGATGAAATCTGGCCAATTGGTAGATGGACAAAAATTTTATGGTGCACTGTTTTTCAGCCTCATTAATGTGATGTTTAATGGCACAGCAGAACTTGCACTGACGGTTATTAGACTTCCGGTGTTCTTCAAACAAAGGGACGCTCTGTTTTTCCCTGCTTGGGCTTTTTCTCTACCAATTTGGCTTCTTAGGATCCCACTCTCACTTATGGAATCATTAATATGGATTATTCTTACTTATTACACTATTGGTTTTGCTCCTGCAGCCAGTAGGTATGTTCTTGCACTTTGATCCTGAACATTAACTACATCTTTCGTACGTTCCTGGAAGAACACGTGCTTACAGAAACATGAGATTAGATATTGACAATGTCTCACCTTATATTTTTCAGGTTTTTCCGCCAACTACTGGCATTTTTTGCTTTGCATCAAATGGCTTTATCCCTCTTCCGTTTTATTGCCGCACTTGGAAGAACACAAGTTGTTGCCAACACTCTCGGTACCTTTTCACTACTAATGGTCTTTGTCCTTGGTGGTTTTATTATTGCCAAAGGTTAGTTTCATGTCTCTCCATTGTTAACACTTCTTATTTCATTTTTGGAAGTGGGTGTTTATGTAATACATCAAATTTAGCATATGCAGATCTATATATAAAGGTTTAAGTTCACACATGTTTCATCGCATACATGACCTTTTAATAAATGATTTAAATATGCAGATGACATTGAACCATGGATGATATGGGGCTATTACATTTCCCCTATGATGTATGGACAGAATGCTATAGCCATTAATGAATTTCTGGACGAGAGATGGAGTGCTGTAAGTTCTTTTGATAGTTTGTAAATGTTAATTTTGGCATTGTTCGGTTCTGCTTTTTTCATGTTTGATTTTCTTAAATGTCTTATTCTTTTTCTCTTTCTTAGCCAAACACCGATCCAAGATTTCCTGAACCTACAGTTGGGAAGGTTCTTCTTAAGGCAAGGGGCATGTTTATGGATGACTACATGTATTGGATATGTGTTGTTGCACTCTTTGGGTTTTCCATTCTCTTCAATATCTGTTTTATTGTGGCACTGACATACCTGAATCGTAAGATATGCCCCTGCCTTTTTATTTCTGTCAAAATTAGTGAGTCTGATTCTACTCTTGACCATTTAATGTAAACTTATGCAGCCTTCGGTAATTCGAAATCTGTTATTGTGGATAAGGATAATGAAAATAAGATAAAGAAGGATCCAGTCTATAGTGAAAGATCAACTACTGACAGTACTTCAGCCTCTGCGGCTCCAAAGTCTGAAGGTCTGAGGCCATATCCTGTGATACTCATCTTTTGAATTTGTAATGTCTTTGGATCTTCTAAATGTGATTACATGATGTTGAGATATACAAAAATGTTTGATTCTCAGTCGATTTCTTATAATTTATGCGACTTTGTCTTTGCTGTTCTTGGATTATGCTTTTCAAGAGTTGTACTATATGAATTTTAGGTAAAAATAAATCCAACATGCTTTGAAAAGGAATGAGTTTATGCGAGTTTCACCCAAACAAATCTGTAGAATACTCTGTCCGAAAGCAATTATCTTGTATAATTGTTAATAGAATCTACACATTGGTAGAATCATGTCATCACTTTTTTTATTTTTTTTTTTTTTAATATATTTATATTTAGCATGTTGCTACATTTTCTTGGTTGTCTTCAATTTAGGCTGACAGACCTTAACGAATGCAGGTATAGATATGGCCGTGAGGAACAAGTTCGAAGGAAACAATTCTGAAGAGAACTCAACCAAGAGAAAAGGAATGGTGCTTCCTTTCACACCGTTGTCTCTAGCCTTTGATCATGTGAACTACTATGTTGATATGCCCTCAGTAAGTCACTTCTTCTGAGTTCTATGTTTCCAAGATGCATCCTTCTCTCTATAATATTGCAAGTAATGCAATGAAATCTTACAAATGTACATTTTCACCAGGAAATGAAAAAGAAAGGAATTGAAGAATCTCGTCTTCAACTCTTGAGAGATGTCAGTGGTGCTTTCAGGCCAGGGGTTCTAACGGCATTAGTTGGTGTTAGTGGTGCTGGGAAGACCACCTTGATGGATGTGTTGGCAGGAAGAAAAACTGGTGGATACATTGAAGGAAGTATCAATATTTCTGGTTATCCAAAGAATCAATCAACTTTTGCTCGCATCAGTGGTTACTGCGAACAAAATGATATCCATTCTCCCCACGTCACTGTTTATGAGTCCCTTCTGTACTCTGCTTGGTTGCGTCTTTCTCCAGATGTAAACAAGCAAACACGAAAGGTATGTCAGCTTGCACGAGATCTTTATTACTTTTCACTGTGAGAGGTGGCCTAGCATCCAATGATATTGTTTGTCTAGTTTCAACGACTGACCTTTTCTCTGTTAGATGTTTGTTGAGGAAGTAATGGAGTTGGTTGAGTTGAATCCCTTGAGAGATGCTTTAGTTGGCCTTCCAGGAGTAGATGGTCTGTCGACTGAACAGAGAAAGAGGCTCACCATAGCTGTAGAACTGGTTGCGAATCCATCCATAATCTTCATGGACGAACCCACATCTGGTCTTGATGCTAGAGCTGCAGCAATTGTGATGCGTACTGTACGAAACACCGTAGATACAGGACGAACCGTTGTCTGCACTATTCACCAACCAAGCATAGATATTTTTGAAGCTTTTGACGAGGTAATTATCCATTCAAATCTTTTTCAGAATGTCTCGTAAATTGGATTGGAGAGTATGTACAGTATTAAGGCAGAAAAAAAGAAGTTAAAATCTTGTCACACTGCATTCCAAACTTGCCCTTTTAGAATTTTACTTTCTGAGTAGTTTCTCAGCTTCTTGCTCTTAAATCGCAACATCATTTTTTTTGTAGCTATTGCTGATGAAGAGAGGAGGACAAGTTATTTATGGTGGACCTCTTGGTCATCATTCTCGCCTGTTAATAGAATATTTTCAAGTAAGTATTTCTGGGTGATATCAGATAGTGTTTAGCGTGTTTATGTGATTCCTTCAGCAAACCTAGCGTATAGAAACAACTTTTTTATTTTATTCTTATGTTTAATTTGGAATTGAGTATGCCTCTCTTTTTCCAGTCTGTACCTGGGGTTCCAGAGATCAAAGAAGGTTCAAATCCTGCTACTTGGATGCTTGAGATCAGTACTCCTGCAGTTGAGGCTCAACTTAATGTGAACTTTGCTGAAATCTATGCCAACTCTGATTTATACCGGTAAACATAGCACGCAAATTCCGTCTTGTTTATTTTCTGGTTTTACTTTTCTAACTAAAACCCGAATCTCTCTTGCTCTCACTCTCAGGAGGAATCAAGAACTTATCAAACAGATCAGCACTCCAGCCCCAGGGTCCAGTGACTTGTATTTTCCAACAAAATATGCCCAACCCTTCACATCTCAGTGCAAAGCTTGCTTCTGGAAGCAATACTTGTCTTACTGGAGGCATCCACAGTACAATGCCATTAGGTTTTTCATGACAACAATTATTGGGATTATATTTGGAGTTATTTTCTGGAAGAAGGGGAAGAAAATGTAAGTTAACTTGTCAAATTCCCAAATAAACATTGACACGAGATCTGTATTCTCTCCTTTGGTATTTTATTTTACATACCATCATTTCTGTAATAGGTCTAAACAACAAGACCTAATGAATTTACTCGGAGCTATGTATTCTGCTGTTATGTTCCTTGGTGGAACAAATACTTCTGCTGTGCAGTCAGTTGTAGCAGTTGAGAGAACTGTCTTTTATCGTGAAAAGGCTGCAGGAATGTATTCGGCATTACCTTATGCATTTGCTCAGGTAACAGAAACTTAGTGTCATGGATAATCATCCATGCCCAATTTGCTTAAAACAAATTGACTCGATGATGTAAAAATTAACTTTTGTTTTATTGTACACGCAGGTGGCAATAGAGACTATTTACGTCAGCATCCAAACTTTCATATATAGCCTTATCCTTTACTCCATGATCGGATTCCACTGGCAAGCTGATAAATTCTTTTGGTTCTATTTCTACGTATTTATGTGTTTTGTCTACTTCACATCATACGGAATGATGCTTGTGGCACTCACTCCAAGTTACCAGATTGCCGCAATTGTCATGTCGTTTTTCCTCAGCTTTTGGAATTTGTTCTCCGGCTTCCTTATCTCAAGAACGGTGAGTAAATCAAGAAGTAATATTTAGTGTTTATTTGGCGAGTGTGGTTCCTATGGGGAAAAAAAAAAATCAAAGAGTAAAATGGACATGTAAATCTACTTTTGTGCAATCAATATGATGCATACAAGCGGAGTTATGCTTGTGTCCTAGCTCAGGAAAGTACAATGATACCTTGAAGAACAAATATAATCACATGCTCTAATTTGTCGCAATCATATCATGCAAACCATTAATTAATCAATTTTGTAGGATGCGTGGTTTCTTCCCTGAACTAGAAAATAAAAACTAAATATTAGAAAATGAATCTACTGAGCAAATAAAATCACCAAAGTAGAACAAATACCATCCTGAGTTTATCTTGTGATTGGAAAATTAATGCGGTGATAAAAGCAGAGTTTAAAGACTAGAGATAGTTGCATATGTTAAACGGCAGTGTGAAACTTTCATTATGTCTATCGAGTACAAAATACCAAAGTAGGAATTGGTTTCTGTTCAAGTTACAAACTATACTTTTAGACATATTCGATTTCCAGATTTCGAATGGTTTCCTAATTTTCTTATGTTAATCCAACTTTGTGCTGGTTAAAAAAGATAAACAATGGACGTAATTCTTAAGAGGCAGATTATTAGTTCAATTATGCTATTGTTATTCTAATTGTGGGAACAAGAATGATTTTAAGTCAAACTTGCACGAGACTGAACTATTTTTTTTCGCTCAATAAATTTTCCATTCTACATTCTCAGTAGATCTGTTGAAATGCTTATTTCTTTTTTTTTTTTTCTTGTTTCTAAACTATGCCTTGAAGATGTAAACTGCTTTTGGCAAGTTTCTTCACTGTAAAAGTCTTATTATTCTTGAATGCTTGCTGTTTCAGGAAATCCCAATATGGTGGAGGTGGTATTACTGGGGTTCTCCAGTGGCATGGACAATATACGGGCTTGTGACATCTCAGGTGGGCGATCGGACGGATCCAGTAGAAGTTCCTGGACTTGGTGATATTCCATTAAAGGATTACCTTAAGAGTTTCCTAGGTTTTGAACACGACTTCCTTGGAGCTGTTGCTGCTGCCCATGTTGCCTGGGCAGTCCTTTTCTGCTTTGTCTTTGCCTACGGTATCAAGTACCTGAACTTCCAAAAGAGATGAAGGAAAGTCTTGAATCCCAGTAGAAATTTTTGGACATACGCATTCTTGTATATAGACCAAGAATAGATAAAAAGGCAAATGTCTGTATTATGTATACGATTTTGAAGCAAATTTCTGACAGCTCTGTGTAATTTAGTATCGGTTTGAAATAAAAGTTTACCATGTTCAAATAAAGCTTCTTCTTGAATTTTAATTCTAATTCATGTTCCAATTTTCCTTTCTATTGTAGGAGTGTCACAAGCATATGGTTAGAACTAACCTCTAAAATCGGCTTGTAAGAGAAGATTGTGTAATGTACTCATAAATAATCGTTTCAAGCAACCCGCCATGGATAATTCACCTTGTTCTTTTCCTTACTTTGGATTTCTTAATTGAATTCATCATATTTGCTTGCGGTTTCAAGTAATATGGGACAAAAAATTTATTATAAAAATTTAGAAACATATCCCGAAATATAAGCATTAAAACGAATTTTGTGCATGCCAAGGAAAATAAATATTGTCCTTTAAAATGCTGAAAAAAATTCTTGTAGTAAAATTGCCAATAACGAGGAAAATCAGGTTACAAGATTTGGTCAAAAAAAAAAAAAAAAAAACTCAAATGCAATTAACACTTTGGTAATGAGAAGAGATGAAGCTTGGAAAACTTTGGAGAAAGGGAGAAATTTGGGCAAAAACTGAGTGAAAATGGAAAAAAGAATTATTTTAAAGATTAGGATCTTTATTCTACTTGAAATTTATCATCAAGGCACGTTTTGTACAGGTACGATTAGATAGTTTAATAGACAAGATTTGTTTTCTTCTATCCCTTATAATATGTGCATTGTATCCGAGACGAGTTTGTTCAGGCGAATATTAATTTAAAGAGAGCTGGATAACAGAAAATTCATGACTAATGAAAAGTTGATATAATAGAGACAAAAACCTGAATATTGCTGAGTAGTTTTGTTTATTGATATTGTCGGAAGCTGACAAAACGTAGAATATAGAGGACTCTCTAATACCAGTTTTCGGAACGAATTCATGTCTCCTTTCAGACATTCTCAATATATATTGCCTCCAAAAACCTTCCAATTCAGCCACCTCCAATCCACATTCAGCGAGAAGCCTTCTGGCTTGCTTCAATTCCCAAGTCTTCCATTGACACTCTTTCAATTAAACAATACCAAGTTCTCCTGTGGCCTGTCTCTGTTTCTGGAGAAACTAATCTCATGGCGGCTCCCTTGACTGGAGATGACTTGGCAAGGTCCATTAGTCGGAGGGGGAGCTTAGCATCAGCCAGCCGGAAAGGCTGGGCTTCAGCCAGCATCCGGGAGGCGTTGGTGGCTCCGGGAGGTGATGTATTCAAGAAAAGTGGGAGACATGATGATGAAGAAGAGCTGAAGTGGGCTGCCATTGAAAGGCTTCCCACTTATGATCGTATGAAGAAAGGAATTCTAAACAAGGTTTTGGACAATGGAAGAATTGTCCATGAAGAAGTTGATCTTTCCCATCTTGGCATGCAAGACAAGAAGCAACTCATGGACAGTATGCTAAAAGCTTTTGAAGATGATAATGAGAGTTTACTGTTGAGGCTCCGAGAACGAATTGATAGGTAATGATCATTTTAGTTATGAGTACAAGTATTGAACATTACGGATTAAGTCCTCATCCCTACTTACAAGAGGACTAACAAACAAATTAAAATCAGAAAACAAGTACAACTTGTTTTCACCCTCAAAGTATAAGCTGTAATGAAACATTATGATTAGAGACTACACCGTCCAACACTAAATTTACACCAGTTTTCTTGTACTTCTTTTGTTATTTGGATTTCTGATGTTTAATATTTCGAACTGATTTTGTATAAAATGAGCTTCTATGAGATTGTCAAATTTTGTACAGGGTTGGGATCAGCATTCCACAATGTGTAGTTAGGTTTGAGCATTTATCTATTGAAGGAGATGCATTTTGTGGAAGCAGAGCACTTCCAACTCTGCTCAATTCGACTATAAATGCATTCGAAGTAATTTGCTCTATGCCCTGGAATTATTCAGTGATTTAATTTTTGTTTTGTCGATTATGACAAGAATTCCACTTGTCGATGTATTTTCTTCAGTCAATGATTTTAACCCTGTCATTTTGTTTAATGTTGTGAATAGGGGATCCTTGGTTCTCTGAGGCTTTTCCCTTCTAAGAAGAAAGCTGTCAAAATAGTAGATGATGTCTCTGGAATAGTGAAACCATCGAGGTAAGTGTTGAAGACTAGATTTAGATAAATAAGTGTCTCCTCCCTAAAAGAATAAGCTTTTAGATTAGGTTGCTCAGCTTGTATTAGAGTCACTGTCACTGATTTGTTATAATGGTACTCGTGTCAAGCCTTTGATGAGAAAATGAATCCTGCCAGCATGTAAAGGGGCATGTTGAAGACAAAATTTTGATAAATGAACGTGTCCCTTCTCGAACATTTTAAGCTTTTAGACGAGATAGTCCAACAATACGCTGCATAGGAAGTTTAAAAATGTAATTCATTTCATTCTTCCATGGTTTGCACTAATGTGTAATATTCAGGACGACACTACTTCTGGGACCACCAAGCTCGGGGAAGACTACATTGCTGAAGGCACTTGCAGGAAAGTTGGAGGAAGATCTTAGGGTGTGTCATTTTGTAATTATTTAGACATACTTTTTAATATCAATGAATTCTGAACGTGTCTTGGTCCTTAAGTTTAAACTTCGTTTAATTTTCTTGTACTTGTTTCGCCTCTGACATTAGGTTACCGGGAAAATCACTTACTGTGGCCACGAATTGAGGGAGTTCATTCCTCAGAGAACTTGTGCTTACATAAGCCAGCACGATCTTCATCATGGTGAGATGACCGTTAGGGAAACCTTGGATTTTTCGGGGCGCTGTTTGGGAGTTGGTGCAAGATATGAACTGCTTGCAGAATTGTCTAGGAGAGAAAAAGGTGCCGGAATTAAGCCGGACCCTGAGATTGATGCATTCATGAAAGCCATAGCAATTGCTGGCCAAAAGACTAGTGTGGTCACAGACTATGTGCTTAAGGTTTGTTTCCTAGCCTGGTAGTTGTATGCTAATGAACTCTACATATCAAACCAATTTATGTGGTTTTGTACAACAGATAACTGGACTGGATATTTGTGCTGATACAATGGTGGGTGATGAAATGAGAAGGGGTATTTCTGGAGGACAGAAGAAGCGTGTAACGTCTGGTATGTGAAAAGGGGTCAAGGTTTTGAGGTGTCTTCCAATAATTCTGAAACTTGAAATTATAATTGCCAGTTTGGAACTTGCTAATGAAGATTGTCCGTTTTGTTTTTCTCAATGCAGGAGAAATGTTGGTCGGCCCTGCAAAAGTTTTCTATATGGACGAAATCTCAACTGGTCTTGACAGTTCCACCACATTCCAAATCGTCAAGTATATGAGACAAATGGTTCATATAATGGATCTAACCATGATAATCTCTCTTCTCCAACCTGCCCCTGAAACTTACGATCTTTTTGATGATATTGTCTTGCTTTCAGAAGGACAAATTGTCTATCAAGGTCCTCGTGATCAAGTTCTCGATTTTTTTGAGAGTGTGGGATTCAAATGTCCCAAACGGAAAGGAGTTGCAGATTTTCTGCAAGAGGTTACTTCCAAGAAGGACCAAGAGCAGTATTGGTCGAGGAAAAGTGAACCTTACCGTTACATATCAGTATCTGACTTTGTTAATCACTTCAAGTCTTTCTACATTGGGCAGAAACTTTTCAGTGAACTTGGAGTCCCTTATGACAGGAGTAAAGCCCATCCAGCCGCATTGGTGAAGGAGAAGTATGGTATCTCGAACAAAGATCTTTTCAAGGCCTGTTTGGCGAGGGAGTGGTTATTGATGAAACGCAACTCATTTGTGTACATTTTCAAGACTACACAAATTACAATTATGGCTCTATTTACTTTCACCGTGTTTTTTAGAACACAGATGAAGTATGGAGAGATAGATGATGGGGGTAAATTCTATGGGGCACTTTTCTTCAGCCTTATTAACGTGATGTTCAATGGGATGGCTGAGCTCGCAATGACCATATTTAGGCTTCCTGTTTTCTTCAAACAACGGGATGCCTTATTTTACCCGGCCTGGGCTTTTGCTCTACCAATTTGGCTACTCAGGATTCCAATCTCTCTCATGGAGTCAGGAATATGGATCATTCTCACGTATTACACAGTTGGATTTGCTCCTGCTGCTAGCAGGTAAAAGTTTGAACATTTCTCTTCGATCCTAGCACTGCAACATATTCATGGTTATGTATTCTTTATGCCAAAATTTTTTAATGATCTATAAAGAGAGTAACAATCGTGTTCCCAAATTGCAATTCCAGGTTCTTCCGCCAATTCTTGGCATTTGTTGGTATCCATCAGATGGCCTTGGGTCTCTTCCGTTTCATTGCAGCCCTTGGAAGAACACAAGTTGTTGCAAATACTCTTGGAACCTTCACCCTGTTATTGGTTTTCGTACTTGGTGGATTTATCATTGCCAAAGGTTAGCAATCCTATCTTCTACTATCGATATACTACTTAAAATAACAATGCTGTTGAACTCCAAAATATGGCCAGAATGTGAAGTCTAAAATGTCAATCTTTAATCATTTCTTTCCCTTCAGATGACCTTCAGCCATGGATGAAATGGGCCTATTATCTTTCTCCAATGTCATACGGACAAAATGCAATCGTTCTAGTAGAATTTCTCGACCCAAGATGGTCCACAGTAAGCTTAACTAATAGTTTGCAGACATAGTTTCTCTCTGTATTCTAGGCTTTATACTTCTATATTCTTACGGTGAGTTTATCATTTGTTTATTAGCCCAATGATGATACCAGATTTCGTGGAAGTACAGCTGGGCTTGAACTTCTAGCAGGCAGGGGGATGTTTACAGAAGAACATTGGTACTGGATTTGTGTTATGGCGCTGTTTGGATTTTCTCTTTTCTTCAATCTCTGCTTTGTTGCAGCACTGACGTTCTTAAAACGTAAGATATGGTTTTTCGTATTGATCAGTTACCATTCTCAGGAAACTGAATTTATTTTTGACTATTTTTTGAATCTTAAGAAAAATCTGAAATCGAGTTTTAACTGTTCTCTAAAACTTGAATGCAGCATTGGGAGATTCCAAATCTGTTAATTCAAACTCTGAAGGTGAAAGTAAGAAGAAGAAGCTGCCATTCTCTAATGGGAAGGTGGCAACAGAGAGGAGCTCAGCCTCTACAGGTCCGGGTGTTTTGAATTGGAGTTCGTCTTCATCATCTTAATTAGAACTACTTGGATTATTGGAATGACATGAGTACACAATTTCTATACTTCTCATCACTTAAAAAATCTATTTTACGCAGGGAAAAACACTCCTGAACAAGAAAATGTAAGCGATTCAGTTAGTGCAACTAATAAACGAGGAATGGTGCTTCCGTTCATGCCCTTATCACTTTCATTCGATCGCGTAAATTACTACGTTGATATGCCAGCAGTAAGTAACATATCTGATTTCTGATTACTTAGTGCTTCTATTATGATTTTCATTTCATATGCAGAATGAGTCAGTAATTTTCCTAGGAGTAATTATCAATCAGAAAATGTATTCTATTAGTTGTTTTTGTTATGATTTTCAGGAAATGAAACACCAGGGAGTTGAGGAGACGCGGCTCCAATTGTTGCGGGATGTCAGTGGTGCTTTTAGGCCTGGTGTTTTGACAGCATTGATGGGGGTCAGTGGTGCTGGAAAAACCACTTTGATGGATGTTCTAGCTGGAAGAAAAACTGGTGGATACATTGAAGGGGACATCAGAATATCTGGTTATCCGAAGAATCAAGTGACATTTGCACGCATTAGTGGCTACTGCGAACAGAATGACATTCATTCTCCACATGTTACCGTTCAGGAGTCTCTCCTGTATTCGGCCTGGCTCCGCCTTCCAGCAGATGTAAAGAATGAAACAAGGCAGGCAAGTTGTTTCCTTATCTGACTTGATACAATCTTGTGTTTTCTACCTCTAGTATCACACCTATAATTTAATCCTGTCCCACATTTACGATAGTGAACTTTAATCTACCAATCAAGAATTGACACTCCTAGAAATTGATTTCAGATGTTTGTCGAGGAAGTGATGGAGTTAGTTGAGTTGAACTCATTGAGGGGCTCATTGGTTGGCCTTCCAGGGGTAGATGGTTTATCAACTGAGCAGAGAAAGAGGCTCACCATTGCTGTAGAATTAGTTGCAAACCCTTCAATAATTTTCATGGACGAACCAACATCAGGCTTGGATGCTCGAGCTGCTGCAATTGTGATGCGTGCTGTAAGGAATACGGTGGACACTGGGAGAACAGTTGTTTGCACAATTCACCAACCAAGCATCGACATTTTTGAATCATTTGATGAGGTATTTCCTGTTTTGAGTTCTTCACCCTTAACCCTGTCAATGCTATGTCTAGGAATCACACAATACTATTTGTGCACTAAATACGTTTTCCATGTAGCTCTATTTGATGAAGAGAGGAGGACAAGTTACTTATGCCGGACCCCTTGGTCGAAATTCTCAGCTTCTAGTAGAATACTTTGAAGTGAGTGGCATCTCCCATGGTAGAAATGATTAAGAATTCAGTATCTTCTGTAGTCTTAGACATGATCTGTATATTGCAGTCTGTTCCCGGTGTTCCTAAAATCAAAGAAGGATATAATCCTGCTACATGGATGCTAGAAGTCAGTTCTGCTGCGATGGAAACTCAACTTGACGTGAACTTTGCAGAGATTTACTCCAACTCTGATCTGTGTCGGTATGTGAAATAGAATAAGACAATGTCAATCTACTTCAACCATTTTCTCTTGTCGTTCTAAATCTAGAAATTACATTATATTGCAGTCTATCTCATTCTCTGAATATTGCAGGAGGAATCAAGAACTGAATGTAGAGCTAAGCATTCCAGCACCGGGATCACAGGACCTGTACTTCCCCACAAATTACTCCCAACCTTTCCTTACTCAATTTATGGCATGTTTCTGGAAACAGCACTGGTCTTACTGGAGGAATCCACAGTACAATGTCATCAGATTTTTTATGACTATCGTGATTGGAATCATCTTCGGAGTCATTTTCTGGAATAAAGGAGATAAAATGTAAGTAGTAAGTCTTAGACTCTTGTAGCATGTTTGGTCGGAGGATTGGATAGCATTGGACAAAAAAAAGAAGCTAAATTCTTGTTCATTATAGAACCTAGTCTTGTCAAATACTCCGTACCAAACATGCACTAAGTGAATTCTGCAGCTATTTCCTTGAAATTGTAAACATCTCTTTAACAAACTGCCATTTCCAACAGACACAAACAACAAGACCTATCAAATCTTCTCGGAGCTATGTATGCTGCTGTTTTGTTCCTTGGAGGAACTAATACTTCTGCAGTGCAGTCTGTAGTGGCAGTTGAAAGAACAGTCTTTTATCGCGAAAGAGCAGCCGGGATGTTTTCAGCTTTTCCTTATGCATTTGCTCAGGTAAAGAAACCAGAGAATATGTAACTTCAAGTTATATTTCTTAGATGTGAATAAAATTTCTGGTAGATATACATCGTCATAACATATTTCTGAATTCTGAATAATCTCAATTTTTTTTCACAGGTGGCTGTAGAAACTATTTATGTTGCCATCCAGACCTTTGTTTACAGCCTTCTCCTTTACTCAATGATCGGATTCGAGTGGCAAGCAGACAAGTTCTTATGGTTCTATTACTATGTTTTCATGTGCTTTGTCTACTTCACACTATATGGAATGATGCTTGTAGCCCTTACCCCAAGTTACCAAATAGCTGCAATTGTCATGTCATTCTTCCTCAGCTTCTGGAACCTGTTTTCGGGTTTCCTCATTCCCCGAATGGTAAATTACTAACTCTTCTATCAATATGGTTGCATTTTTTCAAAAATTTGACGCAGATTTATTGGTTGTCAACCTACCACAACCTTCATCATCTACTCGAACTTAAGACCATCTATGAAAAACATAGACAGAGTTTAACCACAGAGTTACAATAAAATGACTTCGTTGGAAGATATATATTATTAAATGAATCTAATTCTATATGAAATCTTGACATTTGCAGCAAATTCCAATATGGTGGAGGTGGTACTACTGGGGCTCTCCAGTGGCATGGACCATATATGGTCTCGTAACATCACAAGTTGGGGACAAAATGGACAATGTACATGTACCCAAACATGGTGACATCCCAGTGAAGGACTACCTTAAACAGTTTCTAGGTTATGAGTCTGATTTCCTAGGATATGTTGCATTGGCACATGTGGGTTGGGCACTGCTTTTCTTCTTTGTTTTTGTATATGGCATTAAAGTGTTGAACTTCCAAAGGAGATAAGGAGGACAAGAGTTCAAGAATTTTGGCTTGCACAGTTTTTGATAATATTCTGAGAAGGCAAATTAAATTTGCATGTGCATTTTTTTTTTCCCCTTTTAATAATTTACTTCATTTTTTTTGCTAAGAAATGAATGTTGCAATGTAATTTGATCGTTCTTCAAATGAAATAAAAATCTCATTAGATTTCTTCCTGTCCTAATTTTCTTCCACCCTATGCAATTCTTGAAGTGTATCTCCACGTTCGCTTTTTATCTTTCCAGATCATTAAACTTGACGAGACAACAATAAACATCTCACATAAATTTTGTCAAACTCTAACTAGTTATGTTCAATCTAACATACTAAACAAGTTTACGTATGCCTTTGTTTTGCTCTAGTAACATAGATTTACTCACAAGACGAGAATGGGATAGACCTTTAAATCAGGGCAAGATAACACCTACAGGCTACCTTGAAAAATGTAAGACACCAGAAAATATTGGGAAAAGATATAAATAATTTTCATAAAGCATCAATAATAGTAAGTCTAATGTTCCAAGCTCCCTCTACACAGAATTTCTTCAAGGTACAATAATTAACGTACCTAAAAAACTTCATTTTCTTTTTATTTATTTTTTTCTTCCTTATTTTTTTTGCAGGTGTAGGGTGGAGTGGAGAAACATTAATAACTCAAGTATCATAAACAACATTTTTGTCGATGCTCATATTATAATGCCCATACTGGTGACTTAATACTGTCTACGAACAAAGTTTAGCATAGGAAATATCTCTCCCATGACCCATCTAATATCATCATACAAAACAGAACCTCGCAGACTCTGGATCTCAATTCATTTAACCAGAAAATAAATTGGAAAGCTAAACCGATTTCTCAATCCGCTTTTATACTTGCAACAAGTTGAATAGAAGTAGCGGGCAAAAATTTCAGTTGTTGCACTAGCTCTGATCAACTTTGACGGGATCATTAGCAATATCCTGAATCTCCTTGTAGCTCCTAACTGAACACTTCCTCTTTGTGTCCAAATCAACTTTATCCAGATCCTCTGCTATTCCCATGTAACCATACAGCACAAGCTCGTTAAGCTTACCTTCCCGTGTTCTGGCTTCATGATTATTGCTTCTCTTGCCTTCAGCAGAAGCAAGTTTCTCGAAATCTGCTCTACCACGCTTGTTTTCTGCGAAGTATTTCTTTAGCTTATGTGCATCTTGTAAACCAGTTAATGTACCCAAGAATTTCACCACCATTATAGTAGTGTTTCCAGGATTCCCGGGGCATACTTTCATTCTTCCACCACTAAAACCTTTACCTGTAACCACATACGAGAAAGCAGCCGAGCAATAGAGATGCTATTGTCAACCTCAGACATAAGAAACATGAATGCACCAATTCAGGTATAGGTTTTAGTTATTTAACATCAACGAAGGGGGTAAGCTCTATCTGAAACACACTGCCAGTCAAGGGGGGACGACAAATCCAGCTATTAGATATTGCACGTCCATTTTCCTATTGGGAGCAGAACTCCCAGGTTTATGCTTTCTGTAAAGATCCTTCGTAATGGGAGCAGTACTCCCTAATTTAGATTTTCTACAAGTTTTCTTTCTCCTCCTTTTGTACCTCCGGAGGTAATGGTTGGTATGCCCCATCGTATCAATAGACGAGGTAGGGGTCAATGCCAACCCCCCAAAAACAATTGGATTTCGGTATAAAAGAAAGGTGGGGGTGGGGGCAAATGTGTCGTAGATTAGATATATATGTGCGCACCAAATAACATAAAATATGTACTCACCTCTAAGGAAGTCCTCAAGGGCTTCTATATTTATCACTTCTTTTCCTGCAGAAATGTTGCGAAACATAGAGATGTTATGTATTATGACAACTGGAGGCCAGAGTATAAGGTCATCTTTTTGAGCCGAAGCTTCAGAACTGGAAACCGCCGTAGGAGCATTTGAGGAAGTCTTAGTGTCCCATTCCATTAGAACACAGATTGCCCTGTGAAGACCCAAATGTTGTGCTCTCAATCCGAACTTCTGTGACATGTAGCAATGCGCCAACAGGCTCCGAGTGTCTATGAACTCTTTTGATTGACTGAAAGAACTATGAAATATCAGAGTTTACAACCATAAACATGTATAACACAATAAAACCAAGTGGTACACAATGAAAAACACGCAATAAGATGTAAAATGCAAGAATGCCAGGGGCAGTTGAAAGGGAGGAGAAAGTGGTCAGGAATCATAAGAGAAATTCTAACATAAAAAGTTTAATCTGATTATCTGTAATTAAATGAGATTGCCCTCACTCTAAGCAGAGATCCAGTATTCTATATACAAGATCAGACACTGGCATGGAAAAATTATCTTCAGCTAAAAGGTCAATAGCTTTCCAAAATCTTCCAAAATCTTCATAGGTACAAGTCAAAACTCGAGTCATTAGGGAAACTAAAAGGTGTAGACCCTGTAAACATATAATACCAGCGTTTTTTTTTTTTGTTCTAAGCAGATATATTTATTTATATCATAAGCAAATCAGGAAACTACATAATTGTTTTAACATGACTATTGTCAATTGTAAAATCTTGTATTCTTGTTTCCTCAGATCATCAAGGACGATGGAACTTTCTACTCTAAGCTCCAAAGCAGAAGGTACCGACAAGATCTTCCCGAAAGATCCATGTCAACCTTATAAAGAAAGCATCGAGGTCCGAGTTGCTCACTCAAAACTAATATTTTTCTTTGTAATTTCACTGAGTTTCAAGTTCTTTAAACAATGCAACTCGTGAAAGAAGGCACCGAAAGCAGAAAATTAGATGGCAACAGATTTCTGATCCAACAATAGTTTCTCCAGGTTGCAAATATATTTCCTTCACAATAACATCAAATTAGTGCCATTCATCAGACCAGGTTTGGCATTTGAATCGTCATATCCACTCTCCCCCTATTTGGCTAGAGTTCCTATACAAGAAGTAGTCAAAACTTTTTTCAATAAACACGACGTCCCCACTCCATCTACTAAAGGACAAATGAAGTCAACAAGAGCAAGAGTTAATTCTTACACAACCAAAAACCCTAAAAAATATTCTAGGTTTGGCTTGTAATCCAGTTCATCTACAAACCTTCAATTGATGTACATTGCCTTCTGCATCCTCAAAAAGAAAAAGGCTGAAAAAAAAAAAGTACAAAAAACTAAAAATTACTCCTTCCATCTAAACTAGAAAATCTTAATTACTTGCTTTAAACTCTATCATTACTATGTGTAACACCCTCAATAAGTTGAAAAAAGAGTCAAAAACCACTATTAATTTTGGAAACTGCCGATGTAAACAAACAATTCAAATGAAACTGTCTGTTTGACTTGTATTATCTTGTTGAACTAATTCAGCAAGCTCTCTCAGTCTAAGAAGAATTCGTCCTCGACCTTCTCCAGCCCAAACAAAAGAAGCAGGTAAAGGAAGCCACGACTAAAACTCAAATTGCATGAGATTCATAATAATGATCATGGAAACAATTATATTTTGGAGACTCAAGGGAAACAGATAAAAAAAATATATAACAGCTCCACCTCATAGAGGAACAATAATAAATAAGAAAAGAAATGAACCTTCTGCGGCAAACAATGCAGAATAAGCTACCAGCTCTTCCTTGCTCCTTGTACTTTTTTCGAGCACTCGGATTCTCATTGATTTTTTGGTGAAAGATAAGAAGAACCTATGTACTAGTTGCTTAAATTCCTCTGAATTCTCAGGTGGCTCAGATTTGGCAGAACCCAACAAATATTCTGCTTCTTCAACCTCATTGGCATGCATGTCTACTTTTACATCATCTCTGCCTCTTACCCAAACATTTTTAGCACGATCATTTTTGCCTCTTACCCAAACATTTTTCAAAAGATAATGTTTCTTATCAGAGCGTTGCGAACTATACAAGTTAAGCAAACCAGGTCCAACCCGACCTTTTGGTTTTTTCCTACCAGATTTTAATTGTTCGGTAGAATACTCTTCTACGTCTTCTGCTGAATCATAAGGCGTCAACCAATCCTCAGGTAGAGTTTCTGCACCAAAAGTTCTTTGACCTGCCATACTACACCTGCCAGTTTCATATTCCAAGGTGTTCGAGAATAACAGATCATCTGCATATTCATTATATCTCTCATCTCTATCTGTCAGATCATGCGTTCTAGCAAGGTTATTCCAATTCCATTCACTTGGCACAGTACTTCTAAAATCATGCCTCCTTATTTCTTCATCTATATCATATTTCTTCAATGATTGATCGAGTGGATCATAAGAGTCACTATGATCGAATCTCATGCCCAGTCTTCCAGCAGAAAGTTGTTGCCTTTCTGTATTATGTTGATGGTCTGATGAATTTCTCATTCTTTCTCTGATATCCAGAGAACCAGCGACACTTTCAAAATCATACTTTAATCGGGTTTGTGAGATATCATTGTCACGTGAATGGCCCAAACTTGACATTTCTGGTTCTCTTGTAGCATCCCTTTCAAAGTCTACCCAAGGGCTTCCAGAATGTAGGTACCTTCCACCAAGTTTTGATGTATAAGGCAATCTGCTAGTGTTGAGGGATTCTGATGCGAAGTGATTCTGCAAAGAAGAGAGGTCCTGCAAGCTTCTGTCAAGATTTCTTAGAGAATGCTCAGGATCATCAATAAGTTCCTGGATTGGTTCCTTCATATTTTGTGTTAGCATATCTCTCGGGTCATAAGAATCTCGCTCATATGGCAGCCTCTCTCTGTTCAGCTCCTCAGATGCATAATCACAAAACTCACCCTCCCTTAGCCTTGGTCTAGCATATAAATCATCCTGACCATCAGAAAATGTAACCCGCTGATAACCTATCAGATCCTTATGACCTGGTTCAGGAGCTCTTTGAGTTTCTGAAGTCCGCCTTTGGCCATACTCATTTAAGGAAAATGGTTCCATGGCTTTTGTAGAGCTCCCTGGGTAAATGTCTGTAGGAAAAGACATACCATCTTTGTGGGAATCCAGAAAGCTGCCACTCAAACCTGCAGACATGCTTCCGAATTTCTTGAACTGAGACCTGCCACTAAAGTCTCTAGACAAAAATGTTGAATCCATGAAGTGAGATCCGTCCCTTGTAGATAATTCAGGCTTTTCATCTCTCTCCATAGCTGATATTTTATCCAGCAAAACTGAGTCAGCATACTTGACTCCCCCATCCTTAAACCTACCTAAATCCACATTCATAGATGACGATCCAAGATTCCTACTATGTTCATGATAATTTGAGGTGGGTCTCAGATCCCCAGATAACTCGTGTCTTCCTTGACCAGTCCCATCTTCTCGAACCATAGACTTGTGTTCACTATAATCATGCTTCAAACCAGCTACCAAGACTCTATCCCCAGCAATGTCCTTCCCTATATTACCACTAAACCTACTATTCTTATTAACGTTCACATCATCTGACTTATCCATGTAATTGCAAAACTCATACTTCTTTCTTATTTCATCCCTACTTGATGGCGTATCACCACAGTTAAGCCTTTCGTGTACTTGCCCAAACCGGGGTGATCTCGACCTTGATCTCAACCTTCCTATTTCATTTCTTCCCCAACCATAATCTCTCCTTTCCATTGAACAACTCCTCCGGTCCCTATGAAAAGATCCCATACCAGGGCTCAGAGGCCTCTTCAAGGACCGATCAAGAATATCATGATGACGAGGCATCAAATGAGGTTCTCGACTCAATTCAACCCCCCTCTGGTCCCTTAACCTCCGATGAGATCCAACTTCTTCATGCCTTCTAGATTGCATCTTTTTTTTTCCTCTCTCTCTCACTTTTTCCTCAACAACTCAAAAAAGAAAAACTAAAAACAATAAACTCAAGTCACCAAAATTTGCTTCAATACTTACCCCAGCTTTAACCAATCACCAAATAAATTCAAAGGGAAACAATAGCTTTAGACTCTTTCTCTGCAAGTTCTTATTTATTTTACACTAAGCAAAAATGAAAGATATAAACACTAGTTGGAACTTAAAACTATATGTATATATATACTAGGGAATATTTCTTGGATACATAGTTAGGAAACCAAAAAGGAGTGAAGAATTAAACAAAATCGAACCTTTGAAAGAGCGGCGAGAAAATCCATGAATATAAAATCTCACTTTCTATACTTTCGTTGTGTGTGAGATTTTTAGGACTTTGAATTTTGAAGAATAAATCGGATGAAAAAGCGAAGTCGCGAAGAGTTACAGCAGGGTTATGAGGATGAATTTTAGGGATTGGGAGTTGGTGCGGTTTGATTTTCCTAGAAGTAAGATTTTTTTTTTTTTTTTTTTTTTTTTTTCTCAATTTTGATAAAACTAAAAGTCCATAGAAATTGTCAATCTCAACATAATATTAGGGATGGCAACGGGTCGGGTCGGATCGGATCGGGTCGGATCAGGCACCACCCCGCCCCGCCCCGCCCGCTTCCCGCTTAAATCGGGCGGGCTCTGATACCATTTTTTCAAATACACGTTTATAATGTATTTAAAACTGAAGATACATCGAATTGTAAAACAATTATAAGGAAGCAGAAACATTAGATACCATATGGTCATTATGTAATTAAAAACTAAAGTTAATTCTCAAAATAAGCCTTTAATGTAAATAATTGGTACCTCTTTATATTAGGCTTTGCTTTACTCTTTGATCCTCTGCCTGCACACACGGAACGGCCACCTGCCTGATGGTGTAATGGCTGGATTATGAGATCCGTAGAAGGTAATAAATATGAAGAGTAGTGAAATTAAAACATAGTTTTATTCCACAAGGTTTAAAGAGAAAAACTCTCTTTAATTTATTTAATTACAAGGATGATCCAAAGGATCTAATGTTTCTAAGGTAGTTCAGTTACAAAGCATTTGTAAATTCAAAATTACAAGAAAATTTTTCAAGTAACTCTGAAAAACTCTTGCCATCTAATGTCTGAAATGGATCCATTATATAGACATCTTGGAGATGCTTTTCTTTGTTCGTGATTGCACAGTTCTCGTACTTTCGGCAAAAGCATATTCTTTGTATTTTGTTTGCTTCCCCTTTTTACTGTAGATGAACAGTAGCTTTTGTCTAAAGTTGATTCCCACTGTCTGCCAGAATAATGGATGGGTCCACCATGTTTGATTTCGTCAAAAAGGTGAGATTCTTTGTCTGTAGATTGTCTAGCATGGATGTGAATTTTGGCACGCGTTTCACCGGGAAACATCAGGCCAATAAGGTAGATTCCAGTTTATTCAGACTGGTAGGCACTGTCTGCATGTCCGCTGATTTTTTCAATCTTTGAAGACTCATCAGCAACGAAGTCTTCGAAATCATCCACATGGATTTTTTCTTTTCCTTTGTCTTTCTTTTCAAGCTTTTTGCAAAATTTGCATTTGTGGTATTCTACAAGACTGGATTTCAATACTTCGCATAAATGTCCGTTATATTCAGAAGTGGTATTAAAAGTGTTATAAAAATTCTTTTCAAAATTACAAATAATTTTGACTGCTTCTGAAGAGATTGTTGAACCAGTTTTACTGGTCATAAGAATGTATTTGGAATGAAAATTGACTTTGGCTTTTGACTCGACATTAAATGTCTTTAAACTGGTAACTATTCTTTGAAAGGATAATGATCTCCAGTCTTCAAGTATTAATTCACTAACACTTGATGAGTTTGTTCCTTTTGGTTGATCTAGATAAACTTGTTGAGAAGTTTTAATTTGGATATGGTGGTAATCTTTGAAAATGATATTGTTTTCATCCCAGAAAGGGATTGTACTTGTGATTTTCAAAATGATTTGCAAACAGATGAATCTGTTCTAACAAGAAATTTGTTTGAAATAATGTAAAGTCTAAATTTTGAAATAACTTTTTTCATTGCCAAAATTTCTTTTTCATTTATATGGTAATTTTTAATAGAATCTGTAACAGTTCTAGAAGAGTAACTACATAATTGTTCTTCATTTGTAAAATTATTTTTGCTTTTAATACTCCACACCCACCCCCACCCCCACCCCCACCCCCACAAAAAAATCTTGGAAAGCATCAGTTTCAATTATCATTTTATCATCTGGTAAAAGATGATAAAGAGAAGGAAGATTTTTTATTTTTGATTTAATCTTTTGAATGTAAAGATTATCTTCTTTTGACCATTGCCATTTGTAATTTTTCTTAAGCTTCTTTTGAAGATGTGCTCTCATTTTTGTAAGGTTTGGGATAAATGCTTCAGCATAATTTAAACAACTTAAAAATCTCATAAGCTGTTTTTGGTCTATTAAATCATTTGAAAATTTTTGGATATGATCAAGGATATGAGGCTTAAGTTGTTTAAAACCATAAGCAATTTCTAATCCAAGATATCCAATTTTTTCTTTAAAAAGTTCTGCCTTTTTCTTAGACAAAACTATTCCTTCTTTTTGAACTTACTTTAAAACTTGCAAAACATGCAGTTCATGGCTTTCTTCATTTTCAAAGAAAACAAGAATGTCGTCAATATAAACACAACAAAAATCATTGAGTTCTTTAAATGTATTATCCACGTATTTTTCAAAGGCACATGGATAATACATTTAAAGAACTCAATAATTTTTGTTGTGTTTATATTGACGACATTCTTGTTTTCTCTGAAAATGAAGAACAATTATGTAGTTACTCTTCTGAAACTTTTACAGATTCAAAAAAGAATTACCATATAAATGAAAAAGATATCTTCAAAAAAGTCAACATAAACAATCAAGAACTTATCCTCATAGCAAAATTTGCAGAAAACCTTCCAGAAATCAACATAATATTAGGGATGGCAGCAGGCGGGGGCGGCGGGCGGCCTCCCCGCCCCGCCCGCCTCGCCTCCGCCTCCGCCTCGTCGGAGAATTTTGACCCCATATCGGCTCCGCCTCCGCTTAAATCGAGACCGGTCGGGTCGGGCCTGGTCGAAGGCGGGGCGGGCGGGCATTCTTTGCCCCTTTATTTTTTTAAATTTTTTTTGTAACCATTATTTTCAAAATTAAAAATATTTTTAAAAAATAGTATTTCAGTATGGGCTACTCACGCCCGAACCCACCCCAGGGTAATTTTTCCTACCAGCACACTCCCGAATACCCGATTGTCTCAAGGGGAAAATTTTAAACAGGCGGAGAGGATCAAGCGGGTAAATTGCCATCCCTACATAATATGTGGTTAAACTTTGATTTAAGCTTTTTAATAATTTTTTAAGTAAATTAAACAAAATTTTAGAGGATCTTCAAGGTATTTTTTTTATTTATAAACAATATCTTTTGTATTTTTGATAATATATATAAATTTAGAAAATAAAATTTTTGAAATACACATTTTCTTTATTTTTAGAATAATATTATTTATCATAAGTGTTCATAATCATCTATATGGTAGTGTGATTCACAGCAATTGATTGGTATTATATAATTGCGTTGTCTCCTCAAACCAATCAATTATAGTGTATCATATTGACGGGTGATTATGACCAGTGGTTATAAATAACATTACTCCTATTTTTAACGCTTCATTTTACTTTCTCAATAATTATTTATTATTTGTTTCTATATTTTATTTTGGGGGTAAATAACACTCACATTCTCCATTCTTTCAAATTTGCAACAATTTCATCATCATTCAATTTTTTTCGCAAATATTGTCCCAACCATTCAATAAATTCATATAGATAGTCATTTTGGACAATTTTACTCCCGACTTAAATAAATTAAAGAGAAAATAAAATAAAAAAAATTACAGTTAAGGTTTTTAACCATTTTAAAAGTACAAATAAATCTTAGACTATTTCTTTTTAAAAATTAAAAAGCAAACAAAAAGAAAATAAAAAATGTCATCTTCTCCAACAATCCCACCTCGCCCAACCCAATAAGAACAATAGGAATTTCTCCACCCCATTTTGTTGACTCAAATGTCGGCGAAATCCTGATTAACCCAAGAGTTTCCATATCTAGGATTTGCATAAAAGATCTTCTGAATATGAAAAGAAATACCCAGAAATTAAAATCAACCCATTAAATTCCTCCGTGTTCTAGCATATGGGTTTTCCAAAATTTTGCAGAAAACACATAATGCCAAAACATATTTACAAAACACACACATATATTTATGTAGATGTATACACGTTTATATGTATACCGCTTATCGGTGGAATTTGATCATAGAAAAATAAATGGAGATTGATAGAAGTCGGTGAGTGATTGGTAGTGAATAATGAAGATGAACAACGTTGAGAAGGAAAGATTTAGAGAACAATGATGAATAGAAACATAATTGGGAAGGAGATATTTAAGGAAATTGAATTTTTATTTTTTATTTTTTTAAGGGTGAAGACAGACATACATCACTTTTTTGTGTGAGTGAGGTTAAAACCTCCCTTATGGTTGGTGATTACTTTGTGTATGAAAAAAATCAAAGCTTTCACCTTCTTATTTTGCTGCTTTTCTTCATATGATTTTCCAATATCTTCTTTCCCGTGTTTTATATTGTGTATGTGTATTTAGTTGATACTAGTTGATGCCTGCTTTATTCTTTAAGATCTTCATAGTAAAATCTTAAATCAGGGTTTAGTAAACACCTTCGGAGATTTTCATGTCCCCGATCTTGGACTTCTTATTTTACAACTTTTCTTCAACTGTTATTTTGTGTGATATTCTTGAAAAACAGTCATTCTAAGTGATTTTTTAATGGAGTGTTAAACCAAAATAAATTATGAGAAGTACATAACAGTTTGAGTCGGCAATGGGAGAAAAAATCCCCTAGTCGATACGAGACGGGTCGGGTCGGGTCGGGTCGGGTCTTACTTTTCTTTCTTTTTTCTATTTTTTTAAATAATACAATGTGAATAGATTATTTTGTCTTTATTAAATTGGCCAAATTTACGTTACGAGCTTTATTTTTTGTCAATTAACGAACCTCTGGACAAAATCTGTCCAGACTTCAAATGTCCTTTTGGTGAACATAATTAGAAAGTTTGGGACTTGATGTAACTAGTTAAAGTAGATTCTTTTTCTGGAGAAGCTCTTTTCAAAAAAATAGCGTCTGGTGGTTCAGTACATTAATCAATGCAATATGAGAATATCCTTCACTACCCGGAGATAGATAGGAAAAAAAAGAAACAGTCCATCTCGCTCTTTTATAGACATCTTTTGGTTCTCGATCTCATCTCCCGTGGGAGTCCGGGCCGTGTCTTAGTCCCAGTGTGGCTGATCGTCTATCTTTTATTATTTTAAGTGGAAATTTGTAAAAAAAATAATAAAAAATTAGGATTTATTTGCACTTTTGAAACTTTATAGTCTCTAATTGCATTTTTCCATTATATTATCTTTTTCTGTTATTTTAATTTATTTAAGCTAAGGGAAAAATCATCCAAAATAACCATTTGAGGACCATTTGTGCAAATTAATAAAAGAATATGGACAATATTTGCTAATAAAATTGAATGAGGATAATATTATTACAATGCTGAAAGAATGGAGAGATTGTGAGTGCAATTTACTATTTTATTTTGACATTCGTACCTCATA
Source organism: Forsythia suspensa (assembly GCA_023638005.1). Lineage (NCBI taxonomy): Eukaryota > Viridiplantae > Streptophyta > Magnoliopsida > Lamiales > Oleaceae > Forsythia > Forsythia suspensa. Next base: position 31,710,469 of record CM042674.1, on the reverse strand, counting down.
ATAATTATATGATTTTTCCGCATTTATTTTATTTTATATACTATATAAGTAGTCATCATATGAGTATTAAAAATTGAAATTCTTTAAATTCATTTAATTATATTTTGAAAAGTTAATTTGGAAAGTCTCTTGGAATATAATTTTAAGGGCAAGCTCTCTAAAATAGAGAGCATATTATATTTAAAGAATCTATTGGAGATGTTCTTTAAGTTGTTTGGGGGGTAATTTAATAAATGACCATCAAACTAATTTCAAGTTACTCTATTTAGAGCATGTTTGGTTGTGCCTGTCTTCAAATACCCTCCAGCCAGACCACAGAAAGATACAGAACAATAAATTCGTGCTCAACCAACCTGTCTCAATCCATGTCAACCATCAACCAAGGCCCGCACCAGCCACCATTACTATCCCTAAACTTTCACCTATCGTTATCTCAACCACACCCTTTTCTATAAGTAAGGGAAGGTAAGGCTTCAAAGGTATCTTGGACATATGAAAGCAGGACGATAGCATTGAAAAAGTGGAGAAGAAAGAGGGTGAAGAATGTGCTAAGATAGGAAATATGACTAGGTCGGAACAATGCTCTCAAGAAGCCAGAGTAGAATGTGGCGGAACAACTGAAAAAGATCCCCACGCAGATCTCAATTGTTGATCTATTGATAACCTCGGAACATCACCGAGAGCAAATGATTGAGGTTCTGCAAAAGGCCCATGTAAAAGACAATATCAATCCCGAAAGGCTAGCTGATCAGGTTTTTATTCCTGTTAATCATTCGTCAGGAAGTAGTGGAGAAAGAATCATCTTCTGAAATCTCATTGTTGAAGGTGTAGAGAGGGTTAAAAGTTAATAAAAAAAATTGTGTAATTAATTGGACCCCGGCAGGAAATTTCTGTGCAACTATGCTTTCTGTAGTCCCTGCTATGCCAACAATAGGGAATCCTTAAAAAATCGAAATGCAAGTTACCTGATTTTACTCTTACATGCATATGAATTGTACCTATTATAAGAAAAACTGTACAAACCTTTATATGGATTGTAAGCAAAAGTCTCTTTCCCTTGCGCGCTTTGGAAAGGCATTATATGCTTGAAGCTGGCTCTCCTTAAGATTTAAGAATTTTATTATTTCTTCCGCAATAGAAAAATTCCTTTTTTACCTATATTTCTAAAGAAGGATCTCCTCGTCCTATTGAACCAGCTATTTCACCCATATCCTGTCCCTGGGAGAAAATGACCAACAATCAATGACCTTGTTCATTTATATCCACATGTTCGCTAGCGACTAAGGAGGAGCGTTATCTTTTCCTCCATTGCTCGGGCTCCCATCCATCAAACTTAGGGTGCCGAAGGCGCCTTCAACAAAGAAATTTTGAGCCCCCTGACCAGGTTGTCTTCTAAAATCTGCCAACAATCACAGTGATAATAAAAGATACATGGGAATCTATCAATTTAAAAGATAGGAGAGGCATAGCCCCCAACCAAGGGAGCACTAATGTCTAGTATGCCCTACTTTATTCTAGAGATGTCCGAACCTTCGCATCTACTTTCTATCTCTCTCTTAGAGTATGAACCACGCATTCGCTATCGCAAGAATATAGCGATTGAAGAGCTATGGCTCACCGCTTCACGTATTACAATCAGTATTGCTCGAATGAGGCATCTTTGTAAGAGCGTATGTGAGTGATAAGCGTGAAGCGCGCTCCAAGGCGAGAGACACAACAGTGTGGTTCCATTTTTGTCACACTAGATTGAGATTAGCGGTGGCGGCGGGTACTTGAATCGCTTTGTATCGGTGAAGAAAAGGGGTGGCAGGAGCTTAGTAGGGCTCAAACCTAAAATATCACCGTTATGAGCAATAAGTTTCAACCAATTAAACTATAAGCCCTTACAGATCTCTACATGCAATTCGCTCACTTAGGAAAGAGCGAATGGAAAGATGAGGCCTTTGATCTATCTGCTTCTTCCTCTTTCCATGAATGAACAATTGGATTTTAAAAAAATGAATTTTCTAATTTTTTTATTATTTTTTGTAGATAGATATAGAATATTCTATATCTACTATTATTATTATAATTTAAGCAAGCGGCCCTTTCGTGACTCAAACAACAGGTCCACTTTTTGACTCAAACTAGCAGAAGATCTCTATTTGCTTGCAATGCCGGCTGTTTACCTTTAGTTAGAAGTAGAAGTAGAGGGTTTTTTCGAACACACTTAAAAAAAGTCAAAAAGTATGGATGAAGTAAGAAAAAGTACATAAGGAGTGAGAAATAAAAACTTGGTTACGGGAACCGAAGGTTGCCTATAAGAGGTTCACACGGCAGCTAGCGAGCTTCAAAACCAGGGAATATCTGAACAACAATCTCCAGCCCAAAGATGCTCGATTGAATAAGTGAGAAGCTCTGATTCTAGCCCTAAAAGGGTTGCATCGTTGTGGGACTTAACCCAACACCTTACGGCACGAGCTGACGACAGACATGCACCACCTGTGTCCCTGTTCCCGAAGGCACCCATCTCTTTCAAGAGGATTCGCATCATGTCAAGCCCTAGTAAGGTTCTTCGCTATGCATGGAATTAAACCACATGTTCCATTGCTTGTGGGGGCCCCCGTCAATTCCTTTGAGTTTTATTCTTGCAAATGTGCTCCCGAGGCTTTAGAGAAGAACGAGTTTTTCTTGGCTGTATCACATTCAATACTTTCAACTATCAAGTAAAACTGCATTTACACTAAGCCAAACATGCTCTTACTCATCTAATTTTAAAAGGTATCATTTAGAGTGTGCCTTTGTGTGCTTATAAACAATCATAAGCCGATCAAACATTATTTTCATCTATATATTTCGTAGGACCCACAACTTTTATCTACACATTTTTTAAGATCCACTGCTTATAATCTACACAAATTTTTACCAAATATACACAACTTCTCAAATTGTTTTCCATCCACTAGTCTTAGGAAAATGTTAGTCATAGTAGACAAAAAACACCACATGGTGAACGAAATGTCTTCTGGCACAACAACAATCGTCCATGTCACTAAATTTGCACTTGCCAAACACACATTTTTCTTTAATAGGTAAAAACATGATTTCTTAGGATTTTGATTCATTGCCATGGAAAAGAAAAAATTTCATTTGGAGAATTTATATTTTCCAAGAAAGTAGGCAAATATGTGCTTTAAATACTTGTACCTAAAAATCCATTTTCTTTTCCATGTGTAATCAAACAACAAAAGTGGAAAATAAAAGTTTTGAATTTGACAACATTTTCCATGGAAGTGACATTTTCCATGGAAAATGTGCCAATCAAACACACCCTTAAGGATTTCATTTTGGAGAATTTATAAAACTGCAATTGGTAATTTTTGAAAATATCAACTTTTAATAATTTTTGCAAAAATGACAACTTTTAGATGCAAAAAGTCATATATATGCACTTTTGTAAAAATGACAAGTTTTTCTTTTCTGGCTTCCAAGAGAAGTTACCTATTGATTTTTTTTTTTAAAAAAAAACAATGGTTGAATTGATAAATGATAGCTTGAACTGTCGGTAAAGTAAACGACAATAAATTTTTTTTACAATTTAAGCTGTCATTCGACATCAGCTCAACTCACCATTTTCGTTTACTTTTTTTTGTTTTCACACTCTTCTTCTTCAATCAGACATCAATCTATGAACCAAATCTCTTCCAACATTTTTTAAGCAATTACATGCAACATATTTTTAAATCTAAAAACAACCAACCTAATCTAGTACAAAATTATTGAATTTTTGTTCTTTTATAATCTAAATTAATCTATCAAAAAAAAAAAAAAACCTTGAGTTGGGTTGGGTGGTAGCTATTGGTGGCATAAGGATATGAAGAAGACTTCACTTAAAATTTTTATGTGGAATTGTAGATATGATTTTAAATTAACTTTTTACTATATTTGAATGAAATATGTAGGGATTTTATGTAATGACTTAAGGGTATTTTGTCTAAAATGGTTATTTCTAAAGTTGTTATAAAAACCTGCCATATTTAAAAAGTACCATCTGCAAATAGACATTTTATATAATTTCGTCTTTCATTTTCAATTCGTCAAAAAAAAAAATTTCAAAAAGAAGAAAATTATATGCACACAACATTTTTTTAATCACACTACATTATAATTACAATAAAAGTCCACAATTAATGTTCATTTTTGCATTTATGTCTGCAACTATTTTTTATCCCATTCTTATCATCAATTTATTAATTTGAACACCTTATCTTTGTTTTTTATGATGGTTTATGTCCAAAAAGTTAATTAGGGTGGTGTAAAAAGATTTTTTTGTCTTTTGTATTTTTGAATAAGTAAAATTGACAAGGTTTTTTGTTCATCATTTCAATATATATTAACATATTATTTAGACAAAAATCGTCATCAGGGACAATATGTAAAAAGTAATTGAAAGTTAATGATAAAAATGAGACGAAAAAAGTTGGAGATATATGTTAGCAATTTATTTTGTACCACAAGTGTACGATAGCACTAGTAATAAAGTAGATTTAGAGTCTAAGTATCGTACTCACATGGAATTATATAGCTCTACAATACAATTAAATTAACCTTAACCGAATCGATTTAACTTTTGAAGGTTGGGTGACTAAGAATTAATTAAAATATTAACTAAAAATAATTAACTAATTATAATTTAAACAATAAAAGATTAAGTTTATGATAAATTACTTTGAATATGAGAAAGAAAAGTGTACTAGGATCCTGAATCCACTTACACTAATCTTGTTTAACTCAAACCGTTGAATTTAATAACACAATTTAATTATGAAGATCAATATTCTTAATTTGTTTAACAATCTCTTTCGAGTAGAATTAGACATATCCACATATGTGACCCGACTGTATCTCTATGACGGATGCGAATATACAAGAATACATTAAATTTTGTGAATATTTAAAGATCACGTAAAGCATAGCGGTATATCTGTATCTTCTATCAGACTCTACCATAATTGATACTATGTTTAACTTATTTTCAATCTCTCAATGGTAAAATAAGCCACAAAACTCATACAACCATTGTGCATATAGTTATAGAGAAAAAGAAATCAATATCAATTATTCAAAATTAAAAATATGCTTGAATATAAAAACTAGGTTCAAAGAATTAAATGTTTATGATATAAGTTTCATCATGATCATAGTAAAAAATAATCTAGCTTAGCATACTAAGAAGAAGAAAATAAAAAGAAAATATAAAATTCATCACCTGGAGAAGAAGAAAACTCAAAAGAATATATCTTGATCTTCATGGAATCTTCAAAAGAATAGATTTTGATATTGGTTGAATCTTCGTTTCTTGTTTCTTCTCTTGAATTCTCCCAATGTTTGGCTTCCTAATTATGAGCTAAGAACTCATATATATAGTTCCATAATAGTACCCAAAAGGATCCCAGAAAATCATTAAAATCGCTTCCCAAAAGGTTTCCTAATTGGAGTCAAACTCAAAAGGTAAGTAAAAATCCGCGGGAGAATTTTTCACTGGGCAATCGCCTAGGCCACGCTCGGGCGTTCACTCAGCTATGAGCTAGGGCGTTCGCCCAGCTCTATTTTTTAAATCTGTGTTTTTTAGTCCTCCAACTTTGGATTGTGTCTTCTTTAGTCCTTAAAACTTTCAATAGCCTCCAAAATAGTCCTTCAAGTTCAAATTGAGTGCAATTGAGTCCCCATACTTTCGAAATATCTTCCAATTTATTTTTCTTTCATCCATTCTTTTCCAATTACTTATAAACGGGTCCAACACTGAAATAGAAAGAATAATACACTAAATTAAGTAGAAAATCCATAAAATGAAGAGATAAAAGCTTAGTTCAAAAGCTCGAATAAGTGCACAAAATGTACTTATCAAACACTCCCAAACTAAACTTTTATTCATCCTCAAACAAAAAAAAAACTAAAATACAACTTTAAACTAAGCTAAGAGAATCACAACAATGGAGTCAATGTTAAATTTCTTACCAAATGCCTCACATTCGAATATAAAGCAATACTTTTAGAAAGATATTAAACAACACCACAAATAAATATTTATTTATCCAATGTTCGACCTTTTGTGATTGTGTGAATAGCCAAATATTAAATTTACACCTATATTAGACCACGATCATATTGTGTTGTTGATATATTTATAAGCCTGATCCCCTTTTTTAGTCATTCTTTCCTTACTCCTCTCGTAAAATATCACACTTCTAATGCATTTCTCTCCAATTCTGAGGTGTTCTAGCGAATTTGGTTTCTATTGATCAATCCAATGCTCTTTTTTTGAATTAAAGTGGTAAAAATTAGAAGCTTGTATTCCTAGAACTAGGATGGTGAGCGATTTCTAAATTATCATCTCCAGGTACTGAGGTCCTAACCTAGTAATCCTTTCCGAGCACTTATAACTATTTTTATTTATTTAGCTAATGTACACAGTCTTACATCTTGTGCGCACTATTTCTCACTCGCAAGCTTTCTATATGACCCATGTAGCAAGCTTTCGATCAATGACTCCGAAGTCAGCTAACCATAGGGCACCAGGTTTTAAGATACCATAATAGTCTTAATTACTCGAATCACACATGCTATAAGAGAAGTGAAAGATGTAATGTTTCTCTTTTTCTTATCTTTTTTTTCATGGTATTCGATTCTCAGCAGTGATTAGTGCCCGATTTAGATTCCTTGACTAGAACCTATTCAACCAAAGATGAGACTCAGAAAACCCAAACTATCAAAATTCTATGAACACGCGTACTAACTTTAACACCTCCAAACAGTTTTCAAACAGTTTGGTTACTAGTTTAAGGATTTGAGAACGAGATTTTTTACAACAATCTTAAGTCAACAATATCAACCCATACACTTAAGTCATGTTCCAATATAAGTGATAAGTTAATAGTGGCTACGTGCTCCATTAATCTAGTCTAACATAGATAAGTATTCAGGTAAAAGCAGAAGTTGAAGTGTTGTCTAATATTCTAATTAAAAACATACTCAACTTCAAACAAATATCATCATCATTGGTGGCAAGATTTTCAACAATAACTAGACAAATTTTTTTTTCTTTATTATTATTATTATTAATTTTTTAGCAGTTATACGACCCGAATAGTTAGCAAATTCAAAAGTTATCAAATAAGTATCCTGATACTTAACTCACCTCCAAACTAAAATATTACATTGTCCCCAATGTAAAAGAAAAAATAAAGCAAAAAGAAATGAGGAAAAGATCAGGTACTTTCCAGGGGTAAATGTGAAGAAGATGGTATGTGCTGATCAGACGAACCAGCTGAAGTGGATTGAAGTTGCCTCGGGTATTGTGCTGGGACTCATGGTCGAAAGATGATGTTATAGATATCATCCATGCGCCTTGCAGAGTAGGGCATCCCGTGGTTGACACGGTGAGGCTTTACAAGTGTATAAGCAATATATATATATAAAAACTAATGGATTATTTAACCTAAATTAATTAATAAAGATATAAGAATGGGTTGCTTCCTATTAAGCGTTTATTTATAGTTATTAGCTTGACTTATTGTCTGAATGCTCAAGTGGGATAAGAATGGATCTTGAGATTATCAAAGGTGTCACTTTCCAATAATTTCTTGATTTTCTTCTCCATGTTTAGTGGCTTGTCCTTCATCTTCCATTTGACAATTGCAATCTATCTATAATGGATGTTTTATTCAACTTCAACCACATGTTCACCAATGCTAGCTTCTTGTATATGAACCATCTGTTTGCCATTATCTTTCACCTGTATTGTTGGCTTTGTCTCTCAAAATTTTTTAAAGAAGTTTTTCTTGAATTTCTTCAAGATCTCAACTTGATATCCTGTCCAATAAGAAAGAGGTGGTGGTGCCTCATCTCTACCCAATATATGAAATACCTCTCTTTCATGTTGAACTCTCAATGTCAGTACACCTCGTGAAACATTAATGAGAGTATCCAAAGTAGCTAAGAAGGGCCGGCCCATGATAATAGGGATCTCTGGATCCTTAGGCATAACGAAGTCAATAAGGAATAATAAATTCTCCACTCTCATCACCACATCTTCCACCATCCCAAACGGCTTTTTAATAGATCGGTCGGCCAATTGAAGAGTGAACTTTGCAGGTTTAACTTCACCAAGTCCTAATTGCCTAAAAATAGGAAGAGGCATTAAATTGATAATTGCACCAAGATCGTACAACGCCGCGTCGATCAGGAAATTACCGATGGTAATTGGAATTGTGAAGTTGCTTGGATTATTTCTTTTGTCTGGTAGTTGTTTCTCCACTATAGCACTTACTTCTCCTGTAAGTTTTACAGTATCCCCTTCTGCCAACTTTTTCTTATTTGAAAGCAATTGTCTCATATACTTGGCGTAATTGGGCATTTGAGTCAAGGCCTCTACAAATGGTATGTTAATATGTAGCTTTCTTAGATGATCTAGAAATTCTGCACACTACTGATCCTTCTTATTCTTCTGTGAATTTAACCTCCGTGGGAAAGGGATGGGATGTTCATATTTTTTGATTGGCTCTAGAGTTTTTATTTTTTCCATGGTCTACCACTTGCTTATGATTAGTCTGTACATCTAGAGTTACTTCTTCATCATACTCTTCAAAAACTTGTTTTTCTTAATTGGCCTTTTTGCATTTATTTCAGGCAACTGCACCCCATTTCTCTAGGGTTGACCTCGGTGTTGCTTGACAAGGTACCCTACAGTCTACTTGATATAGCAACTGCTATCTGACCCATCTGCATATCTAAATTCTTTAATTATGCACTCTGATTTTGGAGAGTGGTATATGTCCTCATTATGAACTGATTATTTGCTTCTATGTACTGCTCAATTTTCTCTACAAACTTACCAAACATATCTTCCAGTGAAACTCTATTTTCTGGTTGCTGAAACTGAGAACACTAAGGTCTGTTGTTATTCTGATTATCTCTCCAAGAAAACTTTGGATAATTACGCCAACCTGGATTCAATGTATTGGAGAATGAATTATTTTGTTGGTATTGACCACCTTAAACATATTCGGCTTGCTTGGGTTAATGTGATAGAATAGGGCATTCTGATGTGCTGTAATTTGCCCCACACTCTTCACAAGTTGATTTCTTCGTTTGCATCGTATTGACTGAATGCGACATGATCTCCACTTTGTTTGTCAATGAGTCTATTTTTACAGATAATGTAGTGAAAGTGTCTACTTCATTTACCTCTGTAGTTTTATTGTGTATAGCTCGGTCTGATACCCACATGATAGTGGTGGTAGCCATTCTTTCAAACAGTCCAAGGCTTCAGCAATAGTTTTGGTAGATAGTGAACCATTAGATGAAGAATCTACTATGCTTTTACAAAAAGGAAGTAGTCCTGCATAAAAATATTGAACTTGTAGGACCTTACTAATACCATGATGAGGTCACTTCCTTAGTATATTTTTAAATCTGTTCCACGCCTCATCAAAAGATTCGGATTCTGCCTGTTGAAATATTGATATGTCATACTTCAGCTTTGCAATCTTGACTGGTGAAAAAGATTTTGTGCAAAACTTTTGGGCTAAATCATTCCAAGTGGTGATGCTGGCAATCAACTGTGAGTCCAACTACTCAAGAACTTTTTCACGGAGAGTATGTGAGAACAAACATATCTGGATGGCGTCATCTGAAATTCCTTGATATTTGAAATGTTGACATATTTCTAAGGATCTTGAAACATGCGCATGTGGATTCTCATCGGCCTTGCCAAAGAATAGATGTCCATTCTGAAAGAGATGAGTGACATTGGTCTTCAACTAGAAGTTTGGCTGTCCAAAAGGTGGGTAGACAATGCTAAATTGGCTTTGGATGATCTACAGAGTTATAAAGTATCCCATTAGCATATTGTCTTCATTAATGGATATCTCTCTATTTTCCCACCCTGCTGGAGCGTGTCGTGCTATTTTTGGTATTTTTGGTGTGTCTTTTTTACTTCTCTTTACCTACGATGGAAAGTGCGTTCAATTTATGGATCATCTGAAATTAGAGACCCGTGTCTCACACTTCGCATGCAAAGGCCTGAAAAAAACAATTCAAACATTGAAATAAACTGAAAAATTAATATAAATAAATAAATAAATAAAGTTCTAATTAGTGCTAAATTAATTAAAAAGAACTAAAACAAAATCTTCGGCAATGGCGCCAAAAATTTGTTAGCAATTTATTTTGTACCGCAAGTGTATGGATCGCACAAATAATAAAGTGGATTTAGAGTCCAAGTATCGTACCCACATGAATTAAGATAGGTCTACAATACAATTAAATTAATCTTAACCAAATCGATTTAACTTTTAAAAGTTGGGTGACTTAAAACTAATTAAAATATTAACTAAAAATAATTAACTAATTATAATTTAAACAAATAGAAAATTAAGTTTATGACGAATTACTTTGAATATGAAAAAGAAAAGCGTACTGGGATCCTGGATTTACTTATACCAATCTCCTTTAACCCGAACTGTTGAATTTAATAACACAATTTAATTATGAAGATCAATATTCTTAATTTTTTTTAACAATCTATCTCAAGTAGAATTAATCATATCCACATATGTGAACCAACTATATCTATATGATAGATGCGAACATACAAGAATGTATTAAAATTTGTGAATACTTAAAGATTATGTAAACCATAGCGGTATATCTCTATCCTCTATTGGACTCTACGATAATTGATACTATGTTTAACTTATTTTCAATCTTTCGATGGTAAAATAACCCACATAACTCATACAATCATTGCGCATATAGTTATAGAGAAGAAGAAATCAATATCAATTATTCAAAATTAAAAATATGCTTGAATATAAAAAACTAGGTTCAAAGAATTAAATGTTCATGATATAAGTTTCATCATGATCCTAGCACAAAATAATCTAGCCTAGCATACTAATAAGAAGAAAATAAAAACCATCACTCAGAGAAGAAGAAAACTCAAAAGAATATATCTTGATCTTCGTTGAATCTTCAAAAGAATAGATCTTGATCTTAGTTGAATCTTCGTTTCTGTTGACCTATGGTTAGCTTTAAACCTTAATGTTTTGATTATAACAAATAAATTAATATTGTTTACTAACAATCTATCTTCAAGTAATATTCAAAGAGCTACAAATGAAACTCTCAAGCAATGACAAGATCAAAGCCAAATCAATACAAGAGCTCAAGCATCTCAAGATCCAAAATTTCAAGATTCGAAGATCAAGATCAAAGAATAGATTTCTAGATAAAATTGTAAATGTATTAACTCTTTGATTTTTAGTAATTAAATGGATGCAAGCTCAAAAACATTTTTATGCACAAAACCTAAGTTGATATCACTTGTATAAAATACTTTTGTCAAAACCACAAAGTATATTTTCATTCTGTAGAAACGGTCATCCGTTTGGAAGCGAACCGGTCGACCGTTTTATGAACCGATCGTCCGTCTGACTGTCATTTTCTAAAAAGTGCCCGTTCTGATTTTTTTGCATTTCTAACGGCTAGTTCTGACTATCTGACCGGTCGACCGTTTGGTCATCCGTTTCAACATAAAGTGACAAAAATCCATCTCTATAAATATCACTTCATTTATTATCATTCAACAACACTTACAAGAGCATTTATAGAGAATATTATATTGAGAAAATTCATTCAAAGCTTTATTGTATTTATATCTTCAATATCTCTTATTGAAAAACTTTGGTTGATCAAATCAAACTTTTGATTCATCATTATCAACAAAGTTTTATTCTAACACTTGAGCTTTCTCATCTATTTCTATTCATTAAAGTGTTAGTCTCTCTTAGAACCAAACTTGTATTTATCATTCTTCAAGAGAGAAATATATTCTCAAATCTATTTCTTTATATCTTTGGGTCATATTGAGGTCCCTTGAAAGCTCAATATTGTATAAGGATCGGTGCTCATTGTTTGTAAGTCACCGGATATATTGTAAGGGTTTGGATTGCACCATATGTCAATCAAGGTAGTGGAAAGATTGTACTCGTGTTGGAGAGCTTGGTAACGGGGGACGTAGATAATTGGTTGGATCGAACCTCCATAAAAATATTGTTTGCACACTCTCTACGATTTTATTTATTTTCATTATGCTCATATTTTTATGGATTAATTTTTATTTCTTAAATTTCTTATTTTGAGAATATTTTACGAATTTTTTTGAGAAAACCAATTCACCCCCCTCTTAGTTAGTTATTCTTGGGCTATCAGTATCTTGTTTATCCTCTTGAATTTTCCTAATATTCGACTCCCTAATAATGAGTTAAGAAATCATATATATAGTTTCATAATAGTGCCCAAAGGATCCCAAAAAATCATTAAAATCGCGTCCCAAAATATTTTCTAATTGGAGTCGAACTCAAAAGGTAAGTAAAAGTCCGCGGGGAATTCTTCACTGGGCAATCGCCCAGGCCATGAAATTAGCCTCAGCTAATTTCTTCTGAAGTCGGGCGTTCACCCAGCTATGAGCTAGGGCGTTTGCCCAGCTCTATTTATTTCAAATTTGTGCTTTTTAGTCTTCCAACTTTAGATTGTGTCTTCTTTAGTCCTCAAAACTTTTAATAGCCTCCAAATGGCCCTTCAAGTTCTAATTGAGTGCAATTGAGTCCCCATATTCCAATTTATTGTTCTTTCACCCAATCTTCTCCAATTGCTTATAAACGCGTCCAAAACTGAAATTGAAAGAATAATACACTAAATTTTTATTGGAGGAAGAGACAAATGAACGATGTAGAGGTAATTTGTAATTTTTATATTTGTTCGGTATTCTTTATGTAATAATTAAAATAAAAAGTTTATTTTTCATTGTTATATGAATAGAATTTGGAGATGTTTATTTGGAATTTGCTTTGTATTTTGTTGTATTCTTTCTGCTTTACACATTTTAGTACCAGATTTGTTTTCTGGTCACTTGAACAAGATTAATTATTTCAGTGATCCAACAAAGGAGTTGCTGAACGCGTTCAATTGCAAGTTACACAGACTAGCCACAACTTAAAAGTTTGTTCTTCGTGATTTCAAAAAATTATTTTTGTTGAATTAGTTCAATATTATATGGTTTCTCTTCAAATTGATTTTTGTAAACAATTCATCAAACAATAATTCATGTTTTCCTAGTAAGCGTATATTTTTGTAGTAAATCATATTGAAGTAATACCACTCAATCGATTTGATTGAAGTGATATCACAAATTTGTTATATAGTAAGTGTATATTTTACAGGGAAAATGCTTGTTGTACTGAAATACTTTACAAAAAAGTTGATAGAAATAGTGTAACGACTTATTTACCTTTATTTTTTCCCAAATTGGGCCTGCCTTACCTGTCCAAATCACAGAGAGGGAATAAACAAACTGGGTTTTCATTTTTCCAAATTTGCAATCGTCCCAATCGGAGAGAGCTTGTGATTGTCGGACAAAAACTTGGTCGATGGGAGAAAATACTGTCAAATCAACGGTGAGCACTGCTTTATCCTTGGGTTTTCGTGAGAGAAAGTTGAATTCTTCGTCCATCTATTTGTTGAATTGCAGAATGTTTTTGTCAATGTTTCTCAAGAAATGGCCGAACTCTATTATTGTCTGAACAATAAATCGACGAACTCCATTTCTACCTTAGGGAATGTAATAATTCTTCGTCCTTTTTGTGAGAATAAGATGATTATTGGGTTGTTGTTACAAGAAGATGAATTATTCGTTGATTTTTAGAATATATTGTCAATTGTTATCATCAAATGGTCTAACTCCATCAAACAGTAAGTATTCAAATGGTCAATTGTTATCACCAAATTGTTTGCTTGAGTTGTGTTTTGTGTTTAATCAGACCCAAACCAGAATGGTTGAAAATTATCTTAATAGTAGAAATTATCTATGATTTGGACTTGTATTTAGTGTGATATTTTAGATGGACAATGTAGAACTTATTGTTTGCTTGATACATTTTACAGAAACTAGTTGAACTATGGTCCTCGTTAGGTGAAGTGTGTTATGTTACGATTCTAGGAAAGAATAAAAGAATTTGTCATGGTTGTAGATGGCCAGGGCACTACTTGCCATCATGCCCGAAAAAGCAATGATACTCCTTCTGTAACACGGGTTTTGTGAAATGCATGGAGGTAGAAAAGAAGTCTTTGAACTAAGGGAGGCTATTCTTTTGTTGTAGTAGCAACTGTGGATATTTCAAATGGAGCGACGCAACCTATCCAGATGTGATTACGACGTAGGTGAAGCAAGTGGCGTTTCTTCGGGTACGATTGCGGCTAAACATGAAGTTGAAGATTTGCCATGTATATTAAAACTATTTGCTCAGATATCTGAAGAAGAAGACGTTGAGATATCGGTCAAAGTCACCATTCGCAAGGGCAAAGGAAGTGCAAAAGTCAACAATATAGAAAAGTGGAAGTCCAAAATGACTTAGAAAAATTGTATTATGATTAAGAAACGAATGTTGATTGTATGTTACACTTTGATTGAGCTATAGTATATTAGTCATTGTTTATCTTCCATTTTCATGTGTTTGTGTTTGCGGCTTTGCTTCAGGTTGATAGAATATCCTTAAACTACAATATATTACAATATGGTTTTTGACTAATCAATTTCATAGAAATTTCTTTAACTAGAATCCATTCACGCTTATCCTCGTTTCTTATGGCAGATACTTGATAGCCTCACACACTACATACTATCAACACCCTATGATCTTCTTCAACACACTAGTAGTTTGTATTATGGTGATTGCCAAGTTCCCAAATATGCACAAAGTTCGTAAAATATGCACATCAACTAGGTGTAATATGCACATCCATGGAAATAAACAAAAGAAGGCAAATATGTAATCTACGAATATACAAAAAAAATTTAGTATCTGAAAGAGGAAGTTTCAATTCCTTGTTATACACATGGTAATAAATATTGTCCACAACACAAGATTGAGTGAAAAAGGCAGCAACTAATCCAAATTTCTTGGCAACACCAAGACCCCATGAAAGATATGGATCATAAATTATACAATTTATAGCAGAATATGTTTTGTGTTTCTCCAAAAGTTTTGATAATGTTTCAATTCCAACCAGATGAAACCGAGCCCAGTATGTTTCTGAAGTCTCGCCTCGGCCCTTCCTCATTCATCAAATCCATCCGAAATTGCTTCCAGGGAAATATTGGAGAAAACTGAAAATTCTTGCATGGTTTTGAACATGAACAAAAAAATGGATATTAAGCATCAGCAAAATGCACCAGAAAATAAGTGAAACACCAGCAGAAATTGAACCACAACATGCACCAGAAATTGGAAACGTAGCATCATAAATTGTACTAGAAAATCCATTTAACATAAGCAGAAAAAGCACCACAAAATGCACCAGAAAGGGGTACTTAACAGCATAAATTACACCAGAAATTGACCCCAAAAAATGGATAGCCAGAATAAAAAAATGCACCAGAAATTGCACAAGAAAATAGAAACCCAGAATCATTAAATGCACCACAAAATGTGACTGAAAATGCACTAGAAATTGATTACTTAGTAGAATTTAATCCATCAATGCGTCCTTCAACTATCAAATACAATCTCTACAAATTCAAATGCTTAGTCATTACATGAAATTTACAAATTAAGCCTATCTACATAACGTGGGTCTTGAACTGGAAATGAGAGGGGCCTCGCCATTCATACATTCAAGCCATGTCCAAAATAACCAAACGAACGTCTCTGTATCCTCATTTGAATCTAATCCACAACCAAGCAAAGTTGATTTTCCATGATGATTGACTCATATAAAAGGGACGAAAGGCATGTCATATTTATTAGTCAGGTGTGTAGTATCAAATGTGACTATGTCGCCAAATTCCTTATATGCTTGTGGACACCTATTATCTACCAAAAATACGTTCTTCAATCGAAAATCTCTGTCTAAGTCGATACTAAAGTAGAAACCAGGGCATTGTGCTTGCATTTTAGAAAAGTAACCCTGTATTGTAGTAGCATTTCCTTCTCCAAGTCTTAAACGCCTAAGTTTTTCAATATAGTTCCTGCAATCCTTTTCGACACATGTTATCTTGTCATAACCACCTGCTTCATTGCTGAGTTAAAACTTTTATGTAATAAAATTCCAGCTATATCATTACATTCAAGCTTCCATTTCACACGTGCACTAATTTGTCGAATGCATCGATACAACCTGGATTTGGATGAGCTTGTTTTATGATTATGTTCAAGATGGACAGTGTTAATTTGCCAAAATCCACTAATCTCTAAACATGTTGTAAGCCTAGCTTTACACCCTCTTTGAATGGTTGGTTGAGGCTTCAAAGAAGTGTTTGTAATACTACTTCGTCGACCTTCTCGGCTACATGTAATAGTCACATATCTTACAATCCCGTCATCCTCATTTTTCGAATTTCTTTTTCTAACGGAAAAACCTACTTGATAAGCATAACTTTTGTAAAATTCAAATTCTTCATTCTCATCTTTAAACTTCATCCCAACTGTAGGCACAATTGCACTATTTTTTCCTAAAATTTTATCATCCAATATATTCAAATTCTCCCCAACTATCTCATTCTCAGATTCTTCACAAGTGTTGTCATCCATAACTCCGACATTTACTTGACTGTGTCATTATGTGATTCTTCACAAGTGCTCAAATTCACATTGATTGTGTCATCATTAAAATATAGATTCTGATTTCCTAGAGAAAAATACAAAATTTGCATAAAAAACCAACATTCTAAAATCTCAGATTCTAAAAAATTCAATATCCATATAATTTAGCCATTCAGTTCCATCTTTTTTTCCAATATATTCCTATAAATAATGACACTCTAATTGCAAATCGAAAATGTAAACCCACAACAACTCCTAACCAGAGATAGAAGCTAACTGTAGATGAAATTTTTTACAAATCTAGAACCAAGAATATTCCTGTGTCCATATCTTCGTCAGAGATGGAAGCGAATCAGAAGAGAATCTGATGTCGCCGGTCAATGGATTGAGAAGTGTGGTGTTGTTGAATGAGAAATATGACCTATTTTCCCACTTTCTGGCTGAAAAAAGTTTGTTTTTTTTTTCATTTCTAATTCTGTCATTTTCTCGCGAGAAAATATGTTCTATATCTCACGATAATTGGAATTGGGCTTCCTGTCATCCATTTTGTACACCATTATGTACAAGAAGCACGACCCATTTTACAGTAACAAAAGTTTAAAAACCAAACTTTATTGGAATTTTTTCCAATTACTAGATAAAATTTAAATCCTTTAATAGGAATAATCCCTTTAGTAAATAGATGTTGAAAGGTGTTTAGACTAAGCATGACTAAATTTTTAATTACAGGTAAATAAGTATTTATTTTTTGACACTTTGCTTATTTATTTTGGCTTCCAATGACACTATTTAGTCAGTTAAAAATGTGGTGAAGAAGTGTATCTTTGAAGGAGGTTATGCTTGTTACGAATGCACTCAACACATTGATGACAAGGTTTAATTGCGACTTGTTATCATCTTTTTATACTTTGCTTATTAATTTATGCCTTGTTTAATCTTTTATGTTTTGTCCACACACGCATTAGAGATAGTACGGATATGTTGGAAATTGAGACCAATTCTTTTATTGCCCACAAGATCTATATTCAGAGAAAAATAACGAAACAAAAAATATATAAAAGATAGAGAAAGATTTATGGACCGTTAAAGCTTTCACTATATAAAAAATTATTACAATCATATAGATTTCACACATCCAATTCTCCAAATATTTTAAGAAACATAATATCCTAAGCTTTACCACACCCACCAATTTTCACTCTTTGTACAACCCACAAAGAGAATAAGAAAAACAACTAGGATGCTATGCTTACAATTTTTCTCTAAAAAACCCTCAAGACCCATGTACAAAAGAAAATAAATAACGTCAATTTATAGTTAACATATGACCTAATTTTCTTCTAAGTTTCGACTGCCAAGGAGTCTAAGATCTGAAAACTTGTTCAATTTTAGTCGACATAGATGTCCTCCAATTTTTGACTACCAAGGTGTCCAAGATTTGAAAACTTGTCCAATTTTAGTCGACCTAGATGTCCTCCAAGTTTTGACTACCAAGTTTTGAGAAAATATCCCAACAATTTCCACCTTGACGAAAAACGAGTCAAAACTCAATCATTTCTTCTACAACTCTTCATCTCGATACTTTAAAAAAACTGGTAAACTTTGACAATCCCAATTCTCAAAATAGAGAATTAACATACTTCACCATATAAATATAATCACTCAGAATTAACGAATTCTAAGAATTTTATCAGCTCATGTCGAATAAATTTGCTGAAATATTATGGTGCAACTTTCTTACTTGACTTACTTAGAAGTTCATCAGCTATCGATATCAATTCTACCACATACCTTGCATTAATGTCAAATCAATGCCCATGTGCAAACATGTAGACCCGCTAATAGTAACACATCCTCTATCATGGCAACTAGCGTATGCCACGAGGATGTAAATATTTACTAAAGCGACGTCATCGTCACCTATAAAGAGAGATATATTGTCCGTATCTGATGTCGAGCAGTTAGCACCTTTTGGACAATTCTTTGTCACGTGACAAAAAGGTTGTCCACAATTCCAACAAAATACTTTCCTTTTCATGGAGTTATTCTTCTTCCATTTTTCGGCAACATGTAATGAGTTTTCAGATGAAATGTTAATTCCACCACTCAACCTTCTTTCTTCAGAAACTAATTTACTTGTAACTTCTTCAAAACCTACAGTTTCTTTCCCATACATCAAATTAGATTGATGTGTTCATAGGAGGATGGAAGAGACCAGATAAATCTTAACGCTTTGTCCTCATTATCAATTTTAACTCCATTAGCCTCCAGTTTATAAACAATTCCACTGATAACACTTAAGTGGTCTGAAATTTTTTTACCTACATTCATTTGCAAAGAATGAAAATGTTCCTTCAAGTACAACCGATTTGAAAGACTCTTTGTTAGATACAACTGATCAAGTTTTTTTCAAAGTTCCTTTGCAGCAGATATTTCGTGAATATTTGCAAGAATATTTTTAGCTAAACAGAGACGTATTGTACTTGCAACTTTCAAATCCAAATCTTCCCAAACCTCATCGCTCATACTGGATTTTTCAACGTCTTTGTCAGAAATAGTGGTTGGTTTCTCTTTCAAAACATTGTGCAGTCCAAATTGAATCAAAACATCATTGAATTGTACCTGCTACAAGTAAAAATTGATTCTTCCATCAAATTTCTCCACGTCATATTTAATAGACATATCTTCCCTGTGCGTTAACACTCTAAACAACCTGATGCTCTGATACCTGTTGTAAATTGAGACCAATTTCTTTATTGTCCACAAGATGTTTGTCAGAGAAAAATAATGAAACAAAAAATATATAAAAGATAGAGAAAGATTTATGGACCGTCAAAGTTTTCACTATATGAAAAATCATTACAATCATATAGATTTCAATCACCAAATTCTCCAAGTATCTTAAGAAAAATAATATCATAATCTTTACCACACCCACCAATTTTTACTCTTTGTACAACCTGCAAAGAGAACAAGAAAAACAACTAGGATGCCAGGCTTATAATTTTTCTCTCAAAAAACCCTCAAGTCACATCTACAAAAGAGAATAAACTACGTCAATTTATAGTTAACATATGACCTAATTTTCTTCCAAGTTTCGACTGCTAAGGAGTCCAAGATTTGGAAACGTATTCAATTTTAGTCGATCTAAATGTCTTCCAAGTTTCGACTACCAAGGTGTCCAAGATTTGGAAACTAGTTCAATTTTAGTCGACCAAAATGTCTTCCAAGTTTTGATTACCAAGTTTTGAGAAAATATCTCAACAGGATAGGCATTGCACGTCTAAGTATGTTACTGAGAGGTATTTAGAAACATTGAAGATAGACCCAAAATGAAAAACAAAACTTATTAGAAAGGTTGTGAAAAACGATTTTAAACTGAACATTAACAAATTTACTGCTTGGAGGGCTATGAGATGAGATAGAATTTTAGTGGAAGACTATTGTGAGCTTCTTTCCATCATTGGATAAAGTGATCTCTACTATCTATTCTATGGAGTGGATATATAAATAGGGGCCAAGGGTCTCATGCATAAATTCCACTAAGTTGGAATTAAGTTGTGAGAGTAAAATTTAGAGAGTTTGAGTGGACAATGGACATTGTTAGTGAGAGCTAAGCTTAGAAATGAAAGATACATCTGTTTAATATAATTGATTGTTTTTTACAATTTAATTTTTTGACTAAACTTTCATATAAGTATGTGGTCATATGAATCATCAAAAAATTATTGAGAGAGAGAAGAGACACAAGATGAAATTGA
The DNA here is from genome assembly GCA_023638005.1 of Forsythia suspensa. NCBI lineage: Eukaryota > Viridiplantae > Streptophyta > Magnoliopsida > Lamiales > Oleaceae > Forsythia > Forsythia suspensa. The sequence continues at coordinate 31,690,068 of CM042674.1, read as the reverse complement.
GAAAGAGTTCAAACTTGAAACTTCCTATTCTTATAGGCACAATAGGACTTACATCAGATTTATTTGACATACTACTCACGAATTTTCAAAGATCTCTCGGGCACAATACTTTTATATTCAGTACCACGGGCAAAAAAAAAAAAAAATACACCAAAAACATACACAATTTTTTGCCAAAAATGTGTGAAAATTGCTTGAAACAAGATGATATATTTCTATCCTTACAATAATAATATATATAAGAGCTGGATGGAAAACACTGTTCATCGCTTCAATTGAAACATTCATTACAAACCCTACCCACATAGTTTCATTTGTTGTCTATATTGAGGATGTACGAATCCCTTCATTCCTCACCGTTTTGATGTTTTGTCGTGCTTCCTTCTTCCTTTAAGAATAGTTTATGCCCATATTTTGAATATCTAAACCCTAGAAATGTATTGTCTTTGTCGAGATTTTGGATTTTTGTGTGCATTACAGAAAAAAATCGTAGATCTGCTCATAAATTTTTAATTTGTCGTATGTTTGGTGGAATTGAAGCTATTTCTGGACTTGTGGGTTTCATTTGGTTGTGTTCTTTGTATTTGATTGCATTAATCTGACTTTCGTCTCCATTTACAGGTTCGTTTGTTTTAATCTTGGTTTTATTCCGTTGAATGCAGTATGTTTGCCAACCTTCAAAGTCAAATACTTCAGATTTTCAATCCCCAAGAAGTAAAGAAAAAACATAAACAAAATAATTCTCTGACTCGAACTCGGAGTTGATTCGTTTCTCAACTCACCCTAGATATGTTTTGTTCTGAGAGGTGCATTTTTTTTTTTGCTTTAATTCTTAACTGGGGGTTTTTTTTTTTGAGGAATTATGATATGGATTTTTGTCATATTTTCATGTAGTTTTAATCTAAATGTTATTTTGGAAACTAGCATATGTCGATTTACTTGTTTTTTTTAAGAACTCTTGCAATGCTGATGTAATTTCTTCTCATTTTTGTTTTTTGGAAGCATTTTTATGATTTTTGGAGTTTTGGAAATGAAAAAAGAAAGGGTTTTTTTTAGGAGAATCCCATGATCTTAGTGTTTGTTAATTATGGGATTCGGTATGTTTTATCTTCAATTATCTCAAGTTGTAAGGCTGTTTAAAGCCAAGTCCATTATTCAATAAATTTATCTCTTCCATTGATATTCCAGAATATGGTATCAGAGCCACTCACTAGGGCCTGAAAACTCAACAAAGCAGTAGCTTTCGACTAGTAGCAGCAAGAGTCAATGGCAGGAGAAGAAAGTAATTTTGTACAACCAGCTATCCCATGTTTCGACGGACACTATGATCATTGGTCCATGCTCATGGAAATTTTCTTGCCCTATAAATAATATTGGAACCTGGTAGAGAATGGGATCACAGAGTATGCTGGAGGATTTGTTTTAAGTGATGCTCAAGACAAAGACTAGAAAGATCAGAAACTGAAGGACTTGAAGACCAAGAACTACCTCTTCCAAGCCATAGATTGAGCCATTTTTCAGATAATCTTGATGAAGGACACAACAAAAGACATATGGGATTTGATGAAAAAGAAGTATCTCAAGGGACTGCTAGAGTTAAACATGCATAGTTGTAGGCTCTTCGTAAAGAGTTTAAGATGCTTCACATGAAGGTAGAAGTATCAGTCAATGACTACTTTGCAATAGTGCTTACAGTAGCCAACAAGATGATAATCCATGGAGAAAAGATGGATTATATGGTGATAATTGAAAAGATTATGAGATCTATGACACCTAAATCAAGATAGATGACATTTCAATTGATGAATTGCAAAGCAGCCTACTTTTGTATGAACAAAGAATTATTGGCCATGTAATGGAGGAACAAGTGCTGAAAGTGAGTCAAGAAAACAACTCACCTGGGAGAGGAAGGGGTCGTGGAAGCTATAGAGGTCGTGGAAGATGAAGAGGGAGACAAGGCTCATTTGATAAGCCTGCTGTTGAGTGTTATCATTGCCATGAATTTGGACATTTTCAATATAAGTGCCCTAAAAAGGAGCAAAGTAACAGAGCAAATTTTACTGAAGCTGAAGAAGAAATGTTGCTTATGGCTTATGTAAATATACAAGAAGATACTGTTGACAAGTTGTGGTATCTTGATTTCGGATGCAGTAAACACATGAGTGGAGATAAGGAGCTTTTTGTGCAACTTGATGAAAGCTTCAGAGAGGATGTAAAGCTGGGAACAACTCTAGCCTGTGTGTTAAAGGGAAATGAGACATCAACATTGAAGTAAATGGGGGTGGAGTACTGCATCTCTGGAGTTTTCTATGTACCTGAATTCAAAAGCAATCTGATCAGCCTTGGTCAATTGTAAGAAAAGGGATTTTCCATTCTTATTCAAAAGAATGTGTGTCAAATTCATTATCCCGATGAAGGTTTACTGTTACAAGCTGAAAGGCTCCAAACATAATGTTTCCACTGCAAATAAAGGCATCATATAGTGATCCTAAGTGCTTCAAATCTACCACTCAAGAGGATGCAAGTTGGCTGTGGCATTACAAGTATGGACGTCTAAGTTTCAATGGTCTGAAAACTTTACAACAGAAACAAATAGTTATTGGATCACCAAGGCTGCAAGCTTCCTCAAATATTTGAAAAGAATGCGTGATTGGAAAGTAACACCGTGAGCCATTTCCTCAACAAAGCACCTGGAAGTCGTAAAAAATTCTTCAACTAATTCATTCAGACATATGTGGACCTATTAAATCCTATCTCCAACAATGGAAAGAGGTACTTCATAACTTGATGATTTTAGTAGGAAAACTTGGGTGTATTTCTTATCTGAAAAATCTGAGGCTCTAACTGTCTTTAAGAAATTTAAAATTATGGTTGAGAAAGAACCTGTGGTATTTAATAAAGCATTTCTTAGTGATCGCAGAGGATAATTCACTTCACATAAGTTCACCACCTTTTGTGAAGAAAATGGTGTACGTAGATAGTTAACAACGGCCTATACCCCACAACAAAATGGGATTTCAAAAAGGAAAAATCGTACCATTATGAATATTGTAGGTTGCAGGCTCACAAGAACAAAAGTGCCTAAAACTTTTTGGCCTGAAGCTGTAAATTGGAGTGTTTATATCTTCAATAGATGTCCGACATTTGTTGTGAAGGATATGACTCCAGAAGAAGCTTGGAATAGGAACAAACCAGGAGTTGTTCATTTCAAAGTGTTTGGTTGCTTAGCTTATGCTCATGTTAATGATAAGCTAAGAAGCAAACTTGAAGACAAAAGTGTGCCATGTGTTATGCTTGGGATTAGTAATGAGTCCAAGGCTTATACATTGTATAATCCAGTTACTAAAAGAATCATAGTCAGCAGGGATGTAATTTTTGAAGAAAAAGCTTGTTGGAATTTGGCAAATAAAGGAGAAGAAGAGATAGTTGTGAATCTTGAAGGAAATAAGGAGAATTTAGAGGTGGACACTAATTCAGAAAAATTAGCTAGAGAAAATGAATCATCTGGAGACCACTTAGAGGAGCACAGAATCAAAGAACCAAGAATAAGAAGACCTCTTGTATGGATAACAAATTATGTAAGTTAGGATGTGTTATCTAATAATGAAAATATTGCTCAATTAGCCATGTTTGCTGAAAGTGATCCAATCACCTTTGATGATGCTATGAGAAGTTCAAAATGGAGAAAAGCCATGGACATAGAATTTGAAGCCATTGTAAAGAATAATACTAGGGAACTTACTGAGCTACCAACAAGGGAGAAAACTATTGGAGTCAAATGGATCTACAAAACAAAGCTAAAAGAAAATGGAGAAATTGACAAGTATAAAGCCAGGCTAGTAGCTAAGGGCTACACATAGGAATATGGGATAGACTATGCTGAAGTTTTTGCACCTGTGGCTAGGCATGATACTATTTGATTGGTGGTGTCATTAGCAGCTCACAGTTGGCTTATTTATCAACTCGACATAAAATTAGCTTTTTTGCATGGAGACTTAAACGAAAGGTTCTTGTGGAGCAACCACCAGGGTGTGTCAAGAAAAGAGAAGAACAGAAGGTGTAGAAATTGAAGAGGGCTTTATATGGACTGAAACAAGCTCCTAGAGCTTGGTACAATCGTATTGAGTCCTACTTCACAAATGTGGGTTTCAAGAAGTGTCCTTATGAGCATACATTATTCATCAAGCATGGAAAAGGAAGTAAAATTTTAATAGTATGTCTCTATGTAGATGATCTCATATATATATGAAATGATGAGGCAATGTATCTTGAATTTAAGAAGTCTATGATGGTTGAGTTTGAGATGACAGATATGGGAAAGATGCATTATTTCTTAGGCATGGAGGTTAAACAAATAGCTGATGGGATTTTTGTTGGACAGAAGAAGTATGCTCAGGAAGTACTTGTTAGATTTTGATGAATGATTGTAATATAGTCAAGAATCCCATCGTTCTATAAACTAAGCTGACTAGAGATGTTAATGGCATAAAGGTTGACTAACCATATTTTAAGCAAATAGTAGGAAGCTTGATGTACCTAACTACCACAAGACCTAATTTAATGTTTGTGGTAAGCTTGATTAGCAGATTTATGGAGTCACCTACAGAGTTTCACTTTCAGGTAGCAAAAAGAGTTTGGAGGTACTTAAAAGGAACCATAGATTATGGCATGTTTTATCAAAAAAATTCAGAATCAAGTCTGGTGGGATTTAGTGACAGTGATTATGGTGGATATTTGGAGGACCGAAAGAGTACATCTGGATATGCTTTTATACTGAGTTCTGCTGTTGTTGCTTGGTCCTCGAAAAAACAACATGTTGTCACATTATCAACAATTGAAGCTGAGTTCATAGCTGCAGCTTCTTGTGCTTGTCAAGCTATTTGGATGATGAGAATACTTGAAGCATTATGCTGTACACAGAGGGAGGCTACTAAGATATTTTGTGACAACAACTCCACTATCAAATTATCAAAGAATCCTGTGCTACATGGAAGTAGCAAACATATAGACATCAGATTTTACTTTCTTCGTGATCTTACTAAAGATGGTGTGGTGGAGTTGGTTCATTGTCAAAGCAAGGAGGAAGTAGTAGATATTTTTACCAAACCATTGAAGTTGGAGACTTTCTTGAAGATGCGCAACCTTCTTGGAGTTAAATTAAATCCATGTGTAAACTGAACCATGTTCAGTTTAGGAGAGGATGTTAAAAGTATTGTTATTTTAATTAATTGTGTTTAGTTGAATAACCCTTGAGTTTTAGAGAATTAGTTAGAGTTTGAAAGAGTCTCTTCTGTTGAGGATTATTTTAGGAGAATCCCATGATCTTAGTGTTTGTTATTCATGGAATTTGGCACGTTTTATCTTCAGTTGTCTCAAGTTGTAAAGCTATTTAAAGCCAAGTCCATTATTCAATAAATTTATCTCTTCTATTGATATTCCACAATATGCAATAGGCTTTTAGATTAATTGAATAACATGTCCTTAATTCAGTGTTTATTAAATTAACAGACGTGTCCTTAATTTTTTTTAAAAATATATAAATATTTTGTTCATCACACAGGATGGGAAACAAAAGCTTCTAAAATTTAGTAATAAAACCACAAATATCTACTTAGGAGATGATGGAAAACATAGGTTCAGATGAAAACAATGAATACATGTAAACATATATCGAACAAATAAAAGCCAATTTGCATTATCTGAATATTTCTTTTTCATCTATTTAAGTCCTTTATTTGTTAGCAAGGAAGGGTTCATAAGGGTACAATATTAGCCTTTCAAATTTTATTAGAAATCGATTTATTTTGTTTGTTTACGGTCTTTTATTTAGGGTCCTTATTAGAAGGAGAATAAATATCAACTTGTTTATTCTGGTTTTTGTTGGGATTAATATTAGTCTTTACAATTTCTATTAGAAATCGTCTCGTGAGGTTCAAAATATTGTAATAAAGGTTATTTGTATTGTTACAATTATTCTCAAATTATGGCACAAATTGATGATTAAATAATGTTCTTCTATTCAGCTAAATTCTATTCGCTATTAAAAAAAACATAAAATCTTATCAATTATTATTAAAAAGAAACCTTATTCTTGCACAAATTTTAGATTTAATAGTATTTTCAGAAACTTAGGCTTTCGGATAATCTGCTTGGAAAATATTTGACTTCTTTGAAACATGGTTGTGAAAAACAGTGAAGATCAGGAGAGTTTGAAAACTAAGAAATCATATCATCAGGAGAAAGCCTCCAAATTGAAAGGCGCAACAAATGTTTGTGAAAAAGCCAAGGTGACGAAAAGTTATGAGAGCATTAGTAAAAATACATATAATTTTTTGGGTAGACGAAATTCATCTCAAAAGCCTGGACATTCAGCTTGAGAAACACTTGAGCAGGGTGTGGTCATGAAATGTAGAGAATTAGAACTAGTCGACTTGGTTTAGATATATCTAGTAAGTAACTTTCTTGTTGAATTTATTTAAGGCAAGATTCTTTCAGGGAATGGTTACTTATCTTTTAGTTTTTTGTAAACTAAGCTATCTACATTTAATGAAGACTGTACCCAAAAAAAAAAAAAATAGGTCCATAGCTTACCATTTCCTTTATCTGTAACATGTTTCATCCTTTAATAATTTATGATTGAAATTTTTGTAATTTCATGTTTCACTGGTGTTTAATATTCTCCTTTCCAAAAAATATATAACATAGTCAGTGGAATTATAAAACACAATTAGTCGACTTGCTACGGAAGAGGACAAAAGTGGATTGTACAAAGTACGCAATTTCCTCTTCTAATAGTTTATGTCTCTTATTGACTATATTATTTGTAGATGTACAAATCAATCTTTTATTTTTATTCCATATCATTTTTTCTAATAAAAAATAAAAACTTGATTGAGTATAGTAATATTCGAATTCTCTGTTGTTGACATAGAATACCCCAATTTTATTAGAAAAAATCACTTTTCATAGTATAACTATTTAGAATTGTGGCAACATTTGTGGAGAATGGGTTTGAACTTTGAAGGACTCTAGTATGTTTCAGACAAATGTAGTGAAATGTCGTAGACAACATTCTACAATATTCTTAGTAAAAAATTGCTTAAGGTATACGTAGATGGTTGAAGAGACAAACTTTTTAAGGATATTCCATTGTAATATTTAGGACATTTTTGGTGGAACACTATTGTGAGCTTCTTTCCATCGTAGGATAAAGTGATCTATTGATAATGTTGAGCTCAATGTTGAAATCCACTATGATGAACAACCTACTTTGAAGAAACCAGGCCTCTATTGTTGGGCCATAGCTGCTGTGCACAGTTGATATATCTGGCCCAAGTGTTTGGAGAATGTGTTTTTAGATATTGCTTGTAATGCGCCTTTGTACTTGAACCTTCACAAGCTTTCTCATCCGTTGGATTGTTACTTTTGATCCAAGCCATTGGTGTTGAGTATTTAAAGATCAATTCTTTAGATTAGGGTTAAGAGAAATTCATTGTTAATGGTGCACAATTTTTCATTTTTCACTCTCTCTTCGTCTCCAGTTTCTTCTTCTTCTTTTCATTTCCATCTTTTTGGGTGAACCATTGGTTCTCCAATGGTATGTGAAGTAGATAATGATACAGTAATCATGTAGACTTGTGAGTATATCCCGTAATCTGTTGAGAAAGGGATAATATCTGTATAGTTAAGATCTGAGTCTGTATGAGTGATTCTTGGGTAGTTCTGAGTGGATTATCTCTTGTAAACTTGATTCTTGACTTGTTGTGGTTTTAATAGTGCAAAAGAGGTTGGATCTACGTTCGTAGAGCCTCAAAGATAGATGTAAGCATTTCATCAGCTGAACTGCCTGTCCCAAAAGAGACAAACAAATCCTTGTGTTTTCTTTTACGTTTCTGCATTATTTTCTTGATCTGTCTACTAATATGTTCTTGAAAGATATATGAGTTCATGTTAATCGCCTCAACATGTGGTATCAGAGCAAGAATAATGTTTCTTGGCGGTTAAACATTCTTCGCTTTTGTTACTGAGACGAATCTCAGGGCTGTAAGTATTTTTTCTTTCCCCTATTTAAGTAAAAAGTATGTTCTCCTAATTTTCTTATGCTTTAACTGTGTGTTTACATAATAAAAGAAAATTGTGTTGTAGTATATACTTTATGATATGCTCTTAGTATTCTTTTCTGAAAAACACTTTCAAGAAAATAATAAGATCGTAACAAGGTTTTCAGAATACATTTGTGATACTTATTCTTTGTGTATATCTGTATCATAATATTGTTTCTAAACGTGTTATACTTGAAAATCTCTCCATTGAGACTTTCTTGAAACACCCCTTGAACTCAGAACCTGATTCTCACGAAATCCTGTGGTCTTCTTAATTATAGGTCTCTCACAAAATCCTATGTGACATCTTGCTTGTGCATGTATTTGATTATTGATGATTTTGTGTCTCCTGCTTGATAAAATACTTCCATCTTTCATTATTTGAGTTAGTTTTTTGTTTCTTGGTTTAAATGGCAACTTCAAGTTTTCATTTAGATCAGTTTAATGGTAAAGGTGATTTTGCCATTTGGCAACAGAAAATGAAAGATATTTTAGTTCAACAAAAGGTGTCAAAGGCCATAAATAAATCCTATCCTGATACCATGTCTGATGATCAAAGAGTTGAAGTTGATGAGTTAGCCTATACCTCTATTATACTTTATTTGTTTGATTTCATGCTTAGAAAAATTGGTACTCTTGATGATGCTCAATCTTTATGGGAAACACTTGAATCAACTTACTTAGAAAAATCACTTTCTAACAAATTGTTTTTATTAGAAAAATTCTTTAGTTTTAAAATCGATCCCTTAAAGGATCTTGATGAAAGTTTTGATATCTTCAATAAGTTGATTCAAGATATAAAAAACTGTGGTGATAAAGGTATTGATGAATATAAAGCCATAATTCTATTGAATTCAATTCTTGATGCCTATAAAGATGTTAAAAGTTCCATAAAATATGGTAGATATGACCTTACTGTTGATATGGTGATCAATGCCCTTAGAAGTAAGAATCATGAGCTTAAGAATGAAAAAGAAACAAGAAGTAATGGTGGAGGCCTATTTTTCAGAGGTGGATCCTAGCATAGACAGACTAATAATCAGGATGGAAATAACTCTAATGGCCAATATCATAAACAGAAGGGCAAGGGAAAGTCTAGATCTAAATCCAGGGTAAAGGGAATAAAGTGTTATAATTGTGGTAAGGTAGGACACTATATTAAAGATTGTTATAAATTGAATAACAATGCTCAGAAAAATAGACCACCTGAACAAAGCAATCTTGCTACCACTAATGCTGAAACACTAGGAGAATTGTATGTAGCGATTAAAAATGAAGAGCCTGAGACCTTAGTGAACTTTGTGTCTTCCATTTGTCAGTCTGATGAATGGTTACTTGATTCTGGTTGCACTTTTCATATGACTCCTGATTTTGATATGTTTTGCTCATATAAAAAAGTAAATTCTGGTATGGTTGTTATGGAAAATAATGTTGGCTGTAAAATCCATGGGGTAGGTAACATCAGGCTTAAATTTGACACTGTTTTGTTTACCTTCTTGAAAATGTAAGACACATACCTGATTTGTCCAAAAACCTTATATCAATTGGATCTCTTGAAGATTCGAACTTTGATGGTAAATTTGGAGATGTCTATTTTGAAATTACAAAGGGAGCACTTCTTGCAATCGAAGGGTTTAAGAGAAATGGTTTGTACTACACTAAATCAGAAAAAATGTCTCTCGATTCTGCAATGGCAAATTCTGTTAAAGATGATTGCACTAATCTTTGGCATAGAAGACTTGTTCACTTAAGTATAAGGGGCTTAGTATTTTACAAAACCAGGGATGTTTTGGAAAAGATAAGGCTTCTAATCTTCCTTTCTGTGAAAATTGTGTCATGGGTAAACAACATAGAGTTCAGTTCTCTGATGGCTTACATAAATCTTCTTCCATTCTTGAATATGTGCACTCTGATTTGTGGAGACCTTTTAGCACATGTAGACATGGAGGGAACAAGTATTTTCTGTCTATTATAGATGATTTCTCAAGAAAAGTTTGGATTTTTCTGTTGAAAAGCAAATATGAAACCTTTGTTAAGTTTAAAACTTGGAAAACTCTTCTTGAAAATCAAACTAGTAAAACCTTGAAATGTTTAAGGACAGATAATGGTCTTGAATTTTGTAATAAAGCCTTTGATGATTTTTGTAATCAATATGGTATTAAGAGACATAAAACTGTCCATTATACCCATCAGCAAAATGGTGATGCTAAGAGGATGAATATGACCTTACTTGAAAGAGTTAGGTGAATGCTTTCTAGTTCTGGTCTATCCAAATGTTTTTGGGGTAAAGCTGCTGTTACATCTTGTTATCTAGTTAATAGTTCTCCCTCAGCTGCCTTAAATGGTAAAACACCTGTGGAGATGTGGTATGGTAGGCCAACTGACTACTCTAATCTTAGAATTTTTGGTTGTACTATATACTCACATAAAAAAGATGATAAACTTGATCCCAAATCTCAAAAGTGTGTGTTTTTGGGTTATCCTGATAGAATAAAAGGGTATAGACTTTGGGCTAGAAGTTTATGGGGGTTCAAAACTATTATCAGTAGAGATGTTGTATTCAAATAAGACGAAATGCCTTGTTTAAAGCAAAATCCTGATAGTGAAAGTAATCCCGATAATACAGAGATTAAGGTAGAGTATGATAATATAGTTATCACCCCTGTAAAACAAAATCAACCTGAAATTTCCCAACTTCATGATTCTGATGATGATTTAAATCATAACCAGACTACAAATGAAGGTCAAGATCATTTTCAAAACTTATAGTTAGAAAATTATCATTTAGCAAGAGATGAATTACAAGAACTACTAAAGTGCCTTCTAGATTATCTGATCATGACCTTGCAGCTCTAGCAATTAGCTCTTATGAAGAGTTAAGTGGTAATGAACCTAAAACTTTTGATGATGTTGTTAATGGTAATGAATCAGACAAATGGTGGACATCTATGAAAGATGAAAGGACTTCTTTACACAATAATCAAACTTGAGATTTGGTTCCCAAACCAAAGTACAAATCCATTGTTAATTGTAGGTGGCTTTACAAGGTAAATGAAGGTAATAATATCTCTGATCCTCTTAAGTTTAAAGAAAGGCTTGTAGCTAAAGGGTTTACTCAAAAATATGGTATAGATTATAATGAAATCTTTTCCCCAGTTGTTAAATACACCACATTAAGAGTTATGTTTGCTTTAGTTGCTCATTCTAATTTGGAAATGGAACAACTTGATGTTAAAATTGCCTTCTTACATGGTGATCTTGAAGAAAAGATATATATGAATCAACCCATTGGTTTTATTGATAAACACAAGTCTGAATATGTTTGCTTACTTAAGAAATCATTATATAGATTGAAACAGTCTCCAAGGTAATGGAACAAAAGGTTTGATTCTTTCATGTTATCTTTAAATTTCATTAGAAGTGAGTTTGATCATTGTCTTTATTATAAATCTATACAACCCAGTAATCCTCTTGTGTTTTTGCTGTTATATGTTGATGATATGTTAATAATTAGTCCATGTACTGAGTTAATTAGTAACATTAAAACTGCTTTAAGTTCTGAATTTGATATGAAAGATCTTGGCAATGCTAAAAAGATTCTAGGGATGGATATAATTAGAGACATATCTAATTCACTTCTGATGTTAAAACAATAGAGTTATATGATGAAAATTCTTAAGAAGTTTTCTTTGCATGATTCTAAAGCTGTATCTGTTCCTTTAGCTAATCATTTTATGTTGAGTAAAGACCAATGTCCCCAATTTGATGATGAAATAGAATACATGAATAAGGTGCCTTATTCAAATGTGATTGGTTCAGTATTGTATAATATGGTCTACACTAGACTTGATATTGCTTATTCTGTGAGTGTATTGAGTAGATACATTTCAAATCCAGGAGAACAACATTGGGAAGCTCTAAAGTGGCTGTTAAAATACCTTAAGGGTACTGCAAATGTAGGCTTAGTTTTTAGACATTGTAGTGAAAGGATAAAATTAAAAGGTTATGTAGATGCTAACTATGCTAATGATAGAGATAGTAGGAAGTCTACTACTTCTTATGCTTTTACTTGTGCAATTCATGCATTAGCTGAAAATCTCAGTTGCAACATATTGTGGCATTGTCCACAACTGAATCTGAATATGTGGCAATTATTGAAGCTGTGAAAGAGGCCTTATGGCTTAAAGGTTTACTATCTGAATTAAACTTACTACATAATCCTGTTGTTCTATATTCTGATAGTCAATCTGCCATTCAGTTATGCAAAAATCCTGTCTTTCATGACAGAACAAAGCATATGGATGTTAGATTGCATTTTATAAGAGAAATTGTGTCCAAAAAGCTTATTGAGCTTGATAAAATTCCTTCTCAAGAAAATATCCTTCTGATATGGAAACTAAGACATTATCTTTAAATAAGTTTAAATCATGTTTAAGCTTTCTTAACATATTGATTCAGGTTGAAAGTATTATTCTATTCTGTTAACTGTAGTGTTATAGCATAATACATAAAAAAAATTCTAACTTGTTTAAATTTTTGTAGGTACACGAGGCAATGATCAAACTTGAACCGTTGTATTCTTTTGCACTATGGAATTCTACATTTGGCTCAATGTGGAGATTATTGATAATGTTGAGCCCAATTTTGAAATCTACTACGATGAACAACCCACTTTGAAGAAACCGACCCTCTATTGTTGGGCTTTAGCTGCTTTGCCCAATTGATATATCTGGCCCAAGTGTTTGGAGAATGTGTTTTTAGATATTGCTGGTAATGCGCCTTTGTACTTCAACCTTCAGAAGCTTTCTCATCCGTTGGATTGTTACTTTTGATCCAAGCCATTGGTGTTGAGTATTTAAAGATCTATTCTTCATATTAGGGTTAAGAGAACTTCAGTGTTGGTGTGCAGCTTTTCATTTTTCACTCTTTCTTCGTCTCCAGATTCTTATTCTTCTTTTCATCTCCTACTTTCTAGGTGAACCATTAGTTCTCCAATGATATGTGAAGTAGATGATGCTACATATCCCATAATCTATTGTGAAAGGGATAATATCTGTATAGTTAAGATCTGAGTCTGTATGATTGATTCTTGGGTAGTTCTGAGTGGATGATCTCTTGTAAACTTGATTCTTGATCTGTTGTGGTTTTAATAGTGCAAAAGAGGTCGGATCTACGTTTGTAGAGCCTCAAAGGCAGATGTAAGCATTTCATTAGCTGAACTGCCTATCCCAAATGGGACAAACAAATCCTTGTGTTTTCTTATTCTGCATCATTTTCTTGATCTGTTTACTAATATGTTCTTGAAAGATATTTGAGTTCATGTTAATCTCCTCAACATGATCTCCACTATCTATTCTCTGAAGTGGATATATAAATGGGGGCCAATGGGGCTCATGTATAAACAACTAAGTTGGGAATTAAGTTGTGAGAGTAAAATTTAGAGAGCTTGAGTGGATAGTGGCCATTGTTAATGAGAGCTAAGAGCATCTTCAATGCTGCCTTCCATTTTGAATTTCCAGTTGTTGTGGCGATAAGGTGGAGGGGACAAAACTCATGTGGCATCATTTATTATAGAAGGATGTCCAATAGACTGTCTATTGTTAGACAGCCTTCCATTTTTTTTATTAATTTGTGTCTATCTCTCTCATCTATTTTTCATTTATCTTTCTTCTTTTGACTCTCTCCCTCTCTCCTAGTCTCTTTTCTCTCTCTTGCCACATAGATTTTTTAGATGGTGTCTATCATTGGAGATGATTGATGTCAAATTTTAATTAACTCGCAAGTGTACGAATATATTGGAATATAGAAAAGTAGTAATGAGGTCGATCCCACAGAGACTGCAATGATGAAAGTCTAATTTAATCCGAATTAACTATTATTCTAGACTAGTTGGGTCGAAATGAGTTTTGTTGAAAGAATTTAATTTAAAGACTAATTAAAAATGCTAAACAATTAAGTTGAAAAATCAAGTTGTTTAAAGTACAAAGGTTTCAAAATCCACCATTGTTTAACTTAGCAATTATCCAGTTATTGATTAATTCTAAAAAACAAACGACAATTCGAAATCAATCAATTGTCATCTTAAGATATTTATCAATTAATTTCAAAAGAAGAAAATCTAATATAGGCTCCCCTTATGCTTCAAACTTAAATTACTTAAGCGTTCTCCGTAAACAAAGAATCAAATGTTTCCTAAGCATTTTATGTATCCCAAATTGATAAAAAGATAACGGAAAATCAAAAGAAATTAATAAAACATGTTTAAGCACCAAACACGAATTAATTAAATCAATTTCTAACAATCAAGAATACATGATATTTAAGATGAAAGAAATTTGATTTAAATAATTGAACAAGAACAAACCATGAACGTTAAAGCTCTAGAAAAGAATTAAACGAATGACAAAATAATCACTTTGTTTAAACAAGGTTTCATCGTCTACCTTGGCTCAAGAAAATTAAAAGAACATAATTAAATTAAAAGCAAAAGAATTGATAGAACCCGGCATGGATTTAATGAGAAGAAATCTTCGAAAAACTCTTGATCGTCAAATAGTTATTTTCTCTTGTTTCTTCTGTCTTCTTCCAAGTTCGGCTCCCAAAAATTCTCGCTGGTTATGAGTTAATAACTCATATTTATACTACCCTAATTGTACCCCAAAAGATCCCAAAAAGTTACAAAATCCGCGGGCCAAAAGTTACCAAACTAGATTAGGATTCTAAAAAGGAAATAAAAAAACGCAAGTCAAAATTAGCTTGGGCGATCGCTTAGGATATATTTGTTTGGCTTCCGCTTTTACTACACGCGTTCTTTGGGCGCTTGGACCTTTCAATTTTTTGCAATTTGGTTCTTCAGCTTTGGCTGTTGGTCATTTTAGTCTTCAAACTTTCATATTATCTTCTTTAGTCCTCCAACTTTCCATAACTTCCAATTTGGCACTTCAACTTTCAATTAAGTGCAATTAGATCCTCATACTTTTGAAATATCTTCTAATTTATTGCTCTTTTCGTCCAATCTTCTCCAATTGTTCACAAACGAGTCCAAAACTAAAATAGAAACAATAATAAACTAGATTAAGTAGAAAATCAACTATATGACGGGATAAATGCTTAATTCAAAGGCCAAAATAAGTACACAAAATGTACTTATCAAACACCCCCAAACTAAACCTTTGTTCGTCCTCGAACAAAAACAAAACTAAAATATAAATTTAAACTAAGCTAATAGAATCAACGGAAAATTAGTCAACGTTAAATTTCTTACGATATGCCTCAAGTTTGAAAATAAAGCAACACTTTTAGAAGGATATTAAACAACAACACAAAAATTTTCACTTATCCGATGCTCGACCTTTTTGTGAGTGTGTGAATAGCCAAAAATTAAACTTATACATGTATTACACCACGACCAATATTGTGTTATTGATATTTTTACAATCCCGAACCCTTTGTAGTCATTTATTCTTTACACCTTTCGTAAATTATCACACTTTCAATTCTTTTCTTTCCAATCCCGAGGTGTTCTAGCGAAATTGGTTCCTATTGATCAAGACAATACTTTTTCAAATAAAGTGTTAAAACTTAGAACTTGAATTCTTAGAATTAGGATGGTGAGTAATTTCTAAATTAGCATCTTGGAGGTTCTAACCTAGCAATCCTTATCGAGCACTTCTAACTTTTTTATTATACTCATGTTTATGAACATCCCGTGAAATACTTCTCTTTCACTAGCTTTCTATGTGACCCTTTAGAAGCGAGCTTTGAGTCGATGACTCCCAAGTCGATGACCATCGATGACCATAGGACACTAGGTTTTAAAATATATATTAATTGCTCGAGTCCCATATATAAGATGTAAATATATATATATATATATATATATATATATATATATATATATATATATTCAAATTTTTCTCTTTTTTAATATATATATGACTCATGTAACGAGCTTTGGGCCGATGACTCCCAAGTCAGATGACCATAGGGCACCAGATTTTAAGATATCCTAACAGGCTTAATTGCTCGAGTCAGATATTTTATTTTATTTTATCAGCAGTGAGAAGTGCTCACTTTAGATTCCTTGACTATAACCTATTCAACCAAAGATGAGACCCAGAAAATCCAAACCATCAAAATTCTCAGAACACAAGTAGTAACTTTAACACCTCCAAACTGTTCTCAAAACAGTTTGGTCACTGGCTTAAGGATTTAGAAACGAATTTTTCATAATGATACTCAGTCAACAATATCAATTCATACACTCAAGTCATGTTTCCAATAAATGATAAGTTGATAGTGGCTATGTGCTTCCTTAATCAGGTCTAACATAAATAAGTATTCAGATAAAAGAACAAGTTCAAATGTTGTCTAATATTCTACTAGAAATGTGCTCGATTTTGAACAGATATCATCATTGACGGTAGGATATTCAACAGTAACTAGACAAATAAACTATTAAATTTTTTGTCTTGTTTTTGTTTTTGGTTTGAAATCAAAATTATTTCAGTTATACAGACCAAAGTGATAAGCAAATTCAAAAAAGTGATAAACAAATTCAAAAACACTTAAGTATCCTAATACGTTTTAACCCATCCCCAAGCAAAAACATTACATTGTCCTCAATGTAATAGCAAAATAATGCAAATGAAGGAAGGAAGAGATCAGTTACGCCCCTAAGGTAGATAAGGAGAAGATGAATTTGACTACCAGAAGGTTCGGTTGAAGTGGGCTCAGATGTAGTACTGGGACCCTTGGTCAAAAGATATTGCCTAGATATTATTCAAGCGGCTCACAAAGTGGGACATCCTGCGCTTGACATGGTGAGGCTTAATAAGTGCATTAAACAATAAATAAAAATAAAAACTAATGAATTATTTAAACTATCTAAAACTACTACATATAAAGCAAGTACATAAAAAGGTTAGAAAATGAGTTGCCTCACATTAAGCGCTTATTTATAATCATTAGCTTGACTTATTGTCTGGTTACTTTACGGTACTTTGAATAGTACTTTGAAGGACTTGCTTTGCTTGCATCTATTGACTTTGTACCATTTTTTGTTTATCCTCAATAAGTTGAATATGCGTTCTTCAATTTTCTGTTTCCAGTTAGTTGTATCCATGACTGGTGCTGATTCAAGCAAAACATTTACATCTTTTATAGCACTATCAACATCAAAATATGAACCAAAATGAGTTAAGCACATGTTTAAAGTATCATCACAATTAGTATAAACAAAAGAATCATCATCTAATGCTTCTATCATGTCAACATCAGCAACATCCGCATTGTCATATGGTTGCTTGTTGACATTAAAAACATTCAATTCTATTGTCATGTTACCAAAAGATAGCTGCATAACTCTATTCCTGCAATTAATAATAGCATTAGCTGTTGCTAGAAAAGGACGACAAAAAATTACAGGAATATGTTTTGTAGAGTCTCGTACCGGTTGAGTATCAAGTACAATAAAATCAACAGGAAAATAAAACTTGTTAACATGTATCAAAACATCCTCTACAATTCCACGGGGGACTTTCACAGATCTATCAGCAAGTTGTAAAATCACAGATGTTGGTTTTAACTCGCCTAGTCTAAGTTGCATATACACATAGTAAAGAAGAAGATTAACACTAGCTCCTAAATCTAGCAAAGCTTTCTCAATCTTATGGTTTCCTATGATGCATGAGATGGTAGGACAACCTGGATCTTTAAATTTTGGAAGGGTATTGCTTTGAATTATAGAGCTAACCTGTTAGTTAAAAAGGCCTTTTTGCGCACATGTAGTTGTCTCTTTGTCGTATATAAATCTTTCAAGAACTTAGCATAAGCAGGTACTTGCTTAATAGCATCAAGTAGAGGGATATTTATACTTACCTGCTTGAAGATTTCCTTGATATCATTGATAGAACTACCTTACTTTACCTTTATTAGCCTATGAGGAAATGGGGCTTTGGAATCTAAGATGGCTCATTGTTCTCCTTGGGAGCTTCTTGGATGGGGCATTACCTGGAGAAATTGGTTGAGATGTGTTTTGCTTTGAAATATCCACTTTGTTGTCAAACAGTTTGCCACGTCTCAAAGTCATAATAGATTTAGCCTCCTCCTATTGGTTGCTTGAATCGGTCCCAATATTGTGCACTCCCTTAAGGTTAGGAAATGGCTGACTGGGAAACTTTCCTTTCTCAATGGTTGTTGCCAACTGTTGTACTGATAAAGCCAGTTGTCCCATCATGTTTTCCAGATTAGAGATAGATTGTACCTGTGCGTTCTGGCTAGTGCGTACTTCATTCTTAAACTCAGCAATGGTGTGATTCTGGTGCTCTAATGCAGCTTGTGTAGCTCTTGTCAAGTTTTGAATTGCCTCATCCCATGGTTTTGGTTGTGAAATTTTTTGATTGAATTGTTTGGTAGTCTGCTGAGGGGCATGATCTGCCGTGCTATCCTTTTGAACACCCTGTGACCAAGAAAAATTATGGTGGTCCCTCCATCCTGGGTTATATGTGTTGGAATAAGGATTGTAGGGTTGTTTCCTCATCATGTTGAGGGCATTCGCTTGATCAGAACATGCATCTAGCTCTATAGAATTATTGGCTGTCAACGAGGTCAACTTGCGAGAAATATCTTCTATCATGCATTTGACTTCTTTGATTTCTGAGCTAGGTTCATTGCTTCGAATATCATAAATTCCTCTTTTCTTTGGTTCAGTCCGAGAAGATCGACTCCGTTGTTGTGAATTGTCAGCCTGCTTTTGAAAGAAGCTCCAAATTTCTCTAGCATTTTTAGACATCAGCTTTCCACCACTTGTGGCCATCAACCATTCTTGAATATGTGATAGTAATCCCTCCAAAAAATATTGGCATAAGTGTCATTTTTCATAACCGTGATGTAGACATTTCATAAGAAGCCCATTAAATCTCTCCCAAGTTTCATAGAATGGCTCTTCGTCTTTCTGCACAAACTCTGAAATTTTCCTGCGAATAGAATTAGTTTTATGAACAGGAAAATATTTACTCAAGAATTTAGCAACCATTTGTTCCTAAGATGTAATACTATTGACAAGTAACGTATTAAACCATGATTTAGATCTATCTTTTAGAGAAAAAAGAAACAAAAGAAGTTTAACATTATTAGGAGAAACGTTCTCATATTTAAATGTCTCACATACAGCATAAAAATCTGTCAGATGATTATAGGGTTCTTTACTATCTAAACCATAGAAAATGGAAGATAATTTAGCACACTTGGTTTTAGCTCAAAATTCCTAGCCGTTACTTGTGGGTATTGTATGCATGAGGTGCTCATATTAGCCAATGGACTAAAATAGTCTCTAAAAGGTCTCTCCTCAATTTCATCACCCATAGCGATTATTGCTTCGGTTCCTTTAATTTTATCTAGATTGGTGGCTCGTTTTCGTTGGTGAAAAGTTCTTTCAATTTCACTATCTAGATGTTCTAGCTTAATTTCTAGAGATCTACGACCAAACATGCACTATAAATATTTTTGAGTTTTTTTTGTTTTAAAATAAAAGAAAAGAAAATAAATAAAATCCTAAATTATAACTAGTCAAGAATAAAATTAACTAAGATTAAACTAACATTCAGACGCAGTTCCCGGGAACGGCGCCAAAAGTTACCTAACTAGATTAGGATTCTAAAAAGGAAACAAAAAAACGCAAGTCAAAATTAGCTCAGGCGATCGCCCGAGAATAGTCAAGCTGACTTCGCTTTACAACGTTCTTTGGGCGCTCGCCTAGCATTAATCTAGGCGATCGCCCAGCTTGGACCTTTCAATTTCTTGCAATTTGGTCCTTCAGCTTTGGTTGTTGGTCATTTTAGTCCTCAAACTTTCATATTATCTTCTTTAGTCTTCCAACTTTTCATAACCTCCAATTTGGTCCTTCAACTTTCAATTGAGTGCAAATAGCTCCTCATACTTTTGAAATATCTTCTAATTTTTTTTTTGTCCAATCTTCTCCAATTGTTCACAAACGAGTCCAAAATTGAAATAGAAACAATAATAAACTAGATTAAGTAAAAATCAACTATATGATGAGATAAATGCTTAATTCAAAGGTCAAAATAAGTACACAAAACGCACTTATCAATGATCTAAACTTAGAAATAAATGATGTGTTTAATATAATTGATTGATTTTTACAGTTTGATGTTTTGACTAAACTTTCATTGTATCTGGTCATATGAATCACCACAAAGAAATTGTGAGAGAGAGAGAGAGAAGACACAAGATGAAATTGAGAAAGACTTAGAAACTTGAAAATTCCTATTCATATATGGCACAATGAAATTTACATCAGATTTGTTTGACATACCCACGAATTTTCAAAGATCTACTGGGCACAATACTTTTATAATCAGTACCAAGTAGACAAATAATATATACACAAAAAACATACACAATTTGTGGCATAATAAACTCATTTATTTTGTGTACGAAAACCCTGTAATGTTTTAGTGCTGCTTGAAACAAAATATGTTGTCAATGCATGCTTAGGGGCTGTATTTATATGGGACAGTGAGATGACCAAAATGCCCTTATAAGATTAACTTGCTTCCTTTAAAATGTTGGAAACCAACTTGCTTTGAAGCAATAAGTTAGCGATTAATTGTGAAATTTTCCCATATGGGTAAAAATAAATAAAGACCTTGTTTAAAATTTGTCAAAAATGCATTAGTACTATTTTATTGGATTGTAAAATGTCAAATATATAATTTTCTTGTCAATATTCTCACAACTACGTTTTTCAATCATTTTCTTTTTAGTGAGAAGAAGAAAACTATCAATTCGAACCAACAAGAAGAATTATTTAACAACTATGACAAGAAGAAAAAAAAAAAGTCAAATACGAAACAAAATTATTAATTGTTAAGCTAGTTCAACCATTGTAATAATGTACAACGAGTAGAAGATAATATCGTTACGAAAATTACAAATTTTGGAATACACAGCTTAAAACTAATTCACAATTTTGTTGCATATTTGTCACTGTTCTAACCCAAAACTTCATATTGAAAAACAATTTATAATTTAGATGCAGAGGAAATTAGTGCATATATATTTTAACATCATTTGGTTTTCTATATTATGTACACATCAAGAATATCTCATTTAACTAATTAAATCTACACAAACAACAACACAACATACACTATCTGATAATAAAATTAACATGTCCTCGACTAGTATCTAATTATTATTTTGCTAAAGGAAAATAAATAATTGACCGATCCAGATGTCAAGAAAACTTTGGGAAGACGACTACGAGAAACACAATAAGGAAAGATTTTTGCTCGTGAAGAATTGTAAATTAGTACACTACTTGGAGAAAAAGGAATCCAAATAGGGAAAAAAAAAATTTAAGGATATCTCACTCCCTTGTAGATTTGATCATCAGTTGACCCAATTTTCAATTGATCAATCACGTTCAGTTTGATATTATGCTACAAGAAATTTGAATAGAAAATATAATTATAAATTCAAGAGATTTAAGTTTAACAATTGCCTTTGCTATAAACAAAAGATTACTAATATTAACTCTAATTGGAGATAGAAATCAGTAGGTGCACTTCGAAGTCTTAACTAGGTTGACACCTCTTTAGCACCATCATCATCTACCCATTCCAAGATTTAATAGTAAAAGGAAAGAGTACATTAATGTTGAAAAAATAATAACAATATTAATTGAACATTGAGAATGGGTCGAAACAACTAGAGGAATAAAAATCAGGAGATGGTTCTTCCGATGGAAAACCTTGTCTGCAAGTGACTTTGTTTTGTTGGAGCAAACAGCCATTGTGTAGTGTAGGAGGCTGATTGAGCTCGTCCGACAACCATTTCATGCAATCCTCAAGCATTTAAGGACTTAAGTCGTCAATTTGGTCCAGCAAATCAAAGTCTTGTCCTCCATTATGAGATATTGATTCTTGCACTGGCATCATCCTGGCTTTCTTGTTGTCGTCTCGATTCGGATGATCATATGATATTGTTCTTGATCTTTTCCTGTTCTCAAAAACTTGCAAATCTTTCCCCTTCCACGATCTTGTTATCTTGCAAATCACGTAATCATTAATGAACTTCAAGCCATTGATCAATGAAATACCGTCAAGGGAATACTCATGCATGATCCAATGACCGTGTATCTTCATAACGTTTGAATCTCCCTTAGTCTTGAAAGTTAACATCTTCTTGGAGCCAATTATCATGCCTTGAGAATCGTTGATTGTTATGGCTCCGGTTTATTATCCCATAAGCCGCAACCGGCTTTTCTTGAAATTCTTTTCGGCTAATCTTGGACAACTTTGTGAGAACAAAGATAATCTTTTTTATGGACTTGGTCTCATTCTTGTCGAATTTTGTTTCCGTCTTCCATGGATCAGTGTCGCTGAAAAAGTCCCATGGATTGGCATTGTCACCGTAAAGTTCTTTTTCCACGATAGAACTTCTTGGCAATGGCTGTCCCAATGCCTTTTCACTGAGGTGGAATCTAATCAATTCTTCATCTATCGGTTCAAACCTATATCCCGGTGGCATAATTAACTCACTCATTTTCTCTCCTTTCTCTAATGCTAACAATGTGTGTGAAGTGCTGCGCTGCTTGAAACGATATCACTCACGAGGAGAATGGTTTGAGCTGATGACTTTATTCTTTTTTTATATTTGATATTATAGGTTTTTTTATTTATTTATTTATTTTTAACAAATTAGGACTTAATAATTAATTTAAGGACAAGTGAGGACTCAAGAAGCAATTATGTTTAAAATAACCCATTAGGTTTGATATATTTCGTTGTTTATGAGATCTATTTTTAAACACTGAATATTGAGGTTTTCTCATTGTTCTACCAATTTTTGTATTCACATCTCATTAACAAAATGTGGAGTGTCCGTCCGCATTATTTTGTTAAATGATTTAGTCCGCTCAATCCAGACTTCTCCTCACATATTCTTGTTCAATAAAAAGTTTATAAAGCTATTGATGACATTTTTTCGATAGAGTAACTAAAGATCAAAAAAATGAATTTGATAAATTGGCATATACTTATATTATTTTACACTTGACTGATCATGTTTTGAGAAAAATCAGCAAACTTGATTGCACAAAAGAACTTTAGAAAAAAGTGGAGGAGCTTTATTTAACAAAATCCACTTCAAATAAACTTTTAATATTTGAAAGCATTTTCCAGTTTCAAAATTGACAGCTTTAAAGATTTAGATGACAATTTAAATATTTTTTAATAAATTGGTGCAAAATTTACAAACTATAGTACAAAGGTGCCCAAAGAATATAAAGCGCTTATTTTGCTAAATACTACACTTGAGGCATATAAAAAAGTAAATAATACTATTAAGTACGGAGTGACACTTTAGCACCTGAAATTGTTGTTGATTCTTTAAGAATTATAGACATGGAGTTGAGAGCTGAATGAAACGAGAGAAAAATTGGTGAAGTTCATATGATGAGAAGTATGTCTCATACTATGAATCATGATAGTCAAAATAGTTATGTAATAGAATTATTGCAACACTAAATTAGCATTCTTTGTAATATATTATTTTAAATACTATCACCAATTTGAAATAAAGTTCCATATAATTTCGACTTAATTAATAAATTTTTGACAAGGTGCATTCTGTGAGGTAAAGGCATCGAGCGTTAGTCGTCCATAACTCCTACTTCCTCTTTCTTTTGTTGTTTGTTGTTTTCTTTTGTTTGTGAGGGTGTCCTTCATTGAACGTTGTTACTGTTGATCCTAGTCAGTCTTCGGTTCCAATGAATTTGATAGGTAAAACTTAGAGAATGTCTTCAGTACATTGTGACTCTCAAAACCCGTCTGATCCCTCTACTGATTGAACGAGGTTGAACATCAACCGACGGTTGCCTTTTATCCGCCGCCCTCTACGACTCCGAGGCCATTACCTAGGGAAAACGTTGGGAAGAAGAAATGAAACACTAGCGTCCCCGAGGTGAAGTATTCGCTTGGGAAGCGAGATGTTCCCGCGGCCCGTCAATTATATGATGAGTTGACAGCCTCGTCCACTACGGCCTCGTTAGTGCGTTCGAAAATAAAGATGACGCACTTGGACACGATTAGACTGTTGTACAATATCCCAACTCTGTTGACCTCTGGGCCCCTCTTGCAGGCAAACATGCAGATAGCCAGCCCGAGGGGTTCATTGGAATTTATGAGCCAGCTATGCAGCAAGCCCTTCGGCTGCCTCTTCACCCTTTCTTTCGCGAAGTTGTAACGCCCTAGATTTTCTCAACCCGGAGGGTCACTGACATAAATCTCTAAAATATATATATAACAACTCCAAATAATATTTTCCATGCCCTTGAAGGGTTTTAAAAATGAAATTGTTGCGGAAAAATAACAAGCGTGCAAGGGAAAAGGAATTTTCTTCAAAATCTCATAGTTTTGTCTATATCGTGATAGGTGTCACCACAATTTATTAGACTATCAAACGAACTCCAAAAATTTCGAAATTGAAACTGTAGATACTTGGGACTACATACTACATGTAAAAATTTCAAAATTTAGCTACTTAATTTGGTAGGTGAAAAAGATAGCTGAAGATGCTTGAAAAACTGTCACGGGTGCCTTAAGGCAGCCCGTTCAAACATCCATAATAAATTCATCTGATGGAATTTTTAATTGATTCCAATTTTTGTTATTAGAACACATATAGGGATTTACATAGAAACTGAATTCACTCAAAAAATTCAACCGTAGAAAAAGTTATGATTTTTCAAAAAGGGGACAATAAGCTGAAAATTTTGAAAATGAAACTAAGAAATTTCCAATTTAAAACCTTGAACGGCAATTAAACCAACATCTTGTCTTCTGTACATTTTACATAATTAAATACTGAATCAAATACTTAAAATAAGTAATTACATCATAATTGACTCGATCATTTCGACGTCAAAACATAAACTATAAAAGACTTTCCATGACAAGCTCGTTAGCCTACCGTTATCGCATCAACGCCGATCAATTCAATCTAAAAATTTATTCGTTTTGGGGGTGAGTATTTCATAAGAAACACTCAGCAGTAATACTTATAACATGTGGGAAATTTTACTTAAACATGAATTCGACACGTCATAATTTTTGAAACGTACATAGAAACATAAACATTGGTAGCCGGCACCACATAACGTCATACGTGATTACCTTCAATCACAAACATGTTAAAGTGATTACCTTCAATCACTATCATAAGTTCCTTCGTAAATAAGTTTGCATGGCATTCATATAACATAATAATTTTCCCAAAACTTCATTTAAAATCATAGTAAAAATATTAAGTAAAACTACCTCAAAAACGAGTTTTCGGTTGAAGTTTTGATGAAGAAAAATGGTTTCTGCAGCTTTCCAAACCAAGACCCGTACACTATATCTATAGATGTATATATATAAAGGACTTTTTCGAATTAAAAGCAAGGTTAAGGCCCTCTTACTGCTGGCCAAAAATCTGGACCGAAAGTGATGAAAAGTGTTGGAAAATGCTCACTGTTGGACCGAAATTGGAGGAAAAGTGCTGGGATTTTGGGACTGCAATTGTTGAAAGTTGAAGGGAGGATATAGGAGTTTTTGCTAAGTCTTTTAGTGCCAAGTTTTGGGAGATGAATAAGGGGGTGTTTCTGGAAAATAAGAAGAAATAAAACAATAAATGGCTGGAGCTTAAGGCTGAATTTTGAAGAGGGAAAAAGAGAGTTTTTGCTTAACTTAGGAACTGATTTTTCTGGGTTGCTCTGTGGACGAGTTTGGGGTGTATTTGGAGGGAGAAATAGGTTGTATTAATGGCTGAAAGAATGAGGAAAAGTGGGGGAAGAAAGTGGGAAGTTGTAGAGCAGTTAGCTGATCATGGAGGCTGCTGGTTTTGGCTGAAAACTGGGAGAAATATCTACACTGCAGGGGCATTTTTTTTGGTCTGGTTTGGGGGGAAAAACGTGACCTTATGGTAGGTTAATAAGGTGGAGAAATTTAGTTACTTGGCGATGGGAGAGCAAGGGAAGAAATGGTGTGAACATGGCTGGAAAAGGGCTGCTAGACGGTTTCTTCATGATATGGGAGGCAGTTTTATTTTGTTTCTATATGGGCTATTTGTTTGATGGTAAATGGCATGATGTAATTATGGGTGAACTTTGTGTGCTAAAACCTTACAAATTTTGGCAAAATAAGGGGCGGTTTTTATTTGCTGAAAATTGGACTAGCATAGACCGAATTAAATCAAGAAATTAAACCAAGAACATTTATTTGATGTAAGAAAAATTAACGAATCTCGATGATAAAATAATACTTCATTTTTTTTAATTAAAATTTAAAGAAAACGCGAGCAACATTTAACGTGGCAAAAATATTTAAAATGAACTATAAGGTTTGAAACGACGCCAAGTGTAATATAAAATATTTACTTGAAATTAAAAATGCGAAAAAAGTTCGGTTGTTACAGAAGTGCTCCATGATTTCAACTTGGCCCTGTGTCAGATTACTTCAAACGGGTAGGGTCAGATGGTAGCTGCATTCTTAATGTGGAGGATCGCAAGGGTTGGCGGGGATATGACTGCGAGGGACTTCAAGACTATATACCGTCCAGGGACTGCGAGGGACTTCGGGGCAAAAATAGGAGACCGCAAAAGATAGTCCGAACAAAGTTCATAACTAGAAATGGGCATTTTTCTTTATTGGGATGGACTGTGAGTTTAGGCCTTCAGACCCCATCCCTAACATGTCCATCCCTCGCAAATTTGGGAAACATGGTATGATTTATTCCAATGCGCGCGGTTAGTTTTCCTCGCCCCTGACTGATTGTTATTTTTGTTCTTACAGTTAGTGGAAGCCCCCTATTCCGAGGAGGGAGCATGCGGATCTAAAGGTTGAAGTGGGCAAGGGTTCAAGAACTCGGCAGCGACTTTCGAATTTTAGCCAACTTGTTCAAGGACAACCACTTGCTCATCCGCTTCGGACTTATGGCTGAGACTTGTAATACCATTTACGTTTACATGGCAATAGTCATTGTCATGTCGAAATAGCTTTTTGACTTTTGTTTGGCAGCGAAATATACCTTTCGAAACATCGCCGTCTTTTCAATGGATGATGACGAGGACGAAGTCAGAAGTGCTGACCCATTAGCCACCACCGCCTGAGGTTCTCGCCGCCGTACCTCCACCTTGAGATCCATCTCCATCATCTTCTTGGACCGCTAATCAACAAGATAAAGAGAAAAAAATCATCAATGTTGATGGCGAGGCTCATGGTCAGAAAATGGAGATGGCCCCTACGGCTGTAAAGGCCCTGATGAGGGACGCTCGTCGAGCCAGGTGAATCGAAGAAGCTCGGGGCACTGGGTCTAGTACCTTCCAGGATGCCACGGCTACCAGGCGTTCTTCTATCTCCTCTGGCTGAACAGACTGTGTTATGGGCCGGTCCTACCTGGCAGCCCGTGGGAGTCCCACCCCGCGCCACGTAGACATAATATAAACAAACACGCTCTCACCTAACCCTTCTCCGAGGCAGTGAGGCATGTTACCGAGGCCCATGGATCGGAACAGCCTCGTTGGCCGACCCAGGTTACGTGTCCAGGAAGCCTCCCTGCAACTCAACCTTGAAAAGATTGATGGGACGGCCTGCCAATGCGGCTGGTCATGATCATAGCCCCCTAGTTTGCGGCTGAAAGTGACTTTCCCATTTAATGCTAATGACGTGACACCAAAGATGTGACTTGAGAACCCCTCAGATTGAGCCACGTGTCGCACATCAAGGGAGATCGTCCTCATAGAATTGGCCTATAAATACCAAACTCATTTCACAAAAAAGGGATGTTGAAAATATTACTCTGAATACATATACATAACAAGTCCTTTATTCTAACTATTCTCAAGTGTCCTAACCGCCTGGGAATCATTGGTCCGAGACCTCAGTCATGTCACCTTTGTCTTATAGGGTCCTTGACCTTTTATTCTTCTCCCGTCCGGATTAAGGTATATCTACGTGGTTGAACAAACCACGTGGCAGTCTTGATAGAGAGGAAAATCCACGTAGGCAGAGGTAGCGTGGGGATCCTGTTGGCGCCCATTTTGGAGGTCAGCATTGGCGCCTACATGTGGGAAACGCGACAAAAAGTTTCTTTTTTCTTGAACAAAGGAATTTCCCTGAAGAAGGGATCGACCGACCCACAAAATGAGTGGAAGCAACGAAGAGGAGAATCCAAGAAGAACCAGGCCCGCAACGAACGATGGAGTCAGGGCTGAAGAAGCTCCCCGGCGGAGGCGAGGAAGAAGGCCTCCCACAAACCTGGAACGAGAAATGAGAACGATGGCCGCCAGCGATGAGGCAGCTAGCTCAGCACCACGCCAAGAAATGCAGGGTACATCCAAATGATGCATACAAGGGGTGAAAACCGCCCTCAAGAATCTGATCCAGACGATCCCGAGGAAGAACAGGAAGTCAACAGCAGGCACCCCCATGATCAGCAGGCCAGGAGAGAAGCCTCTCACGCCAGAACCAATGAAAGAGGAGACAAAACCGCAGCTTCGGAAAGAAGGCCCCAACCCACTATGTCCGCCAGTGTGTTTGAAAGGTTAGGCGAACAAGGGAGTAGGAGATGGCCACAAGAGAACCCACCAAGGAGGGAACTACCCCAAAGTCCCCCTAGAAATAGGCGGGAAAGGAGGGCGAGGGAAGCCGAGGCTAGGGGGGAGTCGGATTACCAACCGTACGAACCCCAGCCAACCATGCAACCACAACACCAGCCTCAAAACTATGGGGGCGAACAGCAAGCCCAGCACCTCCCCCCATTCCCTCCAAAAGCAAACATTCCGGCGGAATATCCGAGGCCCACAAGATCATTCGAGGTGGATGACGACGACAAGAACCTCCCTTTCTCGGTCGGAATCGAGTCGTCCATCCCCACGAGTTTCAAGCGTGCCCAAGATTACCCCTTACACGGCGGGAGAGATCCTTTGGATCACGTGAACACCTACAAAACGGAGATGAGTCTTCGAGGTGCCACTCCGGCCTTGAAATGCAGGGCCTTTCACCTGACGTTGTCCGGAGGAGCGAAGTGATGGTATAACAAACTAGTCGCAGGAAGCATTTCAAGCTGGCCAGAACTAAAAAAGACGTTCATAAATTATTTCTCATCTCAAAAGCCTGCATCAGCCCCGGTCCAACGCCTCCACGACGTGAGACAAGCCCCAAGCGAGCCTCTGCAAAGTTACCTAGGCCGCTTTAATGAAGAAATGTTATTCTGTGAAAGAATTACCGACGCCGAAGCCTTATCCGCCCTTAAGGCAGGACTAGACATGAACCATCCGTTCTGGAGGGATGTACGCAACAAGAACCCGGGCACTTTTGACCAGTTGGTGGAAATGATCACTGAGGAGATAACTAATGAGAATATGATCCTCCACAGGAATCGAGGCGGGTTAGGAGCAAACCCAGCGTCGAGAGCCGGGTATATCCACAATCCCAGTAATCGCTCCCAAAGACAATCCCCGACGAAGAAACTACCCATCCGACCCAATGTCGGGATGAGTTATGTGGCCTCTCTGCACAAGAGGGCCTCTCCCCTCCTTACACGGCCCCTTATCGACGCATCCCCGCGGCGGACTATACAACTATGGCGCGCCTCCATCCACCTACTACGAGGCCGAACCAAAGACACCTCCAAGTAATTCCTCCCACTCAAGGAACTCACCAAATCTGCTGCTGCGTCACCGGGTTAGCTATGGACATAGCACGGACGAGTGTCGAGAAGTGGAAGAACTTGCAGCTCGGAGAATGGTCAACTTAGGGGCCAGCGGAATGAACACCAAAGCGAGGAGATCGAGGCCCGGCAAGGGCGTGGAACCAATTTTCAAGACAGGCGATCCCAAAGAATGGGATAGGAGGCCTCCGGGTCACGAAACAATGATCGAGGCGTAGTTCAAGAAGCCCCGCCAGACAACCCCGGATAGAGCGCAACACCGAGCCCCGTATGATCAAGGGGCGAAAAAGGCTCCGATTCGGGTGATTGACACCATCCACGGAGGACCTTATATTGGTGGCGGACGGCGCTCGTAAAAGCTACGCCAAAAGAGGCCGAAAGGGTCCGGATGACTAACGGCTTATCAATAGCAAGCCCTCGGGATCAAAAATTGCCGACCCTATCACCTTCACTAAGAAGACATGAAGGCGTACATTACCCCATCGCGACGCCTCGTTGTAAGAGTAGTGGTGGCTCGGAATGGGTCGGGAAGAATGTTGGTTGACAACGGAAGCTCCGGCCAATGTCATCTTCTTAAGCACTTATGAGCAAATGAACGTGGATGTGCAGCCTAGAACCATCTCATCGAGCCCCTCTACGGATTCACCGGGGATTGCGTAACCCCCGAAAGGGATAGTGCGCCTCCCGGTTAGCATGGGAGAAGAGCCCCTCGCATCCCATACTTTCATGGAGTTCCTGGTCGTTGACAGGAGGTCGGCTTATCACGGAGTCTTGGGTCCGACCGGCCCTGAAAGAACTTTGGGCAATAACTTCCATCTACCACCTCTGCATAAAATTCCCCACCGAAGGAGGAATAGCAACAGTACGAGGTAATCAACCTGAGGCTCGGAAATGTTATCGTAATGCCTTGAGAAAGGCGAGAGAGAAAGAGGTTAACATGACTTTGCTAGATGTAGAAATGGCGAGGCGTTGGCGGAAAGAACCGTGGATATTACAATGGAGGAAGCAACCCCGTTGACATTGATCCAAGAATAACGGGGGCTGATTCCCAAACCACATCCAGCGGGGAACTAGAACATTTTCAGGCGGATGGCAGCGACCCGACGAGGAAACTTCAGATAGGGAAAGACCTCCTTGAAGAGCCCAAGGAAGCCCTGAAAAGGTTCCTTCGAGAAAATCTGGATGTCTTTGCGTGGAAACACGAGGATATGGTTGGGATCGACGCAAAGGTAAGTTGCCACCACCTCAATATCGACCCTAAATTCCCCTCCCACAGGCAGAAGAGAAGGCCACTGAATGCTGAAAAGTACGAGGCCTTAAAGGAAGAAGTAGGAATACTCCTACAAAACAACTTTATACGAGAAGCCAGATATCCGAAGTGGGTATCCAACCCAGTGTTGGTTAAGAAGCCTAATGGAAAAATGAGGACCTGCATAGATTTCTCTAACCTCAACCAAGCCTGTCCCAAAGACAGTTTCCCGCTGCCTCGGATTGATCAACTGGTCGACGCCACGGCAGGACACGAGCTCCTAAGTTTTATGGATGCTTACTCGGGATACAATCAAATTCCGATGTATCCTCCAGATGAGGAACATACGTCGTTCGTAATAGACAAAGGCCTCTACTGCTACAAGGTCATGCCCTTCAGCCTGAAAAACGCCGGAGCCACTTACCAGAGGCTTGTGAATAAAATGTTCGCTTCTCAACTTGGTGTGACTATGGAAGTATATGTCGATGACATGCTGGTTAAAAGCCTTAAAGCAAAGGACCACATTCGCCACCTCGACGAGGCATTCTGAATTCTCCGGACATATAAGATGAGGTCAAATCTCCTCGAAATGCACGTTTGGGGTGGCCTCGGTAAGTTCTTGGGATACTTGGTCAACCAAAGAGGGATCGAGGCCAATCCTGAAAAGATCCAAGCATTAATTGAAATGAGCTCCCCAAGAAAGCCAAAGGATGTGCAATGCCTAACGGGAGAATGGCGGCCCTCAAAGAAGTTCGTCTCCAAGGCAACAGATACAAATGCATCCCTTCTTCAAAATATTAAAAGGGGCACCAGATTCGAATGGACGACGGAATGCGGCCGCATTCCGTGCTTTAAAGGAACACCTCGCCACGCACCGCTCTTGTCTAAACCGAAAGCAGGCGAGCCCTTGCTGTTGTACCTTGCCATTTCCGAAGAATCGGTGAGCTCAGTCCTGATCCGGGAGGAAGAACACCAACTGCCCGTTTACTACGTAAGTAAAGCCTTATTAGGGGCGTAAACGCTGCCACCGGATATGGAAAAATTGGCGCTATCCCTTATCACGACCTCGAGAAAATTGAGGCCGTACTTCCCACACACAAGATCCATGTCCTTACCAACTTCCCTTTGAGGCAGGTCTTGCAAAAGCCGGAAGCCTCGGGAAGATTGCTAAAATGGGCCATTGAACTCAATCAATTCGACATTGTTTATAAGGGAAGAGCAGCCATCAAAGGACAGGCCCTAGCCGATTTTGTGGTCGAATTTACCAACCCCCACGGTGGATGACCCTATGGCATTGGGCGAATCACCTCGTGGAGCCTATTCGTTGATGGCTCCTCAGGAGATATGGGTTCAGGGGACGGAATAGTCCTCATCAGCCCAGAGGGTCACCGACTAAATTGCGCCATCAGGTTCGACTTCAAAGCCTCGAACAACGTCTCAGAATATGAGGCGCTATTGGCCAAGATCCGCCTTGCCATCGAAATGAAGGTGCGAAGCTCTCGGCAAGCGACTCCCGGCTCGTTGTGAGCCGTAAACGGGAGCTTCGTCGCCAGGGGAGAAAGGATGGCCGCATATCTCAAGTTGGTAAGGAATCTTATCCCCGCTTTGTGATTTGAGTTGGTCCACGCGTGCCCGAGCCCGACAACTCCAATGCAGACAAGATCGCCCAAGCCGGCCAAAGCGGCAAAGATTCGTAGCTCCTCAAAATGGTTCCAATCGAACACCTCGTCCAACCTTCCATCGACGGTGTTGAGGAGATATTGTCAATTGAGGAAGGACCCACATGGATGGACCCTATCCTCGCCTTCCTCAAAATCGGACCCTCCCGACAACGCGCGTCGGAGGCAAGGAAGTTAAGAAGACGATCGACACTTCCTACTCTCGGATGACATCCTGCATAAACGAGGCTATTCATTGCCCTCCTCGAGATGCGTGGCGCCAATGTGAGACATGCATATATCCTCAGGGAAATCCACGAAGGAATATGTGGCAACCACACCGGTGGGATGGCCTTGGCTCAAAAGATCCTTAAGCAAGGGTACTTCTGGCCCACCTTGAGGAAAGACGCCGTGCTTCACGTGAGGAAATGCGACAAATGTCAACGCTTCGCCACGATCCCGAGGCAGCCTCACCAAGAGCTTACTACCGTGTCTAGCCCTTGGCCTTTCGCAAAATGGGGAATAGATTTCATAGGCCCAATGCCTAGGGGAAGAGGGAATGCTTGCCACGCCCTAGTCGCCATCGACTATTTCACGAAATGGGTGGAAGCGGAGCCGATGGCAAAAATCACCGAGGCAAACACTTCCAAATTCTTATGGAAGAACATTATTTGCAGGTTCGGAATCCCCCATTCCCTGGTTTCGGATAATGGGAGGCAGTTCGACAACAAAAGGGTCAAAAACTTGTGCGAAGAATTGGGGATAGCAAAGCACTTCTCGAGCCCCCACCACCCACAGGCGAATGGCCAAGTCGAAGCTGTCAACAAAACCATCAAGTACACCCTCAAACGGAAACTTGAGGCCTCTAAGGGGGCGTGGGTAGATGAGCTCCCCCATGTTCTATGGGCCATAAGGACCACCGCCAGGGCCCCCACCGGGGAGACTCCATTCTCCATGGCTTACGGATCCGAAGCTATGTGCCTGTCCGAAATCGGGCATACCTTCTCCCCGTCGGCTAATGTTCAACGAACAAACCAACGACGACGCGATGAGAATGAACCTAGACCTAATCAGCAAAAAAAGGGTCGACTCCCAAGTCCGATTGACCTCTTACCAAAGAAAGATGGCAAAATACTTCAATAAAAGAGTAAAAAAGCGATCATTCCGCCTAGGGGATCTTGTCTTGAGAAGGGTATTCTTGTCCTCCAAAGAACCGGGCATTGGGACCCTAGGCCCCAACTGGGAGGGTCCCTATCGAGTTATCAACGAGATACGACCCGGTACCTATAGCCTTGAGGACTTGTGTAGTAAACGGCAGCCCCATGTATGGAACGCAGAACATTTGCGTCGGTATTACCAATAGCATAAAAATGGGGTCGTTACTAGTATAATGTATATTTTATCCGTGTTTGGTTCCGTTTGAAGTTATTATCTTTGTTCCGATGTAATCGAGGCACTATCATTATTATTATAATCAACAAAGACACCAGATACGCTTCAAAATATAACTTCATTAAAAACAGAGGCTCCATTACAAAAGTTAAAAAGAAAAAAGTGATTCAATCACAAAGAAACTATTACAAAGTACTTCCCAACTACAAATCATCCTCCTCAACGTCAGCAGGGGGGAACCTAGCCTCCAAAGGCCCGATATCAAGGTTCGGGTAATCCGTCCTCAGTACGCCTAGAACCTCTTGATGCCCGACCTTGGCAAAGTAATCGGAGAAATTGGTGTAAGCCTCGGTATTGTGGAAATTGGCTACGAAGTCCGCCTCCAGATTTCCCAACCTAGCCAACACCTCATCCTTTTCACCAAGTAATCTGGCAGCCTCGGATTCGGCATCTTTCCTCCCCTGCTCAGCGGCCTCCAGGCTCCCCCGCAGACTCTGGACCTCCATCTCGTGTGCCTCGCACACGCCCTGCAGCCGCCGCTTCTCCCTATTTGCTGCTTCCAGTGCCTCGGAAGCCACCGCTTGAGCAGCATTGGCGTTATCCAACCGCTTGGTCAGCTGCAGGATGTTGGACTCGGACTCCTTCAGATCCTCCTGGAGCAGCTCGTAAGCCGACCGAGCGCTATCACCGCAACCTTCGATCCCTCCAGCTCTGCCGATGCTCCTTATCGATTTGGGCGCCTCGTAACAAGCCTCTTGTGCTCTTGCATACGGGTACGAAATTCTCCGGCGCGCTTTAATTGCATCCCAAAGAGCCCTTATTGTCGAGGCCAGCCGGCTTCGAAACATCCCCAAGTCCCCTGGGAAGCAAACTCTTCCCACTTGGGGTGAAGTATTTTTGACACTGAGCACCCATGGAAGGATAGAAGGGCACGCCTGAGCGCCCATCCAAGATCTTCGATCCCGGGCGCCAATCAACTCTTTCAGTTTCTTCTTGGAGTCATAAGACCCCCGGGCAGAGACCCCAGAACTCTGAACCGGTTGAGGAGTGTCTTCAAGGACCACCTCTCCTGAGGTGTTTATTGTGAGGGTCCGCTGGGCGGTCGGCGCACTGCAAACAACGTTGCCCTCCGCCACCTCAACACTTTTCCCCTTCGAAGGGGTAGGAGCTCCAGCCTTCCTCTTCCTCGTGAGAGGGACCTCCGCCTCCTGGGGGTTAGGGTTCCCTGACTCCAAAGGAGTTTCAGCCTCCTCTCGAACGCCCTCCCGGCTGAGGTCCTCAATGACTTTCCTCTGCCTCGCCTCTTCGGTAGAATCGGGAGCCAGAGTCCGGGGTTTCTTCTTCGCCAGGGTTGCGAGAGAGGGTCGGGGGCGCGCCCCTTTGTCCGCTTCTACCACGGTAACAAATAACCATCAGTAATTGGCTCCTAAGGCCAAGTAAATTCAGCTTTATTATCTTTCGACGTCATCAAACCCAATTCCACCGCATAATTATGCCGGTTCAAAAGATATCCGTGTCGACGGGTCGCTGGAGAGGCTTGATATATGGACTGAAGCAAATCAACGTCCTCACTCGACAACTCGCAACGGGGTAGAGCGTCTGCAAGAGAAAACAAACAGGTTGTTAGAACACACGAGGAAATGCCTAGACAACTGCTTCTACCAATCCTACTCACTGGCTATCCCATAGGAAGGGGTACGTCTAGATCCGGCTCCGGGTCGTTGACGACCCTCTGCCAATCTCCCGCCACCCAAAACCACGATTCCTTCCACTGCTTGATTGACGACGGACAGTCCGTTACCAGTGGCTTATGAGACCCCCAAGGGCAGAAATAGTACCACCCCGGCTTCTCTTGTCCACCTTTCTTCCTCGGCAGCTTTCTCAGCTGATAAACCGTCTGGAACACGTGCTGTGGCATCTCCTTACCAAATGAGTGCCGGAACCAGAGGTACAAGCCCCCGACCATCTGGCTCCACCCATTCGGGGCCACTTGGGTCGGTGCGAGGCCGTATGCCCGCAGAATCCTCCGAAAAAACGGGTGTAGAGGCAGGCGCATCCCGCTCACGAAGGCATTCAAGTGCAAGGCAGTGCACCCTTCCCTCGGGGCACACGCTCTCTCATGGGGCTCCGGAGCAAGAATCGATGCTGAGGGATCCTATAAGCCTCCCTCGGTGAACCCAAGTCTTCCTCACACATGATAGACTCAACATTCCCTCATGCCCATCTTACGGTGGTCGGCGCTAGACGGATCCTCGGCTTCCCTCAAGCTCGGAGCCGAGGATATGGTCAACAACTTCGCCCGTGTCGACATCCACGCCTCGGATAGGCGTAACCCCTCCATCGACGGAGAAACAGGAGGAGAAATATCGCCTCACGCATACATGACAATAAAATAAAAGTATTCGTCTTTAGTAAAGAAAAGGTTTCGTGAAGAGATGGTTACCTAAACACTATATCTTCACCGGAAACAAAGAAGCGCACCGGTCATGGAAATGTTCACCGGAAATGTTCGTCTGAAAACTCTCAAAACCTCTCAAAAGCGTAAGTGTGCAAATGAAACTTCCCTCAACTATATATAGACGATGGACTTTAATCCCCCACCCTTGGATCTTGCCAAGATCCATCCCCACCGTGCAAACCTCTGAGAACATCCAAGCCGTCCGAATCCGACTATTGCTCAAATCAATGGTCAGCGTGCCTACGTATACTCCACGCGCGCGTAGCCCACAGCCCCTTGGCAATACCAAAGCCCCCAAAATTAAATGCAGATATAATCATTACCTGCAGCTGTCCTTTCACCACGCCCGAAGAGACGTACGGCGGGAATCCCAATCGACAAAATGCCCCGTGAACACGCCAGCCTCTCCCAACATGGGACTTGGCTATCCAAATAGCCTCTCCCAGCATGAGATGGCTCTATCCCAGCATGGGACTCGGCTATCCCAACAGCCTCTCCCAGCATGGGACTCGGCCATCCAACAGCCTCTTCCTCTCCCAACATGGGACTTGGCTATCCAAATAGCCTCTCCCAGCATGGGACGGCTCTATCCCAGCATGGGACTCGGCTCTATTTCAGTCTCCCCCATGCTGGGACTCGGCTATCCCAACAGCCTCTCCCAGCATGGGACTCGGCCATCCAACAACCTCTCCCAAATGGGACTTGGCTATCCAAATAGCCTCTCCCAGCATGGGACGGCTCTATCCCAGCATGGGACTCGGCTCTATTTCAATCTCTCCCATGTTGGGACTCGGCTATCCCAACAAAATTCTCTCCCAAAGATGGGACTCGGCCATCCAATGCCTCTCCCAACATGGGACTTGGCTATCCAAATAGCCTCTCCCAAAGATGGGACGGCTCTATCCCAAAGATGGGACTCGGCTCTATTTCAGTCTCCCCCATCTTGGGACTCGGGTATCCAAACAGCCTCTCCCCAAACAAATTCTCCCAAAGATGGGACCTCGGCTCGGTTACCACTCGGCCTCTCCCCTCAAGAGACCTCCCCAAATGGGGATTCGGCTATTCATACCATGACACAACTAAAGGGGGTATGACTCCAAGGCTCACCATCCACATCAATGAGCATTCCGAGCCTTGTGGGACTACCCACCCACCGCTCAAAACTTTAGAAACAAGATCAACATACATCCAAGTCCAAAGATCCCACATGAATGACGGATTCTGAACTTGGGGGACTATTGTTATGGGCCGGTCCTACTGGCAGCCCGTGGAGTCCCACCCCGCCCACGTAGACATAATATAAACAAACACGCTCTCACCTAACCCTTCTCCGAGACAAATGAGGCATGTTACCGAGGCCCATGGATCGGAATGTACCTCGTTGGCCGACCCAGTTACGTGTCCGAAAGCCTCCCCGCAACTCAACCTTGAAAAGATTGATGGGACGGCCCGCCAATGCGGTACGGTCATGATCATAGTCCCCTAGTTTGCGGTGAAAGTGACTTTCCCATTTAATGCTAATGACGTGACACCAAAGATGTGACTTGAGAACCCCTCAGATTGAGCCACGTGTCGCACATCAAGGAGATCGTCCTCATAGAATTGGCCTATAAATACCAAACTCATTTCACAAAAAAGGGATGTTGAAAATATTACTCTGCATACATATACATAACAAGTCCTTTATTCTAACTATTCTCAAGTGTCCTAACCGCCTGGGAATCATTAGTCCGAGGCCCTCGTGTCATCACCTTTGTCTTATAGGGTCCTTGACCTTTTATTCTTCTCCGTCCGGATTAAGGTATATCTACGTGGTTGAACAAACCACGTGGCGATCTTTGATAGGGAGGAAAATCCACGTAGGCAGAGGTAGCATGGGGATCCTGTTGGCAGCCATTTTTGGAGGTCAACAGACTGTATCAATATTGGCTCTCATCGTGGGGAGCTCGAATCAACTGTGTTGAAGATGCTTTATTCTCCTTGCGAGATGGTGGCAGCCATTGTGTACAAGTATTGGACCTCCACTTAGGAAAAGACCGCCGAACAGGCCACCTTGGCGGAGTTAATGAAAATGGCAGAGATGAATACCACCAGGGACCATGTAATGCACTGCCAGCTGTACAAAGTGCTTGCGAGCTGTGAGGAGTCGAATGTTATGGGCTCCGAGAATACCAAGCTGCGCTCAGAGAACGAAGTTCTCTACTCCAAGGTGGAGTCTCTGGTATCGATCGATACTAATCTGTTGACCTCGAAATCTGTACTATCCACGTATCAATAGATCTCCAATCAATCATGTCAGCCTGTATATTACCTGCACACTAGGACAATCGGTAGACACCAAGATCACCGAGGAAAAAGGATCGACAATTGATGGTACTCTGACTTGACGATCAAGTCAACTGTCAGTATAAGAATAATATAGGGAGAGTGTTTGGGTGTGGGAGAGACAACCAAGCAGAAATTTGAGTAGAGTTTAAGAGTAGAGAATAATGCAATATAAGGTTTAATAACAGAATTTTAAACTTGAGTAAAAGTAAAACAATAAATCCTAATAACCAACACTCCCTGCATTTTTATTTTTTATTTTTCTTTTCAACGGCTATATATTTATTTTTCTATAAATACCCCATAAACTTTTCATATTTTTCAAAAATTCACAAATCTCTCAACTTACATTCATACAATAATCCAAAAAAATTATATTGTCAAATAAGTTCTTTTATTGTGCAATTTAGTGTTGAATTTTCACATTTCCAATTCCAATCTTCTACAATCCTACAATTTTAGTTATATACATTCTACATTTCTATTTTCTAATTTTACATTTCTATTATCTACAATTTTTTATGGATCAATACAATTTTCAAGCAAGTGCCAAGTCTGTCAAAACCAGATTCATGAAGATTTTTAAGTGTTGATATTTAATTTTACAAAAAATTGTACATTTAACAACTAGTTCATGTACAATTTTAACTCCGCCTACACTAATAGTAGCCGGTCCCAAGCCCGAAAAAATGAGGAGGATTTGAACTTTGAATTTTTAATTTTATCTTAAATTATTTCTTAATTCTTATTTTTTTTAGCTTTACAAAAGTAAAAAATAAAAAATTATTTCACGCAGGTCCGGATCCACTTTTTCCAGACGGGCAGAGCCTAACTTTATTCAACGTTAAGAAAGAGACTCTAGAATCCACCTCCATAAATATCCTAGTTATTTATATATAAAAACTTTTTATTTCTTAAAAAATATTATCGATACAACATTCTATAAATACCCAACCACTTTTGTGTCATAGATTCTAGAATGTTGTATTCCACATTTGCATACAACATTATAAAGTCGTCTCTTGCAAACCTCTTCCACAAACATTTTAGAATTTAGTCTTCTAATATTCTACATGATCATAAATGTTCCAAATGCACCAACTTAAAACCTATGTCCTACAAACATTCCTACCACAATCTTTTGACCGTGCATCAGCAACTGCATGGCTACGGTTGCATTTGTTTTGTAAACAGCCTTTCATTACATATATAATTGTAGATGAAAAGAAATCAAAATTAATTTTTCAAAACTATTAATGCATATCGCCAAAAATCAAGTTTCCAAATTGAATAATCAAACTACAAGTTTCATCGTAATCCTAGTACAAAACGAATCTAGCCTAACTTACTAAGAAGAAGAAAATCAAAAGAAAAGATAAAATCCATCACCCTGATAAGAAAAAATCAAAAGTGTAATCCTTGTTCTCCGTTCAATCTTTACCCGAATGATTTTTCAATCTTCATTTCTTGATTCTCCTCTTGAAATCTCCCAAAATTAACCCTTATTTAGAGTTAATCTCTCCTATTTATATACGTCTTTAAGTGTCCCAAAAGATCCCAAAAACTTGTAAAAATCGTGATTCAAAAGGTTT
The DNA here is from genome assembly GCA_023638005.1 of Forsythia suspensa. NCBI lineage: Eukaryota > Viridiplantae > Streptophyta > Magnoliopsida > Lamiales > Oleaceae > Forsythia > Forsythia suspensa. The sequence continues at coordinate 31,649,557 of CM042674.1, read as the reverse complement.
CCTAGTTGGAGTAAAACTCAAAAAAGCTAAAAATCCGGGCGATCACACAGGCCAAATAAAAATGTTCTGCATCCAATTTCTTAAGTTGGGCGGTCATCCAACTTAGAGCTTGGGCGATCGTCCTTAACAAAAGATTTTGTTCTGCGTGTTTCACCCTCCAATTTTAGATTTTGGTCACTACAGTCCTCAATTCTTTCAATAGCTCCAATATAATCCTTCAAGTTCTAATTGAGTGAAATTGAGTTCCCATACTTTCTAGACATTTGTCAAATTGTTGCTCTTTCCTTCATTTTTTCTCCAATTGCTTATAAATGGGTCTATTACTGAAAACAAAGGAAAGTAAACCAAATTAAGTAGAAAATAATCAAACTGATATAACTAAAGATCAATAAAGCACTTATCACACAAAACTATTTATCTCAACTAACAATAATAATAATAACAATGTAGGAGCTTCCAATTAATTATCCATGGACAATGGGTTGAAAGGACTGTTTTTTAAGATAAGATGACACGTTTTTTTATTCAACATACCATCACATCCTCAGTGTGGTTGTCAGACCTCCACCAGGAAAGTATGGAAGGTTTGGATACCCCAACCATATATAAATAATTCATAAAAAAATACATGGAAGGAAGACATAAACCTGACCTCCAATCAGAAGAGTTGAAATAAATAAATAAATGAGTAAATAATAAAATAATAAATAAGGAAGTACTACATCCCAAACATAAGTTCTAAAAATTCTATAGACCCATAATTGTAGGAAGTCCATGTCTATCAATTTGAACTAGACTGTGGTATCGTCGCGGTAAGTCATGAGCGATGTACTCGAAATAACAACGACGATTCCAACCCTCTGAAGTAAGTAAATCAGCCACCTGGTTGCCCTTGCGATAAATGTGAGGAATAGTATCATGGTCGGAGGCAGAGAGATGTCTGATGTGGCGAATAGTGGCCTAAATAGACCAAGGTCCTCTACCTTTGGTGATACAATGAATGGCTAAAGTAGATTATGCCTCAATTCATAAATCTAAGAGTACAATCCTCCAAGCAAGAATAATACCGTCCAGAATAGCCCTGAGCTCGACCTCCAAAATAAGGCACTCGCCATATGAAGAGAAAAATGCGCGAATACACTGACCTAATGAATCCCTAATAATCCTCCCTCCACTCGTAAATCCATCTTTGACGCATCCATTAGTGTTGACCTAGTAAGATCCCACTGGTGAAGTATGCCAATAAACCAAAATAGGAGGAGGAATTGATAGAGTAGTAAGAGATATACCAAAAAGATGAGCAATATCTATATGCCAATGAATAACCCAAAATAAACGGCCTCTATGTAGTAGTGAGATAGTATGGTATACTCTCCACATGATCCGTCTCAATTCTATAGAGATATCCTCGTAGTTCGTATCATTCTTTGTAGTCCAAATAAACTAGAGAATCAAAAGAAGAATGATCGTGGGAATATGACCCTTTTTGACAAACTGACCTGAGAAATGCCAAGACTGAAAGCGATACTAAAAATCCTCTATCAGGCGAAGGGTTATATGAAAAATGTCAGAAAAATGGTGCCAAATCTGGTCAACAATACTACTGTCAATAAACAAATGCTAAATAGTCTTAATAGCCGAGCAATAATGACAATGAGAAGCCATATGACTACCAATCCACCTCTGAATCACAACATCAACTGGAATAAGACCCTGCCATAGTCTCCAGCAGAAGAAAGAGATAGTCGTCGAGATAATAGAACTCCAAATCATGACGTATACAGCCTAAATAGTATGCCCAGTGCGAATTAGCTGCTATGCAAACTTGGTAGCAAATCTACCATCCGAAATATCCTTCCACATAATCTGATCGTGTACCTCAGTAGTGACAGGTTTGTTCCATATCTGCTCAGTAATAATATACGGTACAAGATGAAGAAGTCTGCCAATGTTCCATCCAGTATCATCAAATAATTCTCTAACCTGTATAGAAGAATGTGTCAAGTGTGGATAATGATCAGCTAACGTAGACTCGCCCATCCAACAGTCATACCAAAAGAATATCTGCCCACACCCTATCTTCCATGCAATGTGCGTCTCCGCATGTGGGCTTATATGCTTTAGCCTCTTCCACACAGCTAAATCATAGTAAGGAATAGTAGTCAGTAACGGATGGGTACCTTTACAATACTTACTCAGTAAAAACTGAGCCCATAATGACCACTGAGATCTAAATAACTACCAGAGCTTTAGGGTTAATGTATCAACAAGATCCTGCAGTCTCCTAAAGCCCAGTCTACCCTCCTCAATAGGAATACAATGGTCTTTCCATCTCTTCCAATGTAATTTAGGTGCATCGTCTCTGAAGTCCCAAAGGAACCTAGCACCGATCGAATCAAAGTAATCCGTCCTCCAAATGTTAGGAGCCTCGAGGCCCAGCCAGAAATCATACTTCGAACTTTCTGGAATAAGTTATCATACAAGAAGTTCTTCATGGCTTCTTTAAATAAAGGAACACCAAGATAAGTGAATGGCTGCTGCTTATGACGAAACCCTATCAGATTCTCCAGTCTGTGTATCTGAATAGTAGAAAATCTCCTAAGTAAGATAGTCCCAATCTTATCTCTGTTCACCAACTGCCAGAAGCCTCTTCATATTGCTCAATACACTGTAATACTCGTATAATAGACTGCTTCTGGCTATTGGCGAAAATAATCATATCATCTGCAGAAGATAAATGAGAGATAAGAGTATCACCCCATGTTTGTATGCCATTGAAGGAATATGTTGATATTGCTGAGTGAGTAGTCATGAAAAATAATATGCAGCAATAATAAACAGTGATGGAGATATGGGATCACCCTATCTAAGCCCCTGAGATGATGAGAAAAATCCATATGGTTTGCCATTAAGCAAGACCGAGAATCGACACTCTGAAATACACGTCCGTATTCGATCAATCCAAAGAGCATTGGACCCAAAACCATCCATAATGGATATCAAGAAGCTCCAATTCATGCGGTCATAAACCTTAGCCATATCAAGCATGAGGATAATATTACCCCCTCACACTTTCGTATCAAGTGTATGTAGTAACTCCTGTGCAAGTAAGACATTATTCTCACTGAGTCGTCCCGAGATAAATCTGCTCTTAGGAGCTGAGATGATCTGGGGTAGTAAAGTACTCAGTCACGAGTTCAGCAGCTTTGTAATCAACTTATTAAACACTATACATAAGCTGATAGGACGAAATTGAACAAACCTACAGGCATTATATCCAAAGTAAGACAATAGAGATAGCTACAAAACCCCTAGGCAGGTGCCCTCCGGAAACGAAGTCCGAGACTGCCTGAAACACATCTTCTGATACTATGTCCCAACAGACCAAAAAAAATGAGAAGAAAACCCATCTGGCTCGGCGATACTATCTGGATCAATACTAAAAATAGCCTATCGTATCTCAGTCAAAGTAGGAGTCCGGTTAAGCTGCAAATTGTCCTCACCAGACACCAATCTAGGTATAAAACCAGGTCGAATAGGGTCAACAGGCTGAGGAGGAGCTGACAGAAGCTCTTGGAAGAAAAATATTAATGAAGGCTAAATAGCCCGATGCTGAAGTAATAGACTAGATCCTGTCTTGAATACGTCGTCCCTAAACTATAGAATAGAAGTATAGGGTGTTATGATCACCCTCACAAGTCCAACGTGCCCCTGCCTTTTGTTTTCAAAAGGCCTCTTCAACAGATAAAGGATCTCTGTCAGGGTCTAACTCTGCTTCGTCTACCCTACAATCTGCATCTCTAATCTTCTGAAAAATATCACCAAAAACATTTTGATTCAACCAACAAAGGCCCTGTTTGAGCCTAAAAATCTTTTCCCAGAGAGCGGCCATTCCCGTAAGATGGGTAGAAAATGGCAACTTTTAAGACACAAAGCCCAGAAAATTATGATGCCTAGACCAAACATTGAAAAATCGAAAAGAACGAGGCCCCAAATCATCATCAGAAGACCACTGAATCAGAAGAGGTGAGTGATCAGAAGTGCTTTGATTCAGATGACGAAACAAAAATCGAGAACAAATTGAAGCAACTATTGAATTAATTAAAACTCTATCTAGACGCTTCCAAACCCTTCTAATTGTCCACGTGTACTGACTTCCACAATACTCTGCATCCGTTAAACCACAATCCATCATCATATCTGCAAAATCTGAAGTGTCCCTATCACGAGTATTCCTACCAGTACCCTCACCATTGTGAGTGATCACAATAAAGTCTCTCCCAACTAGCCATGGCCCATCCACATAAAGGGATATCTAATGAAGACCCGTCCATAATTCTCTATGTCCAACCAGCGAACAAGAGGCATATATCGAAGTAATAAACATCGGTCTGGCTAATCTAGGATCCTCAACTTTAATGTGAAGGAATTGGAGATGATCAACAATAGAAGTAACAGAAGTCCCCAAATTCCACAAATTCCAAAAACACCATATTTTATCTGACTCATGCTGTTAGCCCATATCGAAAGAGATAAATCATCTGATAAAGTCAAACTTCTTCCTCAAAACAAACGACTCCAACACCACCAAAAAATTCACCTGATGGAGTCGAACCAATTTCTTCAGTCATCTACGAGTGGTAATACTGCGTACACCTCTCACATTCCAGATGATACCACTCATTAAAAAGACTGGCTGCATGACGAAGCACTTGTCTAACTACGAGTCACCCGTTTGATCGGGCGCAAAACTTTCAATTTTTCTTACTTTGAACTGCAGTAAAACCATCTGCCTCCTGCCTCTCATCTAAACCAACCAAGTTATTAGAAGAAACTCTAGTTGAATAGAGCTAGTAGTATCGAAAAGAATCGAAGCCTCTATATTCTCATTACTACTGAGGCGTGGACTGACATGTGGATCAATATCAAAAAATGGCTGCACTGGCTCTGGCAAAATAAAAAATTCATGAGGGACGGATATCATATGATCTAAAATTGGATAAAAAAAATAACATCGTGATAGGGCTTTAAAAGCTGGTGGGTGGTCTCCAAATGAACAACTGGATGTAGTATAGCAACAGCTGAAGAAGAACCAACAACTGGGGCCCATTGCCTCGGAGCCTCAACAACAATCTCATTCCCTTTACCCTTACCCTTCCCGGTCCTATTTACAATAGGTATCTGAACATCAATTGGCTTAGGAGCCGACGCAACAATATGCTTAGGAGCCAGAGCAACAGCAGGCTTAGGAGCCTGGGCAACAAAAGGCTTAGTAGCTTGGGCAACAATAGGATCTACTGATGGAGCACCCACCCTGCACTGATCAATAATATGGCACATATGACGACATTTAGCACAAAACTGGTGCAACCTCTCATATACAATAGGCTGCCAAAAACTACGAAATTCACCCCCATCATTCCAAATCCTATCTGGGATTTTATGTTCCAGATTCACCTCAACACAAACCCTAGCTTCACTAGGCCTCAATAAATTAGCATTCGCCTCATCAATCCTCAACGGCACCCCAACAATTTTAGATAAAGTAAATAAAAATTCTTTTGCACGTAAATGAACATGCAATAAAGGAAAAGATATCCGAACAGGGGCAATGGGGGTCTCAGCATCAGGGTGGAAATCACAAGTCCACTTAAGTATACGCATAGGAAAACCCATAATAAACCAGAGTGGTTTTAAAAATAAACGACTATAATCATCCTCATGCGTTAAGTGTATAAGTATGTGCTTGTAATCTATGAGCCCCAATTTAAATTCACTGCAAAAACCAAACTTCTGAAAACTATTATGTACCTCCACCATTTTGGGCTTGCGGTGGAAAAACTTGCCAACTAGTGTGAACTTGAATGGCTCAGCAAGAGATGACTCCTCATCAAATGAAATATCCAAGGCAGGCTCACCACGATGTAAGTATGTCTCCTTTGCTACAAACTGGTGACAATTAGAATCAGGAAAGGACTGAAGAACAGAGGTAAAAGACTTCCGTATACTCCGCTCGGCTGAAGAGATAGTCTGTCGATCATTAAAACTGCAGCATAAGTCAATTTGCTATAATTCAGTGCAGATTGAGCTTCTTGAGGAAAAACATGTGGGTCTGGAGCAATCAGTTATGAAATATTAGGCAAATGGAGGGGGACAGAAAAACCAGCCGGAGGTGTGCATATGGAAGCATGTGCGCGCCCAGCAGTGCTAGGAACAGGCCCCTATGGGTGAGGCGCCTGCATGCATGCCCTACCCCCAACGCGCGCACCATCTGGCATGGTGCTACATGCTACTTGGTGTAGCAAAACAGGGGGGACAGCCTGGGCTCATCCTCTTGGAGAGAAGATGAAATATGTTTGGAAGCAGATAACGGGTTAATGTGATCCCGCACGAAGAGGATATCAAGTAGGCATCAACCACCACCCCTAAGACAACATTAGGGCCACCAGGAAGGTTGCCCGAGGTAGGCGTACCGGTGTAAGGAGGTGCTATGGTTGTGCGTTAAATGAAGGAGATCGCTGCTCGAAGTGTTTGACCCAGAGATGCAAGCGCCAACCCTTGGGCACTATATGGACCATCAAACTGCTCACCAAAGGATGGTAAACCAACTGGTGGATGGCTGGTCGCACGACCGGTGGACAAAGGCGTGGCAGATCTATGTTCTAAAATTAGGGTTTCTGTCGGCTGGGACTTTTGTGGCTGCGTGGGGCCTGTTTTTGGTGGCGTGAGGCCGGCTGTAGGTTGGGGATCGGTCGGAGGGAAGTGGCCGATCACATTGGAGTCCATATCCGGTGGTTTAGGCGACGGGTTTGCCAAGGAAAGGGTTTGCATGTAATCTGGAAGCAGTGTGCGTCATGTGTGTGCATTGCAACTTCAGTGTGTGTTTTTTATTTTTTTTTTAAGATGACATGTTGACACTAAATAAATATAATAATGATGGTTAAATTATGAACCATCATCGTAAAAAATACGATTACGGAATGTTTAAATAGACCATGGAAAACTTTGAACAAATGCTATCACGTCTTTCTTTTGCTCGTTTTGAAAATTAAAATTTTGGGAATTTACAGCTTAAAAATAATTCATAATTTTGTTGCATATTTTTCACAGTTCTAACCCAAAATTAACTTCATACTGAAAAACAATTGATAATTTAGATGTAGATAAAATTATTGCACATATATTTTACCATCATCTGATAATTTTCCATAATATGTACACCACAAGAATATCGCATTTAACTAATTTAAATCTATGCAAACAACCACACAACATATAATAAAATTAATATGTCCTCTACTAGTTATCTAATTATTAATTTGCTAAAAGAAAATAAATAATTGCATTCAGTTTGATAATATACTACAATAGATTTGAATAGAAAAACTACTTATAAATTCCAAAGATATAAGTTTAACAACTTCTTTTGGTATAAAGTAAAGATTACTAATGTTAAATCTAATTGGAGATAAGAATCAGTAGGTATACCTGGACATCTCAACAAAAGATTACTAATGGTAACTCTACTTGAAGATAGGAATTAGTAGGTGCACATGGACGACTCAACGAGGTTGACACCTTTTTAGCACCATCATCATCTACCCATTCCAAGATTTTAATAGTAAAAGGAAAGAGTACATCAATGTTGAAAAAACAATAACAATATTAATTGAACATTGAGAATAGGTCGAAACAACTAGAGGAATAAAAATCAGGAGATGGTTCTTCCGATGGAAAACCTTGTCTGCAAGTGATTTCGTTTTGTTGGAGCAAATATGCATTGTGTAGTGTATGAGGCTGATTGAGCTGGTCCGACAACCATTTCATGCAATCCTCAAGCATTGAAGGACTTAAGTCGCCAATTTGATCCAGCAAATCAAAGTCTTGTCCTCCATTATGAAATATTGATTCTTGCACTGGCATCATCCTGGCTTTCTTGTTGTCGTCTCTATTCGGATGATCATATGATATTGTTCTTGATCTTTTCGGTTTTCAAAAACTTGCAAATCTTTCCCCTTCCACGATCTTGTTATCTTGCAAATCACGTAATCATTAATGAACTTCAAGCCATTGATCAATGAAACGCCGTCAAGGGAATACTCATGCATGATCCAATGACCGTGTATCTTCATAACGTTTCAATCTCCCTTAGTCTTGAAAGTTAACATCTTCTTGGAGCCAATTATCATGCCTTGAGAGTCGTTGATTGTTATGGCTCCAGTTTAGCCATCCCATAAGCCGCAACCGACTTTTCTTGAAATTCTTTTCGGGCTAATCTTGGACAACTTTGTGAGAACAAAGATAGTCTTTTTTATGGACTTGGTCTCATTCTCGTCGAATTTTGTTTCCGTCTTCCATGGATCAATGTCGTTGAAAACGTCCCATGGATTGGCATTGTAACCGTAAAGTTCTTTTTCCAAGATAGAACTTATTGGCAATGGCTGTCCCAATGCCTTTTCACTGAGGTAGAATCTAATCAATTCTTCATCTGTAGGTTCAAACCTACATCCCGGTGTCATAATAAACTCGCTCATTTTCTCTCCTTTCTCTAATGCTAACAATGTGTGTGAAGTGCTGCGCTTCTTGAAACGATATCACTCACGAGGAGAATGGTTTGAGCTGATGAATTTATTCTTTTTTACATTTGATATTATAGGTTTTTTATTTATTCATTTATTTTTAACAAATTAGGACTTAATAATTAATTTAAGGACAAGTGAGGACTCGAGAAGCAATTATGATTAAAATTAGCCATTAAGTTTGATATATTCCGTTGTCACCCGTATTGTTCTTACGAGATCTATTTTTAAACACCGAATATTGAGGTTTTCTCATTGTTCTACCAATTTTTTTATTCACATCTCATTAAAAAAATGTGGAGTGTCCGTCCGCAATATTTTGTTAAATGATTTAGTCCGCTCAATCCAGACTTCTCCTCACATATTCTTGTTCAATAAAAAATTTATAAAGCTATTGATAACACTTTTTCGATAGAGTAACCAAAGATCAAAAAAATGAATTTGATAAATTGGCATATACTTCTATTATTTTACACTTGACTCATTCTGTTTTGAGAAAAATCAGCAAACTTGATTCCACAAAAGAACTTTAGAAAAAAGTGGAGGAGCTTTATTTAACAAAATCCACTTCAAATAAACTTTTTATATTTGAAAGTATTTTCCAGTTTCAAAATTGACGGCTTTAAAAATTTAAATGACAATTTAAATATTTTTTAATAAATTGGTACAAAATTTACAAACTATAGTACAAAGGTGCCCGAAGAATATAAAGCCCTTATTTTGCTAAATGCTACACTTGAGGCATATAAAAAAGTAACAAATACTATCAAGTACGAAGTGACACTTTAGCACGTGAAATTGTTGTTGATTCTTTAAGAATTAAAGAAATGGAGTTGAGAGCTGAATGAGACGAGAAAAAAATTGGTGAAGTTCATATGATAAGAGGTATGTCTCATACTAGGAATCATGATAGTCAAAGTAGTTATGAATAGAATTATTGCAACACTAAATTAGCATTCTTTGTAATATATTATTTTAAATACTATCACCAATTTGAAATAAACTTCCATATCATTTTGACTTAATTAATAAATATTGTATTTCACACAAACACCTTACATTTCCACCCTGACTCAATTCACACTATCACAAACACGATTTCTACACCATCCCGTGCAATGCACGGGGCAACACCTAATTATCTCTCAAAAAAGACCATAAAGATATAGAAACACTCAATTTATTATCATTTATGAGGTTTCAAGAAAATCATAAAGAAGTAAATAATCTCAAAAAAAATTGAAGATGGTAAATAATCATATTTGTCACAGTTCTAACCCAAAATTAACTTCATACTGAAAAACAATTGATAATTTTGATGTAGAGAAAATTATTGCACATATATTTTACCATCATTTGATAATTTTCCATAATATGTACACCACAAGAATATCGCATTTAACTAATTTAAATCTATGCAAACACCCACACAACATAAAATAAAATTAATATGTCCTCTACTAGTTATCTAATTATTATTTTGCTAAAAGAAAATAAATAATTGCATTCAGTTTGATAATATACTACAATAAATTTGAATAGAAAAACTACTTATAAATTCCAAAGATATAAGTTTAACAACTGCTGTTGGTATAAACAAAAGATTACTAATGTTAAATCTACTTGAAGATAAGAATCAGTAGGTGCACTGAGACGTCTCAACAAAAGATTACTAATATTAACTCTACTTGGAGATAGGAATCAGTAGGTGCACCTGGACGTCTCAACTAGGTTGACACCTCTTTAGCACCATCATCATCTACCCATTCCAAGATTTTAATAGTAAAAGGAAAGAGTACATCAATGTTGAAAAAATAATAACAATATTAATTGAACACTGAGAATGGGTCGAAACAACTAGAGGAATAAAAATAAGGAGATGGTTTTTCCGATGGAAAACCTTGTCTACAAGTGACTTCGTTTTGTTGGAGCAAATAGCCTTTGTGTAGTGTAGGAGGTTGATTGAGCTCGTCCGAGAACCATTTCATGCAATCCTCAAGCATTGAAGGACTTAAGTCGTCAATTTGGTCCAACAAATCAAAGTCTTGTCCTACATTATGAGATATTGATTCTTGCACTGGCATCATCCTGGCTTTCTTGTTGTCGACTCGATTCGGATGATCATATGATATTGTTCTTGATCTTTTCCTGTTTTCAAAAACTTGCAAATCTTTCTGTAACACCCCGAAAATTAAATAAGAAAATGAGAATGAAGCAAGAAATTTGGTTAAGTTGTCACAAAAAGTATTTCGAAAGTCGTAGCACTTAGAATTTAATTTAAATCCGAATATTAATAAAGGAGAAAAATCGGATTTAGTGTTTTATAAGGGCTAAGTTGAACTTATCTAAGAGTTATTGGCTTTTATTAAGGTTTGTTTGGATAAAAGTGAAAAAGTTGGGTAAAGACCCAAAAGTGAGAAAACAAAGTTTTGAGCCTTTTTTATTAAAGTCAAGTAACTATCTTTGGTGCGCTCTTGCGATTGAAGTATTGGTTGAAATTCTACGACTCTTGTATTGTTGCGAAGTACACTTCGAGACCTTCGAAATGGTACCAAATATGCATACTTTCGACTATGAAAACAGCCCCGAAAAATTATGTCAAAAACGTTCCAGGATGTTAGAAATCTGGAAATCAGGAAAAGAGCACCCAGCAAAAACGTTTTCGGGCAGCCACCTTTAGAGTGATGTTGTAACCTCTATGTTGGTCCGTTTTCTACGATTCAAAGTTCGTTGTGAAGATCCCCATGATATTTTTGAGATGGAATAAGGAACGTCGAAAGATGAGCACGTTTTGACCTTCTAAACTCGACCCAAAAACAAGTCCAAAAAATCTGCCTTAGGTGAAGTTTTAGCATTAATTACCCTATAAGCTATCCCTAGTATCTTCTTAAATGTGGGCAGTTGGGGAAACGAATTTATGGAGTTCCAACTGGTGTTATCTTCAGCAAATCTTTCTAAATATTCTTGCATTTAATGGGAGATATGCAATCATTAGAAGAGATACACTTTTTTTCCTATAAATACCCCCCATTTCAAGCTACCACTTGCCCATTTCCTCCTCTCTAACCTCTATAACTCTCCCACAACACTCTCTCACGTTTTCTGGTAATAAACAAGAAGGGAAGAACCCACAAATAAGAGAAAATCAGAGAAAAGAGGTGAGTGAGTCGAGTAATGAGAAAGTTCGAGAATGAGACTCTCAATAGAGGAATCTCCAACCCAAGTACCAAAGCCCCATTTCGGGCATTAGCTTAGAAGGACCAAGAAATTTAGATTTCATGGTGTAGAAAGTTAGATTCCATGGGCTGAGAACTTAGTTTTTAAATAAAATACTTTTATCACATCTCTGCCTCGAAAAGTATTGGTACCCTATATTACAGTTCTGCGATAAGGTATCAATACCCAAAAATCTCTGCACCAGAAATACCTGAATCCAGTTTTTGCGCGGTCCTAATACCCCATTTTCAGATTTAAGAAACACTCAACTTTCCTAAGAACATGATGTTTAGAACGTTTTATTTTCAGGTGGATCAATGTTAACAACAAGAAGTTGTGAGTAAATTACGTTACATGCTTTATATGCAAGATGATAAGTATATATATACATCTCATAAATTTTATGTGCTCCAAAATGAGTTATGCCAATGGGATTAATCCAAGTAAAGATATGAGAAGTTATGAGTAAATTACGTTATATGCTTTATATGCAAGACGACAAGTATATATATCTCATAAATTTTATGTGCTCTAAAATGAGTTATGTCAATGAGATTGATTTAAGTAAAGATATGACAAGTTGTGAATGGCTCATATTATTTGCCTTATGTGTAAAAATGATAAGAATGTACATCTACATGTGTGCATAAGTTATATGTGCTCTTTTGTGCTCCAAATGATTTTTATCAATGAGACCCATGAGGTATTATGAGCATCTTGAGCCTATTTGCTATTTATGCAACAAGAAAGAAGAATGAGAATGAGAAAGCTATTTTACGTTATTTATGCTCAACTTGAGAAAACAAAGTTCATATGCGAATAAAGACAAGTTATGTCATAACACAACAAGTTTTTCCTAGCCTATTTGTACACCATCGAGGGGGCAATTGCAGCCCATGAGGGGACGATTAGGGTCCCAAGAAAGGAGTTGATTCAACTTTGACCAAGGGTTAGAGCGACCCACATGAGGACATAATGTCCGATTAAAGTATGGCCAAGGGCAACAGTAGCCTATATTGGGACGGTAAGGGTTCCATGAGTTGATCAACTATGGCCAAGGATAAAAGTAGCCCATAGAAGGACGATTAGTATCCAAAGAAGTTTGGCCATTGTGCTTATGCACAAAGAATATTCAATTTGAGTGCTCGGTGTACAAATATTGCTTGTAGAAAGGGTCCTAAGAAAGATAAAAGATATATATGTGCAATATCACACACATACACCGTATTTTACTCATTGAATGTCACCATTCATAATCGTTTTATGACTCTTGTAGGAAATGGATCGAGAAATCTATGAAGTCATGGAACTAAGGTGGAAAGTAGCTTCGGATGGCCAAAAATACCATTTGATCACCAAGACCGACGTATGGTCCTCCAATCCCCATGTACCTGGATTACAAAAATATGAAACTGCCTACTTTGTTGTGGACGTATTCGATTATTGGACTATGGAGTACCTCACTACTTGTTTCTATGAAATGTAATAAGTTAAGTGAACTCGTCTTTAACATTCAAGCACTTCCCTTTTTGATAAAGTACCTAGTAGCACTTTTAATCGGGTTCAAAGCATATGAACCATTCTTGAGATGTAATGATTTGTCATGAGCCACTTTGAGACAAAGTTATAAGTAAGGTACTTTCTTCCCTTCCTTAAACATCTATTTTGAAGTAACTTACAATGATGGATGAAGAATAAATAAAAAGAAGAGATTCACATGTTTTACTCTTCCGCTATGTTTAAATGATCATGCTTTCGTTTATGGCTTTTCATCTTACTACATATATATACTTTTACAACAAATATAAAATAAATCCGAAGTAAAGAGAGAAAGGGTGATCTCCAGATCCTGTCTAAGATTCGTTTCTAACTACTTTCCGCAAAAGAATATGAAGAAAACATGTTTCAATCCAGTTTTTAATCAAACCAGAAAGTTGAACTGCTTTCTGCGTAAAAGGTTACTAATACCCTCAAATATGGGTACCATTACCCTACTGGGCAGAATACAAAAAAAAAAAAGTTTAGGCAGAATTTCGAGGTCGCCACACTTTCCCCTTCCACGATCTTGTTATCTTGCAAATCACGTAATCATTAATGAACGTCAAGCCATTGATCAACGAAACGCCGTCAAGGGAATACTAATGCATGATCCAATGACCGTGTATCTTCATAACGTTTGAATCTCCCTTAGTCTTAAAAGTTAACATCTTCTTGGAGCCAATTATCATGCCTTGAGAGTCGTTGATTGTAATGGCTCCGGTTTGGCCATCCATAAGCCACAACCGGCTTTTCTTGAAATTCTTTTCGGGCTAATCTTGGACAACTTTGTGAGAACAAAGATAGTCTTTTTTATGGACTTGGTCTCATTCTCGTCGAATTTTGTCTCCGTCTTCCATGGATCAGTGTCGCTGAAAACGTCCCATGGATTGGAATTGTCACCGTAAAGTTCTTTTTCCACGATAGAACTTCTTGGCAATGGCTGTCCCAATGCCTTTTCACTAAGGTAGAATCTAATCAATTCTTCATGTGTCGGTTCAAACCTATATCCCGATGGCATAATAAACTCACTCATTTTCTCTCTGTTCTCTAATGCTAACAATGTGTGTGAAGTGTTGCGCTACTTGAAACGATATCACTTACAAGGAGAATGGTTTGAGCCGATGACTTTATTCTTTTTTATATTTGATATTATAGGTTGTTTATTTATTTATTTATTTTTAACAAATTAGGACATAATAATTAATTTAAGGATAGGTGAGGACTCGAGAAGCAATTATGATTAAAATTACCCATTGGATTTGATATATTCCGTTGTCACCCGTATTGTTCTTACGAGATCTATTTTTAAACACCGAATATTGAGGTTTTCTCATTGTTCTACCAATTTTTGTATTCACATCTCATTAAAAAAATGTGGAGTGTCCGTCCGCATTATTTTGTTAAATGATTTAGTCTGCCCAATCCAGACTTCTCCTCACATATTCTTGTTTAATAAAAATTTTATAAAGCTATTGATAACACTTTTCCGATAGAGTAACTAAAGATCAAAAAAATGAATTTGATAAATTGGCATATACTTCTATTATTTTACACTTGACTCATTCTGTTTTGAGAAAAATCAGCAAACTTGATTCCACAAAAGAACTTTAGAAAAAAGTGGAGGAGCTTTATTTAACAAAATCCACTTCAAATAAACTTTTTATATTTGAAAGTATTTTCCAGTTTCAAAATTGACTGCTTTAAGGATTTAAATGACAATTTAAATATGTTTTAATAAATTGGTACAAAATTTACAAACTATAGTACAAAGGTGCCCAAAGAATATAAAGCCCTTATTTTGCTAAATGCTACACTTGAGGCATATAAAAAAGTAACAAATACTATCAAGTACGAAGTGACACTTTAGCACGTGAAATTGTTGTTGATTCTTTAAGAATTAAAGAAATGTAGTTGAGAGCTGAATGAAACGAGAAAAAAATTGGTGAAGTTCATATGATAAGATGTATGTCTCATACTAGGAATCATGATAGTCAAAATAGTTATGTAATAGAATTATTGCAACACTAAATTAGCATTCTTTGTAATATATTATTTTAAATACTATCACCAATTTGAAATAAACTTCCATATCATTTTGACTTAATTAATAAATATTGTATTTCACACAAACACCTTGCATTTCCACCCTGACTCAATTCACACTATCACAAACACAATTTCTACACCATCTCGTGCAATGCACGGGGCAACACATAATTATCTCTCAAAAAAAAAGCCATAGAGATATATAAACACTCAATTTATTATCATTTATAAGGTTTCAAGAAAATCATAAAGAAGTAAATAATCTCAAAAAAAAATTGAAGATTGTCATAAAGAAATAGATAAATTTATAGTTACAATTTTTATTAACTTGTCAACAACATATTTCATCAATTTTTTATCAAAATTTGTTAAAAACCTCTCTCATACAAGCTCCTAATCTATATATTTTAACATAAAGATAACATAAAAGAAATAACAAACTACCAATATCAACGTTATTCACATATTAATAAATTAATAAATATCCTATTATAAATATGCCACGTGCTTATAACTAGTATTGATATAAAAATGAAGTACTATATGGAAGGATAAAGAAAATTTTCAACAAAACATCGACTTAGATTTTAATAGATATATTAATAGTTATAGATTTTTATAGATTTCATGGATTTTAATCGAATTTGACAAAATTCATAAGATTTTTCTATATTGTAGATTCTAATAGATTATCATGCAATTCATTGAATTTAATAGATTTGTGGTCTTTTATTAAAAATTATGTTTTTTACCTCTTTAATTGCATAAATCAACTAGTCAAATGGAAGTTTGGAGAAAATTTTAAAATTTCACCACACCATTTCAAGTCTATGTTTTTCTTTTCAAACTAAATTATGTTTGGACGAGCAACTTGCTCTAAAATTAATGTTGATAAGCCAACTCTACACAAAAGTGCACCACTTTTTTGGGTTAAAAAACTAGACTAATAGCGAAAAACGAAAGAAGAAAGAAGAAGTAGACAAGTAATTAATGATATATTGATATATATAATTTACCTTTTAAATATTACAAATGAGTAACGAGACATTTATTACTTTTAATATAATTATAGAACCTAATGGAGTTCGTGCAATTTTTTATGATTTTTTTTTTTGTTACTTTAATCACTCATTGTGCACAAATTGAATATTAATTTTTAAAGAAAAATAAAACAAGAAGGTGGTATAACTTCTTACTAGATCACAAAAAAAATAAAAAATTATAACATTATGATTAGAAGATAAAATTCATAACATTATCATATATTAAAAGAAACTAATTACTTTGTCATTTAAAAGAAAAAAAATCATAAAGTTCGGAGTCATATATTAATAATTGCAGTGCACTCTATACAAAGAAGGTTATTATTGTAATTAGCACTAAAATGGGAATAAATAATGACTTTAGCCCTCTTCCGTAAAATTTATTTCGACATCATTTTTCTAATATATTTGGAATTGTGTCAAGAGAAAAAAAATCCCTTTTCACAGTATTACTATTTAGAATTGTTATAACATTTGTGTAGAATGGTTTGAACTTTGAAGGACTCGAGTATGCTTCAGAAAATGTAGAGAAATATCGTAGATATTAGTAACAAAAATGGCATAAGGTATACGTAGATGGTTGTAGAAACAAACTTTTCTAGGATATTCCATCGTAATATTTAGGACATTTTTGGTGGAAGACTATTGTGAGCTTCTTTCCATTGTAGGATAAAGTGATATCCACTATCTATTCTATGAAGTGGATATATAAATAGGGGCCAAGGGTGCTCATGCATAAACAATTAAGTTGGGAATTAAGTTGTGAGAGACAGCATGATTTGGAACTCTATTATCTCAACAAGTGTCTCTTTCTTCTACTGACGACTATGGCAGGGTATTATCCCAGATGATGTTGTGATTCAGAGGCGAATTGGGAGTCGTATGGCTTCTCATTGTCAGTGTTGCTCAGCTATTGAAACTATCAAGTATTTATTTATTGACAGTTGTATTGCCGGCCAGGTTTGGCGTCAAATTTATTGATTGAATATGACTCTACTGTGGCCATTCACTACATCACCAAAGGTGGAGGACTTTGATCTATTCAGGCCACTCTTTACCACATCAGACATCTCATTGCCTTCAACTGTGATACTATTTCTCATATTTATCGCGAGGGCAACCAGGTGGCTGACTTACTTACTTTAGAGGGTTGGGATCTTCATTACTATTTCGAGTACAGCACTCAGGACTTACTGCGACTTTACCGCAGCATAATTCAGATTGATAGACATGGGCTTCCTAAAGTTAGGAGTTTATAGAATTTTTTAGGACTATTTGTTTAGGAAGTAGTACCTCATTATTTATTGTTTTATTACTTATTCATTTATTTATTTGTTTAGCTTTTAAGATTGGAGATCAGGTTTTATGTCCTCCTCCCATGTATTTTTTATGAGTTATTTATAAATATGGTTGGAGTATCCGAACTCCTCCATCCTTTTCTGGTGAAGGCCTGAAAACTATATTGGGATGTGATGGTGTGCTGAATATAAAAAAAAAGTTGTATGAGTAAAATTAGAGAGCTTGAGAGCTTGAGTTGACAGTAAACATATGGTTTGGTAAATGTGTTGATTATTCTACGCTTAGAACATTTGGTTGTTATGATTTGTCTCATCAAAATTAGGAAAAACTTGAACATTGGGCTATAAAATGTGTTTTTCTAGGTTATCATGTAGGTGTTAAAGGTTATAGGATATGTTATAGAAAGGGTAATTTGCAGCCGCCGTCCCCAACCTTTGAACTTTTGGCATTTTTATCCCCATTCTTTATTTTTTGGCACCCAAATCCTCAACCTTTCTTATTTTGGTGGCTGAAGTCCCCAACCTTTGAACGTTTGACACTTTTATCCTCATTCTTTATTTTTTGGCACCCATATTCTTAACCTTTCTTAATTTGGTGGCTAAAGTCCCTAACCTTTGAACGTTTGACACTTTTATCCTCATTCTTCATTTTTTTGCACTCATATCCATAACATTTCTTAATTTGGTGGCTGAAGTCTCCAACCTTTGAACTTTTGTATCATATTCTTTAATTTTTAATTGAAACTTATGAAAAGTCTATTTAAAGCCAAGTTTTGCGAATAATGTTGTCTATAAATGTTGGTTTATTTAAAAAAACTTATTTTTTAAAATTTTATGAGATCTTTAAATTAATTTTTAATTTTTTAATTGAAACCGGGTCGACCTTTGTTTGACCCAGTTCGACATTTTGACCCTTGACCCCTTATTTTTTTTCGATCGATGGCCAGTCCTGTTTTCTGAATATTGTATTATTCAGATAAATAGTTTTATTTAGATAACTATACTTTGATTAATGCTCCATTTGGGGATATGGGTGCAAAAAAATGAAGAATGAGGATATGGGTGCAAAAAATTGAATTTTAATTGAAACCGGTCGACTTTGGTTCGACCTGGTTCAACCTTTTGACATTTGACCCATTATCTTTTTTGGTTTGAAGACCAATTCTGTTTTTTGAATATTGTATTATTCAGATAAATAATTTTATTTAGAAAACTATATTTTGATTAATGCTCAATTTGAGGATATGGGTGCAAAAAAGTGAAGAATGAAGATATGAGTGCAAAAAAATAAAAAAAAATATCATAAAATTTGTAAAAATAAGTTTTTTTAAATAAATCAACATTTATAGATAAAATTACTCACAAAATTTGGCTTTAAATAGACTTTTTATAAGTTTCAATTAAAAAATTTAAAAATATCATACAAAAGTTCAAAGGTTGGGGACTCCAGCCACCAAATTAAGAAAGGTTCAGGATATTGGTGCAAAAAAATGAAGAATGAGGATAAAAGTGCCAAAAGTTCAAAGGTTGGGGACTTCACCCACCAAATTAAGAAATGTTGGGGATATGGGTGCCAAAAAATAAAGAATGAGGATAAAAGTGCCAAAAATTCAAAGGATGGGAACGGTGGCTGCAAATTACCCTTATAGAAATCAAAAGAATCATTATAAGTCGAGATGTCAAATTTAATGAGTATGAGATGCCTTGTTTGAAGCCAGATTCTTACTTGTCGAGTGAAAACTGTAAGATAATAATAGTGGACAGCCTTAGGAAGAATTGGAAAATGTGAATACCTCCAATGAGGTGGAGAGTCAAAATCAACAAAATTAGCAGCCTATAGATGAAGAGATAAGTGAGAGAAAAATAGTTTAACATCTAAATGACTAAAATCCTTTGGCTAATTACCATTTAGCTAGAGACAGAGTAAAAAAGATAACACAGAGAGCCTCAAATACTAGGTTGTGAACAGATTTTTCCCTAGCGTGTGCTAGTTATCTAGGCCTAGTTGATAAGGAGTCAAACACTTATTAAGAGACTAAGGAGAGTAAGCAATCTGATGAGTGGTTGAAAATAATAAAAGAAGAGATGAGTTCTCTTGCTAAGACTCAAACTTGGGAGTCAGGCTCTAGATCTAAAAACAAGTCAATAGTTGACTGTAAGTGGATTTTTAGGGTTACAGAGAGAACTACTAAGACTGAACCTTTAAGATTTAAGGTTAGATTATACACACAAACATGGTGTAGATTATAATGAAATCTTTTCCATGTTATTAAGTACACCACCATTAGGGTCTTGCTTGCATTAGTTGCATATTTTGACTCGGAAGTTGAACAACTTGATGTTAAGACTATGTTCTTGCATGGTGAACTTCATGAAAAAATTTATACTCTCTTCGTCCCAAAAACATAGACTTGTTTCTATTTTCAAACAGATTAAGAAAATGTAATTATTATAGTTAGAACAATAAATTTTACTTACATTTTTCCTAATCTACCCCACAATTAATATAATAGTAGTTCATACTTTGTTGATAACAAGGTACATTAAATAGGAGTATATTAGAGAACTAAGAAATTAACTATACTCTCAACAAAAAAAAGTGACATATAATTTAAGATGGATGAAAAATGAAAACAAGCCTATCTTTTGGGACGGGTGGAGTATGAATCCACCTAGGGCTGCACAAAAAAATCGTGAAACCACAAACCTGATCTGAACCCATTGGTTCAGGGTATACGTGGACCCGCGGGTTTTTTTTCCCTTCAAATTGAACCAAGCCGTTTCAAATAAGTTTGGTTTATGCTTCGATTTTCAATAACCTCAAAAAACCGAACAGAACAACTTTTAAATTTTTAAATCAAAAAATTAATTTTATGAAGTTATAAATTTTACAGTTTTCAGAAGAAAAAAATACCAATTTACAGGCTACAGCAATACAAATTACAAAATGATAATTTGAATTGGGCCATGCTAGGGTAGCCGGCAGTGAACAACAAAAAGGCCCAATTTTTTGAATTGAACTTCAGACTTCAGAATTAAAAAGGCCCAATTCTTTAATTTTTTAATATTAAAAATAAAAAAATGAGACATTGAACTTCATAACTTCATACTTCAGGCTCAAATCTGTTTGCCCTTCCAAGCGATTTCATGCCAAAAGCTTCACTTCTTCAAATTTTCCCTAAAATTGATCAAATTTCCTTCATAAGTCTTCAACTATTCCTTGAAGGATTACTACAACAATTTTTTGAAAAATTTTAGAACAAAATTCATAGATTTGGACCATCTTCCACCAGCTTCGCAACTCTTACTGACCGCCCACCACCCCTAAATTTCAGGTATTGTTTCATTCTTCTTGGTTATTTGAATTTTTGCAATTAATTTCTTAATTTTTTTTTCTTATTTGCTATTGCATCTGTGGTTCATTTATAACTATATTTTTGTTCTATTAACTATATGCTTATTGGCTATTTTAACTATATGAAATCAAATTAACTATATGTTTGTTCTTTTCCTTAGCTAGTTACCTATATTATCCTATTGTTACTTTTCCATAGCTTAGCTTCCTCTGTTGTTTCTTTTTACATATACGGATCCAATTCTAGAAGAAGTTGATGATGCAATTCCAAAAGAGGATGATCCCGAAGATATGAAAATGGATGGGAAAAGCAAGAAGGGAAACAAAATGTCCGAGTTGTGGGTTCATTTTAGAATTTGCAAAGATGAGAAGGTAGAATGTAATTATTGTGGACAAACATATAAACATCATGTTAAAAATTGTGGAACTAGTACATTGTAGAATCATCTCATGTAGTTGTGCAAGAGATATCCATATAGGGTTCAAGACAAAAAGTAAAAGAGAATGACTGATTAGAGTATGTATAAAACTAGTGAGCTTTCTAAGAGTGTTGGTAGCCGTGAAGAACCTGTCAAGTTTGTTCAGAAAGAGGTTAGAGAACAGATTACAAGATACTTCATATAGTCTAAGTTACCTTTTCAACGTGTGGAAAATGAAGGTTTTTAGTGTTATACAAGGTTTTTTTTACCAAAATTTGTATTTCCTTCAAGGAAAAAAGTGGCAAGGGATATATATAATATGTCCCTAAATGAGAAGAAGAATTTGAAGAAAGAGTTACATGAAATTCGTGAGAGTTGAATGAATTGGGTAAAGAGCCTAACACTTTGATGAGATCTATGGAAATTAATGTGCAAAGAAAATATGATAAGTATTCGGGCAATGTTGAAAAATTTAATCATTTGTTGTTCTTTGCAACAGTTCTTGACCCAAGATGCAAGTTGGAACTCTTAAAGTCGGGTTTTAACTTATTTATGATGTAGAAATTGAAAAAATGTTGTTAAAAAGAGTTGAAGAGACACTCCATAGGTTGTATGCATTCCATGAAGAAATGGCAACTCCAATCACTCCACCATCAGCTTCATCAAAGGAGACTACCAAAAGTAGTGGCCAAAGTCCTTCACAACTTACTTTAGGTCTTTATAAACCTATTCATTCTATTTTTAAAGACTTATGCAAAACATTCAATATGTAAAGAATGATTTGGTTGCTTATTTGTCTGACCGTTGTGAAGATTTAAGGATGGCAAAAAAACCCGCCGTCCCGAACCCGCCCCGCGGGCAACCCCGCCCTGCTTATTCGGGTAATAGAGGCGGGTTTTTCTACCCCGTAGAGTTCACGGGGCGGGGCGGTCCGGGGTGGGTTTTACGCCATGAGTTCGAGGCGGTCAGGCGGGCGAGGCGGGCGGGCGGGCGACCCCCCCCCCCCCACCCCACCCGGCCTACCATGAATTTTTTTTTTTTAATAAAATCATAAAACAGAATACATATTGAAATTTTACTAGAAATGGACTAAAGAAGAATTCAACCCGGGTTGAAATTATAAACTATAAATGTCAACCATTACAACACAATCCCATTCTTGAAATTTTTTGTTTTGTTTGCTACAAATATTTTTTAAAAAAATTATTTATTTTTTAATTATTATTTTTCAATTTTATTAGAAAAAAAAGGAAAAAAAAAATTCGTGAGGCGGTTGGCGGGTCAAAAGATTGACCCGCATTAGCAATTCAAATATCCACTATCGCTTTATAGTGCTTCGTCAATATTTGGATGGGGTAAAGGCATTGGATGACTTGAAGAAAGCTGTTGAATGTGACATTTATTTTCTATTATCAATTTTGATATTTCTATGCATATTGTTTTTTAATTGCTTGTCAATATCATTAGTAAGGACTAATGAATATTTTGATATTTGCATATTATACAGAAGTCGGATCATATGTTTCAATAGGGAATATTGATCCAATTATTATCAAATGAGAGCTTAGAACCCAATTTTTACACTCCAGTACTTATTCTTTCTTTCATAAACTGGTAGAAATATTGTGTTGGAACCTGAACTTTATGCAATTTTTGTGTGATTTATGATTATTGATTGGGTTATGAGCTGCTCGACTCTATGTTTGGGTTACTAATTTTGCTAAATCTAGTGAATGTGTATTGAATTGAGGATTACTGCAATCTGCAATCTAATGGTTGTCCCATTTAATCTGTTTGATAATCTGTTTATTGCAATCTGATTTGAGGATTACTGCAAATCTACAATATGTTAGTTAACATGGTGACTATGTTTGAGTCTCATAAACTCTATGTTGTATTTACAAATCATGATTTTATCAGTTGGAAATCTGTTGGCTGTCCCATTTGCTAACCATGAATGTTTGCTTGCTTTTGTTGATGAAGTGGTGTTGTGGTGCTACTGCTACTTTTGCTGATGAAGTTTGAAGGGGTGCTGCTACTTCTATATTGTTTCTTGTAAAAGTTTTGAGTGGAGAAAGTTATTGGCATATTGCTAGATGCTAACTTCCTACTACTTTTTTGCCTTATTGTTTGTATTTCGAATTTCAGACAAATATAAATGTAATTTAACATTTAACATTATTAGTTCTCGTTTAAACTTATACATTAATTTATTTTAAATATATTACTAAAATGTCGATAGGTAAACCCCGGATCAAAATCAAAACAAAATACAAATAATGGTTTGGTTTGATTTGGTTTGGAAAAATTCCAAACCATGTGAAATTATTTGAGTTAAAAATGTTGCACAAACCGTCCAAACTGAATTGCGTTCGCCTCTAAATCAATCCCAAGGTTTTAAAAATAAACAAAAACCTGATGATGTGTGTTTTCTTAAAAGGTCTATATATGGTTTAAAACAATCTCCCAAACAATGGTACACGCATTTTGATTCTTTTGTGTTAACAATTGGTTTCCAAATAAATAAATTTGATCTTTACTTATACTATCAACATCACGATGTTAATAATGACTATGTGTTTTTATGATTGTATGTTGATGACATGTTCTTGATTTTCTCTAATATGAAATTGATATATGGGATAAAAATGGCTTTGAGTAGTGAATTTGACACATAAGAAATGCTAAAAGAATCTTATGTGGAGATAGAAAGAGATAGGTCAATTTTTTTTCTTACATCAAGCTCCATAAGTGTTAAAGATATTGAAGTAGTTTGGTATGAATTAATGTAAACCCGTTACATTTTCTTTAGCAAATCACTTTATTTTGTGTACAGATCAATCACCTACTAATGATGAAGAAGTGGAATATATTAGTAGAATTATTTATTCAAATGCAATAAAATCCGTTATGTATTTGATGGAGTGTACTAAAACTGATTTAGCTTTTGGACTTAGTACACTTAGCAGGTTTATGTCTAATCGAGGACCTTATCATTGGGAAGCTTTAAACTGGTTTCTTAGGTATTTGGAAAGAACTGGAGATGTAGGACTCATATACAAGTTAATTACAGAATGTGTGAAATTAAAAAATTTCATAGATGCACATTATGTTAGAGATGGAGATAATAGGAAATTAATATCTTCTTATGTGTTTACTTTATGTAACTCTTGTATTAGTTGGATAGAATCTGAATAAATAGCTACTACTAAAGCAATAAATGAAGCTTTGTGGTTTAAATATTTACTTAATGAATTATGTGTCTCAAGTGAAGATGTGAATGTATATTCAGATAGTCAATCTGCTATTCATTTGTCCAAGAATCCTGTTTTTCATGAACGTACTAACATACATTGATGTTAAGCTACACTTCATTAGAGATGTTGTGTGGCTCGGAATTTGGTCAAAAGTGAGAAAATCCTTTGAGAATACAACCCAGCAAACGTGGGCACTGAAGTGCTTCCTCTAGTAATTTTAGAAGTTGCTTTAGTCTTCTAAACATTGGTAAAGGTGTGTGAGTTCCAATTTATTTTGTATAAATTGTTTTAGCAATCATTAACTTTGTTGTTTTGCTTGCCCGCAGGTTCATTTGGTATCGAAGCGGAGGTTTGTTGGATTTTCTTTTGTGTTCTCAAATAAACCTCCGGACTATGATGATTAAACAAGACCCATTTATATATTCATAAGCTTTGAGCCCAAAATTGAAGACAGTTATAAAGTGTACTCCACGATGTGTCGGTCCAAAACAAAAAAAATAGGACTAAATGACTTAATGGGCCACTTAGACGCTTAACGGTCATTTGGGTCGTTGTTTAGTGGCCCAATTTTAATTGACCCACAATATTTGTCTTGACGACTGGTTTTAGGATTACCACTTTTTAACCTAGTTTGTGAGATTATTATTCTTTGTGAGTGATATCCCAATAGTGTGTGGTCTTAAAAAATTAAGTCATTTTGTTTCTAATTTGAAGTGTTTGTATTGTGGAGTTTGGACTACAAATCTAAGCCATGTTTTTCTTGTCATTGGTGAACAACGATCTTTAACGTAATATGGTGAATTGGTTGGAACTTTGAAGGACTCTAGTATCTTTGAGAAAAATGTAGAGAAACATGGTAGACAACATTCTACAATATTCTTAGTAAAAAAATGGCGTAAGGTATACATAGATGGTTGTAGAGACAAACTTTTCTAGGATATTCCGTTGTAATATTTAGGACCTTTTTTGTGGAAGACTATTGTGAGCTTCTTTCCATCGTAGGATAAAGTGATATTCACTATCTATTCTCTAAATTGGATATATAAATAGGGCCAAGGGAGCTCATGCATAAACAACTAAGTTGGGAATTAAGTTGTGAGAGTAAGATTTAGAGAGCTTGAGTGGTCAATTGTCATTCTCAAATACTCTATTAGTGAGAGCTAAGCTTAGAAATGAATGCGTGTTTAATTTAATTGATTGATTTTCACAATTTGATTTTTTGACTTAACTTTCATATAAGTATGTGGTTATATGAATCACCACAAAGAAACTGAGAGGTAGAAGATACACTAGATGAAATTGAAAAAGGTTGAACTTGAAAATCCCTGTGTTCTTGTATGGCACAAAAAATTTTCAAATATTTATAGGTTCACAGCTTAAAACTAATTCATAATTTTGTTGCATATTTGTCATAGTTCTAACCCAAAATTAACTGCATCGATTCAGATGATCATATGATATTGTTCTTGATCTTTTCCGGTTTTCAAAAACTTGCAAATCTTTCCCCTTCCACGATCTTGTTATCTTGCAAATCACGTAATCATTAATGAACTTCAAGCCATTGATCAATGAAACGCCGTCAAGGGAATACTCATCCATGATCCAATGACCGTGTATCTTCATAACGTTTCAATCTCCCTTAGTCTTGAAAGTTAACATCTTCTTGGAGCCAATTATCATGCCTTGAGAGTCGTTGATTGTTATGGCTCCAGTTTGCCATCCCATAAGCCGCAACCGGCTTTTCTTGAAATTCTTTTCGGGCTAATCTTGGACAACTTTGTGAGAACAAAGATAGTCTTTTTTATGGACTTGGTCTCGTTCTTGTCGAATTTTGTTTCCGTCTTCCATGGATCAGTGTCGCTGAAAACGTCCCATGGATTGGCATTGTCACCGTAAAGTTCTTTTTCCACGATAGAACTTCTTGGCAATGGCTGTCCCAATGCCTTTTCACTGAGGTAGAATCTAATCAATTCTTCATCTGTCAGTTCAAGCCTATATCTCGGTGGCATAATAAACTCACTCATTTTCTCTCCTTTCTCTAATGCTAACAATGTGAGTGAAGTGCTGTGCTATTTGAGCTGATGACTTTATTCTTTTTGTATTTGATATTATAGGTTTTTTATTTATTCATTTATTTTTAACAAATTAGGACTTAATAATTAATTTAAGGACAAGTGAGGACTCGAGAAGCAATTATGATTAAAATTACCCATTAGGTTTGATATGTTCCGTTGTCACCCATATTGTTCTTACGAGATCTATTTTTAAACACTAAATATTGAGGTTTTATCATTGTTCTACCAATTTTTGTATTCACATCTCATTAAAAAAATGTGGAGTGTCCGTCCGCATTGTTTTGTTAAATGATTTAGTCTGCTCAATCCAGACTTCTCCTCACATATTCTTGTTCAATAATAAGTTTATAAAGCTATTGATAACACTTTTCCGATAGAGTAACTAAAGATCAAAAAAAATGAATTTGATAATTTAAATATTCCAGTTCAAAATTGACTGCTTTAAAGATTTAAATGACAATTTAAATATTTTTTAATAAATTGGTACAAAATTTACAAACTATAGTACAAAGGTGTCAGAATAATATAAAGCCCTTATTTCGCTAAATGCTACAATTGAGGCATATAAAAAAGTAACAAATACTATCAAGTATGAAGTGACACTTTAGCACCCGAAATTGTTGTTGATTCTTTAAGAATTAAAGAAATGCAATTGAGAGCTAAATGAAACGAGAAAAAAATTGGTGAAGTTCATATGATAAGAGGTATGTCTCATAGTAGGAATCATAATAGTCAAAATAGTTATGTAATAGAATTATTGCAACACTAAATTAGCATTCTTTGTAATATATTATTTTAAATACTATCACCAAATTGAAATAAACTTCCATATCATTTTGACTTAATTAATAAATATTTTATTTCACACAAACACCTTACATTTCTACCCTGACTCAATTCACACTATCACAAACACAATTTCTACACCATCCCGTGCAATGCACGGGGCAACACCTAATTATCTCTCAAAAAAAAACCATAAAGATATAGAAACACTCAATTTATTATCATTTATAAGTTTTCAAGAAAATCATAAAGAAGTAAATAATCTCAAAAAAAATTTGAAGATGGTCATAAAGAAATAGATAAATTTATAGTTACAATTTTTATTAACTTTTCAACCACATATTTTATCAATTTTTTATCAAATTTTGTTAAAAAGCCCTCTCATACAAGCTCCTAATCTATATATTTTAACATAAAGATAACATAAAAGAAATAACAAACTACCAATATCAAAGTTATTCACATATTAATAAATTAATAAATATCTTATTATAAATATGCCACGTGCTTAAAACTAGTATTGATATAAAAATGAAGTAATATATGGAAGGATAAAGAAAATTTGCAACAAAACATCGACTTAGATTTTAATAGATATATTAATATTTATAAATTCTTATAGATTTCATGGATTTTAATAGAATTTGACAGAATTCATAAGATTTTTCTATATTGTAGATTCCAATAGATTATCATGCATTTCACTGATTTTAATAGATTTGTGGTCTTTTTATTAAAAATTATGTTTTTTACCTCTTTAATTGCATAAATCAACTAGTCAACTGGAAGTTTGGAGAAAATTTTAAAATTTCACCATATCATTTCAAGTCTATATTTTTCTTTTCAAACTAAATTATGTTTAGACGAGCAACTTGCTCTAAAATTAATATTGACAAGCCACTTAGACGCTTAACGGTCATTTGGATCGTTGTTTAGTGGCCCAATTTTAATTGACCCACATTATTTCTCTTGACGACTGGTTTTAGGATTACCACTTTTTAACCTAGTTTGTGAGATTATTATTCTTTGTGAGTGATATCCCAATAGTGTGTGGTCTTAAAAAATTAAGTCATTTTGTTTCTAATTTGAAGTGTTTGTATTGTGGAGTTTGGACTACAAATCTAAGCCATGTTTTTCTTGTCATTGGTGAACAACGATCTTTAACTTAATATGGTGAATTGGTTGGAACTTTGAAGAACTCTAGTATGTTTGAGAAAAATGTAGAGAAATATGGTAGACAACATTCTACAATATTCTTAGTAAAAAAATGGCGTAAGGTATACATAGATGGTTGTAGAGACAAACTTTTCTAGGATATTCCATTGTAATATTTAAGACATTTTTTGTGGAAGACTATTGTGAGCTTCTTTCCATCGTAGGATAAAGTGATATCCACTATCTATTCTCTAAATTGGATATATAAATAGGGGCCAAGGGAGCTCGTGCATAAACAACTAAGTTGAGAATTAAGTTGTGAGAGTAAAATTTGGAGAACTTGAGTGGTCAATTGTCATTGTCAAATACTCTATTAGTGAGAGCTGAGCATAGAAATTATTGACGTGTTTAATTTAATTGATTGATTTTTACAATTTGATTTTTTTACTTAACTTTCATGTAAGTATGTGGTTATATGAATCACCACAAAGAAACTGAGAGAGAGGATACACGAGATGAAATTGAAAAAGGTTGAAGCTTGAAAATTCATGTCCCTCTATGGCACAACAAATTTTCAAATATCCATAGGGCACAATAGTTTCCATATTTAGTAGCACGAGGAAAAATAATATATACATCAAAAACATACACAATTTTTTTGCCAACAATGTGCGAAAATTGCTTGAAACAAGAATTTATTACCTCTGCGAGACAAAAGACATCTCAACTTTACAAATTCTTTGTTATCTGTTTTAGAATCAAATTTGGAAAGTGGTCCTACTTTCTTCAATTGTTATCCAAATTTCTTTGTTGCTTTAGCTGATGGAGCTATAATGAAGTCTATTACCCTAGATATTATGGGTAAAAATCTTGAGTTTGATGATCGCTCTGATACCATTTTAAATTGGAAAAGTTAAATAATACAAGATTCATATTGCACTTACAAACTCTTTTGTCTTCACTAGATTTAGTTTCAGAAGAAAAACTTTCAAAATCCAAGTCTTCTTGACCTTGGAAAATTTGTTCTTCTTCTAATTCTGAACTATCGCTACTAGATTTGACAAATGGTTTGGTAAATCGTTTGTATTTGCTTAAGTAGGGAGAGTTTTCAAGATTTTGCCTTTGTAATTAGGTTGCCTTAGTGTTTTACTATAACTAGAAAACATTCATAAAGGTTGCCCTAGAATTTCATTATAACTAAACAACCTTCAATGGGTTGCCTTCAAATTTTATTATAATTAGAAAACATTCATTGGTTGATATATATAGGACCGATCTCTTGTAAACAAAATTCATCATTCATTATAGTGAAAATACTACAACTGCTGAAGACAGCACGTAATCTTGCATTGAGGCGAACCTGTATAAATCTTCGTGTTCCTTATTTTTTGCCATTTATTTATTGTTCTAATCCTAACAAGATGACCTCTTAGCCGAAAACTCTAATACAACACTTTAATCGAGTCTTTATTTAGTGGGACCAAATTCATTAAATTTTGAAATTCGTAGAAGACATCTTAATATAAAATTGAAACTTAACGAATGATTAAATCTTTATTTGATAGGAATCAAGTTGATTAGTGACTAAACTTAAAATCTACGGGCAATATCACACCAAAAAAAGTATTAAATAAACATATCAAGTATTGAGCTGAATAATTATTAATTTAAGATAGACTAGATTAGAATAAGATAATTGAATTATAACTACTGTGTTTGGAAGTGCTTTTTTGAAGTCTAAAAGTAATTTTTAATAAATTTATGGTTTTTGGCTAAAGTAAATGTACACTTTTGACATAAAAAAAAAAGAGCTTAAAAAATTGTTTTAGAGAAGCTATAAAATGTTTTAAACTTCTCCAAAAAGCTATAATTGAGGTTTTACAACAAGCAACAATTAATATTTAATGAAACTAAATTAACATTAATACATCAAAAAAAGAAAAAAATTATATCTTACCCAATTCATTATTGCTTCTTTAACGTCTCACTTCTCTCTCTTCAATTTTTTTAAAAAAAATCATTCAATGAAGAGTTTTGGTGATGTATTAGTTAAGCATAAGCTTATTCATTTATTTGTCACATTAATTACTTGTATCAAATCTTCACTTCACATATTTATATAAAGTAAAAAATATATGTTGGTTAGTTAAATAACATAATACAAATTACACATGATGTGCTTGATTTAAATAAATTAATTATAAGTAATATGATATATATACTAAAATAATTGTGTTGATAATAATTTAATTAACATAATTTTTTTTATTTATTATAAGATATGAACAAATATTATTTCTAAAAAAATAATATGAGATATATAATAATTAATTACTGTTTAATAAATAAATATAAATTTTGCACAAAAATATTGTTATAATTATGCAGCCAAACACTCAACTTAATATTCACATTAATTTTTGGATTCACGGTCAAACAATCAACATTTTTTTAACAAAATTTCTATTCACAACAGCTATATATGCTAAGACATGAAGACTGAAAGTGTCAAAAATGTCGTAAAAAACAACAGATGCACAACAAATCCAATCTATCAATGGAAGCAATCGCCAAAAAGTGAAGTGACAAACGAAAAAAATGTGACAATACTGACAGAGGCGACGAGGGTTGTACGAAGAACCACCACCAACTGTGGAGTGCTCTAGATTGATCTATTTTATTTTTGGTTATCACATGCCATGTAGAAATTTTGTAGTCCATCGCCGTAATTAAAGAATCTCCAATACATAAGTGGATTGTTCAAAAAAATTGTCATATATATAAGCAAAATAAACAGTGTTTAAAAAAATCTCTCTCCAAGACAATGTGACAGGACTTGTCAAGCTAATGTGGTAAAAAAAGACATTGTGAATAGCTCCGTCTAAATTCAAAAGTTCTGTTAGAAAGAGTGATTCACCAATGTATGCAATGCCTTGAAAGGAAAGTTGATGAATTAGCCTTCATGGACTCTCTCTCATGCACGAAGACCTCACTATTGAGGTCCTTGAAGGACTACGCATGGATAACAAAGATTGCTTCCGCCAGCCCGGGGACAAACCCATCTCATTTGATGAGTTTCTTACTTATGAAGCTTATTAGCATCAAAATATGTCAATGCCCACCTTACATAAAAATCTAGTTTTTCCATGAACAAATCTTCAGTCATTAAATCAAATTTTCCTAACAATTTTACTCCATTTCATTCTCCAAGATCCTCAGTAAAGCAATCGCCTGTAAAAAGTTTTTGTTAGCTATGCAAAATTCCAGGTCATTCGGCTCGTTTCTGCCCATCCTACACACAAGGCCCACCACCAACACCCAGCAACCATGGTCACCATATCCACAGTGGTCGCAACAACCACTGTCTTAACAAAAATGCAAGCTCTTGTGTAGCATTCACCAGCCACACCAACCTGGCCGACATCATTATATGCAGCCAATTTGGACTCCTCAAATTCGGGTTGGCTTCTAAGCTCTAGCACAACCCATCGTGTTGTGTTTGACCTTAACAACCTTTCTCTACACTCTCCTTATTCCGGCAATGATTATATTATGATCGGAGATGGTTGTAATCTCTCGATTACACATGAGAGTTATGGTTTTTCTTTCCTCGTCATCTCACTCATTTAAATTATCCAATATACTTTGTGTTCTGCAAATGAAAAGGAACTTAATTTCTATCTCAAATTTATGTCAATCTAGTTTCTATTGAATTTGTTCCCATTTCGTTTTAGGTGAAGGATCATCGCACAGGGCGTGTCTTTTGTGGGTGTCGGCAATTAATAGTGTTAATGAATGGCCAAAACCCAACTCCAACGCATCTACAATTATTGCCTTCACCAGCCACAAAGCCTCTTCCTCTGACCGGCATCTTCGTCTATGTCAACCGTCTTAAAAAATTCTCCACCATTTAGTGTCACTTAATGTTTTGTCTCTGTCAAGTACATCATCTAGTTCGTTCAATTGTAATGAGCGCAAATGCACTAAGTCACATCAGTTTCTATTTTTATAATGTTTACAACAACGAGCTCTACTCCTTTAGATGTAATTTTCTCCGATGTTTGGAGATCTCCAATTGAGTCAGTCGATGGGAGTAAATACTATATTATTTTTCTTGACCACTTTTTTAATTATAACTAGATGTATGCACTCAAATGCAAGTCTGATGTGCAATCTATTTTCCTAAATACAAATTACTAGTTTAAAACTTCTTTGTCAAAAAAATATGTACCCTTTACATAGATAACGGAAATGTTTCCTCGTACACCATGGCATATCTCATCTAACCATACATCCCCACACATCCCAACATAATGATCTATTTGAATGTCATTAATAAGTACATTTTGTGCACTTATTCGAACTTCAAAATTAAGCTCTTGTCCCGTTATTTTATAAATTTTCTAATTAATTTAGTGTATTTTTCTTTATATTCCAGATTTAGAACCGTTTATAAGCAAGTGAAGAAGAATTGACAGAAAGAGCAACAATTTGGTGAATGTTTAGAGAGTATGGGGACTCAATTGCACTCAATTGAAGCTTGAAGGACCACATTGGAGGTTATAGAAAGTTTTGAGGACTAAAAAACCAAAAGCCAAAGTTAGATGACTAACTTGTGCATATTGAAAAAGATATGCTAGGCAATAGCCCAAGCTTATAGCTGGGCGAACGCCCAACTGCATTAACTACTAGCAGAAAGTTTTTCATTGGCTTGGACGATCGCCCGGTGCAAAATGCCACTGTCGGATTTTTTGCCTTTTTAAGTTCGACTTCCAATTAAGAAACCTTTTTGGGCCACGATTTTGAGGACTTTTTGGATCTTTTTGGATACAATGAGGAAACTATATATATGAATTCTTAACTCATAATTGAGAGAGTCGATTATTAGGAGATTTCAAGAAGAGAAACAAGCAATGAATTGAAGGATCATCCGGGCAAGATTGAACGAAGAACAAGGCTAACAAATTGTAATTTCTTCTTCTCCAGGTGATAAATTATATCTTTTCTTTTTGTTTTCTTCTTCTTAGTATGTTAGGCTAAATTCATTTTGTACTAGGATTGCAATGAAACTTGTATCGTGAACCTTTAATTCTTCAAACCTAGTTTTTGATATTCATATAGTCAAGACCGGCCTTACATTCATTCACTAAATGTTGTCTCTTAACTTCAGGAGCTATGCTTCCTACTTCGGTATATCTCATTAACAGTCTTCCAACTCCCGGGCTCTCGATGAAATTGAGGTTATAATCAAAACCAGTCCTAACTATGGAAAACTTTGTGTGTTTGAGTGTCTGTGTTACCTATGGCTCCGTCCTTATACTCGTCATAAATTAAAACCACGCTCGTGTCCATGTGTGTTCCTAGGCTATTCGCTTACTCAACCGCATACTTGTGCAACCAGCCAAGCAATGCCACATGTCCAATTTATTGAGTCCATTTTTCCATTTTCCACCAATTCATAGCCTCCTTCACAATCTGCCGAAACCATCCCTTCTCCATTTCAATTGCCCATTATCACTATTTTACACGTCTCCACTTCAACTTCTTATCGTTGTTTTTAAATCGTGAAGAAACCACCCAAAACGAGCCCTAAAATCTTACCAAAATTACATAAAAAGGGCCTAGGAGAATGTCGCTCAAGCGGGCTTTCTGTCTGCTCAAAGTGATAGAGAGGGCTAGTTTTTTTGTGCAGGGTCGCTATGTCCACTCGAGCGGACAAAATCTCTATCCCGGGCAACTGTCCTTCAACTGGCCACAACTTGTGAGAAAATTCGAATTGGAATCTGTAAAAGGTGTTGACTCGTCACTAAATTATCTTTTCAATGATATATTTTACTTGTGGATATTTTTGTACCTTGTGCTTTAATTTTTCCACATGCTCTGCCCGTAGGTTGCTCATTTGCTTCTTCGGCTTTCAAGTGTTCGTTCATTTACTTCAATTCTTCATCTTTGAGATTATACCCATTATCACTCCAAAGTATCTTAAACTTCTAAATTTTCTCTTCTTTCTCGTCTTCTAATATTTGGTTGTTTATCTTAACTTCGAAACATCAATTTCTTCTCATTTACTTACCGATTTTACCAATATGACTCGAGTTAACCGATTTTGTGATACAATAACAAAAATGAACGAAAACTCAATAGATATCGACTCTAAATTACTTGGAACTATATGAAAAGTCTTTGTTAAGGAGTAAAGATATGTGTATAAATTACACTTATCAATTATTGTAACTCATCGGATATTTTTATAATTTTTACCTAATTTAGATGATTTTTGAAATTTTAAAAGGCTAAATATATTGACACCACATTTTATTATAAGTGCACCACATTTTAATTGCGTGAAAGGTCCATAACTTTTACTCTTTTTCATTGCATTTTTATCCTTAACATTCTATTAATTAGCATATGATGTTCTTGATAACGATTTCCGTCCAAAAATTCTATTAAAAGTGTGTAAAAAGAATTACTTGTCCCTCGTTTTTTTAAATAAATAAAACTAAAAACTAAAAACAAAATTGCGACTAAATATTTGTCCTTCATTTTAAAGCACGCCAATAGAATTTTTAGACAAAATTATCATTTAGAACACGATATGCTAATTAATGGAAGGTTAAATATAAGAATACGGAAGGATAAAGAAAATTTGCAACAAAACATCGACTTAGATTTTAATAGATATATTAATATTTATAAATTCTTATAGATTTCATGGATTTTAATAGAATTTGACAGAATTCATAAGATTTTTCTATATTGTAGATTCTAATATATTATCATGCATTTCATTGATTTTAATAGATTTGTGGTCTTTATATTAAAAATTATGTTTTTTACCTCTTTAATTGCATAAATCAACTAGTCAACTCGAAGTTCGGAGAAAATTTTAAAATTTCACCATACCATTTCAAGTCTATGTTTTTCTTTTCAAACTAAATTATGTTTGGACAAGCAACTTGCTTTAAAATTAATGTTGACAAGCCAATTCTACACAAAAGTGCACCACTTTTTTGGGTTAAAAAACTAGACTAATAGCGAAAAAAGAAAAAAGAAAAAGGAAATAGACAACTAATTAA
This sequence comes from Forsythia suspensa, assembly GCA_023638005.1. Lineage (NCBI taxonomy): Eukaryota > Viridiplantae > Streptophyta > Magnoliopsida > Lamiales > Oleaceae > Forsythia > Forsythia suspensa. The sequence continues at coordinate 31,613,710 of CM042674.1, read as the reverse complement.
TGATATATTGATATATATAATTTACCTTTTAAATATTACAAATGAGTAACGAGACATTTATTACTTTTAATATAATTATACAACTTAATGGAATTCGTGCAATTTTTTGTGATTTTTTTTTTGTTACTTTAATCACACATTGTGTACAAATTGAATATGAATTTTTAAAGAAAAATAAAACAACAAGGTGGTATAACTTCTTAATAGATGACAAAACAAAACAAACAAAACAAAAATGTTACATTATGATTAGAAGATAAAATTCATAACATTATCATTTATTAAAAGAAACTAATTACTTTGTCATTTAAAAGAAAAAAAAAATTCATAAAGTTCGGAGTCATATATTAATAATTGCAGCGTACTCTACACAAAGAAGGTTATTAATGTAATTAGCACTAAAATGGGAATAAATAATGACTTTAGCCCTCTTCCATTAAATTTATTTCAACATCATTTTTCTAATATGTTTGGAATTGTGTCAAGATTAAAAAAAAAAAAAAAAAAAAAAATCCCTTTTCACAGTATAACTATTTAGAATTGTTATAACATTTGTGGAGAATGGTTTGAACTATGAAGGACTCGAATATGTTTCAGAAAAATGTAGAGAAATATCGTAGATATTAGTAACAAAAATGGCATAAGGTATACGTAGATGGTTGTAGAAACAAACTTTTCTAGGATATTCCATCGTAATATTTAGGACGTTTTTGGTAGAAGACTATTGTGAACTTCTTTCCATCGTAAGATAAAGTGATATCCACTATCTATTCTCTTAAGTGGATATATAAATAGGGGCCAAGGGTGCTCATGCATAAACAATTAAGTTGGGAATTAAGTTGTGAGAGACAGCATGATTTAGAGTTCTGTTATCCCGACAACTGTCTCTTTCTTCTACTGAAGACTATGGCAGGGTCTTATCCCAATTGATGTTGTGATTCAGAGGCGAATTGGGAGTCGTATGGCTTCTCGTTGTCAGTGTTGCTCAAACTATCCAGTATTTATTTATTGACAGTTGTATTTCCGACTAGGTTTGGCGCTATTTTTCTGACATTTTTCATATAACCCTTCGGTCGATTGAGAGTTTTCAGTATTACTTTTAGTCTTGGTGTTTCTCAGGTCAGTTTGCCAGGTAGGATCATATTCACACAATCGTTCTTCTTTTGATTCTCTGGTTTATTTGGACAGCGAGGAATGATGCGTAGTACCAGGATATCTCTATGGCGCCGAGACGGATTATCTGGAGAATATATACAGGCCGTTTATTTCGGGTTATTCATTTGCAATGAGATATGGATATTGCTCATCTTTTTGGTATCTCTCTTACTACTACATCTCTTCTTCCTCCTGTTTTGGTTTATTGGCGTTCTCCACCAGTGAGATCTTACAAGATCAACACTGATGGATGCGTCAAAGATAGATTTACGAATGGAGAGATAATTATTAGGAATTTATCAGGTCAGTGTGTTCGCACCTTCTTCTCTTCATATGGCGAGTGCCCTATTCTGGAGGCTGGGCTCTGGGCTATTCTTGACGGTATCATTCTTGCTCAGAGGATTGTACTCTCAGATTTATAGATTGAATCCAACTCTACTTTGGCCATTCACTACATCACCAGAGGTAAAGGACCTTGGTCTATTCAGGCCACTCTTCGTCGCATCAGACATCTACTTGCCTTCAATTGTGATACTATTTCTCATATTTATCGCGAGGGCAATCAGGTGGCTGACTTACTTGCTTCAGAGGGTTAGAATCTTCGTTGCTATTTCGAGTACAACACTCAAGACTTACCACGACTTTACCGCAGCTTAGTTCAGATTGATAGGCATGGGCTTCCTACAGTTAGGAGTTTATAGAATTTTTTAGGACTATTTGTTTAGGAAGTAGTACCTCATTATTTAATGCTTTATTATTTATTCATTTATTTGTTTGCTTTAGCTTTTATGATTGAAGGTCAGGTTTTATACCCCCCCCCCCCATATATTTTTTATGAGTTATTTATATATATGGTTGGGATATCCGAACTCTCCCATCCTTTTCTAATAGAGGCCTAAAAACAACATTGGGGATGTAATAGTGTGTTGAATAAAAAAAAAAGTTGTGAAAGTAAAATTTAGAGAGCTTGAGTGGACGGTAAATTTAGAGAGCTTGAGTGGCTAATTACCATTTAGCTAGAGACAGAGTAAAAAAGATAACACATAGAGCCTCAAATACTAGGTTATGAACAGATTTTTCCCTAGCTTGTGCTAGTTATCTAGACCTAGTTGATAAGGAGTCAAACACTTATTAAGAGACTATGGAGAGTAAGCAATCTGATGAGTGGTTTAAAATAATGAAAGGAGATGAGTTCTCTTACTAAGACTCAAACTTGGGAGTTAGGCTCTAGATCTAAAAACAAGTCAATAGTTGACTGTAAGTGGATTTTTAGGGTTAAAGAGAGAACTACTAAGAGTGAACTTTTGAGATTTAAGGTTAGATTAGTAGCTAAATGTTATACACACAAACATGGTGTAGATTATAATGAAATCTTTTCCATGTTATTAAGTACACCACCATTAGGGTCTTGCTTGCATTAGTTGCATATTTTGACTCGGATGTTGAAGAACTTGATGTTAAGACTATGTTCTTGCATGGTGAACTAGATGAAAAAATTTATACTCTCTTCGTCCCAAAAAGATATGCTTATTTCTATTTTCACACAGATTAAGAAAATGTAGTTATTATAATTAGAACAACTTGTTGTGAGAAAATTCGAATTGCAATCTGTAAAAGGTGTTGACTCGTCACTAAATTATCTTTTCAATGATATATTTTCCTTGTGGATATTTTTGTACCTATCTTTGTGCTTTAATTTTTCCACATGCTCTGCCTGTAGGTTGTTCATTTTGCTTCTTCGGCTTTCGAGTGTTCGTTCATTTACTTCAATTCTTCATACTTTGAGATTATACCCATTATTACTCCAAAGTACCTTAAACTTCCAAATTTTCTCTTCTTTCTCGTCCTCCAATATTTGATTGTTGATCTTCACTTCAAAACCTCAATTTCTTCTCGTTTACTTACCGATTTTACCAATATGACTCGAGTTAAGCGATTTTGTGATACAATAACAAAAATGAACGAAAACTCAATAAATATCGACACTAAATCACTTGGAACTATATGAAAACTCTTTGTTAAGGAGTAAAGATATCCAACCCTTTTTGATACTAATCCTCCCTAGTAGGGCTTGTAAAATCATCTGGGAATGGAAAAGACTGAAGGAATGATTGGGTCTCACACCGGTCTAATGTCAAATTCAGTTTCTTTATTGTTATTGAACAAGGAAATCTATATTTGTGTATAAATTACACTTATCAGTTATTGTAACTCCTCGGATTTTTCTATAATTTTTACCAAATTTAGATGACTTTTAAAATTTTAAAAGGCTATATATATATATATATATATTGACACCATATTTTATTATAAGTGCACTACATTTTAATTGCATGAAAGGTCTATAACTTTTACTCATTATTACACTTATATTTTAACTTTTTCATTATATTTTTATCCTCAACATTCTATTAATTAGCATATGATGTTCTTGATAACGATTTCCGTCCAAAAATTCTATTAAAAGTTTGTAAAAAGACTTACTTGTCCCTTGTGTTTTTAAATAAATAAAACAAAAAACAAAACTGCGACTAAATATTTGTCCCTCATTTTAAAGCACGCGAATAGAATGTTTAGACAAAAATTATCATTTAGGACACGATATGCTAATTAATGGAAGGTTAAATATAAGAATACGTTAAAAAAAGGTTAGTAATATAAGTGTGATCATGAATAAAGATTAAAGATTTTTAATTAATACAATTAAAATGTAATGCATCTATTATAAAATAACATTGTGTGTATATAATCACCCATTTTAAAAAGACTTTACTTTATTCAAAAAATAAAAATTTGTAATTTCAATTTTTACCCTAGATCAAAACTATAATTATGGATTAGTAGCAATGATAGACCTATTTGTCATGTGTGTGGCAAAATTGGACACAAAGCAAACATATGTCATTTTAGATATGATGAGCGTTACGTAGGAACATCATCAAGTCAAAGACACAATGATAATTCATCACCAACAACCTTCTTGGCGTCACCCAACTCTATGAATGATCCTGCCTGGTTCGCATCGCAGATACAGGGGGCTAGCAATCATGTCACTACACAGATTGAAAACCTCAACTCAGGAAATGAATACACTGGTAAGGAAAAAATCATGGTTGGTAATGGAAATAAACTTCATATTTCACATATTGGTGTTACATGCTTACCTACCTTAACTGATAAATCACTTGTGTTGAAAAAATTACTACATGTGCCTGAAATCAAGAAAAATCTTTTAAATGTTTCCCAATTGACATCTGATAATCATGTCTACATGGAGTTTCATTCTAACTGTTGCTTTGTTAAGGACAATCAAACAAGGAAAGTAATGCTGTAAGGAAATCTTAGATAATGGTTGTATCAACTGGAATTTCCCTACCTAGACAATCATATACTATCCAGCAGTCAGTTTCTCCAAATAAGTCATACAACGTTGTCATATCTAATGTTCTAAGTCACAAGTCTTTCAATTCCCAAATTGATGTATGGCATATGAGACTTGGACATCCATCAAGTCAGGTGGTGTCTCAAGTTCTCAAAATCTGTAATCAAAGTCTGAAATTAAATGAAACCATGTCATTTTGTGATGCCTGTCAATATGGAAAAGCTCATTCTCTGCCTTTCTCTTTATCTACTTCTCATACAAAGGCTCATTTAGAACTTATTTATACTGATGTATGGAGACAAGCTCTTATTCAATCTACCTCAGGATTTAAATATTACATTATCTTCTTAGATGATTTTAGCATATTCAATTGGATCTACCCTATGAGGCACAAATCAGAAGCATTAAGTATATTTGTCCAGTTCAAAAATCTGGTTGAAAATAAACTTGAAAGAAAGATCAAAACCCTACAGTCTGATTAGGGAGGATAGTATAAAAGTTTCACAAATGTTGTCACTTAGTTTGAATTGAATTTAGACATCATTGTCCTCACACTTCAGCCCAAAATGGAAGGTTTGAAAAAAAGCGTAGACACATAACAAAAACAGGCCTAACTCTCTTAGCTCAAGCTAAAATGCCCTTAAAATATTGGTGGGAGTCCTTTCAAACAGCTGTATACCTTATAAACGAAAAGCCTACTCCTATTCTCAAACTAAAATCTCCTTTTCAAGTCTTATACAAAAAAGAAGTTGATTACATGTCTCTTAAGACCTTTGAATGTGCTTGTTATCCCTGCTTAAGGCCCAAAAAACACAAATCCAGTTTTCATTCAATCAAATGTGTTCTTCTTGGCTTCAGTAAGTCTCACAAAGGATACAAGTATCTTGGCCCAACTTTAAAAATATACACATCAAGACATGTTGTATTCAATAAGTCTGAATTTCGATTCAAGTCTGAATTTCTTGTTAAAAAAGAGTCAAGCCCTATTGGGTCTAAAACAATTGTATCATGGTTTCAAATCCCCTTACAAGTAAATGATCAAGAACATGACTCTAGTCCTGCTAATACAACCCAACTTGATGCAACTCAAGCTGCAGACTCTTTGACTTCTAGCTTATGTCGGTCTTACAATGAAATAAATGACAATGGCGGTGATAATCAAGCACATGAATCACTGACGACAAAGTAAGTGAAACGTAATCTTCAAACAGAACAACAATGAAAGGCTTGAGACAAAAAGTGACACTGATCAAAATGATTATCCACAGCCAGTCAGTAGTGAACTAAGGCAGAAGAAGCATGTTGGTAGTCCTATACAACATCCTACGATTATTATAGGAAAGGCTGGAGTGTTTAAACCAAAAGTATATTCATGTCAGGAAGTTGAATACAAGCTTGACGAAAAAGAACCTACAAATTTGACTGAAGCCTTGATGAGGAAAGAATGGAAAGAAGTTATGAAAGAAGAATATAATCTCCTGATGAAGAGCAAAACTTGGAAACTTATACCTCCTTCATCTTCCTACAATGTAGTGGGAAATAAATGGGTTTTTAGTTCAATATAACTCAGATGGATCAGTAATAAGACGAAGGAAAGACTTGTGGCTAAAGGATTTCATCAAACTCTTGGAATTGATTTCTATGAAACTTTCAGTCCAGTTATTAAGCCATCAACTCTTCAACTCTGAGGATAATTCTTACTTTTGCAGTCTCAAAGGATTGGAAGATCAGGCGAGTTGATATCAACAATGCCTTCGTGAATTGAGAGGGGAAACAATATATACGAACCAACCTGAGGGATTCATAGATAAATCAAAACCACTTCATGTGTGCAAACTGGAAAAGGAAATCTATGGATTGAAGCAGGCACCTTGAGTTTGGTATGACAAGCTAAAAACCACATTGGCCAGCTAGAAGTTCAAGCAATCAAGAGCTCACACTTCTACTTCAAGAATGAAAAGCAGATTATTTTTGCCCTCATCTTTGTGGATGATATAGTTATAACTGGGAATGATACTGAATTACTGCAACATTCCATTGATAAAATAAACATGAAATTTTCTTTGAAAGATATGGGTCAGCTCCACCACTTTCTAGGAATTGAAGTTTGCTAGCATGATTCATGAATTCATCTTACACAAACAAGTTACATAGCTGAGCTACTTAAGAGATTTGAACTTCAAAACTTAAAGCCCTGTCATACTCCTGTAGTTGCTAGTAAAACTATACCCCAACTTGAATGAGAAATTCTGAAGAATCCTTCAATCTACAGAAGCGCAGTAGATGGACTGCAATACCTCACTCATACCAGATCTGATATCACCTTTGCTGTCAACAAACTGAGTCAGTTCCTACAGTCACCAACTTCAGCACATTGGCAGGCTTTGAAGGGAGTTTCCAGGTACCTAAAGGGAACAATAAACCAAGGATTGTAGATACAAAAAAGTGACAGGCAAACTTTGAGTGGATATTCAAATTCCGATTGGGCTTCATGTTCAGATGACAAAAGATCAACAGCTGGTTACTTCATCTATTTAGGAAAAAAATATGATAGGTTGGTCATCAAAGAAACAACATGTTGTTGCTATATCAAGCACATAATCAGAGTACAGAGCTCTAGCATCTGCAGCTTCAAAAATCTCATGGGTTCAATCTTCATTCAAAGAGCTTGAATTACGTGTGATAACATCAATGCTGGTGCTTTGGCTACAAACCCTGTGTACCATGCCAGAACAAAGCACATAGAGCTGGACATTCATTTTGTCAGAGATAAGGTCCTTGGAAAAGAATTAGAAGTAAGATATTTCCCTCTTCATATCAGATTGCAAATTTATAACAAAATGTCTCTCATTCAAGGTTTGCCTATCTAAGAGGCAAGCTTGGAGCGACTACTGCACCTAGGAATGGCAATGGACCGAGCTCGACCCCTCCTTAAAGGGATGGGCCAAGCCATAGCTCAGCTTGTCCCAAATCCACGAACCTGGACTGGCCCGTGGCTCGTAGGCCACACAGGCCGCACGCAAACTTCAATTTATTTTTTAGTTTAAAAATTTAAAATGAAACAAGTTATGATAAAATTGATATTTAAAAATCCCCATCCTTTTTCTGAGTTTGGGACCGGCTATTTTTAGCGTAGGCGGAGTTAAAATTGTACACGAACAAGTTGTTACGTGTACAATTTTTGGTAAACTTAAATTTTAACACTTAAAATTAAGAAAAATTAAATAAATTTATACAAATTGTTACATTTTATGTAGCCAGCTCTTGCACCTTTTCAACCAATATGAGATCTACTTTGTCTTGGATTCGAAGTTTTGCATCCTTCCAATTTTTTAAACACGTTAAACTCTCTAATATGTCTGGTTTTAGTTTTGACCTCATATCATTCAAAATCCTGTCACGTGTACTAAAAGTAGACTCTAATGCTACAGTTAATACCGTAGGTGTTAGTAGATCGCGCACTATAATAGAAACAATTGGGTATTGACGTTCGTTTTGTCTCCACTACCTAAGTATATCAAAATTATTTATCTCATCTTCCTCTAACATATTAAGCATACCGTGACCAAAATATCTAGTTAACTTTAAAGATACGTCTCTACTACTTGTGTGTACATTCGTGGCATAGTAAAGCGAAGTAGAAGAACTAGATTGTTGTGTTTCTCGAAGGGAACTAAAGAAACTCCAATAATCGTTATCGTCATTTGATGACGAAGAAGGGATTGCTACAAGTCTTCTAAAGTTCCTACCAATTTTTGCCGCATAAAAGTCATACATTTCACATAATTATTTTCTTAATTACCGTAAGTTATTGAAATCCCGTAACTTAATTTATTAGAAATTATCGAAATAGTATGTTTTATACCTTCTAAATTTACTCTAGTGTCCATAATTGACGCTAACGAAAACAACATAGGTAATTGTTCCCAATATTTTCTAAACTTATTTATCATTGCTACTATAATATCAGAAAAAATTGCAAATTAAGTAGAGTTCCACCTATTGCACATATCTATACACAAACATTTTATTGTAAGGGAATTTTCTACACATAATTCATCAAATAATTATTTTTGAAAAGGGGAAGCAATAATATAATTTAGGGCATACCTAATTTTTTCTAATTGTGGACCTATATACTTTAAACCATCTTGGACAATTAAATTAAAAACGTGACATACACATCGAACATGAAATAAAATTCTACCAAAATCTGGATTTAATTCTCGAACTAATTTATCTATTACTATGTTATTAGGCGTAGCATTATCAAATGTGAAACTGTAAATTCTAGATTCGCAGTTAAATTATCTAATAATATTCATTAAATAAGTAAAAATGTGTATCAGATTATGAGGTTAGTCAATTAGTTTTAAAAAAATTATTCTTTTATGTATAATCCATAGTTTATCAATATAATGTAAAGTGGCAGCAATATATTAATTATGATTTATACCGGACCATAAGTCTGAAGTGAATTATACAACACTAGATATTTAATTAAATCATTTATTATATTTTCTTTCTTTTTATTATATAAAACAATAGTATCAACATGAAGAGTATTTCTAGCAAAAGGCACATACCTTGGTTAAAGATATATTTGTACAAATTTAGTGAAGTGGGGGCTTTCCACTATGCTAAACAGGAACTCACCACTGGCCACCAACTGAGTCATGTCTTCCCGGCGCATAGAGTCTTATGAATACATTATATTGTTAAGATTCAGACTAGAACTAAAAAATCCACCGGGAGATCCGAACTGAAGTTGAGTTTGATTGATATCAACTATCCCATGCTTTTGCATACACTTTGGAAAATATCGATTTAGATAGCTCGTGTCACTACCTTTTTGCCATACAAATTTTTGTTTACAATAATTACATATTGCCTTAAAAATTAGTTGTTCGTCTGCAGTTGCACCTGTCTGCACTAATTTGAAATTATCCCAACACCGAGTCATTTATTTTGCGACTCTTCGTTTAGTAGTCAACCTAGTCGTTGTGATAGTGTTGGTCGTTTCTAATTCTTCGTCGATATCCTCTAAATTGACAATGAAATCAGTACTCCCAATCTCATAATTATTACCAAATTCGAGAATTGGAATATCATTTAATCCATTAAAATCATCATGAATTTGGTGGTCGGCACTTCCTTTTGTGTAGTATTGATCCATGTAGAAAATAGAAATATAGAAGTAGAATTGTAGAAAACTAGAAATGTAAAAATTCAAATATATTTTTTGCACAATAAAAGAGCTATTATTGACAATATAATTTTTTCGAATTGTGTAAATTAAGAGAGTTGTGAATGTGTTAAGAATATGAAAGTTTAAAGGAGTATTTATGTGGGTGGGGGGGAATTAACTATTGGGGAGGGAAAAAAAAAAAAAAGACCAAAACGGTCACAAAAGTGACCGTTGGGCTTAATGATCACTTTTGTGACTGTTGAAATTGGTTCCCAGACCGCGGCCCATGAGCTGGGTTGGCTCGTGGGCCTGGTCCGTGGGGCCAATCGAGGAGCCGACCCGTCATTTTCAACCCTTGAATTTTTTGGACGGCTCGGCCCGGGCTTATAACGGACCGAGCTTTTACAAGTCGAGCAGCTCAATTGCAATCCCTAGCTGCTCAATTGCAATCCCTAGCTGCACCTTCCAGCTAGAGAAATGGTGTTAAGATTTAACCATTTTTATCAGCATTAAGTCAGCTTATTATTTCCAGAATTAGCTTAATTAAAACCGAATTCACAATCCTCAACTCTAGCCTACAAGTAGCACTTCTTCCAGCATTGCTCGTCACTGGATGCTTGCCATTTTCTTGCTGTGTTAGCAACTTTGTTTGCTCCCACAATCAAACCAAGGTCCAGTTGAATGCCTCCCGCTGTAATTCTAGAATGATCTTATATTTTTACTCTTTCCTCTTTTATCCCAGATTGTAATGTATATAAGTCGCTACACCATGCAGCAAAATGTAATGAAGTGTAAGCTGTGATAATCTGTAAACCATAATTTTCAGATTTCGACTTAATAATTAATTTTAGAAGAAGTTCCGGCTGCCAATATTTTTCTTAGGAGTTTTGTTTTTAAACATTGAATAAAATATTGAGTTCTTCTCGTTATTCTATCTAATTCTTAACATTCCCGTATTTAATCAACGAGATTTTAAATATTAATCATCTTCTACATTATTGTGCTGCATCACCTAGTTCTCTCGAGACAAACTTCCTCGAATTCCTTTACTCAATTTGTTCTATACAAAGACATAATTATTTAGTCAAGAACCAAACTTAGCGGGGGCTATCTTTAATAACGTTTCCAATTTTTGACCCATTTTGAGTAACAATTAATTGCCTTCAATAGGCTCCTGCAAAAAATGATTAAAAAGCAAACAAGGAACCAAAGGACACTTGTGAGTGCTGATATTATTAGCAATGGCTTAGATGCTGATACGTTTCATATTTATCAAAATTCCATGGTGTCAACAGTCACAATTCGTATGGAGTCGACGTTTAAAATATGTAACAAACAAAAGAAAAGCTACAGATAATCAAGCGTAGAAAATAGTACGTCGACTCTATCAGAATGGACTTTATCAGAAAGGCTGAGGCATTCAGTAGAATGTAGGTCAGAATGTAAGAAGTTCATGATCACATTCATATTCCAGTACTGCTCATATCCCCAACAAGATTCAACTTACAACAAAAGGAAAGGGAGATGAAATAAGATAAAGAAGAAAGAAATAAGATAAAGAAGAAAAAAAAAAGGGTAGGATCTACTATAAAATCCAGTATCATCAGAAATACCAGTTAGTGTAACCAGGTTAACTGAGTTGTTTAAGTAGCAGAGGTCTATCTATACATATTACGTCGATAATGATCATCATTAAAAGAGAAGCGAGTGACTGGAGGTACCTCTAATTCTGAACTTGGAAAGGTTCTCGAAATTCCTTCACTCGAAGGTAATCTCAGTGTGTAATCTGGGAGGAAAGGATAAAAATCATTACTTGAAGAAGGAAGAACCATATTCATGTGAGGGTTACGATAGTTCATTCCATCAGAAGAGGGTGGTCCTGCACTCAATCTAGGCTGAGACAGAGGCCCCTGAATAGAAACTCCTGGCCTGATTTCAGTAAAAGGGCTTGGAGGAACATTGAGAAACTGGTCACCAACGAAAGCACTTCTAGACTCAACAAAAGGATTTGAAAAAAATCTTTCACCAGCACCTTCTGAAGAAATCTTTGTGAAACCTAATTGCGTACCAATGCCTGGACGGTTGCCTCTGTTAATCACTTCAAACTCATTATCAGTTGGCAACCTAAAAAGACCGGGATAAGCAACAGGAATTTTGAACTTGTCCACAGTGTTTGTTTCAGGACTAGATGATTCGATAACATTGCCAGAAGTTCCTCCACGTACCAGTGGCAAGCTATTGAGGTTTTGTTTCAGTGACAATTTAGCTTGCTGAAGTTTCTCAAGGACAGTACCTAAATCAGTAAAAGTGTTTTGAGGCATAACTGCAAGATCACGGGACGAAGGGCTTCCTGAAGAAACATACATCGGCATACTGTTTCCTTCATGAGAAGAAGAGATCTTTGCTGAAGGATAACTTGAAGTACAGCTGGGCAAACATTGATGAAAACTATGCAAAGATGCATCGTGATGATTTCCTGAAAATTGTTGATCACTATTCCCGACAGACATAGGACATGAAAATTCTGGTGCTGAAGATTCAAAAGTAATCATCCCACTGCATCTTTGATCCGATAAGTTAGTCTTGTTGGCATCTGGAATAGACGGCAAACTCTTGGACGTTTGGGGTTCTTCATCAAAGTATGCCTCCACCGGCTCTGACTTTGTTTCTTGGTTACCTGAACTTGTTGCTCCAGCGGTATAAGGTGGTTCGGGTGCTTTAATCTCATCTTGCTCTTCAGTCACATCTGAATGGTTCCCCGGGTCACATGAATCCTGGTGGTTCATGAATAACAAGTCAAATGGTTCAGCAATTTATGGAGAACTGGTAGAGAACGTTGAAAGGTGCTAATATAGAAATTTATGCTCAACTAAATAAAAGCAAACATGACATAGGAGAAATGCTCAAGAACTGAGTAACTGTATCCAAGTGCCTCATAAATGGATGGGATTAGAATTTCAGTAACAAAAAACGTTAGCATCGACCTTTTGCTCATAAGTTTAAGGTCTTATACATCTATTAGAGACAACAATAGTATCATCTAATAGTCTCTCGTGCATGATTGGGTTCTTCCCCCCAGACAAGTAAAAGGGTGGGGGCTAAGTGCTACGTCTTTCTCAAAATCATTGAAGGCACTACTTGCTCTGCTGTAAATCACAATGAATGCTTCCGCTTAGCTTTCTCAAAGTTCATATGTGTGGCCCCTGCTCTGGCATTTAGATGCATGGTCCCAGTATGAATATCTTGATTAGGAGAAATATAACTGAAACTAATGGAAGGGGCCTTACAGATCACGGGAAGGATAACATTTGTAAGAAGCAGAATACTCAGCCATATCTTGTTGGAAAACTCAAGAACAATACTGCTTCATCAATGGGCAGATTAATTAACAGTAGGAAGGAATGGGAACGAGCAGTGGCGGTGAGACAAGGCTCAACAAGTGACAATGTCAAAGACAGAAAGAAAGCAGTGTGTGCTTTTTACTTTCACACAGAAAAGGCTCTATGGAGGATTTATAGAGATGAATAGGTAGAAACAGTGGCTAAACTTAGAAGGTGTTACTATGGAAGTTGCATAATTCTTGTGCATCAATAGACCTGTCGATACAAAGAAATCAGTCATTCGTGGAATGATACAAGGAAATCAGTCATTGGTGGAATATAGAGCTCGTGTATATGCATCTTGGTCTATTATTTAATCTGGACAATTAACACTTTTGAGAAACTAGGTAAAGTACATTATTGTTTATTAGAAATTGATAAAGGCACGTTGAAGATGGTTATTATAACGGAGAAAATAAAGGACAATGGATGTGTCTAGACGTTAAATCTCTTGCATCTTGTTTCTGTCCTTCTATTTTATTTCCCCGACTGGGGAGTTTGGGAGCTGCATACTTGGACAATAGACAAGGGATAATCTGAAAAACTTAGAGCTGTAATTTAACAAATAAAAATACCCTCTACGTAGTCTTTAGGACAGGAAATAGAAGTCGGTCTTTTTATGAACCAAACATTAGATTGCATTACTGGTGAAAGTTTGAAACTGATAAAACTTTACCGGTGTGTAACTGTTATTCTCTCTGAACTTCTCCTCCCATTCTCTTTGGGCCTTCTCCTCTTCTTCATATTGCCCTATGAGTTGTGCTTGATGTTGTAATGCTCTTTCCATGTCATTATCTGCCCCATGTCCATTGACGTAATGGCCATTAGTTTCTTGCCTATGATTTTCCAGCACTACTGCTGGATTTTCCGGTAGGATCTTCTCTTTATCATGTTCAGGGCTTTTCCTAGGTTCAATGTCAGAGCAGTAGGTCGCTTTCACATGGACATCATTCTGCGACTCCTCTGTTGCTGATCTGGTAACAGTAAAAGAATGATTTCATTCCAAGTGCAATTAAAATCAGGCTTTCCAGTTCATGAATATGGTTAATTGATTGCCTTGGTTTAAATGCAATGAGCTGACTAAACAATCCATCCAAAGACTAGAAAGTGTTGCAGATTGGAGAAGAACCAACCGAAAGAAAAACAAAAAGGAAGAGAATAAAAACAATGTAAAATTTTGTTTTTCTTTTACCTTCAAACAGTTTTAACTTTTGAGAGTTTTCACCATGTGTGGTCATACAGCATGATTGGTTAAACTTTTACAAGGAAAAATAAAAAATAAAAAAACTAATTTTTTATATTTATTCTACATGCAAGTGTTCACCAAGCCCCCCACCTAGGCACAGGTAAAAAAGAAAAAAGAAACTCAAACATGTTTAGAGAAAAAGTTACTTAAAAGTAACTTTTAAGCTTAGCCAAACATGCTCTATTGAATGTGTTTGCAGTAGCAGAAAGCAAACTAAATTACAGATCACTGAAGTCATGTTCCAGATGAAAGAGTTGCACAGACCACGGAAGTGTGTGCAGATGTCATCACATGAGGTTAATGCCATCATAAGATTAAATATTAAATCAGAACATTTAATAGCTCCCAAACTAAGTGTGGTGTGGGTAATTATCAGAATTCAAAGCAAGAAAATACCTAGTCTCCCTGTGCCTTATCCTGCGGCATGATTTACCAACCCGCCTCGTTGAAGAACCAGTTGATGCAAAACTAGCACGTCTCCTCACTAAGTCCATGTATTTCTTCTTTTCGAGAGAATACTGCAAATCCTTACCACTTTTCCAGGACAGGCTCCTACCAGTCGATGGAGAGGATTCAATTTCAGAACTAGAATATGCCTCTGTATCATTTCTTTTTACTTTTATGTTGGTTGAAGCTTCATTTCCCTTTGGCGCATCATAATGAGAATTAGATTCACAGAGAGTTTCTTCCTGATCAGAGCTTGAATCAAATCCCTCGGACACATCACTTATCCCGTGATCCTCTAAAATTGCAAGAACATCAGCAGTTGCCATCTCAGCTTTCTTTCTTTGTAGAGACACAAACTTTAGCTGCTCTTCAAGTTCTGCCACCTGCATATATATATATATATACACACACACACAGATTTTAGGGACAAAGCCAAATTTCATTA
Source organism: Forsythia suspensa (assembly GCA_023638005.1). Classification (NCBI taxonomy): domain Eukaryota; kingdom Viridiplantae; phylum Streptophyta; class Magnoliopsida; order Lamiales; family Oleaceae; genus Forsythia; species Forsythia suspensa. The sequence goes on along the minus strand of CM042674.1, from coordinate 31,598,467 downwards.
TTTGAGAACATGTGAACCAGCTGAACTAAGATTTATGAACAGGGTAGGTGGAGAAAATGTCTTCCTACTTACATGTACGCTCTTCATCTCTCATTGTTTGTTGTGGGTTCATTTTTTTGGGTCAATTTAACCAATTCTTGAAGCAAACCAATCATAATTTACTTAGTTTCAACCTTTCAGGAAATGAAGCTTGAAATTTTGAATGTAGTTTACAATTGCCACGTGTTACTTCCTAATCTAAGTTAATTAAGATCAGTTTTAATTGAAAACATGGTCCAACTGACCAAAGAAGTCAATACATATTACATAATAAACAATGTGAGATGGAGGGGAGTAGATCAAATACTGAAACTCACCCTCTTGGCCAGTTCATCAGCTCTCTGTCTTGCTGTTTTTGAGACAGATCTCTCAGATAACAATCTTGCCCGAAGAAACTCAATTGTCATTGCCTTTGGGTCTTCCATGCTATTATTTTCCCTGATATAGTAACTTCAGTATCAGAAAAACTATGGAAATAACATCAACTAGCTCAAGGATGACAAATATAATATATCTGTCCCTTTTCAGCAAATAGAATTTCTCTTGCTCTGGATGGATGAAATGCAAAGAAATTCCAACATGGTCAAACTAAAATTATAATGTCATACAAAAACCAAGGTTTCTGTGACTTGAAGCCTACACTCTCTTCAATACTCTCAAGTAAAGTAGTTTGAACACTGACAATTGCCAATGGCAGAGACGAGATTTTTTGGTTGGGGGCCTGGTTTCTTCACAGCATATCTTTAGGATTGAAAAACCGTCAAACGACGAGTTCACAATAACAAATCAAATATGGTCGTTAGAAATGGATTTAATAATCATATTTCTTTTAACTCTCATTTCGATGTCACCTCTTTTAGCTTATTTTCAGGATATGTTCTTCACTCGTCAAAATAGGTTCTTGGTACCATGTCGAAATGCTCATAGCAAATTTCGCAACGCATCTTTCGAATTGAAAACCGCTAAACAGTGAGTTCAAATAACTAGAAATAGATTAAATCATCAACTTTTTATCATTTAATTTTCCTTTCAGCATCATATTTTCCATCTTATTTTCGGACTATGTTCTTCACAAGTCGGGGATAGGTTATTAGTTCCGTTTTGAAGTGTTCATGACAAACTTCTCAGTACATCTTTCGGATTGAAAAATCGTTCAACGGTAAGTTCAAAATAACAAGCCAAAAAAGACGGCTAGAATTGAATTTAATAATCCAATTTTGTTTCCTTTTTTACATCAATTTGACTCATCTAGAACTATAATTAAATACAAAATTATGAAGAAATTTTGAGGCGTTACAATGAGTTTTAAATAATTCTTTTTATAAAAAAAAATTAAGACTCAGCAAAAATATATCATAAAACCTTGGCGGGAAATTTAATTTATTTATATTGCACACAAAGTAAACTTCAAATGCATCGCGACTTTTTCTTTGATTATACATTGAATTCAAGAACCTAATCTCAGAGAGTGAATTGTGATCGTTTAATGCAAGAAGCAAGATATCAACTGTAGCATCCCGAATTTTCATTACTAGCCAAGACTTAATTGCACAAATACGAAAGTCTAGGGACCAAATTACTGGTTTGCTCATAATTGAGAATCTAACTGCAATTATCAAAAATATGCAGATTTTTGTCCCATGAATAGTATCGTGAACTGTAATCTTGCCTACCAATGATTTGCTAAAAATAAATATGTTTAATGTCCTATTACATACATATGGTAATAAAATAGTTGATTAGATGTTAATATATATATATATATATATATATATATATATGATTTTGATATATGATTATATATATATTATATATATATATATATATATATATATATATCCTATGACATATATATGATAGATAAAATAGTTGATTAGATGTTAATGTGTTTATAATTGTATATATACATATAATTGTGTGATTAACTTAAATCATTCATATAATTTAAGGTACGAATATATATATTTAATATGCTCTTGCATATATATAGTAGATAAAATAGTGATTAAATGTTAATATGTATATGATTGCATATGATAATGTGAATAGCTTAAATTAGTCTTTAATCATGCATATAATTTAAAGTAAGAATCTATATTTTTCTATTAATGCATACAAGTAATATAGGATAGTAATTAATGAAATTAAAAATTTCCATGCATTGCAAATCTCAACCTCCCCCTATAAATACCCACCATTTATGTAAACAAGAAACACAAATACACAATCTTTCTTCTTATCCTTAGAATAAGAGAGAAAATAGAAGAATTTCAAATTCTTGAAGTGATCTTATTTTATTTCAAGTTTCAAGTAAAAGGTGAGTGCGCAGTATGTTTTGAGTAATTTTTTCATATGTTATTTCTTCGTCTATGTTTATGTTTTGGTCCGTATTATGTAAGATATGTTAAGTACGGATCAGAGTTTAGTAGTGCTGTGCACAAAAATTTGGTACTATCTAAATTCGGTCCAATTTCCGTGTCTTCCTATGCAAGTATAATTTTATGTTGAAATACATATATGAAAATTAATTACTTATGCACACTTATTGAGATTTATCTCACAAGTATAACATTTCCCCCCTTCAAAAAATAAATGGTTCGAGACAGTCGGTATGGAGATAGCTTATGATTACGAGAGTTTTTAATAATAAATTATCTTTATGGAGCGAGTGTTAATTTTTTTATATTTTAGTATTAAAGATATTTTCTCCTTAAGTTAAATTTTATTAAACTCATTACACTATTTAAAAGATTGGTATGTTATGATAAATGCTTTTATTATTAGTTTATTTTGTGTCAATAATTCTATTTATACTTTAAGGGTTTGTTTGATTTTGATTAAAATCAAATTTTTTTTTTTATAAAAATTGATAAAAGTCAATGAAATGTGTGGTTGAAAAGTTGTAAAAAGTTGTGAGACAATGAAATATGTGGTTAAAATTAATTGTTAACTTTGACTTCAGTTTTTTAACAAAATTTTAATTGATTTCAAATGGAGCTTAAGTCCCTTCAAAGTAGTTTTAATTTACGATTTAATGGCACTCGAATCGCTAAGGATTCGGGTAGTCACATCATCTACTACTAGGTAATTTCATTTTCCTTAGTTTTCCCCTCTTCTAGCAAATATAACTGAGACCATTAGATAGATTCAAATCGGTGCAACTATTGTAGAGTGTAGACAGTAGATCAATGCAATGTTAACAGGATTGTTTCAGCTAGAAAAGACACCTAACTAACTTGCAGTTGGTGGAAAGTCATTCAACTGATTAGTATTTGTGATAGTACAAACTTTATTGAAACCTGAAATAGGTACTTTTAGCATTAGAATCCCCAGCGATTCAGTGACACACTACTACACGCAAAATTTATGGATTGAGAGTACAGATTTGATTTATATATAACAGCTCAAACCTAACTCACGCATCACAACCACTCTTTTTGTCATATCATAGGCACCAATTGCGGTTCCTTTCTATTTGTTGATATGTATAATAAAAGGAAGTCCAGCAGGTCCATGGAAAAATACTAGCAAGATGGGACATTAACCAGGAATGAATCACAAACCACGTCTACTGTAACAGGAGTAAATATCAAAAGGAGGAACCTAGTGATAATTCATATGCTTTCTTCTTAACAACAGAAAGCATATCCTGTAAGCGACAACGAAAAAAATATTTGGTTTTCTATAGGTTTCCTTAATGATTTTGAGATGTACAGTTTTAATTACAAATGAAAGAAGTTGACTGCAACTATCTTGTTTTCCATTACACACACGTGGAACTTTCTCCAGCAAGGAGCAAATTATTGAGCTACTGAGTCTTTAGATAATTAAACCACACTTACAATTCTAGTAATGTAATAGTAGGGGAAGGGAATAATGTAATTATCCTGTCCATCAAAAGAACCCCTGTTCTCCCTTTTCTCTCTCCCCTCTCTCTCTCTCCCTCCCTAGTTTGGACCAAGAAAGAAACCACCGTCCAACTCCCTCCACCACTGGAAGGTTGCCAAAATAACCATCATTACAATTTCCAACTATCACAATTTGACAAATACTTAATTTGAACATACATGGGATTGTGATTTGCATGAGAGAAAATCAAAACGAAAGGGACAACAGATTGCACTCACATCAAAGCCTTCTCCTATGAAAATCAGCACATCCAAACATAATTATTTTCATATGTCAACTTCAATTGTATTAATATCTTTAGGCACTTGCATAAACCAGATTTGCGACAAAAATAATATTTTCCAGTGAGCTAAATGACTAAGATGCTGGCCAGAACATCTCAACAAATCGTTCTTTCGATGTGCCACCCATGACAAAGTTTTCAACAGTAGAAATTAATACAGTAGATGGTTTCCAGCTTTTTTTTTTTTTTTTTTTTTTTTCTGAGTCCAGCGATTGTGGATATAATATGGAGGGGATGAAGCACATTATGTTAATTTCAATGCTATTGGCAGCCCTGGCAGGTTATTGAAACAAAATAATCGTTGGGTGTTATGATAGTGCTTTTAGGTGGTGAATTGAGAATTGAAGAAAATCTTATGGTTAACTGGAAGCTTTCGGCTGGAAAAGGAGAAATGCGAAAACACAAAGAAGAAGAAGAAGAGAGAGTATCCACCACAAATTTTGGTGAAAGTGACAGACGAAATCACCCCATCACCGTTCATGTTATTAATTTGAAGCATAACAAAAGTGGCAAATTGTGTCTAATAAATTAGCCACCTTGATAACCAACAAACAAGACCGCGTGAATGTGTGTGCGCACATTTCTATTCATCTTTATGTGCTTCAAGTAACACAATAATACAAAACAAGATGCAGCTAGTTTAGTAATTGCTATGAGAGCACTCGGACAGTTTTCAATGACTGTTGAACTTCTCTTATCAACAAAAAGAAAGATAATGACTGCTGAACTCCACGTCCGCCTTATATGCCAATGTATTTGCTAGTGTTATCCTTGTTTTGCAAGTTTCTGAATGTTAGCTGCAATAAGACGTAGTACTTAATGGAGTTGAATCTGACCAACAATAGTCCCATGAGTAAGTTAATCTAACAGAAGAAAAGAGGGACATGGAGGGATCAAAAGAAGGACAGAACAGAGACCAATGAAGATGAATTGGATAAAAGAATGAGCATTTATATAGTCTTCCCTGGGAAACGTCTGGAAAAGTAGGTTTCTCACTTGTCATACAGCATGTTTGGTTGAGCTTAAAAGTTACTTTTAAGTAACTTTTTTGGCCAAACATGGTTCAAGTTTTCTAAAAGTTCTTAAGTGTTTGTTTACTAGAGTTTAAAAGTAGTTTTTTTTTTGGAAGATTTTGAAAAAAAAAAAAAGTTAAAAAAAAACTCTTCCAAACATGCTCTAAATATTTTAAGTTTTTTTCAAGCTTAGCGAAACATGTTGTATGTAAACGTCAAATCCTATGGCAACTAAGCTCATTGGTATGCAGATTTTCAATTCAATTATTCAAGTTATAATGTTACCTTTCAACTGCCAATAATTCTCTTCTACCTTTATATTAAGGCACCTCAATGGATCCCATTATAGTTTGACAATTCAGAATTCACATTGAATGAGGACACAAAAATAGTAAAGTTCCATAATTTATCCATGCTGAACAACACTGATAAATGGAACCACTAAACCTCTCGCAAATCACATAGTAGTCTGCTTTTTCAGTACCACATACACTAGCATGGAACAGTAAGCTTGGCAAGGATTTGTCTTCTATAGTAGACATCTAAAAATAGCGAGATCAATAATTTATCTTTTTCCCGTTGAGTTATGGAGTGCATCTCTTTACACAGGATTTTGCACAATCAAATATGTACAGAATAATTACTAAATTTCGGCTATGCATTGCAACCACAGTCAGACAAGTTATTACATCAACTGTAAAAAGAGTATAATAAAATTCCCAAGATTTTAAGTATACAATCATCAATCAAAACTAAACTTGCAGCAACAAGGCTTCTTCTACTGTGAGTCTGTAAAAGTTCTAACTTCAATTATACACAAGTTCTAACAAATCTGAGTTTTTTGATTTTTCAAAAAGAACATGAAACTCGAAAACTTTGATCCGCAGGTTATATCTAAGTTCCTATATAACCCAAAATGAAAAGAACAATTGGTTTTTTCTTCCTTTTTGACAGAATATAATTAAAATTACTCATAGATCAAAACCCGCAAAAGAAAAACTCCAAAAATTAAAATTTCAACACTGATAAATGAAACTATCGGAGGAAAGGCATAAAGAAATATCTTTACCACTGCAAGCATAACTGGTTTTTCTTTCTTTATTTGCGCAGAACACAATTAAAAGCACTCATAGATCATAACCCACAAAGGACAGACTCCAATAATAAAATTTCAGCACCATTGAAAGAAATTATTAAAAAAAAAAGGATCGTTACCTCTGTTCTTGATCTTCGTTCACAGAACTTGACATTTTTCAGCTCTTTTAACTTCTGTGAAAACTGAAACTACACTGCACAAGAAAGATCAGAACAAGATTTAAAGACCAGATAAAGCAAATTCTAAACCCACATATTAAAGCCCATTTAATGTATCATTTGGGAAATGAAACAAATTGAAAAAAAAAAGTGGGGGGATCATAATTTTTATCCAACCCCTTTTACCTTAAGAAGTACGCTGACTGGTGACTGAGTTGAATCCGATGAATTAGAGTCAATGATTTCATTCTTTGGTAGATTTTCCTCTTTTTTGCGCGTGAGTGTGCGTGTGTTTTCCCAAGGGCCCTTTGAGAGTGAAAAGAAGCTTCTGATTTACGACAAGAGAAAATGCCCAAGTATGACACATTCGCAAGAACACTATATCATTGGAAATATTTGCACCTTGGTCGATTGTATTCGACTATTCGGGATTTAACTTGATTATTCGGACTTAACGCTGTTGTGTTTGATTGCACAAGATTTTTCATAGAAAAATATTTTTTTGTACTTATTTTTCAATTGATATGTTTAATTGTACAAAATTTTTCATGAAAAAAATATTTTCCCACCTATTTTTCAGGTGTGTTTGATTGTAACTTTTGTTTTCATATAAAATATTTTCTCATTTTTTTTGTTTTGGCCACATTTTCCTTGTTTTCAAGAAAAATATTTTCTTAGAGTGTTATTTTCCATGAAAAATTTATCTTATTTTTCAATTAATAATTTTTTAGCAATTCAATTCTATGGAATTCATTTTCTTTCTACTCAATTTTTTTGCTTGCAATCAAACACTTCTTTTTTCTTTTCTTTTCCTTTTTTAACAGTGTGGTCCTTAACTTTTTATATTTGTAATATACTATTTATCATTATAACAAGATACGTGATATGTCCGTCAATGAGTATGGATGGCAAAATTATCGAATTGTTCTACCCGGTGCAGGGATGGAATCGTGGACTTCACCTTGTCTACGTTTTTTAATATAATTTAAGTTTTTAACTTTAAATTTTATTTAATACGTAAGTAAGTCAGTAAACTGGATGGGAAATAAAAATATTTTAATTCTCATCTTATGTGTTCTACTCATGGAAATTTCCAATAGTATAGAAGATGAGGAGGGCTGCTTCTTAACTAATCCTATCGACCAGATTTGCGATACGGACAGACAGAAAAAAGAATACAAGTAACAGATGCAAAAGAGAAGAACGAAGATTATTGACTTGGTTGTTGACTGTTGTGAAATAATTGCAAGTATACGATGTCGTCAAACAAGTAGTAAAGCGGATTTTATGAATCCAGAATGTTGATCATGATACCACTATTAATTTCAATTAATTAAGCTCTACGTAAATTTGAAACCAAACAACACCAAAAGAATATTTAGTTTATATATATCTAAAAGCTAAATTAATTATAATCTAATTCATAGTTTATGGTTGATCACAAGAGAAAGAATTATTTTGTTTTATAAAATAGATCGATTATAAGAATGTCGGGACTAACTATCAAGTTCAATTTCAACTACTAAGTTATGATCATCTACTTACATTGTTTTAACAATCAAATTTCGCAAAACCTTTTGATATCCTTCCTCAAGCAATACCAAACCTACTCAATTAAGTAAAAATATTATATCTCTATGTAAATTTTAACTTAATCGAGAGCGTTAAGACCAACTCACTTATAAACAATTACACAAACTATAAGAATATATCTCTATTTCTTATGTAAATTCGTTTTCCTATCGCGGTGCTTAATTAGTGAATTATTTATCAGTTTCAACACAAATTCACAAGCATAATCATAAATTGGTTAGTTTCATGAAATTACAATATAAACACGATAGAAAATTAAGACACGACAAGCTTCCAAGTCAAGCCTTAATAACTAAAATCAAACAATTAACAATGTCTACATCGTTCGTCCCAACACGGAGAATTTTAGCAACGCGTGATATTGTTCGAATAAAAACAATATATTTTAATAGAATACATCATTAGGTACAATAGATAGAAAAGAAAGAGTTGATAATCTAATCTTGCACAAAGTCTTGATAATCAACCATTGAAATCTTCTACGAAATCTTGATCTTCCCTTGCGTTTTCCACCAAGTTCTCTCTTTAATTTTGTATCTTCTATCTCCATTCTCCATCTCCTTTTTTATATAGATTATGTCATTATATAGTTCTTTATCTTCATTGAAATTCGTGCTCCCAGAAACAACAAAAATACCCCTGGTTTTAATCCAATTTTCTACCAAGTTCTTCTCGGACGAGCTGCGGCTTGCTTGTCGCAACCTGACTGTGACAAGTAGCCCCTTCAGGGGTTGTCGCGGCCGGATTGCGACCCGGAGTCCCAGTTTTTGTATTTGCCATTAATTTTGCATTTTTGTCCCTGGTCTTTTAAAGTAATTTAATTTGGTCCTCACTTGAAATTTTCATGCAAGTTTGTCTTTTTGCTTTAAATGCCTCACAATTTGTGTATTCACCTGTTACAAAAATATTCATGCCTAATTAAGTAGTAATATGCTCAAAGCCTCAAATTATAGAAATAAATCAAGTTTATTCACAAAGATAGACGTGTAAAACACATTTATCATTGACTCTTCAAGTATTTCACAGTCTGAATTTCATCAAATTCCAAATTTTACTTAGCTCGTCTATTTATTCAAGAACAGATTTAAATAATTACATGATTTAATAATCAAGTGATTGCCAAACTTTGAAGGTGATTTTATGTTGGTAACTAAATTTTATTTGATTTTATATTAGTCATGGAGTTTAAATTTGTTACAATACAATATTGGAATATAAATTTTCATTCAATTTAGTCATTATGTTCATATTTGTTCGTCTTATTAGTTCACATCCTAGTTACAAATAAGTAGACTGTTATGTCACATTTTCATTAGCCGAATTAACGGACACATGTAGACAAATGATCAAAAGTATAATAAAGTGTAAGTACAACAAAGTTCAAAAATATAATAAAAAAAAGTCATAAAAGAAGTCATAAAGAAACTCAAAAAGCCCCTCCGGTCCTAAATAAAATGAGTGAAAAAATAAATAAAAAATCTCAAGAACAAGAGCCGTTCAAAAAAGATCTTATCTAGTAACTATATTAACCCAGTCATCTACGCGTTAGTCAAACAAGAAATTCTTGCTTCTGCTTGTACATCAAGTTATTTAAAACCCCAGTATATATATATATATATATTATTTACTTATTTCCATTCAATTCTTCATCAAAAATATATTCTGATATTCATATATATTTCCAAAAATTCCTTAAAATTTTCTTGCACACAAATTCTTGTTTTTTCTGATATTTCTGAAGCAAAAATCATGTCCATGGATGACTTTCGTGGTGGAATAATTAGGCAACCCAATTTTTCCTATGAGGAATCAAACACCGGCGTCGATTCATATCCCGGCTGGGAAAATGATTTTTATGCATACACAACTGGATTATATAGAGAAGATTTTGGGGAAAAACCCCATCGACGACCTTCTATGATTCGATGGAAATCTGGAAAAAGGGTTGATCCGAGGTTGCTGATGCTGCTGGAATCTTTCAGGGAAATTTATGTTAAAAGACGTGAATTTTTCAAGAAAGTTTTCCCTGGAAATTATGAAGATTTCGTGGCTGTTTTTAATAAAACTGCTACTGCTTCGAGGAAGAACAAAGAGGTGAGAAGTTTTCGGACCATTGGAAGGAGCCTCAGCCTCGGTTCACGGCGGAAACCGCCCGAGATAAGGCCTCAGCGGTTCAAAGTTCGGACCCCAAATGTGATCGTGGCTGGAGGAGATGGACAGGGTGATCAAAGTGACAAGGGTGATACTGGTTCCAAAAATCCAAACAAATGAATTTGTGACATTGGTTGACCCAATGAATAAGATCCTGTACAAATTGACGGTTTTACTTCTATTTACAAGGCAATCAAAGTGACGAGGGTGGTATGTTTCAATTGGTTTCAAAAAATCAAGTTGAATTTGATATGTAAAGTGTAAAATTTTATATATTAGAGAAACACAAGTTTCTATTAATAATGTTTTTAAAACTTTCAGCTAAATATATTTTTTGTAACTATTGAATAAAATGTCTATTTCTCTAAAGTCGTAACATCATACAAGAGAATTGTGAATATGTAAATAGTGATCAACGATGTATTAAATTTTGATTTGTTTCTTTTTGAATTGTCAATAATTCTTTTGCATGTAAAAATATATTAGATGAACAAATTTATATATATTTTTATTTCTACTTGTCCAGATTTTATAACGTTTGACTTCAGATTAGCTAACTATAGGGTGGGAAACTGGGCGAGCTTGCTCGGTTCACATTTTGGAAAAAAAAAATTGAAAATTTGAAGTTGTTTAAAAAAATAATTTAATTTGGAAAAAACATAATGAACCGATTCATGAGCAGCTTGGCTCAACCCACAAGCAATAGGTCGAACAGAGCCTCCTACTAGATCACGAGCCAGGCTCAGGTTCAGCTAAGCTCCAACGGGTGGAGCCTAGCTAGCCCTTTGGGTCGAGCTAGACTTGTTTAGTAATAGGCCGAGCACGGTTCGGTTCGATTCATTGCCACTCTAATTAACTATATATACAAGCAATTATCATAGACCTGACTTGGTTTTTGGAATTTCAACTTGACTTGGACTTGAAATTTAGGCTTGAACTTAGACTTGGTCTTGGGTTTGGGCTAGGTAGCACAATCCTATACACACAGACTGAATTTTAGGATAGGAAAAACCATATTTCATTGTGACGTTCTAAAAAATACTCCATATTTGCATTATTTGAAAAAATCAAACATTTAAGGTACTTTTCTAAAAAGTTTGTTTAAGTTGTGTCTAAGTTCTGCTTAGACGTGAAGCACGGCTTCCACGCTTAAACACGCCTCACGCTTCACGTCTCACCCTTGTCTCGAAGCCTAGACCCAAAAAACTTAAAACTTGACATCCACGCATTACGCTTTTTAGAACATTAATTTTAGGTAAACATGCATTATTTTTGAATTAATTATGTTTTGATTAATCAGCCAAACAAATGGATGGAAAGACAACAAATGTGACCTTAATTTAGATATCAATTTTATCTCTATATTATGAAAGCATCTCCAATGCACTCTATCTATTATAGTATACGTAGCAAGTAAAATAGACGAACTTCCAGTATATGTGGCACTACGTCTATTGAATAAATGGTCAAATTAAAAATTCATCTCCAATAGGTTTCGTTTAAAACTAATAATATCGTTTATATGACATTAATTTTTTTTAAAATTGGCGGGTCATTAGTTTTTATTTTCTTCATCCGATTTTTTTTTTAAATAAAATGCTTTGTTGAGTCACTCGATCTACAAGTCCATCTAAATTTAGATCGATTTTTAGACGTAGTTTATGTTGTTGGTATGTCATATCAGCTAGACAGAGTCTTCGTTAGCATGTATTGAAGATGTTTTTTTATAACTTCTTCTATCTGTGCTTATGTGGCACGTCTAAAAAGTAATAGACGGGGTGCATTGGAGATGCTCTTAGTTAATCACATTCTTGTAGGGATACAATTCTTCAATTACACCAGTGACCTAATTCACTGCAATTTCACACTTCATAGTCAGTAGTTTAAACATCCAGAGTCATGAAAATGTATTTCCACGTAATTAATTCGATTCATCGTTATTACATACAAATGACTTTGAATTTTCAAAATTTCATAACAAAAATGTAATTTTGTAATTGAAATTTTGCATGATTTTCATTCGTTTTCGATTATGGTAGATATTTGTAACCATAATTGTTAGCTTGTGTAACCTAATTTATCGTATTTAAATTTAGAATATGATGTCTGCATTTTGAGGTGTTGATGCTAAGTGTGATTTTCAATTTCTTTGTTGTAACATTAATTATTAATATATAATTACTTTTAAAGGGAAATAATCTCCTCCCATTTAGGAAAATTAATTATTAATATATTATTACTTTTAAAGGACACGTGTCCTGTGACATTTATAAATCCTCCCCACTATGAGGAGGGATCATTTTCCTACCTTTAAATGTGATAATGTTAAAGTCGGGTTATGATATCTGCATTTCAAGATGTTTGAGGCCAAATGTACCTTACCTTTCTCAAGGAATTCCCTTTCACACACATAATTTGAACCCAATTTCACTCCTTTTAGCAAAGGAATCAACCAATAAAAGAATGTGTTTGTCCCCCAGGCATATCTCCATTCCCTTTCACACATATACCATATGAACCCAATTTCTCCACCCCTTTTTGGAAGCACCTGGAGGCAAAGCGAATCAACCAATAAAAGAATGTGTTTGTCCTCTTAACTTAAATTTAGTGACAATTGTCGATGTAGAAAATATATGGACCGCACTTCACGCAATAAATTGAACTTTTCAAATTCAACTTTGCCACTATTTTTCTTTTTCTTTTTCTTTTTCTTTTTTTGGGAAATTGGTGCAAATAGTCCCCTAACATATATTCATCGTATGATTTTGATCCCTAACCTTTCATTTTTTACAGAGAAATCCCAAAAATATGTCATTAGGTGCACAAATAGTCTTTTTAGACAAAATATGTCCAAAATGTTTGTTAATTTTGCTCGTAGATTACACTCCCCTTTAATAGTAGGGGCCAATTTGTCAATTCAAAATTAAATAATAAATCAAAAATTATAAAAGAATTATAAAAACTAAAAAAATAAAAAAGATCATCTTCTTCAACCCACTCACTCCAACTCCAATTAACACACCCATCAATACACACCGTCACACCACTGCTGAACCGCTATCGGGGGAGACTTTTCGCAACGCCACTCTTTAATCTACCATTAATTTGAAAAGGGTGGGGGAGGGGGGTCCTTCCTTAATTTTCCATTAATAACATAAAGAAGTGGGAATTTCTCCCCCCCCCCCCAAAAAAAAAACCCCAACCCCAAAAAATTTGTCATAATGGCATAAATGAGGGGGGGAGGGGGTAAGTCTCTCGGTGGTGTGTGTTGATAGATGGGGTGAGTTAAAGAAGATAATGATTTTTATTTTTTTAATTCTTTTTCAAATTTTTTTATTATTATTTATTTTAGAATTGACTTATTTGTCTATGCTATTAAATTAGAGTATAAACAATATGCAAAACTAATAGATATTTTGGACAAATTCTGTCAAAAAAAAACTATTTGCGCACCTAAAGACATAGGTTTGGAACCTCTCCGAAAAAAAAATGAAAAGTTATGGACCAAAAACGCACGATGAAAATACCTTATGGACTATTTGTGCAATTTTTCTTTTCTATTGTTGTATGTACTGGGTTTGGGGATTTTATGGAAATTTTCTCGTTTTGGGAATCTTAATTAATACGAATGTTTGACATTAATTTAAGAATTAATTGGAAAAAGAATAAACATGAAACGTTGTTAGTATAGTTGGTTCAGGCAATCCAATAGCCTTGTGGGGTAAATTTAATAAACGCTCACCGAACTGTCAAGTTGTAAATACTTATTCACTATACTTTGGAATGTCACCAATAACTCACTAACCTTTGGTTTGTGTCCACCATCCACCACCCCTTATCTTCTCGTTTGAATATGCAGACGGAAAACGCCAACATGGCTAACAACATATGATGTGGCACCAATCAAAAGTTTCAATTTGTACAACTCAGACTACCAATCTAACTCTATCCGCCACGTAATAAGCGCTGAAGATAAAACACGTCTTTGAACTCAAAAACGCAAATTGCATTCTTCAATTCAACAGAACATTTTTCCCAAATCAATCCCCATTCTCAATCCCTTTCTGCCCTAATTTTGAATTTGCAAACTATATTTTTGCTGTGAACCAAATGACGATGGAAAATGTGGATGTCTGGAAATAAAGCGAGCGCAATGTGTATGATGCTGGGAGAGAACAATAAGGATAGGTAGGTTGGGTTGGGGTGCGCTTTTTACGGACGTCCAAATACTTGTGACTATTCAAATAGGTAGATCATCTTATCCACCCACATTATAAGCGTGTAATCAATGGTCTCTTGAGGAATGCTAACCGCAAAGCTACTTTGGAGAAGAAGTTGCAGAGAAAGATGTTATACCATCACATTATGTTGGCAATGGTTCTCTTGGTGGTTTTGGTTCAGAATGTCCTCTAATGGGATATAATTTGAAGTTTTATGGGTTTGGTTGGTGGTGCTATGTTTTGTTTGCAAAGTAGTTCAACTTTGAAGCCCAATTTTTGAGCAAATGTGTTTGTGAAAATGTCTAACAGACAATATTGAAGGGCGGACTGTTGGTGTGTCTAGAGTTGATGTAGGGATGGTCAAGGTTTGTAATTTTCATTAGTTGTATTGATGGTTAGATCGTCCATTTAAATGCTAGTGTATTTTATTTTTATTTTGATAATCTGAGGCTAAACTTGTGCTGATTCACCATTGACTGTGTACCATAACCATTGCTATTGCTAAAGTATTGCTAAAGTTTCATTTAACCTACTGCTAAAGGATTGCTAATGCACCATAACCATTCACCTAGTTGAAGCACCAAAACCATTCATGTAAACTGATTTCATTTCACTTAGCTGATGTACTTTCATGTGAAGTTCATTTTAAATGCAGTTATACCTCTACCATTATGTTGAGGATTACAGTTGAAGTTCATTTTAAGTGCAGTTGAAGTTCTTCCATTTAACCTGCTCATTTAATAAAATTAACCATTCTCCAAATGCATTCAATTTAACTTATCAAAATGAGGGAAAATGATAGCTTTATTCAAAATAACATAAGACATACACATCATAATAACAAAATATCAACACCCCTACCTCTTCATTCAAACTGACAAAAAGAAAACATCCAAAGTGACAAAACTAACTTCAACCCTCATTTTCATTCAAATATTATACACACTACCCCTCACAATTCTTCTATTTTTGGTTCTCTTAGATTTCATCATAGCTTGTTCTTCTTGTTCCATCTGCTGCAAATCATCCACCATGTTGTCAAAAGAGAACCTCTGGGTCTAAATTTCATTAATCATATCTGAAGCCAGTGCATTGCCCATACAAGTTCCATGCACATCTGGAGTAGGTCCACTCTTGTTATAGAGAGGCTGGCATAATGCCAGGAGTAGGCATAAACTGGAACTTAAATGGTGGTGGCTCGAGAGTAGCAATTGAAGCTGACTTCTAAGATCTTCTAGGCTGAAGTTTACCATACGCATGAGAGACAAATACAAAAAGCAGACATGAGTAATAATAATATGGATACAAATTTTGCAATATGATGATACATAATAAATAGCAAATACCAAAAACCAAATAAGCAACAACATATCAGTATCATTACCCTCGACTGTGATTTCTGGGTTACATTCTGACTCTCAACATCAGGTATGGATTGATCCATGTCCTGTTCGAACCAAGCTTGTCGATAACAAGATGATGTGTTAATTAAATAATAACAAGCATGGTGCTCAAATTTAAAGCTATGCAAACATAAAACAACCTCATGTGGTCTATCATGTCTGTTGTGATATCACTTATTATGTCCAGTTAAGCCACATAGACTACAAGTCATGGTAACTGTTCCATATCTCTTCATCTTGCTCGTCATACCATTTTGCTTAACCGCAACCTCTTTAGCCTACATCATCCTCTTCTTTTGTCTTCTACCTCTTCGAGCTACATGCCAAGTAGGTGGTCTGAAAGGGTCTCTATCCACTGGAGCCCACAGCTTCTTACCATTCAGAAGCATCACAAGATTTTCGTAGTAAGTGGGGTATGTGCTCACATTGTAATAATCATGTACATATTGAAGTGGTTGGTCACTTTTCTCTAAAATTTTAGCGCAAGCATGTCCACATGGAATGCCTGTGAGATCTCACTTTCTACAAGCACAAGTGCAGGAATCAAGATGAATAACAAACTCACCATCCCTGCTCTGTACATATCACTGAGGCCCCCCGGACCAACTTGGCATGTCTATATTGTTGACTAACTTGGCATGGATTTTAGGGCACAGTGGTCCTACTATTCTCCCCATCTTATCCCTTCTATTTTGGATCCTCTTCATACAACTAATATGCATATCTATCAACATTGTCACAATGAATTTATCTCTATCCTCCAAAACAACTTTATTGAAGTACTCACACTTGTTGTTTAACAGTATGTACTTTTCACCTTTGTCGTGAAGTGGGACTTACTCCACTCATTGTGATCCCTCTTCAATAACCACTGATAAGCAGGCTTGAATTTGTTTTCCATCACTTGCATCCAAAACTTGTAGTCCACAACAGCAGTAGATTTTGTTATCTTCCAAAGAATTTTCTTGAGAACCAATCCCCTAAACTCTGCTCTAATAAAATTAATATACATATACCCCACACAAAATCTATGCTCAGTGGCTGGATACATTTCCTTAAGCACATTATACAATCCTTTATGCCTGTCATTTATAATGGTCCACTCATTGCAATTCACAATCTTCAAGTCTCCACCCAAATGTCTCATTAACCATCACCAACTGGATGTATTCTCCCTCTCTACAATGGCAAATGCGAGTGGGTAAATGGAGTCATTGGTATCAAGCGCTACTACAACCAACATCTGATCCCCATAAATACCTTTTAAAAAGCAACCGTTAAGTCTTACAAGCTGCCTACAACCTGAAAGAAAACCATTTTTGCAAGCATCTAAACACACATAAATTTCCTGAAATTTTGACTCATGTACTACTATCCTGCAAGTGAAACTTGTATTTGTCCTCAACAACTCCACGACAAAACTCCAAAGCAACCCAAACTAATGGTCATCGCTACCTTCAATCAATATCCTATCAAATCTCCAAGCCCTCCACGCAGTTTGTCTCACAATATTTATTTTCAAATCTTGTAAAACTCTAAGCCTAATTGCACTAGGTTTCCACCCGGGATCCATTCTAAATATTTCCAAATATCTCTCAGCTACATACTTTGTTGTACAATGCCTATTTGTATTGTCTCAAATGCAATTGTGGTTCTTATTGTATGACTTTAATTGGATGCAATTCAACTTATTGTTCTCAGATGTACATATCATCCAATTGTACCCTACTTTACTCACTGCATGTGCTCTTTTTTCATCATTTATTTTCATTATAAAGTTACACTCAGTCACTACTCCATGATTTTTTATAGCTTTCCTAAAATACGGTACATCTGTAAATATTTTCCCTACTTCAAACTGAGGATCCCACATCTCCTTCTATTTATTAAACATAGGGTGCCTTATATTGTTCTCCTTATCAGATGAGTAATCGGTGTTTTTCCTCGGACGTTGGATCATATGAATGATCAGAGTCAGAGTCATAGTCTTTACCAATTACATCTACATGTTGCTCTTCCACAACAGGGTCAAAGTTCAGACCTATTGCGATGCTCTCTGAATTATTACCGTCATACATAAAATCATCGCCGTTCACATCATTTTCAGAGTCGGTAAATTGTACATCCGGATCCTCCAAATCATCTTCTTCCTTCTCTACAATGTCATTTATAGGGTTAGGTTTTGAGAATCCTTTCACATTTAACAATTTGGGAATAAAAAAAGGAGCGAAAATACAAAAACAAAAAACAAAAAAATGAGTTATTTATTATGTTTATCAGAAAATGATCAATTAAAAAAAATCATACCTTCTTGTGGTCAATCTTCGAGTGTCTCCAATAAAACTTCATCCACTAATCATATGTGGTCCATTTCCACCACTTTTGGGTCACATTTGTCCACCAAATTGGACACAAAATTATGGCTCACAAAGACTGAACATATATTAGGGCAGAAAGAGAATGAGAATGTGGACTGATTTGGGAAAACTTTTATCTTCAATTGAAGAATGCAATCTGCGTTTTGGAGTTCAAATACGTGTTTTATCTTTAGTGCTTATTACGTGGCAGTTGGAGTTAGATTGGTAGTTTGAGTTGTAAAAATTAAAGTCTTCTGATACCACTTGTTGGAAACTGGCACGAGAATTAGCCAGAAAATAAAAAATTTCTTTAATTCAATAAAATTAGGATCTTTGCTAGAGTTCACGTATTTATTATAATTAAATACTAATAATTTAGTATTATACCTGAATCGATAAACGATATTAGTCTTCAATCTGATTCACGAACTTTTTGCTTTTGATTCACGAACTTTGGTGCTCCCAACGTTCAAGTCTTCTATGGTATTCTCTCAAATATAGATTACAATAATGTGTGGGCACCTTTTAATTGAATCAATAACTAATTTTTAGACTCGTCAATTTAGAAAACCAAGAAGATAAAATTCAATTCAAACAAAACTTAAAAATTTTACTTTCTTCTCTTCTCTTAATTGTTGGAATTGTTCGAATTAATTTACATCACATGCATATGATATAAATACGACAAGCGTCCTGATTGCAAACAACGACAAGAGTCATGTTAGCATCCAAGTCCAATTAGCTTAGGATTGATTTAATTTCACATGTAATCTCTAAACATATATCACAATTACAATCAAGTCCAAAACTTTCATAATAACTGTGATTAAGCCCAAAACTTTATAGAGCTACCATAGGACCTGTTCGGACATATATTTTCCAAGTTTCAATAATTAGATTCTGTCTAGTCGACCTTAGACTCCTCGATCTAATTATTAGTCTTTTGTTTTTTCCACTAAAGACAAGATACTACGCTCTCGAAATATATAAGATTACAAAAACTGTAATACTTTCCTTTGACCTACCATATATATTTTTCATCCCTGTCTTAGATTCGATAATTAGGTATGAGCATAAATAATTGTTTTGCCCTTCTAATTATTCTCACTAATTTTAAGTTACATTTTCTTCAACGGTCTTGTAAACTAATTCACAGATGTCGAAATTTAGCCGTCGCTAAACACTAAGCTCAGATTTATAACCGTTCAACAGAAAATAGTTAAGTTGTCACTCAACCCAGTTTTTAGAGCAACAGTTCTCAACACGAATTCGAGATCTCTACTTCGCTCATTCTTAAGCTCCCAACTTACAGAGATATTTGATCAACTAAATTGATATCACTCATTGGTGAAATCAAATAACCATCAAACTAACGAAAAGATATACACAATCATGTCAAGGGATTTAGATGAAATACCTGATGATCAAGTGGAATTTAGTTATTCGCACGGTTATGCTATATAATTAAATTCGACACGTGGTCCGTTCAATACACTCCAAATATACTAGTGTCACCATTAAATTATTTATACAATAAAGAAAAATCGCATACCCAAATGACTAAATAGTCAACACTACAACCTTCCGGTATAAGACGCCAATCTTTATACATTAGTTGTGAATTTTATTCATGATCAAAATATAAGTTGTGTCACACTATGATTCTCAACGTAAGCACCCAACTTATATTATCACAAGTGATCATTGACACTTTATTTACATGCTCAATATTAAACAAATGTAATAATAATAATAAATAAATACAAACTAAAATTTTATTCAAAATAAATTGTCATTTCATCACAACAAAATCATACTATTTAGGAATACAAATCAATATGTGTAATCTGTGACTGACCTGTATATTAACAGACCTGTATATTAACAGAAAGTATAATTGGATCAATTCCCTTGCTTTTTTCTCAATCCAAGCCTCTTGAGCTAAAAGTAGAGATTCTATCTCATCATAGTGAAGTCATTGAAGTAATAAAAGTGTTAAACTTAGAGCATCTCTAATACTACACCTTCTAAAAAAATCTATGTGACAAGCACTGTTCTAAAAAGTCCGCATAAGCTTCGCCTAGGCTCACGCATCGCCTCTCGCTTTGTCATTGTCTTGCTCTTGCCTAGGCTTAGTGTAGGCCCGAAAAACTTGAAACTCGGTATCGATGCCTAGTCACGATTTACGCTTTTTAGAACATTGGTGACAAGGAAAAGAAATGAAATGAGAAGAGAGAAGTGGAAGTAGGAAAGAGAAAGAAAAAATAGATGTGAGAGATAGACACAATTTAATAAAAAAATTGGTGAAAGGTGTCTAACAGGATGTCTAAAACTAGACGGTCTGTTGGACGACTTTTTACAATAAATGATACCACATCAATTTTGTCCTTCCACCTCATCACCACATCAGCTAGACATTCAAAATAGAAGGTAGCATTGAAGATGCTCTTAGAGGTCAATCCGTTTGAATATTTCTTCAATGTGATGTCGTGTTGAAACTTCACATCATACGGATTCCAATGAATCAACAATTCATTTTTTCTTCGACAAATTATAATTAATTGAAAGAAAACCAATAATTTTGTTTCTTATTGAGTCTTGAATTGCTTCACCTTAGCTTTCGTCTAAGCTGCAAAGAACAAATTTAAGCCTCGATTGATTTAAATTAAAAAGATCTTAAAAAGTTGAGATCAAAGTTAACAATTAATTTTAACCATAAATTTTACACGACCTACAATTTTTATTAACTTTTCAACCAAATACTTTATTAACTTTTATCAAAATCTGCTAAAATTTTTATTAAAAGTTTTGTCAAACAGCTCCTTAGTTTCTCCCAAATCTGAGCAGAATTGTCGCAGCCACCATTCATGATTTACTTGTCTATTCATTAGACAAAAATACCATGTAGCTCGAAAATCTTTCAACATTTGTGCCACTTATATAACAATATATATATACTTTATTGAAAATGCTGATATATGTAATTACTAACTATAATATTTTGGATAGAGAGATGCTAAGATATTGTTTATAAACATAAATAGACTAAATTAACACATTTCAAACCCTTATGCATAGCAAGAGTATAATGTATAGTCAAAAACTATATTGCTCCAAGATTGATAAAATTTCGGTAAAACAAGCTATAAATTAAAGAGAAAAGTAGATAAGAATTAACGCATTTTGTTATAGTTAAAAGAGATCCAATTATATTTGATTATTTTAACGTTTTATTGGATTTGATAATTTTTTCCTTCGATAACGAACATTTCAAAGTTTATCAAATCTTGGAATTTTTGGCATCGAAGACATATATATATATATATATATATATATATATATATATATATATATATATATATATATATATATATATATATATTATATATATCCAACAATAATATAAGAGTCTTTAACTTTTTATCGACATTTTTTCGTCCAACACGCCATGCTATTCAATACTCTTACCTACTTTATTCACCCACTTTCTACCTTTTGACTTTCCGCATTTTCAGAAGCCATTGCTTCCATTAATTTAGCCGTGTTCTTATTTGTCCATAATTTCTATTGAAACTTCTAATTCAGAGTTCTTGTCAAGTTCTGTAAGTGTATTTGTATGACAATGACAAATTTTTGAAGTAGAACTTCATTCTGTTTCCATGTTGTTCGTCCTTCTTTGGAGTTTGTAATTTAAAATACCAATTTCTTATTTCAGAAATAAAAAACCAAAAGAACCTCAAAATAATTTGCAATTAAACAAAATAATATGCAAAAAGAAAAATAGTTTCACCTTTTAACTAAAAAAAAAAAAATCCCTCGTGAACAATAAAATACTGTTCATTGCCGAGTTACTCGGCAATGAACATTTCATTGCCGAACCAAAAAAAAATCTCGTTCATTGTCGAACAATGAACTTCATCAGCATTCGTGTTTGAACTGAACAGCTGATCGGGGATAGAACTAGAAAGTAGATTATTTGACAAATGGCTGTGAAAAATGAAAATGACTTCTTGTGAATAGTAAAAGCAATATATTGAAGGAGAAACTGAATTCTAAATGCTTTAATAACTCGAGAGAGAATTCATACAAGTGTCTAGCATTAGATAGCATGTCCAAACCCGACGTTGGTTGGGTCAAGCGACTCGAATGGTATCACTAAGCTTGTTATAACTCGAGATCCGACCATGAAAGCCGACTTAGATTACCAATTGAAGATGGAATTGGGCCACTGAAGCTATTGTTATTCAAAGACCTATAGAATAAGAAAATCAAGATTTGTCCTGAGCTAAGCTACTTGATTATGAAGCGCCAGAATTGTAGCTCAGCTCAAGAGTATGCAAATGGTAAAAAGATTAAAAAGGAATTGCGAAAAATGGAACTTTCATTTTCTTACGAGTTTGATATTCTTGTAGGAATTTTCTGTTGAAATCTATGAGTGGACTAGTACTAGTTGTGTACCATATGTTGCAAATGATGTGCAAGTGCAATTCGGCAACCATTTGTGGTTGCCGAGATTCTCGAAAACCAAAGTTGGTTGCCGAGTTGCTTGGTCTTGGTTGCCGAGCAATTTGGCAACCATAATTGGTCGTTAACATGGTTGTTTTTTAAGAGTTAATAGCTGGGATTTGGTAATGCACATAGTATATAAAAAATAACCTAAAAAATTGAAAGAAAGTTGGAATGTTTATTGTTAAAAAGGCCCAAAAGAGGTTTTTAAGAATTTCGTAATGTATAAATCCACACCCACGCACTTTGTGAAATCTTGGGATTCTACTACCGTGTTCATTGATATTAAGTTAATTTTGAACTTCACGTAATTAATGCACTCAACAAATAAATTATCATTCGAAAATCTTTTACTTATCACCCAAATTTTGTGTCTTTATATCCATTATTTTCATAATAATCACGCACTATACTCGGATTACATTATCTTGCATGATCTATATGTATATTTGAGCAAAGATGGAGCTTTCATTTCTTGTTCATGTAGTTTGGATACCACCAATTTGTCAATTTTTCCCATCAGTACCAAAGACAATCAATTCATGTATATGTATAAAAGGATTCAAAGTTCCATGTCTTTGAATCGGTGCTCACTTTTTTCTCTTTTAATCAGCCTCAGCTCCAACTGAACCAAAAAAGATGTACCCAATTAATGACCATAGCTAGATAAGTTCACCCAAGCAACAAATTCCAACAGCTTAATTGTGATAAAATAATTGACTGGCATAAAATTAGACATAAAAAACTAACAACCTTGTTCATACACAAGCTGATGCAGAAAAGACCAACAGACAAAATCAATTATTAGTTTTTAATATAGTTAAACTGCCAAGCTTGGAAGCTAACATTTTTTCTAAAGTTTCGACAAGAAAAAAATCTTGTTAAGTGAAAAAGATTAGAAAAAGACAAAAGAAATGGAAAAGCCCCAAAAAAAAAAAAATCGTGAACAATAAAATAATGTTCATTGCCGAGTTGCTCGGCAATGCTCCAAAAAGTGCACTCTTGCATAAAATGCTTCAATTCCCTTTTCATTTAAACACAGTTTGCCTCAATGCCATTTCAATTGCTTGTCTTTTACGCTTCCAATTCTCCTATTTTGCAAGGTGCTATTCCTCAATCCTCAAATACCCCACAAAACAACTCAAAAAAACTTGTCGTTTTTCTTTTGTTTAGTCAAAATCTTTGCACCAAACTACATTAGTCTCTCACGATAAATGGGCCTATATATGTTTTCTTTTGCCTTTCTTCAAAGCCACATTCCGTGATCAAAGTTGAATGTGAAAGTGGGTGCCCAGTTTATATTTTTTTATACTTCACTACAAAAAGGCAAAATTATAGAAATTATAGAGCGTTTTTGCCTGTGGGTTCTTTCTTTGATTGCTCGGAGAGTTAGAGAGAGTTCACAACTTTAGAAGTTAAGGTGAGTTCTTGATTAATTTCTTTGAATTACATGGTATAAATATTTCAACTTTTTTATGTGTTTAACCACATATTGGGATTCCATGAGTAGAATTTGATTCTAAAATTTACTTTGTTTGATGAATTTTGACTGTCTTTTGGATATTTAAGTGGGGTTTTGAATGCAAACTTGCAACCCTTTTCATGTGTTTGATGAATTTTTTTTATTTTTTTAAACCCCATTTCCTTTGTTTTTTCTAATTTTTTTCATAATTTTTTTTTAGTTTATTTTTCCTTATTTGTTTTTATTTTATACCTTTTCATTCAATTTTTCATTAATTTTTTTATTTTATCTTATAAGCAAATTGAATTTTTTTATTTTTTGTAATGTTGTCGAGACAACATTGAATTTGAATTGTTTTTTTTTTTAGTGTTGTTGAGTAACTCAATATTGGATTTCATTTTTTTTTTTTTTTTTACAATGTTGTCAAGTAACATTGTACTTTGAATTTATTTATTTTTACACATGTTGGGCACTGGCCCATTTTCATTTTTTATTGTCCACAATCCTCTCTAAATTTTTTACATTTTTCAAATTTGTTCATATATTTTTTTTGTTATTTTAATTATATTTAAAACTTAAAATTTTTTCCTATATTTTTCACTTACGTGTATTACACGTGACTAAGACTAGTGTATATATAATACATATAATAATGAACGAGAAGAAGCGACTAAAGAGACACAGATTAATTTGTGTGAAAGATATTTATTTTATTACTGTATTACATTGATTTATACACTAAAGACTATAACAAAAATGGAAACATAATATTACGAATTAAATGTGGAATGATTGTTTTTTTTTTTTTTTTGATCGAAAATGTGGAATGATTGTTATTGTACATATAGAGTACATATAGAGGAATATGAGATCAAAACAAAAGAATGCAGCCAAATTAAGAATCAAGATTAGTTACCTTTGATCTTTGTAGCAGTAACAGCCCATTGTCTATATATTAACTTGTAAGTTTTGAGAAATTTAATAATCTATAATATATTAAAATTTTCAAGAGAGAGAATCATTTAATAGACGATTTTATTCAAGTTATATTTAGACCATTTATATTTATAATAATGATATAATGTACAACATATGTTTGGACATGTTTAAATTATAATTTTAGTTAATTAAATTGGTCAAACATACTTTTTATCCACACATTTCATAGGACCCATAACTTACAACCTATTTTTTATCCACATATTCACCAACAACTTATAATATAAGCACTTAAAAATTAATTTCAGAACTATCAAACATACACGGAGTTTTTGATGTATAGAATTAATTTCTTCTATTAGAACGTGCAATGCATTAAATCTTTATCATACACAATGTATTAAGTGTTTCATTAATGTTGGAATGTTGTATAAGTCGATATAAATTAATAAGCATTAGAAGAAGTCATGTACAAGATAAGTGAAAAAAAAAAAAGAAAAATCATTTCATAACTCTATTGTCTTTTCAATAAATTGTCTCATCTCCAATGCACCCCGTCTATTGCAGTCCATGTGACAAGTAAAATAGACGGACTTCCAATCCATATATGGCACTACGTCTATAAAATAGACAGTTAAATTAAAATTCATCTCCAATGCACTCCGTCTAAAATTAAATTTGCTGACTTACTCAGTCTAGAAGTCTGTCTAAATATAAACAAACTCTTAGACGGAGTCTATATTTTAATGCGCCACATCAGATAAATTGAGTCCTTGTCAGCATACATTAGAGATGATTTTTTATAACTCCGTCTATATATGCTTATGTGGCACGTCTAAAAAGTAATAGATAGAGTGCATTGGAGATGTTCTTATATAATTTCTCTTATTTTTCTTTAAGTTTATATTTTCTATGATAAATTTGTGCATTCTTGGTCGTAGAGTAAAAATTGTGATGAAGGTTTAAAAATTTAAAAGGTTAAATAAAACCAAGTTGCCAAGCGCTGAGATTAAGGGATTATGAACTAAAAGTTTTTGGAGAATTGAAATTAGAATTTTAACGATCCTACGGAGATTGGGAATACAAATTTTTCGATAAAATTTTGCTCCATCAATTCCAAAAAGATAGGATTGTTTCTATTTTCACATAGATTAAGAAAAAATAGTTTTTATAGTTGTAACAATAAATTTTGGTAATTTTTTTTTTTTAATGTACACATATAATAATATCATTACTCTATTAAAACTAGATGACCATGAAGTATTAGATTATTCTTGGAATTAATCATTCTTTAAGACAACTGTGACAATATGATAATGAGGGCTTTTTAATATTTCAAATATATACGATTAAATACTTTTGGGAGACGGAGCGTGTATGTATTGATCTTTTATTTATTATTTCAACTACAATTAAATAATGTTAATTTATATTTTGTCGATAACAAGACACGTTAAATATGAACATATTAGAGAACTAAAAAATCAACTAAACTCTCAACAAAAAAAGTGACATATAATTTGGAATAGATAAAAAAGGAAAAATAAGCCTATCTTTTTCAGACGGATTGACTATTTTGTTGTAATTATTTTCCTTTCCTACCTAATTTTAGTAACCAAGGATGAAAATTTCTTTTTTTTTTTTTTGTATTTGATGTGATTTCATAATTTAATAATTTTATGAGACAAAAAAAAATTAAAAACAATTTGCATGGCACGCTTACCATGAATGTACTCCAAAGGTGTAAAGGTGGTTCGAGCAATCCAAAACCTTGGTGGTTTGTCCGCCAACCCTCTACAAAGCAAGCTGGGTCGGCTTGACGGGTCTATTTTACAACTTTAAGTGTCGTGTTTGAATGATGTACTAGAATGAACAAAATTTAGTAAAATTTAATTTGGACCAACAAGCGGATCCAAATTGGGCATAGCCCACCCAAATTTCAATTTTTTTTAAGCAATTAAATGAAGCTCAGGCCCAGCCCCAAAAAAATTGAAAAAATTTACACATAGCCCCATACCCAAAGCCCAAAGTCCAAACCCATTTAACATTTAATCCCATTTCCCATTTTCACCGGAATGTCGGCAATTCCATTTCCACCACTTCAGAGTCTCAAGTCTTCAAAATTGCAAACCCTCGCTTCCATGTTCCGTTGACTCTCATTCCCCCCTCTGCCCCTCATAAGTCAAGATCTCAATCCTCTTCTATTACCCCGTATTCCCGCAACCGAAAAACAAGCCAAATGTGGAGTAAAATAAAAAAAAATCTCAATCCTAATCCTTCTCATTTTGACGTCGTTCATCAATCGTCCCTGAGAAGTTCATTGTTCGCCTTCACCAGACACTTGTCCCTCAGGTTTGGTCACTTGCAGTGTTGTTGTTAATTTTTTTCAATTTTTTTAATTTTTGGAACGAGACGAGAAGGATTGAAATGTTATTATGTTAATTTATTAAATGTTGAATGTTTGCTATTGATTTTTTTCAATTATGTTAATTTCTTTATGAACAAGAATTGATTGAAATGTTAATATATTAAATGTTAAATGTTATTATGTTAATGTAATAATGTATAATGTATTATAGTTAAATGGAATCTACTGCCTAGTGCCTACCTGCTTGTTGCTGTGAATGTGTTATAGTTTTTGTTAATTTATTTAAAATAAATTGATAATAAATATATAAAGAGTTAATGATTTAAATACAAGTTCTTTATTAACTACAGGTTCTTTGCAAAAAAAAATTTGGACTTGGATTCGCCCTCTTTCCCAACTCGCTCTTCGTAATTGTTTGGCAGAATCTCTACAATTGTTTGAAGGTACGAGTTGGCTAACTTATACTTTTGTAATTGTATATGTTATTTATGAATTGGGAGTTTATGATTTAATGTGTGAGTTGTAAATTTGAATTTGTATATTGTTATTTGTGAATCGATTTTTTGAATTTGAATATTGGGAATTTGAATATTTGTCAATTGGGAATTTGAATATTGTTCAATTGGGTATATTATGTAATTGACTACACATCTTGCTAACAGATGGATTAAAATGAAAAAAAAAAAAAAAAAAACATCTTCCATTACTTCAATAAGAAAGATGGCAATCAATCATCAAGTAACATAAATGTATTAGAGGATATTCATGCTCCACAAAATACTCCTATTGTTCAACCATTTGAAAGTAATACTTTGTATTATGAACGTGATCTTGGAAAACATATCCCAACATCGCAGTATCCAGTTGTCAAACAAGATGAGGTTCGAAGAGCATATGTCGAAATGGGACCATTTCAAGCAATCTATGATTATCCTTTTTTTAGATTTGGGGTTCAAAATCGGCGATTTCAATCATCTTAGTTCACAAAACATCCATGACTTGAGTTTTCCATTGAGAAACAAAGTGCATTTTGTTTTCCTTGTTATCTATTTGAAAGTAATACATCACATCCTGAAATCTTTATTGTCAAGTGGTTTAATAATTGGAAGATAGTCAATTATGACAATTGTCGCTAAAAAAACATGAAGGGGGTGGTAATTTACTACATGGCTTTGCAATGCAAAAATGGAAAAACTTGAAAAACCTACCTCAACATATTGACAGAATGATACATCAACAAACTTCAAAAGAAGTCAAATAGAATCGTTTACTCATTCAGACCTCAGTAAAAAGTGTGAATTGGCTAGCATTGCAAGGATGTGCTTTTAGAGGTCATGATGAATCTGTTGGCTCTACTAACCGGAGAAATTATGTTGAATTGATCAAATTACATGGAAGGGTGAACAAAGAAATTGTGTTGTTCTAGAAAATGCGGCTAATAATGCCAACTATACATCACCATCGATTCAGAAGGAGATATTAAAAATTATTGCTGATTGTATGCGACTTAAAATTTGTGAAGAAATTGGAGATGCCAAGTTTTGTATTCTTGTCGATGAAGCAGTTGATGAATCCCATAAAGAACAAATGGCTATTATTTTGAGATATGTTGATGGTGATGAATTTGTTAGAGAACGATTTTTTGATGTTGTGAGTATTGCAAACACAAATGCTTTGACTTTGAAAAAAGATATTTGTAATGTATTAAACCATTACAAGCTCCTGCTCAAAGATTTACGAGGTCAAGGGTACAATGGTGCTAGCAACATGCGAGGTGAATGGAATGGATTACAAGCTTTATTCCTTAAAGATTGTCCATTTGCTTATTACGTTCATTGTTTTGCTCACCGACTATAGCTAGCTTTAGTAGCAGTGGCTAAAGATGTACATGATGTATGACTATTTTTTCAATCATTAGGTTCTATTGTCAACTTTGTTAGTGCTTCTGCTAAGCGTCATTCTCAATTAAAATCAATTTGAGAGGATGAAATTGTTGAATTGATAGCAATAGGTGAACTTCAGATTGGTACTGGGTCTAATCAAGTTTGTACTTTGCAATGAGCTGGAGCTACTCGTTGGAGTTCACATTTTTCCTCTGTTACAAGATTGATTTAGATGTTTGGTTCCACTTGTTCGCTTCTTTAGAATCTTATTGACGGGGATCTAACAATAATATACATGGGGAGACTAAATGTGTGTACAAAGCTATGAAATCATTTGAGTTTGCATTTATCTTGTTATTGATGTATGAAGTTTTGGGAAAAACTGATTTTTTATGTCAAGCATTGCAAATGAAAGATCAAAATATTTTGAATGCAATAATTTAGTCTCAACTACAAAGATACTTCTTCAAGAAATGCGAGATGATCATTGGGAAGGTTTTATTTAGAGTGTGATGGAGTTTTGTGATACTTATAATATTGATGTGCTTGATTTAGGTGATTGTTATATAGAAGGTATAAGATGATCTTGTCAACAGAAAAATAATATTACAGTGGAAGACTACTATCACTTTTATATATTCAATGCTGTAATAGATTTTAAGTTGATGGAATTGAATAATAGATTTATAGAAAAAACAATGGAATTTCTTAAGTTGTGCGTGGCTTTGAATCTTATTGCTAGCTTCAAATCATTCTCTGAAGATGATATTTGTTCTTTAGCTGCAAAATTTTATCCCTAGTTTATACTATGGAAGAGATAAACGATTTGAGAAGACAATTGGATCATTACAAGTGTGATGTACTTCGTAACCCGCAATTTTAGAATGTTGATTCTTTATCTTAATTATGTAAAATGTTGGTTGAAACGAAGAAATTATTTTTTGATTGATAGGTTGATTCGTTTAGTGTTGACTCTTCCAGTTTCTACAGCAACATAACGAACTTTTTCAGGAATGAAACTTATAAAGATATCGCTTCGCAATAAAATGGAGAATGAATTTCTAGCAAACTCCATGATCATCTATATTGAAAGGGAGATTGCTCTTGGTATTGATTCAAAGGTCATTATTGACAAGTTTAATCGTTTGGGGAATCGTAAGGTGAGACTTAAGTAGTGTTTTAAAGTATTTGTATCGTAGGTTTTGGTATTTCTTGTTGTCTTTTATTTATCGTCTTTTAACTTGATGTATTGTATTAAATATTCAAATTTCAATTCTCACAATGCCTCTATTTTATCTACTAATATTTTTATATTTTTCAAGTTCTTTAAAAAAAAAAAAATTACAAGCCACCCAAACAAATTATTCCTAGATCCATCCCTAATTTGGACAATAGGAAAGTGAATAAAAATTAGTGAACTAATTTTCAAACTTTAATTGGCAAGAAAATCCTGAAGAAGATTTTCTAATTAACTATCACAAACACTTCTTTTAATAACTATTTATCTTTTCCTTTTTGTTAAACATATTTAGGGAAGTTACTTCTTTGATTTTCTTCGTCTTCACTTGTCCCCTTCAAATACTTATCCATTTGATTAACTACGTCTCCAACAAACCCTAATTTTTATTGACAAAAACTTTCTATAGATTGATTTGGACCTAAGAGTTCAACCACTTGAATCTATTCTAAACAATTGTTGTTAATTTGAATTTTAAGTGTATTTATGCGATTTCCAAAACTATTTCGCACATGCAAATCCTCAAGTTTTAAGGTGTTACTTCGAGACTATGAATATTTATCTAATAATAGTAAGACAATACTAACATATTAGTAGTGAATTCAAAGAAATATATTTAATTTGTACATAGATGTAAAATTTCCATTGAAAGTATTTTACTATGTAACTACTTTTTCTCAAATACTTTGATCAATTTCATTGCATCACTTTTTGTCTTCCTTTTTAATATCATTCCCTTAAAATCAATGATTTCAATTACATTGAAATACGAGTTAAATACCTACAATACCACTATACTTTATTAAATGTTCCTGAAATGTCTTTGTACTTTAAAACGTTCCTAGAATGTCATTGAACTTTCAAAAGTGAATTACATATGTAGTTTTTAAAATGGAGTGACATATGAAATTCACTTTTGAAAGTTCAATAGCATTCTAGGAACGTTTTAAAGTACAATAGTATATGGAATTCACTTTTGAAAATTTAATGGCATTCTAGGAACGTTTTAAAGTACAGTGACATTCCAATGACGTTTGTCGAAGTATATTAGAATTTGGGCTATTTAACTCATTGGAATACTAATATTCCAAAAAACATAAAGTCGGACTAGGCGTGGAGATCAAGCTTTAAATTTTTTGACTCTAGGCGAAGAACTCACAAGAGTGAGGCGAAGATAATACGTAATACGTGACTAAGCGTGGAAGTTGCGTCTCGCCACGCATCGTTGCTTTCTTTATTAAAAAAAATATATTCTTTTTTGCACTTTTTAAGATATTTTGAAGAGTTGAATTTCATCATAATATAAAAGTAAATTGCATCATTATCTTTACACCCAATCACCCATTTCAATTTTGTTTGTTTGGATATATGTCAACCTTAAGTTTATGTTAGCCAATAATGAATTGAAAACCAAAACAGGAAAAGAAAATATATACAAGACTTATTCAAATTTGTTCATGTTGATCGAAGAATAATCATAATTATTGACAGCAAAATTTAAACTCAATACATTTATTTATTCTAATATCTTACTAAATTATATGTTGTTATATTAGCGATATTTAATGGATATTTAATAAATAGAATTAGAATATATATAGAATATAATGAAATAGAAACACTCTGTCTAAGCTCTTTAGACATTCACGTTTAGTAGAGGAGGAGGAAGACAACTCAAATTTTTTATTTATTTTGATATCATGCCATAAATGATATCATTTTTCATTTTCATTGGCTTATAATAATGTAATAAGTTGTCACAAAGCTAACTTAAGGTTTTCAAGTTGAAACCATCTTCTTCCAATATTTCTCCACCAATATTTGAAAATGATCACTTACCTCCTTTAGTGGTCATCCATACACAATCCAAAAAAATTATGTGTAAATAGTGTTTTAACCACTTGAATCTATTCTAGATGATCGTTGTTTACCCTAAATTTTAAGTGCATCTATGTGATTTCCACTATTTCGCACGTGCAAGCCCTCAAGCTCAGGGTGTTACAACTCTTCTCGGATAATCAATTCTTTAAGGGTAACAAATTATCTAAGGGGGATATATTTAATCTAGACTTTTAAAGATTTTGATTGACATTTTCAAATGATTGACTTTGATGGATTTCATTAACTTTTATTGACTTTACAGTTTGTTGAATGAAAAATAAAAAAGAAATGTTGCATATAAAAAAAAGGGAATCAATGATGTTTTTTCTTCTAAAGTCTTTCAAAGTTTTAGGTTGAATGTGAGAGAAATTGTAATATTTTTTATTTATAATTTGTGCTTTAAAGTTAGTATTTATTAAATTCTCTATAAAATCATTAAAAATCATCGACATTTTTAATATTTCCCTAATTTCGTAAGATTTTAAAAATTACGAATTGAATATCGCGTGACTTTATAAAGACTTTTTAAAAGTTTTTAAAATCTATATTGAATCTTTCAAGATTTTTATATAGTTTAAAAAATTTGAATTGAATACATCTAAAATTTTAAACTCTTTTAAACTCCATAAAAGTTCTATCAAATCTTAATTAAATACACCCTTCTACTAGTAATACGATAACTCTTAACATATTAGTAGTGAATTCATACATGTGCATAGACGTAAAATGTTATTAACTATTGGCTTTGTGCTTCAGAGCTGGGCTGAGTCTTTGGGCCTGGTTTAATGTGATTTCGGCTGATCCATTTGCACAATTAATAAAGTTGCCCAAGTCTGCTTTGTTGACTGTTTTGTGATAGCAGAGTGCCTTAATCTGATGCTGACACGTGGCATGGTAAAGACCGTTGGATCAAGAGTTTTAGGGGATATTTTTTTTAAAAGGCTTTCCGTCTCCTTTTCCTTTTCCTTTTCCTTTCTTTTCTTTGTGTTTAGAAAATCTTAGTGATTTTCTTGTGAATAGAATAAGAGGAAGGCTTTGTCCATGTTGTGTGAACAGTATGTGTGGTTTCTGATTTGTAAAGAACTTTTGAAGATTTGATATATTTTTAGTGTTAAAACATTACCTACTCTGATACATGATTAACGGGTGAGTAGTGTTTAAAATATGTGAACTTCCAAACTCGTTAGTGGGTAAAAAATCTTCTATGTTCTTTATTTTTTAGTTATTTTGACGAACTCTGGAATTATTGAAACCGTTCATTAACATTACAAAATCAATCTAAATTATTTTGTTCTTATTTCACACCTATTTGATTACTATGTTACTACTTTTTTTTTTCAAATACTTTGATCAATTACTATTTGATTACTTTTTTTTTTTTGTCTCCCCTTTTTAACATCATGCCCTTGAAACAATGACCCAAATTACATTGAAATCCTAAAACATATGGATCATATGATATCATCCTAAATAGATATTTTTGTCCCAAAAAACAGCATCATTGCTTACTCTAAAAACCAACTTTTTTGGTACTTCTTAAGATGTTTTGTACATTTTGAAGAGTTGAATTTCATCACAATATAGAAGTAAATTGCATGCCATCATTATCTTTACACTCAATCAGCCCATTTCAATTTTATTTGTTTAGACATATGTCAACATTAAGTTTATATTAGCTAATAATGAACAAAAAAAGTAAAGAAAACATCTTCAAGACTAATTCAACTTTATTCATGTTAATCATAAAACTTAAATTCATTACGTAACGAATATATTTATTTATTTGTATTTGTATATTCAACATGTCTCTTCTCGTGCAGATAATATTTAACTCAATTTGACTTATAGAATATTTATAAATTAATGATGACAATATTTAAATTTGATTTATACGTAATAATATCTAATTGAATTAGGTGTTACGTTAATAACACCAAAGGGGTCATATATTGATAGACTATAATGAAATAGAAGCACTTCATCTAAGCTCCACTCATAAGTTTGACGTTCACATTGTCGTTTAGTAGTGCTGTAAAAAGAAAAGACCCCAAAACTTTTGTTTGTTATGATGTCATATTAATTCATGTCATTGTAAAACTTAAACTATCAGACGAATAAATTTTTGTAATCATGTACATATTTTCAACATTTTATGCAATCATGAAAATTTCTTCTTCTTTTCTTGTCTTATTATAATGTTATCTATTGTCAAAAAGTAAACATGAGGTTTTCAATGAATTAATAATAGTACTAAATAAAATAATATTTTTTGAGATTTAAAAAAAAATTAAATACACAATTTGATCTTGAATAATACTTCCTAATACTCGAGATCTCAAGAGTTTAAAAAATATCGAACTATGTATAAATATACTTTAGCGGTAAAAAATATATTGTCAGAATATATGTCAAACTAAAAAACTGTCATTATTATAATTCAAGTCTAAATTTTAGTGTGTATTCTACTATTTCCATTCAAATTGAATGACATGTCTATGTAATTTTTACTCTTTTTGTTACAAAACTATTGGCCAATTTATTAAATTAAATAGAGATGTAAATTTAAAAAAATGTTGTTTAAAAGATTGGTAATTTTGACTTTTGATTGAAGAAAGCTACACAATATTAAATTATGGAAAAATTGTTGTGATGGTCCCGACCTATGATTGTTGTAGTAATCGGGTTCCCAACTTTTTTATTTATATTTATTTTTTGCATTTACGTTTCCATCCTTTATTTTTGTAGGATATTGGACCCGGTGAATGATTTCGTCCAGTTACTATTAAAAAGTCATGTGCAATACACAAGATGATACTGATGTAGGGGACAATAGTTAAAAATAAATACAATGAAAAAAAAAAGAGAGAAAGGAAATGGAAATGGAAAAAGGAATGTAAAAGTAAAAAGTGGAAAAAAGAAAAGGAAAAGGAAAATAAACCAACGTCCCGTCTTGGTTTCCCCCCTACCCATCCGATACCCACGCACTATATTTTTCATAGTTGGATTTATTTTTAGTTTTTGAAGTTATTAAACATGTCGAACCACACCAGCGGGTGATCGATGTGCACAACGTGGCATGTGGTGGTGGTGGTGGTGGTGGTGGTGGTGGTGGTGTGGGACAAAAAATTATTCTTGTGTACATTTTTTTCTCTCTCTTTTTTTTTTTATATTTGTTTTCTATTTATTCAAAAACAAGTTGTGACAGTTGCATTTGTTAGAACATTTTCAAAATAATAACATTATGGTTGATACATTGTCGGAATGATCAAGTTAAAAATGGTGGGAGATTATTAAAAATAATAATTTTAGATCATTGATAAGTGGGATTGAGTCGTAAAAACAATCATAGATTGAAAAGTGAAAACAAGTTAGTGTGTGAGGTGAAGTCTCTCGCTCTACCAATCATGTTTCTTTCTAGAGGCAATCAAAGTATGTAAGATTTTGCTCTCACTCGCTCGAGCGAGAGAAGCTCGTTTGAGTGAGGTGAGTAGACACCAATGGTGTTCATCTGTCCAAAATTTTAGTTGAATTTAAATTTTTTTTTATGATTTTTTTTTTCTTCTTAATTTGAATTTCTAATTCAAATCTAAAAGCCACTTTTTAAAAGTTGTGACTTCAACCATTTTTGTGGAAAAGCCAAGTCTCAAAAGTTGCATTAGAAATCTATAAATAGATTCAACTATTTTCATGTAAAAACAAGAAATTCGATAAGCCATTATTGTGTTTTTCATTCCCTCATTTTCAACATCCTAAACTCAATTCCTTGTGTGCATTTGCAATTTACAAACTTAGTTTATTTTTGTCATACTGCACAAGCAAAATATAAACTTCAAACATTAGCTTCTTTAGGATTGTATTTGTTTGTTTACAATGCAATCAACATATTTGGTTTCATTGTATTCAAGAGGCATATTTGTTTTTCTCGGGTGCATCACATATTTGGTGGGTGCAAATAATATCTTAAAGAAAGAGTCGTTGTAACGTGTCTTGAAGTTAAGTTCTTTGTTTTTAAATTCCTACAACAAACTCCAACTTCATCTTCTACTTCCTCCTGGCTTTACGAAAGAATTGTCCAACAAGGTGGATAGACACCGTCCTCTGAATACCAAGTTGTTATGAGCTTAAAAGTTAATGAAATAGCTATAACAAAGAGAGAGAGAGAGAGAGAGATCCATTTTACACATCTTTAATAGTTTGAGGAATTCCATTGCAATTTTCCTTAAAGTTATTAAGAGAAAATTATAATTGGTGTGTTTGGAATCGTGATTTTAACAGATTTTGTTAATTTCTTGTTGACCATTTGGTACGGTGGGATCACACTAGCATCTACAAATGTAGAATTTGAAAGAGCAAATGCTATTCAAAATATCTCTTCAAAATTATCTTACTACCCATTATATTGCTTCCAATGTTTGTAAGAGGTCATAATGTCAAGGGTAATGTTGTCCATGGAAACATTCATGTAGTCAACAATAACGGTAGAATTGGTGAAAAATGGCTGCCTTTTTTTGTTTTTGTCAGATTTATTTGGAATATAATAACATATTTACTATTTGGTCAAAAAAATTTCTTTCAAAAAACTGATTCTAGACACACTGTCATTTGTAGGTGGTACATTTAAAAAATAACAATTTTTAAAAACAAATTAAAATATAGTTATTTTGGACAAATATAACCCCAAACAATTACTTAAATACCAACCATATCCTCTTAAAATATAAATCAAAATCAAATCTATATTTCACTAAAATCGAATCTTGCTCCACCACTCACCGCCTTCGCGCCACCTTCGCCACCAGCTAGCTCACTTCAAATAAGTTACTTTTTTTATAGAATAATTTAGATTATAAAAAATAAAAATTCAATAGGTTTTGTGATATATTAGTTTGGTTGTTTTTATATTTGAAAGTATATTGAATATAATTGTTCAAAAATTGTTGGAAGAAATTAAGTTCATGGATTAATTTCTGATTGAGTAATTGTCGTTTGAAATGTCTAAAAGAAAAAGAAGAAAAAAAAATTTCAACTGTGGCTCGTTAGTTACTGTCGGCCGATAGTGTGGTTGTCGAACGACAATTTAACTGTTTTGAAAAGAAGAAGAAAAAAAAAGGTCAACTGTCCGACCGATAGTTGACCAAATTTTTTTTTTAACGACAATTGAATGATAAGTAAAAATCAAACGATAGTTGATTAAAAATGACTATCTGTATTTGTCTAAATTTCTAAAATTCCCAATTATTAATGCATGGAACAGGTAGAGTACCAGGTTGCCTTGATGATGAAAGATTAGGATTAAAAAAATTATTGACGATGAATTTCAATTTGGACTGAATTTATAAAATCTTATATATGTCCCAGGTTTAGCTCACGATGAGAATCAAATAGATTTTATCTCACTGATTTTCTGATTGAATTACTAATTAATCTTTATCTAATTCAATTCTCGATAAATCGATATATTTTAAGTTTAAGTCAGTAATCATTAAATTTAGTTATATCACAACAAAGAATAATAAATACAGAATTAAACCATCCTAAAGGTTGATTAAATTCATTTACAGTTGTTATTGGCTTGAAAAAGAAAAGGTGCCACTCCTAATTGAAGACAGGATGAGCAACAATAAACCTTTATAAATCTCAAAAAAAAAAAAAAAAAAAAAAAATCCAGGGCTGGCTACCATAGCCATTATAATGGAAATACAATCAGCCATTAGGATACATTATGGAAAATGGGTGGAGGAAAATGAGCAATTGTTCTAAACCTCAACCGAATACTCCAAGCTCACTCGAAAGCTCTTTTTCACTCTATTCTATAAATGCTTTCGTCCTGATAAATGCATATTGAATTGCTTAAAGACACGTATAAGTTGTTCTAACACGCTTTGTACTGTTGTTGTTGGGCAAGTCGCAGGGGCGGAGGTTGAGGGTGGTCCCAAAGGAGACTTAAACCCTCCAACTTTCTGAATTTTATTTTTATTATTTTTTAAATTTTTTAACATGAAATTTGACTTTGATATAATATTAATTTAATGGATAGAAATTGGACCAATTAACCAAATATCTATTTAATGTAACAATTAGATTCATTAGCCTAATAAAATCAATAATACAAAATTACAAATGATTGACCCATTCCTCAATTCCAGTGTACGTTCACCCATCTGAAATCTAAATATCACATTTCTCTTCCCTGTTTTTTTATATTGAATAAAGCAGAAGTTAGATTACAACATTCCAATATCTACAAATTTCTCCCAAATCACTCAACAAATCACCCTATAATAATTTCTCCGAAATTTTTAAATCAAATCCCTAAATTTTACCATAAAATCTTTAATTGCTAGACCACCGAAAAAATCGAGACGATGTTCAAGACGCTAAAGCATGAGACAAATTTCATGCTCGTCAATCCACCGGTAAATTTTTAAGGTAAATGGAATACTAAAATAAGTCATTTTTTGATAAATAAAAATTAATAAATACACTTTGCTTGTGAATGCATATTGTGTTCAATTGATTTTTTTCTTTTTTCTTTTGAGCTTGAGTGATATTTAATTTTATTTGTATACTGGATCTTTCTATTTTGGAAGATAATTTTGTAGAAGACAACGTGATCAATAAAAATTTGCTATTTGTTTCTTTTGTGGGCTTATTTTAGACATTAGTCTTAGTTATATGTTTAAAAGAAAAACCAACGTATTGTTGAGAATCAGGGTCAAACAATTGTGCAGAGTGAATTTGTTTATCTGTTTATGTATAATACATAAATAAAATAAGGTATGAAAACTCGTAAAGAACGTTTATAAAAAAAATTCATCATTATTATGTTGTTTTAAATTTTTTTGCATGTTAATTTAGGATTCTCCAATTTAAAATATTTGACTCCACCACTAGCTAGACATCTATTACATAATCAAAGTCAACTTTCCCTAAAAGAAGGAAACCACTATTCGTTTAGGAATCCGGTTAGGCAATAGAAAGCCCTACTCACATAGGTCTTAATCGAGCCATTATAATGGAAATACAGTCAACAAAATGGCACCAAAAGTCCTAGTGGGAGTAATTCCCCACTATTGTTAAGTCGGTATGACACGAGTCGAATCAAATTTTATAATATACGTCTACCATTTTGTATTTAATGTTGTGCAATGAAATTTGAAAGTTGGACCGAGCTTCAAATGCCCTAGGCATAGTTCATGTAGACTTTTTCTTTTTCTTTTCTTTTCTCTTTTTTTATTTTTTTATTTTACAATTATGGAAAAAAGAAGAAGTAAAAATCAACAAACACGATGTGATGGAGTAAATATTTGAAGGGTCATAAATGTCAATTTCAGTCTTGCCAATTTGATTGTGAACATTTCATGTTTCCTTGACAAGATAATCATGACAACTAATGAGAGACAAACTTTTTTATGTATAATGAATTTCGGCCATGTTTGGTGGAGGGAAATAGAGGGTCCTCAATTTGATTCTCAATTACTGATTCTCAAATTTTCTTCTGTTGTCAACTTGAACAAATAAAATAAAATATATTTTTATCTTGATCTTGATTTTGAATAGTTCCATTTTTCATATCTAAAATTTCATATAAAAAGTATTTAATTATTTTATCTAAAAACTTGGAACTAAAATAAATAAAAGACGTGAGTTGAAATTTTGTCGCTATCTCATTTATAAAATTCTACGCACATCGTTTTCAAATTAAATATATCAACGAATAGTAATTTGATTATCCAATTATCGTAGACAGTATTCGAATCTTCAAATGGTGGTCTCTATCCAAATTTATAAAAGTTAAAAATTAAAAATTCAAATCTTTTTTTTTTAATAAAAGTTATAAGTTGACAATTCATATCCAAAGAAAAATTAAATGGACTGGGATGGTTAAATAAAAGCGACCACAATGTTCATTGTCACAATTGTTTTGTTCTGATTATGTGATATGCTCTCTTTTTCATTATATTTTGCTCAATTTGATTTTCACATATGCAAATAATAATAATTTTGGATCTCAGATCCCATTTTCTGTCCCTCTCTCTCATTTGAATGTTCTTGATGACAGTATAATCTTTCATAATCACACTATTATAATATCTCTCTTCTCTTATCTGTGTTTTTCTACAAATGGGGCTCCTCGGAATCTGGCTCAGGCCAATTCCACCATGGATTCTTTCCCACCAACACCAGTAGCCCTTTCATGATATTGTAAGGTGTAGAAAATATGCACTTCTAAAGTTCTAATATATCTGCTGAGAAAGAAACATGGATACTGGATACAGAAATCCGAATCGAGAAAGGGTTTTTTAAGTTGGGAAGTTGGAGATAGACTAGTAGTGATGATAGGTCACAGTCTTTTAGGTTTTCTATGTTGATGAATTGATTTTGTGAAGTAGGTTTTTTGTGAAATGGTCTAATTGTTATCAAGAGTGTAGGGTTTGAATTTTTCTGAGAATTTCTGTTGTGGGACACTGAAGAGTAGAGAAAAATACTGAATTGGGCTTTTAATTTAATATATTGGCAACATCTAGAAAGGAATGAATGATGTCTTCAGAGATAAATTTAGTGATGACAGTGATTGGATTTGCAATGAGTACCCTGTTCATAGTGTTTGTTTGTACTAGACTCATATGGGCTCGAATTCAGTTAAATGCGTCGAGGCGGGCTTTAGCCACCGGTTCTAGATCTGATCTTAGCATTGTAAGTACTTGTTCCCACTATATTTAAAAGCATATTTTGTAGTAACATGGTTTCTGAGCAATTTTATATGTGCTGTACTTATGATTTATCATTCTGTATGGTCAATTCCAAGTCCAGATATGAAAAAGAATCTCCAAAGAGTTGAGAATCAGTATTCATTTGATGGGCCCCAAATAGTTTTGATTACTATACACTGAACCGGGCTGTGATTTCTTCATGTTTTCATTGTGTTTGCTCGATTAGAATTAGCTAGCCTCGTGTTTGTGGTTTGAATGGCAGTAACTGACAATAATAAGCTGTTAAGATTTATGCATACATATTTATATTGCACCACTTTGGTCTTTTCTGTATTTATTCAATCATGTATTTTCCAAAAGTCTTCCCATGCTTGTATATTTTTGATTGGATAATCATGCACTTCGTCCTTGTGGCAGCCTAGCAAAATTAACTTTGCTATATTAGTATATGTGCCAAAAAAACTACACTTGTATGGTTACTTTCTTGTTTCTTTTGTTTTTATCCATCTTTGTGAAAGGGTTGTTTTTACTCATACATGTAGCCATTTCTAATGAGACTAACTTTAGAATCTTACTTTACCAGAGGAATTTATCACTGTGGATCTCTTCTAACTATTTTGAACTGAAGTTGTGTTTAATTAACTTTTTCAACAGTTGGAGCGGGGTCTGAATGGCCTTGAGCCTCTCATGGTGGCTAATTTTCCCATCAAGAAGTATAAAGATTTGTGCTGGTCTTCAAAAGAAAATACTCAGTAAGTTATTCTCTTTTAATCTCTTATAGTTTGCTGAATATATTATGATGCTCCGCCAAGTGTGCTATTATGTTTTTTCTTTTGATTTATGTAGCAGAATATTAATTTGATGAAGACATTACTTACTACCCTTCTGAAACTCTTACTTTAGCCGGGATAGACACATGGTGATTCTAGCATGATTAAGTGATTTGACTATTTGCTCAACGGCTATTAGTTAGTAAGTGATATAAAAAACTTGTAATTTAGTTTTATTTTCTTGGTTGAAGGAAATACTGCTAAAAAGGTTGATCTATATATAATTCTCAATCTAAATCCTTAACGTTCAGTGTTAGAAAAGTGTCTTGACTCTGACATGTTTCAATTTTGACTTTTCTTTTTTTCTTTTTGGACATTGTCAAATGGTTGTCACACGTGCTCAACAGTTTCTATATGGGGAATGTTTGGACATGTGTCAGACATGGACATGTAAACTTCTTGAGAGTATCTGTGCTTCGTAATTATACCATATCATAAAGTGTATCTCCGGAATTGTCAATGTGAATATGATGGTCCTGGGCTAGTGTATCTGTCTTAATCCTGAACCCATGAGGTGGCCATTGATAAACCAACCATTTTTTAGCCAACAATTGTTGGATAACTGTAACATGCAAAAGATTTAAATATTGCCCTCAATTTGTTGCAATACATGGAGAAACTGATATTGGTTGGAGTTCTTTGATTAGGAGATAAACTCTTGGAAATTTTATTAGTAGCAAGACCTGCTAGTAGTTCATAAATTATTTGTGTTGTTTTAGATAATTTTTACTGCACAACTCCTTCAATATGATTTAGTACTTAGACTAAGTGAAATTAACCAAAATACGGCCATTAAACAGGGGATAAGGAAAGAGTCGGGAAAGTTGGCTCCAAGTAAAATGTCAGAGACAATTCAAATGACTTCAACATTTAAGAAAAGCTCAAAAGGCCAGTTTAATAGCTATGCATGGGTAGTTATGGTTATTTAAATATGCATGTTTGGATGCCATGAAGTTTTTCTCCTTGGGTTTGTAATAGTTGGAAAACCGAACTTATTGATGTCCGCTATTGGAATTTCTCAACTATATTATTTTACAACAATTTCTCTAGAAGATACTGCAATGCATCTCGGCTACAACTTTATTCTTATTCTCAACATGATTTAAGTTGAACATGAAGACCATCGTCCAAACTGTTAGGCATGTTTTAATGGTTTTCTAGGAAAAAATTCTGTTGGATGATGTAGTTCTTGGAAAACTTGCTCCTAATAATATAGGGAAGGGTTCTTGTTTCTCAAGCTAATGAGATCCATTGATTTGTTGTAAAAGAAAAAGAGTGGTGCTAAATGATAAAATTGAGTAGAAGGAAGCTATATTATTCCCGTCCATGAGAGTTTATGTGTGACTTAGGGAAATTTCCATGTTATTCATTTTTTGGTCCGTAATTGTACTTTAAAAATCCTTGGAGGGCATTTTGAACACTCTTTTCACCAGACTTCCACTTTCCCCTTTGCTCCTGGTCTTCAACAACCACCCCACACCCGTCCTCGTCCTGTGGAACTCTTTCTCTCTACCAAAAATGGCTGACAAAACACACGGATGCTACCATGATTTACATCTCACCAGATCTTATTGATTTATCTCTGTACATGCCCCAATCGCTGTAATCTTGTACTTATCAACTTGTGCCGTACTTAATGAATTAGTGGACACCACAACTGAGAAAGAAAAACTACATGCAACCATCACAACACCGCTGCTTCCCTTCCCCAGCACTAGTATTGCACGAGTCTCAAAACGGCAAAATGTCAAGTCATCCCATGAACTTATTAAGTCCACGTAATTTCTTGATTGGGTCGATGTGAATAAGAATTATATTCATAATTTCATACCTAACTCAAAACTATTTATTTCCTGTTTTTCACCCTTTTTCATCCTCTCACTCCATTGACTTGAAG
This sequence comes from Forsythia suspensa, assembly GCA_023638005.1. Lineage (NCBI taxonomy): Eukaryota > Viridiplantae > Streptophyta > Magnoliopsida > Lamiales > Oleaceae > Forsythia > Forsythia suspensa. The sequence goes on along the minus strand of CM042674.1, from coordinate 31,554,528 downwards.
AATGAGGAACTAAACACACGAGTCTTGTAAGAGGGGCTCTTTAGTCATTTCTGAGTTCGTCAGTAGTGGACCCTTCAGGATCTGGGTGGGGGTGTTTGATTTTGAAACCAATAGGAGGGTTGCATGCTCACATTTTTACTTACCATTCTAACGTCAAAATCACATCCACAGGTGTACTGTGTGCCTTGCTGAATACAATGAGGAAGATACACTACGTATCCTCCCCATGTGTGGACATTCCTTTCATGCATCATGTATCGACATATGGCTGCACAAGCACTCCACATGTCCTGTATGTCGAATTTCTCTGAACGAGCTTCCCGAGAGAAAGTGGTTCATGCAGCCGATGTTTAGTTCAGCCAGCCGATCCCAATACAGCATGCAATCTATCAACGTGCATTATTGTCAGTGCTTATCAAATGGCCACAGGCATTCGTCTAGATCCCTTGACAACCAGATGCCGGGCCCTGCCCAGGAGCTTCAATGTCGATCTGAGGGTGCAACTGTATGTTGATTGATGGTAATCAAAAACATTAAACAAGTAGAAAGTGCATGTTTGCTGCATAGTACTGAAGGGAATGCTAGTAATGGATAAGTTCTTCGAATGAAAGATTTTTGTTGTTGCTTTCAAGGGAATGCCCAGAAGTAGGTGGCGCCATCATTGAGGTTGAGTCCTGGAAGCAGATTGTTCTACTTGTAGCATTATGTACAAATGGCAATAGTGGCTTGTTTTTCCTGCCTTGTGATTTCTTGGCTCTCTTCAGAAAGCCTATGTAATATAGTTACTACAGAATGAGGATGCTGATCCCCCTCCCTCCCCCAACCCCACATCTCTCTCTCCGTGTTAAAAGTCATGTTAAAGTTTTTGAAGTTCATTTTGTCACAATTGTGTCAATTTATACTATATCAAGTCAATTAGTCCTAGAGATGGTAAAAATATTCGATCCGTCTCGAATCCGATGGATACCCGATCCGAATGGAGCAAAAAATACCTGATCTACGGGTCGGCGGGGCGGATCGGAGCAAATATCCGTGATCCGCCGCAGATCTCGGGGCGGATCGGATCATGATTGCCCCGATCCGACCCGCCCCGTATTTTTAAAAAAATGGAGGTTAAATTATAACAAGATCAAAAATTTGGAGGAAGGGCTGAAATTGCAATTTCAAGTATCTTAATTTTATACCTAAACTTAGATGAAATGGCTGAAATCTCGTTTTCAACTTCATTTGGGCAAATACACAAATTGAATCCATTTTCCGATTTTCTTCATTTCCATTCTCCGTTCTCCGACTCCCACGACTCCACCGTTTGTTTACTTACCCATCGAGTGTTCACCCACTTCACAACATTGCTTGGCCATTATGCCGCCGACCACTTCGAGTTCGTTGCTTCACACTTCCTTTAGTTTTAGTTTTCTGAATTTTCATTTTTCAGTTTACTGATTTTTCATGTTTCATTGTTCTGATTTTTCATTTTTTAATTTTTTGATTTTTCATTTTCCAGTGTTAATTTTTTTTTGCACTGTGCTCCAAATCTGTAAGCAATAAGCATTGGCGTTTATTTGAACTCAAGCCAAACATCTTTGTCAAATTGAGTGCAGGAGAAATCAAATGTTGAATTATTATTTGATAAAGCAAGAATCAAGATGAGAGAAAGGAAGAAAATCAGAAATAAACACATCTTTTGGAACGTGCATCATCAATGCAAAATTGTACTGAAATGCAAAAGACAAATGACAATAAATTTGTAAATTACACAGAATTTGCACTTAAATAAAACTTGTTTCAATATCATAGTAAATTTTTTGAATGCAAAAAAAAAAAAAAAAAAACGGATCGATATCACGGATCGAGCACCGATCAACACCAACCCCCCCCCAAAAAAAATTTATGATCGTGGGCGATTTGAATCACCTACAATTATTGCGGGGTGAATTTGGATTAGGCCGATCATCCCCAATCCCATCACTAATCAGTCCATTAGTTTGCCAAACACTATAATAACACGAAATAGAAAAATCTGATTTGGACATGAATTATCAACGTCAATTAGTATTTCCGTTTGTCAAGTTAATGGACTTGAACGGAGTGGTTCGATTGAAACGAAGTTAAAACTTGAGTAACGTGATTGCTATAAAATAAAGTTTTAGACTTTAGTGCTCGTACAAGTTTGACTACCTCCAAAATTTGCAAAAGGAAAATAGCTCTCCCCAGCTGCATTGTGATTGGCAAAATGCAAGAATAATATCAGTTATAAAATTAAATGGTGCCAAATAAACGCAAAGAAACCGCATAGCGCAGTGGATTAGCGCGTTTGACTTCGGATCAAAAGGTCGTGGGTTCGACTCCCACTGTGGTCGCTTTATTTAATATTATTACTTTCCCTTTCCCTTTTTCATTTGTTATTTTGTTTCCTTTCCAAAAACTAAAAGAAGCTAATTTTTAAAACGTTTAATAAGCCAACATGCTCTAAATTTAAAAAACTGAAAATTTTATTTTATTTTTTAAGTAACTTATTTGCTCAAATTGTACTAATTTTTATTTTATCACTCAAAATAATTAGTCCTAAACCAAATTCAACTATTTCTTCTCTTGTTGGGAGTTTCCTCTAATGCCATTGAAACAGATGTTAGGGTTCAAAGCTTTCGCACCCCTACCCCCAATTTCCATACCCCTCTCTCCGAGTCCGATCCTTCCCTTTCACAACTTCAATTTCCTCCCCCAAAAAACCCAAACCCCGAAAAAAATTCTCAGTCCATTCACAAAACAACGACAGAAACAAACCGAGCTCAGAACATATCAGCAGTAATAATGTCGGAGGTGTTAACGGACGATCCAGATTGAATCTGAGGTGGGCAGATCTGCTACTTGATCCGGATCCGGATAACATTGTTGCAGTTGGATTGACCGGCATACTTACATGGGCTGGCGTGCAGGTTTTGTGGCAACTGTTGGTAATTGCAATTGCGATATTGCTTACTGCTCTCAAGTATACCGTAGTTGCTGCTCTTCTTGTCGTCATTCTCATCACTCTCCTTTGATTTTTATTACACTTTAATCTCTTTTTTCTTTTTTCCTTCAAATTTATGAATATAATGTTGGTTTTGTGTAGCATGATGGATCGTAGGGTTTGATTCGTGGAGACCGGCGAGTTTGCAAACATACACTATATTTTGGTAGTATAAGAGAACAAAACGAGTGCATTAAATGAAAATATTACAATTTGAAAATAGCAAAATATGATTCACGTTACAAATTGAGTTTATTGAGAATATGGAAATATCTAAAAAGTTACAATAAAAAACTCCACTTTCAAAGGATTTCTCAAATTTTTGGGTAAATAGCACTAGAAGTCTCGAACTTTTAAATATTGTAACGATAAGGTCCTGAACTTTTGTTTACTAACAGCTAGAGTTTCGAACTTTTCAAACGTACGCACCAAGAGTCATTTTTAAACGAGAAACGTCGAAATCGCTGTTAAGTCATCACGTGCACTACACGTGATGAATTTTTGAAGAGCAAACCTATCCACCATAAGTCAAATATCACTAAACTAAAGGAAAAAACAAAAACGGCGTTGAATTGTGTGATGAATGTGATGAAGATGGGCCAGTGGTGCTTCAGAAATGGTGGAAGATTCATCGTCTGTAACAAAAGTTGTGATTTTCTCGTGACGGTTTGCTGTAATAAGGATTTTTCTTGTATTCAGCTTCGGCGAGTGTTCTCACTTCGAGTTGGTGCGCTTGAGCTTCTAGCTTGCCTCGTGGGGCTCTTTACATTATGTTCAGGCGGGAGACTCACTGACGTTGGACTTTCACCGACAATGTCAATATTTCGACGAATTCTTCGCACTTGATTTCTGTCGTTGGAAGGCGAATAACCATTTTCTGGTTTACGGTTTTCAAAGGTTTCATCACCACCACTGGTGACTGGTTGTAAACGAAGTTTCGGTAAGGCTTCTTGGAATGAAGGAGTCTTTTAAATTGGAGTGCCTCAAGGATTTGTTTCAATGTTTCCAAATCTTTAAAAGGCTCGTCAATTCCTCACGTTTTCAATCTCTTTTCAATCTCACCATAGATTGAAACAGTCCGCTTTGGCTCCGAAAAAATGTTCCCAGAATCAAAGAAGCTCTTCCGATGAACAATCTTCCACGTCAATGGACTTATGCCTCCTCGGTTCAGTCCCCTTGGCTCCTAATAATTAGCATTCTTCGATGCAAACTTCAATCCTCAGAATTAGCATTCTTAGTGATTTTTGACTTGCAGTGAACAGTTTTGCCCTTCAGAAATTCATCACGTGTGGCGCGTGTGATGACTTAACAGCGATTTTGAAGTTTTCGTCCAAAAAGGACCTCTAGTGAATACGTTTGAAAGATTCGGGACTCCGACTGCTAGTAAACAAAGATTTAGAATCCTATCATTACAACATTCAAAGGTTCGGAACCCCTAGTCTTTATTTCCCAAATCTTTTTAACATCATAAATTTTTTTATAAGTGATTTCTTTCTAAAAAATAATAATAAAATAATAAATAACAATACAAAAAACAAAAAACAAAAAAATGCCAAATGAAACAGAAATGAAGTTTCAAGTTTCTGTTGTGCACAAAAAACACACGCCCACACATGGTTACACAACCCAACACACATATCAAAACACGGACACATCAAATCGTTGCATACATAATCATGAACATATAATCTATTATCATTGGCGAGTCAATCGAGGACTTGGGGTCATGGGCCCCTCAAATTTTTAAATTTTTGGAGTTTTGAGTTAAAAGGACTTGTCAAACAATAAGTTTAGTAAAATAAGTCTACTTCCACAATGTTTTGGTAAATAGTCTCCCCATTAAATAAAGTATAAAAATATTACACAATATCCAAAATACCCCAAGTGCTTAAAACAAAAAGGGGTTTTGAGTTAAAAAGACTTGTCAAACAATAAGTTTAGTAAAATAAGTCTACTTCCACAATGTTTTGGTAAATAGCCTCCCCCATTAAATAAAGTATAAAAAATATTACACAATATCCAAAATACCCCCAAGTGCTTAAAACAAAAAATACCCTAATTTTTTCATTTTCATCTTTCGTTATTTCTCTCTCTAGGAAAATTATTGCAGCCATATGTCTCTTTCTCATCACCATCTTCATTGCACTTGTTCTACCTAGAAACCCAAAAATCTTTATGTTTGTCCTCTCTCTTTGTCCAATGTAATTTTGAGTGGTGTGTAAACTTGTTAAATTATCTACATTTTAGATTTGTAGTTAGAGAAGATAAAATATATATATACTAATATCAATTCTTGCAATTTTGGCTCAATTTTCGCTTACGGTTTACTGACATTGTTCTTTGATATATGCATTGAAAAAGAATCGCCATAACGTCATATATGTCGTTATCTCGTGGTCTATAACCGGCATTCATGCCGTTATCTTATTTTTCCATTGTCACCATGTATATAACCTTGGACATTTACAATATTGTTGGCCGATATATGCATTTGCCTAAGAATCGCCATAACGTCCATATATGCCGTTATCGTGATCTATAACCAAGATTCATGTCATTATCTTATTTTTCCACCGTCACCATGTATATAACTCTTGGACCTTTCTGACATTGTTGGCGATATATGCATTTGCCTAAGAATCGCCATAACGCCATATATATGCCGTTATCTCGTGATCTATAACACATCCATGCCGTTATCTTATTTTTCCACCGTCGACATGTATATAACATTGGGCTTTTTACAAGATTGTTGTTTGATATATGCATTTGCCTAAGAATTTGCCATAACGCCATATATGACGCGTTATCTATGATTTATAACTTGCACCTATACAGCTTATCTTATTTTTCCACTTTCAGCGTGTTTATAACCTTTAATGCGATAACTTTTGTTAAATACATGTTTGTTTTAGTGAGTTAATATGTGAGGGCATTAAAATTTAAAATAAAGACAAGTATGTCGTTATTCACAATGTATAATTGGACCAGTGGCATTATCTAATTACTGACTATCACCATCTACTTAGCATTGGGTTTGATATTTGGCTTTGAATATATAGACTAGTTTAGTGCTATTGGACGTAGGTTAGTAGTTAGCACTCATCTATAACGGCAACAATGCCGTTATGGGTACACTAAAACGGCATACTTGCCGTTATGGTCTTAAAAGTTTTTATCTATTGTTCACTTCGACATTAAACATCTTATTTTTGATAAAATCACCGTAACAAGTCGGTGTATTAGTTTCAAGTCATTCAGACAGTTAAAAATATAACGGCAAAGAATGCCGTTATGGGTACACTAAAGCGGCACGCTTGCCGTTATGGTCCTACAATACTAATTTCTCGCTTAATTCGCCATAAAGATGTTATTTTTAACAAATAAGCTAATATGTTTCATATTTGTTATAATGACCTTAATGATACTTAATTTAGTTGATTTGTTAGCAAAGAACTTTAGTATGTGAAAAGAATTCATGCATATTGTGTTCATAATGGAAAAGATGTCATAGAATAGTTTTAGAGGTAGAGAGATTGCTTATGAATCAGTATAATAACTATTCTAACATTGAATAAGCATATAAAACGCTTGAAAAATATTTGCGAAAGAGATTTGAAGCATAACGTGACATTTGTCGTTACGGTATTACTAGAACGGCACGCCTATCGTTATAGAAACTACTTAAGTATTTCTGTATTCCGGAACTCTCAAACATCATATTGCTGTTCAAATGTACCTAAATTTACTACTTTAAGAAGTTAGAACCTGTTCGAGTTCATTTATAGGCATCATCATGCATGTCATTTTGCTATCACTAGAACGACATGTCTGTCGTTATGAAAACTACTTAAATATTTCTCTATTCTGGAACTCTCAAAGATCATATTGCTGTTCAAATGTACCTAAATTTACTACTTTAAGAAGTTAGAACCTGTTTGGATTCATTTATATGCATAACGTCATGCATGTCGTTACGCTATCACTAGAACGGCATGTCTACCGTTATAAAAACTACTTAAATATTTCTCTATTCCGAAACTTTCAAAGATCATATTGCTGTTTAAATGTACCTAAATTTACTACTTTAAGAAGTTAGAACCTGTTCGAGTTCATTTATAGGCATAACGCCATGCATGTCGTTACCGTATCACTAGAACGGCATGTCTGCCGTTATGAAAACTACTTAAGTATTTCTCTATTTCGAGACTCTCAAACATCATATTGTTGTTCAAATGTACCTAAATTTACTACTTTAAAAAGTTAAAATCTGCTTCGGGTTCATTTATAGGCATAACGTCATGCATGCCGTTATGGTATCACTAGAACGACATGTCTGCTGTTATGAAAACTACTTAAGTATTTCTATATTACGGAACTCTCAAACATCATATTACTGTTGAAATGTACCAAAATTTACTACTTTAAGAAGTTAGAACCTGTTTGGGTTCATTTATAGGCATAACGTCATGCATGTCGTTACGCTTATCACTAAAACGGCATGTCTGCCGTTATGAAAACTACTAAAATATTTCTCTATTCCGGAACTCTCAAAGATCATATTACTGTTCAAATGTACCTAAATTTACTACTTTAAGAAGTTAGAACCTGTTCGGGTTCATTTATAGGCATAACACCATGCATGTCGTTATCGTATCACTAGAACGGCATGTCTGCCGTTATGAAAACTACTTAAGTATTTCTCTATTTCGAGACTCTCAAACATCATATTGTTGTTCAAATGTACCTAAATTTACTACTTTAAAAAGTTAGAATCGCTTGGGTTCATCTATAGGCATAACGTCATGCATGCCGTTATTACGGTATCACTAGAACGACATGTCTCAGCCGTTATGAAAACTACTAAAGTATTTCTATATTACGGAACTCTCAAACATCATATTACTGTTGAAATGTACCAAAATTTACTACTTTAAGAAGTTAGAACCTGTTTGAGTTCATTTATAGGCATAACGTCATGCATGTCGTTACGCTATCACTAGAACGACATGTCTGCCGTTATGAAAACTATTTAAATATTTCTCTATTCCGGAACTCTCAAAGATCATATTGATGTTCAAATGTACCTAAATTTACTACTTTAAGAAGTTAGAACCTGTTCTGGTTCATTTATAGGCATAACGTCATGTCTGCCGTTACAATATCACTAAAACGGCATGCGTGCCGATATGAAAACTACTTATGTATTTCTCTATTCTGGGCCTCCCAAACATCATATTGCTGTTCAAATGTAGCGAAATTTACTACTTTAAGAAGTTAGAACCTATTCGGGTTCATTTATAGGCATAACGCCATGCATGCCATTACGGTATCACGAGAACGGCATGTCTGCCGTTATGAAAACTATTTAAGTATTTCTCTATTTCGGGCATCCCAAACCTTATATTGCTGTTCAAATGTAGCGAAATTTACTACTTTAAGAAGTTAGAACCTGTTCGGGTTCATTTCGTGTTCATTTATAGGCATAATGGTCATGCATGCCGTTACGGTATCACTAAAACGGCATGACTACCGTTATGAAAATTACTTAAAGTATTAGTGGTCAACAAATAGTAAGTTGTAAATCTTACAAAACGAGCTTTAATTATAATATAAGTTTAACCAAAACTCGACTTAATTTAGAGAGAATTTGTTTTCTTTCCCAGTAATTTCATAGACAATTAAGGTAGTCCAGCCTTCAACATTAACAATAGATTATAAAAAACCAAGGAGACCAAATTTTCTACCATTGATTAAAGAACTACAAAAACATGAAAGCTATTCCAATAAGCAACAAAATGAAATGAAAATTAACCTAAATTATGACAATAAACCATAGCACCAAATTGAACAATCTATCAATCTCTATGACGATTCAATTTTGGGCTTTTTGCAGAGAATCATATGCATAGGTGTCGATTTAAGGCGGGAACTTTCTCACCCTCTCGATTTCTTTGGGAGGCGAAAAAATATTGGACTTTTTCCTGGCGACCAGGCTCACCGGGATAGTCGGACAACATGTTTGCCTTTTGTTCGGTGAGAGCCAAGAACACAAACAAACTAGTAGAGGCCACCGACTAAAAAGAGGCGGAAAAGAGAGAGAATCCATGGATGGAAGAAGAGAGATGAAAAAAGTGTGCAAAGTGGAGAGAGAAAGGTGAGTACATATATTTGGAATAAAGTGAGGAGATTTACGTCATTTACCTATTATTCAATTTTTGACATTAATTTTATTTGTTTATTTCTAATCAAAGGCCATTTGTCAAAATGTTTTGTGTGCAAAGGTCATTTATTGGTATTCCCCTAAATTTTTTTGTTAGAAAAATACTTAAAACTCGCTATAATACTTCAATTTTTTTTTTTTTATATTTTTATATTTAATTATACAAATTAGACAATTCAAATTAGAGGTGTGCAATGAGCTCTGCTCGCCCAAAGGGACCAGCCTAGCTAGGTTCATCCTCAAAATTGTTGATCGGTTCGACCCATTGGCTCATGGGGCGAACGAGACGAGATGAGACGAGCCGATCGGCCCTCGAGTTCGATTCGATTTTTTTTTTTAATATTGTTTCGAGAATTTAAAAATAAAAAAGAAATAAATGAGAAATTTTTTCTGAAAATCCTCATCCTTTTTTCAGGCTTGGGAACGGCTACTTTAAACGTAGATAGAGTTAAAATTGTACACGAACAAGTTGTTACGTGTACAAGTTTTTGTTAAAATAAGACGAATGAAATATCAAATATTTACGCTAATAATACTTACTTCAAATTCAAATATTCTGTATTCAAATCTTCAAGTTCTTTGGACATCATTATGCCCACTTTATCTTGGATCCAAAGTTTGGCATCACCCCAATCCTTCGATTACGTAAATTTTTTTTTAATATGTCGGCTTTAAGTCTTAACCTGAAATCAAACAGAACCCTACCACCTGTACTAAAAGTAAACTCCGATGCTATAGTTGATACCGGAGGTGTTAGTAGATCACGTGCCATACTTGAAAGTATTGTCGTTCATTTTGTCTCCACATCGTAGTATATAAAAAAAAATTATCTTCATCATCTAAAATATTTAGCATGTCAGGCACGAAAATATCTAGCTACTATAAAGGTGTATCACTAGAACGAGAAAAGAATAAGCAGAAGAATAACCAATATCATGTTGACTATCCCTTACTGAACTAAGGTAACTCCATAAGTCATTATCGTCAAGTGATGACGAAGCATGTGTTAGAACATGGGGTCTATGATGTTCCTACCGACCTTTTCAGCATAAACTTCATACGTTTGACATAAAAATTTTTCTAAATTACCATACGTTAGTGGATTTCTGTACGTTAATTTTTGTGAAATTGCTATTATATTTACTTTCGTACCCTCCAAATTAAGTCTGTGATCCATAATATATGCTAATAGAAATAACATAGGCAACTTTTCATAATATTTTCTAAATTTAGTCTTTATCACATATATAATAGTATAAAAAATAGCAAAATTCTTATACTTATTAAAATTGTTAGCAATATAATAGAAATGATTGAGAACTAGTGGAGTAGTTGGATAATATACACATGAACATACATTTGTTGCGTTGAAAAAAAACTTTCAAAAATTTTCTAGGCAACTTTTTTTTTAGGAAATGAGTAAAAAATAAATAAATAATTTGTGTGTAAGTGTTAAGTGTGTTGTCCTATCATACTTACATACAATTTGAAATTTTGAATTTGATTGTAGGTTTGTTTGTGACGTAGTAATTTTTTCCCTCTATAATTAAATTAAAAAAAACATAGTAAATTTTTAAATACACGATATCATCTCTCATTCTCTCTCTTTGATTTGTCTTAGATATTAACAGATAACTTTCAAAAAAATTGAAGCTTTTATACATTCATTATTTCACATTCCGCTATTGTATATTTGTTATCAACTACAAATTTTCAACTACTTCATTTTCACTATTTAATTAATTATTTCTATATTCTAAAAGTTTCTACTATTGTGTTATGGATTTCTACGATTTTTCTTCTGAAAATCTTAATTTACATGATAGTTGTTCTCTAATAAATTTAGAAGATGATCATGTTGTAGTTATTGGATCATCTAAAAATCTAAGAAAAAAAAAACATCAGAGGTATAGCAATTCTTTACATTAAATGAAAACAAAAATACAACAGTATTCAATATTTTCATAAATGCTTATGTGTGGAGAAGTGATTAAGGCACCAGCACGCTACGGAGGCACAAAGACAAACATCTAAATAAAAAATAACATTTAGATTCGAGACAAGCTCAAATTATTGCATTTACTAATGCTAGTGGATCTATGACTTTTACTAATTTTACTTATTCGCAAAAACGAATGAGAGTTGGAATGTCAGAATTTATTTCAGCAATCGAGATGCCCGTCACTTTTGCAGAACATCCGTATTTTGAAGAGTTCATGCAAAAATATGTTCAACCCTCTTATATGAGTGTAAGTGGAAATACAACTCGTTTTGATTGTCTGAAATTATTTCATACAAATGCTAAAAAATTTAAAAATGAACTTAAAAATATTGATGGAATTGTGTGTTTCACGTCTGATTGTTGGTTTAGACGCAATAACAATGGTTACGCTTTGTGTTACATCACATTTTATTTATAGTAATTGGTTACTGTACAAGAGAATAATTACTTTTCGTTTATTTGATGTTGGAAAAATTATAAAAACTGTGCAATGTTTGAGCATGATTTTTCGTGGGACTCGTTTCTATTTGATGAAAACAAAAGTTGTGATTCATGTTCTCCTCCGTGAGAACATCGAAATCATGTATTGACTTGCCTAAAATGATGCTTGGATGAATGAGAAATTGAGGCTCAAAGATGTAGTTGAAAATGGTTGAAGTGAAAGAAATTGGTTCTATCCCACATTGAAAAAATAACATTCTTAAAACAGATTCTAAAACAGAATTTGAGAAACTAAAATAGTTTTCATTGGCAGAATTTTTTTTTTCGGCAGCTTGATTATACTGTCTAAAATAGTTTTTTAAATAATAAAAAAAATTCCAGCAGATTGTATAACTGGAAATTTGTTTTTCATAAGCAGTATTATTTATACTGTTTATTTTTATTTAAAAGTGGAACTATTTTTCCTTTTGTTTCAGAAAATAGCAACTAATCCAATTACTGAAGTTGTGGCTACTGGAAAAGACACACCAACTAATGTGTCCAACTCATCAGTGGCCTAAACTGTGACTCAAACAACTGCCCCGACTGTGAATGTTCTAATTAATCATGGAGAGAAACCAGATAAATTTAATGGGTTGAATTTTAAAAGGTGGCAGCAAAAAATGTTGTTTTATCTGACCACCTTGAATCTTACAAGATTCTTGATTGAGGATGTTCCTAAACTCAATGGGGTGAGGGAGAAATCCAAGCTATCAGTGCAATTGAAGTTTGGAAACATTCTGATTTCCTGTGTCATAACTATGTCATGAAGGGATTGACGGATTCACTATACAATGTGTATAGTTCAATGAAAACAGCTAAAGAATTGTAGGAGTCTCTAGACTGCAAATATAAAACTGAGGATGCGGGGGCTAAGAAATTCATTGTTGGCCACTTATTCGATTATAAAATAGTAGACTCAAAATCCGTGATCAGTCAAATACAAGAATTGCAAGTGATCTTGCATGAGATTCACACCGAGGGAATGAGTTTAAGTTAAACTATCCAAGTGGCAGCTATTATTAAAAAGCTACATCCGGCCTGGAAAGATTTCAAAAATTATCCCAAACACAAGAGAAATGAGATGAATATTGAAGAATTAATTGTTAGACTTCGCATCGAAGAAGACAACAAGGGTTCTGAAAGAAAGATGTTCAATTCTGCTGTGGCCAAAACAAATGTGGTAGAGCATTGTCAAAGCTCTAAGGAGAACAAAAATAAGTTTGGCAAAGGGCCTAAGATGGGACCAAAAGGAGATGTGTCCAAGATAAAATTTCTTGGAAAATGATACAACTGTGACAAAATAGGTCACAGATCCTCGGAGTGCAGGTTGCCTAAGAGAAACAATAAGAAAGGAGCCAATATGGTTGATGACATTGCAAACGATGTGTCTGAAATGAGCTTTGTAGCTATCATCTGGTGGGTTCAAACCCAAGAGAGTGGTGGATCGACACTGGTGTTACCTGACATGTTTGCTCAGATAAAGTGATGTTCAGTTGTTTTGATGCAACGGAGAATGGAGAGAAGTTGTATATGGAAAATTCAGCTACCTCTGAAATTAAAAGTCAAGAAAATGTGATTCTGAAGATGACTTCTGGGAAAGAGCTAACTTTGAACAAGCACGGTTTTTGCATGGTGTTTGAGTAAGATGAAATGATTTTGTCTAAAAGTGGAATACTTGTCGGAAAGGGTTATTGGCTTTTTAAGCTCAATATAATGGCAACTAAGCCAAAGATGAATAAAATGAATAACTCTTCTACTTACTCGAGTCTTCCAATTTGTAGCATGGTAGACTATGACATGTTAATTTTGATATATTGCATAGAATAATTAACTTGAATTGTATACCAACATTCCATATTAATTCGAAACATAAGTGTGAGACTTGTGTTGAGGCAAAACTAACAAGGTCATTATTTCAAACTATTGAAAGAATAACCGAACCACTTGATCTAATTCACACTGACGTGTGTGATTTAAAATCTGTACAAACAAGGGGTGGCAACAAGTACTTCATTACTTTTGTTGATGATGCACAAAATATTGTTGTGTATCTACTTAAAAGTAAGGATGAAGTTATTGAGAAATTTGTTCTTTATAAGAATGATGTTGAGAATCGACTCAACAAGAAAATGAAGGTGTTGAGAAGTGACCGAGGTAGTGATTATGAATCACCATTTGTTGAATTATGTGCACAAAGTGAAATCACACATAAAACCACAACACCTTTTTCATCTCAACAAAATGGCGTTGCTGAACGAAAAAATCATACCTTAAAATAAATGATGAATGCAATGCTATTAAGTTATGGGTTACCTCAGAACATGTGGGAGAAAGCTACTTTATCAGCTAATTACTTTTTAAATAAGGTGTCCCGAAAGAAAGAAGAGAATACCTCATACGAGTTATGGAAATGAAAGAAGCCTTCTTATAAATACTTGCGAGTGTAGTTGTACCTACACCGAAAAAGGTAAAAATAGGTCCAAAAACTGTTGATTTTATTTTTATTGGCTATGCACATAACAGTAGTGCTTATCAGTTTATTGTGCATGAATCTAAAATCTCATACATACACACAAATACGATAATAGAATCAAGAAATGCTTCATTTTTTGAACATATATTTTCATACAGATCCAAAGAGGAAGCAAGCTCCTCTAAATGGACACATGAAACAACGGACGAAGAACAAGAAGAAGAAGAGGAGGTTGAACCAAGACGTAGCAAAAGAGCTAGAATTGAAAAAAAAATTGGTCCAGATTTTCTAACGTATATCCTAGAAAGAGAATCTCAGAGCTTTAAAGAAGTTGTGAACTCTTCAGAAGGACCTCAATGGAAAGAGGCCACTAAAAATGAGATAGATTCTATTCTGCAAAATCATACGTGGAAGTTAGTGGATCTTCCTCTGGGATGCAAACCACTAGGCTACAAATGGATTTTCAAGAAAAAAAATGAAAGCAGATGGAATATTCGAAAAGTATAAAGACATGCTTGTTATAAAATAATACATACAACGATAAGGCCTTGATTACTTTGATACATATTCTCCAATAACAAGAATAACATCCATCAGGATGATACTTGCAATTGCAGCTTTGAAAAATCTCGAAGTACATCTGTGAAAACTGCCTTTCTAAATAGAGATTTAGATGAAAAAATCTACATGAAACAACCTGAGGGTTTTTTCGCTCTAGGGAAATAGAACAAAGTCTGTAAATTGGTGAAGTCATTGTATAGTTTGAAATAAGCTCCAAAATAATGGTATAAAAAGTTTGATCACGTCATGATGGAATGTGGATTTAAAATCAATGAATGTGACAAATGCGTTTATATCAAAGATACTGAAAATGGCTATGTCATTTTATGTCTTTACATTGATGACATGCTTATTGTTGGAAGCAACGATAAGATGATTAAATTTACTAAAGATATGTTAAATTCAAGATTTGACATGAAGGATATGGACTTAGAGAATGTGATACTTGAAATTAAAATATCAAGAACATTAGATGGAATTATCCTAAATCAATCACACTATGTGAACAAAATTCTTGAAAAATTTAACAATGATGATTCTTGCATGGCTATAACACCGATAGATACAAATCAGAATCTATCGAAGAATAGAGGTATGAGTATTTCTCAAGTAGAATACTCTAGAATTATCGAAAGTTTAATGTACTTGATGAGTTGTACAAGACCAAACATAGCCTACACAGTTAGTAAACTGAGTAGATACATAAGTAATCTAAGAGTTGACCATTGGAAATGAATAATAAGAATACTAAAGTATTTAAGATATATTCGTGATTATGGGGTGCAATATACCAGATATCTGGTAGTTATTGAAGGATACAGTGACGCCAACTAGATATCTGATATAAAAGACTCAAAATCTACAAGTGGATTTGTGTTCATACTAGGGAGGTGCAGCTATATCATGAAAATCCTCTAAACAGGTAGTTATAGCCAGATCCACTTATAGAATATGAGTTTATAGCCTTGGACAAGTGTGGTGAAGAGGCTGAATGATTACGCCACTTCCTAGATGATATTCCTAGATGGTCAAAGCCTATGCCAGCAATTTGCATTCATTGTGATAGTCAATCTGCAATTGGTAGGGCACATATTAACATGTATAATGGTAAGTCTAGACACATACGTCGTAGACATAATACCATAAGACAACTACTCTCAACGGGAGTTATCTCTATTGACTATGTGAAGTCAAATGATAATATTGCGGATCTATTAACTAAAGGTTTGAATAGAGAGTTAGTTGGAAAGTTGTCGAAAGGAATATGACTTAATCATTTGGAAGAATAAGTTAATACAATGGAAACCCAACCTAGTTGACTGGAGATCCTAAGATCTAGGTTCAAATGGACAACCTAATTGTAAATACTTAATTAGATCATTGTGGAGATTATCTAATGTCCATTCCTATGATGAAAACAGTGAAACCCGTAGAAGAGTGGATAAACTATAGGCTTTTAATGATTCTTACGAGAGGAGTAGAACATGCTACTCTTAATTAAGAAATCACCTATGTGAGAGAGAAGTGGGGACCGCTTCTAAGAGAATTGTGTGAGGCACAATTCTTAAAAACTCTCGCAGAACCAGGCATATATTAACGACCATACATGAACATAACAATGAGAACTGAACTATGTCAGGAAGAAGTCTGTGTGAGGTATATCATCGTTTACACAAAAGGTAGAACAGTTCAAGGACATCAAGTCTACTGACCAGCTAGTAAAGTAAATATACTTTCACGAGGGAAGGTTCAAAGGTAACACCTACCTATCCTATGTAGGTTTCGAATGTTGAACTTTATCACCAAATCTTTTGTGTCTCGGTCGATTTCCATTCTGGGGTTTTAGAAAATTTATAAAAATTGTGCAATGTTTGAGCATGATTTTGCATGTGACCCGTTTTCTATTTGATGAAAACAAAAGTTGTGATTCGTGTTCTCCTCCGCGAGAACATCAAAATCATGTATTTACTTGTCCAAAATGATGTTTGGGTGAATGAGAAATTGAGGCTCAAAGATGGAGTTGAAAATGGTTGAAGAGAAAGAAATTGGTTCTATCCCACATCGGAAAAATAGAAAAACTTGGACTTGTATATATATGGCCACACTTATTGAAAGGTGTAATCATGTGTAGCATAGAGACTCTCTCTTGCTCGCGCCTGTAGAGAGGGGCAAATCACGGACAGATTAACACCTTGGGCCATAGAACTCATGTGCAAGCACGACCTGCGTACACGAATGTCAGACCAAAATTTGTCACATTGTCAAGCCTATGTTTTGTCACTTTTTTCCATTTTTCTGATTTATTTCCAGACCTTCAAACTTCTTAATTAATTTCTTGTGCTGTTAATGGAGGATTAATGTTATAACACCTGAAACTTACCTATTAATAGTGGGATTGAAAGGTCACTTGAGAGCCTATATAAATAGGTCCTAATTTCCACAATCAACACACGAATATAGTCTCTACTCTTTCATTTCTGTTTCAAAATATCCAAGTGTCCTTCTGGTGATATTGTTCTGACATTAGCTAAGTTCGCTGGTTTAGCAGCTTTGTGCTACTAATTCTTCTGTTGTATCCTGAAAAGTAGGTGTTCACTACCCTTAAGAAGCTACGGTAGGGGAGCGAATCTATTTTAAAGAAACTGTGTTCGCACAGGCCACATGCCATAGTTTGCAGTTTCTATCTTCAATTCATTTGATTACTTTATTTTGCAGTTTACAGTTTTGGACTATGTAGTTAAACACGTTCTGTATAAATTTACTAACATTTGAATATTCACATAATGGAGTAAATTTGTGTTAAAATTTATTACAGGTATTTAATGAGTTTTGTGTGTTAAACAAATTATTTAGTATTACTTTTGATAATGTAAGTCCGAATACTACATGTATTGAGCTTTTAATGAGAACAATTAAACCCCTATTTGATTATAAATTATTTCATATGTGGTGCGTTTGTTATATATATAATATAGTTGTGCAAGATGATTTGAAATTAATAACTCTACAAATACGTATTATTAGATAAATTATTAATTATATTTCTTGTTCAGATTATAGACAACAAGAATTTGCAAAAATTTGGATTACAAAGAAGAAAATTTGTTGATGATATTCCAAATAGATGGAACTCAACATTTCTTATGGTAAAATCGTGTGTTGGCTATACCAATGCTATTAATGCATTCGTTAATTCAAAACAGAATCAATTTCATATAAATGATTTGGATTAGGAACATGCATTTAAAGTTATGAAAATTTTGAAACCTTTCTATAAGACAACAAAAGTTAGTTCGGGAGTGTCAGTGATTTTATGTGTTTAATATTCTGCTAGTGTATGGATCGTACAAGTAATAAAGTGGATTATGAATCTAAGTATCGTACCCACAGAGATTTAGATAGTTCAATACAATTATAATTACCTTAATCGAATCAAATTAACTTTGGATGTTTGATGCTTACAAACTAAGTAGGTTATTAACTAAAAATAATTAACTAATTTTAATTTAAACAAATAAGAAATTAAATTAGATAAGAATTATTTTAACTTTGAAAAAGAAAGGAAAAGAAAAGCGTACTAGGATCCCGAATCCACTTATACCAATTTTCTTTAACCCGAATTGTTGAATTTGATAACATTATTTAATTATGAAGATCAATATTCTTAATTTGCTTAACAATATCTCTTGAGTGGAATTAAACATATTCATATATGTGACTCGACTATATCTATATGACGGATGTGAACATACAAGAATGCATTAGAATTTGTGAATACTTAAAGATCACGTAAAGTATAGTGGTATATCTCTATTCCCTATCGGACTCTACGACAATTGATACTATGTATAACATATTTTCCATCTCTCGAAGGTAAAATAAGCTACAAGAATCATACAACTATTTGGCACATAATTGTAGATGAAGAGAAATCAATATCAATTATTTAGAATTAAAAACGTGTTTAAATATAAAAAACTAGGTTCAAAGAATTAAATGATTATGATACAAGCTTCATCATGAACCTAGCACTAAAAAAATTTAATCTCACATACTAAGAAGAATAAAATAAAAATAAAAATAAAATATGGAAGCCATCACCCAGATATGAATAAATAATTGAGAGATGAAATCTTAAACTTGATCTTCGTTGAATTTTGAAAGATGAAATCTTGATCTTCGTTTCTTGATTTGTCTCTGTTTTTCTCCCCAAAACTTCACAAAAAACGACTATCCTGTTATGAGTTAATAACTCATATTTATACTTCTCTAATTGTGCCCTAAAATATCTCCAAAAATCCTTAAAATTGTGAGCCAAAATGTTTCCTAATCGGAGTGGAAGTCAAAAAAGAAATAAAATTTCCGCGGAAGAAATTAGCGTGGGCGATCCTCAGTTATGTGGTTTTGTTCTCTGTTGATGTGCAATGTATTTGGGCGATCACTTAGCTATAAGCCGGGCAATCGCCCAGCTTATTTCTTCTGAATTTGTACAATTTGGTCCTTCAACTTTAGATCTTGGTCATTTTAGTCCACAAACTTTCTAATAGCTCCCAGAATGGTCCTTCAAGCTTTAATTGAGTATAATTTGATCCTCATACTTATGAAATATCTTTCAATTTATTGCTCTTTTTGTCCATTCTTCTCCAATTGTTTATAAACAGATCCAAAACTAAAATATGAAGAATAATATAATAAATTAAGTATAAAATCATTAATATGACGGGATAAATACTTAGTTTAAAGGTCCAAATAAGTGCACAAAATGCACTTATCAGGGAGTGTATTACCCAACTAGTAATCTTGTACTTTTACAATTGGTAGAAATTCCTAGCCAATTTTCAAATTTTAGAAACGATGTATTTTTCTTTCAAATTATTTTGGCAATGGAGAAAATTTTCAAAAATATTATGAAAACATGCCACTAATTTTTTCAGTGACACTTGTAATGGTTCTTTGCATTAAATTATTTGGAGTTAAGTGTGCTTTAGAATCACTTTTTGAAACATTAGCTTTTAACATAAATATCACAAATCGGCAATTGGAAATTTTTATTAATGAAATGTATAACTACTATTTTATTAAATTTCTGGCTTTTTAATCCGAAAATTGCATTACGAAGTTTGCTATGAATACTTCCAAATTGTATAAAGAACATATTTCGACGAGTGAAAAAACATAACCTAAAAATAAGCCAAAAGAGGTGAAGTCAATTAAAAAATAAAAAATCAATTTATTATATCCATTCTAGCAGTCGTATTTGGTTTGTTATTTTGAATTCTTTATTTAACAGTTTTCAATCCAAAAGATGCCATGTGAGGTTTGTTGTGAATACTTCGTAACGGTATCAAGAACTTACTTGACAAGTGAATAACATAGTCTAAAAATAAGCCGAAATAGGATACGTCAAAATGAGAATTAGAAGATAAAGAATATGATTATTAAATTTATTTCAAACATCCATTTTTTGCTCTTTTTTTAACTTGCCGTTTGACGTTTATTCAATCTGAAAGATGAGTTGCACCAACACTGGCGGAGCTTATTACAGTCCAGTGCCTTCACTGGACTTCTGGAGGCCCAGAAAATGGACCGCTTACAGTGACCAAAAAAAAAAAAACGAGATGATGAAATGGGACTTCGATATGGCCCAAAAAGAAAAGGAATACAAGAGGGCAGATGTTGGTATAGTAATGAATCAAGAAGCTTCTTGAAATTGTTGGAGTTGCCAAAAAGAACGTGGAAGCCATTGAAGTTGATGGCGACTCTCACATCCGGAGGACAGCTCCATTGGTTTGATCGGAGTCTCGTCTGGATGTGGAGAATGAGGTCATCGGGTTTTCAGTCGAGGTCGAAGGCTTGAAGATTAAAATAAGAGTTTTGCTAAATATGTTGTTTTGCTAAATATGATGTTGGAGGATTTTCAGTGTAAGGCTGGAATCTGCATTGTGAGGCTCGAATATGCATTATTGATGCTTGACGTAAAATATTGACTATTCAATTTCAATTCAAGAGTGGTGATAAAGCACCCACAGTGGGCACTAATTATGGTGCTCACTGTCCACATGACGTCACCACATTTTTCACTTTATAAAAAGTTAAAAAAAGTTGTCAAAAACTTTTAAAAATGACTAATGTAGTGATACCACGTGAACAGTGGACACTATAATTAGTGCCCACTGTGGGTACTATATCACCCCTCATTCAATGCATTGTAAATATATGATAAATTAATGTACTACAATTCACTTTCTTGAAACCATATTGATATTTCTCTTTAATTATTATGTTTAGTTAATTGGGCATTTATTAATTACTAGTTAAGAATACGTGCGTTGCACGTGATTTTGTAATAATATTATGATTTTTTTATTTTAAAATTATCGATAAATATAACACTTAAATAAAACTCATTTTCAATCATAAGTTCATCAATGATTATAACCAACTAAGGAATTATATTCAAACTTCTTGGTAAAACACGTGGTTCATTAAAAAATACACGCCTACGTGAATATTAAGTTTGAAAGATTATTGATACTCTTTTAATTATATTTTAAAGCATATATCTAATGTATCTAATGTCATATCAGAAAAAACAACTTTCTATTATGAAAATTAGTATCAAATTCTAAAATATATGAAAATAGTAGATATAAGTATAACACAATTTTTCATTTATTTTTTTAGTTATATCATTATAAAAAGCACACGAAAACAAAATATTTAGACTTTTTAGGTAATTATTTCTCAGAAAAAAGAATCTCAAAATTCTGAAATAAGATAAAGAAGAATTTTCTATTGCAATATCTATTCAGTTTAATGCACCCATAAATTAAGGAGATTTTTTTTTTGTTCTCTTCATGCATTCTTTTCCGTAATTCCATCTAAAATATTATTAAATTTCAAGAAAATTAAAACAACCAGATATTTGGACAATGATTTTAACTCATCACATAAAATCACTTATTATGCGAGATTTACCTTCACCTTATACATAACATGACTCACTTTATCCAGGTTATATCTTCTTCAGCCGCGTGCTTGAAAGAGTTAGAGTAACACTAATTCTCCGTGTTCTAACTCGTTCTTCCACAATAAATATATGTTTAATTGTTTACAAAATGACATAAAACATCATTCGAACTTAAATCCCTTTGTTATCAAGACTATCACAATAATTAACATTTTTACATCGAACAAATACTCTAAATCAAGAAAAAAAGATATAGAAATCAAATTTTAAAATCAATATTACCACTTACCATCATATATATTCTTAAAATTAGTGAATCATTCATGGAAAATTAACACATCCATTATTACCACATTATTATCAAACTAATTATCAAAGATTAAAAATCATCATTGCGAGGAAAAAAATATTCTTGGCATAATAAAAAACAAAAACAAAGGAACAAAATATGAATCAATAATAAAAAAGTCGAAATGCAAAGTTGATGAATGAATTTGCTTAAATTCTCGTGCATAATAAAATTGACTATTTGATTATTTACAATTAAAGATAATAATTTTAATATATTAAAAAATTTATTAGTATATTTTTATTTATTTTCATTAATTACAATATATAATGGAATTTAAAGAGACAAATCACTTTTAATTATCAAAATACAATATTTATATAGTATTAAATAGTTTAAATTAAAGTCAAAATAAATTATATTAATTGAAAGATGATTTTAGGAATTATAAGTTATTTGAGGGGCAATATCGTCCAAAAATATTTCTCCCTTTAAGAGACTTTTAGAATTAGTATAGATATAGATATAGATATAGATATAGATTATGTTTAGTTAATTTTCTACAATCTATATAAAAATTGGGCATTTATTAATTATTAAGATTTAGTTAATTAAAAAGTTCATTCTCTTTAAATTTTGAAATTTGCACCGAATTTTAATTTGGCACTTTCCTACTTGTTCACACGACTAATTATCACTTATTTATTTATTTTAGTGTGACGTGACAATGGAGAGATTCTTCAAAAGAATATCTTTTATAGAAAACGTTGATGGGGAGATATCAAATAAAAATAATTTTGATGTTGCACAACTTTCCACTGATATACGCTCTAACAAAGCGTTTGAAGGGTTCGCCCTAGTGATCTTGCAGAGAAGTTAGTCATGACAAAGAAAAGCAAAGTATATCTATTGGTTTACAAATTTTTGATTTTAGTATTAATTCTATCGATTGCTACTGCTAATGTAGAAATAGTATTTTCTGCAATGAAAATTGTGAAGGATGGATTGCACAATCAAATGAGTGATCAATAGATGAATGATAACATCATTGTTTATATAGAGAAATATATATTTTTAAAGATTGATAATGAAGTCATTGTACAACGATATCAAAGTATAAAAAACCGTAATTAACAATTGTAATGTATTTCATTTTTTTTATTGTTGTATTATTACATTTATAATTTCAGCCAGCACTGACTTAAATTCCTGACTTTGCTCACCAATGAAAAATTCACCCCTCCCCTCCCTCCCAACTCTGACACGTGGATACATGTGTATATATATAAAAAAAAAAAAAAAAAAAAAAATTGCTTGAATTTGTTAAAAATAAAATTATAAAAAAATGAAACACGTTAGTTGTAATTTTTGTTGCTAAAATAAATATATAAAAAAGGGGTTATCGCAGGCACAATGCAGTGATGCACTGGCAATGAGAGAATTTTGTACTTCAATAATTTGTACCTTGATTCACAATCACGAGTTATTCATATACCTATACGTTATTATACGTAAAACAGAGTTGTATAAAATAAAAATAAAGAGTAATGCCACAAATTCTTTCTTCTTTAGTTTGATTATACATTAACTTGGAATTCAGAAAAAAAAAAAAATAAAAAAATAAATTAAATGCAGGAAAATATGGTATACATGAACAAAAGGGTAAAGGAATCATGCACAAGTTATATGCAACAGTGAAAATAAAATAAAATTACATTGACGGACAAGTTGACTTTTCCAAGAATAAATCTCACGTTTTGCTTCGTAGTAGTCACCTTTGTCAATTCTCTTTCACACTTTGTGCCCGTTTGACATAGATTATAAATCAATATTGATTTATTTGAGTTGAAATTGTTGACTTTTCAAACTACTTTAACATAAAATGACAAAATTATCTTTTGAACTTTGAAATGACATTTTGTTGATTAATGATAATATGGTCATTTCATGGTAAAAATAGGTTGAAAAGTCAAAAAAATCGACTAAAATAAGCCAATTTTGGTTTATAGTCCCTATCAAACGGGACATTTGTAATAGTGGTTCCAAGAGATTTTATTTCTAGTTCTACCAGCATTTAATTAATAAGTATATTGAATAACTAGAATATTCTATTTAATTGAAACCCGAATATACACATGTTAATTAAATAATGATATAGAATATTGAATTGAATACTCAAGTGAGTACTAGTGAATTTTCGCCAATAAGTTGTGACATTGAATGGTGACAAGTTATATTTAAAAAAGAGGTTTAGAGTAATAAATAAATGAAAATCCTTTTCTCCATAAGAGTTTCATTTTAAATCAAATTCATGATTGTAATCAAATAATTCTTGTGTTCAAGTCCAAATTAAATTCTATGCTTCAAGATTTATTCATTAATTTTATAAAAATAATAATAAATCAAGAGGCATTTGTAGACATAAAAAATATATAAATAAATGAACTTGACATATTAAAAACAAATAGTCCACTAAAGTCTTTTAAAGTCTAAATCTATTATGATCTTTTTGTGTTAAAATAGGCCCACATAGAAGACCATCATACTTTTAAAGTCTGTTAAATTAAATTAAATTAAATAAATTAAAAAATAGGGTGAATACATGTTTTTCAATAAATATGACATGAAATTCAAGAGAAGGGAGAAGTTATAAGTGTGTGATATATATAAAATTCCAGAAAAAACCAAGCTATGAGAAAATCTAAAGTCTAGAAGAAAGAAGAAAATCTCTCAAATCCAATTCCAAGTCTGAAAACTTCAAAAAGATCAAATATTATTCAAATCAAATTCAAATATAAGAAGACAAAATCTTTGACAAATCAAAGATAAATTCAAGTTTGAGTCCTAAAGATTTAAAGAAGATCAAATCTTGAAATCCAAGAAGCAAGCCACGTGACTCTTCATCTTCAAATACTTAGATCGTTAATTAAAGATTGTGCAATTATGCACTCACAAGAGGATCAATCCACTTTATATTTCTCTAAATCTAATTCGTAACAATTTCTATAATTTTAGTGTTTGTTTGGTGGTTTTTTTTGGAGATTTTAAAAAAGTTAATGAAATGCATGGTTGAAAAATTGATAAAAGTTGTGGGTCCCATGAAATATGTGGTTGAATATGAATTTGAGAAAAACATAATTTATTTTAAACTCTACCAAACATGCACTTAATAAACGAAATTTATCGTACAATGATATATTCCCACGTTTATCAGGTGGGTACATAAACAAAATATTTTAAAAATTCGTTTTAACTCAATTTCAAATTGTTTCTTGAATACGACTTGTCCATCTTATTGAATGTTTAACTGAAGTATTTAGAGCACATTATTTCGTAATAGTTACAATAATTAATAGGAATAGCAATTGTTTTGTAAAAATCTCTTTTGCCTCCATTTCCCAATAAGAAAAAGAAATAATATTAAAAAAAAAAAAATTTTAGAAGATGGCGGCAAAGTCAAATAAATGGAGGCAAACCTTCCGTCTATCCCTCTTCTCTTCGACCTCTCGTTCTCCATACAGGTAATGTAAATCTTCACTTGAATCTTATGCAATTTGATTAGAAATATATAATTTGATTAAGTATTCATCCTCCTCAACCCCCCATTTATGTGTTTTTATTCTAGAAGAATCTGAACTTGGTTTTGAGTATTTATCGAGAATCTCAGTTTTTCATTTTGTGCCGAATTCTGTGAAAATACTATAATAAGCATTACACACACAATATGTATTACCACTATCTTGATTTTAGATGTATCACAGGAATTGAATAAATGCCATATATTGTAGCAGGTATTTCATAGAAGAAGAAAAAATCATTTTTATATTGTTCATAAAAATCATTATAATTGATAAAATTAATTAATGTTTAAATTGTTACAACTTTGTGAAGGATCCTTGCATAAAAGTTAAATAGCATGGCGCTAAAGCAAGACAATGTGCTTTATGCTTGGAAGGGGAAATGTATACAAATTCTTGGACATGTCTACAAAGAAGTTCATTATTGCAGATAAATTCTCTTTATTTTTCTCACTGAATATTTCATAGTTTGGATAAGGATTTACTTGTTAGACATCGGCCATTTTGTTATTTTCCCATGTATGCTTGTTGATTGTGATAGATTGTGTTTTATCAATTTGAATTACACATGTATTGATTTGCATTTTCTATAATCTCAAAAGTTGGTTCGTTGTTTCTCTTCTTCTTCACTATTGTATTGATTTTTATGCACTTGAAGAGAAATCTCTTAGATATTAGAAATGTTGAAGTAGTAAAATTTAAGTCTCACTTCTAAGTAAGTAATAATTTCATGTCAATGCTTGTTTTGCTTGCAATAAACGTAAAAGATGCCACGTTTTTTGTTTTCATGAATACGAAGAGCATGTTAAACGTGATTAAAAGAAACTTAAAAGTACATCTCACCATATTTTCAAGAAAAGTATCTTTAAAGCTATTTTTAAGCGTAGAAAACGTGTTTTATCTGATTATAAGGTACTTTAAAAAAATGAGTTATTTCACTGTTCATATTAAAGGTGTTTATTGTAGTGCATATAAATTACTTTTAAGCATAACAAAACACATTCAGAGCTTCTATTAAAAGACTCAGAATAAATGTATACATACATGTAATCCCAATGAAATTACATTCCAAATTCTATTTCTTGGCTTCTACCTTTCTCTGTCGACATTGAAAAATGGCTCTGTCAATGAGCATAATTTGAAAAAGATCTGAACTGTCTACGATGTACACATTGTCAATCGAATCTCATCCTATATCTTAAAAATTTCTTTTTGCCACCTAAAATACAAATAACTATAACTCATGTGAAGAGTTGGGCAATTGAATGTAAATCAATATGTTGTAGTTCTAATCCTACGACGGTCCCTTATTTTTGTGGCGTGGACAGTTATTGGTTTGGTCCTCACACTTTCAACTCGCCCTGCACCATTGCTTCTCTTATTTTTGCTCGCTTTTCTTGGCCATCTTGCTTGCAGGGTAATGCAATCTGGCCACTAGAGGTCTGGGAGCACGCGATTTCTGCTCAAATCCACGGACACAAACAAATCCTACAATATGACGTTGAATGATATGAGCAAGAAAAAAATGCCAAAAACCTATCTCTTCTTCAATAAAATGTACAAGGGGCTGAATGTCGTTCCAATAACGGAGAATGCAAATGTTAGGTTCAAATTAATTTGAATTCAGCAAGCAGTTCATACCTTTCCAGAAGCAGAATTGGATACCTTCAGTTGTCAAGCCTAGCAAAAACCAGTAGTCTTTCGGTAAGTCACTTTTTATGTTATAGTCAAAAGTACAAATGGAAATTATGTACCTTTGAAAATGGTTGAGACAGAGGTCCCAAAGAAAACTGTCCGTCTTGGCAGGCTCCATAAAATATTTCTTGGAACATTGATAGGATTAAGGCTAGATTCATGATCCGCGAATACCTGCATAAGAGCTTATTAGTCCCTGTTTCTCTGAATGATTGAAATTATTCAAACTTAGAGGTTTGTTAGATTGAAATAGATTTGTCTATAGAACGGGTAAGTTGTAGTTAACGTTAAAATAGTATATTATAGATACTTAACAAAATATTAAAATGTGAAGGCTTATGAGAAGTATAAGCTACGAGGGGATAAATTGAAGTAAAAACTTTTGATGATCACTTTGGAATCTAAAGGTTCTTAGCTAAGTAGAATTAAGACGATGCATAAATGTTGAAATCATGTTGTGTTAAAGAGCGATTACTTTAAGTATTTAGAGCACGTAGAAATCATGATTATATGCACAAATATTGTATAATTACTATGTTACCTCGTTGACTTGGAAGTAAGTACCATTCAGCGGGAAACTCCCTCTCATTGCAGTTCTGCACGGAATCTGGAAGGAGGTGGGTATGTCACAAAAAAGGAAGAATGCGGGAAGGATTCACTAATAATTAATAATTTTGCTCCACTTCCGATGATTGTCATTACATATTTCATGTTTGTGTTGCTTACCAGAAGTGTGCCTCTGACTGTTTGTGTTTGTTCTTCTCTTATGCTATTGCACGAAAAGCACATTTTCTTATCGCATAGTCCACCTAATTCTTGATGGCTGCATTTACTTTCAGGGGGTTGGATTGACTCTGCCGTCTCTCCTGTTTAAATGATGCCAAATTGGAACAAGTGGTCAGCAGGTTAGAATAAAATTATATTTCAGCTTGCTTTTATGAGGAGAAATTAGTAAATATTTTCAGTCTTCCTTCACTATGACAGTGAGGAATGCCTTTCCTGTTTTGTATGTGGGCATTTTGGCAACATTAAGAGTGATCCAACGCCCTGTAAATCATGTAGTGCTTACCCGGTGTCCATATAGCAAGAAGGTATGGACTAGGGTCATCAGCTTCTCGTCTTTCCATCTAAACATTTAAGAATTTTCTAGCCGGTTAGAATCTAGTTGCATTTAAGAAAAATAGTATTTAAAACTGAGAAGATAAACAACTAACCCCTTTTAGCAGTGGATGATCGTCTGGGAGTTCGTAGCTGCAGCACAAAGAGTAAGTATTCACAAAAAATGAGTATTAACTTCTCATAATTTTCACATAAAGGACAATATAATTATGATATGTGTTGAGGTCTCAGGAAGCAAGGTTTATTTAGGAATGAATGAGGAAGTTGCATCATCTGGCGAGGTTTCTGATCCTTAAAGGTGTACATTATTTCTATTATAGTCTACATTATGAGTCAAGAACCTGTATCAATTATTCTTCACAAATGAAAAATTAAGAATAAATTATTCAGCTTTTCTTGAGTGGATACATTTTTCTGAATAGCAAAATATGTATCTTAAAGTAGTTTTTCGATTATCTGGTGGCTGCCTATATTGTAAGTCCAAGATGCTTGGTCCAATGTATAGGAGCACAAGTTTTGTGCCAGTGCAAAACTTCCTGATAATTAGCAACTTAAATTGCATATGGCTTGTAAAGCTTTTTTGATTGATAAATGACTGTTTATTATATGATTTCATGTCCTATTGTGTTTTCATATGGAGGCATAAACTTACACTTGGTGCTCTGTCCGCAGTCTACTCACGCTTTTCAGTTTGGGCGTTGGAATTGAAGCAAGTTCTGGACTCAAAGCGACGAGGGCTTTTGACAAATTACTTTCTTGCATTTCCATGTTTTGCTCTTGCATAAAGCTCTGCAAATTTGTAGTAAATTGTTCTATATTGAGTTTGATTGTAGGGATTTCATTGGGATCCTCATAGAATGCATCCTCAATATCACTTTCTGACACTTCCACAGGTGGTTCTGGCGTCGATGGTTCCTCGATAATAGGTTCACAGTTTTGCATACTCAACCCTGTTTTTCTGCCTGAATTGTCTCCTACTGGTGGTAGTGCCATTGGCTTTATCATTACACTAGGGTTTTTATTGGCAGTTGTTGGAGCAGTAGATGCAACAATACTTTTCTCTTCTGGCCCGGGGAGGGCAAGTCTTGCGCTGCACCAAACAAAATATACTCGTCATATTTGTGTGTGTGTATTCATTTTTGATGTCATAGGCAAATATGATTATGAGATAGAATGCTAACCTTGCGAAAGCACTAGCAAAGTGTCGGCACTCTCCTCTCATTGGGCATGCATTACAATTCGGTTGTTTCTTTGTGCAGAAAACCTGTATCCAAGATTAAGAAACTACCTATTAAGAACATCTCGTGTACTGAGGATAATAGTGAGCTCCAGCGAAGACATACCTTTCCAAATGTTATCATTTGATAGTGTAGCTCATACCTGCAGTTCCATAATATATAAATCATTAGAGCTTTGGGTATGTCAAAAGATATTTTTTTGCTTAAACTGTTGACGATAAGAGATTTCTGAATTGAAACGAGTCTCTGAGAAAGGAAATTACAATGTTTTCTGATCCAGCTTACAGAGTCTGGGCCAAAGATACTTCTGAATTGATTCCAGCACTGGGTACCTGCATGAAACAAGATTAGCATCAAGAGTAGTTCATAAAGTTTACTTTTGATTGCTTGACATGCACTCACATTTCAAGGAGATGCAACTGGAGTTCCTCAGGAAGTGGTTGGAGAGGCACCCACCCAAGTCGCACAGCAATTCGTCCAACATTTGTGTCAACCTAAGAAACCACATAGTTAGGGCAAGATTTCCTTTTTTGCTCATTGGTAGCGGGTATAAGTGATCTGTACAGGCAAATGGCCTTACTGGGAATGCAAGGTTATGAAGTGTTAAGAGGCGTACGCACTCCACGCTCTTTAGCCCCAGTCCTCGTATGCTTAGTAGATAATCCCTGCAAGGCATTATGTAATTAGAGGTGAATAGTGAAACTTTGGAGATAGCGGAGATATTGGATGACATGTCCTTGCCTTCCACTATATACTTTCCAAAGATGGATACATGAAAGGATTAATTTCTTTGAGGAAACTTACTTAGACTTTTCTGGAGGAACGTCTCTCAACCATTCCAGGTCGATTCCTCCATGATCTTCAACCAGTCGATGGAGAAAATCCTGTACAATATCCAACCAATATTACACTGGGCTTTAGGTTTCTATGGACCATTGGGTAATTTTATTGGAGTCCATGTTATAAACATTCTACTTAACCTTTATTCTCTCTGCTAGCATGTTGTTCATTCCCCTTTCCTTGATTGTTTCAGAAATTTCACGAACATCAGCCTTTCTTAATGCTTCATAATCCAAAGAGTCCATTGTTTCCTCACTTCTTTCTCTTTTTCCCACCTTCAATTGTGCCTGCTTTCTCAACTCATCCCAATTATATGCTTCTCTCTTTTCCTTCTCAACTTTTGTCTTTCTTTGATTTGAAGTTGTAGGACCTGTCCGGTTAGTCGGCGTGGTCGAAGAATTTACTTGTCCCGCTGCATTTGGTTCAGTTATTTTATTCTCCAAGTGTTGGAAATTATCTGCAACAATTTTAACCTGCATATCAAAATTTTGTCCAGTTAACCTAGTGAAATCAGGGTGTTCATGGATATTACCACTTGGCTTTTCATTGAATGCTTCAGCACGTGTTGCGCAGTCTGATATAACACATTTTTGCTGAATCGTCTTGTGGTTTCCTCTGTTGCAGTTGGTGGAATGTTGACCCTCTTTGCTTTGAGACCCAGCTGGTATATTAGTCTGTGGTTCAAGGCACTTGTTTTGAATTGTATGGTCCACTCTTGTTGCTAGATCTGGTCTTCCAGTCTGTTGGGAGATAAAACTCCTTTCTAGAATCTGTCCTATGTTATAAGGTGTATGTTCTACGCTGGTTGCCTTGGTATTCTCAGAACCTGTTGAAGCCAAAGAAGATATGCTTTCTTTTCCCGGAGATGCAAGGAAATTTGATTCCCATTCTTCCAAGCCTGTCGTCGTGCTCAACCAGGAATTTGTGGAAGGGGGTCTCTGATGATGCAGTACAATGGAAGTGATTGGATAAGCATATGCCTTACTGCCTCCATCAAGTCCTTGGTTTTGCAAGTTATACATAGGATTTTCTGACTGCAAGAGATTCTTATTTGGAGATGAACTTCCCATCACTCGACACTGATATTCCTGGAATGCAGCCATTCTTTCAGCCTGTTCAAAAAGATTTAGTGGGCTGCGGTTTTTGCTCAAATTACACCCAGATATTTGATCTTCGGCTTCTGAATTTGATCCCGAGCTGGATCTGATGTCTTCATTTGCTTGGAAAATGAGAGATTCAGAAGAACTTTGTGATGAAATGGCGTCTTCCTCCGCTCTTCTATTTTGCTTGTCCATTGAAAAGGTTCTAGTTCCTGTGATGACGTTTAGTTCACTGGATGTTACAGAGCTGTGGTTGTACACGGGCTGTCTTATTATTGTGTGATCATAAGATATAGCCCCATCTGGATGTGTTAGTTGAACCTCATGTTCTTCTACTGACGGGCTTCCTCCATTTTGGCAGCATGGTTGTCTGATGATTGTCGATTTTGGGGGGAATTTGGCTGCAAGAGACATGAAAGCGGAGCTGCACACAAGGGGGATATACATTTAGAGATCATTAGCTTCTGTCATCTTGTTTGGCTCTTAAAAGTTATATAAAAAATGTTGACTTTACCTTGAAAGATGATCTGAAACATTCTGCGTGAGAAACACTCCTATCACGGAGTCAACAACTGATCCTTTCCATTTGGAGAATCGTCTATCACCTGTAAAGGTTGCAATTTCAAACCAGGTTATATTTCCATGAATCCATGCATTTGGTGAGGTAAAGTCCAGCTTATAAGCTCCTTGTTTTTTTGGTTTTGAAGTAAAATTAATCCCAATATACATAGTTTCAAGAAATAACACTAGAAAATCATTATGGTGTTTACTAATTTTAAGTGAGCTTTCCTAAAACTAAATAATTAGCCAGAATTAAGACGGAATACATGGAAAATCCTTTTAGGAATATGTAAGAGTGATGGTAAAGTCACAATAGAGGATCATCTCTTAAATAATGGTTGGTTTATGTATTTAGGTTTGGTTGCAAATAAGAAACCAAGACTTGAAGAGGATGTAATGGATAGGATTAGGGCGAGTAAATGTTGAAAATTAACTACGAGTTAAAAGAACTTTATTAACAGATACTTGACTAGCTATCTTTTATGATACTAAGAGTTGGATTGTTAAATAACATAATGCCCATAAGATGAACACAACATATACGAGTATGTTAAGATGGACGTGTGGCAATACTAGAATAGATAAAACAAAAGAAAAAATGAGGATAACATCAAGTGGATGTGATACTATTTGGAGATAAAGGAAGGATGATTTAGATGGTAGGGACATGGCTTACGTAGATCTAAATAAACTCTATTCACAAGAATGATGTGATTTGATTTTAACAAGTAGACTAAAATAATATGAATTGATTTTGTTGCAAAAGATTAGATTACATGGGACCTTTCACGAGATTCACCGCAGCAAAGGGATTAGACAAAAAGATTCAAGTAGCTGGCACAAGTTTATTGCAAATGATACTATGCTCATTATTTTGTTGTTCATTGTTTATGGCTACGACACAAGTGACTGAGGTACGTATTCCAGGTTTTTTATCACTGAAGACAACCATTCTCTTTCTTCTAAATCCTATCTTAAAAGCAACAGGGCCGCCATTGTGGTTATGCATTTCCAACTTACCCTGTCCTCTTCACCCTTCACCCTTCACCCACCTCAAATCACTATGATTTCAAATAGTAAAACTTGGTACTTTGTGTAAACAATTAGCTGTATTTGTCATTGTTTACTTAGTATAAAAGTGATAATTAATTCCTAAGATATATTTCAGAGTATCATCTACGCATAATTAAGAAAATTAATAAAAAATGGACTTATTTATGGTGTATTTAGAGAGCTTTTGATCAACAGATTACCAATTATCTAACATGATATGTAAAAATAATTTATGAAATAAAATTGATATCTGGGATATGGCTAGCGTAAGCATGGTATCAGCGATGTCAATGATTTCATCGTCTTTGAGCAAATACCTTGAACAAGATGCATCCGTGCAATGAAAGAGTCTACTCGTCCGCGGAACACTTTCCTTTCTTCTTCCCACCACTTTTCTTTATTCTTGTCCGTCGTTTCTGGGCTTTCGCTTCCTTCCTTACCCATCAAAAGATTCCATAGTCTATTCGTCTCCGGATCAAGATCCACTTTAGGTCGTGGCCGTCGTTTTTTGATTGGATCAAATTCTTCATATGTAACAATAGCACCATCTCGTTGATATGGAACAAGTGCACCTTGCTCTCCCTCAACAATTTTCTTGCCATTATTCTTGATGCTCAGATATTTTAAAAGATCTGTAATATCATCAACCGAAAATAAGTCTCTCCCCTCTCCTAGTGGGCCTGCACAAAAAAAAGAAAAAAAAGAAAATCTGCTTAAAATTGTTAAAGAACAAATTCATGTGATGCTAACAGCATAACTTGACGAACAGATGGCTACCTATGACGTTTTTGGAGGGACCTTTGTAACCTCTTGTTGTCTTCTTGTTCTCTTTACTGATAACCTTTTCCATATTGAATGCTTGTTTGGATGATGTTGGTCTACTTGTCAGTCCCTTTACTGAAACGTGAATCGGAGAATTTATGATTTCATTTCCTCGAGTGATTTTAGGGTCTCTTTGAGAAGAAGACTCCTGATTCCAGAGAATTGCAGCAAGGGAGTTGGCGCTTTGGGCTTTATTGGCATGACAGCTGCCCTTCTGCACCATTTGTTGTGCACGTGAATGCACTTGAGATGAAGTAAGTTGCTGCTGAAACTCATGTTGAAAATTTGCGGGTTTCACGTACCAATCATGGGGGACCTTATTGGCTTCATTATTTGGCTTCCTGGGTGTGCACCTTCCTTCAAAATCAGAATATGGTAATCCACCATTCAGGTGCAAAGTAGAGCTGTTTGCACAGACACTGTTGGTGCCTCTTCCTTCAACTTGTCTTGAGCAATATTCAACAGTTATGCCAGAAGGCGTGCTTGATGAAGTTACATGAAATTTATCCTCAACCTTCCTTCTCTTACTAGTTTCCAAACAGTCTTGCCATAATTTGTTGCTCCCACTGGCATAATAGCCTGTCTTAGAAACTCTCTGGCACAATGGTTGAGAGCCCATCAGAGCAGAAGTTTCAGCCTGTGTCAAATCAGTGTGGGAATATTCTCTCTTGGATCCCCGTCTGTCAATGACATCCACCAAATCTTCCAGAAGTTGAGTCCCAGTCTGCTGCATTGGTTGCCTTCTTCCATCTACCTTTGTTTCATTGGTATGTGTTTGAATGACAAACTGGGCTAGTTGTCCTCCACCGACATGATGATCGACATCACTGTACCAACTCGGGCTGCCCCTCTGGTTTATATTGGCATTTCGCATACTCAAACTCCTTGCTATGACATTTAACATACGATCCTTTGCAGTAGGTGGTGGTGCTGAAGATGGAAGTGGCAACGTTAATTGTAGTGGGGTGTGATTTACGGAATGGACAAAACTGCGTAAATTCTCTGTTTGTTGTTTCTCTATGCTATGTACGTTTTGATGCCCTTCCTTCACTGAAGACGTTGTAGATTGCCCGTTGAATCCAGTATGCCCTTCTGCATTGTGAGAATCTAAGTTCAAAGTAAAAGGCATCTTTCTCTTTTCATTTATCTCTGCTTGGTTACCAATTACTCCTTCCCGGCTTTCCTTTTCTGCTCCATTTTCCAAGTCAAAGTTTAACATTCTCCTGCATGATTTTGCTGCAGAGTTCATGTTAGAGACTCCAACCTCATTCACCACACCAGTTAGTTGAGTTGGGGAGGTTTTAATGTCCTTTTTGCGCACATACTTCCTTTTTCCCGAAGGATTTCCATCAGGGCTGTTATTTTTTGGAGTAGCAGGCTTTGGTGTCCTTTTGGGTTTCCCTTCCACCACTACTTTTGGTCGGTGTTTTCTTCTTTTGGGTGGTTTCTGCTGTGGTGTCTTGTTCAGATCAATTCCTCCATGATTTCCATCATCAGAAATGTTGTTTTCCTTTGGCAATTTCAATATGGCCGTAGATTCGTCCACAATGTTCTGCATTATTTGATTAGATTGTCTCTCAACAATTTCAGGTGGTTGAGATACATGACTTCCATTATCAGAAATGCTCTTTTCCTTGGGGAATTTCAACATGGCTGTAGGTTCGTCCACAATGTTCTGCAATAATAGATTAGATTGTTTTTCTACAATTTCAGGTTGTTGAGAGAAGACTACATTCTCCGGATCATCCTTTTCTTGACTTGGGATTTTGTCTATCAACGAATATGGTGTTCCAGTGGGCTGGAAGTTCTTTGATTTGTTTTGCTGATCTGGCGTTACTGGCCCTAATTGGAAGAGCCTAACGGTACTTGTGGACGCACCAGCTTCCATTCTTGGTGGTAAGTTCAGATTATAATTGGGTCGGTAAGTAAGTCCATCTGTCAAAATGCAGCATTCTAATCATCAAAGCATGATAAAATTGTAACAAAATATTCTGTGTTCATAAGTATGTTTACGTGAAAATTTACTGACACCTGTCCATTCTAAATTTACACCCGCGGATATGAATTATATGTCAAGAAATGCAATTAGTGATACGAAACTGGGATTTACGTCATGTTTTTTTTTTTTTTTTTTTTTTTTATATTTATTAGAAAGTTGAGGAAGTCACTGATCACATGAAAGATACGCCTGAAACTGGGAAAGTAAAGGGGTATACGTCAGTGATCACGTGAAAATGAATCTATTATTTTCTGGATACACATGAACATTAAGTTATGGAACTTGTATTATACACCTATTAGAAATAACGTTGATTGCGTGAAACAGGGATGCACAAAACTCAGGAAGTAAAGGGATATACGTCATCGATCACATGAATACGAACCTAATCTATTTCGAGTACACATGAAGTTTGAAGTACGTTACTTCTTTTCTAGCCTCTTAGTTGATGTACTATGGTTGTAAGAAAAATGCTGGTCCTGCAGTTGAAATTTTGCTGAATGATTTGGTTGTAAATACTAAAATTTGATGAAAGTTTAATTATTTGAAATTGCATATTGAAGACATTATAATCAATTAAAATTTCATAATAGTTATTTTTTAATAGCAATGAGACTGTAGATTTTATCTGTTCATTTCAATATTAATTAGGCAGCCATCGAAAGAAACAAGTTAAATGCATTGAAATTGCAACTATCAAAAATTTATCTGAAGAATAATTTACTTACCTGTTGTTATTTGTTGTAGGCTGTAACCACCATCTTGATTTACATACCGCGTGTGGTTCTGCTGGAATGTAGAACTAGTATATTTGTACCCTGTCGGGTTGGTTAAGACTTGAGAATGTGGACTGAGGATAGTCTTGTTCATAACAAAACTTCTGTTCGAGGTTCCAATTGTAGGGGGTGTATGCACAGCATTTTTTGTCCCCAGTAATTCTACTAATGTATTAACCTTCTGAAGAGGAATGTCATTGCCTGAATGTTGTATATAGGACCCACCATTTCTAGCATTTTGATTGAAGCTTCCAAATTTCTCAATCACAGCAACATCTCTATTGCTATGTTGCCCTTGATTCTGATGAACTAGGAGTCCAGTTGGAGTAAAATTCCGTATATAGGAACTACCATTTCCAGCATTTTGATTGAAGCTTCTGAACTCCTCAATTGGAGCAACATCCTGATTGTTAAATTGACCATTATTCTGACCTTGGAATCCGGGACGAGTGGAATTCTGTTGAGCCCCATTACAGGCCTCGTCCTGTAAAAACCCAGTGTAAATTCCAAGCAAGTCCTGCCAATTTGCACTTCCAGGCTGCATTTCAGCCGGTAAGTGACTCGATCTGTGTAGAATTGGCTTTTCCGGTGTCAATGGAATACAAGGATCCCCATTCTGGACGTCTCCCTTATCCCTGGGAATGGAAAATCCCCTCCCCAGGTTCATATCCTCAAAAATTCAAAATTCCTGCAAACTCAATCCCAGTGTCCAGTGTGTATCACTAAACTCCAGTTTCTCTCTTAATTCTCAATACACATACTTTTTTCTCCCAAATTCTGCAACCTGCAACTACCTGGCGAACATTCCAAAGCAAATTTATCACTAAAAATAACCCAAATTTCACTAAATTTGTCAGATGTACATGAGAAAAAAATGCATTTTTTGCAGTAAACAAAACGGAATGACATCCATGCAATTAATGCCAGCAAACTAAATAATCCCTAAAACCAAAACTCTCTCTCTCTCTCTCTCTCTCTCTCTCTCTCTCTCTCTCTCTCTCTCTCTCTCTCTATATATATATATATATATATATATATATATAAGTATACACGCATGTATATATCTCTGTGTGTGTGTCTATGCATGTCAATTCCCAAGTTGTACAGTCCCAGTTAATTCTATTTACTTATTAGCAAATGCACCTCATAAAAAGTACCAAAAATAATAAAAGGAAATGAAAACGGAAACAAAGAATTAAAAGCAGAAAATCAGAAAAAAAAAAAAGTACGGGTAAATCAGAATGAATTGGAGGATTTAATTCCAAATTTGAATGAAGGGAATTGAAATGTACCCAGGTGAATAAAATTGCACAAAATCTTTTCAGAGATTCTCTCCTGTGATTCTCTTTCAAAAATGCAATCACTTACAGATATGGGTTCTTTATACAGTCAAAATTAAAATCTTTTAATTGAGATTAAAATGCATCACAAAAAATGGAAAAAACAGATAAATTTATAAGGTATGTTAAACTCACCGATCTCCATATATAGCTGTTCTATATATAGCCGGAGTTTTATGCTTTGGAACCAGTCAATGCCGGAGAGCCAAGTCAGCTTCGTTATAACAGGAGAATTTTAGAGAGAGAGAGAATTTTAGAGAGAGGGAGTTTTAGAGAGAGATAGAGATAGAGGGGTAATAAACAAACTGAACAGTAAAGCAGTCTTTATAGGCACAAATGAAATGGTGCATGGGTTAGGCAAGGTTAGAATTTTTGCAATAAGGGCACTCTCACTATGGTCAATAACATAATCAAGCCAAAATTTATACCTATATTAAAGAATCTGTGTTTGATTTAAAGAATGGAAATTAAATTTTATAG
Source organism: Forsythia suspensa (assembly GCA_023638005.1). Taxonomy (NCBI): domain Eukaryota; kingdom Viridiplantae; phylum Streptophyta; class Magnoliopsida; order Lamiales; family Oleaceae; genus Forsythia; species Forsythia suspensa. The sequence continues at coordinate 31,515,916 of CM042674.1, read as the reverse complement.
TTTGTTTTTCTGTCACAAAATATTGTAATAACTGCTTTATATAGTGTATCGGGGGCTGAATTCGGAAGATCTGGTTTGATATTGTCGTTCGGATTATGTAATTGTGGTTTTTTACTGTGATGAAATATTGAAAACATTGCTTTATATTGTGTATTAGACCGGATTGTGAAAATCTTTTGTTGATTGTAGGTTTTACAATTGTGGGGGGTTTTTATTTTTGTGGGAAAATATTGCAATAACTATATATTGTATATTGTATATCGGGTTGAGTGTGACGATTTGCAGTTGATATTGTCGTACAGATTATGTGATTGTGTGTTTTTTTTTTTTGGGTGGTAAATTAGTGCAATAATTGCTTTACATTGTGTATCGTGTTAAGTTGTGAGATTTCTTGTTTACATTGTCGTCCACTGTCTATAGTTGTGAAGATCTGTACTTGTTGAAAAAGTTGAATATTTTAATTATCTTGAGAGCATATAGCAAATTTGTTACACTGTAATATTTTCATGGTCAACGGTTAATAACTCGTTCAAGGCAAATTTGAAATTTAATTTATAAAATTTGAAATTTGATTTATAGGATGGAAAAGAAAAGTTACTTATTTTTTTTAAGATGATTGTCTTGTAATATGTAATTCGCATCGTGTTTGTAGTTGTAAAGATTTGTTGTTAACTATATTGTTCAATTTTGAATTAGGATGAATGTTTTAGTCATTTGGACAGTATATAACGAATTTGTTATGTTGTACTATTATCACAGTCAACAATCAATAAAACGTTTAAGATAAAATTCATACCTGGTTTCTAAAAAGTTGAGTTTGATTCTCTAGAATGAAAAAGAAAAATTATTGATTTTTCTATCATGTAATATAGCAATACATGTTTTACAACGTATGCATCTTCATTGTAGTTGATAACAATTTTAAAATAAGATAAATATTTTAATCATCTAGAGACTATATAGTGAATTTGTTATGATGTACTACTTTTGTGGTCAAGATCACAAGGCAAATTTCATACTTAGTTTTATTTATCGGACGAATTTTTTTTTTTTTTGATACCCAGGTTTCTCAGCATGTCAGACTAAATCTTGGACTCCCAAGACCCTTGCCCCAAAAACCTTGGAGAAGGTAAATCGCAAGTTATGCCTCAACTGGCTCCCAGGTTCCCTCATCTGACTATACACTTTTGAGCACAAGGAGCCGCTCTTAAAGTGATTGCTCCATACCAAATAAAATTCAGCCGCCGGTTCCTAGTATCGAATAAATTCATACCTATATAGCGAATTTGTTGTAATGTACAATATTCGTGGCCAATAGTCAATAACATGTTCAAGGCAAACTTCATGCTTAGGTTCAAACTTTGAGTTTGATTTATTGAATGAAAAAAAAGAGAATATATTGGGGGCATTTGGTTTGTGTTTCTTTTTTTTTTTTTTAGTTTTGAATTCATTTTTAGATTATTGTTGAGAATATTTGTTAAAATTTCTAAAAACGCGTTTAGTTTATCATTTTGAAAAACTATTTTGCAAACAAGAAAACTAGAAAACATGTATGGTTTGGAATTTCGAGAAATTTTTATATAACATTTTATTTAATAAATTTGATAATAATTTTATGCTAATATAATTTCAAGTAATATATACATTTTAAAGTTGGTGAATGTTACAATATTTTTTCTAGGTTAATTTTACTAATTGTTATTGAAGTTAGTGCAAAATTTTAAATTAGTCATTAAAGTATTTTTCTTATCCTATCAGTAACATAAATTATTCATAATTTCAAAATGATCACTTAGGTTATAAATTAGATTTTAGGATAATTGTTGTTGCCATCCCAATGTTGCCTTCATCTCTTTTGCTAACTGAAGTCTAGCTAGTAGTGCCTCAAATTCGGCTACATTGTTGGAAGCTCAAAAACCGATCCTCAATGTACAATTGAGATGGTGACCTTTTGAGCTTATCAAAATAATTCCAGTTTTCGATTCCAACTCTCTGTAGAAGCCATCAACATACAATTTCTAAGGCAATGATTTTGCTGACCCATGTTTTTCAATATTCATAGGCATTACATGCCCATCAGTGAATTTTGCTACAAAGTCTGCGAGGGCCTGACCGTTGATGGAGGACCTTGGTTGAAATTGAATGTCGAACTGACTAAGCTCTAATGTCCATTTTAAACATCTACTCGAAGCATCAAGCTTCTGAAGAACCTGTTTTAGTGGATAATTGGTTAGCACTTCAACAATGTGAGCCTGGAAGTATGGCCTCAAATTTTTGGTAGTTGTAACAAGTGCTAGACTTAACTTTTCCATATTTGGATATCTCGTTCAGCAAACATGTCTAAACCCCCACTTTCCAACATACAATGACACACGTACATACAAGTACACTCCTACCCACCACTGAAACCCTCAACCATCATATCTCAACTATCAAAAGTTCTTACTGCCGCAAACTCCCACCAATGGATAACCTTCTAAATCTACCTCAAGTTTTCATACCTATGAATACCATCCCTACATCTTCTATCTACTACTCTTACACCGTAGCCCTCAACCTTAGTCACACATCCCATCTCGCCATTACTAACCACCTCTCTTATTTTTCTCTTGTGTCTCTTCTATGGATGGTCAAGATGATGAGTTAGGGGTTTAAAAGAGAGATGAGGGAATTAGAGGAAATGCTATCAAATTTTAACTTGATAGCTGAAGAATATGTGTGGGCTTACACTAGTTGGCCACCATAAAATGGTGGTGGTGTTGTTGTCAGAGTAGAGGCTAAGATATTTTGTTCTTAATATTGTTCTGACTAGTACTCATTAGTTATAGTTTCTTCTTAAAACTGGTTTTATATTTAATTTTTATTTTGCCTAATATTTTCTTCTACTAATCCCTAATTGGAGTTTGGTGCTAACATAAATTGGTGGTTGCTATACTGGTATAAAAAAATGGTGATTGTTTGTTGTAGTGTGTGAGAGTTATGATGGTGTACAAAGATGGTAACTGATTGCTAGCATAGGATTGTGGTGGATTATTCTTGAGTGAGGATAGGGGTTTGAATGAAGAAGAATGGTCAATTTTCCTTCTTTTTTATTTTTAAAATTTTCTTCATTTTTATTTATATATTTTTACTTTATTTAAAATTATAGAAAAAAAATCATCTTTTAACATTCTAGAAGTTATTATTAGGGGCTAAGAACATCGAAGAAAAAGATTGAAAATAAGATTGCTAAGAAATAAAAGATCGGAATAGAAGTGCGGAAGAAGGTAAATGTTGGGGACAAAAACTGTAATAATTCCTTAGGTTTACTAATTGAGTGACTATTTATGAAACTATTAATAACTTCAATGACTAATAGGGTAAGAAAAATATTTTAACGATCAATTTAAAATTTAGCAAGAACTTGAGTGACAAGTAGTGAAATTAACCTTATTTTTTCCACTATCAAAATAAAATATAAATAAATAATAAATTGACTTAAGCAAAAAATAGGAAATAAAAAAAATAAAAATTAAGGACGTGGAGTGAGATTTTTATCTGTTTTCATTTAAATAATTTTTAGAATTTTTATTTAAATAATCAAGGGAGTCTTGAACTTTTTTTTTATTTTTTAGAATTTTATTTATTTTAGAATTTTTTTAAATGCTTATTTCTCATAGTTTGAGTATTTTTTGGTATTTTTACTGAAAATTGAAAAAGTTAAAACCTTATTTTGAGTTTTATATTACAAGTTTAACATTATTTTCAAAAATGCCTTATCAAAAAATAATCAGACCAAACAAGTTTTGAGTGTTTTACAAAATTAAAAACTGAAAACAGCAAACCAAACTTTACCTTAATTTTTCAATCATGAAATATTGTATTGCATGCTTTATATCGCATATCACGTAAATATTTCAATTATCTTTATACTACTTTTATGGTCAACATTCAATAACATGTTCAAAGTAAAATGGATACCCGACTTAAAATGTTTCAAAGTTGATTTATTAAATGAAAAATTAAAGTTATTGGTATTTTTGTAATGAAATATTACAATATGTTACATAATAGTATATTACTTGTGAAGACGTGTAGTGAAAGTTCAATTGTAAAATAGATAAATATTTCAGTCATGGAGTGTACATAACGAATTTGTTATGATATATTATTTCATGATCAACAAACTTAATCTTTATAATTGTAGTTGTGTGGATTTGTCATTAATAATTATTAATATTATATGTAATTTTTGGGATACGTCCTATATATAGTGTAACACGTATGTACTTGTGAAGATTTGTTGTTAATGTTGTTTAATTTTGAAATAGATAAACTAATCAAGTATTTAAGAGGGTGTGTTGCAAATTTGTTATGCTATATTGTTTTTCATGGTCAATTAACCTTCTTTTTATAATTGTGGTTGTGTATACTTCTTAATAATAGTCTTTTATTTTTAGGACAAGTAGGCACTTCTAAAGGGTGCATTGCAAATTTGTATACTTTAGTATTTTTATTGTCAATGGACATCAATGTTTATAGTGAACTTATTCGTTATACAAATGTATCTAAATGTGCTTACTAGAAGAGTGATGAGTATGATCGAGTATATCCTAATTATTATTATATCAAGATTTTTACACTTTTTATTGTATTTATGAGAACTTATTTTTAGTCTTGTAGAGATCAAATATGTTTTCAATATAGTCCTTGTGACATGTATGAAAAATAATAATGCTATCTATCATTAGTAAAGATTATCACCCAGTCTAGTTGGTAGGGTTCTCTGATTTATTGACTAATGCATTAAAATGCATCACAACTTCATTGGACAATGAATCAAGAAATGTATTGTCACATAAACTGGTGATGATCTCTACTAAATATAGATAACATTATTAAAAAAAATATTTCAATATTAAGGTGATATTAATAAATGGAGTTTATTTTGGTCAAAAGTATAAGACTCTTATTTTCTCGGAGATAACCTGGTCATTCTCGACTTAAGCATTAAGCTAAAACAGCAGATTTGTGAGCAAGAGCGTCAGCATAATGTTTTCAATAGAATTACTTGTAAATTGCATGGTTATAAAAATGTTGATATCATAATCAATAATAAACACTTTACATGTTGACTTTTTTTTGGGATAAGTATTGTCAAAGTGACAATTGGAAAGAAAAATTAACGATGATTATTATCTTATGAATGAAATTCTTCTTAGGTTTTCTCTTTTCTTCCTTCTGCACAAGCAACATATTGATTTAGTCCAAAATACAGAAGTAGACATAATTTGTTGAATAGAATTTTATGTAAATTATGCGTTCATGTGTTGTCCATGTTAAGACTTTATTAGATAAGTATTGTGTAACTCACTAGAGAGTATATAGCGATGTTGTCATGTTGTATTCTTTTCATGGTCAACGTCGTGGATTATATTTCAAGTTCGATTTATTGAAGGGAAGAGAATGTTTATTGGTTTCTTCATGTGAAACATTGCAATATGTGCTTTATATCGTGTGTTAGGTCGGTAGTTGTAAAAATCTGTTGTTATTGTTGTCACTCAAATTTGTAATATGTAAGTAGTTCAATTATCTGGAGTGTATATAATGATTTATTATGCTATATTATTTTCGTAATCAACAACCTTACTCTTTGTAATTGTGTTGTGTGAATTCACTACTAATATTTAATAAAGTTGTCTTTGATTTTGGGATATATGCTTTATATTGCGTATCAGGTGTATAGTTGTGAAGATCTCTTAATGTTGTTCAATTTTGAAATAGATAAAGATGTTAATCATCTAGAGAGTATATAAAAAAACTATTATTCTGTACTATTCACGATCAACATACTAACTTTTATTAATTGTGGTTGTGTAGATTTATTGTTAATCACAGTCTTTTTTTTTTTTAGTAGGGATTTCAATTATCTAATAGTTATAATGCAAATTTGTCGTATTTTAGTATTTTTATGGTCGATGTGCGTATTGATATGTGTTTAACTTACTCGGAATGAAAATGCATCTAAGCGCGTGTTTGGTAGTGCTGAAATTATAAGTTGTTGGTGATATTAAAAGTGGATTATAAGTTGTGGGTCCTATGAAATCTATGGATAAAAAGTATGTCTGACCAGTTTGACCAACTGAAATTATAATTTAAGCAACCCCAAATATGTGCTAAATGTGCTTACTATAAGTAGAGTTGATGTCGACTATAACTATTCTCAACCCTACCTTATATTATATACTATTTATTATCGTATCAAGGTTTTAAACTTTTATTGTATTAATTGGAACTTATATTTAATCTTGTGGATATTGAATGTGTTTTGAATATAGACTTTGTAACATGTGATATTTTTACTTTTTTGTCACACCAAATATCATTTTGCAATAATATGTTGATAATAAGGAATAAAGCTAAGTTTATTTTGATCAAAATACAAGTTAGCATAATATTTTCATGGAATTCATAGTTATAGACGAGGGTAGTGTCCGTTATGGATTATATATAATATAGACGAGAGTTATTTTGATAGATTTCTTGCAATAGTTTATTCAAACAAAAAATTTCTTAACGTTTGGCTCATAATTTGTATAGTTATAAAAAGGGTAATTATATTTTCACTACAATTTTTATAATCTACACTAAGTTTTAATTGTAATGAAGATCCTTGTATCTTTGATATTTTGGTACTTATGTCCCTGACTTTTTTTATCGTATTTTTATAATTAACTTTTAATTAAATATTTACATCTTGTCTTTGATTATGATTTTTGTCTAAATATTCTGCTAAAGTGCATTGAAATAAGGGATAAATATTTTGTTAAATTTTTTATTTGTTATTTATTTTGCTTATTTCAAAATACGAGAGCCAAATTTTTTTTTAATGCCATCCTAACTATGTTTTTGGACAGAAAACATCATCAAAGACAAAGATAAAATATATAAATTAATAGGTTGATGATAAGAATGTGATAAAAAAAATAGCTGGGGACATAAATGTGAAAATAAGCAATAGTTAATGATTTTCATTGCAATTAAAAAATTGTGTGGTTAACAAAAAATGTAGTGTGAATATAATTTTTCTTATTAAAATGGCAAAAATTATGCAATCAATAATAAATGCTTTTCAAATTATACTTTTGCGGGATAAATATTGTTTAATTGACAACGCGAAAAAAAAGAGACCAATGATTGTTTTTCTAATGACAAATTAAAATTGGAGTTATTCATAAATTTTCTCTTTCCTCCCTCAACATAAGTGCAATGTATTGATTTATTTAAAAACAATAGTAGAAAAAATTTATTGAATATAATTTTTTATAAATTGCATGATTTATAACCAAAAAAACAATAATTTTCACAATCGAAGATATAATGAAAAAAATTGCACGTGTAATTGCTCGTTCAGACTTCATTGGATAAGTATAGCATTATTAATTGGAGAGTATATAGTGATTTGTTATGTTGTACTATTTTCATCATCAATGATCAATAACACATTCAAGGCAAGCTTTGTTTTAAATAAAATTTTAAGTTTGATTTATTGAATGAAAAGAAAAATTATTGGTCTTTCCGTCATGAAATTTTGCAATATACTCTATATTGTGTGCCAGGTTTGTAGTTGTGAAAACTTCTTGTTAATGTTGTCATTCAATTGTTGTTGTTCAATTATTGCCAATTCGATTATCAAGTGATTGTTGTGCAATATATCAATTTCATTTGGTAGAGAGGATTGTTTACACGTTTAACAATTAAAATACATTTTTGCTCATATATGTACATTTTCTGAACTTATGCAACATTTTTTTATCCATTTTTGCTTGTATATGTACATTACATGTACATTTTGTGAACTTGCTTATATATGTACATTATATACAATGGTTTTTTTTAGGACAAGCGACATATATTCATCACCGTTGTCAGTGTATAACGTAATAATTAAAATTTAAAGAATTTTTCAACCATGGCTTTGTATCATAAAAATATATCGTAGGTGTCAAATTCGCACTCAATTGGATAAAGCCATATATACTTTAAATAATAATCGATAAAGATAACGTAGTATTTATTTGAGAAAATTATAGGAAATGTTCATTTTTCAGTTGGTCATTTTGAAATATGATAAGTTTTGAAAACAATTAGTGAAATGACCATTTGTATTTATTTTGGACAAAAATAGCCTCAATTAACTACCTAAAATCCGAAGATATCATATTCAAAATCAGTCAAATATAAATTCTACCCACCAAAACTCAGACCGACATCAAGATTCAACAGATCGACAACAACAAGATCCCACAGCCACCGCCCATTGTCTCACGCCATGCTACCCACCACCCAAGTACATTAGTTTTTTGATAGATTAGTTTGAGTTATAAAATAAAAAAATTCTACATGTTTGTGGTAGATTAATTAGGTTTATTTTTAGATTTGAAAATTTCTTGAATATAGTTGCTAAAAAATTGTTGAAGGAATATGTGTTAATGTGTGGTTGAAAGAGAAAGACGAGTGTGTGGAAATGGCGGTGTCGAAATGGGGAGCTGTCGGACGACACTGGAAGTGTCGTTCGACAACTTGATTTTTTTTTACCTTATATTGAAATTTTTGCGTATGGCAAGCATGTGACATTTCTTAGTCAATTTCGACTTACTGCAAAATGTTGGTTCACTTCAATGTTCGTCAAATTTACTGGCTGCGAATTAACCACCAAATGTGATGAACAAATTTCCAACCCTTCATCAAATTCGTTCCGATAATTGTTGTCAATCTCAGCAACTAATGGGTTGTGTACTAGTAATTCTACAAAAGTGTGTCTATCATTTACTTGGTGGTGTACTAGAATTTCAAAAAGGGTATGTGTGGCAAAATCAACCCCCACACATGTTGTTGAAATGTCAGGCTACTCAATAACAACACACAATGCTGTTTATTTGTAATTGAAATATACCCTGTAAATCATCATCGTCATTTAGGTTTCCTGGTGGAAGACTCATAGAACGAAGATTGAATTTTAGAGGACATGTATATCTATTTTCACCAGACTAGTTCATCGTAAGATATGAATTTTAGAGGAGATGTATATCTATTTTCACCCAACCCGAACTCGATTAAAATCGCTTTGGAGTTCATCGTAAGATATATCACTTGCAATTTGTATTGATGAACCAAATTGTTTTTGTTTAAAAATCGAGTCCAATTTTTCGATTTTTCCCACCATTATTGCAATTTGTATTGAAGTTTCCATTCTTCACCATTATTCGATATTTCCACCATTCAATACAATTGATTTGAGATTTTCTATCATATCTGAAAAATAAGCAACATATAAGTAAGTGGAGAAATATTTGAGGTATATTAACTTGATTTCGACATTTATTTTCTTTGGAACTGTCGGTTCAACGGCAACAGTGCCAAATGATGAATTGTTGGCTCAACTATTGCGAATCGACAGTTCATCGTTAAGAAAATCGTTCTTGACTTGGATTGAAATATCAAAAACCTATTTTAAGTGTTTGAAATGTTGATTCAAATTCTGTTATTAGTAATGCAAAAATAAATAAATAACATTTCAAAACTACAAAATTATTATTTCCTTACCTTCAAGTAATAACTTCTTTGTTACTGTTCAACTTACCTAATGTTGGTAAAAATTATCCTCTTTCAATCTTGATGGCAATGGCTAATTGAATTGTTTCAACGTCAAAATGTGTTTGATATTGTATAATAAAAGTAAAAATATTTTTTTATAGGTTTACAGATAGCTTTAGATTATCAATTGGTTAATTGTTATAAACATAGATGGCTTCTCATAGAAGCCAAAAGAAAAACTTTTTATTTTTACAAAAGGACATTATGACTTTTTCATTTAAAAGTTGTTGTTCTTGCAATTATTATTAAAAGTTGTCATTTTTCAAGATCAGTATTGTTGTTTGGCCACTTTTCTAAATTTTCCTATTTATTTCCATCGATTGACTCAATAGCCGAGCTCCAATCATCAGAGAAAACAACCTCAAGAGGAAATGAGCTCGTAATTGACAACACAAAAAATGGAAATTTGTGGGACTTGGTGCATTTGCACGTATTATAATGAATGGACTCAAACTTTGAATTGGTTGCACTAATAGAAACAAGGTGCTATAAGATTTTGGTGGACAAGTGCCATAACCGTTGGTGCCATTCGAAGGATGAGGCTTTAAAGGATGATAAAGCAAGTAGCGCATGAGAGACGGGTTGGGATATAGGCCATTCATACACACCATCCTTAGTTGTTCTCCAGAGCATGCACGCTCCATTGAGAAGACTATTTACCTAAAAAGATGAGTGGAAAAATTCAATGGACACATTTTTAGTAGTGCAAAATTTTGAAATTTAGATAAAAAAAAAATTATTGTAAGAATGCAAAGAACATTAGATAAGGTGAAGGGACGGGCAAGAATGGATATTTGAGCACAAACGGGTGTGAGTGATGAGAGATTGGAGCTATCACCAATCATGATGTCGTTTGCCCCGATGTATGGAGAATAAAGAGATAGGTTGTGACGTTCAGAGGTGAGATGGTGTAAAGTGCCAGAATTTAGAAGCTGTCCCAGAAGAGGATTCGAGTGTGGCAGTAAAATCAACACTGATATTGGGAGTTGGATGGTGCTAGGGCTCGAGATGGAAAGGAGCCTGCGGACTGGCTAAATGATTGCAACTGGACCATTATGATTGGGCGGAAGTTACTGAAGTATAGTAGAAAGTAGGGCATCTCTTGGCAGTGTGGCTATGAATGTCACACAGTTGATATAACCCTCGATAAGGACAACGAGATAAGTGTTGGGAGGATTGTTGGGAGTAGGCGGCAAATCCATGGGGTGTACAATTCTGTTGATTGGAAGCTGATTGTGCCAAAGCCATAAACTAATTTCTTTTAGCATGGAAAGTGCTCGCTAGTAGTGGAGATGATTTGGTAGCATTAAGGAGTATATATGTTTTGTAGTTTATGAGTTTCACATGGAGTTCGGCAAATGTGATAGGAGTGTCACGTGTGCAAATAGCGGAGAAATATCCTTGTAATCCAGAAGCATACCCTAAAGGACTTCGACGATTTATGGAGGCATCCATAAGAGACAATTCATCAACTCGGCTCTCGAGGTTTTGCACATACTCAGTTAAGGTTTGAGATCCTTTGGATATATGGGTGAGAGGGCATAGCATAGGTGGTGGAAATAGTTGTCCAAGCTTGAAGAGAGGTAGTGAAGGAGAAAATGAAATGGATGATGTATGGTAAAATGGATCACACAATTGCGTTTAGTATAAGTTTTTCTTGCCGAATCCAAAATGAGAAGCTAGGATTAGAACTTTGACAACATTTTTAATAATTGTTGGTGGGGCATGGCTAGGTGCCATGTATGAATCCCATAAGGTTGTAACCCGTGAGAAGGGTATGAAACTGTATTTTCCAAGATGTGTAATTGGTGGTAGTGAGTTTGAGTGGTGTTTGGGCAACGACATTGATGGAGATAAAAGATGGCGTGGTGTTGGTGGGATGAAGAACACTAGTGATAGCAATTGTGTTGTTGGTTAGGTTGACTATGGTGGATGTGGTAGAGTGTTTGATTTTTTACCGGTATTCTCATTTGTGTGGGGCTCGATACCATTTAGTTTAATAGAATAAGAAAGTTTTTGGATAACTTAACTTACATTTGATTGATAACGTTTATATGTATTTAAAGGATGATACAAATGTCCTACATTAGTTAAACCACTTTGATATAAGATAAAGATAAAGTCTATGAAGATTACAATGATATAAAGATTATTGAATCCGAGTCTCAAGACTCTCAAGTAGAAAAGATGAAAAGCTTCCTTGCCAGCCCTAATGGCACTAAAGTACTCCAAATCGCCAACGATCTATTTGAAGAAATGGGTAGGAGCTGGAGGAATTAAAAAAAAAAAAAAAAAATTGGATGTAATCGCAAGGCGGCACGAAGACATGGTAGGGATTGATCCGACGGTGTCATGACATGCCTTGAAGATTTATCCCAAGGTCCATCCCCATAAGTAGAAGAGAAGACCCCTCAATGAGGAACAATACACTGCCCTGAAGGAAGAGATGGATAAGATGATAAGTAATGGCTTCGTCCATGAAGCACATTATCTCAGATGGGTTGCAAATCCAGTCCTTGTTCGTAGGTCCAATAATAAATGGTAGACTTGTATTGACTTTTCCGATCTCAACAAGGCATGTCTAAATGATAGCTCTCATATGCCTCATATTGATCAGTTTGTTGATGCTATGGGTGGGAATGCCTTAGTGAGCTTAATGGATGCTTATTCTAGATATAATCAAATCTCCATTTACAAGCCAAATAAAGAGCACACTTCCTTCATCAATGACCGGGGCTTGTACTACTACAAGGTAATGTCATTTGACCTAAAAAATGCTGGAGCAACCTACCAACGGTTGGTGAACAAAATAATTGTTGATCAGATTGGAAGATGGTGGAGTTATACGTCAATGATTTGTTGGTAAAAAACCAGATGGCGAACGAGCATGTTTGCCACCTCGAGAGCACATTCAACATTCTTTAATGCTATCATATGAAGCTCAATCCGTTGAAATATGTATTTGGGGTTGCCTTTAGCAAATTCTTGGGCTACATGGTAAATGAAAAAGGGATTGAAGCGAGTCCTGAAAATATCGATGCCTTCATTGACATGAAGTTGCCCCAGAAACTGAGAGAGGAGCAAAGCTTAACTGGTAGAATGGCATCCTCAACCGATTTGTTTCTAAGTCCACCAACAAATGCTTTCCATTTTTTAAAATTCTCAAAGAAGGAAAGAAATTTGAGTGGACCTTAGAATGCAAAAAAGATTTTGTGGCTCCAAATAAGCACCTCAGAAAAGCTCATTTATTATCCAAACCGGTTCTCGGGAAAATATTGCAAGTCTACTTAGTCATCTATGTTGGGGCTACCAGCACCATATTGGTACGATCTAAGAAAGTGCAACAACTTCTAGTCTACTATGTGAGCAAAGCCCTCCAGGATGTCGAAACAAGATATCCAATATGGAAAAGTTAGGTCTAGCACTTGTTACAACTACCAAAAATTTGAGGCCATACTTCAAAGCTCACATTGTTGAAGTGATAACCAATTATCCACTAAAACAGGTTCTTCAGAGCCTGATGCTTCGAGTAGATATTTAAAATGGACATTCTCAGTCAGTTTGACATTCAATTTCAACCAAGGTCCTCCATCAACAGTCAGGCCCTCGCAGACTTTGTAGCAAAATTCACCGATGGGCATGTAATACCTATGAATATTAAAAACATGGGTCAGCAAAATCATTGCCATGGAAATTGTATGTTGAGGGCTCCCACGAGGAGTTGGAATCGGAGACTAGAATTATTTTGATAAGCTTAGAAGGTCACCATCTCAATTTTGCGTTGAGGTTCGGTTTCATCTTCCAACAATGTGGCCGAGTTTGAGGCACTACTGGCTGGACTTATGTTGGCAAAAGAGATAAAGGAAAAAAGCATAATTGTCAACATCGATTCTCAACTTATAGTGAGTTAGGTAAACGGTAATTTCATTGTTCGGAAGAAGAACATGACCGCTTAGCTGAAGTGTGTCATGGATCTATTGCCTAACATTGACAAGTTCAAGATCTTTTAACTCTCGTGCACCAATGTAGGTGTGCTTGAGGAACTGAATAGCAGCAACAATTAAAAAGATTCATTATGAGAAAATAAAGAGGGGAGACACAAAAATTGAGAGCTTTGTTAGTCAATTGAGAGATCAAAACGTTATTGATTTTGGCTCAAATTCAAAGTGGTGGCACCTAGAAACATATTCTATAATCCCGTTTTCTCATTTTTTTAGTTTGATCTCCATTTGATGAGATCGTTAAAACTTTTTTTTTTATTGTCTTTTTGTCATAATATCATATGGTAAATGAGGATTTATTGGTTAACCGAAAATTATTGAATTCTTGATGATGTTGTGAGTCTTTATTTTTTTCTAGAAAATTTCTAATTTCATTATTATTGATTATATCGAATAACGTAAATTCGTGATTCTTGCATTTTACTTATTTTATTATTGATTTTGTTAGAAGTAATTGAATAATCCTATCTTATATTTACATAAATAGAAAATAATTATTTTGATGTGCATTAATTAGTACGTTATCCCAATAAATTGTTTCGTGGTCAATATAACATTTGAAGTGGCGACATTAGTTTGAAAAGCGATGTATTTGTTCACCTTCATGTCTTAGGTTAGATCTACTCCTTTAATCAAATAATTAATGTCATTTTGGCCAATTTATTAATTTCAATATAATCACACAATTCTAAAATAACTAATTGATCTCTAAAAATTGTTGTTAGTTTTGATAAATTTTAATATAGTAGGGTGGCATGTAATATAAAATTGAGAATTTACAATTCTAGCGATTGAGCAAATATATTAATGACGAAGAAGGCACAAACCTATTAATCAACATAAATTTTCAAAAAATATATAATGAAAATTAAATGAAAAGTTAAGAAAAAAAGAAATATATATGATATCAATTTATACATATGTCAAAAATATGACTACAACGTTAAAATTATGAACTGAACTCACCTAAAAATCATTATTGAAAATTAGGTCGTTAAATTGTTCGCCATACACACACAAAACTTTTGTTAAAATGATGTTGACTGTGAATACAAAACTTGTTGTGAATATTAAATTAAGTATTTGGCTTTATAACTATAAAAATACTTTTGTATAAATTTTATATTTATTTTACTAAATATTAATTAATTATTATATATTTCATATTATTTTCTTTTATAATAATATTTTTTCATATCCTATAATAACTATTAAATTTAATATATTAATTAAATTATGATAACACAATGTATTATTTTATTTAATAAGCTAACAAATATTTTTCACTTTATATAAATAAATGAAATGGGTTGGATAGAAGGTTTTTTTTTTGTATTAATGATTATTTTGTTAATTTTTAGTTTCATTAAATGTTAATTGTAGCTTCGTGTAAAAAGTTCAATTAGAATTTTTTTAACAATGTTATTAGAATTGGCTCGGCACGGTCCTACTAATTCAACCGAAAACCGGGTCCTAAACTTAACTAGGTATGTAGAAAAACACTCACTTTGAAAATTCACATAAAAACTCATTGACCTGCCCGATTTTAAAGAACCCATTGAAATTCATCTCTCTCCCTACACGAAATTGATCAAAAGAATTAAAAAAAAAAAAAAATTTCTTTTGATAAGTTTTTTGTGATTTCCAAAAACTTGTTTTTCATTTTTTTGTAGTTTTTGTAATTTTAATTTTTAAAATCACCGAGTCAACTCCGGTTTGACCATTTGATCCTTGACCATTTTTTTGGTCGATGTCCGGATCAATTTTTAAAATATTACTTTTTAGAATTTGAACTTTTCTAAATTAAATTTTTAAACTATTTTTTTAATAAAAAATACTTATTGACTTTAACCAAACAACCATAAATTTAATTAGAAGTACTTTTACTATTTAAAAATTGCTTTTGAACCTCCTTT
Source organism: Forsythia suspensa (assembly GCA_023638005.1). Classification (NCBI taxonomy): domain Eukaryota; kingdom Viridiplantae; phylum Streptophyta; class Magnoliopsida; order Lamiales; family Oleaceae; genus Forsythia; species Forsythia suspensa. The sequence goes on along the minus strand of CM042674.1, from coordinate 31,500,363 downwards.
CAAACACACTATAAGATTATAATACAATTATTTTATTCTAAAGTTAATAACTTATTGAGCTCAATACTTGATACCTTTATTTTATATTCTTTTTTTTGATGTGATATTATCTATAAATTTTAAGTTAAAGTCACTAAGAACATCTCCAATGACTTTGCCTATCGTAGTTTATGTAGTAAAGTAAAGTAGATTTGACTTCCACCACGTGTAGCATTACGTCTATCAATAGATGGTCAAATTATAAATTAAATCTCCAATGAGTTTCGCCTAAAATTAATATTATTGCTTATGTGGCATTAATTTTTTTTTTTAAAATTAGCGTGTTTTCAATTTATATTTTCCTCGTTTGATTTTTTTAAAATAAAATATTGATATTGATTTAAATTTGTTAAAGTCATCAAAATGCAGAAGTCAAAATATAAATTTAGACGGACTTCTAGAAGAGTATATTTTGTGTGCCAAATCAACTAGACGCAGTCTTCACAAGATGTATTGGAGAGAGTTTTTATAAACTTACGCCTATATTTACTTATGTGGCACGTTTAAAAAGCAATAAACGGTGTGCATTGGAGATGCTTTAATCGACTTGATCCCTACCAAATAAAGATTTAATTATTTTCTTATAGCATCTCCAATACAACAATGTCAAGGCACAATATCTAGTATTTTTTTTTGAAAATGGCCAAAAAGACTTATGTGGCACAATTAATGCTAGAAAGTGTATACAGACAATATCTAATTCTTGACATTGTTCTTGACAATGTCTATCATTAATTTAATAATCTATATCCAATCAATACATTTCTCTCTTTTCTTTTCTAAAAAGCTAATAATAATTTGTCACATTTGCCATATTTGCACAATGAACATTGTTGCATTAGAGAAGTTTTTTGATATAATATCAATATTTTTGCCACATATATATAGTACTCCCTCCGTCCCACAAAGATAGACTCACTTTTTTTTCCACACAGATTAAGAAAACTCATTTAATGTAATTGAAATTATAAAAATTTCACACAATTTTTCTATTAGACCCTTATTTAAGTTAAATTAAAATAAAAAGATAGATATATATATATATAGAGAGAGAGAGAGAGAGAGAGAGAGAGAGAGAGAGAGTACACGGAAAAAAAATAAAATAAATGAAGGTTTAGAGAGAGAAAGTTATATAGATAGAGATAGAGAGAGAATTACATTGGGAAAAAGAAAAAAATAAATGAAAGTTTAGAGAGAGAGATATTTTGGTTGATAACAATGTAAATTAAATAAGGGGTATATTAGGAAAATAAAATTTAATATATCTTGTATAAAGTAAGTAGCTATAATTTTGATACGAGATAAATAAGGAAAACGGATCTGTCTTTTGTGGGACATAGGGAGTAAACATTGTTGCATTAGAGATGTTATTATGTTCTCTACGGATTTTAAATTTTAATGAATTTGGACCCACTAAATAATGACTCCATTACCGTGTTGCATTAGAATTTTCGGTCAAGAGGTCATGTATAATTTTATTGATTGATGTCAAATTAAATTTGGTGGTCGATTTGATTTAATAGGTGATAGAGTCAGTTGAATAGTCAAGTATCCTATTTTTAGTTACTGCACGCGTTACGTGATGCAATTGCCCAACGGTAATATTCATAGGTTTCAGAGCCTGTTGGACACACAAACGCGTTTCGCTTGATTTTCCTCGGATGAAAAGTCACGTGCCTAGGATTCCACCACGCAGGCTTTAGACACCACAAGATTTTGGACAATAAATTAAAATGACAAAAACACCCCTCTTCATTAGTAGCAGATAAATACTTTTCTCAATCAGGATTCAATAAATTGAATTGACAAAAGTACCCCTCTTCATTAATTGCAGATAATATAAATTTCTGAATCAGAATTTTTGTTTCAAGCGTTTATAAATTAACATATTTTTTAATGTTAATATTTACACAACTTTCACAAACACTTGTAATAACTTACCAAATATCTAATTCGTTGCATTAATGGATACAAACTGATTGGGCCACCCTCTTTAATTACTACGTGAAGGACACCTAACCTAATTTCCACTATTTCAAAAATCATGGAAGGGCTTTTTTTTTTTTTTTTTTTTTTTTTTTTTTTTTTAAGTGTGAGTTAGGTAACAATTTTCATATCTTAACATACAAAGCATTTTATAATTATGTAAAATTACAATTAAGAAAATAATTATTGATTGATTTTCTCGAAAAAGTAAATAATACAACATTTATCACGTCAAGTATTAATGTGCAAAGTGTTTAATGATCAATTAAAATTATAATTCAAAATAGAATCATTGAATATTTTTCTTCCCCAAAAAGTTGCACAATACTTATACCATGAAATCTTAGCATGTAAAGCGTTTTATGATAATTGTGAATACATCATTAAGAAAGATCCGCTCCTGATTTCTCTTTTTAGACAAACGAGCTAGATAATATTCATCTTATTAGGTCCAAACGTGTAAAGTATGTGTTATATTGTAACGCCTTAACGAGCAAATCATCTTTAATGGTGAAAGTTTTGTTTTTTGCCTTAAGTTTTGCTTTTTGCCTTTGTCATAAATCGTGTTTTATCATTTTACTTAATCAATATATTGGTTGTATACTAGGGGAGAGGAAAGAGAAAATGTAAGAAAATTTTCATTTCTAATTTATGCGAATAAAATGATCATGCTACTTGTATATTATAGTATTCAGATTAGTGTACAAAAAATGATGTGGTAAAATAGTGCAATGACCCATTTGCCCATGACTTATTATTACAAATTCACTTGCAACCTCAGCATTTGTAATGCAATCTGTAACTATTTTATGTACAAACAACATTACTCTAAAAAGATTATCAAGATTTAGCAGTGTTCTAAAAAGCATAAAGTGTAACTGAGTGTGGAAGTCGAATTTCAAACTTTTCGGACATAGATAAGAATGATGCATGAGGCGTGACTATTAAGTAGACATCTAATTAATTAATTAATGCAATATTTATAATTAATTAATTACTTTCTGATCTACTAATTAATTTTTAAAAATCCGTTGAACTGGTCCGGTTTTCAGCAAAAATCGGATTTTTTTTAGATTTTTTTTATTTTTAAATTAAAACTTATAAAAACTCTATTTAAAGTCAAGTTTTGTGAGTAATTTTGTCTACAAATGTTGATTTATTTACAAATAACTTATTTTTAGAAATTTTGTGAGAGTTTTGGATTAATTTTTAATTTTTTAATTGAAAATGGTTCGATCTTTTGACCCTTGACTCATTGTCTTTTTCGGGTCGATGGCCGGTCTAATTTTCTGAATATTGCTTAATACATATAAGATAACTTACAATTATTTTCTTAATTAATGTTTTAATACTATGTGGATGTTGATATATATGAGTCTATAAGTAGGCTTAATTTGTAAAGAGTTGTAACATACAAGTAAAAGAGTTGGAGGGAATATTATTTTTAATTATAATAACTATTTTTCTTTTAGTAGAAAATTGTTATTTGCTTAATGTTTTGTTTTGTTCTTATTTTTCAAGAATTTTATTTTATTTTCAAACTTAGCGTCTTTTTTTGAATTCCATGACTAAAATAAAAGAGTAATCTTCTGAATTAAGAAATGTTATGTTTTCTCTCGAGAATGGAAATTTGTTTAAAACCTCTTTAAACATAATAAAATTTCGTTTTTAACTACAGTCTTAAACCTTTTAAAAAGGTCAAGAAAAATGTTTAATATATATTACATCAATATTGTTTTAAGCTTTTTTATTTATGCAATATGACTTCACATATCTGCTTAATTATTTAATTTAAAATTTTTATCAATATCTATTTATTATCCTTGTTATATATATATATATATATGTATTTATGATTCACTAAAGATAACTTTATTTTGTCATCAAATTTTCAGATTCAAAATCTTCATGCAGTATTGCACCTTTATCTAGTGTTCTAAAAACATAAAAACATGACTAAACGTGGTAGCCATTAAATTTTTTGGGTCTAAGCGAGATTTAGGCGAGAGAGAGGTAAGAGTCAAGCGAGAGCGATGCATGAGATGTGACTAAGCGTCTAGAGGATCTTTTTAGATCAATGCCTTTATTAGAAAAAGCAATTCAAGTCGAGGAAAAAACAAAACAAAAACTTGTGTTGAGCTATTTGCCGTTTCGTCCTGTTCCTTGGTTTCCAATCCAATTCCTGTACCTTTTGTTCTCTTCGTGGATGAAAATTGTCGGGCCAACGTAAATATTGGACTCAATTATTTGATTCATGTGCATGCACGACCACAAAAAATGCATTACACTATACATATATAGTTGTATAGTGAGTTATTCATCCCATCTACATTTCAAAAGAGTAGGCAGAATGACAAAATTAATCAACGTACCACCAACTCAATTACCCATCTTAATAAATTAAAACGACACCAAGACTTAATAATATATAACGTGCAAGTTTGTTCATGTGTCATTGACAAGCAATTATGAAGATAATTCCAACTCCTACATGCTTATATTGGTAATTCTTGGTTTTTTTGGTGATTATGAAGATATTGCTGGAGCAGGACATATGATTCATGACCTTTTATGAATTCGATAGTCACCTTTTGGATAAATTTCATCTATGGTCACTGAACTTTATCAAAATTTCAATTGGGTCACTAAAACTTTAATTTGTCTCAATTGAATCACTGAACTTCAATTTAGTTTCGATAGGATAACTAAACTTCAATTTTAGTTTTAAATTTCATCATTATCTCAACTGTCATATCTCAAATTGATAAAAATTTCTTAACTGACAACCATACCTCAACAAAGTTTCTATGTAATTGTTGCGGGACATGTCAATTTATTACCATGTCACGTCATACAAGTATTAAATTAATAATACACGTATTTTAACATTTTAATCAAAATGCATTATGGTAACCTTCACTTTACCAGTGCCACTTAGAGATTACGTAGAAGATCAGTATGTAGTCTACAAACTAAGAAATTTTCAAGAATGTAAATGTAGTACGGTGGTGAAATTTGAGATTAATTGAAGTTTAGTAGTCTAATTAAAACAAATGAGATTGCATTTGATGCATTACGTTAGATCGTATAAAAAAATAAGTATAAAATTAGAATAAATAGTATTATATAGATCATATTATAGTAGATTAAAATAGACAATATTCTTTTATTTTTCATTCAAAATATTGCACTTAAAATCTCTTTTTCTCTGTCTAGAACATCTCATTTCTCTTTATATTCATATATTCATTTTTATCCCTTTGAAGCACTATCACAAAATAATTTATACATTACACCAGGATAAGCTTACCCATCTTTTCACAAGCACCAGTATATCATTTTGTTTTGTTTTTCTTAAAGACCAACTCATGGCAGAATCCACTACACATGTTCCCTCTGAAGCTCCATTCTCTCACCAAATCTTTAAATTCCGTCACTCAATAACTCCCGAGTTGAATGATCAGCGCAACTCTAGCCAGCCAACCAGCATCTCGCTACCGTCCCTATCACGGAATTTGCCAATTGTGCAAGCAACAAGGACTCGATATTGTCCTAATTTCAGCCATACACTATATGTTCCCAACAACACCAGTTGCGACTAGAGTCCAACTCCCTACTCAGACGAACTAGCGTTTGTGCCGAGTGCCTACTTCATCACCTGTTCGAACCCTTATTATCTAGACTCTCTGCCTCATTCGAGGGACGTGAAATCCAATTTCAGACATATACTAGCATAATGTTTTTCATAGAATTCATTGTGAATTGTACGATACAAAAATATCAAAAATGATAATTTAACATTCAATTATAAGTGTTTTACATTTCAAAGTGTAAGTGGTGTTCTCCTACACACCAGTGGGCAAGATGTAATTGCCCACTGGTGATGTGGAGACATCTTACCCACAAAATAAAATGATCCACTATCACAAGATATGATAAGATGTGCACATGATAAATAATGTCTAATTAACTCACTCAAAAAATAAAAAAATCAATGAATGCCTTTTTAATAGCATAAATTAGAAACAAAAAAGAGTAATCTTTATTTATAATTCATTTCATTTCTGAGATAAATCATATACATGTGACATTATTCAATTGGATAAATAATTAATTACTATAAATATATTACTCAATTGGAGTAAATAATTCATCCAATTGAGTAATGTCATTTAGGATGACTACTGGTAGTGAGCAACGTGAATAGCATTATTGAATAAAAAATTTCTTAGATTTTCTCTTTCTTTCTCTTAGTATACGTTCAATATATTAATTTAGTCAAAAATAAAACACGATTGTTGACAACAACAAAATCGAAACTTTCACATTTCCTCAAAAAGAGAAATCACTAAATAGTCTTTCTTAATGAGAGATTTAAAATTAATTAGTCAAAATATATTTTCAAAGCAAAGCGTTTAAGGGAAGAAAAATCACCTATGTAAAACGCTTTGCACGTTGATGCTTCAGAAGACAATTTCACAATTAATAGAAAACGCTTTGCACGGTAAGACTTTATGATATACACTTCTTTGAGAGAGAACCCACCAATGATTCATTTTTTGCAATAGTGGAAATTAGGTTAATGTGTGCCTTCACATAGCAAATGGGGTGGTGCCCCTATCACTTTCTATCCATTAATGCTGTGGTTTGTAGATTTGGTAAGTAATTACAAGTATTAAGAAATGTGTTAATTGAAGTAATTGTCAGATAGAAACGCCTGAAGCAAAATCCTAATTCAGAAAATAATTTATCTGCCATTAGTGAAGCGGAGTAATTTTGTCATTTTAATTTATATTAAATTTTATTGACGTCATATTTTTTATTTATTGTACTTAAAGTCATCAACTTTTTGCTCATTATAGCACTTATTATCTTTGTCTATGGTTTCTATCAAAATATTTTATTTGTGTGCTTAAAAGTGAGAGAAAAGTATTTTGTAGCACTTTTAAGTCGTTTTACTCTCTCCTAACAAACTTTTCAGACGAAACCCGTTATTAGAAACAATGTGTGCTAAGTACTAACGGAAAAATAAGAATAAAAATACAAAAAAAAAAAAATGGGGACATCATGTACAACAAATAAAAATTATATTGTGAATATAATTACTCATAATTTTTTCATTTTATAGTCCAACATTTTGATTTAGAAAATTATTTATCTTCCATTAATGAAGAAGGGTAGTTTTGTCATTTTGAATTTAATGTCCAAAATGTTGTGGCGTGTAAAGCGTGCCTGGACCCCCCCCTAGCACGTGACTTTTGTCATTAGAGGAAAACCAAGCAAATCAAAATTGGCGATGAAACCTATGAAATTTAAAGTTATTGAATAAAATAATTAAATATAGCATGATATTGACATCTCAACAAAATACTAAATATGAAATGGACTTCTAAAGAAAGAATTATTATATGGGAAAAATGTAAAATATAGAAATAGTGAGTTTGAGTCAAACGCAGAATTAGCAAAATGAGAGCCCTTATAAGTAATTATCAAGTGTTTGTGTCTTTTCATGTCTTCCTTTAAAGATACATATGATTACATACAATTTGATTTGGACAAATACTATTATTATTAAAAAGAGAATCTATTTTATAGAAAAGATTTATTTTTACACACACAAGTCTAGTGGAGAGAAATCGTGTCTCGTTCCAAAAGAAATTTGTCTTTATATAACTTCCATATCACAATTCACGTCTTAGTTAGATATTTATTGTACTACATATTGACTTGAAGTATAAAATGGATTAATCAATTCAAGATCTCAACATATGAATATCGAGGTTTAAAATTGTATGTCTATTCAGAAAAATTCGAGATTGACATGGTCTATATCAGGCCAACTATACCAAGCTTAACTATGTTTGCTAATTTTTTAGTTTATTAACAATTTTCTTAAAAACAAAAAGATAAAAAAAAAAAAATCACTAAAATGCAAGATTGACATGATTTATATCTGGCCAATGAGGTTATCAAGCTTAATAGTGTTTCCTAATTTTTTATTAATTTCTAAAAAGCAAAAAGATATAAAAAAAATATTGAAAATTGAGAGTTGGATTAAAGCGTGAAATTAGTAAACTAAGAGATCTTATACTTGAAGTAGAAAAGTATTTGTTTGAAAAGGTACATCTTTCTAAAAATACAAGTCTACCTAAAAATATACATATGATTACACATAAATTGGTATGAACATATACAATTCTTAGATCTTGTACGTAATTTAAAAAAGTGCTGTAAAAAAAGACTCGTCTTTCTTGAAAACATAGGTCTTCTGAAAAATATACATATGATTATAGAAAGTTTGGTATGGACAAATACAATTGTTAAAACGAGATGCATTTTTCTAGAGAATTTTTTCATAAATAAGCTAATTTTTGAAAATAATTTCAAAAATCTATTTTCGTTACAAATATTCCAAAAATACTGTTTTTAAAAATAATTATTATAATTTATTATATTAAATAACATATGGTAACAGAATACGTAAAAACTGAAATTGATTGGAGAAATCTTTTATTGAATCATTAATTATCGAATTTGATGAGAATTCATATATTACAGAATCTTTTATTGTTATTAGTTGGAGAGAAATTGCAGCTGATTAATTTTGGCTAAAAAAAAAAAAAAACTATTCCCATAGAACACGATATGCGATCCTCGGTGAAGAATAACTATGATCAAATTTGTAACATAGTGTAACATAACTGTCAAATATATATAATTTGTATCAGAAATATCTGTAACAACCACAAACAAAACTCATATTATCTTCAATTTCAATATTTGTAATAATCTGTGTTACAAATTGAGATGTAAAACATAATACCAATTTTCACAAAAAAAATAAAATAAATAAACTCATGATATAAGCAATTGTATCATATGTATCATATTAAACATCAATGTTACAAACATCATATTAAACAATAATGTACCAATAACAAATAGTATCATATGTATCATTCATTGTTACATAATAATCAATTGTGTAACATGTGTTACATAATATCACATAAAAATCAGTGTTACAAAATAGTGTATTGTAACATCTTTATCATTCAGTGTTACATAATAATATATTATGTAACATTTGTTACATAATATCACATAAAATTAGTGTATTTTAATATTTTTATCATTTAGTGTTACATAATAACCTATTGAGTAACTTTTGTTACGGAATAATCAATTATCATAATAACAAATTGAGATATAACATAATATATATTATGTTACATAACAGTGTGTTGTCACGTCCCGATTCGAGTTTTCATTGTTCAACCCAGTCCAAAAATGGTGAAGAATGTACTGAAATTTCGTGAAAATTTGGGACTACAGATATTTCATAAAGATTTTTGGAGAGGATTTGCATTGATTTTGAAAAATTTTGGTGTACTCGATTTGGGGGAGATTACTTTAATTTGAGGATGTGAATTCCCGATATAGAAATAGTTGTGTATTAATATATTTTATTTTGATTTTAAATCATTATTTTATTTATTAATATAATAATATAAATACAATATTTTTAAAATAAACTAGTTAAGTTTATAAAGTTAGAATTATTTTAATAATGTTAAGTAGTGGATGTAATTTCTACTTTTTCTTGAAATGACTTGTATATAAAGAGTTGGATTAAAGCTTAAAATTAGCAAACTAGGAAATATTAGGGTGCGTTTGATTGGAAGTATTGAAAATGGGTGGAAAGAAAATATTTTCCAGAGAATTGAATTGCCAAGAAATTGTTTTCCTGTCAATTTTACATATATTGCGTTTGATTGGATTAAATTTCAAGCTAGTAAATGTTGTAATTTTCTATGTTTTGATGTTTGATTGGCAATATTTTCCATGGAAATTTTACTTTTTCCAACTTTTGTTGTTTGATAGCAACTATTTTCTAGGACAATTATCACTTTTTCCATGACAAAATTATGGGGAGAAAAAATGGAAAATAACTATTCGTAATTTTATGAATTTATTAACGGTGTTTTTAACCAATTTTCAACCATACAAATTTTTGAATACACCAATTTTCTATATTTTGAAGATATATATTGTACGGTGAAATCTCGTAAGTGTACGGGTTCTTTGAAAATTAATAGTAAAAGTGATTTAAAAATATCGTTCTCGCGCTTACTATGATTCGTAATTATGTAAATGAAATAAATTAAAACTTAATTCGAATAAACACAATAGATTTTATATTGTTGAGCTTTTCTTGTACATCTACACTATCTTAGGTTAATAAATGAAAATTTCTTAATGATATCGAGTAAAAACACAAATAGACAAAATATTCTAGGAATCCGACATTCACTATTTATATTCATTTTAATCTCCGAATTTAAAATGACCACTCCAAATGATTTTGAAATTGACAATCGACGATCCTAAGTTATTTAATAATCTATTTCGACTACATTTATACCTATTTTCATTCGAGACAAGGTACACGCTTCAAATAATAAAGAAAACCTATAATAAAGTCCGAAAACATGTACGTCAAAGGCGAAAAGAGTAATGATAACAAAATGTCATAGCTATACAGAGTATAATGTGTTTAACTTTACCCGAATTGTTTCCACATACACTATGCTTAACAACCCACATAGTAAAGAAGCGGTTATAATATATGATACTACTTCATAGACAAAAAATAAATGCACACAAGCGACAGGTTAAACCGCAAAACTCACCGTGAAACATCTAATTTCCTAAACTATCGTAAGATTGTACGAGATGCATTGTTGAAGCAATGCAGCTTGATTTGCTAGCTCAAGATTTTCATATCCCAAGGACACTAGACAATGTCATTGCCCATGATTACATAACGAAGTGCACAACCAAAAATAAGCGGAAGTCCCTTTAACTAGAATCCACCCACCTGCCCAACAGAAAAATCTCACATTGTCCTCAAATGAAAATAAACATGTAAGGACAGAAAAAAAGATATAAAGATACAAAATTGTTACTTAAGATTTTACTTACCGTCCCACTCATTGGGGAGGCGTCGGTGGGTAGAGACTGAAATAGCCAAGTAGTCACATCGGTGACCGGATATCGCCTCATGCTCCCATCTGCGGGATTCGACCTCTTGGACTTGGGCTTCTCGAATCCCCAAAAATCGTAGCTTCGAGATCGGCATGAGAGGCGCGCCATTCACGAAGCTCATGAGAAATGGAGGCCAATGTTGGTTGATTCTTCGTCGAGGGAGGTCCTTGTCCATAGAATCATTTGAGCGTGCTCGCTTATCGATTAAAATACCCATACCACCCCGGGACCCAGTGTGCTTTGCTCCAACTTGCTATTCATGTGTACTTCAGAACTACGTATCCCAATTCGGTCGATCTACATTGTACGCTTCACTGTCGTCATCTTATGGAAGAGGTCAATGCCATGCATTTCACAAATACCTGTAATGAGCGATGGGAGTACCAAACATCTCCGGTTGTTTCGAATATGCCAAACATTGCAGAAGATATAGTTACCGATATTGAGGGTCTTATGCTGGAGCCAATGAAGTAGGCGTGCCCGCTCTATAGTTACCGTAGAAGTATGTGTCGTTGGGAGAAGGTTGGCACTCACCATTTTGTCTAAGGTGCATATGTGAGGTAAAAGACTTTTATAGTCTAAAGTGCTGCTTCCATCAGGCCAATGATCAATTCCCTGACATATTGAGGTGACCACTTCGTGGGGATTTGTAGTGGCTACTTGAAAAAAGTTGGTTTCCGTGTTGTCAAGTTCGTAGTAGCGGAGAATGACCAATGGAGAGAATGGAATATATTGCCCTTGCATGTAGATTTTTTGATACTTAGGATGCTCGGGGTTGTCGAGGTTGTCATGGATATTGGCATAGAATTCTTTGACGATTTCGACATATGCAACACGCGGAGTGGCTACAAATGTTTCCCACTGATTCCTCGCAATAACGTGGCCAAGCAATTCATTTTCAAAATCCGATGTTAACACCCTTCGCTCTGATATAATATTCATTCTGCTTATGTCGTGCTTGTATATTAACCAAGCTTCATCTCTGTCTCAAATTTGGTGTCTTCATAGGTGGCCGGTTGTTTGGAAGTCTTCTTTGATGGAGGCTTTCTCTTTCCCGAGCTCGAGCCCACATCTTGTGTTGGTTTCTTTGCTCTCGGCATTATATCTAACATGCAACAATTGAAAAAACTAATGTTACAAACAAGACGAATTCACAATGGAAAAGATGCGTGGAAAGTGGTTGGTGCAAGGTGGCTCTGGGGTGGATGCCGTGTTTGTGTAGAGTGTGGTGGTATGTAAAGAGTGCCATTGGGGTGACAAAGCATGGAGACCAGCCTAGGATATGAGCAAATGTGCTAAGGAAACCAAAAATGATGAAAATTTTCATTGAGTCATTTCTTCAAACACTTGGTGGGTGTATGGTAAAAATAGTTAATAAAAAGAACATTGCCATGGCAATAATTCCAAAATTTTTCTCCATCAACACCCAAACCAACCACAACACATTAATCCAAAAAAACTTTTCATTCCCAAACCTCCAAAACGTATAGAACAAAGTAAATACAATTGATATCAAAATTTATAACTTCAAATCAAAGTTAGCCATGATACCTTGAGTGATGGTAGGTATGAGAAATGTGGTCTATATGATGAGATGGGAACAATACTAAACCCTTCACTTGATTTTGTATGGACCTAGTTGTAGTGTAGTGATGATTTTTGGTGGAGGAATAACCGGATGCGTGAGAGAATATTTGGCACAAATGACTTCACCCGTGAGGTTTTAAACCCCACGGTGAAGTCCGCTCGAGCGGACAAAATTACCCAATGGGGTATGTCATATGTCGCTCGCGGACGAAATCACCCATTGGGATTTTTGTTGTCACTCAGCGGACTAAAAGTCCCTTCGGGGCTTTTACGTTCTGCTTGAGCGGACATGAAAATCATTATGTGGATTTTCCGTCCGCTCTAAAAATGACACAACGCATTATTTAGTCGTTGTGGTTATTTTTTTATGGTTCAATATAAAATGATGATATCGATATTATACTAAATATATGAATAATAAATTATGCTATGGTTGATGATAACGAAATATAATTTTGCTCAAACTAATAAAAAGTTAATCACTTGTACATAATATTCATAATATAAGTTACAATCATGCAATTTAAAATGTCACATATTCACATACGAAAATGTTCCACTACACTTGATTAACATGGTAGAATTACATATTAATGATTAAAATTTACAATGGCGGTGACCTCCAAGTTTGTACCTCGGGCAGGATCTCACCATCCTAGATTGTTGTGGACAAATTTTGTCTACCAATATATAACACAAAAGATGGTAGCTGTATATGACAAAAATAGTAGACATACTTGTTACAAAACCAATCCGAATCTAACTTAGACGGACCAATGTATTCCACAAGCCTATATTACAAAAGACAAGTATGCCATAAGTTATATATTTCCGCCATATATAGTGTGCATACTAAGGCAATGGAGGCGGATCACGCCCAAGATGCTCAAACACCAAAGCACGCATGATTGATGTATTGGTCAAGCTCATAAATATCTTTGCCAAATCACCGTCATTGCGAAATGCTTTCATGACTTTGAGGATGTCAACCAAGTCTAGGTCCATGGCCTCTAGCTTTTCGGTAATCAATTGCCAATTGATGTGATTTAGTATATCTAGAGCTGCTTGCATTTGCATAGCTTGAGCAATTTTTTTGGATGACTCAGCTATTACTAATAATGATTCATGACTTTCATCATAATGGTGTGTGCGCTTACGCCGATTTTTGCTCGTACCTTCTTCGGCATTTCTCTTACGCGAGGTATTTGGGCTTGGATCATTTTCCTCATTTGGCGTGTCAACCTCGTTAAGACTTTCATCAACTGAAATAGCAACAATACAAAATAACTGTATGCAAGTATAATGCAATACGAATACCATAAATCCTTTATTGTTTTTATTACAATTACCTCGTATCGGCGAGAAATTATCAAACCCCGATACAGCCCGATCTTCGGTAGCTGTATCATTTCCATATATAGCCTCCATGTCATTATAACGACGACACAGTTTGGTCCTCCATTTTTCTAACTCAGGTTTTTCCTAACAAAATATAGCAAATGCTCATAATTATTTACAATAAAGTGTACGAATATAATGGAAGGACTAGCTAACAAATTATCGATGACAAATTATACCTTCACAAGATCATCCCAAGCAAGTGAATCGGCAGTGATTCGTCCAGTTTCAGATTCCCACCCAAAGCCGCTAATACTTAATAGCTGGTTGACTTTTGCATATTTCTTCTTTAGAGTCTTCAATCGCGCCCTTACATTCTTGTCGGACACAACCCCCCACCCCTTGGTCACGCTCTCTATTGCTTTTGATACTTGAAATGAGGTGAAGCCATTGTCACTTCTTTTGTGACCGGACAACACTTGATTAACTAGTGCGGTAATCATAAATCCATCCATTTCGTCATTCCAACGAACCTGCCGAATCTTTGTAGTAGGATCAACCTAGCTATTGTTTGTATCTATGTACTCCGTGTATATGAAGCGTATGTGGGTCTTGGAGCTCGGATTGGGGCTGCTGAGCTTTGTTGCTGATGTGCCATCTTATCTGTCTACTATCAACAAAATACATGCAATGAGTATCAAACCTGCAAGCACAAGCTTATGTAATGGTTGACAAACTGAAACTACAGCAATGTGCAAATATATAAAAGGCTAAATAGTGACACGTTTCACATACAAATTATGAGCTGTAATGATGTTGGCTCGGTTACAAACATGCAATGTCTTGAGAAATAAAATACAAGCAACAATGTTTCAACCATTACGTAACATTGAGGGCCAAATAAGTGAAAACCAAGGTTTAATCGAAAAAAAATTTAGAATCGGCATTAGGATTATAATTAGCCCACATTGATTCAGCAATTACATCTCTATTAGTTGACCACGCTGCTTCCGTAGTAAAGGATATATGCGCATTTGGAGGCTCTTCTTCAGGAACATTAACATGAGTAGGGTTAACTTCATCATCGCTGCTATCCAAGTCCTCCTCACAGAAATCTTCTGCATCATAAATCTTTAGAAAATTGTGAATAGCACAACAAGCGATGACTATCTTCGCTTGTGTGCTAATGTCGTGAAAGGGTTGATGCCTCAAATTAGCAAATCGGTTTTTAAGCAGACCTATGGTCATCTCGACCGCATTGCGTAGTGATGAATGCCCAAAATTGAACAGCTCCTTCCTATTTTCAGGGCGCTGACCCTCGATATCTCTTCGATGATAACGAGTTCGGCCGATAAGGTGAAAAAAACCCGGAACCAATGGGAATCCGAAAGATCGGCAAGGTAGTATTTACCTATGACATAATTATTTGTAGCAATTGTGAATACAATTGAAATCCATCATCAAAATGCTATGATACTAATGACAAAACTAACCTAAAGGAATTGTTAGCTTATGTCTTTGGCGTAGAATTGCGTTTCTTAACAATCGACAATCGTGTGCCGATCCCTTCCAACCAGCGAGCACATATGTAAATTTCATATCAAATGTGCAAGCCACTAAGACATTTTGAGAAATTACTTGCTTCCTATTGCGGTATCTAGTTTGTTCCTCTATAGGGACATTTGCAGCAATATGTGTACCATCTATCGCCTCGACAGCATCCTAAGAAAAATATAAAGTTTGTTAAAATTTGTATCATCTAAAGTATATAATACAGTAGCTATGAATACCTAACCTGAAAATACGAGTACCACGGCTTCAAATTGTCCTTATCGTAGGGTGAGTTATGGATAGTGGCATTGGTCACAACTTCTCTATACAGTCCTAGACAAGCATGCAATACCCTATGGAAGTAATAGCTCATTGTTTGTCCAGATCTGAAGAAAGTAAAACTTCCAGAACGATTACGTTGGTCGTGCCCGACAGTGTTGAGAAAAATGGCCACTTGTTCTTCAACTCGGACTGATTTACTATCAACCAATCCGAAATTTTTTAGTCGAGCACATAATCTTTCGAACGGACCTATTTTCATCCTAAGAAGGTCACGACATATTCTGTCACTCGTACCAAACATTCGTGTAAGTGTCATATCTCTCTCCATATCCCAATTTCTATGAGGAGCCCTAGGAAGATGTCGGGCACGACGTCTAATACCATCATATATCACAATTGCTTGGATGACCATGGTCCAAAACAAGCCCACGCATTGTATTTCGCGCCGACGTTGCCTCCTTTGTGTATCCATGGCACGCACTACCACGTATTATGACGTACATAAAGAAAACATAGACAAATTAGCATATACAGTTATTATAATTTATAAAGTGAAGGCCAAACCCAATATCACTTTGTGTGGAAGGTTGTCAGCTCGAGTAGTGTTCTAGTGTGAATTGCCTAAACAAATTGTTCGTAGGCTAGAGTGTGTCAAGTTTATCAAACTCTACCCTAAGGATCGGGTTGTTAGGGCGCTTCAAAGGTAGATGAATACATAGTTATAGCTTAACCCCAATTTAAATAAGTTGTAGTTGCATTTTGAAAACAAAATTGATCCGTTTTAATTATATCACCGGATTAGTTTTCTAAAGGCATTTCCATATGTTCGTAAAGTACACCTACTTTCATCTCTCTTGTTGTACTCTCCATTTCAATTAACAAAAAAAAAGGCTTCAACCATATCTATTTCTTCCGCAATCAATGTATGATTATGTATTTTATAGAATATTAGTACATTCCAATGAAGAATTGAGCATCAACGCCAAATATAAATGCGCAAACCTTGGAGACATGACTTCAAGTTGTTCTATTACATGCAATTTTGTAGTCAAATTTGAAGTAATAGAGACCCTCACCAACGTTTATTATATTGCCATTTTTCCACCAAAGTAAATATGGTCATGTTTGGTAAATGTAGAACTCTCAGTTTAGCATATGAAATGTAGAATAGCTTATTTAAGCTTCTAACTCTAAACCCCAAAAAATTCTTTAGTATTTCCCACATTATAACCCACCAACAAGACACAAGATGGTTGAGATATCAAGAACTCACCAATTGCTATAAAACTGAGACAAATACTTCAAAAAGTGAAGAATTTTTTTTACCTTGTCTGTGAAACCAACGTATGAAGCCTTGTCTTCTTCGGTTAGGGCTCTCGAATATCAGACTTTACTGCAATTTTGGTTCTGTTCTTTGGTGGATGCTACGAAGTCACTGTGGAAATTGGCGTACACAGCAGAATGGGTGTGGATGGAATATGGTGTGTCTGAGAGAGAGAGAAAAATTTCAATCTTTATCAATTGTCTGAGGGAGTGAAATTTGAATCCAAAAATTTTGAAAATTTTGCCAAGAAAATTCAACCTCCTACCCCCATGAGAAAATGTTTTCATCAATTTGAAGGAAAATATGATCACGTGATTGAAAATGTGAAAAAGTTTTCCGTGGAAAAAAATGCAATCAAACAAGCTAAAGTTGGAAAATAAAGTGGAAAATACCCATTTTCCATGGAAATTTTAGACAATCAAACGCACCCTTATTTGTAACTAGAAATGTGTTTGTTTGAAAAGAAACGTCTTTTTAACAAACACATGTATTCTGAAAATATATATATGATTATATATAAATTGGTCTAGACAAATACAATTCTTATATCTTATATGTATTTTTTTTAAAAAGTGTTGTCTGAAAGACACGTCTTACCAAAAAAAAACAGTCTTCCTAGAAATATACGTATAATTACATAATATTTGGTCTGAACAAATACAAAAAAGAGACGCATTTTTTCTACAAAAGACTTGTACATACAAGTCTTGTCAAAACAAGACATTTCTTATTCCAAACAAAATTGCTTTTATATAACCTTAATGCCACAAGTCAAGTCTTAGATAGATGTCCATTCTACTACATGTAAATATATCAGTCGATAACTATAGAAGTATAAAATTGGTTGATCAATTCTAAGGGTGTGTTTGATTAATCATATTATTTTGTAAAAATTAATAAAATGTGTGGTTAAAAAGTTGTGGGTCCAATGAAATGTGTTATTGACTTTGACTTCAATTTTTTATTAAAATTTTAATTGAAATCGAACGGTCCCTTAAGAATATAATGCGGTGTACATTTGACTTGCCTATTTAGAAAAATACGAGATTGACATGGTCTATCTCGAGCCAAGCAAGCTAATAGGCATTGTTTTAAAAACCAACATGGCCACTCAGTTAGTTTGCAAAACTATAAACCAACTGATTGTTAAAAGTTGATGAACTTTAGATTAAACTACATATAAATCGATCAAACTCCCGGTTCGATCTCGTCGCAGCCTTTCAGTCAAACCACAAAGGCTTTATCATCCCCTAACCTCTTGGGAAGTAACATATCAAATTTGTTTTCCTCCCTCAATATTTCCACCAATGAGATTATATAAATTTGGAAGAGTTTAATTTCAACTTTCTATTAATAAGACTTGTTTATTCAACTAACTAAAATTATGAAGAAAATATGGAAGATATTTACGTCACAAATGTAATTAATGATTTCATAAAGAAAATATCCAGTCAAATGAAGAATTAATATGTACCAGGTCCATGTCATGTCCCTATATTATATAGGATTTTAATATATGAACTTGACGTATGGACTTGGGCAATTATCCCATGATGTGTGAGACAAATAATTATAAATAAAATTTGTATGTTATTTCATTTTATTTTATTTATTCACGATATTTAATTATTTTAAAGTCAAATAATGTTCATTTTCATTCTTTGAACTGAGATTTAGAGATAATTACTGACTAATCCAAAGCTAGTAAAAATCCTTGTAATATTAGTATATTACTAACAAATCCATACAAAAAGTGTAATTAGAGATGACAAAAAATTTCGATTCCTCCGATTCCGAACCCACCTCGAACTGGAGGAGAATCTCCGATTAATCGAGGAACCGGGGCGAGGCCGGAGAACATGATACAGCCCCGCACCTACTCCGATTATAATAAAATAAATTATTATTATTATATTGATCTATAATTTATAAAAAAAAATACTAATGAACTAAATATTAATTAATTAAAATTAAACCACAAACTTAATGACTCATCCAAATGTAAAGTCCATTATTTATTTAATGAAGGAGAAATTGTATAAAAGTATGCCGTATGTGAAGTCAAAATACTTTTCAAAATTGCTATTAAATCATACTATTTCAGTCATACTTCAATTGATTCCATAATTACCCATATAATTCATATTAATTAGAATTAAATCTGATTTAAACTTTAACGCAGCAACGCACGTGATCACCATCTTCTCTCGCGCATTCCGCCGACTATTGTACTTCGTCGCTAACGCATTTCACAACTTGCCGACTGGCTACCCAAATATTTCCTACTATTTTTGTGAGTGCTAATAGTGAATTCACGGTTATTTTATGTTCTTCTTCTCAATCATGTAAAAGATAAATAACTTACTATTATTATCAGATAATGACGGTGATTTTGAGAAATATTGGGCAATCCCTAGATTGCAAAATTTTGGAAACAATTGTTTCTTGATTGTTATTTTGTAGGTGGATTCAGTTTTTATAAATAATTTTTCTTATTTTTCTTGAATTAGGTTGTTTTTATTGGAGGTATTTTTTTTTTTTTTTTTTTAATGTATAGGAACACAATTATTTTATAATCATTTTTTGGTTGAATAAAAGAAAACAACATTTGTTTAACATATATCGACATTTTTATGTATTTTGGGATGTTGCCACAAATTCGTGTGTTTTTTGATATTATATAATAGAAAACAATATCTTAATAAAACTGTATCACAAAACAGCATCACAAACAATATTTTATTAATAACAGTATCTTACAATACAATATCACAAACATATCTTATTAAGAACAATATTTCAGCATCTTAATATAATAGTATCACAGATAAAAGTATCTTAATATTTCAATATCAAAAGTATATTATTATATTAATATAACAAACACATTAGTATCAGTATCTTTGTAAACAATAATAGTATTACACACATTCAAAATAGAAAATATTAACCCAACAAAAGAATAATATCGTGATAAAATTAATTTAAGAAAATAGTATTAGAAATACATTTGTATTAATATCATAATAACAATATCATAGATAAAAATATCGTATGGTTAAATATAGCAAATACAATAGTATTAGAAGTACATTATTATCAAGAACATGCTTAGATGAGCACAAATGTTATGTTTTAACAAAAACTATAGTACAATATCTAAATAAAACAGTATATTAATAAAATAGTATCATAGATAAAAATATCTTAATATATCAGTATCACAAATGATAGTATCTTAATAAAACAGTATCACATTCACAAAGTACAACACAATAAAAGAACGATATTGTAGATTGAAACAATATCAAATATTTTGAATGTAAACGTTATTAATGATCTTGTACTACTAATGGAGTATTTTGAAATAGTATCATTACTTCAACCATAAAATATTTAATTTTGAACGTGTGTTTGTTTGTTGGAGTTTAAAAGTATTTTTTTTTTTTGAGATTTTTTTTAAAAAAATATTGAAATGTGTGGTCGAAAAATTGATAAAATTTGTAGGTCCCATTAAATATGTAGTTGAAAATAAGTTTGAAAAAAAAAAGAGAGTTAATAAACCTAGCCAAACATGCTTTAACAAAAAATAGTATACAATATTATAAGTAAAACAATATCAAGCATTTTTCATAAAACAATATCATAGAAAACAGTATCTTAATAAAACAGTATCATTGAAAATAGTATCTTAATAAAATAATATTATAATAAAACAATATCGTGTTTGAATTAACAATTTTTGTAATTACAGGGGCATGTTGGTCTTTTAGATTTAAAATATGACTTTAATTGAATTAAGTTTGGACCATATGACTTCGGAACTAATAAGCACATGATCAATGACCGATCCTAAATTTTTCGTTTAATGAATTGGTTTATTTTATACACTTTTCTTTCAACGAATTTATTTAAAGAATTCGATGTGAGATTTGTTCCACCTATTTATTATTTAAATATTGTAAGTTTATTAAGATATTTCAATTTGTCTTTCGTAGATATTGGGCGCATTAAACAACATTAGACTACTTTTGTCTTTAGTAGATTTTTAATATATGACAAGCATTAGACGAAAGTGTAATATATGTAATGATCTTTTTACTATTTAATTCTCCTAACAATCTACTAAACACGTCGAAATGATTGAGGTATCTTACTTCGTAATAATAGAAATGAATAATATATTTTGCTGATTTATATATATATATATATATATATATATAATTAAAATTAAAGTATACAACTTTTTGGGTAACAAATTGCAATTTGGTTACCCTTCAAAAAAAAAAAAAAAAAAAAAAAAAAAAATTCTATTTGGTTAATTGTCAATTTTGATTTTTTTTTCCTAATACCTTTATATATTACCTTAATAGATCTTAATGAGACGACAATATAAATTGACTTATTTCTCTTGCAAAAAGCTCCACCTCAAAATATTATTTCTTATTAGACAAGCATATTAAAGTTTTTTCGATATTGATATTGTTGAAGAATATTTTAAGGATGATTATTTAATTCTTACTTTTTATTTTGTTTAATTTCGATTTTCCTAAATTCTGGGAATAATGAATTAAACAATACATTGTACAATCCTATTTTCAATAATAAAGGACTTATTATGACTGCCGAATTATTATGTGGGCAAGAATTTCAAAAACAAATTTTGGTGGGTTGGAAGAGAATGTGAAATTTGTATAATGCGATATTTTTTATAATTATAAAAACGTATATGGAAAGACACATCTTTCTTGAAAAGATACATTCGATATATATAATAAAATAAGTACATGTCACAACATGAATTTTGTTTGTGTTAATTTTGGAAAAAAAAAAATGTCTGAAAAGATAGTCTTTTCAAAAAATTCACATCTTTCTCGTTAAGATAGATAATCGAACACGTACATGTTGTCATAATGAGAGTTTTGTTTTTATTAATTATTGAAAAAAATAAAGTGCGTGAAAATCCATGACTTTTCAAAAAAAAAAAAAAAACATATTTCTTGCGATGATACATGCAAACATATACAATCTAACAAGTACATATGTCAAAATGAGAGTTTTGTTTGTATTAATCTAAAGAGACAAGTTTTTGAAGAAAATATGCTTCTTTCTCACAATAGATACAAATGTATAGAATTGATTAAGTACACATTCTCACAATGAGAATTTTGTTATATTAATTTTTGAAAAAAAAAATGTGTCTAAAAGCCTTGTCTTCTAAAAAAAGGACAAATATTTCGCATAAAGATACATACAAATATGTACAATCGAACAAGCACACGCTGTCCAATTTGAGTTGTTCGTATTAATTTTTGAAAAAAAAAAAAAATAGTATGAAAAGACAAGTAGATACAATTCAACAAGTACTTGTTGTCACAATCAAAATTTTGTTTCTATTAACTTTTGAAAAATATATATATATATAAAAAATCGATAAATTACGAGTTTAAAGAGTCACATCTAATACATTATATTTGACCAATAAAATTTACCACTTTTTTTTATCATTTCTATACCTATGTGTAGTGTACCTAACATCTCGTCAAGGGCAGACCTACTCCTTTGCAATATTGTTTGTAGATTGGGGGACAAAAATTATTTTGCCTTTTATTTAATCAAATTGGCTCCAATTTTTCTTTTTTCTTTTTTTTTTTAAAAAAAATTGGCCAAAAAAATATTTTACTTACCTTAAAATCGAGTCACTATTACAATCTGCACTTTGTCATATGCTGATGTGACATGTCCCTTTTAGTGGTCAATGGATATTTTTATTTTTATTTTTATTTTTTAATTCTTGTTATCTAAGTAAATATCAAGACATCTTTTTAAATAGCACATTTTATATTTTTAATAAAGCTGTTTAAAATACAATAAATATATATTTAAGTCACAAATGTAATTAATGATTTTATAATGAATATATTCAATAAAATAAGATTCAAACTAATCCAAGGCTAGTAAAATTCCTTGTAATTAATATTACTAATAAATATGTACAAAAGGTGTAACAATAGTAGCATCGATTGAAACCTATTAAAATTAAATTCATTAAGACTCAAATTATTTTTGTCTTACGAAACCTGCCAAATAGCATTATACAACATTAGACTACTTTTATCTTTAGTAAATTTGTAATAGTATATGACAAGTATTAGACAAAAGTGTAATATATTTATCCTATCAAACACGTCAAAAGAATTGAGGTATCTTTATAATCATATAAAGGGAAATTGGTGTAAATAGTCCCTAACGTTTCATTTTTAGCAGAATAATCTCTAATCTATCTATTTAGGTGCGCAATTGATCTTTTTAGGTGCGCGAATGGTCCTTATCACTATTTTTTGTCTTTATTAGTAGAGGTAAAATTGTCAAATTACATTTTTTTTCAACCTTTCAATTGGCGCAAATGGTCCATAATCTTAAGAAATTTGCAATTGGATTCCTAACCTTTAAAAAAGTGAAAATGAGTCCGATACTTTAATTTTTTTTATTAAAAATTAAAAATTAAAAAAAAACTAACAAATTGATAATATACTAAATTATTTTGAATATTTTATGAACTATTATAAAATAACCAAAATTGAAATTCATAATTATTAACAAATGTGCTAATTAAAATTATTTTATTATTATTAAGTAATCATATTAGTTAAAATTCAAACTTTAATTTTATCGTTATAACAAAAGAAGAAAAATAAATTTGTCACAAATAAAATTTTTACTTATGCTCAACCCACCGATTTTATCTGATCTCATATTTATTAGGTACATCCAACCGCTTTTGAGCCGCAGGGTTACTAGACCAAGACTAATTTAAATTTTAATTAATTTTCATATTAAAAAAGGTCCCCACCCCAAAAATGAAGCGAAGGGAGGGGATTTCTCCCTCCCGGGTTCTTGCTGCCGTGGCGACCCAGGAGGGGAGAAATCCTCCCTAATGCTCATGAAACCTCTGGTTTCGCTTGAATGGGGGAGAAATCCCCTATTTCACCCAAGCGGGAGGGGGGATCTCCTCTCCTATTCATAGCAAAATCCATCTCCTCCTGGTTTTGGGAGCATTAGAGAGGGAAAATCCTCCCTTTTGCTAGTATTTTGGGGGTAGGTGGGAACCTTTTTAATATAAAAATTAATTAAATTTTAAAATATATTTGGTCAAGAACCTCAGTAATTCAAAACTAGTTGGATTGACCCAATAAATATGAGGCTCAGATAAAATCGAGTTGAAGTTAACCATAAGTAAAATTTTTATTTGTGACAATTTATTTTTCTTCTTTGTTGTAATGATAAAATTAAAGTTTGAATTTTAAATAATATGATCACTTAATAATAATAAAATAATTTTAATTAGCACATTTGTTAATAATTATGAATTTCAATTTTGGTTATTTTATAATAGTTCATAAAATATTCAAAATAATTTAATATATTATCAATTTGTTAGTATTTTTTTAATTTTTAATAAAAAATTAAAGTATCGGACTCATTTTTACTTTTTAAAAGTTAGGAACCCAATTGCAAATTTCTTAAGATTAGGATCATTTGCGCCAATTGAAAGGTTGGAAAAAAAATGACAATTTTACCCCGCTAATAAAGACAAAAAACAATGATAGGGACCATTTACGCACCTAAAAGGACCAATTGCGCACTTAAATAGATAGGTTAGTGACTATTCCGCAAAAAATAAAACGTTAGGGACCATTTGCGCCAATTTCCCTCATATAAATGAATGAGATATATTGCTTATTTATTTTTTTAAATTTTTTTAAAGTAGTATACAACTTTTTTGGGTAACAAATTGCAATTTGGTTACCCTTCATTAAAAAAAATACTATTTGTTATAAATTAGTGAAAATAGTAAGAGAAAATATGTATTTCATTATAATAATAGACCCACATATATAGGGTTTTCGAAACTTGTAAACCAGGTAAGAAATATCTAACTATAGTAATCAATATGGTTTTCCACAATATTACAACACTCACTCTTTCATGACCATTACTACAATTTCTGCCTCGTTAAAAACATTGTTTGATAAAAATTCAATAAGACAAAAACATTTGTTAAAAATTTTTACAATTGGTATATGAGACTTGGTTTAATCTCTTTGGTTAGTAAATGTATCTGTCAATTGTATAACTTACAAATTTTATTATTTGTCGAACTTCTGGTTCATATTGTCTTGTACGAAGATCTAGAAAATATAATACGCTGTATTTTCATATATTCTTTCCATCTACTTAATTTCTCCTCCTAGTATTGAGAAAACTGTTTTATCAAAATGACAATTAAAAAGCGTGTTATAAAATATCATCATTTAAGATTTAAGATATTTTATAAGAGTTCAATTATTCAAACTAAACATGCATTCTCAACATTCTTTAATATTCATATCATTGCATTATGGTGGACCGATTGTATATATGTTGCATTGTCATAAATCATTGAGTGGATAATATTATGCTCTGACCATAAGCTAATTATAGGAGGAATAACTTTGATGTTGGCGTGATAAGTATAAGTGTTACCGCATATAAAATAGCATTACCTAGAAAAATAGAAAGCATTTTGGTCTCAAAATAGTAATGGTTTAGAAATTAAGTGGAGGCGTTTAACAAACAATAGTGATAAACCATTTATTGTCATCACAACTGACATTTATTAAAAGTTTGAAATTTGGCCTCCTTGACATTAAACAACACACACGATCTTAATTGTATAATATGAAAATTATGCCCATAATTTAAAATTTGAATAAATAATCTCGCGAACTTCAAGTTGCGAATATATAATAACGTCGTGCAATCATCTAGTTGATGTATCTATTATATATAAATAATATCTAGATGGTCAACATGGAGGGTGGCGGGACCCTATGCATCACCCTAAATAATTTCAGAAATATAGAAAATTCAATCTCTAGTTTAGCTAGCGAATGCCTAGTGGTTTATATACTATGAGAACAAGCATCACGTGAGAATTTATTATATTAAAAATTTTATGGTTTTCAATATATATTATTTTTCATTAATAATTCGCATTATATTGATCCGGGATGGTCTAACCGATAATGTCAATCAATAAAATTTTGAGGTATTGAACTTTTGGTTCAATATAATTTAGCAAGTATATATTTCATTTATTTAGGGAACAAGTTTATGTTCATTGTCTCACAAGAATGGAAAATTGAACTAAATTTTATAAAACTACTGTATAAATCACATCATTTTATAAGATTAGGTGCTATGATAGTTTTGAGAATTATCATATCTAAAATATTGAAACGTTGAAGTTGTACTTCTTTAAGAGTATCAATACTCTAATATTATTACACAATTTTAATATTCTGAAATTGTAAAGTTGTGATTCATCAAGAGTAATGTTCTAAAAAGCGTAAAACGTGATTAGGCGTGGAGGCCGAACTTCAAGTTTTTCGAGCTTAGACAAGAGCGAGACAAAAAAAAGACGAGGGCGATGCATGGAGGCCGAGCTCAAGCATAAGCGGAGCCTAGGCGAAGTTTAGACATGCTTTTTAGAATAGTGATCAAGAGTAACAACACAATATTTTCTAGAACATTGATAAGTAGAAATTTATGTTTCTTCAAGAGAAATTATATAATATTCATTTAATTAAATTGTCCTTTTTCAAAAGTAACAACACAATATTCTTCTAGAATATTTCTATACTTTGGGTTTCTTTACAGTATCAATTTCTTTTAGAATATTGATATTCACAACGTTATATTATTTCAACAGTATTAATACAATATTTTTATAAAATATTAGATCTTACAAAATTACGCTCTTCTAAAACAATAAAAATTGTTGGCACCCGATCTCGATCTGCCACGTTAGATGCTACATTATTTATTAGTCAAGTAAGAGAGGGTCGACCAGACACCAACCTTGACAGCTTTCAGGTCGGACCTCATCCATAATCTCGGGTCAAGTCCATTACTGCGATGATTTCAGTTCGGACCTCATCCTTCAAGTCCCAGGTCGGACCTCGTCTTTGGACGTTATACTCACGTCATTAGCATAGCTTGTCATTTCATATGTCGACGCCTAGGCTAGTTGTCATTGTCATTAATGCAAATGTCACTTCACAATAAATGTCCAAAAAAGAGATGTCTTGTAGGCATTTATTGCTGAGTTTGACATTAATTACTTGTAATCATCACAAATTTTCACAAATTCTCCTATAAATAGGAGACATAAATGTCCCACAGATCGGACATTCAACGGCTGAAATAAAAGCACTCTTACAAAGATATACAATAAGGTCTTCCAACATATTTACATATCTGCTATCCATCACGGTCATAGCCGACCTCACTACTATAACATTAAGTTGGCTTGGAATCAAATTACGCTCTTCAAGAATAATTAATATTCTACTGAAATATTAATATAATGTTGTGCTACTTCATGAGCAACAACATATTATTATTTAAGAATATTAAATTATATAAAAATTTACTCATCAAGAGCATAAACATAATAGATTATGCTCTTTGGGTGCTAGTAATGTTCTAATAAAATATTGATATTTGTAAAGTTGTGTTTCTTTCAAAACAATTATATAATATTCTTCTAAAATATTAAATCTTAGTAATAGACAATTCTTCAAAAATAACGATACAATTTACTTCAATAATATCGATATAAAAAATTTGCTTATTCAGGAGCAATAACTCAACATTCTTATAAAATATTAAATTTATAAAATCACTCTTTAGGGACAAATAACATTCTTATAGAATATAAATATAATATTGTGCTTCTTTATGAGCATCAATATATTTATCAGACTTAGACTTGTATAAAGTCAATCTTCGAAACTAACATAATATTTTTCTAGAATATTAATTTGTATAAAATTTTGATTTCTTAAAAAATAACAAAATAATATTATTCTTAAATATTTATGTAGTTGAGTTATGCTTCTTCAAGAATATCAACACATTTTTCTTCAATACAATTCATATAAAAATATGCATTTTCAAAAGCATTTAATTTGTTAAAACAAAAGATTTACTATATCAAAACTTCACAAATCATGTAAATCTAATATTACAAAATATAATCAAAAGAATTGTTTAAAAAAAAAAAACTTATTTGGAATAGAAGATAGTCATTTGAATGAAAATAAGTTTTTAGATCTTATTGTATTTTTTGAATTCAATTACTAATTCAAAAATTGTTACTGTTCACACAAACAATTTCTCTTGAATTAACCGTTGGATTTGAAAAAAAAATGCATTTTGAACTTGTTGTCCAAATATTACGATGATCGGATCGTGGACCATTGAGATATTAATGTTTGATCACAGCTGCACAAGCTGCCCAATTTTTTCCAAACAAATTCAAAATTTGTTACTATTTATGCAGAAATTTCTCACTAATGAACTAATGAATCTTGATCTTAACAGTTGGATTTGATGAACAATGAGTTTTGAACTTAATGTCCAAATTTCACAATGATTGGACCATGGGACGTGGATATATCAATATTTGATCATAACTTCGCAGACTGCCTAGATTCTGCGAATTTATAAACTATTACTCTTGAATTTTTCTTTATTTTGGATGAGCTACTTCATTGTGATAATGTGTTATAAAATAGAGAATGATAAAAGAGAATAGAAAGAAATTGTGTTTTCATTATAATGATGGACCCATATATATAAAGTTTCAGAAATATGTAAACCAATTAAAAGATTTCTAAATATGGTCATCAATATTATTTTCCATAATTTAACAACACTATTTGGTTAATTGTCAGTTTTGATTTTAGTTTTTCTTTCTAATACCGATTTTATTTTATCTTAAGGGTGTGTTTGATTGGTTTACATGGAAAATTGTAGAAAATGAAAATCTTTTCTATCTAAGGTGGAAAATAAAATCCACCAAATAGGTAAGAAATTGTTTTCCAAGAAAGTGGGAAAAAGTGTGCTTTAAAGTGCTTGTACTTTGAAAATCAATTTTAGTTTTCATGTGCAATCAAACAACAAAGATAGAAAAGAAAATTTATGGATGTGACAACATTTTCCATGGATGTGATATTTTCCATGGAAAATGTGCCAATCAAACACACTATAATAGATCTTTATGAGACAACAGTACAAATTGACTTATTTCTACGGTGAAAACTTCTACCTCAATATATCATTTGTTACTAAAGGGCATGTTAAATATACATATATGATTATATATAAATTAGTTTGGACAAATAAAATTCTTAGGTTGTATAAGTTATTTTAAAAAGTGTTGCTTGAAAAGACGCATTTTTTCAAAAAACATTGGTCTTCCTAGAAATATACATATGATTACATAAAGTTTGGTCGAGAATATATACAATTGTTAAAACGAGATGCATTTTTCTAAAAAAGATTTGTACATTAGATTGAAGCGTGAAATTATGCGTGTTTCAGAAAACATAGGTCTTCCTAGAAATATACATATGATTACATAAAATTTGGTCAAGACAAATACAATTGTTAAAATGAGATGCATTTTTGTAGAAAAGACTTGTACATAGAGAGTTGGATTGAAGCTTGAAATTAGCAAACTATGAGATCTTAACATAATTAGAAAAGTGTTTGTTTGAAATTTGAAAATGAGCGCCTTTCTAAAAAATACATGTGATTATATATAAATGGTTTGGCCAAATATAATTCTTATATCTTATAAGTAATTTTAAGAAGTATTGTATGAAAAGTCTTCCAGAAAACATAAGTCTTCTTAGAAATGTACATATGATTACATAATGTTTGGTTTGAACAAATACATTTCTTAGAAAGAGAAGCATTTTTTAGAAAAGACTTGTACATACAAGTCTTGTCGAAACAAGATATGTCTTTTTACCAAGCAAAATTGCTTTTATACAACCTTCATTCCACGAGTCAAGTCTTAATTAGATATACATTATATCATATGTAGATATATCAGTCGATAATTATAGAAGTGTAATATGGGTTGCTCAATTATAAAAGATAATATACCAACATGAATATTGAGGTGTAAAATTGACTCATCCATTCAGAAAAATACGAGATTAGCACGGTCTATCTCAGGCCAAGCAAGCTAACATCCATGGTTTAAAAAACCAACATGGCCAGCTCGTTGTAAATCTGTAAATTAGAAATGAACTTTAGGTTGGACTACAAGTAAACCGATCAAATAGGCAAATTCTCATTTAAACCCACTATTCGGCCCGCCGCAGCCTTTCGATCAAACTACGAAGGCTTGATCATCCCCTAGCCTATTGGTGAAGCAAAATATTAATGACTTGCATTCAAATGAGTTTTCCTTATTCAATATTTCCACCAATGCAATTAATGATTTTATAAAAAAGGTATTCAGTAAAATAAAGAATTAATATGTCCTATATTATATATGATTTTAATATAGGGGAAATTATCCCATGATGAATGAGACAAACAATTATAAAGGAAATTTGTATATTATTTTAAAGTTAGATAATTTTCATTTTCATTCTTTGACTTGATTAAGGGATGATAATTGCTAACTAATGACTTGATTAAGGGATGATAATTGCTAACTAATGACTTGATTAAGGGATGATAATTGCTAACTAATCCAAAGCTAGTAAAATTCCTTGTAATTAATATTACTAACAAATCTGTACAAAAGGTGTAATAATAGTAGTCTCTAACAAAACCTAGCGAAATTAAATGCATTAGGACCCACAAATAATTTGTGTCTTGTATTTTCTTTACAAAAGCTGCCAAATAGCATTCATGGGGCATTAAACAACGTTAGACTACTTTTGTCAGACTACTTTTGTTATTAGTAGATTTGGAATATATCATTTCTTTTTTTTTTTTTGATCGGAATGGAATATATCATTTCTTACTAGATAGCATGTTAAAGTTTTATCAATATTATATTAATATTGTTGAAGAACATTTTAAGATGGATTATTTAATTTTTACTGTTATTTTGTTTAATTTTGATTTTCTAAATTACGGGAATAATGAATTAGACAATACATTGTACAAAATACATTGTACAATTTTCTTTCAATAATAATGGACTTATGAAGAATGCCAAATTATTATGTGTGCAAGAATTTCAAAATCAAAATTTAGTGGGTTAGAAGAGAATGTGAAATTTATAATGTGAAATTTATAATGTGAAATCTTTTTTATAATTATGAAAAGCGTTTCTTAAAAGACACACCTTCAAAAAAAAAAAACACATCTTTATCGAAAGAGTAATGCTATTTATAGTTCTTCACTATTGGTAGTCATGCTATGTGACATTACTCAATTGGATGAATTATTTATAATTAATGACTATAAATACATTACGCAGAGTAAATAATTCATCCAATTAAGTAATGCCACGTAGGATGACTACCAAGAGTGAAAGAATATGAAACAATGTGAGAAACCGACTTTTGAATTTGGGGAGTCCTCTATGGGTGGGTGGGAGGGTGAAGCCCTCATGGCTGCCCCCAAATTTTTTTTTCTCAAACCACAATTACTGAGTCCATTTTTATGAGAATCTAATATTTTTTTTATAAGTCATATTATTTAAAAAGCTTACAAGAAGTCATTGCACAAAAATATTCAAGATCTAAAACTAATCAAACTCTTCTTATTCACGTTGCCTTCTATAAAATTATCCTCCAAAATAGGAAGATCAAGTTCACAAATGAAATTAAATATTACTCAAGTTCAAAAAAAAAAAAAAAAAATCAATTGAACACGATATGTATTAACAAGCAAAATACCTTTATTAATTTTGTATTATCATTTGAGGAATGGATCAATCATTTGTAATTTTGTATTATTAATTTTATTATGACAATATGTCCAATTGTCTTATATTAAATTGATATTAGGCGAATAGATCTAGTTGCCATCAATTAAATTGATATTAGATCAAATTTAAATTGCATATTAAAAAATTAAAAAATTAAAAAAAAAATCCAAAAAGTTGGTAGGGTCCAAGTCTCCCCTGAGATCCCCAAACTATGAATAACATTATTCTTCTCGAAAAGATACAAACAAATATATACAATTGAATAAGTACACGACACAACGAGTTTTGTTGTATTAATTTTTGAAAAAAAAGGTGTCTAAAAGACAAGTCTTTTCAAAAAATACACACATCAAATAGGTACATGTTGTGATAATGGAGATTTTGTTTTAATTAATTAGTGAAAAAAAAAAATATGAAAAGCCTGGTCTTTAAAAAAAAAAAAAAAAAAAGACACTTTTTTCTTGCAATTAGGGATGGAAATAGGTTGAGATGGGCTGGCTTAGCCCATGCCAAGAAGGGTCGGGTCGAGTCGAGCCTGGGCTCGGCTCGTCCCCAAAACTCAAGCCTAGACCCTCTTGTGGCTCGTGGGCCTCATGGGCCGAGCCGGGCTAACCCACGAGCTCGGCTCGTATAGTTTTATTTTATTTTAAATGCAGATTTTTTTTTTTTTACTTTAAAAATTAAAATAAAATAAGGTAGAAAAATTTTTACATTTAAAACAATCATTTATTTTTCGGGCATGAGACTAGCTACTTTAAAGTAGGCGGAGTTAAAATTGTATACTAACAAATTGTTATATATACATTTTTTGGTAAAATTTAAAATTTAAAAATAAGAAAAAATAAATAAATTTACACAAACAATACTTACAAATTATGTAGTAGTTCTTCAAGTTCTTCGGCTAATATGATATTTATTTTATTTTGGATCTGAAATTCTGCATCATCTCAATCATTTAGACATACTCTACTCTCTAATATGCCTGGTTTAAACTTCAAATCATTCACAACCCTGCCACTAGTACTAAAAAAAACTTTGATACTACAGTTTATACTATTTGTATTAGTAGATCGTGTGCTATATAGAAATAATTGGGTATTGACGTTCTTTTTGTCTTCACCACCTTAATATATCAAATTTATTTCTCTCTTCTTCATCTAACATACTAAGTATGTCATGACCAAAATATCTAGCTAATTCTAAAGGTACGTCTCTACTACTTGTTACTACATTTGTAACACGGAAAAGCGAAGAATAATAACTAGCTTGTTGAGTTCTCCTAACTGAACTAAGGAAACTCTAAAAATTGTTATTGTCATTTGATGACGAATAATAGATTGGTACATGGGGTCTTCTAACGTTTCTACCAATTTTTCTACATAAAATTTGCACATTCAACATAATGTTTTTTCTAGATTACCGTATGTTATTGAATTTCCTGACTTAACTTATTACAAATTGCCAACACATTATGTTTTTTACCTTCTAAATTTACTCTAGGGTCCATATTCATTGCTATTACAATATTAGAAAAAATTAGAAAAGTCTTATACCTATTAAAATTAGGCAATAAAATAAAAATGATTTAGAACTAATTGACCGATAGGATAATATACACCAGCACATGCATTTGTGGTGTGGAAAAAAACTTTTAAAAATTTTCTCACGTATGATGAGTTTTCTCAATCATATGTTTGCAAATCAAAATATGGACTAAGTGAGTGTAAGTCGTTATAATAGATAGTTATACAATTTTCATAACATTCGCATGATTGAAGCATCAAATAAGTAAAATTCCATCTATGACTTACGTTTGTATATAAATATTTTGTTAGAAGAGAATTTTCTACACACAATTCATCAAATGCTTATTTCCAAGTCGGTGAAACAATAATATAATTTATGGCATACCTAATTTTTTCTAATTGTGGGTTTATAAATTATAAACTATCTTGAACAATTAAATTAAAAATGTGACATACACAACGAACATGAAATAAAATTCCACCAAAATCCAGATTTAATTGTTGTATTAATTTTTATATTACTATATTATTATGAGTATCATTGTCAAATGTGAAACTGTTAATTCTAAATTCGCAAGTTAATTCTCAAATAATAGTTATTAAAATATTAAAAACATTTATTATATTATGATGATATTCAATTACTTTAAATGCAATTATTACTTTAATGCATAATCTATTATTTATCATATAATGTAAAGTGGCAGCAATATATCTTTTATGGTTTTTACTAGACCATAAGTCCGAAGTAAATGATATAACACTAGAATATTTATTTAAATCATATATTATGCTTATTCTTTTCTTTTATTGAATAAAACAGTAGTGTATGCACGAACAATGTTTCTAGCGTAGAGTATGTAACTTGGTTGAAGACATCTTTGTACGAACTTGGTGAATAGAGGGCTTTCCACTATGCTAAGCGGAAACTCACCACTTGCAACCAACTGAGCCATGTCTTTCCGGTGCATGTTCTCTTGTGAATCCACTCAATTGTTTAAATTTGGGCTAGAATTGGAAGATGCACTAAGAGATTCGAACTGAAGTTGAGCTTGATTGGTATCCACTTTCTCGTGTTCTTGCAAACACTTTGGATAATGTCGATTTAGATGACTCATGCCACCACTCCTTTGTCTCAAAAATTTTTGTTTACAGTATTTACACATTATCTTGAAGTCTGGTTGTCTGCATGCTGTTGTACCGGTTTGCACTAATTTGAAATGTTTCCAACACCGAGTCTTTATTTTTTCGACTCGTCGTTTAATACTCGAACCAGTTGTTGTATGAGCATGAGTTTCTAAATCTTCGTTGATATCATCCAAATTAATGGAATCCATGCTCCCATAATCATCGCCAAAATTAGAAATTAGATATCATTTAGTCCACTGAAATCATCATCTATTTGGTAACCGACACTTCCTTGTGTGTAATGATTCATGTAGAAAATAAAAATGTAGAATAAAGAATGTAGAAATGTAAAATTTGAATAGAAAAAATCACTAAAATAAACAAATTCAACTGTAGATTGCACAATAAAAGAGCTAATATTGACAATATAATATTTTCAGAATGAATAAATTGAGAGTTGTGAAGAATATTGAAGTGGACGGAGGTTTATATATACAAAAATATGACCGTCATTCAAAAAAAAAATCCAGGGCCTAAAACGATCACTTTTTTTTATTGTTGGGATGGGTCGGCTATTGGATCGTTCCAAGAGCCGGTCCGACGGATCGGCCCATTATTTTCTAGGGCCGAGACTCGTCCTTAGACGATCACGATGAGAGATTTGTTTGAATTAATTTTAAAAAAAAGGTATTTGAAAAAAATACGTCATTCCAAAAATGTATGTCTATCTCAAATACAAACATTTAAAATCGAACAAGAAGACCACAATGAGATTTTTATTTTATTAGTTTTTGAAAAAAAAGGTGTGAAAAGCAACGTATATACAAATATATACAATCAAAAGAGTACTTATCAGATTTGAGTTGTTTGCATTACTTTTTAAAAAAAAGGTGCATGAAAAGACACGTCTTTTCCAAAAGATACATATAAATATATACAATTGAATAAGTACATGTCACAATCGAAATTTTGTTTTTATTAACTTTTGAAAAAATTAAAAAGAGATCTAAGTTACGATTATGAAGGTCACATCTAACACATTTTGTCTGACTAATAAGTAATCCAATCCTTTTATCATTTCTACCAATCCTTTTATCATTTCTATCGCTTTGTCCACCGTACCTAACATGTCATGGGCGGACCCACTCATTTACAATATGAGTTGTAGATTGGGGAAAAAATTCTTTTGCCTTTTATTTAATCATATTGGCTCCAATTTTTCTTTTTCTTTATTGACTTTATAAAATTGGCCAAAAGAATATTTACCCCACCTCAAAATCGATTTCGAGATTCTCCTTGAATAATCATTAATCACCATTACAGTCTAATGATCCTCGTTGTAAATGTGTTCTTTGTCATTATGCTGATGAGATGTATACTTTTTAAGTTGTTAATGGACATTTTTTTATTTTTAATTCTCGTTATCTCGTGAATATCAAGACAGCTTTTAAGTATTTTTTTTTATTAAAGCTGTAATACAATAAATATATATTTATGAATAAGATATCCAGTAAAATAAAGAATTAATATGTACTAGATCCATGTCACGTCCCAATATTTTATAAGATTTTGATTTCTTTGATCTACAATTTACTCTATATTTACTAATTATTCACATATTTTATATAATCCACAACTTATAAACGTTTAAAAAATAATTTCAACATAGTCAAACATATACTGTGTTTTGAAAGTTTGTTGAAAGTAATTATCAATTTGAATGAATATGTTAAGGGATAAATCTCACATCGATTAAATATCGAAATTATAACAAACATATAGAGATTTGGGATACTCCTCTTAACAAGATTGACATTTTAACATAGAACTCTAAATCTTAATATGATATCACAATCCATTAAGTTCAAATGAGTGATTGGAACAATGAAACTTTGCAATAATATGACTGTTGACAACGTGCTACATGTCCCGAATTTCAAAGTGAATTTACTTTCCATTAGCAAACTTACATGAGCCTTAGATTACAATGTGACATTCTACCATGATTTTTGTGTGATGCGGAATTTGACTAGGAAGAGAATGATTGGATCAAAGTAATGGGCTCTACTATCTCACAGATAATCAAACCTCACCTTCATCCAACAACATCCACCACACATCCAACCTTTGACATCAACGTTTTGGGCATCCTTCAACCACCTCACTTCAATTATTATCTAAAACTATTCCAAATGTTCCTTTAATTCTCATAAATTTTGTGATGTCTGTCCTCTTGTAAAACAACCTCGTTTACCATTTTCCAACAGTAAAATTTCAAGTTGTGAACCTTTTGATTTAATACATTGCGACATTTTGGGACCACACAAAATCTATTCTTATTTTGGAGCTAGATATTTTTTAACTATTGTGGATTATTATTCTCGATACACTTGGATTTATCTCATGCGCTACAATCTATAACATACTCAATTGTTCAATTTTTTTTTTTTTGGGTTAGAACACAATATAACCGCAAAATTAAAACATTTAGGTCCAATAATGGGGGAGAGTTCCTTTCCTTACAAACTTTTTCAATGACAACGGTACAAATTTTCAAAGATCTTGCACTTATATGCCTGAACAAAAGGGTCGTGGAGCGCAAGCACCGCCATCTTCTAAATATAGCACGAGCATTACATTTTCAAGCCAGTCTACCTTTAAAATTTTGGAAAGAACATGTTCAAACAGCTTGCTACCTCATCAATCGATTACGCACACCTCTCTTATCAAACAAAACACCATTGGAGTGCTTACACAAAAGGCCACCCTTCTATTCCCACCCAAGAGTCTACGGTTGCTTATATTTTACATTGAAAATCTACAACCTTTCCATATGTTCGATAACCGTGCACGTCGTTGTGTTTCCCTTGGATATCCACCATGGCAAAGGAGTATCATGTGTATGATTTAGATGATAGAAAATTCATTACCTATCGAGATGTCATCTTCCATGAAACCACTTTCCCGTATTCCACCATATCTCATTCGATCCCAAATGAACTTCCCACACTGCCATTTCCCATAAACATCACCAATGACACATCCACACCTTAACCCACATCCAATTACCCAAACCCACAACAAAGTAGCCCTCGAACACCATAGAATGAGCCTCAAAATGAACCACAAGACTAGTCACTTGGAGCCACTTCCGAGACGGACACTGTTCTAAAAGGTCATCTAGATCATTTTAACTGATTGACTGACCATCTGAGACACTACTAGATTTTAAAACAAGCATCATTGATCGACGGGAAAGCTCTCACCGGGTGATTGAACCATTGATAGAGGCAGAAACAATCCATCGATGTTCTACTCGGTCAACCTGTCCACTAGCCCGCTTCTAAGACTACACAGTCAACCATGCTCTGCCTATTCTAGACTCGTCTCTTCAGGTTAAATCAATCACACATAACCTATTGTCAAGGTATATATCTTATTCCAATCTTTTCCATGCTCATTGAACTTTTACTTTTAATGTGTCTCACTTGGTCGAACTAGAAACATATGAGCAAGCTTGTACGGATCCCAAATGGATTGAGGTAATGGAGGCTGAAATCATAGCTCTTGAGGCAAACAAGACTTGGTCCTTTGTACCACTACCCTCAGGCCACCGTCCCATTGGTTGCAAATGGGTCTTCAAAATCAAATATAACTCTAATGGCACCGTTGAACGATACAAAGCTCGCCTGTTTGCCAAGGGGTTTACTCAACCAGAAGGCATCAACTACTCAGAAACCTTTGCCCATGTAGTCAAGCATACCACTTTCCGGTGTCTTCTTACCGTTGCCTCTATTCGTGGTTGGGGCCTCTATCAAATGGATGTCCAAAATGCTTTTTTATATGAGGACTTTACTGAAGAAGTATACATGTACCCCTCTCTAGGTCTTTGTCGACAAGAGGAGCCATTTGTATATCGACTTCACAAGTCTTTATATGGTTAAAGCAGGCCTCACGATATTGGTTCCAAAAATTCCTCACTGCCATCAACACGTTTGGTTTTCAACAATCTCGGGCTGATTATTCTCTCTTTACAAATGTGTGTGGAAACTCTTTTAGTGCCATCATCTTATATTTATAATTGTTGATGATATAATTATTACAGAGACTCTGATCCCAATGCTATCAATGATGTAAAGATCTTTCTTGGGTCTTGCTTCAAATTGAAGGATTTAGGGACGTTGAAATAGCTCGATCTCAAATGGGTATTTCTATCAACCAACGCAAGTATACTATTGATATTCTCCAAGAAGCTAGATTACTTGGTACAAAGCCTGCTAAATTTTCCATGGAGCAATATTTGAAACTTACTTCTATTAATGGTGACTTACTCAAAAATCCGACATACTATCGACGATTGGTGGAAAAGTTGATTTACTTAACCATTAGGAGGCTAGAAATTTCTTTTTCAATTAATACACTCAGCCAATTCATACAAAAGCCTAGATGATCTCATCTTGGCACAGTTCACCACTTACTTCGTTACTTGAAAAGTTCACCAAGTCAATGGTTATTTTTCCCATCTAAAGGCAATTTGAATTTAGTTGGATTTTGTGACGCAGATTGGGGTGGAGACATTATTACATGACACTCTGTAAGAGGTTATTGTGTTTTCATAGAAAACACACTCATTTCTAGGAAAAGCAAGAAACAGACTACGGTGTCCAAATCTACAGCTGAAGCGGAATACAAGTCTATGGCTTCCATCACTTGTGAATTGACTTGGTTGAGATATTTATTGCGGGATTTATGCATCGACCATTTACAACGAGTAACTTTATATTGTGACAATCAAGCAGCCATGCACATTGCTGCTAATCTGGTCTTTCATGAAAAAACTAAACATATTGAGATAGACTGTCATATTGTCCAGGAGGGCGTCGTTTAAAGAGAAATCAAAACGGCCTACATATCTAGTGAAAATCAGATTGCCGATATATTTACTAAGACGTTGGGTCAAGTACTATTTCATACACTTCTCCACATGTTGAACATTCTTGACATCCACGATCCAACTTAAGGAGAAATATTAAAGGGAAAGAACCTGATGTGTGATCACGATTTATTCTCATCCCTTATTTCCTCGAATTTACTTGTCTATTACATTGTAATTGTCCAAATCAAATCAATTGTATCATTTGTAATTTCTAGATTTATTTCTTTCACTATTTTGTAACTTTTGTATATATACCCATGTAATTCTTCTTCGACTGATATATACACGAAATTCACAAATCTTCTTTTCGCTTTTTCTCTCAAACACCAAATTTTACATATTGTGTCTTGTATATTCTCAATCATTATTTTCAAGCCTTTATTTACTAAATGAAACTTGTAAATAATCTTTTTGAGATAGAAGTTATTTTGATTATAGATATTGTGACATCGAGTAAAAAATTTATGTTGTACCAGTTGTAAAATTTTGCAATGCTACGACAATTTCAAGGGATATAGCTTGTTTTGGTAAAAAAATTATATGTCAGCACGATGTTTTCAATATAAATTCATTGTGGACTGTACGATTAAAGATCACTTATTGAGTCACATATTTTCAATTTGTTTAACAATATGAGCTAAACCTCTATTAGATGCTAAATGATAAAACCAATGCTTAGAAACTAATTCCACGTTAATTATTTGTTTGACTTCTTTAATCAATATATTATTCTTTTTATGATATAGACAGTAATTAATATTCATATATTCTCTCTCTCTCACCAAAATTTAATAAACGTAATTTTTTTTAATCTCATGTACGGTAAATCCATCAAAGAGTGCAAGTGTACTTTCCCCAATAACTAATGCAATATATTCAAAAATCGAAAAATAAATAATAAAACATTAAATTGTAAAAAATATTAACTTTTAATAAAATAAAAAATAAAAAAAATTAAAAGACGGACTAATTTTCATTTACCCTCAATACTTCGGTCCCTTTTAACAAATTTCCACGTTAGTCAATTGCTAGTGTTATACACGTGTAACAGTGCGCGCGAGTTGCACGGTATTCCCATGAACCTCGTACAAAACTCGGTCAAGAATTGTTTTTTTCCAAACAAGCAACATAATATCTACGTGACTCACCAACCCTCCTGCCTAATCGCCTTTATTGGAGTGAAAAGTGATCATCAACATTTTATTAATTATTATTAATATTTAATAGTGGAAACAATTAAAATATCTGTTTAGTCGTTACACGACTCTTGTAGAAGTACAGTTCACTTCAAATTTCTAAATATCGACCCAAGTTGAGAAAAATATATTTTGGGAGCCTATTTTTGACTTTTGAGCACGATAACCTTAATTTTCTAGAAATCATTATTATGATTAGCGTCAATTACAATCTAAAAATTAGGACTTAAAAAAGCAATTGAAATCCTTTATTGGTTTTTGATAGATCAGTTAATTTTCTTGGAGAACTGATAAATACTTTTGGTACAAAAATAAGTTAGTGATAAGATGTGCTCAATTTCTTAGGATCTTGCAACGTTTAAACAATCCTGATAAAATAATTCAGTCAATCAGAATATGATTATAACATCGTGAAGTTATTTATAAATATTGTGCATGTGTCATGAATTTGAAAAAAATAAATCTAGTTTGCACGTGTTGGAGACATTGAAGTCTAAATTTGAACAAATAAACATATACCATCTCTAGTTGCCTAAGCCTTTGGACTAGATAGTTTAAGATGATATCATTTCAAAAATGATTATGTCTCGTAGTTACACATTTAGAAAAATTGTGTATGTGTTAGGATTTTGATTTAAAAACGAGTCATCCTACTTGTGAGGAGATGTGTTTGTCTTGTCTCTAACAGTACAATATTTTAGATGAGTCGGTTTAATAAGTTCTATACCAATGTATTGGTATTGTATATGTAGGTTTATTGAGGAATATTTTGATG
This sequence comes from Forsythia suspensa, assembly GCA_023638005.1. Lineage (NCBI taxonomy): Eukaryota > Viridiplantae > Streptophyta > Magnoliopsida > Lamiales > Oleaceae > Forsythia > Forsythia suspensa. The sequence continues at coordinate 31,458,856 of CM042674.1, read as the reverse complement.
AATAAATTCGTGTGGAGAATTGATTGTTTGTTAATCTTTACTTGTACAGTTTTGTTGGTCACAAATGCTATGATGCATTTATTTTGTGCGATTACGTGGTTGTGGTTGTGTTTGTGAAAGCAAGATGGCATCGCAAATTAAATGAAATCCCCTCAATGAGCTTATTGCAATATGAGCATACGAACAATTGGAGAATATTTGATTTGATTATTAAGCTTATTAAAGATGGTGATATTTCATTTTATTTCAAGGATTGACTTCCTATAGAGTTTAAAAATTCGTATTTGGATGGCGTAAATTCTTGTTTATATACTATTTTTTTAAAGTAGTATACACTTTTTTTGGTAACAACTTGCTTTTTGGTTACCTTTGACAAAATAAAATAATAAAAAATGCTATTTGGTTAATTGTCAATTTTGATTTTAATTTTTTTTTCTAATACGGATTTTATTTTAGCTTAATAGATCTTTATGAGACAACAATACAAATTGACTTATTTTAAAAATTCTACTTGAATATATCATTTCTTACTAGAGAGCATGCTAAAGCTTTATCGATATTGATATTGTTGAAGAATATTTTAAGGTTGATTATTTAGTTTTTACTGTTATTTTGTTTAATTTTGATTTTCTAAATTACGAGAATAACGAATTAAACAATACATTGTACAATTTTGTTTTTTCAATAATAATGGACTTATGAAGAATGCCAAATTATTATGTGGCCAAGAATTTCAAAAACAAAATTTATTGGGTTAGAAGAGAATGTAAAATTTATTAATGTGAGAGATCTTTCCAAAAAGACACATCTTTGTTGAAAAGATACATACAAATATATACAATCGAATAAGTAGATGACACAATGAGAGTTTTGTTTGTATTAATTTCAGGAAAAATGTGTTTGAAAGACACATCTTTGAAAAAAGAGAAATTTGCAATTTTCGTAGTCAATCTTTTCAATCTATTACTAATCTATCATTCAACTAATTTTTATAGCATTAGACATGTTCAATTTTTAATTAATTACAAAGCATGTCCCTAATGATAGATAATAACTTATTTGCCCTGATCTTTAAACATGTCCCTAATGATAGATAATAACTTATTTGCCCTGATCTTTAAATAAATAAAAATAAAGGAAAACTAAAAATATAAAAAACATAAAAAAAATTACAAAAAAAAAAAAAAATCCCACAACTTTTTAAAAAATACAAAGTATATTTTTACCCACACACCCTACAACCACCCACCCATGCCGCCACCAACACACCACAATCTCTCCAATATGTTATTATGGCAAATTTAAGATAAAAATTGTCCCTTAAACTTGCTATTAAATATTCATTAGTACCATAAATTCATTAATTTTAGGATCGACTACATTTTCATTACAACTAGAAATGGTGAGGTGAGTTTCTTTCATTTTCATTGCATTTTCACTTTAACCCAAGTTCTATGTAAAGACAAACATGAATTCCTGCTTTTGCTTTGTAAGTTTTCAAAATCTTGAATTTTTTTTTTTTTTTTAATGTTGTTGTTGTGGGGTGTGGTTTTACATCATGTTATTGGATTTAATTTAAGGATTCAAAAAGAATGTAAAATGGGTTTAGAGTTTCATCTTATTATTGATCTTCTACTATGAGTATGATCCATGAAAGACTCTTAAGATTCGCACTGGTGCTTCTGAATTTGAAGTTAATAAAGCTTACAGAAAGTTTGTTCTTTAGGTTAATTTCTTGAAAGATTCTTATAAAATTCTTTATTTTTCTCAATGTATTTTAAAATTTTTGAAACTCCCTTCATGTGGGGTGGGGTGGTAGATACTTTATACTTTTGAAAAGTTATGTAACTTTTTTTTTTGCACTTTTCTTATTTTTTGTTGTTTTTAGATTTTTGTTTATTTAAAGAGGATGACAAATCCTTCATTATCTCGTTATTAGGGACGTGATTTGTAATTAATTAAAAGATTGAGGATTTACGGTACTATAAATATTAGTTGGGGATATATTAGAAGGGCTAAGGACGAAAATTGTAAATTTCCTTTTCAAAAATACATACTTTTCTCGCTACAATAGATAATCAAACAAGTACATGTTGTGATAACGAAAATTTTGTATTTATTATTTAGTGAAAAAATGAAGTGTGAAAAAGTCTCGTCTTTCCATTAGATATGACAATGGGCTGAGACGGATCGGAAGGATCGAGATCGGTCCTTATAAGGACGACCTGGGCTTGAATCGTCCCCAAAACTCGAGCCTAGACCAGCCCGTGGCTCGTGAACCTCATGGGCCGAGATCGGCCTGCCTAGGAGCTCGACTCATATAATTTTATTTTATTGAATGCAGTTTTTTTGTTTTACTTTAAAAAATTAAAATAAAATAAGTTATGATAATTTGACATTTAAAACCCTCATAATTTTTTCCCGGCTTGGAACCGGCTACTTTAACGTAGCTTGAGTTAAAATTGTAAGTGAACAAGTTGTTACATGTACAATTTTTGATAAAACTTAAAAGTAAAAAATAAATAAATTTATACAACAATACTTACAAATTATGTAGTAAGCTCTTCAAGTTTTTCGGCTAATATGATGTTTACTTTATCTTGGATCTAAAGTTCCCCATCTTCTCAATCCTTTAGACACATTAAACTCTCTTATAAGTCTGGTTTAATCTTGACCTCAAATCATTCAGAACCCTACCACATGTACTAAAAACTGACTCTGATACTACAGTTGAGACCAAATGTATTAGTAGATCGTGTGCTATAATAGAAACAATTGGATATTGATGTTCGTTTTATTTCCACCACCTAAATATATCAAACTTATTTTTCTTTTCTTCATCTAACATACTAAACACGTCGTGACCAAAATATATAGCTAACTTTAAGTATACGTCTTTACTACTTGTTTCTATATTCGTAGAACGAAAAAGTGAAGAAGAAGAATTAGCTTGTTGAGCTCCTCTTACTAAACTAAGAAAACTCCAAAAATTTGTTATCGTCATTTGATGACGAATAAAGGATTGGTACATAGGGTCTCCTAATGTTTCTATCGGTCTTTTCAGTATAAAATTCATACATTTCACGTAATGCTTTTTTCTATACTATCATATGTTGTTGAATTTCGTAACTTAACTTATTACAAATTGCTGACACAATATGTTTTGTACCTTCTAAATTTACTCTAGAGTTCATAATCGACATTAATGAGAACATGAGAAATTTTTCCCAATATTTTCTAAACTTCATCTCCATTGTTATTACAATATTAGAAAAAATTGAAAAAGTCTTATACATATTAAAATTAGGCAATAAAATAAAAATAATTTAGAACTAATGAACTGATACGAATACGCCCGCACATGCGTTTGTGGCATCAAAATTTTTAAAAAAATTCTCACTTGTTATGAAATTTCTCAATCATATGTTTGTAAATCATAATTTGGATAGTGTGAGTGTCTGCCATTATAATAGGCAGTTATACAATTTTTGTAACCTTCATATGATTGAAGCATTAAATAAGTAGAGTTCCATCTATAGCCTACGTCTATACATAAATATTTTGTTGGAATGAATTTTTCTACACATAAGTCATCAAATACTTATTTTCGAACATGTGAAATAATAATATAATTTGTGGAATATCTAATTGTGAGTTTATAAATTATAAACTATCACGGACAATTAAATTAAAAATATGACATACACAACGAACATGAAATAAAATTCTACCAAGAATTTAATCGTTGCATATATTATTAGGTGTATCATTGTCAAATGTGATACTGTGAATTTTAGATTCGTAATTAAATTATCTAATAATAGTCATTAAAACATTAAAGATATTTATTCCATTATGAGAGTAGACACTTTAAATACAATTATTTTTTATGCATAATCCATTGTTTATCAATATAATGTAAAGTGGCAAAGAATATATCTTTTTTTTTTTATTACCAAATAATAGTCACTTTTTTTTTTATCGATATAATGTAAAATGATCTAATAATAATCACTTTTTTTTATGCATAATCCATTGTTTAGCAATATTTGGTGACTAACACTTCTTTATGTGTTTTGATCCATGTAGAAAATAGAAATGTAGAATAGAATATAGAAATGTGGAATTTGTATGGAAGAAAACACTTAGCAAATTCAAATGTAGATTGTACAATAAAAGAGCTAATATTTATAATATAATATTTTTAGATTGAGTAAATTGAGAGTTGTGAATTTGTGATGAATATTGGAGTGGAGGGGAGTTTATATAGAAAAAAAATATGACCGTTATTCCAAAAATAAAATAAAATCAAGGACTAAAACGACAACTTTTGTGACTCTTGGGACTCCAATAGTTACAAAAGTGACCCCTAACGGTCAAATTTGTGATAGTTAAGTCCCTAACTTTTTTGAAGAATTCGTGGTTGGCCCATGAGCCATGGGTCGGCTCGTGGCCCTTGTCCACGAGCCGTTATCTGGCCGGCCCTTGGACCGATCTACGAGCCTGTCCAACGGGCAAGCCCTTCATTTTCAAGAGCTGAGTGAGTTCACATCTAACACATCCAACGGGCAGGCCCATCATAAGTACATGTCACAATTGGAATTTTGTTTTTATTAACTTTTGGAAAAAATTAAAAACGACATCTAAGTTACGAGTTTGAAGGTCACATCTAACACATTCTATCCGACCAATAAGTATGCCAATCCTTTTATCATCTCTATCGCTATGTCTACCGTATCTAACATATATCGTCACGGTAGGACCTACTCCTCTACAATATGAGTTGTAGATTGGGAAAAAATTCTTTTGCCTTTTAATTAATCATATTGGCTCCAATTTTTCTTTTCTTTTTCTTTTTGACTTTATAAAATTGGCCAAATTTTTTTTTGCCCCACCTCAAAATCGATTTTTGAGATTCTCCTTGAATAACCATCAATCACCATTACAATCTACTAATCATCGTTGCAAATGTGCACTTTGTCATTATGTTGATGAGACGTATACTGTTTAAGTGGTCAATGGACATTTTTATTTTTAATTCTTGTTATCTCCGGAATATCAAGACAGCTTTTTAAATATAATTTTAATTAAAGTCAGAATACAAGAAATATGTATGTATGAATAAGATATCTATTAAAATAAAGAATTAATATGTACTAGATCTAGGTCACGTCCCAATATTTTATAAGATTTTGATTTCTATGATCCACAATATAATATTTACTAATTATTCACATATTTTATATGATCCACAACTTATAAACACTTAAAAAATAATTTCACCACAGTCAAACATACACTGTGTTTTGCAAGTTTGTTGAAAGTAATTATCAATTTGGATTAATATATTAAGGGATAAATCTCACATCGATTAAATATTAAAATTTTAACCAATATATAAGGACTTGGGCTGCTCATCTTAATAAGGTTGGCCTTTTAAGATGGAACTCTAAGGGCCTGCTTGGGAGTTTTTTTCACTGGTTTTTACTGGTTTTAGGTATCGTTTATGAAAGGTTGAGAAAATCGGTGCTTATTAATTTTTTGGAGCACAAAAACCGATCAAAACTGGTGTAGTGTAATTTGAAGTATATCTCCAAACTCCTCAAATCGATAGTTTTTTGCCGTTCCTCAAAATTTCTTCTAATTTTACCCCATTTCAAACAATTATTTTCAAAATTATCCTAAACTTAATATTTGTAAAAATAAAAGAACATATAAAAAGAAAAAAAAAAAAAACACATGCAAGAACATAAATTTAATTTTATATATTCATTGATAGTTGGATATATAAAAATTTTAAAATTTAATTTAATTTTTTTTATATATATGTGCATATATAAAAATTGATTCTCTTAAAAAAATTTTAGAACCGTTAAATAATAAACTCTCAAGCATGTGTTAGATCGTTTAAAAAATCGCTACTAAAAACTACCCAAAGCCACTCTATTCATAAACGTTCAAAACCAGTACTTTTAAAAACCCTCATATCCGGTGACTCCAAAACTCCCAAGCAAATTCTAAGATATCATAGTCCATTATTCAAATGAACGATTAGATCCAACTAAGATTCAAAAAACGGACACATGAATTTCAAGATTGCGGGAGCATGTTAAGGAATAAATTCCACATCGATTAAATATTGAAATTATAATCAACATGTAAAAATTTGAACTACTCATCTTAACAATGTTGAACTTTTTAAGATGAACGTGGATACTCGAATTTGGAGCTTGGAGGATTTAGCAAGAACTTGAGGAACCTTATTTGGCAAAGGTATGGAGCTTGGATGATTTAACACGAACTTGGAGACTTGTACTTGTTTTCACTTTATGAAGTGTTTTGAATACTCAAGGAAAATCCAGTTATGGTGCAAGAAAAAGGTTGGTATTGGGATAGCAGCTCGACCGTTGATTATTATTTTTGTATTTAAACTATGTTAGCTTGATCTTTAGACACTTAGATTGCTAGTTTAAACTTTTGGACCGTCGTAATGCACAACATGTTAAGTGTTGGATATTTTATCTTAAAACGTTAAATCTTTATCTATCTTATTATTTTCATATTTAAGTTAAGGTGAATTTTAACTTAATTTCTTAATTATGGAGTCGATATATACAAGATTCTAAGTTAATAATTATCATCCATTATTGCCAAAGAGTGGTTGATAACCACCACTCATTTGTAAAAATAATTGAGTGTAGACATTTGATAACAAAAATAAAATTGACATTGTCGTGAAAAGACTAGTAATAAATAAATAATTTTGTTATGAAAATTTTATATGACCAAATTTTGGCATTCAATGAATATTTTGACTTATGGGGTTGCAAACGTTGTCCCAACACTTGCTAGATGGTGGATTGGGACGTCTCAAGTATTATATACTTTAACACCTTTAAGTTAAGTATGGTACCTCCAGATTATTTTAATAATTATTGAAATAGGTAAATATATTAATCAACTCGAGAATACACAGAGAATCTATTATGCTGAACTATTATCATGGAGAATCTATTATGCTGAACTATTATCATGGTCAACTGACTTTAAGAATTTGTCATTGTAGTATTTTTATGGTCAATGAACATCAATACATTATGGTATTAAGAATGAAGATTTATCTGCATTGGAGTATAAGTTAAGATGAGCATGATTGAGTCCCTACTGTATATTGTATTAAAGGGAAAGATCTTGCAGTGCGATCATGATTTATTCTCAATATTTATTTCCTCTAATTTACTTTTCTATTACATTTTAATGGTCCAAATTAAATCAATTGTATCAATTTTAATTTCTAGATTTATTTCTTTCACACTTTTGTAACTTTAGTATATATACCTAAAGGAAAAGTTGTGGACATTGATGAAAGCGTGTCTGGACTTGGAAACGTTTTGTGAATTATTCAGTTGCTCACCTTACAAATGAAAGTGTGACACCTGGGCTCCACTAATTTCTGATATAAATAGACGTGAACAGTTCCATTATCAAATGAATTGATTTTTTCTTTTGCTGAAATTTTCTCATCTCTGTTCTTCATCTTCTTTTCTTTTTGGGTCAGGGTTCAAAGGGAAATTCTCATTCTCTTTTTCTTTTTCACCTCTAAAGTCTTTGAGGCTGAAATACGCTTCTTTTCTTGACAAGAAAATAAAGAATTTAACTAATAGATTTGTGTATTTTCATTGTGTTAGTGATGAACAGTACTTTGTGTTGGTGGGTTAAAAGAGCTGATGTTCCGTTTGGTTTATGCCAAATCTGATAAGATTTATCATCTTTGTTGTATTCTCGAATCGCTCGATCGATTATAGCGAAATCTTTCGTGTGGGTCTGCCTCAATTGAGCCTCCCAGATTAAGACTTTTGATTGAACTTGGTCATCGTATCTTGTGTTTAATCTTTTACTTCTGAATGCTTGGCTTTATTACAAGTTATTTTGGGTTACAAATTGTTACAATGGTGGTATCAGAGCCTTGTTCTAGGGCTCACTTTGCCAACTAGTACAAGATCTAGGGTTCTTGGTACTAAGATCTGCAAAGATCCTAAAGAACATAGATCTTGGGTAACCAAATCTGGTGTTTTTGTGTTAAAATACTAATAGGGTTTTCTGTTACTTGTAAGAGTTCTATAATATTGCAGCTTCTTGGAGTTTATGGTAAGATCTGTCCATTTCGACTAAAGATCTTTTAGATCTTTTGATTATTGAAGATTATCTCGACTATATCTGCATCTTTTGTTGAGTATCTTCTATAGTTGAAATCTTTTATATTTTGGACCACTTACTTTGAAACTTTTAATCTGCAAGCTGTGATTACTCTGATTTTTTGAAAAGCTTTCATATCTAGATTGTTGGTTCTTTATTTTTTGTTATAAAATACTAAATAAAATTGACTAGAAAATCTAAGGTTTCCAAAAATCCACCCTTTTACAGAATTTGTTATGGGTTCGAAGATCGAACTTGAAAAGTTTAGTGGAAATTGGGACTTCTCTCTGTGGAAACAAAAGATGAAGGCCATTTTAGTACAGCAAAGAGTCTCTAAAACTTTAGAGGACCCTGAAGGGTACTCAGAAACTTTCAAAGCAAAACCAGATGCTATACTTAAAATGAATAAAATTGCTTATAGTTTAATCTTTCTCCATTTAACTGATAATGTGTTGAGATAAGTCACTGAACAAAAAACAGTAGTGAAACTTTGAAAAAGATTAGATGATCTGTTTATGATTAAAACCTTGCCTAATAAGGTTTATCTTCTTGAAAAACTCTTTAGTTTTAAAATGGATCCCTCAAAGGATCTTGATATAAATCTTGATGATTTCAATAAATTTGTACAAAATTTGTCTATTGTTAATAAAAAGTTTGATGATGAAGATTTGTCTGTTATTTTGTTAAATTCTCTGCCTGATCACTTTAAAGAAATAAAAAAATGTGATACAATATGGTAGAGATGATATGTCCATTTCCATTATAGTTGATGCTTTAAGATATAGAGAATTAGAAGTTAAACAAGATCACATGCACTCAAATAAGGAAGAAAATTTGTTTGTAAGAGGAAGAACTGAAAAGAGAGATTACTATAATCAGAATCGAAAGGGGAAAAGAAAAGAAAAATCTAGGTCTAAGTCAAAAAGTGGTAAAAAAATGTTATCACTGTCGAAAACTTGGACATTTTAAAAGAGATTTCTATGATTTTAAAAGAAAAAATAAAGAAACAGATAGTACTAATTTTGAAAATCAGGCAAATACTACTGATGATGTGCAAGTGTATGATGTTTCTGATTATCAATATGATACTGATTGGATCCTTGATTCTGGTTGTTCATATCATATGTGTCTTGATATAAATGCTTTTAATTATTATGAAAATTTTGAGACTGGGATGTTTATATGGGAAACGACCAAACTTGTCCTATAGTTGGAATAAGAACCATACAGTTAGAGTTACATGATGGTACAACTAGAACTCTTAAGGAAGTAAGACATGTAGTTGGTCTTAAGAAGAAATTTAATATTCTTAGGAGCTCTTGATGATCAGGGTTATGAGTGTAAAATTAAAGATAGAACCATGAAACTGATTATTGAGTCTTTAGTAGCCTTTAAAGGTGTTAAAAAGAATAGACTATACACTCTACTTGGACAAGCAACAACAAGAGAAATTGATCTCTTGTGTAATGCTAAATCGAATAATACAAATCATGGCATAAAAGATTAGGCCACATCAGTGAGAATAGACTGTCTCTGTTAAGAAAACAAAGTTTGCTTGGAAAGGATAAAGTGTCAAAAATTGACTTTTGTAAAACTTGTATCCTAGGTAAACAAACAGGGTTAAATTTTAAAATTGGTATTCATTCATCCAAAGCTCCTCCAGAGTATATACATTCTAATCTTTAGGACCCCACATATGGAGGAAATAAATATTTTCTCTTAATTGTTGATGATTATACTAAAAAACTGGATCTATTTCCTAAATGAAAAGAGTGAGGCTTTTCAAAAATTTAAAGAATGGGTAAAATTAATTGAAAATCAAACTGATAAGAAGGTAAAAATTCTTAGGACTGACAATGGTTCAGAATTTTGTAACCAAGAGTTTGATAATTTTTGTAAAGATAAAGGAATCTTAAGACATAAATCAGTTAGATTCACTCCTCAGCAAAATGGAGTTCATAAAAGAATAAACAGGACGATAATAAACAAAGTTAGATGTTTAGTAATTAGTTCTGGTGTCCCTAAGGGTTTTCGGGGTGAGAAAAGTACACTTTGTGTTTTTTAAAAATGTATGTCCTTCTAGTGCTATTCAGTCTAAAACTCCTAAAGAATTGTGGAAAGGAAAATCCCCTGATCTTTCTTACCTTAAAATTTTTGGTTACACTGCCTATGCTCACCAAAAAGAAGAAAAACTAGATCCTAGAGTAAAAAACATGGGTTTTCTTATGTAACCTTGATTGGGTAAAAGGTTTTAGATTGTGGGTAAAAGGGAAAAATGGGTTAAGATAATAATCGGTAGGGATATTATCTTTAATGAACAAGAAATGCCATGTCTTGAATCAGAAATTAAGGAGGACAAATATGTATCTGTTATAAAAGATGATAATCAGATTAAGGCTAAACCTTTAGAAGAAACTAAATTTGATGAAAATGTAGATCCTGATCCTGGACAAAGTGAAATAGGAAATAAAACTTGCCTGACATAAATGATACAGGTGACGTAATTTTAGATTCAGAGTCTGATGAAATAGAGCAAGAAGAAACATCTTTAGATGATTGCCAATTAACAAGAGATAGGAATAGAAGGGTTATAAAACAAAATCCTAAATATACAGCTGAAGGATTAATGAATTTTCTTTTACTTAGTGGAAAAGAAATTGAACATTATGAGCCTATTACCTATGAAGAAGCAATGTGTAGTAAAGATTCTGCTTCTTGGTCAAAAGCAATAAAGGAGAAAATGTCATCTCATCATAAAAATAACACTTGGATTCTTGTTAATAGAGAAAAATCACAGAAGATTGTTAGTTGTAAATGAGTGTTAAAAATAAAAGAAGAGTCAAATTCTAGTGAACCAATCAGGTTCAAAGCTAGGTTAGTTGCAAAGGGTTTCACTCAAAGAGAGGGAATGGATTATAATGAAGTCTTTTCATCTGTAGTGAAGTATAAAACTATGAGACTAATGCTTGCCTTAGTTGCTCAATTTGATTGGGAACTAGAACAAATGGATGTAGGAACCACATTCTTACATGATGACTTAGATGAAATAATCCATATGTCTCAACCTCCTGGTTTTGAAGTTAAAGGTAAAAATGAATTGGTATGTTTTATGAAAAAATCTCTCTATGGGCTTAAGCAAGCTCCTAGGCAATGGTATATCAGATTTGATACTTTTGTTCTAAAAATTGGCTTCAAAAGAAGTAGTTATGATAGTTGTCTTTATAATAAAGTCACAATTAAAGGCTCTGAAGTTTTCTTGATTCTTTATGTGGATGATATGCTTATAATTAGTCCAAAGTTGTCTGAAATCAATAGCATTAAAGAAACCCTAAAGTCTAAATTTGATATAAAGGACTTATGTCCTGCAAAAAGAATATTAGGTATGATTATCACCAGAAAAAGATCTCAATCTAAACTAATTCTTTCTCAGTCTCATTACATAGAAAAATTAGTTGGTAAATTTGGTATGAAAGACTCAAAATATGTAAAAGTTCCTCTTGCTTCTCATTTTATGCTGTCTAGCAGTCAGTCTCCTAAGACTGAAGAAGAAAGAAGTGAAATGAATAAAATACCTTATGCAAATGCCATTGGATCCATTATGTATTCTATGGTTAGTACAAGGCCCGATCTTTCTTATGCTATAAGTTTTCTCAGCAGGTTCATGGCAGATCCTGGTAAGTCATTTTGGGCAACTCTCAAATGGTTGCTAAGATATATAAAAGGTTCCATTGATACAGGTCTAACTTACGAACATAGAAGTAAAGTCTTGAATTTGATTGGTTTTGTAGATTCTGATTTTGAAGCTAATAAGGATAATAGAAAATCTATAACTACATATTACTTTACTTTATTTGAAACTGTATAAGCTAGAATTCTCAGCTTCAGTCAATTGTTGCTTTATCTAGTATTGAAGTTGAATACATTGCATAATCTGAAGCTGTAAAGGAAGGCATTTGGTTACAAAATTTGCTGTTTGAATTAAACTTGTTAAGTGATAAAGTTTGCATCTTTATTGATAGTCAAAGTACTTTATATTTGAGTAGAAATCCCATATATCATGAAAGAACCAAACATATAGATGTTAAGTACCAATTCATTGGAGAAAAACTTATAAATAAGGAAATAAGTTTGAAAAGATATCTATATGGAAACAAAAACAGTAAGTGTAAGTAAATTTGCAAGTTGTTTAAAGTTTTTACATATTGATAATGGTTGAATTTTTTGTAGGTACTAGACTATGATGTTATTGAGGAGTGGTCTTGCACAAAAGAAGATTCATATAACCGAATTGAGGAGCTTTCAGTCTATGAACCAAGGTGAAGATTGAAGGAAAAGTTGTGGTCATTGATGAAAGCGTGTTTGGACTTGGAAACGTTTTGTGAATTATTCAGCTGCTCACCTTACAAATGAAAGCGTGACAACTGGACTCTACTAACTTCTGATATAAATAGACGTGAACAATTTCATTATCAGATGAGTTGATTTTTTCTTTTGTTGAAATTCTCTCGTCTCTGTTCTTCATCTTCTTCTCTTTCTGGGTTAGGGTTCAAAGAGAAAACCTCATTCTCTATTTCTTTTTCACCTCTAAAGTCTTTGAGGCTGAAATACGCTTATTTTATTGACAAGAAAATAAAGAATCTAACTAATAGATTCATGCATTTTTCCTGTGTTAGTGATTAACAATACTTTGTGTTGGTGGGTTAAAAGAGCCGATGTTCCGTTTGGTTTATGCCAGATCTGATAAGATTTGTCATCTTTGTTGTATTCTGAACTGTTCCAATTTGGTTATAGTGAAATCTTTTGTGCGTGGGTTGCCTCAACTGAGCCTCCCAGATTAAGCCTTTAGGCTTAATTGGATCATCACATCTTGTGTATAATCTTTTATTTCTGCATGCTTGGCTTTATTACAAGTTATTTTGGGTTACAAATCGTTACAATACCTATGTAATTCTTCTTACACTAGTATATTCAGAAAATTCACGAATCCTCATTTTCTCTCAAACACCAAATTTTACATGGTATCAGAGACTTGGGATCTGAGAAACAATTTATGTTGCAACTATAGAAGAAGTGACTAAGAAGGCTGAGATGACAACCACCAAATTGGACCCACTAACCCTACGCCATTCTAATCATCCTGGTTTTGGTCCTCTTCTTCAAATTACTCGATGGGAACAACTATGGCCAATAGAGTCATGGAATACGAATAGCTCTAAGTACCAAGAACAAACTTGGATTTATCAATGAGACAATCAATGCACCAGCAGAAACTGATGTCAAGTTTCCCATATGGTACTTTCCTGGATTCTCAATTCTATTCACCAAGATATTGATAGTAGTGTTATTTATGCAGAAACTACGATCGATGTGTAGAATGGCCTACACGATAGGTTCTCGCAAGGGAATGATTCCCGGATCTATCAAATCCTCCAGGAGATCATAGAACACCGACGGGGACATCATTCGTCTCAATTTACTACACGAAGATGAAAGCACTTTGGGATAAATTAGCGTCCTACTATAGTACAATCACTTGCACTTGTGGAGGTCAGAAAGGTCTTGTTGAAAGGGAAGAAAATGAAAGGGCTATGCAATTCTTTATGGGGCTGAATGATTCTTTCTCAACAGTTCGTAGATCCATACTCATGATAAACCCTCTTCCCAATACCAAGAAGACCCATGCCCTCGTCCTGCAGCATGAGAGACAAGCTGATGTAACCGCCAAATAAGATATATCTGGACAACATGCTGCCCACTGGTCTGAGTCAATCGATCGATTGGTGGAAGAAAAAAGGACTTCCACAGCTCCCATTGCGACATAAATGGCCATACCATCGACTGCTGCTACTTTCTTCTTGGTTTTCCTACTAGACACAAGCTACTTGGAAAATATGTTAGACCAAGAGAAAAAAAATTCACTAATTCTCTAATCTCTTTGAATAAAGAGGTGTCGGAGACCAAACGATTCACATCCAATGAATATGACCAAATCATGGCTCTTCTTCGCAAGGATACTGGTAACACTAAATCCCTATCAATACATGAAATGCTAATTTCTGATCTACTTATATGAATGGCACATGGACAATAGTTAATGGCGCCTAGGAGTGGCAATGGACCGAGTCGAGTTGAGTCGAACTGGCTCAGCCCATTGCCAACCGAGCTCGGCTCATCTCAAAAAATAGGGATCGGTTCGACCCATGAGCTTGTGGGCGGCAACGAGCCGATCCGAGCCGAGTCTGTCCACTTGGCTTGCTCTCGCTTTTTAAATTATTATTTTTGGATAATTTTAAATAAAAAGAAAGAAAATGTCAGAAATGTTTTATGTTAAAAATTCAAGGTTGAAAACCCTATCCATTTTTCTGGGTTTGGGACCGGCTACTTTGAACGTAGTCAGAGTTAAAATTGTACATGAACAAGTTGTTACGGCTACAATTTTTTGTTAAAATAAGACAAAGAAAATATCTAATACGTACGCAAAATAATACTTACTACAAATCCAAATATTCCATATTCAAATCTTCAAGTTCTTCGGACATCGTTCTGTCTTTTTTGTCTTGGATTTGAAGTTCGGCGTCATCTCAATCCTTCAGACACAGTAAACTTTCTAATATGTCGGCTACGAGTCTTGACATGAAATCAAACAGAACCTTGCCACATGTACTAAAAGCAAACTCCGATACTACAATTGATATCGAAAATGTTAATAGATCACGCACAATTATTGAAAGAATTGGGTATTGACATTTATGTTGTCTCCACCATCATAGTATATCAAAAAAAATTCTATTCGTCATCTAAAATACTAAGCATATCGTGCGCGAAATACATAACTAACTCTACATGTATATCACTAGAATGGGAGAAGAAAGAAGCAGAAGAAGAACTAACTGAATGTTGACCACCTCTATGTGAACTAACGTAACTCTATAAGTCAATGTCATCCGTTGATGACGAAGTATATGTTATAACAGGGGGTCGTATGACGTTCCTACCGACCTTTTAAGTATAGATCTCATACATTTAACATAAAATTTGTTCTAAATTACCATACGTTAGTGAATTTTCGTACGTAAATTTTTGTAAAATTGTCATTATTGTTACTTTCGTACCATCTACGTTAAGTCTAGGATCCATAATATATGCTAATAGAAATAATATAGGCAACTATTTCTAATATTTTCTAAATTTAGCTTCCATGACATGTATAATATTAGAAAAAAGATCAAAATTCTTATACCTATTAAAATTGTTAGAAATATAATATAAATGATTTAAAACTAGTGGAGTAGTCGGATAATATACACCTGAACATACATTTGTTGCGTAAAAAAACTTTCAAACTTTTTTTTATGAGCACATATTTCCAAGTTATATGTTTGCAAATTATATTCTGGGTCGTATGAGTGTCGGTCATTATAATATGCAATAATGTAATTTTTGTAACACTCACAAGATTCAAGCATGAGATATGTTGAATTCCACCTATGGCCAACATCAGTGTAAAAATATTTTTCTTGTAGTCCATTTTTCACACATAGATCAATAAAAACTTGTTTCTTACTGGTAAGACCGTAATATAATTAATAGCATATCTAATTTTTCTAATTGTTATTCTATAAATTTTAATCTATTTTCACAATTAAATTAAACACATGACATACACAACGAATGTGAAATAAAATACCATCAAATTTTGGACTAAAATATTGAATTAATTTTTTAATTACTATATTGTTGGGGCTCTGCATTATCAAATGTAAAACTACGAATTTTAGAATCACAATTAAATTCACGTAACACACCCAATAAAATATTAAAAATATAACTCCATTACGAGAATAGTCAATTTGTCTAAACACTATTATTTTTTTATGCATTATCCAATTACTATCAATATTATGCAGTTGCAGCCATATATCCATTATGGTTATTACATGTCCATAAGTCTGAAGTAAAAGATAAAACACTCGTTATAATAGTTTCTTTCTTTTTATTATACAAAATAATAGTGTCTTTATGAAGAGTATTTCTAGAAACAGAAATGTACATTGGTTGGAGATATTTTTGGATGAAGTTTGTGAAATGAGGATTTTACACCAAGCTCAGTGGAAACTCAGCATTTGCCACCAATTTTGGCAATCCTTCGGACACATGTTATCTTGTGAATATACCCAATTGTTTAGATTGGGATTACTACTTGAGTTGGCTCTAGGAGATCCAAACTAAAGTTGTGCCTGATTTAATTTCAAACCTCCGTGTTTGAATTAACACTTTTTGAGGTGTCTATTTAGATTAGTTGTGCCTATCCCTTTTGCCATACTAACTTCTCTTTACAATGTTTACATCGTGCTTTATGCTCAGGGATTCCGTCTATTAGTTTATCAGTCGGCACCAACTTAAAATAATGTCAGCACTTAGCCTTTTGTTTAGTGACTTTTCGTTTAGTGCTAGAACCAGTGGTTGTATGTGTGTCAACATCTTCTTGAATGTCATCCAAATCAATTGGATCAGTACTACCTCCAAACTCATCAACAATGTCGTTTGCAATTAAAATGTCATTAGGACCATTGAAATCACCAGCACTTCGATTATACGCCATTTGGAACAAAATAATAAAGAGAAGAGTAGAAAATAAAAATGTAATAGAAATGTAGAGAATTACTAGAAGAAGTAAAAATTAAAACTTAAAAGTATACACCAATATCTAGATAATGAGATTTGAGATAGTAATTATAAACTAATATTGAGAGAAAGAAATTTGAGAATTGTTGTTGAATTGAGTATACAATAGCTCGAGAGATTCAAGTGTGAAAAAAAAATGAGTTTAGAATGGGATATTTATAGGAAAAATTTTGAATTTACAAAAAAAAAAAGAAGCAAAAAACGACGTGCTCAACGGTCACAAATGTGACCGTTGGACACGAGCTACAAGCCGGCTCGTATTTTTGCAGAGCCGAACGGGTTCGACCATAGACGAGCCCAGCCCATTATGGGCCAAACTTTGATGGGTCGAGCCGGTAAGCCCATGAGCTGCTCGGCCCATTTGCCACCATTAATGGCGCCACTGATCATGTATCTGAAAATCCACCAATTACAAATCGATTTGCCTCCAAATTCACCTTTGTTCAATTACCAAAAGGAGGACATGCAGAGATTAAATCCATTGGATCAATGAAAATTTACATAATATAACTATTGACAACGTGCTACATGTCCCAAATTTCAAAGTGAATTTACTTTCCATTAGCAAATTTACACGAGCCTTAGGTTGCAATGTGACATTCTACCTTGATTTTTGTGTGATGCAAGATAACTACGAAGAGAACGATTGAACTGGGAAAGCAGAGTAATGGGCTCTACTATCTTACAAATAATCAGACCTCACCTTCATCCAATAACATCCATCACACATCCAGCCTTTGGAATCATCGTGTTGGGCATCCTTCAACCACCCCACTTCAATTATTATCTAAAACTATTCCAAATGTTTCCTTTAATTCTCATAAATTTTGTGATGTTTGTCCTCTTGCAAAACACCTCATTTACCATTTTTCAATAGTAAAATTTCAAGTTGTGAACCTTTTGATTTAATACATTGCAACATTTGGGGACCACACAAAATCTATTCTTATTTCGGGATAGTTATTTTTTTAACTATTGTGAATGATTATTTTCGATACAATTGGATTTATCTCATGCGCTACAAATACAAAACATACTCAATTGTTCAAAAAAAAATTGTTTGGGTTAGAACACAATAATCTGCGCAAAATTAAAACATTTAGGTCTGATAATGGAGGAAAGTTCCTTTTCTTACAAATCTTTTTCAATGACAACGGTACAAATTTTCAAAGATCTTGCACTACGCCTGAACAAAATGCGTCATGGAGCGCAAGCACGGCCATCTTCTAAATATAGCACGAGCATTACGTTTTCAAGCCAGTCTACCCTTAAAATTTTGGAGAGAACATGTTAAAATAGCTTGCTACTTCATCAATTGATTATCCACACTTCTCTTATCAAACAAAACACCATTTGAGCACTTACACAAAATGCCACCCTTCTATTCCTACCTAAGAGTTTACGATTTGCTTATGTTTTTACAACGAATCTACAACCTACCAATAAGTTCGATAGCCATGCACGTCGTTGTGTTTTCCTCGGATATCCACCGGGCAAAAGGGGTATCGTGTGTATGATTTGAATGATAAAAAATTCATCTCCGAAATGTCATCTTCCATGAAACCACTTTCCCGTATTTCACCATATCTCATTCCAACTCAAATGACCTTCAAACATTGCCATTACCCATAAACATCACCAATGACTCGTCCAAACCTTATCCCACATCCAATGACCCAAATACACTACAACCTAGCCCTCGAACACCATAGAATGAGCCTCAAAATGAACCACAAAACTAGTCACTTGGAAAGATTTGGTGTTTTTGAATGTAGGGACGATCGTGTATCGCGATTGTTGATCATCCCCGCTTCTTCATCTAATGATCGAGGATTCGAGATTGGCTAGACCTATCTTTTATCGCCTGTGTATGCTTCATGTTCTGCTGTAGGACGCAGGATTTATTTGAGGACTTCACCAGTTTCCCAGACCGTGGGTGGCCTCGCTTCTTGTGGTGGTGACTTCAATGTCATTGCTCATGATGGTGAGCGGACGGGAGTCGAGACTCGTGATAGGGGAAGACCGATTTTTGTGATATGATGATGGAGTGTGGATTGATGATGCCGGATTTTCTCGGTAGTCCTTATACTTGCATAATAGGAGGGTGTGGAAGAGACTTGACAGGGTTTTGATGAGTCATGAGGTCGCATCCTTCTTTCGACGAATTCTGATGAGGCATCTCAATCGGTCTCGCCCCGATCATTCGCCTTTGTTATTGAGTTGGGTTGAGGCCGAGGATGGGGGTGGGCTCTAGGCCTTTTCGCCTCCTCAATGTTTGGTCCCGTCATCATGACTTTTTATCCTTTGTCTCTCAAAAGTGGTCATACCCGACTCGGTTTACATGGGGATGGTCACGCTTTGGGAGAAGTGCTTTAGGATGAAGCAGGACTTCGTTGGTGGAGTAGAAATGTGTTTGGGGATATATTTTAGAGAATTAGAGATGCCGAGAGTAGGGTGGATGAGGCCGAGATAGAATATGATTTGGATCCATCACCGCGCATATAGAGAACACTTACATCGTGTTCGGGCCCTACTAAACCGTGCTTTGTCTATTGAGGAAGGCTTCGAAACAGAGGTCGGGACTCGTTGGATGTGCGATGGAGAGCACAACACGAGGTATTTTCATTCGATGGTGCGGGCGCCGCATGCGGGCCGTATACATTCTATTAGATCTCGACGGGAGAGACTTTGTCCGCATTAACGAGGAGATTCGTGGTTCACTGCTTTTTTTCCAGACCTCCTTTACGCTCATGCCCGTGAAATCGACCAAATTTTACCGTATATTATCCCTCTTTGGTTACTCGGGAGGATAATCGTGAGTCGAACCGACTTCCATCATTGATCGAGGTTAGAGATGTAGTGTTCGAGATTGATGCGAGATAGTGTGGCGGGTCCGTATGGGTTCACCTCTCATTTTTTTTAGCGAAGGTTGGGAGATTGTCCAGATGATGTTTTTCGCATGCGCTTTTGGACTTCTTTGATGGTAGGCATCCGCTTGGGGATTCTCTCGCTACTTCTATAATCTTGCTTCCCAAGCGAGACAACGCTTGTCGATGGACGAGTATCGACCGATTAGTCTTTGCGGTGTTCAACAAGATTGTCACCAAGCTCTTGAACTCGTATCATCTCTCCACAAAGAACGGCTTTATTCGAGAGAGGTCGATTGGTGATAACGCCTTGTTGGCACAGGAGATGCTCCATACATTGGATACCCGAGCCGTGGGGCAATGTCATCCTTAAGCTAGATATGGCTAAGGCATATGACGAAGTTAGGCTCGGGACTTTTGATGACCGTGATGGAGAGATTTGGATTCGATTGATGTGGAGGGATAGGATCAGCGTTGTATTTCTAAGTGCCATTTTTCTGTCTTGGTGAATGGCAAGCCTTGTGGTTTCTTTCCTTCCTCTCTCGGTCGAGACAGAGGATCTCATATCTCCTTCGTTGTTTATCATTGCAGTGAGACACTTCTCTGGGGTCTCACTCAAGTTTTCCAAAGAAGATCCATCGATGGCATATATTCATAGAGGTGACACTCTTGTCTCACATCTTTGTTTCTTGATGATATGATCATATTTGCCAATGGCCAAAGACAACAAGAAAGAGAGTACTTCATTGTTTGGAGCACTATGAGAGGTCTCGGCCGGTTGGTAAATAGAGACAAGAGTGGTCTTATTGTGCCTAAGAGTGCACCTCCTTCTAGGATTCGAGATACTTGAGCACATTATCGGCTTTCGGCGTCGCCAGAGCCTATCACATACTTGGGCATACTCTTGTTTAAAGGGGCCCAAAGACCTTCTTATATGATGATCTATTTCGGAAGGTCAAGAGCAAGATCTCTGGATGGGCCTTTAGGGTCGCTATCTCCCACAGTGGCGGGATAACTTTATCGAGGTCTCGTCCTTTTTCCTTGCCTCTCTATCTTCTTCATTATGCAACCTCCCAAGACAAAGGTCAAGAAGTTAGAGAGTACATTTGCTAGATTCTTGTGGGATTCTAAGGATCGTGCTCACCGTATGCACCGGAAGAGATGGAATGATATTTGCCTTCCTACTAATGAGGGTGGTTTGGGCTTCGAAAGATTAGAAGACGTGGTCCATGCTTTCTCTTTGAAGCTCGGTGGTTATTTAGATCACAAAGCAGCCACTTTGGGCTCGCCATCTTGGGTAAGTATTGCAGGGCACCCACCCCTTCTCGCACCCATACCACATTCTCGCTTTCGCGGTTTGGAGGAGGCTAAGGGGGGGGACTCACAGCCGAGCCCCACATCGCGTGGCGCTTGGGTCGTGGACGTATATTCTTTTAGCACGACTGTTGGATGGGTGACATGACTTTAGCTCAAATGTTTCCTCATAGGGAGCATACATCTGTCCAGGTAGCTGAGTTTTTTGATGATATTGGATGGGATATCGATAGACTCTTATTGGTCCTTCCACATGATATAGCAATCCAGGTGGGAAGTCTACCGCTTTGTCCCGATGTTCTTGATAGACCTATGTGGAAAGACACCCCAGATGGTAGGTTTTCTACCAAGTCGGCGTGGCAGCTTGTTCGCACTGGGAGTACTCTTCAGGCCTTTTGTCGCATGATTTGGAGCCCGATCATCCCGCAGACTATCTCTTTCTTTTGTTGGCGATTGTGGCAGGGTTTAGTGCCAGTGGATGTGATTATTCAGAGGAGGATTCGGGCCCACATGGCATCAAGGTGTCAGTGCTGTTCAAAGATTGAGACCATCCAAAGATGTCTTTATTGATAGCCCCATGGCTCACCGTATATGGCGTAACTTCTTAGCTATTTTTGGCATTCCCTCTCAGGGTTGGAGAGATGCTACAGCATAGATTTCAGACTTGGAGATTCTCAGGCCAGTTTGTCAAGAGTGGCCATATTCGCACTATCATCCCTTTGTTGGTCTTTTGGTACATTTGGACAGCTAGGAATGATGCGAAGCATCGTAGGATTGGCATGGAACCCAATCGTATCATCTGACGGGTCTATCACATTATTTCTTTACTACGGATGGGAAGACTCTTTCGATTTGTGCATTGACGTGGGGACCTTGATCTTGCCCCACATTTTGGTATTACTCTTACTTCTCCTACCCCCCTACTTTGGTTTATTGGCGTGCCCCATTGGTCGGATCTACCAAGATCAATCTTGATGGATGCGCTGTGGATGGATTTACGAGTGGCGGGTGTTTTCGGAGATCACACCGGGCGTTGTATCGTGGCTTTCTCTCGCTACGGAGACATACTTATTTTGGAGGCAGAGTTGAGAGCCATTTTACAGTGGCATTGAGCTTGCCCGACGGATGGGTCTTGTGGACTTATGGATTGAGATCGACTCTACACTTGCTTTGTCATTGCATTTCACGTGGTGGGGGCCATGGGTGATTCACCAATACTCGACGCATCCGACATCTTCTATCATTCGATCAAGACACGCTTTTCCATATTTTTCGAGAGGAAAACCGTG
Source organism: Forsythia suspensa (assembly GCA_023638005.1). Taxonomy (NCBI): domain Eukaryota; kingdom Viridiplantae; phylum Streptophyta; class Magnoliopsida; order Lamiales; family Oleaceae; genus Forsythia; species Forsythia suspensa. The sequence goes on along the minus strand of CM042674.1, from coordinate 31,436,505 downwards.
TCACCGACTCTTTAGCTTCGAGGGTGGGACCAACGACATTATCGTGAGTATGGATCTTCAAACTTGCCTCGCGTGCTCACAGAGACTACTTCGGATCGATGATATGGCCTTCCATCGCTTAGAGGTCTTTAGTTTTTTGTTAGTTTGTTTTTCATTTGCTTTTGCTTTTGCTTTTCAGAATTATGCACCGGAGGTAGTATCTCTTTATTTGCTCTAGTTTGAGGAATTTTTTCATTCGTTGTATGCTTGGAGGTCAGGTTCATGTCCCCCTCCTGTGTACTACTATTTTTATATAAATACAGTAGTATGGGCATCCAAACCCCCACCAGCCTGTCCTGGTAGAGGCCTAAAAATCATACTCGACCGTGTCTTTGGTGCTTGAATAAAAAAAAAAAAAAACTAGTCACTTGGAACCATTTCCGAGATGCACACTATTCTAACAGGACCATCTGAGATACTACTAGATTCTAAAACAAGCATCATTGATCGACTGGAAAGCTCTCTCCGGTTGATTGCTCTGCCTATTCTATACTCGTCTCTTCTGATTAAATCAAGCACGCATTACCCATTGTCAAGGTATATATCATATTCCAATCTTTCCCATGCTCATCGAACTTTTACTTTTAATGTGTCTCACTTGGTCAAACCAGAAACATATGAGCAAACTTGTACAGATCCTAAATGGATTGAGGCAATGGAGGCTGAAATCACAGCTCTTGTGACAAACAAGACTTGATCCCTTGTACCACTACCCTTAGGTCACCATCCCATTGGTTGCAAATGGGTCTTCAAAATCAAATATAACTCTAATGGCACCATTGAACAATACAAAGCTCGTCTGGTTGCCAAGTACTAAAGGTGCAGGCATCGACTACACAGAAACCTTTGCCCCTGTAGCCATGCTTACCACTTTCTAATGTCTTCTTACCATTGCCTCTGTTCATGGTTGGGGCCTCTATCAAATGGATGTTCAAAATGCTTTTTTACACGAGGACTAGAGGTGTTAAGACGGGCGGGCCGACTGAACCCACATCGGCCCACCCGTCTCGACTCAGAATTGTGGGCCGACCCATAAACTGGGCAGGCCATTCACGGGCCGAAGAGGCCGAACCGCGGGCCGTTCATGGGCTAAGGAGGCTGAACCACAAGCCGACCCGTGAACCGGGAGGGCTGTTCACTACCTGGGCTGTTCGACCTTTAATCGCTGGCCTATTTTGATTTTTTTTATAAATGGTAGAGAGTCGTTTAAAGTGAAAAATGTGACAGATGCATGATGTTTTAGTCTTTAAATATATTTAAAAATAAATAAAAATTGAATTAAAAAATTAACAAATGTGAATTTATCATTGTTATTTATTTTTATTTAGTAATTTAACACATTTGTTGCTATATATGTAAACATTTTTTTTATAATTACAATAAGTAGTTAAATTTTTTTATTAATTGCAAAAAAAAGAAAATTTATTCATACAAGTCGAATCGGGTTGAACCGCGGCCTACATGGGCTCGACCCCTGATGGACAACAGGTGGGTCGGGCTCGTGTTTAATTTTTATGGGCTGGGTTGACTCGGCCCGTAACCCGCCATAGCCCGCACTTTTTCTAATACGGGCCGTCACCGAGACTTCATTGGGCGGGCCGACCCGGCCGCTTGACTTGAATTGACACCTCTAACGAGGACCTTACTAAAGAAGTATACATGCATCCCTCTCCAGGTCTTCGTCGACAGGGGGAGCCACTTGTATATTGACTTCAGAAGTCTTTATATAGGTTGAAGTAGGCCTTGCGATCTTGGTTGCTCAAATTCCTCACTACCATCAACACGTTTGGTTTTCAACAATCTCGGGCTGATTATTCTCTTTACAAATATGTGTGGAAATTCTTTTAGAGCTATCATCTTATACGTTGATGAAATAATTATTACAGTGAATGATCCCAATGTTATCGATGATGTAAAGATCCTTCTTGGGTCTTGCTTCAAATTGAAGGATTTAGGGGTGTTGAAATATTTTCTCGGGCACTGATATAGCTCGATCTCAAATGGGTATTTCTATCAACCAACGCAAGTATACTATTGATATTCTTCAAAAAATTGGATTACTTAGTTCAAAGCCTACTAAATTTTCCGTGGAGAAATATTTGAAACTTACTTCTACCGATGGTGACTTACTCAAAAATCCGACACACTATCAACGATTGGTGGAAAAGTTGATTTACTTAACCATCACGATTCACGAGGCCATAATTTTTTTTGTCATTTAATACACTCAGCCAGTTCATGCAAGAGCCTAGAAGACCTCATCTTGACGCAGTTCATCACTTACTTCGTTACTTGAAAAGTTCACCAGGTCAATGGTTATTTTTCCCATCTAAAGGCAATTTGAATTTAGTTGGATTTTGTGACGCATATTAGGCCGGAGACATTACTACATAATGCTCTATAAGGGGTTACTGTGTTTTCCTAGGAAACGTGCTCATTTCTAGTACTGAAGTTGAATACATTGCATTATCTGAAGCTGTAAAAGAAGGCATTTGGTTACAAAATTTGTTGTTTGAATTAAACTTGTTAAGTGATAAAGTTTGCATCTTTTTTGACAGTCAAAGTACTTTATATTTGAGCTGCAATCCCATATGAACCAAACATATAGATGTTAAGTTCCACTTCATTAGATAAAAACTTATAAATAAGGAAATAAGTTTGAAAAAGATATCTACTGATCATAATCCAGCAGATATGGGAACAAAAACAATAAGTGTAAGTAAATTTGCAAGTTGTTTAAAGTTTTTACATATTGATAATTGTTGAATTTTTTGCAGGTACTAGGCTATGATGGTATTGAGGAGTGGTCTTGCACAAAAGAAGATTCATATAACCGAATTAAGGAGCTTTCAGTCTATGAACCAATGTGAAGATTAAAAGAAAAGTTGTGGTCATTGATGAAAGCGTGTTTGGACTTGGAAATGCTCTGTGAATTATTCAGCTGCCCACCTTACAAATGAAAGTGTGACAACTGGACTCCACTAACTTCTATAAGTCAATATCATCAGTTGTTGACGAAGTATATGTTAGAACAGGAGTCGTATGACGTTCATACTGATCTTTTAAGTATAGACCTCATACATTTAATATAAAATTTGTTCTAAATTACCACACGTTAGTGAATTCTCGTACGTTAATTTTTGCGAGATTGCCATTATTGTTATTTTTGTACCATCTAAATTAAGTCTAGGATCCATAATACATGCTAATGAAAATAACATAGGCAACTGTTTCCAATATTTTCTAAGTTTAGCTTCCATGACATGTATAATATTAGAAAAAAGAGCAAAATTCTTATACCTATTAAAATTATTAGAAATATAATAGAAATGGTTTAAAACAAGTGGAGTAGTCGGATAATATACACATGAACATACATTTGTTGCTTCAAAAAAACTTTCAAAAATTTTCTAATTTGAGCACATATTTCCTAGTCATATCTTTGTAAATTATATTCGGGTCGTATAAGAGTCGGCCATTATAATATGCAGTAATATAATTTTTGTAACATTCACAATATTCAAGCATGAGATATGTGAATTCTACCTATGGTCAACATCAGTGCAAAAATATTTTTCTTATAGCCCATTTTCAACACATAGATCAATAAAGACTTGTTTTCTTGTATAATTAATAGTAAAACTAATTTTTCTAATTGTTATTCTATAAATTTTAATCTATTTTCACATTTAAATTAAACACATGACATACACAATGAATGTGAAATAAAATACCATCAAATTCTGGACTAAAATATTGAATTAATTTTTCAATTACTATATTGTTGGGGCCTGCATTATCAAATATAAAACTACGAATTTTAGAATCACAATTAAATTCACGTAACACACCCAATAAAATATTAAAAATATAACTTCATTATGAGGATAGTCAATTTGTCTAAATACTATTATTTTTTTATGCATTATCCAATTATTATCAATGTAGTGTGCATTTGCAGCCATGTATCCCTTTTGGTTATCACATATCCATAAGTCTCAAGTAAAAGATAAAATACTATTATAATAATTAATATCATTTATAATAGTTTCTTTCTTTTATTATACAAAATAATAATGTCTTTACGAAGAGTATTTCTAGAGATAGAAACTTACCTTGGTTGGAGATATTTTTGGATGAAGTTTGTGAAATGAGAATTTTCCACCAAGCTCAGTAGAAACTCAGCATTTGCCACCAATTTCGGCAATCCTTCATGACACATGTTATCTTGTGAATAAACCCAATTGTTTTGATTGGGATTACTACTTAAGTCGGCTCCGGATATCCAAACTAGAGTTGTGCTTGATTTGATTCTAAACCTCCGTGTTTAAATTGACACTTTTTGAAGTGTAGCCTATCCCCTTTACCATGCTAACTTCTCTTTACAATGTTTACACCGTGCTTTATACTCGTGGACTCCGTCTATTAGTTTACCGAGTTATCACCAACTTAAAATGATGTCAAGACTTAGCCTTTTATTTGGTGGCTTTTCGCTTAGTGCTAGAACCAGTGGTTGTATGTGTGTCGACATCTTCTTGAATGTCATCCAAATCAATTGGATCAATGCTACCTCTAAACTCATCAACAATGTCGTTTGCAATTAAAATGTCATTAAGACCATTGAAATCATCAGCACTTCGATTATATGCCATTTGGAACAAAATAATAAATAGAAGAGTAGAAAATAGAAATGTAATAGAAATGTAGAGAATTACTAGAAAAAGTAAAAATTAAAACTTAAAAGTATGCACTAATATCTAGATAATGAGATTTGAGATAGTAATTATAAACTAATATTGAGAAAATAAAATTTGAGAATTATTGTTGAATTGAGGATACAATAGCTTGAGAGATTGAAGTGTGAAAAAAAATGAGTTTAAAAGGGATATTTATAGGAAAAATTTGAATTTACAAAAAAAAAAAAAAAAAAAAAAAAAAAAAGCAAAAAACGACATGCTCAACGGTCACAAATGTGATCATGGACACGAGCCATAAGTCGGCTCGTATTTTTGTTAAGCCGAAATGTTCGTCCCTAGGCGAGCCCAGCCCATTATGGGCCGAACTTTGATGGGCCGAGTCGGCAAGCCCACGAGCCGCTCGGCCCATTTGCCATCTCTAATGGCGCCACCGATCATGTATCTAAAAATCCACCAATTACAAATTGAATTGCCTCCAAATTCAACTATGGGCTCGCCGACTAGGCCCATTTGCCACCCCTAATGGCGCCACTGATTATGTATCTAAAAATCCACCAATTCCGATTTGCCTCCAAATTCACCTTTGTTCAATTACCAAATGGAGGACATGCAGAGATTAAATCCATTGGATCAATGAAAATTTGCAATAATATAACTGTTGACAGCGTGCTACATGTCCCAAATTTCAAAGTGAATTTACTTTCCATTAGCAAATTTCCACGAGCCTTAGGTTGCAATGTGACATTCTACCTTGATTTTTGTGTGATGCAAGATTACTACGAAGAGAACGATTGAACAAGGAAAGCAGAGTAATGGGCTCTACTATCTTACAAATAATTAGACCTCACCTTCATGCAATAACATCCATCACACATCTAGCCTTTGGAATCATCGTGTTGGGCATCCTTCAACCACCCCACTTCAATTATTATCAAAACTATTCCAAATGTTTCCTTTAATTCTCATAAATTTTGTGATGTTTGTCCTCTTGTAAAACAACCTCATTTACCATTTTCAATAGTAAAATTTCAAGTTGTGAACCTTTTGATTGAATACATTGCGACATTTGGAGACCACACAAAATCTATTCTTATTCTGGGGAAAGTTATTTTTTAACTATTGTGGATGATTATTCTCGATACACTTGGATTTATCTTATGCGCTACAAATACAAAACATAATCAATTGTTTAAAAAATATTTGTTTGGGTTAGAACACAATACAAACTCAAAATTAAACTATGTAAGTCCGATAATGGGGGAGAGTTCCTTTTCTTAAAAATCTTTTTCAATGACAACAGTACAAATTTTCAAAGATCTTGCACTACGCCTGAACAAAAGGCATCGTAGAGCGCAAGCACGGCCATCTTCTAAATATAGCACGAGCATTACGTTTTCAAGCCAGTCTACCTTTAAAATTTTGGAGAGAACATGTTAAAATAGCTTGCTACTTCATCAATTAATTACCCACACTTCTCTTACCAAACAAAACACCATTTGAGCATTTACACAAAAGGCCACCCTTCTATTCCTACCTAAGAGTCTCCGGTTGCTTATGTTTTTACAACGAATCTACAACCTACCCATAAGTTCGATAGCCATGCATGTCGTTGTGTTTTCCTTGGATATCCACCAGGCCAAAGGGGTATAGTGTGTATGATTTAAATGATAAAAAAAATTAATTACCTTCCGAGATGTCATCTTCCATGAAACCACTTTCCCGTATTCCACCATATCTCATTCGGACCCAAATGACCTTCACACATTGCCATTACCCATAAACATCACCAATGACACATCCAAACCTTATCCTACATCCAATGACCCAAATACACTACAAAACAGCCCTCGAACACCATAGAATGAGCCTCAAAATGAACCACAAAACTAGTCACTTGGAACCATTTTCGAGATGCACACTATTCCAACCGGTCCTCTAAATCATTTTAACCAACTGACTGACCATCTGAGACACTACCAGATTCTGAAACAAACATCATTGATCGACCAGAAAGATCTCACCGATTGATTGCTCTGCCTATTCTAAACTCGTCTCTTCTGATTAAATCAAGCACGCATCACCCATTGTCAAGGTATATATCATATTCCAATCTTTCCCATGCTCATCGAACTTTTACTTTTAATGTGTCTTACTTGGTCAAACCAGAAACATATGAGCAAACTTGTACAGATCCCAAATGGATTGAGGCAATGGAGGTTGAAATCACAGCTCTTGAGGTAAACAAGACTTGGTCCCTTGTACCACTATCCTTAGGTCACCGTCCCATTGGTTGTAAATGGGTCTTCAAAATCAAATATAACTCTAATGGCACCATTGAACAATAGCTCGTCTGCTCGTGCTGGTTGCCAAGGGGTTTACTCAACGTATAGGCATCGACTACACAGAAACCTTTGCTCATGTAGCCATGTACTACTTTTTGATATCTTCTTACCATTGCCTCTGTTCGTGGTTGAGGCCTCTATCAAATGGATGTTCAAAATGCCTTTTTATATGAGGACCTTACTGAAGAAGTATACATGCATCCCTCTCCATTTGTCTTCATCGACATTCATACTGGTCGAACCGGGGAGCCATTTGAATATTGACTTTTAATTTTTGGAAAGTCTTTTTCTATATAGGTTGAAGCGATCGCCTCGCAATCTTAGTTGCTCAAATTCCTCACTTCCATCAACACGTTTGGTTTTCAACAATCTCGGGATGATTATTCTCTTTACAAATATGTGTGGAAACTCTTTTAGAGCCATCATCTTATACATTGATGAAATAATTATTACAATGAGTGATCCCAATGTTATCAATGATGTAAAGATCCTCCTTGGGTCTTGCTTCAAATTGAATGATTTAGGGGTGTTGAAATATTTTCTGGGACTGAAATAGCTCGATCTCAAATGGGTATTTCTATCAACCAATGCAAGTATACTATTGATATTCTTCAAAAAGTTGGATTACTTGGTTCAAAGCCTACTAAATTTTCTATGGAGCAATATTTGAAACTTACTTCTACCGATGGTGACTTACTCAAAAATCCGACACACTATCGACGATTGGTGGGAAAGTTGCTTTACTTAACCATCACGATTCACGAGGCCATAATTTTTTTTTCAATTAATACACTTAGCCAGTTCATGCAAGAGCCTAGACGACCTCATCATGACGCAGTTCATCATTTACTTCGTTACTTGAAAAGTTCACTAGGTCAATGATTATTTTTCTCATCTAAAGGCAATTTGAATTTAGTTGGATTTTGGTATGCAGATTGGGCTGGAGACATTACTACATGACGCTCTGCAAGAGGTTACTGTGTTTTCCTAGGATACGTGCTCATTTCTAGGAAAAGCAAGAAATAGACTACGGTGTCCAAATCTTCAGCTGAAGCGAAATACATGTCTATGGCTTCCATCACTTCTTAAATGACTTGGCTGAGATATTTATTGTGGGATTTATGCATCAACCATTCACAACCAGTAACTTTATATTATGACAATCAAGCAGCCATGCACATTGCCGCTAATCCGGTCTTTCATGAAAGAACTAAGCATATTGAGATAGACTATCATATTGTCCGAGAGCGCATCGTTCAAAGAGAAATCAAAACGGCCTACATATAGTGAAAATCAGATTGCCGATATATTTACTAAGGCGTTGGGTCAAGTACTATTTCATACACTTCTCCGCAAGTTGAAGATTCTTGACATCCACTCTCCAACTTGAGGAGAATATTAAAGAAAAAGATCTTGCTGTATAATCATGATTTATTCTCATCCTTTATTTCTTCCAATTTACTTGTCAATGTATTGTCATATCAATTGTATCAATTGTAATTTCCAGATTTATTTATTTCACACTTTTGTAACTTTTGTACATATACCCATGTAATTATTCTTAGACTGATATATATAGAAAATTTACGTATCCCCTTTTTCTTTTTTCTCTTTTTCTCTCAAACACCAAATTTTACATATCGTGTCTTGTATATTCTCAAATCATTATTTTCAAGCCTAAAATTTACTAAATGAAACTTGTAATTAATCTTTTTGAGATAGAATTTATTTTGATTATAGATATTATGACAGAGAGTAAAAAAAATTATGTTGTACCAGTCAATTTTGCAATGCTATGACAATTTCAAGGGATATAGCTTGTTTTGGTTAAAAATTATATGTCAGCACAATGTTTTCAATATAAAGTCATTGTGAGCTGTACGATTACAAAAATGTCAAAAAAAAGTGATTATTATATAATCAATCATAAGTTGCACATGATAACTATTGTCCAGCTGACTCACACAGGAAAAAAATCTCAATGATTACCTTTTTTAATCGTGTAATAGAGTCTATAGAGATTCTCTTTCAATTATGTATATATGTAATGTATTTATTTAAGGGTTAATTTCAATCAAGGTCACTAAAGTTTGTTAAAAGTTTCAAAATAGTCATTAAAATAATTTTCTTATAGTAATAGTCACTCAAATTTGTAATAGTTATACTAATAGTCACTCAGCTGGACACGTTAACCTAAAATCTTACGTGTAACTATTACATTCCAACGTGGACACAAAAAACGTTAACTAATACACCAAGTAAGACAAAAATGTCCCACCTTAAAAAATTGGTCAAAAAAATGCGAAGTTACACTGACTAACAGCTTATTAAAATCAAACAATTATAGAGAAAACGTGTTTGACAATTCTATCTTTAGTTGCAATTAACATGAAGTTGTCTTACGTTACGTAGCAATTAACACTATTTGTGTCTAAGTTGAAAATTAAAAGTGACAAGTAGAGTTTAAAGTTAACGTTTCAAGTCAAATGATAATTAGTATAACTGTTAGAAACTTGAGTGATTACTATCGTAAGAAAATTACTTTAATGTCTATTTTAAAATTTTTAACAAACTCTAGTGATCGTTGATGAAATTAACCCATAATTTACAAATTTAGGCTTCATAAAATGAGTATTGTCAAACTCAATTTCCCAAAAAGAGAAATTACTAACGAGACTTTCTTGATAATAGATTCATAGTAAATTATAAAATGCTTACAATGTCAAACAATGCATATTGTATAATTCACTTACTCTCTAAAAACAAACAAAACCATCTATTTCTTCTTTCTTAATCATAATATTACAATTAATATAATGAAAAATTTACAAACTATACTCCGTAAAAAGGTATATTTACATTTCACATACTATATTTTCAAATTTTATATTTTATATAGTATATTTTACTCAATGGAACAACACGCATTGTTCAAAAAAATCGTAAGATTTACAAAATATACCATCATAAATAGCTAAATAGACAAAAATACCTTAATTGTAAATAACAAATATACCCTAACATTAATTATGCAACAATTTGCCTTCTATATCTTTAATTATTTATCATTCTTCAAAATTCAATTACTTGAAGCCATAATTTTTCATTAAATGTTTTTTTATACAATTTTTTTTATTCATTTTCCTTGAGTTCCACCTTAAATAAATAAGAAAGTAACCTTAATAAGTTAATAACATATTTAAAATATAGAAAAAAATTACAAAAAATCATGTAAAATTATTTTTTGAAAGTATTTATTATTTTGCAGCTTAAAATTAAATTTCTTATTCATTTTAAGTTGGGTTATTATCTTTATATCATTCTGCAACTTGAATTTTTTTTAAGAATATATGGGTAATTTTCTTTATTTGTTTTCTTCTCTTTTATGCAAGGAAGCTTAATAAAAGAGAAGACATATTTAAATATTTTTAATAAAGAAAATATTTTATTTAAAACTTGCAAACAAAAAAATGTTAATAATGTAATCAAGAGATTCTACAAAAAAATCAATTTGTGAAAAGATACACGAAAGAGAAAGAGAAAAAATTTGGATGAAAAAGAAAATAGTAAAATAAATTTTTAAAAATAATAAAATAGAAATATTTTATATAATTTAATATATATGGTGGGATTTGTTATTCATTGGTTATTTTGGTATGTACAACAATTTATAATGGCATACTCGTAGTTTTTTTTTTAACAAAATGTATCTTTCCTAACCATTCAACAAAAAGTAGCTAGTAAGTAAAATGTAAATTAAAAAAACACCCTGTAGAGGATGTATTTTGTAGATTTCCCTAATATAAAACGTTTTGCACATTTACATTTCACATGATAAGTAATGTGTAACTCACTTCATAATTCAAAAGAAAATTTTCAAATGATTGTTTTCTTAAAATGCTTTACACGCTAAAATGTCATGTTCGACGATCCTTTTCTTGACTATAATTTAACAATTAATTGTAAAACACTTTACTAGTTACAATTTCACATGATAAGTATTGTGTTAGAAAAAACCCACCTTCACAATTAATATAAAAATGCTTTGTATATTGAGACTCTAACAGTATTTATGTAACCCACTACTTCAAAAAGAAAAACCCTTGAATATATTATTATTATTATTATTATTATTATTATTATTTATTATTATTATTTAATAATGGAAATTAGGGTAATGTGTGACTTCACATATTAAATGGGGTGATAACCCATTTATGTAACGCGAGTTTTTCTTGTAATGACTACGATCTTTCTCTTACAAATCTTTTATTTAGGATTATTTTGTGCATCGTTAGCTTACGTGTCTACTAGAATTTGGGCGCCAAAGTAGATTTATTTCACGTTCATGTGATTCAAAATATTGATCTCCTCCAATGAGCAATCGTACTAACGATGTATAAAATATATATAAATCCGTAAGTAAAATACATGTACGAAAAAGTCCATAATAATAATGTACATTAAATTGAACAACGAAGGATGATAAAATTATCAATTTTTACACTTTTGTTTCATGCTTATAAGATTCCATCCTCCCTACACACCTTACTAAACTCGTCAAAGAGTTGGAATGTATCTTTTTATAATAACATAACATGAATTATATTTTTGTTGATTTTGTGAGTTTTATTTTTGAAATAATATACAATTTGGGTAATAGTTGGTTATTTGCTTAATGTTTAGTTTTGAATTTAGCCTTCTAACAACAATTTGATTTTAGCTTAATAACTCTTTTATCATAATAATGCAACAATATAGCTTGACTTTTTTTGAAGGCAAAATATTCACTTTCACAGAATATATCATTTTATTCTACACAACCACAACCTAAAAAAAAAAAACAAAAGTTTTCAATATTGACGTTGTTGGAAAACATTTTAAGGTTTATTATTTAGTTTTTAGATTTATTTGTTTAACCTATGATTTTCTAAATTAGAGGAGTAGCTAATTGAAAAATACATTCTACTATTTTTTTTTATATGAAAATGGACTTCTAAAGAATGTAGAATTATTATGTGACAACAATGCAAAATATAAAAATTACGAGATTAAGATATATGTTAACAATTTGACAATGTTAATTTAGTTTGATGAAAAATGTGTAACATGCTTTTCAAAAAAGACACGTCTTTCTCAAAAAGATACATATAGAACCATACTACTATATATGTCTAAAATAGTACCTTTTTCTTCTTTTTGAAATGACTTGTCATATAAAAGTCTTGTCCTAAAAAGATATGTATGTCGAAAATAGATATGTTTTTTTTAAAATAAAACTGTCTTTATAAAACCTTCACACCACATGTTTTGTCTTAGTTAGATGATTATTATGCAATGTGTCTTAGCACATGTTTGATATAACTGAAATTATTTTAAGTACTTATAAATTATGGATCTTACGAAATATGTGAATACAAAATATAATTTACCAATTGATAAACTTAAATACAATTTAAGCTTTCTCAAACATGATATAACTTGTTTGGCTACATTCAAATTATAATTTAAGTCAATCAAACTGATCAAATATATTTTTTATTCATATTTTGTAAGACACACAATTTACTATCTACACATATTATAAAAACAACAATTTAAAAATATTTAAAAATTAATTTCTTGGCTTATGTTCGATCCTTCAATCATAATCCATGTATATTGATCCTAGTTGCAAGTGATCATATAATCATTATCTTACTAGACATGTACCTTTTTATTGGTCAATAGAGAATTCTTTATTTTTTTTTTAACTCTTATTTAAATGTTGACATCAATACAACCTTTTAGGTTTTATTTTTTAATAAAGACGTACTTTAATAAATTATAATATTGCATTCAGGTCCGTTAAACAACATTAGACTACCTTTGATTTAACAATGCGAATTTAAAATATTAAAAGGTAAATAGTATTGTAATTTTAAATCTTTGAACCTTGTGACAATGAAGTCATGAGCTTTCAATTTGTAGCACTTCGAGTTCCTATCCTCTAAAAAATGCGCAACCATGGTCTTTCTTGATGATAGATTCAGAATTAATCCTAAAATGCTTTCATTGTCAAACAAAATGCTCTATAAAAACAAAAAAAAATTTATACAAAATACTCTATATCTTTAATTATTTATTATTCTTCAAAATTCAATTACTTGAAGCCATGATTTTTCATTAAATGTATTTTAATACAAAATTTATTTTATTCATTTCCCTTGAGTTCCAACTTAAATAAATGAGAAAGTAACCTTAATAAGTTGATAACATATTAAAAAGATAGAAAAAATTACAAAAATCATGTAAAAATATTTTTTTGATATTATTTATTATTTTGCAGCTTAAAATTAATTTCTTATTCATTTTAAGTTGGGTTATTATCTTTATAGCATTCTGCAACCTGATTTTTTTTAAAGAATATATGGGTAATTTTCTTGATTTGTTTTCTTCTCTTTTATGCAAGGAAGATTAATAAAAGATAATATATATTTAAATATTTTTAATAAAGATAAATTTTTTATTTAAAACTTGCAAGCAAGAAAATGTTAATAATGTAATCAGAGACCAAAAAAAAAAAATTGTGAAAAGATACACGAAAGAGAGAGAAATTTTTTGGATGAAAAAGAAAATAGTAAATAAATTTTTAAAAATACTAAAATAGTTAAACATTTAACTTAATTTAATATATATGGTGGGATTTGTTATTCATTGGTTATTTTGGTATGTACAATAATTTATAATGGCATATTGTAATTTTATTTTAACAAAATGTATATTTCCTAAACATTCAACAAAAAGTAGTAAGTAAAATGTAAATTAAAAAAACAGTGTGTAGAGGATGTATTTTGTAGATTTCCCTAATATAAAACGTTTTGCACATTTACACTTCACATGATAAGTAATGTGTAACTCACTACGTCCAAAAGAGAATTTTCAAATGATTATTTTATTAAAATGCTTTACACGCTAAGATGTCACGGAATAAGTATTGTATAACTCATTCTTTCGGAAAGAAAAACATTTGACAATCATTTTTTTGATTGTAATTTAACAATTAATTGTAAAACACTTTGCAAGTTACAATTTCACGTGATAAGTATTGTGTTATTCACTTCGAGAAAAAACTCACCAATGATTCTTTTCTTTAATGTAATTTCACAATTATTAAAAAAAAACACTTTGTATATTGAGATCGAAAAATATTTATGTAACTCACTCCTCAATTCAAAAAGAAAATCCCTCGATTTTTTTATTTATTCATTTGTTGTTGCAATAGTTGAAATTAGTGTAATGTGTGACTTCACATACTAAATGGGGTGATACACCATTTATGTAATGTGAGTGGTTTTTTTTTTTTTTGGTAATGATCATAATCTTTCTCCTATAAGTCTTTCGCTTAGGATTATTTTGTACATCGTTAGCTTACATAGTGTAATGTCCACTAGAGTTTGAGCGCCAAAGTGGATTTATTTCATGTTTTTTGTTATTCGAAATATTGACCTCCTTCAACAAACAATATATTAGTTAATGATGCTTGGAATAGTCCATGAGTGAAATACTTGTTGGAAAAAATCCATGATGATAATGTACATTAAATTGAATATAACTAGGGATGATAAAATGATCAATTTTTAACTTGTTTCATGCTTATAAGATTCCATCCACCCTACACTTTACTAAACTCGTCAAAAGAGTTGGAATGTATCTTATTTCATAATAACATAACATGAATTATATTTTTGTTGATTTTATTTGTTAATGTTTTATTTTTGAAATAGTATACAATTTGATTTTAGTAATAGTTGGTTATTTCTTCGATGTTAACATCCCTTAGGGGATTTGATTTTAGCCTTTTAACAACAATTTGAGTTTAAGTTTAATAGCTCTTTGATCATCGTAATGGGTTGGTTTAGATGTAACAGTATAACTATTTCATATTTTGAAGGATAAAATATCATTTTAACAGAGTATATCATTTTTTCTACACAACATATAAAAAAGTTTTCAATATTGATGTTGTTGGAAAACATTTTAAGGTTGATTATTTAGTTTTTAGATTTATTTTTTTTGTTTTTTTATTCAACACACCATCACATTCTCAGTGTGGTTGTCGGGGCCTCTCACCAGAAAAAGATGGGGGAGGTTCGGATACCCCAACTATATATAAATAATTCATAAAAAATATATGGGAGAGGGACATAAACCCCGACCTCCAATCAAAAGAGTTAAAATAAATAAATAAATGAGTAAATAATAAAGTACTACATCCCAAACATATCTCAAATTTCAAAAAATTCTATAGACCCCTAATTGTAAGAAGCCCATGTCTATCAATTTGAACTAGACTGTGGTATCGTCGTGGTAAGTCATGAGCGATGTACTCGAAATAGAAATGACAATCCCAACCTTTTGAAGTAAGTAAATCAGCCATCTGGTTGCCATCGCGATAAATATGAGAAATAGTATCGCGGTCGGAGGCAAGGAGATGTCTGATGTGGCGAAGATTGGCATGAATAGACCAAAGTCCTCCACCTTTGGTGATGCAATGAAATGACTAAAGTAGAGTCTGCCTCAATCCATAAATTTGAGAGTACAATCCTCCGAGCAAGAATAATACCGTCCAGAATAGCCCTGAGCTCGGCCTCCAAAATAGGGCACTCGCCATATGAAGAAAAGAATGCGCGAACACACTGACCTAATGAATCCTTAATAATCCCCATTCCACTCGCAAATCCATCTTTGATGCATCCATCAGTGTTGACCTTGTAAAATCCCACTGGTGGAGTATGCCAATAAACCAAAACAGGGGAGGAAGGGATGGAGTAATAAGAGATATACAAAAAGAGTAGCAATATCCATATTTTCTTACCAATGAATAACCCGAATTAAACGGCATGTATGTAGTAGTGAGATAGTATGGTATACTCTCCAAATGATCCGTCTCGGTTCCATAGAGATATCCTGGTACTTTGCATTATTCTTCGTAGTTCAAATAAACTAGAGAATCAAAAGAAGAATGATCATGCGAATATGACCATTTCTAACAAACTTACCCGAGAAACGCCAAGACTAAAAGCGATACTAAAACTCTCCATCGGCCGAAGGGTTATATGAAAAATGTCAGAAAAATAACGCCAAATATGGTAAGCAATACTACTATCAATAAACAAATGCTAAATAGTCTCAATAGTCGAGTAACACTGACAACGAGAAGCCATATGACTCTCAATCCATCTCTGAATCACAACATCAACTCGGATAAGACCCTGCCATAGTCTCCAGCAGAAGAAAAAGACAGTCGTCAGGATAATAGAACTCCAAATCATGTTGTATACAGCCTGAATAGTATGCCCCGTGCGAACTAGTTGCCATGCAGACTTGGTAGCAAATCTACCATATGAAATATCCTTCCACATAATATGATCGTGTACCTCAGTAGTGATAGGTATGTTCCTATCTTCTCATCAATAATATATGGTACAAGATGAAGAAGTCTACCAATGTTCCATCCAGTATCATCAAATAATTCTCTACCCTGGATAGAAGAATGTGCCAAGTGTGGATAATGATCAGCTAATGTACACTCGCCCATCCAACAGTCATGTCAAAAGAATATCTGCCCACACCATAAGGATGGCAAAAAAATCCGTCGCCCCGTACCTCTCCCCGCCCGCCCGGCTGTCCCCTTAAACTTATTCGGGTAATATGGACAAATTTTTCGTCTGTGGAGTTCGCGGGCGGGCGCCCCACCCCACCCCACCCCACCCACCACCCCACCAAGAATTTTTTTTTTTAAATCATAAAATAGAATACAAATTAAAACTTTGCTAGAAATAGACTAAAGAAGAATCGAACCCGGGTTGAAATTATAAACTATAAATCTCAACCATTACACCACAATCCTATTCTTGAATTTTTTTTGTTTTTTTTTGCTATAAATATTTTTAAAAATTATTTCTTTTTAATTATTTTTTTCAGTTTTATACAATAAAAAAATTCATGAGGTGGTTGGTTGCGGGTCAAAAGATTGCCTCGCCCCGCTCCATTGCCATTCCTACCACGCCCTAACTTCCAAGTAATGCGCTCTCACTGTGGGCCTATATGTTTTAGCCTCTTCCACATAGCTGAAGCATAGTAAAGAATAGTAGTCAGTAACGGATGGGTGTCTTTACAATACTTCCTCAATAAAAACTGAGCCCATATTAACCGCTGAAGATCTAAATAACTACCAGAACTTTAGGGAGAATAGATCAACAAGATCCTGCAGTCTCCTAAAGACCAGTCCACCATCCTCAATAGGAATACAAAGGTCCTTCCATCTCTTCTAATGTAATATGGGTGCATCGTCTTTGGAGTCCCAAAGGAACTTAGCAAATATTTTCTCTAACTTTTTCAAGATAGCATTGGGAGACTTTATAATCTGAAGAAGATAGAGAGGAATAGAGGATAGCACCGATCGAATCAAAGTAGTCCTTCCTCCAAATGATATGAGCCTCGAGCCCCAGCTAGAAATCCTACTTTAGACTTTCTAGACTAAGTCATCATACAAGAAGTTCTTCATGGCTCCTTTAAATAAAGGAACACCAAGATAAGTGAAGGACTGCTGCTTATGACGATACCCTGTCAGATTCTCTAGTTTGTGTATATGAATAGTAGAAAATCTCTTAGGTAAGATAATCTCGCTCTTATCTCTATTCACCAACTACCCAGAAGCCCCCCCATAGTGATCAATACACTGTAATACTTGTCTGATAGATTGCTTCTGGCCATTGGCAAAAATAATCATATCATCTGCAAAAGGCAAATGAGAGATAAGAGTATCACCCACATGTCTGTATACCATCGAAGGAATATGCTAATATTGCTGAGTGAGTCGTCGTGAAAAATAATATGCAGCAGTAATAAACAGTGATGGAGATATGGGATCACCTTGTCTAAGCTCCCAAGATAATGAGAAAAATACACATGGTCTGCCATTAAGCAAAACCGATAATTGATACTCTGAAATACACCTCCGTATTCGATCAATCCAAAAGCATCCATAAATTAGATTTATTACCTTCCATAAATTAGATTTATTTGTTTAACCTATAATTTTCTGAATTAAATGAGTAACAAATTGAACAATACGTTCTACTATTTTTTTATAAATGAAAATGGACTTCTAAAGAATGTAGAATTATTATGTGGGCAACAATGCAAAATATGAAAATTACGAGATAAAGATAGATGTTAACAATTTGACAACGTTAATTTAATGTGATGAAAAATGTGTAACACGCTTTTCAAAAAGACACATCTTTCTCGAAAAGATACATGTATAGATCCATACTAGTATATATGTCTAAAAAAGTATAATTCATGTGGAAAGATATTTTCTTTTTCCATTTTTAGAAATGACTTGTCATATAAAAGTTAAGTCCAATCTAAAAAGATATGTATGTCAAAAATAGATATGTTTTGTTCTAAATAAAACTGTCTTTATAAAATCTTCACACCACATGTCATGTCTTAGTTAAACGATTATTATGCAATGTGTCTTAGCGCATGTTTGATAGAGTTGAAATTATTTTTTAAGTACTTATAAATTATGGATCCTACGAAATGTGTAAATAAAAAAGTATATTTGACTAATTTGATAAACTTAAATACAATTTAAGCTTTGTCAAACATGATATAACTTGTTTGGCTAAGTTTAAATTATAATTTAAGTCGATCAAACTAATCAAACGTATTTTTATTCACATATTTTGTAAGATCCACAATTAACTATCTATACATATTATAAAAACAACAATTTAAAATATTTAAAAATTAATTTCAGCATAGACAAATATGTCGTAAATATAGAAAAAACTAGTTTTAACTTGATATGTCTTAACATTTCCTCAATGGATTCTGTGAGTTCGTTCGTCAGTAAATCCATTAATCATAATCCATGTATATTGATACTAGTTGCACATGAGCACATAATCATTATTTGACAAGACATGTATATTTTTATTGATCAATTGAGAATTCTTTATTAATCTTTTTAACTCTTTATTTAAATGTTGTACCTCGTGAACATCAATACAACCTTTTAGGTTTTAATTTGGGATTTTGGTGCAAATGGTTCCTAATGTATGTCTTTAGTGCGTTTTTAGTCTCTAACTTTTTATTTTTTAGTTAGGAAGTCTATAACCTATGCCATTGGATACAAAAGTGGTCCTTATAGACAGATTCCGTCCAAATTTGTCGTTCGTTGGGTGCGTGGAGTAGACTCTCCTTTAATTTATTTTTACTTGCAAGAGAAAAATTGTCACTTCCCTTTTTTTTTTTTTTTTTTTTTTTCGTTTATTTTGTATGTCTTCATATTACCCAACAATGATATGAGAATTTTGAAGGAAAAAAAAACTCCCACCATACTAAAACACGAGAATACCTTTCCTTCAACATTGCAAAAAACGTAAATTGAACTCATTAGGAAGAAAAGTAAATTGTGTTGGATGAACTGGTTTTTAGGATTGGTGTGCAGATGGAGTGTTTTTTATTTTGCAAATGTGTAAATGACACTTATAGTTTGTAGGTCTTAAATGTAGTATCTTATGTATTTTTTTTTTTTTTAGAAAATTTCTTTGGTTTTGCAAATATGTAAATGGTACCAGTTAATTAAAAATTTCTTTGAAAATGTTGTTTGAGGAGAATATTCATACAATTTTTCAATAGGTTTAGGACTAACATTGTACCATTTTATATATGTTAGAGACAGTTGTGTACCATTACTAAAAAGGATAGAGACCACTTGTGTACCTTTAATGAAAACGTTAGGGATCACGTATGCACATTTACAGAAACGTTAGGGACCATTTACACACTTTTATTAAAAAGGTTATAGGGACTATATATGCACCATCTCCACAAATTCAACATAATGAAACAAAATACAATGTTAAATACAGATTTAATCTTATTTTCATTCATTCATCCAACAACTACAATATACATTACAACATGTTACAACACCTTAACTCTTCATCTACATTGTAGCAACTCCACATATAAAACTCAAAAATCAAATCTTCCAAGGATCACCCATCTTTCTAGCAAAACAAACTTAAAAAATTATGAACTTTTGTAGATAACTCATTACCTGAGAAATAAAAATAAAACAATGGCTCACTTGTCTTCTCTGGAAAGCGAGAAAACGTCTTCCAATGTTCAGATATGTCCAAAAAATCTTCATCTCCAATGATAGCCCATACCGACAAATATTGGATTCCATTTACTTTTTCTAATTCCAGTCAAACACCTTAGCAATTGTTTATTGAAACCAACCAAAGAAGAAAAAAAAAATGACGATTTTACCCCTTACAAGTAAAAACAAACTAAAGGAGAGTCCACTCCACACACCCAACTAATAGCAAATTTGGACGGAATCCATCTATAGGGACCACTTTTGTACTCAATGGAATATGTTAGGGACCTCCTAGCTAAAAATAAAAGGTTATGGACCAAAAATGTACTAAGGACATACGTTAAGGACCATTCGTACCAAAATTCCTTTTATTTTTTATTTTTTAATAAAGTCGTACTATAATAAATTATAATATTGAATATTGAATTTATGGCCATTAAACAACATTAGACTTCCTTTGGATTTAACCATGCGTGTTTAAAATATTAAATTGAATACAATTAAATATGATTTGATTATTGAATAGAGTTATGTAATAAAATATTTAGATTAATTATACATAGTCTCTATTCTTTTATTTTATAACAATATCATCTTCATTCAATTTTATTCGTAGATATCATCCTCATCCTTTCATAACTCACATAGATGGTCCTAAAATAATTTTTTTTTGACAATTTTGCCCATAACTTAAATAAATTAAAATAAAATAAAAAAATATAATAGAAAAATTACAATTGAAGACTCTAACATATTCAAAAGTACAAATAAATCATAAACTATTTTTTTTTTTATAGATTTCACTTAAAATAATAAAAAATGTGTCATCGGGTCTCAAATATTCTAATTATGTTTACTGAAAGGACATTTGAAGTCTAGTCAGATTTTGTCCAGTGGTTCGTTAATTGACAAAAACTCAAACTCATAACTTAAATTTGCCAATTTAACAAAGACAAAATAGTCTATTCACATTATATTTTTTAAAATTTAAAAAAAAAAAGGAAAAGGAAAAAAGTAATAAAAAATTGGTCATCTTTCCCAAACACTCCCACTCCCACTCCCACTCCCACTCCCTTCTTGTTGGAGGATGGGTTGTAGAATAAGACTTTTTTTTTTCTTTCAATTTTTAAAAATAAAAAGTTTATGATTTATTAACACTTTAAAAATGGTTAGGGACTTCAAATGTAATTTTTTTTATTTTATTTTATCTTTAATTTATGTAAGTCAGGGCATAATTGTCAAAAAAAAAAAAAATTGAGGATCATCTGTGCGAATTAATGAAAATATAAGGACGATATTTGCGAATAAAATTGAATGGTGATGATATTGTTATAAAGTTGAAAGAGTATGAACTGTGTGTGAATGTAATTAACCCTAAAATTTTTTAGTTATCTCTTGTTTATTTCATCATACTAAAGATAGCAAAATCATTCAAACTTCGATAGAAAGATATTATGGCCTCAATTCAACTTTTCATTATGTAAAACATGTTAAATTTACAAATTGAGTTGCGTATCAAAAAATGTTAGTTATCTAATCCATTTCATTGTACTAAAGATAGAAAATCATTCAAACTTCGGTAGAATGATATTATGGCTTCAATTCAACTTTTCATTATCTAAAAAGTGCTAAATTTACAAATAGAGTTACGTTACAAATTTGTTAGTTATTTCATCCATTTCATCATACTAAATTAGCGAAAAACTTCAATGGAATGGTATTATGGCCTCAATTCAACTTTTCATTATCCAAGAAGTGCTACATTTACGAATGAGTTACTATTACATTCCAAAATGTTCTGCGATAGGAATTTTTCGAGGAGTTTTAGGGATCGTACTAAAGTTATGAAGTTGAAAAGGTGATTAATGAAATTTTTGGGGAAAAAATATAATTGCAAGAATTATCCTAGAGATTTGAAAATGTAAACAAGAGATTTCTCCTAATAACGGCTAAGCTTCTAGATAAAACTATTTATATAGGTGAGAGGTTATTCAAACTACTTGACTCCTTTATATGCTATGTTATGGAGCCCAATTGAGTTGTCTTAAAATTTCATTATAACTAGGCAACCTTCATTAGGTTGTTCTAGAAATTCACTATAACCTAAAAATCTTCATTGGGTTGCTCTAAAAGTTCATTATAACTAGGAATCCTTCATTGAGTTGTTATATATATATGAGTAATCTCTTGTAAACAAACCATCATTCATTATAGTGCATTATTATAGCGGCTAAAGAAAGGACGTAGTCTCACATTGAGACGAATTTGTATAAATCTTTGTATTCTTTATTTTTCACCCTCTATTTATTAATTTAATCCTAACAACTGGCATCAGAGGCAAGTTCTAATTGAAAACGATGGCTGGCGATGATGGAGATCAACACTCAGAATCACCAAGTTTGATCGTGTTGATTTTGCATTCTAGAATATGCAGATAGATTATTGTCTTCACAGTAAAAATATACACCAACCATTGGATGAGAAACCAGAAACTATGAGGAATGATAATGGAACCTTCTTGATAGACAAGTGTTGGGAGTAATTCGGCGTCGAAGAACGTGGCTCATAACATTGCAAAGGAGAAAACCACTCCAGAACTGATGAAGGTATTATCTGACATGTATGAGAAGCCTCAGCGATGCAATAAAGTTCATCTCGATGAAGAAGCTATTTAATCTAAAAATGGTAGAATGTGCTTCGATGGTAGGTTGATGAATTAGGCATAGCAATTAGCTAAGTTACCAAAAGGGAAATAGGGCCTTGCAAAATAAATGGATTTATTAGATAAAAGATGAACATGATGGTAGCATGCAATACAAAGCAAGGCAAGTTGTAAAAGGTTTCAGCAAAAGGAAAACATCGACTATATCAAGATTTTCTCTCCTGTTGTTAAACTAACCACTATTAGAACAATACTTGGACTGGTGGCAAACAAGAACTTGCACTTGGAGCAGTTGGATGTAAAGACAGCCTTTTCTCATGGTGATTTAGGTGAAGAAATTTACATGATGCAGCCATAAGGTTTTCAAAGTATATGGAAAAGTGAAACTAGTGTGCAAACTTCAAAAGAGTTTGTATAGTCTTAAATAGGCTCCAAGGTAGTGGTAAGAGAAATTTGACAGTTTTATGTGTAGCAGTGGGTTCTTGAGGTGTCAGACAGATCATTGTTTCTATGCGAAGAGTTTTGAGACTCCTACATTATCCTACTACTTTATGTTGATGATATGTTGATTGCAAGTGAGCGCAAACAAGAAATTGATAAACTGAAAAATGAGTTGTCCAAAGAGTTTGCAATGAAGAATATGGGTGTTGCAAAAGAAATCCTTGGAATGAGAATTATTAGGGACAAACATATTAAAATGTAATGGAGAATGTGATGAAGATGTTGAGATTAAACATTGCTAATGCAAAATCGGTGAGTACTCCATTGGCTAGTCACTTGCTATCTAAGAAGCAATCACCTTATCTGAGTGGATTCTTAGATACTTGAGCTTCGCTATTGGTAGTCTTATGTATGCTATGCCTGTTCGTTTTAAAAATATCACATGCAGCTTTGTGAGTGATTCCATGTAAGTCGAGGCGTTGAAGTGGATTCTTAGATACTTGAGAGGCAAAAAGTCGATGATTTTGATTAGTCTCAAGTTGTGAGATTGTTGTCAGAAGTAGTTGGTGGATTAGTCTCCCGGTGGGTGATTGTTAAGTCGCGTGAGCTACACTGACACTGAGTGCGGATAGATCGAGGGCTCGTTGGCATCACCCCGTGAAATGTCCACGGCATTTCTATTTTCTTAAGTAAAAGTATTTTTCAGGATTTTGCTTTTGTAATTGAGTTGCCCTAAAATTTCTTTATAACTAGAGAACATTCATTAGGTTGCTGTAGAAGTTCATTAAGACTAGAGAACTTTCATTGAGTTGTTCTAGAAGTTCATTATAACTAAAGAATCTTTATTGAGTTGTTATATATATAGGACTAATATCTTGTAAGCAAATCATCATTTATTATAGTGAATTACTGCAGCGGTTGAAGACATGACATAATCTTAGCGAACCTCTATAAATTTTTGTATTCTTTATTTTTCATCGTTTATTTATTATTCTAATCCTAACATTATTTAGTGTTTTCAATTTTTTTAGATTAGTAAAAATAGTAAAAGACTGTAAAATGATTTCCATACCATGGAATACGGGTATAGTACGACAAATGAGGCACCGATTAACCCCGTAGATGATGGGGTCTATCCTCTTATGGAAAATAGTTTTTTTTTCTGATTCATATGAAACAAGTAATGTGATTACTTATATAATTCACTCATCGTTTCCAATGTCTAAGTCTCTTTCAAGATTGTGAGATGAAATTTCCAATATAAAAGAAATTGTCTTTTTTGATTCATATGAAACACTTAATGTGATTGTTTATCTATGTTAGTCATTATTTCATTGTGTAAATGAATGAAAAGTGTACACACTTAATGTGATTGTTTACAAGATGAAGTTTTATGTGAATGCAAAGCAACGAAAAGTGTACTTTAATATAGATAATGAACTACGTGAGTTGTTGTTACACTCCTTGAGTGAGTCATCGTCTCTTAGAGGGGCTAATAGACTTTTAAAATTTTTGGAGTGCTTCTCGATAAACTGTGGGATTAAGTGGGATAAAATTAATGGAGATATGATTAAAGTGGATTTGAGTATATTGATATGATATGATTTTGAAAACATGTTTATGAATGATTATAAATACTTATAAGTTAGTCAAATATTATTTTTATTCACACATTCTGTAGGACCTACAACTTTTATTTACTTTTTATTTACACATTCTGTAAAACTCACAGCTTTATAATCTACAAAAACCTTTACTAAACAAGCTATGAGAAAATTCATTCGTGGTCTCCAATGTTTCTTAAGTGTGGTAGTCATGTACTCGACCTTTCTTTTCATCACGTTATAAATTGCATGTTTTCATACTTAACAACTTACATATACAATTGATAACTAGAAGTGTGATCATGGAACTTTATAATAGTTTTCTCAATTCAAATATGCGAAATACAATGTTAAATTGTACTATTAATCAAAATATCGTTTATTACAAAATAGCACTCTGACCAACACTTGCTTCCATTTATTCCAATGAATTCGAAGGTTGCATAAACATTGTCTCAAAGACATTGTGCAAAAATACTCTCTAATTTGTTCAAAATGAAATTAGGTGGGTTAAGGACATGTATAGGATATATTTATGTTAAGTTTAGAACTTATATAAATGTTGTAATATGTTTGAAGTGCCGAACTGTTGTAACCACCTTTGACAAAGTGAAGTGCAGATATATGTTATGATCTTGAGTGGCTCTGCTAGGTCCAACTTTGACGAGGTGTTTTGTTGAGTTAATCTCCCATGTGAGATGGGTTAAGGTGACCGTCCATGTGAGATGGGTGTATAACAATAATTTCTCAAGTCCGACCCTAACTATATTTATGTTAGGCAAGGACTTAGACTCAACCGCTATTGGGGCAATGCGACGCTTGACATTTTGTACAACGGTTATGTTGGGAGAAGCTCAGGATCCGTATCATCATCTTGTGGCTTTGCAACCCAAAAAATTCGCCTCGACACATAGACATGATTGTAACTCTCATCACACATCCTTTCACACAACAAATCTCACCATTTAAATTATCAAGCTCACTATTAAGGTTTGACCACTAGTTGAGTGTTGATAGTAGGGATCGTCAAAAATATTACACATACATACATATATATATAAGTTGCACAAAATAAATATTTACTCCGTCCCTAGTGGAGATAAAGTATTGTGGGTCGATTGAGTTTTTCACTTGGAACCATCTTGATGAGATATATATGCCATTTTTTTAAAATTAAAATAAGTGAATAATAAATAAATTTTAAAATAGTTGTCTACTAAATCAAAATACATAATAGATACTATGAGATAGTGTGCTTCCTATTGGAAAACTATTCTAAACGAGACATGACATTTTTTTTCTTTTTATTGTCTGTCAAAGATCAAATTTGGGAGAAAATCTCCACATTTTCATTCAATATCTCAAAAAATAAAAAAGCAACTAAGTGTTTCAACAAAGTTTAAATACTACGAAATAATTGAATATCCTATTAATAATAAATGCGCAAAACTCTTTGTAGAAAATTTTGAATTGAGATTCGAAAATTGTGTTGAAATCTTGACTTTATATTCGTTGTGAAGATATATGTATCAATTTTGACTCTCTAATTTCTCCACATATTTTGCACGTTGGTTCCCCATTTTTGGTATTTTTAGTTCCGTTTGACCCTTAAGTCGATCCCGACGGGTAGTATTGTCATAATTGACTTGATTTATACATATTCTAACCTAAATACGACAGATTTTGGTGATTTTCAACGATCTATATGAGAAGTGGAGAACGAAACCTCGAATGATAAGATATGCAAGAATATAGGTAAGTAACGATTCAGTTACAATACAATGTAATAGTATTTATATTATAATGTATTCCTATGTGATTACACGAAATGTATTGTTGCTATAAATATCAACATATGATTAGAATATTTGGGATATGATTTGATTATTTGATGTTGTTGTGAATGTACATGAATTTCCATTGTACTACTATTACTTGTCATTATGGCTCGTATATAGTGCACGAGAAACTATTTATTTTATCGTACTAAAGATAGCAAAACCATTTAAACTTCGACGGATTAGTATTATGACATCAATTCAACTTTTCATTATTCAAAAAGTGCTAGACTTTTTAAATTGCTAAAATATTTAGTTTTGATTGTTCCATGGAAATAACTTATTCATGTAAGAAAGAAAAAAAAACCACCAAATTTGAGAAAATATTTTCCAGTAATTTTGGCCAAATTCAAAATTGTCTTGGAATTCTACATCTAAATAATTTTTATTTTTCTATTTAAGCTAGAGGACTTTTCGTACATTATTTTTTAGTAAAAAGAAAAAAAAGTTGTACAACTAAATAATTTTTTCTATTTAAGCTAGAGGACTACAATATTCGATCAATTGTGTACTTGAATTTTCAAAACCATGTGACATAATTAATTTTAAGATCACTTATTGAGTCACATATTTTCAATTTGTTTAACAATATGAGCTAAACCTCTATTAGATGCTAATGATAAAACCAACGCTTGGAAACTAATTCCACATTAATTATTTGATTTGACTTCTTTAGTTAATATATATTTTTTTTTTATGATATAGACAGTGATTAATAATCTTTTTCTCTCTCTCTTCCACCAATATTTAATATGTAATTTTTTTTTATCTTGTGTACTATAAATCCATCAAAGAGCACGAGTGTACATTCACCAATAACTAATGCGATATATTCACAAATCGAAAAATAAATAATAATAACTTTAGATTGTAAAAAATATTAACTTTTAATATAAAAAATTTAAAAAATTAAAAGACGGACTAATTTTCATTTACCCTCAATACTTCGGTCCCTTTTAACAAATTTCCACGTTAGTCAATTGCCAGTGTTATACACGTGTAAGAGTGCGCGTGAGTTGCACGAATTCCTATGAACCTCGTACAAAACTCGGTCAATAATTGTTTTTTCAAACAAGCAACATTAATATCCATGTGACTCACCAACTCTCCTGACTAATCGCCTTATTGGAGTAAAAAGTAATCATCAACATTTTATTAATTATTATTAATATTTAATAGTAGAAACAATTAAAATATATATTTTATCGTTACATCACTATAGTAGAAGTAGAGTTCACTTCAAATTTCTAAATATCGACTCAAGTCGAGAAAAATAGATTTTGGGAGCCTAATTTTGAGCACGATAACCTTAATTTTCAATAATTACAATCTAAAAATTAGGACTTAAAACAGCAATTGAAATCCTTTATTGGTTTTTACTAGATCGGTTAATTTTTTTGGAGAACTGATAAATACTTTTGGTACAAAAATAAGTTATGATAAGATGTGCTCAATTTTTTACACTCTTGCAGTCTTGCTACGTTTAAACAATCCTGATCAAATAATCGAGTCAATCAAAATATAATTATAATATCTTGAAGTTATTTTGAAAAAAATAAATCCAGTTTGCACATGTTGGGGGGCATTTTGAAGTCTAAATTTGAACAAATAAACATATACCATCTCTAGTTGCCTAAGCCTTTGGACTAGATGGTTTAAGATGATGTCAGAACAAAAAAATGATTGTGTCAGAGTTACAAATTTAGAAAAAATGTGTATGTTTTATGATTTTGATTAAAAAACAAGTCATCCTACTTGTGAGGAGATGTGTTTGTCTTGTCTCTAACAGTGCAACATTTTAGATGGGTCGGTTTAACAAGTTCTATCAATGTATTGGTATTGTATATGTAGGTTTATTGAGGAATATTTTGATGAATAAATTCGTGTGGAAAATTGATTGTTTGTTACTCTTTACTTGTACGATTTTGTTGGTCGCAAATGCTATGATGAATTTATTTTGTGCGATTATGTGGTTGTGTTTGTGAAAGCAAGATGGAATCATAAATTAAATGAAATCCCCTCAAAGAGTTTATCACTAAATGAGCATATGAACAATTGGAAAATATTTGATTAGATTAGTAAGCTTATCGCTAAATGAGCATATGAACAATAGGCAATATTTTATTTTATTTCAAGGATTGACTTCTTATACACTTTAAAAATTCGTATTTGGATGGTGTAAATTCAACTCGAGACTTCTAAATATCATCTAAATATTGTTATTTTGTCTATGGGACAACGATTGTATAAACAGTTTAATCAATATAGCAAATTATAGCGAAGAGTATATGAACAACAAAGAAAGTCCTATTATAGTTATGTTGCACGACTATGGTCATTATGACACTTTGGAGACTGTCTTGGATCAAAGTGCCCGTAAAATAGACCAAGAGAGGCCTATGGTAGATATCGAATCTGAAATTTATTGATGAAAATCATTGCTTTGAATAGTTTGTTTAGGTTTGAAAGCATTTGTGGGCTAGCCTGCCTTCCCATCCAGCCTGACCAGCCACAAAATCTGGACAGGACCACGCCCGTAAGCAGGTCGTTGCTGTTTTCTTTGCAACTAGACCAGTCTGTCCCGATTGACACCACTACATTACATATTAACACTATGAATTGCTTCGACAATATTGTTAATACGCTCAGTCCCACTTGTCCATTGATGGTCTATTGGTCCTGGAAGCCACAGTTGTACCTTAGAAAGTTGCCAGAAAGAAATACTTGTTTTTATTCAAGAAAAAAGTAGTACATTTGCTGGAATGCCAAACAAATGAAATTAGGTTTAATGGTAGCCATATACCTTCCATTTGTTATGGCATAGACACGGGGTATCAATTTTTGAGGTACTTTTTGTGGGCTATGTTTTGGGGGGTACTTTTTGTGGGCCTGATTTATATTCGTTTTTCATGAATACCTCTTTCATTCCCTTCCATCCAAGTCATTGTATAATGAACACAAATACAATGTATCTGCTTTCCCACTTTTTTGATTCACAGATTGAAGGCAGTCCACGTTTCGCACAACCAGATTTGTGGTTTTTCTTCGATTTTAACATAAGTTTAATCAAAACTTGGTTTTAGAGGTATAAAGCCGACTGAACCAAATATGAGGCATGTCGAAGTGACATTCTTATCTTGTCTTTTACAATTAAAATATTTCTTTGGACGAGTCGACAAAAACTCCTTTCATCAGCCGCAAGCTAAGAATTAGAGTCAAAATTCCCGACAAAACCAAATCCTACAACAAAGAATGGCATGGATTGGAGAAATAGGTACATGAAGAAGTGGATCCTCCCAAATGCAAAGTCATAGCACCCACAAAATAAGAGGTGGAATGCAATAAAGAACTCTAGGAGATGTAGCCAGCAATATTTGATGATAAAAAAAAAAAAAAATGTTGGAATATCAAATTCTCATATTACACATTTCATGTTAAATTGTTAACGTTTTTGGTGGAGAAAATTGTACACACAGTATTAAAGAAAGAAAAAGAAGTTAAAATCTTGTTATACTGTTATATGCATTATGTGTAAGAGATAGACACACAAGATCATTAGATAGACACACAAGATCATTAATCCGATTATTTTATTTGTCGACTCAGAAATTTTACCTTTGCCAATTCCGATACTAAGTCTCAGAATCTTGAGCCCATTTCCAAGTTTCTCAGTGACAATCCATTCAATGACTCTTCCTACCTCAAACAGGCCTATTAATGTGTCCTTTGTTTGATGCATAGCCATGACATTTTCTGGACTTAAAAAAACCAATAGGTGAACTAATCTGGGAAAAAATAGCATATGGAACAAGGTCGTAAAATCAGCATGTTGTGTAAGCTGGACTCGACAACACGAAAGATTATTAAGAAAAAAAAAAAGTTTTGATTTTTGGGTATTGTAGTGTATCTAGTACTGCGAATCGAACATGTAAAATCGGACATTGGATTCCCGACAGTGTTGAGAAGAGTGATTGTAGATGGAATATAAACAGCTCCCCATTTAGGAACTTGCAGTACAGGGACAAAAACAGATGCAGGAAAAACCACAAAGTAAAAGACAAAAGGTGGCAACAATCTTTCTAGCAAAGAAGAAACTATAAATCGGAGACCCTTTTTTCTACTAATGAATTCGACAAATAATTATCTTCCTCTCTTGTTCTATCTTCTCCTCCCCCGGCCTCGTCAAGAGCCAAAATTCTCATTCTTGTCATCAATTCATAACGCAATTTTGGATATGATTAATCAGCACAGTCAACAAAATTTTAGTTTCTTTTTCTTCCTTAATAGTGTTGCAACTCATAAGAGTCATAAGATCAATATACTTGCTAAATTTCCATCGAGTGTGAACGAGGGCAATTTCCAGGTTGTGCACGAGAAACGATACAGAGCGTCGCAAGAAATTATGGTGAGGTTGAAAATCAGCATCAAAGATGGCAACACAACCTTATGAGAATTGAAACAAAGGGCTAAGCAATCTATGACACACCATTCTTGACTTTTGATTTGTTGAAGACAAAATTTAAATAACAAAATATCTTCAAGTGAATGTAACATATCATCTCGTTCATTAATTTTTTATTCATGTCAATGTAATAACCGCGTAAGTTACCTTTTGGCATTTCTAGTATGAAAAGTCATAGTCCTTGTATCGATAAATGAGTTTGATCAATGCACGATTACTCTTATTATATCATCTTTCTTTATATTGTGCATGTATGAATTTAATTTAACTTAGTAAATTTATTGAAAGCGCCTTAAAACGTCCATTTTATAGGGTTAAAATGAAAAAAGACCATGTTTTAAACTTTTTGCCAAACCGACTCTCTTTCTTACTTAACAAAGAGTAACATATCATATATACACTTTCTTAAGAAAGATTTACACAACCAACTTGACTTCTTATTTTATCGACTAGAACCAATAAAGTTACCTTAAACATTTCCATACACGTATAAAAACATAAATCAGACTCTAAATGTCGTTTCATGGTGCGAATAAGAGGATCCCTAAAAGCTTTCCACTTCTACAAGAATGACTAAAGGCATAGAATAAAACCTTGATGGCAGGGTCTGTTGAATAATCAAGAACTTGAATTATAATACGATCCGCGGGCCATGAAAGCCCATAAGCAGCTCCAATAGACAACTGATATACCTAAATAAAAATTATACAATATCATGAATATAATAAATCAAGAGCAATAAAAATTAAAATCCCATTGAATAATTTAGGAAAAAGTATATTCAAATTGTTTGAAGCACGTGTAAGTCTATAAGTCTACGGCTGAACACGCACTTTTATGAACGGCTGCGGTTTAGATTTATTATAACTTTTAAAATTCTTATATCCACATCCAAATGCATCACAATAAAAAATTTAATACACCTAAACCAATAAATTAACTATAATTAAAAACTGTGATTATTTGTCAAATAATTGATACGTAAATGATCTCCATTTAATTTTATCTGCAAAATTCCATTCATTTATAGCTCGTTTTTCATATTAAAACCCTTATATTTATGAGCGATGGTACTTGAACCCATTGTTTTTGTCTAATCCCATATACCAGTTTCATTTATAAGATCTAAAAGTATAAATAGTTAAAGATAAATTAAATTTGTTACTTCAAATTTTATTTTCGACGCTATGCGATTAGAGTGTAAATGCATTACCTCTATAATGGTTTGATCAGAGCCTGAGGAAGTAAAACAACTATTGACTTGGGCTCGCCATATTCTTGACCAGAGTTGAGAAAAACTAAAATAAATAAATTAAAATTGTAATATATTCTCTACCCAAATATTTAAAAAATAAAATAAAAACTAAAAATTAAAGAATACAACTACAATTAGAACCTTAAAATCGAAAGAAATAAAAAGCCCAATTCATTACAATGTCACAACTCACAACATCAGCAAAAGACAAAATCATCATCAGTGGCTGGAACTTCATATTTTATTCTTTTTCTTTTTTTTTTCCCACTTTTGCAGCAAATAAAGGGACCATCAAGATAACGGGTCCTTAAGCATATGTTTGGCAACGTTTAAATTATAATTTCAGCTGATGAAACTAGTCAAACATACTTTTTTTCCACACATTTAATAAGACCCACAACTTACAACCCACTTTTTAACCACACATTCACCAACTACTTATATTATAAGTACTTAAAAAATAATTTCGGCACTGCCAAAAATTGTTCAGATTATAGAGTCCAATGTAACACTGGTTAGAATATACAACAATCACCTCAAAACCTAATGACACTGGCGTTGGGAAGAGATTTTGCGTGGACCCTTACCAAAATATTAAATCCAATATGATCGTCACAAGGACGAACATCATAATATACTACGTTCGACATAAACAGAGAAAGAGAACAGAAAATATGAAAGGAAGTACTGCCTCCATTACAACCAACATTCTTGATAAGAAGCAACAAACTAACAGCTTCTCTAGAGGACAGCTAACCGTAAACAAAGAATGGTGAGAAGGAATTATCACTTGAGTTCTAGAAAGATGCGAATACTGCAGCCAAATGGATGATCAAATATTGATGGAATCTCATCTTCTGCAAAGAAATGAATGAAGTCAAAAGATTTCGCAACTGAAGCCTATTTTTCATGCAATCAAAGCAGAAAATACAGTTACACTATCATTCACAAACATACCTATAACAGCTTTTATTCTTTTGACATATTTGCGGACATAATGCATGAATTTTGACCATTCTTAAAAGTACTCAAAGATGATCTGCAGACTGATCCCGCTAGAAGATTTTGCACCACAGAAACGGATGAATTATTCATGCAGTCACTGAAAACCACAGTTTTAGCATCTCCTGCGATGTAATGTCTGATAGATTTGATTGTATCAAAGTAACTGCCTTCACAAGGCACTTCCAATCCATCAATAACCTATATTCATGAAAAGATAGTATCAGAAAAATATACAAGTACCTATATATTTCAAGATCTTCCCAACTACGATCTCTTTTTTCCAATTTTCACATTTAACTTGTATATATGACCCATAGAATGGTACATGAGATAAAATAAGGAAAAAATTCGAGGATAACAAAAAATTACCAGTAAGGAAACCCCAGATATGTCAACCGCCTTTAAGGAGACAAGCTCCAATAGTCTCTGAGGGGTGGAGACGAGAAATTCTGGTTCACAACTCTTTAAACTGTCAAGTAATACAATTATTTAAGGCGAGAAGCTTTATGCACTAAATAAGATCCTGGATTGAATGGCTTAAACAGATGGAAAGATAATTATACTACAAGTCACGTATTTAACATCGCAGGAATCGACAAGTTGAATATAAATGGCTCACAATAATAAACATGAATGTCTGCTCAAAACCTCCTAATTGCTTATTGCACATTCATCAGTAATATCATTATGTCATTGTAATAACATCTTGAATGGACTACTCTTCCAGGATCACTCATCAAAATGACGAAAACTAAACTATTTGAAAAGAACCGAACTATTTCCAGCTTTCAGGAAACTCTCAACCTTTTTCTGGCACAATTAAACCAAAACTTATGAAGTCCTGAAAATGACAGACATACGATCATGTTTTCTTGTGTCTAACTAATTGCATACAAATATATGACAAATAATCAAATCGCTCTAGTGAAATATTTCACGTGCAGGCTTGCTTATTTTGCAATCTAGTTTTCATAGCACATAATACAAAGACAATACATAAACAAGCTTACTTATAGGTTAATCATCATGAATATATATTAAATTACAAGGGTGTACTACACTACTACTACATATCTATTACCATGGATATTTTAGGGATTGGGAATGTAACCAATATAAAACTTCATACACTGAAATATTTAAATAACACATCTTGCGCCCATAAATTTGGTCAGGATGCTAACCCATTAATTTGATGATCTATGGAGGCACCTGAATGCAGACTCACTGTATGAATTCCGAGAGCTTTCAAAGGCTTGCACACTTGGCGTACCTGATAATGGGTAGAACATAGCCATTGAAATTATTTAACAATTCAGGACAGATATTGAAGTATATAGTATCCAAAGAACAGGTGGAATTTAGTTTTTGTAGAATCACGCAGTATCTCGGGGATAAAGTTAAGTTATAGAGCTTGTCCATTTTACCTTGCAAGGTAAACAATTGTTTTTCTACAAGCCAGTAGAAAACATATTTCAGATTCAAACAGTAAGTAGTGTCAGAAGGAAAGGCTGCAATTTTGATTTCAAAATAGTTTAGAAAGTAGTTTCTGGCAATCAAGTGTATACTAAAGGCATATTAAACCTCAGAGACAAGTAAAACCAGAGAGTAACTTATAAACATTAAGGCAAAGAGGGAAGACATTAAGCAATGTGTGATGGATATTCGAAATCTAGCAGAATTTAGTATACCAACCTGAGAGGCTTTTTCTTGGGATGGTACAAGGAATAAAAGGAAAGGACCAGTAAACGACAGGCCCTCTTTCTCCTTTCGTGCAATGGTATCAGCAGCAGTTGATGCCATCCAAGCAATTTGCTGAATCGTGGAATCGGCTCCACTGGTCTCCAAAACATTTTTTCCATTTGAATAGAAATTCCAGAACTCGATCCCCCATGCATAGGCAAAAAATGGTTCGTCTTCACAATTAAAGGTTCCACTATGACACAGTGCATTCTGAATTGAATTCAGACACATAATCAAAAATTTTGATGGACATTCTATGTTGTTTTCAAAACCATGTTTGTTCTCCACATGCTTAGGTCCATCCCCATTACTCATCTTGACCATTTCTTTTCCAAAATTGACTGCATTATCTTGCATCATTAGTTCTTGCTTTTGATGATCAATATGTGCATCATTATTATCCAGAGACCTTTTCCTTATTTTAACACTATTCTTGTCAATAGGCATCCTATCTGCTTTGGAACGCACAGGTTTCTTCCTTTTCTTTCCAGGATCAATTGTCACATCTCTGTCATTAAAGGGGTCCTCAGGCGTGGGAAGGCTAAAACACATACCCTGACAATGAAACAATAGGTGCTAAGGTACATGACAATAATCATTCTTTGATCATCATCTTGAAGCAACAAGAAATAGAAAAATGGCATAAACATAAAATTATTGTTTCCCATGAGCAATAAAAATTCGAATTGGAGGAAAACTTAGTGTATGTTTAGTGGAGTTTAAAAGTAGTTTTTTAGGAGATTTTAAAAAAAATTGGTAAAATGTATGGTTGAAAATGAGTTTGGGAAAAAAAAAAGTTTAAAAAAATGGGTCCAAACATGCTCTTAGTAACAAACAAGACACATTGGATAGCAAAACTCACTTCCAGAAAGCCATAAACTCATATTCTAACTTGGAATAATTTCACAAACATAAGCTACTCAAACACCAATTTGCAAATTTGGCAAAGGGAGAAAACCTTAAGAGCTAGAAACACCTACATTTACAATTTGCAAGCCAACCCTTTTTTTTTCAATGCAATTGAAGTTAATAATTGGAGAAGAAATTGTGTACACAAGGTGCAGAGGCTTTTACCTATAAAAATTCAAAACTATTTTACAAAACTCATCCACTTATCAGAAGCAATGGGATTGTTTGTCTACTCCAGAGAGAACCATAACAAAAGCAACAGCAAGCTAAGACATTGTTCCCAATAAACTTGAAAACATCAACATGAATTCTTTTTTCTATTTTGTTCAATCCAAATAACATTTTCTAAATCGTCCAATGAAATAAAAAAATTCGCTACCACCCAGCCGTGTTAATCATGAATTGAATTGTTTGTCTGTCCCTGTGTATAGAACCATCTTCAGATATAGGATGCATATGTCCCAACCATCCAATTCTTCAAGGACCATTAATTGAATTTTTTTCCTTCTTTATTGCCATTTTGTATTCTAAAACACCTATTATTTCTAGCTCATTCTCCCTTCTTGAGCACCGATTCCCCGAAATACACGTTACATTTGTTCATAATGTAGCTGCCTCGCATAATATTCCAAGAAAAAAAAATCTACAATTCTTGACAATAAAATCCAGAAAATCCCACCAAAATCACATAAACCCAGAATCTCTTTACTCCCAAAATTTTCACCAAAATCAAAAGAAAAACATTATCCAAAAAACCCAGAATGAACAAGAAAAAACTCCTTGGTTTAAGGTTACCTGACAGTTACTGCGTTTGCCAGACATCCGCCGCTTCTTGGCGGCGATAATGGAAGCAACGCGAGCGGAAACCTTTGAGGAAGAATATTTGTTTTCCTGCTTGTTTCTGGTCTTTCTGTTCTTTCTTCTCCTTATTGAATCGTCACTTTTTCCCATTTCTTCAGTAACTAGTGAAAGGTTTCAGGCGGCTTCTGCGGTTTCATGCTCTAATTCTGTGGGTGTTTAGGGTTGGGGTTTGTGGATATATTTGGAATTTGTGTGAAAGTCTACGGGTTTTGTCGTCCTTTGACAGCCTGAGAACATGTTTGGCCTAAGAACAGTAAAAGGAAAAATTACATATGGGATCCTCAGCCTATTGAAAATATAGTAAGTAGGTTCTCAGTCTAATATCAAGAATGTTACCTTATGTTAAATTTTCTTTCTTTTCTGCCGAACCCTTTCTTTTTTTTAGTATTTGAAATCCATAGTTACATTAAGTTAAATTTTAGGGTAAATAGCACCAGAGGTCCTGAATTTTTAAGGGATCCTGAACCTTTATTTACTAACAACTAGAGTCACGAACCTATGAAATATTAGCGCCTGAGGTCTTTTTTTGACAGAAATCATCAGTTTAACTTAGGGATGGCAACGGGCCGGGGCGCCCCCGCCCCGTCAGAGAATTTTTATCCCGATACCCACCCGCCTTCCGCTTTAAATTAGAATTGGTCAAGGGTAGGTAGCGACTCTGCCTGCTTGCTACCCCATTTTATTTTTATTTTTAATTTTTAATTTTTTTTAACCATGATTTTCAAAATTTTTAAAAAAATATTTGGGGGTCACACTACTCTCATGGGACCCCGCCCGGGACAATTATTCCTGTCTCGCACTCCACCCCGAATACCCGATTGTCTGGGGCAGGGAAATTTTAAATGGCGCGGGGCGCGGGGTAAATTGCCATCCCTAGTTTAACTGTTAAATAGTCAAAATTTTGTTAAATATACCATTTTACCTTTAAATTGAATAATTAAAAAAAATAAAAATAAAAATTGCAACTAAACCCTAACCAACAAAACATAAAATTACAACCAAATTTCAACCCAATCACTTCTTATTCACCAAAATTACTGCCGCCCATCACCACCACCAACTACTGCCAACCACCACCCACCGGTGAAAACTCCAGCTGAGACCCATTGGAGTAGGAGATGCCTTTCTCCCAAGAGTTTATGCAAAAACTGTGATTGAAAAAATACCCCCATGAGCGATTCCTTCAATCCGGTCCCAATTGGCTATGACTCGATCCTTCCCTTGCCAGACCTGGACTCCAATGAGGACGGACCACCCTCGGTCACCCTCACTACCATCCATATCGGTCTCACGCCAACCCAAATAGGCCCCACGCCAAAAAACAGCACCACATCCGCAATAGGCCTAGGTTTAACCCCTAGCGCAGCTGCGACCTACTCTATCGGACTCGTGACCACCGGCCAGCCTCCGATTAGTTCACCTACCATGGACGACCAGTTTGATGTCTCCATTAGCGCCCTAGGGTTGGGGCCTGCTGAATTGCCATCGGATTCCTCGCGTGGGGCGAAACTCAGTGAATGCAATTTCATTTGGGTTTGTTGCATGTAAAAATATGAGAGAAAATATGTGGAGAAATAGATCTCTGTATTGAATCAATACAGGAATCTATTTCTCCACATATTTTTACATGGTATCAGAGCGACGATTCTGAGCAACAAGGTCTGGTACAAAAACTATAGAAGCGACGATTGTCCAATCGGATCCCATGGCACTACAGCAATCCGATCATCCCGGCTTAATCTCTATTTCTAAACCACTTCCATTCTCATTTGGCTTTTTAAGGTGCTGGATGTGTATGAAATGGTGTGGGATTTGTGGTGGTTGGTGGTTGGCGGTTGGCGGCGGTTGAGAAAGGAAAAAATCGGTAGTGGTGGCAAAGGTAAAAGTGGGAAAGTTTTGGAGTGCTCTGTTGCCGTCTGCAAGCCTATCCTAGTGTGAAGTGGGAAGGTTTTGGAGGCAAGCTAGAGCCAAAATATGGAGTGCTATGAGCGCTCCAGTGAGAAATGATTTACTAAAATAACCTGATGAGTTGTGGAGTTTTCACCAGTGGGTGGTGGTTGGCGGCAGTTGGCGGTGGTGATGGGCGACAGTAATATTGGTGAAAAAGAAGTGATTGAGTTGGAGTTTGGTTGCAATTTTATTTTTTGTTGGTTGGGTTTAGTTACAATTTTTTTTTAATCATTCAATTTAATGGTAAAATAGTCTATTTAACATAATTTTGACCATTTAACGGTCAAACTGACAGTTTTTGTCAAAAAAAAGGACCTCGGTGCTAACGTTTCATAGGTTCGAGACTCCGGCTGCTAGCAAACAAAGGTTCAGGACCCCATCGTTACAACATTCAAAAGTTCAGGACCTCTAGTGCTATTTACCCTAAATTTTAACCTTTCATTTTTTTAGTATTTCAAAATCCTTAGTTAACAATGTTACCTTGTGTCAAATTTTATTTTTTTCTGTTGAACCTTCCATTATTTTAGTATTTAAAATCCTCAGTTAAAAATGTTTAAATTTTCTTTTTTTCTTGTCGAACCTTATGTTTAGTTTCTGACTAAAAATCGGTTTTATGAGAAAATTGATTTTTTGATTCCTTATTCTAGGTCCTAATGTTGAATAAAATATGTGTCTACGGTGTACCATTATTCAACCAATCTGACGAAGTGTACTAAATGCAAATTAAAAATGGCTAACTTTTAGATTAAAGAATATATCCGTTTAGAGTTGTCAAGTGCAATTAAAAATGGCCAAATTGTCAAAACTTGATAAAAATCCACTTTCCAACTGTAGCAAACATAGGCTTAATTAATAGCTCATTATCTTTGTTACATTTTCAATAGATTGAAAACTCCAACTATAATTTCCCCAAAGTAAAATTACTCTCAACATTGTGTTATCAAACTATGTTTTGATTAACTCTTTTTTTTCCCTTTATTTTACACACCCAAAAAAAAAAAAAATCATTTTCTTTTTAAAATATATTTTTTATTTACTATCAAAACAAGTAACTTAATTTGTAACTTTCATCACTAAAATTATTATATGTAAATTATGGCAAACGTCTCCAATCTTTAATTTCATTTGCACTTTTTCGTTTCCAATCTTTTTTCCGGACTACTTTGCCTTTAACCTTCAAAAAATAAGTATCATTCATTTAACTGAAACCACTTTCATCCATTCCATTAATCAACCTATTTGACCTCAAAGATCAAAAATTGAAGGGATAATTGTATGAAAGGTCCACAACCTTTTAAAATTATTGAGAATATGCTTCTAACTTAAAAAAATAGCATAACACATCCCTGGCGTATGAAAATTTGGCATGATAGGTCATTTATGACAAAATTACACTTCCTTTTAACAAAACAAAAAAACGAAAAACAAGAAGAAAGAAAAACATGATTGAAAACTAACAAAATGTATCCTAAAAATAAAAATTAAGAAATATACCCCAAAAAAATAAAAAGCAAGAAATATGTCATCTTCTCAAAAAACTCAAAATCCAACAATAAATAATAACCACTTCAATTTTTTTGCTGATAGCCCTTTCTTGCCCATGGTACAAAGGTTCAAACCTACCATAATGCTCAACAAAAAGAAATTATAACCACTTCTATTTGGCTTGGAATGAGCTGGGTCCTTAAATGCCACCGGTGCCTTTTACTATACTTTGGTAGGGTCGATAGAAGAAGTGTGACTGAATGCATTTGGTGCCCCGGGATTGTGGTATAGGCACCTTAAAAATTCTCAGAATCCAGGCATATAGTAACTAAGTATCTAAAATCAAATTTTGCATCAATAGTTCCGGTGACTAAGCTGCCGTCCTCC
Organism: Forsythia suspensa; assembly: GCA_023638005.1. Taxonomy (NCBI): domain Eukaryota; kingdom Viridiplantae; phylum Streptophyta; class Magnoliopsida; order Lamiales; family Oleaceae; genus Forsythia; species Forsythia suspensa. The sequence goes on along the minus strand of CM042674.1, from coordinate 31,395,660 downwards.
AGGTTAGGACTCGCTGCACAGGACATTGATAATCAAACGTTGTTACAGATATGTACACGCGCATTTAGAAGCACCTAAACAACACAAAAAAAAAAAGAAAAGAAAAAAAAGAAGTGCAATGGATCCTGACCTCAACAATGATATGATGTAGCACCATCATGAGAAGCATGTGGCGATGTTGATCCATTGACAATCCTGCCCGCCTGATCTATTTAATAGATAGCGGACTCATTAGTTGTTTTGCACTACGGAAAATCTTCATACCACTGTAATTGAAATCGGGTTGTGAATATACTTGCTACTGAGATAGACGGCTCTCCTTTCCAAAAATAATAGACATGTTCAAAGTAATAAAGCAATGACAGATAGTATTTCCGCAAAACAAATAACCTCTTTGAAATGGTTAAGAAATGGCTATCAACAAAAAAATTGGAGTGATTGATACACGCACTTGCTCATATCTAAACACATACTTTGGGGGCCAAATGATGCATATGATAATCACACCAACATTTGGAGAACTATTTCTTAGAATTGTTGGCAGGGCAGGGGAAGAAAAGGAAAATAGTAACTATCGTGATAAACTAAGAATTTTCACTATTATAAACGAAACTTCTAACTTGTACAAATAATGTTATCTAGCACACGTATAAACTCAAGAAAATTACCATTACAATCTCTGAAGAAAAACACTTATCACACATTTTTAATTACAAAAATCATGTTGACTTTTGTGTCGAAGTAACATGTCTATATTCCGTTTGTTGGGATATGTGATTAGAAAATGATGACCATAATTATAAGAAAGATACATTTTAGAGTTTCAAGACTTATAAAATTGATATTTAATTTTTGCACAAAAAATAAAAATAAAAGTTCTTAGTTCCACTACTGCACACAATAAAGTCTTAACAAAGTTTCAATAAGAATAACTATTTAAAAATTTATTTGATAGGTCAATCTATAAAGTGCACAGAAAAATTTTCAGGAGTAAAAACAATTTTAGTTATTCAACAATTTTTAACATTTTGAAAATAAATTAGAAAGGATACTCTGAATCATAGAACCATAATGAAATATACGATCAATCAATATTTATCGAATTTAAAAAAATTATGTTATCAAAAAATGGCGTATAATTAATATTCTCGATATATTTTTACTCGTTTGTTATAATCAAAATTCATGTCTAATTTTTATCTCAACAACAATGTCATTAAATAACTAACAGAATTAAGAGAGCATTTAAAATATATATTATAAGAATTTTGTGACAAATTAGAAGTAAAAATGTTGCTGGAATTAAATGGGGATTTGGGTATATTTATAAAGAAAATTAACAAAAGAGAGAAATTTATAACATGTGATGCGTAAAAAAAATTAAAAATTAAATCAAGATTGAATTTTTCTTGGAGCATTGTATGTCCTTATGGTAAAGTTTTTTTTTATAAATTATAAATAGTTAGTTTTACGGAATATGTAAATAAAAAATAAATAAAAGTTGTAAGTCATACAAAATATATAAATAAAAATAATATTTAACCAGCTTTATAATTATTTATAAGCACTTCTAAACAGATAGAGCTAAAAATTTTAAAACGAGGACTACCATTTGAAAGAAAAAAAATATTTACAATATAAAAATAATTTTTTTTCCGGAGGGCCGATCCCTACCTCATATATCCACCCTACTAGGTAGTCTGTCCAACAAAAAGTATTCAACTGTAAGTGACGTGCATTTGTTTTTATGATCAAAGTCTTCCATTTTATATTTTGTATACTATTGTGTCTTTTTCTCTCTCTCTCTCTCAGTGCTGAAATTATGGAATCTTTGAAAATGAAAAGTGCCGGTATACTTTGAGACTTTGAGTCGTTGACAACCTTGATTTATACATTCTTTGGCCATTCCTTGGTTATATCAGGATAAATATCCATACAGACTGAGAAAATTAAGGGAAAATATGAGCACAGTTGCTCTAGATTCAGCCGGAATATCCCTTAAAGAAGGCAGCGAAAATGGTGGTTTGGCCAATCCCAAGAAGCTTGATGCTGGTGCTCTCTTTGTCCTTAAATCCGAAGGTCAGCAAGTATATACTACTTTTACTAGTGTTCATGTATTATTCGGAAATAGCTGTGAGCCTTGTTTGTGTGTGGATTTAGTTTTTGAATCGTTTACTTTTTTCTCGTCTGGAGTTCGAGCTTATTTCTTTAGTTATTTTTATCTAATTTTCCTTACCAAACACACACGTTTTCCAAATGTGTTTGTCATATGAGTTAACATCAACTCTAATTTTTCCTACCTCTGTTAATTGGAAACATTTCTAATATGGAGTTAGTACATGAACATCGAGCTATTCCTAATTAAAGACCAATTTATTTGAGAGATGATACGGGATACTCGTGGAAAAAGACATCGACTCCAACTAATTTGCACTTTTGGGGAGCTTATATAGCATGTATAATTTGTTGGTTGTTGGACAATGCAGTAATGAACGAGATTAAAAAAAGAAAGAAAAGCTAAATGAAAGATTGATATGATTTTTTTTTTTTTTTTTTTATTTATTGTATGTTGTTAATATTAAGTTGTGGGGCTTAATTATTGTCTTTCGTAGAGTAGCATGCAGGTCAATCTAATTTTTTATATATATAAATAAGGAGCCGCCATAATAATTTATTTGATGAAGGAAATATAGAATTTGAGGGTGTTAACTTCTCTCATAAACTACTCTTTCGTTATAGTGAATTACTGCAGCGACATAAAAATGACGTAGTTTCACATTAAAACGAATCTATATAAAACTTGCGTGTTCGTATGTGTCTATTTTTGTTATGCAATATTTTGTTCTTCTAATATAAAATCAGACTCTAATTATTAGCAGTTAATTTGCAGGTTCATGGTTACACTGTGGGTACCATCTAACTACAGCAATAGTAGCACCTGCACTTCTAAGCTTGCCCTTTGCTTTCACATTGTTGGGTTGGATTGGAGGAGTTTTGTGTCTCACTTCGGCTGGACTTGTCACTTTCTATTCATACTCTCTTTTGTCTATAGTTTTGGAGCACTATGCCCAACTCGGAAAGCGCCACCTTCGTTTCCGAGACATGGCTCATGATATTCTAGGTATTAATCACAACAACTAGTAAATACTACAATGTTCATTACTAACATAAAAAAACTATTACGTGCTTTTTAGTACAAATTTTACGATTGATACATTAATTTTGTTATGCATACATTGGAATGACCGTATAAAGTGCGTCTCCCCGAATCTTTTAAGTTGCTAAACTGATGAGTTATAGGCTAAGGTAAAATTTGAGTCTTAGCCGGAAATTTTTTTGTCCAACTAAAACTCCATGTACAATTTTAAATTTCTAAATCTAGGTCAGTTTTTCCCTAAATTGATTTACTTGTTCAACATATTTGATGTTTATTAATAATATAATATTATAGGGCCGGGTTGGGGCCGTTACTTTGTGGGCCCACTTCAATTGGGCATATGCTACGGTGCAGTAATTGCTTGCACGCTTCTTGGTGGACAAAGTCTCAAGGTCAGACCATTCTGATTTCTTAAGCCCAATATACATGACTTATTTTTGGCCGGAGGATAAATTAAAGGGTATCGGGACCGGTCACATGTTTGACACTTATGACTTTCTAAAGTCATATCTTTCAAAACTTAATTCAATTAAAGTCATATTTTAGAGCTAAAAGACCAATATACCCTTAATTGTAAAAAAAAAACGCTTAATTGTGATCTTGTTTTGTGGTGATCTCTTGCTTTTGGTGATCTTGTTTTGTTGTGATCTTGTTTTTGATCTCTTGTTTTTTGTGATCTTGTTAAACCTATGATTTTGTACTACTAATGAAATATTTTAAGAACAATATTATTCTCTTGTTTATTCTCTACTTGATTAATTAGCCTACTTACCATTAAACACCTTATATATTTATACTTATCTATCCAATGAGAATCTATGTCCTAATTGAATCTCAAACATGTTCTAATTCAAGAGAATAATTAGAAACATTGTTCATAGTTTTAGATGAGAACCATTTGCATGACTTTCCATTAACTTGAGAATGATTGGCGCTTCTTCTTCTTTCTATCGTATTAGCATTGCTTCCGAAGTATGTGTTTGCTTTTAAGGGACCCGATACTTTGGAAGAGCTTTAATTTACAGTAAAATGATGTACATTAATTCGTGATACTGTTTTAGAAGATTTGTGATATTGTTTTGAAAAAAAAAATTAAAGATTGCCATTTTAAGCTAAAGAGACGACTTCAAACGAATAAAATCCATCGTACGTAGCAAAACGGCTGGTCTTGACCGTTTCGTCGAGACCATTCCGAAAACATATTATAATAAAAATTCTGAGCACGTGTGCGAATTCTATGTTCATTTCTATTGTGATACTGTTTTTGATACTATTTTGCATAATACAGTATCAAACAACACACATGACTATGATATCATACTTTTATCTTTGATACTGTTTAATTAGTCATATGTTTTTTTTGATACTGTATTGTGCAAAACAGTATCATAGATTAAAACATAGATTAAAATAGTATCAATTTATATTAATGCACATTACCTAAACAAAACATTATCATGGATTAAAACAGTATCATAGACAAAACAAAGACATTCAAACAGTATCATGGTTTCAAACATTGTCATAATTAAACAATTTCAAAGATAAAAACACGGTATCATAAATAAAATTCATTCAACATAGATTCAAACAATATCATAGATTAAAACAATATCAAAATATACTAATGCACATTACCTAAACAAAACAGTACCATGGATTAAAAGTAAGACATTCAAACAGTATCATATGATTAAAATAGTATCATGGATTCAAACAATATCAAAATATACTAATGCACATTACCTAAATAAAACAGTATCATGGATTAAAACTAAGACATTCAAATAATATCATATGATTAAAACAGTATCATGGATTAAAACAATATCAAAATATACTAATACACATTACCTAAACAAAACAGTATCATGGATTAAAACTAAGAAAATGCATGCTAGTCTGCAGACAACAGAAACCAACAAAGCATTCCTATGTGGAAGCAAGAACCACAAAGGAAAAATAAGAGGTTTATTCAACTTCCAACACCTTCGGTCCAAGAAAAACAAAGAAAAACAAGGGAAAACCAACAGATGCACGAATAGAAAACTAGGATCAGACCAATAATGAATTTTTCCATCCAGGACAGTTCAGAATTCAAGTAAGCAACAATCTCCAACAGAAATTTTGAAGGGCAAAACCATCCTTAAGGTTATTGAAAAGAACAAATCAGTGGATACAAATCTCAACGAACACGATATAATAGTTGCTGAAATCTTGAAGATTATCTATAGAATCACAGTATTCTAACAGGAATACAACTCTTCCTTCAGTATACTTTTGCAAAAAACAAGAGCTATAAATGATTTGTGCTTATGAATTTTCAGATTTTTCGAAAAGACGCTTAATAGAGAAAAAAAGCATCGTTGCTTTAAGAGATTGTAAAGAAAAAGATAATAATAAAAAAGATCACAACATAAAAGCAGAAAAATCTGACAGGTGGCTATGGGTTTCACGTAATCCGGCAGGTGGCTATGGGTTCAATGAAAAAGATCTCCAACGATTTATGCAAATTTCAAGTTCACTTCATCACCAAATAAGATTTTGAAATGTTCTCTTGATTCGGCGGTGGTGGTGGTGGTGGTGGTGGTGGTGGTGGTGGCAAAGTGTGTGGGAAATATAGATCATAGGGATAATTTTGGAATTAATATGAAAATTTGATGAAAGTATGACTTATTAACAATTTTAAAATTTGTTTTGACCTAATTTGAAACAAGTCACTTATAGATGACTTTTAGACAATTTTCCCTAAATTAAAGGAGTGACTATCTAAATAGCTAATACACGCCCTACGCAAAAGAGTAGAACGATCTTAGTAAAATATGATACAAGAGAAAAAAGTAGAGTAAACTAAGCTTTTTTTAATCTCTCGATATTAATAGAACTAGTCGACATTAAACTCGATAACTTCAAAAAAATGTTAACTTCTATTATTTACGTGTTACGTGCTACTTATACTGTTAAAAGTATAAGATATTCACAAGACAAGCATAGCAAAAATGGATATATCAAGATGGATATGTGACTTTCCAAAATGAATAAGATAAGAATTGAGAATATACTGCAATTATTGAAAATTGAATAGACCAACCACCTTAGTAGTTGATACACAGCTTGCGTAAAACTAAAATAACTCTAAATCACGAGAAGAATGTGATTGAAAAAGAAAAACTAAAGTATTATAATTTTATTTCTATTAAATCTAACGATACATAAACTGATCGAGGTATTTATGTATTTTCAGTATATTTATTTGGTATCATCACCAAATGGGAGTATGCAACTTTACCAATTCATTATAATGTTTGGAGGGCTTACCCTAATCATGGCACAAATGCCATCTTTTCACTCTCTAAGGCACATCAATTTTGTCTCCATATTTCTTTGCCTTACTTACAGTGCTTGTACCACAGCAGGGGCAATATACATAGGTAAACTTTTCAATCTTGTGTTGTTTAATAACCCAAACACGCTTTCTGCCTTAGTATAACTATTAAATACTACTCGGCAAAGTTTTGCAGGTTATTCTAGAAATGCGCCTACAAGGGATTACACCTTCAATGGAGTTGGAATAAATCGTGCTTTTGGTGTCTTCACTGCCATTTCAATTATAGCAACTACTTATGGCAATGGGATTATTCCTGAAATACAGGTTTTGATTGTTGAACAATCTCGTCTAAAAATTTTTAACGTTTAACCATTCCTCACGCGGGTCGAACTCATTTTACCAAAGGTTTAACGCACACACAACTTTCATGAATGACGAGACTTGTGTTCAAGATTTTTGTTTGCATGATATCATGTTGAATCATCTCGTCTTAAAATAAGAATGTGGCATAGTCTAACAATAGAATTTGAGATTCAAAAAGTTAGCATATATAAGTCCAATTTATCAAGTATAGGTATTAATATGTTTAAAGAAAAAAAGATGTCTCGACTTCTTGCCAAATATATTTATAGAGACTTCCACACTTCAAAATGTTTATAGACACTGTCTACTTTAGACGACATATTCGCATAAGCTCACATGACACCCTTTACTTCGACACATCGTTATATAATATGTGCTTTAAACTTAAACTTTCAGTTTTATTACATAACAAAGTATGATCAAATAGAGCAAAATTCTTGAAATCCCTTAACATTTGCAGGCCACAATAGCACCTCCAGTTACTGGGAAAATGTTCAAAGGGCTGTTGGTATGTTATTCTGTGGTGATTTCTACATTCTTCAGTGTTGCAATATCAGGGTATTGGGCATTTGGAAATCAATCTCAGGGATCAGTTCTTTCAAATTTCATGGCCAATGGGAAGCCATTGTTGCCCAAGTGGTTCCTTGTGATCACCTATGTCTCCACTCTCGTCCAAGTAACGGCTGTCAGTTTGGTAATAAATCATGTTCTATTAGGGAGAAGACATGTTTATTTATATTTGGCCTTCAACGCGTGGTCTTATGTGCAGATGAAATTCATTTTTATCAATAGTTCATTATCGTGCTCTCGTACATTGATGAAAATCTTTATCGAGTAACATCTTGTTTTTCGAATCTTAGGCAGTGCATCTATAAGGCATTTGGACTCATCTATTCCCTATGCAGGTGTACTTGCAACCAACAAATGTAGTTATAGAGCGCCAATTTGCAGACCCGAATAAAGGCGAATTAGCAGTGCGCAATGTGGTTCCACGGCTAATATTCCGGTCGTTGTCTGTCATCATTGCGACAACGTTGGCGGCAATGTTACCATTCTTTGGAGACATCATGGCATTGTTTGGGGCATTCGGTTGCATTCCTCTAGATTTTATTTTGCCGATGATATTCTACAATGTGACGTTCAAGCCCTCGAAAAGGAGCTTCATTTATTGGGGTAACTCGCTCATTGCCACCATCTCCACTGTGTTAGCGGTGGTGGGGGCCGTTGCATCGGTTCGGCAGATAGTTTTAGACGCCAAGACATTTCGGTTGTTTGCTAATATGTGACTATGTATAAACTACTTCAAGATGTTGACTTTTAAAGAAAGAATTTGGAATATATATATATATATATATAGTAGTTTTTGGTCCGTGCGTTCTGGCGTGGCGTATTTGTAATCTTGTGTTTTGTCTGGTTTTGATATTATCGTTATGAGAAATTCTATAATTAGTAGTTTAGTACAGATTTTTTATAGATATATATGAAGACATAATAAAAAATATTTCATCACATTTAGTTGCTAAAGAATCACATTACAAAGCATTACTAAAACATTTCACATGTTCAAGGATGTCATTTTGGTATTAAACATGGCAACCAGTAACAATCCAGCAAATTATTATCAATACAATAATGACTTAACAAAATTATACAAAATTATATTAAAGGAGAATTGACAAACAATAGTGATAGATTTTACAATTTTCAAAAGCACACAAGATTTGAATTAATAAGTTCACAAAATTGGCCGAACAAAAAATATTAATATAACAAGAGTGGAATAAAAATATTAAGCAAAACATTGCAAAATTAAAACTTGACATTATTTTGAGATAACACTAAAAAGGGTACACATAATGCATAAAGACATACATTACTTGATAGGATCTTCGTGCTTTGAATCTGGGTTCTTCTGAAAGAATTTACTAATGTAAACATCTTCCGGTAAGCTTGTGGGCTTAAGCTTATTCTTAGCGTGAGGAAATGTAGTCGATGGCGGCCTGAATTTTACAATTGTAACAATTAATGATAACAGTCTTTACAATTATGCACAAAGTACAATAATATTCTTTGTGATACTTTAAAGGAAGAATGATGTACTCAACTGGGACAAACAAACATAAATATGTGGTATTATGTTCTCATTCGTACACTTGATATAAATTTTGTATAATAATGACATATTTGTATAATATATAGTTCAATTGAGAATCTACATTTAGATCCTATAAGCAATGGTACTGGATAGGTTTTAAATTTGACAAAGTAAAAATAAAAATTATATATATATATATATATATATATATATATATATATATATATATATATATATATATATATTTTTTGTATAATAATAACATATTTGTATAATATATAGTTCAATTGAGAATCTACATTTAGATCCTATAAGCAATGGTACTTGGATAGGTTTTAAATTTGACAAAGTAAAAAAAAATATATATATATATATATATATATATATATATATATATATATATATATATATATATAATCTAAATGAATTGGACCAACTCAAGAGTTACTAAACAAAACAAAAGTCATATCTTAAAAAAAAAAAAAAAAGTCAAAAATTGTTGGATTTCAAAAAAAAAAATTTGTTGGCTTTGGTTTTGTCGAGTTAATCGACTAAACCAAAGCCAAATATATATATAAAAAAATTCAAAAATTGCAATTGGACTTTCTAAGATTAAAAAAAAAAAAAATTGGCTTTGATTTTGTCGAATTAATCGATAAAACAAAAGCCAAATCTAAAAAAAAAAAGGCCAATTCATAAATTGCGGCTATAATGTCAAAACGGTGTCGTATTAGACGGAAAAACTAAAGTGAAAAAATTTAAGACTCTAATATTATATATACTCGAAAAAAAAAAGACAAAAGTCCACATTTAACCACTCGACAAAATTATATAAAAAAAATAATTTCAAAAGTAATGTTGTCGATGACGTGAACGGTTATTTCCTAATTCACTCTTATTTTTTTTGTTAAAAAAAAATTGATTCTTAAACATACGCAGCATTTATTTAGAATAATCTGAAAAAAAAAAAATTGAAAAATATAAAAAATTTACCTTACAATTCAAAAGGTAAACTGAATTAAAATCGAAATTAAAAAAAAACACCCATTTTAATTGACATGGGTGTGTGTTTTGTCGAGTTGCTCGACAAACACACACCCAAAGTATTAAAAAAAATTAAGAAATGTAAAAGCTCATTTTGATTCCTTTTATATATATATATAAAAGGAAAAGTCAATAATTGCATGTAGAAGTAGAAGGCATTAATATATATATATATAAAAATAAAGAAGTCCAACATTGCGGCTTAAAGGATTAATCTAATATAAATAAATAAAAAGTCTCAAAATTGATGTCGAGTTACTCGAAAAAATTATACTTTTAATAAAAATTTTTGGTCATGACAAATCGGCAAGATACTCGAAAAAAAAAAAAAATTTGTCAAGTTACTCGACAAACCTAACTCGACAAAATTTAATTTTTTTTTAATTTTTTGTCATGATAGATTGTCGAACTACTCAAAAAAAATATATTTTAGAATTTGGGACGAATAAATGAATATTAATTTTCATAAAATCATTTCTTCGCCATTTATTTAAAATATGTGGTATTATGTTCTCATGCGTACACTTGATATAAATTTTGTATAATAATAACATATTTGTATAATATATAGTTCAATTGAGAATTTACATTTGGATTCTATAAGCAATGGTACTAGGTAGGTTTTAAATAGGGATGGCAAAATTACCCGCGACCCGCCCCCCGACCCGCGCCCCGCCCCGTTAAAAATATACCCGCCCCGAACAATCGGGTATTCGGGGCGGGTATGGGTAGAGGGAACATACCCGAGGCGGGTTGAGCGTCACCCGCCTGCTTTATTAATTTATTTTTTTTTAATGGGCTTTTGGCTTTCAGGCAATCCGCAATCAGGCTTTGGCATCCCATATCCCAATTAATGGGCTTTTGGCTTTCAGGCTTTGGCATCCCATATCCCAATTAATGGGCTTTTGGCTTAATTACTTTGGCATCCCATATGGCCATATCCCAATTCCCAGTTCCCACATTCAGAAATCAGAATCTCAGCGAATCACTCTTCACTCATGAGACTCACGATCACCGGCCCAAATCAGATTTTGATTTCACTCAGGAGACCAGGACCGACTTGCTGCATCGCTTGCCCTTGACCACCGGACACCGCCACAAGCCGCTTGACAATCGACATCTCGGTGATTGCTTTGTTCACTTGTTCGAAACTTTCGTTCGACCATCTGCCGACTGCCATCATCATTCTTTATCCCAAGAGTGCCGCTGCCGACGAGTGCCGCTGTGCCGCTGCCGACCAGATCAAGGAGTTCCGAGTTCTCTCCATTCACCAATAATTTGGAAATTTTCTAGGTATTTAAAATTTTAAATTACTTCTTGTTCAAAAAAAAAAATTCTTGATAATTAATTTGAATAAGTTAGATTAATAGATGATTCTGTGTATAATATATATATTGAGTTATTGAATATTGACTATATATATGAACAAATGTATTGGGCGAACGCCCGAAGACATTCATAAGCGTTGCCGAAACATGAATGTGTTCTCTGTCTTTATTCAAAGACAGTGGGCGAACGCCCAGCATTAAAGCTGGGCGTTCGCCCAGCTTTGAATTTTCTGTGCACGATTTTTTTTTTTTTTTTTTTTTTTGGGTTACGTTTTCCACGCAATTGTTATCCTCTTAATTCCAAATGAAGTTTAAATTACTCTTCTCGTGTTATCCTCTTTATTATTTTCGTATTTGTATTAGTTGTTGTTCTCCCTTCTCTTAATTTGTAAATTGTTTTTTCGTATAATTAAGTATGCAATTTTTTGTGTTTCATTGTAGATGTCTGAACAAGATAAATCTACACCAGTACCAAGCATTGGAAGTACTCAAGCTTCACAAGAAAATGCACGAGTTAGTACTACTCGTACCCATGAAGACTCACATTCTCAAATATACACCGAGCAAGCTCCAATAGACTTGTGTGATGAAGAGGAAGATAGTGGACAAGGTAAGAAAAGAAAATTGACTTCTTCCGTTTGGGAACACTTTAAAAAACAAAAGGTTGATGGAGTATACAAAGCTATTTGTAACTCATCACACAAAATTAGGAGGTGAGAGCAAGAATGGGACAAAACATTTACACGAACATTTGAAAAGATGTCCTCTTGAAATCAACAAGACATTAGACAAACAATCTTGAATCACAAAATTGAAGCCCGGTGGAAAGGTTTCAATGGGTACTTATGCTTTTGATCAAGCGCATGCTCGAAAAGAACTTGGACATATGATCATTTTGCATGAGTATCCCCTTTCAATGGTTGAACATATTGGGTTTAGAAGATTCGTGAATGCAATTCAACCATTATTTAAGGTTGTTTCTCGTAATACTATAAAGAATGATATATTGCAAATATATGATTACGAGAGATTGAAAGTAATGAGATTGTTGGAGAGGAACAATAGTAGAATCGCAATCACCACTGGGACATGTGGACTTCTAATCAAAAGAAGGGATTTATGGCTATCACTGCACATTTTGTAGATGATTATTGGAGACTTCAAAGTCGAATTATGAGGTACTTTGATATTTGAGAACTTAATTTACATTCTTTTAATGTATTGCTTAAGCTTAATCATTTTGTATTTTTTTTTTTTTTTTTTTGAATACAGGTTCATATATATGCCGTGCCCTCACACATCTGAGTCACTGAGTATAGCATTGATGGATTGCTTATTGGACTGGAATGTTGATGGTAAGTTGTCTACATTGACTGTTGACAATTGTACTACGAATGATGCCATGATCAACATTCTTTTAGATAAGCTTTCCGGTTGTTCGCTTATGCTAAATGGTGAATTTTTTCATATGCGGTGTTGTGCTCATATATTGAACTTGATAGTTAAGGATGGTTTGGAGATCATTCAATCGAGTGTTGATAAAATTCGTGACAGTGTTGCATATTGGTCAGCAACACCAAAAAGAGTCGAAAAATTTGAAATGTCCGCGCGTCAGTTGAAAATCCCTTGTGTCAAAAAGTTAGCACTTGATTGCAAAACTAGGTGGAACTCTACGTACTTAATGCTTCAAACTGCTTTAGAGTATAAGAATGTTTTTCCTCGACTAAAGCAACGTGAAACTCAATATAGATGTTTGCCTAGTGATGAAGATTGGGATTTGGCAAAAGAGATATGTGACAGGTTGGAGGTTTTTTTGAAATTACTGAACTATTTTCGGGGACTAAATTTCCAACAGCTAATCTTTATTTTCCAAATATTTGTGAGATAAAGTTGTCAATTTACGAGTGGATGACATCTCCTTATGTTGAAATCAAATTGATGGCTTCAAGTATGATTGAAAAGTTTGACAAATATTGGAGTAAGATTCATGGAATTTTGGGTGTAGCTACTGTGTTGGATCCGAGATTTAAATTGAAATTGGTTGAGTACTATTTTCCAATGATTTATGGAAATGAGGCTGCGGATCATGAGATTCAAAATGTTCGTCGATTGTGTCAAAATTTGCTAAATGAGTACACAACAGGACATAGGTCTAGTAGGAACATGGCTCAATCTTCAGCTTCATCTTCTCAATCTCAGATATCTACTAATGCAAACAAAAGAGACCGGTTGGCACAATTTGATGTATTTGTTACTACTAGCACTAGTACTGATAGTGCGAAATCAGAGCTTGATATTTTCTTGGACGAGCCTGTATTGCCCAGATCAAATGATTTCGATATATTGGCATGGTGGAGGGCAAATGCAACAAAATATCCGACTTTGCAAAAAATTGCAAGAGATATTTTAGCCATCCCAAGTATCTGATGAAGGGCGGCGTCCGAGTCCGCATTCAATTACAAGTGGTAGATTTGTTAGTCCACATAGAAATAAACTTCACCCAAAGAATTTGGAGGCTTTGATGTGTGCTCAAGATTGGTTATGGAGTGAAATTCATGGTACGAGAAATACAATTATTTATGTTCATATTTGTTATAATGTCTAATTTGTTTTGCTAATTAGTTTTAATGTTTTATTTCAGATTTAGAACATTAAATCGCATTCGTCAGTACTGGATGTTGTACAAAGTTATGTGACACGAGATATTGACGAAGAGGTAAATTGATTTTTGTTTCATGAACTTGAATAATAAATATATTAGATATCTAGCAAATTAACAATAAAATACTTCTTTTACAGGAGGAATCAAGTATTCAAGCAGCTAGCACGGATATTCTAGAAGAAGATGAAATTTGATTATGTTGGATTTGGATTTGGATTGTTGTTTTTGAATTGTGATTCTTTGAAACTTGTTTAAATTTTGTTATTTTGATAACAATGTGTATTTTGTATTTTTGTAACGGCCAATTTACTTTACAAATGTTTTCCATTGACAAACTCACAATAAACATTAATGCCATTCAAAAAAAAAAAAAAAAAAAAATCGGGCGATGGCAGGGGCATTGCCCTTATCCGCCCTTGCCCGACCCGACCCCGGCCCGACCCGACCCGACCCGACCCGACCCCCCCAATCGGGTAATGGGGTTGATAAATCCCCGGGGGAAGGCGAAGGCGGCGAAGCGGAGGGAATCACCCCCGACCCCAAACCCGCCCGTTGCCATCCCTAGTTTTAAATTGGACAAAGTGAAAAAAAAAATTCTATATATATAATCTAAATGAATTGGACCAAACTCAAGAGTTACTCAACAAAACAAAAGTCAAATCTTAAAAAAAATTATTGGCTTTGGTTTTGTCGAGTTACTCGACTAAACCAAAGCCAAATATATATATAAAAAAAAAAGTCAAAATGACGAATGGACTTTCTAAGATTAAAAAAAAATCTTGGCTTTGATTTTGTCGAATTACTCGATAAAACAAAAGCCAAATATAAAAAAAAGGTCAATTCAAAAATTATGCTACAATGCCAAAACGATGTCGTATTGACGGAAAAAGTAAAGTGAAAAATTTAAGACTCTAATATTATATATATTCAAGAAAAAAAAAAGACAAAAGCCCACGCCTAACCACTCGACAAAACTATATACAAAAAATAATTTCAAAAGTAATGTTGTCGATGACGTGAAATGTGATATTTCCTAATTCACTCTTAATTTTTTTTAAAAAAAAAAAATTGATTCTTAAACATATGCAAAGATTTATTTAGAATAATATGTAAAAAAAATTTGAAAATATAAAAATTTACCTTACAATTTAAAAGGTAAACCTAATTAAAACCGAAATAAAAAAAAAAAAAAAAAAAGGTAGTCAAAATCTTTTGATTGATATGGGTGTTTGTTTGTCGAGCAATTCGACAAAAACACACCCAAAGTATTAAAAAAAAAATTAAGAAATGTAAATGTCCATTTTGATTCCCAAATTATATTATATTATATATATATATAAAAGGAAAAGTCAATAATTACATATAGAAGGCATTAATATATATATAAAAAAATAAAGAAGTCCAACGTTGCAGCTTAAATGATTAATCTAATATAAATAAATAAATAAAGTCTCAAAAATTGATGTCGAACAACTCGACAAAATTATTTTTTTAATAAATTTTTTTTGGTCATGACAAATCGGCAAGCTACTCGAAAAAAAAAATTTGTCAAGTTACTCGACAAACCTTACTCGAAAAAATTTATTTATTTTTAAAAAAAAAAAATTCATGATAGATTGTTGATCTACTCGAAAAAAATATATTTTAGAATTTAGGACAAATAAATGAATATTAATGTTCATAAAACTGTTTACTGCCATTTATTTAAAATATGTGGTATTATGTTCTCATGCGTACACTTGATATAAATTTTGTATGATAATGACATATTTGTATAATATATAGTTCAATTGAGAATCTACATTTGGATCCTATAAGCAATGGTACTGGGTAGGTTTTAAATTGGACAAAGTGAAAAAAAAAAAATTCTATATATATAATCTAAATGAATTGGACCAAACTCAAGAGTTGATCAACAAAACAAAAGCCAAATCTTTAAAAAAAAAAAAGTCAAAAATTGTTGGCTTTGGTTTAGTCGAGTATATATATATATATATAAAAGTCAAAAATGGCGACTGGATTTTCTAAGATTAAAAAAAAAAATCTTGGTTTTGATTTTGTCGAATTGCTCGATAAAACAAAAGCCAAATCTAAAAAAAAAGGCCAATTCAAAAATTGTTGCTACAATGTCAAAACGGTGTCGTATTGGACGGAAAAACTAAAGTGAAAAATTAAGACTCTAATATTATATATACTCGGAAAAAAAAACAAAAACAAAAGCCCACATCTAACCACTCGACAAAACTATATAAAAAATAATAATTTCAAAAGTAATGTTGTCGATGACGTGAACAGTTATTTTCTAATTTATTCTTATTTTTTTGTTCAAAAAAAATTGAATCTTAAACTTATGCAGCATTTATTTAGAATAATCTGTAAAAAAATATAAAAAATTTCTCCTACAATTCAAAAGTAAACTGAATTAAAATCGAAATAAAATTAAAAAAAATAGTAAAGTCAAAATGGGCTAAAAAGTCCATTTTGATTGATATGGGTGTGTGTTTGTCGAGTTGCTCGACAAACACATACCCAAAGTATTTAAATAAAAAATTTAAGAAATGTAAAAGTCCATTATGATTTATATGGGTGTGTGTTTGTTGAGCAACTCGACAAACACACACCCAAATAATATTATATTATATTATATTATATTATATATATAAAAAGTCAATAATTGCATATGAAAGACACTAATATATATAAAGAAGCCAAACAATGCGGCTTAATGGATTAATCTAATATAAAAAAAAAAAAGTCTCGAAAATTGATGTCGAGCAATTCAACAAAATTATTTTTTTTAATAATTTTTTTTTGGTTATGACAAATCGGCAAGCTACTCAAATAAAAAAATTTGTCAAGTTACTCGACTACTGTTACTCGACAAAAATTATTTTTTTTTTAAATTTTTTTGTCATGATAGATTGTCGAGCTACTCGAAAAAAAAAAAAAATTGATTTTTAAACATATGCCGCATTTATTTAGAATAATATGTAAAAAAAAATTTGAAAATATAAAAATTTACCTTACAAATCAAAAGGTAAACTGAATTAAAATCGAAAAAAAAAAAGTCGAGTTATCGACAAATTTTGTATTTTTTTCTTTATTGTAATTTTTTAGAGTTACTCGACAAAAACCAAAGCCAAATCTTAAAAAAAAAAAATAGCAAAGTCAACAAAAGCTGATTTTATAAAAATTTAATGCAAATATGTAGGACAAAAGGGTGATAGTTGGATGGCCAATGCCAAAAAAAAAAAGTTGGAGTAGATTAGTTACAAATTTGAAAGGTTTAGACCAAAAGTGCAAATTAAAAAAATGAAAAAATGTCAAAATTAAATTGGACTACTTTTTAAAGGTTGTAGGACTTCATTTACATTTTTATTTTATTTTGTTGTTATTAGTTTTTTATTTTGTTTATTTAAAAAAGAGGACAAAATAAAATTTGCAATAAAATTCAAAGGTCGGGGATGGCCAATGTTAAAAAAAAAAGTTAAAGGTAAATTTGTTATAAATGAAAAGGTTGTGGACCAAAAGTGCAAATTACTAAAAAAAAAAAAAAAAAAAAACCATAAGTCAAATATTTTTTTTTTGTTTTGGGTTTCTCGAGTAACTCGAGAAACTCATTTAGGAATTTTATTTATTTTTTTTTTTTTTAATACTAACTTTGCCAGTTATGAGGCAAAGTGGAAAAAAAAAAAATTCAAAACTTCACTTAGTCATGGATTAACAAAAATTCATTTGACATAGAAAACGATCACCGAAAAATATGAAATTTTCAGGGAACATAAAATACTCATGTAGCTACCACATATCAAAATTTGATAGTCCGACGGCATGTTTCGCTTACTAAAATGCTAACCGAAACATCCTAGTTAGTTTTTCTGATTCATGCCGTCCACGTAGTTTTTCGGATTCATGCCGTCACAGTTTACAAAATTGTCCATAAATTGAGTTATATAACATTAAATTATGTAAAACCAAAGCCAATGGTTAGGTAACCCATAGGGCTATCGCTCTCAACCGGAATTATGTAAAATACTTAATATATAAGGTGCGATAAATTTTTGAGTTGGACAACAGAAATCGCATCTTAGAAAAACATGAAGTTTAGCAAAACCTTTCAAGTTCATATCATTAACGTGTAACCAAAACATGGGAATCCACTAAAACTACCACAAAACCAAGATCCACAAAAGTTTAAGAAGATATTTACACTACCTAAAGTTTTTGATTGGTTTATAATAGCGATTCCGAAGACGCCGACGGCATAAATCCGAAAAACAGCCTAGGAGGTTTCGCGGTGAGTATTTTAATATGCCTAAACATGCCGTCGGACTACCAATTTTTGATATGTGGTAGCTACCTGAGTATTCTATGTCCTCTGAAAATTTCGTATTGTTCGGTGATCGTTTTCTATGTCAAAGAATTTTTTGTTACTCCATGACCAGGTGAATAAAATTTTCAAAATAAGGGCAATGTTACTAAAATTTCTTCACCCGGTCATGGAGTAACAAAAATTTGTTTGACATAGAAAATGATAATCGAAAAATATGAAATTTTCAGAGAACATAGAATACTCATTTAACTACCACATATCAAAATTTGATAGTCCGACGGCATGTTTTGGCTTACTAAAATGCTCACCAAACACCCTAGGCGCTTTTCTCGATTCATGCAATCGCAGTTTACAAAATTGTCCATAACTTGAGTTATATACCATGAAATTATGTGAAACCAAAGACAATGATTAGGTAACCCATAGAGCTATCGTCTCCAACTGGAATTATGTAAAAATACTTAATATATAAGGTGCAGCATATTTTTGTGTTGGTCAACAGAAAGTACAGTTTGGAGAAACAATTCACCCAGTCATGGAGCAAAATAATTTAGTTGACATAGAAAACGATCACCGAACAATATGAAATTTTCACGGAACGTAGAATACCCATGTAGCTACCACATATAAAAATTTTATAATCCGACGGCATGTTTTGACACACTAAAATGCTCACCGAAACATCCAAGGCAGTTTCTCGGATTCATGCTGTAGCAATTTACAAAATTGTCCATAACTCGAAGTTATATAACATGAAATTATGTGAAACCAAAGCCAATGGTTAGGTAACCCATATGGATATCGTCTCCAACTTGAATTATGTAAAATACTTAATGTATAAGCTGCAGCAAATATTTAAGTTGGACAACAAAACTGCAGCTTTAGAGAAAATGAAATTTACCAAAACCTTTAGGAATCGATTGTATCTCGTCCTTTGTTCCCCATAGCAACTGGGATAAAAAGCACTAAATTTGATGACTTATTAAGGGAAAAATGAATATATATTTACTATAATATATAAGAAGTCAATAATTACGGCTAAAAGACACTAATATATGTGTATTAAAATAAATAAAAAAGAAAAGATGAAGACGTTAAAAATTACGGCCAAAGATATTAATTTAATATAAAAAAAGTGTCAAAAGATTAGGACAAAATTGTGAGATTTGGACGAAATTAGGAATACTAAATCAATAAAACGACGTCGCGTTGGTTGAAGGGTGAATAGTAAACAGGTGATAGACACTTATATTATAGTAAAGATATATATATACACACACACACACACACACACACACACACACACACACATTAGTCGGTGCGTGCATTTACATCGTTGTGTAGTTGTAATTCGTTAAAATTTAATATATATAAATTATTATTGCATCTGTATATAATGTAAGATATATTTAAAGAAGGATAAATGCAAACTTAACAAGCAGTCAAATAATTCATAGGTAAATGATTTATATAGAACATTTGTTCTCGAATGCATTCATCATAATTGATTGATCGTATTCATATATAACAAATGGGAACTTGGTTCTTATTATTATGTCAAAAGGATGGCCCATTTGCCCATTTGGTGGGAACCAAATTTGGTTCTTATTTTTTGTCGTTCCCATTATTTGTCGACAATTATATTTTGTTGACATTGTTGACATTTTAGAATGGGACAAAATCGACATCAATTATACAGTGAAAAAAAAAAGGAAAAAATCATTTACAAAAATTAGTTTATTTTACCTGCTTTAACTTCAAAGTATAAATAGTGAAAGGAAGAATTTGAAAGTGGGTAGCCGGAATCTTCACTGGCTATTCGAAAACGATGGCGAAAGAGTAGTAACCAGATCTAAGGTTTGGAAATTTGATATTTAGCTTATTGGAAATAGATTAGTGGATCTTTAGCGTATGAAAATGTATTTGTGGATGTTTAGTTGGTGGGAATGTATTGGTGTTCTATACGTAAATGCCCCATAGACACTTATAGTATAGTAAATATATATACTAAGGGACAAATGGAGTCAATTGACCCCGCAAAGATTTTGAAAAATTGCCTGATATCAAATACAAATATGTAAATTAGCCAAATAACTCAAGTCCAATGAACAACACAAATTATTTAATTCAAGTTTCAACCCAAATTAATTTCAAGTCCAAGTTTTAGTTGAGCTACCGACCCAAGTCCCAAGCCTCCCAAGCCCATGATATCATTAGCATCAATTCTCTTCATTCAATGTGCATCTCTACCGCGACTTACATTTTATTCTCACGCACAGACACATTTGGATATGGGAATTCCGTACTTTCATTGATGATGTTTGACTGAATAAGTAAGTGCTTTAAAATTTAGAAATGGAGGGAAATTACCTCAATTAATTAATAATAAATGCATTTATCACAGTTCAATGGTCTCTTTAAATCACTAAATTAGCCATGTTTTAATCTAATTGTATATTTGTTGGGGTTTTTTTTTTTTTTCTTCAAAATTTGTATATTCGTTAATTGTTATCTATATAGTTTATATATAAATAAAATTGTTGAATGAAAGTTTGATTGAATATATTGAAAAAGATATATTTCACAAAATTGATAATGATGTAATTATACAACGTTTTTAAAGAATAAAAACTCGCATGAACAATTGAAGTAATGTATCAAAATATTTTCATTAGTATTATATTATTTCAAGATTTTTTTTACCACTAAATTTTTGCCTACCCAAAAAAAAAAAAAATTATGGCTTCGCCCTGCACACTCATTTTCTTTCTTCTTAACCACATCAACATGTTATTTTTCCTATATCATGTTGTAATTTTAAGACAAAATTTACTCTCATAGCAGTTGAACCTTCGCCAATTGTCTTTCACGAATATATCTAAACAGAAATATTACCCAGTTACACTGAACCCAACTAACAAAAATTTGTCTTCATCGTCGACATTGACGCAATCTTTTACGCAAACAAGATATTTATTTGCATGAAAAATAAAGTGAGTTGAATGAGATTTGATTGCTTAAAAATGGTTTCTTGAATACCATAGTTATATGACATATGAATTGGCTATTTGTACATGACCTTTCACAAATGTCCGATGAAATTTAATAAAATATGAAAGCATTCAACATTTGAAAGAAGTGATAACTCTAAAATTGAAAGTCTCTTAAATTAAAAGACACAAAATTTATTCTCAAAAAGTCTTTTAAAAATTAAAATTAAAATTCTTCCTTCTTTATTTCTCATTTCTTATTATTATTTTTATACCTTCTTCCTATAAAAAAATGGAGACAAGAATGAAAACAGTTTCTTCATTCAACACTTGTCCTTCATATAATCATATTCCTTAACGATGTTTGAGAATTCCGTGATGATTTTGGTACGATTATTTTATCGTCTTTCAAATACATACCTATGTTTTGGCATATTACCAGTTCGATATTTATCATATTAATTTTAAAAGTTTTTTATTTAAGGTAAAATAGTGCATTCTATTACTACATGAAGATTATCACCAACTTATTTGAAGGTTCTAGATATTTCTCATTATTTCCTTATCAATGATTTGTTCTAGAATGTTCCATATAAATCAAGAAGGATATAGAACAATGGGGGTGATTTCGTGATTAGGACTAGAACTTTCTAGTTTGTTGTTAACCTCCATTATAGAACATTCTAGATATATTGTAACCAAGTATAAATATGATGTTAGTGTAGTGGAAATGAAGTAATGAGTGATGAGTGAGATCACAAAAGAGTGTGTTGTGTTCCATAACCAAAGTATTGTACAAGTGTTTATATAATAAATAAGTTCTCTTTTGTGTTTCAAATCCAACAAGTGGTATCAGAGCGAGTCGATTGAGGGCCACGTGTTTCCAGAGCAAGGCAGTTGAGTGGAGATTATTTTCGAGCTTCTGTACATCGTGCACAAATTGAGATTGTGAAGCTTCAATAAAGCTTGCTTGATAACGAGGAGGTTATTCAAGTCACGATGGGCGACCTACAAGTGATAGGCGGAATGAAGAAGCTCAACAACCAAAACTACACCACATGGCAGATATGCATGGACTTTTATCTCCAAGGCCAAGACTTGTGGGATGTAGTTGGCGGCAATGAAGTGACACCGCCGGAGGACGCCGGAGCTCTGAAGAAATGGAATATTAAAGCAGATAAGGCCATGTTTGCGATAAAGACAACAATTGATGAGGAATTATTAGAGTACATAAGGGACAAGTCTACGCCAAATGAAACGTGGGACTTGATGCCCATACCTGACAGAGTAAATCCTATATCCTGCAAATGGGTATACAAGGTAAGGAGGCAACCCAATACGTCAAAAGAGAAGTACAAGGACAAATGTTGGGATGATGAGAAGAAAAGAGTTAAATCAAATAGTTGGTGCTAAGGGGAGAATTGAAGATTATCACCAACTTATTTGAAGGTTCTAGATATTTCTCATTATTTTCTTATCAATGATTTGTTCTAGAATATTCCATATAAATCAAGAAGGATATAGAACAATGGGGGTGCTTTCGTGATTAAGACTAGAACTTTCTAGTTTGTTGTTAACCTCCATTATAGAACATTTTAGATATATTGTAACTAAGTATAAATAAGATGTTGGTGTAGTGGAAATGAAGTAATGAGTGATGAGTGAGATCACAAAAGAGTGTGTTGTGTTTCATAACTAAAGTATTGTACAAGTGTTTATATAATAAAATAAATTCTCTTTTGTGTTCCAAATTCAACACTACATACCGCCTCAAACAAAAGATGAAAGAAAATCAAAATACCATTAGTCCAAACTAAATAACCAACATAAAAAGTAGCAATAGACGCAAGTTTATAGACCACTCGATTCCCATATATGAGAATCCGTGTTCTATTTTAGCATATCTAGCGCTGGAGGATACCGTATGTGCTGGCTCTGCGATACCACCGTGTAATTCTTTGTTTCATTCGACCCATAATAACCACATTACGTGGCATATTCAACCTTTGGGATGGTGCAATGTTTGGCCAAAAGTGTCATTATATCACGGAAATTTAGAGGCCCGAAGATACTTCTTGAAGTCATTCCACAATCCCTGTTGTTTCCAAGCCCCCTAGGCAGTTGTACGTGTAAATAAAAGGGTAAATTAAATTCAAGGTCTCCTTTTTTTTATATTTGTAATAATTTTTTTATCATTCAATTTTAATTGCACATATTATCTTAATCTTTTATTAATTCACGCATATAGTCCCTTTTGACAATTTTGTTACTTAACTAAACTAAAAAGGGAGAAAGGGGCAAATAAAATAGAAAAATTGAAATTGGAGTCCCTAATCTTTTTAAAAAGTACAAATAAGTTTTAACTTTTTATTTTTTATTTTACAGTTTTTTATTTAAAATCATAAAAAATATGCCATCAAATCCCAAACTTTCTAATTTTAGCACCTACATCTTTCAAGATATATGTCTTGTACTGGAAAACTCCCCAAAGTCTGGATTTGATTTCATTTAAATGTCCGTTAATTGACCAAAAGTCAATTACGTGACCTGAATTAAACAAATTTAACAAAGGGGAAAATGGTTACTTCGCATTCAATTAGTTAAAACAATAACAAAAGAAACAAAAACTAAAAACATTGGGAAAAAATATTTTATCCCCAACCCCCGCCCCGCCCGCCCGCCCCCGCCTCACCTCACCTCACCGCACCGCACCGCACCAATTAGTCACCAACTGGGGGGAGAAATCCCATTGGTTTCGCGAAAACCAGAGAAAAAAACCAAGCACCAAAAATTTTCACTTTAAAAAATGTTAGGGGGTTCAACTGCAATTTTTTAATTTTATTTTTACTTTTTATTATTTTAATTTAGGAGAAAAATTATCAAAATGAACCATATGCGTGAATTACTGAAAGATTAGAGATGATATGCGAGATTAAAATTGAATGAAAATGAAATTGCCACAAACTGGAAAAAATAGAAAACCTGCGTGAAATTTACCCTTTCTTTTTTTCTCTTTTTAATATTACCCTAGACATTATTTTATCTTTCTTATTTTTCTTCGGCGAACTTTAGGACCATGATTAATTACGAAAATTTTTTATGAAAAGAATGTTAATATTTTTCTCTCATCAATGTGTTTTTTTTTCTATTCAATATTTTCTCAACCATTTTTTCTCTCGTCAATATTCTCTTTTCAATTTTTTTTTCTCGTTAACTGTTTTCTTTGTATTTGAGTTTTGAATTCATTTTTAGTTTTCTGTTAAGAGTCTATTTTAGCATTGCTGAAAATGCGTTTGGTTTGTCATTATGAAAAACTATTTCTGAAAATAAAAAACTGGAAAACACGTTGTGTTTGAAATTTTGAGAAAATTATTTTATATCATTTTATTCAATGAATTTGATTATTCAATAATAAATTGGAAAACACGTTCTTAGAATTTTAGAAATTTTACTTCTTTATAATTTTATTTTTTATAATTTTATTTTTAAGTATTTAGAATTTTTATTTTTTTATATTTTTAGAATTTTTGTTTATATAAATTTTTTTAATTTTTTTAGAATTTTTATTTATAAATTTATATTTTTAGAATTTTTTTTATATAAATTTTTATTTAAATAAATTTTTTTAAGAATTTTTAATTTTTAAAATTTTATTTTTTTTTAAAATTTATTTTTTTTAGAATTTTTATTTTTTAGAATTTTATTTTTAGAATTTTGTTATTTTTTAAGAATTTATAATTTTATTTTTTAGAATTTTTGTTTTTTTTATAATTTTATTTAAATAAATTTTGTTTTCCTTGTTTTTAGTGTTTTCCATTCTTTACTGAAAAAACTTCACTCAAAACGTCAAAAACTTGTTTTGTGTTATAAATTTAACCTTGTTTTCAAAAATAAATTTTCAAAAACAACATAGTAAACAAGTTTTAGACATTTTACAAAACTGAAAACTGAAAACAACTTGAAAACACCAAAGACATGCCTTATATTTTTATATTCAAAATTTTTAATTAAAAAAACAAAAGTCTATAAAGTCCATAAAAGCGTGTGAAATGTTAAGAAAATCTTTTAAAATAAAAATCTATACTATGGAAATAGATTGCATACCCATGATCTGGCACATTACATAACGAGAATTTGATTCAAACTCTCCTCCAACCGAACTAAACCGGGGAAGAGATACAATGATAATGGTCTGCCTTGGCAAAGCCCTCTAGAAAGTATAACCCAGCCACAAAGGTGCCCATTCACACTAAAGGCAAACCTTGAGGTCGATATTCAATTTCCAATCAACTGAACCCAATGTTGCGAGAAGCCCATTTTCCCCAACACCTTCAAAACAAAAGGCCACTCTACCCGGTCATAGGCCTTACTTATATCAAGATTAAGTGCTAAAAAACATTTGCCTCTGACACTGCTTGCCTTATAGTGTGTAAATGTTCAAAAGCAACGATAACATTGTCCGATATCAATCACCCGCAACGAATACATTTTGGTTATGGGAAATAAGAGAGGGTAAGACATGTTTCAACTAGTTTACTACTATTTTTGTAACGATCTTGTAAATTACATTTCACGGGCTTGTGGGTAGAGCTGTAAACGAATCGGATCAACCTAAATCCGATCCGATCCGATAATAGCATTATTTTGATCCAATCCGATCCAAGAAATGAGCATTTTAATATTCTGAATTGGTGGAAAGTATATGGTGCTATACTTCATACTCTAGCAAAATTGGCTGGTGGTGTCTTAGCCATTCCAGCAAGCAAGTACTGATGCATCTGAGGATATAACCCCAACACAGTTTTTGAAAATTGATTTGACATTACAAGGTATGATTGATAAGAACTACCTGAGATAAAACCCCAACACAATTTTGGCGGCCTACATGACGATACAAGCTCCTCGTTTGAAGCGGCTCCACGACACAATCGCAAAGGCTGGAAGGTTGCTATTACAAGTTATAACAACACGAAACATTGTTACTCTGCTCTTCTTCAAGTTCTAGAGAAAGAGGATTTATTTAGGTCAATTTAAAACTTGCCAATTATCCTGACGATTTTTATGCTTTTCATGTGAAAATATTTGGCGTTCTGGTCCCTATCGGCCAACCATTCAGCATGAGATCGGTTGTCTCCAGAATAATTCTTTCTTATGTATGAGTGATGTGACTGACCTCTCTAGTTCTCGAATTTCCCCATATGATCTCCACTAGCACTAGAGTTAGTTAAACAAAAGTTCCAACTGACACTGCTGCTCTTTGAGACTATTGTGCCACCTATAAAATTTCATTTGATTCCATTGACTCAATTGCCTTTCCACACTATGCTAATTTTCCATGTATTATCCCAAATGGATTGCTGCTGGTCAAATGACCAGCAACTTGTCCCCAGATCTGTCCACCACACTTAAAATTGTCTTCCTAGATCCAAAAACGTTCAAACCGAAAGGGACAACATCTATTCAAAATTGCGTATGTATTTGACCAGTTGTCCAATCTTAATAGTTAATACTATCAACCAGTGATCCGAGCATAAAATGTCTATATGGAAACAAGCCACGCATTCCATGTTGCATACAAATCAATTCAGGCGAACCTGAATATTCGCCTCATCCTTCCATATTATTCCACGTGAACACTAGACCTTGATATCCCAAATCCATTAATTCACAATCAAACGACAGTCTTCTCGATTCCTCCAATGCTGAATTAGACTTTTTTGCCCTCCATATTCTCCATGTGTGTTAATATTTCGTTAAACCCCTTCTCACAACATGCCCAAGGCTTGTTGCTTTGCCCCTTAGGAGACGAAGGAGCTCCCATGAAAAACAACAGTTCTCGGGGCAAGGATTTCCGTATAAACTTGTAAAATGCTACTTCATCCTACTAGCTGTCTCACAATTGCATCAATATGTCCCATTGAGCATTCCGTGCAAGAGTTTTCCGTCCCTTGCATGTTATAGATTAAAAACAACTCATTGGGCTTGGACAAAAAACCGTCATTGTTGCTATAGTTGATTTGTCTGAGACCCTCGTAACAATATTTCCCTTCCTGAATCATTTTTGTTATTCTAACTATTATACAAAGAAAACATCGTTGTTGAAGTAGGAATTTTCAGAAGACCATCTTCGCTGTCAAATTCCAAAATGAATATTTGTCTATCCACAAATTGGCATCCCATGTTACATGTTTCTAAAAAAATTGAGAATCTTCTATCAAAGTATCACTGACCGCGCCAAAGTACCTCAATGTCATTCATGAATCAACCGTCAAAAAGGGTTTTGACGAAACCTCATAGTCGAAAAGATAGTCGGTCTCTCTAAAGTCAAACTTTCCGTGGCTAATTTCAATTGTCAAAGATTATTAATTCTAAAAGTTAAATATTAAACACAATAGTAATTAAAATAATACAACAAAATACTTAATAGGACACAACTAATGTTTGATGTACAGATTATCCCCAAAAACAGGACCTTAAAGATTTTGTACACCGTAAACAATAATCTTGTCAATCATTAATTGTATGATACATTGACAACTGTAAACCAATCATTAATCATTAATGATATTTTATTATCAAGTGTTTAATTGTACCATTAACTCACCAAAATTATCCTTTTTTAGAAATAAAAAATGTATTGGAATGTTATATACCAAATTCCCAAGTCCACGCCTCACCAGCTACAATATGCTACTTGGTCAAATTTATGCAATAATTTACTTCTTTTTTAATTAATAATCAATTACCAAAACAAGATGGAGAAATGGTGTGATTAAAAGCAATAATTGCAATGTTGATACAACTTGTTATGAGACTCGTACGCAGGGGGGGGGTGGTGGGTGGGTGGGGTGGATAGGGCAGGGAAGGCGGGCGCGGGATGACGCCGGATCCGCCAGAAAAATCGCTTTTACAAAGATTAAAAAAAAAATCGCAAAAAAATTTCTTAGTAATAATCCGTGAATTTTTTTTTTTTTTGTAGTAGTCAAAATACCGAAAAATTCTCGAATCCACCTTACTTATATGGATAGATGGACAAAAGATTTGAGTTCTATCCACGACATAAATTCAACAAGTTTGAATTTTTTATATTGACCATTTTTTAACATCTTTTTGATAATAAGCTTCACAAATGTCAGCAATTGACAAAGCGCAGGAGGAATATTCTTAGTCTTTTCATGTATGTGACCATGCATGTGAGTCGGGATAAAATTATATATAAACTGAAAAACAAAGAGGAGAAGGACAGTGAATAAATTGATGTTTAACAAAATTAAATGAGCACTTAGATTGTTTGTGAGTGTATTTGTTCTTAGTAGATATGAAATGATGTCAAGCAGCCGTTGAACTAGAGGTTTAGAGTAATTTTGGATAAACTTAAATAGTTTACTTATAAGTAAATAATTAAGTTTTAAAAATCAATAATTTAGTAAGGCCATTTCCAATCGTGTGCTATATTAGAATGAAAACTCCAAAATAGAGTATCAAATTCAAACATCTCCAATCGGAATGCCATTTTTCTGCACCAAATTGAGAAGGTGAACATGGCGCAGCACTGTTCATTTGAAGATGGGTTTGCTTTGAGAAATAATTTCAATTTTGCCTTTTTATTATTGTACAAAATTTAATTTTCCTTTTGTGTTCTTGTTGATTTGGATTTTATTATTTTTGGATATTTGTATCTGTCCAATTTTGTTTTATGTTAAATGTTTTTTTAAATTGTGATATTGAGTATTGTGCCTTTTTTTTTTAATGAATGCAATCATTACGGTAAATAAAAATGTATTTTAAAATTTATACATTTAATATAAATACACTATATAATTAAATAATTTTTGAAATAAATTATTGTTGAGAATTAAAAATATAAATATGTAAGAATAGACACTATTCATTTGGTGTAATATTTGAAGTAATGGATTGGAGATGACATACGGATTTAGTGTGAAAATTGCATTATTTTAGTGTAAAAGTTGTACTAATTTAAATATATGAGTTGGATATGGTCTAAGAACAAAATTACCTAAAGATACTTTTAATTTTGTGGTATATATCGAAAATAACCTCCAAGATTTGCTAAATCTTAAAAATAGCATTTGACCAAATAATACCTAAAATATCCTTAAGATATAAAAACTTCAATATTTGTTATATTGCTCCCTAATTTTAAGGTTTCGCACCCGAATTGGTATCAAAGCCACGTTAAAATTATAATTATGTCAGATAATTATAACAAAATACAAAAAATATATATATATTTGAACAAATTAATTGGATAAAAACTTTTTTGATAAATAAATTTGGATTAATTGGAGAAAAGCCTATTAGAAAAGAAGATCAAAAAATTCTAAAAGAAATTCTACAAATTGAAATATTAAACAACACTAATAAACAAAAATTACAAAACCTCATAAATAAACTTTCTGAAGAATATAAAATATTAAAGGACCAGATAAAAATACTAAAAACTCAACAAGAATTAGAAAAGTTAAAGAGAATAGTAGAGATATTAAGAAAATATTTAACCTTAGGAGAAAGAATAATAAATATAGAAAAAGAGATAATAGATTATAAAGAAATAATTACTGAATTTGGGAAAAGATTAGGATTTCAATTTGAAGAAAAAGACAAGCTATTAATAAAAGAAAATATTGTTATGATGAATGAAGTAAAACAAAATTTTCTAATAGAACATGAAACCATAATAGAAGAATTTCTTGATGAATGAGTTGTATGGCTGAAAGGACGAGGTGTGAGAGAAATCATCCAAAGAACGCAATTCTCGTGGGCGATTTTCACCGAATATATTCTAATAGCTCTCTCCCTCAGGTCTCTACCCACATGAAACCATCAAGGAGCTAGAAACAAAGAATTTCTTGAACAAAATAATAAATTCTACCAACTACTTGAACCTTATAACTTAAATCCAAATATGAATACACAATTAAAAGACATTTCACAAAATCTTTTAAAAATTAATGAAAATATTAAAATATCAACATCTATAATAGGAAAACATATAAAATTTTATACTAAAGAAGAACCACAAACTCTAGAATTCGTATATAATTTAATGAACGAAACCAAACAAGATCTTGAAAAAAAATTCTTTAAAATTTCAGGAAAAGATGCAGAAAGATATAGAAAAATGTTAGAAGATCTAGAAATACAACGGGCTAACATAAGTTTAGGAAATACTAAGATGAATACTAGTACCACGAGAGTTAGTAGTTCTACTACCCCTCCTACAATAAACCAACCTCCCTTTACACCTACTACACTACCAAAATTGAGAGAATATACCCTACAGTATGCTCAGCTCAGGTCCCGTGCTACCCATTGCACCAAGATACGAAGGACTAGGACAAACTAGTGGTGTAAAAAAAAAAAATGATGATGAAGAGTATTATAGTTATAGATATCCAACAGATAAATGAGAATTATATACTTGGTATAAATTTAGACCAGAATTAGAAGAATCAAATAAGAATAAATCTATCCAATTGAAAGGCAACTTCAAGATAACTACCAAAGAGGAAAGTCCTATAAAAATCTAACAGAACCAATACCAACAACAGGAATATGGTTAGATCTAGATTCAGGAGATAAAGATAAAAAGATATCTGCTTGGTTTAAAGCATCTAGCCTTGCTATACAATTTAGCAAAGGATGAGATACATATAAAGCGGCTTATTTGCACAAATGGTCCCGACTTTTGCACTTCTTTGGGTTGAGGACCTATCTTTTCATTTTGGCGGTTTAGCCCCTATTTCAAATGTTTTTGGCGACAATGGTCCTTTTCATCATTTTCCATCCAAATCCTGTTAAAGTTGACGGTGAAAATTTTTATTTAAAAAGTAAATGAAAATGTGCAGCACAAGTCCCTAATCTTTTAGAAAGTATTGAAAAGTTCCATAACTTCTAAAACTAACACATATGACCCCAAACCTTTTGACAATTTAACCTCCAACTTAAATAAATTAAAAATAACTCATAAATATTTTCAAAAATACAAATAAGTCCTAAATCTTTTATTTTTTTACAGATTTACACTTAAAATAAGAAAAAAAGTGTGTCATCAAGCCCCAAAATTTTTAATTTTGTTCATCAAAATGACATTTAAATTGTGTTTGATTAAAATTAGATTTTTAGTAAAATTGTTGAAATGTGTGGTTTAAAAGTTGTGGGACCATAAAATGTGTGATTAACATTATTGTTGACTTTGATCTTAGCTTTTATAAAATCAAAATTGAAAACAAACGAAACACATTAGAGTCTCTACAGATTTTGTCCAACCAGGTTAATTGGGTCGAAACCGAAATGGCCATCAAAAAATATTTTGACCCAAATCACCTTCCCACCCCCACCCCACCCCCACCCCCCCCCCCACCCAAGTTCTCTCTGGTCCCAACAAAGGAGGGATTTTTCCCCTTGTTTCCGACACCGGTGGGCGCCGGCAATAAACAAGGGGAAAAATCCCCCCTCCTTTCGCGAAAAACCAAGGAGCTCCACGGGTTCGCGAAAACCGAGGAGCTCCACGGTTTTTTCGCCAAACACAGTTTTGCGATTACGAAACCAGGGGAGCTCTGGTTCGCGATCGCTAAATCGGGGAGCTCCCGGTTCATGGCCGCAGAAACAGTCGGGGGTCGCGAAACCAAGGATCCCGGTTTCGCAACCACAGGGGATTTCTTCCCCCACTGTCGCCGGGATTTCCGTGACATCACCCTCCCCCGATTTGGGTGGGGTAGGGTGGGGTGGGAAGATTTTTCTTTTTTTTATTATTTAAAAAAAAATTTTAAATTTATGTTGGACTGGTCCATTAGCCCACGACAATTAACCCGTTGGACAAAATCTGTAGAGACTCTACGGTACTGTTTGTTTTCAATTTTGATTTTATAAAAAGCTAAGATCAAAGTCAACAATAATGTTAACCACACATTTTATGGTCCCACAACTTTTAAACCACACATTTCAACAACTTTTAGTAAAAAATCTGATTTTAATCAAACACAATTTAAATGTCATTTTGGTGAACAAAATTAAAAATTTTGGGACTTGATGACACACTTTTTCTTATTTTAAGTGTAAATCTTTAAAAAAAAAAAGATTTAGGACTTATTTGTATTTTTGAAAATATTTATGAGTTATTTTAATTTATTTAAGTTGGGAGTTAAATTGTCAAAAAGGTTTGGGGTCATATGTGTTAGTTTTAGAAAGTTATGGAACTTTTCAATACTTTCTAAAAGATTAGGGACTTTTTGCTGTAAATTTTTATTTACTTTTAAATAAAAAATTTTCACCATCAACTTTAACAGGGATTTGGATGGAAAATGATGAAAAGGACCATTGTCACGCCAAAAAAACATTTGAAATAGGGGCTAAACCGCCAAAAATGAAAAGATAGGTCCTCAACCCGCAAAGAAGTGCAAAAGTCGTGGGACCATTTGTGCAAATAAGCCCATATAAAGCTTTCAATTTTCTAGAACATACATTTAGAGGAAATGTTGAAGAATTATGGAAGAAAACTTCGATCAAATAAAAAGTAATATAAAATATGGAGAAGAATTGATAGTTGATACAAGAGAATATTTAAATAACCAAACAATTGTGGATATATTAAAAAGATTAAAAAAATATTTGAGAGCACAATTTCCAAGAGAAATTGAAGAAGAAACTAGTATAGAAAATGAAATAAGAGAGAAATTAGAAACACAAGTAGAAATGAAAAATCTAAAAATTTATGATATGTGTGAGCTAAAAGAATACTTAAGAGGTTTTGAAAAAATCTACATAAAAGCCTTAAATAAATATATATGAGTTATAGTGAAAAACTAAATTATCTCAAAATAATGTTCCTAAAACTTTCCTTACCCTTGGAGCATAAAAATACACCAAGAATATGAAAAAATTAGGTCTGTCCATGACTCATCTAGAAATAAATGATACTTTCAGTAATAGAGAACAATTTATTATCAATACAAATAATAAATGGTGTAGAAAAATAGATGATAACAAAACAATAAAGAAGATGGTAAAGAAAAAACTCATTTGTTGTAATCAAGAGATTTTTCATACTCATCAATAGGGGTGCTATCCAAAAGAATATAAAAAGAAAAAGAAATTCAAAAAATTTCTTAAACCTTATAAAAGGAAATATTTTAGGAAGAGAAAAGATAATTGGAAGCCTAATAAAACACATTTTAAAAAGAGAACAAAACAAAAAAGATGAATACCTAAAAATGAATATATCAAAAAAGGTAAATGCTTTATATGTCAGAAATCACGACATATAGCACCAAACTGCCCAGATAAACATAAAAATAAAATCAATTCAAAATTTTTAGAAGTATACGAATAAGCTATATATGATTCAAAATATGAACCTTATGAGATAAGTGAAATCGAATCATAAGTCTCTACTATATATATACTATTCTGATAGTGAAATAGAGAATGAAAGGATAATGAATTCATAAATTATAACTTTATGAATGAAATAAGAATTGAAGAAAGTATAGAAATACAATAAACTAACATAGATAATATTGAAGGAATCAGCCAAACTGTTACCTTTAGAGATGAAAAATATGATGAAATTATGAAGAAAGTTTTATCTTTGAATCAAAAAGATGTCTTCAAAAATAAAACTTTTGGAATATACTGCCAAAACTAAACAAAACTATTTTTGTTATAAAACATAATGAAGTTCCTATTTATATAGAAAACGTAAAAGGATCTACAACAATTCCTATACTAAATAGGAAATGGATAATTGAAGAACTAACTAAAATAAAGCCTAATATTAAGAACAAAATCAAGAATGTAGAGATTGGATGAATCCAAATTCTTATGAAATGATTCTTTAGACAAGGTATGGATATAATAGTCAACATATTTTGCATGGATAATAGAATATTGGATCAATCTACCAGAATATTGTAGAATTACATTTCATGCTTATCTTGATACAGGATCAACATTATGTACATCACAATATAATGTTTTACTAGCTTCTTACTGGAAAACAAATCCTAAAAAGAAATATTATGCCCAAACAGCTAGTGGCTTATTTGAACCATACTCCTTATATGCTCAAAATATACTATTTTTTATTAGAAAATAGAGATGTCATAGTTAGAGAACTCTACTATGCCCCCAAAATAGAATGTGACATTCTTTTAGGACAAACTTTCTTCTTAGAAGATTATGCACCCTTTACACAATATAAAAATTCCACAAGATTTGAGTTTACAACGCCCTGTAACCACAAAATAATTGTACCACAAATACAAAAAGCACATCTAGAGCTCAAAAACCAATAAATCATCAGAGATCCTCAACCCAGTGTGGTGGATGTTATACAGAAACATAATAAGAAATTTTCAAATCACTATTATATATCAGTGTAAACTTCCAAATAAGTGAATCTGAAAATGAAAAGCTAGAAATAATAAAAAATAATCTCAAAAATAACTTTTTAGAAAATCTATTAGAAAAATGGTCCATAAATAAAACAACAGCAAAAATAGAATTAATAGAACCAAATGTCATAATTAGAGTAAAACCTATGACATATAGTCAAGAAGACATAAAAAATTTTGAAATATAAATAAAAGAATTATTAAAAGCTAAAATTATTAGACCAAGTAAAAGCCCTCATAGTAGCCCAACCTTTATGGTAAAAAATCATGCTGAAATAAAAAGAAATAAAGCTAGAAT
This sequence comes from Forsythia suspensa, assembly GCA_023638005.1. Classification (NCBI taxonomy): domain Eukaryota; kingdom Viridiplantae; phylum Streptophyta; class Magnoliopsida; order Lamiales; family Oleaceae; genus Forsythia; species Forsythia suspensa. The sequence continues at coordinate 31,360,644 of CM042674.1, read as the reverse complement.
GATTATAAATTATAAGAAACTAAATGAGAAAACCAAATTTGATGGATATAACGTACCAAATAAAGATATTCTCATAAAAGCTATACAGAATAGCAAAATATATTCTAAATTTGATTGTAAAAGTGAATTTTAGCAAATATGTCCAGATGAAGAAAGTAAACCATTAACAGCATTTAGCACTCCTAATCCTTTAGGACAATTCGAATGGAATGTAATGCCATTTGGATTAAAAAAATGCACCCCAAATATATCAAAGAAGAATGTACGAAGTATTTAAACCAATTAAAATTTTTTTTATAGTATATATTGACGATATACTTATACATTCTACAATTTATAAATAGCATCTTGAACATCTAGAAAAATTTGCATATATTATTAACAAACATGGAATAATACTCTCAGAAAAGAAAGCTGAAAATAAATGAAACAAAAATCAAGTTTTTAGGACTCATCATCAAATAAGAAGAGATTCAATTACAATCTCATACTGGAGAAAAATTACTTGAATTTCTTGACGAAATAATAAATAAAAAACAGCTACAAAGCTTATTAGGATTATTAAATTACTCTGAACAATTTATCGAAGGATGTGCTTTACTTAAAAAGCCATTTCTAAATAAACTCAAAAAAGATTAAGTTTGGAACTGGACCAATGAAGATACTAAGAGGATCCAACACATCAAAAAATATTGTTCTAATCTCCCTAAACTATCTATAGCAGAAGATGATGATTATTTTATTATTGAAACAGATGCTTCAGATTATTGTTGGGGAGTAGTCTTAAAAGCAGTACTAAAACATGTAGAAAATTATCCATGTCATAAAGATTGTTCAAAGGCCTGTCCTGAAAAATTAGTTGCATATACTTCAGGAACCTTCAAAGATGTTGAAACTAGATATGACTCCAATAGAAAAGAGTTACTTGCTATAAAAAAAAAAGAGTTGCTAAATATGAATATTATTTGATTAAAAAATCATTCACTATTAGAACAGATAATACTCAAGTTAAATATTTTCTTAAAAATAATTTAGAGCCAAATGTTGCTAACAAGCCATTAATTAGAATACAATCTTGGATGGTTAACTTCAAATTTGATATTCAATATATTCGTGGTAAAGATAATTTTCTTCCTAATTTGTTTTCTAGGGATAGAGCAGATCAAGCAAGAATTGCAGTCAATGAAGCTCAAAGTAAGGGAAATGGAAGAGAAAATATACAAAATGGAGAATGAAAACCTCCAAAAAAAAGATATTCCACGAAATATTCAAAAGATCAAACAAGATACCAAAGAAAATAAAGAGGCTTCCTCCTTTCAACCTTCACCCGCTATTTTAAAATTTTTATCCGATATTAACAAATCAAATGTTATATAGCTATGCAACGGTCTCTTATCCTTTGGGATAAAAGATGAAGCTGGATATAACTATAAAATATGCATTTTCAATCTAGTTGCCTGTTGGTTTATTGAGATTGGCAATAAACCATAGATGAAAACTTTAAACTACGGAAAATACAGCAAGGTGAATTTCTATCCCAGAGCGCCACCCAATTGGATTGGCCATATGTATGATATTGAAAACATACTCTGTATATATCCCAGCCAAAACCTTGAAGAAATTTTTATGCTACCAGCAAGAATCAAAATAGCTATCGAAGAGTTTGTTCGAGTTACTAAGGACACCAATATCTACATCAGATTATTTTCAACAGTTCCAGAATGGGATATTCAAGAAAATTATCTTATTCCAGTTAAAAATGTTATTAAAATTAGATTAACGAGATAATTGTTCGATCCAAACAGTCAAAATACTCATGAAGTCACACCTCAAGAGATCTTTAAAATTGAGCATTTCAGAAGAGCTAAAGGATTCAGAGATCAATTTGATTTTTTAGTAGACACCATGACCAAAGAAAAAAATATCTAGATATACCCATGTGAAGATCATATAATCTTTAGTAACTGTACTAGAAAGACTTGTGATCAAGATTGGGCCCTACTTGACCACTGGTGCGACAAAAATAATGAACAATGAAAACGATGGATCACTAAGATTCCTTCAAGAAATGTGCAAGATAATAGTGAGTCACGCTGAACATAGCTGTCCAAGTTATATTATTGAAGATATGGACCACGTCTCCCTCAATGAAGACGACATGCAACCGGATTACTTTGAAGGAAAGATGATTGGGTATGACCCTTCACTCACCACCAACAGTGATAATCTTATCATTTTAGAAAAGCTGAGGTTCCTACTTACCGACAAAATAAAAAGAAGATGCCTTCTTAATAAGATTCAATTATTGAAGATAGTTGTATCTTGAGTCTATATATACCACTTACATATCGAGTTGTACGGTATTGAAAGTGGTAGACAATCACTGAGTATCCTCATATCTCTCCATACTATCATACCATAGTCTAGCAGTACTCTCTTCAAGCGTCAATAAGGTAATCTCTATGGAGTTCTAAACTTTAACTATGGAATACCAATAGTGTTTCTAATAAGAGTCTTTGTATATCAAGTGTGTATCTCTAAAGCTTAATATATATTTAAGCTTTTAATATGCTCGTATTGATTTCTATAAAAGTATTTGAAATGTTTTCTTAACATTTATTTTTTAAAAAAACTTTCTTTGTTAGCCAGTCCTCGATGGTAGTAAGATAGCCTTGTGATATTTCCTTTTAAATCTCCTTGTTTTTCCGTTTTGACTTGTGTTGCCGTGTTTGGGAATGTTTGGAGTGACATTGGAAAAATCAGTAGGTTTTAAACTGAAGATTTGTTACTATAGGGGTGAAAATAGCTAGTCTGAATTTTCGTAGCAGGATTGAATCCTTTTGGAATCATATCCGTTAGCTTGAACTAACAATACAAGAGGAAGAAGTAGAAAAAAAATGAGCGGAAGTCATGTTGGATCATTCTATTCAAATCTTATGAGCCATAGACAAAAATAGATATTGTTTTGAGAATACACACATTTATATGCAAAGACTTGAAGAAGAACACTCAAATGAAATCTAACTTCTTATTTTGGAGGATAATTTCAGGTTTGACGTTTTATTTTCATGAACACTGCACAAGCATCCACATCCACTTATTGTGATCTTAAATTATATTTAGTTAATAAAGATATTTTATTTTTATTAACCTTAGTTGATAAATTAGAAAAAAATTTATTCTACTAGTCAATCTAAACTTAAAGATATCTATACTAGCATAGATTTTGCTTGTGAAAATAATATAAGAATTAATTCAGTAGAAACATCCAAAAATATAAAGAGAATTGAAGATATTATTTTTGTATATAAAGATTTAGAAGGAGAAGTATCAAAAAAAATTGTTTTAGGATATATAACTCAAAAGAAACATCCTAACGCATTCAAGAAATTATCTGCATATAGAAATTATTTAAACTCTAATGCTAGGATATAGTTTAAAAGGTTACGATAATCTTGAAAATCACGCGTGCAATCTATTAGAAGAAGAATTCACGAGATTGAATAATATTCAAGATAAAATATCTTTAGAATATTTAGAACAAATCAAAATAATAAATAAATTATTAGTTAGACTCAAAAATATTATGGAGACTAAACTAAAGTTAGAAAGATTAAGTGACGAGGAGATAATTAGACATAGAAGAAGTTAAAGGGCAATATAGACATCTTACTTAAAAAAGAGGCCCTTATAACTTATTTGTAAAATACTAGGCTATTTCTTTCTAAGGTTAGTTTCACAAAGGCCATTTAGCCAATTTCTCTTTTAATTTTTTCTTCGAACCCGGCCGAAATTAAGGGTCATTTTGCTGCTTCGGTCAAGTTTGAACCGGTCATTTCGATTAGACGCTGGAGTATAAAAAAGGATTTCTCCGCGTGGTCGCCTCTAATGATTGTGACATATGTAATCACTTATATTTCTGCTTAAGTCCCTAACATTTTATTTCATTTTGGAAAAGCCTCTCAATTCCTTTATTCTTTCAAATTTTGATATAACTTACACAAGCTTCTATTAACTTGGTATTACTTTCTTATCTGAATTAGGTCAATAATAGATTAAGATAAATAATGAGTCTCATTGACAATGAAGTTAGTGAAATATTATTTTACTAGTATACCGCTTTTATTTGCGGTGGGATCTAACCGTAGTAGAAGATTTTAATGGATCGATGGGTTGAGAAGAATCTGTTAAAGATTGAGATGGAGAGACATTTTTGTTTGAAGGAGAGTTTAATTTTGAAAAATATGGAGAATAATATGGAGAAATGGAGAAATTGAGAGAAATATATGAGTTTTGATTTGAGAGGATAAAGACGTAATAATATACATACTACTTTTTTTGTCCTTGGTAGAGAAAATCTATCTACGGTTGGTGATTATTTAATTATATATTATTAAGTCATATATTTGTGTTTAAATTTTTTTTTGAAAGATGGTCTAAATTCATAATTAGGACTACATGTAGAATACACACGTGATACTCACTTACACAAATATATTTCAAGTTTATCTTCGTCTATTATTAAATCATATTTTGTGACTAAAATTACTATTTAGAAATTTATAATTGCAATTGCACGCAAAAAGCACGCCTAGTATGTACAAAAGTGTGAAATATGTCATTATACACCAACACACTTCTATAACCCAAATTAATGACATTTCATATATTTATTTTTTATTTATTTGACTTGTCCACATTCATTTCACTTTTCACAAAAAAAAGATATAAGTCAAAAGACAAGAAACGACAAATTTCAACTTTTAAAATTTTACGAGCTAAGAAGAAACGAAGACTAATAATTCATAAAGCGTATTGCACGCTCCATGCATAATACTTAATTGAAATTTGTAGTAAACTATACCTCTATCTCATTTATCTTTATTAATTAATTATGCACTTCTTATTATCTTGTGTATCACTCAAGAATTGAATGGCGACTTCAGAAGCAAATTCAGACAAGAGATAAAAAAAATTTCCATATAAAAAATTTGGTTTTCAATTTTTTTCCTCTATAATTTTTTTTTTTTTTTTTTTTGTACCAAGAACGACTCTAATACAAGGAAGCTCTCCTTATATTCCACCCTGGGCGGCTTAGAGCATATAAGATTGCACTTAAAAGTAAGTTTAAATTACTTACTTATTTTGTTTAAATTATTTTTACTAACAAAATTTACTTATAGAAAAGCAACTTTTAAATCCAACTAAACTTGCACAGATACAAGGCAAAAGGGGTCAAATTGAAAATATGGAGACTGATTACACACAATCAAAAACATAAATGAACAAAAGGGGGGTTATGTGCAAAATAATAAATGTTTCCCTAAATTCCACTCGGTTTCATACTTTTCTACAATTTCGGCTTCTTTTCGTGCATGTGACCTCTTTCTGGTCTCTACTCCAGCTTTCCACTCTCTCTCCTTCCTTCCTTTACTTTCTCTATCTACAAACCCATAACGTACATAGAACCTCGTGATTCGTGTTGATTCTAAGGAGATTCAATTCGTGGTCCATTTATTTCTACCCAAAGAATAATATGTGAGTGTCAATTTTTTCTTAATATTTTTTGTCCTTCTTTTTTCTGTTCGGAAAGCTCAATCTTGCATTTGTTTGATTCTTCCCTATTTTTGTTGTTTTTATGATAGCAGAAAATTTAGTAATATTTCTAGGTGAAGCGTTCAAGGTGAAAAAAATTACTGAAAATAGTCTGCTTGTTTAAATTTGATTTTGGCAAAAGTACTAACAAATTTTTGAAGAATTTATTGTGCTAGTAATTTCTTGCTTAGATTGTTTGATTTGGGTTCTGTTTTTTTTATTTTTTATTTTTTATTTTTCCCTTTAGTGATTTTTTTACCTTTTTCGTTATGTAGTTCATAACTAGTAAAAGGAGTGGGATATCGAATTTTAATATGTAAAATAAGCAACAATTTGATTACAGTAACATGCATAATTATTTGTATGGGAATATATTTCACCAGATGTTTTGGGGCCAACTGAAAAGGCAAACAAAGGTGAAAAAGGGAATCTTATGAAGGAGAAGATGTTTTTATAAACAAGGTGCTAAAACATATCTTTATATGATTTTATGTTCTTTTTGCCTTGGTTAAATTTGCTTTACTTGGAGAAAATCGGTGCTAAATCTTGCCAAAAGTTATTTCTCCGCTTAAATTTTATTTTTCACTTTTTTCCCTTTTGAGTGATCTGATTTGGGCATAAAGCTAACTCTATTTACTTGAACTTTTTGGCAAATAAATGTTACTAGCTTTGCAGCTTTGTTTTTTGTACTGTTTTTCTCTCACTTGAGAATCAAGAGCGTTGTTTGGGAGCTTTGCTTAGAGATCATTGATGTTCCTTTTTGTAGAGGCTAGAAATGGTCGTAGAATCATGGTTTCGCAGTCTGTGGAGAACTTCGAGGAAGCATGAGTTTGATTCCAGGAAGGCACGGATTGGGGTTTTGGCTTTTGAAGCCGCAGGCTTGATGTCTAAGCTGCTTCATCTATGGCAGTCGCTTACTGATAAACAAGTTGCTAGACTGAGGGAGGAGATAATGAATTCGGTGGGAATTAAAAAGCTTGTGTCGGAGGATGATGATCGCATTGTGAGGTTGATATGTATAGAGATGATGGAAAACTTAGGACAAGTTGCACAAGCTGTGGCGAGGCTGTCCAAGCAATGTAGTGATCCTCTGTTAAGGAGTTTTGAACAAGCCTATAATGATTTGATAAAGATTGGTGCTGATGCATATGGTTGGCAATTCACGTGGAATAAGATGGACAAGAAAGCTAAGAAAATGGAGCGGTTCATAGCCACGAATGCAAATTTATATCAAGAAATGGAGACGCTTGCAGATCTTGAGCAGACTTTGAAGAGAATGAAGGGTAACGATGACGCTGATAGCATTAGTTTGGTTGAATATGAGAAGAAGGTTGCGTGGAAGCAGCAAGAAGTGAAGCATCTGAAGGAGAATTCTCTTTGGAATCGGACTTATGATTACACAATTCATCTTTTAGCTAGATCTGTATTTACTATATATGGTAGGATTGGACAAGTTTTTGGATTTAATCACGTGGCAAATGTGGGGGTCACAGATTCCAGAGTTTCGGATTCTAGTTATAGTCGTCGCAACCAATCAATTCTCTACACGCAATCATCAGTTCATCCTTCCGAAAATAGCATCCCTAGGTTTTCATCAGGTTCATTAGGTAGCATGATTTCTAAATCTGGCCCAATCTCGAGAGCAAATAATGTTAACGATTTTCACTCGGGCCCTCTTGGAAATTCAATAACAGCATCAAGCCCGATCTCTGGAAGACGCAGTGCTGTTAGCTTCTATTCTGGTCCTCTTGTTAGGTCAACAGAAAAATCTGGCCCACTACCCATAGAGACCAAAAGCACCTTGAGATTCTGGCAGTTCCGTGATAAATCTTCGAATTCAAAACAGAAAATACCACATTCAAAACCAAATAGATTAACCGCATCAGGACCTTTAACAGTATGCATGATGGGCGGAAACAGTTCTCCCTTGAGCAATTGCTACTTGAATTCGGGTGGCGTTAATGATAGAGTTCCCAATGTGACTAAGGATTTCAGCACAGAACTACATTCTCATGGAAACTCCACTCATCGGAATATATCAGTTGATATTAAGAACCTGCTGTTGAATGCCCCTCCGGAAACCCTTGGGGCAGCTGCCTTAGCACTGCACTATGCAAATATTATCATTGTAATTGAGAAATTGGTGGCATCTCCTCACTTGATTGGTAATGAAGCAAGAACTGACCTATACAACATGTTGCCTGCTAGCATCAGGGCAGGCCTCAGGGTTAAACTGAAGCCAAGTACTAAGAGTCTGTCTTCGTCTTTCTATGATACAGCTCTTGCCGGAGATTGGAATCAGGCGATGTCGGATATACTGGATTGGTTGGCTCCACTTGCTCATAACATGATAAGATGGCAGTCGGAGCGGAGCTTTGAGCACCAGAACTTAGTTTCCCGAACAAATGTGCTTCTAGTACAAACCCTCTACTTTGCAAATCAGGTAAAGACAGAAGAATCGATTATTGAGCTACTTGTTGGTCTGAACTATGTGTGGAGATTTGGTAAAGAAGTAAATGCCAAATCACTGGTGGAGGGCACCACTGGTTGAAGGCTTGACAAATGCATCGATGGGTAGCAGCATTCAGTTTCCCGTGTTCAGTATTTCAGCCAAAGGAGTTTTCTTTATGCCGTAGATTCCTAATCGATTCCCATTCACGGGTCATACGAGGAGAAGGGATCAATCAGCTGTCTTGTTCACGAGGCTTCTGTACATACAGTCACAAATGGTGATTGATCATTTGTTGCTGGAAATCTGAGACCTTCATGTTGGATTCTTGGATGCTTAGAGTGCATGCTTACCCCGGCATTGGGATCAAAACTTCCATTTACGTCAGTAGTTGACGAGCTTCTCCCTTTGGCCATGAATTGGTTTTAATGGTTGTGATTTCTATCCTCATATATAATAAGCAATTATTGTACAGTTGCTACAGTATGTGAAGTATTGTATACAAGTCACCTTATCGAGCTTTCCCCTTCATGAGGCACGCGCATTGGAATTCTGATGCTTCCTATTCCAGCTTGCTCTTTCAAGTTTGATATATTGGTGAGCGATATGCTGTCGTTAGTGTTTTGGCTTGAATATTAATGTTTCCCCCGAATTACAAAGTAATTTATAGTCCAAATTTCTATTTTGGTTTTCTGGAATTGAGTACAGGGCCAAACTTTGTGTAGCATTTTGCTTGCTTTTGCTTAATCAGTTCCATGGGTGCTATATGTTAGTATCATTTCTTGAACAAGAAGAATAGGTAATGCTGCTAATTTTGTTACTTTTCTAAAGGGTTTGATTATCAACTGTAAATCCTTGTGCGAACAAAATAACTATTTGGGAGGAGAATTTGTAATGGCATGATAGGAAGTTGGATTAAAGAGTTAAAATCAGAAAATAAGTTAAATTTTTGTCAATTGTACTATCTAGGACGATCTAATATTGCTAAATAATTATGCACTAAGAGTATGTATGTATCTTGATGTCTCTTACTTACGCAATATTTATTTCTTTTAGGGAGTAAACTAAACTCCTAGCCCAACTTTTTGATTGTTCCTAGCTTTTGAATCTTGATTTTTTGCTCTTAAAACAATAGAAACTCGAACTTCAACGTACTATCATTTGCTTGTGCTGAATTTGATATTCTGAATATTTGAGGGTTCGTATCCCATTGCCATCTCTTTTCTTCACTTGTCTTCTCTTTTTATTTGTCTTCACTTATGTTCACTTTTACTTGCCTTCATTTATAGTTGCAAGTTCTTCCTCTACCAAGGGTATATACAAGAAAAATTAATATAGGGCAAAACATAAGACAATAGTATCACATGAGAGAAGTGTTAATTAAAAATAAAACTAGACTTGTCCACTTGAGATCAAAGTACTTCCAAAATAAAATATTAGAAGACTTAAATTGCCTCTTTTTAAAGATTGGGATCAAAGTGCAACTCAGGTAAAAAGTAGTATTTTTTTAAAATTTAACCTATTTCCTATATCTCTAGTTAATAATTACATCAAGCTTGGTGCACTTGTTTAAATGACCCGAGAAATAGTACTTTAAAAACTAGGCTAAATATAAAATTTTTCCTTCACTAACGTGAAAAAAAAAAAATGGTCACTTTACAATGTCAACTGTCGAAAACAAGGGATTTTAACCGGGGAAAATAAATCAAAGTTTTCAAGGCAAGTAGTAGTTGACGCATACGCATGTGAAATAGTACTTTAAAAAACTAGGCAAAATATAAAATTTTTCATGACTTTACTAATGTGAAAAAAAAAATGGTAAAGTGACCATTTCACAATGTCAACTGTTGAAAACAAGGGATTTTAACTGGGGAAAATAAATCAAAGTTTTCAAGGCAAGTAGTAGTTGACGCATAAGAATGTGAAATAGTACTTTAAAAAACTAGGCGAAATATAAAATTTTTCATGACTTCACTAATGTGAAAAAAAAATATGGTAAAATGACCATTTCACAATGTCAACTGTCGAAAACAAGGGATTTTAACCGGGGAAAATAAATCAAAGTTTTCAAGGCAAGTAGTAGTTGACCGCATACGAATGATTACAATATTATTAGTTGCTTTGAAATTTTACAATGTATTTACCAATTCAAACTTTACTTTAGACATGTTTTTTATTTAATCATTTTTTTGACACTATTTTATTTTATTTTTAAAAAAATTAGGCATGATGAGTTACAGAATAAAATTAGAGTTGTTTTATTTTCGATTTGATACTATAATGTATGTTAGATTGAATTTGCTAGAAAGATACACGGTATATTTCAATATTTGAAAAATGTGGAGCTATTTTTTTGTTCTACTCTAACAATAAAGCCACGATTTAACAGAACGAAAGGATATGTACATGTTCTGTATTTTTTTTTTTTAAAAGTGAAAGATTAAAACACTTGGTTCTTCTCTTTTTATTTATATGTGATTTTACACTTGTGAATACTGAATATGTTGGCAACTCGTGGTAGATAGTTTTCTGATTTGACGGAGGGAATCTAGTTACCAAAATGATTGTCTCTACAAGTGCCAACTCTTTGATTTTGATTGCCCAAGTCAACTATGTATCTTTAAGTTCTCCCATCTTGTTATTGGTCATAACCTCAGCCATCTGAAATATAATTATGGCCCAGAGACAGTGCAGCCATGGTGGAGATACTACACCCTTGCATAAATTCCAAACATCACACTAGATATATATCATATTCATAGAATATGATTCACTTTCAAAATGTGTTGGTTATGAAATATTGGGAGAAATTCAACAAATAATCAATATATCGAACATGATATATTAGAAACAAAACAGCGGAATAAAGATTTCTCATTTCTTGTGTAAACCTAATCAAAATTAATAAAATAGAGTAACAACTAAACTAATAATGCACAAAATAAACGACACAATATTTAACGTGGTTCGACAACGTGCCTACGTTCACAACCCATCAACAATTAATCTTCCACTATAATCAACAATAGTAGGTACAATGTTGTTCTCTAAATACCACTAGAAGCACACCAAAATCATCAAGAACTAAACCATTCTTGCCATACAAATAATCATTGTTTATTAAAGACGGAGCTCCTCAAAAGCAATACTAACAACATACCCAAGCACAACTCTCTCAAGAACACTACTCAAAAACAACAAAGAAATTATCTCTCCAAATCGTCTCTTTTCGGATAATAATTCATTCTGAAATAACCGTCGGATCTTGATCTAAACCGTTGGATTTGATCGTCAATGAGTTTTAAACTTTATGTCCAAATTTCACGACGATCGGACCACGGAACGTTGAGATATAAATATTTCATTACTGCTGCGTAGGCTATCCAGATTCTGCGAATTTGTTATAGTATTACTCTCGAATTTTCTCTTTATTTTGAGTGAGTTGGGTTCTCTCATTCATGCACTCACACATGGAGATGCATAGAGACACCCGGAGAGACCCAGATTCTAACCCCAATGCCTTAATTTATAATGTTAATTAAGGCATCAATTAACGTCCTAATGAGACTTTCCTTCTTCAATTTCTACTCGTGCAAGGAAACCTTATTCTAATAACAACTAAAATAGAAGTATTAAATAAAGCCCTAATGGGACTTTCCTTCTCCAATTTTCATCCATACAAGGAAATCATATTTGTTACCACCGATTTTGGTAAGGCCTCAACGCCAAGCAAAGGCCCGATAAAGGTCTCATCTAGGCCTAATTCGTGTCTCGCGCTAAGGCCTTATAGGCCCAGCGAGGGCCTTCGATTCATAAAGGTTTCGAGAGACCGTGAAGGCCCATCGAACATCTTAGCATTCCCGACTCAGGTATTGCGAGGCCCATGAAGGGCACTCGACATTCATGGCCGATCCGGAGAGCCTCATGGGCTTCGATTTATTATGATCCGCACGACTAAAAGGATATCTCGTGGAAGATCGTATTTGATTGTCAAAAGGAAACCATATCACAATCTAATAAAATCAACAACACAATCTTAGAGATTGAGAAAGATTGGGATGCAATCTCGGAAGATCACGGCGAGATTGGAACCTATCTTATCTAATAAGGAAAGAGAATCCCAATAGAATTCTAATTGATTGCTTTCTGAATCAATTAGGATTCTCCCCTATAAATATCGATTCGTGTTTATTCCAAGGTGCACGCTTCAGTCAGTCGCATTCTTTAGTCACGCAATTTTCATGACGCACTTTTTATGCTTAAGAATCCTACCCCAAACTCTGCTCAAATCTACTGCACCTTGTCTCTCCCACACCTCTTTTTTGTTCCCTTGATGTATCTCCCATATACCGTGATTGACTTGATCGTCGGAGTGCCAACGATCGCTGACTTTTTCTCCGGAGATCTTGGTGCTTAACGATCGTCCCAGTGTGCGAGGTAACATAATGAGCCGGCGGAGGAGGAGTGATTGGAGATCTGTTGGCACGTGGTCGGTGCGGGTTTAGACGTCAATGATTGGCGCCGTCTGTGGAATCGAAAAACCTTACACGACCAACAACTTGTGGTAAAACGTGTTTTCTACCCGAAAGAGCATGGTAATAGAAAACTCCGTGGAAGAAGAAGTAAAGTCCCATCATACTTGACTTGCGGCGAAAAGCGGTCAAGACTTTCGAATGCAACCCACCGCTAGAGAAGAAGACAACGATAGAGGCGCCCAAGTTGGACAACGATCGGATGAAGGTGGCGCTTGAACTGTTGGAGAATCAATCTCTTCAACATGGACCCGGCGTGGCGTGCCGGCCGAAGCCCTTCGAGGTCCCGGCTCTATCGAAGCTTGTCGGTCTCAAGATGATTCGCCAATCCTCAATGGGGAAATCTCGGGACCAAGAGAAACCTCGTGCCTCGAGAGTGGGAAAGGCGGTCGCCTCCTGCAACAGTATTTGACGGGTTGAGTCTTGGTGATACGTGGCTCGACCTCAATCAATCATTGAGTGGCCGTGAGAGCGAGCCCAAATGATGACCATTGAGAGAAGAGAAGGGACTCTAGGATCTGCGGATGAAAGACCGAACGGTTTTGCAACCTTGATGACGACGGACGATCTCCCATTCTCTCTCTGCATGGTTTGAAATGCCTCCTATTGAGGAGTATAATGAGAGAGGTGATCCCACGGATTCAATTAGAGGCTCGCTTTCTAAAGGCCTTCGTCTTCATTTAATGCTTCCTCTTAAAGTCCGACGCCTGATATAAATAATAGGCTTGGACTTGGGGGACTATTGTTACCACCCGATTTTGGTAAGGCCTCAACGCCAGCAAAGGCCCAATAAAGGTCTCATCTAGGCCTAATTCAGGCCTCGCTAAGGCCTTATAGGCCCAGCGAGGGCCTTCCAGATTCATAAAGGTTTCAGAGACCCGTCGAAGGCCCATCGAACATCTTAGCATTCACGACTCGAGTATTGCGAGGCCCATGAAGGGCCTCGACATTCATGGTCGATCCAGAGAGCTTACTGGGCTTCGTATTTATTATGGTCCGCCGGACTAAAAGGATATCTCGGGAAAAGCAGTATTTGATTGTCAAAAGGAAACCATATCACAATCTAATAAAATCGCAACACAATCTTAGAGATTGAGAAAGATTGGGATGCAATCTCGGAAGATCACAAATGAGATTGGAACCTATCTTATCTAATAAGGAAAGAGAATCCCAATAAAATTCTAATTGATTGCTTCCCTGAATCAATTAGGATTCTCCCCATAAATATCGATTCGGGTTTATTTCAAGTGCACGCACTTCGAGTACGCATTCTTTAGTCACGCAATTTTCATGACGCACTTTTTATGCTTAAGAATCCTACCCTAAACTCTTGCTCAAATCTCTCTTTGCTTGTCTCTCCCACACCCTTTTTGTTTCCGCCCTAGTGTATCTCCCATATACCGCGTGAGTTGACTTGATCGTCAGTGCCAACGATCACCGGACCCTTTTTCTCGGAGATCTTAGTGCTAACAGTCGTCCTGGTGTCGGGTAACATCTGAAATTGCGGAGGAGTGGCCGGAGATCTGTTGGCATGTGGTGAGTGCGGGTTTAGACGTCAACAATATTATAATCACAATTAGAATAGAAGTCTTTCCTACACCAAATTAATTATCATTAAACTTCTTTAATTTGGACTAATTCGTTGGACTTGGGCTTTTGATCTACCCCAAGACATGGGGTGGATACCCAACAATCTTCCCATCCGCCTCATGTCGTGGAAGGACTCGTCATCTCTGTGACGGGACGACAAATATCAAGGTTCTCTCCCATTGACAATACACTAACCGATTCCTCTTTGTATTCATCTTCTGCAACTTCTCTAGAAATCTCTCTAGAAATTTTTGACTCTCCTCCGTCAATAACTAATCCATAGTACACGTGGAAGATTGTACGTCTATCGTAGACCGCTTTTGAGGAATAGTTGTTGAAACTTCTAGGAATGATAGTTACTTGTGTCTATCATCTTCTTTCCCACACTGTATGTCTACAGTGAGACACTTGAAGGTAACTTTCTTTTGCTTATTTATCAAGCAACAAGAACATTTTTGCAACTCTACACTCTTCATTTCGGTTCCAAGTTTCCTTTTAACTAGCAGTTTTCTTCTCTTCACACTCTTGTGGGTTGGTCTATTGTGACTAAAGTCAATTGCTTTCTCATTCTCTACTACATTAACAATGTCTTTGGAGAACCTTGCCTTCAACAAGTACAACGATGAATATTTTCTACCACTGGCCACAACCATATCACATTTTTGTAAGTTTCCACTTACCATCACCGAAAGAGTTGTAATAACCCTCATAATCAAGTCTACTGGTAGAAATCAAACTCAATCGCATGTTAGGAACATGCTTTACATCTTTGAGAATCAATCTTGTGCCATTGTTGGTTTCCAACCTTACATCTCCAATACCCAAAACTTTTGCCAAGCAACCATTTTCCATCTTTACAGCTCCGTAGTCATCGGGTGTATAAGATGTGAAGAATTTTTCTGAGATGTAACATGAAAATAAGCACCACTGTTAACCACTCAATAAGTCTTATGACAAGCAAAATTGGTAACATCATCATCGTAGACAATATATAAATCATCTGCAACGGTAGAACCTCGATCAACATCAACATCCTCATCTTTCATCTTTTCTTTACCTTTCTCATTTTTGTTGTCTTTCTTGAACTGTCGGCAAAACTTCTTGATGTGCTCTTTTACCACAATGATAATACTCAACATTGACATATTTGTTAGACTTGTCTCTGTTAATATCTTTGTTCTTTGGATCTCGGCCCTGATTTCTCCTCCTATTTTCAACAACCAAAACATCTGATTGTGAAAAGTGCCCATATGTCTTTTCCTCATCTCTTCATTCAAGAGACTACTTTTGGCTAAAGCCATTGAGATCACACCATCTAGGACTGAGCTAGATAATGACGTTCTAAAGGTTTCCCAAGAATCCGACAAAGTACCAAGAAGCCACAATCCTTGTATCTCATCTTCAAATTTGATACCCATTGTAGCCAACCGATTAATAATACCCTGGAATGCATTGAGATAGTCTGTCAACAAAGTTCCATCCCTATACTTCAAAGCCATCATTTGTTTGATCAACAACAACTTGTTATTCCCGGTCATTCGAGCATACAATTGCTCAAGCTTACTCTACAAACTACGTGTATGAGTTTCTTCACTGATATGGTTCAATACATTATCATTCACCCATTGCCTAATGCAGTAACATACTTGCCGATGAAGCAAGTTCCACTCATTGATGATCTTATTATCAGGTTTTTCCTCGAAAAATACTGGTTGATAATAATTTTTTTTTACATAAAGAAGATCTTCCATCTTTCTTTTCCAAATATGATAATTTGAACCATTCAGAATAACTATTCAACTTGTATTAACCTCCATCGTTCTACACAAGAATCTCAAAACAACAACAACCAAAGCTCTGATACCACTTGTTGGGGAAATTTAACCAATAACAATATATCGAACATGATATATTAGAAACAAAGCAGCAGAATAAAAATTTTCCCTTTCTTGTGTAAACCTATTCGGAATTAATAAAATAGAGTAACAACCAAACTAAATAATGCGCGAAAAAAACGACACAATATTTAATGTAGTTTGACAACGTGTCTACGTCCACAACTCGACAACAATTAATCTTCCACTATAATCAACAATAATGGGTACAATGTTGTTCTCTAGATACCACTAGAGGTACACCAAAATCTTCAAGAACTAAACTATTCTTGGCATACAAATAATCATCGTCTATCAAAGACGGAACTCCTCAAAAGCAATACTAACAATATACCCAAGCACAACTCTCTCAAGAACATTACTAAAAAACAATAAAAAAAGTATCTCACCAAATCGCCACTCTTCGGATAATAATTCCTTCCAAAATAACTGTCGGATCTTGATCTTAATCATTGGATTTGATCTTCAATGAGTTGTAAACTTGCTGTCCAAATTTCACGACGATCGGACCATGGAACGTTGAGATATCAACGTTTCATTACTACTGCGCAAGTTGTCCAGATTCTGCGAATTTGTTATAGTGTTGCTCTCGAATTTTCTCTCTATTTTGGGTGAGTTGGGTTCTCTCCTTCATGCACTCACACATGGAGATGCATAAAGACACATGGAGAGACCTGGATTCTAACCCACAAAGCCTTAATTTATAATGTTAATTAAAGCATCAAATAAAAGTCCTAATGGGACTTTCCTTCTTCAATTTTCACCCATGCAAGAAAACCTTATTCTAATCACAATTAGAATAGAAGTCTTAAATAAAGTCCTAATGGGACTTTCCTTCTCTAATTTTCATCTATACAAAGAAATCATATTCTAATCACAATTAGAATAGAAGTCTTTCCTACACCAAATTAATTATCATTAAACTTCTTTAATTTGGATTAATTTGTTGGGCTTGGACTTTTGATCTACCTCAAGACATGGGGCGGATACCCAACATGAAATGGTAGATACGCCTTACCCGATGACATTACCTCCCTCCCCCTCCTCTGAAACTCATCCTTTTTTATTTAGTAGTTGACCTGCCAGCTTTCAGATTTCTTTTTGAATCTCTTGTTTTCTGACTTAAAACTGTATTAATTAACTCGAAAAAAAGTACGCCTTTTGTTTTCCTATTAGCAATATTCTTTTCAGCTATAGGCATATTTGCCAATTTCTAGAATCAATAATTTTATATAAGGAACTATTGAATTCAATCATTTATTGGAAACGATCCTCTTTGATGTACAAGAATATGTGGAGTTGAGCATATCTGAAAATACAAGAGAATGTTCTTTTATAGATATTATTACTAATATTCGATATTGTGTCATTCAAAATATTATTATACCTTCCCAATTCATTGCGGGTACTCTCCACATGGCAATTGACCTTCGTTGTCCTATGCGATTCGAGCTCTTAGGCTGGCTTCAATTCAAGAAAGGCCACACATAAGAATCTATCAACTCATACTTCATCATGGCATTGTAACTCAAAATTGAGTTACAAGTCCAACCCTACAATATATCTCCTAACTTCATGTCTATCTAAAAATCATTAGGAGCATGATTGGCTAAGCATAAAATACAAACAAATTCATTTAAAAGTAACTTTTAAACTTACCAAAACATATTTTAAACGTTTCAGTTAGAGCATCTCTAAAGCATTTCATGGATTACCATTATATTATGGGTTAAAACCATAATATTGCTCTCTAAATTTCTTTTATTTTCTTAAGATAAAAATAAATAAAAATAATATAAATATTGCCGAGTCACTCTATATAATAGAGTTTCTGAATACAATATATTTTGTCACATCAACTTAATAGAGTCTTTATTAAATTGTATCATATAAGATTTTTTTAATATATTATTATTTTGTTCATGTGTAAAATTTTTAAAGCAATTTACTAAAGTATTGGTGATGCTCTTAGTTCCTCAAACGTGTTAAGCTTTTCTTTAAAAGTAATTTTTTTTAACTACAAAAGTTAGCTGTTTTAAAAGTCGCTCTTCCTTCTTAAAAAGCAAATTCACTTATTTTTTAGGCTTAACAAAATGTTCTCTAAGGTATTGAATTTCATTACATAGTTAGTCTTTTAATTATTCAAATAGTTTAGCAACAACAAAAGCTGCAAAGAAGACATCCGCGAAACTACTTGAAAGTATGGTTTCAATATTCTATTTAGAGTATTTTTGTATATGCTTATAAGTACTTATAAACCGGTCAAACATCATTTTCATCCACATATTTCGTAGGACCTACAACTTTTATCCACTTTTTATCTATACATTTCTTAGGATCCACTGCTTATAATTTATAATTTTTTTACCAAACATATTCTTAATTTGTTATAATTTGTTTTGGATTGAAAATAATCACGACTATAGGGAGTTTTCTCCATTACAGAAATAAAAAAGTATTTAAACGTTCGTGTGTCATTACGTTTTCAATTTCATAAAATCATTTCCTCCAAAATTTGCTTGATCACTTCAATCTATCTCCATTATTCGATCATATCTCTCAACCGATCATCTATAAAATCTACTTACCTTTTAATTTATCTCTTCTTCAATCGATCATCTCCAAAATCTATTTATCGCCTTAATCTATCATCATAATAAAGCCTTCCGTCGGATCCCACTTGCAACAAAAGGGCATACTAGTTTACATATGGATGGCAAAAAGGGTCGGACCGGGCTGTTAGTGGGCCCAGTCAATAAAAGCTTGACCCGTAATGGGCACGGGCCGAGAAAAAAAACAAGGGTCAGGCTGGGCTTAGCCTTTGGAAATAAATATATTGACCCATTTAACCTTCATTGAAAAAAATAATTTATTTCATAAAGGGTTTTTCAAAAATAACCTAAGATAAATAAACTATTTCTTAAAATCTTATCAAATTTTTTATTCTAAAAATCTTTTTTTTAGTTTTGTAACACTTTGTTGTTACATTTGTTACATTGTTATTTTAGTTATAATAAATGTGTTACATTTGTTATTAACAAACATATAAAACGTAACAACAATATATAAAAATAAAAAACAATTTTTTAGAATAAAAAAGTTAAATAAGATTTTTTAAATTATTTTACATTTTGTAGTATAGGGTGAAATTATCACTTTCATAAATGATTTGTGACTCGTTAAGTTTTTGGCATTACCATCTCTAAAAATATATTTAATCAATTAAACCCACTGAAATTATAATTTAAACATCAAACATATCCTAAATAACATATCCTAAGTATACACAATCCAAGAATTCGGATCATCCCAACCCAGCTAAAACGAAAGAATCACAGTCGGATCATCCCAACCCAGCTAAAACGAAAGAATCACAGTCGGTTGGGTCCACGTCAAATGGATCCCACTTCTCATCACGTGTCCTAATCACGTTTTTCACCGAACCCGCAAACAGAAATTCTTTTCCAAAATCTCTTTCAATTCAACACAATACACACAAATCAAAATTCATAAGCACCAATTTTTCATTTTTCTTTTCCCTAAAATATCTCCGCCGAGTCGCCGCGAAAATGGACATACCGGGAAGTCGCTCAATGAGACCCACCTCGCTCCGTGATACCGACTCCCGACTCACTGAGTCTGAAAGGATCGAGGGCGCCGGTAGCTGGGACGCCATTGAATGGACCAAGATTGATGTAAATTACTAAATTCCTTCTTTTATATCTTTCTTGGGTTATACACACACACACACACACACACACAATTGGTTATGTTGAATATTCGATTTAGTTGAAAAATGTATTAATTTGAATTTGTTGTGATTTTTTTGTATTTGCAGCCGGTATCAAGGTCTGTGCCGCAAGGACTACAGCACTTCTTGCTGGAAGCTGAGCAAGTCATTGTGGAGGTAAATGGTTAGAGATGTGTATACACGCATTTGTATATTACTTGTATGTTTATATTTTTATTTTCAAGACTTATTGATTATAAGTTCTTGGATAGTTATGATGAAATGATGGCGTAGCAGTTTTATTTGGGAAACATAAATTCAAAAGTTATGTGAAAAATGAATGTTACATGTGTTAAGGGACTTCCTTTTCTTGAATTTGAAGTGATTGTTTAAAGGACAAGTGGATGTTGCGAGTAGTAGTTGATGGAAATGCGTTACTGATTGTTATAAATATCTTCAGGAATCAACGCGTTATGATTAAATATGGTATAAAATCATCTTTGTTTTTTATTTTTATTTGTTTTATACTACCTAGTATTTATTAGAAACAAGTAAAAGTACAAACAAGGGAGGGGGACTAGGCCAAGACCTCCCGGGAAAGAAAGTAACGCAAGTACAAACTTCACCTAATTAAATCTAATTAGAGTTCCAAATAAACCTAATTGACCCTAATTTTGTGATGTGTGAAATGAGCAAGGGGCTCGTAATGGATATTAATGTTCGGTATAGTGTGCTTTTGTTTGTATTCGTAAGGGGACAGGTTGAGCTTTGAAAAGAAGAAACAAGAAATGGAAGGTTTTAGGGTATATGTCAGTACCATGTTTCCAATAAAGTAGAGATCATTAATTCGTCAGATTTAATAGGCCTTCGGCAGTTTCCAAAGCATTGTATTTGACTCTCTTTCCTTATATGGAACTATCTAATAGGAAATTCGTTGTTGCTCTCATGCTATCTATGGTACTGTAGCTATGCAATAAGGTCACTATTCTGCATTAATTAAGAGATTGACAATAGAGGCGAGGTTAAAGATAAAGACACGTGCATTATCTAGAATCTTTGAAAATGCTTCCTCTTAAAGTCCGATGCCGATATAAATAATAGGCTTGGACTTGGGGACTATTGTTACCACCCGATTTGGTAAGGCCTCAACGCTAGCAAAGGCCCAATAAAGGTCTCATCTAGGCCTAATTCAGGCCTCGCTAAGGCCTTATAGGCCCTGAGGGCCTTCAGTTCATAAAGGTTTGAGACCGTGAGGCCCATCGAACATCTTAGCATTCCCGACTCGAGTATTGCGAGGCCCATGAAGGGCCTCGACATTCATGGCCGATCCGAGAGCTTACTGGGCTTCAATTTATTATGGTCCGCGACATAAAAGGATATCTCGGAAAAGCGTATTTGATTGTCAAGGAAACCATATCACAATCTAATAAAATCAGCAACACAATCTTAGAGATTGAGAAAGATTGGGATGCAATCTCGGAAGATCACAATGAGATTGGAACCTATCTTATCTAATAAGGAAAGAGAATCCCAATAAAATTCTAATTGATTGCTTCCTGAATCAATTAGGATTCTCCTATAAATATCGATTCGGTTTATTTCAAGTGACGCACTACGAGACGCATTCTTTAGTACGCAATTTTCATGACGCACTTTTATGCTTAAGAATCCTACCCAAACTCGCTCAAATCTCTGCTTGTCTCCCACACCCTTTTGTTTCCGCCTAGTGTATCTCCCATATACCTGCATTGACTTGATCGTCAGTGCCAACGATCACCGGACCCTTTTCTCCGGAGATCTTAGTGCCTAACGTCCCTAGTGTGCGGGTAACATACGGTGGAGGAGGATGGAGATCTGTTGGCATGTGGTGAGTGCGAGTTTAGACGTCAACAATATTATAATCACAATTAGAATAGAAGTCTTTCCTACACCAAATTAATTATCATTAAACTTCTTTAATTTGGACTAATTCGTTGGACTTGGGCTTTTGATCTACCCCAAGACATGGGTGGATACCCAACAATCTTCCCATCCGCCTCATGTCGTGGAAGGACTCGTCATGGGACAGGTTGAGCTTTGAAAAGAAGAAACAAGAAATGGAAGGTTTTAGGGTATATGTCAGTACCATGTTTCCAATAAAGTAGAGATCATTAATTCGTCAGATTTAATAGTCCTTCGGCAGTTTCCAAAGCATTGTATTTGACTCTCTTTCCTTATATGGAACTATCTAATAGGAAATTCGTTGTTGCTCTCATGCTATCTATGGTACTGTAGCTATGCAATAAGGTCACTATTCTGCATTAATTAAGAGATTGACAATAGAGGCGAGGTTAAAGATAAAGACACGTGCATTATCTAGAATCTTTGAAAGACCGCACGATCTCATTGAAGAAATGAGCAAAATATTCTGATGTTGTGATCTAGTAATTCTCTCCCAGCACTTCACAAGTTGCATTGATTACTTCATTCACGGTCCAAGATAGTAATCCTTGAACAGGATGCATTGTTTTGAAAATATATTTATTTCCAATTATATTCATTACAGTTTTATTTAAAAAATGAATTGTGCCACTAATTTGGAGAAACTTGCTCTTGCTAAGAGTAGCAGCATGTATCAATTCAAAATGGTATGGGATGAAGTTTCCAAGTTAACAGCAAATACAATTTTTTTTAACTACTTTGATAAAATAATTACTTTAATCTCTCTCTCTCTCTCTCTCTCACACACACACACACACACACACACACACACACACACATCAATTTGTGAATTGTTGATTGTTTGAACGAGCATCCGTTGTCAGATAAGCCCCATGAATTTACAATGAAAAATTATTATTTTTATACATGAAAATGGAAAATTAATTTTGTTAACATAAATGAATCCAATTTAGCATTTAACAGTTTTAAACTTTTAGACAAGCGCCTAATAGCTTGTTTGCCTAAGCTTAAATTATATATACTTTTTATCTACACATTTTGTAGAATCACAACTTATTACCCACTTATTATCAACACATTCATAGGGCCCACAACTTATAAACACTTACAAAATAATTTTAGCATTGCCAAACATGCTCTAAGTACTAAAAGTTATTTTTCTAAATAAAAACAGGAGGAGTACCAACATAATAGACACACATAGAGTAGGGTGACGATTGTTTGGTTTATCAAAGTTGGTGAAGGTATTGGTGATCTTGGTAAAAGTAAGATAAAGCTCAACCAGTTTGAAAAACATTGATGGACATGGTTCTCAAAGCTAACATGAATGCAAGAAGTTGATGGGAAATTGTTCAAGTTGGCTGTACCTGTGTTGCATGAATATCCAAGAATTTCTACATATCCATTCCCAAAAAGAAACCCTAAAAGAAGGGGAAGAAAGGAAAAACTAGAAGTTTCTTGGGGTGTTTGACCAAAGAATCATGGCATGGCTCTGCCCCAAATTTCCAGGCATTCATCCAAATTGAAAAATACCTTCCTCGTATGTACCAGGGCTATTGTTCTTTCCATGGCCAGAGGTCACCTATAGAATGCCTCAGGAAATACATGGTATATCTCAAATCATGAATCCATCTGCGCACTAAATCTGGACTATGAATCGAACTAGTTGTGTGCTTCCATTAGGTTTCAAAACCTTTCTTTAGTTGTAATGGACCCTCTATTCATAAGTCTATTAAAAATTACCTATGGTGTTCTAGGAAAGAACACACAAGGAACTATTATGGAGACAATTTTCTGATCTTTGCATATGCCACAATCAACAATGATTTGTTCTAGTCTCCTTTATGACTTGGTATGACCTGTTAAAATTCTCCCACCTGAATAAAGAAATTCTTGGTTTGACCACATCAATGTTTGACCACATCTGTTGTTCTAATATTATTTTCCCCTTAAGATACATTTTTTTGATATTCTCATGGCTTGCCGCATCGATGATGAATTTTTTACTTTCATTTTTCAGATTGTGTTTTGATGATTTAATACTTCACCGGTTTTCTCTTTCTTTCTTTTTGCATCTGAAATACTGAAATGTTAAGTCTAACTGTGGTTAAGAATTTACCTTTAGGGATACGGTGTTGTACTTGTGAACACTGACGAGGCAGGAACACTGTTCGTTACGAACTTTCGTCTTCTTTTCCTGGTGAGTAAGGGTTTCCAATTTTTGGCAGCTTCCTTTTTCTTAGTATTTATACTACCAAGAACAGAATCAAGGTTCTTATCTGTTTGTTTTATTATTATAAAAATTTAAGTTTAAGAAATTTAAGTTAAAAAACACTAGCTTGGTAATTTTATAATATTAATTATCTAAGATCCTGTGTGCGTGACTTGTGCTTGGTAACAAATCTATTGGACTGAACGAAGTTTGTTGTTTTAGCTATCAGACTAGCTTCCATCTCAAGACAGTGTGCGTTACTTGTGCTTGCTAACTATCTACTGTGCACAAAATTATTATGGCATTTTGCTGATTGGATTTTCTTTTCCTCTTAGATGATTAGACATGAATGCTTCTGTAAGCTGTAACGTTTGTTTTCTGATTGATTTATGTCACAATGATGTGCATGCTTATGTTCACATTCATGTCAGATTAATTGATGTACTTAAATCTTTATTTGCATGATTGTGTCGTCACAACCTGGGTCTGGATCACTTGGCTTTGAAGATCCATGCTCTGGGTGATTTTAAATCTGATTATACAATTTGTAATTTTGGTTCCGTTTGTTTCAATGTCAAATCAAGGAAAGCAATTTTTAAGTAACACTTTTTTTTTTTGTTTGTTCAAATTAAAAATAATGATGTAAAATCTTCTCTTTAGGTTTTTATGAATCTGAGAAATATTTCCAATAGAAATGGAATTAGTTTTCTGGAATTAGTTTTCTTTCCCTCTAAATATTTGTTGTCCTCTATTTACATCAAAATAAACATAGATAGCTTTTATGTTTTTATCAGTTGAGTAAATTTCATTCTCAAGTATTTAGTAACTGTTGTTTACTTTTCTTTCTCTAGAGTGATGGATCTAGGAACATCATAGGACTTGGCACTATTCCGTTGGCAACGATCGAAAAGTTCAACAAAATTGTAAGTGTATGTTTGAATGTCTTCTCTGTTTACATTATGGGTGTTATTATTGCGGGATTTATAGAAGCCGCAGAAGCTAGTGAACAGACTCTCCCCCAAATCCTATCCTATCCGTTGGGGTGCAAAGTACTATTTATAGCTGGAGACCGGGGCTATTAACAATGTAGGACTATTTGAGCAGTTTATTTAGGCATGTCTGGATGCATTTCGAGGCTAAAATTCTCATATACATTTTTTCTACTACCTTTTCTCGAAATGGATGTAAAAAAGAATAAAATGCAGTTGTGAATTGAAGAAAATGCTGATTACCACCTCTTTATTTGTTTTCATTGCTTCATGGATATAAGATAGCCATCCTTACACCAGTCCCTACACTTCTTATAAATCTGTTATGATATTTTTATGCCTCTTAATGCATATGTTGCACTTTGAACTCTAAAATTTTCTTGTTTATTACTGGTTTGAGATTTTTCAATGATATCTAAAAATCTTGATGATCCTTTTGAATTTTTGACTTTTCCCATTTAATTAAAATTATTAATTATGATAAATTTTTTCTTCATATTTAGCATATTTTTCTCTCTCTTTGTTAGTGTTGTCCTGAACCCTACAGCAGCCAATCAAGTCTTCTGTTATTATTGAACCTAACAGGTCCGAGATTGGGATTTCTTTCTGTAGTAATGTTCCAGCCCCAATCAAGTGCTGTATTTTAAGCCCAAAGTACGTGTCATATTTGGGAATCTCCTCCAGCCCATCATGCAATTCCTACGGTTGATTTTCTTAATGCAATTAAGCAACAATCATGGATGTTAAGCATAAATGCATGCGGTTTGTGTGGTTTTCTAAAATTAATGATGATTTGTTGAAGCAGCTCGAAATATTAGGGATAAACAAGTTCTTGATTTTTTTCCCCATTTGGATGACCCTCCTTATAGGGGTTGTTAGCTACTCTTATAAAAATTTGGTGAGCTTATATTAAATATTATGCTACCAAAGAAACTTTGAAAACATTGTTTCAAGATCTTGTGGTTTATATCAGAGAGTTGGCTCTCATGAAGGATTAACATGTATAGTTGTAGTTGTATGAATGTATATGATAGAGCAATACATGTTATTTTAGATTTGTTTGGAGGGCTAAGTTGTTAAAGACAAGAGAGCTTTGAAAAAAGCGATTTGTCCTTTGCAGAATTCTCATTAAATAGGCAGATTGCCTTCTAACGCTTACAAGGAAAATAGAAACTTTACAAGAAAAGTAGAAATTATAGGGATTTCCTAATGCCTAATGTATAATCCCCGAAAAATAGGATCTAAATATGGTTAAGAATATATTATACAACTTGTACAAATATATAGACAATAAATAACATTAAACATGTGATAATTAGGCTCTTGGATTAACATCCCCTTCAAAATTGATGCCGGTAAGTCTACCAAAGAACAATTTACCAACAAAAACCGATGTCGCAATGAAAGTTAAAGCTTTGGTGAAGACATCACCACTTGAAGCGTCGAGAGAAGCGTAAGGAAGGGAGATCATCCGATTGTCCAAGCGCATCTCGATAGAATGACAATCAACCTCAATGTGTTTGGTGCGCCATGAAACACGTGATTCGGCCGTAATCCGAATAGCACTAGTGTTATCGGCATGAAGAGGTGTAGAATGAGTCCGAGAGAACCCAAGCTCCTCAAGAAGACCACGTAACCACACAATTTCGAGCAGCAGTGAGACATGGCTCGATATTCACCTCGATGAAGATTTAGAAACACGATCTTGTTTCTTACATTTCTAAGAAATTAAGGCATTACCAAGAAACATACACCAACCCGTAGTAGACCGACGCGTGTCCTATTACACCCACCCCAATCAAGATCGCTATAGGCAACAAGTTGAAGAGACGAGCCAAGAGGAAAGAATAACCCACGAGTTGGCGACCACCAAGATAACGGATAATGCGATGAACGGCAAAGAGATGGAGATGCCGAGGAGAAGTCATAAACCGGGTGATTTGATGAATTGCATAAGAGATATCGTGTCGAGTAATCGTCAGTAGATAAGACTCCCTACAAGTCGCCGATAGAGAGTAGGGTCACCCCAAAGATCCCTTCACTTTTTCGATATTCGACATTTACCTCCATGGGGTATCAATCGAAGTGGTGTCTCCTAAACCAAACCCAAAATAATAAGATCTCAATATATTTATGTTGGTTTAAGAAAATGCCATTGGGTCGATGATGAACTTCCAAGCCCAAAAGTAGGTGAGTGATCTAAGATCCTTCATATGAAAAGTTGCATGCAACATCTTTTGAAGCTTAGTAATCAAGACATAGTCGATTCTAGTTATAATAATATCGTCTACATATACCAAGAGTAGGACTACACCAAAGAAGCAGACTTGTGAAAAAAAAAGAGAATAATCATTCCGACTTTCAGAAAAAAGAGTTAAGAAGCGTGACTACGAAACTTCTCAAACCAAGCCCGGGAGCTTGCTTTAGCCCATAAAGAGAACGCCACCACTTACATACATCACGAGGAGATGAAGTAGCCATACCGGAGGAAGTTTCATGTAAATCTCTTCTTTTAAGTCACCATGTAGAAAGGCATTCTTCACATCCATCCGATGCAGCTGTCAAGATCGAGAAGCGCAATAGCTAAGATGGTCCGAATCGTAGTCATCTTAGCAACAGAGCAAATGTCTCCTCATAGTCAACCCCATATTCTTGTTTTTATTTTCGAGTGCCACGAGTCGAGCTTTATCTGATCCAAAGAACCATCCGAACGAAGCTTTACATAGAAAACCCATTTACTCCCAATTGGTTTGACTTCTGGGAGGACAAGAAACAACATCCCAAGTTCGATTTTCCTCGAGTGCTTGGAGTTCTCGCTTGCATCGCTTTTGCCAACACTCATGTTCCATAGCTTTGTTTGTAACAAGAAGGAATGGAAATAGAGGACAAAGTAGCTACTAAAGAGACGGGTGAAGAGAAACCATACCAATCGGTGGTCGAGAAGTTCGAGTAGACCGCCAAGAGGTGGAATTAGTAGCAAGATCAAGTCCGAGGCGAAGATCTTGAGGGGGGCAAAAGAGGGATCCAGTGGAACCAACCATAGGATGACGCCGCCTTTTATACACGAGACCAGTTTGAATCGTTCTACAATTGTTGCGTAATCGTAAAATTTAGGCGTATAAGATAAAGAAGAAGATGGAGGCTCAACATAAGATGGAAAGAAATATTGATTTTCGAAAAAACCACATTTCTAGAAACTCTATACTCTGACGAGCATGGGGATCATAACAAATATAACCTTTTTGTGCGATAGCATAACCTAGAAAAGCACACTTAACAGATTGAGCGGAAAGTTTATATGTTCATGAAAGGTGGAAGATGCACGAAAAACAAATACAACCAAAGGTACAAGATCCGAGTATGGAGGAGAATGGCCAAACAACTTAAGAAAAGGAGAAGCATTATTCAACGTAGGAGAAGGTAAATGATTTATTAAATAAACAAGCAATAAAAAAGCGCTTCACACCAAAAACGAGGAGGAACGGAGGACTCAAGTAAAAGGGTTCTTACCACATCAAGAAGGTGACGATTTTTTCTCTCAAAGACACTATTTTGTTGTGGTGTCGAAGGACAAGAACGTTGAGAGATGATCCCTTGTTTTGAAGAAAATTTTGAAACTCATTAGACATGTATTCTCCTCCGTAATCGGATCGCAAAACCTCGATCTTGGCGAGTAAAATCGAGTCTCTAGAAGTGCAAGAAAGCGCTTAAAGAATGAAAAACTTCGCTTTAGACCAAAGAAAGTAAATCCAAGTAAAACGACTATAGTCATCTATGAACGCGACAAAATACTTATAATGCGCATGAGAAACAACAGTGCAATCCCCAAACATCACTATGAATAATATCAAAACAATGTGTTGACGAGACATGGTTAGGAAAAGGTAGTACTTTACTTTTGTCAAGTTTGCATGTAATACAATCGCGGGATATCAAAAGAGTAAGATTCTTTATCGCTTAGTAAACCGTAGTTGAACAAGTTACTAAGTACATGCGCGAGTTTGGGTGGCTGTACGTCTACGCCACACTTGACTTCCATGTCTAACAACATTACAAGCAAAGGAAAGGAAAGGAAAGGAAAGGAAAGGAAAGGAAGGAAAACTAGGACCGATTGTGGAAGGAGAAATGTGTAGAGGAAAGAGTCGTCCCACTTTGAGGCCCCTTCAGCGATCATCTTCCTGACACTCGATCCGCATAAATACAACCGACGAACGAAAAATGGACGTTACAATCATCATCAACCAATTGGCCAATGTAAATAAGGTTTGTGGATAGATTAGGAGACACAAAAACATCGGTCAAGGAAGAAGAAATATCACCAACTGCTTGATATAGCGAGAGGATTACCATCACCGTGTGAATTTTTAGGTTTCCATCATAAGTTTTCACATTTGAAAGGGGCAAAGCAGATTAGTCATATGATTAGAAGCTCCCGAGTCAAAATACCACGGCTTAGAAGTAAATGTGTGATTACCTAGAGCCCAAAAGCGTAAAAGGCGTAAATTATCATGTCTTTGTACCATTTCGGAGTGAGTGTGTTCGGGTTTGGTAAAGTTGTAGGAGTAGGAGTAGAAACAATCAGCGAGACAACAGCATCGCAGCAAAGACTTCGAGGCATTAATCGAGGCATGAAAAGCGGCCTCGCTTCCTTTCGGTCGAGTGGGACAACCGGAGATGATATGGCCTCGCTTCTTGCGATGAGTTGCAAAATTTCGTGTACAATCCTTTGCAATACGACCAAATTCTTTGCAGCTATAGCATTGGACAACACGCATGTCTCTGCCTTATTCTTCCTCAGGTTTGCATAGGCCACGCTAATAGGTGTATTAACAATAGCTCGATGTTCCATGGTAGCTTGAGTGACTATATTGTTCTTCTCAAGAAGTTCACTCAAACAAGCATCCAAAGATGGTACAGATCACGATTCATCAAATTAGAACGCGTGACTTCAAAATCGATCGCAGCTTCATCAAAATTGGTCTCTCTTCTTTGTTTCATGTATTTGCTTGAATAGCACCGAGGGCGAAAGCGGGTGAACACTAGCATAAATGATGTCTCGAATACTCACCCCAAAGATTTTGATAACCGTAAAAGTATTCCTCAATGGAGAGACTCCCTCAGTGTGAAATTACCCATCTCATACTCCAATTGAAACCTCCTTGCGGTGTTGTCTTGATTGTAAATCTTTTTAAGTAATTCCACACATCCTCGGGCTGTTTTGTGGGCCTCGTGTTTAGAATTAAATGAGACTCTCTGAAACTCAATATCCAAGTCATAACCCGAGCATCTTTGATTTCCCACGAAGACAATTTTTCCAAGATCTCAGAGTGCGAGGATTACTTCCATCGATATGACCCCACAATTCTTTCCCTTCGACAAATAATTGAAACCTAAACTCCCAGGCGTAATAATTTTTTCCAAAGAAACGAACATGAAAGAAATCTAATTTATCGAGACGACATAATAATGGGCGTGAAGAAAGATGAGCGAAAGAACAAAAGGAAAAAAATCGAGACAAACCCACGAAGAATAGACACAAACTCAAACAAGAATTGAATACACCAAAATAAGAATTTCGCCACAAGAGTTTCAGACAAGACAAGAGAGAAATCTCAATGCACCAAAACAGTAATTACATAAGAATTGACCTAAATTTCGAGTTGTAGCTCGATACCATGTTAAAGACAAGAGAGCTTTGGAAAACTGATTTGTCCTTTGCGAGAATTCACATTAAATAAAGTGATTGTCCTAATGCTTACAAGGAAAATAGAAACTTTACAAGGAAAGTAGAAATTATAGGGATTTCCTAATGTCTAATGTATAATCCTTGAAAAATAGGATCTAAATATGGTTAAGAATATATTATACAACTTGTACAAATATATAGACAATAAATAACATTAAACATGTGACAATTAGGCTCTTTGATTAACATAAGTCACCACCTTACATCCACAAGATACATCAAGAGGAGAGGGAGAGAAGATTAAAAAAGCCAAAAAATTGGAAGTATTACCTCCATTATAAACGAAGCTGAAATAAGAAGCTAAAAAAATTATAAGAATATAATCCATATGAAAATAGGCTTCAAACTTGTCCACGCATAAGGCATGTATTGTGCCTCTGACCAAATAATATTTTTCAATTCTGCTGAAAACTCATTGGCATGAAATTCTTTGTATCTCATAATGGAGACTCTTACGTTGGCAAGGTAATCCGCTGCCTTATTTCCCTCATGGTGAATGTGCAAAAGACAAGTAGTGAGATGTTTCCGACAAGAGGTAATTTGGTCCAGTATGAGCTAAACCCTCCAAGGGACGCCCCCATGCTCTATAGAATCCACAAAAAGCAATGGGAGAAATTTCTCTCATGGTGAATGTGCAAAAGACAAGTAGTGAGATGTTTCTGACAAGAGGTAATTTGGTCCAGTATGAGCTGAACCCTCCAAGGGACGCCCCCATGCTCTATAGATTGAATGGCCATCGTTGAATCTGATTCAATCCATATGTGATTAAAGCCCAACCTTTGAGAAATAGTTAATCCATCATAGATAGCTCGCAATTCCTCCTCAAAGTTAGTGCAAGTACTATAGAATCCACAAAAAGCAATGATACAAACTCCGTTTCGGTCCCTCACTATTCCACCTCTAGCCGTGAGACCCTGGTTGTCCTTCGCACATCCATCGGTATTTAATTTCACCGAAGCCCCACTCGGCCTGCACCATTTTACAACAAGAGGCCGCTTAATGTTCTGTTTTTGAAGCCTAGATCCCTGTGCCACGTTATAGAAAAGTAGGATGGCAAATTTTCTAGGAAAAGGCAATGTGGTTACTGCACTCTTTATTTTCATTGTTATACTGTTCAAGCCTTGTCCGTATTGCTTTTTTCCCCCATTGCTGTCCTTTAATCAAATTGCATGACCTGCATGGTTATATCTTCTGCTTAAAAGAAGTAAACATTTGTGAATTCTGATTATAATTCTGGGTCTAGGTTATGAAGATTCCATCAGGTCCCAGGCAGATTGAGAAGACTCCATCACAGCGATTGCTTCAGGTCATTGGTATGCTTGGTTTAATATCCCTCTGGAAAAATTACATACTTTATTTATTGTTTGAGAAGTTGAATACCATTTATTGTGAGTAACTGAATGTACTTTGGTATGAAAATAACCGCAATAATTATCGAGGGGGGTTTTAGGTAATTGATCTTTGTATTGGGAGGTGTTCTGACAGTGATGGAAGCATGCAGTGGTTAAAACTGTCTGGCGGTGCTTCCGGTCTTCTTTTATTCATCCTGGCACGGAGAACAAAAAGTTTATTTCAGTTTCTTTTATTTAATGTAACTTGTGTTGACAAATTAACCGTAGCTATAATGAAGTAGGTTAATATCCATAACATCCACGCACAATGGCAATAATTATTGAAATATTAGTATGAGAAAGTTGTCCTCACACAATGCAAACATGGATATGTAATGAATAGGTTGTGCTTATGTGGTTATGAAAATAGCATCAACATCTAGATCAGTAACTAGTTATAAGATATTACTACAAGTAGCTTCTGATATTGATCACATATTTTATTTATAATATATTTTCTACCATTATGTTTATGGCATACCAGTGTGCCATGAATTAATTTACTGGTTGGTATTATGATCTGCAGGCAAAGATATGAGAATTATTGTCTTCGGCTTTCGGTCTCGAACAAAGCAGGTCAGTTATGCATATTAAAATTCATTTGTTTCATTTTTTGGACTGTGCTTCTGCTGGGGATGGATTCCATATACCTCTGTATTCTTCCTTTTCTTGACCTAGTTACGACTAGTAGGGAATAATATCCTTAAAAGCTATAGTAATCCCATCTATCCAAACACACAACCATCTATCCTTAAGACCCCTCGGGCTCTCCTATCATGAATTTTCATTTGAATTCAGAAAGCTAAGATTTCGGCTATTTCACCATTCACTAGAATTATTACAATTTGTTATTTTGATGGTTCAAAATTAACTTACTCATGTTCATATTCTTCAATTTATCTTCCATTTGGTCCATTCCTGTACAGAATGAATTTCTGCAAGTTTTATATGCATCACAATTGTTGAATCACCTCGTCTAAATATTTATGTTGTTAGAAAAAAGAGATGGTTTATTCATTTATACTTATAGCTCAACATGTGTAGGCTGACCTTTGAGCCTGTAACAGGCTCCCATAATTGTGAAACTTGAACCCAAGGCCTTTGTATGTTTTGATATCATGGTGAATCACCTCATCTAAAAGTGTAAGCTGATAGGGAGGTGATGAATTTATATATACTTGTGTATTCAACAATATGCTATTTATCTTCGAAATTTTTTAGGTTCAAAATTAGGGGAGTGATGATCACCCCATTTTGTGTCTTGAATTGTTGATGTGAAAAGTATGTAATTCATATGCAATTGCGTGGTTGAACTTTTGGATTGGGAGATATGATGAAGATACAACTTTGTCGGGATCTGTGCAACTAAAATGTCACTTACCCCTTGATTGAAGAATCTTTCAAGACTTAAACTTAAATCCAATGTTGTTTAAAATATCAAGTGACAAATTGAACAATGCTAGTTGATCTCAAACAAAGTTAACTCCTTTTAAATTTCTCTGGCTGATGCTTAAATGAATGGTGCAACCATCTATTTTGCAAGGTAAACTTCACATGGAAAAATTGTAATTATGCAGAGGCGTGCTGTATATGATGCATTGTTGAGGTGCACAAGGCCAGCTAGACTCTGGGATCTCTATGCTTTTGCATGTGGACCTTCCAGATTTGGTAACACAAACCCTAAGGTGCGGCTACTGAATGAATACTTCCGACTTCTTGGACTAGGGTCACATCATGCGTTAGCCAGAACAATTGAAGATGGTTCATATGTAATGTCTAATGAATGTTGGAGGATAAGCAATGTGAATTCTAATTATACAATGTGCCCAACCTATCCTTTTGCATTGCTCGTTCCAAAATCCATCAGGTAATGTAATATTGCTTGCTTTTGTTTTCCCCTTTGAAGTCACTGCAGGGAATAATTCTAATTTTACGTGCATCTTGATTTCACACGGCGACTGATGTCAGCGATGAAGAAATACAGCAGGCTTGTAACTTCCGTGCACGATGTCGCTTGCCTGTAATTACATGGTGTCATCCAGGTATACTCTAAATTTCAGATAGTAATAAACTACCGACACTGTTACTATTAATTATCAAATAATTGATAAAAAATCTTTTTAATCTTAAGATCCAAGAAATCAGCCGATGATATCAAATGAACTTGTTCATCAGAATCCCATTTTAATATCTGTGTCTGATTAATGAGCTACAGGGACAAGAGCTGTTCTAGCACGGTCATCTCAACCATTGGTTGGCCTCATGATGAATATGAGAAGGTGAGATTTGATTCACAGGACCCATGTTGCCGTAGGAGCTTTCAATTTTCTGCTGCTTTGTTAGAAAGTTGGAGTTATGACTGTGATTGTAACAATTTTGGGCTTACAAAAGTTTGGAAGGAAGCAATTAGTTTTACTTGTTCTTTGACAAAATCTTCTGAATCCATGTCCTTTATCCGCAGCAATGCTGATGAGAAGCTAGTTGCTGCACTCTTTACTCAACTTATTGGAACAAAGGAGCGCAAGAGGTGATTTTTTTTTTTGGCATTTTATTTGGATTATAGCTAATATTTTTCCTATGCTTAAATCTTCTGTTTCTTTCTTGAGCAAGCAATAATCATACAGTGAACAAAATCTATATCAGTATGAGAGACATGTTACTAAACACATGTCCATTAGCTATTTTCGAGAGATTTCACATTATTGAATGATTGTGTGCGTTTAGGAAGTTGTATATCGCTGATGCAAGACCTAGGAAAAATGCTCTAGCAAACGGAGCGATGGGAGGTGGTTCAGAGTCATCTGCCAATTATTTTCAATCTGAGGTCTGTTCAAGGTTTGAGCAATCAAATCGTACATTCCAATATCGTACTTCTTCTGATTTTCTATGTTGTAAATTCATGTTCTTTCATTTAACTTTTTTCCAGATAGTCTTCTTTGGAATAGACAACATACATGCTATGAGAGAGAGCCTTGCTCGGCTTAGAGATTATGTGGATACTCACGGGGCCACTTCGTCAGATGGAATGTCATCATTTTTGGTATGTTTCTGAGTTGTCTTTAAAGACCTTGTATTTTTGCCATCAAAGAGCAACCTCTCTTCTTGGATTAACAGACCGTGAAATTTTTTATTTGGTTTTGTGCACGAGGCTGGGTTTGCACTTCACACTTGGTGACTAAATCATTTCCAATTGGTCATGGTCAGATGGCAACTCTTTGCTCAATAGTGAAAATACTTTTTCGTAATCTAATAAGAAACTATGGTTTCTACAATTAGGATTTGGTTCTTCCTACACTTTTATCCTTGCAACATATGGGTAGAGCATAGTAGGCAATACATACTGGTAGTAACGAAGAATGGCTGTCAACAGAAGTACTCAATGCACTATGGTAATGAAGATGAACTTTTCTCCTTGCCAACTAACTATAATGCTAAGGACTGCATGTCTGGCATGCTCAGCTGATCTTTTTCTCTTCATGAGCTTTTTCATTTTAAATACCACTAACAAGTACAATAGTTTCCCTCATACTAGGAAAAAATACCATGTAACTTCTTTGCTCAAAAATCAATTTGTCTGAAAATTACCTAAAGCTCCAGTCATCGAATAACTTTCATAATCTTTTCTCCTTGCCAACTAACTATAATGCTAAGGACTGCATGTCTGGCATGCCCAGCTGATCTTTTTCTCTTCATGAGTTTTTTCATTTTAAATACCACTAACAAGTACAATGGTTTCCTTCATACTAGGAAAAAATATCATGTAACTTATTTGCTCAAAAATCAGTTTGTCTGAAAATTACCTAAAGCTCCAGTCATCAAATAACAGTCATTAATTTGTTTAGGCTCGACAATTAATTAAATCCATGTTTGATGTGGATTATTTGATCTGATTATCATTATTTGAAAAATTGATTTCGAGAAGTGGTTAAGAAAAAGTAATAAATTGTTTTGAATCTTGTGCCAGTAATCTGATAAATAACGATTTTTGTTACATGAACCAAATATCTTTCTTGATCTTAAATGTGATTCAATTAGTTTTTCGATTAATCAACTAATCCCAACTAAAGAGGGTTAGATTTATTGATAGATTTGGTCATCAGTTGCTCGAATAATGTTTACTTTCATTTATATCTGAAACCTTTGGTATACAAATACTGGAAACAAACATGTCAAGTCCTTGCTGTATGTTATGAAATCTGTTACAAGTGTAACAAATGTATGGAATTGTACTCTTAACAGATACATATGTAAAGTGAGTCCTTGGTTGTAACTTGTAAAGGGAAAGCCAAATCTAAACACGCCTAACTTGTACTCTGCCATATTTACACAGACAACCCATTGGATCTGCAAAACGGGTCAACCAGTATAAAGTTGATGTACTTAATAATCTGTTGCAGGGATGCCAAAGGAAGCAATTCTTTGCTGTTTCTTTTCCTTTTTGGTTTTGTTTATACGAACCATTCATTCTTACACTTGACTGGCTATAGCAGTATGGAGTTGAAAATTATCTTAGGCCCTTCTGCTGAACTTTGGTGTATAACTCTGTGCTTGTCTTGTTACATTTGCCTTTTATCGACAGAGGCATGGTGGATGGACTTGGGGAGGTGGTAATCTCAGCAGTATGTCTGCTTCAGTGTCAACTCTTGGGGACAGTGGTTGGTTGATACATGTTCAGAGTGTTCTGGTTGGTTCTTCTTGGATTGCTGCACGTGTTGCTTTGGAATCAGCATCAGTGCTAGTACATTGCAGGTTAGGATAGCTTAAGCATTATTTCATTAATTATTATGATAAATGGATGGAGTCAAGGATTGCTTCATTTTTATTAACAATGGAGGGACTCCTATTTATAATTTGAAATTCTTGCTTATATATAGTTTACAGACTTTGATGAGTGTAATTTTGATTATAATTAAACTTTATGATTTGGTGCTTGCTTCCTTATTCAATTTTCCTGCTTGGTTGGAGAATGTGTTTTTTGTTGTGTGTAGTTTCCTTTCTTTGAGGTGTTTTGTTTATGATGTGGATTTTTTCTTAGATTGCTTTTGTGCTCTTGCAAATGTTTCTGACACAGAAAGCCTTGGCTTCTTCCCCCCCCCCCACCCTCCCTCACGGGGGGTCCCGCGTGAAAATAGATGGATTACTTTTGGCTATGGGTGAATGCACTTTTTCTAAGACAAACTTTGCTGTAGTCTGCACCAGCTATTCTCACTTAAATGTAGTAGATCAGGTAAGGTAAGAGTCTTTGCATAAGTTTCCTGTGGCATCTAGATTTTGTAACTGCTGTGACCATGATCCGATGGTGAATCATAATGACCTCCAACTTCATCTTTGTTCCACCAAGGAATTAAGAAAGATTCAAGAAACTTTTACAACCTGAATTGTAGTCATGATGATTAACTATTTAAATAAATCCATGTTTATAGAATTAAAATGTTATTGAATTTGACATTTCCAAATGCAAATTCTAGATACATGGTTGCTAATATGGGTAACATAAAAAACAGAATACTCCCTGACCTGAACAGAAGACCATTTTGATAAGTTTTAACAAGTGATTGTGTTGGTTTTGATGGATGTTCAATTCCTAAGTGGCTAGCTGTTGTAAACTCTGTGGTTTTGGATTTGGCTTACTTCCATTCTCTATGATCCCATTGTTGATTCACTTTTGACTTTATCTTCCACAGAATCTTCTGATCATCTCTTCTCAATGATATTAAGCAGCTCCTGACCGCAGCAATCATGCCTCATTCGATGATCATCCCACTTGCCTAATTTCTGTTATCTGTATTGTATGTGAATTGCATAAAAAACTTCGAACAGAATAACCTCTAGTCGTGGGTGATGAGGTCATGGAACTGCTGTTAAATATAACTCACTGACAGAGAAAAAGATGCTCCATTAGTTACGGGAATATACATTGTATATGCTATTATTTGATATCTAATTGTAGGAAAAATATAGTTATCAAACCTGGCCAGGATGTCAACCTTGTATTACAAAGTGTTTTTCCTAGTACAAATTTGTCAAGTAATGTAGCTGCATTTTTAGTTGAGAAATTTCAGAAAACTACACTGCTTTTGAATCATGACATATTCAACGTCTACATTTTTGTCTAACAATATGACATTTTTTAATGAGACATCATCATTGAGCCACATAAAACACACTTGTTATAGTTACTATGTATCAGCTTAATGGGAAGTTGGTGATTGTTTCTATGGAGGGATGTAAAAATTGACAAGGGTCCTTAATACTGGGTTGATGCATGCTTCTTAGCGACTACATATCTCAGGAGAGCCTGTGGCCATGGAATACTTAAATATTTGAGGAATTGTATTATGTGTCATTCTATGTAATTTTAATGAAGTTCCTTGTTCAATCCTTTAAATGTGATAAAATTCCTTTTTGTAGAGATATTTCATGTGTTAATTTCTGTACTTTTTTTTGAATTTAAGTTAACGTTCCTTCAATTTATTAAATGTTCTTATATATCATTATATCTGTCATGTAAATGCTTTTCACTGTTTTGCTTCCTAACATCGACTATCTGCTGCCAAAGTAATTTCTTCTATAAATATATGTATCATCGTTAGTCAATCATATAACATATTTTGATTTTCTGCAAATGGTACCCCTAATTTTCTGTCCCATTTTCATTCGTGTTAAACTGTTGTCACCAATTTTTAAAGAGGCGTAAGCGGATGAAAATGTTTTAGTAATAGCTAGTGGGGTAGCGAGTTATTCTAGAAGTGGGTCAATCAATTTTTTTAATGTTTTGTATGCCCAAACCTAAAGCAAAGTAAATAAGTATGGAGTATTAAGGAGTGCATGCCTCACAAGCCTTGAGCTGTGTGCCTCACTCAACTGAGGCGTGCGCTTCCAAAAACTGCCTCACATTCAGCGCCCCTTAGGCATTTTTTTTTCACCTCACTCTGGGGCGGGCCTCAATTTAATCAATGTCTGTCACTCTTGACAAGCAATAGTATATATAGTTCATAAATACTTTCTTTATAAAAAATTTAAACCTATTGCCGCTTCATACGAGCATGTATTTTCTGTATTGTGAGAAATTATAACCTTCTCTATTTTAAATATTGTTCGCCTCACTCAGTGAGCTATAATCATCACCATGTTTTTATTAGGAGAACTATTACTAACTTTAGCAATGATGTTTTATTCAAATTTCACAATTTTTCTTCTCAGTGATGGATGGGATAGAACAACTCAGTTGGTCTCGCTTGCAAGCTTGCTGCTTGATCCGTATTACCGGACAATCAAAGGTTTTCAGGTACTCTTTTGATACTATTACTCCTTGATCTTTTTTATTTCTCCATTTATGTTACGTTACTTTTTTTTATGGAAATTGCTATTCCTAGGAACAAAAAATGTACAAATTCTTGTGTACACACTGAGTTGGTAATTGACGACTTTTTCTTCATTGACTGTGAGCCTTGAATTTTAGAATTGTGAATCCATGTTTGCTTGTCAATTAGTTTTTTCGAGTAGGTTGTACAAATATCATATTTGGGTAAATAGCTTCTAGATTATGATTTAACACACTGTTATAATCTTTGCACGTGCCTAAAGTTTATTTTATAAAAGTTGGAATTGACACCGGTGTGTCCTAATACTACACGAGTGAGTATGGCTATACTTGTCAATTGTCATGTGATGATCATTTTTAGGTTGAGAGTCTGGAATAAAGTTTTATTCTGTAAGAGATATTAGCACCCGAAGGCGGAGAAAAAGAAGAGGTGTTGATGTAGGACAGTTTTGTCGAATCACTCATCAAGCCTCCTATGATCAGTTCCACAGTGGTTAGATGTGGACATAGTAACGAGTTTTAAGTACTGAGATATGCCCTAGAATAATAAATGATAAGAAATCGGCTGTTTTGATTGTTTATGTTGTAGGGAAGGCGTAGGCTTTATAAGGTGCTATCTCTATAATATGAAGAAATCATTGGTGTGCTGAAATTGTAGAAAATGGAAGAATTGATGAAGAAGGAAGAAAGAAAGAAAGGAGAAGAGAAGAACTAAAAAAATGCACCACAGAACAAAAATTCTTCATATTGATCCAATCGATTGAATCAAAGAGATTACATGAATATTTACCATAAATATTTCTTCCTTTAGAACTATTATTAGGATTATAAACGGGGAAGTTGAGAAGGTAGAATCTTTGACCACTAAATATAATTTTTAGACTCTTCCTAAATAAGTAAGCAATATAACTAAGGTTAAAATATGATCCATGGCCTGAGGATATTTATCCATGTCCAACAATTATTTAAACACCAAATTAGCTTATACTTTGAACACAATAAATCAACAACAAAAAATCGAGATTAAATAAAGTTTAGTACTGTTTGTCAACCTACCACAACCCTTTTCCTTTAACCAAGTTTGGGACTGGCTATGAAAAAAACATTAGTGTTGAACTAAATAAATCCTAGATGATGAAAATTAGAGGAACTTATCAAAAAAATAAAAAAATAAAATTTATAAGTTTCCAGTCTATAAGTGCTAGAACTTTCCTTCAGTCCACCTATTTTAGATTGGATTTTCCCTTCTTTTATGCAAATGTTCTCATCAGGATTTAACTCCAATAACTTGGTTAAATCCTTTGTTTTGATTCAGGCGCTCATAGAAAAAGATTGGCTTGCATTTGGTCATCCATTTTCAGATCGTGCAGGAATGCCAATTGTATCTGGAAGTGGCAGCATGCCATTTGAATTATCGCGGCAGTCATCTACAGGAAGTTTATCTTCATCACCTATTCGTCAAGCATCGGGCTCATTCTCATCTCAAGTACCATCTTCTTCACATGCACAAAACAATTATTCTCCCATCTTTTTGCAGGTATGTTTATTAGGAAACTTTATGGCTGTAAGTAGTACAAGATTTAGCGATCTTTTTCTCCTCAAGGATTGTCCACCTGTTTAACCAGTATTCAAGGAGGCTCATATATGCCGGGAGTTATATGGCTTTTGACTTATGAAATGTTATGAAACATTGCTGTCATTGCGTAATAAAGTTGGAGGGATGCAACTCTGTCTATCAAGTTATTCTTCAATTTTAAATTAATCCTTAGATGTCAGAGTAGTTTATGAATGTCTTTGTGGTGGACTTGATTATTGTTTTGAAAAAAGAAAAAAGAGAATAGATCATAACAGGTAGCATGATGTCATTGTAGAATAAGTGGCAGCAGCTACCAGTGAATGCAGATACAAGCTGTTTATCTGTGGGAGCAAAGGTGCAAAAGATCCGAGCCAAGCTTAGCTTTTCAAAGATTTATTAGCTCTAACAAAATCAACAAGAGCTCAAGTTCAATTGAGCTATAACCTTTTTTTTTGGACCTGAGATCGGCTCTACAGAAATGAATCTTCAACTTGAGATTGAACTTGAGCATTATTCAAGTCTGATTCAACCTCGAGCCTGCTGTAGCTTTCCTTGATTTTTGGTCATCTTATCAAAAGAATCAAAGATAAATATTACAAAAGTTGATTATAGACATAAGGTGAATGTAGCCATACTAAAATAGATAACATAAGAAATGAGAATATACACTAACAAGTAGAGATGGCACAAGTTGTCGATAAATTAAGGGAAGGACAAATTAGGCGGTTGGGACATGTCTTGTGTAGATATGAAGAAGTTCCCATTCACAAAAATAATGCGATACCACTTGGACAGATAATATGGTATGATGCGGTTGCATTGGATCTTTTAGTAGATGTAATGATGGGCCGAATATAGTGAAAACAAATCACGTTATTGATTCCGAATTTATTGGGCGTAAGGCTTAGCTTGATTGTCCATTAATTTGTTTGATCTTTCTGGTTATAGATTCAATTTGTTTGACTTTCAAAATTTTTCTACAGTGGGTTGATTGTGTTTCACAACTGTTACGGCTGTATCCTTTTGCTTTTGAATTCTCATCGGTATGTATCTTCGGTCGATACATCTAAAAGGAGAACTCTTCAATATTCAACGGAAACCTACTTCCCTAATCTCATTTTTGTCACTGCAGGCTTTTCTGGTAGACTTACTGGATTGTGTACTTTCCTGTCGTTTTGGGAACTTCCTGTGCAACAGGTACAGTCTTTTGCTGCCGTGCAATTTCTCCGACCTAGCTTCTCAACTATGTAACTTTATTCCTTCTTTATTCTCAAATCATGAATAAAGTATATCAGTTTATTTTAATTAAAAAGTGCATGTTGGGAAAGCAAAGGATGAAGGATGTGTGTTTCTTTAACGATAGAAATGCGCCAAAACAAGGCTCCAATTTAATCAAACATAAAAGTATAGTTTAGATGCATAGCAGGTCACACATTGAGCTATGATGTACCAAGTAGCTCGAAAGGTACGGTTCAAAATTCTAATTTTCTTGCTATTCACATAGAGTGAGATTTGGTTCTCTTTCTACACTGTTTAAATGATAGCTTTGGACTTTTGGAGAAACTTTTGTCCTCTTGCACTTATCTTGAAAGGTGAAGTCTTGTGTCAATTTATAGAGAATAAATCATTGAAAACTTTATTTGGAACACGATGTCTCAACATTAAGCAGTCAATTATCCAAAGCTGTGGTAATATCAATACATTGTGCTAAAGAATGCATACTTTTATGGCAATTTTGGTGAATCGCGTTCAATATGAAGCGAAACCAATTGTGCATGGAAACACCGGTGTTGATTGCATTGGGCCTAAATATCTGCTCCATATCCGAAAGATATGGTAGTGAATTCCTGTTAAACTTCAGTCATAAATTTTGGCTGACTATCTGAGTAACTTGTCTTTTTGGCCCTACAAATTCAGTGAGAAAGAAAGGCAGCAAGCTGGCATTTCTGATTCATGTGGGTGCTTGTGGATGTATTTGGCTGATTTGCGGGCTTCAGAGGGAAGCTCTCATGTGCACTACAATCTGTTTTATGATCCATCTAAACATCCAGGTCCACTGCTACCTCCAGCTGCACTGCTACCTCCAGCTGCAGCTTTGGCCCCAACTATTTGGCCTCAGTTCCACCTTCGATGGACTTGTCCCTCAGAAGCTCAAGCAGGAGAGGTTGAAACAATCTGTCGGAACATGTCTAAAAAAGTCTCCGAGTTGCAGAAGGTAGTTTATCTGTTTATCAACCGAAGTGCATGTTTCTAGTGTGTATTGTTTGCTAATTTTCTGTTCCCTTATTCTCTTAAGAGTATGTTGTGAGGAGAGGGAAGGAATGTCTTAAATTTCCAGTTAAAAAGAATAAGGTGACCCGAGATGATGTTTAAAAAGTCTCCAAGTTGCAGAAGGTAGTTTATCTGTTTATCATCAGAAGTGCATGTTTCTAGTGTGTGTTTGCTAATTTTCTCTTCCCTTATTCTCTTGAGAGTATGTTGAGAGAAGAGGGAAGAAATGTCTTAAATATCCAGTTAAAAGGAAAAAGGTGACCCA
This sequence comes from Forsythia suspensa, assembly GCA_023638005.1. NCBI lineage: Eukaryota > Viridiplantae > Streptophyta > Magnoliopsida > Lamiales > Oleaceae > Forsythia > Forsythia suspensa. Next base: position 31,317,138 of record CM042674.1, on the reverse strand, counting down.
AGATGATGTTTTCGTTCTTAATGGTCTATTTTATTCAAAATTGTGCATGTGAGCTATGGCATATTCAAAGCTTGGATGTAAGAATAGTTCCGGGAGTTTAGCATTGCTAATTTTTTGTCCGACTTCTGTCTTGAAAATCAAAATAAGACCCACGCAAGTCATCTTTAAAAATGTAGGGTCATGGTATTGGTCTCTTTGTTTTTGTGGTTTGTTGCCAGTATTATGTTGGAATTTGGGTAAGCCATTTTAGATAAACAATAGCCAGTCCATTCTTACCAATATTGTTCCATGAAGATTAATCAGACGGTGACAATTGTTGACAGGAAAAAGAAATAGCAGAGGCCAAAGTTAAAGAAACGACGTCTACTATGGAGTCCTTGGCTGCGGAGTTACGAAATGAGAAGCTTTCCAGCAGCTCAGACAGGAATTTGGCAAAGAAAGCCAGAAAGGAAAGTGCAGCTATAAGGCGAGCTATGCAATCACTGGGCTGTAAGGTACACTTCTCAGAAGATAGTGAATGCATTGTTGGAATAGAATACAACCTAACAGAAATTCCTCAGAAATCTAGTTTTCCGGCTTCAGACAAGGAAAGTGGTGAATATTTGCAGCATGACAATAAATCAGATCTGTCCATCTCTGGTACTGTTTTGGCGGATGATGTTCCCAGCAATCCTATTACTCGTGTTTGTGAGTCTTTATGCCCGTTACGTACCAGAGATGGAGGGTGCAGATGGCCAGATGCTGAATGTGCTAAATTTGGAAGTGAGTTTGTTGGGTTGAAAGCAAATTTTGATGCATTTGATCGACTTTCTATATACGATAGCTATTTTCAGCCAGAGTAGAAGCTTTAGGTTTTGAGCCAAGCCTGAGGTACAGCAATATCGTCCGGCCATTTTCAGGCTGATGACCTTTCTAAAGGAGTCGGGTGAAATTTTGTAGGTAAAGGATTTTAGTTTGGGGTGTTAGCAAATAATTGAAGGAATGAATATTGAAGATGAACCCTCGGATTTAACATGGGTCTTGAGAGTGTATATACAGATCGAATGTAGCTTAGTTTTTGGGCAGCATCAGTTTCTGCGCATCACTAAAGATTAGCAAATGAGAAGTTCACAGATTCATTGTACAGCTATGGTGGTTCAGCTGAGATGATCTGGACATTGCAATTTATTCTGTTATTTCAATGACTGACATATTGCCATTCATTGCTCAAATAGCTTGCAATTTTCTGTATAGATCACTTGATTTACTAGTGTAAAACCCTATTGTTTTTTACCTTTGTCATCGAATTGAATAAGTGGTGGCATTGTGATTGGCATTCTTGTAAACTGGTTCAGTGATAAAAAATAATTGACATTTTGGAGGAATTTAATCCATTTGACTTGTATAGTTTCAGAAACAGTTTGTAATTGTGAGTTTGGACGACCCTTTCACTTGGCAATGTCGGATTATTAAGCGTGACGTTGTCTCTGTTTAATAGAGGACAAAATTGTTTGTCATTGAATCTCGAAGCATTATCTAGTGTTATGACTATCCGTCAGTCCTTTATGGCAAAATGTAATTCATTGAAATATCATTGAAAATAGGCACAATCACGTATTCGCAGCATTCAATTCAATCAATAAGATTTGAATTGAAGTAGCAAATGGTCAAATTTTGATCCATAAGATGTTAGAACTGCAACAATCTTGTCAAATTGAGTGGCATAGTATTTCTCCCAAAAATGCTAGTGCTAAAGGTCCAAACAACCATCATTTGAGGAAGAATATGCGAAAGCCTACGAAGCAAATTCAGAAAAGGAAGAAAGAAAAAAGAAGTAAGAAGTGCTTGATGGGTGATGAGTATTGATGAGCTTTGAAATTAATTAGATTGTTACGTCAGGTTTTTTTGTGTTAGTTAAAGGACAATGTTAATTGTACACTCAAAGTTATCACTACACTTATACTTTGTCTATGTGGCACAATAAATAGAAATAAAATAATTAAAGCATTGTCCTTTTTCTTTTATTTATTGGGCCACATATGCAAGGTGTAAGTGTGGTGGTAATCTTGAGTTTGCAAGTAGCATTATCCTTAGTTAAAATAGCAATTAAGTTTGGCATATTTGAAGAACCTGATATTTTAAGAGCTGTAGTCACACAACACGTTCAGTTTGTATGGTTCATTGGAGTGGGCATTTAAACATTATTTTTGACATTGTTTGATTAATAGTCTATTTTGTATCGTGAAATTAATAATAAATTGCAGTCTTCTGTGGTGGTTCTAACATCTAGCTTGTATTTATCGTTGGTGCATGTCACGTTTCAAGTCCAAGTGATTTGAGATGAATCGTGTCAATTGATATCAAATAGAATAACCAAATTGTAACGAGTGTTTACATTGAGTGACTAACTTGAAACAAAACTAAATTTATTGAGCAATATGAAATAAAATAAAGTTAAGTGAGCTAGGCAAAATTTCCTTAAAAGTTTAGTCACCGCCTGGCTTAACATTATTCTCAATTATGTATTTTGACAAATCAGATTATGAAAAATAAATTTGTAAAATCAGGTCTTTTTTGAAATAATGAATTAAAATGTAACTAATTAATTAAACTAATTAATTCATACAATTTTAATTTAAGATACATTTTTTACTTATCATTTCCTAATAGAGAAAAGATCTGGACTCTCACCTAATAGAGAAAGATCTGGACCCCGTGATGAGTCCAGATCAATTCCCGTCTGGTCTGCGTGTCAATCATGCGACCAATGAATTTTTTTTTTTTGGCCCCCTCCGCTCTCTGCAAGAAAAACAACCCCCAACCCCTATGCAAGTAACCCCTCTCCCCGCGCAACAAAAACCCCTCTTTTGCAAAAACAGGAAAAGAAAGACAAAGGAAAAGAAAAAATCCATCTTGATGACTTTGAAGACTTTGTTGCCGATGAATGTTCAAAAGTTGAGAAAATCAGAGAACATGCGCATAAAGGTGCATACCGATCAATAATAAATGGGATTTACATTATTGGCCTGATGTTTCTCGGTGAAACGCGTCTCAAATTAACAAGAGACATTTTCATGAAGACAAGCAGTTTGCAGAAAATTCAAAGCAAGAATCTTATCTTTTTGACAAACTTGATAGTGGAGGACCCATCCATTATCAGAAATGTTTCTGGCAGACAATGGGAATCAAAACGTCTGCTTTAGACAAAATCAACTGCTCATCCTCAGTGAAAAGAAGAAACAAACAAAAGAAAAAGAATCTGCTTTTGACAAAAGTAGAACAACTGTGCAATCACGGAAAAAGAAAGACATCTTCTGAGTGCCTATATAAGAGGAAGATCTCAGACATTCAAAGGGCAGAGTTCACTTCACCCATAATTTCTTTCTTGTAATTTTGAACTTCCAAAATGCCTTGTAACTAATTTACATTAGAGACATTAGATCCATTTGGATCATCCTTTGTAATTAAATAAGCTGAAAGAGTTTTCTCTTTTAAGCCTTGTGAAATAAAATATCATGTTTTAGTTAACACATACTCTTTATATTTGAATTACCTTGTACGGATCTTATTTATCCTAGCCAAATTACACCAGCAGACAGGTGGCCATTCAGTGTGTATGTGCAGAGGATTCAATAGGTGAGGCAAGGCAACATATTCAGAGGCACCAATCAATTACAGTAAGGCTTATTATTGAGAATTGTTTTAGTTTATAATTACATGATGTTCTTATGGTATCTAATGTTTCTGCTTCCCATTAATTGTTCAAATTTTCGATCATTCCGCAGTTTTAAATACATTAAAATATGTGTTTGGAAAAAATGGTATCAGAGCCAGTTTACATTATAAAATATGAATAATTGTAGCATGTGCAACATATATACCTTTGAATTAGAGTGTTATTATGCTCTATATAAATATCATTATGATAAACATATACAAATGAGAACTTATAGAAATATAAGTTTATACAAATATGCATATAAATTTCATGAAAATGAAATGAAATGAAATGAATACCGCATCAACAAAATACAATTTTGAAATAGAATGCTTTGTCATGCATTACACCTTGAATCATATTACATAATGATTGAATGTCATTTATGTAATAATTACATTATTACAATTACACGACATTATGGTATGTACACATATCATTATTACAGATACACATACTTGTGCACCGTTGGAGCACACAGAATTGCAATAAATTTGCAAAAAGAAAAGATGGACACACCTTTAAATAATTATTATGACAGTGTTAGAACATTCATACTCCATTATGCTTTACATCATCATTTAACATGACTGAATGTAGAATATGTAACGCTTACATTAGTTCCTTTACAAATAAATATACCCAATATGAATTCTATGAAGAATATAGATTTCAACTCATGTTTGAACATGTTCATCATACAATTAGAATCCGTATGAGAGAGAAACGAGACAAATATAAAACACTTTATGAAGAAAGTGTTAAAGATTTTATCATGCATTATGTTATATATCATTATATGACATAATTATGGAAAACACAGATGAAATTGAAGCTGATGAAGTTTTTGAACAAACTGAATCACTTGGAAACTCTTCAAAAGAAATTCTGATTTCTGACAAGAAATTAGAAAAAATTTGTAGAAAGAATTTGACCTTAGATTCAAGTGAAGTGTTTGTCCAACCAAACTTCATCAATAGATACATTAACAAGAATAGACACGTTTTTTATGGGATTTCCCAAAAAAATTTGCTATTCATGCCCAACACACATGGTAAAATAGAAATTTCCCTTCTTACCAAACAAGACATTAAGAAAGCCAAGCAAAAGATTGACTTGGATGACAACAAAAACCTTTATTGGATTACGATAGGAGCTATTAGGATTCAACTCCGTAGCACACTATCTGATAAAATTGATCAACCAATCTCAATGGAATTGATTGATGAAAGAATCAAAAACCCTAAAGAAGGCTGTTTAGGAACTCTAAATTGAAACCTTGCATGTGGAAAATTAATTTTCACATCACACCCAAGACTTTCTATAAGTCTTCATGACCAAAACTTTGATGGAATCCTTTCATTCGTATTCAACTATGGAAGAAAAGACTTAGTTCGTATTCAACTATGGAAGAAAAGACTTAGTTAAAGACAATAATGTTCCTTTCTCAATTTCCTACCTTGTTAGTTATGCAATTCATAACCAACACAACATGACAATTGTCAAAGAACCTAAAGGAATAAAGATTGATCATTTATTCTCAGACTATCTTGAGCATAAAGAAACGGAGTTTGATTGGCTTGTCCAACCGGCAAGAAGATCAATGCAAATTGACCTTGAACAAAATAGGACCCTTGTTAGAGAACAAAAACCCTTACTCTTACACACATCATCTATAAGGAAAGAACTATGTATAGATGGAAAGAAGACATTCCCAAAAGTAGTCAAAAAAGACAATTAAAAGAAATTAAAGAAATTGTTAATGAATTGGCTAAAGTCATCATCGGTGAAAGATAATGTCATTAGGTGATATCTTGAAAGAGATAAAAGCCTTAAAAGACATTATTCAAGAACTAAGAGATGACCTTAAAGATTACCACTCTAGGACAGAAAAATCTTAGATCAACACTCAGCCATTAATATAGCTGGAGTGAAAAACCCAATTGCTTCAACATCAAAAACAGAATCCTTTAACCAATTTGGAATTCTCCAAAAAAGGGGGGAATTTACTGAAAAACAAAAGAACACTAGAAAAGGAAAATTCGATTTTGAAAATTCAGAATCAGAATAACTGATGTGAGAAAAATTCTTGAAGACATTTATGAATAATCAAATGATTTAGGACATCTCAATGTTCTATTGGCATTTGAAGACAGCGAACTTGAGAAGATCGCCTCTATCTTCAATAACGTCAACATAAATAACCAAGACCTCATCCTCACAGCAAAATCTGTTGAAGACCTCCCAGAAATCAATGATCCAATCACTTTGGATAATGATTTTTAAAGTTCTGAGGAAGAAACAATCATTCATGAAAGATTCTTCACAAATACTGACATGGGAGTAAAATTTAAAGAACCAAAAATCGAGTCAGAAGTAGTCCCAATGGACTATAAACCTTCATCATCAAACCCAAAAGGGGATGGAAAAAGACCAGTAGGAGATTTCACTCCTAGACCAACACCATATGAGGATAATATTGATCCTTCATATCTTCTCAACAAACCAAGAAAATCACCTATCGATGTCAAAATCCTTGACTTAGATTGTGTCATCAATCCTGAAACTGTCATTGAAGATTGGTACAACAATATCATAAAATCAATGATCATTCACAAAGAGATACATAGAGATGAGCAAAACTCATGGCATTATGTTACCTCAAGCACAAGAGGAAATGTTAAAGCTTTCCTAACAACATTCAGCTATGAAGCAAAAAATGCCATTTGGCAAGAAACTCATGGAAATATTCCTCAATTCATCAAAAGAATTGTGGAGCAAATCTACAAACAATTTACTGGACAAACTTATGAAGCCTTCAAAAATGTCAGAACAACAATTGATCAAGGTGATGCCTAAACCATTTAGAAAAAATGGCAATTTGTAATATGTGTTATTTTGAAGAATACACATGTGAATTCTCAAAATACTATTACATTTGTCCTCCCATAGAATGGAAGCAACTAACAGAAAAGTTCTTGAGAAAACTTCCATATCCTTTTAATAATGAAGTTATTGTTCTCTTCAATGAAGCAATAAAAATACAAGAACCAAGTACTGAGAATTTCAAAGCAAATATTCAAATTGATTCCTCTTTAGGATTATCAATCACAATTACAAGAAACTTACTTGCAGAGAAATGCAAAGAAGGACATCTTGTAAGAACAAGTGAAAAACGATTCCAAGAAATCCAAGAATCTGCTATAGTAGATATCTTGACAGAATTCCTGGACAGTATGGATGCAATCCTGAAAGAAAAAGAAAATCAATTAAGAAACCTAGAAGAAAAAGCTATAGGTTCAAAAAATATAAAAAACCATACAAAAAGAAATTCTTTAAGAAAAAGAAATTCTTCAAAAAATTTGATAAACCTAAAAAAGGAAAATCTGAAGACAAAAAGAAATTTTGTCCTCAAATTTTTTTTTTTTGCAGATGTTGGCTCTGCAATGAATCAGGACATTATGCAAATGAATGTCTAGCCAGAATTGGAAATGAAGACCGTGTCAAACTATTAAAAACCTTTGAAAAACAAGGCTTTTATCCAGTTGAAGACCCTAGTGATACTGTAATCCTCAGACATTTATCCATGACACTTGATTACGATTATTCATCATCAGATTCATCTGATTATGAGTAATAAAAATATTACTAATCCCAATTCTATCTACATTCCTATCAAACTCAGTTTTGAAAGATATAGAAAATACACAATTCATGCTTACATTGATACAGGAGCATCTGTATGCACTGCAAGCAAATGGATTATTCCAAAACAATTTTGGGTTCTTTCTGAAAGAACTTTAAAATTAAAAATTGCAAACAACTTTGAAATTTCTTCTTCAAAAGTTGTTAAAAACATCAACATAGGAATTTGTGGATCCCACAATTCATCTCTTCAGACTTTTGAATTCAAAATTCCAACAGTTTATCAACTTGAAACAGGCATTGATTTCATAATTGAAATAACTTTTGTCAGTTATATCATCCTTTTATCCAAGAAATCAACTCAGTTAGTTTCACAGTTCAAAACAAAAAAATTTGGATTTTAAAGAAAAGAAAAGCCTTAACTTTCAATTCTTTAAAAGAAATTTTTTTAGAAATGTTTAAAATTCCAAATTCAAAAAATTTTACTCTTCCAAATGGGGAGAATATTGCAAAAAATTCAAACATTTTTATTTCTAATGAAGAATTAGAAACCTTTCAAATAAACTCAAAAAGAAAAGAAATATCAAATCTCTTTGAAAAATGCTGTTATGAAAATCCCTTAGATTCAAAAATCAACAAAAGAACTTTCACAGCAAAAATCGAAATCCTTGATGAATTCAAAGGAAAAATAATTCGTGCCAAAGCAATGGCATACAGTCCAAAAGATAGAGAATAATTCTCTATACAAATCAAACAACTCCTTGAACTAGGTGTCATTGAACCTAGTAAATCTCCTTTCTCTTCTCCAGCCTTTATGGTTAGAAAAGAAGCAGAAAAAAGAAGAGGAAAAGCAAGAATGGTCATAGACTATTCTCAACTCAACAAAATCACAAAAGCTGATGGCTATATTCTTCCAAATATGCAAAGCTTACTCCACCTTATAAAAGGAAAAAAGATTTTCTCTTCATTTGATTTAAAATTTGGTTTTCATCAAGTCAGATTTGAAGAAAGTACAAAACCACTCACAGCCTTTAGTTTTCCACAAGGACATTTTCAATGGACGGTAGTACCTTTTGGACTCAAACAAGCTCCAGGTATCTTTCAAAGACACATGGACAATATATTTAAAGAACTCAACGAATTTTGTTGTGTTTACATTGATGATATTCTAGTTTTCTCTGAAAATGAAGAAAGTCATGAACTACATGTTTTGCAAGTCTTTAAAAAGACTCAAAAAGAAGGAATTGTTTTGTCTAAAAAGAAAGCAGAACTTTTCAAAGAAAAGATTGGATATCTTGGATTAGAAATTGCTTATGGTTTCAAACAACTTAAGCCTCATATCCTCAACCATACTAAAACTTTCCCAAATGATTTAACAGACCAAAAACAGCTTATGAGATTTTTAGGTTGTTTAAATTATGTTGAATCATTTATTCCAAACCTTGCAAAAATGAGAGCACCTCTTCAGAAAAAACTTAAGAAAAACTATAGATGGCAGTGGACAAAAGAAGACAATCTTTACATTCAAAAGATTAAATCGAAGATAAAAAATCTTCCATCTCTTTATCATCCTTTACCAGATGATAAAATGATAATTGAAACAGATGCTTCCCAAGATTTTTGGAGGGGAGTATTAAAAGCAAAAAACAGTTTTTCAAATGAAGAACAATTATGTAGTTATTCATCTTGAACTTTTACAGATTCAGAAAAGAATTACCACATAAATGAAAAAGAAATTTTGGCGATGAAAAAAGCTATTTCAAAATTTAGACTTTACATCATTTCAAACAAATTCCTTGTTAGAACAGATTCATCTGTTTGTAAATCATTTCTAAAATGTAAAATTCATCCTGATTATAAACAAGGAAGACTAATAAGATGGCAAATGTGGTTTTCACATTATGACTTCGACATTGATATTATTAAAAGTAAACATAATTCTCTTGCTGATTCTTTAAGTCGTGAATTGAATTGTTACAGGTAAAAATGGCAGACCTTGAGAAACAACTCGAAGAACTTGAAGAACAGTTAGAAGTCAAAGAAATGGAAATATATGTAATAAAGAAAAAGATTTTTAATCTTCAGAAAAAGAAGAAAGACAACATTACCATGAGTAATGAAACCAAAATACCTTCACATTCAAGTGATCCAATTGAAACAAGCTCGCAAGAGCCAAAGGATATTCAAAATTCAGTTTCAAACCCACAAGAGAAAAAGGACATTCCAAGTCCGCAACAAAAAGACATTTCACCCCTTGTGGGAATAAACACTGCAATTGAAGGAAAAAAGTTTTATGTAATATTCGATGGTCTTAACCGAGGATATTATACAAGTTGGGATCAGGTTGAACCCCTGGTTAAAGGAAAACCTTACAAACACAAAAGCTTCAAATCCTTTCTTGAAGCACAAACTTCTTTCAACCAATTCCACCAATCTAAAGGAATAAGCCAAATTCCTTATAAACAACTCTTTGACCATACTGAATTGTCATTAAGACCTCAGCCTTTCCAAAAGGACATTAGATCAAGGCCAAGGATGCCTACCTTCACTCCACCAATTTCTGATAACCTCAAATTCAGAAATTTCTCATATAAAGAAGCTGTTCAGACCACTCTCGAAATCTTTCCTGATAGGTTTAAAACCTTAGAAAAAATACACAGCAAAGAAACTTCAACCATTGCAAACATTGGTCTTCAAGACTTTCTCACCCTTGAAGAAGAAGCAAGAATCATTGGAGATTCTCGCACCGAAAAAATATATTGGAACCTTTGAGAAAAATTTGGTCGGCCTCATTTTCTTTGAAGGAGCCGAACCTACTTTTGTCGAAATGCATTTTTCGTGGATTAATTAAAATGATAATTCCTGGACCTGAGTTCAATGAATTATCTTTAATTGATCAAAAGTTTTACATAGTCTCAAAGACTTTAAAAAATATGTTGTGAAAAATCTAGATTTGCAAATCATTTTGAAAATCACTTGCACAATCCCTTTCTGGGATGAAAACAATATTCTTTTCAAAGGCTACCACCATATCCAGATTAAAACTTCTCAACAAGTTTATTTGGATCAACCAAAAGGAACAACTTCATCAAGTGTTAGTGAATTAATACTTGAGGACTGGAGATCATTATCCTTTCAAATAATGGTTACCAGCTTAAAGACATTTAATGGCGAATCAAAAGCCAAAGTCAATTTTCATTCCAAATATATTCTTATGACTAGTAAAACTTGATCAACAATCTCTCCAGAAGCAGTCAAAATTATTTGATATTTTGAAAAGAATTTTTACAATACTTTCAACACTACTTCTGAATACAATGGACATTTATGCGAATCATTAAAACCAGTTTTGGAGAATATCACAATTGCAAACTTTGCAAAAATAGGAAAAGAAAGACAAAGGAAAAGAAAAAATCTATCTTGATGACTTTGAAGACTTTGTTGCTGATGAATGTTCAAAAGTTGAGAAAATCAGCGAACATGCAGACAGTGCATACCAATCTGAATAAATGGGATTTATATTATTGGCCTGATGTTTCCCGGTGAAACGCGTGCCAAATTAACAGGAGACATTTTCATGACAGACAAGCAATTTGCAGAAAATTCAAAGCAAGAATCTTATCTTTTTGACAAACTTGATCGTGGAGGACCCATCCATTATCAGAAATATTTCTGGCAGACAATGGGAATCAAAACGTCTGCTTTAGACAAAATCAATTGCTCATCCACAGTGAAAAGAAAAAACAAACAAAAGAAAAAGAATCTGCTTTTGACAAAGGTTGAACAATTGTGCAATCACGGACAAAGAAAGGCATCTTCTGAGTGCCTATATAAGAGGAAGATCTCAGACATTCAGGGGGCAGAGTTCACTTCACCCAAAATTTCTTTCTTGTAATTTTGAACTTCCAAAATGCCTTGTAACTAATTTACATTGGAGACATTAGATCCATTTGGATCATCCTTTGTAATTAAATAACCAAAAATCGAGTCAGAAGCAGTCCCAATGGACTATGAACATTCATCATCAAACCCAAAAGGGGATGGAAAAAGACCAGTAGGAGATTTTACTCCTAGACCAACATCTTATGATGATAATATTGATCCTTCATATCTTCTCAACAAACCAAGAAAATCACCTATCGATGTCAAAATCCTTGAATTAGATTGTGTCATCAATCCTGAAACTGTCATTGAAGATTGGTACAACAATATCATGATATCAATGATCATTCACAAAGAGATACATAGAGATGAGCAAAACTCATGGCACTATGTTACCTCAAGCACAAGAGGAAATGTTAAAGCCTTCCTAACAACATTCAGCTACGAAGCATAAAATGCCATTTGGCAAGAAATTCTCAGCACTTGGTTCTTGTATTTTTATTGCTTCATTGAAGAGAACAATAACTTCATTATTAAAAGGATGTGGAAGTTTTCTCATGAACTTTTCTGTTAGTTGCTTCCATTCTGTGGGAGGACAAATGTAATAGTATTTTGAGAATTCACATGTGTATTCTTCAAAATAACACATATTACAATTTGTCATTTTTTCTAAATGGTTTAAGGCATCACCTTGATCGAAGACCGTGTCAAACTGTTAAAAACCTTTGAAAAACAAGGCTTTTATCCAGTTTAAGACCCTAGTGATACAGAATCCCTGTATTACTTATCCACAGACATTGATTCTGATTATTCATCATTAGATTCATCTGATTATGAGTAATAAAAACATTACTAATCCCAATTCTATCTACATTCCTATCAAACTCAGTTTTGAAGGATATAGAAAATACACAATTCATGCTTACATTGATACAGGAGCATCTGTATGCACTACAAGCAAATGGATTATTCCAAAATAATTTTGGGTTCTTTTTGAAAGAACTTTAAAATTAAAAATTGCAAACAACTCTGAAATTTCTTCTTCAAAAGTTGTTAAAAACATCAATATAGGAATTTGTGGATCCCACAATTCATTTCTTCCTTTCCCCACCTATTTGTACACCACCAAACATAACAATTTTTCCTCATCAAATACATATTTTTCCCTCCTCATCATAATACATATTTTTCTTTCAAATTTGGCCAACACAATCGCTTTATTTACTTTATCCAAATTTGGCCAACATCAAACGTTTCCAACTACTTTTGTTCTCTAAATTTATTTTACCAAATTTGTGTCCCATTTATTGTTTTTCATATTCTTCAAAGGTTAGTAATAAATTATTAATTTGTTTTTATTTTTTCGTTTATTTGTACATATTTATTTTTTGTAATTTGCAAGTTAGTTGTAATATTGTTAACAGTTTTTTATGTTTTTTTTTTATTTGCACATATAATTGATGTGGCACCAGTGGCCACGATAGAAGAACTTGTCATACGTTGCAAAATAGGTAAGTTAATGTTATATATTTCCTTACTTATTTGTTTTATAATGGATATAATTTGATTGTCAGCTTGGACAACACAAATCAACCATAATACTCGCAGGATCCGTCATACCAACAATATCATGCGCCAGACTCACAGTACCCATATCATATCCTGAAACCCACAGTATCTTTATCATGCTCCGGATCGACAATACTCAATCACAGACAATAAAAATGCATCATATTCCCTAGACCCACGGGAGTATGATACACGCTTTAACTCTCGTCACTAATTTATTATTTCTAATGTAATATTACTTTTTTCTTTGTGTGTGTATATTATCAATTAGAGCAAATTTATTATGCACGCTTTATTTATTTTTATTTTTTAAGTTAAATTTAATTTGTTACTCAAATATAAACTAAGTAATTAGTCTCACTCTAATCTTAATAATAAAATTAATGTTAATTATATTATTTATTATATGATATAAATAATATTTAACCCAATAAATATTATTATATATTATATTTTTTAAAAACAAATACAATGAATATAATAATAAAAATATTATTTTTAATTTAATAAATTTAATTATATTAATAATGTGGATGTAAATTTGGTGACAAATAAATAGGTGAGTGATTAAACAAAGTGCTCCCACTTTGAGATTGGAGAAAAGTGGTGGAGGTTAAAATAAATTGGGGTGGGGTTTTTTTGCAAAATGGGCGGGGTGGGGTTTTTTGGGGGGGGGAGGGCATTGAATCGTGACACTCTTCATATTTATCACCTTGTACGGATCTCATATTATCCAGCCATTACACCATAAGGCAGGTGGCCGTTTCGTGTGTGCAGGCAGAGTAACAAAATTACAAAAGCAGATGGATACATTTTGCCAAATATGCAAAGCCTCCTCCACCTTATAAAAGGAAAAAAGATCTTTTCATCATTTGATTTAAAATTTGGTTTTCATCAAGTCAGATTTGAAGAATCTACAAAACCACTTACAACATTCAGTTGTCCTCAAAGACACTTCCAATGGACTGTAGTACCTTTTGGACTTAAACAAGCTCCAGGTATTTTTCAAAGACATGGATGATACATTCAAAGAACTCAACGAATTTTGTTGTGTTTACATTGATGATATTCTAGTTTTATCTGAGAAGGAAGATAAAAAAAAGAAAAGATCCTATGTATAGATGGAAAGAAGACATTCCTAAAAGTAGTCCAAAAAGGCAAATTAAGAAAATTAAGGAAACTGTTAATAAATTGGCCAATGTCCTCTTATGAGAAAAATAATGTCATTAGGTGATATCTTGAAAGAGATAAAACCCTTAAAAGACATTATAGAAGAGCTTAAGAAATGACCTTAAAGATTACCATTCAAAAATCGAAAAATCCTTATATCAACATTCAACTATCATTATAGCAGAAGTAAAAAATCCTATTACTTCAACATCAAAAACAAACCCTATTAAAAAATATGGAATTCTTCAAAAAAGGGGAAATTTACAGAAAAACAGAAAAACACAAGAAAAGGAAAATTCGATTTTGAAAATTCAGAATCAGAATGACTGATGTGAGAAAATTCCTTGAAGACATTTATGAATCATCCAATGATTTAGGACATCTTAATGTTCTATTGGCCTTTGAAGACAGCGAACTTGAGAAGATCGCCTCTATCTTCAAAAAAGCCACCATAAATGATCAAGAAATCATCCTCACAGCTAAATCTATTGAAAATCCTCCAGAAACCAATGATCCAATCACAATTGATGATAATTCAGAAAGTTCTGAAGAAGAAACAATCATACATGAAAGATTCTTCACAAATACTGACATTGGAGTAAAAATTAGAGAACCAAAAGTTGAGTCAGAAGCAGTCCCAATGGACTATAAACCTTCTTCATCAAACCCAAAAGGGGATGAAAAAAGACCAATAGGAGACTTCACTCCTAGACCAGTACCTTATGAAGATAATGAAATTGATCCTTCATATCTTCTTCACAAACCAAAAAAATTACCTATCGACGTTAAGATTCTTGACTTAGATTGCGTTATTAACCCAGAAAAAGTCATTGAAGATTGGTATAATAATATCATGATATCAATGATCATACATAAAGAAATATATAGAGATGAGCAAAACTCATGGCACTATGTCATTTCAAGCACAAGAGGAAATGTGAAAGCTTTCCTTACAATATTTAGCTATGAAGCAAAAAATGCTCTCTGGCTTGAAACCCGTGGAAATATTCCTCAATTCATCAAAAGAATTGTGGAACAAATCTACAAACAATTTACAGGTCAAACTTATAAAGCCTACAAAAGCGTCAGATCAACATTTGATCAAGGAGATGCTTTAAATCACTTAGAAAAAATGACAATTTGTAATATGTGCTATTTTGAAGAATATACATGTGAATTCTCAAAATATTATTACATTTGTCCTCCAACTGAATGGAAACAATTAACAGAAAAATTTATGAGAAAACTTCCTTATCCATTCAATGATGAAGTCATCATTCTTTTTAATGAAGCCATTAAAATACAAGAACCTAGCATAGACAATTTCAAGGCTAACATGCAAATTGATTCCTCTTTAGGATTAACAATTACTGTTACAAGAAACTTACTTGTAGAAAAATGCAAGCAAGCACATCTTGTTAGAACCAGTGAAAAAATCCGTACCTAGAAATCCTAGGATTTGCTGTAGCAAATATGTTGACAGAATTCCAGGACATTACGGGTGCTATCCTGATAGAAAAAGAAAATCAATTCAAAAACCAAGAAGAAAAAGTTATAGGTTCAAAAAATACAAAAAACCTTATAAAAAGAAATTCTTCAAAAAAAAAAATAAACCTAAAAAAGGAAAAACTGAAGACAAAAAGAAATTTTGTCCTCAAAAGAAAAAGAATTGCGGATGTTGGCTCAAGAATGAATCGAGACACTATGCAAATGAGTGCCTGCAAGAATTGGAAAGCGAAGACCGTGTCAAACTGTTAAAAACTTTTGAAAAACAAGGTTTTTATCCAGTTGAAGACCCTAGTGATACAGAATCCCTGTATTACTTGTCCACAGACATAGAATCTGACTATTCATCATCAGAATCCTCTGATTATGAGTAACAAAAACATTACCAATCCCAATTCCATCTACATTCCTATCAAACTTAGTTTTGAAAGATATAGAAAATTCACAATTCATGCTTACATTGATACATGAGCATTTTTATGCACTGTAAGCAAATGGATTATTCCAGAAAAATTTTGGGTCCTTTCAGAAAGAACCTTAAAATTAAAAATTACGAATAATTCAGAAATCTCTTCTTCAAAAGTTTTGAAAAACATCAGTGTAGGAATTTGTGGAAGTCACAACTCCTCTCTCCAAACTTTTGAATTTAAAATTTCGACAGTTTATCAACTTGAAACAGGTATTGATTTCATAATTGAAAATAACTTTTGTCAGTTATACCATCCATTTATACAAGAAATCAACTCAGTTAGTTTCACTATTCAAAACAAAAAAAATCTGGATTTTAAAGAAAAGAAAAGAAAAGCTTTAGCTTTCAATTCTTTAAAAGATTTTTTTTTGGAAATGTTCAAAACTCCAAATTCAAAAAAAAATTCTCTTCCAAAAGGGGAGAATATTGCAAAAAATTCAAACATTTTTATTTCTAATAAAGAATTATAAATATTTCAAATAAACTCAAAAAGAAAAGAAATTGCAAACTTTTTTGAAAAACGTTGCTCAGAAAATCCTTTAGATTCAAAAATCAATAAAGGAAATTTTACAGCAAAAATTAAAATCCTTGATGAATTCAAAGGAAAAAATTAATCCGCAAAGCAATGGCATACAATTCAAAAGATAGAGAAGAATTCTCTATTCAAATCAAAGAACTTATTGAGCTAGAGAAGAATTCTCTATTCAAATCAAAGAACTTATTCAAATAAAGGAAATTTCTACAAAGAAAAATTGAAATCCTTGATGAATTCAAAGGAAAAATAATCCGTGAAAGTGGCATTAAAAGATAAAAGAATTTTCTATTCAAATCAAAGAACTTATTGAGCTAGGAGTTATTGAGCTCTCCTTTCTCCTCTCAACCTTCATGGTTAGGAAAAAGGTTGAAATAAGAAGAGGAAAAGCTAAAATGGTCATAGACTATTCTCATCTTAACAAAATTACAAAAGCAGATGGATACATTTTACCAAATATGCAAAGCCTCCCCCACCTTATAAAAGGAAAAAAGATCTTTTCATCATTCGATTTAAAATCCGGTTTTCATCAAGTCAGATTTGAAGAATCTACAAAACCACTTACAACATTCAGTTGTCCTCAAGGACACTTCCAATGGACTGTAGTACCTTTTGGACTTAAACAAGCTCCAGGTATTTTTCAAAGACACATGGATAATACATTTAAAGAACTCAATGAATTTTGTTGTGTTTACATTGATGATATTCTAGTTTTCTCTGAGAATGAAGAAAATCATGAATTACATGTTTTGCAGGTCCTCAAAAGGGTCCAAAAAGAAGGAATAGTTTTGTCTAAAAAGAAGGCAGAACTTTTCAAAGAAAAAATTGGATATCTCGGATTAGAAATTGCTTATAGTTTTAAACAACTTAAGCTTCATATCTTTGATCATATCCAAAACTTTCCAAATGATTTAACAGACCAAAAATGACATGAAATTTTTAGGTTGTTTAAATTATGCTGAATCATTTATCCCAAACCTTGCAAAAATAAGAGCACCTCTTCAAAAGAAACTTAAGAAAAATTACAAATGGCAATGGACAAAAGAAGATAATCTTTACATTCAAAAGATTAAATCAAAAATAAAAATCTTCCTTCTCTTTATCATCCTTTACCAGATGATAAAATGATAATTGAAACTGATGCTTCCCAAGATTTTTTGGGGGGAGTATTGAAAGCAACAAACATTTTTACAAATGAAGAACATTTATGTAGTTACTCTTCTGGAACTTTTACAGATTCAGAAAAGAATTACCATATAAATGAAAAAAAAATTTGGCAATGAAAAAAGCTATTTCAAAATTCAGACTTTACATTATTTCAAATAAATTTCTTGTTAGAACAGATTCATTTGTTTGTAAATCATTTCTTAAATGTAAAATTCACCCTGATTACAAACAAGGAAGACTAATAAGATGGCAAATGTGGTTTTCACATTATGACTTTGACATAGACATTATTAAAAGTAAAGATAATTATCTTGCCGATTCTTTAACTCGTGAATTGAATTGTTGCAGGTAAAAATGGCAGACATTGACAAACAACTTGAAGAACTTGATGAACAAATTGAAATCAAAGAAATGAAAATACAGGTAATCAAAAAGAAAATTCTCAATCTTCAGAAGAAGAAAAAGGGCAACATTACTGCAAGTAATGAAACCAAACAACCTTCAAGTGATCCAATAGAATCAAGCTCGCAAGAGCCAAAGGATATTCAAAATCCAAATCTGCAAAGGACATTTCAAGTCCCAAACAGAAAGACACTACACCCCTTGTAGGATTTAACACTGCAGTTGTAGGAAAAAAGTTCTATGTATTATTTGATGGTCCTAACTGCGGATATTATACAAATTGGGACAAGTTGAACCCTTAGTAAAAGGAAAACCATACAAACACAAAAGCTTCAAATCCTTTCTTGAAGCCCAAACAGCTTTCAACCAATTTCACCAATCTAAAGGTACAAGTCCAATTCTTTACAGACAACTCTTTGACCACACTGAATTGTCATTAAGGCCTCAGCCGTTCCAAAAAGACATCAGGTCAAGACCAAGAATGCCTACATTTACATCACCAATTTCTGATAACCTTTAATTCAGAAACTTCTCATACAAAGAAGCTGTTCAAACAACTTCAGAAATTCTTCCTGATATGTTCAAAACCTTAGGAAAAATACACACCAAAGAAGTCTCAACAATCTCTGACATAGGTCTTCAAGACTTTCTTACTCTTGAAGAAGAAGCAAGAATCATTGGAGATTTTGCTCCTGAACAAACATACATTGGAACTTTTGAGAAAAAATTCGGTCAGTTCATTTTCTTTGAAGGAGCTGAACCTACTTTTGTCAGAAATGCATTTTTATGTGGATTAATTAAGATGATAATTCCTGGTCCCGACTTCAATGAATTATCTCTAATTGATCAAAAACTTTTTCAAAGCCTTAAAGACTTTAAAAAATTTGTTGTTAAAGACCAAGATTTGCAAATCATTTTGAAAATCACAAGCACAATCCCATTTTGGGATGAAAACAATATCCTTTTCAAAGGTTACCACCATATCCAAATTAAAACTTCTCAACAAGTTTATTTGGATCAACCAAAAGGAACAAACTCATCAAGTGTTAGTGAATTAATACTTGAAAACTGGAGATCATTATCCTTCCAAAGAATGGTTACCAGTTTAAAGACATTTAATGGCGAGTCAAAAGCCAAAGTCAATTTTCATTCCAAATACATTCTTATGACCAGTAAAACTGGTTCAACAATTTCTTCAGAAGCAGTCAAAATTATTTGTAATTTTGAAAAGAATTTTTACAACACTTTTAACACCACTTCTGAATATAACGGACATTTATGCGAAGCATTAAAATCCAGTCTTGGAGAATACAACAAATGTAAATTTTGCAAAAATCCTGAAAAGAAAGACAAAGGAAAAGAAAAAATCCATCTAGATGATTTCGAAGACTTCGTTGCTGATGAGTGTTCAAAGATTGAAAAAATCAGCGAACATGCAGACATAGTGCCTACCAGTCTGAATAACTGGAATCTACCATATTGGCCGATGTTTCTCGGTGAAACGCGTGCCAAAATTCATATCCATGCCTGGCAATCTACAGACAAGGAATCTCACCTTTTTGACAAAATCAAACATGGTGGACCCATCCATTATTCTGGCAGACAGTGGGAATCAACTTTAGACAAAACCTACTGTTCATCTACAGTAAAAAGAAGAAGCAAACAAAATACAAGGAATCTACTTTTGCCGAAAGTGAAAGAACTGTGCAATCACGAACAGAGAAAAACATCTCCAAGATGTCTATTTAAGGGATCCATTTCAGACATTAGAGAGCACGAGTTTTCAGAGCTTACTTGAAATTTTCTTTCTTGTAATTTTTGATTATCCAAATGCTTTGTAACTAAACTACCTTAGAGACATTAGATCCTTTGGATCATCCTTGTAATTAAATAAGCTAAAGAGAGTTTTTTTTTTAAGCCTTGTGGAATAAAAATATGTTTTAATTTCACCACTCTTCATATTTATCACCTTGTACGGATCTCATATTATCCAGCCATTACACCATAAGGCAGGTGGCGTTTCATGTGTGCAGACAGATGATCCACGAGTGAGGCAAGGCCAAATATAAAGAGGTACCAATTATTTACATTAAAGGCTTATTTAGAGAATTATTTTTAGTTTATGGTTACATGATATCCATATGGTATCTAATGTTTCTAGTATTCATTAATTGTTTAAATTTTCGATCATTCCGCAGTTTTCAATACATTAAAAGAAGTGTCTGAAAAAAATGGTATCAGAGCCAGTTTACATTATTAAAAAATGAATAATTGTAGAATGTGCAATAGATATACCTTTAATTTAGAGTGTTATTATGCTCTATATGAATTTCATTATAACAAATGATTACAAATGAAAGCTTATAGAAATATAAGTTTGTACAGATATGCATATAGATTTCATGAAAATGAAAGAAATATTGCATTAACAAAATACAATTTTGAAATGGAATGCTTTGTCATGCATTATACATTAAATCATATTACATGATGATTGAATGTCATTTATGTAATAATTACATTATCACAATTACGCAACACTATGGTATGTACACATATCATTACTATAGATACACATACTTGTGCACTGTTAGGGCACACAGAATCGCAATAAATTTACAAAAAGAAAAGATGAATACTTCTTTAAGTAATCATCATGACTGTGTTAAAACATTTATCCTTCATTATGTTTTACATCATCATTTAACATGATTGAGTGCAAATTTGTAATGCTTACATTAGTTAATTTACAAATAAATATACCTTGTATGAATTCTATGAAGAATATAGATTTCAGCTCATGTTTGAACACGTCCATCATACAGTTAGAATCTGTATGAGAGAAAAAAGAGACAAATACAGAAAACTCTATGAAGAATGTGTTATAGAATTTATCATGCATTATGTTATATATCATTATATGACATAATTATGGAAAATACAGTTGAAAATGAAATTGATGAAGTTTTTGAACAAACTGAATCACTTGGAAACTCTTCAAAAGAAATTCTAATTTCTGACAAGAAATTGGAAAAAATCTGCACAAAAAATTTGACCTTAGATTCAAGTGAGGTGTTTGTACAACCAAACTTCATTAATAGATACATTAACAAGAATAGACATGTTTTTTATGGAGTTTCCCAAAAAGAATTTTCTATTCATGTTTAACACACTTATGGTAAAATAAGAATTTTCCTTCTTACCAAACAAGACATTAATAAAGCCAAGCAAAAAATTGACTTGGATGACAACAAAAACCTTTACTGGATCACGATAGGGGCTATTCGGATTCAACTCCGTAGCACACTATCTGATAAAATTGATCAACCAATCTCGATGGGATTGATTGATGAAATAATCAAAAACCCTAAGGAAGGCTGTTTAGGATCTCTAAATGGAAACCTTGCATGTGGAAAATTAATTTTCACATCACACCCAAGACTTTTATAAGTCTTCATGACCAAAACTTTGATGGAATCCTTTCATTCGTATTTAATTACGAAAGGAAAGACTTAGTCAAAGACAATAATGTTCCTTTTTCAATATCCTACCTTGTTAGTTATGCAATCCACAACCAACATAATATGACAATTGTCAAGGAGCCCAAAGGAATAAAAATTGATCCTTTATTCTCAGACTATCTTGAACACAAAGAAACAGAATTTGATTGCCTTGTCCAACCGGCAAGAAGATCAATGCAAATTGACCTTGAACAAAAGATTAAATCAAAAATAAAAAATCTTCCTTCTCTTTATCATCATTTACTCTTTATCATCATTTACCAGATGATAAAATGATAATTGAAACTGATGCTTCCCAATATTTTTGGGGAGTATTGAAAGCAAAGATAAAAAATTCAAAAGTTTGGAGAGAGGAGTTGTGACTTCCACTTTTTTGCAAAATGGGCGAGTTTTTTTTTTTTTTTTTTTTTTTTTTGGAGGGAGGGGGGTCATTAATTCATAAAAGTCCGGTGAGGAGGGGGGGGAGGGAGGGGGCGGGGGGGGGGTGGGGGTGGGCGCCATATAAAAATAATAAAATTATTTTTAATTTAATAAATTTAATTATATTAATAATGTGGATGTAAATTTGGTGGTAAATAAATAGGTGAGTGATTAAACAAAGTGCTCCCACTTTGAGATTGGAGAAAAGTGGTAGGGGTTAAAATAAATTGGGGGTGGGGACTTTTTTGCAAAATGGGCGAGTTGGGGGGTCATTAATTCATAAAAAGCCGAGGGTGGGGGCTTTGGGGGTGTTAATTTGCGGAGGAGAGGGGAGGGATTTTCTCTAGTTTCTCTCGGGGAAATGATCTGGACCCGGTGGTCCAGATCTTTTCTCTTTCCTAATAATAAGCAATATCATCTTTGAAGAGAGAGAAACTTCAAAATTTAAAACACCATAAAAAAATCTAATTTCTTCCAAACTCACTATTCGAGGCGTTCATCTTCAAATTGAAGAGAGAGAAACCTCAAAATTCAAAGCTCTATCAGAAAATCTAATCTTTCCTAAACTTAGTGCACGAGACCTTTGAAAATATTGGAAAACCCATGTTTCTTGAAAAACCATTTTGGGGCAAAACCTAAAATTCGAATTGAAGCTGTCGACAACCCCCAATCAAAAACTCTAGCTCCAAATCTTCAATGGCTATAACCAGAAATGTTGAGCAATTCAATATTATATTGTATTGTAGTTTGACCACTTCTAGATCTCGCTTTAGTTCTGAAAATTAACCTATCGATAAGTTGGTTATACGTGCAATTTCGTTAGATCAAGATAATAGTCATGTTGGAACCCGTATATTTATTATTTTCAACACATTCACCTCTGTAATACAATATAACATTAGTGTATACTATTGCTGTAAAATGGAATAATTTGAAGGTCATATAACTCAAAAGAGTAACAAATTCAGCGACAAATAATATTATCATTTTCCAAGTAAATCAATGTAACCCCCAGTCACACATCTAAATCACACCTCATTTTTAACCGTCACAAAAATGTGACACCCAAACACACGTGTAAGTTACATATCATCATAGCACTCAGACTCCAGTAGTCTCATTATATACTCTTTCGTAATCATATTTGATACATACAAAGACACTCATTACTCGGCACTATTGTGTAATTCAGGCCACACAATATTTTTATGATAACTTAAAGTAAATTGACGAATAACACGTTAGCAAAGTCACAACAACAAAACAGCAGTCACAACATACATATATTGTTATTATCACGACCGTATGGAGTTTTTCCTCTACTGTCCCAAAAAAATTACTTACGCTCTGTCTACACCTTTCTCCAAATTTTTTTTTTCAATTTTTTCAATTATCTCCTTCCCAATTCTCTTTCTATTCACCATTCTTTTCCAAATCTTTTCTTCTCAACATTGTTCCTCCGATCAATCTCCATTCATTTTTCTGATCGAATTACCGATAAGTGGTATACTAGTAGTAGTCACAATATACACATGTTCTTATTCCCAAACATACATGTAAGTCACATATCATTATAGTACTCTAACTTCAGTAGCCACATTAAATTATATTTTGTGACCACATTTTTTTATATATGACGCCACATAATACTGGTCACAATTGTCTAAATTCAGATCAAACGATGTTTTTATGATAACTAAAGTAAAATGACACTTAACATGAAAGTAAAGTTACAGCCACAGAACAAAAGTCACAAACTTAATAATCAAATACTCAGCCACAGCCAAAGTCGCAAGAGCCATAAACTTAATCACCAAATACTCAATCACACCCACAACAATCACAAACTAAATCATCAAATGACTAGTCAAAGCCACAGAATGACTGCCACATACTTAATCACCAAATACTCAGTCACATGCATTATTTTCTTTATAAATTTATATAATGTTAAAGAGATCACCAGATAATGATAAAAAATCGACACATTCAAATCATAGAATGTAGCATTGGTATATTTATTGTGAAATGATGAATAATTTTAAAACATAAAAAAATTAAAAGATTACCTTTAATTGGGCGACTAACACCGTCGGTCACGAATTGACTAATGCGTGATCGTGTTATAAAGTTTTCTGAAATCATGAAAACATACTAAACGGTAGAAGTGTCAATCCGGGTCAGGCGGATTGGGTCGGCCCACCTCCGATGAAGCCCGGTAACGGACCGCATTAGAAAAAGCCAGCGCCACGAGCTCGGCCCACCCGTTAGCCCATTCTGGTCGAGCCCATGTGGGCCGCGGTTCAACCCGGTTCGGTCTCCGTATGAATAAAAAATTAAATTTTTTTTTTGAAATTACTAAAAAAATTTTGTTACCTATTGTAATTAAAAAAAAATGTTTACATATATAGCAAAAATTGTGTTAAATTACTAAATAAAAAATAAATAACAATGATAAATTCACATTTTTTAATTTTTCAATTCAATTTCTATTTTTTTTTTATATATTTAGAGACTAAAACAACACACATTTGTCATATATTTCACTTTAAACGGCTATATGGCATTTATTAAAAAAAAAATCAAAATAGATCAAATGGTTAAAGGTCGAATCGCCTTGCAGGCGATGAACATCCTGCTCGGTTCACGGGCTAGCCTGCGGTTCTGCCTCCTCGGCTCCTCCGATTCACGGGCCGGCCGGCTGTTCCGGGTCGAGACGGGTGGGCTGATGTGAGTTCGGCCGGCTGGCCGTCCGTCTTGACACCTCTACTCAACGGTACTATATAAAATTCTGAATTCAAAACAAATATGACTCGAAATTATGATATTATCACATTCATATACCAAAATTTATACTGTATGCATTTAGACAACCGCACAACACCATGTCAATTCAATTCACAGAATGATATGCTTGCATGTCACACTTTTCAAATTAGAGTCACAATGCCGTTCTCTAGTCACAGACAGATTATCTATTTTTATTGTTAAGAAACATTTCATGTAATTGTAAAAGATGATACTAACTAATTTCAAAATTTAAGGATAGACAATGACGATAGATAATATCTTGGGTCACATTCAAAATTCGGTTACAAATTCTTGTCTCTTATTTAAATATTTTTTTAATTACAATTTTTAAATAAATTCTAAGATAAATATTGGAGTAGTAGACTAACCCCGATTTTTACAATATTTACCTGATTTTTCTATTTTGTTGAAAATTTTGTCAATTATCAAAATGTAAACTTAAATATTCATAGTCATCAAAATTTTCCTTTCTTAAATTGTTTGACTAATTTTTTTTTAGGAAATTTGACATATTAACTCTTACAAACATCGCGAAATTAATCATATTAATCATATTAAAATGATTAAACAAATATATATATAATCATCGAAATACCTTCAAATTCGACCTAAATATTAAAATTGTTAATGATTTACAATCATCCAAAATCATTCACCTCAATAAATTCGAAATACAAAATATTCCAGTAATCCAAATATGAAATAAAACAGACATATAGTCATCCAAATATAAAATAATACACTCATCCAACACTCCATTACGTACCACGTTGCAGCCGCCTTCGTGGCTACCACCGGCCACTATCCACGAAAAAATATAGTGACTATCATCAAAGACAAGCAACATTCAATAATGAAAAAATACACTAGCAAACAGATTAGAAATAAGAGCTAATATTAAAAATATGAAAGCACTTGGTAAAATAATGCTAAGACCAACAAAAAATTGTAAACATCAAACAGTTCATCACATAGGTCAATCAAAAATAAAGAAAGTGCATCTGCTATGAAAACTGAGAAAGTTATATATAATTACAAGGAGATCCAATAAAAAATATAATATGAAATTGAATCCCATATTTTACCATTATGTTTTCAATAAATTGATAACATATCCATGCCTAAATCCATTTAAATCAATATAATTTAATTAAAAAATACTATTCTTCTAATCATTTAAGTAATTATGATGAGTCGAAGACTCACGAGCAAGACATTCTAATTACGTGTAAGTACTTAAATGCAAGAGTTCGCATGTTTATGTAGAAAGAAAAAAAAGGTTAAAATTTCGTCTCTACGCGTATTGGACATGCACTAAAAATTGTATTATTGAGTCTTTATTCTCTTCATGCTTCCAATTTTCATTAATTAACCAAAATTTAAGTTGGCTATAAAACACGTTTTTTCTTTGCTACAATTTGCATGCAAAAAAGCTTACAACTTCCCCTATAATTATGGCAGAGTCGTCTTCATCTCCTTCAACGAATGAAACTCCTCTCTTCCGTACTAAACCCAGTTTCTTCAAGATCATGAAATGGCTGGAGGACGAACCCGTTTTTGACCCGGAAAATATCCACCCGCATTTGATTTTCACAAAAGAAATGACCGATTACTTGATGAAATCAATCGGGCATAAAAATCGTGTTATACTGCAAGAAAGAAGAGTGATTCCTGTTTCTTTGTTTGATCTTGATACTGGGAAGACTCACATATTGGTTCTCGTACTGGATATATGTTTTTCATTTCTAGGGTTTAATGAAACCTGGGTTTATTTCTGTCAAAAGAGGGGTTTCAAAGGAAAAGGGAGAGAATGCATTGGAATGTTCGTCGATGAAGAGAAGATTGAGATTTATGGAGGTGTAATTCCAATGTTTTTCTCATGCTTGCATCACACTGATATGCTTCATGGACTCAATTTACCCCTAAATCCTTGTACGACATGATTATCCGCATTACGGTGGATTACATAGTACTAATATACCGATTATCGGTGGATTACATAGTTTATCGATTATCGGTGGAATTCGACCATAAAAAAATAAATAGAGATTAATAGGAGAAACAAAGTTGAGGTTGAGAAGGAAATATTTGAAGTGAGGTTGAGAATGAAGGATTAATCTTGTTATTTCTAATTGAAATATTGCAATTGGCTAGCATTTTGTATTATTTAGAAACATGTGGTTTCGATTTATATTAATTTTATTATCATATTCAAGAATTATTCAAAAAGTAAAAAGATTTTGTTCCAATTGCATTACGTTATAATGTATTTCTTCAACACCTTACTAGGGCTTGACATGCCGTTAATTCTTTTGAAAGAGTGCCTTTGGGATGCGGTATGCAGACACAAGTGGTGCATGGCTATCGTTACTCTAAGATGTTCGGTTACGTTGGCACTTCTTTCGCCATCACATTTTCAAGTAAGTTTCAACAATATTATGCAAACAATGCCCAAATGGTTATTGGCCAAGACTTCATAAGCTCCATTCTTCCTCTACGAATGAGGGACGGATCATGTACTACCAGGAAATTTTCCATATTTGAAAAGTTAAGGCCAACATGAACGTTTTGTTTTTCTAAGGACTTCAGTGAAATTTATAAGAAATAATCAACCAGGGACTCAACATGAGAAATTTTTGTTGCTTATTATTACCATCTTTGATTATTTTATGTTTTCTAGTATTTTACTGAAAGTGGAAATTTTAAAGGTTGCTACTAATGTATCATTTTTTCAAGGTTGTACGTACGCAGGGCCGGTTCTGACATTTTCGGGGCTCAAGGCGAAGTCCAAAATTTAATCAAGAAGTCATAGTCGGCTGTTGGTGGGTTGGACTTCAATATTTTTTTTTAAAAAAATAGGTCCCTTCAATTTTGGATCACTACTTAATAATAGTCATCGTCCTTATAGAATGCGACTTGTTTTGCTTTGTTGGACTTCAAACTTTAGTACAAATATTTTTTATTGGACAACTTTAGTAAAAAAAAAAAAAATTACGAAAATGAGTCCCCTTCGGTTTTGGGCCCGAGGCGGTCGCCTCACTCGCCTCGGCCCAAAACCGGCCCGTACGTACGTGTACCATGTATGGCATGTTTTATAATTTGGATGTTCTTGTTCACCTTGATGGTAAAAATTGATGTAAAGTGTAACCTGATTTATTTGTTGTAAGTATTAACAAAATGCAATACATCGAATTTCAATTATTTGTAAATAAAGTAACACAACTTTTTATTAAAAATAAATGTATACTTAGCATGTAACCTTTTAAGTAAGTATTAACATTATTTATTTGCTACAAGTACATATTAGCAAACTGTAGTAAACGAATTTTTATCATTTGTAAATAAAGTAATACAACTTTCTATTAAAAAGTAAATGTAAAACTTAGTATGTAGCTTTGAAGTATAAAATATCAAAATTTGTAACCTGATTTATTTGTTGCAAGAATAATTGTCAATACATGTTATTCTATGTATATATATATATATATATATATATATATATATATATATCATCTATAATTTTTGAATCTTAGTGTTTTTTCTTTTTGCTCAACTCTGGGTTCAAGAGCATTTGGTTATTGAATGTTCTTTGGTTGTGCATGTACTCCTTAAACCTCTCACATCTTGTGACTTGCTTTCCTTCCTCTTTTGATTGTATTTGTTTCTCTTCAGGCGTCTCAAACTTTCTTCTTAGATTATGAGGTAACACCATTCTCAATATGAAATCACCAAGTACGGTCCAATCAGTATGATTTCCAATCGGGAAAATGGTACTTTTTGTATGTTATAACATACGACAACTTTGTGTAGTATCTTGATCAATAATCATGGAATTTGAAGTTTCTCTTTGCAATAACTGTCAACATATGTGCACACGACATTTTACTCATTATCCCTTTTTGATGTTGTAGTAAATTTGGTATGGGTTTGAAACAATTACCTATTTAATACATGCAAAAAATTAATTCAATTCCAAAATGTATCAATATATATATATATATATATATGTAATTTTTTTAGGCTGAACAATATTCCACACAAACAAAACTGTAATGAAACATGAAATTACTATGTTAAATTTTCATATAATCACATTTTTATGTTAGACAAATATATTATACGAAATATTCTTCAATATGTTACTGATTCAATGAAGAATATCATGTCATGTAAGTTTTCAAAAGCAGAATTTTAATTCACTCGACAAAAAAATAAATAGAACCAGCTCACAATTTCACATTACAAAACATAAAACAAACACTATTACCTAAGGTAGAAATTTTGCTATCTTTGAATTAAAATTCACAGCCACTGTGAGCTCATTTTCATACACTTTATATACATTACAATCAAGAGGAGAGAATGAATAACAATACAAAGAATATTCTAAGTTTAGCATCTAAGTTGTACACGTAGGAAACAGATGGATCAATAATCGTGAATGAAGGAAGTCCTGATTCCATTGTAACATATTCTGGTTGAAGGAAGAACAGTGACCAATAGAAATAGAAGGTGTTATGTTACACTTTTCTAGCTTTCTTAACTTCTCCCCTCAAATTGGAGGGTAATTGACCAACTCTTAACTTGTCCTTCAAGAGAAGGAACTGTGAGCGTGAGAGGCCTTTAGTTAATAAGTCAGCAATCTGGTTAAAGGAAGGTATATACCTAACTTTCAGCACTTTCGCAAGAATTTTATCCTTGACAAAGTGAACATCAAGTTCTATATGCTTCGTTCTAGCATGAAAAACTGGATTTGCAGTCAAGGCGCTTGCGCTTATGTTATCACACCATAATACTAGAACTCATACCTGTGGTAGTTCAAGTTCCTTAAATAGTGATTGAACCCATGCAATTTCAAAGGCTGCAGAAGCTAAACCTCTATATACATGTTGCTTTTTTGATGACCAAGCTATTAAGCTATCTCTTAAATAGATATAATATCCAGACGTTGATCTTCTATCATCCAAACAGGAGCCCAATCTACATCTGAGTATCAATTTAATATTAGTCTATCACTTCTCTGTATCCACAAACATTGATCAATTGTGCCCTTTAAGTATCTAAAAACTCTTTTCAAGGCTTGTCAATGAGTTGATATTGGTGCTTGTAGGAAGTGACTTAACGTATTGACTACAAAAGTTATGTCTGGTTTGGTGTAAGCTAAGTATTGGAATCTTTCCACAGCACTTCTATAAACTATAAACTGAGGGATTTTTTTATCTCCCCACCTTCATTTTTTGACATGGTTTTGCCAGCAATAATATGAGTAGGACAATGCTTCAAGTTTTGGTACTCAAATCTCTTTACCAGTTCAACTATATATCTTGTTTGTGTGATATGAAGTCCTGAGTCATGTCTGCATACCTCAATTCCTAGAAAATGATGCAAGTCACCCATTTCTTTCAAGGTAAATTTCTTATTTAGTTCATCAATAAATTGATGCATCAGTTCACTGTCATTACCAGTTGTGGCTATATCATCCACATAAATAAGTGCAAACACAATTTACATTTCATTTTTGAAATAAAACATTTATATGTCAGCTCTAGATTATATGAATCATTCCGATTGATTTCATGTAAACTACTTCCTCAAGTTCACCATTCAAGAAGACATTGTTGATATCAACTTGCTTGATTTTCCATCCTCGTGATGAGACTGCAAAGGTAAGGGTCACTCTCAAAGTTTGGTGCCTTGATAACTAGGCTAAACGTTTCATAAAAATCAACACTAGGGTTTGATGAAACCCTTTAGCCACCAATCTAGCTTTGAACCTTTGTATTGAACCATCTGAGTTTCTTTTCAACCTCAACACTCATTTATTTCCTAAAACATTGTAAGATGGCAAGTGAGGCACCAACTTTTAGGTTTTCTTATTCATCAGGCATTGTACTCTTCTTCAATTGCTGATCTCCAATCATTACTAACCAATGCTTCATTTATATTCTTTGGTTCTGCCTTTTCTAGTCTATGTTCAACTGATTGCCCTGTATAGATTTTTGGTATAAAAATGACAGCCTTTGCTCTAGTAATCACAAGATGTTGTGTTTGAACACCACCAACTATTAACCTTATTTCACTGCTAGTTGGAGATTGATGATTAGTGTGCTCAGTATTGTGTTCTGACCTCTCAATATTCAGTGGCAATTCTGCTTCTGGTTCTCCACAATGATCATTTAAGTCACTAAACAACTCTTGTGGCTGACTTCTATTTTCATGATCATTAATTGTAAGAATTAATGTCCAAGGTTCAATTAGTTGGGTCAGACTTAATTACTTATTAGACCAAATAATTAATTAATTTGGGTTTGTTAATTGGTAGACAACAAAGTTCTAGTAAGACTAGAACACGCAATTCTAGTAGGACTTGAACTAGAGTTAGCGCCACCTATAAATACTAGGACCACAACATTTTATGGGATTAAGAGAGAATAAAGTTAATGCATCTTCATTCTTTGTTGACCTATGGTTAACTTTAAACCTTAATGTTTTGATTATTACAAACAAATTGGTTATGTTTTCTAACATTTTATTTTCAAGCAAAATTCAAAGCGCTACAAATCGAACTCTCATGCAATGTCAAGTTCAAAGTCAAAATCAATACAAGAGTTCAAGCATCTCAAAATCCGCCGAATTTCAAGATTCGAAGATCAAGATTGAAGAATAGATTTTTAGATAAAATTGTAAAGGTATTAACTCTTTAATCCTTAGCAATTAAATGAACGAAAGCTCAAATATAATTTTTATCACTTGCATAAAATTAGTTTTATCAAAGCCAAAAATCGATTTTCAAAAGCGTGGAAACGGATCATCCGTTTGAAAATCCGGATGAACCGGTCGACCGCTTACTTTTACCGGTCGACCGCCCGAGGCGTATCTGTTCAAAAAGTGTCCGTTCTAACTTTTTGCGGTTCAACGGCTAGTTCGACGATCAATCGTCGGCCGACCGCTTGGTCATCCGTTTCAACAGTGACGAAAATTCATCTCTATAAATACCACTTCATTTATTATCATTGAACAACACTTACAAGAGCATTTATAGAGAGAATCATATTGAAAACATCATTCAAAGCTTCATTGCATTCATATCTTCAATATCTCTCTTGAAAAACTTTGTTTGATTAAATCAAACTTTTGGTTCATCTTTCTCAACAAAGTTTTCTTCTAACACTTGAGCTTTCCTCATCCATTGCTATTCATTAAAGTGTTAGTCTCTCTTAGAGCTAAACTTGTATCTATCATTCATCTAGAGAGAAATACTCAAATCAATCTCTTTATTTATTTGGGTCATATTGAGGTCCCTTGAAAAGCTCAATATTGTATAAGGATTGGTGCTCCTTGCTTGTAAGTCACCGGATACATTGTAAGGGTTTGGATTGCACCATAAGTCAATCAAAATAGTGGAAAGGCCGTGCTCGTGTTGGAGAGCTTGGTAACGGGGGCGTAGATCATTGGTTGGATCGAACCTCCATAAAAATCGTTTGCACTCTCTCTTCTCTTTATTTACTTATATTGTGCTTATATTATTGTGAATCTATTTTATCTCTTAAATATCATTTTTGAGAATATTTTTCGAAAAAGTTTGAGAAAACCAATTCACCCCCTCTTGGTTAGTTATTCTTGGGCTATCAATTGGTATCGAGCGAGGTGCTCATTTTTGATTACACAATCTTGAGTAATGGCTAACTAAAATTTTCAAAACCTTGAAGGTCACTCTACAAATCGTCCTCCCTTCTTTAATGGCTCCCACTACAATTATTGGAAAACTAGAATGATGATTTATATTCAATCAATTGATTATAACATTTGGGAAGTCATCGAGTTTGGTCCATATGTGCCTACAAAAATTATCAAAATTGATGATAAACCGGACCAAATTATTTCTAAGCCTAGAGAAGAATATGATAAAGAGGACAAAAGAAAATTGTCTTTGAATGCTAGAGCCAAAATTTTACTTTATTGTGCTTTAGACAAAAATGAGTTTAATCGTATTAGCACATGTGATTCCGCATATGATATTTGGCATGCATTAGAGATAACTCATTTAGGTACCAACAAGGTTAAAGAAACCAAAATAAATCTTTTGACAAAAGATTTCGAAAATTTCTTTATGAAACAAGATGAACCTATTGTTGATATGATTACTCGTTTCACCGATATTATTAATGGCCTTAAAGGCTTTGATCGAAAATTTACTAACGGTGAACTTGTGAGCAAAATGCTTAGGTCTTTATCGGAAGATTGGAACTCCTTGATGATGTTGATAGAGAATACAAAAGATATCAACACTTATCCATTGGAGGAGCTATATGGAACATTGATGACATATGAGCTCAACAATGCCGAAACAAAGGAGAAAACAAGGAGAAGCAAAGAAGAAATGAAGGAGCTTCCAAAGAAGCAAATTGCTTTAAAATCAACAAATGATGAAGGATCATCCAACACAAACTTGAGTGATGAAGAACTTGATGACTTAGTTCTTCTTGTCAAGAAATGGAGAGGATTTCGAAACAATAGGCGATTTCAAAAGAAAGAAGACAAAAGTGAAGAAAAGAACAAAAAGATCATATGCTATAATTGTGACAAACCCGGTCACAAGAGGACCGAATGCCCAAACAAGAAGAAGTTCAACAAAAGAAGGCACTTCAAGCTACATGGGATGATAGTGATGAAGATGATCAAGAAGATGATGAAATTCAAGAAGAAATCGCTAATATGTGCTTCATGGCTATTGAGGATGAGGTAAGTACAAACAACAATGATTCTTACATTGACTTATCTACCTCTTATGATGAAATTCTTGAAGAATTTGAGAAACTTATGTCAAAATACTCCATTCTTAACAATAAATACTCTTTGTTGAAAAAGGTAGTCAAGAAGCTTTTTATTGCACAAAAGGACTTTGAAAAAGAAAAGGATGATCATAAGTCCTTGATTAAAGAAAATGTTTTATTGAAAGAAAAAGTGGTTGATTTAACAAGCATTATTCACAAATTCACCCAAGGAAAGAAAAACTTTGAATTAATACTTGGAGAGCAAAATGTGTGTTTAACAAAGGAGGAATTGGATATAAACCTCTCTTGAAACAAAAATCCCTTGAAACCATTATATAAGTAACAATGTGGTAAGCTTGTTTACTTGACACCAAAGTGCCTTAATGCTTTGTAAAATCCTCATTTATCATGAACGGTCAAAGCACATTGAGGTGAAGTACCATTTTGTAAGGGAACAACTATCTCATGGTGAAATAGTTTTGTTAAAAATCCCTACATCCTGAAAATCCAAATGAGATATCGGTACTAAGATACTTTCAAAGAAGCAAATTTAATTCTTGTTTATCTAAATTGTTAATTGACAATGGTTGAATTTGATCTTTGCAGGCACTTGAAGACTGGAAACCACAGGGCAGTGATGAAATCAAACTCAGCCGGTAATAAATGGATAGCACAAATAATGCAACCAAGGATAGTGGTACGAGTTAGTGAACCAAGGTGAAGAATGTTGAAAGTGTGTTTCACAAACGCGTCTTTCAGTCTAAGGCAAATGTCCCTCGTCTGTTTAGTTAAGTTATGCCATGTGGACTCTTGGCATTGGCTTACCTGGAGTGGGAAAGATTGTGCTTCTTTCTGTGGATTATGAGCCATTGGATTTAATCCAATGGCTGACATTTATCTACGGTTGGCTGAAGTAACTGGTTAGTCTTTCCATTATTCAGTCTGTTGGGTTGTCTCTGAGATTTTTTCTTCTTCTTGGCGCATTTTCCGTCTGGTTCTCTTCTTCTTTCTTTGATAAGAATCAGAGCGTAAAGGAAGGTTGAATGGGAAACACCTTGTGTGAACAGTATCTTTAGGACTAAGATCTGGTTGTTCATTACTGTCGATGAACAGTAACTCCGTGGGTTTAGATCGGAGTTACAGAGGTGGTATTTGCCTTAGGTCTGTAGTGTAAAGTTGTTCTAGTGATCGGGGTGAAACTTGTGCCTATCCTTTGGACGGCACGTGCAGTGATCCGATACCGGTTGAGTAACTTGAGCCCTAACTTCGGTGGTTTATTTCGGTTGTATAATCTGTAGTATCTTTTGTTTAAGATTCGTTATAGATTTGTTTTAGGTTTTGCATTGTAATTCCTAACAACAACTTTCTATTAAAAAGTAAATGTAAAACTTCGTATGTAGCTTTGAAGTATAAAATATCAAAATTTGTAACCTGATTTATTTGTTGCAAGTATAATTGTCAATACATGTTATTCTATATATATATATATCATCTATAATTTTTGAATCTTAGTGTTTTTTTCTTTTTGCTCAACTCTGTGTTCAAGAGCATTTGGTTATTGAATGTTCTTTGGTTGTGCATGTACTCCTTAAACCTCTCACATCTTGTGACTTGCTTTCCTTCCTCTTTTGATTGTATTCGCTTCTCTTCAGGCGTCTCAAACTTTCTTCTTAGATTATGAGGTAACACCATTCTCAATATGAAATCGCCAAGCACGGTCCAATCAGTATGATTTCCAATCAGGAAAATGGTACTTTTGTATGTTATAACATATGAATAATGATCTAACATATGGCAACTTTGTGTAGTATCTTGATCAATAATCATGGAATTTGAAGTTTCTCTTTGCAATAACTGCCAACATATGTGCACACTACATTTTACTCATTATCCCTTTTGATGTTGTAGTAAACTTGGTATGGGTTTGAAACAATTACCTATTTAATAAATGCAAAAAATTAATTCAATTCCAAAATGTATCAATATATGTAATTTTTCAGGCTGAACAATATTCCACACAAACAAAACTGTAATGAAACACGAAATTACTATGTTAAATTTTCATATAATCACATTTTTATGTTAGACAAATATATTATATGAAATATTCTTCAATATGTTACTGATTCAATGAAGAATATCATGTCATGTAAGTTTTCAAAAGAAGAATTTTAATTCACTCGACAAAAAAATAAATAGAACCAGCACACAATTTCACATTACAAAACATAAAACAAAAACTATTACCTAAGGTAGAAATTTTGCTATCTTTGAATTAAAATTCACAGCCACTGTGAGCTCATTTTCATACACTTTATATACATTACAATCAAGAGGGAGAGAATGAATAACAATACCAAGAATATTCTAAGTTTAGCATCTAAGTTGTACACGTAGGAAACAGATGGATCAATAATCGTGAATGAATGAAGTCCTAATTCCATTGTAACATATTCTGGTTGAAGGAAGAACAGTGACCAATAGAAATAGAAGGGTGTCATGTTACACTTTTCTAGCTTTCTTAACTTCTCCCCTCAAATTGGAGGGTAATTGACCAACTCTTAACTTGTCCTTCAAGAGAAGGAACTGTGAGCGTGAGAGGCCTTTAGTTAATAAGTCAGCAATCTGGTTAAAGGAAGGTATATACCTAACTTTCAGCTCTTTCGCAAGAATTTTATCCTTGACAAAGTGAACATCAAGTTCTATATGCTTCGTTCTAGCATGAAAAACTAGATTTGCAGTCAAGGCGCTTGCGCTTATGTTATCACACCATAATACTAGAACTCATACCTGTGGTAGTTCAAGTTCCTTAAATAGTGATTGAACCCATGCAATTTCAAAGGCTGCAGAAGCTAAACCTCTATATACATGTTGCTTTTTTGATGACCAAGCTATTAAGCTATCTCTTAAATAGATATAGTATCCAAACGTTGATCTTCTATCATCCAAACAGGAGCCCAATCTACATCTGAGTATCAATTTAATATTAGTCTATCACTTCTCTGTATCCACAAACATTGATCAATTGTGCGCCTTAAGTATCTAAAAACTCTTTTCAAGGCTTGTCAATGAGTTGATATTGGTGCTTGTAGGAAGTGACTTAACGTATTGACTACAAAAGTTATGTCTGGTTTGGTGTAAGCTAAGTATTTGAATCTTTCCACAGCACTTCTATAAACTATAAACTGAGGGATTTTTTTATCACCCCACCTTCATTTTTTGACATGGTTTTGCCAGCAATAATATGATTAGGACAATGCTTCAAGTTTTGGTACTCAAATCTCTTTACCAGTTCAACTATATATCTTGTTTGTGTGATATGAAGTCCTGAGTCATGTCTGCATACCTCAATTCCTAGAAAATGATGCAAGTCACCCATTTCTTTCAAGGTAAATTTCTTATTTAGTTCATCAATAAATTGATGCATCAGTTCACTGTCATTACCAGTTGTGGCTATATCATCCACATAAATAAGTGCAAACACAATTTACATTTCATTTTTGAAATAAAACATTGATATGTCAACTCTAGATTATATGAATCATTCCGATTGATTTCATGTAAACTACTTCCTCAAGTTCACCATTCAAGAAGACATTGTTGATAACAACTTGCTTGATTTTCCATCCTCGTGATGAGACTGCAAAGGTAAGGGTCACTCTCAAAGTTTGGTGCCTTGATAACTAGGCAGAACGTTTCATAAAAATCAACACTAGGGTTTGATGAAACCCTTTAGCCACCAATCTAGCTTTGAACCTTTGTATTGAACCATCTGAGTTTCTTTTCAACCTCAACACTCATTTATTTCCTACAACATTGTAAGATGGAAAGTGAGGCACCAACTTTTAGGTTTTCTTATTCATCAGGCATTGTACTCTTCTTCAATTGCTGATCTCCAATCATTACTAACCAATGCTTCATTTATATTCTTTGGTTCTGCCTTTTCTAGTCTATGTTCAACTGATTGCCCTGTATAGATTTTTGGTATAAAAATGACAGCCTTTGCTCTAGTAATCACAAGATGTTGTGTTTGAACACCACCAACTATTAACCTTATTTCACTGCTAGTTGGAGATTGATGATTAGTGTGCTCAGTATTGTGTTCTGACCTCTCAATATTCAGTGGCAATTCTGCTTTTGGTTCTCCACAATGATCATTTAAGTCACTAAACAACTCTTGTGGCTGACTTCTATTTTCATGATCATTAATTGTAAGAATTAATGTCCAAGGTTCAATTAGTTGGGTCAGACTTAATTACTTATTGGACCAAATTAATTAATTAGATTAATAAATTGGGTTTGTTAATTGTTAGACAACAAAGTTCTAGTAAGACTAGAACACGCAATTCTAGTAGGACTTGAACTAGAGTTAGCGCCACCTATAAATACTAGGACCACAACATTTTATGGGATTAAGAGAGAATAAAGTTAATCTGTCTTCATTACTTGCTAGAACAAGCAAGAGACAGAACCCAATTACTCCCAAAGTTCCGCTTTCATATGTTTTTTATCGTAGAAGTCCTGATCTGTTCTTGTTGTGTTGATTACCATTGGAGGCTGGACAATTAGACAACTGAGATATTGAAGATCGTACTTTCAAGCTAATCAAAAAATCAGATTCCACGGTGTTCATCGAGGTAAATTTCTATAATGAATTCTATCTAAGTAAAGGTTAATCCAGCTTATAGGAATTGCATATTTAATTTCTGTTGTGCATGTGTATGTCATTCCTTACAGTGGTACAAGAACCTACCTTGTTACTTGTTAGAGTTCATTAAACTACTTTGATGAATTGAACAATAATTGTTATTGATATATTAATTTAATTTGAGTTTTTATAGTAAAATAAAATTGTGAATTTTTGAAGCTAAAATCTGAAATTGGTTTGGATTTATTGGAACGAAGCTAACTGGTCAAAAAGAGGTTGGAAAAAGGTTGAGGGATATGTTGGTGACCGGCACGACGCTTTTGAAGTCGTTGTCGCTGGAGAAAGAAACCACCAGCAGTGGCAACCTATCCCACGCAACTGCTAAAGATAGCAGCGGTGCGCGGCCACTGCAAACAGCTGCTATTCACTGGTTAAAGGCGGTAGCTGCCGGTGTTGGACACCGTGTGATCGCCACCCAAACATCTACTGGCACCGCCTTTACCTAACCCTAAGGAGTTTTTCGACTGAAGATTTTTTTGGGACGGGGGCCTCTCCTTCATTTTTGAAAATTGTATAGGAAGCTCCCTAATTTCAAAAGATTTAAATGGGAAGAAGGCCCACTGTTTTATATTATAAAAGGGACCTTCTGTGCAATTTCAAAAATTGTACAAGAAGGCTGCTGATTTTAAAACCAATAGACTATTTGTGTAATTTCAAAAATTCCATAGCAAGTCCTCAAATTTTAAAAGGAAAAATAGGGTCCTAAACGCAATTTTAATTTTTTGGAAAAATTGTAATTATTAATTTTTTTAATACTGGTCAAATATTCAAAATTAACAAAAATTATTTTTAAACCATATTTTGAATTTCTGACCGGATTAAACTTTAACTTATTACTTTATAAAATTGTAATTTTGACCCTATACAATTGTTATCCTCAATTTAGGGTATGACTTTAATTGGGAGATAAAATAATTTATTGAAAAATCCCATTTATTAATAAAATTAATTGATTAATTGGATTAATTGCTTAATTTTATTGTTAAAAATTAATTAGATTAATTATTTAATTCTGAATAGTCCGTTCTGAAATGTCTAAATAGTTTAGACTTATACAGTTAACGCTGCAAATTTAGAAATTAATATAATAGATATTAGAATATATATTTAGTGGAAGATTATGGATTTGACCCATTTGATTAGTTGTATGGTTAATTTATTCCTCTTGATTGTTTGTTGGGCTTGCAAGCCTATTATTTATTTAATTAAGTTTTAGAACTCTTTTATTGTAGGCCTGCATGTCTATTTATTTAGGTCTGCGTGCCAACTAGTATATGATACATGTTACACTTGGGCCACAAGGAAGCAACTAGTAGGATACAGGTTGCAGCAGGAGATGGAGATGATTGCATTTATCATGTGATAAACGAATGCAACGTCCCCTAGGAATTGACCGACTAGTCTTCCTTTTGGCTCCGAAAGATTAGATAGATAAAGTCCATAATCATCCATATTTATTATTATGTATGATTGATTGCATGTTAGATGTTAGTTAATATACATAAATATGATGAGACAAACCCTCTTTATCAAAATATTAAATTCGTATTAAATAGTTAATACAACGTGTCTTCCATTGTTATAGTAAAAAACTATCGATGTCAGTTTGTTGAGTCGCTCAAGGCTGCTTGCTTATATAGATGTTTATCACTATGAAATATTCGATATTTATGAACAATGGGTCTAATTTAACTAGAATTTTATTTTTTGTTGAGTAAATCGAAGAAATAAAATTTTAGGAGCACAATCAAATAAAACACATAAGATGTGTGTGGCAATAAGTTGTCCACTCTAGGAGTCACATAGAGATATGATTCATAGAGTATCTACTTGGATGTTTTATTAGGACTTGTTGAGTTGCTTAAAGTTCTAATAAAATAAAAGAGATCCTAACCCACGCGGAATCCAACTGGTTCTATTGATTAATAATTGAGGATCATTAATTCAATTTAAACAGTGGAAGTATAATTAATTTAATATATAAGTTCATATTAAATTAATTTTTTACATTTAATTAATTATTTTATCTTGTTATTTAATTGTTGAATCATGAGTAATTATATGAGTTTGAAAGACATATTCGATGCCAACAAATATACCAGACCAAATTTTTTGGACTGACACTGCAATCTGAGAATTGTTCTCAAGCATGTAAAATAAAATTTGGATATGTCATTGAGCAGCTAATGTTAGAAGCTCCTAATGAGGAAGCTACGCTGGAGAACGTGTAGGCTTACAATATACATAGTGATGACAATAGTACTTCAACTTATGATGTTTGCAGTATGTCACATGAGTTAAGAAAGCAGCACGATGGTATGGATCCCTATACCAAGGAGTTGAATGATGAACAATCACTGATTGAACAGTGATGAGACATTCAAAAAGGTTATACAATAAAAAGATCTTCAGCCAGTACTCATGTACTAAAGATAATTGGTTTTATTAAAAAATTAAACCAGTTGAGTTTTACCATGGACCATGAGCTGAGTGTTGACATAGTTATGCAGTCCCTACTTAATAGCTTTTCATAGTTCATTATGAACTTCAACATGAATTAGATTCAGTGTACGCTACCCGAGCTCCTAAACATGTTGAAAACTGTTGAACCCAAGGAAATGGACAATTTTTGGCCATTGACACCTCTAAGAGAACTAAGAGAACATATAAAATGACCTTTTAGAAAAGATTCAAGAAGGCCAAATATACTGGAGAACAGTTAAAGCAGACAAAGACAAATCCAAATCCGATGATCCATATTTTCAATATGGAAACAAATGGTATTAGAAGAGGAACTACAAGGCATAAAAGAAATAAAACTAACAAATCATATCTTTGGTAATGTATACTCGGTCATATAAATGAAAACGCATCAACAAGTTACATACAGATGGATACTTGGATTCAAATGATTATGAATCATTTGATAAGTCTGAATCATACCCGTTGGGTAAAATGACCTAGACTTCTGGAAAAGGAGTCAAAGTTGCAGATATTTTGGATCTTGTACATACTGATGTATATAGACAAATATCTACAAATGCTAGAGGTGACTTTTCATAATTCATCACATTTACAGATGACTATTCTAGATATAGTTTCATCTATTTGATGAAAATCAAGCATGAAGCCTTTGAAAAGTTCAAAGAATTCAAGCAAAAAATAGAAATGCAAACTAAGAAAAATATTCTAACACTTAAATCTGATCGAGGTGATGAATATTTAATGGGTGAGTTTTTAGACCATCTAAGAGAGAATGATATTCTCTCGCAGTGGACTCTACTGTATACACCACAATAAAAGGGTTAATTTCACAACCGGTCACTGACGTTTGAGCGAAATTCCAAAAAAGTCACTAAAGTTCAAAATTTACAGCAATGGTCACTAACGTTTGCACCGCTTACTCTATTGGTCACCTTATAAACGGGGTTAATTTCAATAGCTGACGTGGCGCCGTTTAATGTATACTTGGCATTAACCCTGTCAATTTATACACCACATTGGATAAGTTGCTCAAAAAAAGTAAAAAACATTAAAATCAAACACCCCTTAATCATTGGTCATCTTCTCCGGCAGCACAAGAAGCATGGACATTAACGAAATTCCATCTCCGAGCGCGTGGTGCAAGCGAAAGATGATGCATCTGTGTGCCATGAGTAGGTGAATTTCCCACAGTGGTTTATCTGTATTGAGTGGAGAAGAAACTGAGAGATCGGCCACATATTCGTTTACAATATCTTCGTCGGAGATGGACGCATACTCATCGGATAGGGGTTTATCTTATACGATGAGGTGGCGGTCGACGTCGACCTCCGTCCTCTGCCAGTACTCATGGTAGCATGAGTCTTTGATCATTAGATTGCAGAATCTTCATTATTACGGCTTTGATAGCGTCGACGTCTAGTGGAGATCCATTCATAGGATGAAACTTCTTGAGGTGAGCCAAAAGAGACAGCGAAGAAGAAGAATTGGACTGAAGGGTCCCCATGTTGAAGCCTGCAAATCTGGAAGATCTGGTTGTTGTGGCGGTTATGTTGGTCAAAACATTTGTGGTCCCCTTTTTGTTGTGGCGGTTGTGGTGGCCAGTAAGAGAGAAATCTGGAAGATCTAGATCAATGGTGGTGGTGGCCGAAAATTTTGGGAGGGGGAGGCATAGCAGTGGTGGCCAAAATTTTTTGAAAGATCTAGATTTACGGTGGCATGGTAGTGGCGGTGAGTTTTGGATGGGTGCTTGGCTTGGCCGGGGTGGCCGATTC
The DNA here is from genome assembly GCA_023638005.1 of Forsythia suspensa. Taxonomy (NCBI): domain Eukaryota; kingdom Viridiplantae; phylum Streptophyta; class Magnoliopsida; order Lamiales; family Oleaceae; genus Forsythia; species Forsythia suspensa. The sequence continues at coordinate 31,274,609 of CM042674.1, read as the reverse complement.
AACCAGAAAAACTGGTGTTTAGAAAACCACCATTAGAAAACCACCACTGCGACGCGGTGGTTGATGGAGGTGGTTGTTGGCGCTGACGTTAGTGGAAGTGGTGAAGATGACAAAGGGTGGTGGTTGTTGGCGCTGACATTAGTGGAAGTGGTGAAGATGACAAAGGATTAAGACGTGTTTGGTTTTAATTTTTTTTACTTTTTTTTGAGCAACTTATCCAATGTGGCGTATAAATTGACGGGGTTAATGCCAAGTATACATTAAACGGTGCCACGTCAGCTATTGAAATTAACCCCATTAATAAGGTGACCAATAGAGTAAGCGGTGCAAACGTTAGTGACCATTGTTGTAAATTTTGAACTTTAGTGACCTTTTTGGAATTTTGCTCAAACGTCAGTGACCGTTTGTGAAATTAACCCCACAATAAAATGATGTATTTGAAAGGAAAACCACACCTTACTTGATATGGTGTGATTAATGATGAGTCATACAGTTCTTCCAAAATCATTTTGAAGATATGCACTTAACACTGCATGTCACATACTAAATCGTGTTTCATCTAAATCGGTCAATAAAACTCCATACGAGTTATGGAAAATAAAAAAGACCCGATCTTTCATACATGAAGGTTTGGGATTGCGATGCTTATGTGAAGCGCGTTGAATCGGATAAGCAATGGGCTAAATCTAAAAATGTTTATTTGTGGAGTATCAAAAGAAAACTGCAGGATACTATTTCTACAATATCGTATCGAAACATACTGTAATCTTAGATAAAAACAGTGAGAGCAAAGTAGATCTTGAAGAAGTTCAAAAAACCACAAATGAAATTGACCAATTAGATGATCTAATGGCTGAGCTTGCATTTGATGATGTACAGATTGGGAAAGGAAACTGCCAGTTTCCAAAGACATGCTAGCTTTGCATAAGTCGAGCAGGGTCATTTTTTCTCCTTGGAGATATGATTTCTTAATTACTAGTAATGTATTACTAATTGAAGAAGATGAACCTACTACTTATGTAGAATTGAAGTCAAGTAGAATCCGAGATGAACTTCATGTACGAAAACAAAGTTTAGACCTTGGTTAACCCGCCTGAAGGGGTAAAACCTATAGGTTGTAAATTGGTTTACAAGAAAAAGGTCGACATGGATAATAATATCCATACTTATAAGGCAAGATTGGTTGCGAAAGGTTACAAGTAAAGCCAAAGAATTGACTTTGATTAAACATTCTCACCACTAGCCATGTCTAATTCAATTTAGATTTTGCTTGCGATAGTAGCATACCATGACTATAAGATTTGGAAAATAGATGTCAAGATCACATTCTTTAACGAGAATCTTAGCGAGGATGTGCACATGAAACAACCCGAATGTTTTAAATCCACAAAGCCAAACAAGGTATGCAAACTACAAAGATTCACATATGGGTTAAAGCAAGCCTCTCAGAGTTGGAATATTCATTTTAATAAGACAATCAAAGTGTTTGATTTTATCAAGAATGAAGATGAACCATGTATGTATAAGAAGGTTAGTGGGAGTAAGGTTGTGTTTCTAATTGTGTATGGGGATGACATACTATTATAAGAAAACGATGACCCCATGCTAAAATCAGTTAATTGTGGTTATCTAAAAAATTTCCATGAAGGACATGAGAGAGGCAACATGCATTCTCGATATAAAGATCTATAGAGATAGATGTAAAAGAATGATTGACCTATTCCCATCTATGTATCTATGTACATAGACAAAACTTTGAGAAGATTTAGTATGGAAGAGTCCAAGAGGAGACTATGTTTTATTGAGCATGGGATCTATCTTTCAAAAGAGTGTTCAAAAACACAGATTGTGAGAGATCGCATGGATAGGATTCTTTATGCATCAGCAATAGGATCTATCATGTATGACATGTTATGTAATCGACCAGATGTTTCACATGCTTTGAGTGTCACAAACAGGTTCCAAGCAAACCTTGGCGAGAAACATTGGATCATGGTCAACAACATTCTTAGGTACTTAAGAAAGACTAAAGACATGTTCTTGATGTAAGGAGAAAATGAACTCATAGTTTAAGGATATGCCGATGCCATCTTTCAGTCTGATAATGACGATAAAAAATTCCAATCCAGATATATATTTACTCTAAATGGTGGTGCGATCAGTTGGAAAAGTTCTAAACAAGATACGACCCTTGATTCAACTACAAAATTTGAATATATAGCTACTTCAGAAGTAGCAAAGGAAGCGGTCCGGATCAAGAAGTTCATTACTGAACTAGGAGTAGTTCTTAGTATTGTTGATCCAATATCTTGTATTGTGATAACAATGGAGCCATCGCACAAGCGAAAGAACCCATGTCTCATTAATGATCAGATATATATTAAGGCAGTATGATCTCATTAGGGAGGTAATCTTAAGAAATGACATAAAGATAGAATGGGTCATAACATACGATAACGTAGCACATCATTTGACAAAGTTGTTGTCCAAGCACAAGCATGATGGTCATACTAAATCTGATGGTATTAAGATACTTGAGTGATTGGATCTAGTTTGTATGAGATATTTTATGATATACTCTTTGTTAGACATTGATGCGTGTGAACAAATTGATTAATTATATGATTGTCTATATTTTAAATAGCATATCTGTTATTTTTAAATTTTATTATTTAAAATAATTGAGTCTGAAGAAAAGTTCATAGTAACTTGTTAATCACAAGGTGTTGTGATTGTGAGATACAAGTTATAAATAACTTACTCTTGAAATATCTATAATCATAATAATAATGAGATACATATATCATTATTACAGATAGATTAGCACGTGTTGCATTTCTTTTTAAGAAAGTAGCTGATCTTACGAGCTAAGATATAGAAGGACATCTGAATGAACACGTGAATGCATTGTTATGAGAACATGACATTTGATGACCTGCCTAGAGATTTCACATGGATAACTATCCAAGGGTCAATCGTAAATCTTTAATGCACGGTAGTAGATTTGGTCTTTTGAGTTGAGGACATCATAGAATCTTATGTGGGGATCGCTATACTTTGGCGAGCGATTGATGGGGCTCTAAGATTATGAGTCACCAGGATGACGTCGTACAGGTATAATGAGAATCATATGAAGGTTGTGAATGTCCAATATGAAGATTCGTCACTCTTGAAAAGTAGGAGATTATAACCTGAATTTTACCCACTTAAGTTGATATAGAGTTATGAGTTGAAAATATTTCAATCATAACTAGATTAAATCAACAAGAAGTTGAGGTGAATAATAGAATTAGTTGAAATGAGATCGACGCTGATCCATATCTCTTAACCAATTATGTTATATTGATGAAGAGATTATATTCTATGGTAACCGCACATATATTGGTTATGTCATGCCACATGATATTTTCTTTCACATGGATTGTCTTGACACATTGCTAGATGTCAATCTTAGATGACGACGTGAATTAATCGATCTAGGAGAATTAATGAGAATATCACTGTATTTGCTATCGTGAATAGGAACCTAATGGGTCACACACAAAAGGCGAGAATTGAGCATCTAGAGGTGGGAGATTGTAAGAATTAAAGTCCAATATCCAATTAGTTGGGTCGGACTTAATTACTTATTGGACCAAATTAATTAATTAGATTAATTAATTAGGCCAGTTAGTTGTTGGCTAATAAAGTTCTAGTAAGACTAGAACACATAATTCTAGTAAGACTAGAACTAGAGTTAGCGTCGCCTATAAATACTAGGACCACAACAGTTTATGGAATTAAGAGAGAATCAATTTAATCTGTCTTCATTACTTGCAAGCACAAGCAAGAGACAAAACCTAATACAATTACTCCCAAAATTTCACTTTTATCTGTTCTTGATCGTGGAAGTCCAGATCTGTTCTTGCTGTGTGGATTACCATTGGAGGATGCACAATTGGACAGTTGTGGTATTGAAGATCGTACCTCCATCTAATCAGATAATTAGATTCCATGATGTTCATCGAGGTAAACTTCTATCACAAATTCTATCTAAGTACAAGATTGATCCAACTTATAGGAATTACAGATTTAATTTCTGCTGTGCATATGTACGTCAATTCCTTACATTATTTTCATTCTCTGAAAGATAAATACAATTGGACATAGGAGGCAATGGATCTGCTACTTGGAATGCATCAAGCTGAGTTGTATCGATGGAATTGATGTCAGAAGTGGTATTTGAGGAGAAAATTGAAACCAAAACACTATTGTAGTATAGTCATGATTTTTTCACTTAATATGTCTATTCATCAAATAAATAATAGTTCTATCTATCAATATGTATGGTCTTGGACCACTCGAAGGATTTAGCTGGTTTTTGTCAATGAAATTTGACTCAAAAGGAAACCCAGCTTCATTGAACACAACATGCCTTGAGATATATAATTTTCGAGTTGGACTGAGGCACTTATAACCATTGTGAGACTCACTAAATCTAATAAAAACACATTTGATTGAATGAAAACTGAATTTGTATTTTTGATAAGGTATTAAACAAGGATAACAGTAAAACCAAAAATTTTGAGAGCATTGCAATCCACTTCTTTTTTATGTAAAACTTGAAAAGGTGATTTTATTTTAAGGATGGGTGTTAGCATTCTGTTTATAAGGTAAGTTGCAACTTGAAATGACTCCCACTAGTACTTTTAAAGCATCTTAGCTTGTGCTAAAAGAGTCAATCATGTTTCTCTTATGTGTATATGCTTTATTTATACTCTTCTATTTTGAGCTGAAGTATGAGTTCATGAGTGCCTAAACTCAATTCCAGATTCTGTGACAAGGTTTGTAAAACTTCTATACTCTCCACCCCAATCATATTGTAGAGATTTTATCCTCTTTTCAAATTTAATTTCAACCAGTTTTTTGAATTGAGCAAATATACCTAAAGCTTCAGATTAATTTCTAGGATAGGTCTATATTAATATGCAAAAATCATCCATGAATGCAATGTAGTATCTAAAGCCTAAGGTTGATTGGATAGGAGCTTGTCCCCATACATATGTATAAATGAGGTCTAATGGAACCCTAGCATGTGAAGTGGATAAGGGAAAAGGCAAGGAGTAAGATTTTCCATATTGACATGCATTGCAAAAAGACTTGATTTCATTGGTGTTTATTTTGAGAATTTGTGACACTACCTGACAAGAAAGATGTCCTAGTCTTCTATGCCATACATCACTTAGGGAATTTGAAGAATCTTTATGATACTGACTAGGACTTTGAGATACTACATGACTCGAATTGACTGAGTAGCAACAAGAGTTATTTGAATGACCTAACTTCAGAACATTAGATTTGATTTTTGAGTGAGGAGATCCCAGTTGATACAACCCTTCTTTCAGCTTTTCTTGCAGTATTACTTCATTCGTTTGCTTGTCCTTAACAAAACAGAATTAGAATTAAACTCCATACAGACATTATTATCATATGCAAGTTGTGACACACTAATGATGCTTTTCTTGATATCATGTACATGTAATAACTTATTTAGAACAAATGGTTTGTCAATTACGATAGGTAAGCAAGTAGCACCAACATGTGAAATAAGCAGTTTATCACCATTTCCAACCATAATTTTTTCCTTACTAGTATATTCATTTCCTGAAATGAAATTTTCCTCATCTGCAGTAATATGGTTACTAGCCCTGTGTCTGCATACCATACTAGGTCATTCACAGAGTATGGTGAGGCTAAAAATGCTGTTGATAATGAGTTGCTGTTATTTTGTTGATTTAGTGGTGTTCACATGTATCATTCATTATATCTAAAATCACAGACATATGCTTTATACTCTAGTTTGCTACACACTTGATAGGTAGGTATATAATTGTTGTTAAAGTTATAATTTCCACCCAAGTTTCTACCTCTTCTACCACATCTATAGTTAATATTGTTTGAGTAAATTACACCATTGTTTTGCCTCTGATTTCTATAGTTGTAGCTATTTATTCCATGTTTTTTAGGAAAGTTGACATGTCTGATTGAGATTGATTCGAACCACATCATTTCTCAGAGCATTAAGATACCCAAGTCTACTTTCAAAGGTCATAAGTGTAGATTGGAGTTCTCTCAAAGATATTGAGTCTCTATTGTTGATTTGAACAACAATGGGTATACTTTCTTCATCTAGTCCAGCTAGCACTTGAGTAACAAGATCTGAGTGTGGAATAGTCTTACCAGCAATCTCAAAGTTGTTTTCTAGTAGTTTCACCGTCTTGAGATACTTATATATACTCATGGACCCTTTACTTGTTTTCTGAAGCTTACTAGTTAAGAAACTAATTCTAGATTTGTTTTGAATACCATAGCTCTCCTTCACTACATTCCAGAGTTGATTGGAGTTACTAGAGCCCATTACCCCCATGGCTATCTCTAGTGTCATTGAGGAGTAGATTCATCCCATCAGAAGATGATCTGCAGACCTTATGTACTTCCAACGAATTAAGTGCCAATAAAATCTGGAGGACACACCTTCCAAATTGTGTCCACGAATAATGGGCAAAATCATTTTTTGTCATAGGAGAAAATTGTTTTTGTCAAGCTTAACAGATAGTGTTTGAGTTAGATTAACACCAAATATGAGAGATTGTTGCTTCCGTACAATGGAGGCACCATTGAGATTGAAACTGAGATGGGTGAGAAATTTGGGTTGATGTGCTAGGTGTGTTATCGGCGTTGACAATAATGAGCTCTGATACCAAGTAAAAATTTAGCTATCTTTAAATTAGAATTCACAATCACCGTGAGCTCTTTTTCATACACTTTATATACATTACAATCAAGAGGGAGATAATGAATAACAATACAAAGAATATTCTAGATTTTGGCATCTGGGTTGTTCATGTAGCATACAGATAGATCAATTGCCGTGAATGAAAGAAGTGTTCCTAATTCCATTGCAACAGATTCTAGTTGAAGGGAGAGCAGTTATCAACATAAAATGAAGGGTGTCATGTTACACTTTTCTAGCTTTATTAACACCTAACTAAAAAAGTATCAATATGATCGTCTTTTATGCTTAGCCAATCATGCTACATGGAACTATGCAAAATCCACAAAACAAAAACAAAAACTAGCCCCCAACATAACATCTATTGCTATTTTTTAATTATAACGTATCACAACATGAATCCTATTTTAAGTAAATGTTATCATATTGTGTTACTTCATATTGAAGAACAAAGATAATAAATATAGAAAGGTAAAGAAATCGGATAAGACATGTTGAAGGCAAAAGATGTTCAACATCATGGAAACAAAATGAACAAGATAAGGGGAAAAAATCACAAACCTCCTTCAAACAACGAGAAAATAAACCTCAAACACCATCCAAACATACCAAACAATATATTTCTTTTTATAAAGTAAGTAACGCGGAACAATTTGTAGACAAAAAAAACAAAAAAGTAAATAAAATAAATTTGTTTAAAAGTTCTTATAAGTAATTTCAAACTTAACCAACAACACCATATATAACAAATAAGCCTAAGTCACACATACATCACTTTTTATTCACAATATGATACTTTCTATTATAGACCAAAAATAATAAGCTCTACCTATCGTCATTCACATCCATTAGCTCGAGATTTATGGATTCAAATATTTGTACGATTGCGTGTTATTTAAATTATATAAGATTTTGAGTAAAAGTATAAAAAATGTTAATAAGTATTTTATTAAGTGTATAAATATTAAAAGAAAATATAATGTACAACAACGGACTTTCCCTTACAAGCCTTTCACTTAAGGACTATTCCGTGTACAATTAGCTTAAATATTGTCCACTAGAAGTTTCATCCCAAGCTCGATTTCTTTTACGTCCCTAGTAATTCAAACCATTGACCTCCTCCTTGAAGAGCAATTGATACCAGCATTTAATATAAGTTTCTCTTAAGGAGTAGGTCAAGGGTTCGAATTGCTCGAGAATACGAAAGAAATGCAGTTTGGGATGAAACCTCTAGTAGACAGTACGTAAGTTAACGGTGTATAGAATAATTTCTAAGCAAAAGACTTGTAGCAGAAAGTATGTGGTCTTTATAGATAGGGATACTAGTATAACCTCATGTTTGTTTACCATTTGGACTAAAGCTTGAATTTGTGCAACAATTTCTGAATGTTTTATTGACGAAGATTAGAGTGAACTATTATAGAATGTTTTGCTTCTTATATTTGGATATTTATATATATATATATATATATATATATATATATATATATATATGTGTGTGTGTGTCTTGTGTGTGTGAGATCTTTATTGCGGCTTAGATTACAATTCATTAAATCGTTTGTGTTGTAGTTGTCTTTGAATGCAATCGATGTAAAAAGTTCATTTGTTGGTTCTAGTCTATTTTGCCAAACTAATTTTCCTTTGTTCTTCAATACTAATGAAATTTCAAATTGTATAACATATTTTAATCCTTTCGTGACCTTAGAAAACTCAAGGAGACCAAAGCCGAGTAGCCTCTATAGTGGTTCAAAGTTAGTGATTTGATATCCTTGTCATTTGGAATTTTGTTTGAGGTTGACGTTGTAGTTTTCGTCACGCATGTGATTCTCAATGCATATTGGAATGTTTTCTATTATTATTGTCTATAGCTCTCTTGTTGTCATTACTGTTGTTGGCCATATTGAACTGTGAAAAAAAATAATATATGACAAGTGTTAGTGTATATAAATGTTAGAGAATAAGCATGTGCAACTATTATTAATGCGAAATACACTAAATAAAATAATTTTTTTTTTTTTTGACATTTTGGGAGTTTATTATAGTTTTATTCATTACATTAAATACATAAAGACAACAATAATATTGTATATAATAATGTGCTAGAAGAAGAATCTTAAGTGTAATTAGATGTTTATGTTTTTTGTTAATAGTAGTTTTTATTTTAATGAATACATTAATTAGTTTATTAATATTTTAATATAAGAAATTATTAAAAATTTTGAATTAGAATTGTAAAAGTAAGAGAAGAGAATTTGTACATTAAGAAGTTTGGTTCTGAATATGGTTTTTGATTTTTGGATGGAATGTGTGTTTGTAGGATTTATATAGTAGAGTATGGTTTGGAAGTTAGTGTTTTGTTGTTTAGTGCTCTAAAAATTTGTAGAAAAGACTAATTTTTTGTGTTATAGTGAATTTTTGTTGAGTAGTTTTAGAATATATAAAAAGAGTATTTTTTTTTTTTTGTGTGTTTTAGTGTATTTTGTTAGTTAGTTTGTTGTTCTATGTGAAGAGTAATATTGGTGGAAATATAATATTAGTTTAATGATAATCCAAGTATTCAATATTTCATGGTTTGTAATTATAGTATTATTCTCTAAGTTACCATTTAAGATTTTACTATTATGTTTCAGTGTGTACACGTGAGTGAAATCTACAAAGGTATTGTTTGCATTCTTGCAAATTATTCACAGCTTTGAAAAGTATTTACATTGATCAAAATAAGTAGAACAAAATAAAGTTACATTAGCATATTTAAACATTGGGTGTTCAATTCTTGATCATTGTAGTTATATAAAAAAAACTAATGATTCATAATTCAAAATAATGTAGCCTATAAGTAGTAGATGCTACATGTTCACCTTTGAAATACTAAAAATTACTATGAAAAGTTCAAAGTTATAGCATCATTTAAACTTCGAAAACAACATTCATTGCATATCTTCTCCAGATATGTTTTCACCAATGTAGATTTCATTTTGTTTTTTGTTTGAACCATGTGATTCAAATGTTGGAAAAAGTGCTATCTTTGCTTTTGGTGAATGTAGATGTCTAACTGGTGTTGGATTTGAAGAGTAATTAGAGTCCATCACATTTTTTCTTTTGTCCAAGGTTTTATCTTTGCTATCTTTTATAGCTAAGCATGGATCGAGCACGAAGATGATTTTGTACTTGTATTCAGCTTAGTGTTGTTCTTTTGGAGTAGCCTTGAAATAAAATGTATGATCTTCTTGTATTAATGTATGTACAACCTCAATAATGCTTGTTTCCATACAGAGGCGGAGTCATAAATTTTTCGAGGTAAGCTTTTTATACCGTTTCGAAGTATTCACGACAAACTTCGTAAGACATTTTTAGATTGAAAACTTTAAATGGTGAATTAAAAATAACGAGTCAAAGATAGTTGTTATAATATATATAATAATTTGATTTTTTTTTTAATTGACATTGCCTCTTTTGGCTTATTTTTGAGTTATATTTTTTTCACTTGTCGAAGTAGGTTCTTGGTACTATTTGAAAGTATCCAAGGAAAAGTTTGTAACACATTTTTTGGATTAAAAATCGTTAAAAGATGTTTAAAATAATAAGCCAAAGATGACTGCTAGAAATGAATTTAACAATATGATTTTCCACTTATAATTTATATTTTGGCATCACTTTTCAACTTATTTCCGGGTTATATTTTTTCACTCGTCAATGTAGGTTCTTTGTACCATTTCAAAGTATTCAAGTCAAACACCGCAACACATATTTTGGATTGAAAAACTATTAAATGATGAGTTCAAAATAATAAGCTAAAGATGACTGCTAGAATTGGATTTAATATTTCCATTTCATTTCCGTTTTTAAATGTCAATTTAATTAAAATTCTACTTGACATCAATTTGACTCGTCTAGCTCGTATAATTAAATATAAAAATATAAATAATTTTTTAGGTGTTATAACGAGTCACTAAATAAAATTTGAGGGCCTCACTAATGTTTCCATATCCTGTTAATGTTTGAAAATGAATATGATTAATATTGTAAATGATCGGAATTGATATAATAACTTTAATTCATGAAAATATATGTTTACCGAGGTAGAGTGATATTAATTAAAGTTAGACCCTGGCTCTCCAATGGTAGCTTTCCATTTCCTGTGATGTGGCGATGAGGTGGAGGGGAAAAACCAATATGATTAATATTGTAAATGATCGGAATTGATATAATAACTTGAATTCATGATAAATATATGTTTCTCTCTCTATTTTTTTTTAGATGATCATTCATTAATAGTTTTTTAGTGTCTAGCATAATAAAATAAAGCAAAATAAATTATGTTGGTTCTTCGATATCAGTTGCATAAATATGTCCGGTTGAATCTTCCAATTGTTGGTAAACATTTGTTCTATCATAATATGAATATATATTAAAATAGCAATTTGAATAATAGAATTGATGGGCTTAATTGAATATGAAGCATAATGGTATATCATACTGTTTGAAACATTGAATGGAAACAAGAGTTTGATAATTTATTACTTGGGAATTGCTTAAGCATGGGGACAGTTGCAGTAGACACATTGATAAATGTCACTAAAATTAGCGTTTGACAACTTGTTACAATTATCACAATACATATACCAGTACAATTGTTTGAAGACTGTAATATTTACTTTCGTTTTTACCCAAAAGTAACGTTGTTGTATTTATAAAGTTTAATAAAGAAATAAATAACTGAAGTAGATATTGAGAGAAAACAGTATATACAAATTAATTTGATAAGATATAAAAACAAATACGTGTATTATGTAAAATCAAGAAGTTGAATAGTTTACTAGATGTTGTAGTGCTCGAATATTCTTGATTTTTGTCATTTTGTTTTTAGTTGAATGGGATATCTTTGAATAGTTTACCAGATGTTGTAGTGCTCAAATATCAGAGTCCATTAGTAACATGTTTTGATATCTTGTTGGACTATTTTGTCTGTTTTTGCTGAGGATTTTTCAGCAGCTGCAGCCTAACATCCCTGGTGTGATAACCCTTATAAGCTTATAATTGTCACACATTTTCCTATTTTCAGATTTACAGACAGTGAATGGAATATAAAAACTCTTATATGAGATTCTTGGACTTAAAATGTGGGAGGGAGAAGGGATTATGGCCTAGTTTGGAGAAGGGAAAAGGAAGGCTTTTCTGGGATTTTTGGGGCTGAGTTTGTTGGGGAAAGAGTGAGGTGTGGTGAACGAATTTAAGGAGGAAAAAAAGAGAGAGAAGAGGGGCCGAGAGGGAGGGAGATTTAGAGGGAGAATTCTAGAATTCTTTTAGGGCTGAATTATGGAAAGGAATGAGATATATGGTGACTGGAATTGGGAAAGAAAAAGAAGTTTATTGGTTTTGCTAGTGGCAAATTTATTTGGAGGATGAGGAAACATTAAGCTATAAGTTGGGGTTGAAAAGAAGGGAAATATGAGAAGAAAGTGGGGGCTTGGTTATGGATAATGGGACAGTTTGGTTGATAATGGGGTGGTTTTGGAATGCATGGGGGACGGTTTTATGTGGTGGGAAGTGTAGAACCTTAGCCGCCACACGCACTTGACCAGGAAGACTCATTTTCTTGGTTGATTGGGGTCGTGTTTTGGGTGTCTTTGGGCCAGTAGATGGGGTAGATTTTTGTATTACACTCTATATTTATCAATTTTAAAATAATTTCAAATCTAACAACTTAATAAATTTATTTTAAAAATACTACATTCCTAAAATTATATTAATTAATAAAATAATAAATTAAAATCAAATATATACCACGTGAATTCTAAAGAACTTTTTATCTATATTGATTGCTTGAGTCCTTGATTATTTGCACGATAATTCTTTCATCTTTATAATATCTTCACTTTAGTCCATGTACTTCTTCTTTCATTTCAATTTTGTCCTCTTTTATTTGCAACTCAAATCCTTCAACTTTTAATTTTTTGCAAGTTGGTCCCCATATTTATACTTTTATATCAATTTAGTTATTTATAGTATCACTATTTGATACAGATGTTACAAATGATATTGTGTATCACTATTTGATACAGATATTACAAATGATATAGTGTATCAATGTTTAATACAGATGTTACAAATGATATTTTGTATCACTGAATATGTTATAGATTATATTATGTTATTTTACACATTACATCTTACATGAATTGGTATTCTATATCACTGATATTACGTATGTTATAAATGATAAAATCAATAGTTTTATATGTTAAATTTGACATTGTGTTACATATATATATTATAATGATGTTACACATTATCATTAGGGTTTTAAAATCCAATTTATATATTAATACAAATTTGTTGAAGTTTAGAGTTGGTTTTGCAGTTGTAACAGTTTCTGTTTAGTATCGCGATCTGATATAGATGTTACAAATGATATTGTGTATCACTGTTTGATACAGATGTTACAAATGATATTTTGTATCACTGAATATGTTACAGATTATATTATGTTATTTTATACAACACATGTTACATGAATTGATATTTTGTATCACTGATGTTTTACATCTCAATTTGTAACACAGATTGTTATAAAATATTATTTGTAACATTTGTATCAAACATTAATACATAATATCATTTGTAACATATATATCAAATAGTGATACTATAAATGACTAAATTGACATAAAATTATAAATATAGGGATCAACTTGCAAAAATTCAAAAGTTGAAGGACTTGGATTACAAATAAAAAAGAACGAAATTGAAATGAAAGAAAAGTATAGGGACTAAAGTGGAGATATTATAAAAATGAATGATTTATCGTACAAATAATCAAGGACTCAAGCAGCAAATTTATTTATTCAATTGCCATATATTATTTAATATAATAAATTAAAATAATAATTTTAAAAAAGTAGTATTTTTAAAATAAATGAAACAAAAATAGTTTGTTGGAATTATTTTCAAAAAGTTGCTTATTTATGTAAAAACCCCTTGATTTTTAGGTTCAATATGCGCTGAATTGTGGGTTTTAGTGTCGGGTTTTGGGATAGAAATTTTGGGACTGAAGGTTAATCTTAAATTTTTATTTTTATTAGTATTTAGTTACTGAAAGAATATTTTGAATGTAATATTTAAGTTTTTATATTTTTATTAATTTATTTAAAGACGAAAAATTCTATGGGTAAATTAATTTATTATGAAATTTTTTTAAAATTATCATCGACAGAGAACTCCATTATTAATCTTATATTATTATTTTTAGTTGTTATTTTGTTAACTATGAACTTTCATTTAGTAATATTTATTTTTTTATTGTTATTACTTTATTTAGCGACTATCACAAAAATTGTCCAGAATGAAAGTTTCTGAAGTTTGAAGGTTTTCACTAAATATGAGCCTTAAATAACCCACCTAACTTGAGAGGTCAAATCGGCTCTTTTTTGCGAGATTTGTGGTGGTGGTGTTGGAGTTGAGATTTGAAGAGTGGTGGCAATGCCATGTTTTCATTTGAAGGTGGTGGCTATTGGTTGTGGGTGTGGGTTGTTTCCGGCCCAAAAGTGGACGCCCTTTAGATTCAAAAGATGAGAACCGTTGGAAATTGGTTTAAATATGTCGAGAAATTAACTAAGTGTTAAAAATAATGTAAGTGATTCCGTGTCAACTTGGCCAAATATACAAGATCCGACCCAATCCGTTTAGGCAAATTTGTTTGCCACTTCGACACCTCGGGGGCAACGCCCCCAAAACGGAGATCGACTTGCCCGGTCAGGTTGCAGGGTTCGACCTGCCCGGTCAGGTCGTAGGGGTCGAGGGGGCAGCGCCCCTCGTGGAGGCTCAGGGGCAACGCCCCCGGAAAGAAAATTCAGATTTATCTGTATGTTTAAAGGGTATATTTGACATCTTGAAACCAATATCAAATGAATAAGAAATTACGAAAAAGGATAAAATCGGGTCAAAGTTTGACCATGCGATCGCATGGTTAATTTACACTGCGATCGCAACTTGCTTAAATTTTTAGCAGAATGTATTTTGGTCCTTCCATGCGATCGCATGGTTAATCCGGATGAAGTCTTGTTCTATTTTTTGTACCTTGCGATCGCAGCTTGGTTAAACCATGCGATCGCATAGGTTCTTGTGAAACAGAATGTATGTCCTTTTGAAGGGTTGCTTGATTTGGTTCATTCTTTTCGCTTTCAACCGAATCTCCAACGTTAAAAGGGTGTGGACGTCCATATTTTCGTAAGAATGATACAGAAAACACTTTTACAATTTTAATCCACTCATATTTCATCTTTGAACCAAAAATTCATTGCATTTGGTGCATGATCTTTGGTGTTTCATTTCATTTCATATTTTGGAGTACAAAACCGATTTCCGGTTCGTTGTGCTTGTGGTTTGAAGTGCTTCAACCACAAGTAGGAAGCCGTTGTATCTTGGGAGTCATTTGCCATATACCGTAGGCACTTTTGCGGGGCAAAATAGACTTAAGGACAAAGAGTTCAACTCTTGCCTCGGTTTATTTTCATCCTTTCCAATTTTCGGTTTGATTGATTGTTTTAGAGTCACTTTTCACAGAAATCCGCCAACAAGAACCACTTAGTTACCCACCGATAAACATTTAAAACAATGAGACGATAAATTGGAAGCACTGTTATGGTGGTAATTACAAATTCAACTTTCACAAGCAATTCTCAGACTTGAATGCTTAGACACCCATTGGTAATTTCTAACATAAGAAATTAGTCTAATCGATGCTTAAAAAATCCGAACACACAGAAGTTCTCAATTAAAAGCATCTTTCAAAGTGCAAAACTTTTGTTGCAACTAAGCATAAACAATTATCTGGGAGCTTATCATTTTCTCTGATGGAAACGTAGCGTTCCAAGAAATTATGCTTAAATTCTTTACTGATAACAATGACAAATAAGCATGTTCAATAAGAACATTTTTCTATATTAGAAAAAACATAACACACTTCAAAATCCCATCAACCTCGAAAGTTTTAAACATGTCAAAATTGTCATCGACCAATTTAATCAATGCTTGTTTAGTGAAGTTTAAAAGTAGTTTTTTAGGAAATTTTGATAAAAATTGATGAAATATGTGGTTAAAAAATTGATAAAAATTGTAGATAAATTTTAAAAAAAAAAAAAATTTATTTTAATCACTACCAAAATATTACTCAATTTGCCATGGTAACTGGCAAAAACTGAAGTAAACAACACCATCATTCCATATACTTATATGAATAAGCATTTCTATGTTCAAACAATGACAAATGTCCGTCATAATATAAAGATCTATTAAATACAACTCCTGGACCTAGAATACAAATACAATAAATCAAGAAATGTATTCGTACAACAAAAAAAGGGGCCAAATTTGTATTGATTATTAGTTTAAGGCCATCCATAAAGGAAAAGAGGAAGAAATTTTAGGTGTCACACTCTGAAGGTCCGTCATTGGATGAGTTTGGTTGTGTCATATCATTTATTCTTTATAGTCACCGCTTTCAAACGAAAACTCGACACCGCCACCACCACTTGTCAAATCCCAACTCTACTACCATTACCATCTCAAATCTCGCAAAAACCAATGAAAAATCCCCCTTGTTTTGTGAAAATCAAGTTGTGATACCAAGGGGGATTTCTACCCCTGTTTTTTGCGTTAACCAAGGGTAGAAATCACCATGGGTTCCGCAAAAATGGGGTGCGGGAATAAGGAGTTGGGTGGGGGAGGGATGTGTTGGCGAAGATGAAGATTTACTTTTTTGATCAAACATTTTTACCCCATATGATTTTAAGCACTTATTTTTGGATCAAATAACATGTGAAATCCACTTGAATCAGATAACGGAGAAAACAGATGAATTTTGTTATCAAGACCTACTATGTCTATTTTCTCAAACATTAAGAATAACTAGTGCTATTTTTAAAGATAGTATAATCAGTTACTTTTTAAAAGGTTAGAGACCAAATATACAATTTTTCTTAAAATAAGATATGAATCTCCAACATTGTTCGGTTAGGTAATAAGGATTTTTAAAATTTAACCATACCCGCCTGCCCCCGCTTAAATATACAATATTTTTTTTAATTTTTTTTAACCATTAAAAAATTAAAATATTTAAAAAAACATTGTTCTTGTTAACCCGCCACTCGTATAATTTCTCGCCTCGCATCGTGCCGATATTATCCGGTATTTTAAACGCATCGGGATAAATTGCCATCCCGATTAGGTAAGCATATAATTGTGTTGCATGCAAGAAAAAAGAAGAAAGGTATTTACAATCACATTTGTCATTCTTTTAAGTTTGTAACAATTTAATCCACATTCAAATTTATTCGCACGTATCGTCTCCAATCTTTCAATAAATTCACACACACAGTCCATTTGGTCAATTTTACCCCTGATTTAAATAAACTAAAATAGCAAAAAAATAAAACTAAAAAGAAAATTTGTAGAGAGGTCTCGGATCTTTCAAAAATGTCTCTAAGATCCTAAACTTTCTAATCCTAACACTTGAGTCCAAAAAAAATTAAAATAAATAAGAAAAAGAATTAAAAAAGAGAATATATATATATATATATATATATATATATATATATATATATATATATATATATATATATACTATATATATATAAGTGTCTATCACTTGCTTACTATTCACCCTTCAACCAACGCGACGTTGTTTTTTGTTAATTTAGTATTCCTAATTTCGTCAAAAGCTCACCATTTTGTCCTAATCTTTTGACATTTTTTTATATTAAATTAATATCTTTGGCCGCAATTTTTGACTTCTTCATCTTTTCTTTTCTTTTATTTATTTTAATATACATATATTAGTGTCTTTTAGCATAATTATTGACTTCTTATATATTATAGTAAATATATATTCATTTTTTCCTTAATAAGTCATCAAATTTGGTGCTTTTTTATCCCCAGTTGCTATGAAGAACAAAGGACGAAATACAATCAATTCCTAAAGGTTTTGGTAAATTTCATTTTCTCTAAACTGCAGTTTTTATTGTCCAACTTAAATATTTGCTGCAGCTTATACATTAAATATTTTTACATAATTCTAGTTGGAGACGATATCCCTATGAGTTACCTAACCATTGGCTTTGGTTTCACATAATTTCATGTTATATAACTCAAGTTATGGACAATTTTGTAAATTGCGACAGCATGAATCCGAGAAACTGCCTTGGATATTTCGGTGAGTATTTTAGTGTGTCAAAACATGCCGTCAGATTATCAAATTTTTATATGTGGTAGCTACATGGGTATTCTACGTTCCGTGAAAATTTCATATTGTTTGGTGATCGTTTTCTATGTCAAAGAAATTTCTTTTGCTTCATGACTGGGTGAATTGTTTCTCCAAACTGCACTTTCTGTTGACCAACTCAAAAATATGTTGCGCCTTATATATTAAGTATTTTTACATAATTCCAGTTGGAAACGATAGCTCTATGTGTTACCTAACCATTGGCTTTGGTTTCACATAATTTCATGGTATATAACTCAAGTTATGGACAATTTTGTAAACTGCGATCAGTATGAATCCGAGAAACTGCCTAGGGGGTGTTTCGGTGAGCATTTTAGTAAGCCAAAACATGCCGTCGGACTATCAAATTTTGATATGTGGTAGCTAAATGAGTATTCTATGTTCTCTGAAAATTTCATATTTTTTCGGGTTATCGCTTTTCTATGTCAAACAAATTTTGTTACTCCATGACCGGGTGAAGAAATTTTAGTAACACTGCCTTTATTTTGAAAATTTTATTCACTTGGTCATGGAGTAACAAAAAATTCTTTGACATAGAAAACGATAACCGAACAATACGAAATTTTCAGGGGACATAGAATACTCAGGTAGCTACCACATATCAAAAATTGGTAGTCCGACGACATGTTTAGGCATACTAAAATACTCATCGCGAAACCTCCTACGCTGTTTTTCGGATTTATGCCGTCGACGTGCCGGAATCGATATTATAAACCAATCAAAAAACTTTAAGTAGTGTAAATATCTTCTTAAACTTTTGTGGACCTTGGTTTTGTGGTAGTTTTAGTGGATTCTCATGTTTTGATTACACGTTAATGATGTGAACTTGAAAGGTTTTGCTAAACTTCATGTTTTTCTAAGATGCAGTTTCTGTTGTCCAACTCAAAAATTTATTGCACCTTATATATTAAGTATTTTTACATAATTCCAGTTGGAGACGATAGCCTTATGGGTTACCTAACCATTGACTTTGGTTTTACATAATTTCATGTTATATAACTCAATTTATGGACAATTTTGTAAACTGTGACAGCATGAATCCGAAAAACTAACTAGAATGTTTCGATTAGCATTTTAGTAAGCCGAAACATGCCGTCGGACTATCAAATTTTGATATGTGGTAGCTACATGAGTATTCTATGTTCCCTGAAAATTTCATATTTTTCGGTGATCGTTTTCTATGTTAAATAAATTTTTGTTAATCCATGACTAAGTGAAGTTTTGAATTTTTTTTTTTTTCCCACTTTGCCTCAAAACTCGGCAAACTTAGTTAAAAAAAATAATAATAATTTGACTTTCTCGAGAAAGTAAAAAAAAAATAATAATAATAATAATTGAAGGCTTTCTCGAGTTAATCAAGAAAGCCACTAAAAAAAAATTAAGGCTTTCTCGAGTAACTCGAGTTAAATTTTTTTGTGTGGCTTTCTCGAGTTACTCGAGAAAGCCTTAATTAATTTTTTTTTTTTTGGCTTTCTCGAGTTACTCGAGAAAGTCTTAATTAAATTTTTTTTTTTTTTTTTGACTTTCTCGAGTAACTCGAGAAAGTCATTTGGGAAAATTTTTTTTTTAAAAATACTAATTTTGCCGAGTTATAAGGCAAAGTGGGGGAAAAAGGTTAAAAAAAAAATTTCAAAATTTCACTTAGTCGTGGATTAAAATAAATTCATTTGACATAGAAAACGATCACCGAAAAATATGAAATTTTCAGGGAACATAGAATACTGATGTAGCTACCACATATCAAAATTTGATACTCTGACGGCATGTTTCGGCTAACTAAAATGTTTACCGAAACATCCTACTGGAATAGGGAGGGAAAAAATAGAAAAAGTAGACAAAAAAAAATTAAATAAAATAATTGGGCCTTGTTGGGAATTTTTTTTTTTTTTAACCTTTGTCGAATTACTCGACCAAAAATTAAAAAAAAAATTAATTTTTTTTCCTTAGTTGAGTTATTCGAACCAAAAAAATTCCTAAAAATTCCTACCAAAAATCCAAAAATTATATTTTTTTCCCTTTATCGAGTAACTCGACACAAAAAAAAAAAAGTTAAAAATTGTCAAATTGGATTTAAGACTTAAAATTAAAAAATTATATAAAAGTCAATAAATGCGGCTAATACAAAAAAAATGTTAACATTTGGACAAAAACTACAACACTAAAATTACTTATGCCGGTCCACATATCCCCCCAAAAAAAAAAATAAATTGGTGAATAAGAAACTTTTCGAGTTACTATTTAACTCGAAAAAGTTTGTCGAGTTCCTATTCAACTCGACAAACTTTTTCGAGTTGAATAGTAACTCGAAAAAAAATTTCAAGTTACTTTTCACGCAAAAGTTTTCTGGATTAAAAAAATATATATATAACAAAAAAAAATGTAAAATCAAAATGGGCTTAAAAGTCTATTTTCATTGATATGAGTGTGTGTTTGTCGAGTAACTCGACAAACACACACCCAAATTTGCTTTTTAAAAAAAAAAAATTTAAAAAATGCAAATTTGTACTCGACAAACACCCACTCCTCCACTAAAAATCAAAATGGGCTAAAAGTCCATTTTGAACCTTTAAAATTTTTTTTTTTTTATATTGGGGGTGTGTATTTAACAAACACACCCCAAAATAATAAAAATGGGGTTTTTTTAGCCCATTTTAAACTAACTTTTTTTTTTTTTTTAATTTTTTAATTTGGGTATGCATTTGTTGAGCGCATTTGGACCTTTATTTATTATTTTTTTGGTGTGTTTTTTTTCTATTAATTTATTATAGTAATTGTAATCATTATATCAATTTTTTTACAATAATCAGTTTTTATTATAATTAATAATGATGTTAAAATTTACTATGAATTTATTATAATATCAATTTGTTATAATATAAATTTATTATAAATAAAAATTTCAGTTTTTGAGATTGTGGTATGTGGCATATTGTTTTGATTTTAGTATGTCGAAATATGTCGTCGGACTATTAAATTTTGATATGTGGTAACTATATTAGTATTCTATAATTCATAAAATTTTCATATTGTTCAGTCATTGTTATGTATGTGAGATAAAAAAATTTTACTCGATAATTGGGTGAAGAATAAAAGAAATGAGATAAGTTTGGATTTAAGACTTAAAATTTTAAAAAAATTATATACAAGTCAATAAATGTGGCTAATACAAAAATATGTTATAATAATTGATAAAATATAATTAATTCATAAAAATTTATTAGATGCAACACTAAACTATATCTCATCACCTATTAAGTCAATGAATATCCCCATGCATTCTATAAACTCAAAATAAAAAACAAAGAAAAGTTACCACAAAATAATGGAAGAGTACCGATATGTAATTTCGTAATATTTTTTCAACATTTTTATTCATCTTAAATTTTCTTGAAAGCTCAATTCGACCATTTTTTTTTTCTTTTTGTGGGATTATGTCCCGAATTCTATAATATTCATTTATTTGTCCTAAATTCTACAATGTTATAATTGCTACACGTATAACGCACGGACTTAAAACTAGTATATATATATATATATATATATATATATATATATATATATATATATATATATATATATATATATTCTTCCCAATTCTCCTTCCCCCACCACGGCCAACCCACCCCACTACCCTAGCCGCACTTTGCAACCACAACCATGAGCCCCAGAAACTTTGTGAACCATGAAATACTAGAAAAGGCTCTATTATGAAATAAAAAATTTAACAACAACAATAATGTCAATAAAAAATCCACGAAAAAAAGAAATGAAGAAAAATTTAATTGACGTTCAAAAATTGAATACCTAAAGAGTGTCAATCAACTTTTTCTCTATCTTCATTAGTTTTTTTATCCAAATCAATCACTATTGAATTCGTCCGACCATTATCTTTAAAATACTTGTAACCAAACAATAAAAGCGAAAAAGATAACCCAATTTTAAGCGATAATGTAAATAAAAAATGAGCAAAAATTCAGAGAAATTTCATCAATGAAACGGGAAATTTAATCATATCATTCTAGACTTCCCTTTCGCATATTTGATTTTGCTGCGCATCATATAATTTTAGGAGCTCGACTCAAAACGTGACTGAGAGGAAGACAAATATTAAATATCAACATTGAATATTGTATGTAATATCACAGAATAGACATCACCTCTACATTTGTGTAGACATACTAAATTAAAATCAGTCATTACAAATTTGTATGTTGTGCAAGCGTTCCTCCTCTTGTCGTCTCTCTTTCAGACTATCACATTTACCAATTTTTTGTAGTCTTTCATAAGTAAACATTGGGTTAAATACTAAATCTTGTAACCTTCTTGTTCGTGATAGAGTAACAAAAGTTAGACAAATGTTTTCCTTCTCACCAATATCTACCACTGTTTTGTCAAGAGTTAGTCCTTGACTTTTGTATATTGTAATTGCTCAACAAAATAATTGGTATTTGTGTTCGCTGACAAGAAGTTCCATTTGATGTCTTCTAATTTGATGTTATTGGAATTATGTTGCTATTCTCATGAAAACTAGTATCACGGTAATTATCAAAGTCCACCATAATAGCAAGAGGTGAATCAAACAGTGACTTACAATTAACTACATAAACAATTTCCACAACAGTGCCCATTGCTCTATTAACAAGTCCATTATGTGTAACAAGATTAGCACAAAGCATTATACATGCTCCAACAACTATACAAAGAAATTTCTCCAAACATTTTGCTTGATTCGACTTAGCTTTTATAGCAGTTTCACAATTTTTTTTGAAAATATTCATGCAATTGGTCTTCTAAGTTGATTCAACATTTCTCGATTATATTCATTAGCAGACTGTTTTGTAGGAAACAAATGGAGAACGTGTCTAAAATTGTTCATCTCTTCAATAGATAGAGTTGAATAATCTCGAGTCTTGAACATATGCGCCAATCCTCAAGAGTTGAGATTCCATCACTAAGTATGTGTAAAGCTTCTCTTAAAGATGCCTGCTCTTCTCTTACTTGTCGAAATATGTATGACAGTTGAATATATTTGTCAAAAACAAAATATGCAAGCATCAATATAATCTACTTGTAAGTGGGCTTCACAACAATCTCTATAACCACAACCACAATGACAACTTGAAAAACCTCTACCTACAAATGCGAATTTCAATCCCCTCAATAATTTCCCCAGATCATATTATCCTCGATAATTCTGATATTATAAGAGTTTCCTCAAATGAGTTTTTGCCATGAATTTGATTACCAAGAAACCCAAATCCCCTTTGATGCTATTCCATTTCGTGCATTCATGGATTTCCCATTTCGAGGTTCAAAATGAATCATATTTGAACATGTTTAAGTTGAATCCATTGCTTATGGTGCTCATAATTTAGAGCACCAAAATGATTTTTAGTTTCCCTTATTACATTTGCCTGCTTATTTTTTTATGGTACTATTGTGGGTTTGTTTCTTTCTACGACAAACCTTTATATTTTCCCTTATTACATTAGTGTTCTTTTTTTTTTGTGTTTTTTTTTCTTGATCGAGAAATAATTCTTTAAGGTTTGGTGGGTGGGGAAGAAGAATATTTTTTTTTTCTTATGCTTTTTTTTTATTTTTGATTTTTCAATTGTTGAAGTAATTAAATGTAAAGAGATTATTTTTCACTTTTGAAAAAGTTAGGAACCCTAACTGTAATTTTTTTATTATGTTTTTATTTTTTGTTATTTTAATTTATTTTAAGCTATGGATAAAATTGTCAAAAAAGACAATTTGAGTATCATATGTGTGAATTAATGATATGTGGTGAATGATATGTGTGAATAAAATTGAATAATGATGAAATTATTATAAACTTAAGATTGTAAATGTAAATTATCTAGAAAAGGAAATAAAATAAGACAAAATAATACACGCCCGGTGGGACTCGAACCCACAATCGCCTGATTAGAAGTCAGACGCCTTATCCATTAGGCCACGGGCGCTTTATGTGGTGTACTGGCCCATAATACTACATAGTTTAATTTTAATCAGATTTGTATTCAAATCTCAGCGAATTCTGCAGTTGATTACTTTTTCACCAATCTGAAATACTGTGTGACGAGTGTCAAAATTGAAAATTCGATATTTGAATACCTTTTGAGCATAAAACAAAAAACACTCAAGAACATTTTAAAGAAAATATGATAATTAGACGCCAATAATGACTTAATTAAGTATTGGACACAAACAAAAGATTCAGTTGTCCCCTCATTAATCATATAGCTATTTCGTAAAATTTTACATTTAATTGACCACTGTTTGTTTTCGACTATACTTCAAAATTTATTATTTAGCAGCCCACAATCCATTTTAGGTATATGTTTATATAATTTCTTAATATATTTTATTTCAAACGTAATTATTATTGTCAAAATAAGTAACTTTTATATAATTTGTTTGGAAAGAAAAAAAAAATTCACTTAAAACCAAAGTTTTATTTACTTTCAAACTTATTAGCCAAACATGCTCATAGACATGAACCAGACCTTTTCACACTAAAGCAAGCACAAAGAATATACAAGTGTCAAGGAGAGCATCGAGAAACTAACAAACAAAAACCCTATTACATGAAATATGTACATATGACTTCTTACAGCGCCGATCGATGCTAAAGAAGAAAAGAAGCAAAATCATATTCTTATTCTATTGTACTTTCCGACTGTCTCGGACGACTTAAATGTGCCAATATGTATCTACAGTGCACCAAGCAGATATGGAATCTCCTCATGCGTTGCAATAAAATAAATTGCAACCATTAATTGTTAGAATACACGGGCAACAACTATGCTAACTTGTTGCTTCCTTTATCCACATTTCATCCAAAACCCCTATTAGAAACAGATCAAAGAGCTTCCGGAAAGCGCAACTCTGCTGGACCGGGACCTAAAATGCCTTTCTGCTCGGTTATCTTCCCAAGTCCGAAAGCTGAATCCGTCTTTCCATTCTTCTCGTCTTCTCTCCACTCAGTCCCTAGCCAGTCTCTCTGTGATGTCAAAGAAATCCAATTCACAAAAATGAGG
This sequence comes from Forsythia suspensa, assembly GCA_023638005.1. Classification (NCBI taxonomy): domain Eukaryota; kingdom Viridiplantae; phylum Streptophyta; class Magnoliopsida; order Lamiales; family Oleaceae; genus Forsythia; species Forsythia suspensa. Next base: position 31,249,516 of record CM042674.1, on the reverse strand, counting down.
GGAAAAAGGATGAAGATTAAGAACCATATATACATATACGAAAATATTATAGGTTCTAGGATATGTCATCTCATGTGTTAAATAGCCCGACTATGTACTCGGTTGGATTTAAACAATCTTGAGAGAGAGAGAGAGAGTAAACTTAACCAACTTGCCACTATAATAAACATGTATACCAACAGGCAACAGCATTCTACATTTTTCTATTGATGTCCTTTTCTTACAACCTAGATGGCTTCATTAATGCAAACCTTTCTCAACTTTGAGGGTAAATGACTGTAATAAATCGAAATCTGATGGCCTTTATGAAATTTAAAATGGAAATTTCCCCTTTATTTTTGCAAGACCATTAATGGACTTGCTCCAATCAAGATAAAAGCTGGGTACTGAATTTGACCCATTTACTAATAATAGATATCTTTATGAATCCTGCATTTGAATCTCAACATATTCTAAAAAGGTTGGTAAAATTCAAAGATGCCCACATTTTTCTCTTCACTCACAAGGAAGAGTAAATACAGTGCTCTATAGTCTCCCCTGTCTATCAGTTCCTAAAAAACACATTCTGCAAACAGACAACAATCTATGAGAAATCTGATAAAAATCGAGCTGTGGTTATGTTACCATATGCTCTCATCAGTTCATTTACTTCCTATCATTAAGATTATACTTCTGGACTTACTAGACATGCTTGCAGTTCATTTTAAAGTACTTTTTGTTTGGAAGAATAGGTAATTTCTTTAAGAGTAGGAAGGCTGGTGCATCCAGATATTTTACAAGAAAAACACAAATACTCGGTCCAATTTATCACAATTAATTAGTTAACATGCTGGTCAAATATACTATGAAACATGGAAAAACTCATTAGCTCGTTAAATTTCATCAAGTCATGAAAAGATACTATAGAGGTCAAACAAATCCCGTTTCTATTTTTACATGAAGAAATATTTCAAGTAACTTTCAATAAAGCAGCGAAAGCAATACATGTAGGTGGATTGACTCATTGGGGGTGGGGGTGCTTGTAAAAAAAAAACGCAACTTAATTCTTCATTTTTATGTATTCAAAAAAAAAAAAAAAAAAATTCCATCGTAGAAGTAATACAATCGGGGATGGATTGCCTATTTTACCCTTGTGTCTTTATGCTATATTTGAAACTATTATTAAAAGATATTTAAACTCTTTTTTCTCATGTCTTAAGATTTTTTTCCATATTTTTATTTAGATGGGAGCATTGCTTTTACTTATAAGAAATATTGTTACAAATATTGAAATATTGAAATATAATTTATTTCTATAAAAGTGTATATGTTTTGTCAAAATACAATTGAAAATAACTTGTTTGTTTGCAAATATAATATTAACAAATGAAAACAAATACATGTTTTAAGATCATAAACAAAGAAAAAAATACATTAAGTAAACAAGTCAAAGTTTAATAATTTGTAATTTTGATCAATTTGGTCCATTTAAATAGGCATGGGTGTCGGGTGGATCGGTCTAGGTATTTCAATACCCAGAACTACCCGTTAAAGTTTAGATATTTCGTAAATGGAAGCATTTGAGTTCACGTAATTATGGGAACCAAACCCGATCCGGTTCGGGTTCGGGTTCGGGTTCGTTTCTACCCATAGTATTTTTTTTAAAATCTTGAGTTGACAACATGTTTTAAAAAAATTTAAAAATTGCAAACCCGTCTCGTCAAATTCTTTTTTTTTTTTTTTTTAAAAAAAAAATAGGAAATTCTCTCTTTCTAAGAGATTGAACTCTTAACATTAAAGTTCGTTAGATATTAAAACAATTTCTGAAAGACAAACATTAACTGGAAAAATAGACACCAAAATTACAAACTCATAAATTAAGGTTAGAAAAAAAAATTACCTCTTAAAATTGAGAATTCATTTTGGTTACAGAGGAGTTTCACCTTCGTCGTCTCACTGTGAGTTGAGCGAGAGAGAAATGAGTGAAAGTGCGAGACAGACGACAATATTTGTATTGAATATTTAAGTAAATAGCAATTAAAAATTTAGGATTTGGATATTGGAATTGAGTTTTAATAACGGCTTACACTTTTTTAATGATCTTTTTTATGGTTATGCCGGCGATGATAGGTGGATCTGGTAAGGTGGGGTATTTATTATCCTTAAGTCTGTTTTAGCAATCTTTACTCGTCTTTCAATTGATTTTGAGTTTAAAAGTGGTGGATTTTGTACTTTTAGTTTAGGTCTTGAATAGTTAAACTTTTATCTTTAGTACCGTAGTGTTGGGTTGTGGGTCATTGGGTTAGAATGAATAAATTGTAATAAATAAAAATTTTATAAAAAATGACAAATTTGGTTACAATCGTGTACCCACGATTCTAGTTCAAGAACAAAGAACCGACTCAGACTCGATCAGTTCTCGATTCCTAATTTTATTTTTTTGGAACCAGATCGAAACCGAAGGTTCCAGTTAAAATGCCCCACCCCTAAATCCTATTGTAAATACTATGAACTAAAACACTGTTTCATCTTCATTTTTCCTCCTCGATGAAATCACTGAATCTTTTTCATGCATTTAATCTCAAAAAAGAACGATAAAGTTGTGGAGACACTTTTTTATATCACATGATTTAGTGACATTTTCTTTATTTTTTTATTTTTTTATTTTTTATACTCGTGACATTTGTACTAAATGTAAAGTTTAGGAAATTAAAACACCCTAGTATAAAAATGCAACAAAGTAGGAATTGAATAAGGTTTAAGTTTGAATTTCATTTTTTCTTTGTTTGGTTTCCTTTTTCTAGTAACAAAAAATATCAATCAACTTGGGTCGGCAACGTGAACACTCTTTTGCCATTCCATTCAACTTGAACTCTCTCTTTTGCAAGTCCAAGGACGTCAAATCTTTTGTAACCATATCACGGCATGCAATTATAAACTCTCTCTTCCATTTTCTAAATTGACACTGTCACTCTTGTGAACTGAAGTTTCTTTAGATTAAATAAATGATGTCCCAGTTATTTGAATCATCTTTCTCTTAATTTATATTCAATTGATGTCACCTCTACTTGGTGGCGCATATAATCATTTTTTATTTTATCATTTCTAATGTAGTGACATATCCATCTTAATACACTTGTTTCATTTATATTTATCTCATAGACCTTTTGTTCTTGAATGACCCAACAGTTAGTACCATAAGGCATAGTATTTAATAGTCGCTCTATAAAATTCTACTTTTGGCTTGGTAGGTACTTATCACTTAGAATCTCTTGTACTTCTCAATTTCATCTAACTTGCTATAATCTTATGCAATACGTCATATTAAATCTCTATTTCCTTATTAAAATTTAACCTTTAGTACCTGTTACTACGCTCTCGAGGACAAAATGATCTATTTTAACTCGAGAATAACCCCGATTCACACTTGGACTAAAAGGACATTGCGTATATTCTGTTTTACATCCTAACATGAAACCTTCAGATTCCAAAATGGTCCTGATAAGTTCAAAAACTTACAATTCTAACCCCCACCTCCTCTCTCCCTCGGTCTCAGCAATTAAAACTAAATTATCAGTGAATAACAGATACCAAAAATGGGTCCCACCTCAATTATAACTTCAAAAACATTGGAATTATGATTTCACACATGGACCCAAATTCAAATCCTTCCACATCCAATAGTTTATTGTCGACAGACCTCTTTTATTAAAGCAGCTCCTTAATAATTCATGGACTTGAGGATATTTCTACAGAACCCTCACATGTTACAGAAGACCAGTGCGACGCACCATGGCAACCATCACCAATAACAAACACCACATTAACTGCTTGAAACCTTCAGCTTCCAACCCCCAAAACCAATGACACCAACAGAACCTCTTAAAACCTGCTTCACTTCTCATTTTCCCTTCCTTTCATAATGTAGAAGCTCAGTCTAATCTTAAACTAGTAATTTATATACATCATTTGAAGAAACAAATTCTAACAAAAATTAGCTAATATTTTTTCCATAATGTTTGTAATGAAGAATCAACCATACAAATGCTTTCTAATATGTTAAAAGAATCTGATTGTCATCTGGTCATTTTTATTTACTCTCCAGATTTCTCCCCGCCCAATGAAGACGGGATTAAATTGAGGATCAAATTTGATTTCCTGTCATATCCATATCACAAGGTTGTTAAAAGCATGGGAATGGAAACAGTGGTTCCATTCCATTACCTGCCATAACAATTCCTATAGACCAAATGCAACATTGGTAGTGGGAAATAAACCAGAGATCAACTTCAGAGCCATTGTTTTATCAAGTTTAATAGCTTTTACCTTCAACTATGACCTGAAAGCAACGTGGGTTTTTTTCAATGTCTCTGCAAGTACCAGTTTTCCTAATGCTGCATGTAAGTGCAATGAATCCACTAATTAAGGCTCAAGCTCAAATCATCACAAGGCAAGGACCATTTGTCTCATTATTGAGGTAAACATCACGGTTAGTTAAAAGAGCTTTCTAATGATCTCACTCTATTATCCTTCTAAAGTTCAATATAGCTTCGCATTTACTTTAAAGATAACTTTAAGACCCCCTGTGGGGTTTAAATTTACAGCACCAATGGGTGCACCTTGGAATAACATTCATGGTGCTTCAAAGGACAGTGATGTAGCCAAATGTCCAACACAGTATGACTCTAAGATGTTAGTAAGTCGGATTCATTGTTTTTATGAGGTAAAACTTTCCTGCTACAAAAGTAAGACTGCAGCTACTTTAATAATGGTATTTTGGTTACTAAGCACATAGAATAAACTACCCTGTCAGTTACGAAATCGATTGCACCTAAAATGAAGGGCCCCCTTTCTCATTATACCCTTTCTAATTTTATGAACACTTGCCTCATCATGATTGTAGCTCCCATCTTCCAACACTGGTGTAGAGAGAGGAGGGGCAATATCTGGATCAGGCTTTTGAAAAATGAATGTGGTGTATAGACCTGCAGAAGGATTCAGAAAGAAGCATGTGTAACATAATAAAAGTTGCAACATGTTAATTCTAATAAAATAAGACGTATAGTGAATGAATCACCTAAAACATCATATGATCTGGGAAGAAGTCTCCCTCTAGGATCAACAAGGTTGGGACCAGCATCCATCAGCATACCTGCAAATTGTACTCTTAAGAGCAAAGGGAAGTTAACAAAAGTCAACCTTTCCCACTGAAATAATATAGAAGCAGCATTATACTAGTAAATGCTCGACAGATTTTTTAGATTTTAGAAGCTACCCAGAAATTCAAATCCAATATATAAGAAGAAAGAATCCATGAAATTTGCAGCTATTTGCCCTTTATCCAAAAACACATTTTGGTCAGTATCATTTTGCTACACAAACAAGCTTCTAGAAAAAGAGACGACCCTGTCCATACTAGAGTTTAGATTCAGAAATTTGGAATTCCCTCTCCAAATAGTCATAACCATCTGTGGGATTAGAATGATAATTTAGAAGGGTAGGTTATGTACACAAAGAAGACCAGACCATGCTTTGGAAACACTTATCTATCATAAAAACAGTCTATTTTAATTACAACATGACATCAAAGAAATATATTGAATTCAAATATTTCAAGTGCACTTCTGAAAAAAGTAAAGCGCAGAAGAGTTTTTTTTGTGAAAAATGACTCCAGTTGTTGGACAGTGGAGCAAGTGAAACAGGTAAACTACTATCCTTTAATATTTCCTTCGACGTTATTTAGCATAACACTCAGTGTGTTTATCGAATATTTTTATTAAGCACATACTGTGACAAATTTGTATAGTTCAAAAACTCATGATGCACCCAATGTGTTCCTAACATGTAATAGATCACCGTAAAAACATTCATTCATTATTACATGTCAAACAACCATGGAGAAGAATAGCAACTCTTGGTTACATTTTACAAGATCAAACATTTGATAGAAACTCAAAAAAGATCAATACAGTAAGTAATTGGTCTAACCAAATACATAAGAGTTATATGATATTTTTTGAGCCATTAGGACTCTAGAAAAAAATAAATATCTGACACAATACTAATTCATCAGTTATGCTACATGCATAATTGCAATAAACATTAGTTACAATTGTGTCCTAGATAAAACAAAACGGCTGATGAAAACTTTTGTCACTAATAATTAGTATTAAATGAACAATGCTGATGTAATGGTAAGTCACTCTGTCTGTTTCCTCTTTTCTTGACATACAATATACTATATAAAACGTATATTGAGACTGATCACAGCAAATTAGTTGAACTTGACCTTAAGTTTAAGGGCTAGCACACAGCATTAGATACAATCCATGGTATCAAATATTTGAAGCACACAATAAAATTATAATAAACAAAACGGTTGATTGTATTTCAATTACCCGCACAAGATATGGGTAATCATAGAAACAGTAAGAGAAAGTAGATGCCAAAGTTGAAAGAAATATATTACCTATTGTCGTCATAAAATTCAGTCAAGTTTTGTATCTCCATGTACTCAAGACCAGCCTCCCTAGCTAACCTATGGAACATAATTACCAATTCTGATAACTGAAATTTAAATGTCAAAGGAAGAACAGGTAATAAGCATCCCAAAGCAAATGCTAATCAATCAAAATATCAGCATTTTGAAGCCACTTGCATCAAGCATGTCCTAGTTCCTGGCTTCTCCTTAATTGGATTTTACCCTATGAAAGCATATGGATAAGAGTAGCAACTTCTTTCCTTCCCCCACCCCCTTTTCCGGATCCCTTCTAAAGATTTTTGGGAGAAAGATTGAGACTACTGCTATGCTAGTCTCTCCTATCTAGTCATCTCCGATAAACGCAAAAAGGAGAATGTGTTAGTGTGTCCACAAAAGTTGAAGTTGCATTTACAGTGTAAGATAAAGGGATAATGTGTGATGAAATATTGATTACATTCTTGCAATAAAACAATTATCTGAAACATAGATTTTACATTTCACAAATATATTGAGATACTAATGTTCATAACTTTCTCAAGCACAGTGATATTCGTTAAACCATAAACTCAGCGACTTATTTACTAGTTATTAATCTTATTAAGATTCCAAAGGTCAATTAGCCTGCTTTGATGGAAACATCTTTGCATGTTTGACTCAAGGGGGACACAACATGATCATGCTTGAAGGCAGCTAATTCAAATGCTATAGGGCACTTTATAGGGCAAAACACTAACAAGCTTTGGGCTGCCAAACGTACTGACGGAACACATGGTCCTAAAGGTGTAAACACTTCCCAAACAACCCCAATAGGATAGAATCATCACAACCGTAAAAAGAGATATATGCTTAGAATCATAATAAATAAATATTAACCTGAGCAAGCTTGGGAAGTGGACTAAGCAATGGGTTTCAGCAGAAATGTCACCTGCAAATTTCAACTGGTACTTTTTACCAAAAAAGGGGAACCTGGAAGTCAATTTAACATAATTAGTGACAAACAATCAAATGTCAAAAGAAAGTAACGTGAAGAAAGAGCCTGAGAATTTATTAAATTGGATATATACTTCTCTTCCTCAACTTCAAAAGTGATCATGTAGCTCTCAGATCTAATGCAGTTAGGAACAATGTTGGGCTTCATTCCACTACTCTTGTTGTGGTACGCTTCAACATTTTTCTGGTACTTATTCCTACAAGATTGTGCCATTATATACTAGTTTAAATAGCCATAAAAGACTCAAAGAACCTTAAAATGATTTTTTGTCAAGCAAAAATTAGCAAAATTCTAATAGATCACAAGTATAATAATAATCTGAAGAAACCAGGAATAAAGGATCTCGAATGTGAAGTTAAAAGAGAAATCTTTTCTTTTCTTTAAGAAAAGCACCAATAGACAAACCCATATACATGATAAGTACATAAGAAAGGGAAGGAAAGAACCCACGTTGCCGTATAACTACTAAGTACTATCGCATAAGCATAACAATTAGTAAGTCATCTCACCTTCTAGACCAATAGTCCATAGTTGCAAACAAAGGGACTTCTGAAACATTACTTCTTTTTCTTCTAGATTTTTTTTTTCCTGCTTTTTGTTGAGTGTAGAGAGAAGAGGAGGGGGCTGGATGGACTGGGCTGGCTGGAGGACCTAAAGGCTGATCACCAGATATGATCCATTAAAGGCAGACTCCTACAGCAGGGAACCTTAATTTTTTTGTTTACTTCATATATTTAGCTAGAAACTAAGGCAGTAAAATATTTAGCAGGAAACACCACCAATTAAACCTTTTCAATTCCCTTCATCCTTTAACTTCAGAATCGCTAAGTAAAGATTAATGTAGGCAAAACCTTTCAAAACCTGTGCAAAGTGCTGATAGCATACCAATTAACAAACTGACTTCAAAGGAAGCAGCATTTCAGTGGTTGTCACAAGTTCAACTGCAAGCTCCTAATTATAATTAGCACCCACAAATAACCAGGTTGAATCAGCTAGTACTTCAGGGCATCTTTCAGGTCCTAGACAATGCAACTCTCCCCACTTCATGTATTTTCGATCAATTGTCGACAATTTAACAAAAAATAGAAACAACTTTAAGAATCCATATATGTGTTTATTAGGTTGAAATTTCAACAACGAAGTAATACAATCCAGTAAGATCTTAAAATAAAGGGAAGCCAAATAAAAGCCTAATGGCAGGCATGATATATACCGGAAGAATAGTTTTAAACATGTAAACAAAAATAAATTATTGGTGGTTGTCATACCATATTGTAGATGAGTCGGGAGAGATACCAATAAAATAACCTCCTGGTTTCAGCAGCGACGAGACATTGTACAACAGTCTCCTCACTTTCTCCTCAGATTCAAAGCACAGCTACAAGTAGACATATTATGAAACTACAGACATATTAAAATACATATATACCACCATTTGAGTGGCAAAACACTATAGGACATATTTCCTACCGGCAAATGCTGCATACAGCAAACAATATCAGCCTTATCTTCCTTGTCCTTCAAATGCTGCTCTATATCATCCTGCAGAAGAAATGTGCTGTTCAACCTGGTAAATGCCTAACTTAAAAGAAACAAAATCTCAGGAACGTTAATATTTATTCACAATATTTGGTGAACCTCCACACTCATTTAATGAGCTTTAGGAGTCTGCATCTATAATGCTAAAAGGACTTAACAAGAGATTGCATTCTCTTCTTATTAGACCTGTCAACAGAAAGCAACTCGTCTACTCTTCCTTCATATCATAAGAAAAGAAAAAAAAAGTAAAGAAAGTATGTTGGCCCATTGAAAGAAAGTTCATCCCTCTCCTCTCCACTTTCCTTTCCATCACCAAAGTTGCAACATAACTATAGATTTAACTCCTTTACATATTTCATCCAAAACATCTAAGGATATATATATATATAACGCACACAGAGAATATATAATATTGCAAAAGACTTCCATAGAATTTCAACCAAAACATTTATAAATTAATAGTTACACTGCATATCAACATCTTGAAGGCATAATTATCAGTACACAGATGGATTAGGGGGCTGACAATGCAAGGATCAAGCTCAAAGAACTCAGAAGTGTAAGCCTTGCGCTGACTCTCCCACGCTTCTTTCACTTCATTCAATCCAGATGTTGCCACATCTATACAGAGTGCACAATTTCAGTATATATTATAAGCAAAACACATTCTCTTTAACCCGTATGTTTAAAAAACATACAACAGTGCAATCATACGTGTGGGCACAGTGTCGTATGCAACCTTACCCATAAGCCGTGAATTTAATTAATTACAGTGAACTATGAAGAAATGATTCCAGCATTACAAAATTAAGGAAAAAATTAAACAAATTACCAATGCCAATGTAGTGACCAATTTGAGCTTCGTCCCATTTTTCTTCATCGGGTACTTTCCCGCAGTACAAATCACAGACCTATACATGATCAAATTCATAAATTAAAGTTCAAAAGAAAAGATCACCAAATTAAAAGGAAAAAGGGTTAATTTAGTTTCAGCAAAATTAAAAAACTGTCACTGAAGTTCTAGTATAGTAATGCGATCACCAACATTCACTCTTTTAAATTTTTAGTGTATATTTGATGACGTGTCATGTGACACACAAATGAATCGATATTTGACAAAATTTGACTTCACACTAATAACAATAAATTCGGACAACAAAGATGCACCTAAAACATGAAAACCAGCTGCAATTTCTTGACAATATCTATACCAGATCCCAAACCATTTGCACAAATGGGGGATTAGAGTTTGGGATCGTTTATGGGGAAAATCGAGTCATGCAAAAGTGCATCCTTTGTACTCCGAATTTATTGTTATTAGTCACCGACCGTAAGGGAGCCCCACTCATACAAAAGACTCACATTCGTCTATCTTCCAAAAAAATCTCACTTCTCAAATTTTTCCTTTTCATTTCTTTTCACCATTCTTCAAATCTCTCTTCCCAACCTTTTTCCAACTCATTATTCTTCATAGTGAGCAATCTTACAATCGAATTCCACCGGAAAAGCAGTATACTAGTACATTAACTCCACGCGGCATCAATGTTTGCCAAATGTCGTGGACACTTAATGGTAACATGGTAACACGTCATCAATTAGTCACCGTTGGTGTACTTCACTGACACTGAAATTTTGTAACTGACTGTTTTGTAATTTTGTTGAAACTTAAGTGACCGCTAGTGAAATTATCCCAAAGGAAAAATGAAAATGAAAGAGAAAATGTACGTACTGTGGCGTAAGGGGGAACGAAGATTCTGACGAGGACGATTTTAGCAAACTCAATAAGATGGCGGTAAATTGACTCGGTGGGACGATGAGTTGGGAACGAGTTCGGCATCATCTTTACAAGCTTTTTGAAATAAACTCCAACAAAACCCGCCCAGCAGAAGGCACTGAAACCTGGGTTTATAGACTGGCGTTTCTAATTTTGGAATATTACAACCCCCTAATTTTGTATCAAATTCTTTTAATACCCCAATTGTATGCTAATAGTGTGTAGATCCCCTGTTATTTTCCAAAACTTTATTGATTAGTCCGTCATTGTGTATGCAGGGGATAATTTAAATATTATTTGAAAATAGTTTCAGAATAAAATTATAAAACATATAATTTTTGGTTGACAAGAAGTCTCTTGTTGAAAATAAGATATAAATAGGGTTCTTTTAATTTATTAAAATAGAGAAAATATTTCTGAAAATGTTAATCATTTAAGAGATATTTTTATAATTTGTTCTTATATATTTCAATCAAGAGTTAAAGATTATTTTATAATTTTAAGAAGCAAAATATCATTTTTAATTTTCTCATCTTTTTTCATCTTGTTATTCACCTGTGCTCTCCCATTCCTTTCTCTTTTTTTATCGTCTTCCGTTCTTTTTTATTTTTATTTTCTCCATCCCATTATCTAATTAAAGTCTTACGAATTTCAAAGTAAGAAGATAATGTCAATTGCATGTGACCGACTAACCGCAGGCTTGGACAAAAATGACTATTTGCACTGTAAAACGTTGAAATAAGACTATTGTCAAAAATAAAAAGATATATCTTTAACCCATATAGGGACGATTTGTACAAAAAAAAAAAAACCCCCATAATGATATTACTAACACTCGAGGGGTAAATTGCAAGTGGCAATAGTGGTAAATGGTTGAATGACCCCACCAATTTATGTGAATAACTGTTAACCTATTTTACAAGTAAATTATCAAACGTATCTCTATATTTTCTTTCATTCTATCCTTTATTTCAAATTTATCTCTCTTACATTCAATATTGCAGTAAATAGAGAATTTCAAACTTCATTATTTTTCAAAAAAATAATATTTCATTAGTATCAAAACAAGTCAAAACAAATATAAAAATATCATTTCAAAGTTAGAATCTAACACATCTAATTTTTTGCAAGATATGGTTATTTCTTTTAATTTATGTTAGAAATTATAGATTTTATGATATAAATCATAAAAATATGTATATATTTGAGTATGAATTGTGATTTTTACTTTAAATTTATGTGAATTTGAGTCTATCTAAAGTGCATTAATTGAAAAACTGTAAATTAGTCTTAACAGACCCATCCGTCAACGGACCATCTGTTAATGGTCTATTAACAGACGATTTGTTAATAGTATGTTAACAGACAGATCATCTCTTAACAGACCATTTGTTAACAGATTTTACGAATGAGGGTATTTAAGTATTTTCTTTATAAAAGAGGTATTTACAACTTATATTTTGGGGGTAATTAGCACAAATGTCTCTATTGTTTGCATTCATTATGCAATTCTTCTATATCATTTCAATTTTGGCAAATGGGCCATCAAATCCATCAAACGTTGCGCAATTCACCTACGTCGTCCAATATTGTCAACTCTAGCTATTAAATTGTCGCATGATTTATACCTATTAAAAATGCATAATGGCATTATCGTCAGAATAACAAAGAAACATCAAAAGGGACTGCGACTATACGAATTAAATTCTTAGATTCTTTAACAAAATCAAATTCTCAGAATTATGTTGTTTAAATTATTTTGTGTTAGTAATACTAACTATACAAATCTGATTTTGTTTGTCAAAAATACCCACTAGCCATACCCAACTGACCGTTGCCATCGCCTGCAACTATCATCCCGCCGCAACCAAAAATGAGACAAACAAAAAAAATATGGCATGAAACCCCAAAACCAATGATTCAACAATTTCATCTTCCAAAATCTCTACTATTTATCCATTCCATAAGATAGGGAAAAAATCGAAGCATTAATTCATCTTCCTCAAACCTCTAATATTTTATTCTATATCTGAACTTTGTTTCTTTTTTCCCCAGTTTACAGTTTCAATATTCAAACTTTGGGGGGTGGCGAATGGTGGTTGACGAAATGGGTGGGAGAGAAATTATGCAAAATTCTTGAAACCATGACCCTCTGCTAGAAAATTTGGTGTCATTTTTAATTAAGTTAGGGAGTTATAGTGAATTGTGATGGCGGTCGGTATGGGTGAAGAGGGTTAGATCAATGAGGTTTGGCGGCGACTGGCGGTGAGGGTAGTAGCACAATGGTGGCACATGTTTGTGATGTGGTGGAGTGTGATACATGGTGTTTGAGAAGATGACTGATTTTTCTTTAAAATTAAAACATTGTTATGATAATAAGACCCTTGGGTATTTTTCACAAGTGTAAATCACGAGGCAATTTAATAATTAGAACGGATGGATTTGGGATAACTGGGGTGAATTGCATAACGTTTAATGGATTTGAGAGTTCAGTTGCTAACATTGAAATGATATAGATGAATTTACAAAGTGAAAAGCAATGAATAATGTTATTCACAGTTATTCACTACCGGTAGTCATTATACGTGGCATTACTCAATTGGATGAATTATTTACTCCAATTAAGTAATGTATTTATAGTCATTCATTATGAATAATTCATCCAATTGAGTAATATCATGTATGATGACTACCATTAGCGACTATGAATAATATTGCTCAAAAGAAAGTATGAAGTTATTTTGTGCTAATTACCCTTAAATTTTATAGGGCATGTTTGTGATTGATTTTACCCCAACTTCTGATTGTCAAACAATCAAAAGTTGTTTTAGGCATTTGATAAATTTTTAAAAAGTGATTTTAAAAGAATTTGTATCATCTAGCAGCAAATTTTGAGAACAGCAAAATGACAGTTTTTCAGATTTTACTTTTAGCTTTTATATCTATTTATCATTAAAAATACCAATTTTGACCTTAATTAATTAAATTATTTTATTTTATGTCACGTATTTATTAGTATTCTAATTATAATGCATCTCCACAAATAATTTACATTTACATTTAATTGATTTTTGTACAGTATTAATATGCTTTTATTTTTTTATGTTTTAAAATTTTAAGATTTATTTTAAAATAATTATGGTAAATGCATTGTCTTGAAATAATATTTTATAATATTACACGTTGTTATAAAAATAAAAATAAATTTTACAATACTAATTATAATAATAATACAAAATAATATTATTATAATCAATATTCATTTTAGTAATTTTATACAATTACAACAATAAATCACTTTTGTTACCAAACGCTTAAATACTGATTTTGAAACATACGGCAATTATGAAACAAGAGTTTACCAAATACTTATATGATTCTTTCTATAGCTTTCTATAGCTGATTCTTTCTGCATCACAGCAAAAGTTGATTGTCTTAAAAGCCACAACAATACCAAACCAAGCATAAGTCAGATATTTTTAGGTTCAGCATGTTTGACATAGCTTTTAAGGTGTGCTTGGGAGTTTTGGAGTACCGGTTATGAGAATTTTTTAAAGTACTGATTTTGGGTGTTTATGAGGAGAGCGACTTTGAGTGGTTTTTGGTAGCGATTTTTGAAATGGTTCTACTTATGCTTGATAGTTTATTATCTAGCGGTTCTAAAAGTTTTTTAAAAGAATCAAATTACACATATGCCCATATATAAAAAGAAATTTAAATTTTAAAAATTTTATATATCCACATATTATTGAAAATATAAAATTAAATTTATGTTCATGCATATATTTTTTTATTTTTGTATATATTCTTTTACTTTTACAAATATTAAGTTTAGAATAGTTCTAAAAATAATTATTTGAGAGTGAATAAAATTGGAAAAAAATTTAAAGAACGATGAAAAACCATCAATTTTGAGGTTGAGATATGCACTCAAAATTATGTTACACCAATTTTGAACGGTTTAAAACCCGTACAAAGTCGAATTTCCAAAAAAACTAAAATTTTCTAACCTTTCATAACCGGTGAGAAGCATGCCCTTGGCCAAAGCGGCCTAAATTGTAACAGCATTTCTACAAAAACAGTTCTCTTTGGGAAAAATTATAAACACAATGGCTCCTGCAATTAATCTACTCTTCATTCTATGAATCTTTAACTGAAATAGCCTGAAAATTTTAAATTTTTTTCCCTCTCTTCATATTTGCATTTCAGAGAAGGAAGACAAAGGGAGAGAAATGAGCAGCAGCAATGGAGAGACTTTAGTGGAAGCGGCACTGAGAGTACTAAACACCGACGACCCATTTGAGAAAGCCAGACTTGGTGATGAAGTAGCAAACAAATGGCTACAGGGACACATAATTCGCCAATACGATGCTTCAGTGGATATTGTCGTGCCTGACCGGCCCGCCCGGTTCTCAGATGTAAGAACAGAACAAATTTGTTCGGTTATCATCTAAGTGTTTGATAAAATGCTTCAGCGGTGTTTATGGGTGTGGGTTTCTTTATGGTAATGCGCGCAGGTGAAATTGGTGTCCCCGAGTGAGATTCCCAAGCTGGGGAAAGCTGGGAGTTTGCAGAGTAGACAAGCTATTGTGCATAGTCTTGTGCATATTGAAAGCTGGGCTATTGATTTGTCATGGGTACTCTTTACTTTCTTGCATTCCAAGCCCCCAGCACACACACAACACAAATTGCTGCCTCATTTAGTTACTATATTAAAGTGCTATGTGAATAGTGATTACTCGTTGATTTAAGTCCTCTGTATGAAAACTATTTCGAAGTGATCGGAATAGTTGGATATAATTAGCAAGGAAGAATAATTATATCTTTTACTTGTACAGAGTATTAGTAGTAGTTTATGGAGTTATATGAGTAAAAAATTCTTTTGGCCCTTAAACTTCTCAAGACATACCAATTTACTCAAACTTCCATGTCCTTCAATTGCCCTGTCAACCTTCTGTCATTTGTTCCTTCAATGGACATTGCCACTCGAGATCAACCTTTAAAACTGTTCTCAAGACATACCAATTTACTCAAACTTCCATGTCCTTCATCCTGTCAGAACCCTGTAGATGGACATTGTTAGACATGATAAGCACATAACAATTGTAAGGGAAAAAAGGAACTTTGCCAGATCAAAGACGAAACATAACAAGAAAAGTGCCAACAAGAGAAGGAATAAGAATAAGGAAACCACCCTCTCTTGTTCACACCTCTACAATCAATACCATTGCCAACCCAAACCTACTACCACCATCACCTTCTTAAAGTATGACACATATAAATAAAATTCAAAAAGGAAAATAAAAACTCTTATAGAGCCAAAATAATTATGATTAAAACTTTGGAATATAGAAAGTGCAGATGCAACCCAACCGGAAAATGATCATGAAAAGGAAAGTAGTACAGAAATGACGCAACCCTTCATCATAGTTCCCAAACCTCAAAGACACAAATTACCATTTTCATGCAAATAAAAAAAAAACATGAATTAAAATCTTTAAAAAGATTTCTCCCATATTATCATTCAAAGTCAGTAACCAATGATGTGTCGTGCAACGATCACTGCAAGTTTGGTTTCTAAAGCCGTCCAACTCCTCGGCCACCTAAGTCAACCAATACCAATACGACCATCACCTAATCCAATTGATACCACTGCCACCAAAACCCAGCCACCACTGATGCTACCTAAATCTCCCAGTCATTGCCAACTAGCCTCCATATAGATATGAAGTAAGAAAGAAGAGAAGAACGTCAGGGCTGGGGGCACACCTGCCTAAGGCCTCTCTTTCTATGGTCAATTTGTTGAGGAATGGGGTCAGAGCAGATGGTATGGTGATGGTGGGGATGAAGGTAGTGGTGAGGGGTTTTTTTTGGTGGCTGACAGTGGGGTGGAAGGGGGTGAGGTAGGGAGGAAGAAGGACTAGTCTGGAGGATTATCTTTCGTCAATTTCCTTTTCCCATGCTTTCTTATTTTCAGATTCCTGTCTCCTCTTTTATATATTCCTTCTTTAAATGTGTGCAAAATCCATCCTTTACTGTAGTCAACAGGTTGACTGTCAATTTTCGCCAACTCTAATGAGCTAATTCGAATGGGAGAGTCATATTGGCTCACTTTATAAACGAAGGGGCAAATAGGCTGACATTAAGATTTAAGTAGTAAATTGGTACATTTTAAAATGTTAACGGGCCAATTTTTTAACCAAGTTATCCTTTTATATAATCAATAGTTGGTGCTTAAAAAGTATTGAAGCCAGTCTTCCGATTAAGAATACCCAGATAATTGTTTGGAGAACCTAAATAATCTGTATCGTGAAATTAAATCAAAGTAATAGCCCTTTATAGTTGTTACTTGATCATTTGGATGAAATATTTTGTAAGGTCTAAAAGGAAGACTAGGAATTGTTCAACGAGCAAGGGTCTCTAAGTAGCCAGGTAGTCCTCTGGAGTATTTGCCATGAATGCGTTAGGGTGGTCTCATAGCCACTTGAATTCAGGTCTTGAACTTAAGAAGACGATTCTTGGCAATCTTCTAATGCCCCCTTGGTTTTTCTATAGCATTCTCAAAGACATGGTATCCACAGCTATTTGGATGTGATTAGAGCAGGCTCATTATATCAATTGACAATTATGTGTGTGTTTATTTTAAGACATCTTCATCCTATATAGTTTGAATGATTACTTTCTCTCTCAGTAGTCATAGAATGTTGTTGCGTATTCGGACCATTTAATATGCAATTTTATAAGTTCATTTTCTGCCCCACAGTACTTAAATCTCTTTTTGTCTTACAGGATATAATTGCTCGTTTTGGTAAGCAGGAGTCCATGCCTAGAGATTTTTTCACGGATTTTGTGAAGGTGGCACAAGATGAAGGTCGGCACTTTACCCTGCTTGCAGCAAGACTAGAGGAATTAGGATCTTTCTATGGAGCATTACCTGCTCATGACGGACTTTGGGACTCAGCTATTGCTACTTCAAAGGACTTATTGGCACGTTTGGCAATTGAACATTGTGTTCACGAGGTATGCTTAGTTATCTCTAGTTAAAATGAAAATGCATGGATGAAAATATATTGGTGCAAGTGACTTCTGTCGAAATCCAATAGAAACCAAGGGCTTGCGGATGTTATGTAAAACAAAGTCCAACCCTTTTGTATGATCTAATGTCACATTATTGATTCCCAGGCTAGAGGACTCGATGTGCTGCCGACCACTATATCTCGTTTCCGGAAAGGAGGTGATGGAAAGACGGCTGAATTATTGGAGAAGGTAGTTTATCCAGAAGAGATTACCCACTGTGCTGCAGGAGTCAAGTGGTTTAAGTATCTTTGCTTGAGGTCGAAAAATGGAGACAAGGCTTCTTGTGACTCCCTGGTTTCCCAAGTAAGTGAGTCCCTGCAAGGTGAAATTGAAAGGGAAATATATGATGAAGTGATTCAGAAGTTTCATACAATTGTAAGGGCTTACTTCAGAGGGCCATTGAAGCCACCTTTCAACGAGGAAGCAAGGAGAGCTGCTGGATTTGGCCCTCAATGGTATGAACCCCTAGCAGTTAAAGAGATCGTGACGGAATAAGAAATCGTTATCCAATATTAGGGCGGTGCTAGGTATTGAACAAGATTGGACACTTTAATTAACAAGATTTTAGCTCATCTTTTTTTAATAATCATGTCCAGTACTATTCAGCCCACTTACCGAACATGCTATTATTGTTTAAAGACCCGACATCCCATATGCACACATAATAGAAATTTTGAATGCAAGTTATGGTCATGTTCAAATTCCATCTAGAGCTTGAGCTTTGATAAATAAAATTGAACAAAATACAAGCAGAAAGCAAAAAAGAACATCTAAAGCTAGAACTTGATACTGCAATATTATCAAATTATATTTCTCATTGCAATTACTTTGCTAATTGGTTGAGTTTCATTTTTCCTGTTTCTACCCCCCCCTCTCCCCTCTTTCCCCTTTCCTTCTCGTGGGCATTGACAGAGGTGGACTAATGTAAACCTGGTATTGTCATGATTGCAAATGATATGATATAAGGTTTCCCATGGTGGTCTGTTGGGCAGCAACATAGCAAGTAAATTCGCCATCAACAGTGCATGTCCCATTTCAAAAATAAGAATGGGCATAATAGGGCAGACCCTGCATGTGTTTTACATATAATATTTGAAGTTTTGAACTACCACTAATTCTTTAATAAGTTACTAACAAAATATTATATTGGTAATTTAAAATGTCTTTTTATTTTTTATTTATAATATTAATAGTGGATAAGTTATGTTTCTAACAATTATTTCATTATCGATAAAATATTCCTACATTAGTATTTTATTTTTTATTTTTATTACTTTATTTAAATATAAACAAAATTTCCTTCAATAAATTAAATTTATGAATATATTTTTTTATATTACAAATAAAAAGTTCATTTGTAATCTTAAATTAATTTTTTAGCTGTTATTTAGTTACTATATTTAATTTAAAGAAAGAAGTTTTATCAATACATTAAATTTGTTTAGATAAAATTTCCTTCAATAAATTAAATTTATGAATATATTTTTTTATATTACAAATAAAAAGTTCATTTGTAATCTTAAATTAATTTTTTAACTGTTATTTAGTTACTATATTTAATTTAAAGAAAGAAGTTTTATCAATACATTAAATTTGTTTAGATATATATTTTAAATTATCAACGACAAAAAATTCTATTTTAATTTTAAATTATCATTTACCTATAAACTTTTTATCGATAATATTTCTTTTTTATTTTTGTTGTTTTCTGTGCGACAAAATTTCTGTCGGTAAATTAAATTTATAAAAACAAGTGTTTTTAATTATTACAGAAGGAAATATCTGATTCAAAGATTTCAATAATAAAACTATTTGAAAATAAATTTTCTAAAATTTGGGACCTTACCTGTGGGCTTCAAGACCACTTCATTTCTCCAGAAAACTCTCAAATTGCATTCAACATTATTTAGAACTATGAAAATAAAAGCCATAAAAATGGACTAATTTAGAGTATGTTTATGTATGTTTATGAGTATTTATAAGTCGGTCAAACATTATTTTCATCCACACTTTTCGTAAGATCCACAATTTTTATCTACTTTTTATTCACATATTTCGTAAGATTCACTGCTTATAATCTACAAAATCTTTACTAAACATACTCTTAATAATTCGCCAACAAATTATCGGCTTGGTTTGGTGCTTTATTCACATCCCATCTTCAGCACAACTTCAATAAAAATACATCCAATTATAGAGGAGTTTGCACTTGTAATGATATTTGATATGGAAACAAATGTGTTGATACATGCTCCTAAAATCCCTCCAAATTAGTGCTAAAAAAATAAAAATAAAAAATCACATTTTGACTAATTTTTATTCACACATTTTGTAGAACTTAGTAGTCATTTATTATCGACACATTTGATAAAACTCACAACTTATACCCATTGAATAAATAATTTCAATACTGCCAAACATATAATATTGCTTTTTGAAATCCACTCAACCACATTCTCTACCTAGCACGCAAGTGTTGAGCCATTAAAGAGTTGACACCAATCTTATTGGTTTGTTTGGGAGTGTTGGAATACCGACTATGAGTTTTTTAAAGTACTAGTTGGGGGCGTTTATGAGACATTTGGTTTTGGATGGTTTTTAAAACAGTCGAATCCATGCTTGAGAGTTTATTATTTAGTTATTTTGAAAGTTTTTAAAAGAATAAAATTATATATATACTTATTTATTAAAAAAAATATGTGTAAACAATGTAGAGTAAATGTATATGTCACTTCTTATAATTCAATAACGAACTTACAAAATAGATCTATTTATCATAAAAAGATTAGTTGTTCCTAACTCTACTTCACATTAATTGTTATTTGAATAATTTTACCTAGTTTGCTCAATCGTTTTCCATTGTTATGAACTAATCTTTGGACTCCCCTTTCCCTATTTTGTTCATTAATTATTTGCATATAATTTTATTGCAAACTCATATTTGAATCATCAATATCTGAAAATGAAAATGAAAATATTTATTTGATTGTAAAAATTTTCAAAAATAATTCAATAGCACATAATAAAATTATTGTTTGGAGAGAAGAGGCAATGTGCGTTTGAAGAGAAGAAGCGGAAGGAAGTACATGTTTTAAGTTTATGGTAGATTTAAAAATATTTGTTTTACAAATAATAAAACTATGAGTAATTATATTCACACTACAATTTTTATTATATATATTACGTTTTAATTGTAGGTCTCCCAACTTTTGACATTTTAGTACTTATATCCCAAAAAAAAATTTCGTCGTACTTTTATCATTAACTTTTATATCTTGTTTTTGATGACGATTTTTGTCCAAATATTCTATTAATGTACATTGAAATGAGGAAGAAATATTTTTGTTAAACTTTGTATTTGTTATTTATCTTGCTTATATAAAAATATGAGAGAAAAAAAAATCTTTTTACACTATTCTAATTAACTTTTTGAACAAAAAAATTCATCAAAAACAAAGATAATATGATAAATTAATAGGTTGATGATAAAAAAATGATAAAAAACAGTTGATGACACATATGAAAATTGAGCAATAGGTGGATACCTTCATTTCAATTAAAATATAGTTCGATTAGCACAAAATAGTGTGAATATAATTACCATAAAACTAAATAAAATATGAAAAACGATAAAAAACTGTCGATTTTTCTAACATCTCATAAACGATATCACCCAAACTCGATAAAAACAAAACAAAAATGAATTTATCACCATACCTTCAATTGAAAACTCCCATGTTTCGTTTGTAGAGTTTTTGCGCTTTTTTTCAAGTGGACATTTCCATCTAACTGTCCCATTCAATACACGTTAACAGTAGTCCTCCCACAATAATCTATTTTCACATTTATATATTCTTTCATCCTTTTGTCTACTCATATAATAAAATGTGTATACATAATTATCATTCCTAATTTCCTATGCACTATCTGAAGAAACATGTAATTCTACTTCTTAATTTTCATTAATGATGAGTTTTATCATATATACAAAATGTTACAAAGATAAGTAAAACTAATCCCTACAATATTGGGATCTTATAAGACGGGAAATGTTATACTCCCCATGGTGGAGAGTATTTATAAAGGCCACCGGACACGTATGAAGAGTTTTATCATATATACAAAATGTTACAAAGATAAGTAAAACTAATCCCTACAATATTGGGATCTTATAAGACGGGAAATGTTATACTCCCCATGGTGGAGAGTATTTATGAAGGCCACCGGACACGTGTCCGGTGGCCTTCATAAAAACTCCCCACCATGGGGAGTAGAACATTACCCCTTATAAGACTATTTCCTATAACAAGAAAATATATAAGGAATAAAAAGTTGTGATCTCTTCTCTATAGTGGTGAAGAGTTATAAAGCCCACTGGACAAGTGAAAAGTGGTTGACATAAATGTCAATCACTTGTCCAATGGCCACTGGACACTTTATAACTCCTCCTCACTGTGGGGAGGAGATCAGTTCCCAAGAATAAAAATAGTTTATTACATAAAATCTGGACAATCTTTACACTCCCCCTCAAGATGAGATATGTATATTTAATATATCCATCTTGCTAATAAGCTCCATGAAAAGATGTCTCCCCAAAGGCTTCGTCAAAACATCTGCAAGTTGCTTTGAGAAGGCACATAATCAGTTTTAATAATCCCAGCAACAATTTATCTCTTATGAAATGGTAATCTATCTCAATGTGCTTTGTTTGCTCATGGAATACAGGATTTGATGCTATGTGAATGGCAGCCAGATTGTCACAAAACAAAACAGTGGGTTGAGATAAATTAACTTCCAGTGTTTTCAACAAACCACGAAGCCAAATAATTTCTGATGTAGCTAAAGCCATTGCCCTATGCTCTGCTTCTGCTGATGAACGAGAAACAATGCTCTGTTTCTTACTTCTCCAAGAGACAAGAGCATTCCCAATGAACGCACAATACCCCGTAGTAGATCTCTTTGTGTCATGACAACTTGCCCAACCTGAGTCACAATAAACCTTCAGCTCTAAAGAATTATTTGTAGGCAATAAGATTCTTTGTTCAGGTGCACCTTTAAGGTATCTCAAAACTCTTACTACTGCATCCATGTGAGGCTGCTTTGGTTTACTGACAAATTGACTCAATAAATTCACAGAGTATATGATATATGGATGAGTTATAGTAAGATACAATAATCTGACAACTAACTTTCTGTAAACAGTCGGGTCTGGCAATGGTTTACCTTCGTATCGAGATAAATGACAGTTAGAATCTGTTACGCACCAATCCTACCTGGCAGCCCGTAGCGCCATGCAGGCATTAGCCATCCTACCTGGCAGCCCGTAGCGCCACGCGGGCGTTTTGGGCCGACCCCAACCTTTCCCCGGCGATGCGGGCGGGCCGACCTTGACCCTTCTCCGAGGCGGTCCGCACCGATGAGGTAGGTCACCGAGGCTCATTGGTCGGAGCGACCCAATTGGCCGACCACCGGTTGCGCGCCCCGGCCTCCTCCAGTAACTCAACCTTGACAAGAGTGATGGGACAGCCTGCCAAGGCGGCTTGTCATGGTCATAGCTCCTTAGATTGCGGCTGAAAGTGACTTTCCCATTAATGCTAACGACGTGACACCAAGGATGTGACTTGAGAACCCCTCAGATAGGGCCACGTGTCGCACATCAAGAGGGATCGTTCCCATAGAATTTGTCTATAAATACCAAACTCACTTCACAAGACAAGGATGTTGAAAATATTACTCTGAATATATACATAACAAGTCCTTTATTCTAACTATTCTCAAGTGTCCCAAATGCCCGGGAATCTGTTAGTCCGAGGCCCTCAGGCTGTCACCTTTGTCTTATAGGGTCCTTGACCTTTTATTCTTCTCCCATTCGGACCAAGGTATATCTACGTGGTTGAACAAACCACGTGGCAGTCTTGATAGGGAGGAAAATCCACGTAGGCAGAGGTAGCGTGGAGATCCTGTTGGCAGCCATTTTTGGAGGTCAACAGATTGGCGCCGTCTGTGAGAAACGCGACAAAAAGTTTCTTTTTCCTTGAACAAAGGAATTTCCCTGAACAAGGGATCGACCGACCCACAAAATGAGTGGAAGCAACGAAGAGGAGAATCCAAGAAGAACCAGGCCCGCAACAAACGACGGAGTCAGGGCTGAAGAAGCTCCCCGGCGGAGGCGAGGAAGGAGGCCTCCCACAAACCTGGAACGAGAAATGAGAACGATGGCCGCCAGCGTGAGGCAGCTGGCTCAGCACCACGCGCAAATGCAGGGGTACATCCAAATGATGCATACAAGGGGTGAGAACCGCCCTCAAGAATCTGATCCAGACGATCCCGAGGAAGAACAGGAAGTCAACAGCGGGCACCCCATGATCGGCAGTAGGGAGAAGCCTCTCACGCCGAACCAATGAAAGAGGAGACAAAACCACACTTTTCTAAAGAAGGCCCCACCCACTATGTCCGCCAAAGTGTGTTTGAAAGGCTAGGCGAACAAGGGAGTAGGAGATGGCCACAAGAGAACCCACCAAGGAGGAACGCCCCAAAGTCCCCTAGAAATAGACGGGAAAGGAGGCGAGGGAAGCCGAGGCTGGGGGAGTCGGATTACCAACCGTCTGAACCCCAACCCCCAACCATGCAACCACAACACCAACCTCAGAACTATGGGGGCGAACATCAAGCCCAGCACCTCCCCCCATTCCCTCCAAAAGCAAACATTCGGGCAGAATATCCGAGGCCCACAAGATCATTCGAGGTGGATGACGACGACGAGAACCTCCCTTTCTCGGCCGGAATCAGGAGTGCGTCCATCCCCCACGAGTTTCGCGTGCCCAAGATTGCCCCTTACACGGGCAGGGGAGATCCTTTGGATCACGTGAACACCTACAAAACGGAGATGAGTCTTCGAGGAGCCACTCCGGCCTTGAAATGCAGGGCCTTTCACCTGACGTTGTCCGGAGGAGCGAAGCGATGGTACAACAAACTAGTCGCAGGAAGCATTTCAAGCTGGCCAGAATTGAAAAAGACGTTCATAAATTACTTCTCATCTCAAAAGCCTGCATCAGCCCCGGTCCAACGCCTCCACGACGTGAGACAGGCCCCAAGCGAGCCTCTGCAAAGTTACCTAGGCCGCTTTAATGAAGAGATGTTATTCTGTGAAAGAATAACCGACGCCGAGGCCTTATCCGCCCTTAAGGCAGGACTAGACATGAACCATCCGTTCTGGAGGGATGTACGCAACAAGAACCCGGGCACCTTTGACCAGTTGGTGGAAATGATCACTGAGGAGATAACTAATGAGAATATGATCCTCCACAGGAATCGAGGCGGGTTAGGAGCCAACCCGGCGTCGAGAGCCGGGTATATCCAAAATCCCAACAGAACTGCTCCCCAGCACAATCCCCGACGAAGAAACTACCCATCCGACCCTAATGTCGGGATGAGTTATGTGGCCTCTGCACAAGAGGGCCTGCTCCCCCTTACACGGCTCCCTTACCGTCTATCCCCGCGGCCGGACTATACAACTATGGCGCGCCTCCATCCACCTACTATGAGGCTTTAACCAAAGACGCCTCAATAATTCCTCCCACTCCGGGAACTCGGCCAAATCTCATTGTTCACCGGCTATGGACATAGCACGGACGAAGAGTGTCGAGAGGTGGAAGAACTTGCCAATCGGAGAACGATCAACTCGGGGGCCAAAGCGCAGAATGAACACCGGCGAGGAGATCGGGCCCCGGCAGAGGCGTGGAACCAATTTTCAAGATGAGGCGATCCCAAAGAATGGGATAGGAGGCCTCCGGTCACGGCGGCGATCGAGGCGTAGTTCAAGAAGCCCCGCCAGACGACCCCGGATAGAGCGCAACCCCGAGCCCCGTATGATCAAGGGCCGGAAAAGGCTCGATTCGGAGATTGACACCATCCACGAGGACCTTATATTGGTGGGCGGACACGGGCACGCTCGTAAAGCTATGCCAAAGAGGCCGAAAGAGTCCGATGACTAACGGCTTATCAATAGCGAGACCTCGGGATCAAAAAGGGCCGACCCTATCACCTTCACGGAGGAAGACATGAAGGCGTACATTACCCCATCGCGACGCCACAGTTGTAAGAGCGAGCAAGTGGCTCGGAATGGGTGGGAAGAATGTTGGTGGACAACGGAAGCTCTGCAATGTCATCTTCCTAAGCACTTATGAGCAAATGAACGTAGATGTGCAGCTAGAACCATCAACTGAGCCCCTCTACGGATTCACCGGGGATTGCGTAACCCCGAAAGGGATAGTGCGCCTCCCCGTTAGCATGGGAGAGGAGCCCCTCGCATCCCATACTTTCATGGATTTCCTGGTGGTTGACAGGAGGTCGGCTTATCACGGAGTCTTGGGCCGACCGGCCCTGAAAGAACTTTGGGCAATAACTTCCATCCACCACCTCTGCATGAAATTTCCCACCGAAGAGGGAATAGCAACTGTACGAGGTAATCAACCTGAGGCTCGGAAATGTTATCGTAATGCCTTGAGGAAGGCAGAGAAGAAAGAGGTTAACATGACTTTGCTGGACGTGGAAATGGTAGACAAAATGATAGAAGAGCCAGGGGACATCACGATGGAGGAGGCAACGACCTCCGATGACATCGATCCGAGAATAACGGGAGCTGACTCCCAAGCCTCCTCCAGCGGGGAATTAGAACACTTTCAGGTAGCCGGCAACGACCCGACAAAAAAGCTTCAGGTAGGGAAGGATCTCCTTGAGGAGTCCAAAGAAGCTCTAAAAAGTTTCCTTCGAAAAAATTTGGATATCTTTGCGTGGAAGCACGAAGATATGGTGGGGATCGACGCACAAATAAGTTGCCACCACCTCAACATCGACCCCAAGTTCCCTCACACGCATGTAAGAGGGAGGCCACCGAATCTTTGAAAAGTCACGAAGCTTGAAGGAGGAGGTACACGTACTCCTCCAAAATAATTTCATACGAGAAGCCAGGTATCCGAAGTGGGTATCCAACCCAGTGTTGGTCAAGAAGTCGAATGGAAAATGAGAACTCGCATAGATTTCTCTAACCTCAACTAAGCTCGTCCCAGAGCGATGTTTTCCACCGCTTCGGATTGATCAATTGGTTGGCCACTGGCCGGACATGAACTCTTGAGTTTCATGGACGCCTATGTACCCGCCGATGAGGAGCACACGCGTCGTTAATGCAGACAAAGGGCTCTATTGCTACAAGGTCATGCCGTTTGGCTTGAAAAACGCCGGGGCGACATACCAAAGGCTCGTCAATAAGATGTTTACCGATCAACTCGGTTTGACCATGGAAGTCTACGTGGATGATATGCTTGTCAAAAGCTTAAGAGCCAAGATCACATACGGCATCCGGAAAAGACTTTCGAGACGCCCAGAGCTTACAAAATGAGGCTCAACCCTCAGAAGTGCGCCTTCGGAGTTGCCTCGGGAAAATTCCTGGGCTACATGGTAAACCAGAGAGGTATCGAGGCCAACCCCGAAAAGGTCAAAGCGCTGATAGAAATGAAATCACCCAGGAAACCCAAGGATGTGCAATGCCTCACGGGGAGAATGGAAGCCCTCGGCCGGTTCATTTCGAAAGCCACAGATAAGTGTCTTCCCTTCTTTAAGATCCTAAAAGGAGGGAACCGGTTCGAGTGGACAGAAGAATACAAGGATGCATTCCAAGCCTTGAAGGAACACCTTGGCAAAGCTCCTCTGCTATCGAAACCTAAACTAGGGGAGACACTACTGCTCTATCTCGCCGTCTTGGCCGAATCGGTAAGCTCAGTCCTGGTCAGGGAAGAGGGACATCAACTGCCGGTATACTATGTAAGCAAGGCTCTGCTAGGGGCGGAAACACGTTATCCAGACATGGAAAAGCTAGCATTGTCACTCATCACCGCTTCTCGGAAATTAAGGCCATACTTCTTGGCCCATAGCATTCACGTTCTGACCAACTTTCCTCTGAGGCAGGTAATGCAGAAACCCGACGCCTCGGGGAGGCTACTGAAGTGGGCAGTCGAATTGAGCCAGTTCGACATCACATTCAAACCCCGACCATCCATCAAAGGGCAGGCCTTAGCAGATTTCGTAGCAGAATTTGCTAACACATCCGTGATAGATACCTCGATGGATCCCGCAGAGCCACCCACTTGGTATCTCTTCGTGGACGGCTCATCAGGAGATGCGGGGTCGGGTGCCGGGGTGGTCCTCGCGAGCCCTGAAGGCCACAGACTGAACTGCGCAATCCGGTTTGACTTCAAAGCTTCAAACAATGTCGCAGAATACGAGGCTCTACTATCTGGCGTGCGTCTAGCCAAAGAAATGAAGATTCAGAGGCTCTCGGCTGCGAGTGACTCCCAGTTAGTAGTAAGCCAAGTAAAGGGAAATTTCGCCGCCAGGGAGAAAAATATGGCCTCCTACCTAAAACTGGTAAGAAATCTCATCCCTAGCTTTGATAAGTTCGAACTAGTTCAGGTGCCAAGGGCTGATAACGCCAACGCAGACGCTCTCTCAAAACTCGCGAGTAGCAAGGACTCCGAGCTTCTTAAAATAGTTCCCATCGAACACCTCAGTCGACCCTCCATAGAGGCGGTGATGGAAATAATGTGGGTCGAAGAGACCACCACATGGATGGATCCCATCCTCGCCTTCCTGAAAGACCAAACGCTCCCCATTGACAGAGAAGAGGCAAGGAGGCTGAGGAGGAGGGCTGCTCACTTCGTCTTATCAGACGACGTGCTGTACAAACGAGGCTACTCCCTACCACTCCTCAGATGTGTTGGAACGACCGAAGCGGATTACATCCTCCGGGAAGTTCACGAGGGAGTCTGCGGCAACCACACCGGAGGCCTAGCTCTGGCGCAAAAAATCCTCAAACAGGGATACTTCTGGCCTTCGCTAAAGAGAGATTCCTTGAATCATGCAAGGAAATGTGACTAGTGTCAACGCTTCGCCACCATCCCTTGTCTGCCCCACCAAGAACTTACCACAGTATCCAGCCCCTGGCCCTTCTCCAAGTGGGGGATAGATTTCATAGGACCTATGCCGAGGGGTAGGGGTAATGCCTGCCACGCCTTAGTCGCCATCGACTACTTCACAAAATGGGTAGAAGCAGAGCCAATGGCGAAAATCACCGAGGCTAACACCTCCAAATTCATATGGAAGAATATCATATGCAGGTTCGGAATTCCACATTCTCTGGTGTCGGATAATGGAAAACAATTCGACAACAAGAAGGTCAGGAGCCTATGCGAGGAGCTGGGAATCGCCAAGCACTTCTCTAGCCCTCACCATCCACGGCCAATGGTCGGTGTAGGCGGTCAACAAAACCATCAAATACACACTTAAGCGGAAACTTGAAGGATCAAAAGGGGCGTGGGTCGATGAACTTCCTCAAGTCCTATGGGCCATCCGAACTACCATGAAAACTCCAACCGGAGAGACCCCTTTCTCCATGGCATACGGCGCCGAGGCGGTAAGCCCAGTGGAAATTGGTGTTCCCTCGCCCCGTCGATTATTATTCAATGATCGGGTTAATGACAATCTGATGAGAACGGGTCTAGATCTGCTAAGTGAAAAGAGAGACGACTCCCAGGTGAGATTAGTGTCCTATCAAAGAAAGATGTCCAGATACTTCAACAAGAAGGTAAAGAAGAGGACCTTTCGCGTAGGAGACCTCGTCCTAAGGAGAGTGTTCCTATCCTCCAAGGAACACGGCGTCGGAACATTCGGGCCCAACTGGGAAGGACCATACAAAGTCGTTAGTGAAACACGACCCGGGACATATCGCATCGAAGACATGAACGCTAAATTGCAACTTCATCCCTGGAACGCCGAGCACTTACGCCGGTATTATCAATAGTTAGAATGGTCGTTATGAGGCCGAAAGCAATTTGCTTCGTTTTACTATTATGATGCGACTTGTCATATTTTATCTTAGTTATTCGATGGCCCAAACTCACGGCATCGGAAAGCAAACTCAAAACGAGATGTTTGTCATACAAGATCAAATAATAACCAAGACAAAAATTGAAAACGAGGCCCATAAGAAAAGTAAAACTTCATTTCATAATAAAGGAATTACAAAAGAAACTTGTACGAAGGTTACAGAGACATTACAAAAACTTATATAAAAAAAAAAAACCTAACTATCCTCCTCGCCTTCCACATTGGGCGGAGGGAACCTGGCTTCTAAAGCATCGAGGTTGAGGCTGGGATAGTCATTTCGGAGTACGGCCAGAACTTCCTGTTGCCCAACCCTAGCAAAGTAATTCGAGAAGTTGGTATAGGCTTCAGTGTTGTGAAAATTGGCCACAAAATCCGCCTCTGCACTCCCCAGCCTCGCCTCCACCTCTTTCTTCTCAGCAACCAGCCGAGCCACTTCTGATTCCGAGGAGGCCAAATTCCCCTCAGATTCTGTAGCGCCTCCTCGCGGGACTGGGCCTCATCCAGAAGCCTCCTCTTCTCTTTATTTGCAGCCTCCAGGGCCTCTGCAGCCACCATCTGAGCCGCATTGGCATTGTCCAGCTGCCTTGTCATTTTCAGGACATTGGAGTCGACTCCTTGGTCGACCTCCACCGTCTCGTAGGCCACACGAGCGCTGTCCAACGCGGCCTGCAGACCTTCCAGAGCCTGCTTGTGCTCCTTGTCATTTTTTGAGGCCTTGGCTTTGAGTTTCTTTTACTCCTGCACACGCGTTCTAAACTCGCCGAGCACCATCATCTGCATAGCCGAGGCCCTGATAGCCGAGGCCAGGCTGGCCTCCAAAACATCCTCGAGGTCCCCATGCGAGGAAAACTCTTCCCACTTAGGGGTGAAGTACCTCTTCACGGCCTGGGCCCCCAAGGAAGGATAGAATGGCAACTCCCGAAGCAAGTCTTCAGGGATCTTCGACCCGGAGCCGCCAATCAACTCCTTCAGCCTCCTTCTGGAGTCATAGGACCCCCCTCCGCTGCCCCCCACATCCTGGGACTTCGGGGGCCCCTCCAAAACCACCTTCCCCGCAGTGTTCACAGCCGTAGTCTGGCTGACCCGACCCGTCGGGCGAGGCAAACCACATCTTCATCTACCTCCACGCCTTCCTCTTGCCCGTGGAGGTTCTGACGAGGCGACTTTAGATTTCCTTTTCCTCAATAAAGGCTCGTCGCCCTCGGGACACTCACGTCATCGACCTCCACAACCTTCGAGGCCTCGATGTCGGCCCTATTTCCCCTCGGCTCGGTCCTCGATGACCTTCTTCACGGGCCTCCTCCTTAGATCCAAAGAGCCTGGGGCCTCGTTTGTTGCTTCGATAGGCAGGCCAAGGTTGGCCTCGAGCGCTTGCCTTGTTCTATATCAGCTGCAAAAACAAGGGTTTTAGTTTCACCTCAATTCTAAACAAGGCCCGAACCAAGCAAAGATGTCGGAACGTTACCTTTGGAGGCCATTAACCCTAATTCACTTAAACACCTCTGCCGGTTTAACAGAAACCTGTATCTCCTGTTCGACGGAGGCGACTGGTAGA
Organism: Forsythia suspensa; assembly: GCA_023638005.1. Lineage (NCBI taxonomy): Eukaryota > Viridiplantae > Streptophyta > Magnoliopsida > Lamiales > Oleaceae > Forsythia > Forsythia suspensa. The sequence goes on along the minus strand of CM042674.1, from coordinate 31,218,180 downwards.
TGGATTGAAGCACGTCAACCAGATCCTCCGACAACTCGCAACGGGGCAGCAATCCTAAAAAGGAAACCAACAACAAGTTAGATTATATTTTCACCTACGTCGAAAACAATCAGCTCACATCCCCCACTCACTTGCTATTCCGTAAAAACTGGACACATCCAGGTTTGGCTCAGGGTCCTCCGTTACCTCCGCCAATTACCCGACACCCGAACCGTGACTCCTTCCACTTGCTTTTATGGAAGAGGGCAGTCCGTCATCAAGGGGCTTGTGTGTGCTCCCACGGACAAAAGTAGTACCGACCAACCTCCTCCTCCTTGTCCTTCTTCCTTGGTAGTTTAAAATGGTTGGTATAGGGTCTGAACACGTGAAGGGCATCTCCAACCCCAACGAATGCCCGAACCACGTACATGCTCCCGCCATCCGACTCCACCGTTCGAGCCACACGAGTGGGAGCTAGCCCATAAGCCCGTAGAATCCGTCGGAAGAAGGGATGCAGAGGCAGTCGCAGCCCACCCACAAAGGCATTTAGGTGCAAGGCTGTGCAACCCCTCCTCGGAACACAGGCTCGTTCATTTGCCTCCGGAAGTATGAGTTCAATGTCCCCAGGCACCCTGTACTGCTCCCTCAACGACACCAAGTCCCCTTCCACCATTATCGAGGGGACATCCATCGCGGTCCACCTAATTGGATCGGCCTCAAACGGGTTTGTTCCCTCTGCTACCCTAGGCAGTAAGGATACGTTCATCACCTCGCTTGTCGATCCACAAACGCCTCGAATAGGCATCACCGCGGCCATTTCGGGTGAGACGGGTCGGGACTCCCCGTCCTCAACGCGACCAGAAGCCTCGTTATCACCAAACTCCGCGGACATTGTCAAAATTAAAACAAAATCAATTAAGTAAAGGGACTCTAGATAGAGGGTTTACCTAAACCTAACTCTTCGCCGGAAACGGAGATGGGAACTAACGCCGGAAAATATCGCCTGAAGTTTAGAAAGACACTGCAAATCTCTCAGAAAAGCGTAAAGGATAAAATTATAACCCCCCTCACCTATTTATAAGCAAATGCGAATGATATCACACCGTTGGATTTACCAGAATTCCATCCGTACCGTCCGACGGCTTCAGTCCATCTCTGCCCTTGAATCTGAAAAGACGCGAGGAACCATTTCAATGAACGCCTGCGATGCGGGCGTGCTCACCACGCGCGCGTCATTTCTCGATACCATCAAAGCCCCCATAATTAAACACCATCATTACCCGCGGCCGTCTTTTCACCATACCCAAAAAGGACGTGCGTCAGGCTACCCAATCAATCTATGACCCGTAGATTGAACCATTAATTGCCCTGCAGCATGCCTCTTCATCTCCCACTTAGGACTCGACATCAACGCCTCCCCACTTGGGGCTCGGAGCCTAGGCCTCTCCCAACCTGGGACTCGGCTTTTTCGCCTCCCCCACTTGGTCTCGGAGCCTAGGCCTCTCCCAACCTGGGACTCGGCTTTTTCGCCTCCCCCACTGGGGCTCGGAGCCTAGGCCTCTCCCAACCTGGGACTCGGTGCTTTCGCCTCCCCCACTTGGGCTCGGAGCCTAGGCCTCTCCCAACACAGGGACTCGGCGCTTCGCCTCTCCCACTTGGGCTCGGAGCCTAGGCCTCTCCCAACCTGGGACTCGGTGCTTTTGCCTCCCCACTTGGAACTCGGAGCCTAGGCCTCCCCCAACTTGGGACTCCGCGCTTTCGCCTCCCCCACTTGGGACTCAGAGCCTAGGCCTCTCCCCACTTGGGGCTCGGAGCCTAGGCCTCTCCCAACCTGGGACTTGGTATTTTCGCCTTCCCCACTTGGGACTCGGCGCTTTCGCCTCCCCCACTTGGGGCTCGGCATTCGCCTTCTCCACTGGGACTCGGCGCCTAGGCCTCTCCCACCACCAACATCGTCAAGGCCCGCCACCCACATAAATGAACGTCCCGGGCCTTGTGGGACTTAAATCTCTACCTCAAACTTTAAAACAAACATCCAAGTCCAACATCCCCCATGAATGACGGATTCTGAACTTGGGGGACTATTGTTACGCACCAATCCTACACGGCGGCCCGTGGCGCCCACGCAGCATTAGCCATCCCACCGGCAGCCGTGGCGCCATCGCGGGCGTTTGGGTCGACCCCAACCTTTTCTCGAGCGGTGCAGGCCGACCTTGACCCTTCTCTACGAGGCGGTGCGCGCACCGACGAGGTAGGTTACCGAGGCTCATTGGTCGGAGCGACCCAATTGGCCGACCACAGTTTGCGTGCCGGTGAAGCCTCCCCTGTAACTCAACCTTGACAAGAGTGATGGGACAGCACGCCAAGGCGGCTTGTCATGGTCATAGCTCCTTAGATTGCGGCTGAAAGTGAGTTTCCCATTAATGCTAACGACGTGACACCAAGGATGTGACTTGAGAACCCCTCAGATAGGGCCACGTGTCGCACATCAAGAGGGATCGTTCCCATAGAATTTGTCTATAAATACCAAACTCACTTCACAAGACAAGGATGTTGAAAATATTACTCTGAATATATACATAACAAGTCCTTTATTCTAACTATTCTCAAGTGTCCCAAACGCCCGGGAATCTGTTAGTCCGAGGCCCTCAGGCTGCCACCTTTGTCTTATAGGGTCCTTGACCTTTTATTCTTCTCCCGTTCGGACCAAGGTATATCTACGTGGTTGAACAAACCACGTGGCAGTCTTGATAGGGAGGAAAATCCACGTAGGCAGAGGTAGCGTGGGGATCCTGTTGGCAGCCATTTTTGGAGGTCAACAGAATCCATGGGAAAATCTGTAGGCTTTGCATTCAACATCCCCATGTCACCTAAAATCTCCAACACATATTTTTTCTGGGATAAACATAAACCTTTGGTTGATTTAGCCACCTCAATGCCTAGAAAAATTTTAAAGTGCCAAGATCTTTGATTCGAAAACGACTATGAAGAAAATTCTTAAACTGCTGGATAATTGAATCATTGTTGCCAGTAATGACCATAAACATAAACAAGGATGGATGTAAAATATGAATATGATTGCTGGGTGAAGAGGGAATAATCTGATTTTGATTGAAAAAAACCGGCATCAATAAGAGCTGCAGAAAATTTTGCAAACCATTGGCGAGATGCATGTTTCAAGCCATAAAGAGATTTGTGAAGCCAGCATACAACACTACTCTCACCTTTTCGATCAAAACCAAGAGGAAGATTCATATAGACCTCTTTAATCAAGTCACCATGAAGGAAAGCATTATTCACATCCATCTAGTGAAGAGACCAGCCACGAACAGAGGCAATAGAGAGAAGACAACAGACAATGACCAGCTTGGAAACCGGGGCAAATGTCTCTTGGTAATCAAGGCCCTCTAAATGAGTGTATCCTTTTGCAACTAGACAAGCCTTGTAACGCTCAATACTACAATCTGAATGATGCTTAACCATGTAAACCCATTTACAACCAATGGGTTTCTTGTTAGGCGGTAATGGAACTAGAGACCAAGTGTGGTTCTCGTCCAAGGCTTTCAACTCAGTAGACATCGCCTCATGCCAAATCGAATCTAAGGCAACCTGTGAAAAACAAGAAGGTTCTACAATGGAGGATACATCAACGATAAAATAATGATATGAAGGTGAAAGGTTGGAATAAGAAATCACTTGCGATAAACTGTGGAAAACACCTGACAAAGCAACCGATGCGACCGGGCTAGAGAGAGAGACTTGTCCACAATGAAATCCCTGCAAAAATTTAGAAGGTTCATGACGATATTATGGTGAAAAATCAAGGCAATACGATGGTAAAATTGGTATAGTAGAAGCAGGGGGCGGAGCCATAATTTTTATTCAATGTAGGCGAGATGTTAGCACAAAATATGAAAGTTCAGGAACCAAAAATGAAATTATGTTATTAAGTGTAGGCCAGATAGTCATGCAATCATGTTATTTCTTAATTTCTCAATGTTGAGGGACCAAAAGTAAAATTTTGAATTTAAAATACCATTCTCTCTCTTTCACACACTTTTCAAATCTTTATAAAGTTACACACACACACACACACACACACACACACACACAGGGTGTCAGGCACACCGACCGAACCCAAGATCGGCCCACCCGCCTCGACCGGAACAGGTGGCCCGTGAGCCGGGCGCCGTGTCGTTCCTGGGCCGAGAAGGCCAACCCATGGGCGCGTTCACGGTAGAAAGAGGCCAACCGTGGTGGGAATTTCAAAAAAATTAATTTTATTCATACGGTCCGAACCGGATCGAACCATGACCCATATGGGCTCGACCCAGTATGGGCCAATGGGTGGGCGGGCTTTTGAAAAAATTTCGTGGTTGGGCCGACCCGGCCCGCAACCCATAGTGTGCGGGCTTTTTCGAACGCAGTGCTACTTACCGGAGGCTCATCGGGCGGGCCGACCGACCCGCCTAACCCTGATTGACACCACTACACACACACACACACTACATCTACGCCGAAAGCTTTATTCTCTTCATCATCTTTCATTTTCCTCCATTTCTTCTTTATTTCTCTATAATTTAGTACAGGCGAATTTTTGCTCTTATACAGATTTCTTAAAATTCAGTGCAGGTGGCCACCAACGCTCGGCTACACATGGATCCATCCCTGAGTAGAAGGTCGTCGACTAGTCAACAGAAGGGAGTGATCGATAGACAGGCCAATGGGATCTACAAATGCGGGTAAAGAAGATGATGGGATGGATAAATCTGTAAAATCAAGTGGGGAAGACACGACCGAGTCAACCACGGACGATTTTGGGTCAGATGAGGACGGTTCAGCAAAACTGGATATGGTTAAATCAGGGTCAGGAATAGGAAGTAAAATTGGGCCGGAAAAACCAGGCTCAAGGAAATTGGATGGACCGGTGTCTTCGGATGAATGTAGGGACTGTTTGGTTGTTGCAAAAGGAAAAATGGACTCATGAAAATAAACATCCCGACTGATAAAAAAAATTTCTGTGGAAATATCATAAAGTTTGTAACCCTTGACCCCATGTGGGTAACCAAGAAAAACGCATTTGCGAGCACGTGGGGAAAATTTGTCAAGACCATGAAATAAAGTAGAGGTATATGCTAGACAACCAAAAACACGTAGGTGATCATAACGAGGTAGGTGTCCAAAAAGACGGTCATGTGGTGTGACATTTGATAGAGGGGTAGATGGGAGCCGATTAATCAAATATGTAGCTGTTAATATGCATTCTCTCCAAAACAAAATGGGCAAATGAGCCTGAAAACAAAGGGCTCTAGCAGTATTTAAAATGTCTCTGTGTTTGCGCTCAACAAGACCATTTTGTTAAGGAGTAGCAACACATGATGTTTGATGTATGGTGCCAACAAAATCAAAAAAAATTCGTAAGCTAGTAACCCAAGCCATTGTTAGATCTAATGACTTTGATAGAGTTTTGAAATTGAGTGTTTACCAACTTAAAGAAATTTGGTAAAATGGTGCGAACATCAAATTTTTGATCTAAAAGATACACCTATGTACATCGAGAATAATCATCGACAATAGTTAAAAAATAACGAGCACCACAAGTAGAAATATACTTATAACCACCCCATATATCAACATGAATGAGATCAAATAAAGTACTATAAATTGAATTACTTGCAGTAAAAACTAAACGAGTTTGTTTTGCCAGTGGGCATACATGACAAGTATGTTGAGATTTATTTGAAACGTAAGGAGACAAAATATTCATCCGTTTAGATGATGCATGTCCTAAACGTTGGTGCCAAATATCAAAAGAGATTGATAAATAAGAAGAGCCAGAAAATGGCGTATTATTTTGCAAAAAATAGTAGAGGCCTCTATGTTTTCTACCCAGTCCAATCATAAATAAGAATTAGGATAAAAATGAGAAGAGCATTTTCGGGAGGTAACTAATTATTTGACTGAAATTAAATTAAAACCAAAAGACGGAACACAAAAGACATTGTGTAGAGTAATTGAATTTGATAACCGAACAATGCCTATATGAGAAACAGAAGCATGATAACCATCCAGTAATTTAATAGAAAAAGGAATACTAACTGGAACAAAATCAGTAAAAAGAGAAATACTGGAGGCAACGTGATCTGTTGCACCAGAATCAATAAACCAGTGAATCAGGAAATGAAACTCCAATAGTAGTATCTGCCATATTAACACTTGGTTGCCCAGAACCCGATTTTAGAAAGAGAGGAACCTATTGGAACCATTGGAATATGCATTCGCCGGCAAAGCAAGGGCTATATGCGTTAGCAAAAGATGAGCCGGATGGGACTGATGCAACTGATGTCCTTTGGGATAACCATGAAGGGCATATCAATCATCAATGTGGTGATATCTGTTAGAACAGTGACTGCAAGGGCCCGGCTTCTTAGTCCTTTTCTTGGTCTGCTTAGAGAAAAATCGAGAACTTGAAATCGCCAAGGTCATGGAATCCGACAAAGAAGGCACCGGATTCGAAATAGATCTCTGTTGTTCTTCAGATAGAAGCAAGGCATAGGCCCGACCAACAGAAGGAAGGGGATCCATAAGAAGAATTTGGCTCCTTGTAGGGCCATAAGAATCACCCAGCCCCATTAAAAATTGAGTAAGTTGATCCTGTTCAACATTCCGCATAAATTTCATAAGGCGGTAGTGCATAGAGGAATATCAGTAATATTTGTTAATTCATTCCATAAAGTTAAAATAAGAAGAAATGGAAGAGAAATCCTGAGAACAAAGAACAATCTCTCGATGTAGTTGATATATATGAGGGCCGTTACTTTGGGCAAATCGATCTTCAAGCTCCTTTCATAGAGTATGACAGTCAGTGACGTACACAACACGGGCGGCAATGTCAGAGGCGACAGCATTAAGAAGCCGGGACTTCACCATGGCAGTACATCGAAACCATGTAGGATATGAGGCATTTGCACGGTTCGGTGCTTCAAGGGTGCCATCAATGAAGCCAAGCTTATTCTTGGCGCTCAATGCAGTGCGGAAGTTGCGACTCCAAGAAGCATAGTTGGAGCTAGAAAGAACTTGAGAAACCAAAATTGTACCAAGGTTGTCCGAGTGATGAATGTGAAAAGGATTGGAATCGGATTGGATGATAGATTCACTGGCCACGGAGTCCAATGAGAAGAGACAAAAAGAATGAAGAAAATGACTTCGTTTCTATACTTATTGCTCTAATACCATGAAGAAACAGATAATTCAACTTTTTAATTTTCATTGATGATGAGTTTTGTTATATATACAAAATGTTATGAAGATAAGTAAAACTAATTTCTACAATATTGGGATCAGACTATTTCCTATAACAAAAAAAAAATATAAAGAATAAAAATAGTTTGTTACATAAAATCTGGACAATCTTTACACTATCTGCGCATAATAACACAAACTATAAACTGGATGCAATGTTTCTCTTGCACTGCCAATAGACAATAACCATTATTTATCCAGCAAGCACAGCCCACAAGCAATACCATAAATTGTACGCGACAAACTCGACTCAGACACCTCTTCGAAGGGCTAATTACCTCGATACTCACAAACGACTGGAATCTTTGCTATGATGAATGGCAACCTTGAAGTAATAATTCATGTCCGAATACTGATGAATAGTACACTAATTGCAATCCAACCCACATTCTACCAGTACAGGCTCATCTGACTTGGCCAAGAATGGATCTACTCGAACCCACATAAGGGATAGTATCGAAGCAAGTAGTATTGACCAGACAACAATGATTGTAGGTGTCCGGTTTTGGCGTCCCAGTAGACCCTTGAGGAAAGGATACAAATGTACGATTACCCAGAAGGCGAAAAAGAGTTTACCGATCAAAGGTCCCCACGACTGGTATCCATTGTTAATTGCATTTGAAATTCCAGCAATGACTCCAATCAGGTTTAATATCAGAAGTGTAGTTGGAGGAATGAGCAATGTCGTCCACCTGAATGCGTACAAGTCCGAGAAGTCTTCATCGTCTCCTACTTTTGAAGTAACGGTGAAGTTCGTGTCGACACCAGCTAGTACTTTCAAGAGTCCCTGAAAGACTGCAAAAAGATGTGCTGAAACACCTCCGATGACCCAAAATTGCTCGTTTCTCCACCAATCCTCGACGCCAACACCACTCCATCTCATTTCCAGGATACTAGTCGAAAATATACAGATAAAGAGGGACAAAAACCACAAACTCGCAGAATTGCTTAGCTGCAAAAACAAGTAATTCAAATTGATGTCACATGTATAAAATACGAACTTTGTTTAACAAAAAAAAAAAAAAAATTTGAATCCATACCTCTGGAATTATAAAGTGTCCCGTTAACAAGCATATAGCAGGTAAGGTGCAGTAAGCCACCAGTGGAAATGATGTCAATGGGTATATCGTTGCGTTAATGTAGGACAAACGCTCCAACCATTTCAAACCCCCTCCATACCCGTACCAGAGAGGGCAATGCCTGCTTAGAAAAATTTCAACAGAACCAAGGGCCCAACGAAGTACCTGATGCAGACGGTCCGATAGATTGATTGGTGCAGAACCTTTGAATGCTGGCATTGAGGGAACGCAATAAATAGATCGCCATCCACGGCAGTGCATTTTAAAACCAGTTAAGATGTCTTCTGTAACAGAACCATAGATCCACCCAACCTAGATACAGTGAATTGAGAAACACCAACACTTTGCAGAATAAATGGCAAAAGGGACTGATATTACATTAACTCAAGGACAAACTAAGGCAACAATCAACCTCATGTAGTCTTGTAAGACTATAGCATACCCAACTTTTTCCACATATCCACTACTTTGGTTTATGATGTAAAGATAACACTAATCATTTGTTTAAATGAGTTTGTTCCCTTTGACAATATTTTGTAATTGATCCCATGTTACCCCTCTTAAGGAAAAAAATTGGCATTGGTTTCTCTGGGCAAAATTATTTTACGGTGTTTGAATTTCAAACCGGAGAATACATTGACTTATTAACTGAGACATATTTTTGGAAGCCCTTGATTTCGTTGATCCATAATAGTTGTCCTAAAGTAAACTTTCTCAGCTTACAAAAATCCAATGATCTATCTGAATGTTACTTTTAATTGTAATTGTTAGATAATTTTTCTAACTGAATATCATGGTCAAAGAATGAATTATGTTCTTTTGACAGTTCTTCAAGATGAAATGTCACAACATTAAGATTCTGCAATGCAAACATAAAATACGAAAGCAGCAGAATTGTAGTAATACTACCTCTTTTCCCCAGTCTGTCTTGTCTTCATAACCACAGCTAATCACATGAATGGCTTCCTCCAACAAAGAGGCAGGGCTAGCATTTTTAAGGATTCCACCATCTTCAATTAGTGTTGAGGCAACAAAAACAGAAGATTGACCGAATTTGTTCTTTAGTTTTTTCTCAGGCAGCATTGGTGATTTCTCACTCTCGGTTACTGTAAAGAACAATGAGATAAATTGGAAAGAAACGTTATATGTTTGTGTCAGAAGAACATTTAGAATGAACCCGTGATATCTTAATATTTTATATTCTTTTCTTTTTCTTTGCTCTTACAATAGTTGATTTCTAAAATATCCCAAAGTATGCGGTGATAGGATTTACACCCTGCCTCAAATGAGTTTGATAAGAAAAGTAATCAAGCTTAAGACTTAATACAAGTGCAAACTGCAAAAATTAGTTACAGCAGATCATTTTCTGTCCACAGTTGCCAATTCAACTGGTTAACTCAACAAATATCAATTGAGCAATGTCCCAACTGAGTTTTCGCCCTTTAGTTGTCTCATGGATTATTATTGGATTTTCTGATTATTATTATTGGTTGCAATATGAAATTATTGCAAGGTTTCATGAACTTCTTTACAACCTCACTTTTCGTTTATTCAGGTCCACCTCTATCTACAACACTTTGATATATACGGGTTTAATCCTCAACAACTCAGCTCCACTGGTGATCTCTAGGATCTCCATCGAACATCATCTTAGATGTATGGGTGCTAATCCATAGTATTGTTTTAATATATTGCTTCAACTGTTCAAATTCTTTTGATGCTACACAAGAAAATATATATATATATAATCACAAATAAATTAATAAAGACTGGTCATATTGGCAAGTAGAACACCTGCCTAGTTGTTCGCTATCATTTGGAATTTGATCAGTTAAATATGCTTCTCGTTTTCAGACATTTCAAATTTCTTTCTTTTCTAGTCAAAGAAGTTAAGGCCTTACGTTTCTCTTCTTCTATCTGCATAAGGTGTTGTTTAATAATACGATATAATCTAATGTGTGACGTACTTTATAATATTAAGAAGCAATTATTTGATATGCTTCCAGTTACTGAATGATCCTGCTGAACTCAAGATTGTCATATCAGTTTTCATACATGAGAAGATGAATGGCATACACAGAATTATTCCATATATGAGACTAACCTTCAATGGACTCTTCAATTTCCTCCGAAGCATGTGTAGGTGTCTTCAAATTGTCCTTAAAATCCTTCTTTTTCTTCTCGGAAGCAGCCATTTTAGCTTTCTTTTTCTTCCTTTCAGAACAACAAAAGCACCACCTTGGAAAGCAATTGCAAGTTCTTCTAGAACCCTTCTTTGACTTCGGGGCATCATAACCATAAAATGCCCGTCTCCTAAACACACTGCCTGTCCCAACATAGATGGGCCCTTGAATCCCATCCAGGCCTTTCATGTTAATCTGGTAAATTCAACTTATGAAAATTAGGGGTTCGGAAAGAAAATCCCAAAAACAAGAATGAAGAGGCAAACCAAAATAGGTGCCTTCTAACACATAAAAGAAGTGCATGCTTACATCAAAGAACACAGTGTTCCGATTAGCATATCTATCGCTCCTATCAATTCCATCAAACCTCTGGGGGAACTGTACATAGCAAACCTTTTTCCGTAACAAAGGATCCATCATAAAGCACATTGCTTCCCTGAGAGCCTTGCTATTATTGATGTAGTGATCACAATCCAAATTCAACAAATAAGGAGCATTAGTGAGAATAGCTGAGACACGAACCTGTTCACAAAGCAACCCACTAATGTTACCTATGTCATATGACTATTAAAGGGAAAAAGGAGAAAAAGGCCAATACAGAGAATAAAGCTCTAATGAAAATAGAAGAACAAAACGAAATCAAGATAAAGATTTGTGTGGATAGGCTCAATGAAGACTTCACCAAAAGCAAAGACAGTGAGTCAAATATAGAAAATTTCAATGATCTAATAAAATCTTCTCTATGTTTGTACTCTCTGTTAAATGAGCAACTGCAAAGCTTTGAAAGGCATAAACCAGAGAAAAAATCGCAACTTTTTGCGCAATATCTGTTCATTTTATTTTGTACTGGTCAGAAGTTTTACCAGGCTGCAATATCTAAGGCTGGTTGGCTAGCATTCTGGAGGCAAGAAAATCAGCTCCTGGAATAAATGAAAGGGATGTACTCCGAAGCATATTTGGAGGGCCATAACGAGGTTAAGAATGTGTTAAACAATGGAAAAGCTTCTGAGTGGTCCCTCTAGCTAAGCCATAGGATAGAGGTTGAGGCTGATGGTATCCAGGTAACTAAGCTTGAGAAGGCAACTAATGTTCGTGTTCTTTATAGTTCACAGAATGGCTATGCACTGATCAAACTAAGTTTTAGCTCGCGAAATATATACTACAAAAAGTAGCCTATACCGGGGAAAAAGGAACCTCTTAGTACCCTATAGAGTTAGGTAAGGATGTAAACTGGACGTCATTAAATGTTCAAATCCAAACTGGGAAAGGATAGGGAGTTCAAACATACTACATGATAGTGAACATGATTAATATTCCATAAAGCTTTTAAATAAAATAAGTAGGGGGTATAATTGAAATGAGAAAGTTTAAAACACATATCTCTCTGTGACTTTTAGGTATAGTATGCATAATGTATTCTTCACGAGGCACTTACCAGTGCATTCATTGCACCAGCCTTTTTGTGGTGATTAAAACCAGGTCTTTTTTCCCTGGAGACATACACCAAACGTGGTAATTCGTTTCCATCAATGTCTTGCCCCCCGCTTTGGCCTAGAAATACCTAAGAAAGATCAGAAAGATCCTTACTTCCAAATATACCAAGTCAGGTATCTAATAGCAAGATAAATTTCATATATACAAGTACCTGAATCATTCCAGGATGATCTCGGACATTATTTCCAGGCCAAGGGGTCCCATCCTGCATTGTCCACCCTTCTTCTGGAACTTTTTGCACTTTGGCAACCAAAGCATTAATATGAACTTTGAACTCCTCATACTCTCGCTACAAAGACATCACAGTTGATGATAAACATGAACACTAGAAAACAAATGAAGTCGGATGCAGATCATGAGGTATAACTAATTGTAAGATCATTGGACCAAAAGTCATCCCTTTATTTGAATTTGAAATCCACTGGACACATCTACAATATAGTAAATTCTCCTACCTTCATAGCTCGTCGCTCCTTCACAAATGAAGGTAACACCTTGTCCTTCAGATAATCCATCTTTTGCGCAAAATACCACTCAGGTGCCCTTGGCTCAATGTTAAATTTCTTGCAAAAAGGTACCCACTTCCGTGCAAACTCAGATGTTTCTGACAAGGCTTCGAACGTCAACATGGCAGCTCCATCATCAGATACGTAGCAGGACACCATGTCAACGGGATAGTCCACTGAAAGAATTGACAACACCGTGTTTGCAGTGACTAAAGGGGGTTCTTTCAAGGGATCTACTGTACTGACAAATATATCAACTGATGAAAGCCCAGAAGGTTGGCCTTCCTTTTCATACCTGAATATCGTAGTAATCAGGATTACAGATAATTTAAAATATGAAAATGTTAGAAGACAATCAGCATATTTGAGAGTAGAGAAACAAAAACACATGCAAACACAGAGCAGAGGATGACTACATACCTTAAGGACAATCTATCCAGGTAGGTGTCCCTGTCAATTGGGAGCCATTTTGGGAACTGATCAAGAATCCATGAAATTGCAAACCAAATCTCACATATAATTGATACAAGCCACAGTGCATAAGCATCCTTCACAGGATGCGTGATGCGGTAATGGAAGAAAAATCCAAGAACTACAAGGCGGATAATAATAATCATTCGATAGGGGTTGATTTGACTTGATTGAATGGGTACTTTTCTTGATAGTGGCTGCCTAGCCTCAACCATCCTGGTCACAGGCACACAAAACATATAGAGTCAGTTCAAGTATTTGATGAACAAAAAAAAACTACGCTCGAGCCCCAGTGTTTGAAAATTGACCAATTTTCATAGTCCTATATCAGCAGGTATTGTATGTTTTGAAAAGAAAAGCAAATAAATTCATTTAAATGAAATCTAAACAAATTAACCCAACTGTTTCACTCAACTTTTGCTTACAATAACCTTACTGAGCTTCACACTGTTATATTGTAGGCTGTACTACATCAGTACGTATCAAAAATTTCAACAAGAAGCCTCGTGCTATTCTTATATTAAGTTTTTTATTGCCCCAACCCGAGTTTCTTTGCTTTCACAAACTAATGACGCCCTTATAACCAAGGAAGAAGATTGGCTTCTGGAAACATTCATTTGATTTATTTATCCAGATATTATGTTGCTTAACTTTTAGGACTTAAAATGTTACTTACTATTTAACAAAATTATACCTTCTTACAGTTCTACACCAATGTTACCACACACTTAATTTTAAGCAAATTAGAAACAAGAGGCTGTGGTACTATAAATGCCACTAGTTATGTTCCTCAAGTCCTTACAAGGATATATCTGGCTCTTCTCCATCATCATCCGAATCTTTGCCTCCATTTTCATGCTTCATGTTATTTATTCTCTCTTGCTTCCGTTTCCAATTCTCCATCCTCTCTTTCCAGGTTACACTACCATAGCCATACGCAGCCAAATCCTTCGAAGGGTCCAACGCTCTAGGTTGAACTGCAGAAGAAAATTTGAGGGTGACAGGATTTTTCCTTCATAAACAGATAAGAGCCTTGATTTTCTAGCAGAAAGAGCCAATATCTGGGGCAACATTAGTACCTGTAACTGGAAGGCAGTAATCAGTCCAAGACTGAGGATGAACTCTTTTACCAACACCAACATATGCAGGGACCAGAGCATGCCGTTCAGGTGGGATATCATCAACCTGCGATTAACCATTGTTTGGTGAATGAGGAAAATTTCAGAAATATCAAGCAAGCTCACCAAATAGAGAGAGGAAGAACAATAAAACTGCCATGTCACCATATTTAAATTGGCAATGATGAAACAGAACAAGAAAGAATATACAATATTGTTGGGAAGCAGAAAATTCGTAACACTTCAGAGGCTTTCACAAGAAAACCAAAAATGAAGGGAGAACGAGAGGCTACCGTGCTGCCATCAGTGAGGAGGAGTACTTGAGAAGGCAGGGTGTCATGGACAACCCCTGAAGGCACAAGTGCGAAATCCTGCTGCTTGAACTCGTTCTCAAGGTCATCAATGTCATCCTCTTCTTCATCCCCGTTGACCCTAGCACAGCCCTTGAGACGTTTGAACCTGGTTTTGCACTGAGGGCAGACCTGGCTTCCTTCGCGACGCTCGTACTCATAGCAAGTCCTACAAATGGGGAAGGCGCATTCGTTGCAAGCCACAAACAGCTCTCCATCCACTGTCAGTCCAACATCGTCTCCACATATCTGGCATATTTTCCGGATTAACTGCTCTGGCGGCTCTCGCTGAAAGCAGCATCAGAGTGAGGAAATCACATGTAACTTGACAAAGAGAATTTGGATCTTCGTACGCCGAATTCAAGTAGTAATTATTGGAATACTTACCAAGAACTCTCCATCGCGACGGATGACAACAAGCTCGTTCCGGTTGTGAGAACCAGCTATGAAGCCTACACTGGCCTCCATAAAACTACCAAACTTTCTCTCCAGCAGAACTTACAAAGAGATTTGAGTAAGACACTGCAACCCCCAGATATGATTTCGTATTATCACCATGCTTGAATTAAAAACTGAGCCTAAAACTTCATAGTTGGAGCAGCTGGCCACGGATTTGGCTCTTACAAGCTACCATGCAAGCTGCCTTCAAAAGGCAGTAATCTAATAAGTCCCACGGAGCCTTCTTTGGAATTACTCCTTTCTTGTGATTGGGATGGCAATCGCCAATTAAATTAACGAATAAATAAATTGATTTTCATGCACCCTTTGCTAATACAAAGGCCTCTCTGACTGAAAAACCGATGCATCAACAAAGATGCAAAGAAAAATCCGCCAGCCGTCCCCAAGAAAGCAAAAGGATACATTATCCACATATTTGAAATTAAATAATGAAACAAAACTATTCAATCAAAACCCACGAAAGACAACGACAATGCTTCCAGCTATGGCTTTGGCCTTTGAGTGCTCAGAAGCCACTTAGCCAGCCTTGCAATGAAGTATATACCTTCACTGTTCGGCAGTCCATTGAAACCAGCTTGTAAGGTGAGGTACCAAAGTTCAACCCGCGACGGGTGTAAAGCCGGCCATGCTGTCTTCGGAGTGGCCCGCCATTGTTAGAAACCATGAGGTTGTGGTACTATAAATGGGTATGTTATGTTCCTCGAGTCCTGACAAAGGGTACAACCCTCCTCCATTGCCGTCTGAATCTCTACTTCCTTTTTCATGGTTCAATGTATTTTTTTCTCTTGCTTCCAGTTCCAATTCCCGATCCACTATTCCAGGCTACACTACCATAGCCATATGCTGCCAAATCCTGGTTTATTGCCACCCCCACCCTACCCCGTTTGTAGCGACGTTCATGAAACCATGAATCATGAATGTTAATTATATATGTATGTATATTTTGCTTAGTGGTGTCAATACGGGTAAGGCGGGCCGGGTCGGCCCGCCTCCGATGAGGTCCGGTAACAGCCCGCGTTCGAAAAGTCCGCGCTACTGCGGGTTGCGGGCCGGGTCGGCTCAGCCCACGAATTTTTTTCAAAAGTCCGGCCCACCCATTGGCCCATACGGGTCGAGCCCATATGGGCCGCGGTTCGATCCGGTTCGGCCCGTATGAATAAAAATTTAATTTTTTTTGAAATTACTAAAAAAAATTAGTTACTTATTGTAATTCCAAAAAAAAATGTTTACATATATAACAAAAAATGTGTTAAATTACTAAATAAAAAATAAATAACAATGATAAATTCACATTTTTTAATTTTTTAATTCAATTTCTATTATTTATTTATATATTTAAAGACTAAAACGTGAATGCATTAGTCACATCTTTCACTTTAAACGGCTCTCTACCATTTGTTTTTTTTTTTTTTTAAATATCATTTCAAATAAGAAAGTTTGAATTTTCTACCCATTTTTTTTTTAAAAAAAATCAAAGCGGTTCACGGGCCGGCCCGGGTTGGCCTCTTCGGCCGATGGGCGGCCCGCTGGTTGGCCTTCTCGGCCGTGAACGACCCGCCGATTCACGGCCGGCCGCGGTTCCGGTCGTCGAGGCGGGTGGGCGATCTTGGGTTCGGTCGACCACTTTGTCTTGACACCTCTAATATTTTGCCCTCCAACATTTTTCCTTCCTACATAAAAATCGTGAAAATCCTGACTCATTGAAGGTGTTGGCAGGGTGGGTGTGAGCACGTTTGGCAAATTTATAAGTAAATTTCAAAATAAATATTTTTTTTATTAAAGAAAGTTGAAAATTATTTTGATCAAAGAATTACTTCTAACAAATTTTTTAAAAAATTAGTATAAGGTGCTTATAACAAATTTTTCGATAAAATGGTTTACAATACATCATTAAAAGGTTAATAATTTATTTAAAAAATGCATGTTTGCTATAAGGTGAAGACTATACAAGAGACTGCTATTGACATGAGATTATCTTGTAACTGTTGAAAAACAAATAATAAAAAGTTGGTAAAAGAAGAGGTAATCAAAACAAGGCTAAACAAATTAATGGACACAAAGAAAAACTTTTTTCATTTTAAGCAAGGCTAAAATTAAATTATAATTCCACACTAAGTGTATCACAATTTTAACCAAACGTCCAAAGAAAAATTTTACGAAGAAATAGGGACAATATTCACGAAGAAAATATAATGGAAGAAAAACACTATTTTCGATTATTGAAGAAAACTCAAAAAAATGGCAGGGAACCAATTCACAAAATGGAAGAGCAACTAATAGAGGAAAGGGGAGGGGAGGAGAGGGGAGGGTTTTGTTTGCTGGATGATTTCACTCACATTTGAAGATAGATAGGGTCAAATATTTATATAACCAACATATAGGATTCAGTTTTATCTATACTAAAACTCTAGAAGAAGACCACTACCTTTAAACAAACAGATAAGATTGGTTCAAACTCGATTACTTGAGCAATTACGATTGGTTACACTTTAAAAGTGGCCATTATCCAAATTCGACCCAACTACCAAGATTTTGATTTATTTTCTATTTTGAACGGATCAACAACTCTATACAAGCTAAGTTTCAACAAGAAACTGAAAGGAATGAATATCAGCAACAATGGAGGAAAAACATTTCAAGTGTGTATCTTCATTCATTCAATAGACATTTTATACAATAGATGGACAACAGATTTTGCCTTGTTATTCCTCACTAGCTAATAACTATTTTACACGTATGAAGTAATCTAACAAGGTCCATAAAATTCAGGAAATGCATGGAATCTGTTGCATCAACCAATCTGCAGAATTTATATTCAATGCCCTTTTGAAGCACATAGGTCCTTGATTAATTGTTTACTGTCATTTAACATCCTCTCTCAAGTTGGAGGGGACTTTAGTCACTCCAAGCTTGCTTTTCAAATAATTGAATCTAGAATGAGATAAAAGTTTAGTCATTAAATTTGTTGTTTGATCAAAGTAAGGAATATACTTAATTTCCAACTGTTTCTCCAACACTTTGTCCCTACCAAAATGAATATCCAATTCAATATGTTTTGTACGAGCGTGGAACACTGGATTTGATGCAAGAGCACTAGCACTTTGATTGTCACACCATAGCACTGGTTTTTCTTCTTGATTAAGTTTGATTTTCCCAAACAATGATTGCAGCCAAACAATGATTAAGTTTGATTTCAAATGTAGCTTGAGCTAAGGCCCTATACTCAGATTTTGTATTGGACCTTGACACAACATGTTGTTTCTTAGAAGACCATGCCACTAAGTTATCACCAAGATATATACAATATCTAGTAGTTGATCTTCTATCATCAGGACATGAGGCCCAATCAGCATCAGCAAAACCTCTCATATCAGTTTTCTCACTTCTTTTGATCCATAATCCTTGTTTGAGAGTGCCCTTAAGATATCTGAAAATTCTTTTTACAGCTTTCCAATGTATATCAGTGGGATATTTCAAAAATTGACTCATTTTATTTACTGCAAAAGATATATCAAGCCTAATATAACATAGGTACTGCAGTCCCCCTATTGCACTCATGTATCTGCTTGGATCCTTCAATAGTTGTCCATCTTCTTTTGATAACATCTTTCCAACAACTATTGGTGTTTCTAATGGATTTAAGTTTTCATAATCAAACCTCTTTAGCAGTTCTAAAATATACTGAGTTTGTGTCAAATGCATACCAGTATCATGTCTGTGCACTTCAATTTCCAGAAATTGATGTAATGTTCCCATATCTTTTAATGCAAACCTCTTGTTCAATTTCTGTATGAACTCATGAATTACTTCATTATTATTCTCAGTTACTACAATATCATCAACATATATCAAGGTAAACACAACAATCTTATCATTTAATAGAAAAAATAGTGAAGTATCAGCTTTTGACTGTTTGAACTCCCAATCCAGAAATATCACATTCAAGCTTTCATACCAAGTTCTACGAGCTTGTTTTAATCCATACAAGGCTTTATCAAGTTTGCAGATGTGTGAAAGTTTGTTCTTATCAATAAAACCTTCTGGCTGGACCATGTATACTTCTTCATCTAACTTTCCATTTAGAAATGCATTATTGATATCTACTTGCCTTACTTCCCAATCTTTTGATACAACTAATGATAGAATTATCCTTAATGTTGAAGCTTTGATTACTGGATTGAAAGTTTCATGGAAGTCTACACCTAGAGTTTGTAAAAATCCTTTAACAACGAATCTTGCTTTATGTCTTTCCACCCCGCCTTCTGAATCATATTTCAATTTAAATATCTATTTGTTGCCAATGATTTTATAGTTATCTGAAAATGGTACAAGTCTCCACATTTTATTCTTCATCAGTGCATCATACTCAGTTTTCATGGTTGTCCTCCATTTATCACTTAACAAGGCTTCCTTCACACTGTTTGGTTCTAAATCTTTGTCTTCACTGATCATCTTAGTATCTATTTGTTTACTTATATAAGCTTTTGGTTTGAATATACCTGTCTTATCTCTAGTTATCATATGATGCTGTTTATCACTTAAAATAGTTTCTCTGTTTGCGTCAGTTGTTTGAGTAGGTTCAGTATTCATTTCTTGCACTACTGCTCCAAAATTATCACATTCTAAAGGCACTTGATGATTGGACTCATCAATTGAAGAATCATCAGCAGTTTGAGTAGCATTTTGAAGTTCTATATCAGTTCAATATGAGTGAACATCTTCAGAGTTATGATGGGGATAGAAAAGTATATTGCAAAGGATGACATATGTTTTGTTTTTAGCTAGTGAAGACTTTTTGTTCAAAAAACCAGACTCAAAAAGAAAGATTTATTCATGAAAGACCACATGTCTAGACACATAGATTTTGCCAGTAGAGCTAAGGCACTTGTATCCCTTGTGCTAGCCACTAAAACCAAGAAAAACACACTTTGTTGAGTGAAAGCTAAATTTGTTCTTTTGGTAGGGTCTAAGGTAGGGATAACAAGCACATCTAAAAATTTTAAGAGATTTGTAATCAACATTCTTTCTATATAGGATTTTAAAAGGAGATTTTCCATTTAATATAGGAGTGGGTAGTCTATTTATGATAAGATTGGCTGTCTGAAATGCTTCCCACAGTAGTGTAGAGGCATCTTTGCTTGTGCAAGTAAGATCAGTCCCATCTCAGTGATATGTATGTGTTTTCTCTCAGCTCTACCATTCTGGGTTGAGGTATAAGGACATGAATATCTTAGGTCTATTCCATGGTGAGCACCAATGTTTTTAAGTGGTTTGTATTCACTTCTAAAATCTAATTGAAATTTTTTGATTTTTCTGTCAAATTTATTCTCAACAAGATTTTTGAATTGAGTAAAAACACTAAGGACCTCAAACTTAGCTCTAAGTGGATAAATCCATGTGAATCTTGTATGATCATCAAGAAATATAATGTAATACCTGAAACCATTTGTTGATGTTATGGGTGCTGGACCCCAAACATCAGTGTGAAGGAGTTCAAGTGGCTGAGTAGCATGTGATTTAAATAGTTTGTAGGGCAAGGAATGAGATTTACCAAATTGGCAAGTTTCACTAAAAACTTTAAATTTATTAGAACATAAATTTCCATTACAGAGTTTGGCAATCCTTGACATTACATTATCAGATGGATGTCCTAGTCTTCTATGCCAAGTACTCCATTCTTTTATAGACTTTTGTGACTCACTAGGACTAGAGTCTGTGACAAAACAACTGGAGATATTTGAGTGACTGAACTCTTTTGGAGAGAATGGCTCTTTAATTTGGTTTAGAAGATTCAACTGATAGAGTCCTTTATTTAGCTTCCCTTACAGAATGATATTCTTCGTTTGCTTGTCCTTCACAAAACAGCAATTGGAGTGAATTTTCATAAACACATTATTGTTAGATGTAATCTTAGAGACACTCACCATATTCTTTTTAATATCAGGGACAATCACGTATTTTTCAACATAAGCATTTTATTGTCTAAAGCAGGAAGTTGAGTGCATCCAATATGTGAGATATTCAAATATTTACCATCTCCTATTGTTAGTGTATTCTTACCACCATATTCCTTAGTAGTTTGGAGATTATCCATCCTCCTAGTTACATGGTGACTTGCACCAGTGTCAACAAACCATGTTGTATCAGAACTTGCACCAGTGTCAGCAAACCATGTTGTATCAGCAACTGAATTTGGAGATGCAATGTAAGCTGAAGGAGAATTATTCTGCAACTGAGTTTGTCTACTTCACATGTATCTTTCATCATATCTGTTGTAGTATTTTTCAACTGAGTGGTTGCTCAATCCACAAATCTGACAGTTCTTTTGCCTATAGCTTGTATCTCTTCCTCTGTCATTTCCTCTGTGATAAGATCCTCTTCCTACATATCCAATTCTACCACCTCTGTAGCTATTGGTTTTGTGAACAAAATTCACTTAAGAATTTGCCAAATTTAGGGAGCTCATACCAGCTTTAATGGTGCTAAGATGTTCAAGTCTACTCTCATAGGTCATAAGAACTGATTGAAGTTCATGCCAAGATATTGATTCTCTGATGCTAATTTGAACCACTATATGTGTATAATAATCATCAAGTCCAGATAAAATTTGTGTGACTAAATCAGTTCGAAAGATTACCTTCCCTGCAATCTCTAGATTGTCAGCCCAATGCTTGATTGTACTCAGGTATTGGTCTATGCTCATAGCTCATTTCCTGGTCATTTAAACTTCACTGGTGAGGAAAATGATCCTTGAGATGTTCATTATCCCATAGATTTCCTTGATGGCAGTCCATAACTTGAACTAGTAGATCCCATGACTCCTACGAAAATCGTTGGTGACATTGAGGAGTACAACTAGCCCATCAATAGCTGATCAGTAGACATCCATTTATTGTACTCTGGGTTTTGATTCATCTCAACAGAGACTGTGGCATTTTCATCAGTCTAAATTTCAGTGGTGTGAACTGCATTAAGTTCTGGTGGACACACCTTTGTCCCCAGAATAAAACCTTCAAGATTGTGACCACGGATGATAGGCATCACCATGTTATTCCATAGCAATAGCAAGAAGTTGTTCTTGTCTAGTTTTACTAATGGTGTTTGGGTAAGATTCATTCCAAATGGTGAAGAATGGTTGCCTCCCAACAATGGAGATACCACAGAGCTTGAAGCTGAATTATGTGTTGAATCAGTGTTAGCCATGTGAGTCTCTAATACCAATCTAAGTTTCAGCAAGAAACTGAAAGGAATGAATATCAACAACAATGGAGGAAAAATATTTCAGCTGTGTATTTTCATTCATTCAATAGACATTTTATACAATGGATAGACAATAGATTTTGCCTTGTCATTTCTCACTAGCTAATAACTATTTTACACGTATGAAGTAATCTAACAAGGTCCCTAAAATTCAGGAAATGCATGGAATCTATTGCAGCAACCAATCTGCATAATTTATATTCAATGCCAGTCCCTGATTTTTCCTTTTAAAGCACAGAGGTCCTTGATCAATTGTTTACTGTTATTTAACAATATACTAGTATGAGATTAACTTGGGTCGTACAATTTATTTAAGGCACAAACCTAATTATGTACGAAATAATTTATCATCATTGCATTGGGGATTGTTTGGCACAAAATACCCAACAATCCTCCACATTTGGTAAAGGTGCCAAAGAATCCATTCTTGCAATCCTCTTGTTACCTTACAAGAAAATAAAAAGTTAGTGATTTAATCACAATGAGAATTAGTAAAATTAAAAATTCACCAACATTTAATAATATTCAAGGAATTCAACAACTCTTGAATTTTACCAAGTGCAACACTTTTGTACCAATATTAGAGGGATTAAATTGAGAGAGTACATTTTCAAGGTTAATAGTTTCATGTGATACAATATCTCGAACAAAATATATTTGAATATCTATATGTTTAGTGCGTTCATGAAAAACATGATTTTTACACAGATGTATAGTAGATTGACTATCAAATAACATAGTTACAATACAATCTAAAATACATAGTTCATTTAGAAGATTCTTAAGTCACAAAGACTCTTTAATAGCTTATGTTGTAGCAATGTACTCAGGTTCTGAAGTGGATAAAACAACTATATGCTGCAATTGAGATTTTCAACTCACACAAAAATTACATAAAGTAAACACATAAGAAGTAGTAGACTTTCTATTGTCTCTGTCACCTCCATAATCAGCATCAACAAAACTCTTTAACATAACACCCTTAGATTTATTTTTAAATACTAAGCATGTTTTATAAGACTCCCTTAAATATCTTAGCACCCACTTAAGTGCTTCCCAATGATCTAGACCTGAATTTGACATGAACCTGATAAGTGTGCTCACAGCATAGGCAAGGTCAGACTTTGTGCACATCATCAAATATATAATAGATACTATCGCATCAGAGTAAGGAATTCTATTCATATATTCCACATCTTCATCACTTACTGAAGATTGATCTTTAGACAAAATAAAATAATTTGCTAAAGGTAAAGTAACGTGTTTACTCTCATTCATGTTAAATTTTTTCAACACTTTTAATACATTAGATGTTTGATGCAACAACAACCAAGAATTTGATCTATCAGTTTCAATTTCCATACCTAAGATTCGTTTTGTTTTACCTAGGTCTTCTATATCAAATTCTCTATCTAGAGCAGTTTTTATCTTATTAATTAAGATAATAGATGAACCAATCAACAACATATCATCCACATATAATAAAAGAAACACACAGTCATTATTGTTATGTTGATAATAAAAGCAATGATCAAATTTACTTTTAATGAAATCAATAGAAAGAACAAACGAATCAAACATTTTGTATCATTGTCTATGTGACTATTTTAAGCTATACAATGATCTTTTAAGGTGACACACATGATTAAGTTTTAATTTATCCTCAAAAGCGTGAGGTTGATACATGAAATTTTTTTCTTCAAGTTAGCCATGTAAAAAAGCAATTTTCACATCAAGTTGTTCAAGTTCTCAATCAAAATAAGCAATTAATGCAAGCATGACTCTAATTGTAGTATATTTAACAACCGGCGAGAAAATTTCATTATAATCTACCCATTCCTTTTGTGTGAACCCCTTAGCTACTAACCGAGCTTTAAATCTTAAAGGATCATCCTTAGTAGTATCCTCTTTGGCCTTAAAAATCCACTTACAACATACTAAAGATTTGTTTTTAGGCCTAGGAATTAAATTTCAAGTTTGATTCATTTTATTGATCACTCTTAAAAGCCTCTTGATATGATATTGACTCCCTATCGACTAATTCTTCAAAACTAGCATAAGCAAATGCCACATCCGACTCATACCCAAATCTCTGAGGCTCTATGAGATCTTCTCACCCTATCTCTAGTCAATTGATAGTCTCTTAAAGAATCTTCATCATCTAAATATTCTTCAACAATAGTCTCACATATATCATCTCTTTCGAGTTGCTGAATCTCCACCTCACTAGAAGTACTATGGATATTGATACTAACATTAATAGTCTCCAACTGTCTACTATCACTCTCTTGTTGATCTTCACCTAATTGTTCTAAATCAGGTCTTGAACAAAGCATTTCAGATTTATTGAATGTAAAAACTGTACTCACTATGACTTTTTCTCCCTTCTAGCTTCTATTCCACAACCTATACCCCTTCATTTCCTCGGAATAACCTAAGAAAACATATTCCCTAGTTCTAGGTTCAAGCTTTCCCTCACTTTGATGTGAAAAAATAGCACATCTAAAAGTACGAAGCATATAATAGTCAGAACATTTACCATACCATTTTTCATGAGGAGTATTACCATTCAAAGTAGTAGATGGAGTAATATTAATTAAATAACAAACAGTAATCACAACTTCACCCTAAAAAGATTTAGGGACATTAAAGACAATCATCACGCATCTAACTTTATCAAGCAATGTTTTATTAATCCTTTCAGCTACCCCATTCTGTTGAGGAGTGTAATGAACATTTTTATGTTTTGTTATTCTATTTTCAACACACATTCTAGCAAAATTCTAATCCATTATCAATCCGAATTTTTTTTATCTCTTTACAGTTATATTTTCAATCTGTTTTCTCCAATTATTAAAACAATCAAACGTACCAAATTCATCTTTTAAAAGATAAACCCATACTTTCCTAAAATTGTAATCAATAATATATAAAATATATATTTTTCCACCCAAAGTAGGATTACTGGCAGGACCTCACAAATTAGAATGCACATAGTTAAAAATTCTATTTATTTTATGAACACCTAAAGAGAAAGACAGTTTATATTATTTACCAAGCACACAATAATCACAGAAATGCATATCAGACATAAAATCTTTACCAAAAATACCTTTTTCATTAGGAGCTTAAGCCCCTTATTGCTCACATGAGCTAAATCTACCGTGTCACTTATGTGTGTCATCTGTGTTGGCAGAAGAAACTGAAAAACTCTAATTTTTAATTAATTCTCCTACAGTGACATAAATACCATTTCTTTTTATACTCTTACAAACTACAAGAGCACATTTGGTCATTTTGAGCATCTTTTTTTCAATTTTTTCAATTAAACTCATTTCTTCTAATTCACCCACTGCAATTAAATTCCTAGTCATTTTAAGAATATATATGACTCACTTTAAAGTGAACACACAGCCATTATTAAATTTAACAGAACTATCACCAATTTCAACAACTTTACGTATTAGATTGTTACACATAATAACATGATCTAAATCACTTTCATGCAAAGTTCAAACAACTCTCTATGTGATGTAACATGAAAAGATGCACTAGAGTCAAGTATCCATTCATGCAAATGAGATTTCACAGATAAATTTAATTCAACAAAGTCATCAACAGAGTTTATTAAATATAAAGCACATTAGGTTTCAAATCAGAATTAGAAGATACCAAATTCACTTCATCTCTTTCACTTCTTTCTCTTTGTTTTTCTCTTTATAACAGTCTTTTATAAAATGACATATCTTACCACAATCATAGCATTTTCTTACTTTTGACATAGACTTTGATCTATAGCATTTTCTTACTTTTGACCTAGACTTTGATCTAGTTTTGCCCTTATCTTTATTTTTACCACTCTCACTACTATTTTGATTCTCCTGATTCTCACCCTGTCTGTAATGAGATCTACTCATTACCATATGAACTTCTCCACCTCTTTTTTACATTCTTTCAGGTTTTAATTCTAACTCTTTACTTCTCAAAGAATCAACGAAAATTTCAGATTTTAACGTGTCTCTACCATACTTAATAGCACTTTTAACCTCCCTATATGTTTCAGATATATCATTTAACAAAATAATTACTTTATATTCTTCAGACACAATTTCACCACAATTAACAATATCTTGAACCAGTTTGTTAAAGACATCCAAATTATCATCCAAATCCTTAGAAAAGTCAATTTTAAAGCTAAAGAATCGTTCAAGTAAAAACAATTTATTAGGAGTAGATTTTGACAAACATAGCTCTTCTAACTTTAACCAAATTTTTTGTGTGGAATCAAATTTATCAACTTTTTTCAAAACATCATCAGATAAGTGTAAAATTATTGAAGTATAAGCTAACTTGTCAAATTCAATTTTCTGTTCATCAGTAACAGTTATAGCAAAAGAATCATCTATAGCTTTAGAAAACTTTTTGTTGAACCAAAATTCCTTTAATTTTTTGTTGACAGGTTGAAAATTCTCATTTTCCATTAAACACACTCAAATCAAAATTAAACACACTCAAATCAAAACTATGAGTAGTTATTTTTTAGATTTTTAACAAATAAAACAAATTCACACAGAAAAATAATCAAACAAGACTCAACCAAATTGTAACATACAGCCACAATAAAAATAAGTAACCAATGCAAAAAACAGTAATCTTGCAATTAATGGTCACAAATATACTCTATCTTATATTCCACAAGATTCTGTGAGAATCGGGTTCTCAAGTCAAGGAAAAATATTGAACAGGCAAGTCTGGAGATTTGTTAATTATTAATTTAAACAACACGAAATAGAATAATATAATTAACTAATAAATATACCAAAAAATAAATTTTAGACAGAAAAACAAACCACATAAAACAACAATTAAATAGCAAAGCAATTTGCTACCGACAAGGTAGCTATATTCAACACGTAATCTCAAACAGTTAATAGCAGTTTGCTACCGACAAGGTAGTTATTTTTAACTAAAATATTAAATAAAGATTAGATGTTACCGAATAGATGCGAATTTTAATTGTTAATTAGAGGTCCACTCAGAATTCGCAGTAACAGTAATCGCCTACGAACCACCTAGGGCAAAATTGTACAGATTTCAACACACTCACACGGGATCGAACCAACACCACCAGCAGGTCCGAAATATCACAAAGAACAATCTGTCTTTTTGCCCAGAGTTTAGCCGTCGCCGCACGTACCTCCTCGCACCACCAACAGCCTTTGTGCGTGGTCTTCACGCGTCGCTGCTATAGTCACCCACGCGTCGCTGCTATAGTCACCCACGCACCAGCCATAATGCTTCGCCTTGTCGTCAAGAGTCCAATGGTACCACCCACGCACCTTAACTTCGACTGGTTAGCCTCCAAAGTAGGATTTTCAAGCTCGGTTTTGAAAAAAAAAATCACCCAAATTTTTTTTTCTCTTGATTTCTAATCTAAACACCCAACCTTAAGAAAAGTTAAAGGACACAAAGAAAAACCTTTTTCATATTAACCAAAGCTCATATTAAACCCTAATCCCACACTAAGTGTATCACAATCTTAACCAAACGTCCAAATAAAAATTTCATGAAAAAATAGGAATAATGTTTACTAAGAACATATAGTAGAAGAAAAACACCATTTTCGGTCACTGAAGAAAACCTAAGAAAATGGCAGGGAACCAATTCACAAAATAGAAGAGCAACTAATGCAGCCAGAACTTATGGGGTGGGGTGGGTTTTGTTTGCTGGATGGATGATTTTCCTCACATTTGAAGATAGATGGGGTCAAATATTTCTATAACCAACATAGTAAAAGACCATTATCTTTAAACAAACAGATAATGTTGGTTTAAATTCGATTACTTGAACAACTACGATTAGTTACACATAAAAAGTGACCATTATCCAAACCTGATCCAACTACCACGATTCTGATTTATTCTCCATTTTGAACGAGTTAACGACTCGATACACTAGTGTGGAGATTAACTTAGGTCGTACATTTTATTTAAGGTACAAGCCTATATTCAAAATAATTTATCATCATTATCTTAGAGATTGTTTGGTACAAAATACCCAACGGTAACAATTTCAGAGACACGCTCTTACATTTAAAAAAAATACACTAACCTCTTCTATTTATGCTTTTAAATAACATATTCCCCCATGACCACATCTCAAACCAATTAGTGTCATAAATCAATGGAAAATTGACACAAATGGTTTCTAACCTTTGTTCTTAGTGCGGAAATAGTCCATAACGTTTGTTTTTGGCACAAAATTTTTAATTTATGTATTTTGGTGCACAATTGATCCTTATGTGATAAAAAAGACAAATATATCCTTTGTTTTAATTAGAAAAAATTACAATTAGATTCTAACATTTGCAAAATGTGCAAATGGATCATGTACATTTATTAAATAATATTTAATTCAGAAATTAAATATATCACTATAGTCATGTCAATTAAATTTTTTATAGGAGAAAAATATAAAATTGTTGTGCTTTAAATATATGTAATTGCTATGTGGTGTAAAAAATTTGAATAAAAATTAAGTTAAATAAATAATAAAATGATGTATATAATTTTAAGACATTGAATCAATCTTATTGTATTTTTTTAACATAAAAATACTAATAAAAATTAATTTACACATTATGTGTACTTTATTTTTGAACGATAATGAACGAGAAATTAAAATATGAAGAATACAATTGGAGCTCTAATATTTGTAGTTAATAAACGAATAGCTCAATTAAATAAAAGTATTTGAACATCAAGTTTGTGACAAAATGACAAAATTATTTTTCTTTATATGTTGTAACGATAAAATAAAAGTTTAAATTTAAAATAATATAATTACTTGATATTAAAAAAATTAAATTATTTAACATATTTTTTAATAATTAAAAAAAATAACTCGTTAATTTTCTGTAATTTTCGTAAAAAAATAAAAGTATCGGACTCATTTGTACTTTTTACAAAGGTTAATAATCAAATAGAAATTTTTTCTAATTAAAACTAAAGGTATATTTGTCTTTTTCATCAAATAAGGACCAATTACATACCAAAACACATATGTTAAGGACTTTTGTGCCAACAAACAAACGTTAGGGACCATTTCCACACTGATGACAAAGGTTAAGGACCATTTGTGCCAATTTCCCTAAATCAATTAAGTCCTTATTTGGTTTAGATTAAAATCTGCTAAAAAACTTTGGTTAAAAGTCAACAATTAATTTTAACAACACATTTTATAAAATCCATAACTTTTAGGGCCTACTTGGGAGTTTTATTTTTTTATTTTTTTACCGGTTTTGACTGATTTTGGATGGTACCGCTTAAGAAGGGTTGGAAAAATCGATGTTTATTAGTTTTTTAGAACACCGATATTGGGCGGCTTTTAAACCGTTCAAATCTGGTGTAGTGTAATTCAGAATGTATCTACCAACTTCTAAAATCGGTGATTTTTTGCCGTTTGTCAAAATTCTTCCAATCTTACCATTCTCAAACAATTATTTTCAAAACTACTCGAAACTTAATATTTGTAAAATAAACTCGAAACTTAATATTTGTAAAAATAAAAGAACATACGCAAGAACATAAATTTAATTTTATATTTTCAATCATAAGTGGATATACAAAAAAATTAAAATTTAATTTTTTTAATAGATGAACATGTAAATAATTTGATTCTTTTAAAAAAAATTTAGAACTGTTAGATAATATACTCTCAAGCATGGGTTGGACCGTTTCAAAAACCGCTACTAAAAAGTACTCAAAATCGATCAACTCATAAACGCTCAAAATCGATACTTTAAAAAACTCTCAAATAAAACCTTATTAACTTTTCAATAATACATTTCATTAACTTTTAATCAAATTTTTCTACAAAACCTCTTCCAAACAAATTTTAAATATAAATAGTTAATATTAAATTGCCCTTAAAAAAAAAATAGATTGGCCATTTTATGAAAAAAGTAATAGTCGAAAGTCAAAATTTTCATTCAACTTCATATTTTCTTTCAAATTGCAAGATGACAATATAATAGCATACTTAAAATAGTCACAATAGTTTTCAAAATACAAACAAGAACAAAACATGTAATACGTGAAGTGGTATGTCTCATATTATCAATTAATTGAAGAGGTGTCTTTGCCTCTTTTTTTTTTTTACCGAACATATAGTAAATGTCTAGATTCAAAAATTAGAAAACAAGACTAGACTTATTGTAGACTTTGTCACAATACATGAATCTAAGTTCTAGCTACCAGACTTTAAATGTTCGCTTCGTATTAACTTTGGCCCGTTTTGAATAAGAGCAAAAAGAAAAGTGTCGCCCAATAAGCAAATTTAAAAGGTTAGACTTAACTCACCCAAATACTAGTTGTGACAATTTATAAAAACAAAATGAGTAAACAATACTTAGTCACCATGTCAAAAAGTTTCACAAATACCCAATACTAAAATTGAACTTCTGCAAGCTACATTACTTCATGAAAGCAGAAAACCAAAAGAGTTGATAAATTCCGAATCTTTGAAGAGTGTCACCTATGTGAAAATTTTCTGTGATTAGAGTTAAGGCTTTTGATGAACAAAGGATTAGATTCCAATGAACTATGATGCAAACGATTTTTTAACTGTCCTTTGCAAGTTAAAAGGAAAAGTGTTTAATTTGATGGATGGGCCGACCAAACTCTATATGGCATGTTTAGTAAAGTGAATTAGACAATACGGTATTAAGAAAAGAAAAGAAAAAAGTTAAAATCTTGTCCATTGTATTCTTCCGTGCACTCAAATATTGCGTACCAAACATATGGAGATTAGCCATGCAATTTTGATACTCGTCATAGAAGAACAACTTCCAAATACAAACTAGAGACTTCGGGCAAAATAATTCAATACCAAGTTAATAACTTCACCCTCGATAATCAATATACGAAGGGTTTAATTACAGCATGTATCAAAATTGTTATCTGGCCTTCTACATTAATGCAGCATATGATAAATATTTTCTGAATTTCAAATTAATTGATGAGCTAAGTCGAGTAATTGTTGCTAAAACAAATGGCATTCAAGGAAAGAATTCTAACGGGAATGTTATGGAAAAGCTGGAGGAAACCCGGAAAAGTGATGCATCAGTTGTAAGCAAACCGGGGACAATGGACACCTGCTTCATCTAAGGGAGTCTGTAATTTGGATCCCTTTCTTTGTATAAACTTCCCATGGGACTATGGGAGCATCCAGTTGTCTTTGTATCTCGGTTTTCCTCTACCATAATGTTATATCGAAAGAATACTTGGTCGAGATCGTAAAGAGAATCACCGATTTTGAAGGGCCTCGATTGCCCTTTTCCACTGTTGTGCTCTTTGTTTTGCATCCTCAAACGACATAACCTTCTTTGGCTGTACACACCGCAGAAAATCATCCTAAATCAGGTTAATAGGAACAGATTAATGATGCCTAGCTATGGACAAATCTTGTTCCAAGAATTGTACAATGAACATTGAAGTTATCTCAACAAGCCCAAGTTACATGTTAGGACCACATTAGTCAAAACCATGGAAAACCCTAAATATCTGCAAAAACTCGGATTTCTTCATTCTCTTTTTCCTGGGTAGTTTATGACTTTATCATGTCTCTCATCATCACTCTCAGATATGAGCATGGCTCCTCCCTGCTCCCCGACCCCCGGCTTTCATATTCTCAATAATCCACCACTCATATTGTCCATATAATCAGGTATATATAGAATATATCCTACTTAGATATAAGGTTCTCTCTCTGTATGTGTATGCGTGTGTAGTCAATATTTTTGAAGTTAAGTGATCTGATATAGTCAATTTGACTGGTCCATTGCAGTGTAGCAAATTTTATGAGCAGGAGGAAGTATCAATTATCTACGTTTATAAATTTAGTATATTTATTTTCAAAAACACAATATCTTGCCATCACAATGACATCTTCATTTGAACCGGACAATCAAACTGGTTGGACCAGTTGATTTGCAAAACAGTCAGCCTACCGGTTCCATGTCCAATCCAGTGTTTAAGACATCAATAAATTAATGTGATTGCAGGAAATAGTTATTGATAATAAGAAGCATAAACTTACCGTGCAAACTTTGAAATGTGAAGGGCTGGAAACTTGAATACTGAGATCATTAGGATTATCGGACCACATTATATTCCCTTTGAACATCAGTTTTGCAGGGTCGACGTATATCAATTTAGGTTTATTGGTGAGGATAAGTTGAACTTTCTTGTTTGTTAATTTCTGCAGTTTCTTGACATTGGAGATCATAAGAACAGATTCCCCAGGCTCCAAAAACTGTTGCCTGTTTAAAGATCAGAAGAAAAATAAGAAACAAAAGGAAAACCAGTTGATGCCATCCAACTTTATAAATTCTAAAAAGTGAAAACATGATGATATCAGGAGGAAAAAAAATTTCTTAAAAGAGTTTCAACTTTGTGTTGCGGTGGGGGGTCGCTTTCCAATAGTACTGTTAGGAGGGGTCGATATGTTAATTTCCATAGATATCTATTTGCTACGTTGTCCACCTAAACCGGAAGCAGTTATAGATGCTATAACAAAACTTCGTAAGAAAATATCTGGAGAAATCTACGATCATATAATTAGGTCTCAACAAGCAAATCCCCAATTCAAAATCTGTATTACAAAATACAGGTTTCAACCTTCCTACCAAAATAAGTATGCCCTTTAAGTTCAGAAATACTAAGGAAGCACAAATACCAGTATATGGTGTGAGGAACTTTTTACCAAATAAGCAAACAAACTGCTAAATTAGATATGCGTGTGGTAACTCAAACAAACTATGTGTTATAAGCTCAAGTAAAATTTTATAGCTAAGACGCTGAAATACCAGTACATCTTAAAAGAAATTTTTACCAAATACATGCATAGAATGTTTAAGTTACGGTAGAGGAAATTAGTTGGGAAGGATGGTGTAGGAGAAAGAAAATGAAGAATGACCAACATTTTTAAAAATGATCAAAATTTTAGAATATTCCTACGATACACTTCTTCTATTTAACACTATTTTTCAGCTTTTGACACCAGTTTCTCTCTCTCCTACTTCGGCCTTCTTTAGAAATTTCCTTAAATTTTTTTTGTTTCTTCAAATACAACAACAAACCAACCAAAAGATCAGAAGTATGGGTTTTTTCCTTTTTAGTATGGGGCAGATTCAAAGGGTTGAAATTTGAAGGGAGAGAGGTCAATAATGATAAAGGAAAATGAAATAACAATGTAAAATGGATCATCTTCAGTGTACTCGACGAGCTCGACAAGCTCGGCGAGTATACTGAATTGACCTGCCATTTTGACTGATGGCTATCAAACAAGTATAAATTAGTCTTTTGACATGTAAAGAAAGCCTTTTAAAGAAAAAAATTAAACATGGCTGTTTTTCACTTTGACCATTGTGAGATGGCTATTACTAAATCATGAATTCAGATGAGTTGTCTGCAAAAGATATTATGAAGGTTTTCATCAAAATGGACAGAACCCATTGAGTTAAGTTTTGGTTCCTCTTTCTGGTACACTAGAGCTTATAACTGTCATAAAAAGCAAAGACGGGAACAAAGAAAGCTCGTGTCTGTAAGTGAACACTCCTCTTGTCAAGTAATTCCATTTGAAAGGCTCTCAATGAAGATGGATAAATCCGAATAAAGTGATGCCTAAAAGATTACTATTGGCACTTACCATTTCGAATCAAATGAATCAATCGAAGCAAGCCTAGTTATGCTGCCAGCTTCAGACATTAATGGTGCACCACCATTTCCATCATTTATTTTTGCTGAACCATCTCCAACATGCGACAGGTTCCACGAAGAATCTTGGTCCTCAGCTCCACTAGATGGAGCCTAAAGGAATTGATATGAAGACATCAAAAGTTGCAAGTATATTTTTTACAAAATCTGCCATGAAAATATTATGGGCTTTTTCCTTTCCTTTTTCCCAATGAGAGAGAAAAAAATGACTCCCTTTTTCATATAATGAAAATATTATGAAAAATGACTCCCTTTTATGTGTCCTAGAGCATTTAAAAGAAAAAATGCTTACTCTTGGATCTATAGCAAGGCTAGGCGGGGTTTGATCCCTCAAATTCTTCCAGTCAATCCCCTTAAAGAAAGGATGGCTTTTGAGTGAAGCATAGCCATCCGGTCCTGCACCTGGTCGCCTGCTGGGATCCATATCCTACGTCAATTATTACATAATAATCACAATTAGACAAAGAACAGTTTCTGTAGTCAACTAATGAGAAACCAAAACCAACAGCTTAGAAATTGAATCGATACCCCTCTGGTCAAAATGGACAACTAAAATGATGGAAATTAACCCTTTATTCTAGGCCCTTAACATTTCATACTTAATGACCTGCCACCTAAGCAACCAACAAATGACCTCAACATCGGTTATGAAATGACTGCTCATTGGATCCAATTAGTGAAATAAGACCTGACAGCAACAAGCCAAATCTCCAAGTCCATTCAGAGCCTTGCATTTCCTGATTATATAAATCGGTCAAAAGATTTTCAGTTCTTTCGTATTTGTTCAGTTTTACTTTTCTTTCTACTTTTGCTTTTAGTTCTCTCAATTTCTCTCAAGTCACATTCTTTTTTTTTTCTTTGGCCAATTGTTAAACGAATGGGATTATGGGAACCTAAAAACATGAAGCAGAAGACAGAAATAGAAGTATTTAAACCAAGAAATGATCTTATGGCTTACCAATAACCGATCAATGAGATCTCGTGCTTCTGCTGAAAAATAATTTGGAAATCTGATATCTCTAGCAATTATCCTTTGGAAAATAAGCCATTCACTAGAATCTTTAAAAGGAGAACTCCCTGAAAGCATTTGGTATAATGTGCATCCAAGTGCCCAGAGGTCATTCCTGATTGTATATATGTCAAAAGAATAAACAGTCTTATCGAAAAATCAGATAATTATGAAGAACAAAAGGCACAAATAACTCAATTAGAAAACATCTTTCACACCTATGATGATCAGAATATACATTTTAGATATAGTTTGAAGTTTGAACACGTTGAACGTAATTGCAAACAAACAGACAGATGGAAAATAAAAATCCAGTACCCGAAAGTTGCAGGAGAAGAATTCAGAACTTCTGGAGGTACATAGGCTGCAGTTCCCACAAATGTACATGCCTTGTCGTCTGAAGATAAGAAGTTAACAACTGTCCAATATATCCTCTTTCACAGAATGACGACTTTTAATAGCTGGAAGCATCGATACAATGTGAAAGTCTCACCTGATCCTGCATTTGGAAGGACCGTTATCTGGCTATCTTGCATAGGCTTTACACTACCAAAATCAGCAATTTTGATATGTCCATCAGCAGTAAGCAGCAGGTTCTCCGGCTGGCATTCAAGGAGCTGTTAGCATTTATATTGCACCTATAGAAATTTTTTTGATCTTACAAAATACCTTAATATCTCGATGTATCAATCCCATGCTATGTATATATTCAAGAGCATCCACAACTTCAGCTGCGTAAAAACAAGCTACATCCTCCGGCAAACGACCTTTCTGCGCCCACAAAGAACGGCTGTATTGACATTGTGCAGAAGTCGGACAAACAGATAATTGATACTAGGATGATGACATAAAACTTGCAAAAGGAATACTTGGCCGAGTACAGTAATAAGTTGGCGAATCCATATTATCAAATGAATAGTGCAGCAAGCATAAGACCCCAACAACATGTCTGGAATTGAAGTGACAGAGAAAACCTTTTCCTTTTAGGTCAGCATACCTCAAATTGAAGAAGTCAAAAGAAAATGCAGGAAACTCAATTTCCTCCTATTTGCTCCCTTACCAGAAAAAAGAAGAAAAAAAATCCAACTTCTGATTTTCCACTTCATTTTCCTCTCTCAATTCTTCTCTTCTACTCATTTCTCTCAAAAAGAAGAGAACATTGGTAAATTGTTAAGAATACAAAGACACAGCTTTCACGCTGCTTTCATTCTATTACAGTTTTCGCAATATACTGCTACAGAAACAAATAAATGCTTCGAAATTGTCAAATTCTACTTACCCTGGTTATTTGATCAAAAAGTTCTCCACCTTCACAGGATTCAAGCGCCATGTCTTCAAAATACAATAAAATGCAGGAATTTGTTATGCTCATGTCCAAATAAATTCAACCAACACAACAAAAGAACATTGAGTATTGGGACAACAAGACTTACAGAGAGAGAAACTATCTTGAAATGTAAAAAACAATCTCACTAGACCCGGATGATCTAACTGGTCTAATACAATGCGTTCCAATTTCACATAAGCGGTTTTATTTTCCTTGGTGATGAACTTTTTATCCATGATCTTCATGGCATAGACATTTCTAGTGTCTTTCTTCTTTGCTCGGACAACCTGGTGAAATTGTAGATTAGATGTTAGACAATAACAAGTTTTGACAAAAATGAATAGTTACATATAAATATGAACAAAGATGAACAATTATCAGGGGCTGGGCTGGGCTGTAGATATTTACACACAAAGTGTTAGTAACAATCCCAACCAGTGGCTTGGCAATCATTCAAATTTAACATAATTCATGGAGTTTTATTCTCGATAGTCGACAAAGAACCCAAAAAGGATTGGCGATGTAAATGCTAAAGACGAGATCAATTGAGTGCACAATGACTGGAATCAGTTCAGCAAAACTGTCTTGTCCAAAATTTGTAGCACTATGGAAGCAAATTCATTGTTTGCCATAAGATTGTATACATTAATGACCAAAGAAAAACCGGTATGATGAAATCTTCTATTTATATGTTAATGCTCATTCTCTTGAAATGAAGTTTACCATCAAGTAGCACATGAAATGCTTCTGAATGAAGAATAGATTCACAGTTTAAGGTATTTTCACGCCGGAAATAGCTCAATCTACTCTCTATATAGGGTTACCAAATTCAAGGAGATAAGGGCACAATAGGATCTTTCAAGAGAATGCACTCCCACTCTTCTAGATTGCATTGTTTTTAGTTTTTACTATTACAGTTCATTATAGTTTCCTTAAACGACCAAATTCATATTAGACTATTTCTCTCGTTTTACATGCTAACTACACAGACACTTGGAGGGGTACACAATACTCGATAGGACTAGACAATATTATAGATAAGATTTTGATTTTGATTTTGATTTTGATTTTTTTCCTTTTCTAGTACTGCCCAATCTACTATACCCAACAAGCCATAGATGTTCACATCTCAAAGGCAATAGTCCAAATTGACACTTAGAAACTTTTCCCCGGATTGCACAAATGAGCTTCAACACCGCTTTTACAGAATTGTATGTCCTGCACAAGGTCCTCCTTTCATAACTAATCAAAACCACATTGCCTCAATAAATCCTTCAAGCAAGAATTTCCCCTTTCGGATTAAGATATTATCATTAGGAGTCGATATTAAACAAACTTACAGCAAAATGTTCTCAATATAGGAGTAAGTACTAACAAAAATAATGTAATGGTTCCAGTCACAAGTCAATTTGAGATCAATGAGATGGAAGAAAACCATAGAAAGGAAAATTATAAAGCATCAAAATTCAATTGAATACCATTCAAATAGCTAACAGCACAATCAAACTTTCAACAGGGGAAGAAGAGATTAAAAAAAGGGGATAAATGAAACCAAAGCTTCAATTTTGGGATTCATAAATAATAAATTCATTACCCATTCGCCTAAGTAACCAACAATAAACAGAAATCATGAAAAACAACATGACCCATAAAAAGAATCTAAGCAGCACAATCAGATTATTTTACAGAAACACAGAAGAAATCAAAGGCAAACATAAAAATGCACGAAGGAAAAGATTGAACCTTGGAATAAGAACCAACACCATAAATTTTGCCCAATTCAAAATCTTGGATTGTGAAATTTTCCTGGGGTGCTCTAAATGCAAAGCTCTTAGATTTCTGAGGATTATGATTATTATTGGATGCTGAACTGTTATCCTGAATCCTCAGCTTTGAATCAAATTCCTTCTCCATTTTATTAGCAGCTCCTCCTTCTCCCCCCCACCAATGCCAACATTATTTTCCCCAGATTTCTCTATATCCCCACACCACCCCTACATGCATGTATATTACATGCACATTTATTTGTATCTATACATTCTGTATATGCACAGCTTTCAGATTCCTCACTGGAAAAAGAAAATCTCGGAACAAGAGTAGTGTTTTGTTTTTTCACAGCCTTCAATGAAAGGAGAAGTGTAGACCGTTGAATAACAGAAACAATTAAAGAAAACCTGACAGAAGAAAAAAACCCATCATCAGATCATATTCTCTTTAGGTATCTTCTCACTCTCCTTCTTTCTCTCATAAAGCCACCACCCCATTTCGAAGAAACCCGCAAAAAGCGATTGGTTTCATACAAATGATTATATTTGTATGTATATGTGACTCTGTATGTATACTTTTTTCGTATATGTATGAAAATCTATATTTTTAACTGAAAAGGTCCAATCTTTATTATTTTTTCAGGGTCCTAGAAAAACTATAAAAAAAAGCTATGCAGGGGGGTGAATGGGAAGGAGTGATATGGGGATTGAAGAGCACATGGGAAAGAATGATGGGTGGTATCATTTCATTTGCACTTTCATTCAACTATATATAATATAACTATTTTTGTTGTAAATTTTATCCTTTTTTGTTTTCAATAATATTTTGTGTACAGAAATATAAAGGGCCCTAAAAAGGAGGAGAGAAGAGGGCGATACTACCTACGGGGTTAGGTGTGGGGGGTGGCCTCACTCTTATGCTGCCATTGGATGATTTGTATATTTCACTGTTAAAGCAAGGTGCTTTTGGGAAAGAAAATTGGTTTCCACATTTTCACCAAGATGGGCTGGGCTTTCTGTTTTTTTAATTTCTTTTTTTTTTTCCCATAAAAAAATGCAGGAGAAATTGCCGTTAAATCAAGGGAAAATTGCGCAAATGGTTCTTAACCTTTGTCTTCAGTGCTCAAATGGTCCATAATATTTATTTTTTTGGCACAAAAATCTCTAACCTATGTATTTTTGTGCAAAATTGGTCCTTATTTGATGAAAAAGACAAATATGCCCTTATTTTTAATTAGAGAAATTTTCAATTAGATTCTTAACCTTTACAAAAAGTACAAATGGGTCCAATACTTTTTATTCTTTATGATAAATTAAAAAAATATTAACAAATTGATAATATACTAAATTATTTTATATATTTTACGAACTATTATAAAATAACTAAAATTTAATCTCATAATTATTAACAAACGTATAAATAAAAATTATTTTGTTGTTATTAAGTAATCATATTATTTAAAATTTAAACTTTAATTTTATCGCTACAATTTTTAAAAATATCTCTGTCGCGAATTTGATACTCAAGTATTTTTTTTTAATTGAGCTATTCGTTTATTACCTATAAATATTAGAGCTCAAATTGAATTATTCATATTTTAATTTATCATTTTATTATCGTTCAAAAATAAAGAACACATAATATGTAAATTAATTTTTATTAATAGTTTTATGTTAGAAAAATATAATAAGATTGGTTCAATGTCATAAAATTATATACGCGATTTTGTTATTTATTTAACTTTTATTCAACTTGTTCACATCGCATAACAATTACATATACCTAAAGTACAATAATTTTATATTTTTCTCTTATGAAAAATTTAATTGACACGGCTATTGTGACATATCTGATATGCTACATTAAATATTATTTAATAAATGTATCGGACCTATTTGCACATTTTGCAAAGATTAGAAATCAAATTGTAATTTTTTTTAAAACTAAAACTAAGGGCAATTTTGTATTTTTCATCAAATAAGGATCAATTGTGTACCAAAAGACATAAGTTAAGGACTAATGTGCCAAAAACAAAGGTTATGGACCATTTGCGCCAATTCTTCTTAAATCAAAGTGACTTTTTCTATATTAGGTCTAAATATTAAATTGTCATTGGTTCGTACTAATTTAAGCAAATTTCAGTTAATTCCATAATTACCATCACAGCTTAAATTAATTAGAAATAAACACGTTAAAAACTTCAACAACAACGCACATCGTCACCATCATCTCGCGCCTCACATCAGCTCTCGCACCTCATCATCGATATTTTACAATTCGCCGTAGGCCACCCTTACCTTTTCCACAGTTTTTGTAAGTGATAATAGCATATTCACGATTTTTTACTGTTGTTCTTACTCTCAATCATAGAAGATAACATGATTTTACTGTGTAAGTATATTTTAGACACATGTTACTGATAGTGTTGATTTTAATGGAGTTTTACGTAGAATATGTGAGAAATTTGAGTTTCTTGGAAGTTGATAATATTTTATTGTGGTATTTCATCCTTGAGCATGATACGTATTTTCTGATTATGATAAATGAAGAGTGATCTAATTTTGTCTTCTCTATATCCAAATCGACAAAACAAAAATCCAAAAAAGAAGAAAAATGAAAGATAACGGAAAGTTAGAATTCCATAAAGTATTTTCCCTAATGGAAGAATGCATATTGATAATAAATATTTTTCTCCTCTTCCGAGTGTGGTGACAATAGTGGTGGAGACCTGTAAAATAGTGGCAAGGCTTCTATCCCCTGTGACCACTCCGGTATGATAATCAGTATATGATTAAATCAAATGTGCAGAATAGCAATGTAGAGAATAATAAAGTCGATTTTTACCTGGGGTGTTGATCTCTATTTATAGGAGTGGCATGCAGTTACGGTCTTTAATAGTCTTTAATGACAGGTGTCCCTTTTCTCTTTTATTATTAGGAGTTAATAAGGGACGTTACATCTTCCCAATCGCTAGTGGTAATTGTCATTATGTGGGTTGCCTGTCTAGCTAACTGAATGACAGTTGGGTTATTATTGTCTAACTGTAAGAGACGAGCTATGGGACCATCAGGACGGGTGAGGCGGGCATGCCAGGACGTGCCACTATTGGCAGACAACATATAACAATTGTAATCGTATCTATCACCATAAGCCCATTTACTTTCTGTAAACTATCGTCAATAGGAAGTCGAAATAATCTATCGTACTTCTCTAACTTTTTCAATTTTCTATTGAGACGAATATTTGTTTTGTATGTTGTGTGCTATAAGTGCGTATAGCCCCAGTCAATATTGAGACGGTGGAGTAATTCGTAAAAATAGGTACGAGTAGGGTAGATGAGCATGCCCTCCCTTTTTGGTGAGGCGAGCGTTCGCCTACCCTCCTAGTTGGGGCATGCGCCCGCCCCTAGGCACATGTCTTCCCTTTCATTTTGTATTTTCGTTCTATTGGAGTTTTGCTTATTTTGATTAAGGCTCATCGCCTTGTTTTTTAAATGGTGGCTCATCGTCCTGTTTTTAAACAGAGGCTCATTGTCTTGTTTTTAAACAGAGGCTCATAGCCTTGCTAAGGCTCATCGCCTTGATTTTTAAACATAGGCTCATCGTCTTGTTTTCAGACAAAAGCTCATCGCCTTTATTTATTTATGTATTTATTTTAGCAGGGGCTCATCACTTTGATTTGTAGCGAGCTCATCGCCTTGATTTTTAAACAGAGGCTTATCACCTTGTTTTTCAGACAGAGGCTCATTGCCTTATTCTACACTTAATAAAGAATGTAGTAAAAATAAGAAGTTGACGCAGGTCGGATCCAGTAGGTGCATCAGGACTTCCCAGCAAGACTGATCCTTCCTTGGTACCCTCATCATTTATCCGTCTTAGATGGTTTATTTTCTTATTGCCTTTGTCATCTCGAAGTTCGGGCTCATCCCGAGTTTTTCTTTTGTTAAACTCATGTTCCTTTCGATCTTTCATGCTTTTGGTAATGAAATATGCTTCCTTAGCGTCCACATACTAATCCACTCTCCTTAGTAACTCATTCATCGTATTCGATGGGTTTTGGAGAGTGACATCTTGAAAGGGCAACTTCGAGTTCCACTCATCATGGCAGTGACTACAGCAGACATCTAGAGATCCTTGATCCCTAGGGTGGACTTATTGAACTGGGCAATGAAATCTTTCAGCAGCTCGTGTTTGTACAGGATCAATTATATCAGTCCAATAGCTGCCTTTTTAGCCCGCTTGCTACTGGCAAAGTATGCAGCAAACTGCTTAGAAAAATCATCAAATGTGCGAATAAATTTTGGAGGAAGGATTGCCACCCAGTCTCTTGCCTCTCGCCAAAGTGTTGGTAGGAAGCCCTGCACATAATTATATCGGGGGTGACTCACAACCTCATCAAGTCGACAAAAGCCCAGAGGCTATCGACAGGATCAGAAGATTCGTTGTACTTCTCCATCTTTGGCTGTTCAAAGTCTCGTGGCAAAGGAACTGTCATCACTTCTAGAGAAAAATGATCTTGTTCCAACACCATAGATTGTTGCCTACTACTTTTCTTAAACACAGCCTCAGCTATTTTGCGACCCATCATATCCTCTATTCGTTGCTCCAGACTTAACACTGGTGTCTCAACTAGAGCGTAGGCGTAGGCACCCTTGATAGTTGCCCTCAATGTGGATTTGGGCCAGATGTCAATGAATAGAAATGTGGTGTGAAAGGTAGAGACAAACAACCTGGGGCCAATGGTGAAGCTGCCGTTGGCGGTATTTCCATTGCTGGAAAGTTATGAGCCTGGAGAGAAGTCTCTTGTGGTGATGGTCCCACCGGTGGAAGATTAAGAGATCAAAGACTCGTGTGCCTATCGCCTCCAGGCCCCATTGGAGATATTGACATCGAGTCCAATGCCGCCACTAACCACCACAACAATAATTTGTCCCTACCGCTTCAACTAGCGGTCAGATCGCAAGCGCAGGTGGCGACTATGGTGGCTTAACTCCAAGATGGAAACACTGTGGCGTCTCAAACACGGTTGCATTCTTCGCTCTTCTAGTTCGATCCATGACTTTTTGTGCGAATTTTCCACAGACGGCGCCAAGTGATGATAAATATTTTTCTCTTCTGAGCGCGGTGGCAACAATGGTAGAGACCTGTAAATTAGTGAAGGGAGTTCTATCCCCCGTGACCACTCTAATGTGATAATCAGTATATGATTAAATCAAATATGCAGAATAGCAATGTAGAGAATAATAGAGTCAATTTTTACCTGGGGGTTAGTCTCTATTTATAGGGGTGGCTTGCAGTTACGACTTTTAATGATCTTTAATAACAAGTGTCCATTTATCTCATTCATTATTAGGAGTTAATGAGGGACGTTACATCTTCCCAATCGCCAGTAGTAATTTTTATTCTGTGGGTCGCCTGTCTAGCTAACCCAATGACAGTTGGGTTATTACTGTCTAACTGTAAGAGGCGAGCTATGAGACCATCGGGGCGGACGAACTGGTAAGGCAGGCATGTCAGGACGTGCCACTATTGACAGACAACATATAACAACTGTAATCGTTTCTATCATCATAAGCCCCTTTACTTTCTGTAGACTATCGTCAATGGGAAGTAGAAATAATCTACCATACTTCTCTAACTTCTTCAATTTTCTATTGTGAAGAATATTTATTTGTATATTGTGTGCTATAAGTTTGTATAGTCCTAGTCGATATTGAGACAGTGAAGTAGTTTAGGATCATGATTTCATTGATTTCTGTTGTTTGTTTTGAAATTTATTGATATTAGTATTTCGGGTTATAAAACAGTATCACATAATTGTAGTACTATTTGTGAAGATGAGAAAAATGTGATAATTACATAC
The DNA here is from genome assembly GCA_023638005.1 of Forsythia suspensa. Classification (NCBI taxonomy): domain Eukaryota; kingdom Viridiplantae; phylum Streptophyta; class Magnoliopsida; order Lamiales; family Oleaceae; genus Forsythia; species Forsythia suspensa. The sequence continues at coordinate 31,174,237 of CM042674.1, read as the reverse complement.
TGTTCTTTAACAAATAGTAAGGTGTTGCTTTCATCTTGTTAGTCAAATATTCGATTGAAAGAGGGCTTAAATTTGATTACATGATAAACAACAATGGTAGGATAGAGGCCCAGTGTTCAAACAGATGTTTCAATTATTGTAGGTGGTATGTTTGCGCAGCAGTATTGTTGACCTTGGTAACTACGTTATCCACGTATCAACAGATCTCCAATCAATTCTCTGACAACCTGTATGTTATTTGTACACTCATACAATCGTTAGGCACTAAGATCATCGGAGAAAAGGGGTTAGTGACCATTGACACTCCGACGGTCAAGTCAACTGCCGGTATAAATTTGTATGAGAAAATATGGATGTGGGAGAGACAAGCAGATAGATATTTGACTAGAGTTTATGGTAAATGTGTACCTTGGAATGAATGATGAATATGTATTTATAGGAGAAGAATTCTAATTGATTGAGGGAAGGAATCAATTAGATATCTAATGGAATCCTCTTTTCTTAAATGATAAGGTTAAATTCAATCTCACCGTGATCTCCCAAGATTCTGTTATAATTATTATCAATCTCCAAGATTGCACTACTGATCTTTATGAGATTGACATGTGGTTTCCTTTTAGGATTATGTTTGTTAATCAAATATAATCTTTTTCCAAATTATTTATTTGGTTATCCAAGATATCGGATTGCCTCGGGGATTTTATTGGGTGCTAAGGATAGGCGATAAATAATATGTTTGCCGGAATAGCGAACACCTTCCTGGTCTTCGCCTAGTAAGGTCCAAGAAGGCAATGGCATTTTGTTGTAATATGGGGCTCCAGCTACCTCGTGTGACACGTGCGAGTGTCAAGGTGGCCTATGATTGGGCTCTTTTCCCGATGTGGAGCCTTTACCAAATTCACGTGGTAACAAGTATCAAAAGTTATTGATTTTTGTTATACTAGTGGAGTGCACGTGCAAAAGCACGTGTTTTATTTTAATTAAGTATTTAATAGCGTGGTCATTATTTGTGAGTTTGTTAATTATTTTCTTAGTTTGAAAGGCTGAGTAAAATATGTATTAAAATTTGTTGGAGAAAATACATATTTTTTAAGAATGGACGGTATAGTTTCGATTGATTTTTAACATGAACGTTCTTTACTTTTAGATGTGATGAATAGTTTGTAGTTTTGAAAAAATTGATTATTGTAATTCCTAGAATTGGATACTTCCATTATTATGTGAAAAAATTATTCTGCAGCTTGCAAATTTAAAGTTCCATATTTTTCCTCATGATTTGACTTTGTAAAAATTTTCAATTATCAATTTAATTTTGTTTATTATAATCAAACATTCAAAAAAGTTTAAATCACATGGGTGTCATGAGATATGCAAAAGATTACTTGTGAACTTGCAGTAATAAGTAGTAAAAATATTTATTATAGATTAGCATAAGTTGTTAATTAGTGATATCTCATTGGGTAGGTTCTAGAAGTAATTAATAAGCAATAAATTCAGGAAAAAGTATTGATTTATTGTTTTATATTTATTTCCTCAATTTAAAAATTGAAAATCAACAAAATTATTCAAAAATTTCAAAAAGAGTTGATAAAAATAAGTGTATTAATGAGATTTTATTTGTTTTCACAATAGTAGAGTATAGAGCACATCAATACTATATACATGTATAATTGTAATTATTTAAACATAACTTCACGATACTAAATTACGTAAAAACGTAAAAAAAAAAAAAAAAATTTTCAATAGCTTAAATCAATAAAAATAATTAAAAAAAGTAAATAAATGTTCATTCTAGAATTTAAATAATTTATATAATTTCTCAACACAACGATTAGCAATGAAAACATGCATTTGTCATTCTTAATAAAGTGTTCTGAAGTGCAAATTTCAGTATCCAATTAGTGGTATTCACTATATTCTTTTGCCGTAGCTAATAAGAAATCAGGAAAATTATTTTTACTATAATCAAGAACCTAGATAAAAACAAAAACAAAAACAAAAACAAAAACAAAAACAAATTAGTGTAAAAGAACAAATATTTAGAAACGATATTTTGTATCTTGACCAATGTTAAATTTAATATTACTATTGTATTTAAAAAAAAAAGTTACATTGCCAATTCTGTTGTAGTAAATTAAGAAAAACTAAAAAAGAAAACAGAGAAAAGAAAATGAACAGTGGTTGACGTTCATAATAACAGTGTTACACCAAAAAAAAAATTGTCAATTTTAGGAAATCATAAAAACTTAAAAAAAAAAAAAAAACAAGAACAATGGTGAAGATCCTTCTTTTAATATATTAAAATATTGAATATTAGAACTATTTAAGAACTCAAAATGAGAATTGAAAATCAACACTTACACAAGCAAAAATGTTCAAATAAGTATAAAAAATTAACAAAATAGGACTTAAACAACTAAACAACTACTTGTAATGGTCAATTCATGAATTCTAGAAATAATAAGAGTCAATAGCAACCTTCAAATCTATTCTGATCAGTGGTGCAAAAAGTTAAGCAGATAGATATGCAGAAATAGCTTTTATAAAACAAAATTTGAATGGATACTCAAAATAATCAATATATCTGTAAATTTTGGAACGATTTTTCAAAAGACATGACTGAAATCGAAAGAAAGGCGAAAAATACTAACGAAAATATACAAGTGAAATAACAAAATGTTGAAAAGAAAATGGTGCTGAAAAAGATCTACGATTGAGAAAAAACAGTGTCAATTTCAAAAAATTAGGAAAATGTAAAAAAAAAAAAAAAGTAAATGAATAGTGGTGGGCATTCATAGAAATAGTGTCACACTAAAAAAAAGTGTCAATTTCAAGAAATCAAGAAAAACTTAAAAAAAAAAAAAAAAAAAAAAAAAAAACCATGGTGGCACGCATTAATAGAAATAGTGCCATATATTAAAGTCTCTCTTTTAATATATAGGGACTAGTGAAATTCACGTGCAAGGCACGTGTTGCAGTTTAAATAAGTATTTAATAGTGTGGTTATTGTTAATGAGTTTTTTAATTATTTTTCTCACTTATGAAGGACTAAGTAAAACATGTATTAAAATTTGTTGAAAAAAGTACGTATTATTTAAAAGTGTACGATATAGCTTCAATTGATCTTTAACAAAAACGTTCTTTATTTTAGATGATGTTATAAATGGTGTGTAGTTCACTAACAGAATTGATTACAACAAATTCTAGAACTGAATACTTCAATTATTATCTCACAAGATTATTCTACTACTTTAAAATTTAAACTTATTTTATATTTCTCCTCATTATGACCCGACTTTGTAAATTATTTCAAATTTTCAATTTTTCAATTTAATTTTGTTCATTCTAATGTATCAAACATTCAAAAGAGTTTAAATCACCGAGTGTACTGAGATATATATAAGATTTCTTGTGAACTGCGGTAATAAGTAGTAAAAATGCTTATTATAGATTAGCATAAGTTTGTTAATTAGTGATTTTATTTTATTTGTATATGGACATGGTTGTACTCATGAATATATTTTTCTTCTCTACTAACGTAACTTTCTACCTTGAGAGTAATACTCTCTCTTTTTTCTTGCATAATACAAGATTTTGAGCTTGTGAGTAAATTTTATTGGACTTAATTGTAATTGAATTCAGTAATTGCTAGAAAAAATGACTTAAAACTATATTTCTTGTAATATTGATAATTGTGCTGCTAACTTAATATAAGTATTTGATTGAAAAAAAGTTGTCTAGATTACAAAAGATTTTGAAGTTCAAAATGGGTTACTTGGTATATATTAATGTGGCTCGGCCTATGAGGTTAAATCTAGAGTCTAATGTGTGTGTGTGTGTGTGTAGCTTAATCTTGTTTCAATAGTTTAAGTTATTAAGCATTTGGATAGTTTCTATTTGGAGAAAAACAAAAAAAATTATTTGAATGAGTATCTAAAATAATCAATATATTTGAAAAAATTTTGGGCAATTTTTCAAAAAACATGACTAAAGGCAGAAAGAAAACGAATAAGACAACCAAAGAAAGACAAGAAAAATAGCAAAATGTTAGAAAAAATTAGGGATGAAAAAATAACTACAATTGAAAAAAAAAATGAAAATGAAAGAAATGATATGGAAACATGAAAAAGTTTTTTTTTAAAAAAAAAATTTGAATAGTAATTGGGCACATATTCCTATGAATAGTGCCACTATAAACTTCTTCTTTTAATATATAGAGACACGAAAGCTAGTTAATGAGTATAGTTGCCATGTAGTGTGGAGGAAAGAAAAAAGTCAAAGATTAAGTGGTAAGGTGATTTCTGGTTTCATTGTCGATATATTGAAGGAGAAACAACATTGTGTTCTAATGACGCAGAGGAATAACAAAAAAAAAAAAAAATTCAATTATTTTTTAATGGCATGTTCAGTGTGTGATATTAAATAGGACTGATATTATCGTTGATAAAATTTTAATTATGATATATTGTATAGTTTATCAAACAAGTCATAAATGATTATGTTTTGTAATTTAACAACAAATTGTTAATAAAACTATAAAAAAACAAAATTCTTGTTATCATTGAAATAACAATTTTATCACAAGATTGGTATGTTATAGGTCATGGACCATCAACTATTAAATTTTGTCATCATTCGTGTGACAGGCTCAAAGTACACAGCTTTTAATATATTGTGTCCATTTGACTACTAATTATTTGTAAGTGTATATTTATTAAAAAATTATAAACAGTGAGTCTCACAAAATGTGTAAATAAAAATTATAAATTCTAAAAAATATATAAATAAAAATAATATTTAATCAACTTATAAATAATTATAAGTACTAACAAACATACTCTAAATATTTATAAGATTTTGTCCCCTCTTTTTAGAACTAGAGAGCTTGTCTATTATTTAGAATGTAGTGGCATTCAAGATTAAATCCTTAAATCCTTAAATCCTTTTCCACTCTTTCAAGTATTTTATACATGTGATTAATGTGTTATCAATTTAGTGTTTGTTTGATAAAAAAATTTTAGATTTTAACTAATGGATTCTACGAGATATGTAGATAAAAATGATATTTGACCAATTTATAATTATTTATGAACGCACTCAACTTTACACGATTAAAGCATGTTACGAACAAGGTCAGAGTTGTGGAGACAAGCTGAATTTTAGAAGAATTTCCACTTAAAACTATTGAAAAAAAGTTCAATCTGCCTTACCTTGTAATAGAGACCATCTTATTGCAACTATACAGAGATCATATTTCAACGGCTATAAAATAATACAATTCTCATCCAGACCAATGTAAATTTCACTGATCAAAAGTTCAAAACTTTGGATTACAGAAATCCCTCCAAAGCAAAATTCACAGCAGGAGGTACAAGTTATATAGTATAAACATAAATTACACTAAGAAAAAAAAAATTAAGAATATAGAAAAGCAGGTAATATATTTATCTGGATGTTGGAGTTCTTCACTATACATCCCAACCGTCCTTCCGCCGGCTAAACCCGGACTTTCGATGTGTTAAACCCCCGTAAATATCTGAAAACTTCCTCAAGCAATTGCTTCGGACCCCATAATGAGCGTGTGTATTCCTGCTAATTGCAACACCAGAGAACTTTGATGTATCGATTGCCCAAGCAGGTTTCACGTACTCAACTACCTGCGAAGAACTTGCATTTGCATACAAGTAGTTCATTAGCACATCCTCGCAATTAAAATAACTGTCAACCAATGCCCTGCCTACCTCGGCTCCCTTGCTCCAATACCTCTCGAAAGCCGCCTGACCGTCAACGAAAGCAGCCCCCGTCAATATCATGTTATAACCGTTGTGTCTGCGAGCATGTTTTTCTCCTCTGTACTTCAAAGGACTACCGTTTATGAGTCGAGGATAAAACCCGACAATCCGATCTGGATGCCCGCGCCATACCCTGAAGCCCCGTTCAATATCATCACAATTCATCATAATATCATCATCAAGCTCAAGGACTGCTCGAGTTTTTATAGATGAATCCATCTTAAATCGATTGTTCAACGAGTTCTGTTTTTCGACTCTTATCCTCACTGGCACCGCAGAGTCAAAATCACTTGATTTTGGAGGTATTCCTTTGTTCCACACAACAACAATCTCATGCACTGAGGAACACCTTGAGTAATGCTTCACGTACATTTTCAAGTTCCAAAGCCGAGCGTCGTATGTCATTGTTAATAAAGTGAACTTCGAGTAGTGACCATTGAGCGGGTAAGGTTCTTGTGCACCACTACCACCGTATATATATTCAACGCCACCACACGTTAACATGACAGCCATCAAAATTGTTAAAGCAAGGACAAAAATTCCAGTACATGTATTTGGTCTTATTCTGGCACGGAGAATTGAGCTCACTCTGTTCAACCGACTGCAAAGAAGTCTAAGCTTGGAAGATAACAAATTTGACCTCTGCCAAGCCAAGAAATCGTCACTTCTCTTTCCCGTGTTGTGCAGGCACCAGCTTAAGGGTACTACGCACCTCACGGCCCCAACTAGCATGCCCACAAGTATCACAAGCCCAGCAACAGCTACAACTGAAACAAACCCGAGAATAAAGCGACGATTTACATCTCCAGACGGTACTCTGTCCCCGTCCAAAACTGCAATCCATTCACCAGAACTTAACTGCTGTACATCAAGGTGATGGTTACGGGCCCCATTCCAAGTATTCCGTCCCTTGCTCGATTCTTCAATACCAGAGGGAACTTCAACTTCTTTGAACTCGTCGGTGGTAAGAACTTCCACTCTAAAGACACGTACCCGCCGCCCGTAAGTCTCGCCACAGTCTTGACCAATGCGGTAAAGATTTCCCTTATACACAAATGGCCTGCCTCCATTCCGAGCTCCCATGCTCTTGTCTGTATTATATATAGGGTTCTTCTTATGTGGTTTCCAAGGACCACGAGGCGAGCTACTGTACCAGATTTCCAGCTGTCCATTTTTTTGGGTGCCAATACCACTGTGATCTGAACCAAAGAGCCAGAATCTCCCCTCATGGGGAATGATAAAAGAATCAACCAGGGGCTTTTTCATTATTATCTTATCCAGAGTCCATTTCAAAGGGAAGTCAATAGATCGATAGAGACGAAGTTCCCCTTTCTGACTGCCTTCAGGCATCATATATATCTACAAAAAACAAAAAATTAGGAAAACGATAAGGTTAGTGAATCAATCAAGAAATTAACTTACTGGGAATACATTACAGTCTTGCACTTTGGCAGTAAAAGCTGGCCATTATGACTCAAAAATAAGAGCAATGTACAACTATTGTAGAATATTTTCAGATCCTGGAAAGTTGGGCTTTATTTGTTTCTCTACTGTTAAATGAATCGAGATCTTACATTGCCATCATAGTCAAAGACGTAGGGATAAGAGAGATGCCAGTCTTCATCGAGGGCAATACCCAACTGCTGCCACGTTGCTCCCTTATCGATACTTCGGGAAACTCCAATATCACCTTGCATCGTAATTGAATTCTTCGTTTCATAGAAAAGGTAAAGGATATCTCCCTGAATCATGTTGTCAAACATCAGATTAAGTCATTTACCAAGTCAAACAGATAGCAAATGGGACGCCACTGAGCTATATACAGAAGAGGAAGACAAGCATGCTACACCAGAATCACATTCAAGCAAATACAGACAAAATGTTTAAGCTCATATGTAAACATTCCCGATAAAACGTCTTTCTAACTCTTTGTTTGTGAACTAGTCATGACTCTGATGAGCAACAGCTGGAAATCCATACTAATAACAAACATTAAGAAAACCTAGTCTTATGGTGAAGATGATGAGACCAACAACCATCCAGACAGTTCAATTGCGGCATCTCACAATCACAAAACTTAATTAGACACGACAAAGACATAACGGTGAGAACAATTACACATCCAGTTCTTATTGGGAAGCTGTGCTTGCAGAACACTAGAGTTGTTTTTTAATCGATTATTTTGCTAAAGTGAAATACATCAAAACCTCCACAAGGCCATAAGACAATGAAACAGTACCATATAAGACTCTAAGTTTTGAAAGAATGCCTTTAGATTATCATATCCAAATATTAAAAAAATTATACAACTATTATCCACAAACATTGATTGTGTCATTGATGTGCATCGATCATCCACAAGTTCACTTGTCATACTTACCTGCCCTAATTCCCAAGAACCCATAAGCTATATTATTTGTAATCAGATACAGGCATAAGGCGTAAGTGTGTGTCCGCATGTCGGACTCATCAAACCTCTAAATTTTAGATACATGGACAAAACAAAATATTAATATTTTTCAACCTTTTCCATATTTCTATGGTAAATAATGTTTAATATAATCAAAATGGTTCAAATATAACTTCAATTCATCAAGAATAATTACAGAACAAATTAAACGCCTTTGATATACTTTTCAAAATTATAGTTATTGCATAATAGCGGACACATGTCTCATACCCTTGTCCAAGTATCAAATGTCCAACATGGGTAGTTCATGCATTTAAAAGAGTTGTATAAACACAGCTTTAATTAATTAAAATGATTTGGATAGAAAATTGATTTACTCCCAATGTCTGAAATTAGTATTAGCATTTTTCAACCCAAATAATTGGTTTATTATGTAGCGAAACCAAAAGGAAAACTAATGAAAGCACAAGGCATCATTTCTCAATATTATTTTTTCTGCCATATTCTCGTTAATTTGCACCTTCCATTCAAATTAAACCTAAACCTCGAGAGTTATCATGCAGTCTCATCGTCCTTGAATTTCAAAAAGAAAAAATAAGGCGTCATCACCCATGACAGCAGCCAGCAAAGACTATTTTGTATCAACTCTACTAACTTCCAGTGAAGGTTAGATTTGTTAGATAGAAGTACATTATGCATATGCTAATCTTCTGGATCAAGAGGGCTAATCCAGATTCTATTTCGTCTTCTTCAGATTTTCAAGATGTACTGCATGTAGCCATATAGCTTCTATGTAACCCTCTTCATTGGAGCCGTGGTCCTTTTGAAGTGCTTAAAAGATATATTTCATTTACTCCTTGACAATACAGGAAAGAAAGCTAGCCTGTGTAATACAGCTCTATTTGCACTCCATAGGATGCCATTCTGAATTCAACCGTGTAAACAAACACACAACACTCAAGAAAATGTGCAAATGTACGTATGCATGGATGCATTTATGTATATATTTCTACAAGTTGCGTGGAATATACATGTATTTATTTCACTTCCACAAGTTCTCATTCAAATAACTGATGGACATAATAGGAAGTGACATTCCACCTTTAGCCACTAACATCCAATCCAAGTATAAACAAGGATAAAATAGCCCCCAGCTGACATAATTGAACTTTCTTTAGTTTATTTTTTAACCCTTTATGCCTAACTCTTTCTGTCAAGAGGCTTCTCTTTAGAAATATTTTGACTTGACTAAACAAAAACTTTCCATTCCAACCACAGATTGTTATCCGAATGAGCTCATGACCAATAATGTTCCATTTTAATAACCATCCATCATCAAAGCATGTCTCTAGAGTTTCTTAACTTGGCCCTTCTAGACATATTTCTTGTCCTTGTGGGCCTGTGGCACTAACAATCAAATTAAAACCACACCCAGTTACTTGATAAGAAATAGCTCCTTCCTAAGAACCTACCCAGATCTTGTATTATTGCCATTCTAGATTTTTACGAAAGGCGTGGCAGTCCATCCAGGCTTGGGAAGCCTGGACACAAGTGTACCTAAAAACCCACACATAGTACATTGCTACGTCGGGCCTATGCCAGCATACAAAATTCATCTCAAGCGGTTGCACATGAAATCTTCGGCCCATGCATATAATCTGATCTCTTTCTCACCATTCCCCACAGGTAAGTGTTGCAATCCGCGTATCACCAAAGCATTTTCATGCAATCCATCCATAAGCCCTCAGTAAACTAGTTACTTTTCAACTTCTTGAATTGAATTCTTGACGGCATATTATTTACTTGGAAAAAACATGCCAAGTCCATGACTAATTCTTTTACAAAAATCCAACTCAGAGAGAAAAAGAAATATAGTTTTTGTCGCACTGTCTCCTGGGCCATATGCTTCTAATATTTTCTTATTTCACCATTAAGTTTCCTGCTGAAGACAGACAACTGGGCTCAAACCCATTTGTTACTGCCCAAAAGCAAGTTGTTGTAAACCTTAAGCACCAAATCAATGAAGATCCAAAGACACTTCTTTAAAAAAATGCACTCTTAACCTTTTCCCTCCAAATGAAAATGAAAAAGTTCCCTGTACCCCTGTGGGCTTCCTCGCCAGCAGGATGTTTGACAGATCCCCTGACCCCATCTGCCAATTAAACAAAATCAATATCCAGTAAAGTAGAATACAGGTCACTTTTGATGTATCCCCTTTGATATCTTTGTATCCGAGAATCCACAAATTAGATTCTTTGTTTTAAATCACTTTTTGACAGGCTCTATTGGAGGTGATAAATCCCATTAAATCACATCAATGATTAAATGAAGGAAAGATGGTTACAATACAGGACTAGAAACTGAAATGATACCCACCATTATCTTACCACTAACAATTATTGCCACCAGTTCATAACAGCAAATATCCACACAGACATGAATACATAAAGTACAGACCATTACACCAACTTCTTGAAGAGCACATCTATGAATATTTTACACATGACACAGTCAAAGAAATGAAATAAAAAATCACCTGTGCATAAAGAAAAGGGTCAGCAACAAAATTGCTGGGGAACCCAGCATCCGAAAGTGAAGCACAAGTGACGACCGGATTGGCTACAGGCCATGCTGCACTCTTATCCCTCCATACATTTACCTGCCACCCAGTTTTCAAAAGAACTGATGAATCATAGCTTGTTATCCAGAACTTCAAACCCCTAAATAGATCAAAATTAAAGCCAGGCAACATAAAACATATTCCAGTCTGTGCGTTTATAAAGCCATCTGCTAGTGACAATGATTTCAAGTTTCAACCATAATAACATAGAATTATTCACAAATGAGCCAAAAGTTAAAACTTTCCCAAACTTCGAAATCGTTTAAGAAAAGGTAGAAAAAAATCACCAAATTTACAAGATAAAGGGGGAGAAAACCCAAAAACCAAGAATTTAAAAAATTTCGACCGCCGGGTAAAATTGTAACCCCATTTTCGACAGATAACAAGATGCCACAAAACCCAGGATTATGAAGCAATTAAAAACATTTTTTTGGCCCAATAAATGTTCATCAACCATAATTTAGAAAATTTAAAAAAATAAAAACCCAGAACACAGAACCTCAAAAAATCTATAAGATTTATTAGTAATTAATAAAACGTATAAAGTAATTTTTTACTTTTTTTCTCAACCCCCACACAAACAAGGGGGAAAAAATTGGAGAGAAAAACACAGCTAGGACTTATGTAAAACAGTAAAAAAGAAGAACAAAATACAAAACTTACATCTTCGATGGGTTTGAGAGAAAAAGGAGAGTCTCCATGGAAAACACCGATAGCCCACGAGCCCTCACTATCCTCTTGGCACCCCAAGGTAGTGACCCCCCCGCGCACATTAGCCGTGAGCATTAACCGCGCATACAGGCTCCCAATAGACCCCAACACCACAAATGAAACTAAAAAATACGCAAAAGTTGATGACAAAACGCACTTCTCATTCCAATTACTATTTCCATTCTTAACGCCATTGCTCTTGCAGCTATGCCACCGCCACCTGCACCACCCGCCGCCGGCCGATGACCCAATTGGGCTCGAACCCATTTCGCCTCCGTTGCAGTGGCGAATTTGCATGTAACAATCAAGAAGAAGAATAAAAATTCTATAGAGACCTTTCTTCTTCTTTATCTATACATAAATTCGTATATATATGTGTGTGCAAGTAGAGGTTTTTTTCTCTCTAAAAAGCTCTGATTTTCGAGAAAAAAGAAGTAAATGGAAATGGAAGACTTGGAAAGGTGACAAAAAGACTGCAGACGTGTTTTGGGAGAGACGTTGTCAGCACCTTCTTCGAAATTTTTGATTTTTGTATTCAGTGCCTATCTGTATGTCGATATATAGCATGTTCAAATCTGTGTGTGTGTGTGTGTGTGTGTGTGTGTGAGAGAGAGAGAGAGAGAGAGAGAGAGATTGAGGTTTGACTTCAGAAATCAGATTGATTATGGTCAAGTAATTCAAATTAAGTACACTTTAGTTTGGTCGTCTCAGAAAATAAAATAAAAAATAAAAAAAATAACGTTTGTTGTTGAAAGAAAATCCAATTGTCTTGACTTAATCTTCATACTAGTATATAAAGATTAAAGTCGAATTGTGATTGTATTAATTAAACAAATTTAATAAATTAACAATGGCTTAACAAAAAATGTAAGTAAGATTATATAATATTAAAGAAGAGAGGTGCTCGAAATTAAATGTAATGTGAGCATGATCTGATTTTATTCCTTTTCCTATTGAGAATCTACTCGTAAAACTATTAGTTCTGCACATAGTGATAAAAACATGTTCAAACTAGAATCGATTGGTTTTGAATTGGTGTTGTTCGATTTTACTTTAAGAAAATATTATAAATCGTAAATTGATTTGCAAGCTTTTTTATTTCACTTCCATACCCTTTTTAAGACAATAAAAGTGCTCACTCACTCTAATGTAAAATCACATAAATTAAAGTAATTATTATTTTAATATCAAGATTATAAAAAATTCACTTTAAATTTTGCTAAAAAATAAAAGTTAAAATCAATAATTAATTTTAACTACACATTTCATAACACTCGCAACTTTTCAACTACACATTTATCAAATTTTTTCAAATTTTTCTGAAAAGCTAATTTTTAGCAAAATCAAATAGGTACAAAAATTTATTTTATTGTTGGAAATGGAAGAGTCTATTCTTGGTACTGAAAACCATGATCAGTTAAATTTTAATTATAAAAAAAAATCGAACTAACTTGTTAATTTGATTCTGGTAGAATTTGCATCATTAAAATATCCACCCGAGAGAGACATTTATTCATTATAATATCTAGTTGTGTCTAGAAGTGTCCACTAGAAACATTAGATCATCCCTTCTAGGTTGTAATGCACCAAAATGTCTTTATTTCTTATCCAAATATGTGTAGTTAAAAGTAAAGAAGAACAAATGGGTAAACATATTTTTGGTTCAAGTGTGACAAGATATGATAGAAATTCGTTTTGAGTTCATTTTACTTGTTTAATTATATATAGTAAGTTGTTATGAATTGGTCCAAACTTCTTTATATCTTGTAATGATTTGTTAAAATGAATACAATTTCTCAAGTGGTTTATATTGAAAATGAATTAATAATATAAACAATTATTCAAGTGCTTATTGTTGTATTATTTAAATGACAATATATTAGTTTTATCATTAAGTCCTTGTTTGAAGTTGCTTATAAATTAAATTTTAATAATTTTTCAGTTCGACAAATTTTAATTTTAATCATATATTTCAAGGGACTCAAAAATTTTATCAACTTTTCAATTATACATTATATGAACTTTTATCAAAATCTTTATATAACGAAATCGTAAATTTTGTTACGAGAGTTTAAACCAATATTTTTGATTATTTGAGGATTGAAATAGAGACTAATTCATTCTCATATCCTAGATGCTAATAATTTTTCCATCCCAATTGCTATTTTCTACTTTGGTTAGAACACCAACAATGCATTATATAGATTGCTGTCTAGATGATATAAATATTAAAAAAAATTAATTTACGTGGCATTAATGTATAATAAATAGATGCTCACGTTCAAAACTAGTCGAAAGTACTGATTAATCCTTTCCATATCATATATGGAATGTGTTATAAATTTTCTATCAACCCTAATATAGAGAATTCGTTTGTGGTTGAAAGTATAGATTAATTCAGTAATAATCTCTACAAGTAATCAAATAAGTAAATTTGAAGTTGAGAAGCTAACAGAAGAATATATTGAAAGTATTGATTAATCCTTTCCATATCATATATGGAATGTGTTATAATTTTCTATCAACCCTAATATAGAGAATTCGTTTGTGGTTGAAAGTATAGATTAATTCAGTAATAATCTCTACAAGTAATCAAATAAGTAAATTTGAAGTTGAGAAGCTAACAGAAGAATATAACAGTAACAATATCTAATACAGATTGACGATATACTGTAGTGAAATCGAAAAGTAATTTAAACAATAATATAAAAATAAATAATCTTGAAAATTGAATACAAGCTAACGCTCGACTAATATCATGCGATTAATCAAGAAATAAGTTAAAAATGTCAAAATAAATAATCTCAACTTCTCTTTTGAAAGCTCTTATACGGATTACAAATCAAAATTATATTAAAACCTGCATAAAAATTCAAATTTTGATTGAGTCGGCATGTTTAAAGAGCTTTTGAATGTAGATGGAACTCTAGAAAATATTTATTTTTTTCACTATTATATTAACTTGTTTGATGAAGTTCATGTAGACTTGCACGATAGATAATTTTTTTATTAAATATCGTTTATTTTATTTATGTAGCACAAATTTTAAATGAGTTAATCATCTTTCCATTTAATTGATGAGTTTTTTAAATAATAAGTTAATATAGTGAAATTAATAGAAAAACAATAATTTATGGATTAAATAATGGAATATTCTAAGATCTAAACCAAATTTACTTTATTTTAATGCCCACCCATGCCAATTTACAACTTTCTTGACAAAGGAATCAATCTACAAGTTGATTTTTACCAAAAGGGAATTAATTATTATTTCTCTCTCTAGAAGTGGAACAATGATGACGTGCCGGCAAATGTAATCTGGACCGATTCTTATTCATACGCTTGCCAATATTGAAACCGCCGCCGCCGCCTCCGTGGAATTCATTTGAGCTGGAAATCTCCGGGATCGACGGCTGCTTGCTGTCCATTTTTTCCTTGGAACAAAACCCAACAATATATCATTTCCTTGGATATGTCAATCGACGTATTAAATAATAATTTAAATTTATAAAATTGATTAAATATATTTTTTATTTATATATAAAACTTAATGATTTATTACATATTTATTAATATTTACATATTTTATAAGATTCACAATTTATAAATATTTAAAAAATAATTTTAATAATGTCAAACATGTTACAAGTATTACTAAATTCGAATTAATATTATAAATAATTTTGTAGTATATCAAAATTGAAAAGACAATATTTTTTTAAAGGTAAATTCTATTCATGAAAATCAAATATAAATATATCAAAACCAAAAGAAACTTTAATAGCTAGTATGTCTAATGATTTTATTAATTGTGTTATTGTAAGTATTTGTAACTTAACATGTTTTATCTTCATTGTTCGGATCTATTTTGTTGGAGATGTGCAAATAAAATTTTATAAATTCATACAGACTGTTTCGAGCTCTATCTAGTATATAAACATTTTGGTATGATCTCGAGTCTCCTCAACAAGTAATATCAAAGTCGCGACATATATTTGGTCATGTGAATGTGCATAATAAATCTTTGAACGTTTGTGCATGCTTCCACCAAAGGTTCTCCAATTAATCATGATAGGGAGAGATTTCGTAATGGTGAATATTTCTCGAGATGGTAACGTGGGTATGGAAATAATGTAGATTCCGATAAAACATGTGACCTTCTCGATTAAAAGAAGATGGACCGATAAGGTCGTCACTTGAGAGGGAATGTGATAATTATGTGAGTCATGATGATGTGATATTCCGTTCTACAAAAATTGTTGGAGATATGCAGATAAAAATCCAATATCAATTGTAGACTATTCCACCTAATAGGTCAAATTTTTAGATATAAACTTCATCTTCAACAAATTGACCAAGATCGATATAGATTTGGCTCAAGTCGATTTCGACAATCCATCTAACGTACTGTAAATAAAAATATATTAACAATATAGTTGTTTAGGACAATTATACAATAATAAATCTTTTAAAAATAACAATTTAACCTTAATAACATAAAAGTTTTAAGGATAAATAAATTAGAAGTGTAGCACTGAATGATTCTCATTCTACATTAATTAACATTAAACGATAAGTTTATCCTAATAATATTGATTAAGTGTCAAATGTAATAATTGGATAAGTGTTGACTAGTCAGTGG
The DNA here is from genome assembly GCA_023638005.1 of Forsythia suspensa. Lineage (NCBI taxonomy): Eukaryota > Viridiplantae > Streptophyta > Magnoliopsida > Lamiales > Oleaceae > Forsythia > Forsythia suspensa. Next base: position 31,158,062 of record CM042674.1, on the reverse strand, counting down.
ATATTCACGTTTTTATAATAAAATTCCTAATTGGACTGAGGAAGGTTCTGGGTGGGGTTATATTTGACTGTTGGAAATGTCCAACTTGGTCTAGATTATGCATGATTCTAGGATCATGTTCAAATTTAAAACATTGTTAATGAGATGGTTCGACACTTCGATCCTTATTTGATTCAGTGTACAACGGATCTGGCCAAAGTCTTTAAACATGCGACTTTTGTTACTAAATACTTGAGGCCTACATAGCCACTGGGCTTGGGATGGGTCGTCTCAAGCCTCTTTAAAGTTAAATACAAAATTTTAGTATTAAAATTGTAAGACAACTTCGTGTGTTACCATGTTCTAGATACGCAAATTTTAAAAATGATTGGTCCGGAGTCTTCAACCTGATGCCTTCTACTAAAATATTATGTCAAATCTATGTTAATTTAATTTATAAATTGACTTATACATCAAAGTGTGATCGATAATTAATCTTTTTTTTTTTATGTGTCAATTCAAACCATGTCATACATGTAATTCTCTTTAAAGTTAAATACAAAATCTTAGTATTAAAATTGAAGGACAACTTTGTATATTACCATGTTCTAGATACGCAAATCATAAAGACGATTGGTCCAACGTGATGCCTTCTACTAAAATATTAGTAGTCTTCAACGATTCTGATGATGGGCAATTTAGGTGATGTAATTTCGTTTGGCCATGGGTGGAAATATTAGTATGTCAAATTTATGCTAATTTAATTTATAAATTGACGTACACATCAAAGTGTGGTCCATAATTAATCTTTTATTTTTTTGTGAAATATTAAACAGGCTCACGCGTATGTTTCCTTTTCACTGTTCATTTTATTTAAACTAAGTTTTTCAAAATTTTATATTTGGATTTTACTTTTCTAAGAGAGGTGCAAAAGTGACAAAAATTGGGTTTACTTATATTTTCTGTTTTGTTTTTATTTCATTAAGGTAAGAAAAGAGAAGAATTTTGTTAGTTCATCGATTCACAATATTAATGGATTTCTTAAAAAAAAACTCATGAATTTCACAAAATTTATAAGATGTTAATAGAATTATATATTATTGATTTTTATGGAAATGTTAAAACCTTTTTTTTTTTTGGGTACATCTTACTTATTAAAATTTATATGTATTTAATGTGCTTTTATTTGAAATTAAACAAGGTATTTAATGTGCATGGTGTCCATACTACAATTTTTGTAGGATTTGAATAAATGAGATTCTTTAGTGCATAATTAAGTTGAAAATAAGAGAATGTTATGTGAATTAAAATAAAGAAAGATATTGTATTTGAAATGTTAAATGTTATAAATTCAGTTTTAGAAAATATAGTAATATCATAAATATAAATTTATTTTAATGGAGTTCATAGCATGTATTTGTGGTTTTTTTTTTTTTTGATCACTCATTTTTCACAAATTGAATATAAATTTTTTAAATAAAAAAATAAATAAAATAAGTTATGAGCTCGAAACCACTCATATCTATCGAAAATTTGAGGGGTTGAATTCCTAAACAACATGGTATTTTTATTTATATATGTTTAATATCCACTAAAATTTATTAAATTTTTCTAATTAAATTTTTTTTTAGAAATCTACGAGTTAATAAAGACACCTGAAATTTTAAAGATTCTATTAGAATTCAAGTTGATGACATGTACATTTTAATAGAATCTATTGAAATGAATTGATGATAAGGGTCTTTTTGAGAGTTTTGGAGTACCAGTTATGATGGTTTTTTAAAGTAACGGTTTTGAGTGGAAAAGGCTTTGGGTAGTTTTTAGTAGTGGTTTTTTAAATAATACAACTCATACTTGGAAGTTTATTAACTAGCGATTCTAAAAACTTTTTAAGAGAATCAAATTACATATATATATATAAATTAAATTAAATTTTAAATTTTTATATATCCACCTATCTTTGAAAATATAAAATTAAATTTATGTTATTTCATTTATTTTTTTTCTTTTGTATATGTTCTTTTATTTTTACAAATATTAAGTTTTGGTAGTTTTGAAAATAATTGTTTGAAATGGAGTAAAATTGGAAGAAATTTTAAAGAACGACAAAAAACTACCGATTTGGAGGGTTGGGAGATATGCTTCAAATTACACAAAAACTGTCCAAACCGATGCTAAAAAAAATGAACAAGCAACGATTTGTTCAACATTTCATAAACTGTATCACTTAAAATCGGTAGAAAAAAAAACTTCCAAACATACCCTTAAAATTATATGAATTTTTAAAAATTAATTAAAATTTGAATTGGGAACTCCAATTTTTGAAATCCACTTATTTATCAAATTTCCTTTTATGTTGTAATCCGAATATCGTTTTCATAAAATTGTAAACGTTTATTTTATGTGATGTGATTTTGATGCTAAAATTTAAAAGTCTAATGCGTGTGTATTCCGTGTTCAAAAGTTGATTAGGGCCCATAGCCTACGTAACTTCTATAATTTTGGGCAACAATTAAACAAACATTCCATTGTGGATTGACTTTACAAAATTTCAATATTAAGCAATAAGTTACTTTTCAAGAAAAAGTTACTAATTTTGTTTTGAATTTGGTAGAAAAACTTTTATAAGGATATTGATTCATAGCTTGTTCGGTAGATGTTTTGGAAAAAAAAAAAGAGGTTTTTCAACGTTACAAAAGCGTAAAAGCGTGGTTAGGCGTGAGGCGTAGAGCCGAAACTTTAAGCTGGCGCGAGCGCTTTCTCGCGAACTTTTAAACGATGATTTTTTTGCATGACATTTTTTACTTTTCAAAAATTTTGAAGGTGAAATGACAAAAATGTCCTTGCTAGTTTGAAATGGATTTGTGTTCACAAAATTGTCGTTAATCAACACAAATCCATTTCAAACTAGTAAGGACAATTTTATCATTTCACCTTCAAAACTTTTAAAAATTCAAAAATGTTATGCCAAAAAACCCCCTTTTTTTTTTCAAAACCTCTACCGAAGAAGCTCTTAATTTTCAGAATTTTTCATTTTGTAAAAGGTATTATATAAAATATTTGATAGAGACGATACAGTAAACTATATGTATTTTAGTAAGGTATATAATGTTAATGTTTCAAGTGTACGAGAGTGACTCTATTATTTATCGAGATGGAGACAACACTAATATATATTGAGGGAATAAGTTTAATAGTAGGTAGACAACACTAATATTGACAACATTAGAAACTACAACACATTCTCCATAGTAGGTAGAATAAGTTTAATAGTAACATAAATTATATTGAAGCACAATTACACGCTCTGCTCACATATGTATTCTCAAAGAATCACAGAGTATGAATTAACTCTAATTTGTATGGTTGCAATCAAATGTTGTTCGACTTAAATGTTGGTTAGCCTTTGTCTAATAAGACTCCAATTGATGGTAACTTTGTCTCTCGGATGGATGTGGTCAATACTCAAGTCGTGTTAGACACGTTCCCTTGAGTGAAAAATAAATTATGTTTAAGTGTTGTATAAGAAATTTGCTTGAGTTGGTAGTGTGGAATTAACTAATCTTATCTTAAATCATTAAATTTGAATAACTTCTTATTTTATCTTATCATGTTTGAAAGAATAATAATTAAGAAAATTTATTTTCTTGTGAAATCTATCAACTTCATCCGAAATTTCGCTCAATTTTTAAAAGTTTAATCAGTCATACTTTTGCAATCGTTTCAAACGTATATAGAACAACATGACCAATCAAATTTAAGGTCAAACAAAGAAAATCCTTAGCTACATTTTATATTATTTCTTTTTTTTTTTGATCGAATACATTTTATATTATTTCTTCCTTTTCAAGTTGATGGACAACCTAGCAGCCACAAATGTTGAATTGCCTGTTACCAAAATATAATATTTTAATGGAAAATAAATTTTGAAGGTTGAAAATTTATGAGCAAGAAAGGTGGTTGAAAGGGGCTTTTTTTCTTTTATTTTCTCTATTTGCGAGACTTTTTATATATAATTTTAAATTTTCTTTTGGTCATATAATTTTTTTTTTTTACATAATACACCTAAAATCAGTGTTTGCATATTTAAATGAATTAATAAAGTTAATATAAAACATTTAAATAAAAACTTAAATCTATATTTATGAGGTTAATTTCTTCATCACCGACCTCTATCTTTCTAGGGGTCCTTGACCTATTTACTTGAATGCACATATTCTCATGAGCCTTTACGGACCTTGTTATATTCCGCGGTCTTAAGCATCCGACCCTAAACTTGTCAAGGTACTGCATCATACGTGATACTTTCTTTTGAAAAGTTCCACCCTACCATATCTAAGGTGCCTTAGGCTTTTAGAGGCGACTTTGGCTTTAGCAATAGTTCACGACAGCATGAGCGAAAAACATCAAGGTGTCGTATCACTGACAACAAGACTTATTAGGTACAGGTAATATTGGCCAACCACAAAGTGAGACGCACACGACTACGTTAGACGGTGTGACAAATGCCAAATGTTTGGAAGCCTAGTACACACAATGTAGAAGAACTCACCTCTATAGTATGCCCTTACCCTTTTAAGCAATAGGACCTCGACATAATCAGGCAATTCTTTTAGGCCGGGTCAACTTAAGTTTCTAGCCACTTAAACTGGGCATATCGTGAACCTGGCCACCTTCTTCGAAGCTCAGCTCGAATGCTTTCTCTAGAAGTCGATCATTTGCCTTCTCGACCTATCTCGAACATTTATAACAGACAATGGACGACAATTCAACAATATAGCCTTGAAAAGTTTATGCAAAAGGTTCGACATCATACATTGACTCACCTTAGTCTCAAATCCGAGCATGGGTTAGCTGAGATCACTAACAAGATCATACTACAAGACATTCGGACCAAGATCGAAGACGCTATGAGAAATTAGCCTGAGGAACTCTCAGCTATTTTTTGGACATACAAGACAACTAACAAGACCGCTATAGGAGAAACACCATTAATGTTAACCTTCGGCATAGATTAGTGATGTCGTGGAAGTTGGATTGCCAAAGCTTAGAACAATGAGCTCGGGCCCAACATAAATGAATCACGAAGAAAGCATATCGACCTACTGGAAGAAGTTTGTAAAAATGCGGCCCTCAGATAGCTGCATCAATAAAGAACCGCAAAACACTTTAATAACCGAGTCAAACAACAAGAATTTTGCACAAGGGAACTAGGTTTCATAAAGACGAAAGTAGTGTGTCACAACTGGAGGAAGTTTAGGGCCAATTGGGAAGGTCCATTCGAGATCCTACAAAAAGTGCACAAGGGACCTACGACCTTCATGACGTGTAGGGAAAGCCTTTCTCCCAACCAAGCCTTTCTGGGTACTGTTTTTTCACTGGTCCTTACAAAATGTGCTTGCTTGCATTTTTCTGCAAGTAAGTTTCTTGTTACAGTAATTGCTAGTCCTAAAGAGGAATCAATTTGCATGTTAGCTTTGAAGTTGTATGTACTTGGTTCTTGAATTTTAATGGCTTCATTAAAAAGAATGATGACTTCATCATTGAACAGATAAGGAAGTTTTCTCATGAATTTTTCTCATTAGTTGTTTCCATTCTGTTGGAGGACAAATGTAATAATATTTTAAGAATTCACATGTGTATTCTTCAAAATAGCACATGTTGCAGATTGTCATTTTTTCTAAATGATTTAAAGCATCTCCTTGATCAATTGTTGATCTGACGCTTTTGTAAGCTTCAAAGGTTTGGCCAGTAATTGTTTGTAGATTTGTTCCACAATCATTTTGATGAATTGAGGAATATTTCCACGAGTTTCAAGCCAGAGAGCATTTTTTGCTTCGTAGCTAAATGTTGTAAGAAACGCTTTCACGTTTCCTCTTGTACTTGAAATAACATAGTGCCATGAATTTTGTTCATCTCTATGTATTTCTTTATGTATGATCATTGAAATCATAATATTATTATACCAATCCTCAATGACTGTTTTAGGATTTATTACGCAATCAAGGTCAAGAATCTTAACATCGACAGGTAATTTCTTTGGTTTGTGAAGAAGATATGAAGAATCAATTTCATTATCTTCATAAGGTGCTGGTCTAGGAGTAAAGTCTCCTATGGGTCTTTTTCCATCTCCTTTTGGATTTGAAGATGTAGGTTCATAGTCCCAATGGATGATTTAGAACATCTTAATGTTCTATTAGCCTTTGAAGACAATGAACTTGAGAAGATCGCTTCTATCTTTAATAAAGTCAACATAAATAATCAAGAACTCATCCTCACAAACCAAATCATTGAAAATCCTCTAGAAATCAATAATCCAATAACAGTTGATGATAATTCAGAAAGTTCTGAAGAAGAAACTATCATACATGAAAGATTCCTCACAAACACGGAAATTGGAGTAAAATTTAAAGAACCAAAAGTTGAGTCAGAAGTAGTCCCAATGGACTATGAACCTACATCTTCAAATCCAAAAGGAGATGGAAAAAGACCCATAGGAGACTTTACTCCTAGACCAGCACCTTATAAAGATAATGAAATTGATCCTTCATATCTTCTTCACAAACCAAAGAAATTACCTGTCGATGTTAAGATTCTTGACCTTGATTGCGTAATAAATCCTGAAACAGTCATTGAGGATTGGTATAATAATATCATGATTTCAATGATCATACATAAAGAAATACATAGAGATGAACAAAATTCATGGCACTATGTTATTTCAAGTACAAGAGGAAACGTGAAAGTTTAGGGCCAATTGGGAAGGTCCATTCGAGATCCTACAAAAAGTGCACAAGGGACCTACGACCTTCATGACATGTAGGGAAAGCCTTTCTCCCAACCATAGAATATCGACAACCTCAAGGTCTATTGAAAATATACAAGCTCGATCCCTGGTCGAGCTCATTTTTATCGCTTTCTATTTATTTCTGTCTTTAATACATTTTCCTTGTTATCATTCCTCCATTTTTTGTACTTTTAGTATTTCCTTTTTTGACGGGTCGTCCCACATGCTCGATCCGTACTTATAACATTGTATGGGCCTTTGAGCCCCTCGCTATCTTGTACTTTAAAGCACATCCAATAAAAGTTTGCAACAAATAATTAAGTTTTAAGCCACATGTTAAAGGGGGGCATACAAGTCGTGTCCCAAGCACACACCTAAGTAGTACTTTAAAGGGATTACATACAAGATATTTCCCGAGCACGCAGTGAAGTCAAACCCGGAGCATGCCGATAAAACTGACATTTGAAAAACGTACAAGTAAGAGGTCTGAGCCTAAGAATAACATGCATTCATACTACTAAATAGACACGATCCCAACACTTGCAACAAAAATCAGAAAAGCATAACAACATCAAAAGAAATTACATCCTAGGCTTAAACTAGCCCCAACCATTTGTTTTTTCCAAAAAAAAGCTAAGGTTTGAAGTTTACAAAACACAACCTAATCTAGGTTTTCAGTCTCTACCTTCCTTCATCAAGCAACAATACCCTCATCCACGACGCCATCGTCATCGTGCTTATTTTCAGTCAAGGCCTCCGATATAACGAACTCGGACAGGTCGAGACCTTTGGTGCCTGTAGAAACTGTGAAAGCTCGGAAGTTTCAAGCCCATGAGCTTTTACCTTCAGCCAAGCACGGGCTTGTCTTAGAGCGTGACTATAGGATCCCTTGGCATAGTCACTTGTCAGGTGCTCATACTCTGCAGGCCTCTTGAATTCTTTGATAATCTTTTTCTTGTCTATTTCTATCTGACCTTTAGATCCTCGATCGCTTTCTTAGATTTCTCGAGGTCAAATATCAAGCGAGTGACCTCTGCTCGAACGATCCCTAAGTCAACCATGGCTTGGTCCCTTCCTTCTCTCCAGTCAAGGTCCAGGCATGCTTATCTCGAGCTTGAAGGTATGTCGATCTTCGTCTGCACCACAAAGTGTGACCTCCTAAGCCACACTAAATGTCTATATGAAAAAGACTCAATATTAAGAAAGTATAAGAAGGAGACAGGTGATAAAACTAAAGATTGGTGGCATGTACCTTTAAGAGTAGAAAGTCTAACACTCGAGCAGACTCTAAATAGTCGACCTTGAACTAGTAGCGTACTACCTAGGGGATTAAAGGATTGCGTAAGTGCTCATCTATAATTACAGCCTTATGAGTATCTTATTTAAGGTCAACAACCTCAACACTAGAGGGCACCATGTTCTTTCTACGAAATATAAGCTTATCTTTAGTTGGCCTATGGTGAATTCTTCAATCCACGCCAGATCACATGCATGTGGCACGCCTCTCAATCTCGTGAGGTGTGTCTTGGGGTCTGATAGCAGAACCTCAAGGGTCAAAGCGCTTTGGTTCTTTATTCTCTTATTTTGTTTAGTCGTGTCACAAGCAGTAAGACTATTCAGGCCTTCTTCTCACAAGCTCGACACAATGCAGCATCGCCAAAAGTCATCTCTACACAAGAAATACAAATCATCAGCCCGACCTCTTAAGAAAATGAACAAGAACTATTAAAAAATAAAAAGGCTAATGACGTTATCCCCATTATAATATAACCCAGTGAGCTCGAGCACCTCGTGCTCTAAGAGGGCTAATACCTCGAGGACTATGGGATCGAATTGCCGCAACTTCTCTACATCCACTTTCAAGGCTTCAAAATACGTATACCCCTCATTGAAGGACTCGATCTCATGAATTTCCCAACTTGGCAAAAAAAAAGACTCGGGGCTATGTGGGCGAATAGAAAAATACTTGCCTCTAACCTCTAAGAGAACTTGATATTTTGGGAGTCCTAAACATGTTCTTGGAAGACAAGTATACAAAACAGTTTATAGTAAGCTCGAACACCATTCTACACAAGTTGAGGTTGGGTTTGATGCATAGGTACCTACACACTATGAAAAACTAAAGATTTGTCTATATCCATTCAAGGCTAGTTGGCATGGGCATATAGGTGGGAAACTAAGAATTTAGTAATGAAAAAAAAAAGGATGTAGAGTCCCTCCCTTGAGGGGATTCCTGAAAACAGTGAACTCTCTCTTCCCAAATAGATGAAGTAAATCCTAGGGGCTGGGAACCCTAACCTCATAGTCTCTACCAACCCGAACTCAAGTACTACGGCCATAATGGTGTGTTTCTTATAAGGGAATGACAAGTTGGATGTTTGGAGGATTGGGGTACTTGCTGGGGTTTCCTTTGCTATGGACATCCCCTTAGGAATTTGGCTGGGGACATCATCATCACTCCATCTGACCTCAGGGTCATTATTCTCAACATCGGGATCGGGGTCCCTACGAGCTCGTTCACTCCTAGCCATAATTAACTATAAAACCCGAAAAATTGAAAAGGTGAAGTCTAAAACCCTACCTTAAGGTCATTGTACACGTGACTCTAAATAAGCTCGGTCTCATATTGTCTCTGTAAAGTTCAGTGGTTGTAAAAGGTAAAAAATAAAATAAAATCGGGGGAGGGTGATGGGAGATATTAACAGGCAAAGGAAGAGGTGAAATGACATGATCACTAACCGTCTATCCACGAAGAGTGGCGCTTATCTAGAGCACTCGACCACCCACTATTATGCAACCAGGAGAACAAGAAAGGGAAATATTAGTAGGCTAAGGGAAAGGTGAAAGAGTATGGTAACTAACCGTCCATCCAAGCCATATGGGGCCTATCCAGAGCACTTGACAACCCATTATTATCCACGTTGCATGCATCCAACTTTTGTGCGTCCTGTCCTTGAGGTCCGGGGGCCGAACACACGGGGCCACTAATGAGGTCAATTTCTCTGTCACCGACCTCTACCTTTCTACGGGTCCCCGATCTATTTACCTAAACGTGCCTACTATCCTGAGCCTTTACGGACCTCATTATCTTCCACGGCCTTGAGCGTGCCCTTGACCCCAAACTCCTCACAAGTGCCCATGCATCCCGACCTTTTGGATGGTGGCACAAACAAGCCAGATGGGACGGGGACCTCGGGCTATCCTTCTACCCCTCATGGGGTAAGCATCGGATCGATCCAATTTAACTGGGTTAGGACTTCAGTTTGTGAGTTCTACTACTACTCTACCAACCAATCCTAGTCCTATAACAACTCTTGCATCCCACTATATTGAGAATCCCAAGCTTGCTAGGGATCCTAAGCTATCCAATTGCGTGGGATCTTGTAGGTGTCCTAATTCCATCCATTACACCTCAAAGCTCTATATATATTTGAGGTGCTTTTATATATTTTTTCAGCTTATAGTCCCACACTCAGATTCTTTCAATTAACTAACTTAAGCATTAGAAGTGGACTTCAGAGAAAACACCTCATGCCTTTGTTGTAAGTTATAAGAAGCTATGTTCGTGATAGTTCAAGCACACCTATACACATGCACAATTTTTTATAGCATCATATATCAAACAAAATGTGCAATACAAAATAATAATACATTGTTGACCAATTAGTTAGTGCTGTTTTAATTACCATTTGATTCATGAACGCAATACAAGTTCGCAATGTGCAAATAATGCACTATATGAGTAACTTTTGCATGCATATTTTTATTCATGTCACACTCCGTGCAATTAACTAGAGGTGTCAAAAGTATTGGACCACTCAAAATCGTGAGCAAGCTCTCATGCCTTTGAAAGTGGGCAAAAATGGGCTCACAATTTGAGCCTGTAGGCCCGTGCAAGGCTGCAAGCTTGCTCGCCTAGGCAGAATTTTCTCATCCCAATTCCAACACTAAATTTTATTTAATTTTTAAAAAAATTATTTTCAATTCGGAAATTGTTTTGGTCACAGAATTTGTCACTTTACATACAGGCTAATTTATAGTCTTCTAGCTAATTATTTGCAAATAAATTGATAGCCTACTCAATTATGTGTAAATTATTTGTCACTGTCCAAATTTTAATACAACCAAATTAAGATATATGATCAATATTTAATCCTAACAACTTGTTTAGTATTACCTAATGAACTAATGATCATGAAAACGACTGCCATACCTTAAACAGAAAAATTAAGAAATTTCCTATTGTGTATTGGATCGGTTGATCATTTATTAATTGCATATGTGCTTTGTTGGACATCATCATCTAAAGTTGTTAGTGTAAAATCGAATTAGACCAATTGTTTAATTTTGAATAGATATGTATTAGGTCACTCTTGATTTGGCGTGCTTAAAATTAGTTGGACCACAAGAAATTATTTTTTAAAAAATATTATTAGCAATTAACATATGGTTCCGCACTATTTCATTTTTGTCAAAAACAAATGTTACAAGTATGTCTGATACAGTCTAATCACGCCTAAGACCCCTATAGTGGTGCCTAACATGGTCAAGCAATAGGGGTGGATCCTGCATGAGCCGAACTTTTTGAGTCGTGTTGCTTAACTTTGAACAATTCAGTAAAAGTTGTGAATAGCTCAACTTGTTCAGATTTGAGTTTATTAAGATAAAAATATATATATTTATACGAGTTTTTACTCATTCTTCTTTGTTTTACTCGTAAGAACTAGTATACGGTTTCCATACATTTGGAAGGTGGAGGGGTAAGGAAGGAACCACCCCATGTCACACTTATTGATAATGACCATAAGTTGAGTGTGTATCCCCAATTCTTGATGTCCCATTTGATAGTATAATAAGACAATTGTACATTAAAAATTAACCACATGACTAGGTCGATGTATTATGAGGCCAAATATAGTAGTTGACTTGAAGCAAGTGGTCACATGATAAAAATCAATTTACTTTTTCAATTTAAATCAGTTTATTTTCCAATTTACCATGCAAACACAAAAATTTACTAACGAGATAAAGAAGTCGCTTTTATCTACAACATTAATGGAATATTTTTCTTAATTGTCAAATATATATATATATTTGATGGAAAGTTAAGTTCAGAGTACTTGACAATTTAAATAGATAAATATTTAACTAATATCGTTCAATACCATCTAATTCACTTTATTAAACATGTTATAAGTGTCTATTTATGGTATTATACATTACTCTTATTTATTTATTTTTGATAAATCAACATGCCTAGATTGAATTAGAAAATTCAATATTTACCTTGTGCATAGAGTCGATCTACCTACAATCCATGAGTGTTTTGTATGATAAAATTTGTTTTAAACTTATTTTTAATCACGTAGGATCAGGGGTGGAGCCACCAAAAGACAAAGAGGGTCAATTGACCCTGCAAAAATTTTGAAAAATTGTCCAAGCCCAAATATAAAAAATCTAAATTAGCTCAAATAATTCAAGCCCAAGTCTCAACCTAAATTATTTAATTCAAGTTTCAACCCAAATTGACTCCAAGTTTAGGTTTTAATTCAATTGGTGACCCAACTCCCAAACCCATGATATCATTAGCATTTATTCAGTTCTCAATCACGGTAAAATATCAAGTGGACGGAGCATTAATCAACAAACTACCCTCAAGTGTTCCAGTGATATACATTGAGGCTCTCATTATACTTTTTTGCTTAATTTGATTAACATGTTTTGTGTTTTCACCTACAATCGATGTCATTTAAATGATTGTTATTGGTGTTTCATGTTCTAGAAAAAGAGGTGAATCACTTCATTTGTTGAGTTTGATACCTACATTTGACTTTGTCTTTAGACTACATTTTATGAAAAAGATCTTAAGAATTTCAAATGAATTGTCAAAGGCATTACAAAAAAAAATTAAGATATTACCAATGTCATGAGATTACTGAAAATTTGTAAAGAACGATTCAAAGCAATGAGGGATAATGGATGAGAATTTTTTTGGAAAATGTTTGTTCTTTCTTTGAAAAGCACAATTGTAGATGGTAGATTCTACAATTGAAAATTTCGGATCAATTGGGCCACCAGCAATTCTGAAGAACTAAAAAAATACACTACGAAAGAAAAACCGTTAAAGGGTAGGACAACGGTGTGGTGTCGGTCGAAGACTCTCCGACGGTCAAGTCAGTAAGCTTGTAGAGATGAATAAGAGAGTGTCAGACTGAAAGCGAGTAATTGAAGTTGAATGTTTTCAAGTCAGCTTACCTTTCTTTTGGTAGATGGTACTATTTATAGGAGCAATATCACAACCGTCTAGTCGAAATCGGTGGAGATTCTCTGAGATTTTTGGTTAGGTGGAGATATGGTCAGTTGTATTCGATCGGTTTTGTGATAAGCCTCATCTGTCTGGATTTAGTCAAGTCTGTTACGATATGACTGAATCGTTTGAGGATAGATTTTCAGAGGTTTTGGACTGACCTGTGATGTTTTCGAGTTATATGATATCTTCGAGTTGGGCCAAAGCGGCATTTTGTCAAATGGGCATTTTTACGAACCTCGTTGTATATTTTTGGGATATTTGGGCAAATAGAATAATTTTTACTACTATAGTTTATCCCTTACTCTTTATTTCGAGTGATATTCGAATTAAAGAGTAATTCTTCAGTCAATATTATTCATTGGAAGATGGAAACTTATTGAACTTGTATGAAGTTTATTTAACGTAAGACATAACCAATGGCTGATCAGACCCTGAGGTGGTATGTGTTGGTCATAGGTATGGACCGTTTGACCATTTGGTTCGGCATGGATGAATGATTTTTCATTTATTTGATATTTGCGTCAAATGTAGGATAAAATAATATCGCAAATGATTTATCAGAAATTAATTCAATACCTTCGGATAAGTTATCGGGCAGAAATTCGAAATTTCGTGCGAACAAATTTTCCAGTCGAAAAGTGAAATTTTGGTCGAAAATAAATTATCGAACCATAGCTCGGTAACTAGATGGAGTCCATCATACGATTGGAACCATGCGACAATCTTCTACTCAACTAGACAAATGCAAGTGATGTTTCAAAAATTCCACATGGCCCAGAGATATTTCAAAAATTCCACACGGCTCGGAACCATGTGGTTAGTAAATGAACCACACGACCGAAGCCGTGGGAATTAATTCTTTGCTACACTACAAGTTTAAAATGGTCTTTCCGTTCGGCAACAACTGCCGAGGGTAAATGTACCAATTGTTTTTTAATTATATATATATATATATATATATATATATATATATTGGCACTTCGCAATAGATGTCGAGCGATAACACATGTAACAAATATTTTGTTTAAACGGACTGGACCGTATGGAATGCGCACTTAAAGTGTCAGAAAGTAGGCGTGTCTATTCAAATGGTGAGTGCACACATTTAGATGAATTTTGGAGCTATTCTTTTTATTCGTAGGACGTGCCTTCCTAGGATTTAAGGACTTCATTCATTCTTTCTCATTTGACATTGGTAACTTGAAGAGATTTTGGTGAGTTTTCTTTTTTTCTCCTTCATTTTAGTTCTTCTTCGATTTTTCTTGAATGTGTTTGAATGTTCTTCGAAATTTTTTGGATATCCAAGAGTGGTTGATGGGAGTTTGATTCAACATTTTTTGGAGTTTTGTTCCATACGAAAGTTTGGGTAATAAGGAATAGTTGTTTTTTACAAAAATAGAATTGAAAGATTTTAGTGGTAATCCAAACGGAGCAGAAAAAGATTGTTTTGTTAATTCATCTGGAATTTGGTCGGACGAAGGTACGGGTCGACACGTCCATCCTAACGAAAACTTTTAGATAGAAAATTACACAAGTCTAACCCGTTCAGACGAACGACTCTTGCAGGCTTTATGGGTGATTCTGAGATTTATTCAACATATCAAGTTGATCCAGAAAGTATTCGTGTTGGAAGTTATTCAGCTAGTCCAAGTCTAGACGATGGCAACCTTGGATTTGATTCTTCTTAGTAGAGCCGTCCGGGCGGGGTTGATATTTTGTTTATGGGTAATGTACCAAGCCATCTGAAAGAAGCTGATTTGGTAAGAATTCGAGATAGCTATGGTGTACCCATATCTATTCGTCTCCGTTTACCACGACAACATGAAATGGTGTCATGGAACGTTCCTGGTTGGACATTTTTCTATGAGTTGCCTTTCAAAGACGATTTTCGGTTCCCAATTCTCCAGATGGTCGCGATGGTGTTAGAGTATTTTGAAATCGCACCAAGTCAACTTATGCCTAATTCTTGGCGGTTGCTCTTGGCTCTCCAAATCCTTACAGAGCGGCATGATATTATGTTTGACATGCCGGAGTTATTACATGGGTATTTCACAAGGGAGCATGACAAAAAAAAGGTCGATTTTCTTTAAATGCGAGAAAAAAGATCAAACGGCTGATAATTGGTCTTAATTTCAGAGATAAGAGCTGGAAAGGGTCGTATTTTCTTGCGTCAGGGGATTTGGTTTTATCTGGGGATTATAGGTTTCCTTTGTTAGTAATTTATGTAATGCATTTTACTAATTTGATGTTCTTATTCTACTTTCTTGCAGGTCGTCGCCTTAGTACGAAGTCGGTTGAGGGCCTGTTAGTGAATGAGCGTATTTCGAAAATCTTAGCGATATCCAAAAGTCAGCGGGATTGTTGGTTTCTTTTATCCTCGGAGTTCTAGCTTCAAGTAGTTTTTGGGCTTACGCTTTGGAAGAACCAAGAGGTATTCCATCTGAAGTCTCTAGACATATGGTCTCTATCATAATGATAAAGAGGGGTCTAGAAATTATTGGTAGTGATATCTCTTTGTGTTGCCCAATGTAACTCGACTGAACGTGACATTGCAGATCACATCATGTCGAGAGTGATAGGATCTTCGCTCGATGCTCTGGAGAGGAGAAAGGCGAAAGAGAATAAGAAGTCTAAGACATATTCTTTCTCAACAGGACCAGTTGATCATCCAACCTCGTCTCATGGCTTACCGAGCCAAACAGAGCTTCTTGACGATGCTTCTCCCGTGATGCAAGCGCGCATCGTGCGATGACCGACTTATGGAGATGATGGTTCGATAGTGTTTTCTTTTCCAGTCGACTCTTCTATATTCTCTAATCCAGGCGTTGTGGCTCTTGGCGAAGGTCTTTTGTTTCCTGAAGACCGTGCTCATTACGAAGAACTTGGACAAGTGAAAGTAGCAAATAGCGTGATGGCCCAATTATTCCAAGTAGTTGTTGTAGTTTTTTTTTTTATCCATTTGATCTTGCCTAACTTTCTTTGTTAACTTCAGGGGTTGCAAGGTGCTATTTTCCATAATGACGAGGCCATTAGACAGGTGAGACGGGTGTGCTCATTACAGGATCTAAACACCTCCTTACGTGGAGAGAATGAAATATTGTACTTGGCGGCGAAAAAGGCAATGGATGAGCTAGCTAAAATGGTTAGGAAAAATTTTTCGTTGAAAGAGGAGCTTGCTGGCTTGAAGGAGTCTTCGGGGCTCATATTTCTTCTTTAGAAGATCGTCTAGAGAATTGCCAGCTAGAGGTTGAGATAGCCACCAAAGCCTTCCTTATGAATGAATATAAAAAAGGCAAGTATACCAGCTGGGAGGTGGACAAAGCGATTGCAGAGTATGCTGAGTTGTGTCAGATGCTTGGAATGCGCAATATGTTTGATGAGCAGTCCGAAGATGAGATCAGAGGTGTTGGTCCCAGTGATGATGACAATGGTCAAGCTTAAACCATTTGGTTGCACATTTTCCCAGTGTGCTAGTGGCTTATATTTGTTTTCGTACTTATGTATTAGATATTTTGGACTTACCTATTCGAGTAGTGTGTACTTGTACTTATGTATTTGAATTTATGCGAGCATGTGAACTTTATTTTGATTGTGTGCTTAGTAAAAAGAAATAGCTAAAAAGTTTCTCACATCTTTGATCGGAGCGTATATGTGAGCCGCTTTGAAAATACATACAGTTTTTTATCAGACCAAAAACAAGTCTGATAACAAAAAGTCTTCTCAAAAAGTTTATTACTTAATTATAATAAAACACATAGTATGAAATTTGCCGTGAATGACATTTATTTTTAGGACATTAAAGTAAAGGATAATTTACATATGTACTGTTAATTCGATTGGTCTAGCCTAGCCGAACATTACGTGCAATGTTCCTAGTCGGGTTGAAGATGCTCTTTTTTGAAAGTAATTTAGTCTTCATTTTGCGTGACCATCGAATTATGATTGACTTGATGGCGATTGAGCATTCATGTCCGCTTGAATGGATTGATGGAAACCATGTAACCTCGGATGGTTGCGAGAGGCCGCATGTTTTGTTGATTCCTTTGAGTATTTATGTCTACCCTTCATCCCCCAAAGTTCAAGACTTTATGAGTTCCGATTGGTGAGATAAGTTTTGAACTTTGCAAGTGGCACTTTGTTCTACCTGGTAAATCTCATGAAAAGTCGAGACATGTTAGGGCGCTTGGGGCATTCTTGCCATCAACTCTCCGATGCTTAAGTCAGCAATGTATTTTTTATAAAAGTATTAAAAAAAGTAACTATGGAAATGCGAAAAGTAAGATGGTATATAGTGATGGAGGTCTGGATTCATCAATTTTGCTGTCTTTTGGGTCGTTCTATACTTTTTCCTGCGATTCTTTCAATGGTGGTTTTCATAGTGAGAACTTTGGATTGGTTTTGCCCTGTTGGTCCACCTGAGAGCAAATGAAGGTTATGGTCATCGACGGCATTTCTGCAGTTGGCTCTTCGATGCCTAAGTCAGCAATAATTCTTATATAAAATTATAAACAAGGATACAATGAAGTATGAGTTTAGAAGACTTAGAAGTAGTATTTGCAAAGGTGGATGGTGTTCCAACTGTTGCCTATGTCTCTACCGTCTTGACTACATAATTTGTAAGATTCATACCCGACCACTTTGGTAATTAAGTATGGCCTTTCCCGGTTCACGCAAGTTTACACACCAACCTCTTTTGTATTCTGGAATGCTCTTCGTAGTACCCAATCACCTTCTCTGAAGGTTACGGCTCTCACGGAAGGTTGTAGTATCGGCAATCTTTTGTTGGTATCTTTGTTGTCGCGAATTAGTGCTTTTCTCTTCGTTCATCCGCTGCTAACTCATGGCATAACTCGGTTTGATTTTATTTATTAGTTTGTCCATTCATAGCAGAAGATTGGTATGCTTGTTTTTACTGGTATCACTGCTTCCGTGCCATATGCTAAGGAGAAAGATGTTTCACCAGTCGGTGTGTGAGCAGTGGAACGATATGACCAAAGAACTTCGAGTAGTTCGTCCGTCCATTTTTCTTTGGCTTCTGAAAGTCTCTTCTTTAATGTCTTTATGATTGTTTTATTTGAGGATTCGGCTGACCATTAGTTTGGGGTACCATGGAGTAGAGGAGTTTAATTTGATGTTCCATTCCTTACAAAATCTTGGAATACGATCTTGATGAATTGTGATCCATTGTCAGTTATGATTTCTTTCAGGACTCCAAACATGCAAATTATATTTTTTCGGACGAATTGAATAACTTCACGGTCACGTATCTATGAAAATGCTTCGACTTCGATCTACTTTGTAAAATAGTCTGTGACAGCAAGCACGAAGACACGTTGTCCTGGTGCGGTTGGTAGCTTTTCGACAATGTCCATTCCACACTTCATGAATGGCCAGGGAGAAAGGATAGGATTAAGCCATTCCAGCGGAAGATGGAAAATATCAGCATACATTTGGCATCAGTCACATCTTTTAACATGGTCAATTGAGTCCGCCCGCATTGTTGGCCAATAGTATCCGATAGAAAGTGCACGATGTGCTAAGCTTCGGGCTCTAGAGTGATTACTACACTCCCCTTCAAGAGACGACTTCAAGCGGTTAAAATCCATCGTGACGCAGCTGGTGAAGTGGCCGGTCTTGATCGGCTCGTCGAGACCATTCAAAAACATATTATAATAAAATTTTGAGCCGCGTGTGCGAATTCTATGCTCATTTCTAGTATGATCTTGTTTTTTGTGATATTGTTTTCTATAATACATATCAAACAATACACATGACTAACAATATAAAGAATAATTTAATTGCCAACTTAATACAATATCAAAACTGCTATTCATGTCTGATGATCAAACTGTTTCTATAAAAGCGATGTCAAGTCGCTATTTACAAAGACAAACCATGACTACAACTAATATAATGATACTATATTCTATGATACTCTTTTATTTATGATACTGTTTTCTATAATACAGTATCATCCCTAAATAAATTCATGGCTATTCTATATAAATTATCAAACAAATCATGGTCACTCTACATAAATTCATCAAATTAAACTATTTACAACAACAAATCATGGCTACTCTACTCTACTTATCATATTACTTTACAAGCCACCCGTGGACATCACTCCACTACACTTTTCTTCTTCATTGCTGCTGCCGCTATTGCTTCTTCTTCTTGTTTTTTCAAATAATGCCCTTTTACGTGAAAATTATTACACAAGTTGTGGACACACAACGACTCTTCAAATTTACTACATCTATTGTTTCCAAATAATTAGTAGCATTCAAATAAAGATTTAGAATAAAATTTTAAGTCAACAAGCATAAAAAAGAATAGACAGAAATCCACGAAGGAAAAAAAATCTGCAATTTCGACCATATACATTATAATGAACCAAACCAATAATTAACAAACAACATTCAAGTCTTTGACTAAACACCATATTTAGATAAGTAAATGAAGAGATTTAGATAAAACAGTCACAACCACTAGAAAATCCACCAAGCCAAGCCTGCAACACCAAATTTTACTACAGGGAAGTAAAAAGTCACATTGCGCCGTAGAAAAAGCACTCGCTGGAGGTAGCCGGAGGTGGAGGAGGTTGTCGCCGGAAGTGGAGGAGGTTTGTGGAGGTGGAAGAATGTGCCGATGGAAAATATGGTTAACAATGGTGATTTTGGAATTAATTTAAAATATTGCTGTAAAGTATGACTTAATCACAATTTTGAAAAAGTTTTGGCCTAATTTGAAACAAGTCTCATCTGATGACTTATTGACAATGTCCCTTTTTAAAAAACTTTGAACCCAATTCAAATTGGGTCAAAGTCAATTACATTAAGTACTTGTTTGGTTAGATTTTTTTTAAAACTCATTTTTAACCATATATTTCATATGGCCCACAACTTTTATCAACTTTTCAACAACAAATTTCATCAACTTTTGACAAAAACTCTTAAAAACTCCTTTTAAACCACACCAAACAAACATTAAAGAGGATGTATTCAATTAAGACTTGATAGGACTTTTATAGAGTTTAAAAGTCTGGTTATATTCAAGTTGGACTTTTTAAACTCCATAAAAGTTTTGGGGTATTCAATATAGATTTTTAAAAACTTTTAAAAAATATTATAAAGCCATGCGATATTCAATTTAGACTTTTTAAAATCCTACGAAATTCAGAGGTATTCAAAATGTCGATGACTTTTAATGACTTTATAGAGAATTTTATATGTACTAACTCTAAAGCACAAGATACAAATAAAAGATATTATAATTTCTCTCTCATTCACCTCAAGATTTTGATAGATTTTAAAAGAAAAAATATCTTTCACTCTCTTATTTTTTTTATATGTAATATTTTTCTTTTCTTTTTCATTCAACAAACTATAAAGTCAAGATTAATTCTTCTCTTTCTTCAATGTGATTTCTTTTTCCTCTTCAATATATTCTCCTATTTTTTTTCCTATTTCGTCTTTTAATATTTTTATTTCATTCAATTTAATTTTTTTTCAATATTCTCATAACTATTTTCCCATTTTCTTTTATTTTTCTTCTATGAACCTTGTAGACAATGTGATTTTTTCCCTTCTCTCTCTCTCTCTCTCTCTCTCTCTCAATTTATCATTTTTTTTTATTTTTCATTAAAAATAAGATAACTTTATAATTAAATTCTTATATAATTGTTGATTGTAGTTCATTAATGAATTTTATCAAGTTAAAAACTATTTTTTATTACTGTATTATTTTTATTCTTGTTTTTCTATTTATCTTGATGAGCATGGTTGTATTTTTTTTTCCCTCTAACTTGGTACTTTGGTTATTTATTTTTGCAATTGTGGAGACTAATGACGTGTTACCTATAGATTATTAAATATAATAAGGGAGATAATGAATTGGATAATTTTTTTTTGTTGAAAAATATTTTAAAATGAGTCGCATGCCATAATTTCTTGAATTTGTCCACAAGTCATTTGAAATTTTATAATTTTACCCAAAAGAAAAAAAAATAGAGTGAGTTATATCATTAACTTTGGACGTAGTTGCAATTAAATAGGGTATTAATTTTTATGAATTTATTAATATTAATATAATTAAATAAATTATTATTAAATTTCTCTTGCGATAATTTTTTTAACTGTGAGATATTAAATTTTTATATTCAACATTTTGAACTGAAAAAATAGTCTATAAAAACATATAAAAGTATGTGAAAGTTTAGAAAAATCTTTCAAAATGAAATTTATAAAAATCATAAAAAGTGCAGGAGAATCTATTAAATCTATAAAAAGTCGATAAAGTTAATGATATCCACCAAAATAAGTCACTTGAAAAATGTCAATCAAAGTATTTAAAAGTCTAGATTAAATACATTCCTCTAAAATTAGAAATTTAAGAAGCTTTGGCCCGACTTAATTAATTTTTATTTTTAATTATTTTTTAATAAGTGGGTCGGGTTGGGCCGATTTTTATAAAGTAACCCGCAATCCAATCCGACCACAAAATAGATTTTGAAACCAAACTCAACCCAATTTAGGGAAAATGGGCCAGATTGTGTAGGCTGACAGATTTGGATTGATTTTTGCCAACCCTAAGTTTACATATAAATTTGACAAACATAATCGGCAAAAATAAAGCACTTAAGATTGCACTTTTAGAGCATAAAATTATACTAAAATAAAAATATAAAGAAACCAAATAGAGTTAAAAAAAAAAAAAAAAAAAAAAAAAAAAAAAAAAAAAAATTCAGGTGAGATTCAATAAACTATAAAATTTCCTCTTATTTTGGATTTATTAAGTCATGTTACTATTGTACAAGGACAATTATATAGTAAACTATAAAATTTGCATATAATGATGTGCTTAATATTCATGGCATGAAACGGCTCTCTCTTGAGCCTCATGTCAAGTTCGACTCTAATATAAAGAGTTAATTATACTAATGGTCTCTATTTTTCAAGTTTATAAATTTCATTTTCATTTTTTTTTAGCAGATATCATCCACATTCTTCCATTTATACTCACAGTCCCCAAATCACTATTTTCATTATTCTGACAATTCTTAGACAATTTTGCCACTTGACTTAAATAAATTAAAATAATAGGAAAAAATACAATGAAAACATTGCAATTGGATACTTAACCTTTTCAAAAGTACAAATAAATCCTAAACTATTTTATTTTATTCAAATAAGTGTTCTTCACAGTAACTAAAAGGAACTTCCACCTCCACCTCCTTGAAGAGATGGAGATCTAAGTTGCCATTGGACATGAATTCATAAACAAGTAAAAGCTCTCTTTTTCATGGCACCAACCAACAAGTTGGACAAGATTTACATTTCTTAATCGACCGATAATTTTACTCGATGCATACTCCCGATGACCTTGTTTGGAATCCTTTGACACTCTCTTCATTTGTAACGTATGAATTCAAATATCTCAAAACCATTGATAAACCCCACCAAATCCTCATTCTCCAACCTTTTTACGATCTGCAAAAATTGTGCGTTGCGAACCATTCCCCATAATGAAAATTTCTTGAGCCTACATCCCTTTTCAAATTTCGTGTCAATTGTCGTATCAAATGAAACATCATCTTTTCGCACTCCTATTTTTCTTCCTCCGTAAACTATAGCCAACAAAAGCCAAACCAGGGATCAAAACAGTGACAAACCATGGAAGGATCACCATAAATAGGGCGTGGCTTATTACTAACGGTTCCTAAACTCGAATTGAATTCCTAGGACTTCACATTATTTTTCTCAAAGTACGCCTTTAGGCTGGCGAGAAACCAAAACTCACCAACCGAGGTAAGTAATTTCTCAAATCTACCCCATAATCAATCCGAAATTTTAAGCTTCTCATTACTCATATAACCATTGAATATCATACTAACATTTTTCAAGTCGAATTATAACTAATCCAAGCATCATTATTATTTCTTTCGAGAATGTTATTCCACCATGTCAAATTAGTCGCAAAATTAGTGAGTTAATATCAATGCCTACATGTGGATGGCTCCCACTAATTCGAGAAAGTATCGAACTCCACCGCCATAAAAGGATCTGCGACTCAATAATACATTCGCCGTTGCATCATAATATGGGGGTGGGGTTCCTTTTAGTTGGAGAAGAACACTTATTTGAATAAAATAAAATAGTTTAAGATTTATTTGTCTTTTTGAAAAGGTTAAGGGCCCAATCAAATCTTTTCATTGTATTTTTCCTATCATTTTAATTTATTTAAGTCGAGGGGCAAAATTATGCAAGAATTGTCGAATAGTGAAAAATAGTGATTTGGGGAATTCATCCATGTGATATAAATGGTAGAATGTGGATGATGTCTGCTTAAAAAAAAATGAGAATGAAATCGTTACAAACCTGAAAGAATGGAGACCATTAGTGTAATTAACCTAACTATAAATCGTAAAGTTCATTTACTTACCTTTACATAACCCCCCATACTCTTATATATTAGTGTACGTTTGTTAGTGTTAGAAAATGATTGTTTCTTTTTCTTCATCTTTGATTTGTATATAGAAGTTTACATCCATCCACCTATTAATGTAGGTTAAGCGTATTTTTTATCCACACATCTATTTTGTAGAATTCAAAATTTATTCGCGTTGAAGAATAATAAAAAAGAATAAGATTGAAAGGAGAGAATTAAAGAATGGTAAAGAAAAATGAGAACGAATGATTTGAGGAGAGTGATTTTTTTTTTAAATTGAAAACAGACGTATATGTCTTTTTTGTATAAGTTGGGGTAAAACTTTCCTTACAATCGGTGATAAAACTAGACTGGTGTTTATGTTTGGAAAAAGGAGATATGCATCCAAAGATAAAATCGAATATCATGAGTTTATTTTTAGAATAGTATTTCAATACACAAATACACGACATGTTTGCCTTTATGACTTCACAGGGTTCCTATACTAAAAACTTAAAAGTGCAGTTACCATACTTGCTAAAGGAACTGAGATATTATCGTCCATTAGTTTTCCGGTTGGAAGGGACTCTACAACGGTTGCTACAAATGAAACCAAAGCGACTCTTTTTATTGTCCAGACCCAATCCAGCTCAAAGTATCCAAGGATCGAAAAATAATAGAGCATCCTACAATCACAAGTGAAGAGTCGGTGGTAGAAACCGAAATGAGCTACTTTTTAAACATATATGGCAGGAAAAATAAAAGGTTCTAAAGTTCATACATACCCGATAGAAACTAGGAAACCAAATAAAAACATCGATAAGCTACCAGCCCAACTCTTCTGAGGATTGTAAGGAATTTTTAGGGAACCGAATCTTCTTCCCACAATGTCAGCAATACCTACAATTCAGCAAGTTGAAATGGTTCCGCGGAAGTACAAAAAGTAGATTCGAAAGGCAGAGCTCTTACCATCCCCACCGCACATCATTGCCAACGAAATCACTCCAATGGGGACTCACGCCAGAAGACAATTGCACATACAATCAACACTAGAACATAATAAAGAGGACCTCTAAGCAATTCCCTGTAAAGAAAATGATGACACTATATATCACAAAAGATTCACTTGTTATTTGACAAGAAATATAACAAATGATAAAAGTCGAGGTCCTCGAGATTTACTCTGGCTTTCCTCCCGGGTAACTGATTTGATGAGTCCCTCATCAGTAGCCAAGGAAAGACCATGAATCACAAGCCTTGAGCAATTTATACAAGGAACTAAAGAAGCAAAGTAGCGAGCCCCTGTTGATGTGCTATCTAAGATCAAAATCATCAGTTGAAGTTCTTGATAACATAAATATTAATTAACTGAAATGCAGACTTTAATCTCTTCGATGACAAAGCAGATACCTGAAAATTGGCCAGGCAGCCATGAAAAGCAAACCTGACAATATGTGGACCAGTTTTCTGCTCAAACTCTGTTCAGGAAGTTAGAGCAAAAAATAGACATCAGTAAGAGAGGAAGGATAGTAAAACTGTTTCATATAGAAGAGTTCTGCAAATTATACTTTTAAATTATTTATCCTCCTCTCTTCACAAAGATGAAAACTGACAGTAAGTGCGCACCAATGATTATTGTACCATGCATAAGCTTTGAGTTGCACCAGTATGACAAATTCAAGCTATGTTAGCTAAAATCAATTAGTTTCATGCTTTTATGGGTTGCACTTTGACATTTTTGTTTTATTAGTCTAAAACATCTTATCGCGTTAATTAAATGAAAAATTCCCGGTAATATTGAGAGACAAGTTGTAATACTGAATTGTACAAAGTACCTATTCAGGTATATACATACACACTGTGTGTATACTAACAGTTACTTCTCTCGCTCTAGCTTTGTAAATCAGCAGGCTCTAATTTGACCTGGTGTAGTATTTGTAATTAAACTAAGAGCCATTCGAGATTGCTTATAAAGAAAGGTGCTTAAAAGCACTTTACACTTATTTCAGGTCCTTTCCTGATCGTCCCTAGCTTCTATCGAGATTCAAGATCTTACTCTGACTACATGTCTCTCGTCTCCAGCTTCTACCAAAATCCCTCTCAGGTATCGGATTTTCAACTTATTTTAAAATGGCTTATAAGTACTTAAAGTATTGTTTGTACTTCAAAGCAATGACAAACAATTTAAAATGCTTATAAGCACAAAATAATCAACTTAAAGTGTTTATAAGCAGTTCCAACACCCTCTAAGCCAGCAATTTCCTTCTTATACCAAAATCCCAGCCATTATGATATGGTAGTTAAAACTCTACAAGCTCAAAATGTTCAAGCTTTGCCTGAGTCTCCATAGCAGATTAAAATCGTGAAATATTTTCAATTAAGGTTTTTTAATGCAAATACTAGCTTTCAATGTCCTCACAAGAATTACTATTAAGGGTAAATTAAATCAGTCTTCCCCTTCTCTGCTGTTGGGTAAAAATGTCAAAGTAGAAAAATATATGGCTATGACATTTTTTATTTGCAATGTAACAATCTAATTGTATCCTACATCGCTCGTGAAAGGCCTGAGCTGTAAGTTTATAAGTACTTTGGACACCCTCCACATGCAAGCCAGTTTCAACAGTGATTTCTATTCAAAGTGTTTGTTACAATTGGGCTCGGGCAACCCGTATTGGGGGACCCTCGTTGCAACCGGTGCGACTTTGAGAGGGCTACTTCCAGTAGGAGAAAGGTTCCGTGGAGCCACCCAAGTGGAAAAAATGGGCCTCCGTGGACATCGATCTTGAAGAAGGGTCAAATGTAACGATCTAATTGTATCCCGCTATAGCTCGTGAAAGGTCTGTTTTGTGAGTTTATAAGCACTTTAGACACTCTCTCCTTACTTAAAAGCGGGCTTACAAGCTGATTTTAAGGATGAGTGTTACCCAAAGTGGTTGTTACAATTGTATCAGTGCAGGCACCCGTCTAGGGACCTTCGTTGCAGACGAAGCGACCTGGGAGCGCTACTTCAAGTAGGAGACTGGTTCTGTTGTTGAGTCACCCAGCTGGGAAAAATGGTAAAAATGGGTCGCTGTGGATATCGTTGGAATGTAACGATCTAATTGTATCTCCCTAGTGAAAGGCCTGACCTGTGGCTTTACAAGCACCTTGGTCCCCCTCCGCTTGCTAGCCGGTTTTAACCGGGACCAAATATAGTGTTTAGGACAAAGATAAATTACAGAGAGAAAATTTATCATTCAATTAGTTTCTTAAAAAGCCAAATCTATCTTTCAGTTTCTGGGCAAACAAAATATCATCTCAATTTACTCACACAGAGGTATTTGAAATTTCGGCACACACTGACATGCACATGCATGTGCAATGGGAAGTGAGGATAGAGATAAGACAGGTGACCTGTTCAATGAGGTTGCGTCGAGTTAGGTTGTCGAAAGTGGATACAAGAGCGTAACCACCGCCGATCACCAACACCGCGGCGCCAGCGTCCTGAAGCATTGCGCCACCACCTCCGACGGCTGAGAACAAGGAGGCGCGAGCGCGGAGATTACGAGGCAGTACTCGAAATTGCTTGGTATTGTACTTGGGGAGAGCTGTTAGAAAGCTTGGGAGGGTGGAGGGTGGTACGACGTGACGGGGGAGGAGAAAAAAGCGGAAGTGGTTGGTGGATAATGTGGCGGCGGCCGGCGAACTTAGGCGCAGAATAGCACTGTACGCCATCTCTCTCTCTCTCTCTCTCTCTCTCTCTCTGTCAGTCTCTGTGTGTGAGACACGCACAGTCGCACACAGTCTGTGTGGATGATAATTGAGGGTTAAATGGCCCCCCATACAGCGCATTCTTATCTAAGCTTTGATTGGAGGTGATTAGATTTTAATTAGAGCCGATGGGATAGCCCCATATCTTATGGTTCCTTCGTTTTCAATTAAAATTTTGTTAAATAATTGAATGGAGGTGATTAGATTTTAATTAGAGTCGATGGGATAGCCCCATATCTTACGGTTCCTTCGTTTTCAATTAAAATTTTGTTAAATAATTGAATGGAGGTAATTAGATTTTAATTAGAGCCGATGGGATAGCCCCATATCTTATGGTTCCTTTGTTTTCAATTAAAATTTTGTTAAATAATTGAAGTCAAAGTCAACAATTAATTTTAACCATATATTTTATAGATCAAACAACTTTTCTGGCCTTTTCAACCACATATTTATCAACTTTTATCAAAATTTTCAAAAATCTAATTTTAATCAAAATCAAACACACACCTAACATACAATAAATTTGAAACAATGTAATAGTGGCGGATTTTTTTTTACAAATATTCCTTACAATTTTAATACTTTATTTTATTTATATACTATATTATACATAAACATATAAACAAACTCACTTGTACCATTGTTTGACTTCGATTTAGCATCAATATGTTAATTTTTTTTCTAAACATATAACGTATACTAAGTTATATTACTAATGTACAATGTCTAAAATAAGACCACAAAAAGCAAATATCAAACTTTTAACATTCACATTTATTTCTACAAAATTATCTTTCAAAATAGGAAGAACGGTATACAAATTAAATTAAATTTCACTAAGCTCAAAGAGAAAAAAATCAATTGAATCGATATGCATTAACAAGAAAAATGCAATTATTAATTTTATTTATCAAAAAGGACTTAGTTTTAGTATTCTCTTTACCTTAAATAATTTATCAATAAAGTGATGAGTATGAAATTTGTCCCATGCTCTTGACGTCTTGTCGTCGTCTTGACTTTTCCGGTGGTCTAGCAATTGAATATTTTGTAGTAAATTTTAGGGAATGGATTTAAAATTTTAGGAAAATTAATATAGAGTGATTGTTGAGTAATTTAGGAGAAATGTGTAGATATTGGAATGTCGTAATCTAACTTTTGCTTTGCTCAATCTAGAAAATGGGAAGGAGAAATGTAATATTTAGATTTCATATGGGTGAACGTGTGTCTTGAAATTGAGGAATGTATCAATCATTTGTAATTTTGTATGCTTAATAGGTTCAATTGCTTTACATTAAATTGATATTGAATCCAATTGTAAATCTATTAAATTGATATTAGATCGAAATTAAATTACATATTTAAAATTAAAATATATATATATATATATATATATATATATATATATATATATATATATATATCAAAAGTTGAGAGGTTCAGGTCATCCCATGACTCCTCTAACTCCGCCAGCAAATAGAGCATGTTTGGCTAAGCTCAACAGCTTGTCCAACATGCTCATAATTTTGTTACTATAATTAACTTGTTGTTTATTTTATTTTATTTTATTTTTACCACTTAGGTGAAATAGACAGCATTCATATTTCATTCAACGTAATTTTATTACAAGTAAAAATCAATACATCAAAAGTCTTTGTTTTCTTCACACAAATGATACATTTGAAGTTGACTTTGCCCGTGTTTGTTAAAGTTTAAATTATAATTTAAATTGAAACATATTTTTTATCTACACATATTTCTTAGAATTCATAATTTACTATTTATTTATTATCAACATATTCAATAAAATATATAACTTATAAGTACTTAAAAAGTAATTTCAACATTACTAAACATACCATTATTTAAGGTGCTAGATAGTTGAAAAGAGAGAGAAGAAAAGAAAAGAAAAGAAAAGTAAAATACAATTTCTAAAAGTGGAAAAGAGGAAATTTTGAACTTAAGAGTTTGTTATGGTTGTTTCATTGTTTGAGGAAATAGAGGAAACAAGAAATGTACTCGGTCCTTTTGCCAGTAAGTGAATTAAAAGCTGCCGTACTATTTCATATTGAGACATATCTGTTTGTACTGTTGACTCGTGAAACTCGTGCTCAACCTTTATTCAATCAGTTTTTTTCAACTTTTTTCTTTGAGATAATCGAACCCGGTTCTGGCAAAGAAATAACGGCCTCTCCTATGTGAACCACACCTATCCAATGGATAGTTTTTGTACAACTTTTAAAAATTCAATCTTGTTCGTTATGAATCGTCATGCCTAGTCATCATACAAATTAATAATAGCTCAATTGTTTTGCAAGATAGTTATTTGGATTTTTTTCGATAATTTTGAGATGTTGAAGGACTTAAGTGAAAATAATTTTAGAATTAATTAATTATTTGGATTAAATTATTAATTATCGAATGAGTGAAAATTAGTATATCAATATCGGGTTCAAATTGTAGCTCGTATTAAATTGCATTGCTCAAGAAAAAAGTTATTTTGAAGTTTCGACTTTTGAGCCTAAGTTAATGCAGTCCAAATAATTTTATGCTAATTTGTGAGTAAATGAATTAATCTCAAGTTTGGGGTTGTTTTCGGCCATCATGTGATAAATAATATTTGTGTGGTAGTTTAATCAAAGGATAACTATATTTACATCACATTTTTTTATTAACTATATCATATTTTAATTACAACGAAAGTTTTTAACTATTGCTCATTTCAAAGTCTGCTTAAGGTATTAGGCGAGTCATGACTTAGAGAGACCCTCGATTTTTAAAATTACTTTTAATTTTTTTTTTAAATATTATGTTTAAAAAAAACTAAACGAACACCCAATCAACCTACAACAACCTAGCCCAATAAAACTCCAAATCTTGGATGAAAATGTTTTAGAAAAATATTGTTTGAATCTCAGATATTATTTTCAGAATTAAAAATGTTGAGAGAAATTTTCAAAAGGAAAAAAATAATCCAATTGAAATTCTTCATTAAATAAAAGAGCCGATTATTTTCTAAATGTATATATTGCTTGTAAAATCTTCTTAACAATTCTAGTTTTCAGTTGCTTCATGAGTTTTTCAAAATCAAAGTTGATAAAGTCATATTTCAGATCAACTTTTTTGCAAGAAAGATTGAAAAGATTAACTCTCGTCCATTAACACGATTTTTTGGATAAACTTGAATATAATGATTTAATAATTAATTTTATATCTCAAAAAATAAGGAAAATAATTTTTACATAGATGTTTGTTTTATTTTAAGGTGCAGGAAAACTAGAAAGAGCTTTTTCCGATCTATTTGACTGGCACCGACCTATCTATTTTTTCAAGGAAAAAATCAATTTTGATTTTCTTGTCGCTTGTTTTTTCTTTATATTGTAGTTGATTGTTTAGTTTGTATTTGAACAATATGTATTATGTTTCAAAAATTGCATTTTAGTAGACTTTCAATGTTGGTAAGAACTTACCTTAAAACTTTTATTAATTTTCTCTTTATCAATAAAATGATATTTTGATGGACAAGAGGATTTGTTTTTATTTCTTCTAAAAACAAATTTCTTGAAAAAAAGCTCCTAAATTTTTTTTAAGCCTAAGAATACTGAATGTTTTGAGTAGGCTCGGCTCATTTTCATATTTTGTCCTAAACTATTTTTTATCACGTTCTTATCATGATATATTAATTTATGCATCTTATTTTTATCTTTTTGATGATGGTTTTGTCCAAAAATTAATTCGAAGAGACTCTTGGCTTGCTCGGCTTGGTCAAGGCGTGGAGTTAGTCTAGGATGGTGAACTTCTTTGTAATGTTCGCTAGGTGAATTTCATCTACTACGACTTCGCTGGCGAGGTTTAGAGTTTCTTTGTGAAAAGTTCATGAAAATGGATAAGCGCCCGACCATGAGTAGAACACTAAGTATTTGTCATGTGGTGTCGACCAGGTATTGTCATAAAGAATAAGCGAGTTCAAAGTTTTTAGTTACTTGACATTTTGAAAATTGATTTGTAATTCTTACACAAAGGTAATGTTCAAATCGAAAGATACATTACTCTATTCATAAACACCGTTTATTGAGCTATATGGTCGTTTGGATCGGTCGTTCTATCATAAAGTTTCATGTTGGGAAAGCTAAACTTTTTAGGCATCTCTACCAGGGCAATTTCGTCATCAAATGGAGAATCAGCAAAACAACTAGCCGCGCTCTTCTTGATTGGTTCGGGTACTTCGGGGATGCGTTGAACCATGGCTTCGATTGCGGCTAGTTTTCGTTCAAACTCTGGATTCTGCCCAATGGTAGGTTGAGGTTGGGGGTCGACAGATCCTCCGTGCAATGGTGTAGTGAATTGGATGTTTGAACCAATTGTCCTAAGTGCATTCTGGTCGAGTGAAGGCATAGACTTGACAAAAGTTTGGAGGCGAAAATGGCGTGCAATAGACAGATCAGCCGCTAATGATTCTATCTTCTCTTGAAGTCCTTGATTCTCTGCATCAAGTCCTTCCAATTTTGAAAATTTTGTTTGGCTAATTCGATGAGGCGCGCTAGTTGTGTAGTTACCTCGCTCGGTAAAGTGGTAGGTTGAGAGTGGATAAAGTCCAGACGGATGGCGGTTGAATGAATGGTGTCTAACTGGACGGTAGTCGGCTGGACAGTTGTGGGGTCATCCCCTTGTTGCCTTATTGCTTCCGCTTCTTGAAGAATCAATCGTTCTACTTCTTGATGGGCCGTTTCATCGAAAGTGTAATCAATAAGGCCATCCGTGCGATAGATTTTGGAAGTTCCAGACATGGTGATATTGGAGAGTAGTGGATAATAACACTATACGAGATAGGAAAAAAAACCTCGTTCATCAGAATGATTGCTAGGGCCCCACAGTGGGCGCCAAATTGTAGACGGTAGATTCTACAATTGAAAATTTTGGATCGATTGGGCCACCAGCAATCCTGAAGAACTCAAAAAATACACTACAAAAGAAAACCCGTTAAAGGGTCTCAAGAGGACACCGGTGTGGTGTCGGCTTAAGACTCTCCGATGGTCAAGTCAGTAAGCTTGTAGAAATGAATAAAAGAGTGTCGAGACGGAAAGTGAGTAATTGAAGTTGAATGTTTTCAAGTCGACTTACCTTTCATCCGGTAGATGGTAGTATTTATAGAGAGCAATATCACAACCGTCTCAGTCGAAACCAATTGGAGATTCTCCGAGATTTTTGGTTAGGTAGAGATATGGTCGGGTTGTATTACGATCGGTTTCGTGATAAGCTTCATCCGTCTGGATTTAGTCAATTCTGTTACGATATGATTGAATCGTTTGAGTATAGACTTTCAGATGTTTTGGGCCGACCCATGATGTTTTCGAGTTGGGCCAAAGCGGCGTTTTGTCGAATGGGCCTTTTTACGAGCCTCGTTGTATATTTTTGGGATATTTAGGCCAGTAGAATAATTTTTACTACTACAACAATATTAATGTTTCTAACATTGATGATATGTATATACCTCTAGATCGTTCACGGCGCAACACTCCAGAAAAGACAAATATACATCACTTGCGTGTAGATTGTTTTTATGCCGTCATTGATATGCAACTTCAAGTGTTGCGATCGTTTTTGCGAGGCAAGTGGTGACTTATGCCTTCATGTAGCATGTTTGTGTCTAAATGATTTATTTTCTACTTTTAACAAGGACAAATTAATAAGACTTGTTGAGTATTATCCTGAAATTTTTTTATCAACAAATCTCTTGGCACTTGAGGAAACTTGAAACATATATTATTGATATGCGTACTGACCTAAATTTTGGAAGATTAGAGACCTTAGTGATCTTGTACAAAAGTTAGTTGTGACGAAAAAAAAGAAGAAGTTTATCTATTATTTTATAGGCTTGTGACATTGACTTTAATTCTCCTAGTAGGTACTTGATGTAGATAGAGTATTTTTTGCAATGAATCTTGTGAAGACTCGATTGGACAATTGAATTGGAGATCAATAGTTGAGTGTGATCGATAATAATGTAATTATACAACGCTTTTCAAAGTATGAAAATACATAGAAGTGTAGTAATGTATTGAAATTTTTTCATTAGTTATATATTATTTTAAATTTTTTTTTGGATACTTAATTTTTGCCCAAGAAAATTTTCTAGTTTCGCCCTTGTGTAAGATGACTATCGGTAGTGAGCGATTATGAATAACATTACTCTATGCTAAAATAATGTGAAATTACCTGTTTTTGACCTTTTTTCTACTCTTCTTTATTTTGTTATATTTAATTCAATATTAAGTTCTAAAATTTTACTCTATTTTAATATTTTAAAAATATTTTATTCTTTTATTTATATATTTAAATTTCAAATCTGAAAGTATAGTTTGAGTGCATATTAAAGTTACGAAATTGAAATGCAACAAGAAATGGAAGAATATGAACTCTATAGCCAAGGACTAATTTTCATGATATGGAAATTAAAGTGTGGTTTTGATGTTAAATATAATTAAAAATAATTAACTGAATAAGTTTGCCGTTGAACGTCACATTTCTAGAAATTCATTTCGAGCCAGTATTATATATTATGTGAACCAAACAGGCTGATCTATAGACTCAACCATAGTTGCAGAGACAATCAAATACAATTGACATGCACAAGTATACGTATGTAAAGACTGTTAGTCCAATTTATCTATACGAGAAAATAGTTTGATCGTCAAAATAGTCACATTCAACTGGGTCATCTAGTTGTTTCATTGTCCACCCCTCTTATCCTACATTAAAATTAGATGTGTGTGTTATACATGCAGACAAGGACTCCGTCTATGGCACACTGAAAAATAGACTCCGTCTAGATGGCTCAGCAAAATTAAATTTAACTCAGTATTATATAAAAAAATCGGACAAGGAAAACAAAATTAAAGACCCGCCAATTTTATAAAAAAATTAATGCTACACAAGCAGTAATATTAGTTTTAGATGGAATTCATTGGAGATGAATTTTTAATTTGACCCTCTATTCAATAGACGTAATGCTACGTAGATTGAATTTTTAAATTGGCGGGTCTTTAATTTTTATTTTCCTCGTCCGATTTTTTTTTAAAATAAAATTATGAGTTGGATTTAAATTTGCTGAGTCACTCAGAAGATCGTCTAAATTTAGACGAAGTTTATTTTTTGGTGTGTCACATCAATTAGACAGAGTTTTTGTCAACATACATTGAAGATAATTTTTTTATAACTCAGTCTATTACTTATGTAAAATGTCTAAAAAACAATAGACAGAATACATTAAAGATCGTTAAAGGAGAAGTGTGTGGATAAGAATTTTTCAACTTAAAAGCTGATGGTTTATCAAAGAATAGTCAATGAAAATTCAAACAGCATTAAAACATTCTTGATTGGGAAAAAAACTAGAAGCATAATTATTTCATAAATAATTGCAATGTCTTTTATTTATTTATTTGGTAATTTATTAGAGTATACAACTTTTGAAGATTCATCATTATCATGATTGAAACTTGACAAATAGAGTTATTTAAAATCAATTAAAATTTTGTTAAAATATTGAAATTAAAGTCAATAATTAATTTTAACTATACATTTTAAATACTCGCACTCTTTTATAATTTTTCAATCACATATTTTATCAATTTTTATCAACTTTTAAAAAAATTTGATTTTAATTAAAATCAAACGCAAATTTAAACATGACATATACTTGAAAAAGAAAAATCTTGACACCAGGGAGGATGATTAAGGAGATTCAAACTTTAGATCTCTTGACTGTAGTTTTGAGATGGAACACTTGACTAGACATCTAAAGGTAAAACATTGCATCTATTTCAAATAAAATAAATTTATATCAAATTAAGCAATCGATCTTTATGTCAGAAGTTTCAAAGAAAAGTGAAAAACATATCATTTGTTACAGGCTGGGCCAGAATTGAGATTTTTAGACTTGAATTGAATTTTAAAAGTTGGACCTACAAATTGAAGGGTGCATTCGAATTTTTTTTTTCCATCGAGTTTTTCAAGCTAAATCTATAATTCAAAATCTAACAATAAGACGACAAACACTTATGAAAACTATCGAATATCAACAAAATCACCATCATGAATACTATTACATATGTCCGACTCTTACATGAGTTTACATAGGGCTGGACGTATGTTGGGTTGGATCGATTTTGGGCACAACTCGAATCCAACCCAATAGATTCAATTTGACAAAAAATCAAATCGAACTAACTCGTCAACGGGTTGAAATCCGATCGAACCCAATCCAACCCAAACTGACCAAGCTTGGGTCGGTCGGTTTGAGCTTAGCCCTATTCACGCTGGGGCAATTGTTTTGGGGGTGAAATTCACGATTGGACAAATATTTTTTTTTGGACCCAAATACATTTTGTGGCCTTTTTTTGTTGATTATGGTATGATTTTTTTAAGGGTAAATTCAAGGCCGATCACTGTTGTTGTACTTATGGGCTCTAAAGTCATATGGTCAATACTTAATTCAATTAAAGTCACATTTTAGCGCTAAAAGATCAACATAACCCTACAATTACAAAAAAAAAATGCTAATTTAGTGATACTATTTTATTGTCATACTGTTTTATTTATGTTTTTATCTTTGATATTGTTTTATGGGTAATTAGCACAAAACGTCCTTACATTTTCAAGTCATTGTGCAAATCGTCCATACCTTTGAAATTTTGGTATTTTCACCTTACTTACACCATTTCTTGCGAAAACGTCCTTTCCATCCAAAATCTACCGTTAATCGACTTACACAATGCGAATCGTAACACAAATGAATGGCAATTTTGTCTAACTACCTATTTCACTTCTCTCTAAAACCATTTTCCTTTACACCTTCACTTAAACCCCTTTTGTTCCCACTTTCATTTTCCTCATTTCTTTATTTTCCTTCCACTCCCCATCCTCTTCTCGGTTTCCTCTTCTTCCCTCGTCCTCGATCCAATTTTCCTTTGCCTCTCCAGCTGACCTCCTCATCGGCTTGGCTCGACTTCTCTTCATTTCCAGGGGCTCAGCTGTAACTTGAACTTAGGAGAAAAATTAGAGTGTCATTGAGCTTTGTTTTGTTTGTGAGCCTGTGCGTGGTGGTAGGTGCAATTTCGGTAGTTTGTGTGTGTTGGGCATGTGACATTTATCATGTCAAGTCTAGGTCTATGAGGTATAGTGTTTATGGAAAGCTGGGGTTTAGAGGCTTTGTGTTGGGGCTGTTTTATGGGTTTCATTATGTGTATAAATAGTTGTGGCTCTTGCGATTTTCGATTATTCTCGTAACTATGATTTTGATTTACAATAAGCATTTGATTTGAAGTATAGCATTGACCTTTGTGAATATATAAGGTTGAATGGAAAAAGGTGTTCCGTTGAGTCAAAATTGAATAGTAGGACAAGTGAAATAGGTAGGTGTACAAAATTACCCTTGTGTTACGACTCATGTTGTGAAAGTTAATTAACGACAGATTTTGGACATAAATGATGTTTTGCGCAATAAATGGTGTAGGTGAGGGTGAAAATGCCAAAATTTTAAAGGTATGGACGATTTGTACAATGACTTTAAAAGATATGGACGTTTTGTGCTAATTATCCTTTTTTATTATGATAATATTTCAACCTATGATATTATTTCAATCTATGATATTGTTATTGAATGCATACAGTATCAATGATCTTGCACTACTAATGGAGCATTATTTTAAGAACAATATCATTAGTTCAAGTACTAAAATATCTCTACTTATTTACATCTATAATACTGTTTTATCTAAATAGAGTGTTATATATGATAGTGTATCATTACTTCAACCATTAAAAACATCATGTATTTAGTTTTATATATAATACTGTTTTATCTATGCTTTTATCTTTGATATTGTTTTATTATTATAATGTTTCAACCTATGATACTGTTTCAATCTATGATATTGTTATTGAATGCACACAGTATCAATAGTTTTGTACTATTAATGGATTATTTTAAGAACAATATCATTACTTCAAGTAGTAAAACATCTCTACTTAGTTATATATATGATACTGTTTTATCTATGATACTTATACCATACTTTTATTTTTGATAGTGTTTTATTACGATAATATTTCAACATATGATACTATTATTTAATTTATGATAATGTTATTTTATTGAGTTGTAGTTTGTGATACTGTTATATTAAGATACTTTCATGTATGATACTTATATATTAATATGCAGTTATCTATGATACTGTTTTAGTATGTATGATATTGTTTAGACAAGAAAAATTAAAGATTATCATTTTAAGCTAAATAAATTACTTCAAACGGCTAAAATTCATCGTACGCAGTGGTGAAGTGACTGGTCTTGATCGACTCGTCGAGACCATTCTAAAAATATATTATAATAAAATTTTGAGCATATATGCTAATTCTATTCTCATTTATAGTATGTTACTATTTTTTGTGATATTATTTTCTATAATACAGTATCAAACAACACACATAACTAACAATACAAAGAATAATTTAATGGCTAACTTAATACAATATCAAACTACTATTCTATAATACAAGATCAAGTCGCTTTTCTATCAAAAAAGATCGTCAATCGCTATTTACAGTAGCAAATCATGAGCATAACTAATATAATGATACTATATTCTATAATACTGTTTTATTTATGATATTGTTTTCTATAATACAGTATCATCCCTACATAAATTCATGGCTATTCTATAGAAATTATCAAACAAATCATCCTTCTAGAAATTCAAGCTGCTATTTACAGCAACAAATTATGGTCACTCTACATAAATTCATCAAATTAAATTATTTACAACAACAAATTATGGCCACTCTACTCTACTCATCATATTACTTTACAAGCCACCCGTGGACATCACTCCACTCCACTTTTCTTCTTCATTGCCGCTGCTGCTATTACTTTTTTTTCTTGTTTTTTCAAGTAATGCCCTTTTACGTGAAAATTATTACACAAGTTGTGGACACACAACAACTCTTCAAATTTACTACATCTATTGTTTCCAAATAATTAGTAGCATTCAAATAAAGATTTAGAACAAAATTTAAGTCAACAAGTATAAAAAAGAATAGAGAGAAATCCACCAAGGAAAAAAAAATCTACAATTTCGACCATATACATTATAATGAACCAATAATTAACAGACAGCATTCAAGTCTTTGACTAAACACCAGATTTAGATAAGTAAATGAAGAGATTTAGATAAAACAGCCACAACCACCAAAAAATACACCAAGCCAAGCCTGCAACACCAAATTTTACTATAGGGAAGTAAAAAGTCACACTGCGCCGTAGAAGAAGCACTCGTCGGAGGTGGCCGGAGGTGGAGGTGGAGGTGGAGGTGGTTGTCGCCGGAAGTGGATGAGGTTTGTGGAGGTGGAAGAATATGCCGATGGAAAATATGGTTAACAATGGTGATTTAGGAATTAATTTAAAATATTGCTGTAAAGTATGACTTAATAACAATTTTAAAAAAAGTTTTGGCCTAATTTGAAACAAATCTCATACAGATGACTTATTGACAATTTCCCTTTTTTTTTTTAAACTTTGAACCCAATTCAAATTGGGTCGAAGTCAATTACATTAAGTACTTGTTTGGTTAGATTTTTTTTTAAACTCATTTTTAACCATATATTTCATATGACCCACAACTTTTATCAACTTTTTAACAACAAATTTCATCAATTTTTAACAAAAACTCTTAAAAACTCATTTTAAACCAAACCAAACAAACATTAAGGAGGGTGTATTCAATTAAGACTTGATAGGACTTTTATGGAGTTTAAAAGTCTAGGTGTATTCAAGTCGGACTTTTTAAACTCCATAAAAGTTTTGGGATATTCAATATGGATTTTTAAAGACTTTTAAAAAATATTATAAAGTCATGCGATATTCAATTTAGACTTTTTAAAATCCTACAAAATTCGGAGGTATTCAAAATGTCAATGACTTTTAACGACTTTATAGAGAATTTTATATGTACTAACTCTAAAACACAAGATACAAATAAAATATATTACAATTTCTCTCTCATTCACCTTAATATTTTGAAAGATTTTAAAAGAAAAAATATCTTTCATTCTCTTATTTTTTTTTATATGTAATATTTCTCTTTTCTTTTTCATTCAACAAACTATAAAATCAAGATTAATTCTTCTCTTTCTTCAATGTGATTTCTTTTTCCTCTTCAATATATTCTCTTAATTTTTTTTCCCTATTTCGTCTTTTAATATTTTTATTTCTATTCAATTTAATTTTTTTTTCAATATTCTCATAACTATTTTCCCATTTTTTTCTTATATGAACCTTGTAGACAATGTGATTTTTTTCCTTCAATATTCACACCCACACCCGCACCCGCACCCGCACCCGCACCCGCACCCGCACCCCCACTCTCAATTTATCATTTTTTCATTTTTCATTAAAAATAAGATAACTTTATAATTAAATTCGTATATAATTGTTGATTGCAGTTTATTAATGAATTTTATTAAGTTAAAAACTATTTTTATTACTGTATTTTTTTATTTTTGTTTTTCTATTTATCTTGATGAGCATGGTTGTATTTTTTTCTTTTTCTAACTTGGTACTTTGGTTATTTATTTTTGCAATTGTGGAGACTAATGACGTGTTACATATAGATTATTAAATATAATAAAGGAGATATGAATTGTATAATTTTTTTTGTTGAAAAATATTTTAAAATGAGTCACATGCCATAATTTTTTGAATTTGTCCACAAGTCATTTGAAAGTTTATAGTTTTACTCAAAAGAAAAAAAAAATAGAGTGAGTTATATCATTAATTTTTGACGTAGTTTACTTGCAACAATTAAATAGAGCATTAATTTTATGAATTTATTAATATTAATATAATTAAATAAATTATTATTAAAATTTTCTCTTGCGACAATTTTTTAATTGTGGGATATTAAATTTTTATATTCAAAATTTTGAACTGAAAAAATAGTCTATAAAAACATATAAAAGTATGTGAAAGTTTAAGAAAATCTTTCAAAATGAAATCTATAAAAATTCATAAAAAGTCTGAGGAGTCTATTAAATCTATAAAAGTTAATGAAATCCACCAAAATCAATCACTTGAAAAATGTCAATCAAAATATTCAAAAGTCTAGATTAAATACACCACTCTAAAATTAGAAATTTAAGAAGCTTTGGCTCGACTTAATTGATTTTTATTTTTAATTATTTTTTAATAAGTGGATCGGGTTGGGCCGATTTTTATAAAGTAACCCGCAATCCAACCCAACCACAAAATAGATTTTCAAAACCATATTCAACCCAATTTAGGGAAAAATGGGTCAGATTGTGTAGGCTGACAGATTTGAATTGATTTTTGCCTACCCCTAAGTTTACATATAAATTTGACAAACATAATCTGCAAAAATAAAGCACTTAAGATTGCACTTTTAAAGCATAAAATTATACTAAAATAAAAATATAAATAAACCAAATTGAGTTAAAAAAAAAAAAAAAAAAAAAAAAAGGAATTCAAGTGAGATTCAATAAACTATAAAATTTCCTCTTATTTTGGATTTATGAGCTTGTTTGGTAAAGATTTTAATGGATTTTTTGATTTCTATTTTTTGACTTTTAAGAGAAAATGACCAAAATAACCTTTTGTTTTCCAATGTAGCCGCAATGTTTGACTAGAAAATGGGGTTATTTTGGTCATTTTTTCCTAAAAGTCAAAAAATGAAAACCTAAAAATCCATTAAAATCTATACCAAACAAGCACTAAGTCATGTTACTATTGTACAAGGACAATTATATGGTAAACTATAAAATTTGCATATGATGATGTGCTTAATATTCATGGCATGAAACGGTTCTCTCTTGAGCCCCATGCCAAGTTCGACTATAATTATAAAGGGTTAATTACACTAATTGTCTATATTCTTTTAAGTTTGTAACGATTTCATTCATATTCTTTATTTTTTAGCAGATATCATCTACATTCTTCTATTTATACTCACAGATGATCTTCAAATCACTATTTTTCACTATTCTGACAATTCTTAGATAATTTTGTCACTTGACTTAAATAAATTAAAATGATAGGAAAAAAAATACAATGAAAGCATTGCAATTGAACACTTAACCTTTTCAAAAGTACAAATAAATTCTAAACTATTTTATTTTATTCAAATAAGTGTTCTTCTCTAACTAATCGACTGATAATCTTTACTTCTGATGCATACTCTTGATGACCTTGTTTGGAATCCTTTGACACTCTCTTCGCTATAACGTATGAATTCGAATATCTCAAAAACCATTGATAAACCCCACCAAATCCTCATTCTCCAACCTTTTTCTGATCTGCAAAATTGTGTGTTGCACGAACCAATTCTCCATACGAAAATTTCTTAGGCCCACATCCCTTTTCAAATTTTGTGTCAATTGTCGTATCAAATGAAACATCATCTTTTTCGCACTCCCTATTTTTCTTCCTCCGTAAACTATAGCCAACAAAAGCCAAACCAGGGATCAAAACAATAGACAAACCATGGGAGGATCACCATAAATAGGACGTGGCTTATTACTAATAGTTCCTAGACTTGAATTGAATTCCTAGGACTCCACATTATTTTTCTCAAAGAACGCCCCTGTAGCTACTGAGAAACCAAAACTCACCAACTGAGGTAAGTAATTTCTCAAATCTACCCCATAATCAATATGAAATTTTCGCTTCTCATTACTCATATAACCAATGAATATCACACTAAGATTTTTCGAAGTCGAATTATAACTAATCCAAGCATCATTATTATTTCTTTCAGTAATGTTATTCCACCATGTCAAATTAGTAGCAGAAATCAGTGAGTTAATATCAATGCCTACATGTGGACAGATCCCACGAATTCGAGAAAGTATCGAACTCCACTGCGACAAAAGGATCTCCGACTCCGGATACATTCGCCGTTGCATCATAATATGGGGGTGGGGGTTTCTTTTTAGTTGGAGAACAACACTTATTTGAATAAAATAAAATAGTTTAGGATTTATTTGTTCTTTTGAAAAGGTTAAGGGCCCAATTGCAATGCTTTCATTGTATTTTTTCCTATCATTTTAATTTATTTAAGTCAAAGGGCAAAATTGTCTAAGAACTGTCAGAATAGTGAAAAACAGTGATTTGGAGACTATCTGTGAGTATAAATGGAAAAATGTGGATGATGTCTGCTAAAAAAATGAGAATGAAATCGTTACAAACATGAAAAAATGGAGACCATTAGTGTAATTAACCTAATTATAAATCGTAAAGTTCATTTACTCACCTTTACATAACCATACTCTTATATGTATGTTTGTTAGTGTTGGAAAATAATTGTTTCTTTTTCTTCATCTTT
The DNA here is from genome assembly GCA_023638005.1 of Forsythia suspensa. NCBI lineage: Eukaryota > Viridiplantae > Streptophyta > Magnoliopsida > Lamiales > Oleaceae > Forsythia > Forsythia suspensa. Next base: position 31,115,416 of record CM042674.1, on the reverse strand, counting down.
GATTCGTATATAGAAGTTTACATCCATCCACCTATTAATGTAGGTTAAGCGTATTTTTTATCCACACATCTATTTTGTAGAATTCAAAATTTATTCGCGTTGAAGAATAATGAGAAGGAATAAGATTGAAAGGAGAGAATTAAAGAATGGTAAAGAAAAATGAGAACGAATGATTTGAGGAGAGTGATTTTTTTAAAATTGAAGACAGACGTATATGTCTTTTTTTGTATGAGTGGGGGGTAAAAACTTTCCTTACGATCGGTGATAAAACTAGACTGGTGTTTATGTTTGGAAAAAGGAGATATGCATCCAAAGATAAAATCGAAATTCATGAGTTTATTTTTAGAATAATATTTCGATACACAAATACACGACATGTTTGCCTTTATGACTTCACAGGGTTCCTATACTAAAACTTAAAAGTGCAGTTACCATACTTGCTAAAGGAACTGAGATATTATCGTCCATTAGTTTTCCGGTTGGAAGGGACTCTACAACGGTTGCTACAAATGAAACCAAAGCGACTCTTTTTATTGTCCAGACCCAATCCAGCTCAAAGTATCCAAGGATCGAAAATAATAGAGCATCCTACAATCACAAGTGAAGAGTCGGTGGTAGAAACCGAAATGAGCTACTTTTTAAACATATATGGCAGGAAAAATAAAAGGTTCTAAAGTTCGTACATACCCGATAGAAACTAGGAAACCAAATAAAAACATCGATAAGCTACCAGCCCAACTCTTCTGCGGATTGTAAGGAATTTTTAGGGAACCGAATCTTCTTCCCACAATGTCAGCAATACCTACAATTCAGCAAGTTGAAAGGGTTCCGCGGAAGTACAAAAAAGTAGATTCGAAAGGCAGAGCTCTTACCATCCCCACCGCACATCATTGCCAACGAAATCACTCCAATGGGGGACTCACGCCAGAAGACAATTGCACATACAATCAACACTAGAACATAATAAAGAGGACCTCTAAGCAATTCCCTGTAAAGAAAATGATGACACTATATATCACAAAAGATTCACTTGTTATTTGACAAGAAATATAACAAATGATAAAAGTCGAGGTCCTCGAGATTTACTCTGGCTTTCCCTCCCGGGTAACTGATTTGATGAGTCCCTCATCAGTAGCCAAGGAAAGACCATGAATCACAAGCCTTGAGCAATTTATACAAGGAACTAAAGAAGCAAAGTAGCGAGCCCCTGTTGATGTGCTATCTAAGATCAAAATCATCAGTTGAAGTTCTTGATAACATAAATATTAATTAACTGAAATGCAGACTTTAATCTCTTCGATGACAAAGCAGATACCTGAAAATTGGCCAGGCAGCCATGAAAAGCAAACCTGACAATATGTGGACCAGTTTTCTGCTCAAACTCTGTTCGGGAAGTTAGAGCAAAAAATAGACATCAGTAAGAGAGGAAGGATAGTAAAACTGTTTCATATAGAAGAGTTCTGCAAATTATACTTTTAAATTAATTATCCTCCTCTCTTCACAAAGATGAAAACTGACAGTAAGTGCGCACCAATGATTATTGTACCATGCATAAGCTTTGAGTTGCACCAGTATGACAAATTCGAGCTATGTTAGCTAAAATCAATTAGTTTCATGCTTTTATGGGTTGCACTTTGACATTTTTGTTTTATTAGTCTAAAACATCTTATCGCGTTAATTAAATGAAAAATTCTCGGTAATACTGGCTTCTAGATAATTACTGACAGAGACAAGTTGTAATACTGAATTGTACAAAAGTACCTATTCAGGTATATACATACACACTGTATGTATACTAACAGTTACTTCTCTCGCTCTAGCATTGTAAATCAGCAGGCTCTAATTTGACCTGGTGTAGTATTTGTAATTAAACTAGGAGCCATTCGAGATTGCTTATAAAGAAAGGTGCTTAAAAGCACTTTACACTTATTTCAGGTCCTTTCCTGATCGTCCCTAGCTTCTATCGAGATTCAAGATCTTACTCTGACTACATGTCTCTCGTCTCCAGCTTCTACCAAAATCCCTCTCAGGTATCGGATTTTCAACTTATTTTAAAATGGCTTATAAGTACTTAAAGTATTGTTTGTACTTCAAAGCAATGACAAACAATTTAAAATGCTTATAAGCACAAAATAATCAACTTAAAGTGTTTATAAGCAGTTCCAACACCCTCTAAGCCAGCAATTTCCTTCTTATACCAAAATCCCAGCCATTATGATATGGTAGTTAAAACTCTACAAGCTCAAAATGTTCAAGCTTTGCCTGAGTCTCCATAGCAGATTAAAATCGTGAAATATTTTCAATTAAGGTTTTTTAATGCAAATACTAGCTTTCAATGTCCTCACAAGAATTACTATTAACGGGAAAATTAAATCAGTCTTCCCCTTCTCTGCTGTTGGGTAAAAATGTCAAAGTAGAAAAATATATGGCTATGACATTTTTATTTGCAATGTAACAATCTAATTGTATCCTACAACGCTCGTGAAAGGCCTGCGTTGTAAGTTTATAAGTACTTTGGACACCCTCCACATGCAAGCCAGTTTCAACAGTGATTTCTATTCAAAGTGTTTGTTACAATTGGTCTCAGGCAACCCGTATTGGGGGACCCTCGTTGCAACCGGTGCGACTTGAGAGGGCTACTTCCAGTAGGAGAAAGGTTCCGTGGAGCCACCCAAGTGGAAAAAATGGGCCTCCGTGGACATCGATCTTGAAGAAGGGTCAAATGACTTACAAGCGGGCTTACAAGCTGATTTTAAGGATGAGTGTTACCCAAAATGGTTGTTACAATTGTATCAGTGCAGGCACCCGTCTAGGGACCTTCGTTGCAGACGAAGCGACCTGGGAGCGCTACTTCAAGTAGGAGATTGGTTCTGTTGTTGAGTCACCCAGCTGGGAAAATGGTAAAATGGGTCGCTGTGGATATCGTTGGAATGTAACGATCTAATTGTATCTCCCTAGTGAAAGGCCTGACCTGTGGCTTTACAAGCGCCTTGGTCCCCTCCGCATGCTAGCCGGTTTTAACCGGGACCAAATATAGTGTTTAGGACAAAGATAAATTACAGAGAGAAAATTTATCATTCAATTAGTTTCTTAAAAAGCCAAATCTATCTTTCAGTTTCTGGGCAAACAAAAATATCATCTCAATTTACTCACACAGAGGTATTTGAAATTTCGGCACACACTGACATGCACATGCATGTGCAATGGGAAGTGAGGATAGAGATAAGACAGGTGACCTGTTCAATGAGGTTGCGTCGAGTTAGGTTGTCGAAAGTGGATACAAGAGCGTAACCACCGCCGATCACCAACACCGCGGCGCCAGCGTCCTGAAGCATTGCGCCACCACCTCCGACGGCTGAGAACAAGGAGGAGCGAGCGCGGAGATTACGAGGCAGTACTCGAAATTGCTTGGTATTGTACTTGGGAGAGCTGTTAGAAAGCTTGGGAGGGTGGAGGGTGGTACGACGTGACGGGGAGGAGAAAAAGCGGAAGTGGTTGGTGGATAATGTGGCGGCGGCCGGCGAACTTAGGCGCAGAATAGCACTGTACGCCATCTCTCTCTCTCTCTCTCTCTCTCTCTCTCTCTCTCTGTGTGTCGTCACTCTGTGTGTGAGACACGCACAGTCGCACACAGTCTGTGTGGATGATAATTGAGGGTTAAATGGCCCCCATACAGCGCATTCTTATCTAAGCTTTGATTGGAGGTGATTAGATTTTAATTAGAGCCGATGGGATAGCCCCATATCTTATGGTTCCTTCGTTTTCAATTAAAATTTTGTTAAATAATTGAATGGAGGTGATTAGATTTTAATTAGAGCCGATGGGATAGCCCCATATCTTTTGGTTCCTTCGTTTTCAATTAAAATTTTGTTAAATAATTAAAGTCAAAGTCAACAATTAATTTTAACCACATATTTTATAGACCAACAACTTTTTACACCTTTTCAACCACATATTTCATCAACTTTTATCAAAATTTTCAAAAAATTTAATTTTAATCAAAATCAAACACACCCTAACATACAATAAATTTGAAACAACGTAATAGTGGCGGATTTTTTTATTTACAAATATTCCTTACGAATTTTAATACTTTATTTTATTTATATACTATATTATACATAAATATATAAACAAACTCACTTGTACCATTGTTTGACCTGATTTCGCATCAATATGTTAATTTTTTTTCTAAACATAAAACGTATACTAAGTTATATTACTAATGTACAATGTCTAAAATAAGACCACAAAAGAAACAAATATCAAACTATTCTTGTTCACATTGCCTTCTACAAAATTATCTTTCAAAATAGGAAGAACTGGTATACAAATTAAATTAAATTTCACTAAGCTCAAAAGAGAAAAAAATCAATTGAATACGATATGCATTAACAAGAAAAATGCAATTATTAATTTTTATTTATCAAAAAAGGACTTAGTTTTAGTATTCTATTTACCTTAAATAATTTATCAATAAAGTGACGAGTATGAAATTTGTTCCATACTTCTTGACGTCTTGTCACGTCATCTTGACTTTTCCTATGGTCTAGCAATTGAATATTTTGTAGTAAATTTTAGGGAAAATTAATATAGAGTGATTGTTGAGTGATTTAGGAGAAATGTGTAGATATTTGAATGTCGTAATCTAACTTTTGCTTTGCTCAATCTAGAAAACGGGAAGGAGAAATGTGATATTCGATTTCATATGGGTGAACGATGTCTTGAAATTGAGGAATGTATCAATCATTTGTAATTTTGTATGCCAATAAGTTCAATCGCTTTACATTAAATTGATATTGAATCCAATTGTCATCTATTAAATTGATATTAGATCAAAATTAAATTACATATTTAAAAATTAATATATATATATATATATATATATATATATATATATCAAAAATTTGAGAGGTTCAGGTCATCCCATGACTCCTCTAACTCCGCCAGCAAATAGAGCATGTTTGGCTAAGCTCAACAGCTTGTCCAACATGCTCATAATTTTGTTACTATAATTAACTTGTTTTTTATTTTATTTTATTTTATTTTACCACTTAGGTGAAATAGACAGCATTCATATTTCATTCAACGTAATTTTATTACAAGTAAAAATCAATACATCAAAAGTCTTTGTTTTCTTCACACAAATAATACATTTGAAGTTGACTTTGCCCGTATTTGTTAAAGTTTAAATTATAATTTAAATTGAAACATATTTTTATCTACACATATTTCATAGAACTTATAATTTATTATTTATATATTATCCACATATTTAATAAAATCTATAATTTATAAGTAGTTAAAAAATAATTTCGACATTACTAAACATACCATTATTTAAGGTGCCAGATAGTTGAAAAGAGAAGAAAAAAAAAGAAAAGTGAAGTAAAATACAATTTCTAAAAGTAGAAAAGAGGAAATTTTGAACTTAAGAGTTTGTTATGGTTGTTTCATTGTTTGAGGAAATAGAGGAAACAAGAAATGGACTTGGTCCTTTTGCCAGTAAGTGAATTAAAAGCTGCCGTACTATTTCATATTGAGACATATCTGTTTGTACTGTTGACTCGTGAAACTCGTGCTCAACCTTTATTCAATCAGTTTTTTTCAACTTTTTTTCTTTGAGATATTCGAACCCGGTTCTGGCAAAGAAATAACGGCCTCTCCTATGTGAACCACACCTATCCAATGGATAGTTTTGTACAACTTTTAAAAAATTCAATCTTGTTCGTTATGAATTGTCATGTCTAGTCATCATACAAATTAGTAATAGCTCAATTATTTTGCAAGATAGTTATTTGGATTTTTTCGATAATTTTGAGATGTTGTAGGACTTAAGTGAAAATTATTTTAGAATTAATTAATTATTTGGATTAAATTATTAATTATCGAATGAGTGAAAATTAGTATATCAATATCGGGTTCAAATTGTAGCTCGTATTAAATTGCATTGCTCAAGAAAAAAGTTATTTTGAAGTTTCGACTTTTGAGCCTAAGTTAATGCAGTCCAAATAATTTTATGCTAATTTGTGAGTAAATGAATTAATCTCAAGTTTGGGGTTGTTTTCGGCCATCATGGGATAAATAATATTTGTGTGGTAGTTTAATCAAAGGATAATTATATTTACATCACATTTTTTTGTTAACTATATCATATTTTAATTACAACGAAAGTTTTTAACTATTGCTCATTTCAAAGTCTGCTTAAGGTATTAGGCGAGTCATGACTTAGAGAAGACCCTCGATTTTTTAAAATTACTTTTAATTTTTTTTTTTTAAAATATTATGTTTAAAAAAAAACTAAACGAACACCCAATCAACCTACAACAACCTAGCCCAATAAAACTCCAAATCATTGGATGAAAATGTTTTAGAAAAATATTGTTTGAATTTCAGATATTATTTTCAGAATTAAAAATGTTGAGAGAAATTTTTCAAAAAGAAAAAAATAATCCAATTGAAATTCTTCATTAAATAAAAGAGTCGATTATTTTCTAAATGTATATATTGCTTGTAAAATCTTATTAACAATTCTAGTTTTCAGTTGCTTCATGAGTTTTTCAAAATCAAAGTTGATAAAGTCATATTTCAGATCAACTATTTTTGCAAGAAAGATTGAACAGATTAACTCTCGTCCATTAACACGATTTTTTGGATAAACTTGAATATAATGATTTAATAATTAATTTTATATCTCAAAAGATAAGGAAAATAATTTTTACATAGATGTTTGTTTTATTTTAAGGTGCAGGAAAACTAGAAAGAGCTTTTTCCGATCTGTTCGACTGGCACCGACCTATCTATTTTTTCAAGGAAAAAATCAATTTTGATTTTATTGTCGCTTGTTTTTTCTTTATATTGTAGTTGATTGTTTAGTTTGTATTTGAACAATATGTATTATGTTTCAAAAATTGCATTTTAGTAGAATTTCAATGTTGGTAAGAACTTACCTTAAACTTTTATTAATTTTCTCTTTATCAATAAAATGATATTTTGATGGACAAGAGGATTTGTTTTTATTTCTTCTAAAAACAAATTTCTTGAAAAGGCCCCTAAATTTTTTTCGCCTAAGGGCCCTGAATGTCTTGAGCCGGCTCTGGCTCATTTTCATATTTTTGTCTCTAACTATTTTTTATCACGTTCTTATCATCAATATATTAATTTGTACATCTTATTTTTATCTTTGATGATGGTTTTTGTCCAAAAAATTAATTCGAAAGGGATACTGGCTTGCTCAGCTTGGTCAAGGGCGTGGAGTTAGTCTAGGATGGTGAACTTCTTCGTAATGTTCGCTAGGTGAATTTCATCTACTCGACTTCGCACAAGCGAGGTTTAGAGTTTCTTTATGAAAAGTTCATGAAAATGGATAAGCGCCCGACCATGAGTAGAACACTAAGTATTTGTCATGTGGTGTCTTACCAGTATTGTCATAAAGAATAGCGAGTTCAAAGTTTTTAGTTACTTGACATTTTGAAAATTGATTTGTAATTCTTACACAAAGGTAATGTTCAAATCGAAAGATACATTACTCTATTCATAAACACCGTTTAGATTATTTTTATTTGAACAAGTGGGGAATTGTTAAAAAAATTCAAATTAAAAATGAGTTTGAAAGTATAATGGTTCAAATAAAATTTAGAAGAAGTTGGGGGCTTAAAAAAGAAATTTGGAATGAGCATCAAGTTTTGCTGGACCACTACCACTTCCGAATGGTTAGATTCCAGTTTTTTTTTTTTTTTTGCATTTTTGGTGCCAAAGGTAGCCCCTTTTTGTGCTGGACCACTACAACTACCTTTTTTTTTTTTTTTTTTTTTTTTTTTTTTTTTTTGCATTGTTGTGATGATAAGTTACTAACTATATATATGCAACGGGAATTATTTTTGTTGACTTAATGATTGAAGCTAACAAATTCTTATCCACTTCATCGCTTAAAAGAATAACCCAATTTTGATAATTGTCGTCTAAGAATTGAGAATTTAAAAGGCAAAAATTTGACTAAGGTTTCTATTTTGTTATATCCATTCTCCCCTCCTCACTCCTCCATCCTCCCTCCTCTTTGATTTAATTATGACTATTTATAGATATCTCAAGCATTTGGATTTTTTTGTCCCCTCCCCCTCGCCCTCCCCCTCGCTACGTGTCGACGCTATATGGGATGTTTCATGATTCTACAATATTCTATGACACGTGTCAAAAGATTATTGCTCTCATATCTTATTCAACAGATTTAGTGGTTGATATCTCCACATGGTCTTTCTACAACTAACTTTGCCACATGGAGGTTTACCATATGGTCCCAAAGATATTCTATTATCTTTGATGACTGTGACGGCTATACTCAGACTCTTTGCCACACTTTAGTTAGGTGACGAAGGCAACATAGGAAGGCCAAAGTTGAACTCCAACAGTTCGCTGGTTGGCTCTTGGATTTCGGGCCTTCATCTAGTTTAAAGGGTCGTTGAAGGTTTTAAGTGAACTAAAAGACTTTGCACCTTCTTGTGGGCCCGTCCTGCCACGTGTTCATCGAGCCTAATTATTTATATTTAGCTGTGAACTTTAAATAGGCCAAAAGTTTTTGGGAATATTGTACCTAGTTTCGTCTAACTGTCCCTCGCATTGGCTCGCTTTTATGTACTTTCGATATATAACAAATAGTCCCCGAAGTACGAGCCCTAGCTATTTATACTAGGCTCTGGACTTTGATTTAACATTAATACGTTTTGCTTGCCAAGGTATTAGGACATGTGTCTGCTTCTTCCTATGAAGTTGTAGTACAGGCATTAATAGTGCAGCATGATTACTGCATTTAATGCCTGCGTTTGGCGTGTGTATTGGGAAGGATCACCCATCATGATGTGGCCGTCATTTGGCTTATCGATGCTTTCTCCTCACATGTCTGAGGGTGCGTACATCGCGTGCGTTACATCTACAATGTTCATTTGAAATACGTTGTGCCGCCCTTTTAGTTTCAATGGTGGGGATGGGCTAGAACTTTTTAAAGGCTCGGATTATACCTTTGTTGATCTAATGATTCAATTTACTTGGTAGAAACTATAAATTGAAAGTTTTTCTCTTTGTAATTCTTCTTACGTGCTTCACTTGCTATCAAACTTTTCTTAGTGCAAAGAAATTGTCCTTTGCTTTCCTTCTTCCTTCTTGGTGGTGCTTTCATCGATTTTTTTTCTGCCGTTCTCCTTTTACTTTTAGGTATACTTCTAATCTGCATTCTTAATCTTTCTCTAAGAAAAAATTTCTTTACAATCAGATTCTCAAAATCCTTCCTATGGGACGAAAGGCGGTTTGGATGAACCTGAGGCCTTTATTGAGTCTTCATCTTCTTCTACAGAGTTGGTAGCACTCAATATCCTGCCGAACAAGGGTGTGGGTCCCCTCGAAAAAATCCTTATGCGAGAAGACTTTGACCATATGAGAGCTGGGGATAGTGCTAAAAAGTCAGGACTTCACCTTGTAGAAGAACCCATTTCCCAAGAGAGGAACAAAGATAGATGGTTTAGACGAGGAAGTAGAGGGTCCAACCCACAGCATGTACCAAGATGGCGAAATCTTTTTTTCTATTAAATCAAATGAAGAGCTCGCCAGCATTCGAACTTTATATAACATTCCGACCGATGTAGAGTTAATCTTTCTTGGCCCTTATCATACGTCTAACATGCCTCCGTCTGATTACATAGCCGTCCATGCCCTCTCCATGGAGTCTGGACTTCACCTACCATTCTATCACTTCTTTAGAGAGCTCTTTAGCGAGTATAGACTAGCCCCGATCCAACTAGGACCAAATAGCTGGGCATTTATGACGACCTATTTTCTGAAATGGAAAAGGCGGGGTTGGAGGGAAAACTATCATCTCGAACCTTTCGCTTCTTCTATCACCCAGTCCAAGCTGGCAACAAAAAAAATCCCCAACCTGGATGCTACTATCTTAATCCTAGATCGAAGCTGACCTCAAAACTAGTGGAGGCCCCCAACAAGGTTAAAGGCAGAAATGAGTCATTTTTCTTTGTAGAAGAGAATTGGGAGTTCCAACCTGCTGATCCCAACCCTCAAACGTTTATGCCTCGCTTTTTCGATGAGCTTCGTGAGTTTCTTTGCTGTATTTTAGGGTATTTCTATTTTACTTCCTTCGTATTACATGCTTGTGATAATTTTGACTTTTACCGTTTTATGGTGGCTAGGTAAGGATCGTGGGCCTCACTTTTCTGAAGACGAGATTGCCATCCTCTTCCTTTAGATCCGAGGTCTGATCTTGGACAACGATTGATTGTGTAAAGAGATGAGGACGATCCTTGAACCAGGCGGCTCAGATTTTTACAACGCAAGCTTGGAAATGACTCTCCATTAGTATTCTTTTGGCAACTTTCTTATTCCCTTTGTCTTTCGGTTGCCTTTGCTTTTCTTGCTCTAACTCCACTTTTTCTCCTTACCTTATAGCTAACATTAACTTCAACTAGAAGAAGAAGAGCACTATTGACGCGGCTGTAGGATCAAGTAAGGCCCCCAAGGCAAACGCTTTGGCCCCTCCGTCGAAGGGGATGATTATAACAAAATAGAAATCTTAGTCAAACTCTTGTTCTTTGAATTCTCAATTCTTAGACTGCAATTATCAATATTGAGTTATTCTTTTGAGTGATGAGGTGAGTAAGAATTTGTTGACTTCAATCATTTGGGTCAACAATTTTTATAAAGGAAATATCATGATTATACATCTTTTTTTAAAAGAAATTTTAGTGTTCAAGTTTCTTTTGTGAGTTTATACTTTTATGTTGTGCAAAATTATCAGAGACTTGTCACATTCACGGAAGCTATTTGTCTGAGAGTCTTAAAAACAGTATCGAACTAAGAGGGGGATAAATATCATTTTTAAGAAAGTGTGTTTCTATGCATTTCAATTTTCCGTTTTTAGTTGCTTCTACATCTTCGGCACGTGTTCTTCAATTTGTTTTTTTTTTTTTGGTATTCAGATGTTCGAAGTTTCGTCTCCTACTCTCTCAATTTTTTCAATAGATGTATCCTTAACATTTGACTTTTATTAATTTGTATTAACCAATCATAACTAGTGCTAAAAAATATTCTAATGATAACTAGACAAATAAAGATATAACCAAAAAAAAATATTGTGTTCGAATATCTCAATGGGTCAAACGTAAGACAAATGCCTGCCTCGGACTTGCAATTAATACATAGAAATGCTTTGGACTTGTTTGTTATACTTAGTTTATTCCTTCAATTCTCTTTAAAATTGTTGCCCTTGCGTTGAGGCAACTTTAAAATGTAGTCTCCCCACCAAGTTTGATCTTTTGAGGTAATGATTTTGTGATTACATATGAATTGGCATTAACATGGCTCATAGTCCAACCCCTCTAATCAAAACGTTGGACTACCTACAATAAATAAGTAGCCTAACTTATTGCCCATATTTCACTTAGATCACGTTTGGTAAAGTTTTATTTAAACTTTTTTTTTTTCAAATTTATTTTCAACTCTATATTTTATAGGTCCCATAACTTTTATTAACTTTTCAACCACATATTTCACTAATTTTTTTTTAAAATATTCTAAAAAACTATTTTTAAACTCCACCAAACAGACACTCAATTTTTCTTATGAAGACTAGGTGCTCTTTAGCACCAAATTTTCCTTCTAGATCTAAGAAATCTAGACCGTACGTTCACACTTGTATATTTAGATAAGAATGGTATTTAAATACACAATCTTGACATATGCACACAAAAAAATAAGAGTGGTATTTTCACTCGTTTCTTGAATTAGTACATGTCAATAATAATTGTCAAATTACATATGCAAGAAAAAAATTATTAGTATGATCGGCAGTTTCTCAATAGAAATTCGAGGACAATTGATGTACATAGACAAGAAAAACTCCAAAAAAAATTTCAAGACATGATACAATATAAACTCCTAAGATTGTAGTACCACATGCTATTAAGTATTATGACAAAATGAAGTAACGAAGAAGGATCCAACCAATTAAGCAAACTAATCTTTTCATATTTTCACTAGACTCATTTGTCTAATTCAAACACACCCAACAAACTATTTCAATAGAAATTTCTAGACAATCTATACTACATCTAAAAGGTCCTTATAGGAGAAATATTTTTAAACTATTATATCCTTACAAAAAATTTAAAATTCCATATTCACATTTATTGTTTGTACAATTATTTTATAAAATTTTGTTTATTATATTACATTTTTAATTTACTTAATTAAATTAATATTGTATTCTTTCATGAAACGTCTCTTGCCCTCCCAAAACTACCTTCAATGATCCCACATTAAATTTTAACAATTTATTAAATATACAATTAAAATTTTTAAACATTTAAAATTATGGTTTATTCATTTTTATTGCTAATTTTATGGAGGTTTTTTTTTACTAAATGAGAAAGTAATAGTTATACTACATCTAAAATGTCCTAAAAGGGATAAATATTTTAACGTAATAGTTATTATTATTATTATTATTATTATTATTATTATTATATTATACTACATCTGAAAGGTCTTAAAAGGAGAAATATTTTTAGATTATTCTATCATTACAAAAATTTTAAAATTCCATATTCACCCTTATTACAATTATCTTATAATATTTTATTTATTATATTATATTTTAAGTTTACCTAATTAAATTAATATTGTATTCATTCATGAACGTCTCTTACCCTCCCAAAACCACCTTCAGTGATCCAACATTAAATTTTTAACAATTTATTAAATATACAATTAAAATTTTTAAACATTTAAAATTATGGTTTATTCCTTTTCATTGCTAATTTTATGGGGTTTTTTTTTTTACTAAATGAGAACGTAATAGTTATTTTTAGGAGAGATTTGGAACTATGGTTGAAATATTTATAATGTTTGACAATTTGATATTTTTATTTATACTACATCTAAAAGGCCATAAAATGGAGAAATATTTTTTGACTATTCTATTCTTACAATAATTTTAAAATTCCATTTTCACTCTTAGTGTTCAACAATGTACAATTATCTTAAAATATTTTATTTATTATATTACATTTTAAGTTTACGTAATTAAATTAAAATTGTATTCATTCATGAAACGTATCTTGCCCTCCCAAAACCATCTTCATAATCCTACATTAAATTTTTAATAATTTATTAAATGTACAATTAAAATTTTTAAACATTTAAACTTGTAGTTTATTCCTTTTTATTGTTAATTTTATGTTTTTTTTTTTTTTGCTAAATGAGAATGTAATAATTTTTTTTAGGAGAGATTTTGGACTATAGTTGAAATATTTATAATGTTCGACTATTAGGTATTTTAAAAACCGTGAATAGCAACCAAAAGTTCTTGGTGTTTAATTTCTCTCTATTGATAATAAAATATTATGAGATTCTTTCTTCATATTTTGTCTAAAAATCGGTATTCTGTATGAACCAAAGAACTTTTGGAATGTTAGGTATGTTTCGTATTTATTCAGCTACATCACTATTGGTAGACGTATATGAAATATCACAATATTACATTAATGCTCCTCTTTCTAGAAATTGTTCTCAAAATTTACATGTACTTGAAAGATTATACATTTGTTATCAGTATATAAAATTTTTCTATTTTTCTTGAATTAATAACTCGACGAAGAAGTACTAACAATCAACTAAATGTAGATAATCATCCCAAAAAGAATAAAAATAAATACAGTACTTATCTCAGACTCCAATAATCTAAATATTATATATATAACAATAAGACCATAAAAAAATATAATTATCATATAAAAAATTCTCAAGATTTGATATTTAATTCCTGTTATAAAATGTCAATTCTCAAAAAAATAAAATAAAATAAACTATTTATATTAGATTCTTACAATAAATCACATTTAACTACTAAAAGCATTTGAAAAGCAAAGGTTTTATGGGTTAAACAACATTAATTCATAATTATCTTGATAATAAGCACTAAAAGATGATATCTACAAAAAAGTCAATGAGAAATGATTTACGAACTCATTTTTAGGTTTATATGTGGCATACTCATTTGATAGGCAATCTGCAAGTGCTCAACAATTTGGTATACTCAATCATATTAATAAGAGTTGTACTAGCTTGCACAAACTATTCACCATTGTATCTCTTGACTTTACTTTAATATGCTGTTCGAAGGAGAAATCTCAATGTAAATTTACTCTCAATTTTTATCCATTGGGATTCATATCAGTAATAAAAATCTTACTTTAGCAAATAGTGAATCGAATTATCAAATACCTATTTTTTGAAAAATGGTGGGATGCATAGATTGTTCTCTGCTTTGCCATGTATAGAAGTTTTTTATATATAATGGAGATTATGAGATAATCTATTATATATTTAAATAAAACATGTACTAATTGGAGAAGCATCCCTTAACAAGATGGAACAATTACTTGAATTGTCTTATGCACATAAGTGACTACAGAAAGGTCATATGTTGTTTTCACCATTTTTGTTTAAAGTAATATCACCTAAAACTACAACAAACAAGGACGCACCCTCACATAACTATTTTTTCTAACTATAAATAACTAATATTACTGATTAAATCAGAATAGTTTATGTATTTAAACTAAGAATACTAATACCTTTTAGCCTTCTTCCAACTCGGGCCACAAAACAACTTAGAAAATGTCATATTACCTTTATCAAAGTTTGATTTAAAAATCAATGGCAATCCAAGCCTAGAAGTAAAAAAAAAAAATTTAAACGCCATTAATTCAAACAATTTTATTTTCAATTTAAGTTGAATCATAGTAGGCCAAAAATAACATGCGCGCCCATTTAATTTAAGTTTAACATAATCTTTTATTTAATTTCTCTATTTTTTTTTAATAAGGGGTCTATAGTGCCCACCCATGTTAAATGATTATTCTTAATATATTCAAATAATTAACTCATTTACTTTCTAATACTAATGTTGATGGGTTGAGCACTTAAAGATCAAAACTGATTAGAGAAACTTGGATCAATATCTCACATTTGAATTTTATTCAAAAATAGTGAAGTGGACTACAGGTTCTGCAAGCCGGGGGTAGGCAAATCCAAAAATATACTTCTTCCTCAGTCTTTAAGATATATGTTGTAAATATTTTAATTTAGTAGAAATAAAATTTATCTAAAGAAGGGTAAAATTAAAAAGAAAGTATAAGATACATGTCAACTATGACATGTATGTCTACCATTCTATCATACTAAAATTAGTAATTATTAATTTTATTCTTCGTAAAATACAGTCATGAAGACATCATCAATTCCATAAGATTTAATATCAAGAGTTTGTCAATCATCAAAGCTCAAATCATCAAAAAGTATTAATTGGGTTCAAGTTACTGTTGGTATTACCACAATATAAAATCCATCGCAATTGCAATTGTACTTCTATGAATGTAAATTGTTACGTCTCATAAAAATTCATCGACGTGGCATAAGACAAGTAAGCCCCACACAATGATTCAGCCATAAAATAGGTACACTTGGCGACACATGAAAAACGCCTTGAGAAATGTCCAAACTACTTTTGAGTGATATTCGACTGCTTTTAACGAAGGCAGCCCGGACACAATGGTCGAACAACTCTGAATGATTGACAAGATAGCTATAAGGCGGCATAGTTAACCTGACATAAAGTAAGAGTGTAAGAAAAGACAAATCAGCCATCTGCAAATTCAGAGTCAGACGCAAAAGAGAACGGCGACATTGACAGTTTGATAGGATGTGAGTCAATCACTCACTCTGAAATCCAACTCCACTCACTTGAACTTTAGAGATATATAAGAAAAAATGAAAGAAGAATAGGGTAAGTATCTTTAGAACTTGGCCTTTTGATATTGGTTTTTATTCTAAAATCCTATAGGTCCGGATAAAGCATAAATCTTATTTTGAGCGTCAGAGTGCATACGGCAACCACCCCGGCCGCCTATGCTAATTGACAATCTTGTTGTTTAATTGTGCAGGAATTTCTTAGCTGGAAGGAAAGAAGACATTTCAGTGTTGATTGTAAATCTGACTAGGATTTGTGGTCAATATTTTGGCGCTGATCTGTGGGAACACGAAACAAAACCACGAGGAAACATATGAAAAAGCATGGCAACGCAAGAATGATGGAGAAGAGATACTAAATTTGAAGAGACAAAACACTCGAGAGTTTAAGATTTGTAGTGATATATTTCCCTTTGAACAAAAGGAGAGATTTCAGTTGAAGATTTGAAGTGGTATATTTCCCTTTGAACAAAAAGAGAAATTTCAGTCGAAACTTTGAAGTTATGAAAATATTTCCCTTTGAACAAAAGGAGAAATTTAGTTGAAAATTTGAAACCGCAAAATTTCCCTTTGGATAAAAGGAGACATTTTATGTGAAGATTTGCAATTATAATATTTTCCTTAAAAAATGCAAAATCTTACCCATATTTGGGCAAACACAAAGTATTCCATTTCAAAAACTGAAGATAAGGCTTGTCCCGCATTCGGGAAGCTATAAATTTTGATTTTCCTTTGTACAATATAAATGAATAACAATTCACAGATCAACAGTTATTTTGAACAAAAATAACACAATGAGTGACGAGGACGGAAATACTCGTACTAGGCAAACCGGTGGACAACTGGAAGGAGATGACGAAAGAGCCCATGAGGTTACATAACTACACAGGCGTGGAAGGCGTTCTAGAGCACGCATGGCACACAATATGGAATTCATGGCAGAACAAATGCTGGAAATGCAAAAACAACAGGTGGCACAAACTGCAGCTCTAAATGCATATTTACAACAGGGACTTATGCCCCCTATACCACCTGCATATCCACCTTACCAGCCCCAAGAGTACGAGCACCATTACGGGAAGAAGAAGGCCTATGAGTTGGAAAGACTATGAGCCCCATATCGAGGAAATGACAAAGATGATCCACCGCAATACCCATATTATGGATACAACGCGGAAGATAACTATGGAAACCCAAGTTTCCTCATCGAATACTCTCAAGAACCGTAAACCTCACAAGGGATCTAGTGTTTTTAACCGACCGTTTGGGAAGCTTGTTGGTGAACAATTGCGAAAAAGCTTCTCAGAAATAAGAAGGAGAGGCAATGCGGACTCAAAGTTGGCTAAATCACAACCGCAGCCCAAATGATCAAGCACACACATATCCAGCTTTAAAGAAGACAAGCCATTCTAGTTTAATGATGTTCTTCTAGTTTTCTTTAGCCAAGGTAGATGATGAAACCTTGTCTTGATTTAATGACTATTTAATTATTCGGTTAATTCCTTCTTAAGAGCTTTAACGTGTATGGCTTGTTCTTGACTAAATTAATTAAATATGATTTCTTTCATCTTAAATATCATGTATTTTTGATAGTTAGATGTTGATTTAATTAATTCATGCTTGGTGATATAATATGATCTATTAATTGCTTTTGATTTTTCGTTATCTTCTATTCGAATTGGGATACATAGAATGCTTAGAACTTCTTTGATTTTTGTTTTCTTTCAATTGAGCTTGATCTGGCGTGGTGGTTTATGTTTGAAGCATAAGGGGAGCCTATATTTGATATTCTTCTTCCGGACTTGATTGATAAATCTTTAGGGACGACAACAGATTGATTTCGGGTTGTCGTATGTGTTTCTTGGGAATTAATGAATGATTGGATAATTATCAATATCAACCCGCGCATGATCCTATAACCGGGTTGGAGGAAACAACTTTTCTTTGGTCATCATTCAAGCCCCTCAGTACCCTAGACAGTTCAGCCAAAACTGCGGCCTAAACCATGGGAAGAGGCATTTCAAAATCAATAAAAGCTACACAAGTTGCTTTGGAGCATCGAATCACACCATCATTGAGTTCAAAATCCTCACAATCCATTTCCAATTTGATGGAGCAACTGCTTCATCAAGAGAACAACCATCGAAAAGGTAAATTCCCTGAATCGACCATTTCCTAATCCTAAAGGGGTGCAATTCCAAGAACCAACATGAAGAAGCTAAGGCCATCAACTTTGAGGCCGGGTAATGGCGGTTGACAACAAAGTGGATCTTCAAAGCGAAAACACGCTTTCGACTAATTTCTCCGGTAATACCTCGGCCCGATGATTCGGTCAAGAAGCCACAAAGAAGCATGAGCCATCCTAAACCAAAAGCCCCATTTCTCGAGAGGTTGAAAGCTATATCATATGGCAATGACATGATGGCATATCAGGCTATTATCCGAAGCATATCAGACAACCATGATGATCCCTTAATGATGTGTCAACCCGTTTGAATGATATTTTGATGTTGATGGTGCTATAGATGAGGTGAACACTTTGCTCGAGTCAACACTGTCATGGATACAAGTAAGTGGGAGAGCAGAAAATTGAGCCACTTCCGTTAAGTGAGAAGAAGAACATCCCATCGGGTTCAACAACACGCCCAAGTTAGAGCCTCAATGTCGACAGCAGGTATGCATTCTTGGGAGAGGCGTATCCGGCCCGAACATATCAATACTCCGGCCGCGCAGTGATCCAGCCAAGGGTAAATTTGTGATGTTGTTAGATCTTTGAATTATCTATCCTATTTCCTCGATAGCAAATGGGTAAGTCCCGTGCATGTTGTCCCAAAAAAATCAAGGTATCATCAGTAGTTACTAATGCAAACAATGAATTGGTTCCAACTAGAGTAACTACAGGGATGGATGGCGTGTATGCATGAACTATAGGAAATTGAACTTAGTCACTAGAAAGGATCACTTCCCTCTTCCATTCATTGATCAAATGCTCGATATCGGCCAGCGCATGATCATTATTGTTTTCTTAGATGGTTATTGTGTTACAATCAAATTCCCATAGCTCGAGGAAGATCAAGAAAAACTACTTTCACTTGTCCTTTTGGAACCTTTCCATATAGACCGAATGCCATTTGGTTTTGTGTAATGCACTGCTACATGTCAGGAGCCTACTTATCAATGTCGGCCTGGTCTGGCGTGGGGTGGTTATTGATGATTTTCTGCGTATGGTGACTCGTTTGATGATTGTTTACGGCATAAGTGTCAAGGTTAACCCAATGAAGGATTAGGACGGACTAACAGTTCTGCTCTCCTCCTCAAATTTCCCGTCCCAACTTCGATCCTATGAAATGGATGATGATGAGGAAATGTATCATTTCTCGAGAAGGATACAACGATGTAAAATCCTCATAATTTTGAGATGCCCGAAATTGACAAATACGCTTAAGGGTGGGCATCCAAACTGCCAAACCACTCAAACCGGCCGAACCGAACCAAATCGGGTTTGGTTTGTCTTTTTTCACACCCGAGTGGTTTGGTTTGGTTTGGTTTGGTTTGGTTTATTAATTTAAAAAATATATTCAGTTTGGTTTGGTTTGGTTTCGATTTGGGCAAAAAAACCGACCAAACCGCCAAATAAACCGAACCGAGAAATGGGAGTTATTTTTATAAATAACATGTCAAAAAATAGGTTGTAAATAATAGGTTATTTTATAAATGGGAGTTATATTTAAATTTTTGTAAATTTTTGTTAATAACAAAGTTGCATGTCAGTAAAGAAAATTTGAAATGGGAATTATAAAATTAATTTTTTTTTTTGTATACAAGCCCAAAACATTAAAGCCCAAACCGCCTAAACCGAACCAAACCGAACCAAGATTGGTCGATTCGGTTTGGATCGATTTCATCCAACGCGACGGTTTGGTTTGGTTTCGAGATAATGGCCAAACCAAATTGGTCGGTTCGGTTTCGGTTTGGGCTCAAAAATCGAACCAAACCAACCCATGCCCACCCCTAAATACGCTTGGCCGACGCGATCCAGATGATCGTCTTTTAAATTACAATGCTAGCATGGGAATTGTCGGAGCCACTCTAACACTAAAATGCAAAGTATTCCCTCTAACATTGGAAGGAAGCGTGCTTAGATAGTACAAAAACTACCACCCAAAAGCATTCATAGTTGGAAAGATTTGAAAACGGCCTTTAGGAGCAGATTCGTATCATCAAAGCCTGGCCAGCTTTCAGTCCAACTACTGGAAGACCTAAGACAGGAGAAGCACGAGTCACTGAAAAACTACTTAGCCCGATTCACAGAGGAGATGCACAACTGTGAAAATACCACAGAAGCAGAAATGTTCTCGGCCCTTAAAGGAAGCATAGAAATGAGAAGCATGTTTTGGAGAGACGTTCAGAGCTGAAAGCCTAGAGACTACAATGCGCTAGTGGACATGATGAAAGAATAAATCATATCAGATGAGATGGCTAGAGCCAGGGACAATCATACCCAACTACGCTATGGTCATGGGGCGCAAGCGATACCAAATCATCCGACGATAACACTCGACATCATGCCAGGCGTCGACAAGGAATCCATCAATGTCATTTTCCCAAAACCAGATCCAGTTATGCAGCTGAGATTTCTGAATCCATCCCTAACTTACACACCATCTTACATACCCACAATCAAGGGACAAATGTTGGACAAGCAGGTCCTAGTAGACCCAAGAAGCCATTCACTGGACCATATTGTGCTTATCATCGGTTCTATGGGTATAGCACCTAAGATTGCCGCGACATACAGATGCTGGCAGAACAAATGACTCAAAAGAAGGATCGAACCTCTCTCGAAAGAGAGTTGAGGTAGAAATTATACTCTGCTCGATCCAACGAGACGACAGGAAGCTAGAAATAGTAGGCTGATGAAAGAAATAGAATTGAGAGAACGCGGTCTGAGCAACGCTAGAGAAAATGCCCGGGATATAGGAACGCCAAAAAGGGACCCTCCTCCTCAGCTAAAGCAAGCCCTCATCAGAAAAATTGACACTATTATCGGATGTCCTCATCCTGCCGAAAGCTCCAATAACTCACAGAAGAGATATATTCGAGAGGCCAATAAGCCAGTGAACGTAAACTACCACCTACATACTCGCCCATCAAGAATGGAGAGTAATGATCCCATCACCTTCACTCTCTCTTATGCTACAGGGATATATTTTTCTCAAAATGACGCTATGGTTGTCCGAGCGGTCATGGCCCAAAATGGCCTGGAGAGAATGCTGGTCGACAACGAAAGTTCCATCAACATTATTTACGGAGCCACCTATGACAAAATGGGCATACTCTGCTCCTAGCCGCTGATCCAATCCATGGGTTCACTGGGGACTCCATCGTCGGAGTCCCCGGAGGAACTTCATTCTGAAGACCGAAATGGGTATCGCACTGACCAGCGTATAGATTTCCTTGGAATACCTGGTAGTTGATAAAAGTCCTTCTTATCATGTCGTGCTTGGTAGACCAGACCCTTATTGAGTTAGGAGTAGTGACTCATACAAAGTTCTTATGCATGAAATTCTCCACAGACCACGGAATTTCCATAGTCAAAAGAAACCAATCCGAATCCCGAGCATGCTACACCAATACCATGAGAAAATTTGTGGACCGGAGAATCAATATGATCGATATAGAAATGAAGGAGGTCCTAATGGAACCTGAAAGATTGGACGCTGGGAACAATGAAGAAGATGAGCAGATAGATCTGGAATATTTGTATCCACAAATGGTTGAAGATAATCCCTGAACCTCTCCAGCTGACAAGTTGGAATGCTTCTCTGTGGATCCGAATGATCTAACAAAAGAGTGGCAATTGGAGAGCGAATCTTCGGATGACCTCAAAGACCATCTAAAACAGTTCTTGTCCACAAATATGGACGTGTTTGCATGGAAACACGGAGATATGATGGGAATTGACCCCAATATCTCATGCCACAAACTACAAATAGAAGTAAACCATTTGGGACACGGACAAAAACGTCGACCTATGAACCCTCAAAAATATGCTACACTAGAGGAGGAAGTCTCCAAGCTGTTGAAAATGGCTTCATAAAAGAATCTCGTTACCCAAAATGGGTTTCCAATCGGTCTTTGGTGCCAAAGCCCAAGGGAAAAATGAGGGTATGCATTGACTTCTTCAACGTTAACCAAGCTTGCCCCAAAGATAGTTTTCCCTTTCTTCACATAGACCAGCCGGTCATGAAGTGCTTAGTTTTATGGATGCATATTCAGGGTACAACCAAATTCCCATGTATCCACCAAATGAAGAACACACTTCCTTCATTACCGATAGAGGCTTGTATTACTACAAAGTAATGCCCTTTGGTTTGAAGAATGCCGGAGCCACGTAGCAGAGGCTGGTAAACAAAATGTTCATAGAACTGCTGGGCAAAACTATGGAAGTTTATGTGGACGATATGCTGGTTAAAAGCTTGATAAAAGCTAACCACGTTGATCATCAGAAAGAAATGTTTGATGTACTGAAAAGTACAAAATGAAGATGAATCTCCTTAAGTGTGCTTTCGGAGTATCCTCCAAAATTTTGTTGGGTTTCAATGTGAACCAAAGAGGGATAGATGCAAACCCCAAAAAAAATTAGGGCGTTAATTGAGACGAACCCTCATCGAACCCCGAAGCAGATACAAATCCTAAAGGGTATTGTAGTTGCCCTGAGCCACTTCATTTCAAAGTCAACTAATAGGTGCCTACCCTTCTTCAAAGCCCTGAAAGGAAGAAAATATTTGAATGGACACCCGAATGCGAGAACACTTTTCATGCCTTGAACTATACTTGGGGAAAGCACCACTCCTGTCTAAACCATCAAACAAAGAGACTTTGATGTTATATCTGACCATTTCAAAAGAAGCAGTCAGTGCGGTCCTCATCAGAGAAGATGATAGTTGCCAGCTCCTCATTTATTATGTAAGCAAAGTCCTTTTGTATGCTGAAACACGATATCCAGATATGGAGAAGCTAGCTCTGGCCTTGATCGTATCCTCCATGAAACTCCGGCCTTATTTCCAATCACACACCATATGTGTGCTGACCACCTTCTCCCCGAAACAAGTGTTGCAGAAATGTGACGCGTTAGGAAAACTGATGAAATGGGTAATAGAGCTGAGCCAATTTGAAATTCAATACAAACCTCAAAGTGTTGTTAAAGGTCAGGCTTTAGCTAATTTTGTAGCAGAGTTTACCCATCTTCCGAAGGTAGAAATGGCTGACCAGACTAGGCCCTCCAAACTTTGGAACCTGTTTATAGATGGATCGTCTGGAGAAAATGGTTCTGGGGCTGGTATAATGCTGATCAGTCTAGAAGGCCACAAATTACACAGCGCTCTGTGCTTCAGGTTCAGAGCCTCTAATAACACTACAGAATATGAGGCCCTCCTAGATGGTATGAGATTAGCAAAAGCATTACAGGTCCAAGCTATAGTTTTGTATAGCTACTCCCAGCTGATTGTCAACCAAGTAAATGGTAATTTCGAAGCAAAGGACACGAATATAACTTCCTATCTTTAGAAGGTCTGGGACCTGATACCACATTTTGAAGGCTTCAAATTGATCCAAGTCCTCCAAAATTATAATCATAGTGCCGATTCACTTTTCATATTAGCTAGTAGTGAGGATTCCGATCTTCTCGGATGTGTCCAAATTGAATTCCTCCCCAAGCCTACTACTGAACAAGATGATGACATGTTCTTTATCGAGGAAAGAAATTCATGGATGATGCCCATATTCTCATATTTAACGGGATAAATCATGCCCGAAGATAAAGATGAAGCACGGAAGGTCCAGAAACTATCGACGCGATTTGTTTTACTAGAAGGGGTGCTATACAAAAAAGGTTATTCTTCTCCCCTTCTCAGATGTGTTGGGTTTGATGAAGCAGAATACATTATGAAAGAAATCCATGAAGGAACTTGTGGCAATCATTCCGAAGCAAACTCTTTGGCTCATAAGATTCTTAGACAAGGGTATTACTGGCTTAACTTGAAAAAGGATGCATTGGAGTTTGTATGCAAATGTGACAAATGCCAGCATTTTGCCTACATGCATAATCAGCCCCACGAGAGTTGCAAGTTGTGTCTAGCCCTTGGCCTTTCGATAAATGGGGGATTGATATAATCGGACCCATGCCTCGGGGGCGAAGTAATCACTGTTACGCAATCGTGGCCATCGATTATTTTACCAAGTGGGTAGAGGCCAAACCGGTGATGAAAATCACAGAAGCTAATACTTCCAAGTTCATATGGAAAAATATCATTTGCCGATTTGGTGTGCCCCGTTCACTTGTTTCAGACAACGCAAAATAGTTTAGAAACTGCTAAATCGAAGAGATGTGCAGCGATCTAGGGATAAGACACCACTTCTCGTCCACACACTATCCCCAAGCTAATGGTTAAGTGGAGGCCGTGAACAAGACCATAAAGTACACTTTGAAAAAAAAGTTGGAATCATCGAAAAGGCCTTGGGTAGACGAGTTGCCTCAAGTATTATGGGCGATACGCACCACCACCCGGACCGCCATTCAAATCTGCTCCATTTCAGGTTTCTGAAGACGCCACTCATATCACACTTATTCCAAATAGCTTACCAGAAAAATATAATGATTCTACAAATTCACTTCGGAATTGTAACACAAATTAAAAGATACATCGTGGCATTTACACAAATGCAAAAAACAAACGTAAAATCAAAAAGGAGAATAAAAATTATCTTTGATTCAATGAGACACCAAGCTGCATACACATACTATAAGAAGGAAAATACTATTTGCCCCGCCGCCTCTTCGGGATCAACACAAATAAGGGCACCTATACTGCCTAAATCTTGCCGTCGCAAGTTTTATCTCTGCTTCGCTCCTTATAGCTTTTGCCAGAATATCAACAACATAAACCTGATTTCACCACGATAGGCCTATCATGGTGAAGTCAGACTTATATAGTTGATCAACTGGCATCGTTTCAAATATTGCCATCCATTTCAAAACTTGATCAACCTCTATCCCTGCTTCGCTACTTGTAGCACATGCCAAGACAAGAAGAATAGAGGTAAGTATCTTTAGAACTTGGCCTTTAGATATTGGTTTTTATTTTAAAATCCTATCGGTTCCGACTAAAGCATAAATCTTAATTTGAGCGTTGGAGTGCATATGGCAACCACCCCGGGCGCCTATGCTAACTGACAATCTTGTTGTTTAAGTGTGCAAGAATTTCTTAGCTGGAAGAAAAGAAGATATTTCAGTGCTGATTGTAAATCCGACTAGGATTTGTGGTCAACATAAATAAAATATCAACAGTATTCATTATAACATCGAACGATACAATACATCATGTTATCAAGAACCGTATTGTTCTATCTTTATTGTAATTGCTACTTTAACATTTTAACTATTATAAGTTAAAAAATAAAAATTTTGAAAATATTAAAAATTAACAAAATTATTGCAAAACCACGTGCAACTCATGTGTTTCTAACTAATACAAAAAAGTGGAGAAGTGGAGAAGTGGCAATTATCATTGCATGTTGCTATCCACACAACATAGAACATGCTCTGTCATATGTAAAATTGTGAAATTTCTAACATATGAGAGATTTAAATTCTTATAAATAATCACACAAAGAGGGAGGGAGAGAAATATAAAGAATAATATACATGTAGTATATACATAGATTGTTCATTGAGCAACTCGTTTCTTAAATATATTTTAACATTTTGCTCAAATTTTCTTGGTGTGTGCAAGATATTTTCATATTGTCCTTTTCTTTTGTTCTCTTTGCAATAAGGACCATCACAAACCTATTAAAAATTTAACTAAAATCAAACGTAATTTCTCGATATGACCTGTTCAAGTGACCTTATTTACAATGAATCAAGATCGGCTTGCCTCTAGTCAACAGGCAACGACTGGGGCCGCTAAAATTGTGGCCTAATTTTTTTTTTAAAAAATCCAATACATTTGAAAAGCCCAAATAAACATCAGCCTAATTGTTCTACAACACACTTTGTTTTTAACTCAAAAGACACAAACTAGAGAGAATGAGAAAAGATGCTGGATAGATGCAGCTGCCACTTGGACCTTGGAAATCAAAATCTGACTGGATGAAGCACTTGCCAATTGCCACTAAGGACAATGCTATTTGTACCCTCAAGTTTACCACCATAGTTACACCTTGCCTATGTAGCACAGTAGTTTAATGACCAAATTGCCCTTCTAATAAATCCAAGCATTTACTGTAAAGAGAAAATACATTCATCTGAATAACCAAAACCGTGGAAAGAGAAAGGACCAAAACCAAGGACCAAAACTGTGGAAAGAGAAATGATACATTCATCTCAAACCTGCATTCAAAATCTGAGCTCGTCGTCATCTGTGGTCGCTCGGACCAAAGGTTGAGTATGTCGTCGGAGAAAAATTGGGACAAATTCCAACTTACAAGTAAGTAATGATTTCATGCTAAATTATGGAATTGATTGCCATTTTCGAATTATGGCAAGATTCGGTCTTATGCTTGAGTAAAAGGTGATTATGGGGTTTGTATTTGTAGATAAAGTATGCATTTTTTTTTTTTTTTATTTTTAGATATTTGGTGTCATTTTATCTCAAGAAATCGTCGAGTGGAAAATTCAGAATTAGGGCTTTTGCGAATTAGGACTTTTGATAAATGCTCGATTGCGAATTAGGGCTTTTGATATATGCTCGATTGGCACAACAGTATGATTTTCAGAATTTGATGGTAAGATTTTATTGACAAATCAGTACATACAAATGAAAACAAGTAGAAAGGAGAATTAACTTATATGAAAAATTAAATGAAATGAAATATTCCCAGTAAGTATTTTAGAATTAAAGCTCTTGAAATTTGTCCCGACAATAAATGACTGTAAATTTCTTGAAAGTTTTAATATGTTGTTGTCATATGTAATTACATTGTTGATAATTGGTTTACAATTGTGAATGCAACGGAGTTTTATAATGATAGGAAAGAACAAAGGAATTTGTTATAGTTGTAGATGGTCATGGCACTACTTGCCGACATGCCCAAAAAAACTATGATGTCCCGTCTGTGGAGAAGGCTTTGTGAAATGGGTGGAGGTCGAGAAGAAGTCTGCGAACATAGGGAGGTTATTATTTTGTTGTAGTAGTAATTGTGGATATTCTAAATGGAGCGATGACAACTCCAATGGTGCTTATGATATAAGTAAATCAAGTGGTGTTGCTTCAGGTAGTCCTACAGCGGAAGATGAAATCGAAGAATTATCACGTATATTCAAATATTTGCTCAAATTACCGAACGACAAGATGTAGAGATATCGGTAAATGTCACCATTCGCAAGGGCAAATGAAGTACGGAAGAGAACAATAAAGAGAATGACAAGACAAAAATGAATTAGAAATATTTGTGAATGTATTGGTTCCATTTAGTTGTATTAGGTAGCTTCTTCTCAATTCCATTAAATTAATAAAATTACTGTAGTTGATTCTTATCAATATAAGAAAGTGTTGTGGGTTCCTTATTTTTTTTGTTTAGTTCCTCTTTTATTATGCTGAGATGCCTTTTTCCATAATAGTTGACTCTTTCACTGGTTATTCTACAAGTTAAGACATATTTTCTTCTTACATGATAATTTGGGCAAGTGTAATCATGCAACTTCTTGAATATTTCAGCTCATATTCCAACCCATGATTTGAAATAATAATAAGGAAACAGATTTCTATGTATTAATTCCATCTTGAAGATCATCAAACTAATGAATAAAATCAATAATTTGGGGTTACACTATAAAAACATTCTGATGAATAATGATATAAACTCTTTGAGCTAAGGCTGAGACATTTGTTGTACCCTAACAACATTGTCCCATGTGTTGCATTTGATAAAAAATCGATCTTCAAATTGTTGCAAAAGACATTCTTGACAGATTTTGAATACGAAAACTATTGAGATTTTCCAAAAACTAGAGTATGCTAACAAAATGAACCAACAGCTTGGTCTAAGTGCTGAAAAACATAAAATGAACCAGCATCTACTAACAAAATAAACCAGCATGGCCTAAGTGTTGAAATAAAGTAAGATTCAGTTTAGATATCAAAATCTTGCAGATTCAAGTAAATAAACTAACTTTTTTTTTTTGTCAATTTTTTTTCAGATTCGAGTTCAAATTTTAAAGATCGAATTCTCTCCAAATTAATTAGGTTTTATTGTTCCTCACAAGTTCTATATTTAATCATATCTTGTTTTTATAGTTGGATTGTTTTATTATGTCTTCTAGGAAATATTTGCCTGGACATGAAAAAACAAAAAAAAAAAAAAAAATGAAGAATTTATTCAATCTCAAGCAGGAGCGATAAAAAAATTTCTCATTAGTATAGTTGAAGAGCATGAAAATGAAAAGATTCAAAATAAAAACAATATGGATGAAGAGCTTGAAGTTTTAGAGGATAAAGAACACATGAATCATGGACAAGAAAAGTTAGGATATGAAGAAGATAAGAATGAACTATAAGAAGAATTTGTTACAGAATGTGTTGCTTCCACTTTGGATTGTTGGAAGTGTTCGTGTGATGATTTTGAAGAATTTCTGAAGTACGACATGAATTTTGATATTGATGGACAAGAGTTATTTTAAAGCTCAAAATTGTGAGATATTTATCAATAAAGACCACAAAGGGAATCGATGTGTTGAACTATCTAAAGACAATAGATAATTGTTTTCCGAATGTATGGATTGCTTACAGGATATTGTTGACAATACCAGTTACAGTTACCTCTTATGAGAGAAGCTTATCAAAGTTGAAGTTGCTAAAATCTTATATTCGATCAACAATGTCATAAGATATACTAAATGGATTGGCAATAGTAGCTATTGGAAAACGTGTGTTAGAACATATTGATTGTAATAGATTAATTGCTGATTTTTTATCTCAAAATGTTAGAAGAGTATATTTAAATTGAACTTTTGAATGTTTTAAACTATTATTATTGTAATTTTGAATGTTTTTGTTCAATGAAAAACATTATCTATAATCATTATGTATATGTTTGTTTTTGTGTGTGCGTGTGTGTGTATATATATGTTTTGAACTATTTATTAAGGGTCTTATTTCACTTTTTGTCTAACGTCCCAAAATCTCAGGGTCGGCATTGCAATGAATTAAAATTCTTTTCTAAAAATATTTAAAATTGAAAAAGATAAATTATTTATTTATTTATTTTGTCATTGTTTTACTTGTTTGTTCAAGTATAAATTATAATTTAAACTAATTAAATATAATTTATTCATATATTTCATATCATTCATAACTTATTAACTACTTATTATTTACACATTCTATAAGAATCATAATTTAAAAGTATTTAAAAAATATTTTGAGCGCCACCAAACATGCTATTAATCGTTTAAATTTTATATGTAGAATATCATATTCTCGATTCAGAATGTTTATTATAAATTTTTTTAATTTTTATTTTTCAAACTCATTTTCAACAATATATTTCATTGTCTTATAATTTTTATCAATTTTTCATCTATACATTTTACCAATTTTTTCAAAATATTCTAAAAAACTACTTTTAAATCCCACAAAGCAGGTACTAAAAGTATGTTTGGTAAATTTTTTTGTAGATTATAAAAAGTGGATTATGTAAAATATGTAGATAAAAGTTGTAGATCCTACGAAATGTGTAGACAGAAATAATGTTTGAATAATTTAGAGTATGTTTGGTAGAGATTTTTGTAAATCATAAACAGTAAATCTTACGAAATGTATAGATAAAAAATATATAAAAATTATCATCCTATAAAATTGTATTGATAAAAATAATACTTAGGACTTGTTCAGTAGAGTTTTTTTGGGGAAAAAATGGATTTTTTTGGTTACTTTTTGACTTTTCAAATTTTTTTATAGTATAAAAAGAGTTGAAAAATTAAAAATTATAAAAAAAAAATGAGTTTTTTTGAAAAAAATTTCTACCAAACAGACCGTTAATCAACTTATATTCTTAAATTTTCACCATTTCCTCTTCGTTGCTTCCCTACAGTATCATAAGAGCATATTCTTCATTTTTTAGATAAAACCAATAAGAACCGTTGACCATACAACTTGCCGGTTCGTTTCCCCCCATTATCCACCATTGTTTTCTCCGTACAGCTCCCCTTGCATTGTGAAGGGTGGGATCGTCTACATCAGCCCTTCTCATATTCCTTTCAACATGTGCAGCACTATTGTTGTACATTCAGGAATTAAATTTCTTTTTTCTTTCTATTTATATGATTTAATTATTGCAATATTTCGCATATATTTCTTTTGCAACAATTCTATCATATTTCATTTAGTAGTAAATTGGTCCTCAAACTTTATAAAGTAACAAGTTAGTTTTCAATTTATTATTGTTGAACAATTCATTTCAAAGAATTGAAATTGATCAAATTTTAATAAATTATTGCGTCACATCTATCAAAATATGCTTTAACAATCATCCAAGCAAAATATAACTTAACATGCGAGAACAGTAGCAGAATCAAACGTTTTAAGTTGAGGGTCTCCAAATAGGAGTAGAGCAAGGATATGGCAAAGGGGTGGTTCGGGGAGAAGAGAACCCCTTTCATGGGAGTTTGGGGTAGCGCTTCCAATTTTTTTTTTTCTTTCAAACAACAATTATTGAGAGTATTTTTATGAGAATCTATTTTTTTTACGACAACTCAACCCTTCGATTCGACAGAAGAACTCAAATGATGTGATTCTTACTGCTGCATGCCGTGCGTGATTCGTGATTCAAAGTTCACATACCAGAAGATGTGGAGTCCAGTGGCGGAAGAAAATGAATATCAATCTATTTTTTAGCCTTCTTTGTTTAGGTTATTCATTTTTGTTGAACCTTAATTGATTATTTGGCTTGGACAATTAGACTTTGAGTTTGACTAGTTAGTAAATTAAAAAAAATTAAAAAATTTAAAAAATATATATTTTCAGAAAGTCGGGGTGCTTGTACGAGAAGGACATAGATATTTGACATATTTGAGATTGTTTATAAGTATTTAAATGCTAGTAAAATATTATTTGTATCTATAAATTTTTTCACCAAATAAGTACTTAATAAAGATTAATATGATTTTTGTCGTTGGGATTGATTGGTAAACTTAATGAAAAGTCAGGACTAACTTGTTCTTTTTTAGTGCGACAAGTTGTGGACCAATTGTGCAATTTTTTCAATCAAAATTGTCAAAAGTACAAGTCTATTCCATAGCATAATATACCACCCTTTCTGGGACCCACCACCTCAAGTTCCCATTTGCACATGTATAAAAGTTCCTCTCCGGTTTCTTGTTCTAAAATATCCTTCACAAACTCCATACACCAAAAAACAACACGGTTTCAAAATTCAACCCCCATAAACCAACACCGGTTTCATTGATATTGCGCAATTTGGGAGAGAATGGACGGTGGAGATGCGTCGGGAAAAGGGACAGTGACGTGTGCGACGTGGATCAGACGGCCGGAAAACGCGCACTTGGTGGTTCTCGGGAAATCGAGGCCGTCTTCACTCGAGATATTTTCCTTCGATCCCAAGACGACTTCTCTCTCCCCCTCTCCCAAGGTTAATAGTCTATTCGATCATTTTATTTATTTTAGTGCTAAAAAATTTGAGTATTTGATATTGGAATTAACCGTTTTGGCATAAACTGAAGTCAATTGCATATCTTTTCGAAGGTTTATCTTTTAATTTGCTAGTTTTCGAGAAATAATGTTTAATACTGTACCGCTATTTGTAATTCTTTTGGATATTAATGATTTTCGGGGAATGGTGAGTTTGACGTTAGAAGCGGAATTAAGACATTCTGAGCATGTTCGGTTGTGCTTAAAAGTTACTTTTCTATGGCGTTAAGTAAGATTTACTCTGTAGAAAGTAATTTATGTTAGTAGAATAAGTAATATGTTGCTTTTTTGTGTATATATGTAGGCCACGTATGAATTTGAAGAAGGGGTTAATCCAGTGACCATAGCGGTGCATCCAAGTGGAGACGACGTGGTTTGTTCCACAAGCACTGGTGGCTGCAAGTTAGTATTCATTATTTCTCATTTGTTTATGCAACTAGTTCATCAGGAAAAATCGCTGTCTATAAAATGCAAGTAGGTTTGAGAGCTTAAGATAGTTAAATGGTTTATAAGTACTGCATGTGTTGAAAAACTAATTAGATTGATCGAGTATGCTAAATTGTAAATAACGCCTGAAGAAAGAGTTCAACATGATCATGGCCTCTGAAGAAGTTTTACTGTTTTGTCCTGTGGTATGCAAATGGGATTTACCTTTTTGCAGCTCCAGACTCTTGTTGTTTTATTATTATATTTTGAAAAATGGAAGTTATGTTTGTTCTGATGGACTTTTGAATTTGATATTTCTGTAGAATAATATAAATGATGGTCATTTTTTAATTTCAGAATTTTGATTCTTTAACTACGGCAATTTAGGGTACTTTCCACTTGCTTAGAAACTTGAACTGAAATGCTTTTTTTAGAGTAACTGTCTTTCTTATATAAAAGGGAAAAAAGACACTCTCTCTTCTTGTACCATTAATTTCATTTTTATTCCTTTTCTAGTTACTCTTTCTAGGTTTGTTCTTTGTTTGTTTAGTGATGCAAGTAGGTATGTTGTTTGGCAGTCATATTTATTGTTACACCTTTAGTTGATGATTTCTTTTGGGGCGTGGGTGGGTAGGTGGGTTTTGCGGCAGAGGGTCTTAATGTTGCATCCCTGGTTTTTATAGGCTCTTGTGACTGACTTCTAGGGCCTCATAATCTGGTTTAACAGTTGAGTTTCTCATTGCTTTGAAAATTATGTTTAAATCCCTTAGCAGAGGTTGGAAATTATAGGGAACATGCAATTGCTATTTGTTAGATATAGGAATAGTGTGAGATAATTTGAACATGTTTTGGAAATGGAACTTGATATCTGAATGTTTAACATGAAATGATTATTCTTGATATAGAATTTTAGCTCAAACAAGTCTTATGCTTGTCATTTTCCTTTTTACCCTCTCTCCTGGGTAAAATGTATAATGGAGATGAAATGTAAAATTGCAAGTCTCACAATCGCTTTCTACTAGGTTACTTGTAATTCCCTCCCCCCCCCCACATATATTCTCTCTTTAATGAATTCTGTCACCTCTGAAAATTTGGGTGGGGAGGTGGGTTTGACGGTCCAAGTACTGTTAACGATGTTTTACTCTGTCATGTAGCATAGCTTAAAACTTCTCAGATATTTCATTATTTTCTTCCTGTAAATAGTTAAGGTACGACTTTTCAATTTATTGGAGGCCAAGAATATAGCTAGCTGGCAGTTCCCCCCTACTTTGTGACATTCCATTTTCTGGATATTGTAGACTTACAATGTAATGTTTCACTTCATGTAGATTATTTGAGGTTTATGGCCGGGAAGACTATATAAAACTAACGACAAAAGAACTACCTCCTCTACAAGGTGTTGGTCCGCAAAAATGCTTAGCCTTTAGTGTTGATGGAACTAGATTTGCTACTGGTGGAGTTGTAAGCTATTGAATATTATTTGTTTATGAGTTAGTGAACGTATGATAATTTGGAAAAGATACATATGTATTTTGATCATCTTCTTTCAACTTGAAGGATGGGTATCTCAGAATATTCGAGTGGCCAAGCATGCAGGTCATATTAGATGAACCAAGAGCTCACAAGTCATTCCAAGATATGGACTTCAGGTAGAATGATCTAAGTTAATAGATTTATTTATTTGTTTTATCAGTAGCCCAAAAGATTTTTATTAAGTTCATTTAGTTGTTTTCTATAATGTATATATTCACTCATTTTATCAAGTGCCCAAGGGAAAAAAATTATCTGCACTTTCGTCAAAAAGTGCACCCAGAAATCAAAGAAAAAAAGAGCTCAGCCTTTAATGATTTTGTTGAATTGTCTGCAACCAGGATCGAAATGTTCACACATAAAGTACTGAATGCAGACGAAAAGAATCTGAATATTTTTCCTTTTTTTTAACTTCCTTTCTTCACACTTGGGAATTGTTGAATGATCTTTGATCTGTAACTTTGGACATGCACTTTTAAGGGTTATGCTCCTAATTTTTTTTCCCATTCAGCTTGGATTCCGAGTTTATAGCCACAACATCAACTGATGGTTCATCAAGAATATGGAATACAAATGATGGTGCTCCAATAACAACTTTGACTCGAAATTCAGTATGTTATATTCTATTGTAGATTTTGTGTCGTTTCCCCTGATTTTAGGGTGTCGGTCTCACAACTTTCTGTTGCAGGATGAGAAGATTGAACTTTGTCGATTTTCCAAAGATGGGACGAAGCCATTCTTATTTTGCACTGTTCAAAGAGGTATTTTAAATGCACACGGTTTTTATAAGATGTATTCAACTTTGTAATTATATTCAATTGATAGCTTGTACAGTTGAACTTGAAATATGATTATGCCAATCATTCAGGAAATAGATCACTTACGGGTGTTTGGGACATAAGTTCATGGAAAAAAATTGGGCACAAGAGGCTACTTAAAAAGCCAGCTTCAATAATGTCGATGAGTCGGGATGGGAAGTATCTTGCTCTGTAAGTGCATAGCCTCCTTCTGAAATTTCATATTTTTAAGAATTATTTATTCTGAAAGCAAATAGTTCCTGAAGTAATCAGAAAATAAACAAAACTAAGTTTGCATGAGATAGAGAAAAATTGAGCAACACTGATTCTAGACTTCTGACAGTAGGCTTCAATTAGAATATATCTTGTATGTATTGTCAAATAGCTTGCACTATTATGGGCGCTTAAAAATATATGAACAGCTTGATGTTAAACTAATCACATGTACTACTTGATAGATACTATTTTCTGGTTAATATTATTCTTGTACATGACTAGAGGTTTATGATAGAAGAATCACGCTTAGCTTTGGAGGGAAGAAAATTAGAATTCATCAAGAGTATTCTTTTAATAATCCTTTTTCTTAGTTCATGTTGTTCTGTTAAAGGTACAAGCTGTGAGGCCTGAAGCCTTAATTGTTAAGGCGATGATTTTGACCTTTAAAATTATATTTGGAAAGGTATCAAATAAAGTTTCATTAATGTTAAGCATAATATATTGTCCTCAGTCAGAGAGATGATTGATGCCAAAATTGCAATTTGGTTAACTGATTATCTCCTTCTACTTAAGGAATTTCTTTTGGTAAGAGTGGAAATAAAAGTTTCATGTTTGAAGCTGGGGATTTTAATGTCAACTCATGAAACCCATAACATTTCAAAGTTTTCACCATGGAATTTAGCTATTATGGACCATAATAAAGTTCTATCTTTAGAAATTGTTGTAGAAGGAAGAGCAACATCAGTATTACCGTATTTAAGAAAATAATTAATATACATTATATTTAACGAATTTTCTACGCCTTGAAATTTAATGTTTAGTTTCTAAAGTAATTTGCTTAGGAATTCATTTATATAAAGAAAAAGAAAAACTAACACTACTGCTTCTAAATTTCAAATACATTTTTTTTTTCTTTTTCTTAATAAGGCCTGCATGTGCCTACCAACATGGACACCTGAGTCTGGCTCGTGCCTGGGTGGTGCCAAAGACATGTCAAACTGCCCCCGGCCTGGGCAACCAACGTTTTTTCACCTCTATTAGGAACTTGAGATAATCAACTTTCACGGTTTCCTCCTCCTTTTGAACTACTAAAAATATTCACAAACTGTTGTTATCATTATCATTTGAGAAGCAAAATAGCAATGAGGCCAACACCACAAGCATCTAATGTTAAGCTTGTATCAATTATAATTTCCTGCACCTCTTCATTGGCAATCCAAAAGTGTCAAAAACTACCTATGTCAGCAGCTATGGACAGAT
This sequence comes from Forsythia suspensa, assembly GCA_023638005.1. NCBI lineage: Eukaryota > Viridiplantae > Streptophyta > Magnoliopsida > Lamiales > Oleaceae > Forsythia > Forsythia suspensa. The sequence continues at coordinate 31,079,667 of CM042674.1, read as the reverse complement.
TATGACCATCCATTAATAAAATGATTTGATGAATTTGAGCTCCTTTTATTAATACATCTATTTTTTTTTATCTATTTTTTTTTTTTGCTGCCAGTGCAGTGGTTAATAGTTTGCTTTTAAGGGATTTGATCTTTCTCCACTATGGGGAGTTCTTATAAGTGTCCAGTAAGGATTGGACAAGCATAAGTGGTGAGGATTAAAAGTTAATTGCTTGTCCAATCCCCCCGGATACTTGTCTAGTGGGGGTTATAAGAACTCCCCATGGTGGGGAGTAGATCAAAACCCTTGCTTTTAATGGGTGATTCTTGCAAATGATTTCTGACTTTCTCTTAACACAGTGGGAGCAAGGATGGGGATGTATGTGTAGTAGAAGTGAAAAGAATGGAGGTTCGCCACTGGAGCAGGAGGCTTCACTTGGGTTCTAATATTGCATCTTTGGAGTTTTGCCCTAGTGAAAGGTAAGATTTGAAATGGAATATATCTGTCTTTTCTGTATTTTGAGGCTTGAGCTAGGCATTCACATACGAACCTGTGAACCACTGAATTCCCTGGAAACATCTTATTATCTTGGCCTCCTTGTTTGGACATCACCAGCAATACCATAAATGATGTCAGGAGATGATAGATGGAGGGCTTAAGTTTACATCATGGTTCACACTTGCAGTAGTTCACTGGGAAGTAGGGTATTATTGGATCGTTCCATATCTTTTACAGTGTATTGAAACTCTATAGGGACATGTTTTTAGCTGAGACACAAAAATTACGCAAATTTAAAAAAATGCAGAATACTAAAGTAGTCTAATGAGCATGATATTTGGGCAATCATGAACACTTCTTACTCACCAGAAGAAAAACTTGTAGTGATTATGTTGATGCTGTCTCTAGTCAAACATCTATTGGAACTTACATCATTGGTGTGAAGTAAATTAAGTAGAGTTTTGATATTAGATTGATCTATACAAATAATATTGTAATATTGCTGATAACTTAGAACACAAATCGGCGAATCATTGGAAAATCTGAGCAAATAATAATTTTGGTTGATAACAAAACACTTTGTCATGAAATTTACATCTTTGTATAATTGGAAATTTATTTTTTCCAAAGAACTGTGTAGAATTCTTCAAAAGGAAGGATCATTCAGGTAGACATAAGTTAATTGAAGAATGTCTTGCGTAGATCAAATAAAACTACATTGCAAAAGCAATTTTATCCCAGTTGAAGAGGTCAGAAGAGGAAGAAGTAGAACGAAAATGGCACGACTTGATATGTTTGCAAAGAATTTAATGCATTCTATATATTGATAGATTTAGCAATTTATATAATGGTCAAAGGATGCACAAGTGCTCTACTTATTTGAAAGTAACACCTGCCATATTGTCAAAATAAGTAACTTTTTTTTGGCTTACAAGTAAGACAAAAATATTCTATCCCAACATGTTTGGAACAAAAATTTACTTAAAATTAAATTTGAGTTACTTTTAAGCTTGGCCAAACATGCTCCCTTTGGTTTTTGCAGGGTAATTCTTACCAGTTCTACTGAATGGGGAGCAATGGTGACTAAACTAAGTGTTCCTGCTGATTGGAAAGGTCTCTCTATCTCTCTCTAACCCCCCCACCCCTCGAGATTTTGAAACTCATGCTGAATTTTGTTTTGTTCTTATATGCAGAGTGGCAAATATATGTACTACTCTTGGGACTATTTTTGGCATCACTCCTTATATTTTATGTATTTTTCGAAAATTCCGATTCATTCTGGAAATTTCCAAAGGATCCCTTGAGATCAAACATTGAAACGATTTTGGGGGATCCACAGTCTGATGATCAAAATACGTGGGGAGCGTTTGGGCCACTTGATATGTAATCTTTTCTCAGGTTTTCCTCTGAAGAAGTCAAGGGTGGGAGTGGAACAACAGAGTGAAATAAGGATACACCTCCTAAGGTGCTCGATACACTTTCTCAGTTATTCCAGCCTTTTCTACCATTATTTTTTAAGGCTTCTCAATCAGTATTTGTATTGGCCTGAGCAAAATCATGTAATGCTTCAGAAATTGAGTGTTTTTTTAAAAAAAAACTGATAACTGCTTTAAGTAATTGGAGAAAGCTGTAAATGTGCTACTTCATATGAATGATAAACATAAGATTTATCTTTTGCAACTCAGTGGATGATACATTGGATATATAGTGCACATTTGGCATTTAGTAATTGATTATACTGGATATTAATGAGCAAGATTTTAACTTTCTTTTTGTTCTTTAATATTGTTTCAATATTGTGAAACTTTTGTCGTCCCCTTCATTGTGGTTCCTCAGCCTCTGTATACTGAAATTGCCCTTTAACCATTACTGGTGGTGTTGTAATGGATTTAGTGGGGTAATCAGGTAAACCTCTATGATCTGCTTTGGTAATGTAGTATTTGAGTGATCTTTTGATCAAAAGCATGTTTAATGTGTGGGACTCGACAAGGTTGAACATGATAGGAGACATTACATGAACGAAGCTAAACTCGTGAATAGTATATAATGGGAAATGAACAATATGGGACTTGCAATTTTTTTTAACAATATGGGACTTGCAATTTTTTTTTCTTTATTATATTATCCAATGCTGTATTCGATCAAGTCATAAGGGTGTGTTTGATATGTTGAGATTAGATAAATTAATTCACCCCAATAGTTTTGATGCATATGTTTTATTTTATATTAGGATCTTTGTATGACATGTGGCTCGTCACTTTGTTCCTCCTTCAGGGAGGGGAGGGAACAAAGTGGCTCATACTTTGACTTCTTTTGTTACAAATCAAGGGTTGGTAATTGTCCTCGTTCTATCTCTAGTAACAGTTTATTGTTCTTTAATATTGTTAAATAAAAAACAAAACAAAAATAATTGTTTGACAAAACATATTGGACCAAATACACGAGTAAATTTTGCTTAAATTATTATAAATTGGTCGAACTATGGTTTCACAACCATCATTTATACGAGGTGTTATAACTTATTTTGACGAGGTGTCATGTGTAATTATTGGCCCATAAAGTATTCCATAAATCAACTCACTTTATTTAACGATGCAAAGCTTTTAGGCTTGCGTGACCCGACGTGCGAAAAGTTTCTAATTTTTACAACTTGTTTCGTGAGTTGGTTGAGTTCTACAATCTACCATTTTAGATTTGAGTAATTTGATTGTAGAAATTTATGACATGACGTATTAACCTATATTAAATTAAACTAAAATCTTTGAAAGATAAAAGGAAATATGTGCAAATGGTCCTTAATGTATGTCAATAGTGTGCAAATAGTCCCTAACGTGGAGTGGTTCCTAACCTAAAGTCGAAGTTGGCTAGTGCACATAATATGATTGAAAAAAATGAAAATGTGAATAATTTGAAGTCGAAGTTGGCGAGTGCACATAATACAATTGAAGAAAACAATGAAGTGATTCATAATCTCATTGTATGTCTTGAACAAGATGAAAGAAATCAAATAGTCGATTTGCGAAGTATGCTTCGAGAACTAAATATTTCAAACTATCAATTTTCTTCTAGTTCCGGATCACGAAATGATGATATGTAGGACCTATGGTGCTCTTTATTTGGAATTTCGATGGAACAACTTAATTTATGAAAATAATTTTCGTTTGATATATTGATTATTATTAATAGATTTTGTTTTAACGTCTCCATTTAAGTGCGCAATTTGTCCTTATTTGATAAAAAAGACAAAAATACCTTTAATTTTAGTTTTAAAAAATTACAATTGAATTTTTAATCTTTTGCAAAATGTGCAAATAAGTCCGATATATTTATTAAACAATATTTAATTTAACATATTAAATATATTACTATAGTCGTGTCAAATAATTTTTTCATAAGAGAAAAATATAAAATTATTGCGTTTTAGGTATATGTAATTGTTATGTGATATGAAAAACTTGAATACAAATTAAGTTAAATAAATAACAAAATTATATATAATTTTATGACATTTTTTAATTATTATGTTTTTTAACATAAAATACTAACAAAAATTAATTTACACATTTTCTGTTCTTTATTTTTCAACGATAATAAAACGATAAATTAAAATACGAAGAATACAATTTGAACTCTAATATTTTTAGTTAATAAATGAATAGCTCAATAAAATAATAATATTTGATTATTAAGTTTGTGACAAAGTTTTTTTTTTATGTTGTAATGATAAAATTAAAGTTTAAATTTTAATGATAATTATTAAGTAAACACGTTTGTTAAAAATTATGAACTTAAATTTTAGTTATTTTATAGTAGTTCGTAGAATATACAAAATAATTTAGTATATTATCAATTTGTTAGTTTCTTTTAATTTTTTAAAAAAATTAAAAGTATCTGACCCATTTATACTTTTTACAAAAGTTAGGAATCCAATTTAAAATTTTTCTAAATAAAATAATAAGAGCATATTTGTCTTTTTTTTATCAAATAAAGACCAATTGCGCATTTGACTACTCCACTAAAAATAAAAGGTTAGGGACCATTTACGCCAATTTTCCGAAAGATAAAATATAGATTTTATAAGAGCGATGCGAGGGAGAGTCTAGACGCGTGGCTAGGCGTCGAAGTCAAACTTCAAGCCTAGGTGCCGCATTTACGAACTTTTTAGAACAGTGAGTGCGATAATTAGCAAAGAACGGATTGTGGTACGGATATAATTACCTTAATTATGGATGTTCGAGGAAGGTTTTATTATTTCTTAAGGAATTAAAATCCACCCTCATTATGATTATTACTTCAACATCCCCAATATTTGTCAAGAAAGTAAGCCGTAAATCAACCACACAACGAAAGAACAACAATATGTCACTACAAGAATTTTTATTTTTAACATTCAATTTTTTATCTTAGAAAGTTATTTTTAAATTGTTTCATCGAAAAATTGTCGTTGAGAGACTTTACAATATTAAAATTTACATTATTAAAAGTTAAATTTCTTGTTGTGTGTTTTCTCAAAATTTGGCCACTAATGACCTACGTCTCTATTGAGCTTGGTTAAGATTAGGGTTGAGCAAATTAACCACCAAATCGATCCAACCCGAATCGACTTGGGTTAGTTTGGATCTTTTTTTTCCAACTTCGGGTCGGTTGTCAGGTTAGGTTTTACCCAACCCATAAATGACTCGATTTTTAAAAAAAATTAAAATATGTTTTAGTTGGGCTCGAAACTGAAAACTCGAACTGACCTGAATCAGTTCGGATCGGTTTTGGGCCCAAATTTTTTCAATTTCGGGTCGGTTCGATTTGGCTTTTGCCAAACCGAATTCTTGTCATTTTGGGTCGAGTCAATTTAGTCAAACTGAATTTTTGATAGTTTGGGTCGGGTTTGGTCGAAAATCGACCCAACCCAGGCCCCCCTTAGTTAGGATGTGCTCCTATACTATTACTCTTCAATATTTCCAATTTCGATATAGAAATTTATAGATTCACCACAATATCTCATTCAACACAAAACAGACACCCTTCTTAAGTCCAAAACTAAACATTGAGAATTGTTCTAAACAAAGACAACATCAAAACATTCCAAAAATCTCAAACAATACTAATGCTTGTAGAGAGAAAGACCTAGAATTAGAGACAGAAAGTTGTAGAAAAGTAAAGGTTTGTGTGATTTTGCTTAAAAAATTTACTAAAAAACTGAAGTGAAAATCAACAATAAATTTTAATCACACGTTTCATTTGAACAACTTGAGTCTTGATTTGTAGTACCAAGCTCAAGTTAGAATTGGTCATTTTTATGTACACGGAATATTAGTTACCACAACTTTCTTGAACAAGTTCTTGAGTTTCCATTGCTTCCACAACTTTCAAACTTTAATTTGAATACCTTCATTTGCAATATTCTAGCTTTCATATATCATATTGATAATTGATCAAAGTTTGGATCTTATATTTCGGTTCATGATGTGATGCGTCTTTTAGTCTATATTATGCAAATAAAATAAGTACTTATTAGGTACACATGATCTAAATGTATTCTAAACTTTTTCAATAGATTTAGTTTTGGGCATATTTTTTTTTTTTTAAATTTCTATATTTTTAGTTTTCCTTTTCTTATGTTTAATTTTCAATGAATTTAATGGCGTGTCATATTAATTGATCCATGTTATAGTGATGTGTTCATACAAGCATTATTTGACAATTTGTTGTCAATTCGACGTTGTGACACTATTTTCATTGATCAAACTAATCAATATAGACGAAGTATCTCAATTGTGACAATCCCTAGTTTAGTGACTATTGGCACTAATTTTTTTATATTTAATGAAATAACAATTAAAGTAATTTAATTACCACCTAAGTAAATTTTTTATATGTAACATGAAATAACAATTAAAGTAATTTAATTACCACTTAAACTAATGATGATCAAACGCCTCGATAGATAACATTATTCTTTTCAAAAGTGAAGGACACAAAAGTTGTACCATTGGTCCCTATTCTTTAAAAACGAGAAAGTTGGTCTCCAACATTTTATTATTTATTCACACGTCTAAATTTATGAAAATATATTATATTTTTCAACTAACACTTGTACCGACGAATTTTAAGTGCAACGTGTTTCTGTGGGGTTCACATGACGATTTTCATTATTTAGGAACTGATTTAAGTAATTATAATGGAAAGACATATAGGGATCAATTTTCACTTTTTTAAAAGACTGAGACCAAGTTGATATTACAATAATAGGTTGAGGACCAATGGTGAAATGTTATCGTAATCGCGCCTCTCGCTTTATCCTTTTGAATGTATACTATTATTATATAGTTACTACCTAGTTAAACATTATGGTACTGAGAGAATCTTCTACAAACATTATTTTAAAGAAACAAAGAAAGAAAGAGAATAAAAAATCACTAAAAATCAAGATGATGTCTCCAGGATATCATTTTGAACCCACAGATGAAGAACTGTTCCATTTTTACCTCGAGAAAAAGGCGAAAGGATTGTCATTGCCACGGAATGTTAGTATCATGGAAAGAGATCTTTATGGTGAAAATGCCAATCCATGGAAAGTATTGAGCGATAATGATCTTTGGGATAATTATTCAATAACATGGGATATAGATCGAATGAAGAGTACTTTAAAGAATAATTTACATGTTCTTACGAAGTTGTCGAAAATTAGCAAGAAAAGAACTGAAAGAAGAGCCGGTTGCGGGACATGGGATGGCCAAACCAGTGCTAAAAGTATCAAAAACTCCAATGGTGAAATACTAGGATCCAGCAAAATGTTAAGTTTTGAAGTAAAGGTAGATTCTGATGAAATAAAGAAGATTTATGGACATTGGATTATGCATGAATACTCCCTTACTGGTGTTTCTTTGGAAGAGCATACGACCAAGGATTATGTGATTTGCAAGATAACAAAAATCTTGAAGTTGCCGAAGAAATATCGTCCAGTCGTCAGATTTACTGATCAAACAGGTTGTGAAATCATTGAAGAACTGGGCAAGAAAAGATCAACAACAATGGAAGACTGTCCACATGGAAACAAGAAGCAAAAATATCAATTTTCTTGGAGGGATTTTGATGACTATGACTGGGAAGAGGTCATTTGATAAAAACTTGGATCCTGTATTGAACATAATCAGACATGATTAGAGGCCTCAAATTAATTACGATATTTTTCTTGTTTATACGTTGTGTCATTCTGGGGGTTTGCCCTCTTCACCTTTGTAGCGAAATATCAATATTTGTGTTCATTGATGTTTTCTTGACATGAAATAATATTTTAAGTCACTATATATATTTGTGTTTCTTGATGTAAGTAAGAAATTAAATTAGATATCTATTTTAGTTTTTTGGCTTGAATTTTTTTTTTTAGTTTTTCTTGTTTCATAATTATTTTTGTTTTTTGGCTTGAAAATTAATGTAACTAAGAAATTAAATTAGATATCTTCGTTACGTTGTACTAAAAATAAAATTCACTAGATTAACTAGAAGTTGAGTTACTATTGATAACTATCATATAAAATCATCTAGAGATCTCACCATTCTTGATACTCCGTTAACAAAATTGATATTATCATCACATCGTAAGGTGAGCCTACTGTGAAAAATTGGAGTGGAAGACGAAGAGACTTCCATTAACTTAGCAAGTCCCTAGTTGAGAATTTTGATTTGGGAACAAAGGGGTACACAAGCTTTTGAAAGCCGGAGGAACTACTTGAGCTCAATAATAGAAATAAAGTAAATATGTTTAATGACATGTGTCGTAACAATCTAGTACTCCCTCCGTCCCAAATATATAGGTTGATTGAGTTTTTCACACGGATTAAGAATGTTATTGAAAAAGTAAATTTTATCAATAGTTTTCTTAATTTAACCTTATTTAATGAGTATTATTTAAAAATAATAATTATTAAAATGTTGTTGGAAATATTCCTTATATGTGGAAACCAGAAACCAAAGGTTGTAAGGTGTGGGAAACCATTCAATATTTGAAGTTATCTCCACTAAATTTCCAAATTTCTAAGTTTCCAAGCATTGAATAATAAATATGGGTAAATTATGAATGTACAATTTGAAGATTAAGATGGAAAAAATGATTATAAATAAGCAAATTAAATAAGGATATTTTAGTAAATGAACAAAAAAAAATATCTCAAATAGAAATAAGCCTATATATTTGGGACAAGAGAAAAAGGAAAGGTAGCCTATATATTTGGGACGGAGGGAGTGACAATAAGATGACATGTAATGCAGTCGTTAGATACTGATACTTGCATTGTTATTCCTCTATTGACGGTGGCATAGACGATTTAAAACCTACAAAAAGTGATACATGAGGCTTCTTCCCAGTAAGTAGAGGAAGAAGTTTGAGAATATTTTATGTAAATATATGCAATGATTATATGTCATCTAACCTAATACCTGGGATATTCATTTCATTTATATAGAGGAAAGTTGTGATGGCATGACTCTACAACTTGTGGGTGAATGCTTATTCATTCAAAAAATCATGGCGCACGACTAGGTACATGGCCAAATCACAATTAGTTAGCTATAACTGATGTACTAGATGTATCTATCTAGAATATTCAAACATGATATTTGAAACGAATTAGCAGTTGTGTGTTTAGTTGATAGACTAACATAAATGATAGTGGAGAGAGAAGTAAATAGTGTAAGTGGTAACTATTATACTCAACCTTCTACGCATAAGCCAATTAAATTAACTTTCTCCTCATGATCAAATGAGGGTGATTAGGTGGACTTCCCTAGTTGACTAGGTCAATCGATCGACTCTAGCGGTGGCAAGGGAGGAATGTTGGTGGCTATAATAATAATATAAGTGTCATAAGCACCGCTACTCCTGCAGGATCTTTATTGTCAATGAGTAGCTATTAAGCTTACCAATGTTTCTACACGTCGAATTGCTTCCTTTGTACATTGATTTATAGAGATATTTATTTATACATTTAGTTATTTTAGAACGTTTTGTGAGGAAGTATTCTTTTTAGTCCAAGAAGGTAGGCGAAAAAAAAATTGTAACTTAATTTCTCTATTTTCTTTCTTGATGATGGGGTTCGACTCCCCAATACTTCCGAATGTATTTTATCTTATTATTCATTGAATTTTTGTTAATGAAAAAAAAAATCATATTTTTCTTCTTTTATAGAAGTTTGTCCGCTTGGTTAGGTCAATTGATTGTGTGTCTATTGCCTTAGCCAATCTTACCCGGTTGACCAAGGCTTAGTGAAGAGGTGGGCTTGTACCTATTGCCTTAGCCAATTTGGCTAAGTCTTACTATCACGACCGCTCGGTTGATAGATCAACCAAATCGATGTTGCCTTGACCAATTTGGCTAGAGCTTTAACGTGTCCTCATTTAACTTGTCTTCATCATACGAACATTTTACACAAATACATTTTTAAGGTTTCTATTTTTACATTTGGAGTCTATTTGTTTAATTGAGAGATTTAGGTTCCCACCAAATTATTATTTAAGGCTTTTCCTTTGTCGTTTAAGGCTCCTCGCCTTGTTGTCGATATTTGGGGTCTACCAATCGATGGTTTATGCATCCATCCAACTGTCGATTAATGCTTATCGCTTTGTCAATGTTTGGCATCTATGCTCGATTAAGTAGTTTATGCTCCCACCAAATCTGTCTTTCAAAGCTCGTCACCTTGTTGTCGACGTTTAGGGTCTACCTTCTTGATTGAGCGGTTTATGGCCTCCTCAAACTGCCGAGCCGAGTAAATAGTATGTCGTAGTTGAACCTTCTGCGTACTCAACGGTCGCCAAGTCTTCTTGTGCCAACCGGTTGTAGTTGAATCTTCTACGTGCTCAATAATCATCGAGCTATACAGTTATTGATTGCATGTAGACATTAAATCCTGAACTTTCTTTCTTTGTAGATAGAAGTGCCACATCGTAGATGATCTCATTGAGAAAGTTGATTGTCATTTTCTAATAGATGAATGGATAACCATCACACGATTAAAACAGAATAATAATATAACATGGCAACAAGTAGCTCGAGTCAATAAACCAAATTCTATGATTGATTCTGCAACTGCCTTTCGCTTGTTTATGTTAGAAATCAGATCGTTTATTCAATTATACATTACTAATTCAATAAAAATTACATACGTGTTTAAAGTGAAAACTTTTTGAAGAGTGTTTTCATTACAAAATTTGTGCGTAAATAGTTGATGCTTCAAACCCCCCCCTCCTCCTCCTCCTCCTCCTCCTCCTCCTAGCATTCTCCAATATTCTCCAAAAGAAATATTATGCACGTTGTGTGGGCACCAAAAATTGAAAAGACTTAGTTCTAATTTTCATTGTAAAATGAATGAAGAAGGAAATAATAAATACCAAAATGGATGTTTTTCTTTCCTCCTATGGGCTTCTACCAAGGCTTGAAATTATGCTTTTGTCAAAAAAAAAAAAAAAAAAAAAAAAAGAGTAAATTAGCCCAAATACCCACTTTCTTAAAAAAAATCAAAATATACCCACTTTGAAATCTTATTAATTCATAACAAAATATTCAATAAAAAATATCCTCTTTTACACTACAAATATTTGTCAAACCCTAATCCTAATTTAATTATTCACTAATCCTACCCACATTCACCTTCTACCCTGCACCGCTTGCCCACCACCACCCATGCAAATTCGCAGTTCCGCCAATGCCTCTGCTACCAAACAAAGCTATCAAAATCCATTACTTACACAAATGTCTAATGGAGTTTTTGGTCTCTCGTTATTTTACTTATGCTAAAAGATTGGCCCATTTCATTTTTGAACTCCCAGACAACCATATTGCACTATCACAACCAAAAAAGTGAAAATAAAAAATAAAATATGTATAAAATGATTCCTTTTTTATTGGGGAAGAATAACTATATGTATAAAATAAAATAGTTTAGGATTTATTTGTACTTTTGAAAAAGTTAAGGACCCAATTGCAATGCTTTCATTGTATTATTTTTCTATCATTTTTAATTTATTTAAGGTAAGGGGCAAAATTGTCAAAGAATTATTAGAATAGTAAAAAATAGTGATTTGGAGACCATCTGTGAAAATAAATAGAAGAATAAGAATGATATCTGCTAAAAAAAAGAATGGAGATGAAAGCGTTACAAATCTTAAAAAATGTGGACTATTATTGTAATTAACACTTAATTATACGTTACTAAGGCGTTTAAAGTGAAAACCTTTAAAGCATGCTTTAAACCCAAAACTTGTGCGAAAGTAGATGCTTCAAACCCATAGCCTTCCCAAGTATTCTTCGAAAGAAATACTACGCATGGTGTGTCGGCTCAAAAAATGGGAAAAACCTGGTTCTAATCTCATGGTAAAAGGAATCAACGAGGAAAAACCTGGTTCTAATTCTTGTCTAATAGGTGTCTACCAAGGCATGAAATCATGACTTGATCAAGTACACACTTAACGCTATTAGGGGTAGCTGTTAATTTGGTTGAGTCAGTTTTCGACCCAAATCAAAACCAAACTCATATTTTCGGTTTGAAAAATTGTCAAATCGACCCAAATAGATTTCAATCCCAACCGAACTAAACCAACCCATATTGGTTCGGCTTGGGTTTGGACCCAATTTTTTTTAGTAAGGTCGACCTATCTAAGGAAGTGAGGATGTGAGTCATTCAATCTAGGGATTGGTTTGGGCACTTTAGTCTTGGGTATTTCCCACTTGGGATTTAAATTTTTAATCATGTTACTTTTCTCAAGTATAAAATGAGTCGATCCGGGTTTGGTTAGCTTTCAACTCCAAACTCATAATGCGACTGAGCCCAACCGACTCCTCCTTTAAAAAATCGACCCAACCTAATGAGACATAAAAATTAATCCAAACGGATCCGATCAATTTGGTCGGCTCAAATGCCCAACCCTCAATGCTATTGAATAGCCTTAAGTTTAATTCATTTTTTTTTACCAAAATAAGGGTGTGTTTGATTTTAATTAAAATTAGATTTTTGTAAAAGTTGGTGAAATGTGTGGTTGAAAATTTGTGTGTCCCATAAAATGTGTGATTAAAATTAATTGTTGATTTTATCTTCAACTTTTTAATAAAATTTTAATTGAAATCAAACAAGTTCTAAATCCCCTCCTTTTCAATTAATTGCAAGCATAGTCTTTTGCCACTAATTTCAATTAAGTCCCTGTCTATTTAAAGAGCTACTAAACAGGCCTAATCAGGCTTATATTATTCAAGCCACAACAATTAGACACTAATCAATCAACTTTAGACTACCCAGTCTAATTATTAGTCTCTGCCCATTCTCCTGAAGGCATAAGTCTGCCTCTCCAATAATATAAAATAATAGAAGCTATATTAAATATATAATTACGTTATCTGACATACCGATCAAGTATTTTACCTTTTTCCGAGATCCAATAATTAGAACTGGACTAAAATGACTGCTTTTGCTTTTCTAATTATTTTCATTCATTAAGCTCATTTTTAACAATTTTACGTGATCTCATCACAAACGTAATTTGACCAACGACAAATACTAATATCATATTTAAACCGCTCAATATAAAACACTTAACGATATTCTATTACTCTAATTAAGAGAGACGGTTGTCTATCACAAATAAATGTGCTAGATCTACTTTACTTACGTTCAAGTTCCAACATATTCATATATTTGACTATTCAATTTGATCTCACCAATCGGTATATCAAAAAACTCTTTGACTCATGCATGGAATCCATCATCTGTTAAGTACTTAGGTAAACCATCCAAGAGTCACGTAGAATTTAATTCTTCGATACAGTCATGTTGTAGAATTAAATTAAAACACATGGTCCAATCCAATATATACATTCCAAGTGCATTAGTGTTACTATATAGAAGATGTTGTTTTGTAATTAGGACAAACCGCTTACACCAATTAGTAGAATAATCAAAACTACGATGTTGTCCGAACAAGGTGCCAACATATCGATTGTTTTTACACGTTGAATTACTTTCCATTGTAGATTGAAGGTCTGTTTGTGATTGATTTTGGAGCTCAACTTCTGATTGTCAAACAATCAGATGTTGTTTTAGGCGTTTGGTAATTTTAAAAGTGATTATAAAAGAATCAGTATAATTTGGCGACAAATTTTGAGAAACAATATAATGGTAGTTTTTTAGGTTATGATTTTAGCTTTTCTCTCTATTTATTATTAAAATACCAATTTTGACCTTAATTAATTAAAGTAATTCTTTTATGTTACAAATTTATTAGTATTCTAATAATAATACATCTCCATAAATAATTTAAATTTAAATTTAATTAATTTTTGTACAATATTACTATGTTTTTATTTTTTTTTTTTATAAATTTTGAGATTTAATAGATGTATATTATTTTTATTTTAAAATAATTATGGTAAATGTATTGTCTTGAAAAAATATTTGATAATATTACATATTGTTATATAAGTAAAATTAAATTTTACAATACTACTTATAATAATAATAATACAAAATAATATTAATATAATCAATGTCTATTTTAGTAATTTTATATAGTCATAGCAATAAATCACTTTTATTTACCAAGCGCTTAAATACCGATTTTGAAATATATAGCAATTATGAAAAAGAGTTTACCAAACACTTATTTGATTGTTTTCATTATCGATTCTTTTCTAGAAGCGCTTGTAAAGGTGGTTCTCTTAAAAGTAGAAAGATACCAAGCCAAGCTTGATTCATATAAAGATCTATTTACTTATTTGTTTTAGAGCATATTGTGAGGAAGTGCTCTTTTTAGTCCGGAAATGTAGGCTTACAAAAAATTGGAACTTAATTTCTCTATTTTATTTGCTAATGATGGGGTCGAGTCCCCGATACTTTCGATGGTATTTTATCTTATTATTCATCGAGTTCTTGTTATTAGAAATGAATTCACATATTTCTTTTTTTTACAAAGGTTTGTTCGCTTGGTTAGGTCAATTGATTGTGTGTATATTGCCTTAGCCAATCTTAGCCAATTTGACTAAGCTTAATATAGAAGGGATGCACTCGATCGGTCAACTGTGTGCATATTGCCTTAGCCAATTTACTAAGGCTTGCTGTAGAGGGACCACTCGGTTGATCAATTGAGCCCGTATTGCTTTGCCAATTTGGCTAAAGCTTATGGTAGAAGGGGTATTCTATCAGTTGACCATGTGCCCATTGCCTTAGCCAATTTGGCTAAAGCTTATTATAGAGGGGGCACTCGGTCAACCGATCGAACCTTTATTATCTTGGTCAATATGGCTAAGCCTTAGTGTAGAGAAGGCACTCGGTCAATTGATCGTGTACCTGTTGCCTTCACCTATTTGGCTAAGGCTTATTATAGGGGTCGATTGACCGAATCCATTTTCCTTGAAGTTTTGCCACTAACGACCTACGCCTCTATTGAGCTCAGTTAGGATGTGCTTCTACACTATTACTCTTCAATGTTTCCAATTTCTATATAGAAATTACATATTCACCACAAGATCTCACTCAACATAAAACAAACACCCGTCTTAAGTCCAAAACTAAACATTGAGAGTTCTTCCCAAAACTCCTCAAAACATCTCAAAAATGTCAAACAATGCTGATGTTTAGAGAGAGAAAGACCCAGAGTTAAAGAGAGAAGGTGTAGAAAAGTAAAAGTTTGTTTGATATTGCTTCAAAATTTGCTAAAAAGCTGAAGTGAAAGTCAACAATTAATTTTAACCACATATTTCATTTGAACAACTTTAGTCTAGTCCTAGTTTGTTGTACCAAGCTCATGTTAGAATTGGTCATTTTTATGTACACTAATTATTAGTTACAACAACTTTCTTGAACATGTTCTTGAATTTCCATTGCTTCCACAACTTTCAAACCATCACTTTGAATACCTTCATTTGCAATATTCTAGCTTTCATATATCATATTGATAATTGATTTAGCTTTAGGGCTATTTCCTTTTTTTAATTTTTTTTTTAAATTCCTATATTTTTCTAGTTTTCCTTTTCTTATGTTTAATTTTTTTTTTTTTTTTTTTTTTTTTTAATGAATTTAATGTCATGTTATATCAATTGATCCATGTTATAGTGATGTGTTCATACAAGCACTATTTGACAACTTGTTGTCAATTCGACGTTAATGACACTATTTTCATTGATCAAACTAATCAATATAGGCGAAGTATTGACATTGTCAATTCGATTGTGACGCAATTTGTTGTCAATCCCTAGTTTATTGACTATTGTCACTTTTTTTTTATTTAACATAAAATATCATTAATGTCATTTAGTTGCTACCTCAATTAATGATGATCAAATGTAGATAGATAACATTATTCTTTTCAAAAGTGTAGGACACAAAAGTTGTACCATTGGTCCCTATTCTTTAAAAACAAGAAAGTTGGTCTCCAATATTTTATTATATTTTTCATATGTCTAAATTTTGAAAGTAGATTTTATTTTTCAACTTACACTGGCTAGTACCAACGATTTTAAGTGAGACATGTTTATGGGGGGTTCACGTGACGATTTTCATTATTTAGAAACTGATTTATGCAATTATAATGGAAAGATATATAGGGATCAATTTTCACTTTTTAAAAGATTGAGACCAAGTTGATATTACAATAATAGGTCGATGACTAATGGTGAAATGTTACCGTAATAGTGCCTCAGCTTTATCCTTTTGATTGTATATATAGTTACTACCTAGTTAAACATTAAGGTATTGAGAGAATCTTCTACAAACATTATTTTAAAGAAACAAAGAGACAAAGAGAATCAAAACATTAATAAAAATCAAGATGATGCCTCCAGGATATCATTTTGAACCCGATGAAAGAACCGATCCATTGTTACCTCGAGAAAAAGGCGAAATGATCGCCATCATTGCCACGGAATGTTAGTATCGTGGAAAGAGATTTTATGGTGAAAATGCCAATCCATGGAATGTATTGAGCGATAATGATCCTTGGGATAATTGTTCAATAACATGGGATAGAGATCGAATGAAGAGTAATCAGAAAGAAAAATTTATATGTTCTTACGAAGTTGTCAAAATTAGTAAGAAAAGAATCGAAGAAGAGCCGGTTATGGGACATGGGATGGCCAAACCAAAGGCTAAAAGAATCAAAAACTCCAATGGTGAAATACTAGGATCCAACAAAATGTTAAGTTTTGAAGTAAAGGTGGACTCTGATGAAATAAAGAAGATTTATGGACATTGGATTATGCATGAATACTCCCTTGCTGGTGTTTCTTTGGAAGAGCATACGAGCAAGGATTATGTGATTTGCAAGATAACGAAAATCTTGAAGTTGCCGAAAAAGGATCATCCATTCGTTGGATTCACTGATCAAACAGGTTGTGAAATCATTGAAGAATTGGGCAAGAAAATATCAACAACAATGGAAGACTGTCCACATGGAAACAAGAAGCAAAAATATCAATTTTCTTGGAGGGATTTTGATGACTATGACTGGGAGAGGTATTTGATAAAAACTTGGATCATGTATTGGACATAATCAGACAAGATTAGAGGCCTCAAATTAATTACGATATTTTTTTTTTAGAATTATTTTTGTTTAGTACTGAGATTGTGGTGCTTCAATTATACATAATGTCATTATGGGGGTTTGCCATATTCACCTTGTAACATAATTATCAATATTTGTGTTCAAATATTGATGTTTTCTTGGGATAAATTTTATTTTAAGTCACCATTTATATTTGTGTTCCCTGATGTTTTCTTGGCATGAATTAATATTTTTTTCCCATTAATATTGATAGTAATCTTTGCATCATCAAAATTCATAATTACTAATTAGTTGACACATTTTAATTAGTTACAATTCAACATTGGTAGTGAGTTTTACCAAAAATAAAATTTCCATGTGTTAAATATTTGTCTTGATAAAAATTGTTTATATTCGTGTTGCTTATTATTTTCTTGTTTTCCTTGTTCAGATTTTTTTTTAGAGCTTGTTTGGTGCAGTTATAAACCAAAAATTTTGAGGAACAATTGTTGACTTTTCAAACATTTTAAACATAAAATGACAAAATTGTCATTTTCTACTTTGAAGTGGCATTTTGTTGATTAATGTCAATTTTTTCATTTCACGCTTAAAATGTTTGAAAAGTCAACAATTTTTGGTTTATAATCTGTAACAAACAGACTCTAAGTAATACTTAAATTGTGTGCATTGTTTGAGTCATGATATTCTTGAGGGTTTGGCCTCTTTACCAAGTAATTATTTTGGTATAAAAATGTAAATTATGTTTCTTTATTTTTAGAAATTTATTAGATTTTTAGATTGATTTTTATTTTTAATTGAAACCGGTTCAACCCAATTCGACCTTTTGAATCTTGGCTCGTTGTCTTTTTCGGATAGATGACCAATCCGATTTTCTGAACATTGGTATTAATTGATGTTTTCTAGTACTGGAGACTTTTTATTACTTGTAGAAAATTAATGTTGTTGCACCTTTTTTTTTTTTAGGATTTCTTGATTTACTTGTTAGGAAAGACAAGACCTAATCAAATAATTTTGGGATAATTGCATATTTGGTCATCAATCTTTCAAAAATAATGGAGATATGCCCTAATTTTAAAAAATAGCACCAGACATCTTCAACGTTTGAAAAACTTGGCATGATATGTCTTTTATGACAAAATTGTCATTTCCTTTAAATAAACAAAAAAAAATGATTGAAAAATAATCAAATTTACCCCCCAAAAAACAAAAAGTAATAAAGTGGCCCTCTTTTTTATCAAACTTTTGAATGTAGTTGATGGCATCTTCCTTGTAGCTAAAATTTGTATAACTGGTTGATCCTAAATCTTATTTATTTTCTTCCTTTTGCTACCAGGTTAATCTTGGTTCCACCATGGACACACTAGCCCTGGTGCCTCTCGATACAGATGGTTCTGCTTCAATACATATTGGATTTGGGTTGAATGACCTGGGAGAGATGAAAGTGAAATAAAAGGCGTTAAACTTAGCCCGAACATTTAGCTCCGGGGTTAGTACACCAAAAGAGATCTCTCTTTTCATAGTTTGATTGCACTTTAATTCCCAAAGAAAGAAATCAAGAGCTTTGTCATGAACGGAAATGAAGACCCCAGATTTGATGTGTATGGATCTCGTTTTGAAATGGAAAAGAGATATGGAGTCGATACTTTTTGCTCTTCACAAAATCATGTTATTTCTAGATATTCCTGGTTCCTAATAGTTACAGGATAAATGCTAATGGAGAACTCTTCTGTGATTTGATTTGAAGAAAAAATTTCTCTTATTTTTTTGAAGTTTGATAAAAAAGAGGGCAACTTTGTTACTTTTTATTTTTTGGGGGTAAATTTGGTTATTTTTCGATCATTTTTTTTGTTTATTTAAAGAGAAGGGTAATTTTGTCATAAATGACCTACCATGCCAAGTTTTTCAAACATTGGGATGTCTGGTACTATTTTTTAAGGTTAATGGCATATCCCAAACGTTTTGAAAGGTTGAGGACCAAATATATAATTATCCCAATAATTTTAGACATGCTGAGTTTATAAATAAAAGTTGCGACCAACAAAAGAGATTTAGCAAGTTACCTACCTCAAAATAAAGTCATGATGACCCAATTTTGTATCACAACATCATTGATCTAATCTAAATTGAAATTCTTAAAACTACTCAACCCTTATCCTTAATTATATAAAAGAGTGATTTTGCAAAGCTACTGTTTATAGGAGCACATGTCCTTTATTGGTTCTCTTTTTATATTTATTTCCTGGCCCTAATGCCACTATCGAATAAAAGACCATTTTACATTGTCATGCTACTATTCATATCATAGGAGAGCATGTTCACTACTATTCATTCGTATTTTTTTAATTTTTCTTTCCTGCTTTAATAATGTTTAGTGGCGTCTCTCTCTTTTTTCTCCCATTATTGAACCGAATGCTGGCACTACAAGAATTAAAATTTTGTTTTAAAAATTTAATATCTGACATCACATTGCTCACTATATACGTTGTCGGAGACTCTTCAAATGGATCAAAACCATACTTCCACTTCTCTCTCTCATATCAACGCCATTCATATTCTCTTTATTCTTCTAATTTGCCATTGTTTCATTTCCGTCCCTCTCTATAGACTTCAACGAGTAACTCCTCTAAATCAAATTTCAGCAAGAACACATAGAAGTGAGATGGTCGTTTCAAAGTCAACCCACAGACAGATGATGGGTTGTGTCCAAATCTTTCTTTAATTTGACTATTTTTTTCACATTCTTAGAATTTTTTTTTTTATTGTTATTTTTTTCCCAATAGATCTCATAATTTTTATCTTTTAAAAGAGGGTGCTTTGCCCTCCCACTATTCAGATTAATCTTCCCATCGGTTTATACATTGTCCCAATGTCTAAAGTCTTTGATTAATGGGGTGATATTCTGAATCTTTCTCTAGTTTTGTTTTTCATGTCTTTCAAATTATACTTTTTTTGTTGTTAATTATTGCAATTTTTTTAGCATACGCATGATTTGAAATTCCCTTGGGAGTTTGCTTAAAATCACGTCTTTACCTCTACACACCTTTGATTTTGTTAAATTTGACGATTTTTATGGAAGATTTCTAAGACTTTGATTATGGGGGTATAATATTAAATATTTTATGACTTCTCTTAAAGTTTATATATTTGTGTGAGATTTTTTTAATCAATAATCTTATATTTTTCGTTTGAATATATATGTAAAGAACTTTGATTGCAATTATGTAATCTTATTTTTCTTGAAATATAAGCATTTCCTTATCTTAATCCAATGTTGATGTTGTCTACTTCTATCTTTTTATTTTTACAAAACAAATTTGTGGCCAAAACATTAGAAAATACCTAATTTTTATTCTCAAACAATAATAAGCAAAATGTGAAAATATATTCCAAGGTGTAGAGTTTATAGGGGGAAAAATAGTGAACACCCTTAACTTGTATGGTCTAACAAAAACATGTTTTGTGGTCCTCTAAATATACCTTATGCCAAATTAGAGTTTGGCAAATTGAACATAAAAAAATGACATTAAGACTATTAAAAGTTTAGTTGGTAATCATATACGAAGTGTGTCAAAATGAAAGGATATATGTGAGAACAAATGGCTAATCTCTAGTAAAACGACATCAAAGAATATATATTTATCACATTCTATGGGAAGAGAAGATGTATCAAGTGGAAATGCTTCATAGCACAATTGAGACTAGACAGAGTTGAATATACTTTTATTTGTATTGTATATCATATAAAGTTAATATACTATCCGTGTAATTTCTCATTAAATAACTTCTTTTTATTTAACCACCATGAAATGGTTTGAATTTCTTTCAGCGTGGCCGTGGTATAAAATTTCATAAGAGAATTGAAATGCAAAAATTATATTTTTTAAAAGCATATTTTCTTTTATGCTGTAGAATGTCAATTCGTTTTTACAAGAGAAATGATTTTATTTTGTTTCTTTGTACAACAAAAAATATTTTCTGGTTATTTACTTGATTTTACCCTTTTTCGGATATGATATAGATGGCAAGTGAAGATCATTGTGCTCAAATAAGTTTGTACTTTTTGTGAAATGTTAATATTGTAAATGTTTTAGTAAAATATATCTATGATGGTGTTGTTTGATATGCTTGAAAGATATACGATAAGAAAGTTTGAAGTCCGAACCATGCATCTGAAAGTCGCTGGTTCGAGCCCAGCTCATGAGTTGTGGAGGATTGTTTGGAGCTTACATAAGTGTTGTTGAAGAGTTAAATTGAGTATGAACATACTTGAAGAGTCATGGAGGATATTCATTGGATGTTTTTCAAAAATTTGTTTTCCATTGAATTTGCTCCTTTCAATATATTAACGATATGTCTTAAAGTATGTAAGATGTTTAAGGTATTAACATCTAGGGATTTTAGACAATAAAGTAAATTTCACATTGTTCAAGACACAATATATCGTTTTTAAATGTACGCTATGTTACATTTATTTGTTTCTATATTTTTGTTATTAATTATACTAAAACAAGTCTTTATGATTTTCATTTGAGTGAGATAGAAGAATATGGTGATCAAGATTTATTGAATATTGAATATTGCACTTTAAGACACACTGTTAAACATCAAGCTGTTTATATAAATGACACATGTACATGTTATTTAGAAATTTAAGCACAAAAATTTGTATAAATATTATTTGTTAGTTAAAGATGGTTATGGAACTCCTTAGTGGATTAATATGGTTTTCATAACATTTGTGAGGTTTTTTTGATATGAATATATGCGCTATTCACTACTATTTGTCAGTATTCTCAAAAGCGTAAATTGTGGTTAGGCGTGGAGGCTGAACTTCAAGCTTTTGAACATAAGCGTGGCCTAGGCAAGGGCGAGACAAGAACGAAGCGAGGACAATGCGTGAAATGATACTAGGTGTGGAGGTCGCGCCTCAAGTTTATGCGAAGCCTAAGCGCACGTTTATGCTAGTTTTTTAGAACAGTGCTATTTGTCAGTTTGCACTATTTATATCTTTAAATATTAATAATAAGTTCTTTCAATGTTGTTTGGGATGTAGTTAACCTGTAATTTTGTAGAGCTTAACCTAACCAATTTTCTTGTTAAAAATACACCAACCCATTTAGTAAATTAATGAAATGTGATGCATCATTTGTACATGTTTTAATACATGTACTAATTTGGTCTTTCATAAATAAAAATAAAAAATTACTAATAATAATCACGCTATAAAATACTTAAGGAAAAATTGCCTATAAGTCACTTGTAAGTGACTTGTTTCACATTAAGTCAAATCATTTTTCAAAATTGTGATTAAGTCATACTATTCAACAATATTTCAAATTAATTCCAAAATTACACTCCACAAACTTTGGCGTCTTCTTCCACATCTACAACCACAAACCTTTGGGCGCCAATTGAGACATCAAACTACTCGTCCAAAGTGGGCGAGTCGACCGATGACCGTCCGGTGGTCGTGCGTTTGGTGGAGGAGGTCACGGCTGCACTAGGGGCTAAACTTAGGTCCGCCGTGATTTGTGTGCTGTTTTTTGACGTGGGGCTTGAATTTGATGGCGTGAGGCCAGGTATGGGTGCGACGAGGGTGACCTAAGGTGGTCCGCCCATGGTGAAGTATGGGTTTGGTGGTTTTAGGGGTCGGTGTTTTCTAATGTTTCTAGTAGTCCTTGTTTTCTAGTGTTTCTTGCATGAATCAATTAGTTGAAAATACTCTATTATCGTTGATTTCTAATTGCAAGTAGGAAAATGGAAGTTCAAAATTACATACATTCAAGGTTTAATTCTGGTCTCGCCGACGGTGGCGGTCTATATTGAGGCACATACAAACCTTGGGTTGTACACATTCACTTGCTTCACATACACAAGTGGTTAGTATTTGAATTTTGAAAAGAATTGAATTGTATGTGAAAAATATTATGAAGAATGAAGATATGGAACAAAAGATAGGTGATAATTCTCCACCATCTGATGGCCATGATTTCTTGCTATTGGATGTAGGATATGCTTTGACGAAAGTTGGCCATTAGATTAGTTTTTTGTATTGATAGTCATGTGTGTTATTGATACTGTATTATACAAAAACAATATCACAAAATATTATCATAACAAAAATGAGTATATATATCGTATACATGCTCAAAATTTTTATTACAATATGTTTTCGGAATACTCTCGACGAGCTGGTCAAAGACCAAGAGCTTTGCTATCACAGACGATGGATTTTTGCCATTTGAAGTCTTCTCTTTAGCTTAAAATGACAATCTTTAATTTTTTTGTCAAAATAAAGATATATACATACTAAAACAGTATTACAGATAAATGTATCTTATTATATTAGTATATATATGAAAATATTTTAATAAAATAATATTACATACACAAACTACAACTCATAAAATAACAGTATCATAGATTAAATAACAATATCATATGTTGAAACATTATCATAATAAAATAGTATCAAAGATAAAAACATGGTATAAGTATACCATATTACTTTATCTAAATAAAACAATATAGATCTGTTTTACTGGTTGAAGTAATTATATTGTTTTTAAAATGTTTCATTAGTAGTACAAAACCATTGATATTATGTGCATTCAATAACATTATCATAGATTAAAACAATATCATATATATTTTACTTGTTGAAGTAATTATATTATTATTAAAATGTTCCATTAGTAGTATAATATCATTGATATTGTTTGCATTCAATAACATTATCATATATTAAAACAGTATCATATGTTGAAATATTATCATAATAAAACAATATCAAAGATAAAAGCATGGTGTAAGTGTACCATATCACATTATCTATATAAAACAGTATCATATATAAAACTAAGTACAAGATATTTTAATGGTTGAATTAATGATAATGATCTTAAAATTCTCCATTAGTAGTACAAGAACATATGTTTAAACTTTGTCATAATGAAATTAAGATTTAAAAATAGATAAATATACCAATGTACATTATCTAAATAAAAAAAGTTATCGTAGATAAAATAGTATCATATAAAATAATTACAATAAAATAATATCATACAAAACAATATCACAACAAAATAAGTCTGTATAACAAAACAAATCACAATAAAAAAAAGACATTAAATTAGCATTTTTTTGCGATTGTAAGGTATGTTGGTTATTTTAGAGTCAAAAATATGATTTTAATTGAATTAAATTTTAACCATATTACTTTTTAAAGTCTATTAAAACAAGCTACCGATTCTGGGCGGCGAATTTACCCATTAAAATATAAGACTTGCAGGTGGACCACACTAGTTGATCCATAAAGTTCAAACACTTGATGATTGTGTAGGAACTACTCAAATCCTTAAAACCCACTCTAGTTAAAGTTGTAGACTTTGTGCGTTTAGCTTATTCCTAAATCCTATAGAGTATACAATGAATGGAATTGAGATATTGTTAGATATTTTGTTCCGCCAAAAGTTATATGTATTTAAATTATTTAATAAATGAGGCGGCATTTTCCATTTTGCAGAATCTCCCGAAAGGTTATCCCTTTTTTGTTCGATCCAAAAGGACCAAAACACATAACAATAAACAACCTGAAAATATCAACCAGAAACTGCCACTGGACTCTCTCTCTCTCTCTCTCTCACACTCTCACACACACACACACACACACAGTATCAGATTCGCTCCTCACTCAGATTCAGTACACTGCTCTGCATTTTCAGATGAATTGCCTTCCAAATCTTCCAAGGTTTGTGCTAAATTCTACGAGCTTATTGAACTGTATTGAATCAATCATTTCATATTTGTTCATGTTTTGTGTTTCAGATCCTCTGCTTTGCCTCTGCAGAGCTTCAAAAACTATGCCACAAATCGTTCATGTCCTTTCACTTTACTGGTAAGATAAGAGGAATTAAAAACTACGCGAACAATGAAATTTCAAAATTATTGAATTTACATTTCTATATACATGGTAATAATATGTGCTAATTAATTTGTTATCTGGAGGGGTGTTCCTTTGTATAATTATGTTTTTTTTATTGTGATTCAGGGCGTAGAGAAAGGTATTGATTTATCACAGACCCGAGTTAGTGTTTTAAAGGTAAGATTTGATTCGATAAATAAAGGGATTTTTTTTTTTATTAAATGAGTTATTCTTTAGTCAATTCTGTAACTCATCGAATACGTTTCACTTCTTAAGCTAGCTAAATTATTACAGGTTGGCCTACAATTTCAACAGATTTGAATTATTTAATCAATTTGATATGTTTTCTTTCTTTTTTTCTCGGGGTTTTGGTTATGGAAGATTAAAATTATTTTTGTATAACAAAAAATCAGTTAATTTTTCATTGAATTCATTAATTTTCTAATTGTTTGTAACACAATTTTTAGGCAGTATCTGGTTCTGCATCCAGCACTGAAAGCGACACTGAGAAAATGGAGAAATCTGAAACATACAGTCATGACATGACTGCAGCTATGGGAGCAGGTGAGTGAGAGCCACTAGGTCATCACGTAAGAATGTTTAAGGAGGGTAAAGTAGTTGTAGAACAGGACTTGGGACAAACTATAAGTCCTCCACAAAAGATTTATTGTAGTTGTAATACCACTACTCAACCAGCTAACAAAGCAGCATTTATTGGAAGATCCATGCAGCCATTTTTCTTTCCAAATCTCTTCTGTGGTCAAACTGTACTTCGTAAGCCTGAGTATATGATATATACGGAGTCCAGCCTACATGAATGTTACGAGAAGCAGTTTTCTTCACGTGATTAGCTTCTGATCATATTATGCTAGATGGGTTGTGTAAATTGGCTAATCTTTTCAATATAATTGTATTTCATACAGCCTTAACGTATAGGCATGAACTTGGAATGAACTACAACTTCATTCGTCCAGACCTGATTGTAGGATCCTGCCTTCAGGTAATAAGCATTTCCCTTCTACATGTGCAAAGATGTTATATTTTCTTAAGTTATCTTCTGAATTGTGCTTCACTTCATGTATGACAGACTCCAGAAGATGTTGATAAGCTTCACAGCATTGGAGTGAAAACTATATTTTGCTTACAAAAAGATTCGGATCTTGAGTATCCAACAAATTCATTTAAATTTGTTAGATGGGATTATTGAGTAAAATTATAGCCGTTGAGCTATTGGGATGGATTCCTACATGACTTTCTACAATTGTGAGGTTTTTGTTTAAGTCCTTAATCACAGTTCTTAAGATATTTTGGCGTTGATATCAGTGCCATCCGTGAATATGCCAACAGCTGCAGTGACATTCAACATTTACGTGCCGAAATAAGGTCGGTAATGGAATCAAGGGAATGCACAGAGATTGGTTTTGAGATGATAAGCTTCAAATTTGAAATATTTCATTATTATGTAAGCATGCATGTTTTAGTGGTCTTAACTTATCAGAAGTGAGATTATATCTCTGTATGAATTTTTTATCTCGACATTTTCTCGGATTATACATTGTCATTTCTGTAGTGACCATGAATTTTTATTATATATATATATAGTATATATATATATATATCCATATATGACAATTTCTAAATTTGTGGTTAGGACCAGGGGATAAGGTAATACGAAAACAACAAATTAAGCCTTGTCTCTAATAAATTTTGAGTAGGCTGATGAACTTCATTTCTCTCAATTGTCAATCATCATCGACCATAGGGAGGTTTACTCCACTACAATTACAAAAAAAAAGTACTTCTTTGTCCGTCACTACGTCCTCATCCTCTCAAACCAAAATTCATATCTCTCTCAATTCATTTCTCCATATTCTTCACCATATTCATCAAAATCAAACTCCCTTCAAACAAACTCTTTCTCTCTCTCTCTCTCACACACACACATATTCTTCTCAACTCTTCAATCCATTAAATCATCTACGGTCGGATTCCACCGCAAAAAAAAGCGGTATACTAGTTACATTTATTTAATGTTCCAATGCATTCAGATCCTTCGCACCTTGCGGGGAAAGATAATAATTTCTAAAATGTGATGATTTACCTCTCAACACAAAGTAGTTGAATTAATAAGCAAAAGACTCATTTTGCTTTGTGTGATTTATTTATAAATTCCTTTCTTCCTCCACTTATAACCACATCTATTCTGCTACCTGTATTTTTGTGTGTGGATATATGTGCACACACTCAAAAAAAAAAAAAAAAAAAACATGGTTTATCTATGATATGTATGTTTATACACACATGTACTCAATCTATGTATTTATTCTGTTCCATCAAAAATAATTTTTTGTAATTTGTTCTTGTACATACAATAAACTAAGCTTTGTTTCTGATAAATTTGGGTTTGGTTATCCATTTGGTCCATGGTTATATCCACTTGGAAGATCTAATATCATCAAATATGTTACAACCACAATAGGATGATAATTATTGTCTATCTCTCTCCCTTATAACATGTTGAACTGGGATGGTATTAGTGTATATTTTCATTTCTTATCTTATTGATTGTTGTAGAGCAAGATGCCCATCTTAACATCCTGATTTCTGCTACTTTCATCTTTCGAACATTTTATCCTTTAACAACTTAAATTTCAGTAGTATAAATCATGTCCAATTACTGTATCATAAAACTTGTCTGTTGAACCTTATAAGTATTTGCAGTCTACAAACACACACCTGTTGCTCTCTGCATACAATAGGGGATGATTGGAAGTGGGAGTTGTCAGTGTTTCAGCTGTGTGCTAAAAAGGGTTGTTATGTGAAGGGCAGAGTGAAGGACATGTGGCCTTGTTGTATAGTCTAGTAGAATTGCAACATTTAAAGAAATAGTCAAATATTTAGCTTTAGTTGGCTATTTTCTCAGATTTCATGTTCATTCACTTGAGAAAATTTATATAAGATGCATTCTCCATGACTTGGCCCATAATATCAAAACATGTTGCAGTTTCCACGTAGCATGACATTCTTATGTATTTATGAATCAGAGATTTTGACGCATTTGATCTGCGGATGCGCCTTCCAGCTGTCGTAAGCAAATTGCACAAGGCCATTAATCAAAATCGGGGTGTAGCCTATGTACATTGCACAGCTGGCCTTGGAAGAGCTCCAGCAGTTGCAGTATGCACGACAGGCTTTTAACATATTTTGCTTGTTTTACTTATTTTAATTAATTTTGTCTATCTATGTGTGTGTATTATTTCATTTTATTTTTTTGGGTGGGGGTGGATGCCTTCTTCTACAAGTATCTCTAAACTTGAAGTGTGGACCGATTTGCAATGAAATATAAACATTGATTGGACATGTTAATAGATTTGAATGATATCTGGATTACTGTGAAACCATATTTGGATATGATCTGAACAAAGAAGGGTAGTAGTGTGTGAGTAAGAAACTGTTATAGCCTAAACTCTGATTATCATGGCTTGGTTCTCTTTGCTGGAAAATTATTTTTGAGATTGTTAATAATTTAGAAAATAAGACTAAGAGTATGTTTAGTAAAGATTTTTGTAGATTATAAGTAGTGGGTCCTACGAAATGTGTAGATAAAAGCGGATAAAAGTTGTGGGTCCTACAAAATGTGTGGATAAAAATGATGTTTGATCGGTTTGTAAGTGTTTATAAGCACACACAAATATACTCTTAAGTGTTTGTTTGGTGGAGTTTAAAAGTAATTTTTTAGGAGATTTTAAAAAAAGTAGTGAAATGTGTGGTTGAAAAATTGATAAAAGTCGTGATTCTATGAAATATGTGGTTGAAATTGAGTTTGGGAAAAAAAGAGTTTAAAAAAAACTATGTCAAACATGCTCTAAATGGGAAAATGTATCTCACTTTGCATATAAATTAAGGCGGCCTTCGCCTGTGCATGTTTAGGTGGGAGGAAAGGGTTTACAAGTGACAAATTAATTTGTGATGGTCGGCACTTGGGCATAGGGAGCGTCAATTTCAATAAAAGCCATTACCAGTAGAAAGTGGAATAGATGGATTGAGGATATGCAGTAGGAAGAGGAACAACACTTAACAACAAACTTTGCTATAAAGAAATCTGAACAATAAGTTGGAAAGTATTTTTGCATGCAACTTTATTCTGACCCCCACCCCACCCCACCCCGCCACCCCACCTAAAACCTTACCAAAATAATAAAAAATAAAAATGTACAACAGAGTTGCTTAAGAAAGTAATCTGGCAGCACATGCATTGCATGCTTCTCTGTTATACTACTATTTATGATACTTTAATTAAAAATATGTTTGATATAACTTTCATGAAGACTAACAAGTTTTTGGTTTAAAATACAGTTGGCATATATGTTTTGGGTTCAAGGCTATAAGCTCAGCGAAGCACACAATCTACTAATGGTAATATTTTTACTTACTGTTTATGCATGTCTAATCATTTATTAATTAGTAACATTTCATGTAACCGTAGGCTTGTGTTTGACTGTAGCAATTATTTTGTTTGTTTTTCTTTTTTATCCCAATTCTGATTTTTTGGTTCGTGAAGTCGTGTAACCACATTTACAGAGCTGATGGATTCCTTATACTACAATAACCAAGTTTCCTGACATTTGGAAGAAACTTTACTGCAGATCAATAGAAATATACATTCTCATGAGTCATGATTTCATTATGGAATTTTTGTTGTGCTTGCATTTCAAGTCCTATTTTTCTGAATCTTTTTCCTAACAGAAACCTCCTTGTAGCAAGGATATCACAAGAGACTAAGTTTTTAAACATATCTTTATTTCTCCGTCTCTGCAGAGCAAGCGCCCGTGCTTTCCAAAGTTAGATGCCATCAAAAGCGCAACTGCAGATATTGTGAGTCCTTATTCCCCTCAAACATAAAATTGATATTCTATCTAATAATCCACGGGACTACAAATTTCATTTATTCACCTGCAAAAGTTGATCCATTGGGGGTTGTTTCCATTGAAGATGAATTCTGCTCTAAATCAATTTAGAAGCCAGTGTCTTGGGATCCGTTTGGTCATGCTTCCAAAAACTGTGGTCTGAAAATGGTGATTTGGATAATGATTTGGATGATATTTTCTCGTTTTCTGATATATGGAAGTGCCTTCAATTGACATGTGCTGGGATTAGATTTATCAAATTTTTTTGTTTGTCTTTAGCTGTGTAATCCGGACAGAAAAGAGGAGCTGAATATGTAGTTTGAATGAAATATTCTATAACAAGTAAAACTGATGGACTCTGTGGCCCATCCTGGACACCTCTCCTGTCACTTTAAACCCATTTTCTAATTGTTACTTATTTTAAAATTAATGATTTTAATGCATTGAGAATGAATTTTGTCATGGAAAAAATCAAAAAACATGAGAATATTCTCAAAGTTTTAAATTTAAAATGACTAGCCAGTCAATTGAAGCATGGATTTTAACTTCAAATTGAATTGTTTATAAATGACTAGCCCAAATTCTTGACCAAGTGTATTTACTTCTTGAAACAGTGGCAGTAAATCATCACTTGCAGCAAGTGGTGTGGACATTTTTAACACATTGACAAGGACATTTTTAATCCCTCACAAATATCACTAGAATGATCATTTTAACTTGTACTTGTGCCCCTAGAAGCCTTGCACAAGAAATTGGTGAAATAAATACTAAGCATGATATTTACTTTTTTTTTCCCTCAAGTATTTTACTATGAATCTATAATACTGTTCATCTTGTATTTTAGTTGCACAGTTTTTGAGTTAAGCTTAAACTTTACAGTGTGACAAACTTAACCAGAACATTCGAACTCATCAATCATTATTATGAGAAAACTCAGGCTATAGTTTTCTAAAGCTTTTGGCACATTTTTGACATGTCCTCATCATTGTTAAATTTATATTCAGATTTTTTTTTTTTTTTTCAGTTTTTTATTTTGGTTTCCAATGAAAAGGATGTATAACGAATGAATCAGTTTATTGTACATGAAGTTTCCTAAGACTTCACTGAAATTTCAAAGTATGGAACAGGGCTTTGCAGTTTGTAATCTATTACAAAAAACTTCTAAATGATATTATATCTTTTAAATATAAGATTCAGTTATTTCTGTTGCAGAGAGTGGGTTTGACTCT
This sequence comes from Forsythia suspensa, assembly GCA_023638005.1. Classification (NCBI taxonomy): domain Eukaryota; kingdom Viridiplantae; phylum Streptophyta; class Magnoliopsida; order Lamiales; family Oleaceae; genus Forsythia; species Forsythia suspensa. Next base: position 31,048,594 of record CM042674.1, on the reverse strand, counting down.
ATCTTTCTCTTAAATGCATTCAAACAATTTCATTATAATGTCTTAATGATATAATAATTAGGAGTGGCATGTTAAGAAAAATAAATGAAAATCAGCTGGTTTAAAGAGATTGTTTTAAAAAATTTTACTCTCTAAATTATAAATGAACTATCTATTGGAGATGCTCTTAATGCTTATTTTTGTTGCAATTTGCTATCTTTCTCTTATTGATGTGATTTACAACACTGTATCTGGAGTACCACAATTAATTTTAGAGCCTTTTTATTGTTTTATCTAGGCTATGTTTTTTCCTATGTGCATCAGGATAGTGCTAAAGCTCTTTCAATATTTTTAATTAACCTTTCTCTGTTTAAAGCTTACAGGCCTAAAAACGAAGCCTGTAATGTTGACATGGAATGGCATTGACTGTTCGACAGTGGAAATATCTGGACTTGATGTTGGATGGGGTCAGGTAATAGTCGAGTTCTCCTGGCATCTAGTAACCTCTTTTCTAGAATGTCTTACCAATCAAATTACTTTTTTGTTGACATGGATAAAATTTGTATGTTGGTAGTTCCTGTGACATCTGACTTTACTGTGATGTTAGATTTAGTAACACAAAAATGTTAAGTGGGTTTGTCTTAGTTGCATTCTTCAATTTGAATCAAGATTTACCTACATCCACATGGAAGCCCCAACTGTATGCTAGTTTCCCTATCTAAATTGATTTTCTTCATTCAACTTCAATTTTCTGTTCACAAGTCTGTGCCCCAAGTATCAATTACCTGAAAGAAGTGCAAGTGTATGGTAGTGAGTAATATGTTGAATACAAAAGTGACGAAGCCAACTGTGGTGAGCTTCAAGTATCGTTTATTTGCAAATTTGCCCCTCTATTTATACCACACCCCAACATATGCTCACAGAAGTTTGATACCTTGTTAAATGGCAGTTAAATTTTGATGTTTTAGCTTTACATTATCTTTTGGATGTGTGTAGAGAACTTGAAAACAAAATTGATGTGATTTTCTTATGATAATTCACTTGATGGCTTCTTTAGCTTGTTAGGTCATGTTATTTAATACTACAGAAGATCCTGTGTATAATTTTTCTTCTAATTCTTGTCAGAGAATACCTTTGAAGTACGATGAGGAACAAGGTAAGTGGATTCTCCATAGAGATTTGCCAGTAAGTATATTGAAATTCTTATTATTACTTGTGCACTATTAATTGTTTGTTTATACTAAAAGTGAATTTGAACAGCTGTGAAATTGAGAGGAAAAATACTGCAAATTTTCATCTATGAACTGGTTACATAGTACAAGTTGTTATAGGAAAGTACCCTAACTATTTTCTAGCTAACAAACCAGAATCTTCTTCAAGATATCTGGAAATAAATCTTATATAATCTAGTCGCTAACTAATCAATTTCGAATACAGCCAGATAAATAGAAATAAAATACAAACAAAGATAATTCTATCTACATTTGAAACTAATTAGATTAGATTAGATTTTATTTCAAATTCAGATTAAAGACCTTGTCTCTTCCACATCTAGCATCTAATTTTGAAATTCTATCTCTGCATTCCTAATTTGTTTAACAATCTCTCTCGAGTAGAATTAAACATATCTCTATATGTGACTCGACTATATTTCTATGACGGATGCGAACATACAAGAATACATTAGAATTTGTAAATACTTAAAGATCACGTAAAGCATAGCGGTATATCTCTATCTCCTATTAGAATTTACGACAATTGATACTATGCATAACTTATTTTCAATCCCTCGATGGTAAAATAAGCCACAAAACTCATACAACTATTGTGCACATAATTGTAGATGAAGGAAAATTAATATCAATTATTTAGAATTAAAAATGTGTAAATATTAAAAACTAAGTTTAAAGAATTAAATATCATCTTTGAGCACTAAATAATCTACTAGCATACTACGAAGAAAGAAAATAAAAATAAAAAAAAAATATAGAAGTCATCACCCGGATAGGAAGAAAACTTGAAAAAAATATATCTTGATCTTCGTTGAATTCTTGAAATGATGAATCTTGATTTTCGTTTTTTGATTCGTTTCTTTTTTTTCTCCCCAAATTCGGTCTTTAAAATCGGCTCCAAGTCGGCTCCCTTGTTATGGGTTAATAACTCATATTTATAGTTCCATAATTGTGTCCCAAAAGATCTCAAAAAATGTATTAAAATTGTGTCCCAAAAGGTTTCTTAATTGAATTAAAACTCAAAAAGGCAACAAAATTCGTTTATGCCGAAAATACACTGGAATTGCCAGTGCAAACCCATGATCACCTAGGTATACTGATTTGCATTCTACTGGCGAAAATAGGTGTCGGGGGATCGCCCAACTTTAAGCTTGGGTGATCGCCCAGTTTAAGCTTTTTCCTCTGCGGAGGCTGTTTTTTAAATGGCCATAATTTCTTGTAGGAAACTCCAAATTGAGATCCATAAAAAGTGTTGGACTCGTAATTCAATTATCTTTCCAATGATATATCATTTGCCTTGTGGAGATTTTAATACCAAAATTTGTGCTTTAATTTCCCCACATGCGTTGGTAAGTAGTTTCTCAATTCGGTTCTTTGGTTTTCAAGTGTTTGATGTTTTGCTTCAACTCTTTATTGTCACTTCAATACACCTTAAACTTATTGATTTTATCTTCTTTCTCATCCTCCAATGTTTGGCTCTTGATATTCACTTCAAAAACTCAATCTCTTCTTATTTACTAGTCGATTTTACCAAATTGTTGTTTTTTTCATCCATTCTTCTCCAATTACTTATAAACAGGTCCAAAATTGAAATAGAAAAAAAAACAAAAATTAAGTAGAAAATCAATAAAATAACAGAATAAAAGCTTATTTTAAAGGCCCAAATAAGTGCACAAAATACACTTATCAAGTCCCTTTGTCAAAATTTGTCAAAATGTCAACATTCTGCTTCCCGTAGGAACATATGTCATAGAGATTATTCCCTCTTCAATCTTCTCTTTGATGAAATGTCGTTCAACTTCCACGTGTTTAGTTCTATCATGATGAACTGGGTTATGTGTAATACTTATAGTAGCTTTGTTGTCACTAATACAACTTGATGTTCATATTATTACTCAACAGCAACTCTTCAAGTGGTAGCTTTATCCACAACAATTCACAAAGTCCTTGAGCAATTGCTTTAAATTCTGCTCCTAGCTACAATAGACTGTTTCTTGCTCCTCAAGTTACCAAATTTTCCCGTACAAATGATGTTGACCTTATGTATAAGCTTCCACATCTCTTGTTGGTTTAAGATTTCTTAAAATTCTGTTTAATGCATCCAAATGTTCCTCAACATGAACTGTGTCACGACACTAACTGAAAAGGCAATGTCTTGCCTAGTATGGGCAAGATAAAATTAATTTCCCAACTAGGAGTTGATTGTTATTTTTATCTAGTGGAGGACTTTTATACTTCCTAATTTTTTGTTTGGGTCCATTGAAGTGTCTACAAGCCTACATCCCAACATGACCGTCTTTGTTAATAGGTCTAAAATATACTTTTGTTGCAATACTGAAATACCTCTTCTGGTTTACGGCATCTCCATTCCCAGAAAATATTTTAGGTGGCCAAGATCTTTAATCTCCAATTCTTTAGCCAAGACTCATTTTAATTTCTCCATCTGTGGCACATCATCTCTTGTAATAATTATGTCGTCTACATATGCAATCAATAGTTACCTTCCCTTCTGCCAATTGTTTGAGGAACAAAGTGTGGTCAGATTGTGCTTGATTGTATCCACGACTCTTGATAACTTCTGTGAACCTGTCAAGCCATGTTCGTGGAGATTGCTTAAGGCTATAGAGCGAGTTTTTTTAGTTTACACACTTTTCCAGTACTAACTTTCCATTCAAAGCCTGTTGATAGTCATGTAAACTTCCTCCTTGAGGTCTCCATTAGAAAAGCATTTTTCATGTCGAATTGTTGAAAATGCCAATCTAAATTGGTAGCCATGGGTAATAGAATTCAAATATTGTTCTGTTTTGCAAGGGAACAAACATCTTTTGATAGTATATGCCATAAGTCTATGCAAAATCCTTCGCTACTAATCTGGCTTTGAACCTTTAAAGGAGCCATCATATTTATACTTAATTTATAAGCAATATGTTTATCTTCTTCAACTGGAGATTATTTGACCTAGTTAGAGGTTCATTTTGACTTGACTCGTGGTCAGTTTTGTCGATTATTACATGTACCAAAAAAGAATAGCAAAGAAGAGAAGTCATGTTCAATAAAGTAATTTAACTCATTTCTATCGTAATGTATTAAATGAACAATTAAAAAGTACCTTATTGTGTTATATGGGCATTTATGTTTCTCCCACCGCCGTTTGCATTTCGCAAATTGTGTTCATCATTACAGGTCCATCTTGACCACTTGCTCTTTTCTAATAAGAACCTCTACTTACAACCATGGACACCTATTTGCAGCCTACGGTGTGCTTCTCCTTTAAGACTCTATGTGATTGAGTTAACCTATTATATGAAACATAATAGGATATGTGATGTAGGGGATATGTGATGTAGGGTACATGATCTCACACCCTTCATAAGAGCAATAGGAAGGTCATCATTATCAATTTGAGGAGGTTTTAAAGGAGATCTCTCAATACCTGAGGGACTTACGAGTGACTCAATGGCTGCCTACGGTTCTCATTCTTGACTGAGCTAAGAATTTTATGCTCTATTACTTGTGGATGTTGTCTCCTTGAATAAACATGCAGCTCTGGTGATTTTGTCCGAGAATTTTGAGTTCCTAGACTGTTTTTCGATGTTTTGTGACATCATAGGTTCATGATGCTGTTTTAGGGTCAGTTTGATGAGAATCCGGTGGTTGAGGTTAAAAATGGAAGGGGACTAACGGTAGTGAACTGGTTTCCCAAAATTTCAGTTTTCACTGTTGTTCTTCCCCTGAAGTGAAGTATGGGGATAAAAAAACTGATTTTCATAGAAGGTAAAACATCACAAGACACATATAACTCTTTATTTTCTGGAGAGTAACACTTGTAACCTTTTTTAGTTGGGGAATACTCAAGGAAAACACACTTCAGCGCTCGATGATCAAGTTTTCTACTGTTGATATCATGGATATGAACAAATGTTGTACAACCGAACACTTTTAGGGGTAAGGATGTTATAGTTAGTGTTTGAGGGTAGAAGGTGAGAAATATGTTTAACGGTGTTTGGTAATTTAGAACACGGATAGGCATACGATGAGGTAAATGGTTGTAAGAATGGCTTCTCCCAAAATGTATTTGGCATTTTGACTGTGAACATTAGAGATCGTGCTGCGTCTAAGAGGTGTTTATTTTTTCATTCGGATATTCCATTTTGTTGGGGGTATTGACACATGATCTCTGGTGAATTATCCTATTTTCTTTCAAGTAATTCCCTAGAATAGAGTGAAAGTATTCCTACCCATTACCGTTCTTAACACCTGGATGCTTGTTTGAAAATGGTTTTTTTTAATCTAAGAATGGAAATTTTTGAATATTTGTTTAGTTTTGATTTTTCCTTGAGTAGGTAGACCCAACAAACTCTTGTATGGTCATCTATAAATGTTATGAACCATTTCAGACCTTAGTTTCCGGTTTGGAGGCTTCCCATGTAACTTCCAGCATGTTTCCTTAGTGTGATAGGGTTTGTGACAATAAGTGACCACACTTTCTCACTCTTCTTTACAGTACCCTTGTGACTTCAGAATTCTTGACTATCAGAGCAGAATTTTATACTGGCAGCGACATGTTCTGGTTGTTTTGTTCACCCATCATTACCTTCTTCCAGCTCTTCCCACTTCGGACTTTTGAGAATACTTCTCAAATGGGCGGCAATAGTTTTCGCCAACAATTTGTCTATGGACTTCATCCAAATTTTTGTTGAGACCCGCCAAGAACTCATAAGCTCTGTCTTTCTCAACCATCTTATACTACATACCATCATCTGGGCACTTCCACGTCAACACTTAAAAACAAATCAACTTTTGCCAATATTTGTTTAAGAGATTGAAAGATTGAGTGACATCCATACTTGGCGAAGATCTAGTAGTTTGGTCTTGATCTCAAACACTTCGGATGAATTTTCTACATCCAAAAGTTCCTTAGTAGTAGGATAAAACAGAAAGGTTCGTCCAACGTTGGGCAACATTGAGTTAATCAACTAAGTCATCACAAGAGAGTTCTTGGTTTCGTATCGTAGGTTGGATCAACTGTCTTGAAGCTTTAATAGAGTCCGTCACATAGCCTATCTACTCTTCCTGTAATTGAGATCATGACTGAATGAGACCATTGAATTTCAACTTGTCAACAGTGATATGAGCGTTAGAACTCCTGCTGATGCCACAGAGGGTGGCAACAAAGAAACTGAGGTAACCTTAGAGTTACTACCCTTGTCGGTTTCTGTCATGGCCGACTAAATTGTGAGGTACAGAGACTGCTCTGATACCATGTAAATGGCTGTGAAATTGAGAGAAAATATTGCAAATTCCCATCTACGAACTGGTAGATACTACAGGTATTTATAGAAATTACTAACTATTTTCTAGCTGACAAACCAGATTCTCCTTCAAGATATTTGGAGATAAACCGTATCTAATCTAGTTAGCAACTAATCAACTCAGAGTACAAAGGATAAATCCAAATAAAATACAAACAGAGATAATCTTATCTACATTTGAAACTAATTAGATTAGATCAAGTTTTATTTCAAATTCAAATTTAAAGACCTTCTTACTTTTCCACGGTGAACCTAAAGGCACAGAAGAAGTCACTTCCATATTTTCTGGTGATATTTTTCTCTTTATCAAGGTAGCTTTATTGGATCAAAATATGTGCCAATATTTGAAAACATGAAACCATATTTAGCTTCCAACTACCATCCAATGTAAGAACTTTTTGTAATCATAGCTTTTAGGTTTAATTAAATTTGCTTTTGATCATTGCAAGGTCATTTGTTGATTTACCATCAAAGATCGCGATACATATGCTTGGTCTTCAATAATTGATAGACTCACTTTTTGAGGAATATAACTTCTCTGCAAGTGCTAAGCTTTTAAATTAGATTCATTGGAAAGAAGTGTAACTTTGTCGAATTGGTTGCAATTAACTCATTGGCATTTTTCCTTGAACAGGATGGACACTATGAGTACAAGTACATTATCGATGGTGAATGGGTGTGCAATGAGTACGAGCTCGTCACTAGCCCCAACAAAGATGGCCATATCAACAATTACATTAAGGTATCGTTTTGCTTAATATTTTTCAGTTCTTATTCCTAAGAACTGCACATAATGTTGCTATTAGGGCCTCATCCTGGCTCCTGCATGAGTAATTGCTATTTAACCCTTCTTCAAAGGCTTAATTTAAGAGCCTTAAGGAATAAAGTTCCTTTTCCTGCATAGTCAAAATAAATCAGTAAGTTGAAGCACAATATCTGCTGAGGAATGTTAACGTCTAAGAATTTAAGATTATAGGAAAACTAATGAATGTGGGCATAATCTAAGCTTTGGTGAAGATTAACTAGAACCACTCTCTACATTGATATTCAAACAATGCTTTTGTTGGCCCAAATTTAATTTCAAACCTGCATTGAACTATTCAACAAATTGTTGTAACCTACGCTAGAATAACAAGTTCACTCTTTGTATGCAGGTGTTTGACAGTAACCCCAATAGCATTGACGCTGCTATTCGGAATAGGCTAACTGGTGACCACCCTGATCTTACAACAAATGAACGTAGCATAATTAGACAGTTTCTTGAAGCCTGTCCGGATGAGGAATAATGTCTGCGTAAGAGTTACATGTAAAGTTTTATACAAAATTGTTACTTCTCAATAATCACCTGTACTGATTGATACAAGGTATGCAATAATAATAATACATGTTATGCATATTAATGAAAGCATAATTGTACAAGTTGTGTTGTACTTCTAATGGAAGGCAAAATGATTTGTACATCCCTCACAGTTGTGGCCCTTCTCTTTTTGTCATTGATGGTACCATAACATGTTTCTATGAATTTTGGTGTGATACTTTGCCCTACTGGTAGAGGAACCTTACAAGTTACTTTTTTCTGAAATGTAGAGACGAACTTTCCACATGAGTTACTTTTAAGCTTAGTCAAATATGCTGAATTGTGAGATAGAATATTTGTTGTTTACGTTGTTGTTGTTGAAAGTTCCAGAATCATAGCAAATAAAGATTGTAACTGTTTGGGTTCATGTCAAGAGTTTTGACACTAAATGATCGTCTGTGAACATGTTTTTTCCAAAACCCCATTCGTTGCCTACTAATCTCATGTCCATAGATTTATCAATTATCTTGTACTACTAATCACGTGTTAAGTAGCTTTATCACGTAGACTACTTTCACTAGACTCAGTGTTGCATCATAATCACTTTGAGTGGCTAAAATGCGAATAGATGCAATCATAGAAACACTTTTTGCAACACAATTGAACACTGCTTCAAGACTAACACAAACAAATGTTATTACTATTTTTGAGTAGGGGACGAACTCTAAAAAACAACGCTTAATTAGATTGGTTATTTGAGCTTTATAGTTTCTCAACATTCTCCCTAATAAATTAAACATAAAAAAAGTATAAATAACGATGAAATCTATAAAATGTATGAGAAAATATAATACCACATTAGTCATTACTATTATCGATACAACAAGACACTTGCACTACTATATTTCCTAAGATGTTCAAAAGTTCCCCATGGAACTTAGGGTCCATTGATAGAGGCAAATATAGGCCAATAGATGTATGTCAACTGCAGTTGATTGAGGGTGGAGGGGCAAGGCTTTAAGTTGGCCCCTGACGTGGGTCGACTTACAAATCAAATAGTGATTCGATGTAATACTAGCTTGGAGCTCTATGTGTAATAGAGCAACTGCATTTTGATGTAACCTAAATATATATTGATATTTGATTCTTAACTTGATTTATCAGTATGCTGATTAAATTTGTGAGAAACAAAAAACTCATTTGTCAAGTTGATTTCATATTGTTGTTCAAAATCAAAGAGAGCATGTTTGGTATGTTGGATTGGAAGAGATTTGTTATTAACATTTATTATTATTACTTAGACCAGAAAAGTGATTAGTTGCCTCTTGTTCTTTTATTTATCACGAAAGAAATTAAGATAATGTGTGATTATACTAAATTCAATAAGATTAGAAATAAATTCAATTAAGTACTTATAAACACTCTTTAATCTTATTGATAACGCGTTATCACGTTATTTTTATCTATATATTTTGTAAGATCGTAATTTTTATCCACTTTTTATCTATATATTCTATAGAACCTTGTACTTATAATCTATAAAAAGTTATATCAAACAAACACTAAATTTCACTTAAAAATAAATTATAAGTTAATGGGAGATATTCTATTTGGTTACAAGTCATTTTAAGTGAACAAAACGAATAAAGAATAGTGATGACAGTTCACTATTGTCTGCTTTTTGCAGCATCCATTGTGATTTTGTTCCATATGTCAAATGCCCGCAAAAGTGCATTTAATAAAACTAAAGTTTGATTATTCATCAAGCTTCTAACACCAGTCAAAGGATTAATTGGTTACTCTTTTTGCTCTTGTCTCTTTGGTGTTTTGATTCCTATATCAACATTGCAAACACATTTATAACTTGTTTGGTAACAAGAGCGGATATGGACTCTCTTTTATTGAAATCTCGTCTTTGGTCCAAAAAATATATTTTTTAGTATATAAATTTTTTTTTGAAAAAATAAATTTTTTATATAGAAATTTTATTTTTCACATATATTAATTCGATCTAAAATTTATTTTAACCCCCTTCTAGATCCGCCCTCAATTTGGTAAGATCGAATGTCAAATTCTGTATAATAAATTTGATTTTTAAAAAAGTTAAAACTTTAGACTGAAATTCATCTTTGCTTCTTTAATATAACATCGATCTGGGAGGTCCGATTTGTTCAGTTACTAGATAATTGTGCTCGTCTCTTCCTCTATCGCCTTCGTCGCCTCTTTCCATCTCGACATTTTCTATTTTTGCCTTTTTTTTTTCCTTGTTGGTCTTCATTATTCTTTCTTTCCTGAATAAGCTTCATTATTCTTTGGGATTGGATCTGGAAAACATGTTGAAAAAGGGAATTGAAAACTGAAAAGAAAGTGAGAAAAAAAGTATGCATTGTGAAGTAAGATTGACTTGGCAATAGGAATAAAGATGGTGATTATATCAAGAAATCATCACTTAATTGTCTGAAAAAACATGAGAATTAATTACAATCATTGCACGTGATTCAATGTTGTCGAAATTGGATTTACATTAAATTCACCGCCATTAACAAATTATTAATTAAAAAAAGTGCTTTTCCATGTTCAACTTATACTACATGATCGATGTTATTAAACCCGGTCGGTACGACCAAAAATCGGCGATTCGGTGTCCCAACCGGTTCGATTCTCGTAATTGGACCGCTCAGCAATTGAACCTTTTACGATCCGGAAAACCGGCGGTTTTTTTAGTAACTCGGTGACTCAATCGGGTCATTACATAATGAAAATTTTCAATTTTTTTATTACTATATTCTACTCAAAAGATGCACCAAATACTTTTCCACTCTATTAATGACATGTTAATGTAATAAAGTAAAATAATTTATGTTATTTTTTTACAAGAATTAGTTGATGATACTAGTAGTCTTGTACTTATTTTGCTAAATAAATTTATGATAGTGATGATTTAACAAAAATAGACTTACCGGTTCGATATGAATTGACCCATCTGTTCAACCACTGAACCAAAAATTCGATGACACGCCTCCTTGTCCGGGTCGAATTTGATAACTATGTACATGATAATTGGTTGGACAAGAATTTAATCAATTTATAATAATAAGATTTTTTGAGTTATGAGAAAAATGTATAAATTTTAAATTATAATACATGAGTACATTTTAATTTTTTAGGACATCTGATTATACAAAGGTGAATACTATAGTGGAACATTTTTCGATGATAATTATTAATTAATGTAAAAGTTCGATTTTTGCAGTGTTGTGTAAAAACACTTTTAATTACTTAGATTTATGAATTGTTAGTTTAATTTTTGTCATATTTCTTCAAAAATATATGATAGTTGCTTTGGACAAGAATGTGCACGAATCATATTTTCACTTTGCGTAATGTTTCATGAAATTATTTAGATTTGACTGTTTTTAGATAGACATAATATGATTTTATATCTTTAAGTTGAATTAAGTCATGCAACTCTTATTCTAAAAATGCCATTTACGATATATGAAACAGTTAAGAAGACAATCAAGTTGAGACAACAAATTTGCACTCCATATAAATATTGTACTAAAAAGATTTTATGGTGTCATTTTTGATTTTGCTCTTGTAAAAAGTAATGTTCAATCGACTCGGAAAAAGCAACGAGTTAAGGGTCAAAAGATCGAATCGGGTCGAACCGGGGTTGAACCAGTTTTAACTAAAAAATTAATCTATAAATCTCACAAAATTTCAAAAAATAAATTATTTACAAATAAACCAACATTTATAAACAATATAACTCACAAAACTTGGTTTCAAATTGAATTTATCCCTAAATTGGTTGACCAGGTTCAACCAGTCATTTTTGGAACCCAGCTCGCGGTTAAACCGCTATAAAACCCGGTTAGCGGTCCGATTATTTATTAGGTGGTTATTTTAGTGGATCGTATGCGATTTTCTAAACATTGGCAAAAAGTGCTTTTAATTACATATTTTATGAATTTCAAATTCTCATACAATCTTGTCCTATCCTGCTTAAGTAAATTATTCTTTTACCTAAATTAAATAGAAACTGACGCATTTCTCATCGATCTTTTAAGAAAGTAGCAAAAATATCCTGACCTTTATTTTTAGTGGTAAATCATCCTCAACCTTTAGAAAATTGCAGCATTTCATCTTCTTGGGTATTATATGACAAATTTGCTCTATTCTTTAAATAAACAAAAAGAAATGAAAGCTAAAAAAATATTAAAGGAAAAATTGAAGCAAGAGTCCCCAAAACTTTTCAAGAAATGCAAATGGGTCCAAAAAGAAAATAACTTATAATAAAAAATGTAAAAAAATACTTCATTATTAGTAAATGATGAAAAACTCATAACAATCTATTTCAAATTAAATTGATGATTCAATACATTAATAATACTTTTGATATACAAATGGTGGATTTGAGTAGAGAAATGGTAGGGGGATGATGGAGAGGAGAAGTGAGAATTTGGGGATGTTATTGATTTTGCATTGAAGTATTGGACTTTGTGGAGCAGAGGCAGTTGAAACGGCGATGGTAGACAGTGTTGTGGTGGTGGTTCGATAGCGGATATTAGGGCTAGAAACAAGTAGAGATTGGGGACGCGGTGTTGAAGCGTTGTAGATAAACCCACTTGATTATTGGTAAATCTTATTGTTAAATCTTATTCTTGATCTCTTGGAATTGATGTACAAAATGATCTTTGCCAACCCAAAACCATTGTATCGCAATGAATGCAGAACATTTTTGTGTTGGAAAAGACGAAGTATTCTTTTTATTTTTTTCTCTAATATTTATTTATTAAGACTAATTTATCTAGTCGCAAAATCGTGGTAATTTTACGGGACTGGATTGGGATGGTTGAAAAAGGGTAAGGGTGGTAGCAATTGCGGCCGTGGCAGGGTTGGCAGGGATGTGGTTGGCCATGGATGAGGTTGCATTTGAGGGTGGGGTTGGTTGGAGAAGATGAATTTATTTAATTTTTAAATTAGTTTTTTTATTATTGTTTTTTGAATTATTATTTTTGGGATTCATTTGCACTTTTTAAAAAGTGTGGGACTTTTCCTACAATTTTTCCTTTAATTTGTTTTTTTTTTTATTATTGTTTTTGCTACTTTCTTGAAAGGTTACATACGAAATTTGCCAATTTCCCTAAATTAAATTAGTTCCAATGATTGGGTGAAAATATATTAGAATAAACGTAAGAGGAAATTTTGAAGAAATGTTTTGTTTGAATAGAAAAAACAAAAAAGAATCAATTTGAATCTAATTTAGAATCAATTATTGATCTGATTATATGTCAAAAATTAAAAATATTAAAACATATTTATTTAACCTAAGAACATGGTTGCACGGAATAAAAATGCCCCAAGAGGTGAAAATAGCAAATAAAGGGGACAGAACATGAATATTAGTAGTCGTATCATTAAAAAAAAGGTTGAATTTATATGTTGTACTTTAATTGAATATTAGTAGTCGTATCATATGTATGATCCCATGTTGTTGTGCAAGAGTGAGAATGAAGCATATGGACTATGGAGACAATTCACGTGGAAAGATTCATTGGATTGCATTTGGTAAAACCAACCAAACCAAACATTTATTTTTTTTTATAATTGATAGAGATATATGGTAGATGTATAGGTGTATTCAAGGCTCTTCTATGGTATCCTATGCATTAAAATTCAATTAAAGTACAACATATAAATTCAATTTTCACATACGACAAAAATTGTACAACATATAAAAATTTTCACATTGAAAGGGAGAGAGAATCGAATTGTTGACGTCAAAATCAGCATCTTGTCAGACGCCTACATGTCAACAGATCTCTAGTCACTCCTCTGCTAACATGTATGTTATCTGTATATTAGAACAATCGTTAGGCACCAAGATCACCGAGAAAAAAGTGATCCGGCGATCGTTGATATTCCGACGATTAAATCAATTGCCGATATATAGAATAATATACGGGGAACAAAAACAATTAGGTGTGGAAGGGACAAGCAAACAGATATTTGAGCAGATTTTTAAGGGTAAAATTAATGCGGAAAAAGAGCGTACATTGGACTAATCGGGGATATTGTATTTATAGCACAAGAGTTCTAATTGACCTAGGGAAATAATCAATTAGATATCTGATTGGATTCTCATTCCTTATGAGATAGGGCAATCGGTTGTCAATACAATCTCTAAGATTTCAGTCCTTATTTGAGTTAATCACGTTACCTAATCTTTAGGAGATTGAGATTCGATTTTTTTGTGAGAATCATTGTGGCAATCAAACACAATATGTCTTTAACTACTTATCTGGTTATCCCAAAACATCAGGCTACGAGAATACGAAGACCAATGAAGCACTCTAGGCCGCCGTGGATGTCGATGCCCTTTGAAGGGCTTTGCTCCACTTAACTCGAGGGTGCTATCGTGTTGATACGCTTAAGCGCCCATGAGACCCTAAGGCCTTGACGATATCTGGAGACCTCGTTGGGCCCATGAGGCCCTTGTTGGGTCTATCTTGGGCCTATATGGGGCTTTAGCCGGACTCTTGCCGACGTGGAGGCCTTAACAAAATCTAGTGGTAATAATAGTCCCCAAGTCGTAAGCCTTTGGTTATGTCTTTAGGGAGAGACTTTCAGAAATATGGTCTTTAGGATGCAATCTGTTGAGTTATTTGTCCATGCATCTTTGAATTACCTACTTAATATATTTGTCCATGCATCTTTGAATTACCTACTCAATATATTCTTCCAAGTCACGAAACGGATTATTTATGATGGGTGAGGGCTTTGATTGGTTGGGCTTCCAGTGACGTGTTCCTGGTTGATATGATTTTGTCCAAGCTGTCAATCAAAGTTGTCAATCTATTGGTGGTAATCATAGGTGAGAGAGTGTGTGCATTCAATGCTAATGGCGCGTGACGGGTGATTGGGGGCGTGCGTGGGACGCGTCTCTTCATTTCAATAAATGTCTAGGGTTTCGTTTCCCCCTTTTGCCCTTCTTTGAACATGCGTTCGCTGGGCGATGGTTTAGATGCCATGTTTCGAGTTTGGACCGGTGGAGATTGAGGGTCCTCAATCTATATAAACATGTGCCCCTCCACATCTGGCTTTTTCTTACTTCTACGCACATCTCGGGGCTTTGTAGAGTACCACAGCTGATAATCAAGAAATTTCAAGGCGTATTCATTGGTTCAACTATAATCCTGAGGTAAACACTACGGAAGTTGTTGTGCTTTGTTTCGTAGACTGCCTTTGTTTTTATTTTGTGGTTTCTTAGTTTGGATGCCGTTTTCTGCAATATTTTTCGGCGATCATGGAGTTACATTCTTCTTAAATTGAGAGAGGTAGCGATGTCGTCTGGACATGATGATTCGTACAGAATTGGTCGGACGCTAAGACAAACCCTAGTATCCGGGGTGAGGCGTCGTCCTCTTCTTCGTCTTCTTCACCTTCACCGGAGGCCTGGAAGAAGCCTCACCCACCGCCGCTTGCCTCCCTCAAGACAGGGGAGATGGGTAAACCCAACTAGATCGCCAAAGGCGACGGTAGGAAAGGGACGGTGTGACTCCAAAGTACCAGAGATGAAAGGGTCGCTGGACAAAAGGGATGCCCGGCGGCCCGGGTGCTCGACGAGGAGCTCAAGCGTTCGGCCATCGAAGATTCTATGGC
This sequence comes from Forsythia suspensa, assembly GCA_023638005.1. Classification (NCBI taxonomy): domain Eukaryota; kingdom Viridiplantae; phylum Streptophyta; class Magnoliopsida; order Lamiales; family Oleaceae; genus Forsythia; species Forsythia suspensa. The sequence continues at coordinate 31,033,106 of CM042674.1, read as the reverse complement.
TCGATCGAAGATCTAGGAAGCGGAGTTAGATGACGTATGATTATCCTATGATATTTCTACCTCTATGGAGCTTAGGGCTCTCGGTCCCGAGAGTGCCGACGACCCACCTGAGGGGTTCATTGCGATTTACGAACCGGTGATGCAGCAAGGTCTTCGCCTGCCCATGCACCATTTCTTCCGCGAGGTTCTGAGAGAATGGAATTTGGCCCCTTACCAGATAACACCGAATGGCTGAGGCCAAATCGTGGCCTCGTTCCTACTGTGGGATATTTTCGAGGCTGGTTGGAACTTAATCCCCAGGGAATTTAAATCGATCTACCGACCCTGTCGACCCGCGGGTTGGTTTAATATCTCTCCTCGACCGAGATAGAAATGGAGAGCGACAGAACCGACAATCTCAACAAAGTGCATAACTGGAATGAGAGGTTCATCTTCGTCAGAGGAGACTGGGAGTTTATGCCTGAGCATCTTCTCCCCAACGTGTCTATTCGTCGTCAATTTGGAGAACTTGGTATATCTTGTTGTCTTTGTGAGGATTTTTTATCATTGTTCCTGACTTAATGTTTCACTTATTTTTGCAGATTGCGAGAAGCCACCCATTCTAAAGAGGGATTAAGGCGAGTTAAGATCAAAGTGGAATAAGGTTCGAGTGCGCGATAGCGACTTCAGGAGTCTTAGCAATTTGCTCAAAGAAGACAACTTAATGATTTGCTACGGACTAATGGGTAAGTCTCGCAAGCTGAACTGTATTGGCTTCGTTATGATATGTTACCCTAATGTTTTGTACCTTGGTTATTGTGTCGGTAGCTTTCAAGTTTAAGAATGTTGTTTTGCTCCGCCTTGCCCCTCCCGCGGGCAGGGAGGGATCATCAGCCCCGCCTCCTTTGCGCGAGACGCTATGTCCGTCGCAAGAGGTCCAGAATGCTACGCCCTTGAGGACAATCCATCATCTGGCATCCGATATCCAAGTTCCAATCCAGGCTACTCCTTCTCCACTTTTGCCACCGTCCTCCCATCCTCTTCTTGACTTCTATTTCTCCAAATGACAAGGAAAAGAGAATCATCGAGGACACGAGCGAGGCGGCTGGATGGAAGATGAAGGCTCATGCAGATGCGGAAGCATTTATAAAGGATGCCCGCAAGACGAGACGGACTGAAGAGAATCACCAGTCCTCGCTGCATCCTAATGGAGGGGTTGGAGATGCTGGGAATTCTGCCTCTCGACCGACCAAAGAGGTCATATCCGCATTACTCAACGCCACAGTGAATTGGAACCTTCCATGATGGAATTGATCCATCCCCATCCCGCGATAATGGCCGTGAGTGTCCACAAGTACTGGACCTAAAAATAGGATAAAGCAGCCGAGGAGGCCACAATGCACGAGCGGCTGCAATTAGCGGAGATGAACTTAATTCAAGAGTTGGTCTTGACCAAAGAATTGTTCAGTATCCTCGAGAGTTTCGGCCAAAGGTCACGAAGAAAAGAGGCTAAATCAAGGAAGTTGTCCGGGACACAGAAGGCTATGAGTCTTGAGAAAGTACAATTGGAGTTGGACAAGAGGACTCTTCAATTCAAGTTGGATTTGATGGTAACAAAGGATGCCAACATGAAGGGCAAATATGAAATCGAGCTGAAGGCCACGAAAGAGAGTTTGAAACAAGCTCGGGATTAGAAGAGGGCTACCGGGGCTTTCTAGAAACGTGCCGAGGAGGCTCAAAAGTTGGCCAAAGATCAGACCCTCGTAGATGAGACAACCATAGCAACCGCTAATAGCAATTTGGAGGCCGTTGCTGCGGAAAATGATAGTCTACTGGTTACGGCTATGGAAGAGGTAGAGAGGGTCAGGGTTGAACGTGTGGATGCTAAGGCCATGAAGGTTGAGGCGTATCAGGATGCATTTGTGGATACGCCCGAGTACTAAGACCTTGCCCATCGTTTGATGACAATATGCGGAGAGTAGTTGGTGGAGATGATCACAGAAACTCACCCAGAGTTGGATATCTCATTTCTCCGGTATGCTCTTGCCGAGGTCCCAGCCCCCGAGGTTCTTTCCAACGAGGGCCACAATTTAGGTGAAGATCAAATTACTCCTCCTGTTACACGGGAAGGCCCGCGTTGTGCCGACCCTTAGAGAAGCAGCGGGGCATTGAGACTTGTGATTTTATTCTCTTTTCCGCATATGTTTTAGCGTTATCAATCGAATTTATTTTCTACTATGTCACCTTCGTATGAAATCCTGTCGTATTAGTCAAAGAAGATGACCTCATGAATGATTATATTGTTGGGCACAAGAAATTGATCCTAAAATTGAGGAATCATTCTTCCGGACGTTAATAGCGTAGACTTCTTGGTTGAACTTGAAGAGTTAACTCATTAATGTCCCAGTAAATGGAAAGACGCCTTAGGCGTGTGGCGTTCCAAATACCCACTTGATGTCCGTACATTAACTGTCTCATTTATGGTCATGCGTTTCCTATACGGCCAAGTGTTGTGTTTTCCATGCAGTTCCTATAAAAACATCAAGGGTCCTTTATTGCATCTCTCACGCGTTCATAACTCTAGTAAATCTCGCTAATTAATCCCATGGCTGTAACTTCTCCTGGTAGAAAAAGCATAGGCATATCTATTAATATTCGTCTATTTGGTTCCAACGTTTGTCTCAAATGTACTACGAAAGCACGGATAAAGATCCAGCGGCTAGAGGACCAAACAATCAGAGAATTAACATTCAGAGGACCAAATGTCCAGAGAATCAATGTTCAGAGGAACAAACGTACGAGAGGGTTGGGCTTAGTAGCCGTAGCCAGAAGGTCCCGAACGGTGCTTCCACAATGGACATCGATGACCAAACCCATCGATGATCCTGATCCGGATGACGGGGTTGAAAGCCATCTACCAAAGGTGTCAACGACACTTTTTGGGCAGTGTGGCCTAATTAGTCACCAAATCAACTCGTATTGATTTTGGGAGACTCACTATCATGGTGGAGTTAGATTATCACCAATGAAAAAACTCAGGGTGACGAAGATCAGAGTATCAATTTAGTAGACCATGGACCCCATATGTGCCGACCTTAAGAGGCGGTGGGGTAGTAGGATGATGGCCATGTTTGTTCATTCTTGCCTTGTAATTCGAATTATGATGAATGAAATAAGAATGTATCCAATTATCCTTGTTTGTTGCACAATTGAAGTTGAGGTGAGCTATTCGATGAAGAGATATTTGAACGGTTAACACGTAGTTTCTTGACCCGATAGCTTTTGCTGGCGATTGAGTAACAGCCGCTACAAACGCGAGGTTCTGTAGTGAAGGTGTTTGCCTTCGCCTTCGTGCAATTTCGATTCTTTCGAGTTGGTAGACTTTCGCAACCTTGGCGGGGGCTCTTAGACTTTGTTGAACGTTTCTACGTGGGACGGCGCCATCATTGCATCATGATGGTGCCACTACTCGCCACGTGTACCCCTACACGCCTTTACATCTTCCTATGATTTATTGGGATGCATCCCCTCCACATATGTGTCCATTCATCTGGCCGTTTGCATTCTCCTTTGCTTATATATACACTTGCAGAACTTTCTTTCATTTCTCTCACCTCCACTTCCTTCCCGCAATATCGGAATTCAGCAATTGTTTGTCATGGCAGGTTTTTATTTTTCCAGCGTGCCAAAGCTCAAGATAAGACGTGGTAGAGTTATGGGTGAAAATGAAGATATTTATCCTAAGCCTCCGGTACCGTGCACAAGGTCTGTTCTGGAGATTGTCGTTCTATAGGTACCAAAAGCAACGGTGAGCATTTCTTCCACCGTCTCGTTGGCGTGGGGAATAAGAGCAGAGGTTCCTTCCGCTTCGCCTCCTACAGGACCTTTATTTTCGTCAGAAAATTTTGAACGATCATACAAGAGGAAGATGGTTGTTGATGGTGATGGAGAAATGGCCATTCCAGAAAGGGACATGGAGGATGATGAGAGATGTGGAGGATTCTCGAAAAAGGCTAAGCGGGACTTGAAGGCTCCTTCTTGGGGGGCCAAGAAGTGCGTTCATCGTGCTCGAGGCGTAACCTAAACCTCTTCTCCTCCTCCTCCTCCGCCTCCCAGCAGGTCCGAGTATATCAATATCGAGTCTCGTCAGAATGAATTGGACCCATTTTGGAAAAATTGCCAGCTCCGCCGCCATAGCAGCGGCTTCAGTTCATAAGTATTGGACTTTTGCCTTTGCGAAGGCCGCAAACATAGAATTGATGGAGTTGTTAAAACTGGCATAGATGTATACCTCCCAAAGCCACGTACTCAACTGTGAGTTGTATAAGGTGTTGGCGATGAAGGTTGATGAACTGTGTTCAACGATCGGAGGAGGAATGATATCGACTAGTTGCGTTTAGAGAACAAGCCTTCCATGCGCAACTCACTCTTTTCGAAGATGCGAGGGCACGTGCTATATATAACATAACCATAAGCTGGAATGATCCAAATGATGTGTGTATAGGCTCAGAGGAAGGCTGAGTCATAGCTAAGGGCTTGTCAAAACATGATCCATACCAAAGATAAAGAATAGATCGAGGCCTTGGCGGAGTTATCGAGGGCCAAGGATTTGTTGGCTAACCTTGGGGTCCCTGGTTATACCGACCCCAAGGGTCCATCTGGGACTTAGGGGCCATGCTTCTTCACAACACTCGTCAATGTTGCTTTCCTAATTTCAGAAATGTAAATTTTTTGTGGAGTACATCTTTTATTAAGAGCGTCATTCTCTATGACACACATTAATGTTTATATGAAAATGAGTTAGTTGTTTATCCAGCGAGTTAAAAGAAGTTGGCTGCGAATCACACTCACTCGTTGCCGAATTCTCTTTACTTGTTTAAATGTGCGTTGAATGTTTATCCAGCGAGTTGACAGAGTTGGCCGCAAACCACACTCTCTCGAGTTGATTGCGTTGAATGTTTATCCATGAGTTGATGAAACTACACTCCTCGCCGCCAAATTTTCTTTTCTTGTTTGATTGCACGTTGAATGTTTATCCAGCGAGTTGATAGAGTTGGCCGAGAACCACACTCCCTCGTTGTCGAATTTCTTTTTCTCACATAGTTGGGCAGAGAGTATCTCGGTTCAAAAATAATAAATTTTATTAAAACAACGCGGCGGTTGAACGAGGCCAAAGACAATGCTGAAAAATTGAGAAATGAAAAAGAAAACTACTAGTAATATGGACGTAGGTGAGTGATGTTCTAGGGATGCCTCATCTCTCTTCCTTATGAATCCTCCAATCTGTAGGTCCCATGCCGAATTTTTCCTATGATCTTGTAAGGTCCTTCCCAAGTGGGTCCGAGGGTTCCAGCTCCTACCTCTTTATTAGCTTGAAACACCTTTTTCAGAAAGAAGTCGTTGATGTGGAAGTTCATGTTCTTAACATTTGAGTTGTAGTATCTGGCCATTTTTCTTTGATAAATCGCCAGGCGAAGTTGTGAGTCTGCATGTCTTTCATCCTGCAAGTCTAGGTCTACCCTGCGTAGATCCTCATTGGCCACTTCGTCGAAGTGTAAGTGCTTAGGAGAGGGTATCCCTATTTCGACGGGAATCATCACCTCCGCCCCATATACCATGGTAAAAGGAGTTTCGCCAGTCACCATCAAAAGTAGTTCGATATGAAGACAAAGTCTTGGGTAATTTCTTAGCCCATCCTCTTTTAGCTGATTCTAGTTTCCTTTTTAGGGTGTGCTTGATGATCTTGTTGACGGCCTCCACCTGGTCGTTAGACTGGAGATAGTAGAGAGTGGAGAAATCTCTATGAATGCCCAGCTCTTCGCAGTTCGAGTTTAATTTCTTTCTAGCGAACTGTGTACCATTGTCAGAAACAAGGGAGTGGAGTATCCCAAAGAGACAGACAATGTTCTTCCAAACAAACTTCCATTGTTCTCCTTCGTGATCTTGGCTAAAGGCCCAGCTTCGCACACTTGGTAATATAATCCACCGCTACAACCGCAAATTTGACCCCACCCCTTCTGGTTGGGAGGTGACCTATGAATTCGATCCTTCATTTGGCAAAAGGTGTACAACAACGAATTTCGTACTTTCTTGCATAAGCATGCGAATCATTCTTCATGGTTGGCCAATAGTATCCTTGCTTCAATGCCTTTTGTGCAAGAGCCAATCCTCGTGGTGATTACCGCAAATTCTCCCATGTATTTTCTTCATCACGTAATTTGCCTCATCTTGAGTGATACAGTGTAGGAGGGGGTGGCTAAAACCTCTCTTATACAAGATCTCATCCTGTAGTACGAATTTCGTTGCTATCCGGCGGAGTTTTTGCGCTTCTTTTCTGTCGTCCGATTGAATTTGGTTGGTCAAATATGCAATGATTTCCTTCATCCATTTAGGAGATTTAGAAATCATCATGGTTTCCAGTGGTAGAGTTTTATCAGTGGACGATCAGCTGAGCTTGTCGACTGGGATAGCCCTCATCAAGTCGGAGTCCTTGCTGCTCACCAATTTTGAAAAGGCGTCGGCATAACCATTTTCGATTCGCAGAATTTGGAAAAGTTCAAATACCTCAAAGTGGAATATGAGGTCTTTGGCCTTTTTCAGGTATGCCACGATGGACTGCTCGTGGGCCGTGAACGTTCCGTTGACTTGGTTAACCACTAGTTTCTTGCGAATCATCAGAGATCTGAGTTTTCTTGCCTTCATCTCTTGTACCAACCTCAAGCCTCCTAGGAGCGCATAGTATTCGGTAGCGTTGTTCAAGGCTTTGAACTCCAGGCGAAGCGCGCAGTTGAGATTATAGCCATCGGGGTTGATCAGCAAAATCCCAACTTCTTTTGAGGATCCGTCAACATACAACTTCTATGTTGGTACCTCCAGTGGCTCGACTTGGTGGCCTTCTAAGATATGGGCAAACTCAGCCATGAAGTTTGCCAAAGCCTGTCCCTTTATGGAGGGTCTTGGCTTATAGGAAATATCGAACTGGCTGAGCTCGATCGACCACTTTATCAGTCTTCCCAAAGTGTTTGGCTTCTGGAAAATCTACCTCAGATGGAGGTTCATCAGGACATCTATGCTATGCGATTGGAAGTACATTCGAAGCTTTTGAGATGCGATGATTAAAGATAAGGAAATTTTCTCCATGTCAGGGTACCTTGTCTCTGCATCTTGTAGGGCTTTGCTCATATAATACACGAGGTAGATGACCTCATTTCTCCGAACCGAGCTTACCGCCTTTTTGGATACCGCGAGGTAGATGAGCAAAGTTTCCCAATGAGGACCTTGAGTTCTTGGAAGGCCTTCTCGCATTCCTCGGTCCACTCAAATCTTTTCTCCCATTTGATGGTCTGGAAGAAAGGCTAGCAGCGGTCGGTTTATCACCTTTGATATGAATCGATTTAGGGTTGACAATCTTCCTATCAGGCTCTGAACCTCCTTGGGGAAGATTGTGATCGCATATCGACGAGTGCTTTGATCTTTTGGGATTGGCCTCTATTCCGCATTGGTTTACTATATAGCCGATGAACTTCTCTGGATGCGACTCTAAAGGCGTACTTTGAGAGGTTAAGCTTTATTCGGTATTTGCGAAGATTTTGAACATCTCCCTCAAGTGCCCAACGTGATCCTCGGCATTCACGCTCTTCACGAGCATATCATCGACGTAGACTTCCATGGAATTTCCAATCAGCTTCGAAAATATACGGTTCACTAACCGCTGATATGTGGCTCCCGCATTCTTGAGGCTGAAAGATATCATTTTATAGCAATACAGCCCTCGATCCATGACGAATGAGGTGTGTTCTTCGTCCCCTACGAACATCGGGATCTGATTATAACCAGAGTAGGCATCCATAAAACTGAGCAGCTTATGGCCGACAGTCGCATCGACCAATTAGTCGATGCACAGTAGTGGAAAGCTATCCTTGGGGCATGCTTGATTCAAGTCCAAGAAGTCTATGCACACTCTCTACTTCTTGGTGCTCTTCCTTACTTAAGACAGATTGTTGGATACCCACTGGGGGTATACTACTTCTCTAATGAACCCGTTCACCAGTAACTTGTCAATCTCTTCTTTTAGGGCACCATATCTCTCGGTGCTCAAAGGCCTTCTTTTTGTATCTTGGGCCGCACTTTTGGATCCATCTTCAGGACATGACAAGACACGGATGGGTCGATCCCTACCATGTCACTATGTTTCCACGCGAAAACATCGATGTTTTCCCACAAGAACTATTTTATTTCCTCCTTCATCTTCTCGTCTAGCTTTTGCCCTACTTGCAGCATCTGAATAGGGTTTGAAGGATTCACAAGAAATGTCTCCAGCTCTTCTACTGCGGAGGCTAAGGAATCCAAGCCTATGATCCGAGGGTATAGGTCCTCGTCCAGTATCATTTCTTCCTCAATTATTTTAGGGTCAACATCCATTGGTTCCGTGTGTATCGTCATCACCGCCGGAGGAGATTTTCGCAGTTCGCGCCTTTTGGAGTGCATTCATGTAGCAGGACCTGGCCTTCGTCTGATTACTGCGAATCTTAGCGACGCCACCTGGAGTTGAGAACTTCATCACCAAGTGGTGTATGGAAGTGATTGCTTGTAGGTCTTTGAGCACGGGCCTACCCATGACTCCGTGGTAGGCGGAGCGGTAGCTAGTATCTACCACTCAACTCCATGAATTTCTTGAGATGACACTTATTCGGGTCTCCAAGCTCCATTACTTAGTTTAGTAATCCTCCCCGTGGGACAAGGCTATCCCAATGGTGAAACCGAACAAAGGTTTCAAAATGGTTGTTAATTTGTCATCCAACACTGTCCATCGATCAAAGTTTCTACAAAAGTTATGGCCATTTGAGAGAAATGTATATTAGTGTAGTCATGCGATCGCCTGAGCTTAATAAGATGGCTGACGCTTCCATCATCGACCAACATCCGTCCCTTCAAGTTTCATCATATCCGGGTGATGAACCCATGATCCATTTCTAGAATAATTAATTTTGATTTATTTGAATCTACAATTATGTGCGCAATAATTGTATGAGTGTTGTGGTTTGTTTTACTATCGAAAGATCGGCGTGCTAGACAACATTTTAATTAACTTAAAGTCCGATAAGGGATAGAAATATACGAACCACCTTAAGGCATCGCAATGGGGATATGTGTATGAGAGAAACTGTTAAATAATCTAAGGATATTGATCTTCATCGTCTTCCTCGATGAGCGAGATGATTCAAGATTAAGGTGAGGAGCTTGGCGGTGTCCGTGAACCTCCAACTCTCAATCCGGCTCTTCTCTCATCGCTAACATCCGCCCCGGTCCGCTTTTGCGTGGTTTCGGCGGTGTCCGTGAACCTCCAACTCGTGAGTTCATCGTGTGCCCTCTGACATAGGGCCCTCCTATGATCGTATTGATTTCCCATATTGTTAGGTTAATTTCATATTGTTGTTCAAAAACAAAAAGATGATAGGCCAAATACCTCCGATCTCTATCGTAGGTGCTAAAGAAGAATGAGAAGAAGCCCGAAAAAAAGCAAAAAAGAACATAACCTCTGTTTGGTATGTTGAGTTGGAAAGAGTTTGATATTAATATTTATTATTATTACTTAGTCCTAGAAAGCGATTAGTTGCCTCTTGTTCTTTTATTTATCACGTAAGAAATTAAGATAATGTGTGGTTATACTAAATTAAATAAGATTAGAAATGGATAAATTTAATTAAGTACTTATAAACACTCTCTAATCTTATTAATAACGTGTAATCACGTTATTTTTATTCATACATTTTATAAAATCGTAACTTTCTTCCACTTTTTATTTATATATATTTCATAAGACCTATTACTTATAAATTTCACTTAAAAATAAATTATAAGTTAATGGGAGATATTCCATTTGGTTACAAGCCATTTTAAGTGAACAAAAAGAATAAAGAATAGTGTTGACAGTTCACTATTGTCTGCTTTTTGCAGCATCCATTGTGATTTTGTTCCATATGTCAAATGCCCGCAAAAGTGCATTTAATAATACTGAAGTTTGATTATTCATCAAGCTTCTAACACCAGTCAAAGGATTAATTGGTTACTCTTTTTGCTCGTCTCTTTGGTGTTTTGATCCAACGTTGCAAACACATTTATAACTTGTTTGGTAACAAGAATGGATATGGACTCTCTTTTATTGAAATCTCGTATTTGGTCCAAAAAATATATATTTTTAGTATATAAATTTTTTTTTGAAAAAATATATATTTTATATAGAAATTTTATTATTTGTAATATATTAGTTCGGTCTAAAATTTTTTTTAGCTCCTTTCTAAATCCGCCCCTGTTTGACAAGATCAAACGTCAAATTTTGTTTTATACTGTATACTAAATTTAGTTTTTAAAAAAGTTAAAACTTTGGACTAAAATTAATCTTTGCTTCTTTAATATAACATCGATCTGGACGGTTTGATTTGTTCAATTAGTAGATAATTGTGCTCGCTCTCTTCCTCTATCGCCTTCGTCGCCTCCTTTTATCTCGATGTTTTCTATTTTTGCCTTTTTTTTCTTGTTGGTCTTTATTATTCTTTCTTTCCTGAATAAGCTTCATTATTCTTTGGGATTGGATCTGGAAAACATGTTGAAAAAGAGAATTGAAAACTGAAAAGAAAGTGAGAAAAAAGTATGTATTGTGAAGTAAGATTGACTTGGCAATAGGAATAAAGATGGTGATTATATCAAGAAATCATCACTTAATTGTCTGAAAAAACATGAGAATTAATTACAATCATTGCACATGATTCAATGCTGTCGAATTTGGATTTACATTAAATTCACCGCCATTAATAAATTATTAATTAACAAAAGTGATTTTCCATGTTCAGCTTATACTACATGATCATAGTTATTAAAAGCTGGCGGGTCCGATCAAAAACCGACGACTCGGTGTCCCAACCGTCTGGTTCTCTTAATTGGACCGCCCATCAATTGAACCGTTTACGACCCAGAAAAATCGACGATTTTTTTAGTAACCCAGTGACTTGGCGGATCATTACATAATGAAAATTTTCAATTTTTTATTACTATATTCTACCCAAAAATGCACCAAGTACTTCTTCACCGATTAATGACATCTTAATGTAATGAAGTACAATAATTTATGTTATTTTTTACAAGAATTAGTTGATGATACTAGTAGTCTCGTACTTATTTTGATAAATAAATTTTTGATGGTGATGATTTAACAAAAATAGATTTACCGATTCGACATGAATTGACCTACCGGTTCAACCACCGAATCACCGGTTGAACCAAAAACCGAAGACCCGCCTTCTTGTACGGGTCGATGTCCGAGCCGGATTTGATAACTATGTACATGATAATTGGTTGGACAAGAATTTAATCAATTTATAATAATAAGATTTTTTGAGTTATGAGAAAAATGTATAAATTTTAAATTATAATACATAAGTACATTTTAATTTTTTAGGACATCTGATTATACGAAGGTGAATACTATAGTGGAAAATTTTTCGATGATAATTATTAATTAATGTAAAAGTTCGATTTTTGCAGTGTTGTGCAAAAACACTTTTAATTACTTAGATTTATGAATTTTTAGTTTAAATTTTGTCATATTTCTTCAAAAATATATGATAGTTGCTTTGGACAAGAATGTGCATGAATCATATTTTTACTTTGCGTAATGTTTCATGAAATTATTTAGATTTGACTATTTTTAAGATAGACGTAATATGATTTTATATCTTTAAGTTGAATTAAACCATGCAACTCTTATTATAAAAAGACATTTTACGTATATGAAACAGTTAAGAAGACAATCAAGTCGAGACAACAAATCTGCACTCCATATAAATATTGTACTAAAAAGGTTTTATAGTGTCATTTTCGATTTTGCTCTTGTAAAAAGTGCTTTTAATTACTTATTTTATGAATTTCAAATTCTCATATAATCTTGTCCTATCCTGCTTAACTAAATTAAGCTTTTACCTATATTAAAGAGAAACTGACGCATTTCTCCTCGATCTTTTAAGAAAGTAGCAAAAATATCCTGATCTTTATTTTTAGTGGTAAATCATCCTCAACCTTTAGAAAATTGCAGCATTTCATCTTCTTGGGTATTATATGACAAATTTGCTCTATTATTTAAATAAACAAAAAGAAATGAAAGCTAAAAAAATATTAAAGGAAAAATTGAAGCAAGAAATGCAAATGGGTCTAAAAAGAAAATAACTTTTAATAAAAAATGTAAAAAAATATTTCATTATTAGTAAATGATGAAAAACTCATAACAAGCTTTTTCAAATTAAAATGATGATTAAATACATTAATAATACTTTTGATATACAAATGGTGGATTTGAGTAGAGAAATGTTAGGGGGATGATGGAGTGGAGAAGCGAAAGAATTTGGGGGTGTTATTGGTTTTGCATTGAAGTATTGAGCTTTGTGGAGCAGAGGCAGTTGAAACGGCGATGGTAGACAGTGTTGTGGTGGTGGTTCGACAGCAGATATTGGGGTTAGAAACAATAAGAAATTGGGGACGCAGTGTTGAAGCGTTGTAGATAAACTCACTTGAATCTAAAACTGAGTTTGGAATTGGTTGGACTAGGCTTCGATTTTCTTTGATTATTGGTAAATCTTATTTTTGATCTTTTGGAATTGATGTACAAAATACTTTTTGCCATCCCAAAACCATTGTATCACAATGAATGCAGAACATTTTTGTGTTGGAAAAGACGAAGTATTTTTTTTATTTTTTCTCTAATTTTTATTTAATAAGACTAATTTATCTAGTAACAAAACATTGGTGATTTTACGGGGACTAGGTTAGGTTGGTTAGAATAGGGTAAGGGTGGCGGCATGCAGCCAGAAGCGAGGGTTGGCAAGGAATGTGGTTGGCCATGGATGAGGTTGCATTCGGGTGTGGGTTTGGTTGGAGAAGATGAATTTTTTTTTTTTTTTTTTAATCAGTTTTTTTGAATTATTGTTTTTTTTTTTTTTGAATTATTATTTTGGGATTCATTTGCACTTTTTGAAAAGTTTTGGGATTTTCGCTGCAATTTTTTAATTTTATTTTCTTTTCATTTTATTTAAAGAGGTAGGCAAGTTTTTCATATAATGCCAAAAAGAAGAACTGCGCCAATTTTCTAAAAATTAGAGATGATTTGTGTAAAATAGTAAAAGTAGGGATATTTTTGCTACTTTCTTGAAAGGTTACATACGAAATTTGCCAATTTCCCTAAATTAAATTAGTTCCAAAGATTGGGTGAAAATAATATATAGCTAAGTTATTTGAATAAACGTAAGAGGAAATTTTGAAGAAATGCTTTGTTTGAATAGGGAAAAAAAAAAAATCAATTTGAATCTAATTTAGAATCAATAATTGAACTGATTATATGTCAAAAATTAAAAATATTAAAACATATTAATTTAATTAACCTAAGAACATGGTTGCAGGGAATAAAAATGCCCCAAGAGGTGAAAATAGCAAATAAAGGGGACAGAACATGAATATTAGGAGTCGTATCATATGTATGATCCCATGTTGTTGTGCAAGAGCAAGAGTGAGAATGAAGCATATGGTGGAGTATGGAGACAATTCACGTGGAAAGATTCATTGGATTGCATTTGGTAAAACCAACCAAACCAAACAACACATTATACTATTTTTTTATAATTGATAGAGAGATATGGTAGATAGGTGTATTCAAGACTCTTCTATGGTATCCTATGCATTAAAATTCAATTAACGTATACAACATATAAATTCAATTTTCACATACGACAAAAATTGAAGGGGGAGAGAGAATCAGAACATGTAATTCTGGTTGAAGCCAGAATTTTAGGAGAAAAATGATGACATAAGTGTTCGGTTCCGCTTCGAAAAAAATTAATTTTTTAAGTACAAATTTTTTTCATAACAGTTCGATTTTAGAGTGCATTTTTTTTAAATAGTAGTAATTCCTTCAAAAATTCTTGATTCCACCTTTGATAAGGTGCTTTTGCCATCAACACGTCATCGTGAATATACACTCGAGCCCTAATCACACTACACTTCTGAGAATTCGTGTAGTGTTGTGTCTTTTTATTTTTCGCACGCAAAGAAATAATTAAAATGTGGGCTACAATTATTTCTTTAATTTCGTGCTACATGACATAATCATTGAATTCCTAGAAACTTGTAGAATAAGAATTCAATACACTCGTAATTTTCTATTTTCTTTTTCCTTTTTTTACTCTATCAAATTTAATTTTATTAACCAAGTAGTTCTCGCTTCTAAACTTGCAATTTCTTTGCATAATTTCACAAATTATAAACAACAAAGTCAAATTTTTGACTCGTGAGATTTACAATTTGCATCATCTATGCTTTGATATCCAGAAGATAACGACTTCCATCTCTCTTTAAAATGTTTTTTTTTTTTTTTTGTTCAATTTTTAATAAATTGATAAGAGTCTACGTCGTCGTCGTAATAAATCCAGAGAAAAGGGAGTGAAAATAATGGTTGATAAAGCGCGTGTGGCGTTGGTGGGTGTCCATTTAGTTATTGCTTTTTGGCTTTTTGGCTGTTAACGTAAGATGTAAACTACTAAACTTCCACTTCCACACATGACAAATCCCAAAAGTGAACATAATTAAATTCAGATCACAATTGCTGGAAAAAGCTTTTTATGCTGCCTTCACTCACTCACCCAATCAGATTCTATTTTATTTCTTATATCTATTTTATATAATGCAATTAATTATTAATTAAGTCATTAACCATATTAGTTATTTCATTAATTAGGGTTCAGGTGTTAATATCATCTCTTTACTGCAAAATATCACTTCCTGAAAATCTCAAACAAAATTTCGAAAATTATCTAAATATAAACATAATAGCTAGTTGAAAACGTTAGCTAGCTAGCTAAGCTATTATGTGTTCATATATCATATAATTCTTTATATAGTACCGAGACGTATCTTAACTCAATTTAAGTTAAGCATGTCAATAAATTGAGGTTTTGAAAGGGTAATTAATTGGGTGTATATAATCTTGAAGAATCAATGCACAAGAAATGTTTTTAACCATGAAATGACATTCAAGAAAAGGGCAAAGATTTGTGATTTAAGGTAACTAAAAAAGTAGATTGAGTTGCAGAAAAATACAAAACAGTTTATGATATAGACATGTTACAAAAGTTGTTCACTTGTGAAATAAGAATAAAGAAATACCAACCACCTTTGCCTCTCTCTCAATTACCTTCCAATGCACGCCTCCCCTCACACCCACCCACCCCTTTTTCCTAATCTGTATATTGAAGTAAAACTCATACCCCCACCCCATCCCACCCCACCCTTTTTCCTATTCTATACATTGATCAACCCCACCTCGAGGTAAAACTCCCACCTCCACCCCACCTATGCATTGTCCACCCCACCCAACCCCCCCAACCCCACCCTACCCTTTTTCCTCGTCTATATATTGAAGTAAAACTCATACCTTCTTCTCTTCCATCTCTTGCTCACAACCTCTCCACCACTCACCCCACCCCACCCGACCGATAAACAATGTCTACAGATCTTGAATTCAGACAGAAATTGGTCGATATCAGATTACCAATAATAAAGATCAACTCTTCACAATCGTCTGATATTACTGATCATGATCAAAATTACACAAATCAAACCTCAATCAACGATGAAGATTGCCATACACCAAAGTCTCCACAACACATGATTCCCAAGATTGTCAGCTGCCCACCCGCCCCGAAAAAAACTACCCGGGTGCCTTCATGCAAGAGAAAATTGTCGGAATTGCAATTTTTCGAAGTCGTTTCAAGAGAAGAGATTGAATCGTTCTTCAGGATTGTTGAGGCCAATATCAATGGCGCCACCAAGAGAAGATGCTTTGTGTAAATCAGAAAGACAATTTAATTACACGGTTAATTTCTTGTGGATTATATATATATGGTTTGAATTGCAAGATCAGGTAGTTATATATGTATGAATTATATATGTAATTACACCTTCTTCTTCTTCTTTTTAATTGTGAAAATTATGATTTTAGATTCAGGAAAATTTGTTCCTGAAAATTCAGACTAAATTTGGATCTGAATTACAGGTTTCACATAAATTTCAGATATATTTGTTTTCTCCTTCTAATTATTCATCTATTCGACTTGTTTATTTTGTTTTATTAAACGTGTCATTTACAATAAATAAGTTTTTAATTTTTTTTCTCTTCTTAATATCATTCAAACTTACCTAATACACGTGTGAACTGAGAAAATAGAGAAATTTGAAGGACAAATGTTGCACGTTTGACAGTGATGAAATTATTTTGTAAGTACTTATAAATTATGAATTTTTAGATAATAAATAAATAATAAATTATAAATTCATCAAAATATATTTGACTAACTTAAATTATAATCTAAATTTAGCCATTTACGAGCTAAGTGTTTTTTTAAAAAGGAATTTGGAGTTTTTGGTTTGGTTAATTAATTATTTATTATTATTAGTTGTAAGGATTTGATGGGATAATCATTTTAATAAGGATAATGTATTAATATTTATTTCTGAAGTTGGTATGATGGTTGATCTGTATTATGTTTGACATTACTTTGAGTAACTGACACGGCTTTGGGATTGATAAACATTATTTTCTTAATTTCTCTCTCATGTTCAATAATATATATAGAGAGAGAGAGAGAGAGATATTGTTTGACATTATTAATAAATATAATTAGATAATGTTTGCTGCTTGATCATGCAACATATATATATGATATATATTATTGGTGGCATAGGGATCATTTTCCCTGTTTAATAATTCAGAAGTTTAAGAAGAAAGAACTATAAATACGATACTAAACGTGTTTTTGCAAGATAATAGATAAAATTTTAATTTATTTTTTAATATATAATTTTTACTATCTGACTTTTTTAATTGGCACGATTCGATAGAATTAGAGAAAATTAACCGTGTGCTTATTATACGGGCAAAGTTTTAATTTTTATTTTTTATGAGATATTGTGCAGCTCACCACAAGAAACAATCTATACAATCCCTTCAATATTTATTAGGTCATATTTATTTAATAAAATGTATGATCCCATCTCATACTATATCTGGCCCATGTCTCATATATTACATTTTTTCCATGTGCCAATAATATCTCCAGAATTAAATGACATGAAACAAAAAGGATATACTTTATGAAACCCAAATTTTTATTTCACTGAGCTACACTTGATGAGTAAAGGTGGGCCGGGTTGTTTAGGCTCTTGTTTACTCGATCTTTTTTAGCTTAAATTAAGTTCGATATGATTTGAGAGACATGTCCGTTTCGAGTGGTGGTCAAGTTGGGTATTTTTAGAAATTGACTAAAAAATATTTTTCTTATTTTTATTGAATCTCGTGACGTGCTCAGTTTGGCACGATCCAAGACACTGTCCAAGAAATTGTGTCGAGTATCGATTTGTTTAAAGATTTAAAAAATACGAATCATACTAAATCGTTCGGAACAATTCACTTTTTCACCACTACGTAAAATTGAACATTATAAAAAATAGCATGCTTGTTCAACATATCTAAACTAAGGGTTTTGATCTAATGCTCTATATATTGGGACAAATGTCATGCACTCATTGGGTGAGTGCATTATAACAATGCACACTAAGGACATTAGATCAAAATCGTCCAAACTATTATGGTTTTAAAGCACTCAAACTTGTATAAAAAGATCCACATAGGTTCCATGGCTGATTTAGTGGCTACATAATTTTGACAAGTCAACTAATTAGCTTCACTTTGACGAGTCTAAGAAAGCTAATAAGTGGTAAAAGTAGATTGGCTAGCATTAATTAAAGATTGGTCATAGTACATGACCAAAGAATCATAAGTAAGAAGCCTTTATACAAGAGCTTAAGTCTTAAGCCACGCATAGTATCTTGATTTTCACGGAATGAAGTAAACTCTTATTAATTTTACTTTAGACAAATCTTTCTTATATAGAAGAAAATATTGGATAATATTAAATAATATATAAAAAAAATTAAAATTTATATATTATATTGTCTATATATTAAATATGTACATAAATTATATTTGATATATAATAAACATGTATGAACATTATAATAAATAATTTTTTAAATTTTATTTAATACTTTACACTTCCCTTACAAAAGAGTCAATTAGTGGTGTCAATCCGGGATCGACGGGCCGGGTCGGCCCTCCTCCGATGAGACCCGTGAACGGCCCGCGTTCCCCGTTCGAAAAAGCCCGCGTCATCGCGGGTTGCGGGTAGGGTCGGCCCAAATTTTTTTTTCAAAAAGCCCTACCACCCATTGGCCCATACGGGTCGAGCCCATATGGGCGCGATTCGATCCGGTTCGGCCGTATGAATAAAAATTAATTTTTTTTGAAATTACTAAAAAATTTAGTTACTTATTGTAATTCAAAAAAAATGTTTACATATATAACAAAAATGTGTTAAATTACTAAATAGAAAATAAATAACAATGATAAATTCACATTTGTTAATTTTTTAATTCAATTTCTATTTTTATTTATATATTTAAAGACTAAAAACGTGAATGCATCTGTCACATCTTTCACTTTAAACCATTCTCTACCATTTGTTTTTTTTTTTTTTAAATATCATTTCAAATAAGGAAGTTTGAATTTTCTCGCTCATTTTTTTTTTAAAAAAAATCAAAGCGGTTCACGGCCTACCACCACGGGTTGGCCTCTTCGCCCGTGAACGGCCCGCGAGTTAGCCTCTTCCCGTGAACGGCCAGCGGGTTGGCCTTCTCGGCCGTGAACGCCCGCCTGGGTTCACGGGCCCGCCCACCTGCCCGGTCGAGGCGGGTGGGCGATGCTTGGATTCGGTCGCCCGCCCGTCTTGACACCTCTAGAGACAATAAATTTTCAAAATCTACGTAGAAGAAAAGGACAAGATAAGCTAATACACTTCAAATGCGAAATCATTGGTTTGTGAAGGTTTTACGCACTCTCCAACCATTGAGCAAAATAGTAAATGTTGACCTCCTTCTCCCTCCGTGTGTTACCCTTTTTATTTGGACTGCCACGTGATTTATTCAACCACACAAATATACCTAAGATCGAGTGGGTAGATAACCAAAGATAAAGAGAAACACATTATGGCAGAGGTAATAACTTGAGGGTCCCTAATTAACGATTTCTCAGGTAGTTATAACAATTGAAGAATATATTAGTATGGATGACTTGACATTTCTTGTGAGAGTAATATTTCAACATTCCCTTTTTGTTGGAATGGGTTTGCTATATATAGAGAAATCTCAATTGATAAACCCCTTTGGATGCGTAACAAATGGCTCAATCTTAAGAACCATTACGTCACATCACTAGCATTTATGAAGAAGTCCCTTTCAGCCGCAAACTAAGGGGCTATGATTGCGATAAGTCGCATTGACAGGTTGTCCCATCAGTCCTTTCAAAACTGAATTGCAAGTTTGGCAGAGAGGCTTTCTCAGCACGCAACTAGGGTCGGACTTTTACAGCCTCGGTTGCCAAAGCTCCTCGGCATAAGTAGTCTCGATGAGTCTAAGCTCCTCAAGACAAACAAATTTCGGTTGACTTTGACCGCATCCAAAGTGTAAGATTTCCCGCCCACGTGGGATTGGGGCGTAACAATAATCCCTCAAGTTCAAGACCTTTGTCATTTATGAAAGGTGCTGGACTTGGTAGTGTTCGAAAAGTGGCAGATTTGTAATTGGGAGATTTAGTCCCATAAGGTCTGGACCTCTTATTTATGTGAGGTGCGGAGCTTGGAGTGGGTGATAAATTCAAACCGTAGATAGTGTGCTAAGCGATCTCCATAGCATGGAGAAGCTTGCTGCGGAAGAGCCTAGTCCCAGTGGAAATGGCTTGGTAGCATAAGCGAATCTCCAAAGTTGGAGAAGCATAATGCGGAAGAGCCTAGTCCCAAGTGGGAGATGTTTGGTAGCAAAAGCGAGTCTCCAATATTGGAAAAGCTTGATGCGAAAGAGCTTATTCCCAAGTGGGAGAGGCTTGGTAGCAGAAGCGCATCTCTAAGGGTAGAGAGGCTTGCTGTGGAAGAGCCTATTCCCAAGTGGAAATGGCTTGGTAACATAAGCGAGTCTCCAAATGGTGGAGAGGCTTGCTGCGGAAGAGCCTATTCCTAAGTAGAAATGGCTTGGTAGCATAAGCGAGTCTCCAAAGTTGGAGAAGCTTGATGCGGAAGAGCCTATTTCCAAGTGGGAGAGGCTTGGTAACAAAAGCGAGTCTCCAATGTTGAAGAAGCTTGATGCGAAAGAGCCTATTCCCAATGGGAGAGGCTTGGTAGCAGAAGCGCGTCTCTAAGGGTGGAGAGGTTTGCTGCGAAAGAGCCTATTCCCAAGTGGAAGAGGCTTGGTAGCATAAGCGCGTCTCTAAGGATGGAGAGACTTGTTGCGGAAGAGCCTATTCCCAAGTGGAAATGGCTTGGTAGCATAAGCGCGTCTCTAAGGATGGAGAGGCTTCTCGCAAGAGCCTATTCCCAAGTGGAAATGGCTTGGTAGCATAAGCGAGTATCCAAAGTTGGAGAAACTTGATGCGGAAGAGCCTAATCCCAAGTGGGAGAGGCTTGGTAGCAAAAGTGAGTCTCCAATGTTGGAGAAGCTTGATGCGGAGAGCCTATTCCCAAGTGGGAGAGACTTGGTAGAACAAGCGAGTATCCAACGTTGGAGAAGCTTGATACGGAAGAGTCTAGTCCCAAGTGGGAGAAGCTTGGTAGCATAAGCGAGTCTCCAACGTTGGAGAAGCTTAATGCGGAAGAGCCTATTCCCAAGTGGGAGAGGCTTGGTAGCAGAAGCGCGTCTCTAAGGATGGAGAGGCTTGCTGCGGAAGAGGCTATTCTCAAGTGGAAATGGCTTGGTAGCATAAGCGAGTCTCCAAAGTTGGAGAAGCTTGATGCGGAAAAGCCTATTCTCAAGTGGGAGATGCTTGGTAGCAGAAGCGCGTCTCTAAGGATGGAGAGGCTTGCTGCAGAAGAGCTTATTCTCAAGTGGAAATGGCTTGGTAGCAGAAGCGCGTCTCTAAAGATGGAGAGGTTTGCTGCGGAAGAGCCTATTCCCAAGTGGAAATGGCTTGGTAGCATAAGCGAGTCTCCAAAGTTGGAGAAGCTTGATGTGGATGAGCCTAGTCCCAAGTGGGAGAGACTTGGTAGCAAAAGCGAGTCTCCAATGTTGGAGAAGATTGATGTGAAAGAGCCTATTCCCAAGTGGAAATGGTTTGGTAGCATAAGCGCGTGTCTCTAGGATGGAGAGGCTTGCTACGGAAGAGCCTATTCCTAAGTGGGAGATGCTTTGTAGTAGAAACGAGTCTCCAAAGTTGGAGAAGCTAGCTGGAGAATAGCCTATTCCCAAGTGGAAGAGGCTTGGTAGCAGAAACGAGTCTCCAAATTTGGAAAAGCCTCCTGCACAAGAACCTAGTCAAAAGTGGAAGAGACTTGGTTGTAGAGACTCTTCCAATATCAGATGAGGCATGATATTAGGCTTTTCCCAGCTGGTGCCATGTCTTAATGAAGAGGCTAAGCCCTTGTGTAGGTATGACGCTTCTACAAAAACTAAGTCCCAAATAAAGGAGCTTTGTTTGTAGAGGCCCTTCCAATATCGGATGAGGCATGATATTAGGCTTTTTCCAGCTTGGTGCCATGCCTTAATGAAGAGGCTAGGCCCTTGTGTGGGTATGGCGCTTCTACAAAAACTAAGTCTCAAATAAGGGAGCTTGTTTGTAGAGGCCCTTCCAATATCGGATGATGCGTGTTATTAGGCTTTTCCCAGCTGGTGCCATACCTTAATGAAGATGCTAGACCCTTGTGTGGGTATGTCACTTCTACAAAAACTAAGTCCCAAATAAGGGAGCTTGTTTGTAGAGGCCCTTCCAATATCGGATGAGGCATGATATTAAGCTTTTCCCAGCTGGTGCCATGCCTTAGTGAAGAGGCTAGGCCCTTGTGTGGGTATAGCGCTTCTACAAAAACTAAATCCCAAATAAGGGAGCTTGTTTGTAGAGGCCCTTCTAATAAGCCGCGAGTACCTCTTCGGAGAGGCATACGAGAAGATTTTACCTCAAACTTGATTAAGTACTAGTGCTTCTTTTTATGGGTTGCATTGCCAAATCAAATGATAGAATGATAGGCGTGGCACTTCTATATGGCCAGTGCCTCTTCTTAGAAGTCTAAACTTGCAAACAATCGAAACTTGATTTATAAATATTCAATTGCCGGTGCCTCTTCTTAGAGGTGTCACATAGGCTCCAACGACTTACAAGCAATGCCTTCGAAAATTTAAACCATTAATCAAGTTAAATAAGCTCGTATATATAGTTTTCGAGTGCCTCTTCTTAGAAGCCTCAAACAAGCAAACAATCGAAACTTGATTTATAAATAATCAAATGCCGGTGCCTCTTCTCAAAGGTGTCACCTAGGCTCCAACGACATACAAGCAATGCCTTAGAAAATTTAAACCATTAATCAAGTTGAATAAGCTCGTATATATAGTTTTCGAGTGCCTCTTCTTAGAAGCCTCAAACAAGCAAACAATGGAAACTTGATTTATAAATAATCAAATACCCGTGCCTCTTCTCAGAGGTGTCACATAGGTTCCAACGACATACAAGCAATGCCTTAGGAAATTTAAACCATTAATCAAATTGAATAAGCTCGTATATATAGTTTTCGAGTGTCTTTTCTTAGAAGCCTCAAACAAGCAAACAATCGAAACTTGATTTATAAATAATCAAATGTCGGTGCCTCTTCTCAGAGGACCTATGCTAGCCCCAAATAGTACTTGCATAGCATCATTTATTCAAGAAAACTTCTTTGTCCAAGGAAGTTTAAACCTCTTCTTCAGAGAACCTATGTTAGCCCCAAATAGTATTTGCATAGCGTTATTTCTTCAAGAAAACTCCTTTGTCCAAGGAGGTTTAAGCTTTTGATCACGTTTCACTCGTGGTTGAATGTGTGGTTTTCCACAGACGGCGCCAACTGTTGACCTCCAAAATGGTCGCCAACAGAACCCCAAGCCTCATCTCCTCTCAGGATAACCTTTTTAGAGATTCAACCACACTATATGCCTAGCGACCGGGTGGGTAGGTAACCAAGGATAAAGAGAAACACACTATGGCGGATGTAATAAGAGCCCTAACTAACGATTTTCCGGTTTTAAAAAACTTGAAGAATAATTAGTATGGAGGACTTGACATTTCTTGTGAGAGTAATATTTCAACATCCCCTTTTTGTTGGAATGAGTTTGCTATATATAGAGAAATCTCAACTAATAAACCCTTTGGATGCATGTCAAGTGGCTCAATCTTAAGGACCATTCAGTCCACATCACTAACATTTATGAGGAAGTCCTTTCACCAAAAACTAAGGGGCCATGATCATGATGTGTCGCATCGATTGACAGTGTTGTCCCATCATCCTTTCAAGACCGAATTGCAAGTTTGACAGAGAGGCTTTCTCAAGACGCAACTAAGGTCGAACTTTTACAGCTTCGGTTGCCAAAGCTCCACGGCATAAATAGCCTCGACATAAGTAGTCTCGGTAGTCTAAGCTCCTCGACACAACAATAGCCTCGGTTGACTTTGACCGCGCCCAAGTGGAGCCCAAGTGGGATTGGGGTGTAATAGTAAACATGTTTTATAGGTAATTATATTCACACTATTACATTATTTGTTAATCACAAAATATTTTAATTGTAATAAAGATTTTTAACTATTGCTCATTTTGTATTTATATCCCTAAGTTTTTTTTATCAAATTTTTATCACCAATTTATTAATTTGTACATCTTATCTTTGTCTTTGATAATGATTTCTGCCCAAAAGTTATCTAGGAAGGTGGAATTTTTTTCCTGCCTCTCGTATTTTTAAATAAACAAAATAAATAACAAATATAAAAATTTGAGAAAATATTTTTTCCTCATTTCAATATATATTAGCAGAATATTTATATGAAAATTATCATCAGAGACAAGATATGAAAATTAATTCAAAGTTTAATGATAAAAATATGAAAAAAAAAAGTTAAAAATATAAGTGTCAAAATATCAAAGATTGTGGGGACCTTCGTTGCAATTAAAATATAATGTAGACAATAAAAACTGTAGTGTGAATATAATTATCTTTAAGATGGTTATATTGCCACCACGAAAATTATTTGCTACACCACGTTTTCAAGTATTTTTTGTATTTACAAAATAGTCATAAATAAAATAACATAAATAACCTCTCATTCACTTTCTTTAATTCTTATGTACACTTCAAGTCTCCTAGTACCAATAATTTTCTTTTTTATCTTCTTCTCTCTTTTTTATTTCTTTTGTTTCTTCTTCAATAATATAATTTTCAATTCATATTGATTGAAGACTGAATTGCCAAACATATATGATATGTAATTCAATTAAATTTTGATATTTTAATTGATAATAAATTTTCATATTCTTACTATCAATTTGGCATGGCGAATTCCAAGGAAGCGGATGATTTGTTTTCCTCGTCCTGTCTCCACTAAAATTATGGCAAGAACACAGCATTTGTTTTCACCCTTTTTGTTAGCATTCCTGGTGAAGGTCATCTATATATGGTATTCACATGATTTTTAAAATGCTCTTTATTTTCTATATCAGAGATACGGACTTGTTGTATCCACCTTTCCGCAGCAGCTATCCTGTTTCCAGTTCAACATGATCCAGTCATAGATTTTCATGGAATTCCTAGAAACTCATATGAAGATAGAATGCGCCCGGAGAATCCGGCTTGACTTGTTTTAATCTTCCTTCTATTTATGCTATTACAATCATTTGCATGTAAATTAAGCATTCTTATTCCAACTAAAAATCAAGAATTTATCTTTTTCAAATATAATTAAAAAATAGTACATATGTTTGAAAAACAAAAACAAAAACTCAATCCTTCTACCAATAAAAATTCCTCCTACTAACAACAGTATCCCATTGGTATCTCAAAGATCCACTCAATTTTGTCTCTAATTTATTGCTAGCCTACAATTTCCAAAGCATCAATTTTTTTATTTTTATTTTTTGTAAAACAACAAAACAAAAACAAAAAAAAAAAAACAAAAAATGATACAGAAAAATATGCAAATAAGTGGATAGAATAGAAAGAGAGAAAATATCTTCAATGTCAAAGCAATCTATTATTTTTCTATAACTTTATCAATTGAATTTGCAGAAGAGATGGATGTATCCATTATCTGGGTTTAGTGGGTGTGATTAATGGAGTTGAGAAAGACTAGAGTGTATGGTGGTGTACTAATTACTTTTTCTTTTTATTAGATAGGGTTATATTTGTAAGGGATTGATCTCCTACCCATTTATAATGTCCACATTGAAATAATATCACATGATTGATAGTTCATGATTCCACACTTATGATTTCTATCAATCATGTTTAACCACCTCACCGATAGACATTATATCTCCTACCCACCATGGGTATGAGATCGTGCCCATATTTGTAATATGGTTGTAGTGTGTTTATTAAAAATATTTTTCAATTAATGTGTATTTATAATGTGGTGGGTTAAATAAAAATTGTGGTGGTAATACTAATATATTTATCTTTATCTTATATCTTATAGTTTTGGTTGTACTTAAAATAACAACTTTCCCAACCAACCTCCACCGACAGCCAACTACTACAACCAGATGCGAATATAGGTGACGGTACGGGAGTCTAGAAAAAAAAATTTTTGAAGTGGAAATATTTTTTTTTTTTTGTCAGTAGTTACTCAATTTTAAAGTGTAAAAATAGTAGTTCTTTTTCAAAAAATTATAACTTACTGCAATTAAATCCATAGTCAGAACACGAGAAGTCCTTGTTGGAAACCGCAAAAACTGTAACCTAGGATAAAGATAGCAATTATGGCCTTTTCATGATAGGCATGGCTGTAGCCACTACACTAATGTCCTTATGGCGTGATCAAGAAATGATCAAACAACCTAACTTGGATGAATATGGACGGTTACCGGTTCGACATCCGGGAAAGAGCATTTGGTGGCCAATGCATTATATATGCATGGGGTCCAATAAACCATCTATGCCATGGGCATGCAGTGAGATGATCATACATGGAAAGATCTGGTTGGGATTTTGACAACGGAGGTAAGGTTGTGTTTGATTGCAGTGGAAAATTTGGGTGGCGAAAAAATATTTTCCATGGAAATGAATTACCAAGAAAATTTGGATTGGAAAATGTTAACAAATTTTCCATGGAAAATAAATGGGTTGGAAAAGGTTAACAAATTTTCCATGGAAAATAAATTCTCCTATCCCATGAAAAAATATTTTCCTTGAAAACAAGGAAAATATGGCTAAAAGTGGAAAACATGGAAAATATTTTCCATGGCAAATCAAAAATTTCAATCAAACAAAAGATGGAAAATAAGTGAGAAAATACATTTTCCGGGAAAAATTTTGCCAATCAAATGTACTAAAGTTGGAAAATGGGTGGAAAATGAAAATTTTCCATGGAAAATCAACCCAATCAAACACAACCTAAGATTCTTCAACTAGCAAATTTGTCATTTTAAGTTAAAAGATGAACATATTTGTTATTTTATATTAGAATTGATGAATTGTGCTAATTTTTGAAATGGGTGATTATAATGTTACTACAATTTTTTTATAATTGTACTATATTTTAATTGTTTTTAAGATCTTTAACATTTATTAATTGTAGTACTTGTGTTCTTAATTTTTTTCGTTGAATTCTTATCACCAACTCTTATTAATTAGTACATCTTATTCTTAATGATAGTTTCTGTCAATATATTCAATTTGCATGCTTTGAAGTGAAGAAAAAAATATTTTGTTGCATTTTTTTTTATTTTTTATTTAAATATGATAGGCAAATAAATCATTTTACCTCTCAACCAATTGTTTTGGACAAATATCATTATCAGGTGTAATAATTAAGGAAAATTGGTGCAAATGATCCCTAACCTTTATTTACTTATTTATTTATTTTTTGCACAGAAGCACATAATATATGTATTTTGATGCGTAATTAGTTCTTATTTGATGAAAACAAATATGCACTTAATTTTAATTAGAGAAAAATGCAACTGGATTCTTAACTTTTGCAAAAATTACAAATAGGTCCTTTACTTTTATTTATTTTATAAAAAATTAATAGAAACTAACGAGTTATATATTTTTGTTTTGAATTAACACTTTATTGACCAAATTGATAATATACTAAATTATTATGTATATTTTACGAACTATACAAAATAACTAAAATTTAAGCTCATAATTATTAACAAACATGTTAAATAAATTTATTTATATATTATTTAAAATTTAAAATTTAAAATTTTATTTTAGTGTCACAACATAAAAAGAAAAATAACTTTTGTTACAAACTTGATGCTCAAATATTTTTATTTGATTGAGATATTCGTTTATCAACTACAAAATTAGAGCTCCAATTATATTATTCATATTTTAATATATTGTTTTATTATCATTCAAAAATAAATAACACATAATGTTCAAATTAATTTTTATTAGTATTTTTATATTAACAAAAAACATAATAACATTGGTTCATTGTCATAAAATTATATACGTACGCTATTTTGTTATTTATTTAACTTAATTTTTATTCAAGTTCTTCACATTACATAGCAATTATATGTACTTAAAGCGCAATAATTTTATATTTTTCTCTTATAAAAAATTTAATTGACATGATTATAGTAATATATTTAATATGCTAAATTAAATATTATTTAATAGGTATATAAGGCTCATTTGCACATTTTGCAAAGATTAGAAATCTAATTGCAATTTTTTCAAATTAAAACTAAATGCATATTTGTCTTTTTTTATAAAATTAGGACCAACTGCGCATCAAAACATATATGTTGTGGTCTTATATACCAAAAAATAAACATTATGGACTAGTTCCACATTAAGGGCAAAGATTAGAGACTATTTGCGTCAATTTTTCAATAATTAATGAAAAGTTGAGTGTAAGAATTCAATAAAAAAAAATTGAGGACACAAGTACAACAATAATCAAATATTAAAGAAACTAAGAGCATCTCCAATGCTACTTTCTATTTTTAATGTCCAGCTGATGTGACGATGAGGTGGAAGAACAAAACTCACGTGGTAGCATTTATTGTAGAAAGCTGTCTATTTTTAGACAATCTGCTAGACAGCCTTCCATCCATTTTATTTATTTATTTTGTGTTTATTTCTCTCGTATACTTTTCTCTTCTATTTCCTCTTTCCACACACACTCTCCTAATCTCTTTTCTTTTTCTTGCCACATCACCCAAAATTGCAACATGGCAAAGAAAAATGTTGAAGATATTTGGACGGTATGTTAGACATCCTTCATTTATTTAATGTCTATTAAAATGTGTGCTAAGCCTCTTTTATTTAATTTTTTATAATATATCTCCATCGAAATGTGTGTTAATAATTCTTTATTTAAATTTTTTATTTTATCTATCAATATTTCTTGTACACGTATACTACATATTTCTAGTCCACAACTCCATTGGAGATGCTATTTTTTTTGTCTCTATTTTATTTGTCATATATATATATACATCAATCTATATTATTGCCTTAGAGATGCTTTAAGTACCATTAAAATGTGATGCAACAACAAATAAAAAGTATAGTATGAATATAATTGTCCTTTCAAAAGGTTAAAAATGAATTGTCTTAAAAGAATTTAGATCGAGGTATATTTATTACTTTGCTGAAACGTTGAAGACGAAACGTGTGTGAAACCTAATTGAATTTTGAAATATAACATTTTTGTACTTTTTTAGTTTTCTTTATTCTTATTTATCATTTTGTAGGCGTAGGGGTGGTGGTGGGTGCCAACTAACCAAGAATATAAGTACATTGCTACCAATAATCACATGCTTAGGAACAAATCCAAAATGGCCAACTTGATGATATGTTTGACCATGCTGCATGCATAACGTGCTCATCATGTTGATTAACTTTAATTTGAATAATCTTTTTCAGCTGCTTAATTAGACAAGTAAAAATAAGAAATTTATCATTCTATAATACGATAACATATTTGATACGTTAAATTAGATAAAATTGAACATGCGATTCGATACTGATTCGATAATATCTTATTTTTTATAGCATGTTTGGCATGATTTTTTTAAAAAAAATAATCTCAAACTCATTTTTAACTACATATTTCATGGGATTCACAATTTTTATCAAATTTTCAATTACACATTTTACCAATTTTTTTAAAAATCTCCTAAAAAATAACTTTTAAACTCCACTTAATAGAGACTTAGTTTCGAGACCCTAATTCTCAAGGTTGATTAGTTGCCTATAGGAAATATATATAAGAAAAAAGAAAAGAAATTCGGAAGAAGTGATATAAAATGGATGATGGAAACACAGTATTTTGTACCTTTTGTCTTGTGAAGACGTCTTAGGCCACCCCATAATGAATGTTACTCATGTAATTGTTATACTATTATACTGCTTGCTTATTTAAGGTGGAATTCGATCGTATAAAAAAATAGAAATTAGGTGGATAAGAGAATATATTACTCTCGTTGAAGATAAAAAAAAAATAGAAATTGATAGAAGTCGATAAGTGACCAACAGTGAATTGCGATGAGAAACAGAGTTGAAAATTAGAGATTTTAGGAGATGAGCAATTATTACTCAAAATAGTGAAGACGTAAGTACAATTTTTTTTTTTTTTTTTTTTATTATTTTGAGTAACGGTGAAAATCTCCATATGTTCGGTAATTAATTATCATTGGGAAATGGGGATTCCAATTCCCATTATTCGTGATTTGGATTAAATTCAAAGTTGATAATTTATGAGATTTGTGAAGTTACACTTAGAGGATCTCTAAAAAAATTGTTACATGAGTAAAATGAATAATATTTAAAAAATTCTTTTCTAATATAATTTGACAAAGACTTTCCATATGTTTGGCTTCACTTAAATTATAATTTTAACTGGTTAAACTGGTCAAACATAATTTTCATCTACACATTTTATGAGACCCATAATTTACAACTACTTTTTATCCACACATTCACCAATAACTTATAATATAAGCATTTAAATTATAATTTCAGCACCTCCAAACATATCAGACTAATCTAACAAAGAAAAAAAGACATTAACTAAAGCTCCGTCTAGATTCAGAGACTCTGTTAGACATACTATGTGACGACCCGAATCCTTAACAATCCAAGTGCCACTAATTCGTAAATTAAAACTACTTTGACAGGACTTAAAGTATGCATAGAATTATTAATACAATAAACTAATAATAAAAGTATTTATTATAACAAACCAATTTTTCAAATAGCATAATGAATTCAATAAATTTAACTTAAATATCTTTAATACTTAAATCTAAAAAAAATAACATTGGCTCCATAAATATAATTTATTATTAAGAATTCCTACAACCATAAGCCATCTCCATACCGACCACCTTGAACTGCTAATTTTCTGAAAAATGTGAAACAAACATAACATGAGATAAAATCTCAATAAGTATGCATAAGTAATAATCTTTTCTTGTATATGTATTTCAACAGAAAAATCATACTTGCATAGGGAGACACGAAAATTGAATCGGACTTAGATAGTACCAAATTTTCGTGTGTAGCGCTACT
This sequence comes from Forsythia suspensa, assembly GCA_023638005.1. Taxonomy (NCBI): domain Eukaryota; kingdom Viridiplantae; phylum Streptophyta; class Magnoliopsida; order Lamiales; family Oleaceae; genus Forsythia; species Forsythia suspensa. The sequence goes on along the minus strand of CM042674.1, from coordinate 31,002,437 downwards.
AAACTCTGGTCAATTCTTAACATATCTTGCATAATGTGGACCATAACATAAACATAGCCGTGAAATAACATATAAAAAAAATTATTCATAGTCAACATAACAACACACTTACCTTATGCTTGAAACTTGAAATAATGTAAGATCACTTTGAAAATTAGAAATCATTTTCTCTTCTCTCTCTTATCCTAAATAAATTAAAAGAGGCTAAAATGTGGGTACTATTCAAGTGGTCGTCGAAAACGACACCGTTTGGATGACATCATAATGACATAATATATCTTTTTTTTTTTTGTCCGGTGGAAGATAAAAACGATGTCGTATTAAGCCTTGAAAAATAAATCGGCGTCCTTTTTGTCCTAAATAAATTAAAAGAGGCTAAAATGTGGGTACTATTCAAGTGGTCGTCGAAAACGACACCGTTTGGATGACATCATAATGACATAATATATCTTTTTTTTTTGTCCGGTGGAAGATAAAAACGATGTCGTATTAAGCCTTGAAAAATAAATCGGCGTACTTTTTGTCTAAATGTGGCCCAATTTTATTTCAGTCTCACCTGACATACGCAACCTCTTCTGATACACACAAACTTTTCTTATACTCCACAATCACATACGCAACCTCTTCTGACACACACAAACTTTTCTTATACTCCACAATCACACACATCTTTCTCTCTCTGCTTTCTCTCTCTACGTTCATATTTTTCCCCAAATTCCATCTCCCTTTCCATGTTGTCGCTATTGGTTTATGTTGTTTTCTTTGTTTACCACTGCAGCGCCTTTGGCTTCGTCGCCGACTCCTTCGACCTCGGCCGACCTAACAAGATCTGGTGCTACCTAAGCTATACTGTAAAAATGGCAGCCCAAATTCCACCCCTCATTTAAGCATGTGTACTGCATTTTTTCAAAATGAACAACTTCAACTCAAGTTTTGAACCCTAGGTCCCATTGCCCATGGTAAGTTTTCCGCTTCAACAGAAATCCCTAATTTTTCTTCTGTTGAAGCACCGGGCTTAAGCACCACCAAAGGTACTGACTTTAAGTCCAGAGTTTAATTTTTGGTCAACGAGTTATAAATGTTTGAGGTTTTAGGATTTTTTATTTTGGATTTTTTCATAAATTAGTTTAATTTTCCAAGTTTTGTTTATTTTCTTCGAATCTATTCTTTACTTTCAATAGGTTATATATGTTTGAGACTTTAAGGTTTTTGATTTTAGTTTTTTCAAAAAATTAGTTTATTTTTTAAGGGTTTTGTTTAGTTTTTATTTTTTAAATTTATTGGATGTTTTCTTTTCATTTTAAGATGTATTCTAGGGTAATTGCTTTTGCTAATTTAATTTTTGGAGAATTGGAGTTCTAAATTGACCAAGTTTTCTTATCTTTTCTTGTTTTACTTTTTTTATAGTTTTTTTTTTTCCAGTGGCCGAACTTTCAGGGTCCAATGTTTACTGTTTACTCCTTGCTTCATATGATTCTGATCTAAAAGGGTTCACTTTTATATGTTTGTAGAATTCTTTTCTTTGATGCTTAGATTTATGGGTTTGATTTTTCTTTGTAGGATCATTACTTGAGAGATGAATTTTTCTTTATTCAAGATTCTATTGACTTTGTTTGTGTGCCAATTTGTTTATATTAGAAGACTTTTCTTGAGGGCTAATGTTTATTTTGGTAAATTGAGTCACTAGGTATGATGTTTTGAGTTGGGTAATTTATTTAAGATGATCTTTTCAAGTTCTCGCCTCTCAGGGATTTTATAGGTTGTTGAAATTGCATTCCCTTTTTAATTGCTTGTTCTCTTACTTATCATGAGTTATTATAGACTTAATTTTAATTTACCTTTTTATTTTTATTGGTTTTCTTGGAGGGGTGTGGGTGGTTTTTTTTATTGTTAATTCTTTTGGGTCTTATCTTGAATGTATTTGTTTTATGCATATTTGGTTGCCCAATACATTAGTCTCATTTCTCATGTTCTATGTGCTCCAGTTTATAATATGTAAGATTGAATGTCTCCTTTTTCTTCTTTTCTATAATAAATTAATGAACTTACTTTAACAATTCTTCCGAGAGAGTTCAAGAGATATTTCTTTTCTCAAGAGCAAAACTATTTAATCAACAAGAGAAGGTAGAGTTTAAGCTGCAAACATTATGTGTTTGATTTTACAATAAGAATGTGATGGTTTGGTTGTCTTCTTATTCTGTCCTTTGTTTGATATAGAAACCTCAGATCTTGAGAGTCAATTAATTTAAATTTAACAATCAATTTAGCTTATAATTTTTATTTTGTAACTCTTCTGTAGTTGGTCTTCATTTCATCTTGTTCAATTGCAAGCATGTCAGATCACCATGAATTGGTATTGAATATGTTTATGGTCTTAATTGCATGTTTGGTACCACAACTGAATGACTTGCATTGGTTACTTCTTCCGTCTTAGGTTCAGTGTTCCTAACTTCTGCACTTACAAGTTGGTGACACGGTTTTCATGGCTTACTAACGAAAAATTCACATTTATTTGGGGCCATCTTGTGTTTCTTTTCATGTAGGAACTAATCTTGTTTTTCCTGTTGTATTGTTCCATTTTGCTTGCTTGGCATGATGGGGTGAGGTCTTGGCAATATTTAGGAACTAATATTATTTGGCATTATTTTCGTCCTTGTTTGTGCTGCTTAACAGCTTAAGATTATTTTCATTCATGTAACATTCTCAAAATACATTGTTGACAACATTGAATGAAGTTTATATGTAAATTTCTCTCGAATGCGTGTGTTTCTTTGGTGTTAAGAGTAGGATAGTTGATCTATATTGAATTCATTCATTTGGCTTCTTTGGACACTAGATATTTTGCTCTGCTTGTCTCTTTTCCTCTCTCACTTCTCACCGCTGATAAACCCTTTCAGTTTTAAATTGAAGCTTCAAAATGCCTGAAAACAACATAGTGATAGGCGGAACCTAAATTACCTTTGTTGACACTTGACATCTGTATCCAGGTTGAGTGTTGTTGCATCTACAAAGGTAGTCTCTTACTCATCTATGTCTTGTGACAAAAAATGTATTATGAGTCGTAGACTCTAATGTATTCTAATAACATTTTTTTCTCGTTTCTACAATCAGATAAAAACCTAGATTACAATTTCTACCTACTTTCGTGTTGTAGTTTATTTCATTTTTTAAATAAAATTCATTTCTCTTTCGTTTTGTGTGTTCAGAAAGAAATTTGGTTATTTATGACATACCTTACAGGAAATGTGATATATTCTGCATGGGTTTTAATATCAGGTATGGACTTGTTGCCACAAAATGTTACATTTTTCCATATGTTTGAAACCTATAATTATCTTAACATGCAACCACATTCGTTGCCCTAAGCTTTGAGTTCTTAAACCTCTTGTATTTCACGTGTTTTCTTGATCAAACTTATCATGATAACAAAATTATTAAGTATTTATAACATTGATGTCTATGCTATTCATGATCTTGATATGAAATTAACTCAGTTACATTTATGTATTTCTATATAATGAGCAAATTTATGGGTGCCATAACTCCATTTAGACTTTAGAAGAAACTACTTTGTAATCTTTTCGTGTTAGAATGTCTTGCAAATTGTCAAGTTCGTATGCCAAGTCTTGAATAAGATGCTAACCTTTTTTGAAGGATCGAGTGAGTGAAATATATGGAAGGTTGGAAAATCAGAAGTGTACAAGATGAAGAAATTTGAATACTATAATGCCTGCCTGCATTTACATTGCTCGTTGACGAAAAGGCAAACCATGCATTGTAAAAGGTGTCTACCTCCAATTATTTGCACATTTAGATGTTGTTTTGGTTTTCTTATATCCTGTCTTGGAACTCTTCTTAACCTATGGTTATCAAATAGAAAATTTGCTCTATTGTGAACCCACAAAGAAAGAAAAAGAATTGTTGTGAGACAATTGAAGGTTGAGATTGGTGAATATATATGAAAATGGGTGCCATACATGTTGGGGATTATCTTGTGAGTTGTGATTATAACATAACTTTAAATGAGGTGCTTAATTAGATCTCTTATATCACTTTCAAGTATTTTCGTAACTTTTAGTCTCTTGCTTCTTACATTGCAGGACATGAAATGACAGTGAGGTGCAACATACTAGATAACACGTGTATTGATTTAAAAAGTACTAACAAGCTTTGAGACATGCTCTTTGAACAAACAACAAAAAAGATCCAAAAGACAAATGATTCACAAAATTCAATTGCTCAAGGAAGAAGAATATGTTGGGATCCAAAAGACAAATGATTCACAAAATTCAATTGCTCAAGGAAGAAGAATATGTTGGGATTAAATATTAAAATGGGTCGGGCTGAAAATGGAAAATGATTCAAAACTCTTCTTTATTACTACTGTGTATTTCTCAACAATTAGTCTAAGTTAGTCTATGTTAAGTGGTTTAATATTCTTATGATAAAAACTGTTACTACTCATTTTCATTCCTTTATTAACTGTTAAAATATGTTTTTTTTAGATTTGGATAAATGCTTCAGGTCTTGTTTTAGTGTATTTATTTTGTAAATTTTGGGAAATCTTCAAACAATTTACATTTGTACTTGTATGGTAGCCACGCATTTAAAAATACTACATTTTGTACTTATGTCCTACTTAAAAAAACTTACTCAAATAATACTATTATAAACACAGTTTAAACTCAATACGTGCATCGCACGAGGCTATACTAGTCCTAAGGAAAAGAAGAAGATTGTATGCTTGTGTATTTCTTGTTTACACAATGGGTGAGTATTTATAGGAGAGGTTAAGGTTTGCCATGCATGGAAACTTCAAATTTCATTAATTACTTTCATATATTACATGTATGCATTATTAGAAAAATATAGATTCTTACTTTAAATTATATGCATTATTAAATATTAATTTAAGTTAATCACATAATCATATGCAATTATATTACATATTAGTATCTAATTACATGCATAATTAAAGACTAATTTAAGCTAATCACATAATCATATGCAATCATATACATATTAATATCCAATCACTATTTTATCTAGCATATATATTCAACAAAGCATTAAATATATATATTCATACCTTAAATTACATGCATAGTTTAACATAATCATATAATCATATGTGTGTATATACAATCATTTATACATTAACATCTAATCAACTATTTTATCTACCATATATATGTAATATGACATTAAACATATCTATTTTTAGCAAATTATTGGCAGGCAAGATTACTGTTCATGATACTATTCACAGGACAAAAATCTGCATATATCTAATAATTACAGTTAGGTCCTCAACTATGAACAAACATGTAATTTGATCTCTAGACTTTCGTGTTTGTGCAATTAAGTGTTAAATTCTAATTGAACTACTACTAATGAAATTTTAGGGTGTTACATACTAACTCAGCAAAATTTATATTTACATAGAAATTTATATTTCCTCTTTGGATTTTGATGTGATTTTATTTTTATTTTAAAAATATAAAAGACATGTAGATGGCATTATTGTGTTGGAGATGAACTTTAGACTGAAGTGTCTATCCATTAGATATTAATGCCACTAATAGTCTTTCAACTTGTCTGTCACCTAAATAACAACATATATAATGCATTGGAGACATTGCAGTCTCACAGAATTTTCGAATCCAAACGAAACTCTAGATAATATCTATTTTTTTTAACACTAGCTTGACAAAGTCCGTGTCAAATAACATTAGAGATGAGTTTTTAATGGTAAAATTTTTAAAGCAATCTACATTATCATTGGAGATGTTTTTAGGAACCACATGAAGTATACTTAAATCTAATAACAATGGTAATTGACACAAAACGTCTATACCTTTCGAAGTGATTATGCAAATCATCATTACCTATGAAATTTTGGCATTTTCACCATCAAATCCACATTTGCTTGCGTAAAACACCCTTTACGTCCATTGCCATCTAAAAAACTCTGTTAAGTAGATTCAACTCGTACCACTTTGTAAGAGTACTTTTGTCCACACACCTATTTCTCATTTCCTATTGTTCAAAAGGAGAGAAATATACCGACACATATGAATGGTAAAATTTCTCCATTTTCTTCTATATTTCACCGAAGAAATCTCCTACTTCCAGCCGTACATTGTCAAACAAAGCATTTTCGGCAGCACATTGTCAAAAATTTTGAAAATGTACGTCTATTGATGAGTTCGAAAGTGCTTTGTTTACTTCATTTCATTTGCAATTTGTGGCTTTGTTGTTTGAGAGGTAGAAAGGTTTTTGAGGATTTTCATTTTCGGTTGTCCTTATGGATTTTTTTCATCTTTTGTTTTATCTTACATATATTATATCAAATCATCTTCTCCAAAACGAAATGCTACATCTAATATTCAGACATCACGAAGATGATCCATCCACTTATCGTGAGTTTTGGTTTTCTGCTATTGTTATTGTCTCGGTGACTTTGGTTGATCTGTATGTGTAGTCCATTTTTTATTTCTTTTTATGTATTTGTGTTTTATAGAGTAGAAAATGTTGTGGTTTTGTGTATGTAAAATAATTTAAAATGAGGATTTTTGCATATTTATTGACTAGGTATGTCATTGGACAATTTTGAGAGTATGCAGGCCATGATACAGAGTATTTCACATTTGAAGTCCATCATGGAGGCAGATTTTATGATATGTCAAACAATGTGGCATGCGAAGGAGTAGTCGTGCTATTCTTGGATTTCTTTTATCCTGCATGTGTCAAAATAGATCATTTATCGATGTTCTTACATTCAATTGGTAATGAAATGCAGTTGGAGTTTTATTATAGAAAGCAAAATAAGAGTTTGGGGAAGGTGTTGACTAGATTGGAAAATAAAAAGGATGTTAGGCAGATGTTAAGGGACATGGATAAGCATAAGGTGGTAGAGGTATATATTATAGAATCAATACAATCTCATGCATTGCCACTGGTGCCAAATGAAGAACACAATGATGGAGACTCTGCCATAGTTGATGAACCTGCCACAGAAGAATTGCAAGCATTTGAATGATGTTATGTACCTATTATTGAAGAACATAATGAGGAGGACCCTGAAGTTGTTTGGGCAGATTAGTTTTTTCATGAGAATGTGAAAGAGTTGTGGTCACAGTATGGGGAGTCTATATGGTTACAACTCTGTAAGAAATGATGGCCAGGTTGATGAAGAATCCAATCCTGAGGGGCATGCGGTAGAAGATCAACATGATGGGAATATGAATGTGGAAGAAGATGAGGTGAGGATTGAAGCTCATGCTGACAAAGAAATAGTGTAAGAAGAGGTATAAAGACTGGTGGAATCTGACTACAAATGGAAGAAGAGCATTAAGGTACTGCTGAAGATGAGAATCCTACAATTAATTTTGATTTCGAGTTTGGTACAATAGATGGGCAACATAGGGATTCATATACCGATTATGGGGACTCCTATGAGTTACAAAGTGTTGACAATACAAAGTGTTGAAGAATTTGAAAATAAAAAAGAAATAAAGTGTGAGAATTTTTTTTTGTTAAAAATTAAAAGTTGAAAATCTTCTTCTTTTTTTTAAACTTGGGACCGGCTACTTTGAACGTAGGTGGAGTTAAAATTGTATACAAATATTACGCAAATACTTACTGCAAATTCAAGTATTTCATATTCACATCTTCAAGTTTTTAGGACATCATTTTGTCCACTTTATCTTGGATTCAAAGTTCGGCATCATCCCAATCCTTCAGACATAGTAAGCTTTCTAATATGTCGACTTTAAGTTTTAACCTGAAATCAGATAGAATCATGCTATATGTACTAAAAGCATACTCCGATGCTACAGTTGATACATGAGGTGTCAGTAGATCACGTGCCCTATTTGAAAAAATTAGATATTGAGGTTGATTTTGTCTCCACCATCGTAGTGTATCAAAATAAAAAAAATTCTCTTCATCATCTAAAATACTAATCATCTCGTGTGCGAAATACCTAGCTAATTCTAAATGTGTATCACTAAAACAGGAAAGAGAAGAAGCAGAAGAAGAACTGCTATCATGTTGACCACCCCTATGTGAACTAATGTAACTCTATAAGCCAATATCATCATGAGATGACGAAGTATGTGTTGGAACAGGAGGTTGTACGACGTTCCTTCAAGTCTTTTCAGCATAGACTTCATACATTTAACATAAATTTTGTTCTAAATTACCACGCATTAGTAGATTTTCGTATGTTAATTTTTGTGAAATTGCCATTATGGTTAATTTTATACTTTCTAAGTTAAGTATGGGATCCATAATAGATACTAATGGAAATAACATATGTAATTCTTCCCAATATTTTCTAAAATTAGCTCCATGATATATATAATATTAGAAAAAAGAGCAAAATCCTTATATCTATTAAATTTGTTAATAATATAATAGAAAATGATTTAAAACTAATGGAGTAGCCGGATAATATACACATGAACATGCATTTGTTGCGTCAAAAAAACTTTCAAACATTTTCTAATATGAATACATATTTCTCAGTCATATGTTTGTAAATCAAAATCTGGGCCGTGTGAGTGTCGGCCATTATATTATGCAGTAATGCAATCTTTGTACCCTTCACAAGATTCAAGTATGAGATATGATGAATTCTACCTGTGGCCAACATCAGTGCAAAAATATTTTTCTTGCATCCAATTTTCAACACATAGACCGAGCAAAAACTTGTTTTTTGCTGGTAAGACTGTAATATAATTAATAGCGTGTCTAATTTTTTGTAATTGTACTTCTATGAATTTTAATACATCTTTCATAATTAAATTAAAAACATGATATATACAACGAATGTGAAATAAATTACCATTTAATTCAAGATTGAAATGTTGAATTAATTTTTCATTTACTATATTGTTGGGGCCTGTATTATCTAAAGTAAACTACGAATTTTCGTTTCACAATTAAATTTACATAACACATCCAATAAAACATGAAAAATATTAACTCTATTATGATGATAGTCAATTTGTCTAAACGCTATTATTTTTTTATGCATTATCCAATTATTATCAATGTATTATCAATGTAGTGTGCAGTTGTAGCAATATATCTTTTTTAGTTATTACTGGTCCATAAATCTAAATTAAAAGATAAAACACCATTATAATTATTAATATAAGTTATAATATCTTCTTTTTTTTATTAAATAAAAAAATAATGTCTTTACAAAGAGTATTTCTAACAACAGATACATACATTGGTTAGAGATATTTTTGAAAGAAGTTCATAAAATGAAGATTTTCTACCAAGTTCAGTGGAAACTCGACATTTGCCACTAATTGTGGCAGTCATTTGCATCGCATGCTCTCTTGTGAATATACCCAATTATTTATATTGTGAGTACTACTGGAGCTGGCTTCGGGAGATCCAAATTGAAGTTGTGCTTGATTTGATTCCAACCCTCCGTATTTGAACTGACACTTTTTGAAGTGTCAGTTTAGATGAGTCGTGCCTATCTCCTTTGCCCCACTACCTTCTCTTTATAGTGTTTATACTGTACTTTGTACTCAGGGACTCCGTCTATTAGTTTACTAGTAGGCACTAACTTAAAATACTGTTAGCACATATCCTTTTGTTTTGTAACTTTTCGTTTAGTGCTAGAACTTGTGATTGTATTTGTATGTGTGTCGACATTTTTTTAAATGTCATCCAAATCAATTGGATCAGTGTTACCTCCAAACTCATCAACAATATTGCGAGAAATTTAAATGTCATTAAGACCACTGAAATCATTATCACTTCGATTGTAGATCATTTAAAATAAAATAATAAAGAGAATAATAGAAAATGTAATAGAAATGTAGAAAAGTAGTAGAAGAAATAGAAAATTAAAACTTAAAAGTATAGACTAATATTTAGATAATGAGATTTGAGATAAATAATTATATACTAATATTGAGAGATAATAAAATTTGAGAATTGTTGTTAAATTGAGTATATAATAGATTGAGAGATTGAAGTGTGAAAAAAATTAGTTTAGAAGATGGTATTTATAAGAAAAAAATCTGAATATGAATATATATATATATATAACGACGTGCAACGGTCACTTAAAAAAGTGACCATTGACAACGGTCACATTTTTGTGACTGTTGGATGATCCATCCAACTGTCACAAAAATGTGACCGTTGGAGCTCGGCTCATGGCTCGTGGGCATTGCCCACAAGCTCTCACACGAGCCAGCTCGTGGGCAATGTCCACAAGCCAAGACGAATGCCCACGAGCCCTCACACGAGATTGTCCATGGGTGTTGTATGCTACCAAGGAACACAAAAAGACAAGTTTTGTCATCAAAACATACATGAAAGGGCATACTTGTGTTATGGTGTATAAGAACTTCAGAGTGAGCTCCACTTATTTGGCTGAGAGGTATTTATCTGACTGAAGGTCTAAACCAAACATTGCAGTAAGCACATTTATGGAAATGGTGAAAAGAGATGGTTTGGGTGACATCTCAACTTGACAAGTGTACAGAGCAAATGAGAAGACACTATAAAAGATTAGAGGGAGTGTTGTGAATCATTTCAAATTATTGTGGGAATATTGTGAAGAGTTGAATAGGACTAATGTTGGGATTATAGCTCAGGTTGAAGGGTATGCTGGTAAGTTCAAGAGGCTTTACATTTTTCTTGGATCTTTGAAGGATGGTTTCATTAGAGGATGCATGAGAGAGATTGGGGTAGATGGCTATTTTCTGAAAATAGAGCGTGGTGGGCAGTTGTTAACTTAAATTGGTGAAGATGGTAATAATGGGATGTATCCACTGGCCTATGTAGTTGTTGAGGTTGAAAATAAGAAAAATTGGAGTTAGTTTTTGGGACTGTTGAAGGATAATTTGTAGATGCATAACAGCTACGGCTATACATTTATTTCTGATAAGTAAAAGGGCTTTGGTTGGTGCAATTGAGTCATTATTCTAGCATTCAATATATATGACTTGTGTTAGACATCTTTACAACAATTTCAGTGTAACTCATAAAAGATTGGCTTTGAAAAACTGTCTTTTGGATGCAACTAGAACCACTACTGAAGTACAATGGCTTGAACACATGCAAAAGATGTTAGATATGGAGCCAACAACTTATAGATGGCTTGAATCAAAACCTGCATCTCATTGGACCATATCCCAATTCAACCCATTTCAAAGAGTGGAATAAATGTGATATGCCCCTCAACAACTTATGTGAATCTTTCAAATTCACGATTGTTAATGCAAGATTGAAGCCTATCATGACCATGCTAGAAGAGATCATGTTGTATTTGATGAAGAATATTGTAGCGAGGAGGAAGGCATGTGATAGATAGACAATAGAAATAAGCCCTAGAATCCAAAAGATTCTTGAGAACAACAGTAGACTTGTAATAATAGAGTGGGCTAATTATTCAGACAATAAAAAATTCCAAGTGAGGCACAATACAGGTGATGCACTACATGCTGTGGACATTAGAGCAAGGACTTGTATGTATCGTTCTTGGCAGTTTACCGGGATCCCCTTGTTGCCATGTAATTGTCTCAATAGTTTCAATGAGCCTGACAGTCATGGATTTTGTGGACGACATTTACAAAAAAGAAGCATTATGAAGACATATACCCCCATCAATTTCTCCCATAACATAACAAAGTCGTAGCCTAACCCTGGTCTCAAAATGCTGCATGCCCATTTACATGATTATTATAGTTTATTATAATGCTCGTATCAATATTACAATTAATTCTTAATTAATGAATATATGTTTTATAACTAACTATGGTTTTGCAGTGGAATCTACCGTGAACTCCCTAGACTATCAACGTGCCTCTTAATTTAATAATAACATGTTTATAATCTTATTAATGTTAGATTAAATTATATAATATCTTTATTTTATCATGTGCATATATCTTTGGTTTGAACGTAGTTATCGAATTGGAAGATTTTCTATTCTTGTATATATTTGTGTAAATTAATATTATTAATAATTGGAAACTAATAAGCTAATGGAACTAATTTAAGAATTGAATAGGTTAATATAGGTAAATAAGAGACCTCATTACTTAATTAACACAAATATATCTAAATACACGCAATTAGATTAGAAGTCAACAATTTGACTATTTTATAAACCTCCTTGCAAGTTAAGTTAGGCCTTCACCACAATTCCAAAACTCTCAACGTCTTTCTCACTCTCTCTCGAATTCGGTGCTTGTACTTCATCACAAGGTAATAAAACTTTTCTACTACTTTGGATTGAATTTAAAATTCTTGTCATAATGAGCACAATGAATTCTTTTTGAAACATAGAAAATAGTGGTTAGATTGGACATTTGCATACCTTTGGGTGTGCGTGTATATATATGTGTGCGTGTTTATACATTCCTATGATATTGTCCACTTATTCACTTAAAACCTCATTCCTCATATATTGAATTTGAGCACTGCACACGTCTTCAATGATTTGCAAATAATTCAAGTTCTACTAATTTTCTATTGTTAAATTTCTGTTTGTGTTTATTTGGCCCTTAAGTGAATCTGTTCAATCGTATCAATAATTTCTATGTAGTATTCTATCTCTCTTATACATACAAAAGAATAATTAAATAATTGAAGGTGTATAATTACTTATTGATCTCTAACTTATATTTTTACATATATAGAGAGAAATTTAACTACTTTTGGTTATAAATGTTGAGGTCAGCACTCTTTTAATAGATTGTATAAAATTTTAGTTTAAAATAATATTGTTAATACGTGTAAATATTAATATTTTATATGTCAATAAAATTACTTAGATAAAATATAACTTATGTTAAGCAGGTCATAAGTATTCCGTGGCATAAATAAAATGATTGTCATTATTAAAGATTTTAAATAATTGGATAGGCGATACGCAAAAGTGAGCTCACAATGTTAACATTTTTAAAAAGGATAAAAGTAGACGAGATACATATTCTGGAAAACTAATTTAAATCAATGCATATCATAAGCATACATTATCATGTGAATGAGGTTTGCTCACTAGGCATTAGCTCATTCCATATTCTCTACTTTTCAGATGATGAAAGTTAGTTGATTCGAGACAACTACTTGGGACAAGACAGACTCAGTATTGTTTAAATCAAAGTTTTATTTTTGCTATTAGTTCAGAAATTAGATACCTTAGGCCGATTAGTATTAATGAAATACTGTTCTTTTACTAATTTTAAATTAGTCAAACTATGAAGTTTTCCGTAATTATTGTGTTCATTCAATAAATAATTGGGGCATAAAATTTATTATGCAAAATATTGTTTTTAATTAATATTATTTAAAATATATATTTTCTCAAAATATAATAATACTAATAAAGATGAATATTTACCTTTATTTTGAAAAAAAATTAAGCTTTAATTTAATTGTCTTATGGTTTCGTATTTTCATTATTGAAAGTCATTGATATTTATTACGTATTTCAAAATAAAATAAAATAAAAATTTTATCCACTTTTCCGCATTTATATTTTGTTGTTTAATGGTAATTAAATAATAACAATTCTAAGTCTAGAGTTTCTAGACTTGGAGTGTTACACTCTCACTCCAACAATTTACACAAAAAGGCTGAGAGGCCCAAGAAGGCCAGAAGAACGAAGCTCAATGAAAAGGTGTCATCAAGCCAAGCAAAGAGTGCAAGAAAACCTTCACGCAACGTAAGATCAACAGAGAGCAATACGGGCGCTGCAAATGTTCTAGGAAGAAGAAAGGAGCTGGTAATGACATGTATGATTTGAGGTGAACGAGGCCACAACAAGAGAAGATGTAAATGGGCACCGCCGCCGCCACCAAATTAGGGCCTCACATTCTAGAATTTTTTTTGTCCTTTGCTTTTTGCACAGATGATACTGAATAGTTTTGGACTTTATGTACATATCTCGTGGTGAAATTTTATTTAGACAATGTTGTATTTATTTAACGCACATATGATTGTTTTGATGGTGATATTGCCATGCTAGTTTTACTCATTCTATTTCTCATTGGTTTTGTCATTGCTTTCATTTTCATTTCTGTTGTAAATCATTTTTTAAGAAGGGGTGTTTATAACAAACAATACAATTAGATAGAGATGTTCTTCACAACAAACAACCAAAAATATGGACGTTATATGTAAAAGAACAACAAAGATAAGGACGTTAAGTGCAATGTTATTTGTTGAAAAAGTATGATTGTTTCATAATTTTTCATTTATTTTAATTTGGCTTGCTTGAATTATATTGATGATTTTTAATGTTGAAAAGGAGGTAAGCGTGTACGTTCTGATTGGATACGATGTTGCCAGTTCTGACTAGCTAAGATGGTATTCAGAATATTTTTCATATCTGTTAGCTGTGATTTTCTATTATGTTTCCTTATATATGATCTGATTTCGTAGAAAACAGATGCAGTTCGTGTATTTTAGGACATGTACCATCTCTTATATTCTTGGTGTTTAGCAAGAAAATATTTAAGGATAACTCAATTAATCTTAACTTCCCTAAAAAAAATTTATCTACAAATTTAAGAAATCTTTTTGTATCTTGTATACTAATATTCTTACCATTTTATTGCGGATATTTAGGTAAGAAATAATTCTTAATATTAATTTCAACTTTACCTATAATTAAGGTTAAATTTCATTATGGAATTAAGTTTTGAAATTACAATTATTGTTCTTGCTTTCCAAGCTCTCTAGCGGCCGAATTCATGGAGGATGAATAGGACATAAAGCTTCATTGAAGAATCGAAAAATAAATTGGTGCTCAAGGAACAATTCCATATTTTGATTAATCTAATTGGCGTGAAATTAAGAACGGTGGTTCTTAATCCAAGTGGTGATTGCGGTCAAATACAATAGGGAGTGGTGATAAAGTCAAAATCGGTGGGTTTGATTCCACTTCATCAACAACTCAAAAGAAGAAGTATCAAAGGGAAGTTGATCGAAGTTCTTTTTATTGTTCTTTTGTTAATTTTGCAAAATTACAAAAATCAGATACTATTGCATTTTAAATCAAGATTACTAGCAGATTGTTTTTACCCATGGCATGGGGGCCCGTGAATGTCTTCTTTCGAGATTTACCATATTATATCTTGTGTTCATGTCTAGTTTAATTCATTGATTTTTGCACTTAACAAATCAACATTAAAGAACAATGCATGAACTCGTAAAGCGAAGTTAGAACTATTTTTCATTGTAACGGGTTCTAACTTCATTCCGTCCACCGCTTGTTTGACTAAGATTAAAATTTAATTTAATTTAATTAATCTAGGTTTTAGAACTTTCATTATTAATACGTTGGGACGTTTTACACAACATCAATTACACACCAAAATCGTAAATAATAGTTCGAGTTCAGCAGACTCAACATACTGCGTTCTTCACCATTGAAACTTGATTATGATTTCAGCAACATTACAACAACAGTTTTACATGAATAGCATGTCACTACAAGCCAGCAAACAAAACCGAAAAACCAAGTCCGAACAAAGCACTTCATCTTCTCATTCTGCAAATGAAGCACTTGTTGTTCATATTTATTCCAAGATCTAAACAGACCATGTATTATTTCCACAGATTTTGGACACATGGGTGGGTCTTACCAGGCGAGAAAACCACAACCTCCATTTTACTGTCAGAACAAAATATAACTGCACAGATTACTTACCCGACGACGTTAGCATATAAAGAAGCGTCTGCTAGGATTTAATTGCGTCCACGAAGTCTTCATCTCAATTTGGATTCTGCATTTGCACAATCGATTTACCATTTTTCTTGGTAAAATATAGTCTGCTTTACATTCTTTTATATATGAATAACCACTAAAAAATAAATAATTACTACTACCGTTAAAAAAGTAGACCAATTAAGCGAGAAGAAATGAATTAAATGTGTACGGACAAAAGTACTTACAAAGTGGTACGAATTGGATTGAGAAGTCTACTTAACAAAATTTTTTGGATGACAATTGACGAAAAGGATATTTTGCGCAAACAAATGTAAATTTAAAAATAAAAATGCCAAAATTACATAAGTAAAAATAATTTATACAATCACTTGAAATATATGACCAAGTAACAAATATATGAATTTGATCCTTGGGTAGGATAAGATATTATAAAAATTATTATCCAATTGTGTGTTAGGTTGTTAAATCATGAGACCAAAGTGACAAAGTTTTAATATTGAAAAACATGTAAATAACATTATATGATGACACCGGATAATCAAAAGTATATATAAATCTTTGGAAAAATAACATAAAATGCTTTGTTTTTGAGACTTTTATCCCACGTCGTAACAAGAAAGAGATTAAACAGGTAAACAAACAGAGAAAAAGGCCAAGCCAAGCTGAAAAGTAATAACAAACTTTGAGACTGAACCTGACAAACACCATTCAATTGTCTTCAAGGAAAGAAGTCAACTTAATAGAATCTAGTTTCAAAAGTTTAATCAAGGATTCAAGAACAGTCAAGCAGATACATTATCTAATCAATGATAACATACTCTATTCGGGCGTAGGAGTTGGAGTTTCAGGAGTTGATACGCTCGACTTGTTGAGTTGCTGAGATTTATTCACCATATTGGCCATATTGGGGGTTGTATATGCACCAAAACTAGCAGTATTTCCAACAGGAGCAGCTAAATTTGTAGGGACAGCACTAGCAGAGCTCGAGTCTCTATGTGCTTCTGCTCCCGGCACTGCACTCCCTCTAGTTGTGGCTCTTTGATAAGCATGTGAGCTCATTCCCGAGAGTGCATAAGCTCGCCCTGCTCTGGTGTACAACTCATGACTTCCCATTCTTTGTTCAGTTTCTTTAAGCTCGGTTTCAAGCCAGTTACTGAGTCCGTCCCCTGCTTGGGCAGATACTGAAGCACGAAGACTTACCCTCCTCCTTGACAGTGCAGCCCGTGCACCAATTAGATTACCAGTCTCTGCAATCCTCTGAGCCTCGGCAATGCCTTCTGCTGCCCACAGGCGATTTCTCTGCCGATCCACTTCCAAGTTAACTGCCATATCTGAGGGGGACAGAACTTTCGGTCGACGTACCTCAACTAGGTCACCTTCTACACGGACCACCTGTTTTGATACAACATCTCTATAAGAACACACTATATCTAAAAGCGATGTCTTTCCCTCGTTTTCATCATCTTCAGCGCCTCGAAGTACTGGGACCGACAGGTTGACCAGAAATTCTTTTTCCTCATCTGCATACAGATCCCCGACATTGATTACACCTTGACTTCCTTGATCAGAGATTTCACTGGCATATCTTCCTGAAGGAATTGATTTGATTTCCACACCATTTGATGCTGATCTCACAGTTATTCGCAATTCTTGAGCCACCACGCTCAGAAGACCACCAATACAGCTTGCAAATGCATCTTGCACCATTTCATAAGACTCGATGAAGGAGAAGGTGCCACCTGATTCATCAGAAATGACATGCATTGCAACAGGATCGTGATCCGCACCAAAACCAAATGTGTGGACCGGAAATGTTTGCTGCCGGGTTTCATCTTGGCTTCCTCTGTTTCTAGGACAGATGGAACCAGGCAAAAGATATAGATATTCGGGATTTTGTCCAGGACTTTGTCCTGGATTTGAGGAAGTTTGAAACAGTGACCTACGGTAACAAGTATCCTTCCCATCAGATAAGAATATGATGCTTGCAACTGGATTCTGTTGACGCCTTTCTTCAAGAACGCGAACCCCCTTCTTAAGGCCTTCCACAATATTAGTCAAACCACGCGCTTGAAGTGAATCAACAGCCCTTTTAGCATCTTCACGGCCGTTGTCAGTCATTCTACGCAAGGGAAAGATTCTCTGAGCAGCAGACGAGAAAGAAACTATCGAAAGTCGGTCAGACGGGCCCAAGTTATCTATGACAAAGTGAACAGCACGCTTCAGGAGACATAACTTTGAGCCATGCATACTGCCACTAACATCTAGTACAGTAACAAGGTCAATAGGTGCACGATCTAGGTGACGTGCATTATCTGATAGTGGAGGTGCACGTACTCCGACTAGAACTGCAAACTGAGAGATGGATTCTGAAGCCGCAATCGCGGGACGCTCGGGAATGGACTTGATATTGACACTTTGCAGACCAGCAAGTGAAGCAGAAGAGGTAGGATCGGCTGTGATTGTAGGTAAGGGCTCATCATCAGCGAAAACAAGGGATTCGGGCTCAAATGGAGGGGGTGGCAGCACCCGTTGTTGAGAAACATCAGAGAAGGGAGTAGGGAATTGTGGGGGAGGAATGTTAGTGTCGAAGTTGGGCATAGGAAAAGGGAGATGATTCCATTTGGCACGGCAAATAGGGCAACTGTAATTGCCATGTGAGACACTGTTTCCAATGCAGCTGAAGTGGAAGGAATGGGAGCACTCGGCTGTAAAGATGGCTTGCCCTTTTGTCACATTACCCAAGCAAATAGCACACGTACTCTGCAACGACAATGAAGTTTCAAATGCATGCAACTCATTAAATAAATTATCATCTGTGCAAGTCATATAGTGAAACTCGTAACAACAAAAATCTTCAACTTAAATATGTAATAGTACATAAGATTGAAAGAAAAATTTAATGCAGAAAGCCAGAAAGAACCTGAAAATACACAAAGTGTTCTGCTCAAGCCTCAAGCCACGTTACGAATCACAACTGAGATCTATGGGTGAATTTTTTCAGTTAATTAACTACAGAAGGCAAAAGTTTAACCAAAACCAAATAAAAGAATATTCCATCTTTTGCTTCAAGAGATTGTTGATATCCTATCTATCAAAAGGGATAAGGCTACTACAAGTACAGGTCATCCATTAACCCTACTGATACAGGGCAGATTGAAAAACTCGGGATATTAGGATGATGCTTTGACACGTATCTAAAAACACGATTTGGGGCGAACTGGTTACCAACTATAATTATCATTACTTCTGCACAAGACTATTTTTTAAGCAGTCCAACATTGTTTTTATCGAGCATAACTCTTCCACAAAACACGGATCAACTAGCCATTATATAGAATTCCAAATTCTGAGTCACAAAATCTACTAATAGAAATTATAAACCACAAAATCTGCAAACCATTTAAGCAATCAATTAAAAGATTTAACACTGTAACATTTCTTGAAAATTCTAAAAATTATGAAGTCATAAAATAGATATCACCAAATGTTATACCTAAACCCTGATAATACAGTAAAACAAACATCTGCTTCTCTAATTTAGCCAATCTAGAAAAGAAAATAAAAAAAAAATCAACCAAGTCAATAAGCAAACTATCAAGGGAAAACCCACCAAAAAAAAAAAAAAAAAAAAATGGCATGGTAAGAAATTGAACATCGTATGCCTAAATTAAAGTCTTAAAACTTTGAATCCTCATAGAAACAACCAATTCTTGAAGAGTAAATGGATTTTCTTGTCAAGTCAACCCATATACCCGATAATCATAACGGTTAAAGCGCCCAACACATGATCGGCGAATTAGAAGAACATCAAGAACATGATCATTCATATTTTACATACATACATACATACATACATACATAGACACACAAAAATGAAAGAACTAAGGGAAGAAAACTTTACATTTTCTGTTGAAGAACTCATGGCTTCTTTGTGTTGGTCTTGGACTGACGAGGTGGGTTTTTGGCATATATTGAGTATAAGAGGTGGGTCCCATTAATTGGCCTACGTGCTCCTTTCTTGTTAAGGTTTTGGAGTTATCATTGAATTCATCGTCTGACGTGGCGCGTCGTAGAATTCTTTGGTTGTGTTGACTTTTTTGTTTTGTTACATAGTAATTGCCCGCTCCGTTAATCATCGTGGCGGGACGGGATCGTGGTCCCCTTTCGAATTCTTCAAATTCGACAGAATATTTTATTTTAATATTTTAAAAATTAAAAATAATATTAAAAATTAATTAATTAATTTTAATTATTGAAACAAAATTCTTTTTGTTGACGAATTCTTAGAACAGTTTTAGAGCTATTGAGAGACTTATGAAAGGAAAAGCATTAACACATCGCGCGACACAAAATAAAAGGCGAACAACACAATTCAAGAAAAGAATATTGAGTAGAGCATAATTCAAAAATTTTGAAGAAAAGTCACAGGTTGTATTTACTATTTATCTTAACTTTTTGGATCATGATTTACTCTTATCTAGTATTATTTTACGAAATTATGTCTTGCTAAATTTTTTGTATCTAAGATGAACGATGAAACATCATATTTATGATGAATTAGAAGTTACTTGTTTTTGTAAGATTATTGATGCCGGGTTGATTGTTTATTATCTATTAATTTCTTTTTGATGTTTGATCGTTATTAAAACATGTTTGTGATCTAGATTGTTTTCGAGAAATTCAAATTAGATGATCACGTGATAATAATGTTTTGTTTGGTGGTGCTTAAATTATAATTTCAATTGGTCAAACATACTTTTTATCCACACATTTTATAGGACCTATAACTTACTACCCAATTTTATTCACACATTCACCCATAACTTATAATATAAACACTTAAAAAATAATTTCAATACTACCAAACATAAATAACATAAAGTTCAATAATAGATAGAGATTATTATTATGCTTTATAAAATCTTTCTGTATGATCTTTGTGAATTAATGCATGCCTTTATGTTCAAAATTTAATTAGAGATAGTTAGGTTCATATCATAATCCTAATAATATAGAAGAGTTGGTTGCCATTTCCCACTGTTCACGCGACACCCAAAACGACGCCGTTTCGGTAAGTTAAAAACACAATTTTGATTTTTTTAAAAAAAAAAATTGGTCCATTGTAGCTGATTTCTATTGTCCACGGCATGCAAACTCTAAAACGGCACCTAGTTGTCATTCAGTTTCATTCGGATCCACTAGAAATCAGAAATTTCAACTCTTCGTTGGACTTAGATCCATCTGAAACCTTCAATTTATTGTTGTTATGTCATTTGGTTTCATTCTGATCGAAACACAGTATTGTTTTTTTTTTTGGGGGTTCATGTTTTGTGGTTTTCGTTCGATAAATAAGTTCCAAATATCCCAGAAATTTGTAGATATGTAATTCGTAGTTCGTTTGGCAGATTCAAGGCTATTTCTGGACTCGTGGATTTCATGTATTTGTGTTCTGCGTAATATGGCTGCCCTAATATGATCTTTGATGTATGTTTGGTTTTAATTTGTTTTTCTAGTTTTTGGTTTATTTGAGTTTTTGGTTTTCGTTCGATAAAGAAGTGCCAAATATCCCAAGAATTTGTAGATCTGCAATTCGTAGTTCATTTGGCAGATTTGAAGCTATTTCTGGACTCGTGGATTTCATGTATTTGTGTTCTGCGTATATGGCTGCCCTAATCTGACATTTGAGGTATGTTTGGTTTTAATTTGTTTCTCTTTCTTTTGTTTTTTTAGAAAATCAAGTGTTACTTGTGGGCTTCCCCCCCTCTCTCTCTCTCTCTATTTTGCGTTACTTGCTGTTGTGAAAAACCTAGTTGAGATTTGGGGTAGATTTTTGTAACCAGAGGGGGGTTTTTTGATTTTGGTATGGTTATATATATATATTTCAGATTTTAGAGGCATTCTTATTTAATCAATGCCTTTCTAATCACATATATATATATATATATATATATATATATATAAACATACACGTAGAAAGAATCCCTGATGAGAATTTTATAAGGTATGTCAATAACAGAGAGTTTTATATTGTTTGGCCCTCTAGGCACCTTTAAACAGAGACAATATGGACCAGAGGAAGAAGTAATATGATAACTATTAATGTTGTCACTGAAAAATGAAGACCAAAATGCACTGAATAGATTGTTGAAAAGACACAGCTACCCGGTGTTAAATTGAGCAGCTGCTTTTTGATTTATCAGGCAGGGGGAAAAGCAATTTATATAGTCGAGATAAAGTTTTTTAAGTGAAGTTGATTTGTATAATTCCATTCTCGTCTTGAATATCTTATGTTTTTCATATCTATTTGAGTTCACTTCTCTTTTGATTTAGCCCTATATTTTTCAGTATTTGTCCTATACTATAAAATGACATGGATAGTGACACCTATCATGAGCAAAAGAGGCATCATATTGAAGTGCATTTTTTTCTCTTAAAGTTTATCGTTCCATATTGACTTAGACGAAAGCAGTTCTTTAGTTAAAATATTCCCACTAGAATTTCACAAAGTTTAACACTTCATAATTACAAGAATAAAAATTGCTAGGCAGTCCTGTTATCATCCAACTTAATTTTGCAGAGCTTTTATCCATTTTCTAATCAAACAGCGAGTGGGAGCACGGGTTTGGATAAGAGTAGTTATCGTTGGTTTCTGCTAATGATTGCATATCATTCTAAACATGTTCATGATATATATATACACGGCTTGATTGAATTAATTAAAGCACCAGTTTCAGGCATAAAATTTCATAATATTGGGTTCAATTTAGTACTAATACAAGCTAGAGTGGTAGGCTGCTTCTATGATTCTTGAAGAGTTCGTTGGGTCTAAAATTGCAAACTGTGAAATTGGTTTGTTTTTAATGGCTTAAATAATGGTATGATGATGAGTTTGAAAGTTGGAGTGAAAGTTGTGGGAAAAATAGGAAAACGAAGATGCGGGGGAATTTTAGTTTAAGCACTTGAGCTAAAAAATTCAGCATTGTTGTCATCTTTAGCTGGATTTTAGGTTTTCACCATCTCCAATAGCCCCTACCCCCAACCCAAACAGCCATCTCCAATTGCCACAACTTCCAACTGTTTCTACTACCATCTCCAGCATTTACCTAGTTACTAATTTCTTCCCACCAAAAAAATAATTCCACATCAACTCATGAAACTGAAAATTATTAGCTTATAAGTTCCTATAAGAGCTAATTCATTTTCGTGTACAAACCAAAGTGAATAAGTCATCATAAAAATATGGGAAAACTGTTCCCAACACTATTTTTTTTTATTAATTTTATTGGTTCACTTACAATCGTGATCATATATGTGAGGCTGCTTTGTTAAGGTGAATGAACATGGTGAGTAGTGATTTCTTCTTTATTTTTTCATTATTGTTTTTTTCTGAGGGTGCTTGATTATTGGTGAATGTTTCATGTCGTCATGGGTTTTATAGAAGTAAAGAGCTTATTTCTTTCTCCTTAGGTGGTTCTCATTTTTTATTGATATGTATCTCTTTATTTCTTTGTACACATGTCCATATATGGCAACACTTGTTTCTTTATCAATGTTGCTAGAACACAATGGACAAATGAGCAGCCTATTTGTTTTAAATGAAATACTCAAAACTCAATTACAATTTGCAATAGATTTATTCAAAAATAGTAAACTATTTTGTTATTTGAAGTGCAGCTGAAATTGAGCGAAAGATATTTCTCTAGAAGAATTTTTACAGGAATGCACAATGTTGACGTTGGAAAATGATTTGTATTATTTCTAAGCCAACTTAATGTTTAAGTATTTAGGTCGGGTATGGATGTAATGGGTGGCAGATATATAAATATATGATGGAATACCTGATTATATAAACTTTCTAAGTGTGCTTTTATTCCAGCAGTCGAATGTCCGTCTTGTAGGACATTTATGTCTTAATTTATAGGAAAATATGTAAAGATTACATGCATTTAATGCCAAGTTTAGCATTAAGTGCTTACAAGACATTATCTTTTTGTGCATTAATTGTAAAGTAACATTTGCATTAAATCTTGCAGCTAGTCTGGCGTCTGACATGTGAGAAACCATGATATACTGATGTCATGAACTCGACTGGGAAGGACTGATGTCCGATCTGAGCCTTTAGGGATGAGGTCCGACCTGAACCTTCAAGGATGAGGTCCGAACTGAACCTTCAGGGATAAGGTCCGATCTGAAGTTGGCAATATCTGTATTGAAGTATAGATAATGGAAGGTCCAACATGAATGCTGGGATGAGGTCGGACTGAAGTTGATTGGCCAATGGAGGATGATTGAGCTGATATGACAGGTCGGTTTGGATATCAACAATTGCCTCCAAGACCTACCTTGAAATTAATCAAGGGTGGTCTTTAGTTCTTATAGCGACTTTTATCCAGACTGATCTAAATTGTAAACTGGTTGATGGACGTGGCTTATCTTACGATCCACCTCGTTTTTTGACAAATGGCACAATTTTGGTCATGATGTCATTTTTGCGTGGCTCGAGGACGTGTTTTTAATGAGGAGTCATTATTGCACTGACACCTCATTATTATAGCATTGGTTGGGCTGACTTTTTGTGTTCCCTCCTCTATAAATAGTAGGAGCTGAAGTTCATTTGGGACTCATGTCTAAACGATTCCTTTAGTATCAACTGTTTTGTCTGAGCTGACGGTCAGTGCGATAAACTTCATCCGAGCTAAGTGTCACCACAGTTTATTGAGTTTGAGTTGAGGGTCAGAACGGTCAGTATCCACTCATTCTTCTTTCACATTGTCCCATTTTATCTTCTTCTTTGAGTTCATCTAGTAGGATGTCTAGTGAGTTCGAAAGCGATGGCGAGAGTGAAGCCTTGTCCTGGGTAGAGGCCAGGAAGAAGAATAGGTTAGTTCAGGTAGAATAGTTGAGGGAATAGATGATGATGAGGTCCTTAGTCTAGCTCCCTTGACCACCGTTCCTCTATTTTCTAGGTCATCCCCACAAGCCGAAGTGAGTGGTAGTAGGGTGGCCGTGCCTGAGACTTTAGGTCGGCGGAAAATGGAGGTTGAGTCAAGCTATAGAACCGTCCTGATCTAGAAATGTAAGTTCTTCCCTTCCGAAGTCAATTAAAAACAACTTGGGGACTGACATAGGAATTATAGGGTCCCGAATGAGATAGAATTCTTCGTTCCCGACCCCGACTACCGGGCTGATGATCTGCCGTTGGGATGCATGGCCTTAAACAAGGCCGTGCTTGCTGCCGAGCTCCAACTTTCCTTTCCTAGAATAGTTAGAAAGTTCTTGCGAGAGTGGAGAATAGCCCCAACCCAGCTCTACCCTAACGGTTAGAGGATCCTGATAGGCTTTCTTGTCTTGTGGGATCAGCTCGGCTTCCATCGTCCTTCATTTAGAGAATTCAATAGTTTGTACTATTTTAAGTCAGATAGGAAGAAGTCAGGCTGGAGGTATGCATCTCTAAAAGCGAAGACATGAGGTAATGTCATCACTCAGACTCCGGATTCCATAAAAAATTGGAAGAAATTTTAGTTCTTTGTCCGAGGTCCATGGCAATTCTCTGATAATGATGTCAGGCCCAACGTGAACATTCCAGTTCGTTACCACGAATTAAGTAAGCCACGTTCTTTTTTGTTTAGGTCAATACGGTCGATAACTTACTGATCTATCTTATTTGTTTCTTCTTATAGGATATAACTCAGTTCGTTACCACGAATTAAGTAAGCCACGTTCTTTTTTGTTTAGGTCAATACGGTCGATAACTTACTGATCTATCTTATTTGTTTCTTCTTATAGGATATAACTCATACGACCCAACAGAGAAGTTTTCGGAGAGAGCCAGGAAGGCTCGAACTATTAACGAGGATCTCTAATCTAGTAGTGCTTTAATAACCGAGAAGAACTTGATATCAGCCCGACTCTCTCAATCCAGTTCAAATCGTTCCCAACCTCGTGAGTATCCGTTCATATTTGTCTAGTCCTATTACTTTATTCACATTCGTCTGGTCCAATCCTGACTTCGTCCATTTTCAGGTCAACCCAGAGAAGAGATGAATGACATATCCGCTCTTCTGAAAAAGAAAGGTCAGGCCGGGAAGGGCAAGAAAAATGCTCATGTTGATAATCAAGTTCCTTCGGCTCGTCTCCAGCCACAATCAGAGGCTGCCCTCCAACGCGTTCTGAGTCCAGCTTAGAGCATTGAGGAGATAACTTCCTTTCCAGTATGTGGAGGGCCATCTTCTTCTCAAAACTTTCGACCTTCTCCGACGTCGTCCCAGATTTCAGCCATTTATTTGGGCTCGACTCTGAAGAAAAATGAAGAATACCTAAAGCTCCGCGGGTCTCTCTCTAAGATGGTCTGTGACTTTTTCTGGTCGAACTTTCCAACAGGAAGGATATTACCTGTCTGTCTTCTTTGGCCAAGAGGGCAATAAGTGTGATCGGGAAGAGTTGGACTCCAATTCAGCAGAAGTATCTTGACAGCATGGAGACCGTAGAGTCCATTATTGCAGTGTCGGTTAATTTCTCCAGGATGGCCATTCAGCTTACCGCGACTGTCGAGAAGATGAAGAGGATGTTAGCTGACGTCCAAGTTATGAGAAAGGAAGGCAGGAAGATTCTGGCCGAACTGACCGAAGAGAAGAAACTCCGGGCCACCTACAAGGACGTTCTTATGAGGCAGGAGGAAGAACTTAGGAAAAGATGGGAGGAAGGACTCAGGGAAAGAGAGGCCAAGCTAAGAGCATTGGCAGAGGAGCTGGAGGCAGCGAAGAAGAGTAAGGAGGAGCTGGAGCGTGAGCTGGAGGCCAAGAGGAAGAGCCAGACCGATCTCAAGACTGCTATGGAGAAGACTATTGACAGGGACGAGGCCGTGGCAGAGTTCAAGTCCTCGGATGCCTACCTGGCTGATCAAGAGAATGTCTACTTCTTGAAGATGGAGGAGCTAATCGAGACAACAGTGGAGAAACGTCTGAATTGGGATGTTCAGTTCCTGAAGGACGAGCTTGCCGAGCTGAATATAAATTCAACACTCGATCCTCCATCACCCGAAGAGGTAGATCAGCTCGGTGCTGAGCTCTTGCTGTAATTTTTTTTACAGTTGTAGTGAACTTTTGTTGTAGTGTTTTGAACTTTAATGTCAATGAAAATTTCCGTTCTATTAAGTTTGATTTTTTAATTAAGTTCGAAGATCTGACTTATGAGTTCTTCACATCTCACTTCAAAGAGTTATGACTTCTGACTTCTGACTTCAAGTATTTAACCAAGTTCTAACTTCGAATATCTGACTTTTGACTTTTGACTTCTGACTTCAAGTATTTAACTGAGTTCTGACTTTGAATATCTGACTTTTGACTTCTGACTTCTATCATCGGTACATGGGCGAGGTGAAACTTCAAACCTTTGACCACCAACATCCAACATCAGATCTTTTTAGGTTTAGATGTGTGAATGCTCCCAAGTTTGTAGTTCGGTCATACGGTGTGAATGTCCGATGTCAGTGTTTTCCACTTTGTAGCTTTGATTTCAGACTGAAGGTCTGATATCTGACTTCACGGTTTTTACTTCTGGACATCTTGCACTTGACTTCAGATTATTGGCATCATACCTTGGGTCTACATCTCGTCTTTTGTAGCTCGGTCATTCGAAAACTAAAAATTTAATTACCTTAAAATTTTGGGAAAATAGGTCGGCCAATTTGCCGAGCTATTTTCTGTATCTGTGTCTGGTAAAGTATTATGTCTGTGGAAGTAAATAATTTTAGTTTTAAGTTGGTGACGTAGCACTTATGCCATCCAACGCGGGTCTGAGCTATGTGGCACCTATGCATCCAAAGGATTGTGATCTTGATCACATCCTTAGTTCAGACTACGTCTAGACTTATTGTTTTTTATGTAAGTCTTGATCTCACAAAACGTTCCTTCATTTCATAAATGTGAGAATTTTTTACAAGGTGGAAGCTATGGCTTCTTTTAACAAAAGTAGCTCACGCCCGTAGGCCATTGTTGATAAGTTCTACTGGTAGTACTTTTTGAGGTGTTCAGTATTCCACGGATGCATAAGCAATAGACCTTCTGCATTTCGGAGCTCGTAGGCTCCGTTTTTTAGGACTGTGACAATTTTGTAAGGTCATTTCTAGTTTGGAGCAAGTGTTCCTACTTTGCTTTCTCTTGTTGCCAAGATGACCTTTCTTAAGACGAAATTTTCAGCTTTGAATTTTCGCTTATTTACCTTGCTGTTGTAATACCTTGAACTTTTTTGTTTGTAAATTGCATGTTTCAATTCAACCCCCAATATTTTCTCCTCCAGTAGGTCAAGCTTGGCTCTCATGGCATCGTCGTTGCAATTTTCATTGAAAGTTCGAACTCTAAATGATGGGAGTCTGAGCTCTACTGGGATGACAGCTTCAGTTCCAAAGGCTAGTGAGAAATGTGTTTCTCTTATGCTGGACTGACATGTAGTGCGGTAAGACCATAGTACGCTTGGGAGCTCTTCTGCCCGGCTCTTTTTAGCTCATCCAGGCATATTTTCAGAGTGTGCTTGATGATTTTGTTGATAGCCTCGACTTGACCATTAGCCTGGGGATGATTCGGAGTGGAGAAGTGCATCCTAATTTTTAGCTCTTCACAGAATGACCTCAGCTTGGAATTGTCAAATTACTTGCCATTGTCTGTGATGATTGAGTAAGGGACTCCTGGGGGTGATTCAGAGTGAAGAAGTGCAGACGATCAATGTACAGATGAAATTGGTGGTTTTTTGTTCTGTTATTTTGGCCAGCGGTTCTACTTCTACCCATTTGGTGAAGTAATCGACAGCGACTATGGCGTATTTAGTTCTACCTTTTTTCGTTGGCATTGGTTCGATTAGGTCAATCCTCTATTTTAAGAAGGGTCATTGGCTGAGGATTGAGGTCAGCGTTTCTGGATGAGCTCTGATGGTGGGGGCAAACCTCTGGCATTTGTCGCATTTTCTTGCAAATTCGATGGAGTCTTTCTTTAGCGATGGCTAGAAATATTCCTACTTCAAGATTTTGTGCGCCAATGACTGCCCTCCAGTGTGATTGCCACATATTTTTTCGTAGACTTCACTGAGAGAGTACCGTGCTTCGTTTTTCTTTAAACACCTTAGTAAATGGAGTAAGAAGCCTTTCTTGAATAGGACATTGTCCATGATTGTGTATCTAGCTGCCCTGATCCTTAACTTTCTTGCTTCTGTGCTATTTGGGGGCACCTTACCATCTTTTAAAAATTGGATGATCTCATCCGTCCAGCTAGAGTTCAGGTCGGCTATGGTGAGCATGTGCTCAGGCTAGCTGATTGCTAGACGGCTGATTCTTCTGATTGGGATGTTCTCCAGCTCTTCTATTCTCTCGTTGGTAGCCAGTCGTGCTAAAGCGTCAGCAAGGCTGTTTTGAGTTTTTAGTATCTATTTGACCTCGACGGCGTTGATTGTTTTGAGTTCTTGCTGCACTATCTATGAGTAAGACACCATCTTTTCGTCCTTAGTCTGGAAGGACTTGTTAATTTGATTGACCACTAGCTGATCACTATATACGAGTAGTCTGAGTGCACCCATTCTTTTTGCAAACCTCAAAACGGCGATTAGTACCTCATATTCAGCCATGTTGTTAGAGGCATGGAAATTAAATCGCAAGGATTGACAAAATGGCTCTAGGTCTGGGCTCATCAATACTACTCCATCTCTGGTGCGTGTTTTTGTTGAAGACCCATCTACAAAGAGAGTCTAATTTTTTTCATTTTTGGTGATGGGCTCGTGTTTCGAACTGAACTCGACGACGAGGTCGGCTAGAGCTTGGCATTTGATGAAAGTCCAGGGCCTGAAGTGGAGTTCAGATTGGCCGAGCTCTACCACTCATTTCATAAGTCTTCCAGAAGTATCTAGTTTTTAGAGGACTTGCCTTAGGGGGTAGTTTGTCAAAACTTCTATCGGATGCTGCAAGAAGTAAGGCCTGAGTTTCCTTGCTGACATAATGAGGGCATAGGCCAACTTCTCCATGGGACTGTACCTTAGCTCGGCATCATGTAGAGCTTGGCTGACATGGTAAACAAGATGTTGGATTCTTTGGTCTAACCTAATTAGCACGGAGCTGATGGAGTGCTTTGAGACCTCCAAGTAGAGAGTTAGGAGTTCTTTAGTCATTGGTTTTGACAATAATGGAGGTTGTGCGAGTTGAGCTTTGAGTCCTTCGAAGGCCAGCTGGTATGCTTCATCCCATTTGAACTCCTTGCCACCACGTAGAGCACCAAAGAAAGATTTGCACTTGTCTGTGTATTTTAAGACGAAACGGCTGAGCGCCGCTATTCGCCCAGTTAGACTTTGTACCTCTTTGATTTTGGTAGGAGGTCTTATTTCTTATAGAGTTCTAATCTTCTCCGGATTGACCTCTACCTCTTTGGTGAACCATATAGCCTAAGAACTTCCCTAAATCGACACCAAAAGAACACTTAGAAGGGTTGAGCTTCATCTTATACTTTCTCAGTACGGAGAACATCTCAGCAAGGTGTTGAATGTGATCTACAGCCTTGGTATTCTTTACAAGCATGTCATCAACATATACCTCTACGGTCTTCTCTATGAGTCCGAAAAACATTACGTTGACTAACCGTTGATAGGTTGCTCTGGTGTTTTTCAGTCTAAAGGGCACAACTCGATAGCAGTATAGACCTCAGTCAGTTATGAAGGAGGTATTCTCCTGGTCACTCTCGTGCATTGGGATTTGGTTGTAGCCTGAGTACACATATATAAAGCTCAAGAGTTCATGCCCGGCTGTGGCATCCACCATTTGATCGATTCGAGAGAGTGGAAAGCAATCTTTAGGACATACTTTGTTCAGGTCGGTAAAGTCAATGCATACCCTCCAAGTTCCATTACTCTTTTTTACTAGGACGAGATTGGCCACCCATCGGGAATATAGTGATTTCCTGATGAAACCACATTTGGGTAATTTGTCAACTTCTTTGGCAAGGGTTTCATACCTCTCTGGATTGAGGGGACGTCGACGTTGTTGCTATGGTTTGACGTCCAAACTGGTGTTCAACCTGTGGCATGCGACCTTGGGGTCTATTCCCTCCATGTTTGTGTGTTCCCATGCGAAGACATCAATGTTATCCTTTAGGAAAGTTGTGAGTTAAGATTTTATTAGTTCGTCGAGCTCTTTCCCAATACGTAGGACCTTCTCAAGATGGTTAGGGTCGACCTCAATTAGCTCCAGGTCTTCCACTGGTTCGACCTTCCGCTCATGTTGGTCTGACCTAGGGTCAAGATGTCCAAGCTCTTCTTATATCATGTCGATCCCTACTCGGGAAAAGGTGACGTTGCAGCTCCTTACCACCATCTGTCTTTCTCTTACTATTTCTAATCCATGGAGAGTAGAGAATTTTATGACATAGTGATAGATGGATACAACCGCTTTGAGTTCATGCAGTATTGGTCATCCCAGGATGGCATTGTAATTAGACGGGAAGTCTACAATCACAAAATCTGTGGCTTAGAGGTAGGCCGAGCTCTACCATGAAGGAAATCTATCCCTTTGGATTCACGTAGTCTCCCGTGAATCCCTGGAGAGGCTTTGGGAATGGCCTAACATGTCGAACGTCGATCTCCAATTGCTTGAAAGTATAGAACATTTACAGAGCTCCCGTCGTCCACTAGCATTCGATGGACATTAATTCCAGAGACTGGCATAGTAATGACGAGTGTATCCGAGTATGGTTGTAATATGTGGGACACATCTTCCTTGGAGAAAGAGAACTTCTCCGTATCTGGCTTGGTTATGGCGCTTGACAGCACCTGATAGCTGGTATGAGCTTCCCTAGAGAGTTTGCGGCGTTGCCTTCTTGATCCTTCCAGGTATTAACTTCATCCAACTATCATGTGAATTTCACCTCGTCCCTGTTGAGGTTTAGGTGGAGGTGAAAGTGGCAGTTCAACCCGGTCCTTTGGTGGGGGTAGCTCAACTCCTCAAGCAGGTCGTTATAGGAACTCTTTCAGGTGACCTCGTCTGATGAGACTCTCTATTTCACCTTTCAAGTCTCGACAATCATCGGTGTCGTACCCAGCGGACCGATGATATCTGCAGTACTTCTTTTGGTTTAGTTCGGACGAGTTTGCCCTCATAGGAACGGGTTTTTTGAGGGTGTCCTTACCTTTGGTTTTCATCAGGACATTCTCAAGTGAGGTATTCAGGATGTGGTCTCCCTAGAACCTCTAGGAAGCGGGTCTTGGCCGACCTGGGTGCTGGAAGTCCAATGCGTGCTTTCTTGGGACTTTCCTTCTTCTCTGATTTGAAATTTTTTTCTTTGCTCTTGACATTGTCTCTCCGGTCGGACTTGTCATTCTCCTAGTCAGAGGTCGTTTCTTCAGCACTGATGTACTTCTCAACTCTAGCTAGGAATTCTCGGTATGTTGCTCGTCCATCCTCGTGAACAGACCACCAGAACTGAGTTTTGGTTCGTAATCCTGACAAGATGGCCATTAGAGCAACGTCGTCGGAGATTTTGTCCACTTCTACTATCCTTTTGCTAAATCTGTCCATCTAGGACCTCAAGGATTCAGTTTGGCCTTACTTGATGCTGACAAGGCGTTCCTTGGGAGTAGATCGAGTCCTTGTCCCCATGAAGGTGGAGACAAACTGAGCTGATAGGTCATTCTAACTCCATATAGAGCGTTGCGGTAGTTTTTTGAACCATCTCATTGTTCTGTTTCTGAAGGTTAGGAGAAAAGCTCTACACATGATTGCATCACTGGCCCTCTGGAGTTCTATCCAAATGGTATACGTATCAAGGTGTCTGACTGGGTCGTTGCCGTCCTCATAGCTAGTTAGCTGTGGCATTTTGAACTTTTTCGTAGGGGTTTTTCTAGGATGTCCTCTGAGAAGGAAGAGTGTCGATCAGTTAAGTATTCCTCCGATATGTTTTCTTGCTTAGCTTCGAGCTCGGCCAGGAGTCGTTTCATCAATTCTAGTTCATCCGAAGCGTTTTGTACATGTGATGCTGTTGCAGATGGGGCTCCTTCTTTCATTTGGACTTTCTCTTCGCGCAGTGCAGGTGAGACCTGAGAAGGGCAACCTAGACAGTCAAAGATGTTCGCCGATCGTTACGTGGCAGCCTTCTTAGGAGGACTGGGACGTCTGTTCTTACCTTCCTTGCTTCCTGATGGATTTTTGTCACTGAAATCCAATCTTCCTTTCACGCGATGATCTTCGGATTTGTCACGTGCTGGTGACTTTGCTTCTGAGTCGGAGATATGCCTAGTGGTAGCTTGATTTTTCTCAAGTCGTTCAATAGTGTGAGTTAGGTATTCCAGATTTTGTAAAACCACGTCCTTTTCGGGGACATGTGTTTGAGCTGAAGTTTCTCCTTGATGTCTCCGGTGGAAGACTTGGGAGAGATCAACGTGTTGGCTTCCAGTTCTTCCGTGGCTACGAATCCTTGAGTCGTGACTGCGGCTCTTGTTGAATGTGTCTTTATGGGTTGAAGTGTTTAGGTATGATGATTGGGTGTCGATTTTTTGCTGAGTTTGTGGAATATATAGAGCTTTTTAGAGGGGACCCCTCTCCTTCTAGTGTCAAACTGTTGACGTTGGAAAATGATTTGTAATGTTTCTAAGCCAACTTAATGTTAAGTATTTAGGTCGGGTATGGACGTAATGATTAGCAGATATGTAAATATATGATGGAAGACCTAATTATATAAACTTTCTAAGTGTGCTTTTATTTCAGTAGTCGAATGTTTGACTTGTAGGACATTTATGTCTCATATTTATAGAAAAATTTGTAATGATTACATGCATTTAATGCCAAGTTCAACATTAAGTGCTTACAAAACATCTTCTTTTTGTGCATTAATTGTGAAGTGACATTTGCATTAAATGTTGCAGCTAGTCTGGAGTCTGACATGTGAGAAGGCATTCTATACTGATGTCATGAACTCGACTGGGAAGGAATGATGTCCGATCTGAGCCTTCAGGGATGAGGTCCGACCTGAACCTTCAAGGATGAGGTCCGAACTGAACCTTCAGGAATAAGGTCCGACCTGAAGTTGGCAATATCTATATTGAAGTATAGATAATGGAATGTTCGACCTTAATGTTGGGATGAGGTCGGACTGAAGTTAATTGGCCAATGAATGATGATTGAGCTGATATGACAAGTCGGTTTGGATATCAACACACAACATTGCTATGCATTAAGCTTAAATTTCAAAATTACGAGTATATATTCCAATTTAATGACGAGTAAATATTCCATTTGGACATTTCTCCTAACATCACAATGAAACAACCTTCCAAGAATTATTGGAGCAATTACTTGGAAGACTCTTTTCTTTATGGTTCTTTTTTTTTTTGTAATGGCTTAAATATGTTTGCCATGTGGTTTTATCATATTGTTTATCTCGTGGTGTTATTGTATTGGAATAAGCACGAATTGCATTAGCATGAGAACTTGCTTGTGTGTCATTGTCTTTCCATTGTGTGTTAGTATTATTGTCTTAAATTAATAAGCTCCTGATAGACTGATTCTCGTTGAATCTCATGAGAAATTAAAGTTTGCTCTTTGAAATTTTAGAGTTCTCATTTTATTAAGAAATTTCTAAACCTTAATTGTTATAGTAGGTATTTTCTTTTATACATAACAATGAATAGCTATGTTTACATTTTCCATGTATGAACTATAAAAATCCTGTTACAAAAATTAGAGTTGGTGTTCTTGAATTATTTGATGTAGTCCAAAAATGAGTTATTGAACATTGATTTGGTATACACTCCTTTCAGGGATTGGGAGCCACTGGTTGCACCAATCACCACAACTGCACACAAAAGGAACTGTCCTTGCAAGATCAAGAGAATCCTTCGCAAAAGAGTAAGGCAATTGAGATGGAAACACTTTCTATTCTTGTGCGTGCTCAATGGATGTGCTTCAAATTCTTTCGTGTAGCAGTCTATATTTGAACCATCATTCCAAAATTTTGATGCTCCTTTGTTGATTCATCTCATATTATTATTGAGTTGTATTTAATAAATAGATCATTATGGGCACTTGACGTGCATCGCACGTCTACAAACTAGTATTGGTATATAATTGATTGATCGTTGAGATAAACTATTGATTACTTGAGATTTTCAATCTAAGTCGATAATCTACAACGACGAGTAAATGATAATTAATTAGAATGTGATGGTGGATTAGAATGTGATGGTGGATTTGTGAATCCTAGTACTCGTAAAAACTTGAATTTGACACATTGTTGTGAAAGAAATAAAGTTTATGATCGATTATACCACCAGTCGGATATGGCCAAATAATAAATTATAATAGGAGCCACATGTTTACCCTTCTGTTTGGCGAAAGGGTCAGTTATAACTAGTTCCTAGAGTGATTTTGCAAAAGGTAATTCCCCTAAACAAAAAGAGTCTACTGTAACCTCCTAGAAATGTAATAAAAAAAGAACTAGAGAGCATTCATGCTTGCACCTACCTACACTATTATACTCGCTAAATGTATTGTTCATTTCACTACAGAAGAATTGGGAGTCAAGACACTTGGCGGTGGTGATACATTAGGTCATGATTATAAAGGTTGATCTTACCATCCTCACAATTATAACATATATATACTTTCAACATGGCAATGATTATTATCTAATCTTGGTAATATCACTAGAAGTTATGAATTTTTGACCCTTGTGACGATGATGTCTCAAACTTTTGATGTCTAACAACAAGATTCTAAACATTTCAAACGTTTATACTTGAAATCCTTTTGTGACGGTAAATGTTAGTTTGAATGTTAAATTGTCAATTTTTTTTATTGAAATGACAATTCTTCTCTTATTTTAATTCAAGATAAATAGCATTGGGAGTCCCAAACTTTTAAATTTGTGACAATGAGGTCTTTGAATCTTTGATTTCTAGCATCCGAGATTCCAAACCTATTAAACATCTGCAACTGAGATCTTTTTGTGATGAAAAACGTCATTTTGACCGTTAAAAAGACCAAAATTTGAGTAAAATAATTTGTGTACCCATATTTAATTTTGAATTAAATAAAATGAAAATGAAAGGAAAAGGAAAAATGAAAAAGAAATTATTATCTTTCCCAATTTCAAACCACCCACTCCAACCACAGCTGCATAGGTATGTCATGATAATTAGTTTTGTATTTCTAAATTGTTAGATGAAATTATTGGTTTAAAGGGGTGGAGTTGTTTTTTTTTTCCTTGTCTTTTTCTTTTCTTTCTTTTTAATACTCAAACCATGTTTTTCGTCAAAAAAGATCTCAAGCGCAGACATTTGAATGATTTGGGATCTCGGGTGCTAAAAATTAAATATTCAGAATCTCATTGTCACAAAGTTTAAAGATTATGGACTCCGAGTACTATTTATACTAAAGAAAAATAAGAGTAGAATTGTCATTTCAATAAAAGTTTGACCATTTAACGGTCAAACTGACATTTTTCGTAAAAAAAAAAATGGACCTTAAATGCATACGTTTGAAAGGTTTGAGATTCGACTGCTAGAAATTAAAGGTTTGAAACTCTATCATCACAAAGTTCAAAATTTCAGAACCTCCTGTATTACTTAACATTGCAGACACTCAAGTGAAGATTGAACTCCACTAATGGGGGAATAAGATATTAAGCATGATTTTTTTTTTTTTTCCTTTCAAACAGAATTTGCTTTATGCCCAACCCACTTAAAAGTGGAGTTTTGGAAGGTGTATAGACTAACGGTTGTTTCTTATCGTAATGGAATATGAAGTAATTATTTTTTTTCTTTTTGTTCGAAATCGGATACATGTTTATTACTAAATTTTTTACTATTGCCTATTGGACTTCTATAGAGTGTTATGAACTTTTATATTGTATGAATGGACTATTCATTTTTCAATACTCAAATTCATTAGTGATCAAAATATTACTAGGATAAACTTATATGGATTACAAGTACGATTACATTTTCGCGAATTTCAAATGACAAAACAAACAAGAACAAAAAGTATCACAACAAATATCTTATAATGATAGGGATGGTATCACATTCAATCCCGAACATAATGTTCTGATTTGTCACAAACAAAGCATGGTCCCATGAGCTTATTTTTTAACTTCCTTTGATCCTTTTTAGGACCGAGTGAGTGACTCCCATTTGTTTTGACTTTTGATGGATTGATCGGTTTTGTCCACGATCTTGGCCTTTGAAGTGCCAACATAAAAACTTTTATTCTTATCGCGTGCCCTTGATTCTTCCTGATTTGAAGATGCTCGAACCTGTTCCAAAAAAAAATCTTCAAAGTTATGAAGAATTTTCTTCTTATAATCTTTCCAAGTTGATGGTTACTTTGCAATGATAGATCCGACTTGGAATTACTCAGAAAGTTCGATCGTGACGTTCAATCTTGACTGATTTTGACTTGTTGACAATGATTTGTAAGTTATGTATTTGATGTAATAATGGAATTTCATCCAACATTCTGAAATCAAAACATTTAGAAATTAAAAACTTTTTGGTACCTTTCTCCTCAACTTTGTATTTGTTTTCGAGTGCCTCCCAAATTTTCTTTGCCAATGAAGTATTTATGCAGAGATCATATAGACGATTCAACGGTGCATTTAACCCTAACAAATCAACTCATTTTCTTCATCCAGCCCTTACTCCAGTTGTGCTCGTCTCGACAGGTTCTAGAATTGGTGTCAGTTGAATCGAGCACATAAAAGATCCTTAATGTAATCAACCAGAATTTGAGTTTGTCTTGCAAATGAGTGAAGTTGTCCCATTAAAACAATCGAGCCTCGCCACGTCTTGATTCATAAGTTGGTTGTTAAAAGTGTCGTTTCATTCTTCATTGCGAGATATAGCTTTTACATTATTAGAAATATAGAGAGAGAAGAAGGAGATGAAGAATGAAACACAAAGCAAGAGAGAAAACCGAAAAAATTGGAGGCTTGAGCACGTGGTTAAACATTGTCCTAAAAATAATATTTGTCCTTTTTATAATTTGAAATTGCTAACAAGATTCATAGGCAAATAGATAGATGATTAAACAAGCCTTAAGAGTTTACACCAAGAAAGAGACAAGATCATTTAGATCAAATTTCAAAAGAAATTTTGGCACTAAGCTGGTTTGCGCACACAACTAGGTTTCGCGAGCGCGAATTCGTGCAGAAAAATTATGCACCCAAAGCATGGGGTAGATAATCTACCCCATTTCGTGCGCGTGGAAATGTCGCGTACAAGATTAAGGAAAATTAAATTATTGCATTTATTCTCGCTATCTTAGAGCTGTAAAAGAATAAAGAAGAACAGAATAAATAATAGAGAAAGAAAGAACAACTATTTTATTAGGCAGACGACATTATGAAAAATACAACTACAATAGAGTTTTTATAGTAATGAAAACGCTAATCTATATTAGGTAAGCAATCATAATATATTCTAATATATTCTAACATTAATTTAATATATTGTAATATATTGGGACAATCTTCTAATATATATGAGAATCCTCTAATATATATTCTAACATCTCCCCTCAAACTCACGATGCTACAGCAGTAAGCAGCGAGAGTTTGTCAAAAAAAAAAAACGGTGGAACTGATGTGACTTTGTAAAAAAGTCAACAAACTGCAACGATGAAAAAACATGCTGAAGATAGTAACGGATAACATAACAGTCAATCTCAATGTGCTTCTCATATCGGCAAGTAACCAAGGCAACTACACAATCTCAGTAGTAGTAGACGTCATAGCACGATACTCTGCTTCAGTAGAAAAACGAAAAACAATAGTCTGCTTCTTACTCTTCCAAGAGATAAGGGAATCACTTAAAACTGGACAAAAAACCAGTATTATAGAAAGAAGAGAAAGGGAAAAAATAATAAGAGAAAGGAAAGGAGAAGAAAAGAAAGGGAGAGACAGATTGTCCAGATTAACTGGTAACAAAACCAACCAAATTCTAGATTACTGGACCAGATTTCAAATCCAAATTTATGGATGCAAATAACAAATTACAGAGAAGAGAAGAGAAGAAGTGGATAGAAAGGAGGAGACAGATTGTCCAGATTAACCAGAAATAAAACCAACCAAATTTTAGATTACTGGACCAGATTCCAAATCCAAATTAAGTATCTAAAAGAAACGAAAAAATAATTGGCCGGACGAGTGGCACAATGCCACTCGCCGGAGAACGGAAGCGATTTCAAGTTTAAACCAAGTCGAATCAAACTTGCTCTGATACCATGTAAAAGAATAAAGAAGAACAGAAGAAATAATAGAGAAAGAAAGAACAACCACTTTATTAGGTAGACGGCATTATGAAAAATACAACTACAATAGAGTTTTTATAGTAATGAAAACCCTAATCTATATTAGGTAAGCAATCATAATATATTTTAATATATTCTAATATATTCTAATATTATTCTAATATATTGGGACAATCTTCTAATATATGAGAATCTTCTAATATATATTCTAACAAAAACATCTCTAATGGTGGCTTTTATTTTGAATGTCCAACTAATATGGCGATGAGGTGGAGAGGACAAAACTAATGTGGCATCATTTATTGTAAAAGTTTGTTCAACATGATGTCCATTTTTAGACAGCTTGCTAGACACCTTCTACAATAAATAATGCTACATTGTGTATATCTCTTTCATCTATTTTTTTTTCTCTTTCCTCATTCTACTCTCTCTCTTCTCATTTCTTTTCTCTCTTTTGCCATATAAACTTTTTAAAAAATGTCTAGTACTGGAGATGCTCTTATACTTGTACTAGCATTTGTTCATTCCGATACTTTCATCTTGGGATCGAACTTAATGTTGTCAAACACCACTTCACTTCTGAAGTTAATATTTGAACAATTTCCAACATATACAGAGAGTGGCAGACTTAGGACAAGAGGGCCCTGCCCCTTGTCAATTTTAAATGTTTTGAGGTCTAAATTGCAATCCCATAAAAAGCTTTCCTCCCCCACTTTCTTCCACTTGCTTTCACATATTCTGCAATTTATCTAAGAATCAAGCCATTCTATAAATCAGTTGGATCATCTAATCAGAAAGGTAATCAGTTTTATGATAAGTGTTTTTCACTTTCTTTTTTGTTTTATTTGGTTAATTTTATGTTCATATATGCAGATCGGTGGGTTTGCTTAAATCACTCCTCTCATTTTTCTGTGAAAGCAGAATTGGCTGATTGCATAAAGGAAATAGAGAAATGACCTCTAATTTCTAAATGTCCGAAAAACCCCAAAGTTTCCAAGGCTGTTGTTTGGGACTGTTTTCTTCTTGCTTGATTAGGATTATGCTCGGCACAATTATTTCCCATTTAATGTGAGTATGTTAACATTGATTTTTTTTTCTTCATGTGATTGAAGTTATATTATGCACCGTGCACTTGTGCTTCTCTTCTGCTTGCTGCTATTTTGAAGAATGCTTCTGGGAAATGTTAAATGATTTCACCACGTATTCAAAAAGATATTATAACATCTATTTTAGTTGAAATAGTTAATATAATATTTAAGGATGTGTGTAGTGATTATTTTTCAATTCTTATTGATGAATCTCGTGACTCGTCTTCAAATGAGCATATGGCTATTGTGATACGTTATGTTAATGAAAAAAGTTTCATATTTGAGCGTTTTATAGGAATCGAGCATGTTGTTGATATTAGAGCTCTCTCTCTTAAGGCTATAATTAACAGTTTCTTTTCTAGATATAATCTAAGTATATCTCAATTGCGAGGACGAGATTATGATGGAGCAAGTAATATGTAAGGTGAGTTCAATGTTCTTAAGACACTTATCTTAAAGGAGAATGGATGAGCTTTTTATATTCATTGTTTTACTCATCAACTTCAATTAGCTCTTGTTACTGTTGCAAAAAAGCATGTAGAAGTCATTGGTTTATTTATTGTGGTTGCTAATGTGGTAAATATTATTGGATCGTCATCTAAACGTCGTGCTATTCTTTGAGAATGACATGCCAATGTTGTTATTGAAGCTTATAATAATTGTGAGATTTCAAGTGGTACACGTTGGGGCTCACACCATATCACTCTAATCAGGTTGATTGATATGTTTTCATCTGTTGTTAAATTACTTGAGATAGTAATGGACAAGGTTAGATTAAGCTTTGATCAAAGAAATGGAGCAAAACAAGCATAGGTATCTATTCGGTCATTTATTTTTGTTGTTTGTTTACATTTGATGAAGACTGTATTAGAAATCTCAAATGATCCTGTACAAGTGTCGAGTGTCGTAGATGAAAGATCAAAACATTGTGAATAATATGTCTTTGGTACGAATATGTAAAGAAAGATTGCCAATAATGGGACAATGGTTGGAATCTCTTATTAGATGAAGTCTCTTCTTTTTGTGAGAAACATGATATTGATGTTCGTAATATGAATGATATGTTTTGCCCTCCAAGACGTTCAAGGCGTAGAGTACATGAAATCACAAATATGCATCATTGTCAAATTGAGATATTTTATACTGTTATTGAATTTGAGCTGCAAGTGTTAAAACAGTCGTTTCACTAAGACAAGCACCAAATTACTTATTTGTTTGGTCTATTTGGATCCAACTGATTTTCAGCTTTTGATAAGTCCAAGTTTATTCAAGTTTGCTAAGTTTTATCCAAATGATTTCTCTATAGTTCAACTTGCACAAAAGCTAGTTGAGGCAAAAAAAAAAAAAAAAAACAAGACGTACTATTTAGTTTATTTGCTCATCAAAATGGTTCTTCTTTTACCAGTTGTCATTGCCACTATGGAAATAGTGTTTTCAACTATGAATATCATTAAAGATTAATTGTACAATCGGATCGAAGATGAATGGATTAATATCTGCATGGTTGCATACATGGAGAAAGATATTTTTGATAATATTTATAATGATGATGCTGTTAAACAATTTAAAAATATGAAAACTCGTCGTGGACAATTTTAATGTATTGAAAATTTTAATTGTTGCTTTTTATATATAATTTGTCTTAAAATTTTTTGGTTATTGTTTACGTAGTGCCCTCGAATATAATCCTATGTCCGCCAAGAGAGAACACATCCACAGATATGCACACAAAATTACATCATTTTTTTCATTACATTCTCTATACATAAAACAATTTTTCTGATCTCTTGCGACTTGCTATGAAATTTTTTGACATATTCGTCTATTCTCTTGCTAT
Source organism: Forsythia suspensa (assembly GCA_023638005.1). Lineage (NCBI taxonomy): Eukaryota > Viridiplantae > Streptophyta > Magnoliopsida > Lamiales > Oleaceae > Forsythia > Forsythia suspensa. The sequence continues at coordinate 30,960,522 of CM042674.1, read as the reverse complement.
GAAATTTTTTGGCATAAAGAAATGTGTCTTTGCAATGAAACTTTGAGCTTAACTTACATCATAGATCGACTTGAACAACACAATCTTACAAAAAAAAAGTCGAGCAGCTAGAAAAACTAACCAGTGGTAAGATACTTTATTCCTTACTTGGAATTGATACGCTTGTCCTGTTAAGTTGCTGAGACTTATTCACCATATTGGCCATATTCGGAGTTGTGTAGGCACCAAAGCTTATATTAGCTGCAGCCGATGCAGGGAAACCAGTAGAGGAGGCAGAACCAAAGCTCAAGGATTGTGCTGCTGCTCCCGGCACTGCATTGCCTCTAGTTGTGGCTCTTTGATAAGCGTGTGAGTTCATTCCGGAGAGTGCATAAGCTCGACCTGCTCGTTCATACAGCTGTTGACTTCCCATCCTTTTTTCAGTTTCTTTCAGCTCAGATTCAAGCCACATACAGAGACCGTCGCCTGCTTGGCCGGATGCAGAAGTGAGAAGTGTCGTTCTCCTGTTCGACAGCAGAGACTGTGCACCAGTAAAATTTCCTGTTTCTGCCATCCTTTGTGCCTCTGCAATACCTTCTGCAGCCCACAGCCTATTTCTCTGTCGATCAACTTCCAAGTTAACTACCATATCTGAAGGAGACACAACTTTTGGTCGACGTATTTCAACTAGGTCACCTTCTACACGGACTCTCTCTTTTGATACAATATCTCTATAAGAACACACTATATCCAAAAGCGATGTCTTTCCCTCACCTTCTTCATCTTCAGCACCTCGAAGTACAGGGACCGACAGGTTGATCAGAAATTCTTTTTCCTCATCCGCGTAGAGGTCCCCGACATTAATTACACCTCGACTTCCTTGATCAGAGATTTCACTGGCATATCTTCCTGAAGGAATTGATTTGATTTCCACACCATTCGATGCTGATCTCACAATTATTTGAAGCTCCTGATTCACCACGCTTAGTAGACCACCGATGCAGCTTGCAAAAGCATCTTGTACCATTTCATAGGACTCAATGAAGGAGAAGGTGCCGCCCGATTCATCAGAAATGGCATGCATTGCGATGGGGTCGTGGTCTGAACCAAAACCGAACGCGTGGACTGGAAATGTTTGCTGCTGGACTTGATCTTGGGTTCCTCTGTTTTTGGGAGAGATGGAACCAGGCAACAGATGTAGATAATCTGGAGCCTGTCTTGGCTGTGGGGAAGTTAAAAACAGTGAGCCATGGAAACAAGTGTCCTGTCCATCAGATAAGAATATGATGCTTGCAACTGGATTCTGTTGACGCCTTTCTTCAAGAACCTGAACCCCCTTCTTTAGTCCTTCCACAATATTAGTCGAACCAGTTGCTGCAAGTGAATCGACTGCCCTTTTAGCATCTTCACGGCCGTTGTCAGTCATTCTGCGCAAGGGAAATATTCTCTGAGCATCAGATGAGAAACAAACTATTGAAAGTCGGTCAGGAGGGCCCAAGTTATCTATGACAAAGTGAACAGCTCTCTTCAGGAGACGTAACTTTGAGCCACCCATGCTGCCACTAACGTCTAGTACAGCAACAAGGTCAATAGGTGCACGTTCGAGGAGACGTGCATTATCTGATAGAGGAGGTGCACGTACTCCAACGAGAACTGCAAACTGAGAGATTGATTCTGAAGCAGCAACGGCGGGAAGTTCAGGAAAGGACTTGACATCGACACTTTGCAGCCCATCACGTGAATCCGTAGAGTTAGGATCAGCAGTGATTGTGGGCAAAGGTTCATCATCAGAGAAAACAATGGACTTGGGACAAAGTTCAGGCCTTGGCTTGACTATTCGTCCAAATGCTGGGCGTGGCAGGGCTTGGAATCCAAATGCTGTGGGTGGCAGGGCTTGGAATCCAAATCCTGTGGGTGGCAGGGCTTGGAATCCAAATCCTGTGGGTGGATGGGGGGGTTGTAGTACAAAACCATTAGATACGGGACTTGAGGATTGTGGCGGAGGAACATTAGCGTTGAAGTTAGGCATAGTGAATGGGAAATAATTCCATTTGACATGGCAAATAGGGCAAGTGTAATTGCCATTCGAGACACTGTTGCCAACACAGCTGAAGTGGAAGGAGTGGGAGCACTCAGCAGTAAAGATGGCTTGGCCTTGCCCTGTGGCAACATTGTTCGAGCAAAAAGCACACGTCTTCTGCAAGCACAATCATATTTTATAAGCATTCATCTCACCAAATCAGGCATTATTTGTAGTGTCAGTACATGAGATCGATCAAAATAAAATATATATATAATGCAGAAATGCAAAAAAATTCTGAACATACACATATCATATTCTGCACAAGGCACATTATGAATCACAAACGAAGAGCTATAATAGATGAATACTCGAACGATCATTCATTAATTCAGATATCAATGATTTGAGGACGTGACGACGTTTTAGCTGTTTTTTTGAAAAATGCAATTCGGCCAACTGATCACGGACTAGAATTATTACCACTTGAGCAATTTATTGGAGTTAAGAGTAATTTTGTTGTCTATTCTTCATCGTTGTTTCATTAATCGCATGTACTTTTTCTTGTCAAAACACACTCGAACATGAAAGGTACCATTGGAAATACTATGAAGATTAACATAACAACTAAACGAATAGACCCTCCAGTTTGATTATACATCCCATGACAGCGAAAGACCATTTCTTAATCAACGCAAATGTTAGTTTTTATCATTTCAGTAAAGTCTTTATATAAAAATTCAACCTTTTTTTGGATAAAATATCATTCCAAATATTGATCACAAAATGCATATGGAAAATTATGAACCACCTCATTGACCTCAAAACTTACAACTTCTAAGAAATCAATCAAAATTGTGACTTTTTTTTTCCCCAAAAATTCTAAAAATTATGAGAAGATACTTCAAACCCTGAAAAATAGTAAATTATCATGACCCATCTAGACAATAGAGAAAAGCATACATTATGATCAAATTACATCAATTTAATATGAGCATCCGTTTGGTTTTCATTAAATTTTATCAAAAAATTATTCAAACTGGCTTTCAACAACAATATTCAATCTTATTCATACAAAACATGGCAATATATATACAGATATGTGTATGTAAAATGTATTACAAGAACAAAAGGAAGAAAACTTACATTATTTGTTGAAGAAGAACTCATGGTTTCTTTTCAAGTGTTAGTCCTGCTCTTGTTCTTGTGGGTTTTTTTCTATTTTTCTTTTTCTGTGTGGAATATATATATATACACACACACACACCTACGTGTTCAAGGGTCCCATTTTTAATCAAAATTGTCCTACGTGTTCCTTTCGACGTATGGGTGTTGACTTTTTACGCAGTTTTAAGTTAATCAAAATTGTCGTCCGACGTGTCGCGTTTAAACGACGCTATGGTAGTGTTGACTTTTTTAAGCATTGACTTATTAAGTTAAAAGGGAAATCAATTATTTAAGATAAAACAACAGAGGAAGGAAAGTTTAAGCAGAGGGTGTGGATACGTACAAATCTCTTCTGTAGCGAATAATACAATTTCACACAAATATCAGACATGCTTGCACGTTATTCACTTGTTATTTTAGATAAATTTGTCTACATTTATAAGTTTTGTATTTTCTCACTTTTAAATATTTTATTTTAAAGTTTAATAAATGAATGACTGAAATAATTGTAATAGTTTTACAATAGTATGATTTATTGACGGAAAAATTGTTAGGCTCACTCTTGGAAAAATCGTGAATTCAATACTCTTATGCATAGTTACGGAATAGGCACCAGAGTGAGGTTTGTGAAGAAATCAATCTTGTATCCACAATTCAATAAAAGTAAGTATATTTGAGAGTATTTATTAAGTACTTATAAATTGATCGAACATTATATTTTATCAACACATCTTGTAGAATCTACAATTTTTATTTATTTTTTATCCACATATTCTATATAATTCATTACTTATAATTTTTTTTTTTAAAAAAAATTTACTAAACAAGCACCTAATAACTCAAACACTTACTCAACCCTCAATTATCAATATAGAGTTGGAACTGAAGTGGATAGGAATGTATGCGATTACAAGTCATTATTGAATGAATGGGGGCTCCAAAAGCACATGTAGAAAAGTGGTTGGTTGAGTTTGGTCAAGAAAGATAACAAAAAAAAAAAAGCTAGAACTAATTAAGATCAATAGGAAGATAAGAATCTGATCATGCTAAAATTTAAAGAACCGACTTGGCTTACCTTAAGGCTCAAGCTAAGGGCACCCCTAAGCAAAATGATGGTACCTTGGCCCAGTACATGTGAGACTCGATCTTGTGAGCATGAAGCTCAAACAGCCCCGCGTGGGTGCTCAAGTAGGATATAGTCGACCTGTACACAAGGACATCATATGCCCACCGGAGGACTAGTTATCCCCACCACCTAAGTCATCATCTCGTCCATAGGAAGAACCGGGTATTGGTCTGCCCCAAATTGTTACCTAGTCCTACTCATACTCCTATTCCGACTCCTACTCCTACTCATACTCACCCTAATCCTGGGTTGGACAAGGATTCACACTCTGATACAGCCTCATAGGCCCATGGGGCCGGTCTATGCCCCAAAACAGTCTTTATCCATCGGACAGCCACCGTTACCTATGGCGATGGCATTAAGGGTGAAAACTACATGCCCAGGGTTTGCATCCCAACCCATTGAAATCTCTCCCTTATGCTCCGAAGGTTGGTGTTGGTTTGGCCGCTTCCTCCCGAGCCTTACGCTCGGCCACCCTTCTTAGATAAGTTGGGTCGAAAGTTATTTATGAAAAATAAAGATAGTCGAGATTGGTTGTGACCAGAAAAAACATGCAAAAAAAGAAACTAAAGTTAAAGGATTAAAAACCCTAGCCTCGGGCAAGTTCAACATTACCACGTCTATTACCTCATCATCCAAGAAGCTAGAGACCTCTTCGATCAGGAGTTTAAGCCTGACTAACTTAAGCCGATCTTCTCCTAGCTCGGTCACATAAGACTGAGGCCGATTAAAAAAAGCCATATCGGGTAAATTCTACTACGACCAAAACAACATGTCCTCAGACCTCAGCCTAACATAAAAATACTTCTAATTCCAGTGCTTTATTAAGCTCGGTAGTTTAGGAGCTTTGAATTTCTTCTTTCCCGATAAATGTGCAAGACAACTATACTCAAAATAGTATTCATCTTGAAAACAAGTCGACAAGGTTATTGTTACGCCTCGTCTGAGCAGACGAATGAATGTCTAGCTTAGACACATCATGTGGAAGAAGCTTATATGGTTTACTTATGAATACCCTTCGACCTTAAGAAAGCGAAAGAAAAGAGTTCATAAATTTATCCTTTCAACTATTCGAATCTAATTTTAGCATAGTTTATTCTAACATTCGTTGTTTTAGGTGAAGGGTTCGAACCTCTGCCTTGTTTGTTATCTGTCAATTCCAAATGAAAAGAATATTCCTAGGACCACTAAATAAATCTCCACATGGCAAAATCAGTTACAACTAAAGCACATGATGGAATAATAACCAAATCTAAAGAAAATGATAGCCGAGTCAATGGCCTCTTGCCATGTGTCTTAGCATCCCCTAGAATTAAGAGCCCCCCAATTGGAGGACGACACGTGGTAGAAAAAAGAAGAAAATACAAAAGGGCCCTAAGCTTTGCAACATCTATAAATAGCCTAAATTAAATAGAAAGAAAACAGAACAATTGAAAACCTTGGCCAAATTCTTGCTCTTTTAACTATTAATTTTCGGATGGCTTTCCATAGGAGGATTAAGTTGATTATTTCTGTAAGGAGGTGGCCGAGGATTTGTTGCCTATGATTTTATTGGTCAACAAATTGGCGCCGTCTGTGGGAATTTGCACAATTTCCATGAAATTTAAACCACTGGTAAAAGTTCTCGAGTAATTGAAGAAAATTCAATAAATTTTACTGAAGAAACAATGGTTGAGAAAATATGCGGGTTGGAAGGAAAAACAGACGAGAATGAAGTTGAAAAGTAGAGCGAATTTCCAGATGATAGTGATTTTAATCCCAAAAGGCTGAGAGATGAAATTCAAGAGTTAGTGGTAAGTGAATGAGGAGAAATACCCAAAAAGAAAAGGAACATGCGCCATAAGAAGGTGTTTATAGCACAAACAGTATCGAATTTGGCCAAGCAAGTCCAAATGTTGGTGCAAGAACACAGAGCCAGAGTAACTCTATCCAGCGGTAGAATGGTTGATGATGGAAAAATTGGAGTGGAAACTAGAGTGCCGGCAGCGAGTCACTCTCAACCTTACAACGATCCTAGGGATTCCAGGCATTACCATCCCATTGACCCGCTCAAGGAGCGAGAGCGTAGACCTGCAAGGTCCGCCAGTGTCTTCGATCGGCTAGGCGACAAGGATGATTCCCATCAAAGGAAGACACCATTCCATGATAGCTGTAGGGCGGGATCGCATCTGAAAGATCCTATGTATGAACCCAATTATTCATATGACGATGAAGGTGATGGACCTACTAGGTCATTTGAAGAAGATGATGACGAAGAAGACCTTCTATTTTTCCATAAAATGCGAAGCAGCCCAGTCCCCAGAGGTTTTGTAAGACCAAAATGGGATAAATATACGAGGCGAGGTAACCTCATGTATCATTTGGCAGATTACAAAACGGAAATGAAACTCAAAAATGCATCACCGTCATTGAAATGTGTGGCCTTCACATGACACTTACTGGGGTGGTCAAGAGATGGTACTTGAAATTAAAGCCAGGTTCCATTGGGAGCTGGCTGCAATTGAAGAAAGCCTTCATGAGTGCTTTCGTGGGCCATACCTTAGGCGAGGCCCCTACCACGAGGTTGAATTACATAAGACAAGGTGTGAATGAATCAGTTAAGAATTATTTTAATAGATTCCTGAACGAGTTGATTGTTGTAGAGTCTATTTCGAACGAAAAGGCCTTGGATGCTCTATGGAACGGACTAAGAATGGAAACCATATTTTGGCGAGATGTTAAAAATAAGAATCCTCAGACATATAACTAGCTGGTTGACCTAATCAAAGGTAAAATTCAGGCAGAAGAAACAATCGAGAATATGAAGAAGCATGAAGGAGAAAGGGGCATGGTGGCGCAAGGAAGCACAAAAGGTCATTTTCCCAGATACAACAATCAAGTCTGCGAAATCAGAACCACAAGGTGGACGTAAACGAAGTCACTCCCATAAAGAGTAAGAACACAAGCGAAGTATCGGCACTTCACCCTTGGTCTAAATTCTACAGAATTCATCGATTCGATAACCACGATACGAATGAATGTCTTGAAGTGAGGGCTACGGTCGACAAGATGGTAGAAAATAGATATAAACTTTCTGGAAGTCAGATGGAACGGCCTTCCTAGCCTAGGCCAACAAATTACACCTACCACATGGGACGAGGTCGAAGAACTAGAGGCGAAGGTTATCGTCCAGCACCGTGTGTACCTCCAAAGATGAATCAGAGAAGGCCTAATGAACAAGCGCCAGTAGCTCAACCCATCATTAGAGAAATCAATACGATCATAGGCGGACCCTACATTGGCGGAGAAAGTAACAATGCGCTGAAAAGTTATATAAGGGCTGCGAAAAAACCTACTCTCGAAAATTTTGAGTTCAAAAGAGAAGAAGCTCTTATCCCCAACAATAACGTTTGGAGTTGAAGACAATGTCAGTGTTCAATACCCTCATTGTGATGCCCTGGTAGTTCAAGTAGTGATCGCCAGAAACATTATCAAACGCATGCTAGTTGATAATGGAAGCTCGGTCAATATATTGTTTGGAAGTGCATTCAACCAGATAGAGGTCGATCATCCGTGGACACCAATGTCTGAGTCATTATATGGGTTCACAGTGGATAGCATTATTCCCAGAGGAAAGATTACTCTCGATGTGGAAGTCGGAAAGGAGTCATTAGTGGTAAGAAACTTTATGGAATTTTTAATCATTGACAGAAGGTCCGCTTACAAGGGAATATTAGGTTGCCCTGCATTAAAATAGCTTATGGTCGTCACATCGATCCATTACCTCACAATTAGGAATGGCAAAAAATCTCGTGAGCTCGTAAGCTCATAGGCTCGCCGGCTCGGCCCATAAAAGCTCAGCCCAGCTTAGGCTTAGGCTCAGGCTCAGGCTCAAGCTCAGGCTCGGGCTCGGGTTCGGGCTCAGACTAGTCGAGGGACGAGCATGAGCTAGGGCCGAGCTTAAAAAAAGGGTCGAGCTCGCTCGGCTCGACCAAAAAATGAGCCCCACGAGCCCGGCATGTTTGGGCTTGTGGACACCAGCCCACAAGCCCAAAGACTACTACCAGAGCCGTCGGCTCGTGGCTCATGTAACACTCGGCTCGTGGCTCATGTAACGGTCACTTAATCGTGACCATTGGCCAACAGTCACACACATTTTTTTTTTTGGTTTTAATTTCATTATTCTCCTATAAATACTCATATTCTAAACTCATTTTTTCACACTTTAATCTCTTATCTCTCATTTAATTATATACTCAATCCATTAATAATTCTTAAATTTTATTATCTCAATATTAGTGTTATAATTAGTATCTAATATCTCATTATCTATATATTACTCTATAATTATAAGTTGTAATTTTCTACTTCTTCTAATTTTCTACATTTTTAGTTTCTAGTTTCTACTACATCTTCATCATCTCCTGTTCTCTTTATTCTATTATTCCAAATGGCATATAATCGAAGTGGTGATGATTTCAGTAGTCTTAATGACATTCCAATTCTGAACGATATTATTGATCAGTTTGGTGGTAGTACTAATCTAATTGATTTGGAAGACTTTCAAGAAGATGTGGATACACAAACTACCATCGGTTCTAGCACTAAACGAAAAGCCACCAAATAAAAGGCTAATTGCTGGCAGTATTTTGAGTTGGTGCCGACTGATAAACTAGTAGACGGAGTCCCTGAATTCAAAGCACGCATAAAGTATAAACACTGTCAAGAGAAGTTAGCTTGACAAAGAGGAATAGGCACTACCCCATCTAAACAAACACTTCAAAAAGTGTCAATACAAACATAGAAGTTTGGATACAAATCAGGCACAACTCCAGTTTAGATCTCTAGGAGCCGGGTCCAGTAGTACCAATCTCAACAACTGGATATATTCACAAGAAGTCATGCACCGTGAAGGACTGCCAGAATTGATAGCAAATGTCGAGTTTCTACTATGCTTGGTAGACAATCCTCATTTGACGAAATTCAACCAAAAATATCTCCAACCAAGGTACGTGAATATTTCTAGAAATACACTTCGTAAAGACACTATTGTTAGATATAATACAAAGAAAGAAGCTATTGTTAATGATATCAATAATTACAACGGTGTTGTATCTTTTACATCAAACTTATGGACATATTGTAACAAAAAAAGATACATGGTTGCAACTGCACAATATATTGATAATAATTGGATAATACATAAAAAATAATTGTATTTTAAACAAATAGACTATCTTCATAATCAAAATAATATTTATCATGTTTTATTAGGTGTGTTACATGAATTTAAATGTAATTCTAAGGCTCGTAGTTTTACATTTGATAATACATGCCCAAACAATATAGTACTTGAGAAATTAATTCAACTTTGTAGTCTAGAATTTGGTGGTATTTTATTTCACATTCGTTATATATGTCATGTGTTTAATTTAATTGTACAAGATGGATTAAAATTTATAGAACCCCAATTTAAAAAATAGATATGCTATTAATTATATTATTAAAAAAAATTATTGCTCTATGTATAGAAAATGAGCTGTTTTACCTAGGATTTTCAACGATGTCAAAACGGTCACACTCTTCATAGTAAAATCTTGTACCTACTGCATGAAACGAGCTCAATTTTATTTTATTTTTTGCAAAAAATCTATAGATTTTGTATTTTTGTTATATTCAATTCTTTATTTATATCACAATAACTTCACGACTTTTTTACCCCGCTTTTACACACAAATATTTAGGTGAAATTTATTATTTAGTATTTACACTCACGGGTTAGAACTATAACTAAAACCTCCCATTCAAATCACATGATGTCCTATTTGCAATCTTAATAGAATATTAATCACTTAGAATGATAAGCATAGTATTAAAAGAGCTTAAAAAATAGGACAAAATACATATCTATCAACGAATACCATCTCAATACTATACGTCTCTTCATTGTTTCCATAACTGAGAATCTCCCAAATGCGCACAATCCAAACTTTCATAGCCCATTGTGTTTTTGTTGGATTGATTTCTTCGACCAAATTAAAAATCGGCTCCATTCTTTTAGATGAGGAAACTGGCAACGTAAATGAAAGAAAAAATTAGAGGCAAAATTTTTAATTTTATTTTATACACAATTTTGAAACACAAATGAAGACTTATATGAACACAAACAAACTTGCAAACAAATCACAGATTTTGTTGTAGTTTTTTAATACTAAACTTCTCGATATATATATATATATATATATACAAAGCATGATTTTCAATCATGCCAAAGACAAAAAAAGTGCAGAACCTATTTACTGTTCAGTTTCAAACGTGGACTAATGCATGTTAGAAAGCATCATGATGCACTGGAATATGCATCGTCATTTTATAGAACATGACTTTTTGTTAGTAGAATGCATAATTTTCTTACTATAATGTTAATCAAAAATAAACAAATACACATTCATATACCAAAAAATTTAATTAAGAATTCAATTTAATCATATTACTAATACAAATCATTAATATCTTAAATTTTAATTAAAAATTTAATTTAATCATATTACTAATACTAATCACTAATATATTTTATATGCGATCAATATCACTATTATTAATATTTAGATAATAATTTCATATCATATTAATAATATATGTGCATTCAATACAACAATAAATTGTCAGACATCTTTTACTTTCTTTTTTAAAAACTTAATAAGTTTATTTAATGTTATATTTATAAGATTTTCATAATTTAATAATTTATTGTCGTATTTATAGGATTTTCAATATTTAATGTTAACATTTTTTCATTTCCATGATCCAATTTTACCATTGGAATATTACTATTCACTGTTAAAAAAACGTAGTGTCACTTTCTAGAATAGTTGTAATTAATAATGATTGAAACTTCAAGTACATTAATTAACTAAATTAAACAATAATATATTAATACATGATTTAAGATTTAAACTCAAAAATATTGAATCACACATTTATATTATTTTGACTTATGTATATTATTTATTACATTATCTCGTGAATTGAAGCAAGTTTTGGAGGGAAAAGCCTTGCAAATATTTTGGCGGCTATCATTCTTTAATATATTAATAAGATAAGATGTCTCTAGAAAACATACAATTTCATGTTAATTTGAGTAATGTCTAATGCAATTAATGATTCAGCCATTCAGGCACACATGTTTTGTATAGGATAAGCCTCGGGTATGCATATGTTTCTATGCTTGAGACCAAATATGCAATTTAGATTTTAGACATTTATGAAAATATGATTAACAAGCCTAAAAGTCTGAAAATATTTTGTTAACGCAATATTCATGAAAAAATGTCTCATAAATTAACAACACGAACATGTTTTATTCATTAGCATCAAAACCCATGTAATACTCATGACTTATTCAAGAGCAAAAATAACTATCAAAAAATAAATAATAAGATTAAGAAAGAGAATGAGCATTAGAAACTTCAAAATTGTACATCTTCAATATGTTCTTCTTTTTCCAATTTTCAAGATGCCATCGATTCTAGATTTGAGTTAGAACTTCAATACGTTGTTTCATATGGTGATTTCTTCTTTCACAGCCCAACAATTCATATGTTCTTTCATATTCCCATTTACAGACGCCAGGTTAAGAGTTCAATTTGGAGTAAGTGGGGTTTGGTTAAGTGGTGTTATTTTACTTGGGCTGGGTTTAAGATGGGATTGGGTTGGGCTATTTTTAAAAAATGAATTCACTAACCCAGTGGGGGCAATTGGGCTGTGAAACAAATTAAAAAAATGAAGCTGAGTGGGGACTGCCCCACTAATCCTTAATAGGTTCGCCACTTCATGTGATCAAATCAAGCATTACAACAAATCAAGCACAAGAACAAACTAAGCAAAAACATCTTTCTCTTTTAGGCTCGCATCTTGGCTCTACCTCCGTCTCCTCCTCCTCCGTCTCCGCCTCCGCCTCCGCCTCCGTTGCAACCGAAAAAAAACTCATCAAAAATTAGTATATTTTCAAGCTATCATCTAGCACATTCAAGAATCATATGAGCTTCTTGTCCTTACAAATGTTGTCTCGAATAACAAAAATCCAGAACGAAAGGGTGGTAGATCAAAACCCGGTATAACTCATTGTCCTTGTAAATTAGATATACTACATATACTCACCAAGATTGTTGTCTTCATCAAAGCCATTCTCTTCGCTCCCCAATAGCACCAACTTCTATTGACAATGGTGTAAAGGGTGGTAGATCGAAACCCGAACTTGTCTACATAGTCGTTGCATAGAGTGATGCTAGGATTGCACGTGGAATTAAATTGTTGCCCAAACAATCTTCAACTTGTTTTGCATTATTTCCTCTGTTTTAATTCGAGCCACATCACCGCCTTTTGAATAGCGCGTTCTTGTTACAGCTCTTTCTCCATATTACGCAACCATTAATATCTCGAACACGACCATCTCCCAACCCATGAATTTGACATCCAGACTTCACACCTAGAACGGACATAATGATCTTAAGTCCAAGATCCAATCGTCAACAAGGATCTCCTCTAAAGGAGTATCTTTGGGAAGTTGTTGCTCATTTGCCCTTTCTACTAGATATTCATCAACTGTAGCAAGCATCTCATCCTGCAAGAATGATTCAATAGTTAATGCTACACCCTTCATGTCAAATTCAAAATTTGAGTCATGACAATAGAAACAATAATAAGATTATCTCAGGACATAAAAAAAATTGAATGCAACTATGTATCAGCCAAGGATAAATTGATGAAGCAAATTGTACTTAAAACTTCAGTATTACTTAAAGCAAATTACAACTCAGTATTACACCAAAATAGGCTTGGTTGGTTAATGATAAAAAATGAAACTTTTCCCTGACATCATCCTGTTTGAGATCACAAGATCATGGCCTAATATTCAGATCATTAATTTAAGTGACATAGGCCAAATCAAGGCTTATTAAATAAACACAATATTTTCTCTCTTCTTATATGATTTCGAATGAAAAAAACAATTTATTTATTAGTCAAAGAATAACTTAACAACTATCAAGAGGACAAGATATCCCATATCCATAAAACTATCAAAAAAGAACCACACGTTTCCAAATAATAACAATTAAAGAAAAAGGAGAACAATAAAAAAATCCTTCGATGTAGAAGTCCATAGAGGCACTACAAACTAGGCCCATTCTTAAACCAAAAACATCTTGTTCTTTTTGCTGAAAATCATGCAATTTCTTTTCTTCCACATTAACCAAAAAATTGCCAATACTACCCAAAACCGAAATATATATGTGTAGTTCCAACATATAATGGCCTTGTAGTGCTTCACATAAACAAGCCCAAGATAAAGTCAAAGAAATTTCAGTGAAGTGGCTTAAGAAATATATCAAAAAGTTGCACATGCATAAGATTGAAATATATGATATAATACTACAATCTGAATCCAGTAATTGATAATCAAAGTGACAGTATTAGTATATAAAACCAAAGTACAAGAGACAATATACTAGAGATTTATTAGCAAGTGTTCAAAACATATAATTATAAATCACTGTAAATACAAAAATGCAAGAAGATGACCATGTCAACACATATATATTTCATAAGGTTGCCAACTAGGTACACAATGACTGACTTGAATAGGCCCTTACTTAAACAAAGTTTAAGAATTTAGCCCAAAAAAAGTTAACCAAGGATGATTGTAAGCCATCTCATATGGGATCAATAATTTCAAAATTATTAAGTAACTAATATGAAACTCAAGAAAGAAAATTTCAATAATGACTGCTCATGAATGATGAACTTTTGTATTTACATATCTTGTCTCAAGTTATGTTTAAATATCAAGATATCGCTACGCATAAACTGTTTACATGGTGTTAGGCTGTCATTAAGTGCATAAATATGCTGTCCCATACAGATTTAAAGGCAGAGATTTATTAAGAAATAATCAAATGAGAAATCCTGACCTTCCATATGTTTGTTTTAAGATCCACTTCATGCTTCCTTGACATATCAATAGCGTCTACACTTAACACTGCAAAAAACAACAATTTAGAAACGGCGAAAGTGGCTACCTGAACTAACAACATGAGCTTTAGAGGCGTATCAATGCAAACAAGTTAATTTGTATCCATATAAAGTGAACTTCATCAGACAACGTTATAGAAAAAATTAAATCAGGAAATATGCACCAAGTTATAACACCAATCAATTTTTATAAAATATTGAGGGTTTTATGTAATTGACCAAGACAACCACCTTTTGGACTGGGCCAAGAAATATCTGGCATGTCCTGCTTCCATGCTTCTATTTTATTATCTCTTTCGATCATGAGCTTATATTGACATTAGATCTTCGTCCATATGTTACTAATGAAATGTTAGCAGATTGATTAGTCAATAGTCAAAACAATACTTTTACCCATTACTTTATCCACGTTGATTGAATAAAAGTGAACAACATTTTATTCTTTGAAGTTGAAGTCTATGATAAAATAAAAGATCAAAAAAAGAAGTGGTGACTAGAAGACACTCTTCAAATGAGATAGAAAATATCTTTCAAGAAAATCTTGAATTTTGAGACAATGAATAAGTTAAGTTATTTGAACATCTGCAATGAATGTAACCAAAGTAGGAAGACCATGACAAAATTTGAATCCAAAGGTACTTGGCTATATTATCTCTAATGATCAAACTTGAAAGTAGTCACGATGTTAAAGGTTATCCATATTACCCCACTAAGTGCAGCTGAGAAAATCTAAATTATAACAGAATTAGTGACTCTATGCAACATGTGCATAATATTTTACCCACGCATCCGTAGTTTTAGCTTACGGCATTATGTGGCCTTTTGCGTAACAAGTATCTTGAGACAAGATTACATCAAAACAAAATTTATGTGAATTGATTTGAATATAGCATCAGTTCTTCCCTACACTTTTTGTTTATTTTTCATTCTTGTCCTAAGTACAATAAGCTATACACAAAGAAAAATGGGAATTTAAAAGGGAAAGAAAAATCAGCAAAGACATCTTCATGTTTATATATTTGTAATGCTATATTGGAATATTGTCTTTGTTCACGAGAGACCGCATATGACACAATGTTAGTCATGTTGGATCAATATAAAATGAAGGAAATTTCAATTACTCACATGTCTATATCGTAATGCACCAAGTTTTTGCAAGTAATCCCAAATTTAGATTTTGTTCCGTGGGTCATCAAATTGCGGTGATTAATATACACTAAGCGTATGATATTGCCTAAAACCTCTCGAGATTAATGCCAAAATGACATTATATAACATTAATTTCATGCTAATTTCAATTAAAAGATTAAGAAATTAGGATTAAGAATTGATTGAATTGGATGGGCATAAGAAAGGATGACGAATTTCTCTTATTGACCTAAAAATTCATCCAATACCCACAACAAATTATATACATATGAATCAAGAGAAGAAATGAATAAGCCAAAAATTAGTATCGAGGCATAGCCTACTTGGCGATTAGACTCATGCTCTGATTCAACCTCTTCCTCTTCGTCCTCTTCTTCCGATTGGTCACCAAACATGTTTTGCATCATCTGATGCCTATTTTCTTGTCCCACCATCTTCTCATGTATGCAGGGATTTGATCCGAGATTTTAGTCCGCGGGAATATAATAAAATTTATATATAACATAAAAAGTCACTAAAATGATATTATTTATTAAAGTTGTTCCCGACAAGATTTTGGAACATAAAATTCATTTATGATAGAATCTACATCAATTTTCTCAGCTAATTCTCGTTGGATGAATAGTGTCATACAATCAGCTAGAAAGTCATCCTTCATTTTGTTTCGAAGATAAGTCTTCACATGTTTCATTGCAGAAAATGCTCGCTCAGTTGTCGCGGTAGAAACAAGTAATGTCAACACAAGACGAATCAATCTAGTCACCATAATGTAACTATCTCGACCTTCCACTCTCTTAACTATTGGCATAACTCAACAAGTGTAGATACTTGAAATTGAGGATTGCGCTTCATATCTAGCTCATAATGTCGCAACTCATATTTCAAATTACGAATATCTTGTACCAAAAAATCTTGAGGATAAAACTTCTCTGCAAGTGAGCAAATATCAAAACTGTTAAATGATTTATATGAATCTTTAGGATCCAAAGCGACACTGAGAGAAAAGAGTTCAATTGCTATCTCGTTAAATCTTGTATCTAGTTCCATAAGTATGAAATTTATCACTTCATTGAAAACATCAAGTGATAATGATGCTCGATTATAGTTTGATCTAGAGAACGACTAATTCTATACAAACTATTTAGATGAGGTATACAATATCGTTTCTTGAGCAAAAACTATTCACTCCTTGGGAAAAATCTTCCCAATCAGTATCTCTCAATTTTTGAAGAAGTTCTTTGTAGTTGATACATATCTTATAGCAGATAAGATGTCTAGAGATTTTCTTTGAAGGGTTTGACAAAGAACATTAGAGATGCTCATAATGTCATGCATTAAATGCAAGATGAACACAAATTTATAACTTGTCAAATTTTTGTAAGTGCCACAAGCTTCAGCTCGAGATCTTGCGTTTGGAGAATGGTGAGTAAGATATTCAAGTACATTGCAAGTTGCAGTGTACATATCTATCAAACTCTTTATGGAGTCATAATGAAAACTCCAACGAGTAGCTTTTGATCGTTGCAAATTACCCATTTGATTAATCCAACTTACAGACTTACGCTCTCCAGTAGCCAACTTACGCTCAATTTCTATTGTTTGAGCAGTTTGCAATTCATTAATGCGCTTAGGAGAAGAAGTAATAATATTGACAACATTATCTAAATGAGAAAAGAATTCTCAAATAGCACAAACATCTTTAACTGCAGAAACCAAAGTCAATTGTAATCGGTGGGCAAAACAATAAGCGTAGTATGCATATGGACAATCTCGAGAAATAATGCACAAGTCCATTCCAAACATCATGCATATTACTTGCACCATCATACCCTTGGCCTTTCATTTTTCTACGAAAGATTGTATTGAGCAAGAACATCGATATTTCATTTTTAGATTCAATAACGTGGTGTCACTTATGCTTTTGATCGCAAAGAACCGTTCTCTCAACATGCCACGATCATTCACAAATCTTAGGATAATGACCATTTGCTCTCATTGAAATGCATCTTGTGCT
This sequence comes from Forsythia suspensa, assembly GCA_023638005.1. Lineage (NCBI taxonomy): Eukaryota > Viridiplantae > Streptophyta > Magnoliopsida > Lamiales > Oleaceae > Forsythia > Forsythia suspensa. Next base: position 30,943,056 of record CM042674.1, on the reverse strand, counting down.
TTATTGACAAGAATACTGAAGCATTCATTCCCAATTTCACGAATCATCCATCGCACTCTATTGGCCATAATGTGCAAAATTTCTTTTTGAATACTTAGAGCAATGTATTGAACATTTTTTTTGAAGCATTATCCATTACAACTTTATCAATTTCAATATTTATTTTTTTCAACAACTTTACCATTTGAATAAAATTCTCCCGATTTAATGAAGATGAAGATTCGTTGTGACCTCTGAAGGTACAACCTTGAAGCGCTAACCATCGAATACTTATTATTGAAGTTTTTAGACGCAAACGACTTCTCTGCACTTCCTCTCTCGATACTGCATGCATTACCTTGTCAATATGTTCAAACGGTTTCACTAAATCTTTAGCTCTTGTCTCACACATATTATGATATGAGTAAGGAATGCACATTTCGCTCCGTCATTAACTCTCTTCCACTTATCATATCCATGATGACCAATGCTTTGAACATTTGGATGAATTACTATTATTCTGAAAAAGAAAGCAGTAAAAACAATATACCCTATTCATTGTAGGCGAATACTCCAACCAAGGAAACTGACTAAACCATTTTTTTGAAATCAACAAGACTGAGTTTTCTCTGTTGTCTTTGGATATTCTGAAAGTGCTGGTTGATAAGGCCCAGTTTTTAGATATGCCACTCTAATCTCATCTCGTAGATTAACAGGATGTTCAAATATTTACTTTCTTTTTCTCGGATCTCGTTCAATACTAGTAGTCAGTTGTAATTCAGGATTTGAAGTTGAAGGAAGTACGATTTCTGGAAATGAAATTGGAATAAGTTGCACGGTAGGAATTGAGGGTTGATCTTTAGTTAATCCATTAGAAGGTGTACTTTTACTAGATTAGCCAGTCTTTATAAAAAATGAAAACGATGTCTTTTTTCTCTTGGCAGAAGCTTGACATTATATTTGTAAATTCTAAAAAAAAAAAAAAAACAAAATGACAATCTATCAACAATCCACAAATAGGCCGGCAAGGCACAATAATTTCATCATAATCCAACAAGGCACAATAATTTCACCATAATCCAACAAGGCACAACACAATAATTCAATAATACACCAACAAGGCAATAAAATAGGCCGGCAAAGCAGAATAATTCAATAATAAAAAGACTAAGCATTGAACATAAGCCGACAAGGCAACAAAAATTAATGACACAATTGCAAGCGAATTAGCAAAATATCTGTAAGGCTCAGTGTATTTTTCTTTACTTTTTCCTCACGTTTGCTGCCCGCTAATTTGTCCTCAGAATAAAAATAAAAATAAGTCAATTCATAATCTTACGCTTTTCATAAAAATAAAAATAAGCTATAAACATAAGTCTGGCGATTTATTACTTTTCCTCACGCCTAACATGTTTTTTTTTCCAATAGTTGAAAATATACAAAATAATATACAATCATACACTTTTGGTCACTTTACCACAATACACATACCACCTATTTGGCTTTGCGACCTTTTTGTGGTGAAAATATGTTTCATGAAGAAGTTTTCAAGATATATGGATTACTGCTTTTCTTAATTTTAAAAACAACAAATAACCCGTAGTCTAACACACACGTGAGTCAATAAATCGAATAAGGAAAAAAGTTTCTAAATGAAACCAAGCAGCCCCTAACATTTATGGACCTGACGCCATTCCTATTTAATCTTCTCATTTTTGTGTATAATCTAATACAAAATTTTCACTTTTAGCTCATAAATTAGAAAACAAAATTGAAAAAATTGTAATGTAGAGAATCTACATATTCAGACTCAGTCATTTCATAATATGGTATAAAATCAAAAATTAAATATGCAAAATAATATAAACTTTACAAAAATGTAAAAAAAAAATGCCTGTTCTTGAGAACGATTTCGGCAGAAAAATAGATTTTTGAATGATTTAAGGTTGTTGAAAACAATCTACCAAGTTGGGATAACGGATTTGCAACTTATTTTCGGTGATTGAAGTTTCAATTTGACAAAATGAATTTTTGTTTTTGAAGAAATGGAGCTTCAGGTATCGTATCGCCAAGCATGAATCGCCAAGGGTTTTGTGGAAGTGGAAATATGGAATGGCAGTGGCTGAAAAATGAAATTGGGACCTAATTTCGAGACTCACAATTGGTGTGCACTTTACTTAGTTGGGCTGATTTTTTTTTTTTTTTTTGGTTTAGTTGGGACTTGGGCACTTTACTGGGTGGTTCAAATTATTCACTTGGCAATTGGGTGAAAATTGAACTTGGACTCGGGCTAATTTACTTTTTGACGCGGGCTATTTCAACATATATATATATATATATATATATATATATATATATATATATATATATATATATATATATATATATATATATATATATATATTGAAATAGCCCGCAAAGTAAATTAGCCCGAGTCCAAGTTCATATATATATATATGTGTGTGTGTGTGTGTGTGTGTGTGTGTGTGTTAGTGCGATCTAGGGCGGGCCTGCCCGAGTCAGAGCTCGGCCCCCCTCCATCCGCTTCTGTGCTCGTGTATCTGCCCGGGGGGACGGAAATCCCAGATTAATCGGAGAACCGGGGTGGGAGCGGGCGAGGTTGTGGGTGAGTGCGGGGTGAAAGTACCTAGCCCGTGTCAGGGACGGAAGCATGGCTGGGAACATGGTCCCTGCATTGGTTCTAATAAATAATTTTTGTAATTATTATTATTATTATTTATAAAAATATAAATATAAATATAAAAAAAGTACTAATGGGTTAAAAATTAATTAAAAGACAACAAATTTACTTCATGGCCCATCGAAATGTAAAATTCATTATTTATTTATTTATTTATTTAATGATAAATTGGTCGACCACTCCCTTTTAGAACAACTACAACCATGATCTTTAAAATGGTGCAACTTTTACATCAAAATAATGTACTTTTCACACTATTTTTTTTTACAATCTCCAACCATGATCTTTAAAAATTGTACCAAATGAATAGTACTTGTTTTGTTTCCTTATATTTTTAATTTTCAACAATTTATTGATTTCAAAAATTATTTAATTAAAATTAATGAGTAATTTTGTTTTTACATATACATTAATTATTTTTTATTAATCGATTACAATTTTTTATATTAATAAAATAATAATGAAATGAAAAAAAAAATTAAACTATAAAATAATAAAATGGTGGATATAAAAGGAAAAATAAATTGAACAATGATCAAATAAAGGACAAAAATGGAAATAAAAAATCTGGAATTCCTGGGCCAAATCCACAGTGCTGCGCCAAAATGGAGTAGTGAGATGCAGTTCGATTGGAGCAAATTTGGAGCGCCATTGGAGTTGGACATCTTTCAACATATTTATTTAAACAAATCTACTTCATGGTACATTCAAATGTAAAACTCATTATTTACTTATTTACTTAGTGATAAACTAGTCCACAACTCCTTTTTATAAATATCTCCTTCAATACATTTATTTAAAGAATTCGATGTGGAATTCCTTCCATACAGTTAATCTTTAAGTGTTGGGACTTTACCAAGATATTTTATTTTGTCCCAAATTGAAAAAATGTCCTTCATATTAGGGAAAAAATGTATATAAATGATGTAATTTTGTAATATTCTTATAATAATATCTTAATATTCAAGTGTTCTTTTTTTAATAATTTAATTTAATATTTAAAATTAAAAAACTTTAAACGGGGGAACAAACTCGGAAGGGGGGTTCTCCGTCCCCGTCCCGCCCCGTCCCGTCACCATCCCTACTAATATTTTCTTAAATGCTAAAATTAGTATTAGATTTTTCATGTTTACTGCTTAGAGTAATTATTTTCAGTGTCTCAAACTAGGTTTTTCTATCACTTATTCGACTAATTTTGATTAATTTCACTCTGAATTTATTATTAGGGATGTGCAAAAAAATAGACTAATATTATTCATAGTCGCTCACTACCAACAATCATCCTACATGGTATTACTCAATTGGATGAATTATTTACTCCAATTGTATAATGTATTTATATCCATTAATTATGAATAATTCATCCAATTGATTAATGTCATGTAGGATGACTAGTGGTAGTGAACAACTATGAATAACAATACTCAAAAAAATATAGCTTGAATAAGCTTTCTTCATCTTGGAAATTATACATTTATTATTTTGATGTAATTTTAATTGGCTTATTTGCACAAATGGTCCCTGAATTTTGCACTTATTGTGGATTGAGGACCTATTGTTTCATTTTTGGCAGTTTAGCCCCTATTTCAAATGTTTTTTACAGCAATGGTCCTTTTCATCAATTTCCATCCAAATGGCCGTGAAATTTGACGGTGGCCATTTTTTTATTTACAAAGGGCTTATTTGCACAAATGGTCCCTGACTTTTGTTAAGAAAATTTTGCAGCAAAAGTCCCTAATCTTTCAAAAGGTGTTGAAAAGTCCTATAACCTTCTAATCCTAACACATATGACCCCAAACCTTTTTGACAATTTTACCCATAACTTAAATAAATTAAAAATAACTCATAAACTTTTTCAAAAATACAAATAAGTCCTAAATATTTTTATTTCTTACAAATTTACACTTAAAATAATAAAAAGTGTGTCATCAAATCTCAAAACTTTTAATTTTGTTCACCCAAATGACATTTAAAATGTATTTGATTAAAATCAAATTTTTTAATATGTGCAGTTGAAAAGTTGTGAGACCATAAAATGTGTGGTTAAAATTAATTATTGACTTTGACTTTAATTTTTTAGCAAAATCAAAATTGAAAACAAACGGCCTCTTAGAGTTTCTACAGATTTTGTTCAGTGGTCCATTAATTAACAAAAAAATTGTACACATGATCAAAATTTCACCAATTTAAAATTTTAATTTATTTTTCATACAAAAAAAAAGTTGTGGTTAATAGGAGATTGTTAAGAATTTTTTTTAAATTATTATTTAGTAATTAGTAGAACTGGCAAATAGCCCAGATGGACTGGCCCAATCCAAAATTAGACAGGAATCATAGCCCAATTTTACATGGGCTAATATTTGCTGGGTCAAACCAGCCCGATTTTGGGCCACATGGCCAATTGGTCAGCTCAACTTACATTTTAACTTATTTTTTAAAATAATTACTTATAATTACTTATAATTTTGTAAAACAAAACAAAATCCACCATCTTCATCCACCACCACCTTTTTTAATTTGTACTTTTGAAAAGTTAGGGTCCCAAAATAAAATTATCGGGCCACCCGATTGGCTAGTTGTATCGGGCTAAATTGACCTAATTTTTATTTGATCAATATTTTATTGGACCGGCCAAATGACCCGAGAATCGGGCTATCCATTTTGCCACCTCCAAAGAATTGATATGCGAAATAAATTAAAATTTTAAATTGGAGAAATTTTGATCATAGATATAATTTTTTTTGTTAATTAATTGACCACTGGACAAAATCTGTAGAGACTCTAAGAACCTTTTTGTTTTTAATTTTGATTTTACTAAAAAGCTAAAGTCGTAGTCAACAATTAATTTTAACCACACATTTTATGGTCCCCACAACTTTTCAACCACACATTTCAACAACTTTTACTAAAAATTTGATTTTAATCAAACACATTTTAAATATCTTTTGGTGAACAAAATTAAAAGTTTTGAACTTTATGACACACTTTTTATTATTTTAAGTGTAAATCTGTAATAAATAAAAATATTTCGGACTTATTTGTATTTTTGAATAGGTTTATGAGTTATTTTTAATTTATTTAAGTTATGGGTAAAATTGTCAAAAAAGTTTGGGGTCATATGTGTTAGGATTAGAAGGTTATGGGACTTTTCAACACTTTCTGAAATATTAGGGACTTTTTCTGCAAATTTTTCTTTACAAAAGTCAGGGACCATTTGTGCAAATAAGCCCTTTTTAAATTAAAAAAATGGCCACCGTCAAATTTCACGGCCATTTGGATAGAAATTGATGAAAAGGACCATTGCTGCCAAAAACATTTGAAATAGGGGCTAAACTGCCAAAAATGAAACGATAAGTCTTCAACTTACAGTAAGTGCAAAAGTCAGGGACCATTTGTACAAATAAGCCAATTTTAATTGTTGACTTAGTTACGTAAACACCAATAAACAATAGTATTATCAAAGGAGGGTATTAAATATATGGTAATATTATGCGTGTTTTAGCTTTTACTATTGAAGTTTGCTTTAAAAAAAATAGTCAAGCCCCTCGATAGTAAAATCATGGCCCTTGCATCAAGCCGACTATAGGTCGTCCTAAGCACAATTTTTAGTAGCATCATGATTTATTGACAAAGTTCATGTGACGATAGGGGTGTCAAACGGATCGAGTGGCCCGTGGGCTTGCCGAATCGGCCCGTTTAGGCTAGGTCCATGGAGGGCTCAGGCTCGTATAGGGACGAGCCTGGGTTACGAGTCGAGCTCATAATTCTCTCAGATTTGTTGGAATTGAACGCATAAAGGGAGATTTTCATTTTTTTTTTTTTTTGTAAACGACGTTGTCTTGAAATAAATTGAATTCGACATCGACTACTACCTTAAATCAAAGGAGAAGAAGAAGAAGAGCAGGTGGCTGGTAGGCCAAAAGGGTCACTTTTGTGACCGTTTTGGTACCTAGAATTTTTTATTTATATTAAGAAAACGATTAGAAAAATTTTGCATTTAAAAATAAATTGAATTGTCAAATTTATCATGCACTATTTTATTTTGAATTTTTAAATTCTTGAAAAAAAAATTACATTTAAAAAAAAATTAAAAAATCAGAGTCGGGCTCATAGGTAGCTCGGCCCATAAGGCCCATGAGCCATGGGCCAAACCGAGAAGTCATGTGGGAGACTAGCCAAGCTCAAGCTCAAGCTCGGCTCACCACTTGGGTCGAGCTAGTCTAGGTGGCAACGGTCTGAGCCGACTAGTCTCGGTCCATTGTCACCCCTATGTGACAACGATCTATATGGAATAACATTTTTGTTATGCATTCCTCTTGAGAAAATTTTTATTTAACGATCAGGCATTCAACCCTTTGTAGGGATTGCAACGGTGCAGGCAGAGCTGAAGCAGCCCCTTTCATCCCCCAAATCGTTTGGGATTTTCAGAAGGCAAAGCGGGGATTATTTATGGGAAATAGGCCAAAAACGTCCCTAACGTATAGACCCGGTGCGCAAATCATCATTACTTTTCAAATTTTGACAATTACATCCATTATTTATCTATGTAGTGCTCAAATCATCCTTTTGAACGGAATCCATCCAATATTCCGTTAAACTTTTAGGATTTTTGGCGCAAATGGTCCATAACCTTTGTTCTTAGTGTGAAATTGATTCTTAACGTTTATGTTTTGGCAAACAAGTCCTTAATCTATGTGTTTTAGTATAAAATTGATCCTTATAGAATGAAAAAGACAAATATACCCTTAGTTTTAATTAAAAGAAATTGTATGTAGATTCCTAATCATTACAAAATATGCAAATAAGTCTAATACTTTTATTTTTTATAAAAAAAATTAAAGAAAACTAATGAATTTTTTTTAATTAACATTTTAGTAATAAACATGTCGAATAAATTTATTATTTTTATTATTAAGTAATAAAGAGAAATCATTGTGAGAAATCATTTTTCTCTCTCTTTACTTATAAATTTTTTTCTCCCTCTTTATTTTAAAAATTAAGTTAAATAAATAACAAAATGACGTATATAATTTAATGACATTGAACTAATCTTATTACATTTTTATTTAACTTAAAAATACTAATAAAAATTAATTTACACATTATGTGTTTTATTTTTGAATGAAAATAAAACGATAAATTAAAATATAAAGAATATAGTTGGATTTCTAATATTTGTAGTTAATAAACATATAACTCAATTAAATAAAAGTATTTGAACATCTAGTTTGTCACAAAGTTATTTTTTTTATATAACAATAAAATAAAAGTTTTAATTTTAAATAATATATTTATTACTTCATAATAAAAATAATAATTTTATTTGACATTTTTATTACTAAAGTGTTAATTAAAAAAAATTCATTAGTTTTCTTTCATTTTTTTATAAAAAATAAAAGTATTGGACTTATTTGCACATTTTGTTATGATTAGGAATCCATATACAATTTCTTTCCATTAAAACTAAGGGTATATTTGTCTTTTCATCCCATAAGGACCAATTTTGCACTAAAACACATAGGTTAGGGACTTGTTTGTCAAAACATAAACGTTAAGAACCAATTCCACACTAAGAACAAAGGTTAGGGAACCAATATTGGATGGATTCTGCTCAAAAGATGAATTGACACTACGCCAAAATTTCAAAAAGGTAGGGATTTATGGTCCCCGTCCCGCATTCCCCGAACCCGCCTGAATATTTTATTTTATTTTATTTGTATGTTTTAAAATTTAAATTGTATGTAAAAATAAAAAATATAAATTAATTAATTAAACACGATAAACGGAATTTTTTATACCCGAATAGGACTTTCGTCCCGATCCCCGTTGCCCAAAATTCCCGAGGAAATGGAATGGCCGCCCGCCCGAACCCGCCTGATCCCTATTGAAAGGTATGATTTACGTTATGCGAGTCATACGTTATGGACGTTTTTTAATTTTCCCATTATTTATTTTTAAATATGATTTATGTTTTAAAACTAATACCAAAAAAATAAAATAAAATAAAAAGATTTAAATATATTTTGTTATTCCTGAAGAAACACAAAATAAAGAAATAGAATATTGTGTTGTTGATCCTTAAGAAGTACCAATTAATTAAACGAATATTATATGATTGCTTTTGAATAAGCATAAATTTGTACATATCAATATTCTGGAAAAATATTGTGTTGTTGATCTTGAAGAATCACAAGTTTACAATTTTAGAATATTAATGTTGTGTAATATTAGAGTATTGATACTCTCAAATATGTACAACTTCAACATTTAAATATTGTTGATATGATTACTCTGGAAGAATATCATATCACCTAATCTTATAAGAGGGTCATGTGATTTATACAATAATTTTATAAAATTTAGTTCAATTCGTCATTCTTGTCAGGTAATTAACTTTATTTCTATGGTATCAAAAACTTTTTGTTTATTTGATTTGATCTAGTTTATTAAATCAATTTACTTATCAATAATCAAGTCAAAGATTTAGTTGTTGAATTACTTGTTTTAGAAAAAAGACGGACTTGCTATATTGTATTGAACTAGATGTTCAATAACTTAAGATTATATTGATTAACATTACCGGTTAGACTATCTTGAATCAATATGATGCGAATAATTAATGAGAATATCTATTGAAAAACCAGAAGATTTTCAATAGAATGAATCCTTACACGTTGCTTACTCTCATAGTATATAAATTAGTAAGCCCTCACTAGCTAAAATCGGAACTGAATTCCTTATTTTTCTGAAAATTATCTAGGTTGATATATAGAATAGGGCTTCATCATACTCTATTTTGACCATCTAGATATTATTTATATCTAATAGATACATCTACAAGATGATTGTATGGTGTTATTATTTGTAACTTGAAGTTTGTAAAATTACTTATTCAAATTTTGAATTATGAGTATAATTTTTAGATTATACAATCAATACTTGTTTTTTGTTAATGCTAATGAGCTTAAATCTCAAACTTTTAATAAATTCTAGTTGATATGATGATAAATGATTTAGCACTATTATTTGTTAAACATCTCTCAATTAATTTCTAAACAAATGCTTCTCATTTTTTTAAGAAAATGCTATTTTATATGCAGCAACACTTATACGCATCATGTTAACATTAAAGTTATTCCCGTTGTAGTTAGCTTATGGTCAGAGCATAATATTATCTATCTAATAATTTTTTATAGTGTAATATATTTACAATCGGTCCACCACAGTATACTGAGATCGACATTAAATAATGTTGAGAATACATGTTTAGTTTGAACTCTTATAAAATATCTTAAATCCTAAATGGTGATATTTTATAACACGGTTTGCCGACTGTTATTTTGATAAGGGAATTTTCTCAACATTAGGGGGATAAATTAAGTAGCTGAAAAGAATACATGAAAATATAACATATTAGGTTTTCTAGATCTTTGCACAAGACAATACAAACTAAAAGTTTGACAGATAATTTATGTGTAAGTTATACAATTGATAGATGTATTTACTGACCAAAGAGATTAAATCAAATCTCATATACCAGTTGTAAATGCTCCAAATAATTTATCTGTAAGTTATACAATTAACAGATTCATTTACTGACCAAATAGGTTAAACCAAGTCTCATATACCAGCTATAAATTTTCCAATTCATATTGACGTCCTAGAAGGACAACCCATTAACATTATATGTGGTAAGCTAATGGCACGCCTGGAGCGTGGCGACATTTGATTCCAAAACAAAAATCTTTAAATTAAATTAATTGTAAAGATGTCTCGATGAGGAGGTGTATAAACATAACTAATTGTAAAATCTCAGAAGATGTTCAGCTACCTAAAATATTGAAAATGAAGATATTTCAATAAGTGGGAAAAGAAATAGAATCAAAAGGAAATGTTGTTGACAACACTTTTGTATATAATGTAGCGCTTCATATTATGAAAGGTAGTGATGATATTGAAGAAAATCTGTCAAAAAACTAATTAGCTAAATAAAAAGACGCAATTCAAATAAATTGAACTTACTAGAGAAACCTGAAGTTTCTGGACATACAATCTGAACACATAAAGGTGTATACTTATGCGAAAAGAAAATGAGAAAAATGAAGTCGTAACATATAATGCACGGCTCTAACATTATGAATTTGGCAAAGACTTATATAAAACAATCACGATATTTGTTAGCAAGTCAATGCATGACACTTGATATGCGTATAATGAATATGGTTATAACCTATTCATCTGGCATGACTAGTAATACTATGTATATAAATGCCTAAATGATTTAATATGTCTGAAGCATATAGTTTAACTTTTTGTCAATCAAATTATAGATCTAGTGTGATATCATCATGAGGGTAAGTAAATAAGCATTATACTCTTTTTCTTTGACTGAGGTTTTGTTCCATTGGATTTTATTGTTAAGGTTTTTAATAAGACCACTTTCATAGTGTTTCCAAAAGAATAATGTAATCTTTTTCCATCTTTTTCCTTCACTGGAATTTTTCCCATAGAGTTTTTTCTAGTAATGTTTTAACAAGCCATATTATTTATGTAAAGGATATCCATATGAAGTGTTATAAATGTTATAGTTATGGATGTCCATAACCTACCATATATTTACCCTCAACATAATTTTATGGTTATACCCTCGTGTGTTACAAATTGTATAGGAGACACTGAAGAGAGCAACAAGAAAATATATTTTTAATATAATTGCATCAGACCATCATACTGACTACAGTCAACCAACCAGATATAGTGTATGAAGATGATATTGCTTTGAGGTTATAACATGGAGCACATTTGGATAGAATTGTTTTATACAAGTTTTAAAAAGATTGTGGTATTGAAGACATTGACGCACAAGGTATGGATAACTCGATACAAGGATTTTCATTTATTGAAATTAGGAGAAGTCAATGTACTCTTTTTCCTTCGTTCATGTTTTGTTCTATTGGATTTTCCTGACAAGAAATTAACAAGACAGTATTTTATTACTCCAAATTTTTTTATAATTATTTTTTTATTTTCGTTTGATATTTTGTCCCACTAGATTTTTGTCAAACAATGTTTTTAATAGGGCAATTATTGTACTAATCGTCATCAAAAGAAGAGTACTATAAAATTATAGAAAATAATATTGATGACAATATTTAAGTATGTCTTACTTATCCTACAAATCTTTGAAACTCTATATATGGGTCCATCATTGTAATGAAAGACATAGTTTCACTCTATTCTCTTTAGTTATAACCAGTGTTCTAAAAAGCGTAAAGTATGGCTAGGCGTAAAAGTCGAGTTTCAAATTTTTCAAACCTATGTGAGGCATAAGCGAGGACAAGACGAATTAAAAGTGAGATATAAGGCATAATTAGGTGTGGAGGCTGCACCTCAGGTCTAGGTGAACTTTTAAGAAAAGTGGTTATAACATATTTAACAATAATGACAGTACTTTTTGTCAAAAGAAATAAAAATAATGAACAATATTTAGGAGAAATAATAATAAGAATAAGAATGAAGGTTGTGGTCAAAAATAGATTTAAAATATAATGATGATCGCTTCTTTTTTTCTTGAAGTTGTCGGCATTTTTTGTAATAAGATAATGGCTAAAATGAAAAATGTCTAATTAATAAATTCACCATTTATTCACGATTTAAGCATAGGTGGCAATACATTATATACGAATAATATAGTTTATTTCATTTCAACCTTCGTAATGAGATTCTCAACAAACTTCTCCATGAAAGCTATGTGGCAACAAATACTTTGAAATTTGATTTATTTTTCATTATTTCGAACATGAGTCATCTAATTTGCACGCATTTTTAATAATATTCACAAAATCAATTGTTGTCATATTGTTTTATACAACATTATCCCATTTAATCAAAAAATATAGTACAGTGAAATAGATTAAAGAAATAACAACGATTATAAGAGCACGCATCAATGTAAATCACTATATAAGAATTGTAGTATTGATGACGTAAAATTTATTATTGTTACAAAATATATGTTAGTTAAATCATGCACCTACTCAAATACACTATGCTAATACAAGCGAGAATATTCATACTTAAGCACAACCACACCTTTAAAATGCTTACTTAATTCGCAGTCTCGAGATTTGACTACTCACATGAGCGAGAGATTTGACTTGTAATGCTCATACAAGCGAGCTTATGCAAACTTGAGGCCTAGGTTTTTGTAACTCCTCGCACGTGCAAGCTTAAGCACACAACTGACAATTCGAAGAAAAATTTTGGATATTTGTGTACACCTTTTTTAGAGCTGGAGGTACAATTCCAACTTGTTATTTCGTTGTTTTGGTGGCCTATGTTAAAATGCGTTAAAATCTTAATTGGCAAGCAGTTTTTCAATAAATTTTCCAATAATATACTATTTGTCTGGTAGAAGTCCGTGCCTCACATCTTCACACTCTCGCCTTCCGACCATCCCTGTGTCCGAGCATACTTTTTGTACTTTTTCATTTCAAACGTGTCCCTAAGCTTGAAGGTGTTCCAAAAAAAAAAAAGCAAGTATAATGAACATAAATTGGCCCAAAAATGATTAACAATTGTACTATATGCTCTCCTCCTAGAATTAAATAAGTATAGATCTAAAACCACTATTTAAAATGTCACACTTAACGTCAATATACCATATATATTCTTAAATGCATCTTTCGCACATCGAAGGTCTCAAATAATTGGAATAAATTTAGTGTATTACTGATTTTGCTAAAAATCATCTTTTTAGTAAATTTTAATAAAGGTATATGAGATCTGTAATTGAAAAATTAATAAAAATTGTAGATCATATAAAATATATGATTAAAATTGATTATTGATTTTGACTTTGACTTTAATTTTTAAAAAAAACTTTCAAACAAAATCTTTGATTGTATTTGCTAAAGTTGCTCACCCCATGACAATTTAGTGCCTCTGTGATTTTATTAAAAAATTATTTTTCAGTATATTTTTATAAAAATTGATAAAATGTATATGGTTGAAAAATTAATAAAAATTATAAATCACATTAAATGTATAGTTAAAATTAATTAATCGATTTGATTACAACATTTTAGCAAATTTTAAGCTAAATCAAACTGGGCCTTAATTTACAAAGTAAAGAACAAAATACAGATGGACATCTCATATCTATGACTCCTACAGAATCTTTATCCCTTAATTGCTATCAATCTATATAGAGCCTGGCCGGGTGGAAGATAGCTCATCTTCTCTCTCACACACACACACACACACACACACACAGAGGGAGAGAGATGGGTTTCACTGAGAAACAAGAAAGTTTAGTGAAGGAATCATGGGAGATCATGAAGCAGAACGTTTCTGAGCTCAGTCTTCGTTTCTTCACATTGTAAGTATATATACTGTGTGTAAAAAATATTTTAAATTATAAAAATATATTAAGAATTGAATTTGTTGTTTATGGTGGATGAGGATTCTGGATATTGCCCCGTCAGCAAAGAGCATGTTCTCATTTCTGAAGAACACAGATGAAATCCCACAAAACAATCCCAAACTCAAGGCCCATGCTGTTAAGGTTTTCAAGATGGTTAGTTCGATATTGAATTTTGCATTCTTATCAATTTTGTTTCGAAAAGAAATATGTTAAGACAATTATGGAGGAGTTCCTCGGCCAGATCGATCTATGGAAGTCGTGGGTGGAGGTGAAAGAAAAAGACAAATTTGTTTTGTCACAGCAAGTGTCGTGCTATATCTAATTATCTCGATGATACGCGAGGCATAGAACATGATGCACTATATCTAATTAGTCAATTTTAAGATGAATTCGCCAAATAATTATACGAATACTTAAAATTAACTTTTTTCCCAATGTAAATATCAAGACATGCGAGTCAGCTATTCAGCTTCGCGAGAAGGGCAAGGTGGTGGTGGCCGATACTACTCTCAAGTGGCTGGGAGCCGTCCATCTTCAGAAAGGAGTAATCGATCCTCACTTCGAGGTATAATTTTTGTGTTATTTTTCTCGTTGATAAATAAAAATAATCTTTGCTCATTAGCATCAAAGATTGTATTAATTCATAATATTTTTTGTAAAAATGTATAGGTTGTGAAAGAGGCTTTGCTAAGAACAGTGAAGGAGGCAATGGGGGATAAATGGAGTGAGGAAATGAAAGGTGCTTGGACTGAAGCCTATGATCAGTTGGCAACAGCCATTAAAGATGAAATTAAGGCAGAGGCTGCTGCTGCTTAATTTAAAACTTGCTTAATTTGGTTCAATTATAAGTAGAGAGAGTGAGTGAGGCTAGAGTGAAAATAAAATTATGTTTGATGTCAAACGTTTGAACATCATGTGTCTTGTGTGCATCTGTTGCTGCTTTCTTATCTTAATGCATTGTAGCTAAATCAAATGTCTGTTGTCATCTTTTCATTCAATTTTATTCTGTAGTTTCTACAACATTTACACGAGGAAAGAGGCCCTGGCAAACCGTGATAATTAGTGAACAAATATAAGTTCAGTTGCCCGACAATATACAATACTGATACACACATGTGAAATCAATGTGTTCAAATTTCTGGTCTCATGTTGAATTTTTAGAGAAGGAACGAATTTATCCATTCAAATTTTGTCTTCAATAGGCCATTCATCAAAGAATTGGATTCAATTGAATGGTAACAACAAAATCTAGTGCTTACTCCCATTTCTTATTGAATTAGCTTATCGATGTGCTATTGAACATTTATTTTGAATTCAATAACTTTTGGGGGAATGTGTATGATATTACAAGAATTAGTCATACCACGTATTGCCTTTGATACTAGAAAAATAACTTAATCAATCTAATCCCAAGGTAGACCAAACCAATAGGGACGAACTAAGAATATATTTTTTTATTCTTATAAGAACTAATAAACCATTCAAACTTCATTTTTATTCACATATTTCTTAAGTCCCACAATTTCTATACACTTTTTATCTGCACATTTCGTAAGACCCACTACTTATGATTTATAAAAATCTTTACCAAACATATTCTAAACAAAGAAAGTCACAGCTCATGTTACATAACAGTGGCATGCAGTTAATCCTAGCTGCATCCCAACATTCTTTTTCCAATCCTTTCAAGAATAAGAAGACAATTTGTATCATCTTAAATAAAGGCATCATGCCCTAGAAAGCGATGCTTTCATCATTACAGAGTCTTCTGATCTAGTTCTCACACTTTCTTCATATTCGGTAATTTAGTATTTCTTCCCGATATACAAAATTTCATTAATATCGGACAGCAAGATTTGAATATAAAACATTTACAAAAGCTCAAACTAATTAAGGTTTATTTTCAACTTTAATTATTGTACACTGAAAAGGAAAATCTTGCTATTATCCACAGAAAATAATTGAAATATTATTTACGAATGAATGAGGAAGCAGTTAAACACTATTTGTGATTCCAATAATACGATGCAAAGCGTTCCACATATAATCAGAATAACAGTGGCTGACTAAACACTCTACAGATAAGATTAGAGGAGCTTCAGAGTAGACAGATCACAGCTCCAACATATCTTATCAATTGTTCTTATAAACTGCGTGTTTTATCCTCTATCGTTTCTTTTTACAGTATGGAGTAAGCTCTAATCACCTCAACAATGGGTGCACGACACAATGGACACTTCCCCCCTCTGCGAACCAACTCGTTTGCACATTTAGAACAAGTGCACATGTGCCCACATCTACAGATCAAGACAGAGAGAGAAACATATGTAAGGCAATATATATTGGCCGGAAAAATAAAATTTATACAAACTCAAAGAACTGTTGTGACATAAAATAGCGCCTAATTCTCCATATGGTGTCGATTTGACATTGAAAGTTCATATAGAACCTTTTTCACCTCCTGTGGACTAATTAAGCCAAGAACGGTACTCTTAAAGGAGGTCCATTTTACGTAAAAAATTGTCAATTTGACATTAAAATGAGTACATTAGGCTTCAAAAAGGTTTTAAATGACTTCAAAAAAGTACATTTGGCTTAATGGGTGTGCAATGTAGTTGTGCGCCAATTCAGTAGTGTACAATGGAATAGGTTACCATACCTGTACAATAAAGAATCAATGTGGTTATCACAACAAACACAGCAAGTACCCTTTCTAACCTGACCCCATTTAGACCCATCCTCTGAAGTCTCTGCTATCCCTGCATGTATGCACATGCATTAATAAAACCAATTACAAGTAATCAAGGGACGGCAGCAGAATTTTGCTTATCTAGGGCAATTAATAGAGGGAGCTGTTGAACAGTGAGTAAAGTGCCAGAAATGACTACATGAGCTAATGATAAAGGCAAAAACACTCTCTGACCATGTCCCACGAACTGATCATAACAATTTCGTGGGGCATAAATAGGTAGAAACTCAAGGTTCATAGCATCAAGATTACAAACAGACCTTGTTCACCGACTGATCGATTAAGAGCGGCTGAGACTTCCTGTCGGACTGACCGTTGCAACTCCAGTTGCATGTCCATGCAAGCTTCTAACATTCTTTGCATGTGGTTCATACCTTGTTGAAGTTTTGCAACGTCTGCTCTCAGATCATTAATTATCTCCCACTCCTGATCGTAAATAGGAAGCAACGATTCAGTTCAAACGTGAAATTGCAAAACCATAGTCTCATCAATTCAAATAATGGATAATTAATGGCTTCGGAGATTTTGGAACGATCCATTACGATTCCAAACAAAACCTCCTTAGTTCTGCATATATTGAAGACTAAATATTTGTTTGGCGCGGTTGTTGTGAGTAGAGTTTATGGTAGTAGAGCTTTTTTAGAAGAGGTTTGAATATATTTAGTTGTCAATCCAAAAAATGTTGTGGATAATAAATTTATTGTTTGGCAGCATAACTACAAAATAGCTTCTTTTTTTTTAAACTTGTAAAAATACTACATATTTAATTGACAAACCTTTAACAATTTACTCATCAATAATATTTATTTCCATCCCATTAAATCTATTAAAAATAACTTTAATTAAATTAGCATGGCATTATTATTTTAGTGCATATCATATTATTTATTCTACAATATATTTTAACACATCAACATACAACATACATATGACATTTCACATTTAAAATGATAAATAATAATAAAAATTAAGATAAAAACATGTTATAAACCTCTCAAAAGAATCTTTAAATTATACATATTAATATAATATTTCATCGATATATTGATATGTAGGATAATTTGGATATATTTGGTATTTTAGTAAATTAATGATGATAATTTCCTTAATTTAAAATTTTCATTAATTACAAATTTCACTTTCTCGTATGAGCTAAATGTTTGAGCTTCTCTAAAATAGATCAAAAAAATTATTTTCTTAGTCAAGAAGCACTTTTGAATTTTAACCAAACATCCATTATTTTAACCAAGACAGCTTTGCCTTCCAAAAAGTGCTTTTGAGCTTTGCAAACGCCCTCCCAAACACTCTAAAACTAGTCAGATTGTGTCCTAGTATTCAACAATCACACGAATTTCCAAAGCAGGAAGAATCATGGCTTAGCACAATGTAAAAGGACAGCCGCGCTAATCAACCTCAACTGTATGGATCAAGTCCTCAAGCAAATTTTTCAACCCGCTATGCTTAAGCAACTTGGGATTTTAGTTATAAACACGGATATTGAGTGCAAGCACCAAGATAGCAGAGTAGCTTCTGGACAATTCGTCACCAATTTTCACACAAGAAATGATGAATTATGAATGTCATTGCCTAAATTCATTGATCCATTTTTAGAATGAGACCAAAATCCTAGAGGTAATTTTACTAATTACAGACCAAAAATTCCCTTCGCAAGAGAATAGATATTCCTTAACATTTGGATGTTGGATAATTCCTACATCATCAAAACAAAATTTTCGAGGACCATAACCTAATCAGGCCTCAACTGTTTGGCCACTCTCACGTAAATTACCATGACATCCAAATTTTTAACCCAACAAAGAACAGTTGTGAAACATATAACTTCCTTGATTTATTGGGGAAAGGACATAACATGTCATTGTCAAATTGATGTACCACATTATATGCGCTTCACGTTTGAAAAGAGGGAGATGACAGGAAAAAATCAACTCACAAGTTCAGAACGATGATGACGAGACCAACTGGAGTGGTGCAAATCCTGATGCCAAAGGGGTTGAGATGGTGGTACTGGAGGGGATGGTAATACCAATGAAGGTCTACCAATAACATCATGCTGATCCTCATTCTGTTGGTCCCGATCCCTCTCCGGGGATGCTGGAAGAGGTAAGTTCCTGTGCAGATCCCAGTCAATAGGAGACCTGCCTTGCCTTTCTACATATGATTGAATCAACTGATCTAGGCTCTCACGGAAACCACTATGAAGAAGATTAGAGACGCTTCTCCTACAACGGAAAAATTAGTAAGTTGAAGATAAGCCCAAAAATATATGAAGCTTGAGCACATTGTTGTGAGACAATAACCTGCTAAGCAGCTCCCTGAGTTCCATGCTGTACACATTATCATCATCAGGGGGGTGGAACCTGGTGCCTCTTCTATGTGGTAGAGAGTCCCGCATTCTTGGAGGGTCTGAAGGCCCTTCCGACCAATTATCTATAGCTTCTCGAGAGCCATTATCACGCCAATCCTCATGGACGTCTTCCAGCTGACTTTGAGCTCCACCTTCATTTACTGATGCATCCAAGTTCCAATTAGGTACAGGATTTTCCTGCCAGTTCCTATCAGTGTCTTGCAAAGTGCCATCTCTCCATCCATTAGACTCATTATAGGTTGATTCTTGCACGTTTGCTCTCTCATCTTCGGCAACCTGTTCCTGCCAATCACTTCCTTGATCTGCAGCAGCTTGTTGATTTGCACTTTGAACAGCTGTGCTGCTATCCAAATTTGCCATACGATCCGGCAATTGGTTAACATCAGTTTCCTGATGTCTAGATTGAGATTGATCTTGATTCTCATGTTGAACTTCCTGTGAAGGATTTGTATCAGTCTGATCATTTCTATAATAACTGTTGTTAATGTTAGATGAGGTTTCAGAATGACTGCTTACTTGGCCACGAACAATGTTTTCCAATCTGGAGCGGAACCCTTCCCTGAATGAATAAGGTGCACAATGAGGACAGGCTCTCAAGTAGAAGAAAAATTACATGTAAAATGCTTACAGAGTACCAAAGAGGATATCCCCCAGTAAAGCAGAGATGACTAGTGATTCCAGGAAATTTTGAAAAGGGAAAAAAAAGGGCCCATCCGTCTACTTTTATCAAGATCAATATCAGGATGTATTGTACATGAAAACCCTTAACACATTTGAGATAAAGATATTTGAGCATTCATGCGACCTTGATTCGTGCTAGTCAAACACCAAAGGAACTAACTCATTAATATTATTAGGTTTAAAATCTTCACTCAAAACCAGTATCAAGTTCTTTTAGGAAAAAAAGTGAAATGGCCTTTTTCCTTGAAACTCTTTCCAAACTGTAAATCTCCTCTATTTTCTTCTTCCCCTTCTCCCTCCCTGTCCTTCACTCCTCTTATTCTTATACCATCTCCATTGATCCTACAAACGCGCCAATTATTTATTCATCTATGTCGAAAATGAGCAAACCTGTACTGCATTAGAATATTGGATAAGCTTGAAAACTAGGGCGAGCTAATGTTGTACACCAATATCACATAACCAATAATGTGTTCTCATCAATGGTTGAATACATATCCAGCTTAACCAATAAAACATCAAAAATCATGTTCATTTCTGACTTCCCATTCTACGTGTCACTCCAACTTTTCGTCATTATTTTGGAAATGAGTTGATATAGCATAACAAAATTTCCAAGACAAAAGGTTTATGCCTGGCTGTGTCTGCAACTTGTCAAAAACATAACTATGTTATTATCATTCAAAATCTTACTATGTTCTTATTATCACTTGTATAGAATTGGGTTGTTTTTAGTTCATTGGCATCTCTTGTCCATTAATTTCCAAGATAAGATGAAAAAACTAGGACAAACATAATTTGATACCTCTTCATGCTATAAGATATTGGAAAGGTGGTTCCCTCGTAAATCTAGAATATAATGTTCTCATTCCATCCACACAGGAACCAAACATGAGAACAGAAAACGTACACACAAACCAGAATGGGCAAAAGAAGGTAAAATAATGGAAGAACCAAAATTTAAAGAAGTGAGAAGATTCCAGCGTATGGCTTGCATAAGTTCCCATACCTCAGGCCAGAGACTGTGTGCCGCTGCCTTAACTGATTTAGCTCACTAGCTGCCCTTGAAGGTGGTCGCTCTTCCTCATCGGGCCTTTCATTTCTTAAGAATCTGCCTCTAAGTAATGACTGAAAATTGAAATAAAAGTAGGAGGTCATAAATACAAATACAAGTGAACTACTTCAGAACTCATAGAAACATTTTCTGAGATAAATGAGGAATCAATATAAAACTGATCTCTAATACACAAGATACAAAAAGATGGAGAGCAACTTGTGAACCCTATGTTATTGCTACGAAAACGAAAGGGTATACTTGGAGTAAACATCAACTGACAATTACACTTCTTCAAATAAGAACTTTTTGCATTAGGAAGAGGTATAAATTAACTTATAGTAAGGCGTTAATAAATCTCAGTAATTTACAAATCCAAAACAGGTACTTACAGTTTAAAACTTGATATTGAACAAGCGTAAAATTCTTATTGCAGAGTGAGATACCAATCAATTTTAGAAGCATTTCCACCAAAGGAAGATCATTAAGAAACATTTGTTTATATAAATGTTCCAAGAGTTCATGATAAGCAACCAATAAATGAGAATGCAATAATATCCAATCTCAAAAACTGGACTCAATGAACTAACGATGAATAAAGAGGAATCATTTAAAACTAGCTAAACAGAACCTATGGTGGTGATTTCAACCTTGCCTGATAGATACTTCAACCTATAACCTAGAATAAAATTGAAGCACTAACGTCTCAAGTAAGACATTCCAACCTCAGCTGAGATTTATCTAAAAGATACCAAAATTGACAATAAGAACAAGATGGTTGAACTGAAATCCATATCACCTGTAAAGGAGACAACCCACCAAGAAAATCATTAGTGCCTCCTCATCCTAATATGCTGAGCAACTCGCAGTAGTTAAGGTCGATGGGGCAAATAAGAAAACATTTTCCTACACAGTGCTGACTTGCATGAAACATATAACTGAAGTGCTGAATTTGGCAAATAGCAGTAAACTTTGAACATACTTGCAACAACAAAAGTTAAAGATGATTATAGAATACTGTATAACTACGATCAAAGACAAAGCTTGCACATGATCAGCACTTCTTTAAACATTCGAATGATGCGGTAAAACTAAAACCATAGGAATAAAAATTAAGTGAAACCAGAATAGTATGTTGTCACCTGAATACGATTGCGATGTGCAAAGTCAGTAACAGCACGATGTTCCAATAGGCCCTGAAGCTCCCGCTGCCTTTCCCTCTCTATCCTGACAAGCAAATCCAGTAACGCTGGTCTTCCACGCAACCTCAACATGTCTCTGCGAATATGCTCTGGCTGACCTTCCCCGTGGGCAACAACAGACCCTTCATGGACACGGTCAACTTGAGTACCAAGTCCACTATTTTGTTCTTCCCTGCGTCCACTACGAGATCCTCTTTGCTGACTTGTCATTTGCATCCACTCTCTTGCAACCCTTACCCTTTCACGCTCAGTTTCCCCCAACCATTCAGCTCTAGGACTGCCATTCCCCTGCGTAACATTAGATGATGTGTCACTAATGCCACTCTCCATCCATCCACGAACAATATGCCTCACCCTCTCCCTCTCAACATCCACTAGATCAGGAGATTGTTCCCGACTAGAATTGTCAGGATCCCTATTCTCATTCTGGGGGCCCACCTGATCATGGGACCAAGTAGCAAAGTCATGCTCACTCTCACTAGCACCTTCAAAACTGCCTTGATTATCACTCTCTCTACTTACGGACATATTTGTACTGGATATATTTGTATTAGAATCCACACTCCTCCGCTGCCTCAACCTCTCCCTTACCCTCTCCTGGGCACGACTCAACGCATGCTCATCCTCCAACTCCCGCCACATCTGCAAAATAGAGGAGGCCCGGGTACTCAGCCGCTCAACGTTCCCTTGGCGCCTCGAAGTTGGGGACTGTGACTCCCGCAAGAACGACGAATCAAGCATGGAGACCGTGTGCAAGCCTGCAAGTGCCATCAACTCGGACTCGCGGTTCCTCCTTTCAATCGTGGTGATCATCTCCTCTGCTTGGCGAGCAGCCCACCTACTCAAGATCCTCGATTGGCGCCTCCTGGCAGCAGAAGACTCTGCCAAATCATCACCCTCAAGATTCGACCTCCTTCTCCTCCGCATGAGCTGTTCACCCTCATCCTCCTCGTCTTCAGTAGTAGTAGTAGTAGTACGTGGAGAACTACACGAACTGAAGGACATGCATTCGTCATAACGCCCACGCATGAACTCCTCCAAGCCCCTCTCAAACTCAGAACGAGCATCACTTGCCGTGCTCTCGGGTTTCTGTTGCAGTTGTTGCTGAATATCAGCCATGCCTGAGTGACCTTTATCCTACCACTTCCACTACCACACTTGTTTGCAACTAAAAGATACCCTAGTACTCAAATTTCACCCAATAGACCCATAACCCTTACACCCTGCGTAACATATCAAAAGCCCATGAATTGTCGCACGAAAATCCATTTCCTATATTCAGAAAACAAACCTAACCCTATGCCTAGGGACCCTATTATGGGATCAAAATGTCTCCGAATACAGTGCATTTTAACCAATTGAAATCTCTTCTCCGATATGCAATATCACCTGATCAGATTAAACAGGCAAATGGTTCCATTTTCCATCAAAATAACAATCCAAACGATATATAAGCAAAGGGATGAAAGTCTAACAGAGAATTGAAGGAAATGGAGATCCAAAAAGCATAAATATAAAAGATTAACATTTATTATTAGGATCAAAAGGAGACAACCCAGGTCAAAAAATTAATACATATTGGAATTGATGATTATGGGCCAAAGAAAACGTACCTCTGAAGCTGTGTTCTCTTCGATTGCAGTGTAATAATACAAAATAAAGCAAAAAATACTCAAATTTTCACGGAAATATACACATACAGTGTATGCATAGGTTTCTTGAGAGAGAAAGCAAATATGAAAAAAAAAATCGTTTCAGAGGGGAGAGAAAGAAATGAGAGGGGAAGATGGAAATTTATAAGGGAGAAAAAGAAGGGGGCAGTTTTTTCTTATGAATAAATAATTATTTTTAAATAATTGACTATTTTTGGTTTTCAATTATTTTATATGATTTTCGTTTTTCGGCATTTTTGTTGGATCATCGCGAATTTTTTACAAAACTGGGGGTATATCATTCCGTTATGTGTAAATAGCACTAAAGGTCCAAAATCTTTATATCTTGTGACGATTGGGTCTCAAACCTTTAATATCTAGCAACTAAGATTCCAAAACTTTTAAACTTTTGTGTCGCAGATTCTTTTGTGATGGAAAACATCAATTTAACTATTAAATAGTCATTTTTTATTGAAGTGACAGTCTACGAGTGCTTAAATTAAAATTTTAACTAATCAAATATACTTTTTATCTATACATTTTATAGGACTCACAACTTACTATCTACTTTTTATTCACATATTCACTAATAACTTATAATATAAGTACTTAAAAAATAATTTCAACACTACCAAACATGCGCTAAATAGTACTTGGAGTCCTAGCTTTTAAACTTTGTGACAATGATATCCTGGAACTTTGATTTCTAGCACCCGAAATTTCAAACATTTAAAAGTTTGCGTCTGAGGTCTTTTTGTGATGAAAAAGTCAGTTCTACCGTTAAAAAATCAAATTTTGAGTAATAAAGAAATAATTATATTCCTCAATTCTAAACTACCCACTCCAACTCCAATGGATGCGGTATATTATGATAATTGCTTTATATTATAAATTGTTAATGAAATTATTGATTTGAATGAGTGGGGATGATGATTTCATTTTTCTTTTTCTTTTTCTTTTTAACAGTTGAATTGATATTTTACGTCATAAAAAACCTCGGGTGCTTACATTTGAATGGTTTGGAATTCAATATGCTAAAAATTAAATATTCGAGACCTCATTGTTACGAAGCTTAAATGTTAAAGACCATCTATATTATTTACCCTAAATTAAATAAATGTATACTTGTCATTTCAATTTAAAAAAATTAATCATTTAATAGTCTTTCTGGTAGAGAGAGAGAGAGAGACCTTGAGGGTATATGTTTAAAAGATTTGGGATCCTGAGTGCAAGAAATGAAAAGTTCAAAACCCTATCGTCATAAAGCTCAAATGTTCGGAATCTCTAATACTATTTACCCTTCTCTTATTCTAAGCACATATTTGGTAGAGTTAAAAATAAACTCTTTTTTTCTTACACTTATTTTCAACCACATATTTAATGGAACTCATAACTTTTATCAACTTTTCAATCACACATTTTATTATTTGTTTATTAAAATCTCTTAAAAAACTATTTTTAAACTCCGCAATAAAATAAATGGAAAATTTGCAGAAGGGTCTTTAACCTTTGAAAATGTGCAATCAGGCCTATAACCTTTATTTTACCGTATTGCCATCTTAAACCTTTGAAAAAAACATGAAAGATGAGTGGTGATCTCCTTCCCACAGTGGGGAAGATTTATGTTGTCCACTGCTTACATGGCAGTGGACAATTGACAACAAAAATTTGCTAACATTAAATAAGTTTCTTTTTTATCAATTGTCCACTGTCATGTAAGCAGTGGACAACATAAATCCTGAGATCACCACTCCATGAAGGATTACCTTTAGATGGTAACCGTCAATGATCATGAATTGCATTTGTCCGCTTTTTAGAAGGGAAAAAACATTTTCTACTTTTACCCTCTTAAAACAATTAAAAAGAGAGAAACATGGCGCAACGGAAAAGTAGGAAATTTATATATGGAGCATCGAAAATTTGAATTCCCGCGACAGCTGAAAGGCAATATTTTAAATATATATATATATATATATATCCATATATATATATATATATATATATATATATATATATATATATACAGAGAGACAGAGGCCAGAGTAAGAACTATCGAACGTCCAGATTCAAGTGATATATATTGGCCAGATTCTTGATTTACGAATGGCGAACTAAGAGGAAAGTCAACCACACCTCAAGTTAATTAAGCGAAGTTTGGACACTTGAGTCATAAAAAAAATAATAATAAAAAAGAGAGAGAAACATAAAAAAAAAAAAAAAAATTCCCATCTTTCCCCAACACTCACCCAATGAAATAGCACCACCCTCAACACAATCACGCTACCGCCAATACCAACGTCTACTTCACCCATTTTCCTACACTTGAAAATCTCTTGCCGTCGTCTCCAACTTCACCTATTAAACCATGGAGAATTTATCCTCGTGGTTATTCCCAAAATATGGGGATCCATGCTATTCAAGTCCCAAAAATAAGGAGAATATCTCTAGATCCATTAGCTTCTTCGCTGTTATTTCCAAAATACAAGGAAGCTTGGAATTGTGCACTACACATGTCACAACTAACGAACTTTTACCGTCCAATGGTCATCATGCTGGGATATTTATAAATTCATATATTTTTTGATGGCCATGCCAAAAATAAATTAGGTGACTATTTATATTTTTTTTTATTTTAAAAAAATAGGTTAAGCATCCTTTTTACAATTTTTAACTTAAATTATTAAACAATTGATAGGTGACGTGTTTTTTATTTTTTTAAGATATTTTTTTTCATATTTTAAAAAAGTCCCAACAAGGGTGTTTGATTTAGAAAGGAAATGCCTCCAAGGGCACAAGCAATTACATTTCTACATTTTTGAAATGACTTTTTTATACCTATTAATATAAATTTTAACTTTTCCTCTATTATTTCTCATCGTTCCTTATCGATAGAATAACTTCTTCCATGATTGTGGAACTTAATATTTTAATGATATATACGTGGTCTTATTTAAAAATTTAAATTTTTAAATCAAGTAGTTTAATAATACATGTGTTTTATCCGGTTCAAATTTCTATTGGGCTGCCCGTCCATATTTTCTAAACCTATATCATTCGGGCATTTAATAAATTATATGCATGTAGTCTTATTTAAAAATTTAAGTTATCGTCAAGTGGTTTAATAATACATGTGTAAGTTCAAATAGTGTTGCCTCCCATCGAAATAAATTATATGCATGTTAGGTTATCGTAAAGAAAAATTAAGTAGAAGTTTGACAGTGCTAAAATTTAATAAATTTAAGTTCTATGAACCATAACTAGATAAATTTAAATTAGAACTGAAGTACTGAACTAAACTAACCAATTTGGTCTTACGGGTGGTTTGGGAAAAAATGGCATCCCTCTCTATATGTCATTTATACAACAAATTAAATAATAATTGCATTCACACCATATTTTAATTTTACATAATCCTATTATTTATAACGCATATTCACATTTCCATTATTTAACATATTTTGTCTCTAATAAAAATTTCGTCCAAAAAATTCATTAAGAGAGCGTAAAACAATTTAGTTGTCCATCAACAACATGTTTGTTGTTGCCTTTTCAAACTTATTAGATGGTCAAACATTATTTTTATTCACACATTTTGTAGAACTTACAACTTTTATCTAATTTTTACTTACATATTTCGTAGGACCCACTGTTTATAATATAACTAAAGCATTATCAAACAAGCCCAAAAGTGCGATAAAAAATATTATTTTTTCATTTGAAAATACCCGAACAGAATATTTGGACAAAACAATCATTAAAGATGAAATGTGTTAATCAATAAAAGTTGAAGATAAGAATTCGACGAAAAAAGAAATAGGGACATTATAATAAACAAAGATTGAAGACTTAAGTGAAATTAAAATGTGATGTGCTAAATAAAAATTCTAATAAAATATAATTACCCAAAATTAAATCTTGTTTTTAAATATTTTTTGTAATCTCTGTTATTACAATTTAAAGAAAATATAGGATAAAAATTTTAGATTTTTTTTTTTTCAAATAAATTACATTCCAATAAATAATTTTCCAATAGAATGATTTCTCAAACCACTATTAGTAAGGTGGCCAAGTACAGTGAAACTACAGTTGAAAATGACGAGTCATATTTGGGGGAAATTATTTATTTTGCGTTTTTCAAGTAATTATGCTTTGTCACCATTTTGGAAAAAAAAAAAGTTTTATGAAGAAAAGTTAATTTTTCTCTCATTTTGTGTGTAAAATAAAATAAAATAATTTACCCAAGTTCTTCAAATATTTATTCGTACTAAGATCAATGATCATTTCAAAATACACTGGTATGTTATGCGAGATAATTAACGATAAATAATTTGGGATCAATGAACAAATATAGGTTTATAATTTTAAATTTTCAATAGACGTAGGACTCTCGACCAATTAATAAAAAATAATTAGCGATTAACATCTTCGCATAACATGCTAGAAATGTAACCAATTATAAATATCGTTGGAGTTAATCATCGAATTGATATTGGTAGGCTTTCCAAAAATACCAACTATACATAACGTTAGCATGATACAATCATTATGGAGCAAGAGCATGTTTGGTTGTGTTTAAAAATTATTTTTATAGAGTTAATATGACCCTCTTAATAATTTTAATAAATAATTTATTTGTGAATAATGATATTTATCACTTGGTGATTATCGTTAGTCTATATGACAACTATGTTGGTGTGTTTGAAAGCTTCAGATGTTGCACCAATTAATTGTTTAAAAGCCAACCTGCAATTTTGGCACAAAATAGCACAAAATACTTCAATTATTTTGTTAATTCGTTTTAAAAAATATATATGTATTTTGTTAATTTCTACCCACAATATCCACCTTTTTCTTGGGTGCATCCACTTTTTCAAAAATAAAAAATTAATAATAGTAAAGAATGATAATAATAAAATTTTTAATTGTGACATGTTAATGCAGTGCAAGACATAATTCGATCTTAACACTTTATTTGTTTAATCATAATGTTTTATTTGAATAGGACCTAGTTCATATTTTGTTAGAATTTAAGGACTTAAAATGCAAGTTTTGTTAGAAATTGGTGAATATGAATTTTATAAGAGCCGTCAATATATAATTTGTGCTTGGCTTGATTTTGATTAAAATTTATAAAATATTGAAAATTTCTTTTAATTATTGATTTGATCTAGATATTTAGTGAAATGAACTAGTTTGCGATAGTATTTCTTTCTCATATAAGGACGAACTTTATACTTAAATTCAAATTGTATTTCGTTCATCTTTAGTAGTGATGATTCTAAATTGAATCACGTAAAACTAACAAAGTTAAGTATATTATCTTTCTATTAAAATACAACAAAAGTACCACTACATATATAAGCTAACACTATGCCCCCGCTACTTGCTCATTAGAGCAAAGAAAATTATGTTAAGCTTCTTTCTATTATATTATATAAGAAAAACACGTTTTTAAGGAGATATAGCATATTTCACATATCTAACAATAGTAGCAGAGTCAAAAAATTTGGTTTAGGAGGGCCTACAGTGGTTGACGGCACTATGACAATCTGCAGTATAGCGATACCTAACAAAAAGAGTAGCATTTGAAAAAAAAAAAAAAAAAAAAACATATTTTATTTAAAGACTGTGTTAAGAAAACACAAAATAATCAATGCACATAGATACGGAAATAAAATAAACAAATACAAAAAAAATCATTCTCGATAAGTAAGTGAGAAAAAAATACAATTACATTTGATTTAATTAAAAAAATTGAAAAACTCGCTATCATTACCATAGTCGTCTTCTTCGAACATTTTGCAAAATTTTCTTTGTATATGGCCAAGCATTCATGCCCCCGGGGCCGGCCTAACAATTCTTTTAAAAATTGAAGACAAAACGTAGAACATGTAAATTTTTTAATTTATTTATTTTTATTTTCTAAGTGATAAAATCTATATGTTCGTATGTTATTATATTTGAGTACGAGAGAGAAAGGGGTGGGGATGCCACGGCCTCTAAATTAGCGGTTGGACTTTTTAACTCTAAACTCACTCTTGACTTCATAAAAATTATCCACTGTTTTCATTTCATTTGGACATGAACTAGAATTGAAAGACGTTAAACCAAGTTTAAAACATTTTCCCCACAATTATTATCGGGTAACAAAGATTCTCATTGTACTATAATAGCTCATATCATATAATAAAAAATAATTAAGGAACATAAATTACAAATAATGAGATCAACAAATAAATTAATTATTTAGGGGGGAAAAACCCTAAAAAAATAAATTATATTTACAAGAAAAGATCACTCAACTATTAATGAAGCAATGGATTGAGGTGAACATCTTTCACCCTCTTTGAGGTGATTCAAGTTCACATTCAGCAAATCTTTCAACATTTGCACATAATAACATAATCTAGGGTTAGCAAAAAGACGAATATTTGTCCAGATCTTAATTGAACATAAATTTTCAATAAGAAGAGGTAATATGATTAGTTGATAGTGATGTTCGAATTGAGAGTGATCATTTTGTGAACTGATCGCACCATAAATCGACACAGACGTACAATAATATGCATGTGTGACTAAATCAGGAGCCACGTATATCAAAAAAGATATAGTAATGCTATTTATCACAACTGATGATAATCAATCGATTTATTTGACATTAAATGACAAGTCTAATAAAATGAGTTTCATATCTCCACACTTCATTGAACGTATCATTTAATGTCAACACAAGGGACGTATATATAGGGGGCTAGACTGTATTTTGGAAAAAATTAATTTTTGAAGTAAATTTTTTTTCAAGTAGCAATCCAATTTTTAAGTATAATTTTTTAAGTAGTAATCCTTCTTCCAAAAAATCATGGCCCCACTCTTGATCAACACAGTTCCTACATAGATAGCATTATTCAAGAAGATGTTGGTTAGTATAGTATATGCATATGTCCATTACAATTAGGACAAAAGTATTGGGATTGGAAATCAATGAAGAGTCAAATTAGGTTATTTGTCACTGATTTCCTTCTTCACCTGCATGCCTCTTGTCTCCCTCAATTTATATTATCTCTCATATAATTTGCAGCAAAACTCCATTTCCAATAAAACCAAATACCCATTTCTTGATTCCCACACTTTACTCTTGGAATTACATAATGTGGGTCTACCACAAAGAATACTTAGTCACAATTGGTAGCTTCTTTGGGAAACAAATCACATTGTACACTGCATGGAATTGAGGAAATTTATTTAGGGTTTTGGAGATAGTGTGTATAAGATTAGAATCCAAAGTTCTTGATAGGGTTTTAAAGAAAATGAGAGAAATATTTGCATGCTTTATGTTGGGGGGGCATGTTGAGACCTTAGCAAATGTCCAATTCTAGGTATGAAATATACTATATATTAAATTTCTTATCGAAACATGTCTAGTGTTCCTTCAAATTATATATTTGTTCATACATTCTTGTACAATTGTGTGAGACATAAAGGTGAGAATCAATCAAAGGCACGTGTAAATTATTTGATGATTTTGATGTTATGCATAGTGTTTGGACTTGATTGGATCTATTGAATTGGCATCTATCAAACAAGTTGTTTGGTGTGCCTAACTCGACAAAATTAAACAAAATATTCAACAAATATGTGACATGTATAATTTTTTTAATTCTATCCAGTACATATAATATAATATGCAATCTATTAGCTAATTTGAAAAATATTTTTATTTTTCTAAATTTTATGCTTGATTACCTTAAAATTAATTAATTTCTTAAGAAACAATAAGTACCAAAACCACTCTACAAATCAAATTTATTAGTAATTTCCAAACATATATAGAAAAGGATTTAGAAATTTATATTAAAATTCCAAACAACCACTCCTATAAAGCAAATTTATGATAATTTGCTCCTCATATTTTTAAATAAACAAAAAACCAACAAATTCTAAAATACGACAATATATATGCTCCTCATTTCAAAACACGTTAACCAAATATTTGTACAAAAACTTTGTCAAAGACGAAATGCACTAATTAATGTAAAATTGACAATAAGAATACAATCAAAACGTACGAACTTTTAGTTTAATAAAAAAATAGTGAAAAAAAAAAAAATTACAGTGTTAATATAATCATTCTTCTTGTAATAGAGCATTGTATGCAACTAAAACTTTGTTTTAACTCCTTAGTCCTTCCATTTAGAAAAACCAAACAAAAAACTTTTAACATCGTTATATAAATTAATTAGCATTGTCTTGTCTCTAATTATCTGCTAAATGGACAACACGTGGCTTTAATTAGATAAATGTGGACGACAGTACAACACGTGGTGAGGTAGAATCTAAGAGCATCTTCAAACTGTGATATAAAATGTTTAAAAAACAATCACCATTACAAGTTAACATAGACTCACTCTATCAAGCTGATGTGACAATAAAAATAGACATTATTTAGAGTATCTCCAATGGAATCGTGAATTGCTATATATTTTTTGCCACATAAGCAAAATAAGTAATATCTAAAAAAATTATTTTTCAATACAAGCTGTCAATGATTATGTCAAGCTGGCAAGAAAAAAAAATAAACAATGTCTAGAACTCAATCTAAATTCAGAAGTTCCATTAGATATGCTTACTCAGCAAAATTTAGATTTTCTATACATATTTAAATGTAATTTTAATTTTATTTTAATAAAATAAAATGCACATAGATACCAATCAAATAAATGCATTAAAGACCAATTTTAAACTTAAGTGTCTATACATTAGACATCAATGTCACTTAAATAAAAATAAATAAAAAAAAATTCAACCTTCGTCCCACCTGAGCATCTACAATGCTCTAGCGGATTGCTAAAAAAATTTACTACATAAGCAAAATAAACTGTGTTTAAAAAGATCCATCTCCAATCCAATCTAACGGGAACTATGTTAAGTTGATGTGACAAAAGAAAATACAAGAGCTCCTTCTGGATTCAAAAATTTGTTAAACATGCAGACTCAACAAAATTTCTATTACCTAAGTGGATTTAGATGTAGTTTTATTTTTATTTTAGAAAAATAAAATACATATGGACATCATTATTACATTATATATAGAAATAAAATTTATTAGAGACCAATTTTAGACTTCAATATCATATAGAAAACATTGAAGATGATCTAAACATGGTGGGTGGATGAGTGTGACATATGTGTAAGAGTACTTTTATGGATACAAAATGCAATAGGCACGTAGAGGCATGGGTGAATAGAGGGGAGGGTTGGATCTGACTACAATCCGTGTCAGGCCTAGCCCAGAACAAAAAATCAAAGGCAAATTTTTTTTTTTTTTTTTTATGTAGCTCATGTGAAAAAGTCTAGTTCTTGCACCGTGGCTGCACCATGAACACATTTCATCCACCGACTTACTCTGCTTGATTATTTTTTTCTGATCAACAAAAAAGCAAAAACAAACTATCAAACCTGGCCTCTTCCAATAAGTAGAAAAACACAACTTTTCTTCTTATTCAGGAGAATAATATGACGTCTTTTTCTCTCTCTCTCTATCTCTATATGTATCTCTCTCTCTATATATATCTCTGATATATATATATATATATATATATATATATAGAGAGAGAGAGAGAGAGAGAGAGAGATGATTAGGGATGGCAAAAAAATTTGCAATTTGTCCCGTCAGTCACGTCTTTGGATAATAGGGCGAGTTTGGGGCAAAATTTTCTCCGCCATGGTCCCAAGGCGGGCCTCGACCCGCCTCTCAATTTTTATTTTATTTTATTTTTTGAAAAATCATAAAATAGAATAGAAATTATAATTTTCACTACAAATAGACTAAAGAAGATTCAAACTTGGGTTGAAACTTGTAAACTACCAATCTTAACCACTACACCATAACTTCAATCTTATAATTTTTTTGTTTTGTTTGGTACAAATATATAAAAAAAAATTATTTTTTTTTTTAATTATTTTTTCAGTTGAAAAAAAAATATTTAACTGGAGTAGTTGGTGGGTCGAAGGACCGCCTTGTCCCAGACCCTCTCCATTGCCATTTCTATAGACGGTTATGGGACTGCAAATCTATGAATTTCTAATATTAAAAATATGCTACGCGTGTGATTGCTAAAGGTTGGGGAGTAAGAAAAAACAATTATGAAGTTTGATCAAGTGGGTTGATGAATGCCACGTGTTAGGTACAGTTAGGATTGTATTAAATGAAGTTAGGATATACATAGTATAGACATACGACAATTGTGTGCATGTTGTTTTTAGATTTTGCAAATAAAAAGTCAGTTTCGGTCAACAAAAGAAATACATGTTTTCGTTTTTTGAAAAATCAAGTCAAAAATAAATTTCAGTACCTGTGAATTAAATCCCATGCGTAGAGGAATATACAGTGTCAGTGTTGTATGATTGTGACATTGGACTTGTCACTGGACGTAGAGTTAGTTCGTGGCAGCAATGCTAAAAATTCATTACTGAAAAAGACAAATATGGAAATAGTACTTGGACAGCACTTGTCATAAATGTAACATTTTGAGTCACCCACAACACGAGACAATACCTACCACAAAAGTTATTCTACTAGACTCTTCTTTTCTTTTTCTTTTCTTTTTTTTTTTTTTTTATTTTTGATATATCAAAAACACGATCATCATATACAATTAGAAAATAGAAATATGGAATGCTCTCAAAGACATAGGTGAGTTAGTAAGACTTGAGATGACGTGAAAAAAAATCTTTTGGCGACACAAGTTCGATTCTCGTGTAGGGTAGATTTTCACTGAAATATCGTGAGAGTAGCCTGTGGAGGGGAGGCGTTATATTCTGGCTTTCTTCCTGCGCCCTCCGCCACTCAGTGCAGACATCCTGGATTTACAACCCGTCTGCAGTCGAACCTCTCGACAGCGGTGGGAGGCCGCCGAAACTTTCTCCTTCAAACAAAAAAAAAAATAGAAATATGGAAGATTTTATGAAAAGATGGTGAATAATTATACGAGCATTGCGTCTACATGGTAATTAGTGGAATATTAAAATTCTTACAATTAATTATAATTGTTTTTCTAATAATATTTGCAATCTAGAACGAGTTCTTTTATGTAGCCATTATTCAACTAGTAGATTGTGCAAGATTCATTGCAAATTTACTTTGTTATTTTATATATATATATATATATATATATATATATATATATATATATATATATATATATATATAAATTTGTAATACATTTATTTAAGAGTATACATCAAACTTTAGTTACACAATTAATTTCGTGAATAAGTTTCAAATTACCATAAATTATTTAATTTTCTGCCACATCCCAAATTACCTTAACCCAGTAAATTAGAAGAGGGCCAATGAAACCTTACGTATTTAACCAGCTTGCAACATGATGAAATATACTAGACTAAGAGCATCTCCAATGCACTCCGTCTATAATTTTTTAGACATGTCAAATAAGCACATATAGACGGAGTTATAAAAAACCATCTCCAATGCATACTGATGAGGACTCTGTCTAACTGATGTGGCATACCAAAAAATAGACATCTAGACGAAATGAGTCGACAAATATAAACTACCACTGTTATGTGGGCTTTTTTATTATTATTTTATTAAAAAAATAATGCCACATAAGTGATAGTATTAGTTTTAGACGGAATCCATTGGAGATGAATTTTAATTTGATCGTCTATTCTATAGATGTAGTGCCACATGAACTAGAAGTTCATCTATTTTACCTGCCACATAAACTGCAATAGACGAAATGCATTAAAAATGTTCTAAGAAATCTTATATCATTTCTAATTTTATTAGTTAACTTTAACCAAACAATGTCTCGTTGGAGGACCTCGATCTTGGAAATCACACACTTTCTTTGTTTGGTGATTTTCATTGAAATTTTTGTAATAATCTCAAACGGAAATCGTTGTTCTCTTGTCATGGTTGAACACGTGGATGAAGCCATTTGAGGGTCTTAAGAAAAATCATTGAGGACCTTTTCAATAACAATTAAAAAAAATTGAATAGAGTAATTGGTCATTGTCGGAAATTCTGTCGATAATCACAAACAATATTA
Organism: Forsythia suspensa; assembly: GCA_023638005.1. NCBI lineage: Eukaryota > Viridiplantae > Streptophyta > Magnoliopsida > Lamiales > Oleaceae > Forsythia > Forsythia suspensa. The sequence continues at coordinate 30,907,153 of CM042674.1, read as the reverse complement.
ATATTGTCAACGTATGTGACGAAAATCAATATATGTCGATGATTTGGACTAAATTGCTGATAATTATATTGTCTCTAATCATTGACACACATCCAACAGCTGTCAACAACATTGTCGGTATTGTTGGTAATCATCTACAGGGTGCTTAAGTTGCTCCAACGAAAAGTTGTCGGTGTTATTAAAAAAAGTTTTTTTTTTTTTTAATAAATTTGTAATTGTATCGAATGATAAGCTTTTAACTTTTTATTTATAATTCTTAATGAATATTTTGCCCCAAATTCCACTTCCACATGTACCTCTACCTCCCTGTGGAGGAATCCCAATCACACTGCCTCAACAAAACTTAAAGATATTACACATGGAGATGGCTCAAACTTGAAAAACTTTGCTAGTTGCGACGGAAATGTTTTTAAGTTTGGAAGTGACACTTTTTGTAGGATATAATATTGTGCCATCACTGAAAAAGTGTGAAATTGGTGCTTATTTGTTTTCTAGCCACCGTGTATGATATGTTGATTTTGTTGGAGATGTGCAATGCTCTGGTTAAGTATATATATATAATTGGGATATACCAGAGAACAAAAATGAGATTTTATAAGTCATATGGCAATCGAAAAGAATAACCGTCGATTGAGGAGGTTGTCATTTTAGAGTCTGGAGAGCAATGCAGTCATGAATCGCACCAAATAACACATAATTTGTTCCCTACTTAGTATGACTGCATTTATGGTTCTTTTCAACACGTGTTTGCTGGAGTTGTTGAATGATGCGTGCCGTATTCATCGTAACTAATGGCCCACGGTAAGTTTTATGTACAAAAGTTTTACATGCATGTCTTACTTTTTGTTAACTTTTTACAGAGTATTTAGTTGGAGCACCCCAAATATCAAATTTCTAAATGGTCTTTTTCATAATAATAGTATCAAATTTCTAAAGGGTCTTTTTCATAATAATAGTAAAACACGACATCATTGTTAGATTTTTCCACTGTTGATGCATACATTTTTGTGTCACCAACATAAATTCAAAAGCTTTCTAAAAGTGCATGAAGATCGCTGATATTGATTTATACGATGATTATCAATGAGAATTAAGTATGTGATTGTTGACAATATTACTATCGATAATTACTTACAACACCTTTATCAACAATTATTGATGATAACACCATATATAATGTTATTGGTAATAATCACGACGATTCCTTCTCTGATTGTCGATGAAGAAGCCGTCGACATTGTCGACGCAAGTTTAATGTTAATTTGTTTATTCTTATTTCTTTAATAAGTTATTACTCACAATTTTTTTCATAGTTACTATTTTTTTACCTGTATTGCTTTATATACCAATAAAACTCTATTGGGAAATTAAATTTCTAAAAAGATTTATCATTTTAATATTATCAACAAAAATTTGTAAAAATTATTAAATAACATTTTGTTTTTATATTTATCATCGATAGATTTTCGTCGACAATATTTAATTCTTACCACTTTTACTAATTTATTTATGACAAAAATATTCAGTAAATTAAACTTATCAAGATAGTTATTAAATTATCGCCCACATTAAAACTCTGTCGATAATTTTAAATTATTTTTCGATAATTTTAAATTATTTTCCAAATTATTATTTTGTTACTGGTAGATATTTTCGTTGATAATTATTGTTTTGTCTGCCAATAGAATTTTAGTCGGTAAATTAAATTAAAATTTTTTAATTATTACTAATTGAAAATATTTCGAAAATATATAAATGGAGATTTCACTGATCTTTATAGAATGAAATAACCAGGGCCGGGCCATGAGATTTGGAGGGCCATAGGCGAAAATTTAAATGAGATCTTTAATAAATTAAGATGTTTTAAAATGTAAATTTTTGACAGATAATTAAAACTTCATGCATTCACAAAGGTATATTTTTATAATACTTTATTTAAATCTAAATTAGATTTTCACACAAGTCAAAAGACTCAAAAACTGTTATATAATACATAGACACATAATATAATCAAATTATTTTCACTTAACACAAACAAATAAAGTTCTTCAAATTAAAAACAGTTGAAAATGTCAAAAAAAAAGAAAATATATAATTAAAAAAAACATACACGCAATATATGCAGGGATGTGTGCGTATACCTATAAACAGATTTACAAGCCAAAAAGAGTAACTTTTTTTTCTTCTTCACTGAATAAAAAAATGGTTGAAATTTGTGTTAAACTGTGGAGCCTAATTTGTTGCGCTACGTGGAGTTGAGCAACGCCCCTAAAAGGTGTACCGTATTTGTATTTACTTAAGTATGGATGTTTTTTGAAATTTTACCTTTGTAATTAAGTTGTCCTAGTATTTCATTATAAAACTTTTACTGGGTTGCATTAGAGTTTCATTATAATTATGAAACTTTCACTGGGTTATTATATATAGAACTAATCACTTATAAACAAATATCATTATTCATTATAGTGAAAATATTACAGTGGCTGAAGACATGACGTAGTCTCACATTGAGACGAACCTACATAAATCTTTATGTTCTTTATTTTTTGCCATTTTATTTATTGCTCAAATTCTAACAATTTGGAAAATCGTTTTGATTAAAAATAAAGATTTCTAAAATAAGGTTTAAAGGTAAAATTGTATGGTCTACAATTTAAATACTAGATTAAGGTAAATAATGTAGTTTATATTTGGACTTGTTTTCTATTTAGACTCATTTAACATACTAGTTAGAAACACGTGCGTTGAACGTGCTTTTGTAATCATATTGTTAATTTTTAATACTTTCAAAAAATTTATTTTTAATTGTTAATAATTAAAATGTTAAACTATAAATTACAATAAAGATATATATATATATATATATATATATATATATATATATATATATATATATATATATATATATATATATATATATATATATATATACTAGTTATATGTACGTGCTATGCACGTAAGTTGTCCGTGATAATCTACTAATTAAAAGCGATTGTGTTAATATAATTTTGATAGAATTTAAATATTTTTGTGTACTTGTCAAATAATGAACTCATTAATTTTTGTAAAGTTATGTTGTTCCAATGGTGGGATTTTATTTCTAATTGTCCCATGCCTTTGCTAAGTTAAAAATTCTAACTCTTTATTTAATAATCTAATAAGCTTAATAATCGGCCTCTCCGTAAGCGGCCAAAAATAATACAACTCTTAGCATTTTCAAATAATCATCTTAGATATGCACGCATGAACTCTCAAAATCGCACAAAAATCCTCCCTTTTCCTTGTGAATAATTTTAAATATTAAAATCTAACATGCTTCCAAATATTACAAGATATTCAATTTTCTGATCTAGTGTCATCTAAGGTGCAAATCACTATTGTAATCAAAATTAGATTGTTCTAATCCAATGTGCTCACAGAGAGAAAAATATATCCTTCCACATAAATATCCAAACATGTGCTTCATTGAACTTTATGTCTGGACAAGATAATAGCTCTGAGATATCATGTTCTCAAAACACCAGATATATGCTACATGATAATCGAGAAGTAATTAATCCTCCAACTTTATTAATATTTGGATGGTCAAGCCGGCGAAGAATCATTATTTTTGAGCCATGAAACAAACACTCTCTCGGCTCAAAATTGTCAAATCGTTACCTTCTTCAAAGCAACTATTTTCCCACTTTCTAAGTCACGCTTGGAACACAAAAGTCAGTATGTACCCTAACCAATATGCTCAAAAGACGAAACCAAATAACATTAACGTGTTTAACACTTAACAAGAAAATCGTAACAATAAGAAATTTGAGGAGGTTCTATAACAAAAATGGTGCAATTGTTCATGGAAACTTTTCTGCATACCATATCACATAAAAGCAGTTGGTTATATAGAACAAGCAAAATCCAAGCAAAAAACATAAAAGCTAATACTTGAAATCTGAGGATACTAATGGATACATTACATAAATAGAAAATAAAGAAAGTGAGTTAACATGCTTCAAAGATCAAATTAGCACAAAATATTAGTATGTACGACAAAAAATTTCTCTTGCTTCCGACTTCGATTACAGATTACCTTTGCATTAATGACAACCATATCAAAATATTGGAAAGTTCAATCAGTAAGTACTTATCGAGAGTATCTATCGATTATTAAGTCGATTAGATTATTAAACAAAGAATCACATCTTAAAATACCTTTTCAAAGAACGAACACAAAAAGTGAAGTATCAAGTATGATAATCAAGTAGGAAAGAACTGCATATTAGGTACACAAAGTGGGGAAAAAGGAAAAAAAAAAATTCAAAACTTCGCTTAGTCATGGATTAACAAAAATTCATTTGTGTTCAATTTGCTTATAAGAAAAAAAAAATAGTAAAAAATTAAATAAAAATCTATTTGCTACTAAATTATAGAAAAAAAAAACACACCAAAAAAAATAATAAATAAAGGTCCAAATGCGCTCGACAAATACATACCCAAATTAAAAAATTAAAAAAATAAAAAATAAAAGTTAGTTTAAAATGGGCTAAAAAACCCCATTTTTATTGTTTGGGGGTGTGTTTGTAAAATACACCCCAATATTTAAAAAATTAAAAATTAAAAAAGGTTCAAAGTGGGCTTTTAGCCCATTTTAATTTTTAGTAGAGGAGTGGGTGTTTGTTGTGTAACTCGACAAACACCCACATACATTTTTAAAAAAAATAAAATAAAATAAAAAAAACAAATTTAGGTGTGTGTTTGTCGAGTTTCTCGACAAACACACACTCATATCAATGAATATTGGCTTAACCTTTTAAGCCCATTTTGACTTTACAAATTTTTTTTATATATTTTTTTTTATTTTAATCCAGAAAACCTTTGAATTGTAAGGTAAATTTTTTATATTTTTTTACGATTATTTTAAATAAATGTCGCATATGTTTAAGAATCAAATTTATAAAAAAAATAGTGAATTAGAAATTAACCGCTCACGCCATCGACAACATTATTTTTGAAATATTTTTGACTTTGTGGTATGTGGCATTTTATTCATATAAATAATTGAGCAACTCGACAATCTCAAATTTCAGTTTGTCGAGTTCCTTGATAATTTAAGCACATGCATAGTTTTTTTACTCTATCATTTATTATAATATTGTATAATAAATTATATATGATATAAAATTATTATATATTATATTAAATTATTATAATATACTTTATTTTAACAATTATAATAACACAGTGGAATGCAAATTTATTATAATAATTATGTCAATTTATTATACTAATTATATAAATTTTATTAAAATAATCAATTTTAGTATAATTAATAATTATAATAAAACTTAATATGAATTTATTGTAAATAAAACATTTGTTTTTAAAGTTGTAGTTGGTGGCATATAACCGATCGATATATTAAATTATTATAATTTATTATATTTTATTTTATTTTAACAATTATGATAACACAAGTAGAATGCAAATTTATTATAATAATTATGTCAATTTATTATACACTGGAATAAAACGTTTACACAACAAATCTATAGAACAAATTTAACATAAAATGTTATAAAATTATTTAGAAAAAAAAATAAAAATCAAATGTTATCGACTTAAAAAATTTATTTTTCAAATTGCATGTGTACAATTTGTTTATAACATAAAACAAAAAGTTCAAACATTATCATTAATTGTGGATTTTTTTCCATTTTTTTCCTCCCTATTCCAGTAGGATGTTTCGGTAAGCATTTTAGTAAGCCGAAATATGCCGTCGGTGTATCAAATTTTGATATGTGGTAGCTACATGAGTATTCTATGTTCCTTGAAAATTTCATATTTTTCGGTGATCGCTTTTACTATGTCAAATGAATTTTTTAATCCATGACTAAGTGAAATTTTGAATTTTTTTTTTTTTTCTTTTTTCCCCACTTTATCTTATAACTCGGCAAAATTAGTATTTTAAAAAAAAAAAAAAATTCCCAAATGACTTTCTCGAGTAACTCGAGAAAGTCAAAAAAAAAAAAAATAAATAAAATTAAACACGGCTTTCTCGGTTAGAAAGCCACAAAAAAAAAAAAAAAAAAATTTTGGTGGCTTTCTAGAAAGCCACCAAATTTTTTTTTTTTTGATGGCTTTCCGAGAAAGCCACCAAAATATTTTTTTTTTTTAATTTAATTTAATTTTTACTTTCGGAGAAAGTAAAATTATTTAAAATTAGTTTTTTTTTTTTACTAAGTTTGCCGAGTTATGAAGCAAAGTGGGGAAAAGGGGGAAAAAAATTCAAAACTTCGCTTAGTCATGGATTAACAAAAATTCATTTGTGTTCAATTTGCTTATAAGAAAAAAAAATAGTAAAAAATTAAATGAAAATCTATTTGCTACTAAATTATAGAAAAAAAAAACATACCAAAAAAATAATAAATAAAGGTCCAAATGCGCTCGACAAATACATACCCAAATTAAAAAATTAAAAAAATTAAAAAAAAAGTTAGTTTAAAATGGGCTAAAAAACTCCATTTTTATTGTTTGGGGGGTGTGTTTGTTAAAGACACACCCCCAATATTTTAAAAAAAAAATTTGAAAAAGGTTCAAAATGAGCTTTTAGCCCATTTTGATTTTTAGTGGAGGAGTGGGTGTTTGTCGTGTAACTCGACAAACACCCACATATTATTTTTAAAATAAAATAAAATAAAATAAAAAACAAATTTAGGTGTGTGTTTGTCGAGTTTCTCGACAAACACACACTCATATCAATGAAAAAATGGGCTTAACCTTTAAGCCCATTTTGACTTTACAAATTTTTTTTATATATTTTTTTTATTTTAATCCGTAAAACCTTTGAATTGTAAGGTAAATTTTTATATTTTTTTTACAGATTATTCTAAATAAATCTGCGATATGTTTAAGAATCAAATTTATAAAAATAAATAGTGAATTAGAAATTAACCGTTCACGCCATCGACAACATTATTTTTGAAATATTTTTGACTTTGTGGTATGTGGCATTTTATTCATATAAATAATTGAGCAACTCGGCAATCTCAAATTTCAATTTGTCGAGTTCCTTGATAATTTAAGCACATGCATATTTTTTTTACTCTATCATTTATTATAACATTGTATAATAAATTATATATGATATAAAATTATTATATATTATATTAAATTATTATAATATACTTTATTTTAACAATTATAATAACACGATTGGAATGCAAATTTATTATAATAATTATGTCAATTTGTTATACTAATTATATAAATTTTATTAAAATAATCAATTTTAGTATAATTAATAATTATAATAAAACTTAATATGAATTTATTGTAAATAAAACATTTGTTTTTAAAGTTGTAGTTGGTGGCATATAACCGATCAATATATTAAATTATTATAATATATTTTATTTTATTTTATTTTAACAATTATGATAACACGTTGGAATGCAAATTTATTATAATAATTATGTCAATTTATTACAATTATCAATTTATTATACACTTTGGAATAAAACGTTTACACAACAAATCTATAGAACAAATTTAACATAAAATGTTATCAAATTATTTAGAAAAAAATAAAAATCAAATGTTATCGACTTAAAAATTTATTTTCAAATTGCTTGTGTACAATTTGTTTATAACATAAAATAAAAAGTTCAAGCATTATCATTAATTGTTAATTTTTCCATTTTTTCCTCCCTAATCCAAAGAGGATGTTTCGGTAAGTATTTTAGTAAGTCGAAATATGCCGTCGGAGTATCAAATTTTGATATGTGGTAGCTGCATGAGTATTCTATGTTCCTTGAAAATTTCATATTTTTCGGTGATCGCTTTCTATATCAAATGAATTTTTTTAATCCATTACTAAGTGAAATTTTGAATTTTTTTTTTTACTTTTTTGCCCACTTTGTCTTATAACTCGGCAAAATTAGTATTTTTTTTAAAAAAAAAATTTCCCAAATGACTTTCTCGAGTAACTCGAACAAGTAAAAAGAAAAAAAAAATTAAACAAGGCTTTCTCGACTTAGAAAGCCACCAAAAAAATTTCTCGAGTAACTCGAGAAAGCCACCAAAATTTCTTTTTTTTTTTTTTTTTTTGGTGGCTTTCTGAGAAAGCCACCAAAATTTTTTTTTATTTTATTTTATTTTTTACTTTCTCGGAGAAAGTCAAAAATTATTTAAATTTTTTTTTTTTTTTTTTTACTATGTTTACCGAGTTATGAAGCAAAGTGGGGAAAAGGGGAAAAATTTTTCCAAAACTTCGCTTAGTCATGGATTAACAAAAATTCATTTGTGTTCAATTTGCTTATAAGAAAAAAAAATTAAATAGTAAAAATTAAATAAAATCTATTTGCTACTAAATTATAGAAAAAAAAAACATACAAAAAAATAATAAATAAAGGTCCAAATGCGCTCAACAAATACATACCCAAATTAAAAAATTAAAAAAATTAAAAAAAAAAGTTAGTTTAAAATGGGCTAAAAAATCCATTTTTATTGTTTGGGGGGTGTGTTTGTTAAATACACACCCCCAGTATTTAAAAAAAAAAAAATTAAAAAAGGTTCAAAATGGGCTTTTTAGCCCATTTTGATTTTTAGTGGAGGAGTGGGTGTTTGTCGTGTAACTCGACAAACACCCACATACATTTTTAAAAAAATAAAAAAAATTTCAAATTTAGGTGTGTGTTTGTCGACAAACACACACTCATATCAATGAAAATGGGCTTAACCTTTTAAGCCCATTTTGACTTTACAAATTTTTTTTTATATATTTTTTATTTTTTTAATACGAAAAATCTTTGAATTGTAAGGTAAATTTTTATATTTTTTTTTACGATTATTCTAAATAAATCTGCGTATGTTTAAGAATCAAATTTATAAAAAAAAAATAGTGAATTAGAAATTAACTGCTCACGCCATCGACAACATTATTTTTTTTGAAATATTTTTGATTTTGTGGTATGTGGCATTTTATTCATATAAATAATTGAAAGAACTCGGCAATCTCAAATTTCAAATTATCGAGTTCCTTGATAATTTAAGCACATGCATAGTTTTTTTTTTACTCTATCATTTATTATAACATTGTATAATAAATTATATATGATATAAAATTATTATATATTATATTAAATTATTATAATATACTTTATTTTAACAATTATAATAACACAGTGGAATGCAAATTTATTATAATAATTATGTCAATTTATTATACTAATTATATAAATTTTATTAAAATAATCAATTTTTAGTATAATTAATAATTATAATAAAACTTAATATGAATTTATTGTAAATAAAACATTTGTTTTTTGAAGTTGTAGTTGGTGGCATATAACTGATCGATATATTAAATTATTATAATATATTATATTTTATTTTATTTTAACAATTATGATAACACAATGGAATGCAAATTTATTATAATAATTATGTCAATTTATTACAATAATTAATTTATTATACACTGGAAGAAAACGTTTACACAACAAATATATAGAACAAATTTAACAAAAAATGTTATCAAATTATTTAGAAAAAAAAATAAAAATCAAATGTTATCGACTTAAAAAATTTATTTTTCAAATTGCATGTGTACAATTTGTTTATAACATAAAACAAAAAGTTCAAACATTATCATTAATTGTTGATTTTTTTCCATTTTTTTCCTCCCTATTCCAGTAGGATGTTTCGGTAAGCATTTTAGTAAGTTGAAATATGCTGTTGGAGTATCAAATTTTGATATGTGGTAGCTACATGAGTATTCTATGTTCCTTGAAAATTTCATATTTTTCGGTGATCGCTTTCTATGTCAAATAAATTTTTTTTAATCCATGAATAAGTGAAATTTTGAATTTTTTTTTTACTTTTTTCCCACTTTGTCTTATAACTCGGCAAAATTAGTATTTTTTTTAAAAAAAAAAATTCCCAAATGACTTTCTCGAGTAACTCGAGAAAGTAAAAAAAAAAAAAAAAATTTAAACAAGGCTTTCTCGAGTTAGAAAGCCACAAAAAAAAAAAACAAAAACAAAATTTTGGTGGCTTTCTCGAGAAAGCCACCAAAAAAATATTTCTCGAGTAACTCGAGAAAGCCCCCAAAATTTCTTTTGATTTTTTTTTTTTTTGTTGGTGGCTTTCTGAGAAAGCCACCAAATTTTTTTTTTTTTTTTTATTTTATTTTTTACTTTCTGGAGAAAGTCAAAAATTATTTAAAAATTATTATTATTATTATTATTATTATTTTTACTAAGTTTGCCGAGTTTTGAAGCAAAGTGGGGAAAAAGAGAAAAAAAAATAAAATTCAAAACTTCGCTTAGTTATGGATTAATAAAAATTCATTTGTGTTCAATTTGCTTATAAGAAAAAAAAATAGTAAAAAATTAAATGAAAATCTATTTGCTACTAAATTATAGAAAAAAAAAACACACAAAAAATAATAAATAAAGGTCCAAATCATGACAAATACATAACCAAATTAAAAATTAAAAAAAAAAAAAATATTAGTTTAAAATGAGCTAAAAACCCCATTTTTATTGTTTGGGGGTGTGTTTGTTAAATACACACCCCAATATTTAAAAAAATTTTTTTTAAAAGGTTCAAAACGGGCTTTTAGCCCATTTTGATTTTTAGTGGAAGAGTGGGTGTTTGTCGAGCACGTACATTTTTAAAACAAATAAATAATAAATAAAAAAACAAATTTAGGTGTGTGTTTGTCGAGTTTCTCGACAAACACACACTCATATCAATGAAAATGGGCTTAACCTTTTAAGCCCATTTTGACTTTACAAATTTTTTTATATATTTTTTTTTTTATTTTAATCCAAAAAACCTTTGAATTGCAAAGTACATTTTTTATATTTTTTTTATAGATTATTCTAAATAAATGCTGCATATGTTTAAGAATCAAATTTATAAAAAAAAAATAGTGAATTAGAAATTAACCGTTCACGCCATCAACAACATTATTTTTGAAATATTTTTGACTTTGTGGTATGTGGCATTTTATTCATATAAATAATTGAGCAACCTCAGCAATCTCAAATTTCAAATTTTGTCGAGTTCCTTGATAATTTAAGTACATGCATAGTTTTTTTACTCTATCATTTATTATAATATTGTATAATAAATTATATATGATATAAAATTATTATAATATACTTTATTTTAACAATTATAATAACACAGTGGAATGCAAATTTATTATAATAATTATGTCAATTTATTATACTAATTATATTAAAAAATTCTAACTATCAGTTTTCCAGATGCAGCGACAAAAAATAATACAACTCTTAGCGATTTTCAAATGAATCATCTTAGATATGCACGCATGAACTCTCAAAGTCAGACAAAAATCCTCTATTTTTTCTTGTGAATAATTTTAAATATTAAAAAGTGAAAAAATATACAGAGAAAGAGGGTCATAATATAATTAATTTTTGTTTACACCTACTCTAATCAAATTTTAATTTATAACATTATTAGTAAGAATGTTATAATTAATAGTTATAAAAATAAAATATGTTGTTGATTTTTTAATTGAAAAAAAAAAATTAGAAATGTAAAAGCTCACCATAAAAAAAATAAAAATTTCATGAACAAGAACTTTTTCGAAAGTTACTATTCACCTCGAAAAAAGTTTGTCGAGTTGAATAGTAACTCGACAAACTTTTTCGAATTTTAAAAAAAAAATAAAATAAAATAAAATTTCATGAATAAAGAACTTTTTTTGAGTTACTATTCACCTCGTAAAAGTTTGTCGAGTTGAATAGTAACTCAACAACTTTTTTCGAATTTTTTAAAAAAAAAAATAAATCGATGAACAAAGAACTTTTTTCGAAAGTTACTATTCAACTCGAAAAAGTTTGTCGAGTTGAATAGTAACTCGACAACCTTTTCCGAATTTTTAAAAAAAAAAAAAAATTTTTTTTTTGATTAACATAGAAGTTTTTCGAGTTACTATTCACCCCGAAAAAGTTTGTCGAGTTGAATAGTAACTCGACAAACTTTTTCGAATTTAAAAAAAAAAAAAAAATTTAAAAATTTGTCGAGTTACTCGACAAAAAAAATTTTTATTTTTTATTTTTAAATTAGATACAAAACTTAAATTTTTTTTTTAAATTCGAGCAACTCGACAAAATTTAAAAAAAATATATTTTTATTTTTTTTGGCTAGTAACTCGACAAATTTAAAAAAAAAAAAATTAATTTTTATTTTTTTGTCGAGTAACTCAACAAATTTAAAATATATATATATATATATATATTTTAAATTCGAGGAACTCGACAAAATGTAAAAAAAAAAAAAAAATTTTTTTTTTGTCGAATAACTCGAGAAATTTTAAAAAAAAAAATTTTAAAAAATGTCAAAATAAAATTGGGCTACTTTTTAAAAGTTGTAGGACTTCATATATATTTTTATTTTATTTTGTTGTTATTTGTTTTTTTTTTTTATTATTTAAAGAGGTGGACAAAATAAAATTTGTAACGAAATTTAAAAGTCGGGGATGGCCAAAGCAAAAAAAAAGGTTATGGGTAAATTTGTTATAAAATGAAGAGAATGTGGACTAAAAGTGCAAATTACAAAAAAAAAAAAAAATTTAATGTTTCCCACCACTTTGTCGAGTTATTTCTCGGCAAAGTGAGAAAATTAAAAACATTTTAATTTTTCCCACTTTGCCGAGTAACTCGACAAAGTTGTTTTTAATTTTTCCACTTTGCCGAGTAACTCGACAAAGTGGGATAAATTAAAAAAAAAAATTCTCCCACTTTGCCTACTCGGTAAAGTGGGGAATTTTTTTTTTTATTATTATTATTTTTTTTATATAGTTGTCATGAAAAGTCCACCTACAACAAAAAAAAAAAAATCTTAAACAAGAATTTTTCCATCAGACGCACGTGAAAAAAAAAAATTCAAAACTTCATGTAGTCATAGATTAACAAAAATTCATTTGACATACAAAACGATCACCGAAAAAATATGAAATTTTCGCGAACATAGAATACTCATGTAGCTACCACATATCAAAATTTGACATCCGACGATATTTCGACTTAATAAAATGCTAACCGAAACATCCTAGTTAGTTTTTCGATTTATGTGTCACGGTTTACAAAATTGTCCATAAAATTGAGTTATATAACATGAAATTATGTAAAACCAATGTCAATGGTTAGGTAACCTATAGGGCTATCGCTCCAACCCGGAATTATGTAAAAATACTTAATATATAAGGTGCAATAAATATTTGAGTTGGACAACGTAAACTGTATCTTAGAAAAACATGAAGTTTAGCAAAACCTTTCAAATTCACATCATTAACGTGTAACCAAAACATGGGAATCCACTAAAACTACCACAAAACCAAGGTCTACAAAATTTTAAGAAGATATTTACACTACTTAAAGTTTTTGATTGGTTTATAATAGCGAATCCGTAGACGCAAGCGGCATAAACTCGAAAAAAAATTTCTAGGAGGTTTCACGGTAGAAGTATTTTAGTATGCCTAAACATGCCGTCGGACTACTAATTTTTGGTATGTGGTAGCTACCCCGAGTATTTCTACGTCCCTTGAAAATTTCGTATTGTTCGGTGAACGTTTATGTCAAATTTTTTTTTGTTACTCCATGACCAGGTAAACAAAAATTTCAAAATAAGGGCACTATTACAAAAATTTCTTCACCCGGTCATGGAGTAACAAAATTTGTTTGACATAGAAAACAATAACCTAAAAATATGAAATTTTCAGGAACATAGAATACTCATTTAGCTACCACATATCAAAATTTGATAGTCCGACGGCATGTTTCGCTTACTAAAATGCTCACCAAAACACCCTAGGCGCTTCTCGGATTTATGCGGTCGCAGTTTACAAAATTGTCCATAACTTGAGTTATATACCAAGAAATTATGTGAAATCAAAGCCAATGGTTAGGTAACCCATAGAGCTATCGTCTCCAACTGGAATTATGTAAAAATACTTAATATATAAGGTGCAGCATATTTTTGAGTTGGTCAGCAGAAAAGTGCAGTTTCGAGAAACAATTCACCAAGTCATGGAGCAAAAATATTTATTTGACATAGAAAACGATTACCGAACAATATAAAATTTTCACGGAACGTAGAATACCCATGTAACTAACACATATAAAAATTTGATAATCCGACGGCATGTTTTGACACACTAAAATGCTCACCAAAACATCACAGTGCGGTTTCTCGATTCATGCTATCGCAATTTACAAAATTGTCCATAACTTGAGTTATATAACATGAAATCATGTGAAACCAAAGCCAATGGTTAGGTAACCATAGAGCTATCGCTCTCCAACTGGAATTATGTAAAAATACTTAATATATAAGGTGCAACATATTTTTGAGTTGGTGAACAGAAGACAATTTAGAGAAACAATTCACCCGGTCATGGAGTAAAAAAATTTATTTGACATAGAAAACGATCACCGAACAATATGAAATTTTCAAGGAACGTAGAATACCCATGTAGCTACCACATATAAAAATTTTATAGTCCGACGGCATGTTTCGGCATACTAAAATGATCACCAAAACATCTAAGTCGGGCTTCTCTCGATTCATACTGTCGCAGCTTTACAAAAATATCCATACCTTGAGTTATACAACATGAAATTATGTGAAACCAAATCCAATGGTTAGGTAACTCATAGGGATATCGCTCCAACTGGAATTATGTAAAAATACTTAATGTATAAAGTGCAGCAAATATTTATATTGGACAAAAAAAAAACTGCAGTTTAGAGAAATGAAATTTAGCAAAACCTTTAAGAATCGATTGTATTTCGTCATTTGTTCTCCATAGCAACTGGGATATAAAAAACACCAAATTTGATGACTTATTAAGGAAAAATGAATATATATTGACTATAATATATAAGAAGTCAATAATTGCGCTAAAAAGACACTAATATATGTATATTAAAACAAATAAAAGAAAAGAAAAGAAGAAGAAGTCAAAAATGCGCCAAAGATATTAATTTAATATATAAAAGTGTCAAAAGATTAGGACAAAATGGTGAGATTTGGACAAAATTAAGACTAATACAACATCAAAACGACGTCGTATTGGTTGAAGGGTGAATAAGAAATGTATGTATTACACTTATATTATAGTGTATATATATATATATATATGATTGTTGATAACATGTTGTTTTGTATTGTTTGATGTTGATATTTTATTTATATTTATAGAAGTACAATTGCAATCAAATATGAATTTTATATAGTAGTAATATGAATAGTAATTTGAATTTGAACTTTTGGTGATTTGAGCTTTGATGATTGACGAACTATTGATATCAAATTGTATAGAATTAATGATATATTTTACAAAAAAATTAGAGAGAATGTAATGATTAACTATAGAATATTGTACATTTGTTGGAGTAGTTACTCATTGTAAACAATATTCTTTGTGTATGTTCTCTTTTTATTAAACACGTCTAATATATTATTAATTAAATTAAAAAAAATCATCTATTAGTTGTCAATTATAATCACTGTAATCCAATGTATTCAAAACAATATTTTCATTTCCATGATTTGAATTTTAATTCGGTAATAAAAAAAGTTACAATTTTACCATTCATTTTTTTCAAAATCCATTTCTCATTTCTTTCATCTGCATAAGGCAAAAAAAATTGAAATCATCTTTTCAACTTCATATTTAATTTAATATATTAAATATTTACAAATTTTAAATGTACATTTAATAAATTGTTAAAAATTTAATGTATGATAATAATGAATAATAAAAGAGTAACAAATAAATATTAAAAGATAATTGCATTTATTTTAGTACAATTACAATTAGAGAATAGTTTTATATAGTGATAATACCAACAATAACTTGAACCCAATTAAGACTTTTTGGTGATTTAAACTTTGATGATTAACGAACCATTGATATCAAATCTTATAGTATTAATGATCTCCAATGCTGCATTTTACGAAGAATAAAATTTATAATTACTAATTTTATTGTGAGAAAATGTAATGATTGACTACATAATATTGTACATTTGTTAGACTAGTAGTTTATTGTGAATAATATTCTTTGTGTATGTTCTTTTTATTAGTCGTGTTTGATTTGACGACAAAATGAAATGTCATAAATGTGAGTAAGAAACAAAAATTAAAGAGGTGTCAATACTTGTCTATATCAGTAAGAATATTGTTGTGATGCACATAAATAAGATGAGAAGAACGTTATATATATATATATATATATATATATATATATATATATATATATATATATGAATTAAATTAAAAATAAAAAAAGTTCCACACGTTAGTTCTAAACTATAGTATATGTTTGGTGGAGTTTAAAGATTTTAAAAAAAATTGGTAAAATATATGATTGAAAAATTGATAAAAGTTGTAAGTCCCACAAAAATATGTAGTTGAAAATGAATTTGAGAAAAAAATAATTTAAAAAAAAAAAAGAACAGAACCAAATATGCTCGTAATCACTGTAATCTAATGTATTAAAGATAATCTTTTTATCTCAATTTCAGTTTTGACAACTATGATTTGAATTTTAATGCAATAAACAAGTTACAATTTTTCTCATTCATTTTTATTTTTTACTCATTTCTCATTCCTTTTACCTACTCAATGTATACAAAAAAAAAAAAAAGTTTGAGATCATCTTTTCACCTTCATATTTAATTTAATAGATTAAATATTTAAAATTTAATTGTATATTTAGTAAATTGTTGAAAATTTAATGTACAATAAGGATGAAGAATAAAAGAGTAATAAATAAAATATTAAAAAATAATTATACATTAATGACTAAAAGTGAATATGGAATTTAAAAAAATTTATAAGGGTAAAATGGTTCAAAAATATTTCTCCATTTAAGCTATTTTTAGAAGTAGTATAGATAAGTATGCTAATTTAAAAAATAAATAAAAAATTGAGCCAAAATATTTGGACCCTTAATGGTTGGAGGCCTTAGGCTAACTGCCTAGCTGTCTAGGACCACGTCCGACTCTGAAAATAATCATATTTGTGTCATAATTCTATTGGTAATTCTGTCATTGATATTGATACAATTTGAGGTCTTAGACAACTGTCTTACTTGATTAGAGATTAACCGACTGACAATGAAATGTATCGCTTGAAAATTAT
Source organism: Forsythia suspensa (assembly GCA_023638005.1). Taxonomy (NCBI): domain Eukaryota; kingdom Viridiplantae; phylum Streptophyta; class Magnoliopsida; order Lamiales; family Oleaceae; genus Forsythia; species Forsythia suspensa. The sequence goes on along the minus strand of CM042674.1, from coordinate 30,889,978 downwards.
CATGCGACCAATCTCGATGGAAATATTAATTTGAAAAAATTCGAACACAACCCTTCGGCCAAGTTTTAGAAATAAAGGGTTCAATGTTTTTTATTTGAAATGGGCTGCAAAATGCATTAGTGGGGTTTGTTATCCGACAGCCAATAGCCATGGGATTTATTTTATGGGTTCCCCGTCCAAGATTATGGGAAAAAAGATTTAGGGTAAATGACGACAAAGGTCCAACTTTTGAGTTCATTATCACTTTCATTCTCAATTTTTTCTTTCTTGACTACTAGGTTCCTAACTTTCGAAAAATAGGAAGCCTTTATCCAAATAGTTGAAGGGTAATTATATTTACACTACCATTTCTATTATCTACACTACATTTTAATTACAATAAATGTCTCCCAACTTTTGACAATTTGACACTTATGTCCTCAACTTTTATTCGTCACATTTTTATTATTAATTTTCAATTAATTTTCACATCTTGTCTTTAATGATAATTTTTATTTAAATATTCTGGTAATGTGTATTGAAATGAGGGGTATATACTTTTTCAATTTTTTTATTTGTTATTTATTTTACTTATTAAAAAATACGAGATGCAAAAAAATCTTTTACGCTCTCTTAATTAACGTTTTAGATAGAAACTATCATCAAAGATAAATATAAGATGTAAATATTAATAGGTTGATAATAAGAATGTAATAAAAAAAGGTTGGGAATATTAATGTAAAATTGAGCAATAGCTGAAGACCTTCATTATAATTAAAATGTGGTGTGGTTAACAAAAACTGTGGTGCGAATATAATTACCCATAGTTGAATTTTATCAATTTTATTGATAATCAACTCACCTGACTTGCAAATCTAAAAATTAAAAAGGACAAAATTATCATTCCACTATTCTTAATTAAAATATAAAACAAATGAAAAATTCTAAAAAAACAAAAAAAGATTAATTACACTCACAATCTCAATTCTTTCAACTTTGTAATAATATCATCCATATTCAATTTTATTTGTAGATATCATTGCCATCTTTTTATTAATTTGCACAGATGGCCCAAATTGACAATTTTGTCCATAACTTAAATAAATCAAAGAAAAAATAAAAAATTGCAATTGGAGTACTTATCTTTTTAAAAGTGTAAATAAATTATAAATTTTTTATTTTTTAAAATTAAAAGAAAAAAAGATGAAGAACGAAAAAATTAAAAAAAGCAAAAAGCAAAAAAAACTTTATCTTCCCCACTCCATCTCCCATACCCTACCCCTACCCCTACCCATACCCATACCCATACCCCTAATAAGGTAAATCTCGGAAGAAAGAAATCTGAGTGGGGTAGGGTGGGGTGGGGTGGGGTGGGGTGGGATGGGGAGGGTGACCATTTTTTCTTTTTCTTTTTTAATTATTTTAAATAATAGAAAGTTAATATACTACTTTATCTTTGTTAAATTGGTCAAATTTAAGTTACGGTCTTTAATTTTGAACAGACCTCTATACAAAATATGTCTAAACTCTAAAAGTCATTTTTTTTAACATAATTAGAAGATTTGAGACTTGATTATACATTTTTTTATTAATTTAAGTGAAAATTTGTAAAAATAATAATAATAATAATAATAATAATAATAATAATAATAATAATATTTAATAATTTAGGATTTACTTGTACATTTGAAAAAGTTGAGTTTTGAATTGTAATTTTTTCATTATATTTTTTTTCCTGTTATTTTAATTTATTTAAACTAAGGGCAAAATCGTAAAAAATGACCATTAGGGGACCATCTGTGCGAATTAATGAAGGGATGTATATGATATCTGCAAATAAAATTGAATGAGAATGATATTGTTACAAAACTAAAAGAATGGGGAATCGTGAGTGTAATTTACCAAAACAGAAAAGAAAAAATTAAAAAAATTAAAAAAAGAATAAGATAATTTAACGCCTCTCTCCCAACGGACCCCACTCACTCATCCCACCAGCCGGCACCAGCTCAACCCACCAACGCTATCACTACATAGCCACATCTACCCTTTTACAAAAATCAACGGAACTCAGGAGAGCAAAGATAATTTAATGTTTATCTCTCCTAAAAAGTAGTGATTTGGCTAATTGAATTTTGCTTCTCTCATACGTACCAATTCCCCAATCCCAAATTTTTGTGTTGGGAGGAAAATTAGGGTTTTGGGAAAGATTTGGTGGTGATAATCGAGTTTGAAGGGATGGGGACTTGGGAATATTGTTCAGAAATTGTATCTAGGTCTTCATATTTTAAGTGCATCATTTGTGGTTCAAATTTATTGTTATTAGTATATTAAATTTATGTTGCATCATTTTTTATCAAATATCGATCGATTGTATGATAATACGTGGACACTTAATGATGACATGTCATCAATTCACACTGAGAATTTAACAAGTGACTATAGGTGAACGCATTAGTATACTTCAGTGACCAGCACATAAACTTTGTAATTTTAGTGACCATTTTATAATTTCACTGAAACTTTATTGACCACCAGTTAAAATAACCCATTTTGATTTAGTATATTTGGTTGAGCTCAATCTAAAAATGTAAAAATTAGAGAAAATTTATTTCTTCTAATTAGTGGTGGTGGTTGTTGTGGGATGGGATGAAAGAAAATGATTTTTTTTTTTCAAATTATTTTCTTTTGTTTTTTGTTATATATATTTTAATTACGAATAATAGAATGATAATTTTGTCCTTTTTAATTTTTGAGCTTGCAAGTCAAATAGGTTGACTAATGGTAAAATGGATGGAACTCATCCATTTAAATGATTATTGCCTATTTTTCACAAGTTGGGGACTCAGTAGTTCGAAAGAGAACGATTGTAAATGAAAGTGCAAATAAACTAAAATTTGGAGACCTTTACCGTAATTTACCCAAAAATTTAACATGTGATGAGAAAGTAGTACATGTTATTATTCTAATCAATTTAAAATAATTAATTATAAATAAATGCACGTGATTGAATTTGGAAAAAATAGTATATTTAGTTCCTAACTTTCTAAAAACGTAAGAGACATATCTCTAACCTTTAAAAATAGCAACGAACATTCCTAACATTTGAGGAAATAGACATAGTATGTCATTGATGATAGAAATCATCTATTTTGTTCGTTATCTAACTTAAATAGACTTCACGAGTTGTTTGACCTAAAGTTAAACGCATGAAATTACGTGGGTAAAATTGTCACGCCCTTCCATTAGAACGTTCTTTACTTCTTTATGAAATTGAATGTGGTTTGGTTGTTCCCTTCTAAAACCACCATTTCTTCTTCACAATAGAAACCCAAGACACATCATTGTTCGCCGTTGAAGACGCCGCTAATAACATCATGTCGTCACCCATCTCCTATTATATTTGTTCTATGAATTTTGAAAATTACATAAGCTAATCACAAAGAAGTACCATTAATACTACCGAGAAGAATGATAATGAAAAACTCCAAGTTATGGTAAATTGGTGGTATTTTTTTTTTTTTTTGTTCATATTATCCGAACAATTTCAAAGATTTTTTTTCATTTTTCTTATACTTTTGGATAACTTTATTGTAAAAGAAAATTCAACATTTTCACTAAAAAATGCATTCATGATTGGGAAATTTTACATGGGAATGGACAACGTGATCTACTTGCATGGGTAGATACACAATATTGACTGGGTGATCTAATTTCTTATCGTACTTTAAGTTAGATGATATTGGTGAATTTTTGGGTTATCTTCCTCCCTAATCATTCGCACGTATAGAAAACCTATGAAGAATTTAATTAATGAGTTGGTGGGGTTGATGTACGACCGAGGTATATTGGTATTGAGGATACTAGCAAAACTAAGGTTATAGAAATCTATGTGGTTACACACGACCAAATGTTTTTGCCCTACCGTGGCAATTTGGTACATCGTTTGTTGTGATTAGGGATGGCAAAAAACCCACGACCACACATGACCCGCCTCACGGGATAATAGGGGGATGGGGCGAAAAGTTCGCCCATCATGGTCCAGTGGTCCGACCCACCCCGCCCCCCTCACCCCACCCCCTCCATTTTTATTTTTATTTTTTGAAAAATCATAAAATAGAATAGAAATTATAATTTTCACTACAAATAGATTAAAGAAGATTCGAACCCGGGTTAAAACTTGTAAACTACCAATCTTAACTACTACACCATAACCTCAATCTTATAATTTTTTTATTTTGTTTGGTACAAATATATAAAAAAAAATTTATTTATTTATTTATAATTATTTTTTCAGTTTAAAAAAAGAAAAAAGAAATTTTCATTGGGCGGTTGGCGGGTCGAAGGTCATGCCGCTCCCTCCCCTCCCGCCCGCCCAGCCCTCGCGAATTAGCGGGTCGCGAAGCGGGGGTGGGCGTGTCAAAAAATTTATGGGGGAGGGGCTCAGGCGGACCCGCCCCATTGCGATCCCTAATGTGATTACATAGTTAGAAGAATGGTCTATAATTGGTGAAGAATCAAACGTTGTGGTTTTAGATAGTGTAAGTATTGTTCATGGATGTAGTGAAAAATTATTGTGCTTCAACTGCCTCAAATTGGAAATTTTACAGAACTAGAACCAAATGTATGGAAGCAATTATAGGTACAAGTAAAAATAGTTCGCATTATTGGACGATTATTGTGAACATCTGAGAATAAGTAATTCTGACAGCAATTATCGCGAAGACTATGATGGCAGAGATTTGAGGAATGGATGGAAAAAGTGAAAGTTGAGGATGATGGATGGAAAAAATGAAAGTTGAGAATGTTGAGGTGTACAAATGGTTGACTGAGAAACCAGCAGGGCAATGGAGTAGGTCACGCTTCAGGGATATAACTGAGTGTGACGTATTGTTGAACAACTTGTACGAGTTTTTAAACACTGCAATAGTGCAAGTCAAAGATAAGCCAATTATTTCCTTGCTATATAAGCTAAGATTCTATCTCATGACGCTAATGGCGAAGAAAAGAGAATTTGGCATGGTAAATTGTCCCAAAATTTTGAAAAATCGTTGAAAAGAACAAGGAGAAAGCCATGTATTGCAAGCCAACATTCACTGGTGATGATGAATTTGATGTTGAGAACTTCATATCAGGCAATACTTATGCAGTTTACTTTCATTCAAAAATGTGTACATGCAGAAGTTACCAGCTGAGTGGCATTTTGTGCAACCATGCAATGAGCTGCATATTGGATAGACACATGGTTTTTGAACAATATGTGGGTAAGTGCTACAACAGAGCAATGTTCTTGTAGGTAAAGGAAAAAATCCAGTTGCCCCACCTCCTCATCGAACATGACTTGGTAGGCGAGAGAAGTTAAGAGTAAGGAACCAAGTGAAGTACCAAATAAATTAGAAAAAAGAGGCAGTCAATGGATGGAGATGACATGTTATATGGGAAGGTTGGACGCACAAGCATAGGTGGAGCAAAAAATCTACCTGCACAAGTGACAAAGCAAGTACCAGCCACAATGGAATACCAATAACAAAGAACCTCCTACAAAGAATTAAAAAAAAGTGAATTTTGTATATATTTTTGGGTCGGTCGTTTAAATATGCATATTTATGGAATAAGTCTTTCTTTTGTGCATTATGTATGTATATTTGGACCTGTCATAAATATTATTTTCTAGTGGGATCATGAACAACTAACCAGGGATAGTGTTTTGGGTTTTGGGTTGCTAGATGAATACATGTATTGAGCTTTGTTTGCATTGAATTATCATGAATTGTGTTTTGAGTTGTTAGTTGAATGGTTTGTAGTTGCTTTAAGCAAAGATAAGTTATAAATAAATATGTATCTTCACCTTTATGAGTTTAAAATATTTTGCATTAAAAGTCCCCAACGTTTGTTTTCCGTTGCATGTGACATCTCTAACCATTAAATGCAACAACATCGTTCATCCCCAACCTTTCACACGTGTTGGGTCATTAACACTAATGTTGGGTTACTAACGCTAAGGTATTACTTAATGTATCATAATAGGTTTCCAACCTTTATTGTCCTTTGCATTTATGGTTCACATTATTAATCCACATTTTTATCAAATAACTGAGGTAGAAATTAAGACAAAAGAAAATTGCAATGTTTACGAATCGACAACCTAAATTAAAGAGATAAGTTACATTAACAAAGCAAGCTTCGATTTTCACAGATAATAAAATTACAGGCATCTTAAAAGAAGAAGATCCACATTAGGAACAACTCATAGACAAATGACCAAATCAAAACATAACTTCATTGATGTCTTTCATTTCTGGTTTGCACATTCTCAATTCCTCTCTATTCTCTACTCGTATACTTCAAATCTCTAAGTGTAGCTTGTTAATCTCTTCTTCAAGTGTCTTAACATAAGTTTTAATTTTATTTATCTTTCCTTCATGTCTTCTCTTTGAATTTAGCAGCCTTAGAATTACTTACTTTGCACGATCACAAATTGGTGGGTCAAACTACGCTGAAACAACCACATCGATTTGTCCTAGTGAAAAATCTAGGGTGCGACATGTTTAATTATTTTCATCAACGACAATATCTTATGAATTAATAAACTCACCTTACAAACGAAGAATCTCCTAGTCAGGTTCGCGTCTGTCTAGTAAGTTTTTACATCCATGTGATTTCCACATCGACATACATTCCCTGTCATATTTGCATTAGGACATGAGAGGCAGAGAAGAGAGATAAAACTGGAGTTGAAAATACCATATGGGTATATATGTTGTAATAAAATAGATGTCAGAAAAAAGTAATAAACAAGAACATGTGAAAAAATATGGAGGGAATGTTCTACTGGTATGAGGATTTTACCCATGTGATTTCAAGCGCTTAATTTTAGGTCCAACAACACATGAAGTCCACTTGAGTTATATAACGGAGAAAATTGAAAGATTTTGTTATTATAAACTTATCATGCCTATTTTCTCAAATATTGAGAATGTCCGATATTATTTTTAAAAGATATGGGTATATCTCTTATATTTATGAAAGGTTGACGACCAGATATACTATTTTTCTCTTGAATTTGAGAGAAAAATTATCTTATTGTTGAGTTAAATTTTCCTTTAGATGGCAACGTACTGAAAACATGAATATAAAAAATAATGGGCCGATGAACTAAGGTCAAGAAAAAATTAAGATTGCTGCAAAAAGAATCAAATGCCGAGCAGCTAAGAACTTTGCTAGAAAATTATCCATAAAGGTGCACCAATTATTATTGGGTAAATAGCACTGAGGGTCCCGAACCATTGAATCCTATAATGATAGGGTCTCGAACTTTCAATGTCTAGCACCGGGACCTTAACCTTTAAAAAACTCACGATCAAGGTTCTTCTGTTAAAAAAATCGTTAGTTTAACTGTTAAATGATCAATTTTTTTAAATGACCAAATTACCCCTTTTGTAATTAAAACAAACAGAATAGAAAAACAAACAAACAAAAAAAAAAATTACAACAAACCCCCTCCCTCACTTTTTTTTCTCCAACCAACCCCAATCAACTAAAAAAAATTGCAATCAACCACTCATCTTAAAACTTCTTCTACTACAAAACCACCATCGCCTACCACCCACCGAAAAAACCAACTAGCACCAGATCTAGGGATGACAGATTTATTCACAAAGTTTACTCACAAATAATTCTTGGACTTTCAAGATTTATTCACAAATGATGCTAGGATTTAAATCTGACAAGATTTGGAGAGGACAAAGTTTATTCACAAAGTTTAATTATATTAATGTTTTCGTTTCTAATGGTTAGATTTATTCACAAACTTAAATCTCTTATCAAGGCCTGGTTTTGATCTTCAAAATTTTGGTTTCTCGAATCTATATGGAGATGCTACCACCCACCGAATAAAAGCAGAACCATATTAAACATCTGATAAATACACATCTCTTCCGACAAAACCAGCACCATATCAAACATATGATAAACCTAGCTTATCTAGAATCAACAATGGTGTGTGTGTGTGTGTGTGTGTGTGTGTGTGTGTGTGTGTGTGTGTTAGAGAGATAGATATATAGAGATATGGGCTGGGAAGGTGAGGAGATGAGAGGGGTCGGGTGGCTGCAATAATTGATTAGTTAGTGCGTGCGTGCGTGAGAGAGAGAGAGAGAGAGAAACAATTAGTTTTTTTTTTGTTTGTTTGATTTTTTTTTGTTTGTTTTAATTCCAAAAAAGGTAATTTGGTCATTTTAAGAAAATTTTGACTATTTAACGATCATACTAACGATTTTTTTAATAGAAGGACCTTGATCGCGAGTTTTTTAAAAGTTAAGGACCTAGGGTGTTAGACATTGAAGGTTCGGGACTCTATCGTTACAAATTTCAAAAGTTCGGAACCCCAGTGCTATTTACCCATTTTTATTCACATTATAAAGTATCTCAACTATCAGTTGTGAATTTGAAATATTAAACCCAAATAAGGTTGTTTTTATTTTGGATATTTCCAATGGGCTGAATCGTTGAGAATCCAAGCTTTATTCTTATTGGACGCTTATAAAAAAATTAATTTCACAAATAGGGTTTCAACTTTTTATTGTAATGATAATTATATTGCCAAAATATTATTTTACAACTACTGTTTCGAAAAAAAGGAAAATATCAAAATCCAATTGATTCCAAATCGATTTCATAGATTGTAATCGTCAAAGAAATTGAACGAAAATTCAAGAAACAAATTATTCTTTCTCGTCGGCTTCAGCCAGAGAATTTTTTGCAAAAAATTATATTCCTTAGAATTCAATTGATCCATTAATTTATGTGAAAAATATGTTCAGTTGCTCTTCTAATCACGATAATTTTAAATTTCTTTTACAAGAAAATGTTATGATATTTTACCTGAATTTGAATGGTAATGTGTTCCTTTTTTTTTTAAGTTTATTTTGTGGTTGTAATATTGTAGAATTATTATCATAAATATATTGAAATTTCCAAAGAGGAAATTCCAATCATGATCATAGTCCTCAATTTTAACAAGTAACATGATCGGGTTCATTTTCTTATGTGTAGAAATTTTTGGTAGTTTAATATTTGTAAAATCATCTGTAATCAAATTCATATCGTATGTAGAAAAAAATTCTCAAAAATAAAATGTTGAATAGGAGATTTTTGATGAGGGAAATATGTACGGTATCCGTGTAATTTTTACTATTTCTATTGGATATTGATGAGGTCAATTTTTCAATTATCGATTTCGACTGCTCTACGTATCTCCGACCTCGTTTTGCCCTCTAGCCTCAAACATATCGCCCTAAACACGGAAACATCTCCGACATCTTGTAACATTCCACAACATCTATAGTCACAGTTGCAGATAAAGCTATATGGACGGGACCCCACTTTGCACTTGGTCTATCATGGGCTGCCCCAGAGGTTTATCACTCCTAATCCCATTAGAACTATGGCTTAAGAATCCTACTGCAACTTAATCAGAAGTCACAGTGTCCTCGCTACTGTTATGCCCTGTCACATTAAGATCACACGAGATCTACGTTTTACATATTTTCCAGTTTATAACTTCACGATTTTATTCTTTCTTTCTTAGCACATGTTTGGGGTTACTTAAATTATAATTTCAGCTGGTCAAACTGGTCAAATATATATTTTATCCATATATTTTGTAGGATTACGACTTACAAACTACTTTTTATCCACACATTCACCAAAACTTATAATTTCAGCACTTAAAAAATAATTTCAGCACTATCAAACATGCTCTTAACTGATTCAATGATTGAAGGGGCTACATGGACAATACCCCACGCCCACATATTTGTTTTACGTTATCGGAAGCTCTGTTCGTGACATCAACTCGATTCCATATAGTTCGAACTCAAGTACACTCAAGTATGAGGGTTAAGTTCATTGCATTCAACCTTGGCCATTTAAATAGAAGTTGGGCCTGTCTCAACCCTTGTATGGGCTAATATAATTTGGGTAAATTTAATTAATGGCCATCGAACTTTGTTTAGGTTACTACTTACTCGCCCAACTGGAAATGATTACTAAACGCTCATCCAACTTTTTAAACGGTTTACCATCCATCACCTATTTACAAAACCGTATCTAAAATAGGCAAAAATTACCACATGTCTGACGGGAAGTCCACATAGTGCTATGACAACGTATAAAATATCCACGTAAGAATAAACGCCAATTCCAAACACTCCTTTACCGAAATGAAATGAAACATTTTGAACATTTGAAAAATTCCAAATCATCTTCAACTCTAATTTTGATCTATTGTCTCCGATTTCACCATCAAAGGTGTCCCACAAGAATTGCCCATTACTCTTGTCTTCGATTTTTTGGACAATGGTGACCCACAATCTCTCTAAATGGACAACACACTAGTTGTTTAATAGTGTTTATTGGATGAAGAAGACAAGGATGGATGAAGTGGATATAATGTGTACATTAAAAATTACAATGGTGTTCTGCATTTCTTATTGTTCTTTTGAAGCTGCAATATTTAAATTAAAAGTTGTATTTTATGAAATGTATATACATCACATGCACAAATGATGACAGATACAACGAAGAAGACGAACTCGATGTGCCTAGTTTGCATTTTAGTGATTATAAGGATGATGTCAATGATGGTGAATTTATATTTGACAAAAATACGCCAGAACACATAGCAGTTGGTCTAAATTTAGACCCCTGTAGTTGAAGAAGCACATATAGCAGTTACTGAAGAGGGGGTAGAGTCAGATTAACCACATTACTCGTCATCTGAGAAATTACACACTGACTATTCATTAGGTGAGGAGAACAACTATAGGTTTCCAAATTTTGTTCCTGAGAAAGAGTTGTTTGATCCCAAGTTCGAGGTTGGGAAAACATTTATGGATATGGAGTTGTTTAGGAAAGCTGTAAGAAACCATGTGGCCATGTGGTTGTCACTTGGTGTAATTTGAGGTTTAAACCAAATGAAGATGGAAGGGCTTAGGCTGTGTGCAAGTTAGGTTGTAAGTGAAGGATTTGGGCGTCATTGAACAAGAAGTTGGATTGTGTACAAGTAAAGTCATACACTCCCACCCACACATGCAGTAGAGATAGTAAGAATAGGCATTGCACGACTAAATATGTTGCTAAGAGGTATATAGAAACATTTAAGGTAGGCCCATAATGGAAATCAAAACTAATTAGAAAAGGCTAAGAAATGGGCTAGGAAGTTGAACATTAATAAAGTTACTGCTTGGAGGGCTAGGAGATGGGCTACTATGTTAATTCAGGGTGGTGATGAACATCAGTTTGGTATGCTTTGGTCATATACCTCAGAGTTGGTAAGGACATAACTTGTAGGATTGCCGTACATAATTCAAAGTTTCAAGACATTTATGTATGTCTAGATGTATGCAAGAAGGGTTTCAAGTCAGGTTGTAGACAACTTATTGGATTAGATGGTTGTTTTTTGAAGGGCAGTTTTGGAGGTCAATTGCTTTCTACAGTTGCACTGGATGCGAATGACTCCATTTATCCAGTTGCCTTTGCCATAGTTGAGAAGGTATATACAATTAGTTGGAGATAGTTCTTTAGGCACTTAGGTGATGATCTGGGCATTGTTAACAACAACGAGTGGACTTTCATGAGTGATAGACAAAAAAGTTTGCAGAATGTGATTGATGAGATGTATCCAGAAGCAGAACATAGGTTTTGTGTGAGGCATATGTATACGAATTTTTTCAGAACTGATTTCAAAGGATTGCCGCTAAAGGAATTCTTGTGGAAGGCTGCTAAATCGACCACAATTGCTAATTACAAGTTCTGGATGGATGAGTTGAAAAAATATAATAACAATGCTTATGATTGGTTGATGAAGAGGCCGATAAAAAAAATGGAGTAAGTCTCACTTTATGACTAAGGTAAAGAGTGATATAGTGCTCAGCAATTTGTGTGAGTGCTTCAACAAGATTATGTTGGACGACAGGAAGAAGTCCATTATTACCTTGTTAATTGACATGCATATTGGCTTCATGAAGAGGATACACCAAAGAAGGGATAAGATGAAGAGAGTGGTTAGAGCTTTGTGTCCAAAAATAGAGATGAAGCTATTGCATAATATTGAGATGGTTAGCTAGAACGAAGTTGATTGGAACGGGAGATCCCAGTGGTATGTTAAAAGTAGAAATGGTGAGTTTGTTGTTGACATACATGCTCGAACATGTGCTTGTAGAAGATGGGACCTTACTAGCATTCCATGTGGACATGCATGTGCCGCTATAATGGACTATAGAGACGATCCATCGAAGTATGTACACGATTGTTACAAGGTCAACACTTATTTGAATTGCTATGAGAACATAGTGATGCCAATCAATAGTAAAAAATTGTGGCCTATAGTGGAGAAAGATCCTATAAATCCCACTGTTTGGATTGTGTGTAAGAGGGGTATGAGGCAGAAGAAAAGGCGGGGGCAAACAGAAGAACTTGTGATCAATCAACCATCCAGTACTTCAAAGATAAAGAAGAAGGGCAGTGTTGTAATGATATGCAGTGTTTGTGGGTTGATGGGCCATAATAAGAGATACCATGAGCGGGATGACGTACCACATGAGGTTAAGTTTACAACTAGTTCATACCTGGTTGATGTTTCATTTAATTGCAGTTCCAACCTATTAATTATGAATGACAATTGCAGTTTCACTCATTATGATTGGTATGCTGACATTCCTGATGGTCAAATGGATAATATCAACAACCAACCGCAAGCAATAGTATGTTATATCTTTTATTACCAATTGTATCTTCAGCCACATTTATATTTTCCATTTCCAAATAAATCTCGTGTAAGTTAAAACTAATTCCTTGCTATTAGTCCAAACTGTAGTCGAGGAGGAACAAAAAGAACTCAACTGCAGCTATTGATCAATAACCACCACCATATTCATTCCAGTTCATGCCTATTCCATGTGTTGAGTTTTCAAAAACTGCTATCTACAACAAAAGTGGACCGTCCATTGATAATCCTAATAGTTCAAGCGTAGGCAAAGAGAAAGCGATGGCTTTAACTGACGTTATTGAAGAAGACATAGTTATGTAGACTAGAAAATCAAATTTTGATTTTATGTACGTCAGTTTGTAATTGGAAATATTAAAAACAATTGTTGTTAATTTGTTTTTGATATGGATACATGAATTGGATTGGTATGTAGATAGCAATTCACTTGTACTTTAGTTTGTCTAGGGGAAAATATGGTGCTTTTGGTAATGGAAATATGGATTCCAATATTTAGCAATTGATGTTTCTGTTTTTCTGTTTGTTTGTCTTAATGTCAAAGAATTGATTCAATTTTTGGAACACGCTATTGTGATGAAAAACCATAGTTGAAGTAGTATATTGTGCTCAACCATGTACTGATCCAATACCAAAAACCATCAACAACACACATTAACATACTAATGTGGAGACACAATCAGCAATCCCCAATAACAAATTGATCCTTAGACACTTTCAGCAACGCACAATACCACATTCAAGAAGGACAAAATAAATTAAGCCATGACAAAGAAGTGTCTTAGACAATACCACATTCAAATAACATAATGTTTCAAAGAAGTGTCTTAGACTATTAATTAAACTAGAACTGATCAAAGTACATCATCTTGTTTGGAGCATTTTCACAAACACAAAAAAAATAAACTTCTACCACATTGCCTTCATGAATTACATCACCAAAATCCCTCAATTCCCTCCACCAATTTACAACTACCACATAACCAACTCCTATTTCCTCTCAAACACTAGACCAACCAAGTTATCTGGGATAATTCACAACCACATTTTCTGGATGATTGCACCCAACACAAACACTCTCAGCGCGATTTGATGACAATTCACCAATCTTCGTAGCTTTAGCTCATCATTGCCTTTGTTGTTTCTTTTCTTTAAAAGTCCATTGATCATTGCTTTGTAACGTGGGTGGGGAGGTGGATCAACCCAATAAAAATAACCACAAGCATCCGGTTGTCCATAAAAAGCTGCAATCCCGGATCTCTTTCCTAGATTGTTCTCGATCCACGGAGTCCTTGTCACAGATGATTGCCCGCAAAAACACGCTGTCTCGTGTGAGATTTGGGAAATGGCTGATGAAGATTCCATTGCTTTGGAGTGGGTAAAATCAACACAATGCCTTCACTTCCGATTTCAATTTTGAGATATTTCCTTTCCTTTGCCGTTGAAGAAGAAGAAGAATAATAAATTAAGGTTGTGGAATTTAGTGGAAATCATTTTTATCCATTTGCAGGAGAAATCGTTTTTATCCATTTGCAAAGTAAGAAATATTAGTTACAAAATGTTTTCATTTCACTTCTGTAAAGGCGTGTTTGGAATCGACGTTTACTCTTACGTAGATATTTTAAGCGTCGTCATAGCCCCATATGGACTTCAGTCATACATGTGTCAATTTTCGTCTATTTTAGATACAGTTTTACAAATAGGTGATGAATGGTAAACCGATTAAAAAGTTATATGAGCGTTTGGTAATTATTTTCAATTTAGTGAGTAAGTAGTAACCTAAACAAAGTTCGGTGTCCATTAATTAAATTTACCAAATATAATTTTATACTTTTATTTTTTCTCAACGATTTTTATAATTCATATATAGAATTTTAATTTATAATTTATAATTTATTTTTATCCAATCCAACATACACCCCGCTGCATGATGATAGCTTTATTCCACGTGCTTCACTTTCAAATTACCGCCAAAAGCCAAAAGCAAAAGCAAAAGCAAAAAAAAGGTTTAAAATTCTAATTCAATATCCACACCGTTGATAACGAATCTAATGAACGGCTCATATGCTCGATCCTCGTCCTTCCAATCCGATCAATCACGTTCCATCTCAACCTCCTATATAACTCTCCACCCCTTCCTTCTCATCTCACAAACAAATTCCCCAGTTTTCCATAAAATTTCCAAATACACACAAGTTTTTTCTCTCACTAAAAAAAATGGCACAGAAGGCAGATAAGAAGCCAGCAGAAAAGAAACCCGCGGCCGAGAAAGCGCCGGCCGCCGAGAAGGCTCCGGCCGAGAAGAAGCCGAAGGCCGGGAAGAAACTCCCCAAGGAAGGCGCGGCTACCGGAGACAAGAAGAAGAAGCGGGCGAAGAAGAGTATTGAGACTTACAAGATCTACATCTTCAAGGTGCTGAAGCAGGTTCACCCTGACATCGGGATCTCGAGCAAGGCCATGGGCATCATGAACAGTTTCATAAATGATATCTTTGAGAAATTGGCACAGGAGGCCTCCAGACTTGCAAGGTACAACAAGAAGCCTACCATCACTTCTCGGGAGATCCAGACTGCTGTTAGATTGGTGCTTCCTGGGGAATTGGCTAAGCATGCTGTTTCTGAGGGTACCAAGGCCGTTACCAAGTTTACGAGCTCTTGAAAAATATATCTTTTGTTAGGGTTTCTGAAATTGAGTTTTCAATTTTCTATATTTGAATGACATGTGTATGTTTAAAACTAGTGCTTTTGTTTGGGTGTAGAATAGTTTAGGTTTTGTTGAATGGACGTAGTGTATCTGATGGTAAAGTGACTCGTGAATGATAATTCAGTTCTTTCCCATGTTTGATTCTGCTTCTATGTTGTTGTCTGGATATATTCTTTTGCATGCTCTTAGCGAACTACAATTGAGACTGGGGAAGCAAATTTTATCGTAATTCAGTCTCTTAGTTGTATTGCTCACTTAATGTTTCATGTTTCTCCTAGCTAGTTGTCCCCTCGTTATTTGTATATTGATTTTATTTAATTTGTTTCTCTTCATTGGCAGTAGCAAATTTGATTTGCTGATACATTAGTTTATAACCTTGAGAAGTAAAAACTTGAAATTCTTTTGCAGTTCCTTCTGTAAGTTTTTGCTCAGCCTCTTTGTTGGCTGTCTGTCCAACAACTCCCAGTTGGTATTCTCTATTAATACTCTCCTATTTGAATACTGCAAATGGCGCAAGTAATTCCCGTTTACACTCATGCGTTTGTGAATCTTTTTGTTTTTTGTATTGGGAATTTAGAATTAGTTAGGTAGAGGATGGAGTGGGCAAGATATTTGCCTTCATGTGCTCCATTGTTGGTGAGAAAGGATTTGAGTAATTGTTGTTTTGTTCACCTCATGATGTTGAAAGTAATGTAAGGTGTAAGTAATTGACCATATTTATTTGAAGCATATTCTGCAATCTTTGGATTTTAAAGGTCAAACTTTATGCATATTTACATATTCTGCAATCTTTGGTGGTCCTTTTGGTGTGTGCATTTCTATTCCTGATTACTCTTGGGACTTGGATATTGGTGTAAGCTCGAAGCTTGTTTCTATTTCTATATTGGAGTGGGCAAGATATTTGCTTTTGTGTGTTATATTGTTGACAAGGGTTTGATTGTTGACATTGAGTTTGATGGGGTTATTGTTGTTTGCTGGTGAGGAAGGATTTGAGTAATTGTTGTTTTGTTCACCTCTTGATATTGAAAGTTATGTAAGTGTGCATGTTTACATACTCTGCAATCTTTGGTGATTTTTTGGGTGTGCATTTCTATTCCTTATGTTAAGTGTGCATGTTCAAATTTATTTTTTTGTCAAATTTACACAACTTGAATTTAATTTTTTTCTCAAATTTTTTTTTTTTGTCAATGTGAGACTTGAACTCAGGTTATTTGTCTACTTTGATATTATGTCGAGTAGCTTTGACACGACACTGAAGATTCATGATGAACAGATTATTTGTATATTTCAAGTTAACTACAAACTTGTTATGCGACCATGCAGCAGAAAATCACAAATAATACCAGTAAAGATCTCAAACTGGTGCATCTACAGGTGAAGGCACCACTTTGAACACAACGTTTCTCCCACTTTGATGGATTTCCAATTTCCTTGAGTTATGGAATTAGTACAAACCATGTTTTGTCCAAAAATACACATGCAAAAGTATGCAAGATTTCAACTACAACCACTAAGCTTGTTTGATTTTTTTTTTCCATGGAAAATGAAAATTTTCCACCAATTTTCCACACATCACTCTCAACCTTTCGATTGAGTTTTCTCATTTTCTTTTCTTTTTTTTTGTTTGATTCTTTTTTTTTTCCATTGACATTTTTCTTCTCAACCTTCCATTCTGAGAGTAGATTTGTGGGATAACACTGAGAGATCCCACCCCTATTTTTTTCCACCCTGTAACAGCCTCGCACCATGTAGCAGCCCTCATTTTCACCGACCACTGCAACCTTCAGGGTGATTGCTCATTTTCTATGAATTCTTTTTCTTTTTCTCACCAAATTCTGAAAAGATGTGTTTTATAACACTCCGAGATACCCATTTTTCCCCAAATTTGCCCACATGGTAACAGCCTCGCACCGGTAGCATCACTCAACAACCCTGCTGTAGGGTATTTCACTTGGACAATCAAACTAAGTTTTTTTTTTTTTTTAACTTTACAACATGGTCAAAGGAGATATTTCTAACTGCTGGGATATTTCACTTGGACAATCAAACTAAGTTTTTCTCCAACTTAAGCCTGATCACCAAGATATATCTGCTTGACAAAATCTAGAGTGAACACATCAGGCTAGTATCAGGAAGGTCGCATAACATAAAGATTAAATAGAAACATAAGCAATGTGCCTGGCCAGCAAACAAGCAATTGCATTAGGTCCCCAATAATAGTTTTACTCTGGGAGGACTAAATCGGCAGCTAACACAAATCGGCGGATTCTAAATACGTGCAATCAACTAGTTGTGCAGTGATATGTGACATTTTTGTTGATGTCTGTTATGCTTCTAAAGGTAGTTTAAGAAACACCTAATTATTGAATATGTAACGACAACTGAAGCACGATTTTTTGAAACACGAAACTGCACTTCTATTAAAGGCAGGACCACATGAGACATACAACAAAAAGCACGAAATATTTACGTCATGACAATGGTTAATAGCACCTAAACTATGCACCATATTGTGTGCATCATCAACAAAACGTTGCTAAGAACTAATAAGATAAAATTTCAAACAACGTTAATCTGATTACATCTCTATGTTGCAGATTTAACACGTAATTTCAGCATAGTTGCTGCAGATTCTCCCTTGATTTCTATATTATGAGCTGCTTCTTTCATTCTCAGATGGTATTGCCGCGGCTTTGCATATGGGACAAACATTTTTTTTGAAACAACCACCTCGTTATGCAATCAGCATGGTATTCGTGTGCGCACTGAAGGCATCCAATGCTCTCATTGTCTCCATATTCACATTGGCAAACCACACAGATTTCAGGCTCTTCATTTTTGGCCTTTGGCTCTTCCAAAATAGCAAACTTTCTTGTTTTCAAGTGCTGGAGAATGGTTTCTGTGAGAAATCTGTCTGGACATAGTCATCATGATTCATGAGTGATATTAGTAGACAAATTTGACCTCAAATGATCAATATAATCCGACTCATCATATACAAAGACTTCATCATCTGAACCTTGTAATGTTTGATTCAAGTGCCAGTGGTATTCTTCAACATCCTCCACAGGTCGTCGAGGAACATGCCCATAAGATGAAGGAAACCGAAAATTACTGCCTTGTTCATCCAAGTAAGATGCAAACCAGTAGTTTTCTCGCATTATTGTCATACAATCGCCAGAATAACACGAAGAAGTCCAGTAAGGGATGGGGCGTTGATTCAACCAGCCTTGTTGATACTGAAATCGCCCCCAAACTGTTGGTCTCTGCATTGAGTAAAGCTGATTACTTCTAGCAAAATACAACATAGATGTTCTTAGCAGTTGCTGGTGAATGTGTTGTTAAGCAAGAAATTGGAAATATCAAAACTAATTGTTTAGAAAATATGAGATTGATGAGATGAAGAGAGAGTACTGCTACATTTTATACAATTAGAAATAAAGGATAATTTAATCAATCCCGGGAAAGGAAAGGAAAGGAAAGTAGAAGACTAATAGATTATAGCCCATGAGTCTAGAGTGAACACATCAGTCTAGTATCAGGAAGGTCACACAACATAAAGATTCATAAAAGTTCGTCACAATCCAAGAAAATAACCTAATGACATTATGAGATGCATTAAAAACAAAAACCATTATAACGGATTTTTACTAGGCAAAACAATATTGAAGAACGTTACAGACAATCCAACTAGGCTTGTATATATTCAAGAAATAAAAAATACAAAATTTTTCAGTCTTGTTGCAAAAGATATCAAAAAATAACACAACATCTTAATATCTAATGCTCACAATCCCAAGAATGCGATCGTCAACTTCTCTAGGTTCCAAAACTTTGTACTCTCTCGTGTAGAAACCTTGTGAAGCCATGTGTTCAGCCACACTATTTCCTTCTCGATAAATGTGGGTGAGACTCGATTCAACTTCATCACACACAAGTTGTATCTCCTCCAAAATGTTCAGAAATTCAACTCACAACAATGATCTGTTAGATAACTATTTTCGAAGCAAAGTTTCAGATCAGTTAAGAGTGCTCTAAGTTCTGCCTCAACAATGTTGGAACAACTGTCGTCAGGGAACTCGTGAAATGCAAATACAACATCGCCGTCTGCATTCCTTAAGATTCCTCCTCACGTGGCTAACGAACCTCGAAAACAACCATTTGGGTTTTAGCCAACTCGAGGGAGGTTTAATCCATTGCACTAATTTAGGACGACGTTGTTGTTTGAATCTGATTCCATAGTCTACATGTAGGACATTTTGACAAGATTTTTTGGACTGATTGTTAATAAAAGATGAGATTGATGAGAACAAGAGAGGATACTGACTTTTATACAAGTAGAATTGAATTATGACTCTCATACTTGTGAAGATGGTGAATCTCGGGAAAGGAAAGTAGAAGACTTGTTGGAAGGAAATTTGATAACGGTAATATTTTTAATTTGATAAAAGGATATGGCTTGGAGACTTACCATGTGCTATAATTTGAACTAAACCAATGCTTTAAATCTGGTCCGTGTATTATGGTATACATTACCGTATATATCTTGTAGATCCTAATATAATTGAATAAATTAAATGTATAATTCAACTATTTAAGAGTAGCAATATCAACTCAAGAATTCGATATAATACTCAATCAATTCGACTAGGTGTCAAGTCAACTTAATTGTCGGTCGAGCTATATTCATTATATGAGATACCTTAATGGAGAAAGTAAACAATTTTTAGAACACGAGCAAACATTCCAAACCCAGAGGTCTGATAGAGCCAACCGATTATCTTATATTTTTGTACGAAATCTTTGAAAACTAAATTACATAAACTCAACAAAAAGTTTTGGAACGTACCAAAGACATTAAGTTTTTACGCAATGAAACAGACACACCCCAGCTCAAGCTTTTGACAGTGAACAATATATTCTTCGTTTCTTAGAAAAATGACCATTTTTTTTTTTGAGATAGACAAGTTGTAGCTCAAAAATGTTGAAGAAAAGAAACTAAATAATTGTAATTTAATGTTGGTTGCAATTGGACCTACATTTGTTAAATGTAATTTACTACTTAAGAACTTCAATTAATTTAGTTCTAACTCTCTGTGATTGATTCTATGCGTATATAAGCTGACTCTTCTTGATGATTTAATTTATAATTCAGTTTCAAATTCAATTAAATGTACAAGAGCTTAAGTACCTCATTTTATTAAACCTTAATTTGATTACTTTAGTTAAGAAAAATAGGAAGGAGTTCATAATTGTGCACATATAGACATATATAGAAGATCAAATAGTTATCCATTATTATTTATTATTTTAAAATACAAAATTAATTATTGTGCACTTAAATACAATGTTTATATTAACTGTCACTATCGGCTTCTACGAACGTATTTAACGTCATGAAAATTCATAATATTTTCTATTTTATTTTTAGAACGAAGATGAGTTAAATTAGTATTAAATAAGATTTTATTAAATTGATGTCGAAGATTCGAAGCCGATATATGATTAAAGAAAGTGGGAATCACCACAAATAGCCTTTGAAAATAGTTAAAAGACTTTTGAGGCATTTGACCAGAATTAAAGAGAGAAAAAGTAAGAAATTGTTTTGTGTTTTTCTATTTTGCCCCTACTTTCAAAATGATTTCAATTCCCATCTTTCATCTCTATCCACTTAAAGTCCATTTTCCCTCACGACGTTAGACCCATTCAAAGAAGCGGAAAAATTGCAATGGCACTGGTGTTCAAAGTCGACAACATTCATGTGAATCTTTGAGGCGCAAAGAAGAATGTGATACTAATTTGTATGGTCGATTTACATAATCGTATATTTGTTATTGATTTTTTTCGTAAACTATGTAAAGTTTTTTTTTTCTTTGTTTATCGTTGATCTAAGTCGGAACTTCATGGGTAATGTTAGCCTAATGCAATTGCCTCTGATGTTGGATATCAGTTGAAGGCGTGGTTTATGGAAAACCCAGATGTGCAGAACGATATGTGAAACTGCATCAATTCGTCATGGAACGATAGTCGTCGTTTTGGAATGGCAATAGTGGTTTTAGAATGACCATGCTAATTTTTTAACATTTGAACATATGTCAGTAAATAAATCGAATGGCCAATGAGACACTAAGGCTTTTCACATCCCCTTTGTGTTAAAAATTTTGGTAAAGAATAATTCGATTAATCACCCATAGACTGAGGCTTTTCCTATTCTCGCTTTGTGTAAATGACTATTGGTCCGCTCTATTATGTGCTATAAAAGTACGCATGTTTTTCAATTATTTTATCATTACTTGCTACTATCGATATTTTTTTGTGGTCTACTTCTATCGTCGATGGTAGGTAATGCACCTCTTCTCCAACCAATTCAACCCCAGGAAGCATCAGCTCCATTTACTTATATGGAGGCACCGAATTATTTCAATGCCACACAATTCGTCCATATCTCGCACATGAAAACTTCATTGACAATGTGGTAAGAGTGTCCATTGGTGGTAGGGATCATTTTGATCTTTTCTTCTTCAACCCTTATATTTCATTGGCTACAGTTAAGGTGCAGTTAGACGAGTGCATATTTGATGTCTTTCTTGACAAGCATGAACGCCAGTGGAAAGTTCAGGAATACCCACCAAATATTGTTGTGCATTAGAAAGTAGAAGCTTTGCTTGACATTTTTTGCACCCTTATGAGTATTTTAATAAAATATACTCTCGCTATTTGGAGACGGATGAGATGGAGGACGAGATTGAGCAGTTGGGTTCAGAGGAAAGAGATTAAGCAGTCAAGGAGAAGAGGATTTGTGTTGGTTGCTTGTGAAGTTTGATTTGAATGGTTGTTACAGTTTTTCTTTTTGTATTGTTTTGAAGAAATTATGTTTACGTTAGTTTTGTTGTATTGCTTTTTATTTTTATTTTTTTATAGTGTTTTGGCATCGATGAAGTTTTGGTTTTGTTTTATAGTTTTGTTTGAATGGATGTAGAAGCAATTTTCAATGATAATAGTAACATCAATTTCTTATTAGAGTTTCACACAATTATGGTCGTAGTGAAAACGTGTAATAACAATGAACACGAAATATAACGTAAAATGAAAAATCTATAGAATTCCATTGACAAATTGAAAATCCAAACACAATATTAATTAACCAACAAAAGTCGTAATCCCATAAGTACATAAAACTTACAAAAGGATCTGTCAAAGTTAGTTCACGAAAGTCTAAAACGAGTACTGGGAGTTTTAAAACAACACATGTTTTTGAACTACTGTTGTTGTTCTAAAACTACTACCATCGTTTATAAACTCTCGCAATCGTTTCAAGATGCTATCGGGTCTAAAATGTACATCTTAAACAACTTTTGCAACTACCCTACCCCGATATCAACATCATTAAACCGAACAAAAAGAAGATCAAAATAAATAACCAAAACAAACGAGAAATTATTTTTTATGGAGTACAATCAAGGTGTATAATTCAACAAACCAGCTTTTTCCTTCACTTCGCATGTGGAATCGCTTAACTAGCTCGCTTTGTCTGCGATGCTAAAAATTTATGTATTTGATGGCGTAAACACTACAATCACCCCTACAACACAGTTTCAAGTTGGACATTAATAGTGCAAATTAAAATAGATCATCGCAGTTGAGCAGTTGTTTATTGTTATATGAAACTTACGAGTTGAATTGTTTCGAGGTTGTCGTTATCCGCTCTATTGCTAGAGCATCGATGACAATGTTGATTTTCTTCAGAAGCATAGGAAGAATCGTTATCATGGGCTTCAAGTCAGCTCTAATTTGATCATCTGTAGAGTAGCTCTTATCTGGATCGTATATGAACATCGTCGATTTGGCGATGTCCACCTCGACAAACATACTAGTGACTACGATTGCGGTGGAAAATATAAATGGGTGCACCCTCCCATTAATGACCATGTTTTGGAAACTCGCCTTTGATGTAGCTGTCGAACCCTTCTGGCAGCTCCGTCGGACGATCTCTTGCATCTAACTCAAGCATCGCTAGCATGCAGTTGACGTAGAAGTTGACGTCCAATATGACGCGAGGACGGCCGAAGGATTTCAGATATTTTATTGTCCGCTGATGCAGCAATTGCATTGCCAAATCAACGTGCTTCAAAATAAGCAAGTGTTAGCCAAAGTAATTAAGTATGTTGAACATATATTTCACACGTTGAGGCTACTTATCTCATCTGAAAGCCAAGCTCCCTCTGTGAATACATCATGGAACCATTTTTTTACATCCTTCAACTTTAAATGGTCCAATTGGTGATTGATACTGGGTGTAAATCAATAATGGAAAAAATATGAATGAAGTAAAAACAAAAATGGAAATTACAGCTGTATAATAAGTCCACTAAGTTGGAAACGATGTTTACCCGTCACCTAACTGGTTGTACCATACAGAAAACTCCTTATCCTTCACAGGGCCAACATCTTGAAAAAGATCAAATGCCGTAGCATCAAAATGTTTTCTCCACTGACCTTCAGTCGTGTATGGAGAAGTCATCCACTGTGAAGGCTTTTTAACTCTCGTTTTCTATGGCTATTCGTCTACATCAGGCTTTTCTACGGCTTTCATCTTACTACTCCGTAGAAACACCTTAGGTTTTTCTTGTACATCCTTCCGTCTGACTGATCGCATAGTCCGCCTACGTGGTTGATCCGTCTCCTTCGCATCACCTTCCACCGTTGTCCCAACCTCTGTATCTACGGCTGCCTCCGCTTCACCCTCCACTGTTGTGTCTACACCTGTATCTACGGCCTCCTTCTGATCACCCTCCACTGTTGTCCCGATATTCGTACCTATCGGGGCCTCTACTTCACCCTCGACATGATCCGCCTCGACCAGTATCTATGGTCGCATCCGCTTCACCCTCTACATTTGTTTCTGCACCTGCATCTACCGGCTCCTCCATACTCTCCTGCACCGTTCCATTTACCCATGTATCCACTTCTCTATCATCTGTCTCCTCTGCACTTCTCTGCCCCTGATCACCAAATGATAAGTCAGCCCCATCCCAATTCATTCCTCTGTCGTCGTCCATATATTCTCCATGCAAATATGGGCTACGCTGCCTCCGTTCTTCTGACATGTCCACATTTTTCTTCAGCTCGTCTACTTGATCCGTCAGTTTTTTTATTTGTTTAAGTATTTGTCTCAACATATTTCCGTGTTCGTAACACGGACGACTCTTTTTTAAAGGTGCACGAGGTGTTACAGTAGATGATGATTGACCTATCTGGACATGACAAAGAATAACAAAAATAGAGCGTTAGAAACGAATGCAAGTGGCATGATTAGATGTAAATAATTTATTATAGTATACGTACCTCATACTCATCCTGTGCAACTGGAGAGCGTAGGGGGTCATCCTCTCGCACTTGTTCGAATATATCATCGGGCTCTTGATCTCCAGTAGCACCGTCTGCTCCGTCCTCGTGAAGATAGGCATCAAGGATTAGATCTTCCCTTCTAGGGCTGGAGACAAACAATCTCACATACTCTTCTTCCATCTCCCCGTGACTAGCATGCAATGTGTACCTGACGCCAGAGTGGATGGATCGCCCAAGACTTCTGCAATGTCTCTAGATTTAGGCGTTAAGCGCGAATTCCACGAGTACATCCTCGAGAGTCTCTTTTCCTGCATCTGAGCATAGAACAAGTGTGCTATGCGTGGTATTGCCTCAAATGCCCAAACTACAGATAGATGTACTTGTCATTTACTTACCAATTTTTATAACTAATTTTTTCACTTAATAGAAATTTTTGATTCAGTGACCATTACCTGCACTGCCAATGAGAACCCCCACAAAGAATACCTATCCTTACGTTTCTTCCCAACTTCTCATAAATACATGCATTGTGAGGTCATAAATCTTCCGCCCCATGGATATTCATTGAATAAATCCAAGTTGTCAACCAAATCTAATATGTGATTGTCTATCTTTATGTTCGGTTCTTTGGTTCTCAAAGATCGACTCATAGATACATGCCGGTCCTAACTTGTACTTGTCGTCCATATCGCCTTCCCTCATTGTCAAATGCTTCATACAAATAACTAGGGGTGATCTTATCCCCATCTCCAAAGTATTTCTCAAACAATTGCCTACTCTGCACTATCCTATTTTTGTACTCAACCTCATCTCCTAGCTTAAAGCCGGTCACGAGCGTAGACTCGAAAAAAAATATAACCTTAGGCGACTTGCTCATTCTCCAAACAAAACCAGAGCTTGTCTGCATTTTCTGAACATGCCCTCCTGATTAACGGGTTGTGAATTAGCTTTAGAGATATTTGCATAGACCTCACATTGTACAATTTTTCAAAACATGAGTTGAGGAATAACTCTTTGTGTTCATCATCTAATGCATCGATATCTTGCATCAATTTTGGTAGTGTGGATCTTGATGACACCTTAGATTCGATTACAAAATTTCATCTCACGAAATACTCCATCCTACAAATAACATAACACAATCGCTTAGTGAAACATCAAGTATAGTTCTAGAAAGACAACATACTTTTAGAACAATAACATTCGCTCACGTAACGTCATGTAGTCGTTCGAATGACAAATGCAATCACGTGTAAAATAAATACAATCGCATATTGTAAACTTGTACAAGTGAGAATATTGTGGACCACTCAACGTCGTTCATCATAAATGTGTGTTTGGGACGACTTTCTTAAAGGAATGTCAACAAATGTTTAGAACCAACAACTTTCCAAACATTGAGACATTGTGATTTTACCTAAAAAATCATAATTTCAAAATCAACTTTACTAAACACACCCTGTTTTATGAAACAACTACACAAATAATCCCTAATTTCGAAACTAATTTGACAACCACCCTAATAGTGGAGATTTAGAATCTTTATGACAATTTAATCACCTGACTCTGCTTCTTGACAGTGGGAGTTAGAGTGTGGAACTTCAATAGTATAGTTGCGTGCGATCGGAGGCGAGATTTTTTGTTGTAAACTTTTCTTTTATTTTAACATGCTCGATGAGTTGGTGAATATATCGTATACAGTAAAGTAAAATATAAGTACAAAAGTATAAAAGTGGAAGTTTTTAAAAACGTCTAGAGACGGTGTCGTTTTTATACATTTCATCATAAACTATACTATAGTTCTTCCAAAACGTCTAGAGATGTTTCCAACATGACTTCAATCATTTTAAAACAACTACGTCGTTCTACAATATGATCGACACAATTGAGTTCGACGATCGAAGTAATGTACAATTGATTGATTGACACGATCGAGTTTAATGATTGAAGTAATGTACAATGGATTGATCGACACGATCGAGTTCAACGATCGAAGTAATGTACAATCGATTGATCGACACGATCGAGTTCAACGATCGAAGTAATGTACAATCGATTGATAGAGAAGATCAAGTTCGACGATCGAACTCATGTACAATTGATTTATCCAAAAGATCGAGTTCGACGATCGAAGTAATGTACAGCTATATGATCGACAAGACCGAGTTCGACGATTGAAGTAATGTACAACTATATGATCAACACGGTCGAGTTCAATGATCGAACTAATGTACAATTGATTGATCGATACGATCGAGTTTAACGATCAAAGTAATATACAATTGATTGATCAATATGATCGAGTTTGATGATCGAACTCATGTACAATTGATTAATCGACACGATCGAGTTCGGCGATTGAAGTAATGTACAACTATATGATTGACACGATCATGTTCAACAATCGAAGTAATGTACAATTGATTGATCAATACGATCGATTTCGACGATCGAGGTAATGTACAACTATATGATCGACACGATTGAGTTCAACGATCGAAGTAATGTACATTTGATTGATCGATACGATCGAACTCATGTACAATTGATTGATCGACATGATTGAGTTCGACGATTGAAGTAATGTACAACTATATGATCGACACGATCGAGTTCAATGATCGAAGTAATGTACAATTGATTGATCGATACGATCAAGTTCGATGATCGAACTCATGTACAATTGATTGATCAACACGATCGAGTTCGACGATTGAAGTAATGTACAACTATATGATCGATACGATTGAAGTAATGTATAATTGATTGATCGATATGATCGAGTTCAACGATCGAACTCATGTACAATTGATTGATTGACACGATCGAGTTCAACGATCGAAGTAATGTACAATTTATTGATCGACACGATCGAAGTAATGCACAATTGATTGTACATCATTGAAGGTTTTTTTTAAAAGTCTATAGACGTTTAAAACAACTGTAGTCATTCTATACTAAACGTCGGTGTTTGTTTAAAACAACATCAATTGTTCTATATTAAACGTCATTGATTGTTTAAAACAATTGTACTTGTTATGTTCGTCTATACTAACATACTAAACATCGTCGGTTGTTTTCAATAACAGCATACGTTTCACAAGATGTTCAATTCATTGGATCGTCAACTTTACCAAAAAACGTCTAGTGACGTTCAAAACAACTCTACTTGTTATGTGCTAAATGTAGATGGTTGTTTAAAACGACTGGTGTCGTTATGCTATTTTTAACACACAGAAGGGATAGTAAGCATCTAAAAAATACAACATCTGTAGTCCAAAATAAAGATAAACAACATAAACACAACATCTGCATTCGACATAACGATAAATCAAATATATTACGTTCAAATTTGTTTTCCATAGAACAAATTAAAATAAAACCATAGACCTACACTACTCTTCTGCTTTACTGTCACCAATTGGAATCTGGTAAGTACATTTTAGACGGTTGTGTCCGGTTGCTCCACAGTTGCTATATTTATGCCTCTTGGAAAACTCTTCAGCAGATGGTATCCTCGATGTTCTCTTACGTCTAGCATGGCGCTTAACTACTGGCGGCAAGACTATTAAAGTTCTGATATACTCAGGAACAACCCAATCAACTTCATTAGGCACAGGAAATATTGTTTCAGCATACGCCGCTTTCCAATAATCAGTTGTATAATACAATGAACACAATAGATAAATCGAATCCCCACTCACCTTCGCCGCTGCGATTGCGTGCTTTCGCACGCAGAAGCGCTCAACCGAAATCGCCTACATGTACGTGTTTTCTCGTCCAAGTTTACAGCATACCTCGACATTTCGTTGCTCACATCATACCTTATTAGATCAATGGGATTCGCCACGTACTTTCTAGTCTTACCACGATTCTTAATGAGTTTTACTTCCATTGATGGAGTTAGAGTCTTTGGTGCAACTTTGTGCAATCATGCATTTTTGTAAAACCATTTCTACAACTTTCTTCTGGATGTTCTCAATTAGTCCAAGGACCGGTAACTCTCGATCTTTCTTCAACAACGAGTTGATTGGCTCCGCATTGTTCAATGTCATGATGTTGTAGCGGTTCGTCTTAAAGTGTGACCTGGCCCATTATTCATACTTTGCTTTATGTAAATAATTCCAACTACATTTATGTCTATTCTTAATTTGAGTTATATAATTGTTACACTCTTCCACAGTATAGGCCTCTGCCGCTTTCTTGAACAGTGATAAAACCTCAGAATTTTTCGTCTTCAGTCTCAAGTTGCCCTTTATGTGATAAATATAGTGGCCATGGTATGTGTTCGAGTATACAGCTTCGACTCCATTGATGATACTCTACCTTCGGTCAGATATCAAAACAAGGTTCGATTGGTCACTAGTTACTTTTTTCGACTGTGTAAAAAACTAGTTCCACGATACACCATTTTCCGAATAAACTATTCTCCATGCAATAGGATATATTTGCATGTTCGCATATTGACATGTAGCAACAATTAGTGTACCTCTATATCTTTCTTTCAGTGATGTTCCATCTACAATAATTATTGGTGGCATGCAATTGTGAAATCCACGAATACAAGGTCCGAGAGCCATAAAAAAATATAGAAATCTGTTATCACTATCAATCAGAGACGTGTTACCGTACCAAAATTGTTAACGGACAAGTTGTGAGCATACGAGGCCAATTTAGCATAGCTTTCCTCAGGTGAACCTCTTAGATTTGTAAGGGCAAATTCTCTAGACTTCCATGCCTTTCGATAGCTCATGACTATCCCGAAAGTCGCTTTAGCGCATGTCATTAATGACATCTGGCGGGTCTGCACCATCTTCGGGTTTAGAAACTTTAGCACTATGTGTCTCCTTACAACCCTCACGATCTTGCCTCGCCTATGATCATTGCTGCGAATGCTTAGAGAGCGGTATGTTCACATTCACATTTGTACTTGCGAACTTTAAAGTAATCACATTGTGCGAACTTCGTTGCTTGCAAATGCCATTTGCAATTCGATCGAAGCAAACAATGGTGTATGTCTCGCTTGTTTGATTTTT
Organism: Forsythia suspensa; assembly: GCA_023638005.1. Lineage (NCBI taxonomy): Eukaryota > Viridiplantae > Streptophyta > Magnoliopsida > Lamiales > Oleaceae > Forsythia > Forsythia suspensa. Next base: position 30,860,134 of record CM042674.1, on the reverse strand, counting down.
TCACTCAATTCAAAGTCATACTTCATTGCAAGCAAGTGCAACTCCAACATCATATCCTTTTTGACTTAAAGACTTTGTCATCCGACACATCTTCATCTGTTGGAATCACATGCGTTGTAATAGGTGAAGATAAAGCCGTGAAGTTGCTCATTTGTGAACTCGATTGTCTTCGACCACCTCGTCCCGTAAGAATAGTCATTTGGCAATATTCTTAGAGTTTCCACCGGACTTTCGACATTCGATCATCTCATTTATATCCATCCCATCCTAATAATCATCTACACTTTCATCCACTTCATTATCATCGCTTGACTTGCAATCGTACATCGTTTTCTGGAAGTATCTCCAAGTCTTGCCAATAGTAATTCTCTTGTGATTGAACATTGTTGAATGACAATGTCTCCATTTCGATTTCATGCTCGAGTTCACTCGGTTCGACTGAATTAGTTTTATCATTAACCAGTGCTGGACCTTTGCTCACACGGGTTATGCAAATGGGACGAGGCTGACCTTGTTTATTGAGACCTACATACCAGTGCACATGTTTGTCTAATGTAATATGGATTGGCTCCGTAAACATTGCATCACCAGGTAGAAGAAACATCATCTCCAATTCATACAAGGAAGAGTCAACATTGTACAGGTCCAATAGTTTACCATACAGCTCTTTATATGAAATCATAGTAAGAATTTCAAGTCCATCCACAACATTACTATCACCCCGTTTCTAATTTCACTTTCCCTGATCATCCAAACTCACTAAAATAAAATACAACGATCCATAATGGTGACTCTATTCCTGCAATTCATTAAAACTTTAATTACTTAATCTAAAAAAAATTTGTTTCTCAAAAAATCAAATATTGTACTTCAAACAACCTCAACTACGCTGCAATAGTAGTTCAAAATGTGTTTCGTTGTTTAAAACGACAAATGGTCATCTTAAAATAACCACCGTTGTTTAAAACGACTATTGTCGTTCAACATAAAAAACCACCGTCGTTTAAAATGACTCATGTCGTTCAACATAAAATAACCACCATCGTTTAAAATGACCCATGTCGTTCAACAAGACTACAGTAGTTTAAAACGTTCCACAATAATTTCAAACGTTTTAGAAATCAGAAATAATGCAGATTCTTCTCTAGCTCCACCATTTCAAATGAATAACATTCCTCAACACTCATTTCAAACAGACACAAAAGAATGCCATGTACATATGAAATAATCAAAGGGAGGAGAATATATTACCAATGATGAATTTGCAACAATCAATGGAGTGAGAAGTAATTCTCTTCGCGGCAACAACAAATGGCAGCAAGCCTTTCTCTTCCCCCACAGAAAATAAAGGAAGAAACCCAAGATTACAGTGGAGAAATTGGAGGGAGTAGGGTTTTTTCAATTTACCAATTTCACATCGTTAACGGAGTGAGATCAACGTTGAAGGTTTTTGAGTCTTTTGTGTCAATGGCATTTCAGTTATTATAAAAATATAGTAAGGGTATTATAGACTTTTTCCACAAAAGAGGCCTTAAAAAGATATGAAAAATAAGTTAGGCTTTAAAAAGACTTGAGTTGTTTCAAAAGGCCTTTTGAGAAAATACCTCTTAAAGAAATCTGTTTCAAATATTTATTTTTGGTTTATTATTTTATTAGTGGACATTTTTCGTGTCGGAATATGAGTGGCATAATTTGTCACGAACTCTTCGTATGCATGCATATACACACACACGTGCAATTTCATAGAAGACACACTTGTGAAGATTTATGTATAGCTTTAATCACCTTCTTTTAGACTATGACCAAATTATTAATAGAAAAAGAGAGAAGATATCAATACATATAAGCATCAATAGTATGCTATTAGTGTAATATTTGAAGAATGAATACTCTTTATTCAATTAAAATTTGTATACAATGTAGAAGTATATATAGCTAACAAATTTACTACTAAGTAAGAAAGTAAGGGAAATGATTTCCTCCACCTAGTGGAAAATATTATTTTGTTCACTGGACACTTGTCCAGTGGATATTAGACAAATAAAAAGTGTTTGACATTAAAGTCAAACACTTATACAATGCCCACTGGAACTTGTCCAGTGGACAAAATAATTTCTCCCACTAGATAGAGGAGATCATTTATATTACAATATATATGAATATATGAATATATTATAATATCAATCTTTGATATTATAATATATTTTCTAACACTCTCCCTCAAATTGGTGAGTAAATATTGTGAACTCCCAACTTAACCAACAAAGAATGAATCTTTCATTCTCGAGAACTTTAGTGAATATATCGCCATAATTTTGACAAGATCACGTTAAATTTCAAAAAGACGATACACGTTTTGTTGGAAAAAACGTTCTCGGAAATCATCCCAAACTTCTTTTGTGGAGAGTTCGCCAGATACCGTATTGAAAATCCACATAAGAATCATCAATCATATCCTTGCACTTGCCAAATAGCAGAATATTAGGGCTTATCTGCAGATGGTTGCTCTATACTCCCATCAACAAACTCAAATTTGTTCTTCGCACTGAGTGCAATTGACACGGAACAACACCAATTGAGAGAAAAAGAGGAAAAACAACTCAAAAGGATCGAAAAACACGATTTTAGAGGCCTAAACGATAGAATTTGGCCGAAAAACGTCGAACCTCACAAAAGCCGTGAATATTGCTCAGACAACCGTTTCCACCTAAAAAAGACTATAAAACCTTCAAAAACAGATACTGCAAGTATTTTCCCGAAAACCAAAAAGAAAAAGAAAATACTTGAAAACGGAATTGTGGCTGAAAAATGGGTTAACCTAACAAGGTAGAAGACGTTATTTATAGTGTTACAATAGTCCTAAAAAAGATTATGTAATAATCACACAATCAACTATAAAGGAAACTATTCCCATATAACCGAAAAAATACCAAGGAGAAAAATATCACGATCTTTTCATATCTTCAACATTCCCCTCAAACTCAATATGGTATTGTAGAAATCAAATTGAGTTTAAAACTCAAATTCATCCAAGCAAATAATCATTTTCCAAGAGTGATACTTCAGAGATGCACTTACAATGCATGCCGAACAAGCCAAACAAAGAACTAAAAACTGGTACAAAAGAAAAATCATCATCCACCAATTTAACCAAACATCACCAAAAACTTGTAGGGGCACATCCCTTAAGTAGAAAGAACAATGTCAAAATCAAATTCTCAAGCAAGTTTTTACAACTAAATTTGTTGAGAATAGACCATATTAACAATAGCACTTCGTAGATCCATAGGTTGCACAAGCAATCCTCCTAAATATGAAGGTAAAAAAATATTGGCTTAACAAGAACCCAGGTACACAAAGAGGCTAATACAATGTGATAAAAATAAAAATAGAGGAAGAGAAGCAACAATGTGGGTGTAATTTTTGCAGCCACTCCCCAACCATGTTTGTCAAAAATCCATTGGCTCAACAACATCATTACAAAATTGCTATTCCGGTGGCAGTCGAGAAGTCACTCATGAAGGATGAATATTCATTTGGCGTCGGAAACTGAGCTTTAAGCTTTGATTTCCAAGTGACCTCAACAAGGTTGATGCTAATACCATATGCTACCACCAAAGTGGCAAGATCCCTAATATATCTTGAGGACACTAAAAATTTTATGCACTCCATCGTTTCCATCCTCGGTTCTCCTTATTCTTCTTGCTACGTCTGGAAAAAGAAATGTTATGATTCACCCACCAATAAAGGAAACAGATAGTGAGCCCCATCACCACCACAATACTCATCATTGCTTTAAGGGAAAGGGCCCAACCATCAACCACAGGAACCAAGTTCTCTCAATTTAGAGAAATATTTCACAGTTCGGCCAGAGAAAACATGGGCAACATTTGCCCCAAGTCCGAAAAGGCCCAAAAGGGGATAGAATCTTTTGGCTTCCTCAACAGTAGTTATCTGATTAGCAAATCCCCAAAACAGAACTGAGACAACCACACTTCCCCAAAGCTCAGCCATGACATAAAACAAACAAAAACTCCATATCCTCATAATAGCAAGAGGCCCAAGAAATCTTGGACCCAAAATATTCAGAAGCTTATCAGCTAGAGCTGTGGGGTGAAAATACTGGCTAAGAGGGTACAAAACAAACCCAAATGTCCCCCAAAAAGTTATAAATGGAACAATAACAGTATAAAAAGAGCCTTCTTTGACAAGACATTGGCCAACTTTGTATACAAGAGCATAAACCCAACAGCCATAGCCAAATTGACCCATGTTTTCAAGAACGGTATAATTTCAGCACTGGACCCTTCAGCTGTCACCACTAAAACATCTTTAGTATCCCTAAGAATTGTGTAATTGAAAAGAATGCAAAAAAACATCATCCCAAGTGGTATAATTTTCTTAAGGGTCACAAGCTCAATACCCATGAATTTGGGTGACTCTTTTTCTGCAAATAAAGATTGCCCATCTGCTGATGCTGAAGCAGCCTCAGCCCTGCAAAAACGGAACTTTCCTTTTCTTGGGTAATCAAATGGGGTTTCGTAACAAACCCTTGGAATTTGGAGAACCCATTGAGGGATAAAGAAAAGCCATTAAATGTTCTCGGTTTCCAAAGAAGATTTGTAGTCTTAAAACTTTGTGTTAAGCCCTGACAATGTGGTTGAATAAAATTTCGAATCAAAACAAGAAAATTTTACAGGACGAGCGACACGGAGCCGCTCGCTGAGAATGGAAGCTTGCAAGTTTAACCCAAAATTAGATTAAACTCGCTCTGATACCATGTAAAATTGGAAAAATGAATACTCTTTATTCTTATTCAGTTAAAATTTGCATACAAAGTAGAAGTATATATAGTTCACAAATCTATTATTAAGTATGAAAGTAATATATTACAATATATTTGAATGTATGAATATATTATAATATCAATCTTTGATATTATAATATATTTTCAACAATTAGACAAGAATATATAGTTGGTATGTACATTATAGTCGTGAGAATCAACTTCTATGAACGCAAGTCTAGGCCATTACACTAAAAAGCCCCATAATAGGTTATAGGGATTTTGGTTCTGACCATTGCATTATACAAGCAAAAGTAATATAATTGATCATGATCAGGACGGGTAAACGCTTTGTATACATATAAAATAGTTAAGATCCTGATTCGCCTCAGTGTAGAATAATTAAATGGAAAGACCAAAAATAATAATTAAAAACTCTCTTTAGAAAAATTCTCTCAATCTTTTATCACTAGAAAGTTGTCTCCCCCTAACCTCTCTCTTCGGAGGGGGGCAGCGGCCTCACCATCACCGCCACCACTCTTATCAAAACACCAATTGACCAACACTTAACAAAAACTAGACACCTAAAAAACACCACCAAAACCCTTGAACATTTCATAAAAAAAGTCCATTGAATCACAAAGGTCATTAGGCCTTTCTCTCTCATTTTCTTCCTACATTTTGCGAAACGTTTTATAACAACTAGACTCTTCAAAGACACTACCAAACTGTTGGATGGTTCGAAGATCACATGAAATATCCATCAAAGCTCCATTAAATCACGAAGGTTGTCCAAATGACATTCGACAAAACATGTGGATGAGGATGTTCAATGGTAGTTATATACCCATTGTTCATTAGATGTCTTCGTGGAAAAAGTAAATAATTGATAGAACAAGTGCGGACACCACAAACACAAATATTTTGGAGATGGACAAGTCTAGCTAGAAAATGATGATGAGATGAAACTCAGTATTAGTGTAGCAATAGCCAAGAAGAGTAAAAAAAGAGGACTGCCATTTTTAAGAAGGGTATATTTGATTTTTTTTCACTTTTAGGGCTTGTTTGGTACTTGGATAAAATTGTTTATCTGGATAATAATTATCCATATAACATATTTATCATTATCTTTTTTGGTTTAGCTAAGTATAAGAATGAAAAAAGTCACATTTTTGTAAAAAAAAAAACAATAATACTCTTCTTACGAATTAAACGAAAAAAAATAAATAAAAAAACTAAAAGAGAAAAAAATAGGTAGAGCGGTGACGGTGACGGTGACGGTGACGGTAGAGAGGGCGAGGGGTGTCGATTATCCTTAAGTATGGATGTTCAAAAATAGATTTGTTCTATATTAGTATGATCGTATTTAAAAAAAAAATGAGTGAATCCTTAAAGAATTGATGTAATGGTCTTAATTCGAGTACTTTCACCGTTCAACAAATTTAAATTTCTTTCAATTTTTTTTAAAATCTTTTCTTGACCTTCCTAAAAGGCTTAAGACTGTAGCTAAAAATGAAATTTCATCATGTTTAAATAGGCTTTGAACAAATTCCCATTCTCGGGATAAAAAACAACCTTTCTTAACTCAGAGGATTACTCTTTCATTTTAGCTATGGAATCCAGAAAAAGAGGTTAAGTTGAAAAATAAAATTCTTGAAATATAAAGATAATATTTTTGAAGGAATTAATTGCTTACTAGGTTTTTCCTCTTTTAGGCCTTTCCCGAAAATATAATAAAGTAACAGATAATTAAATAAGAAGAGATAAAGAACTTACTTTTATTGAAAATGTCTAAGAAAATCTTTACAATTGAAAGCAATACAAGAGTATATAAATCTGTGTGTTTTATTTTCTGAGTGTTTTTTGCATGTGTCTTCTGTATGCTATGAACAAAGGTATTTATGGACAAGGGAAATAATAAAATAATCTTACGATCTTTACAAGTGTAAGCATAGGAAGAAAAATCCAAAGCTTTCTCTGCACACTTTATTGTTTACCATGAATGCTTGTACTATTAACAATGTACACTTTTTGATTGCGCAGCATGCATTTCCTTCCATTATTGGTATTTCCTGTAACCTTTTGGACATTTCTCTTAGAATTATTGCCAATGTGCTTAATTATTGTCCTTGTGCTGTCACATCTCTTTATTATCTCATCCATCATTTCAATATAGAAGCTTCTAGATCGGGTATCCATTTCATTGTTTGCTCGTGCCGAGATATTTTACATATCTGAATGTTTCTCGATACGATGCTTCACAATAGCTTTCAATACAATAATTTTCTTGAAAAGTCATCACATATAAATCTTTTGATGAATATTCAAACGATAATCTTTCTACCTTGATATTTCTTGCTAGAAATTCTTCACAAATATTATTCCATTATTCCATTTCGCCACAATGCAGAGTGGATCCTTTGCATTTCTATGAGAGGCAACCGCTTCAAATTCTTCAAAGACCGATATCAAGGTTAAAGTTAGACATATTGATTATGAAAGAAGAATTTCGAAACAACCGCTTCTCATAGAAATGCAAAGGACCCACTACTGAATCTTGTGCTGCAATGGAATAATGGAATAATATTTTGTGAAGAATTTCTAGCAAGAAATATAAAGTTAGAAGGATTATCTGTTCCGAATACTCATCAAAAAGATTTATATCTGATGACTTTTCAAGAAAATTATTGTATTGAAAGCTATTGTGAAGCATCAGAGAAACATTCGATATATTTAAAATATCTCGCATTTTATAAACAATGAAATGGATACCGATCTAGAAGAAGCCTATATTTAAATGATGGATGATAATAAAGAGATGTGATAGCACATGGACAATAATTCAAAGACAAGGACAATAATTAAGCACATTGGCAATAATTACGAAAGAAAGGTCAAAAGGTTACAGAAATACCAATAATGGAAGGAAATGTCACAAGAATCAAAAAGTGTACAAAGGTTAATAGTGCAAGCATTCATGGTAAACAAGAAAGTCTTGCAGAGAAAGCTTTGGATTTTTCTTCCCATGCTTACACTTGTAAAGATCGTAAGATTATTTTATTATTTCTCTTGTCCATAAATACCTTTGTTCATAGCATACAGTCAAGACACGCCAAGAAAAACACCTCGGAAAATAGAACACACACAGATTTGCATACTCTTGTATTGATCTCAATTGTAAAGATTTTCGTAGACATATTCAATAAAAGTAAGTTCTTCATCTCTTCTTATTAAATTATTTGTTACTTTATTATATTTTCGGGAAAGGCCTAAAAGAGGAAAAACCTAGTAAGCAATTAATTCCTTCAAAAATATTGTCTTTATATTTCAAGAATTTTATTTTTCAACTTAACCTCTTTTTCTGGATTCCATGGCTAAAATGAAAGAGTAAGCATCTGAGTTAAGAAATGTTGTTTTTTATCCCGAGAATGGGAATTTGTTCAAAGCCTATTTAAACATGATGAAATTTCATTTTTAGCTACAGTCTTAAGCCTTTTAGGAAGGTCAAGAAAAAAAAAACCAAAAATTGAAGGAAATTAATTTTGCTGAACGGTAAAGTACTCGAATTAAGGCCATTACATCAATATTGTTTTAAGCTTTCTTTTTTAGACTTCAGATATCTGCTTAATTGTTTAATTTGAAAGTTTTTATCATTATCTGTTTATTATTCTTGTTAGATAGAAATAGAGGTGACTCCTCTTAAATGTATCAAGTTGCGAATTGTTGAGAACTCTATCTCTCAACGTTGGAGCTTCTTGATTAAAGATCTTGTAGAAAACATAAAAGACTAAATTAAGATATATATCACAAAAAAGACAAAAATAATATTCATAATAGTTCAACCTTTATTACGTAATTACCATAAAAAGTCAAAGACTTATATTAAATTGGTAGATAAAGTTTTAGCATTAAATGGTATCATAAATATACATAGACTTGTCCTACTTTATTAGCATAGTTATTTACGTATTTGTTCTCAGATTTTGTTCAAAATATATACTCCTCCGTCCCACAAAGATAGACTCGTTTTCTTATTTATCCGTCCCAAATTATAGACCACTTACTTTATAGAAGATGCATTAAATTTTTTCATTTTCCTAATATACCCTTATTTAATTTACATTGTTTATCAACAAAAACAAGTATTCAAATTTATTAGATTCATGAATGACTAATATTAAATGGGGGTATAATAGGAAAAGTGTAAAAAAATTTATAATTTCAATTACATTAAATATGTTTTCTTAATCATGAAAAAGAAATGAGTCTATCTTTGTGGGACGGAGAGAGATATATATATATATATATATATATATATATATATATATATATATATATATATATATATATATATATATATAAGACTTGTCATAATTTACAAAGAATTGACTTATCATAAGACTTAATTGCTACATTTATTACACACTTTTAGTCTAGTTTACATATTCTTAGTTTTCCAATTTAGTCTAACTTATATGTTATGAGATGTCCAATATAAAGACTTGTCATAATTTACAAAGAATTGACTTATCATAAGACTTAATTGCTACATTTATTACACACTTTTAGTCTAGTTTACATATTCTTAGTTTTTCAATTTAGTCTAACTTATATGTTATGAGATGTCCAATTTCTTATAAGTATTCTAAATCTATAAAGCAACGTAGACTAAGATCAAGTTTAGAGTTTTGTTTTAGATTACATAGAAAGAAATATGTATTGTTTACAAGTAATTTATATTTATACTATTTATTTTCAGACTATATTAGTATTTTACCAATAATTTATTATTTGTTCTTAATTGTTCAAGAAATTTTAATTGTTCAGGAAATCATCCTAAATTGGTATCAGGGCCTGTTTTAAGTCAGTTTTAATTAGTGTATGAATAAAATAGATTATTTAAATTTAGAGCTTTTAGGAAATTTAAAGAGAAAAGATAATTTAGACAAAGCAACTTTAGTTTGTAATTTTGATAAAAGCTTTAAACATTTTTACATTAGGAAGATAAGCAATTAAATAGTATAGTAGATTTAATAGTCAATTTAAGCGAAAATCTAGAGAGAAATATTTCGCAAATAATAGAAAAATAGAAGTAGTTTTAGAAAATTTTAATAAAAGCATAAAATTTTAGAAAATAATATAGAATATATTAAAAATCAAAATAGTGAAATATTAAAGAAGTTTTGTTATAATAAAGACATAGATAATATTAACTTAGAAAGTAGAATAACAGATTTAGAAAAAGTTAAATCAGTGGAAACTCCTAAAGAAGATTTGAATAAATTAATTGGTAAATTAGAAAAGCTAGATCTAGGAAAAACTAAAGAAACAAGTAAATTTAAAAAGATTAAGTGGGTATATACATAATAAATAAAGAAAAACAAGTCGTAGCTAGTAGTAGTAGAATTTTAGGAAATCCTTTAATGAGATCTTCAACTAGAAGAATGGAATCAGAAACCAGATTAGAATCCTTAATAGATATAGAAGAACAAATAAAAATGTTTAGACATAATAAATTAAAATTAATAAAAGCTTTAGACATATATAAAAAGGAAATCTTTTAGTAAATCTTTGATATACCAACATTATGGAGAAAGATATATTTCTTGTACACGAAGATCAGTTCATATCTTTATATTTATTAGAAAAGATTCTTATAAAGAAATAACAAATAAAAACCTTCAACAGACACATCTAGGACTAATAATGGTGGGAGTAAAAGGATTATACAGAGAAAATTTAGGAGCCAAGACATTAATATGTTTATATGATAATAGATTTACAGACATGGAACAGGGGTTATTAGGAAGCATATAATTAGACATGAATAAAAAAGGAGGTATAGTTATTTCACACCCGATTATTTAGTCAGAACAAAGAATTTTTATAATGATATTAAAATAAGAATAAAGACTAGGGGATACCAAATGAAAAGAAATGAAGAAAATCTATTAATATGCACAGAATTTGTAGGAAGACTTAGCGAAAATAGCACCACAAAATTAAATTAGAAAATGATCAAATCATCACTTTATTAGGACAAAAAGGTATAAAAGCAATTCAAGCGAAGAAATTTTCTTCAGAAACAAATGCAGGATTAGACTGGAATTTAGCAAACTTGTTAGAAAAGCCAATTTTAATACCAGAGGATAATATTATGTATAAAAATAGCAATGGAACTTTAAGTGTTAGATTTGGAAATTACAATTATCAAGCAGAAGAAACAAAGCAAGACGAAAATGAAGAAGAAAGTTGTAGATATATCGAAATAGAAGACTATGAAAGTGAAGAAGAAATTAATGCTTTAGATGAAAAAAGTGAAGACGATGATAAAGAATTTGGGTATATAGACATGGAATATTACAAAAATCTTAGGAGAACCAGAGAAGCAGAAATTAAGACTCTATTAGAAGAAAAAGATCAACCAAACATAGAAATTAAAATGGAAGAAAGTAGTAGTAAAAAGCCTAAAGCAGAAAAAGACCAAGAGTTTGCAAAAAGAAAAGACCCCATGAACAAAGAATATGATATTGGAGGAAAATACCCTTTTCCCCCTGCTTTCGCTTGTATGTTTGTGAAGACAAAAATATAGAAGCATAGGAAAAGACAAATGAAGAAGGATATAGTCTACCAAAGAGCAAGTGATAGATGATTAATATTAGAATTAAATAATTGCAAACCCCAAGATGACTCTAGCACTTTAACTAAATGGGAAAATTTCAGAATTAGAGCATGTAATAGTTTACCTATACAAATGACCGTAGAAGAAATGTGGGCTTATTTAGAGACATATTTAGGAAAAATAGCTTTAGATATTTATGTTACAGCCAAAAGACTAAAACCAGATGAAATAAGATTAAGAATGGCTGGAGGAGAAAATCCTAGAAACTTCACTAGTTTTATTCGAGAAATAATTATAGGAACCCGACCCAAGTAGAGACAATGTTTATGAACAAAATAAAGCCTTAGAAGAACTAGAAAAACTAAGTTTAAGTAATATGAAGTACATACAACCGTTTTTATTAGACTTTGAAAGACTAGTTAATACAACAGGATTAGCTTTGGATGTAAATGTATTAGATATACTATATAGAAAGATTCCACCACCATGGAATGATAAAATTAAAAATGAGATAGAAAACTGGAATGGAAGAGGAACATGTAATGGCCTTAATTCGAGTACTTTACTGCTCAAAGAAAATTAATTTCCTTCAATTTTCATTTTTTTTTTCTTGACCTTCCTAAAAGCTTAAGACCGTAGCTAAAAATGAAATTTCATTATGTTTAAATAGGCTTTGAACAAATTTCCATTCTCGGGATAAGAAAACAACCATTCTTAACTCAGAGGATTACTCTTTCATTTTAGCCATGGAATCCAGAAAAAGAGGTTAAGTTGAAAAATAAAATTCTTGAAATATAAAGACAATATTTTTGAATGAATTAATTGCTTACTAGGTTTTTCCTCTTTTAGGCTTTCCCGAAAATATAATAAAGTAACAAATAATTAAATAAGAAGAGATGAAGAACTTACTTTTATTGAATATGTCTCTGAAAATCTTTACAATTGAGATCAATACAAAAGTATGTAAATCTGTGTGTGTTCTATTTTCTGATTGTTTTTTGCGCATGTCTTCTGTATGCTATGAACAAAAGTATTTATGGACAAGAGAAATAATAAAATAATCTTACGATCTTTACAAGTGTAAGCATTGGAAGAAAAATCCAAAGCTTTCTCTGCACACTTTAATGCTTGTATTAACACTGTACACTTTTTGATTACGCAGCATGTATTTCCTTCCATTATTGGTATTTCCTGTAACCTTTTTGACCTTTCTTTTAGAATTATTGCCAATGTGCTTAATTATTGTCCTTGTGCTGAATTATTGTCCATGTGTTGTCACATCTCTTTATTATCTGTCCATCATTTCAATATAGGCTTCTTCTAGATCAGTATCCATTTCATTGTTAGTTCCGTCTAAGATATTTTCTGTATCTGAATGTTTCTCTGATGCTTCACAATAGCTTTCAATACAATAATTTTCTTGAAAAGTCATCAGATATAAATCTTTTTGATGAGTATTCAGAACATATAATCTTTCTACCTTGATATTTCTTGCTAGAAATTCTTCACAAAATATTATTCCATTATTCTATTGCGCCACAAGTATGTAGTGGGTCCTTTGCATTTCTATGAGAGCAGCTGTTTCTGAAATTCTTCTCTCATAATCAATATGTCTAACTTTAACCTTGATATCAGTCTTTGAAGAAGGCCTGAATTTTCTGGAACCTTCAAAAATTTTAATAAAATGGTATGTTGGGATAATAATACCATTATTTACAATTGGTGGTCTGGAAATAAATTGAATCATTAAAGGGTATTGTTTAAGCTGATTAAGAATCTTTTTAAGAGAAGGTGGAAAAAAAAGTTAAAAGGTCCATTTTAAGATATATACTGTGTCAATCATGCCAGTATTGTAAAATTCAATAAAATATATCGCCTTCTTCTTGAGAAATTGTATAGTCAAATGAAATTGTAGGGTAATTGTGTCTAAGAAAGGAAGAGTCGTGGATAACCTGCTTTATAGAGAGGGGCCATATTGAAGGAAATATTGATTCTCATTATGATAATATTGTAGAGTTTGGGAGAAATCGATAATTTCTTGGATAAATGAATTTTTATAGAATTTCAACAATGTTAGCACAATCTCCAATACTTTGTTGTAGATCAAAAAGTTTTTTCTTGCCCTGCAATTGTAGAATCTGTTAGTTCAAGAAGTCTTTTTCTATTTTAGGCGGATATTTTCTACTAGAAAAAGTAATGATGTTTTTGAATAATTTTCTTCATCAAGATTAAATCTTTCTAGGGTCTCATATAATTTAAATATTTCATCTTGGTATTTAGTTATTTCTTGTTGATGAGAAGATACTTGGTCTTCTAAAATTTCTAGTTTTACTTCTAAAGTATGCTTTTTATAATTAAGATCTCTAACTACTCTAGTCATAGTTTCACAACTATTACACAGTTGTAAAGATAAAGATGATGTTTGAGAAGAAGAAGGTGATGGTTGAAAAGTAGATGCATGAATTGTCTGCTTTAATTTTTCGAGATAAGTAAAAATTAAATTCGATGATCTGTCTACAATGATTTAAAGCTTCTTCAAGAGAGTAAAATCCTTTAAAAAGAGGTTAAAATCATGCTCATCTGCTCAATTACTTCGGCTAGTAGTTATAAACTCCCTGTTGTCTTCCTTTGATTACTACAAAGAAAGCTGAAATTTTACTTTGTATTTGATTATGGGTCTGTTTAAAATAATTAGCTAAAGCATTAATCTTTGTCTAATTTACGCCTAGAGTCTCTTGCCATCCATGATTATCTAATAGGCACCTTTCTTTTCTCGGAAGTCTTTCTAAATTATTTCATTTGAATCAAGATTAGATCCTTCGAGGACTACTCTTAAAGTGATGTTCTCAAAGTTCATCATCCTTTGATCCATCTCCAATATGAACAAAATTGGTCGAAAGTCAATAACTTGTCTACTTAAATTATCGGCTAAAACGTTATTTTTCCATCTATGTGTTCAATACTTACCTTATAGCTATTTAAGATTTCATACAATTTTAACCACCTTTTATGTCTAATTTTATCAAAATTAGTCTTTTAATAAATTTAACAATTGCTTCACAATCTGTTCTAATAATAAATTCAAGATTTAAAAATAATTTAAAACTTTCTATACTATGAATTATAGCCATTATTTCATAATCTAGCTCAAGTTAAGTATTTTTATTTTATTTTATATTTACCGCTAGCATATCTACAAATTTTTTCTTCTTTTTATCACTATATTTATTTGGTTTAGAATATAAAATTCCTCCCCATCCTAATTCACATCCGTCTGCTTTCTACTACTTTATATTCATTATCTAAAGGCAATTCTAAAAGTGGTAGTTGTTGGACTTCATTTTTTATTTGTCTTACTAATTCGATGTCTGCTTGGTTAAAATACTTTTGGCCCTTGCTTGATAATTTATTGTATAAAGGTCCAATCTTTTACCTAAATCTTTAATAAAACTTGTAGCATAATTTAATATTCCTAAAAAGGCTTGCAATTTTTTAGTTTCTTCTATTTTATCTGAAAATTGTAAAATAGTCTTTACTATATGGGGTTGAAGTTGAATTTTTCCTTCTTTTATGATTATTCCTAGAAATTCTATTTTTTGTTTATTTATTTCTATTTTCTTTTTACTAATAATTAAACCATTTTCTATAAATTTATTTAAAACAATTTCTAAATGCTTTATATGCTCTTTATGATTTTTGCTATGTACCAAAATATCATCAATATATACACAAACAAATGGTAAAGAATTAAAAATAGAATCCATTTTCTTTGAAATATAGATGGAGCATTCTTTAAACCAAATGGCATAACAATCCACTCAAAATGACCTTGCGGTGTTGTAAAAGTCATCCATGAAATAGAATCCTTATGTATTTTAATTTGCCAAAATCCCGATTTGATCAAATTTTGAAAAGATCTTGCTATTTTGAATTTTATTTAAAATCGATCTTTATCTCGGTATTTTATATCCGTCTTCTCAATTATTATCATTTAGTCTTTTATAATTTATAACCATTCTAACTTTTTCTCGTTTGATTTCACTATGATTTCTAACCATAAAAGTCACGATCTATCTTTGACTAGTAGAAGGTCTTATTACTTTTAACTCTAATAATTCTTTAATCCCGAATTTTAAAGTCTTCTATATCTTGATTAGTATGTTTTATCTCTGCAATGGTCCTAATCTTTATATTTTCATTTATGATTTCAATTTCAACTTCTATTTTATTTCTATCCCAATGTTTTAGAGGGTCTTCTCTATTATTTGGGTTTGTTCTCGCTAATTGTAAAATCTTATCTATACTTTCTACATCGCCTATGTTTTTATTAAAAATAATTAAGTCTTTTGCTCTTGGTACAAAATCTGCTTTTAAAGTTTGTAAAGATAAATAATCTAAAAATTCTAAATTCTAAGTCTTCTTCATCATTTTGTGTTTTTTATGCTAAAGGTCCACCACGCTTAGCTCGCAACTCGATGTTTCTATAGTCTCATATAATAGATGTATCTTTCCCAAGAATTATTGCATCATTTGTAATAGTTAAATTCCATTTCTACTTAATAAGAATTTTATTCCTATAACAAATTCATCTTTAATTAATTGACTTACTAAAGTAGTTGTTAAGCTATCTTGTCTTTCTTGAAATCTAATTTTACAATCGTCAAAAGTCTTTCTTCAAACTCCATTTCTTGCCATCCATTTGACTTCCTCTTATTTCATATTCTAATTTTGTCTACAATCTTCGGGACTAAATCTTTTCTAATTATGTTAAATGTACATCTTGTATTGACTAAAGCTATTAAATTTAATTTAATCATCTTATTAATTTGTACTTCTATAGGCATTCTAATACTTTTGGTTGGCTTTATTCTAGATATTTGACATATTATTTCTTCTTGATTTTACTGCTTCTAAATAATTATTCTCGTTATAGCTTTATACGGATTGCTTTCTTTTTGTAGATTTATGAGTCTATAATGTATTTCTCCTAAAGCTTCATGTATTTTATCAATTCTATTATTAGTATTGGTTACTCTATCTTCTAATTTTTCTATGGTTTCACTATAGTCTTTGGGTTTATTATGAGGCTCATCTTGGATTCCTAAGCAATTATTACATTGAATTTCTAAACAATTTCAACACTGATTTCTATTTCTATATCCTGGATATACTCTACATATTGTGCATTTGTCTATCATAGATTCTTGTCCTCTAATCCATTCGTGAATGCATTCTTGCTCTATGTTCATCCTTTTATATCAAGAATTGAGAAATCTAAATCTTACAGTACTACTATTGCTTTCATCGAAACTTTTTACAATTTCTAAATTGTCTAACTCGTCATCCGTGTATATACTATATAATTGAACTACAAGATTCATTGTCGATAACTCGTGATATGACAATCGTATTTCTTCGATTATTATAGATATATTTAACGTTTCTCTATTTTTATTTTTATTTGGGCATTTATTAGCAAAATGTCTAGGATCTCCACAAATATAGCATTTACAATCTTTTCTATTTTTTGGTCTTTTAACGTATCTATTATAATTAGGCTTCCTATTTTTATAGTATGTTCTACTTGGTCTAATATTGTATCTTTTTCTATTTTGATATTGTCTTTTATATTTATATCCTTTATCTTTTCTATACACTTTTTTCTTTTTCTTTCTATAATCATAACTTTGAGGTGTGTATAAATCTGAATAAAAAGAGTAATTTAATTTCTTTAATTGCTTTCTAGCTACTTTTTCTATACAATATTCTTTTAATTTATCTCATTATAAATTTTATAATAAAGCTAATAGTTGTTCCTCTTCCATTCCAGCTTTTCTATCTCATTTTTAATTTTATCATTCCATGGTGGTGGAATCTTTCTATATAGTCTATCTAATACATTTACATCCAAAGCTAATCTCATTGCATTTAACTAGTCTTTCAAAGTCTAATAAAAGCGGTTGTATGTACTTCATATTACTTAAACTTAGTTTTTCTAGTTCTTCTAAGGCTTTATTTTGTTCATAAACATTGTCTCTACTTGGGTCGGCCTCCTATAATTATTTCTTGAATAAAACTAGTGAAGTTTCTAGGATTTTCTCCTCCACCATTCTTAATCTTATTTCATCTAGTTTTAGTCTTTTGGCTGTAACATAAATATCTAAAGCTGTTTTTCCTAAATATGTCTCTAAATAAGCCCACATTTCTTCTACGGTCATTTGTATAGGTAAACTATTACATGCTCTAATTACAAAATTTTCCCATTTAGTTAAAGTGCTAGGTCTGTCTTGGGGTTTGCAATTATTTAATTCTAATATTAATCCTCTATCACTTGCTACTGGTAGACTACATCCTTCTTCTGTTTGTCTTTTTCCTATGCTTCTATATTTTTTTGTCTTCCCAATCATACAAACGAGCAGGGAGAAAAGGGTATTTTCCTCCAATATCGTATTCTTTGTTCATGGGGTCTTTTCTTTTCCAAACTCTTGATCTGCTTTTACGCTTTAGGCTTTTTACTACTCGCTTTCTTCCATTTTAATTTCTATGTTGGTTGATCTTTTCTTCTAATAGAGTCTTAATTTACGCTTCTCTGGTTCTCCTAAGATTTTTGTAATATTCCTTGTCTATATACCCAAATTCTTTATCATCGCCTTCACTTTCATCTTCACTTTCTTCATCTAAAGCATTAATTTCTTCTTCACTTTCATAGTCTTCTATTTCGATATATCTACAACTTTCTTCTTCATTTTCGCTTTGCTTTGTTTCTTCTGCTTGATAATTGTAATATCCAAATCTAATACTTAAAGTTCCATTGCTATTTTTATACATAATATTATCTTCTGGTATTAAAATTGGCTTTTCTAAAAGTTTGCTAAATTCCGCTAATCCTGCATTTGTTTTTGAAGAAAATTTCTTCGCTTGAATTGCTTTTATACTTTTTTGTCCTAATAAAGTGATGATTTGATCATTTTCTAATTTAATTTTGTGGTGCTATTTTCGATAAGTCTTCCTACAAATCCTGTGCATATTAATAGATTTTCTTCATTTCTTTTCATTTGGTATCCCCTAGTTTTTATTCCTATTTTAGTATCATTATAAAAATTCTTTGTTCTGACTAAATAATCGGGTGTGAAATAAACTATACCTCCTTTGTTATTCATGTCTAATTCTATGCTTCCTAATAATCCTTGTTCCATGTCAGTAAATCTATTATCATATAAACATATTAATGTATTGGCTCCTAAATTTTCTTTGTGTAATCCTTTTACTCCTACCATTATTAGTCCTAGATGTGAAAATATCCGTCTAAAATAGAAAGACTTATTGAACTAACATATTTTATAGCTGTAGGGCAAGAAAAACTCTTTTTGATCTACAACAAAGTATTGGAGATTGTGCCAACATTGTTCAAAATTCTATAAAAAATTCACTTATCCAAGAAATTATTGATTTCTCCCAAACTCTACAATATTATCATAATGAAAATCAATATTTCCTTCAATATGGCCCTCTCTATAAAACAGCTATCCACGACTCTTGCTTTCTTAGATACAATTACCCTACAATTTTATTTGACTATATCGTTTCTCTAGAAGAAGACGATATATTTTATTCAGCTTTACAATACGGCATGATTGACACAATATATATCTTAAACGGACGTTTTAACTTTTTTCCACCTTCGCTTAAAAAATTCCTAATCACCAAACAACACCCTTTAATGATTCAATTTATTTCGGACCACCAATTGTAAATAATGGTATTATTATCCCAAAGATACCATTTTATTAAAATTTTGAAGGTTTCGAAAATTCGTGCCTTCTTCAAAGATCGATATCAAGGTTAAAGTTAGACATATTGATTATGAAAAAAGAATTTCAGAAACAACTGCTCTCATAGAAATGCAAAGGACCCACTACAGACTTGTGGTGCAATGGAATAATGGAATAATATTTTGTGAAGAATTTCTAGCAAGAAATATGAAGGTAGAAAGATTATCTGTTCCGAATACTCATCAAAAGATTTATATTTGATGACTTTTCAAGAAAATTATTGTAATAGTGAAAGCTATTGTGAAGCATCAGAAAACATTCAGATACAGAAAATATCTCAGAGGGAGCAAACAATGAAATGGATACTGATCTAGAAGAAGCCTATATTGAAATAATGGACAGATAATAAAGAGATGTGACAGCACGTGAACAATAATTCAGCACAAGGATAATAATTAAGCACATTGGAAATAATTCTAAAAGAAAGGTCAAAAAGGTTACAGGAAATACCAATAATGGAAGGAAATGCATGCTGCGAAATAAACAAGTGTACAGTGTTAATAGTGCAAGCATTCATGGTAAACAATAAAGTGTGCAGAGAAAGCTTTGGATTTTTCTTCTTTCTTTTCCCATGCTTACACTTGTAAAGATTGTAAGATTATTTTATTATTTCCCTTGTTCATAAATACCTTTGTTCATAGCATACAAAAGACACGCGCAAAAAACACTCAGAAAATAGAACACACACATATTTACATACTCTTGTATTGATCTCAACTGTAAAGATTCTCGTAGACATATTCAATAAAAGTAAGTTCTTCATCTCTTCTTATTTAATTATTTGTTACTTTATTATATTTTTGGGAAAGGCCTAAAAGAGGAAAAACCTAGTAAGCAATTAATTCCTTTATAAATATTGTCTTTATATTTCAAGAATTTTATTTTTCAACTTAACCTCTTTTCCTGGATTCCATGGCTAAAATGAAAGAGTAATCCTCTGAATTAAGAAATGTTGTTTTTTATCCCGAGAATGGGAATTTGTTCAAAGCCTATTTAAACATGATGAAATTTCAGTTTTAGCTACAGTCTTAAGCCTTTTAGGAAGGTCAAGAAAAAAAAAACGAAAATTGAAGGAAATTAATTTTGCTAAACGGTAAAGTACTTGAATTAAGGCCATTACATCAATATTGTTTTAATCTTTCTTATTTTTAGACTTCATATATCTGCTTAATTGTTTAATCTGAAAATTTTTATCATTATCTGTTTATTATTCTTGTTAGATAGAAATAGAGGTGACTCCTCTTAACAGATCAAGTTGCGAATTATTGAGAACTCCATCTCTCAACGTTGGAGCTTCTAGATTAAACATCCTGTAGAAAAACATAAAAAGACTAAATTAAGATATATATATCACAAAAAGACAGAATAATACTCATAATCGTTCATCCTTTATTACGTAATTACCATAAAAAGTCAAAGACTTATATTAAATTGGTAGATAAAGTTTTAGCATTAAATGGTATCATAAATATACATAGACTTGTCCTACTTTATTAGCTTAGTTATTTACGTATTTGTTCTCAGATTTTGTTCAAAATATATATATATACACATAAAGACTTGTCATAATTTACAAAGAATTGACTTATCATAAGACTTAATTGCTATATTTATTACACACTTTTAGTCTAGTTTACGTATTCTTAGTTTTCCAATTTACTCTAACTTATATGTTATGAGATGTCTAATTTCTTATAAGTATTTTAAACCTATAAAGCAACGTAGACCAAGATCAAGTTTAGAGTTTTGTTTTAGATTACATAGAATGAAATTTGTATTGTTTACAAGTAATTTACATTTATACTATTTATTTCTAGACTATATTAGTATTTTACCAGTAATTTATTATTTGTTCTTAATTGTTAAAAAAATTTTAATTGTTCAGGAAATCACCCTAAATTGGTATCAGAGCCTGTTTTAAGTCATTTTAATTAGTGTATGAATAAAATAGATTATTTAAATTTAGAGCTTTTAAGAAATTTAAAGAGAAAAGATAATTTAGACAAAGCAACTTTAGTTTGTAATTTTGATAAAAGCTTTAAACATTTTTTACATTCGTAAGATAAACAATTAAATAGTATAGTAGATTTAATAGTCAATTTAAGCGAAAATCTAGAAAGAAATATTTACGCAAATAATAGAAAAATAGAAGTAGTTTTAGAAAATTTTAATAAAAGCATAAAAATTTTAGAAAATAATATAGAATATATTAAAAATCAAAATAGTGAAATATTAAAGAAGTTTTGTTATAATAAAGACATAGATAATATTAACTTAGAAAGTAGAATAACAATTTTAGAAAAGTTAAATCGAAGAGATACTCCTAAAGAAGATTTGAATAAATTAATTGGTAAATTAGAAAAGCTAGATCTAAGAAAAACTAAAGAAACAAGTAAATTTAAAAAGATTAAGTGGGTATATACATAATGAATAAAAAAAAAACAAGTCGTAGCTAGTAGTAGTAGAATTTTAGGAAATCCTTTAATGAGATCTTCAACTAGAAGAATGGAATCAGAAACTAGATTAGAATCCTTAATAGATATAGAAGAACAAATAGAAATGTTTAGACAGAATAAATTAAAATTAATAAAAGTTTTAGACATATATAAAAAAGGAAATCTTTCACATACCAACATTATGGAGAAAGATATATTTCTTGTACATACGAAGATCAGTTCATAGCTTTAGATTTATTAGAAAAGATTCTTATAAAGAAATAACAAATAAAAATCTTCAATGCATACATCTAGGACTAATAATGGTAGGAGTAAAAGGATTACACAGAGAAAATTTAGAAGCCAAGACAATAATATGTTTATATGATAATAAATTCTGAGACATAGAACGTGGATTATTAGGAAGTATAGAATTAGACATGAATAACAAAGGAGGTATAGTTTATTTCACACTCGATTATTTAGTCGAATAAAGAATTTTTATAATGATATTAAAATAGGAATAAAGACTAGGGGATACCAAATAAAGAAAATCTATTAATATGCACATGATTTGTAGGAAGACTTAGTGAAAATAGCACCACTAAATATAAATTAGAAAATGATCAAATCATCACTTTATTAGGACAAAAGGTATTAAAGCAATCCCAACAAAGAAATTTTCTTCAGAAACAATTGCAGGATTAGACTGGAATTTAGCAAACTTTTTAGAAAAACCAATTTTAATACCGTAAGATAATATTATGTATAAAAATAGCAATAGAACTTTAAGTATTAGATTTGGAAATTACAATTATCAAGCAGAAGAAACAAAGCAAGACGAAAATGAAGAAGAAAGTTGTAGATATATCGAAATAGAAGACTATGAAAGTGAAGAAGAAATTAATGCTTTAGATGAAGAAAGTGAAGATGAAAGTGAAGACGATGATAAAGAATTTGGGTATGTAGACATGGAATATTACAAAAATCTTAGGAGAACTAGAGAAGCGTAAATTAAGACTCTATTAGAAAAAAAGATCAACCAAACATAGAAATTAAAATGGAAGAAAGCGATAGTAAAAACCCTAAAGCGTAAATGCGGACCAAGAATTTGGAAAAGAAAGACCTCATGAACAAAGAATACGATATTGGAGGAAAATACCCTTTTCCTCCCGCTCGTTTATATGATTGGGAAGACAAAAATATAGAAGCATTGGGAAAAGACAAACAAAAGAAGAATGTAGTCTACCAAGAGTAAATCGATAGAGGATTAATATTAGAATTAAATAATTGCAAACCCCAAGACAGACCTAGCACTTTAAGTAAATGGGAAAATTTTGTAATTAGAGCATGTAATAGTTTACCTATACAAATGACCGTAGAAGAAATGTGGGCTTATTTAGAGACATATTTAAGAAAAACAGCTTTAGATATTTATGTTACAGCCAAAAGACTAAAACAAGATGAAATAAGATTAAGAATGGCTGGAGGAGAAAATCCTAGAAACTTCACTAGTTTTATTCGAGAAATAATTATAGGAACTGACCCAAGTAGAGACAATGTTTATGAACAAAATAAAGTCTTAGAAGAACTGGAAAAAACTAAGTTTAAGTAATATGAAGTACATACAACTGTTTTTATTAGACTTTGAAAGACTAGTTAGTACAGCAGGATTAGCTTTTGATGTAAATGTATTAGATAGACTATATAGAAAGATTCCACCACCATGGAATGATAAAATTAAAAATGAGATAGAAAACTGGAATGGAAGAGGAACAACTATTAGCGCCACCATAAAATTTATAACAGATAAATTAAAAGAATATTGTATAGAAAAAGTAGCTAGAAAGCAATTAAAGAAATTAAATTACTCTTTTTGTTCAGATTTATACACACCTCAAAGTTATGATTATAGAAAGAAAAAGAAAAAAGTGTATAGAAAAGATAAAGGATATAAATATAAAAGACAATATCAAAATAGAAAAAGATACAATATTAGACAATGTGTTGTAGGTTTCTTTATTTACAATGGAAAATATCTATACTTATACAAGCTGGCTCGACAACCAAGCTGGTTGTCGAGTTGGTCGGCAACTAGCGTGGTTGCCGAGTAGCTCGACAACCGTTGCTCGGCAACCATCATGGTTGAGTTGCTAGTTTGGTTGCGATGGCTCTACAACCTTGTCCAAATAAACCCTATACAAATATAACATAGCACATTAAAGAATTCAAAAGAAGATCACAACAAAAATACCCATTTCTTATTTCAAAAATAAAAATCCAGAAGAACCTCAAAATATAATGTGCAATTAAACAAAAAAATATGCAAAAAGGAAAATAGTTTCACCTTTTAACAATGCAGTTGAAAATGGTCTGTGATTCTCGTGAAAAAATTCAATCAAATCGGACAAGAATACTTGGCCGGTCAAAAATGCTTGGAACTAAACATTTTTTCTGAAGTTTCGACAAGAAAAAAATCTTGTTAAGTGAAAAAAATTAGAAAAAGACAAAGGAAATGAAAAACCCATACATATATATTTTAAAAAAAAAATGTGAATATAATTTACTCGACAATGAACAATAATTTATCGTTCATTGCCGAGTTGCTTCGGCGATGGTGATCCTAACCAAATTCAATGAATTGACATAGAGAATATTGGACTTCCATAATCCCTATGCAATCGGTCATAACATTTTCTATCCGGCCATATCTTGAGTCGGAAAATGCAAAAACCCAAGCGAATGGCATTGGTGAAAAATAAAAATATGAATATCATGCAACTCAAAAGGATGACAAAATCTTCAACCAATAGTTTCACCTTTTAACAATGCAGTTGAATTGGATCTGTAATTCTCGTGAAACAATTCATTCAAATCGGACAAGAACTACTTGGCGGGCCAAAATGCTTGAATATATGAATTTTGCATATGTATGTAGGAATTGGAGAATGTGGAAAAAGGGTGGAAGAATTATATATATATATATATATATATATATATATATATATATATATATATCCGGATGGATCGGAGGAAGAATGACGAATTTTGACTTGTGACTTGAATATCAAAGAATAAAAACTTGGAAGATGCTTCAAAGGAACGGAGTAGATTTCTTTATTTACAATGGAAAATATCTATACTTATACGAGCTTGCTCGACAACCAAGTCGGTTTGTCGAGTTGGTCGGTAACCATAGCAACCGTTGGTTGCCGAGTTACTTGGCAAACCGTTGGTTGCCGAGTAATACTTATCTGAGCTTGCTCGACAACCAAGCCGGTTGTCGAGTTGGTCGGTAACCATAGCAACCGCTGGTTGCCGAAGTTACTTGGCAACCGCTTGGTTGTCGAGTTACTCGGCAACCATCACGGTTGAGATGCTAGTTTGGTTGCAATGGCTCTACAACATTGTCCAAATAAACCCCATACAAATATAATATAGCACATTAAAGAATTCAAAAGAAGATCACAACAAAAATACCAATTTCTTATTTCAGAAATAAAAATCCAGAAGAATCTCAAAATATAATGTGCAATTAAACAAAATAATATACAAAAAAGAAAATAGTTTCACCTTTTAACAATGCAGTTGAATTGGGTCTGTGATTCTCGTGAAAAAATTCAATGAAATCGGATAAGAACTAATTGGCTGGCAAAAAATGCTTGGAACCAAACATTTAAGTTTCGACAAGAAAAAAATATTGTTTAATGAAAAAAATTAGAAAAAGACAAAGGAAATGAAAAACCCACACATATGTATTAAAAATAAATAAATAAATCGTGAACAGTAATTTACTCGGCAATGAACTCGACAACATTAGATTTGCTTTTTTTTACACGTGTTGGACATTGGCCAATTTTTATTTTTTATTTTATTTTAGGAATAATTGCATGAAAAGTCCCAATCGTTTCAATAAAAATATAAAAATGGTCACTTTACCACATCACTTTACCAAGACCGTTTACGAATCTTAGTTATTTAATTTTTTTTATACGAATTATGTGCTTATTTAGTTTTGTTTTTCTTATTATAATTTCAATACTTTACTTAATTAATTGTATTAAATGATATGTTAAAAAATATGTTTTTCATATTTATTATTTACGTATTATATATTTAATATTTTTTATACGTATATATTCAAGTAATATCTACGTGCAACCTAAACATAAAATTTATCCCTATATTTTTCACGAACGTGCAACACACGTAGCAAAAACATAAAATTTATCCCTATATTGGCGTCGACAATTGATGGGAAATCTATTTTGACTTTTTTGCATGTGCATTTTTGAACTTTTATCACCAGTGCAATTAAGTCCGCGATTTTTTGTGGAGCTACCAAAGGGACCTAGTCGACCTATATAATTTGAGCCCCAATAATTAAACCACAACCAAGTCGATCCAGGATTGTACAATATATATAATTATAATTATTAGTCTCTGTTCATACAACTAAAGGCGAGACTATAATGTCAGATTATATAAAATCACATAGAATATAATTTTAATTCTCTGGAATTACATCTTCTTGACTTGTCAACTTAATGTCTTACCCCGTCAGACATCGAATAGTCCAAAATGACCATTTCACCATTTTAATTATTTTCTCACTTAAAGCTATAATTTCCTTCATCTGTTTCTTTGTGATCAAATTAAATCACAAAATTGATTTATTTGTCGGTAAGCTGATCTTAGATTTAAATTGCTTAGAAAAAAAATACTTAAGCGGACTAATTTATCCATCGAATAGGGTGACGATTTCTGAACGCAAATTTCTGCTCACTACTGCACTTGCCCTAAGTTTTAATATATTGAAATATTTGACTATATCTATTGATCTTAGTCCATTGGTACATAAAAAACTTTCGAGTTTACGAATAGAAACTACTGTCCCGTTACCGATTTAAGTAATCTATTAGGTAGTCGCATGGAGTTTATTTTCTTCACACGATCATACTATAGAATTTAAATTACACACATAGTCGTGTCTAATACACTTCTATGTGTACTAGTACCATTACTCCCGAGGTCTACTCGCCATGGTCAAGACAAACTGGATACACTAATTGGTAGAGTAACTGACCCCCGCAACCGTATAAGAACAAAATGCCGACATTTGTTCACCGGACAAATCAACTCGATCAAAACACGTGTCTTATTTATCTGTGCTTCTTTGTGCAAACACCTATCTTATGTTATCATGAAGCGTTCGAAATCACTTATTCGCATGCTCTAATAATAGCTGTAAAATATTGTTCATAGTTCAATTATTTAATGCATGTATGTAATATAATTAGTGGCTTAAAAAATTTGGAACTTTTTAAAACCCGAGTTAAGACAAAGATCTTCACGTGAGAAGACTCTAATATAAACGCATCTATTCTGACTTGCGACCACGTTACAAGCTAACTAGCATCCTAAATTAATTTTAGATTTTTTTTTTAATATTTGAAACTTTAATTAAATCGTAAAATCTAACATATTATATTAATCAAATTGATCTATAGAGAAATTATTGCATTTTTATATTTCAACACTTTTATTATCTCTTCAACTTTTCTTTTAAGTTTGTCACGAGACTTTGGCATATTTTCCCACATTCATGTAATATGTAATCTATATGTAATAGAAAGTCTTCTTCAGTGCTTAATCTGAAATTATACTTTTTAAATAGTAAATGCATGACTAATTATTTCTTGTATAATTAAAGAGAGTATTGCCCTTTTATACTTTATTTTTCTTTAACACCTTTTGAGCTACTTTGGGGACATTTTTGTGGTAGAAGATTTTCTTCTCTAGAAATTGAAAAGTAGGCTACAAATTTATTTGCTTTAAAACAGTGCAAACATAATAAACTTATTCTTAGAATACTATGAATAAAAATACAAGTTTACAATTTCTTGGACAAAACTAAATTTTTAACAAGATAATATATGAATTTCTTTTACTAACATCGTTCTAGAATTGGCATAGATTTGATTTGCTTCTTATAGACGGGTTTGGAGGTAGAACTCTTCTTTATTTTCATTTTTTGAATTTAATTGATGTATGTAATCATCCGCAATTTGATCTAATTTCATAATATTATATAGAGAATTTGGCACAAATAGTTCATAATCTTTGCTTTCAGTGTAGAAATGGTCCATAATAAATATTTGTTTGACAACGACATCTATTACGTATGTGTTTTGGGTATTTATTTGATAAAAAGTCCAATGTATGTTTAATTTTAATTAGAAAAAATTGCAGTTGGATTCTCAACTTTTACAAAAGTACAAATGAGTCCAGTATTTTTATATTGAATTAAGACTTTATTGACCAAATTAATAATATACGTAAGTATTTTGTTATATTTTACGAACTATTATGAAATAACTAAAATTTAATCTCATAATTAACAAACGTGTCAAATAAAATTATTAACAAACGTGTCAAATAAAATTTAATCTCAT
This sequence comes from Forsythia suspensa, assembly GCA_023638005.1. Classification (NCBI taxonomy): domain Eukaryota; kingdom Viridiplantae; phylum Streptophyta; class Magnoliopsida; order Lamiales; family Oleaceae; genus Forsythia; species Forsythia suspensa. The sequence continues at coordinate 30,832,004 of CM042674.1, read as the reverse complement.
AATTAACAAACGTGTCAAATAAAATTATTAATTTTATTATTATGTAATTACATTATTTACTATTTCAAATTTTATTTTATGGGTATAATAAAAAAAAGAAAAATAACTTTAATACAATTAGAGTTCTAACTTTATTTTTCATATTTTAATTTATCGTTTTATTATTATTCAAAAATAAAGAACACATAATTTGTAAATTAATTTTTATTAAAATTTTTATGTTAAATAAAAATATAATAAGTTTAGTTCAATATTATAAAATTATATACGTCATTTTATTGTTTATTTATCTTAATTTTTATTCAAAATTTTAATTAATTATATCATTAATATATCATGATAATAATAAAATATAATTACAATAAATTTAGATGGGAAGTGTCTCTGTCTACAACAACCAAATCGTCTAAAATCCACACTTGTTGCCTAAAAACCACGGAATCCTACACGGAATAGAAAACGTTCTCGACCGTCATCATCAAAATGGTAAATTAATCCTAGCCGTTCATTCCCCATCTCATAATCTATAAATAGGATCACCGGGCCCTTCATTCACTGTGGTGATGGTATTATGGTGTTCTCGTTGTCTTTTGGTTAGCTTTCGGTAATTTAAATATTTGATATGGTTTCCGATCAAAAAAAAAAAAAAAAAATATTTGATATGGTTAAGTTAGGAAATTTTAATGGTTTGATGGAGTTATTTCCCCATCTGGATCCTCGTATTTTTTTAAAATACTTTGGACTCTTTGTTTATCCCCTGAATGTGAAGATGTTGTGAATTCCAACTATGACGATAGATATACTGACAATAACTCCGAGAATCTTTGGAAGGATTGGGTTTTTGGTGCGATTGCCTGGTCCGGGGACTAGTATTCCGGTATTTTCTTGATTCTGATAGTTTGAATCTTGGCTTTTATGATGATTTTTTGGTGGTTTTGGCCGCATCCCTTCATTTTGTGGGTATTTCTTCATTCTTTCAGCGGTTTTTTGCTTTTGGTTTTTTGGTGAGTGTTTAATCTTTTGGTAATTTGAACTGATTTCAATTACCGGATTGAGAGTGGAATGGTTTTATGGAGTTCTTCCCCATGTAGATTCTCCTATTTTTTTTTTTTCATAAACTTGGGTTGTTTATTCCCGAATCCTAACGTGAAGACATTGTGATTTCTTGCTTGGGTGATAGATATATTGGCAATTATTCCAAGAATCTTCGGGAGGATGTCTTTTGGTGCCATGCCTAATCCGGGAACTAGTATTCTGGTATTTCTTGATACTGGTTATCTTAATCTTGGATCTTTTTCATGATTCTTTGGTGGTTTTAGGCTTTTAGCCCGTTTTCCTTCGTATTGTGGGTTATTCTTCATTGCTTTGGCGGATATTGCTTTTGGTATCTGTGCGACTGTTCAGTCTTTTGGTAAGTTGAACTGATTTCAACTACTGGATTGAGGTGTGAAATGTAATGGTTTGATGGAGTTCCCCCAGATTTTCCTATATTTGCAATTTTTTGAATTTCTTGTTTATTTCCAAAATCCTAACCCGAAGAATATCATCATTACTTGATACATACTGACAATTATGCCAAGAATCTTCTGAAGGATTGGGCTCTTGGTATTCTGTAATCCGTGGATCTTTTTTATAATTATTAGGTGGTTTTAGCCTGTTTTCCTTCGTTTGGTGGTCATTCCTCCTCGCTTTGCTGATGTTTCTGTTCTATCTTTTGGTAATTTGAACTGATTTCATTTACTGGATTGAGAGTGGGAAAATTTTAATGGTTTGATGGAGTTTATCCCCCTTTAGATTCTCTTATCTTTGCACAAACTTTGGATTTTTCATTTATTTTCAGAATCCTTACGTGAATATATTGCAATTTCATACTGAAAATTATTCCAAGAATCTTCGGAAGGATTAGGTTGGTGCCATTGCCTACGAACTGAGGTGATTAAATTGTTCCTGAAATGGTGGTTTGAATTTCCAAGATAATGTAATATACTGTATCCTTACAGGGTTATTTCCAGGATATAGATTCAGAAATATATAAATGTGGACAATTGGTCATACAAACAACTGTGGTTATGGTTCTGTCAGTTTCCATTAGGCATTACCTTGTTCCTGAAGGGATATTTCCAATGCTAAAGGTTTACAATAAGAATAAGTGTTGCAATTTGGTTGGACCTTCTTTCTCGAAAACCTCTTCTGAAGCGAAATCCATTCATTATTTTATGTGGTTTATACGGTGTTTTTCAAGGAATCCACTGTAGAAGGGACAGAGAATTTTCTCCTCGTGTTTTTGAGTCATAGCATTTGTTGTCTCATTTTAGATGATGGTACCCTATCCTGTCAATCTGTGTATGCCTGATTCTTTTCGCTATATCTAGATTTTCATCCCTGTTTATTTATTTCCTCCCACTCAGATTTTTTTATTGGTTGAGTGGTGTGTGCAGTTTTCAATTCAGTGGCTAAGACGTGGAGTAGGTTGGACTCGAATTTTTGCTGCTTGAATCCATGATTTAAATACACCTTGAATTCCATTGAAAAATTTTAATGGACGATGTTACAGGCGGTGGTGAAGATCTTTGCTAAAAATCAAGATTTTGTCTGGTCATTGGGATTATTTATATTCATTATTTGATCCCCGTACAAAAGGCTTTCTTTTGTTTTTTATGAGTTCTCTGTTTCTCTAGGAATGACATTCTTTAGTTGTCTTCAGGGTGGTGGTGCAGAAATATCTTATATTGTTTTCTGTGGTTTGTTTGAAATTATGTTTTGCCAGTTGTTGGGAATATGATCTTCACTCTTATATTGGTAGAGAATACGGTTCCCTTTGGTGCTCTGCTTGTTCTACAGATGGAAATCCTTGTGGTCAAAGTTATAGGATATTATTGGGAAAAAGGTGTAAGATTTTCCTTTGTTCGATTTCTGGTTCAACAATTTCAGTTTGAGGTTTTGGGGGTGTTATCGAGATTGATCATTTTATAAGGTGATGTGAAGGGATGCTTTGCTGAAGCTACATTTGCGGTGGCCATTTGTAACCTTCCCCAATTTTGTCTCTAAATCAAATGGAAGTGTAGACCTGTTTCGGTTTTTTCATACAAAAAGCCTTTGGTTATTTGATGTTTCTTCATGTGCAGTCAGAGTCACAGGAAGAGAATAATGCTGTGATGGAGAAACTAAGAAGGTTAACATTTTTGTGTGTTTCTGGTTACTAATGTTGTTGGCCTTTTTAATGAGTATTATCTCTCTACCTTTCTAGACAAGCATTTTTCGATATCTTGTCATATTTTTATCAACTTTCTCCGCTCCCTTGATTCTGGATTATTCTTTCCCTCATTTCTTTTAGAAATTTAGAGAGTGGAGGGTATTAACTTCACTCTTATATTGGTACAGAATTCGGTTTTCTTTGGTATTGCTTCATCTACTGGTGGAAATCCTTGTGGTCAAAGATAATGGATACTAATGGAAATAAGGGTGTAAGATTTTCCTTCGTTTTCCTTGTTCATTTTTGGTTCAACAGTCTTAGTTTGTGTTTGGGGAGTTAAGGTGGAGATGGGGTGGCGTAAAGGGAAATCAATTCGTTGCACATTTGCAATGGTGATTTGAAACATTCCCAGTCTCTGCTCTACATATCGGGATGTAGACATTTTGAGGTCTTTTTTTATAATGCCTCAGGTTCTTTGATATTTCTCCATGTGCAGACAGATTGACATTGACAGGAAGAGGATAGTCCGAAACGAAAACTAGTAAGGTCTTAAGTTTTTGTGTGTTTTGGTTTACGAATTTTTTGACCTTTCTTGAATGAGTTTGTTTTCACTGAAACTGTGAACAAGCTTTCTCCTTCCTCGATTCTGATTTTGTTATTTCCCTTATTTTTTGCCATCCCATATTATAGATCAAGATGGAAATTTAAAAAAAACTTTGGATTGAGCATCACATAGCCATTGAACTTGTCTATCAATTCATTCATTTAAGGGGCGTCGTATTATATATTTTACCTACTTCTTTTCAATCTACCATGTATCTTGAATTTTTAATGTAGGTTTAGTTGTTCAACCACTTTTGGCTAAGCTTCGACTATCTCTAGGTTGTTGTTGTTGTTGCTGCTACTGCTCCTTTGGTTAGTAACAGGTGGTTTTTTCGAAGTGCTCGCAATTTGCAAAGGCTTGTACAGAGTTATATATTTCCTTTGGTGATTTCGGTTAATATTTTAGACGTTGTTGAACGAACAACCTTAGGTTTTTTGGTGTTCCACGTGTAGACAGAGATTCTTCGAGGAAGAGGATAAAATGATATGTGTGATTGTTACATCACCAAAGGTTCTGCATGGGATTCTTGGAGTGGGATTGCACACAAATTTTTTGCTCGTGGCCTATTCAGCTACTGAAACTATTTTCAATAGTTTGGTAGACTCCACATCTCTCCCTAACTCTCGCACACAAATTCAGTCCATTTGTGCATAGTCTCTGTATGATTGCATTCACAATTGTTGGTAAGGTGCTTCATTCTAGTGATATTTGCGAGTTGAACCTGGCTGGTTCTGTATAAGATTCAATTGAATTTCCACTGTGGCAACACTTGCGTTTTGGTTGCTTTCTGGTTTAAAAACATTATATTTTGAGGTTATATTGATGATCACCTTCATCTGGCTAGATTTGAAGAGGCTATTACAGAGCAGTAACCGTTCCATTGCAGAATCTCTTTTTCTAAATACAACAGCAACTTGATTTATTTCCCAACGAGGTACCTTTAATGATCAAGGGTTAATTATGATGTTGGCTTTTACTTTCATTCCGGCAGCAGCTCAAAATTCCATGAAGTGCAAAAGTTCTCAATTATCTGGTTCAGATCGTCTGCTCTTAAGATATTTGCTTTTGTAGAAACATTTTCTTTCTTTCCCTAGTTAGAATCTTAAATAGAATTTCATGGTGGCTATATTTCCAGTAGAGGCGATGTTGGAGAACACTCTTTATGAGATTCATAAGAAGTAAGTTACAATTGTTACTTCTGCTATTGAAAATACTGATTGACTTGCCGGTAAATTGATATTAATAATTTTGGTGGCGGCTTCACATGCTTACATGTTATGTTCATCTTTATGTGGCTAGATTTGAAGAGGCTATTACAGATACATATGATTAATCAGCTTGTATTTGTTGTTCTCGGCAGTTACCATTCCATTGCAGAATCTCTTTCTAAATACAGCAGCAACTTGATTTATTTGCTATTGAGGTACCTCTCACAATTATTAGGGGTTTAATTAGAATGTTAGGATTTACTTTCATTCCTGAAGCCGCTCACATTCCATGAAGTGCAAAAGTTAGCTATTTCTCGATGTTCGTATTTCGTATCGTCTGCTCTATGATATTTGCTTTTGGAGCAACATTTCCTTTCTTTCCTAGTCAGAATCTCAAATAGAATTTCGTTGCGACTATTTTTTCGTCGGAGGCAATGTTGGAAAATACTCTTTTCGAGATTTGTAAAAAGTCAAGTTACAATTGTTACTTCTTCTATTGAAGATTTTGAATGACTCTCCAGCAACTCGATATTAATTATGTTGGTGGCGTATTCTCATGCTTAATTAATCAGCAGGTATTTTCTGTCCTTTTGTTTTCCAGATTTTATTGTTGTTTTCTCTCATCTTCTTTTGCTATGTGACTTCATTTGAATTGAATTGTTTGCTCAATTTGTTTCCCTTGGGCAAATTTCAGAGAGCAGAGGTTATTAAATGTTGCTTCTTCCAATCTTCTGAAGTTCATAGTTGTTTGCTATGGTTTGGGGGCAGACCACCATTCCTGCATCTTGGTACTACTTGACATCAGCCTTTTTATGAGTTGCTCTGTTCCTTGGGAACCTACAGTCTAACTGGTCTTTAGGGTAGTGGTGAAGCAATATCTTTACTTTGTTTTCTGGGTTAGTTTGAAATTAAGTTTTTCCAGTTGCTTGGAATGGGATCTTCACTCTTATATTGGTAAGGAATCTTGTTTCCTTTGGTGCTGCTTCATTTGCTGGTGGAAATCCTTGTGCTCAAAGATAATGGGTATTAATTGAAGATTTTCCTTTGTTTTCCTTGTTCAACAGTCTCATTTTGTGGTTTGGGAGAGCTAGGCGGAGATTGACCATTTAATGGTGGCATGAAGGGAACTGCGGCTACATTTGCACTGTGTGATTTGAAAACTTCCCTAGTCTCTACTCTACATAAATGAAATGTAGACTCTTTTAGGTCTTTTCATATAAAATGCCTTAGGTTCTTTGTTATTTATTCGGGTGCCAGATTAATTGACAGGAAGAGGATAATGCGTGATATGAAAACTAATAAGGTCTAAGTTTTTGTGTGTTTTGGTTTTTATGGATTTTTTTGCCTTTGTGAATAAGTTTGTTTTCTCTGCCTTTCTAAACAAGTCACGCCCCATCTGATTATATATTTCCTTCTCTTCCGGTAAGCTTTTGCTCTATGACCAACTTTTCTCCCTCCTTGATTCTGATTTTTAAATATCAAGATGCTAATTCAAAAGAACTTGGATTTTGCATCATGCAGGCGATTAACATATTGTCAGTACACTGTACACCATTTATTTAGGAGCAGTTGTGTTATATATTTTCCTTTTTTTTTTTCAATCTACTTCATATCTTGGGATTTTTGGTAAGGTTAAGTTGTTCAACTACTTTTGGCTTCAGTATCAATGGACTACTTTTGTTTGAGAAGCCTTGACTATCCCTGGATTGTAATTGTTATTATTTATTATTCAGGGATCATTGTTTATCTTTATCACCTACGATCTCTGGATTATTGGTTTGGTTAGCAGAAGGTGGTGTTTTAGCAATGCTGGCAAATCTGAAATCACAATGTGCTGTTGTTTGCTAAGGTTTGTTTAGAGTTGTATCTTTCCTTGTGATTGGGGTTTACATTTTAATTCGTCTATTGGTACAAATGTTTTGGGTTTTTTCGGTGTTCACAGAGATTCTTCAAAGAAGAGAATAACACTTGTGATAGAATGATTCTTAGTTCATTGTCTTTATGTGCAACTAACTTTTATCTCCTTGACTATTGTTTTCTCACTAAATTAGACTTCTTCCCTCCCTGAATTGATCTTGTTACAGATACAAAAAAATATGTTATTTATTGCTATCCTTCAATCTGGACATTCAAGATTTATTGAATATCATAATAAAGCTAGTTATGATAGAAGAGGGTTTTTAGGAGCAGTCGGATCTTTATACGTCTCTTCTCCACCTTGCAAGGTAAGCAAGAAATCTTCTCATATTTATCCCAAATTATAGGCTACTTGCTTTATACAGGATATATTAAATTTTTACTTTTCCTAATATACCTTGCAAGGTAAGCAAGAAATAGATTGAAAAATAGATCGATTGTCCAACTCACATTGTAAAATAGATCAATTGTCCAACTCACATTGTCTTGGCAATTCTAAGATTTCCTTAACTTTAAGGTGTGGGTAACCTGTGATGGTGGTGTTGGTTGGGAGGCTGCAGGATGATGTGTGAAAAACTGAAAGGTGACTGCAGGTTCTTTTTATCTCTCGGCTCTGACTGCTCTTATTTGCAATCTAATGGCTCTTCATTTCTCCTTTCTTCAAGATATAGAATCAAGTTCTATTGGTTGATTGTTTTAAACAATATGCTTCTGAAGCTCGGTAATGGAGATTGCTCATTCTGGTGATATTTGTGAGTTGAAATTCCTTCCTAGCTGGTTCTGTATGTGGTTCAATTCAGTTTCCCCTGTGGCAAAACTTCTGTTTGGTTAATTCCTGGTTTAAAAACATTATATTTTGAGGTTATGCAGATGTTCATGTGGCTTGATTTGAAGAGGCTATTGCAGATATCTATGATTAATCAGCTTGGATTTGTTGCTTCTTGCTTTATTTGACGGTGACAACAGAAACCATTTCATTGCAGAATCTCTCTTTCTAAAAACAGCAAAACTTATTGGATTTATTTGTTAACGAGCATCCTTGACACAATTAAGGGATTAATTGCAGAATCTCTTTTTCTAAAGGCTGCAAAACTTATTGGATTTATTTGTTAACGACCATCCTCGACACAACTAAGGGATTAATTAGAGCATTCCATATTTTTTTTTTGATTTGGCTTCATTCGGCAGCTGATTTCAGTAGTTCCATTTATAAGTACAAGTTCCATTTTTTTGGATGTTCAGATCTTCTTCTCTGTAGCATTTGCCTTTGGAGCAACCCCCCCAGTTGAATTCCTTACAAGGACAAGTTTCTTCATAACAATTTTTCAAGAGAAGAAGAAGTTCAATTATCCTCTTCTTCACTGAAATTAAATGGTTGAGCAGAGTTTCAGAAGAATTATAACGTTTTCCTAAGGTTGCTTATTTAATTTGCTCTACTAGAAATTAAAGGAAAGATCCCAAAAGAAAGCTCGCAAAGCCATTTATTTTGTGGACAGCAAATGGACACGAGTGAATTCTTTACATGAAGACCGGGGGTGGGACCTAAAATCCATAAAAGCAAATTGATGGAAAAATAGACTGATATCGTGGCATTTACCCAGTAATTAATTCCTCTTGTGACTGCATTCTCAACCTAGAAAAAAATTATCCTTTGGCATGCTTATGAAGAAATTGGCATTAACAAGACAAAGACACCTTGCAGTCTTGGCCTATTCAGATACTGAAACTACTATCAAGTCTGGTGGACTCTACATCTCTCCCTAAACGTCGCATTCATTCCATTCGTTTATTTTCTGAATTTTTTTTGCGAATATAATGCAATTTCCTGGCATGTGTTCGACATGTTGACAATTATCCCAAGAATCTTCAGAAAGATTAGGTTTTTGGTTCCATTACCTGCAAATTGAGGCCATTAAATTGCTCCTGAAACATTGTTTCGCTTGTTTCCAAGGTAATGTGACATCTTTTTAGATGACGGTATTCTATGCTGCCAATCTGTTTATTCCTGATACTTTCTAATATATCCCACTCAGATTTTTTCCATAGTATGAGTTGTGCAGTTTTCATTTCAGTGGTTAAGATGTGGAGTTGTTGGACTCGAACTTTTGCAGCTTGAATCTATGTTGTTGGTTTTAACTACTGTGACCTTGACTTCCATTGGAAAATTTAATGGACGGTTGTTTACCGAAAAGCATGTTCACATGCTTACATGTTATGTTGCTTTGTTTCCTTATATTCCTAGTATTGCTTTCACCAAGGTGCTTATGTTTTAAGGTAATGCTGGACTCTTTTTCAGCCGACTGATAACTGATCAACTTTCTGTTACATTGCCATCTGATATATTATGGAGGTATTAGGTTAGATATGTGCTGTTGGTAGCTGCTCAGTGAGGTTTTGTGGAAGCTGGAGTCCATCCCTGAGTTGTATTAATTCTCAACTCGTGACTGCATCAAATGCACACTAAATGTAGGAGGGTTGAATCTTATTGGGATTTTTGGTGCATATTGTTGCATTAATGCCAGTCGAATTCAATTTTCCTTCTTCTTCCTTGATTTTCTACCCTTGGTGTAATATTGGTCAATGTGTCTCTTTCGCGAATTATCACTCAGTCAACAGAAGGGGACAAAGTCATGGCCCTTGATATTTTCGGACACCAGCACTAAATCCTAAGCTTTCTTTATTGGAGAGGAAATCTGGCCTTCTTCTTTAGGGTACATATTTAAGCCATCTTCTGTCTTTCTTGTTTCTGTTCTCCAGAATGTATTGTTGTTTTTCCTCTTCTTTTATTATGTGAGTTTGTTAGAATTGAATTGTTTTCTTAATTTGTAACTCTTGGGGAAATTTCAGAGAGCAGCAGTTGTTAAAAGTTGCTTCTTCCAATCTTCTGAAGTTCATAGTTGTTTGCTGTGGTTTGGGGCAGAGCACCGTTCCTGATATCTTGGTACTACCTGACATCAGCCTTTGTACGAGTTCCTCTGTTTCTCAGGAACCTGCAGTCTTCAGGGTGGTGGTTAAGCAATTTCTTTACATTATTTTCTGGGTCAGTATGGAATAATGTTTTCCAGTTGCTTGGAATATGATCTTCACACTTACATTGGTACAAAATTCGGTTTACTTTGGCGCTTCTTCATCTGCAGGTGAAAATCCTTGTAGGTAAGTTGTTCAACCACTTTTGGTTTCAGTATCAACGGACTACTTCAGTTTGACAAGTCTTGACATATGGAAATTATAGCCTGTTATTATTTATATTATTCAGGGTGATCATAGTTTATTATTATCACATGACTTATGTCTCTCTGGATTATTGCTTGAGTAGAAGGTGGTGTTTTAGAAGTGCTGTTAAATCGGAAATCACAATCTACTGTTGTTTGCTAAGGTTTGTTCGGAGTTGTATCTTTTCTAGTGATTTAGGTTAATATTTTATGCGTCTCTTGGTACAAAAGACTTGGGTTAATATCTTCTTAACAATTCTATGATCATTTCTTTAAGGTGTGGGTAACCTGTGATGGTGGTGTTGGGAGGCAGTAGGATGATGCGTCTTCTAAGGGTGAAAAATGAAAGTTGGCTGCAGGTTCTTTGTATCTCTCTGCTTTGACTGCTCTTGTTTGTAATCCAATGGATCATCATTTCTCTTTTCTTCAGGATATCAAATCAAGTTCGATTGGTTTAAACAATATGCTTCTGAAGCTCAGTAATGGAGATTGCTTCATTCTGGTGATTTTGTGGGGGAAATTCCTTCCTGGCTGGTTCTGTATGCAGTTCAATTCAGTTTTCCGTGCAGCGATACTTCTGTTTGGTTGATTCCTGGTTTAAAAACATTATATTTTGAGGTTATATAGATGTTCGTCTGGCTAGATTTGAGGAGGCTATTGCAGATATCTATGGTTAATGAGCTTGGATTTGTTGCTTCATTTGCTAGTGACTGCAGAAACCATTTCATTGCAGAATCTCTCTTTCTAAAGACAGAAAAACTTATTTGATTTATTTCCTGACGAGCTTCCATGACAAAATTAAGGTTAAAGCGTTACATTTATTTTTTTCAATTTGGCTGGCTTTCATTTTGGTAGCTGATTTCAATAGTTCCATCCAAGTACAAGAAGTTTTCAGTTTTTACGGATGTTAAGATCCTATTTGCATTGGACAGAATGTTGGAAACAGGAGCAGAGCCAAGAACGTTATCTCGTGGTGATGTGATTTAACTGAGACTACAAATTTTTGAACATAGTAATAAAACAATATTATTAAAAAATGTTATATGATCAAGAGAGCAGAGTTCCATTATCCTCTTTTTCAGTGAAATTAAATGATTGAGCAGAATTTCAGAAGAATAGAGATATCCTACTTGAAATTAAAGAAAAGATCCCAAAAGGAAGCTTGAAAAGCCATTTATTTTGTACAGAAAATGGACTAGCAATATTGTACAACAGAGTCATGACTAGCAGGTGGCTTAAACTGGTGTAATGGGGATTATGCAAATTCTTGTTTGATTTCAAGAAAATCAACAAAGGTGGAAAACTCAGGTCAAAAACATCTTTTTGTTAGCTTAGTAATATGTTTATTCTAACATTATCTGAAACTTTATGTGGTGAATCCTGGTCACAGAAACAGAAGGATGGCAGGCACTATCTCCTCGTCATTCCTTAACTCTGAGGACCGGGATGGGACCTAAAATCCAAAAAAGAAACTGGTGGCAAAATAGAGTGCTCTCAACATAGAAAAATCATTATTTGACATGCTCATGAAGAAATTGGCATTAACAAAACACCTTGCTGTCTGAGCAAAACAAGCAAAAGCAACCGAAAAGCAGGACAGGAGCTATTTATTTGATGTTATAGACAACAAATTGCTTTTGTTTCTACTTTTCATAGATATTTCTGCTTAAGAAAACATTGTGGGAGACTTTTCTAATCCATGCACTGGAATGTCTGGACATACAGTAGCAGTAGCAGGAAAATTTTTGTCCGCAAAATCCAGTGCAACTGCCCCCACTGGGCCTCAAGCAGCTGCAGCTCTGCCTCAGGTTGGCAAACTGGCTTTGGAGATGTGTAAGAAGTCAGTTCGGTGGCTCTCTACACATGCTTGCTTATGTGTGTATGTATGCTTGTGGTGTTGCTTTATTTGCCTTGCAATTCTGAGTACTGCTTTCACCAAGGTGCTGATGTTTTGCGGTAATGTTGGACTCTTTTACAGTCTACTGATAATAACCGATCTAGATGCTTCTCACTATCGTATATTATGTTATCTTTAATTAAACACAGTAGCATATGGTGTAAAAGATGGGACAGAAAGTAAAGAGGTATTGTGGTATATGGAGTCCAGCTCTAAGATATATTAATTCATGTCTGGTCACTGCATCAGATGCATACTAACTGTGGGAGGTTTGAATCTTGTTGGTGCTTTTGGTATTTATTATTGCATTAACCCCCAGTGAAATTCATATTTCTTCTTCTACCTTGATTTAATATGTAGTTCAATGCCTCTCTTTTTGGCTTTCCTTGTGTTGTATCCGAGTACACAAGTGTCATGCTTAGTCTTATTTATTCTTGGTGTGGAGTACCAGCTCAGCTTATTACTGTGACCTACCCTGTCCAAGCATGGGAACGGAGACCGAAGTATCTAGTTGGACATCGGTGTGTGCATTAATAGTACATGACTGATCCCCTCATTAACCTGATCTAAAGCAAAGGTTTAATGACTCACTGTTAGAAAAGTGACAAAGTCATGGTACTGGATGTTTTCCTTGGGCATCAGCACCAAGTTCTAAGCTTTCTTTACTGAAGTGGAAAGCAGCATCCGACCTTGGTACCATGTAATAGGTTTGCCACCTAATAAGCAATATGACAAGACATGCTTACTATGGCTCTAAGACGCAAGTTTCAAGGATCTCTAACACCTGTCCAAACCAACCAAAGGGAACTAAAAAGTGCCTCTGTAATAAGGTACACTGTCCTAAGCGCGTTCAAATCAATAATTATATGGCATTGATGTGACCGACAAAGCATATTACAAGTACAAGGTGGCTAGAGGCATTCGATAAGCAGTCTTGTTTGCATTAATCTGTTAGTGTGTTAAATTGAGCTCATACCCTGTCTAACTTAAGCATCGGACCCGACGCTAAAGTGCCTCATACCTCAGTCCGACAGCTAAAGTATATGATTCTGATAGTATTTTTGGACATTTTTCTGCTCCTTTCCTGGGAACTTTGATATTCGTTGGTAGAAGTGTGAAGTATATGAGTGTGATGGGATATCTTGAAGTGAGAGTAATGTTTAGATATCTATTGCGTGAATTCAAGATTGCACTTCCGATAATAACAGTTTAGTTGTTACTTGTCCTTTTGCATTCTCTGATCAATGTTGCTGAAGTTTTATGGCAAGGACGACAAGCAATTTAGTTATGACATGTAGGGCCATTGGTTGATGCTATGTATGATATTATGATGATCTGGATCAAGAGGAGGTCTATAGCAGTCAGGTGGTGTTGGTATGGTTCCAGGGTGTTGTTCTTTGGGTAAATGGTAACCTTTTTCTTTAGGGTCCATATCTAAACCCTCTTCTTCTGTTTTTGGTTTCCTGGAATGTATTAGTTTTTCTCTCCTTTACTATTTTGAGTTTGTTAGAATTGGTTCCGTCTGGTTATGATTATTTATATATACTCCCTATTCTCTCTCATAACTTCCGATAATTATGGTTTAATTGTATTCACTTTGCAATTTAGGTTCTGAACTAGTTGGTGAATATGTCGAAGTGTGTTTCTCGAGGAGCCTTAGAAGATTGGAAAGTAGATGAGGAAGAACTGTGCTGATCCAAGGAAACCATGTACACGATGGTAATAAAACGTCTCTTGGCTTGGGATTGATGAAACTCTTTATTCTTTTAGGTGTTGAGGGCTCGTTTGAAATCAATTATAATTTTGCTAAAAAATTGAAGTGAAAGTCAACAATTAATTTTAACCACATATTTTAGGGACCCACAATTTCTTACAACTTTTAAACAATACATTTCATCAATTTTTATTAATAAAAGTTGATTTTTTTCAAAATCAAACACACCATAAGTATATTACTTGGTTCCATTGAGATTCAGTTGTGGTCTTCTAATGGAAAATAAGTTGTCCCAGCTTTTAATAATGTAGTTAGTTCCTCTACCCATGTTATATGTTTTAGTTAAAACGGTTTCCAAAGAACTAAATTATGCTTGTTTTGAGAATCTTATTGAATAGGTACTTGGACAGAAATTCCTAAGGTTTTTTGAAGTGGATTTCTTATCTTTATCATCACATCAGTAGTGTGGAATATGTAGGTACTTGCATTATGATGCTATAAGTTGCAATATTTTTGAATAAAAATAGCTGTGTATCTTGATGGTGGATGTAGGAAAATGAAGCTTGGAAGTTGTGATTTACAAATTTTTGTGTAATGTGAGTAAAGGGGCTGCAGTCATGGAACCAATGTACTTTTGTAGCATCTTAGTTTGGTATTAATATCTCAACTTAGTCTCCTGAATATCATAAATAATTCTATTTCCCCATTTCGTAGTCGAAAAGCCCGACTCACAAGGAATTGTTAGATATATAAAAGAATGCTTGGACCTAGATAGTTCATTTTTCTAGAATTTCCCTTCTCCATTTCACAATTCTATCTCTCATAATCTCTCTTTTTGTGACAATTTGAACATTTGCTTATTTGCACCATTATACTTATGTAGTATGTTTATGGAACTCTACTTAGAAGTTCCCACGTAGACAATGTAGTTAGGGTAGATTGCCAACTAGTTTTGCTAGTTGAGATGTCAATGAGAAATAACAGGGTAAAAACCAAATATTTAAGAGAGTTTATGAGCTTTGGCTGTGGTGAGGTGTTTTGGATGTGTGTTGCATATTGTGTTTAAAGTTGCTTCATTCTGTGTTGGTTTTGATTTTGGTAGTAAGACTCGATTTTGGTTTAGGAAGTAGACTCGTAACTCCGCCTGTGTTGCATATTTGCTCGACACAGCCGGTCCCAAGCCCGGAAAAGGAGGAGGGTTGAGTCGAAATATGGTGCAGTTGCTGTGTAAATGAGGATCTTGTATGGTGTACTTTAAAGATTCTCAGGATCTCATTGTATTTATCTCCAGTATGTAATTATTTCCGCCAATCATTAGTTTGCCAATACTTATTGCACCCATAATTGGTGATTGGATTGGTTGCGGTTATGTTGTCTTTTTAACTTTTTGGGTATTCTTCGTTTGTCTCTTTTTTTCGTAATCAACTTTGAAATAATCCTCGTCTTATAATTGGACAACTTTTATCATATTCCACTTGAAAAATAATTATATCTTGTTGAAGTTTATTATATTAGCTACTATTTTAAAAGAAAATCTCATTGACTCGTCAGATGGGAAGGGTAAAGAAGTTGGGGTCACAATGACGCATTCGACCTACTAACCAATGCTGTTTCTTTCTTGTGTGCCTTGGAGACTCAACCTTTTTCGTGCTTTTACTATAAATAACAGATTATGTATACTAATGTCTACTTTTTCTCATAAGTTGTGGTAACTTGGATATAAACTTTTGTAATATATGAATTTTTTGTTTAAACAATCAATATTTGAGAAATATATCTCTAGCAAGAGTATTTTGAATTTGGCATAAATTGTACTAGTCGTTGTGACGTAGAACGTAACAAGAAATAGAAATAGAAATGTGGGAATGGTGCTGAATGGCCGGGTGACCCGGCCAATTTTTCAAAATGGCCGTTGACCAATTTTAGTGTGTAAATTATCAAATATAACCTTTCATTCTTCCCCGCTTATAACCATTTCAAAGGATTTCAAATTCATTTGTATGTGAAAAACGATTTCAAATTCATTTGTCTGTGAAAAAGAGAAGATTCCAAGGTTAGAATTTAACCCATTTCAATGTTAGAATCCAACCCATTTCATTTATGTAAGAAATTTCATTTCAAAGTAGAAATTCATCATTCTTCATCTTTTCTTTTAATTCACGGTAAAAATTGTGGATTTTGTAGTATAAATCATGAAAAAAATATATAAACCTGAGTATGAATCATGATTTTTACTTTAAATTCCTACAAATCTGAGTTGATTTGGATGGATTAATTGAAAAAATCAATCATAATGGTATAAATCTGCGTTAACAGACTTATAGTTCATGTTAACACACTGTTAACAGACTATGGGCCTGCATATCAGTCCCAAGGCCTTATAAGGCCAATATTGGCCTTAATGTGCCTTGGGACCTGTTAATGTGCCCATGGTCTATTAATGTATGTGTTAATGCACTATAAGTTTGTTAATGGTTTACATCGCACCATCTCGTTAACCGAGTCATTAACAGATGCATTTGCCTGCATAACCGGCTATGCGTTAACCGACGTTATAAAGTAAGGGTATTTTAGTCTATTCTACTTAAAAGAGCGCAAAAAACTTATTTGGTATAAGTTAGCTTCTTCTCATGATTCCGAAAGCGTTTGACACGGCCATTTCAAAAACTCACCCAATAGAAATAGAAATAGAGAAGATAAAAAGAAGAAATGAGAGAGAATAGAAAAGAATTAGGGGGAATAAATAATCAATCTTTAATAATCAATAACAGCATATCTTGCATATGAAATCTTAGATTCTATTTATGAGGTAAAGAACTTCTAATAAGATAAAACCTTATCTAATAAAACTAGTTCAATTTAATTTGAGGTAATCAGTTTACTTTCCAGCTTTTCTAATATGCATTTTGGTGGTGTGATGTGTTGCACAAGGTCAAGGTATAGCTTCTCCAATTTAATTAGGGAAACCAATATGGTGTGAAGCCCACCTGTTAAGATGTCTCTAATTTTGTGAAATTTATATGTTGATTCTGTTGCTTTGATCTTAAGCATAAGTTTGGAACATGAATTTCAGTGACCAGCATTAATTTGTCTTCCCGAAAGGACTTTTTACTACCCGTCTTTGTTTTTTGAGCTATTTTTATAGCGTAAAATGTTCTATGTTTTTTTTTTCTGAAGTGAGAAAAGACACCATTGCAAGTGGAGGATGTGACAACGAATGAGAACTAATAGCGATGACAACGATACTTCTAGATTGTTTTTAATTCTAGTACCGAATTGCAATAGCGTGAGAAACTTTGGCTACTATATTGATCTATATAATGTTTGGTTAATAGTTATTTGACATATATGGACACTGATCTGGATATGCGATACGCACACAATAGCACGTGATTTTTCTAAAAAATAGGACAGTGATACGTTAATTTAAAATTTTTAAATCTTTAAATTTTTATATTATATTGTTAGTTTTATTCTTTTTAATATGGGACACGACACATGTCGTTCTGAACACTTGCTTGAGGAGTATACATAAGTATCTCTTGAGAGTTAAATTATATATATAAAAAGCAGGACAATTATGTGGCTTGATGGACTCTTGTCATCGAGTGTCCAAGGTCCGACACGATACAAAACACGACGGAAACAAACTTATAACTTTTGTTAGCGTGAATTACTATCAATTTTTCAAAATGTTTTATAGTTACTAGTGGAGTTCCATGCGATGCACGTGGTGTCTTTAAATAGGTTTTTAATAGCGTTAATTTGAAGAGATTGACTTTATAAGAATTTCAGACAAGAAAGAAGTGTCAAGAAATGTACTGAGTATTTCCAACATTTAACATACTTCAATTGTCAAGGAAATTAGTGATTTACTCAAGGTTACAAATATTTAGTTTGGCTCACTATATCATGTACAATAACAACACAGATTTCCCACACTTATTTATATCAAATCTGACAACTAACAACACTTTACAAGGATTCAACTTATGAACCTAAACCTAAAAGTTAATTCAGTGACAAAATTACTGAAAAGTTAAATTGTGTAATGCAACATTATTCATGCAGAATGACATAAATAAGCATTTTACTCATCACTAAAGTCACGAATTCATACGATATACCAAATCTGAATGCATTAAGAAGATTTCACCTCTCATTGATTTCTATTCAAACAAGACACAGGATAATTGATGATGGTACTCAATCATCAGATAGAGGTAGGCAGACCACAGCAGAGAATAATTGATGATGAAACATTAAATTTTTAAACATTGATCGGAGAGATAATATTGGTCTTGATGCACTAAAAACAATTCATGTGTATATGTTAAAAGGATATGCTGATATGTAAACCCACCTGTCTACAGGCGGCATATGTGGGATATATGTTAACAACTGGTCGTTGCAATATTTTACGACAAGCAAGATTTGTAAGCATTATAAACTGATCAACAAGATAACTTAAAAATTGAAACTTCAAGAGCTTTAAGAGTAGAAAGGTGAGCTCAAAGAATCAGGTCTACATCAATGATTTGTGAACTACATTATATGAATATTAGACATTAAATGAATAAGTATGCAACATAGGGCAAAGGAGAGACATGTTCTGTGTAAATTTTAGTTCAATTTCAAATATGATTTGAAGATGTCATACTTCACCGCTTGTTCGGTAAAATATTTCCCAAGTTGCCTCTGTCTAAGAGCATGTAGGTCTCCTCCAGGACAGAATTCCATCACAAAACAAAAACTTATCAGTCTCAAAGTGGCTGTAGAGAGTTGGAAGGAATGGATGGTCCAGAGACTGTAGTGTCTCTCTTTCCGTTTGAGCACGAATAAGCTTCTTAAGACTTGCTAGAGATGCTTTGTCCATAACTTTCATTGCAAAGAGACAGTTCATTCCACTCAGCTCGGCCAGGTAAACACTCTTAATATCTCCACAACCTAATCTCTTCAGCTGCCTAAAATGGCTCAAACCTAGTACCCCGTCGCGAGTTTGGACAGCTTGAATGGCTTCCCATCTCAAATCATTTGCTTTATGGGGTTTGTTGATACTGCTAGTACTCTCATCACTCACGTCACTACTCTTGCTTCCTAGACACACACTAATCTTTCCATTCTCAAGGGAATCAACGGGATCACTTAATTCGCACTTCTACTCATTTTCACAGGACTGACGTCTCTATCACTATTCTTTGCAGAAACTGAAATGTTTATTTTCCATCATGTGAAATTGCTAAGCTGTCTATTGAAACTAAAAACTGATAAGTATAATTGAAAAAAAGCACATTCTTGAATTCATATAGCAGAGTGTATTTTAAATACCACATACTACAACTACATTTTACACTGTTCTATGTAAACAATTTGAATCTAGAAATCGAGTCGAAGCATCAAGTGTAAATCAGACTTTATAATGCAATAGAGTTGAAATGTACATTGTTCAAATGCTTGATCCCGGTCTCAAATTGGGAATCCAGATATCAGAATTCTGAACTGTCAAATTGTAGCAAGTTAGTCAATGATAAAAAAAAAATCAACTAGGACCTAAATTTTAATAAGAAGCAAAAATAAACACTCTTCATATGCTCAAAAGGCTTCAATGCTTGCAGTTGTTCATAAAAAAGATCAGCATTTTGAAATGGATGTAAAGGCTTCACTGCAAGGATCAATCTTTATGAATGCAAAACTGCCAGAGTTGCGAGAACAGGGTTCCACAATCAAATATCTTGATTTCAATTCCTACATGACAAATCGAAGAACATAATAAGCATAATCAAATACCACCCATTTCAAGTTCTAAGCTCATGAATTCTGGAACTTAACTAAAATAACAATTATTCATTATTGCAACAATGCAGACAAAATTACGAATAACCTGAATCACATATTAGGTCAATAAATTCCAAGAAACTCAAGTTCTAAATGTTGAATAAATTTAAAATTATTTAAACAAAAAAAAAAAAAAAAACAAACAAGAGAACAAGTAAAGGATAAGTATGTACGAGAAGGGCATATGTTACCACTATTACAAAAGAGGGATAGAATTAGAAAAATACAATGATGAGTAGAAAGAAATGCTAATCCTAGCAAAACAAAACCACAAGTAGATTGAAGGAGCGACAAAACCAAGAAAAGAAAAAGGAACTTCACAAATTAGAAATTCTAAGAATTTTTCAACAAAAGTATAGGAGCCTCGTGGGCCTTTAATTACCTTGAGAAAGGCGATAATGGCATGTAGATTCTTCTTGTATTCCTCGGGAGGCACGATAAAGTTCGTTATGTACTTATTAATTACACAATAAAAAGTAAAGAAGTAAAACTTTTGGTTACATAATTGATTTCGTAAACATCAAATACAAAAAAACAAACAAATTACGCAAAGTTTTTCGTAGTGATTTACGCTAACTATCAAGAGAAACAAATTTAAGAAGAATGAACTAAAGATAGAATTTCATGGTAAACTACATTTTTTGTGCACTGACTATGAAGTTTATTCTCTTAATTTGTCTAACAAGAACTTTGATAGATTTACATGTATTTGCTCTTGAAAATGCAACGTACAATTGGCCATGTTAAAATAGAGGTTAAGGAAGATATAATCCAACAAATTCTTGAGTTTGTCCTTGGAATTTATTTATTGTCATTGCAAAACAAGGATGAATTGGAAATTGTGTCCGCTTTAAATAGAAATGGATTTGTATCACTTTCAAGAGGAAGAAGAGGAATTCGAGGTAAAATACCCTTTTTCCACGATGTTCTTCAATGGCAACTTCGCATCAATTACGTTTTGTTCAAATCTTCAACATATTAATCTAGTTCCATTACATAGTTCTTTCAAGGATTAATATTTTGAAGTAATATCCCGAGACAATTTAACTTTAATATTAGTTCATGTGGTGGTATACCATTCGAAGTTAAAAGTGTTTTGATAATCTTCTTGCATACTTTGTTCGCTTTTATCCAATGTTTCATCAAAACTGTAATATTTGATTGCATTGTATGGAAAACGTTCAATGAGTATATTGTTTATCCGATCAACGCAGCCATTCTTTGGAGTTAAAATAACTCGATTTATTATGTATTCAATATTTTCTACATAAGTATCTAAGTTTGGAAAAAAAAAATGCCAATTAACTTTTGTAATGATACAAGATCTTGTTCAAAATTTAATGTTATATGAGGCTTGAGTTGAGTTATATTACAAGAGTGTTGTTTTTCATTTCCATTGCCAATTTCAAGTAAGTACTTCAAAAATGATGGATTTAACTTAGCTCTCATAGTTTCAACTAACTTTAGTTTTGAAATAGAGGGCTATAAATATGAATTAACTGAAGTTGCTCCCATTATGTCTTCCTTATTTCCTCTATGAACAACTAGAAGAATCTGACGAAAATCACCTCATACAACCACTTTTCCACCAAATGATAAACTACAATCATTTACACCTCTTAACATTTTATCTAAAGCCTCCACAACGTGAAAATTAACCATTGGAGCCTCATCCCATATAATGAGCTTTGTATTTCTATGTAGATCAGCTAAAGCAGATTGCTTGCTAATCGAACAATTCATGTCACTATTTATCTCAAGTGGAATTTAAAACCTCAAATGTGCGGCCTGACCACTAGGTAATAAACCAACTACTACTCCTGATGACGCTGTCGCTAAATCAATCAATTTTCTTGACCTCACAATTGCAAGTAGAGCACGATATAAGAAAGTTTTTCCTGTTGCATCTGGACCATCGACAAAAAATACACCTCCTAAGTCACTAAAAACTTTATCTAAAATCATATCATAAGCAATCTTATGTTCTTTATTAAGCTTGTCCGTACATAAAAGATCTGTTTCAGAAAACAAGTATTCTCAATTCATCTTCTATGATCCTAGTCAATATTTCATCTTCTCTCAAACCTACATGATAAGCAACCAAGCCATAATCATTTAAACTTTTACCCTGAGGTTCTGACAAGAAATTTATGCGATGTAGTTCTTTAAGCTTTGCATTAAATTGTTTCTTACATAGTCTTCAATCATAAATTCTCTAAATTAAATCCACAATTTTTTTAGTTCGTTAGGAGAAGATAATGCCAAAATAGTAGCAAATAAAAAATGTAGTGAGTTTGGCATTTGATATCTACATACTTCTTCTAAACATAACACACAATTAATATCTCCATCAAGCAAAGCATGCAAAAGTGCTATCCACGAAACAATGATGTAGAAATGTTATTTAGAAGTTTCAAATTTTCAAATGATTTTGCTCCCTTAAAATGATGTAACAATAAGCGTAGATAATACCTTTAAGCCTACATTGGATTAGCCATGACAATTTCTTTTTAGGAGTCCAACATTTTTCTTGTGAATTCCATACAAAATGTTCAAGAACTGTTTATATAACTATGTTTTTGCTAGGTCATTCGTTATATTCATCCTAAAAATTATGTTAACATTATCTTTTAAAATAATTTGTTTTAACAATTTTTGTAAGGTCATCAAAGTTTCTATAAGTAACCAGCTTGATTATTTTCAAGGTATAGCTATAGTGAAATAACAAATGGGTAAATTTCATATAAAATAAAACCATAAATTCTACACAATGATTCGGGTGGAGAGATCCATCTAGCAATTTGAAAAATTTCAATCTCATCTATATCAGTTATTTTATCATTGACATTTACGAAGAAACTAATTTTTTCATGTCTTTTGTATACATATTTATATAAATACTTGATGACTTTAATTATAGAACAAATTTCAACATTTATATGGCAATCAAATTTAGCTAATAAGTATGGATTATAAGACACGACCCATCTATTTTCTAACAAATGTCCCCGACTCTAATGTCTCTATTATCATTCCGTCTCTTATAGCTTGGGTAAGAATTTTTACCTAAAGTTGTTTCATGGATATATCTTTGCTTCCGATAATGATTTCTACATGTTTGACCTTTTTCATACAAACATTATTCGGATGCAATAAACCACAAAGACCATGCATCATTTGTTTAACAAGGACATGGTGTAAATGAGGATGTTTAGTTTCATCAGGAATTTCGGGGCATACAAATTCATCTCAGATAAAAAATTTGGAGTTTGATTTTAATATTACGAAGAAATGAGCATGTGGGAGGCTTCTTTTTTGAAATTGTTTCTGTCTTCTGAACATATTTTTTTTAATTCTTCCAAATTTTTTAACTAACGTCATATCATCTATGTATCTTTTTTTCATATCTCTAAAACTATAGATAAAAGATGAAAGTAGTATAATTCGTCGACTGACTTTATAACATCTATTCTCACCTATGTCAATACTATCAACAGTTCATTGGTAAAGCTCATCATTTTGTAACAATCTAGAAGTTTCAAACTTAACATACATATCAACTACATATTGTTGTAACAATCGACCAGCATGTAGTAAAATTGAATTATTCGAACATCTTACCTGTAGTTTATAACAATAATATTCGCGATAAGACACTCGTGCTCATTTCTTCT
This sequence comes from Forsythia suspensa, assembly GCA_023638005.1. Taxonomy (NCBI): domain Eukaryota; kingdom Viridiplantae; phylum Streptophyta; class Magnoliopsida; order Lamiales; family Oleaceae; genus Forsythia; species Forsythia suspensa. The sequence continues at coordinate 30,808,750 of CM042674.1, read as the reverse complement.
TCTTTTGCATAACTAAAAAAGAGTAAACAGATAATCGTATAAGCAAAAATAAACTGCCCCAATGAAATAAACATTACATAATTCAAGTTGATTACCTAACCTCTAGTTTTACTTTCAATTAGTTGTGGAGCTTTGATGCACATTGAGTAAATCAAGTGATGTGCAACTACTACGATTGTTTCTGAAACCCTCATGCCAACCACTCTCGCTATGAGAAAATAACAATGGGTATTGAAGAGAATCATAACAATCAAAATAATATTGAATTCGATGTGCATTGCCTGAATGACAGTAAACACATGTATCACAGGTCTTGAGGTTTGCAAAAGGTCTTCGTCAACCCAAATAGTAGCAACTTGAGATGCCGATGGTGTATTATACACTTTGATCAAGGCCAAAATTAGATCTTATTTTAATTGCATAGTTTTTAAATTTGGAATGTTACCTAAATTTTGAAAAAAAAATTGCATAAGGATTTATTTGCAAAATATGAATTAAATTATGTATAATAAGTTCATCTAACTTAACCGAAATGTGCAAACGATTTTGTAGCCCATTTTCGATGTCATAAAAAATATAGTTGTAAGTAAGAAGGGTTACTATCTATTGGAATAATTTGATTAATATAATGATCAACCTGTCATTGAACTCTAAAAGTGTATACACCCTTGTTTCTTTTACATAAATTATTATCATATTTTATGCCAAATAATGTGAAAGCAAAGTTACTATTATACGTTCTAACAAATTTCTTGAATTCTAATGACTTATTAGATGTTGATGTAAACAATTTATGTAATTCTTAATGTATATCATTTATTTGTAACCGAATAGTTCTATTAGCACAACAAAATCATTTACTTTCACTTTCAAATTTCTTAGTTCCAAGAATGAACACATTTTGTAGGTAATGGCAATACAAAAGATTCAACTCGAACGATGTTGTAAATTTTGTTCTTATTAAACAATGCATTTTCTAACATATTTCTTTGTTGAAAACCAACTTCATCACAAGAATCATGCAACTCAATATGCACATCTTGCATACCAGCAACACCTAATAATTTGGAATAAAAAAATCAAAAAGCAATATAAATTAAACCAAATAGAATAGTTTGATCACTCACAAGCTTCATGATCATGTCCATCGTAAATGGGATCAACAGACAATTAACAGCAGCCTACACTCCTCAGCAAAACGGAGTTGTCGAGAGGAATAACGGACTGATGATGAACATGGTACGCAACATGCTTTCTGAAAAGCATATTCCTAAGACCTTTTGGCCTGAGGCAGTCAACTGGACAGTGCATATACTCAATCGTTCTCAACACTTGCAGTGAAAGATATGACTCCCCAGGAGGCATGAAGTGGAGAAAAGCCTAGAGTTGACTATTTTCAAGTCTTTGGATGCCTAGCACATGTTCACATTTCTGACAATAAAAGAACAAAGTTGGATAATAAAAGCTTCGAGTGTATTCTGTTGGGGATAAGTAAAGAGTTGAAGGCCTACAGGTTATATGATCCCATTTCTAAGAAAGTTGTTATCAGTCGTGATGTGATTTTTGAGGAAGACAAGAGCTGGAATTGGGCAGAGGCTAGTGGAAATGCAAGTTTGGAGAATCTAGAATGGGGAGACGATGATAAGAGTGTTCAAAGTGAAGAAGAATGAGGAAAGGAGTTGCTACATATGGGGAGGTATATGGAGTTCATCATCTCATTTAAATACCGTAACATAGTTCATCGAGTTCGGATGAAGGAAGAGCAAGAAGACGTCCTGCTGGATGGAAGATTATACAAGTGGAGAGAGATTGTATGGAGATGAGGATGAAAATGATTTAGCTATGTTTGCATGCAATGATCTAACTACATTTGAAGAAGCTGCTAGGGATGCAAAATGGAGGGCTGCCATGGACTTGGAAATGAAATCAATTGCAAAGAACAATACTTGGGAGCTGGCAGATTTGCCTAGTAGAGTCAAGAAGATTGGAGTCAAATGGATTTTCAAAACAAAGCTCAATTCAAATTGTAAAGTTGATAAGTGTAAAGCTCGACTAGTGGCCAAAGGATACACTCAACAACATAGAATTGATTATATTGAAGTTTTTGCTCCAATCGCGGATTAGACACGATTCGAATGGTTGTTGCTTTGGTCGCTCAAAATGGATGGAGCATATTTCATTTAGATGTGAAGTGCGCCTTCTCATGGTAAACCGAGTGAGGATGTGTTTGTTGAGCAGCCTCAAGGGTATGAAAAGAAAAGACATGAGCACAAGGTGTATAAGCTAAAAAGGTACTTCAGTATGAGCTTAAGCAAGCTCTCCGAGCTTGGTATAGCAATATTGAAGCATACTTTGTCGAAAAAGGCTTTGAGAAGTGTGAATCAACACACACTTGTTCATAAAATCAAAGAATTGAGGTAAGTTTTAAATAGTAAGCATGTATGTTGATGATCTAATATATACTTGCAATGATGAGAGCATGTTTGATGATTTCAAAACTTCGATGATGAATGAGTTTGATATGTCTGATTTGGGAAGGATAAGATATTTTCTTGGTATGGAGATATGTCAGAATGATGATGGTGTCTATTTAAGTAAGAAGAAATATGCTCGAGAAGTGTTAGAAAAGTTGGGGATGGATAAGAGCAATCATGTGAAAAATCCTATAGTCCCTGGTTCTAAGCTGTCGCGAGACGAATGAGGAGTGAGAGTTGATGCCACAATGTTCAAACAAGTTGTTGGCAGCCTGATGTACTTAACATCAACCAGACCCGATTTCATGTATTTAGTGAGTTTAATTAGCAGGTACATGGAGAGCCCTACTGAATTGCATTGGCAAAAATGAATACTTCGATACTTGAGAGGGAATGTGGATCTTGGAGTTCTTTATAAGAAATAAAGGAATAAAGAGCTAATCGCCTACACAAATAGTGATTATGCAAGGATACCAATGACAGAAAAGCACATCGGGGTATGTCTTTATGCTTAGCTCTCTGTGCTATAGCGTGGTCCTCAAAGAAACAACCGCTTGTCACCCTTTCTACCACGTAAGCTTAGTTTATAGTAGCACCGGTTGTGCTTGTTAAAGTATTTGGATGAAAAGAGTGGAAAAAAGTTGAGGCGTGTTCAAAAAAAAGTGCACAACATTATTCTATGACAATAGCTTGACGATTAAACTCTCCAAAATCCAGCTGATGCATGGGAAGAGCAAACACATTGATGTTCGATTTCACTTCCTTCGTGATCTCTCAAAGGATGGTGTGGTGGAGCTGGTGTAATGCAATTCACAGGAGCAAGTGGCTGATATCATGACCAAACCTCTCAAGCTCGATGCCTTCTTAAAGTTGAGAAAATTGCTTGGAGTCTGTAGTGTTCCTGTTGTAAAATGAATGCAAAATGCAATAAGTTTAAGGGAGAGTGTTGAAGTTATGCTTTTTAGTTGTTTTACTGATATGTTAATAATCCCTATTTAATAGGGTTATGAGTTTGATTTGATTTAGTCTTCCAACGATTTACCACGTTTGTAGGTTGTGAAAACGTGGTTGCATATTTATCTTTCAATTTGTTCCCAAAAGCTTGTGTCTTTTCCCCGCTTTTACGACCCAAAGTATTCAACAGATTTGCCTTTTGGGAGTGTGATGGGGCATTAATTGGATTTAAGAAGCAAAAACTAAGAACAAATAGATCTTGATTTAAGTTTTAAAAGACTAATTTTTCAATATTCACTTCATAAAAAATAAAACCGATTTTTATCACAAAAAAAAAAACAGCAAACAAATTAAAAAATAGACGATTAAAACAACAAAATTTAAAAATAGATGATTTTTCCTTCTTTGTTGTATTAAACTAAGAAATAATAGATGAATAAAACCAAAAAAAAAAAAAAAAATACATGCAATCTCATGATTGAAGAAGGAAATAGAGTAGAGATCGGTGGCAGCAGTGACGATCGCAGCCTTAGGTAGCGGCAGCAGTAGTGTTTGTGGGCTTATACAGTTGGTGATGGTGGCTAAGTAGAGAAAACGATGGTTAGAGTTTTCATTTTCAATTTAGGTCCAATCTTCTTCCATGTGTTGAAGGTGAACGTCTAGGCCGTCTGTGGAAAGATTGAATGTTTGGGTTACTGTTCAAATTGACAAAACCGACTCCGTTTTAGTTGATAATAGTAATTTAAATATTCACACTATTAATATAGGTAAGGATTACGTGTATATTTTTGTATTTTTATATATTTTTTAAAATTATTTTAATATTTTGTATGATTGAATTCTGCTAGCTCGAGGAGCCAACTTTCTCTGACAATATTTTTGTAATTTTATATATATTTTTAAATTATTTTATTATTTTGTATGATTGAATTCTGCCATCTCGAGCAGCCAACTTTCTCTAACAATAGTCTATAGGCATGTCAAAATCAAGTCATTTAATTTTAAAAGAAAATGGTCTCAATTTGTTGATTTGATAGGAATTAAGCGAAATGCTTCATGTAGTTTCTATAGGTTTAATATGCAGCATTGTGTGATGGAGTCATAATTTTTTAGAAGAAACAACTACTTAAAAAAAAAAAAAAATTATTTCAACTACTTAAAAAAAAAAAATATTGTATTTCAATATTAAACTACTACTTTAAAAAATAATTGCACTATATAAATTAATTTGTTACCAGAGCGAAAGTGGATTACAGCTCGAACCCATCCTCTTCTACCTCCACCCAATCTCGCATCAATAATACATTGAAAAGAGTGTTCGTTTCGCTTTCTTCTTTAATATTTTTCGATGCTAGCGATTCGCTTATCGGACTCGATAATAAACTTTGATTAGAAAAATTATAGGAAAAATATAGTTCGGTCTCGCTTAAGAAAAATTAATTTTTAAAATATAAAATTATTTTATTTTCAGTAACAGATTTTAAAATATAATTTTTTTTTAAATAATAATTTCTCCTCAAAAAGACCATGACTCCGTTGCAGCGAGTGACCAATCTCAAGGTTGGAAGAGTCTCATTAAGTTACGCAGCTAATATTCAACATTTTATCAGCGTTTACCTGAATTAATCAATGACAGGTGTTCAATTCTTTCACCGCCTTTACTTCTTCCATCCCAAGTTGACCTGTATGTACGTCTCTCTCCCTCTATATATATATGATCATCATTCAAGAGTTCTTCCAATCTCAAAGATTGAACATGGCAGAAATACCATACTATTCAAACTTGGCTCAAAGTGGCCCTGTAATCAGCCCCCATTTCTGTGTTTCTCATCCAGTTCATCTTTTGATAGATAAAAAGGCTTTCACACTTAGAAGTACTAGATATTTAGTTACATCTGCTGATGGGAATCTCATGTTCAAAGTTGAAAAGTTCCCTTTCATGGCAACCTCGTCGTCCTCGACTCTTCTGGAAATCCTGTTATTACTTTACGATCCAAGGTTCGTTTACTTCTTCATTCATTTCAATGAATACCACGAAAAACTAAGTATTGTTTTCAATAAATTTGAATGTCAGCAGCCCAAAAGTAGTTGCAATATGTAGCCTTCAAGGACTATCTTAAATCTAATGCATCTACGTCCTTAACAACTACAAGACGGAGAGAAGTTTAATTATAATGTTTTTGATGTGTGTGTGTTGTTGATGATGCAGAAATTGACATATCATAGCAGATGGCAAGTGTTTAGAGGAGAAAGCACAGATGAAAAAGATTTGATTTTCAGTGTAAAGAGATCTTCAATGTTCCAATTCCACACTAAATTAGATGTTTTCTTGGCAAGTAACACATCCGAGGAATACTGTGACTTTAAGGTTAAAGGGACCCATTCGGATAGTTCTTGTGACATATTTGCTGGAAATTCATCCACTCCCATTGCCCAGGTATGATCAAATTCTCTCATTTTATATTTGTTGGAGAATACTCAAATCGAATTCTAGAGTTCTTACATTTTTGGAATCGTACAACATAGTCTTGTTTCTTTGTCAACAAATATTGAAAATTGTGTATGTACTTTATAACGAAAAAAAAGAATTGGAGTTGCACTAGGACGAGTACTTTATTTACTTTAAGCTTTAAAATAGGGTAGTTTAGCATGATATCAAAACATATAAATGTCCTACATTCAAATCTAGTCACTCTTTATTTTTGAAAGTTGTATGAGACCTTAGATTCGAATTGTGCATAAGATGGACATGATGAACAATAAATTTTAAATAAGTGCTTGTTTAGTAGAGTTAAAAAGTTTTTTAGGAGATTTTGAAAAAAAATTGATGAAATATGTGGTTAAAAAGCTGATAAAAATCACGAGCCTCATGAAAAATGTGGTTGAAAATAAGTTTGAAAAAAAAGTATAAAAAAAGCATGCCAAACAAGATCTAAATATATCTCATTTGTAAGAATTTATTTTCAATAAAATGTATTTGAAAATGAACAAATTCTAACTTTCACCAAATTTGGACAGATGGATAACAAAATGACAGCAGGAAGTATATTCCTAGGAAAGGACAAGTTCATGGTAAACGTGTCTCCCAACGTTGATTATGCAATGGTTGTTTCTCTTATAATCATCCTTGAAGAAATGGCCACGCGTAGACAAAATTCCCCCTCCATTGAGATCCCCATTGACACTTGAGACCTTGGCTCAATCTAGTTCGTTTATGTAAATATAATTAGGAATTTACTGGTTTGTCTTGTGTGTGTTATGTAGACATAATTAGAGAATTTTAGTATGAGATATGATTAAATATTACTGTAGAATATATTGTGACTAATCTTTAATATATATATATATATATTTTTTTTGTATTATTTAATATTGTATAATTCATCTATTGACTATTGTACATAACACGTCCACGTGTATTATATTTAAAAATTTATTGTACATACTATTGTTGAATGTACAGTACTAAAAGAATATCTAATTCAGTCGGAAGTATGTAAAAATTAAAAAAAAAAAAAAACATAATTTGAATAAGAGTCACTTTAAGCATCAATCTTGTGGTTTACTGTCTACAATTGATAATTCGACTGTTATTTAAAGTGGTGCTTTTTTAAATAATTATGAATATACAATTTTAAATATTTTATAGACATTAGGGGAGGGCAAAAGATTCGAAACCAACCGAACTATTCTATTTCATGTAAGCATCAAACAATTATGGTCCCTAGAATTGAGAACTGACTCGTTCTGATTCTGGTCATGGTTCTAGTTCTAGATCAAGAATCGGCATCGATTAATTATTTTTTTTTAAAATTTTAATAATTAATAGTGTTGATGTGTGTGTTGCTGATCGCTTGATCCAATCAAATAATTTATCAATTTTCTTAATTTTTTATACAAAAATTAATTAATTTTAAAACAATTATTTCCTCACACACACTCTACTAAATAAAATCAATTCATCTTTAGCAATGTAAATTGTGATCATTATTTCAACATAAATTGTGATATCATTCTATAATCACAAAAATTCCAACTCCTAAAAGAATAAATGTGTGATTGTAAGATTTTATCAGATTCTTCAGTAAATTGCCTTACATAATATTGTAATGCAATCATTTTGTTCTATAAGTTTTATAGGAAATTAATTGACCTATTTTTGTTAATATATCTTTCATCAAATGTCATATTTTAAAAAATAATTAATACATTAAATATAATTTGGAAAAAAAATTTCTTATCCCCAAGGCCAATCTATCATGGAGCAAGTTTGTTCCCCACGTTTAAAAAGGAACAATTAATATAACATTTTAGGAATTTGGTGCAGATGGTCCTTAACCTTTATTCTTGATGCGTAAATAGTCCTTAACATTTATTTTTTAGTACAAAAGTTCATACTATATGTGTTTTGGTGCGCAACTAATCATTATTTGATTAAAAGACAAATATACCTTTAGTTTTAATTTTAAAAAATTGTATTTAAATTTTTAATTGCAAAATGTACAAATAGGTTCGATACATTTATCAAATAATATTTAATTAGAAAAATTGCAAACTTTATCTCCAGTCTTTCAAAAAAGTTGAGGATATATCCATAACTTTTAAAAATAGCATCATACATCTCCAATATTTGAAAAAATAGGTATGGTAGGTTGTTTATGACGAAATTGTACTTCACTTTAAATAAACTAAAAACAAAAAAACGAAAAAAAAATTATTTAAAAATAATCAAATGTACCACAAAAAAAAAAAAAAAAAGAACAAAGTGATCATCTTCTTTATCAAACCTCAGTTTAATAATGATATCTTGCTTAAACAAAGCCAAACATAGTGAAAGCGCCTAGTTAAGCAAAGCCCAACAAGGAGGAGCTTCACCCATTTCTTGGTCTACATATGATTGGGAAACAAACCTTGTTATTGCAATTACCACATGATCATCATTCATTTTTCTTCATTGCTTGAGACTAGTCTGCAATAATTATTGCTATTTCCACAAATTCACCATAATTCTTGCCTTTTGTTTTTACTTTTAGAACCAGACATGGTTGAGGTAGAAATTAAAGATGATTCCTTATTGATAGAGCTCTTTCAAATCAAGAAGAAAGAGATGGCACTCTACAAAGACCTAAGAAAAGTTTAAGCCTTTTTTTACTTCTAAAGCGCACTACAAGTTCAAGAAATTGGAACCCATTTTCGACATTATCATTTTGGGATTCAAAGTGGCAAATGGGTTTTCTAGTAAGAGGCTTCATTTTGATAGTATGTTAGTGAATAACTCTATGTATTGTGCTTTTCCCATTCAACTTGGCTATATTGGAGGGTTTGGTAATGAATAGTGAAGTAGCACAAGAGGGAAATGTTGAGTTTTGTGGGAATGTGATTAAAAGTGGTGCCTTTGTGGATTTGAATGAAGAGGAGAGTAGAGAGCACTTCCACTTCGCAACAAATTGTGAACTCAAATCGTAATTATTTGTATTGGCATTTAATCTATGAATCAAAGATTACTCGACATTCTAATCTTAATTTCATCCAATCATATTAAAGACTTCAATTTCGAATGTCAATTGTTGACATAGATTTGGGGCGAGAAATTGAAATAAATTTCATTATTAAACCGATGTTTGATAAAGAAGATTGTTACTTTATTTACTCTTTTTTTTTGATACATTTGATTATTTGTCAATCATTTTTTTTTTCTTATTTTTTTTTGGTTTATTTAAAGGGAAGGACAATTTATTCATAAAAGACCCATCATACCTATTTTTTCAAACGTTGGAATGTTTGATACTATTTTTAAAAGTTATTAGTATATTATTAACTTTTTGAAAGGTTGGGGACTAAATATGTAATTTTTCCTATTTAATTTTGAAAGTTTGGTGCTATTTTATAACATTGATACAATCTTATTATATTATTTTTACTTAACATAAAAAAACTAATAAAAATTAATTTACACATTATGTGTTGATTGTTTTTGAACGATAAATTAAAATATAAAGAATACAAATAATCTATATAATATTTGTAGTTAATAAACAAATAGTTCAATTAAATAAAAGTATTTAACTATCAAGTTTGTTACAAAGTTCTTTTTTATATATAATTATAAAATAAAATAAAATTTTAAATTTTAAATAATGTAAGTACTTAATAAAAATAAAAATTATTTGACATGTTTATTAGTTTGAATTTTAGTTTTAAAAATAGTTAATAAAACATACAAAATAATTTAGTATATTATCAATTAATCTTTAATATTAATTTTATTTTATTATTTTTATAAAATAAAAATATCGAACCCATTTACACTTTGTTACAACTCTACAATTTCCACATCTTTTTCATCAATTTCATCCAATAACATTTTGTGCCAAAAACCAAACATTGAAACCAGAACAAACGTTAAAAAGACTATTTGAGTTAAATTTCCAACCTCTATTATAAAGAAAAATAAAAAATTAAACACTCACATTACGTTCTCAACTTTCAAAATTGAAGTTTCAATGTTGCACAAATAGACATTGCCCATGCGACACATCACTAATAAATAAGTCCCAAATTTATATAATCTATTATTATGCAAAACTACAAAAAGTTAAAAGTATTTTGCACTAGAAATTGGGCGGTGGGTTGGGAGGCCCGCTCGAGTGAGTTCTGCAATGTAACCGATCTTGTGTTCTTACTAAGCATTACTGTGGGTACTCGAAAACCGACACACACTTTGGTCTATAAAACAAGTATTTTATTCCACTCAATTTATTCAGGGTTCTAGTGTTATTGTTTTGGACCTATGGATTCTGGAAAGAGTACTTTGTCAAGGATATGCTTTTTGTTGGGCATCTAAACATGGTAGGAAACCTACTTTTGTAGATTTAGACATAGACAAAGATCTATAACAATTCCTGGATGCACTGCTGCAACTCCAGTTGTACTGCCCATGGATCCAGAGGAAGGAATACCTCTTGATATACCTCTAATTTACTTCCATGGACGTGTAAATGAAGAGTGAACTTTTAGCATGATAGATTTGTGGCATTTAAGGCTAAACTCCTCCTGAAGGTCCCCTTTTCGCGAATTAATGCGTTTATCCGCGTAATCCACAAACAACGAAAAATTCTCTTTTGCTCATCCCTATCCCAATGAGCTGAAACCATAGCCCTTATTTTTTGTTTGAGTAATATTTCGAGTAAGTCTTGAATGAGCCCCTCGAAAGCTTGATGCAAATAAACGAATTTTTGTTCTACGCCTCCAAGCTACATATCCGCGTTTAATGCTGGTCATTGAATGAAACTTTGTCGAATGACTAATTGATTTCCTTTCTTTCAGTTAATCTTTTCCCCTTTTCCTTCACTGAAATATTTACGTGCTTTTACCGAGGTATTCTTCAATTCTGGGAATAAATCAGTGAATGATTGCTCCCAAAACGGCAGTCATTCCAGGAAAAAAAAAAAAAAACCTTTCCCCATAGCTATTTTCCATGCAATCTTTAGTTCCATAAACTTAATCAACCGATGCCAATTTGGGAGTTTGAGGTCTTCCGACATAGCTGCACTGGTTGCATATATAAATGGTTTGTTCTTGCATATCCCTACTAGTTTTCCAAATTAATCCTGTGGATCCAAGAAATCCAGAAGAATTTGTGAGTGATTCATACCAACATATCTTTCTCTTGTCTGTAATTGAAGTTCAATTTCTTGAGCTATGGGCCATAAATTATTGCATTAGGGTCATCTATATAAGTAGAAATATTGATCTTCTTGCTGCTTCCTGTATGCATGATTTGCCGTGCAGGAAAAACTTTATGTTAGAAAAAATACAATTGTAAATAAAATTTATAACTAAATTTAGAAGAAACTCAGAACTAATTAGGTTGGCGCTACGCGCGGGTATCTCGCTCTCTTTAAGGAGATTCAAGCCTCTCTGCGGTGTTGGAAATCTTCTATCACCAAGCAATGTACCATCTTCTTGACTTGTCTCCTACATAATACAACAACCCTATCTTCTTGACTTGTCTCCTACATAATACAACAACCCAACTGAAACGTTGTTTAGTTCAATCTCTTTTATACTAGAAGATGAACTCAAAACTCCACTATAAGAGCACCTTTCTTATGGCAAATATATTAACTTTTAGAGAGAAAAGTAATATATAAATTTCAGATGCTTTCTTGTGTTTAGTTGGAGAGAAGAGAATGATATTTATAGGTGTTTGGAAGACAATAAGATTTAATAAGAAATTAAAATCCATAAACTCATTTCTATAACTCATGATCTATGATCTTCCACAATAACAACCCACTATAACTCATGACCTATGCTTTTCCACAATAACAATCCAAGAAACTTCCAACCTTTCATATTTAAATAATAATATTATTTTAAAAAATAAAATGTTACAACATTCCCCCACTCATTTTATAATTTGAAAATAAGTCAAAATACATTTGCCAAAAGATAGATAATTATGCATCATGATAGGTGTGACTCTGTGTTGAACCTCCACTAGTGAAACAGCAATCTCTACTCTACAGTTAGTAGTGATCTCAGACTTGAATTATAACTGGTTAAGGGAAATAAAGAAGTACTGTTCACACATAATAATCTAGGTGTTGATATGAGTTTTAATGGCTAGCACATTATGGCCTTGTGCTGATCCCAGTTTTTCGTGAGTGCTTTTTTTGAAAAATGCCCATATTCTCGCACTCACATAGGTAAAATCTGTCAAAAGTGCTCCTCCAACAATTGCACTCCACTCATACGAGCTACATACTTTATTAAGAGTTTTTTTATTTTATTTAGAAAACTCAACCCTCCAAACGTTACAGGATTAATGCACTTACATCATAGGGATGAAAAAAAATTGTGCATTTTTTTCCGACCACCTTATAATTTGTTTGTCCCATTAAACCTAGTTACAGGATCTCTGGTCCCTAGGTTGGGTATCCTTATATGTGGCTTATGATGATATGGGCTTAAGTCCCATCCTCCTCGAAGTATTTCATACCCTCTCTCTTGTCAATGCCTTAGTTAATGGATCTGCAAGATTATCACAAGATTTAACATAATTCATGTTAATTATGCCACTGCTCAAATAAGATCTCATAGTACTATGTTTTCTTCTTATAGGTCTGGATTTACCGTTATAATAACGGTTGTTAACTCTACCAATGGCAGCAGTGCTATCACAATGAATCAATATAGGAAGTATTGGTTTTTCCCACACTGGGATCTCATGTAATAAATCTCTTAACCAATTTGCTTCTTCACTGGCTGAAGCTAAAGCAATAAGCTCAGCTTCCATAGTGGAATTAGCAATAATGGTTTGTTTTTTAGATTTCCAACAAATTGTACTACCTCCCAATTTAAAAATATATCCAGTGGTAGATAAAGAATCACCTGACAATATATTCCAATCTGCATCAGAAAAATCTTCAATAACAGTAGGATATTTTTTATAAAATAAGCCATAGTTTCTTGAACCAATTAAATATTTCATTACACGGTCCATTGCATGCCAATGTTATCTTCCTAGCTTACTTGTAAACCTACTGAGTACTCCTACTGCAAATGCAATGTCAGGTCTCGTACAATTAGTAGCATATCGCAAGCTACCAATCATGCTAGCATATTCCTTTTGATTTATGACATCATTTTCATTTTCAACGGGAAATAGATGAATACTCGAATCAAAGGGATTAGAAATATACTTGCAATCAACATAGCCATATTTTTTCAAAATTTTCTCAATATAATTTGATTGATCAAGAAAAATTCCATCACATGTTTTAGTAATACGCATGCCCAAAATAAAATTAGCCTCTCCAAGATCCTTCATGTCAAAATGGCTTTTAAGCATATTTTTCGTTTCATTGATTACAAAAATATTAGAGCCAAAAATCAACAAATCATCCACATAGAGACTAATAATGACATGTGAATTTTTTCATGATTTATAATATATGCACTTATCACACTCATTTACTTTATACCCATTTTCAATCATGCATGAATCAAATTTTTCATGCCACTTTGCTTTTGGAGCTTGCTTTAAGCCATAAGGATTTAGACAACTTACACACTTTGCTTTCTTCACTAGGTTGTAAAAACCTTGTGTTGGTCAATATATATTTCTTCATCTAGATCACCATTTAAAAAGTGTTTTCACATTCATTTGATGAATAATAAAATCATGAATTGCAAAGAACAGCAATAAGCAATCTAATGGATGTCACTCTAGTAATCGGAGAAAAAGTATCAAAGAAGTCTACATCAGCTTTTTGTTTAAACCCCTTAGCAACGAGTCGCTTTATACTTATATATACTTCCATCTGATTTTAATTTTTTCTTTAGGACCCATTTACACCCTATGGTTTTACACCCTCGTGGTAAATCAACCAATTTCCAAATCTTATTAGAAAGTAGTGATTCTATCTCATCATTTACAGCCTCTTTCCAAAATATAGCGTCAGGTGATAATAAAGTTTCTTGTAAAGAAATTGGATTTTCTTGAACATTATAAACAATATAGTCAAGACCAAAATGTTTCTAAACTCTAGTTCTTTTACTTCTTCTGAGTTCATTTTGAGAATTTTCTTGATTTTGTAAAATAGGAGTAGAAGAGTTAGGTTTCAAAATATTTTGTCCAAATTTTTTACCCTCACTATTTTTTGATTTAAATGGAAATTTTTCTTCATGAAAAATAGCATCACCTGATTGAAAAATTATATTATTTTCAATGTCAAAAAATCTATAGGCTGTACTATTTACCGCATAACCAAGAAAAGCACAAGTGGTAGCTCTTGCTCCCAATTTAGGTCTTTTAGCATCCGTTAACCTCACAAAGGCTACCCCATACCCTTAGATATCTCAAATTTGGCTTATGCCCTTCCACACTTCAAAAGGTGTAATTTTTGTCTTTTATGTGGCACTCTATTTAACACATAACAAGCAAATCAAACCGCTTCTCTCAAAAATTTGAGGAGCACTTGAATCTAATAGCATAGCATTTGTAAGATCAATTAACATTCTATTTTTCTTTCTCGCTACAGATGAATATGGTGGAGTAGTTTCTTTGATTATTCCCAATGATTGAACATAAGAATTAAATTCAAAATATTCAAATTCTCGACATCTATCACTTCGAATTCTTTTAATCTTTCTACCGAATTTATTTTCAAATTCAAGGAGGAATATTTTAAAAGAATCAAAAGCATCACTTTTATTTTTCAATAAATAAACATAAGTATATTTTGAACAATCATCAATAAAAGTAATAAAATATATATTTCCTGCATGAGTTAAAATTCCTTCAAATTCACATAAATATGTGTGAATTAACTCCAATAATTCGGTATTTCTTTCCACACTTTTATGAGGTCTTTTTGTAATCTTCACTTTACTACAAATTTCATATTTTACAAAATCTTTTTTCGTGTTAGGAATTAATCACAAACTACTCATGACTCCCACATATCTACTATTAATATGACATAAACGAGCATGCCAAAAATTCAATGAAGAGAGCATATAAAATGTAATTAGAAGCATTATTAATAATATTCTCAACAATGAGTTTAAACATTCCATCACAAGTATAACATTTGCCTACAAAATACCCTTCTTTGTAATCACATATTGATCGAGATTTCATAGTTTGTTTAAAGCCAACTTTGTTCAAAAGATAACTTGACATCAAATTCTTTCTCATGGAAGGCGATAAAACACGCCTTTCAATGTTAAAACTCTTCCGTAAGTGAATTTAAGATCAACCTCACTGCTCCAAGAACTTGAGTAGTGTGGGAATCTCCAAGCATTATAGTTTTGAACTCCTTAAAAGGAGTGTAAACTTTGAACTAATATTTAACATAGCAAACATGTCTATTTGCACGTAATCATCCCACCATCCTTCAACACTTTGTATTATATTGATATCGGTTATCATAGTCACAAATGGCTCCTTGGTAACATTAGCCCGAGGTATTAGTTCACGCTTCCTAGATCTCGCAAATTCGAGTAATATGCCCATTTTGCCACATACAAAACAAGTCTTACCCTATTGATTTTGAGAAGGATGTGATTGGTTCTTACTCCACCGACTTGAATTTCTCTTATCATGTTGGTAAGCTTTTTTCACACAATCTTTTTCTAGGCTTCAACATATTATTTTTGAATATCGATTAGTTGGCAAATTTTCATTTGTAGAAATTAAATTTACCTTGGTGGAATGTCCATTGTTCTCTTGAATAAGTGCATCTTGTCCTCTAGCCTCTTCCTCCACGCAAATGCGTGTGATCAACGCTTCTAGTGACATCTCTTTTACTTGTGTCGCATATTTTTTGGAACTCTCTCCATGATGGTGGAAGTTTATCAATTAAGCCAAAGAACAACTAAGTTGTCGCCAATCTTGATTCCTTCATATATGACTTCAAAGAACTATCATTTGAAAATCTTGTGCTTGCTCTACCACATATTTTCCATCTACCATTTGATAACGAAAAAATCGACTTGTCGTTGCATATTTTTTGCACCGACTTCTTCAAGATCATATTTACTCGCAAGGCTTTCCATAATTTCTTGGTAGACGTGAATGTAGTATCATAATAATCATAAAAATAATCAAGAAGACAATTTAAAAGATAGTAACGACAATTATACTCATATTTTTCATACTTTTCGACTTTTTCTCCATGTTCAAGATATTCATCGTTGCTCATGCCTTCAAGATTTAATTTTTAGATTCTTCTCAGTAAGGACATAGGCAACCTTGAGAAGAGTGAGGTAAAAGAGAACTTTACCCTTCCACCTTTTAAAGTTTGTTCCTTTGAAGCGAAATGGCTTGTTGAGATCTCCAACATTCTCATTTGGCTTTTCAACGGTTTGCTCCATATTGAATCTCCTTAAAATTGTTAGAAAAATACAATTGTAAATAAAATTTACAACTAAATTAGAAGCAAACTCAGAACCAATTAGGGTTTGAGGCGCTGGGTATCTTGCTCTCTTTAAGGAGATTTAAGCCCTCTCATGGGTCTTGGAAATCCTCAATCATTGGTACAACATGTATCTTCTTGACTTATCCCCTACATGATACAACAACCCAACTGAAACGTTGTTTAGTTCAACCTCTTTTGTACTAGAAGATGAACTCAAAGCTCCACTATAAGAACACATTTCTTATGGAAAATATATTAACTTTTTAGAGAGAAAAAGTAATGTATAAATTTCATATGCTTTCTTGTGTTTAGTTGGAGAGAAGAGAATTGGTATTTATAGGTGTTTGGAAGACAATAAAATTTAATAAGAAATTAAAATCCATAAAATCATTTCTATAACTCATGACCTATGATTTTCCACAATAACAATCCATAATCGTGTCAAGAAACTTCCAACCTTTCATATTTAAATAATAAAATTATTTTTAAAAAAAAATGTTACAACACTTTATACGTAGAATTCATAATATATACCAAATCTGAATGCATTAAGAAGATTTCACCTCTCATTGATTTCTATTCAAACAAGACAGAATAATTGATGATGATACCCAATCATCAGATAGAGGTAGGCAAGGCAGACAACATAGAGAGAAACATTAAATTTTTAAACATTGATCGGAGAGATAATATTTGTCTTGATGCACTAAAAACAATTCATGTGTTTATGTTAAAAGGATATGCTAATATGTAAGCCCACCTGTCTACAGAGATAGGGTAAAAGAGAGACCCGTTATGTGAAATTTTTTGTTCAATTTCAATTATGATTTCAAGATGTCATACTTCACTGCTTGTTCGGTAAAATATTTCCCAAGATGCCTCTGTCTAAGAGCATGTAGGTCTCCTTCAGGACAGAATTCCATCACCAAACAAGAAAACTTATTAGTCTTAAAGTGGCTGTAGAGAGTTGGAAGAAATGGATGGTCCAGAGACTGTAGTATCTTTCTTTCCGTTTGAACACGAATAAGCTTCTTACAACTTGCTAGAGATGCTTTGTCCATCACTTTCATTGCAAAGAGACATTTCATTCCACTCAACTCGGCCAGGTAAACACTCAATATCTCCACAACCTAATCTCTTCAGCTGGCTAAAATGGCTCAAACCTAGTACTCCATCGCGGGTTCGGACAGCTTGGATGGCCTCCCATCTCAAATATTTGCTTTTTGTTGTACCGCTACTTAAACTGTTACAAGTGCTCTCATCACTCATGTCACTAGTCTTGCTTCCTCGACACACACTATTCTTTGAACTCTCAAGAAAATCTGCACGATCACTTATTTTGCACTTTTACTCATTTTCGCAAGACTGAAACCTCTATCACTATTCTTTGCAGAAACTGAACTATTCTTCACACTACCTTGCTCAGCTGTTTTCTTTTCCAAATGAACTGAAGTTTCGAGAGAGCTTCTAATCCCATATACTTTTTATCTACAGCTGTTGACACTTGTTCATTGTCAGTCGAAGAAATATTTGAATCAGAGTTACCAAATGGCGAATTGGTAGACTCTATATAATTAGTCAGCGATCTTTTGCTCTCAACGGCATCTAAAGGCACCAGCCCTGTCAATTTACCTGATTCTTTTAATTGTTCGCAATTAACCAGCTTGGGTTTGCTTTCGTTTGAGACCTCAGAAGGTAAAGATCTACAATCATTTGCTTCGATTGTTCCTTGAGTGCGAATTGCGTTGTGTTGCAGTTCTGGAGAAGTACTATTGCTAGTTTTTGAGGCCATCTGAGAAACAAAAACAATTTGCTTAAGCTAGTTCCAACTAATGTATTTTCATATTCTGCATCGACTATAAAAGCCATAATGGTTTCACTTAACATCAAAATGGTTATTCTCCATCATGTGAAATTGCAAAGCTGTCTATTGAAACTAAAAACTGATAAGCATAACTGAAAAAATGCCCATTCTTGAATTCATAAAGCAGAGTGTATTTGAAGTACCACATAGCTAAAACTACATTTTACACTGTTCTATGTAAATAATATGAATCTAGAAATCGAGTCGAAGCATCAAGTGTAAGTCAGACTTTATAATGCAACGGAGTTGAAATGTACATTGTTCAAATACTTGATCCCGGTCTCAAATTGGGAATCCAGATATCAGAATTCTGAACTGTCCTCAAATTGTAGCAAGTTAGTCAATGATAAAAGAAAATCAACTAGGACCTAAATTTTAATAAGAAGCAAAAATATACACTCTTCATATGCTCAAAAGGCTTCAATGCTTGTAGTTGCTCATCAAAAGATCAGCATTTTCAAATGGACGTAGAGGCTTCACTGCAAGGATCAATCTTTATGAATGCAAAACCGTCAGAGTTACGAGAACAAGGTTCCACAATCAAACATACTGATTTCAAGTCCTACATGACAAATCGAAGAACATAATAAACATAGTCAAATACCAGCCATTTCAAGTTCTAAGCTCATGAATTCTGGAAATTAACTAAAATAACAATTACTCATTATTGCAACAATGCAGACAAAACTACAAATAACCTAAATCACATATTAGGTCAATAAATCCAAGATACTCAAGTTCTAAATGTTAAATAAATTTAAAATTATTTAAAACCAAAAAAAATGATCAAGAGAACAAGTAAAGGATAAGTATCTACGAGAAGGGGCATATGTTACCACCATTTACAAAAGAGGGATAGAATTAGAAAAATACAATGATGAGTAGAAAGAGAAGCTAATCCTATCAAAAATGAAAACCACAAGTAGATCGAATGAGCGACAAAACCAAGAAAAGAAGAAGGAACTTCAAAGCTTAGAAATTTTAAGAATTTTTCAACAAGCTTGGGCGAGTGTAGAGATAGGAGCGTGTGGATACACGTGTGGGCCTTTAATTACCTTGAGAAATGCGATAATAGCATTTAGATTCTTCATGTACTCCTCAAGAGGCACGTATAAAGTTCGTTATGTACTTAGTAAATACACAATAAAAAGTATAAAAGTAAAACTTTTGGTTACACAATTGATTTCGTAAACATCAAATACAAAAAAAAAAAAAAAAAAAAAAAAAAACGACAGATTATGCAAAGTTTTTGGTAGTGATTTTTGCTAACTATCGAGAGAAACAAATTTAAGAAAAATGAACTAAACATAGAATTTCATGGTAAACTACATTTTTTCTACACTGACTATGAAGTTTATTCTCTAGAATTGGTCTAACAAGAACTTTGATAGATTTACATGTCTTTGCTCTTGACAATGCAACATACAATTGGCCATGTAAAAATACAAGTTGAGGAAGATATAATCCAACAAATTCTAGAGTCTGTCATTGGGATTTATTTATTGTCATTGCAAAACAAGGACGAATTAGAAATTGTGTCCGTTTAAATGGATATAGATTTGTATTACTTTCAAGAGGAACAAAAGGAATTCGAGGTAAAAATACCATTTTTCCACAATGTTCTCCAATAGCAACTTCGGCATCAATTACGTTTCGTTCAAATCTTCTCCATATTAATTTAGTTCCATTACATAATCCTTCCGAAGGATTAATATTTCGAAGTAATATCATAGGACAATTTAGCTTTAATATTAGTTCATGTAGTGGTATACTATTCGGAGTTAAAAGTGTTTTGATAATCTCTTGCATACTTTGTTCAGTTTTATCCAATGTTTCATCAAAAATGTAATATTTGAATGCATCGCCTGGAAAATGTTCAATGAGTATACTGTTTATCTGATCAACACAGTCATTCTTCGGAGTTAAAATAACTCGATTTATCATGTAATCAATATTTTCTATATAAGTATCTAAGTTTGGAAAAACAATGTCAATTAACTTTTGTAATGATACAAGATCTTGTTCAAAATTTAATGTTATATCATGCCTGAGCTTAATCATATTACAAGAGTGTTGTTTTTCAGTTCCATTGCCAATTTCAAGTAAGTACTTCGAAAATGATGGATCTAACTTAGCTCTCATATTTTCAACTAACTTTAGTTTTGATAGAGGGCCATATATATGAATTAACTAAATTTGCTCTCATTATGTCTTCCTTATTTCCTCTCTGAACAACTGGAAGAACCTTACAAAAATCACCTCCTAGAACAACCACTTTTCCACCAAAGGGTAAACTACAATCATTTACATCTCTTAACATTTTATCTAAAGCTTCCACAACTTGACAATTAACCATTGGAGCCTCACCCCATATAATGAGCTTTGTATTTCTAAATAGATCAGCAGATTGCTTGCTAATCGAACAATTCATGTCACTATTTGTCTCAAGAGGAATTTTAAACCTCGAATGTACGGTCTGACCACCAGATAATAAATCAGCTGTTATTCATGATGATGTTGTCGCTAAAGCAATCAATTTTCTCAACCTCACAATTGCAAGCAGAGCCCGATATAAGAAAGTTTTTCCTGTTCCACCTGGACTATCGACAAAAAATACACCTCCTAAGTCACTAAAACTTTATCTAAAATCATATCATAAGCAATCTTTTGTTCTTTATTAAGCTTATCCGTACATGAAAGATCTGTTTAGAAACAAGTATTCCCAATTCATCTTCTATGATCCTAGTCAATCTTTCATCTTCTCTCAAACCTACATCATAAGCAACCAAACCATAATCATTCACACTCTTACCCTGAGGTTCTAACAAGGACTTTATGTAATGTAGTGCTTTGAGCTCTGCATCATCTACCGACAAATTGTTTCTTACATAGTCTTCAATCATAAATTCTCTAAATTGAATCTACAATTTTTTCGGATCGTTAGGAGAACATAATGCCAAAATAGTAGCATATAAACGACGTAGTGAGTTTGGCATTTGATATCCACGAGCTTCTTCTCCACATAACTCACAATTAATATCTCCATCAAGCAAACCATGCAAAAGTGCTACTTCATGAAACGATGATGCAGAAATGTTATTTACAAGTTTCAAATTTTCAAATGATGTTGCTCCCTTAACATGATTTAACAACAAGCGTAGATAATACCTTTCGCCTTTTGTTGGATTAGTTGCAACAATTCTACCAACCACAAAACCTTACTTTCTAGGAGTCCAACATTTTCCTTGTGAATCCCATGCAAAATGTTTAGGGAACTATTTATATAACAATGTTTTTGCTAGGTCGTTCGTTTGATTCATCCTAAAAAATTTTGTTAACATTATCTTTTTAAATAATCTTTTCAACAATTTTTGTAAGGTCATCGAAGTTTCTATATTTAACCAGTCATTATTTTCAAGGTGTAGGTGTAGTGAAATAACATATGGGTAAACTTCATATAAAATAAAATCATAAATTCTCCACAATGATTTGGGTGGAGAGATCTATCTAGCAGTTTCAATCTTATCAGTCATATGATCATTGTCATATACGGAGAAATTAATTTTGTCGTGTCTTTTGTATACATATTTATACAAATACTTGACAGCTTTAATTATAGAACAAATTTCAACATTTATATGACAATCAAATTTAGCTAATAAATGGATTATAAGGTACGACCCATCTATTGTCTAACAAATGTCCCATGACTCTCATGTTTCTATTATCATTCCATCTCTTATAGCTTGGGTAAGAATTTTTACCTAAAGATGTTTACTGGGTATATTGTTTTGGATAATTATTTCTACATGTTTGACCTTTTTTCATACAAATATTATTTGGATTCACAAGGACCATGCATCATTTGTTTAACAACAACACGGTGTAAATGAGATTGTTTAGTTTCATCAAGAATTCAGCGCATACAATTTCATATGTAGCTCTATTATAAAAAAATTTGGAGTTCAATTTTAATATTACCAAGAAATGAGCATGTGGGTAGCCTCTCTTTTGAACTTCTATCACTTATATATATAGAAATTGGTCCTAATATCTGTCTTCTAAACGTATCTTGTTTTAATTCTTCCAATTTTGCTCTAAAAACACGTGCTATGATGCACCGATACGGATACGTATGTCCGACACGATACGTGTCGGATACGTCGATATGCGATTTTCGAAAAATTACCGACACCGACAAGCTATCGACATGTTGATTTTTTTTAAAAAAATTTAAAATTTTATGTGTTAAGAAAATAAAAATTTCAAATTTGTATACTGATTTTATTGTGTAAGTTAAGTACTTGAGGGAAAATTTGGATTTTAACATTTAAAAAAGGATCAAACCCATTTCCACGAACCCAACCCATTACGCACGAAAGCCGAAGCTGTATTTTTTCATTCATTGGCCCATTACCCACAAAACCCAACAGTCACATTTGAAATGATCCATTACCCATTTATAACAAAATAGCCCAAATAAAGCAACCCACGTTTGGAGTCATCTTCCCCGTTTAAATTTATCTTCCAAAGTGCTATGCTAGGGTTCCAACAACCACGCGGCAACAATATCTCACCAAAAAAAAGTTTGGATTTGCGTCGGAGATGTGCACAACTACGAAATTTAAGGGAAACCCAGTTTTATCGGCCTTCAAAAGTTGGTTTTTCATATTATTTATTTTTTGAATCGAGCTTGAATAAAGCCATCGCGACGTGTCGGTGTCCGATACGTGTCGGACACCGACACGTCGCCGCCGATGGTGTGTCCGTGCTTCAGAGAACACATGCAACCAAATCTGGTCTATTTTATATTTCATTATTGTATCTCAATTTTCGCTTTATTTCAGGCCAATTAGGGTTACAAGTCGTTGTCAAAAAAATATTATGCTTACCAAATTTTTTAACTAACATCATAGCTTCCATGTATCTTTTTTTTCATATCTCTAGAACCACCAATAAAAGATGAGAGTAGTATAATTCGTCGACCAACTTTATAACCTCTATTCTCACCTATGTCAATACTATCAACAATTCATTAGTAAAGCTCATCACGTATTTTTTTTTGGTTGTTACGAAAGTAATCTAATCTAGAAGTTTCAACATTAACATACATATCAACTACATATTGTTGTAACAATCGACCATGTAGTAAAATTGAATTATTCGGACATCTTACCTGTAGTTTATAAGAATAATATTGGCGACAAGACACTAGTGCTCCCTTTTTCTTCTTTTGCATAACTAAAAAAGAGTAAACAGATAATCATATCAACAAAAATATAAACTGCAAATTAAAATAAACATTACATAATTCAAGTTGACTACCCAACCTCTAGTTTTACTTTCAATTAGTTCTACTGCTGAATTAATCTAGTTTTACTTTCAATTAGTTCTACAGCTGAATTAATCTGATGCACATTGAGTAAATCAAGTGATTTGCAACTACTACGATTATTTTGCGGCTTCATAAGTCTCTGAATAACCTCATGCCAACCACTCTCACCATGAGAAAATAACAAAGCGTATTGAAGAGAGTCATAACAGCCAAAATAGCATTCAATTCGATGTGCACTGCCTTAATGACAATAAACACATAAATCACGAGTCCTAAGGTTTGTAGAAAGGTCTTCGTCAACCCAAACAGCAGCAACTTCAGACACCAATTGTGTATTATACACTATTTGATCAAGGCCAAAATTAGATCTTGTTTTAATTGCATAGTTTTTTAAATTTGGAACATTACCTAAATCTCGAAAAAAAAATTGCATAAGGATATATTTGCAGAATATGAATTAATTTCTGTATAATCAGTTCATATAACTTATTTGAAATCTACAAACGATTTTGTAGCTCATTTTCAGTGTCATAAAAATATAGTTGTAAGTAAGAAGGGTTACTATATGTTGGAATAATTTGATTAATATAATGATGAACTTGCATTGAACTCTAAAAATGTATACGCCATTGTTTCTATTACATAAATCTTTATCATATTTTATGCCAAACGATGTGAAAGCAAAGTTACTATTATACATTCTAACAAATTCTTGAATTCTAATAACTCATTAGATGTTGATGTAAACAATTTATGTAATTCTTCAGGTATATCATTTATTTGTCACGGAATAGTTCCATTAGCACAACAGAATCTTTTGCTTTCACTTTCAAATTTCTTAGCTCCGCAATGAACACATTTTGTAGGTAATGGCAATACATAAGATTCAACTGGAACAATGTCGTAAATTTTGTTCTTATTAAAACGATGCATTTTCTAACATAAATTATCAAATTCAAAATAAATGTCCGATAGCACGGCGATCAGTTAATTCAATAAGAAATGGGAGTTGGCACTTGATTTTGTTGGTACCATTCAATCTAATCCAATTCAGTTGTTTACTTCTTCAATGAGTGAATTTTTAAGTTCAACCAAGCTATATTGAAAATTTTAAATGGGTGGAATAAGAATCTTTTCGATCTTTCCATTCATTTCATGTGGGTCCTTCTTTCCCTAATTCTTTCCATTCTACCAAGGAAATATCTAGAATAATTCGTAAATCTATTCCAATTCCTTCCTGATACCTCCCAAGGAAAATATCGAATTGGATCCCAAATTTAGCAAATGGTTATCCATTAAGCAGATGAAATCTTATTTCGATTTCAAAAACATAAAAATGAAGCTCCCACTCTATCAAGAACGGACTAAGAGGGTCAGCTACCCAGCTAACTTTCTTAATTAAATATCGTTACTGCATAGGCGGATCCAGGGGGCAACCCTTTGCTGTAGTCCAGGGCTGCCCTCCAAGGCCCAATACAAATTATTAAAAACAAAAAAAATTATGTTAGCCTAGTGCTTGTTTGGTGGTCCATTTTAATGAGTTTTCACCAAACAACCTTTTTTTATATAAAAAATTCTGCAATATGCACTTTTGTCCCCAAAACATCATTATTTGTTTTCCTTAATGGCATAAATGCCATTTGTTGGGAGAAAACAATTGATGAAATTTTTGATGGCTAAGGGTAAATTGGGAATTGAGACAAATGTCATGTCACATTATTGTTGGTATTAATGAGTGTCCAGTGACCTCAATTTGTTTATTCTGATTTTAAAATCCAAAGGTCAAATTTTGGATTAAAAACTGATAAAAATTCCAGAATATTTGGTTATAATATTATCCTTTTGTATATAACTTATTTGTATGTCGTTTCATTAAATATAGACTTATAATATAATTATATATAACACTATTAAACGGTTTAAATATTTTTTGCATCGATTACATAGCTTAGTTTTAGATAAAATAGATATAGATTATATTATAAAACAATTTTTGTGCATCGACTACATAACAATTTTTATTGAGAAGACCTTGTTAATAAAAATAAATATAGATTTTATTATAGAAGAATTTGCAACTGTAAAAAATTATCGGACACAATTTTCTTTAACTAGTTTTTGATCTTGAATATTTTTATGTAATGATTTCTTGAATTAAAATGAGCTAAGTAATTGTGGTTTGAGGGGGGGAAAAATCGGGGGCACTGCCCCCTAACCCCCACGAGAGGGTTCCCCCTTCATCCAGCCCAGTCCATTGTTTAATCCTGGCTTCGCCCCTGCGTTACTATATATGTGGATCTCATTGAAAACCAATTTCATCACAAGAATCACGCAACTCAATATGCACATCTTGCATACCAGCAACACCTAATAATTTGAAATAAAAAAATAAAAAATCAATATAAATTGAATCAAATAGAATAGTTTGATCATTCACCCGCTTCATGACCATGTCCACCGTTTTTAGAATGTTCGCATAAATTCGAACCGAATACACCCTCTGTAAGACAAAATAGGCTATATAGTTTATATCAACATAAGAAAATTTTGAATTCTATAATATAGTAACAACACTATTAGTTTACTTGTTCGAGGTGCTGAACAAGTAAACTATGATTTTCTATATGATTTGCATGGTCTACCCCTAAACAAATTGTGCACATAAAACAATGTGAAGAAAAATTATATTAATAGAAATAAATAAAAACTTATTTGCTTAGAAGAAAACCCACACTCTTCATTTCTCTAATATCCATCATAAATGATTCCTTGTGCTATAAGCAAACTTCTTCATCTAACTCTCTATCTTCTTTATTCATGATTTGGTTCATCGTTTTGTTAAGTCTTTGTTCCCTACAATGTTTGTTTCTTAATTCTTTACCCTCAGCATATTATTATCTACGACGCCTTTTTCGTGCATCTTGATCTCTTAAAGCTATTAGACTGGTGAATGTATGATGTGTTTATTCTTTATTCAAAGCCATTGTTTGCTCACAATTGCTCTTTGTTTTGCCTCGAACAATATCGTTCCCTGAAGCTATTAATATCCTGTTACACACATATTTGCATTACGAAACACAAAGAAGTAATCACTAACACAAGAGAAAGAAAAAAAAATCTACCAAGATGATGCAATTACTACAAAGCGGGTAGACAATTACGTAAAAAAAAAATTATACAATCAATGATATATAAAAATTTCTTAATCTCTTCAATTCTATTAGCACAAATTATTGTTGACACAAATACACAAATGACTCAAGGGAGATAATTCTAGCACCATTTAGCTAACAATGAAAAACCAATACCTTGGGCCCAAAGCATCCACCAACAGCCTCAATTAACTGAAGTGCAAATCTTGGCCATACATTCGATGTCAAGATCTGGTAAAACACCTTTAATTAACAAAACTACATGTGCACCTTTGATTTGAGCATAGTAGATTTGCCAAGCATCTATTATGAATTCTGGCCTCAATAAGCACACTCAACTTATTTCAATGCTCACTCCCCACCCAGAATCATCACGCATTAAATAGTTTATTTTCTTGTTCATTTTCTTTAATCTACTTATTTCAAAAAGTCTAGTTAGTGCATACTGCATACCAACCCATTATCGAATATGTGTTTGTTGTGTTTCTTATAAAGAGTAAAAAGAAGAACTCGTTGACGAATCGAAAACCCTCAAAAAAGAACATTTTTGGTATTTCTTGTGTTCCTGGTTTCGTGCAATTCAATTAACCAAAAACTAAAAAAATAGTCATCTTTGAAAAACTCTCACACTTTTTAGCTAAAAATCAAGTTGATCCCCTCAAATTACATGTTCCATTATATTCATTACAAATGCATTTCAATTCAATAACTTCAACAAGAAATTCTCCACTTCCCTGAAATTCCCGGAGAAAAGATTACGGCTTTCGATAATTTGGACCAACATGTTTTGCAGCTATTTATCACTAACTACTATACACAAATAAGTTATTTAGTGCAATTAATTTTACTTAAACCAAACAACACTTCCCCAATCAAATTAAGTACTAGCGTGTAAAAGAAGCAACTATCTACAAATTATGAAATTAAACTCCCAATAACTTCTAGAGGTTTCAAGACGGGCCGGCCGGCCGAACCCACATCGGCCCACCCGTCTCGACCCGAAACTGCGGGCCGGCCCGTGAACTGGGCGGGCGGTTCACAGGCCGATGAGGCTGACCCGTGGGCCCGTTTAGATAATTAATAAATAAATAAATAAAATAAAACACAAATGTTAGAGAGCCATTTGACAATCTTCCATAAAGTAATTATGTGATAGCCAACACATAACGGAGCAGCAGCAGGCTGCTTTGTCAAAAAGCAACTTGTTGCTGCCAGAAAATAATAAAAAATAAAATAAAAAAATGTGTTAGTGTAAATGTGTAAATGAATAAATATTTTGGTTGAATTACAATAAGTTACTAATTTCAAAAAAATTAATTTTTTATTTATAGAGGTCGAACCGGGTCGAACCGCGGCCCATATGGGCTCGACCCGGATGGGCCGACGGGTGAGCCGGGCTCGTGTTCAATTTTCATGGGCTGGGTTGACCCGGTCTGCAACCCACCATGGCACAGGCTTTTTCTAATGTGGGTCGTCACCGGGCTTCATCGGAGGCTGGCCTGGTCGGATTGACACCTCTAAACTTCTAATTCAATAAAAACCGTCATACATGAAAAATTGTTTTTTTGTATATGCATAAATATAATAGGAGGCAAAAAATCACTTGCTGCACTTTCAAAAGGGGTAAATTTAATAAATGGCCACCGAACTAATTTAGAGTTACTACTTGCTCACTTATAAAATGTTTACAATTGTTCACTCAACTTCTCAAATAATTTATCATTCATCACTCATTGCGAAAACGTTATGTTGAGCAGACAAAAATTGCGACATGGTGAACAAAAAACTAATGTAGCAGAATTAAATTGTTAAAATCGTCCACATAACTAAATTGCAATAGCCAAACACGCCTTTAACTTGTTTTAAAAAATATTTCTCCAAGTTAAAGATACTTTCTTAAAGTTGGAGAATCGTTTTTAAAGTAAGCTAAAGACGTGTTTGACTATTATGATTTTGTTACATGGACGGTTTTAATAATTTAATTATGCCTCATCAACTTTTCATTCGCCGTGTGGTAGTTTATGTCTGCTCAGCTTAACGTTTTCTCAATGAGTGATTGATACTAAACTATTTAGAAAGTTGAGTGAGCGATTGAAAACTTTTTCAAGTTGAGTGAGCAAGTAGTAACCCCTAATTAGTTTGGTGGCCATTTATTAAATTTACCTTTTCAAAAGGGCGGAGATTTGCCTTTTGGGAGTGTGATGGAGCATTAATTGGGTTTAACAAGCAAAAACTAAGAACAAATAAATCTGAGTTTAAGTTTTAAAAGACTACTTTTTCAATTTTCAATTCATTAAACAAAAATCAAAAAAAAAAATTTGATTTTTATCACACAAAAAACAGCAAACAAATTTAAAAATAGACGATTGATACAAAAAAATTAAAAATAGATTATTTTTCCTTCCTTGTTGTATTAAACTAAGAACTAATAGATGAATGAAAAAAAAAAAAAAATTAATACATGCAATCTCGTGACTGAAGAAGGAAAAAGAGTAGAGATCGATGGCAGATTTGACAGTTTTAGGCGACAGCGGGCTTAGGCAGTGGCAGTGGTGGTGTTTGTAGGCTTATGCAGTTGGTGATGGTGGCTGAGCAGGAAGACGATGGTTAGGGTTTTCATTTTCAATTTTGGTCCAATCTCCTTGCGTGTGTTGAAGGTGAAAGTCTGGACGTTTGTGGAAAGTTTTAATGTTTGGGTTAGTATTCAAATTGACAAAAACGACACTGTATTAGTTGATAACAGTAATTCGAATATTCACAATTTTAATATAGGCAAGGATAAGGATTATGTGTATATTTTTGTATTTTATATATTTTTAAATTATTTTATTAGTTTGTATGATTGAGTAGTGACCAGTGTGAATTCTGCTAGATCGAGCAGCCGACTTACTATCACAATAGTCTATAAGCATGTCAAAATCAAGCCATTTAATTTTAAAAGAAAATGGTCTTAATTTGTTGATTTGATAGGAATTAAGCGAAATGCTTCACGGAGTCTGTGTAGGTTTAATATGCAGCAGTATTGTGTTATAGGTGGAGTCAAAAATTTTTAGAAAGAAACCACTACTTCAAAAAAAAAAAAAAAAATTGTACTTCAAAATGAGATTACTACTAGAAAAATAAAATTGCACTATAAATTTTTTTTCCAAGAACGAATCCGAGTTCAACCCCCTCCCCCTCTCCCTCCCTCTCCCTCTCTCAAATGCCCTAAAATGGAGAAATATTTTTTGACCAAAATATCTTCACTTATATTTTAAATTTTCTAATTTACCCTTTATTAATTTAAAAAGCCTTTAAATTTACCCTTTATTAATTTAAAAAACCTTTAAAATTGGTTAAATTAAATCTTAATCTTAATCATAATCTTAATACATCTAAAAGGTCCTAAAAGGAAGAAAGATTTCTGGACAAAAATATCTTCACTCATATTTTAGATTTTTCAATTTACCTTTAATTAATTTAAAAAGCCTTTAAAATTAGTTCAATTAAATCTTAATTAATTAATACCTTTAAAATTCTTCATCTATACATCTACATCTAACAATTAAATCTTAATTAATCGAGATCTTTAAAATTCTTCACCTATATACATCTACTTCTAAGATACCCTAAAAGGGATAAACATTTTTTGATCATCACTCATATTTTAGATTTTTCAATTTACCATTGATTAATTTAAAAATTATTTAAAATTGGTTCAATTAAATCTTAATTAATTAAACCCTTTAAAATTCTTTACCTATACATCTACACTCAACCCTTTATTTCATGAATTGAATATAATTAATTAGAAATACTAGCATTCAACTCTAACCATCACACATCACTCTAATTCACTATTGTATCAATTTATTCATGGGTTGGATACTTTTCGCAACAGTAGGTTTAAGATCATAAACAAAATTGTGAAGGAACCATGTAACATGAAAACTACAATGGAAAATTACTCTACGTGTCTATTAGGTAAAGCCTGGAAATGTTATTAACACAAATGGCATAATAAATGGAGAAACATTTTTAGACCAAAATATTCTCACTCATATTTTAGATTTTCTAATTTATTCTTGATTAATTTAAAAATGCTTTAAAATTGGTTCAATTAATTCTTAATTAATTAAGGCCTTTCAAATTCTTCACCCATACATCTACATCTAACAATTAAATTTTAATTAATTAAGATATTTAAAATTCTTCACCTATATACATCTACATCTAAAAGGCCTAAAATAGATAAACATTTTTGGACCAAAATATCATCACTCATATTTTAGATTTTTCAATTTAGCTTTGATTAATTTAAAAAGCATTTAAAATTGGTTCAATTAAATATTAATTAATTAAAGTCTTTAAATTTCTTCACCTATACATCCACACCCACCCCTTCATTTCACGAATTGAATATAATTAATTGAAAACACTAACTTCCAACTCCAATCATCACACATCACTCAAATTCACTATTGTATCAATTTATTTATGGGTCGGATACTTTTCATAACAGTATGTTTAAGATCGTAAACAAAATTGTGAAGGAACTATGGATCATGAAAACTATAGTGGAAAATTACTCTGCGTGCCTATTAGGTAAAGCCTAATTGTTATCTATACCAAATCTAAAAATGGCTTAAAGGGAGAAACATTTTTGGACAATTATATCCTTACAAAGTTTTTAAAATTTCATATTCACTCTTAATTTTATTTTAATTTGCAAAATATTATACTATATCACACCGATACAACAAGTTAATTAAATTTTTCTAAACAAAATTGAAAAGATAACATGTATTTCTTAAAATCTCCCTGATGAAAAATTATGACAAACATTTTTAAAAAATATATAAAAACCAGTGTAATGCATACTTTGGACAAGTGCATCATATTGTTGTCCCTAAACCTCCGTTAACCTTTAACACTACAAGTTTGTCCACCATTATTAAATTGTATAACACAAACCATCCCATATTCAAAAATCCAAAAATCTTTCTCCTCCTACAATTATTAAATTATATAATACAATCTCATTAATGTACAATAATCTTAGAATATTTTACCCTCCCATATTCTAAAATCCAAAAACTTTTCCCCTCCCACCATAATTAAACTATATAATGCAATCTCATTAATATACAATTATTTTATAATAATTTACCCTCCCATATTCAAAAATCAAAAAGCATTTCCCTTTCACTATTATTAAACTATATAACACAATATCTAAGTTTGACAAGAGATTCAAATTTCATCCGCCATATCGGGAAGCATCAAGTACTTTACCGTTGGCGAAGATTCGACATCGTTTCGATAACCTTGATTCAAGTTCTTTCTTCCCCCTCACTGTATGTATGTGTGGAATGTCGTATCTCTATTTAAAAAAAAAAAAATTACGTCAACATTCATACATTTGTTTTTTAATTTTCTTTTGATTCCTAATGCCCTAATGTTTACTTCATGATTTATTTTTGTAGTTAAGATTTTGAAATTTGCTGAATTATTAGATTTTTATTTATTTATTTTTGGCATGTAAATGATATGAATTTGGGCAAATCAAAATTTTCTTTTTGGGGTCAGGTTCAGTGGAGTAATTAATATATGCCAGGTTTTTTATGAAATGATGCATAATACTGCAGAAACAACTTCCAAGGCTTATTATCGCTTTCGATCAACAAGCTGCTAGCTTCTTGAATAGTTTCCACTCCTATAGCATCCAACAACAACAAGATAGAGTCCTTCCCTAACTTGCTATTATTTCTTGCATTTATTTGGATTTATGAAACCTCTTTTTCGCAAGGGATTGAGTTGAAGAAATCATCTATTTATTTGTGTTTATCTTATTTATAGGTATCATGTCGATAGAAGAAAAGTCTTATATTTTTATAAAAGATCTTGATTTATATCAAAATGTCGAATGGACTATAAAAGTGTGAATGATGAAGAAAGGAATTGTTAAAACATATAAAATTCGTAGTGGACCACTAAATATTATAAAGCTCATTTTGATGGATGAATGTTAGTATTCTTATTGACATTGTTATCATTTGTATGTTGTCTTGACATATAAATTTAAATTAATAGTCCATGTTAATTTCAAATTATAAATTATTTCATTATACTTGAATAATTTTTTTTTTTTTTTTGCAGGGAATTAAAGTATAAGTGTTATTGTATAACAAAACTATTTTTCGACTGGAGAAGACTATAAAAAAGGAAAAAACATACTTTATTCAAAATGGATTAATTAAACCACTTAATAGTAGCTACCTCAATGTGTATGCTGAGATTGAAATATCATTGTCGTCATTAACCAATGTTTGTAAATTCAACGATTACAATCCGATAAAAAATAGGTTATATAGTAAATTTTATTTTTTATTTTTGGAAGAGCTGATCAAGATTCAAAGAATGTCACTATGATGATGGGTGCTAATTCTTTTTATGTAATACATTGGTACATTATGACTAAATTTTTCATCTTCATAATACATTCAATTTTTTCGATGATGTTATAGGTATTGTTATAAATGTAAGGCAACCTTTAAGCATCAAAGTCGGAAAAAATACGGTACGCAACACAAATAAAAGAGAAACAACACTTATCGATGGTGATAAATATATATAAAATTTTACAAGTGTGATTTTTAAATGATTTATAACAACATATTATTGTTGTAAAACATTTCATATCATTTGATAATACAGTTAAGGTTTCTTTATGAGGTGATTTGGATAACAATGAATGACAAATACTTTTATATAAAGTATCTGAAAAACAAGTAGTAATATTATCAAATGTTATAAACAATCGTGTTGTTTTATCTTTACTGCAATTGCTATATTAACATTTTAACTATTAACAATAAAAAAATAAAAATATTAAAATATTAAAAATTAATAAAATTATTGTAAAATCACGTGCAACGCACGTGTTTCTAACTAGTTACCACAAAGGGCATAATAAAAGGACAAGAATTTTTGGACCAAAATATCCCCACTCATATTATAGATTTTTCAATTTACCCTTGATTAATTTAAAAAGGCTTTAAAATTAGTTAAATTAATTCTTAATTAATTAAGGCATTTAAAATTCTTCACTTGCAAACATCTACATCTAAAAGGCCCTAAAATGGATAAACATTTTTGGACCAAAATATCATCACTTATATTTTAGATTTTTCAATTTACCCTTGATTAATTTAAAAATTATTAAATTGATTCAATTAAATCTTAATTAATTAAAGTCTTTAAAATTCTTCACCTATACATCTACACCCACCCCGTCATTTCACGAATTGAATATAATTAATTAGAAACACTAGCCTACAATTCTAATAATCACACATCACTACAATTCACTATTGCATCAATTTATTCATGGGTCGGATGCTTTTCGCAACACTAGGTTTAAGATCGTAAACAAAATTGTGAAAGAACCATGGATCATGAAAACTATTATGGGAAAGCTTGGAATTGTTATTACCACAATGGGCATAATTATCTTGAAATAGATATTAATATTGGTAGCTCAGCAATCACCACTGCAATTTTGCTCTTGGCTTTGGGGTGCGTTACGATAGTGACAATGGATATGGGTTTATTGGTGGAGGCACAATCGGAGAAGGAATTATCGGAGAAATTGTTTGGTGCTATCAGGATTTGTCAAATGGATGTAGATTTTGCAACATTTGTTGATAATGCCATGTCAACGAGGAAAGTTTTGCCTTGGAAGATAAAAGTTAAAGTGAAAATGAAGATGAATAATGAGTTTTATTGTAAATTTTATCATTGTTAAGTTTATGATTTTTCTCAATCATGGTGAAAAACTATAATTTACTTGCTTGTTGCTGTTTCGAGCCTCTTTTTAAAAGTTCATGATCAATCATGTTCAACACTCCATTGTTTTTCTAAATTTTCAAGCAAATTGTTAGTTTCTGTAATTTTTTAATCCAAGTGACCCGATGTACTAATTGAGGGTTGAATAAATAAAATAAAGAAATAACTATCAAACTTTTATTATTTAAAAATTTCAACAAACAAAAATAGATTCACAATGTTATTACAAAATCATGTGCAAAGCACGTGTACTTAACTAGGACATCGAAAAGGGTGTTCGTTTCCTTTTCTTCTCTAATATTTTTGGATGCTAGCCATATGTAATAATTAACTTTGATTAGGAAAATTATAAAAAAAAAGTATAATTCGGTCCCACTCTAAAAAAATTCTTTTATTTTCAGTAACAATATGATTTTGAAGTATAAATATTTTTTTAAAAATAAGAATTTCTCTCAAAAAAATCATGACCTCGTTCCAACAGTGACCAATCTCAAGGTTGGAAGAGCAGCTAAAATGTAGAATATTCAACATTTTATCAGAGTTTACATGAATTAGTCAACGACGTGTGTTCAATTCCTTCACCGCCTCTACCTCTTCCATCCAAAGTTGACCTGGTATGTACGACTCTCTCTCTATATATACATGATCACCATTCAAGAGTTTGTCTAATCTTCAAGATTGAAAATGGCAGAAATACCATACTATTCAAACTTGGCTCAAAGTGGCCCTGTAATCAGCCCCCGTTTCTGTGTTTCTCATCCAGTTCATCTTTTGATAGATCAAAAGGCTTTCACACTTAGGCGTACTAGATATTTAGTTACATCTGCTGATGGGAATCTCATGTTCAAAGTTGAAAGGTTCCCTTCAAGCTTACATGGCACCCTCCTCGTCCTCGATGCTTCTGGAAATCCTGTTATTACTTTACGACCCAAGGTTCGTTTACTTCTTCATTCATTTTAATGGATACGACGAAAAACTAAGTCTTGTTTTCAATAAATTTGAATGTTAGCAGCCCAAAAGTAGTTGCATTATGTAGCCTTCAAGGACTATCTTAACTCAATCTTGGTCAACACTAACTTAGATTCATTGTGTTTCATTATTTTTTCACGTAATCGCCTTCCTAGCTATATCATGAATCTAATGCATCTAATTCCTTAACAACTACAAAATGGAGAGAAGTTTATAATGTTTTGATGTGTGTGTGTTGTTGATGATGCAGAAATTGACACATCATAGCAGATGGCAAGTGTTTAGAGGAGAAAGCAGAGATGAAAAAGATTTGATTTTCAGTGTAAAGAGATCTTCAATGTTCCAAATCCACACTAAATTAGATGTTTTCTTGGCAAGCAACACATCCGAGGAATACTGTGACTTTAAGGTTAAACGGACCTATAAGGCGAGATCATGTGACATACTTGCTGGAAATTCATCCACTCCCATTGCCCAGGTATGATCAAATTGTCTCATTTTTTGTTGTTGGAGAATACTCGATTGAATACTAGAAGTCTTACATTTTAATCTTTTAGATGGAATCGTTCAACATAATCTTGAATTCTTTTTGTCAACAAATATTGAAAATTGTGCACGTACTTTAACAAAAAAAAAAAAATTGGAATTGCATTAGAGGGAGTACTTTCTTTACTTTAAGTTTTAAAATGGTCTAGTTTAATATGATATCAAAACAGATATATGTCTTACATTCAAGTCTCATCGCTCCTTATTTTTGAAAGTTGTTTGAGACCCTTCAAGTTGTGCACAAGATGAACGTGTTGAACAATAAATTTTAAATAAGTGCCTATTTAGTAGAGTTTAAAAGTAGTTTTTTATAAGATTTAGAAAGAAAAAAAAAGGTAAAATGTGTGGTTGAAAAACTGATAAAAATTGTGAATCTTACAAAATATGTGGTTGAAAATAAGTTTGAAAAAAAAAAAAAGGAGTTTAAAAAAAATCATGCCAAACAAGATCTAAATGTATCTCATGTGTAAGAATTTATATTTTTAGATATGATGTTGTTGAATGTTGAACCTGGTAATACAATAAGTTAATGTTTTGATTCATGCTTCGAAATTATTCATTTATGAAAATGATGTACACTTTATTGTTAATGAAAAAATGAATTTGAATAGAAGAATTCAAGACTTGATTTAAATACACAAACGAGTTTCTTTTCCAACCTTTTAAACTTTTAGTTCAAGAAATAGTAATTTAATTATTAATTTTTTTTTTCAATAAAATGTATTTGAAAATGAACAAATTCTAATTTTGACCAAATTTGGACAGATGGATGACAAAATGACAGGATGTATATTCCAAGGAAAAGACAAGTTCATGGTGAACGTGTCTCCCAACGTTGATTATGCAATGATTGTTTCTCTTATAATCATCCTTGATGACATTATATCGGGAAGTAGCTAAATTCCTCCTCCAACACTTGAGACGTTGGCTCAGTCTAGTTCGTTATTGTATTTCATTTATGTAAATATAATTAGGAATTTACTGGTTTGTCTTGTGTGTATTATGTAGACATAATTAGAGAATTTTAGTATGAGATATGATTAAATATTACTGTAGAATATATTGTGACTAATCTTTAATTTTTTTTTTTTTGTATTATTTAATATTGTATAATTCATCTATTGACTATTGTATAACACGCCCATGTGTATTATATTTAAAAATTTATTGTACATACTATTGTTGAATGTAGTACTAAAAGAATATCTAATTCAGTCGTAAGTATGTAAAAATTTTAAAAAAAAAAACATAATTTGAATAAGAGTCACTTTAAGCATCAATCTTGTGGTTTAATGTCTACAATTGATAATTTGACTGTTATTTAAAGTGGTACTTTTTTAAATAATTATGAATATACAATTTTAAATAGTTTATAGACGCCAGGAGAGGGCAAAAGATTCGAAACCAACCGAACTGTTTTGTTTCATGTAAGCATCAAACAATTCTTGTCCTAGAATCGAGAACTGGCTCGTTCTGATTCTGGTCATGGTTCTAGTTCTAGATCGAGAATCGGCATCGATTAAATTTTTTTTTATAGATTTTAATAATTAATAGTGTTGATGTGTGTTGCTGATCGCTTGATCCAATCAAATAATTTATCAATTTTCTTAATTTTTTACACAAAAATCAATTAATTTTAAAACAATTATTTCCTCACACACTCTCTACTAAATAAAATCAATTCATCTTTAGCAATGTAAATTGTAGATAATTATTTCATGTATTGTCACTATAATCACAATAATTCCAACTCCCAAAAGAATAAATGTGTGATTGTAAGATTTTACTATATTCTTCGTAAATTGCCTTCCATAATATTGTAACTAGTGTATCACTCGTGCGATGCACGGGTACACAACATAAATAATATCATAATGTTAAAAAGTAAAAAGATTTTGAAATTGATCGAGTGAAAATCACTATGAAGAAGCAGAAAGTCAAAATTTTAGATATAATGAAAAGGAAATAGCACACATACAACAAAAATATTATAGATTTTGAAAATTTTCCTTATACACTATATTCGTTGTTGAATCTGATGGCCTTCCGTATTTATCACAGATTAGCATCTTCAATCTATCGCGCGATGTGACTCTTGACACAATAACATATAATTGCCCATGGCTGAATACTGGTCTTTTCAAATACAAACCTACGTGCGATAGAGATTGTC
Source organism: Forsythia suspensa (assembly GCA_023638005.1). Lineage (NCBI taxonomy): Eukaryota > Viridiplantae > Streptophyta > Magnoliopsida > Lamiales > Oleaceae > Forsythia > Forsythia suspensa. The sequence continues at coordinate 30,770,527 of CM042674.1, read as the reverse complement.
TTTGACTCTTATTGATTGTCATTGCATATGAAATAATTAGAAGATACTACCTCCTTGTAAATTTGAAAGGTAATCTAGGATCAGAAGGCATATCAATCACCAATTAGAAATAGAAGAGATAAAATTTTGGAATAAGATAATCTTTGAATTAGAAATAGAAAAACATAAATTCACGAGTTTTTAGACTCGACCCATATATTAATTAGGTTAAATCACTTGGTCGTTCATTTGCAATAGAAATTAGTTTTGGTTATGGTTACATATGAGATACTCAAATTCAAATAACAAAATATAAATTAAGTGATTAAAATAAAATAAGATTGAAGTTGAGTGACCACATGAAACTAACATGTAGTTATGCTCTCGCTAATATTTGATAATCCTTTATTTGGCATTTTAATTAATATTATTATTAAACTCTAAATTATATTCGCATGTATATAATGTTAGATTCTTATATTTTAATTAGATTGAACAATAATTATTTAATTATTTAAATAAATTATATTTTACAATCATCATTACAAAATTATGTGCAAATTACGTGTTAACTATTTGAAATAGAATAGTGCACCCAATATTTATTTTGAGGCAACTAAATAAGCAAAAATATACAAAGGTGCACGCCCTCATTAAGAAAAAAATCAGGTCAATTTGTTAGTTTCTATGCATATCTATTCAGATTCTAGGGAAATCATATCATCAAAAATTTCGTTCCTTTTTTTTTTTTTGGTTAAATTTTTGAAACAAACAATACCTTAATGTGGGACAACTTTCAAAGAAGCAATTATTTTTTTTAAAAAAAGTGTTAGTGCCGAGGAAGACTTAAAGATTGTAAAATCTATTTTTTTTTAAAAGATATAACATTTTAATGAGGGGACAAATTTTAATGCAGCAGTCATTAATATACACGCCGAGAAAATTTAATTCAGAATTCAATAAATAATAAATACTAAAAAAAATAGAAAAGGATAAATTTTTTGGACGGGAAAATGAAGTCTGACTTTTTTGTCGCTAGCCCACTTCTATATATATATATAGATAGATGCAATCATTTTGTTCTATAAGTTTTGTAGGAAATTAATTGACCTATTTTTGTTAATATATCTTTCATCAAATGTCATATTTTAAAAAAATAATTAATACATTAAATATAATTTGGAAAAAAAAAATTTCTTATCCCCAAGGCCAATCTATCATGGAGCACGTTTGTTCCCCACGTTTAAAAAGGAACAATTAATATAACATTTTAGGGAATTTGGTGCAAATGGTCCTTAACCTTTATTCTTGATGCGGAAATGGTCCCCAACATTTATCTTTTAGTACAAAAGTTCATAATATATGTGTTTCGGTGCACAACTAATCATTATTTGATTAAAAGACAAATATACCCTTAATTTTAATAAGAAAAAATTGTATTTAAATTCTTAATTGCAAAATGTACAAATAGGTCCGATACATTTATTAAATAATATTTAATTAGAAAAACTTCAAATTTTATCTCCAATCCTTCAAAAAAGTTGACAATATACCATAACCTCTACAAATAGCCCCAGACATCTCCAATGTTTGAAAAAATAAGTATAGTAGGTTGTTTATGACGAAATTGTACTTCCCTTTAAATAAACAAAAATACAAAAAAAAAAAAAGAAAAAACAAATTATTGAAAAATAACTAAATATACTCCAAAAAATTAAAAGTAACAAAGTGGTCATCTTCTTTATCAAACCCCAGTTTAATAATGATATCTTGCCTAAGCAAAGCCAAACATAGTGAAAGCGCCTGGTTAAGCAAAGCCCAACAAGGAGGAGCCTCACCCCTTTCTTGGTCTACATATGATTGTGAAACAAACCTTGTTATTGCAATTACCACATGCCCATCATTCATTTTTCTTCATTGCTTGAGACTAGTCTGCATTAATTATTGCTATTTCCACAAATTCATCACAGTTCTTGCCTTTTGTTTTTACTTTTAAAACCAGACATGGTTGAGGTAGAAATTAAAGATGCCTTATTGATAGAGCTCTTTCAAACCAAGAAGAAATAGATGGCACTCTACAGTATCGGCCAAAGCTCAAGCCTTTTTTTTACTTCTAAAGCAGACTACAAGTTCAAGAAATTCGAACCCATTTTTGAAATTATCATTTTGGGATTCAAAATTTGTTAAAATCTTGAAATATAGAGCCAAAGTGGCAAATGAGTTTTCTAGTAAGAGGTTTCATTTTGATAGTATGGCAGTAAATAACACTGTGTATTGTGCTTCTCCCAATCATCTTGAGCCTATAATGGAGGGTTTGGTAATGGATAGTGAAGTAGCGGAAGAGGGAAATGTTGGGTTTTGTGGGAATGAGACTAAAAGTGTGGATTTGAATGAAGAGGAGAGCAAAGAGAGCAGTTCAACTACTGCAACAAATTGTGAACTCAAATCGTAATTATTTGTACTGACATTTTATCTATGAATCAGCATTATTGACATTCTAATCTTAATTTTCATCCAATCATATTAAAGACTTCAGTTTCTGAATGTCAATTGTTGAAATAGATTTGGGGCGTAGAAATTGAAATAAATATCATTATTAAACTGAGGTTTGATAAAGAAAACAGGGGTTGGATTCCTTTTCAAAGTCTTATGCAGTCTAGATTTAATCAAAACATCATTGACTTGTAATTGCCACAGGCCAAAATCGATTCTTCCGTCAAATTTCTCCACGTCATATTTGATAGACATATATTCTCTTCTCTTCTCTGTTCGCCAACACTCTGAACAACTTGAAGCTCTGATACCACTGCTGGGAATTGAGACCAATTCTTTTATTGTCCACAAGATCCTTGTTCGTAAAAAAAATAACGAAAAGAGAAAATACAAAATATAGAGAAAGATTTACTGATCACAAAAGTTTTCACTATATAAAAAATTGTTACAATGATATATATTTCACTCACCCAAATCTCCAAGTATCTCAAGAAAAATAATATCCTAAGCTTTTACCAAGACCCACCGCTTTTACTCTCTTCAGACAACCCACAAAGAAAACAAGAAAAACAACTAAAATCTTTGAGCTTAATATTTTTCTCTCGAAAAACCCTCAAACACAACTATTCTGAGAGAATAAACTACGCCAATTTATAATTAACGATGACCTAATTTTCTTATGTTTAAACTGCTGTTTCCAAGATTTGGACACTGTTTCATTTTAATCGACTTAGATGTTTTCAGTTTTCGACTACTAAAGTGTTCAAGATTAGAAAAGTTTTTAATTTACATTCCAAGTTTCCACTACCAGAAATATCCCAACAAAACCAAGATAATATCAACCCAAAGGCAGGGAGAAGGCAAAAAAGAGGAAATCAAGGTGAGGACTGATGAAAAGGTTTATGAGAATCAAAAGGCGGCTGAGGTTGCAGAGGCAAATGCAGAATACGTTCTTCCAATTTGATTTGTTTTTTTTTTTTTTTTTTTGTATTAGAAATCAAAGACAGCAAAAGAATGGTGGGGATGTGAAATCCCCTTTCTGGATTCCAATCAGGTTTTGTTCTTCAGTTTTTCAAATTTAAAGCATACTTGTTCAAGTTTACCACTCTGTTGCTCTGGATATTACAGAATTACAGATGATTTGCTATCTTATCATGAAAATGTTTCCTAACTTCTGCAGGATGTGTTCTATCTACTTCCGAATCTCAAAGTGTCCGAACTAATTAATGCTTTTCCTAAATTTATTCAGGGTTCTGGGGTTTTTGTTTTGGGACCTATGGATTCTGGAAAGAGTACCTTGTCAAGGATATGCTTCTTTGTTGGGCATCTAAACAGGGTAGGAAACCCACTTTCGTAGATTTAGACATAGACAAAGATCTATAACAATTCCTGGATGCACTGCTGCAACTCCAGTTGAACTGCCCATTGATCCAGCGGAAGGAATACCTCTTGATATACCTCTAATTTACTTCCATGGACATGTAAATGAAGAGTGAACTTTTATCATGATAGATTTGTGGCATATAAGGCTAAACTCCTCCTGAAGGTCCCTTTTCGCGAATTAATGCGTTTATCTGAGTAATCCACAAACGACGAAAAATTCTCTTTTGCTCATCCCTATCCCAATGAGCCGAAACCAAAGCCCTTATTTTTTGTTTGAGTAATAGTTCGAGTAAGTCTTGAATGAGCCCCTTGAAAGCTTGATGCAAATAAACGAATTTTTGTTCTACGCCTCCATGCTACATATCCGCGTTTAATGCTGGTCATTGAATGAAACTTTGTCGAATGACTAATTGATTTCCTTTCTTTCAGTTAATCTTTTCCCCTTTTCCTTCACTGAAATATTTACGTGCTTTTTCCGAGGTATTCTTCAATTCTGGGAATAAAAAAGTGAATGATTGCTCCCAAAACGAGCAGTCATTCCAGGAAAAAAAAAAAAAAAAAACTTGCCCCATAGCTATTTTCCATGCAATCTTTAGTTCCATAACCTTAATCAACCGATGCCAATTTGGGGAGTTTGAGGTCTTCCGATATAGCTGCACTGGTTGTGGTTGCATATATAAATGGTTTGTTCTTGCATATCCCTACTAGTTTTCCAAATTAATCCTGTGGATCCAAGAAATCCAGAAGAATTTGTGAGTGATTCATACCAATATATCTTTCTCTTGTCTGTAATTGAAGTTCAATTTCTTGAGCTATGGGCCATAAATTATTGCATTAGGGGTCATCTTTATAAGTAGAAATATTGATCTTCTTGCTGCTTTTTGTATGCATGATTCGCTATGCAGGAAAAACTTCTCAGCATGCTAAAAGATGTTTTGGAAAATAGGTCTAATGTGGATGTAGTGAAACTTGAAAAGTCTGGTGGGGTTGTGGCTAGAAATCCAAAGTTCCAAAATGCCAGGGTCCATATAATACGGGTACTGCAAACTTATTGTAAGAACCATGATTGAGGTTAGAGCATGTTTGCCTAAACTTAAAAATAATAGAAGTTACTTTTAACTAACTTTTTGTTCATAGTCATATTCAGATAAGCTACTTCTTACTTTTAAAAGTAGAAAAAGTTACTTATTTTAAAATAACTCTTACCTTAGTGTCAAACTAAGTATACTTTTAAGTAATTTTTTTAAGCTTAGCCAAACATGCTCTTAATCCCATGATCGTAAGTATGCTACAATTTAACATCCTTTGACACATTGTTTTGTTTTATTTTAATTGCAGTAATACTTCTATGACCTTTCGAATGATATTTCTCCACATTCTAATGTTGCAATTTGCAAATTTCAGTGATTTATTCATCTACCGACCACAAGCTCCACTTTCGGTTCAACCGCCAATTGGTTGCTATTAGATCTTTACTATTTTTCTACTAATTTCAGTTATCGTTTTTTCATATTGGAAATCTTGTGGCTGGTGGTCATGTTTTAAGGTAATGTTGGGACTCCTTTTCAGCCTAATAACTGATCAACTTTCTGTGACCTTGTCATCTTATATATAACGGAGATGAATTTAGGTTAGCTCTGAACTGTTGGCAACCACTTTCATCAGTATTTATTCGCAGCTGATACACGCCAAGTGTCGGAGGCTTGAATTTATTGTGCCTGTTGAATTTCAAGTTTTCTTCTTCTACCTTATTGGTAGCCTTGGTGGAATATTTGTCAACGTCTCTTTATGGCTTTCCTTGTGTTGTGAGTACATGTGGCATGCACATCATATCATATCTATGGCTCGTTTTTTGAACTCACCACTTGACATTAACTCTATTTGATTATTAAATTCATTTTGAACCGTCATCTTTGGCTCATTTTTTGAACTCGCCGTTTGACATTTTTTCAATCTGAAAGATGCGTTACGCCAGCCAAAAATTTTGGCCCCCAAGAATAAAATTCTTGGCTCCGCCACTGCCCCAACTCTTCCTGATTTACTGCATATTTTCTCTGTGATTGGATGGTTGCGGGTAATGTCGATCATTATCTTTGTCGATATTAATATGTAGTTTGGGTATAGAAGTGGTCTATGGGCTGCTGTCTTCGAAGAATGTGTGATTTCGGGCTAGATATATTCAGCATTTAATTATCTTGTCATATTACTTCAATTTGAAAGGGTTAATGGGTTAACATGTTTGAAGAAGAATGTGGTTTTTCAGAGGTTTTTCCATATTTAAATATCTAATAATCTTGATTTCCATTGCCTTGATGCTCTACTTGTGGATTTCACCTTTTTGGCAGTTAGATGGGACTGGTTATATTACGGGACAACTCATGATGTCCTATGTTGGCCATAGAAATAGAGAAGAAAAAAAAAAGAAATGAGAGAGAATAGAGAAGAATTAGGGGAATAAATAATCAATCTTTAATAATCAATAATAGTATGTCTTGCATATGAAATCTTAGATCCTATTTATAAGGTAAAGAACTTCTAGTAAGATAAAATTGTATCTAATAAAACTAGTTCAATTTAATTTGAGGTAATCAGTTTACTTTCCAGCTTTTCTAATATGCATTTTGGTGGTGTGATGTGATGCACTAGGTCAAGGTATAGCTTCTCCAATTTAATCAGGGAAACCAATATGGTGTGAAGCCCACCTGTTATGATGTCTCTAATTTTGTGAAATTTATATGTTGATTCTGTTGCTCTGATCTCAAGCATAATATTGGAACAATTCAGTGACCAGCATTATTTTAAGTAGTTGTTTGATGCTTGTGCATCGAGACATGTCTCACATAAGGCGTTAATTTGTCTTCCCAAAAGGACTTTTTACTACTCGTCTCAGTTTTTTGGGCTATTTTTAATAGCGTAAAATGTTTTACGTTTTTTCTAAAGTGAGAAAAGGCACCATTGCAAGGGGAGGATGTGACAAAGAATGAGAACTAATAGCGATGACAAGAATACTTCTAGATTGTTTTTAGTTCTAGTACTGAATTGCAATAACATGAGAAACGATGGCTACTTTATTGATCTATATAATGTTGGGTTGCTAGTTATTTGACATGTATGGACACTAATCTGGATATGCAATACAGACACAATAGCACGTGATTTTTCTAAAAAGAAGGATATTGATACGTTAATTTAAAATTTTTAAATTTCATATTTATATGTTATATTGTTAGTTTTATTCGATTTTGAACACTTGCTTGAGGAATATATCTATCTCTTGAGAGTTGAAATATATATAAAAAGTAGGACAGATATGTGGCTTGATGGACTCTTGTCATTGAGTGTCCAAGGTCCAACACGATAAAAACATGACGGAAACATACTTATAATAGCCTTAATTTGAAGAAATTGACTTTGTAAGAATTTCAGATAAGAAAGAAGTGTTAGGAAAGTTCCGAGTATTTCCAACATTTAACATACTTCAATTGTCAAGAACATTTCTCATCACTCACGAATTCATTGAGGTATACCAAATCTGAATGCATTCAAATTGAATTCAAACAAGACACAGGATAATTGATGATGATACCCACCATTAGATAGAGGTAGGCACTCATTAGATAGAGGTAGCACTATTTAGTAAGATATGATGTAGCGGATCCAGTGTGGGGGCAGTGGGGTCAGCTGCCAATCAATTTAGCATTGATCAATTGATTATGAGTTCTAGGCATATGACCCTTTTCAGACTTTGAACACTTTTTTTTTTTTTGGGGTTAGTAAATTCAATGAATAATCTGGGAACTTATTCTTCTTGAAAAAGAAAAATAGATTTTTCATGCAATATTTGTAAGTAAAATTGACAATTGAAAGTTCTAGGTTTACCCTTTAGACTCCGTGGTTAGTAAATGTCTGTTAATATTTTTGATGCAATATTTGTGTAAATTGACATTGGTTTACTTCCTTGAATTTATATTGTTTTGAATTTATATGTCGATACTGGTGTTATTATAGGAAGACAAATAGCTTCTATCTAATGATTTGTTTTTAAGTGTAGATATGGAGACATTTCTAATTAAAGGAACAAGACCGGAGCAAAATTCAACTCAAGCAAGTGTGGATCCAAAATAATCTAAGTATACGCGTATTGATTTTGAAAGTCTTCCATTTGATCCGAGATTGCGAAAGAAAATTTGTGATTATCATCCTAATGATAGAGATGAAATTCGAATGACGTATTTACTGAGAGGTCCATGTCAACTTCGTGGACATGATTTTAAACAAAAAATGCAGGGAAAAGATGAATTTATATTATCGCTTTATTTTATATTATCGCTTTATTCGCCCCCACAGTACAAAATTCCTGCCTCCGCCCATGCATATGTGGGATATATGTTAAGTACTGGTCGTTGCAACAAGATATGTAAGCATTATAAACTGATCAACAAGATAACTTAAAAAATTGCAACTTCAAGAGCCTTAAGAGTAGAAAGGTGAGCTCAAAAGAATCAGGTCTACAACAATGATTTGCGAACTACATTATATGAATATTAGACATTAAATGAATAAATATGCAACATAGGGAAAAAGAGAGACGTTATGTGAAATTTTTTGTTCAATTTCAAATATGATTTGAAGATGTCATACTTCCCAGGCTGCCTCATTCTAAGAGCATGTAGGTCTTCTCCAGGACAGCATGTAGGTCTCCTCCAGGCTACCTCAATCTAAGAGCATGTAGGTCTCCTCCAGGACGGAATTCCATCACCAAACAAGAAAACTGATTAGTCTCAAAGTGGCTGTAGAGAGTTGGAATAAATGGATGGTCCAGAGACTGTAGTATCTTTCTTTCCGTTTGAGCACGAATAAGCTTCTTACGATTTGCTAGGGATGCTTTGTCCATAACTTTCATTACAAAGAGACATTTCGTTCCACTCAACTTGGCCAGGCAAACACTCCGAATATCTCCACAACCTAATCTCTTTAGCAGCCTAAAATGGCTCAAACCTAGTACCCCGTTGCGAGTTCGGACAACTTGGATGGCTTCCCATCTCAAATCATTTGCTTTATGGGGTTTGTTGATACTGCTACTTAAATTGCTACAAGTGCTCTCTCCACTCACGTCACTACTGTTGCTTCCTCGACACACACTATTCTTTCCATTCTCAAGGAAATCAGCACGATCACTTAATTCGCACTTCTACTCCTTTTCGCAGGACTAAAGCCTTTATCGCTATTCTTTGCAGAAACTGAACTATTCTTCACACTACCTTGCTCAGCTGTTTTCTTTTCCAAATAAACTGAAGTTTCCAGAGAGCTTCTAATCCCATATACTTCGTGATCTACAGCTGTTGACACTTGTTCATTGTCAGTCGAAGAAATATTTGAATCAGAGTTACCAAATGGCGAATTGGTAGACTCTGTATAATTAGTCAGCGATCTTTTGCTCTCAACAGGCATCTAAAGGCACCAGCCCTGTCAATTTACCTGATTCTTCTGATTGTTTGCAATTAACCAGCTTGGGTTTGCTTTCGTTTGAGACCTCAGAAGGTAAAGATCTACAATCATTTGCTTCAATTGTTCCTTGAGCGCGAATTGCGTTCTGTTGCAGTTCTGGGGAAGTACTATTGCTAGTTTTTGAGGCCATCTGAGAAACAAAAACAATTTGATTAAGCTAGATCCAACTAATATATTTTCATATTCTGCATCAACTATAAAAGCCATAATGGTTTCACTTAACATCAAAATGGTTATTCTCCATCATGTGAAATTGCAAAGCTGTCTATTGAAACTAAAAACTGATAAGTATAATTGAAAAAAGACACATTCTTGAATTCATATAGCAGAGTGTATTTGAAGTACCACATAGCTACAACAACATTTTACACTATTCTATGTAAACAATATGAATCTAGAAATCGAGTCGAAGCATCAAGTGTAAATCAGACTTCATAATGCAACGGAGTTGAAATGTACATTGTTCAAATACTTGATCCCGGTCTCAAATTGAGAATCCGGATATCAGAATTCTGAACTATTAAATTGTAGCAAGTTAGTCAATGATAAAAGAAAATCAACCAGGACCAAATTTTAATAAGAAGCAAAAATATACACTCTTCATATGCTCAAAAGGCTTCAATGCTTGCAGTTGTTCATAAAAAATATCAGCATTTTGAAATGGATGTAAAGGCTTCACTGCAAGGATCAATCTTTATGAATGCAAAACCGTCAAAGTTACGAGAACAGGGTTCCACAATCAAATATACTGATTTCAAGTCCTACATGACAAATCGAAGAACATAATAAGCATAGTCAAATACCAGCCATTTCAAGTCATAAGCTCATGAATTTTGGAACTTAACTAAAATAACAATTACTCATTATTGCAACAATGCAGACAAAACTACAAATAAACTAAATCACATATTAGGTCAATAAATCCAAGAAACTCAAGTTCTAAATGTTAAATAAATTTAAAATTATTTAAAACAAAAAAAAAATCAAGAAAACAGAGTAAAGTAAAGGATAAGTATGTACGAGAAGGGGCATATGTTACCACCATTTACAAAAGAGGGATAGAATTAGAAAAATACAATGATGAGTAGAAAGAGAAGCTAATCCTAGCAAAAATGAAAACCACAAGTAGATCGAAGGAGCGACAAAACCAAGAAAAGAAAAAGGAACTTCAAAGCTTAGAAATTCTAAGAATTTTTCATCAAACGTGGGCGGGTGTGGAGATAGGAGCGTGTGGATACACGTGTGGGCCTTTAATTACCTTGAGAAATGCGATAATGGCATGCAGATCCTTCATGTACTCCTCAAGAGGCACGTATAAAGTTCGTTATGTACTTAGTAAATACACAATAAAAAGTAAAGAAGTAAAACTTTTGGTTACACAATTGATTTCGTAAACATCAAATACAAAAAAAAAAAAAAAAAAAAAATTTGACAGTTTTTATGCAAAGTTGAATAGTGATTTTGCTAACTATCGAGAGAAACAAATTTAAGAAGAATGAACTAAACATAGAATTTCATGGTAAACTACATTTTTGTACATTGACTATGAAGTTTATTCTCTGGAATTGGTCTAACAAGAATTTTGATAGATTTACATGTCTTTGCTCTTGACAATGCAACATACAATTGGCCATGTAAAAATACAGGTTGAGGAAGATATAATTCAACAAATTCTAGAGTTTGTCCTTGAGATTTATTTATGGTCATTGCAAAACAAGGACAAATTAGAAATTATGTTTGTTTAAATGGATATAGATTTGTATCACTTTCAAGAGGATTGAGGTAAAAATACCCTTTTTCCACGATGTTCTCCAATGGCAACTTCGGCATCAATTACGTTTCGTTCAAATCTTCTCCATATTAATCTAGTTCCATTACATAGTCCTTCCGAAGGATTAATATTTCGAAGTAATATCACAGGACAATTTAGCTTTAATATTAGTTCTTGTGGTGGTATACCATTCAGAGTTAAAGTGTTTAGGAAATCTTCTTGCATACTTTGTTCAGTTTTATCCAATGTTTCATTAAAACTATAATATTTGAATGCATCGCCTGAAAAATGTTCAATGAGTATATTGTTTATCTGATCAACACAGTCATTCTTTGGAGTTAAAATAACTCGATTTATCATGTATTCAATATTTTCTACATAAGTATCTAAGTATGGAAAAACAATGTCAATTAACTTTTGTAATGATACAAGATCTTGTTCAAAATTTAATGTTATATCATGCATGAGCTTAATCATATTACAAGAGTATTGTTTTTCAGTTCCATTGCCAATTTCAAGTAAGTACTTCGAAAATGATAGATCTAACTTAGCTCTCATATTTTCAACTAACTTTAGTTTTGAAATAGAGAGCCATATATATGAATTAACTAAATTTGCTCTCATTATGTCTTCCTTATTTCCTCTTTGAACAACTTGAAGAACCTAACAAAAATCACCTCCTAGAACAACCACTTTTCCACCAAAGGGTAAACTACAATCATTTACATCTCTTAACATTTTATCTAAAGCTTCCACAACGTGACAATTAACCATTGGAGCCTCATCCCATATAATAAGATTTGTATTTCTAAATGTATCAGCAGATTGCTTGCTAATCGAACAATTCATGTCACTATTTGTCTCGAGGAATTTTAAACCTCGAATGTGCGGTCCGACCACCAAGTAATAAACCAAGTTATTCCTGATGATGTTGTCGCTAAAGAAATCAATTTTCTCGACCTCACAATTGCAAGCAGAGCCCGATATAAGAAAGTTTTTCCTGTTCCACCTGGACCATCGACAAAAAATACACCTCCTAAGTCACTAAAAATTTTTTCCAAATCATATCATAAGCAATCTTTTGTTCTTTATTAAGCTTATCCAGTACATGAAAGATCTGTTTCGTAAACAAGTATTCCCAATTCATCTTCTATGATCCTAGTCAATCTTTCATCTTCTCTCAAACCTACATCATAAGCAACCAAACCATAATCATTCACACTCTTACCCCGAGGTTCTAACCAGACTTTATGTAATGTAGTGCTTTGAGCTCTGCATTATCTCACCGAAAATTGTTTCTTACATAGTCTTCAATCATAAATTCTCTAAATTGAATCTACAATTTTTTCGGATCGTTAGGAGAACATAATGCCAAAATAGTAGCATATAAACGATGTAGTGAGTTTGGCATTTGATATCCACGAGCTTCTTCTACACATAACTCACAATTAATATCTCTATCAAGTAAACAATGCAAAAGTGCTACTTCATGAAACCATGATGCATAAATGTTATTTACAAGTTTCAAATTTTCAAATGATGTTGCTCCCCTAACATGATTTAACAATAAGCATAGATAATAAATTTTGCCTTCTGTTGGATTAGCTACAACAATTCTACCAACTACAAAACCTTTCTTTCTATAGGAGTCCAATATTTTCCTTGTGAATCCCATACAAAAAGTTCAGGGAACTATTTATATAACAATGTTTTTGCTAGGTCGTTCGTTTGATTCATCTTAAAAAATTGTGTTAACATTATCTTTTTAAAATAATCTATTTTAATAATTTTTGTAAGGTCATCAAAGTCTCTATATTTAACCAATTGATTATTTTCTAGGTGTAGCTGTAGTGAAATAACAGATGGGTAAACTTCATATAAAATAAAACCATAAATTCTCCACAATGATTTGGGTGGAGAGATCTATCTAGCACTTTCAATCTTATCAGTCATATTATCATTGCCATTTATAGAAAAACTAAGTTTATCATGTCCTTTGTATACATATTTATACAAATACTTGATAGCTTTAATTATATAACAAATTTCAACATTTATATGACTATCAAATTTAGCTAATAAATGGATTATAAGGTACAACCCATCTAGTGTCTAACAAATGTCCCCTGACTCTCATATTTCTATTATCATTCCATCTCTTATATCTTGGGTAATAATTTTTACCTAAAGATGTTTCCTGGGTATATTGTTTAGGATAATGATTTCTACATGTTTGACCTTTTTTCATACAAACATTATTCGGGTTCACAAGGACCATGCATCATTTGTTTAACAACGACACGGTGTAAATGATGATGTTTAGTTTCATCAAGAATTTTGGCACATACAATTTCATATGTAGCACCAGTATAAAAAAATTTGGAGTTCAATTTTAATATTACCAAGAAATGAGCATGTGGGAAGCCTCACTTTTGAACTTCTATCACATATATATGTAGAAACTGGCCTAATATATGTCTTCTAAACAGATCTTGTTTTAATTCTTCCAATTTTGCTCTAAAAACACGTGCTATGATGCACCGATACGGATACGCATGTCCGACACAATACATGTCAGATATGTCGATATGAAATTTGCGAAAAATTATCGACACCGACAAGTTGCCGAAACGTTGAATTTTTTTTAATTTTTAATTATTTTTTAAAATTTTATATGTTAAGCAAATAAAAATTTTAAATTTGTATACTGATTTTATTGTGTAAGTTAAGTACTTGAGGGAAAATTGTATTTTAACATTTAAAAACTGATCAAACCCATTTCCATGAACCCAACTCATTACGCACGAAACCCGAAGTATTTTTTCATTCATCGGCCCATTACCCACGAAACCCAACAGTCACATTTGAAATGGCCCATTGCCCATTTATAACAAAATAGTCCAAATAAAGCAACCCACGTTCTGAGTCATCTTTCCCATTTAAATTTATCTTCTAAATTGTTGTACTAGGGTTTCAACAACCACGCGGCATCAATATCTCCCCAGAAAAAGTTTGGATTCGCGTCGAAGGTGTGCACAACCACAAAATTTAAAGGAAACCCAACTTAATCGGCCTTCAAATGTTGGTTTTTCATATTATTTATTTTTTGAATCGAGCTTGAATAAAGTCACCGGCGAAGTGTCGGTGTCTGATACGTGTCGGACACCGACACGTTGCCGCCGATGGTGTGTCCGTGCTTCAGAGAACACGTGCAACCAAATCTGGTCTATTTTGTATTTCATCATTGTATCTCAATTCTTGCTTTATTTCAAGCCAATTAGGGTTACAAGTCGTTGTCAAAAACAATATTGGGCTTACCAAATTTTTGAACTAACATCATAGCATCCATGTATCTTTTTCTTATCTCTAGGACAACCGATAAAAGATGAGAGTAGTATAATTCATCGACCAACTTTATAACCTCTATTCTCACTTATGTCAATACTATCAACAATTCATTAGTAAAGCTCATAACGTATTTCTTTTTGGTTGTTACGAAAGTAATCTAATCTAGAAGTTTCAACCTTAACATACATATCAACTACATATTGTTGTAACAATCGACCATGTAGTAAAATTGAATTATTCGAACATCTTACCTATAGTTTATAAGAATAATATTGGTGACAAGACACTTGTGGTCCTTTTTTCTTCTTTTGCATAACTAAAAAAGAGTAAACAGATAATCATATCAGCAAAAATATAAACTGCCTCAAATTAAAATAAACATTACATAATTCAAGTTGACTACCCAACCTTTAGTTTCATTTTCAATTAGTTCTACAGCTGAATTAATCTGATCCACATTGAGTAAATCAAGTGATGTGCAACTACTACAATTGTTTTGCAGCTTCATAAGTCTCTAAATACCCTAACGCCAACCACTCTCACCATGAGAAAATAACAATGGGTATTGAAGAGAGACATAACAGCAAAAATAGCATTGAATTCGATGTGCGCTGCCTTAATGAAAATAAACACATATATCACGAGTCCTAAGGTTTGTAGAAAGGTCTTCGTCAACCCAAACAACATCAACTTGAGATGCCAATGGTATATTATACACTCTTTGATCAAGGCCAGAATTAGATCTTATTTTAATTGCATAGTTTTTTAAATTTGGAACATTACCTAAATCATGAGAACAAAAATTGCATAAGGATTAATTTCTGTATAATCGGTTCATCTAACTTATTTGAAATCTGCAAATGATTTTGTTGCTCATTTTCAGTGTCATAAAAATATAGTTGTAAATAAGAAGTATTACTATATGTTAGGATAATTTGATTAATATAATGATGAACTTGCCTTGAACAAAAATGTATACGCCCTTGTTTCTTTTACATAAATATTTATCATATTTTATGTCAAATGATGTGAAAGCAAAGTTACTATTATGCATTCTAACAAATTCTTGAATTCTAACGACTCATTAGATGTTGATGTAAACAATTTATGTAATTCTTTAGGTATATCATTTATTTGTAACCAAATAGTTCCATTAGCACAACAGAATCTTTTGCTTTCACTTTCAAATTTCTTAGCTCCACAATGAACACATTTTGTAGGTAATGGAAATACATAAGATTCAATTGGAATGATGTCGTAAATGTTGTTCTTATTAAAACGATGCATTTTCTAACATAAATTATCAAATTCAAAATAAATGTCTGATAGCACGGCGATCACTTAATTCTATAAGAAATGGGAGTTAGCACTTGATTTCGTTGGTACCATTCAATCGAATCTAATTCAATTGTTTACTTCTTCAATGAGTGAATTTTCAAGTTCAACCAAGCAATTTTGAAAATTTCAAGTGGGTGGAATAAGAATCTTTTCGATCTTTCCATTCATTTCATGTGAGTCCTTCTTCCCCTAATTATTTTCATTCTACCAATGAATTATCTAGAATAATTTGTAAATCTATTCCAATTCCTTCCCAATACCTCCCAAGAAAAATATCGAATTGGATCCCAAATTTGCAAATGGTTATCCATTCAGCGGAGGAAATCTTATTTCAAATTCAAAAACATAAAATGAAGCTCCCACTGTCAAGAACGGACTAAGAGGGTCACTACCCAAATTAACTTTCCTAATTAAATACCGCTATTGTATAGGTGGATCTCATTGAAAACCAATTTCATCACAAGAATCACGCAACTCAGTATGCACATCTTGCATACCAGCAACACCTAATAATTTGGAATAAAAAAATAAAAAAGCAAAATAAATTGAACCCAATAAATAGTGTGATCACTCACTCGCTTCATGACCATTTTTAGAATGTTCACAGTTCACATAAATTCGAACCGAATACACCCTCTATAAGACAAATAGGCTATATAGTTTATATCACATAAGAAAATTTTGAATTCTATAATATAGTAACAACACTATTAGTTTACTTGTTCGAGATGAAGAAGTAAATTATAATTTTCTATATGATTTGCATGGCCGGCACTAAACAAATTGTACACATAAAACAATGTGAAGAAAAATTATATTAATAGAAATAAATAACAAACTTATTTGCTTAGAAAAAAACCCACACTCTTCATTTCCGTAATATCCATAGGTAATGATTCCTTCTGCTATATGCAAACTTCTTCATCTAACTTTCTATCTTCTTTATTCATGATTTGGTTCATCTTTTTGTTAAGTCTTTGTTCCCTACAATGTTTGTTTCTTAATTATTTACCCTCAGCATATAATTATCTACGACGCCTTTTTCGTGCATCTTGATCTCTTAAAGCTATTAGATTGGTGCATGTATGATGTGTTTATTCCTTGTTCAAAGCTATTGTTTCCTCACATCAGCTCTCTGTTTTGCCTCGAACAATATCGTTCCCTGAAGCCAAATATCCTGTTACACAGGTATTTGCATTACGAAACACAAAAATAATCACTAACATAAGAGAAGGAAAAAAAATCTACCAAGAAGATGCAATTACTAAGAAGTGGGTAGACAATTACGTAAAAAAAATTATACAATCAATGATATATAAAACTTGCTTAATCTCTTCAATTCTATTAGCACAAATTATTGTTGACCCAAATACACAAAGGGAGATAATTCTAGCACCAAGCTCCACCAAAACAACCCTTGGGCCCAAAGTCCACCACAACCTCAATCATGCATTCTTGGCCATACATTCAATGTCAAGATCCGGTAAAACACCTTTAATTAACAAAACTACATATGCACCTTTGATTTGAGCATAATAGATTTGCCAAGCATCTATTATGAATTCTCGCCTCAATAAGCACACTCAACTTATTTCAATGCTCACCCCCGCCCAAAATCATCACGCATTAAATAGTTGATTTTCTTGTTCATTTTCTTTAATCTACTATTTTCACAAAGTCTAGTTAGTGCATACCGCATACCAACCCATTATCGAATATCGTGTGTTTTTGTGTTCCTTATAAAGAGTAAAAAGAAGAACTCGTTGATGAATCGAAAACCCTCAAAAAAGAACATTTTTGGTATTTATCGTGTTCCTGGTTTCGTTCAATTCAATTAACCAAAAACCTAAAAAAAATGGTCATCTTTCAAAAACTCTCACACTTTTTAGCTACAAACCAAGTTGATCCCCCCCAAATTACATGTTCCATTATATTCATTACAAATGCATTTCAATTCAATAACTTCAACGAGAAATGCCTCACTTTCCTGAAATTCCCGAAGAAAAGATTACGGCTTTCCATAATCTGGACCAACATGTTTTGCAGCTATTTATCACTAACCACTATATATAAATAAGTTATTTAGTGCAATTAATTTTACTTACACCAAACAACACTTCCCCCAATCAAATTAAGTACTAGCCTGTAAAAGAAGCAACTCTCTACAAATTATGAAATTAAACTCCCAATAACTTCCAATTCAATAAAACCGCCATACATACATGATTTTTTTTTGTATATATAAAAATATAATAGGAGGCAAAAAAATCACTTACTGCACTTTCAAAAGGGGTAAATTTAATAAATGGCCACCGAACTAATTTAGAGTTACTATTTGCTCACTCATAAAATGTTTCCAATTGTTCACTTAACTTCTCAAATAATTTATCATCCATCACTCATTGCGAAAACATTATGTTGAGTAGATGAAAATTGCCACATGGTGAACGAAAAATTGATGTGGCATAATTAAATTGTTAAAATCGTCCACAAAACTAAATTGCAATAGCCAAACACGTATTTTGCTTGCTTTAAAAACATTTCTCCAAGTTAAAGACATTTTCTCAAAGTTGGAGAATCATTTTTTAAAGTAATCTAAATGTGTGTTTGACTATTACGATTTTTGTTACGTGACGATTTTAACAATTTAATTATGCCACATCAACTTTTCATTCACCGCGTGTGGTAATTTATGTGTGTTGAGCTTAACGTTTTCTCAATGAGTGATAGATAGTAAACTATTTGAAAAATTGAGTGAGCGGTTGAAAACATTTTCAAGTTGAGTGAGCAAGTAATGTACTCTACTAATTTGGTGACCACTTATTAAAGTTACCCTTTGAAAAGGAGGTGGAGATCTGCCTTTTGGGAGTGTGATGGAGCATTAATTGGGTTTAACAAGCAAAACTAAGAACAAATAAATCTGGATTTAAGTTTTAAAAAACTACTTTATCAATTTTCACTTCATTAAACAAAAAAACAAAAACAAAAACAAAAAAAGAAATTGATTTTTATCACACAAAAAACAGCAAACAAATTAAAAAATAGACGATTGATACAAAAAAAATTAAAAAAATAAATTATTTTTCCTTCTTTGTTGTATTAAACTAAGTGTCCGTTTGATTGCACTATTTTCCATTAAAAACGTCACATCCGAGAAAAAATAATATCACATCGCACGATTTAAATTATTTTCCTACTTTGGTGCATTTGATACAAGGTGGAAAAGAAAAATAAATTCTAGAGTCCAATCACTTGAAGCATGAATTTAGCCATTTTGGTGAAAAATGTTTTCTCACCATTTTGGTGATTTTTATTTTCCTTTTTACATGGAAATTTTTTCTTTTCCACCATTTCCAATCAAACACACAAGAATTAATAGATAATGAAACCAAAAAAAAAAAAAAAAAAATTAATACATGCAATCTCATGACTGAAGAAGGAAAAAGAGTAGAGATTGATGGCAGCGATGACGGTCTTAGGCGATAGTGGGCTTAGGCAACGGCAGTGGTGGCGTTTGTGGGCTTATGCAGTTGGTGATGGTGGTTGAGCAGGGAAGGAGATGGTTAGGGTTTTCATTTTCAATTCTGGTCCAATCTATTTGCATGTGTTGAAGGTGAAAGTCTAGATGTGTGTGGAAAATTTGAATGTTTGAGTTAGTGTTCAAATTGGCAAAAACGATACTGTACTAGTTGATAACAGTAATTTGAATATTTACAATTTTAATATAGGTAAGGATAAGGATTGTGTGTATATTTTTGTATTTTTATATATTTTTAAATTATTTTATTAGTTTGTATGATTGAGTAGTGACCAGCGTGAATTCTGCTTGCTCGAGCAGCCAACTTTCTCTCACAATAGTCTATAGGCATGTCAAAATCAAGCCATTTATTTTTAAAAGAAAATGGTCTTAATTTGTTGATTTGATAGGAACTAAGCGAAATGCTTCACGTGGTCTGTGTAGGTTTAACATTCAGCAGTAATGTGTTAGAGGTGGAGTTAGAATTTTTTAGAAAGAAACTACTACTTTTGAAAAAAAAAAAAAAAAATTGCATTGAGATCACTACTGAAAAAATAAAATTGCACTATAAAAATTAATTTTTTTCCATAACGGAACCGGATTACAGTCCCCCCACCCCACCCCACCCCACCCCACCCCACCCCAAGACTCAACAATACATTGAAAAGGGTGTTCGGTTCCTTTCCTTCTTTAATATTTTTGGATACAAAATTCTTTTTAAAATTCTCTAAAAAAAATCAAGTTTTAAAATTCTTTTATTTTAAGTAACAATCTGATTTTCAAGTATAATTTTTTTTTTTTAAATAATAATTTCTCAAAAAAGTCATGACCAATCTCAATGTTGGAAGAGTCTCATTAAGTTACGCAGCTAATGTTCAACATTTTATCAGCATTTACCTGAATTAATCAACGACAGGTGTTCAATTCCTTCACCGCCTTTACCACTTCCATCCCAAGTTGACCTGGTATGTACGTCTCTCTCTCTCTCTCTCTCTCTCTCTCTCTCTCTCTATATATATATATATGACCATCACTCAAGAGTTCATCCAATCTCGAAGATTGAAAATGGCAGAAATACCATACTATTCAAACTTGGCTCAAAGTGGCCCTGTAATCAGCCCCCATTTCTGTGTTTCTCATCCAGTTCATCTTTTGATAGATAAAAAGGCTTTCACACTTAGAAGTACCAGATATTTAGTTACATCTGCTGATGGGAATCTCATGTTCAAAGTTGAAAAGTTCCCTTTAAGCTTTCATGGCACCCTCGTCGTCCTCGACTCTTCTGGAAATCCTGTTATTACTTTACGACCCAAGGTTCGTTTACTTCTTCATTCATTTCAATGAATACCACGAAAAACTAAGTCTTGTTTTCAATAAATTTGAATGTCAGCAGCCCAGAAGTAGTTGCAATATTTAGCCTTCAAGGACTATCTTAAATCTAATGCATCTACGTCCTCAACAACTACAAGACGGAGAGAAGTTTATAATGTTTTTGATGTGTGTGTGTGTGTTGTTGATGATGCAGAAATTGACATATCATAGCAGATGGCAAGTGTTTAGAGGAGAAAGCACAGATGAAAAAGATTTGATTTTCAGTGTAAAGAAATCATCAATGTTCCAAATCCACACTAAATTAGATGTTTTCTTGGCAAGCAACACATCTGAGGAATACCGTGACTTTAAGGTTAAAGGGACCTATTTGGAGAGTTCTTGTGACATATTTGCTGGAAATTCATCCACTCCCATTGCCCAGGTATGATTAAATTGTCTCATTTTATGTTTGTTGGAGAATACTCCAATCGAATTCTAGAGTTCTTAAATTTTTGGAATCCTACGACGTAGTCTTTGTCTCTTTGTCAACAAATATTGAAAATTGTGCACGTGCTTTAACCAAAAAAATGAATTGGTGCTGTATTAGGGGGAGTACTTTCTTTACTTGAAGTTTTAAGGCATGATATTAAATCAGACATATGTCTTACATTCAAGACTCGTCACTCCTTATTTTTGAAAGTCGTGTGAGACCTTAGATTCAAGTTGTGCACAAGATGAACAAGTTGAACAATAAATAAATTTTAAATAAGTACCTATTTAGTAGAGTTTAAAAGTAGTTTTTTAGGAGATTTTGAAAAAAACTGATGAAATGTGTAGTTGAAAAGCTGATAAAAGTTGTGAGTCTCTTGAAATATGTGATTGAAAATGAGTTTTAAAAAAATTTAAAAAACCATACCAAACCAAATCTAAATGTATCTCATTTGTAAGAATTTATGTTTTTAGATAAGACATTGTTGAACATGGTAATACAACATGTTAATGTTTTGATTCATGTCTCGAAATTACTTATTTATGAAAATGATCCACACTTTACTTTTAATGAAAAAATGAATTTAAAAAATTGAAGAATTCAAGACTTGATCTAAATAGAGTTATAGACAAACGAGTTTATTTTCCAACCTTTTAAACTTTTAGTTGAAGAAATATTAATTTAATTATTATTTTTTTTTGATAAAATGTATTTGAAAATGAAAAAATTCTAATTTTGATAAAATTTGGACAGATGGATAAGAAAATGACAGCAGGAAGTATATTCCTAGGAAAAGACAAGTTCATGGTGAATGTGTCTCCCAACGTTGATTATGCAATGGTTGTTTCTCTTATAATCATCCTTGAAGAAATGGCCACGCGTAGACGACAACAAAATTCCTCCTCCATTAACACTTGAGAACTTGGCTCAGTCGTGTTCGTTATTGTATTCATTTATGTAAATATAATTAGGAATTTACTGGTTTGTCTAGTGTGTATTATGTAGACTTAATTATAGAATTTTAGGAAACGATATGATTAAATAGTATTGTAGAATATATTGTAACTATTTTTATTATTATTATTTAATATTGTATAATTCATCTATCAACTATTGTATAACACGTCTATGTGTAGTACATTCGAAAATTTATTGCACATACTATTGTTGAATGTGCAGTACTAAAGAATGTCTAGTTCAATAAGATATATGTAAAAATTACAAAAAATATAATTTAAATAAGAATGATATTAAGCATCAATCTTTCCGTTTATTGTCATCTAAAGTTGTGTTTTTTTAAATAATTATGAATCTACAATTTTAAATAGTTTGTAGATGCAAGGGGTGGGCAAAAGATTCGAAACTAATCGAAATGTTGTATTCCACGTAAGCATCAATTAGTTTTGGTATGTAGAATCGAGAATTGACTCGTTTTAATTCTAGAGTCAATTTTCGATTCTAGTTCTAAACCGAGAATTGGAACCGTTTCTATTTGTTAATTAATTTTTTTATAATTTTAATAATTATTAGCGTTGTTGTGCATGTTACTGATCATTTGATCTAATCAATTAATTTTAAAACTATTACTTCCTCAAACTCTTATTTTCTCTACTAAATCACAATCAATTTATACATAAATTCGTATTGAAATTTACATCATTGTTTTAAAAATTTGGGTTATGAAATCGAATCAAACTATAATCATTTAGTTTGGTTCTAGTTCAATTCTATAATTTCAGATATGACCAATTGTTTCATTAGTTATTAATCAATAATTCTCGAATCTGGTTTGATACTAGGATAATCGAACTAAATAGAACCACGTCCAACATTAGGCATGCCAAACCACCCAAATTTGGAAAATTAATGTCAACATATACTATAATCTCAAAAATTAGCATTTATTACATTCACAGTCTCTCATACTTTTAATTTTGTAACAATATCATTCTCATTCAAATTTATTAGTAGATATAGTCATCGTCTTTTCATTAATTCGCACAGATAGTCTATTTGGATAGTTTTACTACTGACTTAAATAAATTAAAGAGAAAATAAAATAAAAAATTTGCTATTGAGGTCCTCTAACATTTATAAAAGTGAAAATAAATCATAAATTTTTATTTTAAAAAATTAAAAGAAAAAAATTAAAAAAAGAAAGAAAAAGAACCACCCCACCCCCACAACCAGGGGGATTTCTTCACCCCAGTTGCCAGAACTAGGGTTGTGACTGTTTTAGGGGGTGAAATGGGGAATATAATGTTGTTCTTTTCTTTTTCTTTTTTATTCCAAATAATATAATATAATAAACTATCTTGTCTTTGTTAAAATTAGTCAACTTTAGGTTATGGGTTTGATTTTTTTTTCTCAATTAACGAAGTTTTGGACGAAATCTGTATAGAATCCAAATATCATTTTGGTGAATATAATTAAAAGTTATTGGATTTGATGACATTTTTTATTATTTTAAGTAACAATCTGTAAAATAATAATAATAATAATAAAAAGAATAAGATTTATTTGTACTTTTGAAAATGTTAGAATCTCTAATTTCAATTTTTTTATTACTTTTTTTATTTTAATTTATTTCAGCTAACTCTAAGGACAAAATCATCAAAAATGTCTATTTATGGACTATTTGTACAAATTAAAGAAAAAATATGGACGATATCTGTTAATAAAATTAAATAAGAATACAAAACTAAAAGAATGAAGAATGTGAGAGTAATTAACTCCAAAAATTATAACACCATTGTTTATCAAAACACTATAGAACAGGGTTGCAAACAAAATCACCACAGTGCAAATTAGCATCACTCATCTCTTTGCTCTACCAAACTAATTCAATCAAACACCTGTTAAAACCTTATTTTTGTCACTAAGCTTTTACACAGTATTCAATTTCATCAATAAACTTCTAATTTATTATTTCAAAATAATTATTCAACTTCAATTTTGTATTTCCTGTTCATTAATTTGTTCTATAATCACAAAAATTCCAACTCCCTATATGATTTTACTATATTCTCCATAAATTTCCTCCCATAATATTGTAATGCAATCATTTTGTTCTATAAGTTTTATAGAAAATTAATTGACCTATTTTTATTAATATATCTTTCATTAAATGTTGTATTTTAAAAAATAATTAATACATTACATATAATTTAGAATATATATATATATCCTTAACTATATAAAAGAGTGAATTTGTAATGTTACTATTCATAGGATTTCGTGCCATGCACTATTTAGTTCCCTTTAAATATTTTTTTCCCCTAACCCTAATGGCACTATAAGAAATAAAAGACCATTTTATATTCCTATATATCCCTATATTATATATTTTATTTATTATTTATTCTTATTATATATTAAAAGAAGGAAGTTAGTGTGTCAACTTTTCTTAAAATGCGTACTCAACTACTATTCATTTTTTTTTTTTACTTTTATATGTTTCCATATCCTTTTCTTTCATTTTTTTTTTCCAATTTTTTTTTTTTTTTCAATTCTAGATCTTTTTCAACTCCAAAATTTTTCCAACATTTCGCCATTTTTCTCGTCTTCATTTGGTCATCTTGTTCGTCTTCCTTCCAACTTTAGTCATGTCTTTCGAAAAATTGATTAAAAAGTTTACAGATATGTAGATTATTTTGGACAAACAATCAAATATTGTTTTTATTTTTCTCTATATAGAAGTTATTCAAATGCATAATAACTTAAATCATTGAAACAAGATTTAGCTCCACACACATATATATATATTAGGCTCTAGGTTTGGCCTCAAAAGTCGAGTCATAGTAACATATACTAAGCTACCCACTTTGAACTCTAAAATTATTTGCAATTGAAACAGCTTTTCTTTAATTAATTACTTATATTAAGTTAGCAACGCAATTATCAAGATTACAAGAAATACATAATTTTAAGTTATTTCATGTTTTCCTTTTTTTTTTTAATTGACACCGTTTTTATCTCAATCGTATATCTTTTTAGCACCATTTTCTTTTCAAAGATTTCGTTATTTCACTTATATTTCTTTGTTCGTATTTTTCGCCTTTCTTTCGATTTCAGTCTTGTCTTTTGAAAAATCGTCCAAAAATTCTGATATATGTTGATTATTTTGAATATCCATTCAAATTTTGTTTTATAAAAAAGCTGTTTACGCAGATCTATCTCGCTTAATTTTTCGCACCAATCGATCGAATAGATTTGAAGGTTGCTATTGACTTATTATTTCTAGGGTTTGTGAATTGACCTTTACAAGTAGTTGTTTAAGTCATATTTTGTTAATTTTTTATACTTATTTGAACATTTTTGCTTGTTTGAGTGTTCATTTTCAATTCTCATTTTGAGTTATTAAACAGTTGTAATATTCAGTATTTTAATATATTAAAATAGATGACTTTACCACTGTTCTTGTTTATTTTTTTTTTAAGTTTTTTTTCCTCCTAAAATTGACAATTTTTTTTTTTTTTGTGTAGCACTATTCTTATGAACGTCCACCACTGTTCATTTTCTTTTTTCTATTTTTTTTTAGTTTTTCCTAATTTACTGCAACAGAATTGGCAATATAAGTTTTTTTTTTTAAATACAATAGTAATATTAAATTTAACACTGGTCAAGATACAAAATATCGTTTCTAAATATGTGTTCTTTTACACTAATTTGTTTTTGTTTTTACTTAGGTTATTGATTATAGTAAAAATAATTTTTCTGATTTCTTGTTGGCTACGGCAAAAAAATATAGTGAATACCACTCATTGGATATTGAAATTTGCACTTCGAAACACGCTATTAAGAATGACAAATGCATGTTTTCATTGCTAATAGTTGTGTTGAAAAATTATAAGCACAAATTATTTAAAATCTAGAATGAACATTCATTTACTTTTTGAATTGTTTTTGTTGATTTAAGCTATTGAGAGTTTTTATTTATTTTTTTTACGTTTTTACGTAATTTAGTATCATGAAGTTATGTTTAAATTATTACAATTATACATGTATATGGTATTGGTGTGCTATATACTTTACAATTGCAAAAACAAGTAAAATCTCATTAATGTACTTATTTTTATCAACTATTTTTGAGATTTTTGAATAATTTTGTGGATTTTCAATTTTTAAATTGAGGGAATAAATATAAAACAATAAATCAACACTTTTTTTTTAATTTATTGCTTATTAATTACTTAAAAAATATACCTAATGAGAAATCACTAATTAACAACTTATGCTAATCTATAATAAATAATTTTACTACTTATTACTGCAAGTTCACAAGTAATCTTTTGCATATCTCATGTGATTTAAACTTTTTTGAATGTTTGATTAGAATAAACAAAATTAAATTGAT
The DNA here is from genome assembly GCA_023638005.1 of Forsythia suspensa. Lineage (NCBI taxonomy): Eukaryota > Viridiplantae > Streptophyta > Magnoliopsida > Lamiales > Oleaceae > Forsythia > Forsythia suspensa. The sequence goes on along the minus strand of CM042674.1, from coordinate 30,744,033 downwards.
AGTTGATAATTTTTACAAAGTCAAATCATGAGGAAAAATATGGAACTTTAAATTTGAAAGCAGCAGAATAATTTTTTCACATAATAATTGAAGTATCAAATTCTAGGAATTACAATAATCAATTTTGCTAGAAACTACATTTCATTCATCATATCTAAAAGTAAAGAACGTTTATGTTAAAAATCAATCAAAACTATACCACTCACTCTTAAAAAAACGTATTTTCTCCAACAAATTTTAATACATATTTTTCTTAGTCTTTCATAACTAATAAAAGAATTAAGAAACTTACAAATAATGATCACGCTATTAAATACTTAATTAAAATAAAACACGTGCTTTTGCACGTACACTCCACTAGTATATATATATATATATATATATATATATATATATATATATATATATATATATATATATAAGTGTCTATCACTTGGTTTACTATTCACCCTTCAACCAACACGACGTCGTTTTATTGGTTTAGTATTCCTAATTTCATTCCAAATCTCACCATTTTGTCCTAAACTTTTGATACTTTTTTATATTAAATTAATATCTTTGACTGCAATTTTTGACTTCTTCATCTTTTCTTTTATTTTATTTATTTTAATATATATATATATATATATATATATATATATATATATATATATATATATATATATATATATATATTAGTGCCTTTAGTCGCAATTATTGACTTCTTATATATTATAGTAAAGATATATTCATTTTTCCCTTAATAAGTCATCAAATTTGGTGCTTTTTGATCCCCAATTGTTATGGGGAACAAAGGACGAAATACAATCGATTCCTAAAGGTTTTGATAAATTTTATTTTCTTTAAACTGCAGCTTTGTTGTTCAACTTAAATATTTGCTGCACCTTATACATTAAGTATTTTTACATAATTTTAGTTGGAGACGATATCCCTATGGGTTACTTAACCATTGGCTTTGGTTTCACATAATTTCATATTATATAACTCAAGTTATGGACAATTTTGTAAACTATGACAAAGATGAATCCGAGAAACTGCCTTGGATGTTTCGGTGAATATTTTAGTATGTTGAAACATGCCGTCGGACTATCAAATTTTTATATGTGGTAGCTACACAGGTATTCTACGTTCCCTGATATTTTCATATTTTTCGGTGATCTTTTTCTATGTCAAAGAAATTTTTTTACTCCATGACTGAGTGAATTGTTTCTCTAAACTGCAGTTTCATTGACCAACTCAAAAATATGTTGCACCTTATATATTAAGTATTTTTACATAATTCCAACTGGAGACGATATCTCTATGAGTTACCTAACCATTGGCTTTGGTTTCACATAATTTCATGTTATATAACTCAATTTATGGACAATTTTGTAAACTGCGACCGCATAAATTCAAGAACTGCCTAGGATGTTTGGTGAGCATTTTCGTATGCCAAAACATGCCGTCGGACTATCAAATTTTGATATATGGTAGCTAAATGAGTATTCTATGTTTCCTAAAAATTTTATATTTTTCGGTGATCGTTTTCTATGTCAAAGAAATTTTTGTTACTTAGTGACCGGGTGAAGAAATTTTAGTAACACTGTCCTTATTTTGAAAAATTTTTTCACCTGGTCATGGAGTAACAAAAAATTCTTTTACATAGAAAACGATCACCGAACAATACGAATATTTCAGGGGACATATAATACTCAGTTAACTACCACATATTAAAAATTAGTAGTCCGATGGCATGTTTAGGTATACTAAAATGTTGACCGAAACTCCTAAGCGATTTTTCAATTCATGCCGTCGACGTCTTGGATCGCTATTATAAACCAATCAAAAACTTTAAGTAGTGTGAATATCTTCTTAAACTTTTGTGGATCTTGGTTTTGTGGTAATTTTAGTAGATTCCCATGTTTTGATTACAAGTTAATGATGTGAACTTGAAGGTTTTGCTAAACTTCATGTTTATCTAAGCTGCAGTTTCATTGTCCAACTCAAAAATCTGATGCACCTTATATATTAAGAATTTTTATATAATTCCAGTTGGAGACGATAGCTCTATGGGTTACCTAACCATTGGCTTTGGTTTCACATAATTTCATGTTATATAATTGAAGTTATGGACAATTTTGTAAACTGCGACCGCATGAATCCGAGAAACTGACTATAATGTTTCGGTGAGCATTTTAGTAAGCTAAAACATGCCGTCGGATTATCAAATTTTGATATGTGGTAGTTAAATAAGTATTCTATATTCCCTGAGAATTTTATATTTTTCAATGATTGTTTTCTATGTAAAAGGAATTTTTGTTACTCCATGACCGGATGAAGAAATTTTAGTAACACTACCCTTATTTTGAAAACTTTCTTCACCTGGTCATGGAGTAACAAAAAATTCTTTGACATAGAAAACGATCATCGAACAATACAAAATTTTCAGGGGACATAGAATACTCAGGTAGCTACCACATATCAAAAATTGGTAGTTCGACAAAGATGCTTAGGCATACTAAAATGCTCACCAAACTTTATAGGCGATTTTCATATTCATGCCATCGACGTCTTGGGAATCACTATTATAAATCAATCAAAAAACTTTAAGTAATATAAATATCTTCTTAAACTTTTGTGAACCTTGGTTTTGTAGTAATTTTAGTGGATTCCCATGTTTTGATTACACATTAATGATGTGATATTGAAAGGTTTTGATAAACTTCATGTTTCTCTAAGCTACAATTTCATTGTCCAACTCAAAAATCTGATGCACCTTATATATTAAGTATTTTTATATAATTCCAGTTGGAGACGATAGCCCTATGGGTTACCTAACCATTGGCTTTGGTTTCACATAATTTCATGTTATATAACTCAAGTTATGGACAATTTTGTAAAGTGTGATAGTATAAATTCGAAAACTACCTCTGATGTTTACGTGAGCATTTTAGTAAGTCGAAACATGCCGTCGGACTATCAAATTTTGATATGTGGTAGCTACATAAGTATTCTATGTTCCCTGAAAATGTCATATTGTTCGGTGATCGTTTTCTATGTTAAATGTATTTTGTTAATTCATGACCAAGTGAAGTTTTGAAATTTTTTTTTTTTTTTTACTTTGCCGAGTAGCTCGACAAAGTCATTTCAATTTTTTTTTTTTTTTGTGACTTTTCCGTGTAACTCGGCAAAGTCATTTCAATTTTTTTTTGTGACTTTTAGCTCTTTTTTTAATTTACACTTTTGATCCACAAACTTTTAACTTATAACAAATTTACCCATAATCTTTTTTTTAGCATTGACTATCCCCATCCTTTAAATTTTGTTGCAAATTTTGTTTTGTCCTCCTCTTTAAATAAATACAAAAAAAACTAATATGTTTTAACTATTTTATTTTTAGTAGACAACATTTTTTTTAAATTTTTTCTAAATATGTTTTTTATTTTAGAATTTTTTTTTTATTTTTGTCGCGTTACTCGACAAATTTTTTTTAATAAGATTAATGATTAATATCATTTTGTCGAGTTACTCAACAAAGTCTAATTTGACAAATTTTTAACTTTTTTTTTGTCGAGTTACTCGATAAATGGGAAATTTTTTTTAACTTTTTGAGTTTTTTGGTAGAAAAAAAATTAATTTTTTGGTCGAGTAACTCGACAAAGAGAAAAAAAATTTAATTTTTTTGTTTTTTTGGTCGAATAACTTGGCAAAGTCATTTCAAATTTTTTTTTTACTTTGTCAACTCGGCAAAGTCATTTCAAATTATTTTTTTTTTGTGGGCTTTTAGCTCTTTTTTTATTTTTTGTAATTTACATTTTTGGTCCACAACTTATTTAATTTATAACAAATTTACCTATAATATTTTTTTTTAGCATTAACCATCCCCGGTCTTTGAATTTTGTTGCAAATTTTGTTTTGTCCGCCTCTTTAAATAAACAAAATAAAAACTAATAACAACAAAATAAAATAAGATTGTAACTATTTTATTTTTACCGGACAACATTTTTTTAAATTTTTGTAAATATGTTTTTTATTTTAGATTTTTTTTTCTTTTTTTGGATTTTTGCGCGTTACTCGACAAACTTTTTTAAATAAGATTAATGCTTAATATCATTTTGTCGAGTTACTTAACAAAGTCCAATTTGAAGATTTTTTTTTTTTTTTTTTTTTTCTTTTGTCGAGTTACTTTCGATAAATGGGAGAAAAATTAACTTTTGAGTATTTCGGTAGATTTTTGGTCGAGTAACTCGACGACGAGAAAAGTCATTTCAACTTGGCAAAGTCATTTCAAGTTTTTTTTTTTTTTTTTTTTGGTCGAGCAACTTGGCAAAATCATTTCAAGTTTTTTTTTTTTTTGTGAACTCGGCAAAGTCGTTTCAATTTTTTTTTTTTTTTTTTTTGACTTTGCCGTGTAACTCGGCAAAGTCCATTCAAAATATATATATATATATATATATATTTGACTTTGTCAACTTTGACAAAGTCATTAAAAAAATGTTTTTTTTGGTGACTTTGTCGTGTAACTCGGCAAAGTCCATTCAAAATATATATATGCATATTTTTTTTTTACTTTATCAACTCTTACAAATTCATTTAAATTTTTTTTGATTTGTAATTTACATTTTTGTCCACAACCTTTTTAATTTATAACAAATTTACCCATAATCTGATTTTTAGTATTGACTATCCCTCGGCCTTTGAATTTTGTTTTGTTCGTCTCTTTAAATAAAAACTAATAACAACAAAATAAAATAAAATTTTAACTATTTTATTTTTACTGGGCAACATTTTTTTAAATTTTTTCTAAATATATTTTTTATTTTAGATTTTTTTATCTTTTTTTGGATTTTTGTCACGTTACTCGACAAACTTTTTTTTTAATAAGATTAATGCTTAATATCATTTTGTCGAGTTACTCAACAAAGTCTAATTTGACAATTTCTTAACTTTTTTTTGTCGAGTTACTCAATAAAGAGGGAAAAATTTAACTTTTGAGTTTTTGGTAGAAAAAAAATAATTTTTTTTGCTTTTTGTCGAGTAACTTGACAAAGTCATTTCAAATTTTTTTTTTTTTGTGACTTTGCCGTGTAACTCGGCAAAGTCCATTCAAAATATATATATATATATATATATATATATATATATATATACACACACACACACACACTAGTTTTTGGTCCGTGCGTTGCGCGTGATATATTTTGTAATCTTGTGTTTTGTACCCTTTTGATATTATCGTTATGAGAAATTCTATAATTAGTAGTTTAATACAAATTTTTTATAGATATATATGAAGACATAAAAAAAATATTTCATCACATTTAGTTGCTAAAGAATCACATTACAAAGCATTACTCAAACATTTCACATGTTCAATGATGTCATTTTGGTATTAGACATGGCAACCAGTAACAATCCAGCAAATTATTATCAATACAATAATGACTTAACAAAATTATACAAAATTATATTGCGGCTTAAAGGATTAATCTAATATAAATAAATAAAAAGTCTAAAAAATTGACGTCGAGTTACTCGAAAAAATTATATTTTTAATAAAAAAAATTTGGTCATGACAAATCGGCAAGATACTCGAAAAAAAAATTTGTCAAGTTACTCGACAAAATTTAATTTTGTTTTTAATTTTTTTGTCATGATAGACTGTCGAGCTACTCGAAAAAAAAATATTTTAGAATTTGGGACAAATAAATGAATATTAATTTTCATAAAACTGTTTACTGCCATTTATTTAAAATATGTGGTATTATGTTCTCATGCGTACACTTGATATAAATTTTGTATAATAATGACATATTTGTATAATATATAGTTCAATTGAGAATCTATATTTGGATCCTATAAGCAATGGTCTTGGGTAGGTTTTAAATTGGACAAAATGAAGAAAAAAAAATTCTATATATATAATCTAAATGAATTGGACCAAACTCAAGAATTAATCAACAAAACAAAAGCCAAATCTTAAAAAAAAAAAAAAAAAAAAAAAAAAGTCAAAAATTGTTGGATTCAAAATATATATATATATATATATATATATATATATATATATATATATATATATAAAAAGTCAAAAATAAGCAATTGGACTTTCTAAGATTAAAAAAATTCTTGGCTTTGATTTTGTCGAATTGCTCGATAAAACAAAAGTCAAATCTAAAAAAAAAAAGGCCAATTTAAAATTGTTTGCTACAATGTCAAAAGCAATGTCGTATTAGGCGGAAAAACTAAAGTAAAAACTTAAGACTCTAATATTATATATACTTGGGAAAAAAAAAAAAAAGACAAAAGCCCACGTCTAACCAATCGACAAAACTATATAAAAAAAATAATTTCAAAAGTAATGTTATCGATGACGTGAACAGTTATTTCCTAATTTACTCTTAATTTTTTGTTCAAAAAAAAATTGAATCTTAAACTTATGCAGCATTTATTTAGAATAATCTGTAAAAAAAATATATAAAAAATTTACCTTATAATTCAAAAATAAACTGAATTAAAATCTGAAAAAAAAAAAAAAATAAAGTCAAAATGGACTTTTAAAAAAAAAAAATAAAGTCAAAATGGGCTAAAAGCCCATTTTGATTGATATGGGTGTGTGGTTGTCGAGTTGCTCGACAAACACACACCCAAAGTATTTAAATAAAAAAATGTGGATATTACACTCACTACTTATAAATATTAAAATAATTCTAAATCTAACAACTTAACTTATTTATTCTAAAAATACTACATAATTAATATTATATTAAATAATAAAATAATGAATTAAAATTAAATAACTATTTCCGTGAATTCACTCAAATTTGTTTTGAGTCCTTGATTATTGCACAATAAGTCTTCATCTTTATAAAAATTTTACTTTAGTCCCTATACTTAAGTCTTTCATTTCAATTTCGTCCTTTTTATTTGCAACCCAAGTCCTTCAACTTTTAAATTTGTACAAGTTGGTCTCCATATTTATACTTTTATATCAATTTAGTCATTTGTATCACTATTTGATCTGAGATGTTACAAATAATATTTTGTATCACTGAATATGTTACATATTATATTATGTTATTTTACACATCACATGTTACATGAATTGGTATTTTGTATCACTAATGTTACGTATGTTACAAATAATGAAATCAATAGTTTTATTTGTTAAATTTAATATTGTGTTTCATATCTATATCATACTATAACGAACTTATTGAAGTTTAGAGTTGATTTTGCGGTTATTCTGGTTTGTAACAATTTACATTTAATGTCGCAATCTGTTACAAATGTTACAAATCATATTGTGTATCACTATTTGATACAAATGTTACAAATAATATTTTGTATCACTGAATATGTTACAGATTATATTATGTTATTTTACACAATACATGTTACATGAATTAATATTTTGTATCACTGATATTTTATATTTCAATTTGTAACACAGATTGTTACAAAATATCATTTGTAACATTTGTATCAAATATTGATACACAATATCATTTGTAACATATGTATCAAATAGTGATACTATAAAGGACTAAATTGATATAAAAGTATAAATATGGGGACCAACTTGTACAAATTTAAAAATTGAAGGACTTCGGTTGCAAAAAAAGGGCAAAATTGAAATGAAAGAGGAAGTATAGGGACTAAAGTGAAAATTTTATAAATACGAATGACTTATTGTGCAAATAATAAAGGACTTAAATGCAAATTTAAGTGAATTCACGTGAAATATATATATTTTGTGGTATAGATTTTATTTTAATCTATTATTTTATTAATTAATATAATTTTAAGAATGCAAGATATTTTAGAATAAATTTGTTAAGTTGATAAAATTAGAATCATTTTTAAAAGTGGTTTATTTATGAAAAATCCTAAAAAAATTTAAGAAATTTAAAAGCCCATTTTGATTTATATGGATGTGTGTTTGTCGAGCAACTCGACAAACACACATCAAATTATATTATATTATATATATATAAATAAAGAAGTCAAACATTGCGGCTTAATGGATTAATTCAATGTTAAAAAAAAAATTATGGGTAAATTTATTATAAACGATAAGATTGTGGACTAAAAGTGCAAATAACTAAAAAAAAAAATTCATTTTTACTTTTTCGAGTAACTCGAGAAAAGAAAAAATGAAATTCTTGTTTTTAATTTTTTTTTTTCTTTTTTTCTCGAGTAACTTTCGAGAAAGGTTTGTTTTTTTTTATTTTTTTTTTATTTTTTTTTTAGTTTCTCGAGTAACTCGAGAAAGTAAAAAAAAAAAAATTCTCTAGTTACTCGAAAAAGTTAAAATATATATATATTTTTTTTGGTTTACTCATATGGAGAATTTTTTTTTTTTTAATACTAACTTTGCCGATTTATGAGGCAAAGTGGAGAAAAAGGAAAAAAAAAATTTCAAAACTTTACTTAGTCATGGAGTAACAAAAAATTCTTTGACATAGAAAACGATCACCGAACATTACGAAATTTTCAGGGAACATAGAATACTCATGTAGCTACCACATATCAAAATTTGATAGTCCGACGGCATGTTTCGCCTTACTAAAATGCTAACCGAAACATCCTAGTTAGTTTTTCGGATTCATGCTATCACAGTTTACAAAATTATCCATAAATTTAGTTATATAACATGAAATTATGTAAAACAAAATCTAATGGTTAGGTAACGCATAGGGCTATCGTCTCCAACTGGAATTATGTAAAATACTTAATATATAAGGTGCGATAAATTTTTGAGTTGGACAACAACGAAGCGCATCTTAGAAAAACATGAATTTTAGAAAACCTTTCAAGTTCACATCATTAACGTGTAACCAAAACATGGGAATCCACTAAAACTACCACAAAACCAAGGTCCACAAAAGTTTAAGAAGATATTTACATTACTTAAAGTTTTTTGATTGGTTTATAATATCGATTCCGCACACCGACGGCATAAATCCGAAAGACGACCTAGGAGGTTTCGCGATGAGTATTTTAGTATGCCTAAACATACCGTCGGACTACCAATTTTGATATGTGGTAGCAACCTAAGTATTCTATGTCCCTGAAAATTTCATAATGTTTAGGTGATCGTTTTCTATGTCAAATAAGTTTTGTTACTCTATGACCGGTGAATAAAATTTTCAAAATAAGGTCGATGATTACTAAAATTTCTTCACCCGGTCATGGAGTAACAAAATTTGTTTGACATAAAAACGATAACCTAAAAATATAAAATTTTCAGAGAACATAGAATACTCATTTAGCTACCACATATCAAAATTTGATAGTCCGACGGCATGTTTCGACTTATTAAAATACTCACGAAACACCCTAGGCGCTTCTCAGCTTCATACGATCGCAGTTTACAAAATTGTCTATAACTTAAGTTATATAACATGAAATTATGTGAAACCAAAGCCAATGGTTAGGTAACCCATAGATCTATCTTCTCCAACTGGAATTATGTAAAAATACTTAATATATAGGGTGTAGCATATTTTTGAGTTGGTCAACAGAAAGTAAAGTTTGGAGAAACAATTCACCCAGATCATAGAACAAAAACATTTCTTTGACATAGAAAACGATCACCGAACAATATGAAATTTTCACGGAACGTAGAATACCCATGTAGCTACCACATATAAAATATGATAATCCGACGGCATGTTTTGACATACTAAATGCTCGCCCGAAACATCCAAGGCGTTTCTCAGATTCATGCTGTCGCAATTTACAAAATTGTCCATAACTTGAGTTATATAACATGAAATTATGTAAAACCAAAGCCAATGGTTAGGTAACCCATAGGGATATCGTCTCCAACTGGAATTATGTAAAAATAAATAATGTATAAGCTGCAGCAAATATTTAAGTTGGACAACAAAACTGCATTTTAGAAAATGAAATTTATCAAAACCTTTAGGAATCGATTGTATTTCGTCCTTTGTTCTCCATAGCAACTGGGGATAAAAAAAACACCAAATTTGAGGACTTATTAAGGGAAAAATGAATATATTGTTATGAAGTTACCGGTCAATTTTTTTGTTAGTTTTTTTTTTAATTTTGTTTGAAACATGGTAGGTTGATTAAATGAAATGACATTTAACAAATACGAAAAAAACAAAATTTTAAAAAATCTTAGGGTACGTTTGATTGCAATACATTTTTATGAAAAAAAAAAAAATTTCACCTATTTTCTAACTAAATATGTTTGACAGCCACATTTTTCATAGAAAACACTTTTTCTCACTTATTTTTGAATTAAGCGTTTGATTGATTTGTAGTTAAACATTTTCTCATTTACGTTAAAAAGGAAACATTTTATTTTAATTGTTTAATTATTTTTATTACAGTGAGTTGCTCAAGAATTTTTTTTTCCACAAAGTTTAATTTTTTCTCTAGTAACTTGTAATGCACTAAAATTTAACAGTTTTTTGTTTATTTTTGTCTCAGTTCATTGTTATAATAATCGCTCAACAAATTTAATTTTATTTTGACAAAGATTTTTTTGTTTTCCAATAAGTCGACACACTAATAAAATAAATTTAACAAATAAAAAAATAAAAAAATAATTAGGCTTGCTGATTAACTGGACAATTTATTTTACTAACTTGATTAATGGTGCCTTTTACTTTTTTAATTTTTTTATTTTGTATTCATTTATTGTAGGGTGTGCAAATTAGTCCATTTTGACAACAAATTTTTTCTTTTAATTTATTTTTCTTATTTTTTTTTCTTTTACACCTAATTTTTATTCAATTTTTTACTATTTTTTTATTGTACCTTTTAAATTTACAAATTATTCTAAATAAATGCTATTAATTTTTTCCTTTTACTATTCACACACATTCGTCAAGATTAAAAGTTGTAGGACTTTATTTGTAATGTTATTTTATTTATTATTTTTTTCATGCTGCATTTATTTAGAATAATATGTAAAAAAAAATTTTAAAAATATAAAAAATTTACCTTACAGTTCAAAAGGTAAATTAAATTAAAATCGAAAATAAAAAAAAAGTCAAGTTATCGACAAATTTTTGTATTTTTTTTTAGAGTTACTCGACAAAACCAAAGCCAAATCTAAAAAAAAAAAAAAAAATAGCAAAGTGAACAAAAGCTGATTTTATAAAAATTTAATGCAAATATGTAGGACAAAAAGGTGATAGTTGGATGGCAAATGCCCAAAAAAAAAGTTAGGGTAGATTAGTTACAAATTTGAAAGGTTTGGACCAAAAGTGCAAATTTAAAAATGAAAAAATGTCAAAATCAAATTGGACTACTTTTTAAAAGTTGTAGGACTTCATTTATATTTTTATTTTATTTTGTTGTTATTAGTTTTTATTTTGTTTATTTAAAAAGAGGACAAAAAAAATTTGCAACAAAATTCAAAGGTCGAGAATGGTCAATGTTAAAAAAAAAAAAAGGGGGTAAATTTGTTATAAATAAAAAAAATTGTGGACTAAAAGTGCAAATTATTAAAAAAAAAAAAAAAACAAACTTTTCAAACACGATTGGAAGAAGGAAATTTTTTTAAACTTTCTCAGTAACTCGAGAAAGCCAATTTTTTTTTTTGCTTTGCTTAACTCGAGAAGAAGAACAAAATTTTTTTTTTTCTTCTTCTTCGAAAGTTACTCGAGAAGAAGAAATTCTGTTTTATTTATTTACTTTCTCGAGTTACTCGAGAAAGTCAAAAAAAAAAAAATTTTTTACTTTTATTTTTCTTTTTGACTTTCTCGAGAAACCAATTTTTTTTTTTAGGTTTCTCGAGTAACTCGAGAAATTCATTTGGGAAAATATTTTTTATTTTTATTTTTATTTTTAATACTAACTTTGCCGAAGTTATGAGGCAAAGTGAGGAAAAAAAAAAAAAAACTTCACTTAGTCATGGATTAACAAAAATTCATTTGACACAGAAAACGATCACCGAAAAATATGAAATTTTCAGGGAACATAGAATACTCATGTAGATACCACATATCAAAATTTGATAGTCCGACGGCATGTTTCGGCTTACTAAAATGCTAACTGAAACACCCTAGGCAGTTTCTCGGATTCATACGGTCGCAGTTTACAAAATTGTCCATAACTTGAGTTATATACCATGAAATTATGTGAAATCAAAGCCAATGGTTAGGTAACCCATAGATCTATCGTCTCCAACTGGAATTATGTAAAAATACTTAATATATAAGGTGCAGCATATTTTTGAGTTGGTCAACGAGAAGTGCAGTTTGGAGAAACAATTCACCTAGTCATGGAGCAAAAAAATTTCTTTGACATAGAAAACGATCACCGAACAATATGAAATTTTCACGGAACGTAGAATACCCATGTAGCTACCACATATAAAAATTTGATAATCCGAGGGCATGTTTTGACACACTAAAATGCACACCGAAACATCCAAGGCAGTTTCTCGGATTCGTGCTATCGCAATTTACAAAATTGTCCATAACTTGAGTTATATAACATGAAATTATGTGAAACCAAAGCCAATGGTTAGGTAACCCATAGAGCTATCGTCTCCAATTGGAATTATGTAAAAATACTTAATATATAAGGTGCAGCATATTTTTGAGTTGGTCAACAAAAAGACAGTTTAGAGAAACAATTCACCCGGTCATGGAGTAAAAAAATTTATTTAACATAGAAAAGCGATCACCGAACAATATGAAATTTTCAAGGAACGTAGAATACCCATGTAGCTACCACATATAAAAATTTGATAGTCCGACGGCATGTTTCGTCATACTAAACTCCAACTCGAATTATGTAAAAATTTAGGTAATCCATATATAGCTACCACATATAAAAATTTAGGTAATCCATAGGGATATCGTCTCCAACTCGAATTATGTAAAAATATTTAATGTATAAGCTGTAGCAAATATTTAAGTTGGACAACAAAATCTGCAGCTTTAGAAAATGAAATTTACCAAAACTTTTAGGAATCGATTGATTTATTCCTTTGTTCCCCATAAAGCAACCGGTGATAAAAAAGCACCAAATTTGATGACTTATGAAGGGAAAAATGAATATATATTTACTATAATATATAAGAAGTCAATAATTGCGGCTAAAAGACACTAATATATGTATATTAAAATAAATAAAAGAAAAGAAAAGATGGAGAAGTCAAAAATTGCGGCCAAAGACATTGATTTAATATAAAAAAAGTGTCAAATGATTAGGACAAAATGGAGAGATTTGACCGAAATTAGGAATACTAAATTAACAAAACGACGGTAGCGTTGATTGAAGGGTGAGCGATAAGCAATTGATAGACACAATGAATATATATTTACTATAATATATAAGAAGTCAATAATTGCGGTTAAAAGATACTAATATATGTATATTAAAATAAATAAAAGAAAAGAAAAGATGAAGAAGTCAAAAATTGCGGTCAAAGATATTAATTTAATATAAAAAAAGTGTCAAAAGATTAGGATAAAATGGTGAGATTTAGACGAAATTAGGAATACTAAATTAAAAAAATGACGGCGCGTTGGTTGAAGGGAGTAAACAGGTGATATATATATATACATATATTTATTTTTTGCTTTGTCAACTCTTACAAATTCATTTAAAAAATTTTTGTTTTGTTTTGTAATTTACATTTTTGGTCCACAATCTTTTTAATTTACAACAAATTTACTCATAATCTTTTTTTTTTAGTATTGACTATCCCCGGCCTTAGAATTTTGTTTTGTCCTCCTCTTTAAATAAACAAAATAAAACTAATAACAACAAAATAAAATAAAATTATAACTATTTTATTTTTATTGGACAACATTTATTTTAAATTTTTCTAAATATGTTTTTTATTTTATAATTTTTTTTTTTTTTTTAAATTTTTGTCGCGTTACTCGACATTTTTTTTTTTTTTAAAATAAGATTAATTCTTAATATCATTTTGTCGAAAGTTAGTCAACAAAGTACAATTTGACAATTTTTAACTTTTTTTTTTGTCGAGTTACTCGATAATGGGAAAAAAATTTAACTTTTGAGTTTTTGGTAGAAAAAAAAAATTAATTCTTTTGGTTGAGTAACTCGACAACGAAAAAATAATAATTTTTTTTCTTTTTGGTCGAGTAACTTGGCACGCTCATTTAAATTTTATTTGTTTTTTTTTTTACTTTGCGAGCAACTCGGCAAAATCATTTCAATTTTATTATTTTTTTTTTGACTTTGCCATGTAAATTGCCAAAGTCCATTCAATTTTTTTTTTTACTACTTTTCTGTGTAACTCGGCAAAGTCCATGAATTTTTTTTTTTTTTTTTTTTTTACTTTGTCAACTCTAACAAAGTCATTTAAATTTTTTTTTTGTGGGCCTTTTTTTTTTTTTTTTTTTTTTTTTTTTTTTTTGTAATTTACATTTTGGTCCACAATCTTTTTAATTTATAACAAATTTATCCATAATCTTTTTTTTTAGCATTGACCATCCATGACCTTTGAATTTTGATGCAAATTTTGTTATCCTCCTCTTTAAATAAAAAAAAAAAACTAATAACAACAAAATAAAATAAAATTGTAACTATTTTATTTTTACAAGACAACATTTTTTAAATTTTTTCTAAATATGTTTTTTGTTTTAGAATTTTTTTTTTTTCATTTTTTAGATTTTTGTCTCGTTACTCGACAAACATTTTTTTAAATAAGATTAATGCTTAATATTATTTCGTCGAGTTTTACTCAACAAAGTCCAATTTGACAATTTTTTAATTTTTTTTTGTCGAGTTACTCGATAAAGGAAGAAAAAAATTTAACTTTTTGAGTTTTGTAGTAGAAAAAAAAATTGCTTTTTTGGTCGAGTAACTTGGCAAAGTCATTTCAAATTTTTTTTTTTTTTGTGACTTTGCCGAGTAACTCGGCAAAGTCATTTCAAATTTTTATTTTATTTTTTTTTGACTTTGCCGAGTAACTTGGCAGAGTTATTTCAAAATTTTTTTTTTTTGGTGACTTTGCCGTGTAGCTCGGTAAAGTTATTTCAATTTATTTTTTTGTGACTTTGTTGAGTAACTCAGCAAAGTCATTTAATTTTATTTTTTTTTTGGTTTTATGGGCTTTTTAGCTCTTTTTTTTTTTTTTTTAATTACATTTTTGGTTCACAATCTTTTAAATTTATAACAAATTTACCTATAATTGTTTTTTTAGTATTGACCATCCTCGACCTTTGAATTTTATTGTAAATTTTATTTTGTCCTCCTCTTTAAATAAACAAAATAAAAACTAATAACAACAAAATAAAATAAAATTGTAACTATTTTATTTTTACTGGACAACAATTTTTTAAATTTTTTCTAAATATGTTTTTTATTTTAGAATTTTTTTTTTAGAATTTTTGTCGCGTTACTCAACAAACTTTTTTTTTTTAAAATAAGATTAATGTTTAATATCATTTTGTCGAGTTACTCAACAAAGTCTAATTTGACAATTTTTAGCTTTTTTTTTTTGTAGGCTTTTAGCTTTTTTTTTTTTTTTTTTTTTTTTGTAATTTACATTTATGGTCCACAACTTTTTTAATTTATAACAAATTTACCCATAATATTTTTTTTTAGCATTAACCATCCCCGACCTTTGAATTTTATTGCAAATTTTGTTTTGTTCGCCTCTTTAAATAAACAAAATAAAAACTAATAACAACAAAATAAAATAAAATTGTAACTATTTTATTTTCACTGAACAACATTTTTTTAAAATTTTTCTAAATATGTTTTTTATTTTAGAATTTTTTTTCTTTTTTTTGAATTTTTGCCACGTTACTCAACAAACTTTTTTTTAAATAAGATTAATGCTTAATATCATTTTGTCGAGTTACTCAACAAAGTCCAATTTGACAATTTTTTAACTTTTTTTTTGTCGAATTACTCGATAAAGGGGGGAAAAATTAAATTATTGAGTATTTTGGTAGAAAAAAAATTTTTTTTTGCTTTTTTGGTCGAGCAACTTGGCAAAGTCATTTCAAGTTTTTTTTTTGTGAACTCGACAAAGTCGTTTCAAATTTTTTTTTTTTTTTTTTTTTTTGTGACTTTACCATGTAACTCGACAAAGTCCATTCAAAATATATATATATTTTGACTTTGTTCACTCTGACAAAGTCATTAAAAAAAATGTTATTTTTGGTGACTTTGCCGTGCAACTCGGCAAAGTCTATTCAAAATATATATATACATATTTTTTTTTTTTACTTTGTCAACTCTTACAAATTCATTTAAATTTTTGTTTTTGTTTTGTAATTTACATTTTGGTCCACAATTTTTTTAATTTATAACAAATTTATCCATAATCTTTTTTTTAGTATTGACTATCCCCTCGTCTTTGAATTTTGTTTCATCCGCCTCTTTAAATAAACAAAATAAAACTATTAACAACAAAATAAAATAAAATTGTAACTATTTTATTTTTATTGGACAACATTTTTTAAATTTTTCTAAATATCTTTTTATTTTGGATTTTTTTTTTTTTTTTGGATTTTTGTCGTGTTACTCGACAAACTTTTTTTAATAAGATTAATGCTTAATATCATTTTGTCAAGTTACTCAACAAAGTTTAATTTGACAATTTCTTAACTTTTTTTTGTCGAGTTACTCGATAAAGGGGGAAAAAAATTAACTTTTTGAGTTTTTTGGTAGAAAAAAAATAATTTTTTTGGTTGAGTAACTCGACAACGGAAAAAAAATTTTTTTTGCTTTTTTGGTCGAGCAACTTGGCAAAGTCATTTCAAGTTTTTTTTTTTGTGAACTCGACAAAGTCGTTTCAAATTTTTTTTTTTTTTTGTGACTTTGCCATGTAACTCGACAAAGTCCATTCAAAATATATATATATATATTTGACTTTGTCAACTCGACAAAGTCATTTAAAAAAATGTTATTTTTGGTGACTTTGCCGGTGCAACTCGGCAAAGTCCTTTCAAAATATATATATATACATATATTTTTTTTTTTTTACTTTGTCAACTCTTACAAATTCATTTAAATTTTTGTTTTTGTTTTGTAATTTACATTTTGGTCCAAAATTTTTTAATTTATAACAAATTTATCTATAATCTTTTTTTTTAGTATTGACTATCCCCGATCTTTGAATTTTGTTTCGTCCGCCTCTTTAAATAAACAAAATAAAACTAATAACAACAAAATAAAATAAAATTGTAACTATTTTATTTTTATTGGACAACATTTTTTTAACTTTTTTCTAAATATCTTTTTTATTTTGGAATTTTTTTTTTTTTTTGGATTTTTGTCGTGTTACTCGACAAACTTTTTTTAATAAGATTAATGCTTAATATCATTTTGTCAAGTTACTCAACAAAGTTTAATTTGACAATTTCTTAACTTTTTTTGTCGAGTTACTCGATAAAGGGGGAAAAAATTTAACTTTTGAGTTTTTGGTAGAAAAAATAATTTTTTGGTCGAGTAACTCGACAACGGAAAAAAATATTTTTTGCTTTTTTGTCGAGTAACTTGACAAAGTCATTTCAATTTTATTTTTTTTTAGTGACTTTATCGTGTAACTCGGCAAAGTCCATTCAAATATATATATATATATATATATATATATATACTACTTTGTCAACTCGACAAAGTCATTCAAAAAAAAAAAAAAATTTGGTGACTTTGCTTTGTGTAACTCGGCAAAGTCAATTCAATATATATATATATATATATATATATATATATATATATATATATATATATATATATTTATTTTTACTTTGTCAACTCTTACAAATTCATTAAAAAAAATTTTGTTTTGTTTTGTAATTTACATTTTTGGTTCAGAATCTTTTTAATTTATAACAAATTTACCCATAATCTTTTTTTTAGTATTGACTATCCTCGGCCTTTGAATTTTGTTTTGTCATCTTCTTTAAATAAACAAAATAAAAACTAATAACAACAAAATAAAATAAAATTATAACTATTTTATTTTTACTGGACAACATTTATTTTAATTTTTTTTTTCTAAATATGTTTTTTATGTTATAATTTTTTTTCTTTTTTTAAATTTTTGTCGTGTTACTCGACAAACTTTTTTTTAAAATAAGATTAATGCTTAATATCATTTTGTCGAGTTAGTCAACAAAGTCCAATTTGACAATTTTTAACTTTTTTTTTCGAGTTACTCGATAAAGGGAAATTTTTTAACTTTTGAGTTTTTGTAGAAAAAAAATTAATTTTTTTATCGGTCGAGTAACTTTCGACAACGGGAAAAAAATAATCTTTTTCTTTTTTGGTCGAGTAACTTGACAAAGTCATTTCAATTTTTTTTTTTTTTTTTACTTTGCCGAACCAACTCGGCAAAATCATTTTAATTTTTTTTTTTTTTTTGGTGACTTTGTCGGCGAACTCGGCAAAGTCCATTCAATTTTTTTTTTTTTTTTTTGACTTTGTCAACTCTAACAAAGTCATTTAAATTTTTTCTTTAGTGCGCTTTTAGCTTTTTTTTTTTTTTTTGTAATTTACATTTTTGGTCTATAATCTTTTTAATTTATAACAAATTTACCCATAATCTTTTTTTAGCGTTGACCATCCGCATCCTTTAAATTTTGTTGCAAATTTTGTTGTCCTCCTCTTTAAATAAAAAAAATAAAAACTAATAACAACAAAATAAAATAAAATTGTAACTAATTTATTTTTTTGGACAATATTTTTTAAATTTTTTCTAAATACGTTTATTTTAGATTTATTTTAGATTTATTTTAGATTTTTTTCAAGCGTTACTCGACAAACATTTTTTTTAATAAGATTAATACTTAATATTATTTTGTCGAGTTTTACTCAACAAAGTCCAATTTGACAATTTTTAATATATTTTTTTGTCGAGTTACTCGATAAACGAGGAAAAAAAATTAACTTTTTGAGTTTTTTGGTAGAGAAAAAGAATTGCTTTTTTGGTCGAGTAACTTGACAAAGTCATTTCAATTATTTTTTTTGTGACTTTGCCGAGTAACTCGGCAAAGTCATTTCAAATTTTTATTTTATTTTTTTGTGACTTTGCCGAGTAACTTGGCAAAAGTCATTTCAAATTTTTATTTTTATTTTTACTTTGCCGTGTAACTCAAAGAAAAGTCATTTCAAATTTTTTTTTTTTACTTTGTCAACTCGACAAAGTCATTTAATATTTTTTTTTTTTTTTGTTTTATGGGCTTTTAGCTCTTTTTTTTTTTTTTTTAAATTACATTTTGGTCCACAATCTTTTTAATTTATAATAAATTTACCCATAATTTTTTTTTTTAGCATTAAACATCATCGACCTTTGAATTTTGTTGTAAATTTTGTTTTGTCCTCCTCTTTAAATAAACAAAATAAAAACTAGTAACAACAAAATAAAATAAAATTGTAACTATTTTATTTTTACCGGATAACATTTTTTAAATTTTTTCTAAATATGTTTTTTATTTTAGAATTTTTTTTTTTTTTTTTCATCGCGTTACTCGACAAACTTTTTTTTTAAAATAAGATCAATGCTTAATATCATTTTGTCGAGTTACTCAACAAAGTTTAATTTGACAATTTTTTAACTTTTTTTTTTGTCGAGTTACTCGATAAAGGAGAAAAAAAAATTAACTTTTTAAACTTTTTTGTAGAAAAAAAATTTAATTTTTTTGGTCGCGTAACTTGACGAAGGGAAAAAAAATTTAATTTTTTTTGTTTTTTTGGTTGAATAACTCGACAAAAGTTTAAAAAAAAAAAAAAAAAAAAAAAATCCTTTTTGAGCTTTGTCAAGTTAATCGACAAAGTCCAATTTTTTCATTTTTTTTGTTTTTGTTTTTGTTTTTGTTTTTGTTTTGTCGAGTTTTTCCATTTTTTTTCCTCTCTATTTTGGACTTTGTCGAGTTACTCGACAAATCCTAATTTGAAATTGAAAATTATTTTTTTGTGTGTGTAATTTGCGCTTTTGGTCCCAATTTTTTAAATATTTAACTAACTTACCCTTAAATTTTATTTTTATGCCATTGGCCATCCCCAATATTTAAATTTTGTTGAAAGCACAATTTGACCATTTTTTTTCTTTTGTGGAGGTTTTTTTTTCGAGTTAAGAAATTTTTTTCCTTTCTTTTTTTGAATTTTTGTCAAGTTATTCGACAAATTTTTTTTTATAATAAAATTACTGTCTTTGGTTTGTCAAGTTATTCAACAATAATTTATTAAAAAATAATTTGATCGAGTTACTCGACATCAATTTTTGACACTGTTTTTTTAAATTAGATTAATCCTTTTAGCCGCAATTTTTTCATTTTGTCGAGTTTTTTTAATTTTTTTTTCTTTTTTTTAGGCTTTGTCGAGTAAATTTGAATTTGTCAATTTTCTTTCTTTTTTTTTATTTGCGCTTTTTGTCCCAACTTTTTAAATTTGTAACTAATTCACTTACAATTTTTATTTTTTTAACATTGACCATCTCCAACATTAAAATTTTGTTGAAAGCCCAATTTGGCTATTTTTTTTTCTTTTTTGTGGGATTTTGTCTTAAATTTTACAATATTCATTTATTTGTCCTAAATTCTACAATGTTATAATTGTTACACGTATAACACACGGACTTAAAACTAGTATATATATATTCTTAGTCCCCAAGGCCAATCTATCATGGAGCAAGTTGGTTCCCCACGTTTAAAAAGGAACAATTAATATAACATTTTAGGGGATTTGGTGCAAATGGCCCTTAACATTTATCTTCGCTGCGAAAATAGTTTCTGACATTTACTTTTTAGCACAGACGTTCCTAATTTATGTGATTTGATGCGCAATTGATTATTATTTGATAAAAAAATATATACCCTTAATTTTCATTAGAAAAAATTGTATTAAAATTCTTAAAATTTACAAAATTGCAAATAGGTCCATAACATTTATTAAATAATATTTAATTTTACATACTAAATATATATTATAGCCGTGTTAATTAAATTTTTTATAAGAAAAAATATAAAATTATTGTTTTTTAAGTATATGTAGTTGCTATGTGACTTGAAAATTTTAAATAAAAATTAAGTTAAATAAATAACAAGATGACTTATATAATTTTATGACATAGAGTCAATCTTATTATATTTTTACTTAACATAAAAATACTAATAAAAACTAATTTACACATTATGTGTTGTTTATTTTTGAACCATAAATTAAAATATGAAGAATACGGTTGGATTTATACTATTTGAAATTAATAAACAAATAGCTCAATTAAATAAAAATATTTGAATATCAAATTTGTAACAAAGATCTTTTGTTTTATGTATATAATGATAAAATAAAATTTTAAATTTTAAATAATATAGGTACTTAATAATAAAAAAAATTATTTGACATGTTTATTAATAATAATGGATTAAATTTTAGTTTTTTAAAATAGTTTGTAAAATATACAAAACAATTTAGTATATTATCAATTTAATCAATAAAAGTATTAATTCAAAAAAGAAAACCCACTAGTTTTTTTTTTTTTTTTTTAATAAAAAATTAAAAATATCAAATCCATTTACACTTTTTGTGGAATCTAGCAATCCAACTACAATTTCCTTCTTACATTAGTTTTTTTCATCAAATAACAATCAATTACATACAAAAATACATAGTTAGATATTTTAGTGCCAAAAACATTGAAACCAGAACAAAAGTTAAAAGACCATTTGAGTTAAAATTCCAACCTTTTTATTATAAAGAAAAATTAAGAATGAACTCTGAACTTTTAAAATTAACTTCCAGATTCGCAATAGGCACTCCCCATGTGACCTCACACTAATTAATAAGTCCCAAATTTATATAATCTATTATTACGCAAAACTAGAAAATGTAAAAAGGATTTTGTATTAGAAATTGGGGGTGGGTTGGGAGGCCCGCTCGAGTGAGTTCTGCAAAGTAAGCAGGGTCGACAATGAGCCAGCCTATAACCCCTCATAAATTCTTTCACCAGAATTCTGCATTAAGAGTAATGGGTTCGAATAATCAATGAAAATTGAAAGGCATACACATGGAGCGACCATCACCGTGTCTAATAATTTCATTCAGAATCTGGTCAATGTTATTAGAAAGGTTCACAAGAAACTCAGTCTGTATTATACATGGAGAAGAATGGCCCTTAAAATTGTAGAAATCCAAGCAAAACCAGCAAGGATGATGCACCTAAGGCAATGCTGGATTTACAATAATCCCATACACTCCTACTCAAATAGGATTAACTCGAACATGAAAAAGAATCTATCTAAATAAAATAGGATTGACTTTGATATTGTCATTGCTTGAATTCTTATATTGATTTGACTTTAACCTTGACATTGTTTGAGAGTTCGATTTGTAGCGCTTTGAATATTACTTCAAAATAAATTATTAGTAAACAATACTAATTTGTTTGCTATAATCAAAATATTAAGGTTTAAAGTTAACCATAAGTCAACATGTCGTATATCTGTTTACAAAAAAAATTGCGTCAACCTTCATACATTTTGTTTTTGAATTTTCTTATGATTCCTAATGCCCTAATGTTTACTTCATGATTTATTTTTGTAGTTAGGGTTTTGAAATTGTTGAATTATTAGAGTTTTATTTATTTATGTTTGGCATGTAAATGATATGAATTTGGGCAAATCAAAGTTTTCTTTTTGGGTTCAGATTCAGTGGAGTAATTAATATATGCCAGGTTTTTTTGTGAAATAGTGCATAATACTGCTGAAACAACTTTCAAGGCTTATTATCGCTTTCGATCAACAAGCTACTAGCTTCTTGAATAGTCTCTACTTCTATAGCATCCAACAACAGTAGAGTCCTTCACTAACTTACTATTATCTTTTGCATTTATTTGGATTTATAAAACCTCTTTTTCGCAAGGGATTAAGCTGAAGAAATCTTCTATTTATTTGTATTTATCTTATTTATAAGTATCATGTCGATAGAAGAAAAATCTTATATTTTTATAAAAGATCTTAATTTATATCAAAATGTCGAATGGACTATAAAAGTGTGAATGATGAAGAAAGGAATTGTTGAAACATATAAAAATCATAATGGACCACTAAATATTATAAAGCTCATTTTGATGGATGAAGGTTAGTATTCTTATTGACATAGTTATCGTTTATATGTTGTCTCGGCATAAAAAAGAGGCTATATAGTTTTATTTTTTTTATTTTTGGAAGAGCTGATCAAGATTCAAATAATGTCACTATGATAATGGGTGCTAATTTTTTTTATGTAATACATTGGTACATTATGACTAGATTTTTCATCTTCATAATACAATCAATTTTTTTCAGATGTTATAGGTGTTGTTATAAATGTAAGGCAACTTTTAAGCATCAAAGTCAAAAAAAATATGGCACGCAATACAAATAAAAGAGAAACAATATTTATCGATGGCCGATAAATATATATAAAATTTTACAAGTGTGGTTTTAAATGATTTATAATAACGTATTATTGTTGTAAAATATTTCATATCATTTGATAATACAATTAAAGTTGCTTTATGATGCGATTTGACTAACAAAGAAGGGCAAATACTTTTATATAAAGTATCTGAAAAACAAGTAGTAATATTATTAAATGTTATAAACAACTGTGTTGTTTTATCTTTACTTCGCAATTGCTAGATTAATATTTTAACTATTCACAATTAAAAAAATAAGAATTTTAAAATATTAAAAATTAATAAAATTATTGTAAAATCACGTCTTCGTTGGAAAAGAAGTAAAATGAATGAAAAAATTAAAACTTTCAATTTTGAGACTTTCCATCTTCTCAACCTTTTATTTTTATAACTTTTGTAACTCTTGTTTTAATGGTTAAATTGGAATTAGAAGGTCATTCTTATGCCTATATAAACAAGTCATTTTTCCTCATTTCAACATAACAATTCAAGCATTTTCTCTCTTCCTTTCTATTCTTCCAAGTTTTCTTTTAGAAGTGATAAAGTTCGGACAATAGGTTGGTTCGCTGGTACAAGTTCTACCATTGTATCCTGGGAGACAGACGTTCATAACCTACGGTGGGGGACGAATCTGCTTTTAAGGAAATTGTACACGTACAAGCCTCGCTTGCACTTTCTTCTTCAATTTTAACTCGCAATTTCCTTAATTTATGTTTCTTGTTCATGTAATATGAATTTTCTCTTTTTTATTTCAAAAGGTGAATAACAATCTTATGATCTAATTAAGTATTTACAATTAGGTTGTCCATTTGAACTTAGATCTTGTGATCTCTAGTCAACTAGGTTGGATTTCTATTATATTAACTTATTCATCCAAAGGCTTAAGTCTCATTTCTTTCGACGACTTTTCAACTAGCTTTCTATTCAAACCTTTAGTTAGTGTTATCGCAATATTATCCTTTGACTTCATATAGTCAATAGAGATAACTCTAGTTGAGAGTAGTTGTCTTATGGTATTATGTCTACGACATATATGTGTAGACTTACCATTATACATGTTATTCTGTGCCCTACAAATTGCAGATTGACTATTACAATGTATGCAAATTGTTGGGCGTCATATTTAGAACCACCTTTACATGGCACTTGATTCGTGGTTGTTGAATTTTTCATATACAGCTTTTCTTCATCTATTTCTTCAAAACCACTAAACATCTCCTTGTCAAAGCAAACATGCCGGGTGCACCCAAAGGTTCATCCACCATTCTCTTGGATTTGATCCCACCAGATTCACTTCAGAAATGACAGCAGCGATGTTCATTTCAGATACATCATGTGTGATGTCATCAACCATATTGGCTTCTTTCTTGTTGTTCCTCTTCGACAACCTGCACTCCAACGATCTGTGACCTACTTTGTTAGAGTTGTAGCATTTTTCAAGAAATTTCTTCTTGGACACACCTCCTTTCGGTTCCATCTTTGGCCCTTTTCCAAATTTATTTTTATTCGTCTTAAAACTTTGACCACGCTCCACAACGTTAGCTAAAAAGAGAAACTTCATATTACATGAACAAGAAACAAAAATTAAGGAAATTGCGAATTAAAATTGAAGAAGAAAGTGCAAACTGAGGTCTCAGACGTGTACAGCTTCCTTAAAATAGATTCGTCATCTACCGTAGGTTATGAACGTCTGTCTCCCGGGAAACAACGGTAGAACTGGTTGTACCAGCGAACCGACCTACTACCCGAACTTTATCACCTCTAAAAAAAACTTGGAAGAACAGAAAAGAAGAGAAAAAATACTTGAACTGTTGTGTTGAAATAAGCAAAAATGATTTGTTTATATGGGCATAAGAATGACCTTCCAATTCCAATTCAACTATTAAAACAAGAGTTACAAAAGTTACAAAAATGAAAGGTTGAGAAGATGGAAAGTAATTTTGAAAGCTTTAATTTTTTTCATTCATTTTACTTATTTTTCAACACGTGCAATACACATGTTTCTAACTAGTTACCACAAATGGTATAATAAAAGGAGAAATATTTTTGGATAAAAATATCCCCACTCATATTTTAGATTTTTTAATTTACCCTTGATTAATTTAAAACGGCTTTAAAATTAGTTAAATTAATTCTTAATTAATTAAGGCGTTTAAAATTCTTCACCTGCATACATCTACAACTAAAAGGCCATATAATGGATAAACATTTTTGGACCAAAATATCCTCACTCATATTTTAAATTTTTCAATTTACCCTTGATTAATTAAAAAATTATTTAAAATTGGTTCAATTACATCTTAATTAATTAAAGCCTTTAAAATTCTTCACCTATATATCTACACCCACCCCGTCATTTCATGAATTAAATATAATTAATTAGAAACACTAGTCTACAATTCTAATCATAATATATCACTCCAATTTACTATTGCATCAATTTATTCATAGGTCGGATGCTTTTTGTAACACTAGGTTTAAGATCGTAAACAAAATTGTAAAGGAACCATAGATCATGAAAATTATTATGGGAAAGCACAGGAATTGTTATTACCACAATGTGCATAATTATCTTGAAATAGATATTGATATTGATAACTCGGCAATCGCCATTGTAATTTTGCACCGACTTTGGGGTGCGTTACGATAGTGACGGTGGACATAGGTTTATTGGTGGAGGCACAATCGGAGAAGGAATTATCGGAGAAATTGTTTGGTGCTGTTAGGATTTGTCAAATGGAAGTGGATTTTGCAACATTTGTTGATAATGCCATGCCAACGAAGAAAGTTTTGCCTGTGAAGATGATGAAAGTGAAAATGAAGTTAAATAATGAGTTTTATTGTAAATTTTATCATTGTTAAGTTTATGATTTTTCTCAATCATGGTGAAAAACTATAATTTACTTGCGCGTTGTTATCTCGAGATTTTTTTCAAAAGTTCATGATCAATCATGTTCAACACTCCATTGTTTTTCTCTAATTTTCAAGCAAATTGTCGGTTTCTATAATTTTTTAATCTAAGTGACCTAATGTACTAATTGGGGATTGGATAGATAAAATAAAGAAATAAATATCGAACTTTTATTATTTAAAAATTTCAACAAAGAAAAATAAATTCACAATGTTATTACAAAATCATGTACAAAACACGTATATTTAACTAGTACATTGAAAAGGGTGTTCATTTCCTTTTCTTCTCTAATATTTTTGGATGCTAGCCATTCGTATACTGAAATGTGATCATTAACTTTGATTAGGAAAATTATAGACAAATTATAATTCGGTACCCTTCTTTAAAAAAAATCAAATTTTGAAGTTCAAAATTCTTTTATTTTCAGTAATAATCTGATTTTGAAGTATAATTTTTTTTTTAAAATAATAGTTTCTCTCAAAAAAAATCGCGGCTCGTTCCAACGAGTGACTAATCTCAAGGTTGGAGGATTCTCATTAAGTTAGGCAGTTAAAATGTAGAATATATATTCAACATTTTATCAGAGTATACATGAATTAGTCAACGACATGTGTGTTAGATTTAATTTATCTAATACATAAATGTATGATTATACATCTATGACTTAAAACCATCATCTTTGTAATTACCAAGATTAAGACTAAAGCGAGCGTACACTGAATCCATGATTCTGCTTGATCGAATCGGGTTATGGTCTTCCAATTGATCCGTGGTTTTCTCCTTAGTGTCTCTTGTTGATGGGGATACAAAGAGTTATGAAAAGCCACGCTCAATTGGGACCATGACTGTATATATAATCGCAGGCGCGCTATTTTGTTTCAATGTTGTTAAATCGGCCCCTCATCAATTTAAAGCATTGTATCCGTCTCTACATTTTAATCTCATAACACTTAATACCCATTAGTCCAAAATAGTCTTTAGTGGATCACTTTATTGACTAAAACCTTAAGATAGCACCACATATTTTAATATATACATGTTTGGCCCCACATGTTGAATTTTATCCAACAATCTCCCAACTCGGGCCATACATGTATCCTTATAAATGTGCACAACCTTATGAGCTCAAAATTTTGCTATCACTGTTAAGGGTATTTCCAAACAATCTCGTCCATCAATCATATCAATGTAGGATCAAAGCGACTTTCGTTACATTAATCGTAACTAAATCCATCAATGGTCACGTACACTAATACAACCAAATGACATAGATCAATCATGAGAGTGTAGTATGAAAATTACATGTTATGTGATCCAAACATGTCTATTTTCAATTGGTCCGACTTTATTTCTTAAGTGAGATCAATACCAAACATAATGTAACAGAATGGAATGAATCAATACTTTATTTCATATGTAAAATTATCCAAATACTCAAATGTGTCCAAAACAAACATAAAGCAACCAAAACACAAACTCCCACTAAAACATAATATCCTCAAGAAATACAACACCCATACGAGCAATGTGCTCATGAAAGACCTTGGGTGGTAATCCCTTAGTAAGCGGATCCGCAATCATGGAGTTTGTCCCAATATGCTCTATGGAAATCTGTCCATTCTGTACCCTTTCTTTCACAACCAGGAACTTAATGTCAATGTGTTTTGACTTAGTTGAACTCCTGTTGTTATTTGAATATAGCACTGCAGAGTTATTGTCACAATATAACTTTAATGGTCTTTCAATGCCATTCAGAATGCGCAGCCCAGTGACAAAATTTCGCAGCCATATCCCATGATTAGATGCCTCATAACATGCTACAAATTCTGCTGCCGCCATAGTGGAAGAAGCTACGAGTGTCCGCTTAGCACTCCTCCAGAAATAACTCCTCCAAATAGCGATATATATGCGACTGAAGTGGATTTTCTCTTTGTCTTGGCATCCCGCAAAATCGAAATCGAGAATACCCTACGATCTCTAACGATCCGATCTGGCATATGTAAGCATGCAATCTCTTGTTCTCTTCAAGTACCTCATAACCCTTTTTGCTTTGCTATCCAATGATTCATCCTGGGTTACTTAAATATCCCTCAACATTCCAACAATGAATGCTATGTGCGGATGAGTACAAACTGAGCATACATCGACTCCCAACAAATGATGCATAGGGAATCTTCGCATTTCCTTAACTTCAAGATTATTTTTCGCACCGATTGAGACCGAATTTGTCTCCCTTAGCAAATGGGGGTGTCCCCGGTTTACTATCCCAGTATGCCAAACCTTTTAAGAACTTTATCGATATAGCTCTTTTGTGACAATCCAAGAATACCCCGAGAAGCGATCCCGGTGTATCTGAATCCCTAATACAAAATAGGCATCCCAAGATCTTTCATCTCAAAATTCTTTGACAAAAACTCTTGGTTTCGTGCAACATGCCTATATCATTAGTGGCAAGCAGTATATCGTCAACATACAAAACCAGGAAAATATGCTTACTCCCACTGAACTTGTGATATACACAATCATCAACAATATTTATCTCAAAACCAAACGAGATAATCACTTGATGAAATTTGTAGTACCACTGACGGGAAGCTTGCTTGAGTCCATAGATAGATTTCTTTAATTTGCAAACCATATTCTTTGAGTCTCCCGACACGAAGTTTTCGGTTGCACCATATAAATCATCTCATCAATGTCTCCATTGAGAACGTTGTCTTAACATCCATCCGATGTAACTCAAGATCAAAATGTGCAACAAGTGTCATGACCGTCACCGAAAGAGTCTTTTCGTTGAAACCGGAGAAAGTCTCTTTGAAGTCAATGCCTTCCTTTGTGTAAAAAGCCTTTAGCTACAAGACGAGCCTTATATCTTTCCACATTACTTTTCGAATCCTTTTGGTTTTAAAATCCATTTACAACCAATGGGCTTCAGACTTTCTCGTAATGGGACAAGATCCCAAACTTTATTGTCTTGCATAGACTTATACTCTTCATTCATGGCATCAATCCACTTTTGAGAATCGAGAACCCTTCATGGCCGATGGAAATTGATTGGATCATCTTCCATCATTCCATTATTTTCCTCATGTTCTTGGAGAAATACTATAAAGTCATCCGAAATAGCATTTTCCTTTCTCGAGTGGATCTCCTTAATGGTATTGGTTCTTGAGGTTGTTGAGTTTGTACTTACGGAATGGTGGGAGGTTCGTCAACATTATCTTGCTTGAGGTTCCGGATATACTTCTTAATCAATGATGGTATAGAAACCCGCACATTGTCAAAAAGTAATAGTAGGAATCGAAATCGATCCTTCCTCGCTTTCTTCTTCAAAGACAATGTCTCTAACCTTATTTCTCCCCAAACTCAACATCCTCAAAAAATGATGCGGTTCCGTTTCAAAAATTGACTTGAGTGTGGGATTATAAAATTTGTAGCCCCTTGATCGCTCAGAATAACCAATAAAATAGCTGCTTATTGTTTTGGAGTCCAATTTATTTTCATGTGGCCTATAAGGCCTAGCCTCAGCTGGACATCCCCAAATATGGAAATGCTTTAGAACAGGTTTTCTGCCTGTCCAAAGCTCATAAGGTGTTTTTAGCAAAGCAGATTGAGTTGGTACTCTATTCGAATATAAGTTGCGCCTTTAATGCTTCTCCCAGTGATTTTGGTAAAGTAGAATGACTAATCATACTCCTTACCATGTCCTTAAGAGTCCTGTTTAGCCTTTCGGCTACACCATTCATACTAGGTGATCCCGGCATGGTATACTGTGGGACGATTCCACATTCCTCTAGGAATTTAGCAAATGGTCCTGGACGTTGTTCACCGAACCGTCATATCTTGCCGTAGTACTCACCACCACGATCAGACCTAACGCTTTTAATCCTTTTGTTGAGTTGATTTTCAACTTCAGCTTTGAAAGCCTTGAACATGTCCAGTGACTCAGATTTTTCATGAATAAGATATAGATGCCCATAACGTGAGTAATCGTCTATGAATGATATAAAATATTGTTGACCATTCCAAGAAGCCGTAGGGAATGGTCCACAAATATCTGTGTGTATCAATTCTAAGACGTCTGAAGTTCTATTGGTACCTAACCTTTTTGTTTTGGTCTGTTTTCCCTTGATACAATCAATACAAACATCAAAGTCCGTAAAGTCCAGGGAATCCAAAATGCCATCTGACACAAGTCGTTCAACTCTTGTTTTTGAGATGTGACCTAAGCGCTTGTGCCATAATTTTGCCGAATTTTCTTTATTTAATTTTCCCTTAGTACCACGTGATTCTACATGCAAGGTTTCATTAAATGACGCAATAGTATCAAGCAAATATAAGTTATCGTATGAACATAATGAACCGGTACCAACAATATTTGAATTTAATGAAAGACTAAACCGACAATTTCCAAAAGAACAATGATATCCAAATTTGTCCAATAAGGAAATAGAAACCAAATTCGCCTAAACGATTTTGTACAACAAAAGTGTCTTTCAAATTCAAATAAAACCGGTCCTAACAATAACCTAAAAGTGCCTATTGCTTCAACTTCCACCGATTTTCCGTCGCCCACAAAGATGAATCTTTCAAAGATCATTTGGCTTTCGGCGAGCAGGCAACCCTCGCAGAAACACTTATGTGAGTAGTAGCACCGAATCTAACCACCAAGTGTTTCTAGGTAATCAAGCTAAATTAACCTCGAAATGCACCAAATTAAGAAATGTACCTTTCTTTGCACGCCAAGCGTTATATTTGGTACAATCCTTCTTTAAATGTCCAGGCTTCTGGCAAAAGAAACAACCCTCTTTGTCTTTATGTGGTTTCTTTTGTTCTGGACCCTTAGCAGCTTCATATTCTGTTTTTCTTTTCTTGCCCTTATCTTTGGAGGTACTTGCCAAGTTAGCAATTTCGATTCATCTGCTTCAACCTTTCTTCCTCTTGCACACAATAAGAAATGAGCTCATTTAGAGTCCATTTCTCCTTTCGACGATTATGTAATCGACCTTAAATTGATTGAAATGTGCGGAAGCGATATTAATACCAAATGCACGAGCAAGTCATCGACAAGTCGAGCTTTAGTGCCTTAAGTTTTGAAGCGTGATGAGACATCCGCATGATGTACCCCTTATGTTCCCTTTGCTTTATACTTCATTGAAATCAAGCTTTGCGGTGTGCTTGTTTCACCTTTATCGTTTTTTCGCAAAACGCTTTTCAATTTCGACAAGGAATTCCTTGCATCGACTACCTCCTCGATCTGCGCCCCTAAAGGCTTCTTCGGAATGCCGCAATGATCATAAGACTCATGCGATTTGGCGTTCCCACTTCTCAAAGTTCCTCCCGTCATCGGTGAACTTGCATCCGTAAGAAAGCGGTGTTTCTCAATCCTAAGAGCAAGGTCGAGATCCATGCGACCAAGAACAATTAAAACGTTCTCTTTCCAATCCTTAAAGTTTGACCCATTAAGCATGGGGATTGAATTGATATTTGCAGATATTGTGGAAGTGGATGAATGAGCTGTATAGAGAAAGAGATAGAAATAGCTTACATTAGTACTTTATTATGCAAATGATAATTTCAAATATATTGGTAAGGCCCATCACAAGATACCTAGCACAACATCAATATTTAGTCTTTGGACAGAAACATTGACTTGTAAGTGGTACCTCAATGTAGCAATCAAACACTGACAATAAGACATGTCAATCAATAAACCTTTCTTTGGACCGATTTATTGATCACACGTTAAACCAAATAATCGTCACGCGTTTATCACCACAGGTGCATGTGAAATTCCAGCCAAACATTGACCTTCCTTTGGGCCGATCAATATCCACATGAACAAAGACACACAAAACCTTCTAATATTCAAAGTTAATTAATTTCCACAAGAGAGGTTACTTTGGCAACATGTTGCTTCAATTAATTCACTTTGAAATATTATATTTCTCAAAAGAGTCCATCATACCAAAATTTGAACCTGAATTGACTGTTTTGCATATCTTTAAAACCTTAGGATTTGAATTTTTGAAGTTCAAAGCTTTAGGATTAAGTAATCATTAAGTTGGAGGGTTAAATTGCAATTTAATTAAACTTGATTGGCCAATTATGAAATATTTTAAGCTTTGAAGGACTAAATTGCAATTTTACCAAAACTTTAGTGGCCAATTAATTAAAATCTTA
The DNA here is from genome assembly GCA_023638005.1 of Forsythia suspensa. NCBI lineage: Eukaryota > Viridiplantae > Streptophyta > Magnoliopsida > Lamiales > Oleaceae > Forsythia > Forsythia suspensa. The sequence goes on along the minus strand of CM042674.1, from coordinate 30,711,583 downwards.
AACTTTAGGGACTGAATCATAAAATTCAGAACTTCAAAGGCCCAACTTAATTGATTACTAAAACTGTAGGGACTTATTTTATAACTAGAAGGACTAGAGATTAAATAAACCAAAATTCTGAAAATTACAATCTAGCCCCTTAGATCTTCTAATTTCCGAAGGAGGTCCCTAGGCCCAAAATCGAAAACGCAATGCTGGGGTTTTGAAACCCCCAGTCTGCGTACCACGAGATGGAGATGGCGCCATGGAGATCAGCGGCGCCACTTCGGCGTTTCAACACGCAGCGTCGCGGCGTCGCGCCGCTACCATCGCCAGCCGGAAGCCGGACGGTGACTGCGAGTTCCTATCTCCGACGACATCCATCTCAACAAACCACAAAATCCGACAATTTAGAAACCCATAATCAAAACCGACCACAATCATATAATCCCAATTCGAAAATCCATACAGATTGCATAAATTGAAATCCCATATTTCTAGAACAACAATATATGTACACATCTATATATATATATTCTTGGAATATACATGCATAAAATTGGAATTCCATTTTTACAGTTCACGATTTCTACATAAATTTCATAAATGGCTGAACGTGGAAAAAAAAATCAATACACAAATTTAATTTTGAACTTTGAAATTCCACATGAACACAATACCGTATATGTGCATATTTCAAAATTAATATTACGAGAATTTCAAAAATATGCACCATATCCATATAAATATAAATCGATAATTCAACATGAAGGTGGCTCGATACCACTTGTTAGATTTAATTTATCTAATCCATAAATGATGATTATACATCTATGACTTAAAACCATCATCTTTGTAATTACCAAGATTAAGATCAAGCGGGCGTGCACTGAATCCATGATTACGTTTGATCGAACGGGTTATGGTCTTCCAATTGATCCGTGGTTTTCTCCTTAGTGTCTCTTTGTTGATGGGGATCAAAGAGTTATGAAAAGTCACGCTCAATTAGGGACCATGACTCAGATATATAATCTCTGAGGCGCTTATTTTGTTTCAATGTTGTTAAATCGGCCCTCATCAATTTAAAAAGTTGATCCGGTCTCTACACTTTAATCTCATAACACTTAATACCCATTAGTCCAAAATAGTCTTTAGTGGATCACTTTATCGACTAAAACCCAAGATAAGACCACACATTTTAATATATACATGTTTGGCCCCACATGTTGAATTTTATCCAACAATGTGTTCAATTCCTTCACGGCCTCTACCTCTTCCATCAAAAGTTGACCTGGTATGTACGACTCTCTCTCTCTATATACTATGATCATCATTCAAGAGTTCTTCCAATCTCAAAGTTGACTATGGCAGAAATACCGTACTATTCAAACTTGGCTAAAAGTGGCCCTGTAATCGGCCCCCATTTCTGTGTTTCTCATCCAGTTCATCTTTTGATAGATAAAAAAGCTTTCACACTTGGGAGTACTAGATATTTAGTTACATCTGCTGATGGGAATCTCATGTTCAAAGTTGAAAAGTTCCCTTTAAGCTTTCATGGCACTCTCGTCGTCCTCGACTCTTCTGGAAATCCTGTTATTACTTTACGACCCAAGGTTCGTTTACTTCTTCATTCATTTCAATGGATATGAAGGAAAACTAATTCTTGTTTTCAATAAATTTGAATTGGATAAGGGAATTATTTTCTATCAAGTTCATTGTTATATTTAATGATGCAGCCCAAAAGTAGTTGCGTTATGTAGCCTTCAAGGACAATCTTAACTCAATCTTGGTCCACACTAACATCGAGCAAATCCATGTTTTTATTAATTTTCCAAGACTTGAGGACTGTGATTTGTAGTTTTTATGATTTAGCACTTGTTTAGTAGAATTTTTTAATAGATTTTGATTTATTTTTTTTAAAATTTGATGAAATATGTGGATCCCACAAAATGATTGAATACGTACTCAGCTTCCTATATTTCAAATTTAATTCATCTACGTCCTTAACAACTACAAGAGGGAGAGAAGTTTTCAATGTTTTTGATGTGTGTGTTGTTGATGATGCAGAAATTGACATATCATAGCAGATGGCAAGTGTTTAAAGGAGAAAGCACAGATGAAAAAGATTTGATTTTCAGTGTAAAGAAATCATCAATGTTCCAAATCCACACTAAATTAGATGTTTTCTTGGCAAGCAACACATCTGAGGAATACTGTGACTTTAAGGTTAAAGGGACCCATTCGGATAGTTCTTGTGACATATTTGCTGGAAATTCGTCCACTCCCATTGCCCAGGTATGATCAAATTGTCTCATTTTTTGTTGTTGGAGAATACTCAATTGAATACTAGCCGTCTTACATTTTAATCTTTTAGATGGAATCGTACAACATAATCTTTAATTTTTTTTGTCAACAAATATTGAAAATTGCGCACGTACTTTAACTAAAAAAATGAATTGGAATTGCATTGGAGGGAGTACTTTGTTTAATTTAAGTTTTAAAATGGTGTAGTTTAATATGATATTAAAACAGATATATGTCTTACATTCAAGTCTCATCGCTCCTTATTTTTGAAAGTTGTTTGAGACTTTAGATTCAAGTTGTGTACAAGATGAACGTGTTGAACAATAAATTTTAAATAAGTGCCTATTTGGTAGAGTTTAAAAATAGTTTTTTAGGAGATTTAGAAAAAAAGAAGGGAAGGGAGGGGGTGTAAAATGTGTGGCTGAAAAACTGATAAAAGTTGTGAATCACATTAAAAGTGATTGAAAATAAGTTTTAGAAAAATCATACCAAACAAGACCTAAATGTATATCATGTGTAAGAATTTATGTTTTTAGATATGATGTTGTTGAATGTTGAATCTGGTAATACAATAAGTTAATGTTTTGGATTCATGCCTCGAAATTGCTCATAAAAAATGACGCACACTTTATTGTTAATGAATAAATGAATTTGAATAGAAGAATTCAAGACTTGATTTAAATACACTTTATTGTTAATGAAAAAATGAATTTAAATAGAAGAATTCTTTTCCAACCTTTTAAACTTCCAGTTCTAGAAATAGTAATTTAATTATTAATTTTTTTTTCAATAATATGTATTTGAAAATGAACAAATTCTAATTTTGACCAAATTTGGACAGATGGATAACAAAATGACAGGATGTATATTCCGAAGAAAAGACAAGTTCATGGTGAATGTGTCTCCCAACGTTGATTATGCAATGATTGTTTCTCTTATAATCATCCTTGATAACATTGTATCGGGAAGTAGAAAAATTTCCACCTCCTTTGACGTCTCCATTGACACTTGAGACCTTGGCTCAGTCTTGTTCGTTATTGTATTCATTTATGTAAATATAATTAGAAATTTACTGGTTTGTCTTGTGTGTATTATGTAGACATAATTAGAGAATTTTAGTATGAGATATGATTAAATGTTACTGTAGAATATATTGTAGCCAACTTTATTATTATTATCATTATTTTGTATTATTCAATATTGTACAATTCATCTATCGACTATTGTATAACATGTCTATGTAGTGCATTTGAAAATTTATTGCACATAATGTGGTGTACTAAAGAATGTCTAGTTTAGTAATATGTATGTAAAAATTACAGAAAATATAATTTAAATAAGAATAATGTTAAGCATCAATCTTTCAGTTTATTGGCATCTAAAGTGATGTTTTTTTAAATAATTATGAATATACAATTTTAAATAATTTGTAGACGCTAGGGGTGGGCAAAAGATTTGAAACTATCCGAAAGGTTCTGTTCCACGTAAGCATCAAACAGTTCTGGTCTGTAGAATCGAGACCTGACTCATTCTGATTCTAATTCTAAATTAAGAATCGGAACCGTTTCTATTTGTTAATTAAATTTTTTATAATTTTAATAATTATTAGTATTGATGTGTATGTTACTGACCACCTGATCTAATCAATTAAATTTAAAACCATTACTTACTCAAACTCTTATTTTCTCTACTAAATCAAAATCAATTCATACATAATTTCGTATTGAAATTTACATCATTGTTTTTAAAAAAAAAATTGGTCATGAAATTGAATCAAACTATAATCATTTAGTTTGGTTCTAGTTCGATTCTATAATTTCATATAGAACCAATTATTTCATTGGCTATTAATCATTGATTCTTGGTTCTGGTTTGATTCTAGGAGAATCGAACTAAATAGAATCATGTCCAACATTAGGCACGCCAAACCACCCAGATTTGGAAAATTAATGTCGACATATACTATAATTTCAAAAATTAGGGTTTATTACACTCTCACAATGATCATACTTTTAGCTTTGTAACAATATCATCCTCATTCAAATTTATTAGCAGATATAGTTCCCGCCCTTTTCATTAATTCACACATATCATCTATTTGGGCAATTTTACCACTTACTTAAATAAATTAAAGAAAAATAAAATAAAAAATTTGTTATTGAGATCCTCTAACATTTTTAAAAGTAAGAATAAATCATAAATTTTTTATTTTTAAAAATTAAAAGAAAAAGAAATTAAAAAAATAAAGAAAAAGCACCACCCCCGCCCCCGCACCCCGCTCAACAATCACAACCAGGGGATTTCTTCTCCCCGGTTGCCGACCCAAATCGTCGGCAATCGGGGTTGTGACTGGTTTAGGGTGTGAGATGGAGAGGATGATGTTTTCTTTTCTTTTTTTTCTTTTTCTTATTGTTTTAAATAATATAATGTAATAAATTATTTTGTTTTTGTAAAATTGGACAAATTTGGGTCATGGGTTTGATTTTTTTCTCAATTAACGGACATTTAGAGGACATATGTACAGAATCCAAAGGTCCTTTTGGTGAACATAATTAAAAATTTTGGGACTTGATGACATATTTTTTATTATTTTAAGTAAAATCTGTAAAAATAAAAATAAAATGTTTAAAATTTATTTGTACTTTTGAAAACTAACTCTAATGGCAAAATCATCTAAAATGACCATTTGGGAACTATTTGTGCAAATTAATGAAAGAATATGGACGATATCTGCTAATAAAATTGAATAGGGATACAAAATTTAAAAATTGACCTCAAAAATTTTGACATCATCGTTTATCAAAATACTAAAAAACAGGGTTGCAAACAAAATCACATCGGTGCAAGTTAGCATCATTCATCTCTTCGCTCTACGAAACTAATTCCATCAAACACCCGTTAAAACCTGAATTTTGTCGCTAAGCTTACACACATTATTCAATTTCATCAATAAACTTCTAATTTATTTCAAAATAATTATTCAACTTCAATTTTGTATTTCCCGTCCATTAACTTGTTCTATAATCACAAAAATTCCAACTCCCAAAATAATAAATGTGTGATCGTAAGATTTTACTATATTCTCCATAAATTTCCTTCCATAATATTGTAATGCAATCATTTTGTTCTATAAGTTTTATAGAAAATTAATTGACCTATTTTTATTAATATATCTTTCATTAAATGTCGTATTTTAAAAAATAATTAATACATTAAAAAGGAACAATTATTATAACGTTTTAGGGAATTTGGTGCAAATAGTCATTAATCTTTATTCTCTGTGCGGAAATAGTATCTAATGTTTACTTTTTAGCACATAAATTTCTTAATCTATGTGTTTTGATGTTCAACTGATTATTATTTGATTAAAAAAAAATATACCATTAGTTTTAATTGAAAAAAATTATATTGAAATTTTTAACATTTACAAAATGTGTAAATAGGTCCGTAATATTTATTAAATAATATTTAATTTTGCATACAAAATATATCATTATAGTCGTGTTAATTAAATTTTTTATAAGAAAAAAAATAATATTATTGTGTTTTTAAGTATATGTAATTGCTATGTGATGGGAAAAATATGAATAAAAATTAAGTTAAATAAATAACAAAATAACGTATATAATTTTATGATAATGAGTCAATCATATAATATTTTTATTTAACATAAAGATACTAATAAAAATTAATTTACACATTATGTGTTTGTTTATTTTTGAATGATAAATTAAAATATAAAAAATATAGTTGGATCTCTAATATTTGTTATTAATAAACAAATAACTCAATTAAATAAAAATATTTGAATATCAAATTTGTGACAAAGTTCTTTTTTTTTTATATAATGATAAAATAAAATTTTAAATTTTAAATAATATAAATACTTAATAATAATAAAAAATTATTTAACATGTTTATTAATAGTTATGAGTTTAAATTTTAGTTTTTTAAAATAGTTCGTAAAACATACCAAACAATTTAGTATATTATTAATTTAGTCAATAAAAGTATTAATTCAAAAAAAAAAAACGTTAGTTTTTTTTAATTTTATAAAAAAAAAAAAATATCTGACCCATTTATATTTTTTTGTAGAGTCTACCAACCCCAACTGTAATTTCCCTCTTTTACATTAGTCTTTTTCATTAAATAACAACCAATTACATAAATAAAAAAATAATAAATAATAAAAAATTAGAAATTTTTATGCCAAAAAACATTAAAACCAGAACAAAAGTTAAAAGACCATTTGAGTTAAGATTCCATCCTCTTTTATTATAACGAAAAATTAAGATTGAATTGTCAACTTTTAAAATTGAAGTTTCATATTCACAATAGGTCCCCCCCATATGACACCACAGTAATTAATAAGTACCAAATTCATATAATCTATTACTATGCAAAACTAGAAATAGTTTAAAAGATTTTGTACTAGAAATTGGGGCTGGGTTGGGAGGCCCGCTCTAGTGAGTTCTGCAAAGTAAGCAGCGTCAACACTGAGCCAGCCTATAACCCCTCCATAAATTCCTGCACCAGAATTCATAGTAATAGGTGCTGCGGACAGCTCTCACCGCCCGCTTTGTTTTCCTTACTCATTAGTTTAAGGCAAGTTTGAAAGTTAAACCCTCACCATTATTTATAGGATCCCTCTCCCACTCGTCTTATTTTCTTTCCGATGTGGGATTCTTCATCACTGTTCCTGTCAAATGAACCCTAGCTTCTTCATCACCGCCCGCTTCTAACGTTCTTCCAATTCGCCGATATCAAGATTTGAAAGAAATCGTGGATATTTCCAGGCCAATCGTGTACAATCTTTGATGTTTCTCCGGTGAATTACACCTTTGAAGTGCAAGCAATGAGTGCCAATAAGCTGCCTTTCATCCTCCCTGCAGTCTTCACAATGGGCCTCGTGTTGACAATCAGGATAGCCTCCTAAAGTAGGCCAAGCTTCTCTCACCTCATGAAAAGCTCTCCAACCACGTTACAGAACTTGTTCAAGGTATCATTGAGGGCGAGACTTGTGTCCTGGCAGCGTCGATGACTATGGAACAGATTTTTCGGGGGACTAAAGAGTTTAAACAAGAAGTGTTTGATAAAGTACAAGGTGAACTTAACCAGTTTGGGCTGTTAATCTATAACGCCAATGTCAAACAGCTGTGGATGTGCCTGGTCACGAGTGCTTCTCTTACTTGGGTAAAAAGACTCAGATGGAAGCTGCAAACCAGGCAAAAATGAATGTTGCAGAAGCCAAAATGAAGGGAGAGAGGTGCAAAACGCGTCAAAAATTGATGCAGAAACCAAGATAATATCAACCCAAAGGCAGGGAGAAGGCAAAAAAGAGGAAATCAAGTGTCATGATTTATAGTAGGATTTATGAAATCTGAATCCAGTCTTCCTTTGTGTAGTTTTCTAACATTGCGTTTGGTTGGGATTAAAATGTCTGTTTTTGTTTAGTTTATATTTGGCTTGGTTCTCCAACTAATTGGCTAGATAAACTTTTATAATCTCTATCAAACGCTCTCTAAGTTCCTTGACATTGGTATCAGTATCAGAGCAGGCACCATGTCTTTAGGTCTCGGTTACTACTTAGGGCGTATGGGCACCTGCTTGACGTGGATGCAGAGTCGGAAGCGTGGTGGTTTGTCATGATTTCTAGTGGGATTTATGGGAATCTGATTCCCACATTGGAAGTATGGACTTCCTTTGTGTGGTTCGGAAGTATGGCTTCTTTGCGTGGTTTAGATGGGCTTGGGTTCTCTATCGCTAGTTTTTGTGGGCTGGCTCAAGTTCCATGACATCAAGGTGAGGACTGATGGAAAGGTTTATGAGAATCAAAAGGCGGCTGAGGTTGCAGAGGCAAATGCAGAATACGTTCTTCCAATTTGATTTGGTTTTTTTGTATTAGAAATCAAAAACAGCAAAAGAATGGTGGGGATGTGAAATCCCCTTTCTGGATTCCAATCAGGTTTTGTTCTACAGTTTTTCAAATTTAATGCATACTTGTTCAAGTTTACCAGTCTATTGGTCTGGATATTACAGAATTACAGATGATTTGCTATCTTATCATGAAAATGTTTCCTAACTTCTGCAGGATGTGTTCTATCTACTTCCGAATCTCAATGTGTCCGAACTAATTAATGCTTTTGCAGGTAAATTAGCTTGTTGTCGATTATTATTTGCTTGATTTTCCTGTTGACAACTGCATTCTGTATCAGGATTTATGAGGCCTAAGTCTCTAACAGAAAAGTTCATATTTATCTGAGCCAAGAGGTCACTCCATTTGCAACTATTATTATCATCAGTTATTGTTCACATTTTTCTAAATATGTAACTGAACTTGCGTTTTTACTAAGCATTACTGTGCGTACTCGAAAACTGACACACACTTTGGTCTATAAAACAAGTTTTTTATTCCAGTCAATTTATTCAGGGTTCTGGGGTTATTGTTGTGGGACCTATGGATTCTGGAAAGAGTACCTTATCGAGGATGTGCTTCTTTGTTGGGCATCTAAACAGGGTAGGAAACCTACTTTTGTAGATTTAGACATAGACAAAGATCTATAACAATTCCTGGATGCACTGCTGCAACTCCAGTTGAACTGCCCATTGATCCAGCGGAAGGAATACATCTTGATATGCCTCTAATTTACTTCCATGGACATGTAAATGAAGAGTGAACTTTTTAGCATGATAGATTTGTGGCATATAAGGCTAAACTCCTCCTGAAGGTACCCTCTTCCCTGGATCACCTTCCATCCCCTTTTCACGGATTAATGCGTTTATCCGAGTAATCCACAAACAACGAAAAATTCTCTTTTGCTCATCCCTATCCCAATGAGCCGAATCCAAAGCCCTTATTTTCTATTTGAGTAATAGTTCGAGTAAGTCTTGAATAAGCCCCTCGAAAGCTTGATGCAAATAAACGAATTTTTGTTCTACGTCTCCAAGCTACATATCCAAGTTTAATGCTAGTCATTGAATGAAACTTGGTCGAATGACGAATTGATTTCCTTTCTTTCACTTAATCTTTTCCCCTTTTCCTTCACTGAACGCATGATCGTAAGTATGCTACAATTTAACATCTGTTTTCTTGTTCCTTTGACACATTGTTTTGTTTTCTTTTAATTGCACCTTTCGAATGATATTTCTCCACATTCTAATGTTGCAATTTGCAAATTTCAGTGATTTATGCATCTACCGACCACAAGCCACACGTTCGGTTCAGCCGCCAATTGGTGCAGAGCCAGCTAGACAGTACAAGATTGTCCCCTGTTAATATTAACAGAGACTTGCTCCATTTAGAGCCTAGCTGTCTCATTTGCCCAAGAACCAGGTGAAACTATCTCAAGGCATAGACAGTTTCCCATTTTAGATGGGCAAATAGGAGCTTTTTCCTATCGGTCTAGTGACAAAAACATATGAGTGAATGCTACTCGTCTAAAAGCTCAAGCTTTTAGAGAGAGCTATTAGAGAGATGACAATATATTTATTTAAATTTAGTCTTCAACATCTTCCCGGATAAAGGTTGGATTCATTTTTCTATCAAATGACTGTCACGTGCCCGCAGTGTTTATAATTTCTTGAAGACTAAAAATGAATTTAGTCATGCTAGGAGCGTGTTGAAGACTAGATATAGTCGTTACATTACATTACATGTGGGTATTTTTTTTTTTTTTTTTTTTTTTTTTTGCCTTTTATCTTACCCCTTATTAATCTCAAATACTTCAAATGGAAACACACACACACACCAGAAACACTAAAATAAAAGATAGGTCGTATGTGTTGTTGCTGAAATAAACCAATAAAATGCTCACTTAATGCCTATAAATGATTAAATTCGTATCTGCTCTTTTGTGTAGCAACATAATAGAGGTGCTCGATTATACATCTTATTTACATAATTTTTATGTCTATTACAAAATAGTCAAGTCACGCTTTTGTCAAGTAATTCTCTCTCATAACCTTTTTGCTTTTTCGCCAATAATGTTGCCGGGTTCATCTGGATCACTGACATTCAAGGGCGGATCCACGCCCCGGGGGGGACCCTGGGCTGTAGTCCTGGGCTGTCCAAGCCCAGATCCAAAGCTCAATACAAAATATTAAAATATATATATATATATATTAGTTTAGTTCAGTCCAACTTTTTAATTCATTTTTTTCTGGGCCAATTAAATACTCACGTGGCTCAAACTAGGACTATTGCATATTAGCACTTCCTAATACCACGAAATTCAAACTTCAAAAAGTTCAAAATTTGAAAGTAGGCATAAATTTTTTTAATTTGTTGCGCCTTTCACTATTTGATGTTAAAATATCATTTTATTTTTTAATTTAGTTGTAATATTATCCTCTTGTATATGACTTACTTGTATGTCGTTTCATTAAATATAGAAATATAATATAATTATATATAACACTATTAAAGAGTTTAAATATTTGTGTGCATCGACTACATAGCTTAGTTTTAGATAAAATAGATATAGATTATATTATAAAATAATTTTTGTGCATCGACTACATAACAATTTTTGTTGAGAGGACCTTATTAATAAAATAAATATAGATTTTATTATAGAAGAATTTGCAACTTTATAAAATCGTTGGTTACAACTTTTTTTAGCTAGTTTTATATCTTGAATATTTTTGTGTAATGACTTATTGTAAGCTTTTTAAAGATTGTGAGTTATAAAAAAAAAATTAATTGTCATATAAATGGGTTAAGTAATTGTGGTTTTAAAAAAAAAAAAATTAGGGCGCTGCCCCGAACCAACATGAGGCCCCCACCCCCACCCACCAAGTCCAATCCTTAGTCGTATTATGGCTCCGCCCTTGCTGACATTGACTTTGAAAGCTTTGAATTTAAACCCTTTTATTAGTGAAACAACTTTGGTTTTCCAGCTGCTAATATCTTTACATTTCATTGACACATGCAGCAAGATAATCACGTACCTTGCTCTGGAAGCCTTCCTGGGAAATACTTGTTGCTGGAAGCCTGACATGGTATGAAGCCTGATGTACATTAAACAATTGCAAGCTGCAATTTATTTTGAACACCAGCTCGTGGTCTTCTCCTGAGATATTTGAATTTTTTTAGTTTAATCATGCTGTCTTATAATACATGTATAATATTTGCACTGACCGGTGCACATTTCATATCATGTAATCCTGTTGTCTAGACAAATTAGGTTCGTTAGTCGTCTTATGTTTATGTACATTATTGAAGCTGCACTTTTAGCAATTTTTGTTATTGATCCATTTTTTCGCTACTGGCGTTCCTTCTATATGATGGTTGCTGTCATTTATATTTAATTCCTCTCAAACGTGCTTAAAGTGGGTTGAGATTTTCTATTCGTATGCACTCAATATTTTGTTGAAATTTTGATTTTGCTGATGCACTAGCTTGGAGGAGGTAACACGGAAGGAGCAAAATTAACCTCAAATTAGAATTTGGCTTATATTTGGAGAACATTTTTGGGCTATATATTCACAGGAGTATGATGAGCAAGCTGTTGTGACTGTTGTTGCACAAACTTAGGCGGTATGTTTCGACCCCTTGTCAACAAGGGCTAAGGGCCAATTTGTGACTCTGTTGGCTTGCAATCAGTGGCTACTTGTGTGCGTAGTGCCTGACGGGACGAGCAAATATGGCCATTGAACCTTGTCGTGTGCGTACAATGCCCCTGCACTCAGGTGCGGCATGTGTGGCATTGTACTCATCCGGTGGCGGGGGATTATGAACAGTGATGCTATAGTTGGTCACCTTTTCACTATCAACCTTGTTGTCACAGGGATTGTTAAGCTCACCAGTAGGTACATGCTAGTATATACTATATAATGCTTAGTTGCAGTAGAATTCGATTGTGAGTTGAGGAAATGAGATTTTACCTTTGATTAAGACAGACGTATATTCCGTTTTTATGTCAGTAGTGGTGAAAAATCTATAAGGTGGTTGATAAGCACGACAACATTTGTGTTCTTGGAGGTTGCATTCTTTGCAATCATGTCCATTGACTCAAATGCTGAACTTATCAGAATTACAAGAGCTTGGATCAAGATATGGTCGAGCGAAAGGTCACATTCTTAGCATTAATGTCCATTTCTTGATTCTTTATCTATTTGGTCAGATAGGCCAACAGTGACATTCTTTGCAATCACGTCCACGAGCTCGGATTGAGATATCAACAAATAGTTGCATTCTCGCAATCATATATCCATTTGCTCTACTGCCAAACTTATTCCAGTTTCAAGAGCTCAAACCCAAATACCTACAAGTGAAGAGCTCGATGCAACCACCATTTCGGGCATAATGATATATGTGACCTACAACCTCGTGATTTATTATTATTCACTGTGATTACGAGAACAAACTACGGCTGACAATCAATGTGAAACCGAACTTCTCTTTGCAAATAATGGGGTCTTATATTCTTTTACAATTATTTATCTAGAATTGCGCCATAGATTAAGAACAAATGTATTTTGACATTCAATTTTTTTTTTTTTTATTAAAGGATCAAATGATCAGACATTTTGAATCACAGAAAATAAAATTCAATTAAAACCCAAATGGCATTCTTTACATTCAGAATTACAGATCAGAAACCTTTGTGATTCATTAATTCAAACCCTACCAAAACCAAAAAAAAAAATCAGAAAGGAAAAAGCAAGAAAACCCTAATAAACGATCAATTCAAGAGCTAGTGAATTTGGTAACAGCCTTTGTGCCCTCAGAAACGGCGTGTTTTGCCAATTCTCCGGGAAGAACCAATCGGACGGCAGTCTGAATCTCCCGAGAAGTAATCGTTGGCTTCTTGTTGTACCTTGCAAGCCTAGAAGCCTCCTGAGCCAATTTCTCAAAAATATCATTAATAAAGCTGTTCATGATCCCCATAGCCTTGCTCGAAATCCCGATATCAGGATGAACCTGCTTTAGCACCTTAAAGATGTAGATCTTATAAGTTTCTACGCTCTTCTTCACGCGCTTCTTCTTCTTGTCTCCAGCGGCGGCTGCGCCTTCCTTTGGGAGCTTTTTCCCTGCCTTTGGCTTCTTCTCCGCCGGGGCCTTCTCTGCGGCGGGCTTCTTCTCCGCCGGCTTCTTCTCTGCCTTTGGTGCCATTGATAGAGATAAAGGGTAAAGTGTACCGAGGAGGGATTAATGAATTTGTTGAATGTTGAATGAGAATTTAGGGGGTGGTGTGATGGTTATATAGAAGATACGTTGGATTGAATCTGATTGGTGGCTTTTGAGATACACGGATTGCCGTTTTTACCCGTTGATTGAATGAAGCTGAATCAACGGTATAGATAGTGCCTCGGAATATTTGTATACGTGGAAATTGAATATGGACTGTATTGGTCAACTTTTAGTGACTCGGATCTTGGATATGAGCCGTTGATGAAATCTGTAATTAACGGATTAGATTCAGTTGGACAACGTTTCCTGGTAGACTCTTTTTGAGATGCATTAGAGCTATGTGAATATTTATATATTTAAGGCTTGGTCGGTAGAGTTTTTTTTTGGAAAAAAATAGGTTTTTGTTATTTTTTAATTTTTTAAAATTTTTTGTAGTATAAAGAGAATTGAAAAGTCAAAAATTGTAGGTAAAAAAATGAATTTTTTGAAAAAAAAAACTCTTCCGAACATGCTCTTAAAGTTTGTTCGTTATCAATTAAAATTTTGTTAAAAAGATGAAATTAAAATTAATAATTAATTTTAATTACGTATTTTATAGATTTATAATTTTTTAATTACACATTTTATCAATTTTTATAAAAAAAATCTGATTTTAATCAAAATCAAACACACTTTAATTAAGTATTTGTTTAATTTTACTAAAACTTTTGATAAAAATTTGAATCAAAATCAATAATTAATTTTAACCATATATTTTAGAGGACCTATAATTTTTATTAACTTTTCAATGATACATTTAATTAACTTTTATTAAAATTTATTAAAAATTTCATAAGTAGTAAAACCAAATAGACACTAAACTAGAAAGTTCAAGAAAAAATTGTTTCAAGTTTTATTAGCCAACTAGTGACATAATTATGTTGTTCACAGAAGTGACCCAACCAGTGCCATAAAGCACAAAAATAACAAGAATAAAGAGAACATGGTAGTTGTTTCATTTGAAGATGGATGATCTCCTACTCTCAATATTTGTCCACGTTCAACGTGGCACTTGTCTATTAAATGAATTATCTACATAAATAAACAACAATTCATCCAATTGGTAAGTGCCATATTAGATGTGGACAAGATAACTCTTGTCCATTGAAAGTAGAGATCACTCGTTTTCATTAGAATACTCGAAATTGGATCAAGAATGACATAATATCCATTGAATACTACAAAAACAATACAATGTGTCTCAATACATAGAGATCCTCCAGTGATCTCACACATAACCAAAAACAACCTCCCCCTCCCTCCATATACAAAGGCTTTTGAAAATTATAGCTTATTATTCATCACTCAAAATACAAATCTTTCTTACATCAAAACTAAAAAATAAATTACTATGAATTGAGAAGATGATTCGCAAAGTGTTTGAGAGAGAGGAGAGAGAAATGTAGGTTTCATCTTATTTAGCACATGGTTTTAAGTGCTGAAATTATAAGTTGTTGATGAATGTGTAGATAAAAAGTGGATTGTAAGTTGTGAATCCTATAAAATGTGTAGATAAAAAGTATGTTTGACCTGTTTGACCAATTGAAATTATAATTTAAGCAACTCCAAACATGTGCTTGCTTAAATGGACCTTTGACCGAGTATAATATAACTTTCTCGAAGCACTACTAGTGATTGAGATTGTGCCACACAATCACACATAAGGCACCATTTCAAAGCAAAGTCGCATCCTTTGTAGTGTTTATTTATCCCAAGTTTGAAATAATCATTGGCTTTCGTGAGTTCCTTTGTAGTCTCATCCGATATTAATATTTTAGGGAGCACTTGGGGTTGGTGTGAAAAAGTTAATGTGTTATTGTAATAATTTTTCATATAGTTGAATTTCTTCTATGACCCATAGTTTTTCTACAATTTTGGAATTTTTCACATAAATTCTAGTTTTCGTGTTAGTGTTTTTATTTCATATTTTTATTTATCTATTCTTTTTTATATTTTCTCGGAGAAGAATCTTGGGCGAATTAGGAAATTGATTGAGATTCTTAACAGTGGTATTAGAGCCTCAGTTCGTTCAGAAAATTGGTGCACAAAGAATATATGTCGGGAGTCAAATACGACATTAAAATTTTTGACTTGTAGTAAGTACAAGTCAATAATGTTTTAATTCAGTATGGATTTAAAAAGAAGACTAACCTATGTTTTTATCAGGTATGGACTACCTGGTCACTTCAATCAAAATTGTCCAAAATGTGAAGCAGACTCGACTAATTGTTCAGAGTTAGATATAGACAATGTTGCTAACAATGTGTCTCTATTTATGAGAGGTGGTGATATCTCTTGAGAAGGAAGGATATGTACATTCTTGTAGCATGTCGCAACTTACTATGATAAATGATGTATTACTGCTAGAGAATTATCAAGTTCGCATGCATACATTGATGAAATTTATGTCTATAGCTAATGAACTCTTAGAAAAACCAAACATGGGCAGCTGAGACGAGGGATAAATTTAGGTCAAATTTTGGTCACATTAATTATAAGTCGACATGTTTTCTTCTCTTTTTGATATGTGAAAAGGGATTTTATGAAAGGAAAAATGTAAGATTAGAATCTTAGTTTTTCTTCTTTATCTTTATGATTTGTACAATGAGTAAAAATTCATTGGTGTAATAAAGCTTATATAGTATTTTTCTTTCGATATTTGATGGTTTGGATGAATGAGAGATTCTATATAGTTGTACAAAAAAAATTGTATAGTCGAATATTACTATATTTGATAGTCTGTGATTTTTCTCCAATTTTAGAGTTTTCGACGTAAATCTTGTGTTATGTTTCTCATTCTTCAGATGTTTTTTTCTACTCTCTTATTATTTTATCTAAATATTGATCATGTGAGCGAATCAATGAGTTGTCTCAATTCCCAACAAAACCCTCATTAGTTCACCCGCAATTAGGGTCGAAAACTAGGGAATAGAAATCCCCCTAGATTTGTGGGAAGGGGGGTAAAACTCCTTTGTTTCTGACAAACCAAGGAGGAGAAACTCCCTTTGATATGCTCAAAATCGCGCAGATCAAGACTAGGACGTTGGTGATGTTGCGGCGTGGTGTGGTGGGTGGAACTAGAAGACGTTTTTGTTTTTTGTTTTTTGTTTTTTGTTTTTAATGCTTTTATTTCTTTTTATTCAAATATTTTATTTCTTTTTATATATTTTAACTAAAAATATTAAAATGTTAACTTTGTCCTTTTCATTTTTGAATGTATAGGTCAACTAGGTTGATTAACAAACTCGTTTGGTGAATGGTCAATGGATAAAGATAACAGATAAAATTTGTCTTATCTTATTTGGGCGGAATTAAATTCTGAATAACAATTTAAGCAAAAAAATGAGGATAAATTTTATCCTCAAAAGGAGGAAGACAAAAATTTTATACGGATAAAAGTTCTCTTAAATTTTTAAAAGATGAACATACCCTTTATAATATACAACAAATCTATTTTTGGACATCCATATCATAGAATAATTATCATTGTCCGCGGCCACCCATCGTCCACCACCTGCCACGTCCGCGGCCACCACCGTCCACTTCCCCTGCCACCTCTACCGCTCCACCAAATTTTTTTTTTTTAATTTTTTATTTAATTTTTTTCGTTTAATTAAGAATAAAGATATAATTATCTTTCTTACAAAAAAATGATTTTTTTTCCACTCTTATACCTAGTTGAACCAAACAAGATAATAATAATCTATTATCTGGATAATTATTATCTAGATAAATAGTTTTATCTACAAACTAAACGGGCTAAATAGATAAAATTCATCCATTGTGACAAATGTTGCTTATTTTTCAAAAGTTGGAGAAAGAGTACCTAAAAAAAAGTTAAAGATGAAGATGCAAATAAAACTAAAAGTTAGAGAGATCTGTTGCTATTTACCCTTATTAAACAACCTCCTTTGGAATACAACACATTTGTTCAATTTATATTAATAACTTTTTCCAAAAAAAAAAAATCTATATGAATTGCAAACATAAAATTTATCATTTCATCAAGTTAAAATCTTGTGTGGCAAAATGATGTGTCCATGTTGTTATAGTTATCAAATCCAATCCGAACATTAATCCTACTTGCCTACCAAGTTATTGGTTGAATCGGTTGGTCGCTACTTATAAAATTTCAAAGTAAATTTTTTTTTTCTTCAAGACAAAATTAAAATATTTTAGTTAACTGTTAGTAATTTTTTTGTGTCTATAAATTATTGATATTGTAAACTTATTTGGTGCTATAATATTTATATTTTAATTTTATAACTTTGTAAAATGTAAAATTTTTAATAAAATTTATATTGTTCCCATTTTTATTATGTACAAAGATTTATTCAATTATCAACCAAACTTATTTGTATTAAAGTATTTGATTCATCTTAATTAAAAATAATTTATCTATCTATAAATTCATAAAATAATTATTTGGTGTAATTTTTCTTTTTATGCAAATTTTCTGCCAATGTGCTACTTCTCGTGCAAATAATTTATCAAAATCTTGTTACATTCCTTCACCAATATCAGGTTTATGATTCTCATGGTAGGTCATTTGATGTAGAAATTTGTAACTTTTATTTGTTTAAGCCTCAGCCTGAAATCAATTTTCTAAAAATAAATAAATAAATAAATAAAATCGATATTTTATGAATTGTTTGTTTGTCCAAATTGAATCATTTATACAATCCTACAAAGTACTTATTGTTCATGTTGACTTCCTGCATCCTATTTCACCAACCATTTGATAGAAATGGACGAAACAACCTCTGCAGTATGATGAATGAAAAATTGAATTTAGTCATTTACAAAGGTGTAAATAGAAATGAGATCCAAACTCAAGGATGAAAGATTAAAAAAGAAAAGAAAAGAAAAAAAAAACAGATAAATATGATTTAGATTTGATTGAATTGTGGGACATTTTGTCTGAATATTTTAATGCAATTTTCTACTATGTTTTGTACCTTCTAAATTTATTATATGGTCCATAATTGACATTAACAAGAATAACATAGGCAATTCTTCACAATATTTTTTAAACTTTATCTCCATTGCTATTATAATATTAGAAAAAATTGAAAATATATTATACTTATTAAAATAATTGGAAATAAAATAAAAATGATTTAAAACTAATAGACTCATAGGATAATAAACGCCAGCACATTCGTTTGTGGCGTCGAAAATTTTTTAAAAAAATTCACATGAGATGAGATTTTCTATTCATATGTTTGTAAATCATAATCTAGATCGTGTGAGTGTGAGTGTGAGTGTCATCCATTATAATAATAGGCAGTAATACAGTTTTCATAACTTCCACATGATTGAAACATTAATTAAGTAGAATTACATATATTGCTTATGTCAGTACATAAACATTTTGTTGGAAATGAACTTTTTATATATAATTAATCAAATACTTGTTTTCGAGCAGGTGAAACGATAATATAATTTATGACATACCTAATTGTTTTCTAATTATGAGCTCATAAATTTTAAACCATATTGGACAATTAAATTATAAATGTGACATACTCAACTAACATAAAATAAAATGCTACCAAAATACGGATTTAATTCTCACATTAATCTTTTTATTACTATATTATTATGCGTAGTATTATCAAATGTGAAATTGCGAATTCTAGATTCGCAATTAAATTTTTTAATAATAGTCATTAAATAATTAAAAAAATTTGTATCCATTATGAATATAGTCAATTACTATAAAATCAATTATTTTTTATGCATAATCCATTGTTTATCAATATAATATAAGTGGCAGCAATATTTTTTTTATGATTTTTATCGGATCATAAGTCCAAAATAAATTATACAATACTGAAATATTTACTTAAATCAAGTATTATATATTTTATTTTTATTATATAAAGCAATAATGCCAGCATGAATGATGTTTATAGCAAATGTTAAGTACATTGGTTGAATATATCTTTATACGAACTTGGTGAAGTGGGGGCTTTCTACTATGCTAAGTAAAAACTCACCACTTGCTAGCAACTAAGTAATGCCTTCCCAGCGCATGTTCTTGCAAATACATCGAGTTATTAAGATTTGGACTAGAACTAAAAGATCCACTGGAGATCCGAACTGAAATTGAGCTTAATTTGTTCCTCCGAGTTTTTGCATACGCTTTGGATAATGTCGGTTTAGATGACTCGTGCCACCACTTTTTTGCCATCTTTACAATATTTATACATTGCCTTGAAGTCTAATTGTCCATCTGCTATTGTACTAATTTGAAATGATCCTAAAATCGTGTCTTTTGTTTTGTGATCATTCGTTTAGTACTCGACTCAATTATTATATGAGTGTTAGTCATTTCCAACTCTTCATCCATATCCTCTAAATCAATGGGATCAGTACTTCAAATCCCATAATCATCATCAATTTGGTCATCGATACTTCCTTGCGTGTAATGATTCATGTAAAAAATAGAAATATAGAACGTAGAATTTTAGAAATGTAGAAATTGAATACAAAAAATCACTAAAATAAGCAAATTCAACTATAAATTGCACAATAAAAGAGCTAATATTGACAATATAATATTTTCAAATTAAGTAAGTTGATAGTTGTGAATTTGCAATGAATTTGGAAGTGGATAGGGATTTTTATATACAAATAAATATAGCCGTTAAAAAAAAAAAAAATAAAAAAATTTAGGGATGAAAATGTATTTTGGTCTGTCACTTTTGTATGGTTATCAATCGTTAGAGTGACCCATACATTAAGCTCTCATACATTTTTAAGTTGCACAAAATCTGGTTTTCCATTTCATTCATCCGTTGGAGTACAAAACCATTTGATGACTATTTAAGACCTCAATTTTAAAAAATTGATACAAGAAACAGGGTGATAATTAGGAATCCTACCCACATTTTTCATGATTTTGAAATATACTAGATTGTTTATAATTTGTTGTCATTACTAATTATCATATATGTATATATATTTACTGTAATTAAAAATAAATCATTAATTTATATATTTTGAAATTCAAATACATTTAATAACTAATTTGCTATTTTCAGGCACCAAATCATACCATCATTAATTATTGAGATTAATATTCAAAAGTACAAAAAAAAAAAATACTTCTAAAGTTATTCCATTTTCAACTTAACCCATACTTGATTTCTTCTCTATGTGAAAATCAAAACCATTTATTCATCTTTTTGTTCATCACACAATCAATCTCTACCAAAATCCAATAAAGATTTTTTCCCCAGTAATTAAGAGATCACATCAATTTTATTAATATGAGTATATTTCCTTTGTCACTTCCATTGTTGATTTTCAACCCTCTATATTTTTTGAGTTATTCAAATGTAGAATACATTCATCCTACTTTTATGTCAATTTTCTACTTGATTATTCAGAAAATTAAGAATGACACCATTGCGTGAAGGAGATTATAATTACAGTGAAGGAATGGTAAAATGTGCCATTTTATTTAGTGCCATATGTTTCTTCACCAAAATCCAGTAACACGATGAGTTATCAACAACAATACCATATGTTTCTTCACCAAAATTCAATAACAAGTGAGTTATCAACAATAATACGTACATTCATTAACAAGGGATCGATCATGTTTCAATCGAGAATTAATTGTAAATACCTGAAAAAATTTCGATGTAAGTATACATGATATTGTGATTATTTTACCGGCAACAATCTTCAGAAATGATGACAGAGTACACCAAAATATGATTATGAAACATTCTCTTGGAAGACGAATGAGAATTTGATGATTGAAATTAAAATTGGAGATTAATATGGAATAATAGACATCCATCTCAAACACAAGTAACGGTCGAACCAAAGTAGAAGGGATGAGAAATATTAACTTGCATTTATCATCCAGTAAATTTTATATTTTGAATTAAAATTTAGTATTATACTATTTCTTATTTTCAATCTAGTAAAATTGTAATTTAGTAAAATATTTTATGCATTTATAAAAAAGCTGGGGTTTGGCACCACGAGACATGGGTCGGCTCGTGGGCCTGGTCCAAGAACCAAGTTATAGGCCGGTCAACAAGCCAGTACAGTGGGCCAACTTGGCACTGGTCTGGGGCTCGTCTTTCGGGATCACTTTTAAAGGTCGAGCTGTCGGGACCACAGATGGCTCGACCCAATTGTCATCCGTATTTATTTCATATGTTTTGTCAATTTCCTCCATATTCTCATTTCTTTCTATGACGAATATTAATACAATATAGCTATTGGGACACATATTAATGTAATATAATATTTAGGTTTAAAACTTCCCGTTTAAGCTTATATTGAGAACATTATACCAATTTACTTATGTTTTAACTTGTTTTAAATGCATTACTATTATATTGACAAGTAAAGTGTGGTTTAAAACCAAATTGAACCGCAAAAAATAGTTTGGTTTGAAAATATATCAGAAATCGTCCAAACCGAACCGTGTTCACTCCTAGTCATACATATTCAATTTACAAATTCTGAATTCACAACTTAAATTTACAAATTCAAAAATTAAATTCATAAATCCCAATTCACGAATTCGACCCAATAAATAACAATATACAAATTCAAAATTTAATTCTAAAATTTGATTCACATATAACAATATACAAATTCTGTTACCCTATAGATCTGGCGAAGGCTCCAAGTCAGCAAGATGACCCTAGCGAAGGTCACCTTGGCACTCGCCTGAAACACATGTGGCAACCAAAACCCTATCTTACGCTAAGAGGTCTTCATCTTTCGATATCTTGATTGACGAGTCCCTAGAAGAGCTTCGCCACTTTAGTGAACCCATGCTCTTTGCCAAACGCCCTCGTGTCCCACAGGAGTCTCTCCACCCAAGAAAATTGATATCTTAGACAGCCAGAGAAGTATTGTTGCTATAATTATGTCTTTGTAGATTTAGTAGAGTTTAAGAAAAAACTTGATTGCAATTTCAAAACACGAGTGAAATATTTAGTATTTGATGTTTACTAAGTGTTTTATGTGCTGAAGCTCTTGGAATAATACATTAATGATAACAACAAATACAACCAAATGATAATATGCAACATAATTGATCTTTAGCTAGACATGATAATGTAATTCATTTACCTCTTTCTAATTTTCTTAGTCGTCTATTTCTTTATTAATTAAAAATTAGTTAATTTTACTATTGTTGAGGCTTCATTCGACTTCTATTGAAACAAAGATAGAATTGAAAGTCTAGGGATCTGACCATTATTAAAAGTTTGTCAACTTCTTATTCTTCATAACGTCAATTCCACAAGATTTTATATCAATAGTTCGTCAATTACCAATGCTCAAATCACCAAAATGTATTCACCACAATATAAAATTTATTTCTAATTATACTTCTAAAAATATAAATAAAATATCAACATGTTATCAACAACTATGTTTTTTTTTTTATCTTATTGTAATTGCTACTTTAATATTTTAATATTTTAACTGAGAATTTTGAAAATATTAAAAGTTAGCAAAATTATTGTAAAATCACGTGCAATGCACGTGTTTCTAACTAGTATAAGAAATGGCTGTTATATTGTGCTCAAAATTTTCTTTGGTTCTATCACTTATTAATTGTACAAAATATTCTATTAATGTGCATTGAAATGAGATATAAATATTTTGTCAAATTTTTATATTTATTATTTATTTTGCTTATTTAAAATACGATTGGTAAATTTTTTTTTTTTTTACACTATCATAATTAACATTTTAGATAAATTATTATTAGAGATAAAAATAAAATGTGCAAATTAATAGTTAGAGACACAAATACAAAAAAGAGTAATAGTTGAAGATCTTTATTGCAATTAAAATGTGGTATAGTTAAGAAACAAAATGCGGTGAGAATATAATTAATTACCCTAAAAATAAACATAAGAAGACCTTTCTACCCCTCTGACTTCCTTTCAACCAGTAGTGACATTGTTAACCCCTGGTCCGTTAAATAAGCAACGACCTCGTGCTTTACGAGCTTTGTCGGTGCACCCATTCAAGATCCGACGTTCGATCTCGCGCCATTTCTCAGATCCGATCTCCCGATTTCCCTGTAAGAGATCCACCCATTTGAATTTCTAATGTATGAATTACCTAATTAAATTCCTTGTCTTAATTTCTGCAATTCAAGTCATTTTCTGTATTTTCGGCAGCAATTATTGATTAGAGGAATTGTTCATTTTTTATGTTGGGGTAGTGTATAGATTAGAACATTAAAGTGCTGGGTTCTAGTTTTCGTGGCTACGTAACTAGTATACGGGTGGAATTCGAATGTAGACAAAATAAAAGGTGGAGATCGATAGAAGGAACAAAGTTGAGAAGAAAATTGAGAAGGAAAGATTTGTAGAAGAATGGAGAATAGAAAGAGAATTCAGAAGTTGAGAATTGAGGAAATTAAAAAAATAAATAGGAGAAGGTGAACACGACTATTTTGGATGAGTAAACTGATTGCTCAGTTTGATTGTGGATTTTATTTAAAATTGAATTGTTGTACAATTCACCTAAGTTTCGTGCTGCTGACATTAATTAATGCGCTTTTGCAAACACATATTTGGAATAAAAGTTACTGCATATCCGTTTTTAGGATAAAATTAGCTTAATTGGATGTTTTGTTATTTTTGTTAATCTCCGTGGGATGTGTAACTTTCTTTATCGGGTATCACTGGATACTTGCATTATCGATGGACCACTTTGCTGATGTTCGTGGACATGGAGCTGAAACTTGAAATTTGTATTTGTAAGAAGAAATCAATTTCTGCAACTGATTTACTTTCAAAAGCAATAATTCTTAAGCACTCATTCCAATCATCTAACACCGTTTCCTGGTGCCAATTATTGAATTTTTGAGGCCTTGTGTTTTTCAGATGAATGTTCAGGATTTGTTTGCTGTAATTATCTTGGTTCTTATACAAGTCTACAAAACAGAACATGCATGACATGCATGCATTTATATATATGAGGGGCCTGCTTAAAAATGTGCAAAACATTGGTTGATCGTTCCCTTCTAGGTGATAATTTTTTGCTCGGCACTCTTTATGTACCATGTTCTTTTTTTTTCTTCCCTAAATTCTTCTTGTGGTCTTTCAGTTGATCAAAAAGTTTCCTTTTTGATCCTTTACCAGCCATCTGATTGCCCTTATGACACCTTGCAATTGAATCATATCTCAGTGATTATCTTTATAGGGTGATTCCTGTGGTGATTTTCTTGTATCTCTTATGACCTGTTCCACTGTTAAGTTTTTCTGTTTTCTATTTTGTCCTACTTAAGCATAAACTCTTATTTATTCCCCCTTTAGTTTTGGGACCTGGAGCACTCCACTTTTTTCGACATCTTGTAATCAACAAAAAAAATTAGACTAATTGTTGATTTATCTATCTATGTATAATTGTTAGATTTAATCATTATTGCGTGAATATCAAATTTTAATGTAATTCCTGAACTAATAAAGTTTACAGAACCGAAAGAGAGCTACTATGGGAGTGGACACTCAAGGTTGGCGTTTGGAATTAGGGTATGACCAATGGGTAGCACTCCCTGTATCTGGTCAGCGGCCCGCTGCTCGTTACAAGGTGCTGTTCATTTACAAATTAAATTCTATTGACTATCTAAAAAGTCTTGCACTGTTTCGATGAGTGAGATAAGACTGCTGCATCATATGTTTTGATTTCCCTTTTTCACTTTTCATCAATGCTGGCTCTTTATACATTATTTTGGAAAACTTGCTTCCCATGCTATCTTCTTCTTGCATTGCAGCATGCCGCAGTTGTTGTTGATGAAAAGTTATATATCACCGGTGGAAGTCGTAATGGTCGATACTTATCTGACATTCAGGTATTGTCTATTCTCATTCAATGTTACCAATCAAAGTTCATCTCATCCTTTGTATTTTATCAATTCATTGCAACATTCGTAGGTTTTTGATCTCAAAAATTTGACATGGTCGACCGTGAAATTGAACACGGAAGCAGATAATGTGAAAGACAAAGATGGTACACAACTTGAAGTTTTTCCAGCGACTGCTGGTCACAGTGTGGTAAGATATTGTTCAGAAATATTACGTCTGCTAGTTTACTATTCTGATGCTTTATTTGTCATTTACTCAGGTTAGTTCCATTTGTCTTCTTTTGACTGGCAATTATTTCTGACCCTACTAAATATAGGGTTTTATTTTGCATATTTTTGTAATTTATTAGTTGATTGATGTAGAGATGACATTTTTTTTTCCAGATTAAGTGGGAAAATAGACTACTTCTTCTTGCTGGTCTATCAAAGAATGTTTCTGACAACGTAACAGGTTTGTTTCCTTTGGGTCCATCTCGCTTCTTGAAAAAAAACTGATGAATTCTTTGGTCCATCTAGATCCTGCAAGAAGACCTCTTTGATCTTTATTCATTTGTTTTTGGTGCAAAGCTTGGATCTTTTGTTAATTCTCTACTTCTTTGTGCGTGGTTTGCAGTGCGGTTCATTGATCTTGAGTCAAACGGTTGTGGTGTCATGGAAACCTTTGGAAATGTTCCAGTATGACTTACTCATGGACTCCTCATTTGTCATTTTCTGAGTTATATCCTTGTTGGCAGTTTAATGTTTAAGGAGAACAGAAGTTTCATACAGTCTCTATTATTTTGTATTTATGGAGATATATTTCTAGCTTGATATAATTTTATTGGTTTTTTCACGCTTCTTAATTAGGTAGCTCGCAGTGGGCAATCTTTAACGCTGTTTGGTTCCAAACTTATTATGTTTGGCGGAGAAGACAGGAATAGACGGCTGCTAAATGATGTTCATGTTCTTGACCTGGAGACTATATCATGGAGTGCTATTGAGACTTTGTACGTATCTATTCACATTTAAGGAAAACTAATTGCATGTTTATAGAAATGTTCTTAGCATTTTGTATACATTGATAGGCAGACACCTCCAACACCCAGATTTGATCACACAGCTGCAGTGCATGCAGAACGCTACCTCCTTATTTTTGGTGGATGCTCTCATTCAATTTTTTACAATGACCTCCATGTGCTAGACTTGGAAACAGTAAGCTTCAACTCTGTCTACGTTTTCCATTCTCCAAGCATTTTTATACTCTGCAGCTTCCTTGTGCATTTATTTCAGTCGTGATAGCGAAGTTTTATTTGAAGTCAATATCAGTTTTTCCTCTTGGATAATTAGAGAACATCAATCATTTGTCGATTATTCAGTCGACTAAGAAGCACCTGCATAGTGATTCTCCAATGAACATAGTGGGAACATTTGGTCAGTTTATGATTTTTCCTTGTAACTATCTTTTTCATTCCATGAATCTGATGAAGGCTTTCTCAGAAGACTCCGAGGGGAACCAAAATCATATGTTATGATGAGGGGATGCTTTTATTCTCTGCCAATATTGAGTCTTTTGTCATACTGATATATATCTCCACATCCTCATTTTCCCGTTGACGGTGGAGAGGTCTGCATTCTCGACGTATAAGTATTCTAAGTTGCTCGTTAGTGAATATTTGTCAGGACAGCCTTATAATATTTCTTTAGTGGATGCAGAATTTGCGGGAGTGCATGTGTACTAGTGAGGAGATTACATTTTAAATTTACACCCGATTGCAGCCCTAGTGGGGAGATAACATTCCAAAATATGCACTTATTGTAGGTGTAAAATCAGAACATTAATATTAATTTATTTTGGTAAGTTTCTTTTGATAGCCCAAGAATAACTAACCAAGAGGGGGGTGAATTGGTTTTCTCAAACTTTTTCGAAAAATATTCTTAAAAATGAAATTTAAGAAATAAAAAATTGATTTACTCAAATATAAGCACAATATAAGTAAATAAAAGAGAAGAGAGAGTGCAAACGATTTTTATGGAGGTTCGATCCAACCAATGATCTACGTCCCCGTTACCAAGCTCTCCAACACGAGCACGGCCTTTCCACTATTTTGATTGACTTATGGTGCAATCCAAACCCTTACAATGTTCCCTTGACTTACAAACAAGGAGCACCGATCCTTATACAATTATTGAGCTTTTGCACGGGACCTCAATATGACCCAGTATATGAAGAAATTGATTTGAGTATTTCTCTCTAGATGAATGATAGATACAAGTTTAGTTCTAAGAGAGACTAACACTTTAATGAATAGCAATGAATAAGGAAAGCTCAGTGTTAGAAGAAAACTTTGTTGAGAAAGATGAATCAAATGTTTGATTTAATCAAACAAAGTTTTTCAATATGAGATATTGAAGATATAAATACAATGAAGCTTTGGATGAAGTTTTCAATATGATTCTCTCTATAAATGCTCTTGTAAGTGTTGTTGAATGATAGTAAATGAAGTGGTATTTATAGAGATGAATTTTAAGTCACTTCGACCAAACGGATGACCAACCGGATGACCAAACGGTCGACCGGTCGATTAGTCGATTAGTCGAAACAGCCGTTGAATCGCAAAAAGTCGAACGGGCACTTTTGAAAAGGACAACAAACCGGTCGGCCGGTTCATCAAAAGCAGTCGACCGTTTGAACTCTCTGTTCAAACGGATGATCAAACGGATGACCGCTTTCGCAGTTTTAAAA
Source organism: Forsythia suspensa (assembly GCA_023638005.1). Classification (NCBI taxonomy): domain Eukaryota; kingdom Viridiplantae; phylum Streptophyta; class Magnoliopsida; order Lamiales; family Oleaceae; genus Forsythia; species Forsythia suspensa. The sequence continues at coordinate 30,683,539 of CM042674.1, read as the reverse complement.
ACTTGATTTTTGACTTTGATAAGAGTATTTTATGCAATGATAATGACATATGTTTTGTGCATAGAAATATTTGAGCTTTGTTCATTTAATTGCTAAGGATTAAAGAGTTAATACCTTTATAATTTTATCTAAAATCTATTCTTCAATCTTGATCTTGAATCTTGAGATGCTTGAACTCTTGAATTGATTTTGACTTTGAACTTGTCATTGCATGAGAGTTCGATTTGTAGCGCTTTGAATTTTGCTTGAAAAGAAAATGTTAGAAAGCATAACCAATTTGTTTGTAATAATCAAAACATTAAGGTTTAAAGTTAACCATAGGTCAACAATTTCCCCTTTTGATTATGACAAACAATGTGAGAATATATGATAATAGTATACAATAAGCATATATATTCCCCTTTCTTTTCAAGTAAACATGATTTGATGAATTTGTATCACATTATATCATTTTTATTTGATTTGCCAAATTTTTATCATATAAGTCGTTGCATGTAAAATTCATCATATCAATTCATCATATCACATATTTCCATCACATATTTCATCACATCATATTACATATTTATTTTCCCCTTTTGGCATAAACAAAAAGCGAAAAGATAAAACATTAAGGTTTAAAATACTTTCCCCCTAAATGAAACCAAATATGCCATTCATTGATAAACTTAAATTTCAAAGAAAAACAAGCATAGTTTTATAAATGAAAACTTAGTACATAGACGTCGTTTCCAAAACAGAGCTAACAAAGCAACAAGAAATAAATAAACTTCGTTTCTAAAACATAGCGACAAAAACAAAAGTAAATAAACTAAGGCTCCGGGGGCGGCCGTGGAGGAAGCACGGCATCGAGTCGGGCGTGAAGATCTCGAACAGCGCCGTCATGCCGACAGAACCGAAGGGAGAGTCCCCACGGTGTGGTGCGGACCTCGGCCGAAGAAGTGAGGGAGTCGATCCGTCCATGCGATGGGTGAATTGGTCTTCGTTGTGGCCGGAAGTGGAGGACGGCCACTGTGATCTTTTGCCGCGGAGGGACGGAGGGCATCCTCGTCAATATCTTCCCCTCGAAAGGTAGAGTAGAGGGCCCGACTCCTCATCAAATCCCTTCGACTTCGCCACCCATTGACCGTTCTCCTTTACAATTTTCATTCTTTTTAGTGTAAGAATATTGATGGTGTCGGTGGCTTTTGGAAGGAGGGTCACCGTATCACCAAGGAGATATTGAAATGTTGAAAGATTTTGGTGAGGATCATGCCATAGGGAAGAGCCTTAGAACTCTTTGCCGCTAAGGACGTGGTGCGTGTGTTGGATCATGATGTAAGAAAAATCTAGCTTACGCCCCGGAGAATGGAGTCGAGCATAAAAGCGTCAAAATGGTTCACCTCGTCTAAATGACCCTTTCGAGGGACAATTATGTGGGCGATGATATTATGTAGGACACGACAAGGAAGGGTAAGTTGATTTGAGGTAAGATTTAACGCAAGCGCCAAAGTGCTTCAGGGCCGACATTACAACACGCTTGACGGGATTATACTCGTCGGTGTGGGGAATTGTCTTGGTGGTATACAGACGCGTACCACCATTCTCAAGATGGAGAATGGTGCGAATAAGATCTTGAGTGATCTTAATTCGTTTGTCCCGAACGAAAGATGAAATACCCGACCGGGAAAAAACCATGTTTTTGTAAAATTCTTTGATAATGGGAGGGTAAACGGTTTCATTGAGAGTGAAGAGGAACCCACCCCATACCCACGAAGAGATTTTCAATGTTAAAAGATGGTGCTTCGTGTGTGAAAAGAGCAAGATCGACATTCTTACCAATAAGAACGGGACTTCGTTCGATGCGCTTGGATTGAGGATCTTCTTCGGAGGAGGAGGAGGATGGAGATGGTTGCCTTTCTCTCCTAGGTCGTTTGGCTGCCATTTTCACCCGAGGCATGGTTTTGGAGACGGTTTGGAGCTGGGGTTGGAGGTCGACCGCGTGAGGGGTTTATCGCGATTTGGTGGATGAAAATTGGGGATTTTGAAGATTTAGGCGTGAAATTATATGGGTTTTGAGATTTGGAATGTAAATTGGAAAGATTTTGGGAAGATTGGAAGATTTGAGGAAGATTTGGAGAGAAAACCGTGGTTCATGGGAAGTTGAAATGAAGAAATTTGAAAAATTTCTAACTTAAAACCCCGATTTCCGCTTATACTGGACGAATCGTAAGACTCAGACGGTCGGCCGGTTGGATCGAATTTTTGATGTTCAAACTTTACATTCAACCGGATGAGTATCTTGGATGAAGAACGGTCGTCCGGTTATTATCATCATGCGACGTCCGGTTTATTGAGGCGATCAACCTTGTTAACCTTTTTAATTTTTGCAAAATTCTCTCGCTCATACGGATGATCAAACGGATTGAAGCGGGATCATCCGTATCATATTAAACGGTCGTCCGGTTTATTAAACGGTCGACCGGTTAAAAGATTCACCAAAAATAATGAAATTTTTCTTTTGGCGAGATAATTTTAAAACATGTTTGTCACATGTAAAGCAATTAATCATAGAAAACATAAAGATTCGGCCACATATTTCACTTTCATCAATTATACCTAAATTTACGTCGAATGTATGAAAAACGTTCAAGAGCTAATGGTTTTGTGAGAATATCGGCCAATTGTTTTTCGGTGTTTACAAACTCAAAGTTATATCTCCTTTTTGTGCATGGTCTCGTAAAAGTGATGTCTAACTCTCGATGTGTTTGATACGAGAATGCAAACGGGATTTTTTGATAAGTTGATCGCACTAGTATTATCACACATAATAGGAATTTTGTCGAAACGAGATGTGATAATCATTTAGAGTTTACTTCATCCATAGGATTTGAGCACAACAACTAGCGGCGGAGATATACTCGGCTTGGCGGTTGACAAGTGCAACGAATTTTGTTTCTTACTAAAAACCATGAAACTAAAGTGCAAAGCCTAGAAAATGGCACGTTCCACTAGTACTTTTACGATCAATTGTGCAACCGCCCAATCGGCATCCGAATAGCTAAGTAAATCAAAATGAGTTTCTTTGGGATACCAAAGACCTAAAGATCTAGTTCCACTAAGATAACGAAAAATGCGTTTCTGGCGACTAAGATGGGAATTCTTAGGATTAGATTGATATCTAGCACATAAGCAAACACTAAACATAATATCGGGTCTACTAGCGGTTAAATAAAGAAGGATCCGATCACACCTCGATATTTTGTTACATCAACGGAAGTACTTGCTCGTCTTTATCTAGTTTGATTGATGAGCTCATTGGAGTGTTCATTGGCTTCAACTCTTCCATTTCAAACTTTTTGAGCATATCTAAGATATACTTAGTTTGACTAATGAATATTCCATCATTGGTTTGTTTGATTTGGAGACCAAGAAAGAACTTGAGTTCTCCCATCATACTCATCTCAAATTCCCTACTCATGCACTTAGAAAATTCTTCACATAGGAAATGTTAGTAGCACCAAAAATAATATCATCAACATAAATTTGAACAACTATCATATCATTCTTTTGGTTTTTATAAATAATGTTGTATCCGCTTTACCCATTAAAAATCATTTGATAAGAGAAATTTACTCAATCTCTCATACCATGCTCTAGGAGCTTGTTTTAAACCATAAAGAGCTTTTCTAAGTTTGAAAACTTTGTCCTGATACTTGTGATTTTTAAAACCAGGGTGGTTGCTCAACAAAAACTTCTTCTTGAATAACTCCATTCAAAAATGCACTTTTGACATCCATTTGAAAGAGAGTAAAATTCTTATGACATGCAAAAGCAAGAAGCATCTGAATTGACTCTAATCTAGCAACCGGGCAAAAGTTTCTTGAAATCGATACCTTCCTCTTGATTGTAACCTTGAGCCACTAATCTAGCTTTATTACGCACAATTATGCCATTTTCATCTCTTTTGTTTCGAAAAACCCATTTTGTGCCAATTACGGTTTGTGAATTTGGTCTAGCAACTAAATCCCAAACATGATTTCTTTCAAATTGATTTAGTTCTTCTTGCATAGCTAGAATCCAAAATTCATCAAACTCGGCTTCTTTAAAATTCTTTGGCTCGATTTGTGAAAGAAATGCACAATTGTTATGAAAATTTCTAAAAGTATTTCTTGTACTTAACCCTTTTGATGGATCACCAATGATGAGATCTTTTGGATGAGAAGGACAAACCTCCATTCTTTTGGTAATGAAGTGTTGAGATCTTCATGAGGTTCTTCTTCATTTTGTTGCATAGTTGTTTCCTCCTCATGTTGAATTTCAATGTTGTTTGGATTCCTTTGTCTTGATTTTGAGCGCTTAGTTGCTCAAATGGGATTTCCAAATCTTCATCATCAATGACTTTTTCTTGCCCAATTGAGTTAGTTTCATCAAAAACAACATGCATGAATTCTTCAACTACTAAAGTTCTTTTGTTGAAAACTCTAAAAGCTTTGCTAGTAGATGAATATCCAAGAAAATTCCAATATCGGATTTTGGATCAAATTTTCCCAAGTTTTCTTTTGTGTTTAAAATGAAGCACTTGCAACCAAAAACTTTAAAATATCCAATATTGGGAATTCTATTTTTCCAAAGCTTCGTATGGAGTTTTGGTTTTCTTTCGACTCACCAAAACTTCGATTTAAGATATAACAAGAAGTGTTTACTGCTTGACCCAAAGTACTTTGGTAAATTGTTTTCATTCAACATGGTCCGAGCCATTTCTTGTAATGTTCGATTCTTTCTTTCTACTACACCATTTTGTTGAGGAGTTCTAGGAGCCGAGAAATTATGTTCATATCCATTGGATTTGCAAAAATCATCAAAGGCTATATTTTCAAATTCTCCACCATGATCACTCCTAATTGTGGTAATGGTGTATCCCTTTCATTTTGGACTCTTTTGCAAAAAAGTTTAAAAGCATTTAAAGACTTCATCTTTTAAATTCAAGAAAATGACCCAAGTATATCTTGAAAAATCATCAACAATAACAAATGCATAATGTTTTCCACTTAAACTAAGCGGTTCTAGAAGGTCCAAATAGGTCCATGTGGAGAAGTTGTAAAGGTCTTGAAGTAGAAGAGTGTTGTTTAAGTTTGAAAGAACTCTTTACTTGTTTTCCAAATTGACAAGCATCACAAATTTTATCTTTTCAAACTTTATATTTGGCAACCCTTTTACAAAGTTGTTTTGGAGATTTTTGAAAGTAAGTCCATGCTAACATGACCTAATCTCCTATGCCATAACCAAGAATCATCCTTTATACTTGAAAGACATTTTATTTCCTTTTCAAGTTCAAATTCAATAGATATGATGTAAACATCTTTATTTCGACTCCCCATAAACAATACCTCTTTAGATATAGCATCCTCAATGAGGCGATTGGAAGAATCAAATTTAATGAGATAACCTTTATCACATAATTGACTTATGCTAAGCAAGTTATGCTTGAGGTTATCAACTAATAAAACATTTTCAATAGAGGAGAAGAACGATTACCAATATTTCCAATGCCTATGATTTTTCCTTTGGCATTGTCTCCAAAAGTCACATGACCTCCATCTTTTCTTTTGAAATTTGATAGTAATGATCGATCTCCGTCGTATGTTTCGAACAACCACTATCCAAGAACCAATTGCTTTTGACCTTTTGTGGTACCTACAAAATAATTTTAATTTTTGACTTTTGGTACCCACATAAGTTTGGGTCCTTGATAGTTAGTACTTGTGGATTCTTTTATCCACTTATGTTTCTTTTCAAAGTATAGTTTCTTTTTAGTCAAACAATTGTAAGTAACATGACCATCTTTCTTGCAAAAACTACATGTGATGTTTTGTTGAGAAAAGTTGGATGATTTTACAAAAATGGTTTCAAGGGATTTTTGTTTCAAGAGAGGTCTATATCCAATTCCTCCTTTGTTAAACACACATTTTTGCTCTCCAAGCATTAATTCAAAGTTTTTCTTTCCTTGGGTGAATTTGTGAATAATCTTTGTTAAATCAACCACTTTTTCTTTCAATAAAACATTTTCTTTAATCAAGGACTTATGATCATCCTTTTCTTTTCAAAGTCCTTTTGTGCGATAAAAAGCTTCTTGACTACCTTTTTCAACAAAGAGTGTTTATTGTTAAGAATGGAGTATTTTGACATAAGTTTCTCAAATTCTTCAAGAATTTCATCATAAGAGGTAGATAAGTCAATGTAAGAATCATTGTTGTTTGTACTTACCTCATCCTCAATGGCCATGAAGCACATATTAGCGATTTCTTCTTGAATTTCTTCATCTTCTTGATCATCTTCATCACTATCATCCCATGTAGCTTGAAGTGCCTTCTTTTGTTGAACTTCTTCTTGTTTGGGCATTCGGTCCTCTTGTGACCGGGTTTGTCACAATCATAACATATGATCTTTTGTTCTTTTCTTCACTTTTGTCTTCTTTCTTTTGAAATCGCCTATTGTTTGAAATCCTCTCCATTTTTCGACAAGAAGAACTAAGTCATCAAGTTCTTCATCACTCAAGTTTGTGTTGGATGAACCTTCATCATTTGTTGATTTCAAGCGATTTGCTTCTTTGGAATCTCCTTCATCTCTTCTTTGCTTCTCCTTGTTTTCTCTTTTGTTTCGGCATTGTTGAGCTCATATGTCATCAATGTTCCATATAGCTCCTCCAATGGATAAGTGTTGATATCTTTTGTATTCTCTATCAACATCCTCGAGGAGTTCCAATCTTCCGATAAAGACACAAGCATTTTGCTCACAAGTTCACCGTTAGTAAATTTTCGATCAAAGCCCTTAAGGCCATTAATAATATCGGTGAAACGAGTAATCATATCAACAATAGGTTCATCTTGTTTCATAAAGAAATTTTCAAATCTTTTTTGTCAAAAGATTTATTTTGGTTTCTTTAACTTGTTGGTACCTAAATGAGTTATCTCTAATGCATGCCAAATATCATATGCGGAATCACATGTGCTAATCTGATTAAACTCATTTTTGTCTAAAGCACAATAAAGTAAATTTTTGCTCTAGCATTCAAAGACAATTTTCTTTTGTCCTCTTCATCATATTCTTCTCTGGGCTTAGAAATAGTTTGGTCCGGTTTATCATCAACTTTGATAATTTTTGTGGCGCATATGGACCAAACTCGATGACTTCCAAATGTTATAATCAATTGATTGAATATAAATCATCATTCTAGTTTTCCAATAATTGTAGTGGGAGCCATTAAAGAAGGGAGGACGATTTGTAGAGTGACATTCGAGGTTTTGAAAATTTTGGTTAGCCATTTCTCAAGATTGTGTAATCAAAAAAAAATGAGCACCTTGCTCGATACCAATTGATAGCCCAAGAATAACTAACCAACCAAGAGGGGGTGAATTGGTTTTCTCAAACTTTTTCAAAAATATTCTTAAAATGAAATTTAAGAAATAAAAATTGATTTACTCAAATATAAGCACAATATAAGTAAATAAAAGAGAAGAGAGAGTGCAAACGATTTTTATGGAGGTTCGATCCAACCAATGATCTACGTCCCCCGTTACCAAGCTCTCCAACACGAGCACGGCCTTTCCACTATTTTGATTGACTTATGGTGCAATCCAAACCCTTACAATGTTCCCGGTGACTTACAAACAAGGAGCACCGATCCTTATACAATTATTGAGCTTTTGCACGGGACCTCAATATGACCCAAGTATATGAAGAAATTGATTTGAGTATTTCTCTCTAGATGAATGATAGATACAAGTTTAGTTCTAAGAGAGACTAACACTTTAATGAATAGCAATGAATAAGGAAAGCTCAAGTGTTAGAAGAAAACTTTGTTGAGAAAGATGAATCAAATGTTTGATTTAATCAAACAAAGTTTTTCAATATGAGATATTGAAGATATAAATACAATGAAGCTTTGGATGAAGTTTTTCAATATGATTCTCTCTATAAATGCTCTTGTAAGTGTTGTTGAATGATAGTAAATGAAGTGGTATTTATAGAGATGAATTTTAAATCACTTCGACCAAACGGATGACCAACCGGATGACCAAACGGTCGACCGGTCAGATTGGTCAGATTGGTCAGAACTAGCCGTTGAACTGCAAAAAGTCAGAACGGGCACTTTTTGAAAAAGGACAGCAAACCGGTCGACCGGTTCATCAAAACGGTCGACCGTTTGAACTCTCTGTTCAAACGGATGATCAAACGGATGACCGTTTCTGCAGTTTTAAAAACTTGATTTTTGACTTTGATAAGAGTATTTTATGTAATGATAATGACATATGTTTTGTGCATAGAAATATTTGAGCTTTCGTTCATTTAATTGCTAAGGATTAAAGAGTTAATACCTTTATAATTTTATCTAAAAATCTATTCTTCAATCTTGATCTTCGAATCTTGAGATGCTTGAACTCTTGAATTGATTTTGACTTTGAACTTGTCATTGCATGAGAGTTCGATTTGTAGCGCTTTGAATTTTGCTTGAAAAGAAAATGTTAGAAAGCATAACCAATTTGTTTGTAATAATCAAAACATTAAGGTTTAAAGTTAACCATAGGTCAACATCTTTTTGTTAGGGATCTTTGCATAAAAATGGGACTAATCCTGTTAAATAATTCAGATACTGAATTATGATATCTAGTAATATCTAGATAAATCACTATAATTGTGTTTCTGGCTCTCTATTCTTGTCCCAGTTCTTCTCTCTTCCTTCGCCTTGCTTTTTCTTTACTGTTCATATCAACTAGTTCTTCCAGGTTATGTGAAAATTGAAGGAACTAGAGAAAGATTTCAAATCTGATGCTGATTCCCTTAAGTGGCTTCTCTTTTTGAAAGCTTGCTGGGGCTATTTTATTTGAATACTAATAAGAATTTACAATTAATCACAATTGTGACTGTAATCCCTCTTTCAAGGTATAGTTTTTAAGAGTTCTCCGTCAGACCTCATACAGAGTTAGTGAGTTCTCTTCTCTCTAAGGTTTTGACTCTTGTGGGTTTTCAATCAGTGGTATGCAGATTATAATTTCCCTGTATTCGTTTTAACTGTTTGTATTATAGTGGACTTAGAACACTGACCCAGATGAGAAGGAAAGATTCGACATTGCATGATGTCCTGCTATCTAATATTTTCGGCCACTGCAAATGTTCACCATTTTCAATTTGCACGATAAAACATAAGTATTTTGATGTATAATTGATATATCATTTTAATGCACAGAAGATGGATTATTAGAGTATTTGTGTTTAATTGGGCAGATGGAGTGGTCCCAACCACAAATTCAGGGAGATTTGGTGACTCCTAGGGCTGGTCATGCTGGTGTTGCAATTGATGGAGATTGGTTTATAGTTGGTGGTGGAGATAATAGAAGTGGTAGGTGAAATTACTTTTTGTGTAATGTTAAATTCCTTTGTGGTGTTTGTACGCTTTAGATGTCATTAATGAATACTATCGATGATTGGCCCTTTCTGTCTGCAGGTGCCTTGGAAACCCTTGTGATAAATATGTCTAAGCTAGCTGTATCCAAGTTGACAAGTGTAAAGGAAAGAGATCCACTAGCTAGTGAGGTCACTACACTCCATTCATTTCCTATACAAGAAATTGTTGAGCAATAACATGGTAATTTAAAGGGTGTTCAATATGTATGAACTCGAGGGGAGTCTTAAGAAACTGCCACGAGCTTCTCATTGCCTCCTATACTGAAGAAGCCTGACATTCTTACGGAATTTTCTTTTTGTTACTAATTTTGAGCAATAGACTTATAAACCTCTTAATGCATTTTAGAGCCTGCCCGCAACCCCGGTTGTACAATTGTGCAAAGTTTGGAGTACTATATGCTTTGCTGAATAACTTACAAATCAAATATTAAACTACAACTGACACAAGTAATAAATTTGAGAGGATATCATTTTCTTTTTCCAAAAGAAAATATATGCCCACACCACACACACACACACACACACACACACACCCCAACTTACTCTTCCTTTTGTTGGTAACCTTATTATAATGCACATCCAATTTAGGGGTCAAGATATTATTTTTCCTTTGTTAATTTCATTTTAACTCACCCTACAAGACCTTTTAGAAAAACACCCTAGATTCATCACTCATGCATCTATTTATAGCTCAATTTTTGATATGCAGTATTTTCGTTCCTTTTTCAGATGAAAGAAAGCTTTTCCTTCTTATGAATGAGTTAGCTTATTCGAGAGAAAATAAAACTAATGCTAAATTCTCCTACAGAGTACTTAAACATTGCCTCATGTTGATAAATTAAATTCTCCTTTTTTCCTACTCAATAGTATTATCTTGCAGACAATATTGTTACAGTTTTTGTTACTTTCATTTACTTCATGGTCATTTTCTTATGTGCTTTCATTCGGAAAATTCATGTTAAATAGTTTCATTCTGGATGAGTACAAATGTGTCAAACTAGGGATATTTGTCAAATTTAATTTCTGAAAAAAGTTGCAACTAGAAACGAGATAGACATTTTTCTATGTTTAAAGTGAAGCATGCAGTTGGTAATAGTTTTTATTTTTTATTGCCGATGGTAAAGATCAATTGGTGTATCATGTATGTTAAGAGTCCATCGTGGCTTGTTCTTAATGTTCAACGTTAACAGTTATTTCAAAAGTTTTTTGCTGACTTACATGTTCTCAACGGTTCACCATTTCCAAGATATTTGTAATAAATTTACATTTTGAAGGGAAGGATTTCCCTTTTTCTTGTTTGTCCTTCACGTATACACTAGTATGTAAGTTTTAGTTTTTTCCTCCAGGGTGTGGAGGGAGGTGCTTCAAATTGAAGTATGGAATATGATCGATTTATTGTTTCTGGATTTGATTTAAGTGCTACTGTGCATGAATTCCGTCTTTGCATGCGGTGACTGAATTACTACCAAGTGAAATGATGTCTGGAATTCTTGGCAACTACATGGTGTATTTAATTTTGTTTTATTTCTAGATTTTTTCGTATGGTAATTGTTTCTGTATCGGCTTGTTTTTCAATATTATCTGCTGTTTAAATGCTCATAAGATATGCTTTCCACAATACTTTTGGAAACATAATAGAATGTAGCTGCGAGAATTCCTGTGTCATTTCCGTGCAATTTGAGTTGTATCATGTGAAATTCTTTTAATTTTGTTCACTATTTCTGCAAAGAAGTCTGATATGATTCCATGAACAGGGAATCAGTGTTTCATCAGCATTGCTAAATGGTGAGAAGTTTTTGGTTACATTTGGTGGCTACAATGGAAAATATTACAACGAGGTACAGTTCATCTTACTGTACGAGTGTATCAACCTTCTTTATCAGAATTAACTATGCTTAGGCCCTGGAATGTAAGTAATTTACATAGAATGACATGCATAAATTAGTTAATTCAATGTATAGAAGAAATCATAGAATTAGTTGCCTCTTATAGGACAGGGAGATATTATTATGGGGTAAATGGAAACAATATCTTGAAATTGTAAGACACAGGCAATTTTATGATGTACAATTATTTTATGATGTACAAATGAATTTATATTGCTAGTAATGGACTATCTTTAGCATGTAAATCTTTAGTCGTCATATTAATACATCGGCACACAGTTGCCTGCAAAGTTTAATTATCGAAACAACAGAATGTAGCATGCTCAGTATATTCTATTACTTTCACAAAATGTTAGATGTAGTCTATGCCAGACTCTATTTTATGCATCCTCTTTATACATTACAGTGACGAACTATAAGGTAGTGGATTTTGTTGGTAAAAACTCTTGCTTAGTTTTAATGACAATATATTAAATTTCTCAGGACAATTAAGATGGAAATATTTATAATTGTTATTGGTGCTCTTGAATTCACCATTGGGTTATTAGTGTGCCAAAAAGTTCATCACTTACAGAGAAACTTGTTCCAAATGGTTACATGAATGGCCTGGCCATAGTCAGTATTACGTAAATGACTGTGCTCCTGGCATCCTACTTATTGCTCATATAATGGCGCTCTATATTATGCTGGTGAAAAAGAAAATTGAAAATCCATTCTTATCTCTGAAAAACCCACAAGTATTTTTTCCGATCCAGGAGATCTTTTGGTACCACTGGCTTCAATGTTATCTCTCTTGATAGTTTCTTTGTTTTAGGGATCTTTCTGTCACATGCATTGCCTCATTTGTTCCCCTCTGTGGGTAGAAAGACCACTTTTCTGCCTAATGTTTTAAGTTCAGTCCACCTATGCCTAATGTGATCTTGGTTTTCCCTTATAATATAGGTATTTGTAATGAGGCCCAAACCAAGGGACTCTTTACATCCCAAGATATTTCAATCACCAGCGGCAGCGGCGGCGGCGGCTTCTGTTACTGCTGCATATGCCTTGTCAAAACCTGAAAAGTTAGACTTCCCCGAGAAAGAAGATCCAAATTTTAAGGTAATTCCAGAGGATACCTCTCAGCGGGATCTTTCAGTTGAAATTAATTCAATCAGAGAAGAAAAGAAGGTAGCAGAAACATCACTCATGGAAGTTATGGCAGAGAACTCTACTCTCAAGGCTAAGATTGAAGAAACAAACAGATATTATGCCGAGCTATCCAAGGTGTGCTTCTCAAAATAAATTGTTAGCTCGGTTTTAGTATTAAATTATCACGAATATCTTCATTTTCATTAACTGGTTTCAGGAACTACATTCAATTCAAGCTCAACTTGTAGCAGAGAGATCAAGATGTGCTAAACTGGAGGTCCAACCTTATGTTTTTTTTTACCACTATTCAGATTTCTTTGAATATCTTTTCTATGTTCCTGAATTATATGTATAAATTGTTTGTTTTTATTTGTCCAGTTTTCAGATCTGTAAAAGGTTTGTTAATCCATATTTGATGTTTATCCATCTGTAATGGCATCGTCAGGCACAAATAGCAGAGGTACAGAAGATGTTGGAGTCAATGCCATCCATAGAAGAAGAGGTTCAGGCACTTAGGAGAGAGAAATCTGCTTTTGAACGTGAAATGGAGCTCGCGTCAACTGTCCAGAGACAGCGTTCTGGTGGCATTTGGAAGTGGGTTGCTAGCTAGGTTGCGTTTCTAGGAACCATTGAAGTTGCCCAGGTTAGTATCTCGCTGTTGTTGCGAGCTAGGTTGCACAGAAACTTCTAAGCTGCAGGCGTTTCTAATGGCAGGAAATTTATCAAACAATTAAAAAACTCAAAAAAAGTTATCTACATTTTTTCAGATTTTTAATAAAATTTGGAAAGTTTTAGATAACTTCTAACCAAATCATTCTGAAACTTTGATCAGGAATTGCATTTTGTTAACGACTTTGTTGCGGGCTTCAACTAAAAATTGAACTTATAAAAATAAATTATAATATTTTATAATATCTCCACATGTTTTCGTGTCCCATTTTTTAAATAAAAGAAAATAACACCTCTGCACGTCGCATTTCAATTTCCATGCAACGTAGGTCACTAGGTTGTGACTTGTGAGTCATCAAATTTCTTTCCAGCATTTATGGCTCTCTCCAAACAACCAGAATGTAATGTGCAGGTTTTGCATTAGCAACGCAGCTGGGGGAATCAATGGCATTATGGTTATTTGGTCAGTTAAATGATAATGAATTTTTGGTTACTTGTATCATTTTATGGGGTTAGTTTAGGCTACATACAATAGAAATGTCTTTTCAGTTGTTTGTTTTGACCTTTTGTTTAATCTTATTATTAATTGTTTCTTTCAGACTCCTAAATTCTTTAGTGAACATGTAATTGTGTAAAATCTACATTACTAAACTTTCTAGGAAAGAGTAACTTAAAAATCAAGTTTAGCAAATAAATAATTTAAAAGTAAGTTTGGCTTATTTTTAAGCGCAACCAAACATGTTTGATTCGTTTGAATCTCACCTCTTTTTAAGGGGAAAATGAAAAACAAAAATACCCAATTACATTTCAGCTTGTTCCAAAAAAAGAAGGCAAAAATATAAGGAAATTTTGAAAAATGGAAGAGCTCTAAGTAGAAGGGAATAAAAAAAAAAAAAATGAAGATATATATGCTCAGAAGCGCCACATTTTCATCTCTATCAGAGAAAGCGACAGACCCACTATCGCATTGGGCGCAATTATCATCATCGCAAAGTGCACCAGCCGGGAATCGAACCCGGGTCTGTACCGTGGCAGGGTACTATTCTACCACTAGACCACTGGTGCTTCTTGTTAACTCATGCAAGAAAATTTTTATATCACATATATTTTGGGACATACTTCTGAGTTGAACATAAATAAATCCGAATTATACATCTTTGCATAAATCATACAACTAGTGTTGCATTTACGAGCGATATGCATTATTTGAAAGGATTAAATAGTACAATAAATAAGATTTTAGTGTTTTATTCTTTTTTAACACTTGTTCTATAAACCTTATCAAATATAATACTCTAAGGATGTTCAAGGTGCATTCTCATTTATGACACTTCATCTTGCTCATATATATGTCCCGGTTTTGAAGCTCATGAGAAAATTACAATCCAAAAGAACATAAAGTAAAAACCAACGTTCGATATTTCTTCGACAATTTTTCCCAAAAATATATTAGCACTTGATTTTAAATTGGCAAACCCTTGTCACTTGTCACAAGCCAAAGTAAAAAAGCACAAGTATATTGAAGTTCTGATTTGGTATTCATTGTCATATTTATTGAAAGATTGAAAAATTTATTTTAACTTTTACTTATTTTCAACTCTGGCAAACATGCTAGGACTAGATTATTAGGAAAGATTAAAATGATCCATCTATCAATACCTAATTGAAATATTCAACGTCACCTCTCAAAACCTTTTCAAGAGGACGCTAGATCAAAATAAGTACTTCTCAACACTACCACCATCTAAATAATACTATTAACATATACTTAAGCTAAAGTGGTCAAAAGTATGTATCAACGTCCTCGTCCATCTACGTTTCTTTCATGTTTGAGCACAAAACAAGCTTTTATGACGAAATTTTATGAACATCTTGGTTTTTATTGGGGAAATTGGCGCCAAATGGTCCCTAACGTTATCATGTTAGTGCGCAAATGGTCCCTAACCTTTCATTTTAGCGCAATGGTCCCTAACCTATCCATTTTAGGTGCGGAAATGGTCCTTGTGAGATGATTCCAAAAGTCTGTAAACCTTTCATTTTGGTGCGCAAATGGTCCCTATCAATGTTTTGTCTTTTATAGTGGGGGTAAAATTGTCGAGCCACATCTTTCTTTCAATTGGCGCAAATGGTCCCTAACCTCTACACTTTTAAAGCACAAGAATGATCCCTAACCTATAATTATATTTTGGTGCGCAATTAATTCTTATTTGATGAAAAAGACAAAATATATTTACTTTTAATTAAAAAAAAAATTGCAATTGATTCCTAACATTTAAAAAAAGTAAAAATGAGTCCGATACTTTAATTTTTTATTAAAAAAATTAAAGAAAAACTAACAAATTGACAATATACTAAATTATTTTGTATATTTTATAAACTATTATAAAATAACTAAAATTGAAATCATAATTATTAACGAGTGTGCTAATTAAAATTATTTTATTGTTATTAAGTAATCATATTATTTAAAATTCAAACTTTAATTTTATCATCACAAAATAAAAGAAAAATAAATTTGTCACAAATAAAATTTTTAATTATGCTCAACCATTTCGATTTATATCGATCTCATATTTATTGGGTTAATCCAACCCACTTTTGAGCCACAAAGAAATTGGACCAATCTTATTTTAAAATTTAATTTATTTTGAATTTTAAAAAAAAAGGTTTCACCACCACCCACCCACCCACCCACCACCCACCCACCCCCACCAGATCGGAGGGGGGGTTCCCCTCCCGCCGACGCCGACGGCGACGGGAGGGAGAAACCCTCCTTCCTGGCCGCAAAACCAAGGGGAGACGGGTTTCGCAGTGATTGGGGGAGAAATCCCCACGGTTTCGCGACCCAAGAGGAGATTTCTCCTCCTCCTCAGGTGCGGTTTGGTGGGGTGGGGTGGGTGGGTGAGAGTGGGTGAAACCTTTATTTTTTTTTTTTTATTCAAAAATAAATTAAATTTTAAAATAAAATGGTCCGGGCAGCTTTGTGCTCAAAAGTGGGTTGGATTGACCCAAAGAATATGAGATCGTGATAAAATCGAAATGGGTTGAGCATAATTAAAAATTTTATTTGTGACAAATTTATTTTTCTTTTTATTTTGTGATGATAAAATTAAAGTTTGATTTTAAATAATATGATTACTTAATAACAATAAAATAATTTTAATTAGCATACTAAATAATTATGATTTCAATTTTATTTATTTTATAATAGTTCATAAAATATACAAAATAATTTAGTATATTGTCAATTTGTTAGTTTTTCTTTATTTTTTTTTAAAAAAAATTAAAGTATCGACTCATTTTTACTTTTTTTTTAAAGGTTAGAATCCAATTGCAAATTTTTTTTAATTAAAAGTAAATATATTTTGTCTTTTCATCAAATAAGTAATTAATCACTGACCAAAAAAATATAATTATAGTGTTAGTGAATTATTCTTGCGCCTAATGAAAAGAAAGATGTAATTTCGACAATTTTACCCCACTAATAAAGACAAAAACATTGATAGTGACCATTTCATAGCACAAAACGAAAGGCTTAACGTACTTTAACTAATCCGTCCACAAGGACCATTTCCGCACCTAAATGGATAGGTTAGGGACCATTGCGCCAAAATGAAAGGTTAGGGACCATTTGCGCACTAACATGATACGTTAGGGACCATTTGCGCCCAATTTCCTTTTTATAACTTAAGACACCCTACTAAAATTTATGGATGGTCACGTATCATCATAACATTTTTATTTATTTATATAATATACCCTATTCTTTTTAAGCCCGTGCCCAGGCACGATGGCTACGTGACAAATAAGGCAACAGTATGAATCATTTCATATTTTCCAAAGTAAGCAGTCAAGTATACAAATTAAACAACGAACAATGTACAATCTCAACTTTATTCGAATGAGTTTGATTCAAGGAGACAAGCATTGTCGACGGATGCATGTGTTCAGACTACATTAACAACTGATGAAATATTACATAATCAACAGCTAAATGTCTCGAAATGCCGTTGCTCAATCTTACCCTGTTCTGAAAATCGATCCAAGATGCAGACAGTACAAGGGGGATTGAGCAAGCAAACTACAAAACTAGAATACATAGGGGCCGCAATTATCTAGCACTCGTGAACATGTCGTCGTAAGTCCTCGTTTTCTTTAGTTAAGATCTCGATACGGGATTGAAGAACGTTGATCATCGCTTGGGCCCTCATCACTTCAATTTTCAGAGTCTCCCTCTCCATGGAGACATTCAAGATTCCATTCTCCAAATTGCTGATAAATTTCAAATATCCCGGAGGCACAGACTTCTCGAGGTTGGAAGAATCAAAGGTATGCGGGTTGACTGGATTATTTTCTTTGGGTTCTACAGGTTCTAATAAAGGAAATTCCATAAGTGCAGGGGAGAAATTTGTCGTCATCATCATTGTTGAGGGATCATGGCTTGTTGTCGTTGAATCTTCCGATCCATTTGCATGGCTTGAGTTAGGATCATCATGCTTTGATATTTTGCTTTGAGATAAAGAAAGTGGTTCGGGATCTTCTTCAGATCTCTCCCTCTTGCAAGCAAACTGGAGATTCTGCAGCTCAATTTGATTCTCGACTTGGGGAGGAGCCATGCTGAGAGGATGAGTATCCTGTAACAAATTTGAGTTGTAATATGACGAAAGATAGAATTCCCATAGTCGAGTCAAATTTGAAAGCATTAAGTAGAAATGTTTTATATTGCAGAAAGCTATTAACAATGGAATAACCAAAGAATGAAAATTTTAACAGGAGAATCTCACATTTTATATCAAAACTTTTGATCTACTAACAGCGTTCAGAAGTTGACTACATAATTATCAGTAAAAGGTATGGATGTAAGCCTACAACTAATCCATTTCTTCCTGTCGCTCGCTTTCCCAGATGAATAAAGAACTAAACACTTGTAGAAGGAAAATAAGCAGCAAGACTCTTAAATTTTCGAACAGATTTTAATTCAGGAACTGATTGACTTCACAATCCAAGCAAGAAGACTGATAGTTGCAGCAAATTTGTCAATGTAGTCCATAAAGGTTATTCTTGGAATTAAATAAGAAAAAATTGCAGTTTCTTCCTTATTATTTATTTTTATTTTTTTCAATTTTCTTATCAATGTTTTAGGTACTTGTCCCATAGCCCAACAGCAGAGCAGAAGCAAGATTGATTTTCTCCTTTCCACAAGTTCTTATTCATTTTCTCTCCACTGCGGAGATAAAACAAGGAGTTGACAACTTTCCACTCAAACAAACAAGGGCCCTAACTGTAAAGAACGTAATCACTTCAGAGATGATAGACTTTGTGGTATGAGAACATCAAATGGTTTCAATTTACTTTACAAAGTTCATATAATAATCAAGCTATAAACAAGAACGTCTAGGATACTTAATGCCTATGCATTAACAAGTATTTATCATTGAGCCCACACCATACTAATATAGAATCTAGTGATTGAATCATTTGATTGCACTGAGGAACTTTGACATCCCAATGCTAAACCATAGACCCAGTTGCAATGAGTACACGCATATCAACATCTAAATAAAGTAGCGCACACGGTCCCTTCCACAGTTAGCAAATTTAGGATACTACAAAGCTACTTCCTAGTGTTAATAGAAAACTGTCAAGACATATTTCAAGCTCTCTTGCATGTATGAACAGATGCCTATAGAATATGTCATCCTGTAGTTCACAAAAGGAGGATAAATGTAGGCGTGTTCCACCTCAAAGTAGAGATAGTAGAGATACCCGTCATGTTCCCCTTGTGCATTGGGAAAAGAACTAGTGATGTAGAACTTGACAGAAAAAGGAAAGCATAAATAATTAAAACCAATCAACAAAATCTTAGTTAATCGAACCTAATCAAATTCCACAGTTAATCTTATTTCTACTGCAGTATTATCTTTAATTCCCCCCATCAACTAGTATTACAGAAAGGTAAGGGGTGTGTTCCCTCAAACTTCTCAGAGTAGGATTCCGATCCACAGACCCCAGGTCAATGCTGGAAGTGTTGTCATCCATAGTATTATTACCACATTTTAACAGTTTAGTTTAAAAACTTTTCTATTTTACAGTTGTTGCAGAAACAAAATACACATCCACTGTGCTGTATTATGATTCCATGACAAGGATTTCTTTTTCCTTCTTAAAATCTAATGTGCAGCTTAATACTTCCAAAAGTAGCGAAACATAGTGCACAAAAACTTAGCAAAAGTTACATTTGCAATTCAGTATAGGCATAACTCATTTGTCCCAGTTCTTGTTGGTTGCAATAAAAAAAAAAAAAAAAAATGTAGCATGGCAAAATATTTAATGACTTGTTGAATATAAAACTTTGCAACTAAAGAGGGTGATATGCATAAAGGAAGTGAACTACAGGATATGAACAAACATACAAGAAACAAGATGATAATCCATAATGGAAATGAACTGCCTGGGTATGCAAAAGATTGTGTAACACCTAGTAATTTCTTTGAAGAAAAAAGGAAAGGAAAAGAGACAGAAACTAAACCTGGTTAAGGTGATTTCCCTCGACTCGTGCTTCATCACCATTGGGCATATCATCTTCAGCCTCTACGCCAGGAACCACCAGAGCTGCATCATCATCCCATTCCTCCTCAACAAAAGGTGCATATCTGTCCCCATTCGGTGGTCCTAAACCACTCTTCTGAAAGATTCTACAGAGCACAAACGCATCCTTTTCCCCCACAAAATGACAAAGAAGAATTTCTTTTCAGATTCATACCTTTCAAAAAGGAAAAAGAAATATGCCCCAACTTTAAATTCTAAAATCACCACCCTCACCTGTGTTACTCTAGCCCTTTCTAATTCTGCATCGCAGAGCCTGTACTCATGCATTACCCAATTCGTTCTCTTGCCATCAGGCGCTCGTCCGCTATGGAAAACAAGGGTTTTCTTCATTCCAATGGTTTGGTTTTTATGGCGCACAGGCCGATCCTTTCCAGTTGCTTTCCAATACCCTTTGCCAGTGGCACGATTCAGCCGAGACCCATTACCATACTTTCTGTCCACAGGGCTGAAAAAGTACCATTCTAGATCTCTGGTCTTCAGGGATGCATAATCTTCAGAGAAAAAATAACAACACAAGACTATTCATTAGAAAGATCGGAAAATGATTACATATAGACGAGAAACCACGAAAAATGTATAAATAGAGGTAAACCGTAAACACACGAGAATCCAACGACAAGCTAAAAACTCAGTATTCAAAATTTAAATTTGATTCAATACAAACGATACTCAAAGTTAACTCTTGGATCCCCAATTCACACATTCACACGCTTATACCTATAATTACAGGCATTAATATCTATATTTCTGTCTATATATTTTTTCTTCCATTGTTATCACTTCAAGTTCTAAAAATCTAATCTTTACACAACTTATCAATTTTATCATATTCAAGTTCTAAAAGTCTCACCTTTAGCCCATCAAATCGCAAATTTATGATACTTGCATATGTATAACTGATCTACATCATTGAAATCCCAAATAAAATATACACCCCAAAGCTCACAAAGAACACCACAAATAAAACAAGTAAAAGGAATTATAAACCCAAAAAAAAAAAACCCCATAATTAACTAAATAATCATCTTATCCGACCAAATAAAATCATAAAAAAAAATAAAAAATATGCAAATACATCTATGCGACTGTGCCAAATTTATATATATATATATGTGCAAAATTACGTACGAATATATGTACCAGCAAGCTCCCAAGGCTCAGATTTGTAGACATCAATTTCAGTAACAGCTTGAAACCGAAAGGGCTTCCCGCATGCCTTCCTCCTCAGATAGTACCTCACCAACTCCTCATCCGTAGGATGAAACCTGAACCCAGGCGCCAAAGAAGTTGGCGGAGGCGCCACCGTCCTCGCCGGCGCTGCACCCACCGCCGCTGCCACATCTTGTCCCATCTCGTCTTCCAGATATATTATTACCCTCAAAAAAAACTGAAAACCAAAAATTATAGGGAGTTTGGTGCTCCCGGAAAAGAAAGAAAAACCCAGACACAAATCTTAACACATAAAATCCCAGATGAGTACAAGTTAAAAAACAGTAAAATAATAACTTATAATGGTGGGTTTGACAGAAAGCTATAAAATGAAGATAGATTAGAAGGCAAGTAAAGTTTTACCAAAAAATGAAAAGAAAATAGATGGGATATTGGGATTTGGTTTGGGCGAGATTGTGTGTGTGGTTGTGTGGTATGGATGCTTGCTTGACACGGAAATCGAAAATCAAATAAAAGAAAAGGGTGTATGTTGGGTTCAGGCTTAGCTGTTTTTCATTGTTTTCTTGTTTTCTTCATAATTTTTCTTAGGCATTTATTTTTTGTTTACTTTTACAACAAGCCTCACTCACGTCTGCCTAACACACACCCCAACCCCTCTCTCTATAGGAAATATTGTACCATTGGTCCCCAATTTATTATCTCCATGACAAGTTGATTCTTAAACCATTAAATTTATCCAATGTCCAAAGACTAGCTATGAAATTTATATCATTATTATTATTTACGTCGATCGAAAAAAATAAGTTAGTCTCCAAAAATCACTCTCTTATATAAAAAAAATCGTTTAATTTTCGATTAAATCGTCGTGTGACCGTGCATGTTCAATTTTATGAGACTAAGTACCTGTTTGATATTAGAAGATTTTGATAAAAATTGATAAAAATTATAGGTCTTGTGAAATGCGTGATTGAAAATGAGTTTTAAAAAATACGGACCAAAACATGGACTAAATTTTATTTTTTAATTTGAATTGGTGTCTAAAATTTAAGGATAATTTAAAAAATATTTAGATGATTTTTGTCATCGAGATTGATTCTACAATTATAATAAAAGATTATAGATTAAGTTGCTCATTTTTAAAAGTTTAAGGTCAACTTGCTACTAGAACAATCTATCGAGGACCCACTTTTAAATTTATGTTTTGAGAGAGATCTATTTGTAAATATCTCTTTTGGTTGTTTGGCTATATAAGTACCTCTCCTAGAGGATAACGACTGCCATTTTTATTTTATTTTTCCTTTTATAAATTAATTTTTATATATATTGCTATTTCATTTCTTTTGGATATTTTTTGGTAACTTGGTTTTGAGTTTAGGTTTTTTTCTTTTTTCTTTTTTCTTTTTTTTTTATACTCAGGTGTCCAAACTTCGTCTGACTAATCCTAAGAAGTGGCGGTCTTCCCCTTGGTTCGCTACCCAGGTAAATTTAGATGCGATCACAAGTTATATATATATTTTAAGCCGGACATTCGACGATTTTCCATTCTGTAGACCTCTCTGACTTCCAACATTTTTTTTAAATGTTGTCTTCTAGCTGCCGTGGGGATTCGAATATTCGATGATCCGTAGAAAACCATCTTGCTTTACCACTGCGCCATGCCTATGGGGGTTTTTTTTTTCTTTTTCTTTTTTGGGGCTTTACTTGTTCTAACAGTAAATGTAGCAATTGTGTAAGTTTGATTTGGGGATATTTGATTGGTTGGATTTGATCTCCACTCACTTACACTTATAATATCCATAATATCGAGCGACATCATATGATTGATAAAAATAATAAGTGTGGGACCATGCACTATCAATCATGTGATGTCACCTCAGCGTAGATATTATAAGTGAGTAGGATATCAAATCTCTTTGATTAACTCTTTCGTTTCTATTTGCCATGTTTTTAATATTTCTATTAATTGATTTTGAATTTAAAGTCGTTGCACCAAAAACGTAAAGAGAAAATAAATTTGATAATTTGTATTTGAATACATATTTAGTAATATATTTGCGGTAGGCTTGCTCGACATTTTCTAGGGAGCGGCGAAATCCAAAATTTAGCCCCCAAATCAAGTCATAACACCGTTAGTGAATTTGACTTCAATATTTTTTTTTTCAAAAAAATAGGTCTCTTTAATTTTAGTCACTACTTAATAATAGTCATCGTCCTTATAGAATGCGATTGCTTTATTTGTTGGTTCAAACTTTTGTACAAATATTTATTGGACAACTTCAATAAAAAAAAAAAAAAAAAAATTTAACAAAAATGGGCCCTCTTCGGTTTTGGGCCCGAGGCGGTCGCCTCACTCGCCTCAGCCCAAAACCGGGCCTGTATGTTTGATTGAATAAAAAGTTGATAAACAAAATTTGATTCAAAGAGTTAAACGACTCTGTACCAAATTTATTACATAGAGTCATTAGGCTACGTGACCTCCTACTCTCATTTATACTTTTAATTATAGTAAGTGATAGCAATTAGTAGACGTGTATTTAAATTGAAATTTTTAGAGCTCATGCATTAATTTTTTTTTTATTTTTCCAATACCTAGTAATATATCAAAATAAGAATCAAGATTGATCGAATGAATGTATTGTTGTCATAGGTAGAGCCGTAGAAAAGAAAATAAAAATAAACACATGTATTCTACTACTTGAATTGTATAATATTAAATAATAAAATAAATTTAAAATTTTATGAACTATACTATTAGTTAATTAAATATCAAATATAAAGTAAAGATAACTCAAAAAATAAAAAATTAAAGGAAGGAAGACTAAAACCCTCGTTTTCATTGACCTTCTAGTTGAAAAATCATTATGTTCCTTAATAGTCATACCCTTTTTCAAATAATAATACAAAAAAGCTTTTATTTTTTTTTAAATAGTCATTCCCTTTGATACGGCTTCTTAGGAGTGGGTGTGGTTCCATTTAGTTCGATTCTAAAAAGAATCAAACCAAAACCAAAATCAATTGTTATTTTTTAATTGAACTATTGATTCTATATAAAATTATGGATCCGAACCAAATAATTCTAATTTAATTTAGTTTAGTTTGATTTAGTTCAGTTTCATAATTAAAAATTTTAAAATAAAGATGTAGATTATTATAAAATTTTTTTTTGCTAAAGATTAATTGACTTTAATTTTGAAGATAAAATAAGGGATTGAAGAAGTAATTGATATAAAAGTAATTGAATTTTGTTTTAAAAAAATTTAAGAAATTGGTAAATTATTTGATTGAATCAAGCGGTCAGCAACAGCAACACTATTAATTATTAAAAATTAAATTAAATTAATTAATAAATTAGAACCGATTCCAATTCTTGATTATAAGTCTAGAACCAGAACTGATTCTTTTGCTCCCTCTTACGATTCACAATTGGAGTTTATAAATAACCGAGATTATTATCAATATTATTTTGTTGACATATTTAAATTTCAAGATACCACTGCCACGTGGTACATAATTTCATGAAATAAAATATTTGATTTGATTTATCTATCTAGACAACACAAATAAGATAACATATAAAGAATAAATGATAGAGTGGACATAATTTTCAAAAAGATAATTAATCATTGCCATTATTCATAATCAAGGGATTAAATTATACATAATTCTTGATATTTGGGTAAAGAGTAGTTTTAATTCATTAATTAATTTAAGTGTTAATTAAGCAAGCAACCTACAAAAGTGACATAAAATGCAAAAATAAAAAATAAAAAAATCGAGTCCAATATCGCAATAGAAGAGACAATATGAATTGAAGAAGTGGTGTAATAAAGTTATGAGTACAAGTAAAGCAATTAATTGCCCGTTCGTTAAGAAACCTCTACTACTCACTTTAATGCATTAATTGATAATTGATGTGCCACTACTATTACTAGACAATATTTAAATAATTTTTTTAATTAAAAAGTGGAGCACTAATATTTAAATAACTTTTAGATTAAAAAGTAGAGCACTAATTAATCTTAATTATCAAAATATCTGAAATCGACTCCGAGAATTCCTTTTCATCGCTTTGCGTACATGTGTTGTCCTTTTAATTGTTCTTTTAATACATTCTTAACATCTTGACACATTACATTTTTTTAATAAATGAGCAGAAGTCATGCATGTATCGAGATGTTAAAAATATATTAAGGAGTCAGGACAATAATCCATAAGTGTAAGATATGAGACCTAGTAATAATGGTGAGCAAAGTTCATTTTCGATCAGTTCTCATTAAAACCAACTGAATCGAATACTAGAAAAACTTCTCCGCATAAAACTAAAAGATTCCACGTGGAGTGAAGAACCAAGCGGTTATAGTTTCTAGTCCAATTCGGTTCAATTCTTTTTAGTCTTAAAAAAAAAATTGTAAATTATTTGCAAATTTAATTTTAGTTGTGCTTTCGTGCTTTCAAGTTCAGGCTATTAAATTTTGATTATTCTCAATACATAAACACATATTCATGACTTGATAGATGATTAATTGAGAGATTATAAAAAGATAATCTTAGAATCGAATTAAAATTTAATCCTATATTTAGAATTGAATTAAAATACAATTAAATTTAATTTCTACAAAGGTATTTCTTAATGTAAAGCTAATATTTTAGCACCCATTTTGGCCCTAGTTGAACTCACTGACATATGGAAACTACAAGAAAAAAAAAAAGGCCACTCCTAATTTGAGTCGTCGAAGGCAAAGCTAGATTTAATGAAGCTCGACCACAACGAACCACTTCCACTCGGGAAAGCAGCCGTCCTTCTTTACCTTTCATGGGATGACACTGCCCCACTCTCTTTCTTGTTGTTTGGCTTTGTTGGTTGTTTTCTTCTAGCTGGAAAGAGTGTTGGAAGAGCCCTCCCCTTCTGAATCCTAGTGCTCGTAAAACTCGAATTTGTGAATCTTAATGTTCGTAAAATTCGAATTTGATAATTAATCTATTTTTATTTGCGTGATAATTTGGACTTGGTTGAATTAGAATAAGATAATATTCGAAATTGAAAACATAACTAAAATGTGTTTTAACTTTGTTAAAGCGAAATCACAATTATTTGGGTAATTGATCGTCTGCCATTGTGGATTCGATACTTTTCTTGTCACTTTATTACTTGTTAACGATCTGTCCAATTGCAGAATTAAAATCGACAACAAATTTTTAGCGCCGTTGCCACGGACTCATTTTATTATTATCATGTTAATTGATCTATTAGTTTTAACAAATATTTTTTTTATTCTTTTTGTAACACTAATTTTTTTTTTCCATCATACGCCGTTTCGTAAAATCTTGATCTACTCGATTTCGATCCAAAAATCGAACAGAGTTTTCACCAAAGACAACGTGAACAACGGGAAATGAGAGAACAACAACAAGATACAATGGGCGACAACAACCAGATCTATAATCCACCAACCGTAGATGTTGGAAATCTTCTTGCGCCCATGTTGCTAGCAATCGAAGTCAATGAAAGGGATGTCCTTATGGGCGAATACATGATGCCTCCTATTGTTGAAAATTGGTCAAGCATAATCTATCTGCCTTACGAACACAATAACTTCTAGTTGAGACCAGATGTGATTAATATGTTTTCGAACAATCTGTCTTTTTTATGGGAGAACTGACAAAAATTTGCACTACCATCTCTCTCGCTTTATGGAATACGATGAAAACTTCAAATATCAAGGTGTCAATGATGAAACACTCAATGAGACCTTTTCCATACACACTGAATGACAAAGCTCATGAATGGTTAGATTCTTTACCGTCAGGTAGCATCACTACATGTACAAACTTGGTTCAGAAGTATGCTGAAATATTTTCCTCCTGCCAAAGTGAATAGACTCAAATATGAAATATCCAATTTCCAAGAAGTTGATTTAGAAAATTTTCATGAGGCATGTGAAAGATTTAAGAAACTGCTCATAAAATGCCCAGTCATAGTTTTTATTTGGTAGCACAATCATTACTTCTATTCCAGATCCAAACAGCTATTCTTTAGTAGATTTTGCAGTTGGTGGCTTTATCCAAAATACATCAGTCGAAGAACTTCATGACTTGTATAAAACGATGAGTGAACAGTTTGTGATGTAGCAAGATAGAGGTTCGCAAAAAGAAAACAACGGGAATGCACGACGTAGAAATAAAATACACTACTACTGGCCAAAATTGATTCGTTGACAAAGCATATGGAAACATTAAAGCATTCCCAATCCGCGAACATGGTTCGTCTATCTCTTATGGTATGTGCAACTTGTGGGGCGAATAATCAATAATCAGAATGTCCATTAACCACTGTTGATCTGACTTGAGCAAGCAGCCTACGCTCAAAACTTTCAACGACAACAAAATAATTCATACTCATAGACCTACAATCTGGGGTGGATAAATTATCCAAACTTATCCTATGGTAATAACCTAAATATTCAAAATTCGTCAAATTAGGAAAAGCCACATGAAAGGAAAGGAAGATGGGAAGAGGCATTCGCTAAATTGTGAGAATGGATGGAAATTGAACTCAAGTAAGTGAAACAAAGACTGGATGCTTTTATGAAAAATGTAGAAAATCATATTACACAGTTAGCTAAGTTGTTTACTGAAACACAACTGGGCACATGGCCCATCAATACTAAGTAAATCTAACATAGCAAGTAGATACAATTACTACGAGGAGTGGAGTTGAGTTACCATAAATTTATGTCAAAAGGCTGGGTGTGGTAAAGAAAACTGAGTCCAGGAAAGAGATAGTGAACGAAAAACAATTGAGCAAGAAAAAGGAAACTCTCAACCAGATTATATTATTCTATCGGTCAAGTACGTTCCTCCAATTCTATTTTCTTAGCAGTTGCGCAAACATAAGCTAGACAAGTAGTTTGAAAAGTTCTTGGATATATTCAAGAAGCTTCACATAAATATACCGTTCGCCGACACCTTAGCTCAAATGCCTAGCTATGCTAAATTCATGAAAGAGGTCCTATCAAATAAGAGGAAGTTAGAGGAGCATGAAAATGTGATATTGACTGAGGAATACAGTGCCATCTTGCAAAACAAGCTACCATCAAAACTAAAATATCCAAGGACTTTCACTATTTCCTACACTATTGGTACTTTATTCTTTGAAAAAATTCTATGTGATTTGGGTGCTAGTATTAACTTAATGCCTTACTCTATTTTCAGACAGCTCGATTTGGGAGAAACAAAGCCAACAATAATATCTTTGCAACTTGCAGATAGAACTGTTAAACATCTACGAGGGATTTTTTGAAGACCTATTAGTGAAAGTGGACAAGTTCATATTCCATACCGATTTTATTATTTTGGATATGTGCAAAGACATGGATGTACCGCTTATTTTGCGTCGGCCCTTCTTGACTATTGGACGGGCATTGATTGATGTGAAAAAATGGCAATTAATGTTGAGGCTGAATGAGAAATACATTATATTCAATGTGTTCAAAACAATTAAATTTTGGAGATCTTTAGATTTTTGTTTCCAGATTGATGTCATTAACCAAGAAGCGCCAACACTTTCACATTAGAGAATGTGTCAGACCCGATGAAGCATATGTCAAGCATTACAACAAAGAGTGATGAGCAACTGTCTGAGATTTTAGATAATAAACCGGTCATCCAAGCCAAAGAAGCACCTACTAAAGAAGAACATATGGAGAAGGATAAGTTGATCCTAAATGACCAAAATAAAAAAGTGACATTTAATAATGTTGCACCTATCAAGCAATTCTCCAACTCCCATATTACTTCTAAAATTGATTTTTTGATCAAAATTGATGATAAAGTTGAAGTTTTAATAATTGAGTTAGAGCAATGGAACAAAGTCAATCGATGTAAGCAAAGCAAATCTTCCAAAGCCCTATTCCAAGTGTCGTGAAACTATTGTTGCAAAAAGTCAAGCTAATGACTTTAAAGAAGCACTTAATGGAAGGTAGCCTATCTTTTCTACCATTTACTTCATGCATATAATATTCTAGGATTGCATTAATCATTTAGGCACATTTCATGATTTGAGGACTTAGAAATAGTTTTTTTTTTTTTAAGCTAGAAAAAGGCCAAATCATCATCATACAACTTTTCTTCACTGCCATTCACTGACACACATTTCAACTATCAACTTTGATCCAATTTGAGTTTTCAAAAAAAAATTAATGGTTCTTTAATTAATGCATGCTTGCGTATTGTAAGTAGCCTTACCGGCTATTGACGTGCATTATTTGAAATTGCTTAAATTTATGACTTGCAGAAAGGAATATTACTTGTGTTTAATGTGAAACAACTTATCCATGTTAGATCCTATGTTTGTGTCGAACAATTATGATGATGTATAGCTATGTGGATGAATTTATAGAATACAATAGGATACAATAGGATGCCATGTGGAACTAAAACTATCAACTCATCAATGCCATGTAAATCTCAAACACTTAACTGATAGAACCAATAGTTTGGTAGTGGTTAAATCGTAAGAGTAGATGTTTAGGATTGTGGTGATTCCATGTTTGTTGAAATTGATGTAGAGTGTTTTGGCTAGCAAAAAGAAGCTAGGTAATGACCTGATGTTAGGAATTTGATTCCCGTGTATTAACTATTGCACGCAAAGGACTGGGCATTAGCTCTATTTTATACATTTATTCGTAGCCTTTTTGACTTGATTGATAAAGTTCGTAGGCGTTCTTAAAACTCAGTGCCCTAAAGTTTGTAAAACCCAAAAGCCATCAATATAAAGCTCGTTACAAGGGTCAACTAGAAAGTTTAATGAACTGAGGTTTACACATAAGATTGAAAAAAAAAAGAATAAACTTTGCTTCAAAGCCAGTAAGAATGGTCTTTTATGGAGTTAACTTGAGGATTTAGATAACTAAGGAGTTTCACTTGCTTTGTCGAATCTTGTTGATCGAAGCACTCAAATAAAAGAAGAATCATCATAAATTTAGGTAGTTGCAATCATTGACTTGTCCAACTAAATTTGAGCGAGAAAGTAATGAATAAAACAAGAGCAACCTTTGAATTGATACTCCGAGATTGAAAGAAAACATCAAGTTTGGAGGAAAGCGTATCCAACAAGTGTTAAAGAAAATTTGACCATTGAGGGTCGGGTTATCACCAACGTAGCAATTGAATGTGACAGATTAAATACTCACACACAGACATCTCAAGCATGGATTAAGTTAGAAGGACGTTTGCGGTAATATTGTTTGGAAACTTTTCATGAACTATGAGCCGTATCAAAAGTTGAGGCCAGAATGACAAGCTATTTATCTTATGAAGTGAATGTTAATATATCTTGTTTTGTGTGTGTGGTTGTTAGTAGTTAGTGT
The DNA here is from genome assembly GCA_023638005.1 of Forsythia suspensa. Lineage (NCBI taxonomy): Eukaryota > Viridiplantae > Streptophyta > Magnoliopsida > Lamiales > Oleaceae > Forsythia > Forsythia suspensa. Next base: position 30,653,265 of record CM042674.1, on the reverse strand, counting down.
ATTCGAGGATGAATAAATGTTCGAGTTTGAAAGTTTTTGATAAGTATAGTTTTGTACTTATCGGGACCTACAAAAAGGACAATTATGAGTCTTTGTAAATATGTTTTCTATGTAATTGCATGTTGATTTGATCGTTTTAGAAAAAATCCGAGCCCGGATGGTGATTGGACGAAAAAAAGCAAATTAGGTGGAAAAAGACTGAAAATGTACGAAAGAGTGAACTGGGGACATACATGTAAACTCTGAAAAGATGAAGGACCTATGGTGCAAATGAACGAGGACTATATTGAAATAAAAGAAGAAATCTAAATTGAAAATTAAATAAAAAGATGGAGAGCTTGCTGTGCAAATACCCAAAGACGTACTGAGCTGTAAAGTAGCAGTTGACAAAACCATGCAATCTCATAGTTTAAAGAATATGGGACTGCAAGGGCCCTAAAATCATAATAGAGTGACACCATAGACTACCATTCGATCGATCGCATGGTTAAAAGAAGATGCAACTGCGAGGGCCCTAAAATAATAAAAGAGTAACACCATAGACTACCATCCGATCGCAAGGTAATAAACCATGCAATCGCATGGTTGTAACGGGTCCAAATAGGTCTGTTTCCACTCCTATTAGTAACAAGTTGATAGAAGACTTTTGAGACCTTTTTAGGGCAAATTTGGAGACTTATAAAAGGTGGAGAAGAGACACATCACGCGACACGCAATCAAGGAAGAATACAATTCAAGAGATGAAGATTGAGAGAACGGAATTCAAGATTTTTTTACGAAAAATCACAGGTTGTGTTTACTCTTTCTTCTTTCTTTTTCGGATCATGATTTATTCGTATCTTGTATTATTTTGTAGAATCATGTCCGACTAAACTACTTATATCTATGATGAATGATGAAACCTCATATTTTTAATTAGGGATTTTGGCGCAAATGGTCCCTTACCTTTGTCTTTAGTGTGGAATTGGTCCCTAACGTTTATTTTTTGGCAAACAAGTCCCTAACCTATGTATTTTGGTGCAAAATTGGTCCTTATGACAAATATGTCCTTAGTTTTAATTAGAAGAAATTGTATGTAGATTCCTAATCATTACAAAATGTGCAAATATGTCCAATACTTTTATTTTTTATAAAAAAAATTAAAGAAAACTAATGAATTTTTTTTTTGGAATTAATACTTTAGTAATAAACATGTCAAATAAAATTATTATTTTTATTATTAAGTAATTATATTTTTTAAAGAGGGATAAATCATTGTGAGAAATTATTTTTCTCCCTCTTTACTTTAAAAATTAAGTTAAATAAATAACAAAATGACGTATATAATTTTATGACATTGAACTAATCTTATTACATTTTTATTTAACATAAAAATATTAATAAAAATTAATTTACACATCATGTGTTTTATTTTTGAACGAAAATAAAACGATAAATTAAAATATGAAGAATATAGTTGGATTTCTAATATTTGTAGTTAATAAACATATAACTAAATTAAATAAAAGTATTTGAATATTAAGTTTGTGACAAAATTTTTTTTTTATATAACAATAAAATAAAATTTTAAATTTTAAATAATATAATTACTCAATAATAAAAATAATAATTTTATTTGACATATTTATTACTAAAGTGTTAGTTCTAAAAAAAATTACTAGTTTTCTTTAATTTTTTATAAAAAATAAAAGTATTGGACATATTTGCACATTTTGTAATGATTAAGAATCCACATACAATTTCTTCTAATTAAAACTAAGGATATATTTGTTTTTTTCATCCCATAAGGACTAATTTCGCACAAAAACACATAGGTTAGAGACTTGTTTGTCAAAAAATAAACGTTAGGAACCAATTCCACACTAAGAACAAAAATTAGAAACCATTTGCACAAAAATCCCTTTTAAAAGTTTTTTACTTTTGTAAATTTGTTGATTTCAAGTTTGTTATTTATTGTTAGTTATTTTCATTTTAATGTTTAATCGGCATTAAAACGTTTTGTGGTCTAGATTGTTGTTGGGAGATTTAATTTAGATGAGCACGCGATAATAAATAATATAGGGTCCAATAATAGATACAAATTATTATTATACTTTATGAAATAGTTCCGAATGATCTTTGTGATTAAATGCACATTTTTATGTTCAAAATTTAACTAGAGATAGTTATGTTCACATATTGAAATAGAATTGATAGACTGTCGAAAGGAGCTTTTGATCATCGATTTTCAACCTAGGACGATAATTTATGAAGGCGAGTAACGGATAATTGATTGTTGAAATATGATGGTGATTTTATGAATCTTAGTGTTTGTAAAACTCGAATTTGATAATTAATTTATTTTTGTTTACGTGATAATTTGGACTTAATTGTATTAGAATACAATAATAGTAGAAACTGTGAGGTTGTAATTTATCAAAAGTGTCCATATCAAAACAAATTTGATATTAATTATATGTGTGAATTCTTTAATGTCACTCTTTTCAAGAAATTCGATAGCCACATAATATCTATTTTTACATGAATTAAATTGATAAACTTGACGTCATAAACTTCTTCATTTGTATTTTCAAGCGTGCAAGTGAAGAAATGTATGAATGTGCAGAACACTTTAAATATACGATGGCGTAGAAAATCTAGCTTTGATTTATCTGGATATGATAGATTGTAATTGTCACTATTCAAAGAAACAGACATAAATTTTGTATACGGACTCAGAATTTCTATTATAATATATTTTCAGAATCGTTTCGACGAGCCGGTCAAGACTATTGCGCTTTGCCACTGCTAACGATGGATTTTAACCGTTTTAAGTCGTTTTGTTAGCTTAAAACGACAATATTTACTTTGTTATATCTATTTTCGTCCTTTTGCATTTACTAATCGATTAGTGTTTTATTTCAACTAAGTTTTGGGTATTTAAGAGTCAATTTTTATTCCGTAAAGTAGTAGTTGTTGAATAAGAATATTATTCTTAGAATTTTTCTACTATAATCAAATTAATTTGGTATTCATAGAAATCAAGAAATTAAATTTGAATTTTGTTTCATTCTTTCACGATTCTACCTACGTCATATATGACAAATAAATTAAAGTTTTAATGGTCTAAGTTGAAAGTTCTAAAAGAGTCATTTCTTGTTTTTTCATTTTAACTTCTTTTTCAACAACACGTGTGTCTTAGGAAGATCAAGGGAAAATGCTAATGATCACTATGTTTAGATTATTATAATGTTGTAAAATTAATTTTCAAACAAGTAAACAAGATTATCATGTTTACTATGCAAGCTAATTTCGTACTCGATAAATTGTACGCTGTCTACATAAATTCTTTTTTGTAACATTGTCGAATAGATGAAATAATTTAGAATTTTTTTATATAACAAATAAATTTATATATTAATCAAGAAGTTAAAAATTTAAAGTAAGATTTTACTTGTTCAGTCGATAGACTCATTTTTATTGAAAATAAAATTTAAATAAATAAACACGTAATTTAGTATATGTTTGGCACCATTTAAATTATAATTTCAAATTTCAAAAACCCACAAATATAATTCTCATCCACACATTTCATGGGACCCACAACTTACAATCTACTTTTTATCCACACATTCACCAACTTTTAATATAAAGACTTAAATTATAATTTCAAAGACCTTACCGGGTTCATCAAGTTGTAAAAAGATATATATTTTGAAAATAATATTTTAAAAAATACGTATAAATTTATTGTGATTTTTAAATTCTTATAATATATTTAATAGTACTTAAATATTAATTTTATTTATATATTTTATAAAACTCACTGTTTATAATTTTTTATTTTATTAACAAAACAAACACATCGACCGGAAAGATGTGTACACGGTTATACCAGATAATGTAATAGGGAGTATGCATGTTTTACACGTGTAATAATAGTCAAATATGACTGTGGTTGGAATCCAAATCATGCACCGATCTGGTCAATGGATTCAATTTCAGAAAGTGACGCAATTGTCCCATTTATTTTATTTAATTATTTCTTTTTCTTTTTCTTTTTCATTATGCGGGAGGTGAGATATTAGGCTACTTATCAGTTACCTTTTATATTATTTTTTGGAAGAAGAAATTCAGTTACTTTTTGTTAATGGAGGCTCAAAGTCTATAGCTGACTCTAAAAATGCTGACAGTTTTAGTCAATATTTAGTAGTGTTGAAATTATTTTTTAAGTATTTATAATAAGAAGATTTTATAGATTGTATAAATAATAAATGTATATTAAAATGTGAGTCTCACAAAATATGTAAAAAAAAAATATGTTTGATTAATTTGATCAGCTTAATTTATAATTTAAATAATACTAAACAATTACTAAAATGAGTTTGGCTATTTAGGTTCAGACAACATACCTAACATGATATAATCAAGTTCGATGCATTTTTTTTTTTACAAGGATTGAATCACAAATGTAAGTCTTGATGACGATAAATAATTTGTATTGATCCAATGTGTCATGGGCATTGTTATAATAATCACCGGGACAAATGTCATGTACTAATTAGATGAGTGTAAAGGAGGGGCCGAGATAAGTGTCATGCACTTATTGGATAACTCATCCAATAAGTGCATGACACTGTTCCGATGATTATTATAACAACGCTCACCGAAAGATTAAATCAAGGTCCATCACTTTATATCTCAATCTTTTTTTTATAGTTCTAGGTATGTCACCTCTAATAAATAAAGAGGAGTTAGAAATATTTAACAACAAATATTTTTTATTAAAATATTGAATTAAATATTGTCTAATGAAAGTAATATTAAAATTTAGTACATTGGTTTGAGTTGTGACTATTAAATTTTATTATTTATAATGTTATTAATTTATCGAATATTACTGTATTAATATTGTCTTATTAATAATTTGTCTTTTTCAATTATATGATGTCTATTTTAAATATATCTTTGTAAGATATAATATATAAATTACAATTATAAGTGTTCTACCAAATTTTCATCCAATCCAATCTTTCTTAGTTTCTATATTTTGTTTCACATGAAATTCTTGATTCGTTTTGAATCTTTCATTCTTAAGTTTGAGAGTTCATTAATTTTGGCCTTGTAGTAGTGCTCAAACCTTGAAACAATTGTAATTCTCAAGTGGGATATAATAATAATAATAATTATTATTATTTTAAAAAGGTGTCTAGATTCGTAATCTCATTTTGACTGTAATGGGCCTTTGGGCTCAAAATAGAGCCGAAGAAAGAGGAAGAGTTCAATAAAGGAAAGTGTTCATAATTTTGCTAATTTTATATAAAAATATTATAATTACTTATTAACATTTTAAGTTTCAAATACAAAGAATGTAATAAATATAACACATATATTTTTATAAAAAATATAACAACAAGTGTTATAAAAATAAAAATAGTATTTTTAGAATAAAAAAGTTAAATATTATTTTTAAAATTATTTTATATTTTATAGTGTATGGTGAAAATATTCCAGGAAATTGAGATAGCCCCGTATGGAGTTTTGAGGACCAACCACACTCGTCGCCGCATTGTGGCCACCCCGACCATGGAGATGACCGTGGAGTGGTCTAGCAACCTAGAGTCACCTAATTCTAGCCAACTCTACTTTGGAAACTTCAAAGTAGTTCTTGGTTACTTGTTAGTGCATCCTTGTAACAAATATTTACTAGTTTGTGTTAGTGTAGGTTGTTACTTCAAATTAATTATTGGTTAATTGTTACTGTATTTTGTTACGAAGGTTTATTAGTTTGTGTTGCTATAAATTGTAACTTCAAATTAGTCTTTCTACCTTCTTTTCGAAGGAGCTATAAGGATTTCTTACTGAGAAGTTTGGGCATTTAATAACACCAATATGTTGCAGCTCGTAATCTTCCATGTTAATTGGTGGAAATTTATTTCGATAAAAATAACACGTTAATGTGATTTTTCATTGTTTTTCCTTGTATTAATGTTGCACCCTTCGTCCCTATTCTCCACGCAAGAATCATATTGTATGAGAGCGCTGAAACTAAATATCGCAACATTGAATAGTTTATGGAGAATTTGAATTTCAAATTTGAGATTGTGAGAAATTTTTATAAGATTTTCAATTGAAAATACTACATTGATTTTCAAGAAGGAACATTTCATAATAAATAACAGAGATTTTAAATGTTTAGTATTTTTCAATTGACACCACTGTAATTTTTGATTATTTTATACAAATCAATATATTTCAATTTTGGTCCATGCACTAGTGGATATTTGTAAATTTCCCATTTAAATATATTTTTGTATTTAATTGTTTTTTACATATTTTTGTAGTAATATTTCACATTTTCTTTAATGTTAAACATGTTTTCAGTTGATAATATCTATTAGTATATTGCACTAGTATTCTCCTGTCCCGCCGTTAGCCAGTAACACCAAATATACTATTTCTTCTGCGCAAAAAATATAATATTTTAGCAAACTCTACCAAAAAGCTATACAAGATTTGTCTATGGAGTATTTTTAGCATTGATTTGAAATTCAATTTTCTTCACCTTGAATTCAATTTACGTTTTTTGCAATAATTGAAGGAAAATTTTCTCGCGTTTTAATGTGGTGGGAGTTTTGTTTTTTTCCAACAATTTCGTTTCTTTTCAATTTTATTCGTACATGCTATTTTCAACTTTTCAGTAATTCGCGCAGATAGTCTTTTCTGACAATTTTGTTCTTCAATTTAAATAAACTAAAAAATAAAAATAAAATGAGAATTTGCAATAGAGGTCACTAACCTTCAAAAATATACAATAACGCCCTAAACTTTCTTATCCTAGCACATAAGTCTTCAAACCTTTCAATAAATGTGTGGTTGAAAGACTTGACGAATTTTGCTCAGAGGATCGTTACTTAACCAACATTTCCTTTGACTAATTTTAATGAGGATAAAATAGTTTTTTTATATTTAATTATTTAAAACCATTAAAAAAGAAGAAACAAAAATAAATAAGATAAATGATTTAAAAAAATCTTAATCTTCTCCAACTTCTCCCCATCCCCCCAAAAATGAAAAAGACAACAAAAAACAAAAACAAAAAAAAAACACTACCGCCTGAAACACAAAAACCATGGTTCCACCATTTCATCTTCCAAAATCTCTACTCCTCTTCTAGTCCAGAAAATAGGAAAAACTAGAAAAATTAATTCCTCTTTCTCAAATCTCTAATATTCCATTCCAGATTGAACTTCGTTTATCGTTTCCCCAACTTACGGTTTTCAATATTCAAATATTAATTGTAGATCGAGTTTGTGGTAATTGGTTTCAAACATTAATGTAATTGCATGGCTGTGTTGGCTAAAAGGCCGTGTCAAACAAGCCAAATTGGAAAAGTGCATAGCTTATAAGATTTAAGTTAAAAAGACCTCTTTTACATACAAAAGACTTACATGCCCTCATTAATAAGATCCGTTAACAAACCATCAATTAACGTACTATTTGTTAACAGACCATAAACATGCCACTTGCCTGTTAATTGATATGTGGTCTATTAAAGCCAAAATTAACAAACCACGGGTCTGTTAACATGTCAGAAGTATGTTAACAGACCATTGCGAATTTACACATTTTAAACTGATTTTTCAATTAATATACTTCAAATGAACTCAAATTTACAGAAATTTAAAACAAAAATCATAATTCATACTCGGATGTATATATATTTTCATGATTTATACCATAAAATTCTTAATTTCTACCGTGAATTAAAAGAAGAAGATAGAGACATATGACTTTTTACCTTGAAATAAGATTTTTTACATAGATGAAATGAGTTGGATTCTAATTTTGAAATAGATTATATTCTAACTTGGAAATCTCTTTTTCATCATACAGCAACATATGAATTTGAAAATTATTTGAAATACAATAAGTAGGGAAGAGAAGATGGAAGATAAGACAGAGAAGACAGTTATATTTGATAATTTGCAGGATAAAATGGTCAACGACCATTTATAAAATTTTGCTAGGTCACCCAACCATTTAGCAATATTCCCACATATATGTGAATGTATGTATATTTATGTATATGTGTACTAAATTACGTATATGTAAAATTGGCTTCTTGCATTTGGATTTGCTACACGATGTTGGATACGAAATTTTTGGGTACGAGGGTGGTGGCGAATGGTGGTTGAGGCAATGGGAGTGAGGCCCCAAAAAATTTTCGAATAATCGGAAAAAAAAAAAAATTTTTTTATTGTTATGGTCAGGTGTATTTTAAACCATGGCCAGGTAGAAAAACCACATCTTGGCCTCACTTCTTGGGTTGAGGCAATGGGTGTGGGCGGCGATAGGTAGGGTAGAAAAATTCTGTAAAACTCTTGAAATGGTGACCCTCCATTGAAAAATATGGTACAATTTTTCATTAGCTTGGGGAGAGTTGCAGTGGGTTTTGGTGATGGTTGGGATGAGTGAAGAGGGTTAAACTAGTGAAGATTTGGCAACGACTAGAGGTAGGTGGGGGTATGGTGGCACTACACTGTCGATTTGTGGTGGTGGTGAGGCGGGGTGGAAATTGGAAAGATTGGAGAAGATTAAGATTTTTTGTTTTTTGTTTTTGTTTTTTAAAATTATTTATTTATTTATTTATTTTTTATGGACTTAGGTGTTAGAAGAATTAAAAGTTAAAAACCTTATAGTACAATTTTGAATGGTTTAGGACTTCTGTAGTAATTTTTTTTTCTTTAAATTTTTTGCTGTTATAATTTGTTGTGAAGACCATTTAGGTGAATTACTAAAAAAATTGAGATGATAAAAACGAATAAAATTAAATAAAAACAAAATTGAGACAACCTTAAAAAGCTGCAAATCCTAAATGCAATCCATTACTTAAGCAATACTATCTAAAAGATTCATATGGAATATTTCACTATACATTTTGTAGTTTTCTAAACTCCATCTCTATATAAGGCTGAATGACTGAACTGCTGCAATAAAATTGTCTTTATGTTTGTCTTTTTTGTTTTTTTAAGTAAACATCATTTTCGTAGTACTCAGTGAATCAACTCAATTGAGAATCTAATAAAAATCACAGTCCTCAATCTATTGGAAATATAGCAAATAGGTCTATTTTTTAAACTGCTGCAGTTCTTTATGTTTTATTTTTGTAGCACTCCAGATTTTAGTGGACAATTTTACCTTTTTCTCTGATTACACAGCTAAAACTTACAATCTGCTAACTCATAATTGTAACAATTTAGCAATGAAGTTGCACAAATTTAGATCGGTGATTCTATAAGGGACTAAATTTTGAATCTCCTAAATGAAATTATGAGTTGTCTTTTGAATCTTCCAAGTAGTTTCTTTTTATCAGTTATTTACTTTTTATTTAAAAAAGATAAGGGTGATTTTGTTTTCTTAACAATAAATTAACTTTTTAATCAAAGATAAGAGTAAAGTTGTCTACACACGATCTAAATACAACAAAAATAAAACATGAAGGACTGCTGTCACCAATAAAGTAGATTGGGGACATACTTGCTACATTTCTAATAGGCTGGGACTCTAGCTGTAATTTTTCCTAAAATCAATTGTTGAGCAAGAAAAAAAGGCTTACCATTTGTTTGATTTTGTTTAAAAATTTGTTAAAAAAATGAAATTAAAATCAATAATTAATTTTAATCATAATCCACAATTTTTATTAACTTTTCAATCATATATGGTATCGATTTTTATCAAAATTTTAAAAAATAATTAATTTTTAGCAAAATCAAACGGGTGACACATCACTTATGTCTTCAATTTTCACTTCTTATAGCACTTATATTTCCATCTTTTCTTTGTTGCATTATTATCTTCAACATTCTATTAATTAGCACATCTCATCTGTTTTTCGTCTAAATTTTTTTTTAGGAGGGCCTAAAAAAACTTATTTGTCTATCATACTTTTTAATAAACAAAAAAATAATAAATACAAAAATGTGACAACTTTTTTCCTCTTGTGATATTTGGTTAGAAAGTGACAATATATGCTAATTAATGAGAGATTAAAAATTAAAATTTGATAAAAAAAAGTTAAGGATAAAAGTGCTACAACAACGAGTGAAGGTTGAAGATTTTAAATATAATTAAAATGTGATCTAAATATAAAAAAATAAAATAATAATAGGTGGGTACCCCTCTAATGAAGTTTCATATGAAAACTCTATCAAATGCAAAAAAATGCCAAAAACACAAAATGCCGGGAAAAAATGGAATTGTTTCAAATCAAGTGGCTCCCACTGCTGGCTCCTGATGCCGGCGCGTGTACAATCAAATATACAACCGTCTCAATGAAAAGAAGACATTTGTACTATGTTTGAATACCTCAAATTCTGAAAAAGAATAAAAAGCTTAAAATTTTTGAGTTTCTGCCAGCTCCCCACCAAACAAAATAAAAAAAAAAACTTTGTTCAGATTTGTGGGTCTTTCATTTTTCTTGTTTTTGACGAAGTTTTTTAAGGCTATGGTGAAGTGAAGGATTATGGGTTCAAGAAAGAATTGTAGTAGTAGTAGTACTAATTATGATTACTCTTTCAAGATATTGTTGATTGGTGACTCCGGTGTGGGAAAAAGCAGTCTTCTTCTTACTTTCATTTCAAACTGTCAGCAGTTTCATCAAAATCTCTCTCCGACAATTGGTATAATTTCTCTCTCATCATTGTTTTGAGGTTTGTGTGTTTTTTGCTGTGTCTCTTTATTCGTTTGATGGGATTTCCAATTGCATATAGGGAGTTCAGAGTTGAAGATGGAAAGGAAAATATGTGAAAAAGTTCTTCTTGGGAGCATGTTTGGCTAAGCTTTTAAGTAGCTTTTTGGCTTCTTTTTAACTTTAAACTAAGCCAAACATGCTTAATATTTTGAGCTGATTTGCTTTTCTTTTACTTTTTATTTGTTTTATTATGTTTTACTCCTCCTACCATTTGATTTGATGGCTGGTAAGGTGTAGCATATAGTATTGAACAATATGAAGCTAGAAAAAATAAGTTAAAATTGGTTAGTGTAAAGTCGAGCCCTGTTCAATACTGCAGTTGAGTGTCACACACGTAGTTATTTGGAGCTATATGTGTCATTCTTATTGAAGGAAATTTCAAAAGTGTAGTGCTTGATAGAACTTTTTCATCATGTAAGGTTATTTCCACAAAAAAAACTATATAAATTGATATCAAATTATGCTAATTTTTTATAACAGTTGATTAGGACATTTGATCTGCATTTTTTGATCTTTGAGGTATATTTTCCTATGTCCAGGAGTGGATTTCAAGATAAAGCTGCTAACAACTGGTGGAAAAAGATTGAAGCTAACAATTTGGGATACAGGTAACTGAAATATCGACTTAATCTCGAAATGAAATATAGGTGAAATTTCAAAATTTATGTTTTGTAAAGTGGAATTGGTATTAATTTAATTCAAATATGATGGAATCATTTCCGAATCTAATTCCAATTTCATGCTGCCAAAAAGTTACCTATTGACTTATATGAGTTAACATTACAATGCAGCGGGGCAGGAAAGATTTGGAACATTAATGAGTTCGTATTACAGAGGCGCACATGGAATCATTCTCGGTATGCTACCTTAACGACGTAATGCTTTACTTGAAAAAAAATAGTTCCGGAGGTGATATATTGAAGTTTCTTTAGTTGAGTTCCATATGCGAGGTGTACTATCTGTGGAAAGCCACATGAGTCATTAACCTTTACCACATTCGCAATTCTATTACTGGTTGTTTCTTCTTAGCAGTGGCGGACTGTCTTGTTTCCGAATTGGGCTATAGTCCAGCCTAAAGTTTAGGCAGTTTTTATTTTTCCTTAAAATATTTAGCCCACACCCGAGCTCTGAACTCCAAGATTTAGTTCTAGTTCCGCCTCTACTTGTTAGTTACATCTCTTCTAATGTTTCACCAATCTAGTTAATTTTTCTCTGAAATCATACAATTTCGAATCGATAAAATAGAAGGTTTCGTCCCCTGTATATTCTGTTGGTAGTTTATTGCCATTATTCACCATGTCCATTTATTGGAAGTGCTCATTATGAGATTTACCAATCTGGTCATGTTTTTATAGTATGATGTATCTGTTGGTCTTTACACTGCTGTGGAAGAAACTACTGGATTATTTCATTGCTTATCACAGTTTATGATGTAACAAGACGAGAGACGTTTACGAATCTATTGGAGATATGGGCCAAGGAACTAGAGTTTTACTCGACAAATCCCGATTGTATCAAGATACTAGTTGGGAACAAAGTTGATAGGGTGAGTTGTGTGGCTATCCCATCATGCATGTTTGTTATATATTACTGATGAATTGAATAGTAATAATAAACAAGAATATATCTTTATTTTTTATTTTTTCAGTCTGTTGACCTCTGCATGCCAAATATATGCTTTGTTCATTAGCACAATCAGTGACACCGCCATGAACACACGCACAATACCTGTGAAAATGGATCTGTCATTGGCTTCCTCTGATATTTCCTATCGCCTCCTCATTTCTTTCTTCTTTTTTTTTTTTTCTGTTTTTGCAAAGGGGGATGTATTTTTATATTTCGAATGCATGAAAATGAACTTTTGAAACTCCATGGGAGCACAGGCACATTTTTGAGTTATTAGTAGGAGGAGTGAGTCAACATTTGTTTTTCGGTTTTCATACTCTTTAAAGAAATAATATATACTTCTATTTTCAGGATACTGAGAGGGCAGTTACTGTGGAGGAGGGGTTGGCTCTCGCTCAGAAGCACAAGTGTTTATTTCTCGAATGCAGTGCTAAGACTAGAGAAAATGTGCAGCAGTGCTTTAAAGAGCTAACAATGAAGGTATACCTGAAAAGGAACACTTCTGTCGATATACCTTAATATTAACGTTAGATAAGCTGTAGAATATGTAATTTTGGACTTAGTTTCACAAGATAGGTGGTACATTTTTGGTTGTTTTTCAGTCTATCCATGAAGCATGAAGTATCTTTAATATAGTTATTAGCGAACAAATTATGATAGCATTTGTGTCTTTCTGAAACAATTAGTTACAAGGAGAATGAAGGGGAGCAATTATACTAAAGAAGTAACATGTAGTGCAACTTCATAAGCCATTTTCTTCCTTCCCCTCGAACTTAGTAGCATTTGAGTATTCTTTATCTTCCTAAATGATGTCTCGAATGTCCGTAAAATGCAGAAATAGGTAGATTTAATATGAAAAGGTTATCATTTCTTAGAAATTAATCTGTTTGTCCAAGTCTCATCCAAAGGACGTGAATCTTGCATCAGTGAGCAGGTGTGCAGCATGCATTGCTAGATATCAGGCCTTGTTTTCGTATTTGATATGATCAAATGACTTAATGCTTCAAAAGCTAATATATTCATCATGCTTTAGTGTTGTACTATGTGGAACCCAATCATACTGATCGCCCATCAAACTTTGGAATAAGGCCACTTTTAAGGATTTTAGGGGGCAGGTTTTGAGTGTGAGAGGCATGAGAAACACCTCGTACTCTTTTTCTCCATTATAGTGAAAATCTACACGGGGAGTGGATGTAGCTTTCCACATTGAATGTGAACCACTATAAATTTGTGTGCTTGCTTTGCTTATTTTCTCGATAGCAATTTGTTTATTACTGCTATCGTAAGGGATTATGGCTTAATCCCTAACATTTAGGATTATCACCAATCTTTTTGTTGCTTAGTATTTCATTGATGTACTCTCTCTTCCATTACAGATCCTGGAAATACCTAGTCTATTGGAGAAAGGGTCTACGCCCGTGAAGAACCAAATTTTGCAACAGAAACAAGTTTGTCATGCGCAGCATAACAGTAATTGCTGCTCCTAGTCGAAATGCTTAGAGACAGAAGTCTGGAAATGCAGTTGAGAATGGGGAAAGAAGGAACTCCTAAGATGGGCATCCTGTAGAAACATACTTGTCATCCCTCACCATTCGATAGACTTGAACAAGGATCTTGGTCGTGGAATTTTTTTCTCTCTGTATTTAAATTTGGATGGTTTTGCTTCTTCCATTCTTTTAATCTTTACGGAATACATGATATATATGTTTTATAATCTTTGCTTATGAGAAGAATATATAGGGTTCATATGGCTTAACATTTTTGTAAATTTACACACATTAAACAGATTTTATCATCCTAGGTGAGTGGATTTCGAATAATGTTGTCACTGGTGTTTGATTGATATCTCATCTGGCTACTTGTAACTATCTGAGTTCGTTGGGATTTTAAAACCCGACATGGGATGCAACTCTCATTTTCTTTTAGGACAGAAACATTGATATACGTGGGAGAAAATATTTGCAGCTTGAATACAACCAAGGACTCACAAAACTAAGTGTACCCTAATGGGTGATATTTATGTCGGGTAAGGTGGATTGTGCGAGGTTGGATAATATAATCAGACAAATGAAGTTGTAATTTTGTCTATTATACTGACTACTCTCGTGTCTTGTTTATTACATCTATATATTCTTAAAGGACTACTCTTGGAATCAGATGAGGTGAACACAAGTATGCATATAGATTTATGTCTGGCTTCTCTAGACTTATTAGGTAACTTATATTCACGTGATTTAAGAGATTTAAATGTGAGTTAGACTAGTTAAGCGATTTTATCTGGATTAAATATAAATAAAGTTAACGTGTTATATAGATAGACAAGATTCAAGATTTCAAAGTTTCAAAACCAAAAAGATTCAAGAGTTCATCACCCAGAAAGATGCAATACGAAGGCGTGAGGGATTGAATTGAGTCGAGTAAGAGAATTGGAAGAGCGGAATACTTGCTCTTGGATGGGACGCATGGGTGGAAAAAGGATGGTACCCCATTTCCTGCCCCCCCAAATTAGTTGATAGATAAATGGTCATCTTATGTCGAACGTGCCACTTCAATCTTTGTACAAGACCATTTGCATGTGGTGCCGAATTCCTAGATGCATTGCGCATCCTTGGAAAAAAATGGCTAATTTGCCAGTGTATCGCACCACATAATTTCACTTTGTACAAGACCATTTGCATGTGGTGCCGAATTCCTAGATGCATTGCGCATGCAATTTGCCAGTGTGTCGCACCACATAATTTCACGTGGTCACCGAGATTTGTGAAACTTTTTGACAAAAATTTAAATAAGGTCCATAATAAATTGAGATGTTTTAAAATATAATTTTTTGACAGACTTACAAGCCAAAAAAAGATACATTTTTCTTCTTCTTCATTGAATGAAAAATTGATTGAAATTTGTGTTAAGTATGAAGTTTTGTTTGGCACTTGAAGGCATCATATTTGAGGTGAAGGTTGTCCTAATATTTCATTGGATTGTTATATATATAACTAATCTCTTGTAAACAAATATCATTATTCATTACAGTGAAAATATTACAACGGCTGAAGATATGACATAGTCTCACATTGAGACGAACTTGTATAAATCGTTTTTATTTTTTGCCCTTTTATTTATAGCTCCAATTGTAACAATTTGGAAAATCGTTTTGATTCAAGATAGAGATTTCTAACATAATGTTTAAAGAAAAAATTGCACGGTCTACAATTTAAAAACTAGATTAAGGTAGATAATGTAGGTTAGATTTGAAATTATTTTTTATATAGGTTCATTTCACATATAAATATAGTGATTTAATAATAGGGATTTTTCATAAATAAACCACTTTTTAAAAATAATTCTAATTTTATCAACTTAATAAATTTATTCTAAAAATACTACATTCTTAAAATTATATTAATTAATAAAATAATAAATTAAAATAAAATCTATACCACAAAATATATATATTTCCACGTGAATTCACTTAAATTTGCATTTAAGTCCTTTATTATTTGCACAATAAGTTCTTCATCTTTATAAAATTTTCACATTAGTCCCTATACTTCATCTTTCATTTCAATTTAGGTCCTTTTTATTTGCAACCCAAGTCATTCAACTTTTAAATTTGTACAAATTGGTCCACATATTTATACTTTTATATCAATTTAGTCCTTTATAGTATCACTATGTGATACATATATTACAAATGATATTGTATATCAATGTTTGATACAAATGTTACAAATAATATTTTGTAACAATCGTATTACAAATTAAAATATAAAATATCGGTGATCAAAATATTAATTAACGTAATAACGTGTATTGTGTAAAATAACATAATATAATTTGTAACATATTCGGTTATACAAAATATTATTTGTAACATTTGTATCAAAACAAGATGTCTACAATATGATTTGTAACATTTGTACTGCAGATTACGATCTTAAATAGAAATTGTTACAATCTATTCTAACTGCAAAATCAACTCTAAGCGATAAGTTCGTTATAAGATGATATAGATATGAAACACAATGTTAAATTTAACAAATAAAACTATTGATTTCATCATTTGTAACATCGTAACATCGATGATACAAAATATCAATTCACGTATAACGTGTGATGTGTAAAATAACATAATATAATAGGTAACGTATTCAATGATATAAAATATCATTTGTAACATTTAGTATCAAATCTTGATACAAAGGACTAAATTGATATAAAAGTATAAATATGGGGACCAATTTGTACAAATTTAAAAGTTGAAGGACTTGAGTTGCAAATAAAAAGGACGAAATTGAAATGAAAGATGAAGTATAGGGATGAAGTGAAAATTTTATAAAGATGAAGGACTTATTGTGCAAATAATCAAGGACTCAAAAACAAATTTGAGTGAATTGACGTGGAAATAGTTATTTAATTTTAATTTATTATTTTATTATTTAATATAATATTAATTATGTAGTATTTTTGGAATAAATAAGTTAAGTTGTTAGATTTAAAATTATTTTAATATTTGTAAGTAGTGGGTGTAATATCCAATTAATAATAATAAAAAAAAAAAACAATTGGGCCAAAAATTTTGGACCTGAATGGCTAGGGCCAGGGCCGGCCCTGTGTACATGATGCAAGCATGATACTGTTGTAGATGTACGTATTATTGGTGGGAGTAATGAATGTGCTCTATCTATGAATTGGTCTTTTGAGCGGAAATGTTTATAAAGCTGTTCCAATTTTAACCTGCATTCTGTTGAATCATTTAGAATTATTGTGGCTTTTTCATTTGGATCAACCTCCTAGTCGCATTTCAAAAGAAGACGAACACAAGTTTCTTTACGGTATCAACAAAGCCACAGTTGGCTTGCAGACCCTGAGTTTTCAAGGACACCTATGATTTTCGACTCGTAGTTAAAGTTGGGAATTTTGGCTTATTTTGGATTCGTTCTACGATCCTCTTTCAATGAAGCCCCAGGTAGGCAAAAAACAAGCTGTACATGAGAAACTAGACACATTGTTTTCTTCACATTCCTCTTCTGGCAGGCTGCTATTCGGGTTGAACTTTTCAATTTATCTACTTTGGACAATCCGTTTGAACTTTCTGCACAAAAGGCTTGCCAGCATCAGACAGGTTTGAGAATATATTTAAATCTTCTAGCCTTACACAGGAAGAGCTTTATTGTATTTACGTCTACCTTGTTACGACTTCTCTTCAGTCACGATACTCGACTTTTGCAATGGCTTCTTTTAGTCTTTGCAGGAGGCTTATTCTTGCATGCTCAATATTGTTGGCCATTCTTGTTTCTGGAGTTAAATGTGTTGACATTTTTCATGAGTGGATTGTTTCAGCTGATTACACTATCAAGCCTGTCTCAGTTTCTCAGCCTGTATGCTTGCAGTCGCTTAAACAAGTTTATTTATCGTTTCTTTCAGTATATCGAGAAATGAATCAAACAGAGCAAGAGCACTAGAAAAGAATTTAAGTTGATCCCAAATTTATTGTATATACGCACTAACTGTATGTAACTGTGGATGTCAGGTTATTACAATCAATGGAATGTTTCCAGGGCCACTCATCAATGCCACAACCAATGATTTTGTTCATGTCAATGTGTTTAACAATCTGGATGAACCTTTACTCATAACATGGTAAGAGTACAGGAATTCATGCATCTTTTTGTTTAGTAGTTTTATTTGAAAGTGGGATTTAAAAAAAAAAACTCCGACATGTTTGATAATATAGATTTAACACAAGTATATTGTCAAAATTTTGTTCGTTGTAATGTCTAATCCAGTTGACTACTACGGTACCTACCAATTTTCAGGAATGGCATACAACAGAGGCTTAATTCATGGCAGGATGGAGTTTCCGGCACAAACTGTCCAATTGAAGCCGGGAATAACTGGACTTATGTATTTCAGACCAAAGATCAGATCGGTACCTTTACATACTTCCCCTCGATTAATTTCCACAAGGTTTCTGGAGGATATGGACCGATTCGCGTCAACAATCGGAATGTTATTCTCGTGCCTTTCCCAAAACCGGAAGCTGAATTCGATCTTCTTATTGGCGACTGGTTTGAAGCTAATTACAAGGTAAATCATCATCACACACTCATTAGTCGACAAGTGGATTGGTTTGGAATTTTGAATTTTTGGATTTTTTTTTTTTTTTTTTGATAAACAGACAATTAGGTTAGTGGTGCAAGAGAATTGGGTTTTTCCTGATGTGATGCTGATGAATGGTAAAGCGCCTTACGGATATTCAAATGCCACGGTCTATGAATCTTTTGCTGTCACAAAAGGTAAGAAAATGTGGTTCTTCTTCTGTTCTTGATGCTGATTTATATGTCAATTATGAGTGGAATAGTTTTACATTTCCATCACATTCTTGAAACTTCAGTCAGCCATTTTCTCCAATTCGTCATCCCTCAACTCAACTCGAGTACTATTGGCATGTTTGATAGGTTGGTTTGGACACAGTTAAAGAAGAAACATAGATTAAAATCGGTGTAGGTTGTAGGTATCCAGTGCTGCACCAAGCAATGCATTGCTAGCATATTTGGTATGCTGAAATTGGGCTGAAATCTTGTTTCTCGTATCAATATTGCATTTTGGCATGTTTCTTAAAATGTTAAATTCTTGTCTACTATACTGTCTAGTACTTCGTAATGAACATGACTTTTATGTATTGTTATGTTTCAAACCGGTATCTATATGGATTTATGTGCAAATCTTGATCCCATATACAGGGAAGACTTATCGAATTAGAATTTCAAATGTGGGAAGTGTATTCAGTTTCAACTTCAGAATTCAAAATCACAAGATGGTGCTAGTTGAAACAGAAGGGTCATACACTAACCAGATCATATTGGATTCTCTTGATGTGCATGTTGGCCAGTCCTATTCTGTTCTTGTTACTGCCAATCGAGATGAAGCTGATTATTACATGGTTGCTAGTCCAAAATTGTACAATACCATCATCAGTAACACCCCCAATCTTGTTGGAAAAGGGGTATTACACTATGCCAACTCCATTGCAAAAGTCCGGGGGCCTGTTCCAAATGGACCCGATCCATTCGACATAGAGTTTTCGATAAATCAAGCTAAATCTATCAGGTCAGTAATTCGTATCATAAATTTTTGCTATTTAACTTGTTTCAAACACATTAAATAGCATTTTGTTGTTGTGGATAAATAGATGGAATTTGACTGCCGGAGCTGCAAGGCCTAATCCACAAGGCACGTTCAATGTATCGAACATAACCTTAACACAGACCTTTATCCTCCACGGATCAAAAGCTGAAATTAATGGCATGCTGCGCTATGTAGTCAACAATGTGTCGTATTTTACTCCAGATACTGCATTAAAACCTGCGGACTACTTGAGAAATGGTTCCGGTGTATATGAACTCGATGCATTTCCCGTCCGTTCTGTCAACGATGCTGCTACATATGGAACTTCTGTTGTAACAGGGATCCATAAAGGATGGCTCGAAATTGTGTTCAAGAATGATCATGAAGTAATGGACTCTTGGCATTTGGATGGCTTTGGATTTTATGTTGTCGGGTAAGGTTTTCATTGGCATATGGATGTCATTTATTCCACTAATGTCCAATACTACATACCAAACATGTACTAACTGTGTTGAGGTTGTTGACTAATAGATTTGGCGAGGGAGAATGGACACCGGAATCCCGCAATACCTACAACCTCTACGATCCAGTTGTTCGATCGACAGTTCAAGTGTATCCTAGTAGATGGACTGCTGTGTATGCATTCCTTGACAATCCCGGTATGTGGAATTTGAGATCACAGAATTTACAGCACTGGTACATGGGACAAGAACTATATGTACGGGTTCATGACGACGATCCCAACCCCGCCAAGGAGCGTCCACCACCTGAAAACCTCCTTTTATGTGGTTAGTACCGGATACTGATATGTATGTATGTGTGCGCGTGCTCTTATGTTCATAAACACACTTTTTTAACACAAGTATATTTCTTGTACCATTACAGGAATATTCAATGAATCTCCTTCTCCAACTGGTGCACCTGCTCCACAGCCAGGATGGTGATAAACAGCATTGGATTTCTGGATTTTCTGATGCCTCCATATTTATTTTTCATTGTATATCTGTTAGGTAACAAGCATTAATAAGAACTGTTAGGTAACGGAGTTATCATTATTTAATTGAAAGAGAAATATAAATTAAATAATTTAATAGCCGTAAACTCACTTGTACAGAGCACGACCCATATATGTGTGTGGCCTTAAATATTTTAGGCGGATTTGAAGTGTGCATGGATTTACGGTAGCTCCTCTTAGCAACATACATATTTCTATCAGTTACACCCTCTCCACCTCTCTTTCACTTTCTGTGTATCTCTCTCTCTCTCTCTCTTTCTCTGTCTACATTTTCATTTTCATTCTCATTCTCTCTCTCTCTCTCTACATATAATTTATCAGTCTACGGTGGCGGTGGTGGTGGGAGGAGGCGAAATATGGAGGCTCCGGCGGACGTGGCTGAAGGTCCTTATAAAGACCTTACCCACATCGTCAAGGGCGTGCGTACAAAGAGACAGAGGCCTCATTCCCCAATTTCTTCCATCATAAGAAGCAACGGAGATGGGCCTTGCGCCACCATTCGCCACTACAATAATAATCCCAGCTCTTCACCTGACCGGGAGAGCATAAGCATTACGTCGGAAGATGAAGACACCGCCAAATGCTTACTACTCTTGGCTCAAGGTCATCATTTTCCACCAAAAAACAAGATTGATCATGATCAAGATTATAAATTCAACAGCAAAAGATATATAGAAACATCGTCAACTAGTGGAAACAAGGCAGGGATTTTTGTATATGAATGCAAGACTTGCAGCCGCACATTTCCTTCTTTTCAAGCACTCGGCGGCCACAGGGCCAGCCACAAGAAACCTAAGAACATGGCGAAAAGAGCATTTTTTCTGTCTGATTCAGAAGATGATTTTTCATTCATTTTGCACAACAAAAACGACACCAAAATGTCTTCTCCTACTTCTCTTCAACCTGTTAACAACAAGAAGAATTCGTCTTTTCCTTCTTTTAAGGTTCATGAATGCTCTTATTGCGGGGCTGAGTTCACGTCCGGACAGGCTTTGGGAGGTCATATGCGGCGGCACAGGGGGGGCAGCGGCGGAGGCCCTGCAGTTGCTGCAGCCAACACAACCTTGTCTTTGAGTCCAGTTGCTGCAGCCAACACAACTTTGTCTTTGAGTACTCCTATGAGCCAAGCTTCCTTCGAGTATTACAATCAAGAATCCGAGGAATCGAAGAAGACAACAAGAAATTCTTTGTCTTTGGATCTTAATCTTCCGGCCCCAGAAGATGAGCATAAACAACAGCAACAAAAAGAAGCAGAATTTATTTTTTCTACCACCACAGCATTGGTTGACAACAAAATCTGGTAGGACTAAGCTCTCAACAAATTCTTTCCATCCCCCCTATCCACATGTGAATTACCTGCACACTTGGAAACTGTTAGCTTGCAAAGACAAACGTTCCAGAGAGAGGTGGTCCAGCAGCTGTCTCCATTTCGACGGTCAAGTCAATTGCAGGTAAATAAGAACGAGTGTGTAGTAAAAGCAAAATGTACAGAGATTTGGCTATGGATTTGATTTTTCATACAATTTTCTTCAATTTATAGAAAAACTAAAGTCAAGGGTGTTTCGAACTTTTTAACTTATTTGGACATGTGTTGCTCTATCATTGGTGATGTTGTTAAGAGTGTTTGAAAAACTACCACACCTTTTAGTAGTGAGTTGATTTCATATATATATACACAATTACATATTCTTATATGGTAATTACAAGTATGAAAAGAATCAATCAAATAAAACTAAAAGCTACAATTGTGGGTCAAAGAGAATGCAAATAGAAAGCCTTGAATTAGGGCTGAGGATCCTTAGCATGATCTCCCCCCCCGCAAGCTGAGCGTCGGATTTGAGCGGACGTGAAGCTTGGATCGGAAGAGTTCAAAGAGAGGTTTTGACCCACTTTTGGTGAAGACGTCGGCAACTTGCAAATGAGAACACATACTGAGTGCGAAGCTTACCAGTGAGAACAAGTTCACGAAGAAAGTGGTAGTTGAGCTCAACATGCTTAGCCCGTTTGTGAGAAACCTTATTGGAGCTCAAGAAGATGGCACTCTTGTTGTCACATAGGATGAGGGGCCACTGTGGAATTGAAACTTTGAGATCACTGAAGAGATGCGAGAGCCAAAGAAGTTCGGCGGCAGTGAGCGCCAAAGCACGATACTCAGATTCACAATTGGAGCGAGAAACAGTGGGTTGCTTCTTGGCACTCCAAGAAACTAAGTTGCCGCCAAGATAAATAGAGTAACCAGAGGTAGATCGGCAAGTATCAAGGCAGCCTGTCCAATCTGCGTCTGAGTAAGCAACTAAAGCACTAGGAGTAGCACATGGATGAAAAGTGAGGCCAAAGTGTAGCGTGTCTTTAACATAGCGAAGAATGCGCTTGACAGCAAGAAAGTGGACTTCAGTTGGGGAGGGGAGAAATTGACTAACAGAGTTGGCAGTGTGAGAAATATCTAGACGGGTGATGGTTAGATACTGGAGAGCACCAACAAGAGATCTGTAAAGTGTAGGATTCGAGAACAAAGGACCTTTAGCGAGCAGGTCTTTGAAACAACCACCAGGGGTGTGAAACAGGTTTCTTTGTCAAGTAGCTGAGCTCGTGTGAGAATATCCCGTGCATATTTCAGCTGACTGATGAAGATTCCATCAGACGTGGTCGTTGCTTCAAGACCAAGGAAGTAACTGAGAGGACCCAAATCCTCAGTGGCAAACTCAAAATTGAGTTTGCAAGTAAAACTGTCAAGAAGAGATAAGTTGTTGCCTGTAATAATGATGTCATTAACATAGAGAAGCAGATAGATAATGTCAGAGTGCTTATGAAAAACAAATAGTGACGTGTCTGCATGACTACAATAAAAACCAAGTTGAATAAGAAAAGAGTTGAGGCGCTGAAACCAAGCACGAGGAGCTTGCTTTAGACCGTAGAGGACTTTCTGCAACTAACATACATGATTGGGAAAGCGAGGGTCAATGTATCCATGGGGCTGCTCCATATAAACATGTTCACTGAGATGGCCATTAAGAAACGTATTTTGACATCAAGTTGGCGAAGGGGCCATTTGTTGGTCACAGTAAGAGAGAGGACAACACGAACTGTAGTAGCATTGATGACAGGGCTAAAAGTGTCAGTGTAGTCAAGACCAGGTACCTGTGTGTAGTCCTTGGCAACAAGACGCGGGCTTTGAAGCGTTCAATAGATCTGTCGGAAAAATATTTGGTTGAAACACCCATTTGGAACCCACAATGTTGGTGTTGGTGGGTCGAGGAACCAAAATCTAGGTACGATTGTTTTGCAAGGCTTGAACTTCTTCATCCATGGCAGGGAGCCAAGCAGGATTCTTAGTAGCGATTTGAATCCTTTAGGCTTAGTGGATGCAAGAAGAGCTGAAAGGAGTCCAGAGGAGCTCACAAGTCCGAGATGTGCCGGGTGGTGCATTTTGAAGATGCCAGCTTTGGCTTGTGTGAGCATAGGATGAGAAACCAATGGCGCGCAATGGCAACGATCAACCATGGGCTTCGAAAAAGCCGGTCTGAAGTCTGAGTATGATGGAGATGGACTTGTATGAGAATTAGTTGCCTGCAAAGACTCATCCACTAGATCAGTACAAATAATACACGAGGTGGATTCGAATTGAGGAGTATGTCAGGAGTTTGGTGCAGGGGAATGCAGGGGCATGTCTGTGGGAGAGAGACTTGGTTCCAAAAAATTTGAGATTTGGAGAGAGGATATGGGTTGGGCTTGGGAAGTATGGTGAAAAAGAAAGTGGTTTTCGTCAAATTGGGCATGGTGGGTAATATAGAGTTTGGAGGTGGTGGGGTCAAGGCAACGAAAACCTTTATAAGATGAATGATAACCCGTGCAAGGGATGCTACGAGGGGAAAACTTGTTGGTCATGTAATCGCATAAACAAGGATAAACACGACAACCAAATGGATAAAAGCTTTCGTAATTGGGAGAGGAACCATATAGGAGTTGAAAAGGTGACTTGCCTCTGAGAAGCGGTGTGGGCAAATGATTGATGATGTAAGTTGTGGTGCTAAAAGCATCAACTCAGAAGTGAGTGGGAATGTGAGAATGAAAAAGGAGAGCCAGACTTGTTTTAGTCACATGGCGGTGTTTCCTTTCAGCGCGACCATTTTGTGCGGGTGTATAAGGACAAGAGATTTGATGATGAATGCCAGAGGTACTAAGGTGTGCTTTAAAGCAATTGCTAGTGAATTTTGCACCACCGTCACTTTGAAAAGTTTTTATACGAGCAGAATGTTGATTTTCAACAAATTTTTGAAATTGAAGAAAAGTAGTAAAGAAGTTAGATTTTAATTTTAATGGATAAAGCCAAGTGAAACAAGAATAATCATCAATAAATAAAGCATAGTATGTGAAACCCGAATTTGACTTTACAAGAGATGGGCCTATAGATCGCAATGAATAAGATCTAAAACCTTTGAAGATCGATGTTTAGTACGAGAATAAGACAAATGATGATTCTTTGCAATTTGACATATACTACATAGGGCTGCACAAAAAAACTACAAAACCGCAAACCGAACCGAACCGAACCGAACCCGTTGGTTTGAAACCATTGGTTCGGATTCATGTAGACCCACGGTTTTTTCTCTTAAACCGAACCAAACCGTTTCAAAATAGTTTCGTTTAGGTTTCAATTTTCAAAAACCGTAAAAAATCGAACCAAACCGCTTTTAAAATTTTAAATTAAAAAATAATTTTATTAAATTATAAATGTTACAATTTTCAAAAAAAAAAAAAAAACCCAATTCACATGCTACAACAATATAAATTACAAAATGATAATTTTTACTATTAAAAAGACTCAATTCTCTAAAATTTAAAAGGCCCAATTATTTAAAATTAATATGTTCAGACTTCAAAAATGAAAAGTCCAATTTATTAACTTAGACTTTAGAGTTCAGACTCTGAAATCTGGCATGCTGATGAAGAGATGTTATGGTACTGCTACTACTTTTGCTGATGAAGCCAGAATGGGTATTACTACTTCTATATTGTTGTTTGTAAAAGTTTTGAGTTGATAAATCTATTGGCATGTTGCTAGTTTCTAACTTGCAACTATTTTTTTGTCTTTTTGTTTGTATTTCGAATTTTAGACAAATATAAATATAATTTAACATTTAACATTATTGGTTCTTGTTTAAACTTATATGTTAACTTGTTTTAAATATATTATTATAATATCGATAGGTAAACTATGGATCAAAACCAAACCAAACCACAAATAATTGTTTGGTTTGGTTTGAAAAATTCCAAACCGCATTGAATGGTTTGAGCTGAAAATATGGCACAAACCGTCCAAATCGAATCGCGTTCACCCCTAGTACTACATAACACAGGAGATGGCAATAAAGAAGTAAGATAAAGCTGTCATTTTTTATTCAGAAAAGAAATAACAGAGTGATTCACATGTCCAAGGTGAGCATGCCATAAATCATATGAAGCATGAAGAGATTTATTTTTCAGGACATAAACAAAAGTCAAATTTTCCCGTTCTAACACATATAGGCCGCCATCCCGTTTACCGGTTGCCACCACTCTTCCCGTTTGGCGATTCTGAACAGTGCAAAAATTATTAGTAAACGTAAAGGATAACGAAAAGTCAGTCGTTAACTTATTAATGGACAAAAGATTTTTAGTGATGTGAGGGACAACCAGAATGTCTAATAGTTGAAAATCAGGAGAATGGAAAAGTTTACCAGTGTGGGTAATGGGTAGGGACGCACCATTCCCAACAACAACACAATCCTTACCCGTATAAGAAGTGGACTGGTCCAAGAAAGATTGGGCTGGAGTCATATGGGCCGAGGCCCCTGTGTCTAAAAACCAATATGAGGCCTCATTTTTGGAAATGGAGCACGATGCATTTAGGCTTCGGCGAGTTGAGCTTCAGGGGTATGACCATGGCGGTCATACCGTTATCGGCACTGATCTGTTTAGTGACCCTCCACGTGGCAGATTTAGTAGCGCGGGGGTCATCTTCCATAGGAGCATCTCTGTCCTCGTCTGTTGCTACCAGTTCGAGTCGGTTGATTGCAGGAAGAAGAGCTTTGCTGGTTCGACTTTGCTGTATTTCGATTGGTGGTTGTGAACACCCCAGAGGATGGTGCATCAGGCTCCAAATATTTTTGAAAGAGCTCAAAGCTCTCTGCTTTTGGCATAAGGTTTGCAAAACATGGCAAATGAGTGAGGGCCATCTGGGCCGTGGAGAAGCTCGAGAATTCTGAGCTAAGACATCGGAGGAACCAGTGCACTTTGTTAGTGCCATCGACGGGTCGATCGATTGCATGGAGTTGATCGCAGAGGGCCTTCAAAGTGTGGGCATGCTCCGAAACAGATCTGGTGCCTCATTTCATCAGTTGCAAATCATCCTTGAGACAGATTTCACGGGCTTTGGAGCGGTGGCTGAAGGTGTTTTCTAAGGCAACCCACACCTTACGTGAAGTAGAGAGTCCAACAACTTCAGCCATGGCCTCCTCGATAAGGGAGGACAATAGAAGACTAAAGTGGCGTTGATCGGTATGTTTCCATGCCACATGTTTGATGTTTGGTGTCTGAGAATTTTCGAGGGTGAAACGGGATGGTATTTCTATAGTTCCATCCACATAGCCGATTAGTTATTAACTCTCTAAAAGGAAAAGTAATTGGCTTTTCCATAGAATGTAGTTGGAAGAGAATAATTTGATGGTAACCATGTGGATAAGAGTATTGAATGAGAGAAGAGTGGAGGAGGGTTCGGCAGCCATGGAAAGGAAAATAGGATCGTGAGAGGGATGTCAATCCGTATGGTGGCTATGATACCATAAGAGTGTTTTAAAAACTACCACACATTTAAGTGGTGAGTTGATTTCATATATATATATATATATATACACAATTACATATTCATAAATGGTAATTACAAGTATGGAAAGAATCAAAATAAAACTAGAAGCTACAATTGTGGGTCAAAGAGAATACAAATGAAAAGCCCTGAATTAAGGTTGAGGATCCTCAGCATGATCCTCAACAGTTGTCAACAACTAATTCTTGTTTCATTTTGTCTTGCAATTTTTAACGGTTTCACCCTACGTAGTAGTGGTCATTTTGCCACGTGGCAGAAAGAAATTATGATGTTTAAGCAAAAAATATGACATCACATGATTTATACTCTACTAGCCTTCCTTTAGCTTTTTAGGAAGTTAAAATATCTCTTTAAGGCAAAGAGGTTCCCTTTTCTTACCTAGCCATGAGGATTGCCAGATCGTGAGCCCCCTTTATTGAACCTTCCTTGCTAGCGATGGGGTGTTTAGCTTCGTATTCTTCGAAGAAAGTTTAGCAAAGTTCAAGATTGTCTTGATGACGTGGCTCGTGTGTGACATATGGCTTCTGAATCTGATATGGCTCGCACGTAGAATCCACGTGGGACGAGGTAGTAACAATAGTCCTCCAAGTCCGAGTCTAATATTTTTTATTAGGATTAGAACTTTTGTAATTTCCAAGTTCGCTTGATTTCTCTGGTACTATCTCGTCTTGTGCAAGTCTTTATAACTACAAGCTTGATAGTTGTATTCGCATTGTGATTATGAGGTTTGCTCAATTTCTTTGGTGTTGCTTCGTTATTTTGCGAACCTAAGAAGTTTCTGAAACGTTCTAATGTTACCCTTCCTTTACTTTGCATAGTGAAATGGTAACAATAGTTCTTAAAGTTTGAACCTAATATTTATATTGGATTTAGGACTTGGGTTTAGTTTGATATTTCTATAATTATAATTTAATCAACTTTTACTATGGTGAAAAAAGAATTTGGTGGGAGAAAGAATCAATTAAGTATTTGGTAGACACTTGTTTTAAAATAACTGTATATTTCAAAATTAGCATTTTAGCGTTTAGTAAACCAAAAGTAATTTATAGTTGTGCCATCATACAAATATTTAAATGGACATTAATTTTTAATGATGTCATTTAGTATTATTATATATTATCATTGGTAGTATTGTAAAATTTATTTTTACTTTTATAACATTATGTAATATTATTAAATATTTTTTAAGTATAATTATTTTAAAATAAAAAAATAAAAAATCTATTAAACCTCAAAATTTATAAAATTACAAAATAAAAGTATAGTCCATGAAGTAGAAAAATAATTAATTTAATTAAATACAATTAAAATTAGTATTTTAATTATCGATAATTGGAGAAGCTAAATGGATAATCTAAGAAGTTACTATTTGGCTGTTTTTCAAAATTTGCTGTTAGATAGTATAAATTATTCTATAATCAGTTTTTCTTATATTTATCAAACATATAAAACAAGTTCTGATTGTTTGACAATCCAAAATTGGGTATATAAAGTGATCTCAAACATGGCCTTAAGGTTTTCATGGAGTGTGATAAATATTGAATTGGACATGTGGCAGCTTCCTATGAGTCTTTGCAGCCAAGTTAAGGATGTGATTGTAGCCATCATCTCATCATATTTAATCTATAATGATTGTAGCCATAATCTCATATCTCCATATTTAATACCATGTGACCCCACGCACGTATGAGACATTTGATTAATCTAGACCTCCATTTAAATTTAACCATTAGAGTATTTCCAGTTTCAAGAGCTCGAATTGAGCGAACCATAGATGGTTCAGATCTCTTTTTGAGATCTAATGGTTAGGAGTTATAGTACAAAAATTTGTATTCACTTAGAACTCTTGCATTCTTCATTCTCAAAATCTCTCAAACTTTGTTATTCAAGCTTTGACTATCTTAAAGCGAATTCTGACGTGTTTTCATATGAGATTCCAAGCGTCTAGCGATTTTAGGTATTCGATTTTCTTTTCTTAAAGGGTTTAGTGTGGATCATCGGGTTGAGTACAAAGCATGTTTCAAACCTTGGGCAGTGACTTACTTTTAGTATAATTGATAAAGTATGAAGGGTTGCTTTCACTTGTCTCTCTCCATTATTGACTCAGCTTGTGCATGTTTGAGAGAAGTTGGGTGTCCCAGCTCATAAGAACTAAAATTCGCATGCTTTGGTTTTGGCACCTGTGTTAAAGACAGTTTTCTTTGTCAGTTTCAAGGGCTTGGGTTGAGTGAACCATGGATGGTTCAAAACTCTTCTTGAGATCTAACGGTTAGGGGTTATGTTCACAAAAACCTATAA
Source organism: Forsythia suspensa (assembly GCA_023638005.1). Classification (NCBI taxonomy): domain Eukaryota; kingdom Viridiplantae; phylum Streptophyta; class Magnoliopsida; order Lamiales; family Oleaceae; genus Forsythia; species Forsythia suspensa. Next base: position 30,623,607 of record CM042674.1, on the reverse strand, counting down.
GAACTCGTTTTTGCATTCACTTAGAACTCTTGCATTCTTCACTCTTTCAGAATCTCTCAAACTTTGTTATTCAACCTTCAGATATCTTAGAGCGAATTCCTGTGTGTTTTCATCTGAGATTCCAAGCATCTAGTGATTTTAGGTACTCTATTTTCATTTCTTAAAGGATTTCTTCATCATTTTCTTGTTTTTTTCCTTTCGAGTGGGGATCGAGTTTTGGTTTTAAGGTTTTCTGGTGAGAGTTTTATTTTTTACCTTGACAAATATCTAAGAGGATTGACTGCCAAAATCATGACCCTGAAAGGACTGCTAGCGGCCCTAGGTTCCATGATGATGACTAGTCTTCATCTTCTTTCGTAGAGGTTACTCGCATGATGATTTGGCCTATGACTGCCGTTCTCTCCAATGGAAAGATAATTAGTGTTAGCGATCTTAGCCGAATGCTAGCTGAACTTACATCTGGAGTAGGTCCTAGTAGGATTTCCAGCATGGGACTTAAGAGACTGATGGTTAAGCCTTGGAGTTGGGTAAAGAACGATAGTACGAGGGACATGAGGCTATAGAAGAGAGGAGTGAGTACGGGGCCTTAGTTTGTTTACTGACTTTGCTAGCAATCGTCAGTTGGATAGGTTTAGGAGGACTTACCAAATTCTAGAAGATATTGAGCTCGTCTGTCGTACGTCCTTCCAAACGAAAGACAATGTCCCTAATGTTCATCATCCCTGATTCCTACAGACGACGTCAATCTGGTAGGACTAAACTGCAAATAGATCTTTGCCACATTCCTATCCACTCGTGAATTACCTATAAACTTGGACACTGTTAGCTTGCAAAGCAACCATTCCAGGGTGGTGGTCCGGCGGTAGTCAGATGGTCAAGTTTGTTGTCGAAAAATAAGAAAAAATATGTAGTATAAATAAATTGGATAGAGATTGAGCTAGGGATTTGATTTTTCATACATTTTTCTTTACAGTGCATGGAATATTTATATGGAAACTAAGATCAATGGTATTTTAGACCTTTTAAATTATATAGACATGTGTTGCTCTATCATTGGTAGGGATGTTGTTAACAATTGATTCTTGTTTGATTTTGTTTTGTACTTTTTAACGGCTTCAGCCTACATTGTCGTGGGTCTTTTGCCGCGTTGCAGAAAGAATATTGTTGTTCCCTTATTCGGAGCAAGAAATATGACATCACATAATTTATGCTTTGCCAACCTTCATTTAGCTTAGTAGGAAGTTAAAAGATCTCTTCAAAGCAAATAAGTTCGTCATTCACCCTAGGGATGGCGATGCTGAGGTTCACCTTTTCTTACCTAGCCAAGAGGTTCGCCTCCCTTTTAGAGAACCTTCCCTCGCTTGGTGATAGGGTGTTTAGTTTTGCATTCTCCGCACTTTGAGGTTCGTCAAAGTTCAAGATTATCTTGATGACGTGCTCATTTGTGACATGTGGCTTTTGAATTTCTCGCACGTGACATCCAACGATGTAGTAACAATAGTCCTCTAAGTGTGAGTGTAATATTCATATTAGGCTTAGGACTTGTGTGATTTTAAATTTCGCTTGATATCTCTTGTAATACTTCGTCTTCTGCGAGCCTATATTACTACGAGCCTGACAATTATATTGGGATTGCGATTATGAGGTTCATTCAATTTCTTTGACGATGCGTCGTTATTCTATGAACCTACATCATTTGAGAAGTATGTTCTAATGTTCTCCTTTCACCTTGCATAGCGAAGCATTAACACTAGTAATATGTCTCATCCTATCGTCTAACATTCTACAAACGCTATCTTATCACATTGTTAAGGAATATACCATTCAAATTAATATTTTGTGAGGTTGGTTAGGTACAATGTTTTTCATTCTTATGTAATCTTTGGTGGGATTTAAAATAGAAATTTTTGGGAAATTGGTGTAAATAATTCTTCAGTGTGGAATGGTCCCCAATGTTTATTTTTTGCACATAAATTCTTAATTTATGTATTTTGGTGCGTAATTAGTCTTTATTTGATGAAAAAGACAAATATGCCATTATTTTTAATTAGAAAAAATTGTAATTGAATTCTTAACCTTAATTGGGTCCGGTACTTCTATTTTTATAAAAAATAATAATAAAACTAACAAGTTTTTTTTTGAAATAACACTTTATTAACCAAATTGATAATATACTAAATTGTTTTGTATATTTTATGAATTATTATAAAATAATTAAAATTTAAACTCATAATTATTAACAAACATGTTAAATAAAATTATTTATTTATCATTAAGAAATTATTTTATTTAAAATTTAAAATTTTATTTTATCGTTACAACATAAAAAGAAAAATAACTTTGTTATAAACTCAATGCTTAAATACTTTTATTTAGTTGAGCTATTCGTTTATTAACTAAAAATATTAGAGTTCAAATTGTATTCTTCATATTTTAATTTATCGTTATATTATCGTTCAAAAATAAAGAACACATAATGTGTAAATTAATTATTATTATTATTATTTTTGTTGAAAAAAAGTATAATAAGGTTGGTTCAATATAATAAAATTATGAAAAATTGAAAATGGTCCGTAACCTTTGTCTTCATTGTGGAAATGGTCCATAATGTTTATTTTTTGGCACAGAAATCCATAACATGTGTTTTGGTGCGTAATTGGTCATTATTTGATAAAAAGACAAATATGCACTTAGTTTTAATTAGAAAAAATTGTAATTGGATTCTTAACCTTTACAAAAAATGTAAATGAGTCCGATACTTTTATTTTTTTATAAAAAATTAATAAAAACTAACAAGTATTTTTTTTTAAAATAACACTTTATTAACCAAATTGATAATATACTAAATTGTTTTAACTATTATAAAATTATTAAAATTTAAGCTCATAATTATTAACAAACATGTTAAATAAAATTATTTATTTATTATTAAGTAATTATATTATTTAAAATTTAAACTTTTATTTTATCGTTACAACATAAAACAGAACAATAAATATGTCACACTTGATGCTCAAATACTTTTATTTAATTGAGCTATTCATTTATTAACTACAAATATTAGCTCCAATTGTATTTTTCATATTTTAATTTATCGTTTTATTATCGTTCAAAAATAAATAATACTTAATGTGTAAATTAAATTTTTATTAATATTTTTATATTAAAAAAACATAATAAAGTTGATTCAATATCATAAAATTATATATGTCATTTTATTATTTATTTAACTTAATTTTTATTCAAGTTTTTCACATCACATAACAATTCCATATATTTAAAGCGCAATAATTTTATATTTTTCTCTTGTAAAAAATTTAATCGACACAACTATAGTAAAATTTAATATGATAAATTAAATATTATTTAATAAATGTATTGAACCTATTTACAACTTTTGTAATAGTTAAGAATCTATTTACAATTTTTTCTAATTAAAACTAAGGACATATATTTTTTTTTTTATCAAATAAGGACGAATTATGTACCAAAACACTTAAGTTAGAGAGTCCAGTACAAAAAAACAAACGTTAAAAGACAATTTTCATACTTAGAAAAAAGATTAAAGACCATTTGCGCCATTTTCCCGAATTTTTTTGATGTTTTTTCATCAAAGGATTCGCTCCCACTTTTTGAACATATACGGTGGTGGGTAGGGGTGGTAAAAAAGCTCGTGGGCTCGGCCCATAAAAGCTTGGTTCAGCTTATGCTCAGGCTCGTGGAGGACCGAGCACAAGCTAGGGCCGAGCCCTCCTAAAAAAAGGGCTGAACTAGCTCGACTCGACCAAAAAACGAGCCGGCTCATGGGCTTGCCCAACGAGCCAACTCGTGGCTCGTTGCTCGTTGCTCGTTGCTCGTGTAACGGTCACTTAATCGTGACTGTTGGATGATCATCCAACTGTCACAACAATTTTTTTTATTTCATTATTCTCCTATAAATACTCATATTCTAAACTCATTTTTTCACACTTCAATATCTTATCTTTCATTCAATTATATACTCAATCTATTAACAATTCTCAAATTTCATTCACTCAATATTAGTGTTATAATTAGTATTTAATATCTCATTAACTAGATATTACTCTATAATTTTGAGTTGTAATTTTCCACTTCTACTAATTTTCTACATTTCTATTTTCTAGTTTCTAGTTTCTACTACATCTTCATCTTCTCCTATTCTCTTTATTCTATTATTCCAAATGGCATATAATCGAAGTGATGATGATTTCAGTGGTTTTAATAACATTCCAATTCCAAATAAATGATATAATTGATCAGTTTGGTGGTAGCACTAATCCAATTGATTTGGAAGACTTTCCAGAAGATACACAAACTTATAAAACTACTATCCGCTCTAGCACCCAACCCGAAACTTTTAAACCAAACAAAAGACTAAGTGTTGGGAGCATCGTCGGTTTTTTTTTTTTTTTTTTTGAATTGGTGTCGATTTAATCGGTAAACTAGTGGTGGCAAACTACTATCCTTGAGCTCAAAGTACTATGTAAACACTATCAATAGAAGTTAGCTTGGCGTAGTGGGCGGAGTCCCCGAGCTCAAAGGGATAAACACTACAATAGAAGTTATCTAAACATACACTTCAAAAGTGTCAATACAAACATGGAGGTTTGGCTACAAATAGGCACAACTCCAGTTTGGATCTCTGATAATCGGTCCAAGAGTCTCCACTCTCAACAACTGGATATATTCACAAGAACTCATGCACCACGAAGGACTGCTAGAATTGATAGCAAATGTCGAGTTTTCACTATGCTTGGTGGACAATGCTCATTGGACGAAATTCATCCAAAAATATCTCCAACCAAGATACGTTAATATTTCTAGAAATACATTTCGTAAAGACACTATTGCTAGATATAATACAAAGAAAGAAGCTATTATTAATGATATTAATAATTACAACGGTGTTGTATCTTTTACATCAGACTTATGGATATGTTGTAACAAAAAAGAATACATAGTTACAACTGCACACTATATTGATAAAAATCGGATAATGCATAAAAAAGTAATAGTATTTAAACAAATAGACTACCATCATAATAGAAATAATATTTATCATGTTTTATTAGTTGTGTTACATGAATTTAAATGTGATTCTAAGGCTCGTAGTTTTACATTTGATAATGCAGGCCCAAATAATATAGTAATTGAAAAATTAATGCAACATTGTAGTCCAAATTTTGATGGTATTTTATTTAATATTCGTTGTGTCATTTGTTTAATCTAATTGTACAAGATGGATTAAAATTTATACAACCCCAATTAGAAAAAATTAGATATGCTATTAATTATATTTCGGTCTCACCAACAAGAAAACAAATTTTTACTCTATATATAGAAAATGGGCTGCAATAAAAGTTTTGCAACTGATGTTGCCAATAGATGGAATTTAACATATCTTATGCTTGAATCTTGTGAAGGTTATGATGATTGCATTACTGTCTATTATAATGGCTGGCACTCATACGGCTCAGAATATGATTTAGAATTACATGACTGAGACAAAAAAATTTCAAAAGTTTTTTACAACGCAACAACTGTATGTTCTGGTGTGTATTATCCAACTACTCCACTTGTTTTAAATCATTTCTATTATATTGCTAACAATTTTAATAGGTATAAGAATTTTATTCTTTTTTCTAGTGTTATATATGTCATGGAAGCTAAATTTAGAAAATATTGAGAAAAATTGCCTATGTTATTTTCATTAGCATGTATTATGGTTCCTAAACTTAACTTAGAGGGTACGAAAGTAACAATAATAGCAATTTCAAAAAAATTAACTTATGAAAATCAAGTAACGTGTGCTAATTTAGGACAAACTTTATGTTCTATGTATGAGATCTATGCTGAAAAAGGTCGGTACGAACGTTGTACGACCCCTAATCCAACATATACTTTGTTATCAACTGATGACATTGACTTATGGAGTTACGTTAGTACACATTGAAGTGGTCAAGGTTAACAATCAGTTGATTTTTCTTCTAGTTCTTTATTTTCCCGTTCTAATGATACATTTGTAGAGTTAGTCAGGTATTTTGTGCATGATGTGCTTAGTATGTTAGATGACGAAGAGAGAATTTTTTTTGATATACTACGATGGTAGAGACAACATCAACGTAGTTACCCAATTCTTTCAAAAATGGCACGTGATCTACTAACACCTCCGATCTCAACTGTAGCATCGGAGGCTGCATTTAGTACAAGTGGCAGGATTTTGTCTGATATCAGGTCAAGACTCAAAGCCAATATTTTAAAAAGTTTACTGTGTCTAAAGGATTGGGATGATGCCGAACTTCAAATCCAAGACAAAGTGGATAGAATAATGTATGAAGAACTTGAAGATTTGAATATGGATTCATCAGATTCGTAGTAAGTATTATTTTGCATTAATATTTGATATTTTTTTTTTCTTATTTTAATAAAAAATTGTACACGTAACATTTTGTCCGTATACAATTTTAACTCCGCATACTTTCAAAGTGTTGATGTCAGAACCTGCAGCGTCCACGTGTCAACAACAGATCTTGATCCTCCTCTCCAACTGTATATGTTACTGTACACTCGAGCGACCGTTAGGCACCAAGATCATCGAGAAAAAAGGGTCCAAATGATCGTTGGTACTCAACGATCTAGTCAACTGCCGGTATATAGAGATAATACAAGGGAGGAAGTAAGTAATTGGGTGTGGGAGAGACAAGCGTGCGTAAGTTTGAAAGCGAGTTTAGGGTGGGGTTCAAGTGCGAAAAAGCGTGCCTTGAAACAACCGGAGCGTCGATGTTATAAGCGCAAGAGTTCGATTGATTTAGGTAACAAATCGATCGGACACCCAATCGGATCCTCCTTCCTTATGGGACAAGGATCCTTCCTTGTCAAGGCAATCTCGAGATTCTCTTCATTCTCTCGAACTTATCACGTTGCATGATTTTAGGAGATTATGATTCGGTTTCCTTGTGAGGATCCGTGCGCGAACCAACGCAATCTTTCCTTAACTACTTCTCTGGTCATTCAGGCATATCACGCCGTGTCGCCAGCCCAATTGATCTGAATTCTGCGAGGCCCTATGGTTCGGCATGGGACGTTAAGTCACTCAATGGGCCTCACCAAACTTGACTGCGAGAAGGTTAGAATGTTTGATGGGTCTCCGAGGCCCTTTATTAAAATTTCCGAGGCCCCAACAAAGCTTGGATGAGGCTCTTCTTTGGGCTAGATGGGGCCCTTCTTGCGACGTGGAGGCCATATCGTAGCTGTAACCAAGTCCGAAAAAAAAAAAGGAGGGTTTTCAATATTTAATTTTTAATATAAATGATTCTCGATATTGTATTTCTTTTTTATTTTCAAATTAAAAAATAAAAAATAAAAAATAAAATTGAGGGCCGAGCCGAGCTCGTGGGCCGAGTACAAATTTTGGGGACGAGCCAAGCTCGTATTTTATGGGCCGAGCCAGCGGCTCGGTCCATTGCCATGCCTAGTGGTGGGGTTCTTAGAAAAGATGGTTCCAAACCTTTGTCTTGCTTAATTTTTCATTTTTTCTGATTCGATACCTCTAAATGATGGATGAGCAGTGTGCCTAATGCACCGAACTCAATTACGAACTCAATTACAATAAAACGATGCCATACTAGATCTCGAAAGGAATCAGAAAAAGTTCGAGTGGCAATAAGAAATGGTGCATGATCTCATTTTGATATAAATAAATGTTTTAGCATTTCAGTTTCAAATTAAATTCTCTCTCTCGTATGCGTGCATGTTGTACTCGTAATCCATCTCACGTTGTTGCATGGGTGATGTTTTTCGTCCATTTCAACTTGTACAAACCTTCTGAATCTGGTACATATACGAGTCTCTCAACCAACTCAACGAGCACGTAGACCATATTTGAGGCTGTATCTGTTTTTCACATTTTAATTTCTGGGAATTTATTAGGGTTTTCAACTCAAAACACAAGAACGGGCAAATCATGGACTCCTTATAATTGGATTAGTTGTTCGGTAACCGGTGATGATTTAGTCCTAAGATGAACATTAACGCAATTTTATTGAAAAAACTGAAAGGAAAGACTACCATACTTAGAGACGGACCGAATCATAGATATGTTGGCAACTAGATCTTCTTTTTCTCAATTTTCACACACACACACACACACACACACACACACACACACATATATATATATATGTTGTAGTAAAAGTATAAAATTTATAAGTTCGATTGATTATAAGATGAGCTAATTTTCACAATTCGTCAAAGCAGATAATAGTGTCAGGTTTCTCGGGGTTCAACGAAAACAGATGTTGTCCTCGCAGGTATTTTGAAATGGCCGGAGGATGAATCATATGTAGAGTCCTTGACAATGTCATCAGTCGACCTCATCTGGGAACAATGTCATAAAAGAGAACTACAGCATGAGACGACACTTCAAACATCAAACTAAAGACGGAAGTATACGACCATAGATCGTTAGGAGTACAAAAATTATTGGCTTGGCTTATTTCAACTTCATGTTTGGCTGAACAAGATAATGTTTTCTTACTTTTTAGTAAACTCAATAAGTCACTTATTTTCAAAGAACTCTCAGCATAATGAAATTATCTCCAAGAACATGTATATTTTTCTTTCGAAATTACTTGCTCGACTTTGCAACTCTTGTCTACAGTGGAAATTGGCAATGGATGTGATAAGACGAAAACTAGTTTCTTAAGTCTTAACTCAAAAATGTTCAAATAAAACAATAAACAAGTACCTGTATGGGATGTAATTGAAGACTTCTACCCCGAAGAGCCGGGCTGGTAAACAAGGCATCCATTGGGCGTACGTTGAAGATGACAATGATATACGAGTAGCTGATCAGCACAGGAAGGACATACTAATATTAGTGCTTCTAGAAGGCATCAATTGAAGTAATAACAAATGCATAAATGTTCAACAGACATGGGATCCAGTTGAGAAAGCCCTGGAACTCCTTCGTGGCCGTCTTCAATGCTCATGACTATGACACCAGGGACCCATGATGGACCAGTATTGTGAAATCGTACTCGTTCCTGTTATGAATTAAACCCAATCCTGAACCCAAGTTCAATAATGCACAAAACAATAAACATAAATGCTTTCACACTCAACCTAAGAACTACGTCCACTTGCTGCTGCAGATTTTTACTAAAATTAAGATGCAGAAGTTTACAATGGAGATCTTACACCTCTCAGTCTTTTTGTTTCTCACGAAGCACAAAAAGGGACCCCTCAGACTCCTTTATGTAGAATAGGAATCTGAAGAGACTTAATGCAAAGAGCGGATTCCCAACAGTTCTTAAGAACAATATACATAAGCTCTGCAGAATCCAATAGTTCCACAACAAGGATATGAGTGCATTGCTCTCAAAACCCCAATTCTTGATGTCCGAGCTCACTTCTTATGAAAAGATGAAGTTATTTGTAGGTTCTAGGCAGGGACACTTCCTGCATATTAGTTGTAGAGTACAAATTGAAGTTCTAAACAATCTTTAGATTCCTAGAAATTATTGAGCCCTTAGGCTAAGATAACTTTTATCTTTTTTACCAGGAAGTTATTGTTATTATATTTTACCCTTTTTTCACATAGGTAGAACATTGAATGCTAGTTCAAATTATATTTGTTTATTTCTGGGAAATTTTTAGCCAATTTCCCTATTTTGTGGGTGTGCTAGTGGGGGTTACTCCCTGCAGCCTAACATCTTCCTAATCTGCCAAAGTAGATCTTACCTTGTTTTGCCAAATACGGGATGTCTATAACTAACTTAACCAATTAGGATTTAATAGAAACCATAATATTCACTATCCGTATTAATCTTCACGCACTTCACATAAATAACATCAAATATATGACAAATAACAAAATTACATAAATATGAAATATCTATATCTATCTATGTGAATTTTACAGAAATTCAAGGAGAAAGTCGCAAATAGAACCAGGGCAAGGCAAACCAAAACTGCATCAAGGCACAAGGCTACAAGACGTTAAATGAAAAACTCGGGCTTAAATGTAAAGAAGGAGATTTAAAATTTAATTATTTTATTAATATAGTGGATATCTTATGCACCCATTCTGAATTCTAACAAAATCGGAATGCATTTTTATTTGTAGAGTACAGATATAACAGAATTATCAGAACCTACTCCTGCCTCGACAGAACTAAATGATTTACCTCATGAATATTTCTTCTAATACACGAGACACAATCAATCTAAAAGTCTACTAAGTCCATATAGATTTATCAATCAATGGGTCATGCAAGAATATAATGATATGAGCACATAATGACCTATTAATTCGACGGCTTTATGCCAATACTAAATTAGAATTTTACTCTTTTATCATGAACTGAAAGAAAAACTCTTGGCTCTAGTTATATTGAAATGAAACCACATAAACCCGTTTTGGCATGTTTGGTGAGGAGGGTTAGATAGTACTTGTAAGTAGTAAGGAAGAAAAAGAAGCTAGAAATTTGTTTATTATTCTCTCTAGTTCTCTTAATTACTGTGTACCAAATATGCATTTTGGGTTTATGCATCTCTTCTTACCTGTATAGAATTAGCTGTTCTCAAACGGAAAAGTGGCGAAGAGTATCTTATACTTAAGAAGCTTGAGAAGTTTTCAAGTGCAGCAAGGATATGGCTCTTCTGAGGCTTAAAGGATGGATCTCCCAGTCTGGTTTTAATTCTGAAGAAAAGGGCTAAGACAGTTAGTTAATAAAAACTTGCATAGTGATATTTATTAGAAAGAGCTGTGTGCATTGAAACATTACATTTTGAAGTACATGAAAATATAAAACAATGAACACAAAAAAAGTATTAATGGAGAGAGAGGAAATTATCATATGCTTACATTGGCCAGCTTTTCTCATTCTTTTCTTTTGGTGGAAGACCAACTCCCCAGTTATTAGAAGTATATCTGAAGTCTAATCTGAAAGAAAATATTCAGAACCTTGAATTAAGAATGTGAAAATTAGCAATATTTCATAGCATTTGCTACTGTAACTTAGGATAAGTGAGGATGTTGCACTGCTTTTGAGACAAGTAGGGGGAATCTGGAGAGTGGCAGGGGGAAGATGAAATTCCATTTAGAATAAGTTTTCACAAAGTAGAATTTCTCCCCACCCTCAAAATTTTATCGAAATTCAACTAGCCCTCAAGATATAACCTCAATACATTTGGCAATCCCCGCCATCCCAAATCCTAGATCTGTCATGGGCAGAAGTGGAAACTCGGGGACAAAAAACGATAAAAATGTATATAAAGATTTTGATGTAAATATGTAATCATTAATGTGCGATGAACACAGCATTTTTTTCAAGTAGAAATCTGCACTCAAACTTCCTCTTATTCCGGGAGAAAATTGTGAAAATGCCTACTAGTGACATGACATTATTTTTCCTTGGCCCTCGTACTCAAACTTCCATCCCTGCCATTTACCTTCCACCAAACATTTTTGAACCTCTATCATCTCTTACTTTTCATAACCAAAAAGTAGTATGCATTTGAACAGAAAATCGCATACATTGGCAACTGTAAGAAGAAATGTAAGTATTTGAGATCTGTATCAGTGAGTAACCTGTTGAACCAATCACCAGAATTATATGAATCACGGTCTAGTGACTTTGAACGCAGAATCTCATCACCGGAATGGAAAAAAGGTACTCCCTGGGAATAATGAAATCAATTAGTGTAACAATATGTCACTCTTATGTTTTACTGCAAAGCAACACTCATTACAACAAATATGGCTGTATGGTATATTAAATTGGAGACTCAAGGTTTAGTTCAACCTGGAAAGGTGTTATGATAAGTAAACAATGCAAAGTAAATAGAAAATGTAATTCATCGACAAATGGTCCAACCTGGGAGAGTGCTATTACACTGGTTGCCAAATGGTTCACCCTACATCTTGCATCCGCAGACATGTTTATGGGAGTCTTTTAAGTACAAAGGCAGTGTCAGAAGCAGCATTTGAGCTTACAAAATGAATTTCGTAGAATCGTAGATTACCTTTAAACTCACAATATCAAACAAGGTTTCATTGTCATGAGCAGAGACATAATTGACCTAGAAAAGAAAGTGATGACCAAAAACACATTTATGCAAGTTTATAACCACAAGACTGCATAAAACAGAGAATATCTATAAAAAAGGATTTCACAAGGACATATGCTACCAAAATGAGGTTCGCACACCGAGATATTTGCTTAAAACTAGGAAAAATATTCAATGGAATCAAACATAGCTATGAAGTACTGAAAGTCCTTACTGTTTCTGTGGGGCATGAAGCATATCCAACTGGTGCCCCGTCATGAGTTGAAACTTCACAGCCTTTAACCTGTTGGGAAGGGGAGGCCAGGCGGGGAGATTAAGTCATGGATAACTTGTAGATGCAAAATAGGCGCAAAGGAAAATAGTGAAGAAAATTTCATTAAATGCCTCTCAATAATGAGCATAAAAAAGGAGAAATCAATTAGCTTTGAAACAGACATTACAAGAGCAGAACATATAACCAAGCAGATCCATTACCAAGAGACAAATTTATTTTAATCAGAAAATGATTATAGTTTATTCTTTGAGGCATCTCCTAGTAATATCAAATTGTAAGATGCAACATTTGATTGAAGAGAATAATTACTGTTAATACCAAAAACACCCTCTCAAAATGTGCCATTCGATACCCAAACATTCAAGAAGGAAGAGAATTGGTAACTTAGAGTATGTTTGGTAAAGATTTTTGTAGATTATAAGGAATGGGTCTTACGGAATGTGTGGATAAAAATAATATTTGACTAGCTTATCACACTCTTAGTAAATAGCCAGCTTTGACACTCAACAATGATGAATTTGACCAAAACAACCATGTAGTGATAATACTTGACCTACACCAAGATCGTTATGGAATAGCTCGTAAGATTTCATAATATTATCATAGTCAGCTTTCTTGATTAAAAATGAACTTATTTCACTAAAAAAGTCATACAATAGTCTTTCTCTGGCCAAGAATCTAATAAACCAGAGACAAAAAGAATAGTAGTTTGCAGCATGGTTAAATTAATGGAAAATCCTGTATGACTTTTAAAGTTGATAGAAAATTGAGTTGGCGTCTGATTTGGTAAAATGCTCTTGATTTGGTAAAATTTCAATTGGGTCAATAAACCACTTTTGTTTCAATCAAGTTACCCAACTTATATTTTTCTTTATTTTTTATTTTTTATTTCAACGAAGACTATCATATATATAAAGATAAAGAATCCGGAGTATTTCCATTCATACTATTCAAAATGGACTATATTTACTTACAACTTTTCTAGCGTATTTATGGATATTGGTGTGGACAGATGGGATAAAAAAAATATTAACTAGACAAAATTACTGAGCATCTTAAGAAGTTACACGGTACGCATTACCTCTTGACCCTCATAATTGGTTAAAACAAAGTCCTTCAGGTTAGCAGCCATTCCTACCTGTCTTATGCAACAAAAGAGCATTAAAAACTTCACTTCATGCAAGATAAGAAGAAAAGTAAAATAAGACAAGGTTTTGAAAGAAGCAAATACAAATAACACAGAAGCTTTAATTGTCCCACAATCATCATAAAATGTTGACGCAATTTTCTACACGGGGGTAAATTGACAGAAGTATCATTGTTCAAGTCCAAAGTTGGAATACAAATATTAAAAACTTGACTCCTATTGAGATCTGTATTTTAGTCAAACAAGAAACATTAGCATTCTTTAGGTATCGCAACAAGTATTCTATACTTCTATTTTCACATTCTTACTTCTTATCATCTAATATCAATTACTTAAAAAACCAAATGACTGAGCCAGTACCTGAACTTACGGCTTGAAAACCACATGTAATATTTACCAGAAACAAGATAGTTATAGGAGTACCTGAATGTGATCCTTTGATAAAGTTAGCATATGCTCTGCATCAGATTTGGTCCCATTGTCATGACCATTGGGCTGCAGAAAAGTAAAAACGAAGTTGGTACTTGTGAAATAAATATCATTATTAGAATTAACTACCTAAAGTTTTCCATATCAATAAACAGATTCTCATTCTAGTGGAAAATCCTTTGTTCATGTAGAGAAAACAAAAGAAACTTTTGTATAGTATTAGACTAATGAAGTGCTTAGTGGATACACTTGGGACTGGAAAATAAGGATTACCTCCAAAGACAAACCTGTAATGAAACCTTGTTGAAGAGGATGACCAAACGGAGATCCCCCCAGCATGGCATCGCGAATCCGATCGTTGAAGCTGAATACATGTTTTGAAGCAGTTACTAGACTTAAAACAGTTCAAGGTTCGTATTAGGACCCACCCTTTTAACCTTGGCTTTTGGAAACAAATCATGACTTTTGCAATTAAGACCCTTCTGTCCACTTCATCCATTTTGCAAAATGAAAAAAAATATTACAGTTTCATTTTCATGGCTACTTGTCAAAATCACAAACTAGTTGCTGGAACACGTAGTTTTTATTATGAAAATGCAAGTGTGCATCCTATTACCTACCCTTCAATCACAAATGTAAGAATAGTTTCTTGCATGTGTTGCAAAATTCTATAGTTTCATCATTTGTTTATCAAAGTACTTAATGCCATTCAAAGTAGTGCTGATCACAAGTGAGAATGAGTACCTTCCAATCCCAGTTCCAGAAACATTAAATTGTGATGCATTTATCCCACGCCCATTTTTAGCCACTTCTCCAAAGTCCCATCCTTCACCATATCTGAAAATGGGAACAGTATCACTCTATATGACATAAAAAATGGAAATTAACAAAAATACCACATGTCTGAGTGGAAACCACGTTAGAAACCAATGATGATGCAGGTATAATTGACTAAAGGAATAAGAGGTATTTAAATCCTCCATTCTTACACATAGATTCTTGAGCCATCTACTCCATTTTTCTCTTTTGATAAGTTATGGAGCATACTCCTAGCCTTTACCTGCACTCAAAATGAAAATTTTGATTTTTGTATCATAAACTTAGTCATTCTTTTCATAAAAGATTGTTTATTCTTTCTTATGTTTTTTGCTAAGAAATTTCGTAACTAATGTGTAACAGAATAGCCGAAAAATCTGCTCTCCTCATTGTGAGAATTCCATTAAATAGAAAAGAATCCCTAGATATATATGGTAATCCTATATATATGATAAACTAGCTATATATACAATTATATTTATGGCTAAGAAACGAAAATCAATCAGTAAATAAGGCAAGGCGATCCTATTGACAATGTGCCCCTCATCTTTAATTTTGGGACGGTATTTTTATGCTTTATCCCCTCAACCCTCTCTTTGATACCTAAAGTCCACGAGAGGGTGGAGGGGGAGGAGAGAGAAACTGCTTCTGTGTTGCTCTGTGCTGTCACTTTTAGAACATTATCAAAATATTCCGTAATGTGGACTTTCCGGAAACTTGATTTTCTTTAGAGGTCAACAAGAAAGAATAAATAAGACTGGAAAATCATTTTAATATTCTTGGTTTCAATGGGATAACAAACAAAATTCTTTCAGAGATGGGATGACATTAGCAACATACCATGGTGTGTTTCATTATATGACCCATAAGGTCAAATCGAAATCCATCAACCTGCAAGACAAACAAATGATTGATAAAGATAATAGTAAGGAACCATATAAAAAAATCAATGCTTATAAATGACTGTGTTGGGTGTGGGCAATAATATCATTTAAAATGGGGTCTAGCGTCACATACTTTTTGAGGAGAAGATTGCCTTTATGGATGAGACTAAAAAGGAAATCTCTCCAAACAAGCAGGTTCATATTTAGTCAAAGAAGAAGTACATACAGACAGGCATTAAGTGTTGTAGTTTGAATATACTTGATTTCAGCTTTTGTTAGCTAAACATCGAATGGCCTTTGCTAGAGAGAAGTAGTAAAAGGGCATCTATGTACTGAAAAAGAAATATGTGAGAATCAATTTTAGTCTGAGTAGATTCTTTAAGTTTCAAAGACTCAAGTGTGCACTTGAAAATTTGATAGTCTGTCTTAGCTACAGTTGGTGCTTCAACAAATCACACGAAGTCGATCAATGTGTTGGTGGAAGATAGAGGCACAGTATTTTATTCCAAGACGTGGTGGTACGACCTGATTACAATCTTTGAGTGGTATCAAAGTCTGGACGGTGGTCAAGACTCCATTCTTGTGACCTCAGTTTGGTTTAAGTTTGACTGTGGGTCAATTTGTTTGTAATTCTAATAACTGTTGATTGTAATCTTTTTGTGATCATAGTGAATTTGCAGGTTGAAGAATGTGGATGTTTCCCCAAGTTTAAGGTTTTACCACATAATTTTGGCTTTTAGATTTTATTGCTTTAATTTACTTTTGAGCATGCATATTCCTTGATTTAGTTAATCTCCTACATTGAAAGCAATTCAACATGCTACATAGTTATCGCATGCAATAATAGTCAAACAATTCAATCCTTACAAAAACTGGTCTTTAGCACTCAAGATAGGAAATCTGGAAATTTGTTTGGACATTCATCTTGACTGCCGCAGTGAACAATCTAAAGATTTACCTCTACAACATATTCAACCCCCCCTTCTAGATTGTTCTATCCTAGGTCTAAACTTAATGGCTTAAATTTCTAAAACTCAATTTACTATTTATACGAATTATAGTAGCCTCAAATAAGTGGTCGTACATGAGAGAGGGCGCGGAAAGGTAGAGGAGAGGGACAAACAAATGCAGAAAGAAAAAAAGTGGACCAATACAAATGGTACAAATATACTTATGGTTGGTCATATATTACCAGCTAGACAACCTCTAGCACATTGGATAGTTGACAGTTATTTAAGTTCTTTATAAGCAGCTTGCTTGGCTAATACTTTGTAACTTGGATTTACGCATTTTAACTGGTTGTTTAGGATACAATAACAACGTGTGAGAGTTACACATTTTAACCGGAGTTTGTAAAACTGCATCCCGCCTTGATGGATCGGGATTATTTGAGTGATTTATAAGGAATTGGCCATCTACTACTTGATAACTTCCACGTAAAACAATTTAGAGACTTGATTTAGGCTCGGACAGTTCAACAAAAATAGATGTTGGACCCAGTTTGACACTGGCTTTGTCTGAGATAAATGGGAAAAAGCATATGTTGTAAATCGTTACCTTGTAATGGGTAGTCCAGTGCAAAAGATCATCAATAATCAACCGTTCAACCATGAAATGCTCACTGGCTGTATTGTTTATGCATGTACTGTTCTCAATAAAACCATCAACGTTCCTTCTTAGGTAGTAACCTGGAACGATCTGCAATTAAGTTTGTGTCACAATTAAAAATGAAGCATAAATCTTTTTAACAAAATTTTCGGACACATGACCTTGTCTAGGATGGAGTTTTCATTATGGGGACCACTTGCATGCAAATGATTGTAAACAACATCAAGCACAACACGAAGGCCTATGGAGTGCAGTGCCTGCAATCAGATGCATAATCTTTGAATCGACAGCAAAATATAATCTCTGGTACGCACTACTAGACTTGAGTGAACAATATCATGAACAAGATTTAGACTTATTTTTCTTCCTTAATGATGTCTAGTCGTGTATAGTTCATTCTACCAAACAAGCCATAAATGTATACCTGTACCATCTTGCGAAACTCAATAATGCGGCATGAACCATTTGGGTTAGTTGCATAGCTTCCTTTCGGGACTCCCCAGAGAACAGGATTATAGCTTTTCAGACACAATTGGAAAATAATCCCCCACCAAAAGGGTGTCAAATAAATTAGAGAAAAAAAAAAACTTTATTGTATTTAGACATTAAGGAGTACAATACCCACCCCCAGTTATATCCATCCTCATTTTGAATGGCTGTGATATGAGCCTGTTGCTCGTCAGAGTCTGGTGGCAATGATTCAAGCATCTTGAAATCTGTTAAAGGTTTTATATCCTTCAGAGGAATGTCCGAAGGGAAAAAAATTCACAAAGAAAAGGTAAAACATAGATGATCAATTGAAAATATTAAACAAATGCCACGGAGCTACCCAGTTAGTAACTACGTTATTTTGTGTCTCAGTAGTACATAGATCACAGACCAAAAATAAATATTAAAAAGAACTAATGAACATATAAAGAAAAAAGAGGGAGAAGAAGACTGTACCATATTCTAGGTGCAAGTTATATAGAAAAATTTATATTCAAAAACTCTATCGTCCAGTTTTATGAAAACAAATATCTACTCAAACTTTTTAGGACCCAACTTACATTGAATCCAATCTACAACTGAAATTTTATGCAATATGTCTAAATTTTTACTATGCATAGTTCCATCTTCTCTTTCATTGCTCAAATACTTCAATGGATCATGATTACCAATGCAGAAAAGCTTTTTCTGGAATCCTGAGATCTTATGTAAAAGACATTTTCTGTTAAGTGGCATGTCTAGAGGAGGTCAAGTCAAATAAATCAGAAATCTGTTGACTTCGCTCTTGCTTGCTTAATGTCTCAGTTATAAATTAGATAAAAAATAAAATAAATGGAAAAAGAAGATACCAAAAGGATTCTGAAGTCTTACCTACATTTTTCCATTTATCCTTCTCGTCGTCAACACCAGCAAACTGAAAGGTTGGTAGAAGATGGACATGCGTTATACCAGCACAGGATAATCTTTTAAGATGACACATACCTGCTGAGTCCTTCAAGAAAAAGTGAACTCTTTCAGTAACACAACACAAACAGTTTGATATGTCTATCTTCACAAATTGTATGCATTTAAATTGATATCTTCTCAAGTTAGTTTTATCAGTTCTTAAGCAGTCTGCACAGGTAGTCACCCTTCCATTTTCCTAGCCCTTTCCCTAGGTACAGGTTCTTATTACAAATAGATGCAAATAGAAACCAATGAGACCACCTGCTGATATTAGAAGTTAGATAGAGAGTTGGTTAACGGATAAATAGGACAAGATAAAAAAATAAAAAAATCATAGTGGAAAATTATGAGAAACTAATAGAAATGATATAAAAGATTGCAAGAGACTGGTCTAAAGATTACCAGGAAAGTGAAGGCAAGATAACTGCCACGAACATCAGAAGGAATAGTACTGTCACTGGCACTGCAACAGAAAAGCAGAAGACATCAAAGCAACATTACCTGCAAATTGCTTAATAGAACAGTGTACAGTGAAAATGTCACACTTTCCAATCTATTATGGCAGGGGTTGCAAAATATTCCCAGGAAACTGCTTAGGAAACACCTTGCAGGAGAAAATGACAAAGAGGTTACAGTCATATTGCTAAACACTCACTGACCATCAAATTGCAAGCTAAGATTTCATTCATATTCCAAAAACTCTTCCACGAGAACAACTCATACAATCATGAAAGATCTTAGTTTTTTTTTAATATATTTACATTCTTCAAAGAGGAACTGAAAGAATTTCAAAAAGCCGAGATTGATTTGTTATTTACCTGAAATCTCTGACATGCAACTCATAGATGCTGATGTCAGAAAAAGAAAGAAGATCGGGTTTTTCATGTCCCAAATTATCCCATCCTTCAGGTTTCAATGCTTCAGAATCTAGATTGACTAACAGGGTTCGCCTACCATCAGATGAGAGCCTACAAAACAACAATTATGGATGTTGAACCACCTCATCTAAAAGCTATGTTAGAGAGGAGACAAACTTAATTATTTAAATTATATTTTCCACACTCCCCTTCACGTGTAGGCCAAATTCAGTTTTCCATCAAAAGGCTGACATGTGCACAAATTTCGTATATGGGTAGAGTTTAGACTTGAACTCAAGGACATTTTCCAGCTTTGTTACCATCTTGAACCAACTCACCAAAAAGTTTAAGTTGTTAAAGATGAGACAAACTTTTTTATTTAATTATTATCTTCAAAATGGGCAAGTTTTTAGGTGCATCGAGTTCATCCAGCAACTTGTTATAGTAACTAGATAACCAACATACCCTCTAGCATATGGATCATTTGCAATACATTTTTCTACACGCAAGGTGCTAGGGTGGTAGACAGAGACTTCGTAGACATAGTAACAGCCCTCCCAAGTCCTTGGCCCTTTAGCACTCCAAACACCATTGAACTCTTCAAGCTGGACAACTTCTAAAGGATCCCCACCTTTTGGATACCTATAAATAAAAGCACGTACCACCTGTTTAATATAAGGAAATTGGCAATGGTATTCAGTGAGAAGCCCATATAAGAATATTGGGAGGAAGAATTCAATAATTAAAGAATAATGTATTACTTGTGCAGTGGGTGCCCAAAGGTAAAGTGCAACAGCTTCATTTGAACAGAGTGCACCGAGGGGACCATTGTAAGAGAATAGTTCATCAAGGACCCCTGGTAACTGCAAACCAGTAACACTGGTGCATTTTCCATCAGCTACATATAAACATATGAGTTAACGAGGCAAGTCTGGAGCTGGTTTAAATTTACATAGAAAAGAGAGAGAAGCATTTGATGGAACTACAGAAAATATTTATCTAAGCAACTTACTTTCTTCCATCGAAGTCACTCTTTTTCTTGTCTAAGTTAGGGAAGTCATAGCCAAGACCAATGAATTCAATTACAAATTTTATATGACTTGAAAAACTATTACAAGAACGTACATGTTACAAAATTTAAATAGGAGTTATTCACTGCAAAGGAAATAACACACATCCTATTTAGATAGAAAAATTCAGTGCTTGAAACTGCACAAACCATTCCAGATACATATACACAGATGCTGCACTTGAAATAGGAAACAGGCATATTGCACTTACAGCTGAAAATAGCAACAGCTAGTTGGCATTTCAGTAAACTTTTGACATCCAGAGCTGGTGGAACTTTGAAAACTTTATAATCTTGAACATGAGGAAATTTTTCAATCACCTAACACCATAAAAATCAATGAAAATACCTTATCAAGTGAACCTATTAATTCTCTTTCTAATTCTCTTTCCTTTGTTAATGAAATGAACCAGATAACTTAAGCTATGAGACAGTAAAATAAAAGAGTTACTATTTACATAACATAAGTATCGTACATGTTCTGGAAGCCTATTAGTGCTTGCTTCAAGCTTAATTTTCACTTCATCGCCTGTTTTCACAAGAGTGTTAAACTTCAATTACAACTGTGCCACTGGATAGAGGATTAATGTTCCCAATTAAAAGCAAATGACAATTATAGAAGACGATAGTAACATATGGAAACCTTGAATTTGATTATTTGCAATGGATAAACCCGCGTTTATACTGCCACACAAATAACACGAACCATCTCCAACATCCATATTCCAAGCAATTATTGATTTACTAACCCAAAATGCTTGAGAGTACAACAAGCTATCCTGCAACTGTCATACAGTTTAGGTACTATAAGAAAACTGTCTTGAGTAGAAATCTATGTAAATAACTCTTTACAAGGACATCCAACCTTAAAAGCAGCTACTGACAACACATTTTGTTTTCTTCGAAAGAGCATAGGTAGTCGGAGCAAATAGGTCTACTAGATCTCGTATCAATATTTTTAAACATTAATATATAAAAAATAATAATTTTAGAATGCTCAATGTGCTTTGTGAAGTGCAAAAGCCCAAAATGTAGCGAGTTTGATACCTTCCTTTTGTTTATTACACACTCCTAATTATTATATTCAACCTTTGCCTATTAACTGTTTAAATGAAAAAGAAAAATTGATACATATAATTGAATGTCCAGTGAATTAATTCCAAACCATGAAAATTCCTACTTATATAATTCTTCTGAATGGAAACTGAATAAAATATCTATCACCCACAAAAAACAAAAGCCCAGAAGAAAAAACAGAAATTCTGCATAAAGAATAGAGTGAAATAGTGAGGGACCTGAAGATGAGAAGAGGTGGGGCCTTCATCAATGGCCATGGCTGAGCAGCGAACTGTAGAGGAAGCACTGAATTTGTGAATATGGCGGGAACCGAGTCGTCGCCGAGAAAGACTCACCGGTAGAAACTGAGTCGGGAGGGTAATTCTCTTGCACTCTGAAGTCTTGAAAGTAGTGAAAAATGGAGTTAATGAATGCAACAAAGACATGTCCAGAATACAGTTAAATCAGTTAAGTATCTGTCTCTCTTTCGAGTTTCCAGTTTGATAGATAGCTTTTCAGATCTCCCTTTAAGCTTCGCACATTACTACTATGCTTTTTCAGTTTTTCTCTTTTCTTGATGTTATTTATACTTTAGACCACTCAATTACTAGCCAAACTTCAATTAGGCCCTTGAACTACTTTCTTAAATTACAGTACTTCTCAAACTTTTTGTAAAATTTTCGATATAGCCCTATAGTTGAACTGATTTCACCCTTCTACCCTCCCTCCTCCCTCCCAAACACCATTGATTATGGCATGAATTTAGAGGGTTGGACTGATCCAAGTGCTTTCGGTTCGCAAGTCTATTGAAATAGCAATATTTAGGCTTTGCGTGTTTTAGAATTTTACTATATTAAAATAGTCGAATATGATCATAGAATCGCACGGCTCCACAACAAAATTTAGAGTTTCTTAAATTCTCTATAATGTTACCATAGAAAATGGCAATGGTATTACGGCACGGGTAACGTCTTTTTAGTTAGAGTATGTTTGTGTGTGTTTATAAATACTTATAAGTTGGTTAAACATCTTTTTTATTTACACATGGGACTAATTGTTTATAATGTATAAAAATCTTTATCAAACATATTCTTAGTTGAAAATGTATAATTATTGCGGGCCGGAAACACTTTCAAAGTCAAAGCATGGAAAGGGTGGAAGGGAAGCGAGCTTGCCTACTAAAGTGTAGATGTATGTAATTTAAGACTATGGACTGTTATCTGCAAAATATATTTGATCGGCATCTTGTTTTATTGTGTAATATTCTAATGGTCAAGTCAATTATATTTTCACTCGAGCAATGTTTAGTATAATTGGTAGAATTTTTATCTAATGTAAAATGGTTATATATTGATTATACGGTAGACCACTATTTATGTAAACAGAGAAAACCTTACGCATTGTGGACCATGTGGTGCCCAAGTTTTTTGAATTAAATTTTATTTTTATATCTTTTTATTAAAAAAGTTACTTTAGGGTCCATTATACACTTTAAAATTTCGTTATACCTTTATTTTTAATTTTATGAATGAGACGAGTATCTCGATATAAATCAAGAAACATATAACCTGCTTATTGTTCTATTTAATTAATATTTTTTCGTGTGATGCATAACTTAATGTTACAACTATAAAGAACAACAAATATTGTCAAATTATAAAACAATGATCGTTCCACCGATAAAGTTTCTCCATGCTCAAAGGTAGTGCTTCAGTCGGGTTAGATTATAGAGTCTTAGTTCCCTTAAGGATTAACGATCGGGGAGAGAAAGACTCATTCTTCGAAAAATCGCGCCTCAAATTGTGATGACATTAGAGAGTGTTATCTCAGTATGATCAATATCATCACTGGATTCTGCAGCCAACTTGACGAGCTTAAGAAGACTTCGAGTCGCCAAAATTGCCTTAGAATTTATATCATGCAAAGCTCTTGTATACAGAGACCTACTTGCAGCACATGCAGCTTCATACAATTCCTTATCCTTGTTAGGACCCATTAAACAATGTCCTAAAATCCTTAAAACTGGTTGCAGAAGCTCCCATGGCAGACTAATCCTACCCTTTTTCACTTCAGCTTTCTTCTCTAAATTTTCACTCTCAATTTCTTTCCCTTGTGTTGAACTGGGGGATTCGAGTTCTGTCCCATCATGACCGGACCATATTCTGCAAAATTCGCAGAAATCAATCTTAGAACCCACTGGGATTTGAGAAATCTTGCTGTAGTATAATTCTAATGCAACGCCAACAATCCGAGCTCTCCGTGTAGACCGAACAGTGCCATGGGGCTCTAAACTTGGAGAAATCACAGCTAAATTCAGTTCTGTTGCGCTGTTCTTGGATGTTTGTTTGGTTTCATGGTAAATGCTGGAGTGGGAGAGATCAGGAATACTCACAGTCACAGGTTGGCCGTTGCGGGAGGTGGTTTCATTGGCGTAGAGAGCCAAAAGGACGGCCTCAAAACCCGCGAGAGGCTTATGGAGGGTGACGCGTGAGAGATACGCTCCGGCGATGATTGGAAGAAACCTGAGGACTACTAAGTGGAGATCAGGTTGGGAGGTTTGGAATGTGTCGTATAACCAGCGACAGACGTTGTCATCGCCTGCACCGGAATCAGGAAGGCGGAGCCTCCGTGAGATTAGGTCGGCCGTTTCGGGGTCATGGAGGAGAGAGAAAGCAGGGGTTTCGGATTTAGAGAGAAGGTGGAATGGATTGGAGGATTGAGGAGAGAGCTTCAATGGCTATATGGGCTTGGCTGTATGAATCTTGCCATGTGATGTGTGGCTTGCTTGGGGTGGTGGAGTTTTCCGGCGATGTGGTTGTATCAGTCGTGGCGTCGATGGACATATTGTGCGTGTGTGTGTGTGTGTGTGTGTGTGTGTGTGTGAGAGAGAGAGTTCGATGAAGAAGAGATTTTCATGAAAATGGCAAGATAATGTTAGCTAAGGAGAAAATGATGGAGTAAAATGTGGATGATCAAGGAATTCTTTTTCAGACAAATTCAAAATTAATATATATATATTAATTCATTAAGTGTTTTTTTTTTTTTAACAAAAGGAGAGAATTGCATTTAAGGTCTCCAACGTTTCAAAATAGTTGGAGATATGCTCATAACATAAAAAAATAGCACCACACATTCTCAACGTATGAAAAAATTGGTGTGGTAGGTCCTTTATGACCAAATTATCATTCTTTTTAATAAACAAAAAAAAAAAACAAGAAAAAAGAAAAACATAATTGAAAACTAACCATATGTACCCAAAAAAATAAAAAGTAAAAATATAAAAAAATAAAAAGAAATAAATAAATCTCTTACCAAAAAGTCTTAAAATTTTATTTGTACCAAATTCGTCGGAAACCACTACAAACTCACAAAAAAACCACCCCTCATCCTACCCCCACTTTCAATTTCACCAAACAGTTGCTTTTGTTTATAAAATCACATTATCCATTCCAAAATTCTTTGTTTCTGCTACTCTCTCGTGTGTGTGTGTTTGTTTGTAGGTGACAATGGCAACTCTAACACTAGGAATCCTACTCAAACTTCTTCAATCCATGAATTTCCACACAAAAGTCACCGGCGACCACCGTTTCCGCTCCTCCGTGTCATTGGAATCGTCACGACCCTTTCTACTATCGATTTGCTCGCCCCATCACGATTTTTACGCAAAGCTTTTCACTCACTTAACTCCAACTACGTGTCACTCTTAGACCAAGATACGGATCTTATACTCTCAAACCGGCTCCAAATTCGGCCAATTTGTCTACCTCGACCGGTTTGTCTTCGATTCTCCTCCTGGTTCGATGGTCGCGATGTCGTCCCATTGCAGCGCCAATCCTTTTATTGGAACCCCTAAACCCTTAATTGCTCGGATTTCACCTTCTAGAAATGGGTTTGTTATTCACCATGTCGATTCCGATCTTACTAAAGATCCCATTGGAGCCTATTTGTCGAGAATTGGAAAGAAAGAGGCGATTCGGGCTCGATGAAAATCTTATTCTTGATGGAAAGGGAGTAAGGTTAGCGAGCAAGTGAGTGCTCTCAAAGAGAATGTAAATGTGAATGTGAATTAAGGGATGAACAGGTAGTAACGGTAGAACGGGTTCGGATAAGGGTTGAAGAGGTTTTCGTCCCGTGGGGATTGAAGCAAAGATCGATGTCGCTCGGGAAGAAGGCACCACCGGTGGAGAGGATTAAATCGCTAGGTGGAAAATCGAGAAAGATGTCCGCTTCCACAATGCCAAAAAGCGCGTGTTGTGGTTTTTTTGAGTTTGTGGTGTTTTTTGGCGAATTTGGTACAAATAAATTTTAAGACTTTTTGGAGAAGATGACTTATTTGTTACTTTTTATTTTTTCAGGATACATTTTTTACTTTTATTTTTGGGGGTACATATGGTTAGTTTTCAACAACTGCTTCTCCGCCTTGCGCAGATGTGGCATACTGACTTGGACAAAATACTTGTCCACGTCACACTAAATAAAATGTCGCGCCCGTGAGTGAAGCTGAGCACAAACACACCCCAACCCTCTATTGGCCCTTTTCTCTTTGGCGATTTCTCCTCCCCAAAGCGCCTCCTTCCTTCCGCCAGCTACTTCCCCTCACCCAAAGGCTCATCCTTCACAGTTTTTGTTCTCCGGCGCCCACCATCTGCTACTACTATTTCACAGCGCGTTCTCTAGCCCCAATTCTTGGCGCTCTTCGCTTGTGCCCCCTAATTCAAGCGCTCCCATTTTTGAGACCGCTCCATTTCGGTGCTCGTTCTTCACCTTGGTCCAAAACCGAGAAAAAGTTGCTTTTGTCAACGGTATGAGATTCAAAATGCCGCTAAAAAATTCATTGACATTGAATTGAATTTTTAAAAAAAAAATTAAGCCGCACTTGAATCAGTGTGCGACATTTTCAGATTAATGTAATGGGAAGTTGCTTTTGTCAACGGAATGAGATTCATTGAAATTTGAAAAATAATTTGGCCAGTTAATGTGTTTATCATATGGCTTTAATGATCATCATTTATATGGAAATATGAGCGTTAGTGAGCTTAATTTATTTTGAGATATATAATCTTGTGCTAATTTTTTTTTTGCACATCACTACTATAGCTTTTCTCTTTTTCTTGATGTTATTATACTTTAGACCACTCAATTACTAGCCAAACTTCAATTAGGCCCTTAAACTACTTTCTTAAATTACAGTACTTCCTCAAACTTTTTGTAAAATTTTCGATGTAGCCTATAGTTGAACTGATTTGACCCCCACCTACTCTCCCTCCCTCCCAAAACACCATTGATTATGGCATGAATTTGGAGGTTGGATGATCCAAGTGCTTTCTGGTTCATAAGTCTATTGAAATAGCAATATTCAGGGTTTCGTGTTTTAGAATTTTACTAGATTAAAATAGTTGAATATGATCATAGAATCATACGGCTCCACAACAAAATTTAGGTTTCTTAAATTCTCTATAATGTTACCATACAAAATGGCAGCGGTATTATGGCAGATAACGAATCTTTTGTTAGAAATATGTTTGTGTGTGTTTTATAAATCTTATAAGTTGGTTGCTTGTTTTTTATTTACACATGGGACTCATTGTTTATAATGTATAAAAATTTTTATCAAACATATTCTTAGTTGAGAATGTATAATTATTATGGGTGGAGACACTTTCAAAATCAAAGCATGGAAAAGGTGGAAGGAAGCGAGCTTGCCTACAAAAGTGTGTAGATGTATGTAATTTAATACTATGGACTGTTATCTGCAAAATATATTTGATCGGCATCTTGTTTTATTGTGTAACACTCTAATGGTCAAGTCAATTATATTTTCACTCCGAGGCAATGTTTAGTATAATTGGTGGAATTTTTATCTAATGTAAAAATGGTTATATATTGATTATACGGTAGACCACTATTTATATGTAAACAGAGAAAAACCTTACGCATTGTGGACCATGTGGAGCCCAGTTTTTGAATTAAATTTTATTTTATATCTTTTTATTAAAAAGTTACTTTATGGGCCCATTATACACTTTAAAATTTCATTATACCTTTATTTTTAATTTTATGAATGAGACGAGTATCTCGACATAAATCAAGAAACATATAACCTGCTTATTGTTCTATTTAATTAATATTTTTCGTGTGATGCATAACTTAATGTTACAACTATAAAGAACAACAAATATTGTCAAATTATAAAACAATGATCGTTCCACCGATAAAGTTTCTCCATGCTCAAAGGTAGTGCTTCAGTCAGGTTAGATTATAGAGTCCTAGTTCCCTTAAGGATTAAGGATCGGGAGAAAGGACTCATTCTTCGAAAATCGCGCTCAAATTGGGTGATGACATTAGAGTGTTATCTCGGTATGATCAATATCATCTGGATTCTGCAGCCAACTTGACGAGCTTAAGAAGACTTCGAGTCATAAAATTGCCTTAGAATTTATATCATGCAAAGCTCTTGTATACAGAGACCTACTTGCAGCACATGCAGCTTCACATAATTCCTTATCCTTGTTAGGGACCATTAAACAATGTCCTAAAATCCTTAAAACTGGTTGCAAGAAGCTCCATGGCAGACTAATCTACCTTTTCACTTCAGCTTTCTTCTCTAAATTTTCACTCAATTTCTTTCCTTCTGTTGAACTGGGGGATTCGAGTTCTGTCCCATCATGACCGGACCATATTCTGCAAAATTCGCAGAAATCAATCTTAGAACCCACTGGGATTTGAGAAATCTTTCTGTAGTATAATTCTAATGCAACGCCAACAATCCGAGCTCTCCGTGTAGACCGAACAGTGCCATGGGGCTCTAAACTTGGAGAAATCACAGCTAAATTCAGTTCTGTTGCGCTGTTCTTGGATGTTTGTTTGGTTTCATGGTAAATGCTGGAGTGGGAGAGATCAGGAATACTCACAGTCACAGGTTGGCCGTTGCGGGAGGTGGTTTCATTGGCGAGAGCCCAAGGACAGCTTCAAAACCCGCGAGAGGCTTATGGAGGGTGACGCGTGAGAGATACGCTCCGGCGATGATTGGAAGAAACCTGAGGACTACTAAGTGGAGATCAGGTTGGGAGGTTTGGAATGTGTCGTGTAACCAGCGACAGAGGTTGTCATCGCCTGCACACTGGAATCAGGGAAGGCGGAGCCTCCGTGAGATTAGGTCGGCCGTTTCAGGGTCATGGAGGAGAGAGAGAAAGCAGGGGTTTCGGATTTAGTGAGAGAAGGTGGAATGGATTGGAGGATTGAGGAGAGCTTCAATGGCTATATGGGCTTGGCTGTATGAATCTTGCCATGTGATGTGTGGCTTGCTTGGGGTGGTGGAGTTTTCCGGCGATGTGGTTGTATCAGTCGTGGCGTCGATGGACATATTGTGCGTGTGTGCGTGTGTGCTGTGTGTGTGTGTGAGAAGAGGTTCGATGAAGAAGAGATTTTCATGAAAATGGCAAGATAATGTTAGCTAAGGAGAAAATGATGGAGTAAAATGTGGATGATCAAGGAATTCTTTTCAGACAAATTCAAAATTAATATATATATATTCATTAAGTGTTTTTTTTAAAAAAAAAGGAGAGATTGCATCTAAGGTCCCAAGCGTTCAAAATAGTGAAGACATGCCCTAAACTTAAAAATAGATCACGTCATCCTCATGACGTATGAAAAAATTGGCGTGGTGGAATCATGTGACCAAATTGTCATCCTTTTAAATAAACAAAAAAAAAAACAAAAAGAAAAAGCATAATTAAAACTAACCATATGGTACCCAAAAATAAAAAGTAAAAATATACCCCAAAAAATAAAAAAGTAACAAATAAGTCATCTTATAAAAAGTCTTAAAATTTTATTTGTACCAAATCGTTGGAAAACACTACAAAAACTCACAAAAAACCACCCTCATCCTACCCCACTTTCAATTTCACTCAAAGGCAGTGCTTTTTGTTCATAAAATCACATTATCCATTCCAAAATTCTTCATTGCAGCTACTCTCAATGTGCGTGTGTTTGTGAAAGTGACAATGGCAACTCTAACACTAGGAATCTCTCAAACTTCTTCAATCCATGAATTTCCACACAAAAGTCACCATGACCACCGTTTTCCGCTCCGTCGGTCATTGGAATCGTCTGAGCCCTTTCTATTGGCGATTCGCTTTAGCCCATCACGATTTTTACGTGCAGCTTTTTCACCACTTAACTCCAACTACGTGTCACTCTTAGACCGAGATACTCGGATCTTATACTCACAAACTGGCTCCATTTCAGCTTTTTATCCACCTCAACCGGTTTGTCTTGATTATCCTCCGGTTCGATAGTTGCCACGTGTCGTCCATCGCGGCGCCATCCTTTTATTATTGGAACCCTTAAACCACTTAATTGCTGCGATTTCACCTTCTAGAAATGGGTTTGTTATTATCACATGTGTCGATTCGATCCTACTAAAGATCCCATTGGAACTGTTTGTCGAGAATTGGAAAGAAAGAGCGATTCGGGCTCGATGAAGTGGTGTTGTTGATGGAAAGGGAAGTAAGGTTAGCGAGGCAAGTGAGTGCTCACGAAGAGAATGTAAATGTGAATGTGAATTAAGCGGATAAACAGTGGTAATAATGAGAAACGAGTTCGGGAGAAGGGTTTGAAGAGGCTTTGCCCCTGAAGGGATTGGAAGCAAAGATCGATGTCGTCTGGGAAGAAGGCACCAGCTGGAGAGAGGATCAAATCGCTAATTGGAAAATCGGGAAGATGTCTGCTTCCCAATACTCTTCAGATCAAAGCGTTGTGGTTTTTAATTGAGTTTGTGGTGTTTTTTCATCGATTTGGTACAAATAAATTTTAAGACTTTTGGGAAAGATGACTTATTTGTTACTTTTATTTTTTAGGATACATTTTTTACTTTTATTTTGCATGGGGTATGGTGGTTTTTCAATTATGTTTTCTTTTCTCTTGTTTTTGTTTTATTTAAAAAGAAAGGTTAATTTGGTCATAAAGCCTACCACGTTAAGTTTTCATGCGTTGAGGATGTGTGATGCTATTTTTTTAGGTTAGAAGTATATCCTCAACGATTTTAAAACGTTGAGGGACCTTTGATGCAATTATCCCTTAAAAAAAGATTAATTCATTAATACTTTATTGTAACACAAATATCTGTTAATAGGTGAAATAATAAGAAACAATAAGAGCCATTTGGTAGATTTTATAAACCAGCTTTATTGATTAAAATAAATTATTTGACAAAAAAAAGTGTCTTTGTATGTACATTTTTATTATTCTTGGTCAAATAAACTTGTTTATAAACTTCTACCAAGCAGACAATGATGAAAATTACAAATTTATAATTTCTTTTTAAATTTTTTCTTACATTATCAAATAAATGTAGAATTGGCGAAATATTTCTATTAGAATATGATGCTTTTAGTGTACCATAAGGATTTCAATTTGTTTTGAAGAATTACTTATATAACTTGTATCATTATTTTAAAACATGTTTTTAGTGTTGGTTTAGTTTTTTAAAAATCTTTTAGTAGGTTTTGATAAAAATTTATGAATGTATAATTAAAAGTCGGAATTCTATATTTTACATAGTTAAAATTAATTATTAATTTTTACTCAACTTTTTTTCAACATTTTTAACAATACCAACATGCACATGTGAATTAAGAGAAGGGTAATTATATTCACACTACACTTTTTATTATTCACACCACGTTTTAATTGCAATAAAGGTCCAACAACATTTGATATTTAGACACTTATGTCTTTAATTTTTTTTCATCGTATTTTTATTATTAACTTTTATTTGATTTTCACATCTTGTCTCCGATGAAGATTTTTGTCTAAATATTCTGCTAATGTGCATTGAAATAAGAGAAAAATATTTTGTCAAACTTGTGTAATTGTTATTTATTTTAATTACGTAAAAATATTAGAGGCAAAAAAAAAAATTTGCGCCCTCTTAATTAACTTTTTGGACAAAAATCATTACAAGACAAATATAAGACGTACAAATGAATATGTTGATGATATTGTGATATTTTAATTGATTGAAGGCCATTAGAAATTTTAGTTTTTGTTAATCTTATTTATTTCCTTTAATCTTATAATTATTTATGGTTGTGGGTAGATTTGCTTGTGGTATGATGTGAATGTGTGAAAGTTATGGAGCCGAGAATATTATTGTTGCCAAAGCATATTTCTCGTTATTTTAATAGTTTGGTTGTTAATGTAAACATTTTACAACCACTTCTTTCATGATTGTTAAAAGAAAGGCAACTAATTCTTGTTGTTTCAATGTTCATTTTATCACCAAAATAATTAATATAGCGACAAATCAAACAAGGTTGTTGGAGAAAAATCGGTTTTCAATATAAATATTATGACCATTTCTTTTGTCGTTGAAATGAAAGGCAACTAAACTTTGGTTGCTTTCATTGTAATTAACGACAAAAAATAAATATACAACGACAGAATCAAGTAGTTGTTGAAATAAAAAATCGATTGTCACTAATAAATATTAACGACTATTTATTTCGTTGTTGAAATGAAAGGTAACTAAAATTTGGTTGCTTTTATTATATTTTAACGACAAAAATATTTGATACAACAACCAAATAAGTAAGTTGGGAAATAAAAATCGCTTGTCACTATTAAATGTTAGCGACTATTTATTTGGTTGTTGAAATAAAGACAACTAAAATTTGGTTACTTTTATTGTATTTTAACGACTAAAATATTTGATACAACAATCAAATAAGTGGTTGGGATAAATATAATTGATTGTCAATACATACCTTGTAACGACATTAATTTAATTCTTGAAGCGATTACATATAACGACCAATCGTTTTGTAGTCGTGAATACAATCACCAACACCTTTGCCAACCAAATCTAATCGACCAACCGATTTTGGTCGTTGAATGTGATTAACAACAAAAATGTATATTCTACGATCATTTGTATGGTGGTTGAATGTCATATTTCTTGTGGCAGTGAGTCATAAAATACCAAAAGTGACCAATAGTTAAAAATTTTTATTACCCAATTAAAATATAGTTTTAGTTAACGAAATAATCTTGTGGTAATATAATTACCCACTTATGAGAAGCATTCAGGGGAAAATGAGAGTGCTTGAATTAGGCACAAACAAAGAGCGCCAAGAATTAGGAGCGAGGAGAACGGCGCGATATAAATAGTAGTAGAAGTGGTGGGCGCCAGAGAACAAAAGCCGTGAAGGAGGAGCCTTTGGGTGAGGAGAAGTAGGCGGTGGAAGGAAGGAGGCGCTTGGAGGAGAAATCGCCAAGAGAAAAGGGCCAAGAGAGGGTTGGGTGTGTTTGTGCTCAGCTTCACTCACAGGCGCGACATTTTATTTACTATGACGTGGTCAAGTATTTTGTCCAAGTCAAGATGCCACATCCACGGTGGGCGGGAGAACTGTCAGCTGTAGTTTTCAATTATGTTTTCTTTTTCTTGTTTTTTGTTTTTATTTAAAAGAAGGTCAATTTGGTCATAAAACACCTACCACGCTAAGTTTTTCATGCGTTGGGGATGTGTTATGCTATTTTTTAGGTTAGATGTATATCTTCAACGATTTTGAAACGTTGAGAGACCTTTGATGCAATTATTCCTTAAAAGAAAGATTAACTCATTAATACTTTATTGCAACACAAATAACTGTTAATAGGTGAAATAATAAAGAACAATAAGAGCCCATTTGGTAGATTTTATAAACTAGTTTATTTGACCAAAATAGTTTATTTGACTAAAAATAGTTTATTTGACCAAAAAAGTGTCTTTGTAGCATGACATTTTTTTATTATTCTTGGTCAAATAAACTTGTTTATAAATTCTACCAAACGAGCTTGATGAAAATTACAAATTTATAATTTCCTTTTTTTAAATTTTTTTCTTACATTATCAAATAAATGTAGAATTGGCGAAATATTTCTATTAGAATATGATGCGTTAATGTACCATAAGGATTTCAATTTGTTTTGAAGAATTACTTATATAACTTGTATCATTATTTTAAAACATGTTTTTTTAGTGTTGGTTTTGTTTTGTTAAAAATCTTTTTAGTAGATTTTGATAAAAATGTATGAATGTATAATTAAAAAGTCATGAATTCTATAAAATATATTGTTATAATTAATTATTAATTTTTACTCAACTTTTTTTCAACATTTTTAACAAAACCAACATGCACATATGAATTGAGAGAAGGGTAATTATATTCGAGACTACACTTTTTATTATTCACACCACGTTTTAATTGTAATAAAGGTCTCACAACATTTGATATTTAGACACTTATGTCTTTAATTTTTTCATCGTATTTTTATTATTAACTTTTATTTAGTTTTCACATCTTGTTTTTTGTTCAAATATTACTGGAATGTGAAGATTTTTGTCAAACTTATGCAATTGTTATATTTAATTACGCTAATGTGCATTGAAATAAGGGAAAAATATTTTAATAGTCAAACTTTGCTAAAAAAAGTGAGTCATAAATGCAAAAGTGACCAATAGTTAAAAATTTTTATTGCAATTAAAATGTAGTTTAGTTAACAAATAATGTTGTGGTAATATAATTACCCTTATGAGAAACGTAGAGGGGACAATATCTCAAAATATTCTAAGCTTACTCTTTAATTTTTATGATATATATATGAGAATATTTGGATAGGGTTCCTTAGATGTTTAGTGGGAATGGTGATAAATGGCTGGTGACCCAAATGACCGTTGACCCATTTAGTGGCTGGGTTATTCTTTAATTTTTCTCCCCGCTTATTTCATTTCAAACTATTTTAAATTTATCTCAACTACTTATACATTACTGTGAAAAAGAGAAGATTTCAAATATTAGAATCTAATCCATTTTATCTTTGTAGAAAATCTCATTTGAATGTTAGAATCTAACCCATCTTTCTTCTTCTTTCTTTTAATTTATAGTAGAAATTATGGATTTTATGGTATAAATTATGAAATTATGTATATATTTGAGTATGAATTGTATTTTTTGCTTTAAATTTCTGCAGATTTAAGTTTATTTGAGGTGAGTTAATTAAAAATTCAATTTAACATGTATAAAGTGGCTTTAAGATTTGGTCTGTTAAAGCCAAATCTGACCTTAATAAACACGTGGTCTGTTAATAGTATGTTCACAAATCATCTATTAACGGACTATTTGTTAACAGATTATTTTGTTAACACACCTTATTAATGAGAGTATTTAAATATTTTCATTGCACTTAAGGTCTTTAATATTTGTTTATTGTATCACTTATTTTTTATATTTTTTTCATCAAATTCTTATCTTTAACTTCTATTAATTAGCACATCCTATCTTTAATATTGGTTTTCGTCACAAAAGCTTGTTTACGTGCTTTAAAATGAGCAAACAATATTTGTCTA
Source organism: Forsythia suspensa (assembly GCA_023638005.1). Taxonomy (NCBI): domain Eukaryota; kingdom Viridiplantae; phylum Streptophyta; class Magnoliopsida; order Lamiales; family Oleaceae; genus Forsythia; species Forsythia suspensa. The sequence continues at coordinate 30,588,550 of CM042674.1, read as the reverse complement.
ACTTTTGTATTTATTATTGTTTAAAAAAAATTATAGACAAATAAGTTGTTTTATGCCTTCCAACGAATTTTTTGAATAGAAACCATTATCATACACAATATGTGATAATTAATGAAAAGTTGATGATAAAATGCGTACTATAATAAATAAATATTGAAAACGTCAAATGCAATTAAAATGTGATGCAATAAATAAAAAGTGTGGTGTAAATATAATTAGCCCACCCAAAAACAAAATAAAAGAATGGAAAACTTCTCCAACTCATTATCCCCCTAAATTAGAACCTAACCAAAAATTTACTCCAATTCAGTACAACAAGAGTGATTCAAGGACATACATAAGTGCATTACTTCAACAATGAAAATATATTCAATTAAAAAACAACCTTACAACAATTCCATGAAAACCAAAAAAAAAACAAAAACCCAAACCCACCTAGTCCAAGATCACTTTTTCAACTTAAGATCTTGATATGTAGCTCCAAATTCTTTATCTTCATCTTCAAATTATGTTTGTGAATCTCCAAATTCTAGATCTTTAGCTTGGAATTCTTGATGTCTAGCTCTAACACTCTAATATTTTTCAATAACTCACAAATAATTTGCTTCGATCTCTCACAAATCAATAAATTGTGTAAACCAAGTATTTACAAGATATATTGCATGTAATCCTTGTTTCTTACTCGGAGTAAAACTTAAAACATGCAATTTAATCATGGTAATGATGAATTATTTCAAAAAAATATTGTGTAAAAAATTCCCACTTTAGAGAAAAATTCATACATATAGCTTCACTACAAGAAAAGGAAACTATAGGGACGACACCAAATTTGTTTCTATATATAGCATTTGTAGGGACGACAATAAAATGTCGTCCCTAAAGATTGTGATAGCTATAGCAAGGACAAAAGTCGTCACAACACACAGTAGTCGTCCCTATAGGTCCAGCATCTATAAAGACGACTTATTTTGTCGTCCCTATAGAGTATAGATCTATAGAGACAACACGGAATGTCGTCTCTACAGAAATAAAGTTGACTAATATCGTTTTTATAGCCTAAAAAATTCATCCCCGTAGGTCATAAGAAATGGCGCCATTTTTTTTCGCTTTGTAAGCTCTTTGACGATCACCGCCGTCTCTAATAGCGTTAAAATTAGTCCCCTACATGTCCAAAGAGACCTATATGGACGATTTATTTGTCATCTCCTTAGATTACAGACCTATAGAGACGATAGAGAATGTCGTCCCCATAACCTAAATATTCGTCCCTATAAGTCCTAAGACCCTCAGCATATATTGGCGGGATTTTCTCGCGTCCAATTATAACAATTGAGACGATTTATTCACCTTATAGAGACGACATAATGTCCTCTCTATAGATCCAGTCTACAAAATGCCAACAGAAGCAACAAAATAGTACGCGCACTTAGGAGAATAGAAGAGAGATGCTGCCGAAATTTACACGTGAAACATAGGCAATAATAGAAAAAATTAACACAACTCGTAAATTACAAAACAATGTCGAATGGCTAGGGCCCACACCTAACATTAGTATTGGAGCGACAAGGAGTTAGGGCATTCTCACACCACTTGTATTAAAAATTATTAACTAAAAATGCTATTTTGGTGCCATCTAAAGAGACGAAAATGTGTTCTCTATAGATTGAAAAAATTGAAATTCACGCTTTTACTCTTCAGCGCTTTTTTTTTTTCGTGTGTTAAATGTATAGGGACGACTTTAGTCGTCCCTTTAGAGCCCACAAATTTATAAAAAGTACACACAATATACAATCCTCACAATCATTTATCTTCTCCCACTGTCACTATTTTCCACCATCGGAGAGGAAAAAAGAGAACGTTGAAAAGAGCTGGGTTTTTTTGTTTCGCGTAGAGGAAAGAGGGGAACGTTCATAGAACACGATTGAGCCAAGGGTTCTTCTCTCACTCATCTGCAACTTTGGAAGGTTAGTATCAGATTTACATGTATAAAAATGGCTTTATATGCTGATTTAATGGATTGTAATGGATTTTATAGGCTGATTTAATGGGTTTTATATCAGAGTGTGTGGGCTTTGCCACCGACCAAGGAAACAACCTTTTCTTTGACTCTCTTCCCGTTTAAGTCTCTTTAAGCTAAAAATTTGCATAACCCTATTTCCCAATTTTCTGTCTCCCTCTGGAAATCTTTCCTGCCTGTCAAGATTCGGTCATGCGAAGCATGTCTCCATCTCTTTGAGACCCCCTTGCCTTCTCCTTGAAGTTCATAAAAAAATAGATATATCAGGAAATTTGGTCCCCTAGTTTACATTTCTTGTTATATAAATACCAATTTGATTTAGTTTTGGAATTGGTTTTTCCATATGTAGTGTTGGACAAGACTTGTGAATGTGATTTCAGATAAATGCTTTGAATTACGGTTTGGAAAATGTGTGGAAACATGTCAATTTCATCGTTATTTTGAAGTCATAAATTATGCTAAGAGTAGTAGTTTGTGTTGATTCTTATGTGTTTTGAATGTACAGTTTTGTTGTCCTAAATCTGCTAATGAGAGTATTTGAGATGTGTTTTGCTTAGTTGCTTAAAACATAGATAATTGTGGTATGTATTAATGTTAATATTTTGTTATAATTGGAACTGCTTCATTGGTATGTAATTGGAGTAGTTGTGTACAATGTTGCTTGAGATGATTTATAATATGGGATTTGTTTGGTTTAAAAAAGCATGAAGATACTTTTATCTATTCTGTTTTAATTGAGTTTTATAAATTTGATTATTGAAGTCATAAATTATGGTGGAGGAACGAGAAAAGCAAACACAGCAAGGTAGCTCTAGCGGCGTGGTAGTTAATGAGCACGACGTTGTCCTTAAGGTCCTGGGAGAGAAGAGGGGACACCAGCGGGCATTTAGACGGCATCTGAGGGGCACTTCCCACTCTCACTCGTCCACTACGACATTGCGGGACCAACCCAGTACCAGTCAATCTACTCAGACAACCAATGCGTTAAAGTCCAAAATGGAGACATACATGCAGCAAATGAATAAATTTATCACACAGTTTACGAGTAATCTGCAATTTGTCATGCTGGGAATTCAGCTGTCGACACCGCCGCCGCCGCCACCGCCACCTCCTCTCCTGTCGCCTATGCATAAAGAAGAGTTAGATTCTTCGAACGACGAGATTATTTATCTGATCTTTAGTCTTCCTTTATCTATCTATTTTTAGTTACGGATACTTTTGTTTTTGTACATTATGGTTATTTTGTGTTGGAAGTTTTTGTTTTTGTGCATGGTTTTTTAAGTTGTTTTGTACAATTTATTTTTGTGCACAAATATGATAATATAATTAATATTATTTAAGTTCTTTTTAAACATTTTATTTGTGTTGGTACACTTTTATTTAATGTTTCTATTAAGTCATTGTTATTAAATAATATTAATTAGTATTGAAAGTGTAATAATTACTAGAATCAATAAATTAAAAAAAAAATTAATTAAGATGACAAAAATCGTCCCTGTAGATATTTGTTCTATTGGGACGACTATTATCGTCCCAATAGGTGGAACTATTGGGACGACGAATTTGTCCCAATAATTTTTTCGAGACCAAATACGTGCCAATATTCAAATTGGAAGTGAGACATAAAGAGACGACAAATGTCGTCTCTATATATTCAACATATATTGGGACGACAATTTGTCGTCTCAATAGATTAGTTGAAACGAATAATTGGATGATAGTAAAAGACTAAAATTAGGACTATAGGGACAATAAAATGTCATCCCTATAAATCAAGAATATATTGTGACGACTATTGTTGTCTTTGTTGACTTACTAGGACGAGTTTATTGGGACGATCTTTAGGGACGATTATGTTGTCCCTTTAGCGACGGAAATTCTATCTATAGGGACGACAAAAGTCCCTATAACTTTCTTTTCTTGTAGTGCTTGTGTTCTTAATTCATAGTTTTTCAAGTTTACAAGATTATTTACAGATTCTTGTTAAAAAAATTTAGAGAACTATGTATCAACACTTCATCTTTAGAGAGTGCTCAAGAAACTTTTTATTATTTCAACAAACAGACTCAATGTTCGTTGTTCCTTTAGATTCTAAGTTCCTTACAAACCTTAACCTCAAATGAAGTAACTATATACAAGTACTTTATTAAATTTAATATTTCCAATATTACAGATAATTTATCCAAATCTAATCTCACCAATATTACAGAGATTCACTCACAATCTCAAGATTAGTGCTCAAATGAAAAAGAAAAAAGAAAAAAATATTAAAAACGCACAACTTTCAATTTTTAAATAAAGAAAGCCATCGGAAGACGTGCATCCAAGTGTCATCTTTTTATCACGTGTCATAATTTTAAAGAGGTAGCTCACTTCACTTAAGAGTTGTTATTTTGAAGAACACGTTTTTGCAAAAAATGGATCAAATGAAACGACATCTTCAACAACACATCCGTTATAAAAATATTTAGGGGAACGTAAAATCGGAGAGCCGATTTTCAATACCATCAACAAGGAAACAATTATCAACTTGGGGCACCAGTCACCACGCTGATTAATCATTAAATAGTGCCCGTTTTGCAAGAAGTCTCATTCATTCTAAAGAATTATTTGTAAATTGCAATATGATTTACCTCTAATCGTAAAATTTAGCAACATATTTATTCTTCACTTTAACATAAATAAATAGTAGAAACAAAAAGAGTTGAAGAAAACAAGAGTAATTAATTGATAATTTATTCAAATGATGAAGTAATTAATTTTTTCTTATTTGCCAATCATATTTTTTCTCCAAATTTCCAGGAGGGTATTTATTAGAAAAGTAAATGCCATCACTTTTTGCTGCCCAATAACATGCTTCATATTGACATCTCTTGCTCCAATCTGATTTAAAAACATCAAAAGCTAGTTCCTTTGAATCCCACCAAAGATGACAGAAGAACAAAGTGTGTGCAACGACGCTCTCACAGAAACCCCATGTCCATTCTTGATTGACTGGAATTGTACGAGTCCCCAGGTCGTCATCCCCAGATGCACAGTGTGCTACCAATGGTGCAGAATTTGGAGGCAGATTGTTGACAACATAAATGTCAAAGTTTTGATTAATAAATATGTTACAATGTCTGGAGGTTATTGTGTGGACAAGGTTAATGAATATGAAGAGACGAAATAATAATATGTGATTTTTCATTTTCTAGGGTTTGTATGAAGGTTTAATGGTTGAAAATGGTGCTCCAAATTTTAATTTATATATAATGGAAATTTGTAAGGAAGTTTTGGAAATTAATTATGATTCCTCCTTGATTGCAGCCCTTAAATAATTCAACAATTATGGCTCCCATGAATTAAAGCTTCGTGATTAAAGGAATAAAATTAGTTTCCTTTCTTAAATTGTAATTTATAAAATTGTCAGAAATAGATAAAATAATATATGTAAATAATTCAAATCTAGATTTACTTGAAAGATGATATCCATAATCTAGCCTATAGATTTTAGAAAAATGTTTACTATTCACTTTTTATAGAAAAATAATTAGGGCTTCGAGAAAAAAATTTAATTAATTTCGATATCGTATTAATCAGTGAATTTCATGTATCTCAATAAAAAATTAAGCTATAAAAAGGCGAAACATGTATCTCAATTATGAATCAAATCAAAATCTTTCTCCATCAATAAGCACCACGAACCATACCATACCATGATCAAATACATTTTAGTATTACTCATATTTTCGGCTAATCTTCTTCACACAAGGGCCTCATCGCAAAAACTCAAGTGTATATTTACCGAAAAATATGAGGTTCATGTAGTCAACAATCTTCCTCTGAAGTCTCCACCATTGCAGTTGCATTGCGCATCTGGGGATGATGATCTTGGAAACCACACACTTACTACAAATCAAGATTTTCATTTTCATTTTGTGAAAACTTAATTTTACTTTGTTCTTTTGCCATCTTTGGTGGGGTTCTAAGAACATAGCTTTCGATGTTTTCCATTCAAATTGGACTGAAGATCCATGTAAACATGGATTTTGTTATTGGGCAGCAAAAAGCGATGGCATCTATTTTTCAGGTTACTACCCTCCACGAGATGACATCAAAAGAGCATATATCTGGTAATAGAAAGTAAATGATATAATTCTCCCAATGGTACATTAAAGTGAAAAACACAAGAAAAAAAGTGGAATTTTATTTTTCTAGCATTGTTCATGATTTTGATCGAATGCAACATGCTAGAAATCAAATTGCACTAACTAGAAAGTTGGAATTAGATAGCATTATTGAATTACATAAATTATCATAAATGTGCAAGTGACATCAATGCATGATGTAACATGGTAAACTCCGAAGGAAAATATCTACTGGCCCTTATGCAATGGGTAAATAATCTACTATGAAAACAGGATAATATCAACCACGACGGTCAATAAATTTTAATTAGGGTCCCTTTCTTGAATTGTAATTAGTTGTCAGTCACTGTAATTATAAAATTGTTAGAAATAGATAAATATATGTAAATAATTCAAATTCAAATTTACTTGAAATATGATATCCATAATCTAGCCTAGAGATTTTAGAAAAATGTTTACTATTCACTTTTTAGAGAAAAATAATTAGAGTTTGGAGAACAAATTTGAAACATACTTACATTTCACTTGTATTTATTTGATTCAATTCATTTGTACACCATTCTCAACACCACCAAATCTTAACAACCTACTGCTTTCGCCGGACACAAGCTTGGGCATGACCCAAAGGAAGATCCGATCCATTTCCCAAAAGGGTCGGGTCATCTTGTCTAAGATGTAATATTTGTAAACAAAAACAAGTAATTCAAGATTCAGATACTATTGTTTGAATAATTATCATTCACATTTTTTATTTTTCTTTAATTTGTAAATATCTCTATATTGCACTCTAAATAATTTCTTGTGACTTGACCAGATACCATAATCTAATTACTTGATATATTCAAGAATCAGATTTGAATTATGTAGTTGCTCCTATCAATCATTCCAAATTGGCACAAATTTTGAATAATTCCCGTAACGTATTAATCTATGTGAATTTCATGTATCAAATACATTTAGTATTACTCATATTTCTGCTAATCTTTTCGAGACAAGGGCCTCGCCACGAAAACTCAAGTGTATATTTGTTGGATGTTGGTTTAAGAATTTGAGAAGTTGACGACTAAGTGACTTCATGTCAACTTAGCCAAAATATACAAACCTGACCCAATCCGTTTAGGCAAAATAGTTTGTCACTTCGCCGCTTCGTGGAGGCTCGGCCCCCGGAAAGAGAATTCATATTTCTCTGCATGTGTTTAAGGGTGTTTTTGGTATCTCGAAACCAATATTGAATGAATGAAAAATTACGAAAAATGACAAATTCGGGTCAACTTTTTGACCATGCGATCGCATGGGTTTATTATCTTGCCATCACAACTGGCTGAATTTTTCAGCAGAATGTTTTTCGTTCCTACCATGCGATCACAGGGAACAAAGCCTTACGATCGCATAGCTTTACGAACAGATGCGTACTTCTGAAGTGTTGCACGGTTTGGTTTAAAACCTCTTCATTCTCAACACTTCTTCATCCTTAAATAGGACTCTATGGACGTTCTATTACTTACAGAATTGATACAGAAACCATATGCAATCACACAAACATCATATTTCATCATTTTGAACCAAAATTCTTGCATTTGTTACTTGAATTTCTGGTTTTCATTTAATTTCATCTTTGGAATACAAAAACTATTTCTGGTTAGTTGTGCTTGTGTTTTGAAGTGCTTCAAACACAAGTAGAAGTCGTTGTGTCTTGGGAGTCGATTGCCATAAACCGTAGGCACCGTTGCGGGGTAAATTTCACTTAAGGACAAAGTGTTTAACACTTGCCTCAACTTACTTTTCATCCAAGTTTATTTGGTTCTTGTTTCTGCAATTTTGGAGTCATTTACACATAAATCCGCCAACAATATTTACCGAAAAATATGAGAGGTTCATGTAGTCAATTTTTAAATATGTTTTTGTCATTTTTGTTTTGTCGATTTCTTCAATCTCTTAAGGCTTCTCTTATTTTAATATGTTTTTTTTTAATCTATTATTTCTGTGAAGACAAAATAGACCTCGGCCTGTCTCTTTCACTTTCTTTTCGTTGCTATGAAGTTTCATTGGTTGGATTTTTGAAGGAAAAAGCCTTCAAAGAGACGTGTTGAAGTTATAAATATAAATTACTACGCCTATTAGTTAAGTTTTTAATTGGTTGGATTTTTGAAGGAAAAAGCCTTCAAAGAGACGTGTAGAAGTTATAAATATAAATTACTACGCCTATTAGTTTAAGTTTTTAGAAAAACGTGATTATTTGATATATAAGAAGTGTACTAACATTATAATTGACGTTCTTGTGATTTTTTGAGTTTGATACGAACTTCATAAATTGGGTCCTCTATGAGCTCCAAATAATATGCATTCAAAATCCATAAAATTTTATGTAACTAATTGTTAACTTAAAACTCAATAATAAAACATTAAACAAAATGTATTATACAAAATATTTATATTAAAATCAACTACAAGGTCGAAAATTAACGTTCCAAAAAGAAACCGCATTTGCGTGGTCTTGGACTAGCTTCTTCATCGAAATCGACCTCGTACTCATACTTAGTAGGAATTCATGAAAGTACTAAAAAAATAGTATGACTCAATTTTCCAGACCCAAGTATGCATTGTTCATTGATTAACCTAAAAAAAATAGTAATAAAACTATCTTACATTTAGAATCAAAGAAAAGTTTTAAAATAGTTAAATGTAATTTTAAATCAATGTTGTTGGCCTATTCATATTATCTATTTATTAGATTATGTCATAATTAGAAAAAATACATAAAGTCAAGCTATCAAAATACAAATACAAAAAAAAAAAAAAAGAATAAAAAAAACACTTTTTTAACAAACTTTTAAGTATTTTTGTCGTCTCACTTACAAGAAAAATGATCCTAAATCTACATCTTGACAACTGATACAAAACAAAATTAATTCTTATAACTACTATGAATCAATTATCTAATATAAAATTGAAAATAACCAAATTCTAAATAACCACTTAACATTTACAAATATAAAAAAAATGGTAAAAAAAAGGGAGCAACAATTAAGTTCCAAACTTTTCAAATCACATAGCAAGAATGATACTCAAAACACCAAATTCAGATACTACTACAATTAATAGAAGAACCCTAACTAGGAACAAAAATCAAATTGGTTTAAAGTATATATTAAAAGTACCTCAAAATTAGCTAAATACTTATTTTTGAGAACAGAACAATGGACATTCTTTCTTTTGCAGCAATTGACTCTAAAATTCTAAAATTTAGAGATAATTTGCGAATTGTAAGATAAGAAAAGAGATGGAAGAGTTACAGAGGTTGTGGAATAAAAATTGAGTATATTGAGAATTTGGGATGTGAATCAAAAGTTTGAGGCATAGTTTTGGATCGGGCCATTAGTTGGCCCAACTCAACAATTTAAGTTTTATTTTTCTTTTCATGGGCTAAGCTTGGTCTAATTATTAAAAAATCTAGAGTGTTAGGCCTTTTTTTTTTTTGTGCCTGAAACAATGGCCTCACTCACCTCATGGTAGAATGAGTTAATATAAATCTCATTTTCTCATCAAAAACGAGTTTACACAGTATAAGTGCTCGATAAGAGATTAATATTAAGAGAAAATGAAGCTTTCCAAGAGCAGATTGAATCCATTAAGCAAGTATAGTTAGATTTTATAGATATGCACACACAAACATTAACAAACATGCAACATATATTTGGTAAATTGCTCCAATCTCCCCAACTTTTTGTTGAGTTTAAATTATTAGACCCAATTCTTTTTTAATTAAATGGGTACAGCCCATAAGAATTAAATAGTTTTAGATTTAAGTGAAATTCTAATTTAAATATAAGGGCCAATGTTGCAATTTTTTGGTCAAAATATTCTAATTTAGTTAGAATTGGTTTCTGGATTGAATATATATATACACACACACACACACACACACGTGAGAATCTGTGAGCAGAGAGAACATAGGCGAGAGAAGAATATACACGTAGTGGTTGTTTCTTGGTTTTGAGTGGAAAAATAAATACACGCAGGCAATGAAAGAAAATGATTGTTTGACAAGGAAAATTTGGGCACTTTCCTCTTCATCTCTTGTATTCCACCATTGATTGTTTGGTGAGATCTTTCTTTTTATTGGCTTAATATTTTGGAGTTCCATCTATTGTGTTAGATGATGGTTATTTTAGTTAGCCAATAAGGTGTTGTTAATGTGGTGTGTGTTGGATTATCTCTTGATTTATGGCTTAAATCTGGAGAAGAAACATTGTAATATTCATTTGATTGATAATGGATTACTGTCGGTTTGTCCCATCGATTTTTTCTTTATCTTAAAGGGTTTTACGACGTTAAAGAATAATTCTAGTGTTGTTTAACTTTATTTATTATTCTGATATTTCTATTGCTTGCATAAGAAATAATCGGGTTAAGTTGATAACATTCATTTTAATTGCACGGTAAAAAAAAAAATACATTGTTACATTTGTACATTAACTAGTTTTTCCCTAACAAAGAGTATTAGAGCCGAGGTTGGGTTGCGTGGATTAAAATGGAAGAACCGGTTGGTAGTGCTATGATTAGACCCGACCAATTATAATTAGGTAACTTGGAAGCCTAGAATGGAGGATATCCTTTATTGTAAGGATTTGCATGAACCTATTAAGGGTGATGAGGCTAAACCAAATGACATGGCGTACAAACAATGGTATACTCAGAATAGAAAAGCTATTGGGACTATCAGACAGTGGGTAGATAATAGTGTATTTCATCATGTGGCACAAGAGACTAATGCTCATACATTGTGGTCAAAATTGGAGTCTATGTTTGAGAAGAAAACTGCATCTAAGAAGTCATTTTTAATTAAAAATTTGGTCAACATGAAATATAAAGAAGGCATGAGTGTGACAGAGCATTTGAACAATTTTCAAAATATCAAATATCAGTTAGATACTATGGATATGATTCTTGAAGAATAATTGCAGGCTTTGTTAATTTTGAGTTCTTTGCCAGATAGTTGGGAGACATTTGTTGTGACTGTTAGTAACTCTGCTGCTGATGGTATTTTAACTATGGACTCTATAAAAGACAATATGCGTAATGAGGAAACAAGAAGAAAATCTGCAGTATACGTCGAGTTCGGATCATGCATGCACTCTTTTTCTGAGAGGATAGAGGAATGAACAAGAATAGATGATAAAGAGGTTACAACAAGTCAAGAGGCAGTCAAAATCAAAAGACAAAAATGTTATTTGTTACCATTGTGGCAAAGATGGTCATATTAAAAGAAATTATCGGGTTTGGTTGAGAGAGCAAAATGAATGTAGCAATCAGAAGAAAGAAGATGACCAGAACACTACAACTGTTGTATCTGATGGTGATGATATATTTTCTTGTGGAGAGCAGGAGTACCTACACATAGGTGGTCCTAATATTGAATGGATTGTTGATAGCGGTGCTTCTTACCATGTTTCTTCAAACATAAATTTGTTTGCTAATTACACAGTGGGTTATTTTGGTATTATGAAGATGAGAAATACTAGTCAATCTAAAATTGTAGGGATTGGCAACATTCACTTGCAAACAGTTATTGGCTGCACCTTGATGTTGAAAAATGCGAGGCACATTCCTGATATGCATCTTAATCTAATCTCGCTTAATGCTCTTGATCGACAGTGTTATCACAATAGCTTCGATGATTTGAAATAGAAATTGTCAAAAGGCTCTTTAGTTGTTGCTAAAGGGAAAGCTTGTTGCACGCTATACAAGACTTATAGAAAAACTTGTAAAAATGGGTAGAATGCAATTGAAGATTCTTTTCCCGAGCTCTGGCACAAGAGGCTCGACCATATGAGTGAAAAGAGGTTGCGAGGTTACGCTAAGTAGACATTCATTTCCTTAGCCAATAGTATGTCTCTAAACCGATGTGATAATTGTTTATATGGTAAGCAATATAGAGTTTCTTTTAGTGGCTCTTTTAGAAGAAAAGAAGATATCTTAGAACTAGTACATTATGATGTGTGCTCTCCTGGTGATGTGGCTTCTTTGGGTGGAAACAAATATTTTGTTACCTTTGTTGACGGTGCTTCTAGGAAACTATGGGTATATCTTCTGAAATCTAAAGACCAAGTTTTTTAGTGTTTTCAGCAGTTTCATACCATGGTAGAAAGAGAAACGGAGAAGCCTTTGAAAGGCCTCAGAACGAGATAATGGTGGAGAATACACTTCACATGAGTTCAGGGAGTATTGCTCAAAATTTAGGATTCGACATAACAAAATCTAGTACTCCTTAACATAATAGTGTGGCGAGAAAGAATTAATCGTACCATTCTTGACAGAGTCGATACATGTTGAAGACAAACCAAGCTACCTAAATTTTTTTTGGGTGAAGCAATTCGAACTATTTGTTACTTGATCAATAGATCTCATTCTCATTCTTTTAGATTTTGATATTCCGTAAAGAGCGTGGAGTGACAAAGATATATCCTATTCTCGTTTGATGGTGTTTGGGTGCAAAGCATTTGTGCACGTACCTAAGGAACATAGTTTAAAGCTTGATGATAGAGGTACTTCTGGTATTTTTCTTGGCTATGGTGATAAACAGTTTGGCTACAAATTTTGGGATCCAGAGAAAAAGAAGACTGTGAGAAGTAGAGATGTGATTTTTCATGAAGACCAGACGATTAATGACTTTAATAAAATTGAGCAATCTAAGAGAGTGACTGCAGTTGTTCCTGATATCATGTCTCCAACACCACAGCCTATTGTTGGAAAAAATATAGTTCATACCGATGATGATGTTGATGACATTGTTCATGGTGATATACATGTTGATGAGATTGCTAATCAGGGGGAGCAAATTATAGATGAAGGAGAAGATGAAGAATCACATGTTAGGAGGTCTACTAGAGAGCACAGACCATCTTCTACGTATCCTACTTCTGACTACATTTTGCTTACCACTGATGGAGAGTCAGAAAGTCTTTCAGAGGCATAGATTCACAGTGATAAAGTCCATTGGATGAAAGCAATGACAGAAGAGATGAATTCTTTGAGAAAGAATCATACATAAGAGTTAGTGAATTTTCCTAAGGGTAGAAAAGCATTGAGGAACAAATGGGTATACAAAATCAAACGAGACGGCAATGGTGATATGATGAAGTACAAGGCTCGATTGGTTGTTAAAGGCTTTGAGCAGAAATATGGTGTTGATTTTGATGAGATATTTTCTCCTGTTGTGAAAATGACATCTATCAGAGTTGTTTTGGGTTTAGTAGCTAGTCAAGATTTGGAAATGGAACAACTTGATGTGAAGAATGCCTTCCTACATGGTGACTTAGAAAAAGAGACTTATATGTTGCAACTGAAGGTTTTGAACAAAAGAGGAAAGAACACCTTTTGTGCAAATTGAAGAAGAGTTTGTACGGGCTCAAGCAAGCACCAAGATAGTGGTACAAAAATTTTGATGCTTTTATGGCGAGTCAGGAGTACATGAGGATGACTTCAGATTCTTGTGTTTACATAAGATCTTTTCCAAGTGACAAGTTCATTATTTTACTACTTTATATTGATGACATGCTTATAGTTGGCCAAGATGTATGGTTGATTAAGAAATTGAAAAAAGCCCTGCATAAATCATTTGATATGAAGGATTTGGAGTTGGCTAAGCAAATCTTGGGCATGGAGATAGTTTGAGATAGAAAGTCTAAGATATTGTGGCTATCACAGAAAAAATATATTGAGCGGGTACTTGAAAGGTTCAGTATGAAATGAGCTCAGTCAGTTAGCTCACCTCTTGGTGGTCATCTTAAACTTACCAAAAGATCATGTCCTTCGACTAGTGAAGAAAAGAAGAAAATGGAAGTAGTTCCCTACTCTTCAGCAGTTGGTAGTTTGATGTATGCCATGGTATGTACTCGACCAGATATTGCACATGCAGTTGGTGTGGTAAGCAGATTTTTGTCTAATCCGGGAAAAGATCATTGGGAAACAGTAAAATAGATTATGCGGTATCTTAGAGGGACTTGTACTTTGTGTTTGGGTTTCGGGAGAGCTCAGCCAGTTTTGACAGGATATACAGATGCAGATATGGCCGGAGATCTTGATAGCAGAAAATCTATATCTGGGTACTTGTTTACTTTTGCAGGAGGAGCTATTTGTTGGTAGTCAAAACTGCAAAAATGTGTAGCTTTATCCACTACCAAGGCTGAGTACATAGCGTGGATCAAGCAAGAAAAGAGATGATATGGATGAAAAGATTTCTTGAGGAGCTCAATGTCAAGCAAAGTGAGTACATCATTTATTGTGACAATCAAAGCGCTCTTGAGTTGAGTAAAAATTCCACATATCATACTCGCACCAAATACATTGATGTGAGGTATCATTAGATCCGTGGAGCACTTTAAGAAAAATATTCTGATTAGAAAAGATTCACACCGACGAAAAATATTGGCGATATGTTGACCAAGGTTGTTACCAAGAAGAAGCTTATATTTTGTATCGAAAGCGGTAGAGATGAACTCCAAGTGATTTACTAGAGTTTTTTATGGTGTACCTCCCTCATGGATTAGATGGGGAGATTGTTGGGTTTAAATTATTAGACCCAATTGTTTTTTAATTAAATGGGTCCAGCCCATGAGAATTAAATGGTTTTTAGATTTAAGTGAAATTTTAATTTAAATCTAAGGACTAATGCTACAATTTTTTGGTCAAAGAATTCTAATTTAATTAGAATTGGTTTCCTAGATTGAATATATATATATATATATATACATGAATAGAGAACAGAGGCAGAGAAGAATATACACGCTGTGGTCAAGTTTCTTGGTTTTTGAGTGGAAAACAAATACACATAGACAAAGAAATAAAAAAAATAAAAAAAAAAAGAGGAAGAAAAAGAATTGTTTGACAAGGAAAAATTTGGACACAAATTTTGGGCTTTCCTCTTCATCTCTTGTATTACACTATTGATTGTTTGGTGAGATCTTTCTTTATTTTTATTGGCTTAATATTTTTGGAGTTCCATCTATTGCGTTAAATGATGGTTATTGTAGTTAGCCAACAAGGTGTTGTTGATGTGGTGTGTGTTGGATTACCTCTTAATTTAGGGCATTAATCTGGAGAAGAAGCATTGTAATATTCATTTGGTTGATAGTGGATTAATGTCGATTTGCTCTGTCGATTTTTCATTTATCTTAAAGGATTTTACGATGTTAAAGAATAATTATGGTGTTATTTAGCTTTATTTATTATTTTGGTACTTATATTGCTTGCATAAGAAATAATCGGGTTGAGTTGATAACATTCATTTTAATTGCATGGTAAAAAAGGAAAAATACATTGTTACATTTGTACATCAACTAGTTTTTCCCTAACACCTTTGAGCATAGTAGAAGATCCTCAACCTTATTTTTGTTGCATATCCGTGCCCAACCTTTCACTAATTAGTAGAATTTGTCCCTCTTTACAGTTCTGTCATATTTTACCATCAGTTGAGTTGTGGCTCACGAGTTTATAAGTGAGGGGGCAAGATGGTCGACGAACTTTGTACATTTTGCTCGAATCTGAAAAACATAAAAAACTTGTTCCTTTTAACCCCACAAAAAATGATAGAAAACAAAGTATATGAGACAAAGTTGTAATCTTCATTGATAGAAAGTGTATGATATCCTAAGTCATCCTCTCCTGAACTGATAATGGTGCAGAATTTGGAGGTAGATTGTTGATATCATGAACCTCAAACCGCTGGGGAAAACAACATTTATCTTTTGTGAATTTGAGGAGGCTAATGTGTGTACAAAGTTAGTTAATATGAAGAGATGAAATAATAAAGTTTTCATTGTGTTGTAATTAACACTACTCTTGTGATTTTTCAAGGTTTTAGTTCATTCTAATCTTTGATGTTTTTCGTTTGAAAAAATGGTGCATTTAGGGGTGGGAATTTTAATCGAATCAACCGAAACCGGAGGTTCCGGTCCGGTTCCAAAAAATAAATTAAGAACCGAAAATCGATCGGGTTCGGTTTGGTTCTTGGTTCTTGAACAAGAACCGTAGGTACCTGAACTGGAACCGAATTTTTTTTTTTTTTTTACAATTTATTCAATGGCCCAACACCAACTAAATAAGATAATTAAAATATCCAAAATCCCAAATTAAAGCCCAAAAACATACCACCTAGCCCAAACTTAATTGGCTGATATTTATAGACCCAATTCCCAAAATAAAGTTCACAAAGAAATCATCACGTTATTGGCCCAATTGATATCCAATTATTAAACCTAATATCTCGCCTCCAGGTTTCACTATTTCACACTTCCAAAGTTCCAATATATCTAATCCTAAATTGCGCCGCACCTCTCGTCTCGCCTCGTCTCGTCTCTTACACTCAAATCTCAAATTGCGTGGCACTTTTTCTAACGCTTGATTCTCGCAAATAAAGGTATGTTCTTGGTATTGTAATTGCGAGTCAGATTTATTATTAATTTGGGTTGTGCTCTATCCTTCTATTCTAAATTATTTTCTAGCGCTTAATTTTTTTTTTACAATTTATTCGAGTCAATTTATTATTGATTTGAGTTGTTAAGTTTTTAAAGGTTTAGACCGAGCGTGATAAGCAATTAAGAAGGGTCGTTGAGTGCAAGTGCTAGATTTTGTAATATTTTTGTTTGAATGAGGTTTTTGAAGTCAATCTTGTTAAGAATTTCTTTAATGGAATTTTTCTTTTACACTTGTATGGTTAATTTACAAGTTTTCATTAATTTGTATTGTATATTGAGTCTCTATTCCGAGTTCATAATTAAATAGAATTCATAATTAAAATTTTTTTTCTGAATTTTGAATTCATAATTAAATATTTTTTTCTTACAAATAAACCATCTGGGTCAATCAATATTGTGCTAAATTTCTGGATTTTAAAGTATCTTGTATATTGAGTCTCTATTCTTTATTGTTTATTCGTTGTTGCATCTTGTATATTGATTTATTGAGTCTCTGTTCTTTATTTGTTTATGTAGATGAATAATGAGACACTAGAAACTAAAAAAAATATGAAGACAAGGTCGACAATTTGGTTGCATTTCACTAAGATAGATGAGAGAGATACATCAAAATGCAATTATTGTGGGAAAATCCTTCAGAGTAATTCAAAGGGTGGAACTTCTAGCATGTGGAAGCACTTGGATAGTTGTTATGCACATAAGGTTGTTCAGTTTGGTGAAAAGCAAAAGACCTTAACTCGACAAAGAAATGACGATGGTAATGGTGGGGGTGATATGTTTAATCTTAAGGCATCAGTGTTTAACAAAGAAGAATGTAGAATATATCTAGTTAGGATGATTATAATTGATGAATTACCTTTTTCTTTTGTAGAGGGTGAGGGTTTTAGAGAATTTGTACAAAAACTTAATCCTAAGTTTGATGTTCCTTCTCGAAGAACAATTGCTAGGGATGTGCTCTATCTTTACAATGAGACGAAGGAATAATTGAGGAATAAACTTATTCACAATAGGCAAATGGTTGCTCTTACCACTGATTGTTGGACATCAATTCAGAATATCAATTATATGGTAATCACATCACACTTTATTGATAAAACTTGGAAATTGCATAAGAGGATTTTAAGTTTTTTAGTTGTTCCAAATCATAAAGGGGAGATAATAGGAAAACTTGTTGAAAATTGTTTGCTTGATTGGAGAATAGATCACGTGTCGACCATCACCGTTGATGATGTAAATGCCAATGATACAACAATTATTTATGTAAAAAACAAATTGAAGAATTGGAAAACCAATGGCTTGATTTTGGGTGGAGCTCATTTGTATGTTAGGTGTTCTGCGCACATCATTAATTTGATTGTTAATGAAGGGTTGAAAGAATTTAATAGATCCATAGCAAGTATTCGAAATGCAATCAAATATTTTCGATCATCTCCTTCTAGGTACGTGAAATTTAAAACATGTGTTGAAAGAGAAAAGATTGGTTGCAAAAAGCTTGCCGTTTTAGATGTGCCTACTAGATAGAATTCAACTTTCTTAATGTTGGATAGTGCATTAAATTTTGAGAAAGCATTTGGACGGATAGAGGAAGATGATGGATTTTATTACAAATATTTTGATGAGCGTGAAAATGATCACGAAAGAGAAGGGCCGCATACTAGTGATGATTGGGATAAAGCTAGAAAATTTGCTAAACTTTTGAGAACATTTTATGAAGTCACTTTGAAGTTTAGTTCATCATTACATGTTACTTCCAATCTTTACTTCAAAGAAGTTTGCAACATTGAATATGCACTAGCAACATTGAGTAGTAAAGATGATCGCTTGTTAAGTAGTATGGCACGTAACATGAAGGTGAAGTTTGACAAGTATTGGGGTACAGTTGAGAAAATGAACAAGATTTTGCTTATGGCCATTGTGCTTGATCCTAGGTACAAATTAGAGTACATTTCATAGTACACTAGTATCTTGTATGATGCCAACAAGGTGGATGCGTTAAAAATGAAGTTATGAAATTGTTGCATGCTTTATACAATGAGTACAAGGGATGGCATGGTGGTGATGTTGGAATTGGTGGTAGTAGTTCTAACAATGGAGTAACTTTGATTGATGGTTCGGATGATGATGAAGATGATATGAATACATTTAATAAAGTTGACATGGGATACAAGAAATTGAAAACTAGCAATGTAGATTTAGCGGAAAAGATGAGATTTAAAAATATCCGGGGAAAGTACTCAAGACCACCGCAAATGCAAACTTTGACATTTTAAATTGGTGGAAGATTAATAGTTCAAGATTTAAAATTTTATCTGAGATTGCAAGGGATGTGCTTGCCATTCCTGTCTCTACTGTTGCTTTTGAGTCGACATTTAGCTTGCAATTGGACGGATTCTTGATTCATTTAAGAGTTCTTTAACTCCTAAAACATTTGAGGCCTTAATTTGCACACAAAATTGGTCACGGGAAGAATTTAGACTTTTGACAAGACCCCAAGATGGATTTTGTATAGAAGAGATAGAGTTTTACGAGAAAATTGAGACAGTGATTTCAAAATTTTTATTTTGCATTTTACTAATCTAATAAATTTTAATTTTGTTACACTTGTTTTAATTATGATATTTTAATTATACATTGCGAAAATTTGTCAATGCTACAAATCAAGCAACGGGTCTTTAAATGGTTGGTTGGTAAATGGTAAGTAGTTCTATACAAATTAAAAATATTTCATTTATATTGTTTCTAACTATACAATTCACTCTTTTTGAAAGGTTGATGAATGGTGAAGCAAATTAAACAGACGAATAGAAGAAAAATTCGACAATATTTATTGTTATGTTGTTTTGAGAGAAAAACTTTATGTTATTTTTAGCATTTGTAAATTTAGTACTTTTTTTTTTTTTGGGTTTGTTTTTTAGTGTTTAATGTTTTTACTCTTACTAATGGATGCTATTTTGTGGCTTATTTTGTTAGATATTGGATGCTATATTATGATATCTATTGGATGCTATATTCATATTTTGTGCATTAAAGTAACAAAGTGTTAAAGTTCGGGTTTGGTTCCAAAATTACGTGGACCGAATCGGTTCTATTTACTGAAATACCCGAACCCGAACCAACGGTTTCGGGTATTGAAATACCCGAACCGACCCACCCGATGCCCAGGGCCTAGTGCATTTCATCCCCAACTTTTCAAAAAAGTAGTGGAAGTACCCTTATCTTTACTTTTTGGCATGATTCGTACCTAACCTTTAAGAAAATTGGTTCACTTCATCTTTTGGACATTATGTAACAAATTTGTTCTCTTCTTTAGATAAATAAAAAGAAAAAAAACAACAAAAAGGAAAAATTAAAGGAAAATTTGCAGTAAGAGTCATAACTTTTTAAAAAGTGCAAATGGATCCCAAAAAGAAAATAATTCAAAAAAATTAAAAATAAAAAAAATGAAAAAACTTTATCTTTTCCAACCAACCTCTTCCACAGCCAAACCACCACATCCCCGCCAACCACAAATAGAGTTTGGATGCAGTACCAAGTACTGAAAATAATGCTAAAAATATGAATAGATTATAGAAATTTGTTAAGAATTTAATTTGAAATTGATAAGCATATGCACGTAATTCAAAGTTACATTTATTTGAAATGTTATAGAATGTGACAATCATATTATAGCCACAAGTCACACTTGAAATTATCAATTGATTATCATTATTATTTTAAAATATCAAGTAAACTTCCATGTTTGCTTGGGACAATTGTTTGTTCGCAAATTCCACTGTGCAATGGATATTTATTCATTGCGTTGCCAATGAAATATATATTCACGTTGATACGCTTTTTGACCAGTGTTTTAAAAAACGCGCCTAGGTACCGCCTAGGCGCGAAACGTGACCTCCACACCTTGCCTAGGCCCTAGGCGCACTCTTTTTTTATCAACTATTTTTTTAAATAAAAAGCTTGCGCCTAGGCTCGCATATGCACGCCTAGTCACGCCTAGGCGCGCTTAATTACGCCTAGGCGTGCCTAGTCTCGCTTAGGAGCGCGCTTTTTAGTTAAAAAATTTATTTTTATCTTTTTTTAAAAAAATATTTAAAATGATATTAAAAATAAGAAAACACTTTTTCACGCTTAAACTTTACGCCTCATCCTCGCCTAAGCCTCGCTTAGGCCCAAAATGCCTCCACGCCTAGCCACGCTTTATACTTTTTAGAACCTTGGTTTTGACCATGAATATCAATCCCTTTTTGTACTGCACATATAACAATTATAAATATAGTCTTTGTTTGAATCGATTTTATTAATAATGTAAGCTCAAATGATGAAGCCCCATCGTGAAGATTGCTAGCCCAATGGCTGTTGTACCCTGATCCACGTTGGCCCAAAATGAAGAATGCGTTTTATTCAATGCTGAAAATGCGCCTTTGATCTCAAGGGACAGAAATGCCACCATCCGTTGGATTGCTACCCTTGATCCTGACCATTGATTATGAGTATATAAAAGCTCATCTCTTCATTTTTAGGGTTAGTGTGTGTTAGTGGTGTGCAGCTTTCTGATTTTCTCTCTCTGTTTCTTGTGACTCTACTTCTTCTTCTTCATCGTCTTCATTTCTGGGTAAAATGTTGGTTCTCCAATGGTCTGTGAGTAAGGTAATGCTACAGTAATCATCTTTTGATTATTGTAGATTTGTGATTTTATCCTTCAAATATGTAGTGTGAGGGACGATATCTGTAAATTTTGAATTTGAGTCTATATGAGAGAGTTTTGGGTGATTCTGAGTAGATTACTTACTGTAAACTTTATTCTTGACCATATTGTAGTTTTAATAATGCATTAGAAGTCGGATCTCCGTTTGTAGAGCCTCAAAGGTAGAAGTGGGTATTGCACGAGCCGAACTGCCTATCCCAAAAAGGGACAATCATATCTGGTGTTATTTCTTTATGTTTTCTGCAATATTTCTAATATTTGTTTGAAAGAATATTTTGGTTTCATCTTAATTGATAAGTACAATTTTGTACTTATCTGTGCTCACAAAAAGAGACGATTATAAGTACTATTGCCTGTTTTCAGTTTAATGGCACGTTATTTTTTTATTATTTTAGGAAATAATCAAATTCAAGGGTCAATCTGACGAAAAGATGAAAAGAGAGCAAATAAAAGAAAAAAGGACTCAATTGAACAGACAAAGAGGCTTGATGGACTTGGCATGCAAATATCAAAGAAAGAAAACCAGATCTGCAGCCAAGTTAACCATGCGATCACATGGTTAAACATGGCTGCGATCGCAAGGCCCCAAGATTTTCTGCAAAACGTAAAAAGACAAAACCATGCGTTCGCAAGGTTTTTAACCATGTGATCGCATGAGTATTTCGCGTAGTATTCAGTTGTGTCCTGATCCAAATAAAACTCTACCAAGTCTAGATTAATACAACTACCTAATTAACATCTTGGAAGGTTTTGGGAGGAATATAAAAGGCAGAATAAAGCACAAATTAAAGGAGACGAATTTTGGGGAACAAGATACAAGAGGATAATCGAAGATCAATGCACGGGATTGAAGATTCTTCAACCGGAGTCACAGGTTTTATTTATTTTTCTTCTTTTTATTCACCAGAACATGATTAATACAATTTTTGTATTATTTTACATAATCATGTCCGGCTAATTTACTTATTACTAAGATCAACGATGAAACCTCATGCGTTTAATTAACTATAAGTTTTTTCGTTTTAGTAATTAATTGCTTTGGGTTGATTATTCTTTATTCATTATTTCTATTATTTTAATATTTGATCACCATTAGAATATATTGTGATCTATATTGAAGTCGAGAGATTCAATATAGATTAAACACGTGGTATTGAATAACACATGGTCCAATAATAGATAGAGATTACTATTATACTTTATGAAATCTATTTAGGTGTTCTTGAGATATTAATGCATATGTTTATGTTCGAAGCTTAATTAGAGATAATTAGGTTCGCATATTGTATAGAATTGATTGACCATCGAGAGAGGCTTTTGATTATTTTAGGATCACCGATTTTCAATTCAATGTAATTATAGGCTAAAGCGATTAAACGGATAATTGATTAAAAAACGTGTAGGTGGATTCGCGAATCCTAGTGTTGGTATAATTCGAATTCATTCTCATAAATTTACTTTAATTTTTGATAATTTAGATTTAATTAAAATAGTTTTAGAATCACAAACCAAACTAAATCGTGTTTCTATATATTGTTAAAATTTAAGTTATAAATTAATAGGTTAAATTGATATCTAGTCCTCGTGGATTCGACACTCTACACATCACTTTATTACTTGTTAACGATCCGTACACTTCTAGGATTATAATCGCACAACAAATTTTTGGCGCCGTTGCCGGGGACTATTTTTATTAATTACTACATTAATTGATAATTTAGTTTTAACAATTTTTTAGTATTATTTATTTTTATTTTATTTTATTTTTTCATGATACTGCTGAATTTTATTTGTTTTCTAAATTTTCAGGTGTTAAGTTTGTATGCCCCGTACAAAAGATCTTGATCTATTTGATTTAGACCCAGAAATTGAGCGGAGCTTTCACCGACGACAACGTGAAAAGCGAGAAAAGAAAAAGCAACAAAAAGACACTATGACAAACCACCAAGTACATGATCAATTACCTGCAGCTGTGATAAATAATCAAGCACCAATAGCTCGACCAGTTGAAGTTAGTGAACGAGATATTCTTATGGGTGAGTATATGATGCCACCGGTTGTTGAGAATCATCCGGCATAGTCTATCCGCCTTATGGACACGATAACTTCCGATTGACACCGGATGTGATGAATTTTTTCTAAACAATCGCCCATTCTATGGGATGACAGATGAAAATCCTCAATACCATATTTCTCGCTTCGATGAATACTATGAAAATTTCAAATACCACTGTGTTAATGAAGAGGCACTTAAGATGAGGCTATTTCTACACAAAACTGAAGGATAAAGCTAGAGAATGGTTAGATTCTCTACCGCCTGGGAGCATTACTACTTGGACAGATCAGGTCTAGAAATTTACACTGAAATATTTCTCTCCAGCCAGAGTAAACAGACTGAAGTATGAAATTTTCAATTTCCAACAATCTGAGTTGGAAACTTTTACGAGGCATGGGAAAGATTCAAAAAACTGCTCCGAAAGTGTCCAAGTCATGGTTTCCATTTAGCAGTCCAGAATCATTATTTCTACTTTGGACTAGCTCCAACCAGTTGTTCTTGATGAAATTTTTACGTGGTGGCTCTATCAAAAATAGATCTGCCGGTGACCTTTACGATCTATATGAAACCATGAGTGAACAGTTCCTTATGTGACCAGAAAGAGGACTGCAGAAGAAAGCAACAGGATTATACGAAGTAGACACCAATTCACTTTTACTAACGAAAATTGATGCATTGGCAAAACAGATGGAAGCACTGAAATATTCTCACTCAGCCAATATGGTTCAAATGTTTCCACCAATCTGTGTAACATGCGGGAAAAACCATCAGTCATCAGAATACCCTTTAACCAAAGTTGATATGTCATTACACGAACAAGTCGCATATGCTCGAACTTTCAACGACGACAAAATAATCCATACTCACGGACCTACAATCATGGATGAAGAAATCATCCAAATTTCTCATATGACAATACACAAAACATTCAAAATCTGTCAAATCAAGGAAGACCCCAGGAAAGAGAATGAGGATTAGAAGAGACAGTCGCTAAATTGTCAGAACGAATGGAGATGGGATTCAAGAAAGTGCAAAAAAGACATGATTGTGTGATAAAGAATATAGAGAATCAGATTGGGCAGTTAGCTAAACTAATGACCGAGCGACAACTAGGCACATGGCCAAGCAATACCGAGGTCAATCCAAAAGAGCAAGTAAATGCAATTACTATGAGAAACGGAGTTGAATTACCAGAAATTCATGTAAAGAGACAAGGTCTAGAAAAGGAAACTGTGTCTAGCAAAGAGAGAGAAAATAAATCAGATACAGAAGTTACACAAGAAAAATGGGACTCTCCACTAGATTATATTCCACCACCAGCTTACGTCCCTCCAATTCCATTTCCTCAAACGCTGCGAAAACATAAGCTAGACCAGCAATTCAAGAAATTTCTCGATGTATTCAAGAAACTCCATATCAACATATCTTTTGCTGACGCTTTAGCTCAAATGCCCAGCTATGCTAAATTCATGAAGAGAATTCTTTCAAATAAAAGGAAGTTGGAAGAGCATGAAAATGTGATGCTAACTGAAGAATGCGATGCCATATTGCAAAATAATTTACCTCCAAAAAGGATCCGAGAGAGTTTTAATATTCCTTGCACTATTGATAGTTTATTTTTTGATAAAACTTTATGTGATTTGAGTGCTAGTATGAATTTAATGTCTTATTCTATTTTTAAGCAGCTCGGTTTAGGAGAAGCAAAGCCAACAACAGTAACACTTCAACTTGCAGACAGGTCCATCAAACGTCCAAGGAGAATAGTTGAAGGCATATTGGTAAAAGTGGACAAGTTCATGCTCCCTGCTGATTTTATTATTTTGGATATGTACGAAGATAGGGATGTACCACTCATTTTGGGTCGACCTTTCTTGGCTCTTTGGTCGGGCGATGTCGATGTTAAAAAGAGAACTTATGCTGAAAGTGAATGATGAACACATTACATTCAATGTGTTCAAAGAAATTAAATTTCCAAGCTCTCCAGATTCTGTTTTGAGATTGATGCCATTGACCAGGAGAGAACCAACACTTCCACATTGAAAACCCGGTCGGATCAAAAGAAACACATACCAATCAATAAATCAAAGAGTGATGAAAATTGTGTCGATGAAGACGGTGAAATTTTCTTAGTTGAGTTCGAAAGGGCGGCAAAACAAAATCATATCAATATAATAAGGGAAAAATCAAGCTCTGGAAGGTAAACAAAAATTGGTGCGAAGTCGATCAAAGTAAGAAAAGCAAGCCTTCTAAAGATCTATTCAAAGTGTCTTGAGCGATCACCACGACAAAGTCAAGCGAATGACTTTAAAGAAGTGCTCAATAGGAGGCAACCCATTTTCTACCATTTTATTTAAATTTCGTATTTTTTTAGTCATAGGATTTCAATTGACATTTTGCACGTTTTAAGTTTTTAAGATTTTAAGTAGGCTTTCAATTCTTAGGCAATGAGACTATGATCATCGTTATTCTGATTTTAAAAAAAATAAAAAAATCGATTTTAAAAATTTTAAACCATGCGATCGCATGGTTACACCCTCTAACGATCGCATAGATGAATGATGAATACAATCGCCCGAAATTTACATATCTTATGATCGCGGGAATTTTCTTCTTTGCGACAACAAAAATAAAGATAAAAATAAAAATAAAAATTTAAAATTTTATTATTTTTTTTTTTTTTTTAGTTTACAACTTCATGAGCCATGGATGACATTCAAGCATAGATTTGCCAACTTACATTACACCTATACAAGAATATCCTCTAGTTGATCTTATCACACATTTTCTTCCGGCACCATCGATCTACCTCGGAAAAGTCTCTGATCTTTTGATTTTAAATTTTACATTGGAGACAATGTTTCTTTCAAGTTTGGGGGTGTATAAAAATTGAAATTTGCTTGATTTGATTATGATACTTTGAATAGCCTTGCTAGCTAGTAAATTTATTTTTATTAATTGCTTGCATGTTTATGTGATATGAATAGCCTTGCTAGCTGGTAAATTTTTTTTCTTTATTTCGCTTTAATCTATGCCTTGTGAACAGATTATTACTTTTGGTTAAATGTGAGACTATTTGACTATGTCTAATATTGTGTTGTGTCGGCCAGTTAAGATGATTTTTAGCTATGTTGGTGCACTTAAGTTGAAAACAATAGAATACCTTTTTTGAACCTAAAAATCATCTGTATCTCGAAAAAGTAACCAATATAGTGAGAAAGTATGGTAATTAAACTGTGATAATGGCTATCTAGGTTATGATTGATTCTATGAATGTTGAAAAATTGTGTGGAGCAATATAGACCAGTTAGAGGAAGCTAGGTATTGACCGAATGTTAAGAATCTAGTCCTCTAGCATGAACTTATTGCACGCAAAGAACAAAATTATTATTATTATTGCTTAACTCTTTTCGTAGCCTATTTGACTTGAGTGAAAAGGTCCGTTGGGGTTCTCAAAACCCGATGCCCTAAGGTTCGAAAGACCTGGAGTCATCGATCTCAAACTCGTTACATGAGTCATTTAGAAAGCTTAATGGACTGAGTTTTGCACATAAGATTTAAAAAAAAAATTAATAAAAATTTTATTTTTATTTCTGTCCAGTGAAAAATCCTTTGCAAAGTAAATTTGGGGATTAGATGACTAATAAGTTTGACTTACTTAGTAGAAACTTCCTAGTCGAAAGTGCTCATAAATTGGAGAATCTTCATATACTTAGGTTGTCAGGATTATTAGTTTTCTCAACCAGCCTCGAGCAAGAAAATAATGAGTGAAGTTTAACCTTTGAACCATAATCTCGGGAATTGAAAGAGAAAATCATCTTGAGAGGAAGTGTACCTTACGAGAGAGAAAGGAAAAGTTGACCAAGTGGTTGGACTATCACTACCATAGAATTAAATTGATCAGATTAACTATTCTCACACACATATCAAGTATGGTTTGAGTATAAACACATTTGCAATAGTAACACTTGAACACTCTTCATGAATTATAAGTTATTACAAAAGTTAAA
Source organism: Forsythia suspensa (assembly GCA_023638005.1). Taxonomy (NCBI): domain Eukaryota; kingdom Viridiplantae; phylum Streptophyta; class Magnoliopsida; order Lamiales; family Oleaceae; genus Forsythia; species Forsythia suspensa. Next base: position 30,561,163 of record CM042674.1, on the reverse strand, counting down.
GCAAGAACGGCAAGCTATTTATATTATGACGATTTTTATTTTTTTGTTTTTATCAATATGTGCATGATTGTTTTTAGCTAGATTATTCGAGGACGAATAAAAGTTTAAGTTTGAGGTGTATTTGATAGGTACAATTTTGTACTTATCTGTGCTCACAAAAGGGACGATTATAAATACTATTGCACATTTCAGTTCAATAGCATGTTATTTTCTTATTATTTTAGGAAATAATCAAATTCAAGGGTCAATCGGCGAAAAGAAGAAAAGAGAGCAAATAGAAGAAAAAGGGACTCAATTGAGCAGACAAAGAGACTTGAGGGACTTGACATGCAAATATCAAAGAAAGAAAACTAGATCTACAGCCAAGTTAACCATGCGATCGCATGGTTAACATAACTCGCGATCGCAAGGCCCCAAGATTTTCTGCAGAACGTAAAAAGACAAAACCATGCGATTGCATGGGTATTTCATGTGATGATAAATTGTGTCCTGATCCAAATAAAACTCTACCAAGTCCAGATTAATACAACTATCTAATTCACGTCTTGGAGGGTTTTGGGAGGAATATAAAAGGCAAAATAAAGCACAAGTCAACGGAGACGAATTTTGGAGAACAAGATACAAGAGGAGAATCGAAGATCAAGGCACGGGATTAAAGATTCTTCAAATTTGAGTCACAGATTTTATTTATTCTTGTTCTTTTTCTTTTGCCAGAACATGATTAATACAATTTTTGTATTATTTTACATAATCATGTCCAACTAATTTTCTTATTACTAGGATGAACGATGAAACCTCATGCGTTATTAATTAAAAGTTTTTCCGTTTTAGTAATTAATTGCTTTTGGGTTGATTATTCTTTATTCATTATTTTTATTATTTTAATGTTTGATCACCATTAGAATATATTGTGATCTATATTGAAGTCGAGAGATTCAATATAGATTAAACACGTGGTATTGAATAACATAGGGTCCAATAATAGATAAAGATTACTATTATGCTTTATGAAATCCATTTAGGTGTTCTTGAGATTTTAATGCATATGTTTATATTCGAAGCTTAATTAGAGATAATTAGATTAGCATATTGTATATAATGGATTGACCATTGAGAGAGGCTTTTGATTATTTTAGGATCACCGATTTTCAATTCAATGTAATTATAGGCTAAAGCGATTAAACGGATAATTGATTAAAGAATGTGTAGGTGGATTCGCAAATCCTAGTATTGGTATAATTCGAATTCGTTCTCATAAATTTACGTTAATTGTTTGATAATTTAGATTTAATTAAAATAGTTTTAGAATCACAAACCAAACTGAATCTGTGTTTCTTTATATTGTTAAAATTTAAGTTATAAATTAATAGGTTAAATTAATATCTAGTCTTCGATGGGTTCGACACTCTACACATCACTTTATTACTTATTAATGATCCGTACACTTGCAGGATTATAATCGCACAACATTAATCGCCGTAACATGTGGTATCAGAGCTTGAATAGTGTTTCTTTGCGATTAACCTACCTTCGCCTCTGTTACTGAGACAAATCTCGGTCTGTAAAGTATTTTGCTTATCCTTGTTTAGGTAAAAGTCTGTATTGTTAATTTGCTTATGTTTTAACTTTGTGTTTTATAAATAAAGGAAAATTTTGTTGAAATACATACTTTATGATTTGTCATTTGTATTCTTTGCTGTGAAACATCTTTAAGAATTTTTTTAGAGCCCGATAAATTTTGATAATACGTTTGTAATACTTTTCTTTGTAAATAACTGTATTTTAGTTTTGTTGTTAAACGTGTTATCTCTGAAAATCTCTCCATTGAGACTTTATTGAAACACCCATAGACACGAGAACCTAATTGTCATAGAATCCTGGGATTTTCTAACTCTCATAGAATCCTGGGATTTTCTTATTTATAGGTCTCTCCCATAATCTTATGTATTATCTTGCACGTGTGTGAATCCAGCTATTAGTGATTTTGAGTTTCTTGTTTGGATAAAATACTTTATCATTATGATCAGTGTTCATAACCGTTTTAAATTTCTTTAAAATGACAACCTCAAGTTTTCATTTAGACCAGTTTAATGGAAAATGTGAATGAAAGGTATTTTGGTTCAACAAAAAGTTTCAAAGGCCATTAACAAATCATTTCCTGATACTATGTCTAACGATCAAATATTAGAGGTTGATGAATTAGCCTATATCTCTATTATACTTCAGTTGTCTGATTATGTGCTAAGAAAAATTGGTACTATTGATGATGTTCAATCTTTATGAAAAACTCTTGAATCAACTTATTTGAAAAAAATTATTTTTATTGGAAAAAAATTTTAGTTTTAAAATTGACCCTTCAAAAGAACTTGATGAAAGTTTTGAAAACTTCAAAAAGTTGATTCAAGACAGAAAGAAATGTAGTGATAAATGTATTGATAAATATAAAGCTATTATACTATTGAATTCAATTCCTATGCTTATAAAAAGGTTAAAAGTGCTATAAAATATGGTAAGGATGACCTTACTATAGATATGTTTATTAATGCCCTTGGAAGTAAGAGCCATGAGCTTAAAAATGAAAAAGAAACCAGGACTAGTGGTGAAGGTCTGTTTCTAAAAGGTACATCCCAACATAGACAATCAAATAATCAAGATGAAAGTAATTCAAATGATCAAAGTCACAAAAAGAAGGGTAAGGGTAGGGGTAAGTCTAGGTCAAAATCAAAAGTAAATGGTAGGAAATGTTATAATTGTGGTAAGTTACGACACTATATTAAAAATTGTTACAAATTGAATAACAACGGTCAGAAGTTTAGACCACCTAACCAAAGCAATATTGCTACCACCAATACTGAAACTCTAGGTGAATTATATGTAGCCATTAGAAAAGAAGAAACTGAGGCCTTAGTAAACTCCGTGTCTTCTATTTGTCAGTCTGGTGAATAGTTACTTGATTCTAGGTGCACTTTTCATATGACTCCTAATTTTGATATGTTTTGCTCATATACTAAAGTGAATTCTAGTATGGTTGTCATGGAAAAAAATATTACCTGTAAAATCCATGTGATAGGCAATATTAATGTTATGTTTGATACTGATTTTGTTTACCTTCTTGAAAATGTTAGACACATACAGTGATTTATCCAAAAATTTTATCTATATTGGATCTCTTGAAGATTCTAACTTTGATAGCAAATTTAGAGATGACCGTTTTAAAATTACAGAAAAAGCACTCCTTACAATACTTCACCAAAACAGTAAAAATGCCAGCAGACTCTGCTATTACAAACTTTGTTAAAGATGATTGTACTGATCTTTGGCATGAAAGACTTGCTCACTTATGTAATAGGAGCTTAGTATCTTACAAAACCAGGAGTATTTTGGAAAAGATAAAATTACAAATCTTTCTTTTTGTGAAACTTATGTCATGGGAAAACAACATAGAGTTCAATTCTTAGATGGCTTGCATAAATCTTCATCAATTCTTGAATATGCGCACTCTGATTTATGGGTCATTCTAGCACACCTACACATGGAGTGAACAAGTATTTTCTGTCAATCATTGATAATTTTTCAATAAAGTTTGGATATTTTTGTTAAAAAAAATCTAAAACCTTTGACAAGTTTAAAAATTGGAAAACTCATTTTGAAAATCAAAATGGTAAAACTTTGAAATGTTTGAGAACAGATAATGGTCTTAAGTTTTGTAATAAAGCATTTGATGATTTTTGTAAACAATCTGGAATAAAGAGGCATAGAATTGTTCCTTATACTCCTCAACAAAAGTGTATTTAAGAGGATGAACATGATTCTCCTTGAAAGAGTAAGATGCATGCACTATAGTTCTGGTCTCTCTAAACATTTTTTGGGTGAAGCTGTTGTTACAGCTTGTTATCTTGTTAACAGATCTACTTCTGCTGCCTTAAAGGGCATAAATCCTGAGGACGGGTGGTTTGGGAGACCAACTGACTACTTTAATCTCAGAGTTTTTGGTTGTATTGCATATTCACATCAAAAAGATGATAAACTTGTTCCTAGATCATATAAGTGTATTTTTTGGATTATCCTAGTGGAACTAAGGGACATGGACTTTAGGCTAGAGGTCTTGGGGGTTTCAAAACTATTATTAGTAGAGATGTTGTTTTTAAAGAAAATGAAATGCCTTGTTTAAAGCAAAATGTTGAAACGAATGATAAAAATATTAATCCTAGTAGTACAGAGATTAAGGTGGAGTCTGATAATATTGTGATCACCCATGTAGAGCAAAACCAACTTGATACTCCTCAACTTAATGATTGTGATGATGATGTAAATCAAAATCAAATAAGAGATGAATGTCAAGATCAATTCCAAAACTTAGGTCTAGAAAATTATCATTTAGCTAGAGATAGAAATAGAATAACAACTAAGGTGTCTTCTAGGTTATCTGATCTTACTGCTTTAGCTGTTAGTTCTTATGAAGAGTTTAGTGGTAATGAACCTAAAATTTTTGATGATGCTATTAATGGTAATGAGTCAGACATGTGGTGGACTGCTATGGAGGAAGAAATGACTTCTTTATACAGTAACCAAACCAAACCAGGAAGTTGGTTCCAAAACCAAAGAACAAACCAATTGTTGATTGCAGATGGCTTTACAAGGTAAAATAAGGTAATATTTAATACTGAACTTGTTAAGTTTAAAGCAAGACTTGTGGAAAAATGCTTTACTAAAAAATATGGTGTAGATTATAATGAAATATTTCTCCAGTTGTCAAATACACCACTTTAAGAGTTACGTTTGCTTATTCCAATTTGGAAATGGAACAACTTGATGTTAAAACTGCCTTCTTACATGGAAAATTTGAAGAAAAGATTTATATGAATCAACCCATTGGTTTGATTGATAAATACAAGTCGATTATGTTGCTTACCTAAAAATCTATATACGGTTGGAAACAATCTCCCGAGCGGTGGAATAAAAGGTTTGAATGCGTTCATATTATCTTTAGATTTTACTAGAAGTGAGTTTGATCATTGTCTTTATTTTAAATCGAACATCCCCAATAATACTATTGTGTTTTTGCTATTATATGTTGATGATATGTTAATAATTAGTTCATGTGTTGATTTAATTAGTAACATTAAATTCGCTTTTAGTTCTGAATTTGATATGAAAGATCTTGACAATGCCAAGAAGATTTTAGATATGGATATAATTAGAGACAGATCAAACTCAACTCCAATGTTAAAACAACAGTCTTATATCATGAAAATTCTCAATAAATTATTCATGCATGATTCTAAAGCTGTTTCTGTTCCTTTAGGTAATCATTTTATGCTTAGTAGAGACCAATGTCCCCAATTTGATAATGAAATTGAATATATGAATAAAGTGCCTTATTCAGATGTGATTGATTCATAAACTATGGTATGCACTAGACCTAATATTGCTTACTATGTAAGTGTCTTGAATAGATACATGTCTAATCCATCGATACCTACCTAGAGTAGAGCCCGGCATAAAGAGACCGGAGAGGAGAGCAACATTGGGAAACTTTGAAATGGTTGTTAAAATATTTGAAATGTACTGCAGATGCAGGCTTAGTGTGTAGACATTATAGTGAAGGGATAAAGTTAAAGGGATATGTATATGCAAATTATGCTAATGATACAGACGGTAGGAAGTCCACTACTTTATATGCTTTTACTCTCTGTAACTCTTGCATTAGCTGGAAATCTCAATTGCAACATATTGTAGTCTACAACTGAATCTAAATATGTAAAAATTACTTAAGCTATGAAAGAAGCTTTATGGCTAAAAGGTTTATTATCTGAGTTGAACTTACTACATAATCTTGTTGTTGAGTTTTCTGATAGTCGGTCTGCCATTCATTATGCAAAAATCCTGCCTTCCATGACAAAAATAAGCATATGGATGTTAGATTGCACTTCATAAGGGACATTGTATCCAAGAAGCTTATTGAGCTTGATAAAATTCCTTCTCAAGCTAATCCCTCCTATATGAAAACTAAGCCAATGTCTTTAAACAAGTTCAAATCATGTTTAAACTTATTTAACATTGATTCAGGTTAAAAATATTAAATTGTTTAAGTAATTGTAGTGTTTAATTGCTTAACGACTGTAATTATTATTATTTTTTTTTTGTGTTCTAACCTGTTTAACTTAATTTTTTTTTTGGCAGGTACCAGAGGCAATGATCAAACATAAGAGTTGTCTTCTTTTGCACTATAAAACTTTACATTTGGTTCAAGGTGGAGATTATTAATAATGTAAGCCCAAATGATGAAGTCCGATGTGAAGATTGCTGGCCCAATGGCTATTGTGCCTCTGATCCATGTTGTCCCAAAATGAAGAATGCGTTCTATTCAATGCTGGAAATGCGCCTTTGATTATTAAAGATCAGAAATGTCTCCATTTGTTGGATTGCTACACTAGATCCTGGCCATTGGTTATGTGTATATAAAGGCTCATCTCTTCAATTTTAGAGTTAGTGTGTGTTAGTGATGTGCAACTTTCTAGTTTTCTCTCTCCATTTCTTGTGACTCTACTTCTTCTTCATTTTCTTTGTTTCTGGGTGAACTATTGGTTCTCCAATTGTTTGCGATGAAGGTGATGTGAGATTACTATAGATATGTGATTTTATCTCTCAAATTTGTAGTTTGAGAGATGATATCTGTAAATCTTGAATCTGAGTATGTATGAGAGTCTTGGATGATTCTTAGTGGATTACCTACTGTAAACTTCATTTTTTACCATATTGTGGTTTTAATAGTGTATTAGAGGCCGAATCTATGTTTGTAGAGCCTCTAAGGCAAAAATATGCATTGTACGGGCCGAATCGCTCTTTGTCCTCAAAAAAAGACAATCATATCTGGTGTCGTTTCTTTATGTTTTCTGCAATATTTATTGATATGTTTCTAATATTTATTTGAAAGAAAATTTTGGTTCCATGTTAATCGCGGTAACATATTTTATGCAAAAAATCAATTTTTGATGGATAGTTTGTGGGTCCAAATTTGAATAATTTATACTATCCTACACATTACTTATTGTCCATGTTAACTTTTTGCATCATATCTCACCACGAAACAGCTCCTTCATTACGATGAATGGAAATTGAATTTGCTGTCATTTACTGTGTGAAAAAAGGGCCCTACAAACTCAAGAGTAAAAGAGAATACTAAAAAACGGGTAAGTGAGATTGAGATTTAATTGAATGGTGGGACAATTTGTATGAATATTATAATAGAATTCTCCACTTTCAAAATATCCAATTTTGATACTAATCTGATTTTAATTACTCATACTTTCAATTGAAGAGATTAATATTTATAATTTAAATAGATTTCATAAATTTGAATACAATTACATAGAATTTATAAGATTTCAATATAATTCTATATTATAAATTTTAATAGATATTTATAATTTTTTGTGGATTTGTGGTCTTTTAATTAAAAATAATAATTTTACCTCCACATTTATTCAAATTTGTCAACATGTGGTGAACATTTTAAAATTCTACAATACTATTTCAATGTCTATTTTTTCTTTTCAAACCAAATTAAGTTGGAACGAGCAAATTGTTCTAGAACTAATGTTGACAACCAAAATTACTACAAAAATGCAAAATTTTCTTAGTTATGAATAGACTAATAGTCTTAAAAAATTAGAAATAGACAACTAATAATGTCCACTATTAAAAATAGATAGAAATAGTCCTCAAATGTGACATGTACATATAGATTGCTTTAATTATTTCTGCAACAAATAAAAAGTCTTAAGACTTCAAATTTATTGCAAACATATATCAACAATTTTTCTTAAAAACGTAATGAGTGTTAACCAATGATAAAAACAAGGATATTACTTATTAAACGTCATTTTGCTTTATTAACAAAGATTTCTAAATGATGGATTTTTCACCAAGCTCTGATACTGTTCTAGGATCTTAGTATGATCTCGAGTACAAAAATCCAAATTAAAAAAAAAAAAAAAAAAAAACACGACGATTATTTCACCCGAAAGCCTTGATATTACTCGCATCTACCAATGGGATATTTGATCGAATCACTAGGCACCAATCACAAATTGCAATATTTACACATGATGCTGCAAAAAACATTCAAAAAGCACCAGAAATATCTCAAAAACCTAAACGTCAAACGAAATTACTGTTCACAACTATTTTATTAAACAAAATCTCACCAATATTACACATATTTTACAAACCTAATCTCACCAATAATACAAAAGTTTATTCAGAGTCACTCCACAAATGGGGAAGAAAAGAGAAAAAGGGATTAGAAATATAGAGATAAAAACGCACAACTTTTAATTTTTAGATATAGAAAGCCACCACAAGCCCGGCATCCAAAGGTTGTCCATTTACCACGTGTCATCATCTCAAAGAGGCCGCCCACTTCACTTGAAATTAAAGTTGTTATTTTGAAGAACACGTTTCTTCAGAAAATGGATAAAAGAAGTAGCATCTTCAACAACACATTTTGTTATAAAAAGACTTGTGGGAAAGTAAAATCTGGCAGCCTATTTTCAGTATCATCAAGGAAACAATCAACTTGGGGAAACAGTCACCACGCTGACTAACCACAAAATAGAGCCTATTATGCAATAAGTTTCATTCATTCGAAAGAATTATTTGTAATTTGCAATATGATTTTCTTTATATTGTAATTTATAAAATTGTCAGAAATAGATAAATATATGTAAATAATTCAAATTTAGCTTTGCTTGAAATATGATATCCATAATCTAGCCTAGAAAGTTTAGAAAATTGTTTACTATTCACTTTTTAGAGAAAAATAATTAGGAATTCGATATTCTTTTTTAAAATTACTTACTTTCCACTTGAATTTACTTGATTCAATTCATTTGTCCACCGTTCCCAACACCACCAAATCCTAACAACACATCGCTTTCACTGGACGCTAGTGTATGTGCTGGTGTTGCCAAGTCTCAACGGAAGCTTGGGCTTGAACCAAAGGAAGATCCATCTCTCAAGAGGGTCGGGTCATCTTGTCAGTAATTCAAGATTCAGATAATATTGTTTAAATAATAATCTTTCAGGTTTTTTTATTTTTCTTTAATTTGCAAAATTCTCTATATTACACTCTAAAATAATTTCTTATGACTTGACCATCTACCATAATCTAATTACTTGATATTCAAGTATCAGATTTGAATTATGTAGTTTCTCCTGTCAATAAATTTTAAATTGGCACGAAATTTAAATAATTCCAATAGCCTATTATTCTTTCAATGAATTTCATGTATCAACAAAAAAGGTAAAAATAAAAAAGAAGCTATATAAAGGCAAAACATGTATCTCAATTATCAATCAAATCAATATATTCCTCCAGCAATTAAGCACCATGAACCATACCATGATCAAATGCATTTTAGTATTACTCATATTTTGGGCTAATCTTCTCGAGATCATCAAGAAAACTCAAGTGTATATTTACCAAACAATACGAGATTCATGTAGTCAACAAACATCCTACGAAGTCTCCACCATTGTGGTTGCATTGCGCATCTGGGAATGATGATCTTAGAAACCACACACTTAATACAAATCAAGATTTTAATTTTAATTTTGTAAACAAACTTAATCTTACTTTGTTGATCTTTCGCCATTTTTGGTGGAGTTCGAAGAACATTGCTTCCGATGTTTTCCATTCAAATTGGACTAGCGATCCATGTAAACATGGATGTTGTTACTGGGCGTAAAGAGCGATGACATCTATTTTTTAAGTTAGTGTCTTACACGATATGACTCAAAAAGAATATATCTCTGGCAAATTAGAATTCGTGTGGGCCCTAAATTGGGACTTAGGGGTTTTTTATTGTAAATTGTTCAATTGAATTGAAGAATTGGAATTTTGCAAATTGCTTGAAGAATTGAATATATTGATTCGAAGAAGACGATCAAAGTCAAGCAGCGGTGGTGTGCCACCAGAATACATTCAAATCTAATTCTATATAAATAACTGAAGTATATCAAATCATGCACTAAATTAATATTTTCTTATTTGCCAATCATATTTTTTCGCCAACTTCCCTGGAGGGAATGATCCCGAAAAATAAATGCCATCACTTTTTGCTGCCCAATAACATACTCCGTAAGCACACCTTTTGCTCCAATCTGATTTAAAAACATCAAAAACTTGTTCTTTCGAACCCCACCAAAGATGACAGAAGAACAAAGTATGTGATACAAAGCTCTCACAGAAACCCCATTTTAAATCTTGATTGATGGAAAGTGTATGAGTTCCAATGTCGTCATCTCCAGATGCACAGTGCACTATCAATGGATCAGAATTTGGAGGCAGATTGTTGACAACATGAACTATATATTCTGGAGTAAATATACCACATGATCTTTTTTCTGAAATATTTGAGGAGATTGTTGTGTGCACAATGTTAATAAATATGAAGAGATGAAACAATAATAAATAACTTTTCATTGTGTTTTATTTAACTGTTATGTAATGATTTCTCAAGATTTTAGTTAATTTCAATCTTTAAAGTTTTCTTTTTATAGAGCTTGTATGCTGTCAAAAGATTGAAAATTGTATTGAAAATCTAATTGATTAATGTTTGGTAAAATTTTTTGTAGATTATAAATTTTGAATCCTACGAAATGTGTGGATAAAAAGTATATAAAAATTGTGGGTCCTACAAAATGTGTGGATGAAAATGATGTTTGACCAACTTATAAATATTTATAAGCACACACAAACATACTCTAAAGAAATCTTTTAAAATCTCAGAGTACTTTTAATAGATTGTGAAAATCTATTAATAGATTGAAAATTGTATTGAAAATCTAATATATTTCATAAATTTGAATAGAAATTCATAGAATTTATAAGATTTCAACACAATTCTATATCATACATTTTAATCAAATCTCATGGATTTCTATGGATTGTCATGTATTTGTGGTCTTCTTATTATTTTAATAATAAATTTACCTCCACATTTACTCAAATTTGTCAACCTATGGAATTTTTTTTAAAATTATACAATATTATTTCAATGTTTATTTTTTCTTTTTGAATCAGATTAAGTCAGAACGAGCAACTTGCTCTGGAATTAATGTTGACAACCCAACCTCATCACAAAATGCACAATTTTCTTTTGTTATGAATATACCAATAGCTCTCGAAAAAAAATAGAAATAAAAAACTAATTCAAGCCAAAATTAAAAAAGAAAAGAAAATGGCCCTCAAATATGACATGCCCATATAGATTGCTTTAATTATTTCAGCAAAAAATAAATAAATAGTATTGAGACTTTCAATTTAATACAAATATATATCCACAATTTCTCTTAGAGACTAGTGAGTGTTTATCAATGATAGAAATAAGGGTAGGCTTTTTTTGCACAAGTGGCTCCTATCTTTTGCACTTAGTGTAGGTTGATGACCTATCTTTTCATTTTTGGCAGTGTAGCCCTTATTTCAAACGTTTTTGCGACAATTGTCCTTTCCGTCCAATTTTGTGAGATTTAAACAGTAGTTTTAGCTTTTTTCACAAATGGTCCCTACGTGCATTCCACAATCTTCATTTTATAAGGATATTTTCGACATTCTACTGTTCATAAATAAAAATTTGCAATAGAGGTCCTAGACTTAAGAGGAAAAAAAAGAAAGAAAATAATTTAAAAAATACTCTTCTTCTCCAATCACCCCACCCCACTAGATTTTTTCAGGCCATTTTTTTCCAACCATTTTCTTCAGTTTCTTATTTGTAGATCTCGTCGTTAGTCTTGTTGTATAAAATAATCATAAGTAACAAGTGAAAAGCTTCTTTTTGGTACAATAAGTGAAAAGAATGGTAGAGCTGAAGTCTCTAAATAATTTGTAAGTTTTTGGACCTTTTTCAGTGTAGTGGAGGGCTTGCAATTCAATAGGTTTAACACTTTTTGTAAGAAAAATGAAAAATGAAAGAAGAAAAAGCAAATGGGAAAGAATATTTTTTACATGCCTAAGGTTCTTTTCTTGTTTTTCTGAAAACCCAGAAACGATTCTTCCTATTCTTTTAGCCTTTGTGATGTTAAATTTTTTATTTTAGGGTACATTAAAGCCACCGGAGTTTTTTGCCGGTAATCGAAAAATTGGTGTTCAATGCTATGTTCTTGCAAATTGATCTCATGAAATAGCTTTCCACAGAAAATTTTGGGTGTTTGGGAGAGGTATTTATTTCTAGTAATTGATTTTCAAGAGCATTATAGTGCTGAAAAATGGGTGTTTTGTTGTCTAAACGCCATAATACTTTCTATAATTAATGCATAAATATTATTTTTGACATTCTTTAACAGGTGAAGCAGTTTAATTGACACTTTTTTCTTGTGATTTTGTGAACTAGGTTTTGCATATATTTATTAAAGATTCGATCTTTTTTATGTTGACTTCTCTCATTTTCCTTGAAGTTTGTAGTTCTTATTTTTCTTGGAAGTCTGGCAATTTGTATATTGTTTAAAATTAGCAATCGGGGCTTTTTCCGCGATTTTGTGAAATGGGTTTTGCATATATCGATTAAACATTCGATCTTTTTGTGTTCATTTGTTGATATTTTTTTAGGATTTGAAAGAATTGGTCAATTGTGTTGGGTTTTATTGCCTAAGATATGGGCAGATCAAGTGGGCCGCACTGTTTAATCCAAGTGATATATTTGTTGTTATGATATCTCTGGCCTAAGTCAATTATCTTGACCCGGCTCTTAAGTAAATGGGCTGCCTTTTTTTAGATGTTGACACATGACATGGTAAGTACCGTTGGATCAAGAGTTAAGGGATTGTTTCTTTTATATTCTCCTCCTTCCTCATTTTCGTCTGCAACAAGTGTGAGAGAGAAGTTTTACAGCGCATGCAGTCGTTTTCCAACTTTCTTATGTAGAATAGGACTTTCATCTTCCTTCTTTTTCTTTTACTTTGTGTAAGAAATAAGAGAGGAAAATTGTTCACATATTATGTGAACAATAACTTGAGAGAATAAGAGATTTGTGTAATTTTTGTATCAATAAAGAACATCTGAAGTGTTGTATTTTTAGTGCTGGAGCGATATCTACTTTTAGTAAATACTTAATGGATGACTAGCGTTTAGAATACGTGAACATCCGGACCTCTTTGTGTTCTTTACTTCTTTTTGTTATTTTCGTGATCTACAAAACTTGGGGACCATTCAATGGTATCAGAGCTTGAAAAACCCTAGATCTTGAATGTTTCTTTCAAAACTGAAAACGCGTTTTTATAAAACTTAAAGACCTGTTGTGGTTTATCAAGATCTAGTAGAAATGATCTTGTTTCTTGAATCTTTGTAATCTAACTTTTCTTCGACTATGGTTTTTTGTAGTGATCTTTAGAAAATCACTCTTTTCTGGTGATTCTTAGTGATTCAAGATCTTTTCTGGTGATCCTTGGTATTTTGCCTGTATAACAAACAAAATTGAAAACGTGATAACTTGAATATTTCTTTTAAAATTGAAAACGTGTTTTTACAAAACTTAAAGACCTATTGTGGTTTATCAAGATTTAGTAGAAATGATCTTGTTTCTTGAATCTTTGTGATCTAACTTTTCTTCGACTGTGGTTTTTTATAGTGATCTTTAGAAAATCACTCTTTTCTGGTGATTCTTAGTGACTCAATATCTTTTGTGGTGATCCTTGGTGTTTCACCTATATTACAAACAAAAATCTCATGGTTATCTTCATAGTTTACTTTAGATCTACAACTATTTGAAACCTAGGGTTTCAATCTGGTGAAATCTAAACTTTGTTCTTGTTGCATTCGTGTTCTGAAGTTATTAAGGTAATAAAACCTTGTTAAAGTTTATCTTTGTCCAAAATCTCATATGGGGATCTGGTAATCTAAAACTTTGGTTTCTCTTGAGTTTTTCAGCCCTTAAACTTCGACTTTAGAATTTTTGGTATCTTTGAAGTAAAACTGTTTTAGAATTGTATGCTTTGAAGTGTTGTTTTAAATTTTCCCTTTATAGTTTTTATCTGTTTTCTAAAAAGAGAAAGAAACTTATCAGAACTTTATTGTAAGAAAGTTTTTTTTTTAAAATATCTGCCACTCATAAATTTGAAGTTGATTTGTGGAATGGAACTGGAGATTTTAATTTCTACCGATAGCAAATGAGAGCTCTTTTGTTACAACAAAGATGTGCTGCTGCTCTTGATAGTTCTTGGGCAGCATAAACCAGTCTTTATTGAAGAAAGAACTTGATGAAATTGCTTGGAGTTCAATCTTTCTTCATTTATCAGATAGTGTTATTAGGAAGGTGGGTGAAACCATCATTTGCTCATGCATTATGGAAAAAATTGGAAGATTTATATTAATAAAAACAATGCCAAACAAATGTTATCTGTTAAGATTGTTCTATAATTTCATATTTGAATCATCCTTATATCTAAAGGAAAATATTGATAGATTTACTAAATTGATTCAAGATGTGGCAGATTGTGATAAAAAGTTATCTCATGACCAACAAGTTGTTGCCCTTTTTAATTTTCTAGGCAATAAATATAGAGACAATAGAAATGCTCTATAATATGGGATGGGAGACTTAACTATAGATATAGTTATTTCCGCCTTAAGAAATAAAGATATTGAGTTAAAAGAAGATCTAAAAGAAAATAATAGTGGTGAGGGGTTGTTTATGAGAGAAAAACCAGGAAGTAAGAACCACAACTCTCCTAACTCTAATTTTCGTAAGAATGTTAGAAATTCTTCAGATAAAGTCAAAAATAAGAACAAGTCAAAGAATTGAAAAAAAAAAAAAGAAAGGAATGAAGTGCTACTACTGTAGGAAATTATGTCACATGATTAAAGACTGTTTTAAAAAAGATTTCATCTATGAAAGAAAAGTCATCTTCTAATGGGTCTGCAGCTTTAGCATGTGGTAACAATGGTGAAATGAATTGGGTAGTTTTGGTGGCCTCCACTAGTAAGGCAATGGATTATTGGATTATTGATTCTGGATATACTTTCCACATGTGTCCAGTTAAAGAATTGTTCACTGATTTTATAGAAGTCAGTGAAGGTAGATACAAATAGGAAACAATGTGAATTGTAAAATCAAAAGAATTGGTAAAATTACTTTTCTCCTAAACAACAATTGTATTTTGAGCTTAAACAAAATTAGATTTGTTCCTGACCTAAAGAGAAAAATAATCTCTCTGGGAGAATTAGACTATGAATATGATATTAGGATACATAATTGGCTTGTAAAGTTCTTCCTATATACCATTGAAATCATGTCCACACTTAAAACTAATGACATCTATGTTATGCAGGCTAAACCTAACTTCTGCATATGCTATCAGTTCTGAAAAGACAAAATCTTTAATATGACATAAAATATTAGGACATATAGGTAATAAAGGTCTTCAAATTTTTTTTTAAAAAAAAATGAAGGGGCTTTTGGAAAAGATAATATAGAAAAACTTGATTTTTGTGATGAATGTGCATTAGGTAAACAAAGTAAGTTACCTTTCATAATTGGAACTCACAAGTCTACCTTTATTTTAGAATTCCTACATGTTGATCTTTGGGGACCATCTTTTGTAAATACTCTTAGTGGATATAGATTTTACATTTTGATAATAGATGATTTTTCAAGAAAATTATGGACATTTCTTTTAAAAACCAAATATGATACTTTTCAAAATTTCAAAGTTTGAAAAACTTTAATTGAAAATCAATCAAATAAAAAATTAAAGTTCTCGGAACTGATAATAGTTTGAAATTTTACAATTATGAGTTTGACCTTTTAGGTAAATAACGTGGTATTCTCAGGCACAAAACTGCGACATATTTAGCCAATGTGGCCTTCCAATTGCTGTCTTCAAAATCTCTTCAATTGTTCAAAATATGAAGTCCATAAAGTATGCCCATTATAGTTTCAATTCAAATTTGTGTAATTCTTGCAATTATTCATCCATTTTGCTTCTAACCACTATCTTGAGACAAAAATCCTTCACCAAAGAATTTTGATTAAACCATAATCAAAATCCAAAGATCCAGATGGTCTTCGTTGATTTGCACAATTGATTTCTAGAAATAGTATCAATATTTGCCACATGATTTTACAAATGTCTTAATTTTGTTTTATTATTATTATTATATGGAGAAAGAGAGACAAGCAAACAAAAATTAATGGCGATTTCACTGAAGAAGCAGCCATGACTTAAATTTGATGCATTATTTTTATTTTATTTTGGTGAAGAAATTAATCAATTTGAGGAGCAATTTTGGTGTGGGCGACATCATGATTTTTTCGATTAATTTTCTTTGTTTTGGTGGTTGGTAATGATTTATAGTAGAGGTAGGCAGTGGTTTGTGGCGGGTGTCGGTGGTTGGTGGTTGGTGGTTGGTGGTGATGACTGATGTGGTAGTAGTAGTGATGGTGGAAGAAATAGATTACGAAATGTGCATAATAAATATAACACACTTTTATATCAAATGTAACAAAAAAGTGTTATAAAAAAGTAAAAATGGATTTTTAAAAATTCTTTTATTTTTTATAGTTATTTACTAAACTCTCCCGAAAATTAATAACTAATTGAGCTCAAGTCCAAAATAGGATTATTACACCCACTACTTACAAATCTTAAAATAATTCCAAATATAACAACTTAATAAATTTATTTTAAAAATACTAAATTCCTAAAATTATATTAATTAATAAAATAATGAGTTAATTATTTTCACAATAAGTCTTCCATCTTTATAATATATCCATTTTAGTCCATGTACTTTCTCTTTCATTTCAATTTCGTCCCCTTTTATTTGCAACTCAAGTCCTTCAACTTTTATATTTTTACGAGTTGGTCCCTATATTTATATTTTTATATTAATTTAGTCTTTTATAATATCGCTATTTGATACAAATGTTACAAATGATATTTTGTATCACTGAATATGGTACTGAATATGTTACATATTATATTATATTATTTTACACATCATATGTTACATGAATTGGTATTCTGTATCACTAATATTACGTATGTTACAAATGATAAAATCAATAGTTTTATTTGTTAAATTTGACATTGTGTTACATATCTATATCATACTAATGTTACATAGTATCAATAGATTTTTAGAGTTCAATGTGTATATTAATACGAACTTATTAAAATTTAAATTGATTTTGTAGTTGTAACAGTTGTAACAATTTCTATTTAGTATCGCGATCTGATACAGATGTTACAAATGATATTGTGTATTATTGTTTGATATAGATGTTACAAATAATATTTTATATTACTGAATATGTTACAGATTATATTATGTTATTTTACACAACACATATTACATGAATTGATATTTTGTATCATTAATATTTTATATTTCAATTTGTAACACAGATTGTTACAAAATATTATTTGTAACATTTGTATCAAACATTGATACACAATATCATTTGTAACATATGTATCAAATAGTGATACTATAAAGGATTAAATTAATATAAAAGTATAAATATGGAGATCAAGTTGTAAAAATCTAAAAGTTGAAGGACTCAGGTTGCAAATAAAAGATGACCAAATTGAAATGAAAGTGGAAGTATAGAGACTAAAGAAAAAATATTATAAAGATGAAGGACTTATTGTGCACAAATAATCAAAGATTCAAGAAGCAAATTTGAGTGAATTCACATGGAATATCTTTTGAGGTATAAATTTGATTTTAATTTATTATTTTATTACTTAATATAATTTTAAGAATGTAATATTTTTAGAATAAATTTGCTAAATTGATAAAATTAGAATTATTTTCAAAAAGTGGTTTATTTATGAAAAAATCTCTCTAAAAATTGCTCTTCTAATTGAAGAAACCCAATTAGAAAACAACCCGCCCAACCTTATTTAAATACTTATGCCCCTGCCATTATTTCTCTCTGGGCCCACAGTTGGGCCTCATGCTACATCTCAGCAGCAATCTTTCCTTGATATGCACCCTGGATTTCTATCCCCAAACTTGGATGACCAGCCCAATCGATGAAAATAAACTTGCAATAGTTGCTTTAGCAGGCCCGTTCTCCTGGACCAGTTGGAAGATGTTATGTTGCCCCATCATAGCTGGCATGCCAAATCATCTAACTTATTCATATCAGCATTTGACACGTCCGTAACTAATTTGGAAAACCTCCATCCATCTCCTATTTTTCCCCTCACCACTCCTCATCTGTCCCACCACAACCGTGGCTAGTCGCCATCACCACTATCATCTCATCCCATTTTCACTCTTATCCAATTTCTGCTTAATCATGACCCTCACCCCTCCTCCTCAATAGATTCGGTAAGCATTTGAACCACTTTCTTGAAGGATGATATGTCCACTTGGATAGTCGGATACGACTATTGCGAGTTGTTTAGTTCAAATCTGGTTACGAGTAAGGCAGTGGTGGAGATGACTGTAATGCCGGTGGTGATGGGTAGAAATCGGACCAGACCACCTTGACCAAGACAGCTTTATGTGGGCTAGAAATATCTTTGAAAACCCGGTCTTAATTTTAATTTTATTTTTAAAATAAATATTTTATACAATATAACACATTGTATCAAATACAATCTTAGTTGTCATGTTCAATATGATGTACCAAATTATGTCAATAATATATAGTATTGATCATTAATACATCCACACACAAAAGACACAATTTAATATAGAATTAATATTGGTAACCTTTCAAGAACTAAATGGGCCAAATTAAAGCCAACTTTTGTTCTAAATTTTTCAATGCCTCGTAGCATGAAACACGATAATCCTTCTTAATTAACTCCATATATAATAGAGAATGCAATTGCACAGGCTAGATATATATATTTTGAGATTTTTAAAAAGATTAATTTATAAAATTGGGACTCTCATGTATTAATCAATAAATAAACATCATTTTTTTAGGGTTAATTACACTAATGGTCCCTATTCTTTCAGGTTTGTAACGATTTCATCTCCATTCTTTTTTTTTGCCACATATCATCCACTTTCTTCTATTAATTCTCAGAAGGTCCCCAAATCACTATTTTTCACTATTCTGACAATTCTATGACAATTTTACCCCTTAACTTAAATAAATTAAAATAATAGAAAAAAAATACAATGAAAACATTGCAATTAAGCATTTAATCTTTTCAAAAGTACAAATAAATCCTAAACTATTTTATTTTATATAGATAGATGTTCTTCTCCAACAAAAAAAGAATATATCTTTTCCTCCTCCCACCCCCACCCCACACCCACACCCACACCCACACCCACACGCTTCATATTGCAAATCCTGCACATACCATATCAAAAGTAAGACAAAAAGCTCCCAAACATATACTGTTCTCAAACGATAACCCCACTCCACTCCACTCCACCCCACCCACCCCACCCAATACCCTACCATTTTCATCCCAGTACCAAGGTACTTCCCCTGCACCCAACCCCTGTTTGCCTTCTCTCTCTTAAACCCTCTTCTTTTCTCTCTCTACATATATATATATATATATATATATATATATATCTGTATGCATCCCATCAATGATTGCACCACAAGAAACCATCGAACCTGAACCTAGCTGCCCACGTAGCTCATGCCTCCAACCCAACTCCAAATCGTGCACCGTCCCACGACAACCCACCATATTTTGAGGTACTGTGAAGTGTAAACAAAGAAATCCCATAATTTATTTTTTCCACTTTGGAAGTTCATTTTTTATTTTGTTGATTTTGGGCAGATGATAAAGGCGGCGATAGCGGGGTTGAAGAAGAAGAATGGGTCGAGTAGAAGGGCTATAGCTAAGTACATAGAAACACAGTACATGAACCTACCACCGACTCACTCGGCCTTGTTGACTCACAAATGCTGGAGCGGTTGAAAAACAATAGTCGATTGTCATGGTCAAGCACTCTTACAAGCTTCCTAGATCCGCTCATGTGCACGTGTCCGCAGCAACGCGAAGCTGTTAATGTCCTTTTGATCTCAATTCTTGTTGGGTCCAAAAGTCGCTCTCCTAAGCCTCAACCGGAGCTAGTTCAAAATGTTGTACTGTTTTTTTTTGTTCATGGGGTGCAAAATTCCATGGCCACTATTCCGGTGAGCCACCGAATAATATCGCCGTTGGGCGGGGGTCGTGTACATTTCTATTGGATCCATTAATGGGGTTGCTCTTCTTTGCTTTGGTGTTGGGGTGAAAAGAGGTCGTGGGCATCCAGCTCTGAAGTGACAAAAGAGTTAGTCTTGTCACATTTGATGCCGATCCGGTTGCGAGAAGTGGGTAGTGGCTAACCAATCGGAGGGTGTGGGGAGAGGGAGAGAGGAGCTTAGACATGGCGGTGAGCCATCTCACGTAAGCAGGGGGGTGGGACAGAGGCGGGGGTGGGTGAATGGGTGGGGATAGGAAAAGATGATTTCTTTTGAGTTTGGGAAGAACACTTATTTGAATAAAATAAAATTGTTTAGGATTTATTTGTACTTTTAAAAAGGTTAAAGGTCCAATTGCAATGCTTTCATTGTATTTTTTATTCCTATCATTTTAATTTGTTTAATTCAATGGGTAAAATTGTCATAGAATAGTTAGAATAGTGAAAAAATAGTGGTTTGGGAACCTTTGTGAGAATAAATAGAAGAATGAGGATGATATCTAAAAAAAAAAAAAAAAAAATAATGAGGATGAAATCGTTACAAACCTAAAAGGACCATTAGTGTAATTAACCCTTTTTTTTAAATAATAATTTTTTTTTGATTAATTGTAAACTATTTTTTTGACACCTTTTTCTAAAACATAAATAGTAAAAGCATGCTAGTCTTATTGCTATGAGATATAAGCATGTTTAGCTTAAATTAAAAAAGTTTGCTTATAAGTAAATTTAAAATAAATAATTTACTTGTCACACCAAATATAATTTGGATTGAAACTTGAATTAAACTAAATTTTAATTAAATTTAAACAATTTTATGTTGGAGTTTGAAATTTTTGGACTAATGTTTTAAAAAAAAAAAACAATTTAAGTTGGAGATTTGAGCTTAAGCTATTTTAGATTGATATTATTTGAATTATGTATTGGGTTTATTCACAAAACAAAATAAGTGATTAGTGTCAAGTAGCAAAAAAAAATATTTATAGGATAGTCTGGTCGAGCCATATACGTCTGGTTTTGTTCGGGTCAGGGCGAGCCCAACCCAAAATTAAAATTATATGGGCTGACCCGCAGGCCGGGCCTATTTTGCCATAGTCGTGGTAGTGGAGGCCATTGATGTGGGATTTGATTTTCTTGGAGTTTTGGTGAATTTTTCATAGCCACAGTTGGTGGTGATTGGTGGTTGTGGTGGCGGAAGCCATTGATGTGGGCTTCGGTTTTCTTGGAGTTTTGGTGAATTTTTCATTATCACAATCGGTAGCGATGGATGGTTGTGGTGGTGGAGGCCATTGATGTGGACTTTGGTTTTCTTAGAGTTTTGGTGAATTTTTCATTACTTACTCCATTTCCTGAGATGGGTGAAAAAGTGGATGAGAGAGTTGAAGAAACAATGATGGTAGTGGTCTGGCATGGTGGGTGCAAAATATGGTGAGAGAGAGATATTTGGTTTAGGATAACTAGGATTACTGATGTGGCACTTGATGTGCCAACTAGGATAGGGGCAAGATTAAAATTTTCCACTAGGCAGGAGAACAAACTTGGTTGCTTTAGATAAAGATAAAAGATTTGGATGCCCTTATGAACACCCCAATTTTGCGGCACTATATGAGCATGTTTGGTTTAAATTGTATTGGAGGTCACTGAATTTTCACCATACTTGCAACTAGGTCATTGAACTTCAACTTGATACAATCAAACTACTGTACTTTAATTTATAAACAATCAAGTCAATTCGTTTGGATGTCATCAATTAACCTTAACCCATCAATGTCACTTCCCAAATATTGTGATTCATGACTATTTTTCTATTCTTTTATTAACCAATGACATAAGAACGTAAAATATCTTGGTTTTCTATAATTATTTAATAAAACATGTATCTCTAAAGACCCAACAACATTAATTTAACAAATGATTTGGAATCATTTCTTTTAAAAGCTCTCGAGCTTTCAAAATGTTTATATTTCAAATAAATAACACAATTAATTTGTCACAACACTTTAAAATATTTGAAACTATTTGAAACTATTTATGCGTGCAGACGAAGAATAATAAAATATGGCGTAGAAATTGTTGAGAGAAAATAACATTGTTTCTAATAAGTATTTTTGCTATAACAGTTAACTAATAAAATAACTTTGTTTCGAGGCTTCCAATTTTACTTTTTCAATTTTTTGGTCCTCAGTCTAAACTTTCTACTTAGTTTCAGTTAGGTACTAAAATGAGTCACTTCTTTTTAATTAATTTTATTTTAGTCCTTAAATAATTTATATCAATCTGATTTATCTTTTATTTTTGGATTTAAAATAATTTACAAATGCTATGAATTTTGAGGCATTTTATAGACTAACTTTAAGAATTATTTGTGTTATTTTTTTACTTTAAAAGTAAATAATTAAAGTTGTGAATTTTCGGGGTATTATAGATGTGTAGACAGAGAATGGGGAGATTTGGAGGTGGTTTTTGGAGTTATTGAGTCATGTGGAGATTGTGAATTCACATGGGTGGACTTTCATGTCTCATAAGCAAAAGGGTTTGGTAATTGCAGTTAGCAGGCTTATTGAACATTATTGAACATGCAGAACATATTGAGATATCTTTATAGCAATTTCAATCTTATGCATAAAGATTTGGCATTGAAGAACTGCTTGTGGAATGTAGCTAGGCAACAACAATGGCAAGGAGAGATAAATAGGATGAGGGAGATGCTATTAAACAATATGTTTGAGGCGGGTAAAAATTTGATTGGTCCCTAAACTTTACACCTCGTGCAAAAAACATCCACATACTTCAAAACGGACTTTGTTAGTCCCTTAACTTTAAGTCGTGAACTCTGTTAGTCCTGAAAAGAAATTCTGTCCAAAATTATTAACGGACGTCCTACGTGGACAACAGAAAAATGATGTGGCATCCTCTCTGTCATTTTTTTTGGGGATAGATAAAAAATCTGATTGGTCCCTAAACTTTACACCGCATGCAAAATACATCATCATACTTCAAACCAGACTTC
Source organism: Forsythia suspensa (assembly GCA_023638005.1). Taxonomy (NCBI): domain Eukaryota; kingdom Viridiplantae; phylum Streptophyta; class Magnoliopsida; order Lamiales; family Oleaceae; genus Forsythia; species Forsythia suspensa. The sequence goes on along the minus strand of CM042674.1, from coordinate 30,537,983 downwards.
ATTAGTCCCTTAACTTTAAATCGTGAACTCCGTTAGTCCCAAAAAGAAATTTTGTCAAACCCCAAGCACAATGAATGAGAAGCATCATTGTCGAGAGGGTTTCAGCTATACATTTGTGGATAGTATATTTTTGGTTGGTCAACATGTAGAAGTGGATAATATGTTTTTTGTGGATATATGGAAGTTGTAAAGATGGTGCTTACAACTGGTATTTTTGTTTAAAACTATTTGGTGACATATAAGCACAACGCTCGAATATTTAATGTGAGTATGATCCAATTTGATTTTGTTGATATCACAAAGAGAACTGGAACTATTCGATTTTCGATAAAATAGAACCGAATCAATTGTATTTTTATTAGACATAAGACTTTTACAAATTGCAAAATCTCAAAGCAATGGATGCTCTCTGTCCATTTCTGAAAATTTAATGAAAACATACAATTACATGCAAGAAGCAAATAACTTATAATATATGTGTATGCAGAGAAGAACACTTAGAGAGAATTAAAAAATAATAATAAATATAAATTCAATACGAACTTAAGAAATATAGATATAGATTTGGGGTTAGATATTCGACTTTGAGGAGTGAAGAATAATTACACTTACAGTGCGAGATCACTTAAGAAAAATTGTTTGATTTCATCTCTATTTTTTTTTCAAATCATACAAATCCAATCTGATTTAGGATAAGAATCTTAGGGATTGGGTGTTTGATATATGATTTTAAGACTTTGGGGGAAATTTCACTTAAATTTTGAAGCACTTTTTCAAATACTATAATTTTATCCTTGTTGGCATATTAGGTATACAAAAAAAAAAAAAAAACAGAGAGAATGACACGTCATCTTTCTATTGTCCACGTAAGACATCTGTTAGTAATTTTGGACAGAATTTCTTTTTAGGACCATTCACGACTTGAAGTTAAGGGACTAACGAAGTCCGGTTCAAAGTATGGGGACGTTTTTCGTATGCGGTGTAAAGTTTAGGGACCAATCAAGTTTTTAAACCCAAAAAGAAACGACAGAAATGATGCCTTGTCATCTTTATGTTGTCCACGTAGGACGTCTGTTAGTATTTTTGGACAGAATTTTTTTTTTGGACTAACGGAGTTCACTTCTTAAAGTTAAGGGACTAATGAAGTCCGGTTTGAAATATGTGGACATTTTTCGCACGCAGTGTAAAGTTTAAGGACCAATCAGATTTTTTACCCGTTTGAGGCTTTCAGTTTTTCGATCTTTCTACAAGAAATAAGCCTATATTGACAATGCTAAAAAAATTGAAGTTTATATAATGAAATAATTATGGATTAAATGTAATGAGCACATAGATGGAACGATGATGTAAGACCTAAAATTATGAGAATTTTGGATAAGAATGGTCTAATAAGTGGGAATAATTTTGCAAAATATTGTGAAAATTTGAAGTTTCAAGTGAGGTATCCCTCTGGGTAATACATGCTGTGGACTTAAGGGCAAGAACTTTCTCTGTAGAAGTTAGCTGCTAAGTGGCATACTATGTGCTCACGTCATGGCTTGTCTATAGTGAAGGAGTATAAAAAGTCAAATTGATGGATTATGTTGATAAATGATGCAAGAAAGAGGCATATATTATATTATTATGACATATTTAGCTATGATTTCTCCCATGACACGCACTGAAATGTGGGTTAATTTAGACCAGCATTCTTTGACTCCACCATTCCACACAAAGGTGAAGCCAGGAAGACTAAAGAAAGCTAAGAGAGATGAGGTTGATGAGCAACAAGAGGAACATACAAGGAATGCAAGCATGATTGGCTTGAAGATGAAGTGCAAGAAATGTGGACAATCTAGTCTAGGCACAACAATAGAACCTACAAAAGTTCACAACAACCACCAACAAATGTTTGACTGAGTTGTAGTTAGTATTTTGTACTTTTTGAGTTAGTTGTCTAATGTCTAATAATATAACCTTTTGGACATGGATGTTAGTGCCAATTGGTTGGTTGGTTTTGTTTTGAAACACACAAATATCTCATCTTAATATATAGGGTATATTACACTAAAGGTCTCCATTCTTTTAGGTTTGTAACGATTTCATTCTCATTCTTTTTTTTAGCAGATATCATTCTCATTGTTCTATTTATTCTCACAGATGGTCCCAAAATCACTAGTTTTCACTATTTTGACAATTGTTTGACAATTTTGCCTCTTGACTTAATTAAATTAAAATGATCAGAAAAAAAAAATACAATGAAAGCATTACAATTGGGCCCTTAACTTTTTCAAAAGTATAAATAAATTCTAAATTATTTTATTTTATTCAGATAAATGTTCTTTCCCAACTCAATGTTTTTCTCCCACCCCCCCACCCCACCCACCCCTTCCACCCACCCCACATATACATACACCACCTAATAAGATGGGTAGCTATATGGAGATGTTGGATATCTGCAATGGGCATTTAGTGGCATGGAATCGTACATATAGGTTGGAGCATATTGAAAAGGTCCACCGCCCTAAGATTGTACCATGGATAGGTAATTTTCTTTGTGTCTCAACGGATGATGCATAAGTTTGTTGGGCATCCGTATCACTAGAAGAAACAGTTATCCCGGGATACCGTAAGATGCCGGTAGCATTGGTGGAGGATATTGCACAACATAATGGGGAGCGATTGGCTGGCACAGAGTATACATTGTTGAACCCGGAGGGGGGGATGGTAGGGTGCATAAGAAGGAGGTCTTGGAGGTCTCCATGGAACTGGTCCCCGCATAGCTCCCGGTGACCACCTATACTATACTGCCGAGATGGGTAGGCACCAATAGACCGCGATTTGGAGTCGGATATGTTGGCATTGCTTTGGAGCACCAAGGACAAGTGTTGCGAGGCTTGGTTGAAGACTCCTGACCGGTTTCTCCCAACTCTCGCCAAGAAGTTCGGTACTCATCATCCATTTTCTTGCCTATAATTCTTTACCGCACAATCAATAGTAGGATATGTTGGTGTGTATATGTAGAAAAGGTGGGTGGGTGGGTGGGTGGAGAAGAACACTTATATGAATAAAATAAAATAGTTTAAGATTTATTTGTACTTTTTCAAAAGGTTAAAGGTCCAATTACAATGCTTTCATTGTATTTTTTTTTCTCTATCATTTTAATTTATTTAAGTCAATTGGCAAAATTATCAAAAAATTGTCAGAATAGTGAAAAATAGTGATTTATGGACCATCTGTGAAAATAAATAGAATAATGAGGATGATATATGCTAAAAAAATGGGAATGAAATCGTTACAAACCTAAAAAATGTGGACCATTATTGTAATTAACCCTAATATATATAAAAGAATGATAGTCATCACTAAAAGTTAACACATTTTCCTACCCAAAACGTTTTCCACATATATTATAGAATAATAATATATATAAATAAATATTTAATTTAATTACTTAATTGTCCAATTTCAAGTAATTAATAATCAGATTTAATGTACAGCCCGGCTGAGATTCTCAATGATTTATTTGTTAAGTAATTGTCCAACTTTAGTTAATTAATTATCAGTATTTTAATACAGTGTAAATAGTAACGTCGGTCCAGCTTTTCAATGTTTTGAATTTTCTATGATACTCGGTAAAAATTAATAAAATTATGAATTGACATTTTAAATTAAAAATAAACATCTTCCAGAACAAGACAAATTCACTTCAAACTCATCTCATCCAACCGGTATAAATGAAGACGTTGGAATACATAACCTCAGTTGTTCTATGTGTTTTCCTGCACTAACAAAAAATACGCTCCACCAGCTTCTTGCAAATCAATTCTTCATGTGAATATGACAGGACGGTGCAACTTCATCAATGAAATAGACTCTACGAAGACTCAATGGAGGTTAAAGGTTTGGGTTGTAAGAGTTTGGGAGGTTCCTTGCTTTGACAATAAGGCAGAAACGAGCAGCCTAGAGATGGTTTTCATAGATGCACAGATGTTTACCTGCTTATGCTTTTCTATTATTTAAATATTGTTTTTTTTTTTTAATTTTTCGCCTCTTCTATTAAATAGTCAAGATTAAGATGTATTAACACACTCAACATAATTTTTTATGTTGTTTTCTTTTTAAGATTCATAATACAGATATTTTAAAAACAATAAAGATGGTTTCATCTATTTTTTCATAGATCCGATGACTCGAAAAATTTTTAAAAAGAAAAACTTATATCATAACACAATACAGACGTAAATCTTTAAAAAAACATGTGAATCAAACATAGAATTAAAAAGAAATCTATATTATCAATATTACATACGCAGATCCGGGAAGGAAAAAGATAAAAATCAAACATATAATTTAAAGAGAGATTAAGATAAAAATACATGTTGATATCCGATTTAACCTATCACGACAGGCCAAATAACTCTCTTCTAGATGTGGAGATCCTACCGAATCACACGAAGGAGGTCCTACCAAACCTACATGCAGAGGGTTTCCTCGTCAGGAAGGTCCTACCATGTTAGGTCTTATCCTGTCAGCTCCTACCCAACCAACTTCAGGTCGGAGGTCATGCCACAATCGCCTACTGCTAAGTTCACGTCATCAATAACATATCTTCTCACGTGTCAGACGTCAGATCAGCCGCCCATCAGTCGTAATTAATGCACATGTCACTTTACATTAAATGCCCAAAAAGAGAATATCTTGTAAGCATTAAATGCTCAGCATGGCATTAAATGCATGTAATCATCACACATCTTCCTATAAATAGGAGACATAAATGTCCCAAAAAGAGGACATTCAATAGTTGATAATAAATAGCATACTCGAAAAGAGCTTACAAACAGGTCTTCTCTTACAATCTGCGTACATACTTTACTTAAGCCATGTCCGACCTCAATACTTAAACATTAAGTTGGCTTGAAAACTACCACTTTATTTTCCAACGTCAACAGTTTGGCGCTAGAAGGAGGGCTCCCACTAAAAAGGCTCTCCATATTCCAGAAGCTCACTAAAAAGATCTGTCTTTGATCTCCACAAAGTGAATCTCTCCTCTCACACCTAAACAATTTATCTCTAAAACATATTCAACATGAGTCAAAGCCATGACTCAAGAACTCACACCTACGGAAGAACATGGATTCAACATATTGATCTCCTACCAGGCTTCCGTCGAATACATCCCAAAAACCTCAACTCCAACCCGTGCCCCGTAAAGGAAGCAGTCCTACAAATGATGGAATACCTAACTCATGTTATTGAATGGCTTGAAAATAATCAAGCCACCTCTATATGCATCTCAAACTCACAAGTAGTCACGAGCTCAGAATCGACCTGAAGATCGTCGAGCTAAACAACGCATGGTCGAGCTGGAGGCTAAGCAAAAGAAAACTTCGAAGACACAAAATAGCATCGTTGACGCCATAGCTCGACTCGCTATCAATGAAAGAATAGAAGAATTAGAGAACATCCCGATCAAAAGAATCAGAAATCCAATGATTACCCAACTTGAGCCCATGCTCTAAACCGCATAATTCATCCCCAGTCAGATGGATGAAATCATCTAATTTTTTAAGGATGGTATGGTGCCCCCCGACAGTGAGAAGGCTAGGAAATCATTAACAACATCATATTCAAAAGAAGCTTTTCACTTCCACTACTCAAGTGTTTAAGAGAAGACAAAGTGTGAATACGCCCTCAGCAAAGTTCATGAAGGAGTGTGTGGCAATCACGCCGATGGGAATCACTAACACACAAAACTTTGAGATAGGGATACTTCTCGCCATCACTAAATAAAGACTATCGAGTTTGTTCATATTTAAATACGACAAGTACAGAGGTTTGCCCTAAAGGTGTCAAGACGGACGGGTAGGACCGAACGGCATCGGCCTACCCGCCTCGACCCGGGCTCGCGGGCCACCGAGAAGGCCAAGGATGCTCACGGTAGAGAAGGCCAACCCAAGGGACGCTCTGGGGCCAAGAGGCCAACCCGCTGGCCGACCCATGAACTGCTTTGATTTTTAAAAAAAAAAAATTTGGGCGTAAAATTCAAACTTTCTTATTTGAAATGATATTTAAAAAAAAAAAAAATAAATGGTAGAGAGCCGCTTAAAGTGAAAAATGTGATGATGTATTCACGTTTTAATCTTTAAATATATAAATAAAAATAGAAATTGAATTAAAAATTAACAAATGTGAATTTATCATTGTTATTTATTTTTATTTAGTAATTTAACACATTTTTGTTATATATGTAAACATTTTTTTTTGAATTACAATAAGTAACTAAATTTTTTAGTAATTTCAAAAAAATTAATTTTTATTCATACGGACCGAACCGGATCGAATCATGGCCCATATGGGCTCGACCAGTATGGACCAATGGGTGGGCCGGGATTTTGAAAAAAAATTTGTGGGTCACGACCCGGCCTGCAACCCGCAGATGGCGCAGAGACTTTTTCGAATCGGTCGTTCTGGGCCTCATCGAGGCGGGCCGACCCGACCGCCTCGACCTTGATTGACACCACTAGTTTGTCCCCTTCATCAGATCTCTCCTAGAAGAGCTGACCTTAGTCCTCGACCATGGACTTTATCACCCATGCACTTTATCAAAATGAAGGATTAATCTAATCGGTCCAATGCCCATGCAAAAAGACGAGACCAAATTCGCTATAGTCGATGTTGACTACTTCACCAAATGAACAATATCAATACTATTGGCCAAAGATAACAAAACAAAAGACCACCGACTTCATTTGAAAATTGATCATATGCAAATTCGAAATCTTTTACTCAATCATTACAGTTAATAACAAGCAATTTGAACACGCTGGGTTGAGGTCATTCTATGAAGAACTGAAAATCATCAAACACGCCATGAAGACGAAATTGGATAAACTCAATGGTACCAAGGCAAAAGAACTTCTGAATATACTTTGGTCTTATCGCACAACTTGCCACTCTAGCACAAAAGAGATGCATTTCTCACTAGCCATCGGGAGTAAATCCCAAAATTGAGAAGGTCTTTAAAAAATTACTACAGTCGTGAAGAATGAGGCTTACTAGCTCCAGAACATGGAGGGCTTCCCGCTCCTGCACTTCTGGAATGGCTACAAAGTTAGTAAATTTAACTAACGTCCGAACTGAGAATGTGACCAAGGTCACGAACCTCAAGACACAAAGGTCCCACAGAGCTCGGACCTACGTCGAACAGCGTAGGAGCTACACTACCGACATCAGCTCAAAAGGCCAACATCCGAATCTGAGGATGTGACCAAGGTCACGATCCTCTGGACACGAAAGTCCCACCGCCGGACCCAAGCCGGACGGGCGTAAGTGTTGCACCGTTGTCATCATCAAAAAAAAAGCAACGTCCCGGACTAAGGTTGTGACCAAGGTCACGAACCTCTGGACATAAAGGTCCCACACGATTCGACCCCATGCCGGACGGCAGATGTCTTCTGTTGCCAACATCATCTCAAAAAGCCTACGTCCAAACTGAGAATGTGACCAAGGTCACAAACATTTTAACACAAAGGTCCCACACAACTCGGACCCACGCCAGACAGCGTAAGTGCTGCACTACCAACATCAGCTCAAAAAGCCAATGTTCGAACTGAGGATGTGACTATAGTCACGAACCTCTGGATACAAAGGTCCCACAGAGCTCAGACATACGTCAAACAGCGTAGGAGCTGCATTGCCGACATCAACTCAAAAAGCCAGCATCTGAACTAAAGGTGTGACCAAGGTTACAAACCTTTGGACACACGGGTTCCATGCAGCTCGGACCCACTCTAGACAGCATAAGTGATGTGGAGCTAACGCAAGTCTAAAAAGGCATCCGTCTAAAGTAAACAACCCAACCTTGAAGCCAACCAAATTATAAAACAAGTCTGATGTGCACACCTTCAGTGAACAGCTCGGCTATCGAACACGCTAAGAGCTTTGAGAAAATAAGATCATCAAAAGTTGGGTCAAAAGTTAAAGATCAAATCGTCAAAGTTTGAGGTCAGTTATACTCTAAGGTCAAATGAATCATTTAAACATATCGAAAAATAAAGGACAAAGCTATAAGAAAAGAAATTTTCATTAATAAAGTAGATCCTACAATACGAAGGAAAGTTCTGAAATGCCAAAAGATTACATGATCATCTAAGCTAAGAGAGGCCAAGCTCAGTCCTGGCCTTCAGGCTGATCTTCCTCTCCAGAAGAAGGATGATTGAACTTGAGTTTTTCTTGAGCTCGTCCAGCTCGTCCTTCAAGAATTGGACATCCTAGTCTGAATGCTTCTCTGCAACCGTCTTTAATTAGCTCCTCCATGGTAAAAAGTAAACATTCTCCTGGTCGGCCAAGTCTACATCTGAGGACCTGAACTCAGCCACCACTTCTCTAGGGCATCTCAGAGTTCTACTTGGCTCCTTTCCAATGAAGTCTCAAGCTCGGACTTCCTCATATTCTCTTATTCCACTTGGTGTGATAAAGCCTAGAGCTCGGACTCATTCGTGTCAAGCTATTCATCTTTCATCTCCAGCCTCTACGACCTAGGAGTGGAGCCTCCTTTCCTCATCCAGGTCAGCTAGAGCCTTCCTACCTTCTTCCTTCATCCGTTGAAAGTCTACTAAATAATGTCATATCAGCTACGTGAGAATCTTCAGAACCGATCAGAGCAATAGTACGAACTAAAGGCCACCACTAACCAAAGTCAAGAGCAGGAGGTCCTACCCAACTCCAAAGAAGAAAGTCATATCTAACCCCCACAAAGAGGGACACTTTTGTGTAGGAGGTCCTACCATAATATATCAGGTCCTACATCGATATCTCGGTCACTCCTACGAAGTAGGACAAAAGAGGGACACTATCGTCCAAGAGGTACTACCCAACCTCTATGGAGAGGGAGTTCTCTCGTTAGAGAGGTCCTACTCCTTCAGGTCCTACCGAATCTATGAAGGAGGTCCTACCTACAATAGGTCCTACCCAATCTATGAGAGATCCCCCGCGTCGGGAGGTCCTATCACCCAAGAGGGAGTCCCACATGACATCTATATCGAGAGAGGTCCTCCCTCGCGGGTCCTACCTCAATATATCAGGTCCTACCTCGATATCTCAGGTCCTACCCAACCTCCACTAGGAAGGTCCTACCTAACCTCCATGAAGAGGGACACTATCGTCCTAGATGTCCTACCTCAATATATCAGGTCCTACCTCGATATCTCAGGTCCTACCCAACCTCTACGAGAGAGGTCCTACCTAATCTCTACAAAGAGGGACACTATCGTCCAAGAGGTGCTACCTCAATATATCGGTGAGCTACCTAACCCACATGGGCTCGAGAATGTATTTTTTGGAGCATCTTCATTGCACCGTCGTGTCATTATTGCAGCATTGATTGTGATGCCTCTTCACATCCCTTATCTATAAATAGGGAGAAATGGGGTTCATTTGGGACTCTTACCTTTACACTTTCTTCATTTCAATTGATGTGCCACTTGTCAACCAAGGATATGGACTACTAGTAACATCATGTCGGCTATGTGTAAACACACAAAATAGATCAGAATGACCCAAAGCTATGGTACGAACTGAAGGCCACCCATGATTGTAGTCAAGAGTAGGCCTTGGGGGACAATTGTTGATATCTGACCTGACCTGTCACGGAAGGCCAAATAACTCCCCTTCCAAATGTGGAGGTCCTACCGAATCACATAAAAGATGTCCTACCAAGTCAGGTCCTACCAAACATATATGTAGAAGGGTTTCTTCGTTAGGAGGTCCCACCACGTTAGGTCTTACCCCGTCAGCTCTTATCCAACCTACTTCAGGTCGGAGGTCATGCTACAGTCGCCTACTGCTAAGTTCACGACATTAAAACACATCTTTCCATGTGTCAGACCAGCCGTCAATCAGTCGTAATTAATGTAGATGTCACATCACATTAAATGTCCAAAAAGAAAATGTCTTGTGAGCATTAAATGCTCAGCTTGGCATTAAATACATGTAATCATCACACATCAAAAAGAGCTTACAAACAGGTTTTCTCTTACAATCTGTGTACATACTTTACTTCGGTCACGTCCGACCTCAATACTTAAACATTAAGTTGGCTTGGAAACTACCACTTTATTTTCCAACGTCAACAATACCCAAGTTATTTTCGTCTTTTCCCGTCAGATATGAGCACATACCCAACAGATTTGGTGAAACCATCGGACTTTTCATTTCCTTTAAATCCAAACCTATTTTAGGTTCATTAACCATGTTTCCATCATATTTGAAAAATGGTTATGCATAAACTCCAAAAAAAATCGTGTGTTTTGTGTTCAAAATGAAAAAAATCAGAGAGATAAGAGAAAAAATCTAGCACAGAATTGTCAGATCTTTCATAGAACAGAGGAACATTGTAAAATATGCATAAAACAAAAAATTCACACAACAGCAGAACTTTGTAAAAAATCATATGATTCGGTATGAAATTTCGTGTGAGGGGGCTGTCCAGAGAGAATTTAGGTGTGAGGAGATGGAGGATTTGGTGGTCTTGTGCGGATAAGAGAAATTAGAATAAAATATAATTTCTTAGATGTTATTAGGGTTTACAATGTTTTATATTGTGAATAATTTGGGCCGCTATGGGTGGATTTAGTTAATTGGGCTAAAAGATCAAAATATGGGCTTAAATATTCGGGTGGCAGTGGCTTAACTGTGTTGAACTTTGAATTTTTAGTGATGGACAATTCTAAATGGGTTGAAGAAAATTGTATAATGGTCTGAAATATTCAAGTTGCCAAGGTTTTAATTGTGTGGAATTTTTGGGCCCAGATTCGCTTTAACATATTATTCTAAATGGGTTAAAATTATTTGGATAAAATTAACACATTATGTATATGTTTTGATATCCAATTATTCATATATTTGTAGTAAAAGCTAAATGGGCATAAATTAACACAATGGGATATATGTTGTAATTCTACACTTTGATATGTTTGTAGTAAATAATTAATGTGCTGAAATATTGTGTTAACTAACATTATCGGACATTATCATTATTTTTAAATTGGACATTTATTTCAATAATTTATTGAATTTTTTTTCCTTTTTTATAAATTTTTTACAAAAATTTTGCATTAAAAAAAAAATTGTATCGGTTCATTACCTTTATTTTTAGATTGAAAACTTCTTTTAGGTATTGTGCTATAATAATTTTAAGTAATTTCAAGTAGATTATTGAGACATCGAAGATCCTACGTGTAAAAGTGAATTTTGCGGTGCTTTTTTTTTTTTTTTTTATTTTTGGTATGACAAGAGGGTTGGAAAACATTATAATTCATCAAGAACAAAGTACTATGTGTTGTATGCAATGAAATGTGGAGCTTCCAATGATGCAAAATCCTCCTCAGATTCTTAATGATCTCTTTAATGGTGCTACGGACAAGAGCAAGTATTTTCTTGAAAATATTCGATCATACAACATGATGTTTTCATTAACATCTATTGAGGGAGGGGGGGGGGTTGACTGGGGTGGGTGTTAATCAAATGAAAGGACCTCCTATTTTCAGATTACATGGTCAAAATTATCACATGCTTGGAAGTTTATTGCCGCCTGAAGGTTCTCAACCAAAATTCGCTCAATTATATATTTATGACACTGATAATGAAGTGTCAAATAGAATTCAAACTATTAGGTAAAAAAAATTCTTAGTTGATTTTCCAAATTTGCATGCTAATATTTTTTACTACCTAATTTGGTAACAATATGTGTTATTTTATGTATAATAGTCAATGTTCTGATATCAACAAGCTACATGCTGAGCTTGTGGCTGATTTGAAGACAATCTTGATGAACACAATATTTTAGTAAAGTCATTGGAAAATGGTACGGAATACAATTCGCGAACAAGTGTCTTCAAATTTAAAGCTCCGTTGGATCCAAGATTGTCTTTATGTTCCAACGAAGACAGTATCCATTAATTGTCTCATACGCTGTGACTATCAATAAGAATCAGAGTCAATTTCTCTCCCACGTGGGATTATATTTGAAAAAACTAGTTTTTAATCATTGACAACTTTATGTTGCATTGTCTAGAGTTACAAATCATACGGGATTGAAGATGTTGATTTGTGATAGGGATGAAGTGCCAACCAATTTGACAACAAACTTGGTTTTAAAAGAGGTGTTTCAAAATCTGGATTAACTATGTTATTTTTTTCAATATCAATGAGTAATCAAAAATTATTTATATGATATTGTTTTTATTTGAATTAATAAATAAGCAATGTACTCTTAAAATATTTTAAAATCACTATCATAAAAAACAAGTATCGTGTATCGTATGAGTGATATACAAGTGTAAATGATAACAAATGTTGCCAACCTCGATCTGTAATGCAACATGTAGCCTTTAAAGTCGCCTTTTCGTACCAAGTTTATGAAGCCTTATTAATGTTTCTAAATTTCTTCGTTTTGTTGAAGTGTTTTGTTTCCAATGTCCAATTTTAGCTGGTACTCGTATTGTGGAAGTTGTGTTTGAAGTGTTAAGGTAGTTATGTTTCAAGTTTTAATGAGTTCTGCTAAAGTTGGCATCACCACATGCTAGAGACTATATTTGCTAAAGAAATAAAAAGTAAGGACATTATATGCCAATTATTACAAACGATATGGACCATATATGCCAAACAAATAAAAGGTAAGGGAGCAATAATGCCAAACACTTGATACGTTGGGAATCTTGCATTTACCTTCTTCAAAAGTTTGGTTTACATCAGGAACGGAGAAAATTAAAGTTTGATTAAGTTACAAGACATAAATAGACCTTAAATTAAACAAGACCTATCACTAAGTTAAAATCTGCTACATTCAATAACAACATCGCAACCACAAATTTCAAGGGCGAATTTGCAGTAGCTTCATTACGAGAACTTTGCATACAAAGCCAAACAACCAGCTTTTCCAAGCAGATCCCTTCTTCTTCTGCAAGATCTGCACTTTTTCGTGCTATTCAATCTTTGACTTAAGCAAGCCAGTGATGATCTATTTTGATCGATGGCACATGGGTGGGTTGCACTAAGCGACAATTCAATCCCACCAGTTTTCTATAAAGAAAATATAAATTGAGGGATAAACACATTTTGCAAGACAAAGGTGAATAGTTAGACAAAATCAAACAAAATTACTCGTCGTCTTTGACGTGTAAAAAACTGTCGACTCGGGTTCACATCTGTCTATGATATCTTTTGTGTGTTTATAATATGTGTACATGCATATAGAGGTACAAAAAAACAGAGAAATGAGTGTACCTTTATTATTTTGGCGAGAAAGAGCAAGTATAGTATGTGGATGAAATTGCCCTTGTGAAATAGGACATGTACAATACTCACGACCATTTAACATCAATTTTGGACGACTATGAACGGAAATGACCATTGCTGCAAATGAAAGATTGATATAGGGACATTACTACCAAAATCAAAACGGTATAGGTCCTGAATTCACATAGAGTGAATACAATAGTGACCATTTTTTGCCAAAAAAGCTTAACCAGTGAAAATACATTTGAATGTTTTGACGAGCTCTAGTCTCAAGAAGGTTGGCACAAAATATGAATAAGAGCATCTCCAATGGAGCTATATATTACAACAAAAAGTGTGACACATTATTCCAAAATACTTACAGTCTAACACGTCCATATTTCGACGGTGCACTAGACATCCTCTATTGAATTTTTTATAATATATCTTCATCGAAATGAGTATTTTTATTTAATTTTTTATAATTTATTTATATTTTCTCTCTTGTAATGTGAGCACAATTTATCTAATTCACAATTCTATTAGAGATGCTCTTCTTATCAAGGGACTTATGGGTGAACAAGTTTTGAAATCGAGGTGACACATTAATTAAGTTTGGCCCACGTATTGAAAATTATGAGTATGTTTCACTTTGGTTAAAAAACGGAAAAAGAATTCTTCTTTCCTTCTTTCATTGAAAGTCCAACACTCTAGAGAGGTTAAAATTGTAATAAACTTAAAAAAGAGATCTCAAACCGTTCATGGTTCAATTTATTTACATTTGTGTCGACTTCGTTTCCAATTGGACCGCCTAGAAATCTCAAACGAACAAATTGACAAGGTTTGAATGGGGTGTCAAAATGGTGACACCGAGTCTCCTGTAGTTATATTTGATTTAGGCATGTATTCTTCTAAAAATATTGCCCGTGCTTAGTCTGGATTCTTTCAAATTTGAAAATTCGATTAAATTGCAAATTTTTTAATATTGTGGGTCTAGCCGATTCAATTCGTCCTTTATCTTTTCTTTTTTCGTTTTAAAAATTCTAATTCAGCTTTAAAATTAGACCATAATGGAAAAAAATAAATATTGTAATTGATGCATCGCACAGTTAAATTTAGGAGTGGACAAAGAACTAGAACCAACCAAATCGAACTAGAATCAACCAAATCGGTTCGGTTCCACGTAAATATCTTATGGTTCCTAGAACCGTGAATAAAACCGATTCTAATTTACTAATTTTTTTTATTTTTTATAATTAATAGTGTTGATGTTGCCGACCGCCTATTCAATCAAATAATTTACGAATTTCTTATTTTTTGTACACAAAAAGCAATTAATTCTAAATCAGAGTATCAGACGTTTACGTTTAGACACATTTCTACTTTACCACAAATCAAAATCCCCTCTCTCAAACTCTTATTGACATCATTATTTTAAAATTTTGGTTATGAATCGAACCAAATAGCCTAACCAAAGCAGAACTATTAGGTTCGGTTCATGTTCGATTCTATAATCTCAGATAGGACTAATAGTTCTATTATAAAATAATCATTAAATTTCAATTCCAGTTCGATTCTCTTTATAATCGAACCAAATATTACCACGTCCACCCCTATTTAAATTGTTTGAAATATAAAAACTATTACAAGTGCCAGTGGTATTTACTAATTTTCTTATGTAGTTTAGGTATAGTATAAGTAGGTTGGCAGTAATTATTTGAAATCATTATCAAAAAACATTAGTGTAAATAATACTTGAAATTTTATTTTAATCGAATGTGAGAACGATATAAAATGAAAAAAATTGGGAGTATATATGTTAAGTTAGAGTGTGGCACTTGAGAATAAATTATGGGAGATTGGATATTGTGCGAAAAAGTCAAAGTAATTGGGTCGATTATTACGGGTTATTAAGCTAGACAATCAAGTACAACATGATATGTTCATTATAGTAGACCGACCTATGACCCAATCCAAATTAAACTAGGTTAATTTCGATCTAATTTTTTAACGGTCAAAGTGGTTGTTACTTAATTTTCTTATGTTATTTGTTTAATTATACACAGTAAATTATATTATATTATATCAGGGTTAGAAACTATATTAACTGAACTTTCAAACCACACTGTAACACCAAACTTTTGTTTAGCTTAATTAGTCACCAAAATTACAAAATTGTTTCAGTTAAGTCACTCTTCGCACATTTACTAGTAAATTTAATGGTTTTGTAAAGGTATCTTGCATCGTTCTTATGTGGCTGATAGTCGTAATAAGAAGGGAGATAAGCTAGAAAATACATGTTCCACGTGCAATTTTGTTTTAATAATATGTTCCATTAAAATGTTTTAACTCTTTTAATTAACATTCGCCCGTTGTCATTTCAATTTGCCACTTAAGTATAATCATCGAATTAGATTAATCGACTAACAAATACGTGGCGAGTGATATAATTGAAATAACTTTGTAAATTTGATGACCATTTATGCTAAGAAATTAGTTTGTATTCTTTAATATTGTTTAATCATATTCAATTTAATATATGATATTAATTATATTAATGAAAAGAAGAAGTTAATTAATTCTTTTAAACAAAGAATGGGACTTTCCCAAGTCTGATCACTCTTGCTCACCTGCCCTCGATCGTTGTTGCACGAAAATAACAATATTCAACGTTTGAATTGTATAAGGTTGACCTAAAAAAAATAAAGTCATAAAAGGCGATTTATTCATAAATGCATATTATAATTGAGTCTTAAAATATCAATTACTGATGTTACTTATATATAAAAATATTTACAAGCTCTTCCAAAACACGGACGATCGATCGATCGATCATCAAGTTGACAAATACCTCAAGCCCACAAGCCACTTGTGCTTGGGACCCTAGACCTATAAATCAAGCTCATCGTCTCGGCCCTAACTTGGGTCACATCTAGCCTCACCTGAAAAATATAATAATTATGAGCTAAGATAATCATTATTAAACATTGAAAGAGGTTTCTTTTCCTAAAAAAGTTTGCTACCATAGATATAATTGTGATTCTCTAGTGTTTTAGGGGAAATTTTTTCTCCGTTGGCTATTATGGCTTGAGTAGCTTGACTGTGGGCCCACTAGATAAGATTTAGTAGTTTGATGTTTGTACAAATCAATGATTATGTTTTTGTTGAAAGATAAAATGTAAATAAGTAAATTTGTCTTTTTTTAACGATTCAATTCTAGTTACATGGAATCGATTGGTTCTATGTGTAAGAATATCCATTGGGAATCGGGTCATGTTTAGTACGAAAGAAAACTAGATGAAATTGGTTTATGGTATCAAGAAAACCAGTCTGAATGAGCACGTCTCATCTCTAGTTAAACATGTTATCATCAAAGCACTCACTCTTACTAATTTATTAATGAAAATATATATTTGACTTGTACGTGAAGAACATGTTAAAGATAAATATTGAACCACTAGAAGAAGAAATAAGACAAGGGTAACTATCAACCCATAATCTATTAGTACATCAATGAGTAACACAAGAAGTCAAGGTGTGGGTCACTTCATTCTTTGAACGAGGAACAAATTGCAAGAGCCACGTCCAACTGACAAGTATAGTATTTTAATATCAAATACCAAACATCCATCAACCGAAAAATAATTAGGTGAATTGATTTCTAAGATAATTAAAAGAGAATCACAATCCACTTCTAAAATCTTGATGTCTCAAATGTCACGCGAGGAATAGTCCCACGGCTTAGACCAAGAGGTGACTTCAATACTTCTTAGTCCAACAACAAAAAACATTTTCTTCCTCATCGTGAATCACCCCACCAAAGCCAACCAACTCATCACCCATCTCGAAAGAAGCATCGGTGTTGAGTTTCGTGCCTCTATTTTGGGGAGTTTTTATTTTGAACCACTTCATCTAAAATATTAAACTGTTAGAAAGTGTAAAGGATAATTAAGATTCAATTATTGAAGATAAAGATCAAAACAACACTTGAAGATTCTTTAATTATTTGTTATTATCTTTATGTTTTATTGTATTTTCAAAGATGATCAATTCTTACACGTGCACAATTTTATTAAATGAATAATAGTAAAATTTGAACTCGAGACATTTTTTATCATCTCGTCTCTTATTAAACTATTTGATTATATGTATACCATTTAAATCTTAAAAGGAGAAAATGGAATCAAAAGAAAAGAAAATGATAAGATGTTCTGACTTGACTTTATTTGCATTTCTTTACATATTTGCATGATAGGTGAGAGCGGTCTAATGAGATGCAGTTTTAATGGCAGACACAGGCCATGCATGGTAGGTACCATTCAAGGAAAGTAAGATCAGTTGGTATCTTTGATTGTTTGTTCACCTCATTAAAGAAATAGAATAATCTCTGAAACCCCAACTTTAATTCTATTAAAATAAATCATATTCCAAATTATAACTGAAGGTCTACAACAACATAATCTACCAAGATACACAAATATATTTTCCTATGTAAAAAGGCATAGATATGCACTCATATAAAATTCCCCACCATTTTGGAGAAGTTGAAGCCTAGCTCTTTATTCTTGTTCATCGGTATAGTCTAAGTTTGATTCCAACAACGATATCGAACAAACTAAAAATTGATACAAGGTCAGATTTTAACTCCTTTTCGTTCTTTTAGTAGTATCGTGTTGTTCAATTCTCGTTACTGAACAAGCCAAAGTATGTTTATATATATATCAAAATCGAGACATAAAAGCAAGAGAATAATTTATGAAGCACAACTTTAATTCTATTAAAATAAATCATCTTCCAAATGATGACTCAAGGTCTACAACAACAAAATCTACCAAGATACACTAATGTATGCATTCATATAAAATTCCCAATTTCCCCACCAATTGGAGAATTTAAAGGCCCCATTGATACTCTTTAAGGGGAAAGTGAAATAGATATAGGGCGTATTTAGTACGCAGAATTGGACAGTATTTTTTTTTTTTTAATTCTGTCCATCGGTACCGTCTACGTTACCGAACAAGCCAATAATAGTGGAAAAATGATCAAAGTCTCCATCCAAACCAAAAGCTAAAAGGGCTTCATTGAGCCCACTAAATACTCACTCTCTCATCTAAGATTAGTTAAAGATCCTTAGTTTCTAAGACAAACAATTAATATACAAACTTTAGCTAGTAACATAATTGCCATCACTTTCATGCTTAACAGCATGAAAAGGATGGATGATGGTTGCTAAATAATTATGTTTGGTCAATGATGATTTTGGTGAACAACTTTTTGAAACTTGGGTGAAAAATCTTGCCCTAATTCCCTGTTCATCAGAGCCCTTTTGTTACTGAATAATCCACTATTTCTTGGAGAAGAAATGGTCACTGGTGGAATGTCAATGGAGTTAAGTTGTGGGGGTGGGTGCTGCCATTGGGGTAGGGGTCCAGCCAGCAAAAGAGTTTGAAGAAGGGGTCCAGCTTCCCTTACTGCTTGCAAGAACTTGCCCTTTTCTGGTAATGGCTTTTTCGGCACAATTTTCTCCGGCGACGATAGGATGTCGGAAAATGTTTCCGGCAATGGTGATGGTACAAAGTTGTTTTCATCACAATCTGAGGAAGGAAGTCCAATGTTGTTTTCATCTTCATTGCTGTTAGTGCCACTTGAAGGTGCAGATTCTATATGCTGTTTTGGGGACTTTTTTTGCATTTCTACTTGTTGGAAAATAAGCTGCTTTTCCAACACAAGTGTTTGGCATTTTGCTTCAAATTCATCCCTTTCTCTTATAATCTTTGTTAAGAGATTTTTGAGGTGGAGAATTTCATCATCTTTTCTTGAAAGTTCTTCATGTGCAGAGAGGATTGCTGTCTCTAGCTCCAAAGTTGAGTACAATAGAGAATGCTTCAAGTCCTCAATCCCCTATATCAAGTGGCACAATGCACATTACAAATTAACTTCAAAAAAAGAAACAACCACAAACTAAGCCTTAATTCGCACTAAACTTGGGTCGGACATACTAAACCCTTTCTCGCCGTACTGTTGACAACTAGAGTAAAACTTTGCTTGAATCCTCATACCCGAAACATAAAAATACGCGATAATATAAAGAAAGTAAACTGACCTCTTCTTGATAGTAGTAAGCCCAGCTAAGAGGACTGCACTGATCTTCCATATGGTTAAGTTTTGTTTTTTTGGGTCTAATTTGGGACAAAAAATTAGCACATTATAAAGAAAGAATATGTTTATGAGGTTGTTACACTTCTTATAAGTGTTTTTCTAAGTGGGCAATTTGCTTTCTTTAGCTTTTACTTTTTTGGTCATGGGACATATATGGTTGGAGAGAGACATAGAAAAGGCCAAAAGCATGAAAAGGGCAAGTGTGGCTAGCGGTTAACTTTATACCAATAGATTCTTAGTACACGATGACCCTTTTACTGTGTAGGATTTTCAGAATGTGAATCCATTGAGGAAAGTTGTTGGCCATGATGATTCATATATTTTTAATATTCTGCTAACTGCTGAATTTAATTATAAATTTTTTAATCTTTGTATAGTAACTTTCTCTTCATAAAAATTCTCTTTCCATCTTATTTTTAAAAATCATCTAATTTTGGTAGGTGGAATAAAATCATTTGATAATTAATTAAATAGAGAAGATTCTGACGAGTGTGATAAATTTACGTGTAATTCTTTTTATGGGTCATAATCTACGAGTTTATAAAGAGTAAAAAATATGAGCTACTACAACTCATTCAATATAAGCATATCATAGGGTAAAATCAACCGGTGGCCACCCAACTTTAACCTGGATTTCTATTTAGCCACCGGACTTTAAAAGGTATCTCAACGCCCACTCAACTTTCAACAAAGTTACTCATTCATCACCCGTTAACTATTCGCTTGCAATACCTAATCGAATATCTTACGTGGCAAACGATATTCCAACGGAGCGTAGTAATGATGTTAAATATCTCTCAATCAACAAAAATGCACTGCTAAAACACACTTAATTTGAATTTTGTTGGAAAAATTGAAAGCATTTTCAATTTCTTTGAAAAAATAGCTTGTTTGAGTAGTGCACTTTTGTTGATTGAGAGAAATTTAACTACTATTACTATACTATATTAAAAGAGCTTTTGTCATGTAAGATATTCCGTCAAGTATTCCAAGCGTATGAGTAATGAGTGATGGATGAAAAACTTAGTTGAAATTTGAGTGGGCATTAAGATACCTTTTAAAATTTGGTGATCAAGTAGAAATTCGGTTAAAGTTTTCGATGGCCACTGGTTAATTTTACCCGCATAACATACACTCATTCATTTTTTATTATGTGCACCTAGTGTTTGGGTACAATTAACATGTGCAATGTATGAAGTGGAGTTGCCCTATGTGCTAGGAGAGTTGCCTAGTGATTTAGCATTTGCACCAAGGGAGAGTGTTAGCATGTCTCATATCGTCTGAGTATTACATTGTATAAGTTGAAGGCATGACCTCAGATTATAAGTGAAATTTACTAATTAATTAGACTTATAAAGTTTATTATTCTATCAAAGAAGTTGATGTGTATATTTTATCCAATCAATGCAATGGAATGTGTATATTTTTTTAGTTCTTGACTCAAAATGGGAGCAAGTTTGAAAAAAGATCTTAGAGTGTCTAGGGTTAGGCCAGGAGGGTCTCTTAACGTCTTCTTTTTTCTTCTTTTCGGAGTTATTTCACAAAGACTTACAGGATAAGATAGGGAAGAACAAACACACTTGGAGAGCGCGGCACCATGGAGAGTTGGAATGTGCTAGGCTTATTTCTCTAATCATGTGGAAAGGACTTAGGTTAAGAGGACTAGCATGATTCATATTGCCTAGGTATAATTGAGATATGCTATGTATAAGGTGAATGGCAAATCTCACATTGTAAGTCGAATTTATGGTGATAAGTTAGACACACACGTTATGTAGATATTTTTTTATGATGATATTTAAAATATCTGAATGAGTTGAGAATCAAAGGGCTTTTGTTAGGCAATCCCGACACCGTCGTACATTGCTTTCCAAGTCCTTCTTGAGATGGAGTTACAAACTCTAGAATTCGGAGATTGTCCCACATTTAAACTGCAACATCAGCTCTTTTCTAATACATTGCCCTTGGTAGGATCCACAATGCGATTATACTTAATTGACACGTGCTCGTGTACATGATTGATGTACGCAATTCATTTACACGAAGAAATAATTTTTTGATTCATCCAAACAAGAAATTTGTCGATCTTTCATAGCATGATTTATTGAGTGAAGAGTAATTTGTTAATACAACGATACGTGAGAAGAACATAAGTATGAAATCAACATTTTTAAAAGAAAGTTAACCCACTCAAAATCGTCTTTTGGACTTGAGGCTCATCTCACGATGTTCGTCTTGTCTGATTATTTTTGTTTTAGTACACTCCCGCTTGTTAAAGAAGTCCTCTATCTACACACTCTTGCAGTGCTTAATGGAGGAAGATTTACAATATTGGACCAAGATTGATATATTCAAGCATATGCACTTGCATTTAGAAATGAAAAGGGCAAAGTTTTTGAGGTTATTGGGTTTGTTCTATTTTCATGAAATAATTATTGAATTATCAAGATTGTTGGTACTTTCCCATACAAGTTTGACTTTTAATTTTAATTTTTTTTTAAAAAAAACATCAATTTTTTGGCCATTAATTTAATTTATTGTGTTTACTGAAGAAGAGGTTTGAAATCTATGCCGTAAAGGATAGTTTGCAAATGTTGAATTAATTTTTGATATCTTTAGATTTGGATTTTGGACCAATCATTTGTCTTAAGTTCACACCTTTAAAACTTTCAACTTTATTAGTTGGAAAAACGTGTTTGTTGTAAGTCACGACAATAATACATCAAATTCTTCTAATACAACAAAAACGATAAATAACGATAGGAGCATCCGAGACTAAATCTTCCCATGTACTTTTAGATATAAGGTTTTTCCCTCCTTCTTTCAATCGATATACCGCCAAACTCTCTATTTAATTTAAGTAAAGCCTAAAAATCCCGACTTGAATTTAAGTGACTTAAAAAAAAATGACAATATTAAAAGTTGTAATTTTTAATATATTAAAAGTTTTTAAGGTTTGTATGGTTCGGTATAAATATAACTAAACATGAAGCATAAATTGATGGTCAGATTAAAAGATAAGATTATTAAGGATGAAATGATTACAGACATCAGATTTTATGACTTTTCCTGTGAGAGTACATGCTCTTGTTTTTTACTTTTTGACTCCCATGAAAAGAAAAGCATATATAAGTAATCTTAGTATATTTCATTTGTCCAAACAGGGAATTAGTACCTAAACCGTGAAGTATGAACTCATTACTTTAATTAAAGCATTTATAGTTTCTCAATGTCAAGCTTAGTTGCTAATTTTCTGTTTGGGGGAATCTATATATATTATAAATATAATCTCTTAATACATATAGACCCTTCGCTGTATTGAAAGATTAAGTTTTAAAATTCTTTGTGTTATTTATAAATGTAAGTTTATCTCGTTCATCTAAAAGTTTTACCAGACGGTGATAAATTTTATCTTCAATACACCTTCTTAAATGCAAGTCGGATTCATTTTTTCTGAACTTTTGTATACAGGCGGTCGTGAAATTTGAATGCTCCTGCCCATGTCACATTTTCTAATGTTCTAATGAAAACTCTAATTCAGAGATGAAAATTCAAAAGCCAAAATATTGTTTGTGAGATATTTTATTAAATCAACACGTCTAAAAGTTCAAACTATGATATAGGGATGAATTTTATTTACTTATATTATTTTCAACATATGTTGAAATTTATAAATAAACGTCCTAATAATTTGAGCATTAGAAAAAGAAAAAAAAAACGTTTTCTCTAGCTTTCAAATGTATATGAAATTTTAAGTTATAATTTGAACTATAAAATCTTTTTCAAGAATCAAAATTATTGACGTAAATTCAAAATATTCTAAAATATAATTGTGCGTTGATGACATGTTCAATAAACTAAATTAAATATTATTAAAAAAATTAAAATTTTATTTATTATACAGTCTAATACGAGTCTTCGAAAAGCTCACACATCTTTACATTAGAGAAGGGAGGGAAAATGATGTTAGAGGAGATTAATGGTAGGGTCCTCAAGGAAACATTTTGGAGAACAAAGTGAGAGAGTTGAAGGGGGGAAAAAGATTAACGGCTTGGATTTTGACCAATTCAAAGTCACTGTTTTAAGGAAACTGCTCCACCACGCGTTTGCGTGTGGGGTCCCGACACCCTTTTATTTTTTATTTTAAGGTTCTTTATTATATGAAATTTTATCAGACATGGATAAGTTTTGTCTAGATGGGAGACAATAAAATCCCAATAACAATCTTAGTATGCACTAAAAATGCAAGGTTTTGAAAGCTACGAAGCGTGGTAATATGATAAAGTCAAGTTTAAAATTTTATAAATTTAAGAGCAGTTGGACAAAGTTTAAGAATAATAAAACTTTTTTTTTATTTTTAATATTATTTTAATTATTATAAAATCATTAATAATTATTAAATAACACCATCATTTTAATTATTTTATCATTTTAATTATTTTAGGGTGTGTTTGATTTTTATTAAAATCAAATTTTTGTAAAAGTTGATAAAAATTGGTGAAATGTATGATTGAAAAGTTGTGGGCTTATGAAATGTATAGTTAAAATTATATGTTGACTTTAACTTTAAATTTTTAACAAAATTTTAATTATTTACAAATAAAGCCTGAATAAGTTTACTACTAATAATTAATTTATTTAATTTATTTATAAACCTCTAAAATAATTGGACAAAAAAATAAAAGGGTACGCATCTTTGGGTGTCTAAGCCGGCATGGGCAGCGGGACCGGACTATAGCTCGGGCCCGCTTTGAAAAAAGTCATTTTGTATAGTGTAAAAAAAAATATTAGTAACAACCCGATCTTGCAGTGCAAATTTTTTTTTTTCAATAGTAGCTCGAGTTCGAAAAATTCATGGATCCGCCCCTGTAAGTCGGCCTTTTGCCACTTAAGCTCATCTTCTGCTGCCTAGGCCACGATCAAAAATAAAGATGATTATCTTTTTCACGTCTTCTCAATGTACGAGTATCTTTTTCACGTCTTCTCAATGTACGAGACTTTTCGTGACGCCTCATGCTTAGGGGCCTTTTCCCACCTTTAAAACACTGGATATAATGTGAACCAAACAATATGCGTAGGGATGTGTATGGTCTACTTCGATCTAATTGTAATGAAAATTGGATCGAAGTGGGTATACCGAAAATTCAAAATATAGAATCAAAACAATTCTATGTGTAGTTAATAGTTATTCAATCGAACCATACCAGAACTGGCTAGTTCTAATCCAATTTAGTCTAGTTTTCTTTATGCTTTAGAAAAAATTGTAAATTGTATAGTGTAAATTTTCTTGTTCGGATTCATGCCTTATGTTTTAGGTGTCAAAAGTGTTGATTATTCTAAATACATATTAATTTTTGTCTTTTAAGTACTTTAAACTAGCTCATTTAAATATTTAAGTTATTAAAAAAATAAAAATATATTTATTGATATTATATCTTTGACATGTTATTCAAAATTCAAATAACAAAATTAACAATATTTATTGCACATTTGTAATAAATAAGAATGATTGAAATAAATATACTTAGAGAATTTAAGTCCCACTAAGCCAACATAGATAAATTAAGTCTCAAGGAACCTAAGATTGCAAATTGCAAACACTATAATTGGCATCTTTTTCAGCCACTAATTTTAGTTAGTGATTAGTTTTTATTCCCTTTGTACTTCATGTTACCAAACATCAGTTATAATTACAATTTCTATTAGAGTAATTATATTTACATCACAATTTTTTTACGAATGTACTATATTTTAATTGTATTAAATATCTTTAACTTTTATTTATTATCACACTTATTCTTTCAATTTTTTTCCTCGTATTTTTATCATTAATCTTTCTAATAATTAGCACATATTATCTTTGATGACGGTTTTCGTTCCAAAAAATTTGTTAGTGTACTTTAAAATAAGGGACAAATATTAGTCGCACTTTTGTATTTATTATTATTTTTTTATTTAAAAATACAATGGGTAAATAAATCTTTTTACATCCTCTTTAACAGTATTTTGGACGAAAATTGTCTATGCTAATTTGTGGAAGGTTGAAGATAAGAATGGAATGAAAAAAAAGTTGGAGACATAAGTATAACAATAAGTAAAGGTTAGTAGGGACTTTTACTATAATTAAAAATGTAGTGTACTTATAAGAAACTAAAGTGTTTCTATTATGTGTTATAGAATTTTTGGCTAAGCTTAAAAAGTTCACGTATAATATAAGTGAATAAGTAAGATCTAGAATATATTTTTTTATTGATTAAAATTGAAAGTAGATAAGTTACTTATTTTGACATAGAATAGGTTTTTACCAAAATAAATAACTTTTTTACTTAAAAATAAGAAAATAGTAAATTATTCAAACTTGCTTGTTATTTTTAAACCTAGCCAAACATGCCTTTTTCCCATTTTGTTTATAAACATGTTTAAATAGATTATTTTTCTTATTTATATATGTTGACTTTGAAATCTGCACAATTCACGTGTCAACAGATCTCCGATCAATCTTCTGTCAGTCTGTATGTTACTTGCATACTTGGACAATCGTTAGGCACCAAGATCGCTGAAAAACATGCAGTCGTCGATCGTTGGTACTTGACGATCAAATCAACTGCTGGTTCAAAGTATATGGAAAAATATATAGGTGTGGGAGAGACAAGCAGGCAAAGATTTGAACAGTGCAGGGTAGATAATAATGTGTGCCTTAGAAAGACTAGAGATCTTGTATTTATAGAGAGAGAATTCTAATTGATTTAGGGAAACAATCAGTTAGATATCTGATGGGATTCTCATTCTTTATGGAATAAAAAATAATTAAGTATGAATACAATCTCCTATATTTCAATTCTAATTTGAGTTGACTTCCAATATTGCATTTCTAATTATTAAGAGATTGAGAAGGAGTTCTCTTGTGAGAGTTCGTCTATCAATCAAATACAACATTCTTCGAAATATCTCTTTGATTACTCGAAATACCAAATTGCTTGGGAGAAATGCGAGGTGCATGGTTGGCGAGGGACTTATGTTAGTTAAGATGTGTAAACCCTTCATGGGCTTTGTCTAACAAGGCGTTAGTGTGCGAGGGTCTTTTATCACAATTTGAAACTTTGACTGCCATGAGAGGTTGAGGCGAGAACCTACAAGGCCCTCGATGAGCCTCATTTTGTTGATGTGGAAGTTTTACAAAATTTGAGCGGTAACAATATATAAAAATATATTTATTTTGACAATAAAATAATAGACTTACTTATTTAATGTTGACCAAAAAAAACTTGATTAATTTGTAACTTACTTATAACTAACTTTTTTAAACGTATCCTTCAAAAAAAATTAGCCAAGCATGCACATAATGCTTTACTTTTAAGTTTTAACCCTATAGCCTACAAACAAGGGGACATAAATGATTCATTTTAAAACATCTTTTGCCAACACAAGGCATCTATCACCTATGCTAAATGGTTAAGAAATTATGTAAAATAAACCAAATTATATAATTGGACAAGTGATGTTGCGTTTTAATTTATGATGTTTCCTATATATTCATATGTATATGTATATGTGTATATGTAAATCACTTCAAGAGAGAATCAAGGAAGAGACAGTGTTGAAACCTTAATTTTTTCAATGATTCTAGAAGAGAATCATGGAGGAGATAACTAAGCCTTAAAATTCAAATATTTCAAATCCTTTCAAATTGGTTCATAGACGTCAACTTAAAGTCCGCGTGTTTACATACACATAAAAATTGACTTATAGAGTACTCTTAATTAGTCATATTTTCTAGACGTCATTAATTACATAAGTTTAATATTACTCTCTTACACTGTTCTAAAAAATTCGCATAGGCGGCGCCTATGCTCCGCCTAAACTTGAAGCTCGGTATTGACGCCTAGACACGCCTCACGCCTCTCTCTCGCATCACTCTTATCTCGCCATCGCCTAGGCCTCGCCTAGGTCCAAAAAGCTTGAAACTCGACCTCCACGCCTACCATACTTTATGTTTTTTAGAACACTGCTCTCTTATTAACATAAACTTTAGAATTCTTCCTTTCGCTAAAAGTTTAAACAAAATTACCAAAAAAAAAAAAAAAAAAAAAAGAATTATCTTCAAATTCTTCAATTCATTGAATATTTAACTAATTTTCCTTTCTAGTGTCTTTTGAACGTGTTGGCTTCTGGCTCCAAGAATTGGGAAAGAGAGGGAAATACTAAATCTTGAATTTTTGTAGTGCTACTTTAGTTTTTGTTCGTGCTGAAACACGGTTTTGAGCTGTGTAAGAAAATGACGTGCTAGAGTCGTGTTTTTGTCTTCTTGTTTCTAGTTTAATCGTAAAAGTGGATTGCTGGTTGTCCGGTCCCCCTTCCATGCATTTTCAAATGAGTTGACCACTCCAGCACATTGCCAATACTCATTTCCATAATCCAGAATAGTTCCAAGTGCATCCCATAAAGTTTTTTTTTTTTTTTTTAAATTGTTTCCTTTTTCAAAGATATTATACAAATATACGATGTGGTAGATGCAGGTTCGTAATATTGGTTAGTAAGTATTGAGTTTATTTGTTAGGAGTTCGAAACCGACTACTATCAAGTCGACAATCGAGCTTAGCCATAAGTTTATCGACCAAATTCTTGACCTCGACGTGGCTTTGAGTCGGACCATAATTGGACAAACACTTTCCTAATCCTACTTCCTCCGACGTGAGTCTAACTAATGTACACTCAGATTTTAAAAAATGCGAAAAGTTACGGAGACTGAATATCTAAATTAATTACTATAACGTGTTACACTCATATTTTTTAAAATGTAACAAGTTACATTGACCGAATAAGACGTTGACTCTTAAAAGAAGTACAATTTGTTAGTATTGCGCCCTAGTTCCAATAGTTGTTGTGTGTAATGACTTTATTAGAGCTTGTATAATGGAGTCTAAAGGATAAATGTGATGGATATTTTAATTTTAGAGAGACTAGTATATCACCCGTGCGATGCACGGTACTTAATTTTCATGATATTGATTTTAAAATATTCTAAGAGTATATTGTTTATTTATTACATTCAAATAAAAAAGAGTATCATATAAATAACAATTGATTATTCATTGATATTGAAAAAACAAAAACAATATAATTAATCCACATTTTGAAACACATATTTGAAAACCACGTTTGTGGTCGAACTGCAGCATTCTTTGAATCGTATTAATTTAATTTTGAAATTATCATATTTAGTTTATTAATTTAATCGACTTATTATTTTTAATCAATAAATCAGATACTTTGATAATATAACATAATATGTTTTCCGTGTATTGATATTTTTTAACTGCAACCTATTTAAACCCACTACGTGAAATATAAAAAATTTGTGGAAAAAATAAATCAATTTTTGGAAAACTATTATATTATTGCCAATAATTCTCATGCATTGATGTTTAATTTTTTTTTTAAACATAACTTATTTAAATTCTTCAACCGATATAAATTAAGACATTGGAATACATAATCTCATATGTTTTGTGTTTTCAAGTGAATTTATCTTGTTATGGAAGATGTACATTTTTTTTAAATGTTAATTCTTAATATTATTCATTTTAACCAAGTATCATACAAAATTAAAACATTGGAAAACTCATCCTAATTAAATTATATTTGAATACTGATTATTTATATTGGAATACTTTTTATTAATTACCTGAAGTTGGCCAATTAATTAATTAATTTAATTAAATTTTAATATTATAAAATATTAAAATTTTGTCATTTGACTTAATTATATTTTTTTGCCCACTCTGCGTAAATATAAATAATAATAATAATAATATATTAAAAATATAATATAAATACTTTAATATTATGTAATATATAATATAAATAATATAATATTAAAAGTTATTGATTAATTTTCTATTATAATTTGAAAAATAATTTTTGGTATGCATAGATAAGTTTTTTTAATAATCGACACAAATATTATTACATGGATTGATTTTTCAGTTACAATAACAATTTAAATCTTATCATTTGTTTAAATCAAATGAATATGTTTTCCTATCTCTATTTAATAGTCAGATTTTGTATTTATATATATTTAGAAAATTGAAATTAATTTTAACAGTTTCTTAGTTAACGTGGAAAAAAAATAAAACAAACAGAATTTAAGGGAATACTTGATTATCATTTTCTGATTTTTAAGAAGTACTTCTGGCTTAATTTTTGGTACAACTCATTAAATTGCCACTAATTTTTATATTATAATTTGAAAATCGATTTTCTAAATTGTAAAGATGGAGATTGCGTTAATGATATTATGCAAATTTATTGTTTTTTTATTTGTAGATAATTAGTAATATTTACATACTCTAAATCTTATATTGATTAATTAATGCAGCATTCAAAATTGTTATTACTAATAATTGTTTACAGATATTTAAATAAGAATATGCAAATTTGTGTGAAACCAATTAAAGAATTTGATTTTTTTTTTTCTATTTATCGTATATAATATTAAATATTATACTTATTTTTTGCAAGAAAAGATTAACAATCAATGTGTGAAACCAATTAAAGAAAACAAACTCCTATGCAGCATTTATGGCAGAATTTACCAAATCAATGTGTGAAACCAATTAATGAAAACAAATTCCTATGCAGCATTTATGATGGAATTTATTAAATCAATGTATGAAACCAATTAATGAAAATAAATTCCTATGCAGCATTTATGGCGAAACTTATCAAATTTGGAAAGAAAAAATAGCAGAAAAATGTGTGCGTGAAATTTTCGATGGTTATCCTATTATAATGTGTGTGTGTGTGTGTGTGTGTGTGTGTGTGTGTGTGTGTGTGTGTAAGATACTTATCATATTGATCTATTCTTGAACTAATGAGACAACGATATCATTAGACTGGATAGGCTAACACAGAGGCGAAAGCAGATATAGTGCAAGACGTTAGTAGCGTGGTTTAAAATGGATGAACCATCAGATAAAAAAAAAAAAAAAATTAATTAAAAGAACATTTTCAGGAAATTTAAGGAAAGGATTGGGCCTGGGCCCAGGTTGGCCCAGCCCATGCTCCACCCCTTGGGCTAACACATATTGAACTTCTCTCTTTTGAAGAGATTAGTTGATCTACGAACTAGAGTATGGCACACTTGAGTCAATGCATGGGTGATTTGTTAGATTAACAAGATCATTGGAGACTTGTCAAGAGATTCCACGTTGATGGATATCTCAGTGTTAAGATATTATCTCTCAATAGTAGTTGTGAAATTAACTATTTGACTTGGGGTCATCATCGAACATTATGTAAGAATCGTCATATTTTAATAGTGTTGGATGTAGCTCTTTTGAAGTCTCTAATACAACACTAATTGGGTATGCTGAGAATCACGTGAAGATTGAGTGATGTTTAAGAATGATTCATCACTCTTAGACAGTAAGAGGTCATATCCAAATTTTCGTGGACTTGAGTATCGAGACTATAAAGTCCTTGTCAATAATATTTGTAATTTGAGATGATTGTATTTAGTTTTCATAGTGGATTGTTTATCCGTGCCATAGGAGACCATAGATATTTCCCTTAAAATTTTACTAGGTTACATATATGTATTAAATTCTATTTACTTTTTGTTGTTATTAGTACAATTTACACATGTGAGTAATTTAAAAATTCGTTTCAAAGTAAACTATGGAATTAATTGTTGAACTTTCAAGTTTCTATTTCTCCAAGTCACAGCAAGTTTTATACAATCTATTCATACATGTGTTCGAACGAATTTGAAAACATTATAAAAAATAAATAAAAAAAAAAAAATAGAGTATCACTTTAATTTATCTAACGTTATTTTGATTGTATTTTAAAAATTGAAGACAACCTATTCAACCTTTTTTTTTCTTAAGTTATTACTTTACAAAGACCTTTCCCGACCAAACTTGAGAAAAATCAACAAAAATTGGTAGTTTCCGTCAACATGTTCCACCAAAGTCGAGGACAAGTGACCGCGCACTATAGAAGGATATAGCATTTGTTTAGTTATGCTTAAATTATAATTTATATTGGTTAAATTAGTTAAACATATTTTTTTATTCACACATTTCGTATAATCCATAATTTACTACTCACTTTTCGTAAGACTTTTAATAACTTATAAGCATTTAAAAAATAATTTGAGCACCGCCAAACATACTAGCATTTGATGCTCCGATAAGATCCTATAAAAAATTTAATATAAAATTATAATGGATATTATTATGTAGATAATGGTGGATTAAAGCGAATAGTATTATTTGATATTTCATTCAAAAGAATGTCATTTACCATATTTTTTCTTATTCAGTCTAAATTCACATCCACCTCCAAACTCTGAATTTTATTATACGATTGATAGTGAAAATAAGTATCTTTTGAGTGAAAATTTAAAGAATCATATCTACCGTAATCCATCATAATATGATATCATCTAACTAGTATTATCCATTATAATTTTATATTAAAATTCTTATTCGGCCTAATCTAGTGAGCCAAACGTAACCATAATTCAAACAAACAATAGGATTAAGAATATGTAGTCATACAAAATATAGAGATATAGATCTTTACAAAGAAAAGTGAACAAAAACAGTCCTTTGTTTGATTTTGCTGAAATATATTTGTTAAAAAGTCAAAGTTAAAGTCATCAATTAATTTTAACTACATATTTTATGAGATCCACAAATTTTATCAACTTTTCAACCACGCTACATCGTTACATTTTAGCAAAATCTAAATTTTTTTTTTTAAATCTAATTTTTAGCACAATCAAATGCGCACTTAATAATATTAGAATAGTAAAACACATTAAGTTGGAATTTCAAACACAACCAATCTTGAGAATGGCTTCTCAATTCCATGACTAGCACCAAGAACATGCTTTTTTGTCAAAAATCATGGAAAGATTTCCCAGCCATTTGCTGCTTTTATACTAGCCTCAATATGAACAACTTGTACCCTACCAGCCCCAAGCCCGACCGCTGTCAGGTCCCAGTACCGGTCCCAGATCATTGAAAAGAGAACAGGATGTGGACCTGCAATCTCGTGTGGAAAACAAGCATCAGTTGCATGTGAAAACAACACTGCAGATTGTGTAGACTTCCAGAATACTGCATGCACAGGTTGTAAGAACTTTACGGCATAGTTAAAGTCAACTAGAGTATCCATAAACACTGAATCCTATCCTATTGCGTGCAAAGTTGAGAGAGACTGTTTTCATGGCACATATACACAGGTGAGACACAAGAGGGCCTTCTAGGGCCGGGTAAACTTTCTCAAACGTACTCAAAATTTAATTCCAAAATGCCATCTGCATTTATCTCATTATACGAATGATCTTTCGGCACCAAAATCTTAAATTTGGTAGCAGCGAAACTTTCTGAAGATAAGAAACAAAACGTTGAACAAGATTTACAAGAAACTACTACAATGTTGAAAAGAAACGGAATGACTACTAAGAAAAGCAAGATTAACATATCAGAGGGGTTACTTGCCCAGATTATCTAAAGTAGACTAAAAAGAATCGTCTCAATCAGTTCTGCGCATCTTGATATTTACTGGAATTTCCTTGTAGGATTGAACTTTTTTGGCTGCCTGGCGTGATGGTCTGCAGAGAGATAATCTTCCAATCTCTTGAGCTTCAGATCCAGGGGCCAAACTGCATTTCTTACCATCATTTTCAAGTGATGCACTTGTAGAAGTTGAACCATTTTCCTTGACCGGGTCATGAGGTAATGGACATACAGGAGTTTTGCGATCATCTATTTCCGACAAATTATCAATAGGTTTTACTTCTTCAGCTTTAAACCTAGCAGATTGCCTCCTCTCATAGAACCTGCAAAACAATTCCATTAAAAAAGAAGGATAGGAACAAATCCTAACGAGAAACTGTTTAATAATATGAGTGTGAGCAGAGAAAACCTTTTATTTTCAGCTTTATCCATAGATTTGAATTGTTTAGAAGAGACTAAACCTACAAATGTCACGAGGAAAAACATTTGAGTATAATAAATCTTCTTTCTCAAATAAAAACATAGCAGTACATGAAATTTTCCTCACTATTTGACTGCAAACTCCTTCTGGTATTACGAGGAATTTCCTCATTTCCACCTTCTTTTGACGACTCTCCTGGCGTTTTACACTTGATCAACTTCACCTTCAGAAGGTCAAGATCGACACTGGTGAAATTAAAACCAAAAATAGTAATTTGTGCATTCGTGGCATATTGATGCACAAATGCAAATGCTGATAATATGCATCGAACAAATGAAGATGCAAATACAGGGGTCAATATATACATTTGACAACTAAAATTACTAAATCATTCACAGAATAAGCTCTTATACCTCCATATCAGCATTTTGGCGTGGTCTCGTTCTAGCTCTTTCCTGAGTTAAGAAAGTACCAATTAGTCAACGATAAAACATAGACCTGCCATTAAATCCTTGACATACAGACCTTGAGTTCTAACTTTCTTGCAATTAGTAAACCATTTTTGCATCCAAGCTCGTGTTGTAATGCTTTCAACTGAAATTAGAAAAAAAAAAAATCAAATGCATTACCTATGAGTCAGACCATGGACCTCAAAAAAAAAAAAGGGTAATGTGTACTTTGAGAACATACCCGATCTTTACCTAAATTTAATTCCTGCAAATTCAATGGAACAGTGACTGTCAACTAAAAAGGCCACAGCTCATGAGAAAACAACAATACATCAAATGTGGATAAAGATCGGGAAAGACGTACCATGAGCATTTGATTGTTTGATACAGCAAGTTGTTGATTCTGTTCCTGCATTTTAAGCAGATTTACCCTGAGTCTGTCTAACTCAACTCCACTCTGTTCAATGATTTTGCTGTCGCGGAACCTTGTTAAGGCTATCCCAAGACAACAAACATGAAGACGAGCTTGTTTGGCTAAGCTTAAAAGGTTTACTTATAAGTAAATAAGTAACTTTTAAAATAAATAACCTATTTTACTGGTGAAACTTAGAAATAAGTTACTTATTAAAGCAAGAGTTACTTTCAAAAGTAAGTATATTTTTTACTTAAAAGTAAGAAGAAAGTAATATACCCAAACATAAAGTAACTTTTACACATTTTAAGCAAGATATTAAAAAAGATTAAATCCCAAGAGGATGCTTTTTCTGTGCCATCATGTTCACTAGAGCCATATTTTCCTGTATAACAGTTCAAATTAAGCTAAATCAAAAACATGCGAAAAAGTTCACTAATCTTGTAGACTATAAGACTTGCGAATAAATTACCTTCTGGAGCTGGTCGATGTACTCTTTAGTGGTTGATGGCATAGATTTAAACTTCTCCTCTTGATTCGACGGCCTATATTTCTCCATCAAGTTGCTAATGTCCGCGAGCTTTCTCCGTGGCACACTCCCAAGGCATGGCTTTGTTGCTTTCTCTCTGTTTTAATAAATATATATATATATATTAAAACCAGAAATATTACCAGTTCAAAAAAGAATTGACATAACTCAACAACTGATTCAAATTTCAAAGTAAGCCAACCCTCGCCAAGAAAATCATCACAATAAAACTTCACAAAATAAGCTGTAAACGGAATCAGCCCAAGAAATGAAGAAATTATGCAAATACCAGAAATACTAACGCGCACAAGATGAATCATGCAATGGCACAGATATAATTGAAATTAAGAACAAAAATTATCACATGAATTTGTACGAAAAGCGCTAAAGTAGAGAGATAAAAGGTGTTAAGCATGAACAATAAAAGTTGTCAATTTACAAATCGGTGATAATTTTAATTGACGGGAAAAAATTAGTCAGAAGTAAATGTAATCAAGAATTACCTGCAATTGTTACATATTTTTTTGAGTTAGGAATCACAAAACCTTCCATTTTCTACATCAATCCTAACCCTAATCTCTCTCTAATTGTTTGCCTAAATTTCTATCGGTGAACTGAAGGGAGAGAGACTGCAGGTTGAAACGAGGGAGGGAAGGTGCAAGGGGTGGGAGGCTTGGACAAAACCAAACGGCCCAAACGGCTTTCCGAAGCGAACTCCGAACCTACTTTTCGCCCATATAACGGAGTAATCTATTGGGCCTTTGACTGATTGACAGTGGGCTTATATTAACAATGGGCACATGGGGAAATTTTACAGAAATTCCGTTAATTGGGATTGCAAACTATTTTACTTTTTGCACTACTTTTATTTTTTCAGATCAAAAGAAATTAAAAATTAGAAATAAAAATATGTATAGAAAATATAGCATATTAATTATTAAGTGCGTGTTTGGTAGAGTTTAAAAATAGTTTTTTATGAAATTTTGAAAAAAATTGGTAACATATATAGTTGAAAAATTAATAAAAATTGTGGGCCAATAAAACATAGTTGAAAATGAGTTTGAAAAAAAAAATTAAAGGTATATCAAACATGTTCTCTCTCTCTTCCCTCATCATTTGTATCTTAGCTCATGTTTGGGAATACTTAAATTATAATTTCAATTGATCAAATTGGTCAAACATACTTTTTATCCACACATTTTATAGGATTCGTAATTTACGATCTACTTTTTATCCACAAATTCACCCACAACTTATAATATAAACACTTAAAAAATAATTTTGCACTACCAAACAAATGCTTAATAAAACACTATACACCTAAATGAAGTACCTACAACATAGGCGGAACTTATTAACTAGCTCAATTTTTACATATATTTTGTTTTTTCGTGTTTTTCTTTGTAATGGTTTTGAAATTAGAATAGAGTTGAAGTATAATGTATTTATTAATTTTGAAGTCAGTACTTAAATTTGTAATTGCATATTTAAAGATTTTGTGGGAATCTAATGCTTAATAAAATTTTGTCTTACTTGATCCCATTTCCCCATTCTATAAATAGTTTTTAATTTTTTATTATCATAAAACTCAAAATTAACTTTGTACTTACATGATTGCTTAATTTAAAGAAAGAAAATAATTTATACTCTTAGATATCAAACATCAATACATTGAAGAAACGGAATGCATTAAACATACATGAAATTATTGATGCTACAATTTTAAAAGATATTGAACTCGTAAAATAATGTTTATTAACAATTAACTCGAAGAGAAACTTGATTTTAAATAGAAGTGTTTTGAGCGAAAACAAGTAATTTGTTCCATTATGAACTTTTTCAAAAATGTTGTAAGTATAATTTTCATATATGTGAACCATTTGATCAATCTCCACCAATTAAGGTAGATAACTAATCTTCTCGTCTAAATAATTCGTTTTGATATTTTTTACTTATCATTTACGTAGCAGTAAAATCCTGCCACCTACCTACCACTCCTTGAAAGGAAGAACTTTTGTTGTCTTTCGTTGGAACGGCTGCTTATACCATCAACACGTTCTAATAAAGTAGGGCAAAAATTCAGAATTCCAAATTACTTGAATCTTAGGGATGAGTTTGAATTGATAATGGTATCAACAAGTATTTATCATTTTCAAAATATAATGGTATTCTAAAGCAGACAAAGTCTTGTATAAGAATGGCAAGTTTCAGGACATAACATTATTGTAAACATGAAAGATGCTAATCGATAGTCGTGTCAAGCCCAACGAACCTAACCTCAAGCAAGTAACCTCTGCTTGGTGAAAACTAGTCAAAACTCAGGCCAATTAGCAAACCCACACAAACAGATGAAATATATGAGAACAGCTTTACAGTGAAAAGCCCTGTGCATTATCATACATAAATAGAGAATTTTTCACTTAGAAATTAAAATTGATACTTAGAGAAGTTTTTACTTAATTCTTCCAAATCTAACATCCATAAAGATTGTAAGGCTGTCCAGGTATTTATAAAGCAAATTAAAGTGAAAATTCTGCAGCCCCAAAATGCTTATGATAAACAGAAATAACTACAAAAGCCAACTGCCATATGTCCAGCAACGCAAAACATTCTACTTCCCAGCATATACACCTGCAGTAAAATGGGGAGTTAAAAAAAACGGATAATAATGATAAATTTTCAAGATAGAGAGTAATACAAGCACATGCTAATTTGGCCAACAAATCAAATCATCGGGAGTCCAAATGGTTCGATCAAATATATATTTTGATTCTTAACATCGAAATGACACTCCATATATCATCATATCCAATGGGTTGCGTAACTATAGGAGATTTAAAAATAAAAAAAAAAAAAATATATTAATTGGTTTTAGCTTAACTCTAAATAATGGCACTTCTAATGATGGCAGTATGTAGATTAACAAATAAAAAAAATCCACAAC
This sequence comes from Forsythia suspensa, assembly GCA_023638005.1. Classification (NCBI taxonomy): domain Eukaryota; kingdom Viridiplantae; phylum Streptophyta; class Magnoliopsida; order Lamiales; family Oleaceae; genus Forsythia; species Forsythia suspensa. Next base: position 30,500,277 of record CM042674.1, on the reverse strand, counting down.
CTGATATGTCAGCAGCACACAATTAAAAAAAAAAAAAAAATTGCATAACTCAATACCTGAAAAGCGAAATGTCATTCCAGTTCTTAAACGGAAATAACAAAGGTATTATGCGCACACAGTACCCAAAAAGAACAGCTCTTTAAATGAGGCAAAATGTGAAAGATGCGATTACTTCTCATGATAAGAGTATCCTGGATAACCATAATAGGTAGTACCCCACCCCCAAAGATTAAACAACCACAGCAAAAAACCTTGGCATGTTAAAGTATGCACCAACTTCTTCCCACTGAAAATTCATCAGTATAAAGAAGATGCAAAGCCAAATTTCATGGTGTAAGACAAGCCAGATGCATTGTTCGTTGTTCAGACAATAGCAGACTAATTTCTTACTCAAAGGGATAATGTCAAAAACCAGCATGCCATCCAAAATTGTACCGAGTGAAAAGGTAAAGCAGATGAAACACAGTCTAAGTTTTATAAACAGTAAAAAAGATCGTGATCTTTGTAATTACCTATAGAAAGCAGACCACCTCATTTGCTCTCTCCATTGCCCCAGGAGCTTGTTCCTGCTTTCCCCCATGAACCTGATGACCCTTCACCTTTATTAGATTCTTTAGTTTTCCAGCCATGAGTGGCTTCCGATTTGTCCTGATTTGCAAATGAGTTTTCACCTCCTCGAGCAGTTCCCCATGAGCTTCCTGCAGCTTTACCCCATGAATTGACAGGTCCTTCAACATTGTTAAATTCTTTAGATGGGCCCCCATCAGTAGCATCAGATTTCCATTTCCCAGACGTGTTCTGGTTTCCTGAAGCAGTTTCCTTGTTCCAACCAGCCGTATCCCTCTTACCAGAAGGTTGGCCCCACCCAGTAGATACATCCCCAGTGGAAGCATTTGATGTTTTCCAGTCACTGCCTCCAGCACCGCTTTGACCAGAATCTATTTTAGCGTCCGATGAATTGTTCCATCCTCCAGCTTGAGTGTTGCCTGCACCATCTGCATCTCCTTTTGATTGATTCCAACCTGAACTCCAACTACCTCCCTGAAACGAACTGCCTCCACCGCTGCTACTTTTCCATCCTTCACTGTTAGCATCCGATGATTTGTTCCATCCTCCAGCTTGACTGTTGCCTGCACCGTCTGCATCCTCTTTTGATTGATTCCAACCTGAACTCCAACTACCTCCCTGAAACGAACTGCCTCCACCACTGCTATTTTTCCATCCATCACTGTTATCGTTCGAACCTTTTTTCCAGTCGTAAGTCTTGTCATCACCAGAATCATTTCTGTTATTCCAATCACTACGCCCTCTGCCTCTAAAACCACGCCCCCTACCACGAAATCCTCCTTCCCTGTCAGGTCCATCTCTCCCTCCAAAGCCTTCCCTGCCCATTCCTCTACCTCCATAGCCACCACGATCTGATCTCCCTCTATCCCGGAAGCCACCGCGGTCACCTCTCCCCTCCCGGCCTCCCCTCCAACTTCCACTTCTTCCCCTGCCAGTGCCAGTATCATTTTGACCATCATTCCCTCCAAAACCATTTCCTGAATTCCAATTGCTTTTGCTGCTCCATGCACTGTCCTGGTTCCCACCAGTATCATCTGTTACACGTCTAGACCAATTACTTTGACCCCATCCAGTTGATGAACCTCCATCTTTCTCGCTGTATACAGACGTACTGTTCCAACCAGAGGTATTCTTTTCAGAAGGTTTCTGAGAGTCCCCGTTACTGTTTTGACCCCAATCAGAAGCCTTGTTCTCATTTGAGGTGTTTCCAGTGTTCCAGGATGACTTATTTTTGTCATCTGGTGCTTTTCCTTTCCCCCAACTACCTTGATCATTACCAGCATCTTCATTTGCAGTTGATGTTTTATTCCAACCTGACGACTGGCCATCGTTGGAAACTTTTGAGCTGCCCCAGCCACTGGATTTGTTGTCCCAACCAGGTTTTGCACTATCCAATTTATCCCCACTCTCACCAGTCTCTTTATTAGCATGCCATTCTTTCTTCCATCCCGATTCTTTTTCCTCGCCAGAAACAATATTTTTATCCCAACCATCTTTCTTACCTCCGTCAGCGGACATATCTTTGTCCCAACTGCCTGCTTGACCACTGCTCCAACTAGAACGATTACCTGCAAAAAAATCGTTACTTGAACCTTGATTGTGTTGAGCTTCCTTGTTCCAACTAGTTGATTGACCCTGATCAAAAGATCTCCCTCTACCATATTGACCTCTTCCTCCTCGACCCCCTCTTCCTCTTCTTCCACCTGAACCATGGCCCCATCAAATGATTTATCCCTTCCCCAACTGCCTTCTTGATCTGCATCTCTATTTCCCATCCCATCATTCTTCCAACCACCAAATCCTCCTTTGGAGTTCTCCCAACTGTCCTTATTATCCACACTACCACCAGGTTTCTGACTCCAACTAGACTCTCCAGGTTGTTTACTCCAGGAGGATTCAACATCATTTTTATTCCAAGAAGGTCCACCATCCTGCTTACTCCAAGCACCACCACCTCCGTTGCCCCAAGAAGATTCGCCCTCCTGCTTATTCCCATTAGATCCTCCGTCCTGCTTGCTCCATGAGGATCCCCCATCTTGCTTTCTCCACGAAGAAGTGTCCTGTTTATCCCAAGATTTACTATCCTGTTTATGCCACGACGACCCACCATCAGCACCAACAGGCTTTGGTTTACTCCAGGAATCAGTCTGACCACCTGAACCAGCCTTGCCCCAAGATTGCTCTAGATTTTCCTTGGTGCCTTCAGGTTGGGACTCCACAGCTTTGTCCGAACTCGACCCACCCTTTCCCCACCCTGCTACAACACCATCTTTTTTAATGTTGCCCCAGTTTTCATTCTGACCTGCATTTGCAGCAGCAGCAACCTTCCAGGTGTTCGCTCCTGTATCTTTATTCCAGGCACTTGCTTCTGGCTTATCTAACTTTCCAACTGCATTACCCCATCCCCCAGACTCATTCTCTGATGAAGCTCCAGTTTTGTTCCAAGCTTCCTTGCTTCCACACGTATCATCTCTACTTGTTCCCCAGCTACCAACTGATCCAGTGTTGGCAACCATTTTCTCATCAGCTGCAGTAGCACCCCACGATGAATTCTGATTTGGAGTTGATTTAATCTCCCAAGCAGAACCTTCTGTGCCTGCTTCATAATGCAAGAAAGTAAGCAACAGCATAGATAAATTTTCTACTCATGCAGGAAGCAGGAACAAACTTTTCGGTACGACTGTAAATTAAGGAAACAACTTAAACTAAACCTAAGTTCATCTCTATCAAGCAAAAGAAGTAAAAAGGCTAGCTCAATCAAGTTAATCCTACTAAATCAGAACTGGAAGTCATTTAGAACCCCGTAGGATCCAATACATGATTATATTCATTTTAGCAATCACACAGGTTTGTATTCATTTTATTGACTAGGAATCCTCAATTAATTACAATTAGTGCATCATATTTGACAATGAAGGCGGCAAGAAAAAAGAATACGTCTGATTTTTTAGATGATGGAGTTAGAGATACTGAAAGCCATGGACCCAGAAACTGAGCATCTTGAAGATGTGATGCTTCTACACGGGACAATCTCACAATCAGAAAATTTCAAACTAAAATCATTTCGTACAGACTAGCAATTAGACTGAAAATAGATATCCCCATGCCTACCTTTTCCGGCATCATCATCCACAGGATTAGATGGACCAACAAGACCAGATTCCGTGTTAAGCTGCAAATATTAAAAAGCTTATCAAAATGGTCATGTGAAGGACCAAAATGGATGCACCACCATATTAAAAAAGTGGGAAGAATTGTAGCTCACCGTTAAGCTTGATGGGAAAGCAGGCCAAGAAGTCCTGCAAAGAAATGCTGGCATTATTGGTTCAATGTAAAAAGAAAATGAAAAAAGAAAGAACTACAGAGGGCAGTAGATTAATATAAATGTATACAACATACATCAGCCAGAAAGCAATAATGTAAAAGGCAAGCATCAACAGTGATTTCTGGAGAAACAGATAAAATGCAATGCAGTTATGACCATGGCAATATGAGAATAGAATACATGGGTATCAGTATTCACTTTGGCTACATTCAAAATGGCATAATAATTTTACCATAGATGTTTTATATTCCCTCCATCAGTAAACTCAATAAGACTTTCCTCAATAAAAAATTAAAATGATTAGTAATAGACCACTTTCTATAATTTCCTTGTACAGTGTTGATCACTCATTTCCAGTCCAGAATGGAATGACTGAAAACACAGAGATCATTTTCAATAAGGGTCCATTTGATTGCACCATTTTCCATGGAAAATGTCACATCCGAGAAAATAATGTTATATAAGAAAAAATATTTTCCTATTTTGATTGTTTGATACAAGGTGAAAAAGGAAAATAAATTCTATGGTGCAATCACTTGAAGCATGAATTTGGCCATTTTGGTGAAAAATATTTTTTCACCATTTTGGTGGTTTTTATTTTCCTTTTTACATAGAAATTTTTTTCTTTTTCCACCTTTTCCAATCAAACACACCCTAATAGTTTGATCTATAGTGTCATTATTCGTGAACAAAACATAACAAACATCATATCAAGTGAATGTTCATTTCTGATCATCAAATCACTAAAAAGACGGTTATTTATTCGCTTTTAGTACTGAAAAAGTAGTCATAATCATGAAACACAAGTTACAATTTCTAAAGAAAGCTGAGAAAAGCAAATGTCCCAAAATGAAAAATTAACTTCCCATTTGCATGCTTATCAGAAAAACAATACTAAGGTGTATATGTGGTGTGGACACATCCTATTTACATGCTTATCAGAAAAACAATACTAAGGTGCATATGTGGTGTGGACACATCCTAGCCACCAAAAATAAATAACTAAACGTGCACAAAGATTATAAGATTGAAAATAAATTAAAAACAGGCATCAGCAAAACCTTTCTGTAGATAATCCTCCTGCATTCCACTTTTCACCATCTGTTGACAACGCTGCCCCATCCATCCAATCTTCAAGGCAAATAAGCATTTAAATCCAAAGAATAAAATAAACCAGGGTTGGTGGGATGGAGATAAAACTATTAAAAGAAAATTAAAGGAAGAACAGAAAAAAGTCATTCAAAACCATACAACAGATTCCTACCTGTGGAGCCATCTTGCGTTCCAAGAAAATTAAATGGCTTAACGGACCCAGAATCCTCCCTGAAGAAAAATGTAAATGGCATGGAAACCAGGGTGAGTCAGAAACTATTGTAAACTATACAGAACAACAAATTGCCAGGATAAAAATATATGTTTGTAATGATATATTCACTTACCCCTGAGAAATGGCAGAATTCCTTCCACGAACCTCAGACAGATGCTCACATTTCACTACAAGAGAAATATTTAAATCAGAGTCACGACGCCAAAAGAGGATCAGGTTTTATCCGTCAAACCTGTAAGAATTTTGTGCTGAGAATCCAGCTTTACTGTGACCTCAGAACGGCGAACAGCTAACACACGGCAAAGGTAACCCTTTAAAGGGCCCAGACGGATTCTTAATAACTGACCAACAGAGAACATTCCATTATCTTCGCGATTAGCTGCAGTCACAATGACAAGTTAAACAGGTTAAAAGAAATTAAAACTTTAATAGCGCATCTAGTGATTAGATACAATAGGAACTCAAAAACATACAGTTGTTTTTATTATCCCTCTCTTGCCAAGAATTGTTAGGAGATAAAGGGCATTTTGGGGATGACGGGATATCCTCAAATCCTGAAGGACCACTTGGCTCACTACCCTGATTCAAATTAAGAAATGCAACCACAAGTGAGATGGACAAATCTGTTTCAGAAAATATTAAAGGTTGGTCAAAGTAGGCAAAACTCCTGCTCTTCTGATTCTAAACATACAAACCTTCTCCTCCTTAGATGCATCACCAGAAATATTTACTTTCTCACATAACTGTGCTTTAACACATATATAGCCATTATTCTCCTGTTCACCACCATCACACAAAAATAGTATCCCTTTGTAGATTTTTTTAACAGTTCCTTGTCTATCCTGCAACATCAATATACGTATGTGCACATTAGCTTCACAAAACCAAAGTGAAATAATTACCTGAAGCTTCTAATTTAAAATTACTACCAGACCTTCAATGGACCATCCAAAACCCTGACTATGTCATTAATTGATATGGTCTTTGCATGCTGATCCAAAACGGTGAACAATTTTTTGTCAAAACACGCACTCTTTAGGTCACGCTGTTTGATAGTAACAACTGATGGTCCTTCTGAGCCTTCTCTGATAACCTATTACCCAAAAGATGATCGAATGAAGGAAATGAATTGACATCAACACAAGGATGAAGATTATTTAGTATGCGGTGTTTTATACCTTTACACCATCATCTTTCTCTGTGCCAATGACAACACCAAAATCCTTCCGACTGCAATGCAAATTAGGAGAGCAAATCATGCCAAATTTGAGTAGTTGTCTTCATCACAGAACATCATGACAAATAGAGACTTACCCAAAAAAGACTAGATCGTGCATTTCAAAATTATTTTCCATGCTAGACGAGCCACCTTCTTTACCACCTTCTTTACCACCCCCTTTGTCCTTTTTACGGCCTGGACATGCTTCTTCTTTTTTTCGCCAAAAAGTTGGGAAAGCCACTGTCCATCATTAGATTCATCATTTTTTGAAGGCTCAAACTTCAGGAGTTCATCATCAGTAGGCATTACACCCCACAAACTCAGTGAGTCAATAGACACTTTTTTGTATAAATAACCATCCTTCAGCAACATCCCATCAAGAATCTCAAACATTTGGTTAGTGTCGCGGTCCCTTCGGTATTGAATGAGAGGACGGAACTCCCTACAAGTGTAACATGAATACATATCATGAGCAAGGAAACCATGAAATGAAACATAACGAATGGGAGCATGCAAGTTACTCGAGCTCGCTAGAGCTGATCAGTCTCGGTGCTGGGATGGCAGTCCTTTTAGCAGGAACTCCTCCGCCCTGTAAATAAATATAAAACACAAGTCAATAGACATTTTAAAAGAAATCAGAAGCAACATCAAGACTAGTAACGAAGGTAGCAGTTGATAAAGGAAATCCTTAACATATTGTTTTTGTTTAAAATGTAGGCATAAATATATCAATATTATATTGATATATTATATTTGACATTGCATGATAAATGATTTGGATTGTGAAAAAATGAGTAGGAACTTATGAATGAATTAAGGGGTTAAGAGCATTTCAACTGAAGATTGTGGTAAAACTAGTATACCACTTATCTTGAGGTAGAATCCGACTGTAGAAAAAAAAATTAGTGGGCAAAAGAATAACTTGCTCGCGTTGAAGATGAAAAAATGGAGATTAACACTAGTTGGTGAGTGATCGGCGGTGAATGCCAAGGAGGAAAAGAGTTGAGAAAGTGAGATTTGAAGAACAATATGAATAGCGAGGAAGAATAGAGTTGAGAAGGATAAATTAGAGGAGATGAGAAATTGTTATTCAAAATGTGGAAGACAGACGTATAGTCATTTTTATCGTGAGTGGGGGTGAAAAACTCCCTACGATTGTTGATAAAGTTTGAGCATTGCCATGAAACTACAGCTGAACCAAAAGCACCATCAATTCCACAAAGAAACTATTCTAAAATCAAATGGGAAAAAAACCATGATTAGTATGCCAAGCAGAAATTGCATGTATAAAAATGTTCTCGTCATAAACATGCTGAAAATTATAATCACATTTCATTTTATTTCTATCTTTTGGTTTGATGTTAAGCCTTACTTTAGACTTATAGAATTTCCTGCTTAAAAATATATACATAACCCGTAAATTTTTCATGAAAGATTTAATAAATATATGTGCACATTAAAAGCACATAAATTGCATGTATAAAAATGTTCTCGTCATAAACATGACGAAAACTATAATCACTTCTATCTTTTAGTTTGATGTTAAGGCTTACCTTAGACTTATAGATTTTTCCTGCTAAAAATATATATAAACCGTAAATTTTTCTTGAGAAAATTTAATAAATATATGTACACAGTAAAAGCACGTCTGCAACAAATCATCTTACAAATTTTTCAGCCATCGCTCGCAAATCTATCCTTGGAATCAGCTTTACAGTAACTTTCTTCCGTGTATCATTCACAGCTGCAACCTAGAAGTACAAGCGTAATTGAAACAATTAACAAAAATAAACTAATAGGTTCTTAGTCAAAATAAAAAAACATCAAAACAATTGAATGACCAAGTGGAAATACACACAAAACTACAAATGGATTATGATTAATATTTCGACACGGGAGTAAGATCATACCTGTGCAAGATCACCCTTATATTTTCCATTCTTCACACGGGCCCACATGCCCTCAGAGATTGGATTGGACTTGCTCCTGACGGAGAGCAAATGATGGATTTCGTTGGGGGGAACAGGGGCCACTCGGCTTGAATATACAGTGCAAAGTCCTTTACATGCCTGTATTCATAAATTAAAAGGTCAACAGATCAATCCTTTATTAGCAGAAGGAACCATCACAAGACCAAGAACTGCAGTTTACCACATAAATAAAATAATGATTCTACAAAAGAGCAAGATAAGTACCTCATTAATATCATATTGCTTGTCAGCTTCAATATAAATAAAACCCTTCACATGATCAAGTGCAAAGGCGGATATTATCTGAAGCTTAGTACCCAGATAATTCAAGTCCACATATTTTTGCATCAAGCAGAAAGCTGAATGCTTCTCACGACCAACCTAAGACAAAAAATTGCTCAGGAACAAAAAATTCAAAGAAGTTTGGCACAGCAACAAGATTCTGAAGCTGCAATGAAATATAACAATACAGAAGTTCATGAAATCACACCATGCATTTGACTTTCCAGATTGTCGGGTCCTTGGCAGACGGCACATATATATCCCTCTCAATTGATCTCTTATGTTCATAACCATCTTCAGCATATGTAACCAAAGTAGATCCTGTCTTATATCGCTCTTCCAGCATTCTTTCAAGCTCTTCCTCACTCATCTCCTCCTCCTTGGGAAAACAAGGATATTGAGGGGCTTTGCCAGGTTCATTCTTGACTTCGCCTTCAGTGGCAAATTCATCTTCGTCGAAATCTGATTCAATTGGGGAAAAACAGATAATTATCAATATAAAAATTATGTACAAACCAGACTACGTATCAAGTAAAATGAAAAGAAAACCTACTTTAAAATGTATTAGGTTTCAATGACACTGCGTCGAAAATGTATCTCTAGATCTTATAAAACAGAAGCAAATTGTTAAGGGGGGAGCATTGGCATATTTTGCCTTCTTAGAAATGTACATTGACTTTAAAAAGTATAGTTAGTGTAAGTAACTAAAAACAATCAATTCCTGTTAAAGGTGGATGTTTAACCAAGACAACCAAAATGCAAAGATCAGAAAGAAACACTAATGGTGAACATAAAAATTAAAAAAATTAAAAGCAAGGAGAGGTAACAAACATTGGTAATTTAAGGAACTGATTAATTCTAAAAAAATGAAATTCCTCTCAGAAACAACAATTTTGATATCAAAACCATTAATTGAGAACAAAAATAAAAACCCAGACAAAGATCGATAGTGACCACAAATTTCAGTTTATTCACATAAAAAAATGCAAGAAAAACTTTTAAAAAATATGTAAAATAAAATATACATGGAGCATAAACTCTAGATCCATTTCAGTGGAAAACATAATGAATTTAAATTTTGAAAAGCTGGGAAAAAAGTTCCAGAATGTCAGTGGGTACTTTTAATTTAAAACAGCGCATGAGAAAGCACTCCAACTAGAAAAATTAAAATAAAAACTAAAATTTGAGTTTATAAAAAAATATATACAACGCAGATCCCTAAACCTTCATGCAGAAATTCACTCCAAAAGAACAAAAACAAAAAATTGGGTTTATTTACACACAACGCTCTTCCACTTTAAATATTTAATCAAATAACCCCAAAGCGAAAACATATAAAAATGAAAAATAATAAACAAAACCCTCGAACAAACCCGAAAAAATCAAAACATCATAAAAATATTCGGTTTATTTACCCCTAAAAAGCAACAAATCACTCAATCACAAATGTAGTACCCAAACATAACTCCAAAACAATAACAAAAAAAGGATTTATTTACACAAATAATATTCCACCTTCAAATATTTAAGCAAATAAAACCCAAAGTGAAAAAAAAAAAAAAAAAAAAAAAAAGGTAAATATGAAAAAAAAAAAAAAAACTACAAATCCGTTCATTTACCCCAAAAGAAAAGGCAACAAAACTACGAAACCCATATCTAACCCCCCCAAAAAAAAAGAAAAAAAAACTGAATAGTTCAATTACCATCATCGAACATGGATTCGTCGCTGGAATCGTCCTCCTCCTCCTCGCCGACCTCGTACGCCCTTTCATCGAAGAACTGGAGCACACCGCGGTTCTTTCGTTTCTGTCCCGTCTTGTCATTGTCTCCTCCGCCAGCACCGCTCCATTTCCTTTTCCCCTTGCCTCCATCGGTCACCTTCTCCTTGCCCTTGGCCGACGTCATTTCGATTTCTCAAATTTTTGGGAATTTTTAGAAACAGTAACGAAGGGAGTGTGAAGGTAATGGCAAGATGAAAATTAAAACCAGGTTTTTGTACTTTTGAAAAACAGCTGATAAATGAGGGTTCTTCAGTCATTTAAGCACAAGTCGTTTAATCAAGGTGTTAAATGAGTAATTATATTAACACTACATTTTTTATTATTCATACTATGTTTTAATTGCATTGAGAGAAAAATATTTTATCAAACTTACATATTTGTTATTTATTTTAATTATGTAAAAATATTAGAAGTAAAAAAAATACGCCCTCTAATTAATTTTTGAACAAAATCATCATCAAAACAAAATATAAGGCAATGTACAAATTAGTAGGTTGATGATAAAAATTTGCTAAAAAAAGTTAGAGTCATAAATGCAAAAGTGACCAATAGTTGAAGATCTTCATTGCAATTAAAATGTAGTGTACCTAACAAATAATGTTGTGGTAATATAATTACCTTTCTTAATTTATAATTTGAGTAGGTTAAATAATCGCACATAATTATTTGGGAGATTTAGTCTACTACAAGAAAAAAAAAAGAACTTTTTTTATCTGTCACTACGTCTTTATCTCTCAAACAAAAATCTATATATCTATCTCAATTCCTCAATTTCTCCATATTCTTCTCCATATTCATCAAAATCAAACTCCAATTCCCTCAAACAAAAATATCTCTCTCTCATTCTTCTCAACTCCTCAATCTATTAAAATTATCTACGATCGAATTCCACCGCAAAGAAAAGCAGTATACTAATTTTTATTTATATATTTTATAGAATCCACAACTTGCAATCTATTTTTTATCCAAATATTTAAAAATGACAAAAGAGTCGGGCCGCCCATGGCCCTGTCGTCTAATAACGGGCCCGAGCCCGGGCTAGGCTGAAGAAAAAAAGGCGGCTTGGCCCGTTGATTGGTCTGTGGATCATAATATTTTAGCATAAATTATTTTTTTTACCTTTCAGACTAAAAAAAAAAAAAAAAAATCACGACTCGTGTAACCCACGGGCCACAAGCCGGTCCGAGCCCCATTCTTTTTATGGCCGGCCAAGCCCGCCTAGCCAAAATTGATCCATTGTCATCCCTACATATATTTATCAACAACTTATAATATAAGCACCTTATAAATAATTTCAACACTATCAAATATGCGCTAACTCATTTGTACTAACGATGCATTTTGTGAGGACGTATGAATGTGTATTTACCACTGAATTTTCACTTTTGTCTTTATCTACTAACTAATTTTAAAATGGTGTTAAATGGTCATTAAACTATATAACGTTACTCGTCATTACTTACTTTTAACGATTCATTAAAAGTTGGCACACGGAACAGCATATGCGGCATACGTTTCTGTCAACCAATATTAAATTGCTCAGTATGTTAATAATCTGCATTTTGATTACTCACTGAACTTTTAGTCTTGTCTTCGTTCACTCAATTGAACTTTAAAATGTTGTTGGATGTTTATTCAATTTTTCAAAGTTACACTATCTTACTCACTCATGACGATTCAATAACAACATATTGACGAAATGCCCGTGTGGCTAATGAAATGACCACGCGTCCTCTAATTTTTGTCATTAAATATGCGAACCAAAATAATCTCGCGCCATGTTATCAAACGCATTTTGAAAATGCATTTTTTAAGATGCCAAAAAAGGTGAAACTTGCCCCCAATTAAACAAATGATTTCATTCCAATTGATCTCTAGTTGATTTATCTCAAACGTTCTACCAAAATCCTAGCTCTAACCCGTCTTCTTTGGCGAACCAATATGTGATGAAAACCCTAATTCTTCACTAATTATGACACAAAGTTGTAATATTTGGTAATGTTCCAATGTTGAAGACATCTTGGACAAAAGATAACCTACGGATGTCGATTTTGGAATTGCAAATTCTACGGGGGAATGTAGATGCGTGTAATTTTTTTGATTGCGCAGATCCTGTACCCCGTGCTAGATACAAATATAATCAATTGGTAGAACGTTTGAGACAAATCAATTTAAATAAAATCATTTGTTTAATTGGGACAAGTTTCACCGATTTTTTTCCTGCATCTTAAAACACATTTTGAAAACGCGTTTGCTAATATGGCACGCAACTATTCTAGCCAACATATTTAATAGCACAAAATGGAGGACATGTAGTTATTTCGTCAGCCACGTGGGCATTCCGGCAATGGGTTGTTATTGATCGTCATGAGTAAGTAATGGAGTGTAACTTTAAAAAGTTGAGTGAGCATCCCAACATTTTAAAATAAGTGAACAAAGACAGAACTAAAAGTTCAGTAATTATTTAAAATGTAGATTGCTGATATAGCAAATAGCTCAACATTGATTGGTAGAAACGTATGCCACGTGAGTATTCTGTCTATTACATGGGCATTCTATATGCCACATGTGCAACTTTATCTACTGATTATTAATGGGTCGTCAAGAGTGAGTAATAGCGAGTAATGTTATAAAATTTGGTGAATATTCAACACTATTTTAAAGTTTAGTGAGTAAATGAAAAAGAAACTAAAAGTTCGGTGATTATTCAAACATTTAACTCGTGTTTAGTACGTAATACTAAAAAAATATTGACCGCACATTAAAAAAAAAATCATTATTTATTGCACCTTGCAATTAGAGTTTATAGCAAAATGGGTTGGGATGAGAACTAGTCTAGATAACTCGAATTTTGAGCTGGGCCAGCCTAAGCAAAATATGACCTAATAAAAATTCGAACCTATTTGGACTAATCAGACTAACTCGAGTGGGCCAATTATTATTTTGGGATAATGGACCATGAAAAATATGGCCCAAAGTTTCCACCCCAAAAAACCCCAACCCCAAACCCAAAACTCTTCCATCAGCCTTCCTCGACTAATCGGAGGGAGGATTGGAGAGGATTTGTTAGGGAAGAAAATGAAATCCATCACTTTTTTACTTTTTTATTTAATTGTTTTTTTTACTTTTTTATTTAATTGTTTTAAAAATATATAAAGAAAAAAAATGCTTTTATTATTATTATTTATTTCTTTTTATTTCTTTTTTTTTCAATTATTTTGACAACGATATACAAAAAAATAAATTAAAAAATTCAGACCAGACTCAAAATTGGGCTAGGCTGGCCAGCAAATTATTAACACGGTAAAAGTTGGTCAAGGCTAGGCCAATTTTACGTGTGGCCCGTCCATTATGGGCTTGAGTCGGGTTGACTGGCCATTTGTACATATACTTATACTAATTAGTATTGACTATACTAGACAACTTGGACGTATTTTAAAGAAGATTTTAGTTCTTTTTTTTCATAATAGTGTCTAATAATAGAATTTAATAATCGTCACATGGTTAAAGAGAACTAGAAGAAGAAAAGAAAGACAACATCACGATTTAAACCAAATTAATTAGGTTCAGTTTTGGGTAATAGAACGTTTTGGTTTAGGTGTGCATTTTGGTCATACCGTTATAAATGGTTTGATTTTGAAACATGTCAAAAACTGCCTATCATGATCGTTTACGCTTCTATAAATCAATACTATTTAATAAACTTTAAAATAAATACAAATTTAGTAGCCAATATTAAATTGTACTAGATAAGTTGGACTGCTGGACATCACATTAGACAAAACTTTGGTAGTCTTGTTTCTTTTTTTGGTATTCGGTGCTAATTAAAATTGCATGTTTGGTAGATAGACCACATTTATTTATTTCCAACCATGGCAATATTTACATCTACACATGTATTATGTGAACATCATGTACACGTAAAATTATTTTGGTGTGATAAACTCGCAAATTAACCACTTTTTCCCCAAGGATGCACAATCCACATAGGAATCGGCATCACACGCAGATGGCCTTGTACAAAGACTATGAAGTTCTATATTCGACATGAGATGAACTTGTATCTATCAACTAATATGGGATGGGAAAAAGAGTACCATCCTTTTTCCAATCATGCGTCTCATCTAAGGACAAGTCTTATATTGTGCCCTTGTTATCGTTTGCATCTAGTTCTCTTACTCAACCCAATTCAGTCTATCGTGTCTTTGTGTTGCATTTTGTGGGTGATGTACTTTTTAATCTTCTTCTTTTTTTAAAATTTGAAGTCTTGAATCTCGTGTATATAACAACGTTAACTTTTGTTACATTAATTCCATTAAATCGTTTAACTAGTCTAACTCACATTTAAATCTCTTAAATCACTTAAATGTATGTTAAATGTATGTTACATAATACCAAATTAACTCGTATAATAAAACATAATATTCTGATACATAATAAAGCTTCTTCAAGTTTTAGATGGATTTTCAATAGGAGAAAACTTTAATTTGTCGATGGCGTTGTACTTTTAATGCGATAATTTGGTGAATTGGATGTAATTAAGTTTTAAAAAAATCACAACTCTTAATTATAACTAATCTAATGATCTAGATTCATTTTAATAAATCCCCTTAAATTTCATATACCCACATTCACACACCAATACCATTCTATATATATTTGCAAAACCAGAAGAAATATCGACAAATACCCGTACCATTCTATATATACTTGCAAAACTGGGAAGAAATATCAATAAATACCCATACCCTTCTATATATTTTTAGGCCAAAATCTTACAGAAATTTTCATTTTTCACGGCAATATGTATGCACCAAAACTATCAGTAAAAACTGTTAGAAAATTAGTTAAGTGTAAAATTACATTCTGTTTAAAAAATAACGTAGAAGACTTACTTGAAATTGAAAATGCAAAATTCTAAAGAATATGACAAGACGAAAATGGAAATATACAGATCAAGACAAGAGTTCAACTCTCTTTTCTTAAGATGTATTTGCCCTACTCACGTGCTTACAGTGTTATGGCAAACGTCTTTCAAGAAATAACGATCGATTCCTTTCAACAGTAGCACTACAAACCTAAATAACAACGAACCTAAATTAATTTGTACTCTCTAAAAATAGGACTCGAATAGTATGATTTTTTATAGTGCAGGACAATTTTGTTATAGAATGATAGAAATGATGGGAGTGAAAATTAGGAGTACAATGTGGGTCTAATTATCTAAACTATATTATAAGAGCCAATAAAGTCACTGTTCACAAGAATCGTCCTCAAGAACGAATACTGCGTCGTTTTAGGCCCCCCTCTTTTACCTTATCTCTCTCTTCACCCGCTCACTCTTCATGCCTTCCCGAGATGAAATCTCTTTTTCGGCTATTATCAGACTATCAGTAGACCACACCATCCACACTATATTTCCCAGTTTTTGACCAACGTATTCCCTAGCTTCAGATCTTCAACTCCCGTTTTCCTCTTTCTTCCGTGTTTCCAAGATTTCATTATTTGTTCTTTCTTCAATCAATTTTATTTATTCTCTCTTCCCAATTTTCTTTGTTCTTCCCATCAGCTTTCGCCATTGTTCTCTCTTCTTCATCCATACGCAACCATTTATTCTCCCTCCCCATTTTCTCTTTCCCTCATTTATATGAAAACGATGTCTCAATTCTCAAGTTCGTGGATCTGGGAAAGAGGTCCTCCCTACCGTTTTGTGATAGGAACTTGAGGCGTGGAAGTTTAGCGATTGTGGCGTGGATCAACGTCCCGATCTAGGGCTTTGTTGCTACATGCTTTATAATCTATTTATGGTTTGTTTTCATCTTTGGTCTCTCATCTTATTTTGTAATTTGATGATTTTATGCAAAAACTAATTACAATTCCTCAATTTTTTTCTCTTGTTATGTTCTTATCTAATTATATACTATGTAATTTCTTTCATTTTGCATATATTTCTTGAAATGAGTTTTAGCATTTGGGTATTAATTTACAGAAATGGAGGCAGATTGCTGTAGGATTTTTAAAGCTGCTATCAGTTGGTACAGTTTTTGCTACTGAGACCATGATGATTAAGGTATATACACTTTATCTTACATACAACACCATTTCAGCCACAACAAACGCCACAACCCCCACATATCTTGATTGGGTTGGCTTTGATAAAAAAAAAATCAATTTCATTGACCTGAAATTCTTCTTTATTTTCAAGAAAACAAGTATTTTGTCAAGTTTTTGTGTTATAGGTGTATGTTGCTTAAAGTGGTGGAGCATTATGGTTGTTTTCTGGCAATTGAAGGTGCTCTACTGCTTGAACCTTTAGGTTAGTATCTGAATATAGATAGCATATTATTCTAACATGTTCAGCTTTATTAGAGTGCTTGCTGCTATTTTAGTTTAGCCCGGTGACGAAAATGTGGCATTTCCTTTTTCCAGTTTATAGTCAAGTTTTATTTGAAGTTTTGTAGGAATATTTTATGTTTTAAATACACAAGTTTTTAATTTTGATTCTTGTAGATATATAGAATTATATGATGTTTTACTCTTTACATTGTCACATATTTATATATCTCTTTACCGTACAAATTTACGAGTGTGTTGATTAGAATAATACCATATGATGTAAGTCTACTTGTTTAAGAAATCTGTGGTTTTTCTTGATTGGAATAAGATCATAAAATGATTAGAAAACTGTGTCATTTTGAACGAATTGTTCCGATTTTACTTTATTAGCTCCTTTTATTTGGATTTATATATGCAAGATTAATTCAGTTAAACTACTGCTATTTTGATTTAGTGTTTTTGTACATTTTAATTGTGTTGTCACTCATAAATAATTTTCTTTTGTAATAACTTTTTGATACGCAATTGGGGTACTTTTCCACCATATCAATTGATGGCACATATAAAACTTGCTCAATATGGGGATAGTTGACATAGACTTTGTATTTGGGACTTCATGGGTGATTCAATTGAGTAGAAATTTTCTCTTTTGGTTAATCAAGGCCTTTAGTTATTTTCTTTTGAGTTATTTTAACTTTTGTGTTTGTGTTTTAAGTTTTAACTCTTTATCGATATATTCCATTTTTTCAAATCATGCTTGGTTTAATTATAAGATTTATTGGGTCTCTTGATTTGATCTAAAAATAATTATTAGGTTTTTAGAAATTTTGATCTCTTGCACAGAATTTGGTGCTTTTAGGTGAATACGTAGTAATCTAGGTTTTTATCGACTCCTCCGTCTTGTGATTTGAGGCAGCCTCTAATGTTTATCTGCACATTGTAAATAGTTTCCATAGACTAAATACCTGGACTGCTGCTTGGTAGTGGAGCAATAAAATCTTTTTCTTATAAACAAAGATGTCTGTTTATTTTGATTTTGTGATTGATTTATCCTTATTGAGTTTTGCTTTACTACAAAATTTCTTATAATTTGCATATTTTGAGTTTGTTAGCCTATTAGTGCGCAAACACTGGTGTTGTAAACTTTTAACTATTTTTTAAATTGATAAATAAAGAAAGATAATGTTTTCTAATTTTATTGAAATAGTGTGTCATATTTCAAGAACACCGGTTTTCTGTTTCTTATTGAAAAAACAGCTGCTAGCTTTTCTTACATATAGAAAGCAATTCCCGATAATCATCTACTGAAAGAGAGAAATACATACTTGAGCTTCACCTTCAATTTTCTTCTTTCTTTTTTACACTTTACCACTTAATCATATTTTGTTGCGTTGTCAACTATGTCCATTCCCAGTGAAGATAACCCATAACTGAAAAGACAATGGAAAGAGAAAGATGAAGATAACCCATTGGAAAGAAAGATGAGTTTGGAGGAATTAAGAGTCAAAATATTTTTATTATCAACCTATTGCCAATGCAATGGACAGGACTCAGTGTCATGTGCATCTATTAGTGGAAGCTTCTATAGTCTGTTTGTTGAGTGTCCTCTCTCAGTCAACTTGACATGGCATGTGCTACGCAACTATACCTTAAATATTATTGATAAGATGTATGTTTATGTCTTTTTCCATTGTCCTCATGTACACATTAATGTTTTCCCTTGATTCTTTTCAGATCCTTGAAATGGACACTTACACGTAACATGGGCATTCCATGTCTGATCCTGGTAGCACATACCACACACATGATGAGATTAGTAGTGTGAGACAAGTGGATTATTTGTCAATGTTCTCTCTTATGGGGGGTAAATTGGAAATATCTCTGCTTTTGTCTCCAAGAGCATGATCCAATTGAAAGAATTAGGAGGCTTGTTCTATCTCATGATCTAGCCACTGAAAAGGAGCTGAAGGTAATGTGAAAATATGTTTTCCTAATTTTCCTATTGGTTTCTTTTAGAATATTCTTGACTCAAGTTAGTGTAGCCCTTAATTAGAACGAACCAAAGAGTGTGATGTAAGCTTTCCTATTAACAAATCAATAAGATTAAGAGATTTTTGGCTATTTTTACTTTTTGTGTTAGGATATCTATCTACATTGACACTATATTAAAAAAGCCATGCTGGATTAACTGTTCCTAAGATGTGGTCCTCAATTACTAATACTACGTTGTTTCTTCCCTTTTGTACATTGTTCATTTTTTGGTCCCAAATTTTTTCTCTTTCTTCCATCATTGTGTTCCATTCTCTTTCCCTAACTTGAAAAATTCCATTCTATCGTGCACCAGTGTCCGAAAACATTTCCTGCCTTCTTGCGTTGTTCTCGATGCGTTGTGGAGAGAGTTTGCTATGTCATTTTGGGTTCTATTTTGCCCAGTGTAGTACGACGTCGTTTTGCTCGATTTGCAGAAACCTAAACGCTTCTCTTCCTCTCACACACCAGCGTTCTTCTTCGTGATTTTTTTTTTTTTTGCAATTTTCGTCATTTTCCAACTCAAGAACTACATAATGGCCATTCCCGTCTTTTTTGAAGATCTAGACCGTAGAATCGCACGATTTTAGTTGTGATTTTTGTTCTTTGGTGTATTTTAGAAAGTTTGAATTTTTTTCTCTTTGGTCCAACCGAGGGGTATCTGTGTGTTTTTGCATTTTGTTGTATTTTGTACGTCATTTTGCACTGTCCATGTGTGTCGTCGATTTTCAGGTATGATTTTTTCAATTTTTGAATTTTTTGGGTGAATGTACACATCTGGTTCTCGCTTACTTTTCTACGCAAATCGGTAGTGACTCCCCAGTTCTCTCTTTCTATTTGAACACAACTTATATAGATACATACAAGAACAATATATAATAAAAAGTGACTCTTTTATTTATTTTTTGAATATTTGAAGGTAAGGAGATTTTATTCACGCGGCTTTGTATGACCCAAAAAATGGGTATTTTTCTCATAGATCAGGTCAGTTGGAGTGCTTGACATAAGCATTAAGTTTATTCAACTCGAAGTTACTTGATGTCTTCTTTAATTAATTTTACATTTTAAAAAAAAAATTATGGGTTATTTGCTATTAGGTTATTTGAGAGATAGCTTATCTATTTGATTTACTAGAAACGAAAGGAAGATGGCCATAAATTTTACCTCGATCTATTTCTTTAGTTGGAAACAAGAGCATGAATGTGTAGAGTGTCACCATAAATTATACCATCGATCTATTTCTTTAGTTGGAAATAGGAGCAAGAATGTGTAGAGTGTCTCCATAAATTATACCCTCGATCTATTTCTTTAGTTGGTATATTTCTGATAGTAAATGCTAAGATGTTGCATAAAATGAAATCTTGATTTGTCATGGACATATTTTGATGTATATGCCTTTAAATTAATCCTTCCAAGAGGGACTATATTATTGTGAAATTGTATAAGATTGTAATACCTATTTATGGAGCATGCTGCAGTATGTACATTATGTTAGATTTTTTATGAGAGTGATGAGACAAAGCCACCCCCATCGGTCCCCCCTCAAACTTGATTATTCTATATTCGTCTCTTCCGTGAATTAAATTTTTGTAATAGATGTAATGAAAGGTTGATGTTTAATATGGAATTATTTTCTTGGTATTTTGGTTCCATTTATTGGATGGTGTAGTTTTAGGCGGTGTGGGCGCACAACTAGAATGAAAAGCCTTAAATCATTTTTCTTTTCAATTTTACAATTGGTACTTCATGATTTTTCTTTTTTTTTTTCTATTTTTTTTTTAGTGATGATCTTGTCTTGATGGCTATAGGGATTATTCCAATGCTTCGTTTTTGGTTCATTGTGCGGTCACTGGAGTTATATTGTTGTCTAGCCTTGTGGATTGGAAGAACTAAAATTCTTTTTGTGTTTGTTCTTTAAAATTGGGTAATTGAAGTCATATGTACCCCTCGTCCAATAAAATTTGGTAGAGCGTATCCTCCTGCAATCATACTTGAGGACAGAAAACCGTATATGTATGTGTTGGACGTGTGTATACGTGGGCTAGAAAGTAATGCATTTTATCTTCCGAGTTGTGGGCTAGAAGTGAAGCAAGGAATGAAAACCTTTGGATGCATGCATCAACCCTAAGGAATGGATCTGAGATTTTTAATCCAATGTTGCTGTGTTTTCAGCTGAGCTTTTTTTTTTTTTTGGGTTCGCTCGTTCTGTTTATTGTATATTTTTTAGTTACTTTCTTAGCAATGTTGATATAGAAAATCCAAGTAGGAATTTATATCACTTCAGATTTAATTTATCTCATCTGTACACAATGATGAAAAATTTTATTCGTGATATTGGGTGCTTCATCTGTACTCAATTACTACTCTACCACGTGCAACGCACGTGTATTCACTAGTAACATACTAAAAGTTGTGTCTAAACAAACACAACACCTAAAAGAACTTGTTTGAACAATTGTGTTTGTACTAATTCAATAGACACATTCTAAACACGTGTCATAATTCAAATATTTTATAGTTGGAATATGAAAATAAATAAATTATTTTATATTTATCTTGTCCAAAAATAATATATTTGGCCAAGTCCTACCCATGGCCCAGGGCCCACGACCCACGACCTCAAGCTACGAGCCCGAGCCCGGTCTACGGACGGACGCGACAGCACGTGCGTATGGGTTTTGAATTGAAGCTCATAGCATCTAAATCTCATCTCCTCTAAAATCTTAAAGTGCCCTTAGGGCCCAAAACCCAAATCCAAACTAGAGGTATATGAATTAGTCCAAAATCATGTCATCTTCCTATGTGGGATAAAGTATTTCACTTGATTCAATATCCAATTTCTATTTTGAATGTGTCAACTTTTGCTACTGATTTCTCATTCATTTGAAAATAGTTTTACAAAAACAAATGTACCACAAGCATCTACTTATGGAATAAGATGTATTCAACTATAAATTTATAACAATCAGTTATCAGACTCACACCCGAATATTTGGTTAAAAATTGGTCAAAGCAATTTATAAATAAATCATTTCCAACAATCTCCCATATGAAAAAAAAATTACCATAAATATGCAAATGAAATGCAGATAGTTAAAAAGAGTACATGCGGAAAGTTATTGCATCTCTGTAGCTTCTGGCTTTGAACTTGCCTTAGTAGAATACTATCGAATTTACTTGGCTAGTCAGTGAACGTGATATCTTGAACTGTCTAGACGTTGGTATAAACCAAGACAACAGTAATCACACAATAAAATTCCTAACAAATATTTGGTTCTCATAGTTGTGTGCATTTTGGCACTGAATAACTCTTAAGTTTCATAAGTGCTTTTAGAGAATTCAAGCCCTAAAATTTTCATAGAAACGGCTCCACTTCACACTTACATAGGTGATCTCCTATCAAGAATATTCTGACATACTCCACTTGGTTTGTCCAAGCTATAGGAATCATTAAAAGTTATAACTTAGCCTCATACGCTCTGTAGGAAGCATTTTTTCTTATCATAGGAATTGGTAGAAGATAATTCATAAGTGTTTAACTGAATATTCATAACTTAATTGTCTCGTTGAACCAAGATCTTGGGATCTCCAGTCAACAAGGTTGGGTTACCATTACAAAAACTCATGCGTAGTAGGTTTTTAATCTCATTCCCTTCAATAAGCAATATATTTGATCTCTTGGTAAGCTTTTTGTAAGCGGATCCATGAAATTCTCCTTTAATTTCACGTAATCAATTGAAATAATACCATTTGAGCTAAATTGTTTAATTCTATTGTACCTACGACGTATATGTTTAGACTTACCATTATATATAATATTTTGTACCCTTTCAATTGCCTATTGACTATCGCAATGCATATTTATAGCAGCTGCTGGCTTAGGCTAGCATTGAATGTCCTCTAAGAAATTACAAATCCATTATGCTTCTACTCCAAATTTATCCAAAGCTATAAACTCTAATTCTATCGTTGATCATACATGTTTGTTTTGAGGACTTCCAAGACACAGCTGCACCACCAATGGTAAAGACATAACCACTCGTGGACTTATAATCCTTTATATCAGATATCTAATTTACATAACAATATTCTTCTAATACTACTAGATATCTTGTATAATGTAATCCAAAATTTAAAGTGTATCTTAAATAATAAATTACCATATTCAATGTCTTCCAATGGTCATTGATTGGATTACTTGTGAACTTACTCAGTTTATTAACTGCATAAGCAATATCTGGACGCGTGTAGTTCATAATATACATCAAACTTCCTATAATCTGATAATACTTTAGCTGACATATAGGTTCACCTCTATTCTTTACCAAGTGTAGACTTAAGTCTACATGGGTTTTAACTGGATTTTCATCATAAATATAAAACTTCTTAAATACAGACTCGATATAACGAGATTGTGACACCATAAGTCCATTAGGTGTCTTAGAGATTTTAATTCCCAAAATTACATATGCTACACATATATCTTTCATGTCAAAATGTTTTGTCAACATTTTCTTAGTAGACATAATAATGTCATGATTGTTACTTATAATTAGCATATCATCGACATACAAACACACAATCACATAAGCATTTGGTGTACATTTTATATAAACACATTTATCATGCTCATTAATTTTAAAACCATTTGACAACATTGTGGTGTCGAATTTATGGTGCTACTGCTACAAAGACTTAACGAGTCTACACACAAATTTCTATTGTCCTAGAGCAACAAACCCTTAAGTTGTTTCATGTATATTCTTCTTCTAACTCATTATTTAAGAAAGCCATTTTTACATCCATTTGATGGATCTCGAGATTATGCAATGCTGCAATTGCAATTAGAACTCTAGTAGAAGTGATCCTTGTCACTAGAGAGTATGTATTGAAGAAGTCAATGTCTTTCTTTTGTCTATATCCTTTTGCTACCAACTGGGCCTTATATTTATCAATAGATCCATCAGTTGTTTTAACTTTTTTTAAAAATCCACTTACAGCTTAAAGGCTTATTTTTCGATGGAAGATCAACCAACTTCCAAATGTGATTTTGCATAATAGATTTTATCTCACTATTGATAGCTTCTTTCCAAATGGAGTTTGTGGAGTAGACATTGCCTCATTAAATGTCTTTAGATCATTGTCTACCATATAGGTTATAAAATATAGACCAAATGATGTAAATGTTATGGCCCTTTTACCGCGTCTATGTTATTCATTACTTAAACAAGTACAAATTAAAGTATCATAATTTCTTTTATTTGAGCTTATTTTTTCTTGTCTCTGCATGGAAAGACATCTTCAAAAAATGCCGCATTCTTAGATTTAATTTAATAGTGTTTTTATGTATATCTGAAATGTCTGACTTGTGAATAAGGAACGATATACACTATTATTATTAGCATATCTAATAAATATGCAATCAATTATTTTATGCCCAATTTTAACTTGTTTTGGCTTTGGTATTTCTACCTTAGCGAAGCAACCCCATACTTTTGAGTGTTTGTAGGTAGGTTTATGACATTTCCATAGTTCGTATGGAGGTTTATCCTTTTTTTTGTAGTATCTTATTAAGAATGAAGTTTGTTGATAGAATAGCTTCTCTCCACAAGTTCTGAGGTAAACTTGAACTTATCAACATAGCATTCATCTTCTCTTTAAGAGTTCGATTTTTACGCACAGCAACACCGTTTGACTGAGGTGAATAGGGTGCCGTTGTTTGATAAATAATTTCAAATTCTGAACAAAATTCTTCAAACGGTGCTCCATATCTCTACTTCTGTCATTACGAATAATATGTATTTGTTTGTTAAGTTGATTTTCAACTTTATTCTTATAATGTTTGAAAACATCTAAGGCCTCATCGTTGCTTCTTAACAGATAGACATAATAGTATTTTATGTAATTTTCAATAAAAATAGTAAAGTACTTTTTACCACTTGATTGTACAAAATCCAAGTCACAGATATCACTGTGAATTAATCTTAAAGGTGTAGTGTTCTTTTCAATAGAATGAAATAGAGCTTTGGCTAACTTAGCCTCAACACAAATCTCGCATTTATGATTACGATCAAATTGTAAAGAAAATGATAAACTTAAGTTCATTAATTTATGCACATATTTAATGTTCGCATGACCTAATCGATTATGCCATAAACAAGAAGACTCAACAATATAAGCAGAAGAAGATATATTATTATTATTATTATTATTATTATTATTATTATTGTTTGATTTCAGTACAATACTAAAGACATCCATCTTGAATGGTCTATCACAAAGGTAACCATTTCTTACATATACATCATTTTTAGTGAGTACAAACTTGTTAGATATAAAGACCAACTTAAAACCATTCCTGCTAAATAAAGACCCAGATACAAGATTCTTGCGAATGTTAGGCACATGTAGCACATTGTTGATGACGACATCTTTGTCAAAATTCATTTTCAAAGTCACTTTCCCTTGTCCCTCAACCTTTGAACTTGTAGAATTTTCCATAAACAATTGTTCTCCATTAACCACCTTGTAATTAGAGAACATTATCTTATCAGTACAAATGTGTCGAGTAGCACCAGTGTCTGCCCACCATTCTCTAGGGTTCTTAATGTTGTTGTATTCAGAAACAACAGCAAACAAGTTCAGTTCTTGTATATCCTCAGATAATGCATCACTTTCTATCACATTTGCTTGGGTCTTTTGTTTCTTTTGATAGCCCAAGAATAACTAACCAAGAGAGGGGTGAATTGGTTTTTACAAACTTTTTTGTACAATAATCTCAAAATAAGAAATTTAAAAATATAAATTAAGCAATTAAAAATATGAGCACAATGTAAGTAAATAAAAGGGTAGAGAAAGTGCAAACGATATTTGTATGGAGGTTCGATCCAACCAATGATCTACGTCTCTCATTACCAAGCTCTCCGTCACGAGCACGGCCTTTCCACTATCTTGATTGACTTATGGTGCAATCAAAACACTTACAATGTTTTCAGTGACTTACAAACAAGGAGCACCGATTCTTATACAATATTGAGCTTTAAAGGGACCTCAATATGACCCAATGATATAAAGAAATAGATTTGAGATTGTATTTCTCTCTTGATGAATAATATATACAAGTTTAGTACTAAGAAAAACTAACACTTCAATGAATAACAATAAATAAAAAGTTCAAGTGTTAAAATAAACTTTGATGATAATGATGATTCAAAAGTTGATTTGATCAATCAAAATTTTCAATGAATGATTTTTAAGAAGTAAATGCAATGAAACTTTAATGAATTTTTTCAATACGATTATCTCTTTTAATGCTCTTGTAAGTGTCTTCAATGATAATAAATGAAGAGGTATTTATAGAAATGATTTTTCACAGATTTCTGTCAAAACGGATGACCAAATGGTCGACCTATAAGTTAGATGGTCGGATAGTTTTGAAAATGAACGGATACTTTTTAGAAAATGGCAGCCAAACGATCAACCGATTCACGCCAAACGGTCGACCATTTCCTCAGAACGGATGACCGTTTTCATTTTTCGAAAAGTCTTGAAAATTTTATTTGTGACTTTGATAAAAATATTTTATGCAAGTGATATCAACATAGTTTTTGTACATAAAACTATTTTTGAGCTTCGTCCATTTAATGCTAAAAATCAAAGAATTAGTACATTTACAATTTTATCTAGAAATCTATTCTTCGATCTTGAACTTTGAATCTTGAATTTCTTGAACTCTTGTATTGATTGAATTTGATCTTGACATGCTTGAGAGTTCGATTTGTAGCGCTTTGAATATTACTTGAAAATAGATCATTAGTA
This sequence comes from Forsythia suspensa, assembly GCA_023638005.1. NCBI lineage: Eukaryota > Viridiplantae > Streptophyta > Magnoliopsida > Lamiales > Oleaceae > Forsythia > Forsythia suspensa. The sequence continues at coordinate 30,473,624 of CM042674.1, read as the reverse complement.
AACAATATTAATTTGTTTGTTATAATCAAAACATTAAGGATTAAAGTTAACCATAGGTCAACATCTTTGGCTTGAGACATTCATTCACACGATGTCTCACTTTTCCACAGTTGTAGCAGTCGCCTTTGAATTTCTTAGTATTCTTTTTGTTGTCTTTCATTGGTGTATTACCAAAATGCTTTGATTTCTTGTTAGTCTTTGAACTTGATTCTACCACATTGGCTTTTGCCTTCCCAAACTGTCATCTACATTTTCTGTCAAACTTTTTGTTGTCTTCTTTTATCCTTAGCCAAATGATTAATTCTTCCAAATTCACCTCCTTACGTTTGTGCATGAGATAGTTCTTGAACTCTCTCCATAAAGGAGGAAGTTTTTTAATAATTGTAGCCACTTGAAACGACTCACTTAAAGTCATATTTTCAGCATGTAGGTCATGAAGAAGAACCTGCAATTCTTGAACATAATTGATAACGGTCTTTAAATCTACTGTTGACATCCAAAAAAAGGTTGTCAACAGAACCTCATCCAAAAGTGTGATTTTCCTTCACACTTGGATAGCCACGTGGTTTTGTGAGCCACTGTGATGTACCTGGAACCAAGTTGATAAGATGTTTGGATACGGAGAACACACGTTGGGGTAGAAGTGATGGCTTGAGGGGCCCTAATTGCTAACTTCCTAAGTGGTGTAGACACTTAAGTTAATCAGCATAGATGGCTTATGATTTATGTATAATGTAAGATTAGTTTTTCTCCTCCCTTTCTTGTTGGAATGGCTTTGGTATTTATAGATAACTTTCAACTGGTTGACCCTCTCATTTGATGTGCGATACGTGGCTCAATCTTTAAGGTCTTTGTGTCACATCTTAAGCATCACATCGGTGGCTTTAATGGAGTGGTCCTTTTAGCCACATGCTAAAGAGCTAGGATATGTGATAGGCCGTATTGGCAGGCTGTCCTACCACTCTTTGGATCTGACCTGCAGTGTTAGAGGAGGCTTTCTTCATACGCAACCGGGGCCGCCCTTCTCGACGGTAGAACCCACCTCTTTTTCCACACCTGCTCTCTATGACCTCCTCAGTGAGAGGGCTGGGTCACGTGAAGCGCCATGTACGGGTGGGCGTTGGGTGGTTCGGTTTGGATAGTGGAAGAACGAAACCACCCATTCATGTTCGGGTATTTTATAAAAAGAACCAAAATCGAACCTGATCCAGAACCATCGGTTCTGCTTCAATTTTGATTCTACCCGATTTTTTTATTTTAATAATTGTCATTTCAAACTAAATGCACAAATAAACAAAGTTTCTAAATCATAGGCACCAAAAAATAGCATGAAAAACATCTAATAATCCAATCATACTCCATGATAATAATTAATAAAATCTATGGTATCGGAACTACATCTAATAGCATGAAAAATATCCAATAATGAATCATCCAACAATACTACATCTAAATAGCATCCAAAAAGTGAACCAAAAACTAAAAATCAACTATAAAGAAGTAAGGGATAAACAACATAAAAAAGTCATCACAAAAAGCTTAACAATCTTCGAAAAATATAAGCAATAAACAAACAAAAAACATAGACAAATTTCTCTTCATCATCCATGGACCATGACATCGTCTTGTTTGCATCATCATTCACCTAGTTGTCCACACTACATGGAAAAAAAGTGTGACTATAAAGATATAAACAATATAAATGAATTATATAATGGAATTACTTATCATTATACCAACCATTTAATCAACAATTATTTGATTTGTGTATTTCCTAAACTCTACAATATATAATTAAAATATTATAATTAAAACAAGTGTAAAAAAATTGAACTTATCATATCACTAACATGGAATATGAAAAATTGTAAATATTGAAAAAATAATTAATCACGTGTCTCAATTTTTCGTAGAACTTCGTCTCTTCAATGCAAACTTCATCTAGAGGTACTCTTAAAAGTCTAGATTCTTCCCGTAACCAATTTTGTGTACAAATTAAGGCCTCAACAATTTTAGGAGTTAAAGAACTCTTAAATGAATCAAGAATTCGTCCACTGATAAAATGCACTTCGAAAGCCTCGAAAGCAAGCTGAGAGAGGCGGGGAATGACAAGCACATCTTTTGTAATGTCAGACAAAATTTTAAATCTTGAACTATTAATCTTCCACCAATATAAAATATCAAAATTAGGATTTGCAGGGTCTTTAGCACTTTCCACCAAATATTTTTGAATCTCATCTTTTTCAACTGAACTAATGTTATTTTTCATTTTCTTGTAACCCATGTCAACTTTATGAAATGCATCCAAATGATCATCATCATCCAAACTATCAATCAAACTTTTAATATTAGTATTACTCTCACCAATAGCAGCATACCGTACCCTGTATTCATTGTAGAGAGCATACAACAATTTTATCACTTCATTTTTCAAATCATTGACCTTGTTCGCATCATACAAAATGCCTGCGCAATATGTAACATACTCGAATTTGTACCTAGGATCAAACACAATTGCTAAAATTAACATCTTGTTCATTTTCTCAACCGTCCCCAATACTTGTCAAACTTCACCTTCATATTGTGTGCCATACTACTTAACATACCATCATCTTTATTACTCAATGTTGTGAGTGCATGTTCAATGTTACAAACTTCTTTGAAGTAAAGATTGGAAGTAACATGTAATGACGAACTAAACTTCAAAGTGACTTCATAAAATATTTTCAAAAATTTGGCAAAATTTCTACCTTTTTCCCAATCATCACTAGTCGGTGGCTCCTCTTTTTCTTGTCCACTTTCACGCTCATCAAAATATCTGTAATACAATCCATCATCTTCCTCCATTCGGTCAAATGATTTCTCAAAATTTAATGCACTATCCAACATTAAAAAAGTTGAATTCCATCTAGTAGGCACATCTAGGATGGCAAGCTTTTTGCAACCAATCTTTTCCCTTTCAACACAAGATTTGAACTTCATATACCTAGATGGATCTAAAATACTTGATTACAATTCGAATACTTGCTATGGAGCGATTAAACTCTTTCAACCCTTCATTAACAATCAAATTGATGGTGTGCACTGAACACCTAACATGTAAATAAGCACCACCTAAAATCATGCCCTCGACTTTCCAATTCTTCAATTTGTTTTTCACATAATTGACTGCCGTATTATTTGCATTTGCATTGTCAACAGTAATGGTTGACACGTGATATTCTCCAATCAAGCAAATATTTTTCAACAAGTTTTCATGTTGTCTCTCCTTTATGATTTGGAACAATTGAAAAGCTCAAAATCCTCTCATGCAATTTCCACTTACTATTAACAAAGTGTGCTGTGATTACTGTGTAATTGATGTCCAACAATATGTGGTAAGAGCAACCCTTTGCCTATTCTCAATAAGTTTATTCCTTAATGATTCTTTCGTCTCGTTGTATAGATACAACACATCCCTAGTAATTGTTCTTCAAGATAGAACTTCAAAGCTAGGGCACATTTTTTGCACAAAATCCATAAACCCCTTACCCTCCACAAAAGAAAAAGGCAACTTATCAATTACAATCATCCTAACCAGATATCTTTTACACTCTTCTTTATTGAACACCGAAGTCGTAAGATTCAACATGGCACCCTCACCATTACGAGTATTTATTCTTTTTCAAGGTTCTAAAAAACGTAAAGCGTGGCTAGGCGTAGAGGTCAAGTTTCAAGCTTTACGAGCCTAGGCGTAAAAAAACGTTTTTTAATTTTTAATATTATTTTGAATTTTTTATCATTTTAAAAGTCATTCAATAGTTAAAATAATACATACCAAACATCTAAAATTACATAATACTATATTTACTTAATAATTCCTATTATTATGCAATTTTCAAGTTTTCAAAAGGCAAAAACTAGACGTTTTTCATATTTTCAATTAGACAAGTCTTACTTAATAGATTTATAGGAACTTCATACATATATTTGAAGTTTCCAACAAAACAGGAAGTTTCAAAATCATAATTACATATTGAAGATATCATCATAGCTTAAATCTTATCTAACTCTTTATCGGACTCCAATTCAATATCTTCTTCTTCATCTAATTCGTCTTCCGTGTCATCGAAATACAAATCATTTTCTCGAACTCTCTTATTTCAATTTCAGCATTTCTACTACCTCTTCTAGGTTGTAAGATATCAATCTCTTCCTCCTCATCATCACACTCCTCTACAATCCAAGATTGTGCATTACTAGCATCACTTGCTAATAGAGTCTCTATTTTGTTGCCCTTCCTCCTCTTTTTGTTCTTCAACCTTGCATTAAATTGGACATAAACAAGATTGTTCATCCTTGTGGTGTCAAGTCTATTCCTTTTCTTGGTGTGTATCTATAAAAAAAAAAGAAAAAGAAAAAAGAAAAAAAGACATGTATGTTATTGTTAGCATCACAACAAATGTTTATAAAATATAAATAATGAAACAACCTAATTAGTAATTGGTAATTACCCCTTCAAAGGCACTTCAATTTCTTTCACAACCCGATGAACTAGTAGTCAAACCGAGGATCCTTTTTGCCATTGTCTTTAAATTTGGTATTTCATTGCCATAGAAGTCCCACCAACTCACTAATAAATAATTAAATATAAATGAAAGAGAAAAAATTGTTAAATATATAATCATATATAAAATATAATAAATTAATATCATGAAGAAAAAGAGAATAATATTAACATACCCGAATTGTAATTTGCATCATTGTTTTCACATCCACTTGTTGCTAGCTTTCTTCCGAATGAACCTTCTTTTTGAACATATCTTTGTAACTCGGTATTTATGACATGATGTTGCATTTGAACATTGGGAAAAAATTTCTCAACACACACAATCAAATTATTTGTCATCAATTGATCATCTTTGATACGTGGATTCTTGAAGAAATAGAACGGATTCAAAAAATAAGCCGTTGTATGAAGTGGACTATCAAGGCGACCCTTGATTTTTGTATCAATAATGTCTAAGATTGGCATATAGTCACACTCCCTCTTCAATGTCTTTTTGATTTCATCTTTTGCCTTTAGTAGCTCTCCATAAACAAAGCCCATTGAAGGCTTTTCTTCTCCATCAACAAGTCTAAGTACTTTCACTAGTGGAGTGAATATCCTCAAACACAACTCTATGGAATTCCAAAAATCATTTGGAACAACAATATTAAATGCCTCTTTTCCCTTTTTGCTCCTAGACCATTTCGTGTTATCCCATTCATTGCTAGTCATCATATTTCTCAACTCTTGTTTTTTATCAAGCAAACTTTGCAATGTTAAGAAAGAGGTTGCAAATCTAGTGACTCCCAGGTCTAACTATCTCTTTTTTTGTGAACTTTCTCATCAATGCTAAAGTCTTGTGATGTGCATAGATGAAAATAGTGAAATATTTTGCCTTGTTAATTACTCCCTTGAAGTTAGGAAGTTTAGAGATTCCTTCAAGTATAAGATTTAAGGTGTGAGTGCCACAAGATGTCCAAAATATATTAGGCCTTTGTAATTCTAACAATTTAGCATGACCATATTATTGGAAGCATTATCGGTTACAATTTGAACAATATTTTCAATCCCAACATCTTTAATATATTCATTGACATAGTCAAATATGTATTGACTGGTATGAGCATAATTTGAAGCTTCATTTGATGAAATAAATGTGGTCCCCAACTTACAATTCACACACAAATTCATGATACTTCTTCTTTTTCTATCACTCCAAGCATCGGTCATGATTGAACACCCATTATTTTTCCACTCTTCTTCTTGCTTCTTTAGAGTTTCTTTTGTTCTCTCCACTTCTCCCTTCAAAAGAGGCTCCCTTAGTAGGTATTGGGAAGGAGGAGTGTAACCCGGACCATATTGACCAAGAGATTCAACAAATTGTTTAAAACTATCATTGTCAATGGCATTAAAAGGAATTCCGGCTTCATATACCCATCTTGCCAAATATTGATGAACCTCTAATAACCTTTTCTTAGAAATTGCATCGTTCATATTTTGTTGTCTAAATTTCTTATTTGCACCCATAGACGTATCATTGACGTTGGTAGATCTTGCAAATTCATCTATAGGACCCACATTAATAGGCCTTCTCCTAGTCTCTCTTTCAATAATAGAAATTTCATCATCTTCTTCCTCATCTATTGTAGGCAAAGATATGGCCACATCTTCCCTCAACTTAGCATCTTTCACTAGCTTCTCTACTTTTTTAGACTTATTTTCTTTAATCGCGTCAACACACTTGGCTTTTTGTTCTTCACTTGCTCTAGGACATGATGCCACACCTCCTCTTCATTCCCGCTACGTGGATTTATGCCTATAAATTTCCCCCCTAGTAACTTTATCACATAATATGCATTTCACATTATTAAGATTCTTAGGATCTACCAAAACCACGGTTTCCCATCCAACATCTCCGGATTCTCTTTTTAGTTGACTCACATTGGATTTAGATGCCATGGAAAAATCATCTTGTTCCATTTCTTCCTAAAAAAATTGAAACAATAGAAAATTTATAAATATTTGGGTTTAATTATTTCATTTATATTTGGAATGACATACAATAATCATGAACAAATCACTATTAAACACTTAACAAATAATGAAACATAAATAATCTCTTTTACACATTTTATCAAACACTTGAAAAGCTAGAATACAATATCACAAACTCAAAATAAAAATAAACTTCTATACAATATCACAATACAATTTATTATTCATTTAATATCTTATACCAAATGTCCAATAATAACAAATTATTTTGAAAATCAAATGAACAAGAAGCAAAAAAGAAAAACAAAGAATATTTTTTTATGAAATATAAATAATAATTAGAAATTAGAAACATACATACCATGGGTGATTAATGGAAGAACCCAAATTGTCTTCAACTTTTAATTTTCACCAAGAACTCAAACAAAAACCCATTTTTTACAATAGGAACTCAAAAGTCAAAAGTTGAAAATCCAAAACTCAAAAGTTTGGTTCACTGTTCACGCCAACTACACATAAGTGGCAATAGGGATTAAACTTTTAGTATTTTACACTTTCATTTTCCCCATTTATATTATATTATTTATCTCTTTTGGTCCAAAAGTTTTGAAAGCCTACAATTTACCATTTAAGTTTTAGTTTTGGACTTTTATATGTGTATAAAAAAATTATAATAAAGCGCGCCTAGGCGCGCCTAGGCGCGCACTAAGCGGTCAAACAAAGCAGTTGACCGCTTAATTCAAGCTTATTGCCTAAGCGAGGCGTTTTGTTCACGCTTCGCACCTAGGCGCGCTTTTTAGAACAATTGCTTTTTTCTATTTAACGTCTTTTGATTTTCATCAAATTGAAGACTCTTATATGCGTAACAACTATCAAGATGCTACCACATACTAGAAGTTCCAACCTTAGATGAATTACTTTGAAGGACTTTCCCACAATAATTATATTTTGAATTTTCTCCCACATTAATCTTAGTAAAATGCAACCAAATTGCTGATCTTGTCTTTCTATTCTTTTTAGTTTCAAATGTATTGATATTCATATACAACAAGACAACAATTAAATATTTTAAGATTGTATCAACACACAAAAATAAAAATCCAGAACAATGGAAAATTAATAATTTAAAATTTTCACACAAACTAAAACAAAAATGGAAATTTAATATTTTTGCACAAACATAATATCTGAAAATCATAAAACAATTTGTAATTTAAAAAAAAACAATTAATTGAAGATTTACCTCCATTTCAGCTTATTGGTAAGAAAATCTGAAAAAAATAAAATAAAAGGTAACAAACAAATATAAGTGAAAATGTTGAATAGAAGGTAAAAACAAAAAACATGATTTTTTCGAATAGTTTAATGAATACCAGCTGTGGTTGCCACCGTCGACTGGAATGGTGCCGGTATACTTCACCTATTCTTCTTAATCTCTCATTAATCTCTCTATTTAGCTATTTTGTGGGTGAAAAATGAAAGTTAAAGATTTAAATTTTAGGGATTTTAGGGTTTCACTTTGAGGCTTGACATTTTCGAACGTTTGGAGACTAGAGTTTTGGTTTTCATTTGCAAATTGCAAACATTTGCCCTTATGCCCGTGGAAATGTGAATTAAATTATTAGTCAATAGTTATTTTCATACTTTTGGTCCCTGATCAATTAGTCAATTTTGAAAATGGGCATTGGGCAATGCAAATGAATTATTGGGTCGAAATGGGTTCATCACTAATGGATTCATGGGTTAATTGGTTTTCCTTTGGGCTTTGGAAGTAATGTGTATTGGAGTTAATTTGGTAAAGAAAATATGAAAAGTAAAAAAAAAAAATTCAAATATGAAAATTTAATTTTTTTTTTGAATTTTCGATTTTAAACGGTATCCAGGCGGTCCGAATCTGCTTGTTCTCGGTTCTTTACAACCAGATTAAGTTATTAGTGATAGAAATCGAACTGGATCTACTGATTTAGATCATGTTCCAATTTGGGAACTTCGATTCTGGATAAAATGTCCACCCATAGCGCCATGCATTCTTTACTACCTCTTCGAACAGAGGGTTGTCCACATGGAACGCCACGTGGACAGGGAGCGTAATAATAGTTCCCCAAGTCCAAGACCCGCGTCATTCATGAGAAGTGCTGGAATTGGCAAAAATGATGGGTCGGGCAATGAAATAGTGCTGAAGTAAACATTGATGACGCTAATGGGTCACGTGGAGCATCATGTAGAGTCGTGGGTGTTAGGTAGGAACAAATGCTCATGAGGGGACATGTGTGTTAGGTGGGAACAATAGTCCCCCAAGTTCAAGACCCCATCATTTATGAGAAGTGTTGAACTTGGCAAAGATGTGGCCATCATTACGCATTCGTGAAGCCTCCTGCATCTGCAAAAGATGAGTACCAATTTGGAAAGAGTCTCGATTGTAGAGGCTGATTTCTATTGGACAAGTCCCGGCTGAGAAGTGCCTACTTGGGGTGAAGCTTCTATGAACGAATATGCGTCGGTAGAAGACCAGTCCCAATTTGGGAAGATGCTCGATTGCAGAGGCTAAGCTTGATGATTCAGGCAACAATGGGTTATAGGTTAATTGGTTTTCCTTTGAGCTTTGGGAGTAAGGATTAATAGAGTTAATTTGGTAAAGAAGAATATGAAAAGTAAAAAAAAAAAATCAAATCTGAAAATTAATTTTTTTTTGAATTTTTCAGTTCTAAACCGGATATTCAGAACTGGTCCAGAACTGTCGGTTCTCGGTTCTTTAGAACCAGATTCAGTTATTTAGTGATAAGAATCGAACCAGATCTGCTGATTTCGATCCTGTTCCAGTTTGGAAACTTCGGTTCCGGATAAAATGTCCATCCCTAGCGCCATACATTCTTTACTATCTCTTCGAATAGAGGGTTAGCCACGTGGAACACCACATGGACAGGGAGCGTAACAATAGTCCCCCGAGTCCAAGACCCGCGTCATTTATGAGAAGTGCTGGAATTGGCAAAAATGATGGGTCGGGCAATGAAGCGGTGCTGAAGTAAGCAGTGATGACGCTAATGGGTCATATGGAGACGTGGGTGTTGGGTAGGAACAAGTGGTCATGCGGGGACATGTGTGTTAGGTGGGAACAATAGTCTCCCAAGTTCAGGACCCCCGTCATTTATGAAGAGTGTTGAACTTGGCAAAGATGTGGCCATCATTATGCGTTTGTGATGCCTCCTGCGTCTGCAGAACACAAGTACCAATTTGGGAAGAAGCTTGATTGTAGAGGCTGTTTCTATTGGACGAGTCCTGGCTGAAAAGTGCCTACTTGGGACGAGGCTTCTATGCATGAATATGCATCGGCAGAAGACCAGTCCCAATTTGGGAAGATGCTCGATTGCAGAGGCTAAGCTTGACGATTCAGGCAATAATACATCTAATGATTACCCAAGTATGAGAAGTATAGAACGTGTTGTTGGGCGTGCTGAAAAGACAGTTGCAAGTAATATTGGCATTTATTATGGGAGTGTGCGTTTCCTTTGGCGATGCCCTGTTCTTGCACGTGGAAGCCACCGTCTGATTCCAACTAGTGATTGAGATGACTTCTATGAGATTGTTCGTATTCAATGGTTGGGATGTAGGTTTAAATTCAATAGTACAGATGAATCTTGTTAAGATCCAACGGTTGGGGTGATTGGGCTTCATCCTATAAATAGAGATGGTTATTCATTTATTTTCTTTCTTTAAATGTTGCCATATCCAAGCCCTAATCAAGAAATTACTCCGGCGAGCCTAATTTTTGGTGAGAGGAAGGAATTTTGGATCACTCTGGTCTTGACTTCTAGAGAGCCTCCAATGTTTTAGGTATATGCTATAACCCTAGCTATCATTTTGATTATCTTTTAGTTGCTTTGTTGTTGACTAGCCAAGGATGTCCATAAACTCCAACTCTAGTAAACCCTTGGGTGTTGTTGCCATCATAAGTTCCAGAGTTAGCTGAGGTACTGCCACTCCGAAGGGTAGATACGTGTACATGGGAAAAAATTGACATCATCGGGCATGACATACTGGATTGGTTGGGGGCGGACCGGTACCACCAGCTCGATGTTTGTTGGTAGGTAGGCGGCCATGGACTTTTCTTCGATTGATAACAAGTCAGATTTGGAAACACTAAGGCGGACCTTCTGGGTGCTGATGACATCTACTTCCATGTGCTGAAGCCCCATGAGAGGCCTTTTGTTCCTAGGAAAGGTTGTGTGGTCCTACACTTCCACTCATTTAACGCGGGGATGAGGCTCCCTCTAGACCCATTTTATTGACGGGTTATCAGGTCGTATAGGCTAGCACCGAATTAAGTGGCCCTGAACGGCTGGAGCCAAATGGCCAGGAACCTATATTTTTGGTTTAGGTACTCCCTAGGGTTTGAGATGCCCATCCACATGTTTCAAATAGTGTACTTGTCGTAGAAGCTTTCGAGAAAGAAAGACAAAGAAGAAGAAGAGGTGGTCGGTATTACTTGGTCCTTGGGAGGCCCATAAACGTCTCGTCTTGGATTGTCCATCGTCGATTAAATTATGGAAGAAGACATAGTTTTGGGTATCTAGAAATTGGCAGAGGGTAATGGATGCCCCGAAGCCGGAGCTAGATGTGTCGGACGTGTATGGAATAGCGAGTGGATAGCTCGGATGGGTGGTGGCGTAGGTAGCAAAACTTAGACATATGACTGATGGTTTTTTGCTTTGTATAGATGCCTACCTACACTGTAAACTAAAGGAGGGGGAGCTAGATATTCTTTGAACAATATGCGAAGAAGCTTCCGAAGAAAGGCGCTTTGAGAGGCTTATTAAAGCTCCAAGGTATTTGATAGAACTTGGTCAAATGGCGTCAAAAGGTATGATTTTTGCGTCACATGTGGTTAGTCCACTGCTTTAGGGCTTCATCTAATTTTTCTCATTTTTTTAGCTGACTTTGAACAAGGCAAGCGTCCCACTCTCCCATGGCGCAATTGATGGGTGCGCGCATGACAAAGCTTCTTTCGGGGTCTTCTGAAGATGCCCAAAGAAGAAGGTGATTGAAGAGATCACCGGAGGCTGCTCCTAAATGTCGGATGCCCCATGCCTAGAGTCAAGGCGAGAGGTAAGGATGAGGAAGAGGTGGCCCCCTTGACCAAGAAGCCTAGGGTTAGGACCTCGGGGTTACAAAAACTAGAGAACCTTAGTTGAGGATCATCTCGGCCCACCTTGACGAGGCTAGTGGAGGAAAAAAGTTACCGACGAGGGTGCCACGGAGAAAAAGAGTAAGGACCCATCTTAGGGCAATACGGTGGCGTGGATGTTGAAGACGTGGTCTGCTTGGCTTCCCGGAGCCCTTACAAAGGACCTATCGCCATCGCCACTGGAGTGGTTGTGCTTGGTGACGCTTCGCCTAGGGTTGGGCACGGGTCGGGTTGGGTGGGTTCGGGCCCAACCCGACCCCCAAACCGACCAAGTCGGTTTGGAAAATATTGAAACCAAAGCCCGACCCGAGTCGGTTTGCGAAAAACCGAATAACCGACCCGAACCGATCGATTCGAGTCGGAGTCGATTTTTTTTTTTTTCCAAACCATTTGTTATGTTTAACATTAAGCGTAATAAGATATGTAACACTCTAATTTGGCCAATTTTGTAAGAACATGAGTTGTTATATTTCAAAAAAAAATAGCAATATTTCATCAATACATTATACACATTACAAATTTACCCTGTTCACATAAATCGAAATATACAAATGAATTGAAATACAAATTTACAATTTACACAATTTCATAAGAAACAAATGAATCGAAATATATTTGACCCTATTCAATATAGCAACAACAAGTCCACAACATAAGATAAGAGTAATTCCAAATTACGTGTTTCACACTTTAACATACTAAAGATACCACCACATAATCGCATTCATAAATTTAAATAAAGCACACATCAATCAACTAAAGTAAAATATTACAATTATCCAACAAGCAGTAAAATAATAAAAGTAAAAATATTACAGTTATCCAAAACAAGAAATAGTGAGAATTACAACTTTACAACATTCTTCTCTTCAAAATAATCCAATTGTAATTCTCTTCCAAAAACCACTATATTTTCCAAACCTACATTGGAAACAATATATCACACTAAATTAATAAGTCGTTCGTTATTTAATTAGAGATTGGAAATGTAATAACTTTATACACGAAAATAGTTAAGGCATAAAAAATATTACTTACCTAAAACATTTAACATATGCATGAATCACTTCTCATTCTTTGGACTCTTTATTCTTCGTGATTGTCTCAAAGTTCTATAAAATCAAAAATAATAGTTGAACAATCAATAAGTGAATATACAAACACATATAAGTAACAAAAATAATGTAAATATATAATGTTTAATTACCTTCACCCAATTTGTTATAATACTCCACATCTTCCATATAAAATCGTTTCTTCACTTGGAGTAGATTTGAGCCAATTTGTGTGTTAACCAAAACCTCAACCATTTTCGGAGTTAAAGAACTACGAAAAGGGATCGAGATTCTTCCTCCAATACTAAAAGCACTCTCTGAAGCCACTTTGTGGACACCGAATTGCCAACACATCTTTTGCAAGTTTGGACAAGATAGTGTACTTGCTTCCATGTACCCTCCACCAATTGAGGACATCAAAGTCCTTAATATCTACGTTCTCACGACCTTCTAACAAGTACCTTTCTAAGTCATTTTTTTAGTTCAACCGAGGTCTTTTGCTGCAAATTTTTTCTTAAACTTGACAAACAAACGAAGACCCACTAGAAGCGATGCCTTACATGACTTGCGAAGAAAATCCACTTGTGGAATCTACATCCCTAATCTCTTCACTTGCTTTGAGTATTCCTTCAAACCGAACATACCAATCAAAATTGTCATCAAATTATCCTTCACCCCATCATCATGGCACGACCAACAATGTCATCATTATAAATATGACAAAAACAATACTCAATGTAATCCAATTTGTATCTAGGATCAAGCACCGTAGCAATCAACAACATTTGGTTTACATTGTCCATCTTTCCCAATACTTGTCAAACTTACGTTTCATGTTATTAGCCATTTCACTCAAAAAGAATCTCCACTAGATCTCCAACCCTTTAAATCGGCTACAAGTGAACATACTTCATGAAGATACCTTTGTGGAACTAACATGTAATGAAGTGCTAAATTTTAAAGTAACATCATAAAAGCTCTTAAGAAATTTAACAAAAATCGATGCATTTTCCCAATCACGGATTGTAGGTGGTCCACCCCTTCTTCTACCCCCATCATCCTCTCGAAAATACCCTAAGAAATGTCCATCATCCTCTTCTAATCGCTCAAAAGCTTTCTGATACTTCAAAGCAGCCTCCAACATCAAATAGGTAGAATTCCACCTAGTAGGCATATCTAGAAATACAATTGATTTTGATTCAATCTTTTCTTTGGTTGCACACTCTTTCAATTTTTCGTATCTCGCAGGCGAAGATTTAACATATTTAACTGCATTGCGAATACTAATTATTGAATCATGTGCTTCCTTTAGCCCCTCACACACTATCAAATTCACAATATGTGCACAACACCTCATATACAAATATTTGCCATCCAAAACACAACTATCAATGCCCCAACCCAACATCTTCCGTCTCAAATATGAAATTGCCGTTTCATTTGCACTAGCATTGTCCACCGTAATTGTGAACACCCTATCAATGCCCCATTCTTGTAAGCAATTTTCAATCAACTTTCCAATTGTTTCACCCTTGTGATTAGATATGACACAAAAATTCAAAATTCTCTTTTGAATCATCCAATCAGAATCAACAAAATGGGCGAAGAGAGACATATAATTTATGTTTTGAATAGATGTCCAAGTGTCTGTAGTAAGAGAAACCCTTTGTCTTTGGGTGATAAATATATTTCTCAACCTTAATCTTTCATCCAAAATAGTTGATAAATATCTCTAACAACAGTTATACGAGATGGTGGTTCAAACTTAGGACATGCTACACTACAAAAGTGTCTAAATCCACTACCCTCAACAAAACTAAAAGGTAATTCATCAAGAATCACCATCTTAGCACATGCAAATCTACATGCTTCCTTACTAAACCCAATTGCCATAAGATTACTCCCACCACCCTCTTCTCTTTTGTCAAAACTTAAGATTTTTTGTCGTTGGTCTTCAACTCTTCCCGGATATTTCTTACAATGACTAGTTAAATGCGCCCTTAAAGTACTTGTACCACATTTCTTAGCCCCACAAGCATAAGATTGTCCACAATACATACACTCACACCTAACATCTTCCGCATTTGGATCCCCTAATATTGTGAAATGATCCCAAACCTCTGACGTTTTTCTAGAAGTTTTTCTCTTACCTAAAGTTGATGGTGGAAGTGGAGGAATACTTGTAGGATCTGTACCTGTGTTTGTTGTTGACGGAGTGGCACCAGTAGATTGAAATTCGCCGTCCATGTCCATCTTGAAATCTACAAATTAACATGAAGTTGAATGAAGAAATCAGAATCAAGGAAGGACACGAGTCGTTGACAATGTCAAAGGGTAATGCATTCTTCCAAATGAAAACACATGCACTCATTGGTTGTACAGTTTAGTTTTAATGTAAATAATATGATAACATTAAAATTCAATGTTTAATATTTTCTTGGAAAAATGAGAGGTTGCAGTGTTGCTTGGATTTGTTAGGCGGCCCGATCTTGATATTTTGCCCAGTTGCCCATTCTCTACTTGCATGATTTCTTCGGGATTACGCTACTTTCTTGCAACTTGTATGTTGCAAATTTCTAATCCTTATCAATAACCCAAAGATAACATTTGAAATAAATAATCAGATCCAACTTGACATTTGTGCACATTTCATCCATAAATAAAATTCACACTACATGACACGTTCAATCTTCAAATCCACCAAAAAACAGTGGACTGTATTAGCAGTTTTCTGCTCAATCTTGATTGCTGGATTAATGAATACATTCAATCTTTTTTTTTTGTTTTTTAATATTGATTTTAATGTAAAATATCACATGGTCGAATCTGAAAATAATAATCTAACATACAAAATTTAATTTACTTTCTTTAACATGTAAGCGATTTATGATAAAATTTTATATCAACGAGTTTAAAATTTTAAAGCGAATTTAACATCCACGAACAAACCTTCATTTTATATAAATTTTAAGTTTTTAACAACACAAAATCATTCAAAAATAAAAAATTTACACAGCCGATCCGGGAGAGCGAGAGATTGATTACACAGGTCCATTGTGTCGAGAGATTGAAGAAATTACACAAGGAGATAATGAAGGAGAGACCGAGAGATTGAAGCTTAAATCGAGGGGCGGTTTGAAGATCGCGTCCCATGGCCATGGATTTGGAGTCCAGGTGTGGTCTGCGAGTGATGAAGATAACGAGATCACGAGGCGATTGGGTCGGTGAAGATCACAGATTCACGGTGGAGACGGGGTGAAGATCACAGGTTCACACACAGTGGAGTCACCGGTCGCCGGTCGCGGACTGAAGATTTCCCAATCAGGTTAGGTTTAGCCGTTTAGGTTTTCAATTTTTTCCTTGATTTGAGAATTTAGATCCAAATTTCCAAAAGCTTGAATGTTTAATTGATTAACTTAACTCATTGCATTTGCCTCATTCTTGGTAGTGGTACGAATTGGGTTTGAGAATTGGGCCATCAGCTATGGGTTGGGCTTGGGTTTGGGTTCAAGCTAATAAGTAATAACTAAGATTCTTAATTAAGTTAGAAAATTAAAAAAAAAAAAAAATTCATTCCTACGGGTCAGTTTGGTCGGTTTAGGGTCGGGTTGGTTCTTCCAAACCGACCCGTCCCACCCGACCCGACAACAAAATTTTTTTTGGAACCCGAACAACCCGATTTTCTTGGAAAAAGCCCGACCCAAACCGACCCGGTCGGTTTGGGTCGGGTCGAGTGGTGGTTTGGCGCTTTTTGCCCACCCCTAGCTCGCGAAAGAACAAGGTTAAGGCAACGAAAAGGAGAAGGTGGTTGTGGACCTTCCATCTTACGGTGGAGAACATGACATAAAAAGAATTGGTTGGGAAGGATGGGCAAATGATTCCCAACAAGGACATAAGGGACCTGGATCTTCAAGTTACCCTAGGAGCCCGGGCTTCAATATATATGTCCCACACGACTAGAGGGCCTTTATCATTTGAGGCGGCATGGAAGATTTGTTGGAGGCTAGTATAGCATGTTCCATTCGTCTTGCCTCGCCTGGATGAAATCTCCTCAATGCTTTGAAGGAATACAAGAAAAAAAATGGCCCAAGTGGTATAAGAGGCGTCCAAGATGGCTGGGTCTTGATGGCATCTACTTCTATGTCTTTGAAGCCCATGAGAGGCCTTGTATTCCTAGGAAAGGTTGTGTGGTCCCACACTTCCACTCATTTAACGTTATGAGGCTCCCTCTGACCCATTTTATTGACGGGTTATCGGTCGTATAGCAATTTGCTTCGAATCAAGTGGCCTGAGCAATTTTGGAGCCAAATAGCCAGAGCCTATATTTTTGTTGAGCACTCCTCAGGGTTTAAGATGCCCATCCACATGTTTCAAATAGTGTACTTGTCGTAGAAGCTTTCGAGGAAGAAAGACAAAGAAGAAGAGGTGGGCGGGGGATTACTTCGGTCCTTGGGAGGCCCATAAACACCTCGTCTTGGATTGTCCATCGTCGATTAAATTATGGAAGAAGACCTAGTTTTGGGTATCTAGAAATTGGCGAGAGGGTAACGGATGACCCGAAGCGAGCTAGATGTGTCGACGTGTATGGAATAGCGAGTGGATAGCTCGGGTGGGTGGTGGCGTGGGTGGCAAAACTTAGACATATGACTGATGGTTTTTTGATTTGTCTGGATGCCTTCCTGCACTGTGAACTAAAGGAGGAGGAGCTAGATATTCTTTGAACAATATACGAAGAGGCTTCTAAAGAAAGGCGCTTTGAGAGGCTCATTAAAGCTCAGGGTATTTGGTAGAACTTGGTCAAATGGTGTTAAAAGGTATGATTTTTGTGTCATATGTGGTTAGTCCACTGCTTTAGGGCTTCATCTAATTTTTCTCATTTTTGTAGCTGACTTTGAACAAGGCAAGCGTCCCACTCCCCCATGGCGCAATTGACGGGTGTGCGCATGAAAGAGCTTCTTTCAGGGTCTTATGAAGATGCCCATAAGAAGAAGGTGATTGAAGAGATCAGTCGAGAGGCTGCTCGTAAATGTTAGATGCCCTGCATGCTGAAATTTGGCGATGAGGGTAAGGATGAGGAAGAGGTGGCTCCCTTGACCAAGAAGCTGGGGTTAGGACCTCGGGGTTACAAAAACTGGAGAACCTTAGTTGAGGATCATCTCGGCTCACCTTGACGAGGCTAGTGGAGAGAAAAAGTTATCGATGAGGGCGCCAAGGAGAAAAAGAGTAAGGACCCATCTTAGGGTAATGCGGGAGGCGTAGATGTTGAAGACGTGGCTGCTGGCATCCCGGAGCCCTTTACAAAGGACCTATCAGTTACTGCCACTAGGGTGGTTGTGCTTGGTGACGCTCCGCCAAAGAACAAGGTTAAGGCAACGAAAAAGAGAAGGTGGTTGTGGACCTTGCATCTTCTGGTGGAGAACATGACATAGAAGAATTGGTTGGGAAAGTTGGGCAAATGATTCCCAACAAGGACATAATGAACCTGGATCTTCAAGTTGCCCTAGGAGCCCAGGCTTCAATAGATATGTCCCACATAGCTGGAGGGCCTTTATCACTGAGGGCGGCATGGAAGATTTAGTATAGTGTTCCATTCATGCTGCCTCTGCCCAGATGAAATCTCCTCAATACTTTGAAGGAATACAAGAAAAAAATGGCCCAAGTGGTATAAGAGACGTCCAAGATGGCAAAGTTCCGCGTAGCTCCGAACAGCATGATGGCGATGGCAACGAGTGCCAAAGTCGCCTACCAGAAGATGAGCTAAGACCTAGCCAACGCTGAAAGCAATATTGTCGTTTTAACAAAAAGGCTAGATGATCCTCTTAATGCCCAAGTGATTATCTCTGCTGCCTTAGAGAAAGCAAATAAGAAGAAGAAGGCGCTACAAGGGGAGGCATTTGCTTGACTCACGAGGTAGGTAGAAAAGTCAAGGGGAGGTGTCGTCTAGTTAGAGTGAGATCTCAACACTTAAGGCTGACTTGGAGGCCTCTGGGAGGAGAAGGTTGGATGCGGAAAGGGTGTATGTCAACCTCTTGGCCGAGAAGAAGATGCTTGAGGAGAAGCTGGCAGACGCGGAGGTTGAGTTTACTGCGAATTTTCATAAAACTGAAGCGTATGCCAACTTCTCAGCATCTTTTGCAAAGGTTGGGCAGCAGGAGGTGATTGCGGCTCTTCACAAGGAATTTTCCAGCCTTGACATTGCTCTCCTAGAAGCGAAGTTCCCCCACCATAGAGCTGGGTGACGACGAGGACGGGGCCCCATCTCATTATTAGACTTAAAAGAAATTGTAATTTATATTTAAATATGTTGCATTGTACTTAATGGAACATTTTTTTGCAATTGTACTTAGTGGTGCTAATGTGAAATGGAAATATCTGTGTCTACATTAGTGACTAATTAAGCGCGTATGTTGATGATTTGATTACAGTTTGTAGTACTCTGAGGCATATGTAAAACAGAGCTGATTTAAACAAATAAACAAAGATGGCAGAATTGCATCTTCGATTGACAAACAAACAAAACAAATACTTTCGATAACAAAAACATTGTCAGTATCGTTCTATTGGTAGTACTTTCGCATGTACTCCACGTTCCAGGATGGGACATCGTCTTTCCAACCATGTCATGTATGTGATATGTCCTCGGGCATATTTCTCTGCTGACGCGATAGGGCCCTTCCCAATTGGGACCCAAAGTCCCCACTCTCGGGCTCTGTGGAGGAGATGAAGACTCTTCTGAGGAATAGTTAGTCCAAGCAAAATGCCCTCTTCCTAATCTTTTTATTGAAGTAACTAGCCATCTTTCTTTGGTATGCGGCCAACTTTACCTGGGAGTTATCTCTTCGTTCATCCAAAAGATCCAACTCTACTTGGAGGGCATCGTTTGTCACTTCGTTAAAGAACAAACGACGAGGCGAGGGGATGCCTATTTCGATCGGACTCATGGCCTCGGATCGATAAGCCATGGAGAATGGAGTTTCTCATGTCCCCATTTTGGCTGTGGTTCTGATTGCCCATAAGAAGTGGGAAAGTTCATCTACCTAGCCCCCTTTGGACGTTTTAAGTTTTCGCTTGAAAGCATACTTGATTGTCTTGTTTACAGTTTCTACTTGACCGTTTTCCTGGGGGTGATGAGGGCTAGATAAGTTTTTTACAAGTCCTAGCTCTTCGCATAGGCTCATGATTTTCTTGTTGTCGAACTACCTAAAATTATCGAAAACCAATGAGTGGGAGACTCCGAACCTCAGATGATTTTTTTCCATATGAACCTGGAAGTGTTAGCCTCGGTGATCTTCATTACTAGTTCAACTTCAAACCACTTTGTGAAGTAGTCATTGGTGACTATAGCGTGGCATGCATTGCCTCTTCCCTAGGCATTGGGCCTATAAAGTCTATTTTCCACTTGGCGAAGGCCAGGGGCTATACACTGTAGTTAGCTCTTGATGAGGCTGTTGTGGGATTGTAGTAAAGCACTGGCATTTGTCACACTTCCTCTTATGGAGCAGGGAATCTTTCTTTAAAAAAGGCCAAAAATAGCCCTACTTTAAGCTTTTTTGGGCCAAAACTATGCCTCCGACATGGTAGCTGCATATTACCTCGTGGACCTCCCTGAGGATGTATTCTGCCTCCTTGTTGCCTATGCACCTTATGAGGGGCATGTAGTATCCTATTTTATAAAAGATGTCATCCAATAGTACGAAGTGTGCTGCCATTATCATCAGCTTTTGGGCCTTTTCCTTATCGCTAAGGAGGACTTGATCCTTCAAAAATACGATGATTGGTTACATCCAAGAGGAGATCCCTTCAATCCACATTACCTCTATAAGAGCTTCTATAGAGGGCTCGGCGAGGTGTTTGATTGGAACTATCTTGAGGAGCTCTAAATCCCTGCTGCTTGCAAGTTTTGACAGTGCATCAACATTGACGTTGTTCGCCATCGGAACCTGGACAAGCTCAAACTTATCGAAGCACGGGATAAGCTCTCTCACTAGCATAAGGAAAGAGGCCATTCATTTTTCCCTAGCGGCGAAGCTCTTATTAACCTAGCTTACGACCAATTGAGAGTCGATTCTGACTAACAACCTATGTGCCTGTATTTCATTAGCTAGGTAGATTCTAGCTAGTAGGGCCTCATATTCTGCAACGTTGTTCGAGGTTTTAAAGTCAAACTTGATTGCACAATTTAGCTTGTAGCCCTCGGAGATAGTAAGTACAACCCCGACCCTTGAGTCCTCATTTTCAGAGGACCCATCAACGAAGAGACACCATGTAGGAGATTCGGGAGGGTTCATTGGGACATCCACCTCGAGAGTGTTGGCGAACTCTGCTACAAAATCTGTGAGTGCTTGTTCTTTGATGGAGGCCCTTTGTTTAGAAAACAATATCAAACTAGCTAAGCTCGACAGCCCATTTCAATAGCCTTCTCGAGGCGTCTGAATTTTGCATGACTTACCTTAGGGAAAAGTTGGTGAGCACGTGGATGCTGTGGGACTGGAATGAGGGCCTCAACTTTCTTGAGGTAGTGATGAGCGATAAGGCTAGCTTCTCCATATCGGGGATAACATGCCTCTATCTCTATGAGGGCCTTGTTTACGTAGAAAACAGGTAGTTGGTGTTCTTCTTCTCGGACCAGAATCAAGCTCACCGATTCAGATGAGACTGCTAGGTAGAGTAGTAGAATATCTACTAACTTAGGTTTTTATAGCAAGAGAACCCGACCGAGGTGTTCTTTAAAGGCCTGAAACCCAACTTCGCATTCCTTAGTCCATTCGAATTTGTGACCCCACTTCCAGTGAGGCATTGTACATCTTTTGGCCTCCTAGGCGACTTTATTTCAATCAGTTCCTTGATCTTTTTAGGGTTGGCCTCGATGCCTCTTTGGTTGACCATATATCATAGGAATATTTCATAGGCAACCTCGAAGACACATTTCAGGAGATTAAGCCTCATCTGATAGGCTCTAAGGATCTAGAAAGTTTCTCCCAAGTGTTGTAAATGATCCTTGGCCTCCAAGTTTTAATCAGTGTGTTATCCACATAAACTTCCATGGTAGAGCCAAGTTGGTTGTTAACGAGTCGTTGGTAAGTTGCCCCAGGTGTTTTTCAAGCTGAAGGGCATGACCTTATAACAATAGAGTCTCATGTCTTTCACAAATGATGTGTGCTCCTCGTTTGGAGAGTACATCAGAATCTGGTTATAGCTTGAGTAGGCATCTATGAAGCTCAGAGTTCGTGCCCCGAAATGGCTTCGACCTGGTCAATCAAGGCAATGAGAAGCTATCCTTAGGGCATGCTTGGTTAACATTGGAGAAATCTATGCAAATTCTCAATTTTCGCTTTGCTTTTTAACCAGAATAGGATTGGAAACCCACTTTGGATAGCGGGCTTCCCGGATGAAGCCGTTTGTAAGAGCTTCACTAACTTTTCTTTTAAGGTATCAAAAAATGGCTGTCAACACGAACCTCACGCCTCTTCTTCCTAAGTGTGATTTTCCTTCACACTTGGACGACCACGTGATTTTGTGAGCCACTTTGATGTACCTGGAACCGAGTTGATAAGATGTTTGGATGCGGAGAACACATATGTGGCAGAGGTGGTGGCATGAGGGTCCCTAACTGCTAACTTCCTAAGTGATGTAGACACTTAAGTTAATCAACATAGAAGGCTAATAATTTATGTGTAATGTAAGATTATTTTTTTCATCCTCATTTTCTTGTTGGAATGACTTTGGTATTTATAGGTAAATTTCAATTGGTTGACACCCCTTCAATGTACGACACATGGCTCAATCTTAAAAGTCTTCGTGTCACATATTAGGCGTCACATCCGTAGTTTTAATGGAGGGGTCCTTTCAACCGTATACTAGGGAGCTAGGATATGTGACACGCCATATTGGCAGGCTGTCCCATCATCATTTGGATCTAACTTGCAATGTCAGAGGAGGCTTTCTTTATACGCAACTGGGGTCGCCTTCTGCAGCGATAGAACCCACCACTTTTTCTACACCTCATCTCCATGACCTCCTCGGTCAGAGGGGTGGGCCATGTGGAGCTCCATGCGTCTTTACTACTCCTCGAACAGAGGGTTGGCCACGTGGAGTGCCACATGGACTAAGAGCGTAACATCTACCATTTTGTAGTCTAAGAATTTTTCGACAATACATTTTTTTGTGCGTCCTCAGTTTTTTATCTTCTCTGTAAACACTCCCAAAGTTCTTTAGAAGATTTCATAGCACTATACACACAGTATAATGTGTTGTCCAACCCGTTCAGAATATAGTTTTTGCATAAAAAGTCCGAGTGCTTCTATGCATCCAAAGCAATAATCAATTCTCGGTTGTTCTCTCCTTCTTGCACTGTAGGAGAATCTTCTGAAAAGAACTTTGCCAAATAAAGTGTGGTGAGAAAGAACTGTATTTTCTGTTGTCATCTCTTGAAATCCACCCCGCTAATTTTTTTCGATTTCTCTCTATGAAATACTTGAGTCGATTGAATCGAAATAGTCATAGGTGGAACCCTCGTGGGTATACCATTAGTTGTGGGAACAACATTTGTTCCATTTGAATCTATTAATGTTATACAAACAAAAGTTAAACAATAAATTAAATTGAACAATTACTTAATAAAATATACTATTAACTAGAATTATCCCAAACATTATAAGTTTTATGTAATAATTTCGTACAAACTATTGTACATAAAAGAAAATAAGATAAAAGTGATAAAATAGAAAACAATTATCACTAAAAAGTAAATCACGTAAACTTAATTAATAAAAAAGCACAATTAGTAACATATATTTTAAATTATTCAAAATAGAATAAATTTAATTTTTGCACAAACTTCAAAGTGGACATAAAAAGTGATTCAGCATAAAACTTGATGAAAACCAGTGTAATGAGACAACTTTAATTCGCATGAGTGAATACAACACGCATTTAATACAACATGCATTTAATACTAAGTATAATATAATTATATGAAATACGCAGGGGCGGACGGGTTACATGGCGAGACCCCGCGTTCGTCTGTGCTGGAATTTTGCGAAAAAAATGGTGCGTAAAATGTTTTGGACCGCAACCCGGCCCAAGTTCTATAGCACAGTTCAACCCAGTCTAGATCCATTAGACTGGAATAAATTTTTTAAAAAAAAATTGTAGTCCAGGTCTAGCCCAATTAAATTGATCCATCACCCATTTGCAGTCCAATCTAAAAATCCAAAATCGGCTGAAATATGAAGAAATCTGAACAAAAGACCCAATACAGCAATACCCATCTAAATCCAAAAATCATATTCAATAAAAAAAATTAAGAAAGGAGAAAAAACCTAGAACAATAGAACGGGAATCTACAACCTACGAAACAAGAAGAAGAAGGCCGACTCCGTCACTCCAGTAGAACTTAGAAGCCGATTCCAATGAGTTAGCGATCCGTGAGTTAGCGGTCAAAGGCACGAAAAGTGAAGGGGGGTGAAGTGGCCGATTGAAGCTATAATCGTTATAATCATTTTCATTTTCCTTTTTATCATCTTCACCGCCATTATTATTTCGTATGTAGCAGAGGCCATAGCACTTAGCAAAGAGAAAACTTTTGAAATTTGCATTGTGTTTGTGTACTTTTGTATTTGTGCAATTGTGCTTATTAAGTTATTAGCTTATTACTTATATTATATTTAGGTAATTAGGTTAAATTGTTAATTAATAGTTTAATGATAAATTAGTTAATTAATACAATAGTACATTTATTACTTATTAGGCAAAATGGTTAATTAATTTTAGTTATTAGGTTAAATGGTTAATTATATTATTTATTAGTTATTAAATTCTATTATTATATTTACTTATTAATTATCTTTGTTGCTTGTCGGACTAATTATTATATTATTTCTAGTTGTTATTGTTTAAATTGTTGCCTTTGCCGGGCTAATTATTACATTGTTGTTGATAGTTGCTCTTGATTATATTATTGCCTTGCCGGCTAATTATTATATTGTTGTTACTAGTTGCTATTGATTTTATTATTGCCTTGCCGGCTTAGTATATTATGTTGAGAGTTGGGACTTGGGACTTGGGATTGAATAATTTGATTGAGAAATAATTTTCGTAATTTGATTACTTGAAGTCTTGAACCGTTGAGTGACTAATTTACAGTCTACAGACAAGACATTAGACATGAAAGGTTTTTTCAACCTCAAAGAAAGCCTGAAGTTGGACTAGTTGGTACAAGTTGCTCTAGTGCTGCTTCTAATGCTATCAATACTTTGAGTTCGACACCTTCACAAAGATCATTACCTGTTGATAATCATGGTACTAAGAAGTCTCAAGTTGATATCAATATAGATGCCCTTGACCTTGAGTATGATCTTGGAAACGGTCCCAATCGAATTCTATGACCCTAATATTAGAGACGAGGTTAGGATGATTTACTTGGAGAGAGGTCCTTGTCAACTACACGTACATAGTTTTCAAAAACAATTATGAGAAAAGATAAGAGGTGTTTTAGGAAGAAATGGTTTGTTGATTTCCATTGGTTGGAGTATAGCATTGAGAAGGATGCCGCTTTTTATTTGCCTTTGCGCTATTTGTTCAAACTCGATAGAGAGGAGGTCAAAGAAGTGGATGAACATTCACAAAACCGGTTTTAGAGATTGGAAACACAAACAAATTTTGAAAGATCATGTCGGTCTTATTACTAGTGCTCACCATCATGCTTTCACAATGTGCACCAACTTGATGAATCAAAGGCGAATATTTCTTTTGCACTTTCAAATCAAAGTCTTGAACAACAAAAAGGTACACGACTAGATTGACTACGGTGCTAGTCATTACCGATTTCTCTTGATGCAAAGATTGGCTTTTCGTGGACATGATGAGTCGGAGAAGTCGCTTAATAGGAAAATTTTCTTGAGTTACTAAGCTGGTACGCATATAGATGTGAGGGAGTGAATGAGGTAGTTTTTGGCAATGCTCTTAGAAATGACCAAATGACAGTACCAAGCATTCAAAAGGATATGGTTAATTGTTGCACTGTGGAGACAACAAGGGCTATCTTGAAAGAGTTGGGTGATTCTGTGTTTTCGATCTTAGTGGATGAGGCTCGTGATAACTCAGAGAAGGAACAAATGGCAATTGTTTTGAGGTATGTAGACAAATTCGAATCGGTCAAAGAACGTTTTTTGGCCATCTCTCATGTCACTGATACACTAAAGGATGCAATTGATGAAATCTTTTCTAGGCACGGTCTGAGCATTTCTAAGCTTAGAGGGCAAGGTTACGATGGAACTAGTAACATGTTAGGTGAGTTCAACGGGTTGAAGACTTCGATTTTAAGAGTGAATCCATGAGCACAATATGTTCATTGTTTTGCGCACCAACTCCAATTATGTCTTGTTTCTGTTGCTCGTAGAACTGAAGTGCTTGCTGATTTGTTTAACATGCTGAGTATCATAGTGAATTTGGTTGGTACTTCATGTAAGCGTATTGATGCTCTCAGAGCAAGCTACCATTCCGAGATTCTCACGAAGCTCAATACGGAAGAACTTTGCGATGTGGTAGTGGCAAGTTTCAAGACACGAGTTTGGCCCGACCGGGTGATACCAGATGGAGTTCACATCTACTCACAATTACCCATTTTATTGGTATGTTTAATAACATAATTGATGTTCTTGAGAATATAGCGGATGACGGTATAAGTTTAGATTTGAAATGAATGGCGGAAGACAACCGAGTATTATGCAAGACTTTGAGTTTGTGTTTTGTCTATATTTTATGTTCAAATTTTGCGATGACAGATGATCTTTCTCAAGCCTTGCGAAAGAAAGATCGTGACATTGAAAATGCTATGAGATTATTGAGTTTGTGCAAGAGTTCATGGCAAAAATATGAGGGACAATGGCTGGGATAATTTGTTGAGCAAGGTAATTGAGTTTTGTGTTGGTAGAGAAATTGTAGTGCCCAACTTGGAGGACATTGTAGTGAGGAAAGGTCGACCTAGACGCGGAACTCATCAGGTGACTTATCATCATCATTTTTATGTTGACTTGTATTGCCATGTCATAGACTCAATCTTGCGGAGTTGAATGATCGTTTTGAGACTAGCACCGAGCTCCTTACTTGTATTCCATGCCTCAATCCAAAGAACTCATTTGCATGTTTTGATACGGCTAAATTAGTACGTTTAGCTCAACTCTATCCTATGGACTTCACTACTAAGAGGACATCATGTTACTCAGACCTCAATTGGATAAGTTCCTTATGCTTGTTAGAAGTGATGCGACATATGTTGATCTCAATAGCATATCTTGCATCACTGAGAAACTTGTTCAAACATGATGATTTCCCATTGGCTTATAGACTCATCACATTGGTTTTACTCTACCGCGTGGCAACCATGAAGTGTTGAAAGGGCATTCTCTCGCTATAAATCTTATTAAGAATGATTTGCGCAACAAAATGAGTGATGTTTGGTTGAACGATAACTTGGTTGTTTACACAGAGCGGGGGATATTCAAAGAAATAGAGAATGAGGCGATCTTGAAACGGTTTTAGACTATGCGACCTCGGAGAATGCAGTTATCTAGTTTCACAAATTGAAATTAGAGTTGTACTAAACACTTTTTTAGCATTATTACAGCTTATATCGAATTATATTTCATTAT
Organism: Forsythia suspensa; assembly: GCA_023638005.1. Lineage (NCBI taxonomy): Eukaryota > Viridiplantae > Streptophyta > Magnoliopsida > Lamiales > Oleaceae > Forsythia > Forsythia suspensa. The sequence continues at coordinate 30,446,213 of CM042674.1, read as the reverse complement.
TATATGATTTTCTTGTTGCTTGATAAGTTACGTATTTATTAAAAATATTTTCACATTATTTTTTCACAAGCATCGGTTGTTGATCGACCAACTGACCGATCAACGTCACCCTAACTGAACTTCAACTCTAGATCCGCCACTGGAAAATACGTAGTAAGATTGTTAGAAAATTAGTTAGGTGTAAAATTATATTTTGTTTAAAAAATAATGCAGAAGACTTACTTGAAATTGAAAATGCAAAATTCTAAAGAAGATGACAAGATGAAAATAAAAATATACCGCAAACTCTATCCAATTCAAAATTGAATTAAGGATAGTTTCACAAATACATTAATAAAACAAACTATTTCCAAAAAGCATTGTTTGGTTTTATAAAAATATTGAATTACATCGTGTTACACTATCGCCACCACCGATGACACACTTTTGCCAACACGAAGACTACATCCACCACTATCACGTGACCCAAAACCCAATGTGGAATAAAAAAGGATCTATTTACACAAATAATATTCCGCGTTAAAAATTTAAGCAAATAAAATCCAAAGTGAAAAAACAATGTAAATAGGAAAAAAAACCAAAAAATTGTTCATGTACCCCAAAAGAAAAGGCAACGAAATCACGAAATGTGATATCTAATACTCAAATCTAACCCCCCATCATCGAACATATATTCGTTGATAAAATTGTCGTCCTTGTCCTCGCCGACCTCATACGCCCTATCATCGAAGAACTGGAGCACACTGCGATTCTTTCGCTTCTGTCTCGTCTTATCATTGTCTCCTCCGTCGGCAATGCTCCATTTCTTTTCCCCTTGCCTCCATCGATCACCTTCTCCTTACCCTTGGCTGACGCAATTTTGATTTTTCAAATTTTTGGGAGTGTTTTTAGATTTTTTAAAGTTAGTTTTCGATTTTTTTTTTTTATATTTATAGATTCGTAGTGTCACACTTTTCTCTCATTGAGAGAGAGTGACAAAGGGAATGTGAAGGGTAATGATGAAGTGAAAATCAGGTTTTTGTACTGAAAAATAGGTGTTAAAATAATGGTTCTTTCATCTTTTATCTCTTAGTGCTTGTTTTCTTTATATTAAATTATGATTACTTGGTTGCATTTTGATCGGTACAATGATAGCGTATTTGCTACGCAATATTGAATAATTATCGACCATGCTTTAATATTTACTTTCACTATTTAATGCACCTTGCTATAATCACATTTTTAATACTCAGCACTAGACCGTACTAAACAATCTAATTTAACACGTACATCTACACACGTATTATGTTTGCATCATCTACATGTGAAATTATGATGGAATAAGTCATAAAATGTCGACGGATTGACTAAGTTAACATAGTGCGATGGATTCAATTTGCCGATGGATTGACTAAGTCAGAGGGATGCAACTGCATGATTTTTCCGACGAACTACCGACGACACTCATTTGGCAATAGAAAATTTTGCCACTATATTCTATCGGTATATCGTCACTAATAAGTTGGCAACGACACATAAATTTTTAGCTCCAATCTTCCGCAGCTGTATGTATTTTTTGTCAATAGTATTCATTGGTAAGCCTTTACCAATTTGTCAACAAATATCGCGAGAATGTTGAAGTCAAAATGTTATCGACAAATGCGAAATGTCCCTAAAGTATCCACTGGTACATCGTCTGCATTCCTTCGCTAATTCTATGGGCTCGTAATTTGTTGATATTCTGTCGTGAATTTGACATCAAATGTATCTGTCGGCAAACTATATTTTTTTATAGTGTATATAGAATAGATAAATTAATCAAAAAAGAGATTTTGGTTCTAATAATTACAAATAGGGATGCTATTCACCAAAGTGGTCATGAATAACAGTATACGTAGCAATGGTGTGATTGCCATATTGTCCGATGAAGTGAAGACACATATCTATCACAACTACTCATGATAAACTTCAATATAAACAAAACCCTTCACATGATAAAGTGTAAATGCGGACATTATCCGAACGTACCCAAATAATTCAAGTCCACATATTTTGCCTTCTTCGAAATGTATATTGAATTTAGAGAACATAATTAAGGTAAATGACTAAAAACAATCAATTCTTTTTTAAATCGGATATTTAACCAAGACATCCAAAATGCAAATATAGGAAAAAAAAATAATGATGAACATAAATGATTGCGTGTTTGGTACACAATATAGAATAATTGTTGACCACAAATTAATTTTCTTTTTCACTATTTTATTGCACTTTGCAACAATTACATGCTTAATACTCAGTATTGGACCATACTAAAGAACCTAATTTAACATGTACATCTACATGCGTATTATGCTTGCATCATGTACACGTGAAATTATGTTGGAACAAGTTGTAAAATGCCAACGGATTGACTAAGTTCACATAGTGAGACGGATTCAATTTGTTGACGGATTGACCAAGTCAAAAGGATGCAACTACATGATTTTGTTGACGAACTACCGACGACACTCATTTGGTGATAGAAAATTTCATCTGTACATTTTGTCGATATATCATCAATAATAAGTTGACAACATTGCATAAATTTTTAGCTCCAATCTTCCGCGACAAATATATTTTTTGTAGGTAGTATTCATCGGTAAGCCACCAATTTGTCGGCAAATGTCACAGGAATGTTGACGCCAAAATTTACCGACGATGCGAGTAGTCACTAAAGTATCCATTGGTAGACCGTCGGCATTCTATCACTAATTCAATGGGCTCGTAATCCGTTGGTATTCCGTCGACAAAGTGCATTTTTTATAGTGTATATAGAATTGATGAATTAATTAAAAAAAAAAAAATTTTTGTTCTAATAATTACAACTTTTTGAATGTGCCTATATTGTTAAATGTGTTTTATAATAAAATTTGTATAAAACGATAAAAATGATATGTACGGAATATTTCCTACAAATATTTATCAATAAATACATAAAATAATATCCAAAAACAAAGATGAATGCTATTCATCACAGTGGTGATGAATAACAGTCCATATTGATAGAAGTTATTGTCATATGAAGTTATGATGCATATCTATCACAACTACTCATGAACTTTAATATAAATAAAACCCTTCATATGATAAAGTGCAAATGCGGACATTATTCAAACTTAGTACCCAAATAATTCAAGTCCACATATTTTGTCTTTTTAGAAATGTATATTGACTTTACAAATTACAATTAAGGTAAATAACTAAAAACAATCAATTCCTTTCTAAATTTGGATATTTAACCAAGACATCCAAAATGCAAAGATAAAAAAGAAACAATAATGGTGAACATAAATGATTACATGTTTGGTACACAATATTGAACAATTATCGACCACACTTTATTTTTCCTTTTCACTATAGTAAGCATTAGACCGTACTTGACTATTTGGACACATTATAAACAAGACTTTAGTTGTTTCTTTCCATAATGCCATTCACTATTAGAGCTATAGCAAAAAATCGTCACACAATTAAAGCAAACAATTAAAGCAAATTGAAAAAATATATATACGACAAAATTACTGTTTAAATCAAACCAAACCATTTCAGTTTTAGGTAATAGACCATTTTGGTTTAAGAGTGTGATTTTGTCAAATCGTTATAAACGGTTTGGTTTGAAAACATGTCAAATCTATCAAACTTGATCGTTTACACTCCCGTAAATCAATACTATTTACCTTACAATAAATATACATTTGGTAGCTAGTATTAAATTGTACTAGATAAGCTGGACAATACAATAGACAATACTTTGGTAGGCTTGTTTCTTTTTTTCTTAATAGTGTTAAGTGATAATTAAAATTGCATGTTGGGTAGATAGACCACATTTATTAATCTCAACAATGGCAATTTAATACGTACATCTACATGTGTATTATACTTGCATCATGTCCACGTGAAATTATGTTGGTGCGATACAATCGCAATAAACCATTTTTCCCAAGGATGTGCAATGCACCTAGGAATTCGACACCACATGTAGTTGGCCTTGTACAAAGACTCTGATGTGGCATATTCAACATAAGATGAATGTTATGTATCAACTAATGGGGACGGAAAAAAGAGTACCATCATTTTTCAAACCGTGTGTCTTGTCCAAGGGCAAGTCTAGTATTTCGTCCTTTTTGGTCACTTGCTTTCGATTCTCTTATTCAACCCATTTCAGTCCCTCATGCCTTTGTGTTGCATCTTTCTATGGGATGAACTCTCGAATCATTTTTTTTTGTTCTAAAATTTGAAGTCTTGAATCTCGTCTATATATAACACGATAAATTTTGTTACATTTAATCATGTTAAGTCGCCTAACTAGTCAAACTCATTTAAATCTCTTAAATCACTTGAATATAAGTTACATAATAAGCCTAGCCAAGGTAGACATAAATCTCTATGCATACTTGTGTTCATCTCATCTGATTCCAATGGTAACCCTTTCAGAATATATAAATAACACGAGAGTAGTCAGTATAATATACAAAATTACAACTTCATTTTTACAATTATATTAGCCAATCTCTCACATTCACCTTACCCAACATAAATATCACCCATTATGGTACACTTAGTTTTGTCAATCCTTGGTCGTATTTGAGCTGCAAATATTTTTCTCCCACGAATATTAATGTGTCTGTCCTAAAAAAAAAAAAAAAGAGTTGAATCTCATGTGGGGTTTTAAAATCCCAACAAACTCAGATAAAAGAAAGAGTGTACAAATTGCCAGAAGTGATATCAATCAAACACCGAATCACGTGAAGCCAGAGACAACATAATTCAAAATCCACTTTCCTCGTATGAAAACAATTTTCTTGATGCACAATAAAGCTCCTTTAATCTTTAGATAGGTTTTTCACAAGAGAACTTTAATTGTGGCATTGTACTTTAATGTAATAATTCAGAGAATTGGACATGATTAAATTAAAAAAACAAAAACAAATAATCACAATTCTTCACTTAAATTAATCTAATGGTCTATATTCATTTTAATAAAACCCTTTAAATTTCATATGCTACACCCAAACACCCACAACCTTCTATATATTTGCAAAACCAGGGGAAAATATCAACAAATACCCATACCCTTCTATATATTTCTAGGTCCAAATCATACAGAAATTTTCTTTTTTCATAGCAATATATATGCGCCAAAACTATCGGTTGGAAGAAAAAAAAAAAAAAAATTGCATGTCAACAATTTTTGCTCAAATACACTAATTACCAATTAAAGGGTTTTATTAAAATAGATCTAAACTTTAGATTAATTTAAGTTAAGTGGAGTGATTATTTGTCAAATTTATCGACAAGAGAAACAGTACCAAAAAGAACGTGCAAATTATTTATCTATTCTTGTATAGCTTGGCTTAATTTGTGCTAATAAAATATAGAGGTAATATTACACCCACTACTTACTAATATTAAAATAATTCAAAATATAACAATTTAGCAAATTTATTTTAAAAATACTACATAATTAATATTATATTAATTAATAAAATAATAAATTAATTATTTGCACGATAAGTCCTCCATCTTTATAATATCTCCACTTAGTCCCTGTACTTCCTCTTTCATTTCAATTTCGTTCTCTTTCATTTGCAACCAAGTCCTTCAATTTTTATATTTTTACAAGTTAATCCCCATATTTATACTTTTATATCATTTTAGTCCTTTATAGTATCCCTATTTGATACAGATGTTACCAAATGATATTTTATATCACTGAATATGTTACATATTATATTATATTATTTTACACATCACGTGTTACATGAATTGGTATTCGTATCACTGATGTTACGTATGTTACAAATGATGAAATTAATAGTTTATTTGTTAAATTTGGCATTGTGTTACATATCTATATCATACTGATGTTACACAGTATCAATAGATTTTTAGAGTCCAATGTATTAATACGAACTTATTGAAGTTTAGATTTAGTTTTTGATTTAATTTTATCACGATATAATACGTATATACAAATGATATTGTATATCACTGTTTGATATATATGTTACAAACGATACTTTGAATATGTTACAGATTATATTATATTATTTTACACAGCACATGTTATATGAATTGATATTTTGTATCATTAATATTTTACATCTCTTTGTAACAAAGATTGTTACAAAATATCATTTGTAACATTTGTATCAAATAGTGATACTATAAAGGACTAAATTAACATAAAAATATAAATATGGGGATCAAGTTGCAAAGATCAAAAGTTGAAGGACTTGGGTTGAAAATAAAAGAGGATGAAATTTGAATGAAAGAAGAAGTATAAAGACTAAAATAAAGATATTATAAAGATGAAAGACTTATCGTATAAATAATCAAGGACTCAAGCAACAATTTATATATTCAATTACTATATATTATTTAATATAATAAATTAAAATAATCAATATATATATATATATATATATATATATATATATATATATATATATATATATATATATATATAAAAAATATATAACAAAAATGCCAAATCAAATATATTTTCCCGCCAAATGTACTTTTCTATTTAGAATTTACGATTTTTTTTTTTAGTTTCCAAAATTGATTTTTTTAATAACTATTAAATATTCATTCATAATACTACATTTAATAGCCTCATGATTTTATATTTTTTCAATTGGAGTCCTTCATCTACCTTCTAATTTAGTTATTATTGCAAAAACTAATTTAGTTTTGTTATCATTACAAAAGTTAATTATCCAATGCGTTTTAATTTAATTATTTAATCTTATCTTTGTTCTGGTAAAAAAAATGCATAGATTTTTCAATACTAATTAAAATTTAAGAGATCACATTTTCAATATTATTTTCAATATTATTATAAAAACAATCAATACACATTGAAAAAAAATAAGTCCAAATCTATATTTTTAAAGTTTTGTTATTATTGCACAAATTAATTTTCCAATGCATTTTAATTTAATAATACATATTTTAAATACTTAAATATTTTAAATTAATTAATTAATTAATCTTATATTCATTTTAGTCAAAATATGCAAGGGTTTTTCAATGCTAATTAAGATTTAAGATATCACATTTAAAATATTGTATTTTCAAGATTATTATAGAAGACAATCAATGCAAAGTGAAAGAAAAATAGATCAAAATTCATATTTTCAAAGTTTTGTTATCATTGCAAAAATTAATTTTTCAATGCGTTTTAAATTTAATTATCTATATTTTAAATACCTAATTAATTTAATTTAATTAATTAATTAATCTTATCTTTGTTTTGATCAACGTATGCTTGGGTTTAATACTAATTAAGACTTAGTATTTGATTTTATTATAACAAATTAATTTTCATAAATAACTATCAAAATTATTTTTTGTGATTACACTTCTTGTGCATCGCAGGTATAACACTAGTATATATAAAAGAAGGATAGTCGTCAAAATTTTTGCCAAAATTTCTCTCCAAAACATTCATTAATTAATGATAATTAATAATTAGTAAATAAAATACATTAATAAAATCACCATTTGATTTGTATCCTTAATAATTAATTAATAGTTAACTAACTAACTATACGTTTTGTAATGTGAAATAAATATAAATCAATCCCATTTACAATATTAATTATGAGAGACATTTTGCAATTTCTAATAAATTTAAGTCAACATCTATAATTTCAATAAGTGTTTTGTTATACATTTAATTTACATAGAGAGTTGAAATCTTTGTGAGACTCGCAATATGTTGAAGCAAGAACGTATATTGAATGCTGTAAATAGGAGCTTGAATGCTCCACTATTTGATGTAAATAAGAGCTTAAATGCTCCACCATCTGATATAAATAGGAGTTATACTTTATGAGGACTAGAATGCTCTACTATCTTATGTAAATAGGAGCTTGAATTTTAGGGAGCTTGAATTCCATTTCTAGGTAAATAGGAGCTTGAATACTCCACCATCTTATGTAAATAGGAGCTTGAATGTTCCACCATCTAATGTTTAGTTATGTTGTGTTGTTTGATACTGTATTATACAAAACAGTATCACAACAGAAATGGGCATAGAATTCATATATGTGCTTAAAATTTTTATTATACTATATTTTCAGAATGGTTTCGACGAGACAATCAAGACCAGTTGCTTCACCACTGCGGACGATTGATTTTACCCTTTTAAAGTCGTATCTTAAGTTTAAAATGCTGTGTATGGTCAAGACTAGTTGCTTCGCCACTGCTACAAAGAATTGTACATAGTTCATTAAGGAAGATTTGTTTAATGAATTTCTGTAGAGTTGCCATAATTTGTTGTTGTAAATATCAGCTTGAATTTCTGTTTAAATGAAAAAGTTCTATGTGGGTATTGTTATAACGAAAGTTGACCATTAGATTATTCTCTGTGTTGGTAATTAGTCATGTGTATTGTTTGATACTGTATTATAGAAAAACAGTATCACATAAACAGTATCATAACAGAAATGAGCATAGAATTCGCATACATGCTTAGAATTTTTATTATAATATATTTTTGAAATGAATTTCGCCACTGTCTACGATGAATTTTAGCCGTTTGAAGTCATCTCTTTAGCTTAAAATGATAATCTTTAATTTTTCTTATCAAAACAGTATCATACATACTAAAACAATATCACAGATAAATGTATTTTAATATATTAATATCATACATGAAAATATCTTAATAAAATAGTATCACGTACACAAACTACAACCCAATAAAATAACAGTATCATAGGTTGAAATATTATCATAATAAAACAGTATCAAAGACAAAAATATGGTATAAGTATACCATATCACTTTATCTAAATAAAACAGTATCATATATCTGCTTATTGTTCTTAAAATACTCCATTAGTAGTACAAGACAATTGATACTGTTTGCATTCAATAACATTATCATAGATTAAAACAATATCATAGATATTTTACTAGTTGAAGTAATTATATTGTTCTTAAAATGTTCTATTAGTAGTATAAGATAATTGATACTGTTTGCATTCAATAACATTATCATAGATTAAAATAGTATCGTATGTTGAAACATTATCATAATAAAACAGTATCAAAGATAAAAGTATGGTGTAAGTGTACTATAACACATTATCTATATAAAATAGTATTAAAGACAAAACAATATCATTCATAAAACTAAGTACAATATATTTTAATGATTGAAGTAATAATAATGTTCTTAAAATGCTCAATTAGTAGTACAAGATCATATGTTTAAATATTGTCATAATAAAACAGTATCAAAGATAAAAGTATGGTATAAATATACCAATATATATTATCTAAATAAAACAGTATCATACAAAATAGTATCACAATAAAATAGTATCATACAAAACAATATCACAACAAAACAGTATCATTAAATTAGTATTTTTTTTTCAACCTGTAAGAATATGTTGGTCTTTTAGCTCTAAAATGTGACTTTAATCGAATTAAGTTTTGACCATATGACTTTAGAGCCCACAAGTGTCAAAATAGTGACCGACATTGAATTTACCCTTAAAAAAACTTATTTATGCATATCCGAAAATTATTTTTCAAATTATAATAGATAATTACTCAATAAGTTTTAATATTATATTATATATTAAATAATATTAAAGTATTTATTTATATTATATTTATATATTATTATTATTATTATTATTATATTTATTTACAAAAAAGTCAGTAAAAAAATATAATTAAATCAAATGACAGAATTTTAATATTTTATAATATTAAAATTTAATTAATTAATTAATTAATTATCTAAATTCAGGTAATTTATAATCAGTATTCCAATATAATTTAATCAGGATGAGTTTTCCAATGTTTCAATTTTCTATGATACTCGGTAAAAATAAATAATATTAAGAATTAAATTTTCAAAAGAAAAAATGCACATCTTCCACAACAAGATAAATTCACTTCAAAACACAAAATAGATGAGGTTATGTGTCCAATGTCTTAATTTATATTACGATTTAAATAAGTTATGTTTTAAAAAAAAAAAATCAATGCATGAAAACTATTGTAAATAATGCAATAGTTTTTCAAAAATGGACTTATTGATTAAAACTAATAAGTCGATTAAACTAATAAACTAGATATAATCAAAATTAAATTCATACGATTCAAAGATCGCTTCAAAATTTAGCTCCTCAAAAGGGTTTTAAACAAAGGATAGGATGAGAACGTTAAATAATTAACGTTAAAATTTATTAATGTTTTATTATGTAATAATGTTTTATTACATATGTTTAAAATGTTAAATAATTAGATTCTAGCTCCTCAATGTTTTATTACATAATAATTATTTTTGTTGCTTTGTCTTTTAAATTAATTATAGTTGTCTGTTTGTCTCGATTTACAGATTTAGAATTGAGTGATGAAGAAATAAAAAATTATACACTCACAAAGATTGAAAAAATATTGCGGAGTAGTGGAAATAGGTTTCAAGACTTTCAAACAATGCCATTCTCCGAGATTGTAGATGTTTCAATTCATAGTAATAGACTTATAAAAGATGATTTGCGTTATGATACAAACACTTTAGCTGAAGAATGAAAAAAAAATTGTTTATAATCTCACAACTTAACAAAAAAATGCTTATGAAATAATAATGCAGCCGAATGAGATTTCCAACGATTCATTTGTTTGTCCAACTTCAGTTAATTAATTATCAGTATTTCAATATAGTATAAATAATATCGTCGGTTCAGCTTCCCAATGTTTTGAATTTTCTGTGATACTCGATAAAAATGAATAAAATTATGAACTGGACATTTTAATTGAAAAATACACATATTCCACAACAAGATAAATTTATTTCAATTATTAGTAATAACAAAATTGAGTGTTACACAAATTAATTAATATATGATTTAGAGTATGTAAATATTATTAATTGTCTAAAAATAGAAAAACAATAAATTTACATAATATCATTAACGCAATCTGAATCTTTACAATTTGAAAAATCAATTTTCAAATTCTAATATACATGTCAAAAATTAATTAATTGTCTCATACTATGACTATCAATAAGAGTCAAGGTCAATCTTTCTTTTAAGTAAGAGATATTTGAAGATAATGATTTGTGATCATGGATGGAGTTATGTTGCATTGTCTAGAATTACAAATCGTACCAATTCGACCACAAACATGGTTTTCAAATAAGCGTTTGAAATCTAGATTAACTATATTGTTTTTTTTTTCAATATCAATGAATAATCAAATGTTATTTATATGATACTTTTTTATTTGAATGTAATAAATGAACAATATACTCTTAAAATATTTTAAAATCACTATCATGAAAAACAAGTGTCGTGCATCGCATGAGTGATATACTAGTAATTTTTAAAAATAGTATTTTTAAAATAAATGAAACAAAAATGGTTTTTAGAATTATTTTCAAAAAGTAGCTTATTGTTAAAAAAAAAAAAAAGAAAATTGCTAATAAGTCATCTCCACGTGACTTGTTTCAAATTAGGTCAAAACTTTTTTCAAAATTGTGATTAAGTCATACTTTACAACAATATTTTAAATTAATTCCAAAATCACCATTTTTAACCATATTTTCCATTGGCACAATCTTCCAATTCCACAAACCTCATCCACCTCTGGCGACAACCTCCTCCACCTCCACCTCCACCTCCACCTCCGACAACAACCTCCTACACCTTCGGCGAGTGCTTCTACGGTGACAGTTAAAATTCCTTGCTTTTTCTTTATACCCTACCAATTGATTTCTTGGTTGTTCTAAGTGCTTGAGCCAACTAGTGTCAAAAATTTGTGGCACAATCTCTCTCTCTCTCTCTCTCTCTCTCTCTCTCTCTCTCTCTCTCATTTGTGGCTTTGTGCAACTTGAAAGTCTTCTAAATTAATCACGCAAATATGAAACAATATTTTTGAAAAATGACGGGTAAGCTCTTTCTGGTTTTCCATTTTGATGATGTCTGAGAGTAACTGGAAACATATAGCTTTAATTGCAATATTATTTAGAGTTTTAGAGAAGATATGGGTGTAATTCACATTGTAGCTGAAGTTCTAGCAGTGTAAGTTTGGGTTTATGAGTTTGACTCTTAGTTGTCTACTTCACTCTTTTATCCCTGCATTTTTAACAGGTATGCAATTTAATGTTATAATTAAAAAGTAGAACCAGAGAAATGTTATAGGTATGAAAAACAAGAAAATTTTGATATTAAATAGATATGTCAAAAAAGGTGAGAGTTGGAATCTTTGTGAGACTCGCAATATGTTGAACCAAGAACATATGTTGAATGTTGTAAATAGGAGCTTGAATGATCCACTATCTGTTGTAAATAAGAGCTTAAATGCTCCACCATCTGATATAAATAGGAGTTAGAATTTATAGGGACTTAAATGCTCTACCATCTTATGTAAATAGAAGTTTGAATTTTGGGGAGCTTGAATACTCCACCATCTTATGTAAATAGGAGCTTGAATGCTCCACCATCTAATTGCTGCAAATAGGAGCTTAATTGTTCCACCATCTAATATTTAGTCATGTTGTGTTGTTTGAGATTGTATTATACAAAACAGTATCACAAAAGAAATGGGCATAGAATTAGTAAATAGAATGCTTAAATGTTCAATCTTTAATTTTTCTTGTCAAAACAAGAAATCATATCTATATTTAAGTCACTATCCGATATAAATAGTTAGAATTTATGGTGACTTGTAAATGTTTGATATCTAATTGTCTATTAAATGTTCCACCATCTAATATTTAGTCATGTTGTGTTGTTTGATACTCTATTATACAAAACAGTATCACAACAGAAATGGATATAGAATTCGTATACCTATTCAGAATTTTTATTATAATATGTTTTCGGAATGGTCTCGACGTCAAGACCAAGACCGTGGCTTTTGCATAACGCAGTATTATGGATTTTACCTATTTGAAGTTGTATCTTTAGTTTAAAATGACAATCTTTAGTTTTTCTTGTCAAAACAGTATCATACATCCTCTAGAACTGTATCACAGATAAATGTATCTTAATATATTATTATTATACATGAAAATATTTTAATAAAACAGTATCATAGCGTGAAACATTATCTTAATAAAATAGTATCAAAGATAAAAGTATGGTATAAGTTCACCAATGTACATTATCTAAATAAAAACAGTATCATGGATTAAATAGTATCAAAGTATACTAATGCACATTACTTAAATAAAATAGTATCATGGATTAAACAGTATCAAAGTATACTAATATACATTACTTAAATAAAACAGTATCATGGATTAGACAATATCATAGACAAAACTAAGAGATTAAAATCTTGTCATAATTAAACAGTATCAAAGATAAAACTAAGAGATTGAAACAGTATCATATGTTAAAATTTTGTTATAATATTTTACTATCATTAGAAACAAGGAAAAAATTCGACAAATAGAAACAGTATCATAGATTGAAAGTGTATCAAATATTTTACATTATAATCTTAGACAACTTTGTCATAATTAAACAATATCAAAGATAAAACTAAGAAATTAAAATAGTATCATAAGTTAAAACTTTGTCATAATATTTCAGTATCATTAGAAACAATGAAAAAATTAGACAAATAGAAACAGTATCATAGATCGAAAGAGTATCAAACATTTGCAATTATATGTTAAAATATTATCATAATAAATCAATATCAAAAATAAAAGAATGGTGTAAGTGTACCATAGCACGTTATCTATATAAAACAGTATCATAGACAAAACAGTATCACGACAAAATAGTATCACGACAAAACAGTATCACAATTAGCATTTTTTTACAATTAAGGGTATGTTGGTCTTTTAAATCTAAAATATGACTTTAATTAAATTAAGTTTTGACCATATGACTTTAGAGCCCATAAATACCAAAACAGTGACCGTCTTGAATTTATCCTGAAAAAAACCCCAAATATAGACCATCACTTGCTAAACATCCGCCCAACGAAAATTGATTTGGGTGGGGTATGGGCCGAATGTTGTGAGTCGAGATTGAGATTGGACCTTTAGAAGGCCCAATAATAGTGATAGACATGATTGTAAATTGAACTCTCGTAAGCCAATTCAATTAGTACTCATTTTCTTTTGTTTCGAAATGTAGAGATTGTTTGAAATCAATTAAAATTTTGTTAAAAAGTTGAAGTCAAAGTCAACGATAAATTTTGACCACACGTTTCAAGGATCCACAATATTTTACAACTTTTCAACCACATATTTCATCAACTTTTATGAACTTTTACAAAAAAATCTGATTTTAAACAAAATCAAACACACATGTAAAATAGAATCATGTGACTCATTTTCTTTGCGTTTCATTTTTCAATTTTAATATTTGAATTTAATTTTATGTTTTGAAAGTCTGTTTTAAAATTGCTGTAAATGCGTTTAGTTTGTTATTTTGAAAAACTATTAATCAAAACAAAAAACTAGAAAACACGTTTTGTTCAGAATTTTGAGAAATTATTTTAACATTTTATTCAAATTTCAATAAAATAGAACAATTTTATGCTAATATAAGTAATATAAGTAATATATATATATATATATAGGATTTTGGTGCAAATGGTTCATAACATATGCACTTAGTGCGATTTTGGTCCCTAACATTTCACTTTTAGCTAGGAGGTCCCTAACCTATGCATTTAGTTGCAAAACTGGTCCATATGAACGGAATCCGTCCAATTGTGCCATTAGTTGGGGTGCATACTTTGAGATTTTGGCGCAAATAGTCTCTAACCTTTGTCCTTAGTGTGAAATTGGTCCATAACGTTTATTTTTTTGACTTACATGTCGCTAACTTATGTGTTTTGGTGTGAAATTGATCATTATGGGATGAAAAAGACAAATATGCCTTTAGTTAAGGGATTTTGGCGCAAATGGACCCTAACCTTTGCCCTTAGTGTGAAATTGGTCCCTATCGTTTATTTTTTTGGCCCAACAAGTCCATAACCAATGTGTTTTGGTACAAAATTGGTCCTTATGATAAATATGCCCTTAGTTTTAATTAGAAAAAATTGTATGTGAATTCCTAATCATTACAAAATATACAAATAGGTCCAATACTTTTATTTTTTATAAAAAAATTAAAGAAAACTAATGAGTTTTTTTTTTTTAATTAACACTTTAGTAATAAACATGTCAAATAAAATTATTATTTTTATTATTAAGTAATTATATTATTTAAAGAGGAAAAATCATTGTAAGAAGTCATTTTTCTCCCTCTTTACTTATAAATTTTTTTTTCTCTCTTTACTTTAAAAATTAAGTTAAATAAATAACAAAATAACGTATATAATTTTATGACATTGAACTAATCTTATTACATTTTTATTTAACATAAAAATACTAATAAAAATTAATTTATACATTATATGTTTTATTTTTGAACGAAAATAAAACGATAAATTAAAATATGAAGAATATAGTTGGATTTCTAATCTTTTTAGTTAATAAACATATAACTCAATTAAATAAAAGTATTTGAACATCAAGTTTGCAACAAAGTTATTTTTTTATACAACAATAAAATAAAATTTTAAATTTTAAATAATATAATTACTTCAAGAATAAAAATAATAAATTTATTTGACATATTTATTATTAAAGTGTTAATTCCAAAAAAAAAAATTAGTTTTCTTTAATTTTTATAAAAAAATAAAAGTATTGGACCTTGTTAGCCTCCGATCTAGTTCTGCCACATCAGACGCTACTTTGCACGCCAGTCCAGTAAGAGATGGCCGACCTGGAGTAAAGCTTTACATCTTTCAGTTCGAACCTCATTTATAATCCTGGCTCTGAGACCAACTGCGGTGTTGAATTCAGTTCGGACCTCATCCTCGAACGTTCTAGGTCGGACCTCGTCCTCAGACGTCATACTCAAGTCATCAGCATAGCTTATCCTTTCGTTTGTTAAGCGTCACTTCACATTATATGTCCTAAAAAGATAATGTCTTGTAAGCATTAAATGCCTAGCTTAGCCATTTATTGCCTAGCTTAGCATTAAATGGAAGAAATCATTACATATTTTCCTATAAATAAGAGACATAAATATCCTTTAGGTCGGACATTCAACTGCTTAATAAAAACACTATTACAAATATTATACAATTAGATCCTCCTACATATACTTACCTATCTGCCACTTATTACGGTAATAGCCGACCTCAACACTTATCTTTAAGTTGGCTAGGAATTAGTGTAAACAATTTTCCAATGTCAACAGTTTGGCGCTAGAAGGAGGGCCCCTCGAGAAGCTCTCCATATTCCACAAACTCACCTAATCACTATACCTGAACACTTCAACCTATAAAAAGCCTTCAACATGAGTCGTGGTCATGACTCGAGGGTTCGTAGCCACGGAAGAACTGGAAGCCAACATGTTGACCTTCCCAAGTCTTCCGTCGCAGACAACAAGGAGAAACTTCAACTCAAACGCACACACCTGAAAGAGATGCAGTTCTACAGAATCTTGAATACCTAACTCATGCTATTGAACGGCTTGAGAAGAATCAGGCTACCACTAGAAAAATTTTCGACTCAGAGGCAGAGTCACCAGTGCGTGATAAATCCGAGGATCGTCGCGTGAAAAGAAGATTAGATTTTGGCGATAAAAGTTCGTCAAAAAGTAATGGAGGAAAGAGCATACATCCCGGTCCTCCTAGGAAAACTACCACGTATACGGTCCCAGTCTTCCTAGGAAAGAGCATACGTCCTAGTCCTCCTAGGAAATCCGTCCCACCTACACCACGCAATCAGAAAGTGCAAAGAAAAGAAGGAACCCCATCCATGGCGGCATCAAGTGTACAAAACACTCGGGATGAGCTTGAATTGATGAAGCAACGTCTGGCCGAGCTAGAGGCGAGGCAAAAGAACACTCTGGAAAAGTACACCACATATAGACACTCTCCATTCATGAAGGATATCTTGGCAAAACCTTTGTCAGAAAAGCTAAAAATGCCACAACTAACTAGCTATGAGGACGGTAACGATTCCGTTGCTCATCTCGACAGATACACCTCCTGGATGGTACTCCAAGGAGCCAGTGACCCAATCATGTGCAGAGCTTTTCATCTAACCTTCGAAACAGCAGCAATGAAGTGGTTCAAAAAATTACCACAACGCTCCATTCGGAGTTGGAATGACCTATCAGCTAAGTTCGTCTCCACCTTCATGGGGGTAAGAACTCGATCAACTCTAAAAGAGCGCATTGTCAGCATCAAACAAGGCCGGACTGAATCTTTGAGGTCCTATATGGACAGATTTAGCAAGAGGATAGTAGATGTGGACAAAATTTATGACGATCGTTGCTCTGATGGTAGTCTTATCAAGATTACGAACTAAAACCTAGTTCTGGTGGTCTGTTCACGAGGACGGACCGACAACATACCAAAAATTTCTAGCTAGAGCTGAAAAGCACATCAGTGCTGAAAAAGCCACCTCCGACCAAAAGAATGAAAGATCCGACCGAAGAGACAACGTTAAGAGCAAAGAGAAAGACCTCAAATCAAAAAAGAAAGAAAGTCCTAAGAAAGTATTGGAATTTCAGTACCCAAGTCGACCAAGACCCACTCCGCAGAGGTTCCAGGGATACCATATCTTAAACACCTGGCTTGAAAATGTCTTGATGAAAACCAATGGCAAGGACATCCTCAAAAAACCCGTTCCTATGAGGGCAAACTCGTCCAAGCTAAACCAAAGGAAGTACTGCAAATATCATCAGTCCGCTGAACACGACACCGACGATTATCGAGACTTGAAAGGGAGAGATAGAAAGCCTCATCAGGCGAGGTCACCTAAAAGATTTCTTAGCATGACCAGCTAGAGGAGGTGAGCCACTCCAATCGCAAGACCATACTGAACTGCCACCTCCACCTCCACCTCCACCTCCACCTCAACAGGGACGAGGCGAAATTCACATGATAGTTGGAGGTAGTCAATACTTGGAAGGGTCAAGGATGCAGCGCTACAAGCTCTCCAGGAAAGCTCATACCAACTACCAAGTACTGTTGGGCGCCATAACTAATCCAGATGTGGAGAAGTTCTTTTTCTCCAAAGAAGATGCGTCCCACGTATTGCAACCACATTCGGATGCACTTGTCATTACTATGCCAGTCTCCAAAATTGATATTCGTCGAACACTAGTGGACGACGAGAGCTCCGTAAATGTTCTATACCTGAGAATGTTCGAACAAATAGAGATTGACACTCAACATGTTAGGCCATTCTCGAAGCCTCTCCAAAGGTTCACGGGGGACTATATGAATCCAAAAGGAAAGATCGCCCTCGTAGTAGAGCTCGGACTACCTCCATGTCACAGGAGAATCATTGCAGATTTCATAAGTGTAGACCTCCGTCTAATTACAATACCATTCTAGGACGACCAATACTATATGAAATTACATTTACCACTATGCTATCAAATTCTCCACGTCCCACGGAAGTAGGGATAGTACGAAGAAGTCAGCTAGTAGCCGAGGCTGCAACATCACCTTCCCCCGAGTAGGAGTAGACATGCTCCAGGTAGAGCCTGAGTGTCCAAACCGTAGGTCAAACATGGATGAGCTGGAGGAGGGCCCGGTGGAAGACCAAGGATGTCTCGACCCCAGGTCGGACCAACACAAGAAGAAGGCTGAGCCAGTAGAAGAGCTAAAACTGATTGAGGTCAACCTCAACCATCCTAAGAAAGTCTTCCGTATCGGAAAAGAGCTCAATAAATCAATGAAATCTCAACTCACGACCATCCTCAAAAACAACACTGATGTCTTCGCATGGGAACACACAGACATGAAGGGAATAGATCCCAAAATCTCATACCACAGGTTGAACACCAGTCCGAAAGTCAAACCAAAGCAACAACGCCAACGTCCTCTTAATCCAGAGAGGTATAAAGCCCTAGCCAAAGAGGTCGACAAGCTACTCAAATACGGCTTCATCAGGGAATCGTTTTACCTCCGATGGGTGGCCAATCCCATCTTGGTAAAAAAGAGCAATGGAACTTGGAGGGTATGTACTAACTTCACCGACCTAAACAAATCATACCCTAAGGATAGCTTTCCACTCTCTCAAATAGACCAAATGGTGGATGCCACGGATGGGCACGAACTTTTGAGCTTTATGGACGCATACTCTGGATACAACCAAATCGCAATGCACGAAAGTGATCAAGAGAATACATCTTTCATTACTGATCGAGGTCTATACTGTTATCGGGTTATGCCTTTCGGACTAAAAAATGCCAGAGCAACCTATCAACGGCTAGTCAACTTAATATTTTCCAAACTCATTGGAAAAATCATGGAGGTATACGTTGACGATATGCTTGTCAAAAGCACAAAGACAGCAGATCACATCCAACACCTTGCTGAAATGTTCTCCATACTAAAAAGTTATAAGAAGAAGCTCAATCCTACCAAATGTTCTTTCGGTGTGGGGTCAGGAAAGCAATTCGACAATTCCAAGCTCAAAACATTCTGTGAAGAACTGAATATCAGAAAGCACTTTTCCACTCCGAATCAGCAACAGGCCAATGGACAAGTCGAGACCATTAACAAAATCATCAAGCACACTTTGAAGACGCGCTTGGATGAACTAAAAGGAGCATGTGCGGAAGAGCTCCCAAACGTATTATGGTCTTATCACACAACGTGTCGGTCCAGCACGGGAGAAACACCTTTCTCACTAACCTTTAGAATCAAAACCGTTATCCCGGTAGAGCTTGAACTCCTATCATTCAGAGTTTGAAATTTAATGAAAATTGTAACGATGATACCATAAGAGCCGAGCTCGACCTACCAGAAGAGAAGAGGCTGGGGGCAGAAATGAAAAATACAATTTACAAACAAAAAAGTACAAGGTATTACAACAGCAAAGTCAAAGAGCAGAAATTC
This sequence comes from Forsythia suspensa, assembly GCA_023638005.1. Lineage (NCBI taxonomy): Eukaryota > Viridiplantae > Streptophyta > Magnoliopsida > Lamiales > Oleaceae > Forsythia > Forsythia suspensa. The sequence goes on along the minus strand of CM042674.1, from coordinate 30,426,278 downwards.
AAAGCAGAGGATTTAGTCTTGAAAAAGGTTTTCCTGGTAACAAAAGAGAACAAAGCAGGGACACTTACTCCAAAGTGGAAAGGACCTTACAAAATCATCACAGTCCTCAAAAACAGAGCTTACGAGCTCCGGAATACAAAAGGTCTATCACTTACACACCCGTGGAATGCTGAACACCTCAAGAAGTACAACCAATGAAACTTATCCACAAAAGCCCACGGGCACGATCTACTTTTATTAAATAAGCCATGGCTTCCACCTTGTAAAATGTTCTCGCATTTATGAAATGAAGGACGTTTTGTGAGATGAGGACCTACATCGGACATCGAAAACAACAACTCTAAATATAATCTGAACTAAAAAGAGGTCATCAATGTCACAATCTTTTTGACACATAGGTCTCACATAGCCGGGACCCACGGACATCATATTTCCAAGGAATACAGTTCGTCCAAGTGACCGAACTACATTCCCAAATTTTTTAGGCAATTCAACTTTTAGTTCGTCCGATTGACTGACCTAGACATTAACGTACGTGGCCGAGCTATAAACTTGGGGCATTTATTCATCTAAACCAATATATATTTCAGGTCGGACCTCATCCTTGGTCTGGACCTCAATCCCAAAACATTAATATTCTTAGTTTCAACTCGCCCACGTACCAAGAACAAACATTAGAATCATAGGTCATATCTCCAAAGTCAGACCTTCGAAGACAGATCTCCAAAGTCGCTGAAGTCAAAAGGTCGATCTTCGAAGTAAAAAGCCAAAGCAAGTCTTCGAAGTCAGATCTTCGAAGTCAAAAGTTAGATATTTGAAGTCAAAAGTCCGATATTCGAAGTAAAAAGCCAACGCAAGTCTTCGAAGTCAGAAGTCAGACCTTCAAAGTCAGAAGTTAGTTATTCAAAGTCAAAAGTTAGATATTTGAAGTCGAAAGTCCGATCTTCAAAGTAAAAGCCAAAAGCAAGTCTTTGAAGTCAGAAGTCAGATCTTCAAAGTCAAAAGTTAGATATTTGAAGTCAAAAGTCCGATCTTCGAAGTAAAAAGCCAAAGTAAGTCTTCGAAGTCAGATCTCTGAAGTCAGTAGTAAAACAACAAAATCAAAATATGAACACAAGTCAGAACGGAATTCTTCATTGATATTTTAGTTCAGTACATCCAACAAAAAGTTCAGTTACAAAAACTATTACAACAAAGCACAATTATTCCTCGGCTCCGGACTGATCTTCCTCTTCGGGCGATAGATGATTAAGCTTTGAATTTTTCTTCAATTAGCCAAGCTCATCCTTAAGGAACGGGACATCCCAGTCCGAATGCTTCTCTGTCGTTATCTCAATCAGCTCCTCCATCGTCAGAAAGTAGACATTCTCTTGATCGGCCAGGTAGGAGTCTGAGGACTTGAACTCTGCCACGACTTCGTCCTCGTCAGCACTCTTCTCCAGAGCAACCTGCGAGTTCGGCTGGCTCTTTTTCCACCACGAGTTCCTTCTCCACTTCCCTTCATCTTCAACTCCATCTCCAAACATCTTTAGCTCGACCTCCCTTCCCCTAAGCTCTTCCTCCCGCCTCATCAAAACGTCCTTCGAAAGTGGCCCGCAGTCTCTTCTCCTCTTGCAGCTCAGCCACAACCTTGAGCCCATCTTCCTTCATGACCTGAACATCAGCCAAGAGCCTGCTCATCTTTTCAGAGGCCGACGTAAGCTGAATGGCAGCCTTGGAGGTATTGACCGATGTCGCCATAACAAAATCCACGACCCTCATGCTATCCAAGTATTTTTGCTGGACTGGAGTCCAGCACTTCGAGACCGTCCTGATCGCCTCTCCTAGTAGATAAAAGAAGTCCGACGATTTCCTCCTTGGTCGACAAGTTCGACCTGATAAAGTCACGCACTGGCTTAGGGAGAGCCCCATGAAGTTGTATAAATTCTTCGTCTTTATCTATGGTCGAGCCCAAATAGGGAGGCTGAGACGCGGTAGGTGGAGGTCGGACGTCTTGAGACGAAGAGGGGCCAGCCCGAAGTGGGAAAGAAGTTATCTCCTCCACGCACCGTGCTGGACTAGGAATGCGCAGAGGAGGGAGCTCGGGTTGTACCTTCTGTCGAGCCAAGGCTCCTGATCTCCACCGAACCTTTCTCTTCTCTTTTCCGACATGGGTCTTCTTTTTCAACATAGCAGAAATGTCCTCCATCTCTTATCCGGGTTGATCTGGAAACAACCAAAGTCAAAACTGAACAAGTTTATATGATCAAAATCACAAAGGGATGAGTTTCGATTACTCACGGGCTCTGGGACGATCTGAAATTAACGACGGAAGTTGAGTTGATATCAAGTTCTCCTTGGTTATTAGTGCACTACTAGATCGGAGATCCTCACTGATATCTCGAGCTCTTCGAGCTCTTTTGAAGACTCATCTGTTGTTTCTTGAGAGACGTATCCTGAAAACCAAGGTAAACAAACAGTTCAGTGTGAATTCAATCAAACCGAACTAAACGAGTAAAGGAACATGCTTACTTAGTTCATGGTAACGAATTGAAATGTTCATATCGGGCCTAGTATCATTCACAGAGAATTGCCATGGACCTCGGACAAAGAACCAGAACTTCTTCCAATTTTTAATAGAGTCCAGGGTCTGGGTGATGACACTACCCCCAATCTTCGCCTTGACTGACGCATACCACCACCCGACTTCTTCCCATCCGACTTAAAAGAGTACAGACTGTTAAATTTTCTAACTGAAGGACGAGGGAAGCTGAGCTGGTCCCATAGGATAAAGAAACCTATCATGATCCTCCAACCATTGGGGCAGAGTGAATGGGAGCTATTCTCCACTCCTGCAAGAACTTCCTAACTATCTTGGGAAAAGGAAGTCGAGTTTAGCCGCTAACACGGCTTGATTTAAAGCCACGCATCATCCCGGTGGGTCATCATCCCGGTCATCGAGGCCGGGGACGATGAATTCTATGTCATCCGGGACCTTATATGTCCGATGCCAATCCCTAAGTTGCTTCTTATTGACCATAGAGGAAAAAAATTTGCACTTCCAAACTGGGGCTGTCCTAAGCCCGGACTCAACCTCTGCCTCCCTCCAACCTAGAGTCCCAGGCCCAACTCCCCTCTCACCACTCGTCTCGGCTTGTAGGGAACCTAGTCGGAGGAGGAACAGCAGTCAGCGGAGCTGGACTGAGGGCCTCGTCCTCGTCTATTCTCTCTACCATCCTACACGAGATCTTTTCTTTCTCTACCCTATCCTAACATGGCTTCTCTCCCGCTTATCACTTCCGACCTCACTAGACATCCTACCCCATGAGCTCGGAGAAACAAAGAAAGATTCTCTAACGTGAAGAGGAAGAAGTGGGTATCACTCACCGAAAAATCCAATAAACTGCAGTGACTCTTAAATCGGAAGAATCCTACCGCTCTGACACTCAGCTCGGACAAAAGCAACTGAAGAAAGGAGAAAACGTTTAAGGCAAGAGTTCCAAATGACCCTCCCCCTCCATATTTATAGAAGAGGAAGATAAATGGTCAGTACCATCAATGCAGCAATGATGACACTCTAGTAAAGCGTGCCATCGAGCCACACAAAAATCTGACAACACCACTAAGTTTGTTCCATGTGTCAACCAACGTGGTGGGTTGCTAGAAATATCACATCAATTCGGTAGAACTCAGATCATCATGCGTTTAAACTGTAGTAGGAACTAAAAAACCTCCTTTGATTAATATCAAAACAGGTCTTGGAGGCAATTGTTAGCCTCCGATCTAGTTCTGCCACATCAGACGCTACTTTTCTCATCAGTCCAGTAAGAGATGGCCAACCTAAAGTAAAGCTTTACATCTTTCAGTTCGGACCTCATTCATAATCCTGGCTCTGAGCCCACTGCGGTGTTGAATTCAGCTCGGACCTCATCCCGAACGTTCCAGGTCAGACTTTGTCCTCAGACGTCATACTCACGTCATCAGCATAGCTTGTTCTTTCGTCTGTCAGGTGTCACTTCACATTAAATGCCTTAAAAAGAAATGTCTTGTAAGTATTAAATACCTAGCTTGGCCATTTATTACCTAGCTTAGCATTAAATAGAAGAAATCATTACATATTTTCCTATAAAATAGGAGACATAAATGTCCTTTAAGTCGGACATTCAACTGCTTAATAAAAACACTTTTACAAATATTATATAATCAGATCTTCGTACATATACTTACCTATCTGCCACTCATTATGGTCATAACCGATCCTCAATACTTATCTTTAAGTTGGCTAAGAATTAGTGCAAACTGTTTTCCAATGTCAACAGACGTATTTGCACATTTTGTAATGATTAAAAATCTACATACAATTTCTTCTAATTAAAACTAAGGGTATATATTTGTCTTTTTCATCCCATAAGGACAAATTTTGCACCAAAACACATAGGTTAGGGACTTGTTTGCCAAAAAATAAATGTTAAAGACTAATTCTACACTAAGAGCAAAGGTTATAGACCATTTACGCCAAAATCTATTTAGTTAATTAGAAGAAATTGTATGTAAATACTTAATCATTACAAAATGTGCAAATAGATCCAATACTTTTATTTTTTATAAAAAATTAAAATAAACTAATGAGTTTTTTTTTGGAATTAAACATTTTAGTAATAAACATGTCAAATAAAATTATTATTTTTATTATTAAGTAATTATAATTTAAACTTTTATTTTATTATTGTATAAAAAAATAACTTTGTTACAAACTTGATGTACAAATACTTTTATTTAATTGAGTTATATGTTTATTAATTACAAATATTAGAGATCCAACTATATTCTTCATATTTTAATTTATCGCTTTATTTTCAAAAATAAAACACAAAATTTAAATTAAATTTTATTAGTATTTTTATATTAAATAAAAATGTATTAAGATTAGTTCTAGTTATGTAATAATTTTTAAATAAAAATGTAATAAAATTTTATTTTTATTTGACATGTCATAATTTTTATTTGACATGTCATGTGATTGTGGATATATAATTTTCTCAATGGAGTGTGTACATACTATTGAGTATTTTTTTTAATGCTCACATTCTAAATTATTTTATTTACCGATTTAATAGTTTGGCAAATGACATGATGGCGGTGGTAGTGACTAGAGGTGTCAATCCCAAGAATATTTTATTTTATTAGTATTTAACATAAACATACTAAAATAAGTTAATTTACACATTACCCATTATGTATTTTATTTTTGAATGAAAATAAAACGATAAATTAAAAATATGAAGAATATAGTTGGATGTCTAATATTTATAGTTAATAAACATATAACTCAATTAAATAAAAGTATTTGAACATCAAGTTTGTGACAAATTTTTTTTATATAACAATAAAATTTAAATTTAAATTTTAAATAATATAATTACTTAATAATAAAAATAATAATTTTTATTTGACATGTTTATTACTAAAGTATTAATTCAAAAAAAAAACTCATTAGTCTTCTTTAATTTTTTATAAAAAATAAAAGTATTGGATCTATTTACACATTTTGTAATGATTAAGAATCCACATACAACTTTTTCTAATTAACTAAGAACATATTTGTTTTTTTTATCCCATAAGAACCAATTTCACATCAAAACACATAGGTTAGGGACATGTATAACAAAAAGTAAACGTTAGGGACCAATTCCACACTAAAGGCAAAGGTTAAGGACCATTTGAGTCAAAATTTCAAAGTACGCACCCAACTAACGGCACAATTTGACAGATTCCGTCTATAGGGACCAATTTTGCAACCAAATGCATAGGTTTGAGACCTCCTAGCAAAAAACGAAAGGTTAGGGATCAAAACCACACTAAGGGCATACGTTAGGGACCATTTAAAATCGCTTAAAATCCCATATATATATATATATATATATATATATATATATATATATATATATATATATATATTTTTTGGTGAATCTACAAATTTTTTTTATGACTAAAAAATAAAATACAAACAAATAATATATTGGCAAAATAGAAAATAAAAAAATAAAAATTAATGACGTGGATTGAAATTTTTAATATATTTTTATTTAAATAAATAGCCAATAAGGACTTGAATTATTTTTAATTTTTTATATTTTTAGTATGTTATAATTTAATGTTTTTTAATTTTAATTTTTATATTATTATATCTAAAATATAAGACGAGACCAAGTCAAAGAAAAGAGTTGGGCGAGATCACGCTCAAGGTGGTTTTGGACATTTAACCTAGTCCAAGTCCAAAGCTTGGTATAAATAACTATGTTCGGACTTTGGAGACTATTGTTACGTCTCATTATATATGTGGTAGAAAAAGACCCGCAGGAATGCCCAGAAGGAAGAAAAGGTGTGGACTTGTAAGTGACTATGACGTGGAAAATGGGCAAAGTCATTTTAGCTCGCTTAAACCCTTCGATGACCCTCGGGCAAAGACGTGAAACTAAGAAATTAACTAGCAAGCCACTTGGGCTCGATTTTGACTCATTCATTTTGCTTTCGCCACCTAGCTAGATGTGGCGAAGAGTCTGAGCATGACAATCACATCACTCATTCATAAAGGATAACAGAATATTTCTCTAGACCACATGAGGAATCTCTACGTGGCGAGTTAGTTAGAAAATACCATGTGAGGATAATTACCATAAAAATTAGTTGAGAAGGACAACTGGGACAATGGTTTGTCACCACGTGTCATAGAATCCTCTAGAACCACGTGTCTTCCAATAAATAGGTGACACGTGGTAGTGAAAGAAAAAAGATCGAAGAGTCCTAAGGATTGAAACATCTATAAATAGTCCAAATTAAATCAAAAGAAGTAGAGAAAATTTAGAAACCTTAACTAAATTCTTGCTCTTTGAATTCTCAATCCTTAGACGACAATCCACAAAGTTTGAGATATACTTTGAGTGATGTGGGTAAGGATTTGTTGGTTTCCATAATTTGGATCAACATATAATTTTATTTTTTTAAGAATTTTTATTTATATAAATTTTTATTTTCCCTATTTATTTTGAGTGTTCTGATGTTTTCAACGTCAAAAAATATGTTTTAAGCTTTATGTTATATGTTTTACCTTGTTTTGAAAATTACATTTTAAAAAATGGTATATTAAATAAATTTTGAATATTTAACAAAACAAAAAACTGAAAAAACTTGAAAACAACAAAAAGAACAAATCCCTATATTCTATATTCTAAGCAAACACAACTCAACTACACCAACTTCTAGCCCACTAGCACTCAAAATCAGGGGCAGATTCAAGAATTTTTTGAGTCCGGGCTACTATTGAAAAAAAAAATTTCGCAAAATGTTATTAAGAAATTTTTTTTTTAACACTATACAAAACGACTTTTTTTCTTGACTTTTTATAGTCCCCCCAAACCCAAAATCCGCCCATGCTCAAAATTGGATCCCACAAATTTTGTCCAATTCCAAATTGAATTAAGGATAATTTCCCAAATACACTAACAAAACAAACTATTTCCAAACACACCATTGAACCTTTTATTTTACAAAAACTAGTGTTGCACACGTGTGATGCACAGGAGGTGTAATCACAAAAAATAATTTTGATAGTTATCTATGAAAGTTAATTAGTTATAATAAAATCAAACACTAAATCTTAATTAGTATTAAACCCATACATACGTTGACCAAAATGAAGATAAGATTAATTAATTAATTAGATTAGATTAAATTAATTAGGTATTTAAAATATAGATAATTAAATTTAAAATGCATTGAAAAATCAATTTTTACAATGATAATAAAACTTTAAAAATATAAATTTTGACTTATTTTTCTTTCACTTTGCATTAATTGTCTTCCATAATAATCTTGAAAATGCAATATCTTAAATGTGATTTCTTAAATCTTAATTAGCATTGAAAAACTCATGCATATTTTGACCAAAATGAAACATAAGATTAATCAATTAAGTATTTAAAATAAGGATAATTAAATTAAAATACATTGAAAAATTATTTTTGTGCAATAATAACAAAACTTTAAAAATATAGATTTGGACTTATTTTTCTTTCAACGTGCATTGATTGTTTTCCATAATAATCTTGAAAATAATTTTGAAAATGTGATCTTTTAAATCTTAATTAGTATTGAAAAATTCATATGATAACAAAACTTTGAAAATATAAATTTTGACTTATTTTTCTTTCACTTTGCATTAATTGTCTTCCATAATAATCTTGAAAATGAAATATCTTAAATGTGATCTCTTAAATCTTAATTAGCATTGAAAAACTCATGCATATTTTCACCAAAATAAAGATAAGATTAATTAATTATTAATTAATTAAATTAAATTATTTAAGTATTTAAAATATAGATAATTAAATTAAAATGCAATGAAAAATTAATTTTTGCAATAATAACAAAACTTTAAAAATATAGTTTTGGACTTATTTTTCTTTCAATGTGCATTGATTGTTTTCCATAATAATTTTGAAAATAATCTTGAAAATGTGATCTCTTAAATCTTAATTAGTATTGGAAAATTTATGCATTTTTTTACCAAAACAAAGATAAAACAAAGATAAGATTAATTAAATTAAATTAATTGAATATTTTAAATAAAGATAATTAAAATAAAACACATTGTATAATTAATTTTTGTAATGATAATAAAACTAAATTAATTTTTGCAATGATAACTAAATTAGAAGGTAGATGGAGGGACTCCAGTTGAAAAAATAAAAAATCAGGCGACTATTAAATGTAGTATTAGGAATGAACATTTAATGGCTATTAAAAAATCCATTTCGAAAATTGAGAAAAAAAATTCTAAATAGAAAAATATATTTGAGCGGAAAATAAATTTTGACGACACTATGTTTATGTTTATATATATATATATATATATATATATATATATATATATATATATATAATTATATCGTGTTAACACTTTTTTACGTAAATCACATGTCTATACCACCACCACCACTAGTACAACTCCACATCGACAACCACTTTGTCACGCCAAAACAACGACTACCACCATCTCTACCGGTAATTCTCACACCACCACAACAAACATCACCCTCCCCACGTGGGCCCATCTCACCAACATCACCACCACCACTAGTACAAACCCACACATCGCCTTGGGATCACACATCCCTTCATCTTCCACCACCATCGTCACCATCTCAAAATCGGAAAAAGACATTAAATGGTAATGTGACACCAAGGACCACCACCATCTTTACCAAACCAAAAGAACCGCCTATAAATACCCAACTTCCACAAGAAGGGATGTTGAAAATATTACTCAATATATACATAACACCCTAACTATTCACAAATCCACGTAGGCGGTGGCGTGGGGATCCTGCTGGCGACTATTTTTGAGGTCAACAGTTGGCGCCATCTGTGGAAACGCGACAAAAGCTTATTTTCCTTGAAAAAGGAATTTCCACGAACAAGGATCAACCGACCCACAAAATGAGTGGGAGCAACGAAGAGGAGAACCCAAGAAGGACTAGGCCTGTAACAAACGACGGAGATAGAGCTGAAGAAGCTCCCCGGAGGAGGAGAGGAAGGAGGCCTCCCACGAACCTTGAGCGAGAAATGAGAACTATGGCCACGGTGTGAGGCTTGGCTCAAGACCACGCCAAGAATGCAGGGGTACATCCAAATGATGTATGCAAGGGGTGAGAACCGCCCTCGAGGTCCGATCCGACGAGCACGAGGAAGAACAGAAGTTAACAAAGAGCACCTCCGTGACCAAAGAAGCCGGGAGGGCCTCTCAGGCAAGAGCCGATTTATCTGCTTCGGAAAAAAGGCCCCAACCAACGATGTCCGCCAGTGTGTTCGAAAGACTAGGTGAACGGGGAAATAGGAGATGGCCACAAGAGGACCCGCAAAGGAGGGAAATGCCCCAAAGTCCCCCTAGAAATAGGCGGGAAAGGAGGGCGAAGGATGCCGAGGCTAGGGGAGAGTCAGGTTACCAGCCATACGCACCCCAGCCAACCATGCAACCACAACAGAACTATGGGGGTGAAGCAAACACCGCGCGAATATCCGAGGCCTCACGAGATCGCTCGGGTGGACGGCGATGACGAGAACCTCCTTTTTCAAATTAAAATCGTGAACGCAGGCCCATCCCCATAAGTTTCACGTACCCAAAATTACCCCTTACAGTGGGGTGATCCATTGGATCACGTGAACACATACAAAACGGAGATGAGCCTTCGAGGAGCCACCCCGGCCTTGAAATGCAGGGCCTTTCACCTGACGTTGTCTGGAGGAGCGAAGCGGTGGTACAACAAACTAGTCGCCGGGAGTATCTCCAGCTGGCCGGAACTGAAAAAGACGTTCATAAATTACTTCTCTTCCCAGAAGCCCGCATCAGCCCCGGTCCAACGCCTCCACGACGTAAGGCAGGCCCCGAGCGAGCCTCTGCAAAGTTACCTGGGCCGTTTTAATGAAGAGATGTTGTTCTGTGAAAGAATAACAGATGCCGAGGCCTTGTCCGCCCTAAAAGCAGGACTGGACATGAACCACCCGTTCTGGAGGGATGTCCGCAACAAGAACCCGGCCACCTTTGACCAGCTGGTGGAAATGATCACCGAGGAGATAACCAACGAGAATATGATTCTCCATAGGAATCGAGGCGGGTTAGGGGCCAACCCGGCATCAAGAGCCGGGTATGTCCAAAATCCAAACAGGGCTGCTCCACAGCACAATCCACGGCGGAGAAACTACCCATCCGACCCAAATGTTGGAATGAGTTACGTGGCCTCTGCACAAGAGGGCCTGCTCCCCCCTTACACTGCACCAATGCCCCCTGCCCCAGTGGTCGGGTTATACAACTATGGCGTGCCCCCGTCCACCTACTATGAAGCCGGGACCAAGCAGCACCTCCAAATCCCTACCCTCGTGGCGCAACCAAAGTATCACTGCTGTTTGCATGTCCAGCGACTATGGACATAGCACGGATGAGTGTCGAGAGGTGGAAGACCTTGCCAATAGAAGGGTGGCCAACCTAGGGTCCAGGCGAGGAACGGGCACCGATTTAGGGATCATGCCCGGCGAGAGGGCCGCGAACCACTTTCAAGATAGGCGCTCCAAAGAATGGGATAGGAAGCCTCCGGGTCGAGCAAGCCGAGGCGCAGTTCAAGAAGCCCAGCCAGACAACCTCGGGTAGAGCGCAACCCAGAACCCCGTCGATCATCAAGGGGCCGAAAAAGGCTCTGATTTGGAAGATTGACACCATCCACTTGAGGACCTTATATTGGTGGGCGACACGGGCGCGCCTGAAAAGCTACGCCAAAGAGGTCAAGGGATCCAAATGACTAACCGGCTTTATCAATAGCAGCCCCTCGTGATCAAAAAGGCTCACCCTATCACCTTCACGGAGAACGACATGAAGAGCGTGCAGACACCCCCACTGCGACGCCCTGGTTGTAAGAGCAGTAGTAGCTCGGAATGGACTGGGGAGAATGCTCGTTGATAACGGTAGCTCTGTCAATGTCATTTTCTTGAGCACCTATGAGTAAATGAACGTGGATGTCTTGCCGAGCCATCGATGAGCCCCTATACTGGATTCATAGGTGATTGCGCCGACCCCAAAAGGGCGCTTAACGCGCCTAGTCGGTTACCATGGGCGAGGAGCCCTCGCATCCCATACCTTCATGGAATTCTTGGTGGTAGATAGAAGATCAGCCTACCATGGGGTTTTGGGCAGGCCAGCCCTGAAGGAACTATGGGCCATAACATCAATCCACCACCTCTGCATGAAATTCCCTACGGAGGGGGGGTGGCAACAGTGACGAGATAACCAACCCGAGGCCGTGAAGTGTTACAGGAAGAGTCCAAAAGGGAGCTGAAGGAGTTCCTCAGCTACAACTTGGACATTTTTGCATGGAAACAAGAGGATATGATCGGGATCGACCCAAGGGTAAGTTGTCACCGCCTCAACGTCGACCCCAAATTTCCTTCCCACCGACAGAAGCGAAGGCCATTGAACCCGAAAAAGTATGAGGCCTTAAAAGAAGAAGTTGAGAAACTTTTGCAAAGTGGCTTCATCCGAGAGGCTCGCTATCCTAAGTGGGTCTCCAACCCCGTGTTGGTTAAAAAATTCGGAGGAAAAATGAGAATTTGTATAGATTTTTCCAACCTCAACATGGCCTGCCCCAAGGACAGCTTCCCACTGCCTCGAATCGACCAGCTGGTAGACTCCACGTCCGGACACGAACTCTTAAGCTTCATGGACGCCTACTCAGGCTATAACCAGATCCCCATGTATCCTCCGGACGAGGAGCATACATCGTTCGTAACAGACAAAGGTCTTTATTGCTACAAGGTCATGCCATTTGGTTTGAAGAACGCCGGGGCAACCTACCAAAGGCTCGTCAATAAGATGTTTGCCGATCAGCTCGGCTTGACCATGGAAGTATACGTGGATGATATGCTTGTGAAAAGCTTGAAGGCAGAGGACCACATAAGGTACACCGGAAAGGGCCTTCAAAACTCTCGTATGCACTGGATGAGGCTTAACCCCTGAAGTGCTGCGTCGGGTCGCCTCAAAAAAATCCTCGGGTTACATGGTAAACCGTAGGGCATCGAGGCCAACCCGAGAAAATCAAGGCACTAGTAGAAATGAAGTCGCCAGAGGCCCAAGGATGTGCAATGCCCGACCTGGAGGTTGGCGCCCCCTCACCGATCTGCCTCGAGAGCTACGAGATAAGTGCCTCCCTTTCTTCAAAATCCCGAAGGGGCAACCGCTCAATGGACAAATGAGTGCGAGGCCGCATTCCAAGCGTTGAAGGAACACCTCCACGCCCCCGCTATCGAAACCTAAGTCGGGAAAATGCTTGCTTTTACCTAGCCGTTTTCAAATGAGTCGGCCGGCTTCGGTTTTGGTCCGAGAAGAGGGCACCAACCGCCAAGATACTATGTAAGCAAGGCCCTTGTAGGGCGTAGCCTTCCCGTACATGGAAAAATCAAGGCGTCACACTCATTACCGCTTCAAGGAAGCTCAGCCCTACTTTTTGGCTCATAGTATACACGCCCCAACCAACTTCCTCGAGACAAAGCGATCTTCGAAACCCGAGGCCTTGGAAAGACTACTGAAATGGGCCATTGAACTGAGCCAGTTCGACATTGCATTCAAGCCCAGAGCGTCCGTCAAAGGACAAGCCCTGGCGGATTTCGTGGCGGAATTTGCCAGCACACCCCTGATTGATGTCCCGATGGCTCTCGCGGAACCGCCGACTTGGTACCTTTTTGTGGACGGCTCCTCGGGGGAAATGGGTTCCGGCGCCGGAGTGGTCCTCACCAGCCCCGAGGGCCATAGGCTGAACTGTGCCATCCGGTTCGACTTCAAGGCCTCCAACAATGTTACGGAGTACGAGGCCCTGCTATCTGGCATGCATCTGGCCAAGGAAATGAAGGTACAAAAGCTCTCAGCGGCAAGCGACTCCCAGCTGGTAGTAAGTCAAGTAAACGGGACTTTGCCGCAAGGGAAAAGAATATGGCTTCCTACCTCAGACTGGTGAGAGACCTTATCCCCTGCTTCGACAAGTTCGAACTAACTCAGATAACAAGAGCTGATAACGCTAACGCAGATGCTCTTTCGAAGCTAGCAAGCAAAGAAAGATTCGAACTTCTTAGGCCGGTGCCCATTGAACACCTCAAAGCAGCCTTCCAGAGAAGCCATCATCGCGGAGGTAATGTGGGTCGAGGAGACCACCACTTGATGGATCCCATTCTGGCATTCCTGAAAGAGCAATCGCTCCCTTTAGACAGAGAGGAAGCCAGAAGGTTGAAAAGGAGAGCTGCGCACTTCGTGTTACTCGACGACGTCCTCTACAAACGAGGTTATTCCATATCGCTCCTCCGATGCGTCGGGATGAATGAGGCTGATTATATCCTCAGAGAAGTCCACGAAGGCATCTGCGGTAATCACTCCGGAGGCTGGGCCTTGGCGCAAAAAATCCTCAAACAAGGGTATTTTTGGCCCTCATTGAAAAAAAAGATTCCTTGAATCACTCAAGAAAATGTGACAAATGCCGGTAACTCACCACCATACCACCTGTAGCCCCCAAGAGCTTACCACAAAGATCCAAATTTCGTGGCCTTTTGCAAAATGGGGAATTGATTTCATAGGCCCTATGCCTAGGGGTAGGGGCAATGCATGCCACGCCTTAGTCGCCATCGACTATTTCACGGCGGATCGAAGCGGAGCCAATGGCAAAGATCACCGAGGCCAACACCTCCAAGTTTATATGGAAAAACATCATATGTCGCTTCGGGATCCCTCACTCATTGGTCTCCGATAACGGAAGGCAGTTTGACAACAAAAAGATCCGGAGCCTATGCGAGGAGCTTGGGATCAAAGCATTTTTCTAGCCCGCATCACCCTCAGGCCAATGGACGGTAGAGTCATCAACAAGACTATCAAATACACTCTTAAAAGGAAGCTGGAATCTTCAAAAGGCGCCTGGGTCGATGAGCTCCCTCACGTACTCTGGGCAATCCGGACCACGGCTAAAACATCGGCTGTGAGAAACCCCGTTTTCCATGGCGTTTGGATGCGGAGCGGTGAGCCCCGTGGAGATTGGGGTCCCCTCGCCTCGCCGACTTCTGTTCAATGAGGTCAGTAACGACAGCCTAATGAGGGTCGGCCTGGACCTCATTCAAGAACGAAGGGACAGCTCCCAAATAAAACTAGCCTCTTACCAAAGGAAAATGGCAAGGTACTTTAACAAGAAGGTTAAGAAGCGGTCATTCCGCATCGGTGACCTGGTCTTAAGGAGAATCTTCCCCTCGTCCAAAGAACCAGGAGTCGGGACCCTGGGCCCCAATTGGGAAGGGCCTTACCGGGTCACCAAGGAGGTACACCCTGGCACGTACTACATTGAGAATCTGGATAAAAAACTACAGCCACACCCTTGGAACGCTGAACACCTACGCAAATATTATCAATAGGAATGTTACCGCGTCTAAAGTCGTCCATGTAAAAAGGGGGACACCCTCCTCCTCGCAGGATAAGCATGCGCGCAAAAGCTGTCAAATGTCTATGTAACTTAAGTTATTTTTTGATTTTAACTTTGAGCCGCAGGCTGTTTTAAAGTTTCCCATGCAGATACGACTTGCGCATAACAAAAATGCATATAAGGAAAAATTCTCTTTCATTAATCAATAAAATAGTTACAAAATGGCCTCCTCAGAGGTCCTTACAAAGATAAAATAAAAAGAGCATAAGAGGCCTAGGCTACTCATCGGGAGGATCCGCAATATCCAGAGGAGGAAACTTGGCTTCAAGAGAGGAGAAATCCAAGTCAGGGTGCTCGACGCGGAGTACGGTAAGGACCTCTTGGCGACCAACACTTGCAAAGTAATTAGAAAAGGCGGTGTGCGCCTCAGTCGGTGGAAGTTGGCGACAAAGTTAGCGTCGGCATCCCGAAGCTTTTTAGCCAGATCCTTCATCTCGGCCTCCGCAGCATCCCTGACGGACTCTGCCACTGCTTTCTCCCTCAAAGAGGCCTCCAACTCAGCCTTGAGCTTCGTAAGCTCTTCCTCCCTCGCGGTAGCCTCCACGACTAGCCGGTGATTCTTCCCGTTGGCCTCCTCCAGCGCCTTCGAGGCTATAGCCTGAGCATTTATGGCGTCATCGAGCTTCTTTGTCAATATAGCCACTTGGCTCTCAGCCTCCACCATGTCGAGCTTGGCCTTCTCGTACGCCAATTTGGCACTCTCAGCCAGCGCCACGGTATTATCAAGGCATTCTCGGATCTGGTCGGACCGGGAGATGGCCTCCGAGGCATCAGACATCTTCTTCTTCATCTCCCTCATCGCCACGAGGGACTTCATCTGGGCGGCCGCCCAGCGAATCGAGCACGCCAAGGATGCTTCCATCCAATCCTCAGCCTCCCTTCCCCAAGAACACCTTCTACGGCCTGTTAACATACTTCTGGAATCCCTCCGCTCCCACGGCTAGGTAAAACTCCAGATCCTTGGTCAGGGGGCGGGAGCTTCCTCTCCAGCTCGCCTATCAACCCTCTGAAGAGCTCCCTCGATTTTGTACCAGAGGAGGAGGGGGGATCTCCAGCACATTCTCCCTTGGCTGAGCACCGGTAGGAGCGTCGTCCAGAGCAACACCGGAAGCAATGACGGTCAAGCGGCGCTGCTTCGGATCGGGAGGATGGACAACAGGCTGCTCGTCCGCCTCGACCGATTTCCTCTTGCTGACCGGCTCTCCGGACGACCTAGTACTGCTCATTATCCCTTTCAAAGTGGGCCTAGCACGTCTGGAGCGGTTTTCTTCTTCTTCTTTACCAAAGGCTCACCCTCATCGGGTGACAAAGCTTCCGCTTCATCCTTTTGCGCCTCTTCTCGGGCGGCATCCCTGCTTGCTTCCTCAATCGCCTTCTTTTGGCGACCGTCCTCGGAAGAGCCAGGACGGAGCTCCTTCACCCTCGCTGCCATCACCCTAGCAAGGGGGGGCTTCGGCCTCTTACCTTGCTCGAATTCATCTGCAAAATAACCAGCCTACGATTAGTGTGAATTCTCAGATGAAGTACGTAACTTGTAAAATACAAACCTCTCTTAGTCATCTGCCCAAGTTCTATCAGGTGCCTAGGCGCTTTCAAAAGAGCGTCAAATCTCCTCTGCCCCGACGGGTGGGCGTAGATCGCTCGGATGATATCTAGCTCCTCCTCTTTCAACTCACACCTGGGAAGGGCGTCTGCAACACAAACAAGAAGTAGTCAGTCATACGGCAATTATATGAGATGCCCCCCCCACCCTTCCGAATCACTCACTCGCAACTCCATACAAGCCGGACACTTCCAGGTCTGGCTCCGGATCATCCAACACCCTCTGCCAATTCCCAGACACCCAACACCAACCCTCCTTCCAGTGCTTTATGGAGGACGGGCAGTCCAGCACAAAGGGCTTGTGCGACCCCCACGGCCCAAAATAATACCACCCCACTTCCTCCCCCTTGTCCTTTTTCTTCGGCAGCTTCTTCGGGAGGTACACTGTTTGGAAGACGTGGAGGGGCATCTCGAACCCAAGGGAGTGCCGGATCCACAAGTATAGGCTCACCGCCATTTGGCTCCAGCCGTTAGGCGCTACCTGGGTGGGTGCCAAGCCATAAGCCCTAAGAATCCTCCTATAAAATAGATCCAATGGCAGCCTCATTCCGGCATTGAAAGATTGAAAGTGCACGGCCGCGCATCTCCTCATCGGTAAGCACGCCCTCTCGTTAGGGCCCGGGACGTGAAGCTCTATATCGCTAGGGACTTGAAACATCCTCCTAATGTTCATCGTGTCGCCTCGTCATGCGGCCGGGGGCGCCCATGGCGACCCACCGCCCACGACGGATGGGCCCCGCCTGCGGCTCCACTATCGAGGGTCCGGGGCGGGACGCCCTCTTGTTGGGATGATAGCAAACTCCTCCCCACAACAGCGCTCACGCCCGAATGGGCATCATCGTCGCAGCAGACGGAGATACTTCCGGTCGCCTGTGACCACAGCCCCTCCTACTAAACTATACCTCCCCTCCATAAACACAACAAAATAAAATGAGAGGGTTTAGTGGGTACCTAAAACTAGAAGTTTTCTCCCACCGAAAGGTCGCCGGAGTATCTTCAGCACACTAGGAACACGGTGGCCGGAATATCTCTCTTCTCGCCTTAACACGCACAGATTTTCGACACAAGTAGGGGAGACTTCTCCTTTTATAAGAAAAGCTGATCGACGCATAACCGTTGGATCAAAATCAAGATCCATCCTGGCCACCCAAACAAGAGGCTCATCCCAGCCTTTGAATTCGAATGGCCGCGCGAACAAAACCCCAGATCAACGTCCTAAATAATGCGGTGCCATCCACTCGCGCGTGCGCGAAAGCCAGGAAAGACGCGCCATCACCTCACAAATCGTGCGCATTAAATACCTACAGCCGTCTTTTCCGCGCCTGGCAAAACGTTCTGTGTTCCCCATACCCCCGCAATGATTACAACCGTCGCAAGGGATCCAAACCGGGACCCCTTCCGCTACCGCTTCTTCCTTAAGACTTGTTGCTGGATTGGGCTCCCAATCGATCGCCCTTGTTGCTTCTTCCTTAAAGCTTCAGTAGCGGATTGGGCTCCCAATCGATCGCCCAGTCACGCTTCTTCCTTAAGGCTTCGGTACATGGATTGGGCTCCCAACTGGATCGCCTCAGCCACGCCTCTTCCTTAAGGCTTCGGTAGCGAATTGGGCTCCCAAGCTGGACCGCCTTGAAGATCGCCTCTTCCTTAAAGCTTCAGCGCGCGGATTGGGCTCCCAACTGGGGCCTCAGTTGTGCTTCTTCCTTAAAGCTTCAGTGCGAATTGGGCTCCCAATCGGGATCGCCTGTGTACGCCTCTTTCTTAAGGCTTGTTGTACGATTGGGCTCCCAACTGGGGCTGCCTTGTGTTGCCTCTTCCTTAAAGCTTCACAGTATTGGGCTCCCAAATGGGATCGCCTTGTAGCCGCTTCTCCTTAAGACTTCAAATAGCTGGAGAGGCCTCCCAAATGGGACTACCTCACGCTTTCCTCTTCCTAAAGCTTGAAGACGCTGGATTGGGCTCCCAACTGGGGCCCTCAAGGCAGCCGCTTCTTCCTTAAGGCTTCAGTAGCAGATTGGGCTCCCAAATGGGATGGGACTCGCCTCATTGCTGCTTCTTCCTTAAGGGTTCCGCATGTGGAACGTGCTCTTCTGCTGGAAAGCAAGGCACCCCACATCAATGAGGGCTCCCATGCTTTTGGGACTATTGCCCACGGTCCTCACGAAAATACCCCGTAACTTTTTCGCTCCCATCTTTAGCCAAGCCCATCACCCCACATAAATGATCGGGGCCTGGACTTGGGGGACTATTGTTACGCCTCAGTCCCACGTGGGCATGGTGGCCCCCCCCTGGAATTCCACGTGGGCAAGAGACCAAGTCAACCCACCTCGAGCCACTCCTTTCCGAGGCGGTTTGAGCCAAGGAAGCCCATATCCGACGCCACAGTACTTGGGATCACACCCCACCCGGATGAAGTACCGCCTCCTCTCGACACACACAGATTAGGCGTGAAGTGATAAGGCGGGACAACATCACAAAAACGCTGCCAATCACCATCGTAGCCTTTTTTAGATGGCGGCTGGAAAAGACCCCTCCATTAAATGGTAATGTGACACCAAGGACAAGACAAGATAAGACTACAAAGTCTCGCGGATGGAACCACGTGTCATTAATCGGTGAGGAGACAAACCAAGAGAACCGGCCTATAAATACCCAACTCATAACCACAAGAAAGGGATGTTGAAAATATTACTCTGAATATATACATAACAAGTCCTTTATTCTAACTATTCTCAAGTGTCCCAAACGCCTGGGAATCTGTTAGTCCGAGGCCCTCAGGCTGTCACCTTTGTCTAATAGGGTCCTTGACCTTTTATTCTTCTTCCGTTCGGACCAAGGTATATCTACGTGGTTGAACAAACCACGTGGCAGTCTTGATAGGGAGGAAAATCCACGTAGGCAGAGGTAGCGTGGGGATCCTGTTGGCAGCCATTTTTGAAGGTCAACAAACACCACAAAGAATATCAATCTAAAAAAATTAGATGTGTTTGAAATGTATAACTTTTCTCTAGTCTCAATATTAGACGCTCGACCAGCAGTGGCAAACATGACATGGCCCCAAGCGTACTCTGATGCCTTGGTTGTGGCATGAGGTAGAGCGATTGGCAGAGTTGTTGGAAAAACAACAATTGGAACTTGGAGTTTGAGTTGCAACTCTGCCACGTGAGCCAAATTTCTTATTGCTCTTGATTTGATCATTGACATTTTGTGACGAAAATAAAGAAATTGAAATTGAAAATCGGGGAAAAAAACGAATTGAGGATAATGGTGATGGGTGGATTTTGTAGTGGTGGATGGAAGTGGGATGGATATTATTTCGAGGGTTTGGATTAAAATTTTGAATTTTTTGATTTAAAGTATTTTTAAATAAAAAACTACGAAGAAGGTACATAATCATTTTCTCTTGAATTAAATCTTACATTAAATTTGGGGTCTTGTTCGTTACGAAAATTCTACTAAACATAACATGAATGGACAATGAAAATAACGGACCTTCAAAAAGTGAAAATATACCCGTGCCAAAATAAATAGACCAGTCTATATTAGCCTTCATCAAGGACCGGTTCAGGCTCGTAATGAGCTAAAACCAGGTCATGTAAAAAGATGGTCCAATTTAGGTTCATATTGTCTTTCCAAGCTAAAAATCGCACCAGCTTGTGGACTCGTCAATATAGTGGGCTAGACAGAGCCGGTCTAACCGATTATTTTCTAACTTTTTTGAAAAAAAAACTCTTTTAATTTTTACCTTTTAATTCTATTTTTGATAAAATAAAAAAAAAAATCAATCTCATCACAACTTGTCTATTATAATAGACTAACTTGTGAATGAATCGATTTCAGTCCAGTTTAATGGACAACAGTTTGTACCTTTTGAAGCACAACAGCCAGGCATGGACTTTGAAGTACTGTTTGTATTTTTTTGTGTATCTTTAAATTAGGGGAAAATTTCGCTTAGAATCTCGAACTTCTAAATCTTTTGAAGATGGGTCCTAAATCTTTCATTTTTGGCACCCCAGATCCCTAATCTATGCAATATTTTTGACCATCATCCTTTCCTTAAAAAAGTCCTAAATTTGACTCCTAAAAAATTATTAGAAATATAATTATACTCTTATTTTAATGTAATAAAATAAGGAAAAATTCTTTGTGGAGTCCAAAAACTTTGAACCTTTTAATGATGTGGTTCTGAATCTCTCATTTTTTGCACTCCAGGTCCCTACCATATGAAATGTGTGTGACTGTCACATTTTCTAACATAAACCATAGATTTGATTCTTCAAATGTCAAAACATTGTTAAACACATAGTTTTATCTTTATTTTAATGTAAAGTAAAAGAAATAAAAAGAAAAGAAAAAGAAAAAGGGAGAGAAAAAAAAAAAAAAAAAGTAAGAAACAAAAAAACTGCAACTTAAACGGAAAACACATCCCACCCACCTTTCCGAGGGGTAGCAATTGAGTGAGCGGCCTAGCTTGTATTGTTGATGGACCGCAGGCTGAGCTAAGCTTGCTTTTTAATTTAGCAAGCTGAGCCAAGTCTGCTCGTGACTTTTACGAGCTGGCTTGCGGACTTGATTGAAGAGCCTGCCACAAGCCAGCTCGTAGAGGCCCGCGAGGCCCGCTTGCATTACATACAAGGCCTATTTTTAGGCCTTTTATGCTGCTAGTAGTGATGGACGCATCATTGATCACACAGTCCATAACTGATATTTTTGAACGTACTGAAATATATGTCATTATAAATGTAGGGATATGAGACTCATTTAAAATAAACATATTAACTAATGTCATTTAATTACCACATAGACTATTGTTCATCACCCGTTGTAGATAACATTACTCTTATTCATTAGATAATGTGACATTGACCTCACTGCCACATAGATTGTGATTCATCATCACTACCTATGAATAGCATTATTAAAAAAGAAATGTGTACAAGAGAATCTCCAATGCATTATATGGATTGCCATCTAAGTGACATGCGTGTTGAAAGATTTGTTGTCTACATAATATTGATATTTAAAGAGTAGACAGCCAAATCTAAAATTGGAGAAAAACTTTGGTAAGACGCTCATATAGTACTATGAGGTACGCCTAACCACTTAACTAATAACATATAATTTGTGTCTTATTTGATTTTTTTCAATTTAGTCTTGTCTAAGTCATCCATTCAAATGATGACAGTTCTCATCTGTATAAAAGTTTAATTTTTTTTGTTTCAAATTTAATTTTTAATTATTATATTAATCTTATTTTTTATCTGGTGTTGGTTGAGCATCAGTTCTCGTAAAGGATTTTAGTTGAACACTTAATATACATTTGAAAACTCTTAACTTAATATTTAATAGATTACTAATTTTAATTATTAAAAAAAATATTTCAATTTCAAATTTAATAATTCAATACCCATTACTTTTTTTTTTTCTTTAAGTTCAAAGAAAATTAATTAATGTTAATACAAAACATTAAAACTACAGAGTATAAAAGTATAACCTGATTGTGAGAAAATGAAATATGTCAAGCTATATTCCGTAATGAAATATACTTCTAATGTCCTGTATTTTGACAATGCCCCACAAAATTATGAAATTTACATATTGTTACATATGGTTACATATGCTCGAGTCAACTTAATTATAACGTAACATATTCTATTTTCTCATATTAATTGTTTTGTACTAACACTAATGAATTTAAAAAAAAAAAAAAGTAATGGATTTGAATTATTAAATTTGACATTGAAGAAGTTTATAAGTATTTAAAATCATTAATTTGATGAGTATTAAGTTTAAAGGTAATCTAGGTGTTCATTTGAATTCAGAATTTGATGTCTAAATAATATTAATTTGGATAAAAAAATAAGACTAACATAATGATTAAAAATTAAATAAAAAAATAAAGTAAATTTCGTTTTACACAAAAAACACTTGTCATCATTTGAGTGAGTGGATTGGAAAAAAATACATATAGAAAAATTAAATAAAATACAAAAGTCACATGTCATTAGTTAAGTGGTTAGACGTATCACGTATGATTATATGAACATCCTACCGAAGTTTTTCTCCTAAAATTGGTCTTTAAAGTGTTGTAACTAGAATATTATATGCGTGTTTTTATTTCAGTTTGATATTATTGTGTTATAATTTACTTTTTAAATCCAAATATTCAAAACGTGCTGATTTATTTCTGTTCGAGCACTTCATATATTTAACGTTAAATAATACGAATTAAAGTCTTAAATACTCATCTATCAAATCATGTTTTCATCCTCCAAATATCACATTTAAAAAAATATTTTATTCAATTAGATGAATTATTCACAATTAATAGTTATAAATACATTACTCAATTATAGTAAATAATTCATTTAATTGAGTAATATCAAGTAGAATAACTATCGATAGTGAACGACTTTAAATAACGTTATTCAGTTGGAGTGGACAAAATTTGTTTTGATTAGTTGTATTTTATCGAAAATTAAGAACATGTTCGGTGTAGTTTTTTGGGAGAAAAAATAGATTTTTTTTGGGTATTTTATTGACTTTTCAAACTTTTCAGAACAGTAAAATATCGAAAATTCAAAATCAGACAAAAAATAAACTTTTTTGGAGAAAAAATAAATTTATCGAACATGGCCAACTATGCCGAGTAAAAAAAGGTTCTAGAAGAATAAAAATTAGGCTAGATTTCTTCATTACCACACAATTTCTTCAATAAAAAAGAGGACCCACTGTCCATTACCTTACGGTATATTCATTCTCTTTCTAAAATTGGGTCTAATTTTGTTTAGTCTTTCTATCTAACAGAATATTTGAAATAGACTGAATTTTTCATCGTATCTATTTTTATTTACCACATCAACTCGACAGAATCTTTGTTAGATTACATTAGAAATAAAAAATAAATAAATTAAACACTGTTAATTTTATTTATGCTACAAATCTTTGTAAAAAATCCACTTATGCATTAGAGATGCTCTAAGAGGATACGACACTCAGTACATAAACTTCTGAATATTTGTTTAGTCTTCTAGTTTATTTTATCATATATATAATATATTATATGCTAGTGCAGTTAAATATGAACTGCATTGATAATTTCTATAAACATTTTACCATAATTGTTTTCTAGGTTATTACAACATATTATATATTTTATTGCCAGCGAAATTATATATAATTGCATTGATAATTTCTATGATTTTTCTAGTCATTTATTGTTCACTTTGTACATGGGGCTCTGTTCAAAATTGGCACAATAATGCATTCCAAGTTTCCATTCATGGGTCCATGCCATTATTTGGATCAAGTGGATGAAATAATCAATGCATACCAATTAAACCTTTTTTGGCTTTCAAAAAATAAAAATAAATTATAATAATATATATGACATTTTCGCATGTTTGGTGCGTGCATAATGAACGAGACTTGATAGAATGATGAACGAAATTTAAGTTTTTATTTTTAAAATTATGTTCGATACTATGCAATCATCGTATCAAATGTACATGTAAAAAGTCATAACTCAATTTTTAAACCATGTCATATTATGTAAAATTTTCATCTCAATATTAAATATCATGTTCGAGATAATATTTACTTGCCATTCCAAGTAAAAATAATTTTTACGAAGCAATAAACTTACTCCAACATTTCTCCTTTAGATGGGCCTAAATACAATTACGCAAACACAATACACATATATACATACCTGTCGAGTTCAAATATGGATTAATATTTTGGAAAAGCTTAAAAAATGCTATAAAAATTAAAAAGGATGAAATTTCATAACAAAATGATCACGTGACAAAGTAGTATAAATTCTTTTACACTGTCTTTCATTTTTTTTTTTTAAATTCTATCTATGTCTATACTTGAATCTTCTTCTTCTATATCCTATACCTTATTATTACTTTGAGCAATGCCATTTGCAGGCAATGGCGCCATCTCCATCTCTGTCTCTGTCTCTGTCTCTGCCTCGGCTTCGGCCCGGAATTTCTTGTAGATATCACTCTTGTAAAACTTCTTAGTCCTCATCACCAAAAGAAGTGAAACAATTGCACCAAACACAGTAACAGCAGTGATTATAAAGAAAGCCAATCTAAAGCATTCCACCCCATTGCAATCCAAGTCTTCTCCATGCTTCCTGACCAGGCCCATGGCCCGCATTTGCTTCTCAGCTTCCTTATCATACAAATGTCCAGCCACCCTCACATTGAGCAAATATGATCCAATCGGACTTGCCACTGCCCCAAAATTGTACAGCGTCGAGTAGTATTTGAGCCCAAAAAGCTCGGAAATTATTGCGAAAAGCAACGGCCATTGGGCTCCAAAGCAAAATCCTATGATCACAGATGCAATATAGAGACCATTTGGGACATTAAATGCAATCAACAAGTGACCTATGCATGAAATTATAAGGGTTAAGGTTAGCATAAGGGTCCTTGGGAATTTGTATTTGGTTAAGAAATGTTCGGACAGGAAACCTGAAACTACTCGACCTAGGTAGTTCCAAATGCTTACTAGGGACACAAATGTGCTAATACTTTTTTTTGGATAGCCAAGTGAGGATCCAATCTGTCCTAAATTGTCTATTGCTGTTAAGGTTCCTCCAACCCCACAAATTGTTGCGAAAAATAAGATTAACATGTCTATGCTAAAGAGTGCTTGTAGGATTGTATAGTCATTCCCTCGGTCCGGTGGCCGGAATATACTCTTAGAATTCCAGCAAGAAATTTCTGGGTTTTGTTGGGATTCAGAAGTGGTGGATGTTGGTAGTACTGGTTGCGAAACCAGTGGTGCCGGAGGTGCTGGAGACGCCGCATCTGAGTTTGGTGGTTTTTCTGTCACAACCTTCAACTTTGAAACTGAAACATTATCCAAATCTTGTTTTTTCTTCTTCCAGATAAACATTTCTTCTTTTATAACAACATAAACTGGGAGAAACAGCAAAACAAGAACTGTTGCTGCACCAAAACCATATTCACTCCTTGTAAAATCGAGCCTTTTTTGGAGTATGATAATCACCATGAGAAATCCAGCTAAACCCAATGATATATACAGAAATCTGTAGAAAACTTTGAGTTCATGTGGAACGCGAACAACCTTCAAGATCCTGATGGTTCGAAGAAAAGCAATGATATAGCGGCCGGTAGCCAACCTATGAGCAAAATAAGTGATTTCAAGTCATTTCCATAAATTGCAAGGTAGATTTGAGTGATTATTGCACCACTTAGGCCAACAAAACCCTTGAGAAGGCTAAAACCGCGCCGCGGCTCTCCGGGAAGTTCTTCACGGCAGTGACAAGGGCTCCTGTGTTGGCAAAAGACTGAGAATTTGCACCAATACATATATATAAACACATCTGCCAAACTGGGGTTTTGAAATTTTTTGATACTGCTAGCCACATCATGAAGTAGCCGAAGAAGTTGAGGACTGCGCCGATGGACAGCACCACCCATGGTGGTGTTACCTCATTGATTAGGCCGGAGAGGATGCCAACGTTGGAGCCTAAGTCCTTGAAGAAGCTGAGCAAGTTGAGGGTGGTTTGGTCGTAGCCAAGGGAGGTTTTTATCTCGGTGGAGTAGAGGCCAAACATGTAGGTGGCACCGGCAGCGGACATGATGAGAGTGGTGGCAAACACCATGAACCACCGCCCAACGAGGATTTGCACGGCGAAGCTCCTCATGTTTGGCCAATCACCACCAGCTGCAGCAAACACCATTTTTCTCACTCTTATTTTGAGTTTTTTATGTTGAGTACTTGAGTTCTTGCATTCTTACAATATTGTCATGCTACGAAATTGTGCCGTTTTATAGTCATAAATAGGGTGTGTGTGTGTTTTGTAATGAGACTTCATAGTTGACTTATCTAGCATGCCGGGTTCTTGGAAAATAACATTGAAAAAGAAGTTTTGCATCGGATATTGACGCTCGGATTTTATAAAATTTTATGTATCGACATAATAAATAAGTATTAAGTTGTGGATCTTACAAAACGTATGAATAAAAAAATGTTTAACTAATTTGATCAACTTAAATTATTGATGCTCATAATCAATTATAAGTAACTATAATTTGAAGACTTTTCAAATCAATTATGTGGAGAGAGAGCAACAATATAATTAGTCGGTTTAATGTGTCGGTCAAAGATATAAAATTAATTATCTTACATTTCTTTTCTTAATAATTAATTTTGTGATTAATATTACATACACTTTACGATCTCAATTAGCATAAAATCTTTTTAGTCATCCTGTTCTATTTACAATAATATTTATTTGAAAATTCAAGATAAGATAGTGATCATTAAATATCAGTTTTAATATTTTCTATTGAGATCGCATTATTTTTATAATTGAAACTTGTTTAGGTCTATATGCAACACTGACCCCAACTTAGATTAGGTCGTTTTTAATTTTATATCGGAAGAAAGGATTAAGCACATGTTTGGTAGATCGATGTAATTTTTTTTAAGTCAATAAATTATAAATTGTTGGTGAATGTGCGGATAAAAAGTGGCTTTGTAAATTGTGGATCATATGAAATGTGTAGATAAAAAGTATGTTTGATCAATTCGACCAACTGAAATTATAATTCAATCAACCTCAAATATGTGCTAAATATGACCCATTTTTACTTATTTTGATGATGATATATAAAATCATGACAGAAAATTAAGAATTGAATTTGAAAACTTATCTCATTATATGTAAAAAGTTGAAAAGTAAAAATCATTAAGAACTTGTTTGGTACCTATTGTTTGGCAAAAATAGGTTTTTTTTTGATTCACTTTTCAAACCACTTTATTTGACTTTATTTGGTACTTTTTCAACCAAAAACTTTTTCAATCGAAATGATCAAAAATGATCAAATTCATTTATCAAAATTGTTACATTTTTCTAATGAAGAACAATTTGATCATTTGAGTCATATTTAGTTTAAAAAGGTCAAAAAGTATCTAAAAAACTTATTTTTGCCAACAAATAGTACCGAACAAGCTCTAAAACAAGTCAAGAATGGATCGTTTCATCTCAAATTTTATTTTATTATACTATTGATTTAACTCTTTAACCTTCTCGACTCTTGACTTTTTCGAGTCTATACTAAGTCTAATTTTTAAAACATTGAATATTGTACCCACTTTAGAAATTGTTTTAATAATTAATACTTACTATGATATATATATATAAATCTCTTATTTAGGTTGGAAAATCAATGATAATTAATTAGTAGGTGGCAAATAAAAGAAACCACATGGAAAGATGAATGGTCAAATTGTCTTATCCATTATAATTAAAATATTTCCTATTATCATTTATTTATAAGTGTGTGTAAGACACACACAACACAAGGAATCAATTTTCTGGGTAGCTTATTTTAAATGTAACCAGCTCACCATGAGAAATCCAGCTAAACCCAATGATATATACAGAAATCTGTAGAAAACTTTGAGTTCATGTGGAACGCGAACAACCTTCAAGATTCTGATGGTTCGAAGAAAAGCAAATGATATAGCGGCCGGTAGCCAACCTATGAGCAAAATAAGTGATTTCAAGTCATTTCCATAAATTGCAAGGTAGATTTGAGTGATTATTGCACCACTTAGGCCAACAAAACCCTTGAGAAGGCCTAAAACCGCGCCGCGGCTCTCCGGGAAGTTCTTCACGGCAGTGACAAGGGCTCCTGTGTTGGCAAAAGACTGAGAATTTGCACCAATACATATATATAAACACATCTGCCAAACTGGGGGTTTTGAAATTTTTTTTGATACTGCTAGCCACATCATGAAGTAGCCGAAGAAGTTGAGGACTGCGCCGATGGACAGCACCACCCATGGCGGTGTTACCTCATTGATTAGGCCGGAGAGGATGCCGACGTTGGAGCCTAAGTCCTTGAAGAAGCTGAGCAAGTTGAGGGTGGTTTGGTCGTAGCCAAGGGAGGTTTTTATCTCGGTGGAGTAGAGGCCAAACATGTAGGTGGCACCGGCAGCGGACATGATGAGAGTGGTGGCAAACACCATGAACCACCGCCCAACGAGGATTTGCACGGCGAAGCTCCTCATGTTTGGCCAATCACCACCAGCTGCAGCAAACACCATTTTCTCACTCTTATTTTGAGTTTTTATGTTGAGTACTTGAGTTCTTGCATTCTTACAATATTGTCATGCTACGAAATTGTGCCGTTTTATAGTCATAAATAGGGTGTGTGTGTGTCTTTGTAATGAGACTTCATAGTTGACTTATCTAGCATGCCGGGTTCTTGGAAAATAACATTGAAAAAGAATAATTTTATGTATCGACATAATAAATAAGTATTAAGTTGTGGATCTTACAAAATGTATAAATAAAAATATGTTTAACTAATTTGATCAACTTAAATTATCGATGCTCATAATCAATTATAAGTAACTATAATTTGAAGACTTTTCAAATCAATTATGTGGAGGGAGAGCAACAATATAATTACTCGGTTTATTGTGTCGGTCAAAGATATAAAATTAATTATCTTACATTTCTCTTTCTTAATAATTAATTTTGTGATTAATATTACATACACTTTACGATCTCAATTAGCATAAAATCTTTTTAGTCATCCTGTTCTAGTTGCAATAATATTTATTTGAAAATTCAAGATAAGATAGTGATCATTAAATATCAGTTTTAATATTTTCTATTGAGATCGCATTATTTTTATAATTGAAACTTGTTTAGGTCTATATGCAACACAGACCCCCAACTTAGATTAGGTCGTTTTTTAATTTTATATCGGAAGAAAAGATTAAGCACATGTTTGGTAGTGATGTAATTTTTTTTAAGTGTTGAAATTATAAGTTGTTGGTGAATGTGTGGATAAAAAGTGGCTTGTAAATTGTGGGTCATATGAAATGTGTGGATAAAAAGTATGTTTGACCAATTGACCAATTAAAATTATAATTTAATCAACCTCAAACATGTGCTAAATATGAGCAATTTTTACTTATTTTGACGATGATATATAAAATCATGACAGGAAATTAAGAATCGAATTTGAAAACTTATCTCATTATATGTAAAAAGTTGAAAAGTAAAAATCATTAAGAACTTGTTTGGTACCTATTGTTTGGCAAAAAATAGGTTTTTTGACTTTATTTGACTTTTCAAACCACTTTATTTGACTTTGTTTGGTACCTATTGTTCAGCCACTTTATTTAACTTTTCAAACCAAATGTGACTGAAATGATCAAATTGTCATTTATCAAAATTGTTACATTTTTCAAATGAAGAACAATTTGATCATTTGAGTCATATTTAGTTTAAAAGGTCAAAAAAGTATCTTAAAAAACTTATTTTTTGCCAACAAATAGTACCGAACAAGTTCTAAAACAAGTCAAGAATGGATCGTTTCATCTCAAATTTTATTTTATTATACTATTGATTTAACTCTTTAACCTTCGACTCTTGACTTTTTCGAGTCTATACTAAGTCTAATTTTTAAAACATTGAATATTGTACCCACTTTAGAAATTGTTTTAATTAATTAATACTTACTATGATATATATATATATAAATCTCTTATTTAGGTTGGAAAATCAATGATAATTAATTAGTAGGTGGCAAATAAAAGAAACCACATGGAAAGATGAATGGTCAAATTGTCTTATCCATTATAATTAAAATATTTCCTATTTTCATTTATTTATAAGTGTGTGTAAGACACACACAACACAAGGAATCAATTTTCTGGGGTAGCTTATTTTAAATGTAACCAGCTGTTATATAATAAATTTGGTTATCTATCAATCCCACAATGCCAGCACAAAGATTCAGAATTTTTTGGAACGAGAATTATTATTTAAAAAAAAAAAAAAAATTATATTTCAACACCAAATTGTTAATAAAAATAATAATTTTGATCTTCAAAAATTATTTTTTTTTCGGTGCAGGACTGGTGAATCTAGTCCCGCCCCTAGTTCCACCCATGTCTATCATGTTCATTTTAAGGTTAATTAAATAAAATTTAACAAATCATAAACACAATTAACTAAAGTTTATATTATAATATTTTATCATATTGAGATTGTTTATCTCGATTTCAACTGAATTATCGATTGTCATGTCTAATTTGTTTTAGTCCCAACACGTTAACATTCATAAAAGTCTTTAATGATAATTTTTAATCATAATAATATTCTCACATAAAAGATAAAAGGAACAAGTTGAATTTTATATCTAGGAAAATAAGAGAAAAATAAATAATTGATAACGACGCTTTAAAAAGAAACTAAAATTCATAATGTATTATATGATTGTAACATATATATTTTTAAAATTTTAATGCGTGTGTAAGCACAATTATTACACTTAACGTATGTAATAATAGAGTCATATGTACGTATCTAATATTTTAATTCTTTTTTTGGACTCACACAATATGAATTAAATCAATCCTCCTGAAAATTGGGAAGGTCATATCTATGACATGATCAACTTCTTGTAGAGTTACTTGCCCCAATTATACATCCTTCTTTACAAGTATTCTATTCTCTCTTGTCAAAATCATAAATTAAAAATATATTAATTGTGAATGTATGTGGTAATAGTATACTGAAAATACGATTATATTGGTACTGGACTAAGTATTACATATGTATATGTTAGTATATAATAAGAAGAATCTTTGTGAGACGAAAGGGCAAATATAGTAATTATCAAACTTTTCAAAATTTTACGTGTACATGCAAATTTATTATCTGTGTTATTAGAATCGGCCCGCCCCGCCTGGCCCGACCGGTTCAACCAATAAAATCGGGAACCGAACTCAAAATTGAGTTAGTTATGTAGAAAAACTCTTTATTTAAAAATTCGCTCAAAAACTCATCGATTCGTTCAATTTTGAAGAACCCGTTGAACCGTTCCTAATTTAACTCAATTTAAAAAAATTATTTCTTTCTACAATTAATTATAACTAACCATTGAAATTCATCTATCTTCGTGCATGAAATGGATGAAAAGAATGAAAAATTAAAAAAAAACAATTGTTTTTCAAAAATTGTTTTGTGATTTTTGTAATTTTTTTGTACTTTTTAAAAAATCATTGGGTCAACTCCGGTTCAATCATTTGACCCTTGATCCTTTCTCTTTTTCAGATCGATGCCCGGATCGATTTTTAAAATATTGAGTATTACTGTATTTTAATAAATATCTTGACAACTAGAAACAAAAAAAAAAAAAAAAAAAAAAAGTCAAACTAAGTAGCTGATGCAAATGGACACAAAGCAGATGTGCAAGAGCAGATGGACGGCTATATTCCATTTATTTTTGGTTTTTATGGGGGTTTTATTTTATTTTCATCTTATTTTATTAGTTAAGACTTATTAATAATTTTGGTAAGAAATGAAGGACTCAGTGTGCAATTTTCTAAAACCTTTAAATTATGTTTGTTACAAATTCGTGGGCAGCAGTTAAGTGATTTGGATTTTGAACTGTGAGATAGTTTTTTCTATTTTGCCCAAATTATGAGTATTTTATATGAATTAATGAACATACATTAGTCATCTTTTATTATTTTTTGATGTATGTATAATAAAGTGAAGAGGACAATAAATTTAGATTTTAATAGCTATTTAGCTCGACTCAAAATAAATGGTCTCCTATTTCGACTTTCTCAAAATTTTCTATAATAAAATCGAGACAATGATATGAGTCTTCGTACAACTAATTAAGATATTAAAAATTAAATGAAAATAACAAATCTTTTTGTCTTAACATTTTAAAAATCAAGTCAAACAAGACATTTGCTTAATTATCCTCGTTAATCTCTACATGTTACAAGTTCTAGCAGCTAATAAAACAACCTAGCTGCAATAAATATTCAATGTACTAGCAATAAATAAAAATTAATAATTTACACATAAGCCTATTCAATGTGCTGGTGTATAAAAAATAAACACACACACACATGCATATATACACTAACAATATACATGATATATATCCTACAATTTTACGAAATTTAGATCAAATTTCAAATTATGGTTTGTAATTTTTTATTATATTTTACAAGTTTTATTTTCATAGAATACGTGATTACCAACGGGCTAATTGCCCCCATCGGTGTTTGTTGATGGAAATGTTCGTTATTGTTCAGCGACAAAATAATTATTGATGACAACTTCCTTTGTTGATAGTATCAGATTGACGTAAAAATATTCGTCGAAAATCTTCCTTCAGTGATATATTTATAGATGGAAATACGTTTTTTAGTGGTAATCACTAGCATAGGTAATTAGTTGGTACTTTAGTGTATGTTTAGTATTGTTAAAATTATTTTATAAGTGCTTATATTATAAATTGTGAGTGAATGTGTGGATAAATCCGTCATAGATGGCAATCCCCCACCCCATCCTTTCTGCCGTTTATGGCAGAAAAAAGGGGAATTCTCCCCCATTCTTGGTCTCCTACTGAAAATTCTCATTTCAATTGACATCCCATGATTTTTTGTCATTTATGGCAAAAAAATGACAAAAAAATGGAAACATTTATTCTTTAGCACATTCTTTTTTTTTTATAAGTGGAACATTTCTCCCCCACCCCATGAATGATGGAAATTCAATCGAAAAATAATAGAAGAGAAAATGACAGATTTGAAGAGAGTACCGAATAAAGATCAAGAGAAATATTGTATAGAACAGTAGGAAACGCGGATATTCATATTATTGAGTGAATGAAGAATATGCCATCTTTGTTATTCTTTATTTTTTGAGGTACATTTGATTATTTTTGTATTCTTCTTTTTCATTTTTTGTATTTTGTTTTTGTTTTTTTAAAGAAGATGACAATTTCGTCATAAAATGACATATTATGTCTTTTTTTTTTTCAAACGTTAGGGATTTATAGTGCTACTTTTAAAAGTTATGAGTATATATTCTTAATGTTTTTAAAAGATTGGAGACCAAATATGTCATTTTCCAAATGAATAACAGGGTATGGATAGATTAAAGAAACTGATTCTTTGTTTTCATATAACGAAATGTTAATATTTCTATTGAATGACATCACTATTATGTATGTATGACATAAATGTTCTTGATTTTGTATGCAAATAATTGTTTATGTTGGTCAGTGTATTGATAAAATTATTTTTTAAGTGTTTAAAAGTTGTGAATTTTATAGAACGAATGGATAATGAGTGGTGGTAAGTTGTGGGTCTTACGAATTGAGTGTATAAAAAGTATATTGGACGAATTTGATTAATTTAAATTATAATTTAAACTTAACCAAACAAGTCAATCACAAATTATCAACATTCCTCGATGCTATGGTGAAATAGTCGATTAAACTGAGACCCCTTAACTGAACATGAATTCATTGATTTTTTGAATTATTTTCAGAAATGAAAAATAAAAGATTTGTTTTTATTAAGGACCAAGTCAACTTTAACATAATGACATAAAACTTAAGATTGTTTAAAAAAAGATAATTCAATTCGATATCTATAAGAGACTCTTACTAAATTTTTACTCCAACTTGGTCCTTAAATATATTATTTTTTGTCTCATCGTGCAACACGATGGATGATAATTGACATTTAACATGACCAATTTGCATAAACTTTGAGTTTATGAATTAAATCCAATTATTTACTAGATATAGTCAAATTGAACAAACTAGAAGTCAAAAGAACACGTGTCATGTGGGTGGTGAAGGGGTATTCCTTCACTTTTTTTATTAATTAAAAATGCATTCTTTTTGGCAGTATTTCAACTTGCTTGGTGGGGATAGGGGTAGGGGGAGGTTGTAGGTGGCGTGGAGTGGGTGGGGTGGGTGGGTGCGTGGTGTGGTTGTGGGGTAGTATCTATATTACCAACATTACCTTGTTTGGTCCAAGAAAGGGGGAAAAATGTGACAACAAGGATTAAAAAGAGAGGGAAAAAATTATTTTATTTGTCATTATTGTTGTTTCACATCCTTTTGTTATTTCTTTTACTATTCTACATGTTCTTTTTATTTAATTTATAAGTAAAAAACAACAAATTAAATCATTTATCGATACATTTTGAGTCGGATATACAATTTTTATCATTTATGTTCATTCTATCTATATATTGAAAGATCAATATGATAAGAAATTATACTTTCCTCTACTTTGATCTCCAATGATTGAGGAATTTATTTTATAGGATGGAAACTAGTAAAGAACCAATTAGTTTGTATTAGTTTCATACTTGAGATATTCCCATTATTGGTGGGTGGCTGTATTTATCAACATGTTTGGACCACTTATTAGACCAAACATGTCTATACTATAATTTTAGTTAGATTCCACTTATTTATCAGACAAATTATCTTTGATTTAGAGACCATATTCCTTTTTAAATACATGCATCCATCCTTTCTTTTTACCTATAGAATTTGTCATCTATGCAACACGTTTACTTTTCTTTTGATTTAACTTATTAGTAACGCTTCGTTCTAACAAAAAATAAGAAAGATAGATTTTTCAAATAATATTAGTGTCAAAACGATTGTTCTGCTCGTGAAAAGTCAAAACCTCATGATGAGGCTTGGTATGTTTGTGCCCGCAATTTGACTTGTGCATTTTTATTTTTATTTTGCTATTTTGTTTTATTTCTTTTTAATTTCTTCACTAAGAATCATTAAGAAATTGAAGGGGGAAAAAACCGAACAGGCTTGGTCCAAAGTTGCAATCTTGTTTCGGCCTAGCCATTTTTTGATGGACAAGTTTGAGCGCATGTTTGGTGGTGCTGTAATTATTTTTTAAGTGGGGTTTTATAGAATGTGTAGATAATAAGTTATAGTAAGTTGTGAATCTTACAGAATGTGTAAATAAAAAATATATTTGACTAACTTAAATTATAATTTAAATTCAAGTAAACATGGACTGAGGCTTGCTAAGGGTGAGGTAAGGCGAGCCGAATAACATATTTTGACTCCTCTGTTAAATAAGAATAAAGAAGGAAAATGTGATCAAACAAAAGAGGATCTTGAAAATTCATGCATAAAGATAAAAAGATACAAATAGAATCAAATATATAATTAAAATATGACACAGTGAGGAGGAAGCTGCCGAGATAACTATTGCCACATTTCGTTAGAACATTCTAAGGTCACACTCTTTGGTCAATTGCCTACATTTTAAGGCGTTGTTTCGTCCACAATCTTTTGCTTTTGAAAATTAATAAAGGCGATAATGAAGTCAAATAATCGCAATGTATTTGGCACATATTATTAGACCATACTCTATATATAATAAATTAAATTTTTAATTTGTCTATTTTAATTATGTCTAGTAGGCGTAAACTTTTTTTCAAAAACTATTTAAAACGAGCCATAATTAAACTAAACCGGCAAATTCAATTCAAGTTAAGAATTTCTAAAAAAGTTAAATTTAACAAGTATGGTATGGACCAAACTAAAACCGGTCAATTCAGCCCGATTCACATTGCACATGGAACTGTTAGGTTCCATAGATAGAATGGGTACCCAATTCGACCTAATTCTTGTTAGAATAGAACTCAATCAATCCATACCCACTCCTATTGTACATGGTTGCCCATTCTACTCAATGAGTAATAATGGTCTCAACCAATTTCTTTATATGTCTTGTAATTCTACTTGTACATCTCTACTTACACTTGCTTATGTAGTAGAATAAAATAATAAAAAAAATTCAAATTAATATTTTGGTCATATGTTTTATTCTTAAATTTTACTGCCACATAAGCAAATCTAAGTGTAGATATAAGTGGATATGTATAAGTAGGGGGATGTACAAAATTTTCTACTGCACGTGCATATTTGATTGTGCACCCACACACTAAGTACACTTTGTTAGAATATAATATTAAAAGTTTCAAGTATAGACAAAAAGTCGAAACACATGAGAGAAATTGATAGATACAAATAGCATCTCTCTTATCATCTTCCCTACGAAAAGCATCAATGTTGGAAATTTTGAAAAGAGTGAAAGATGAAACTCTCCTAGTCCACTTTGATGACAACTAAATTTCAAGTGACTATGCTTGTCCATCATTTTCTAAGAACGTCTAGAAACGCTTTTAAATCAACAATTTGAATTTTGTCAACAATAGACAACCAATTCACATTTCAAAATCCAGAAAGAGCATATACTTAACAATACTATACAACTATAATCGACAACATTTATGTTTTTTTTCTACTTTAATCATATCTGCTCGATCTTATCAAACAATGATGGTTATTTTAATACTACAATTTTTTATTTTATTTTATAAATACTCTATATTTTAATTGTACTTAAGGTCTACAATCTTTATTTATTGTAACACTAATGTTCTAACTTTTTCTCGTTGAATTCTTACCTTCAATTTCCATTAATTAGCACATCTCATCCTTAAAGATGGTTTGTCAAGATATTTTATTTGCATACTTTAAAATAAAGAAAACATATTTTATCGTAGTTTAATATTATTGTTTTTTTTAAAATATGATAGGCAAATAAGTCGTTTTATGCCATTCTAATGAAATTTTTTTGAACAAAAACCGTTAATATACATAGATCGAAGATAAAAATGAGATTAAAAAAATTAGAGACTTGAATACTACAATAAATTAAGATTAAAAAAGTCAAGTACAACTAAAATATAGCGTAATAAATAAAAAATATAGTATGCATATAATTACCTACCAAACAAACCGAAGAGACGTGTTCAGTACGTAGTAGTAGACGAAAGGATATAGAACTTCATTTTCTTTCTTAATTCAGTTAATTATTGTCCAATCTAACCTAACAAATATACATAAATATAATATGGAGAGAAAATTTTGGACACACTATCTTGTTTGGAATACAATCTAATAATAATGTTTTTATTCGTACATAATTGTTACCATTCCACCACACAAATACTTGTCTATATATATATATATATATATATATATATATATATATATATATAGTGCAGCTTCTCAAAATTTATTTTTCCGTCCAAAATAATTTCCTATTTAGAATTTTTTTTTCAATTTCCGAAAATGAATTTTTTTAAATAGCCATTAAATGTTCATTCTTAATACTACATTTAATAGCGACCTGATTTTTTATTTTTCCAACTAGAGTCCTTCCATCTACCTTCTAATTTAATTATGATTGCAAAAACTAATTTAGTTTTGTTATCATTACAAAAATTAATTATCCAATGCGTTTTAATTTAATTAAAATATTTAATTAATTTAATTAATTAATCTTATATTTGTTTTGGTAAAAAAAATGCATGAATTTTTCAATACTAATTAAAATTTAAAAGATCGTATTTTCAAGATTATTATGGAAAACAATCAATGCTGAAAGAAAAATAAGTCCAAATCTATATTTTTAAATGCATTTTAATTTAATTATTCAAAAATTAATTTTCCAATTCATTTTAATTTAATTTTCTGTATTTTAAATGCTTAAATAATTTAATTAATTAATTAATAATTAATTAATCTTATCTTCATTTTAATCAAAATATGCATATATTTTTCAATGCTAATTAAGATTTAAGAGATCACATTTACGACATTGCATTTTTCAAAATTATTATGAAAGACAATCAATGCAAAATGAAAGAAAAATAAGTCAAAATTTATATTTTCAAAATTTTGTTATCATTACAAATATTAATTTTTCAACGTGTTTTAAATTTAATTATCTATATTTTAAATACCTAATTTAATTAAATTAATTAATCATATCTTCGTTTTGGTCAACGTATGTATGAGTTTGATACTAATTAAAATTTGTTGTTTGATTTTATTATAACTAATTAACTTTCATAGATAACTATCAAAATTATTTTTTGTGATTATAAAACACTAAATTTTTCATAAAACAGAGAAATAAGTCATATAGTCAATTGCAGCCAACCATAAATATAATATTTTAAAAATTAAATATAAGGTAGGCATGCCTCTCTTCTTTCAGCAATATATTCATTAGCTGCTATTATTCGTATATATCCAAAACAAAAACTTCCACAATCCTGATCCATGCATTCACATGGCAAATTTCAAGGAAATCATATTAAGAAAATACTAAATTGCATTAACCAATCCTGATCTGCGTGCAACGCTACAGAAAACAAGTCTCAACTCCATATGTATCTCACATACAAATTTCTTAAAGATCTAAATACATAACAGATATAAATTGACCTTCTAGTAACGATCAAAGGAAGGGGGGCGCCCTCCCCTCCTAGGACGGTCATAGGGACCAGGCCTCTCCCTATAGTTTCTACCTTCATAACGGGCAGGACCTCCACCTCCATACCTGTCACTGCTCCCTCTAGGACCTCCGTCCCTATCATAGGATCTGTCTTTACTGTACCCATTCTGGGGATAACGATCAGATCCCCCATACTTATCTACCACAAAGCGATCCCCAGTTGGGGGATACCTGTATACATAGATGAAGCCATAATGAGTAAAACAATAACTAAAAAGTTAGCTACATCAGTAACATGAAATTAAATTGCACTGTTGGACTTCGCTGAATTTACTCAAGCTTAAATATTAAATAATTCTATAAAATAACAGTAAATAAGGAAATTAAATTTTGCAATCATATTTCACCTTTTAGAAATAATGGGAAGTGTTCGGCGAAGAGATCATAACATCGTAAATCCATTCGAATTTAGTTTTTTGAGATAAGAATACCTGTCATT
Source organism: Forsythia suspensa (assembly GCA_023638005.1). Lineage (NCBI taxonomy): Eukaryota > Viridiplantae > Streptophyta > Magnoliopsida > Lamiales > Oleaceae > Forsythia > Forsythia suspensa. The sequence continues at coordinate 30,386,960 of CM042674.1, read as the reverse complement.
AACATATCGATCACGGCTCCCATATCGATCATCCTTGCTGTCATAACGATCCCTATCGCCATAACGACCTCTATCATATTTATCATCCATGTATCGCCCACGGTCATTTGCAAAATGATCACCACGACCACCAGCCCCACCATACCTAGAACGTGGAGGTGAGAAAGGACGACCACCTCGACCACCACCTGCTGATGGACAGTCTCGGGCCCAATGTCCTGGGCGACCGCATTTGAAGCATTCATCCTGTCCGGCTGACCTATCTCCTCCACCATAACTGCCCCTGCCACCTGAAGAGTAACCTCCATAGCCATGCCCTGGATCTTCATCCCCCATTTTTGGCTGGGCTTTGTTCACTGAGATGACACGCTCTCCAAACTCTCTACCATGCATATCACGGATCGCGTCTTCCATTGCCCGACGGTCAGCAAAGGTCAAAAAGCCAAATCCACGAGGGCGGCCTGTATCTCTTTCAAGCATAACCTACATGAAGATTGCACTTGAGAATACCAAAATAAAGGATGACTGACTAATCCAAAAAACGAGCATAATATTCAATAGACACAGTTAGGAATAATTTGAAACAAAGGAAGTGATGAATTGTGTCAATACCACTTACAGAGGAATCACTGCAGAGTGATATCAACACAAACAGCTCAATAGAAACATTGCATGTGATATTAAATATAAATCTCACCTACTATCCATTCAAACACTCAAGCATGAATAATCAGTTTATTTTCATATTCATCAAGAGGAATGAGAAAGGACAATTAAGTCCCGTTGCCCCATAAATGATAGATGTGTTATTTCTTAGACTAATTTAAGAAGAATACTGAGTTTATCTTAAGCTTTGAACTGACTAAGAAGCGTACTTGGAGTTGAAGCTATATATTTGAAAAATATTGACAACCTGCACAAGTTTAAACATTATAAAATGCGAGCAAAAAACAAATCCATCACATTCTAAAAACAAGCTACATGGACAAACAAAAGTTCAAATTTTCTATTTATCACATAAATTAACTATATGTGGAAAATTTCTAAGTACTAATATAAGTGAGATGCAGTCATCAGGCGTGCACGCAAATAAAATAATGAAGAAAAGTGTTTATGGTATTTTTTAGTACCCTCTTCAGTTTAATTGAAACCTGAAGTTATGATGGCATTTGGAGCAAGTTTCATTTAGGTTTATGTAAGATAACGAGAAATTGGCCAAAAACGTCCCTAACGTATGAACCCGGTGCGCAAATCATCCTTACCTTTCAAATTTTGGCAATTACATCCCTTATCTATCTATGTAGTGCCCAAATCATCCTTTTGAACGGAATCCATCCAATATTCCGTTAAACTTTTGAGATTTTGGCACAAATGGTCCCTAACTTTTGTTCTTAGTGTGGAATTGATTCCTAACGTTTATGTTTTGGCAAACAAGTCCCTAACCTATGTGTTTTAGTGTGAAATTGGTCCTTATGGGATGAAAAAGACAAATATACCCTTAGTTTTAATTAAAAAAAACTGTATGTGAATTCTTAATCATTACAAAATGTGCAAATAAGTCCAATACTTTTATTTTTTATAAAAAAAATTAAAGAAAAGTAATGAATTTTTTTTTAATTAACACTTTAGTAATAAAAATGTCAAATAAAATTATTATTTTTATTATGAAGTAATAAATATATTATTTAAAATTAAAACTTTTATTTTATTGTTATATAAAAAAAACTTTGTCACAAACTTGATATTCAAATACTTTTATTTAATTGAGTTATATGTTTATTAACTATAAATATTAGAAATCCAACTATATTCTTTATATTTTAATTTATCGTTTTATTTTCATTCAAAAATAAAACACATAATGTGTAACTTAATTTTTATTAGTATTTTTATGTTAAATAAAAATATAATAAGATTAGTTCAATGTCATAAAATTATATACATTATTTTGTTATTTATTTAACTTAATTTTTAAAGTAATATGAGAGAAAAAAAAATATAAGTAAAAAGAAAGAAAAATAATTTCTCACAATGATTTCTCTTTATTACTTAATAATAAAAATAATAAATTTATTTGACATATTTATTACTAAAGTGTTAATTCAAAAAAATAAATACTCATTAGTTTTTTTAAATTTTTTTATAAAAAATAAAAATATTGGACTTATTTGCACATTTTGTAATAATTAAGAATCCACATACAATTTCTTCTAATTAAACTAAGGGTATATTTGTCTTTTTCATTCCATAAGGACCAATTTCGCACCAAAACACATAGATTAGAGACTTGTTTGCCAAAACATAAACGTTAGGGACCAATTCCACCCTAAGGACAAAAGTTAGAGACCATTTGCGCCAAAATTCCAAAGGTTTAACGAAATATTGGATGGATTCTGTTCAAAAGAATGATTTGGGCACTACATGGATAGGTAAGGGATATAATTGCCAAAATTTGAAAAGTAAGGATGATTTGTGCACCGGGTCCATACATTAGGGACCTTTTTGGCCAATTTCCCTAAGATAACACATGTTGAAGTAGAAAAGATATCTTACATGAGTAGAAGAATCCACAGAAGAGCAGATTTCAACCATCTGACTTTAAGTTCTACACAGGCCTCAAATTTCATAAGAACCAGACCAATAACACAGCACTCGTGAAACCACACGAGGACAGGTTCCTAATGATACTGAACATAATCTATCAGGTTCGGCCACTTGATCTGATTTACATAATTGTACTTTACTCACTTTACTTCAGGCTCTGGTCTGTAACCACTATATTTCAACCAACGTCACATCCAGAAAACAGACACACAGCCATGGGAAGAATCACATGATGCGTGTGCGGCTTGACAAAACCTTTCAAGACAAGCTTCCACCTTAAAAGTTGTCTCCCTCCAAATCAATGGATTCGAAGCAACAGCTATCAACATATTCAGTTGAGTTGATAATTGAACCCAAAACTATTACCCGGCTTCCTTACTGACTCCAGTATTTAATTCAAAATTAGACAATATAGCACCAAATCACAACCACAAATGAGACTATTTTCTGACAATTTACTCCAATCAGTTACTCACGAGTGTACCCCATAATATTTTTATCATAAATAAACTCAATTAACAAAGAATATACTTAGAATATATATAACCAGAGTAATCAGCATGAAACTCCACCCGGAAAGAGGCCGATCTCAAACTTTTTCTATGAAGCATTACTTCATACACATCATCCTAAAAGTCATGTGCATATGATGTTGCCTCAAGAAGAATACCTCACCGGAAGTATGCAGATAAATTTAGACTCAAATAATAAAATAAGCATTCTAGCGGGATGGAAGCAGATGCTTTAATTTGAACTCTTTGTTTTAAATCATACATACAACCGCTCCTGGACAGTTCAGAATATGCAAATAGAGAACACCAAGTTATTATGCCTGAATTATAGTAAAAAAAGTCTGTAGCGTGAAGCATGCAGCTTGATGAAAACAGAATGCTGGATGAACCACCCACCAGCTTCAAGACTTGGTCACCAGCTACGAAGGCTTTGTTACACTCAAATCTGAAAAGACATTGAACCCTAATGTTAATCAAAATTGAGGATGTTCATTTGAAAATCACTGCCTCTGCAAATATGAACCCGTACAGGTGACCCTCAGGCACTGCACTCTCAGTTCTACAAGATTGCTTCATATGGTGTGAGCTGATACGCGGTGAAAAAAGGAAAGCAACTTCCGGTGAAAAAACGACCTCCTGTCATTGAAATTGGAAAGTAGCGGGGTCGGGAAAAGAACAAGAGAAGTGATTTGCGAGGGAAGGAGCCCCGGAGTAAATAAAATTGTATGAAAGAACCATTAGTGAATTTATCTCGTCTTATCTTTGCTGTCTCTGACTAACAAAGGAATACCAGTACACGAGAAAGGGAAGATTGCAGATAACTTTTGAAAACTGATTAAACTCTAAAGATTCTGCCTCTTGAGAAAGAACTTACATCTTCATATCTGGCTTCTGAAATTTTTGAGATACAAAGCACACAACAAACAGAAGTTCTACCAAAATAATTGAAAAATGAAGCTGAGTCTGGAAGTTCGTCAGTGCCTTTCAAAGAAAACAGCCACCACCTGTTGCTCTTGCGCAAATTAATGTAACTGACATTGGACAAACCATGATGTAGAAACCTTGAAGAAGACTACAGGAAATCTCTGTTGTAAAATAAGTAACACCTCCTAATAAAACCTTTGGACATTGTCGGGCCAAGAACGTAATGATTGATCAACATATCCAACTTTGAGCAGCTTAAAACAGCATTAACGGATATGACTGAAATGATGGATGTTATGGCATGCTGAGTTTATATATGATGCAGTCAACCTCAATGTCTTAATTTCATCCACAGTCTGGAATGGTCATAAACGATGCCCAAAATCCTGAAAATCTTACAAGAAGAACAAAAAGCTTCTAGAAGGTTGCTACATCATGGGGCTTTTGGTTCAACCTTATCAGCAACTCATCCGCAACCCAATCTCATGCAAGTAAATTATAGACTATGGGCAACAAGTACGAATAGCACCAACTTTCACTTCTTAATGAAATCCAATCCTTGTTGTACTTCAGTTTTATCGCACCTAATGCACTATTGTTACTTGACAATTTCACCAACAGCCTCTTCTGAGCAAATAGCAACCATGGTCAATGAAGCAATAGACTCAAAATGTCCCAAGTAAAACTGGCAAAGTCCCCATGCAAGACTGATTCTAGAAACTCAAACATCAGAAACAACTACACGAAGCAAACTAAGAAACACAAGAGAAATAGTGTTTCAGCTGCCGGCACATCCCAATGGAACCAAAAGTTCCACCAAATCCTGCCCTTAAGGCCAGCAATACAGAGATCATAAGCACCATACAAGGAAAAAAAAAGAAAAAAAAAGAGAGAGATCAATATAGTGATGAGAGGGAAAAACGGAATCACAAAATTATATAAAAAGTTGCTAGTAATATTTGTTGTCAATATCAGTATTTTAATATTTTCACATAATTTTTAGAGAAAATAGAAAGAAGAAACCCCGGATATAATGTATGATGTTAGTGTTTTTTGTTGCTATGAGGTGTCAACTTTTTCACTGAATTGACAAAGTCCACAAAACAACATGGTTAACAAACTCAATGGAAAAAGCTCCTTTACACAGTTACATAAACCATATTTCATTATTTCCATTGACAATAAACGATATACACTTTGGTCGTTGAGCACCTACAAATTTGTTCACAAGCCAACAAATCTGTTCAATAAATGTTTCCTTAGACGAAATTTCAGACTTTCCTTCGAAAGTCAGAAAAAGTTATTGAAAACTGAATAAAAACTAACCAGTTAAAAAAAATTCAAAAGACAAATAAACCTTCATTTCGCAATAAAAAAAACAATAATTTCCAAAAAAAATAGGATTTTACAACAATATGAAAATCAAACCTGACAGTCGACGATTTTGCCGAAACGGCTAAAAGCATCTTCGAGCTGACGCTCGGTGATGTCCCACGATAATCCTCCAACAAATATACGGTAGTCTTGCTCCTTCCCGGCCATCTCTCTGAAGCCCCAATCAATCCAATAGTTTAAAATTGTTAGCAATTCAAAATAAAAGAATCGTCGAAATCCAATCCAGTATCATACATACAGTGCGAAAAGTACGTATAAATGTGCGTGCGAGAGAGAGAGAGATTAGGGTTACCAGTAAGAAAAGGTTGGAACGAGATGAAATTTTTTACAGCAATTGAAAGGGGGAGTTTTACTTTTCTGGGTATCTCTTTTACTTTTCGTTTTTTTTTCCTCGGTTTTGTTTACATTTGTCAAATAATAATAAACGAATTCTAAAAAGTTCAAATTTAAATAAGGTAAAATTACTATTAAAACTAGTATATTGGTTCTTTGCAGATTCGATTATACACTCTATTATAATAATAGATTGAGGTAGTGAACAATTTTGGAGATAATCAGTAGAGGGAGATTAACAATTGTGGGAGATTGGTTGAGGAGATGATCAAATTTTGGATATGATCGGTTGAAGAAGATGATTGAACAGCAAATTTTAGAAGAGATGAAATTGAAGACATAGTGAACAGATTTTGGAGATAATCGGTAGAGGAAGATGAACGATTGAGGGAGATTGATTGAGGAGATGATCAAATTTTGGATATGATCGGTTGAAGAAGATGATTAAACAGCAAATTTTGGAAGAGATGAGATTGAAGACGTAGTGAATAGATTTGGGAGATAATCGGTGGAGGAAGATGAACGATTAAAGGAGATTGATTGATGAGATGATCAAATTTTGGATATGATCGGTTGTAGAAGATGATTGAACAGCAAATTTTGGAAGAGATGAAATTGAAGTATGACACACAAATATTTAAGTACTTTTTTTAGTAGAGAAAACTTTTTACAATCGTTATAATATTATTGATCGAATTTAAAAATAAAGCAAGTAACTAATTTTGAGAATAAAACTAGTATACCGCTTTTCTTTGCTGTGGAATCCGACCGTAGAGGATTTTAATGGATTGAGGAGTTGAGAAGAATGAGAGATAGAGAGTTTTGTTTGAAGGATTTTTGACGAATATGGAGAAGAATATGGAGAAATGGAGAAATTGAGGAATTGAGAAGGAGATATGGATTTTGGTTTGAGAGGATGAAGACGTAGTGACGAATAAAGAAGTACTTTTTTGTGCTTATAGCAAGAAGTAAAACTCCCTAACGGTCGGTGATAAACATTACTTTCAAAATAAATAACATTATTATTTATCGTATTTTAAAAACTAAAAATTTACTTACACATAAACTTCTAAACTTAAATCATGTTTGACATCCATTTTTCTCCAAATTCATTTTTAATTACACATTTCATCAATTTTTATCAAAATTTACTTTAAATCTAATTTTTATCTACATGGCTTAACTATGAATTACTAAACTAGTATACCGTTTATCTGATAAAATCTGACTGTAGAAACTTGCTCGCGTTGAAGAATAATGAAGAGGAATAAAATTGAGATGAGAATTTTGAAAAATGGTGAAGAGAAATGAGAATGAGAGATTTGTAGGGAGATAATTTTTTTTTCAAAATAGAACACAAACGTATATTATTTTTTTGTGTGAATGGGAGTGAAAATTTCTCTTACGATCGGTGAATATTTAAAAAAAAAAAAAAAACATTAAAAAAAAGATTTAGAACAAAAGTGTAACTAGAGGTAAAGATTGAGGACGAAAGGTATAATTTTGCCCATATCAAATTGATGACCAACCAGTTTAAAAGTCATTTTTGAATTAAGCATAAGCTTGAGAACTATATTGATTTTTTTCTCTCTTTTTTCGCTTTTAAATTTTACCGAAGCATTTTTTTTGAGATGCGGGCGTACCGCCCTATTAAAGGGTTCCCCACATTGGCAAGTGGGAGGTCCGGCCATTTGTAACAAACTTGCCTCAAAGCGGGATCATAAAAATGACGAGTGACCTATTAATAAAAGAACGGGGGTCCGCATTTTTATTAGAAGCACGATTATTTCGAGTTTTATTTTCCTATAACAACCTTACTTGTGGCGCCTTCCCATGTGGCCTTCTTTTTCTACCTCTTTCACTCTGCTTGTTTTGCTTTACATCCGTCCCAAGATATCATTTTAAATACATCCACAAAAAAGACTAGAAATTTAAATCACCCCCTCTCTAGGAGTTGTTTTCATTAGTTTTGATTGATAGAATATAATTATAATATACCATGTACATAGTGTGCTCTATTTTTAAGCACTAAAAACATATTTGACATGTTCTTTTTCAAACTCTTTTTTTTTTTTTTTTCAAACTCATTTTCAACCATTTATTTTATAAGAACCACATTTTTTTCAACTTTTCAACCACACATTTCACCAATTTTTTTATAAATATTCTAAAAATCTACTTTTAAATATAAAAATTATTTAAATATGCTCTTTCAGGGAAATTTGTTTATCTAATAAAAAATCAATTGATAAAAGAATCGAAGTAGGACAGTTTTAGCCCAATTCAAAGGAATTGAACCACGCTCACTCCCAATAAGCACAAATCGCACAAAAATAGTCGCACCAATGAACAATCAGATAATATTTATATTTTCTGTACAATGTACAACATTTTGATACAGTGAAGTGAATGACTTCACAACAATAAACATTTACGAAAATTAAGTGTACAAGATTTTCATGTTATCGATCAATGGACGAACGTATTTCAACTTGAGACGTTGAATTATTCAGGCAAAAGTGGTAGTCGAGTACCTCCATTGTTGAGGAAACTTGAACTAGATTTGGAATGTTTCGTTGAAGTTCTTTTACCTAATTTCTGGGGAAGGATTTGCAGACGGGGGTTTAATTTGGTCCCCGAATTCTCTGCAGCCAACTGATAACTCTTGACCAACTCAAGTTGTCGTGCGACTATCTCGGAGCGCCTTGGCAGAAGTTCCACAGGTTCACCACCCGGTATCACAATGTATTCAATTGCAAGTCGAACTTCCTATTTAAGAGCCAACAAGAATCAAGATCAGTCACTCAGACGCTGCAATTGGAATTTCATGGCAACAGTCCTTCATAAATATAGTGGCAAAGAGCATCGAAAATCAACAAGAATAATGAAATAATAATAATTCGCAAACTAAAAGAGTTAATCAACATTTCAAATTTGATTTGGAATCCTAGAATCAAATGAGGCAGGGCCCTACACATCTTTCCGTATGTTCAACTTGAACCATTGAATTGTGCAACTTCGTATTGGACGAGATCTGACGGTTCAGATCTCACCCTCCTGGCTCCCTTGTGGCTAGCCCAGGGTGCAGCATAGGGGTGTTTTCCCAAATTACAATTGAAGTAAAATACTACATAAGCAAGTCTCTCTTTTCCAATGTGGAATTCTATCCCCCAATAAGACACCTAAAAACTTCTTAAAAGCAAGCATGGGAACCACCCTAGTATAATATCCTGTAAAGATAGCTAAAAAAACCTTAAAAATCCAACAAGGAGAAGCTAATCAGAAAGTAAATGCTTGATGAGACAAATCAAAATAATTGTGATAGAGGTAAGATTAATGTAAATACACCAAATGCTGGAATGTGCTAAACTGTTTAGTCATTAGTAACTCTGGTTGTGACTTAGTACGAGTTATTGGAATCACAAAAATACTTTTTCGAAAATAAGGAACATTGAAATTCTAAAACTGCACTGATCGTGGACCATCAAACTAAGTATAACAACAACCATCTTATTTCAAAAATTGATGTATCATATCCACAAAAGATCAAGGAGAATAGCAGCATATAACAAGAAGGGCCATAATAGCAAGATATACACCAGGGAGAAAAAAATTTGAATGTTTAAATTAAAGAAAACAATAACTGATGAGAATATAATGTAAAGTTTAAGATTTGATATAAAAGGCTGTAATCTTCAGTTCATATATCCTCACTTTGAGTGTACACCTAACATTTGTCATCAACTTGAATCGGTTTTCATGTTTGATCTAGTATTCTCATTGATTTCAATGAAATACTTCAAACATTAAGAGGAAGCTGCCAATAATTTGTCAGACTTTTGAGCTTTGAGCATGGTACAGGAAAAAAGTACTCATCCCAAAAGACGGTTTGATCATGCCATTTGTCCACAAATCGTGGTTTGCTTATATCTCCCAACTTTCCATTTGCTTTCTCTTGAGCCAACATTTCCTTTTCAATAAGATCTTTAGAGAATATAATAAATCCAAAATAACTTGAAAACTGGCACGAGCACACAATTTGAGAAGTTCAGACTATCACCATAGCCCCCTCCCCCAAAAAAAAAAAAAAAATAAAAAAAAAAAACTAAAAATAAAAACCTTTTGGTTGTTTTTTTCCCTCTTCATTCATAATAAAATAAACTACTTAGCCATTGCCCAAAGGCATGATCATCAGATAACAAGAACTAGGATGTTGGGAAAGTACACTACCTAGGTAGCATCATCATGCCAAAAGTCTTTGTCAAATTAATATATAGTTCCATGGTAAATTACTGAGACACGACCTGCCCTTCTATCCTTGATGCACATTCCAATTTATCTTTCACCCTACCATAATTGCATCTTCTAGAGAGCGCAAGCAAGTGGAAACTCTATATATATACACGATCAAAATGCGCGAGTTCCAACATAATAATCATATTCTATGTTACACACTTAGAGTTTCCCTCATTGGGGTATAATTTTTCATAAGCAAGTAATTGAGTACCATTTGAGGCGAACATCACTAGAGATGATGCCACTATCAAATGTAGTGCATGTTTGGCTTAGCAAAAAAGAGTTCACTTATAAGTTTAATTGCAAGTAAATAAGTTTTAAAATAAACAATCTTTTTTTGTCAAAGTTGGAAATAAATTACTTATTTTGAAAGTAAGTCCTACACAATGTCAAAATAAGTAACTTTTCTCACTTGTAAAAAAAAGTAACTTATCCAAACATGCAAAAATTTAGCAATAAATTTTACTCAAACATGCTCTTAGCCAAACATATTTAGTTGCTTCAAATTGATATATTAGCCCTAAACTTCACATGGATGATAGTTGATACCACTCTGAGATTCCGGTACCTCAAAGATTATATTAATTTCTACAAACTGCAATATGATTCGTGCTTGCCCAAACTATCACATAACATTTTCAACTTTCCAAGCATAAAAGTTATCGAGGAGAACAAAATTAACATGGAGAAAGAATGCACCTCCAAGGCATCAATCTCCTCCAGAGATGGTTTTCTTTTCGGTGCATCATCTTCGATCTCAATATCAAAAGAACTTTTGTTTGATTGCTTTTGTAAAGAGCCAAATGAGTCCATTCCAAGAATCATACGAATTGCCTTCACCATTTGTGCCATTGTATTTGACTGCAGTTTCAACCCAAGAACGGCACATTGAAATATCATACAATAAATCATAAAAGTAATAATTTGTTTGGGAAAGAACAAATATGACAATACCTTTATAACAAATACAGGCAAATGGTGAAACTTTGCCACACCTCGGATCCAAGGATTCTGTTTCATTTCGGAACTAGATGTTAGAATAGCATTTGCCAGAACCAGTATCATTGGTTACGTCTATTTCATCCTCAAGCCCCATTACAGCTGCTACTTGTAACAAATCTGTATCTTGGATCTAAAATACAGCAAAAAACAGGATAAATTTCATCTTGCAGCCTTATATAATTAACTCACAATGCTAGGATATAAACCTGTATAAATAATAAGGCACTTTTTGCAAAATGTGTGCTACATCATTTATGTTTGTACGATCAATATTTCACCCCAGAAAATGGTACAAAATATCATTAGTATTTTATTCTCCATCATCTGACCCTGGAGTAAACATGAAGTTGAAAACTGACGGAAAAGACAAAAATGATAATGGAAGACTAAGAAGTTACCTTGTAAGTGTAAACATACGATGGGCAGCTCCTTGTGCTTACAGACCCGTTAGTGCCCACTTTGTTGGGCTTAGAACAATGCTCCTCATCTTCCATATCAGACTCTATTCTAGTTTCTTTATTTTCATTATTTATCACTTTTGGGTCTTCAACTTGTTCTTCTTCAGTAGTTTGAGTAGATATCAACGAACTTTTAGCTTCCGGATCTATTTGGCGAACTTCAAATAGTGGAGATTTCCCTAGTATCCATACAGCTTGCAGTCAAGCTTCACTGCCAGAATAATCCATTAATTTTTAAAATTACAGTCAAAACAAGACTTTCAATATACCTGCTAGTATGGCATCCACGGTTGCATCCAGTCTGTGATGAACACGACATTCAGTTCTTGATATCATCTCAACAGCACATGTAAATGTAGGAGGTCCTTTCCTCTCAAGAATTGTTTTCTGCACTTTCCTCTTTCTTGCTTCCTCATCACCAAGAGTGACACTCTGTTTTCAAACAAACCAAAAGTTGAAGTGTCACTCTGTTGTTAAATGAACTAAGTGCATGTTTGGTATGCTGTAATGGATAGGACTTGGATAGTATATAAACAAGACTTTAGCTTCTTTTTCTTCCACAATACTGTCTAGTACTTTCCATCCTCCCTACCAAACATGCTATACAAGTTTAAGTATTGACAATTCTGACCAGAGAACAAGAAGTGGAAATGGCTATTACAGTTTTTCAACATTATACTAATGGACCAAATAGAACTAGTCTACCGAATGCTGAACACAATGTGAAACACACAAATAGATAAAATGAAATGCAAGGGGTCCATTTGTACCTCTACGCCACCAACAAGGATCTGCAAAGAAGGATTTTTTACGATGTTCTCTATAGTTATTCCATGTGCTGTTGCAACAAGCTGAACTCCTCTCTGGGCAATTGTACTTGAAGCCATTGCTTCTAGCTCGGTTCCGATTTCATCAATTATAATGGTTTGAGGCATGTGATTTTCAACTGCTTCAATCATTACCTGCTTAGGATCCAAAAAATAGTAAATATGCACCGACTAAAATTGGAGCATCTACAAATTATATGAAACAGAAGGAACGAGCATTAAGTATACCACTCACATTATGCTGCATATGAACATTTGGGACTTGCATCCTTCTTGCGCGACCTATACCAGAATGAGGTACATCCCCGTCACCTCCTATTTCATTCGACGTATCAACAATAACTACACGTTTCTTCTGGTCATCAGCCAGCATTCTGGCAATTTCTCTGCACAAGCAAAGTTACGTCATTACTATTGCACGTAAATATTGCTTTTCCAATCGGATAAATGTTATCAAACTTGCTCAGTATTAAATTTCTTTCCAGTCACATGCTAATAGATATATTTCCATAAATGCAACAGTAGCTATTTTTTCTTTATTAAGCAGTAGCTAACTTCTTATTATTTAGCATCTGACCATCAAAGAAATCTAAAGAAACTATGACGAGCAGTAAGTGACAAATTCTTAACAGGTTTCTGAAGGATCAAATAGTTATACCTGATTAAGGTTGTTTTGCCAACTCCAGGAGGCCCTATAACCAACATGGAGCCGCCTCCTTCAACTAAGTCGCGTAAGATTTCAGCACTTCCAGATACAGCCCGTCCCACCCGGCAAGTAAGGCCAATGATTTGCAATTTGCGATTTCGAATGGCACTTATACGATGTAGAGAGTGATTAATACCAGAGCGGTTGTCATCAGAGAACTCCCCAACCTGAGGACAATCAATTAACTTTACACTAAAATCCTGATAAGCTCACCTCTATACAAACAATGTAAATGTAGATATGCACAAATTCAGCTTTTTATATACTCTTAATAGTAGTTTTCAAGTAATTTCTTTCTCATCAGTAGGATTTTAATCTATATAAAAATCATCTTCACAGGATTTAAATTATTAATGTCGCTATCAAAAATCCATTATGAACATTTACCCAGTGATAAAATATTTGTTCTTGACACAAAACATGAGGTGTCCCAATGTCATGAATGATCAAAAAGCTAAATAATAGATTGTGACTTCTTAGATTGAGTAATTCATTTTGTGTGTTTAGTTATCTATAACTTTTAGTAACATATCAAATGGCATTGATTAGACAACTTTTGAAACTGCGTCGTGTAGATCCTCAAGCTTCACAGGCTCCTCTGAGATCACCCAATCCCCCGATGGAAATCGTGCAAGTGGTTTCCTTCCCAAGTCCATAACCACCTCAATTAGCTCCCCAATATCCTTATGCCTAAACAGCTCGTGCCTCATTCTCAAAGGCACTATTTCAAGAAACAAGTCCAAGTCTGAGACCACCCCATTCTCCTGAAAACTCGAACTCGACGTGGAAGCCACGTTCGAGGAAATTGATGACAACCCATTTCCTGAATTGGACAAGTCTCTCGGCCGTCGAATCACAGGAGACCGAACCTCCGGCGCCGGGGCCCGTGAAGACGATATCCTCCCACGTCTACCACTTGTTCGACGAAAAGCCTCTGAGAACGTAGGAGCGTTCAATTTGCAATCTTTCAGATACCCAAATGTTGAAATGGGGATCTGCTTAGCTGAGTACCATGAACTGTGCAAATCAATCAACACAAACTGGGAATTCAGAGCTCTCATTGTTTTCCCCTCTCCGTGTCTAAAAATAACTACTACCAGTAGGAAATCTACTTTTCTGGGTATGTAAAATCTTGATTGATTTATAAGGGAAGCAATGAGATTTTGTCAATGAGAGGAGGGGAAGATTCGATGGGATCTCCTGTGGCATCAGAGGGGAAGAGGGACCATTGAAGAATTGTGCCAAAATACAAAAATACTGTTCAACGAACAAGAAAGCTTGTCCACATGAAAGTGTAACTAATAAGTGGGGGGGATGTTTCGGGCCACACATCGCGGTTGTTGCGTTGGGGACTTGGTGTGCTTGATAGAATCGTTTAGACCTTTCTTTCTTACTCTCTCTGTTATTTTTCTTTTTTTCTGTATTTCCACCAATAATTCAAAATTTTAAATGTTTATGTTGGATATTATTAGTTAAACAAATTTGTAAAAGAGGACCACAAAAAGAATCAATTGTGCATATGTGCGACACCTTTCCTTAATTTTTTTCTGTATCGTCTTATGGTTTACTCTTTGAATAGAATATGTAGGTTAAAGAATTTTGTATATTTTGGACACTCTCGAAGGATTTTCCTCATTATCATCAAATAATGTGACCAAATATTAATAGAGAAACTAATACAAAGAGAGGAGGCAAAGTTTGTCATTGCTAAGGTGAATCTAAGGGTGCATTTGATTACAATGAAAAAATTTGGATGGAAAGAAAATGAATTCTAGTAAATTGAATTGCCAAGAAATTGTTAATTAGAAAAAGTTAATTTATAAGACAAATTTTATTTGAAAAATAAAACTTCCATCCCCCTAAGAAAACACTTTCCTTGAAAACAAGGAAAATGTAGCTATTTTTTTGAAAATGAAAAAATATTTTACCTGGAAAAAAAAAGTTACAATCAAACGTGTAATTGGAAAATAGGTGGAAAAATACTTTTTCCATGGAATATAATGTCTACCAAACACATCAGTTGAGAAATAGGTGGAAAAAAGACTTTTTCCATGAAAATTTTTTGGCAATCAAACACAGCCTAAAAGAATTTGACTTGTGGATTTAAAAGTCTCAAATACTAGAAAGACAATCATCATGTTAGGTGGTAATGTACAAGCAAGACCAAGAAGTTCAGAAATTAGTTTTAGCAAGTATGATATTGACAGTAAATAATTTTCAAAGAAAAAGGCTTAAAATCAAGTCAAAAGTAGAATACAATTGAGCTAATTTTGAAATGTCAATTTTTGTAAACCTATATCAGAGTATCATTGTTATTAACTCGTACTATATGGATGTTACGTGTGTTGGAGAATATATTCTGTAGGACTTAGTTGAAATAACGAAACAATTAGCATAAATGAAAAATACAGAATTAAGACTATATCAGGAATGAAAATAATGTTTTGAAAAAAAAAAAATCTGCATGTAATTCGAGTAAAATGTTACAACTTGGTGAATTTTTTATATGTTAGTTTTTATATAGTTAATTCTTAATATAGTACTTTATCCATTAATCCAACATATTGCTTATAAGTTAATTTAAAATAATATGTAGATGAATGATGGAAATTGTGTGGACATAGTGTTTCTACTTTGTAAGATAGCCATATCAAACATCTTCTTCTTTGACCGTGTTCATACCACCAAGAAAAGAAGTAGATTGGAGTATCAAAGACTTAACAATTTTGTTTATATTACTTTTATGCGATTGAAGAATAGGTATATAATCTCTTAACTCTTAAATATGTTCAAAGTTTTTTTTTTTTTTTTGGTTTTTGTTATTTGATATTGTTTTCTTTACTTAACTATTGCCCATGTATTATTCTTAAATTTTACCTTATAGACTCCACTAAAAGAGTAAAACGTATGATCTAATTGATTACGAGTGTATTGAGAAAACGTACTTTTGGATAGAGGAAGAATCTCCACCTCAAGAGCTTGGTTATGAAGAATTTGGAGAATTCTCTTAGTGAAAAAAATGTAGTTTCTAATGTTAATGAGAGTGGCAAGCGTACTTCTATTCACAATTCGTACATATATACTTATTAACTCTTTAATTTTGTTGTAAAATATGAAAACAATATTGATAACCAAATTTAGATATTTTTTATATAGTCTACAAGTATTTGAAACCATATATATAGGTCAATCATTATAATGAAATACACAGTTTCTCTATTCTCTTCTACTATTTTATCTAGTTTATAACACGTTATCAATACGAAAAAGCTCACACAAAATAGAGAGAAAATCAAGAGCAATAATTTAGAAAATTCGTAAAATATGGACAGTCTATGCAGATGTGATCAAACAATGATATTCCAAAGTTCTATAGTTCGATCGTTGTAAAATTTATACAATGAAGTTCAAAACTCATCGTTCTTCAAATTACACAGTTATGATCAAGATCACCACAGTTAATTAGTGATAAATCTCTGCATGAACATTAACAAATTTTGAATTTGTTGGAAAAATTTGGATAGTCTGTCAGCTGTGATCAAATGTTGATATATCAATGGTTCGCAGTTTCGATCATCGTGAAATTTGTACAACAAGTTCAAAACTCATTATTCTTCCAATTCATTGGGTAAGATCAAGATCAAATAGTTCATTCGTGATAAATTGCTATGTGAACATTAGTGAATTTTATATTGATTAGAAGATCGTGATTTTTATTCCAAATAAGTTTATTCTTACAAATCTTTTGATTATATTTTGTAAGATTAGATTTATATGATTTGTGAAGTTTTTTTTTTAGGCCAGTTAAATATTTTATTTTAATAAATTAAATACTTTTTGAAGAAGTAAAACTTTATATAAATAGTAATGAAGAAAATTGTGTTGATATTTCTGAAGTGACATAACTCAACTATATAAACATTCGAAAAGAATGTTATTTTGTTATTCTAAAAAAAATCAATTTTTTATACAAATCAATATTCTAGAATAATATTATGTTAGTCCTGAAGATTAACTTTATACAAGTCTAAGTCTGATTTGTATGTTAATATTCCTGAAGAAGCACCACGTTATATTAATATTCTAGAAGAATATTATTTGTCCCTAAATAGTGTGAACATTACAAATTTAATATGTCAGAAAAATATTGAGTTTTTGTTCCCAAAGAAGCATAATTTTCTTTTATCGATATTATTGAATAAAATTGTATTGTTATTCTTGAAGAATTGTCTATTACTAAGATTCAATATTCTAAAAAATATTGTTTAATATTTTGAAAAAAACACAACTTTGTAATTATCAATATTCTATTAGAATATTACTTGCTTTCGAAAAGTATAATTGTATAAGATGTTTTTGCTCATGAAGTAAATTCTTACATAATTTAATATTCCTAAATAACAATATATTTTTGCCCATGAAGTAGCACAATATTATATTAATATATCAGTAAAATATTACTTACTCTTGAAGAACGTACCAGGCTTGCCTGCCATTAATTCTCAGGGACTAGATTATAAGTCATTGTTGCAGTAGAGCTAAGTACCCTACGAGATTGTCTGTCATTAACTTGTAGGAATTGACTCATTTTTTAAACAAACCCGGACCCTACATGAATTGTGCATCGTTAATTCACTTGGGTCAAACTCAAATCACATCGACGAGGATCCACGCGCTTTACAAAGGGTGCCTATGTTAACATGTTCGAGCAAGACTATCTTTCCATAACAAACTTAATATGTGAGTACAAAACCTTACTAGGCCTACACATGTCAACCTATTTGGGAGTATTGATTGATTTAGGGATGGCAAAAAATTAAGTAAGCCCTAGCCTACTGCCCGCCTGCCCTTGCGCTTGGCCTTGGCGCACACATACATTTATTCGGGTAATAATCTTAGCTTAGCCTACCGGATCAATGGACTTAGCCGATCCGAGCCATCAAAGACCAAACTATATAACCTGGATTCGTTTGTTAGGAAGACCACAAGTAGTTGTCACACATCGTCGGGATTGACGGGGCTCGGGACTTGCGACTTTCAAGCGCCTTGACAAGGCGGTGCTTCGACCGGTTGAACTACAATCCCAGAAAAATTAGGTGTACAACCTAAAAATTCTTATTATCAGAAAATTCTGCCCTGTGGCGGGTTCGTGGCAACTCCACCTCGCTTCGCCTAGCGACCTACCCCTAAACTTTTTTTTTTTTTTGAAAATCATAAAATAGAATAAAAGCACCATTTTCGCTAGAAATTGGCTGAATAAAAATCGAACACGGGTTGAAGTTATTAAACTATAATCATAACCAGTACACCGCAACCCCAATCTTTCATATTTTTTTGTTTTGTTTTCTACAAATATTTTAAAAATTCCTATTTTTTTTTTCATTTTACAAAACAAAAAAATAATAATCTGAGGCGGTTGTTGAGTCAAAGGCATCATCGAACCCCCGCCTCTCTGTACATTCGCAGGTCGACCTGCCCCATTGTCATCCATAGATTAATTAATTAATACAAATTAGCTGAACGTGTGAAATTTATGAAGTTAGTGTCTTTTAAATAAATTACAGAGATTGGTAAGAGAAAAGCGAAGTTAAAAGAAAAGTTAGCGTCCCTTAAATTCCTAGAAATTGGTAAGAAAAAGAAGATGGCTTTTTGAGTAAATAGCAAATAATAGCCAAGTTGATTAGTTTAACTTGCATCTGAAAAGCGTCTTGTCTTTTACGGGAAGCTTTGACCACATGTTTCTTGGGTTTGGTTTGGTATTCTTTGTCTTTTAAGATAATCAATTTTTGTAAGTTATTACTTCTAAATAGCGTAATTTGATAAATTTTATATCATATAAGAATATTATGATATTGCTCCGAAGAGCAAATCTCTATACATTTAATATTCTAAAATAATAATTTGGTGTTGCTCAAGAATAAGCAAAACGTTATACAATTCTATTAATATTCTAGAATAATATTATGTTGTTGTTTTTTAAAGAAAAAAATAAAACACAACATAAGCATATAACTATTTTAGAAGAATATTTTGTTGTTGCTCCTGAATAAGCACGTCTTAATTAAACGAATATTATATGATTGGTTTTGAAGAAGCATAAATTTGTACATATCAATATTTTATAAAAAAAATTGTGTCATTTCTCTTGAAGAAGCACAACTTTGCAATTTATGTTATGTAATATTAGAGTATTGATACTCTCAAAGAAGTACAACTTCAACATTTCACTATTCCAGATGTGATAATTCTCGAACAATATCATATCACCTAATCGTATAAAAGAATATGATTGATACGGCAATTTTATAAAAATTTAGTTCAATTCGTCATTCTTGTCAAGCAAAGAACTTTGTTTTTAGGGTATCATATCCTTTTATTTATTTGATTTGATCTAGTTTATTAAATTAATTTACTTATCAACAATCATATCAATGATTTAGTTGTTAAATTCCTTGTCTTTGAAAAAAGACGGACTTGCTATATTGTATTGAACCGAAGTTCAATACTCAAAATTTTATTGATTGACATTTCCAGTTAGACCATCCCAAATTAATGTGATGCGAATTATTAATGAGAATGTCTATTAAAAACCAGAAGATTTTTAAATATAATGAATTCTCATGTGATGCTTGTTTTCATGGTATGCAAACGAGTAGATATTCACTAGCCAAAATCAGGACTGAATTCCTACATTTCTGAAAATGATTTAGGGTGATATACAGGGACATGTCACCTCCATGTTGATAATCTAGATATTATTTGTATCTAATAGATACATCTACTAGATGATTGTATGGTGTTATTATATATTCGCAACTTAAAATTTACGAGATTACCTTTAAATTTTAAATTATGAGCATAATTTTCAGATTATACAATCAAGACGATGATGTGTCTTGTCAATGCTAGTGAGTCTATAACTAGAACTTTTAATAAATGTTAGTTGGGATGACGATAAATGGTCTAACATTATTGTTTGTTAAACACCTCCAATTAATTTATAAACCATTACTATTGAGAACAAAATACTTCCCATTTTTGTCTAAGTAATTTTATTTTATATGCAGCAACACTTATACGCATCATGTCAATGTGAAAGATATCCCCACTATAGTTAGCTTATGGTCAGAGCATAATATTACTAATCTAATAATTTTTATAGTATAATATATGTACAATCGACCCAATTATAGCGCATTGAGATGAACATTAAAGAATGTTGAGAGTACATGTTTAGTTTGAATCTTTATAAAATATCTTAAATCCTAACGTGTGATATTTTATAGCATGATTTACCAATTGTCATTTTGATAAGACATTTTTCTCAATATTAAGAAGAGAAATTAAGTAGCTGGAAAGAATATATAAAAATGTAGCATATAATCTAATGCATTGTTTGTCTTATGTTTGCCTTTAGATGACAATGAAAATAATGGGTTTGATACTTTAGACATGAATTATTTGTTAGACTCATTGGATGTTATTTACAATTTTGATGGTTCAAATGATCTTGGGACGAATTAAAGACTGAGACTTATAGATGAGAATGACGAAGAAGAAATTGTATAGTCCATTGTATATGTTTTTGAGAAAGATGATTTGAAAATTTAACTATTTAAGTTGTTGACGTTGTTGGTATTATTACTTGATATTAAGGGATATATGGTTTGAATTGTTTAATGGTGTTTGTGTTTAATATGTCTCGTGTAGGTGATACAAATTTTTAGGCATAATTTAATTACTTAATTATTTATTTTTAAATACCAGTTCAAACCTAGTTCAACTTTTGACACTCGACCATTTTCTTTTTTCGGGTTGATGTCCTATACAGTTTTTAAATAAATAGTTGATAATGGAAGTTCTGTAAATATATCATTTGGAAGTGCTTATAATAAGATAGAGATTGGACATCTTTTGATACCAAAGTCGGGCCCCTTCTATGGCTTCTTTGAAGATAGTTTAACCCCACACAGGACATGATACCCTTGCAAATAGAGATGGGTGGCGAAATGCGGGTATCGAGAACTTTCATGGATTTCATAGTTGTGGACAACAACTCAACCTACCATGGCGTCCCTAGGTCACCAAGCATTGAAAGAGTTGCGATCCATCACATCCACTCACCATCTGCGTATCAAATTCTCCGCTCCAGGGGTAAGAATGTCTTGAAGGGTGATCAAAGAACATCTTGCCAATGTTATGTAAAATCAATAAGGAAATTTTTTCGTGTACTACCAATATTAGTCATATCATGGCAGTGGAAGTTGCCATGGCCAAAGTAGTGGATGAGCAGGTCGAGATGGTTGTTGAGTCATCAGATGTTTTAATGGCCGAATTTCCTAATAAACCTATCGATGTCCTGATAGTAAAGGTACAAAGCTGAAACACCCATAGACTACAAAAAACTACCAAAAATACTATTAGTAGATTTTCTGTCATCGGAGTTCGGATGTTGTTTCTGAAGCTCGTTCTCAGTTTTGTGCTAGGCCAGATACATTTTTCAGACCTCACTTATCAATCGAAGCCCATACAATGTTTTCGGCATTTGTATGTATTTTAGACGAGATTAATGAAAATTTCCTATCAAGTTTCATTCAGCTTTTGTTTCATTTTGTGTTTGCTTTTGTTTCAGTATTAGTTTTAGTTTTGTTTACTGATTGAAATAACCGACCATCGAGGAGAAGCTGGCAATGCAAGTATCGGGCTTGCCCGCCATTAATTCTCGGGGACTAGATTATAAGTCATTATTACAGTAGAGCTCAGTACCCTACGGGATTGTCTTTCATCAACTTGTAGAAATTGACTCATTTTTCAAACAAACCCAGACCCTACATGAATTGTCTGTCGTTAATTCACTTGGGTCAAACTCAAATCACATCGACAGGGGATCCCCGCGCTTTACAAAGGGTGCCTATGTTAACATGTTCGAGCAAGACTATCTTTCCATAACAAACTTAATATGGGAGCTACAAACCTTACTAGGCCCACATATGTCAACCTATTTGGGAGTATTCGATTGATTTAGGGATGGCAAAAAATTGCCGCCGCCTAAAACTTCGGCCCGCCCAGCGCCCCGCCCCTGCTTATTCGGGTAATAATCTTAGCCTAGCTTACCGATCAATGGACTTAGCCGATCCGAGCCATCAAAGACCAAACTATATAACTGGATTCGTTTGTTAGGAAGACCACAAGTAGTTGTCACACATCGTCGGGATTGACGGGGCTCGGACTTCATGACTTTCACGCCTTGACAAGGTGATGCTCTCGACCGTTGAACTACAATCCCGGAAAATTAGGTGTACAACCTAAAAATTCTTATTATCGAAAAATTACGCCTCACAGGCGGGTTCGTGCCAACCCACCTCGCCGCTTAGCCTAGCGACCTACCCCTAAACTTTTTTTTTTTTTTGAAAAAATCATAAAATAGAATAAAAGCACCATTTTGCTAGAAATTGGTGAATAAAAATCGAACCCGAGTTGAAATTATTAAACTATAAATCATAACCAAAGACACCGCAACCCCAATCTTTCATATTTTTTGTTTTGTTTTCTACAAATATTTTAAAATTCCTATTTTTTTTTCATTTTACAAAACAAAAAAAATAATTTGAAGAGGTTGTTGGTGTCGAGTCAAAGCCCGCCCCCGCCTTCGCCTCGCTCCCGCCCGCTCGCTCAGACATTCATTCGAGTCGACCGCCCATTGTCATCCATAGATTAATTAATTAATACAAATTAGTCGAACGTGTGAAATTTATGAAGTTAGTGTCTTTTAAATAAATTACAGAGACTGGTAAGAGAAAAGCGAAGTTAAAAGAAAAGTTAGTGTCCCTTAAATTCCTAGAAATTGGTAAGAAAAAAGAAGATGGCTTTTTTTTTTGAGTAAATAGCAAATAATAGCCAAGTTGATTAGTTTAACTTGCATACAGAAAACGTACTGTCTTTTCTGGGAAGCTTTGACCACATGTTTCTTGGGTTTGGTTTAGTATTGCTGTACTTTTAAGATAATCAATTTTTGTTGTGCTGTAGAAAAGAATCAGCTCTAGATAAACTATTGTTTCAAAATTGTTATAAGTTTCAAAATCGGTATTTAAGCGTTTGGTAAAAAAATAGTGTTTTATTACTATGACTGTGTAAAATTATTAAAATAGACATGAATTATAATAATGTTGTTTTGTATTATTATTATTATTATCATGAGTAGTATAGTAAAATTTATTATTTTTACTTTTATAACAGTATATAATATTATTAAACATTTTTCCAATACAATGCAATGATGCATTCACCATAATCATTTTAAAATAAAAATAATATACATCTATTAAATCTCAAATTTTATAAAAGTTACAAAATAAAAATATAGTTATATATTACAAAAATCAATTAAATTTAAATTTAAATTATTTTGGAGATGCATTATAATTAGAATCTTAATAAACCTAGACATAAAATAAATTACTTTAATTAATCAAGATTAAAATTGGTATTTTAATAATAGATAAGTGAAAAAATTAAAAGTAGAATCTAAGAAACTAGCATTTTGCTGCTTCTCAAAATTTGTTGAGAGATGGTACAAATTATTTTATAATCACTTTTTAAAAATTTATCAAACGCCTAAAAAATAAGTTCTGATTGTCTAATGATCAAAAGTTATGCTCTAACCTCTATGTAGATAGGTTCCGTCTTCCCCGCCCAACGAGGTGTGGCTTATTGAATAACAACCCTAATAAAAATGGAAAGGGTTCGCTTAGGCAGAGAAACCCAGTAGGAGGGTTTGTACCCCCAAAGATGATTGTCTTTCCTAATTAAAAAATCAATTTTCCCTACAAATAGCACACAACAATTAGAAAATAGTCCTAAATAAACGGGGTAGGGAACAGAGATGCAAGAAGTTCACTTACTTTGGAAAGAGGCCATCACTCTTGAACTTTCATGCTAAAGAAGGCTCTTGGATTCCCTAGTGGTTATAGAAATGTGGTTGACCTTCTAGATCTGCTCGCGAAGGAGAGTGATAGCTTGTTAGGAATATGAAGGCCCCCACAATATACAAAGTCACAAATATATATGGCCAAGGCATCGAAATAATAATGCACATTTATAGACCTAAAGAGACAAACTCACCGAGGTCGCAATATCTTCGAGGTACTCGAACATCTGGCCTAAGGTCATTCGGAAAAAACTCCTAGTCACCCTTGGCAAAAAATATGTTTTGCTTCCAATCCATAACCTTATTGGAGTATCGATTAAGGGTAAAAATTGCGATGGCCGAGGACTCAAGTACTACCATCCAGCCTGATCTAGCTTATTCTCCAACTTGGCAGGTTGTTAAATCAACCTAAAATCTTCGGAAGGCATCTCTCCATCTAGCCCCACCTTTTTGCCAAAGCGTGAATGACCCTACCATTTGAGCCCACCCATTCGATTTTAATTGGGTTGGGAAGACGTTGTGATAATTGTAGATCTCTCCAAAAAAAACTGGTGGAGGGGCAGTCTAAGTCCAGACTCCATGGATTGAACATATATGGTGACACAACATTGGGATGGTTATTCGTCGTTTCAAAAGTAAAGGGTTGAATGAGCTCGATATTTGGTGGGATTTGATAAGTTTTCCTTATTGTGTTCCACTAGCTATCAATGGTTATGTTAGTGAACAATTCCGAGGCTCTGAACTCACCTATCTCTTCACCAACATCATCTTCCTCAGATCCCTCTACCATCTGTGCTTGATCATTTGACTTGCAAACTCTAAATTCATTAAGGACTTGTCACGCCTCTGTAGCACTTGGACCTGTTCTCCTTGTACCCTATGGTAAGTATCCCTTAAAGGTCAGATTAGCTAGCACTCAGTCTAGGTCTGTAGAACTTAGTATAGTCCCAAAAGAATAGACAATAGTTATGGGCTGGATCATTATAACCAGTGACCTCTACGGAAGAAGATGGTGACGATGCATCTTCATGGAGCTTGGGGTCGTTGATAGTCATCTCGAACCCTCAATTTTGGAAGTCTGTGTTCAAACATATTTTCTGGGAAAAGGGTAGAAGGAGAGGAAAATCTCTAAATAAAATAGAGAAAAATGTTTAGAGAGTTACCTAAAACCTAGAATGCTTAGAATTTTCAAATGAAAGAATACTAAAATTTGATCTAAGAAGTCGCCATAGTCTAGAGATTACAAAGCTAGAGAGTTTTTAGAAGCATGCGGAGAAAGCAAGAATTCTAACCAGAGGCAAAAATTGGCTTTTAATAGGTTTTTGTTGGGACAATCCCTAATCATTATATTTCAAGAAAATTTTTGAATCATTCATAGGTTGCTTAATCCAGGTCTTTGAAATTGAAATGGCGCCAACAGTTAAGTTGAAATGGAAGGCTCAGATGAATCAAACGCCACAAGCGTGTGAGGGTGTCACATGGCATTGAATGTGGGAAATTGAGATGACGGCATCAATGATTACAGAGGCAATGATGGCAACATCCATTCACATCTTTACAATTGCAACTGCATCACTCGTTGGAGGCTACCACGTACATCACTAAGCACTTATCTCATTCCATGAAAATCACAAAGTCCCAAGCCCAACATAAATGTTAGGCTCAGATTTGGGGACTATTGTTACTGCTTTGTTATGCAAGTTAAGAGAATAGTATCAGTGTGCCTCAAGGTCTCAGAATAATACAGGTTCGCAGGAGAGGAGACATTACCAAAAAGGTGAACTTGTGAACTTGAAAATCACAAGGGCTAAGCCCAACACAAATATTATACTCGGACTTGGAAAACTATTGTTACTACCTCTTCCCACATAGGTGCCACGCGCGAGCCACGTTAGACTTGGAAGCCATATGTCATATATTGGTCAAGTCACCACGAACAACCCAAGGTTTCCACAAACAACATACGTGCTACAGTATGGACGAATCAACACATCCATTAACAGGGCGATGTTCGCCTATGTGCTTCGCATCTTAGTGAACCTCCTGGCTAGGTGAAAAGTGAAACCTAGCCTCGCCTTCTTTAGATGCAAGACACAATGCGAACCTATCTACTTTGGAGAAATCTTGAGTCTCATGCAAAGTTAAGGAAAGGTTTACGAAGCAAAGAGCATGCGTTCCCGTATACATTGCCGTAAAAAAAAAGCGACAATATAATATTCTTTCTGCCACGTGACAAATTGATCACCACTTCGCGTGCAGAAACCGTTAAAAAGGCAAAAAAAAAAAAATTTAAATGAGAATAAGTTATTGACAACAACTTTACTAATGAGCAAGTGACATGTGTCCAAAAGATCTAAAATATCTGAAATACCCTTGACCTTAGTTTTCCTATAAATACTACATGCAACATGGAGAAAATGTATGAAAATTAGACATGTAGCCATATCTCAGTCCATTTCGTTCTCCCACACATATATTATATTTGTCCTTATTTTCTTATAACTGACTTGATTGTCAGAGTACAAATGGCTGCTGAACCACCCCTTCGAACGATTGTCTTTGCAAGTTAACGGTATTCAAGTGTGCAAGTAACATACAATGGACATGAATGTGACAATGATCTATTAATAGCTCAGTCCTACTAGATTTTGTAGTCAATAATTGTCAATTAAATAGAAAATAAAAAATAATTTATTCTACATTTTGGGATATTTTACAGATTTTATAATAAAATAAAATAAAAGTAAAGTTAAATCTATTTATACTAAAATGTTTTCCTCTGCGAACCAAACAATGTCTCGTGTTTTAATAATTGAACCAAACCAAAGAAACCGTTGAGTTTCTAAGATTGCATTTTCCATTGCTAATTCCATTTCAAATGGAGATATATGGGATTATCTTCTCTAGTTGGTAGTAAACTATGAGATTTTAAAATATAAATTTGTTTTCAAAACGTACGTTCTTTATGATAAAAATAATTAAAGTGAAGTTTGAGACTATTAACTTTAAAAGCGAATTTTACTTATATGTAAAAATATTGCACTATAATTAGACCATATTGAAGTGTCCACTTCAACTGATCATTCTTAATAAATTTTGTCCATCCCTAACTAAAACTGAATAAAATGAAGCTCTCTATAATCAACTTCATTGACATCAATTACTCGTAAGTGACATTTCCTAAGTGCTAACTAGGATCCTCTTAATTTGATCATGACAAAATTTGCTTTCATTTTAAAATTTTCAATATGGATTCAAACAACATTTTAATAAGATACTATATCATGACAAAATAAACTTACCATTAAAATTGAAATATCTTCAAAAAACAAGTTCACAGTTTGTTCGATTAAACAAATTGTTGTAAAGTAATATGTAGTAAACTCCAATACAAAAACTCAAGAACTCTATCATAAAATCTCCAACTTTTTCCTAAAATTGCAGGAGAGTGAATGCAAGAAGACCTCCAACCTGGCAACAATTCTCACGTAAATGTGATAGGAACATAAAATCCAATTTTTTAAAGTCATATTTTAGAGTATTTTTTAAAGAGTTTATAAACACTTATAAGTTGGTCAAATATTATTTTTATCTATACATTACGTAGGACCTATTATCCATATGTCAAATGAAAACCGTGAAACTACATATTACAATAAAAAAAATGAATAGCAAACCAAAGGAATAAGGAAACTGATGTAGAATGCAAATCGAGGCCTCTACAAGTACAATTTCCTTAAAACAGATTCGTCCCCTACCACAGGTTATGTACAATTGTTTTTTAGGATATAACGGAAGAACTGGTTGTACCAACTAATTGACTTACTGCCAGAACAATATCACTGCGAGAAGAAAACTTGGAAGAACAGAAGGGATGAGAGGAAATAATGAATTTTTATGTGTAGATTGAGAAAATTCGGACCTGTTTATATAGGCTCTCGAGTGACCTTCCAATTCTAATTCCACTATTAACAGGTAAGTTACAAGAGTTATACTCATTAACCTACCACTAACTATCCATTAACAACACATGAAATCGCTTGAGAAGTTGGAAGGTCTTCGACCAAACGTAGGTCTACTTTGAGATTTAATTTCTCATTCACCCGAGTATCAATTTTGCCAACAATCCCCCACTTGAATAAAAAATTAATAGAGACACGGAAGACTTGATGATAAAGTTCAACGTCCGAAACTTGCATAGAATAGGTAGGTGTTACTCTTTGAACCTTCCCTCGTGAAATTATATTTACTTTACTAGCTGACCAGTAGACACGATGTCCTTGAACTATTCTGTCGTTTGTATAAACGATGATATACTTCACACAGAATTCTTCCTGACATAGTTCAGTTCTCATTGTTATGTTCATTTATGGCTGTGAACATATGTCTAGTTCTGTGAGAGGCTTTAAGAATTGCTCCTTACAAAATTATCTTAGAAACGGCCCATTTCTCTCTCACATATGTGATTTCATATTAAGAGTAGCCCGCTCTACTCTACGCGTAAGAATCATTAAAAGCCTATTTCTTATCTTTTCATCTATGAGTATCACTGTTTCATCATAGGAATAGACAGAAGAGAACCTCCACAGTGATCTAATTAAGTTGTCCCTTTGAACCTAGATCTTGGGAACTCCAGTCAACTAGGTTGGATTTCCATTGTATTAACTTATTCTTCCAAAGGCTTAAGTCCCATTCTTTTCGTCGACTTTTCAACTAACTCTCTATTCAAATATTTAGTTAGTAGATCCGTAATATTATCCTTTGACTTCACATAGTCAATAGAGATAACTCCAGGTTGAGAGTAGTTGTCTTATGGTATTATGTCTACGACATATGTATCTAGACTTACCATTATACATGTTACTCTGTACCCTACCAATTGCAGATTGACTATCACAATGTATGCAAATTCCTGGCACAGGCTTTGACCATCTAAGAATATCCTCTAGGAAGTGACGTAACCACGCAGCCTCTCCACCACACTTGTCCAAGGCTATAAACTCATATTCCATAGTGGATATGGCTATAACCGTCTGTTTAGAAGATTTTCATGATATAGTTTGCACCTCTCAAAGGTGTGAACACAAATCCACTTGTAGACTTTGAGTCTTTTATATCAGATATCCAATTAGCGTCGCTGTATCCTTCAATAACTATAGGATATCTGGTATAGTGCAGTCCATAATCACGAGTATATCTCAAATACCTTAGTATTCTTATTAATCATTTCCAATGATCAACTCCTGGAGTACTCGTGTATCTACTCAGTTTACTAACTGTATAGGCTATGTCTAGTCTTGTACAACTCATCAAATATATCAGACTTTCGATAATTCTAGAGTATTCTACTTGAGAGATACTCTCGCTTTTTTTTGATAGATGCTGACTGTTATCTATTAGTGTTCTAGCCATGCCAGAATCATCCTTGTTAAATTTGTCAAGAATTTTGTCCACATAGTGTGATTGACTTAAAACAATTCTCTATGATGTTCTTGAAATTTTAATTCCAAGTATCACATCCGCTAAGTCCATATCCTTCATGTCAAATCTTGAATTTAACATGTCTTTAGAAGATTTAATCATCTTATCGTTGCTTCCAACAATAAGCATGTCATCAATGTAAAGACATAAAATGACAAAGTCATTTTCAGTGTCTTTGATATAAATGCATCTGTTGCACTTGTTGATTTTAAATCCATATTCCATCATGACATGATCAAACTTTTCATGACATTGTTTTGGAGCTTATTTCAAGCCATACAATGACTTCACCAATTTACGGACTTTGTTTTCTTACCATGGAGCAGAAAAATCCTCAGGTTGTTCCATGTAGATTTCTTCATCTAAATCTCCATTTAGAAATGTTGTTTTCACATCTATTTGATGAACTTCGAGATTTCGCAAAGCTACAATTGCAAGTATCATCCGGATGGATGTTATTCTCGTTATTGGAGAATAGGTATCAATGTAATCAATGCCTTCTCGTTGTCTGTATCTTTTTATAACAAGTCTGACCTTATACTTTTCGATTGTTCGATCTGCTTTCATTTTCTTCTTGAAAATCCATTTTGTAGCCTAGTGGTTTTCATCCCACTAGTTCCTATGTAGATTCACTAGTTCCTTTTAATTGCCTCTTTCTATTGAAGTCCTTCTGAAAAGTTCACGCCTTCTTTAAAGCTTTGAGGCTCACTTTCTAGCATATAAGTCAAAATCTGGACCAAAAGTTTTTTCAATTCTAGCTCTTTTGCTACGTCTTGGTTCAACCTCCCTTCTTCTTCTTCTTCTTAGTTCGTTGTTTCATATGTCCGCTTAGAGGAGCTTGCTTCTTCTTTGGATCTGTCTGAAAAATACATGTTCAAAAAATGAAGCATTTTCTTGATTCCATTATCGTATTTTTGTGTGTGTCCGAGATTTTAGATTCATGCACAAAAAATCGATAAGCACTACTGTTATGAACATAGCCAATAAAAATATAATCAATAATTTTTGGACATATCTTCACTTTTTTCGGTGTAGATACAACTACTTTGGCAAGACACCCCCACACTCGCAAACATTTATAGAAGGTTTCCTTCATTTCTATAACTCATATAGGGTTTTCTTTTCTTTCTTTCGGAGCACCTTATTTAAAAGGTAATTAGCTGATAATACAGTATCTCCCCACATGTTCAGAGGTAATCCAGAACTTAATAGCATTGCATTCATCATTTCTTTTAAGGTACTGTTTTTCCGTTTAGCAACACCATTTTGTTAAGATGAATAAAGTGTCGTGGTATCATGTGTGATTCCGCTTTGTGCACATAATTCAGCAAATGGTGATTCATATTCACCACCTCGGTCACTTCTCAACACCTTAATTTTCTTGTTGAGTTGATTTTCAACTTCATTCTTATAAAAACAAATTTCTCTATAGCTTCGTCCTTACTTTTAAGTAGATAGACATAACAATATTTTGTGCTATCATTAACAAAAGTAATGAATTACTTATTATCACCCCTTGTTTGTACATATTTTAAATCACACACGTCAGTGTGAATAAGATCAAGTGGTTCAGTTCTTTTTTTATTAGTTTGAAATGATGACCTTGTCAATTTTGTCTCAATACACGTTTCACACTTGTGTTTAGAATAAATATGGAATGAAGGTATAGAATTCAAGTTAATTAATTTACGTAAAGTATCATAATTAACATGTCTTAATCTACCATACTACAAATTGGAAGACTCAAGTAAGTAAGCAGAAGAATTATTCACTTTATTAATTTTCGACTTAACCGTCTTTACATTGAGCTTAAAAAGTCCATCAGACACATAACATTTTCCAACAAACATTTCATTATTAGACAAAATGACTTTATCTGACTCAAACACCATACGAAAACTATGCTTGTTCAGTAGCGACCCGGACACCAGGTACTTGCGGATTTATGGCACTAAAAGTACATTGTTAAGAGACAACTCTTTCTCAGATGTCATCTTCAAAACTACTTTTCATTGGCCTTTGATTTCAGATGTACCTGAATTTTTCATAAACAGCTTCTCTCAATTCTCAATTGCTTCAAAAGAACTGAACAGCTCTTTATCTGAGCAAATATGTCGGGTAGCACCGGTGTCAATCCACCACTTTCTCGGGTTTGAACCCACCAGATTAACTTCAGAAATGACAGCTACAAGGCTCATTTCAGACACATCGTGTGTGATGTCATCAACAATATTTGCTTCTTTCTTATTGTTTCTTCTTGGCAATTTGCACTCTGAAGATTTATGACCTACTTTGTCACAATTGTAGCATTTCTCTAGAAATTTCTTTTTGGAAACTCCTCATTTTGGACCCAGTTTTGTCCATTTCTTAGACAACCCAAACTTGCTTTTGTTTGTCTTAGAGCTTTGACCATGTTCCACAACATTTTCTTTGGCCATTGGAGGATTGAACCCTTTCTTTTCAAAACTTTTGTTGTCTTCTTCAATTCAAAATCTGATAATCAGTTCTTCAATGTTCATTTTCTTTTGCTTGTGCTTCAGGTAATTCTTGAAATCTTTACAAGCCAGATGTAGCTTTTCAATCATTGCTGCCACTTGAAAAGTTTCACTTAAAACCATCCACTCGACATGAATCTCATGCATGATTACTTGAAGTTCTTGTACTTGATTGATTACAGTTTTTGAGTCCACTATTTTATAATCCAGGAAGCATCGGACAATAAATTTCTTATCCCCTGTATCCTCAGTTTTATATTTTCGGTCTAGAGACTCTCATAATTCCTTCGCCGTTTTCATTGTACTATACACGTTGTATAGTGAATCTACCAAGCTATTCATGACATAATTTCGACATAGGAAATCAGAATATTTCCAAGCTTTAACAGCGCTGACAGTTTGTATGTCTCCATTACCCTGTTTGAGTTTTGGAGCATCTTTAGTCAAGAATCTCGCAAAATTCAAGGTGGTCAAATAAAATAGCATTTTCTGCTGCCATCTTTTAAAATTCAATCCATTGAACTTCTCCGATTTTTTTTCCATGATTAATTGGAATAGATACATAACCAGTTGGAGCCACAATTTAAGTCACAGCAAAACTTGGCACTTGTGTCACAGATCGATTCACATATGGACTTGACACGGAGCTACATTTTGATTTTCGAAGAGCTACAATTTCAATAATCAGATCAGTTGCCATTTTTTTGAAATAAGAAGAAAA
This sequence comes from Forsythia suspensa, assembly GCA_023638005.1. NCBI lineage: Eukaryota > Viridiplantae > Streptophyta > Magnoliopsida > Lamiales > Oleaceae > Forsythia > Forsythia suspensa. Next base: position 30,354,279 of record CM042674.1, on the reverse strand, counting down.
TCAGTTCCACTTTTAAATAAAAATTTGGAGCATAAACAGTTTCTGGCCTACATAAATATTACGGAAATAGAGACTTGGAAGTAAATTATCAAACAATTGTTAAGTCTCTTTTTATTCCATTGAAAACAATTAAAATATTCTACTGTTTTTAATCCACTGAAAACAAAACAATTATGAAAAAATTGTTTCTATATTTCTGCTAATAAAATTATTTATTGGAATCAAAGAAAACAAACTTACTAATTTTTAAATGTGAATTGCTGGAGAAACTTTCAAATTTGTACTCTTACATCTAAGAATTGTTCATCATGTACTAGTTTCACATACATGATAATGAAAAATGAAATGCAATTTAGTTTTATTTGCAAATAAACTAGTTTCACACGTATGAAACCTATTTCATTGTTTTTCATGTAATATGAGTTTAGCAAATCTATTTTAAGATTGTTATCTATATGTCAAATGAAAACCATGAAATTGCATATTACAATAAAAGAAATGAACAGAAAACCAAAGGAATAAGGAAACTGATGAAGAATGCAAACCGATGCCTATACAAGTACAGTTTCCTTAAAACAGATTATCTCCTACCGTAGGTTATGAACGATTTTTTCCCTGGATACAACTGAAGAACTGGCTGTATCAGCGAACTGACCTACTGCTATAACAATATCACCTCCGAGAAGAAAACTTGGAGGAACAAAAGGGATGAGAGGAAATACTGAATTTTCATGTATAAATTGAGGAAATTCGGACCTATTTATATAGGCTTTTGAGTGACCTTCCAATTCCAATTCTACCATTAACAGGTAAGTTACAAGAGTTATACTCATTAACCCACTACTAACTATCCATTAACAACACATGAAATCAGTTGAGAAGTTGGAAGGTCTTGGACAAAACGTAAGTCCACTTTGAGATTTAATTTCTCATTCACCCAATCATCAATTTTGCCAACAGGACCCACAATTGTTATCTGATAGGCACTGCACGCACACAACAAAGTTCAATACCCACATTTGCTCGTCCCATCAAGCACCAAGCACGCAAGTAGCCACCGATCTCAACCCAACACAGACCGAAAGTTGTGTTCTTCGACTAAACTTCAAACGAAGGGAGGGAGGGGAGGGGAGGAGAGGGTCAACGAAATTTGACCATCGTATATTGGCAATTAGCATGTGTTGACAAGGGGCCAGAACATACCGTCAAATCTTGTAGTGCAACAACTGTCACAACAGTATATACGTACTACTTTGCCATACATGTCGGACGTGAAGAACATTGCATGCACACAACAAGGTTCAATGCTCACATTTGCTCATCCCGTCAAGCATTATGCACGCAAGTAGTCACAGAACCCAACCTAACATATGCCACAAGTTGTGTGCTTCACCAAATTTCAAACAAACGAAGAGAGTGTTGCAGCAGACAATCGATCATCATTTGACAAAAATTGACGCCACGTAGACTTAATGTACTGATAAAAATAATTTCAACCACAAAAGATGTACATAAAACATGAGGACCTAATTGTAATTTTTAGATAATATCTAAATTAGATTCTCAAACCATTTACACAACTCGATTTAACCAATTGGGGAAAAATTAGGGTTTAAAATCGTTTTTGGGAAAAAATCAAGTTGTGCAAATAGTTTGAAGATTAGATTTAGATAATTTTTAGAAATTGTAGCTAGGTCATCATGTTTTAATCTTTTGTGGTACAAATTTAATATTTTAGTATATTTAAGTCTACATGGTGTCAATTTTTGTCAAATATTGACCTATTGTGTGCCACGTGAACACTTAATAGTAACATGTCCTCAATTCATGTTGAAAATTTAATAGAGTGACTGTTGGTGAACGCATTAGTATATTTCAGTGACCAGTACTGAAATTTTTTAACTTTATTGACTATTTTATAATTTCGCTAAAACTTCAATGACCTCAAATGAAATTAACCCTTAAAAAAAAAAGAATAAGTAACGGGCAACAATATCGATACTCTCATAAAACAATTTTTTTTTTTTTTTTTTTTATCTATTTGAGTTATAACCCAAAGAATACATTTGGCTTCTCGAAAAATTTGTTTCCAACATACAATATTTAGACTAAAAATCTTTTTTCTTTTTAATCTACGTATTTAGAAGAAAACAAAACAATCTATAATTTATAATATATTAAGAGGTGTTACACCATGAGTTAATTGCACTAAAGGTACTAATTTTAGCTTTTATTGCACTTATATTCTCAATTTTTGTGGTATTTTTATATTCAATATTCTATTAATTAACATATTTTGTCTTTCTGATGATGATGATTTGTCTAAAAAGTCCGTTAGAAAGGTGTAAAAGACTGTTTTACCCCTCATATTTAAATACAAAAAAAAAAAAAATCAAAATCACATCGTCTTCTTCTCTAATTCTCAATTCTCACCTATATGTAAGCATCGTCTAATTTTAGGAACCAGATATATTAATTAATGAAAGATTGACAATGAGCGTGACAAAAAAAAATGTTGGGGGATATAAGTTCAACAATAAATAAAAATTAAAAAATTTCAATGCAATTAATTCGTAGTGTAACAAAAAAAAAATATAGTGTCAATATAACCACATTTGATTAAGTATACCATGGTATGAGAATCATTTTATGGAAGATCTATATTTAGAATATTCCAATAGTACTCTTCAATAAATTGTTTTACTAAACTCTTTAATTCATTTAATTCTAAAAATATTAACTTTTATTCAACGCATCCATTTATGATAATTAGACCTTTCATATTTCTTTAATATATTCAAACTCGAAATACAACTATAAATACATCATCATATCTCTCTCTCTCTCTCTCTCTCTCTCTCAATCAAAATTTCTCTTTTTTGCTTTTTTTAAAATCAAAATCCATGTAATTGCTCGTTTTTCTTTTTGATAATTTCAAACTTCATACTTCACGTTCCATTCAATATTTTGCGTACATTACTATAATGATAGATTGTGTATATATATTACCGCATTTTTACATTTATGTATCAAAGTGAAGGTTTATAATGTATGCAACATGATTTGGTGAGATGATCTATATGCGAAATGTCAACGTACACTCATTTCTACAATCTAAAGATAAAAGAATTGTTCATTTGTTGGTCTTAAAATGTATGGATCATTTTTTCTCTCTCATTATTATTGATGAATTAAATGTTGTTCGAACTTTCTTAGCTTTCTATTGATGCCTTTGTGGGGCATTAGACTTTGTAAACAAAAAAAACCAGTAATCAATACATGCAAGTGTGAGCATGTTTGGTAGAGTATAAAATAATTTTTTTTTTCAAATTCATTTTCAACCATATATTATATAGGACCTATATTTTTCATCTACTTTTCAACCACACATTTTACCAACATTTTTCAAAATCTACTAAAAAAATGCATGTTTAGAATTGCTTAAATTGTAATTTTAGCTGATCAAACTGGTCAAACATATTTTTTATCCATACATTTCATATGACTCACAACTTACAATCTATTTTTTATCCACACATTCACCAACAACTTATAATTTCAACACTTAAAAAATAATTTCAATACTACTAAACATGTATTTATGGTCTAGTTTGGAAATGCTTTTAACACCTCAATTTTTTATTCTCAAGCAATCACACCTATTTTATATGTTTTGTAAACTTACAAGAAAATGATTATTGAATAATTTGTATAATCTGGTAACAGATTTTGAGAAAGAGTAGAAGAGTTGCTTCTCAAATTCTACTTTTAACATCTCCAATTATCTATCACAAAAATGTCAATTTCAACCCCATAAATAAATTATTTTTTTGGTCTTAAGTTTGGTGAGATTCTACAATAATAAACCATCTTCTATCATTCATGCTAAAAACATTCTTTCATTTTTCTTGATCAATGAGATATCAAATTTATTTTCTAATTTTATGAATTTTGAAATTAAGAGATATTATTGTTTTAACTTAAAATAACTATAGTAAATATATTGTCTTTAATAAATATTTAATAATATTACATATTGTCAAGTGGTGGAGTCAAACATTTTTCATTGTGGGGTCAATAATATAGATGCAAATTTTATTTTATTTTTATAAAAAATAACATAACATTAATGAAAATAAGTCAATACATTATTACAATTGTAACCTACGCATTTTCAAACATTGAAAAAGTCGTACAATTATATAGTTATCAATATTGTCAAACGACATGGTTGTTTATCTATGAATTAAGAAGAAAAAAAGAGTTAACGAGGTAGATGAGAACACATTAAAGCTACAATATAATTACATCAAAATTTTCAATCTGAAGATGAAGAAAGTGGTAAAATAATTGAAATTAGCTAAACCAATTGACTATATAACGCCTATGAAATTACAAATAAAGTCCAAACATAAGAAAAAAGATTAATGCCGAACACAAAATTTAAAACAAAAATAAAGAGAATGGACAGATTCAGTACATCATAATCTTTGAAATGAATACGATACTTACTACAAAGAAAAGACTATCCAATTCTTCCTGTAACTGAAACATAAATGAAGCTACTCAGAATCAGTCAATTAGATACAAGTTAAAGATCTTTAAGTATTATATGACTTTGACATTTCCACCACAACTGTATAATATATATGGAAACTAGATTGATAATACTAATGCTTAGTAAACTAATTTTTATTAGTGTTCTCATAAAAATTCAGTAAAAATAATCGTCGACATTATTATATTTCATAATTGTAGTAATATTCATATCTCTACCCCCACATAGAAATTTAAAAATTAAAAATTTCAACAAACAATTTTAAAAAAAAAAATCAACAAAAATTTTTCACAACAGTGCAAACAGGTAGAAAGACCAGTGAAATAACTTCCAATTCAACAAATAATTAAACTATTTTTATCTTAAATGCTACACTAATTTTCCAATATGCAAAAAGATACAAAAAAATCGGTGTAGAGCTAAGCTAAGCTTCTATGTAAAAATCGATTCAAATGTCACATTATCTCAAATGTTGCGGCTAGAGCTGGAAACAGAAAGAAATTGACAGACCAATCAAAAAAATTGAAAAAAGAAGAAAGAAATTGAGAAAATCAAAGTGAATAGATGATATGAGATGAAGAAATCGAATCGACATAGAGTGAAGTCTCTGGCTAGATTAGAGATTTCTAATGGAAGATTGGCTCATATTCATGGATTACCCCATTCTATTACTCTATTTGAATTGACCAATTTTCATTGGACATTTACACCATTAGAGAAAAGATGAAAAGAAAAATTTTAAAAAAAAAAATTTGTGAAAAATTTGTGGGGTCACTGACACCATGTGGGTCCGTCCATGCATATGGATATAAAAGTATACTTTACAATAATACGTAAATGAGATTATTATAATCAATGTTTATTTTAATAATTACATAATGTATAACAATAAAATATTTTTTTAATCAAACGCTCAAATACTGATTTTCAAATATATGACAGTTGTGAGATAAAAGTTAACCAAACACTATTTTTGGAGAATTTATAAAACTAGATAAATGCAAATGATAATTTTTGAAAATAGCAATTGTAATAACGTTTGCAAAAATGGTTAATTTCACTAGCAATTTTTGAAGTTTCAGTAAAATTACAAAATGGTCACTGAAGTTACAAATTTTCAATATCGGTCACTGAAGTATACTAACGCGTTCATAGACGGTTACTCTGCTAAATTTCTAGCGTGAATTGATGACATATTGTAAGTGTCCACTAGTACACAATCGGTCGACATTTGATAAAAATTGACACCACATGGACTTAATGTACTAATAACAATATATTCGGACTATAAATGATACACATAAAACATGAAGACCTATCTGCAATTTTTGGACAATATCTAAACTAGATCTCCAAACTATTTGCACAAACTGATTTAACCAATTGGGGAGGAAATTAGAATTTGAGATCGTTTTTAGAAAAAGATCGGGTTGTACAAATAGTTTGGAGATTTGATTTAGATATTGTCCATAAAATTGTAGCTAGGTCCTCATACTTTAGGTGCATCCTTCGTGGTTCGAATTTATTAATTTGAATATATTAAGTCCATGTGGTGTCAATTTTTGTCAATTGTTGACAGATTGTGTCCATATGGTCACTTAACGGTAACACATCATCAATTAACGCTGAAAATTTAACAGAGTGATCGTTGATGAACGCATTAGTATACTTCAGTGATCGATTTTGAAACTTTGTAACTTTAGTGACTACCAGTGAAATTAACCCTTTGCAAAAATGGCATTATGACAACATTTAGATATAAAAAGTCATATATACCATTTTAGAGCAAGTTTTTCTTTTTGTATTCTAAGAGAAGTTACATACTAACTCTTTTTTTTTTTTTAAAAAAAAGACGGTTGAATTGATAAATGACAGCTTCAACTGTTGGTAAAAAAAATTAATTGTCATTTTGATTTGATGCAATTGTCGGTTTGACAATTTAATTGTCAAACCGACAGTTAAATTTTTTTTTACTCGAGCATTAAAGATGTCGTTTGAAAGTAACTCAATCTACCATTTTTCGTTTTCACATTATCAAGACAATAATCCATGAACTCAATTACTCAAGCCCTTCAAATAATTTTTGAACAATTATAATCAACAATTTTCTGATCTAAAAACAATAAAAACTAATCTAGCACAAAACATATTGAATTTTTGTTCTTTTATAACCTAAATTAATCTATCAAAAACCTTGAATTATGAGGTAACTAGCGGTGGTGCGAGGCGGTGGAGAATGCTTCATTTTGAATTTTTATGTAGAATTGTAGATTTGATTTTGGATTAACTTTAACTATATTTGAATGTGATATGTAGGGATCTATGTAATACTTTAAACATATTTTTGTCTAAAATAGTTATTTATGAAGTTATTACAAAATGGATATTTATATAATTTTCTCATTTTTTCGTCACAATTAAAATTAATTTTCTTAAAATCTACAACAACACTAAATTAAGCTTGTATCTACTCATTTTTAACAAAAGGTAGAATATACTCATATATAATATTTTTATTATTAAGACGAGATTACTACAAGATTAATTATTTTTTGCCTTAGAGCCCGTTTGATAGAGTTTATAAACTAGTTTATTTGACAAAAAATAATTTATTCAACCAAAAAATTTGTCTTGGTAACCTAACATTTTTTACTATTCTTGATCAAATAAACAATTTTGACCAAATAAACTAATTTATAAACTCTACCAAACGGACATTTAATTATGTAATCATAGTTATCAAACCCGAACCGGCCCGGCCGATCCGACTGGAAAACAAGCGAACCTAGTACCCCAACCGGTCCGGTTCTCTTAATTGGATAGCCCAACAATCGAACCATTTATAACCCAAAAAAACCGTCGATTTTTTAATTAACCCGTAACCCGGCGACCCGTCCAGTCATTGCATAATGATTTTTTTATTTTTCTTATTAACCTATTCTACCTAAAAGATACACCAATTTTTTCTCTACTCTATTAATAAGATGTTAATATAATGAAGTATAATAATTTATGTTTTTTTTTACAAGAATTAGTTGAAAATACTAATAGTTTCGTACTTATTTTACTATATGTATTCGTGATGGTGATGATTTTCTACTATATATGTAGTTTTTTGTTTGATTTGAAATTATATGGTAATGTTTAGTAACAAAACTAATATAATATTTATTTATTAGAGTGTAATAATTCATGATTTTATGTTATATTTAATAAAATTAAACTTATCGATTTAACATAAATTGATCCATCTGTTCAACCACTGAATCACCGGTTCAACCAACAATCCGATGACCCACCTTCTTGTTTGGGTTGATGTTCGGACCGAATCTGATAATTATGCATGTAATTCTTGAACACATCTTTCTTTGTATTTTCTTTTGTAGAAAACTCCTTGTTCAACATCACCAAATTTATTTTTTTTAAAAATGCCTCCACTGACTTTCAGTTGCACTCCAAGAGGTACAAGAGGTGGCGAAGAGAACCCCACACGTGGAGACGCCTGTCGCTAAAGCTACTACACGTGTCGCGTACTGAACGCAAAAGTTTTGCATGGGTTAAGAGCCCCAATGATCCCAACGCCAGAAAATCTTTTTCTCAAATTGCCTAAATCACCCTTCATTTCATCAGATTTTACATTTCTTTTTTTTCTTTTTTAAAAAGAAAAACATTTCATGCACAAGTTTCCTATTTTGAATAAGCAACTAAAGGGTTGTAGGAAATCTTTTAACCTTTTTTTTTTTTCTTCTTTTTCTGCTTTTGTGATGGAAATCGATTTGAGGAAGTAGTAATTGACTCATAGTGTTACTACTGTGACTCATGGATGTAGGGTTGGTTCTAATATTTTTGAGTCTCGAGGCGAGGTCTAAAATTTAGGCCTCACAAATCAAGAAGTTATATTTGGCTGTTGGTGGGCTAGACTTCAATATTTTTTTTAAAAAAAAATAGGCCCCTTCAATCTTGGGTCGCTACTTAATAATAGTCATCGTCCTTATAGAATGCGGTTTGCTTTGCTTTGATTTGTTGGACTTCAAACTTTTGTACAAATATTTTTATTGGACAACTTCAAGAATAATAATATATATATATATATATATATATATATATATATATATATATATATATATATATATATATATTTCGCCCGCTGAAAATAGCCCTCTTTTTGATGCTATGTGAGAGTGACGTCGAATATACTAGACCATGCTCAAATATTGGCCTCGTCATCACAAATAATCTAAACAATTCTGCAAACTTCCATATGCCTAGTTGGAATCACTTTGACGAAGCAAAACTAACAATCCAATTCACTACGAAGAAGAGAGAATGCTTGGTGATTCGTGTTTGAACGAAAATATATGCTAGGCGAAACAAGTCGAACTTTAACTTTGCCATTCCCAAGGAGCAAAATCTGTGACAAACTTGTACTTTGTGGAAATCATTCAAGTTCATACAAAAATAAAAGAGAGCTAGCGAAGCACATCACATGTGACTTCATAACTTTTTTGTCTTAAATAAAAAAAAAAAACAGAATATCTTTTCTACGATCATGGCAGGAGCCTCATTGTCACGTAAGCCAAAATCGTTAAAAAGTGCAAACATAATCAAATAAGAATCAATCGGTTGTTAGCAACTTCAATCAATAAATAAGTGACATGTATTTAGAAGATACTAAAAATCTAAAACTCAACAGCCCACCAATCAAAGGACGAGTGTCAAAGAGAGTTAAAATGTCAGAAATACTAATGGTCTAAACTTTCCTATAAATACTCCATGGAACAAAAAAAATGTATGAAAAATAAAACCCTAACTAAATCTCTATCCATTTTGTTTCTCTTCGATACTTGTCTTATTTTTTGGACATTAACTTGATCATCGGAGTACAAACAGTTGCAAACTCACCCTTTTAAACAGCCGCCTTTGCAAGCTAATAGTGGTATGTATGCAGATTTTACAACAAGTAAACAAAGAGATAACAAAAATATATTGACATCTTAATTCAATCAGATTTTAAAGTCAATACATAGATTTTTATATTTTCTTTCTAAATCTCCTTGATGAGAAGTAGTCATGGTACGTCTCTTTCCTCAGTTTCAAATTCTCGAGTGCAAAATTTCAGCCCAAACTTATGATTAACATAAATAATTGTTGGAAATTGGTTTAAAATTCGAGAAATTAACTAAGTGACTTCGTGTCAACTTGGCCAAAATATACAAATCCGACTCAATCTGTTTAGGCAAATTAGTTTGCCACTTCGCCGCTTCGGAGAAAGGGGATCGACCGCCTTGTCGGTCGAGGGGACAACGCCCGGAAAAAAATTCAGATTTATCTCGTATTTTTAAAGAGTATATTTGGCATCTCAAAACCAATATCGAATGAATGAGAAATTATGAAAAAGGACAAAATTGGGTCAAAGTTTGACCATATGATCGCATGGTTGATTTACACTGCGATCGCAACTTGCTTAAATTTTAAGCATAATGTATTTTGGTCCTTCCATGCGATCGCATGAGGCAAAGCCATGTGATCGCATGGTTAAATTTGAATCAAGTTCTGTTCTGATTTTTGTACCTTGCGATCGCAACTTGGTTTAACCATGTGATCGCATAGGTTTGCGTGAACAGACATGTCCTTTTGAAGGGTTGCACGATTTGGTTCCATTCCTTTTCATTTTCAACCGATCTCCAACGTTAAAAAGGGCCTGTGGACGTCCATTTTTGACAGAGAATTGATACAGAAAGATAAGCAAACACAAATAACTCATTTCATCATTCTTTAACCAAAATTATTGCATTTTAGTTGCATAAAATTTTGGTTTCCATTTCATTTCATCTGTTGGAGTACAAAACCAAGTTTTGGTTATTTGTACTTGAGTTTTTGAAGTGCTACAAAACTCAAAGCGAAGTCGTTGTATCTTGGGAGTCAATTGCCAAAGAGGCGAAGGCACCTTTGCGGGCAATATTGACTTAAGGACAAAGAGTTCAACTCTTGCCTCGACTATTATTTCTTCCATTTTCGGTTTACGGTTTCTCTTGCTTTGGTTCATTTACACAAAATCCGCCAACAATAATCTGGACTATTATATGTAATGGATCATTTCTTGGTTTTTCCCTTGAATTCCTTATTGTAATACAATTAAATGAAAGTAATGGAAACAAAACTCCCACCACCCGCTATGAATAAACTCCCTCCACCCACTATGAATAAAAGCATCTTCAATGCACTTTGTTTATTGATTTTTAGGCGTCTTATATATAGCGTATATAGGCGGAGTTATAAAAACTCTCTTCAATGCATCTTGACGAAGACTCATCTAGACGATTTGGCACACCAAAAATAGATTCTATCTAAAAGTCCGTCTAAATTTAGACGGACTTTTAGACAGAGTGATTCAACAAATTTAAATCAATCCCAGCATTTTATTAAAAGAAAAAAGTCAGACAAGAAAAATATAAATAGAAGACCTGCAAATTTTAAAAAAAAATTAATACCAAATAAGCGGTAATATTAATTTTAGATGGAATCCATTGGAGACGAACTGTCTATTTAATACACGTAGTGCCACATAGATTGGATGTCCGTCTATTTTTCCTACTACATAAACTAAAATAGACGAGTGCATTAGAGATATTCTAAGTTTAACAATCACATGAATGCCTTTTCAAATTCAAATGCTTTAATTTATTTGAAATCTTTAGTTAGCAATTCTCTGATATATAGATTTAGCCGATTTAGATAATATATATATATATATATATATATATATATATATATATATATATATATATATATATACTAAAAAGATAATAAAAATTATGAGTTATATAAAATACGTGGTTAAAATTAATTTTTAATTTTAACTATAAATTTTTAATAAATTTTTAATCTTAGACCAAACAAGGGTATAATTACATCAATTTGGACATAAAAAAAAAAACTTACGTGAAATTTAAAAAAAAAAAAAAAAAAAAACTCATCTTCTAGGGGCAAAACAGTAAGTTCAACCTGTGAATGATCTGCAGTATTTTTGTCAAATTCATATAAACCAGCCAGAGGCGAGAGCCAAACAACAGGAACAGGAAGCAGAACCAGTAAGGAGCAGATAATGATGGGAGGAGTTCTAATCTACGCAGTTGGTGTTGCTCTCTTAACTTGCGCACTCCTCCTCCATGCAAACCCAGAAGACCCAATAATTGTCCAAGTAACAGAAAATCACCACCGCCACCACCACCTCCTTGGCACCGCCACAGAGCTCCACTTCAAGAATTTCATGCAGGAGTATGGGAAAGAATACTCTTTTCATGAGGAGTATGTACACCGCCTCGGGATCTTCGCCAAGAATCTGATCAGGGCTGCGGAGCACCAAGCCATGGACCCCACAGCCGTCCATGGAGTCACGCAGTTTTCTGATCTTTCTGAGGAGGAGTTCGAGAGGATGTACATGGGTGTCAAAGGAGGCGGTGGACTTGGTGGTGCTGCGCCGTGGGCTAATGGCGGCGGTGTACCGGTGGCGCCGGAGATGGATGTGAGTGGCTTGCCGGATAGCTTTGATTGGAGGGAGAAAGGTGCGGTTACTGAGGTGAAGATGCAGGTGAGCGATTGCTTATTGAGAGCTTGTGTGGTCTAGTTTATTGACCAAAATTATTTATTTTGACAAAAAAAAATTGTTTTTGTAGATTTAATAAACTATTTTGGTCAAATAAACTAGTTTATAAACTAGACCAAACAACTTCTGAACTATACTAGTTTTTTATTTTTTAATTGTACTTTTAATCTTTTTTATGTTCTTTCCCTTCCACCCCTATCCCCCCTGAAAAAAATAAAATAAAATAAATAATAATAATTGAATAATGCTATTCTCCATGTAAGAATGACTTGATTCATTATAAATACGTCACAATGTTATTGAACAATGAATCTTGAATCCGGATGCATTTTTCACAAGTGATATTGTATATACTAACACTTTTTGGTAATGAACACTATTGGAATTTTTCTATGTTTTATTCATTTTTTCCACCATAATTCTTAATAAAATGTTTTATTGGTCCTTCGGTTTATTAAAATCAGTCGAATTATATCATAATTCGATGATTGGACCTACATTTTTATAAATTTTGGTCAACAAAAGTGAACCCAAAGCATAGGCATCGCCTAGGACATAAGAGCATAGTTATCAAACCCTACTGGTCATTTGGTTCTTTGGTTGAACCTAAGGACCCGATGGTCCAATAGGTGTGGTACGGCAATTCATGTGGAACTCATAAGTCAATTTTTGTCAAATATAACATAAATTATGAATTATAACAATCCAATAAATTAATATTACATTAATTTTGTGACTAAATATCACTATGCAATCTTAAATCAAATAAAACACTACATATATGGAAAAAAATAGAAATTTTACATTACTTCTTCTTCACCTAATATATTTTGAAATTGGAGGCCAAAATTTATGGGTTGAAAGTAAGGGAAATTAATAGAATTAAATTTTTGGTATTGAACATTCAATTGGGACTTTGAATTGAAAGATTCTTCATTGAGGAGTAGTATTTGGTGGCTAATGCGTTTTTTAGGTAGAATAGAGTAATAAAAAAATTGAAGAATTCTATTATGTAATGACACGGACGGTGTCATAAAATTACATGTTACTGGGTTACTTAAAAAATATGCAATTTTTTTGGGTCGTAAACAATTCGATTGTTGAGAAAATTTAAGAGAATCGGATAGGTTGAAGCACCGGGTCACCGATTGACTGGTCACACCGGTTGGGCCGATCCGTGTTTAATAACACTGCTTAGGAATACACTTGGGTGGATGGGAAAAATGGGACAAAGATTTGGGATTTTTTATTTTTTATTTTTTTAGGGGGGATGGGGTTGTGGTGGAGGGTGGGTTTATTCTTACCTCCTACTCCCTCTATTTTATTTTTTTTGGGTTATTCTATCTTTCCCTTTAAAATTATTTTAACTATGCATTTGTTTGTTTTTTTCTTATTTAACACACTATAATATTCTAGTGTGGTTGTAAGGCCTCCACCAAGAAAGGATTAGGGGTTTGGATACTCCAACTATATATAAATAACTTATAAAAAATACATGGGAGGAGGCATAAAACCTGACCTCTAATCAAAAGAGCTAAAACAAACAAATAAATGAATAAATAATAAAGTAATAAATTAGGAGGTACTATCTCCCAAACAATAAGTCCTAAAAAATCTATAGATCCTTAACTATAAGAAGTCCATGTTTATCAATCTGAATTAAGCTGCAATATCACCGCGGTAAGTCTTGAGCGTTGTACTCGAAATAGCAATGACGATCGCAATCCTCTGAAGCATGTAAATTAGCCACATGGTTGCCCTCGCGATAAATATGAGAAATAGTATCACGGTCGAAGACAAGGAGATGTCTGATGTAGCGAAGAGTGGCTTGAATAGACTAAGGTCCTCTACCTTTGGGATGCATTAAATGACAATATAGAGTTGGTTTCAATCTATAAATCTGAGAGTACAATCCTTCGAGCAAGAATGATACCGTCAAGAATAGTCTTGAGCTTAGCCTCCAAAATAGGACACTCGCCATATGAAGAGAAGAAGGCACAAACACATTGACCTGATGAATTCCTAATAATCCCTCTTCCACTCGCAAATTCATCTTTAACGCATCTATCAGTGTTGACCTTGTAAGATTTCATTGGTGGAGTACGCCAATAAACTAGAGAGAGAAAAGGATGGAGTAGTAAGAGAGATACCAAAAGAGGAGCAATATCCATATCCTCTTGTCAATGAATAACTTCAAAATAAACAGCTTATATGTAGTAGAGAGATAGTATAGTATACTCTCCAGATGATCCGTCTCGGTACTTCGCATCATTCTATGTAGTCTAAATAAACAGATAATCGAAAAAGAATGATCATGCGAATATGACCCTGCCTGAAAAACTAAACCGAGAAATGCCAAGACTAAAAGCGATGTTGAAAATCCTCAATCGGCCGAAGGGTTATATGAAAAATATCAGAAAAATGAAGCTAAACCTAGTCGGCAATACAACTGTCAATAAATAAATGTTGAATAATCTCAATAGCTGAATAACACTGACAACGAGAAGCCATATGACTCCCAATCCGCCTCTGAATCACAACATCAATTGGAATAAGACTCTGCCATAGTCTCCAGTAGAAAAAAGAGACAGTCGTTGAGATAATAGAACTCCAAATCATGTTGTATACAGTCTAAATAGTATGCTCCGTGCGAACTAGTTGCCATGCAGATTTGATAGCAAATCTACCATTTGAAGTATCCTTCTACATAATCTGATCGTGCACTTCAACAATGATATGGATGCTCTCTATCTGCTCAAGAATAATATATAGTACTAGCTGAAGAAGTCTGTCCAATATTCCATCTAGTATCATCAAATAATTCTCTAACCTGGATGGAAAAATGTGTCAAATGTGGGTGCTGATCAGCTAATGTAGACTCGCCCATCCAGCAGTCATGCTAAAAGATCCCATACATGCACTTACATGAAAGAGCGCCCTAATCGCCAAGCAATGTGTGTCTCTGCCTGTGGGCCTATGTACTTCAAGTCTCTTCTATACAGTTGAAGCATAGTAAAGAATAGTAGCTAGCAACAGATGAGTACCCTGACAATACTTACTCGGTAAAAAATGAGCCTATGATGACCGTTGAGATCTAAATAACCACCAGAACTTTGGGGAGAATGTATCAACAAGATTCTGCGGTCCTAAAGCTCAGTCCATCATCCTCAGTAAGAATACAAATGTCATTTCATCTCTTCTAATGGATCTGTGTGTATCGTCTCTAGAGTCCCAAAGGAACCTTGCAAATATATCCTCTAACTTCTTCAAGATAGTTTTGGGAGATTTCATAATCTGAAAGAGATAGAAAGAATAGAGGATAGCATCGATCGAATTAACGTAATCCGTCTCCCCAAATGATAAGAGCCTCGATGCCCAGCCAGAAATTCTACTCCGGACTTTCTGGACTAAGTCATCATACAAGAAGATGATCCTAGCTCCTTTAAATAAAGGAACACCAAGATAAGTGGTACTGATGACGAAATCTCGCCGATTCTCCATGCGTGTATTATAGTAGAAAATCTCCTAGGTAAGATAATTCCGCTCTTATCTCTGTTCACCAACTGACGAGAAGTTCCCTTATAGTGCTCAATACATTGTAATACTCATTTAATAATAAGACCTACAACTTAATATTCACATATTATCTAAATATTTTATATGATTCACAACTTATAAATACTTAAAAAATAGTTTATACTTTATATCATAATTTGACGATTGGAGCTACAATTTGTGAAACCATAGCTTAGGCGAGGTCCTAGGACTTAGGAGTACACTGTTTTTTTTTGGGTGTTGGGGCACAAATATTTGGGATTTTTCTTTTGGGTTATTCTTACCTCGAACCCCCTCTATTTTTTTTTCTTTTTCTTTTTTTTGGGTTGATCCACTAGGTGAATCGAAAGAGGAAGCCTACTCATCTATCGGTCGGAGCGGTTATACCCACACCCAAAAAAAAAATGCTTTGAATGATTGAATAATACAACACTTCCAAAATTTCTCATTTTTTCAAAAATATTCATTGCTCAATTATCCTCCACTAATCCAACAACCCCAAAAAAAAAAAAAAATATTTGAAGAAGAAGAGGAGGATGTCTATCCTTACTGGGGATAATTGAGCAATAAATATTTTTGAAGAAATGCGAAAAATTGGAAGTGTAATTCAATCATTCAAGTATTTTTATTTATTTTCTTTTTGGCGAGGGTAAAACCGCTCCGATCTATGAGTGGAAGTGTGGAACTGATAGATGAGTAGGCTTCCTTTTCCGATTCATGGAATGTGATCTGGGAATTTAACTCGTTAGATTCAGTTGTATGTTTCTTAATTGCACATAATATCTTGAATGAGGAGGTGGAGGTGGAGGTGGAGGTGGAGGTGGGGAACCCAGCCTCTTCCCCACCCCCCAATGATATGTCAATACTAAAGTGCCCACCAATTGATCTAACTATGGGATGATTGGATACATCATTGTGTGTTTTACAGGGAACTTGTGGTTCTTGCTGGGCATTTAGCACCACGGGAGCTATTGAAGGAGCTAATTTCATTGCAACTGGGGAGCTTCTGAATCTTAGCGAGCAACAGCTTGTGGACTGCGATCACGAGGTTAGTTTCGGTTGGATTTTCAGCAATTAGTAATTACTTGCATAATAAAACTTGGAAGACGGATAATAGCTAGTTTGATATTGATATTGTTGATTAAACTTTACAGTGTCTTGTGTAGTGTGATGCAGTAGAGAAGGATGCTTGTGATGATGGATGCTTGGGGGGACTTATGACAAATGCTTACAAGTACTTGATCGAGGCAGGAGGTATAGAAGAAGATGATGTGTATCCTTATACCGGAAAACGCGATGAATGCAAATTTAGACCGGAGAAAGTGGCCGTTAAACTTGTTAATTTCACCAGCATTCCAGTGAATGAAAATCAGATTGCTGCTTATTTAGTCCATCATGGCCCTCTCGCAGGTAGTGTTCTATGCTGCTACTCTTTACTTCGTTTTGCTCAGTACATAACTCGTTCTTAATTAATTGGCACTTCGAAGTAGTAGTACAATTTTTCAGCTGTTCTCAGAGAAGAAATAATTGTGTGTGTAATATATTATTCTTTGATGGAGAAATTAATAATTTTATGTGTTGTGCGAATACGTTCTGTGGGAGGTGATGGGATCCACTTGTCATCCGCAAAATAGTCTAATTAATCAATTAATGTTGGCGTCACAATCTTGCCGGTAAATTCACGTCGATGTCAAGTGGGGCGGAAGTGATTCGCTGGGATCTTTGGTGGTTTTTCTTCTTCTTTATAAAGAGTCGATCGACAAAAGAAAGACACCAATCACTATGTAGTTACGACCGTGGTGGTGACTGATTTTACTCACGGTCTAGTCGAGGAATTATCTACAGGAAGATATACGAAAAGAAAAGTACTAAAGTTTTTAAGGATAATAGCCTTCTTTCTTTCAATCAATATGGTCTGCTTACCTTGAATTTGTATATGCAGTGGGGATAAATGCAGTGTTCATGCAAACTTACATCGGTGGTGTATCATGCCCGCTTATTTGTGGCAAGAAGTGGCTCAACCATGGTGTTCTTCTAGTCGGCTACGGCTCAAGAGGTTTCTCGATTCTCAGATTGGGGTACAAGCCGTACTGGATCATCAAGAATTCGTGGGGTAAGAATTGGGGAGAAAAAGGATACTACCGATTGTGCCGGGGGCACGGGATGTGTGGAATGAACAACATGGTTTCTGCTGTAATGACTCAGACATGATGGTAAAGTTTGGTTGATGCAATCCTTAAATTGCAAGGTGTATGTGATTTGTAAAATATAGGATGTTTTTCATTTTCGTGCTAAGATCAAATCAAGTTACAAGGCATGTATGGATCCGTGGTATTCAGTGACTAGTTTTATGGGCATGTTAAGGTTAAATAATTTTGTTGAAGTAAGTTTATCTATAAGTAAATAGGCAAGTGTTAGCTTCCTTTTTGTTTTTTCTTTTCTTGTTCTGTTTTGTCAAATTTAAAAATAAGTTAGTTACTTATTTTGATACTAATTTAATTGTAACACAAGTAAAAGATAAGTACTTTTTTTCTTATTCGTAAGAAAAAATTTGTTGGAAATTGGTTTAAAGAATTCGAGAAATTGACTAAGTGACTTCGTGTCAACTTGGTCAAAATATACAAATTCGACTCAATCCGTTTAGACAAAATAGTTTGTCACTTCGCCGCTTCGGAGAAACGGGGTTCGACCTGCTAGGTCAGTCATAGGGGCAGCGCCCCTCGTGGGGTTCGGGAGCAACGCCCCGAAAGAGAATTCAAATTTTTCTGTATGTGTAAAAGGGTATATTTGGTATCTCGAAATCAATATCGAATGAATGAGAAATTACAGAAAAGAACAAATTCGGGTCAATTTTTTGATCATGCGATCGCATGGGTTTATTATCCTGCGATCGCAATTGGTTGAATTTTTCACAATGTTTTCTTTCCTACCATGCGATCTCGGGGAATAAAGCCATGCGAAGCATGGCTTTACAAATATAAGCGTCCATTTGAAGTGTTGCACGGTTTGGTTCAATACCTCTTCGTTCCCAACACTTCTACATCCTTAAATAGGACTCGTGGACGTCCTATAACTTACATGTAATTGATCCGGAAAAACATATGCAAACACACAACAATCATTTTTCATCTTTTTGAACCAAAATTCTTGCATTTGTTGCTTGAAATTACGGTTTTCATTTCATTTTCATATTTAGAATACAAAAATCATTTCTCGTTCGTTGTGCTTGTGATTAAGTGCTACAAACACAAGCGTAAGTCATTGTATCTTGGGAGTCGATTGCCATAAACCGTAAGCACTATTATGGGCAAATTTGACTTAAGGATAAAGTGTTCAACACTTGCCTTCACTTGTATATCATCCATTTTCTTTTCGATTTTACGGTTCTTGCTTTGGAGTCACTTATACAAAATCCGCCAACAAAATTAACATATCAAATCGAGCTTTAGGGGTGATGGGTTGGTATTCTTGTCTGAATCAATTTTTTTAATGGAATAGAATGGTGTCTAATATTGACATGGAGATGGAGGCTAATTGACATAGAGAAAAGGGCGGGTAGTTATATTGACATTATAGTTTTTATTTCGACTAAATATATTCACATCACATTTTTTTATAAGTCCACTATATTTAAATTGCATAAAAAGTACATAATCTTTACTTATTATTATATTTATGTTCATAATGTTTTTTCATTGTATTCTTATCATCAATCTTCTATTAATTAATACATATTGTCTCTGATAATTATTTCCATCCAAAAATTCTATTATGAATGAACATAAATACTCATTTTCTTCTCATATTTTTAAATAAGCAAATAAATATAAAATTTCAATTAAATATTTGTCTCTCATTTTAAAGCTCACTAATAAAAATTTTAGATGAAAATCAATAGTAGGAATAAAATGTGTTAATTAATAGAATGTTAAATACAAGAATCCGATGAAAAAAGTTAAAGACATAAATGTGACAATAAATAAAAGTTGAATTTTTTTTATATAATTAAAATATGGTGTATTTATAATTAAATGTAAGTGTGAATATAACCACCATTTTATTTATTATCCTTTTTTTTTGTCCGGTGGAGATATGATTAATCTCTTTGTTTATTTATCTTAAATTATAGGTTTTTTTTTTTTGATAGTATATTTGATTTTTTAGTTTGTTAATATGTCTACATTTAATGTGTCTTGTTATCTACAAATATAAATTATCATTGAATAGGGGTATATTAGAAAAAATGTAAGTAAAATTTAACTTTATTAATTAATTTTTCTTAATCTCTGTATGAAAATAGAAGTAAGCTTATACCTTTATGGGACGAGAAGTACTACATTTAATTGTATTGAAGGTTTTCAACCTTGCTCATTGCCAAACTTTATGTTCTCAATTTTTATTTGTCACGTTCTCATCTTCACTCTTCCTCTAATTAGCATCTTTACTCTTGAATTCCTGTCTAAACATTCTATTTGCTTGTAATGAATGGTAAATATATTGTCAAATTTTGGTATCTCTTGTTTGTTTTTGCTTATTTAAAATTATTAAGGGTCTTTTTATGTCATAACAGATTTTTTGGATGCAGGTTGCTCTTAGGAACAAGATGTATTAATTAATGAAAAGTTGAGAATAAAAATGTGACAAAAAAAATTAGAAATATAAGTAACCATGAGTGACTATTGAGAATTTTAAATACCATTTAAATATCGTGCTATAAATAAAAATTGTGGTATTAATATAATCACCCTAAATAATATTATTGATTCTGACGAATAAATATCAATATTTGATGGTGATTCAATAATTGATGGTGATTCGACGGAGGGAGATTAAACAAGTCAATAGATTGACGGAAATGTTGTCGGTGCTACGCTAATTGATTACTAAAGGAAAAATTGTTAGGTATTATGTCTTTACGTTTTTTACATTTTTATATAATTTTGTTGGTAATCTAAGATGTTTTTCTATTATTATTTATTAATAACAAACAAGTTATTATTTTAACTATTATTTTGTTCTTAAGGGTTTTCCTTAGTTAGTATTTAATTTTATATTTTTATTATTTTTATTTATGATGAAATTGTTGATTATCAAAATATTTATATTTTAATATTAACAAATACCAATTCTTTTGCAATCTTAAATTATATTTGATTTTTATTTAGTTATAATATAGTTTTTTGAGGTAAAACTTTTTAAATTTGTATTGATATATTTAGCAATGAAATTTTATCTATTAATTAAATTTATTAAGATATTTGTCTTTAAAATTATCATTGACAAAAAACGTAATGTTAATTTTATATTAATTTCTTAATTGTTATTGTGTGACCTTTTCATAAGAAATACTTATTTTCCAGCTAAGCTTTGCAATCAATGTCCACCATTTATAAGCGTAATTAATTTTCAGACATTTAGGACCTATTCTCTTTGATGTTTTCAACCCGTTTTCTGTTTTGTGTTTTTGAAAATAGTCAAAACGTGTTCTCTTTGTCATTTTCGAAAATGTATTTTTGAAAACACCAAAAAAAAAAATGCAAAGAAAATGGAAAACACCCATTTCATCATTTTCGGCGTTTTGTTAACGAAAAGAGTTGCTGGGCCAAAACGGCCAAAACGCTGCGTTTGGCCGCTTTTGGTCAGGCGTTCAATCCTCCCCCAATATTTTTTTTTAATTTTATGCTGAAGACACAAATTGATGATTTAAACATGTCCTGCGTTTTTTAACAAAATGCGACTCTTTATCTAAACGGCCACATGCACGAATGCGGAAGAGGAGGTCACATGTTCAATTCCCAGCTCCTTTACATGTTTTTGAATTGTTTTGAATTGTTTTTAAATGTTTTTAATTCCATAATAAAATATTTTTAGTTCTTTTTAAAATTTTTAATTGTTTTTAAATATTTTTAATTTCATAATTAAATGTTTTTAATTGTGTTTAAATGTTTTTAATTCCAAGTTTAAATTATTTTAATTCCATAATTCTATATTTTTAATTCCAAGTTTGAATTGTTTTTAATTATTTTGAATTATTTTTAATTAATAACTATTTTAATTCCAAGTCCAAATTTCTCAAAAATTTCAAGTAAATGGGTTTTCGAGTTTTCTGTTTTCAGAAACAATTTTCAAAAACACCAAAAAGAATGCATTTTCACAAATCTAAAAACAAACACTCAAAACACAAAACACAAAATGAATTCAAAACTCAAAACACAAAACTCAAACGTAAGAGATAACACCACCTTATGTATTGACTACAACAATATATCAAAGCTTTCTATCTACAACAAGATTGAATAGTTTTTTTCACGGTTCTTTTCACTTACCTCTATCAGTCACCCAAAAGTATTTAGCCTTGCAAGGTGGTCCTTGCTGATTCACACGGGATTCCTCGTATCCCATGTTATTCGGGTCAGAGCGTAAGCTAGTGATACTTTCGACAATTGGACTTTCGCCATCTAGGGTACAACATTCATACTGCTTCATCTAGCAGCATGACGCATGTATTGTTCTTCCACAACCCCGTTTTTACGATTTAGGCTGCTCCCATTTCGCTCACTACTACTACGAGAATTGCTGATAAGAAGGGTTTCCATTTTTTCAAATGAACAATTTGAAGACCTATTAATTCTAACAACTAATTGTGGAGTTGATTATTTGGACCTTTTAATTCATAGATGTAGATCTCGGACCTATGAATGGGGATATTCCCAAAACTCACATAAAAAAAAGGAAGTGAGTTAGACAAAAAGAAAAGCAACTTGGACAAAAAAAGAAGTGATTTGTACCAAAAAAAAAAAAATCGAAATGGCTTATACAAATTTTTTTTGTCGGTAACCTCAGACCAATCAATCGAATATTGATTAATATGTAATTGATCGAACACTACTTGAAAACGTCTCTTCTGCTCAGAAACGAAATGTTCCAAATGTTCCTAGAAATTATTGCTCCCATTGGACCATTTGGAAGTTCCCATGCCATGAAATTTCGTTCAAAAGCAGCTATTGGGTCGGCGAAATCTTCATTCTATAGTTGTTTATTATGGATAATTTGGGGATATGAGAATTGGGAATGAAAGATAAAATAATCAGCACAAATCTACTGACATTGGCTATAATTGAACATATTTGGTTTTCAACGAAAGTCACAACATCTGATACTAAAGTATTAGCTATTTTCGAACGGTAGCAGAGTAGTAGAAAATTATCTAGAATATTGTAACTTGAAAGGTCGTATGTATGAAACGCAATATTTCATCATACGTGTGTAATTAACTGTGCATTTTTTGAACATTTCTTGATGATCTAAGGTTTTTGTCTTCGACTGCACACTAGTAAACTTTGCAGGAACTAACATATTGCGGTGGTGTTCCTGGATGCTGAGTCCATATCTGACGCATGCATTAAATTTGGCTGTCAAAAAATGGAATAGGATTCACTGATTCAACTTTTCTAATCACCCATGTTATCAAAATAGGATAGAATATACTGATTCAACTATTAAATTGAAAACTTATCTACAAATCGATTTGGAATATAGGTTAAAAATTAGGGAAATTGGTGCAAATGGTCCCTAATGTATGATATTAGTGTGCAAATGGTCCTTAACCTTTCATTTTTAATAGAATGGTCCCTAACTTATCCATTTAGGTACGCAATTGGTCATTTTTGACGGATTACATTAAAAACCTATCCATTCAGGTGCGCAAATGCTCTCTCTCATTTTTTTTTTTGTCTTTATTAGTGGGGGTAAATTGTCAAGTTACATTTCTTTACTTTCTTTCAATTGGTGCAAATGGTCCCTAACCTTCACCCTTAGTGTGAAAATAGTTCATAACCTTTATTTTTTGGCGCAACAGTCCTTAACCTATATATTTTGGTGCGCAATTGGTTCTTATTTGATAAAAAAAGACAAAAATATCCATAGTTTTAATTAAAAGAAATTTGTAATTGGATTTTTAACCTTTGAAAAAAGTGAAAATGGATCCGATACTTTAATATTATTATAAAAAATTAAAAGAAATTAACAAATTAATAATACACTAAATTATTTTGTATATTTTATGAACTATCATAAAATAACTAAAATTTAAGCTCATAACTATTAACAAATGTGTTGATTAAAATTATTTTATTATTATTAAGTAATCATATTATTTAAAATTTTAACTTTAATTTTATTATTACAATATAAAAATAAAAATAACTTTGTCACAAATAATTTTTTTAATTATGTTCAAACTTAAAAATACTTTGTCACAAGTTTGTCACAAGAAAAATAATTGTCACAAGTTTGAGCATAATTGAAATTTTTATTTGTGACAAAATTATTTTTCTTTTTATGTTGTAATGATGAAATTAAAATTTGAATTTTAAATAATATGATTACCTAATAATAATAAAATAATTTTAATTAGCACATTTGTTAATAATTATGAGCTTAAATTTTAGTTATTTTATAATTGTTCATAAAATATACAAAATAATTTAGTATATTATCAATTTGTTAGTTTATTTTAATTTTTATAAAAATATTAAAGTATCATACCCATTTTCACTTTTAGCAAATGTTAGGAATCTAATTACAAATTTCTTTAATTAAAACTATGGGTATTTTTATCTCTTTCATCAAATAACGATCAATTATGCATCAAAATATATAGGTTATGGATTTTTGCCCCAAAAAACAAAGGTTAGAGATAATTTCCACATTAAGAATAAAGGTTAGGGACCATTTGCGTCCATTGAAAGAAAGTAAATAATTGTAACTTGACAATTTTACCCACTAATAAAGACCAAAAAAAATAAAAAATGAGAGAGACTATTTGCGCACCTAAATTGATAGGTTTTTAAGAAAAACCGTTAAAAATGACCAATTGCACACTTAAATGATTATGTTAGGGATTGTTCTACCAAAAATAAAAAGTTAGGGACCATTTGTGCACTAATATCATACGTGAGGGACCATTTGCGCCAATTTCCCTATAATAAATCATAAAGTCCCCAAATCCACGTCAGATTGAGAGAGACAGAGAGATAATCGTGAAACTGGCAGAAACTGAAAAACAGGATGCCACCAAATCAAGAAAATGATACAATATTCTCTCTCTCTCTCTATAAATACCCTCTATCTCTTCTCAATTGATTCTTTCTCCTCCTCTTTCACTTGTCCTGAGAGAGAAAGCCCTACAAAAGGTAACACATTATCTTACTTTTTCTTTTCTCGTCTTTTTCTATTTTTAATATTTTCTTGCTTTGAGAATATTCCTATTTTTTTTTTCTTTTCTATTGGTTGCCTTTGTAAACTGTGTGAATCTTTTATCACGTTTAATTGTCAATGGGGTCAGGAATTGCTAATTGTGGAAAAAACATTAATGCGTTCTGTGAAAGATCAATTTTTTGGTTTTGGTTTGGTTTGAATTTGCTTTTTTTGATAGAATTTTGTTTACTTTTTTTTAGGGATGATTTAATTTATTCGTGCAAATGGTAATTAATCACATTGTTTGTTGATGAGGTGAAATAGCAGTAACTTTCTCCAGATTGAAAGAGATATTAGTCTTTTTGTACCTCGAAAGGGAGGTCCTTGTGATTCTACCCGAATTTTAGTGAAATTTAAAATATCATTCATGCATAGCATAGTCGAACAAGACCCATTTCTTTGAACTTGCGTACTTTGAATGGAAGGGGTAACCGGGATAGAGGGGACTGAATGGGGAACAGGTAGATTCCTGAGGATCGAGCTCTCTTCCAAGTAATTAATATTTGGAAGTGCTTATAAGCACTTATAAACTTGTCAAACATTATTATTATACATTACGTAGGACCATAACTTTTATCTATTTTTTATCCATATATTCCGTAGGTCATATTGCTTATAATCTGAAAAAAGCTTTATGAAATAAGCACAAATTTATGCCTAGCAATGATTAGGATCATACAAGTGTAAAGAATTGGATTTTTTGGGAGAATAATTGCTGGAAATAACTATGAAGCAATGTAAATGAGTTTTTTATTCTTGACAGAAGAAGTGTGAAATTTTTTGAAGGAAGTTGATGAATATAAGTTGTCTAGCTCTTGGCTTCATATATTAGGTTCTGCTGTCAATCTAACCCAATAATATGCTTATGTCCGATTAGTCACTGAATTCTCAAATACAATCAGTCTATCACTAATTCTCCAATACTATGATCAAGTCCCTCATTCTTATTTGCCTCAATTGATAGCTAATCGCCCTTTTCTTCATGTGGCTGTCTCCCACATCTTATTTTGCTAATACCCTTTCACGAGTCTGTTGTCTAAGGAAGTATATACAAACTGTGAATGACCTATTTACTTCTATGCTATTTGTTTTATTGGTAAACATGGAATTAGAGAGCCCGAGAGTTGGGAACTCGTGTAGTGAGTGCATTCAACTTTCCCATATCTTTATGCTCTTATTTAATTGTTTAGTTAGTTTCTTTGGGTTAGTTTTATTCATCTGCAACTTGTTTTGATCTTTTGAAATCTCCTTTTATGAGTTGAAAAGCCTCTGCTTTTTACAAGCTGAGAACACAGTTGCAGGGGAGTGTTAAAGTTTATCCCATGTTGCTGACACGCCGCTTGCTAAACTAATGATATGAGCCCTATAGCCTCTTCACTTGTAACCTACTGGGTTTGAGTCAGACGTCATATGCAACATTAAATTTCACACAATGTATTATGTTTTAGGCCAACTCATGCTATATGCAATATAAATTGGTGCGTGCTCATTATGAAAGTTGAATTCAGATATCATTGCAATTTCAACTATTTTATTTTAGTAAAATTTTTGAAAGACTATACTCTATCCTAATTCCATTCTAATTTTTGTCCTTTATTATGTTTATTGAAAGTGAATCTCTTTTATGCAGAGCATTAGTTACATTCAAATCCTTGATTCATTTCATCCAACTATACATTTTGAGACAATCTTAAGAAGACATTTGAAGAAACAAGTTGTTGATAATTACTCTTTCATCGGAAAGGGGATGGTTTTTCAGTCTAGTGATTATGGAAGTTGATATTGGAACTTCCTGCTGCAATGAGAAGATACCTTTGGAGAATCAGACGCCAGCTAATGAATCGAAAAGGCCAGCAGAAAATCACACTAGCACTTCTGTTTTCGTCAATCATGGTAAGTATTACTTATAATTATCTGTGTGAAGAATAGAGTATAAATGTATATAAAGATACTTGATTATTATCATATCTGGCTTTATTGGTATGTAGATAAGAAAAAAGTATTGAAATAGATAACTCAATCAGAGTTTATCAAGGAAAATTATATCACGATAAAGTAAGGGGCTAAAATTATTAAATGATTTAATTATATCCATGGTTCCTGTACAATTGAAGTAAATGGTATGATTCTTCTTCTCATGTATCTATGCTTAACAAACCCTATCCATCCGCTTACAGGACTCTCTTCTTCCGCTCCACTGTTTCAAGGGCCATTTCCAAAGTTAAACCATAAATGTGCATCCTTTTTAATTACCTCATTCCGTGTATTTTAGGTTGACCTCTTCCTCGAAGCATATCATCAATTCCAGTATGATTGCTTTTTGTAACCAACGCATCTAGCGGCCTTTGATGAATATGTCCAAACTATCTCCAGTGGTCCAATGCATACTACTTATATTTATCCTCTATTATATTTATAGATGCTTGTGTACGGTCGAAGAGCATGGTTTGAATCTCGCAGTCACCTAGCAATGAAAATTTCACTTATCAAACTTGAAGAAGAAAATGAACATGGCTGACACGTAATGGGACTTATTGAAGGTACAGATAAAAAAAAAAGTTCTTGCCCTAAAAAATTCAAGTTTATAAATTAAGCAGCCATTTAATGTGATATTAGAGTTCAAAGGTTTTGGGTCTAAGTAGTACTATCAAACATTATGAAAATTCATCATATGGGTTGTTAGTCCAATCGGAATATTAACTAACCAAGGATATAACCCTTTTGGTACAAATAGATTATCTGTCTGGGCATGGATATAAAGGATAGGGGGCTAGCTTGTTGAGGACCGATCTTGACGGGTACTAGTAGTGATCTTTTCCCTCTTCTACATGGCTTGTGGCATTGTAGTCTTTTTCTACCGTTACTTTTTTTTTTTATAATGGACCTTAATGGCCTTAGTGACCTTGCTCCCATGAGGACAGTCGTTTACCTAACTCTTATACTACTATCGATCGACAGAGGAGAACAACCAGAAAAATAAGATAAGTTAGAAATCTGTGTGATAGGTGGTAACTATCTAGTACGGTTCGGGGATAATCGGCGTACTACAATCAGTGGGGAGAATTTTTGGCTCTATTGAACTAAGAAGCACGGACACACCACCGCCATCGGCATGTCGGTGTCCGACACGTATCGGACACTTCGCCAAGTGCTTGTTTAGGATTTAGAAAAAATAAGTCAATCCTTATGGGTCGGTCAAGCCAATTATTTGTTTTTTAATGTTAAAATGGGTCAATCATTTTATTTTTACTATATTTGGGTATTTGTTTTTTATGCAATGAGCATACAAATTTTTATTTTTTTTACACTATAAAATTAAAAAAATTTAATCGACGTGTCGATACTTTTTCGAAAATTGCATGTCGACGTATCCGATACGTGTCGTATCGGACATGTGTATCTGTATTTGTGCATCATAGCTATTGAACATACATGGAATTGGAGGTAGCATTCTACCGATGTCAAGTCATGGACTACTTTCTTCTTCTCTATCTCTCTCCACCGGATCCATGGGCACCGATAGAAAGCGAACCCTGAACACGTAGTAGGTGGGGAATCCTCTCTTATATCTGTTGGAGAAAAATAGATATCTAGTCATTTAATTGGCTGTGCTTTGAAACAGTATATGACACACACGAGAAGAGCGTTGAAGATATAAATATAGTTAAGTAAATAAATAAATTATCCATACTCTATAAGCTTAAACTTTTCACATGATATGATAATTCAATATGGTATCAAGCAAGCAGAAAGGTTGTGGATTTAACCTCGCCACTACCCACTTATAAAACTTAAGTCTTTGAAGTATAAAAATTAAATCAGCTTACATTGTAGGAAGGCGAAATTCTTTTGCTCTTTAAGAGTTTAAACTTTTAGCCCAGGTGATCATTCAATATATCCACTTCAGACTTTTGATGTATTGTGGGTATGGATTATGCATCCAACATCGTATTTTGCACCAAAGATGGATGAAATGGAAAAGTTTTTGCTCATCTCTAATACAGTTGAAATAAAATGAAAACGTCAAGAGATCTTTAATATATCTATGTTTGTAGCTGCAATATCATGGCATGAGAGCAGAAGAGAATGGATTGGAGATCTATCTCAGAGGTCAGAAAGGGTGCCAAAGGATCAAATTATCAGGTACTGCATCTAATTTCCTACATCTCCCTTGAATGCCAATAGCACACTATAGTGACACACAAAATGTGTTCTTTTCAACTTGCTATTGCATAAGTTTTGGACACATTTCAAGTTTCAAGTGGTGGCACTATTCGATTTAGTTGCAATGATACGAACGGCTTAAAGAATATCGTATGTTGTCATTAAATTAAGACCAGCCATTTAGACCAGGTGTAGAGTAAATTGATGTTCGTATACTTATCTGACTGATCTATCACCATATGCAACAAGAACGGCTGGTGACTCTGCTCTGCAGTTCCTGACACCTTGAAGGTCCACGTCCTGAAAGTTTTGCCCACAAGTTGATGCTGTTGCACAGTTCTAAGTAATTAGGGCATGGAATCCAACTGCTTCCACTGCACATATTTGGTCCTTTTTTTCTCTGTAAAAGGAAGAATTTTTTTATAGTAGATTAGCTCTTTAGCTGTTTGCTCTTTTTCCTACTTGGAGGCTTGGAGCTAATGAGAATACCAAACGCGTGCCTTTCCATACACATGCACACGCACACACTAATATACATATATGTACGTATTATGTTGAAAAGGTTAATGGTAACCAGTTTAGTAGTATATGGAGGCAAACGAGAACCCATGTTATGATGTCATTGATTTTCAATTTCTCATAGTTTATAATATTATACCTTGAAACTTACTCTGGTATTTGCTCTTGCAGCTGGTCAATGACCTATGAAGACCTACTCTCGACTAATGACCCTTTTCCCGAGCCAATCCCTTTACCTGTAAGATTTCTGTATAAAAATACCGCATTAACACTTTTAAGTATTTTAGTGCCCCCTTCACATGAACGGTGACCCCATGACCAACTTCTAGTTGTCTTTAAATTAGCTTTACATGCCAGTGTAATGGCAAAGCACGAAATATTATGTTTATCCTGTGAAACAAACTTTTTCGACCCTCGAGTAGGGTACTTAATTTTTTGGTGCATAAGATTTGGATACCTTTATTAGTGCGAAAACAACAACAAACTAAGCATTTTTCTCAATAAATTTGGGTATCCTTAGCAACTAAGAGCATGTTTGGTAGAGTTTATTTTAGTGTCTATTTGGTGGAGTTTAAAAGTAGTTTTTTAGGAAATTTTGATAAAAGTTAATGAAATGTATAGTTGAAACGTTGATAAAAATTGTAGGTTCTATGAAATATATAGTTGAAAATGAGTTTGAACAAAAAAAGAGTTTAAAATTAACTCTACTACATGTTTGGTGGTGCTTAAATTATAATTTTAGCTGGTCAAATTAATCAAACATACTTTTTATCCACACATTTTATAGGACTCACAACCTACTTTTTATCTACACATTCACCTACAACTTACAATGTAAGCACTTAAAAAATAATTTCATCACTATCAAACATACACACATGCTCTTAAATTCTTCCAAACTCATTTTCGACCACACATGTCATGGACCCACAACTTTTATCATTTTTTCAACTACACATTTCATCAACTTTTATCAAAATCTCCTAAAAAACTACTTTTAAACTCCATCAAACAAACACTAAAACATATTATGTTAGTTCTAGTCTACTCCTTCCTCTTCTGACTTGCTTTACCATGATCACGTCACTGTAACGAACAAGTTCCCCCGTTTTAGGGTAAACAGGATGCAGCATTGTCATGTAGACTTGTTCTATCAAGATTGCATTAAGTATCATTTTGGGACTATACTAGGCGTACTGATCCAGATACATTTTTCCATTCTGCAGGAGATGGTGGACTTTTTGGTAGATATCTGGCACGATGAGGGGCTTTTCGACTAGATAATCTAATTCTAGTAATTTCAGAAGCTCTATTTGAACAGCAATTGAAATATTATTCGAGCAGTTTTCAGTTGTAACAATAGTTAAATTAGTCTAATCTTATAGTTGTTAGGGCTTCATAGATTTTAGAAGACTTAGCAACCAGATTGCTTATAAGTTGTATACAAAAAATACGATTAGACTTTCAGATAGGGATAATAGCCACCCATATGTGCACCCGCGTAGAGAAATGTACCGTATTTCTCAATTGATGTATTATTGTACCTTATTCACAGAACAAATTTAACTTCCTTCACAAAATTGTCATAGGCATCATAAGTTTTTGCTGCTTTTTTTTTTTTTTTTATGGCGTTTGGTACCCTACAGGTTTGCCATTCAAGTTCATGAGTTGACAACGGGGCTGACTCAAGCCTCATTCTTCCAACTAGACTGGGATCGAGTTGACGTGATCTCCCAAATTTCACGCAGAAGAGTATCAAGAATAGGGTCGAGTTTACCTATTCTAATTGAGTATTACTATTTATAGTCAGCAATTACCGTAGTCTGTTTATGTGGCAATTTATGTATCATTAATATTAATATGTCATTTTGAATATCCCAAAACTCTATATTGAAGATGACACATAATTGTCACATGGACTGATTGTAATAGTCGTTGATTATGAATAGCATTATTCATTCTAACATGATATTGTCCAGTTTTGAGTGAGTTAGTGCTCACTCAACTTATATAAAGGTTGATCCCCAATTTTGAAGGGCCCCACCGTCTCTGTCCTGGAGCTTTGGTGAATGATGTAAATTGTAGGATGTGCCTCAATCGTGTAGGGTTGAAAACTGCTTATTAACTGCGCTTACAAGGGGTTAAATCCATACCAAAGGTAGGACTCAAACTCCACACTGCAGCTGCCAGCGAAACTGAGACTACTCCACTCCTGTCCTTTCAACCACTGAGCTATGCCTTGGAGGCCAACTTATATAGATCATATACAAGCTGGTTCTAGCAATTTTAAAAGCTTTAAGCAAAAAATTGAAATTGTTTCAAGAAAAAGATTAAAATTTATATAGAGGTGCTTTCTCTCTCCACTACGATTTAAATCATCTTGATCAGAGGCGGAGCCAAGATATGCCATAAAATCAACAAAGGGATTCTTACTGCAAAAATTGAATTACTTGATGAATTCAAAAATAAGATCATTAGGTCAAAAGCCATGGCTTACAGTCCTAAAGATAGAAATGAATTTACAGTTCAAAAATAAGATCATTAGGAGCCAAGATATGCCATAAGGGTGAGCTATGGAAGTGGAGGTGGAGGTGGAGGTGGAGGTGGAGGTGGAGGTGGAGGTGGGGGGGGAGGGGAGGGGGGGAGGGAGGGGGGACCCTTACGGAGGTTCTAGGCGTAGTCCCCAAATTTTTTTTTCCAAACTACATTTACTTAACAGATTTTTATGAAAATCTAATATTTTTTTATAAGTCATAATCTTTAAAGATGTTATAATAAGTTATTACACAAAAATATTCAAAATCTAAACTAGTTAAAAAAAAGTTGTGCCCGACGATGTTTTACAATTACGAGTTCTTCTATAATAAAATCTATATCTATTTTATTAACAAGATTTCTCTCAACAAAAATTGTTATATAATATATTCTATAATCTATTTTATCTAAAACTAAGTTATGTAGTCGATGCACAAAATATTTAAACTCTTTAATAGTGTTATATACAATTATATTGTAATTCTATATTTAATGAAACGACATATAAGTAAGTTATACACAATAGAATTATTACAACCAAGTTAGAAAATAAAATGATAATTTAACACCAAATAGTAGAAGGTGCAACAAATTAAAAAATTCAAGTCCACTTTCGAATTTTATACTTTCTAATACTTACATGAAATGTAAATAATTGTTTGTTTAATTAAACATGAATGTATAATTGGGAGTAAAAAAATTCTTTTTCTATGCTTGGCTATAAGTTCTTTTGGGCTGCTTGGTGAAATTTGGGCTTTATTTCTATCTTCTTTTTTTTTGGAAAAATTGTCTATATAAGTCATTTGCACATGATTTGTTTCAAATTAGGTCAAAATATTTTTCTAAATTAAAATTTTAAATTAATTCCAAAATCACTCATTGCACAGCTCCAACGACCTCCGCACTGCCTCCACCTCCAGTGACTATCACAAACTGCATCCACCTCCAGCAACCTCCGCACGGTTCCACCGCCGCCGCCACCACCACCAATCAGCATAACATGCATAAAAGTTTTAGTTTCTTTGCACAGCTACATCGTACCTGCTTCTCTCAATAAGGAAATCTTGAACACAGTAAATTTAGATTGGAAGAAAGAGTTTTTTAGTGCGAGGATTTCAGATTCAGATCTAAAATTGCAGTCGTTTATACCCGATAGAGTGGATAATGATTGGGCTGAGATGTTTCTTAATTGTTCTTGGAATCTATTGGATTTAAATGTTGCAATCAAGATGTTGGAAGAAAAGTAAAAATCTAAGTCAACTAATTTTCAGAAACTTCATTTTGCGTCTGCTATGAGAACAACAATATCGTGCTTGATTCAGATGCATTACTGTCCTGGATATATATTGGAGAACAATTGGCATCTTGGATATTTGCTAGTAAAGAGAAAGCACAACAAGGTAATGAATTCTTCAGTTACATAATCATCCTGGACATTTGCTAGTGAATGATCTCTGTTGCAAAAAGAGAATTAAAAGAGAGCATGATGTTCCCCAAAGTTATGACTCTGTGCTGAGAAAGTGGCAAGAATATCTCATTGTTAAAAGAGAGCGTGATGTTAGATACTGTATTATAGAAAAACAATATTACAGAAAACATTGTTAGTCATGTGTGTTTTTTGATACTATATTATAGAAAACAGTATCACAGAAAACTTGAGTATTAGAATGATTTTTCACTTTTTCATGGGATAGAAGCCCATCAGAGCATGTACTACCCCAAAGATTCATGTAACCATGTTGTTCAAGAAATGTTTGAAGTCGTCTCTTTAACTTAAAATAACAATATTTAATTTTTCTTGTCAAAACAGTATCATACATTTTCTAAAACAGTATTACAGATATTGTTTGATACTGTTGTAATCCATGATACTGTTTGTATCTATGTAGAATGGGTTTTATTTATGATACTGTACTTTTATCTTTGATACTGTTTAATTATGGCAAAGTTTGAACATGTGATACTGTTTGAATGTCTTAGTTTTGTCTATTATACTGTTTTAATACATGATACTGTTTTGTTTAGGTAATGTGTATTATTATATTTTGATACTGTTTTAATCCATGATACTATTTTAATCCTATGATACTGTTTGAATGTCTTATTTTTAATCCATGATACTGTTTTATTTAGGTAATGTACATTAGTATATTTTGATACTGTTTTAATCTATGATCTGTTTTATTCCATAATACTGTTTGAATCTATTTGGAATGGGTTTTATTTATGATATTGTGCTTTTATCTTCGATATTGTTTAATTATGACAATGTTTGAACTTGTGATACTGTTTGAATGTCTTAGTTTTGTCTATGATACTGTTTTAATTCATGATACTGTTTTATTTAGATAATGTGCATTAGTAATTTTGATACTGTTTTAATTCATATTTTAATCCATGATAATGTTTTGCATAATACAATATCAAACAACACACATGACTAATTAAACAGTATCAAAGATAAAAGCATAGTATCATAGTCATGTCTGTTGTTTGATACTGTATTATGCATAACAGTGTAATCACAGAAAACAGTATCACAATATAAATAAACATAGAATTCACATACGTATTCAGAATTTTTATTATAATATATTTTAGGAATGGTCTCGACGAGACGGTCAAGACCAATCGCTTTACCACTGTGTGTGATGGATTTTACCCGTTTGAAGTCATCTCTTTAGCTTAAAATGACAATCTTTAATTTTTCTTGTCAAAACAGTATCACAAATTCTCTAAAACAGTATCACGGATAAATGTATCTTTATTGAAGCCACCTTCATCTTTCTCTTGTTGAACATCATTTGAACTTGATCCTTTTTCATTAACACTCCCAGTTCTTGATTGATCAAATCCTAAACAAGGTTTACTACAAGAATCATAAACTTGTACTTGACTACTCATAACACCAAAACTTTCTGAATAGTCACCACAAAACTGGTGTTTGAATGTATTTTATGTAGAAAACATGGTCATATCGAAAACTCTAAAGTTTTAAGCTGATTCGTGAATCTCAAGGTAAGCCATGAATTAGATATTATTGAAATTTCAACTTGTTAGAGAGATCTGTCGAGGCTATGAACATGTTTGAGATTCAATTAGGACATAGATTCCAATTGGATAAATAAGTATAAATATATATGATGTTTAATGGTAGACGAATTAATCAGTAGAGAATAAACAAGAGAATAATATTGTTCTTAAAATATTCTATTAATAGTACAAAATCATAGGTTTAACAGTATCACAAAAAAACAGCATTACAACAAAACAGTATCACAATTAGCGTTTTTTACAATTAAGGGTATGTTGGTCTTTTAGCTCTAAAATGTGACTTTAATTGAATTAAATTTTGAGCATATGACTTTAGTATCCATAACTGCCAAAACAGTGACCGCCTTTGTCTTGATATATATAAGGGGGTGATCTCCTGCCCCTTTGGGCACAATAATTTACCCACCTGTTGAGTATCATCAACCACCCATCTGTTGACACCTCAGCAGGTGGGTGAATTATCCTGCCCCCCCTTGGGGCAGGAGATCATTATTCTATATATAAGATGCTTTGAAAATTGAAACATGGCCTGTGTTTTGTAAAATGTGAACGTATCTTTGTGTAATAATCAATAATTTGTGATTAATAAATCTTAGTGTTCATTTGGTTTCGTTAAAATTTAATATTTTAGTAGATTTTGATAAAAATTTTATAGATACTATGAAATTTGTTGTTAAAATTAATTGTTTTAATTAATTATATTAATTTTAACTTTTTTAATTTTTAAGCAAAATCAAACAAATTCTTTCCGCGCTAGCATTAGTCCGCTAAATACGCCTTGTCTCACCCATTAACCCCGTCTTAATTCTATGTTGACCGGTAGGCATGATCTCCACCCCTTTCACCTTCACTTTTCTGTATATATACTCCATGTTGCTCCATGTTGCTCCCCTTTCCCTAACCACCTCTTAACAAAATGGAGAATCACTTTGCAAAATTCCTCTCTCTCTTCGTCTTTCTCCTCGTCTCTCTACCTTTTTCGGCCGTGGCATTGCTCCGTCCACCGTCTTTCCGGGCCGAGAAGCTAATCCGAGAGCTCAACTTGTTCCCTAATGAACCGATCAATGTGGTTGATTTAGACCGTGACAATACTCGTCATTTCTCCTCTGGTCCGAATATTGTCGAGTGGCGTGTTAAGTTTCCCAATTTGGTTGATCCTAGTGGATCTTCCATCGAGGACCTTGGACACCATGCTGGTTACTACCATATTCAGCGCTCTTACGCCGCTAGGTTTGTTCCCTAAACTCTGGGCTTAAGAGATTTTTTGTAATGTGTTTTTTAGTTAATTAATGAAGTAATAAACCCAATGTTCATCATCATTTTTACTGTCACCTCTTTTTCGGCGATTTAATTTTTCCTTTCACAGTTATATATTGTTTTATGCTATTTGGTGGTTTTCTCCAGAATTATGTGCTTTTCACATTCGTTTCTTTTGGTCAAAATCATTGAACTATGGAGGAATACCATTTTTGAGAAAAGGTCGAATTAGCCAAAAAATTGAATGGGATGTTGATGAAGATACCAACGTCAAGTGCAATGAGATGGCTAACTGTATTACAAACACGGCGAAGGAGGTTTCGGAGAAGCTAAGGGTAAAACCTAATAAGGAAACATGGTGGTGGAACAAGAAGGTTCAAGTGGCAGTTGACCAAAAGAAAATGCTATAAAAATTTACTAAAACATAAAATGCAGAAGCTTTTGAAAAATATAAGTTAGCTAAAATGAAAATCCAAGAGGGTGATGGGAGTCCCAAATGGAAAACTAAGAGAAAGTTGTATAAATATTTTGGAACTAAAGATGGAGAGAAAACTATTTACAAGAATCAAGTAGAGATCTAAAGCAAGTCAATCTTGACAAAGGGGATAGGGAACTAGAGATATAAGCTAAGTGAATATTAAAGATGAGAACAAAGGAGTTTTGTCTTGTAGCGATGAAATTAGAGAATGATGTGTTGGGAATCTAGACCAATTTCCTTATTCAATCACGAGATCCTCCTCCAAGAAAATATCAAGAAGAATTGGGAAATCTTAATAACACCAACACAAGAATTCACATGGAAACTCCAAAACTAGATAAAAAATATGGGCCGTAAAAGACAGAGATTTCACTACGTGAAAAATTGCACAATCAAACAATATGTCTCGCACACCAATTGCACAATATGTCTTGCCAAGCCTCTCAAAACGTATAACTAGTTTGAGTATCAGGAAGAAAATTATTATTTTTTCTCCTATATACTTGTAGTCTCTCGCCTCTCAATTGTTTTGTGTAACTCCTTGTATAGCTATATTTTCCCATTCCGTTATAATTGCTTTTCGATGTGGGACAAACTCAATTTCGTTAATAATAGGAATTGGGCTACATAAGGTAATTTTAAATTACCTACCATGAGGAGAAAACAAAAAAAAACTCTAAGAGAGAAAGGAATTATTTCGACAAATTATTTAACGAAAGGCATGGTGTGGATATTGGGGATTTGTTGAACTTCAATATAAATAGGAATTTTAATTATATAAAAAAACTCAGTTTTCGGAAGTGAAGTTAAGAGAACAGAGATAACAAAACAATTGACCTAGGTGAAATTTCGATCTTAAAGAGTAAAAGGATACCAAGTGAAAGGATAGAGTGTGTGTTAAGGTCCCTAGTTACAATAATAATGAGATATTTGAGATTGCATGTATTACAGAGGTATTAAGCTCATGAGGCATAACCACATAAGATGAAATTATGGAAAAAGGTGATGGAACACATATTAGGGTATAACTCAAGGGTTTCAAGAGTATTAATGGAGACGTATAAAGAAAAGAAATAAGATCTACAAAAGTTTTTATTGATTTAAAAATGCCTTGGGAAGTACTAACGTAGGTGCTAGGGAGAAGGAATTTGTCTTATATATAAATATTATTAAGGATATATATGATTGAGCAATCATGATCGTGGGATGTAGTGGCGGTGTTAGTAAAGAATTCCCTATTGCTGTAGACTTGCATCAAAGCTCTACTTTAGTCCTTATCTTTTCGCTTTCGTCACATATGAGCTTACGTGACACATCTAAGATGAGGTTCATTGGGGTATATTATTCCACCAATGACAGTTTTAGTTGATGAGAGTAAAAAGGGATTAAATAGTAATCAAGAACTTTGGAAGTAATCAAGAACTTTGGAAGAGTATTTTGAAATCTAAAAGTTTTAGGTAAGTAGAACTAACATTGTGACGCCCCAAAACTTATTTCGTTGGGTGTCACGAATATTTTTGTGACATAATTATAAAATAAAAATGTTAGATAACAAGATATTATTCGAAACTTTAATTTAAAGAAAATAAAGATAGAATTCGAAATTAATCAAATTTTGAATTAAAATTTAGAAGTCTTAAAAGGAATAATTATAATTTGACACATTCTAAATTTGTTTCCACCACAAGCCGTGCTCACATCTCAACTTCCACGATAGAACATAATAATTGACATTTTAAATCTCAATAAGTACACAATAAATAATCTTAAATTCATAACGTATTGGAGACACAAGAATTTTTACCGAATTTTGTGTAAAATCCATTGTGTGTAGCGCTACTAAACTCCGATCTCTTTATCATAATCATAATCATATCATATTCATATGGGACCCATGTTCATAACCTTCAAATGTCTAGAATTTCAATAACATAGCATAACGTACGTACTTTTGGAAATGATAAGAAAATGGTAAAAAAAGCAGGAAATAGTGGTCCGATCCCTTCAATAATATTTCGTATAATATCAATAGTAGAGAGTGGTTGTGAAAGTGGAGAAGTGAGTCTTTAAATAGGGTAGGCTAAGACTATGTGCATAGCCTTTATTTATGGAAAAACGTGTGTGTGTGTGAAGTAATTGCTCATTTTTGTATTATAATGAGGTTATCTCTCTCTTAAAATCCGTGTAATTTAAATTATATGAAAAGTATGTTAATAAATTAATAATTTCCATTTTTACATGTGTTCACACACATTAATGGTAAGAATATATATTCTTCCATTTTTAAGGATTTACATAATATGGAAGATATGTTAATAAATCAATAATTTCTATTTTTACATGTGTTCACACACATTAATGGCAAGAACATATATTCTTTTATTCTTAAGAATTTAAATAATATGGATGGTATGTTAATAAATCAATAATTCTCTAAAATCATGTTGAAAGATGTAATCACACATTTAGAATTACAGCAAAGTCCCCAAAAATATGTGGGTTAACACTTAAATTGGTCTTCTAACTATCAATCCTTATAATGAGGTTCAAATTCGGGTGCGGGGTGTTATAAATGATGTCAAATTTTAATTAACTCGCAAGTGTGTATGAAATCTAGTGGAATATAGATAGGTAAAAACGAGGTCGATCCTACGTGAGATCGCTATGAGGAAGGTGTAATTTAATCCCAATTAACTGTTATTCTAAGCTAGTTGAGTCGAAAAGATTTGTTGTTGAAATTATTTAATTAAAAGACTAACTAATTATGCGAAAATAATGAGATTGAATAATCAAGAAATGTAAAACACCAAGGTTTGAATCCACCATTGTCTAACTTAGCAATCATCTAATCATTCATTAATTCTCAAAGAAAACACACACACGACAACACGAAATCAATCTATTGTCGTCCCTAAAGATTTATCAATTAAGTCCAAAAGAAGAGAATCAAATATAGCTCCCTTATGCTTCAAACATAAATTACCTAAGCATTTTTCATATCACATTCCATTGAAAGAAGACAAAGAATCAAAGATTACCTAAGCATTCTATGTATCCCAATAAGAATAAAAGAAGATGAAAAATCAAAAGCAATTAATAAAACTTATTTAAGCATCAAGCACGGATTAATTAAACCAATATTTAACTATCAAAAATACATGATATTTAAGGTGAAAGAAATTATGTTTAATTAATCTAGTTAAGAACGAACCATGAACGTTAAAGCCCTAAAAGGAATTAAACGAATAATGAAATAATTACTTGATTAAAACAAGGTTTCATCGCTCACCTGGCTAAAGAAAATTAGAAAACATAATTGAATTAAAAATACAAGAATTGATAGAACCCGCATGAATTGAAGGAGAAGAAATCTTCAAAAACTCTTGATTGTCGGTCGCCTGTCTTCTCTTGCTTTCTTCCGCCTTCCTCGATTCGGCCCCAAAAAATCCTCCTTTTGTTATGAGAATGTATCTCCTATATATAATACCCTAGTTGTGCCCCAAAATATCCCAAGAAGACCTAAAACTGCTCAAAACGCTTCCAAGTTGAATTGGGACTCAAAAAGGAAAGAAAATAAAACACAAAATCCGCGGCTGAATTGGCACAGGCGATCGCCTGTGCCGTTCCCGCGATCGCCTGTGCACGGAATTTTGTTTCTCGCTTCGGCTCAGCTGTGTCTGGCGTCACTAAAGACTAACTCGGGAAAGCGCCCAACATTTGTTGTGTAATTTGCAATCCGGTCCTTTCGGCCTCCACGTGCAACCAATTTGGTCCTTCAACTTTAGGTCTTGATAATTTCAGTCCTCCAACTTTTATAACATCAACTTTGGTCCTTCAACTTTACATCCTCTCCGCTTTAGTCCTCAACTTTGCATTATCTCCGCTTTGGTCCTCAACTTTGGGTTGAGAGCAATTAAGTCCTCGAACTTATGAGATATCTTCTAAATCATTGCTCTTTTGCCCAAACTTCTCCAATTGTTCACCAACAAGTCCAAAACCGAAATAAAACAATAATAAACTAGATTAAGTAGAAAAGCAACTATTCGACGACATAAGTGATTAATTAAAGGCAAAATAAGTGCATAAAACGCACTTATCAAATACCCCCAACTAAACCTTTGTTCGTCTCTAACAAAAACAAAACTAAAATATAAATTAAAACTACGCTAATGTAATCATGGAAAATTAGTCAATGTTAAACTCCTTACCATATGCCTCAAGTTCAAAAATAAAGCAACACTATTAGAAGGATATCAAACAATAGCACAAAAATTTTCACTTATCCGATGTTCGACTCATGCGTGAAAGTGTGTGAATAGCCAAACATTGAACTTATACACGTATTAGACCATGACCAATATCAGTGTTGTTGACATTTTAGCAATCCCAACCCTTTGTAGTCATTTATTCCTTACACCTCTCGTAAGTTATCACACTTCTAAAGCTTTTCTCTCAAATCCCGAGTGTTCTAGCGAAGTTGGTTTCTATTGATCATCACAACGCTTTTTCTTTTCAACGAAAGTGGTAAAACTTAGCACTTGTATTCGAGAATTAGGATGGTGAGAGGTTTCTAAATTCTCATCTTCGGTCTCAAGTTCTAATCTAGCAATCCTTCCCGAGCACTTCTACTTTTTTTTATTCAACTCCTCATTATGATCCTTACATCCGTGCAATACTTCTCTTTCACTAGCTTTCTCGCATGTGACCTTTGTAGCGAGCTTTTAGGTCATGACTCCCAAGTCGACGACCATAGGGCACCAGTTTGAAAATACCCTAGCGCACTTAATTGCTCGAGTCCCACAAAGCAATAGAGAAGTGAAGATGTAAATTTATAAATGTCGCTTCTCTTTTTTCTTTTTTTTTTTTTTTTTTTTTTTTTGTTTTCTTATTTTAGATACGGGACTCATGTAGCGAGCTTTGAACTGATGACTCCCAAGTCGGATGACCATAGGGCACTTGTGTTTCAAGATACCCTTACAGTGCTTAATTGCTCGAGTCGATATTTCATTTAATTTTATCACCGCGAGTAGTGCTCAACGAGATTCCTCGACTATAACCCATTCAACCAAAGATGAGATCCGAAAAACCCAAACCATCAAAAGTCTTAGAACAAAAGTAGTAACTTTAACACCCCAAACTGTTCTCAAAACAGGTTTAGTCACTAGCTCTAAGAATGTAGGAACGGAATTTTTATCATGATACTCGATCAATAATATCAACACAAACACTCAAGTCATGTCTCCAATAAACGATAAGTCAATAGTGGCTATGTGCTTCCATAATCGTC
This sequence comes from Forsythia suspensa, assembly GCA_023638005.1. Taxonomy (NCBI): domain Eukaryota; kingdom Viridiplantae; phylum Streptophyta; class Magnoliopsida; order Lamiales; family Oleaceae; genus Forsythia; species Forsythia suspensa. Next base: position 30,312,008 of record CM042674.1, on the reverse strand, counting down.
TAACATAGATAAGTAATCGATAAAAGAATGAGTTCAAGTGTTGTCTAATAGTCTACTAAAAATGTACTCGATTTTGAACATATATCATCATCAAGGCAAGATATTCAACAAGAACTAGAATTTTTTTTTTTTTTTTTTTTTTTTTAAAAAGTATTTCCATTATGGAGACAAGAGTGATAAGCAAATTCAAAAGTACTAAAGTAACATGATACTTTATAACCCACCCCAAACAAAAACTTTATATTGTCCTCAATGTAAGCATAAAATAAAGCAAAGAGAAGGAGGAAAAGATCGCCATTCCCGGAGAGAGATGTGGAGAAGAAGGATCCGCTTAGTATGTAGTGGACTCGGAAGTAGCGCTTGGACCACGGGTCAAAAGATGATTGCTAGATATTGTCCAAGCGGCTCGCATAAGTAGACATCATCGCATGACATGGTGAGGCTTAAAATGCATTAAACAAAAATAAAAATAGAAACTAATGAATTATTAAACCTATCTAAAACTACGACATATAAAGCAAGTAAATAAAGTGGTTAGAAAATGGGTCAGCTCCCCATTAAGCGCTTATTTATAGTCATTAGTTCGACTTATTATTCTGTTGCCTTTACTCACTCTGAATAGTGATTTGGAGGACCCGCTTTGCTTGCACCTATCGACTTTGGCACTTTCGTTGGAAGTAGCTCAATTGTCTGCTTCCATTCGGGTTGTGCGGATCCAAACAAAATATTCACCTCTTCTACACCACTATCAACATCACAATAAGAACCCAAACGAGTTAAGCACATGTTTAACGATCATCACAATTAGTGTAAGCAAGACAATCATCATCTAACGCTTCTATCATGTCCACATCAAGAACATCCTCATTATCATGCGGTAGCTCGCTGACATTAAAAATATTCGGTTCTCACCGTCGTGTCGCTAAATGATAGTTGCATAACTCCATTCCTCGCAATTAATGATAGCATTAGATGTTGCTGTAAAAGGACGACCAAAAATTACAGGGAATATGTTTTGTAGAGTCTCGTCATCGGTTGAGTATCAAGTACAACAAAATCAACAGAAAATAAAACTTATCAACCTGTATCAAAATATCCTCTACAATTCCTGGGGTACTTTCACGCATCTATCGCCAAGTTGTAAAATCATAGATGTTGGTTTTAACTTGCCTAGTCCAAGTTGCATATACACGTAATAAGGAAGAAGATTAACACTAGCTCCTAAATCTAGCAAAGCTTTCTCAATTTTACGGTTTCCAAGATCGTGAGATAGTAGGACAACCCGGATCTTTAAATTTCGGAGGAGTTGCTTTGAATTATAGAGCTAACTTGTTCGCTTAAAAAATACCTTTTTAAGATATGTAGTCAGTTTTTTGTTGTACATAGATCTTTCAAGAATTTAGCAAAGGTGTACTTGTTTAATAGCATCAAGTAAAGCGGATATTCACATTTACCGTTTGAAGATTTCCATCATATCATCGATAGAATTACCTGTTTTACCTTTGTGAGCCTCCTCGAGGATACGGGCTTTGGAATGTAAGACGGCTCATTGTCCTCTTTGGGAGCTTCTTGGATCGAATCATCGCTTGAACAAGACACGGAGAAAGTGGTCGAGATGTGTTTTCTTCGAGATGTCTACTTTGTTGTCAAACAGCTTTTCCACGCCGCAAAGTCACGATTGATTTCGCCTCTTCATGTCGCACTCCTTTAGATTAGGAAATGGTCGACTAGGAAACTTTCTTTTCTCAATGGTTGTTGCCAACTGTTGGACCGATGAAGCAAGTTGTCCCATCATGTTTTCAAGATTGGAGATGGATTGCGCTCGAGAGTTCGGGCCGGCGCAGCATTTCATTCTTAAACTTCGATTGCGTGATTCTCGATGCTCTAATGCAGCTTGTGTAGCTTTTGTCAAGTTATGAATTGCTTCCTCCCATGGTTTTGGGCTGTGAAAAATTGTGATTGAATTGTCGAGTAGCTGGTGGGGGCTCGACCAACAGATCATCCTGTTGAAACCCCGCGACCAAGAGAAATTGGAGTGGTCCCTCCAACCTGGGTTATAGGCGCTGGAGTAAGGATTGTAAGGAGGTTTCCTCATCATGTTGAGGGCATTAGCTTGCTCAAAGACCGCTCGGTTCAGAGGGACTATCGGTCATCAATGAGGTCAATTTGCGAGAGATGTCTTCTATCACATTTGACTTCCTTGATTTCTCGAGCTAGGTTCACCTGCGAATCTCATAAATCCCCTCTTCTTTGGATCGGGTTCTAGAGGATCTGCTCATTGCGTGGTTGTCGACTTGCTTTTGAAGAAGCTCCAGGATCTCTCGTAGCATTTTTAGACATAAGCTCTCCCCGCCATGGCCATCAACCATTCTTGAATATGTGGTAGCAATCCTCCAAAAGTATCGGCATAAATGCCATTTTTCATAGCCGCAAAGTGGACATTTCATAAGAAGCCCATCAATCTCTCCCAAGCTTCATAGAATGGTTCTTCGCCTCTCGCACAAACTCGAAATTTCCTGCGAATAGCATTAGTTTTGTGAGCAGGAAAATATTTATTCAAAAACTTAGCAACCATTTGTTCCCAAGATGTAATACTATTTGCAGCAACGATTAAACCACGATCTAGATCTATCTTTCGGAGAAAAGGAAATAGACGAAGTTTAACATTATCGGAGATACATTCTCATATTTGAATGTTTCACATACAAAGATAGAAATCACCAAATGATTATAAGGTTCTTCACTATCTAAACCATAGAAAGATGGGAGACAGCTTAAGCACACCCTGGTTTAAGCTCAAAATTCCTAAATTGTGACCGAGGGTATTGTATGCACGAGGTGCTCAAATTAGCTAATGGACTAAAATAGTCCCCGAAAGGTCTCTCCTTAATTTCATCCCCATAGCTACTATTGCTTGGTTTCTTCACTATCTAGATGTTTTAGCTTAAGTTTTAGAGATCTACGACCAAGCATGCACAATGAAGATTTTTGATTTTTTTTTTTTTTTTAAATAAAAATAAAATAAAATAAAATAAAAACGAAAATAAAATAAAATAAATAAAATCCTAAATTATAACTAGTCAAGAATAAAATTAACTAAAATTAAATTAACCTTCAGACGCAGTCCCCGGCAACGGCGCCAAAAACTTGATGTCAAATTTTAATTAACTCGCAAGTGTACGAATCTAGTGGAATATAGATAGGTAAAAACGAGGTCGATCCCACGTAGACCCGCTATGAGGAAGGTGTAATTTAATCCCAATTAATCGTTATTCTAGGCTAGTTGAGTCAAAAAGATTTGTTGTTGAAATTATTTAATTAAAAGACTAACTAATTATGCGAAAATAATGAGATTGAATAATCAAGAAGTGTAAAACACCGCGTTTGGAATCCACCATTGTCTAACTTAGCAATCATCTAATCATTCATTAATTCCCAAAGAAAAACACACACGACAACACGAAATCAATCTATTGTCGCCTCTAAAGATTTATCAATTAAGTCCAAAAGAAGAGAATCAAATATAGGCTCCCTTATGCTTCAAACATAAATTACCTAAGCATTTTTCATATCACATTCCATTGAAAGAAGACAAAGAATCAAAGATTACCTAAGCATTCTATGTATCCCAATAAGAATAAAAGAAGATGAAAAATCAAAAGCAATTAATAAAACTTATTTAAGCATCAAGCACGGATTAATTAAACCAATATTTAACTATCAAAAATACATGATATTTAAGGTGAAAGAAATTATGTTTAATTAATCTAGTTAAGAATCGAACCATGAACGTTAAAGCCCTAAAAAGAATTAAACGAATAATGAAATAATTACTTGATTAAAACAAGGTTTCATCGCTCACCTCATGCTAAAGAAAATTAGAAAAACATAATTGAATTAAAAATACAAGAATTGATAGAACCCGGCATGAATTGAAGGAGAAGAAATCTTCAAAACTCTTGATTGTCGGGCCGCTTGTCTTCTCTTGTTTTCTTCCGCCTTCCTCGATTCGGCTCCCAAAAATCCTCCTTTTGTTATGAGAATGTATCTCCTATATATAATACCCTAGTTGTGCCCAAAAATATCCCAAGAAGACCTAAAACTCGCTTCAAAACGTTTCCAAGTCGAATTGGGACTCAAAAAGGAAAGAAAATAAAACACAAAATCATAGCTGAATTGGCACAGGCGATCGCCTGTGCCATTCCCGGCGATCGCCTGTGCACGGAATTTTGTTTCGCTCGTCTCCGCTGTTCTGGCGTTAGCACTTAAGACTAACTCGGGCGAGTGCCCACTTGTTGTTTGTGTAATTTGCAATCCGGTCCTTTCGGTTTCACGCAAACCAATTTGGTCCTTCAACTTTAGGTCTTGATAATTCGATCCTCCAACTTTTATAACATCAACTTTGGTCCTTCAACTTACATCCTCTCCGCTTTAGTCCTCAACTTTGCATTATCTCCGCTTTGGTCCCTCAACTTTGGGTTGAGAGCAATTAAGTCCTCGAACTTATGAGATATCTTCTAAATCATTGCTCTTTTGCCCAAACTTCTCCAATTGTTCACCAACAAGTCCAAAACCTGAAATAAAACAATAATAAACTAGATTAAGTAGAAAAGCAACTATTCGACGACATAAGTGATTAATTAAAAGGCCAAAATAAGTGCATAAAACGCACTTATCAATAAACATAGATTGCACACCACATGCTACTTTAGTTATTCCATGAATAAAGAATAACGAGGAATTGGGTATTTAGGTTTGATATTAATAAAGAATGAGGAATTGGGAAGAGTGTAATGCACGGGATTATAACCGTTCGATGAAATGGAAAAGTCTCAAGGGTTATGTGATAGGAAAATACATGTAAGGTCAAATTTAAAATGATAGTTCTATAACATTTATTATACCATTTAATTTTATTTTACAAAGTGTTTAGTTGTTAAAGAACAAGATATCCATAAGAAGAGCATAGTGAGAACAAGGATGCTAAGATGGAGGTTTGATCATACCAGAATGGATAAGCCAAGAAATTAGAATTTACGCTAGAAAATAGAGGTGGCATGATTGAACAGAGATGAAGGAAATGATGATCACGACCGTAGGGAGTTTTCTCTATACGAGAAGAAAAAAATACTTAAGTATGTGTCACTACATCTTCAATTTCTTCTTTCACAAAATCATCTCCTCCAACATTTGCTGAGCGCTTCTATCCATCTCCTTGATTCGATCTTCCTCAACCGATCATCTCCAAAATCTGCTCACCTCCTCAATCGATCATCTCCCTCCACCAATTATCTCTAAAATCTGTTCACCGCTTCAATCTATCGTCATAATATAGCCTACGGTCGGATTCCACCGCAAAAAAGTGGTATACTAGTATAAGTTATTGAGACATGTTTATATATACCTAAAGAGGCTCCCTCATAAGAGTGATTCAATCTCAGGACGTTAGAAGAGGGAGGGGTAGACAAAAATAACATGACTTGCGAAGGACTTAGTTGCTTTGGATCTTCTATAGTAGTTGGAGCAACCATCCAAACGGAGTCGAAATTGATTCATGTAGTAGACTCCAAATTTATTGGGATAAGGCTTAGTTTATTGTTGTTGTTTATGCTTATCACGAAACGTGGTACTGTATTATTTAATCACAATGGACTTGTATACTTTCATAGATTTTATTCGGTTTTAGTTTTGGTTTGTATTGAATAAATTTCCCCTGTATTCTCAATTCCTGATGATTTCTTTGTACGACTATTTTCATGGACTTGTGTTTAAGGAATACATATTGATTGTTTTCAGATACCTTAGAATCATACTTTCATTCTTCAATCCCTAAATTGCTGATATAATGTAGCATCAAATAGCTGAATTCAAGATGAACACCCAGATTTTTTTCTCTTGAAATCCTGGTTGTCTGTTTTCATAGCTACTATTTTCCATCTAAAAGTCTATACTTACGTTACATGGTGTCTGAACTAACAATAGATTGGTTCATTGCAGGATGTTTTACTTTTTCTTTGAATCAGGCAACAGCAAAGAAGATCCTATTGTCATCTGGTTGACCGGTGGACCAGGTTGTAGCAGCGAGATGGCTCTTTTCTATGAGAATGGGCCTTTCACCATTGCCAATAACTTATCTATTGTGAGGAATGAGTATGGGTGGGACAAGGTAATGCCAGTCTGATAGAAATGAGCTTTTATTTCATTATTTGAAATGACTAGGAAATTAACAGAAGAAAAGAAGTGTGGATAGATCTGCATTCCTGTTTATTATTTGTAGAATTTCAGACGGTGGCTAGTATAATAATGGTATTTCAGGTCTCAAAGAAAACTGATATCATTCCTGCGATGATTCTGCAGGTCTCGAATATTTTGTATGTTGACCAGCCTATTGGGACTGGCTTCAGCTATAGCTCTGATAGACGTGACATTCGCCATGATGAAAAGGGTGTCAGTGATGACTTGTATGACTTTTTGCAGGTCAGTTTTGCTTTTTTCTCTTTCCCTTCCTCTACTCTAGAATGAAGGAATATACAGATCTGTAGCTTTTTTGTTGAGTGACAATAAAAGTGTTGAAAGTAACTGAAGGGGCATATGGCTCCATATTGTTGTTAATGATACAAAAGAGACTTGGCTAAAACAACATTAATGCCACTGGATCCTCTTTTTCTATTCCACCGTATTAAAGGGCCATCTGTATGATCCTTGCAGGAAACATGAAGTGATGGCAAATGCAATTCTTTTCTTTGGGTAGAAACAGTGGCCAAATTCAAACATATTACTGCTTTGCTTTTTCTTTGAGAAAATGCATATAGTCGTTTCCATTTGCATCTTGAAAGTGGAAACTAAAACTGATGGGTTACTAGAAGGGGCCTAAACTTTTTCAATGCAAACTACTGTCTGAAAAATAACTTATTTTCTTGATTATGATGCCTTTGTCACTCATAAAGTGAATGCCTTCATACAAAGTTTAATGTATTGAAGAATCAACCCACTCTATAAGAGAAGAAAGTTAAAGAAAGGCATTCTTTCTTGGAAAATGTTCCTCTGTTAACTGGAGATTTCTGCTAAATATATACATTTAACAAATATAATTTTCACTGGAGTAGTTTTCTCGATATAGGCTTTCTTTAAGGAGCATCCTGATCTTGCAACAAATGACTTCTACATTACCGGAGAGTCGTATGCCGGGCACTACATTCCTGCATTTGCTGCTCGTGTTCACCAAGGAAACAAAGCAAAAGAAGGAATTCACATAAATCTGAAGGTACTTTTCCCTGTGTGCAAATGTGATGTGTATGCTTATATGATTATGTTTATTTATCTTACTTGAAGGGGTTATACAGGGGTTTGCTATTGGAAATGGGCTCACAGATCCAGGAATTCAGTATGGCGCTTATGCTGATTATGCACTTGACATGGGAATAATTAAGCAGTCTGATCATGATCGTATCAATAAAGTGCTTCCACTGTGTGAATCAGCAATAAAGCTTTGTGGTAAATTTACATCTTATCACTCTCAATCCTCCACAACCCCCCACTTTTTTTTTTCATTCATAATAAGTTTTAACAACTCTGTTCCATTAGTTTTTCTCTGCAAAAGGTCTTCTATATTTTGCAGGGTGCGTGTTTATTGTTTTCCAAAGTGGCACCCTCTGGAAATTTAATTGTTATGCAATGCTATTCCGAATTAAATGTCAATATGGTCCTGCTATTATAATCATGTTATAATGTCTTAATGATTATATATTAAAAGACATGTTCATCCTTCCTAAATAAAATTTTGGGAACAAAATATGTGACTCTCTCTTTGGACTTCCTTGGACCTGCAGACCAGTAATTGAACTTTTTCTTAACCTCATTCTACACACTACCGGCAGGAGTAGGGGTTAAATAATGTGGGGTGGCAGGTGGTGCTGGCTAAGGTTATCTTTCTATATATGAAGAAGTGTTGGTTAATTTTTCTGTGCAGCAAATCCCGTGAACTCTCAGGATTGGCTGTCCCTTTTAACATGTTTAGTATTCAACGTCCACAAATCGGATTCTATTGCCCTTCCTTTCTACTCACTTGAGGTCGACGCCAACCATTATTTCCATTTTGTCCGGTTTCAATATTTTATTCCAAAGAAGTTGGAAACTTCTGTAATGGATTGGCAAATTTGGGCTATTTGGGAAGAGAAAGTGGTGGATTCATTTGAATGCTTTGAAATAATCTTTGAATGGTTATCAGTTGTTGGATGCAGTTGGAAGCAATTTATGCAGATTTATGCACGTTGGTACAGAAAGTAGGATGTGGTGTTATTGTGAGAGAAAATTGCTGGTTGACATGAAGTTGTAATCGTAATATGGTCAAATGATAAAATGGGCTTTATTATGCAAATTATATTTTCGCATACCCTTTCTCTTTTGGGAAGTGCATTGTATGTATTCCTTCCTGAACTATAATCAATTTGAACTGCTAATTTTCAGTGGCTGAATTGCTAGCTTAATGAAGTTCATTTTACTCTTTACAGGCACTGATGGGACAATCTCTTGCATGGCTGCCTATTTTGTTTGCAATTCCATATTCAGTTCTATCATTGCTCGTGTTGGCGATATGAATGTAAGGAAGTAACACAACTTATTGCATTATTTATGGCTAACATGTGCTGATGTTTGGAAGTCTAAAAACAAGTGAAAGATGAATTCTTAGATTTTCTCTGGAAAAAGGTGTCAATTGCTTGGGAGTTTGACTAATGAATTTGAATCCATAGAAATGTTGCTCCAACCCCATTACTCCATTCATGCCCCTATAGTGCAAAATCACAGGAATCACATTATGTTGTAAAATTCGCATAACCTTGCTTAGTAGACAGCACAAATATATCGTTTATCAGAAGTTCATTAGAGATCAGCATAATATACAAGATGATAATTGGCCCTATTGAAATTTGACTATTGGTATTCTAACTTGCAGTATTATGACATTAGAAAGAAGTGTGAAGGCAGCCTCTGCTATGACTTTTCAAACTTGGAGAAATTCCTCAACCAGAGGTCTGTCAGGAATACACTTGGTGTGGGGGATATTGAGTTCGTGTCCTGTAGTACTTCTGTGTACGAGGCCATGCTTATGGATTGGATGAGAAACCTTGAAGTCGGTATTCCCTCTCTTCTTGAGGACGGTATAAAGTTACTCGTGTATGCCGGAGAATATGATCTTATCTGTAACTGGCTCGGTGAGGCCCTTTTCTACTTAGAGTGAAGTTTAGTTGATACTATGCTTTAACTGTTAGAGAGGACACATGGTTGTCTATTTAAATTTATTCTGTAACGCACCACTACCGTAAAGGTCGAATTCATTTTTTATCAAAAGTACTAACACGTGCACAATATTAATAAATGGGTGGTGGCAATATTTGAACCCGTTTTTTGATACAATGTTGAACCACCTAGCTTAGAGAGAGGAAACACTTAGTTAATATAATTTGGTCTTCAACATACTATAATCCGGGTAAAATAATTTTGTCCATATAATTTTTTGTATAATTCATCTGTAATTAAATTGAGCAGGTAACTCGAGATGGGTTCACGCAATGGAATGGAGTGGCCAGAAAGAGTTTGTAGCATCTTCTGAAATTCCTTTTGAAGTTGATGGTTCCAAAGCAGGATTGTTGAAAAATCATGGGCCTCTCAGTTTCCTAAAGGTCTATCTTTTGCCCCCTTTTTTGGGATGTTTATATTTGTTCATGGAGATTGATCGACTTGCTGAACTCTCACTATTGTGTTTGATAACGTACAGGTTCATGATGCCGGACACATGGTTCCCATGGATCAGCCTAAAGCTTCTTTACAGATGCTGAAAAGGTGGATACAGGGCTCACTTTCTGAACGTACCATTGACTCAGGAAAGTTAGTTTCTTCAATGTGATTATCGACTTTGGTTTCCATCGCCTTGAAAGATGTTTGTAAATATGCACAACCACCCTAATCTAGTATCACTTTTGTTTAAGATAAGTATTATGAACATGCTATGGCATCTTGATAAGATTTTATGGGATTTGACAAATGTTGGAAATGGTTGAGATGCATGACTTATATGACGCTTGTCTGTATATTTGATTTCCTATATAGGAATTTATTTTCTTAAAATTGGATACTTGGCTTCGAGATGAAGCAATAAACACAGAGAAGAAATGTGGTCCTGCAAATGGGATATTGCTTATTCTTTTTCCCCGTTCTTATCTTCTTCTTCAATGGTTATATACCAATATTTGGTGATGACAAGGGAGATTGACTACAATGTAATTTGAAATGTTATCTTGTTGATTAAGAAATTTGAAAGGTACTGGTTCATTTCAATCAACTATCTGTCGGCCTTTTTTGGCCGAGCCTTTCTAGACTTCAGAGAGCTCTAACTCGGAAGAAAACCGGCTCCTCCGAGCCTAGATTCCGTATTATAGCCAAAATTCCAACATTTGTTTCTTGCAGATTTCTTTAGAATTCCAACATTTGTTTCTTGCAAAATTTATATGGATTTCTAATCCAAGCTACCAAACCCTTTTCTTTTTTAAATCAAAAATCCATATAGATTCAGGCAGGTTTTAGGCCTTCTGACCTTAATTTAAATAGGAGTTTGACATTATCCCTTAATTCGATTTAATTTTTAGTACTCTCGAAATATAGAGTACTTAATAATTTATACTAATATTGAAAAGTGTATTAAATAAAAGAGATTCACTATTTAATTGAAACTTATGTATACACAAAGAAGAGATCTGTTCCCCGAATCGGAGAACATATCTCTCCCCGATTGCTGCGTGGCAATCATTCACATAGCTATCCCCAAAACCCCTCCCCCCCCTCCCTCCCCTATTTACCCCACCCCACCCCCCCCCCTCCTCCTCCCTCCTCTCCTCCTCCTGAATCCATTTAATTTCTTCTGAAATCCCACCCACCCAAAACCAAACAAATAAACCCACTAAATTTACTCCACCTCCAATATTTTTTTTTAAGAAATATAATATATAATAATATTTATTAAGTTAAATATTATTTATATCATATAATAAAATTAACATTACTTTTTTAATTGAGATTATAATGAAGATAATTAGTTACTTTATATTTGGGTTAAATAATGCCCCAGACTTATATTACACTTACCTTGCGTCGGAATCTACATTATGCATATCATTCGTTGGATCCACATTATGCATATCATAATCCAAACCTACAATACTCCACCAGTAACAATTTTGAAGTAGCCCCGGACCCAATGGGAGTATGATGCACACTTTAATTTTCGTCACTAATTTATTACTTTTAATATAATAGTATTTTCTTCTTTCTGTGTATAAATTAACAGTTGGAGCAAATTTATGATACACACTTTAACCCTCAATTATTGGAGCAAATTTATGATACACACTTTAACCCTCAATTATTTTTTTATTTTTACTTTTCGAGCAACTCTTTTTTGAATTACTAATCAAAATTATTTAATAATAAATTCAACCAAATCATTAGGTCAAATGCCAAAACTTAATTTGTTACCCAAATAATAATAAGAAATAATTTATTTTTAATTTAATAAATTTAATTATATTAATAACAATCATTCAAATTTATATGGATTCAAATTTATATGGAGTGGTGTAAATGAACAGATCTCTTTTCTATATATACATGTCAATCAAATAGATGACCACTTTATTTCCTTTTTTACAAGTACCGATACTTTTGCCTTTTAATTTTTACGTTCAATTACAATTGAACAGAGATCTCATCTATCTAAATTTAATAATGGAATCTAATGAATTAGAGCTTGCCTCCAAACAGGCTAGAGATGAGTGAAGCAACCGTTTTGGACTCAAAACTGAAGGACCCAATATTTATATAAAAAAAAAAAAAAAGAGAAAAAGAATTATTTTTTTATTATTGAAGTTGTCAAAAAAAAAAAAATATATTTGTGCAAAAATTTGAAGCAAAGCAAAGCAAAGTAAGCCGCAATGGCTATTATTAAGTAGTGCCAAAAAATCGAAGGGGTCTATTTAAAAAAAATTGAAGTTTAACCCACCAGCAGCCATGCCAATGACTTATCAGACTTTGCTTTAGAAGCCTAATTTTTGGACTTCGTCTCAGACCACGAAAATGTCAGAACCGGCCCTGTCTCCAAAGATTTTCGAGTTTTTTCATAAATAAGTCACTTTTTGAAAATAATTTAAAAAACCATTTCTGTTACTAATATTCCAAAAATACTGTTTCTTAAAAATATTTATTATATTATCTAACATATGGTAATTGAATATGTAAAAATTGGAATCGATTGGAGAAACCTTTTATTGTTATCGGTTGAAGATAAAATGGGTATCTAATTGATTTTTTGCCGAAATAGAAAAAAAAAAAAAATTCCCACAGAGCACGCTATGCGATTTTCCGTGAAGAACATCTTTCCGTGTAATATCAGTATGATATAGATATGTAACACAATGCCAAATTTAACAAGTAAAACTCATGATTTCATCATTTGTAACATATGGCATCTGTATCAAACAATGATATACTATATCATTTGTAACATCTGTATCAGACAGTAATACTAAACATAAATTGTTACAACTGCAAAACCAACTCTAAACTTTAACAAATTCGTATTAATATACACATTGACTCTAAAAATCTATTGATACTGTGTAACATCATTATGATATAAATATGTAACATAATGTTAAATTTAACAAATAAAACTTATGATTTCATCATTTGTAACATATGTAACATCAATGATACAAAATACCAATTCATGTAACATGTGCTGTGTAAAATAACATAATCACCGATCGTAGGAAGGTTTACTGCGTTACAAGCACAAAAAAGTACTTCTTTGTCTATTACTACGTCTTCATCCTCTCAAACCAAAACTTATATATCTCTCTCAATTCCTCAATTTCTCCATATTCTTTTCCATATTCATCAAAATCAAACTCCCCTCAAACAAATCGTTTTCTCTCTTATTCTTCTCAACTCTTCGATCCATTAAAATTCTCTATGGTCAGATTCCACCTCAAAGAAAAGTGGTATACTAGTATAATATGTAACATATTCAGTAATACAAAATATCATTTGTAACATCTGTATCAGATAGTGATACACAATAACATTTGTAACATTTGTTGATTGAGGTTGTTATACGAAAACAAAATAAACAATAATAGGCGAAGATTTGCATGATTTTGGAAGATTTTGTTCTATTTGTAAATGTGGAAGTTTCGATTAATTTGGGTGTTTTCACTTAATGGGCGCAATTTTCTAAGACGGTTTACAAACGGTTGAATCTAATTATATTTTCTTTTGAATTTAATCTATTATTTAATTAATTAATATAATATTATAAATGCAGTATTTTTATAATGAACTAGTTAAGTTTTGAAAGTTAGAATTATTTTTAAAATGTTAAGTAGATGATGTAATTTTCACAAGATCTTCTAGTCTGAGATGGAAATGTCACACACGTATGCAAAGGCAAGTGATCCCATTAGTGTCGAAATTATGTACCTAGAGTATCTCCAATGCAACAATGTCTAATATTTATATGTGGCAAAAGACATTTACATTATATCAAAAAACTTCTCCAATGCAACAATGTTCATTGTGCAAATTATTATTAGCTTTTTAGAAAAAAGAAAGAGAGATAAATGTATTAATTGGATATAGACTATTAAATTAATGATGGTTATTATCGAGAACAATGTCTAGAATTAGACATTGTGCTAGTCTAGCATTAATTGTGCCACATAAGTACTTTTTGGTCATTTGTCAAAAAAAGTACTAGATATTGTACATTGACATTGTTGCATTGGAGATGCTCTTAACTGCCATGTTTTAACTCTGATAATTTAAAAATACGGCGCGTCTTGATATGTAATGATATTACAATAAAACAATAATATTCAGTTTAGCTTATTTCTAGAGAAAGTTATGCGATGCCTTTATTCTCCGTGTTGTCAAGGACCTCGTTTCAATAAAATACGCGGCTTGGGGACTTTACCAAGACTAACTAGTAAAAGGTTGAAAAGCCGACCAAGGTTCAAACATGTTCCATTTCCAAGGAAAATTACATGAATGAACCAATTAACAGTCCCCATTACAAACTCAAAACATTTTACAGAAAGAGAAACCTACAACTCAACTCATTGGAACCTTAGTTCAATCAAATAAATTCCCTTTTTTCATTCTGTTCAATTTAGGATCACTCCAAAGTTAAGTTACACAAGTTCAAATCTTTTTAATTATCATAGGAGTATTTTTCGCCAAACAATAGGTTAAAGGGCGATCACTCAAGCAATTGATTCGGTTTAAGGGATTCCTTGGTTCGGGCCGAAGAAGCAATGTCACTCGATCATTATCAAATTGAATGTCAAAGCCTTCTTGTCTACCGATCCGCGTAAAAGCTTTATGTTTGAGTACTGGCCTTCCTCTCGCCCGTGAGAGTGAGAGAAAAGAAGATGCCTTTTGAGAGGCAAAGCTTAGTCGGATTCTAATCCTGTCGCCTCTAGTTTTACCATTAATACTCCTTTATACATTTCCAACCGAAACCTTCTTCAAATGTGCCTAAACCATTTTAATCAATTATCGAGTAATTTGTTTTCAAGTTGCACTACCTTAACTTTCAAAAAATCTCTTAACGCCCTCATTTCAACAATAGTCAATATATGTACATGCTGTTTCTTAGTAACCTAACATTCAGTCCTATGGAGCATCACGTTGTTTATTAATTAGCGTGTGTTTGGTGTAGAAAAAAATTAGATGTTTAATAGATTTTGATAAAAGTTGATAAAATGTATAATTGAAAAATTAATAAAAATTGTAAATTCCATGAAGTTTGTAGTTGAAAATGAGGATTAAAAGGGGCTAAAGTTCAATAAATCCCCTCTTTCAACCCTATATAAATTTATGAATCCCACATAACCCCAAATTCATTTCTCCACTTAGCCAACCTTAATACTTATGAGTAAAATTTACGTGTTTTGCACAAGTCTAAAGAGGTAATTTTGTTCCAAAAAGATAAATAAATAAAAGTCCCAAAGAGGTAATGTGATCTTGGTATAACATTGTAGAAGAGAAAGGGACGGATAAAAATGAATATCGCTTATTCTGATTGTTATGAATTGAATTGCTTTGTATCCTCTCTATTTAACGGACCAAATGTAATGACGAAAAAAATGTATATATTCTATTCTAAATAGGTTAATTTCACCAACGGTCACTGAAATTATCTTCAAATTACAAAATGGTTATTGAAGTTCAGAAGTTTCAGTGCTGGTCACTGAAATTAATAATCTTTTCACTAATGGACACTCCATTAAATTTCTAATTGAAAATGGTGATGTGGCATGATGATGTGGTATTTATTTATTATATGGTAGTCCATGTACTTTATATAATATTCAATTTAATACCTATATTTCAATTAAGTCATTCAAAAATTGTATCTTAGGTCCTTAATCTTTTACATATTTACACTTTGGTTCCCAAATTTTTAATTATCTTTCAGTTAAGTCCTCCAAAAATTGTATCTTAGGTCCTTCAATTTTTTACATTTTTGCATTTTGGTCTCCAAAATTTTAATTATCTTTCAGTTAAGTCCTCTCAAAATTGCATCTTAAATCCTTCAACTTTTTACATCTTTACACTTTGGTCTCCAAATTTTCAATTATCTTTCAGTTAAGTCCTCTAAAATTGCATCTTAGGTCCTTCAACTTTATACATATTCAAACTTTGGTCCTCCAAATCCTTGATTTTAGTGGCCAAAATAAGTGTAATTTTAGTGGTCAAAATAAGTACATTTTCAATTAAATCCTTGACTTTACACTCGAATTTTCTCTTAAACGAACAAAATAATATTATATGGTCTGACCACTAAAATATCTACTTTTAGTGGTCAACTCTAAGTAATAAGTGCGAATTTTACACTTATTTTGACCACTAAATAGTTTATTATTTAATTATATTATTTTGTTCGTTTAGGTAAAAATTCGAGTGTAAAGTCAAGGATTTAATTAACAGTATACTTATTTTGACTATTAAAATTGTACTTATTTTGGCTACTAAAATCAAGGATTTAGAGGACCAAAGTTTGAATATGTATAAAGTTGAAGGACCTAAGATGCAATTTTTTAAAGGACTTAACTGAAAGATAATTGAAAATTTAGAGATCAAAGTGTAAAGATATAAAAAGTTGAAGGACCTAAGATACAATTTTTGAAGGACTTAACTGAAAGATAATTAAAATTTTGGGGACCAAAGTGTAAAGATGTGAAAAATTAAAGACCTAAGATACAATTTTTTAATGACTTAATTGAAATATAGAAACTAAAGTGAATATTATATAAAATACATAGACTATCATGCAATAAATAAATGACATATCATCATGCCACATCACCATTTTAAATTAGAAATTTAATGGAATGACCATTAGTGAAAGGATTTCTAACTTTAGTGACCACCACTGAAAATTTTGAACTTCAGTGACCATTTTGTAATTTTAAAATAACTTCAGTGACCTTTGGTGAAATTAACCCCTTCTAAATTCATCAAGAAGAGAGTTTAACATGTCAACATTCCATAAAAATATGTGCAAAAAAGTATATTTATTACTGTTCTAAAAATTCGCCTAAACGTGAGAGGCACGGCTACTACGTCTAGCCACGTCTCACACATCTTCCTCGCTAAGCCCGAAAAATTTGAAGTTCGATCTCCACGTTTAACTATAATTTACGCTTTTTAGAGTACTTATATTTATTAATTTATAATATCTTGAACAATGTTTTCCATGCAAACATACTGAAAATAATATATAAAAAAAAAAATCAAGCAAATTTGTATACAATACGAAGGGGAAAACATTATAGGCAATATGACTTTCAGATTTCGATCAACTTTATATTTATGTAATCATAGCATATTTATTACTAAAACAAAATTAAATACAAAAATAAATATTTAATTTTCTGAATCTGCAGAATGCAAATGACGAACGCCGTCACTGGGTGAAAATGTGACAAGGAAGAATTAAAATAACTGAATAAAAAAGCAAAAAATCAAATGGAAAAAAAAAAAAAAAAAATTGGGCCCACGTGGTCTTTCACAATTGGCTAAATTGTAATTGCCATCCAAATTTTCCGTTTACAAAAAAAAATAAATAAATAAAAATATACATAATTTATTTTAGAGAAAATTGTGACAAAGGTCTCCATCTTATTATTTTGTGCAAAGAGGCCCTCATCCTTGTCTTGATTATTTCGACATTTTAAGTTTGTAGCATCTTGGCTTTGTAAACAGTTTACATACATGTTGCCCTGAAATTATTGCACTTTGAACACATTTTGGGAGGTAAAATGTTCAAGCTCAAGTAATTTTAATGAAAAATATAAAAATAAAAAATTGTTGCAACAGTCTCAACCTGTGTTACAACAAGTAGGTGCTCAATCTTTCAAGATCGTAGCCCATTGATACTTAATAGACGAGTTTTGTTTATTTTACTGTTTGAAACACATGCGACTCACACATTTTACTTTTTGAGTATCAAACACTTAATTACAATAAAAATAAGGGTAAATAGCACTAGGGATCCCTAACCTTTGAATGTTGTAAAGATCGGGTTCCTAACCTTTGTTCACTAGCAGCCGGAGTCCCTAACCTTTCAAACGTACGTACCAGATGTCATTTTTTGACGGAAAACGTCAAAAATTCTGTTAACTCACCACGCGCTCAATTTTTGAAGAGCAAAAATGGGGTAAATAGCACTAGGGGTCCCTAACCTTTGAACGTTGTAACGATCCGATAATCTTTGAACGTTGTAACGATATGGTCCCTAACCTTTCAAACGTACGTACCAGATGTCATTTTTTGACGAAAAACGTCAAAAATTCTGTTAACTCACCACGTGCTCAATTTTTGAAGGGCAAAAATATCTTAAAACTATTCAAAGGTTAGGGACTAAAGAAAATATCAGTCAGCTAGCTTGAATAAATGCATTTCTGGTTTTGGGCATGGCGACTGCCGGGAGAGCCGTCGTCATACCACTTTCATTTGTTTTTTCCGGTGGTGGGTGGTGGTTGGGCGGAAGAAAGAGGAGGCGAGAAGCTCGACGGTAGTCTCTAATGATTGTGAAAGATTTTACAATGAATTGGTCGCCAAATCAATCCTTCATTTCCAAACTAGGCTTGACGACAACTTAGCTCTCAAGGCCATTCTTGCATGCCGATGAAGAATCTGTTTGAGCTCTTGAAAGAGATGAACCGTAAAAAATAATAATATTTAAATAGTGTTAAGACATTTTTTCCCTTAAAAAATTGAGCGCGCGGTGAGTTAACAGAATTTTTGACATTTTTCGTCAAAAAAGGACCTTTGGTACGTACGTTTAAAAGGTTATGGACTTCTACTGCTAGTGAACAAAGGTAAGGGACTCGATCGTTACAACGTTCAAAAGTTAGGGACCCCTAGTGCTATTTACCCCATTTTTGCCCTTCAAAAATTGAGCGCGTGGTGAGTTAACAGAATTTTTAACGTTTTCCATCAAAAAATGTCCTCTGGTACGTACGTTTAAAAGGTTAGGGACTCCGGCTGCTAGTGAACAAAGATTGGAGATCCGATTGTTACAACGTTCAAAGGTTAGGGACTCCTAGTGCTATTTACCCTAAAAATAAAGAAAGAAAGAAAGAAAATGAAAGAAATGGGAAAATTACAACAATTGTCCCCACCTCTTTTGGATATAGCAATCTCATCCCCAACCTTGTTTTATGGTCACTACTTCTATAACCCCCAGAATAAATAGTTACTAACGCCACACCAAAACCTATAGGTTGGAAAGTGTGAGGATGTGGATCATAATCTTGTCCATTGGTTGATTATAGATTGAATGGCTAGGATTAAGTGAGTGGTTTTTTGGTTGACCAGGGAAAGAAAAATTGATTGATGTATTTATTATTCTCTATATTTCATTCTATTTCTCTTCAACTTTTTGGGCTCCTTGCTGCAAGGTTGTAGGTGGCTGTGGGAAGCTCCTTGTTGGCGAATTGGTGCTTATTTAGGATCTTCTTCAGGTTGAACTAAACTATCTTTTTAAAATTAGGTTTCCTCACTTTCCTTAGTAATATCTTGGTGCCATTCCCTTTGGATGTTGTGCTTTATTCCATGAGTGTGGCATGATCTGAGCCCACATTTTACCATACTCTTGATGTTGAAATTCGTAGAAGAAGAGGCTGAAATTCGTGTTCTTGAAGGAAGCAAAAGAGAACTCCATTTTAGTGTATTCTTTTCTTTGTGTTCTTCTATATGCAAAACTCTACAAAAAGAACAGTGTCAAATAAAAGGTTGTGGGCAAGGTTGTAACGAATGATTGGTGCAATTTTCCAGAAAACAAGAGTGTAGTAGTCTTATTAAATCAAACTCAAAGAATATAACAATAACTTGGATGGAATTCGACTTTTGGGACCAAGGTGCTAGAAAAATAAAAAGTCTATCACATAAATGCCAAAAAAATTAGACGAGAACTCAATTGCACAAATTTCATACAATGGGAACTTCGTCTCCAATATTTCCCCTTATCTACTCTTGACTCTCTTGAGAGTATGCAAAGTGGCATATTTTGCACTCAATTTGGAATCAGAAAGTGTATTTTACATTGTTTTTTTGCATGAATTTAGAAGAAAATTTGCATTAAAACTGCTCTTTAATGTACTCATTTGATTCAACAGCACAAACAATCAGTGAATAAATTAGTCAACTCTTATTGCATCCATCTCCCAACTAACAGAACCAAAAATACCATTTCCATTTTGTCAAATCTGTTATAAAACAAAGCCAAAATGCCCTCAAGTGATACAGGGTACTTGAAACATTGAAAAAAATTCATTTGCTAACTATTGTTCAGCTTGAATAATAAAATTTAAGCTAAATTCCAGCCTCCATCTTCCCCCTTTTGCATTTATATCCCCAACCTTTGTTTCCCGGCATTATTACGTTTTTGGGTTGGGATTGAGTTGGTGGGAGGGGGTTCGTGGCGAAGGTGGTAGGGGGCTAGGGGTGGAGGTGACTGAGGTTGCCGTTTGGATAGGGGCTGTTGCTAGGTGTTCATGAGGAAGAAAATGAGTAGTTTTTATTATCAGTTTTCTATTTTTGGTATTTATTCTTTTACTTTGTTTGAGGCCAAATTCATCTTTTCATGCCAGTTTATCAAAAAAATTGGACAGAAATCTTCATTATGGATCAGAGACGCCAATTTATAAAAGGTTGGGAAAAGTAATGCCAAGAAACAAAGGTCGAGTATAGAAATGCAAACAGGGTAAAGGTCCGGGATAGCCTAAAATTTATCGCTAGTACTAATCATGTAAGTAGTATTACTTAAACTTCTTGTGAATCTCTCTGCATTCCATCTAGCTCGTTTCTCTTGCAGTCTACAAGAGGTAAACAGACTCATAAGTCGAAAAGCACATAATGGAAAAATATAACTCAAATAACATAATCTAACTGTAGACTTACGAGCATTTCATGGTCCCCCATTATCTCTTCAATCAACTCCTCTAAAGGTTTGTCAGCACTATATGGAACAAGGGCTGCAAATGCTGGAGGTTCCAATCCTACAGAAAAGAAACATGACAATTTTAAGTGTAGAATATAAAGCACAGGCGAGGTTAATAAGAATGGCATTCCATGAAACATTTGGACATCAAAGAAACTCGAAACCACAAAGTCTGTCAAATTGATACAGAATCTGAAACTTGCCCCAAAATATTTCAGTACAAGTACATAATTGACTTTTCCCTCCCTCAAGAATTATAATTGAACACATAATCTAATCTAAATGATTTATCACTAAATATGCAACTAAATGAAATATAATGCTCTATAGTTTGTTATGCCTTCACCATTCACCAATATTTGACTTCTGCCGAGTATCAACATATCTTCATTCACATCAAGCCATTGTTTGAATCTCGATAACACATGGGATTAATGGATGTATGAACATGACAAAAAAGATAGTTTATGATTTAAACATTCACTTCCTTTCATTTTACATGACAAATAACTATATTGAGAAAAATATAGGATTAGTTTTTATTTTAGTAGGAGAATAACTGAATGGAGACCAGTTTTCCACTGTTTTCCTTTTCATTTTTCTCTATGAAACACATGATCCACACAGAGCCTAAAAGTTTAGGATATTTTGAACTTCAGGTGAATTCGCATATTTGATCATTGTTTCTCTCTATGGACATTCTAGAATTTTATGAAAGTTCAAATATGTGAAAGTTCTTGCATGTTGTTCCAGATTCAACCAGGACTGAATTGATGTGTCACAAAAATATGACATTCGATGAAATATAAAATGCTTATGCATTCATTACCACTTTCTGGAAAGGCATCAATAAACATCATCATCTCCTCTCCGGTAAGACCAGATAAGAAGCAAATTCGAGGCAGTGATTTTGCAATCTGCAAAGGTGAAACAGCTCATTTTGACAACAGTGGGTAAATCAGAGGCAACATATAATTGTTAAGTGACGAGATCAGATACAAAGCATATCTCCGATTTTGTGGGATTTTTCTTTTTCTTAAAGTGATGGTCATTCAATTCAAATAAATGAAGATTTCTCTCCTCTTATATGCATTCGCACCCTCTCAAAAAAATGAAATTAACAAAGGAAGAAACTAAAAATGACATTTCAATTACCATATTCATATTAAAAGTAGAAAATTCAGTCTTTAATCTGTAGGACACATTATCTTTTGGTATATTGCAGGTCAAGTGTGCTTGCAGTGACGAACATCTCAAGCATCTCAAACTGCTATATGACATTAAGTCTAGAAGTAGCCCAAATATGTACTAGTTTTGACAATTTAATTTTGACCAAATGAGTCTTTGTTTGCCTTCATATAATTCTAAAACAAGGTTCCTTCATCATAATCCAATTGTAGCTACTGCTTGAATATTTCATGAGAATCCAAAGATTGGCTCTAATTGCTAAAAGCCATTAGCTAACATGCTAATTTATACACATAGAACATGTTAGATGTTTGGTGATGCAGGACTGGATAGTATAATAAACAAGATTTTAGCTTATTTTCGTCATTAATCTTGTTTAGTGCTATCGAATTCTCCCTACCAAATATGCCAACAGAGAATTCCAGAATCTGATATCACTCTATACAGCAAATAAAGCACAAAAGTGGACATTTAACTAAGAAGCCATACATATCACTCCCAAAGTTCATTTAACTTAAAGTTACATCATTTCAGACAGCTCTTAGAGATGAATAAATGGCATTTTACCAGATAGTTAAGAAAATCTAACCTTAGCAGCTTCCAAATTGGGCTGTTTAGTATTCACTGCTTCCCAGAGTGAATGGCTTAACATATCTTCAGTACAAAAAATAACCTGCAACATAATTTTAAATCACAACGAACTGTCTTTCTTCAAGAAAGTTATGGTTATAAAAATGAGCAAAAAAAAAAAGTGATGACAGAAATTAGATCGTCTAGCGAGGAAGATAAGGAGGGGAAATAGACACAAGACAGACTTGAAAATTATCTGATAGATGAAGCCCCGACCTTCAAAAGATTTCCAGTTCCAAATATTAGCTTTAGTTTTCTATGGTCATTCACCCTTCATAAATTATAAAACTTCTACTTATTATTCTAAAAAAAACATGGAAACTAAGAATACAACAAAAAGGCCAAATGTGTCATTTAGATAGAACAGATAAAAGTTCGTGTTTTAAGAATTACATTTCTACTAGCACCAAGCAAATTAAAGGTGTTGGAAAATTTTCACATTCTATTTCATCAGTTAGATTATTTCCATTTTTACCAAATACATCATTGGTTGAAGAACAGAAAGCTACAATAGAATTTACCTCAAGAAATTCGCCATCCATTTCCTTCAGAAGCTGTTGTATCTGGCAGAAAGATAAAACAGAAGGATCAGAAATGGTAATTATGGAGTTGTCTTTTCAAGCAATGTCAAATGGTCTCTAAAAATTTCAGCACTAGTTTGCATTCAAGAAGCTGGAAACGATGACAAGGTTTCGCAGATATGAAGAATATGAATAGAATTTCCCGCCACCAAATCATGACGTTCGAGCTAATTGTACATTTATTTGTCGAACTCAGATGCTGCACTGCGTTGATGGTTCCTTACAGAAAAAGTATGAATTACCAAACCGAACAGAGTTGTTCTTTTTGCATATTCTCACCAAAATAGGCAATTAGCCATGACAAGGTATTTAACTCTCATGTAAAGACTACAAAGCTAATGTTATCAAATGAATTCTACCCTGGGTAACGTAGAATTCCGCAAATTGATTTCCCAATATAGCAATAAAAAACGATGAATTGAATGAAATCATAGTTAAGGAAACTTCTTGAAATGGCTTGTCTCGTGCAACCAAAACTGGTCAGGCAATTCAAGATATTCTTCACTGGCCTCTCGAGCTGCATTACTTATATATGGATGTCTCACCCATATATTTTCCAATTTCTGACACACTTCACATGTATGAATAAGAGGTGGTTCTAGATGCAAGTTAGGATATATATGCACAGAAATGGTCAAACAATCTCAAGTATGTTTATTATCAAGCTAGGCAATTCAAGAAATGCTTCACTGGCCTCTCAAGCTGCATTATTTATAAATGGATGTCTTAACCATATATGTTCCTATATCTGATGCACTTCACATATATGAACAAGAGGTGGTTCTGGATGCGAGTCAGGATATACATGCACAAGTATGTTTATTATCAAGCTAGAACTAAGTATGCAAGCAACAAAAACAGGTTTTATTTACAGCTTAGATTGATGCAATTAACCAAATAGAAAAGAACGACAATGATGAAAGCATAATAGAAATCATTAATATAACTTGCTCGTCAGAAAGGCACTCAAGAACGACAATAATGAGAAAATAAGAAAATGAATCTGAATGACAAAAAATTGAGAGCCATATCCTCAATAACATGTGTAAAAGGAAATATAGCTGTCAGATAAATTACCTTTACAGCCTCTTCCACTTTAAAGCCCAGCAATAATAAAGCCTGCAAAATGCAGGAAAATGGGCAAATTATTGTCATCTGTTTGAACTTGAAGTTTGCTGGGTTAAACTTAGATTTTGTTCAAGTTTTAGAAATATTGCTGACTTCATATTTAGTGAGGTTAAATTATACGCATTGCAATCAAGATCCAATGTGTCTCAACAGGCTTTAGAATCCTGTTTCCAAAATGTCTCAATGGAAGGCTGCAAAATATCTGAAACCCCAAAAATAGCAATTTTGGAACTATCACGTCACATAATTAAAATAAAAAATCAAGTGAGATGTCTCAGGAAGACAGGAACTACGTTTTACACACTTCTCCAATTTTATGTGGCTTGCCAACAGGGGAAGTAAATCTGTTTAATTGAAATGTTCTCACATTTTTAATCAAAACTTTGTCTCAGATCACACAACATATATATTTATGACGGTACAGAACTAACCAGAACTTACAGGTGGACCATAGCTAGAATCCTCAGGATTTAAAGGAACAAACTTGGAATCTTCAATCAACTCAGTGGGAAGCTCTGTAGCACGACACCATAAACATATTTCAGAACCATAATCGCTTAGCGAAGTTGTTGACAAGAAATCTTAAAGGAGAATAGGACTCAAGATTCATTGGTCGTGAGTCTTGACACCGCCATATCAAGTAATAGTAAAAAAGGACAAATTATAAGGTATACATATGCATGATTTTGTACTTCCACCACATTTGTGTTGGATGCTACAACACAATAAAGTTTTAAGATTTTTATTTTTCTGTTTTCTTTGTTTTTGAAGCTAAGTTCCAAAATATGAATAACACAAGTATCAAGAATCTAGGAATCGAGTACACTAATTTAGACACAATCAATTATTATGAATAATAATGTTGAGTGTATATTGTGTAAAGTGACTCCAAAGTGCAGAAACAAGAAAACCGAATGAAAATGGATGATATGCAAAGTCGAGGCAAGTGTTGAACACTTTGTCCTTAAATCGAATTTGCCTCGCAACGGTGCCTATGATTTATGGCAATCAACTCCTAAGATACAACTACTTCTACTTGTGTTGGTAGCACTTCAAAACACAAGCACAACGAACCAAAAATAGTTTTGTACTCCAAATGATGAAAATGAAATGAAAAAACCAGAATTTCACAACTAATTGCAAGAAATTTGGTTCAAGAGATGAATATATGAGTTCAGTGTATTTGCATATCTTTTTTGTATATTAAAGGACAACATCCAGAAGGTCTTTTTTATCGTTGATGAAGTGTTGAGAACGAAGAGGTGTGGAACCAAATCGTGCAACACTTCCAAAAAACATGCTTGTTCGCGCTTATACCCAAGCAATCGCATGGTTTTGACATGCTGCGATCGCAAGGTACACTTTTGAAAGACAGAATTTAATCCAGGCTAACCATGCGATCGCATGGCTTTGTCTCCTGTGATCGCATGGTAAGACCAAAAAATATTCCGCTTAAAAATTCAGCAAGTTGCGATCGCAATATAAAATACCCATGCAATCGCATGGTCAAAAATTGACCCGATTTTGTCATTTTCCGTAATTTCTCATTCATTCGATATTAGTTTCGAGATGCCAAATAAACTCTTCAACATATGCAAAGAAATTTGAATTCTATTTTCGTGGCACCGCCCCCGAGCCTCCATGAGGGGCGCTGCCCCCTCGACCCCGCGACCTGACCGGGCAGGTTGAACCCCATTTTTCCGAAGCGGCGAAGTAGCAAACTATTTTGCCTAAACGGATTGGGTCGGGTCTATATATTTTGGTCAAGTTGATACGAAGTCACTTTAGTTGATTTTAAACATTTAGTCAATTTATCGAATTCTTTAAACCAATTTCCAACAAATAACTCAGTAAATAATCAGTCTCATGCAGCTAACCAAACACTTCACTAAAATGGTTTAATTTATCTATGATAATATGCATGTAATGTTCATAATATCGTCCAAGGTCACTTAAATTTAAGGATTATCTGGTCGGCACACTTCCCTTACTAGACAATTTACGAGAAGCCTACCCAGTGTACTTGTAAGTGCACGATGTGGACCTTTTGCGAACGATGTCAGACCCAAAAGAAATCGTAACAATCACTCAACTTTGCTCAAGATTTCTGCCGTTAGGAAATCAGAAAAAGTTGTACATGAGCCTATTCATTGGAATCCATCAGGTAGTCTCTTTTACCCAAAATGGATTAATGATTATCATAATGAGAAGCTAAAACAAGGCAGCAATGAAGCAAGGCGCGCTCTTTAGTAGTTGGATAGCCACAGAAGAAAATGAAATTAAAAATCAAGAAAAACACGAAACTGGCAGTGTATATATAAATAAAAATAGAATAACATCAGAAAAAGAAAAAATGAGAAAAATACCTTCAGAAGATGATCTTGGAAGACTCAGCTTCAAAGGAGAAACACTTTTGGGTGATGAACAAGTTGAATGATTTGGATTGACAAAAGAACATGGTGCTCTTGGCAGGATTGAAGGTTTTGAGGGAAACCGGAAGAGGAAACTGTGGCTGCTGATTAGTGAAGAAGCCATAGCCAGACACAACACCCAACACACTCTTATTTATCCTTTGCAGCCGTTTTATGTGTAATAGCTGTCATCTTATTTTTCACCCTTATACCGCTTTTTTTTGCTGTAGAATTCAACCGTAAAAAATTTTAATTGATTACAAAATTGACAAGAATGAGAGAGAGAAAGAAAAAATTTTATTTGAGGGAAGTTTTATTTTGATGAATATGAAAAAATGAAGGAATTGATAGAGATATATAGATTTTTATTTGAGAAGATCAACCGATAAAGATGCAGTGAACGAATAAAGAAATATTTTTTTCACAATAGAATGGAAAGAAAAACTTTTTACAACAAGAATTAAAAAATTTTAAAAATAAGTAATGCTTTGTCTTTTAAAAAAAAAAATAAGTTCTTGAAATAAAAGTTAGTATTACTTTTTCTTTGACAAATATATCATTTTTAATTAAGTTTAAAAGTTTCTATATTTACTTTTTTTTCTTTTTATTAAGCTAGCCAAACGCGCATGTATTATACTAAAATTTCATTGAGTCCTTGTTTGAGAAAGTTAAAAAAGTTTTTAAAAAGTAACTTTTATCAAAAAATTTGTTTAAGTGTACCCTAATAATATAATAACAAGTTTTATTAATCTGAATTCTTTTATTCTAGCATGAATTTACCTCCTTAAAATAGGTAAATAATGCTTCTTAATGGTTGTCAAAAACTTGGAGTAAACAAAAATCAATCTCCTTATTCTACCGAGAAACCAACCGTCATAACTCTTACTTGAACGAGGTTTGTTTCTTCGAATATATATATTCGATGGTGTAAAAATATATATCATTCTTGTAGTCTATGATTATTCTTTCACTCAACTTTAATTATGCATTGAGGAAGTGTGAAATGTCTAGGTAATTTTCAACCCTTTTTTATGACATGTTTGATAACTTTCAATTCTTTCTGAAAATTTGCATTTTTCTTATTCAACCTTTTCAATTTGTTATTAATATATTTTTAAATAATTTTTATAATATCAGACATCCTCAACTTTTTAATTAATTGTAAAGTGTCCCTAATAACAGATAATGATGGATTTGTCTTCTTCTTTAAATAAATAAAAAAAAAGTTAAAAACAAAACAAAAAAAAATTGCAAAAAAAAGTCTTACAACTTTTTAAAAAGTACATTCCCCACCCCACCCCACCCCACCCCACCCCACCCCACCCCACAAGATGGAATAATAAAAGAGCATCATGCCCCCTCTCCCGCTCTCGCTCCCGCTCCCCGCCTCCCGCTCCCGAGCATGGCACAGTGGTAAAGTATGAGGGTTACAGTGCATCGAATGTTCGAACCCCCGCAACAGCTGAAAAGAAACATTTAAAAAATAATAATAATAATGTTGAAAGGCAGATATCCACAGGAAAAAGAACCGTCGAATGATCGGTCCAAGTGTGTATAACTAGTGACCGCATCCGAATTTACCTAGATGGCGAACTAGGGAGGAAAGTCACCATTTCTCAGGATTAGTTAGACGAAGCTTGGATACTTGAGTCATAAAAAAAATAAAAAAAATCATTTCAAGATTCGTAGTTTAAAAAATTTTAAAACATACATTGAGAAAAATAAAAAATTTCATAAGAATCTTTCAAGAAATTAACTTGAAGAGCAAACCTTCTGTAAGTTTACTTAATCTGAGATTCAGAAGCATCTTGGCGAATACCAAGAGTCTTTCATAGATAACTCACAACAGAAGATGAATAAACACATGAAACCCTAAACCTATTTTTCACTTTTTTTTTTTTTGAATCCTTGAATTTTAAGAACCTGATGCAGAACCACACCCCACGGCAACAACCATTAAAAAAAAATCTTCAAAATGTTGAAAACTCACAATGCAAAAACAGAAATCGATGTTTATCTTTATATAGATATTTTGGATTAAAGTGAAAATGTAATGAAAATGAAAGAAACTCACATCACCATTTTTAGTTATAGTGAAAATGTAGTCGATCTTAAACTTGATAAATTTTATAGTACTAATGATTCAAAAATGATCTAATGCCCACAGTGAGCATTAGATCATTGCCCACTAATGAATATTTAATGACAGGTTTAAGGAGACGAAATTTTCTCCATTTTAAATTTGTCACTAATGACAAGTTGAGGGGTTGTGGTGTGTTGGTGGCGGCATAAGGGAGGTGGTGGTATGAAAGTGATGATTGTGGTATGTGGTACGTGGGTGGAGGTAGGGTGTGTGAGGAATAACATACCTTGTACTTTTTAAAAAGTTATAGATTTTTTTTTACAAATTTTTCTTAATTTTTTTTTTTTTGTTGTTTTGAACTTTCTTTTATTTTTATTTATTTAAATATGAGTATAAATTCATCATTATTTGTCATTGGGGACACATGAATTGCAATTAATTAAAAAATTGAGGATGTCTGGTATTATAAAAATTGATTGAGAGATAGATTAGTAACATATTAAAAAGATTGGAGACGAAAATTATAAATTTTTCATTCTTTTTTTATTCCTGGCTCATTTATAATGTAAATCGGACAAAATTGAACGAAATTAAATTAAAAAATCGAGCTTTTATCAACTACATTATGGTACTATACACTCCCACTTACACCGTCACTTACACCTGCTTATGTAGTAAATAATAATTTGACCAAATATTATATTCCAAAAGTCAGAGGGTAAGTAATGATATAAGTGAGGATGTACAAGTAACATGAATCCTAATAAATTATCAACGGAATAACAATATCGATATGGTTGTGCCAATATAATAATAAAATATTGATGCTCATTCTTGTACCTAATGACAACTCCGTCTTATCTATTGATTAAAGTAAAGGAATGACGTCGTTTTGGCAAAGAAATAAACCTACTCCAAATGCGACTACAGTGCATTGGGAGCGTTGTACCTTTTTTCTAAACAGTTGTACTATTTGTTGTAAGAACAGAAGGGAAAAAAAAAAAATTGACGGCTGGATTTGAAAGAGACGAGACTCTGTGTGGAATCCAATCATCCATAGCTTAAAGATTACGCTGTTGTCTTTATCTGTCTTTTCTTGAATCTTGTGATGCAAAAGTAAAACTCATCTGAACGAAAGAGGACAATACCCAATCCCACCCCACCGCACCCACTCACATTTTACATGCGTAAATATATAATTTCTATAATATTAAACCATGTAATGGAATAAGCACAAGGAGGCTCAAGTCAGCTGAATAAAATCTCTCTATTCTGTAAGTACTGATTTGTAAAACTCCTTTTTTATTTCGTGAATCAGTGTGTTGGTTTACAATATTTTGTATATAAGTGCGAGTGGGTTTGGGTTTGTAACTTGAATTGATTGAGAAATGAGCTAAAGATTGCATTTGAGATTTGTGTTCTTACTGAATGTTGCTGGGTGTTTGTTAAATTAAGATTTGATTTGATATAATTTCTTGTTGCGCATGGGTTTTCTGTCTTCGGAAACAATATATTTAAGTTTTTCCTAATCTGACTTAAATTAGGAATGAAATTAAACTTTTTTTTGTGAAATTTCTTCAATAAACTTATTTTTATAATCAAATTTATGCAAGAAGATGGAATGCTCTCAATTTGTGTATTTGAGTAAAGGTGAAGTCCTGGGGATAATTTCATTTTTGGCAATCTGAATTAGACTCTTGGTATTGGAATTGTAATTTCCCTGTTTAAATCTTGTAACGATTTTGTAACAAAAGAATACTTGCAATAGATCTAAACATGCAGATATAACAGATTTAACACAAGATATGGTGACCCAGTTCAGCCAAAAGGCCTAATCTGGGAGGCTCAGTTGAGGCAGCCCACGCACGAAAGATTTCACTATAACCGAATCGGAACAGTTCAGAATACAACAGAGATGACAAATCTTATCAGATTTGTCACAAACCAAGCGAAACAACAACTCTTTCAACCCACCAACACAAAGTACTGTTCATCACTAACCCAGCGAAAAATACCCGAATCTATCAATTAGATTCTGTATTTTTCTCGTCAAGAGAATAAGCCTATTTCAGCCCAAAGACTTTAGAGGTGAAAAATAGAAAAAGAAGAAGGTTTCCTTGAACCCTAACTCAGACGAAAGAAGGAAGAAGACGAAGGATTCAGACGGGAGAGAGAGAGACTAATTATCAGAAAAGTAAAACTCATCTGTAAATAACAACTGTTCACTCCTATATGTATCAGAAGTCAGTGGAGTCCAGGTGTCACGTTCTAATTGGTAAGGTGATCAGCTGAACCATTCATAAAACGCTTCCAAACAGAAACGCGCTTTCATCAATGACCACATTTCATCCTTCAATCTTCACCTTGGTTCATAGACTGAAAGCTCCCTAACTCGGTTATGTAAATCTCCTTTCATGCAAGACCACTCCTCAATATCATCATAGCCTGGTACCTGCAAAAAGTTCAACCATTATCAATATGTAAAAAATTTAAACAACTTGCAAATTTACTTACACTTAATGTTTTAGTTCCCATATCTGCTGGATTGTGATCAGTAGATATTTTTTCCAAACTTATTTCTTTATTTATAAGTTTTTCTCTAATAAAATGAAACTTAACATCTATATGTTTGGTTCTTTCATGATATATGGGATTTCTACACAGATATAAGGCACTTTGACTATCAGAAAAGATGCAAACTTTTTCATTTAACAAGTTCAATTCAAACAGCAAATTTTGTAACCAAATGCCTTCCTTAACAGCTTCAGATAATGCAATGTATTCAGCTTCAGTACTAGATAATGCAACAATGGATCTGTCGAGATTTCCAACTTATACTGCTTTCCCTAAGGTAAAGTAATAAGCGCTTATTGATTTTCGATTATCCTTATTTGCAAAGAAAATCGGAATCTACAAAACCAATCAAATTTAAAACTTTACTTCTATGTTCATAAGTCGGACTGTAGACATCGGAACCTTTATATATCGAAGCAACCATTTGAGAGTCGCCTGATGCGACTTAC
Source organism: Forsythia suspensa (assembly GCA_023638005.1). Classification (NCBI taxonomy): domain Eukaryota; kingdom Viridiplantae; phylum Streptophyta; class Magnoliopsida; order Lamiales; family Oleaceae; genus Forsythia; species Forsythia suspensa. The sequence goes on along the minus strand of CM042674.1, from coordinate 30,280,404 downwards.
CAGGATCTGCCCATGAACTTTCTTGAGGAAACTTATAGCATAAGAAAGATCGGGGCCTTGTACTAACCATAGAATACATAATGGATCCAATTGCATTAGCATAAGGTATTTTATTCATTTCAATTCTTTCTTCTTCAGTCTTAGGAGACTGATTGCTGGACAACATAAAATGAGAAGCAAGAGGCACATTTACAGATTTAGAATCTTTCATACCAAATTTGCTAACTAATTTTTCTAAGTAATGAGACTGAGAAAGAATTAGTTTGGATTCAGATCTTTTTCTGGTGATAATCATACCTAACATTCTTTTTGCAGGACCTAAGTCCTTCATATCAAATTCAGATTTCAGAGTTTCTTTAATGCTATTGATTTCAGACAATTTAGGACCAATTAGAAGCATATCATCCACATAAAGAATCAAGAAAACTTGAAACCTTTAGTTGTAACTTTATTGTAAAGACAACTATCATAACTACTTTCTTTTGAAGCCAATTTTAGAACAAAAGTGTCAAACCCGATATACCATTTGCTGGGTGCTTGCTTAAGTCCATAGAGGACTTTTTCAAAAGATGACCAATTCCTTTTACCTTTAACTTCAAAACCGGGGGTTGAGACATATGGATTATTTCATCTAAATCACCATGTAAGAATGCGGTTCTTACATCCATTTGCTCTAGTTCCCAATCAAATTGAGCAACTAAAGCAAGCATAAGTCTCATAGTTTTATACTTCACTACAGTGAAAAAACTTCATTATAATCCACTCCTCTCTTTGAGTAAAGCCTTTTGCAACTAATCTAGCTTTGAACTGATTGGTTCACCGGAATTAGACTCTTCTTTTATTTTAAACACCCACTTTACATTAACAACCTTTTGAGATTTTCCCTATTAACAAGAGTCCAAGTGTTATTTTTATGAAGAGAGACATTTCCTCTTTCATAGCTTTCAACCAAGCGCGAATCCTTACTACTTATAGCTTCTTCATAGGTAATAGGCTCGAATTTTCGGTTTCTTTTCCAATAAGTAAAGAAAATTCATTAATCCTTCAAATTGTATACCTAGGATTTGGTTTTATAACCTCCTATTCCTATCTCTTGTTAATTGGTAATCATCTAAGCGTTGTTTCTTCATGCTCTATGCCATCGATTCGAATCAAAACTACTTCACCTACATCATTTATGTCGGGGTAAATTTTCAGGTGCAGTATCTTCCTGATCATGATCAGGAATGTAGACATCAGACTCAATTTCTTCTAAAGGCTCTTCTAAAGGCTTCACCTTAATCTGATTACCATCCACAGTAGTTCCCTCCTTAATTTCAGATTCAAGACATGGCATTTCTAACTCATTAAAGATAACATCCCTACTGATTATTATCTTAACCCCTTTCTCCCCTTTTACCCACAATCTAAAGCCTTTTACCCCATTAGGGTAACCTAGGAAGACACACTTTTTGCTCTAGGATCTAGCTTTCCTTCTTTTTGGTGAGCATATGTTTAACCAAAAATTTTTAGGTAAGATAGATCGAGGGGTTTTCCTTTCCACAGTTCTTCGTGGAGTTTTAGGCAGATTGCCTCGAAGGACATCTATTTATTAGAAACACAGCAGAGCCACCGCTTTCACCCCAAAACCTTTAGGGACTCCAGAATCGATCGAGAAACATCCGACTTTGTTCATTATGGTCCTGTTTCATTCTTTCAAGAACTCCATTTCTTTGAGGAGTGAACCTTACTGATTTATGTCTTAAGATCCTTTGTGCATGCATGAAATTATCAAACTCTTGATTACAAAATTCTAACCCATTGTCGGTCCCCAAGAATTTTAACCTTCCTATCGCTTGATTTTCCATCCGGTTTACCCACTCTTTGAACTTCGGAAAGCCTCACTCTTAACCTTTAGGAAATAGATCCGGGTTTTTCTAGTATAGTCATCTACAATTGAGAGGAAATATTTATTTCCTCCATATGTGGGATTCTTTTCAGGACCCCAAAGGTCAGAATGAATATACTCAAGAGGAGCTTTGGAGGAGTGAGTACCAATCTTAAAACTTAACCTCGTTTGTTTACCTAGGACACAAGTTTCACAAAAACAATTTTTGACACTTTATCCTTCCCAAGCAAACTTTGTTTCGCTAATGTAGACAACCCGTTCTCACCGATGTGGCCTAACCTTTTATGCCATAGATCTGTATGATCAGTTTCAGCATTACACAAGAGATCAGAGTCTCTTATTGCTGTTTTCCCAAGGAGAGTGTATAGTCTACCCCTTTTGACACCTTTAAAGATTACCAAAGACCCAAGAATTAATTTCATGGTCCCATCTTTAATTTTACACTCATAACCCTCGATCATCAAGAGCTCCTAAAGAAATTAAATTTCTTCTAAGACCAAAGAATATGTCTTACATCCTTAAGAGTTCTAATAGTGCCATCATGTAACTTTCTAACTGTATGGTTCCTATTCCAACTATAGGACGAGTTTGGTTATTTCCCATATAAACATCCCCACCTTCACATTGTTCATAACAACTAAAGGCATTTCTATCGTGGACACATATGATATGAACAACCGTAATCAAGAATCCAATCGATGATCACATTGATAATCGAAATAGCATAAACTTGCACATCATCGCAACATTTGCTTGATTTTCGGAGTGAGTACTATCTCAGTATCTCTACTTTTTCTTTTAAAATCATAGCAATCTCTTTTAAAATGTCCAAGTTTTCCACAAAATGATGACATTTTTACCACTTTTCGACTTGGACCTAGATTTTCCCTTTCTTTTCCTTTTTGATTACGATTATTAAAATCTCTTTTTCGCCTTCTACCTCTTACAAACAAATTTTCTTCCTTATTTGAGTGCTCATTATCTTGTTTAACTTCTAATTCTTTAGATCTTAAGGCATCAACAATAATGGAAATGGACAAATCATCTCTACCATATTTTATCACATTTTCACTTCTTTAAAGTGATCAGCAGAGAATTCAACAAAATAATGTACAAATCTTCATCATCAAACTTTTATCAACAATAGACAAATTTTGCACAAGTTTATTGAAATCATCAAGATTTATATCCGGATCCTTTGAGGGATCCATTTTGAAACTAAAGAGCTTTTCAAGAAGATAAACCTTATTAGGCGAGTTTTTAATCATAAACAGATCATCCAATCTTTTCCAAAGTTCCACAAATTGCTTTTTGTTCAAATGACTTGTCTCAACACATTATCGCTTAAATGCGAGAAAATTGAACTATAAGCAATTTCATTCATTTCAAGTATAGTATCCGGTTTTGCTTTGAGGGTTTCTGGTACTCTTGAGGTCCTCTGTAGCTTTAGAGACCACTTTGTTGTACCGCAATCTGCCTTCATCTTTTGTTTCCATAAGGAGAAATCCCCTTTCCATCGAACTTTTCAAGTTCGACCTTGAACCCATGATGATTCTCGTAAAAGGGTGGATTCTTGGAAACCCTAGAATTTCTAATCAAATTTTATATATATAAAACAGAACCAACAATCTAGATATGAAAGCCTTTCAAAAGACAGAGTAATCACAGCATGCGGATAAAGAGTTTCAAGGTAAGAAGTCCAAAGAACATAGAAAGAGTTTCAACTATAGCATATATTCAACACAAAAGTCAGATATAACCAAGATAACTTTCAATAAGCAAAAGATCTAAAAGATCTTTAACGGAGATGGACAGTTTTTACCATAAACTCCAAGAGGCTGCTTTAACTCCTACAAGCAACAGAAAAAACTCGATTAGTATTTTTAACACAGAAAACACCAGATTTAGTTACCCAAGATCTATGTTCTTTAGGGTCTTTACAGAGCCAAGAACCCTAGATCTTGTATCGTTTATTAAAGCGAGCCCTAGAACAAGGCTCTGATACCCAATCATAACGATTTTGTAACAAAAGAATACTTGCAATAGATCTAAACATGCGATATATGATTTAACACAAGATATGGTGACCCGCCTCGACCAAAAGGCCTAATCTGGGAGGCTCGATTGAGGCAGCCCACGCATCGAAAGATTTCACTATAACCGAATCGGAACGATTCAGAATCTTAGTCAGAGATGACAAATCTTATCGATTTGTCACAAACCAAGCGAAACAACAACTCTTTCAACCCACCAACACAAAGTCTTCGCTCATCACTAACTCAATGAAAAATACCCGAATCTATCAATTAGATTACGTATTTTTCTCGTCAAGAGAATAAGCTATTTCAGCCCAAAGACTTTAGAGGTGAAAAATAGAAAAGAAGAAGGTTTCCTTGAACCCCAACTCGCATTTGAAAGAAGGAAGAAGACGAAGGATTCGAGACGGGAGAGAGAGAGACTAATTATCGAAAAAGTAAAACTCATCTCAGAAATAACAACTGCTCACTCCTATATGTATCGTGTCGGTGGAGTCCGGTGTCACGCGTTCTAATTGGTAAGGTGATCAGCTGAACCATTCATAAAACGCCTTCCAAACAGAACGCGCTTTCATCAATGACCACATTTCATCCTTCAAATCTGATTCCCCCTTCAAAATCTCAATTCCGAGGCCCAGATCCTGCACCCCATAAATGCAGCGGAAAAACTCATCTTCTTTAGGAAGAAGGAAAAAGTCTGATTATAATATCCCAAAACAAATGGGAAGTATCAGTATACTAAGTTACTAACTATTGCTTCTTTCTGAATTGGCTTTGCAGGTTTTTGTTTTAATGTGCAAGTAAGCTCGTCGCTGGATGCACGATCTATGTTCAAGTAAGATATCATTAGAACTCTGTATTTCCTTGAAGCGTCTGGTACATTTTTCTCCCATTCAATTTTGAAGCAAGTCTGTATTATTTGGGAATAAGGCTATTTAATATTCCATTGACGCATCTCTTATCGATAACAAAAAAAAAAAAAAGGTATAATGTTGCTCTTAATCAATTGCCAGTTCTTTATGTTTGTAAATTAATAGTATCTTCTTGGCTATTTTCTAGGTATACAATATGTGAAAACAGAGGTTTTTTCATTTTTGACTTCTGTTGTATGTAGATATTTTAGAAGAGGACTTTTGTTGGATTAGAGGGTAGAAAACAAGCAGCATTTTTAACCTATAATCCATGTTTGGTAAATGGAATATCGTATATGGAGTTAGGATTATGTGTACTGAACAGATAAGATTTAAAACTGAGAAATTTTTGGCTAAGAATTTCACCTGTTGACATTAAGAGGTCAAGATGAATTTCATTTCTGTAAAGACAATAGTTCAATAGTAGTGATTTAGTTCGTCATTCTTTTTGTTAATCAGAGAAGTTTCACTGATTGACACGTGAAGGGATCCTTTCTCAACTTTCCCTAATATTTCATTCATGACATTAAAGGGATTGTGTTCAACTCTTTAGCGGATGGTAGCAGGACAAGAATCAGGATAATTGAAACATGGATCAGGGCTGTCTGTGAACTAGTTAATAGATATTGAAACAATTGTTAGATAATAAATGAGAATATACGCCTACAAGTGGTAGTGGCATCGATTGAGCATACATTAAGGGAAGGATGACTTAGGTTAGGTGGTTAGGACATGTTTTCGTAGACCTAAAGAGATTCATGTTCATACGAGTGAGGCGATCTCAGTACAATAGGTTAGAAGGAGGGATGGACCAAAACTAATATGACTAGTTGTGGTTGCTAAAAATCTAGTTGTTTAGATCTTCCAATAGATCTTTGCAATGAATTTGCAATGAACCATTAACAGTGGTGGAAAAGGATTCATGAGAATATACGCCTACAAGTGGTAGTGGCATCGATTGAGCATACATTAAGTGAAGGATGACTTAGGTCAAGTGGTTAGGACATGTTTTTCGTAGAACTAAAGAGATTCATGTTCATACGAGTGATACGATCTCAGTAGAATAGGTTAGGAGGAGGGATGGACCAAAACTAATATGACTAGTTGTGGTTGCTAAAAATCTAGTTGTTTGGATCTTCCAGTAGATCTTTGCAATGAACCATTAGCAGTGGTGGAAAAGTATTCTTGAAGTAAGTTTCAAATTTTTTAGGAACAAGGCTTGTTCGTTCTATTGGGGGTGTAATGGATTTGAGGTTAGTAAAATAGTAAGTCTTCAAGCTTGGTTTTGATGATTTGATCCTGTAAAAGTTCTAAACCATGTTAATGAGAACTTTTGCCATACACCAAGTTGTTCAAGCTCAGTGAGCCAAAAAATTAAGCTAATTTCAGGTTAGGTTCGAGTTGCTTGGTTTCACTTGTGGATGTACTAGATTTGTCAGTGTATCAATCAAATGTTAACCAATGGTCAATAGAGTCATGGACTAATAAAAAGTCTATCCGAGTTGAGTTGAGTTGAGTTGAGTTGAGTTGAGTTGAGTCGAGTCGAGTTGTAAACCTACCTCGAGGGCTCTCACATTAAACCCCTAGTGAGACTAAGAAGCCTCCTTCATTATACGGGTCTAGCTGGCTGACATGTTCTTTCCAAATGTCGTCTAACCATTTCTTGACAGCAAAATGCCAAAAGCAGCCAAGTACATTGTGTAAACAATGCCAAAATAAACAGGAAATGTTGGGAGGGAATTAGGTTATACTTTTGGATAGCAAAATTATCCAATATGTCCTCTTCGATCGGTTCTTCCCATTTATTTATTTCTTAATGATGAAATAAGTTCAATTCATCAGATTTTTGCTTGACGTGATATTACCAAATGAAGATGTAGACTATCATATGGATTACTACTATAGAATGGTACAGGATATTTCTGTATTAAGTAACCATCCATCAAACTTTGATTTGGCCTTTGTTGCTTCTTTACGGATCTCATTTTCTGATAATTAACGCACTCTCATGCATGTTTCTTATCTAGCTGAGTTAGTATTTATTACCTTACAATTTTTGTCATTGGTACTCAAAAGTTCAGCAACTTCTAGTTATCTGTTTTTTAAGAATTGTGAATTTTGGTACTTAAATGTTCGTGAACCTTCAACAACTTCTTTCCAGTCATCAGAAATCTTTGCCACTTGTAGTGCTTTATGAGAATTTCCCTGAACATATATTTGAAGAATGTTCATCTTTTCTTTTACTTTCTATCTCATAATTTTGAGTTTTTTTCTTCTGCAAATTAATTTTAACCAGTGATGAGGAACCATTTGCCTTCAAGAAGATGCACGAATTCTCCGCAGTCGATGGGTTTCTGCAGATAATTGAAGAGTCGGCAGATATGATAAAATACGTGGCCAATGAACCCTCTGTCGGGCTTTATTACATTCAGCAGCACACCCAGAATGCAGTGCCCAACCTCATTAATCTCAAGAACAAAGTTGTCGAAAAATCCCATGAGACAACTTTGCATACAGAAGATTTGGAGGATTCTATTACCATGGTGAGGTCAATGAAAGAATATGGCTTCCCGATTGCTGATGATATGAGTCGAGAGATTAAAAAAACTCTTTCGATCATGTCAAAAAGACAACCAAAGAGAGGATTGATAAATAGCTCAGGTTTTCGTATTGGAAGAACCAGCTCTTGGTCTCCAGCCACCTGGGGCCGTAATGCAGTTCAATCAAATCCAGGGGACGAGAGGTCGAGTGGTTATCTATCAAGTGTTTTTCAGTCTGCGAAACAAAGAGCCGGAAATTTCAAATGGACTCAAGTCGAGTTGAAAGAATCAAGCCTTCCTGAGGGTGAGAAGCTTTCGTCCCGTGTTAATCCCACACTCGTAGAGGCGGTTGATGGCTCGTCCTCGTCAATGTTGGAGGCCGATGCTGAATATTTGCCATTATCAAGTGAAGTTGATGCGCTCCAAGAAGAATCTCGACTCGATAAAAGTTCATCCCATCAAGAATTGCTCTCATTATCCGAGACATATCATGAGTTCAAGGCTAATAAAGAAGCGAAACTTGAAGAGTGGTTGGGAGAAAAAGCCAACGGGGTTCGTCGTTGATTTAAATAGAAAAAAAAAACTACATTAAACGGAGTTGGTGGTAATCTGGTGAAGTATAATCTTTGTACCATAAGAAAGAAATATGATAGAAATGAAATTTGTGTTTGAATATTGACCAATAACTATGTTTGAATTTTGGAAACCTAATTGCTTGTAAAGTTAATGTTGTAGTTTGTGGTATTGTCTTTATTGTTATACTTCATTTGTTTTGCTGTCCAAGATAATGTTTTGTCGAGTAGTCCTCGATCGAAGATAATTGATTTAATTACCAAAATTTAGGAGATTTGATTGTATTTTCTTTTTTTCTTTTATTTCCTATTTATACTATCATAACCTGTATATATAGTAGGCAATATATTGTGCATAATATACAAAGAAAGAATAAATTCTCTCCTCAAAATTGTGTATGTTGTGTTTATGGTATTAGAGTATGTAAATCTTGAGTTGAAGTCTTGCTTCATTAATTTAAATGAAATGTGTACATGCTATGAAAAAATGAATTTTGCTTTCACGTGGTGAGGAGAATGTTGAAGATAATATTTAGATGATATAAAAAAAACTTCGGCTCCGATCTCTAAATCATTGACTTTGCAATTTGTGTTACATGTTCCATTAATTTGTTGTCCATCAATAAAATAACAAAAAGATCTTAATTGAGTCGCTAAAATCTTTCCCTCTCATTGTGAATTTCACGATCTGACTTCAGGTACGACAATTTACAGTACTAGAAAATTTGATGGACTGTAATACCTTGAAAGGGATGCTACTTTGATACAAGCTCAAACCTCGACAATAAGTCGTGATATTTCTTTTTTTGGTTGATGATAAACTAATATTGTGACATTATAGACTTGGCCACCCCAATTTTCAATATTTGAAACATTTGTTATTATCGTTATTCAGAAATATAAATGTTTCTTCATTACAATATGAAGTTTGTAAATTGTCGAAACATCATCGCACATCATTTCCATCCAAACCATTTGTTTTTGTGCATAGTGACATATTGGTACCGTGTTAAGTTCGAAATATTACTGGGATTAGGTTGTTCATTACATTTATTGAGGGTCATATTCAGGCATGTTGGGTTTATCCTCTAAATGAAAAATCAGAGGCAGCTCAAACATTCAAAAATTTCTATGCATTATACAAAATCATTTCCAAACCAAAATACGTACAGACTTGAGAACCGACAATAGAAGAGAATATTCAATACCATTATTTGGTACCTACCTGTTAGAAAATGGAATTATACATTAGTCATCTTGTGTGGATAGTCCTCAAAAAATGAAATTGCGGATAGAAAATATAATCACATGCTAGAAGTTATATGACCCTTAATGCAGGGACGAATCCGGGATTATAGTTTAGTGGGGTGAGATGTTACGTAAAAATAATTTCAAATAAAAAATAACGATAATATTCAAAATGTAGTACTTTTTTTACAATTGTTGTTTGCAGCTTCTTATATTTTGGAAACGTCAGATAATAGTCTTATTATCAATTTCATTAAATACATATTTTTCAATATACATAACTAAGCTATCATTCATCCATTGGTCTCCAATCCGATTACGCAGTCGATTCAAGCATTTATTCAAGAGCAAAACAAGTAAAACCCACTTAATACTCATGACTTATCCAAAAGCAAAAATAACTATCAAAAATAAATAATAATATTAACAAAGAGAGAGTGAGTAGCAAAATTAAAAATTTTGTTTCTTCAATATGTTGTTCTTCTTCTTCCAAAATGCCAAATGTGGATTTTGATACGTAGTGCCAATTTGAGTTGAAAAATATAAATGTTTCTTCATTACAATATGAAGTCTGTAAATTGTTGAAACATCATCGCACATCATTTCCATCCAAACCATTTGTTTTTGTGCATAGTGACATATCGGTACCGTGTTAAGCTCCAAGACCAGTGTCACAAACAAACAGACATTCTTCGACAGGGGGAGATGCCAAAACAGTTGTTGAGCCTGTAAATGAGCTTCGTGTCTATTCAAGAAGGCACCCACCACGAACAAAAGATCAAGTGCTACCTTGCTGCCAAGAGCCATCTCCGTGTACAGAACCCGTAATTCGAATTCCCTCCTGTTCAAGTCGCTATTCCTAACAATCCATTAAATTTTGAACGTGAGACAATATATAGTCTTGATATTCCAATTGCTGTTAGAAAAGGAACTTGTTTGTGCACCATTCATCTCATTCCTAAATAAGTCTCATATCATAGACAATTGGGACCTTATAAGGCTTTTACTACTAATCTTTCATGTATAGAAATTTCTAAAACTATACAGGAGACATTCATTAGTCATTCCAGTATGGAAGGAGGCAGTCTTGGAAGAAATGAGGGGACTGAAAAAGAACAATACTTGGGAAATCAGGAATTTGCCTGAAGGAAAATAACCAGTGGATCAAATGGGTGTTCACTATGAAATACATAGCTGATGCGTCAATTGAGAGGTACAAGGCAAGATTGGTAGCTAAAGGGCAATACACAAACATACGACATCGACAACTTAGAGACCTTTGCTCCAATATAAAAAATGAACACAATATGTGTATTGTCATCTTTGAATTCAAACTACAATTGGCCTTTACACAAATTGGATGTAAAAAATGTGTTCCTTGATGGAGACTTAGAAGAACAAGTTTATATGGAGTTGACACCTGGGTTTGAAGAAAAGTATGGTTCGGGTAAGACTTGTAAGTTGAAGAAATCTTTGTATGATCTCAAACAATTTTGTCGAGCATGGTTTGAAAGGTTTACTATCTCCATTCATGGATGTGGTTACATTCAGAGTCCAAGTGATCACGCTATGTTCTTTAAACATGAAATGGTAACAATGCAATTCTTATTGTATGCGTGGACAACATCATAGTGACACGAAATAATGCAATAGAGATGAACATGGTAGAACAATTTGTAGCTCGAGATTTGAAGTCAAGGAACTCAGCTAGTTAAAATATTTTCTTTAAAAAAATGGTATATTTGTCTCTCAAAAGGAAGTATACAATTGATCTTCTCAAGGAGCCGAGTATGCTTGGATGTAAACCACTAGATAGTCCTGAAATGTAAACTAAGCGATGAGACACTAGGAGCATCAATGGTTGTGGAAAGATATCAGAGATTTGTGGGAAAACTCATTTATTTATCCCATACAAGGTGAGACTTAGCATTTGTCGTTAGTGTAGTGAATCAGTATATGCATTCTCGGAAGGAAGAGCACATGGAGACAGATTAAAGATTTCTGAGACACTTAAAGAAAACTCATGGAAATGGATTATTATTAAAAAATAAATAAAGTCACATAAGAGTTGAGGCCTATACTTATGCTGATTGGATAGGGTCAGTCAGTGAAACAAGATCGACTTTTGGATATCAAACCTTCGTTGAAGGGAATCCAGTAACTTAGAGAAGCAAGAAACAATCAGTAGTTGCTAGAGGCAGTGTTGAAGTAGAGTTTAGGGTGAGCAAGGGCGAGTGCTCAAGGTATTTGTGAACTACTCTGGTTCCTCAAGGAACTGAAGATGGAATTTGAAACCTCGGTGAAATTATATTGCGACAACAAAGTAGCCATCAAAATTGCACATAATTCAGTACCATGGTCTACGTGGTACGACAAAACATGTAAAAACTGATAGGCGCTTCGTTAAAGAGAAATTGGAGTCATGACTGATTTGTATACCTTATATTCCTAGTGAGGACTGTTGTCGATTTTAATTCCGTAAGTAGACGGATCATTAACAAGTAATATAATGATAAATAGAGTGTCGAACACATGAGGGCTGAATTTTCTACCTCTTATACTTTAATTAATAATAATTCGATTCAAGAAAAACACAATCAATTATTAAATTCAATTCTAACTAAATCTAATTATATACTAAAATAAGTAATTAGAATTATACAGAGCTTGGAATTAATCAAACTTGAAAGGTGCTAGAATTCCGAATCCACCATTGTTAACATACTTTAACCCTCAATTGCTTGTTTATACTCAATTCTTATTTTATGTTGACAATCGGTATTCTTTATATATTAATTTGCTTCCTCGATACAAATTAAATCAATTCTCATCTGTGATCCAACTATATCTCTATGAAAGATTTGAATAGATAAAGAACGCAACACAAAATTAAAAAAACCACCAAATATTGCACAAAGTATAGAAGTATATCTCTATCTCCCATTGGACTTAATGTCGTTTGTTAGTTGAGCTAGACACATGTAACATCTCTCGGCATCAACACAAATCCCAAGAACTATCCTAAAATTGGCCAACTTTTAGAATAACATTAGCTCAATAACAAACAATCAATAAAATTAAGAACTTAGACCTTAGTTAAAAATTAATGATCCAATTTTAATGAATAGTCTTTACGGATGGTCAATCGATTATATACTTATATGTGAATCTAATTATATCTAATTAAATTTCGAACACGTAAACATGCATTAATTCACAAAGATCATCATATAACGATTTCATAGAGCATAATGACATAGACCATCAATTATAAGACTACATGTTATTTATTACCATGTGCTAATTTATACCGAATCTTTCGAAAGAAATATAAATTACAAACACGTTTTAGTAGTGATCAAGTATTAAAAGCGGAATTAATGAATAATAAACAATTAACCAAAAGCAAGAATAAAAAAGAGCAATTTATTATATTAAAAAGTTAACAAAGTTTCATCAAAATTCTAGCAACAAGAGTTTAGCCTACCATGTTTTGATTACGAAAATACAAAATAAAAAATGAATACATAACCCGGATATTTTACAATAGAAGCTGATACAACCCTTAATCTTGAATCTCTTCAACGATCTTGGACGACGCTATCTTCTTCTTCAAAATCATCAAAAGCTCTAATGATTTCTTGTAATTCTCCTTCCAAGAATTTGATGTTTTAGATGTGAAATTCTTCTAAAGATTTGTGTTATTTATGATTTGGAACTCCCATTTCCTTCTCTAATAATGTGTATTTATAGAGCCAACAATTATTCTAAATTAAATACAACAATTTGTGTCTAAAAAGGAGTCTAAAAGAAGCACAAACACATAAGAAGCGTCTGAATAAACATGTATATTTAAAGAAAGTATCTTTAGTATTTTAAAGAGCATTTTTTAAACATTTCAAAGAAAGATCTTTATTTCCACTCTTTATTTTACTTTTCTCGAAAGCGTTTAATATATTTCTCTCTCTCTTTTTTATCATGTATTTTCTTCACAATTTGTATATATTATTTAATTAAAACCAACACATCAAGTATTCAAAATTGAAATTATTTCAATACATTTAATAATGGAGAGTGAGTTTGACTCTCCAAATGTGGAGAGCCAAACTCACTCTCTAAATTAAAATGTTAAATTGGAGAATCTATTGGAATAAATTTTAAAACTTTGATTTACATTAAAGAAAGAATCATGTTTAAAGAGAACATTGGAGATGTTACAGGAAAAAAAAAAATTTGCTTGGCCGAAATGCTTGAAAGGCCCACGATAGCATAGAAGGAGAAATTAGACATCTGCTTATAATTTCAATGGCCCGCAATCGCAATGAATTTGGCCCATGCAATTCATCCTCACTTTGCTTCTTAGTCCCCATTTATTTGCATGATAAGTCCCCAATCTTTATAGTATTTCTAATTTAGCCCTCAAAGTTAAACTTTTATTTCAATTCTATCCTTATATATTTTCATCTCAGGTCCATAAACATTTGGGTGTTTGCATGTTGGTCTCCATGCTTCCACTTTTATATCAATTTAGTCATATTTCTCCAATTTTCCACCAAATACCACCAAACTCGGATTTTGACCTACAATAACAAAATTAACACATAATTAAATAAAAGTACATTCAAATGCACCCACAATAGTCCACTTTAACGGTCTAAATAAGTGCAAAATTACACTTATCAAGGACTAATTAGCCAATGTTGTTACTAAAGGCCTCTAGGGACAGAGCTATGAAAAATGCATTGGCAAGTTGGACATTCTTGATATCTTCAAGCCACTTTGAGGGGAGTGTGAAAAAAAATTAATTGCATAGAATTGATTTAATTACCAAAAATTTAGGAGATTTGATTGTATTTCCATATGTATATCATAACCTGTATAAATAGTAGGCAATATATTGTGAATAATTTCTATCCTCAAAATTGTGTGTATTGTTTGTACTTTGTATATGATTTGCAAAATAGAATTATGAATAATAAGAAAATTTTACTACAATAAGATTTTGATTTCTTTGATTAAAAATTAACATTACACTTTTACTATTCTAAAGTTCTATGAAACTAGAAAATTGCTAATATAAAAGTGTAATATGCATTTTGTTCCGATTTTGCTTTATTTACCACTAAAAAATTGACTAATTCACGATTATTTCTTCTTGGTTTCATCGCTTAGATTTTTACAATCACGTGCTTGTTTGGTTCAAGTTAAAATCTGCCAAAAATTTGTTGTTAAAAATCAACAATTAATTTTAATTACACATTTTATAAAACCCACAACATTTATATTCAACCACATATTACATCAACTTTTTGTCAAAATAAACTTGTTCATACAAGCTCTAAAAGAGTCCTTGTGTACAAGAATTTTTTGATGAAGGGTTTGTACCAACCGTACGCTAAGTTTTGCTAAAATCAAATTTTAACAGATTTTAATAAATATTGAGAAAATATATAATTAAAATATTGATAAAATATAAATTCCATAAAAATTAATTGACTTTGACTTGAAATTTTTAACAAACTTTTAAACAAAACCAATAAATACCTTAATTTTGTAAAAATGTAATGTGATAAATTTTCTTCCCTTGTTACCAGTCAACACCAACACATCATACCCTTCTTTTTAACTATATTTCAGTCCAACTTAGACATATTGTCGAGATTATTATCACATCTTTAACTTGTAAATTTTGTAAAAAGCAGTCAGTCATGTAATTTAAAGTACAATATACAAAATTTTAACTTTTTTTTTTCTCCCGGTACTAATAAACCAAACATGCTGTTAACTTATCGACTTTCCTTTCTGCGGTTAACATGCTGGTTAAGGTTCTCTTAACCACACTTCAAAGTAAAAAGAACATTTGAAAAAGTCAATATTTATGTAAAACCTCCATAACCATTTGGTTTCTACTTTTCTATCTTTCAAAAGATACCCTCCAATCTTCTGTTCAAAAGATACCCTCCAATCTTCTGGTCCATAGAACTTCTTTCTCCCACCATCTTCCCGACTCTCAACCAAGAACATTTACAAGAGACGCAAAGCAAAGAGATAGTAATATAATTGGTAATGAGATTTTTGTTGCTCGATCATGTAGAGCACGAAGAAATGAAGATCTGCATTTATCGCAATCCTTGGATCCGTGTGTGCAGGCTTCACTCCCAAATCCCAGCATTGTACACCAGAATGGTAATTCAAGTCCCTGTAAACAACACAATTTCACGGCAATTATTGATGCCATTCATTTTCCACCTTTGGATATTCAGACAATGAGACAATACAACACCTGTTATAATACTTCTTGGCCATAAGAGCATAAGAAAAACAGGCTTGACGAACTCATATTTTGCACCACATAAAGAATGACCAAAAATAATTCCAACTATAGTAACATTTATATAGAGCAGATGCATCTCCAATGCATTCATGACACTTACTATGAATTGCTTAGATGTACTGTAATGCAGGAAACCATTAGGAACTTCTGTAAGAACAAGAACAGTAACAAGTAAACTCAACTCCTAGTATCCACCAATAAATACAAGACAACTGGGTGCACAATTTGGAGACGACAATGAAACCACAGAGGGTAAGAAATACAAGGCCGATAATTAGGATGTTAAGAAATCTGTGGTCCATGCATTACAAGAAGATGATCGAAGATTATAATCTCATCTCCTAAAACTATGACCATATCATTGCGTTCTTCATACTTGAAATTGAGTTTTTCTGAATGACCCTTGGTCAAAAAAGGGTCAAACTTGAAAACCTCAGTCGGAAGAGCCATCGACAATTTGAATAGGTACGAAAACGAAAGTCACACCGCAATACTTTAGTCACTAAAATAAGCTGCTAGAAGAAAATCCATCCACGAGCTCAAACAGTGGTAAGCACTCACAGTATATGATGCCGGAAGGCAATCATTTACACCATAACTGAAAACAAAAGAGAGAGATATAAAAGGAAAATCTTTTGAGCTTGATAAAAAATATGGAAAAATGGACTTTTCCTCAATATCCTTTCTTTTCCAAATCTGTACCTGCCGTAATTGTTCAGGGTAAGTTTCTGTGCGCAAGTGGACTTCATCGATCATTTAACCACATAGCATGTGCACTTCATTGATTATTTAACCACAAAATGATCACATCAACCGACTAAATATTTTTGGCTAAGCTAATATGATGTTACAGAGCTATGTGCCCCATCATTAATTATGCTAGGTAAATGTATTGCCACGTTAGTTGCCGAAAACAGAACGCTGAAATCCTATTCATTCCACTTAATTTTCCTCTTACTTGGGATAACCAGTTCAAGTGGACTAACTACTTACATGACAGAATACACCACTAAAGGAATTATAAAACCCTCAACAAGATATCAGTGCAAATTTGGCTTTCAACGACTGTCTTCACTCTCTTAATAATAACAAATTTGTAGAAGGTGCAGATAAATTTGTAGCAAACACTTAATTGTTGAATAATGCCAATGCGTCAGTTTCAATACCAGCAGATTGAGTAACAAAGAAATTAAATTTAAAATGACAAAATTAAAGTTGATATTATTCAACAACTTGGAGGCCAACAAAACATTGACCTTATGGGTTTATGATAAGCATGAAAGCTCATTAGCAATGTATATAAGCATGTAAAATGGGCGAATTAAAACTTACCAGAAAAAAAAGAGAGAGCCAACATATGACAATATCAGCTACTACAATTTATCCGTAAACTGCCAAAGACCAGAATTTGTACTGGAAGGAGGAAGAAGTTCATTAATAATATCCTCAAAGATATTCTCTTCAGTAGAGATGCCGTTATGGCTATCTAAAATTTCCCCTGCATAATTAGGAGGGTTAGAACTAGAGATATATGAATTTGGAGGCACCAGGCTGCTGTTACTGTTTAATGCCATTGTCCCAATATTTGAACTTGGCGAAGGAATAGGGCTATTACTCATGCCAAAATGCTCAGGTTTAGCGCCACCAGTAATGCCTACGAACTCACCAATATTTATATCTGAAAGACAGAGGCTGTTGTTGCTACTTAATGCTCTTGTGCCAGTATCTGAACTTGGAGTCGAACCACTACTATGGCCAAGATTCTGAGGGCTACTTAATGCTCTTGTGCCAATATTTGAACTTGGAATCGAACCACTGGTATGGACAAGATTCTGAGGGCTACTTACTGCTAATGTGCCAATACTTGAACTTGGAGTTGAACCACTACCACGGCCAAGATTCTGAGGGCTGCTTAATGCTCTTGTGCCAAAACTTGAACTTGGAGTTGAACCGCTACTACGGTCAAGACTCTGAAGGCTACTTAATGCTCTTGTGCCACTATTTGAACTTGGAGTCCAACCACTACTATGGCCAAGATTCTGAGGGTCCTGACTGCTAATATTCCTCACCAACATTGTACCTACATCTGAATTTGGAGGATCCTGACTGTTATTGCTGCTAAAATCCTTGCTCCAAAATTTGTACTTGGAAGAGCCCTCAAGCCATTGTTATGGTCCAAATTCTGAGGGATTGCACCACTGATATCACCCACTAACTTAGCACCAAAATTTGAATGTGGAGGAGCCAAGTTATTATTACTGCTTAATGATCTTACCCCAACATCTGAACTTGGATGAGTCAATGACAAACCATTACTGCTGTCCACTTCTCTAGATTCCACACCAAGATTTAATCTAGTAGAACTAATGCGAGCAACGACTTTAGTGCCAACTTTTGCATTTGGAAGGGAAGATCTATTCTTGTTGCCCACAATTTTAGCCTTTCTGAATACAAGTTGAGAAGAAGAAGATACGTGAGGGAGAGACAAGTCAAAAGCAGTCAAAACTAGAAAATAAATGAAGATTCCTGCTCATACCTAATCATCTTCTGTTTCATAGAAGCTGTTTTTGATTTCGATGTACCTTTAAGAGAAAAGGAGAAATTGTTAGCTCCAGCCTCCAGTTTTATTTCAGCCACCTCTTGGCATAAGAAAAGTCATGGTCCACATACAAAACAAAAGTTGTTCAAGTCATGCACAATCGACACCTACATGGATGCAGACTTTAAGCTTGTACATCTTTTTTCCCGTATTCCCCATTATATTGTTTTCTTTAATGTTTTGATTCAATTTTAAATTTTTGGGCTTTTTGCAAGATGTAAATCTCATGAACAATTAAGACTGAATTACATTACAGTCATCATCACCATGGTGCCATGTTAACCTAATTGACTCATGTTTCTTTTCATTTGAGTATGCAAGTAAATTCAAGACATCTTCCGTCACTATTATTTAACAATTTAGGCTTTTAGCTACAGAAGAACTCCTTTGATTTGTCTTAAACTAATAAAGTTAGACTAAATAGGAAATAAACAAAAAGCAAGCACATTTTAAATGCTGTCTTTGTAGGAAAGTTGATTTCATGTTTTAATTCTTTCCCCAATGGTTAACAGTATTATCTCCACCTACTGATTAGAACTATCAATTTTCCTTTTTCAATTTTTCTTATCAATGAATCATATGTAGACAGCTAGCATGAAATATTAATTCTGACTACTGAAAACATTTTCCACATTATTTATATGGTTAAATATATAGAATCCCCAAACCCATTTTTCTCTACTTATATTAAAAAGTGGTAATTCCATATCTGTTTGGGTTTGTATTTTAAACCAAAAAGAAAAAGGTGCACCTTTCTTCCATCATATCTTCCATTGATTCTGTTTGTACAGAACATTATCAATTTATAAGTACTGACCAGAAATGGTGTTGCTTTTTAAGAAGCTATGAGCATATATTTATTATGTTAAGTTCACTTCTTCTATATTTCTAAGTTAATCGGCCAGTGAGGAGACATTATTAGTTTGAAGAAATTTGTATATATACGTTAGATTAATTTTTATATAACTTTTCAATTGAAATTAAACAATGTTGAAAAAGGCACAATCCGAGACATTTTTCCTTCATGAGTCGAGTAAGCCTCACCGTAAACCAAAAAAATGTCAAAATTATTAAAATGCAAAATAAGCGCTTAATAAATCATAAGCAATCTTCAAAATACATAATAGAACAATTTAAAGTGTGCAAACAAACAAAATAAAAATCTATAAAGTAACAAAAAAAACTATTACTTTAGTTGGTGTGGCCAATGGACTATTCCCAAAATAGATCTATGAAAAACACAATTGTTAATGGCTTAGTAATAGCTGATCTCAAAGGCTGGTTAATCACATAACACAAATTTTAATGTTCAGTGGGCTGGGTCAACCAAAATTATTTTGATTTAAGTTTTTTTCTTTCTAAGAGGTGGAATAATTGGGGTTTTGAATAAGACGACCATTTGATTTTTGTGAGCTTACACCTAAAGCAAAGTAAATAAGTCTGGAGAATTAAGGCGCGCACACCTCATAAGTCTTGAGGCATGTGCCTCCAAAAACTGCCTCACAATCAGTGCCGGAGAAGTGACGTTATTTGTTTACCTCACTTTGAGGCAAGCCTTAAGGAGGGCCTCAATCAGGATTTTTTCTAAACACTGAAATTAAGATTAAATTGATGTTTGTTCAACGTAATATAACTATGATACCTATACGTATATGTATCTATATTTTCAGACACAAGTTGCAGTTATACTTTTATAACTATAGAAGTATCCAAAGATTTTAAAATCTACTTAAACACTATTCCAAGCTTAGTATCCTACTCCACGTGGTAATTATTTAAACCTTGACACCTTCCAGTACCATGTATTTGTTCTTCGGTGTATATTAGTGGTGACATGCAACGGATTGACAAGCCAAGCAATAGGAAATGCGACTACCTCCTAAACCAACCATGTATATATTGTTGTAAAGTAGTTAGAGTTAGCACTTCCAAACAAGTAATTTTGTTCTTTTTTGGGTTGGGGTAGGGCTAGGTAATAATTCGGTCACTTTCGAAGTCGTGTTTCTTTTGCATGCCTAATCATAGTAAAATATGATACATTGACTGTGATATTCGAAGTATCCCTAACTATATAAACAATTAAACTACGCCTAGTCTTTATCACCCTTAATGAGTAAAATTTAAGTTGAATATAAATGATGCAAGTTCGAAAACTTGAATCAATAAATGATTCTATAAACTATGCTCTCATTTTCAATGAACCACCTGATGGTCACATTGACCTCCATACATGTGGAACTTACATGAATAATTGTACTTGTAATCCAAAGGCAATTGCATAATGATGGAAAAAGTGTTATACATTAGCTTAAGTTCCTTGTCAGTTTCCTTAATAACAAGAGTTATTTCGAATAAATTTTCTGTTTAAATCGAACCCAATTTCATCATTTTTATTTCTGGTTGTTTTTCGTCATTTTTTCTAGCTATGCATAGGTGGATCAATTGGGTACTATACAGAATACAGTCTTACATTAACTGTCATTTTAGTACTTTCTATCTTATGCTCTATACGCATCTCTAAAGTTATTTAGGGTACTCAATGCAAAGACTTCCACCTTCAACTTTTTTATTTTTTAGAACTCGGTGTTGTTTTCCAACTTCTATGATATAAACTACTGCCTCAATCTTTCTATTAAAGTAAAAGGTAAACAATGAATATTATCTAATCACATATTGATTTCAAACAAATTAAATAACAATTTTAGGATAACATAAGCATGACCCCTGCAATGAACGGGCTTATAGTTAATTAACTAAGAGAACCCACCAGGTTTCAGGGAACTTGATGGTCTGCCTTTGCTCCTCTCAGCCTTTATTGAAGCAATAACAGAATCTGCAGCTGGCCCCAAACCTTTTCTCCCAACGAGCTTCACTCCAAGCTTCTCACAAAGATAATTCAGCCTCATAGCATCACCCCCTCTCACCTCTCTCAGCTCCAGAGCTTGCTGTTTAGATAACAGGGTATAAAGGTGAAACTCCTGGTGCTGATTAAAATGACTCTGAAGCTGCTCAAAAAGTAATTGATTAGAATGCTGCTGATCAGGCTTTTTTCTTGGCCCACTATATAACACCCTTAAAATTGCCACTGAATCAAATCCTTTTCTTCCAAAAATTACAGAAAAGCTACCAAATTCCAGATCAGGTTCCCTGAATAAATCTGCAAGAATAGAAGCACAAACATATGCATTCTTAGATGGGTTTTTCTCCACTTTTACATTTGCGGCTCTAGCTCTAGCATAATTCACCATGTTGGCAGCTTCTCTGAACCCACTAAGGAAAGCACCATGCATAGTTGCAGGATAGCGCCTACTTGTGGCTTCGCCAGCAAAGAAAAGCCTTCCTTCTCCCACACTCTCTGCCAGAATATCATAGTCATCTCCTGATGCGCCAACTGCAACATTAGAGTAAGAGCCCAAGCACAAGGGATCAATGCCCCATCTTGTACAGACAGTTTGGATAGGATCAGGGACTTTAATTCCTTGCGGTTCATAAATATCTGCATTGCAATATACTTTGTCACGTTAAAGCGGTCAACATATTATGAAAACACATTAGAGAATTCATTCCCTGAAACATCCAATTTTTGTTTCACCAATATCGATAGTTTCATAAAAGTAGACCTTCCATCTCGATTTCCTCGTCAATATTTTTTTTTCCCCGTTATCCTAAAGGAGATGTCCATATGACAAACTCTCATGGAACATATATGGTGATATACTTGCCCATTCTACAACTGATGTTTGAAATGAAAGAAAGAAGTTAAAGAAAATTTAAATTTCATAAGGCTAAGCTCAAGAACTTGATAGTTTCAGAAACCCAGCTATCTAATGATTAAGTTTTAAGCCTAAAATTTCAGGATAGGGTCCTACCAAAAAGCAGCTGACCATAATTGATCAGTGGTGAGTTCTTGGTGAAAGGAGGCCAAGCACTTGGAACATATGGAATATATAGGTGAAATTTAACCCAAAACAGAGAATAGAAAAGATACGATTGTTTCTTTAACTAGTGTGTTAAAGTGGCATATAAAACTGAACGGGAGGAAACTACCAGAGAGCATCCAAGTAAATACTGAGCACAATTTGTTTTGCATAAAAAGTCGAACAGCAATACATGACAATTTTACATGGCGTAAAGAAAGTCAATACATATGTATGTACCTTTAAGAATCTGAAGCACCCTCTCCACGGCATCTGGAGGGGGCATGGTCTCAAACTTGTGAGCAGCTTCTCCTGCTACTAAAGCAATCAAGAGTGGACCACCAGCAACAGTTGCATAGCTGTAGAAAAGAAAGAACTCTCCCCGACAGCTAGGATCATCAGTAAGATGCCCAAATGTATCAAGATCAGTGCCCCAAAAGACTTCTGGAAACAGCATTGCAACCTTGTTTAAAAGGCCAAACCCCAACCTCTTTATTGCATCGAGCTTCCTCTGGGGCAACTCGGGACAAACTTGATAGAACCACTTTTCAGAACCCCGAGTGGAACTGTGCAAAGAGCCATATCACCCTCATAAACCTGATTCCCGGAGAATACCTGCACTCCATCGCTGCCATAATTAATAACTTGCACAGTTTTCTCATAAAGAATTGGAACATTCTCCACCAATGCTTCAACCAGTCTTCCATTTCCTCCAGGAAGAAAGCAGTGTTCCCCTCCCATATCATAGGGATCGTCTTGATCCCAAAATGCAAGTGAAAGTTTTGAAAGCAAACCAGCATTTGCATATTCCAAGTTTGCAAGATGCCAATTGAACAAGTTCATCTCCTCTTCACTAACTGCATCTCCATGGACCTGCCAAAATGTCTCCAATGCAGCCCCAAGAGAAACATCCTGTGAAACATCTCCCATCAACTTCCTAAGCTTGCTTACCCTATCCAAAAGTTGATTATAAGCAACCTCCACTTTCTCATCCAAAATGGGGTCCACTGGTTTCCCGTCCACTTTATAAAGCGGGCACTTATCCCTCACCTTATGAAGTGTATATGACAACTGCCGTGCCAAAATTCCAAGTGGATTCCCCAATGTACCTGTTAACACACTCCCTCCCAAATCCGCAGCCGCCATCATATTCTTACCCTCCAACTTCTTTGAGTACACCCTCCCACCCGCACGCTTCCTCCCTTCCAAAACTGTCACCTTAAACCCAAAAGACATCAACTGCCTTGCAGCAGCCAATCCAGCAAGCCCTGCCCCTATCACAATCACACTCGGCTTACTTGGTTTCAATGGAATCCTCTCCTTTATTGCAGGTGCCACCCCAAAATTAATATACCCATGCGAAACCAAGTAATCATACGCAGAGTCCAACAGTGACAGACAATGTTTCGGAATACAATCCACAAACATATCCTTAGTCACCCACTTCGACGAGTTATCGCGCCACCTAGAAATTATATGATTCCTAATCAATATATAATTTACCTGCTCTATTCCGCCCACATCTTTAACCACTTCAGCATCTATTTCTTCGCCAATAAGTGAATCGCCTGGAAACCCTGCGCTCAAGGCTGTCAAGGCCTCGTCCGTGGCTTTATCATTAATTACAATTATTTCATCTGACACGTCATTTACAGTTTTCTTGACCATATTACTAGAAATTGAACTCTGGCCAGTGTTCATTTGAATTGAACTAGGCAAATTTCCCACCTGGGTTTTGTTAATTTGGGCTGAACTTAAATGCAACGCATTCCCAAAGCTAGCATTTGACAAAGAAGGCAATTTGTGTACCTGGAACGTAGACGTCGTCGGATTACGGGGCCTGCCGCGTCTTCTTTTTCTGGGTATTGGTTGTGAAAGGAAGTGATTTCGGACTAAATTGGGATTCATATTAGGGTGGTTTGCGTTGGAATTTGTATTGAAATTTGGGTTTGAAGAGGGTAAATGAATGGTGAATTGAAGGGGATTGCTAGACTCATTAGTAACATGAGAATGAGGGGTTTGATTTGATGATTCCATTTGTCTTTCTGAGGGGTTTCACTTGTGCAGAAATTTTTTAGTTCCCTGCGAGTTGGGACTTGGGAGGGTAACAAGGGAAACGGTGGGGATCTAAGGAACTATTTGGATGCCACGAAACTTTCAGGGTGGGGCGGCACATGGCCGCGTTGGCTAAATCGTTGGGTCAAACATGCCAATTAAGCAAATATAATATACTGGTTGTTTGGGTGAATTCGATTTTAAGTTTTATGATGTTAAATTGAGTAGGCGAACAAATTTTAAAGATGGTCGATTGAGGTGTGATAGATTGAAAAGGTGAGCAGATTGTATAAATGATTGGTTGAGGGAGATAATCTAATTAGAGAGATGGATTGAAGCACTAAATTTTGAAGGAAATATTTTGTGGGGAATGAGAGAAATTGAATATGTAGTCACACATGGACATTTACGTAGTGGAGTCATGATAAATATCTCCTTTATGGACAAAGACTTAAATATCCTTGTCGGTTAGGAATTATTTTTTAATAGACTATTAAGTTGGTTTAGGTATGTTAAGAATTAGTCTTAACAGACTATTAGAATTTGTTATGGTATGTTAAAATTGATTAAAGTTGTTAAGAATTACTATTAACAGTCTATTAATCTGTTACGATCTGATACAGTTGGTTATGGTCTGTTATTATTAGTCTATTATGAATAATTCATAACAAACCATTAAGTTGGTGAAAGATAACATACTCATGGTCGTTTATGGTCTCTTAAACTCAATGTAGTGTTTATCAATTAACTCAACTCAATATTTCACAAATTTACTCAAATTTATAGAAATTTAAATCAAATATCACAAGTTTATACTCAAATGTATATATATTATTATGATTTATACTACAAAATCTACAGTTTCTATCATAAATTAAACGAATAAGAAATATCCACATATGTTTGAGTTTCTACCATAAACCAAAAAATGAGAAGTGTTGAATTTTAAACTTGAAATTGGATTTCTTACACTTGCTTGAGACTAATGAGATGTCAATTTCTTTTCAAAATAATGAACTTTGAAAGTTCGATAGTTTTCAAAATAGCGAACTTTAAAAGCTTCTCATTTTCGATAGTGAACAAAAATTAATTTGAAATTATATAAAATGGAATAAGCAGGGTTTACACATGGATATATTCGGTAACTTTTTATTTTTTATTTGTATATGTATATTTTAAAGAAATTTTATATTATAAATTGGTCAAAAACCATTCAAATAAAGTGACCAGGTCATTTAGCCCACGGCGGTCTATACAAAAATTAGGTCAGGCCATTCGGGTAAAGTAGATAAGCTTTTAACAAACCACATTCCACAACGAATGTGCCTATCCACTCAAGTCAATTTAACTGACCGACAAATTTTTTATCATTAAATAAAGTAAGAAATATAGTAATATTAAATATAGTAATATTAAAAATATAAATAGCATAATACATTTAATTTATTGACGGAAATTTCATCAACAAATAAAATAAAAAGAGTACATATTAACGGAAATTTCGTTGGAAATAAAATAAAAGCTAAAAAAATAACTCATCGTGGGTAATATTAAAAGAAATAAAATAGTATTTGAATTTAGTTTGTATGCAATGTTCTAAAAGCGTAAAGCGTGGCTGAGCGTGGAGATCGAGCTTCAAATTTTTCGAGAGCTTAGGTGAAGCCTAGGCGAGACTCGAGAGCAAGACAAAGGAAAATGCGAGGCGGCGTGAGGCATGGAGGCCGAGTTTCAAGTGCGCTGTTTTATACTTGACTTTTTGTAACAAATGACTATATGTAACTTATAAAATTATATATATAAAGAAAATAAAACATCATCGGCAATACTGATAGTTTCATGTCAATGGTTATGTATGCATTTTGTGAAAATATATTTTGCACCTACTTTTTTTAAAAATTTTTGAATTTTAATACATAGCTTTTATATATATATAATTATTATTTATGATTGTACTGTTACCGTATAAAAATAATTAATTAATTTATTTATTTATTATCATTATTATTATTTATTAACTATTACATACACTATTAAGGAATTTAATCATATCATTGCCAATTTTAAGTAACAATCATATTATTTATTAATTTACTCTTTCTTCTCGCATTGAATGCTCACCATTTAAATCAAATCTATTTTAATTTCAAACCATATATAGTAAGATCATGGGTTTCTTATTTAACACCTTGTTTATTTCTTAATTAAGAAAAGATTCATATTAGGGTGGTTTGCGTTGGAATTTGTATTGAAATTTGGGTTTGAAGAGGGTATATGAATGGTGAATTGAAGGGATTGCTAGACTCGTTAGTAACATGAGAATGAGGGGTTTGATTTGATGATTCCATTTGTCTTTCTGAGAGGGTTTCACTTTTGCAGAAATTTTTAGTTCCCTGCGAGTTGGGACTTGGGAGGGTAACAAGGGAAACGGTGGGATCTAAGGAACTATTTGGATGCCACGAAACTTTCAGGGTGGGGCGGCACATGGCCGCGTTGGCTAAATCGTTGGGTCAAACATGCCAATTAAGCAAATATAACATACTGGTTGTTTGGGTGAATTGATTTTAAGTTCTATTATGATGTTAAATTGAGCCATGCGAAACAAATGTTAAAGATAATCAATTGAAAAGAGATGGATTGAGGAGATGAGCAGATTTTGTAAATGATCGGATAACGGATATGACCTAATTAGAGAGATGAATTTGATAAGCGCATTTTGTGCACTTATTTTGGCCTTTGAATTAAGCATTTTTCCCGTTATATAACTGATTTGCTACTTAATCTAATTATTATTATTTCTATTTCAATTTTGGACTCGTCTCGTGAATAATTGGAGAAGATTGGACGAAAATGGCAATAAATTTGAAGATATTTCAAAAGTATGGAGACTCAAGTGCACTCAATTGAAAGTTGAAGGACCAAAGTAGAGATTATATAAAGTTGAAGGACCAAATTGGATGTTATGAAAAGATAGAGGACTGAAATAACCAAGGTCTAAAGTCGAAGGACCAAATTGGTGGCTGTTGAAACAAGAAGGACCAAAGTGCAAGAACGCAAAAGATACAAGCTAGGCGAGCGTCCAACAACTGAAGACGAAACCAGAGGCAACATTGCCTTGCATGGGCGATCGCTCAGGAATAGCCTGGGCGATCGCTCATGCTAATTTGTTCTGCGATTTTTTTATTTCCTTTTTGTGCCCTAATCTAGTTAAGTAACTTTGGGCTTGCGGATTTTGGAATTTTGGGATCTTTTGATGCACAATTAGAGTAGTATAAATAGGAGTATTCACTCATAACAAAAGGGGGATTTTTGGGAGCCAAACTGGGAAGAAGACGGAAGAAACAAGAGAAGACAACTCCTGGCGATCAAGGGTTCTTTTTGAAGATTTCTTTTCATCAATCCATGCCGGGTTCTATCAACTCTTGTATTTTTAATTTAATTATGTTCTTCTAATTTTCTTTAGCCAAAGTAGACAATGAAACCTTGTTTTAGCAAAGTGATTATGTTGTTATTCGTTTAATTCAGTTTTGGAGCTTTAACGTTCATGGCTTGTTCTTATTGAATTAATTAGATAAAATTCCTTTCATCTTAAATATCATGTATTTTTTATTGTTAGAAATTGATTTAATTAATTCGTGCTTGGTGATTAAACATGTTCTATTAATTTCTTTTGATTTTTCGTCATCTTTTATTCGAATTGGGATACATAGAATGCTTAGAAAATCTTTGATTCTTTGTTTTCTTTCAATGGAACTTGATACGAAAAATACTTAAGTAATTTATGTTTGAAGCATAAGGGGAGCCTAAATTGGATTTTCTTCTTCTGAACTTAATTGATAAATCCTTCGGGACGACAATAGATTGATTTCGTGTTGTCATTTATTTTTAAGAATTAATCAATAACCTGGATAATTGCTAAGTTAGACAATGGTGGATTTCAAAACCTTGATATTTCAAACTTCTTGATTATTCAACGTCATTATTTTCGCATAATTACTTAGTTTTTAAATTAAACTCTGTCAACAAAAATCATTTCGACTCAACTAGCTTAGAATAATAGTTAATTGGAATTAAATTAGACCTTCCTCATTGCAGTCTCTGTGGGATCAATCTCGTTACTACTTTTCTATATTTCAATAGATTCGTACACTTGCGAGTTAATTAAAATTTGACATCTATTGAAGCAGTAAATTTTGGAGGAAATATTGTGTGGGGAAGGGGAGAAATTGAATACATAATGACACACCTGGACATTTACATAGTGGAGTCGTGATAAATATCTCTTTTATAGACAAAGGAGTAATGTTCTCCTATACCCGGTGAACAAGATGTAATTGCCCGGCTGGGTGATGTGGCGACATGAGATCACATGATGTGATCTCATGCCATCACATCACCCAAAGGGCAATTACATCTTGTTCACCGAGTGTGGAGAACATTAC
Source organism: Forsythia suspensa (assembly GCA_023638005.1). Classification (NCBI taxonomy): domain Eukaryota; kingdom Viridiplantae; phylum Streptophyta; class Magnoliopsida; order Lamiales; family Oleaceae; genus Forsythia; species Forsythia suspensa. The sequence goes on along the minus strand of CM042674.1, from coordinate 30,251,865 downwards.
TCATGACAAAGACTTAAATATCCTTGTCGGTTAGGAATTATCTTTTTTTTTTTTTTTATCAGTGTATCCCACCACACCGCACTATGTCCCGGACCACCCTCCCCGCCCCCTCGTTGATGGGTGGATGTAAATCGCCAGATATGCCCAAGTTGACCGGGGTTCGTGCACCCTTTATACTCCCTCCCCAATGGAGCCTTCCTCCATGGATATTACATCACCAAGCTGCTCCACCCATAATTGAGTATTACATCACTCAGCTGCTCCATCCAGGAATCGAACTCCCCACGCTGAGGTTGCGAGCCCTGCAATGCCCATCCTTTGCCAACTTGGGCATGCTCCTGATCGAATAGGAATTATCTTTTTAATAGACTATTAAGTTGGTTTAGGTATCTAAAGAATTAGTCTTAATGACTATTAGAGTTTGTTATGGTCTGTTAAAATTGATTAAAGTCTCATTAAGAATTAATCTTAACAGTCTATTAATCTGTTACGATTTGATCTGATCGGTTTATGGTATGTTATTATTAGTCTATTATGAATAATTCATAACAAACCATTAGGTCGGTGAAAGATAACACACTCATGATCGTTTATGGTCTGTTAAACTCAATGCAGTGTTTATCAATTAACTCAACTCAATATTTCACAAATTTACTCAAATTTATAGAAATTTAAATCAAATATCACAAGTTTACACTCAAATGTATATATATTATTATGATTTATACTACAAAATCTACAGTTTCTATCATAAATTAAACAAATAAGAAATAACCACACATGTTTCTACCATAACCAAAAAATGAGATGTGTTGAATTGTAAACTTGAAATTGGATTTCGTTCACTTGTTTGAGATTAATGAGATGTCAACTTCCTTTTAAAATAACGAACTTTGAAAGTTCGATAGTTTTCAAAACAGCGAACTTTAAAAGCTTCTCATTTTCGATAGTGAACAAAAATTAATTTGAAATTGTATAAAATGGAATAAGCAGGGTTTACACACAGATATATTCGGTAACTTTTTATTTTTTATTTGTATATGTATATTTTAAAGAAATTTTATATTATAAATTGGTCAAAACCATTCGGATAAAGTGACCGAATCATCTAGCCATTTACCATTATTCCCATGGCGGTCTATACAAAATTAGGTCGGTCCATTCGGGTAAGGTAGACAAGCTTTTAACAAACCACATTCCACAACGAATGTGCCTATCCACTCAAGTCAATTAAACTTACCGACAAAATTTTCATCATTAAATAAAGTAGAGAAATATAAAAAATTAAATATAGTAATATTAAAAATATAAATAGCATAATACATTTAATTTATTGACAGAAATTTCATCAACAAATAAAATAAAAGGAGTACATATTAACGGAAATTCCGTTGGGAATAAAATAAAAGCTAAAAAAAATAAGTTATCGTGGGTAATATTAAAAGAAAAATAAAAAATTATTTGAACTTAACTGTATGTAACTTATATAATCATATATATAAAGAAAATAAAACATCATCGGTAATACAGAGACTGATAGTTTCATGTCAATGGTTATGTATGCATTTTTATGAAAAATATATCTTTGCACCTACTTTTTTTAAATTTTTTGAATTTAATACATAGCTTTTTTATATATATAATTATTATTTATCATTGTACTGTTACCATATAAAAATTATTTATTTATTTATTTATTATCATTATTATTTATTAATTGTTACATATACAATTAAGAAATTTAATCATATCATTGCCAATTTTAAGTAACAATCAAATTATTTATTAATTTACTCTTCCTTCTACACATTAAATGCTCACCATTTAAATCAAATCTATTTTAATTTCATACTCTATATAGTAAGATCATGCGTTTCTTATTTAACACCTTATTTATTTCTTAAATAAGAAAATTTTATATTTTTATGATGGGTAAATAGCACAAAACGTCCCTACCTATTGAGGGTATTGTGGAAAACGTCCCTACCTTCAAAATTTTGGCATTTTCACCCTTACCTCTCTGATTTCCAAAACAAAACGTCCTTCACCCAAAAATATAGGGGTAAATTAGTCCAACCACTTTTTCACATATATATTATTTCTTTTAAAATTGAAGGACTTCCCATGCAATTTCTAAAATTGCACGGCAGCCCCGGTCCCCAAATCCTCATTCTCGCTTCATTGAACCCTACCCCTATAAACGAGTGCTCGATTCAAGACATATTTCTTGGGTTATATTCAACAATATACTTATAAAGAAAAATATTGTACATAGGTATTCGCATAAAGACGTGAATGTATGAGCAATCTGACCTTAATCGGAGTGCAAGTCTTGAGGATCATAAATATCCGATTCGGAAGAAAAAGAAGAAAAGGAGGAAGAGGAGGTGAGATATGGATTTGGAGGAGGAAAGCAAAAGAAAGTCCAAAGGCAAAGGCGTCTGGCCGGAGATGTTGAAAAGGGTAGACGAAGAGGAGGTGGAGGACTTGGTCGTCACCGAGTCGCTCGGATTGCACGCTATGTATTGACACACATCGGCCGACACGCTCGCCACTCCCACCATCGGTCCGCCGTTGAACACCATCTCTATTCGAATGATGCATGTTGGGTTTGTTATTTCACTAAACAATTATGCTTTCTAGTCTCAAATTTATCTACAATTGATGATGAAATTCATGTTAGAATCGGTTTGTTTCATTTTTCCATTAATAGAATTGATGAATTTTTGTGGTTCGATTCAAGACATATTTCTTGGGTTCTTGCATATGAATAGTAGGTTACTTTTTATTTTATTTACATAAATTCAATGAATAAATAAAATAAATAAATTAAATTCAATGAATAATGATTAGGAGAAAAAATGGAGGATGGCGTGGGAAGCACTTTCGTTTATAGGGGTAGGGTTCAATGAGCGTAATGAGGATTTGGGGACGGGGGCTGCCGTGCAATTTTAGAAATTGCATGGGAAGCCCTTCAATTTTAAAAGAAGTAATATATATGTGAAAAAGTGGTTGGACTAATTTACCCTATATTTTTGGACCGAATGACGTTTTGTTTTGGAAATCCAGTAGGTAAGGGTGAAAATGCCAAAATTTTGAAGGTAGGGACGTTTTCCACAATACCCTCAATAGGTAGGGACGTTTTGTGCTATTTACCCTTTTTATGATCATCCATTTTGTTCAATCTTTCATTAGTTTTTTGTTTCAAATCGGTGTTTCTCAGATTGTGAGATGGCTACGATGTGTAGTGATGGCAAATCCAAACCCAAATGCAAAAGCAGAATAGTGTGCACCCTTTTACATCTAAAGAAAATCATTGAGACAATAGAGTTTGATGATTATTGAATGTTACCGCATTATATTATGATGTATGGTGGTATTTAATTGCCTCGATTGACACAAGTGCGTAATCGAACATTGTATACGTGTATATACAAGTATACGATACTGCAAATTGTTACTTCAAATTAGTTCTTGGTTAATCATTACCGGTAACAAAGTTTTATTTAACTGTATTTCATATATGTTATATGTTACTTTAAATCATTCTTCTTACGAAATTGTATTTCAAATTAGTTGTGTTGCTTCAGATTGTTACTTTAAATCATTCTTCTTATGAAACTGTATTTTTTATATGTTAAATGTTAAAGAACATTCATTCTCAATTATGGTAATCATCCAAGAAGTTAGAAGATTGCAATATGTAATTACATGCACTTAATGATCAATGATTTTGTATTTTCTTTGCAATATTTTTCTAAGAATATTATTAATATTCGAAAAATTAATTTCTTAGAAAAATTGGCGTAAATGGTCCCACACCTTTGTCATCGGTGCAGAAATCATCCATAACATTTGTTTTTGGCACAGAAGACTCATAACCTATGTGTTTTGGTGCGCAATTAGTCTTTATTTGATGAAAAAGATAAATATGCCCTTAGTTTTAATTAGAAAAAATTGTAATTTAATTTCTAATCTTTGCAAAATATGCAAATGGGTTCGATAATTTTATTTATGTTAAAAAATTAAAGAAAACTAACGAGTTTTTTTTGAATTAACACTTTATTGACCAAATTGATAATGTACTAAATTATTTTGTGTATTTTACGAACTATTATAAAATAACTAAAATTTAAGCTCATAATTATTAATAAATATGTTAAATAAAATTATTTTTTTATTATTAACTAATTATATTATTTAAATTTTAAAATTTTATTTTATTGTTACAACATAAAAAATAAAAAATTTGTCACAAACTTGATGTTTAAATACTTTTATTTAATTGAGCTATTCATTTATTAACTACAAATATTAGAGCTCTAATTGTATTCTTTATATTTTAATTTATCGTTCAAAAATAAAGAACACATAATGTGTAAATTAATTTTTATTAGTATTTTTATGTTAAAAAAACATAATAAGATTGGTTCAATGTCATAAAATTATTTACATCATTTTATTATTTATTTAACTTAATTTTTATTCAAGTTTTTCAAATCACACAGCAATTATATATACCTAAAGCACAATAATTTTACATTTTTCTCTTATATAAAATTTAATTGACACGACAATAGTGATATATTGAAGATGTTAAATTAAATATTATTTAATAAATGTACCAGACATATTTGCATCTTTTACAAAATTAGGAATCTAATTACAATTTCTGTAATTAAAACTAAGGGCATATTTATCTTTTTCATCAAATAAAAATCAATTACGCACCAAAACACATAGGTTAAGAGTCTTATATGTCAAAAATAAACGTTATAGATGATTTTTGCACCGAGAACAAAGATGAAAGACCATTTGCGCCAATTTCCTTAATATTCTTATTTATGAAAATGGTGCCGGAGAAGAAATAGATACGCAACATTGAATTTGTTGATTAGACTGAGAAATTTTGAATTTCAAAAATAAGATTGAAATGAATTTTTGGGATAAGATTTTCAATTGAAACTGTTGTATTAATTTTCAAGAAGGTAATATTCTATAAATAACATAACTTTTAAATGTCAACATTTTTTAATTGAATACAATTATAAATTGATAATTTTTTATTATTTTATACAGATGAAGTATATTTTAATTTATATCCAAAAGCTAGTGTATGTGTGTAAATTTTCCAACATTTTTTGAATTTTTTGTGATATCCATAGAACTAGTGTTGTGGGCCTTGTGGCGGTCGGCCTTTTTCACAAATTCTTTGCAATTTTTTTTTTTTTTGTTTTTTTTTGGGGTTTACTGAAATGTGTGGGGATAAAAAGTATGTTCATTCTTGTACAGAAGGAGTTGAAAGACTGCCCAACTTTATGCTTGCCTTATTTGATCCATTTATGCGGCCTCTAAGCAAGTTAGACGGTTGCTTAATATCCATATTTAGGCAATGCCCCCACAATTTTTAAATCTTTTGTTCTAAATAATTTTACTAACGGACACTTCAATTGGAAATAAATAACTATTAAAAAAATTTCTTATCCATATAAAGAAAAATAATATAAAATATATTAGAACTATATATATAGTTAGTAACTTATTAAACAATATAGAGAGAATAAAACTTCATTAGTGATACTAAAAATTTCATTTGGTGATCAACAACTAAAATACTGTTGGTGGTTGTCGACAACATTATTGACAATATTGTCATTTATCTGCCATGATATCGCTATCAGTAATTTTATCAGAGTTCCAACATTTAATACTGTCGGCAATCACCTGATGAAATTCTGTCAATGATTTGCTCTATTAATTTTTTTTTTCTATTATCATTCTAAAAATGTACCTTCAGTGATTTTATCAAATGCCCAAGTTGCTTTAGCCGCCTCTATTGAATTTGCATGAGGAATCTTAATAGAACATGTTTAAAACATGAATAAATGGTTTACTACAGATGTTAACGATCAAATTATTTTAAAAATATCCATAGATATGATTACATCAATATTTTACTTGGCGTATATGTGACGATATAGGGTTCCATAATAAAAGCGAGTACACTTGACAAGACAGAGTCTCTCGAGAGTTGATTAAGCAATTAACAATCACTCTTTGCGGCCTCCGAGCCAACCCAATGATATATGCCAAGCCAGCCACACTATAGTTACGGAGTTCTACAAGCGACTCCACTATACAATGCTGGTTGAGCACGTAGCGGCGGACTAGTACGAACTAATTGTAATGTGACAATGGACAACAACATGATATTTGATGGTAACTAATATGTGGTGGCATCTCACCAAACTGCATTCTCACCTACCACTACTCGTATTTCTCTTTATATACATAGTTTATTCTCATTATACTAGTGCGATACTTTTCTACCTAATCGTTTTTTTTTTTTTTGGTTAATTTTTCTTTTCACAACCAATTTCAATTTTGACTTGAGCATTGAAGTATTTACGATTGTCGCCCCATCCCCATGGCGAAGGTTGGGCACTATAACGTTTTCTCTTAGTGTACAAGCGTGCATGTACATATAGGTGGACGGAAACTTAGTTTGTTTTATTGAGAGTGCGTCTAATAGAATTTTGAGGTCAATAGGCTAAATAACAAATTGAGTGACCAAGAAATATTCAAGCAAGAACATTTGTTTTTCTTGATGCAAAAACTCGGCCACATTTAAACTAAGTTGTACACATTGCCTTCACTCTTTTTCTTGATTTTGGCATAGATAATACATTATTGACCCTAACTTGTAGGGTAATGGTCCACCTTTAATTGTCCCATGAACATTGTCTTTACTCATTTTCTTGATTTTGGCGTAGATTATGCATTATTGACCCTACGGTGCATAGTAATGCTACAAAGCACGATACTTAACACCAATTTAAGTGGAATGAAGAATTCACTTTTAATTGTTCAATAAAATTGATAAATAATTTGATTCATTGGACAATTAAAGATTAATTTCTACTGTTACCTAAACCGATACTAAACACCACTATTGCTAGATAGTACAATTCTATAGTGCATATTTCAACTGTAAAGTATGTAATTGCAAAATTGTTCGTATTTTCCCTTTTCTTTGTCCATTTTCTTTTTACTTTTCAATTGGATCATGACAATCGTTAATTGCAGGAAGGGCGATGCAACTGATGAACATACATTATTCTTGTTTCACACCAAAATTTTCCGACAACAAAGTAGTTATGACATATTTGATAAAGTGAATAGTAATAAATCTCCTCAATTTATTCACAATATCAAAAAACACTAGCTGTGTTTTCAAAAATTACATAAACCTCCAAAAAAAATTGAATTTTCATAACAAATTCCTTCTTTCTACTAAAAAACAAATTTGTATTTTCCTGTTTATCCCTTCTATAATTTTATTACCTTTAAGATTATTATTAAAACATATTTAAAGTATATTTCTTTCTCTTTTTTCTTTTAAAGTATATTTCCTCTTCTGTTTTCTCATTTCTCAAAAGTAATATTACGCTTAATTAATTAAACTAGTTCATTTACAATATTAGAAGTAAAATAACATTTTTCTTATCATAATACCAACAACATTATAAAGTTAATTGAATAAGGTTAAAATAATGAGCTTTCTTCTAAGCTAAAAAAAAAAAAAAAAAAAAAAAAAAAATCCTTATTTAAAATAAAATTAAGAAAAAAATTTAAAAAAAGAAGAAGAGATTGTTCCAAATTTAATATAACGATAAAGATAAAAAAGAAAAATCATGTTTAATTTTGTCTAGAAAGGAGGCTTGTGATTTACAAATACGTCCGGCTACGTCCACCGTAGAGAGAGAGATATGTTCTTTCACAAATAATGTGATACATAGCCATGTTAAAAAAATTTGCCGCGTCAACTATGTCACACCAGCAATTAAATATAAGGGTTTCAACCCAATTAATCTCCCTTCCCTTCCCTTCCTTTTTCTTCACAGCCGTACTCCATTATTTTCTTCCCCCACCCACAAGAATCTGGTTCCCAAACCCCAATAATTCGCCCACTAACAATAATCTGGTTCTTTTTCTTCACAGCCGAATCCAAGAAAATGCGTAAATACACAACAAAATTTCTGAGCTTTTTTTTAAAATTATTATCTTGGTTGTTGGCAACAGTGGCGCAAGTCCGAAGATGATGGTGGAGAAAAAGTCTTCATATTTAAAATGATGGAGAAGGCGGCAAAGAGACGTGGAGGAGTGAAATTATTGAGGCGAAAATTCTCTCTCTAGACGAGGTGAGTTGTTATCAGCAGAGCAGGACGGGGCAAGGCGGCAGAGGAAGAGAGAGGAGGCGGAGGAGTTGGCTGCTAACAGTGGTGGATTTGACGAGACAACGGAACTAGAGTGGGGAGGACCGGAGCCGCAAGTGGTGAACACAGCGAAAGAAGTGTTGTTGAGACGGGAGACGAAAGTTGTGGGTCACAACGAGGGCAGTGGTAGTTCTGGCGAGGACAGGCGGTTGTGGTGGGTTAAATGGTGGTGGGTTAAATGGTGGTGGGGAATCTAGGGCACCTAATTTGTGGAGAGAGAGAGAGAGAGAGAGAGAGAGAGAATAAGGGAAGGTGAATGGCGTGGCGGGGCAAAAAGAAACAACTTAAAACCTCATTCATTGTACTATTTAATTCTATCGGTACCAAACGTGCTATTAGAGATGAACAAACAAATAATATTATTTTCAATCGTATAACTGTAAACTACATGCAAAACAAGAGCCAAATTGTAGAATTTTGGCTGTACAAGTTCGTGGATTGCAAATAACTGTAAACTACATGCAAAACAGGAGCATGTAGAATTTCGGCTAGGCTATACAAGTTCATGGACTGCAAATACCTTCCATAACCGCAAATTTTACATTTTCCAGTTTTCCTCCTCGTTGCTACATCAACTGGACGGATACTCTCTCTATCTTTGAGTATCCTTATCGTACATGTAGGGAAGCACGTTGGATAAAATTCGAGAGGTGAAAATCTCGAGTCAGAAACCCACTGCTCCACCAGAACTCAACTACGAATAATTTGAAACCCAACAAATCCACAACCCATGGTTAGATGAACCATAGGCAACTCCTACCCAATCCTATATTTGCCAATATCGTAGACTCTCTCTGAGTTGTTCATGTGACGTTGGAAATTTCACCGACAGCTATTTGGCATCGACGTCCTTAGCTCTTATAACCAAGTGCCCTGAGATTAGATGGGCTTAGTTCAACATGCTTCCCAAGCCTGTGAGAGATGGGCAAGAACAAATAGAAGGCATCACCGAAATGAGGTTTAATTGTGTAATCTATATATATAGACATATGTTAGAGACTATTGCAGAAATGCAGGTATAAACCGCTTTGTAGAAATTATATTGCAATTTTTTCAATTGAGATTTTCTTGAACCACGGTGCAGCAATTTACCATGTAAAATCCACAAATAGGGTTGTATGTAAATTAGATGCTGAAAGAGAATCAAATGTGGTACAGTTCCATGACAATATACGCACTGCCAAACATGCATATTTTGAAAAGAAAAAGGATGAGTATTTTCCAGTGTTGAATTTAAAAAAAAAAACACAATTATAAAACTTACCCAAGATCGGATGGAAGCCTAAAACCACTAATTCGTACACGCTTCAATGCATGAATCTGAAACAAGGACAAAGAAGTTTAGTGAATAACTATAATATGATGCACTTTTCAGGAAAGAAATTAGGCACCAATAAATACTAATACACAAAATTCAGTGAACAGAAACAAGGTAAATAAGAATGACAGCCAAATGACTGAGCTACACCCAAGCAATCAAGCACACATGAAACATCATACGGCGAAAGCACACTGAAAATCACATACTACCTGGAGTCCAGCATTTTTAACAAGTTCCCGCACTTCATGGTTTCTTCCCTCGTGAACCTGCTCCAATTAAGCAGCGGACAGTTTAAATTTTTTCCAATCACATGTCTAATTCAAGGGTTAAGACATTTAAGGAATGTATTTGACAAAAATTGCATATGCTTGGAATTTTGAGGAAATGGGTATTGAACAGGAAGTACAAGAGCAGGACTAGATATATAGACAAGTTCAGCTGCCAGCATATATGCAGAAAGGGATGCATAAATAAATGCATAGACACATACGATTACTGGTTATAATGCCATTTACCAGTACATAAATGCCCAAGACCTGCCATTTCCACACAATATTCCTTGAAGTCATTTTTGCTCAACCTTTAATGTGACTCAAATGCGGTTCCAGAAGACTCAATGCAAAATGTTCCATTACAACACAGACGGAAAAACCAATGCAAAGTCAAGAAGAAATCAAGATGCCAGCAGGAGAAACCACAAACGGCCATCAAGTGTTGCCGGCAAACTCAGCTTTCCTGGAAGTCATCTTATGCTTGTTTAATTAGTTGTCTTATGCATCATCTTTGGACTTCAGATCTGATTTTTTTCGTGGAATGCTGCTCAAGCAGCTTTAAAAAATCCAGATGCGAAGTCTATAGGAGACAAAATTATCCCAAAAAAAAAAAAAAAATTCTTTGGGGACACTAGCTGCGGATTCCAACCCAGGAAAAAGCAAAAAGAAAAAAAATGAAGCAATTGGGAATAGAATAATACCACAATCCGGAGTCGAGGTCTCGAAATATTTGGCTGCTGTGGTAGTAGCTCCACTACCTCGGGGGTGCAATGGACACCTTCTACTACTGTTCCCTCACTGATGGCAAGTAAGTGACGCTTGTTGACCGCACCATCAATAGTTGCAATATATCTGCCAGCCACAAATTTTAAAGTGTCAAAATCCAGAACACGGGAAAGCACTAAGCACATCATTTAACCACCCTAACAAGAATCATTAGAGTATGCAAGTGTAAAAGATTTATTTAAACAAGTATTAAATCAATTAAACTAGTGAAGTCCAAGTTCTAGTTATTGCTGCGAAGCTAGTATTATTAGCTCAGCAAGAAAAGGCAACTTCCCAACTCGCATTAAAAGCAGGTCCTATTAACAAATTATTAGCCATGACAAAGCAATTTCAAAATATCATTTCAAAGATGACTAAATGGTACGTGAATTTTCAGCTTCATGTTTGAGAAACATTCAGAAAAAAGAAAGAGAAAAGGTAAGTGGAACCTTACTCCTTTGATAAATTGGATGAAGGATGTGAAAGCTTCTGTGCGAACTCCCCTGTAATGGCACGCAAAGAGATAAATATGCATGGATTTATTCATCAAAGCAGACTTAACAAACATATTATCCATCTGTTACAAACACGAGAGACATACCATCATTTGTCACAATGATCAACCCAGTTGTGCCAACATCAAGACGACCAACTGTAAAGAGTCGAGGCTTTGGTAGCCCGGGATTCTGTTTATTCTAAGAAAAATGCATAAGAAATTGTAAGGTTTCAAGAAAATAGTTGCACAAAAAAATGCAAGCCTCCTAAAAAATAATGAGTGGGGCAGGACAGTCAACCATACCCAACTTTTCATATAATCATCAAATAGAGATATCACTGACTTTGTCTCCTTTTCTCCTGCTGAGCAAATGTAACTGCAATAATTTATGTTTTCATGTCAAGCTCACCAGTACATATAAATCAAAGGTATGATTCGGTGCAAAACTCATGAGATACAGAAGATGACAAACCCTTTTGGCTTGTTCAAAGCAAGATAAACCTTTGGAGGAAGTTTTTTGGCTAGTCGGTTTCCATTAACATATATCACATCCTGGGCTGGATCAACTCTGGTCTGCCCAATCATCAGAAACAAAGAAAGACCATGTTAACATATATACCTGACTAATGATCTTAACAATCAGAAACTAAACAAGTTGTCTGATAATAAAGTTATCCCCAGCTTGCTCAGATAGATAAAAATATTGCATCAAATATATTACTAATCGATGGTAGTAAGGACCTGGGGTGTGTTGCAGACAGAGCCATTGACAGTCACCTTGCCTTGAAAAATCAACTCTTCACTACTTCTCCTTGATGCCACTGTGAAAACAAAACACATCATGTATATGCATAATGCATTATTGAAGTGTGTGTGTATAATTGTAACATCACATTTTTCTTCAAAATACTCTAGATACTTTTTAGACCTACGAAATTATTTACATCTTTAGGCAAATATTGACGTGTGATTTAACCTCAATCACATGATTAGTTAAGACGTCGCTCATAGACGTACTCTTGACAGTTGAAATGCTAGTTCTGAAAGTTAGATAACACTCATAGGCAATGGAAGTAAACTTTCGAAACTTTTGTTTTCACCCAAAACCATATAGGAATATAGGATCACCTCATGGTGTTATATTTCAATCAAAGTGCATGTGGAAAAAGCTGATTAAAGATGGTAGCTTTCTCCAAATAGGTATCACATGACAGATGACACTGTCGCTTCTCTCTGGTGTCAAACAAGTTGACAGTTCGTTGACAACATATCCAGGGAATTTTCATCTTGATAGCACAAGGCAAGTGTACCGCTATATAAATGATTCCCCAGGATCACAAACCTCACCACATTCAGCCATACTACTGTGACACAGAATATGAAGTTGGAAATCAAAAGTATCACCAAAGCTTTGGTCCGATGATACCAAAGCTCTTGCAGAAGTCATGCAAGTAAACCCCCATACAAATTTACACATTTGAAGGTACAAGTTCACAAGATAATATTTTATTTAGATGCCATGGACTCTTGTATTGAGTTTTTAAACTTTTATGCATATGTAATTGTCTGATTTTTAGCATCAAGTACCTTCGACCTCTTAGGTGCATTGTGCATATTTTCCCTCACTATATATTTGAATTGTATTATGTTCTAGAAGTCAAGTTTCACATAATTTATTTTTGGGAGTTGTCCACTAGAGTTTTTATTGTATGAATACTATACAAGCCACCTCTTTAGTGAGGTAGGGTACTGAAAAATAAAAGGATTAAATTCAATGATGAAAGAGAAAATACAAAGAAATGAAGGTTGTCGGATTTTCTTTATTTTCATGGTATCTGAACCAAATCTTGAGTACCTTTTTTTTTTTCTTAAAGCTTCTTCGCCTAGTGAAGAGAGACCACTCTCATCAAGCACCCATTTTCAGCTATCAAGAAAAAAAGCTCTCATATTAGCACTTTCCTATGTATTCTAACCATTTCTTAAGATGTAAAATTCTCTCTACTACTTAAATTTTAAGTGGTCAATCAGCATATACAATAGAAATGTCACCTTAGCCCATGTTTGGTAGCGATGAAATTATTTTTCAAGTGCTTATATTATAAGTTGTGAGTCAATGTGTGGATAAAAAGTGGATTGTAAGTTATGGGTCCTATGAAATTTTTGGATAAAAAGAAAATCTGACCAACAGAAATTATAAGTTAAATACTACCAAACATTGGTTAAATAAATGTATTGGAACTAGTGAACTACACATGAGTGTAGAAAACCTGATTGCATCATGTTTGGCTATATCTAAAAATAAGTAAAAGTTATTTTTAAGTAACTTTTTATTGTCAAAAACGATGGATAACTTCTTCTTTTCTCATTTTAAGTAAACAAAGTTAATTATTTTGAAGACTCTTACCTCGGGGTCAAAATAAGCAGCTTGTTTTCAACTTTCACCCAAGAAAACATTATTTATTTTAATAGTTACTTATTAACTTATAAGCAAACTTTTTAAACTTGTCCAAACATGCTTCAAACGTTACGCCAGCAGCACGATAATATCTCTACCAAGAAAATTCTATCATCATGACCTTAGGGAGTTTTCTCCACCATGGGCAGAAAAAATTATGTCGTGTCTTTACGTCTTATGGTTCTCAAACCAAAATCCATATCTCTCTCTCAATTTCTCCATTCCTCCATATTCTTCAAAATCAAACCCCCTTCAAACAAAATTCTATCTCACTCATTCTTCAACAAATTTTTCTCAACCCCTCGATCCATTAAAAAGCTCTACTACGGTTGGATCCCACAGCAAAAAAAAGTGGTATACTAGTATAATGACAATCTACAGATATACAAAACTATACAACAACCTACGATCATCTGAAATAGCTTAATGCAAAATACCCTGATGCAACAAACGAAAGTTATTTTACCTCCGGCAGCTGCGAGGACCTTCGCTAGCCGCTGTGGCTGCTCCCCAAAATTCTCGTTATAGAATCTTCGAGCCGCCTTGAGTACTTCGGTTCAGCCGACGAAGCTGGCTGCTTGGCTTTGTTAGAATTGTTATTACTATTATTATTATTATTATTACTATTATCCTTTTCTTCTTTTTCTGAGTATTTGCATGGGCCATGGCCTGAATGAGACGCGCGGGAGGCGTGGTTTGGAGAGTAAGGTTCCCTTTGTCGTCGCGGACAATCCATGGGATGAATAGCTGGTCTCCAACTTCTGAACTCACTGAGTCAGGAGATTCCGAGTTCGGAGCGGGGGTTTGACGTAATTTGGGTTCCGGTTTGGGTTTGGGCGGGGCGAAAGTGATGTTAAATTCTGTGGTAGTGGAGGAAGAAGAGCAGGTAATGAGGGTGCGGAGGTGGCAGTGGGTAGTGTGGGACAGAAAAGTGGGTCTGGAAAGGCGGAGGGTGGTGAAAGCGGAGGAAGCCGCTGCCATCGCCGCCATTTACAGTGGAGGTTCCGGGATTGTTGAAGATAATGAGAGGGAAGTGTGAATTATGGAGTGTAGTAGTGGACTGGGCCGGACAATGAGCCCAATACCTTGTGGCCTTGCACGTTCATTATCTGGAAATTTGTATACCGCATTAGGATCCGATGATAAATTCAAGCAGTGAACAGATTTTGAAGATGATAAAATTATTAATTAAAGAGGTGAGTAAATTTTAAAATGAATGAATCGAAGCGATCAATAAATTTTAAAGAAATAATTCTGTAAATGAGAGAAATTGAAGACGTAATAAGATATGGACGTTTAAATACTTTTTTTTAATGCATGGACTTGATTGTTATACACAGTATTTTAAAAAAATAAAACTATGAAAAGTAAATATGGAATCTAGAAAAATAAAATTTGAGTATGTGGCGTAATTTCTCTTAAAATTGTTTTAGGCTCCATTTTTAAATGGATATTTTTTAAGGGGCCCAATCCAGGCCACAAGGAGAAGCAAAAACTCCAGTTTATATAGCCTTCTCTTTCATACTCAGGAGAAGCAAAAAATTATGTGAGAGATGCAGGTTTGGCTAAGCTTAAATTTTTTATTGGTACGTACATTTACTTAAATAAGTAGATTGGTAAGTTTAAAATAAGCAACTCTTTTGTTGGTAAAAATTGAAAGTAATCCTATCTCACTACCAAATAAGCAACTCCTTTTACTTATTTATAAGAATAAAGTAACCTATCAAACTTTTAGAAACAAAAATTTACTTAAAAGTAAAGCTTAGCCAAACACACTACGAGAAATGAAATAAGCTCAGTGACTATATGTTATGTCCACAACAAATTTACTGCAAACATCAGTATCCATAAGCAACATAAAGATGGAAAGGAGATAGAGGAGCCAAAAATCAAAATGCAAATTAATTTCAATCAAACATCCCAACTTCATGACATTTTTGCATGATTATTACTGTCTCGGTAAAATATTTTGATCACTGTTCAAAAACTCAAACAAAATGTTTAGTGCGTAAAACTAAACAAGACTCAACAATACAATACAAACTTTTATTCTTCTAAATTTTGTCAAATATTGTGCATTGTGCAGTCCATCCTACCAAAGCCATAAATCTATCTCATGTTGCAAATAATGTTTACCGACACCCCTTCGGGCGTTGATGTACACCTTGTACAAGAATGGCAGAAATCTACTGTAGAAAAGCAACATTATTTTCTGGTAATGTTGAGAGAGAGTTATGTATAAGGAGCAATTCCGCTGCTCTGGATAATATATTTAATTATTGTTCATAGGCATTCTTGAAAGATAAATAAAACAAAAGAAATGTCTCGACCAAAAGAAAGGATAATGAAATTCTTCCGAAGTTGTAGGCAAAACTAAGCCTTTTGATGTCAACATCTTGAACCTAGAACACAAAAGAGAAGCAATGTTAGAAGTCTCATGGTTTCAAATCAACTAGTA
Organism: Forsythia suspensa; assembly: GCA_023638005.1. Taxonomy (NCBI): domain Eukaryota; kingdom Viridiplantae; phylum Streptophyta; class Magnoliopsida; order Lamiales; family Oleaceae; genus Forsythia; species Forsythia suspensa. The sequence continues at coordinate 30,235,822 of CM042674.1, read as the reverse complement.
AGAGCATGTTTGGCTAAAGCTTCAAATATATAAAAGTTACTTTCAAGTAATTTTTATATTTTCAAACATGCTTCAATTTGCTACTTTTTCCTTATGTTTTAAGTTTAAAAAGTTGTCTTGAAATTAAATGTGTCTTACAGTCAAAATAAATAACTTATTTCTAACAATGACCAATAAAAAATTATTTATTTTAAAACATACATGTATTTTTAAGCTTAGCCGAACATGCTTATGTGATGTAAAGTCCAAGCATACATATTAGTTGTGCTTCCCGTCATAAATTGAGCATTTTTTGATGACTTGAAGGTTTCCAAGAATTCTTTAGCCTTCTGTAATTCTTGCTTCTGCCTTGACTTGTCCCATTTGTGCTCGTCAGCAAGAATCTGAATGATTCTAGGCACCGCCCTCCCGGCTGCATCAGTGTCAAGAAAGGCAAGTCGAGACCTTCTGGCGATAAAATCAACTGCAGATTCACAGTACTCATTCCGAGCACAGTATGCAACCTCGGCTTCTAGAAATGGGTATCCATGGGCAAGTCGCTTGCCCAAATTTTCATTCTGAAGTTCCCACCCAAAAAATAATAATTTAATGATCTTAAATAAACATCAAATTAGTAGAATAGAAATATTTCCATCACATAAACAGAGAAATATGGCACAAAAGACTAATAATTCCATGTGCAATTCATTCATTAATAACCCAAACAACGTGAGAAGGAACACTACAAGAAACCACCTATGCTAAAATATAAAATGCAAATGTTGTCAGTATATTTCATTAGTAGATCTTTGTATTAGAAAATTACTTCAAACTATGCACATATCTATATGCAACGGGCGAGGGGGAGTGACAATTAAATGATTTATTAAACCAAATTAGGGATCACTAAACTATTGTAAAATATATAACAATTGAAGAGTCAAACACTTGTGGCATGTTTGATAGGGAGGATTAAACAATACTAAATAGTATTAAAGAAAAAAATAAATTAAATATTGTTCCTTGTACTGTATAGTCCTCTTGTACCAAACATGCACTTGTAGCATGTTTGTTATGCTGAAGTGGAGAGTATTGGATAGGATTAAAGAAGAAAAATGAGTATCTTGTTTGTTATCCTGTGAAAAATTGTCCGATACTGCGTACCAAATGTGCACATGGTCTACTACTACTTGGAATGTGATAAACAAAAAAGTAGAGGAAGGAGGGGTCAAAATCTCACAACTGCGAGATACAGATGTGAAAGCATATGGAATAAAAGCACAAGAACTACCCAACTCAAGAAGCTATCAAAGAGAATATTGTAAGAAAAGTAAAAATGAAATAAAGCAGCAAGTACAAAAACAGAAGTGGAGGAAGAAAAGACCTGAGCAATGGCAGCTACTCGTTCGGCAAAAGTACCATAGGCATGAGATAAATGCTTCGCTGCGGCAGTGTCCATTACACCTGGAACTACCTTTCCACCATATGACCTCTTCATGCGCACATATTGCTGAGCTAGTACTGTGAAAGATGCAGGATCCCATCCATCTGCACCTATAACCTGTAGGTTGTAGGTTGAGCATTTATTGGGCGGGCTCAACTTTCCAGAATTTATAGCTGCATCAACAGCATCCTCTGCCATGCTGAAAGTGGTTCTAGTTAGCATATAGCTGAAAAGTTTGAACTAGGGTACAACAAAGAGGAGTTTACTATGGTCGGTGTAGTGAGATTTGTGACCAGAGCACACAAAGCAATCTGAGTGATGGAGTTGAGAGTCATGAGTGAGGGAAGCCATGAACGGACATGTTTGGCTATGCTTAAAAAGCTTAAGTAAACAAGTAAGTTTAAAAATTAAATAATTTGTTTACTGATCATAGTTAGAAATAAGTAAGTTACTTATTTTGAACCGAGATAAGAGTTACCTTAAAAATAAGTGACTTCTTTAGTTAGAAGTAAGAAAAAAGTAAGTTATCCAAAAACAAATGTTACTTAGAAGTAAATTTTACTTTTTGTTAAGCTTAGCCAAACGTGCCTATGGATGGAAACTTTACCAATAGATCAAAGGTGAGTATCATATTCACAGCTTATATAACTTATAAGAACCCAGAAAATTGACGTGTTGATAACTTAAATCACAATTTCAAAACTTTTATAATGCCAAATTAAGTTTACCTTCTATACGTAGTCCACTTTCCACCGGTAATTGTAACAAGACCAGGAAAATCTTCACACACGACATGATCTCTGGAGATGCTCGCTGTGCTTTTCGCTTCGGGATCCATAGCCAACGGCCGAATGCCACTCCAAGCTGAAAGAACATCAGTGCGTCGAACCTAAATAGTCACATCAAACTCAATCTCCAAGGGCAAGACATAAGTCATTAAGTGGGACAACCAATACTGCATGAAAAACTTCATGAAGGAGATTTACAAGTAAAGGAGTAAGATAAATCCCAAAGAGACAACAATGAGGAAAGAGAAAACGAGACAGTTACCAATACTGCATGAAAAACTTCATGAAGGAGATTTACAAGTAAATGAGTAACATAAATCCCAAAGAGAATAAAATTTATCCGAGGAACACTAATAGACACTAGTTATCTACTCTAGAATACGTAAAAGAAGTATTGACTATTTAAGTTTGATGACCCAATCAAACTCAATCCAAGAAATCCTTAGAGAAACACCCACTGCATGTATGATACACAGTAAGCTGAGAGCTATACAATCCTCTTTACCAAACATGTTACTAGTGCTTGTTTGGTACGTAGTACTAGACGTGACTAAGCAGTATAATGAACAATATTTTAGCTTTTTTTCTATTTTAATATTGTCTAGTACAATCCAATCCTACTCACCAAAAATGCCACTAGAGGCAACGATACAGGTTATGAATTTTATTATGCAAATTGCAAAGAGTACAATATTTTCTGTGGATCCTAAGCGACATTAACAAACCAAAATGACTTGCAAAACTGATATTTTGTAATATAGGAAGCAGTGAGCAGCACTTAACCAAAAGATATAGCTACATCAGTATTGCGTTTGACAAGTTACTATATACATTAACAATGTAACAAACCTTCGGATCTAAACTTAAATGAGCTCGTGCCAAAAGCAATTGTAACAGGTTGATAGCCTGATGTTAGAGCGATGATATAAGAAGAGGCTGAACCCTGAGTCTCAACCGTGCGGGGTTGGCTAATAGCCATTAGACTCTCATTCTAAACAGAGACCATAAGGCGTTTGCTTATACGTATGTAAGCTAAACAAGGTATTCGAAAGGCATGCGCGTCCTAAGCAGCCAAGACAAATATAACAATTCACAGCTTCTACAACACAGGCATATTATTGCAGCACAACTTTCATGGATGACAACTATTGTAAGATACCAGAACCTAGAATTTGTGCATTGAGATATAATGATTTTTGTACATTCAGATAAATATGAACATTTCATTTGATAAAAAAAAGTCTCCACCTCACCCTCCAAAAACCAAAAGAGAGAGAGAGAGCAGAGAGCAAAAGGGCGAAGAAGAGAATATAACCAGCTGTGTTTTTTTTCCAACAAAAAATAATAATATGTACTCTTCACAGCCATTGTTATATAATTGGAGTTCCAGCCAATCCTTTCAACAAACTCAAGAAGGTGAAGAGATAACCAGGTTAGAAATGAGAAAAAGAATGTAAAAAAGGCATATATTTGGTCATTTGAGGAATCTTCAACATTTTAAAAGTAACTTGACTAGAACAAGAACTAAAAAACCTGCAATTAATTTCAAAATAAAAGAACATGGACATCTCCAAGAGACTTTCCTATTTAGAGAGCATCTATATAAATTTAGAGAGTCCTCCAACAGCCTATTTATCTTTAACACTTCATTTTGCTTCTCCCAATAAGTATTTATTATTTTTTCCTATATTTTATTTTGACCTACCTCCCTCCTAAATATTATATGATTTCCTTCCATTTTTCTCTATTTTATTTTGTATATGCTATTTAATTCACTCAGTATTGAAAATTGGAATACTTTTAATGTATTTAATTATAGAGAGTGGGTTTGACTCTCCAACTCACTCTCTATTTTAAAAAGTTAATTTGGAGAATCTATTAAAACATAATTTTAAGGATTGACTCTTTAAAATAAAGAGTATCTTATATTTATAGAGCCTTTTGAGATGCTCTAAGGAAATATACTAACAACAAAAAAGAAAGCGAGAAAAAGAAAGGAATCCATTACATAGAACAAAAGGAATCCATTACATAAAACATGTAAATGCATAGACAAGGTAACCAGAGTTGTGAAATCAACAAACCTTAACATTAAGATAGTCAGAGATGGCATCCAATATGAACTCAATCTCATCCTCGTGGGGTTCTGGTAGCATCGTAATTTTAGTGTTCGAATCAGTGGTTCCAGCAACTGTTCTCCCTAACCAAGGAAGCATGAACACAACACGGCCATCCTTGGTTTTGGGAACAATCAAGCCCATTCCCTCTGGAGAATAATAGTCAGGAAGCACAACATGTACACCGCTGCTAGGACAGATCATCAGCTTTACGTCTTTGTCAGCCAGCTTCCTTACAGAATCGCAGAATGGACCAGCCGCATTCACAACTACTTTTGCATATGTATCAAACTCCTTGCCTGCACACTTTGACAAAGTAAGATTTCAAAGAGAAAATTAATCACATTACATAGCGTTAAACAAGCATAATTAATTGTGGTTGAGACACTATAACAATTGTAATAGCTCATGCACCCACAGATCTATAGAGAGAGAGAGAAGGGAAGTAGGGTCAGGTAAATCTACAGGGAAAAAAATGACCAATAGCTCATCCAAACTGATGGTACTAAATCCTGAGGAAAATGGGCACCAATAACACTTTATATAAAACCACGGAAAGCAAACATAAGAATAATCGACATCATCAAACACGATGTATAGAATCTGAAGCTTAAAGAGAGATGGTCCAGGAGCCTCATAACCCAAAAAATTACTCAAAATTATAATCAACTATATTTGACCTAGATGAAAATAGACAAGTAACTTCTCCACATGAAACAACTGCATAACAGTGCTACAAGCAGATGGAAATGTACCGATATGATTCCTTTTGTACCTGTTATATTGTTTCTTATGCGTGCGCCAATTATCCGCCCACTGGCCTCATCCCAAAGGAAGGATGTTACTTCTGCATGGTTGAGTACAGCTGCACCAGCTAAAGCAGCTGTACATGCTAGAGCAACATTTAGACGCGAATCATTCATTTGTCCATCATAATAAACCACAGTGCCCTTCAAGGTCTTGTCCTTGCCCTTCCTTGCCAAAGTGGGAAAGAGTTCAACCGACTCTTGTGCTGAATAGTATCTAGACAAGTGTAGCAAGCGCCGCCCAGCAACTAAATCATACATTTTCAACCCCATCCAGTAGTATATTGCCTCAAACCAGTCAAAACACGGAGTCATGCACGGCAGAGCATGGCAGAGGTGGGGAGCATTATCAATGACTTGTTTACGCTCCTCAAGAGCATGGAAAACCAGCTTCAACTGCCCATAATCTAAGTTAAAAACAGCTTTCTCCAAGTAACGAACTCCTGACATGATTATCTTACATATGAGCAACAGATATCCAAGATAATTTAAAGAAATCAAGAATATCTGAGATATTATCTAAGAAAAGTATAGAAGAGACCACAAATTTTCTTAGATTGAAAAATAGTAGTTGTCAAATTAAGCCTTTTGGTATTGTCTACCAAAAACATTAAAGAACAGCGGACAAAGTGAATCAACTCCACACAAGTTGCAAGTAAAATCATTAACCGTGTCAAACCGATTCGTCCAAAATATTGACCCATTGAGGATAAGATTAGGAAAGTAATGTCATAGAATAACAAAGAGAGATGTCAAATATGACCTACAAATAGAGGAAGCATGTCAGTTTTAGAACATCTTGTTCTACTAAGATGGCATAGGTCTTGTGAATGGGGCTTATTTAAGATAGTGCAAGGCATGCTATAAGCATCTAAGTTATCTATCGTTTATCCTCAAAAGGTATCACCTTCACTTGGTATCTCATATCTCATTAAACTTATTTTATCCATTTTAATGTGGCCAAATATCCATCTCCACCAATGTTGTTAAAACCCGACCGGATCGTCCGGTTCAACCGGGAACCGAACCAAAAGCTGGTCCAGTTACATGTTGTTAACTGGATGGTAGAAAACCGGTTAAAAATTTGTTAAACCATCCAGTACAATTCCCAGCGAACCAGTCACTCTGGTGAGTTTCCCAGTTTTACAGAAAAAATAAATAAAGAAAAAACCAGAAATATGCCTCAGATGCTCACTGAGTAGCTTCCTAGAATCTAAATTCATAGATCCTTGTTTTGTAGATGTTCATCCTCTAATCCTACTCCCCAATTTCTGACTCAGGATCGAAGAAAAACCTCCAGCAAGGTGCCAGATCCAAGAAATAGCATGTCAAGTTGCCAACGAGACCATTTTTGAGTCTCCAATAACCAATTTTTCATTTGTATCGTGTGACTAAAACAGATCATCTTTCATTTGTATTTACATTGAATTGATCATGTGAAAAATTAATTATGTGTCCTTTTTATAAAATTATTATAGTGCATATATATAAATTTATTTATTTATTTTTGGCATCCAGTTCGACCCCGGTGAACCTTTTGACCTTGACCATTTCCCTTTTCCGGTTTGATGTCAGGTCAGGTTTAAAAACATTGATCTCAACACTTGGCACAATACGGTGTATTTGGTCTAACAATCATTGTATAGAACTTCTTTTTAACTAGATAGATATGTTTAAGGAATAGAATCTATGTCGCACTTCTATATTTCACAAGCTACTCTAATCATGTTCATTACATCCTACTCAAGTCCTCATTATTAACAATTAAACCTAAGCACCCAAAATGACCCCTTCTGGACATAAAATGATCTTCTGTTTTGGCTCTACCATCATACTTATTCTTACTATGATTAAAAGGGAAATCCATGTATTTCACCTTAATTTTTAGATTCTAAATTGTTCCTCCGATATGCTAACTTACTGTTTTCCTTCCTCTTCCTAATCTCCTCAACTAAAACTATATCATCAAAGAGAATAGCATAGACTGAGGAATCTCGTCTTAGATATATCAAGTATGCTCATTCATTATGAATGCAAAAAGACAAGGACATGGTGAGAAGCCTCCTTTCAAGCCTATAGTAAAAGGAAATTTTCAACTAATACCACAATAAAATCTCACACTCGTGATTGCACTCTCGACCATAGCCTTAATACTACTAATGTATCGTAAAAAGAAATTCATTTTTCTCTTGCACCCACACACATTTTCTTAAAAACCCTGTCATATACTTTTTTAAATTAATAAAGACTGTGGGAAGTCTTACTTATTTTCTCTATACTTTTCCATCCATCTCCAAGATAGATAAATAGCTTCTATTGTAATCTCTATGGTATAAAATGAAATTGGTTCTTTTAGATTTTTGAATTGATTGTTCATCCATATCCAGTCACCCTTTATCATACTAAAGTCGTGAACTTAATTCCTCATGGTAAAAGGGAAAAGAATTCATCCTTGTGCTATTTACTATCAGGATCACATTCATATCAATTATAATGGACTGATATGATAGACACCACCATCAGATCTGCTATCATGTTTGGGTCACTTATTCAATGTTAAATGACATGTATGTCAAATACTACCAAGAATTCAAGTTCATCGTCGGCTGTGTAAAAGTTAAGTGCAAATATTTTAGTAAAATAGTTTAAATAACATGTTGGATTGCGAGAATCCACAACTTGAATACTCTTCGTGTTACACTTACATCAAAGTACTTGCACAACATACATATGTGATTATCCTATGCCATAAGCTGGTAGGTCATTAATTCTTTTACTTTTCGGAAATTTTGTCCCCTTATTTCATCTAGAAATGACATCAATCAATACCTCTTTTAGTCCTAAATAAATAAACGGCTTCAGATTTCTACAGTCGATAAAAACAAAGCATAATTCAGAATATAGAATGGTTTTAGAACTACAATTTTTTTCCTTAAAATTACAATAAATTTGTACGCCAATGAATTTCATATCCCTTTCACGTGAAGGAACAAAAATATTATCTTTACACATAGTCACGAGTACCTTATGATAGCATATGAAAGACATCAATGCCAGCTAACCTTAACCGGTGCCGATTATTGTACAATCCGTATTGCTCAAAGTACAACACAATAAACGTATATACGAATAAACGTAGAACGAAATGCTGACCTCCATGGATGAGTTTAGTTGACCGGGAGGATGTGCCGGAGGAGAAGTCTTCGCGCTCGACAAGGCCAACGCGTAGGCCGCGGGTGGTGGCGTCCAGAGCAACTCCGCAACCGGTGGCGCCTCCGCCCACGACGAGGATGTCGAGGGGATTGACGGAGCTGGACCCCATCAGAGCCGACTCCTGAACATCACGAGATGGAACAACGGCAAATGGGTCCGCAATTTTCTGCTTTATGGCGGTGAGAACTGACCCATCGCCGCGATCACTGGACGAGATTGTGGGGTTGCTAAGGAGGGTGTAATAGACGCCGCCGCATCCGGCGGCGATTGCACCGAGTCGGCGGAGGCGTATGGCGGTGGCCATGAAGTGGATGACGAGTGATAATGATCAGAATAAAAGAGTATGGGTATGGGGAAACGATGTAGTTATGGCAGTACACTCCTTTAGGAAAAGGTTGAGTCGGGAATCGGACAGAGGGAGGTGGCACTTTAAAATTACTAAAGTACATCCACACGGTTTATTAATTATTCTTCATCAGCAATTTTGAACCAAAATACGAAATCGACCGAACCAAATTGTTTAGATTTTGATACTTTAAATACATTTTAAAATCGAATTTTTCAAAATTAGGAAACAAATTAGAGCATTTCGACCTCCACTCTATCGCTTTTTTTTGTATCGCGGGTTGAACCAAAATAAAATCGATGAAACCGAATTATTTAGATTTTGATACTTTAAATACATTTTAAAATCAAATTTTAGAAAATTAGAATAAATTATCAATTATAAATTTTCAGTTCATATAGCACTACGTTTATTGAATAGATGATCAAATTATAAATTCGTCTCCAATAAATTCCGTCTAAAATTAATATTACCACTTATGTGGCATTAAATTTTTATAAAATTGGCAGGTCTTCAATTTATATGTTCCTGGTTTGAATTTTTTTTTTTTAGTAAAATACTAAGATTGATTTAAATTTGATGAGTCACTCCGTCTATAATTCCTTCTAAATTTAGACAGACTTCTAGATAGAGTTTATTTTTGATGTGCCAAATCAATTAAAAACGATTCCTCGTCAAGATGCATTGGAGAGATTTTTATAACTTTATCTATATATCTTATGTGGCGTGTCTAAAAAAGTAATGAGCGAGTGCTTTGAGCATCTCCAATGCACTCTGCCTCTTGCAATATATGTGACAAGTAAAATGAGCGGATTTCAATTCATGTGGCACTACGTCTATAAAATAGACGGTCAAATTAAAATTCATCTCCAATGCACTCGCCTAAAATTAAATTTGCTTCTTGACTCTGCCTGAAGTCCGCTCTAAATATGAGATGCACTTCTGATAAATCTATATTTTAATGTGCCACATCAAATAGATTGAGTCAATTGCATTGAAGTTGGTTTCTTATAACTTCATCTATATATACTTATGTAGCAGACGCCTAAAAAGAATAGAGCAGTCGTTGAAGATGCTCCAATGCAAATAAACAAATTTTCAATTCATGTGGTACTACGCCTATAAAATAGACAACAAATTAAAATTCATCTCCAATGCACTCAATCTAAAATTAAATTTATCGACTCACTCCGTCTAGAAGTCCGTCTAAATATAGACGGACTTCTAAATATAATCTATAATTTAACGTGCCACATCAGATAGACGACGTCCTTGTCAGTATGTATTGGATGTGATTTTTATAATTCTATCTATATATACTTATGTGGCACGTCCAAAAAATTATAGACAGAGTGACATTGAAGATGCTTTTAAGACACTCTTAAATATTGAAATACTAATTGTCATTATTTTATTGAAAAGGGGACAAAAATTAAATCTGCTCATGTATTAATTATTACATTGATTTTGTATTCCAAAATGAGATTGGAGAATTTGTAGAATGATTCTCTGAATTTGAGTATGGTTTCTAAAAATAGTGAGTCATTTTAATGGATATGGCATCTAAGAACTAGTAAGTTATAATTTTGACATAGGTTGTCAAAATCTGCATTGAAGAGATTGAATAAAGAAAATATGTTTGAGTTCAAAAATTCAAAATTATGGTTTGATTTAGATTTAGATTTTGAAAATTGAAAATTGAATGCATTAAGCTTCTAACTCATAGCTTATGATATATCATATGGAAATTTTTATTTTTCATTCTTAACTTTTGCAAAATGTAATAAATTTATTATCAACTTTTTTTTAGCATAATCCATCTCAAATCTTTCAATTATGTAGCAAAACTCATCATTTATTCCATTTTGGTCATTAAATAATAGATTTGTCCCATATTTAAATAAACGAAGTAAAAGAAAGTAATAAAGCATCAAAAAATATAACAACTTTGCAAAAGAAATCTCATAACCTTTTAAAACGTATAAATAATCACTTAAAACAATTTAATACATATTAACACACACAAAAATTTGAAAAAATAAATATGTCATCTTTTCCATCCAAACTCACCCTACCCACCCGCAACCAAACACCACTCCCACAAATTCAATCACGTCGGCAATGGCACTACCATATTAGAAAATTAATTCAAGAATAAAAATCGCCTCAATAAAAATTGACAGTCGCAACTTGAGTTCCGACGATCTATGCTACTATTTGGTTCTTACAAATTGATGATTGAGGACTAGTGAGGTGCCCACCATTGGTGGTATACCAATCTACTATTAATTTTTTATCTAATCAAATTTTTTTTTAGTATTTTTTGAAATACTTTTTTTAAAGTAGAGGTGGTGCCGCTATCAAGATGATTGCATTTTGGTGTGGTGTTTGGTCAAAGAGTAGGCTTTTTATTTTATTTTATTTTTGTTAATATGTGAGCTTTAATTTTTTATTTTATTTTATTTTTTTAATATGTATTTAATTATTTATGAGATTTATTTGTTTGTTTTAAAAATTATTTTCTTTTTTTTTTTCTTTTTTTTTGTTATTTTGTTGCTTTCTTTATCTTTGTTATTTAAAGAGGAGAGCAAATCTAGGCATGGAAATGTCGGCTCGGCCCATAAAAACGAGTTCACTGTCTCTCAAAGTAGGTGTTCGGTTCGACTCAAGAGCTCGTGGGTCGAGCGGGCCGAGCTGCCAAGCTACCGACAACTCGGCTCGGCCTAAAAAAAAATTTTTTTTTTTTTTTTGAAAATAAAAAAAAAATACAATATCGAGAATCTTTTATATTAAAATTAAAGATTAAAACCTCCTCCTTTTTCCTCGTACTTGGGATCGGCTACTTTGAAAATAGGCGGAGTTAAAATTGTACACGAACAAGATATTACGTGTACAATTTTTTATTAAAATAAGAAAAAAATATCAAATAATAATGAAAAATAATATTTACTACGAATCTGATTAATCCATATTCAAATCTTCAAATTATTCGGACATTATTCTGTCCACTTTATCTTGGATTCAAAGTTTGGCGTCATCTCAATCCTTTAGATACAGTAAGCTTTCTAAAATGTCTACTTTGAATTTTGACCTGATATCAGACAAAATCCTTGCCACTTGTACTAAATGCAGCATTCAATGCTACAATTGAGATCGAATGTGTTAGTAGATCACGTGCCATTTTTAGAAAGAATTGAGTAATTACGTTGATGTTGTCTCCATTGTCGTAATATATCAAAAAAAATTCTATCTTCATCATTTAACATACTAAACACATCATGCGCAAAATACCTAATTAACTCTACATATGTATCATTAGAACGGGAATGGAAGAACTAGAATAAAAACCAATTGATTGTTGACCTTGACCACTCATATGTGTACTGACGTAACTCCATAAATCAATATCATTAGTTGATGACGAAGTATATGTTAGATTAGGGGTTCGTACAACGTTAAATCTTAACCTTTTTAGCATAGACCTCATACATAGAACATAAAATTTGTTCTAAATTAGCACACGTTACTAGATTTCGTAAATTAATTTTTCTGAAATTACCATTATTGTTACTTTCGTACCTTTTAAGTTAAGTTTAGGATCCATAATACATGCTAATAGAAATAATATGGATAATTTTTTTCAATATTTTCTAAATTTACCTTCTATGACTTGTATAATACTAGAAAAATAGCAAAATTATTATACATATTAAAATTGTTAGCAATATAATAGAAATGATTTAAAACAAGTGGAGTAGCGTGAATAATACACCGAAATATGTAGTTGTTAAGGTCAGAAAAAAATATTTAAAAATTTTCTAACATGACTACATATTTCTCAGTCATGCAATTCTAAATTATATTATGAACTGTGTAAATGTCGACTATTATAATATACAGTATTGCAATATTCGTAACCTTCACAAGATTAAGTATAAGATATGTTGAATTCTATCTATTGGCAACATCAGTTGTAAAATTTTTTGATTGCAGCCTATTTTCTATACATAGAGCAACAAAGACTTGTTTTATTGATGGTGAGACCGAAATATAATTAATAGCATATATAATTTTTTCTAATTGGGGTTTATAAATTTTAATCCATCTTGTAGAATTAAATTAAACACATGACATAAACAATGAATATGAAATAAAATACCATCAAAATCTGCACTACAATGTTACATTAATTTTTCAATTACTATATTATTTGGGCATGTATTATCAAATGTAAAAATACGAGCTTTGGAATCACATTTAAATTCATGCAACACACCTAATAAAACATGATAAATATTATTTACATTATGATGATAGTCTATTTGTTTAAATGTTATTACTTTTTTATGCATTATACAATTATTATCAATATATTGTGCAATTGTAACCATGTATCCTTTTTGTTACAACATGTCCATAAGTCTGATGTAAAAGATACAACACTATTGTAATTATTACTATCATTAATAATAACTTATTTCTTTGTATTATATCTAACAATAATATCTTTATGGAATGTATTTCTAGAAATATCAATGTACATTGGTTGAAATATTTTTGAATGAATTTCATCCAATAAGGATTGTCCACTAATTATAATGAAAATTCGACATTTGCTATCAATTCCGGCAGTTATTCGTGGCGCATGAGTTCTTGTAAATATATCCAGTTGTTGAGAGTGAGACTATTGGACTCGGCTCCCGAAAATCTAAACTAGAGTTGTGTTGATTTGTATCCAAACCTCCATGTTTGTATTGACACTTTTTGAAATGTCTGTTTAGATGGGTCGTGCCTATTTCCTTATGCCAACCTAACTTCTTTTGACAGTGTTTACACTGCGCTTTGAACTCAGAGACTTCGTCCACTAGTTTACCAGTCGGCACCAACTCACAATGCTTCGCCAAAGCACTTAGTCTTTTGTTTGGTGGCTATTCGCTTAGTGCTAGAGCCGATGGTAGTTTGTGTATCGACATCTTCGTGAAAATCTTCCAAATCAATTGAATCAGTGCTACCACCAAACTGATCAATAATATCATTTGAAATTGGAATGTCATTAAGACCACTGAAATATCATCACTTCGATTGTATGCCATTTGGAATAATAGAATTAAAAGAATAGGAGAAGATGAAGATGTAGTAGAAACTTGAAAATAGAAATGTAGAGAATTAATAGAAGTATAAAATTACAACTTAAAATTATAGAGTAATATCTAAATAATGAGATATTAGTTACTAATTATAACTAATATTGAGAGAATGTAATTTGAGAATTGTTAATGGATTGAATATATAATTGAATGAAAGATAAAAGATTGAAGTGTGAAATAATGAGTTTAGAATAAAAGTATTTATAGGAGAAAAATAAAATTATAAAAAAAAATGGATGTGACCGTTGGATGATCATCCATCCAACGGTCAAGATTAAGTGACAGTTACACGAGTCACGAGCTAAGCCAGCTGTGGCCCGTGATGACAAGCCCACGAGCCGCTCTTGTTTTTTGGCCGAGTCGAGCGAGCTCGGCCCTCTTTTTGGGCTCGTCTTCGTGCTCGTCTTTTGACGAGCTGAGCTCGAGCCGACCGAGCCGATGAGCTTTTTAGCCACCCTAGGCAAATCCATTATTTAATGACCAAAATGGAGGGAAATACATGTTTTACTATATAATTGAAAGGTTTATGATATATTTGTTACATTTTATGAAAATTGGAGATAAAAAGTACAAATTTCCCAATATCATATGAGAAAATTGCACTTGACATTTTAAAAATGAGCAAGTTATTGTCTAAAAGTAATTTTTATGTGTAGTTTAAAAGTAATTTTTTAGGAGTTTTTGATAAAAATTAATAAAATATGTGGTTCAAAAATTGATAAAAGTTGTGGATTTCATAAAATATGTGATTAGAAATGAGTTTGAGGAAAAAAATAGTTTAAAAAAAAATAGCCAAACATGCTCATAGTCTCTACTTTTTTTTATTATAATTACACGATTAGTTTTCAATTATGAAAATCATCTCAAATCTATGTTAAATTATTATGTGGTCCTCATGTGTCTAGTTTTTGAAGTTACGCTTTGAATTCTCAACTTAGCCTGGTATTCAAAATTTTGAAGAGATACATGTATCGATTAGAGACACATAACAATTTAACAAATATTTAGATGACTTTCATCACGAGGGATTGATTTAAGCAGCTATAGTGAAAAGTTATAAACAACTTACTTATTTTAAAAACGTTGATGATTAGTTTGCTACTAAAAAATTGGTGTGGACCAAATTCTTGATTTTCTTGATGAGAAATTTACAAAAATATATATCCATGTTTAAAAGTTTTTAATGAATCGACAGCGTACACAAACATGCCTAGATTTTAAAGAAAGATGTGTTAAATTGAGTAGGTCGGTTGAACTAATCTATTGGCTAATGAAACATGTGCAGACTATTGATAATCTTGAATTGATTAGTGTCGGTTCATAGTCATGACTAATTTTGTACGGATCAACATGGGTTGCTACTTGCTAGCATGTCCTTATAGTGTGTTGTTTTGGCTTTGACTAGTTTGATCTATAATATATTTATTTTATTGAATAATGCTGGGTGTACATAATGGTGTACACCCTCCCTTACAGATGTTGACTTCGCATTTAATTTATTCATTTTAAATTCAAAGTTTTCCAAATGAATTTGTCGGATCACAGCACAAAACTCATTCCGCCAAAATGTCCTGAACTTTGCCGCCCTATATTTCTAATTCCCCAAAATAGATAGACTTCTCCACCGACTTCTCCACCCACCGTGAAAGCCGCCACTTCTCCACCCACCGGCGACATTGACTCCTTTGCGCCGCCCTTCATCTTCTCCGGCAAGATATTTCACAAAGCGATTCAAGGAACTTCTCCACACCCGTGACGTGACTTCTCCACCGACTTCTCCACCCACCGCGACATTGACTCCACCGCCGCCCCTTCATCTTCTCCTAAGATTTATCACAAATCGATTCAATGAGGTAATATTTTGTCTTGCTTGTTTTTAAACGAGGTCTAGAAATCGATTTGAAAAACCCATAAACTATCTTAAAATGAATAAAAAATGTATTACGCTTGTTGTCAAATCTAAAAATCGATTTTTTTTTGTTTGATAGAAATGAGAAAAAATGAAAATGTGTCCTGCTTGTTCCCGGCTGGAATGGTTATGAAAATGACTTCTTAAAATTTTTTTTATTGCAATTTGTAGAAAATCAAATGACTGATTCCGACGATGAGACAATAAATATTATTGTTGAAAATGTGGATGACGAAAGTTTGGACAATGCTAATATATTAGAGGATGAAATCTTAGGAGGAGATAGTGAGTGTGAACCTAAGGTTGGTATGAAGTTTACTGGATGAAAATGAAGTATTCGAGTTCTACAAACCAGTATGCCTATCATCTAGGTTTTCCGGTTAGAAAAAGAAATTCAAGAGGGATGATGATATGAATCTAAGATACGTAACATTTACGTGTAGTCGTGAGGGTCAAGAAATAGTGGTACAAGCACTTCTTTCAAGCCTCAACCAACAATTCAAACAGTTGTAAAGCTAGGATAACACATCTTCGAGATATTTGTGGAACATGGCGACTTAACACACCCATCTTGATCATAATCATAAAACAAGTCCTTCAAAATCTAGGTTGTATCGATGCAATAGAGAACTTAGTGCACGTGTGAAACGGAAACTTGAAATAGATGATATAGCTGGAATTCCATTGCACAAAAGTTATAACTCAGCTGTTGTTGAAGCAGGTGGGTATGAGAAAATGACTTGTATCAAGAAGGATTGTAGAAACTACATTGAAAAAGTCAGGCGGTTAAAACTTGGGGAAGGAGATGCTGTAGCAATACAAGCGTACTTTTCAAAAATGCAAACAAATTGTCCAGGATTTTTTGTTAGTATGGATTTGGATGAAGAATCTCGATTAAAGAACGTATTTTGGACAGATAATAGGTGTAGACAAGCATATAAGGAGTTCGTGATGTAGTCACTTTTGATACAACATATCCGACTAACAAGTATGACATGCATTTCGCTCCTTTTGTTGGAGTGAATCATCACGGACAAAGTACATTGCTTGGGTGTGGACTTGTTTCGAATGAGGATACAGAAACTTTCATTTGGCTATTTCAGACATGGCTAGAATATATGCATGATAAGGCTCCGAATGGAATTATTACCGATCAAGATCGGGCAATGCAAAATGCAATTAGAATAGTTTTCCCACATACAAAGCATAGATGGTGTTTGTGGCATATTCTAAAGAAATTACCTGAAAAATTTGGCAACCATATTCATAAGGGTTCTATATTTTCTGATATACATGGTTTAGTATATGATTGTCACATTCCTGGAGAGTTTGAAGAGGGTTGGAGACAGATGATTGAAATGTACAAATTGCAAGAGAACAATTAGTTGACAGGACTATACAAGGACAGAACCCGTTGGGTGCCATGTTTCTTGAAAAACAATTTTTGGGCGGGGATGTCAATGACTCAACGGAGTGAGAGTATGAATGCATTCTTTGATGGGTATGTCCACGCGAAAACTTCTTTGAAGCAATTTGTTGAATAATATGAGCGTGCATTGCGGAGCAAGGTGGAAAAAGAGTTTCAGGCAGATTTTAAGTCATTTTCACAAATGGTCCCATGTGCGTGAAGTATGAAATGGAAAAACAATTTCATTAAGTGTATACAATCTCGAAATTTAGGGAATTTCAAGAAGAGTTTACTGAAAAAGTGTATTGCGAAGTTCTCTCCACTGAAGAGTGTGGTTCGATCACGAATTATGCAGTTCGTGAGGATATCATATTCAACGATAGAGTTAAGAATTTTTTTTTTACAGTTTCATTTATGAGAGACAATGCTTACATTGAATGCAATTGTCACCTATTCGAGTTTAGGGGCATACTTTGCAAACATGCTATCTCGGTGCTTATCCGTAATGATGTCGCAAAAGTTCCTGAGTCTTATATATTGCGCAGGTGGAGAAGAGATGTTAGCAAGGCGCACACAGGGTCTCAATCAATTACGATGGTTGGATGAGTACACTGCCAGCTTAAGATATGAAAAAATGACTCTCGCGTTTGCAAACATAGCTGACTTGGTAGCAGATGATGAAGAAAGAACACGAGCGGTTATGGAGTGGATTGAATTTCAGTCCAATGATTTAGCTATTTCAAAAACTATACCAAGTTGTGGAAGTAATCTTTTATCCCAAAATAGTGTTCAAGTTGACTCTACCTGTGGTGAAGTGGAGAAGAATGCTAGTCAAAACATTCTTGATCCAAAATGCTCGAGAACAAAAGGAGCTCCGAAGAAGCTACGACGAAAAGGGGAATTGGAAACAATTGCAAAAAAATCTAAGGTAAATTGTCATTACATTGGACAATAATTTTGATTATATTATATTTGTACTTTTTTAACCACCAAATGTTGGACAGGCACATTTGAAATCAAATAAATCGAACACATCGAACAAGACTAATGTACAAGCAATGTTGACTTCATTCCATCGGTTGGGGCAGCACAACATCTCACACGATCACCACTAAACTTCACGCACAACAATTAGTAGTAAGTATTTATTTTTGCAGATGTTTTTATGTTCTATATTAACTTCTCTTGATTAACAATATTAACATCATATTTTGTAGGGTACGCAATATCAACAATGGAGACCATCTTATGGATTAAATTTGTTGCCTACATATGGGATGGATGTACCCACTATGCAAATATATGCGCCACAATTACAACCAAGACAAGATGATGTGTTTGGAGTATGGGATGAATATGTTCGGAACAATTTGCCACCAACAAAATGAATATGAACCGCATTAGTATTTATTCTATATGTTTATGGTTTGGGAATATTGAACAATGTATTTTGCCAACATTCTTAAATGTATTGAACAATGAATTAGAGCTTATCCGTGATTTAAATTAATGGTATAGAAGTGGATAGTGTGTGCTGGTTCATTCATATGTATCTTGTCAATTTTTCTAGAGTGTTCAAAGCTTTATTAGATGACCAAAGTGGAGTTGGTTTATGGTTTTGATTTCTGGTTCTGCAGGCAATTTTGGATGAGATCTGGTGCACAAGGCATACTGAAATTTTTTTTCCCAGACTGGCTTGGGCGATCGCCCAGTAGAGAAGCAGAACCCAATTGGGCGATCGCCCAGGCCAATGGGAATTTTTTTGCTTTTTTTCCATTATTTCTAATGCAAATTATCACACTGGTTTCACGATCTTCTGCGTCATTGAGGAATAAACTTAACCAAGATAGTCACATAAAATGCTAGTTATCTCCATAATTTAACCAAATAAGTCAACACAAATTATAATCAACTAGGTTACACAGATGCTAGTTATCTCCATAATTTAACCAAATAAGTCAACACAAATTATAATCAACTAAGTTACACAGATGCTAGTTTTCTCCATAATTTAACTATTACAACTTTTGATAAAATGAGTTCAATAGAGTCCAAAACAAAAATACATAATTTAACTACATAATTTAAATGCTTCAATGTCCCTTTTCTTTCCCCATTCTCTTCCGCATTTGATTTTCCCTTGCGAATGGTTAGGTTCAGTGAAATTTCCACGTCTTTTTCTTCAGATATCCCAGCCAAGCTTTTGAAAATACGCGAAAAATCTTCAAGATCATCATTGGGCACAGATTTAGCCGAACAAATGCACTTGATTCACCTTCATTCGTTACGATTTCCTTTTTTGACGCAACATCACTCCATTTAAAAAATCCGCAATCACTACTACAACAAAAGAACAACTTCCCTATGTTCACCGTCTTCTTCTCCACCTCCATCCATTTTACAAATCCCTCACCACAGATTGGGCATCGTTGTTTTCTCGGGCATTCTTGCAAGTAGTGACCCGGCCGTCTACAACTATGACAAATTCCTTTATTCTTTCCTAGCATTGTGAAAGTACCTTGAATTGAAAATTGTACACCAATTACTAACAATTTTATTATTCATGGGACAAAGAAATTAAACGTCAAATAAATACAAATGATAATGGAGAAAATCCACCAGATAATCTATTTATTTCAATAGTTGTTGCAACCAATTTGATAATCTAATTAGTTTACTGAATAATGCTTCATGTACATAAAATCATTTGTTCAAATGGATTACATTAATTATTTGGAGATTTATGCAAGATCTCATTTATTTTCAAAATTTTTGACTAATCTAGATCATAATGGTATGCAAGACACATTGTTTGATCAATTAAAGCGATTATTGAAGAAGAAGATTAGCAAAAAAGAGACGACGAAGAAGAGTAGCTCTTTACGCATTTTCTCGCTTTTGTGTTAGAGTGCAGTCTCAAAATGCATTGCTACTGCCTAACTTATCCTGCAATAGGGTAAATATCTACTCATTCTTTGTTTTATCAAATTGAACATGTCCTATACTCTACTCATCCACTCATATCATAAATAGCTCATTTTACCGTCCATTCAAGACTTGCATTAAAAGAGAGTCTCGAACTCGTTAGAGAGGCCGAACTCATTGAACTCATTGACGGAGAAGATGAAGGTGGTGATGATAGTTTGTGGGTTTTTCAAATCGATTTCTTGCACCTCATTTAAAAACAAGCAAGACAAAATATTACCTCATCGAATCGATTTGTGATAAATCTTGCTTTGGAGAAGATGAAGGGCGAGCGATGGAGTCAATGTCGCCGGTGGGTGGAGAAGTCACGCTCGCCGGTGGGTGGAGAAGTTCCTTGAATCGATTTGTGAAATATCTTGCCGGAGAAGATGAAGAGACGAGCAGTGGAGTCAATGTCGCCGGTGGGTGGAGAAGTGACGCTCGCCGGTGGGTGGAAAAGTCGGTGGAGAAGTCTCTCTATTTTGGGATAATTAGAAATCTAGAGCGTGAAGTTCTTTCTAATTTGGTCAATGATTTTTGTGCAACATCCCAAAGAAATTCATTTGGAAAACTTTGAATTTAAAATGAATAAATTAAATGCCAAGTCGAAGATCTCAGTAAGGAGGGTGTACACCATTATGTACACCCAAATTATTCTATTTTATTTGAATCAAGAAGAAGAAGAAGAATTCGAGTGTACAATGTGAAGCATTGAGTGTCATTCTACCTTAAAATAAGGTAGACTTATTAATGCCTTGAAAATTGGAGAGAGAGATGGGATAGGCGCATATAACACCAGAACACAAATTGTGCCGCCATTAGAGGTGGTCAACCTGTGGACTAGCCCAATTTGCACTTTTATCGTGTTGGTCCATCTTGTTTGATGCCTCTAGTTAGAGAAGAAGAAAGGAGACAATGGTATATTAAGAACTCATAACAATTACAAACTTGATTTATGTCTTTTCTTTTTTCTTGTTATCTATTTTCTAAGAGTCCGTTTGATAAAGTTTATAAACTAATTATTTGATCAAGAATGGTAAAAAAATATCAAAATATACCAAGACAAATTTTTGGTCAAATAAACAATTTTTGATCAAATAAACCATTTTAATCAAATAAATTAGTTTATAAACTCTACCAAACGGACACCAAATTAGTCTCTCTAGTTAAAATATACATAAAAATTGTTGTAAAATTATAGAATAATTATTGATGACTATTTAGACTTATAAGTATATTTTAGATAATCATTGTTTGATTGTATCCAAATCATTTAGTAACTTTGAAATCCTAACCATTTATAATAAAATACTTTTTCGAAATCCTATAAATATGAGATAATTATTGTCCTATTTAGACTTATAATAAAAATAATCATTGTTTGATTGTATCAAATCATTTTGTAACTTACTTTGAAATCTATAAATATAGGTCTTATATAAAATACTTCATTTCGCATCTTCTTTATCTAGTTTCATAATACGTTATCAGCACGAGATTTTAGTCTATTGAAGTTGAAGTTCTAACAACAATCCCATCGTATCACAATTAATAACCAAAGTCATATTTATTATAATATATGTGATTTTTCATATTTTCATAATACTGTATTTATTATAAGTGAAAATATAAGACATATCTAAACAATAAAGTTTTATTGCATTCATTATGGTATACATGATATGAATCTCATAAGTTAATGCTATTTATAGTCGCTCACTATCGGTGATCATTCTACGTGGCATTATTCAATTGGAGTAATTATTCATAATTGCTGACTACGAATAACATTACTTAATTAGATTAAATAATTATTCCAATTGAATAATGCCATATAGAATTATTACCGTTAATGAGTGACTATGAATATCACTACCATTTTTCATATTATAAGTGAAAATTCATATATTATTGCATTTATTAGGGTATTACTGCATTAAAATAATTAAAGCACATTCTGATTGAATAATGCTATTCATAGTAATCATTACTAAAGCGGTCATATACTATGTGGAATTACTCAATTTAATGAATTATTTACTCCAATTGATTAAGGTATTTATAGCCATTAATTATGAATAATTCATCCAATTATGTAATGCCACGTATGATTATTACCGATAGTGAACGACGATGAATAACATTACTCATTTTGATTTGTTAACCAATAAATTTATATTGAACATATAAATGTATTAAAGATATATTTGTAAATCTATATTACCCACAAAATAGTATCATAACTGCATTAATTTATTATTGATGTAATTACTATTTGTCTTTAATTTGATTAATATATCTAGATTCTCATCTAAATTTTAAATTGATATGTTTCGTATATTTTTCTTAAAGAAGCACAATATTACATATATCAATATCTTACTGTTGCTCCTGAAGAAGCACAATTTTTTTTTATTATATTAATATTCCAATAGAATATTAATAGCCCATGAAGAGTCTAATTTTATAAGATATAATATTCTATAAGAATATTATAATATTGCTCTTGAAGAACAAAAAAATCTTATTGTGCTTTCAAAGTAGCACATATCTCGAAGAATATCATATCATACAATTAAATTATGATATAAATGAGCAATTAGATTATTAATATTAACTATGGAAAGAAGAAGTCTAAAAAAAATTTAAGACCTAGTTGCTTCTTACTTCTTGAATTTTTTTATCTAATTTAAATAAAAACATAAATAAAATTTATTTGTCTATCACCTACGCATCAAGTAAAGCCCCTTAAAAATCTTATTGTGCTTTCAAAGTAGCACATATCTCAGAGAATATCATATCATACAATTAAATTATGATATAAATGAGCAATTAGATTATTAATATTAACTATGGAAAGAAGAAGTCTAAAAAAATTTAAGACCTAGTTGCTTCTTACTTCTTGAACTTTTTATCTAATTTAAATAAAAACATAAATAAAATTTATTTGTCTATCACCTACGCATCAAGTAAAGCCCTTAAAATCTTATTGTGCTTTCAAAGTAGCACATATCTCGGAGAATATCATATCATACAATTAAATTATGATATAAATGAGCAATTAGATTATTAATATTAACTATGGAAAGAATATGTCTAAAAACAATTTAAGACCTAGTTACTTCTTACTTCTTGATTTTTTTTATCTAATTTAAATAAAAACATAAATAAATTTTATTTGTCTATCACCTATGCATCAAGTAAAGCCCCTTAAAAAGAATTCCTCCCCCCACCCTTATTCTATGTCATGTGAAGACTCCATGCCAAATTTATGAATATTTTATCATCCAGTAGAAAAGTACTACTCGCATTACGCATGTAATTACAAGTTTGATAACAATACTGTAATGAAATTAAAGTTAAAGATAATTTAAAGTGTTAATATCAGATATACCTTCAAAATATTTGACAATTACAAAAATACTTCCTAAATTTTTTAAAATGATAAAAATCTTCCTAAAGTTTGTTTTCCACAACAAATACCTATCTTTCAGTTAAAAACAAATTTGTATTTCTCACTTTTTCCTTTTGTACTATATTACATTTAAAATTATTATTAAAAGATTATATTTTGTTTACCGTTTTTCTCATTTTTGAAAGAAATATTGTTATAATCAATTTGGTCCTTTCATAATCTACGGAATAAATTTTTTTTTTGTTTTGTTCTTTAACTTTATTTTATGTTTAATTTATGGTGCAATATGAAAGTTGAGAGAGATCAATGAACAATGTTGATGAATCTCATAGGGCTTTTATGGTGTTCACATCAACAACGAGGTATATATGCCTCTTTGACTCTCTAAGCGACATGAAACTAAATAGACATTGAACAGAAGGACATTAAATATTATACTTTGTTAAAAAATTGTAGTTAAAATTAACTATTAATTTTAATCACACACTTTATTGGATTTATAATTTTTATTAATTTTTCAACTACATATTTAATCAACTTTTTATCAAAATTTACTAAAAAATTCTCTCAAACAATTGATTTTCCATTATTCTTGTTGAAAAATTGTTTGTTTTCCCAATTTTATATATAAATAACCACAACCGTTAAGGACATAGAACAGTTAAGCGGGAGGACATGCGAAATAGGTGTGTAGACGAAATTACCCTTGCAATGTGGTACGAGTCGTGTTGAGGATTAGACTTAACGGATGTTTTTGAATGACAATGGATGGAAATGATGTTTTGTGCAAGAAAATGTGGATTTGAGGATGAAAATGCCAATATTTCAAAAATATGGATGATTTGTACAATCACTTCAAAAGGTAATGACGTTTTATGTCAATTATCCAATAAAAGACAAAATAAAGGCAGAAAATAAAAGGCAATCAAGTAGTCACTGCATCAATTTAGAAAATTAAATTCCTCTTGTTAATACCAAATATCATAGTAAAGTTAGAATTGAATCAGATCCAAAATTTGGATTATTTTTCTTTAATTTTTCCAGTCAACATTTTTTATTAATTTTGTTATTTTTTCTATAAATGAAAAAGTTATTTTAAGTAATATTATCGAATTTTAACCATTTGTGCAAATAGAGAAAAAAAATGAGTTTATTATAAATTAAAAAAAAGAAAAATGAGAAAAATGGATATTTTCAAAGATAGTGTGAAGATATGGAAAAATGAAAAATGTATATTAGTTTATAGAAGAGGTTTTTGTAAATATTGAAATGATGGTTATATTGACACAATATATCTTTTTTTGGTTGAGTCAATTTTAATTGCACTTAAAGTTTTTAATCTTTGTTTATTGTTGCACTTATGTCTTTAATCTTTTTTTTTTCCATTCTTATCGTTTTTAATCTTTGTTTATTGTCTTTATTAAATTAGCACATCTTATTTCCAAATTATGGTTATTGTCTAAATATTTTGTTATTATATTCAAAAATGAGGAGTAAATATTATGTCGCTTTGTTTATTTTAAAAATATGATGGACAAATAAGTCTTTTTATGCTCTTCTAACAGACTTTTTGGACAGAAATCGTCATCAAGGACTAGATGTACAATTAAACGAAAGGTTGAGAAGAATGCGTCGAAAAAACGATGAGAACATAAGTGCAAGAATGAGAAAAGATCAAAGACCTTTAGTGCAATTAAAAAGTGGTACAGCGAATAAAAAAATGTAATGTTAGTACAATTACCCTTTTTGAAAACTATAATACTATCTATCACCACTTTATATAATCTCTAATACATTTTATGGATTGTTATGTAGGTGGCACAAAAATTGAAAGACTTTTGATCTACATGGCATTAATGTGTAATGAATAAACAGTCAAGTTTTAAATTAGTATTCAATGTGTTATTTGGACTGGTATCTAAGTGTCTTTTATTTTTTAATAATAAAAATAAAATCACATTTAAATATGCGTACGAAAAATAAAATTGTATAGTAAATTTAATTTTTTTTAAGTCAACATGTCTAATAGAGTTTTTGAATCTAGACAAAGTTAAATTCTAGACAATGTCTATTTTTTTCTTTACCACATTAACTTGACAAAGTCCATTTCAACATGTATTGAAGATGATTTTTTTTTTTTACATCGTCTACATTGGTTATGTAGCACAAGTTTTTAAGCAATCCACAGTTGCATTTGATGCATTGGAAATGCTCTTAGGTGGCAATGAGATCACTATCACATTGTATGATGAAGTTGAGATGCAATTTTATTCATGAATAATGTTATTCATCATCAAAGGTGATCAAAACCCGTCCATGTGACAAGAGATCCCTAATTCATTTATCATTGCATTAAAATACATCACAACTCCGTAGGATAATGAACTAGGGATTTAATATCACCTAGACTAATAACATTATTCTTTATTTATTGGATAATATAATAGTGACTCTCAATTGTCTAAATTGGTATTAAGTACCATTGATATTAGATAGTATTTATCTTTTGAAAATGATATATCATAAGTGTCTACGATACCTTTAAATTTAAAAACGAAAATGACAAATTTTCTCATAAATATTTGTATTAAAAGTAGAATTTTGCACACTGTTTGGTTTTAAGTAATTATTTTTTTTTTTTTTGTTGCATGTAGATAGGTTACTCTTCTCATCTTTTTTTGCTTTTATTTTTGCAAACTCTACTTTTACTTTGTTTGACAAATTTTGATAAAAATTAATAAAATATGTAGATAAAAAGTTGATAAAAATTGTCGAGTGAATGAAATATATTGTTAAAATTAATCATTGAATTTGAACTTAATTTATTAATCACGACCATGGAAAGGAGTTTTCTCCGCTAAAAAAAAAACTTAAATATTTGAGTAACTTCAATCCATCTCATTGATTTAATCATCACTCTCAACCGATTCCCTCCAAAATGTGTTCACCTTCCGATCATTTTCCTCTACCAATTATTTCTAAAATCTATTAACCGACTCAATACATTATCATAATAAAGAAGCGGTATGATAATTAAATAATTTAGTTTTTGTTAATTTTGACAAATAAAATTTATTTATTCAGACTAATTGTATGTAGGAAACTTTTTAATCTTGGCCAACACCCGTCCTGGCAAAAAGCACATTCATCAAACACAAATAATACCCAGAAAAGAAGTGAATTTAGAGAGCTGGAGGAAGCAAAATGGCACAAGTCCCTAATTTAGACAACGCACCCATCAATCTCACTACCATACGGTGAATTTCTTGAATTCATATTCTATAGCAAATTGTATATTTTACTTAAGTAAATAATTTTATTTATTTTGTTATTCTTGAAATTTAGAGATCAATCTCAAAAGGAGCTGATAACTATTCTGAAAAATGTGAGTTGAATTCAATTCAAGAAGCATACTGATTATTTTCACGTTCTTAATGACTTTCTGGTAATATTTTAGTATACTATTAATTTTCGAATTTTCATTGGGTTTCTTTACAGATTCGGGGAAAGAAGTGTTTGGTGATTGATCCGAAGCTTAGTGGATCGCTGTCACTCATTGTCCAAAGTTCACAACTGAAAGTAATTTCTTCCATTTTCAATTATCGATTTTGCTTGATTTTACTTAATCTATTTTTGTTGCATTTTCTTAAATAGTAAATTAAAAAAAAAAAAAAATGGTTGTAGCTAGGATGGTGTTTCCTGTAGGATCTCTAGTTCAAACCCTAAAGGTGGGAATTGGAAACAGGGTAGTTCTCCTTCTTGCTTCGTAAATTCGGAAAATATAATAAAGTTGTTAATTTGTTTTTGAAATATATGAGTAGAAAAAATATTTATTTTTTAGTGGAAGTGCGAAAATCCTTTGTTTCTCTTGGACTTTTGTAATTTTATTTAATTACTGATGCTGAGAAGAAAAAATAATCTATTGGAGCAAACAATAGATTGGAGCAAACAATAGATGAAGCTTTTCATAACTTAATTAGTACTGCTAGTACTATGAATGCTGCTGTTTCTAATTTGGACACTCTTGATAATGCTAATCTAAAGGGATTATGTTTCTTATGATCAGGAACATGGGGCTGAATTGCGGCATCTCACAGCCGAGCCGGTTGAGACTGACTGCACCAAGATGGTGTACCTTGTTCGTGCTCAGCTCAACTTGATGAAATTCATTTGCTCCCAAATTCACAACGATACATCAAAAGGGCTTCACAGGGAGTATTTTCTTTACTTTGTTCCTCGACGTGCAGTTTCATGTGAGAAGGTGAGGATTCACGTTGCACTACGATTGTAGACTGCAAGAATTTTTTTGCTTTCTAGAGTTTAAAAAAGCTTGTATGTTTTGGTTGTCTACAGATACTTGAGGAGGAAAAAGTTCATGAGCTGTTGACTATTGGGGAGTATCCATTGTATTTCATTCCACTAGACGAGGATGTATTATCATTTGAACTTGACCTTGCTCATAAAGTATGTTGGCTCCATATGTTGTCTAAGAAAAGCAGCAACTTTTACATTCTTAAGACAGTTGTATATAATGTTAGAAAGTTTTAACTTTCAGGAATGCGTGGTCAATGGAGACACAACCTCTCTGTGGCATATAGCAAAAGCCATTCACAAGCTTGAGGTATAGGATCATTTCTAGCCATGATCTTGTTAATCTTGGTAGAAACCTTCAAACATTTTGGAGTTTCACCGAATGTCATTGTCATTTATTATACACGTATGTATGTATGCTCAGGAGTCAGGAATATAAGTATATTTCTGGGCTTCCTGTCTTTGTTATTGTCCTATTTCTTCCCTTTCCTTGTCTTGATGGTTCTAAGTCGGTGGATAATGTAGTTTTCTTTTGGGACGATACAAAATGTGAGGGCCAAAGGGAAAGAATCTACTCGCGTTGCTGACATTTTAAACCGCATGCAAGCTGAAGAGCCTGTTAATACTTCAGATGTAATTGTTTATCACTTTAAGACACATAAAATCTCATTAGTTTGTGAATAGTCAATATCATTTCTTATCACTTACGGTGATTTTGTTTTCTACCACAGATGGGAATTCCAGAAATAAATACTCTTATCCTACTTGACAGGGAGGTATACTTTCTTGCTTTTCACATTTTACAGATTGCCTTGTGGTTTCTGAAATTTCTTTAAATGTCTATTAAATTTCAAGTACAGTGGGTAATAACAGGCTGTTGTCCGTCATCAAATGAAAAAGCTATATCTTCAAAGAGATTTGTAATGGAAGTGGTAGCAAACGGTTATAACTGATAAATAATAGCAAATGGTTATAACTGATAAATAAAGATAAGATGGGCACTTTAGTTGGTCAGCAAACAAAATTTTCCAGCTCTCTGTGCTAATAGTGGCTAGTCAAGTTCATGCGTTCTTCCAACCGAAATTCAATTGTTCGGTTTTCTCTCTGTCTGTCTTCACTCTGCCAACTGCAAGAATTCATGATTTTGAACATTAAAGGACGTTTTCTCGCACAGTAGATGCAATTAGCTGAAACACAAGGACAAAGGAAGAGTAGAAGTTGAAGAACCTAGGAAACTCTCCTCAATTAGTTTAGGCATGGTTAACAAGGTTTAATTGTGTCCTCTTGTACGGAAAGCAGATGGATCTTTCAGATAGTTCGGCCTGTTGTCAAGTTTTCTTTCCTCCTTCTATGCCCCATTTATACTTCTTTCTTCAAATTTGACTTTAGTTAATACAAATTGGATGACCGCATCTCACAATTTCAAAGGGGCCTGAAGAAGCTACTGAAAATTTCTTGGACTGCTTTTATAAATTTGAGTACATGGAAAATAAATAGGCTCCAGGAGATCTACTCCAACTTGGAACTAAATCATGCCTCCACATAATTCTCAAATTGCCACAACTCAACTAACTCAATCACAATTATAATGTTACTCCAGAAACACAATGGGACCAAAATGATAATACAACTACAGGCATAACCTGAAAAATAGTCCCTGTCAAGATCAAGCATATAGATAGACATAAAAACTTATGATGACACTATGAAACTCAACTAGGACATGAAATAAGAGATAGAGGATAGGTAGATTATCAAGGCTCCAACTCTCAACAGAGCCAACCTATATTGGAAACGATGTCCTATACAATGAAGTCATTGGTCTGTCAACTATATGAAGCTTCCCAATGTGGACTTACTTTTGTTTGGTTTCTTGTTTCTATATTTATGGTCTTTCTATGATCTTTTGTTGGACTTCCTTTAAGATTAACTGTTCTGGGATTTAGTATAACAGTTTTGGCAGAAGACCACCCAAGTCATAAATGCCATTTCAGTATATATTTGATTTTTTTTATCAGAAAGGATTACATGTTCTGTATCTAAACATATGGAACATTTAAATTTCTCTTATAATGTTTTTGGATGTTTTTGACTTCAAGAAGATAGTAATTTCTCTACCTATTTTATGCTCACAAGTCGTATATTTGTTGATCCACCTCTTCTAAAAACTTAAACCGTTAGAGAGACAACTTTATTTGTTTAAATTATATCTTCAACACGCCCCCTTGCGCCTCCTCGCTGTAGGCCACATTTTTTTAATCAAAACCCCAAAGCATAATTTTTCATGAGTGGTTGGCAGTGAGATTTGAACTCAAGATATATGCTTGCTCTAATAACATGTTGATCCACCTGATCTCGAAGCTTAAGTTGTCAGAGAGGATATACGTATTTATTTATTTAAATTACGTCTTCAACAATATTTTTGTACACTGATCAGTTTGTTCATCAGTCTTTGTGATATTAAGTTTGCTGCGATCTTATGCAGGTGGACATGGTTACTCCCATGTGTACTCAGTTAACATACGAGGGACTACTAGATGAGGTAAAAACAAATATGTAAGAAAAAAATACCCATAATTAATCTACATATTCCCAAATAATTAACTAACTCTGGTCTATCACATGATGGATTGAGCTTCTCGAAAAGCATGTGGTGATGTAGGCTTGCATGGTTAATTGGAGATTTGATTGATCAGTGATGTTCATTATAAGAATTGCACATTTTACAATTGTCATCTCCATAGTCTATTTTGAATAAACTTGAAATGTGTGTGAATCCTTTAAGTGTTTGACACTCCAGCCTTAATATTGTTAGAGACTTAGATTTTAAACGAACAAAAGCATTAATGCTCGAGCTATTTGGAATCTTATTAGTCAATATTGATGATAGGGGTTGTTCTCTGTTTTTTTTCCTGTTTTGATTTGTTCATAAGCTATCTCTAATAGGTTTGATGCAGTTTCTTGGTGTCAATAATGGTGCTGTGGAGCTAGATTCTTCCATTATGGGCGTTCAACAAGAAGGGAAAAAGTTAAAGGTTCCCCTCAATTCTAGGTAAAGTGTGTCTTTAATATTCAAGCATGTTATATTCAGAATATTTAGTTTGCCAACAACCCAACAATATCCTATTCGTTTTTGGATTTTAAGGCGCATTTAATTGTTTACTCATTTTTGTATTTAACTGCTTTTGTGCACATTTTATAGCTGGTCTTCTCATATCTTCTTATAGTCTCTTATAGATGTGGTTTCTACTGATCCACAAGGTTTATTAAAATAGCTATACGGCCTGAATCACTAATACACATTCATTTCTGTTCCAGTTACTGTAGGTCTTCTTTATAATCCCTCCCTTTATTTTCCTTTAGACTTTTTATCTGTTAGTAAGGTGATTGAGCTAAGGAGCTTGTCTACCCGTACCTCATCAATTGGAAAGTAGGGTATAGTCCTGTTCTTTCTCGGACCAGGCAGTTCCATCTACCCCAGCAGGCTTATTTAGCATCACCAGTTGATGGAAGTATAATTCATTCCCTTGATTAGGGAGTAATTACCTTTTCTTCTGGACCTTTGTTTCCAATAACTATATGTGTGGTGTGACTCTGTTCAAATACACATACAGCGTGATTATTCTCTGCTTTTACACGTTTCATGTCTGCTAACCATTTACATTGTCTTTATTGTAGTGACAAATTGTTCAAAGAGATTAGGGACATGAATTTTGAAGTTGTTGTCCAGGTTGATCTATTTATGGTTTGATAATCATTTCATTTTTAATTTATGTGCATAGCATCTTCAGTTTGTATTCTGTCTGACCTTTTGTTTATTTATTTACTATTGAAAGTATGTTGCAGGTTCTACGTCAAAAAGCAACATCCATGAAGCAGGACTACACAGAGATTTCAACCACTGTGAGTTATTAACAAATGTACAAATGACATTGTCATTTTTGCCTCCAATGCCTGATGACCAGGGGCTTATGTCAAATGTAGCCATTGAGTTGCGTTTGAATTGTGGTTATATAATTGAGTGAACCGAGTTTAAAAATGTTATAGTTGTGCTTGCCAGAAAGATTCTAAATTTATATCTCTTGACTCCCACGTGAAATGTGCTCAAGTGTTCCTGTAATAAATTGAAGAAAGATCTGGTAAGGTGTGAATCAACTTATGTCTAGTCAAGTCTGTGCGTGGAACGCTTGAGGAAAATTTTCTGGTCTTTTCATATTTGCAAGTTAGATGATTTAGGTTATGTAAATAGAAGTTTTAAGAAAGCTTCTCAAGCCATAATCTGATTAAATCTGAATATTATATGTAATACAAAACAAGCTCTAGTACCTGGAATGAGTTCTGATTGTGTTCCATGCATTTCATACAGACTCAGTCTGTCTCTGAATTGAAGGACTTTGTCAAGAAGCTTAACTCATTGCCCGAAATGACTGTAAGTTTACTTTAAAATTAGATTGATATAAAAATTATTACCCGTGTTAGCACTAAATAGTTGGCCCCATTGTCTCTTCAGAGGCACATTAATCTGGCTCAGCATTTGTCTACATTTACATCAAAACCATCATTTCTTGGACGCCTTGATATGGAACAAACACTCGTGGAGGCCCAGAGCTACGACATGTAGGCCTCGCTTCTAGTTTTACTTCTGTTGTCTATTTATTTTAAGACCCTTTGTGAAGAAGTTAAACAATAAATCTATGCTTCACTTGCTGTTTCTGAAGTTCTTTAACCATCTTAACCAATTTTTTTCATTTGAAAGCTCTCGTAGTGTTTTAATTTCGCTGATAAGCATTTCTATGAAATTTTTAGAAGCTAGCTACACAAGCATGCAATGCATGTGCAGCTAAAAAGTAATCACGATCATGATTGCTATATTGCCTTCCTAATTCAGCTTCCACCCACCCATACTTAGAGATGGAATTACTTAGTGTTAACTGGTAAATTAAAATGTTTTTTCACATTTTCTTGCTCTCCATATTTACTTGACACTGAAGGTCAGTTGTCAATGAAATCATTTCCACATGCCTTAAAAAATTTAAATTTGATTACTCATGGGCAAGATGTCTTTGTTGTCAATTAGAAGATTGTTGAATCACTGGATTCAATTTCGTTCCGAGGCCCTTGGCCAACAGAACATGATTGCTATATTTTAAGTCTATAAAGCTTTTACTGCTCATTAAGTTTAAAATTGTGCTTGTGCTCTGGATGCTATCATTTTGAATACCAATGCCTATTGTCCAATATCGTTATAGAAATATTTATTTGAGTGTACTGAAGTATGAATCAATGCTATGTATGGATGCAGATGCTTTGAGCACATCGAAGAAATGGTTCATAAGCAGGAACCTCTTATTAATGTCCTACGTCTTCTCATCTTGTTTTCAATAACATATTCGGGGTTACCAAAGAAGAATTTTGACTATTTGAGGCAAGTCGAATTAATCGTTGAATTTCACTCTCTCCTCCGATTCCAATGCTATTGGTTTTTGTCGTTTGATAAATTTTGAATTCAACTTTCATCCTCTTGGATTAGGAGAGAGCTTCTTCACAGCTATGGCTTTGAGCATATTGCTACATTGAATAACTTGGAAAAAGCTGGGTTGTTCAAAAAACAGGTTGAGTTAACATTGCTTTCTTTTAGTGCTGCACCACCTGATCAAGTTGAAAAAAACCTTATTAACTAAGTTAATAATTCCATTTGTGGCTTGCAGGATTCAAAGAGCAACTGGCTGACAGTCAAACGTGCTCTGCAACTTGTAGTTGAGGATACAGACACTACTAAGTATTGTTCCGTTTGAAGACGCCAATTGTTTCTTCTTGTTTATTTTGGGAGGATGTGATATTGGGTATTAGGTAGTGGGTAAAAAGTATCATTCCACTTATGTGGAATTGCTTACTACTGACTTGTTAGGTATTTTAACTGTATCTTGTTGATTGTGTTCTTCAAGAAGTATCTCATTATGCCAGTCCTTTAAAAGCTCTATGGAGAAAAATGAGTTAGAGGAGAGAAATATGAAGATCAATCTTCTTTCTTTGGGGCTACTCAGGGTCTCTCTTTATGGAGTTCTACCTGAGACCTATAGGACAATTATGTTTAGACTTTTTATGGTCAGCTTCTCTTAGGCTTAGAATTATTCACTGTCAACTTGGGATCATTTCTTTTAGTGAGTGGGCCACTAAACTCTTCCAACAACCCGATTGGTTTAGGTTGAGCCTTAGCTGGGAATGAGTACATGGGCATACTTGTTCCTCAGTATCTAAATAAGGTTTGAACTGAACTGTGCAAGGGCGGCATAATTTCTGATAAATTCTGCTAGCCTTGAGCACAGTAGCTTTGTCCTCGGATAATGTGCTTAATTGCCAGCATGGTTTTAGTAATTAATGCTTCAAAGGTTCTGGGAGTTGAGAGTAGAGAGTGTTTGTGCAGCATAGCCTTTAACTATGGATAATGTTTGTGTAGCTTAGCCTTTAATGCTTCACAGTAGCTTTTTCCTTGGATAATGTTTCTTTGATGTTCTTTTCATCTAACTATTGGATTTTATCCATTAACAGTCCAAATGATATTTCCTATGTGTTCTCTGGATATGCACCTCTCAGCATTCGCCTTGTTCAGCATGCTATACGATCTGGATGGTGAGCCTACTTCTCTAAATGATCTATTTTAATATGTTTGTTTGGTGCATAAGCCAGAGTACTTAATCATGTTGTTATTTATGTTGGTGAAGAATTTTTCTCTTGGTTGGTTCAAAGTTCAAGTGATTTGATTTGTCCTCCTCTTCATTCACAGCTGACTTAACTGTGAAAAGTAAGCAGCAATGTTTTGATTTGCTATAGATTTTGTTATTAATGTGATAAATTGATCAACCAGTGCAAATCATCAGTGGTATCCCAAAGAAAGCACCAAAAGCCTTGGTCCAAAGAGATGCCAAAAGAAGTACAGGTTTTAGTAATAAGTGCGAAGGCAGGCATTGGTCATTGAGAATTCTGGCATTCCTCTCTGACCAAATGCACCAGGTTAAAGCCAAAAGTCCAAACTTAATTTTGAACATTTGATCTAAGGAAGCCACAAGAGTTCTAGCATAAAACCTGAAACAACCTGCTCTACAATTCTCTTGCATGTCACACAAACATTAGGAGAAAGAAAAGTAGTGCAAATCACTAGTAATATGCCTTTTGAGAGCTGTGTACATCGGAAGGCTTTCACCTTTGATGGGGCTTCAGATTTTTAAATACCACATTGAAATGAAATGATGAATGTTGATGAATAATCAAACGAGTTTCTTCTCTTTTCTGTCTCTCTCCCCCATTCCGTGTTGCTAGGTTTTCAAAAGACTGGGAAGTTACTAATTGGGAGAGAAACGGAATTGAATGCATTTTTTAATGAATAAATAAGCTGGCAAAACATAACATTTTCTTTTTTGAAGGGGGGGTGGGGTTGAGGTAACTTATTCAAGCTTTAGTTATTCACTACAATCATAGTTGATAGTTTTTACTTTGCTGTTGTTAGCATACTATGTTATCTGTTGGCACCGAAAATTTATCTGCTGTTACTCAAATTGCAACTGACATTAGTTGGGAGACACCTAAATGATGTGCACTATCATGGAAGTTATGTAGTGTCGAGAATCTACTCAAATTGAAGAAATCAATTTATATATTTATCTGGCATGAATTCTATCTCATTTTAGCATTGCATCGTGCCAATCTCATTTAAGTGGAAAAAAGAAGAATGTTAATATTCAAATACCAAATTTTATTCTGGAGTTCCAGTTGATTATGAAGTTCTTTATCTATCAATTTAGTCAGATGGAGTTTTAATCTCAATTAAAAAAAAAAATCTGTTGTGGATGCATCTCAAGTTTGTTTTTTTCCCCATCTTTGCAATTGGAAAATAGATTCTAGGTCTTTAACTGCTTTATATTCTTTATGACATGGTGAATCTAATGCTGCAGGCGCCCAATTGAAGAAATTTTGAAGCTGCTGCCTGGGCCACACTCGGAAACCAAGAAAGTCAGTAAAGATTTTCATCAGTCTTCCTTTCTTTATCTTCTCTCTTTTTTTATCGTTGTGTGGCAATGTATTATGGCTTATACTAACGTAGATTTGCTTCTACAGAGTGGATTTGCTAGCAGTCCATCATTTGACACCCTACCAGGATCTCTGAACAATTCAGAAAAGTAGTGTTCTCTAACATTCTGCTAGATAAATCAAGATATCTTCTCGTGTATGCCTGTTTGTTTACCCTTTTTATCCTGTAACTAGATTCATGCTCATAAGCTTTCTCAATCACTTGCCATCATCAAGTGATGAGAGATTATGTTATCCTACGTGCTGAAATTACAAATAAAAAAATGCTTTTGGCGGTCTTTGCAATAACTGGTTGGCATCCACGAGGGAAAGATTAGTGGTATCCTGGTCAATCTCACATTATTTGGAAAGCAATTATGTTCTGTCTATTTCAAATGCTGTCTTCTGCAAAGGCCTTATGTTTTGTTATTTCATCTAATTTTCAAAGTGGCACTAGCAATCAAATGTTCATTTCATTTGGGTTCTGATGATCATAATTTAATGTTCATAATAGAGGTTAAAAAGTTTCTATTCATGCGGTTCAAGCTAATGCCTTCTACATATTTCAGAGTTGCAGAAGGGAGGCGCTCTTTAGTCCTTGTAGTTTTCATTGGTGGGGTAACATTTGCAGAGATCTCTGCACTTCGTTTTCTCAGTTCCCAGGTATGCACATAATTATCAGCCATGAGTTGTATGAGATCGTACCCGTTTCTTTTGTTTGATTACCTTACAATGTCAAGTGTTGTAAAGTGCGATTAGCGTGTTGATTTAAGAAAGTAACAACTTGAACGTATGTCTAGATTTCATCCTCTGAATATCTTACTTCTGGAGAGGAAATAAATCTTTTGCTGTATACGGTATCATCTTTTGAGTGCTTCATCCAAATTATTTTTTGTTATGCATTGTTATATAATATTGAACTGTTCAAATCATTATAAATGGGATCAGCCTTTTCTGTTTTTGGTTGTATAATGATGGTGTCTAGTTGCTAAATCCTTGTGGTAACAACTCTAAACCATATGGGGTCATGGCTTTTTTCAAGGATTTCAGTTTTCTTATTATCAAAATAAATTAAGCCTTTCTTATCATCAATTCTCGTCACTATGAGCATGTTTTAGGTGCTTTTAAGCCTCATCAAACATGCTAATGTCTTCACTGTCTCTGTCATTGTTAGACTCTCGTCTTTATATATTTACAATATTCTGATGCAATTTCATTCCACAGGAAGGAATGGCGTATGATGTGATTGTAGGAACAACAAAAATTGTCAACGGCCATACCTTGATCCAAACTTTTGTGGAGTAATTGGGTCAATCAGTAAAGACTGTTTGTTTACGGTTCTCTAGCAAAAACTTGAAATAGCTTTTGCTGTTTGTCAACGAGTATGGCAGATGTGACTATTTATCCAAACGAGGGATTAAGCATCGGACTGCTTTACATGAGTTGTTTCGAACATGTGGTTTAGTGATGTTTTCTGTGTTGGTTAGAAGAAACACTGAGAGACTTCCTTTTTTATTTCTTTCGGGTTCCAAAAACCTGCACGCCATGCACCCTTGGTGTGAGCACCGTACTTTTGTTTATTGGTTGAGGATAGACATTGCGTTCTTATCTTGATGGTTTTGGTTCTTTGTGAAGGTTTATATTCTTTGTTGGCTTCACAATATGTATTGCGTTGTAACTCTGTCTAACGTAAAATATATAGAAATTCTTAGTTTGTGAGATTTGTGTTTGTCAGGAACGTCTTATCAAACAGGCATGTATATGTATATGTGTGTGTGTGTGTGTGTGTGTGTGTGTGTTTTTTCCCTTATTACATAAGCTTGTCCGCAGCTTGGGTTCTTATTAGGAAATTCAAAGTGATAAATGATTTGGCTCATTTGTGACTTGTTATCAAGTTGGAATAAAGAGTCGAAAAGGACCATCATTCATTCTTAGAACTGTCGACTCTATGAGTCCGTCGTTATTTTTATCTCTATAAGCTTTTGAATGTCAAGAATTACGTGGTTGTTGTTATGAAATTCAAATATTCATTTGCTGTGATTACGTGTTCAAATTTACTAAGATATTCCATCTATTGATTTCTTTCTCAATTCTACTTTGGTTATTTATTTTGTAAATTAATCTAATTCACCATAATCGGGTTCTTTCAAGATGTAACAAGGTTGCCTCAAAGCAGAATTATTACAGTATATTTCAAGTATAAATTTCTTTGCATGTCAGGATTTTAAGGTTCTGATGGGAAATATCTTACAATTATGAATACTCAAATTTTTGAAGTGTTTGAATAGAAAATAAAGTAGAGAATGTAAGAAAATGAATAGTTTTGTTTAATTCTATTAGGAAGTCGTGTACAAGTTCCTCGCTCGAACAAAAAATTTCATAAATCTCGATGAAAATGAAGAGAATTGAACAAGATTTTTCTTCATTTTTGCAGAGAGTTAAGGGATAAAAATTGTTCTTCTTTAATGTACTTTATATATATTCATTGGGCGTAAGTTCATAGAGGAACAAGATTTCGGGTTTCTTTTCCCTTTTAATACAGTTCAGTATCATTCAATCTTCTTTACTAAACATGACATAAGAATAAATCACATTAGCGTTCATTAAAACACCTTAATTAATTCTCTTCTAATTTGTTTCAGTTCTTCACTAAAAGACCTTAATTAAAACACCTTTATTAAATATATCGCTATAGTTGTGTCAATTAAATTTTTCATAAAAGAAAAATATAAAATTAATTGTGCTAATTGCTATGTGATATGAAAAACTTGAATAAAAATTAAGTTAAATAAATAA
The DNA here is from genome assembly GCA_023638005.1 of Forsythia suspensa. Taxonomy (NCBI): domain Eukaryota; kingdom Viridiplantae; phylum Streptophyta; class Magnoliopsida; order Lamiales; family Oleaceae; genus Forsythia; species Forsythia suspensa. The sequence continues at coordinate 30,197,115 of CM042674.1, read as the reverse complement.
CAATAGGCGTATATAATTTTATGACATTTAACCAATTTTATTATGTTTTTTTAACATAAAAACACTAAAAAAAAAAAATTTAATTTACACATTATGTGTTCTTTATATTGGAATACAAAATGACAAATTAAAATATGAAGAATACAATATTTATTGTTAATAAACGAATAGCTCAATTAAATAAAAATATTTGAGCATCAAGTCTGTAACAAAATTATTTTTCTTTTTATGTTGTAACGATAAAATTAAATTTTAAATTTTAAATAATATGATTACTTATAAATAATAAAAAAATAATTTTAATTAACACGTGTGTTAATTATTACGAACTTAAATTTTAGTTATTTTATAATAGTTTGTAAAATATATAAAATTATTTATTAAATTATCAATTTGTTAGTTTCTTTTCATTTTTTATAAAAATAAAAATATCAATTCATTTGCACTTTTTGCAAAAGTTAGGAATCCAATTGAAATTTTCTCTAACTAAAAATAAGGGTATATTTGTCTTTTTATCAAATAAAAAGACAAATTAAATTTTAAATTTTAAATAATATGATTACTTAATAATAATAATAAAATGATTTTAATTAACACGTGTGTTAATTATTCTGAACTTAAATTTTAGTTATTTTATAATAGTTTGTAAAATATATAAAATTATTTCTTATATTATCAATTTGTTAGTTTCTTTTAATTTTTTTATAAAAAATAAAAATATCGAACTCATTTGCACTATTTGCAAAAGTTAGGAATCCAATTGAAATTTTCTCTAACTAAAAATAAGGGCATATTTGTCTTGTTATCAAGTTGGACTATAAGAGTCGAAAAAGGACCATCATTCATTCTTAGAACTGTCGACTCTATGAGTTCGTTGTTGTTTTTATCTCTACATCACTTGGCAAATCTAAACCAACGAAGAGCCAAGTAAATTCAAAGTATTATGATACCTCAAATCCGCTCTTGAAATGCTACAAAACTGCAAACGAAAAAGTAAGTTATAACTACAGTCAAATGTGAAGATATTGCTCAGGTTTTTCATTCTTTAGTAGGAAAGAGGCATAAATACTTAATTGTGGGTAAGGATGTGTTTGAAAATCTTACTCTTTTAAATAAAAGAAGCTACTTGTTCTAAAAACAATTATTGCCTTAATAAATTATTTAATTATTTTTAACTTCAATTAATTAAAATAAGTAAACTTTTTAAGATTAGCCAAACATCTTTCTTTGGCCTAAATTTTAGACCTTCAACGAATAAATTTAATAAAAGTTCACTGAACATTCAAGTTGTAACTACTTAGTTACTGTATTTTTCATTGTTACCAATAACTCACCGATCTTTGGTTTATGTTCACTATCCACCACCCGTTATCTTTCCGTTTGAATGTGTAGACGGAAAATTCCAGCGTGGCTAACGGCTCGTGACGTGGCACTAATCACATATTTCAATTTTTGGGTAAATTTAATAAACGTTTATTGAACTTTCAATTTGTAACTACTTGCTCACTAAACTTTCAAGTTGTAACTATTTACTAACTTTACTTTTTATTGTCACCAATAATTCATTGATCTTTGACTTATATCCACCATCCACCACCCGTCCATCACATAAGAATCGCATTACCTAAACACGTTTTTCATCCAACAAAAGGCAGATAGCGATGGAAAATGTGGATGACTATGCTAAAATCTAAGGAGATAATGTATATAATATTTGAACTAAAATGAGGGGTGAAGAGGCAGGGCTGCTGATATTTTTGATTCATATTGTTGGATGTTTTCTTTTGTTTAGAAGCAAGAATAAGCAATGGTGCAGATATGTTGTATCATGTTTTCTTATGTCTATGTATCATGTTATTTGAACGAGATGTCATTTCTCCCTTAGTTTGGCAAGTTCAATTTTATTTCATGAATCTGATTGTTAAATGATAGAATGACAATGTGCATTTAAATGAACTTCAACTGCAGTTCAATTCATGTTAAATGGCAGCCCACCTACATAGCACTTCAAATGCATTTAAATGATCAAGTGAAATGGAATAACTATAACTGCACAAAAATGAACTTCACACGACAGTATAGCCTCATGAAAATCATAATGAATTACACTATCATTTAGATGGACCACTTAACCTTTAACTAATGAAAATTACAAAGACCAATATTCTGCAAACAAACTTGAACTAATTTGCAAAAAATACATACCACTACCAACCAAAACTCATAACACTACAAATTCCATCCCATCAGACTACACACTCAACTAGTAACCACTTAATGACAATTAATGAAAATTTAGAACAAAAACGATTTGAAGAAAGGGGGATTGATTTGGGGAAATTGGACCCGCAATCTGCCTTTGTTAGATGAAAAATATGTTTAGGTAATGTGATTCTTATGTGGCGGACGGGTAGTGGATGGTGAACATAAGTCAAAGATACTGAGTTATTGGTGATAATGAAAAGTACATTGAGTAAGTAATTACAATTTGAAAATTCAGTGATCATTTATTAAATTTACCCAAAAATTGAAGTCTTTAATTGATGTCACGTCACAAACCATTAGCTACGTTGGAGTTTTTCGTCTGCACATTCAAATGAAAAGATAACGGGTGGTGGATATTGGACATAAGTCAAATATTAGTAAGTTATTGGTGACAATGAAAAATACAATGAATAAATAGTTGACTTAAAATAGCATTTATTAAATTTACCTAGCTTCAACTCCGTGGTTCGGAATCTTCGGATAAGATATATATATATATATATATATATATATATATATATATCAGCAGAAAGTAGCAACTACACTGATAAACACACAGATGGCGATGGCGACAAATTCATCAGACTATGGAGCTTTCATGGAGAAATTCACACTGCGACCTCAATCTTCATCTCATCAACTTCCATTACGTGGCCTCATTTTTGCTGTCAAAGATATGTGAGTAAATAGTAATATTATCCACACGTACTTAGCACTGATAGATATGTAAAAATAATTTGTTATTGTAATTTATGATTTACTCGAAACAAATTGGCACCAGATTTGATGTGGAGGGTTATGTGACTGGGTTTGGGAATCCGGATTGGGCGAGGACGCATTCTGCTGCAGCATCAACTGCGCCGGCTGTTTTGGATATACTGAAGGCAGGCGCCACATGTGTTGGTAAAACTGTAATGGATGAAATGGCTTACAGGTTAGATTAGATAATCATCCACTTTTATATGTTGAATTTGTTGTTTTCATAATCAATTTAAGGGTACCGTATTTTATGGTTCTTCCAAATGTTTGCTACTATATGAGTTGGTAAATTACGAGCTAGTTTGATGTTGTTTGTGTTTATTGTTATATTGTCATGAATTGTTGCTGGTAGATTCCTTGTTCAATAAAATCGAAGTATCAAATTGAATGGTGATTTTTCACTTCTAAATGTTATTGACTAATTCTTCTGTGTTGGACTGAGGATTTAGGTTCGTCCCAAAACTAAGTTCGATAGCTGAAATACACTTTCTTTGGCAGCATAAATGGAGAAAATAAACATTACGGGACACCAACTAATCCTTGTGCAGCAGATAGAGTACCTGGAGGGTCTTCTAGTGGATCTGCTGTTTCTGTTGGTGCAACGCTTGTAGATTTCTCCTTAGGTGAATTTCTTCTTGTTAGAGAACAATTCTGATTTTAGTTTATCCTTAGTTGAATTGAAACGTGTTATCTACATAGGTACTGACACTGGAGGAAGTATTAGGGTTCCTGCTTCATATTGCGGGATTTTTGGTTTTCGACCATCTCATGGAATTGTTTCAACCTCTAGAGTCATTCCTATGGCACAGAGTTTTGATACTGTAGGTAAGGAATCATGAATGATACAATCAACTATTGTCTTTTGTTGTCCACCAAATGTCGTTAAATAACACTGTAAGCTCAAGAGACATGTTTTATGCTGACAATTTCTGTAACTTTGTCTGGCTGAAAATCGACAGGATAGGATTTCAAAAAGCTGTCTTAAAAAGTGACGTTTTACCTTAACAATATTAATGATTTTTTCTCTGTTTAAAATCTAATGGATAGGATTTTAAATCACTGCCTTAAAATCTGGAATGAAACAAATTAATTTGAAAGGCAAACTTTTGTTTCAAATTTTATCTTTTTATTGGCGATGCCAACCTCCAACTCACTCTCTCTCACTGCGGGTTTGTGTGTATTCCTGTTTTGGACATTCGTGTTCTCATTTCTATTTGATGCCGTCTCAGTTATGCTTTTAGATTCCTGACATTCATTTGGCAAGTGATTTTCTCTCCTAATTCTCTTTCAGGATGGTTTGCGAGAGATCCTGTGATTTTGAACCGGGTTGGAAAGGTTTTATTGCAATTGCGAGATGATAATCCTGCGAGATTTAGTCGTATTGTTGTTGCAGAAGATTGTTTCAAACTCTCAAGCATCCCATCCAAGCAACTTATAGAAGTTCTCATTAACTCAATAGAGAAGCTATATGGAAGTATGTCAATTTCAATTCTGTTATTCAAAATGTTATATTATCTGGAATTTGAAGTTTGCACAATATGTTGAAGATATAATATTTATTTAGGTTGGCATCACAAAACAAATATATTTGTCACGAATGTATCTTATTCTACGTAGGTCAGAAAATAGAATATGCAAGTCTCGGAAAATACGTTGAGGATAGTGTTCCAAGTTTGAAGAATTTTATTGATAACGGAACCAAAAACCAAGAGGATAATATACCATCATTGGTAGCTCTTTCAAGTGCCATGCGATTGCTTCAAAGGTGCAAATTATGAACAAGATTTGCTCAGATATATGTTGGTGTATTTTTGTTTTTTGTTTTTTATATCACGCCGATACAATTTCTGAATAGATTGACAAGAATATATCTTAAATTCTACACAATGTTTTCCTCACGTATTTTGACCCCTTCAATAACATTATTATGAAGCTCAGGTATGAATTCAAGAACAATCATGGTGAATGGGTCCGTTCAGTCAAGCCTGATTTAGGTCCTGGTATAGCAGAAAGAGTGTGGGAAGCCCTCCAGACAACAGATGAAAAAATAGATGTATGCTATTCATTGAAGACTGAACTGCGCGCAGCTCTTAGCACTCTATTGGGAGTATGCTTTCTGTCTCTCTCTGTGTATGTGTGTGTTCAATGATCCCGAGTGGAATCCTTCAAGTAGAATGTTGGCAGGGTTTGAATTAGGTCTTTGATGCTTTGTTTCAGATATACGGACCTAGGAGTTTGTCGCTAGGTAAGATTGGCTATTCCCTATAGAACATATCAGTATAAATTCCCGTGAAAGGGGATAGGGCTAAACCGAGCAAAAAAGGTTGTCCATGAAGTGGGAAGAATTGAAAAGTATTCGTCTAGTGAGAAGTGTGTGAATAAGTGATTATTGATAATGAGCAAGGAATGCTTGTCTTTTATGAAATAAAATATACTGGACTCATAATTCAATAAATACTTGCAAAATATTTCGCGAAACCAATCCATTTTCATATTTTGTACTATTCATTTATATGGAAGAGCAAATTGTTCAAGGGCAATAAACAGTAAAATTTGAATCAAGATACAAGTTGAATATGGTAAAATTAATTCTTGATATTTGTATTATATCACTTTCTGCAACAGAATAGATAATACTCCATAAAATTTTAAATAATAGGTGTCACATTTTAAAAAAACATAAAAGAATATGTTAGTTACACAAAGAAAATCCTATATCTTCTAGTACTCTTTGATAGTTTATGCTTTGTTGATTCTTTGAACTTGATCAAAACTTATTCTAGCATATCGTCGAGTACTCTATGCTGGAAGAATGAAGATACATAAAGATTTATTACTCCAATTTCAAAATAGAAAATTATCTACTCTGCATCTTATGATATTAGCAGCCTTGCATTTATATATCTACAACCGCATGAGTTTTCTTGTGTTGTAATGTTAGTTTTGCTTGTTCCTTTACAAAACACACAGGATTCTGGCATCTTAGCCATGCCTACAGTTCCCGGCCCACCACCAAAGCTACAAACAGAGCCGACCACACTGGAAACTTTTCGTGCAAAGGCTTTTAGTTTGTTATCTGTTGCTGGAGTATCCGGGTTTTGCCAGGTTCTCTCTCGTTTTCAAATTTTTATGCTTTTATCGGCTGTTCTTATTCTTGATTAGTCATAATTGTCTGTACCCATATAATTTGCATCTTAATGAAAACTTGTGCAATAAACAGGTGAGCATACCATTAGGCACACATGATGGTCTCCCTATAGCAGTTTCTTTGCTGGCAAATCATGGTTCAGATGGATTCTTGCTTGATTTTGTGGAGAGTATTGACAGTAGTCTCAAAAGGCAATAAAATGCTATCTGAGAATTTTACTTGCTGAATTGTAATTTCCACTTAATACCTTGCAAATATACTTCTAATTATAATCTCCATCCAAGGAAATTAAAGACTCAAATTAAGTTAAAACAGTAAAATAAGCCAAAAATATTAGAAGAAAATTAAATAAGTTGTAATTGATTTAGACAATGTTCAATTGATTCCTGTTATGGAAATGGAAATGGAAATGGAAAAGAAGAGCACTGCGCATCCAATTATGGAAAAGTTCATTTGATGTCACTTAACTTCAATTTCTTTCTATTTAGTCACTTAATTTATATTTTTTATTTTAATTTGACCTTTTTTTTTTTATAACTGTTATCTTAATTGACAAAATTTGTAACTTAAACCTATCAAATTTGCGTTGCAACTTGTATTTTTGGCTACACAATTTTTTTTACCACTGAAAGATACAAATCATATGTTCTTCGTTTTTTGAAGAGTTATTTTTTCATAGTAGTAAATGATATAATATATATAAATATTAGATGGGATTTTGGCGCAAAGTGTGGAATTGGTTTTTAACGTTTATTTTTTGGCAAATAAGTTCCTAATTTATGTGTTTTGGTGCGAAATTGATCATTATGGGATGAAAAAGATAAATATACCTTTAGTTTTAATTAGAAAAAATTGTATGTGGATTTCTAATCATTACAAAATGTGAAAATAAGTTTAATACTTTTATTTTTTATAAAAAAATTAAAGAAAATTAATGAGTTTTTTTTTTTTTGGAATTAACACTTTAGTAATAAATATATCAAATAAAATTATTATTTTTATTATTAAGTAATTATGTTATATAAATTTAAACTTTTATTTTATTGTTGTATAAAAAAAATAACATTGTTACAAACTTGATGTTGAAATATTTTTATTTAATTGAGTTATATGTTTATTAACTACAAATATTAGAAATCTAACTATATTCTTCATATTTATTGTTTTATTTTCGTTCAAAAATAAAACACATAATGTGTAAATTAATTTTTATTAGTATTTTTAAATAAAAATGTAATAAGATTAGTTCAATGTCATTAAATTATATACGTCATTTTATTATTTATTTAACTTAATTTTTAAAGTAAAGAGGAAGAAAAATTATTTCTCACAATGATTTCTCCCTCTTTAAATAATATAATTACTTAATAATAAAAATAATAATTTTATTTGACATGCTTATTACTAAAGTGTTGATTCAAAAAAAAAAAAAATACTCATTAGTTTTCTTTAATTTTTATAAAAAATAAAAGTATTGGACATATTTGCACATTTTGTAATGATTAGGAATCTACATACAATTTTTTCTAATTAAACTAATGGCATATTTGTCATAAGGACCAATTTTGCACAAAAACACATAGGTTAATGATTTGTTTGTCAAAAATAAATATTAGGGACCAATTCCACACTAAAGGAAAAGATTAGGGACTATTTGCGCCAATATCCCATATTAGATCTATTCTATTAGTCATGCCACAAATTACACCGACTAGGTTATTAATTTCATCAGTCTTGCCACGAATTCAGCTAATTTAAGATAAACTAGTCAAATTGAAATAATAATATAAGTTGAATTATCAAATTAAAACAAAAATATAAGTTGAAGTTGGTCGATCGATATCAAATTGAACTTTAAGTTCGGCGAATTCAAGTGAGACTTTCCTTAAAATGAACTTTCAACTGATGATTATATCTCAATTCTCTTCACAAATTCTTGAAAGTTTTTAAAAATCTCAATTGAATACACTCCTTAAACTAACTCGTCTTTCTACAAAATTATCATCAGATATTGAGATAAATAAATAAATATTCTTTTGATTTTGATTTGTTTGTTATTTTAGAAAGTTATTTCAATTTATTATTTTACAAGATTTGTTGTATTTTGTACCTTTTTCACAGTTTAATGTCAAGTTCTTTTACACAATCTAATACATGTTGTAGAGATTTTCACAAACAAAGATCTTATTGATAATGTGCCATACATATGTGGCGGAATACAAGAAGTAAAGACATTTATGAGTAATTGTAACTTTTGTGAAAGAGTGTATGAGATTCTATAAAGAAAATCAATATTGTATTTTTAATATAGATGAAAAAATTGTACTTGTATTTTCATTCAATTTTCTTATAGTTTCCTTGCATAAAATATTTCACCTTTCAAATTCTACTTCATATTCTTTAAATCTGCAGTAAAATAATATAAAGTTTCTTGTATCGATTTATCAATTATAAGTGTTTGAGTTTGTTGTCTTTGAGTGCACTAAAACGCCAACAAACAACTAATTCAATTCCATTGTGAACAATTTGTAAGGGACTAATATAGTTTTAAGGAGAATGTTTTATCACGTGCTTTGAAATTTTGCGGTGTTATCGTCTTCTCGTCATTGCGACGGTGTACTTACATCAACAATACCAAACATGCTTACTACGTTTCAGTCAATCGCGACCACCAAATGTACGACTTTGCCAAAATATTTTAAGTATCTGTTTAGTGTAGATAAAAAGTAGTTTTTTTTAGAAGATTTTGATAAAAGTTGATGAAATATGTAATTGAAAATTTAATAAAATTTGTGAGTCCTATGAAATGCAAGATTGAAAATAAGTTTAAAAAAAAAAAAGTTTAAAAGAATTGTAACCAAACAAGTGCTAAATTTGTCTAAACTCGTTTGACCAATTGTCTCTTTCATTGACTCGACACTATTACTAGCGACTCTATTATAAAGATATTCTAACGACGAAGATTGGCACAAGTTACAACTGGGTGGTCGGTGGTGTTGAAGATGTTACATTTTATTGAATGATAAAATTACAAGTATAAAAGTTTTTATTTAAACTAATGCAATTCCAATGCCTTTGGGCCCTGCACTTTTGTTTGATTGCATGAATAGAAAAGTGGAAATAACAAAAATATATTATTAGGAGGAAACTCTTCCGTCCTCTATAAGGAAGAAAGCTTATTTTCATTTAAACGGTAACTAAAATCAATTCAAGATATTTTATTAGAAGTATCCACATTCTTCAAGTTCAAAAGATATAAATATACATTCATTGCTCGATATTGGAGAGTTTCAAAATGTTGATTTCAAATGAGTTTAGGATTTGTTTAACAAAATTTTTGATAAAAATTTTAGCAGATTTTGATAAAAGATTATAAGTTAGTAGAGGTGACAAAACCGGTCCGACCATATAACCCGGATTTTGGGCTGACCCAGACAAAACCCGGTCTATATGGCCCGGCCCGTCTAGCCTCCAATTTTTTAATTTTTATTTGTGATAATTTCACCATATACTAGAAAATATAAAATAATTAAAAAATACTATTTAAATTTTTTAATTCTAAAAATATTGTTTTTTATTTTTATAACATTTGTTGTTACATTTGTTATTAACAAACATAACAAATGTAACAACAAGTATTATAAAAATAAAAAAAAAAACAGTATTTTTAGAATAAAAAAAATATAACAATATTTTAAGAAATATTTTACTTATTGTGGTTATTTCTGAAAAAACTCATTTTTATTTTTATTTTTGTTCATTAACACCAATAACTCATTTTGTGAATATCCATAATACATAATCCAAATAATATCAATCCAAAATAGCATAAGCCCAAGTCTCTAATTTAAATTGTCTTTTTTTTGAAACATTAGTCAAATAATCTCAAGTTCCAACATAAAATTGTTTAAATTTAATTCAAATTTAGATTAATTCAATTTTCAATCCAAATTATGTTTGGTGTGACAAGTAAATTATTTATTTTAAATTTACTTATAAGTAAATTTTTTAATTTAAGCCAACATTCTTATATTTCAAAGCAATAAAACTAGCATGCTTTTACTATTTATGTTTTACTAAAATTGTCAACAAATAATTTACAATTAGCCAAAAAAATATTATTATTTTGAAAGAAAATTGATGTTTATCTATTGACTAATACATGAGAATTCCAATTTTATAAATTAATCTATTAAAAATGTCAAAATATATATTCTCTAAGTTTATCTAATATTGTATTTGATACATTGTATTAGATTGTATAACAAAAATTAAAAAAAGAAAAATAATAAAATTAAGATTGGGTTGGCGGATGGCTGTCATTGGTCGGCCCCAGTCCAGCCCAAAGTGTGGCCTTGCTCTGGCATGCCGGCTCGGCTCGATCCAACCCATTTTCCAGTTCTAGTTAGTATGATTGAAAAATTGATAAAAATTGTAGTCATATGAGAAGTGTGATTACGGGCCAGTTTAGTTTTTGGATAAAGCTATTTATTTGGATAAAAAGTTGTTCGGATAGCAAGTTTATCATTATCTCATTTAGTTCAACTAGGTATAACAATGAAAAAAATCATTTTTAAAAAAGTCAGCTTTTCGTAAAATAAAAGGATTATTCTACCCTTATTCTCAATTCAACTAAAAAAAAAATAGGTGGAGCGACAGTGGCGGTGACGGTAGAGTGGGCATTTGGAGGGCAATGGTAGCGAACAGGCGATAGCAACAGGCAGTGACAATTATTCTAATATATGAATGTTCAAAAATAGATTTTTCTATATATAAAAGACACATTCTTCTTTTAAAAAATATGAGTGAATCTAGGGGCGGACCCATAGACATATTTTCCGCAACTTTTTTTTAATGTACGAACCTTAGCCCTAATAAAAATAGATTTTCATTAAAAATCTTTTAATGATTTTTAATGAAAATTGGCCAATTTGTAAAAATGAACAAATCCCTAATCTTTATTATGTGTTTAGCTTATTTCTTCATCTTATCTCATCTCATCACTCCTATCTTCTACAATTTCTTTCTTCCTCTTTCAAATTTGTTGATTGATTTGTTGATTTTTTTTGCTTCCAACTCTAGTCACAACATTTGAGGTAAGGTAACAGTTGAATCAATTTTTCCTACAAGCTTAGCCTTATTCCGATTTCTTTGTATCTTTTTGCATATTTAAAAACTAGTTTAGGATTTATAATAAAATTAGTTCAATTATTTGTTGAATTAAGATGTATTTTCGAGTAATTTCATTTATGTTTCACTTGGAGAAATAATTGAATAGCCTTTCCTTTCTATTAACTATAAATCTTTTTTGTCCTTCTTCTTCTTAATTAATAGACAAACAATCAAGTCATTAGAAAATATTGACAACAATGTAATTATACGGCACTTTCAAAGTATGAAAAAGAGTAGGTTACGATTGTAGTAATATATTGACTTATTAACATTAACATTAATGTTATAAAACTAGAAAAGTAGAGAGAAAAAGAGAGGAGATAGAGAGAGTCAAAACTCAAATATGTAAATTTATTATAATAATGATCCTTATTTATAGGGTTTTAAAGAGAGTTACAACCTGATTAGAATACACTCTTTTGGAGTAAGTAGATAACTACATAGACATTTAGATACAACTAAATAGTCATTCATCATTATCTATAATTTTACAACACCCTCTATTGAATGACTTATTACACAATAATTGGTTCTTTAAAAATTTTATTTGGTAAAAGCTCAATGGAACAAAAATACCAATCAAATAAAAAAATTATCAAAATTTGGAGTAATTAAATGTTGCCTCATTAAACATTGTCAGGAAAACCAGTGGGACAAAATCTGAGCAAATGAAAAAGAGTGCAGCTACTCCCACTAATTTCAATCAATAAAAAAGCTTGTATTGAGCTATCTATATCTTGTGTGTCTATGTCTTCAATGTCGCCTTTCTTAAAATTTGTATAACATAATTTTGGTGAAATGTGCTCCATATTATAACCTTCAAGTAATATCATCTTCATACATTATCTTTGATTGACTATAGTCAGCATGATGGTTTGATGCAATTATATTAAAAACAGATCTTATTGTTGTTCTCTTCAGGAGTCTCATATACTATTTATAGCACACGGGAGTATAACCATAGGGTTATGATGAGGGTAAAATATTTTGAATGTTATGGACATGTAATGCCCCGAAAATTCGTATTTCTATTTTAAATATGAAAAAGAAAATGAAGCAAGGAATTTAGTTGAGTTTTCCCGAAATTCTCTTCAAAAGTCGTAGCACTTAGAATTTAATTTAAATCCGAATAATAAAAAGGGAGAAAAATCGGATTTAATGTTTTATAAAAGGGCTAAGATGAATTTATTTAAGATTTATTGGCTTTTATTAAGGCTTGTTTGGTTAAAAGTGAAAAAGTTGGGTAGAGACCCAAAAAGTGAGAAAACAAAGTTTTGAGCCTTTTTTATTAAAGTTAAGTAGCCAACTTTGGAGCCATCGTATGATCTATGTATTGGTCGGAATTCTACGAAACTTATGGTGTTGCGAAGTACGCAACGAGACCTTCGAAGTGGTACCAAATATGCATAGTTTCAACTATGAAAACAGCCCCGAAAAATTATACCAAAACGTTCTAGAAAGTTAAAATCTGGAAAAACAGCCAAAAATTCCAGCAAAACCATTTTTGGGCAGCCATCTTTAAAGTAATGTTTTAACCTCTGTGATGATCCGCTTTTCTACGATTCAAAGTTCGTTGTGAAGATCCCCGTGAGATCTTCGAAATAGTATAAGGAACGTCGAAAAATAAGCACGTTATGACCTTCAAAATGCGACCCAAAAACAGGTCTGAAAATCTGCCTAAGTGGAGTTTTGCATTAATTGTCCTATAGGTTACCCTAGCATCTTTATTTAACCCTTTAAAGCCATGTGCAGGTGAGAGACGAATTTAAGGAAGCCCAGTGGGAAAATCTGCAACAAATCTCTCCAAAATTCTTGTATTTAATGGGAGATATGCAATCATGAGGAAAAGATTTATTTTCCCTATAAATACCCCCCATTTCAAGCTACCACTTGCCCATTTTCTCCTCTCTAACCTCCCTAACTCTCCCACATCTCTCCCTCACGTTTTACGGTAATAAACAAGAAGGAAGAACCCACAAATAAGAGAGAAAATCAGAGGGAAGAGGTGAGTGTTTGTATATAAGAAAGCTCGGAAGGAGACTCTCTAATTCAATAGAAGAATCTCCAACCCAAGCACCAAAGCCCCATTTCGAGCAACATCTTAGAGGGACCAAGAAACTCGATTTCTTGGTGTAGAAAAGTTAGATCCCATGGGCCAAGAACGTAGTTTTCAAAATAAAATGTTTTAGCACCTCTCGCCTAAAAGGATATCGATACTCAGTATTTCGGTTTATGACAGGTACCAATACCCTAAAAACTCTCGCACGTAAATAATTAAAGCGTCGTTCCTTCATGGTCCAAACACCTCAACTTCAGATTTAAGTATCATTCACCCCATACAAGATTATGATGTTTAAAAACCTTTTTATTTTCGTGTGGATCAAGATTAACAACAAGAAGTTGTGAGTAAATTACGTATATGATTTATGTGTAATATGACAAATATATACATCTATATGTGTGTGTATTATATGTGCTCTTGCATGCTCCAAATGAGTTATATTGATGAGTTTCATGATATGTTATGAGCATCTTGAGCCTATTTGCTATTTACTGGAACAAGAAGGAAGAACAAGAATGAGAAAGCTATCTTGTGTCATTTATGCTCAACTTGAGAAAGCAAAGTTTATATGTAAACAAAGATAAGTTATGTTATAACACATAAAGATTTCTCCAAACTTATTTGTACACCATGGGCAAAAGTGGCCCATAGGGGACGGTAATGGTCCCAAGAAAGGAGTTGATTCAACTTTGGCCAAGGGTTAGAGTGACCCACATGAGGACTTGATGTTCGATTAAAGTACGACCAAGGGCAAAAGTGGCCTATATTGGGACGGTAAGGGTTCCATGAGTTGATCAACTATGGCCAAGGGCAAAAGTGGCCCATAGAAGGACGATTAGTGTCCTAAGAAGTTTGGCCATCGTGCTTATGCACAAAGAATATTTATTTGAGCACTCGATGTACAAATATTGCTTGTGGGAAGGGCCCTAAGAAAGATAAAAGATACATTATGTGCAATATCACACATGCACTGTATTTTACTCATTGAATGTCACCATTCATAGTCGTTTTATAACTCTTGTAGGAAATGGATCGAGAAATCTATGAAGTTATGGGACTAAGGTGGGAAGTAGCTTCGGATGGCCAAGAATACCATTTGATCACCAAGATTGACGTATGGTCCTCCAATCCACATGTACTCGAATTACAAAAATATGAAACTACCTACTTTGTTGTGGACGTATTCGATTATTGGACCATGGAGTATCTCACTACTCGTTTTTATGAAATGTAATAAAATAGGTGAACTCGTCTTTTAATTCAAGTACTTTCTTTTTTGATAAAGTACCTAGTAGTACTTTTAATCGGGTTCAAAGCATATGAATCATTCTTGAGACGTAATGATTTGTGATGAGTCACTTTGAGACAAAGTTATAAGTAAGGTACTTTCTTCCTTCCTTAAACATCTATTTTGAAGTAACTTAAAATGATGGAGGAAGAATAAAAAAAAAAAAGACGAGATTCACATGTTTTATTCTTCCGCTATGTTTAAATGATTATGCTTTTGTTTATGGCTTTTCATCTTACTAAATATACATACTTTTACAACAAATATAAAATGAATCCGAAGCATAAAGAGAAAAGGTGATCTCCAAATTCTGTCTAAGATTAGCTTCTAACTACTTTCCTCAAAAGAAAATGGAGAAAGCATGTTTTAAATCAGTTTTTAATCAAACCAAGAAGTAGAACTGCTTTCTGTATAAAAAGGGTATCAATACCCTCAAATATGGGTACCAAGACCCTCTTGGGCGAGAATAATAAAAAAAAAAAAAAAAATTTAGGCAGAATTTTGAGGTTGCCACAGGACATCCATAACTATAATATTTATACAACTTTCAATTATATGTCATTTATAGAAAGAATATGCCTCGTTAAAACCTTACTAGAAAAAAATTCGGTGGGCAAAAATCCCAAAGTGAAGGAAAAAGAGTACATAATTCTTTTAATACACCATTAAAGTTGTCTCATTAAAAACTTTGCCATGAAAATCCAATGGGACAAAACATTGGTTAAGGAAAATAGTCGATTTACTCCTCCTCATTATAATATCACTTTAGATATGTACTTGATCGATTAAGTTCTTAAAAGTTGAACTATATACTTCAAGCATATTAACTCTCTGAGAATCGGATATTGCAGCTCGGGTGTCACCTTTTTTCTTTTCTGACACTCAAGAAACCTCTCCTCTTATCCCTCACAGTGCAATCCCGAAATATCCATATCGGACCCACTCGATGCACGCGTCGGCCATCGCGTTCTCATCTCGCATCTACTGCATTGGCCGTGACTTATCGCTATTGCCGGACCTTTCCTATAATTACGTCGTCATCGAAACCTTTTTGGAGAGCTTGGACGGACTAACATCATATTTTTTCGAGTCATAAGCGTCACCGAAGAGATGGCTGTACTTGTGAAATATTTTCCCACAATTCCAACCACGAAACTTGGCGAACTCTTTGTTGGCCTTGTCATTCAGAATAAATTGTGAAAATATAATTACATAAGAAATCATGCATACAACAACAGCAGGGTTGTTATTCCATTCAACAAAAGAAAAGTGTTGACAATATATGAACATGATGTACAGATAGGCATAGAAAGAAAGAAAAATTGTAAAACTGTACCCATGATGGAGAAATAACCACAGACATCTAGATTGTAAAAATTATCAAAAATGGGCAAAGTCTGTACATGATGAAATTACAGTACAACAATCGTGGGCAAAGAACTTGAATTTGGAATACCAAAGGCATACATGTTCAGCTATGAAAAAACAAAAATAAAATGGGAAGTATGTACATATGCAATTACAGCACATACAATAGTGTGAAAAAAAAAGTTGGAAAACAAAAGGCATACATTTTCAGCTTAACCCAAAAAAAAAAATGGCAACCTTTCAACATCTCCTCCAATTCAACCACAACACCCACTTCAACCAACATAACCACTTCAACAAACACATCAACTTCAACCACCAATTGATATAAAAATTGAGACAGAGCATAGGTGTCCAAAATCGATTATATAAGCGAGTCGATAACATGTTATGTTTTGGAAAGTGGAAATTATGAAAGCCGCCTATAATGCTAAAAAGATAATTATGTACACAGATCTTCATTTCCTACCACCAATCATCGGCAACAATGGCGTTGTTTAGGTGATCATACTCAATGCCAGTGCATCGTAGGATCTCGTGCAATTGTTGGTACTCTTTGCGCATTTGGAACCAATGATTCTTCAGTTGGCTGCGCGTCCAGACCTTACCAGCTTTGGTGTTGAACATTGAAAGAAGCTGCTGCCACCCAGTCTTGCTAAAACACTTACCTTGACGAAATCCTTGGGCAATCAGCTCTTCACAGCAATGCACAAATATCCCATGTGTATCATCGTCCCATCTTGCACTTATCCGTTGGTGCGTAGCAGATTGGGAGGAACCATTGCAGGTTGACAATGTATTGGAGGACTGTACAATCCAAAGTAAAACATCCGTGAATATGAAAGATTTGAACACGATTAAACAAGTAAAACATCCGTGAAAATGAAAGATTTGAACACGATTAAACATTCATTAACTACAAGGAACAACACAGGAAAAATATTCTGCAAACAACGAATACTTTGGGAGCTCAATCGGAGCGATGCGAAAGATACCTTTCGCCGATTCACCTCGAGATGGATTCGACGATGCATATTTTTTTGGTAAACAAGACGGTATTCGGAAAACCAAACAAGAGATGAATAGTTGGAAGCGTAAAGCGGATCGCGTACCATTTTATCTGGGTTGGAAATCATCATCGCGGTATTCTGCATTTATGGGCGATTACGGTCGGTGACAATGACACAATTTGGAAGGCTGGCGTCCAGTTCTAAATCGTCGGTGAAATAGGAATATGAGAGAGAGAAGAAACACTGCCATTTTGCGAATTGAAATGAGAGAATTTAAATTCAGTACATAGTCAAGGGCATTTTAGGAAGTTTAGTAGGTGGAGGAAAGATAAAATATTAATTGTAGGTGTTGCACGCGATTAGTAGGCACATTGTTTGAGAAAATGTTGACTGCTGGGATTATAAATTGTTTATAATCCCAGCCAAACAAGCTCTAGAAAAAAATTCGATGGGCAAAAATTCTAGTGAAGGAAAAAGAGTACATAATTCTTTTAATACGCCATTAATGTTGTCTCATTAAAAACCTTGCCATGAAAATCCAATGGGACAAAACATTGGTTAAGGAAAAGAGTCGTATTTACTCATCCTCATTATAATATCACTTTAGATCTGTACTTCAATCGATTAAGTTCTTAAAAAATTGAACTATATACTTCAAGCATATTAAATCTTTCAGAGATTTATATACATAGTTTTATTAATCATGCGAGATGAGTTGGTTATAACAATATTCATTATATGCATATATGTCATGCATTGACAGTTAACAAGATATCAACTTGTGATTACTTTACGTAAGCCTTTGCAAAATTCATGATATTAAAAGTCGTGCATTACATGTTACGACTTCATTTTTTCATTTCATTGTCGCATAAATATACACATTTAGATGCTCGAACTATATGTCCAGAAACTTCAAGTTTCTATAGTCAATTCAATTTACTTGGATTGCATCTTTTTATTTGGCCAATTAATTTTTTGACAGATTTCTTTCAATATCGTCGCTACCTTTTATAATATGAAGCGCTTCATTATGTACAAAAGTGTTGTTAACAACATTTTCTTTTTGTATCTATTTCTTTCTCGTAACAACATAACTTAATGAGATCTTTTTATTTTATTATTTCAGCTAGCTGAACACTTTTGGAGTTTTATAATTAGTTATGTCTATATACTTTCTAAGAGTATACGCCTCCTCAATAGAACCATCTTTATAATTGGCTCCATTTTTTGAGATTTTTTTTGAATCAAATGTCAACACGCTTCAGGCGTGTCATTAATTTACCAGATATATTGTTAATATATTGTCCTTCAAGGACGTCAATATAAACTGGAGCATTTACAGTTGGTATATGAGATTTGATTTAATCTCTTTGGTCAGTAAATACATCTGTCAATTGTATAACTTACAAATGAGTTATTTGTCGAACTTTTGGTTTATATTGTCTTGTGCAAGGATCTAAAAAATATAATATGCTGCATTTTCATGTATTCTTTCTTGCTACTTAATTTATCTCCCCTAATGTTGAGAAAATTGTTTTATCAAAATGACATTCGAAAAACCGTATTATAAAATATCACCCGTTAGGACTTAAGATATTTTATAATGTTCCAAACTAAACATGTATTCTCAACATTTTTTAATGCCCATCTCAGTGCACTATGGTGGACCGATTGTACATATATTGCATTATCAAAAATCATTAGATGGGTAATATTAGGCATTGACCATAAGCCAACTATAGCGGGGGTAACTTTGATATTGACATGATACGTATAAGTATTTTTGCATATAAAATAACATTCACTAGACAAAAATGGAAAGCGCTTTGTTCTCAATAGTAATGGTTTAGAATTTAATTAGAAATGTTGAAAAACAATATTGCTAAACCATTTAACATCATCTCAACAAATATTTATTAAAAGTTTGAGATTTAGACTCACTAGCATTGACAAGACACATCACCGCCTAGTTGTATAATCTGAAAATTATGCTCATAATTTAAAATTTGAGCAAGTAATCTCGCAAACTTCAAATTACAAATAATAACATCATACAATCATCTAGTAGATGTATGTATTAAATACAAATAATATCTAGATGGTCAATATGGAGGGTGGTGGGACTCCATAAATTACCCTAAATAATTTTCAGAAATTCAGAGAATTCAGTCCCATTTTAGCTAATGAATGTCTACTGGTTTATATACCATGAGAACTAGCATCACGTGAAAATTCATTATATTGAAAAATCTTCTGATTTTTAATAGATATTTCATTAATAATTCGCATCATATTTATCCGGGATGGTCTAATTGGTAATGCCAATCAATAAAAATTTTAGGACATTGAACTTCTGGTTCAACATAGTATTTGTTAATTGCACCAATATTTGTGTAGTTTAAATTAAAAGAAATGAATAACATAATATTTGTTTCATCATTCTTATTTTTTTCTTTTAGGGATTTATAAGATGCATGTATGTACCATAGGTACGTGACTATTGTCGCCATATCTGAAATCTAAATGATCTAAACAACATGTAAAAATATAAAATTTATTGGATTGACGAACTTCGGGTTCACGACAATATTTAATTTAATGATCTTATAATATTAATTTTTCGGAAGCAAGTAATATAAAGTAGAATATGAACATAATATTCTTCTAGAATATTAATAGAATTGTAAAATTGTGTTTGTTCAGAAAAAGAACAATTAAAACAAATATTATAATGTACGTTCATCAGGAGCAACAATACAATATTCTTATAAAATATTGATATGTATAAAGTTTATGATTCTTTAAAAACTATAACATGATATTCTTCAAGAATATCAACACAATATTTGTTTAAAAATATATTTTTTAAGAACAACACAATATCTCCAATAATATTGGTATATATAAAAACAGAATGTTTCTTCGAGAACAATAACATTAAATTTGTGCATTCTAATAGAAAACATCACAATATTCTATTACAACATTAATTTATGCATAAAAGTTGCGATTATTAAAAAAAACAATATTTTTTAAAATATTGATTTGTACAAATTTAATGCTTCTTCAAGAGCAATCATATAATACCCGTTTAATTAAATTATGCTTCTCCAGGAGCAACAATACAATATTTTTCTAAAATATTCTATATTTTGTGTTTCTTCAAGAAAAACAATATCATTTTCTTTTACAATATTGATATTCATAAAGTTATACTTTTTAATGAGTATTATAAAATATTTGTATAAATATTAATATACAAATATTTATTCTTCTTCAGGATGAACTCAATATTTTTCGAAAATATTGATATGTATAAATTTTATGCTTTTACGGAACAATAAAATAATATTCTTATAAAATATTAAAACACTTTTTGGGAGCAATAACTTAATATTAAATCTTACACAATTAGACTATTCGAGAGCAAGTAATATTCTAATGGAATATTAATATAATGTTGTACTACTTCAGGAGTAACAACAAATTATTATTTAAGAATATCAGATTATGTAAGAATTTACTCATCAGGAACAAAAAAATAATAAATGTTTAGATTTTATACAATTATACTCTTCGAGAGCAAGTTATATTCTGCCAGAATATTAATATAACGTTGTGTTTTTCAGGAGCAACAACAAATTATTTTAAAGTATGAAACTTTATAAAAATATGCTCTTCAGAAATAATTAATTTAATATTAAATTACATAAAATTATGCTCTTTGGGAGCAAGTCATATTCTGCTATAATTTGAATATAACATTGTGCTTTTTTAGGAGCAACAACAAATTATTTTAAAATATTAAACTTTATAAAAAAATTGCTCTTCAGAAACAAATAGTTTAATATTAAATCACATAAATTATGCTCTTCGGGAGTAAGTCATATTCTGCCAGAATATGAATATAACGTTGTGCTTCTTTAAGAGCAACAACAAATTATTTTAAAATATTAAACTCTACTATAAAGTAAATATTTGATATTCACGAACAATATTAATATTCTTATAGAATATTATATCTTATAAAATTAGGCTCTTCGAGAGCAATTAATATTCTACTGTAATATTAATATAATATAAATTGTGCTACTTATGGAACAACAAAATATTCTTATATAATATTTATATATTCGGTCGTGAAATATAACACAACATTCTTCTATAATATTGATAGAAATATAATTCTTCAGGAAAATAAAAAAATAAACAAATCTTGTTCAAGAGTATTTTAGAACAATAAACACAATGATTTGTTGTCCTTTGCCGTTGAATAAAAGTTAAAGCATTGTTATTTCTAATTAAAGCATGAATATTTTTTTTAATTGCTTCTCATAAAAATATCATAACAAAAAGTATAATATGAGTTGGACTCATAAATCAAAGCAAGGATAGAGATATGAATACTAACTAGTTGGTTTCGTTTGAATTTCTTTTGAGATATTGACGCTTGAGAAAGTGGACTTTGGGCTACTAAACTTTTGTTTTTTCTTTATGGTTTTTTGATATCACAGCTTGTTTTGTTTCTCCTTTTTTTCTTTTGAATAAAAAAAATATATCTAATTGCTAACTCAGTTGGCTAGAATCTCGTCTGGATAACATGTTATGAAACTAGGAAAGTAGAGAAAAAAAGAGAGGAGAATAGGGAGAATCAAAACTCAAGTATGTAAATTTATTATAACAATGACCCTTATTTATAGGGTTCTAAAGAGAGTTACAACCTGATTAGAATACACTCTTCTAGAGTAAGTAGATAATTATATAGACATCTAGATACAAATAAATAGTCGTTCATCATTATCTATAATTTTACGACTCTCTTTCTTGAATGACTTATTACATTAAGGGAAAGAAATTAAGTAATTGGAAAGAATGCATGAAAATGCAGTACATTATAGTTATGATATTTTTTTTTAAAATTGTATCTATATTTTTGACCTCGTCTTGACAAATGTTTGACACCACCCCTGGGTGAATCCATATCCAAATAAAAAAATTTAACATCATTTTTTTGAGAATAAGAACTCCTCATTTTTTGATATAATCTTTTTTCTGAGGATAAAATTTCTCTTTATTTTTGGCTTAAATTGTTATCCGGATAAAAATGTATTTGGACATCAATTTTGTCCAAACAGAATAATACAAATTTTATCTTTATCTTTAACCATTAACCATATACCAAACGAACTCTAAATGCTTGTTTAGTCTAGATTAAAATCTACTCAAAAATTGGAATTAAAAGTCAACAATTAATTTTAATCACACATTTTATAGAACCCACAAATTTTATTAACTTTTCAACCACACATTTCATCAAATTTTTTTTATCAAAATTTGCTAAAAAAAAAGTCTCTCAAACAAGTTCTAAAATTGAAATTTGAACAGTTAAAAAGTTGATTTTATTTTATTAAAGTTTTACCAAACAAAGAGTTAACCTTTCAAATTAACATAGTGGGATCGATTCCTATTGTTCAATCATATCTTCTTTGATAAGTTAAAACGTATACTACTAAACAACGTTAAAGACAAAAAGAAGACTCAAATTTTATCCACTCCACTATTCAATTTTGTCTAATATGGAAACTTAAATATAGTCGTATATCTTTTTAGACACGTGGTTCTTTTCAAAGATTAGTTAAGAGTAGTCACATTATACAGTTCTTGGATAGAGTCATGACAATATGGCATGTAGTCAAGTTTGCTAGGATTGAAGCAACAAGTCAAAAATTGCCTCAATATCAATGGTATTTACTATTTCCAATAAAGGACCCAATTTCTTCATTATATCAGATGGGACTGTCTCCTTGGAAGTTTGCTTAATGTTTAGTCTAATCAAAATGCACCAAATATCTTGCAAACATTATCAATTTGAACCCCATTGACATGTCCAAGACATTGTACCATATGCTTATTAGTTTGTCCTTTTTGAGCTTGAAAATAAGTGTTGCTTGACCTAAGATGCATGAGTATCACAAGTTGTTACTTAATTCGGACTCATAACGTATCTCACATAAGATTTGATTCTCGACTGTTGGAATTTAGGCCACTACAATGTGCATGTGCATTGACAAATGATCAGATCATTTGTCACGTGACTTAGATTATATTTAATTTATCATTTTCAACATCATAACAATACAATTTAGTGGTCTCCATGTTTGGTATATATTTCTCTCTTTTATTTCATTTAATTATTATTATTGTGTTCGTTCTAACAAAAAAAATTCACAAAATGTTTTTGCTAATCACAATTAAGCAACTGATAATATTTATATAATTTACTTTGTGTGGAGCAAAAAGCTACTTGAGAATTCTACCACCATGACACAATGTTCTTCATCTTGAACCTACATTCGAAAATAATTTTTAATAGTATTCGATTTTCTAGAACTGAAATGACTATTCAAAATAATGAAAAAGGTGAGAAAACTTTTCAACCGATGTGACTTTATTCCCATGCATTCACTGTCACGTAGCGATGTTTTTGGTGAGATTTGAATAGCCAAAGTAGTCTTTTTGTGATCATGACTATTCAAATTAATGATAAACGTGATAACACTTTCTAGAGTGTCTTTTAAATATATTCGAGTAAACTACAACTTATATTACTTTTCAAATATAAATATTTGAAGAAACACTCTTCTTATCGAGAATTCTCTAATTACGTTGACTTATTTATGATTTAACCATCTCCCTTCACGTGGAGGCAATCTCGGAAAAAAAAAACACAACAAATAGAATAAAAAAGAACATCTAAGTAAAACCACATCCTCACTATTAAGTATTAAGTAATGTTCTAAAAAATGTAGAGCGTAATTATATATGGAGGCTGAGTTTTAAATTTTTCGAACTTAGGCGAGAGCGAGAGATAAAAACAATGAGGGCGAGGACATGAGGCGTGACTAGGCGTGAGATCGTACTTCAAACCTAGACGAAGTTTAAATAGACTTTTTAGAACATTGCTATTAAAAGAATATGCAACTAAAAAGAGAGAAAATTCACATTAATGTAACTTGATTGTCATGTTGTAACATGCTATATACCTTTACTGTGTTGTTGATTGTCATGTTGTCACACATTCCCAAGGATTCTAGTTGTGAGGCTTATGCTAGTCCACAATTTGTTTATTTGGAAAGATAGACTTTATAAACAAAATAAAATTGAAATTTTATTTATTGAATACTTTTTCTCTCACAAAAATAGATTTATTTTTATTTTTATACAGATTAATAAAATATAATTAATATAGTTAAATTATAAATTTTATTTAACTTTTTTTAACATACCTCTATATTGAATAATGATAGTTTATATTTGTTAATAATAAGACAAATTAAATAATGATATATTAGGTTACTAAGAAATAAACTATACTTTCAACAAGAAAATTAAACTATAATTTTAGACAGATGAATAAAAAAAATAAACCTATATTTGTGAGAAGGAATAAGTATAATATTAGTATTAAGTATTAAATATGTTCAATCTCGATTTTTATCCTCTCAGGGTAATATTCAAAGAATTATCCAATGATCTCCTAAAGGAAATAGTTGAAAAAATTGACACAATTTCTTACATTCAATAATACTACATTTGTACTAAAAAAATAGGCTTTTTATTTATTTATTTATCTGTCTTAAATTATATACAAATTTCCTTGTTGAAAGTATAGTTGATTTCTTAATTTCCTAATATGCCTCTATTTATTTGTGCTTTTAATCTTATTCATATTCTAAAGTGAAAGTGAAACTAGCGAGATAGGCTCAAAAATAGGAGAGAAAAATCTCATTCAAAATAAGAGAGCTTTTGTTCGTGTCTTGTTACCAACAAATATGAATTATTATTATTTAATATAAGAGTATTTAAGAAAATTATAAGTAAAATTTATAGTTCCAACAATTTAGTTAAGTTTTCTAAATTTATGTAAAAATAGAAGTAAATTTATCTTTGTGAGACGGATGTAATAATTAATGTGTGGCCAAGTAAACATGCTCGTCTTCTTGTTATACTTAAAAAAAATATTTTGATAAACTTGTTTAGATCACACATGTCATCATTCGTGTGTGTGTATGTATATTCAAGAGTAAATTACATTCACAGTCCTCTTCTTTCAATTTTGTAACAATATCATCCACATTCAATTTCATTAACAGATATCGTTCTCATCTTTTTATTAATTCGCATAGATAGTCTCCAAATAGTTTTATTAACAATTTTTTCATTAGTTTAAATAAATTAAAATAGCAAAAAATAGAAAATTTAATCAAAAAATTACAGTAGTCTTTAACTTTTTTAAATTTGTAAAATGGTCTATTTACATTCTCTTATTTAAAACAATTAAAAAAAACAAAAAAAAAGGCAAAAAAAAAAAATAATAAATTAATCTTCTTTCCCCTAGGTTTTTCACATTTCATTTTATTCTTAGGGTGTGTTTGATTGGGAAGTGTGTAAAAGGAAAAAAATTTCTATGTTACAAGAAAAATAAAAACCATCATTTTGGTGAGAAAACATTTTCCAACAAAGTGGTCAAATCCATGCTTTAAAATGATTGTACACTAATATTTTTTTTCCTTTTTCCGCCTTGTATCAAACAGCCAAAGTTGGAAAACATTTTCTTCTGATTTGACATTATTTTCCATGGAAAATGGTGCAATCAAACACAGCCTTAGGGTGCGTTTGATTGCAAGGAAAAAATTTGAGTGGAAAGAAAATGAATTCCAAATAATTGAATTGCCAAGAAATTGTTAATTGGAAAAGGTTAATTTAGAAGACAAATTTTACACGAAAAATAAAACCTCCTTTTCCCATAAAAAACATTTTCCTTAAAAACAAGGAAAATATGGCTATTTAGGTTGTGTGTTTGATTGCACATAGTTTTCCATGGAAAATCTCTTTTTTCCACTTATTTTTCAACTGACATGTTTGATTGCACAAGATTTTCCATGGAAAAAATATTTTCTCACTTATTTTCTATGTTGTGTTTGATTGCAACCTTTTGTTTTTCCATGTAAAATCTTTTCTCATTTTCCTTGGTTTGGCCACACTTTCCTTGTTTTCAAGGAAAATATTTTCTTAGGGGGGGAGGAGGTTTTATTTTACATGAAAAATTTGTCTTATTTTTCAATCAATAATTTCTTGACAATTCAATTTCATGGAATTCATTTTCTTTCCACTTAAATTTCTTGCTTGCAATCAAACACACCCTTATTTGAAAATGAGAAAAGGTTTACCTGAAAAAAAAAGGTTGCAATCAAACGTGTACTTGAAAAATAGATGGGAAAATACTTTTTCCATGAAAAATAATGTCTACCAAACATATCAGTTAGAAAAAAGGTGAAAAAAAGGTTTTTTTCATAGAATTTTTTTGGCAATTAAACACAGCCTTACTGATAATCATTTATTTGAAAATGAGAAAAGGTTTACCTGATAAAAAAAAAAGTTTGCAATCAAACGTGTACTTGAAAAATAGGTAGGAAAATACTTTTTCCATGGAAAACAATGTTTACCAAACATATCAGTTGGAAAAAATGTGGAAAAAAAAGTTTTTTCCATATAAAATTTTGACAATCAAACACAACCTTCTTGATAATCATTCGATAATTCGATCTTTGGGTCTTTCTTGAGAAATTTTACGCTTGAACTGGTTTTAGTTCACACATTTGTTCATCTGGTTCTTGTATAAAATCTATCCAACTCGTGAAGAACGGCACAATCTTTGTACTGGTAGGCAAAGGAGACCCATGTGGTTGTGAAAATGGAGAACCTAAATAACTGGTCAATGGTGGAGCTCGAGTCCCCTTCAAGGTAGACTTCATGTACACAAACGACGGCATTCCCAAAGGAGGTTGGAAGAAGAACGCCATAGCAGCTAAAATGGGTTCTCCTCTTGAAAGCCCACAAGATTGTCGGCTGCCTTACTTCCATTGCATCTACATACTTCTCTCCCTCCTCTGTCATCCACCGTCGAATTGCCTTTGGCCGCACTTGTTGGAAATAGTTGACTAATAATTGATTTTAATCAATTTTTTACCAAATATTAGAGTGGGTCCTGACCACTTATTTTAATAAATTATAATCAGAACATATTCTATTCTACGAGTAGATGATTATGGTATATTTAGTCTTACAAAACTATTTTCGGGTGAATGAAAAATTATTGTCAAATGTTAACACCTTGAAACTTGGATTGTAAAAAGAAGTGGAAAACTTGTATCCCATATTAGAAGAACAAAAGATTTGTGACTACTTTATATATCCCTAGTTTGACTATTGTAATTAATGGGTGGCCAAGTAAACATGCCCGCCTTCTTGTTATACTTAAAAAATATTTTGATAAACTCGCTTAGATCACACATGTCATCATTTGTGTGTGTGTATATTCGTGTGTGTGTGTGTGTCTATATATAAATTACACTCACAATCTTCTTTTTTCAATTTTTGTAATAATATCATCCATATTCAATTTTATTAATGTAGATATCGTTTCTCATCTTTTTATTAATTCAAGATAGATAGTCTCCAAATAGTTTTATTAACGATTTTTCATTAGTTTAAATAAATTAAAATAGCAAAAATAGAAAATTTAATAAAAAAATTATGCTTAGAGTCTTTTAACTTTTTTAATTTGTAAATTGGTCTATTTACATTCTCTTATTTAAAACAATTAAAAAAAACAAAAAAAGGCAATAATAATAATAATAATAATAATAATAATTAATCTTCTTCCCACCACCCCTTAGGTTTTTCATAGTACATTTCATTTTATTCTTAGGGTGTGTTTGATTGGGAGGGTGTAAAAGAAAAAATTTCTATATTACAAGAAAATAAAAATCATCGCTTGGTGAGAAAATATTTTCCAACAAAGTTGTCAAATCCATGCTTTAAAGTGATTGTACACTAATTTTCTTTTCTTTTTTCTTTTTCCGCCATGTATTAAACAAACAAAGTTGAAAAATATTTTCCGACGGACATTATTTTCCATGGATGTGATATTTTCCATGAAAATGGTGCAATCAAACACAGCCTTAGGATGCGTTTGATTGCAAGGAAAAAATTTGGGTGGAAAGAAAATAAATTCCAAGGAATTGAATTGCCAAGAAATTGTTAATTGAAAAATGTTAATTTAGAAGACAAATTTTACCTGAAAAATAAAACCTCCCCCCCATAAAAAAACATTTTCCTTAAAAACAAAGAAAATATGGCCATTTAGGTTGTGTTTGATTGCACATAGTTTTCCATAGAAAATTCTTTTTTTCAATTTATTTTTCAACCCACATGTTTGATTGCACAAGATTTTTCATGGAAAAATATTTTCTCACTTATTTTCTATGTTGTGTTTGATTGCAACTTTTTTTTCCATGTAAAATTTTTTTCTCATTTTCCTTGGTTTTATTGTACATTTTCCTTGTTTTCAAGGAAAATATTTTCTTTGAAAATATTTTCTTAGGGGGGGAGGAGGTTTTATTTTACATGAAAAATTTGTCTTATTTTTCAATCAATAATTTCTTGGCAATTCAATTCCATGAAATTCATTTTCTTTCTACTCAAATTTCTTGCTTGCAATCAAACTCACCCTTATTTGAAAATGAGAAAAGGTTTACCTGGAAAAAAAAAAGTTGCAATCAAACGTATACTTGAAAAATAGGCGGAAAAATACTTTTTCCATGGAAAATAATGTTTAGCAAACATATCAGTTGGAAAAAATGTAGAAAAAGGGCTTTTTCCATAGAAAATTTTTGGCAATCAAACACAGCCTTACTGATAATCATTTATTTGAAAATGAGAAAAGGTTTACCTGGAAAAAAAAAGTTGTAATCAAACGTGTACTTGAAAAATAGGTGGAAAAATGCTTTTTCCATGGAAAATAATGTCTACCAAACATATCAGTTGGAAAAAAGGTGGAAAAAAGTTTTTTCCATAGAAATTTTTTGGCAATCAAACACAACCTCACCGATAATCATTCGATAATTCGATCTTTTGGGTCTTTCTTGAGAAATTTTACGCTTGAACTGGTTTTAGTTCACACATTTGTTCATCCGTTCTTGTATAAAATCTATCCAACTCGTGAAGAACGGCACAATCTTTTAACTTAGGCAAAGGAAACTCACAAGGAGACCCATGTGGTTGTGAAAATGGAGAACCTAAATAACTGGTCAATGGTGGAGCTCGAGTCCCCTTCAAAGGTAGACTTCATGTACACAAACGACGGCATTCCCAAAGGAGGTTGGAAGAATAACGCTTAGCAGCTAACATGGGTTCTCCTCTTGAAAGCCCACAAGATTGTCGGCTGCCTTACTTCCATTGCATCTACATACTTCTCTCCTTCCTCTATCATCCACCGAATTGCCTCTAGATGCACTTGTTAGAAATAGTTGACTAATAATTGATTTTAATCAATTTTTGACCAAATATTAGAGTGGGTCCGACCACTTATTTTAATAAATTATGATTAGAACATATTCTATTCCACGAGTAGATGATTATGATATATTTGGTCTTACAAAACTATTTTCGGGTGAATGAGAAATTTATTGTCAAATGTTGACACCTTGAAACTTGGATTGTAAAAGGAAGTGTAAAACTCGTATCCCACATTGGAAGAACAAAAGATTTGTAACCATTTTATATATCCCTAGGTTTACTATTGGATTTGGGCCCCAAGGAGTACCAATAGTCTTTGAAATGGGAGAAACCTAGATCTTATTGGGTTCGGTCCAAAGGCCCACACACGCGCGCCGCCCGCTGGCTGGGTCGTGGGTCAAAAGATTGGGTTTGACCCATTATAATTTTTTAGACAAATAAAATAAAGATTTATTTATTTTATTTAAACTTCCAAACAATTAATTTTAATTAATTAATTAATCCAAAAAGTACCTGTTTCAACAAAAGACATGTCTTTTAAGACTTGTCTGTTCAAATGATAACTGTTGGGGTTAAACTGACATAACCCAACAGTTGTGTCCATTCAATTGAACCTTTTGGCATGCTATGAATTAATCCCTCCGGTTTGCATAACATTCATTCAAATTTCTATACTTCTCGAAATATTATTTTCCTTTCTTGCATTTCAAAAAGAGAGTTCGAAAATACTTCTGGTTCGCTGTTTCTTGTGATTTGAAGTGCTGCCATCACAAGAAGGGATCGTTGTACTTTGGGAGACGATTTTCATCAACCCGTAAGCACCATAGCGGGACAAATTCATCTAAAAGGCATAAAATCGAACTCTAGCATCGATCCACTATTTCAAATACATTTTCTGAATTTATTTTTCTTCAACAATTAAGTGTAGAATATAATCTGCACTATTTATTTATAAACAACATTTTAAGACGGATTTGATTTGGCACGTGCATTTTATATTACTGTTTGGACAAAAAATCTGTAGTTTTAAAATATCACATAAGTTCAGAATTCTGTTGTATACTGCTTACTTATTTGTGTTCTGTTTACATTTGATAAAGTAATCTCTTCATTAAAAATAAGGTAATAATTGAAATTGATATTCTATCCATTATCGAACTGGGACATTCTGTATATCTGCATTAATCATATGGTTTCTGTTGTTTCATATTTACAATCAATACATGTTATATTAAATGCGTGTTGTGTATTTGCATGCAAATTTAGTTTTCTGATTGTATAGTTTTCATCAGGTTTTATACTATTAGTGATAATTGTGGTTTATTAGTTAAGTTTGTAAATTAACTAATATTATTTTTTTTTGATTTCAAAAAGTTCTGGTATTTTGAAAAATTAAAGTTCGTAAAAAGTAATTAACTAATTTATTTTAAAATTGGTCTGTTAATTACTCAAATTCATTTGTTTAATTAGTTTTTGTTAATTAGATTGCCTTAATTAGAGTACAATCTGATTGCATAATTATCAGACGAATTTTCAATGCTACAGATCACATAAAAATCATGATTACATTCATTGGTTCCAACAATAATCTGTATTAGTAATTGGATATTGGATATTGTGTGCATATTAAATAATCAAAATCTTAGTTATTGTTAATATAAGTTTGGTTTCTGTTAATTAATTTTTTGGTTAATGTTAATTCAATTTTAATATATTGAAAGTTTATCTTCTGTTTATAGAAACAGAAATGGATACAATTTGGAGTAACGTTGTTCCCCCTACTAATGGTGCAACCAATGTGGTACTACCTATGGCTATTCCAATTCAAACCACTTCGGTTCCACATAGAGAGAAGTCGGAAAAATTCAGTGGTGTAGACTTTTAAAGATGACAACAAAAGATGATATTCAATTTAACTACTTTGAATTTGGCAAGGTTCTTAGTGAAGATCCTCCGACAGTGCAAGAAGGAACAATAGGGAGTCTCTTATTGCTTTGGATGCGTGGAAACACTCCAATTTTTTGTGCAAAAACTACATCCTAAATGGCTAGACAATACATCACATCAAGATGTATATAGTGCCATGAAATCGGCAAAAGAACTTTTAGAATCATTGGAGAAGAAATACAAAACAAATGATGCCGGTACAAAGAAATTCATTGTTTATAAGTTTAACTATAAGATGGTGGATTCCAAAATGTCATCAATCGTGTTCAAGAATTGCAAGTTCTTCTTTATGACTCTTATTGAATCGTTCCAAGTGAATCGCAATTATTGAGAAACTCCCTCATTTATGAAGAGAATTCAAGAACTATCTCAAGCATAAACGCAGGGAAATGAACTTGGAGGAATTAATTGTCCGGTTGAGGATTGAAGAAGATAAAAGAAAGTCCGACGAAAAATTTGGAGGACAATCTATACAAGCAAAGGCCAATATGGTAGAATTTGGCTCTAAGACAATTAAGAAAAGGAAACATTCTGGTGATGCTCCGAACAAAGACAACAAGAAAAGTGCTAAGAAATTCAAGGGAAATTGCTACAAGTGTGGTATACCAGGACATCGTAAAAATGAGTGTCGTGACAAGCCTAAGAAACAAAATGTACAAGTGAATGTGACTGAATTAGACACATTATCCTCAAGGAATGCAAGAAATGAACTTGTGTGTTGTTGTATCCAATGCAATAGTGTTGGAAATCCTAGAGAATAGTGGGTAGATAATCGGTGCTACTTTCGGCATATCCGTGTTGACAAGACAAAGTTTTCTAACTACAAGGTAATCAATGAAGAACAATTGTTCATGGAAAATTCTGCAAGTTCTAAGGTTGAGGGACAAGAGAAATTGACTTTGAAAATGACTTCCGGCAAAGAGCTTGTCCTCAACAATGTGCTACATGTGCCTGTTATTAGTAAAAATCTTGTATCTGGCTCTTTACTTAGCAAAAATGGCTTTAAATTAGTCTTTGTATCTGACAAATTTGTACTCACTAAAAATGATATGTATGTGGGGAAAGGTTACCTTTGTGACGGGATGTTCAAGATGAATGTCCTTACTATTGTACCGAAATCAAGTCAATAATAATACATCTAGTTCTACTTATATGCTTGAGTCGTCTTGTTTATGGCATCATAGATTAGGACATGCAAATTTTAATTCTGTTCGTAGAATGATGAATTTAAATTTATTGCCTAATATACAATTTGACCCTAATCCTAAGTGTAAAACTTGTGTAGATGCTAAGTTAGCCAAACCACCGTTTCCAAGTGTTGAAAGAAACACAACACCTTTAAAGTTAATTCACAACAATATCTATGATTTAAAGTTTGTGCAAATTAGAAGTGGTAAAAAGTATTTCATTATTTTCATCGATGATTGTACTAAATACTGTTATGTTTATTTGCTAAGAAGCAAAGATGATGCCTTAGATATTTTTAAACATTATAAGAATGAAGTGAAAAATCAACTTAGCAAACGAATAAAAATTATTTTTAGTGATAGATGAGGAGAATACGTAGCACTATTTGAAGAATTTTGTTCAGAATCTGACATTATTCATCAAACTACGGCTCCTTATTCACCTCAATCAAATGGTATTGCTGAACGCAAAAATCGAACTCTTAAAGAGATAATGAATGTTATGTTGATAAGTTCTGGAATACCCCAAAACTTATGGGGGGAAGCTATCCTCTTGGTAAATGTCATTCTTAACAAAATACTACAAAAGAAAATAGATGAAACTCCATACGTATTGTGGAAAGGTCATACGCTTACCTATAAATACTTAAAAGTGTATGGGTGTTTGGCTAAAATAAAAGTTCCTAAGCCTTAAACTGGTTAGAATTGGACCTAAAACTACTGATTGCGAATTTATTGGATGTGCAAATAACAACAGTGCATATCGATTTCTGGTATATAAGTAAAATATTTATGATATACATGAAGGCACCATCATTGAGTCTAGGAATGCTGCATTTTTTGAATATGTCTTTCTATGTAAAAACAAGAAACAAATAAGTTCAAACAAACAAACTTATGATACTGCAAATGATGATAATCAAAATAATGACGAACCTAGGCGCAGTAAAAAGGCCAGAACGTCTACATCTTTTGGTCCAGATTTCCTTACCTATATGGTAGAAAATGATCAAAAGACATTTACCAAAGCAATGTCTACTCCAGAAGCTTATTTTTGGAAAGAAGCTATTAATAGTGAAATAGAGTCTATTTTGCAAAATCAGACTTGGGAGTTGGTTAATCTCCCACCTGGAAATAAACATCTAGGACCTGATGGATCTATAGATAAATATAAGGCTAGATTAGTAGCAAAATGATATAGACAAAATGAAGGCATTGACTTCTTCGATACATACTCACCAGTGACGAGGATTGATGATCACATCGATTAGAGTCCTAATTGCAATTGCTACATTACATAATCTTGAGATCCATCAAATGAACGTTAAAACAGCATTTTTAAATGGTAAGTTAGAAGAAGAAATTTACATAGAACAATTTGAAGGGTTTGTTGCTCTTGGACAAGAGAAAAAAGTGTGTAAACTCGTTAAGTCTTTGTATGGATTAAAACAAGTGCCAAAACAATGGCATCGAAATTTGATAAAACGATGTTATCAAATGGAATTAAAATTAACGAGTGTGATAAATGTGTTTATATAAAAAAAAAATAATGCCTATGTAATTATATGTCTATATGTTGATGACGTGTTAATAATGGGCAGCAAACATGGTATTATCATGAATACTAAGATTAACAAAATATTTCAACATGAAAGATATGGGTGTGGCAGATATTATATTAGGGATTAAAATATCTAAGATATCTGATAGACTTGTTATATCCCAATCTCATTAAATTGAGACAATACTCAAAAAGTTTAATACATATGATGAAAGTCATGTACAAACTCTAATTGACTTAAGTTTACACTTAGTCAAAAATAGAGGTGAACCTATGTCTCAGTTGAAATATTCACAGATCATAGGCAATATAATGTATACTATGAACTGCACACGTCCAGATATTATATGTGTGCGTGAACAAACTGAGTAGATTCACTAGTAATCCAAGTAGCGACTATTGGAAGGTATTAAACAGAGTTCTTAGATATATAAGATATACTTTGAGCTTTGGATTACATTATACAAGATATTCAAAGCAGCTTTTGGAAGGATATTGTGATGCTAATTGGATATCAGACACGTATGATTCTAAATCAACTAGTGGTTATGTTTTTACCATTAGTCGTGCAATGATTCTTGAAAATCCTCAAACAAACATGTATAGCTCGATCCACAATGGAATATGAGTTTATAACTTTAGATAAAAGCGGATAAGAAGCGGAATGGCTTCAGAACTTTTAGAGGATATTCTGTTGGTCTAAGCAAGTACACGCTATTAGTATTCACTATTCATCAGATAGTCGACTCGGCTATCGGAAGGGTACAAAACAATATGTATAATAGTAAGTATAGACACATACGTCGTAGACATAATACCATTAAGCAATTGATCTCAAGTGGTGTTATCTCCATCGATTATGTGAAATCAAAAGAGAATCTCATGGATCCGCTTACAACAGGTTTACCAAGAGATCAAGAATACCGATTATCGAAGGGAATTGGCTTAAAGCCTACTACGCATGAATCTTTGTAATGGTAACCCAACATTATTGACTGGAGATCCCAAGATCTTGGTTCAATGTGACAACTAATTTATGAAGATTCAGTTAAGCACTTAGGAGTAAAACTCTTACCAATTCCTATGATAACAAAAGTGTTTTTCTGCAGACAGTGTTAGGTTAAGTTATAATTTTAATGATTCCTATAGTTTGGATAAACTAAGTAGAGTATAGCAGAATACTCTTAATAGGAGATCACATATATAAGTGCGAAGTGGGGCCGCTTCTATGAGAATTTTGAGGTTGGAATTCTCTAAAACGCTTATGAAACCAAGAGTTGTTCAGGGCCAAAATGAACACAACCATGATAACCAAAGAAGTGTTAGGAAAGATATTGTGTGGTATTATTGTCTTGGTTTACACCAATGGCTTGACAGGTTTAAGATGTCACGCTCACTTTGATTAGCCAAGTAAATCCGATAGTATTCTACTAAGGTAGGTTCAAAGCCGGTTACCTCTCCCGATGCAATAGATTTCGCTTGTACTCTATTTTCGTATCCATTATCACTTGTATTTATTCTGCAATTTCCATTCATGTGGAGAATTGTTGGAAATAGTTGACTAATAATTGAATTTAATCAATTTTTGACCAAATATTCGAGTGGTCCGGACCACATATTTTAATGAATTATGATTAGAACATATTATACTCCACGAGTAGATGATTATGATATATTTGGTCTTACAAAACTATTTCCGGGTGAACGAGAAATTTATTGCCAAAGGTCACCTTTGAAATTTGGATTGTAAAGAAAGTGGGAAACTTGTATTGCACATTGGAAGAACAAAAGATTTGTGACCACTTTATATATCCATAGTTTGACTATTGGGTTTGGGGCCCCAAAGAGCACCAATAGTCTTTGAAAGGAGAGAGACCCAGATCCCATTGGATTCGGGTCCAAAGGCCCACACGCATGCCGCCGCCCGCTCACGGCCGAGCTTCAGTTCGTTCAAATCGTGGGTCAAAAAATTGGGCTTAACCCATTATAATCTTTTTAGACAAATAAAATAAAGATTTATTTATTTTATTTAAACTTCCAAACAATTAATTTTAATTAATTAATTAATCCAAAAGGTACATGTTTGAACAAAAGACATATCTTTCTGGACTTGTTTGTTCAAATGATAACTGATGGGGTTAAATTGACATAACCCAACAGTTGTGTCTATTTAATTGAACCTTTTGGTATGCTATAAATTAGTCCATCCAGTTTGTATAACAATCATTCAAGTTTTCACGATTAGTCAAGTAAATTCGATAGTATTCCACTAAGGCGGGTTCAAAGCTAGAAGCTACCTTCCCGATGCAATAGATTTACGCTTGTATTCTCTTTTAGTATCTGCATTATCACTTGCATTTATTCTAGTAATTTCTATTCATGTGGGGGATTATTGGAAATAGTTGACTAATAATTGATTTTAATCAATTTTGACCAAATATTAGAGTGGGTCCGGACCACATATTTTAATGAATTATGATTAGAACATATTCTACTCCATAAGTAGATGATTATGGTATATTTGATCTAACAAAACTATTTCTGGGTGATTGAGAAATTTATTGCCAAAGGTCACCTTGAAACTTGGATTGTAAAAGGAAGTGGGAAACTTGCATTCCACATTAGAAGAACAAGAGATTTGTGACCACTTTATATATCCCTAGTTTGACTATTGGGTTTGGGCCCCAAGGAGTACCAATAGTCTTTGAAAGAGGAGAGACTTAGATCTTATTGGATTCGATCCAAAGGCCCACATGTGCTGGCTCGCCATGGCCATTGGCTACCGGGCTGGGCTCGAGTTCGGGGGTCGTAGGTCAAAAGATTGGGCTTGACCCATTATAATCTTTTTTAGAGAAATAAAATAAAGATTTATTTATTTTATTTAAACTTCCAAACAATTAATTTTAATTAATTAATTAATTAATCCAAAATATACCTGTTTGAACAAAAGACATATCTTTCTGGACTTGTCTGTTCAAATGATAACTGATGGGATTAAATTGACATAACTCAACAGTTGTGTCCATTTAATTGAACCTTTTGGCATGCTATAAGTTAGTCCATCCGGTTTGCATAACAATCATTCAAGTTTCCATACTTCTCGAAATATTCTTTTCTTTCAATGCATTTCCAAAAGAGAGTTCGAAAATACTTCTGGTTCGTTGTTTCTTGTGATTTGAAGTGCTGCCATCACAAGAAGGGATCGTTGTACTTTGGGAGACGATTGTCATCAACCCGTGAGCACCATAGCGGACAAATTCGTCTTAAAGGCATAGAGTCGAACTCTAGCCTCGATCCACCATTTCAAATACATTTTTTGAATTTATTTTTCTTGAACAAGTAAATGTAGAATATAATCTGCACTATTAATTTATGAACAACAGCACTGACTCCACCGACACCACTGAGACATAAAACCATGCTGGCTATCTTTACTCCTGCTCAATTTTGAAATGGATGCATATTTTAGAGGGTGGCACTTTGGTGCACTAGATCTTTAGTTATCTTTACACTTTGATATTGGAGTTTAAAATCCCCCCTTCCCCGCTCTCTCGATTTGGTCATAGGGATAGGGATGGGGAGTGGGGTTGGGGAAGAAGAAGATTTTTTAATTGTTTTAAATATTATAATAGAATGTAAAGAGACTATTTTGCACTTTTGAAAAGGTTAAAAATACCATTTGTAATTTTTTTCATTAGGTTTTCTATTTTTTACTATTTAATTTATTTAAGTTAAAGGTAAAATTGTGAAAAAAAATTATTTGAAAGAATCATCCGTATTTAATTAATAAAAAGAATCGTGATTTAGACACGCAAATAAAATTTAATCGAGATTATATTATTACAAAGTTAAATAAAATTTAATCGAGATTATATTATTACTGAAGTTAAAGAATGATAAATGTTAATGTAATTGACTCTATATTGAATTGGACAATTCCTCACAAACTTAGAGAATAAAAGATACACGACATGTAATACTTCCTCAACTTGCTTCTTGAGAAATAAATGTAAGAAATCAAATTAATTGTGTTACCTGAGACTTACTTTATAAGATCTAATACCAATCGAGTCGATTACATAATATTTTTTGTGTTCCACTAGATATATATATATTGATCTAATACCAATCGAGTCGATTACATAATAAAAGTTTTTTTTGCATTCCACTAGATATATATATATATAAACAAAGTACATTTCTAAACAAACTCATAATAATCAAATCATAGTATGTGTAAACTTGTATGTATATCAACTTGTTCAACATCAACATTATCAAAACTTTAAAGGGCTCAATCTATGTTTTTCGTAGAAATTAAGAATAAATAATTGGATTTTCAAGAATCCTTGTGGTCTTGCCAACAAACTAACATGATAATACACCGCCGAAAAATATAAAATCTGGCTCTTTGCTCCTTCACTAGCCGGCTGCACGTGCTCCCAAAAGCTCCCAACTGGTGCCTTACAAAGAATCTACTGTTTTCTTCTTCTTTCATGGAGCATATGGAACGGGAAGAGGAGGGAAGGGGGGTAGTTAATGTTAGTGATGGAGTTATGTTATAGAGGATTTTGGTACTTGTATATATACAAGTTAGATATAAAGTGTCTTGTCTTAGTAGGGCTCTACTTAGATTTGGAAAAACCAAATTTGCCCCTTGCTTTTAATTCATCAAACATGTTTTGTCAAACTAGTCAAATATACTTTTTATCCACACATTTCGTAAGATTTATAATTTACTACATAATAATTATCTACACATTTCGTAAGATCAACAACTTATAAGTATTTAAAAAATAATTTTATCGCTACCAAATTTTGTATATATATGCACTAATTTTGTATATATAGGAGCGTTATTTGACGATTCGGTTCATGAATGTTGGTCGGATTCAGCCCACCCAAGCCCAAATGTCTTTTTTTTTTTTTTTTTTTAATTACAATGTTTTATTTTATTTTTTAAAGCTATAATTCATATAATGAAATTGTAGAATAATGAAATTATATTTTATGCTAACTAGTTTATAAGACATGGCAAATTTTTGTAAATCTATTTTGTTATGATATTAATTTATTTAAGAATCTGTTTATAGTTAATCAAGATTGATTTTTTTAAAACTTGTTATAAAACAAGTATTGACCAATGTTCAATCATTTATGTCGTATTACCTAATAATTCTTTAAAATTTGCTTGATGTATATGTCAAAAAGCTTAAAACGTCAGTTTTCTTTAAAAGTCCAATATTAATTTTTTCATTTTTTAGGTTAACGTATTCTGTTAATTATATGCATATTAAAGTATAAGGCTCGTTAGGTCTTACTAAATAGGCATGTTTTTATTGTCAAATGTTGCTTTAAAAAAAAAAAAATTCAAGCTCTCCTACTTATTGATTCCTAGATCCGCCTCTGCATGAATGTGATGATTTTTGAATTTATTTGATTTATTATTCAGACTTGAAAACAATCAAAATAATTTGAGAGCAAGCTAGCATAAATATCTAGGTCTTGTCTGTTTAAGCTCAAATGATACGTATTGATTTATTTGAAATTATGAAATTATAGGTTTTAGTTTACAGTTATTTGTTCTTGTTTTTTATTAATTAATAAATAGTATTTTACAAAAAAAGAAAAATCATACATTCTAAAGCAAATTTAGTGGAAGGTGATTTTTAACATTTATTGTATGACAATGACATGTATCATGCATGTTTCACCTCGTGAGAAGATAAAAGAATCGTCAATAATTCTCAGAATGTAGTTTATTACTTTTTTTTTATTATTTTAAGTCGAACATAATGAGAACACGTCAACTATTAGTTATTTCACTGAAATTACTATTCTTTTAACTACACTTTTATAATTATTGTCAAGATTAATATCTATTTACAATTCTCGACTTCTTGTATACAAATTCTTATCAAGGTATCACGTTATAAAATATGTGCCATTGCATTCAAAACTTGTGCATAAAACTCATGAAAATAGACAGTCCATAAAACTATAGATTATAAATAACATTGTGGTCTATTAGGAGTTGTATTCATTTGCTTTGGGCTCAACAGGCGGCCCAACCCAAACAGCTTAATCCTTGCCCCGAAA
The DNA here is from genome assembly GCA_023638005.1 of Forsythia suspensa. Classification (NCBI taxonomy): domain Eukaryota; kingdom Viridiplantae; phylum Streptophyta; class Magnoliopsida; order Lamiales; family Oleaceae; genus Forsythia; species Forsythia suspensa. Next base: position 30,156,886 of record CM042674.1, on the reverse strand, counting down.
AATATAACCCAAGCAAAAGGAGATGAAAAAGAAAATGTAAATTCAAAGTCGATCATCATTGTTGTTGTATTTATAGACTCTAAAGTCATATGGTCAAAATTTAATTCAATTAAAGTCACATTTAGAGCTAAAAGACCAACATATCCTTGTAATTGCAAAAAAAAAAAAACGCAAATTTTATGATACTGTTTTATTGTGATACTGTTTTGTGTGATACTGTTTTATTGTGATACTTTTTTGTATGTATTATTTTCTATGATACTGTTTTATCTATGATACTGTTTTCTTTAGATAATATACATTGATATCTTTATACCATGTTTTTATCTTTGATACTGTTTTATTATAACAATGTTATAACCTATCATACTGTTATTGAATACAAACACTACAAATCATCTTGTACTTTTAATGAAGCATTTTAAGAATAGTATTATTACTTCAACCATTAAAACAACTTGTACTTAGTTTTATAAATGATATTGTTTTATCTATGATACTGTTTTATTTAGATGATGTGTATTTGTATATTTATACCATGCTTTTATCTTTAATACTGTTTTATTATGATAATGTTTCAACATATTATACTGTTATTGAATACAAACACAATCAATGATCTTGTATTACTAATTGAGCATCTTAAGAACAATATCATTACTTCAACAATTAAAACATCTGGTACTTAATTTTATATATGATATTGTTTTATCTTATATTATACTTTTATTTTTGATAATGTTTTATTATGATAATGTTTCAATCTATGATGTTGTTATTAAATGCAAACAGTACCAATAGTCTTGTATTAGTAATGGAGTATTTTAAGAACAATATCATTATTTCAAGTAGTAAAACATCTCTACTTAGTTATATCTATGATACTGTTTTATCTAGATAATGTGTTATTTATGATATTGTATCATCACTTCAACCATTAAAAACATCGTGTACTTAGTTTTATATATGATACTATTTTATTAAGATACTTTCATATATGATATTGATATATTAAGATACATTTATCTATGATTACTGTTTTAGTATGTATGATGCTGTTTTAGTATGTATGATACTGTTTAAACAAGAAAACTAAAGATTGTCATTTTAAACTAACGAGACGACTTCAAACTGCTAAAATCCATTATTAGCAGTGGTGAAGCTATTGGTCTTGACCGGCTCGTCGAGACGATTTCGAAAACATATTATAATAGAAATTCTAAGCACATATGTGAATTCTATGCCAATTTTTTATGATATTGTATTCTGTGATACTATTTTAGTATAATACAGTATCAAACAATATACATGACTAACAACACAAAAAATAATTTAATGGCTAACTTAATACAATATCAAGCTGTTATTCTATAATACAGTAACAAACTGTTTTCTATAATACAATATCAAACTGCTATTTACATAATATCAAAATATAATTAGCCTAATTTAACTCGTCCGACTCGGATCATCCTCCAATTCCAAAGAATCCTCCCAATCAATTTCCTCCTTATTCTCTCTCAACACCTCCAGTATCTTACTTGACTTCTTCTTCGCACGCTCACTTCTTGTTTTCTCTACCTTTTCCAGTTTTTCTTCCGCCCAGCCTTTTTTGCCAACCCCTTGAACCGTAGCTCGCCATAACTCAGTCCATACAACGCTGCTAAGCAGCTCTCACGAGTTGTTGCCGAGTCAAACTCGTCCCGGCTCAGCATATTCACAAAATACTCTACCGCACCACCATCCAGTATTGCAGCTCTCCCATCCGCACTGGCAGCCAGATTACAAAGAACCAAAAGATCACGACCCGTTATGTGCCTGGATTTTACCATGCCCAACAAAATCTGAACTGGTGATAGTTTCAAATTTATGGTAGAACATGCCAAAATTGAAGTGCCTTTTGCAACATCTTAAATTAGTGTGTTAGATGTTGGAAATATCCAACTGCTATTTACAGAATCAAAATATCAAACCTCTTCTCCTTGAGCACCGACTTCTCCCTGGCTCTTACCTTGAGTGGGTAAACTATGGCATCTGGTGCTGGATTTTGGAAAGTTTAAATTGACAATCTGCTGTAATTGGAGTTCACAATAAAAAATCTGCCCATAATAAAGTCGACGGGAGCACTGGAAAAAAGCACTTGTCGAAGGTCGCCGGAGATGGAGGCGGTTTGTGGAGGTGGAAGAAAGCAGGCCGATGGAAAATATGTATCACAAGGGGTGATTTTGAAATTAATTTAAAATATTGCTGAAAGTATGACTTAATCACAATTTAGAAAAATATTTTGACCTAATTTGAAACAAGTCGTGTGCAAGTGACTTATAGACAATTTTTCAAAAAAAAAAAAAAAAGTTCTTTACATATATACACTACTTGTAAATATAAATTTAAAACATACTAGGATAAATTTATAATTATAATATTACTATATTACAAATCAAAATTTATAATATTACTGGACTTTTAATGAGATCCATTTCACTAGGATTGATACCAAATGATAAAGACAAGAGCTTGCAATCAACGTCATGTTACAAACTAAGATAACGATCATCCTTTATTATACTTTACTAGCAAAGAAGATGAAATTCAAATTTCAAAATTAACATCCATTACAAAAAAAAAAAAAAAATCAAATTGAATACAGAGAAATAGATTTTTGTAACAATGTAACTAAATAAATTTAAGATGTTAACATTATACAAGAAGTTAACGTAAGACGTGAACAATCGAAGATAACATTATAACTAGAAAAATCACGTAACAATGTAATTAAACAATATTAATTAATATACTACAATGTAAAAACATGTTTACATGATAAGAGCAACACACATAATGTTATTATATTGACAAACCGTTTCACATATAACGTAATTAAATATTTTTCATTAATGTGTATGGGTTCTAAAAAAGGTAAAAAATATCGATATAATTAAAAATTGTTTCATTCGAACTCAAAATCTATGATAATAAATGTACTTACTATGTAGAACTGAGTTTGAAATTGGTAGTGTTGTTGTCAAAAAATCGATAATCGATAAGCAAGAAAAGTTTTTTTCCTACGGAAATTGACATGGTAAACTTCTTCTTCAATGTCTGGAAAAACTTTTTCTTCTTCATGGCTGAATTATTTCGTTTTTTCTTACTTTTACGTCTGAAATTGTTATTGTTGCATGCAAAAACCATTGACAGTGAAGAGAAATAATTTAGTTTATTCAAGCCATTGTAGAAATTTCTCTTTATGTGATTATATATATAAGAAAAATAAGTTTAGGAATGGTGGACTGTGTGTTGGAAAAGAGATAATTTAGTAATTTTCTTTAATCACTCAACTATTTATGGAATGATAAGATTTGATTTCTGAATAATAGGTTGAAACGATATTAATTGATATATTTGAATTATCATAACCGTAGGAAGTTATCTCTCTTCGTTACGGGAAGAAAAAAGCACAGTGTCACTGTCACAACGTCTTCAATTTTATTTTCTCCAAAATTTACTGTTCAATCATCTTTTTCAACGAACTATCTTCAAAATATGTTGTTCAATCATCTTCTTCAACATACTATCTCCAAAATCGACTTATCTTCTCAATTTATCCCTTTCAATCAATCATCTCTCTTTCCAAAATCTGTAGAGCCTACGGTCGGATTTTACCGCAAAAGAAGCAATATACTAGTATTTAAATAATAATTTTTTTATTGTCTAGTATAATTAGTATATTTATCACGACCGTATGTAGTTTCTCCTCTATTAGGCCCAAAAAACACATATACTTCTGTCTTCATCTTCATTCTCATAATTATTTTTTCTCCTTCATCTTCCCCGTTGTTCAAATTCAATCTCCTCAAATCAAATTATCAAACCTACCTTCTTTTTCATCTGCTACATCATTTTTAAAATTGATTTTTCTCTATCATATCTTTCCTATTCTTAAAATTCATTTTCCTCAAATCAAATTCTCAAATCTATCTTCTTATTCATCTGTTACATATTTGAATTTCCAATCTGAATTGTAACCTACGGTCGAATCCATCGCGGGAAAGCGGTATATATACTAATAGTATTATTACGAGAAAAAATTAATATAGTATAATTAAACTTTTTTTTAAAAAAAAATGTAGGCCAATGATATAATTGAGTAAATTCAATAAATAATCACTGAACTTTACCTAACATTACCAATTACTCACACAACTTTCAAGTATTACCCGTTACTCACCCAACTATCTGAAACCATTACCCATTCATCACCGACTCAATTCCGTCAATTAAACTTAATGGAAAATGTCACGTGGCGGATGAAAGCTCAGGTGGCTTAAAAATCTGTTAAAAAATGCCACGTAGATAAAAAAGAAAAGAAAATTTGAAACATAGAAAGAACGTTTCTTATAATCTTTAAAACTAAAATAAACATGTTTCATACGTATGAAATTAGAATACTTAAAATTCATTTCCCGTGACATACCTTTGAAACTAAATGAACATGTTTCATACCTATGAAACCCTGGTAGATGACTAAATGAACATGTTTCATACCTATGAAACCCTGGTAGATGACTTATCACTTGCATTGGGAATGCTAGCTTATGCCCATTTTTTCAGGTTAATTAAACTTATCTGGGAAGTTTTGAGTTGGGAAGAATACTTATCTGAATAAAATAAAATAGTTTATGATTTATTTGTACTTTTGAAAAAATTAAGGGCTCAATTGTAATATTTTCATTGTATTTTTTTTCATATTATTTTAATTTATTTAAGTTAATGGGTAAAATTGTTAAAGAATTGTCAGAACAGTGAAAAATAGTAATTTGGAGACTATATGTGAGAATAAATGAAAAAATGGAGATGATATCTATTAAAAAAAAGAATGGAGATGACGAGAATGGGGAATATTAGTGTAATTAACCTTATTTATTAAATTTACTCTGATATAATTTTGTAAGGAGAAAAAATTTCACCCAATCCCCTATAAAATCAGCAATTTTTTATTTGAATTTGAATTTAATTTCAAGCTTTCAGAAAAGGGTGCTCGAATTTCTCACACGATCATTACAAAATCCCAGAAATGGAACTCAAAAAATTTCCATCAATCCCCGTTTTATCAGTGTTTCTCTTTCTGGGTTTCATTTACTATGTAACGGTATTTATATTTATAGAAGATTGGTTGGGATTACAGACCTCAGCTGGCTCATTGAATGCTCTGATCTTCACTTTCTTGGCTTCTCTCTGTGCTTTCTCTTTCTGTGTATGTGCTTTCACTGATCCTGGCGGTGTCCCATCTTCCTATGTCCCTGACGTGGAAGAAAATCAAATCTCAGACCAAGAAACCAAGTACACTGTGAGTATTTTCTTGATACGGGTAAACAAGTTTATATTAGTGAAGATTGTGTTATTATTTTATTTATTTTCTGGAATTAGGTGAGCATCTGGTTTATGGGTTTTAGGGCGCGAATTTTAGAATTAATTGCATGTTTTTGTGGGTGATTCTGGAAAATTATGATCTGAATGTGTGTTTAGGTGAATTGATTATTCAGCGGTGTGAAGAAAGCTTGGATCTTTTTACTGTAAATAGTGCATGATATATAAATCTTTTAAATTGGGCTTGGTTTATCTGCACTATGTACAAGAGGGATTGGCTAATAGATATTGCAATCAACGTAAAACTTAAGAGGATTATCAAAGAAATAGTGAAAACCAAACATACAAACAACCACTAAGCCTTAGTTTTGAACAAATTTCGTCTCGGCCACATTCACCTACAAGATGTGTATAAGACTCATATTATAAGATGTGACAAAGTTTTACATTGGTTTTGAACCTACCACAACCTTTCTCCTTTACCCGTGCTTGGGACCGACTATGAAATGCACTTGTGGAGATACCAAGGCCACAACCCAGAGAAGAAACTGCAGAAAATATTGACAACATTGTGATTATACAGTTATCTGACAACGTGATGAATGATCTGCCTGGGAGTTCGCCGTAGATGATGACCAATTGAATTTTTATCAAATCCTTTTATTGTTTTGTGATCAATGCATTGTGGGTGGATGTATAAAATCAATTTGCTTAAACTAGGAGGGTTAAAGCTGGAGAAGTGTAGCATTTGTTAACACTAACTTCGTCACAAACTTTGAACTTCCTATGGCATTGTATGGAAAATTTGGATAAATGATTTTTGACAAAAGAAGCAATTCCCACAGTTTTTGCGGAGAGAAGTATTTTCCATTTTTTTAGGATTATTTGTGCTTATTATATGTAAAAGTTTCATCTGATGCTTTGTATGTAAAAGTTTCATCTGATGCTTGGACATGCACAGAAGCATTAGAAATTTGTTTGTGATATATGCCTGCTTATGATATGCCATAGATACTTACCGTATTCAGTTCACCAAAAATACTTATAGATCAATAGTAACAAAGCCTGTAAACATTTTGATTTTGAAGAGGAAAATTTGATCAATTAAGGTCGATATCGATCCCGTACCACTCCTCACTTTGTCTCACGACACTCTACATTTTTGTTTGTTTATTTATGCTTCTTTTAACATCTTCAAAATATAAACATCAGCATAAGATTTTTGTCCAGAGTGATTGTGCCTATTCTTTTTCGCTCTCTCTCTCTCTCTCTCTCTCTCTCTCTCTCTTTTTAATCTTTTCAATATGTTTATCGTTGTGTCTCTATGGTCAATTGAGTAGTTATACCAGTCCGGAGCTATCAAAGTTTACAATTCATTTGAATTTAGAAATAATATGATATTCAATTGTTGGATGTATGCTGACCCAGATCAATATAAATTCCATCTTGAATGTGCGGTTCTCAGGGTGTGCATCGGGCGCAGTGTGATAAATGTTCCACACGCAGGCCACCAAGGACCCATCATTGCCGTGTCTGCAGAAGGTGTGTTCTGAAGATGGTGGGTGCTAATGGATTGTTTTCTTTCCATATAAATTGGATATATAACTTCATTTGCGTTAATTATGCATCTAATTTTTTCTTCATACAAAAAAATTGAAGCAGGATCACCATTGTATCTGGATTAATAATTGTGTGGGCCACAGAAACTACAAGCCCTTTGTCGTCTTAATCTTTTATGCAACTATTGCCAGCACCTATTCTGTGGTAAGCTTAGTTTAGTCCTTTGAGCTTTGATTTTTTCAATTTGGATTTGCTGATGTTATCTCTTTTCCATTCTCAGACTATGATCATAAGCTGTGTACTTCAGAAGGAATGGGATTCTAGTCAAAGCCTTCATCTCAAGATCTTTTACGTAAGTTGGCAGTAAATCATTTGCAATTATCTTTTGAATCTCTAGTCTACTGTTGTGGATGAATTTTACAAAAGATGAGCCCGGACTAGAAGTGTAAAATGGCTGGTCTGTGAAGGGTCCAACTCTAGGGGCTCTAGGGCTGCCTGTTGGGGACAGCCTAATAATCTAAAAAAGGTGTCTTGAAATGTACCAATTCTGCATTGGGCATTAAGCCTGGCATATCAGGAAAATTGGGTCGTCCCCGGCAGTGTCACATGTTGATACTTGATGGTTCTGTTTATATTTGTTTGAATTTTTATGTTTTCCGAGTAGAAGAGTAGATTTGTTATTAATCCAATCTTTTGAGTACCAAAAGAATCCCAAGATTTATTAGCATTCCAATCTTGTGTTGTGATAAATTTTAGAAAGTCACCTCTAGAAGTAATAATCAACATCATATAGTGTTAGCTTAGAATGTGTGAGTTAAAGCAATTAATCCTTCCTTAGAAGCTGATAATTGTTGTGTAACATGGTTATAGCCCCTTTTGTTATTAGCAACTTGTGAAAGATTTTGTATTTTGATAAACTTGACCTTAGCTGGATCAAATCCATATATCATGAAAACCTCATGCCTAAAACTAATTGATAATTTTATCTTATTCCTTTTGAAGCAGTTCCTTACTTTGCATTTGAATGAAAATATTTTAAAAGAAATCTCTGTTTTGTCATACTGTATGGCGTGTTCATTCGCTAACTATTCATCAAATCTTCTTCACACATTTGTTTCTTCTGCAAATGAGATTGTCAAGTGGTTCTAAAAAAATCTGATTTAACCATGCATTTCAGGTTGGTTGTGGATTTATGATTGCTGGTTTAAGCCTGACATTTGGAACTTTCTTGTGCTGGCATATTTACCTCACTGCTCATAATATGACAACCATAGAGGTAAGAAGCGTATCTTTGCTTAACGTCGAATTCATTCATGTATTCATACTGTAAAAATTGATTTTTTAATTGTCCCCTTACAGTATTATGAGGGAAAACGAGCCGCTTGGTTGGCTAGGAAATCTGGGCTGAGCTATCACCATCCTTTTGATGTTGGTGTTTACAAAAATATTACCCTGGTCTCTCTCTCTCTCTCTCTCTCTCTCTCTCTCTCTCTCTCTCTCTCTCTCTCTCTCTCTCTCGGTGTTTGTGTGTGTCTGCATGTGCACGATGTTTGTGTTTGAGATACCTTGATGATGGTATGTTTGGTAGGAAGGTTGAATAGTACCATATTGGTCTCAAAATAACAGTATTTAATCTAGAAACCGGGGTAAATAGATTAATCACAATTCTTGTACGTTAGAAAAAATTTCTCCCATAACCAAATTTTACCTGTTAATCTTATTTTAAAAACACATATCAAATTATAAATAAATAAATGATCAAGTTATAAAGAGGAGAGTAAGAGAGATAACACCATACCATTCTGATTCCCAATCAAAGTCTATGTATCAAATTATAAATAAATAAATGACCAAGTTATAAATAGAAGAGTAAGATAGATAATGCCATATCATTTTGATTCCACATCAAAGTCTATGTCCACTCTCAGAATATATTTATGGTGATTCCACTCAACAAGAAGTTGGTTGGGACTTGGGATACCAACTTACAGCAGTAATTTTGATAAAAGAAACGAGTTCACGAAATATTCACACACTACGGTAAACATTACAAATATCAGAGGGTTTCTTGCTTTATAATTTTAATCTTTCAAAATATCGTTCAACTAGACAAATATAAATTTTCAAAGCATGCACATGCATTTATGAAAAAATTTCTATTGTTCACGACTGTTTAGAAATGTTCAAAATTTGAATTTGAATTCAATCATGCACACAAATTTTCAAAGTCAGCCACCAACGGTGTCAGCAAAATGATCATCAAAAAGTAGTGTAATTAATCCTCACACACCTTTTTTTTTTTATATCTGAGGTAAGAGAAGAATAGTGAAATCAATTAGTGCTTGGTTGGAATTTTTTCCCATTTCAGTTCCACTACACTATTGAAGAAATCAATTCATCTGCCCACTACTACAAAAGCTACGAACCTACTATTTATTTATACTATAATAAAAATATGTCATTTTCATTTTTGGTCTTGTGCACAAGTGCGATTTGTTATTCTATTGTACTATACATGCCTATGTAGTAGGTTCAAAAAAAATTTAGACAGAGACAAGCAAAACATCAATCACATTCGATATAGAACAAGTATATACACATATACATATAAATATATTTATGCACCTGTGTTGTGTTATAATTTCAATGTTCTAAATGTGAATGATAATATAAGTAAATGGCATGAAGATTTCAACATCTATGCAGCTGAACCTTCTGTTTTTTAGTTTCTTTTGCTGTAAAAATCTATTTTTCAAAGGAGTTTAACATGATAGGGTAGGTAAGGTTCAAGTAGTGGTAACGAGCCGGTAAAGGTTTATTATGTTGTATGATATTCCATCAATGCTTGTTGCAAACATTTAAAATTTTGGGAACACATTTAAGTGGCAACAAAATATTATTTTCAGAAGTGTCAGTTAATGGCCTTTTCACAATTACAGCAACAAGAATTAAAAAAACAATAAAGGATAAATTGGAGGATGTTTAACATGTAGAAAATGTCTAATTCTTTCATTATTAAAGGACTGCATTCCTAATATTTACACACACACAAGCAAAGATGAAAATGACATAATAATATGTTGAAGATAAAATTTAAATATTACACATGTAGCCTTTTCTAAAAGCTTAAGTGGTTCCACACGATATCAGAGCAGGCAAAAGTCCTGAATTCAAGTCTCTCTGTCACCTATTGAAAGAAATTTTGCACATGTTAAGACTCTGGTGAGGAAAAAGGAATCTCGCCTATACATGAGGGGGCGTGTTGAAGACAAAATTTGAATGATACACATGTAGTCCTCTCTAAAGCTTAAACTTTTAGATTAAGTGGTTCAACGTGGTACTAGAGCAAGCAAAAGTCCTGAGTTTAAGTCTCTTCGTCACCCATTTAATGAAATTTTGCACATGTTAGACTTTGATGAGAAAAAATAAATATCGCTTACACGTGAGGAAGCGTATTGAAGACAAAATTTAAATGATGCACATGTAGCCCTTTCTAAAAGCTTAAGCTTTTAGAATTAAGTATGAATAATGGTTGGACAACTTTAACAATCTTTCGTTGAATCCTTTGTTTAGTAGTATAGTAAGTGCCACATTGGTGGAATTTAAAAGTAGTTTTTTTAAGAGATTTTGATAAAAAAATGATGAAATATGTGGTTGAAAATGAGCGTGGAAAAAAAGAATTTATTTTGAACTCTACCAAACATGCGCCAAGTTGAAATGGAAGAGAATTTAAATTTTGCATTAATTTCTTTCACTATTCTCTTTTTTCTTTTTTTTTTTTCACATTTGTTGAAGGATGAGTAATATTTTATGAGTAATATTTTCTACCTTTTGTCAATCTTCTCATACGGTGTAGGAAGTTTGATAAAAATGTACATGGACGAATGATTTCACTCAAATGATGATGTACTTTCCAAATGGGCTACATAGTTTGAAAATTGCGTGCACGGTTGAATTTAAATTAAAATGTTGAACATTTGTAAATGGTACAATTTTTTGTTATAAATAGCTTTGATTTTCAGCCTGAGGATATACAAGATAGAGGAAGAAAATACAAGTCCATTGAAACAAAAGTAGTAAAATATCTTGTGAAGAAAAGTTCTAGTAGTGTTTTGAAAATTTATAACTATCCATTTGAAAAACATTTTTGAGAGATTAAAGTTAAAGTGTAAAGCAATACTCGTTATATTTGTAATATTCACTGTGGTGTGTGAATATTTCCTAAACTTGTTTCTATATCAAAGTTGCTGCTCATGCAAGTTGGTATCCCGACCAACCAAAAGAAAATAGAATTTGTTTTTGATGTTGTTGGGTGGAAACTCAAAAAATATTTTGAGAGTGAATGTGGACTCAGACTGAGAGTCATGCCACTATACATCCTACTATCTCTCTTATTCTTCCTATTATATCTCCATCATTTATTTGTTTATAATTTGATATTTTCCTGCGGAAGACACAAGTTTGTGGAAATTAATTAGAATACATAAAACTTGTACATTTAATTTATTTTATTCGCCCTCCTCCTAGTTTATAACATATCATTTGGGACTAAAATAGTGGACAATATTAAAGAAGAAAAAGAAGTTGAAATCTTATTCATTATATAGTTCAACCCTACTCAAGTATTGTGTACTAGGCATGCACAAATTGTTTACTACTCTACTTGCAGCGTGTTTGTACTTGTGTGCTACACTATATATATCCACGTGTTCGAATGGCGATTAAGCTTTACAAGCTCTTTTATTTGATTACGAGTGAACGCATGTGGTAGAGTATTAAATTTGACAATAATAATATAAAATAAATATCTATATTGAAATAAAGTATGGGGTGCAAGATATGAAAAAATTATTAATGTATTCATGGAAAAGGGTTACCTGTTTATTTACTTAACTTATACCTCGACATGACAAGAACAAAGATGTAAAATCCAATTGTCCAAGATGTGGTGATAGATCAAAACCCCGCCATCCCTAGACCCAAGAAGACAATGTGAGTTGTCCCATCAAACTATGAATGAAATATAAACTACATTAATAACAAGTGTGGAAAAATTCTTCAAATCTATACAAGGTGTTATGTAATGAATAGAGCAATTGTTCGCAGGTAAACTATTTCCATTTGAAAAAATATATAAATCTGGTAAATGAGAATTTTGTGAAAGAATAAAAATTGGCTTGTGAAAGAATAAAAATTGGCTGAACTATAAGAGAAAGTTGAGATAATATTTTATTAAGTATTTGATAAAAAAAGAAATATATCGTAGAATTATGGAGTACAATGTTATAGCAAATGCATAACAACTCCACTAAGTACTGAATGCAAACAAAAGATAATCAGAGTCGTAAATCTCTTCACATAAATTCACTACTTTTTTATCTAGTATACACCCGATGCTATGAAAAATTGCTTGCTCACATGTTGAGATTACATGACTGAAAGTGAAAAGTAGATACTATTGTTGATGGCATTGACATAAAGTCCAATCTAACCCATGTAATAGATAATAATGCAATTATTGTGAAAAATCTATCAATGAACATGAAAATTAGAAATTAAAATATATACCTCATTCAACTTTGAACTTTTCTTCTTGATGTAGGTCCATCTAATAACTAAATCAATGGACCTGATGGAAAAAAAAAATATATATACAAATTTGATTACTACATTGTCAACAAATATGTAAAATATTTAGACAATGTAGTATATCTTGAATTCTCAATGAAATAATTATTTGCACGAAACAAACAGTGGGTGGTGATTGGGAAAATTTGTGCGAATTCAATTGAAATGCCTTATAATTGAAATACTAGAATCATTATGATCATAAGCGAGATGGAAATATATATGTAGCCCAAATCGGTGGTCGATTTTACCCAAATTTGGCACAAATATTCTGAGTAAATCAACATGTTCAAACTAAATTAGAAAACATGTTGGTGAAAACATCGACCAAAAGAAGAACCCAAGGTATTAGATCCATTATGGGGCAAATAATTCAATTTACACGGTCCGAGAAATACAATGGTGACAAAGATTACAGATTGTGGAAAGCATTTGGTATCCCGACCAACCAAAAGAAAATAGAATTTGTTTCTGCTGTTGTTGAGTGGAAACTCAAAAAATATTTTGAAAGTGAATGTGGACTCAGACTGAGAGTCATGCCACTATACATCCTATTCTCTCTCTCTTATTCTTCCTATTATATCTCCATCATTTATTTATTTGTAATTTGATATTTTCCTGTGGAAGACACGAGTTTCTGGAAATAAAATTAGAACACCTAAAACTTGTAATTGGAAATGATTTTTTTTAAAAAAAAAATACAACATACTTGATTTTATTTTATTCACCCTCCTCCTAGTTTATAACCTGTCATTTGGGACTAACATAGTGGACAATATTAAAGAAGAAAAAGAAGTTGAAATCTTGTTCATTATAGAGTTCAATCCTACTCAAGTATTGTGTACTAGGCATGCACAAATTGTCTACTACTCTACTTGCAACATGTCTGTACTTGTGTGCTACACTATATATATCAACGTGTGCGAATGGCAATTAAGCATTACAAGCTCTTTTATTTGATTATTAACGGTTATTATGTTACTCATGGTGCGATCAGGTCTTAGGTCCAAACATGGTAAAGTGGCTGTGGCCCACATCATCAAGTCATATCAAAGATGGACTCAACTTTCCGGCTACACGTGATAGCTCATAACAAGTGTCCTACAATTTCTGAAGCAGCCGATATTCGTCTGGTCAGTCATTGTACAAACTATCTTTCATTATGTTCTACTTAAGAGAAAATCACAAGTCTCCTGTATAATTTGTACATAGCATTGACTGTCCCATAACAAGTAGTCATTTTTGTGCTTAATTCCATTTCTGAAAGAATTTTACTGGATATGTGATCTTAAATACGATAATTGCGAATAGAGTTGATGTTCATTGTTCTAGCCTTCTCAAGGCCAATTTGATCAAAAGGTAAAACAAACACTATCTGCTGTTTTACAATAGATTTTCTACCATGTTAGAAGAAAATTTGCATCAATTTGTTCTGTTCTTGATGCCTCTCAAATCGCAATATAACTCATTCCATGTCTTTGTAAATTTATACTCTTTAAATCTTGATTTCTTGCCTGTAGTCCATGAATCAATTATATTCTCTGTTGTTATTTCTACGTTTTTTTGGTTTCTTACTCTGGTGATTGTGCTTATATTTACGAGGGGTGTTCATGTGGTTAATCTATCAATTGGAAGAATATGCTTATCTTGCCCATCTCCAGCCTTTTGAACTTCCAATACCCTGTCACATAATCTAACAAAGCATATTAGATTGTGGAAGAAGTTTATCATATTATATGTTGTGTCTATATTTTATAATCACGAAAGATGCAGGTGATCTGTTATGGAAATTGGACTAGAAATATCATACATACTTCAATGGCATGTTCGATAAGTGATAGTGAAAAGTTTTGTACAGTAACATAGTCGTGATTTTAGCTTCTTTTCACTATTTAACATTTTTCATTACTGTCCAATCCATGTTAACTAACATGCCACAAATGCATTAAGAGCTTCTTATTGCTCAAAGTTCCTCACTGATCTCATTGAATCTTTTAGATCCTTCGGTAAGTCTGCTTGATGCTATATGCTTTTGATAGATATTGTGTCGAAGTGGTCATTTTTTCTTCCAGGTTCTTGAGATAATCTGCTGCTCTCTGTAAATTTTCCACTTCTTGCTTTGGCTTAGTGGCTAAGTGACTGTAGCCACGTAATTGGCTTCAATTTTTTAGTAGATCTGGAAATACTCAAGTTTCACTGATACATTTTATCTCTATCTTTGCTGGCTTAAGCATCGAATCACTCGACCCCTTCGCGTGTATACACACTCACAAATGACAAGGATATGTGTAACATTTTGGTGCTTCAAAATTGTGAAGTGACCAAAGCTATAAAATTGAGACAATTTGACAAGATTGCCATGTGACGAAAAAAAGAATACCTATACATTATTGCATTGTTCTACAAAAAGTTTCAAGTTTTTAGTAAGTGAATGAAAATAAAATAAAATAATGGGATCAAACAGGTGAGACCAAAAAAGATTGATAAGTCATCCACTCGAGAATTAGTCCTTTGAACCTTCAAGACGAATATATGACTAAAAATCTGTGTCGTGGTCGACTTCTTATATCATGTTCATGCGAATCGGAGAGAGGTCGATTCAAAATTTTTGTTTTTAGTTTGTCAAATAATAATGAAAACTCCCATAAGCTCCTGACATTTGTAACATGAATTTGTAGTGTTATAAGACATTATTGTAAGTAAATGTCATGGATATATTTTAATTTAAAACTCAATTGATAGGTGTCGACATCATGGCATGTGATGTTGGGATAAACGTACTTTGTTTTTATAATGTAAATGATTAAATCATTTTTGTTTGAATTATTAGAAAGCGTTATGGCTCAAATAGTGTATGCATCAAATTTGGTGTAGATTACACGTCGTTTAACTCGATTGATGATAGCTTAATGAGATAATAATTATTTAATGAAGATTTGAGTCGATTTAAAGAAAATTTGAAAGCTTTCTATGAAAATTACAAGAATAATATTATTCATAGTCGCTCACTACGTGTAGTTATTCTACGTGATATTACTCAATTGAATAAATTATTGCTATTAATTATGAATAATTCATCCAACTAACTAATGCCACATAGAATTACTCAAATTATATAATGTATTTCAGATGCAGATGGGTGTAAACATTTTATCTATATTTGGTTATTTTTTCATTTTAATTAATATTTTATATAGAAAACTTACTCGATATCACTTTATTGGAATGGAAGATTTATTGAGAGGTCAAGAATAATTCAAGATAAAACATTACTTTATTTTTTGAATTCATTTTTTACATAATGTGTAACATTACATGATTTTTTATAAGATCTCTTAAGTCTCTAACATTGACTTATTGTAATACTTAATCTCGGCTTTTTCATCATGTTCTTTTCATCAATTTTATATTAATTTGCACATTTTGTCAATGATGACGGTTTTCACTCAAAATTTCTACCATTAGAAGTGATTGTCAACAATATTCGAATTCAAGAGGTTCGAGCTACGTAATAATTCAATGTAATTAGATCGAACTTAGACTCACGATTGATCTCGAAGAACAAATCATACTGATTTTAAAAGATTGGTCGAGCGTATTGAACGAGCTAGTTGTTGGCAGATTTTAAATCAACAGATAATCAAAATAAAATAAATATATCCTCTAAATTGAAAATTTGGAAACTGCAACATTGATAGCTATTTTTATCAACCTGTTAGGCATCCAAACCTATCAAAATCGTACACATAAAACATGTCTATAATTTATCTACAAAAGACAAATGAAGAATGAATGTGGACATTACTAGATAGCTACGAAGACGTGGCGAATCGACTGCGAGATCTGATCTTTTAATGAAAAATTGCAACCATGTTCCTCAAACTTTGAGGTTATATACGTTTGAGTTCTTCAACTTCGTTTTTGACATTTGAGTTTCAACTTTCGATTTTTAAAGTAATTAGGAGTTATTATTATTACTTTTTTAAAAAGAATTGCCCAGTATGAAAGTTAGTTTCAGCTGACAGCATGGGCGGATTTAGGGGGCGGGACCGGACCGGCCCGGCCCAAAACAAATCGTTGTTTATAGTGTAATTTTTTTCTAGTAATAGTCCGATCTTGGGTGTGAATTTTTTTTTTCAAGAAGAACCCGGTCCTAAAAATATCATAGTTCCGCCCCACGGTGAAAAGTCAAAATTTCCGCACTACATGAATAAAATAAATATAAATTCAAAAGAAAAAAATGTCATAAAATAACCCGAAATTCAATAAAAACAGTTTACTCGGAATTCAATCTTAGAAGAACTCCAATAACTATAAATATTGCAATTTTCTTTTAAAGTTGAGACTCAGGTATGTAGACGTGACAATTCAGGTGCAATTTTGGTTAGTCCAATTCATAGTACACAATACACATAAATAAGAATAAGGTTTGTGAATTTGTAATATAATTTCTTTATAATATGTAAATCAAAATTAAATAATTTGAGATAAATTTTTAACTATTTACACAATTACCAAACTATTTGTTTATCGATAATTTGTTATTAATTTCCTTGTAGTACGTTAAATGTATTATAAATATGAGGTATAACGACCAAATAAATAACTTAAAAAGATTATTGGAGTATAATAATCAATTCTAAAATGTTTTGTCTATCGAGTAATTAAATATTATTTAGGTGTCAAACTGCAAATCGATTGCTATTTTACCAAGCACCCACCCACCCCACCGGCCACCACCAGAGAGAGAGAGAGATGAAGATGAGTGTATTATTTTTGGTCCAAAATAGACAAATTAAAGAATGAACGAAGAGTGTATGGACGTGGAGAATCGACTGCGAGATTTGTCTGTCTTTTAATTTTTAATCTCACGGACAGTGACATTGATTTTGGCATATTCCTGAAAGTTTAATAAAAATGTCTGCCTGGTTTTGGATGGAAAAATTGAAGCTGCGGTCCCCGACATTTGAAGTGATCGCATTTGAGTCCCCAAACTTCTTTCTTCTTGAAATTTAGAAGCTCGTATTAACAATGGGGTGCGTGAAGGTGGCAAATATGTACTTGACTGTAGAGGCAAAAATGTATTTTTATTTTTATTTTAATGAATATGGGACAAAAAAGGATTAATTTAGGTTAAAATAATTTTTGTCACCTTCACGCACTCCTTATCTCCTCGCATAGTCGCATTGATAGTTCTCGTTTGGTTGCCCCTTGTGTTGTCATTCGAGCATATGGTTCTCAGTCACTATCCTCTCCACCCTATCAGTGTTCCTCCCTGTTAGGAATAGTGCATTGTTTTCAAGTAATTAGACATCTATTTCTATAGTATTTAACTAACTGCTTTAAAGTCCGTTTGTAATTTTTCAATATTTATGCATACTATGTAAGCGAGCACTGTTCACAGCACTAAATCATTCATTTGCATCTTTGTACACATTGATATGGGTTACCAAAAATTTTCATATAATTTTATGTATTTGAACTACAATGGTCTTGCTATAAATGAATTTTCGTGAATAATGTACAAGCATGACACTTAACATAACTACATGTTTTTATGGTGATGATGAAATGAGAATTATGATGATAAATCATGCAACACATTAAGAGTTATATTGATAACAAGTGATGCGGTATTTAGTAGACGTATTGAAAATTAAATAATAGTTTTGTGATATAATGGACAAGATGAAAATAACTTAGCATAAATAATGAAAATATTGTTCATAGGTCGGAACGGATCTACAAGAACCGGATCAATTAGAACATATTCAAACTCAAATTCCAGTAGCATTCTCAATTTGACGGAACAAACAAGAAATTAAAAGGTGGGAACTAATCTACAAGAAATTTAACATTTTCTACAACCCAACAAACAAGGAGCAATTCTAAGTTTTAACAGATAGGAATTGTGATCGTATGGTCTGTGTTTTGAAGAAAGAAGAAATTGGCACGAAAATGACAAGAAATGTCGACAAGAAACGTCGATGAAGAAACAAATGTGCAGCTAACGTTTTTTGGAGAGAGAAAAATGTTGTGGCTTTGATGTACCTTAGTGAGGAAAAAAAAAAATACCCGAAACGATGTCGTTTTAGACAAAAAATCAATAGTAAAATTCATTAAGACTCTTATATTATTGTAATGATAGGACTCCTAAGTAGCAATTAGAAAAGCCAAGGGGCCCAAATGAAATTAGCCAAAAAGATGAGGAAGCTGCAAAAGGACCCGACCGTGACTCGGAATCTATTCACGTACAGTTCATGGCCAATCATAACCTTATTGTAGGTGCCATACTGTCACTACTAATCTGCAATTTGCATGTCATCGTTATCCACGACCCCCCTCCCCACCCCCCACCCCCACCCCCACACAAGGTTCGTGATTCACTACCATGGAACTTCTTGATTGGCGCTGAGATCTACTGAAGAATATCCTTTTCTTTCTCGTCGGGCTCTGTTTCAAAAACGTTCGCTTTGAGCGTGGACATGAGATTTAACGGACATAAATTACCGAGGTAGATTAGAAACTTAAGATAAAATATCGGTCTATATATATATTTAACGTATAAGGTCACTGCATTAATAACGACAGTAGGAAGCGAAAAAACACCTGTGTTTACATTCTCAAAATTTTCAATTCTTTCCTTCCTAATTCCATTTCTCATCACCATTCTTCTTCCTCCTATCATTCACCATTCATTTTTCTACGGTCGAACAACCGATAAGCAATATACTAGTTATATACAAAAAACAAGAATTGCAGCACTCTCTCTCTCTCTTCCCCTTCTCAGTCTTTCAAGATTTATAAACAAGGCAATTTGGACAGAATCCCATAAGAAAAGCTGATATTTTTCTACCTTAGAATCTCTCACAAAATGTGAGAATTCTCTCCCTCTCTCTCTCTACTATCCACACACACACACACACACGGTGTATATGTAGAAATGCATGAACTACTGATCCCAAAATTCGGGTCTAAATATGGAAATTAGTTTTGAAAAGTTCAAACTTTCGCTTGAATTTCTTACTTTCTTGGAAATGTTTCTGTTAAGGTAAATTGATTCTTGACCTTTGTCTCTATGCCCACTTCTATATTTAGTCTCCACTCAATTCCGTAATTTCTGGCAACAAATTTTATAATTTTTCTTTTATTTAGTTCAGTTTTAAATTCCAAATGATGTTGTATGTACTTGTGAAGATATGTTGTTTATGATTTTGAAGACCATCAATTATTGATTAATTTTATAATGTACATTAAATATTTGTAATTTCTCTGCTGATATTTTTTATTCCATTCGTGTTATTTCTGCACATGTAGTAATCACATGCTTGCATCTAAATTTGAAGGAATTCTTGTTTTGATCCCATCAATTTGTTTTGTGGATCTGTTTATGCATAGATATATTTGAAGGTGATATTTTATTTAGATTTTGAGGCCTTGAGGAGTGAAAGAAAATGAAGAATTCGGTTTCGGACCAGAGTTTTACATAGAGAGTGAGGGAGAGGATGAAGAGAAGGCATACGACAAAGGTGAGGATGATGCAGATGGAAATGATTCTGATTCCTCCAATTACTCGAATGATGACCATAACTACAATCATCGCCAACAAAGCAAATTTAACACCCAGTGGCCTCAAAGTTACAGGTATAGAATATATATTCACCTCTGTGTGTGTTTGTGTTGTTCTTTTCTTATCTGTTGTGTTGTTTTTATGATGATTTTTGATTTTGGGTTTTAGTCGTTCAATTATCGGTTCTGTTTCGGTTCTTAGCACAAATTTTGTGTAAAATGAATTGAGTTGTCATTTTTGGGCAGTAGATCCTTTATACACTTCTTCGTTACAATGGTAAGTGGACACAACTTTCACATTGAAAATGGACTACTGTGTGTGTTTTGTGTGTTTCTGTTTTCATTTTGCTTATTACTGTTCTTGTAATTGGGATTAGAGCTTAACCCCTAGCAAATTTTTGTTATGAAGTGAAATGTTTCATAACATGATTGATTAGCCCTTTGTGACTTGTTTGGCTAAGATGTTCTGTAAGGTTCCGTGATGGATTGAAGATTGCCATTTTAGAAAGTATATTATAAGACAGGGAATGTTGTTCTTCCGGTGAAAATGAGAGCATAGGATGGAATGATTAACAACGAGTCATTTGTGCAAAGATTTGTAGGCTAGAAGATTATATTTGGAATGATTTTGACCCTAGCCTTGTACGAATTTCTGGAATAGATCATTAAGGAATATGCAATCTTGGCAAATTATTTGTGGAGCAAATGTATAATGAGCTGTCTGTACTTATTATTGGATTAATTTGGAGGAGATTTTGTTTGAATGAGTGAATACTGTCCAGGTATGCAAATACAATGAAGTTTTTTTCTTGTGTACATACATAATGTGGATAGTAATAAGAATAGTATTTTATTAAGTAATTCTTATCTTGAATCGCTTTCTATTGAACTTCCAAATACTAAATCTGTTGAAAATACTTGTTACAGGCAATCAATTGATCTATACAGTAGTGTCCCGTCTCCTAGTCTTAACTTTCTGGGAACACCATCATTGTCCCGCTTAGGCAGCTCATTCCTTTCCTCGTCACTTACAAGGAGACACACTCCCGAGATATTACCTTCACTGAGCAAACCGCTCATACCTGGCATAGAGGATGATAAAGCGCGAGATAATTATATTTCCCATTCTTCATTGTTGCCTATACCAACAAGGAAGCCTAGCATAAGGAAAACGAGTATTTATGAGAAAACATCAAAGGTCTCACATGAACTTCCAATTTCTCGCCAGAGCTCATATGGACAGGCAGTGATAAATGGTATGTTATATGAATATGGTTTTGTTACTAAATTAAAGATGCAGATAGTTAAATTCTCTTTGTTACAAATATAGAGAGGGGATAACTCAGTTTGGTTTAATGATGATTTTACGCTAAGTATCTGTTACACTCCTTTCTAAGTAGAACCAAAACACTTTCAATTGCTGTATTTTATTCCTTTAACTGAATATGGGTAGCTAGCTGTGGTCATTTAATGCTCCTTTATCAAATAAAACTTGAATTGTCCTTATGATTCATTAGGAAACAGTTGCTTCACAAATTAAATTAAAATGTTTTTGTTGTGGTTTCGTGCAGGGATAAATGTTCTATGCGGAGTTGGAATCCTTTCTACTCCTTATGCTGTCAAACAAGGAGGGTGGATTGGGCTTTCTATATTGTTGATTTTGCGGTGCTCTCTTACTACACTGGGATTCTGTTACGTTACTGCTTGGACAGTGAACCCGGCCTTGAAACATACCCGACATTGGCCAGGCTGCCTTTGGTACTGTGGGACGTGTTGCAATATCCGTAAGTCTTGATATTTCCTACTTATTTTTCTTCTTATAATGTTCTATCTGTCTTAATTCATATCTACAAAGTTCTATGTTGGCTGTCAACCTAGTGCTACCCTCGTCTTTTACCCGTGCAGGACTGACTATGAAAATTATAAGCGGATTTTAGAAAAAAGGCCATATCATGTCTTACAATAGAAATAGTATGTTAACTTGCCTTGGTATGTGACAAAATAAAATAAGCATGCAATATTTCTGCTACTTCATGAGACACTAGTTCAAAACTATAAAAGTACGAGTGTATGTTTTGTTTCATTCCATGGTTCGTTTTATTTTCCAAAAGGGCAGGGGAAACAAAAGCAAATATGATATGAGGGTATCCTGTTCATGAACCCTTTTCAATGCCATTATTGTAATTTAATTCCATTAAAGAAAAAAAAACAAGATAGTAGCTTAAGTGCTGCTTAGCTTTCCTTCTTCATGCCATCATTAATGCTTGATTAATAATTTCTTTCAATATGCAATCCTTTACATAGTTATTTCAGAGCGTAGTTTGATTTGTGTTATTTTTCTCTTACAACACTTCGGCCTTTTTTGATTGAACAAAGCATTAAGTTGCAGTAAGTAAAATAGCTCTCCTTGAACTCAATGTTCTCTTCCTTGCTTATCTTCTATCAGAATTTTATGTTTATATTACTTTCTTTTTAATTTATTAAGTTGAATAGAAATTCAATGTGCATTAACTGGTTGCTGGCACTGAATTCTGTTATATTTTGTGGATGCAGATAATTTTATACATCGAGTTATATGTAAGTGCATCTGGCAACTCAGCGTGTGTATATTTATCTGCCTCTAAAATATGTACATGATATATGTTCTTGTGGGCATCAATTGTCTCTTTGTTGACCCCTGCAGGCTTGTTGCGTTGAGTATATTATTTTGGAGAGTGATAACTTGTCCTCGTTGTTCCCAAATGCACATTTAAACTTTGGAGTGTTCGATTTACACTCTCGCCATCTCTTTGCGTTGATGGCCACCCTGGCTGTTCTTCCTACTGTTATGTTACGAGACCTGAGTGTTCTTAGCTACATATCTGGTGAGTCTATTAATTTCATAATATATTAAAAATGGGAAAACAGAAATTTTTTGATTCTGAAATCATTGCATTCAATTTCCATACGAAGTTGTTGCTTATGGTAATATAGAAGATCATTTCGTTCCAAAGTGTAATGGTTATAGGCATTTAGGTTTGATTACTAATAAGGACGGAGGACTTGAACAAGGTGTATTTCATAGGGTTAGAGCAGGTGGGATAAAATGGAGATATGGTTGAGGATTCTGAATGATTGAAAGAAACCTATAAAATTAGAAGGTAAGTTTTATAAAATGGCTACTAGACCAGCTATGATTTGCGATAATAAGTGTTGGAGTATCAAAAGGATAAAATGCCCATAACATGAATGAAGACAACAGGATATTAAGATGGATGTTCGAAATATTATACAATGGATAAATAAGAAACTAAAATGTATGTAAAGTAGTGAAGCTGAGACCAATTGAAGATAAATTAAAGAGAAGTTCTGTAGTTAGGACCTGCTATGCGTAGACTTCCCTCTCATCAGAGTGACTCAAACCCATGTCATGCATAGACTTCCCTATCCTCTGAGCAATGCGATCCCAGTAGAATGAGTTAGAAGAGAGAGGTAGACCAAATTATTATGACCAATATTGTTGCAAAAAAATTTAATTTCATTGGATCTTTCCAGTAGATGATCCATCAAATGGACTGCAAACTAAGGATTCGAGTAGCCAACCTCAAAATTAAATGCTAAGTGATACGGCCTTGTAAATTTAACACCACGGAAGCTATTTGGTAGATATTGGATATAATATCAAATCATATGCCTAGTTTCGCAACAAAATAAACGCCACGAGAAGAACCTTGAAATGGTCCAAAAGATTTGGAGTACCATCACACAGCATTTGCTTGGTATAGCACGACTTCATGATCCTTATTGCATCATTGGAGTTCAATTTTCTCTTGCAAAATTTTCAGCTGGAGGAGTTGTTGCATCCATTTTGGTGGTTGCGTGCTTGTTCTGGGTTGGCTTAGTTGATCAAGTTGGATTCGAGACGAAAGGGACAACGTTGAACCTTTCTACTCTTCCGGTTGCTATTGGTCTCTATGGTTATTGCTACTCAGGACATGCTGTATTTCCCAATATCTATACATCAATGGAGAAACCGAGCCTGTACCCCATAGTCCTCCTAGTAAGGTATAGCAAAGATTCCAAGTATTTTCTTGTTCCATCGCATTAAGAACTCCTTTCCCCATAATATTGTTCTCCAACATGTTGGAACATTGTAAGCAGAGGTTATTTATTTTCCTTTTTGTTACTTCTGAACTTGTTACTCAATAATGAATGCAGTTTTGGGATCTGCACTCTGATGTATGCTGGAGTTGCTGTTATGGGATATACGATGTTCGGAGAAACATCTCAATCACAGTTCACCCTCAACATGCCTAAAGATTTAGTTGCATCTAAAATTGCTCTTTGGACAACGGTAGGTAAAGTGAAGATATTCTTGCTGTAGTTTTCTCCTAATTTTTATTGTACAATGGACAAAGCATCATATTTGCTTAATAAGATATACTGTTCATTCCATATTTGTGATAATTCTCTATTTTGAGCTCCCAGTCGCTCTTTTATGATTGTTGCACTCTATTAAAAGTACTTAACACTTAATTTCTGGTTGGAATTTTCATTGATGTCGAGTTAATATTTAATCCGGGGTTGTTACATGAAATTGAACTTTGATGGCTTATCTCTAAGTCGAAGTTTAAGGACATGGTTATAACTTGTTTTTCTGCTTATTCTTTTGCAGGTGGTGAATCCATTTACCAAATATCCTTTTTCTGATTCAATGTGCTGATATAAGGTGCAGCATTTGCCTTCTTGTGGCACTTTCTTAACAAAAGACGAATAAAATGACAGCAGCCTCGGATTCAAAGACTTGTGGCTCTGAGAAACTTAGAACAATTGAACTATATTTCTTTTTCATTTTATTAAGAAATATAAGTATCCAGCAATATCAGGCAGTTAAAATGCAACACGGGTAGATCATTTCAGGGAAAAAGTAGACTTGACTATAGTGAAGGAGGACATCGAACTAGGAGCCCTTCAGTTTGATTTCACTGGCTCATATTTATTTTCTTAATGGTCTCAAAGGAAAAAATGTATCTTCCTTAACTAGAAATACATATGCATTAACCATATCCCCGGTGGCAATGAGTTTGGAGGAATTGATACCATCAAATCATACCAAATCCAATTTGTATGCAATCCTCATCAGAACAGGGTTGGTGATATCTACGTTGATTGTGGGTCTTATCATCCCGTTCTTTGGTAAATTCTCGTGCTTGACTCTATAGTTTCTAAAACAACACTCCTACTGATAAATAAAAAGTATTTATTTATTGTTCCTCGCTACTTTCTAATTTGTTTTCTTCTAATCTGTTCTAATACACAGGCCTGGTGATGGCATTAATCGGATCCCTACTAACAATGCTAGTTGTAAGTACTTCAATGTCGTTTTACTGATCATTTTTCCTACTTTTATTCTCTTCTTCATCTTCAGTACCACTTCATTTGCTCTATGTTAACTCAACTTTCGTTTTCAGACGTTAATTCTTCCATGTGCTTGTTACCTCAGCATCTTAAGAGGAAAATAAGCGTCTTCCAGGTAAAGCTAAGGCTTTTCCATCATATTCAGGACATACCTTGTTATGAATTAAACCTTCATGCTTAATTCCTACTTTCGAGCGCAATAATAATCTGAAAAGTAATAAGAAACGAACAAAGAACACCTATTTTATAGTAATTCACCAACAATGTGAAAACTACGTTCATTGGCCGTGGTATGTTTTCACTATAATTGAGATGAAGAAGAATACAAGAATTGTCATGCCTCTCTTTCTTTTAAAAAAATGGTCCCCGTATAAATCTTTTATATAGTAGGAATATTATGGCGATATACAGTTGATGAAATCAGTATATGATATGAGTAGGCTCCATTTGTCCAACACACCAAGCTTAATCAAGTTTATTAAGGCCTAATAGTGATTATTACATAGCTATAGCAATCTGAAAATAGAATAATACTCAACAAATATCATTTTTAATAAATCAAAATTCTTGCTATTTATAGATTTTCTTATCTATTTTTTTTACGATATCGTTTTTGCAGGGATCGATGTGTACATTAGTCATTATAGTAGGTGTCATATCATCAGCGTTTGGAACGTATTCAGCCATGTCGAAAATTATCCAGAATTTAAGTTGATGTTTTCTGTAATAATAGAAGCAACTTATGCACAATTTTCATTGTTTGTTCTATTCTTCAAAGGGATTTTGTTTTTTTCCCTTGTGAGTGTTTTAAAGACAGATTATTTTTGACATCTTTAATTTTAAAAGAAAACAATATTAACTTTAAAAGAAAACAACCAAAACAAGCACATTTCTAGTTGTTGAAAGTAAACACTGTTCTTAGCTTCAAACTCTTAGCCATTGAAGCTTCTAACACCCGCCCCTGGGCGAAAGTTGCCTGTACCTCTAGTCCATCTAGGTATGGAGTTCTTTTCTATTGTATATTTGTGATTAAACCTGATGAGTTTTCCATAAATCTTTAGTATTCAAGGTATCTAGAATGCAAGAATGGCATATTAAGAAGCCGGAGGGGAGGAAGGGGTATTTGAAGAATTGAAAAGTTTTCGTCCACTTTTGATTCCAAGTTTTCACCATAATTGAAAACCTACACTAATTTCTCTTCACACTTAAAATTTTTTATCACCAACCGTAGAAATGTTTCTTTCTTCTGTGCAAAAAAAAAAGTATTTAACTCTGTCCTCCTCACGCGTCTTCATCCTCTCAAACCAAAATCATATATCTCTCTCAATTCCTCAATTTCTATATTTTTCTCCATATTCATCAAAATCAAACTCTTCTCAAACAAAATTCTCTCTCTCTCTCTCTCTCTCTCTCAATCTTCTCAACTTCTCAATCCATTAAATTCTTCTGCAATCGAATTCCACCTCAAAGAAAAGTGGTATACTAGTATATATATAAATATTAATACAACCTAATACGTGCAGAATACTAAATATACTCAATTTGTTCTACAATAGAGAATAGATCATCTCTGGAAAAGAAGTTGAATTATGGCCCCAAAAATCTTTTTGTTGTCATTTATGCAGAATAAAAATCCCATCGTGGGCCAAATGACACTAAGAAAGAGCAGTAACAAATAAAAGTCTCCCACTACTCCCAGTCTTCCTCAATATCTCCGACCTGGGTTTGAATCTTCTTTTTGTCATTTTTGTGGAATAAAAGATCCAGGGTGGGTCAAATCTACACAAGAAAAAAGCAGTACCAAAAAGAAAAAAAGAATCAATAAACAAATATAAATTTTCCCATTCTTTCTCAATTTCTTCGATCAGGGTTTTACTCGCATTCTTCAGAAGAAATTTAAATATGTCTAGTTTTAAAATATTTCCATCAATTAAGAGCCCATGTAGGAGAAACCCAGTTTTGTACAATCCAGACTGTTCCATTTATTCAAACAGAAAATCCATTTTCTTTGGTGCACACAAAGTTCATGTTTTTACAAAGAACAACGTATTGGCATTAGGTTATCATGGTGAAGGTGGGTCTATTGTTCAACAGGGTCTCGACAATTTACCGCTATCAGTGGAGCTTGAGCCTATTTCTGGCGAGGCCCAGTTCGACCGGGTCATTGCTGAGGCTCAACAGCTCGAAGAATCAATTGTAATTTTATGGTATGAATTTAGGGTTGCAGTATGAATTTGTTTCCCCTCTTTTAATCTTCAGTTGTTTTTGTGCTGTTTCTTCAAATTTGCAAAATCTTAAATTTGTTGATCCGATGGTTCATTTTAATTTTGTTTGTTCAAGAAAACTCACTTTAACCCCCTGTTCGATGTAACATCAATTATGTTTTCCAGATGGGGGTAATCTCCGAGTTCTATGGAATATATTGATTATGGATATAATTTTGTTGTTATTATTATTACTGTTACAGTGTTACTTATTTCCTTTGAAATTTTCAACTTGGATATTGAGATTTCACTTGAATTTGTGCATATTCTCGGATTTAGTTATTGAGGTACACTTTTGCCTTCAACAATGAAATTGCTTGGTTTACCTTCACTTGAGTGAAGTAATGTTGTCAAGAATTATCCCCAATGGGGAGACCCCTTGTGCAAAAACCTTTTACTTCATAAACAAACCTTGGGATTTTGATGGAGATCTAGCATGTAAGAGCTGGAAAGTGCGAACTTGTAATTTAGATGAAGTTCTGATACTTCTTCCACCTCATCAAGATAAGATGCATATAGGACTCAAGGAAAATCATTTTAAGCATTTTCCCTAAAACAACACGACTTTATGGATTACAACAAGCTAACATCTATCTATGTTTGCTGCACTTAACTATAAAAGCTGCTTGCTTCTTTGACAGAGGTTATCCAACATATACTCTAATAAAATGTAACCAGAAAATGAGCATGTCTTAAAATACACTTTATCACGACGATTTATAATTTTTAGATGAGGTTTATTCTTAATAGAAGTCCATATAATGTATAACTAGAAGCAGGATTAACTAGCACTCTTGGACAGTATGTTTTGATGTCTTTGGCCTATAAAGGCTAGGCTGGGGAAGGTAATGATTTGGAATTTCTCAAAGAAGAAACAAAATTTTCTTGAAGTTGAGAAGAAACTTTTCGTTTCTGTGGACAGTAGTATTCCGTGAACAGTACCCTTGTTTGTTTAGTTTTTGAAGGGAGAAAATGATTGAAATTGAAAAAAAGTTGGATATCAAGTCAAATTGGTTTTATTTTGAAGGTCTTGACACAATTAACTTGGTGAAAATAAAAGGAGCATAGCAATGGAAGATCATCAAACCTAGGATTTGTCCTCAAATACTCTTGGGAGAAACATAATTATCTATATCTGTTTTGATAATGGAGTTATTGAATGTTGCTGATAAATCACTAGTAGAAATAGCTGATATGTTGTAGCAATGGTATAGTTCTACTTTGAATAGATTGCTTAAAAAATTACAAGTATATAAGAGTAATATTAGCTCATGTTTGGCCAAGCTTAAATTATAATTTAAATTGGTCAAATTCGTCGAACGTACTTTTTATCCACACATTTCATAGGACCTACAACTTTCTATCCACTTATTAACCACACATTCCGTAGGATCTACAACTTATCATCTCTTAAAAAATAATTTCAGCACCACCTAACATACACTTAGTGTCACTGGTGGTTTTGGTCATTTGCCATCATGATCATGCATTGCAAAATACTCCACATCTATGCGCGTGCATGATTTAAATGCACGGTAGTCACCAATAACTGGAAGAAACAGCTGTACAAGTCGAGCGTATGGTGACACATGTTCTTATTGGATTGATTCTTAGCCGTTCTTTTGTCCTCGGAGTAAAATGAAAACTTAACTCTGCAATCTGCATGTCAATGTCAGTTATGTTGTGAATGTAGCAGTTGGAATTACATAGGAAAACAAGAGATTCGAAGTACTCTCTTTGTTAGATAGAGAAATTTAGAAAGACTTTTGGGAGAAATAACATGATTGAGATGGAGAAGATGACGAAGACCATAATTATCGAGCCAGAAGCTAAGAGTTGCCAATACTGTCTTATCTCTTGACTTTTTCATGTTAGAATTGACAGCAAGATACCTGTCAAAGACGGAGAGGTTCTGGAAGCAAGAAAATAGAAACAAAGAGATAGTCACCGAAATCATGAAATTTTGAAATTTTGAAGGGGTTTACTTACAAATAAACCAAACCAGAAGGCAAACTATTCTTGCAATCACGAATTGGTATTCATTTTCATGCATTAGCCTTTTAGAACCTGCAATGCGAGAAGCCACTTGACCATATTAGAATCGTGCTTCTTTGACCTTTAAGGGTAATCATATAAGCTATTGTGACTTGCCAAAGAAAGTCATTTCTCTCTGTATACAAAAGACTCTCTCTCTTTTATTTCCCCTTCTCTCTTGCACAAGCACGACCTCCTTTTCTCCATTGCAACCTTTTTTCCTCTTTCTTATTCTTCTTGCATTATCTGAGCTGCAGAATTTCATCTTCAGATGCACTATCATAGACAATAGACATTATAAGCATATTGGAAATGGATATCTTAAGAGCTTTGAATGCATTCAACATTTATTTGCACATGTATAGTTGCTTGCATGTTATGTGATTATGTAATTATGTCTTTATACATCACACGTGGATATGTTTATGTATATTTATGGATGCACGTTGGAACTGAGTAAGTAAATTGTTTGGATATGTAGGATGGCAACCTGGTGCCGGAAATGTATATATTTGAAACCAAAACTGGAAAAATTAGCAGCTGATTACTATCCCAGGTTAGATGGAAGACCAATTCTACTTTTGTTTCTGATAATGCACTGAATTTCTGGCGTTCAATAGGGCTGATCATTATCTGTCCCTCTAAAATATTGTTTAGATTTTGAGAAAATTTTTAGTTCATCTACATCAATATGCTTGTTAAAGTTTGCTTTTATCTACAGTGACAATGTTAGATTTCTCTGTTTCAAATGTCTTCTGCTGCTCAAATTAATGTGGTATCCAAGTGCTTCAACTCTATGTTCTATATATTGATGCAGAATGCGATTTTTTGTGTTGATGTCAATAATGTTCCCCACAAGCTTGTGGTTCATGCAGGGTCACTGTAAGTTCTTCTTTAATGCTAAAATCCCTTGTATGATTGACAGCTGTTTTGTCGCAAAAATTCTGACAAGAATGCCAAACTTATGAATTTTTATAAATAGGCTCGATATTTTTCAAGTATTCTTTTGCAAAAATTGTTTTGACTATATGACCTGTCGCCTTTGGCTTCCATAGTTTTATCTAGGAATCAGGTTCAGAAACAACAAATTTGTGTTTCAAATAGTGATGCCTAGTTGGAAAGTTGAACCGATATGTATTAGGAGAATGTTTGGTCAAGCCTAAAAAGTTTACTTATAAGTAAATGAGTAAGCTTTAATATAACTAATTTCTTTATTGGTCAAAGTTGAAAATAAATAACTTATTTTGAAATAGTGTAAGAGCTACTCTCAAAATAAGCAATTTTTCTTTAAAGTTAGAAAAAATAACATATCCAAACATGTTTGAAAATCAAAGGGTTACTTAAAACTAAGTTTTACTTTTTCTAAAGCTTAGCCAAACAAGCTTCACAACTTTTAAATGCTGACAATTTCGACTGGAGACGTATAATTCAGTCGACTCCACAGTTCTGTTTTGCTTTAAATTCACACAAAAAATTGCAGGAACTGATTGAAACTTAATTCTACCTTTTCATGTATATGCAACCGCTTGAGCAGAAAATGCCAACAATACAGGTAAATCTCCTTACATTTGTATTTAAGGAAACACTTTTGTTTGATGTGGTCATAATTTCATGCTTCTTAGAAAATTTTAAGAGTAAAGGTAACATTTCTTTACAGCTGTGGCGGGATGGCAAGAAACAGGCAGAGGTGATCGGAGGCCACAAAGCTTATCTGGTAATTAACGAGGTTCGGGAAATGATAGAAAGTGAAAATAGCATGTAATTAAAATTCTAGCATTGCCTATTCTAAAGCCTTTTTTTTTTCTTATCTTATTATTAAATTTTATCACTTTCTTTTTGCCTGAAAAGTAATTATTCCCCTCTTTGATGGGATTACAGGAGACCTTGAAATGTTTGCCTTTGTGTTTTCCAGATAATAGCAGTTGCTCATTTTCTCAAGTTTTGTTAGGTTTTTATTTTTTATTTTTTTATTTTTAATTATTTTCTGGTAAGTTTTTCGCTCTCGACTGGTGTCTGCGATCTTCCATCGATTAAGTTTATTGTCTTGTGATTGGTTCGAGATCGTATATGAATCAGACACGAAATAGTGCCACTTTCCCCAACTATAGCAGTAGCAATAGGGTAAGGTAACCCACTGGGATGTGGGGCCTCTTTCTTTGGTGGCACCGATGAGGTTGAATCAGAAGAACTTGCTGTTGGGTGAAAAATTCAGGACGCCAGATCAGAATGTGCCATGGTTGTGGAGTTTTGGGACCTTTCATAACAATTACTGACGTGAAATTCTGAAAGGCAGTATTTTTTGAACAGATTAATCTCAAGGCAACTTTTTGAGATTTTTTTTTTATTTTTTAACATGCAATTTAACTTTGACCTAATATCAATTTAATGGATAGCAATTGGACACATTGGTCCATGTAACAATTAGACCCATGCAATTTAACTTTGACCTAATATCAATTTAATGGATAGCAATTGGACACATTGATCCATGTAACAATTAGACCCATTAAGCTTAATAAAATTACACATGATAGTCTCATTCTTAATTTGAGTGCATGTTCACCCATCCGAAATTTGAATTTCACATTTTCCTCTCCGTTGAAGTTAGATTACGACATTCTAATATTTACAATTTTTTTCAAATCACTCAACAAATCACTCAATATTAATTTCTTCCAAAATTTATATCTAATTCTTAAATTTTATCATAAAATCTTCAATTGCTAGATTATCGAAAAAATGAAGACTACATATAATACGTTGAAGCATGAAATAAATTTCATGTTTGTCATTTCACTGGTTTATTCTTTAAGGTAAAAAGAATATTAAAATAAGTCAGTTTTTTACAAATAAAAATTAATAAATGTACTTTGGTTGTGAATGCATATCGTGTTCAATTGATTTTTTCTTTTTTCTTTTGAGCTTGAGTGATATTTAATTTTTTTTGTGTATCGGGTTTTCCTATATTTTTGGATAATTTTGTAGAAGGCAAAGTGAACAATAAGAGTTTGATATTTGTTTTTTTTTTTTTTTTTCGACTCATTTTAGACATTACACATTAATATATGTTTAGAAGAAAAACCAACATATTGATGCAGAATCAGAGTCAAACAATTTGTGCGAGTGAGTTTGTTTATCTTTTTGTGTATAATATAATGTATAATAGTGTGTTTGGAAGGGCTTTTTTGAAGTCTAAAAAGCACTTCCTAAAGAGTAAAATTGTTTTTGGTTATTTTTATTATTGTTTGGTTAAAGTCAACAAACACTTTTGATTAAAAAAAAAAAAACTGTTTAGAGAAGCCCAAATTTTGAGCTTCTTTAAAAAGTTCTAATTGAGCTTTTACTGAAAAATTATAATTAACATTTAATGAACTTAAAAATTAACAAAATTACTATTAATATATCAAAAAAAGATATTAATTTATTTACTATATTAATTACTTATATCAAATTGTCATTTCATATACTTATATAAAGTGAAAAAAAAAGTATTAGGCGTGTTTTTTAAATAATATAGTAAATACTTATACAAATTATACATAATATTTTTTGATTTAAATAATTAATTATTGTCTAATCAAATAAACTAAAATAATCATGTTATTATAATTAAATTAATATATTAATTTTAATAGTTATTATATAATATAAAAATATATGATTTCTTTTAAAAAATAAATTGAATTATACAATAATTAATTATTGTTTAGTCAAAAATAATAAAATAATCGTGTTATTATAATTAAATTAATATATTAATTTTAATAGTTATTATAGGATATAAAAAAAATTTATTTATTTTAAAACAAATAATATGATATATATAATAATTAATTACTGTTTAATCAAATAAATATAAAGTTTATATAAAAGTACTTTTATAGTTATGCAACAAAACACTCAATTTCATATTCACATCACTTTTTGGATTCATATCCAAAAGTTAACATTTTTAACAAAAGTTCTCTTTAAAAAGTTTCACTCACAACAGTTATACCAAACGAACCCTAAATAAAATAAAGTATGAGAACTCATGAGTAACATTTGTAAAAAAAAAAAAAAAAAATCATCACTATTATGTTGTGTTAAATTTTTTGCATGTTAATTTGGAGATCCTCAATTCAAAATGTCTAACTCTATCACAGTAGGGCAATGTTAACAAATTAATTATGTAATAAATACCTTCACAAGGCTATGATTTGCGGTTGTTTTAGGTTTTGTTAAAAAGTAATAATGAGGCTTTGGGTCCTAATCAATATTTATGCCAGTGATTAAATTCTTATGGATTTTTCAAAAATAACTACAATAAATAAAATATTTCTAAAAATATTGACATATTTTTTTATTTTAAAAATACTGTTTATTTTTATTTTTATAATACTTGTTGTTACATTTGTTATTTTAGTTATAATAAATGTGTTACATTTGTTATTAACAAACATAACAAATGTAACAATGTTGTATTCTAAAAAAAAAAAAGATATTTTAGAATAAAAAAAGTTAAATAAGATTTTTAAATTATTTTATATTTTGTAGTATATGGTTAAATTATCACAATTCTTAACAGTAAATCAAATAATTTCCTTTTCTTGTGATTTTATATCCTAATATGAAAAAATTGTTCAAGAAACAAAACATATTTAAAACATTTGACTTCAATAATTTAAAAGTCCGCCCCAATTCTCAACCAATAATAATAATAATAATAAAATTCAATATCTCCTAAATTTTCAAAAGGAACATTTAATTTTTAAAAATATATAATTCGATGAAATCTTGAATATCTTTTTATATCGAACTAGGATTGTCATCCTGCCAACCGATGACACGTATGTTAACACGGGATCCAAAATTAAATTTATTATTTTTTAAATATTGGCATAAACGTTTGATCGCTAGTCACGTCGATCTAATTCACTTTATACTTTTAACATCCCTACAACTTTATGCATTTTCAGTAAAGTCAATTGTGTTGGCAAGGCTAGTGGACTAGAATGACTATAAAGTCGTAAAATGTGACATACATCATGAATTGCACCTCCCATAAAAGTCACGAGCAAGGACTAGAATGAAAAAAAAAGAATAAGAAAAAGAAAAAGAAAAAGTGAGATATCTATTACTTTTTTGTTAGTATTAATTACGATAGTAGAAAATTTTTTTTTTACGTAAATATATATATATATATATATATATATATACACACACACACGTCTGTATGCTACTATGTTTTCATTTCCTTTCAAACGAAATCCTCCATCAAACTATTTTCTTTTATCTACTCACTTCTTCAATTCTAACACCATAATAACCGCAATCTCGATATTTCATCATCGCTTCATTAAGATCCATAAAAACAAAGAAAGGTTCAAATATCGATGTCCATTCTCATAAGTCGTACGGTCGGATCCAAGCTGGGAAGTGGTATATTAATTTAAATATTACTTATTAAGACGATGGATTAACATTCAATTACGTATTTACATTGACAAAGTCAGCAATATGAATATACTGTATGTATAATGTCACACGTGGTCAACGTGCATAGAGGCTAAATATATAGAGTCAGTAGCCGTTATTTGGGTTCCCGTTTCCCAAAGCAAAAGGCAAATCATAATTAATTAACCAATAATTATCGTACAAAAATTCCAATAATTAAAATATTATATTATCCATATTATTAATTTTTATTTTTAAATATATATGAATTGTGGAATTACATTATATCAATTGCTTTTGATTCTCTCTCATCTCAGTTTCGAAAAATCTCCACATTTTGCGCTCCAAATTGCACATGTGAATATTTTGAGAAAATTACAATTGATAAATATATATAAAATTTCATTCAATTCACATCAATCATTCTTTCTCGTGAGGTTTTTCACAACCCGATTTTTTTTTTTTTTTTTTTTTGCATTATCTGCATTCATAATTTTGTATATGTATTGCGTATGCGCTTTTTCGTTAATTTTACATGTTTCTATATGAAGATAATTTGATTATTATTTTGAAACCAGGATTGTTGTTGTTGTTGTTGTTAGTTTCATGTGTTTTTGGGATTCAATATTTTCTTGTGTTGATTTTGTATTAGTTTCTATCATGTATGATTTGTTCAGTTGTTTTATCTGATTTTATTTTCGAGACTTATGTGCAGTTTTTGTGTACTGTTTTATTGAATTCTATTGCAATTGGATTGTTTTGAATTCTTCTTTCTTTTTGTGCGAATCAGGGTTTATTGACAGGCACATTGAATTTGAAATCCACGTATGATGCTGTCCAATGTCAATGTAGGGAGGGATTTAGGCGATAATATCATGAACAGATTAAATTCAAATGGGAATTTAGAGAACAGTGCGAATTTGCTGAATGAACTTGAATTGTTGCTGCTGCAGCAGCAGAGTAATCGCGGTTTAATTATTGAGAGGAGAGAGAGTTAAATATAAATCGGAGTGGTAGTGCACCGCCAACGGTAGAGGGCGCTTTATGCACTGCTGGGAGTCTGTTCAAAACCCCAATTTTAAGCCACTTGATAGTAGTGGTAGCAGCAGCGGTATTAGTGGTAACAATGGCGTGTTGACGGAAGAAGAAATCCGATCACTCCCCGCATATCTAGAGTATTATTATTCGCATGAGAATCTCAATCCTAGACTGCCCCCACCCTTGTTATCAAAAGAGGATTGGCGGGTTGCTCAAAGGGTCAGAGCAGCAGGGTCGGGATTTGGGGGAGTTAGTGATTGGAGGAACAAAAATCTGGTAGATGATGGTGGAAAGTCCTCGTTGTTCTCGGTGCAGCCTGGGTTATCTGTACCGAAAGCAGAAGACGAGTTGATGGAGTTGAGGAAGGCTGCTTTGAGGAATCTTTCGCGGAAAAATTCTTTTGAGTTTCTGCATAAAGGCTCGACTGGCACCCCAAGTACAGGAATGGGAGTCAGGAGGAAGAGTTTCGCAGACATACTTCAGGTTTTTTCTCTTTTCCTTTTCCTTTTCCTTTTCATTGCACCATTTACTTTGCTCTGCTTTACTTACAAAAATCCGTGGAATTCAATTTTTTATAATTATTGTTGGTTGTTATTGTTACTGTTTCTTGCTCATTCTCTTAAGCCCTTAATTAAATGACCTTAGTGACTCCACTTGTACTTTCTCTGAACCTGTTGTGAAATTCCTTATTAGTACTACGTACACATAAAATTTTAACATGAATATTGAGTTTGTTTCCAGTGAACCAAGTCGGTATGCACTAAAGAAAAGTAACATTTTGAGCAATTTTTGCTGCAATTTCCTTTTTATAATTACAACCTGTTTCAATGTCTTGAAGGCAACATCTTGGATGTAGCATCACTAGCATCATGACGTGAATAAAAAATGTAAAATTTGGGCTTTTAGAATAATGTGATTGTCTCAGAGCCAGTTCAATGATAATCTTCCATTGTCTCTTTCTGAACAGTTATTTAAAAGGAAGCACCGAATAAAAAATAAAACTATTTTGATTGCTGAAATTTTGTTCCTTTCCGCATTTCTCGAAGTCAGTTGCCATTTCTGAGATCTGGTTTAAAGTTTGCACCTATATTTCCCATCTTCATTCTAATTTCTTGACCTTCTGCAGAAAAGTTTGATGCCCTATATTCCAGAGCATTTTTATGGTTGTGCAATTTAAATACTAAATTCATTGTCAACAGGTGCAGTTTAAATACTTCAATATATTTTTTTCCAGGAAGGACTTGGCCAACCTGTGACATCGTCCGGTCATCTCTCACGCCCTGCTAGCCATGATTCAATTGGTGATGTTTTGGGTTCAATGGGAATGTCACAGGAAGGACTTGGCCAACCCATGACATCATCAGGTCGCCTATCACGCCCTGCTAGCCATGATTCAATTGGTGCTGTTTTGGGTTCAATGGGAATCTCTAGTACTCACTCAGCACAATTACGGAATAGAGCTGAATCCATTGAAGCTATGCATACTGAAAATGCTTTTACAGGTTTTTCTAGTACTCAGAACCTTGGCTTGGCACTCCCTAATTCTTTTGCATCTTCTGTGGGTTCACCTCTGTCGAGTAGGACCCCTGAGTCTCACCTTGTTGGGAGGTCCATCGGTCCTGGTCTTATTAATGTTGGTAATGGAGTTCACCTTGCTGATAAAATAACTAGTTCAGCCTCTGACACTCTTAATGTTAATTCCTCTGGCATTAATGAGATAGCTGACATCGCTGCTTCTATTTCTGTATTAAGCATGTCAAAGGTCAACATCTTACCCAAGATAATATTTTAAACTCTTCGCTTCAAACAGGAATGTCAAATGGTCACAGAGAGAATCAGCACCAGCAATATTTTGACAAGTCTACAGTTGAAAAGTTGGCCAATGCCATCACCTATGCTGATTTAACAAGGGATAATGGCTCAATGAGAGGCCTTAATATTTCGAACTCACGCATGGATGGGCAAGTTAACTTTCCAACACGAGCATCTTCTTTTACCAATCTTCAGTCTCAACTTAATCCTTCTGAGTATGCAATCAAAGAAGATCTGAACATCCAACATCAAGGCCATAATTTCCCTGTTATGGTTATTTCTGGTCGAGAACATAGTGGATGTTCTGCTAATCATAAAGCGGGACACGATGATCAACAATCATCTTGCTGCAGGTTATTATTTTTCTTGGCACGCCAATGTAATAATTCACTATTGCAGGAAATCTTTTCTGATAACTTTGTTTTCAAAATTCTCATAGGTTCAGTTTTGAATGGTACTACTGGAAATAGACAGAGTTTGGGAAGTAGCAACCAGACTAGTTCTGGCCTTCACCATCCCGCTATGGATCCACATCAAATTCATTATATGCAGAAAATGTCCGATTATGGAAGGAATGCTGCATATATTTCAGGTAGTTCTTCTCAAGGAAGATATTACGGTGGTGGTCCCCATGGAGGTGAAGATTTGCAACCTTTGGAGAAAGCCTATCTTGAAGCATTGCTTTTGCAGCAGAGACAACAATATCAGTCACACTTTTTACATGAATCTGACAGTATTAATCATCAGTACCATGGGAACCCTGCATTGGACCCATGTGCCATGCCATATCAAGGAAACCCGATGACAAATTCTGTACATTCAACAATCAGTTCCAGGAGTCATATGTTTAGTAATGGGCAACGCTCACATATTCAGTCGTTTTTGAGAAATTCAGAGGGAGTGTCCACTGGTTCTCTAAAGTCAGAAAGTGAAAATAACACAGAAGGAAGGTTTGAATCATTATTAGAGGCCTTCAAGAACAATAAGACCAAATATTTGGAACTTTCAGATGTTCTTAATCATTTTATTGAGTTCAGGTATAATAAGTGGCGTTTGTCATTCTGCTTTTGTAACCAAGTTTACCTGTTTCTCTGAGATTCCTTTTTTTTTTTTTTCTCCCCGTAATGCAGTATGGATCAGTATGGGAGTCGCTTCATTCAACAGAAACTAGAGATTGCTACTGTTGAAGAAAAGATGAAGATATTCCCAGAGATTATCCCTCATGCTCTTAGCTTGATGACTGACGTATTTGGGAATTATGTCATACAGAAGGTATTTTTTCAATACAACATCCATTTTTACACTGATGTTCCAATGATGAGTGGATTCATTGCTTGAATGAGCAGTTCTTTGAGCATGGCACTGAAAGTCAACGGAAGGAGTTAGCCAGCCAATTGATTGGTCATGTTTTGCCTCTCAGTCTACAGATGTATGGTTGCAGAGTAATTCAAAAGGTTTATTCTTTAGCTTCATCTCCTAAATTGTGTCCCTATGACAACTTAAGTGGAATGTATTTCTATATGAACATCACAACACATGGCCATGAAAAATAAAAAATTCTGATAAATGCACTT
Source organism: Forsythia suspensa (assembly GCA_023638005.1). Lineage (NCBI taxonomy): Eukaryota > Viridiplantae > Streptophyta > Magnoliopsida > Lamiales > Oleaceae > Forsythia > Forsythia suspensa. The sequence continues at coordinate 30,117,210 of CM042674.1, read as the reverse complement.
TCTTATCTCTTCAGTCCAATTTCTGTCTTGAGAATTGATGAATGAATTCACACCATTTGTGTATTCTTCCTGCAAAGTATAGCAAAGTAGAGGATTTGTTTTCCGTCGAACTATGCTTTAAAATGAAGGCAGTTCTTGAAGTCCTTTTATCTTTCCATTTTCCAGCAGTTGTTTAACGGTAATATATCTTTCAATTTGATTATAAAGAAAAAATCATTTGACAATATCTGTTAAATTAAGAGCAATGAGAAAATGACAAACAGTGGAGGGAAGAAAAGCTGACCAGTAGCCTTGAGAGTGAGAGAGAGAGAGAGAGAGAGAGAGAGAGAGTGCGTACATGTTCTCTAGAATAGCATAATATGTGTACATGTTCTCTAGAATAGCTTAATATGAATGCTATCTCAAACCTCCTATATTGAAGATTTAACCAATTGATCCTCGAGCTAAATTAGGAGTCACAATAACCAATGGATGATCGCGTTAAATTGGGACTCGTTAGTCATCAAACAACTAGTTTCATGATGAAATGTTTGCTTATCATGTATATGGACTACATAGAAATGCACCAGGATAAACTACTGCCGTATTTTGAGCATATGAAAATTGTGTTTGCTACAGCATTTCCAGTTTTTTCAGTAGTGTGACATAAAGTGGTACATCAAAAAAAGTGATTTAGGATTATTTATCATGACTAGTTTGAGAAAGAATATTTAAAGAAGAGTTTATTCTAAGAGGACATTAATTCGAGACGTATAGTTTGTGACATGTTCAAGAAACGAAACGAGACATTTAGTTTGTGATAGAGGTAGTATAGTATTAGTCTATGGACCAATGATAATTAGCCTCTTAAATCATTTTTGTCTCCTTTTCTTACTATATGCACCTCTTATTCACAGGCCTTGGAAGTGGTTGATGTGGAGCTGCAGACTAAAATGGTAGCTGAACTTCATGGTTCAGTGATGAAATGTGTCCGTGATCAGAATGGTAATCATGTAATCCAGAAGTCTATTGAGTGTGTCCCTCAAGATCGAATCCAATTTATATTATCATCATTCATGGGGCAAGTCGTGACCTTATCGTCACATCCATATGGCTGTCGTGTCATTCAGGTTAAGTTACTTATTTGTTGTTTGCTTCCTATGTTATTTGGTGGAATTATTCATGTACAATGGATTTTGCGTTTGACAGAGGGTCCTTGAGCACTGTGGTGATCCTAACACTCAACAAATGATCATGGATGAAATTATGAACTCTGTGTGTACCCTAGCACAAGATCAGTATGGGAATTATGTCGTTCAGGTACTTAATTTCCTTGGATTTACCTGATCATATACATTGGGAGTGTGAAAGTTGACTGATTGTTAAATTTTAGACTTTGATCTTCTCTTTAGAAGTTATGTATTACGGTATTTCTGAATTTTGGTTCTCTCTCTCCCCCCTCTCCACGTGTTTGTGGTTTGGGGGAGTGAGGCTGTGGCCGAGACTGAAATTTAAGCTGATGGGAATAGTCTCTTATTTTTATGTCTTCCATTGGCACTTAATTGGAACATTTGGTATCTGTATCACTGACTTCCACTCTTTCATTGCCTCCTCAGACAGAGAAGGAACTCATAATATGAATGATGTCCATATCTATGAGATTGGGTGTATGTGGGATGGGAGGCATTTAAGTGATAATTATATAAAGAGAAGAAGAGAAAATTGGAGCGTTCATGTGAGAACTAGCATACCCACCTGTAATGCTGTTGGATGCCCTTCTTGTAGAATACTCGCTGCATCGGTCAAGTGTAATTATTTATTAATCACTGGAGTTTGCTAGTTCCTGCCCAAGGTAACTCATGTGGCCATGATTGTTCAAGATTTGTTTTTTTCAAAAAACTGATAGAGATAAAGATTAGAAAAATTAAAATCAGACAAGGTTTACGTGGCTCAGTCAGATGACCTGCCTCCATGGGAGCGGAGAGCTAATCCACTATAATCTAGAAAGATTCTGTAGATGTTACAAAATGGAATTTGAGACTATATTTCTCGGTTCATTCAATTCCTTCTCCTGAACTCAAGATTGGTACAACAAACGAGAATTGTTTTAAGCACTTCATATAACCACATTTAATCTCTTTCAGATGGAAGGATAGTCTACCTTCTAGGAACTAGTAGATGGTGCCATGTTGAGTGCCAGTAAAATTCTTATTAAAAAGAAAAGAAAAAGGAGTTGGCAGATGAAAAATGTGCTTAACTTATGGAAAGAATTAGAACCTATCAATCAGACCTTTATATGTAGATCACACTATGCCATAGTTACATCAGTGTCCACTGTTTTTGCTATACAGAATAAAGTCGTCAATGCTGGTGATTTGTTTATTCTTGACTCAGTTGGCATTACATTCCTGATTTTCTGCATGCATGAAAAAACATAAAGGAGTTTTCTTGTACTGTCATACGTTTGTATTTCACTGGATTATTTGCTGTTTATTTAGGAGATCTCATGCTTGTACTTCTACATTGCTTTTGTTAAATTGTTTCTCACAAATATGACTTCTACCATTCTGATCCTTTTTTTCCTCTGTTTCAAATTTTTCTATTTTGTCGGAATTTGTTAGCATGTCTTGCAGCATGGTAAACCACACGAACGGTCTGCTATTATTAGCAAGCTTGCAGGACAAATCGTGAAGATGAGTCAGCAAAAATTTGCTTCCAATGTGGTTGAGAAGTGCTTGACTTTTGGCGGCCCAGAGGAGTGTAAACTCTTGGTGAGTGAGATGCTTGGTTCTACAGATGAAAATGAGCCTCTACAGGTGTGTGACAATGCTGCTCTGTAGATTTGAAAATTAAAATTGCTTCTTAAAAATAACCAAACAATGTGCACCTTGATAATTATCAAATGTACATCATATGTTGCATATATATAGGCGTCCTGAACTGATTATTGCACTCCAAGAGCTGATTTGGAGTTAACCTTTTTCATACTTCCTGAATGTGAAAATGTCATATAACTTCCCAAAAATTTTCAACTTTGAAATTTTGATATTTGATACTTTTTTCTTTGGTATTTGCGAACATGGTAGCGGAATCAATTATTTGTTCTTAGTTTGCCATAACTTTGTTGATTTTGTAAGTTAAGCTTTACTGGTAAACACACCAAGGTTGGAACAATCCTTTATCTCATTAAGGTCAACTTGATCATCATTTCACATGATTTTTTTTCCTGGTGGTATCATGGCAAAGGCACCTCTTTATCTAATTACGAATGCATCGTTCACTGTTTTTCATCACATTGAGGTACTGAATTGATAAAATATTATTCTATTGGATTGCAATATTAATTGATGTGTTATTAAGTTCTATATTGTCACCTCTTATTCAACCATATATTGGGTTGACGACAATGCTTTGATTAGCAAATCTCTACACCACCTCCCATGCAACTTTTTATTTTGGAATTTCGACTTCTGCTTTCCATCTTCTCCCCGTGCCGGACAACACACAAACACAATACATAGAACTCCCTTACTCTTCGAACCGAAAGTAAACTAGAGATGTTTAAAGCACTTGTCTTCCTCCAGGAGTCACTATGTTTTGCTTCTAGGCCTCCATTTGTTAGGAAGCTTGAAGTTTCTCCTGTAGAAGTCACTTTTCCTATTAATTCCTCATTTTTTACAGTGGAATAGTGAAAATGTTGAAATAAAAATTGCAGGCTATGATGAAAGATCAATTTGGAAACTACGTTGTGCAGAAGGTTCTTGAGACATGTGATGATCGGAGTCATGAATTGATTCTCTCTCTCGTATCAAGGTTCACTTGAATGCACTTAAGAGGTACACTTATGGAAAACACATTGTATCGCGTGTTGAAAAGCTTGTAGCAACTGGAGGTAAGTTTAACTTTCACTCTATACATTCTTCTTCTACAAATCGAGTTTACGCTACTAATCAACCCACTTCTAATGATATTCAAAATTTCGTTTACAGAGAAGCACATAGGGCTATCCTCCCACATCCCTCTTGAGGTAATCCAATTGTGGGCAACGGAGAGATCTTTGTACATAAAAAGGATGTCACGTCAGTATTTTCTGTGAATGCTGTAAATAAGGAGGCAGTACTTAGTGATCTTGTTGGAATAAGGTAGCTTCTTTTTCTTGATGATGTATATTTTGCACGTAATATGTATTGACAACTGTGATGAGTTGTATTTTTTTTTTTTTTTTTTTTTGTATATGGTTCAAAATTCATGACGAATTGAGGATGCATAGCTGCACATAAGGCCAAACAAGTTGTGAGCTTGATGGCAGAGTTTTTGACTCTCTGCACTTTACATTCTCTTCTCCAGTTATTATATCTTTACTATATTTGAAAATTTTCTTCATGGGATTCTGGATTTTCTTGAGCAAATTTGAAATTCCATTGAAGTGAAAAAGGAAGCTGCTTAGAGTATCTCCAATGCTACACCTTCTAAAAAAAATTTATGTAGAAAGAGAGAATAAATAAATGAGAAGAGAGAGTAGAAAGAGAAAAGTGAAGAAAAAATAGATGATGAGAGATAGATACAATTTAATTAAAAATTGGTGAAATATGTTTAATGTAATGTCTAAAATTAGATGATGCATTGGACAAATTTCTAAAATAAATCGCTTTACATTAGTTTTACCCTATCTACCTTATTGCTACATCACCAGAGCGTTGTTGCATTGGAGATGCTCTTATATTAACAACTCGAGCGAGCGTCTCTGTAAATTTTGAAACTAGAGATAATTTACTGACGACTTTTGGGGAAGTCCCTCTATTTATAATATAAAATTATGCTAAAAGGAATATTTACGTCAATAATGACAAACTCTTGGAAAGAAATCAGTGGTGACATTGTAGGATTGCCATCATACTTTGATGCAGAGCAATACAAATGTGAGTTAAAAACTTATAATCAATTGCTTTTTGAAACCATATCATTATTGTATGTAAAATCTCTTTTTTCTTTTTATAGCAAAAATAATATTAAAATCTAAGTGGAGGTTGTACGTGAATACAAAAACTGTGATACAATATTCTCGGTATGTTAAATTGAATAGAATTGAAAAAAAGAAAAGAAAATATATGTCACATGATTTATTATAATAATGTCCAGTTATGTTCAAGTAGTGTACGGAGTTATTAAGGGTGAGATCTGACGTCGTTTAAATATGAAAATAATAAACAACATATAAAAACTCTTAGACTATTATTGTTAATAAGGCTAACATTTATTTTAATATAAAAAGAACATTATGCTTCAATAACAATTCGAAATACTTTTAAAACTTAAATGAGTAATTGAATTACAAGATTAGTGATCTCACCATATCGAGGGGCACGTTAAGGGTGAAATTTCACATATCTTTTAAACACATAAATAATAAATAAGATATAAGCAATTGAACTACTCTTTCTAATAAAATTAATTTTATAAGATAGAAGTCAAGACTCAATATTACAAAACATGCACATAAATTCTTTCTTTGAGTTAAGGGTAAATTTCTCATAAATTTGATATTTTGTTCACATTCTTAACCTGGTTTAAATTAATAAAATATTGATATTTATTACATAAAACAATAATTAAATCCATTTTAGTAATTAAAAAAAATTATTTACTTATAAAGTATACATTTTTTCGACTCGAACGTCTTCAAAAAATACCAACATCACTATTTTACCACCGACATCTCAAGTGTACAACTCATTACATTCAAGCAAAAAAGAAAATAAAAAAAAAATGCAAAAATGTCATCTTATTATCAAAATCCAGCTCGATTATTAACAAACCGAGTTTATATATTCACACAACCATGAATATCATCAAGAAATTTATGTACAAGGGAAGGTAACAGAGTAATAGAAACAGTATCTTATCATCTATGGCATTATGGAAAACGAGAACCCCTTGGGATGGATGCATCGACTATCTAACTGAACTCTCCTCGCTGCAACGTGCACGAGGAGACTAAAAATGGTGCTTAAATTCATGGAAGCCACCACCTCTTCTTTTTCTTCAACTCCACCTCGGGCAATATAAAAAAACCATCTGAATACAAACCAAGCCGTGCCAATGAAAAGAAAACATAAAATGCAATTCGACTTTTATCTATTTAGCAGTGTAAAGATGATGAGAAATTTAGCCAAATACATAATGCTAAACAAACCTTTACCTCCTAGTGGATAGATTGAATTATAGTGCACTTCAGCCCAGAAGTTCAAGAATATAACTGCATTAAACATAGCCAGCAATTATTACAACTGCAAAGGAACAGTTAGAATTTAGAATCCACGAGTCATGGCTTCAACCAATTCAATACATAAGAAGATAGCTAGCACTGAGAGATACAAAAGAAGTGATTCACTAAGGCTCTAAATTTTTAATATACAAAGTGCCAACTCTCAATTGCCCTCACAAAAAAAATAAAATAAAAGGCCTACAGATTATGAAACTTGAATCCCTTGAAAAAGCATGACAGTAACTTGAACATGGTTTATGTGAGAATATAGGTCACTAAATCCACTTGGCACAATTTTATTGGACAAAATGGTTTGTCATGGATTGTGCTTGTGTGGATAAAGTGTGGACTGTTGGATATATTGGATGGATGAGATATTACAAGAATTTTATATAAAGTTATGTTTGTCTTGTTCATTTAGGTCATATCTCTTTTCTTTTTTCAAAGCGAGGTTGGACTAAGTGGTTGAAATTCTTGGTCACCTCCGACTGGTATGTTGGTGAAATCCGATTGCCGCCCCTTAGGTTGCATAGCGGTGTTTCTTGTGGCACAAATCTGAGCTTACAACTTCAAGCAACACAAAGAAGCAACAATGGTGTTTTCTTGTATTTTTCACGTTTGAATGAGTTGTAGGAAAATGATCTACTCCTCATAGTGGGGAGTAGATATAACCTCCACTACACACTTGTCCAATGAAATTGGACAAGTGGTTGACATTAAATGTTAATCATTTTTCATTGTCCAATGAAAATTGGATAAGTGTGCATGAGAAGTTATAACTCCTTCCCACCGTGGGGAGGAGATCACCACCGATGAGTTGTAATAGTTTTTATTGTTATTAAACTCAACAACTACTCACAAAAGTAGACAAAATTTGGCATCTTAAACATACTAGCATGGATCATGTTGAGCACATACTTTTGTTCTATTTGGTTATTACTTTTTCAAGATGTTATGTGATAATCATAGCTAAAATCAATGTTCTAAAAAGCGTAAAAGGTAGTTAGGCGTTGAGGCCGAGCTTCAAGTTTTTCGGGCATAGGCGAGTCCTAGACGAGTGAGATAAGGACAAGGTGAGGACAATGCGTGATGCGTGGTTAAGCGTGGAGGTCGAACTACAAGCCTATCGCGGAGCCTAGGCAAAGCTTGCGCTTACTTTTTTAAACGATGGGCTAAACAGAATAACAACAAATAATCAATTTTCCCAATATTAAATATGCTAAATAAAATTGAAGTTGGCAAGTCAATTCTCCAATAACAGGGTAAACCAGTGATGCAATTTCAAGTAACGCATCAAGCGATTAGAAGAACACATGTCCACAAACATGCAAGATGTGTAAATATGTGCATCATACATGTATTAATGCTTAATGCTTTGATTTTCGAGGAAGACGTGTGCCATCAAGCTGTAATTTGAGTTGGAAAATAAGTAATTTTAGGTGAATGGAATATTAAAGTTCATCTTTATTTTGAGATCTTCCAACTTCTCAATCTATTCATATGTTGTTAATGAATTTTTAGTGGTGGGTTAATGAGTATAACTAATGTAACTTACCTGTTAATGGTAGAATTGGAATTGGAAGATCACTTGAGAGCCTATATAAACAAGTCCAAAGTTCCTCAATCAACAAATCAAAATTCAGCATTTTCTCTCATCATTTCTGCTTTCCTCCAAGTTTTCTTCTCATGGTGATATTGTTCGAAGTAAGTTCGTTCACTGGTATAGCCAGCTTCTTCCGTTGTATCCCTGAAAAACAGTGTTCCTAATCTAAGGTAGGGGCGAAACTGTTTTAACTTTTAAAGAAACCGATTTGTACAAGGCATCGGTTTGCATTCTTCTTTAAAATTGTATTATGCAATTATACTATTCTATTTGTTTGGTGTTCTTTTATTATAATATACTGTTTAATTAGTTTTTAATTGAAGTATGGATTAACAATCTTAAAACAGATTCGATAAACTCATATTATATGAAAAACAATGACAGTTTAATCGGCAGATTTTTTTTTTTATTGCATTTCAGTTATAAAAATAGTGGAATTTTTTTAATTGGCAGAATGTTTCTTTTTTCAGCAGTATAAATGGGTTAACAATTGCTTGAATTACTTTGTTTTATACCACATTCTAGTTTTAACTCTGGCTGCAGCAGACGTTCCGACTCCTCCAATTAATTTGGGTATCAAAAAGTTTGATATATGTGGTTACTTTTTCCGTAATAATTATGTTGTCCAGTTTATGCTCCATAATTCATCTAATTCATGTTTATGCTCCAGTTTCTGTAATTCATGTTTATGCTCCAGTTTTAATTGACAAGCTTGGATAAGTTCATCTCTTGTTATTTAATTAATGTTTGCAAGTGTAACTAAATGGTAATCAATTTCAATTACATGTAACTTCAAGTGTGACTAAACTGGAAAACAGGTTTAACTTTATTTAAAAGTCGACAGTTTAATTTTATTTAAAAGTTGAACTGAATTTTTATTCTTGTTTCAGAAAATGGCAACTGATCCGATTACTCAAGTTGTGGTTACTAATCAAAATGTGGCTACAATGCCAAGTCTATCTCGCGTGAACTAGACTGTGGTACAAGTGCTAAGTTTTGCTGTGACTCAAACTGTGGTTCTAACTAGTCGATATAAGCTGTCTCTAATTAATCATGGAGAAAAATCGGAGAAGTTCAATGGATTGAGTTTTAAAAGGTGGTAGCAGAAAATGCTATTTTATCTCGACCACCTTGAATCTTGCGAGATTTTTAACGAAGATGCTCAAACTCAAAGCAGGTGAGGAGACATACAAGTCATTAGCGCTATTGAAGCTTGGAAACATTCGATTTTCTATGCCGTAATTATGTTATGAATGACTTGGCAGATTCAGTATACAACGTGTATAGTACAATGAAAACGGCGAAAGAATTATGAGAGTCTCTAAACCAAAAATATAAAATCGATGATGCAGGGACTAAGAAATTTATTGTCGGCCGCTTCTTGGAATATAAAATGGTGGACTCAAAAATTGTGATCAGTCAAGTACAAGAACTTCAAGTAATTTTGCATGAGATTTATGCCGAGAGGATGGTTTTAAGTGAAACTTTCCAAGTGGCAGCAATGATTGAAAAGCTGCCTCCGAGTTGGAAAGATTTTAAGAATTACCTGAAGCACAAGCGAAAGAAAATGAACATTGAAGAATTGATTGTCAGACTTCGAATTGAAAAAGACAACAAAAGTTATGAAAAGAAGGGGTTCAATCCTCCAATAGCCAAAGCAAATGTTGTTGAGTATGGTCAAAGCTCTAAGACAAACAAGAGCAAGTTTGGGCTTTCTGGGAAAGGGACAAAACTGGGTCCAAAAGGGAGAGTTTCCAAAAAGAAATTTCCAGGAAAATACTAAAATTGTAACAAAGTAGGTAATAAATCTTTGGATTGCAGATTGCCAAGAAGAAACAATAAAAATAAAGCAAATGTTGTTGATGACATCACACATAATGTATCTAAAATGAACCTCGCTGCAGTCATTTCTGAAGTGAATCTGGTGGGATCAAATCTAAGAGAATGGTGGATTGACATCGGTGCTACTCGATATGTCTGCTCGAATGAAGAGATGTTCAGTTCTTTTGAAGTACTGAGAATGGAGAAAAGCTATTTATAGAAAATTCAGCTACATCTGAAATAAAGGGCCAAGGCAAAGTAGTTTTGAAGATGACATCTGGGAAAGAGTTGACTCTGAACAATGTGCTTTTTGTGCCAGAAATTCGCAAGAACCTGGTGTCCAGGTCATTGTTGAACAAGCTTGGTTTCCGTATGGTGTTTGAGTCAGATAAAGTCATTTTGTCTAAGAGTGAAATATTTGTTGGAAAAGGTTATGTGTCTGATGGACTTTTTAAGCTCAATGTAATGACGGTTAAACCGAAAATTAATAAAGTGAATAATTATTCTGCTTAGTTGTTTGAGTCTTCCAATTTGTACATGGTAGACTAGGACATATTAATTATGATACTTTGCGTAGATTAATTATCTTGAATTTTATACCTGCATTCCATATTGATTCTAAACACAAGTGTGAAAAGTGTGTTAAAGCAAAATTGACAAGGTCATCATTTCAAACTATTGAAAGGAAAACTGAACCACTTGATCTAATCACACTGACGTGTGTGATTTAAAATCTGTACAAATAAGGAGTGGTAACAAATACTTCATTACTTTTGTTGATGATAGTACAAAATATTGTTATGTCTATCTACTTAAAAGTAAGGACGAAGCTATAGAGAAATTTATTCTTTATAAGAATGAAGTTGAGAATCAACTCAACAAGAAAATTAAGGTGTTGAGAAGTGGCCGATGTGGTGAATATGAATCACCATTTGCTGAATTATGTGCACAAAGCAGACTCACACATAAAACCACAACACCTTATTCACCTCAACAAAATGGTGTTGCTGAACAGAAAAACCGTACCTTAAAAGAAATGATGAATGCAATGCTATTAAGCTCTAGGTTACCTCAGAACACATGGAGAGAAACTGTATTATCGGCTAATTATCTTTTAAATGAGGTACCCCGAAAGAAAGAAGAGAAGACCACATACGAGTTATGGAAATGAAGGAAGCCTTCCTATAAATACTTGCGAGTATGGGAGTGTCTAGCTAAAGTAGTGTACCTCTACACCTAAAAAGGTGAAAATATGTCCAAAAATAGTTGATTGTATTTTTATTGGCTATGTACATAATAGTAGTGCTTACTGATTTTTTTGTATATGAATCTAAAATTTCAGACATATACAAAAATACGATAATAGAATTAAGAAATGATTCATTTTTTGAACATGTATTTCCATACTGATCCATAAAGGAAGTAAGCTTCTCTAAACGGACACATGAAGCAACGAACCAAGAAGAAGAACCAGAAGAAGAAGATGAGGTTGAACCAAGACGTAGCAAAAGAGCTAGAATTGAAAAATCTTTCGGTTCAGATTTTCTAACTTATATGCTAGAAAGTGAACCTTAAAGCTTTAAAGAAGCTGTGAAATCTTCTGAAGGACCTCAATGGAAAGAGACAATTAAAAGTGAGATAGATTCTATTATGCAAAACCATACATGAGAGCTAGTGGATCTTCCTCCGAGATGCAAACCACTAGGCTACAAATAGATTTTCAAGAAGAAAATGAAAGCAGATGGAACAATCAAAAAGTACAAAGTCTGGCTTGTTATAAAATGATACGCACAACGAGAAGACCTTGATTACTTTGATATATATTCTCGAGTAACGAGAATAACATCCATCGAGATGATACTTGCAATGGCAGCGACTTTGCAAAATCTCAAGTATATCAAATGAATGTGAAAACTGTCTTTCTAAATAGAGATTTAGATGAAGAAATTTACATGGAACAACCTCAAGGTTTTTCTACTTTAGGGCAAGAAAACAAAGTCTCAGAATTGGTGAAGTCATTGTATGGCTTGAAATAAGCTCCAAAACAATGGCATGAAAAGTTTGATCATGTCGTGATGGAATGTAGATTTAAAATCAACGAGTGCGACAAATGCGTTTATATCAAAGACACTGAAAATGGTTATGTCATTTTATGTCTTTACGTTAATGACATGCTCAGTATTGGAAGCAACGATAAGATGATTAAATCTACTAAAGACTGTTAAATTCAAGATTTGACATGAAAGATATGGACTTAGCGGATGTGATACTTGGAATTAAAATTTCAAGAACATCAGAGGGAATTGTCCTAAGTTAATCACACTATGTGGAAAAAATTCTTAACAAATTTAACAAGGATGATTCTGACATGGCTAGAACACCGATAGATACCAGTCAGCATCTATCAAAGAACATAGGCGAGAGTATCTCTCAAGTAGAATACTCTAGAATTATCGTAAGTCTGATGTACTTGATGAGTTGTACAAGACCAGACATAGCCTACATAGTTAGCAAACTGAGTAGATACACGAGTAATCCAGGAGCTGATCACTGGAAAGGAATAATAAGAATACTAAAGTATTTGAGATATACTCGTGATTATGGGCTACACTATTCCAGATATTCGGCAGTTATTGAAGGATACAGTGACGCTAACTGGATATCTGATATTACAGACTCAAAGTCTACAACTGGATTTATGTTCACACTGAGAAGTGCAACTATATCATGAAAATCTTCTAAACAAATGGCTATAGCCAGATCTACTATGGTATATGAGTTTATAGCCTTGGACAAGTGTGGTGAAAGGCTGAGTGGTTACATCACTTCCTAGAAGATATTCTTAGATGGTCAAAGCCTGTGTCAGCAATTTGCATACATTGTGATAGTCAATCTGCAATTGGTAGGACACAGAGTAACATGTATAATAGTAAATCTAGACACATACGTCGGAGACATAATACCATAAGACAACTATTCTCAACTGGAGTTATCTCTATTAACTATGTGAAGTCAAAGGATAATATTGCGGATCTACTAACTAAAGGTTTGAATACAGAGTTAGTTGAAAAGTCGACGAAATGAATGAGATTTAAGTCTTTGAAAGAATAAGTTAATACAATAGAAACCCAACTTAGTTGACTGGAGATCCCAAGATCTAGGTTCAAATAGACAACATAATTGTAAATACTTAATTAGATCATTGTGGGAGTTCGCCCTTGTCCATTTCTATGATGAAACAGTGATACCTGTAGAGGAAATGATAAGCAATAAGCTTTTAATGATTCTTACGCACAGAGTAGAGCAAGTTACTCTTAATTAAGAAATCACATATGTGAGAGAGGATTGGGGCCGCTTCTGAGAGAATTGTGTGAGGCGCAATTCTTGAAAACTCTCACAGAACCATATATATGTTCACGGCCATAAATGAACATAACAATGAGATTTGAACTATGTCAGGAAGAATTCTGTGCGAGGTATATCATCGTTTACACAAACGGCAGAACAGTTCAAGGACATCGCGTCTACTCATCAGCTAGTAAAGTAAATATACTTTCATGAGGGAAGGTTCAAAAGGTAGCACCTACCAATTTTATGCAGGTTTCGGACGTTGAACTTTATCACCAAATCTTCCGTGTCTCTATCAATTTTTATTCATGTGGGGGATTGTTGAAAAATAAGTAATTTTAGGTGAATGGAATATTAAAGCTCATCTTTATTTTGAGACATTCCAACTTCTCAACTTATTCATTGTTGTTAATGAATTTTTAGTGGTGGGTTAATGAGTATAACTCATGTAACTTACCTGTTAATGGTAGAATTGGAATTGGAAGGTCACTCGAGAGCCTATATAAACAAGGCCAAAGTTCCTCAATCAACAAATCAAAATTCAACATTTTCTCTCATCATTTTTGTTTCTTCCAAGTTTTCTTCTCGCGGTGATATTGTTCTGGAAGTAGGTCAGTTCGCTAGTACAGCTAGTTCTTCTGTTGAATCCTGAGAAACAGTCGTTCATAACCTACGGTTGGAGACGAATCTGTTTTAAGAAAAATGTACTTGTACAAGCCTCAGTTTGCATTCTTCTTTTATTATAATATACTGTTTAAATAATTTTTAATTGACGTATGGATTAACAATTTGCACTAACATCTAAAAGAATGCAAATTGTTTATATACAAATATAGATGGAGGCCAGGGATGTGCAAGAACCAACCTGACAATTACCGTCCCTGGAATTTTTAGCTCCACCAGGTCATACAACTGTAATTTGATTAACACAAAAAACGATAGAGTTAAAAGGCACCCAGTTATGAGAAAGTGATGGGCAGTCCAAACAACAAGGCATATAAAGAGTATAGAAACATGACAGAAAATTTTAGGAAATACTTCATTCAAGACACGTCCATTTTGATCTTATAAAACACAATGCATATCATTTACTTCGTTTTAAGTTCTTCATTGACAGGACGCAGAAACGACCAGTCAAAGTGCATTTAACCAAGTAGAAAGCAATTGCTCAAGAAAAATTAAATGCCTCTAAACTTCTATCCTATTTACGTAAATTATGGTCAAAAGGCACGTGTAATGTTTGAGATGTCATATTAAATACATCATCAAATCTGCAATTTAGAACTGTATCCAATAGTCAATGAAACATTGTTTGAATTGAGAATTGGCTTAATATTTCATTCACTAAGTTGATATTTATACATGTAGTATTTTATCTAAAGAAAAAATTAAATATCTTTACCATACTACTCTGAGATAAATAAGGAATACGATACTACTATAATTCTAACTCTCACTCTGAAGTTGGCGCATAGATATCACACATACCCAACTCAGATAGTGACGGTAGAATGACCCACTAGCAACAACAAGGGTCATAATATCAGCTAGTTGGTCTGCACTCTTAATGTATGGTACTTCTATACTCATGGAATTGATGTTATCCTTAATGTACTTCCTGTCAAGTTCAACGTGCTTGTTTCGATTATACTTGTCTTTGATTATTTGCAATTTCAATAGTCATTGTGTTATCACAGAAGAGCATATTGGGTTTTTACAAACCAAACCCAAGTTTATTAAGAAGAATCTCCAGCCACGTAAGTTCGGTAGTTGTATGATGAAGAGCGCGATATTCAGCTTCGACACTAGCTATTAACACTACATTCTGTTTCTTACTCCTCCAAGTTAACAAATTGCCTCCAACAAATGATACATACCCTGACGTAAACTTCCTATCCATTCTTGATCCAGCAACATCAGAGTCCGTATAACCCACAATATCTTTTTTGAAGAGGATTTTAAATATGTCAAGATACGATTTATTATGTTTATGTGCCGGTCACTTGGATTATGCATGAATTGACTCATAACAAGATTCTTGATATGACAAGTCGGTCTCGTGTGAGTCGAGATACATCAACTTCCCTACTAGTTTTTATATCTCTCTTTGTTTGTAGGAGTTTGATCTATATAGATAGATAGCCCATGGTTCACCTCAATAGGGGTGTCTACAAGTTCACTGCACCGAGTTACCGCTTTCTATCAAGAGACCTAGCACATACTTTCATTAGGAGAGAAGAAGTCATTGCTTGGATCGAGATACTTCAATACCCAAAAGTATTTTAGAGTCTCCCAATCCTTCATTTCAAATTCCTTGGCTAGATAGCTATAAAGTTTCTCTATTTTACTAGAATTAGCAATCATGTCATCGACATACACAATAAGCAGCGTGATATCATCACTATCTCTTTTATAGAACATAGTGTGATCTGCCAAAGTCTGCTTGAAACCATACTCCTTCATTGAGTAGCTCAGCCCACCAAACCAAGCTCTTGGTGACTGTTTTAAACCATACAATACATTCTTTAGCTTACATACCTTACCTCCTAGAGGTGTAAATCTCAGAGATGGGTCTATGTACACTTTTTATATCAGATCACCATGGAGAAAGGCATTCTTGACATCAAATTGTCTTAATGGCTAGTCCTGATTAACTGCTAGAGATAATATGACCCTAATAGTTTTCATTTTTTGCCATCGGAGCAAAGGTCTCCTGATAGTCGATCATATAAGTCACGTGTAAAACATTTGGCAACCAAACTAGCTTTATATCTATCTACTATCTCATATAACTTGTATTTCACTAAAAAACCAACTTACACCCCCATTGTCTTCTTGTTCGAGGTAGCTTGACCATTTTTCAAGTAGAGTTCTTTTGAAGAGCCATCATCTCTTCTACCATAACAGATTTCCACTTAGGATCATCAAGGAATTTCTGACAATGACTAAGAATAGACATAGACGACAAATGAAGGATAAATGACAGGTGTGTTTTAGATAAACGATGATAATAAATAAAATCAGATATGAGATAAACAATATTAAAAGAAGATTTTGAGAACCCTAACCTATCGGGTTCTTTAAGATCGCAAAGAGGATATCTCCTAGCCTGATTATCAACTAGTAGTTTATGGGTAGCAATCTCAGAAACTGCAGGGTTTGAATCAGAATTTGGAGTTGAAGTTATAATAGATGAAACGTGTACCTCATGATTAACTGTGGAAGAGTCATTTGATGGCATGGTAGTATCATCAAGGAGAGTATCAAAGTCTGGAGAGGGCCTAACAATATTATCACAATCTGGCAAGGGGGCGACTGTAGCACTATCTTTCTCTTTTTATAACATTTTTGGAACAATCTAAACGATCTTTCACTACTAACTTCAATTTTAGATTGTGGAACAATAGATGATTTATCTATAGATTCCCCCTCACCAGAAATCTACAACATTTTCTCTTCTAACCACACACGTTCCTCTTTATTACTATTAATCTCCCCTTGGAGAGGAACTATTGAAATAGCCCCAGAATAGAAAGACTCGTGTTCACAAGACACATAGAATTTTCCTATAGGGAGTGAAAACACTTATAACCTTTTTGGGAGTTAGAATATCCAAGAAAGACACATTTAAAAGCACGAGGTCAAGCTTATACCTAAGGTGAGAGTGCACATGAACATAACGCACACATTCAAACACTTTAGGACAAATATTTAGGGCATAGGAGATAGAGTGAAATCCTGAAAACATCCTCAATGGGGTTTGATAGTCAATTATACGAGCATGCATCTAACTTATAAGGAAGACGGCAATCATGACAACTTCAGTCCAGAATTACTTAGAAACATGCATAGTAAAGCATAACGTCCAGGCCACCTTTAGGATATGCCAATTTTTACGCTCCGCTATGCCATTTTGTTGAGAGTGTGTAGGCACATGTTGTCTGGTAGAGTATGCCATTTTTGCAAAAAAACAGTTTAGAGATTGATTTACAAATTCATGATCGTTATTAAAATAAAACATCCAAACTTGTGTAGCAATCATTTTTGTAAATTGAGAAATAGTATTTATAACACCAGTCTTAGATTTTAACAAATATATCTAGTTCACCATGGTATAGTTATCAATAAAAGACAAAGTATTTATGACCTAACGTCGACAAGTAGAAAAAGGGCTTCAAACATCAATATGAACACAATAAAAAATAAATGAACTTTTATTGAAACATTTAAAGGGTTTGGACTAATTTTGCAGAAAATGTTAGGCAATTGAATTGTAGAATCAAGTGTGGTGGGGGCACACCATTTACTGGGATGTATGGTCTGGTGTGGGTGGTGGTTAATGAGGGCTCAAAATTATGTCAAATTGACAATACTTGACTTTCCATAAAAAATCTTGCCCTATAAACTTTCACCAAATGTAGATGTCTCCTTTAAAAATTAAAAAAAAAAAAAAAAATATTTCAATTCCTTAAGAAAGAATAATTCAATTATAGTAGTCCTGGGACAATCTTTCAAATCACTTGAATGGTATTAGTGGTCCATTTCTAGAGATTTTTTTTTCAAATATTTATCAATAAGCACTTAGGTTTTAATCTATGTTTCTTTTCCTTTTCTTTTGGTTCACATAGCTATAAATTAAGGGATGATGAGAGATTGAAACACGTTTTATGTAGACTTCAAAAAACTTAGTTGGTGAGAGTAATACAATGTCAATAGAACACATTAGGCAAAACATGAGTAAATTGCCTGCCGTTAACATGGACTGTTATAATTGTTAAGTATCTTCTTATTTTAGATCCTACGATGAACCGAAAAAATTGATAATAAAATATTTAAATAGTAGATCTAATCTTTATTGGAACAATGTTTGATTTATTATTATCTTTTCCATGTTATTGTACAAATGTGCACGCTTTTGACAAAATGAATATTCTACGTTATCTCATTTGAAAATTTCAATATTCACGTAGGTTTAGTCAATGGTCACTTCCATCTATCTTCCCTAAATAGTATGGTAAGCCTTTTCTTGTTCGTTCTTCGATGGTAAAGCGGCATTTGATAGTCGACAAACTTGACTTATAGCTAATTCTAGGTTGACAGTGAAAGATCAACTTTACTACTCAGTTTCATCAACTCTTGAATTAACCAAGTGAAGATGAACTCCACAATAGCAGATTTTAGTAATTGTTTTTAGGAGAATTTATAAAATTAGACAAATGCAAAGGGTGATTTTTAAAAATAGCAACTTTTAGATGCAAAAAGTTATATATTCTATTTCGCAAAAATGACAAGTTTTTTCTTTAATGACTTTCAAGAGAAGCTACCTACTGGCTTTTTTTTTTTTTTAAATAAAAAAGACAATTAAACTGTCGTTTGTTTTTTTTTTTTTCGTATCATTCAATTGTCGTTAAAATAAAAAATAAAGTTACTATTGACCTACATTTGAGTCGCCGGGTCGACATAATTTTGTTTTTCTTTTCCTAGTAGTGTGGAGTGTCGGCTTCACTTAGATTAACGAAGGTTGGTAGTAGTGTGAGCTCGGTCTCTCTTTACCAACTTGTTATCAATTTGACACTCAAATATGGATGGCAAAAAAAACCCGCCGACCAACCCGCCCCGCCCGCCTCGCCAAGAGCCGCCCGCCCGCCCCTCAAGCAATAGGGGCGGGTTTGAAGCGAAAAAAAAACTGCCGGGCAGGGACCGGGCGGGTCCGGCAACCCCACCCCGCCCGCCCGCCATGACCCGCCCCTAAAAAAAATTTTTTTTTTTTTTTTTGAAAAATCATAAAATATAGTAGAAATTATGATTTTCACTAAAAATAGATTAAAGAAGAATCAAACCCGGGTTAAAACTTATAAACTACTAACATTAACCACTATACCACAACCCAAATCTTATAATTTTTTGTTTTGCTTGGTATAAATATTTAAAAAATTGTATATATATATTTTAATTATTTTTCAGTTTAACCAAAAAAAAAAAAAAAAAAAAAAGGTTCATGGGCGGTTGGCGGGTCCAACGCCGCCCCCGCCCACATGACCATGGTCATGGGCCAAAAGTTCATGGCGGGCGGGGCGGGCCGACCCACCCGGACCCGCCCCATTGCCATCCCTACACCGAAAGCCCTATGCATTTGATTAGATAAGCTTGGAAAAATCGGGAAAAAAAAAAAAGTTAAAAGAGCGACAAGCTAGAAAAACGCATAAAAGAAAAGTAAAATTATTCCCACCGGAAAGACGAAGAAAAACATACACAACTTAAAACTAATAGAATTCCTCTCATAACTATCGAATTCAATTATTCTTGTCTCCTTTTCTGATGCATTTTAAACCCAAATCACAAGTGCATATTTATGCGTTATTGTAGCAAGGCTTTAACAATTGTTCATCACACAAATGCACAAAGTTGTAAGTATAACCATAACAATCTTCCTTGTGATAGTCTATGATTCGTAGTCCATTGTTCCATCAGTTGACACCCTTAAATAGGGGGATATCTTAAATTCATTTGCATACCTAGTTTCTACTGACATAGTTTTCACTTTAGGATTCTATAGCCCTAGAAATACCAACAACGTTTATTTAGGAATATGGTACACGAATTAGGTCATACGGTCTAGTGTGGCTTCTTAACAGAGACAAACCTATTACTAATAATGAGGGGAGGTAGGGGTGGGCGTCGGGTGGTTCGGTTCGGATAGTAGAAGAACCGGAACCACTGCTCATGTTCGGTATTTTGTAAAAAGAACCGGAACCACCCACTTTCAACCGGAATCGAGCCGGGATCCGTAACCACCGGTTCCAGCTTCGGTTCCTTGTTCTATCCGATTTTTTTAATAATTATCATTTCAAACCATTGCACAAATAAACAAATTTTTTAAATTATAGGCACAAAAAATAGCATGAAAAACATTCAATAATGTGAATTAAATTATTAGTTATTTACTCGTTTTCATACTTTTGGTCCCTAATCTATTAGTCAATATTAATTTTGAAAATGGGCATTGGGCAGTGCAAATAAATTATTGGGTTTGGATAATGCCGTAATGGATTCATCACTAATGGTTCATGGGTTAATTTGTTTTTCTTTTGGCTTTTGGATTAATGTATAATGGAGTTAATTTGGTAAAAAAAAATATGAAAAGTAAAAAAAAAAAATTGCAAATCTAAAAATAAAATAAAAAATTGAATTTTTCGGTTCTAAACCGGGTATCCAGAACCGGTTCCTAAGAACCGGAACCGCCGGTTCTCGGTTCTTTAGAACCGGATCCATTTATTTAGTGATAGGAACCGGACCGAATCCGCCGGTTCCGGTTCGGGAACTTCGGTTCCGATAAAATGTCCACCCCTAAGGGAGGGGTCCGGGTATTTTGCCATCCCTAGCCATGAGAAGTAATATGTAAATTTTTATTTTTTAGGAGTTGGGGAATTTTGCATTGAATGAATTGGTCGAGATGATTTTGTATGCTATTAGATGTACAATGTATCCATTTTAATGTTAGATGTACAAAGTGTTGTCTTTGTTATTTGTTGGAGATAATCATGTTTTTAACGAATGAGTCTGTTACAAATATATAATGTGGAAATGTCTAGTTTATTGGAGAGATTCTGTCGGATTTTTTTGAATTTATATTCTTCTTAGTTTTATATAATTATTTTTGAACAAAGGAGTCTACATTTGTTGATATTGTGCACAAATATATTGTATTTATATGGTGAAAAATTTGTCAGATTCGAAGAATACAAGTAACGTGAATGTTTGAGGCTTGACGAAGATAAGTTTTAACACTCTAAACATTTGTTGTAGAGAGATTTAGTATTTTGATTAAATAATTTTATCTTCGACTAAATACTCTCTAGACAGTGAGAGACCGAATTACATTTTAAATAGATATTTTGATTTTATGTATGAATTATAGAATATTTAGTTTATCACATTTGTTTGAATTTCAAAATTTCTGTCATTATGTATTTTATTTATTAAATCATATTAATTTATTATTAAAATTGAATATATATTTTAAAAAAACATTAAACATTTTTTACGGATTCTATTTTCTGCGGGTAAATAGCGACCCATATATCGATCGGAAATTACATGCGGATGATAAATTATTCGGTGATTCCCGATAGATGTTTAATCGTGGATAAATTTTTGACGGTTCGACGGATAAGGCTGTCGGTATTTCCGACAGATTTTTATTCGTTGATTTTTCGACGGCATATTTCCTCGAAATAGGTGTTTTCCGATGGAAAAAGTGGTGTCACCGACGTAAAATTTTATCGGTAAAGCCCTGTTTTTTAGTAGTGATTATTGTAGATCACACAAGTGCAAAAAGCTGTAATCATAACCATAACAATCTTCCTTGTGATATTGTATCGTTTCGTTGTCCATTGTTTCATCAGTTGACACCCACAAATATATATATGCATACCTAGTTCCTGACGACAGAGTTTTCACTTTAGGATTTTATAGCCCTATAAATATCAACAACAGTTATTTAGAAATATGGTACACGAATTAGCATATACGGTACATCATGGCTTGTTAACAGAGACAAGTCTATTACTGATAATTCTGGTATTCTCACAATAAGCAACATCGTAAAACTTATTATCAACAGCAGTGGAAGAGATCTTATTGATTTGTATGCGAATGAAAATGACATGAATATAACAGCCACTCTGTTGAATTTGGGCAATTTCGTAGTGAAAGAGATGGACATAAATGGTTCTGGTGATAGGGTTTTGTGGCAAAGCTTTGATTATCCCCCTGATACTCTTCTTCCGGATGAAATTAGGAGTCAACCGTAGGACTGGAAGAAATTGGTATCTTACATCATGGTTTGGCCATAAAAATCCAGCTGCAGGAGCTTTTACGGTTGAATGTTACAGCCAAATTTTAATGTGCAATTTTATTTTATTTTTTCGCAAAATATTTATTCCCTCCATGACTTGTTCTGTTGAACAATTTTGTCAAGAAATTAGCAACCGCCAAGAAAAGTTGATGTGCTCCATTTGCATTTTTTCCAACGATGTAAGGAAGTTTGTCGAGTGAAGTGGCCTTTACCGACGAGTTTTTGATGCGCCGAGAAAAAGTTCGTCGCTAAAAGTTAATTTCCTTGTAGCGAATTGTATCTTCTTACTTTAGATCAAATGATGAAGTGAGAATAAAATATTTAAATAGTAGATCTAATATTTACTTGAACAATATTTGATTTATTATTATGTCTTTCATGTTATTGTACAAATGTGAAAACTCACGTTTTTGTCAAAAGGAATATTCTACGTTACCTCAATTGGAAATTTCAGCGTTTACATACTTTTGTTCAATGGGCATTTTCTTGTTCATTATTGGAAAATGAAAAAATTTTATTCCAAGAAAGTTGGAAAAATTGTGCTTTAAATGCTTGTACCTTGAAAATCAAAATTATTTTCCATGTGCAATCAAACAAGAAAGGTGGAAAAGAAAATTTTTGGATTTGACAACATTTTCTATGGATTGAACATTTTCCATGGAAAATGTGCAAATCAAACACACCCTTATTATTTTCCTTTTTCTGTAACATAATTTTAATGGAATGTACAAATTTGCAATTCAAAGAGAAGCTAGACAGGCTTTCTCAATGCTAAAGTTGAAGTTTTCAAATTTGACACAATTGAGCGAGGATGAATTCTGTAAATCTCTCTGTTATTGAATTTGGGCTTTATTCATTGTGTTGTGTACTTTCGAGACTCGTAATTGTTTTTGTTCTTGTTTGAAGTGATAAAGTGTATTGAGTCGTGAATTTTTACGTTAAATAAAATCCAAAAACCTAGTAAATTACACATTTGAGATTTTTGCCTTTGTTTTCAAGATACCCTGTAGAATCTTGTTCATTATTAATCTGCCATAAATTCTATAAACTCTTGTTAATTATCTCCGATAATTCGATATTTGAAAACATCATAAACTTGCATTAATATTGTTGCTGATATCTTGCCTGATTTCTGACATGGTCAACAAATTTGAAAATTCGATCTTAGTAGGATTAGAATCATATGTAATCATGTAATGAAGGAGAACTGACATGTGCCATTGCGGAGTGTTGGCTTCATTTCATTAACGAAGGTGGGTTATGAGCTTGGTCTCTCGTTATCAACTTGTCATCAATTTGACAATGAATGTCACGTGCTTGGAAAAATCAGAAGAAAGAGTTAAAAGAGTAGACAAGCTAGAAGGAAAAAAAAAAAAAAAGTAAAATTATTCCCACCAGAAAAAGAATAAAAAACAGGCAACTTAAAACTAATAGATTTTCTCCCATCACTATTAGAATTCAATTATTCTTGCTGAAATCTGCATTTTAAACCCAAATCACAAGTCCATATTTACATTATTGTAGCAAGGCTTTAACAATTGTTCATCATGCAAATGCAGAAAATCATAACCATAACAATCTTCCTTTTGATATAATCTATCATTTGGTGTCCATTGTTTCATCAGTTGACACCCTAAAATAGGGGAATAGACTACGGTCCAATATGGCTTTGCAACAGAAACAAACCTATTACTGATGATTCTGGTGTTCTCACAATAAGCAGCACCCGGAAACTTATTATCAATACTAGTAGAAGAGAACTTATTGATTTGTATGCGAAAAAAGACAGCGTGAATCAGTGCTAAAGTTTGACGCAATTGAGCAAGGAGGAATTTTGTAAGTCTCTCAATTATGGAATTTGGGCTATATTCATTGTGTTGTGTACTTTCAAGACTCGTAATTGTTATTGCTCTTGTTCAAAATGATAAAGTGTATTGGATCGTGAATTTTCGCGACGACTTGTAGAGTTGTTGGAAAAAGTCCTTCACAACAAAACTATGGCGACAGACTTAGCAACGAAGCTCGGTTCGTAGGTTCGTAGATAGAAGTATTTTTGCTGAGAGCTTCCTCATATGCTTGATTTGAAAGTAGAGTCGAGTTTTTTTTAAGTTTAAAAATTTATTGTTGTAACTGAAATTGAATTATGATCATGTAAAAACGAAGGCAAAATTTTGAAAAACTGAAATTTTTTGAAGAACATGTAATTTTTCTGTAAAGTATTGAAATAGAGGATTATGGATTGGAGAGAGTGAATGGATTAATTTTACATAAAATGTTAGACAATTGAAACGTAGAATCAAGTCCGGTGGGGGCACATCATTTATTGAGACATATTAAAGGTGAAAATCCATATCTTATAACTACGTAAATAAATAATAAACAACGTGTATGATTTGAGTCATTCTTAATATAAATTAATTTTATAAAAAGAAGTTCAAGACTCAATATTACGAAACAACATAAATTCTTTCTGGTAAATTTCTCATATGGCCTTTTCAAACTATATTTGACAATTTTGTTCACATTCTTAACCTGATTTAAATTAATAAAATATTGAAAAAAAACAAATTTTAAAACTATTAAAGAAAAAATAATTTATTTAACTAATTCCAAGAGACTGATTTAAGTCCCATTTTAGTAATTTCAAAAAAACAAAAATATTTGCTTATAAAGTATAGATTTTTTCACATGTACATCTTCAAAAACACCAACACCACTATTTTACCACCCACAGCTCAAGTATACCACTCGGGACATTCACACCAAAAAAAAAAAAAAAAAAAAAAGAAAAAGAAGCAGAAGCGTCATCTTATTATCAAAATCCAGCTCGATTAATAAATGAATCTAGTTTATATATTCACACACACACACGCACCAAAAAAAATCATGAATATCATCAAGAAATTTATGTACAAGGAAAGCTAAGGAGTAATAGAAACAGCATCCTATCATCAATGGCATTGTCGGAAAACGGGAACCCATTGGGATGCAAAAAGATGCATAGACCATCTAACTGAACTCTCCTCACTGCAACGTGCACAAGGGGACTACTACAAGTGGTGCTTAAATTCATGGAAGCCACCACCTCTTCTTTTTCTTCAACTCCACCTCAGGCAATTCTACATAGCAATATAATAAACCATCTGAATACAAAGTAAGCCGTGCCAAAGAAAAGAAAAAAAAAAACATTAAATGCCATTCGACTTTTATCTATTCAGCAGTGGAAGATCATGAGAAATTTAGCCAAACACACAATGCTAAATAAACCTTTACCTCCTAATGGATAGATTGAATTATAGTGCACTTCAGCCCAGAAGCTCAAGAATATAACTGCAATGAACATAGCCAGCAATTATTACAACTACCCTAAATCCAACTAAGAATATAATTTCAATCATTGCACGGTTGCACCAGAGAAACACCCAAAAAAAAAAATAATTTATTGATCAAAATAATATATCAAGAACTACACGTATATAGATTGAGAGAGAAGTAAAACGGAGGAAACAGACTATCCTTACAATTACGGTTCACAATATGGGAATGGAGACATTGTGTTGTAATCAAGGTATAAAACACGGAATGATAGTGTTCTTTATGTTATATCGGTAAGGCCCATATTCTAAGGAATTACTGGTTATATTAAATTTCCTTTCCTTGCATTTCATTTGAAATAAACAGAACCTTGTATATTCTTAAGGAATCATATAAATGATAAACTTTCTGAAAAACATAGTTACGAGGATAAATTTTTCTCTATGTAATCAAGCTACTTTCTACTTTACTGAAAAACTAAATTACTGGTTATATTAAGAGTTGAATTGCAAAAATGGCTTTTCAAAACACACCAAATTTGCTAGGCATTTAAACTTGTTTCCAATGGTGCTCAGTTTCAATCTGTTGATCTACATCAACAAATCATCGAAAGAAAATTAACTTGAAACTTACTTCTGTTTGACTTCTGAGTATGTGGAAGAATTTCGATATAGCACGTATCCTTGAATGACGTAATGACAGAGATCTTGATACCATACTGCCACAAAATTGTTTGTTATTATTAACCGATAGTTAAAATAATAAATATATTGTGCAAGATGCAACAACTCGAGTAAATCATTCCAGTACCCACTGTCACAGAAATCCCAAAGTTCAATATGAGAGACATATGTTTCTTCAATATTGCTTAATGTAACCCAAGTGGAACCTTACATCATTCAAATGAACAGGTGCAAACATACTATTATCAATGGTACAGATTGATCATTTCATTATGCAGTATTTAGACACGGCCACTACTGTCTTTGTACAGTAACAAAAGGATAGTATCTACAGGGTGGAGTACATATAATTGCATCAGACAACGTAGCTCTAAAAGAACAAATTACCATATACTGAAAAACACAGGGAATTTATGCATTGCATCCACACGTACAAAAAAAACAGAGAGAGAGAAGAAGACAGGAAAGATACATACTGAATCTGCAGCAGCCTGCAATGTGACATGATCACCCCACTCCCCTGTCCTGAAATCATGCAATGGTGATTAGACAAGTAGATAGCAACCTGATTCTGTGGAGATATACACCGAGAAACCAGCAACAAATGAAATGGTACCGTACTTCTTCATTTTCTGCACATAGCTAACAAAAGCCATGGGAACATAATTTTCGTACAATTCTGGATGTGACTTCAACTGATGGTAGCAATGTAAAAACAAAAGCATCGTTACAATCTGAATAGATATGTTGCACTGACAAGAATCAAATGAATTAATTCACAAGTGAAAAAGCATATCTCATTGGCAACAAAAAAATGCTAAGAAACCTGGTTGACAACTTGCTCCCTCACAAATTTGTGATGCTCTGGAGTACGATAAATTTGATCTGAAAGTGAACGGAACTGCAAAAGGAACAGTTAGAACTTAGAATCCATGAATCATGGCTTCAACAAATTCAATACATAGGAAGATAGCTAGCACCGAGAGATACAAAAGAAGTGTTTTATAATATATTCTATATCTATTTTATCTAAAACTAAGCTATGTAGTCGATGCACAAAATATTTAAACTCATTTATAGTGTCATATACAATTATATTGTAATCCTATATTTAATGAAACGACATATAAGTAAGTCATACACAGCGAGATTATTACAACCAAGTTAGAAAATAAAATAATATTTTAACACCAAAGTGCAACAAATTAAAAATTCAAGCTCACTTTCGAACTTTGAACTTTCTAAAGTTTGAATTTCAATTTTGAACTTTCTAATACTTACATGAAATGCAAATAATTGTTTGTTTAATTAAACCTAGATGCACAATTGAGGGTAAAACAATTCTTTTTATATGTTTGGCTATAAATTCTTTTGGGCTTGGTGAAATTTCGGCTTTATTTTTTATTTTACTTTACAAATTGGGCCAAAATTTTGGGATTGGTGAATTTTGGGCTTTATTTATTTATTTTTTTTTTTTTACTTTACATATTGGGCCAAAATTTTGGGCAGCCCTAGACTTGAGCCCAGGCCCCCACCCCCCAAATCTGCCTATGCATGAAAATCTATTGGGTTATTATTTTTCAAGATGCTATTCTGATAATCATAGCTAAAACAGAAATAACAAGAAATAATATATTTTCCCAATTACAAATCTGCTTAATAAAACTAAAGTGGGCAGGTCAATTCTCCAATAACAGGGTAAAACAGTGATGAAATTTCAAGTAACGCATCAAGCGATTAGAAGAACACATGTCCACGAACATGCAAGATGTGTAAATGTGTGCATCATACAGGTATTAATGCTTTGATATTCGGGAAGGCGTGTGCCATCAAGCTGTAATTTGCACTAACATCTAAAAGAATGCAGATTGTTTATGTACAAATGTAGATGGAGGCCAGGGATGTTCAAGAACCAACCTGACAATTACCATCCCCTGAAATTTTTAGCTCCACCAGGTCATACAACTGCAATCTGATTAACACAAAAAATGATAAGAGTTAAACGGCACCCAGTTATGAGAAAGTGATGGGCAGTCCAAACAACAAGTGATGAGCACATCATTGTCAAACCGTATATGAAAGAAAGAGAGGGAAGAAGACTAAATCAAATTTGGCAATGTCTTTGTGGCTGGATTAGCTGTTTTTCACATGCATCTAGAATAAGTCAAGTGTCTTTTCGTTCTTCAAAATAAAGTCTTAGTGCATGTATTTGGAATAAATGTGGGAAGTCTCCCAAAATCTACATTTATTAGGAAGTCTAAATGTTTGCTTTGGGTATAAATATACGTGTAAGTGCCTTTAGGAAGGCAATGAACTGTAATCAGAAAAGAAATTCTGGTTTGTTTTTCCTACGAACTTTGGTGTGAAGCCAAGTTTTGGTGTGAAACCAAGCCTTGGCGTGAAGCCCATTTATCCTTGTCTCTATCTTTATTGTTAAGAGATTTGCTATTATAATTTCCTACTTCCAGCTGCAAGTGTGTTCTTTGTTTCATTCTCCAGCTACAATTCAACTAGTTCCATTTTAGATTTCTTGATAAGTTGTTGGGCATTTAGTATGTTATGTTTCAGAGCTTAAATTAATTCTAAAATTGATCTTAGCTTTTGTTAAATTCATATCCTGCATCAACAAGGCATATAAAGAGTATAGATACATGACAGGAAATTTTATGAAATACTTCATTCAAGTCACGTCCATTTTGATCTTATAAAACACAATGACATATCATTTAATTCATTCTAAGTTCTTCATTGACAGGACACAGAAATGACCAGTCAAAAGTGCATTTAGCATTTAACCAAGTAGAAAGCAACTGCTCAAGAAAAATAAATGCCTCTGAACTTCTATCCTATTTACATAAATTGTGGTCAAAAGACACATGTAATGTTTGAGATGTCATATTAAATACATCATCAAATCCGCAGTTTAGAACCTTTTCCAATAGTCAATGAAACATTGATTCCAATACAAAAGACTGCTAAAAGTCGTAGTTACACTATAGACGAAATGATTTGATAATGAAACTAACATTTACCTATGCTTTCAGTACAAGATAAATATAACTCAAGCACGTCTCATACCCTTGTCCAAGTTCCAAGAGTCTGACATGCATATTTCAGTTCACAGTAAGAATCCATGTAACAAATAGCTTCATATTTTTCCAGAACATTGAACATAAGGAAGTTGGAGGTGATGCCTCCTCCTTTATGATTTCTCATCCCTTGTTCTGCCACTACATTCAAATGTAAAACTTCAAAAGGAATTTCCAAATGATTGTTCTATCTATTGATGATGAACTCTTTCAAAGTACATTTTTATGAGACTTCCACCTAAGATAATACTTTGTACCGTGAAGACCCCAAAGTTGTGCGCCAACAGAAAACACTCTCCCTTGTTCACAGTTGATGACTTCGCTTGACTTTTGCAGTCAATTAGACTATTTGATAAAGCTATATTTAAAGTACATATATGTGTATATATGAATATATAAATTTTTTCGATTAATGAAGTTTCAAAATAGTAGTATTTTCAGAGGATTTTCTTACCATGCAAGTTTTTATCAAGGAATAGATGCAAAATAGTCAGCTTTTAAAAATTGTGTTTTGTGGATAATACCTATTAATGAAGCTTTAAGATCCACTAATCATGCAGCAATTCAGTGTAGCAACTGGCAACACAAGAAACAGTAGTGTCCACAACATATTACTCACATAGTTCAAAGGAGATGATTGGCATGAAATACCAAAATATACCTATGCAACCGGTGAGAAGGAAAAAAAAAAAAAACCATGACTGTAGCAACACAAGAAACAGCTTAACGACCAAGGAAACAGAAGAGATGTCGCACAAGACCTGTCAAGCAGCCTTTGATGATCTGATGTAACTTCATCAACACATGGTATTTCTCCATTAATTTTAGGAACATGCTGCAATGGTGAAAAGCTCGATAATAACGCCAGATTCAACAAATCATAAAATAAAAACCGTAGCTAATAATCATTACTTGATATGTGATAATATAAGATTTAAAAGATGTTTCATAGGGAATAATGAGCTACTAAGCAACAAGACAAAGCTCAATGTAAGGTCAAGAATGTTCAAGTGATGACTGGACCTAGTTCTTGTAGATTTGAAAAAGAATAAGGTAAACTGTAAACTCACAGAAACTGGAACCATCTGATTCAGTCTTCTGCCCATTTCACCATCAAGGGCAGATTCATCTTCTATCTCCGGTAAGACTG
This sequence comes from Forsythia suspensa, assembly GCA_023638005.1. Taxonomy (NCBI): domain Eukaryota; kingdom Viridiplantae; phylum Streptophyta; class Magnoliopsida; order Lamiales; family Oleaceae; genus Forsythia; species Forsythia suspensa. The sequence continues at coordinate 30,087,100 of CM042674.1, read as the reverse complement.
TTTGGTCCTCACACTCAATCGATAATTCACCAAGGTTACACAAAACTGTTCCCCTTTCATATGCTTCTTGATTACTTTGATACTCTGCAGATGAGATAAAAAAACAATCTAAAGAAAAGTAAAATCTTATCTACAAAAGAAAATAAAAACTGATGCTGGTCCCATACCAGAATCTAAGTTCCTTTTTGAAGGATCAAGCCAATATTGAGCAAGAATAGATTCTTGTTGATGTTGTTCACCTGCATATTCAGATCCCGATGCCTCTAAAGCAGTAAGTCTTGATAATTCTTCCTGAAGAGCACGAGCAATTACTTCGTCGTTCTCCAAAATAGAGTGTGTTGTATCCCAATAACCCTCCTTCACAGACTCAATTTGAGATGAGTCTTTGTCATAACAAGTAACAGTTTCAGGAGAACCACAATTCGTGAGAGAGCATACATCTATAAGGTGAAGGCCCCACCGAACAACGTCAGGATCTAGCTCATACATGGTCATGTTCTTCTACACGATCTTAATAAGCCTCCACAATTAAAACCAAAAACTTTCTGTACCAAAGTTTCTCTCTTATGCTGGCAATTGCTGTTAGTAGAAATACTCCCTGCAAGAATAACGTCCAACTTTATTTAAGAAAACGTCGGCCTCTCAGTTAGACTTCATAATTGACTAAATTTACCGAGAGAAACATAAAACAACAACAGCTTATTTTTGTGACCAACCAGGAATCTACTGCTATCATTTTAAAATTAGAATTCCAATAATTCAGTATGAAAATACACCAAGTGTATAAAATAGGTATAAAAATATCAAAATACAACTACCAATGTACTACCAATTGGCTAACTTTTAACATTTGTGTATGCAACTCCAGTTCTACTTCAAACAGATATCTTAGAATTCACATTCATGCCACATAATTTATGAAGTAATTGGAGTTAGAGGCAAAATGTCCCAGATATTGTTGACCAGGAACAAATAGTACCAAAGAAGAACTAGTCTTCGCCCCCACACACACACACACAACACATAAAATTAAAAAAAAAACAAACAAACAACCACCTTTTAGGACTGGAGGGAGGATAGAATTATATGAAAATGAAAAAATAAAAACATCAGCACAAGATATATGCTGCCATAAGATGGTTGATCCTAGATGTAGAAATCATATTTATGTAGTAGCCCTCTAGTAAGAATCTCTCCGGTTCAACACTAGAAAGAAATCTGAAGTTCAAAGTAAAGAAGTAGAAAGTTATATTCTAGTCCTCCAAAATTATCCTGATATTGATCAATTCCAAAGCGCAATAGTTACAGCTTACTAAATGTGGACAGAGTGCTTCAAAGCACCACAAAAATACCATATGAGCACCACAGAATCAAAGATGGGGGAAAGATTTTTCACCTTGTAAATTATAGAATACATCCAGATTGAATAACTCTTGACCTTAGCATAAGTAAACATCACCAAATACATTATGAAAACAAAGTTTTCTTATTCAAAGCCCAAGTGTGAATGCGAAAATGTAGAGGAATAATTAATTTTCAAAAACTAAGTAAATCACTTTCCTACAGAACACATGCTCACAATATATATGACCACCCCTAATTCTCTGATGTACGTAATCTAGCATCCAAAACAGAACCCTGATTCAGAATAGATATCTGTTTTCATAATAGAACTGGCCTGCCATATTTGAAAAATTACACTTTCAGACAGACCATGGAATTAAGGAGAAACTAAAACATTTCATTAATCCATTCATCATGTTTTGATCTTTCACTATCCCTCCCTATTTCTGTAGATATATTAACCTACATTCAGGATAACCAAACTCAAATTGGAATTCATACCCCATTTTTAATGCTACAAAACATAGCTTCACTACTTCTGACAGTAAAACTTTCCCTAAATCAGAGACAATCAGCAACCCTAGAAGAGGAGTTTCAATGATGATCGTTAGCTTACTCTTTGTCAAGTACACACCTTCAAGACACTCCACAGCTCCAGATGAACATATATAAATTTCAGAGTTCATCGAAAGTCCTTCAAAAGATCAATTTAATCATTATTCATCAAATCCGCATACCATAACATGGAATCCATCGAAAAACGAAAACTTGATTCTAAATCCCAGGCTTTGCAATGTTACAAACCCACTGAACCAATAATCACGAACATTTTAATTCTAACTTTAAACAAAAAGGAAGGAACCCTGAAATCAATACATCATATATACTAAAATTGGGAAAAGAGAAAAAGAAAAACATTCATCCAAAACCTCTACCAAAACAGAACCCATTTAATAACTTCTGAATAACATATATATAATTTATATACAATACACATATTACACGTGTGTATGCGTAGAAGTAAGTAATCACAGACCTTAAAATTCGAAGCTAAGAAACCCAAAAAATCTTTGCCAACAACAAGTGAATTACGCAATATTTGAACCGGTAAGGTGACAAGACGTCGACGTTTTCACCGCTTAGGATAGCGAAACGGTATGGATAGGCGGCGAAAAGCCGGTAAGAGCCGTCAGAGTCCTTTTCGGATAATCTGTTAAATTTGGATCTTTTCTCAGATTTGGATAAATCTGACCCCATAGTTTTATCTTAAAGTTTTTTTTTTTTTTTTTTGATTAAAATCAGGAATTTTTTTTTTTTTTTTTTAAGGTGATGAAATGTATTGTTAAGAAGTTGTTGATGCCATAATATATATGGTTAAAATTAATTGTTGACTTTTAATTTTAACTTTAACTTTAACTTTTATCAAAATCGAATTTAAATCAACACAAGCTTTTAATAAATTATTAGATTTGAACGAATTTTAAAAATTTATATAAATTTAGGTGTCATCAACTCAGATTTAAATAGTTTCTACAATATTTATTAGATTTCTAAAAATTTCATTAATTAAAATATTTTAACAGATTTTAATGGATTTCAAGTCCATTAATATAAATACCAAATTCTTTAGAAATTATAGCCCGACTCTTTAAATTTTTAATTCACCTCTTATCTCATGCATTTTTCCTTCTCGCCTATCTCTTCTATTTGTGCCACGAATTTTTGTACTAAACTCAATTTACACATATGTATTAACATGGACATTTATTTAATTTTTTGATTTCTTATTTAAATTTTTTTTTACACAATTGTTAAACATCGTCTTTAAAATTTTATTCTTGATGTTCCCCATTGATTGAACCAAACAATTAAGTTGAAGAATATAAATATTGGTAAACCATAATTAAATAATTAGTCTAATACCATATTTTAGACATGAAATATGAATTTATATAATTAGCCTCATGTATTTTACCATTAGAGTACACATGAAGATTTGATCCCATTAATGTTTTATTAAAATATGAAGATCTATACAAACCCATGAGATTCTATAGAAATCCATTAAATTCTGAAGAAGACGAGGGTCGAGTTTAGGAAATTTGTGCTCTTTCTTTGAAGCCTGAACATCAATCCTCATACACAATACACTACAAATGATCATATATGGTTAAGTAGGAATTATATGTTGTCCAAATTGGGCAACATCTCAACTGACACAAGGATGGGCCCCGTGTGTGGCCCACCCACTGTGTTAGTCAGGCAACTGCTCGAGTTGGGCAACATACAAGTGCTCTATGGGTAAGGTTGTATCATTTCTCTTGGGAATCGGTATTACACTTGGAATCGGGGTTTCTATGAAGTTTGATAGAGCTATTCTATAGGGGAACACTATGGACATTTTACCCACGTGTTGATTGATGTTGATCTGTCCAAACCGCTACCCGATTCCTTAATGATAGAGGTTGGTGAGAATTGCCTATGACCTACCTTATATTGTGAGAATATGTCATATTTTTGCTCTTATTGGTCTTCTATAGGACACGTGGCTTTTGCTTGTCATCATGCTGCCCGATAACCAAACAATGAGCAGAAGAAGAAAAAAACCCGAACAGGGTCACCCTAAAACCGAGTTAGATGTTTCATTGGTCATTTAAGTATTACTTCCGTCTTCATTCACACACTTAACTTCAAAATGTTTCTGAGTACTCACTCAACTTTCAAAAATACCTTATCGTTACTCACTGAAGACGATTATGTTACGACCAAGTGACGGAAAATTTATGTGCCAGATGGAATATACATGTGCCAGATAGAATCATCCACCAAGCATTTGAAATCGTCCATGTCATCCCAAATCGTGCGCCATATCATCATTTAAAATGAAGGTTAAAAAATAAATACCTTCATTTTAAATGATGACATGTGCCAGCGATTTTGAATGACATATAGAATATTTTCGAGATGCTTGTGGATGATTCCATCCGCCACATGTATATTCCATCCGCCACGTGAATTTTTTCATCAATTGGTCGCAATAAATCGTCTTCGAGCAACGATGAGGTATTTTTGAAAGTTAAGAGTACTCGTAAACATTTCAAGTCGAATGAGGAATGAAGCGAAGTAATAGTTCAATAACCAATTAAACATTTAACTCTCCTAAAACTCTATCAAGATTATTGTCCTAAAGAGAAGTCTAGAGAAGTTTATGCTACAAAGGTTTTTGAAACTATTTGAAAACCTTAAATGATGAACCTAACAACACGAGAAAGGGATGAGGTTGTAAATGTCAAAACTAAAAAAAAATGCTTTGTAGACTTCTCTCGATGGCGGTGAACTCATGGAAGCTATCATCACGATTACAAAGCATTTCAACTTGACCATTCCGACCATGTTGCTCTCTAGAACTTAGTTACAAAAGAAGCTTCTCAAGCAACCTCATCTCTCATTGTTGGTGAGCACACGGATGTTAACACTAAATCTAAAAGGACAATTCTAAAGATAGCGGCACAAATTCTAATAGTAGAAATATCGAGAGTGATGTTCATATCAGAAGCACTTTTTCTAGACTGAACAAGTGGAAAAGACCAAGTGGATAGAGGTCTCCTCTAAGAATGGTAAAAAAAGAAAAAAAAATCCGGTCTAGATTACCTTGCCCAAAACTAGGTCTGCCAAAAAAGTTACTGAAGGTTATCACTAACTTATTTGAAGTTTCTATATTTTTCTCCTTGTTTTACTTTAAAATGATTTCTCTATGATCTTCCTTTATGCCATATACACCGAGAAATATCTAGAATAATTATATAACATTTATTATTAGCATTAGAAATTTTTAGTTTTTTGTTAACCTCCATTAATGGATCTCTCTAGAAAAGTTGTAACCAAGTATAAATTGAGTATTGGTGTATTGTACTTGAGTAGAGTATGAACAAAAGTAGTGAGTAGTAAAAGAGGTAAGAGTGAGTGTTGTGTTCTATACCAAAAATATAATACAAGTATTTATATAATAAAATAAGTTTTTTTGTTCCAAATTCAACAAGTGGTATCGAGTGTGAGTCGATTGAGGATTACGTGCTATCGAGCAAAGGCGTTCAGTGGAGATTATTTTGAGCTTACGTAAATCATACACAAATTGAGATTGTGAAGCTTCAATAAAGCTTGCTTGGTAACGAGGATGTTATTCAAGTCACGATGGACGACCTACAAGTGGTAGGCGGAGTGAAGAAGCTCAACAATCAAAATTACACCACATGGAAGACATGCATGGAGTCTTATCTCCAAGGCCAAGACATGTGAGGCGTGGTTGGCGGTCGTGAAGTGACACCGCCGAGTTCTCGAAGAAATGGAAGATTAAATCGGTAACACTATATTTGTGATAAAGACAACAATTGATGAGGAATTATTAGAGTACATAAGGGACAAAAATATGTCAAATGAAGCATGGGACACATTTACAACAATGTTTTCAAATAAAATGATCAAGATTGCGACACGGAGAACGAGCTACTTTCTATCACTCAAGGAGATGATGATAAACCAAGATTTCAAAAAGGTAAAATCTCTTTGTCGTGAAATATCCTAATTAGATTCTTCGAATAAAATTTCAGAGTCTAGGATGAGAAGAATAATCATACATGGCTTGAGACCTGAATTTAGAAGTTTTATTGCCGCAATACAAGGTTGGCCAGAACAATCTTCACTGGTCAACCTAGAAAATTTGTTGGCCGACCAAGAAGTGTTGACCAAACAAATGTTAGGAGTTTCACTAAAAAAAAAAGACGAAGCATTGTTTACCTATAGAAGAAAAAGTCGATAGCGTCAACAAAATAATAAAGAATCAAAAGAAGATAAATGCGTAGAAAGTTCTCAAAGAAAGAAGTTCAAGAAAATCGCGACAAGAGAGGTCAACCGTCCAAGGGATATAGGTGACCTAGTGGCTCTTGCTTTGTACGTGGCAAACGATGTCATTATGCTAGAGATTGCTAATTAAGGAAAAAGCCGGTTTAAGGTAATATGGCAACCTCCAATGAGAGAGAAAAACAGAATAGTGAAGAAGAATGAGATGCTGAAGTGTCGCTTGCAATAACTGAGCAAACTCATGATGAGGTATGTAGTTCAAGCCTTGAGGAATAATCGGCACTAATGGTGGTCGTCCCAGGACGAATAGATTATGAAAATGATTGAGTTGTCGACTCAGGATATTCCAATCATGACATGCGACAAGGAGAAGTTGCAAAACATAACAAAGTATAAGGGAAGGTCGAATGGTGGTAACTGCCAACAACTCGAAATTGCCACATCGATAAAACAGTTATCACCCTCCGTTTTAGTCCTAGTCAGGTACAACTACAAGATGTCTATCACGTGCGAGGAATGAAAAAAAATCTCCCTATCGATTGGGACAAGCGACATGCTCGGGTAATTATGTTACATTTGGACCGAAAGATGTCAATGTGTATCAAAATATCAAAATTTCGGTACACCAATAATAGAAGGATGAAGACTAGAGTATATTTATGTAATATCGTGAGTGCGCATCGTAGATAAGACTCGAAAAAAGCGAGATGGCATATTTATGGCATGCGAGACTAGGACACGTAAGCCATCACAAGCTAAAGGTGATGATGATGAAGTCGATGCTCGAGGTTTTCCTCAATTCGAGATCGAGAGGCGACATGGTGTGTCTTTGCTCTCAATACGTTAAACACGTCGACTACCATATCGAGAGTCAAACTATAGAGCAAAGCAACCATTAGAGTGTTGACATATGGTTAACTTTAAACCTTAATATTTTGATTATAACAAATAAATTAGTTGTGTTTACTAACAATCTCCTTTTCAAGTAATATTCAAAGCGCTATAAATCGAGTTCTCATGCAATATCAAGATCAAGTCAAAATCAATACAATAGTTCAAGTATCTCAATATCCGAAATTCAAGATTCGAATATCAAGATCGAAGAATAGATTTCTAGATAAAATTGTAAATGTATTAACTCTTTGATATTTAGCAATTAAATGAACGAAAGCTCAAAAATATTTTTATGTACAAAACGTATGTCTTATCACTTGCATAAAATATTTTTATCAAAGCCAAAAATCAATTTTTAAAATTGTGGAAGCGGTCAATCCGTTTGATAAACCGGTTGAACCGATCGACCATTTGAATGAACCGGTCGACCGTCATTGTCACTTTTCAAAAGTGTTCCTTCTGATTTTTTACAGTTCCAACGGCTAGTTCTGACCATCTGACCGGTCAATCGTTTGGTCATCCGTTTCAATAGAAAGTGACAAAAATTCATCTCTATAAAGACTACTTTATTTATTATCATTCAAGAACACCTAAAAGAGCATTTATAGAGAGAATCATATTGAAAAACTTCAAAGCTTTATTGCATTTATATATATTCAATATCATTCATTGAAAAACTTTGTTTGATCAAATCAAACTTTTGATTCATCATTCTCAACAAAGTTTTTCCTAACACTGAGCTTTCCTCATCTATTGCTATTCATTAAAGTGTTAGTCTCTCTTAGAACTAAACTTGTATTTATCATTCATCAAGAAAGAAATACTCAAGTCAATCTCTTTACATTTTGGGGTCATATTGATGTCCCTTAAAAGCTCAATATTGTATAAGGATCGGTGTTCATTATTTGTAAGTCACGGATACATTGTAAGGGTTTGGATTGTACTATAAGTCAATCAAAATAGTAGAAAGGTCGTGCTCGTGTTGGAGAGCTTGGTAACGGAAGACGTAGATCATTGGTTGGATCGAACCTCCATAAAATATCGTTTGCACTCTCTCTTCTATTTTACTTACTTATATTTTACTTATATTTTTGTAGATTAATTTTAATTTCTTAAATATCATATTTTGAGAATATTTTTCAAAAAATTTTGAAAAAACCAATTCACCCTTATCTTGGTTAGTTATTCTTAGGCTATCACCTAGTTCTTCTTGTCAAGAAATGGAGAAGATTTAAAAATAATAGGCGATTTCAAAAGAAGGATGATAAAGATGAAGAGAAAAACAAAAAGATCATATGCTATGATTGTGACAAATCCGATCATAAGAAGATCGAATGCTCGAACAAAAAGAAGTTCACCAAAAAGAAAACTCTTCAAACTACATGGGACGATAGTGATGAAGATGATATCGAAGAAGATGAAGTTCAAAAAGAAATCGCCAACATGTGCTTCATGGCTATTAAGGATAGGGTAAGTACAAATAACAATGACTCGTACATTGACTTATCTATTTCTTATGATGAAATTCTTGAGGAATTTGAGAAATTTATTTCAAAATACTCTATTTTTAATAATAAACACTCATTATTGAAAAAGGTAGTCAAAAAACTCTTTATTGCACAAAAGGACTTTGAAAAGGAAAATGATGATCATAAATCCTTAATTAAAAAAAATATTTTAGGGTCCGTTTGATTGGCAAAGGTAGAAAAGAATTGAAATTCCATGTAAGTTAGAAAATAAAAACCACCATCTCCTATAAGAATTTATTTTTCATAGAATTAACTAAAAACAAGCTTAAAGTGGTTGTACCTTAGAATTCGAACTCCATTTCCACATTTGTATCAAACAACCAAAGTAGGAATTGAATTACTCGGATGTGACATTTTCCATGGAATTGGAAGCTATCAAACGGACCCTTATTGAAAGAAAAAGTGGTTGATTTAACAAGCATTGTTCACAAGTTTACCCAAGGAAAGAAAATTTTTGAATTAATGCTTGGTGAGCAAATATGTGTGTTCAACAAAAAGGGAATTGGATATAAACCTCTCTTGAAACAAAAATCCCTTGAAACCATATTTGTGAAATAATCCAATTTTCTCAACAAAACATAACATGTAGTTTTGCAAGAAAATTGTTCATGTTGCTTATAATTGTTCAACTAAAAGAGACTATACTTTGAAAGGAAACACAAGTGAATAAAAGAATCCACAAACACTAACTATAAGGACCCAAACTTATGTGGGTACCAAAAATTAAAAAATAAAATTATTTTTTTAGGTACCACGAAAGGTCAAGAACAATTGGTTTTTGGATAGTGGTTGCTCAAAACACATGATGGGGATCGATCATTACTATCAAGTCTCAAAAGAAAAGATGGAGGTCATGTGACTTTTGGAGACAATGCTAAAAGAAAAATTATAGGCATTGGAAATATTGGTAATCATTCCTCTCCTTCCATTGAAAATATTTTATTAGTTGATAATCTTATACATAACTTTCTTAGTATAAGTCAATTATTTGATAAAGGTTATCATATTAAATTTGATTCTTTCAAATACCTCATTGAGGATGCTATATCTAAAGAAGTATTGTTCATGGGGAGCCGAAGTAAGAATGTTTATATTATAACTATTGAATTTGAACTTGAAAAAGAAATAAAATGTCTTTCAAGTATAAATGATGATTCTTGGCTATGGCATAGGAGATTAGGACATGTTAGCATGGACTTACTTTCAAAAATCTCCAAAAATAGTTTTGTAAAAGGTTTACCAAATATAAAGTTTGAAAAAGATAAAATTTGTGATGCTTGCCAATTTGAAAAACAAGTAAAGAGTTATATTAAACTTAAACTACAATCTTATACTACAAGACCTTTACAACTTATCTATATGGATTTATTTGGTCCTTCTAGAACCGCTAGTTTAAGTGGAAAACATTATGCATTTGTTATTGTCGATGATTTTTCAAGATTCACATGGGTCATGTTTTTAAATTTAAAAGATGAAGCTTTAAATGCATTTAAACATTTTTGCAAAAGAGTTCAAAATGAAAAATGATACATCATTACCACAATTAGGAGTGATCACGGTGGAGAATTTGAAAATATAGCTTTTGATAAGTTTTGCAAATTAAATAGATATAAACATAATTTTTCGGCTCCTAGAACTCCTTAACAAAATGGTGTAGTAGAAAGAAAAAATCGAACAATGCAAGAAATGGCTCAGACTGTGTTAAATGAAAAAAATTTACCAAAATACTTTAGGGCCGAAGTCGTAAATACTTCATGTTGTATTTTAAATAGAGTTTTGGTTAGTCGAAAGAAAACCAAAACTCTATATGAGCTTTGGAAAAATAGAATTCCCAATATCGGATATTTTAAAGTTTTTGGATGTAAATGTTTTATATTAAACACAAAAGAAAATTTGGAAAAATTTGATCCAAAATCTGATGTTGGAATTTTTCTTGGATATTCATCTACTAGCAAAACTTATAGAGTTTTTAACAAAAGAACTTTAGTAGTTGAAGAATTCATGCATGTGGTCTTTGATTAAACTAACTCCATTGAACAAGAAAAAGTCATTGATGATGAAGATTTGGCAATCTCATTTGAACAACTAAGTGTTCAAAATCAAGACAAAGGAATCCAAATAACGTTAAAATTCAACATGAGGAAACGATTCTGTAACAAAATGAAGAACCTCATGAAGATCTTAACACTTCTTCATTACCTAAAGAATTGAGGTTTGTCCATTCTCACCCAAAAGATCTCATCATTGGTGATCCATCAAAAGGGGTAAGCACAAGAAATTCTTCTAGAAATTTTCATAACAATTGTCCATTTCTTTCACAAATCGAGCCAAAGAATTTTTAAAAAGCCGAGTTTGATGAATTTTGGATTCTAGCTATGCAAGATTAACTAAATCAATTTGAAAGAAATCATGTTTGGAATTTAGTTGCTAGACCAAATTCACAAACCGTAATTGGCACAAAATGAGTTTTTGAAACATACGAGATGAAAATGGTATAATTGTGGGTAACAAAGCTAGATTAGTGGCTCGGGGTTACAATCAAGAAGAATGCATTGATTTCAAGAAACTTTTGCACGGTTACTAGATTAGAATCAATTCACATGCTTCTTGCTTTTACTTGTCATAAGAATTTTACTCTCTTTCAAATAGATGTCAAAGTGCATTCTTGAATGGAGTCATTCAAGAAGAAGTTTTTGTTGAGCAACCTGCCCAACTTTAAAAAAGTATTTAAAAAGTTTTCAGAAAAAAGTCTTTTACGGATTAAAGTAAGCTCCTAGAGCATGGTATGAGATATTAAGTAAATTTCTCTTATCTAATGGGGTTTTAATGGGTAAGGCGAGACTACACTATTTATACAAATCAAAAGGATGATATGATTGTTGTTCAAATTTATGTTGATGATATCATTTTTTGTGCTACTAATATTTCTCTATGTGAAGAATTTTCTAAGTGTATGAACAAGGAATTTAAGATGAGTATGATGGGAGAACTCAAGTTCTTTCTTGGGCTTCAAATCAAACAAACTAATGATAGTATATTCATTAGTCAAACCAAGTATATCTTGGATATGCTCAAAAAGCTTGAAATGGAAGAATTGAAGCCAATGAATACTCCAATGAGCTCATCAATCAAATTAGATAAAGATGAACAAGGTACTTCCGTTGATATAACAAAATATTGAGGTATGATCGAATCTCTTCTTTATTTAACCGCGAGTAGGTCCGATATTATGTTTAGTGTATGCTTATGTGCTAGATATCAATCTAATCCTAAAAATTCTCATCTTAGTGTCGTAAAACGCATTTTTCGTTATCTTAGTAGAACTAGATCCTTAGGTCTTTGGTATCCTAAAGAAACTCATTTTGATTTACTTAGTTATTCAGATGTCGATTGGACCGGTTGCACAATTGATCGTAAAAGCACTAGCGGAACTTGCCACTTTCTAGGCTTTGTATTAGTTTCGTGGTTTAGTAAGAAATAAAATTTCGTTGCTTTATCAACCGCCGAAGTCGAATATATCTCAGCTGCTAGTTGTTTTGCTCAAATCCTATGGATGAAACAAACTCTTTGTGATTATCACTTATCCTTTAAAAATGTTCCTATTATATGTGATAACACTAGTGCCATCAAACTTATCTAAAAATCCCATTTTGCATTCTCGTACCAAACACATCGAGATTAGACATCACTTTCTACGAGACCATGCACAAAAGGGAGATATAACTTTGGAGTTTGTAAACACCGAAAAACAATTGGCCGATATTCTTACAAAACCATTAGCTCTTGAAAGATTTTCATATATTCGACGAAATTTAGGCATAATTGATGAATGTGAAGTTTGTGGCTAATTATTTATGTTTTCTACAAATAATTGCATTTTATATGATAAACGTATTTTAAAGTATCAAAGGATCAAATCGTTAACCTTTTTTTTTAAAATCCCCTTAAGCGAATGACCGTATAGACAAACGAACGTCCGTCTGATGCTAAATGGATAACAATTTGTTCATCTGGGTAATCATCCGTTTAAACAGAACATTTTGTACAAATTTGATCAACTAAACGGACGACCGTTTACTCGTTCGCTTCCTCATCCGTTTGAACAGAAAGTTTTCAACGTAAATTGGTAGACTCAAACAGATGACCGTTTAATAACATATGGTCGACCGTTTAATCGTCCGTCTACTCATCTGTTTGAACAAAAAGTTCTTTTTCAAAAATTTAGTTCAAACGGTCGACTGCGTGTGGTTTTTGGTCGGCCGTATCAGCGGAAATCAAGGTTTTAAGCTTGAAATTTTTCAAATTTCTTCATTCCAACTTCGCGCGACCCACGATTTTCTCTCCCAATCTCTTCCCATTCAGCGAATCTTTCTCAAATCTTTCAAATTTGTGTTTGAAATCAAACACCCATATCACTTTTACACTCAAATCGAAAAATCCCCAATTTCTATCCACAAAAATCGAGGAAAACCACTCAAACGGACGAACACGAACCCTAGTATCTTCATCCGTTTTCCATCACAATGCCTCGGGTCAAACTGGCTGCCAAGCGTTCTAGGAGAGAAAGGCCACTTTCATCATCATCCTCCTCCTCCGAAGAGGACCCTCAAACGAAACGATTTTACCGTTGTCCCGTCCTCATAAGTAAAAATGTCAACCTTGCCTCCTTCACTCACGATGCTCCCTCATTTAACATTGAAAACCTTTTCATGGGTATGGGTTGGGTTCCTATTCTTACGCTAAATGATAAAGTTTATCCTTCAATTGTCAAAGATTTTTACACTGAAGAACTTATTCATTCCATTCTTCATCTTGAGGATGGTGGTATTCGTCTCTATACCACCAAAACAATTCCTCACACTAACGAATACAATCCAGTCGAGGCATGTTGTCGCGTCACCGGCAAGCACTTTGAGGCTGCCATACCTCTAAGTACGAATCAACTCACTCTCCTGTGTCGTATCCTACACAACATCATCGCACATATCATTATTCCTCGAAAAGGTCATTTAGATGAGGTCAATCATTATGATGTCTTCTTTCTCGACTCTATCCTCCGTGGGCGCAAACTAGACTTTTCATATATTATGATCCAGCATATGAACTGCGTTCTTAGCGACACTAGGGCTAAAGCACTTCCCTACGGTATGATCCTCACTAAAATCTTTCAACACTTTCACGTTTCTTTTCGTGATTCGGTCGCCCTTCTTCCTAAAGCCACCAATACCATCAACATCCTCACTCTCAAACGAATGAAAATTGTCAAAGAAAATGGACAATGGGTGGCGAAGTCTAAAGGGTTTGATGATGAGTTGGGACCCTCTACGTTACCATTCGAGGGTAAAGACATGAATGTTGATGAAGATGAGCCGCCGTTTCGACCACGATCACATCGATCGTCGTCCTCCACCTCCGGCTTCAACGAGGACAATTACAATCTTCTTAATGGCCGGATAGACTCACTCACATCTACCGTCAATGGCCTACAACATACTGTGAGTGACCTACAAAATACGACAGCTAGCATACAAACTACAGTTGGAGGATTACAAAACTCGGTAGACGACATAACTTCATTGCTTCATGCTCTACATTTTCATCTCTCCCTCCACATCCTCCATCGAAGATTTAGATTATCTCTTTCTTATTTTAGTTTATGTGTTTGCTCTAAGTCTTTCATTTGTGTTTTTTGAACTATAATTGTCTTTAACTTTTCCGTTTATCAATGCATGGCATATTTTTAACTTTCAAGTTTTATCAATGAATGATTTTACCTTAATGTTTCGATTTTTCCTTTTTGTTTATGCCAAAAGGGTGAAGAATATATGATGTGAAGAAATTGGTAAAAGAAATTGGTAAATATGATAATGTACATGAAAATGTGATGAAATTGGTAAATACGATGATGTATATGAATATGTGATGAAATTGGTAAATCAAATAAAAATGGTATCACACTACAAATTCATCAAACCATGTTTACTTGAAAAAGAAATGGAGAATATATATACTTTATTTTATCTTATTATTCTATATTCTCACATTGTTTGTTATAATCAAAAATGGAAAAATTGTTGACATATGGTTAACTTTAAACCTTAATGTTTTGATTATAATAAACAAATTGGTTGTGTTTACTAACAATCTCCTTTTCAAGTAATATTCAAAGCACTATAAATTGAGGCTCTTATGCAATGTCAAAATCAAGTCAAAATCAATACAAGAGTTCAAGTATCTCAATATCCAAAATTCAAGATTTGAAGATCAAGATCGAAGAATAGATTTCTAGATAAAATTGTAAAGGTATTAACTCTTTGATGTTTAACAATTCAATGAACAAAAGCTCAAAAATATTTTTATGTACAAAAGCGTATGTCATTATCACTTGCATAAAATATTTTTATCTAAGCCAAAAATCAATTTTCAAAAGCGTGAAATGGTCAATCCATTTGATAAATCGGTTGAACCGGTTGACCGCTTTGAATGAATTGGTCGACCGTCGACCATCACTTTCTAAAAAGTGTCGGCTCGATTTTTGATTTCTAACGACTAGTTCGACCATCGATCGATCGATCTTGGTCATCTGTTTCAACAGAAGTGACAAAAATTCATCTCTATAAATACCACTTCATTTATTATCATTCAAGAACACTTACAAGAGCATTTATAGAGAGAATCATATTGAAAAACTTCAAAACTTTATTGCATTTATATATATTCAATATTATTCATTGAAAATTTTGTTTGATCAAATCAAAATTTTGATTCATCGATCTTAATAAAGTTTTTCCCTAACACTTGAGCTTTTCTCATCTACTACTATTTATTAAAGTGTTAGTCTCTCTTAGAACTAAACTTGTATTTACCATTCATCAATAGATAAATACTTAAATCAATCTCTTTATATTTTTGGGTCATATTGAGGTCCATTGAAAGCTCAATATTGTATAAGGATCGGTGCTCATTGTTTGTAAGTCACCGGATATATTGTAAGAGTTTGGATTGCACCATAAGTCAATCAAAATAGTGGAAAGGTCGTGCTCGTGTTGGAGAGCTTGGTAACGGAGGATGTAGATCATTGGTTGGATCGAACATCCATAAAAATATCGTTTGTACTCTCTCTTCTTTTACTTACTTATATTGTGCTTATATTTTTGTGGATTAATTTTATTTCTTAAATATCATACTTTGAGAATATTTTTCAAAAAGTTTGAGAAAACCAATTCACCCCCTCTTGGTTAGTTATTCTTAGGCTATCATAGGTGATACACTCTCATGTGTTTGGACATGTCAAGCAACCATCAATTCGAGGCATGCGCTACATGGTGACATTCATCGAAGACTTCTCAATGTACGTCTAAGTTTTCTTTATGAAAGAAAATTTTGAAACGTTTACTAAAGTTAAAGAGTTCAAAGAAAAAGTAGAAGGAGAAGTCAAAAATAAGATTTAGTGTTTACGCGCGGATAATAGAGAAGAATACACATCAGGACAATTCTCCCAATAACTACGAGAACATAAAATACACCATCAGTTGACATGCCTAAACACTCCATAGAAAAATATTGTAGCAGAAATGAAGAATCAACATCTTGCTGAATCATGTCAAAGTATGCTACACGCAAAAAATATACTAGGAAGGTTTTGGGCATAATGTATGAAGATAGCGGTACATGTGAACCGAAGCTAAGTTTCATGTCACCCTTTGAGAAATTGTAGAAAATTAAGCCCATGGTTAATCATTTTCGTGTCTTTAGCTACGTCATTACGTGTTCGTGCCTAGTCACTTGAGAAGCAAGTTCGACAAAAGGCTATTAGATGTATATTAAGTGGGATATGATAGCCAAGTGAAAGGATAGAAGTGCGACAATCCTACAAGCGACCGTTGCTACACATCACACAACATGGTGTTTGTGAAGCATCTTCTTAGTAGACACCACGAAAATTGATATGCCATTCAAAAGAAATTGAAGATAAGTTGCAAGAAGAAATTACGAGAGATACAACGGAGCTTTGAGAAAATTGAAAATTCACGAGGGTCAAGGGACGGAGAAGAGCTTAGGAGGGCAACGCAAGGTCCATGGAAAAGCGGTGTACATTAACCAACACTAGAAGAGAATAATAGGCCAAGTCAACAAGAAAAGTTTGAGGTACCAACGAGTCCTCAACTACAACTAAGGAAATCAAGTAGAAAATGAAAGCCAAATCCCAAATGCGTTAATGCGGTAGTAGAAAAGATGAAAGTACCAATGAGCGAGAGACCTTTGAAGAGGCAATCCAACACAAGGAATGGAGAAAAGAAATCGAAGAAGAGATTGTGGCTCTAAAATAAAATGAGACTTGGGACTTGACGCAAATACCCTACGGAATAAAGCCGATATCCTACAAATGGGTATACGAGGTAGAGAGGCGACCTAATGGATCAATATAGAGGTACAAGGCACGGTTAGTGGCCTGTGGATTCTCACAACAGTACGGACTTGACTATGATGAGACATTTAGTCTAGTGGCTAAGATCACTATAGTACGCGTGTTAATAGTGCTGGCAGCAAGCAAGTCTTGGAAGCTATGATAGATGGACGTGAAAAATGTGTTTCTCCATGGTGAACTTGACATAGACATATGTATGGAACAGCTTAAAGGGTTCGACTATGTGTGCAAGTTAAAAAATGCCATCTATGGGTTAAAGTAGGCACCACGAGCATGGTACGGTAAGATAGCAGAATTCTTAGTTCAGTGCAGATACTCAGTGGTACCAGCAGATTCAATTCTCTTCGTCAAAAGCACAACACAGAAGACTAGCAATAGTACTAGTGTACGTGGACGATCTTATCGTCACTGGAGATGAAGAAAACAAAATTCAAAGAATGAGAATGAGCCTGTCAGTTAGATTTCAAATGAAAGAGTTTGGAGAGCTAAATTCTTTCTTGGGGCTCAAGATGAAAAGAACTAAAGAATGATTATTCCTGTGCCAACAAAAGTATACCAGAGATCTCATATATAAGTTCGGGATGATCGACTACAAGCCAATATCGACCCCGATCGAGAACAACCCAAACTATGTACAGATAAAGGCAAGGACTTAGGTAATGCAACCATGTATCGACAACTAGTAAAAAGTTTAATCTACTTGACGCAGACACGACCTGACATCACATATGCAGTAGGGATAGCAAGCCGCTTCATAGAAAAGCCAAAGAAGCCACACCTTGAAGTGGTACGGCGGATTTTAAGGTACGTAAAAGAAACAATTGACTATGGACTTTTTTACAAGAAAAATAAAAATTGTAAGATCATTGGCTATTGTGATGCAGACTATGCTTGTTGTCGAGATATGAGGAGATCGACAACTAGGTACATGTTCAGTCTTAGGTCATGTTGTGTCATGGTGCAGTAAGAGACAACCAACAATGTCCTTGTCAACAGTAGAGGCTCATTGTGGCGACCTCAAAATTCTGCCTAAACTTTTTTTTTTGTATTACTTGATGAGGGTATCTGGTACCCATATTTGAGGTATTGATACCCTTTTACGCGAAGCGCTTCTAATTCTGGTTTGATTAAAATTGATTTAAAACATGTTTTCTTTATTTTTTAGGAGAGTAGTTAGAAACTACTTTTAGATAGTGTTTGGAGATCATCCTTTCTCATTTTGCTTGGATTGCTTTATTCTTTGTTAAGTAAAAACATGTATACTTGATGAAATAAAGAACCATAAGGTAAAGTATGATAACTTAAATATAGCGGAAGTTTAAAACATATAAATCCAGTCTTTTGGTTCATTTCACCTTCAATGGCATAAGTTGCCACAAAATATGGGCCCAAGTAAGTAAAAGAAATACCTCACTTACATTTTTGTTTCAAAAATGGCTCATGAAAAATCATTACGTCTTATGAACACACCGAAAGCTTGAGCCCGTTAGCAAATACTACTAAATACTTTAAGAAAGAGGTGATATGATAAAGACAAGGTTAATCAAAATATTACACTTCATAATAACGAGTAGTAAGATACTCCATGGTCCAAAAATCATATCGTCCCACGCAAAGGTAGGTGGTTTCATGCTTTTGCAATCCGGGTTGAAGAGGATTGGAGGACCATATCTCAATCTTTGTGATCAAATGGTATTCATGTTCACCAAAAGCCACTTCCACCCGTTGCCCCGACTTTATACATGTCTCGATCCATTTCCTACAAGAGTCATAAAACGACTATGAATGGTGACATTCAATGAGTAAAATACGGTGCGTGTGTGATATTGCACATAATATATCTTTTATCTTTCTTAGGGTCCTTTCCACAAGCAATATTTGTACACCGAGCGCTCAAACTGAATATTCTTGGTGCATAAGCACAATGGCCAAACTTCTTGGGACACTAATCGTCCTTCCATGGGGCTACTTTTGCCCTTGGCCATAGTTGATCAACTCATGAAAGCTACTGTTGCTTTTTGGCCATCTGGTCGGATTTTTAAGTCCGCACGTGGGTCAATCTAACCCTTAGCCAATGTTGAATCAACTCGATTTGGGACTCTTATCGTCCCCATGACGGGTCATAATTGCCCCATGATTGGTGTACAAATAGGCTAGGGAAAGCGATTGTGTCATCACATAACTTGTCTTTATTTGCTTATGAACTTTGTTTTCTCAAGTAGAGCATCAATGAAGTACATAACTTGTCTCATTGTTGCATAAATAGTAAAGAGGCTCAAGATGCTCATAATATCTCATGGATCTCATTGATAAAAATCATTTGGAGCACATAAGAGCACATATAACTTATGCCACATGTAGATGTACATTCTTATCATTTTTACACATAAGGTAAATAATATGAGCCATTCACAACTTGTCATATCATATTGGCATATGTCATTTTAGAGCATATAAATTTATGGGATATGTATACTTATCGTCTTGCGTAAAAGCATATAACGTAATTTACTCACTACTTGACGTTATTCTTGATCCACCTGAAAAGGGAAAGGTTCTAAACATTATGATCTTATGTTAAATGTTATTTAAAATCTGAAATGGAGAGTATTAGGACAGTATGACTGGCTCGGTATTTTCTGGTGCAGAGATTATAGGGTATCGATCGTAGAACTGTGGCATAGGGTATCAATACCTTTCGGGCAGAGACCTGATGAAATCATTTTATTTAGAAACTAAGTTCTCTGCCCAAGGAAACTAACTTTCTACACCATGAAATTTGAGTTTCTTGGTCCCTTTAAACTATTGCCCATAATGGGGCTTTGGCGCTTGGGTTGGAGATTCATCTATTGAACTAGAAAACCTCCCATCCCTAGCTTTCTTAATAACCAAACCACTCACCTCTTCTCTCTGATTTTTCTCTTGAGAGAGTTCTTTCCTCTTGATTATTACTAGAAAAACGTGAGGGAGAGTTGTTGGGGGGGGTTAGAGAAAGAAAGGGGCAAGTATAACTTGA
This sequence comes from Forsythia suspensa, assembly GCA_023638005.1. Lineage (NCBI taxonomy): Eukaryota > Viridiplantae > Streptophyta > Magnoliopsida > Lamiales > Oleaceae > Forsythia > Forsythia suspensa. The sequence goes on along the minus strand of CM042674.1, from coordinate 30,067,032 downwards.
AATGAATGGGGTATTTATAGGGAAATTCAACTCCTTCCTCATGATTGCATTCATCCTCATTGCGACACATGTAAAGTTGGGGATATTTGCTGAAGATTTTCTTGTTGGCCTTCATTTAAGGCGCTTCCCAACTACCCATAATAAAGGCACTAGGTATAGCTTATAGGGCAATTAATGCTAAACTCTAATTAAGGCAGATTCTGGACTTGTTTTTGGGTCAAGTTTTGAAGGTCGAAACGTGCTCATTTTTCGACGTTCCTTATACCATCTCGAAGATCTCACGGGATCTTCCCAACGAACTTTGAATCGTAAAGCGGATCATCACAACGATCACGACATCGTCCCAAAATGGTCGTCGTAACAAATTTACGAGAATTCAGGACTTCCAACTTCTGGAAGGTTTTGACATAAAAATCCGGGGCTGATTCCCCGAGTCGAACATAGGTGTATTTGGTACCATTTCAAGGTTTTGTTGTGCACTTGAACGCACTTTGAATCAAGAAAATGGACCAACACAGAGGTTAAAACATCACTCTAAAGATGGCTGCCCAAAAATGGTTTTGCTGGAATTTTGGCTGATTCCCAGTTTTCTAACATCTTGGAACGTTTTTGACATAATTTTTGAGGTTGTTTTTCATAACTATGCATATTTGGTACCATTCTCGAAGGTCTCGTTGCGTGCCAACACCATAAGTTTCGCAGAATTTCGACCAATACACAATTCATACGATGGCTCCAAAGTTGGCTACTTACTTAAATCAAAAGGCTCAAAACTTGGTTTTCTCACTTTTTGGGTCTCTACTCAACTTTTTCACTTTTAACCAAACAAGCCTTAATAAAAGCCAATAAATCTTAAATAAATTCATCTTAGCCCTTTTATAAAACATTAAATCCGATTTTTCTCCCTTTTTAATATTCGGATTTAAATTAAATTCTAAGTGCTACGACTTTCGAAATACTTTTTGGGACAACTCAACCAAATTTCTTGCTTCATTCTCGTTTTCTTATTTAAATTGAAAATACGAAATTTTCGAGTCGTTACACTGATAGAGCAGAAGCAATGGCAACTCAAGAAAGTACATGGCTAATGCAGTTGATGGCAGATCTACATCAACTGGTAAGCTATGCAGCACAACTATATTGTGATAACCAATCAGCTATTTGCATAGCGGAGAACCTAGTGTGTCAAGCAAGAACTAAGCACGTCAAAATGCACTATCACTTTGACAAAGAAAATGTGCTTAAATGAGAGATCGACTTGAAGCACATCAACACTGAAGAACAAGTGACTGACGTATTGACCAAAGGACTCAGTACTTCAAAATTCAAAGTGTTTTGGAGACATCTCGAAATGATGAGAAGAAAAGGGTTAAATCAAATAGACGGTGCTAAAGGGAAAAATTGAAGGTTATCACCCATTTATTTGAACATTCTATATTTTTCTCCTTGTTTTCCTTTAAAATGAAATGCCATATACATCAAGAAAGATCTAGAATAATCATGGAGCATTTATTATTAGCACTAGAACTTTATAATTTTTTGTTAACCTCCATTATTGGATCTCTCTAGAAAAATGTAACCAAGTATAAATAGGATATTGGTGTATTGTACTTGAGTATAGTGTGGGCAAGAGTAGTGAGTGATAAGAGAGTTAAGAGTGAGTGTTGTATTCTATACCAAAAATATAATACAAGTGTTTATATAATAAAATAAGTTTCTTTTGTGTTCCAAATTCAACAACTACGACTAAATATTAGTTCTTTATTAGAACTTTTGGGATATTTCTAACAGTGATACCCAAAGAGCTTTAATGGATTATTGTACTCATCATATACTAGTTTTTGTTTGCATTGATGAATGTGTGTGTTTTGAATGCGATTCCTATAATTTTTTGGCGTTCTCTTGGACAACACTTTGTTTGTGCAAATAGTGGATATGTTCTCAAAGTGTGAATTTTTGCAAATTTTGTTGTGGTAGATATTAATGTTATTTTATCTCATATCCAACATTTTATTCTCTCTACTAGTTTCTATGGAACTGTCAATTGAATTTCTTTTATTGAGTGCGAGCTTTCTCATTGGCATTTCAGGTATGGATGATCCTTAGCTTGTTCTTGGTGATTTCAGTTCCATTTTTGGAGCTCAAGAAACTACTGGTACTATTTTCCCTATCTAATGTGATAATTTTTGAGCTTTTTTGTCGTTTTTTTTCTTACCTTGTGGATATTTAGACAAAAGGGGTTTCTACACTCGGATCGGTTGGGATATTCGTAGAATGGTTCTCTTGCTTGGACCGAGCTCTTTGTTCTTCTTCTTTTTTAGGTACTTGGTCTCAGGTTTCTTGTGTTACTTTGCCTAGACTCGATTTAGATCATTATACTTCGTTGTTTTTCTTGCACTATGGGGATTTCTTCCGGTCCTCGACCTTTCACATTCGAGTATATGTGGGTTTCTCACATCTCTTTCTTTGATTAGTATGTTCAATTTGGTCTTCTTCTATCTTTGGGAATGACATTTGCGGGTTTGTTGAGAAATTAAAGCTTTTAAAGTCGACATTAAAAAAAAGAGTTGGGAAGTGTTTGACAATATAGCCAAGAATGACTCTAATGCTAATTATTGGGTGATGGCTATTCAAGACGGGATCAAGTTTGAGGGTTTTTCGTAAGATCTTTTCACATTGAGACCCGATTCGTTAGCGATTTAGACATGATTCTTGGGCAACATGAGGTTTTTATAAGGGATAAAATAGGCCACAATTTGAACTTTTTCCATTCTTTGCTTAAGTGTGGGAGGCAAAAAAAATCTATATCTTCTAGATTGGTTGGAAATTGTCTAATTTGTTAGCATGTCATTTCCTTTTATGGGCAGATTTTTTCGAATCCTAGTAATTGGAATTCAGACTTTTCTATTATTCGAAATCATGTTCCATTTTTTCACTTTATATGAAAATTCTACACTTCTTTGAGTTCCTACACTTGAGGAGGTACATGATACAATTTTTGACATGGATTCTCTTAGTGTCCCAAGTCTTAATAGTTTTTTCTGGAAATTTTTATAAGCATTATTGGGATATGGTCGGGTCGAATATGGTTTTGGTTGTGTAGGAGTTTTTTGTACAAATCATATCATCCCAAGTCTGAACTCTAATTTTATGGTCTTGATTTTGAAGATGCTAGAGCCATCTCTGTAGCTTAATTTCATCCAATTGCTCTTGGTAATTTCTTGTTCAAAGTTATTATTAAGATTATTGTTGACCTTCTTGCAATTATTTTCTCTCGTATCATCTCTACCAACCAGTATGGCTCCATTTTGGGTTGTCAAATTGGTGATTGTTTTCCTAGTGCATCAGAGTGCTTTAACATTTTATAGTAGACATAGTTGTCATTGAGCTCTCAATATTGATATCCATAAGGCTTTTAATTTGATCGCTTGGACTTTTCTTTTTGAGGTTCTTAGGTACTTCGACTTCTCTAAGGGTTTCATTGGTTAGACGCTGCCATGTTTTACTCCACTAAGATCTCGGTGCTTATAGATTGATCTCTTAAGAGCTATTTTAAATGTTCATGTGGTGTGAGACATGGAGATTTTCTTTATTTATTACTCTTTTGTTTGGCTGAAGACTTTTTGAGTATATTTCTTTCTCATCTTGCAGACTCGAGCTTATTGGTTCCAATCTTTACTCCGGTTGGGATATGTATCTCAACACATTTTCTTTATCTTGATGATGTTTCTTGTTTTGTTAGGTCTTTGTTTAGAATTTTTCGGTAGTATTTTATGCCTCTAAGCATGGTGCTCTCTACGGTCAACTAGTTAATTGGGAAAAATCATCCATTTATTTTGGCGGGGGCATATTAGGACCTAGATAACATATTTTCTCTCAATCTCTAAGATGCATATGGAATGATTTTATGACTTGTGTCGGGGTACCATTTTTCATTGGTGCATCTCGACGCCGCGAACTAATTACTTAGGTGGATAGGATTAAAAGCAAACTGGAATCGTGGAAGGGCCTTTTTAAAGCGAGACATGTTATGCCTTATTAACTCGGTTCATTAGTTCATTTTGCATTCTTTATTGGTTTGTCATTGGTTTCATTCTATTTAAAGGATTTGAATCTCGCTATTCAATTTTATTTTTTTTACAGGTTCGGTTGATAATCGTAAACCCATTCAGGTGCCCTGGAAGGCTTGCTCTAAGCCGAATGAGGATGGTGGTCTTGGAGTTAATGATATTAGTATTCTTACTAGGGCCATGTCGAAGAAGTTCACGTGGAAGATGTTGATTGAGGGTTCTCTAGTTTTTACATACTTTCAAGCTCGATACTTCACTATAGACTGAGAGCTAAATCGCTTCAATTTGGCATGATGAGCAATTTGATGGATGAGTTTATGACTTTTCAGAGGCTTAAAGTTTCCCGTCGTCCATCTAGAGCTCCATGCATTTTGGAGGTTATTTGGTGTCTCACTCTATCGAGTTAAGGTTAGTGCAGACATGGTAACTTTTGGTTGCCTAGGTTTTATGGGATTATGGATGGGTATTTTGCATTTGCATAGGTTCTTTTAAGGATAACTTTTCCATCCCTCTTGGAGTCTATTATACTTTTGAGGCTGAGTTGGTTGTTGCAATTCATGCTATTGATTATGCTTAGACTTATGGTTGGAAGAGAATGCAGTTACGTTGGAGAATAATTCTGCGTAATTGGTGGCCATTTTGTGTTTCAAGTCTCGAAAGGTTCCATGGCATTGGCATCCAATTTAGGATATGTTCTTGAGCTTACTTTCACTAATGGATTTTGTTGTCACATGCAACTAAGGTAACTGGAGGTGAATTGCTTGGCGTCTAAAGCTCCTAGAATTTTGCCTCTACATGGTGGTGAATTGCTCCTCATTTTGCTCATCTTTATTTGTGATGATGTTTGTAGCATGCCCGACTTATTCGTGTCCTAACACTTGTGTACTTTTTCTATTAATTTTGATAATACGTTGGGACATGTAGATGATTAGGGTGCTACGGAGGTGTCAATGTTTTGGGATATCTTAGTGTACCTACTAATTCCTAACACCAATAATTTTACGTAATAAAAAAAAATAAGACTCAACTATTTTACGAGAAAACAAATATTTCTTAATGATCTCAAGATATTCCTCACATTTTAGTGAAATATGCTAATCCAATTGAAACCTTAGAGGATTACTAAACACATTCAAATTATAATGATAATTAACTGACAATTAATAAAAAAAAATTCAACATTATCCATTAATTACATATTTAATTTTTATATTAACATATAATCATTGTTTATGTTACTAATCATAATCCTAATTAACCCGATTTTACCGCTCATTAGTTATCAACACGTCAAATCAATCGAGACCACTATCATACTCTTCATTCTACACATTAACACTCCATCATCTACATTTCAAACCCTATTCAATTGGTCCAATCTCCTCCGTTTTTCTATGCTGTACATTTTCTCCACCACTGGTGTTATTTCTTCATGCTCGAAGACAAATAGAAAAGATGTATGAAAATGTATTTTCACTTCCTTTTCCTTAATTTCTTCTATTCAAACTCAATTTCATTACTAAACTTAGTTTGTATTCTGTTATTTCCAAGAAACTCTTGATGGCTATTAATCGAAGTGGCTACAAGATTACCCGAAGTGGTGGAAAGTCAAATTCATAAAGAAGCATTATTCGTCGTATGCTTACAATGAAGAGAAACAGAACTAGTCATATAGCTCTAATTCTCTAAATAAACCATAGAAGAACAAAATGACTGCGTTAGTTCCTGAACAAAACAAGGTATACTCTTTCTTGTTCCATGTTAATTTTTTTCCATTTTAGTATCTTATTATGTACTCGTGCAGCCACATGATTATATTATGTGTTCGATGATTACTATTTAATCTAATTCCTTGATGGAACCCTAATGATTTGTTTTTATTCCGTTAATTTTGCATCTTTCTATTTTCAATTTAGACCGAAATCATTATGGAATTTTTTTTTTTTTTTGCATTCTACGAAATTTTTGTGATAATGTATCAGAGTTATTTTCTTAAGAAGATGTATATTGTTTTGTTATTTTTACCGAACAATATTCTTATGGGTATTTTTCACATTCTCTTAGTGTTGTTTATATCCTTCCTATGTTGGTATTTAAATTTGTTATGTCCCATTTATTTTTGGTGCTAACAATTGATACCAGTACCATTGTTAATGCCAATTCAAATCGTTAGAATCCCATATTTGTCGCCTACGTGTTCCACTACATTCTTATTTATATTACATTAAGGGAGTTGCTTTCCGTCCATATATTTTCAATTCTCAACATTACTACCCACTCATGTATGTTGGTGTTGATAAGTGCTAATGCAATACCTATTTGGTAATTTAAATTGTAATGACCCATATAGTTGATGACTACAAGTGTTACTCGTATCTCTATGTGGTTATCTAATTTGTTAGATATTTACTTATTTTTTTGGGGACTAGTTTTGCAATCATACTTTCTTGTTAACTCATCTTGATAACAATCTAGATTTTTTGGATGTTACAAATGCTATCACCCTATCCCAGCTTTCATGTGATGGAAATTGCTACCAAACATGGTAAATGTCGATATGTCTATCTTTTGGGTAATCTTTTGTGCACTTGGTGAGAATTTTTATTGAAAGCAACGTGTTAGTATATCATACATGTGATAATGAGTACTTCATCTTGATAGTTCATTCACAAATTATTGTAAAAAGTAATTTACTCACTATGTGTTACATACATGTTTTGGAGCCATATGAAATCTTGTGCCAGTGGTTATGCTAGTGGGTGTGTACTTAAAGCTGCTATCAAATAGACACACAATTTACATATATGTCTCATTCTTTCGAGTCATTTTAATATTTTTTTACTTTGAACGCGTTCTTGTAATCAATGTGTTAATATATCATGCTTGATGTCAATGGATATGTTATCTTTGATTGTTAGTTAGTGATCAATGTCAACACTTTCGTTATTACGTACATTTTTTTTTTTTACCCCGATATGACTCTTCCTGTTGACAAATATGTTACGTGAGTAGTGTTATTTCATAGCGCACCATGTTATATTGAGAAATATATCTACCAATTTATTTAGTCCCAGTGACTTTATTACGCATGAATGAGACTATATTGTACACCGAGACGATTGGTTCTTTGAAAAAGTCGATTTCACATCTACAAATATGATTGCTAACACTTTGCGTTGTAGGCTCATTGATGAGCAAAAGAAAATTTTCAAGGACTTTTGTTTTGTTATATACCTGGATATGTGGAAAAATGTCAAAACGTCGTATTCAGATTTCATTATCTGTTGTTTGTCCATTTCTTAATTTCTTTATTGATTATTATACAATGTGCATCCAATATGACGAACCTATGAAAATGGTGAAGAATATTCAATATTAAACCATTGGTTGAAAAATAAATGGTTTCTCAGTGTTTGCAATATAACTTGATTCTCATTCTATGACCAACATTGCATATTCTTCACTTTAAATTCTTCAAAAATTAAAATTAACTGTATGTCATATGAAGTTAATTTTTGAATCAAGGCTTCGTTCAACAATATATTAAAATCAATTTCAAATTTTACTAAAACTACTACTGTCAATTAATTATTCACTCTTTTAACTTTACAATTAACAACAATAGCTAAATGTATGGAAATCAGGTTGTACAAATGGAATCCATCAAAACTAAAAGCCGTAATATCTGTTCGATTGTCCCGGGTGACATTCAAATGATGTTTTTTTTGTCAATTTAAACTCTTTCCTTTTATGTTGACCTTCTTCATCAAAGAGTTGAAATGAATCTCAAAATTGATTGAAACTTTCGTTTCCAAAAAGGAAATTCAAACGAAAAACAATAATTATGAAATTAAGATCAATTTTTTAATAATTTATGCACTAGAATGTAAATTTCCTAATGTGAATAGAATTTCTTCATTGCATTAAGAATTGCCTTGCAAGTTTTCTATTCTTGTGTATCATTCTTCCCAATTATTTCAATCTAATTGATCGTCACCAAAAAAAACCTTGAAATGTAGATCGTGCTATTGATATCGGCACCTTGAATTGTGGCCTCGGTAAGATTCTTTTTTGGATTTTGAATTTAAATTTCTAAAGAAATGTTTGGATTTCACGTATCGTAATTGTCAAGCGTTAAAATTTAAGCTAAAAGTCCTTAATTTTGCTTGATTGTCAACATTTTTTTTTATCACGTGCAATTTTAAGAATTGTTTTAGCCCCATTATTTTTTCGAAACTAGTAACAATCAAGAGTGCATGGCTAATTTTCCCTTCAAATCCAGCCGCGTTGGCTAAATAGCCTCATCAAATATGCCAATTAAGCAAAATAGCCTAACTTACAAAATTTAAGTTACAAATACCTCTTCAAACTTAACAGGCAAACTGCTACTTGTTTTGCCAATTTGTTAATCAAGCGTTTCAATACTAATTGATAAGCAACCAAAATGTACACTATTAAACAGTAATAACACACACAATGGAACGTCATACAACACACTTATTCTCCGTTTCATATTGCAGCCTACTCATTACAAATCAAGAAACAACATTCTATAATAACATGGGTAACAACCAATTAACATCCATTAATTATCAAAATCAAATAAGAAAATATCCAGAGTTATTGAGAACAAATTTTTTACTTCAAAGCCACAGATGGCTATTAATCAAAGAAATAAAATAATATGTCAAAAAAATTAACATTATCATTCCTATTATTTAACAGAATTTATACGAATAGCATCTTCAACAACAACGCATTTATTGTCAGTTGAAAAAGTTCATCATCAATCAATAGATTAAATTTTAATTAACTAATAGCTATGAATATGTTGACTTGTTTACCACCAAAACATTTCAAGTAGTTGCCATCCTTTTCCTTTCCTTGATAACTTTTAACGGTGTCGAATTTTTGCATCTTGTTCCGTTGTGACCGTATTCTGAACAACGACTACGTCTTGATGACCTCTTCACCTCAAATACTGAACGGAATTTTTTTTCATGTGGTCTCCCAGGTCTTCTCTTTAATACAAGTGCCAACACAACCATTTTCTCAACAACATCCGGTACATTCTAGTCAGATTTGTTTCCAAGAGGATAAATTGTACCGCTATAGGCACCAATATATGATTCCTTGCTAAATTAAGGTGAGCAATAGTCGTAGACAAACAAGTTGTTTCTATCAAGTACTGCTATTGCATGTGGACACGGTATTTCATCAATTTGAAAATGTTTGCATGAACAAGACCTCTCATCGATCCCCACTATATACGATGTTGTTTCGTCGTTCACTTGATACATACTATCGCTCGAAGGTAACACCTGTTTGAAATCAAATCATAAATGAAAAGGATTTCGTAACAATCGTGTATATTAATATTATATACTTTATTTTACTACACAATCATAAATAATGAAAATGTGAAGTTCACTATCCAAAATTAAAATATTTTTCAATACCTCCATAGTTATTGATTTCATTGATCTGTCTCTCATCATGCTCTCATACCTAGTCCCAAGTCTTGTGAAAGTAGACTTCGTGTCATTTGAATTCTTGAAAACCACTTTTGCACCTACACCGCATGAACTCGAACAAAATCTCTAAATGGAAGTTTTTAGCCGACTTGGTGACTGAATTCACCAACTCCACAATGTTTGACGTCATTATCGAGTACCTATTTATGGTCATGTAAGCCCTGGATCACTTGTGATACCATACATCATACTGTAGCAATATAAAATTATATTATCGGTTCACATAAATACGTATAGGTTAATATTTTAGTTATTGTATAACTTACAAGGTATCCTCGTATACAATTATCAATGATGTCTAAGAGCCTCTTTGTGTTTCAAATTCACCTCTGTAAGCTCTAGTCAACTGCGTTGAATGGTTTTGCGTCTTCAAATTAAAACAGATGATAACAACAGACCACATGACATTCTTGTTGAGTAAAGATTCTCAACAAATTTTTAATACTACCATGCCTATCGAAATAATAAGAAGACCGTCACGTCCTCCATACACTTCTTTCGATCGGTAGGAACCAATCCCATGAATAATTATATTTCAGTACCCACACCAAATGCAAGTATGAATATTGTTGTCATTCGCATCTTGTTAAAAATATTGTTGTCCTTCCCACCATATTGTTGTCATTCCCACCATAACATCCCGTTAAAAATGTACCGTCAACCACAGTGATGTGCTTGCAATATTTCCATCCTTATAAAGATGCTCCTAATGTTACAAAACTAAACATAAATCTGTTACTTTCGTCAGTTTCTATTCTCGTATACGAACCTAGATTTGTTTGCTTAAGAATATGTAGGTACGCCCGTTAGGGATGGCAAAAAAACCCACGACCCGCGACCCGCCCCGCGCCCCGCCCGCCAAGCACCGCCCGCCCGCCTGTTGGACAATAAAGGCGGGTTTGGGGCAAAAAATCTGCCACATGCTGGTCCGACCCGCCCCGCCGCCCCGCGACCCGCCCCTAGAAATTTTTTTTTTTTTTTTTTTTTTGTAAAATCATAAAATATAAATATATAATAGAAATTATAATTTTCACTACAAATAGACTAAAGAAGAATCGAACCCGGGTTGAAACTTGTAAACTACAAATCTTAACCACTACACCATAACCTCAATTTTATAATTTTTTGTTTTGTTTAGTACAAATATATATATAAAAATTATTTATTTTTTATTATGTTTTCGCTTTAAAAAAAAAAAAAAAAAAAAAAAAAAAAAAAAAAGGTTGGCGGGTCGAGTCGGCCGACCGCCCCGCACTCCCATGACCGCCCGCCCGCCCTGCGAACTCGCGGTCATGCGGGCGGGCTGGCGGGTAAAAAATTTTCATGCGGGCGGGGAGGGCCGACCCGCCCCATTGCCATCCCTAACGCCAGCTTCCCATATGCTATCTCTCGGATCTCCCTTATCATCTCCAATGCAAGTTCACGAGCTCTCCAAGCCTTCTCGTAACTAATCGATACTCTGTAAGTTTTCATCATATCCCTCACAATATCATTTGGGGTGTAAACCGTCCATGCACAAACTTATATTTGATGCAATTTGCGATAACAGAACATGTTGCTTGTCTATGATCTCCCAATGATACGTCCAATGAGCATGTGTGTCTATTCTTAATTTTCCTTATTTTGAACATTGTTGTCATGCCAAGTATCAAAGCTCTAAGACCCAATTGACAGTTATTATCCAAGCACGTCAACACGTACTCATTCTTATCTGATTTGTATACTTTCAATTGAAATCTATAATGAATTACATGCAAAGCTACACTTGTTGTTAACAACTCCTTATTTCTGAAAATTGCATTCGTCTTAACATTCTCAATACTTGGACAGGAGATTACATGGAAATCATTCTCTTTAGTAAATTGCTCAGCACATGTTGCATTTTCGCAAATATCATTTCCCATCTCTCTTCAATTGTTGGCAACCTTGGCATGGATGAATTCTCTAAACATCTATAAGTAAGTTGTTGGGACATCTTTTCATATGTAATCATGCAATTATCAGATCCCAAAATTTCATCCCCCAAGTTGACCATACTATTTTTATTAGATGCTGCATTCTCAAAGTCTACACAAAATGCGAACTTTGTCAAATCAATTTCATTCTTCTTGAACTGTATATAGAAATACAAAAAACTATCACTGGATCGTTCCCTAAAACCTAATAGTGAACGTATATGGCATTCTGTGACTGGTCTCTTTTCAATTCCGTCAATATCATATCAACTAACTTCGTATAAGTACATCCAATAGTATGATTAATCCATCAATCGAGTTATCATTGTAACCGCGTGATTGATCCCACCGACCATCATAATGTACCAAAACATTAATATATCATATAACCTGTACCAGATTGTTATATTTGATCAAATATATGCTGTTAAATAACAAGAAACACGATAACCATCAACTAAGAAAACAATAGCAGCAATTACCAATATTATCATACATACCACATCATTCCTATTGTTCAAAAATGATTGGGTTATAACATTTTTGATAATATAATCGATGTTAATCAAACAAACTCAAGAAACCAGTTAACAAATGTCTTCCCACAGGACAATGATCAGCAATCAAAGAACTGCAATTTGTTGCCAAATTCATCGTTAAACAAATGTTTTTAGGATGGATATATTAAGTAGTTTCGGATGATATATTATTAAATATTCAAAATTATACCAAAAAATTGCATTACATGTATTACACCTTAACCAAGTCTAAATCTGAATTGAAATCCAAATTCTCGTTTAAAAATTGGTGTACTTACCTTGTTGCAAAGAGGATCAATGATAGTCACACAACCTTAAAACCAAATAAGCCAGTTAACAGTGTAAATTCATTAATGTCTTTCAGATGGATTCAATGTAGATATAAATATAGATTACTTACCCAACAACGTCTTGAAAATTGAAAATAAGCACAAGCACAAATTCCAAAGTCTCGCTACTACTACTTCTTCAAGATAAACGATGGACCTAAGTTTCTAATTTTCCAAATTGTTGTATGTATTTGCTATATGATTCCAAAATCGCTACATCTTGGGACAAATTACGGGGAAAAAATTTACGTTTCTAAAAATTGGATAAATTTGGTATATGACATTTGATAATCCTAAATGTTGATCGAAATGATTCTATTTGTTTTAAATTTTAATTTAAGAGATGATTTTAGGGATATGGAGAAATCCATTTGTAATTGATGAAACAAATAGAATAGATAAAAAGAGTAATTGATGTCTCGACTTTATTATTCAAGAAAATTAATTATTTTTAAATTGAAAATGGTAGTTATATCTTTTTTCCATCCAAGTAATATTATAATCACGATCGTATAAAGTTTTTTTTTCTACTGTCTCAAAAAATAAATATACGTCTGTATTCTCACTCTCAAATTTTTTTCTTTCAATTTGCTCAATTCTCTTCTTCCTTATTCATTTTTTCATCACCATATTTCTCTAAATCTTTTTTTTTTAACTTCAACCTTCTTCCTCCTATCAATTTTTATTTATTTCTTTACTATTAGTGCAGTGATATATATCAATCGTATGGGGAAAACCCTTAAATCCTTGCTCGAGGCCCATTGAACTTTTTAAACCCAGATCATAAAATTACTGTATTGCCACTCTCCTCCTTGACTTCACTCTCCCCAGATTAGGGTTTATTTTTAAATTCAAATCGAACGCAACAGAATCTATAAAATTTCATCAAATTCCGACATTGAAAGTGAGATAATCCGAAAAATGGCGTCTACATTTATGCAGCAATTTGCGAAAAAGAAGATCATTTTAAAGAGGTCGACCAAGAAGTACTTAGAAGAAGCGCTTTACAAGAAGCTCTTTAAGGAGGGTGGAGAAGAGCAAAGGGTCAGCGAACAGCTGAATCAATTCTTGAAATCTCGCAAAAGCGCTTACAAATGGGAAGTGGGTCAATCACTAAAGGTACTCCGCAGCCGCAAGCTATACGGCCCCGCCGTTAAGGTACGTTGTGCAATCTCAGAGTACAAGATCAATAATTTACCTGCATTTCGCGTGGTTTTGTTTCTTGGTCAAATTTTAATGGGGGTAAAAAACATTAGAGGTCACCCTAAAAGTTTCATTTTAGTCACTTAACTATTTTTACGGTGAAGTTTCAATTTAGTTTCGGTTTTATCAGAATAACGATTTAAATCAAAACTGGTTAATGTAATACTTTAAAGCCAAAATGATTCTAATCAAAATTAATCAGACAGTCAGCTTTACTATTGATACAAATCACCCCAAAAAATATTATTAATGAGGGAATCGAGGAGCCAATCCCAGACCTGAGGTGCCTTTAGCTGGCTTTGGAGGTGCCGTGGCTTGTGGCTTGGTGTTGTGCTTTTGCTATGGCCCTGTAATACAATTCAAAGAATTGCCAGAATTAACTTCTGTCTAGAAAACAAAATTTAACGTGTCCAATATGGACGTCTAAGAAGATGTATCGGACACATCGCGGGTACTTGTTTATGGTTTAAAAAAATCGGTCAATCCTTATAGACCGTCAACATTTTAAATGGCCAATTATTTGTTTGTTAATGTTAAAATGGGTCAATCATTTTTATTTTTGCTACAATTGAGTATTTGTTTTTATGCAATAATTATACAAATTTTATTTTCTTTTACACCATAAAATATTTTTAAAAATTTAATAGTCGAGTCAGCGGTAGTACTTTTTGAAAATTGTGTGTCAAGTATCCGATATTGTTGTGTTGGACACGCATATCCATTTTGGTGCATCATAGATGGACTTCAATAGGACTCGTAATTGTCCAGTTGGTCTTTTTAACTTGTAAACGTCGTGTTTACTTAACACCTAACTATTCATGAATGAGCTCTTATACCTTGACATCAACATTTTGGTAAGGTCTCGTCCTTGCTTTTTCCTGAATATGAAAAAAAAAGTGTCAATCAAGAATAAATTTGCTTCTCCCCTACCAGCATAAAATAGTTAACATACAGACCTCAAATTGCAACTTTCTTGCTTTTAATTGGAGCTAGGTTGAGTTGAGGGCGAATGAGTGGATTCTGAATTTGTGGTTGATTGAAGGCAAGAGGGGGATATGCTGTGGCTGAAGAGGCAGTTGAATTGGTGTTTGGATCTTGGGGATAATGCCATTCTTATGGCTCTCATATCAGAAAGTCATTTAGTGAAGCCGAGATATACACAAAGAAGAAATGGATAGTTAGTTGGAGAAAATACTCAGCACAATACTTAAGCTCTGCCATTCATTCTAATATATATATTTTGATGTAACAAAGTAATTGCAAACCTTTACATGTGTGGCCTATGTGGTAATGCTTGCTTTGAACTGAAATAACTACAACATCATAAAACATTTTTGTTCCAGAAATATTCAGACAGTAGAACATTAAAGAGGGAAAAAACAGTCTCATGTAGAATAATCCAAGCTCTGTTTTGTAGAAATAATTGATATAAAATGTTGATTAGTTTGTTCTGTTAATTACTGATTGTCCTTGTTGAGTTGTAAGCTCATTTTGTATGAGAACAGAGATGCAATTGTAGCGTTAATATTCGATAATTTTCTTTTTGCTTTCCAATTAGTAATGAACTAATTGATCCGTTGTTGTTCTCCTGTAATTATTTACATAATATTTTGAGCTTTTACGAGATATAACATTTGCTGAAGCATATAATATTTGACCACAATAGCATATTTTGGAAGAATGAAACTCGACGTAACATTCTATATGTTGTACATTTGGATTTCATGAATTTTCTAAACTAAGAACTGCAAAAATTTATCTAATTTTAAACTAGTTTTATCTTGTTGTTGTCACTTGTTGATGCTGTAAAAAGTTTTTATTTTCAACCACTATAGGCGACATGACATTACTGAGTTTTTCTATATTTTAGCCCCCTAAAATTTAAATCTAGCTCCATCCCTGGTAAGGACAATTCTCTATTTAAATAAAATCATTTGAGGTTGTGTTATCTGCTGTTTGTGCGCCGTATGCTGTTTGTTGAAGCATTGTCAATACAATTTTTATGAACAGTATAACCCCATTTTAGACTTGACTAATCTGTGTCTATGATTCCTGCTATTATTTTGATTTGGAATCTGTAACATACAAGTCATACATATGTAATGCTGCTTAATGCATTTGCATATGAAAGTCAAACATTTACATGTAAAAATAATACCACGATAATTTCTTCATTTCATCCACGTCCAAACTCAATATATGATATGATCAACTCTTTTTATTCCAGATGATATATTAATAACTGCAGTTGCACTGATGGTAAGTCACTTTACCATCCTTGCCAGTATTGATCTCCTTTATGTGTGTATTTGTTTTGTTTTTCACAATTTTCATTTTTGGTGTGAACGTATGCTGAACACCACTTATTTGTTATATACAGCTGTCGGAGACCATGACAAAAAGGGGAGTGAACAAGACAATAAGTGATCTAGCGATACATCTAGATCTTGTTGCAAAGAGTAGAGGAATTGCTGCTGCAGAAACTTATTTTATCAGTCTGCCAGAATCCTCGAAAAACCATCTCACCTATGGTGCTCTGCTTAACTGTTACTGCAAGGATTTAATGACTGAAAAAGCAGAAGCTTTGATGGAAAAGATGAAGGAACTTAATTTAGAGCTGAGTTCAATGCCGTACAACAGCCTCATGACGCTATACACAAAAACTGGGCGGGCAGAAAAGGTTCCAGCGATCATCCAAGAAATGAAGTCATGTGATATCATGCCAGATTGCTATACCTATAATGTCTGGATGAGGGCTCTTGCTGCTATGAACGAAATATCTGGGGTTGAGAGAGTTATTGATGAAATGAAGAGGGATGGCCGAGTTGCTGGAGATTGGACAACATATAGTAATTTGGCATCTATTTATGCTGATGCGGATTATTTGATAAAGCTGAGAAGGCACTTAAGGAACTGGAGAAGCTAAATACTCGACGAGAACTTTCTGCTTACCAGTTTCTGATCACATTGTATGGACGTACTGGAAATCTGCTTGAAGTTTACCGTATCTGGCGTTCATTGAGGCTTTCGTTTCCAAAAACCCCAAATGTAAGCTATCTAAATATGATACAGGTGTTGGTTAAGTTGAATGATTTACCAGGTGCTGAGAAATGTTACAGGGAGTGGACATCTGGTTGCTCAACTTATGATTTTCGAATTGCAAATGCCCTAATAGGAGCTTATCTTAAAGAAGGTTCATTGGAGAAGGTTGAGGTGCTCAAGGCACGGGCAAAGAGGAGAGGAGCCAAGCCCAATGCTAAAACTTGGGAGCTTTATCTGGATTATTATCTGAAGAATAGAGAGATTAAATCAGCAGTAGATTGTATCGAAAATGCAATTTCAACTGGTAAGGGAGATGGTGGTAAATGGACCCCTTCACCTGCTGTTATTGTGGAACTGATGCGACATTTTGAGCAAACCAAGGATGTCGAGGGTGCTGAACGTTTTCTGGAGGTTCTGAAGAAGTCAAAAGACAATTTGGGATCAGAAGTACTTGAATCATTGATAAGAATTTATGCAGCTGCGGGAAAAACAAGTCTCGTTATGCGCCGCTGGATTAAGATGGAGAACGCAGAATTAAGCGAGGACGGTAAAAAATTACTGGATGTCATCTGTACGGAATGAGATCTTTTAGCCACACATTTTTTTCTGTATGAAAATTTCCTTTAAAGGGGTAATCTAAATGCATTGTCGGTTATAACACTCTTTCAGTAGGTTGGTAGTGAAGATTTGCAGTGTAAGTTCAGAAGCTGATTTGTTCATTTGAACATTTTTCGTGTATGGTAGAGTGGTAGTGGTTTTATCTGCCCATGATAAATTTTGAATAAATTTTCATGATCAAATTTTGCACCTTTAGCAGCCATAATGTTGACTTAATTGACAGTTGAACCTTTATTTGGAATATTTCAGGTTCTATGGACTTAGATTTACTCCAATTACTCGTACCTAAGTTCTATGTTGCACAAAACACCTACTAAGAACCTATAACGCGTAGCTAAGACAAAGCTACTCTGATTTCCTAGGTATGTGGAAGACAAGAAAGTAACAAGATTTCTTTTGTTTAGATTGACATATTTTAACAAGCACGTCAAATATGTTTTGAGGGCTAACCCAGACCCGGCTGGCAAGTTTTGGGTAGGCCCGTGTCAGGTCAACCTTGGCTCGGCAAGGGTGGACATGCCTAACATTAGCTGGGTCTAACATGGCAAGCCTAGTATCCTACATTCAGACTCTGCACGGCACTGCTGTAAGGGCGGGATGGCCTGTGACAGGTCCGGCCGTGCCTTTTACATGTCCGTCTGCCTGGCCTAGGTGGCCCATCAAATTTTGACACCATAGACATGTTACTAGGTAAGAAACAACAGAAAAATAATTAGGCTAAGAAAGTCCTTGATGCACAAGTATTTCATTAGTTTTCAATCAATTAGTCCTAACAAGCTTAAGTCTCCATGACCTCCAGCCCAGCCATTTGTTCTCTCCAATTACATGATCAACAAATCTCCTCTTTAAAAAACTTTGAGCCATAGATTTCTCATTGTCTTTTTGAGGGAAGTTTTCTATAGCAGCCTCTGGACTTGCACTGTCATTCTCCTCAACAATCTGGTTCACCATCTCAAGAACTTCGCTCATCTTGGGTCGGTTTTTAGAATGTCGAACCAAACACACAAGTTAGCAATGGCCGCTAGCTTTTGAGCGAGTTGAGGGAATATTTCCCATCTAATCGAGGATCTAGAATCTGCTTGAATTTTTTCATTAGCAAGGTGTGGCCTAACCCAGGTCCAAGAGCTTTTGCTCGCTTTTAGGTCGATTTCTATCCATAGGACGTCGACCAAGAATGAGTTCATATAGAAAAACACCATAACTCCATACATCACTCTTTGACGTAAGGTGCCCAGTTTGAATGTACTGAGCAAGAGCGGCATATCCTCTTCGTTCCAACAACCTATTGGATGAGAAAAAGATCATTAGTCAAACTGTCTAATATAAAATTAGATAAATAATTTAGCAAAAATAAATTATGACAAAGATTAAAACGAATATTATCATCCTATATAAGAAATTTCGTGTTTTCATCGTTATGTTATCATAACGGTAACTCCGCTTATGCTTTCTCGGTCGGACTCAAGGCCGACGGTCGAGATAAAACTTTCTCAAATTTTATTACATGAATTATAATGCACATTCTGTTGGGGTGTTCCTAGCTAGCTATGTTGTGGTGAAAAGGAATTCATCTACCATACTTCAAATTTATTGAGAACAAGGCTTAGTTTAAGGAACGGATGCAATAAAATTAGATGAATAGTATGTACCGCTGTGGACACATGGCTTAATCCATCTGAAGGACCCAACCTTGCCAGTCCAAAATCTGAAAGTTTTGCATTCCATTGATCATCCAACAGAATATTAGATGACTTGAAATCTCTAAATATAATCTGCATCAAAATAAGTCAATACTTTTGTATTACAAAATTATTTTGATCCATTTGCGCGAAAATTACTTAAAATATCATTCATATTATACATTAAAAGAATATATTTAACATATAGTATATCCAGGTACCTGAAACTCCATGCCTTCATGAAGATATGCCAAGCCTTTTGCAGCATCTTGGGCTATTTTCAATCTAGTAATCCAAGGAAGAGATGCCTGAAATCGACTTGATAAATGGTCTTGAACGCTTCGTTTGGGCATATATTCATATATCAAAAGGCGTTGGATCCCTCTTTCATCGTCCTCAGCACAGTAGCCTATAAGTTTGACAAGATTTGGATGTTCCGCAATGCCAAGAACGTTCACTTCTGTCACCCATTCCTTGTGTCCCTGTATGAAATGACAATTTCCCAAAAAAAAAAAAACTAAATTAAAATAGTTGATTTATTGAAGATGGATCTTACAGATGATAGGGATGAAAATTTTAGCATGCCAACTATTGGCTGGTAAAGTATTGTAAGAAAATGACAGAACAGAAACACGTCTTCTAGGACATGTTTGGTACACAATACTGGTTTTCTCTTTACTGTTCGGTGCTGTAATGTCTTGGAACATAAACGAGACACTACAATGAACAAGAAAGAAAGCTTGCCTGCAACCCCTTCTGCTGAGTTGTTTAACAGCAATATCGATCCTTTTATTCGAATTTTGTGTCTCCCGCAATACACCCCTATACACGGGTCCAAATCCGCCTTCTCCAATTATAAGGAACGGCTGAAATTCTTCGTAGCTGTCTTCAGCTCTGCAAATGTGAAGACCCTAAGGTTGCTAGGTCTTTGGGACAAACTTTTGAATGAGAACCTAACCGAGGATTCAGTGCTTATTTCGGACATGTTCTGAGAGTTGTACTCGGATCCAGATTTCTTCGTATCAGGATCAGTTGATATGGATGTAGATGAAGGAACAGGAGTATACTTTGATGTCTTTGGTTCATCATTTTAGTACCATTGGAGAATGGAAAACACCTCATATCCTCCCAAAATTTCCAGTCCTTACTGCAAATGCACATCCATTAAAAAAATCAGAAGAGGGACAAAGAATGGTGTTACAGTTTTGCAAGAACTCTCGTTTTATGTTAGTATTAAATAGGACTGGACAATATAATTTGCAAGTTTTGGCTTCTTTTCCTTACTGTCCTGCTGTGTCTAATACTACGTACACATATTAGAAAGTTAACTATAAAATGTTCATAAGAAAGTAGTAATCATGAAAGAGAGTGCACGAGAAACTAAAAGAAGAAGCCAGTTTAGATTGCTTAGAACATCATAAATTTAAATAATAATGCTCAATTAATTATTGGCTTCTTGGGGTGCAGGCATGGGGAGAATATCATTAATCATCATAAAAGAGAATTTAAATTAAATCATTATTTGATCTTTTCTTGATTACACAAAACACACTCTTCAAAACTCATAAATTCTCATTTTTTTTCTGTATTTATGATCTTTTTCTCCAGATAATAGCTTCAGGATAATCAAAAGTACAAAATGGCATGGAATAAATCATTCAAGAAAGTCCAAATATAACCATTATTCAGAACCAGAAAGAATGAAATGAAGCAGAAGAATGTGCAGAAAGTTTTTACCTTTGAGAATGAGAGGAACAATATTATTTGCATTTAGCCTTCAAAACTCTTCATTTGTGGGGCTAGTTTTCAAACAAATAAAGAAAAGCAGTAGAGGGTATTTAGAGAATGAATCATGTGTGGCAATGAGGATCCCATGATCTAAGGAAGTCAATGCTAGGCAGCTGGAAATTTGCTCACCAACCATACATCCCATTTGAAAACGACAAAGGTAAAATACTACTCGTCGCTAAAATTTATGTTTAAAATTGGTATATCAAGAAAAAGTGTATATCATATTTATAAACTCATAAGATGGTCTTTCACAAACGACATGGGATTATGGTCGAAAATTTCGATTTTTTCATACGGCTTTGTATTGACTAGTTATCTCCAAGAAAAATATTTGTGGATGACGAATGAAGATGTCACATTCTTGATTGAAACATGTACTGCTTGACAAGGAAAGTACAGTTTTGAGCCCAAAATATTTGTACAAAGACTTACTTCATGCCCACCAAGAAACTAGTTCATTTGGTGGTTTAAGTCTTTAAGATTGTGCCAGGTGACCTTACCAGAGTAATGACAAATGTTGTGTCTTATGTCAGAATGACAGAAACATTTATTTGTATTATTTTCTTGCCAATGCATTACGAAAATGTTACATATCTTTGACATTTTATAAATAGTTAAAAATAAATTTATATGCAATTACTAAAGATAATTTTTTTTAGGAAAATTGGGGCAAATAGTCCCTAACATTTGTCCTTATTATGCAAATGGTCTCCTACTTTTCATTTTTAGTAGAATGGTCTCTAACATATTTATTTAGGTCAAGAATTGATTTTTTTTCGATAAAAAAGACAAATATACTCTTATTTTTATTTAGAAAAATTTTCAATTGAATTTCTAACCATTGTAAAAAGTACAAATGGGTCAGATACTTTTTTTTTTAAATTAAAAGAAACTAACAAATTGATAATATACTAAATTATTTTGTATATTTTACGAACTATTATAAAATAACTAAAATTTAAGCTCATAATTATTAACAAACGTGTTAATTAAAATTATTTTATTATTATTAAATAATCATTAAAATTTAAATTTAAATTTTATCATTACAACATAAAAAAAAATAACTTTGTCACAAACTTAATAATTAAATATTATTATTTTATTGAGCTATTCGCTTATTAACTACAAATATTAGAACTCAAATTGTATTATTCTTATTTTAGCAACGGCGGTCTCTCGATCAACGCCTTCCGGCCTTCAACAAGGTGTGAAGAAGACGAGGAAGATGAGGCTTCACCCATAACCTCCGAAAGTTAGTACCGGATCCGACTGGTTCTGGAGTCATCATATTCGATGACATCGCTATTTCTCTCAACTCAACTCAACAAGGAAATGCCACAATGGCCACAACCGCCTTAAAAGAAAAAAGCGGAATCATGTTGTCTATACCAAAAACCAAGAAATCACAATAGCAAGATAGAAAACATCGCAATCTCTATGATGTTTACCTCAAAAACACGGTTGAACTCTTCAGTCTCCGAAATTCCTTCAACTTCTGCTATTTCGCCGGAAGACTCAATGAAATGTGAGACACACGTAAAAGCGAGAAGGAGGTTAGTGAGAGGGTGTACATATTTATATAGATTAGGCCCCATTAATCTCCGTTATCCAATTCAAAAGACACCATCTGAATCATTCATCTAGTGAACGCGTGTTGAAGGTGGGGCAAAAGGCGAGAAACAGAACCATAGGCATTTAATGAAGTAAAGAGATGTGCTCCACGTGCGTCCCTAATCACCCTGCACGCGCCAACAACACTTATGGCACTGACTTCTCAACTCATCACTGCCTGACCATTTAGACAGCTTGGACAGAATCACACCAATCGCGGACACGTCAGCAATCAAAGCCCTCCCACATTATAAATAATTAGGCTTCAGGCTTTGGGGACTGTACTACATGAATGAGTCAAACATGCATCCGCGAAGGACTCCATTAAGCAATCCCAATTAAGGCCATGGCCCATCGTAGGATGCGCCTTCGCCAAAAAAAGATCATGAAGTACAATTTTTTTTTTTTAAAAGTCTCACGCCTACCATGAATAATAGGCTTGGATTTGGGGACTATTATTACCACCAGATTCTAGTAAGCCTCCACATCACCCCATAATTCCCATAAAGGCCCGTGAGGAGGCCTAAGTTGAGCCTCGCAAAAGTTCCCTAATCCCAATGAGGGCCTTTAGTATTTGTAAGAGCCTCATGAAGCCCAAAGAATATGTTAGCACTCATGAATCAAAATATTGCAAAGCCGTGACAAGTCTCAAGTATCATGACTGACCCAATATGCTCCCAGATAAGTAATTAAAGAAAAAATGTGTTTGATTGACACACGGATTCTCACAAAGAAATTAAATATCAATCTCCTAAAGATTAGGCAACGTGATAATAGGAATCAACTCAAATAAGGGATAGAATCTAGGAGATTGCATTACCAACCGATTGTCCCTATTTCATAAGGAACGATGATCCAATCAGATATTTAATTGATTGTTTTCCTAAATCAATTAGAACTCTAAAGCTATAAATACAAGGACTCCGGTTATTCTAAGGTACGCACTTTTTAAGCATTATTCCCACCCTCAAACTCTGCTCAAATCTATGCCTGTTTGTCCCTCCGACACCCAATTGTTATCCCCCCTTATATTATTCCATATACTAGCAGTTGATTTGATCATCGGAGTACCAACAATCGTCGACCTCTTTTTCCCCAGTGATCTTTGTGCATAACGGTCATCATAGTGTGCAGGTAACATACAGGTGACATGTATGATTGATTTGGATATCTCGTTATTTGATCAACAATTTTAAGTATTAAATATTTTATATGTTAAAAAATATAGTAACATAATATTTGTTAGTATTTTATATTAAAAAAATATAATAAGATTGGTTCAATGTCATAAAATTATATACGCTGCTTTTTTATTTAACCTAATTTTTATTCAAGTTTTTCACATCACATAACATTTACATATGCCTAAAGTACAATAATTTTATATTTTTCTCTTATGAAAAATTTATTTGACACGATTATAGTAATATATTTAATATGCTAAATTAAATATTGTTTAATAAATGTATTGGACTTATTTGCACATTTTGCAAAGGTTAGAAATCCAATTATAATTTTTTTGAACTAAAATTAAGGATATTTTTGTTTTTTTTATCTAATAAGGACCAATTGCGCACATAAATGGATAGGTTAGTGACCACTCCACAAAAAAATAAAAATTATAGACCATTTGCGCACTATTGACATACGTTAGGAACCATTTTTGCCAATTTCCCTGCAAACATAGTCGCCCTAAAATACCTTCCGTACTATCTTAAACATAGTCTGCATAGATAGGGCCACATACTTAGTTACCCAATGCTATGGAGGGTCCAATTTCAGTAACTGGTTTGACATGCAACTTACTGCAGTCCGATAGATATTTCGAGCTAGCCATCCATCGTTGTCGGCCTTCCTTAATTCAATTCAACAAAAGACACACTCCATATAAATAAGCCATGATCATTTCAACTATAGAAGTAAATGTAGAAAATAGTAACAAAAATATCGTTGATGATTATTGAAACATGATGCAAGATTATTGTATATCATTAACCCTGTCTTTTTTTATTTTCTTACTTTGTAAAATGAGTTTAATTGGAAATACCCAACTCTTTTTTTTTTTTCTAGAAAAAATTAATTAACTTCTAATCACTACCAAAAATGCAGCTACCTTGAGGGAATTTTCGACGGAATTTAAAAAGAATCTCTAACGCAAAAATATGTTGTAGGTAGTTTTTGAAAATTTAAAATTACAGACAAATAAAAATCTATTAGTAATATTAAAAAAAATTATAGTTGTGTAATTTTGAGCAATATAAGAAAGAAGATTTCAGGTAAAATTGGATATAGGAAAAACCTGATTTTTTTGTTCACTAAATTTCTCCAATTAATAATTAATCTAAACTAGTATATACCGTTTTTCACGTGGTGGATTCGATCGTAGGTTATGATTCAAATTCAATGACAATTCAAATATATAGCAGATGAAGAAGAAGAAGATTGATTTGAGAATTTGATTTGAGGGGAATGAATTTGAATAATAAGAGGAGATATGATGGAGAAAAATTAATTTTGAGAATGATGCAGCAAATGAACAAAAATCAATTTTGAGAATGATGTAGTAGTTAAAAAAGAATATGAATTTGAGAATTTGATTTGAAGAGATTGAATTTGAAGAATAGAGGAGATGATGGAGAAAAATCAATTTTGAGAATAAAGATGAAGACCGACTTATATGTGTTTTTTGGTTGGAGAAACTCCTCACTCGTAATTAAAATAATAGAATATCTAATTAAAAATGTCAAGTTCTATATATATATTATTTTCCCCCTATTAGCTAGCCTTGCTAGCTTATCTCAATTAACAAAGAAATTCAAAAATAAAATAAAAAAATAGTTAATATGTAGATGTGTAAAAGATGCTGGCATGATGGCTTGACTTTTTCAATTTTTAATTAAATTAACCAGTTTGTGTAATTATCTTTTCTAATCTACCTCAGTTTATAGCTACACCATATACATACGTATATATATATGTATACGTATATTGCTGTTGTGGATATGGATGGCAACGCGGACGGAAATTAAAATATTTTAATTTTTTGTCTTATTTTTCTATTTATTTATTTTTTTAAATTTTTTAAATTATCATTTAAATTTAAAAATATAAAAAATAAGAATAGAATTTGGAACGAAAACCATGTTTCACGACTTATTCAAAGTAGAAGGAGACATTTTGTCCTTCAATAT
Organism: Forsythia suspensa; assembly: GCA_023638005.1. Classification (NCBI taxonomy): domain Eukaryota; kingdom Viridiplantae; phylum Streptophyta; class Magnoliopsida; order Lamiales; family Oleaceae; genus Forsythia; species Forsythia suspensa. Next base: position 30,041,467 of record CM042674.1, on the reverse strand, counting down.
ATAAAAGTGATATAGTTGTAGTAATTAACAATAAATTGAAATTAGAATGATTGAGACAGCTATTAAATTCTGATGATTCTAGAATGCCTTCAAATTTCAAAAAGTGGCCATAACCATCCCATTTTCTCTCTTTCTTAGAAAAACAGTCACGCGGCTAACATTACAAGTGCCCACGTTTACGTTTCTACTGCAAAACACACGTACTTTTTATCAACGTTATTTCATGATGGTTGGACATGTAGAATTTGAAAATACAATGGATCATCTTCGTACAACACTTTGTATTTACGGAAAAAAAATAACTTTTTTTATTTTATTTTCAAAATTATAGTTGTAGAAATCTAATTAACTATACTTCAATTCTCTAAAGTCGTAACTTCACGCTTTCACTTTTCAAAACTTGTTGCCGCTGCCCAACACCACTACCATCGTGACAATCTCGCTGGGATCACCGACGCGGTGAGATCTCACAACAAGGGTGATTGGTGTGACGCGGCAATAATTTAATTTTCTATTTCTGAGATTGATTTCTTTGCTTGCATAGATCTGAAAATTTTCATAGTTTGAATTTGGCGACAGTCGACGACGAAAGTGTTGATTTTCTTTGTGGTAGGTTTTTGATAGTAATGGTGATTGTGGTGGTGGTTTTAGGTTGGGAATAGTGGCACTACATTTTGCGATCGGTGAGAAATGGAGTAGTGGTAGAAATATGCGACGGATGAATGTAACACAATAAGTTAAACGGAATAACCATATAACATAAAATGTCATATAATATGTTACATGTGAGGTGGAGGTCGATTTAAATGAGCGAGCGTGTAATAGAGTGTCGATTGTAGAAATTAAGAGACGAATCGAATGTAACGTTATGTTACATTTTCATGAGAAATGTAAATACAATATTTTTATAATAAAAACATTTCACAGTATTTTTCTAATTTTTATATTTTATTGGTGTAACGTGTAAACTTCCCGTGATTAGTTTAGTTAAAGTCCATCCATTTTGTATCTGGTTACACTTTGAATGATTTGAACCTTCAATTATTTAGAATTTTTAGTCATACACGTCTAGTCCATATTTATGAAAATCGTACTTATCACTATTATATAAGCTATTTTAAAAATATTCAAATATTGCATAAAAATATATAACTTTTTAGATGATATTCGTTTAGTATCATTTTATTTAATTATATTATAATGAAGTCCTTCAAAAGAGTATCTGAGTCCTTGAGATTTTACATCTGCAAACTTGAAGTCCCTAAATTATAATTATCATTTGACCTCAGCCATTCCCAATGCATCTTAGGTTCTGCACCACACATGTCCACCTTTGCACCCCACCTTTCAAATCCCACGGTTAAGTCATCCAAAAAGTGCATTTTCACTGTTCAATAGTATCCTGATCCTGCACCACCAATCTGAATTATTGCAATTTTTATTCTGAACACACCAAATAATATATATATAAAATACATATCTTAAAATAATGTTATAAAATATTTCTGATTTAATATATTAACTATTTTAAAAAATATAGATTTAGGACATCTATAAATATATTTACTTGAAATAATACTATAGTAATATATATATAATTATATTTCAATTAATTGAGGAAGAGAGTGAATGATGGAATTATATTATTCTTTTAAAACATTACGCTAGTCTCAAATTGTTATTGAAATTTCGAACAAGGGCACCTGTCAGAAATTATATTAAGGTCTTTCAAAATATACATCATTTTACTTTAATCCCCAAATTATCAATAATATATTAGTTAAATCCTCAATATATGCATATAAAATATGGTAATATATGTATTGCAAGTAGCCAGGTGATATTATTTAGAGTGATAAATTAACGTATAGTTACAATTCACGATTAACATATATGTGACCGTTAAATATTATAAATAAAATTAGACATGTTGATTTTACCAAACTAATGTATTTTTTGAAAATAATATAATAGGAGATAGAATGAGCAATGAACATATGTATTCAACAATGATTTTGTAACATGAGGAAACATATATGATGTATATATGTTACTCATATTAAAAGTGATTGCTTTTAAAATTGAGGAGTAACATTGAATATAATTTAATTTTTGAATAATGAAACTAACGTGACCACAAAAATACTTACAAAAGAGATAAATCATAAAATAATAATTGTATTGAAAATGAGGGATGTATACATGAGATTAACAAATGTGTAATATATGTTACCGTGATAACCGACGAAATTGAATATAGAAGTAGGAAAGTTAATAAGTACGTCAACATATATAGTTAGAATATACTTTGCTAATATTGATTTTCAATGAAATTGAGTAAATATGGGTTAACATTCGGTATTTTGGATGTTACCAGCGTAAAAGTATTTCTTTTGAAAACAAAAATTAATATGTGATTGTCGGCCGAAATAAATGTACATTTAAATACATTTACAAGATATAGAATGTCTAATGAAGTGATTTTATAGAATATCATAACATAACGTAGGGTAACTTATGTATGTTACCTGCATGTCAAACTGATTATTAATGAAAATTGATTAAAGAAATTATTATATTTATAATAATTCATGTTGAGGAACATTATAAATGAATATAATTTACGTAAGGGTGATTACATAAATTGAGGAAATAACATAAGTTAACAAATACGGTGATTTAGATGTAAACGTAAAAGTATTGTTTTTCAAAAATGAAAATTAAAATATTTGATTTTTAGAGCAGGACCAATGCATTTTTAAACACATTTACAAGTATCGAAACTGGTAAATAGCAATAGGATAGACATTGTGGTGGTAAAGCAAGGTAATGTGTTATCCGGGTGTCCAGGTAACTTTGATGAAATTTATGCAAGAATATGTTATGTAAAATACTAGTAATATACGAAGTATCTCAGACAAGTACCAGATTAAAATACAAAATTGGAAATATTTTATTTTAAGGCCGAAACTAATGTATTTTTTAAAAAATATTTACAAAGAGATAAATGTAAAATAGCAATTGTATTGAAAATGAGGATGTAACATAGGGTAACAAATGTGGTAACATATATGTTACCATGTTAAATTGATTTTAATGAAATTGAGGAGTAACATAGGTTAACAAATACGGTAAATATATGTTACCTACGTAAAAATATTATTTTTAAAAATAAAAATTGGAAATATTTGATTTTGACGAAACTAATGTATTTTTAAAAACATTTACAAGGAAATAAATCATAAAATAGCAATTGTAGTGAAAATGAAGAAGTAACATTGGTAAACATGTGGTAACATATATGTTACCCGTGTCAAATTGATTTTAATGAAATTGAGAAAGTAACATAGGTTAACAAATATTGTAACATATATGTTACCCACGTAAAAGTATTGTTTTCAAAATTAAAATTTGAAAATATTTGATTTTAGACTAAACTAAAGTAGTTTTAAAAATATTTACGAGATAAATCATAAAATAACACTTGTATTGAAAATGAGGAAGTGGCATAGGATAACACGTTAATGACATATGTGTTACCGATGTCAAATTAATTTGATGAAATTGAGGAAATGTCTCAGGATTATAATCACGTGCTGTATATTCTCTGCGTAAAAGAAATCTTGTTTATAAATAAGATTGAAAATATTTGTTTTGATAAATTAATGTATGTACAAAGATACTAAGTGAGGAGATAAATCGTAAAATTATAACTGTATTGTAAATAAGGAGGTAACACAGGGTAACACATGTGGTAACATATGTCGTCACCGCCTCTAAACTGATTTTAATGAAATCGGCGAAGTAACGTATGTTAACCGTCTGATAACGTGTATGTAATTTGCGTGAAAGTATGGTTCTGAATAATAAAGGGTAGAAATATTTGATTTCAAACCAAATAAAATGTAGTTTTTAAAAATATTTATACAGAGATAAATCGTAAAATAGCGATCAGATTAATACGAGGAGGACCCATAAAATAATGTTACTTTGTCAAAACTATCTAACGAAATTGAGGAAGTAGCATAGGTTAAGAAATACGGTAACATATATATTACCACGTAAAGTTTTGCTTTCAAAATTAAAATTTAAAAATTTTTGATTTTAGACCAAACTAATGTAGTTTTTAAAAACATTTACAAGGAAATAAATCATAAAATAGCAATTGTATTGAAAATGAAGAAGTAACATAGGGTAACACATGTGGTAACATATGTGTTACCCATGTCAAATTGATTTTAATGAAATTGAGGAAGTAACATATGTTAACAAACACGGTAACATATATGTTATCTACGTAAAATTATTGTTTTAAAAATAAAATTGGAAATATTTAATTTTAGACCAAACTAATGTATTTTTAAAAACATTTATAAAGAGATAAATTATAAAATAGCAATTGTAGTGAAAATGAGGAAGTAATATAGGGTAACACATGTGGTAACATATGTGTTACCGTGTCAAATGATTTTAATGAAATTGAGGAAGTAACATAGGGTAACAAATTCAAGAATATATATGTTACCAGCGTAAAAGAATTATTTTTGAAAAATAAAATTTTGAAATATTTGATTTTAGACCAAACTAATATAGTTTTGAAAAATATTTAAAAGGAGATAAATTATAAGATAGCAATTATAAAGTGTTTTTAAAATAAATACAAAGTATTGATTTTATTGCAAATGAGCAAATAACACATAGTGACATAACAATTTGATCTTTTCTACTCAATAGGAGATTTATTTAATTATGAATATTTGAAGGAACAAAATATGTTTGATATTAAAGTCAAAGTAGTGTCCAGGTAGGAAAATAATTTTTACTGGTGGAGGAGACATTCAAGAATAATATATGTTACTAATATAAAATATTGTTTTTAAATAAAAATTGAAATATTGATTTTAAATGTAAAGAATGTATTTTTAAAAATTTATAAAAATAGAGAAATGATAAAATATTGATTTTAATGAAAATAAAGAAGTAACATATAGTAACATATATGTTACCCGTAAAAAATTTGTTTTAAAACAAAAAAAATTGAAATATTAATTTTAAAGAAAAATAATGTATTTTTAAATAATTATAAACTATTGATTTTATTGCAAATGAACAAGTAACACATAGTAATATATATGTTACTAGTATAAAAATATTTTTTAAAATGAAAATTAGAAATATTGATTTTAAATAAAATAATGTATTTTTAAAAATTTATAAAAATAGAGAAATGGAAAATATTGATTTTAATGAAAATGAGGAAGTAACATATAATGTTACCCGTGTAAAATGTTGTTTTAAAAAATTTGAAATTTTAATTTTAAAGAAATATGATAATTTTTAAATAATTATAAAATATTGATTTTATTGCAAATGAGCAAGTAACACATAGTAACATATATGTTACTAGTATAAAAATATTTTTAAAAAAATTGAAAAATTGATTTTAAATGAAAATAATATATTTTTAAAATATTAATAAAATTAGAGAAATGGTAAAATATTGATTCTAACAAAAAGTGATTGGGTTTTTGTTGTTCCATATTAGCCAGCCTTCTTCGTTTGGTTCTTCTAGTGGAATTGGAGGCCCATTTCATATAAATTCTTTGACCCAACATGATTTTCGTATTGTTGCATTTATAAACTATTCGTTTTACTGAGGGAAAGTGGCGCAAACGGTTCCTAATATTTGTCTTTAGTGTAGAAATGATCTCTAACTTTTAATTTTTAGTATAGAATTTTCTAATCTATGTGTTTTGGTGCGAAGTTTGTCTTTATTTGATAAAAAAGACAAATATACCCTTAGTTTTAATTATAAAAAAATTACAATTGAATTTCTAACATTGTTAAATATGCAAATAGGTCCGGTACATTTATTAAATAATATTTAATTTAGCATATTAAATATATCAATATAGTCGTGTCGATTAAATTTTTTATAAGAGAAAAATATAAAATTATTGTGCTTTAGTTATATGTAATTGCTATGTGATGTGAAAAACTTAAACAAAAATTAAGTTAAATAAATAACAAAATGACGTATATAATTTTATGACATTGAACTAATCTTATTATATTTTTTTAACATAAAAATATTAATAAAAATTAATTTATACATTATGTGTTCTTTATTTTTGAACGATAAATTAAAATATGAAGAATATAATTTGAGCTCTAATATTTATAATTAATAAAAGAATAATTCAGTTAAATAAAAATATTTGAGTATCAAGTTTGTGACAAAGTTATTTTTCTTTTTATATTGTAATGATAAAATTAAAGTTTAAATTTTAAATAATATGATTACTTAATAATAATAAAATAATTTTAATTATCAAGTTTGTTAATAATTATGAGCTTAAATATTAGTTATTTTATAATAGTTTGTAAAATATACAAAACAATTTAATATATTTTCTATTTCTTAGATTTTTTTAATTTTTTATAAAAAAATAAAAGTATCCAACTCATTTGTACTATTTACAAAGGTTCTGAATTCAATTGAAGTTTTTTCTAATTAAAAATAATGGCATATTTGTCTTTTTTATCAAATAAGGACCAATTATTCACCAAAATATATATGTTATGGACGTCTATGCCAAAAATAAAGATTATGAACTATTTCCATGGCTTCAAAGACAAAGGTCAAAGACAATTTGCGCCAATTCTCCTTTAACTTATTAATTCGAGCAATTACACAAAAACACTAAAAAGTATTGACTTTTTGAAAAAAATATTATAAAAAGAAGCTTACAATGTAATTATTGTTATATATAATTAAAAATTATATTAATTATGATTTTTAAATCCCATAATATACAAATTACAAAACCCCACCTGCAACGCTCTTCTTCTTCCCATCAAATTCGAAATTGATTCAATTCAAACAAGTTCTTCAATTTTGACATAATTCATAAGTTGTATATCAATTTAAGGTATTATAATAAAAAAAATTATTTATAATTTTAATTTACCACATTATAAGTTTTCAAGTACAAATTTTCAAGTTCTTCTTTATAATTGTTGATAGAATTGTAAAGAAGAAGAAAAATATCATATCAAACGAGAATAATAGTGGTTCTTACTGTGTAATTGACTTTCTACACTGTGTAACATGCAGATTTGATTTTATATTATATTATGTTGATTTTTTTTAAATGATGGAGTAATTGATTATTATTGAGTTTTGCAAAAAAAAAAAAAAAAAAAAAAAATGCGAATACAATATAGAATAAATCATAAAATCAGGAAACTTGTGAAATAATATTTGTTGTAGAGTCAAGAGAAAATGAGCAAGATTCAAGACACTGAAGATGAAACTAATAATTTTAAGTAGGAGTTGGAGAAACAATAGTCAAACATGACTTTGAAAATCAATTAGAGAAGACGCGGACAAGGTATTTGTGAAAATGTACCAACCAATTTTTTTGCCTAGAATGTGAATTAAAATTCTGCATTAGAAAGTCACATATTGTGACACATTAGTTAAAAGGTCACACAATATGTAATTTGACTTTTTTTAATAAAATGTTTTTGCTCAAGCTTATAATAAGCTTATAAGAAACTTTTAATTAATAGATCTCTCTCTCTCTCTCTCTCTCTCTCTCTCTCTCTCTCTCTCTTGTGATGTATTGCTTTTTATAGAAGAATGGGTGATTCGGCCGCTTAATTTTACATTTCTTTATGTTGAATTTTCACTTTGGGTCAATAGTGGTGAATTAGGCAGTGCGACCATGGTAGTCACAATTTTGGACATTACGGGCTATGTGTGAAAATCAATCATGAGCCAACTTTTAATTTGTCAAATGTACATGTAACGTCAAAAAATTTACATCTAAATTTTTATCGTATATTAAATATACAAAAGTATACTTCAAATTCAAAAGATCAATTTTTTTAAGAATTGAAAAAATTTCAATGGTGTATATAATGTAAAAAGTAGAGAAAAATATATAAAATAATTTTTAAGGACCAAATTAGAGAAAATTAGAATTGGAATGTTAGGACAAAATTAATCATACTTTAATAGTTGGGAGCAGGGCCAAAATTTTGAAAATCTGGAAATTTGAAATAAATTAAGGTTTTGCCATTGTGTTCGAGCTTACTCTATAAGCATTCCGTGAGTAGCACATGAAGTGTAGGAGATGCATGTTATATCACCTCATAGTTCATGTCGAGATCTTCATTTTGGTATCAAATTTTATAGACTTTTCGAGTTGAGATAAGCATAGAAAGTTGAGCCAAAGTCGAATGAAATTTTAGAAAATTTAGAAAATTGGCTAAGTGTAAAATTATGTGGTCGAACAACCTACTTTGAGTGTGTCATACAAGCAATGGTCGGATGATCAATTCATGTTGCATGTGTGTGCGTTATGAAGCTCGTAATTAGAATTTCGCAATGGTATAAAATTCTCCCGCTTAGGAAGATGATGTAGATGTAGGTAAAGCTCAAATATAAATAAACAATGCAAAGAAATTGTATAACCGAAATCTACAAACTAAGAGGCACCAAGTGATGCCAAATATCAAACGATGAAAACGTCCAACTCCATTTTCAATTGTTAATGCCCATTCCTTCTCTCTAAGCTTGAGTGTCTTTTCCCGAATCAATGACACGCACCGCAACCATTGCCAAAATCAAGCCCTAACCCATAAAATGTAATATACAAGTATTGAAATCAATGAACGCACAAAAGATGAAGACATAATTATCAATCGAAGAAGCATGGAAAACAAACACACGCGGTTTCCACACAAAGAAAAACTCTAAAAATGTAAAAATTAAATCAAATAAAAAAATCATAAAAATAGAGACTAAATCGAACTTAACCTTAGGTTTTTAAACCTCATTGAGCAAGATGTCTTTTCTTCTTTGAAGATCCTTTGACCGTATCGCATTTTCTCTACGTCCCCGCCGATTCACGAAACAGTTCTTTTCGCCTTCTTCACCCATGTTCTAACTTAATAAGGTTAAAATGATAAAAATTTTGACAGAAATTACGGATTACAAAGCAAAACTATCTTAAATCGTAGAGAAAAAAAAATAAGTTAGAGTTTATACACTATAAAAAATAATAATACATTTTTACCCCCTTACCTATGCATTATAAAAGAAAGTTATTTCTCAAAAAAAATTTAAAGGACCGTCTTTTTCTATGTTTTTGGAAAAAAGGCATAACGATCCCAATTTCTACTTTATAATTTGAGCTCAACTCGTCTAATTCGTCAAATGATACAATCATACAAGTACAATTAGGTACCATTTTGTTACATATAAAATATGTATTAAAGATGTTACCAAGAAAATTAATTAAATTCTATTTTTAAGTACAGTCAAACATCTTAAAAATCAAAAGTTTTGTAATTATTTTATGTGACAGCTCCCCAGACCAAATGCGGTTCGAACACCGCCACGCCACCCCACCACACTCCAGAAAAAAAACATAGCTATCCTGTCGGACGTATTCAAAATGTGCATTGTGATGCTTTAAATTGGGAGGAATCTTATCTAAAAGCAGCAAAGTTTTTAATTAAATGCAGATTTGAATTTGGTTGTCTCACTTAATGATTGAAAATGATGTATACACATATAATTTGGGAAAAAGGCCTGCACATGCTACATGCACGTGGAGTAATTAATTCTTCGAAGAAAGTCCTTGTGTCACGCACAAACATAAGATATTTCAGATTGATGTTTTAATTTTGCACTGCTTGTCCACTAGAAATAATAAGTATGGACTTAATCCATTTATTATTAACATTGTTCAAATATTGTTTACGAGATACGAAAAGTTAGATGAAAAATTGATTGAGCAAGAAGAGATCCACGAGCATGCGAAGCAAGCAGTGTGCACTGCCTGCTCAACTTGGGTGTACTTCTTTGCAAGTAGGTCTGGATATTGGATGGGTTGGTTCGGGTATTTTAATATCTAGAACCATCCATTACAGTTCAAATATTTCGTAAATAGAATCATTCGATTCTACGTAATTACTGGAACCAAACCCGAACCGGAACGGTCGATTCGAGTTCGGTTATACTCATATTATTTTATTTTAAAATTATGAGTTGACAAAATGCTTTGAATTAAAAATTGCAAACTTGTTGACAATAAAGAATGTTAGATATTAAAACAAATTCTAAAATATATGAACATTAACTGGAAGAATAGAGACCAAAATTGTAAACTCATAAATTATGGTTAGAAAAAAGAAAATTATCTCTTAAAATTGAGGATTTGTTTCAGTTACAAAGGAGTTTCGCCTTTGCCGTTTCACTGTGTGTTGAGCGAGAGAGATGAGCGAAAGTGTAAGACATACGACAATATTTATATTGAGTATCTAAGCAAATGATGATTGAGAATTTGAGATCTGGGTAATTGGAATTGAATCAAATGAATTTGAGTTCAAGAGTGATGAATTTTGTACTTTTGGTTTGAATTTTGGACTGTTGGACTTTTGTCTTTGTTACCGTAGTGTTGAATTGTGGGTCATTGAGTTAGGATGAATAAATTGTAAAAATAAAAATTATAAAAATGACAATTATCAACTTTTCGGAAAGTTGCTTGCAGGTTTCTTGTCTTTAGAAGAGGATTCTTCTCGCACCTCTCTCCCTTGCTTTAGTCACTTTTGTTTGAAACATTGGAAGAATAATTTTCTTTTGACTTTTGAGAGGTAGCAAGAACCTCATTCTTGTTGGTTGTGGCCTTTGCGCCGCCGTTTTTTCGCCTATCTCCCATTTTTGAGAAGAAGAAGCGCGCCCATGTTCTTTGGATTTCACCGCTGAAATTTTTGAAGCATCTTTCTCTATTGTCTTGGATATTTTGGGAGTCATTGCCACTCGTCACGCCAGTGTTCTTAATATAATAGTAACCTTGGTGCTCTTCCTCGAAAAGTTCTGAATATTCTTGACCACCGCCTAAATACTCTTTTTGTAACTAGGGGCTTTCTTTGGACAAGCGGGCTAGTATCACTACTTTAGAACCGAAGTGCCTAAGCGAGTACAAGAAAACCATAGTGGATAACTTCCTTCAAGGTGCTTGTGTGAAGCTCTTTCTTTAGATTACCGTGAATATCTTGACAAAAACAAATTTGCTCACTGAACTGCAGGGGACTATAAGTTTCAATGACATGCTCGTTGTCGCACCTAAGATCAAGAAGCTTGAACGAAGGTTGATAAAGTAATCACTCCAATAAGTGGCTCAACAAGCTCCAAAGATCAGAAATCCACTTTGAATCCTCTGAAAAGAAAAGAAAAGCCCCATTCTGGTACCCAGGAAGTAGACTAGAGAGCGGAGATGACCGCTCCCGGCAAATTAATTAGGAGCAAGAATAGCTACGATCAAGAAGCGTTAGAAAGCTAGATCAAAGGCCCTGAAAGGGCTCTATAGAGCTCTCTAACGAGAGTTCCTTTATGTAAGCTATAAGGGTATTAAGATCTCCTTTAAATAGCTTTAGTGGGCAAAAAAGAATCTATTAAATCTCTAGCTCTCTAACTCATTAAGACAATTCAATCAAGAGCTCAATAGCTGCTTAGCTCAGTTATGGATCGTTACCCCCCAACCTCCTCGGGGGGATTTCTTGAATAGATGAAAAGGTCCGACCCTTACTCTCTTCCTTCATCAAATTCAGGAAGAGCGGGCCGGCAACTCCCTTCGGGTTATAAATATCCTCTGTAACCTCTAATAAACAAGAAACAACTCCGAACACGTACATACAATATATTTTCCAACTACTCCTTAAGGAAAAGAGAAACATAATAGAGTAGCTACTAAAAAAGATAACAAAGAACTCAAAGCTAATAAAGATATTATCATAAAAGATAGTCGAGATCACCTGTAGTTATATTCATACAAAATCCAGACTCTCCTACAGGCTACAAGATGGCGGCTATTGTTGGTAGCAAGGATACGGGGGGTAAGTCCTGAGATATAAAGCGGGCAACATTATTGCAGTATGCGCCCTGGCTCCCCAGGTAGAGGGAAACTCGCCTCTTATGCTATCAACGTTGGGGTCAAACCCTGACATGCTATACTCTAATCGACGGTGGCTCCATACTGGGTACAACAAATACCGGATGGGGTTTCTCTTGTCTTTTTATGGTTGTTAGTTGCTTCTGATCGCTAGGACTCCTTGGGAAAGGAGTCTACGTTTGCTTGTTTGAGTTTAGGTTGCTGTCACGATTGAATGATAGAGTAGAGTGGGTCGCTTACTTAGCCGCAGCGGGCCGTGGCCAATTGGGCAAGCACTCAGATAGTTATCCAATTATCCAAGTATGGGAATAGGACCCCAAGCAATCGAGTACCCACAGTTCTAGTTCAAGAACCAATAACAAACCTGAACTCAATCGGTTCTTGGTTTCGCCTTAATTTTATTTTTTTAGAACTGGACTGGAACCTCCGATTTCGGTTCGGTTTCGATTTTGATTAAAATGCCCATCTCTAGCCGCAAGGCAGTTCACACTGGGCAGCACACCTATGATGCATGTTTAGTGCGGGTGTACTGCCCAGTATGTGTGAACCGAATTTTTGAATTCTCCTGTTTTAAAAGGTGGCTTTTCGTCCATGGTTGTATCCCTTTGTAATTTTGCATTGGAGGTGAATTTTTTAGACATTGTCTATTTTGTTTATGTGACAAATTATTTTTTAGCAATCCACGATTATATTAGTGATGTTGTTATCACCATTTGGCTAGTCAATGGAGGAGAAATTTTTATAAGAAATTCATCAACTAAAAACTTTAACTAAGTCCATATTTATTGAAATTATTTTTTAAGTTTTTATAAGTAGTGAGTTTTAAAACATATGTAGATAAAAAACATGTTTAACTAATTTGATCAATTTAAATTATAATTCAAACTTAACCAAACAAGAGCTAAGACACCAAAATAATTTACTCTTTTATATGTTTGCATTTTCATTTCACCTCTAACTCATCGATAGAAGGTCATGCCTAAAAAATTGGCGTTTATGCTCTCGAAGTACTATCCACATTTTTAAAAATAATTTAATCCATGATCAAGTTTTTTAATAAATGAGAATTTTCCTAAGAGCCAGTGAATTAATGATTTACTTGATACGTTTATCATAGGAAATCACGTAAAACTATGTTAAAGTCTTCATTGGTAATGTCCAATATTAACTTTGTAGATTTGTTCAAATTAATGAGAGAACAAAACACGGACAAGACGACAAGTAGAAAAGCCTAACTGTCCACGGCCTGCAAGATGCGGCCAGGCTGAACGACCACCAGTTCACTTCCCATCATATATTCTTGCAATAACCGATTTGTGTTGTGAATTAAATTATAAGTAATTATCAACAACATTATACATATTTATTTTCATTTTTCAAGATAAATATTCGAGAAATTGGCACAAATAGTCTCTAACATATGCCTATAGTGCGTAAATGGTCTCTAACGTATACCTATCATTTTTGGTGGAGTGGTCCCTAATCTATCAATTTAGGTGTGCATTTAGTGCTTTTTGGATGATTAGTTAAAAGGTCATTTAGTTGTGCGAGTGAGTTAAATTCTCATTTTATTTGTCTTTATTAAAGGGGTAAAATCGTCAATTGCTATCCACCCCCATGTCCAATACAAAGGGAAAGAAGTTGAGAAGATTGGGAAATTAAATTGGGCACTGGAAGAGCGAGTGAAGTCTCTATGTGTGAAGAATCGAGATATGGTGAGACTTGGCTCGGACAAATGAAGCCACGGCGATGGCCTTGCGATGCCATCTCGAACAAGTCCTCACTCAAGTCAAGGACAAACAACATCATCAACAGCAACAACGTTGCTGTGTCGACGATGCAGCCGCAACTTTGATGGATGATGTGCAGCCATGTTGCAGTAGCAACTTCGAGGAAATCAATTGGAATGCTCCTCAATTACTACACATGAATTTGTCAACAATTCCAATGGTTTCCATCTAAATAGTCCGTTTGGGAGGGCGTACAAAAGACTTATTTTATCATCATATTTTTTTAAAAAAATCAATAACTACAAAGTACGACAAAATATTTTTTTCTCATTTCAAATCACGTAAACAAAATATTTTCATAGAAATCATCATTAAAGATGAGATGTGTTAATTAATAGAAAGTTGAACATAAGAATTCAGCAAAAAGAAGAAGAAGAAGAAGTTAGGAATATAAATACTACGATGAACTAAGAGTGAGGAGGACCTTAAATGCAATTATAACTTGGTGTAACAAATAAAAAATGTCAATATAACAATTTTGGATAGAATGCGTAAATAATAAAAGATTAAACTGTCAATAATATAAAAGGTTTTTATAAATAGTTTCGATTAATAAAATTTTTACACGTACCAAAATTTTAATTAAAATAAATGAATGTGACATGCTATGAGTGTTTTAAGATATAATTTTTAATAAATAAATTATATTTTCTTTAACGTGTTGAATTTTTAAATGAGACCATTCATTATGTTTTTGATCCACATTGTAAAGTTGAATTAATTCCAACATTTAATATAATAGATTCTATTGGGTCACGATCTTTAAATTTCTTGTAATATAATTTGATATTATCATAAAATATAAAAACACAAAAAAATTTGGGAAATCATTTTTTGTTTTTCAAGAAGTAGATATGTATGTCTTTGTTTAGTAAAGTTTATTTTTAAAATTATAAATAATAAATTTTACGAAATAGTTTTATAAAATATGTGAGTAAAAAATAATATTTAAATCTAGAAAAATACTGTAGATGCATATTCCAACTGCAGTCTGCAGGCAAACAATTGGACCTTGCCTTCCACGAACTCCCCACGACATGACATTTTGACCTTATAGGCTTTAGCTTCTTCTCCATCTCTGTCCTCCTTCTCCCCCACCGCCCACGCCAAACGCATCCCCTACTCCTCTAACCCCCCACCTACCAGAAAACAGAGACATTCCGATTGGGGAGTGGCCCTTTTCCAAGAGTTCCCAGTTCTTGTAAAATGAGCAGGAGGAAGCTGTACTCAAGCACATTCACATTGTTCATTTTTATTATCATCCTCCTCCCATTGAGCTTACCACAGTCGGGATCCGTCCGGTTCGTGCAATGCCAAGCTGATGATTTTACTCCACCCCAACTGCAGAATCTCCCATTTAATGACTACCTTACAAGAGAAGTGTACAGCAGACTCTCCTATCTCACCCCCTTATTCTCAGGAGTGCAATCGTCCAAGATTCCAGCTTTTGCATTAGTGATCCGTAAGCTAATTTCCCTTTTTGTTGATTATTAAATCTTCAGAAAATGCAGAAAAAAAAAAACTGAAAAAGGAGGGGAAAATAGTCTTATAAATTTTTATTTATTTATTTTTTGGGTGCAGGGAAGCTGAATGGGATGCGGCATTCAATTATTCTTCCAACTTGGATTTCTTGTCTGCTTGCTTGGCCAAAAGTAGAGTTGCTTGAATTTATTTGCTCGTTTTGGCTTTCAAGATTAGGGAGAAAAAGTGTATATATATATCATAAGCATTTATATGTTAATATTATTTTTTGTTTACCTATTTAAATTCGTGTTTGGAAGCGATTGTTAAGTCCAGCTGGTCGAACAAGGTAGTAAATTATGTTCATTTGTTGTTAGGAAAATAGGTTTACAAATGCTTACAACGTTTTCATAAAATATTTGTTAAAACTTTTCTTCGGATACTGGAGAAGAAAGCAACTGGGAATGGAGTCTGGTTTTGATGAATTTGAGTCTAACAAATCTAAGGCCTTTCAATGAAAGGGGATTTATTAATTAATATTTGTCTTTAGGGTACTGGAAAAAACAAGATTAAGACAATCCAAAAGGTCGTGATTCCACTAGATGATGCCATTTTTGTTGAGATGTCAATGGTCCAAATTCTCATGTAAAATCCCAACAAATGTGATTCCATTCAAATTTCTGAATCCCAAACAAATGAAGTCATAAGAACAGGAATTTAAAATTAGACTTACCATTGCTGGTTAAGCGATGATTTTGCAAAAATGAACACACATCATTTGTATATGCAAGTCAGGAAAAATCCACCTGGATAGGGTAGGTGTTAGCATATCATCTAAAAGTATAAGCCCCTCACAGATTGGCTTCATTTTTTGATCAACACGTGCACAATTTTCAAATGGAGGGGGTGGGGGGTGGGCATGAACTAATATCTTTTCCTAGCTTTGATACCATGTTAACCATCTCCCTAAAAGCTCAAGCTGCTAGAGAAGGACGATATGTATTGATTTAAAGGTGTCTTCAACAGTAGGCATGATCTTAAAGGAATTACTCTCTCTTTGAGAAATTGCAAAAATAATTGGAAATATTTATATTTAATGCCATTTATCTGGTGCAAGAGTGTTAATCTCTTTCAGCTGTTATTTCTAGCATCTCCATCTTATGAAGTTCTGTCTTGTTCAATGACAGATATTACACAACGATTTTGTACAGCTGCAGAGATAAAATTTTATTTTAGTCACTTGATGAGTGGTGGGAATCACCTGAAGCCTAACAAGAACTGCAATTTAAGCTCTTGGCTATCCGGCTGCGAGCCAGGATGGGCATGTAGCACTGACTCTGAAAAGCTAGTTGACCTAAAAAACTCACTGGAAATACCTGGCAGAGGATCAGATTGCCAATCGTGTTGTGAGGGATTCTTCTGCCCTCGTGGTATTACTTGCATGATACGTAAGTATTTGAAAATCTTTTAATTTTTATCTTATTTAATTATTTCTTCATTTGACTGAACTTGAACTTTTCTCTTTAAATTAAAATGCATGTCTCCCCTTTCCTGGTTGCGTTATTTCTGTTTTCAGAATGATGCCTTTCTGATACTTGAAATGTTTAGTTTCAATTTTTCTTTCAAAAATGGAAGGCATGGTGCAGATTGATTTTGGCCAAGTTCACCAAATGGCAGTCTGGCTAACAAGATCTAGACATTTCCTCCACAAGTTTATCTAGCTGTCCCTGTATTCACCCCGACAATCTCAAAATAAGTTTATTTTGTAGCCACGTAACCTAGGCATATATTTTTAAAAGATCCTAGAATTTCCTTTGCAATAGACTTTAATAGGACCTTCTACAATCAAATAGCCTAACTATTTTATTTTCCCTTACCAACTGTTACACAAACACATCCTTGGGCAGAAATACTCGTCGATCCTTAACTTAAATGGTCCTTACCCTATTATTTTATAATTCAACAAAGAGCCCTGCTTTGGACAGGGAGGTGGTGTCTATCACTGTGTTTTGTGTTTTACCGTTGACTATGTGAGTGATCTATTGTTATATCAACTTGAGATGTTTGCTATGCCTATGCTGCAAATCATTGTTTACCTATTTTTTTTGTACGTTATAATGTGCATAGATCATTGAATTTTTACTAGACTTGTGATTTCAATTACAAAAGACACTCAACAATAGTTTCTTTGAATTTTGTAGCCTGTCCACTAGGTTCCCACTGCCCACTTGCAACCCTCAATAAGAGTACAGGCATATGTGAACCGTACGTCAAATTCCTGTTCTTATGCTCCTTTTCTCGCTATGCTTTCCTATCCTACGATGTGTGTAACACAATTATTCATAAGCCTATGCAGATATACTTACCAACTACCTCCGGCAAATCCGAATCATACTTGTGGGGGTGCAGATATTTGGGCAGATATTAACACTAGCAGAGAAGTATTTTGTTCCGCGGGATCCTATTGTCCAACAACTACACATAGAGTTCCTTGCAGCAATGGGTATTGATTTATGTCCTAAAACTTATTTTAACCGTATCACTTTGAGACCATTGACCTGTGATATTTTGAACATTAATTTCTTCCAGTCAAAAGTTTCTATCTGATCACCATATGTTTTTTTACAACTGTTTGATGATATTTTCTGTTTTTAGTGATCATGCTTCTTTCCAAAATTTTCAGGAATTACTGTCCCATGGGTTCTACAGAGGAGAAACGTAAGTTCCCAAGAACGGCGAGTTAAAACATGCCATGTTATCATATTTTTTTATTTGATTTTTTCACAATAACATGCCATTTCCTTCATGTGAAAAACATATCTCGGTCTATGTGACTAACAACTGGATACTGCATAAATCATGGATTAACTTTACACACTGCTGTGTATTTCAAATGCTAAATTTGCAGGATGCTTCAAGTTGACTACATGCAATTCCAACACCACTAATCAAAATATTCACGCATATGGAGTTATGCTTATTGTAAGTTGAGCTTACATTATTATTAATACAATCACTTGGCAGCATTTCTTTTGGTTTTGATATTTTTCTCTTCTCTCTCTCTCTCTCTCTCTCTCTCTCGCTCTTCCTTTCTCTTCCCATTTTGGTTTCTGTTCTTTTTTGTTGTCGTTTTTCCACACTGGTTCAAGGTTTCTATGTATCATTCCCAGGTTCCTATTTGATGTAAACCATTTACCAATTTTTGTTGCAGGCAGCATTAAGTACTCTTCTGCTCATTATTTATAACTGTTCTGACCAAATTATTACCACTCGGGAAAGAAGATATGCCAAATCTAGGGAAGCAGCAGCAAGAACAGTAAGGGAGAAGACACAAGCACGTGCACGGTGGAGAGCTGCTAAGAAGCGTGCTGTCGAGTTACAGGCACAATTTTCTGGAAAATTTTCTAAGAAGACTCCTGCAAATTCTGACCAAGTTAAGATTTTGAATCAAACAGAAACTGAAACAGATGACTTGCGTGCATCTATGTCACCCGGCACTTCATTTACTGCATCAGGAGGAAAGAAAACAGAACACGCGCATCATACACACATGACATATGAAATGGAAGATGACTCTAGTAGTTTTGAGGTTTATGATTCAGAGTCTCGAAATAAAAATATCAATAAGAGAATTCCAAAAGATAAACAAATTCATACACATAGTCAGATTTTCAAGTATGCGTATTCACAACTCGAGAAAGAGAGAGCTCAGCAGCAGCAGAACAAGAACCTTACCTTCTCGGGAGTTATTTCAATGGCTATGAACAACGACACCAGGAAAAGGCCTCTGATTGAGATTGCTTTTAGAGACCTAACTGTTACTTTGAAAGGCAAAAATAAAATTCTTTTGAGGTCCGTTACTGGGAAGATACGGCCTGGCCAGACATTGCTGTCATGGGCCCATCAGGAGCTGGAAAAACAACTTTTCTTTCTGCTTTGGCTGGGAAAGCAGTTGGATGCATGGTGACTGGAATGGTTCTTGTAAATGGGAAGTCAGTATCTATCCACTCATACAGAAAAATTGTCGGTTTTGTGCCTCAGGATGATATTGTGCATGGAAATTTAACTGTGGAGGAGAATTTAAGGTTTAGTGCGAGGTGCAGGTATGTGGTTTTTATTTCTGCATGGGTTCAAGCAGCTTTACCTAGCTTTATGCGTGGTCACTTGTGATATGAAATCTTTGTTGTTTTATTAACTCAATTTTAGTTATTTCTTAGTATGTCTTGATAAAAGTAAAAGAAAAAAAGGACTTGGACTAGGGTTTAAATGAAGCCATCTTCAGTGTCATCAATTTGTGTAGCCGCAATAGGTTGGAGCAAAGAAAGAAAAATTACCATAATGTATTAGGAGTCTTTCTCTTATAAATTGGCGCATATTATGAGAGAAGTGAACACACAGTAGAAGAGCATCAAAAGAAGCCAAGGAGAGAGAAAATTGTGTGTGTGTGTGTGTGAGAGAGAGAGAGAGAGAGAAAGAGAGTGTGTGTGTGAGGAGAGAGAAGGAGAAAAATATGCTCTCGTAGGTTGAGAGAGTGATTGAAGTTTGTAATTTCTCAATTCAATAAGTGAATTAATTTTCCCTCTCCTGTGGACGTAGGCACTAGCCAAACCACGCAAATTCTCGGTTTTCTTCTTACACTTGTTTTTCTTTATTGCTGCATTCGCTGTGTGTTTTGGAAAGTTCTTCTCAACAATCTTGCTGCCTGCAGAACCTTTGCTACAGTTTTCAAAATCCTATATTGGTCTCAAGAATCATAGTGTGGGATCTTTCTCTGATTCTGTGTGATTCCTAGTATTCTATAATTACATCCCACATCAATTGCTAATTCTTGGTCGTTATTCAGGGCAATTCAGACCCTTCTTGATAATTCAGAACAGACTTTTCAAGTAACTAAATACTATTTATGGATGAAAATGAGGGTATCTATAACCTCTTTACATTATTCATATGCATAGTCAATCTCCATTTGCAGAATAAAGTATGCCGGTACATTTTAACTCAAGGAATTAAACTGTGACTGTATACTCTTAAAATATCCAAATCTTCAGAAGGGAAATTTGATAAGCTTATAGAGGTTTTGCATGAATTGCACTAGGTGATGGTGATGACCTAGCAATCAAAAGTGTCTGAGTGATTTTATGGGACCCTGGACTTTGTTCCCCGTGGACCTGATGTCAGGTTGAAACTTGACTAATAAATAACGGCCAACTGTCTGAATGTAACTGTTGGAACTTTTTGGATTGTGATTCTTGCCAAAGCTCAGGTCATGCTTTGTGGGCTGGGCAGTTACTCTTGCATCCAATGGACCTTTCAGACTGGCCATGACAAGTAGGCTGGGTTAAATGGACCTAGGCTGGAAAGTTTTTGACCTGTTCTCTCAATCCAAAAGATATTGGAGAAGACATGGTTGTAACAGAATTTATGGCATGTAGTTAAAACAATTTAGTAGTCAAGATAGTCCATTGTGAATAATATTTTCAAATAAAAGGAGAAAATATATTTAGTTTAAATAGCAAAACTATGGCCCTGATAATAATAAGATTAATATATTTCACAATTTTGGGAGAAAAACATATCCTGGGGTTATATGCAATTTGGAGTTTAGTGATGATTGATACCTTCAACACATATGTAACAAAGCAATCGTGTAAGGATTAATAATATCTTAATGTGGTATCAATAGAAAGTACATATCTATCATACAATTTTTTGGTATTTTGTTGGAGTATTATATGAGATTGCATTATTTTCATGTAAGCAAAATAATCATACGAAATGGATGTTGTTGTCATTTTCCAATCGACAAGGCCAACAAGTTCAATTGAACATTATTCCATCATCATACATATATAAAGTGGCCCAATCATAATCTTCACTTCATCTATTGCACATTATCATCGTGTTCCTGCCCTTGATCTGTGCACTACTTTTACCTTTTTGTGCAGGATGAAACCATTCAGTATAGAATTTCGTATTAACTGCATTTTACATTTTCAAAATTTGAAGACTATCTGCAGATTTACCGAAGGCAGACAAGGTTCTTATTGTTGAACGAATCATAGACTCCTTGGGGTTACAAGCAGTGCGGGGCTCCTTGGTTGGAACAGTGGAGAAACGAGGAATCTCTGGAGGTCAAAGGAAACGAGTAAATGTTGGCGTGGAGTTGGTAATGGAACCTTCAGTACTTTTCTTAGATGAACCTACATCTGGGTTGGACAGCTCATCTTCACAGTTACTTCTCATAGCACTTGACGGGAAGCACTCGAGGGGTAAACATCTGTATGGTTGTCCATCAACCGAGGTAATAATAAGGGAAATTGCATCATTGGTTCCCAACCCACTGTCCAAGTTGCAAGTTGGTCCCCAACCCATAAGGAGCAAGTTGGTCCCCAACCCATAAGGAGCTAGTTGGTCCCAAACCTTTTAAAATATAGTTGTACAACCAGTCCTCAACGTCGGAAATCTAAAATTCGATTAAATGGCCTTGTGGTCGTGATACTAACTTTATGAAGGGAAAAACTGCCATGGAAAAACTCTAAAGGCTTTGGCCTCCGTAAAGTTTGATATTTGGATGATTTCTGTTGTTTGGGACTGGTTGTGCGACTTTATTGAAAGGTTGGGGACCAACAGTAGTGCAATCTTCCCTAATAACAAACAGAAATTAATCTTATATAGCTTAATCAAAACAACATAACCTTTTCCACTTCAGAGGTTAAAGTTTTATCTACTTGACCAAGGTCCATTTCAGATCTTAGCACATGGACCTATCAATTTGTTCTGTGAAAAGAAATAACAGATAAGAAATGCAAGTTGCTTTTATTTTCCTTGAGGACATGCCTTTTAGGTCGATGCTTCTTAGGGCAACTTACTGTTCACTTTCTCTTTGCAGCTACACATTGTTCCAGATGTTTGATGATTTGGTACTTTTAGCAAAGGGAGGCCTTACTGTCTATCACGGGCCAGTGAGAAAAGTTGAAGAATATTTCTCAGGTCTTGGTATCAATGTCCCGGAACGTGTTAATCCTCCAGATTACTTTATTGACATTTTGGAGGGGATGATTAAAACAAGTTCAAGCTCGGGCGTGAGTTATAGGGAACTTCCTGTGAGATGGATGCTTCATAATGGTTATCCTATACCCCCGGATATGAGGAAGAATACGGCTGAACTTGCAATATCCCCAACGGATATAAATCTAGAAAATGATATACATTTTACTGGTTCTGTTACTGAGGAACAATCCTTTGCTGGGGAAGTATGGCAAGATATGAAATGGAATGTGGAGAGGAAGCGAGATATGATACGACACAACTTTTTGAGATCAACTGACTTGTCCAACCGGAAAACTCCGAGCACTCTCCTACAATACAAGTACTTCCTTGGGAGGTACATAATTTAATTCTCTTTTGATCTGAAAGTCCTCTTTCTATCTAATTTGGTTACTTCAACAGTAACAATTATCACGCTTTCTCAATAACCCCCTGAGACGTTTTATCCAGCCAAAACAGAAGGCGGATTAATTACATTTGAATGCAGCCATCTACCTCCTAGGTTTGGGTTCAAATGTGAGTTTTGTCAATTTGTGTGACAATGGCATACTAGTTCTTAGTTGCCCTTGCTAGGTGTGGAGTGAGTCCCACAAAAGGA
The DNA here is from genome assembly GCA_023638005.1 of Forsythia suspensa. Lineage (NCBI taxonomy): Eukaryota > Viridiplantae > Streptophyta > Magnoliopsida > Lamiales > Oleaceae > Forsythia > Forsythia suspensa. Next base: position 30,018,605 of record CM042674.1, on the reverse strand, counting down.
CACGCCTGTTGTACAATCAGAAATTGGTGGTGCTGCTAACCATTGGATTCTTAACTTTGTTTCTACAAATAGCTTTAATAAAAATTTTTAATGATTCATTGTAAATTGAATCTTTGGTACTCAAAAGAGTAGGAAATAGGTCAATTATACGTAGTGGGAAAATTATCATATCTATTTTGTACCATTCTGGTGGGATGGCCGAGTGGTAAGGCGGGGGACTGCAAATCCTTTTCCCCAAGTTCCTGGATTATGAATTCCATTGTAGAATTTGGACCTAACCATTAATTATGAAGCAAAATCTGATCCTATTTATGTAATCCATTAGTTAACATGTTGGTTAACCGCAGTCTCAACCTAAGTACTCTAGTTCGAGTTCAGGAAACAACTCTCAGTGATCTTTTGTTAATTATTTTATCATTCAACAAGTTTCCTTTCTGATCTTCTCTATGCTTGTTACAATCTCAGGGTGGGTAAACAACGGTTACGAGAAGCTAGAGTGCAAGCTATAGATTATCTCATTCTTTTACTTGCTGGGGCGAGCTTGGGATCGCTTACCAAAGCGAGCGATGAAACTTTCGGTTATGTTGCGTACACTTATACAATCATTGCTGTTTGTAAGTTCATAAAACTTTCAGATTCCTTATATTAGAAATTCTTAAATTATTTTCACTTTATTTATTTATTAATCCTTATGATTCAAAACTAGAAGAATGTTGCATGCTGACTTAAATAACTCAGTAAGGCAAGACTTGTTTTTTATATGCTTTTCTCCTTTTGCTTACATAGTATTATATATTTTTTCTACACTTCTTCTGTCTCACATGATAGATAGTGGGACTTATTCTGATTCATTCCCCCTCCACTCTTTGTACCCCGCCCTGCCTTTCTCTCTCTCACTAACTCACTCACACACTTGTGTGTCTTGTTTTAATCTTGGTCCATATCTGTTTCTCCAATTTCAGCTCTGTTGTGCAAGATTGCGGCTTTAAGGTCATTTTCTCTCGACAAGTTACAATACTGGAGAGAGTGTAAATCTGGCATTAGTAGTCTGGCTCATTTTGTTTCCAAGGACACAATTGACCACTTTAATACAGTGATAAAGCCTGTGGTGTATTTGTCAATGTTTTATTTCTTCAGCAACCCAAGATCTTCCTTTGCAGATAATTATGTCGCCTTGCTCTGTCTCGCTTATTGTGTAACTGGTGTAGCTTATGTGCTGGCCATCTTTCTTGATCCCGGTCCATCCCAGCTGGTAATTAATTATCCTTTCTCATAGCTACTATGGTTTGAGCTCCTGTAAGTATGATGTATCTCACCGCTACTTTCGCTTTGTGCAGTGCTCGGTACTACTTCCTGTGGTTTTGACTCTCATTGCAACTCAGAAAAATGCAACGAAATATGTGAAGATTTTAGGAACTTGTGCTATACTGAAGTGGGCCTTAGAAGCATTTGTTATTGCAAATACAGAGAGTAAGTTCCAAATCCCATTTTCCGTGAGCATCTCTTGCACACACATTCAGAACTCTTGTAGGAGGTTCTTGTGATTCATACTTACGTGTTCACATTATAAACATGGAACATCTACAAAGGGTTAAAATGCTGTTAGTCAACGTAGAGCGTCATTTCACTTTGGTTATGGAACTTCCTTTTTGGTCATTTCACTTTGGTTAAAAATTCTTCACCAAGTAATGGAATTGCTGACTTGTATGATGGAAATGATGAAGTGGCTTAAAACATCCGTTAATGCACTAATTTTGGTGTCGGCGTTGACCAGAACGCCTATTCCTCTACAAACGAATGTATTTACGTACATTTTTTTTTAATTAAAGAATAAGCGTTTTGGGCAATCTCCACAACAAAAAGCCAAATGCGTTAACAGGCCTTTAAAGCCACATCATCATTTGTGTCATACAAGTAACGACTCTGTTACTTCCTTCAAATGGATTACCTAAATTGAAATAAAAATGAAAGTTTGTGACTGATTTAAAATAGAAAAAAAAAAAAAAAGTTAGGTGACCAAAGAACCGCTTTTACAGCTTCAAAAAACTGTGCTGCAGCTTCTCGTTATTGGATAAGTTTGGATACGGGTGCATGTGTACCTGTGGTGCTACGAAATATCTTAAGCTCTTGGCTCACCTGCATAACATCGAAATTAAAATTCAGGACTCAATCTATTACATGATTGACCTTGAATTAGCAAGGACAACAACTGCATGAAAAAGAAATAGGGAAAGCTAGGGATGGAATTTCACTTTGTCCCAGATCACCTTCCAAACTTATCCCAAGTATTCTCCATTTATTCGAACATACATCATGTGCTTAAGATTCGCATGCGTATTGGTGAGCTTAAGATCTTCCCTTGTGAGTACGGGAAGAAATAAAATCTTATTGTATGTTTGATAGAGTGGATTAGATAGTGCTGGATAGTATTAAGGAAGAAAAAGAATCTAAAATCTCGTTGATTATTAAGTCATTTTGTAAGAGTACTAAAAATACACCTAAAAAGTTCCAAGGCATATTCAGTGGAGTTTAAAGATGATACACAACTAATTCCTGCCCCCCTCCAGGAAAGGAGATAAAGTACTTTAATTAATAAAAAAAAAAAGAATGGATTGATAATCCGGACGAAAATGCACACTGGTATATGAAAATGGGAGGCAAGAAGTTTACACATGATGACGTGATATCGAATCTAATAGCTTGAAATCAATGTCAATTTGAATTGTTGATGTTGGACAACTTGATTTACTGATTACATTTTTTTGCTTCAGATACTATGGTGTGTGGCTCATTACGCGTTGTGGTGCACTCCTGAGATACGGGTATAATGTACATGATTGGGGGCTTCGAATAGCTCTGCTAATCCTTGCTGGTTTGGTTTGCCGTGTTATAGCTTTTGTTGGTATGGTAACTTTCCAAAAGAAGTGAGTTCAACATTTTGACTTTTTGATGCACAAAGCAGATCAGTTTTGAGAGGCCTGCAGTATGATGCATGTCACTTGAGAAGGAATGATTCTTATAGGTTTCCAGGAGAGTTTGTATTATATGAGAGTAAAAATTAGAGCATTTTTAACATTTTTCTTGAAGAAAAAGGAAGTTAATTTAATTCTTATACTAGTATTCAGTGTTTTCCAAAACTGTATCCCAAGCATACCATTCGTGACCCACCCACCCGAACATTTTCAATAATTAAAATCCTTTCTCTCTCTCTCTCCCTCCCTGCCTCTCGTGGGCTCGTGCACACATATAAGTGCCATCCATTTGCTGGTTGTTCAAGAAAATTGCAAGTGTATAATATTGTGATAAGTATTATATTAGTGAATCGAGTATTAATTATCTATCTAAATTAACGAATTAAAAACTCAATTGATTTGATGAATTTTGAACTAGCTAAAATTTAAACCAAAGCAATTAATGAGCTATATTCGATGTTTTTAAAGTGCTAGGACTTGTGATTTTACTGTATTTTCTCATATTAACTTTGCATATCAAGCTTGACAATATTCCGAACTTGTATCCGATCAAATTTCTCCACATTATTTGGTAGTCTCTCTCAAGCAAATTTGGACAAATTAAAGTGCACAAAATCTGTAAACGTACAAATGATATAAGTATATCTCCTGAATTTGTGATTTTTATTATATTGGTCAATTATTGGACGGGTAATCAAAGCATTAAAAGCAATAATAAAAATGATACACGAAATCAAATTTATAGTCGAAATTTAATAATTCAACTAAGTACATCGTTCATCATAAATGTAATTTAGCTACACATCGTTTTTAAAAAAAGCTAAAACACGTATGAAAGATTAAGTACATCACTGGAATTGAGAAAGAAATGAGAAGAAAACATAGATAGATGAAGAATTCCGTAGCACAAACGCAGCAATCTAATTTCTTCTCTCAAACCTCAGCCTTGGATTTATGTGTTCTTGAATTTTTAAAGCCAAAATTGTCCAACCTTTTGAGGTCGAAGACAAATCAATTTACACTGTCACGTTCAAGGTCAATTTCAGGTGGAGCCCCATGTCCAAGTCTTTACAATTTGGGTAAGGTTGTGCTGTTGTGGGTCATTTTCATGTCAATTTTCTTCTTCAACCGTAGAAACTACGTTGTTGACTGCTAGACACAAGTCAATTATCAATGTCTTGCTGACTCCCTATTGTTGGGTATCACAAAATAATAAATATCATCGCCCCTTACACATAATTAAAAGCTTCATATAATAAAATAAAATTCAAACGATCATTATCTCATATTAAGACTTGTAGTGTAAGTTCTACTAAATGTGTCAAACACGTCACTTAATGTATTGAAGTGATCAATTTTACAACCCGTACTTTGCCAACTTCCATTTACAATAAGATCAGTGGCGGATCTAGGGTTGAAGTCACGTAAGCGGACGCCGACCATTAATCAACGGTCGGCAATCAACCGACGATCTTTGTAAAAAAATAATGTGAAAATATTTTTAATAAATATGTAATTTATAAAGCAACAAAAAAATTATATAATATTGATCCTCGACCGCTTAATCGGACGATACTTGTGAAAAAATAATGTGAAAATATTTTTAATAAATACGTAACTTATAAAAGAACAAAAAATCATATAATAGTGAAATATAATTCGATAGTCAACACCAGAGGCGGAATGGTGGGCGATAAAGATTTACATAAAAAATAATTTAAAATAAGACAATAGCGATAAAAAAAACTTAAAATAAAATCAAATCTATGGCAAAAAAAAAAAAAGAGCAAAAGTTCTGATAAATACTTTCTATATTCTTCAATTTTGACCCTCCCTTTCAAATTATGCAATTATCATATTAAAGAAAAATAATAAATTATTTATTTGAGGGTTTATTCATGCAATTATCTTTTTTTTTTAATTTATCAAAGTTCAAGGACCACAAATGAAATTTTCATTTTAAAATAGATATTTTCTCTCTCTCTCTCTCTCTCACACACACACACAAGCATCATCTTCAAAAATTATATGGGACATATACATACACATACAATACACGCAGCAAAACGGAAGAATACAGAGGGAAAAAAAATTGATGAAGCCTACACCATTTTTTTGCAAAATTTCAGCACGGGCGGACGCGGGACCTCGCCATGTCATAGATCCGCCTCTGAATAAGATAGTCTAATTTAGAGGTGTCATTTGGACTGTATAGGATAAACACGATTCGATTTTGATGTGATCCAAATTTAAAAATACAGGCCTGTGTACGCTTGAGCCTCACCAATCGAACTATCTTATCGCTTTTCTTTAACGAATGAATAATATGTATCAATTTATCAAGTGTAACAACTTGGATAATATAATTCCCTTGTAACTAATTTTTCGCCACTTAAGTTAGAAAGTCTCCAACGCACTGCTATCATAGATCACGCATGGCAAGTAAAATGAGCGACTTCCAATTCATGCGCAAGACACTACGCCTATAGAATAGATGGTCAAATTAAAATTCATCTCTAATGCACTCCGCCTAAAATTAAATTTGTTTGAATCGTTCCGCCTGTAAGTCCTGGCTCTAAATATAGATTTACTTTCTGACCAATCTATATTTTAATGCGCCACCGGATAGATGGAGTTCTTGTCAAGATCATTGGAGATGATTTTTTTTATAACCCATTTATATATACTTATGCCAAGACGCCTAAAAAGCGATAGATAGAGTGCATTGGAGATGCTTTTAGTGGAGGAAGACTTGAGCTACTTAAAAGAAGAGTCTAACGAATCATTTTCATTTGTTTTATTTGTTTTAATGATATTGCTTAATTCAAATCTGTCAATTAGTTATGAAATGGTCTAATGGAAAAAATAATCGCTATTCATAATCACCACACTATCGATAATATCCTGCGCGACATTACTCAATTGGATGGATTATTTATTTCAATTCGAAGAATGTATTTATAGTAATTAATTATGAATAATTCATCTAATTGAGTAATGCCACGTATGATGACTATTGATAGTGATCGACTATGAATAACATTATAATAAAATACCAAAAAAATAAACTTAGCCAACGTGTTGTTAAATGTAGTCATACGTGCGGGCTTAAATAGTTGTGAATTTTTCTTATTCTTTTTAGATCTACAGAAAAATTGAAGATCAAATCGAACAAAACATCATTTGACATATTCAATAATTAGTACTAATCATTTGAATTTTCAACTCTTGAAAACGTCATAATCTTATTGAATATTGTTATACTAATTACTAAGTTGCACCTAATTAAACTTAGTCAACACACATTTCTTCATAAGCAAGCTGCCATAGGCTTCTTCACCCCCACCCCAACAAAACACACACACACTCTCTCTCTCTCTCTCTCACAATTCTAAGAGCTGTGCAAAAGAATCAAAATGTCTAGTGATTAAACCTCTTGTCGATCGGACTCGTTTAGCCTCCGAATGTCTCAAACTGGTAAATAGTCAACCTACAAGTTCCGATATCGAGCTCCCAATCAATGAAGAGGCTAAAAGCATTCAAATGGTTCTTAATGCAAGTGCTCATATGCAGTTCCTTGCAGTTTGTGCAGAGCCAAGAAGTTTTCGACAATTATAACACTACACAACTCGATGATCCTGCGATTCTCCAACAATTCACCAAACTCGTTTACCAACGTTTGTCAAGTGTCACGTCCAATCTTATCCATAGCGATATTGCTAAACGGGCTACTTTCTGTATTACGAACCCGTAAGTTTATTAATGTAATCATTTTCTTCTTCTTTTTCTTAGAAATGTTCAAAGTATAACTTGTATGTATAATTTTGTTGTTGCAGGAAGATGATTGAATAGATCTTTTAATTATTCTGAAAATGTGGATTTCTTGAGTAAATGCATTGTCAAAACTAAAGGTATGAATTTGGATTTCTACTTGTTTTTTTTTTAAAAGAAGATTCGGGGGAATGAATATGGACTTACATATATATAATTCACGTCTTGTTGACTAGTTTAAGATTACCATCTATTTGAGGTTAATTTTTTGTGGAAAACTTTGTTCATGGTTCATGCATGTTTTCGATAAGTCACAATTCCTTAGCCTCAATTTTATTTCGGGAGAAATTACAAAACACGACATATTACTTATTGTGTTATCAAAATTAAAATTTATCTGCATATTTTATCCTGGCTAAATATAGAGAATAGGACTTCGATGAGTCCTAGATGTAAAGTAAAAGGTTCTTGAACCTATAAAAGTGCAAAACTCAACCTTCCTCAAATAGATGAATCTGGGATTAATTGTGGAACCGGGCATATAGAACTTGGGGTGGACAAACAAGATACGCTAAGTAGAGTAGTCGCTCCAAGGCGTGTTCTTCTCTCGAATTAATGCTGTATGAATCCCAACAAGATCTCAAAGGTCTAGTGTAGAAAAAACCCAGATTTTGTTGGATTAGCTTTTGGTGGGATTAAACTTATGTATAATACGTGATTTGTATATAGAATGTAATTATTTACGACATATATAACATTCCGTAAAACTTTATATAGTATAATTAGGAAAACTAATATTTTGAACAATAACTTCGAAAATTATTTATTATCTAATCTTGTAAATTTGATGAAAGGAATTTAATTATGTCACATTTAGACTTTAAATTAAGAAACCCTTGCTCAGTATTATGCGTTATATAAAAATTTCGATAGTTATTATCGATCTTGATTATATAATTGACACGATATAGGCTCGAAAACACAACATTACAGTGCCTAAAAGAGAGACGAGAAAATATATTGTTAAACTAATTCATTTTAAAACCTATACATGGTAGAGACGCAACAAATTCATTTATTTAAAATTTTGTTAATAACGCTTTAATATTATGTAAAAAAGTTTGTGGTGAGCTAAAAAGTGACTTTTACAAAAAAAAAAAAAAAAAAAAGTTAATATCACATATAAGGGAGGTTTTGACTATGTACTAGCTCAAAATTTCTCGATCTCTTTAAATTTTTCTACCAATTCTCTTTTTGTTCACCATTATTCTTCAAATCTTTTCTTAAATCTCTCTACCGATTCTCTTTTTGTTCACCATTATTTTCCAAATCTTTCTTATCAACATTCTTGCTCCTCATTATTTAGTATGGTTAGTGACCAACTTCCATTAATCTCTATTTATTTTTTTATAATCAAATTCGCTTTACTATTACTAGTTTGAATTAAGTTTTTAAGCTTGCCAAACATCTTTTCTCTCCCGCCAGAAAATTGCTCTTGAACAGGTAATACAATACTTACAGGACTTGCCTTCTTCTCAACATTTCCTGCAATGCAGAGCATTTATGGGAACATGCAATTCTCTTTTAGATTTTTTCTGAAATTGGGTTACTGATTGTTCTAGATTTCTGTCAACAGGAGATTTGCCCAATCGATTGTGTACAGCAGCAGATTTGAAATTCTACTTCAGTAATTTCATTGCAAGGAAAGGAACCGCCGCCACTTACCTAAAGCCCAACAGGAATTGCAATATATCTACTTGGGTTTCGGGTTGCGAGCCCGGATGGGCATGTAGTGTTGGTTTAAATCAGAGGTTAGATTTCACAAACTCGCGTGAAATGCCAGCCAGAACTCTTGATTGCCAGCCATGCTGTGAGGGTTTTTTCTGCCCTCAGGGTCTGACATGCATGATCCGTAAGTGTCCCCTTAAATTTAATCAAACATCGTTTTCCTGTAATGTTGTTTGATGATAGCAATCGATTGATGTCATTTGCAATGATTTTCATGGTTTACAATTTTGATATTAAAATGTTTGCATATGGAATTCGACAATGCGGCTTTGTATACATAGTCAGCACATTGATCATAGTTAGTAGTTCTAGTTCGATATGAAGGTGACTATGGATATCGTCACTGGCATCAATAGGGTTTCAAACCTTGGAATTCCCATGCTAAGAGGGTATATCTCTGTTGGGCATCATTGTTTCACCTTTTGGCTTGCAAACAACTTTTCTCAAAGGGGGAAGAAAAAAAGAGCTTTACCTGTTTAAATGGCAATTCAGAGCAAGGACCATAGTATTTTTCTTGGAATTGCTTGCTTCCCATATTTGTAATTGGGGAATTGTTTTTTTTTGGGGATCTGAAAGGTCCCAAACGTAATTTGCAAGAACGAAAAATAGCAAAACAATAAAGAACACAAGAGATTTTTCACCCACCAAGGGGTCCGGATGTTCACGTATTCTAAACGTTAGTCACCCGTTGAGTATCTACCAAAAGTAGATATAGCTCCAGCACTAAAATACCACATTTTCACGGTTCGTTACAGATTACAAAAATCATACAAAACTAGAGTTTATCACAGCCATCGCTCACACTCATCATGAACAATCCTCCTCCGTATTCCTTACAAAATCACTCGATTTTGTATACAAGTAAAAAGAAAAGAAGGAGAAGATAAAGATCTATTTTACGAAAAAACTCAAAGAATCAAAGAAGCGCAGCCTTATCTCTCGTTTTCTCTCTCTCGGATGATTTCATCAGAATGAAGAGGATGGTTTATAAAAGAGACAATCAACAAACCTCGATCCAACGGTAGTTCCAAGGCCACTTGTCATCATCTACGGATTTGGGAAGCCCATTTGCATAAGAAGGCTAGTCCAATATGAATTTAGAACAATAGAGTCGAATGACTAATAGAACGGTGAAGTCCGAGCTTCTTCAAACCCAACTCAAGCGAGATATCTTAACAAACTCCACGCACTAAAGAGATGGGTGAACCATTAGTGTAGTATTTCTTAGTGCATGAAATCAGATCATATTTTGATTTCATTTGCTCGATTGTACTTGAAAAATAAAATTGAAGTCGGTTTACAAAATTTAAACACAAAAACAAAGAAAAATTTATTACCTTTAGAACTCAACATCGAGAGATATTCAAGATATTTAAGCAATTCTTGAATTTATTTAAAGAAAGAATTTTCGAACTAATATCGGAAGGGGTTGAACTATGTAGGATTTTAATCAAATCTACTATATTCTTTTCAACCATATCTCTTACAAAATGGAATTTTATGTCTACATATTTAGTTCTATCGTGGTATACTGGATTCTTACTCAGATGAATAGCACTTTGATTATCAGTATACAACCTGATTGTTTCATTTCTGAAACCAATTTCACCAAGTAGGCCTCTCAGCCAAAGTCCTTCTTTTACAAAGATCACAAAAAGAATGTATTCGCCTCAGAGAAGAAAGTGCTACAATCTTTTGCAGTTGGAATTTCCATCTTATACAACCATCACAAAGAGTAAAAACATAAGAGTAAGTGGATCTTCTTTTATCCAAATCACCTGCAAAGTCAGAATTAGTATATCCCTTTAAGATTACCTATTCATCATTTCTACTGAATTTTAAACTCAGATTACCTGAACCTTTTAAGTATCTAGTATCCATTTCATAGCAATCCAGTATGTTTCACCTGGATTGGCCATGAATTTGCTTAAGATACTTATAGCATGAGCCAAATCAAGTCTGGTACAAACCATAAGGTACATGATAGAGCCAACTTGTGTTAGCATAAGGTACCATGTTCATTCTATCAATTTCTTTTTCTGTTTTGGGTGATTGCTCATTAGAAAGTTTAAAATGATTTGCTAAAGGTAAAGTAACAGGTTTAGCATCATTCATTGAAAATTTTTCTAAATTTTTTGAAATATAGGAAGTCTGATTTAAGTAAAGGATACTATTTACTCTATCTCTTTTGATTTCCATTCCTAAAATCTTTTTTGCTTCTCCTAGGTCTTTCATTTCAAATTCAGCCTTTAATTTTTCTTTAATAAGTTCAATTTCTTTCCTATCATGACAAGCTAATAGCATATCATCAACATATAAAAGTAGAAACACGAGTTATTGTCATTAGAGCTTTTATAAAAGAAACAAGGATCAAAATTACTTTTGTTAAAGCTGAGAGTTTGAATATAAGAATTAAACTTTATATACCATTGCTTAGGAGCTCCGCTTAAGGTCATGCAAGGATTTTTAACAGACAAACTTTTTTCGCTTTTTATTAGATCATCAACATAGATAAGGACCGCAAGCTTACCGTGACCAATTCGACGAAAAGTGAAGAATCGGCATTGCTTTGTGAAAACCAACTTCCTCAGGATGAACTAAGTTTGGCATACCATACCGTGGAGATTGTTTTAACCCGTAAATGGATTTATGAAGCTTGCACACTTGTCGGATCATTAGATTGGGGATGACCGAGGTAGCTTCATGTAAACTTCATCTTTGAGATCGCCATGTAAAAGGCATTTGTAACATCCATTTGATATAGAGGCCATGTATGATTGATAGCAAGATAACAACACCTCATGTGTTCATTTTTGCAACAGAGCAAAGGTTTTCTTGTAATCTACTCCATATGTTTGAGTAAAACCACGAGCCACTAACCGAGCCTTATGTCTCTCAACTGTCCCATCGAATGAAACTTAGTTTTATACACCCAACGGCTGCCCTGCCTTCTTTCCTTTGGGAAGCTTGATAATACTCCATGTTTTATTGTCATAAAGAGCACGAAGTTCTGCTATGGCTTCCTTCCATATCTCGAGAACGCCTCTTGATAACTTTGTGGTTCATGAATAATATCAAGATTGCTAAGAAAAGCAGCATGAGAAGGTGAGAATTTTTATAATTGTTGAAGTTGTTCAAAGGGTACTGGCGATTAAGTAACATAGTCAAGTAACCTTGATGGAGGATGGCGTTCACGTGCAGGATTTCTTCAAGTGAAGCACGGGAGTGCACTAACTCTGGGTTAAATGCGAGTTTTAGCAGAACAGACAGGCTTTGGGTTTATCACATCCTGTGGTTCTTGAATATGGGGATGGCTACGACTAATCGCATTCAACACCAAGGACATGACTAGCCTAGGAAGCAAATCATGAACAAACTCCCCGCTATCACTATCTAATTTTCTTGTGAAATAAGGAGTTGTTTCATCAAACCTCACATCCTCGATACTATGATTTTTCTATTAGTAGGATTGTAGCATCGATACCCTTTTGTGTAGATGAATAATCCAAAACACACATACTGACTCTAGGATCGAGTTTGTCATGATGAGAAGATTGGGTGTGAACAAAGCGTGAGTAGCAAGACTCTTAAGTGTGATAAATTTATTTTTCGATTCTTCAACACTTCATAGGGTGATTTGAATCAGACACTACTAGCGTCTATTAATAAGATATGTGGCGGTGAGTACACCTGAGACCAAAATTTCTTAGGAACATGCATTTGAAACATGAGCTCTTGTTTTCTCAAGTAGGTCACGGTTTTTCTCTCGGCTATTCCATTTTGTTGTGGTGTACCAACCAAGTTGTTCTTGAAGAATGCCGTGTGTGCTCAAGTATTGTGACATATTATGGGACATATATTCAGCGCCATTATCGGATCTTAAAATATGAATATGAGATGAGAATTGATTGATAACAAGTCTATGAAAATCTTTAAATACACTCGCAACTTCATGTTTAAATTTCGGAAGATACAACCAGTGATCCTTGTAAAATCATCCACAAAGGTTACAAAATACCTATATCCATCGAATGACTTAAGAACAGGACCCCGGATGTCTAAATGGACAATTTCAAATAGATTACTAGTCCTAGATATGGAAGAAACAAAGTTAACTGGTAAATTTAGACAAATGGCGGACATCACATTTGTTTTGGTTTTTACAAAAACTGGAAACAAAAAAGACAGCACTTTTCGGATGGATGAGCGGTCGTTGGTGCCAAATTTGTTGGTCCTGTGCTAAACTCAAACTAACTTGAAAAACTTTAGGAACCTTGGGATCCTTGGATAGATAATAGAGTCCATTCAAAAAGAAACCTTCACCAATCGTCTTGTTGGTGGTGAGATCCTGAAAATGACATTGTGAGGAGAAAAGATGGCTATGCACTTTAAAGAATTTGTGATTCTTCTAATAGATAAGAGTTGAAAAGGAAATGAGGGACATACAAAACGATATGGTTTGAAATCAAATTTATTTTTCCTTTCCCAAGATAAGCACCCTTTCCATTTACTCTGACACTTGAGAAGGAGTGGATATTTTTCAAAATCATGTAAATTTTAAGTTGATTTGTCGTGTGATCCGTGGCTCTGAATAAATAATCCAATAATCATGCATAAAACCAACATTAAGAGCGATTGAGAATGAATTTAAGATACCAAGGACATCTCCTTGTGGTACAATCGGTTTCAAGAAAACCAAGAAACTTGCAAGAAGAGTGTATGATTTTTGCTTCGGGATGATCGTTTCCTCACACTCACGGCATTTGTTTCTTATGAAGATAGGCTGCAATTCACCGATCAATCTGCTGGATTGCGGTGAAATTCGCATTCTCTCGAGAAGATGCGGTTGTATGGTTTGCTTTGGTGAAGAATTGTTCCCACTCTATGAGGACCTTTGCTTTCATTCGAATTTTGGCTTTAATTCGGATGGAGAATCCAACATCTATCTCTAATATGTCCAACCCCATCACAATAGTTGCATTTAGGTCGTTTGCCCTTGTAGACTCTCTCTTAATACGCTGTAATTGAAAATAGGCCTAGTCTCGGACATATTAGTCTTGGCCTCTATATTCATCACCTTTTTCGACCTCTTCTCTTTGAATGGTAGCACGACACTAGTGAATGAAGGAAGCTCGAATTCATTAGGATGTGACTTATCGGTCTTCAAATTCGAACTAATACTCGACAAAGTTGAAAGATCTTGTCTTCCTCGGCTCTTTTCAACAATACATTAGCATCTATGGTATGGGGTCGATAAACATCTAACTTATTCCACATGCTTGTCAAGTTGCCAAGATGTTGAACAAAAGTCTTGTCCTTTTGTTGTAAGCAAGCAATATCTCTCTTTATTTGAAAAACACAGCGAGTTGTTTTGATTTCCATACATTTCTTTGACATGCTTCGAGATGCATAGAAGATTTTGAATAATCGAAAATCTCGGCAATCTTGCGTTCTATGGAATTGAGCACCAAGACATGACCAATTGATCCTTGCATAGTTTTCAACTCAAAACCTTTTGGTTGAGACATGTAAATGACTTCATCAAGATCACTATTCAAAAAGCGTTTTAACATCTAACCGATCCAATCCCTAATTAAATTGAGCAAGGTTAAAGTAAGAAGAATTCGATAGAATTGTATTTAGCAACCGGAGAAAAAATTTCATTAAAATCAATCCTTCCTTTGGTAGACCCCGCTTAGCCACTAATCTTGCTTTATACCTTACTCTATGTGAAGCATGCTCTCCTTCTTTAATCTTATAGACCCATTTGCAATCTATAATTCTTTGGTCCTTTGGTTTATTAACTAAGGTCCAAGTATTGTTCTTTAATAAGGAATTCATTTCATCTTTGCATAACATCGAGCCAAAACTTTAAATTCTTTCCTAGGTTCTGACTTCTTCATAAGAGTTTGGTTCTCGAACTAATCGGATCTAAAGCGAGAAAGAAGGTTACAAAATCTTCATTACTTACTATAGAAGAAGAAAATCTTATTCTTGTCTCTCTATCTCGCTATGTTGATAATCGCTTAGGTCGATTGATTTTTCTTGATCCCGATTTTCACTTATATCCCCTTCGCATCGATTTAAATCAGTGAATAGTCTCCACCTCAAGTATGAGCTTCTTGTATAGTTTCATCATTACTTTGAGAGTTCAAATCTTTTGTTTGACAAAACTATCCTTTTCGTGTACATGAAATTTCCTTTCTCCAAGCAAAGTATTTCATTCTCATTAAAGATCACATTTCGCTTATTATGACTTTATAACCCCCTTTGTCTTTCACCCACGTCGTACCTTTTGTTTCTTCACCATATCCCGGAAAAACACATTTAATGGATCTAGGTTCTAACTTACCCTCATTTTGATGAGAGAAGCCAAGACACCCAAAGGTCTTAAGCGCTTCGAGTAATCGGTGGGACTTCTAGACCGCATCATTTCAAAAGTTTTAAAACCAATTGCACTTGAGGGACTTTTATTTATCAAATAGGTAGCAGTTTTTAAAGCTTCCCCCCAAAAGGATTTAGACAAACCTGAGCTTAAAAGTATGAATCTGACCTTATTAAACAAGGTTCTATTCATTCTTTCAGCCACTCCATTTTGCTGAGGAGTGTAAGTCAATCGCTTCGCTGCTTCGAGAATACTACATTCTTTACAAAAAAGGTCAAAATCATAATTGCAAAATTCCAAACCATTAGCGCTTAAAGAACTTTAATCTTCTTATTTGTCGATTTTCAATTAAAGTTTTCCAACTTTGAAATTTTGAAAAGTATCGATTTGGTTTTTTAAAAGAAAAGTCCATAGTTTTCTTGAAAAATCATCTATTATCAAAAGATAAAATCTACACCCACTAAGAGTATTTACGTAAGATGGTCCCCAAAGATCGAATGATGCAGTATTCTAAATAAGAAGTAGACTTGTGAGTTCCAATCATGAAAAGCAACTTACATTGTTTACCTAACACATTCATTCATCGCAGCAATCAAGTTTTTCTATATTATCTTTTCCAAAAGCTCCTTCATTCTTCAAAATTTGAAGACGCTTTTATCGCTTATATGTCTTAATCTTTTATGCCACATAAAGGATTTATCTTTTCGTAATCGATAGCGTATGTGAAGTTGCTATTTGGGGTTTAGCTTTGTATAACATAGATACCACTAGTTTTAGGTGAAGATATGATTTCTATGGTATTAAGGAAGAACTTTACGAGTTCCATTGTGTATCCTAATATCATAATCGACATCTAATTCTCTAAGGAGATTAGATTTCTTTTAGGTCGTGAACAAATCTAATTACGCTTAAAATCAAAATATAACTGTTTTATTCAGAAGCAAAGTAATTTTACCAATTCCTTTGATCTTACAACTCATATTGTTTTCCATTTGAACTCGACCTTCACCGATTTCTAGAAAATCGAAGAAACCATTCTTCGACTCGACATTACGTGGGAAGCGTACATCTGTAATCGAGAATCCAATCATCTATACCACTTACTAGTTGAGGCAACTAGAACTACCCAATTCATTTCTCCATTGTTATCACAAAGCTGAGCGTGAGAGACCTATTCGGAGGGCTTTTCTTTCATATCTCGACATCTTTTAAAACAATCTTTGATCATATGACCGCTTTTCCCACAAGAATAACACTTCTTTCTTTTTCTTTATTTTTATTCTTTGTCTTGCTCTTATCTCAGGTTTATCCAAGAATTTCTACCCTTCTTCACGAAAATTAGAAGTGTGGAGTGCTATGGTTCTTACTTCCCGGTTTTTCTCTCATAAACAACTCCTCACCACTCTTATTTTCTCTCGATCTTCTCTCAATTCAAGATATTTATTTCTTAAAGCGAGTAACTATATCCACGATTAAGTCTCCCTCCCATATTCTAGGGCATTTTAATATCTCTATATTTATCACTTGAGAAATTAAGAAGGGCAACAACTGTTGATCATCGGATAAAATTTCATCACAATTTGCGAATCTTGAATCAATTTAGTAAATTTATCAATATTTTCCTCTAAAGATGAGGAAGTATCAAATTTAATTGTAAAAGCAGTCTTAATAGATAGCATTTGTTTGGCATTGTTTTTATCGGATATAAGTCTTCCAATTTTTTCCATAAAGAATCGGCAGTGATTGTTTCACCCACCTTTCTAATGACACTATCTGGTAAATGAAGAAAGATTGAACTCTAAGCAATTTCATCAAGTTCTTTTCTTCTATAAGGACTGATTTTTGCTGCCCAAGAACAATCAAGAGCAGTAACACATTTTTGTTGTAATAAAAGGGTTCTCATTTTCTGGCGCCAGAGACTAAAATCTCCAGTTCCATTCTACAATTCAACTTCAAATTTATGAGAGGTAGACATTTTTAAGAAAAATGTTTGTTACAACATGATTTTGATAAGTTCTTTTTCCTTTTAGAAAAACAGTAAAAGTTACAAAAACTTATGAGAAACTTTTTCAAAACATACAATTCAAACCGAATGAAAAGATGCTTTATCTCACATCGCCTTGAATAATATCGCGAATTTTAGAGAAGAAGTTTAAGGTTTGAAAAACCACGTTGGGCAAAGTTCTCTCGATTCCCGGATCCTCGTAGGAGATCTTGGACAAAGGTAAACTTTGACAGGATTTTATTACCTTAATAACCTCCCAATCACACGCATGCAATAACAACAAAGAACAAAGTTTACCATATCGAAACCCTAGGTTTCTGATAGTTGAAAATATATGAAGGAAATATAAAAGACAGACAGACGAAGCACCAAGTATTACCAGAAACAAAAGTTAAGTCGCTAAGAATCACCAGGGGGAGTGATTTCACAAAGATCACTACAAGATCAAGATCGAAGAAAGGTTAGATCACAAAGATTCAAGAAACAAGATTCTTTTACGAATCTTGATAAACCATAACAGATCTATATATATAAAAAATGTTTTCGAATTTTTAAAAGAAAACTCTCAAGATCCGTGGTTTTATCGAGGCTCTAATACCATTGAAAGGTCCTCAATGTAATTTGCAAGAACGAAAATAGCAAAAATAGTAAAGAACACGTGAGATTTTTCACCCACTAAAGGGTCCGGATGTTCACATATTCTAAATGCTAGTCACCCGTTGAGCATCTACTAAAAGTAGATATAGCTCCAAACTAAAAATACCACACTTTCACGATTCGTTACAGATTACAATAAATCATACAAAACCGAGTTTATCACGCCATTGTTCACACACTCATGTGAACAATCCTCCTCTCAGATTCTTTACAAAATCACTCAGATTTTGTACACAAAGTAAAAAGAAAAGAAGGAGAAGATAAATATCTATTTTACGTAAAAACTCAAAGAATCAAAGAAGCACAGCCCTATCTCTCGTTTTCTCTCTCGGATGATTTCATCAGAATGAAGAGGATGGTTTATAAAAGAGACAATCAGCAAACCCTCGATCCAACGGTAGTTCCAAGGCCACTTGTCATCATCTGGATTTAAGAAGCCCATTTGCATAAGAAGGCTAGTCCAGATATGAATTTGGGCCGCAAATACTACAGTAGAGTCAGACAACTAATAGAACAGTGAAGTCCAGTCTTCTTCAAACCCAACTCTGAAGCAGATAGCTTAACAGGATCCAACCTTGGAATATGCAGATATTTAACTTGGATGCAACGCAAAACAAATGGCATGTTTGGTGAGAAGGTTTCGACACATTATTAAGGAAGAAAAAGAAGTTGTACTGTCAAGTACGGTTTAAGGCTTTGTACCAAACATGCACTGACAGTCCATGGAGGAAAACCTTGTGTCCAAGTCACAAAATAACTAGTAGTATATTTTTCACTTCTGTTAGTTGCCAAAACGTTTGATTTTTCATTCACCACTTTTTTCTTTGAAATGTATGTTGATGGTTCATGATAACTAAACTATTGCTTATGATTTTCTGGCATTTGTGAAGCTTGTCCATTGGGCTCCTATTGCCCACTAGCAACGTTCAATGTTACCACAGGCTTATGTGACCCGTGAGTTCATATTATTACTAATTCTTTTTCGATTTATCTCATGAACGTATTGCTTGTTCAAGTTATTTATTGATTGATCACTGCAGATATCTTTATCAATTACCCCCAGGGAAACAAGATCATACCTGTGGAGGGGCAAATATCTGGGCAGATGTCAGTAGAGGTGGTGCAATGTTCTGTTCAGCAGGATCATACTGTCCAACAAATACAGAAGAAAAATCTTGCAGCAGCGGGTATTGATCTTTATCCTTACTCTTCGAGAACCAGTGAAGTACAATGTTGGTTGTTTCAACTTTGGTTTGAAAGAAAGCAGAAATTCTAAACATTGAGCTCTTATCTGATCAGATTATACTTTCCCTGCTCTCTACCCTTTTCTCCCTGTTATTTTGACTTTTAAATATCGTTTCTGCTGCTGAGATGTTAATGTCATTTTCTTCCTACCAAAATTTCAGGAATTACTGCCGCATGGGATCTTCATCTCAGACACGTGAGTCTCTAATTATAGTGTGTGTAATTTCATATTTTATGTTCTAGCACATTAAAAGTTTCTTGGCGAAGGACTAAAACTATTTTTTCAACCAATGAATTTGCCACTGATCAATTTCCTGCACCTCTTGCTTCTCTGGTCATCTAACACAGAAAAATAAACTTGCAGGTTGCTACAAATTGACTTCATGTGGCGCCAACACTACTAGGCAGAATATCACTGCATATGGTTTAGTGCTAATTGTAAGTGTTCCTACATAAATTCTATTACCAACAAATACACACTTTGTGGCTGCTTTACTGTTCATACGGTATAATGACATGTTGCATGCCAAGTCCATCTAATCATTTATTGGACATCGACTCTCCTTAGAAGCCAAAAAATTGGATGGGTACACAATGAAACAAGCTGGCAATTTTATTCACCAAATTAGGACTGGGAACTAGCAAGAAGAGTACAACTTTGGAGCCAGGGGGAATTCCAGATTCTCGTGTGAAATCAAAATTTTATCTCATTTGTTCTCCGCCATATATTTGAAAAACTTCTAATCTAAGTTCCTCTATTGCTGAGATTCGCTATATGGAATACTCTCTCTTTTCCCAGCCCCGTCCTGAATTGAAATGATATGTTAATGTGATTGATTAAGTCAATGACTTATCATCGCTCTTGTAAGGTGAAGCTTAAATTATAATTTAAGCTGGTCAAACTGGTCAAAAATAATTTTTATCCATATATGTCGTAAGACCCACAACTTATACACTTTCCATATGATTCATAACTTATAAGAACTTAAAAAATAATTTCTGTACTGCCAAACATGCACGATCAATAAATGTTAAAACTATATAATAGGAGGAAGCTCTTGTAATATCTTCACCTGTGGCTTTTAGACTCTTATTTCTAGCATTCTTGTTAAGTTTGGTAGAAAATCATGCTGCTTTAATGACCAACTCATAAGTTGTCTAAGAATAATAAAATTAAGAGCAATTGTGTGGATCCTTTATACTCTAATTCTAATCTCGGTTTTTGCTGACTGATTTACTGCAGTTATATTAGAATATTCATTATGGATATTTATTACGAGCATCTTCTGATGCAACCACAACCAACGGCTCAAAATTTCATCTCATTATTGCAGGCTGCCACAAGTACTCTTTTGTTCATCTTCTATAACTGTTCTGAGCAAGTTATCATCATTAGGGAAAGGAGATACGCCAAATCGAGGGAAGTTGCAGTGAGAAGTGTAAAGGATAATGTTCAAACACAGGCAAGGTGGATAGCCGCAAAAAAGCAGTTAAGAAGAGAGCAGTTGAGATGCAATCTCAACTTTCCCCGCACGTTCTCTCGTAGAAATATCA
Source organism: Forsythia suspensa (assembly GCA_023638005.1). NCBI lineage: Eukaryota > Viridiplantae > Streptophyta > Magnoliopsida > Lamiales > Oleaceae > Forsythia > Forsythia suspensa. The sequence goes on along the minus strand of CM042674.1, from coordinate 29,998,228 downwards.
TCATGCCTAACGAGCATGTTAGAATACTGAACCAAACAGAAGTTGAAAGAGATGACTATTTGCATCACTACCTTCAGCCTTATAATTCTAGTGCATCTCAGCAATTTGATGCTGCATCTGAAGGAAGGGAAACAGAACCCTGTGATCTGTATGAGATTGAAGAATGTTCTGATAGTTTCAAAGATTCAAATCCAGACATCAAAGATACAGAAATCAAGAAAAAGTCAAAGGAGAAACATATTCGTACAGATACACAAATTTTCAAGTTTGCATATGCTCAACTTGAAAAGGAGAAAGCTCAACAGCAGCCGAACAAGGACCTTACCTTCTCTGGAGTGATTTCAATGGCAATGCGTAATGAGACAAGGAGAAGGCCTAGAATTGAGATTGCATTCAGAGACCTTACCGTTATGCTAAAACAAAAGAAGAAACATCTCTTGAGCAATGTCACTGGCGAAATCAGGCCTGGTCGCATTACTGCTCTCATGGGTCCATCAGGGGCTGGAAAAACAACTCTACTTTCAGCTCTTGCTGGAAAAACTGTTGGATGCACAACAACTGGCTTAGTTCTTATCAATGGAAAGGTGGAATCAATCCGCTCATATAAAAAGATTGTTGGCTTTGTGCCACAGGATGATGTTGTGCATGGAAATTTGACCGTGGAGGAGAATATATGGTTCAGTGCAAGGTGCAGGTAATTAAATTCTCTGTTTTAGTTGTTATATGAGCGCCTCGAAGATAAACACACTATTTGTGACTAATATTTTTAACTCTCAGCCAACAGAAAATATAGTCATCACTTGTAAAAGGTTCATCCTAAGAGCTTGTTTGAATTCACTTAAAATTTTGCTAAAAAGCTGAAGTCAAAGTCAATAATTAATTTTAACCACTCATTTCGTGGACCCACAATTTTTCAACCACACATTTCATCAACTTTTATCAACTATCACAAAAAATCTGATTTTAATCAAAATCAAACACACCCTAAATAACCATGACATTAACAAACACAACTTTGAATTGTGATACAAGAGTAACGTAGGAGGAAATTAAATATTCTTGACCAGCTATGCCATCTCCATGGATGGATCCAAAGGAACACCAGCAACAACACAACTGCTCTGCTTCAGTCATATATGTAGGTTAAGGAGTGCATTGCAACATAAGCCTTCACAAATTTAAGCACAAAATAAGGAAAACTATCCGAAGGAAACCGAATAAGAGATGAGATAGAATCAGGAAATAGGAATAGAATATGTACAGTGGATTTTCCGACAATACATAAGGTGGGAGTGGAATTATAGTAACAAGGGCAATACAATTTCCAACAAATTCTTTCATACCAAATGCTTGCTATTGTCATCGTTAATCATGGTCACATAGAACATAATTGACCTTGAAATCTGTTGTAAACATTTCAGGGACTTTTTAGGCTTCTGACAATGACATTATGATGGGCTTGAAACTCTTGAACATAAACATCGTGTTTCATGTGTTGCTCTTGGCATTATTCTTTCTTGCCAAATTCTTCTGTTATAAAGTCACTTCTTCTCTTATGAATTGATTCTAACAAACCTTTGTGTTTTGAAATGATTGAAGATTGTCAGCAGATTTGTCAAAGGTAGACAAAGTCCTTGTTGTTGAAAGAGTCGTTGAGTCTTTGGGCTTGCAGCCAGTACGGAACTCTTTGGTTGGAACAGTTGAGAAGCGAGGCATCTCTGGAGGACAGAGAAAGCGTGTAAATGTTGGTTTGGAGCTGGTAATGGAACCTTCTCTTTTATTCTTAGATGAACCCACATCAGGATTAGACAGCTCATCTTCTCAGCTCCTTCTTAGAGCACTAAGACGTGAAGCACTGGAGGGGGTTAACATAGTCGCAGTTATCCACCAACCGAGGTAATATTTAACTATCCCGTTTCCTTGATTCTCCAGAAATCTATTCTATTTCTGTATTCTAGTTTGGTTTTCTCATTATATCAATATGAACTTTCCAAATTCTTCTTCCTTTATATTTTTAGCCCACTTTTGACAAAAGATACGATGGGAGTGTTTCTTGTGGCGAGAGATTTCTACCGGCTGTGAGATTAACTTTTAGGATTAGAGATTCTAACTACTTAAAATGTTGGGACTCAGGTGAAAAGGAATTCCTGCTCATTGCTTTCGTCATGGGAGCCCTCTTATTGCAGCCTTAATTTTGTTGTTTTAGGCATTGTCAACCATTGGTTTCAAGAAAATGCTTTCTTTGATCAAATTTGTCACCATAAAGAGAAGGAGTGATCTTAAGATACATGTAATGGTATGAATTAGAATGCTCGCTCAATGTAATATAGAGATGATCTACTTCATGAGAACTGCTGCAAACTTAGCTTAATTACTGTCAGAAAATGAAGTTAAAAAATGAATTTGGAAGTCAAGATACTGTGCAAAGTATTTCTTCTTTGTGTATTTTACAATAATTAAAATTCCTGGGGATATCGTACATTTATGTATTGGTAAGACTGTTTACTATTTCATGAAAGCTTGATCTCTGCCCAGATGAACTATATAGCCTAGAGAAACATGAAAGAAAAAGAAGAGCTTGGACCACCCATGTGTAAATCTATCATACTAGCCTCATTATTCTGTCAATAACCGTGGGATCACTTTCCTTTTACAGCTACACCTTGTTCAACATGTTTGATGATTTGATACTTCTAGCAAAAGGAGGTCTTACTGTCTACCATGGGCCAGTCAGGGAAGTCGAAGAATACTTTGCACATCTCGGTGTCAATGTCCCAGGCGTGTTAATCCTCCAGACTATTTTATAGATGTCTTGGAGGATGATTAAACCAAGCACAAGCTCGAGTGTGAGTTACGAAGAACTCCCTCTTAGATGGATGCTTCATAAAGGTTATCCTTTACCTCCAGATATGCAAAAGAAGTTTTCTGGACTTATGCCTGAGGTGGATGTCAGTTCAACATATCAAGGGAACTCTGCTAGTTTTGGGACTGAACAACTATCCTTTTGGGGAGAATTGTGGCAAAATGTAAAGTACAAAGTGGAAGCAAGGTGTGATGTTGTTCTGAACAATTTCATGAGGTCAAAGGACTTGTCCCAGAGGAGAACTCCTAGCATTTTCCAACAATATATATATTTCCTTGGAAGGTAATAATTTGAAATTTCTCTGTTGGTCAAAAATTCCCCTCTTTACTTTCTTGAAAAAGTTAATTGTATGATACGTCCACGTCCCCTTTCAAAACCAGCATTTGATGGTACTATACTTTCCCGAACAGAAATTTTGTTGCCCTTCCGGTGTTGACTGCTTCAATTGCTCCCTTTTTAATTACATTGATATACACAAGTGAGATAAATTTAGATCAATTTCAATTCAAAGCTACAATTTTGACCGTCAAGATAACTTATCCACTGCCTTGAGAACTGTAATCGTGTAGCACTTTGTTAATTTGGCTTTATCAAAGGCTATATTTTGGAAAAATGTCTTGGGATTTCAATGAAATAATTTTATTTGATACTGAATTTCAAATTGTGTGAGAATATGTGAATATTTACACAGGGCACCATAATTTCTTGTAAAAGTTAAGGTTCATTAACCCAACGAAATGAGAAGATCCTAAGCCACTTTGTACTACAAAATTGTCTACCTAGTTTCGCAACCTAGCTTCCTCACGCAATGACTTGGGATCGAACTTTTACATGAGGAAGTTGGGAAATAATGCTAATGCTACCTTTTTGGTCTTAAAACTCAATTGTTTTTCCATGTCTGATAAATCATATTTCTGATATTATATGTTATCATACTCATCTCAGGATTGCTAAGCAGCGACTACGAAAGCACGAATCCAAGCAATAGATTATCTTATTTTGTTACTTGCTGGCGCCTGTTTGGGATCAATTGCCAAAGCAAGTGATGAAAGCTTTGGTGCACCTGGTTATACTTACACGATTATAGCTACTTGTAAGTAGAAAAAACTTTAATCGACATCTCGATTTTCTTTGTTAATAATCTGGATCTCATCTTCATTTGTCATTAATACAAATGATTAGGATTATGCATTAAATTCTCGTAATTCTTTCACTAGGATCTTAATAACAATTTTAGACTTGATACATTTAGATTTGAATTATGCCGTTGCAAGTGATAATATTTAATAGTTCAGTATAAACTCTTTGCGTGTATTGCTCACGTAATACTTTCTTATTTATTACAGCTTTGCTGTGCAAAATTGCGTGACTCTGAGGACATTTTCTCTGGATAAGTTACAATACCGTGAAGAACGTGCTTCTGGCATTAGTACACTCGCTCACTTTGTTGCGAAAGACACAATAGACCATTTCAATACACTGATTAAGCCACTGGTGTACCTCTCCATGTTCTTTTTCTTCAGCAATCCGAGATCTTCCTTCTTAGATAATTACATTGTTTTGCTCTGCCTTATTTATTGTGTGACTGGTATAGCTTATGCATTGGCCATCTTTCTTGAACCCGGCCCCTCTCAGCTGGTAAGTAGCACCCCCTCTATAAGGCTTTTACTTTGTCCATTTCATGCATGTTTGGTACACAGAATAGTACTAGACAGTATAACAAACAAGATTTTATCTTTTTCATCATAAATATGTACTTTTAATCCTCTCTACCAAACATGCATTTTACAAATTAGATATCTGCTGAGCTGACTTTAATCCTTCCACATTATGCAGTGCTCTGTTCTTCTACCTGTGGTTTTGACTCTCCTTTCAACTCAGCCTAAAGATAGTAAATTTATGAAGATTGTAACAGACTTGCTTTATCCAAGCTGGGCCTTAGAAGCATTCATTGTCTCAAATGCAAGAAGGTAGGTTTGATTGCCTTCTCCTTTCCCTTCCATGAACTTGTGATACAAATTATTCAGTACATTTACTTGGAGAATATTTGATTCCTCATCTTAGGCCATTGGTATTTGGGAAAAGACCATTAATGGCTTAAAGATCTGGATGATGCATATACGCATAAGCACACACGTGCACTCGTTCACAGACCAAGAAATGCATGTTGTGCATGCAACTTGACTAGTTTGGGAATGGATTGTCCAGGAATTCAATTTGGGGACAAGAGGGAGTTTTTTGAGATTAATCAATCAGAATTTAAATTTAATACTCATTTAAATGCACTGATCTTAGTTTTTAGGTCAAGTGTGAGAAAATATGCAATTATTATCCTATTATGCGTGTAAACTTGAAACAGCAGTTGAAGCTTCTTCAGTCTCTTGATTGGAGATTAACAGTTTTGCAATTGTTGCGAAGTCTAGAAACTACAATCCCAGCAATGCCAATTTTTCTTAGGAGAAGGATTACCATTCATACTTAATATTTCTTCCTAAAATTAAATAACCAAATTCTTATGATCTAAACACCTTGTCGGAAATTCATTGTCGGCTAGCTTTTACCACTCAGTCTTCCTAGTGTTTCGCATTTAGATCATTGAAAGGGAAAGGTTTCATAAGATTGAGCATTTGAATAGTGAACACTGAATGTTGAAGAAATAAGTACTAAAAATAAATACTAAATTATATATGGAAACTATTTCTTAAAACTGAAATTTCTAGCATTGGTTGTAAATGAAAATTGATCCCTAAAGAGTTCCTAAAAACAAGGCTGATAGTTGTACTGCAGATTGAAATATCACTAGAGCTTTCCTTTCTATCTTTCACAATTGATTTTATTACATACCTGTCAGTTTGAATCATTACATAACTTTGGTATCATAAGCTCTTGTGAAGAAAAACTATTTCATGGTGTAATAAGAAATTATCACAAATCATTTGAGCATCATAAGGATGAAAAAAATTGTTTATAAAACAATGTAGTGTGTTGTAAAAGAGCTAGAGTGAAACAGAAATTGACCTCATACTTTCCTACATATAGAATAAAAAATACCAAAGATAATGAAAGCATATCAGGATTGACCCACAAACTTACTTTGATGCGAAAGGCAAGGAAACACAAACACTCATGGATGAACCTGAAGAAACATTAAAATTAGTTAATAGTAAGTCGAAATTGGTTATTAAGATCGAGATGCATAAAAATTAGTGTTGAGCACATAAATACAAATAAAATTTCTCTTTTCTTTAATAGCTTAAGCTTTTAGATGAGCTATATCATATTATTAAAAGATTTTTTTTTTGGCACAATTACTTTTAAACTTACAGTATTATGGTGTGGCTCATACAACAGCGTTGTGGCGCACTCCTTAGAACCGACTATGATCTGCATCATTGGGCTCTTCAGATATCCTTTTGATGCTTGCGGTGGAGCTTGTCGAGCTTTAGCTTTCTTCTTGGTATGTTAACTTTAGAAAAGAAGTGAGTTCACCTTCATTCTATTGGCACTCTATTTCACTGTGCAAAAGCATAAGCTTCTACTATTGCTTGAAATGGAATGTTGGTCCCTTAGTTAATGACACTAAATAGATTGCTATGTTTATGGGATCTAATTAGATCCCTTATACGAAGCAAAGTACTTATTAACATTTTTCTTTTTTTCGTGTTACTTTTTCTTGATTAGCTCTCTTTGTAAATTGATAGTATAGGTTAGGGGTGGGCGCGGTCCAGTTTTGTTCGATTCCGAAGAGAACCGAACCAAGATCCACTAGTTACTTTCGTCCACCCCTAGTATAGGTATTTGATTCTTTTTGTATAAAAAACGGAAGGATATTATGTACAGACCTTTGTTTTCTATACAAGTACAATATTCAAAATTATATAAGAATATTTAATTAGTTACTTCCATGTCCGTTGTAAGTTGTGGTGTAGGTATGATTACTGAATTGAATTGAATCATTGAAAGATGAAATGATTAGAATGGGTATTCTTGTTCATAATCACTTATTTACAAACTCTTGATTTTAGCTTTTATCACTAATACTATCTAGTTTACCTAACTAAACAAGTTATTATCGTGTTCCGACAGCCTCTTGCAAACCCATTCTGCTTGATTATGTTGAATGAAGATAATTACGCAAAACAAACCTCTACCAGCCTCAAAACATGAGCTTCACCAAAAAGCAGAGGAAAAGAATACACAATGCTTATTTACCTATTGCTAAACACTTTTGTTAAACCAATAAAAACAATAACGGAAGTCCAATGAAAGTATTATATTTGTGTCCAGGAGGACGAATATATGCAGCTCTTACAGCATTACGAGGCCCAAATATAACCCAATAGTGTGAATTGCTACATTTTCCACATTTTCAAGATTCAAACTTGTTAAAATTCAAGATTCTTCCTCAAGATTTAGATTTAAAGTATCAATGGATCCTTTCTTTACTCCCTCCCACGAGCAGCCAAAAACTCCTCAACGCTACCAGGTGCTCCGAACCACCCCAACCGATCAGCGATCAGGTGCAGATTATTGCATTCATCACATTTAGCCACCACTACGCCTTTATCATACGATTCACGACAAACTGTCTTCACAGATCTGGTATCACAAACTTTGCATGTGAAAATCATGGCAAGATCGTGTCTTTCAGATACCTGCAAGTAGATTTTACACTGTGTTTAGCAGTGTTCTCATCATTGATTGAACTCACAACAAGTTTAATTTCATCCACATCGTTCTTCGAGCTGGAACTTTCATGTCCACCTTCCGGATCAACAGTTGGCGTACCGACTTCTGCGCGTCTGAATTCTTCTAGTAAAGTTTTCATATCTGTAGGAGAATGAGTTTGCAGAGACAAGAAAATCCTGCGGCGTTCTGCAGCAAATTGCAAAAATAAAATAAAAATGATGAGTGATTAATTACATATATAGTTAGTTTTCTGCATTTGGATAAAATAGGGAAATTAGCATCCCAATACATTTGGAAAAGAAGTTGGAAGGGTCATGATATAGTAATTAGCGTCCTGTCCCGTCCCGTCCGTCCCTGTATTACTTTGTTTTTCCCCTATTAGTTTCACTACCAACAGTAATATAGCTATAATAAAATTCCACATCCTCACAATAAACTATGCTCTATCTCATGATTTCTCTCATTCCCTGACAGGCAGAGGCAGGAATTTTTAAAACACAAGGTAATGACACGAGAAAATCAAGATAGACCATATGATAGTTCTCTTTGATATTCTTTACATAACAAAAATGTACTGCTATGTACTCTCTTGGAAATGCAATCTATTTGGTTAATGAAAGATAAGGTAATTATATCTCATTCAGTGATGTTACCGCGCTTGCATTGTTCAAAGTTTTTTAATCGGCAATGTTGACCTAGAATCTTTGTGGGACCCATTATCAATATCAACACTGGATTGAATCTCCCTGCTATGAACTTTTTTTTTCTGCACACTCAACACAAAATAGTCAGTTAGGATAAGCAGCCGGAGTGACCACCATATGCGTCCGACGCTCAAGTTAGGATTCATACTTTGTTTGAATTGTTTTAACTTAAGGATAACTTATAAAATATGCTCACAGAAAATGTATATATAGAATTCAAAGATTGCCAAAGAAAAACTTACCTTCTTTATCCAGAGTTTCCCCTTATTTATAGTAGGAGTTCTGATGGACTAAAGACCTTTAACTTCTCCACGTGTTTGATTTGACTTGTGTCTTTCATATAATCAATGTAACCATTCTTTTATAAGTCTGCTTTTGTATTTACGAGTAATAATTTTCTTCTTAGCTACACTCTTTGTTCTCGACATGCTATCGAACATCATTCTTTCTTGTTGTCCCATTAATTAGTCACGCGCTTAGTTCGGACTTCACTTAAAGTTCCTTCAAAGCGATTACTCCGGATGCTTGTGAGAACAGTCCGAATGGGCCTAAGGTGTCTCCCAAGTGTCACTGCCTAGCTAGTCCTTGCTAGAGCTGAGTTGGCAACTAAGGTAACATTTCATGTGTGATTTGGACATATCACCAAAAGGTGTAACAATAGTCCTCTAAGCCCATGACTTAGTCATTTATGCAAGTTTAAGGGCTTAACTAGTCAGATACCGAAGTACGATGCCTTTCCGTGCTTGAATTAATTGGATTCAGACTGGAGCATAGTTTAGGAGCCAGAGTTATTCTCCTCTAGACCTCAATAGCTATGACAAAAATATCCAGAGCCAATGCACCATGCACTTGATATCGTAATGATCAGGTTAGTTCAAGAGTGACCATTGAATGGATTGATGAGTTATGAATCGGCGAAACACTGCATATTCCCAAGATTAATGACGGCTTGCAATGATGACCTGGGGGTGTGGGAAAGTAATGATGGGGTTTTAAGCGGCTGATTAACTTCTAAGATATGCGGTTGTACTCGCGCGTGATGTACACCAGTGAATCTGAACCGCTAGGTACTATTACAAGTTTCTGTTTTTTATTTTTAACCGTCCAGATCAAAGGACACGTGGAGTGTTCAGATTTTCTACGTAAGAAAATGAACGGCAGGGATAGAGTTCAAACTTCTATATAAGTTCTAGGGCATTCCATACTAGCTTTTTCACGTTATTTTGAAATATCCAGTGCATTCGAAGAAATCCCAGCTTTTTTCAAATCAAAAGACTTTTTTTTTCTGCCAACAAGATTTGCTTCATTTGCTCCATTTTCGACCGTTTATCAGAGCAAATTTGTCCGTTTCAAGGAGAAAGCCATCCAGAAGCCCATTATAATTCAAGAGGTACATTTTCACCTTACTTAGTGCGTGTGTTTAATTATAATTTCTCATACCTTTTGTATTTTAATTTCTACTCATTTCAAAGAGATATAAACTCCTACCACCACAAGATGGTTGATAGTGGCGGTAGTAATTTGGAGAAGGTTGGGGATCACTCCGGGTAATAATAGTTATGGTAGAGTCTATTAGGGCCGTCAGTTCCATTTCTAAATGGCCTTCAATGCCAATTAATTTAAATGATTAAAAATACGTTAGCAGTGTGCGGTGTAGAACAGATCAATCCTTAATAGACACATTATGGGGTTTGTTGGTACAGTGCGCGCCCCAGATGATGGTCTGGCTGGTTGCGTTACACAGGACACAGACACCTTGCGTCTTTAATTTGGCCGCAGAGATCGTCATATGAACCCGATTTGTATAAATTTTCCAATTAGTCGCATCAAGTGAACGGTTTTGTATAAAATTTAAAGAAAAAATTACAATTCGTACTCGGTTATATACATATTTTATGATTTATACTACAAAATTCACAATTTCTACCACAAATTAAGAAAAGTTAAAAGAATGATGAATTTCTACTTTGACGCAGATTTCTTACCTAAATGAAATAGGTTGGGTTCTTGTTGAAATGGATTAGATTCTAGTTGAAATCTTCTCTTTTTAGCAGACAAATGAATTTGAAATCGTTTGAAATGATTATAAGCGGAGAGAGAGACAAGGTTAAATTTGGTAATTTACACACAGAATAGGTGAGCGGCCATTTTAGAAATTAGTAAGGTCACACATTGACCATTCGACACCATTCTCACTTGTCCCCTACCATAATGTCTTTTAACCACGGACTGAAAGCCGTAGGGACTTAGCTCAAGTACGGCAATAAGTGAGTTCGAGACATGCCATGCTACTCGTTTTCCATACTCTTTTAAGTTATTAAAATAAGTGAGCGAAAAGAAATGGAAACTGAGAAAGGTGAAGGTTTGTACTACCTCACACCAGGAGCCAGGTGCCCGGTTATCACCGACCGTCCTTATCTATCAAACACTTGGAAGCCAGATGATTATGGACGGTCGAATGCTGGCGTTGCCTTCCTGGACCCAGTCCCAAAGTCGCTAACCAGGATACTTATCTACTGTGAAAATGAGTCTAGTTTGGCCTAAATATTTTCGCACTTGTTGTTTACCAATTTTCATTTTCATTACTATTGGCACCATTATTGTTCATTATATTAAGCTGAGTTCCGTATGTGTGGGGAAGGTGCCCGCATTTTTGGTGGTCGATAGGTTGTCGCGCCTTGAGAAGAATTTCTCCAACATCATCTGCACCGGGCTATCTCTTTGTTAGCTAAAAGCTAAAAAGCGCGGGTAAGTATTTTGCCGAGTTGTATTTAGTGATTCGATTTAGGTTCCTATTTTTTAACATCATTTGCTCTTTTCATCAAGTTCAAACTCTTTTGCTAGATAAACCTAGCGATCTTGCTTTACCGAAAAATTCTTCGATATGAGGAGAAGGCGGATAAAGGTAGAAGTGGATTCTTGCGAGTATGGGTCCCAAGCATCGGACATTTGGCGCCCGGTAACCTCGTCCTGGCAAAACCTTTGGCTCCGGCCATGTCTACCTAGGGCCTTCAACTCATGCGTCTAAAGCATAAAGTTGGGAAAGCGAAGACACGTGAGTTGAAAAAAAAATGAAGGATAAAGTTCATTATCCTCTGCTGTTGCATCCGCTTGGAGTGTCTTCAATGCCCTTCAAGGGCGATGAAGACTTAAAGTTACGTTGAGAAAAAGAAGGCGCTCTAGAAGGTTAAAAGACCACATCTTGTTTCATCAGTATTTTTCTCATCGGAGGGAAGCACAGGATGCTCATGTAACCACATTGAGCCCGACCCTACCGGGCTTGAAACTTCTTGTTTCTCTCGAATGGAGCACATAAGAAGGTTTTTTAGATGAGAGAGGCAATAGAGATATCTCTGGATGTCTTGAATATAACTCTTAGGATCACGCATCAGCGACGCGGTGGTAACTTCATCTTGGATCAAGGATGGGTAGATACTCGACGACAACTGCGTGACCTCGAACTTTTATAATGAGCCATGGAGGTCGGTCGTTGATGTTAATAGAAAAGAGTTGAAATGGAGGTTTGTGACAAGAACTAACGAAAAACTCAAGAGCGACCTCTAGAATCTTTGATAAGGTCACAGAGAATCGGGATTGCCAGGGATCAAATGGAGTTGGCTCAAGGGTCCGTATCAGGCGAAGAAGAGGTGAGGACGCCAGGAAGACAGGACAAGCTCGAGGCGATCTTGGCAAGCTGCGAGGCGATATGGGTGAGTTTTCAAAAATATGACCATGCCCAATCAATCGCGAGAGGTGCCCGAGGCTTTAATGGGCCTACAACTTTTCATGGAGGACGGGCTAGTAGATAAGATAGCCCAATTGGAGAAAGCGGTGAAGTCACTAAAGGCAGAGTGCTCGAGGCTGACATCTGAACCTTAAGTTGAAAAGAGGCGGCTGTGCAGGGTGGTGAAAGGCTAAGTGGAAAACTTTAAAATCGAGTTTGGGTTTTCTCGGACTCTGAAACCTCAATTCCTTCTTAAATCAACTTTGGGCGTGTGGTGCTCTGCGAGCTAAAGAGCTTAATCAGCTGTGGATGTTTATGTTGTAGAAGGCGACTATCGACCACAGGGCGATCTCTGAGAAGATGGGGAGACCATCCCTCCACTAATGGAGACATGGTGAGGAGCACTTTTATATTTTATCTTTTGAAAACCTATTGTAACATTTCACTTTGAATGAATTATCAACTTTTGTCATAAAGCTTGTGACCCCCATTTAATGTTACGTCTTGATTTTCTGTTAAATTCGTCAAGTTCTGATCCACAATTAAATAATCTGCGAAGGGGCATAAGCTTCGGCTAAGCAATTTCCTCGGCCGAGTGGCATATAAGGAGGTTAATTTTGTTTTTAAGTATAGGTGCTTGTGCTGGCGTAATTGATGAGATATGTTTAAGGAAGAGCTTTGATGACTCCAGCGTGCCTGTTGGAACAACAACTCTGCGTGATAATATAAAGTAGGTTGATGGTACAAACACTCGGTCAAAAGGAACAAGTGGAATAATAAGTAAAAAGTGATTCATTCATTACCATTTCCCATCGCCGAGGACATAAGATGAATCGAGACCATAATTATGATGATGCGCTTTAATATTTGAGGCAAGTGTAAGTGCTTCGAAAAAACACGGACAATTTAGACATTTACAACTACTTGAGTTGGTCAACTCGTTCGACTTAGGGGGTTTTATGTTCCTATTCGAGGATTGCGTAACAATTAATGACATATAGCTAATCTCGATTAAATATTATTAAAATATTGAAGGTAACTAACCTGAAATAAATTTAACATTATGTCTGCGGAAAACCTTATTCTTCGAGGCGATTGCTCCGGGCTATAAGTATATCATTCAACATAATCGGGTAAAATATTATGATAATTAAAGTTATTTCAACATCACAAGTAGCTTTACTCATAATATGCTGAGGTGCTCTGCATTCAAAAGTGTGTGGCAAGGTTTGATTTCGTCTTTTTATTTTATATATCTTGGGACAACCGATTATGACTCTGTAAGGACCTTTAATTTGGACTAAGGTTCCCTATCTAGAGCTCTTGAGAGGACATGAACACCTTCTAGGGGACCAAGTCTCACCACTTGGAATAAGCGAGTTTTGCCTTTTGTTGTAAATAGCAGGGCCATCTTACAACTTGCTAAAACCTATAATCTTTCTTGTGCATCGTCTCTTACGTTCTTGAAAGAGATCTAGAAATCTTCCTTTGTAGCCTTTTGTTGAAAAGCTTCTTCCAAAGTAGATGCACTTTATGGGAAGATGGCGGGACGCATTGCTTTGCGGCTCATAGGCCATGGAGAATGGAGTCTCTCGGTGGTTGTTACGGGGTAGTGTGTGTGCCCGCGATACTTGGCAGGCTCATCGCCCTAGGCTCCCTTTGTAGACAAAGTTTATTCTTTAATGTGTGTTTAATGGTTTTTGTTCATAGCCTCTCTTGGCGTTGGTATGTGGGTGATGTGGAGATGAAAATGCGATTTTATTCCCAGTTGTCGCTGACTCTTCCATTTCGATTTCTAAAACATCTGGCGTTGTTTAAGAACCAATGAGTGTGGGACTTTCAAATCTGCAAATAATAATGTTATTCAAATAAACTTTGAGGTGTTTGCACTGTGTTTTCATCAGCGGCTCAGCATCAACCCGTTTGGTAAAGTAGTCAATAGCTGCAATGATGGTAACTGTTACGCTGTCCCACGTGGCATGGGGCAGATGATGTCTATCCTCCACTTATCAAGGCGAAGACTAGATACAACCTACAAATCTCGGAATGGCTGCTTATGTATATGGCCAGGTATTGGCACTTATCATGTTTGCGAGATGAAATCATGAGGCATCGTTCTTAAGATTGGAGACGTTGATATCCTTGCACAAAGTTTGCACGGGCCAACAACCATGACTTCTGGTGGTTTCCATTCCTTCATAGATTTCTCTCATATGTCTGCGCTATCACGGTCGTCTGCGCGTTAGATGAGGAAAAGAATATCTCCTTTTGTAGGCGGCTCGTGCTTTATAGTAAAGTGTCTTTGATAGCTTTTGCACCTTTGCGGCTTCCTCGTTATTTTTGGAAGAGTCGATCTTTCAAATAAGATAGGATGGGCATCATCCGACCTCTACTTTCTATGGTTGTTAAAGATATTATACGTCTTGTTACAGTAGATGGCACGGATAGGAATTCGACTAGGACATGCAGAAGGTGAAATCTTTCTTTGGTAGCTAGCGACAACATAACTACATTGTGATTCTCGGTCATGAAGGTTTAGATTAGTTAAAGCTTTCAAAATGGGTGTTATGTCATGTACCTTTTTGAGATAAGATGCCAGCCATTTTATCTTTAGCTACAAAATAACCCTTTAATTGGCTATGACCAGTTTGAAATCGGCGATGACAATAATAACTTTGACTTACAAAGGCTTTGGCCAATCTCGAACCGGCCAAAAGGGCCTCATATTCTATAGCATCGTTGGGCGCTTTAAACCCAAGCGTGTAAGGCGCTATAAGTTTAATCCTTCCAGGCGTCGGCATTATTCTGCTCATCATGCTCACATGTCGGCTCGTCGACAAACAATTTCAAGGTTGGATGGATTTTTTAGTTTATCAACCATTTTTAACTCTAAGCGTGGGTGAATTCTACCGCAAAAATTTGCTGAGCACGGCGCGGCGATTCTGGATTGGTGACCAATGTGGGCGGCTGGTTCATAGCCCGCCAGCGGTCGACCCTAAGGCGTTGGGGTTTTGACTCTTACCTCGAGAAAAGTTGGTGAACACGGAGAATGATGTCTTGTTGAAAGTAAGTGCAGATCCGCTCACTAAAAGTTAAAACCGAGCTTTTGATGAACTTTCCATGTGGAGATAATGCACGGCGCAGCCGAACACCCCTGCGCAATAGATGGGTTGCTGACTATCTTCTTCTATAGTAGTACTGCACTAATAAGCTTCACGAGAGCAGTTAAGTACTGACTGAGAGGTTCTCATTCGAAGACAGCGGTGAGGTGGATTTTTCCAAATATTGCCAGAGCGGGAAAATCATCTTGTATTTTTGAGTTCATTCAAATCTCTTCTTTTCCTTGAGCACCTTGAAGAAGGGTATGCATTGTCGATAGACTTGAGATAAAGCCAGCAAATCGAAAACTTGGTCGGTCGAGACTTTGCTTCCTTAAGAGTCCAGAGAACTTCATTTCCAACAATGCTTTGATCTTCTCGGGGGTTTGCTTCGATGTCTCTTTGGTTATGCTATAAACCCTGAGAACTTACTGGGATAATCAGAAAGAAGCGCATTTGAAACAAGTTTAGCTTCATCATACTTTCTCGATATGTCGAATCTCTCCCCGAATGTTTAATATGATCTTTGTGTTCATACTCTTAACTAAGCATATTGTCTACTACCCACCTCCATTGTATTGCCCTAGTGATTTATAAACATCTTGTTTACTAATCTTTGATGTTAAATAAACTCTAGCATTTTCAGAAGCGAATGGCATGGCCTTATAGCGATATAGTCCTCTATCTGTAATAAAGAAAGATGTTCTTAAATGCACTAGGGGTACATGGAGATCTGGTTGTGCTTAGAGTATCATCGTGAAGCTAAGCATTTCATGTCCATTGTGACATCGGCTTCTTGGTCTATGCTAGGAAGGAAAAACTATCCTTTGGCGGAACGCAGTTGACATTGGAAAAAGTTAATGCATGCCCTCATTTCCCATTAGACTTTGGCGCTGGTCAAACAACTTTAAGCCCTTTGGATAAGTCTTTATGGCTATTTTTCCAACGAGTTGAACACCTCTTCTTCCGAGGCTGTATATTTTGGGAGCTCCGAAAGTGGTAACTTCTACCCTATACCACGGATGTTTTGTATCTATTTGCTGCTTTGTGGCATGAGATGTTTGGATCAATCTACCGTATCCTCGTGTTTCCAAACAAAACGCATCAAATTTTGGTAAAAAACCAATTTAGTTGGTCCTTGAAATCTTTGAGGACGATCCGCTCCCTGCTCTGCCAATTCTTTCTTCGGATCGGAGGTACTGAAGAAACATTCTAGCTTCTTGTCAAAAGAGCAGGTGATTCGTTAAAGTCTCTACTATTAAATGGATCTAAATCATCGCGATCCTGCGAGCTCTCCTGTAACGCTGCGTCTTCATCATCTGGTTTTCCATCCATTCTTTTTAGGATCTGCGGTGACCTCCTCATCTAAATATCAATTTTGTGGACTTCCATCCCACAAGGCTTCCTCTTCAACATTTGTGCGCGCATGCCTAGATTGATTGGTTTTCTCGTTGTGGCGATCCCGATAGCGTGGAGACCATGCATGCATAAAAACTTGGTGTGCGTTCTGACACCTAAATTAACAAGGGTTGGTTTTCTAGGATGTCATGGTCTATGAACTTTATCCACAATTAAGTACTTTCGAAATGCGAGTTACGGCGGTGGTTAGTGCTTCTCCCATCTACATCGTCAAGATAATAATTCGTTCTGGGAATAATAGAATCGATAAACACATAGATATGATGCGTGGCCGAGGGTCAAATGAGTCTATGTTCCCGTTTAATAATAAGTTACTCCGCCAAATAATATTGTGAGAACTCGTGATCCGCTGACATCCTCGTAAGCAATTTAAAGCCACCGCATTTTCGGACCTACGAGTGTTATTGTGGAAAAAAGTCTATCCGATATTAGTCGATGGGAGAAAAGGTAATGAGTCCTCCTCCTTGTTCTCCACTTTGGATGGATATACATTTGATGGTTTACTAGCGAACTCATTGGCCTCGCTGGATATTTTTTTGTGCATTATTTGAGTTTCATTGGGATGGGGAGCTTCCCATGCGATGCTCAATCTTCGGACGAGCGGTTGGGTTTGTTGTTGGAGTTGTTACGTGTCAATCTCTCCATCCTTGGGCATTTTTCTGTCTTGGCTTGACCTCGGTCCCTCTTCCCTTGCCTTCAGTCATTTGCATCCTAACGCATCGTCAGCGGTTTAAACTTATTGGGCCATTAGAGAGTGGTTTTGCATCTATTTCCTCTTGAGGAGGTTGCCTTGTCTTTGTGTCCTATGATCTGACTTGACATCTCGCTGTATCATAGATATTCTTCACGTTTTGTACCGTAGAACACATAATAAGCCTGATGGAGTCCGGTGAATGGTTTTTAGACTTGCCGCTAACTTCTGCGACCGTAGCGCCACGATTTGGGCGTATAAGTTTGGGATTACCTCGATGAATTTCAACGACATAATTTGGATCTTGTCACAGAGCAGATGTGCAAAGCGTCATATCGATGCCCAACATGGTGGCGTGTAATCCTCCCGCCAGGAGGAGTTGGCGTCGCGACCCCGTGGGTGGTTGTGTTGTTGGGCATGACTATCTCTAGCCACATACGCTCTTGAGATATTATCTCCTCATTACGCCGGTCTAGTAATGTATTATAGTACCGAGCTTCGCTTCTAACGTATCTTCAAAACATGCTACTCATATTTCAACCCTCATTTTAGTCTGGGAGCATTTACGCCTCCGTGATATTTTCCACGATTGTGCGTTTCCTCCTCGTCAGGCTAATGTGCTTTTGAGAGACTCACTTTTCCTTGCCTCATATCACCTGCAAGCCTTTGAGAGAAGTTGTCCGAGCACTTGATGAGACAAATCCGTTGTTGAATACTATTTTCAAATCGCTTTAGCCTGCGGATGCTCCTAGGTGAGGACTTTTATACCGTCTAAATGCACGCCCTCTAAGTTATAGGAAAAGCTTTGCATTTAAAATTTGTAATTGCTCACGGCTATTCTCATGCTGGCGTTATAATTGAAGATGATCATCTTAGTTTCTTGACTGCATATTTGCACATCTACGGTATTTCAAAATCATGGGAGGTAGCGACATTGACGTATTTGCTTGAAGAGGCTCGCCTCCTAGTGGTAAATCTACCTCGGCGTATGAGTATAGTTGAGAAAAAGAGGCCATAAAGGGTATTGAACCCGTTGGGTTTGGGACATTCCTCCGATTGGTTCTCGTCTTGGTTGACAATGATATGGGTGATGAGATATCTTTGGGCTCTCTTGGCGGCCTGCGACTATCCTTCTTTCTTTCTATTTGTTGGAGCCTACTCTCAGTCTCATCGAAATATCTTGGAGAGCTTGGAAGGCTCGGGTTCTGAGGTGTCCCTAGGAGAAGAATTGAGGCACGCGTGGCATCCTTCATATCCTTGATCATGGATGGGCTTCTACTTCATCATTCTCTCCCGAATGGGGGCTCTATATTTGAGTTAAGGGGCGTCACGAATAGTAACCTTGCTCGTTCGCTCTTGGTTCTCATGTCCCAAAACGTCACAGAAGGATATATGGGTGAGGCGGAGGGCGAGCACTTACGTTGTAGGTAAGCATTAAGAGATGCGATGCAGGATCTTGTTGTCGTTCACATCTCAACATCACGAACTTCACTTGTGCCTCCATATGCATGTAAGCGTGCGCTGGCGTCTCCTCCGTCTACAGGGTTCCAGCTATTTGCAGGCTTCTTGACTCTTTCGCTTAGTTGTCTGATGGATCACACAGAGGTAGCAGATGTCGTGCAGTCACTGCTAGATTGTTGTCGTGAGTTTTTCTTCGTCGGAGAATTTTGTTTGAGTTTACTCTTTCCTTTTCATCGAAAAGAAATCTTTTCCACCACTATATTTAGATTAAACGCTTTCCTTTTGCAAAGGAAATCAACTTTCGACAATTGGCTTTTAAATAAGTTCTTCCTTTTGCAAATGAGGCTTTCACTATGAGAGGATTTGAGCAAAATTCTTCCTTTTGCAAATGAGATGTTCACGATAAAACAACTTGAACTAATTTATTCCTTTTTGCAAAGGAGATGTTCACAAAAATCAACGGACTAATTTAAGTCCTTTTGCAAGAAGATCTTCTAATAAAAACAACTTGAACTAATTTCTTCCTTTTGCAAATGAGATCTTTCTTTAAGTAATCTTACCAAAATTTGATTCTTTTTTCCCAAAATTTTTTCTCTAAAGGTCCTTTTTATGGGGTTTAACTATTAGGGCATCCCTTTTTGAAAGTTCGGGTGATTTTCAAACAGCTAAGTCACAATTTCTTTGACAAGGAATGTTTCTCATACCTTGACAGAAGGCACCATCAACTGAGTACATGAACGATCTTCATCAGATTTGTGGTTGGCTAGGCTTTCATGCGATTCTCCACTGGTTTTCAATGTCGTTTCCATATCTGATTGCAAATATTAACTGAGTCCTTGTGGGACCCCAAAATTAACTACATGATTGAATCTTCTTACTATGAACTTCTTTTTCTGCACACTTAACACAGGACAATCGTTGCAGGAAAACCGGTCGGATGGCCACCATATGCTCACGCTCGGCGGCTCAGTTAGGATTCAATGCTTTGTCCAGGTTGATTTAACTTAAAGATAACTTATAAAATATGCTCGATTGAAAATGTATAAAGAGTTCAAATGTTAGTCGAAAAACTTGCATTTTTCATCTGACGTTTCCATATTTATAGTAAAAGTTACGAGTGGACTAAAGCGCTTTAACTTCTCTATATGTGTTTGGTTTGACTTGTAACAATCTTTATATCGTCTGCTCTATATTTCAAGTAATCATTTCTTCTTAGCTACACTATTTGTTCTTGACCACGCTATCAAAAACATTATTATTCTTTGTCACGTCAATAGATTATCTTCGGGTCAAACTTCACATTAAAGTTTCTTGAGAATAGTGCTCACGTTTGCTTGTGAGGAGCGATGGCAGTCGGGGATGAACCCCAAGGCGTCTCTCAGTGTTACTATTTGGCTGGTCCTTCTTTGGGTGAGTTGGAAACTAAGGTGATATGTCTGTGTGTGGTTGGACATGTCGCAAAAGCGTAACAAGCATAATCTCCCCGATCATCTAACTTTCATTTTGCAATGATTTTTTACTCTTTTTCTTTTCTCCTTCTTTTTTTACTCCTTTTGTAATGAAAACTTCTGATAATAAGATAACTTTTCTAAAAGATAATGTCTTTTTTTATAAGGATCTCCATCAATCGACCGCGCAATTACCAGGAAAAATGAAAACCTAATAATAATATCACAAACATGGTGCTACTCGGGAAGCAACTTCCGCATTTCAATAAGGATTTTTAGCGCGCAAATGGTCCCTAACGTATAGCACTAGTATGTTTTTGGTCCCTAACCTTTCATTTTGTGGCTGGAAGTCCATAACATATGCCATTTGAGTGCAAAAGTGATCCCTACGGATGGATTCATCCAAATTTACCATTAGTTAGATTGCGTGGAGTGAAATCTCATTTATTTTGTCTTTGTCTTTGTGGGGCTGAGGTATTTAAATTACATTTTCTCCTTCTACTCTTCATATTACCCGCTTCCATTCCATGATTTGAAAAAAGAAAAAAAAACATCCGCGCCTGAGGCTTTCAACTTCCACTTCTATTCATAATTTTTTGAAGTTGTTTTACAAAGAAGATGTGTGATTCTTGGAAGATCTAATTTTACGGGTTTTATATGCGAATTAGAATACTTTTAGTTTTTGGGTTTTGGGTTCTTGGAAGACTTTGATTTTGAAGTTTTATGTGTGGAGTTGGAAGATTTGGTTTTGGGTTCTTGGAAGATTTGGTTTTGGGTTTTGTATATGCGGGTTGTGTGTGTTTGTGTTTTGTGAGTGTGTTGTGTGTGATTTGTGTGTGTGGGTGTTTTATATGTGGAGGTTGTAAGATTTGGTTTGGGTTTTGGGTTTTCACAATTTAGCATGTTGTAATGTGTATTGTATTTGTTATTGGATGAATAGATACAAATTGTTGGAGATGAAGGGAATTGTGGAGATAAAGTTGTTGGAGATGAACGTATAGATGGTTTTTAACCTTTTTTTTAGTAAAAGGTGTGTGAATGGTCCCTAACATTTCAGTCAGTATGTGGTCCTGCGTTTTCGGTAAAAGTCACATAGACTGAACACAACATTTCGATGGCGTTAATACAACCCAAAACCCTACTAATGATAAAATATGGTACAATAATGGCTCGATCCCTAAACTGCTGTTGAAAAAGTTACAAAGACATTCCCCTCGAACATTTTATCGAAAATTTTCAATTAAGCAGGTACCGTTTACACATTTTACAAAACCGAAACACTACTATCACATACACTGGTCTAAAAAAGCAGTTCATCAAGCCATTATTCGATTTTCTTCTCATTGGGTTCAATTGGGTTTTACAATGATTGAATGAGGATTTTCGCGTTTTCAATATGGTAGAGTTTTTTTTTTCTTCAATATTCTTAAACCATTGTTGGGTAATATGAAGAGTAAAAGGAAAAAAAAATGTGATTTGACGATTTTGTATCTGCGGTGAAAAAATAAAAAGATTGTACTACACTCTCACTGAACTAACCGACAGCATATTTAACGGATGGAATCTGTCCATAGGACCATTTTACACCGAGTAGCATATGGTTTAGGGACCTCCTAGCAAAAATAAAAAGTTGGGACCAAAAACTCATAAGGACATCGTTAGAGGCATTTAGCCAAAATCCCTTTTCAATAGCAACAACCAAAATTACCTCTATGCTTTGATAACGGTGTTGACATGCGGTTGAAATGATGAAGTGGCTACAAAACATCTAAGTTCCAATGCGCTGGTTTTGGTGTGGGCGTTGGCCATATGAAATTTGAGACTGAAAGGCAGGTATGTCGTATGGGCATCATCAAATAGATTAGTCACTTCTGAGTATTGCTAACAAGATAATGGGCGTGCCATCTCCCTGAAGGCACAACTTCTTCTAAAATTGGTAATCTTGACTTATACTAACGTTATCGTTTGCCAGTCGAACGAATAATGATTGCACTCTTCTCAAAAAAAGAAGAGAAAAACTTTAGAAATGACACAATGCAAAATTTGGAGAGAAAGGTTAACTTAAAATCAATTAATTTACAATTGATTTGATATGTAAAATTAGAGATAAAGGAGTTCCACATTTATAGTTATAAATATATAACGACGCCAGAACCTTCTGCACGAATGGGTACACACTACATGAAGCCATATACTTTGAGTGGGGGTGGGGGTGGGGTCAGAGGGTGGGGGAGGGGGGGTCCAAGTTGCCTTGTCTGAAATTTGAAAGCAATATAATAGTGATTGCACTTTTTCCCCAAACGTTCCTTCTGAATTCATGTTAAATGATTTGGGAGAAATTTGTAGAGATTGGAATGTCGTAATCTAACTTCGCTTTATTCAATGTAAAAACAAAGAGGAGAAATGTGATATTCCGATTTGGGATGGGTGAACGTGCGTGAAATTGAGGAATGGACCAATCATTTGTAATTTTGTATTATTAATTTTATTAAGCTAATGGGTCCAATTGCCTTACATTAAATTAATATTGGGTTAATAGGTCCAATTGTCATCCATTAAATTGATATTAGGTCAAATTTAAATTGCATATTAAAAATTAAAAATATAAACACACACACACACACACATGTATATATAAAGCTCCCCCATTTAAGGAGGTCCAGGTCTCCCATTTAGATGCCAACTCACCAAGTCATCTAGTTGCCACGTCATCGAGTCACAATTCCATTTCTAAAATCTTTAAAGCTCTCCGCAATGTGTAAAGTCTAAAGCACCCAATGCAACCTTTGCGGGCCGGGCCGTGAGCGATGGTGGTGCAAAGCACCACCATTGGGAAGACTAGCTAAAACTAGCCTTTTAAGGCACAAGTGGGTACCCTATGTTGTAGGAGGACTAGTTGTATTAAGTTACAACTTAAAAGGTTATCCTACTATATAAACAAGTCAAGTTTCTTGTAAACTTTCGATGTAAAATTTCATTCATTGAGACTTTTCCAATTCACCCAATTAATTATAATGACCCATATCATTAAATTTACTTTATTTAATGATTCAACCTAATAGATTCAATTAAATCCAACAGAGTGCATGTGTACATGTAGTGCTATGAAATATCTTAAGCTCTTGGCTCACCAACATAATATCAAAATTAACATTGGGACTCAATTTTAATATTCCAATGCATATTTGGTGGGGTTAAAGGTTGATACACAACTAATTCCTTCCCCCGAGAAAGGAGAAAAATTACTTTCATTAGAAAAAAAAATAGGAATGGATTGATAATATGAACGAAAATGCCACCGTACATGAAAGCGGAGGCAAGAAGTTTACACATGATGACATGATATCGAAGCTAATAGCTTGAAATCAATGTCAATTTGAATTGTTGATGTTGGACAACCCTATTTATTGATTTCATTTTTTTTTTGCTTGGTACTATGGCGTGTGTGACTCATTACGCGATGTGGTGTGATAAGTACAATTTTGTACTAATTGGGACCTTCAAAAAAGAACAATTATGAGTACTCTTACATAATTTCAATATAATGGCGCATTGTTTTCTTATCATTATAGGAAAAAATCAAATTCAAGTGTCAATCAAAGAAAAAGAGAGCAAACAGAAGAAAAATGGACTTAATTGAGCAGACAAAGAGACTTGAGGAGCTTGTAATACAAATATCAAAGAAATAAATTCAAGAATCAGTATCCAAACTAACCATGCGATCCCATGGTTAAGCCCAGCCGCAATTGCAAAACACCAAGTTATTCTGCGAGAACTTTATTTGACCAAACCATGCGATCGCATAGGTTTTGAACCATCACGATCACATGGCTTTACGTATGTAGAAATTTAAGTCATTTCACGGTGGAAATAGAACTCTATCAAATTTAAGATAAAACAACTACCTAAAACATGTTTCGGGGTTTAGGAAAGGATATGAAATGCAGAGAATAGACAAATCGCGGGAGGCAAATTTTGGAAAGAAAAATTCAAGAGAAGAATTGAATATCAAAGAACGGATTGAAGATTTTTGGGGCCGAAATCACGGGTTGTATTTCTATTTTCTTCTTTTTCCTCCAGAACATGATGAATATAATTCTTGCATTATTTTACGAAATCATGTCCGATTAAATTACTTACTGCTATGATGAACGATGAAACTTCACGTTTTTAATTAATTAGAAGTTTTTTCGTTTTAATAATTAATTACTTCTGGATTGATTATTCTTTATTCATTATTTCTAATGTTTTAATGCTTGATCACTATTAGAATGTTTTGTGATCTTTATTAAAGTCAAGAGATTCAATTTAGATAAGCACATGATATTGGTAACATATGGTCCAATAATAGATAAAAATTATTATTATGCCTTGTGAAATTTGTTTAGGTGTTCTTGTGATTTAAATGCATATTTTATGTTCGAAACTTAATTAGAAATAATAAGGTTAGATATCGTTATAAAATTGATTGACCATTGAGAGAGATATTTGATTATTATAGGATCACCAATTTTCAATCTAGTGTAATTATAAGCTAAAGTGATGAACGAATAATTGATTAAGGAACGTGTAAGTGGATTCACAAATCATAGTGCTAGTAAACTTCGAATTTATTCTTAAAAATTACTTTTGATTGTGTGATAATTTAGATTTAGTTAAAGTCAATTAGAATAAATTTTGGATTAAAATCATAAAGAATATGTGTTCTTATTTTATTAAAAATTGAAGTAGACGTTAATTGGTAAATTGATAGGCTGGATTAACGTGGGTTAAACTCTTGGCATCACTTTATTAAATGATCTGTCCACTTGTGAGATTAAACTCTACAACATAGTGCTTGTGAGATTAAACTCTACAACATAGTGCACTCCAGAAATACGGGTATAGTGTACACGACTGGGGCTTCGTATAGCTCTGCTAATCCTTGCTGGTTTAGTTTGCCGTGTTATAGCTTATGTTGGTATGGTAACTTTCCAAAAGAAGTGAGTTCAACATCTGTTTAGCTTGCTTTTGACCTTTTGATCCACAAAGCAGCAAGAGAGTTTGTATCACATAAGAGTAAAAATTAGAGCATTTTTAACATTTTTATTCAAGAAAAAGGAAGTTAATTTAATTGTTATACTATTCAACGTTGTCCAAAACTGCGTATCCCAAGCATGGCATACCATTCGCCACCCACCCACTCCTATACCCCAACATTTTCATAATTAAAATCCCCCCACCCAAATATTAGTGGCATACATTTGCTGATTATTCGAGAAAATTGCAAAGGCACAATATTGTAACAAATAGTATATTAGTAAATCGAATATTTTTTCTACGAAAACTGTGTTATTAATTATCTATCTAAATTACAAATTAAAAACTCAATTGATTTGATAGATTTTGAATTAGCTAAAATTTAAACCTAAGCAATTAAAGAGCGATATTCGATATTTTTAAAGTGTTAAGACTTACGATTCTATAGTATTTTCTCAAATTAATTTCGCATATCAAGCTTGACAATATTCCACACTTGTATCCAATCAAATTTCTCCACATTATTTGGTAGTCTCTCTCAAGCAAACTAAAATTACTTAGAGCATGTTCAGAAATCATTTAGAATGAAAAAAAAATGCATTTTGCATTAATTATAGTGGGCCATCTTTTGTATAGGGTTATAAGCATTCTGTTGATTAAATTCATTATTCCATTGCATTTTTTCCAATCTTACCCTTCCCTTTCACGGCCCATTGCTCCCACAACAATATCCCAAATAATAATTGAGGGTAGAAACGTCAAATTGCAATTTCAGTCAAAAGTGTGTGTAAGACAAACATAAATACGGAATTCAGTCAGTGGTCCACCAAATTTAATGCAAAATGAATTTTGAACATGAAAAAAGGGCAGCCGAACATGCTCTTAAACAAGTGAATTCATTATTTCTCTATGTGAATTTAGACAACTTAAAGTGCATGAAATTTGTAAACGATTGCACAGATGATAAAAGTATATCCCCATCACATATCTGAATTTGTGATTTTTATTTTATTAGTCTAAACGATTAAGTCACCTCTCGGTCTCATTATCTTTCACAACTTCATCAATTATCGAACGGATAGTCAAAGCGTTAAAAACAATAATAAAAATGATACACGAAATCAAATTTAGAGCCAAAACTTAATAATTCAAACTAGGTTACATCGTTCATCTTAAGAAAAGTAATTTAGCCATACATCGTTTTCTTAAAAGTTAAAACACATGAAAGTACATCACGGAATTGAAAAACTCCGGTACTCAACAATCTAATTTCTTTTCACCAAACTTCAGCCTTGGATTTATTTGTTCTTGAATTTTGTAAAGCCAAAATTGTCCAATCTTTCGAGGTCGAAGACAAACCTATTTATACTGTCACGTTCAAGGTCAATTTCGTGCCCAAAGAAGAACCAAAAGTGCCCCTAAGTTCCTCAAATTTCTATAGAATTCGGACCCCAAACACATTTTATCGATCTTGCCATGGGCATAATGTTTTGTACTGGAAATTTTGCCCCGTCGAAATCTACTCGAGAATGCACATTGTTTCTTCCCCAATTTATGTTGTGACGAAAGATGAAAATTTTCCCATTTTGCTGCCTTGCACTTTATCGGGTTTGTTTTCTTTTCTTCTACTTTCCAACACCCTACTTTGCTCAAAGTTCGCGAACTCTCTCTTTCATAACTTTGGCAATTGTTAGTTATCAAGCTTGAGTTTTCCCAAACAAGATAAATAAAACACAAGTTAGTGTTAATCAACCTTAAACAACTAACAATGCCTCAATATTGAGACCGAGATAAGTATAAATATATTCTAATACTTTGTTCAACTATTATATCTAAAATAGATATAGTTATTTATTACTTTCAAGACTTTTTGACACAGAATATGTTATAGGAAACGAAATTAATAAAAGAAATAAAAAAAGAACAATGTTATAAAAATCGAGTCAAACATGAACTCGTCCAAAGCAAAAGTTGAATAGTTATGGTTGAATACTTGAATGGTATTGATAATAGTACAAGTGGAAATCGATCGGCACGTGGCAGCCTATTCATATATAGATTATGGTTGAATACTTGAATGGTCCAATTGATCAGGTTCATCTCAAATTTTGAGAATGATTTTATATAATCAGTTTTGATTTTATGTCAACTGTTGACTTTCTCGGTTGTTCTTTAAAAAAAGTGTGTGTGTGTGTGTTTGTTTGTTTTTTTTTGGTACTCATAGAAAATATTTAATAATGAATAACATAGTTAATAATTATAAATATAATTTAAACATTTTTCTAAAACTATATTTTAATATAATTTGATTTAACGTACTAAATAAGTCACTCGTAAATAGGCACATCTCACCTATGTATATGTATTCGCAATTTGATGAAACCAAGCAATAGTGAAGCAAGAAATGGTATTTCAAAAACAAAGTAGGAAATGTGACTAGGTTAAAATATTAATTTAGTACTACAATTTGCAAGAAATTGTTTGGAAACAACTCAATTGGATCAAATCCACACGAAAACCCTTAAAGACTAAATCATCTTCAACATGAGGAAGTTCAATTAAATAATGTTATTATTATTACTGTTTTAAAAAGTTTGTTTAGGTGACCTCTAGGTTCCACCTAAACATGAGACGCCTAGTCACACTCCACGTCTCGCCCTAGTCTAGATTCAAAAAATTTGAAACTCGACTTCCTTCCATGCTTTACGTTTTTTAAAATACTGATTATTATACAAGCGTTTAAGTTGTTCAACAAAAGTAAGAAATGAGTTATCTTGTATCAACAAAATTAATCTTAATTTTTAACTTGTTTAAATCATTTTTATTAAATATTTGAAAACTTCTAAAAAAAGTTAGCATTTTTAAAAATTAGGTAAACTCAAACTCAAAAAGTTTCTTGATTTATAATTTATTATTTTAATAAACACTGGTAATTTAAAGGAAACTCATAGAAATAATTTATAAGTTTTTGTAGGGTGAATTTTATGACTGGTCTCCAATCTTTCATAAGTGGCACTCATTCCCCAACCTACCAGCTATTCGTTGATGCACTCGTGTCCTCAATCTCTTAAAATTGTAGCACCCATATTTCCAATTAACAAAAAACGTTTATTCAAATGTTAAATAGTTACGTGACACTCATGCGATGTCGCCATTGGTTGAAGTAATGGAATAAATTTCATGAAAATATTTTTCCTATTTCGATCTTGAATGATAGATGAAGTCACCGTTTAGATTGTATTGAAATAGAGTTTCACGTGGCCATTTAACGTTCAAATAATTGTTTTCCATTAACTGTGGACACGAGTACAACAAATGGTTAGGTTGATGACATGGATAGTATACAATGCAACGTTTCATGTACAACTTTTTTCAAAAATAAATTGCGTTTCTCGTTTCCATTTCCATTCAACCTAGTCGAACACCCAAACCAAAGAACAACACATTTTCCAACTTGAAATCTACTTAAGAATTACCTTTATACAAACATAACATTTTTTTTTTCCTAATAGAAAATATTATAATTTTGCCTATTCAATGCGCATGCTAAGTAGCAAGTACAAACTTGTGAATTTTTCTTTTTCTTTTAATATATCCAAGTTTTATCTATATCTACAGAAGAACAGAAAATCAAATCGAACATAACATCATTTGACATATTCAAAAATTAGTATCAATCATTTGAATATTTCTACTCTTGAAAATGTCATAATCTTAATTGAATATTGTTATACTAAGTTGCACCTAATTAATTAAACATAGTCAATACTCATTTCTTCATAAGCAAGCTGCCATCGGCTTCTTCACCCCCACCCCAACAAAACACACACACACTTTTTAAATTCAAGAGCTGTGCAAAAGAATCAAAACGTCTACTGATTAAACCTCTTGTCGACCGGACTCGTTTAGCCTCCGAATGTGTCAAACCGGTAAATAGTCAACCTACAAGTTCCGATATCGAGCTCCCAATTAATGAAGAGGCTAAAAGCATTCAAATGGATCTTAATGCAAGTGCTCATATGCAGTTCCTTGCAGTTTGTGCAGAGCCAAGAAGTTTTCGACTATGAATATAATTATAACACTACACAACTCGATAATCCTGTGATTCTCCAACAATTTACCAAATTCGTTTATCAACGATTGTCAAGTGTCACGTCCAATCTTATTCATAGCGATATTGCTAAACGGGCAACCTTCTGCATTACGAACCCGTAAGTTTATTATTGTAATCATCATCTTCTTCTTTTTCATCGAAATGCTCAAAGTATAACTTGTATGTTTATTTTTTTTGTTGCAGGGAAGATGATTGGAATAGATCTTTTAATTATTCTGAAAATGTGGATTTCTTGAGTAAATGCATTTACAAAACTAAAGGTATGAATTTGGATTTCTACTTGTTTTCCTTTTTTTTTTTTTAGAAGATTCGGGGGAATGAATATGGACTTACATACATATATAATTCACATGCATGTCTTGTTAACTAGTTTAAGATTACCATCTATTTGAGGTTAATTTTTTGTGGAGAACTTTGTTCATGGTTCATGCATGTTTTTAATAAGTCACAATTACTTAGCCTCAATTTTCTTCCGGGAGAAATTTACAAAACACAACCTATTACGTATTGTGTTATAAAAAATTAAAATTTATCTTTATATTTTATATTGAATATACGAGAATAGGACTTCGATGAGTAAAAGATGTAAAGTAAAAGCTTCTTGAACCCTTCTAAGCAATTATAAGAGTGAGAAATTGGACCTCCATCAAATAGTTGAATTGGGATTGATTATGGAAGTGAGCATATAGAACCCAAGGCGGACAATAAGATTCGTTAGGCAGAGTAGATGCTCTGAAGTAGGTTCTACGCTTGGATCAATACATGTATGAATTCCAACAAAATCTCTTAAGATTTACTCTAGAAAAAATCCAGATGTTGTAGGGTTAACTTTTTGGTTGGATTAAATTTCTATATAATACGCGATATTTATATAGAATGCAATTATTCATTTGTGTATATAACATTATGTAAAACTTCATATAGCATAATTAGGAAAATTAATATCTTGAACAATAACTTCTTAAAATTTTCTATTATCTAATCTTGTAATTTTGATGAAAGGAGTATAATTATGTCACATTTAGACTTTAAAGTAAGAAACCCTTGCTTTGTATTATGCATTATAAAAAAAAATGGATAATTAATATCACTCTTGAATTATTACCGACCGAGGTTTCACTCACTCATACAAAAAAGTGAAATATGTCTGTTCTATTTTGGAAAAAAATCTCTCCTTTTCATTTTTCAAATCTGTCATCTCAACTTGTTCTTCCTCATTATTCTTCAATGCGAGCAACCTTGTTCTTCATTATTCTTTAACGCGAGCAAGCTTTTACGATCAGATTCCACCGATAAGCTATGCTAGTATAATTTACATGATTTGGGCTTGATAACTTGACATTACAATGTAGAGACGAGAAAAAAAATATTTTTGAACTAACTTGTTTTAGAACCTTAATGTGGTAGAGATTCAACAAATTCATTTATTATTTAAATTTTTGTCTAAAATTCGGTCAGGAGGTTTCACCCAATCAAACAAAAAACTGATATACTTCTCTCTTCAATTTTGAAAAAATCTACCTCTTCTCAAATCTCTCCATCTCATTTCTCTTCACCATCCTTATCTCTTATCTCAATCTTTTCGACGTCATTATTTTTCAACATGAGCAAGTTTCTCCGTCGTTATATGTATACTAGTTTAAGTAGTAAGCTAGATCAAACATCCTCTCTCCCGCCAGAAAATGGTTCTTGAACAGGTATATACATACACAATACTTAAAGGCCTTGCCTTCTTCTCAACATTTCCTGCAATGCGAAGCATTTATAGGAACATGCAATTGTCTTTTAGAATTATTCTGAAATTGGGTTACCGATTGTTCTGGATATCTGTCAACAGGAGATTTGCCCAATCGATTGTGTACAGCAGCAGATTTGAAATTCTACTTCAGTAATTTCATTGCAAGGAAAGAAACCTCCACCACTTACCTAAAGCCCAACAGGAATTGCAATATATCTACCTGGGTTTCGGGTTGCGAGCCGGGATGGGCATGCAGTGTTGGCTTAAATCAGAGGTTCGATTTCACAAACTCGCGTGAAATGCCAGCCAGAACTCTTGATTGCCAGCCATGCTGTGAGGGTTTTTTCTGCCCTCAGGGTCTGACATGCATGATCCGTAAGTGTCTCCTAATCAATACATCCTTTTATTGTAATGTTGTTTGATGATTGAAATTGATTGATGTCATTTGCAATGATTTTCCATGGTTTACAATTTTGATATTAAAATGTTTGCACATGGAATTTGGCAATGCGGCTTTGTATACAGAGTCAGCACGTTGATCATAGTTAGTAGTTCTAGTTCCGTATGAAGGTGACTATGGTCCATGGATATGTCACTAGCATCAATATGGTTTCAAACCTTGGAACTCACCATGCTAAGAGGGTATATCTCTGTTGGGTGAAATAGGAAAAGGAAAAAAAAAAAAAAAAGACATCGTTGTTGCACCTTTTGGCTTGCAAGCAAACACTGTTTCTCAAGGGGTGAAGGAAAAATAGCTTTTCCTGTTTAAATGGCAATTCAGAGCAAGGACCATAGTCATTTTTCTTGGAATTGCTTCCCGTGTTTGTAATTGGGGCATTGTGTTTTTTTGGGGATCCAAACATGGAATATGCAGATATTTAACTTGGGCTGCAACGCAAAACAAATGGCATGTTTGGTGAGGTGGTTTCGATACATTATTAAGGAAAAAAAGAAGCTAAATCTTTTTTTACTGTCCAATACAGTTTAATGCTTTGTACCAAACATGCACCGACAGTCCATGGGGGAACAACTTGTGTCACTATATTTTTCACATCTGTTAGTTGCCAAAATATTTGATTTTCATTTACCACTTTTTCTTTGAAATGTATGTTAATTGTTCATGATAACTAAACTATTGCTTATGATTTTCTGGCATTTGTGAAGCTTGTCCATTGGGCTCCTATTGCCCACTAGCAACGTTCAATGTTACCACAGGCTTATGTGACCCGTGAGTTCATATTATTACTAATTCTTATTCTATTTCTCTCATGTACGTATTGCTTGTTCAAGGTATTTATTGATTGATCACTGCAGATATCTTTATCAATTACCCCCGGGGAAACAAGATCATACATGTGGAGGGGCAAACATCTGGGCAGATGTCAGTAGAGGTGGCGCAATGTTCTGTCCAGCAGGATCATACTGTCCAACAAATACAGAAGAAAATTCTTGCAGCAGCGGGTATTGATCTTTATCCTTACACTTCCAGAACCACTGAAGTACAATGTTGTTTGTTTCAACTTTGGTTTGAAAGAAAGGAGTCCTCAACATTGAGCTCTTATCTGATCAGATGTACATTTTTAGGACTTGAGTTATACTTTCCCTGCTCTCTACCCTTTTCTCCCTCGTATTTTGACATTAAACATCATTTCTGCTGCTGAGATGTTATTGTCATTTTCTTCGTACCAAAATTTCAGGAATTACTGCCGCATGGGCTCTACATCTCAGACACGTGAGTCTCTAATTATAGTGTGCGTAATTTCATATTTTATGGTCTAGCACATTAAAAAGTTTTCTTAGCAAAGGACTAAAACAAAATTTTTCTACCAATTGAATTTTCCACGGATCAATTTCCTGCACCTCTTGCTTCTCTGGTCATCTAACACAGAAAAATAAACTTGCAGGTTGCTACAAATTGACTTCATGTGACTCCAACACAACTAGGCAGAATATCACTGCATATGGTTTAGTGCTAATTGTAAGTGTTTCTACATAAGTTCTATTACCGTCAAATACATGCTTTGTGGCTGCTTTACTGTTCTTACAGTATAATGACACGTTGCATGCCAAATCCACCTAATCATTTATTGGACATCGACTCTCCTTAGAAGCCAAAAAATTTGGATGGGTAGACATGAAAACAAGCTGGCAATTTTATTCACCAAATTGGGATTGGGAACTAGCAAGAAGAGAGTACAACTTTGGAGCCAGGGGGAATTCCAGATTCTCGTGTGAAATCTAAATTTTATCTCATTTGTTCTCCACCATATTTGAAAAACTTTTACTCTAAGTTCCTACTACTGAGATTCGCTATATGGAATACTCTCTCTTTTCCTGCTCTGTCCTGAATGGAAAGTATATGTTAATGTGATTGATTAAGTCAATGACTTATCATTGCTCTTGTTTGGTCAAACTTAAATTATAATTTAAGTTGGTCAAACTGGTCAAAAATATTTTGTATCCACACATTTCGTAAGACCCATAACTTACTACCCATTTATTATATACACATTCCATAGGACCCATAACTTATAAGCATTAAAAAATTATTTTGCACTGCCAAATATGCACGATCCATAAATGTAAAACTATATATAGGAGGAAGCTCATGTAATATCTTCTCCTGTGGCTTTTAGACACTTATTTCTAACATTCTTGTTTTCAACGACAAGACGTTTGGTAGAAATAATGCTGCTTTAATGACTAACTCATAAGTTGTCTAAGAATCACAGCGTCTTAATAAAATCAAGAGCAATTGTGTGGATCCTTCATACTCTAATTCTAATCTCGGTTTTTGACCGACTGATTTACTGCAGTTATATAAGAATATTCATTATGGATATTTATTATGAGCATCTTCTGATGCAACCACGACCAACGGCTCAAAATTTCCTCTCATTATTGCAGGCTTTCACAAGTACTCTTTTGTTCATCTTCTATAACTGTTCTGAGCAAGTGATCATCATTAGGGAAAGGAGATACGCCAAATCGAGGGAAGTTGCAGTGAGAAGTGTAAAGGATAATGTTCAAGCACAGGCAAGGTGGATAGCTGCAAAAGAAGCAGTTAAGAAGAGAGCAATTGAGATGCAATCTCAACTTTCCCGCACGTTCTCTTGTAGAAATATCATCATGCCTAACGAGCAGGTTAGAATACTGAACCAAACAGAAATTGAAAGAGATGACTATTTGCATCACTACCTGCAGCCTTATAATTCTAGTGCATCTCAGCAATTTGATGCTGCATCTGAAGGAAGGAAACAGAACCCTGTGATCTGTATGAGATTGAAGAATGTTCTGATAGTTTCAAAGATTTAAATCCAGACATCAAAGATACAGAAATCAAGAAAAAAGACAAAGGAGAAACATATTCAGTACAGATACACAAATTTTCAAGTTTGCATATGCTCAACTTGAAAAGGAGAAAGCTCAACAACAGCCGAACAAGGACCTTACCTTCTCTGGAGTGATTTCAATGGCAATGCGTAATGAGACCAGGAGAAGGCCTAGAATTGAGATTGCATTCAGAGACCTTACCGTTACACTAAAACAAAAGAAGAAACATCTTTTGAGGAATGTCACTGGCGAAATCAAGCCTGGTTGCATTACTGCTCTCATGGGTCCATCAGGTGCTGGAAAAACAACTCTACTTTCAGCTCTGGCTGGAAAAACTGTTGGATGCATAACAACTGGCTTAGTTCTTATAAATGGAACGGTGGAATCAATCCGCTCATATAAAAGATTGTTGGCTTTGTGCCACAGGATGATGTTGTGCATGGAAACTTGACCGTGGAGGAGAATATATGGTTCAGTGCAAGGTGCAGGTAATTAAATTCTCTGTTTTAGTTGTTATATGAGCGCCTCGAAGATAAACACACTATCTGTGACTTATATTTTTAACTCTCAGCAAACAGAAAATATAGTCATCACTTGTGAAAGGTTCATCCTAAATAACCATGATATTAACAAACACACAACTTTGAATTGTGATACAAGAGAAACGTGGGAGGAAATTAAATCTTCTTGACCAGCTATGCTGCCATCTCCTTGATGGATCCAAAGGAACACCAGCAACAACACGACTACTCTGCTTCAGTCATATATTTAGGTTAGGAGTGCATTGCAAAAGAAGCCAAGGTAAGGATGGCAAAAAAAACCCGCCGACCCGCCCGACTATTAGAGTAATAGGGGCGGGTCCGGGGCACAAATACCCGCCCCTCGAAGGATCCGTGGCAACCCTGCCCCGCAACCCGCCACTTTAAAAAAAAAAAATTTTTTTTTGGTAAATCATAAAATGGAATTACAATTTACAAATTACTTTTTTTAAAAATGGGTTGAACAAGAATCGAACCCGGTTTGACCACTCACCACAACCCCAATTTTGTATTTCTTTTGTATTATTTCCTACCTATGTATAAAAAATTCTTAATTCATTTTTTTTCTGTTTTTATATTTTTTAAAAAAAAAAATCCCTTAACCGGGGCAGTTGGCGGGTCAAAGCCCCTCCCCGCCCCGCCCCGCCCCGCCCCATGAATTCGCGGGTCACAGGGCCGGGCGAGGCCGACCTGCCCCATTGCCATCCCTACTTTAAGGAGTGCATTGCAAAAGAAGCCTTCACAAATTTAAGCACAAAATAAGGAAAACTATCCAAAAGGTAAACCGAATAAGAGACGAGATAGAATCAGGAAATAGGAATAGAATATGTACAGTGGATTTTCCGACAATACATAAGGTGGGAGTGGGAATTATAGTAACAAGGGCAATACAATTTCCAACAAATTCTTTCATGCCAAATGCTTGCGATTGTCATTGTTAATCATTGTCACATAGAACATAATTGACCTTGAAATCTGTTGTAAACATTTCAGGGACTTTTTAGGTTTCTGACAATGACATTATGATGGGCTTGAAGCTCTTGAACATAAACATCGTGTTTCATGTGCTGCTCTTGGCATTACTCTTTCTTGCCTAACTTTTGAACATGAACATAAAGTCACTTCTTCTCTTATGAATTCATTCTAACAAACCTTTGTGTTTTGAAATGTTTGAAGATTGTCAGCAGATTTGTCAAAGGTAGACAAAGTCCTTGTTGTTGAAAGAGTCATTGAGACTTTGGGCTTGCAGCCAGTACGGAACTCTTTGGTTGGAACAGTTGAGAAGCGAGGCATCTCTGGAGGACAGAGAAAGCGTGTAAATGTTGGTTTGGAGCTGGTAATGGAACCTTCTCTTTTATTCTTAGATGAACCCACGTCAGGATTAGACAGCTCATCTTCTCAGCTCCT
This sequence comes from Forsythia suspensa, assembly GCA_023638005.1. Classification (NCBI taxonomy): domain Eukaryota; kingdom Viridiplantae; phylum Streptophyta; class Magnoliopsida; order Lamiales; family Oleaceae; genus Forsythia; species Forsythia suspensa. The sequence goes on along the minus strand of CM042674.1, from coordinate 29,961,981 downwards.
TCTTAGAGCACTAAGACGTGAAGCACTGGAGGGGGTTAACATAGTCGCAGTTATCCACCAACCGAGGTAATATTTAACTATCTTGTTTCCTTGATTCTCCAGAAATCTATTCTATTTCTGTATATTACTTTGGTTTTCTCATTATGTCAATATGAACTATCCAAATTCTTCTTCCTTTATATTTTTAGCTCGCTTTTGACAAAAGATACAATGAGAGTGTTTCTTGTGGCGAGCTTTCTCTACCATCTGTGAGATTAACTTTTAGCATTAGAGATTCTGACTACTTAAAATCTTGGGACTCAGGTGAAAAGGAATTCCTGCTCATTGCTTCCTCGTGGGAGCCCCTTATTGCAGCCTTAATTTTATTGTTTTTAGGCATTGTCAACCATTGATGTCAAGAAAATGCTTTCTTTGATCAAATTTGTCACCATAATGAGAAGGAGTCATCCTAAGATATATGTAATGGTATGAAGTAGAATGCTCGCTCAATGTAATATGGAGATGATCTATTCATGATAACTGCTGCAAACTTAGCTTAATTAGTGTCAGAAAATGAAGTTAAAAATGAATTTGGAAGTCAAGATACTATGCAAAGTATTTTCTTCTTTGTGTATTTTACAACAATTAAAATTCCTGGAGATATCATACATTTATGTATTGGTAAGAATGTTATCTATTTAAGTGAAAGCTTGATCTCTGCCCAGATGAACTATATAGCTTAGAGAAAACATGAAAGAAATAGAAGAGCTTGCCCCACCCATGAGTAAATATGTCATAGTAGCCTCATTATTCTGTCAATAACTGTGGGATCACTTTCCTTTTACAGCTACACCTTGTTCAACATGTTTGATGATTTGATACTTCTAGCAAAAGGAGGTCTTACTGTCTACCATGGGCCAATCAGGGAAGTCGAAGAATACTTTGCACATCTCGATGTCAATGTCCCCGAGCGTGTTAATCCTCCAGACTATTTTATAGATGTTTTGGAGGGGATGATTAAACCAAGCCCAAGCTCGAGTTTGAGTTATGAAGAACTCCCTCTTAGATGGATGCTTCAAAAAGGTTATCCTTTACCTCCAGATATGCAAAGGAAGTTTTCTGGACTTATGCCTGAGGTGGTTGTCAGTTCAACATCTGCTAGTTTTGGGACTGAGCAACTATCCTTTTGGGGAGAATTATGGCAAAATGTAAAGTACAAAGTGGAAGCACGGTGTGATATTACACGGAACAATTTCATGAGGTCAAAGGACTTGTCCCAGAGGAGAACTCCTAGCATTTTCCAACAATATACATATTTCCTTGGAAGGTAATAATTTGAAATTTCTCCCTTGGTAAAAAATTCCCCTATTTTCATTCTTGAAAAAAATTGTTTTATGATACATCCACGTCCCATTTCAAAAACCAGCATATGATGGTACTATAGTTTCCCGAACAGAAATTTTGTTGCCCATTCGTTGTTGACTGCTTCCATTGCTCCCCTTTTTGAATTACGTTGACATACACAAGTGAGCTAAACTCGGATCAATTTCAATTCAAAGCTACAATTTTGACCGTCAAGATAACTTATCCACAGCCTTGAGAACTGTAATCGTGTAGCACTTTGTTAATTTTGCTTTATCAAAGGCTATATTTTGGAAGAATGGCTTGGGACTTCAATGAAATAATTTTATCTAATACTGAATTTCAGTTTGTGTGCGAATATATGTGGATATTTACAAAGAAAGGGCACCCTTGTTTCTCGTAAAAGTTAAGGTTCATTAACCCTAGGAAATGAGAAGATTCTAAGCAACTTTGTACTACACAATTGTCTACCTAGTTTCGCAACCTAGCTTCCTCGCACAATGACTTGGGATCGAACTGTTACATGAAGAAGTTGGGAGATAATGCTAATGCTACCTTTTTTGGTCTTAAAACTCAATGTTTTTCCATGACTGATAAATCATATTTCTGATATTATTTGTTATCATACTCATCTCAGGATTGCTAAGCAGAGACTACGAGAAGCGAGAATCCAAGCAATAGATTATCTTATTTTGTTACTTGCTGGCGCCTGTTTGGGATCAATTGCCAAAGCAAGTGATGAAAGCTTTGGTGCACCTGGTTATATTTACACGATTATAGCTACTTGTGAGTAGAAAACTTTAATCGACATCCCGATTTTCTTCATTAATAATCTGGATCTCATCTTCATTTGCCATTAATACATATGATTAGGATTATGCATTAAATTCTCGTAATTCTTCTGTTGAGTTTATAATTCACTCGGATCTTAATTACTATTTTAGACTTGATACATTTAGAGTTGAATTATGCTGTTGCAAGTGATAATATTTAATAGTTCGTCTAAACTCTTTGTTGTGTTTTGCTCACTGTCATTCTTTCTTATTTATTACAGCTTTGATGTGCAAAATTGCAGCTCTGAGGACATTTTCTCTGGATAAGTTACAATACCGTAGAGAACGTGCTTACGGCATTAGTACACTCGCTCACTTTGTCGCGAAAGACACAATAGACCATTTTAATACACTGATTAAGCCACTGGTGTACCTCTCCATGTTCTTTTTCTTCAGCAATCCGAGATCTTCCTTCTTAGATAATTACATTGTTTTGCTCTGCCTTATTTATTGTGTGACTGGTATAGCTTATGCATTGGCCATCTTTCTTGAACCCGGCCCCTCTCAGCTGGTAAGTAGCACCCCCTCAATAAGGCTTTTACTTTGTCCATTTCATGCATGTTTGGTACACAGAATTGAATAATAGAAGTAGACAGTTTAACAAACAAGATTTTAGCTTCTTTTTCATCGTAATTATGTACTTTTTAATTCTCCCTACCAAACATGCATTTTACAAATTAGATATCAGCTGAGCTGACTTTAATCCTTCCACATCATGCAGTGCTCTGTTCTTCTACCTGTGGTTTTGACTCTCCTTTCAACTCAGCCTAAAGATAGTAAATTTATGAAGATTGTAACAGACTTGCTTTATCCAAGCTGGGCCTTAGAAGCATTCATTGTCTCAAATGCAAGAAGGTAGGTTTGATTGCCTTCTCCTTTCCCTTCCATAAACTTATGATACAAAATATTCAGTACATTTACTCGGAGAATATTTCATTCCTCATCTTAGGCCATTGGTATTTGGGAAAAGACCATTAATGGCTTAAAGGTCTGGATGATGCATAAATGCATAAGCACACACGTGCACTCGTTCACAGACCAAGAAATGCATGTTGTGCATGCAACTTTGACTAGTTTGGGTATGGATTGTCCAGGAATTCAATTTGGGGACAAGAGTAAGTTTTTTGAGATTAGTCAATCAGAATTTAAAATTAATACTCATTTAAAGGCACTGATCTTAGTTTTTAGGTCAAGTGTGAGAAAATATGCAATTATTATCCTATTATGCGTGTAAACTTGAAACAACAGTCGAACCTTCTTCAGTCTCTTGATTGGAGATTAACAGTTTTGCAATTGTTGCGAAGTCTAGAAACTACAATCCCAGCAATGCCAATTTTTCTTAGGAGAAGGATTACCATTCATACTTAATATTTCTTCTAAAAATTAAATAACCAAATTCTTATGATCTAAACACCTTGCCAGAAATTCATTGTCAGCTAGCTTTTTAGTGTTTCACATTTAGATCATTGTAAGGAAAGGTTTCATAAGATTGAGCATTTGAATAGTGAACACTGAATGTTGAAGAACTAAGTACTAAAAATAAATACTAAATTATATATTGAAACTATTTCTTAAAACTGAAATTTCAAGCATTGGTTGTAACTGAAAATAGATCCCTAAAGAGTTCCTAAAAACAAGGCTGATAATTGTACTGCAGATTGAAATATCACTAGATCTTTCCTTTCTATCTTTCACAATTGATTTTATTACATACCTGTCAGTTTGAATCATTACATAACTTTGGTGTCATAAGCTCTTGTGAAGAAAAACTATTTCATGGTGTAATAAGAAATTATCACAAATTATTTGAGCATCATAAGGATGAAAAAGATTGTTTACAAAACAATGTAGTGTGTTGTAAAGAGTTAGAGTGAAAAACAAATTGACCTCATACTTTCCCTACATATAGAATAAAAAATACCGAAGAAAATGAACGTATATCAGGATTGACCCACGAACATACCTTGATGCGAAAGGCAAGGAAACACATACACTCATGGATGAACCTCAAGAAACATTAAAATTATTTAATAATAAGTCGAAATTGGTTATTAAGATGGAGATGCATAAAAATGAGTGTTGAGCACATAAATACAAAGAAAATTTTCTCTTTTCTTTAACAGCTTAAACTTTTAGATGAATTATAGCATATTATTAAAAGATTTCTTGTTCTGGCACAATTACTTTTCACCTACAGATATTATGGTGTATGGCTCATACAACGTTGTGGCGCACTCCTTAAAACCGGCTATGATGTGCATCACCGGGCTCTTCAGTATATCCCTTCGTTTGCTTGCGGTGTGAGCTTGTCGAGCTTTAGCTTTCTTCTTGTATGTTAACTTTAGAAAAGAAGTAAGTTCACCTTCATTCTACCTTCATTCTATTGGCACTGCTTTACGTGCAAAAGTATAAGCTTCTACTATTGCTTGAAATGGAATGCTAATCCCTTAGTTAACGACGTTAAATAGATTGCTTTGTTTCCGGGATCTAACTAGATCCCTTATACAAATCAAAGTATTTATTAACATTTTTCTTTTTAGTTTTTCTTGATTAGCTCTTTTTGTAAATTGATAGTATAGGTTAGGGGTAGGCGCGATCCAGTTTTGTTCGGTTCCGAAGAGAACCGAACCAAGATCCACTAGGTACTTTTGTCCACCCCTACATAGGTATTTGATTCTTTTTTGTATAAACAACGGAGGGAAATTATGTACAAACCTTTGTTTTCTATGTAAGTACAATATTCAAAATTATATAAAAAATTTTAATCGGTTACTTTCGTTTTCATTGTAAGTTGTGGTGCAGGTATGATTACTAAATTGAATTGAATCGAATCATTGAAAGATGAAAAGATTAGAACGGGTATTCTTGTTCATATTCACTTATTTACAAACTCGTGATTTTGGCTTTTATCACTTAGTTATTATCGTGTTCCGCAGCATCTTGCAAACCCATTCTGCTTGATTATGTTGAATGAAGATAATTACGAAAAACAAACCTCTACAACCTCAATACATGAGCTTCACCAAAAGCAGAGGAATAGAATACACAATGCTTATTTACCTATTGCTAAACACTTTTGTTAAACCAATAAAAACAATAACGGAAGTCCAATGAAAGTATTATATTTGTGTCCAGGAGGGCGAATATACATGCAGCTCTTACAGCATTACGAGGCCCAAATATAACCCATTAGTGTGAATTGGTACATTTTCCACATTTTCAAGATTCAAACTTTCTAAAATTCAAGATTCTTCTTCCCACAAGATCCTCAAGAGTTAGATTTAAAGTATCAATGGATCCTTTCTTTACATCCTCCCCACGAGCAGCCAAAACTCCTCAATGCTACCAGGCGCTCCGAACCACCCCAACCGATCAGCGATCAGGTGCAGATTATTGCATCCATCACATTTAGCCACCACTACGCCTTTATCATACGATTCACGACAGACTGTCTTCACAGATCTGGTATCACAAACTTTGCATGTGAAAATCATGGCAAGATCGTGTCTTTTAGATACCTGCAAGTTCGATTTCACACTGTGTTTAGCAGTGTTCTCATCATTGATTGAACTTGCAACAAGTTTAGTTTCATCCACATCGTTCTTCGAGCTGGAACTTTCATGTCCACCTTCTGGATCAACAGTTGGCCTACTGACTTCTGCGCATGTCTGAATTCTTCTAGTAAAGTTTTTATATCTGTAGGAGAATGAGTTTGCAGAGAGAAGAAAATCCCTGCGGCATTCTGCAGCAAATTGCAAAAAAAAATAAAATGATGAGGGTGATTAATTACATTTATAGTTAGTTTTCTGCATTTGGATAAAATAGGGAAATTAGCATCCCAATAGGAAAAGAAGTTGGAAGGGTCATGATATAGCAATTAGCATGCCGTCCCGTCCCATCTCATCTGTATTACTTTGTTTTTCCCCTATTAGTTTCACTACCAACAGTAATATAGCCATAATAAAATTCCACATCCTCTCAAGCAACTATGCTCTCTCTATCTCATAATTTCTCTCATTCCCTGACAGGCAGAGGCAGGAATTATTAAAACACAAGGTAATGACACGAGAAAATCAAGATAGACCATATGATAGTTCTCTTTGATGTTCTTCACATAACAAAAATGTACTGCTATGTATTCTCTTGGAAATGCAATTCAGTGATGTTACCGTGCTTACATTGTTCAAAGTTTTTTAATAGGCATATTCTCTAATGGTCTGACCTTCATTTGTGCGATGATTTTTTTTACTCTTTTTTCTTTCTCCTTCTCTTTTTACTCCTTTTTGTAATGAAAACAACAATAATGAGATAACTTTTTGACAAAAGGTAGCGACTATTTTTTTTTTTTCAAGGAACATGAAGAGACTCTTTTTTGTGTAAGGATCTCCCTCAATCAGCCACATAATTACACATAGAAATGAAAACCTAATATCACAAACATGGTACCACTCTGGAGCAACACCACATTATCAATATCAACACCCAAAATTACCACAATGACCAATTACCAGACTTTGGAAAATACACAGGAAAAATGTCGGAAGCCTCTCTTCAACAGTTCAACCTATCTCAAATAGGACTCCAGAAACCTCAGAGCTCAGGGCTTGAAGAGTGGGCCAAACTTGGCAATGAGGCTCTCATTAACCCAGGCTACAAAGACTGAATATAGTGGGAGCACTGAGGAAATCCTATACAGCAATGCTGTGCATAATTGTTTGTTATTGTCATCGGCTAAAGGTCAGAAAGCAGTGTCTGAATTAGTGGAAATTATCAAACAGTTCAGGCAAGACAACAAAGATAAGGTGGGTTGGAGTAAGATTAATTTTGCTAACATTTGCTAACAAAGAAAAATTCCAGTGGTTTTCCCAAAACCCAATGGGCGGAAACTGCCCCCACACGTCCCTAATTGGATCCACCACTGCCGCCAGGACCTTGATCCATTCTCATATCAGAGCCGGTAGCAGCTATCATAACATACATACACACATCCGGATCCAAGAAGACAACAGATAAACTGCTCAAAGGAAAATGTGGTTTCAAAATAATTAAGCTCCATTGCTCATCCACTTCCATAAGTAACATTTAACAGCAAGAAAATTCTAATTATTTGATTTCCTATGCTGGAAAAATAATCATTATCTACTTTGTAATGTATTCTTCGTGTGTGATTTGCATAAATAAAGTCTTATGTTTGATATCAATCAATTCAACTAAGCCTTAATATTTGCATGTTATTTTCGCACATCCATGAAATTTTGAACCTGGGAATATACACAGTGATACGCCTTGTAAATGCTGATCTAAGTGCTAAAATCAATATGTTTTGCTTCCTTTCACTTTTTAATTTCAGGCAAAACAAAGCAATTAATAACGTATTCAATATTCCTTTCACGCTCTTTGGAAACCACAAAGAATTACTCGGAGAAGTACGAGCTAATTTGAACTTTCCATTAATAGAGCAACCTTCTCCCAAGAGGATTTCGTACCCCCTCCATTGGCGACTATAAATCATTTAAATTTATTTAAATCCAAAAATCCTCCGTATCTTTCAAGCAATAAATCAGACCCAAATCTGAATAGGGTTACTATAAATTCAAATCACGAGTCATAATTCCATGGAAAAAGAAAACAAGAATCAAAGGTCCCGACTTTACACATAAATTATCCTCTCCTAATTCTAATAAAACATGGGTCAATGTTTACTCAATAAACCTATATTTTTCTGGTGTTTTTCAACCGGGCTTCTAGATTAAAATGTAAATAATACAAACATCAAGACTATGCATAGCTGAGAGTGTGCGTAGCGAAGGAGAAGTGAAATGAGTTACCTGTAGAGAGGGGATTTGGAGGAAGTTTAGTAGCGAGGAGAGAGAGAATACGCCGTTGAGCTTGACGAACAGCCATATTGAGATGCTCTTCTTCTTGCAGAAAAAATGAAGCTTTTGGGTTTTGGCATTGACTGAATATCAACAATTTGTTTAAATTAATGAATGGGTAAATTCAGCCAATGAGCACGAACTTTAATTGACTTTTACTTAACCACTTAACTTTAAAAGATATCTCATTGACCACTCAACTTTTAATTAGTTTCTATTTAGCCACCAAACTTTAAAAGGTATCTCAATAATTTACTACCCAACGATCTTCCGATAGAGTATTGTAATAATGTTATCAACAAAAATGCACTACTCAAACACGCCTAATTCGCTTGAATTTGGTTGAAAAAAATTAAAAGCTTTTTCAATTTCTTTGAAATATAGCGTATATGAGTAGTGCACTTTTACTAATTGAGAGGAATTTAATAATATTACTATGCCATATTGAAGAAATATGGGGTATTTGAGTAGTGCACTTTTATTGATTGAGATAGATTTAATAATATTACTATGCTATATTGAAAGAGCTTTTGCCACGTAAGATATTTTATCAGCAAATGAGTAATGGGTGATATATGAGAAACTTAGTTGAAAGTTGGGTAGCCATTGAGATACTTTTTAAAGTTCAGTGGCTAAATAGAAACTAGTTGAAAGTTAAGTGGCTATTGAGATACCTTTTAAAGTTCAATGATTAAGTAGAAACTCAATTAAAATTCAATGGCCATTGGTTGAATTTGCCCATTAATGAATTGCCACCAACTTTTTTCAGGTTATACTTAATCACCAATTTTTTAAAAGTGATCGATGCTCATCCAACTTATCAAATAATTTCACATCTATCACTCTACAAATGAAATTCACCACATGGCGAACGAAATGTCCAAGGGGCACGAATACATTGTTAAATCATCCACCTCAACAAAACGCAAATTTGCCAAACACGACTTCACATATCCCTTACCAAAAACGCGTCGCACTTCTCCATCCATCTCAGAGAAAATCAAGATTGCCAAATTAAAATTTCCAAATCTTCACGAACCCTAATTTACATCTACAATTTGTAGGACAATGGCGACCCACCAATCACTTATTAGACAATTCCCAAGTCAATTAAACCCTAATTTTTGTCCGCGATTTGTAAGATTAAAGTGACCCACAATCAAGTAAATGGACAACGCATTATTCATCAAGACTTGTTATTGAGGTAGAGACAAAATAAGAACGTGAGGTAACCTCTAATATTTATATTATTTACGGGTATATGTATTCTTCATGTAGTAAATTAAGAATTTGTTAATTGTCTACATTGCGTAAGCGCACGATAAGGAGAAAATGAGGAAGACGAAAGTCTTCGCTTACGATGATGTCAATGATAGAGAGTTTGAATTTGACAATAATGCACCCGAACGTGTAGCAGTTGAACTAAATTTGAACACCAGAAGTTGAAGAAGCCCATCTAGTAGCCGGTAATGTAGAGATAGAGTCCGTAAGGAGAACAACCATAGGTTCTCTAATTTTGTTCTAGATAAAGAGATGTTTGATTCTAAGTTTGAAAATGGAAAAATGTTTAAGGACATGAAGTTGTTCAAGAAAGCAATAAGAAACCAGAGAGTAGTGAGTAGGTGTAACTTCAAGTTTAGGCCAAACGACGATAGAAGGGTACATGCAATTTGCAAGTTGGGTTGTAGTGAGGAGTATTTGGGTATCATTGAATAAGAAGTTGGATTGCATGCAAGTTAAGTCATACAATTGTGCACTTCTGATTAAATGATTGCAAGTGTCTTTGGAAATAGGTATGGCTGCTATGAGAATGACATACCATGTGAATTGAAGCTACATTTTATTGTTTTACAATATGGAAGAATTGTTAAGACATTAATAATATATTGAACCTCATGAGCTTATCTTATATTATTTGGAATTTGGAAATTGGAAGTCAGAGCCATTCTCGCCATCTGGAAGAATTCATGAGCTGCTCTGATATTAGTTTATTTTCATCTGCAATTTGTTTTCTCTACTACCATTGATGGGAAAATAAATGCATGGCTTTAGGATTTCTTGGGGAAATGGCATATACATTTCAAGCAATAACCCAAGCAAGTTAACTAAATCTTCAATAAGTTAACTCAAGCATAAATTTATGGCTAGGATTCTCTACTGCCACTTATCTAACTTCATGTTTTACATCATTCATTCCTTATCAAGTGTTGTGCGATTATAATCCTGCAAGTGTACGATTCGTTAACAAGTAATAAAGTGATGTGTAAAGTGTCGAATCTACGAGGACTAGATATTAATTTAACCTATTAATTTGTAATTCAAATTCTAACAATATGAAACACAGATTTGTCTTGTTTTGTGATTCTAAATTAATTTAACTATTTTACTTAAATTTAAAATATCAATAAGCAACTTTAGTTGATGAGAACGAATTTGAATTTTATCAACACTAGGATTCATAAATCCACCTACACGCTTTATAATCAATTATCTCATTAATCGCTTTTTAGCTCTTAATTACCTTGGATTGAAAATCGGCGTTCCTAAAATAATTAAAGCCTCTCTCGATGGTCAATCAATTTTATACAATATGCGAACCTAATCATCTCTAATTAAGCTTCGAACATAAACATATGCATTAAAATCTTAAGAACACCTAAATGGATTTCATAAAGCATAATAGTAATCTCTATCTATTATTGGACCCTATGTTATTTAATACCACGTGCTTAATCTATATTAAATCTCTCGACTTCAATATAGATCACAATATATTCTAATGGTGATCAAGCATTAAAATAATGAGAATAATGGATAAGGAATAATCAACCCAAAAGCAATTAATTACTAAAAATGAAAAACTTCTAATTAATTAAAAATGCGATGTTTCATCGTTTATCCTAGAAAGAGTAAATTTAGTTAGACATGATTTCGTTAATTATTACAATAATTGAGTTCATCATGATCCGGAGAAAGAAAAATAAAAAGTAAATAAAACCCGTGATCCCGGCTTAAGAATCTTCAATCCCGTGCCTTGATCTTCGATTCTTCGTTTGTATCTTCTCCCTCCAAAATTCGTCGTGCGCGATATGTCTCTTATTTTGCTTTTATACTCGTCTCCCAACTCTTCCAAAATGTGGCCTAGGTAGTTGAATTAATTTAGACTTGGTAGTGTTGTAATCCAATCAGAAAACTGCCAACTACTGCTCGTTTGAACCATGCGATCGCATGGTTATCCAGGGTGCTTTCTTTGGTTCTTTTCCTTGATATTTGCATCAAGTCCTCCGAGTATCTTTATCTTTGCAATTACATCCTATTTTCTTCTATTTGGTCTCTTTTTGCCAATTCGACACTTGACTTTGATTATTTCCTAAAATAACAAAAAAATAACATGCCATTATACTGAAAACAAACAAGAGTACTCATAATTGTCCCTTTTGTGAGCTCAAATAAGTACAAAATTGTACTTATCAAATACCTCTGTTTCGCTGAATGTGTATCTTTCGCTAACAATTAAAGGATTCGAGACGATGTGTAAGGGCCGCCAAACCTTATGAGACAAAGTCCCAACAAGGGTGTTTGATTTAGAAGACTACAATAATGACAAAGGATGAAAAGAGCAAAACGAAATGCCTCCAAAGGGCACAAGCACACTAGAATTCAATCGTAAAGAAATATTTAAGACTAAATGGAATGAAATTACATTTCTCTGCTTTTTGAGAGAGTTCCTTCTTTTTTTTTTTTTTACTTGATCAATCTCCTTTCTTTTATACCTTGTCAAACGGTTTTATCACACGCTTTTCCTTGATCTTGCATAAAACTTCTCATTGCCCGCTTTCTTCCTTATCGCCCAAACCACCACCTCGCCGCCCAATAACGCCCATTTCTTCCATAATGATTTCAACTGTTTGTAACTTCCCCATGATGATTTAACATGATGATTTAACTTCTTGTAACCCCTTCATGAAGCAATCACTTCGTCGCTCAATAACCGCCCATTTCTCCCATGATGATCCCAACTGTTTGTAACTTCCCATGATGATCCAACTTCTTGTAACTCCTGACAACGTGGGAATAATGATAAGAAAAATGAGAAAAACTACTTATGAACAGTTACTCTTATGCCGTGATCGACCATTCTAATCGCCCAACGCCCTGAGCATTTTTGATCCGGGCGATGTCCATTTTGGGCCCTTCCGGCTTGGACAATTTCTATTGGGCTGTGATACGAATTTATTTGGGCATCCGTTGGGCTCAGGCCGACATATTTTCTAAACCTATATACTTGGGCATTCGGGCATTTATTATGGGCCTATATGTACAATTTTCTTAAGTCTCTTTTAGGCCCTTGTTATTTCATATGTCAACACCTCCAAACTTGAACTTTTATTTGTCCTCGAATAAACTAGCTAAAGATAATCTTGCACTTAATAAATTAAGCAATAACACAATTCACACTATAAATAGCTTGCCGTTCTTGCTTCAGCTTTTGCAAAAAGAAAAACTTATAATTCATGACGAGTGTTCAGGTAATACAGTTGTAAACGTGATTCTACTTAAACTATACTTGAGATGTGTGTGAGAGTAGTTAATCCGATTCCCGCAAGTTCTATGGTGGTGATAGTCCAACCACTTGGTCAACTTTTCCTTTCCCTTTCTTAAGGTATACTTTCCTCAAAATGATATTTTCTCTCAAATTCTGAGATTTTCGGTTAAAAGGTTACAGTTCACTTATTATTTTCTTGTTCGAAGTTGGTTGAAAGCTAGCAATCGTGACAACCTAGGTTTGTGAAGATTCTCTAGTTTCTAAGCACTTTCGACTAGAAAGTTTCTACTAAGTAAATCAAATCCATTAGTCATCTAATCTCTAAATTTGCTTTGCAAAGAATTTTTTTTTTCCACTGTACAGAAATAAAAATTAAATTTTAATTAATTAATTAATTTTAAATAGATCTTATGTACAAAACTCAATCTATTAAGCTTTCTAAATGACTTATGTAACGAGCTTGAGGTCGATAACTCCTAGGTCTTTCGAACCTTAGGACATCGGGTTTTGAGAAACCCCTACGGGCATTTTCACTCAAGTCAAATAGGCTACGAAAAGAGTTATAAGATATTAATAAGGTGCAAAACTCAGTCCATTAAGCTTTCTAAATGACTTATGTAACGAGATTGAGGTCGATGACTCCCAGGTCCTTCGAACCTTAGGGCATCGAGTTTTGAGAAACCCCTACGGACCTTTTCACTCAAGTCAATTAGGCTACGAAAAGAGTTAAGAACTAATAATAAAAATTTAGTTCCTTGCGTGCAATAAGTTCATGCTAGGAGACTAGATTCTTAACATTCGATCAATACCTAGCTTCTTCTAACTGGTCTACAGTACTCCACACAATTTTTTCAACATACACGTAATCAATCATAACCTAGATAGCCACCATCATAGCTTATTTACTACAATCATTCACTCTATTGGTTATTTAGTTGGGATACGGATGATTCTAAGGTTTAGAGAAGAGTATCCTATTGTTTTCAACTTAAGTGCACTAACATAGCTACAAATCATTGTAACTAACCGACACAACACGATATCAGATATGATTAAGTGGCCTCACATTTAAACAAAAGTATACTCTGTTCACAAGTCATGATTTAAATCTAAAATTAAATGAAAAGTTACATCATTAGCCGGCAAGGCTATTCATATCACATAAACTTGTAAACATAAAATATTTTGTTTTTTTTTAAATTTATTTTACTGGAATAAATTAATAATAATTAAACTAACTTAAAAATCAAATAATATCAAGTCAAAGTCAATGAAACGTAATAAATTAATAATAATTAAACTAACTTAAAAATCAAATAATATCAAGTCAAAGTCAATGAAACGTACATTTTTTAAGTCAAGCAAATTTTTCATTCATCTTCCCCAAACTTGAAACGTACATTGTCCCCAATGTAATGCAAAAGAAATAAACATATAAAAAAAATTAGAGACTTTCTAGAGGTGGGTCTGATGGTGCCGACATAAGTAGTGTAGAAGGATCAACCTGTGGAGGTGTTGGCATGGGTGTCGGTCGGTAAATCTGATCGTGGATATTGTCCAGCTTGTCCGCACCTCTGTCAAGCCACCTCTTGACCTGTCACAGTCAGCTCGAATTCGACTCTGCTCCAGAGTAGACTGACAATGACTGATCTCCATAGTCATCTCGAATGTGTCAAACCCAGATCTACTCGAGATTGCAAAGATCATCAACTCCTCGATGCACCGTGCAGCAACTCGATGCAATGTAGCGACAATGAGCACGGTCTGCGCTCGACCACCCTCTAGTAGGCGATGTAATATAGATGCTATGTCTCGGGAGATGCGGCATGTTGAAGTGCGGTTGGTCGAGGTGTACCGATGATCGCTCTTCTAGAAGTTGTTCGTCTACTCACCGGAGCCGGAGCCGGAGCTGCCTCCACGGCTCGTGCATTATGAGATCTAGACTCCCAACGCGCCTCGCGATACCACTAATCGTAGCCGGGAAGATGGCCATGTGCCTCTTGTCTGTCTGGAAGCCCAACATGCTTTGATTAGGGTGTAGATACAATTCTCCAAGTCCATCTTCCTCACGTGAGCGAGATAGTATAGCGATCGAGCCCTAGCATCATTAATAGTAGTACAATGCCTAGTCGGGTCGATGTTGTGGCTCACAAACACATTCAGGATAAGGAGGAAATCATGGGTTTTACGTGCACGAAGTCTCTCCCGGGTAGTGGCCATGCATCGTCTCGGCCATATAGAAATCGGTCAACTCTCCCATATCCCCGAATAGAGGACGGTGAATATCTTGATGGTTATACCATAGAAGTCGTTGATAACCCTCAAGGTAAACATGAACCATGTACCCTACACCCAAGTCTCGCCCATAATGCTCCGTCCCTTGAATGTCGATTTCTTGGTTGAAGTTGGTGCAGAATTCATGGACGAGCTGGGAGTAAATTTTATGAAGTGTATCAGCTACCTTGGATCATCCGCAAACATCAATAAGATTATACAGCTCGGAGTGAGGGACGTCGTCCAAATACAATCTCCGCTCTCTCCAAATAGTCCACTTGCTAATGAACTTGGTGAATCTTTTCTCGTGCTCCTCAGAAAGATAATGGCAGGAGTCGGTGGTTTCTACCCGTGCTCTTTTCGACGTGCTGCCAGTTGCCTTTTTCTTTCCTTTTTTGGTGGCGGTTGGAGATCATTTTAGAGCCATAATCTGTAAAAAGACGAAAATAAGTTAGATACGAAAAATAACAAATATGGTTTAAGACTTTACCCCAAAACTATCTTAAACTTTAGGTAATAATTTTCGAAAAAATGTGTTCAACTAGGCTACTTAGTGCTTGAGAAATCTACATAAGAATTTGCAAAAGTGAAATGAATATGGTGGTGGCATGTAAGTGCATGCTTTGGTCTACCACATACTCAAATTTCAAATGATTTCTAGGTCATTTGGGCCAAACGGATAGGGGACGAAGGTGCTAACGGAGGCGGGCTGCTGTGGTATGCCTGTGGGCTGCCATGGCAGGCTGCAGGCCTTATGGTCACGGTTGGAGTTATCTCGTGTTAAAAATGCGCCCAAGCCTAGGTGAATGCTCCTAGATGATGACATTAGTTCAATGAGATAGCCTAAGGTTTGGTTTACATCAATTTTGGCAAAGAAATTGGATTGGTCATTTCATCAAACACCTTGAATTCAAGGGTTTGTTCTTGGTATGAAGAGATATTTGGACAACTCATCAAAACCCAAAATTTTTTTTCATCCTAATCAACTAAACCCAATCAAAATGCATTACCCGAATCGATTCAAGCCTAAACTAATAACATTTACTCCATACGAATCAAAAAGCATGAATATAAAGCAAAAATGATGAAAATCCGAAAATTCAACAACCAAAATTTGGAATTTACGTTAATTGATGTTGATGTTGAGTAATGTGATGTCCAAAGTGTTAGTTTGGTGCTTGGAGATTGAGGATTAAAGCGAGGCTTGGATTTTGAAACGAAAGTCTTAAGTTTTGAAATGAAATGTAATGATTATATTTTAAGTTATCGGCATTCCTTGCCATCGCAAGGGAGAAAAATCCTACGATCACAGGAATGTCAATTTCTGGGCAGAATATCTGCTGCCCAGCCTATGCGATCGCAATTGGTTTAACCATGCGATCTCATAGTAATGCACCCAGATTCAAATTTTTTCTTTTTTTTGGCTTTAAATATAACTAAAAGTAAAAATTGAAAACGTGCTTATGCAAGATGACGATGTATGCCTCATTACATACAATTAAAAACCTACTTAAAATCCTAAAAACTTAAAACGTGCAAAACATGAATCAACTCCTAAAACTAAAATAATAATCGAAAATCAAATAAAAGGGAGAAAATGGGTTGTCTCCTATTGAGCGCTTGTTTAAAGTGTTTAGCTCAAGACTTTGTCTTGGTGATCACTCCGGATTGCTCAAAGCGGTAAAGGACTTTTCTTTTGAAAAATCACCATCTATGTATTGTTTTAGCCTTTGTCCGTTTACTTTGAACCTGCCCTTTTTGTCATGAGCTACTTCTACCACTCCATGTGGATAGACTTTCACTACCGTGAATGGCCCGGACCATCTTGAACGTAGTTTTTCAAGAAAGAGTTTGAGTCGAGAGTTGAATAAGAGAACTTTTTGTCCTGCCTCAAACTGCCTTTTTTGAATGTTTTTGTCATGTCAATTCTTGGTTGTCTCTTTGTACAGTTTGGCATTTTTATAAGTCTCAAACCTGAATTCTTCCATTTCATTCAACTGAAGTAGTTTTTTCTCACCGGCTTCTTTCAAGTCAAAGTTCAACTTCCTCAATGCCCAATGAGGGCTCGGTGCTCCAACTCAACCGTAAAATGGCACGTCTTCCCAAAAACTAGACGATATGGTGACATTCCGATTGGTGTTTTAAATCTGATTCGATATGCCCAAAGAGCATCATCCGGTTTTCTCGACCAATCTTTTCTCGAGGTACTCACCGTAAGCTCTAAGATCCTTTTCAACTCCCGGTTGGAAATTTCCACCTGGCCGCTAGTTTGTGGATGGTACGGAGTAGCCACACGCGGTGCTTCACACCGTATTTTGCCAACAGAGTTTCAAACTACCGGTTGCAAAAATGTTTACCTCTGCTACTTATAATTGCTCAAGAAGTTCAAAGCGCGTGAAAATATTCTTTTGAAAAATTCACCACCACCACATCATCATTGGTCGATAAGGCTACGACTTCTACCCATTTATACACATAATCCACAAAGAACCAAAATGTAGGAATTTGAGAACGATGGTGGAAATGGTCCCATAAAGTCAATCCTCCCATACATCGAAAAGTTCAACCTTTAAAATGCTTCAAAGGGCATTTCACCTTTCGAGATATATTTCCCATCCTCGACACTGTCACATTTTTTACAAAATTGTAGGCATCCTTGAATAATGTCGACCAATAAAACCAGTTATAAGACTTTGGGCTGCTGTTTTGGTAGCACCGAAATGACATTCGTATGGTGAAGAATGACATTGCTCCAAGACGATCTCCATTTCTTCTTCGTGTAGACATCTCCAAATTACTTGATCGCCTCTCCTTCTATAAAGAATATGATTTTTCTAAAATAGTATTTAAGTTACGAAAAGAACTTTTTCGGCGTTGATGATCATAATCGGTGGCACGGTATTACTTGCAAGGTAATTCACATAATCTACATACCACGGTGCACTTCCTATCTGCTCTATCCCAAAAATCTGCTCGTCTGGAAATTTTTCATTTATTTCACCTTCTTCATTCCTTTCTGACTGCTATATTCTTGACAAGTGGTCGACTACCACATTCTCACTTCTCTTTTATCTTGAATTTCCAAGTCAAACTCTTGAAGAAGCGATCCATTTGAATCGAGATTGGTTTTGCATCTTTTTAGCAAAATATATTTCAATGATGTATGATCGGTATGCACTATGACTTTCGATCCAATGAGGTAAGATCGAAATTTTTCAAAGGCAAATACTCTCGCTAGCAATTCTTTTTTTACAGTAGTGGCATAATTCATCCGAGTGTCATTGAGAGTTCGATCGGCATAATATATGACATGTATGACTTTTTCTCTCGTTGCCCCAAAACCGCCTCCGATGGCAAAGTCACTTGCATCACACATAAGTTCAAACGATAGATCCCAATCGGTGGTACAATGACAAAATTTGAGATTAGGCTGTCTTTGAGAATGTTGAAAGCTTTAAGGATGAGTCTATAGAAAATTCAAACTTAACTTCTTTTCCAAAGAAAAGCGCACAACGGTTTAGTTATTTTTGAGAAATCTTTTATGAACCTTATATAGAAACCTGCATGTCCCAGAAAAGATCGAATTTCCTTAACTGTTGTTTGATGAGGCAGTTTCTCTATAACCTGAATCTTTACTTTGTCGACCTCAATGTCGTTAGCTGAAATCCTATGTCCCAACACGATGCCTTCTTGGACCATAAAGTGGCATTTTTCCCAATTAAGTACCAATTTGGTTTTCTCACAACGCTGAAGTACCAAAGTCAAATTTCTAAGGCATTCGTCAAATGATGATCCAAAAACTGAAAAATCATCCATGAAAACTTCAATAAATTTTCCAACCATATCTGAGAAAATAGACATCATACAACGCTGAAATGTGGCATGAGCGTTGCACATGCCAAATGGCATACGCCTATGTGCAAACGTGCCATAAGGACAAGTAAATGTAGTCTTTTCTTGATCTTCTGGTGCTATATGAATCTGATTGTAGCCTGAATACCCATCAAGAAAGCAATAATGAGAATGACCTGCCAATCGTTCCAACATATAATCAATGAATGGTAGAGGAAAATGGTCTTTTCGAGTGGCATCATTCAGCTTCCTGTAGTTAATGCAAACTCGCCAGCTGGTAGTCAATCTGACTGGTATGAGCTCGTTATTATCATTCTTCTCAACTGTAATCTCTTTTTTTTAGGCACTACGTGAACCGGGCTTACCTAAGTGCTATCTGAAATAGGATAGATGATACTGGCATCAAATAGTTTTAAGACTTCACTTCGGACTATTTCTTGCAAATGAGGATTCAATCTGCGTTGATGTTGCCTTTCTTTGGTTTATATGCCTCTTCCATTAGAATCTTGTGCATGCATATGGACGGTGATACATCGATGTCCGCTATAGTCCAACCGATGACCGATTTGTAATTCTTCAAAACTCGAGTAGTTTATCTTCCCGATCCTAATCAATAGAATTTGCAATGATGACTTGGAAGAGTAGATGACTCACCGAGATAAGCATACCTAAGGTGAGAAGGTAATCTGTTTTAACTCGAGAATTGGGGCATTTTGCACCGAATGAGGTCACTTGAAGCGTGGTACCTAGATCCATATATTTACTTCTTCTTTCCATCTGTTTTGCTCTTTGTAAATATCTCGGCACATTCTTCAAGAACCGGAGAATCGAAATTTTCTTCTTGAGAATGCATAATACACGCTTCCCATGGATTTGAAGGATTTTTCAAAGCAAATGTGTTAGTTAGTCTCGTGATCAATGATATCGATATGAAAGCATGAATCGGAGGACCTTGGATACTTCATTGCTTTGAACACGTTGAAAGTGACTTGCTCATCGCTCAATCTCAACATTAGTCGCCTTTTTGCACATCAATTAGTGCTCATCCAATAGCTAAGAATGGTCGTCCCAAGATAAGTGGTACATCCCTGTCTTCTCCCATATCTAGGATAATGAAGTCAGCTGGGAATATGAACTTGTCCACTTTTACCAAAATATCTTCAATAACCCCGTGTGGGCGCTTAACTGATCGATCATTAATCGTAGTAATATTGTGGTTGGCTTTACTTTTCTAAGACCTAGTTGCCTGAAAATAGAATAAGGCATCAAATTAATGCTAGCACCTAAATCACATAATGCTTTCTCGAAAAATAAACTACCAACAGTACAAGGAATACAAAAACTCTCTGGATCTTTTAATTTCAGCGGTAGCTTGTTTTGCAAGATAATACTACACTCCTCGGTAAGCATAACTGTTTCGTGCTCTTCCAACTTTTTTTTGTTTGAAAGGATTTCCTTCGTGAATTTTGCATAACTTGGCATCTATGCTAGAGCATCAGCAAAAGGTATATTGATTTGGAGTTTCTTGAACACATCGAGAAATTTCTCGAATTGTTTATCCAGCTTATGTTTTTGCAGCCTTTGAGAGAATAGAATTGGAGGAACATAAGCCTTGACCGGTGGCGGAATATAATCTGGTGGAGAGCTTTTTTTTTCTTGATCAACTTTTGCATCTAATTTGTTATCTCTCTATTTACCTAACGCAGTTTCCTTTTCAACACCCGGTCTTTTCACATGAATTTCTGGCAACTCAACTCCGCTTTTCGTGGTGATTGCATTGACTTGCCCTTTTGGGTTAACTTCGGTATTGTTTGGCCATGTGCCTGGTTGTCACTCGGTCAACATTTTAGCCAACTACCCAATCTGATTTTCTATATTTTTTTATAGCAACATCCTGTCTTTTCTGCATCTCCTTCAACTCAGATTCCATACGCGTAACAGTTTCTTCCAATCCTCCTTTTCTCTCTTGTGGTCTCCCTTGATTTGGTAGATTCTGAATATTTTAGGTGTTGCCATAGGAGAAGTTTGGGTGTCCATCCTGGATTGTAAGTCTGTGAATACGGATTATTCTGCTATCGCTGAAAATTCTGAACATATGCAACTTGTTCAGGAGATGGCATATCAACTTTTGTCAAGAAGATTGATGGTTTGCCCCGCATGTTACACAAATTGGTGGAGACATCTGAACCATATTAGCTTAATGATAATATTTCATTACTTCCATCTACTTTGCCAATGCATCGATTTTCGCTAGTACAAGCGAATTTATGTCTACCTCATGTACCCCTGTTGCTTTCCTTTATACCCCTCTGTCTAGCCACATAACAAACTGTTCACTCATTGTTTCATACAAGTCATGGAGGTCACCGGAAGACCTATTTTGGATAGAGCCACCTCTTGCAAAATCAATTGAAGAACGATCGCTAGGAACTAAACCGTAGTAGAAGAAATAATTAAAATGCTAAAGGAAAACCGTGACTTGGACACTTTCGAGCAGATTGTTTGAATCTTTCCTATGCCTCATGAAGGTTTTCCAACTTTGATTGTTGGAAATTAGAAATTTCACACTTTAATCTGTTCACTCTGGCTGGAGGTAAATATTTCAATGTGAACTTTTGGATCAGATCTGCCCAAGTAGTGATGCTCCTAGGCGGTAGAGAATCTAACCATTGTCTAGCTTTATCCTTCAATGTGTATGGAAAGAGCCTCATTTTCAGTACTTCTTCATTAACACCGTAGTATTTGAAATTTCCACAGTATTCATCGAAGTGAGAAATATGGTAATGAGGATTTTCATCTGTCATACCATAGAACGGCAGATTGTTCGAGAACAAGTTAATCAAATTCGGCCTCAACTGGAAGTTGTCGTGTCCATAAGGCAGATAGATTATACTGGACCGATTTTCAATAATCGGTGGCATCATATATTCACCCATAAGGATATCTCGCTCATTATCTTCAACTGGTCGAGCTATTGGTGCTTGATTATATCTGCTATATCTGAGTAATGATTACGGATTCGGTTATCTTCCATTGTGTCTTTTTGCTGTTGTTTCTTTTCTTTTCGCTCACGTTGTCTTTGGTGAAAGCTCTGTTCAATCTCTGGATCTAAATCAAATAGATCAGGATCCTTTGTACGGCGCATACACACTTAACACCTGAATACAAAGTTGGAATTCAACAGTAAGACAATGAATTTAGAATAAATATAAAACTAAAAATAAAATAAGTAATACTAAAAAGAATTGTTAAAAGCCAAATTATAAATTAACGTAACAATTAATAAAACAAGTCTCCGACAACGGCGCCAAACACTTGTTGTACGATTATAATCTCGCAAGTGTACGGTTCGTTAACAAGTAATAAAGTGATGTGTAGAGTGTCGAACCCACGAGGACTAGATATTAATTTAACCTATTAATTTGTAATTCAAATTCTAACAATATGAAAAATACAGATTTGTCTTGTTTTGTGATTCTAAACAAATTTAACTATTTTATTTAAATTTAAAATATCAATAAGCAATTTTAATTGATGAGAACGAATTCGAATTTTACCAACACTAGGATTCACAAATCCACCTACACGCTTTATAATCAATTATCCGTTAATCATTTTTTAGCTCTTAATTACCTTGGATTGAAAATCGACGTTCCTAAAATAATCAAAAGCCTCTCTCGATGGTCAATCAATTCTATACGATATGTGAACCTAATCATCTCTAATTAAACTTCGAACATAAACATATGCATCAAAATCTCAAGAACACCTAATTGGATTTCATAAAACATAATAGTAATCTCTATCTATTATTGGACCCTATGTTATTCAATACCACGCGCTTAATCTATATTGAATCTCTCGACTTCAATACGATCACAATATATTCTAATGGTGATCAAGCATTAAAATAATAGGAATAATGGATAAGGAATAATCAACCCAAAAGCAATTAATTACTAAAAATAAAAATTTCTAATTAATTAAAAATGCGAGGTTTCATCATTCATCCTAGAAAGAGTAAATTTAGTCGGACATGATTTTGTTAATTATAACAATAATTGAGTTCATCATGATCCAAGAAAGAAAACAAAATTAAATAAAACCCGTGATCCCTACCAAGAATCTTCAATCCCATACCTTGATCTTCGATTCTTCGTTTGTATCTTCTCCTCCCAAAATTAGTAAATGACGTGATATGTCTCTTATTTTGCTTTTATACTGCCTCCCAACTTTTTCAAAACGTGGCCTAGGTAGTTGAATTAATTTAGACTTGGTAGTGTTGTAATCCAATCAGAAAACTACCAACTACTGCTCATTTGAACCATGCGATCGCATGGTGTTCACTATAGGGTTCTGCAGGATTTTTGGCCTTCGTGCGATCACAGCATTGGACAACCATGCGATCGCATGGTTATCCATGGTGCTCTCTTTGGTTCCTTTCCTTGATATTTGCATGTCAAGTCCTCCGAGTATATTTATCTTGGCAATTACATCCCATTTTCTTCTATTTGGTCTCTTTTTGCCAATTTGACACTTGATTTTGATTATTTCCTAAAATAACAAGAAAACAACATGACATTATATTGAAAACAAACAAGAGTACTCATAATTGTCCCTTTTTTTGAGCTCAGATAAGTACAAAATTGTACTTATCATCAAGCAATAACACAAGCAAGTTAACTCAATCTTCAGTAAAATGGCATATACATAAAATATTGACTGCTGATAATACTAAAAATGTAGTCACCTTTACAAGATGGTTATCTATCTATGAATGTTGAATAAATGCTCGAGACGAAGAGTAATAAAAAAAGGGATAACCGATAAGTTGGGATAACTACAAGAGCAAAAAATACGGTGTTTATAAAATGCTCGTCTCAGTTTGATGTATGGCCTTGCCGCCTCGTCCCAGATCGCTCATTTTTATGCATCGGCGCGCATTGCCACACTTAGACGCTTATGCTCTCAATCGCGACCTCGTCACCTCCCACGCATTACACATTTTAGAACTTTGAAAAAACATCATAGAGCATGGAAAACATCATCAACAAAAATAAATAAATAAATAAATAATCACCACAATCACCATTTACATTCATATCAAGCATTAAATTACAGAATGCTCTTTAAAGCATTTTCGCAAACACGAAAACCATAACATTGAACCACAACATTTCAGAATACATATTTGTGAATCAGAGCACCGAGCACAAACACCCCTAAGGAAATTTGATGCAACTTCACCAATCTTCGCATCTTCATTTTCGAAACTCGTTGTTGTTTACCCTCCGCAAAAGTCCATTGATTACTATCTTGGACCGTGGATGGAGAGGTAGATCCACCTAAGACAAATAATCATAAGCATCCGATCGTCCATAGAATCTGCAACCTCAGAACCTCCTACCTAGATTGTTCTCCGTCTATGAAGTCCTTGTCTCAAAGATTTGCCCACAATAACACACTAGCGCATCTGAGATTTGGGAAGTGACCGATGAATTCTCCATTGCAATTGGTAACTACGTGGTACTGAATAAATATCAATAAAAGGTTTCACTTCAATGGTTTTCTTTTGGGGTTCTGATTTGGGAGAATTTGATTTACAAGACATAAATTAAGGATCTTGACATTTTGGAATTTTTAATGTATTGAAGAAATGACATACCCATTATTTCTACAGAGATAAATGGAGAAGTGTAGACGTTTTTGGTGAGAGATATGTGAAGTCGTGTTTGGCAAACTTATGCTTTGTTGAGGTGGATGATTTAATAGTATATTTGTACCACTTGGACATTACATTCGCCACGTGGTGAATTTCATCTATCGTGAATAATGTTTTGTTGTAGAGTGATAGATGTAAAATCGTTTGATAAATTGAGTAAGCATTGAGTAATCATTTAAAGATTGATGATTAAGTAGTAACTTAAAAAAAATTAGATAGCCATTCATTAATTTAACCCCAACAATTTCTAGTCAATTTTACAAAAGCGCCTTTTGTGTTTGGCATTACTTGTGCTATAAAGCAACACTCTTTCTATAATTTGTCGACTTATATTGTTTAAAGTAAATTTCAAAATATAAAATTAAAATGTGATATATAAAGTTCATCTCACATAATTTAAATTTTAATCATATAAATTTATTTAATTTATTAATAAATGTATGTTTTGACGTTTCGTCCTCAACTTTTACCCTTCAATATTAGATTTTTAGTCTGAACATTTTTAACATCAATCATTCACTAACTAACACAATTTGAATCTATCATTGATTTCTAATCCAAAAATTATGTTGATATATCCTTAAACTTGGAGAAAAAGGATATTAAGGAAAAATTGCAATGGGGTCTTCAAACTATTCAAAAATTACAACAAGATCTCAAACTTTTTATTTATGACACTATAAAAATTACAAAAGAAAAGAAAAATCCCTTTAGCCACACACCACACCACTCCATTCGATTCCTACCCCAAACACAACATAACCCAACCCACCGCCACCGCCCACCTCTCTGCCATAATAGATGTTTAGGACCTCGTTGCATTATTCTAAAAGGTTTGAGATCCTGCTGCAATTTTTCTTTTAATAGTTTTTGTTTTTTTTTTTTTTTTTAAGTTTAAGGACAATTCCGTCTTTTCAAATCATACTAACATTATTATTATTAGATGAAAACTGTTAGTAGGGATGAATAACATTAATTAACGAAAGATTGAGAGTAAAAATGTTACCAAAATAAAAATTTGAGAGTGAAAGTGTAACAAGATGTAAAGCTTGGGGATGAAACATATAATTTAGCTTAGATAAATTATATACATTTACATAGTATTGAACTTAACAAATTAGTTATTTATAAGTGCAAATGAATATTAAATGGCCAAAAGGATATTATATTTTTTTTTTAAATATTGTAATGATTAAATATTAATATATCGATTAACTTAACATTCTATTATATAATATGATCGTCATTTCATTAATAAAAATTGAGAGTGTATAATGTTTTACGAACTCACATATACTATTTTTTAACTAGGTTTTACTTGAATGGTAAAAAATAAATTAAATGTAAAAACCTACTAATATTTTGAGGGTGCTCACAAGGCGGCATGGTTCGGTGAAGGCAAATGAGATGGCAATATTGGAGGGGAAAGTTGTGGAAGAGGCTGGACTGGATAAGCATTTGGGCTCTCAAAGAATTTATATAATAAGTCGTAGTTAATTTTTATTGTTTTCAAGAAGTGGAGATTGAGGTTTTCATTCTTTTCAACCTTTTTAATTAATACATATTTTGTATACCTTTTCTCTCGACAGACACGTTTGTGTTCTAGTGTTTAATTTTTTGTTTTTTATTCATTCTAACTAGTTTTTAAGTAGAATATATCAACGCTTTTTTGTTGACGTGACAAATATATCATGCCATATGTACGTATTAGTATGTCGCATCACCACATTTGTTAACTCTTTTAATGTAATGTAACGTATTGGTATATGAGATTCACTTTTGAAAGTTCAATGACATTCTTAAACGTTTTAAAATACAGTGTCATTAATTCTAAAAACGTTTAACAAAGTATAGTAATATTTTGGGTATTTAACTCTAATAAGTCGGGATGGAAGAGGAGGTGGGGAACATTATTACATTGTTGTGTTATCGAGTTGAGTGATGATTTTACTTCGATCCGCTAGACTACCTTCCGCTTATTCTTATTTGTTGATTCGGTAATGAAAAGACAATTTAAAGAAAGCTTTGTAATGAGAAAATTTGAATGCATTGAAAATATCTTGTTCATTGATTGATGGAAGCAGTAAATTAGAATTGTTATTACATGGTGTCTTTCTTTCTAGCGTAGAAAGGAATACCGTGCAGCAGTAGTTTACTCCGCTAAACTACCTTCTACCTATTCTCGGTCGATTCGGTAACGAAAGACAATTTAAAGAAAGCTTTGCAACGGAAGATTTGAATGCATTGAAAATAGCGTATCTATTGATTGATGAAATCAAGAACTACAATTCTTTGGTGCGAGAAAGTGAACAGGTGAAACGACAAGGCTTTGAAATTTCGAATAAGAACTTCCTCCTATAATAACTTAAGTAAGAAAAATATAAGTAACATGAATAAACGTTTAAAAGTTGAAGAATCATAATAAATATTTACAAGCAGCATGGTTCTTTTACAACTAAAATAAATTATTACAATTGAAAAGAACTAACAATTTAAACTTATATTTACAAGGTGTAGTTAAAGTTGGGCAAATTGCAGCTCCAAATGATCTCCAAATGATCGGGACTAAGTATAGCTGCCGTGACACTTAGGCACGCTTCCATTTAAAGGAGGAAATGGACAGAAGCTGATGGATAGGGACCACTTTCGTAAGACAAAAGCGCAAATATTAAGCACCCAAATGCCAATATCCAAATGCTAGATTTTGACACTGTAGGGTCACCATAGGACAGTGACCATCTGCGCTAATTCGCAAAAGAATTGTGTTTGTACAAGTCTTTAAGCATAATCATATTATTAAAAAAAAAAAAAAATTATATTGTAACTAATTGTAGAAAACTTCATCTTTAGTTCTCAATTACTTTTGAGATATCTAAACCTCATTTTAGATGAAATATGACTCAAAAAAATGACCAAGCGGTGCATATGATACTCAGAACTAAAATTACAAGAGGTTATTGTAATTTTCTAAATGTAAAAGAGTGTCTCTGCTATTGTTATTAAGGGCTTGTTCGGTTTCTATTTTTTTTCAAAAAAATCTATTTTTTTCCTTATTTTTTTTTTTTTAAACTTTTCACACTACAAAAAAAAGTTTTAAAAAGTCTAAAAAGTGGACAACAAAAAACTATTTTTGAAAAAAAAAAAAAAAAACAACACCGAACAAGCCCTAAGTTCAGGATGTGTATGTGATATTGTCCTTTCATTTACTTATAGATAAATTACACTTTGTGATTCCAATCTTTCTACTTTATCTCAATTTCATCCTTATTATATTTAAGCATGTATCCCAATCTTTTAGTAATTTACGTAGATAATCTCTCATGATGATTTTTGTCCAAGTTTTTGGTCAATGTAACGTAACATGACAATTCTACCATCTAAAATTAAATAAACTAAAAAGCAAAAATAAAAATAAAATAAGAAACGGAATAACAAATATAAAAAAAACAATTTGTCTTCTCCATCACGCCCACGCCATTGAATTTTATTATATTATCAAATTCTAGTTGATGGTGAATGCTATTATTAAGAAATCTACGTAGAGAAGGCAGTGATGCAATAAGTTAGCCAGGTGTGTTTTTATAATTTGGGCATCAGCATGCATCATGCATGGCTCTTTGGATGATTTGATAGACTTTGCTTCTTAGCTTTGATTTTCATTAATAATGATTTTCGTTGATTTTACTTACTTTAATAATATTTCTATTGAATTACTTTATTTAAAAATACAAGATTGAAAGATTTTGTTGTTGTAGATCATCATGGCTTCCATAATTCGATTGACTTTGAAATATTCAGGCATTATATTACATCAGATTCATCTTATAATTTGGAAGCAGTAAATTAAAGACCACGCTAATAGATAATACAGAGATTGCTTGTTTGAACACTGCTTGTGACTTGAACAAGTCTTGAACATGCACATAGACACAGACTTTTTCTCATATATATTCAACAAAATGTATAAACCCTATATAGTTCAGGAAGAAGCATGATTTAAGCCGAGGGAAATGGAAATAAGATCATGTTTGGCTAAGCTTAAAAGGTCTACTTACAAGTAAATAAGTAAGTTTGAAAATTTTTATGGGTCACTGAGAAAATAACTTTTACCTTTTTCTAAGCTTAGCAAACCATCAGCATTCCCATCCCACCGGACTAAAGAATGCTAGGGCCTCTCCTTTGAAAGGAGACTGGAGAAAAGCCCATTTTAGGTCGTCTAATAAGGCAGATGTAAGTCCCATAAGCCTCAAGATGATGAATTTTTACTACCTTTGGAACATGTATCCAGCCATGTAGTAGGCAGTTGGTTTCTATGTTATTCAATGCACTAGAATCGATTTCAAAGTTAAATTTTCTCACACTATTCATCTTAAAACAAACACATATAGAGGAGGATCATAAAACGATATACAATAAGAAGAAGAAATGTTGATTGTATCATCGTTTACCTCCAGGTAATTCGACAATCTTTCTGCGTATTAGTCTCTATTAGAGTCTGTCGCCATTTGGTTGTTAATCAACATAGCTCGGCCGGTAGAAATCCTTGAGGGCACCACTCCATGTTCAACAGAACATCCTTAAACATTCAAACACCACCAAGAAGTTGTTTAACAAAATACTAGATTTCAATCCTTTCAGACTAATACTGAACCAGAAGCCAGACTTTACAATGATACTAAGCAAATCATGTACTTGTCTTCTCATCCATATGTTTCATACCTCGAAAACATACTGAAAAAAAAATCCAACCAATTTTCATAGATGTTTGAGAAAAGAATGATAACTTGGAAAATGAATAGAAAGATCTTGTAACCAACCCTTGTGTATCTATGCATGTACATGTATACAAAATCTGAATGCCAAAATAAAAATAAAGAACGAAATGCAAAAGCATCCGATTAGGAGGTGTCACCGGGTGCCAGGGAGACTGTTATGTCCGTAAGCACACCCATCTTCTCAGCCCATTTCTGTGATTCCAAAAACAACTGTGAAATCCGCCAGTCACCCGGCCCATATCAGGCCGGCTATCTGGATCATCCACAACACAATCCAGCGCCAAGCGTGCCAATTTATCCACCACCTCCACCGGGAAAGAGTCCCTCAACCTCCCGTCGACCCACTTCCTTATCCCTCCACCACCACCCTCTACAGCCTCTCTAGCTGCTTCCACTACCGATATCCTCACAAATGCTCCGGTTTCCTCATCAACCCTATACCTCAACGCCTCCATCCCTGACAATAACTCCAGAACCACAACCCCAAATGCATACACATCACATTTCTGCGTCGCAATCCCACTTCTCTGGAATTCCGGTGGCAT
The DNA here is from genome assembly GCA_023638005.1 of Forsythia suspensa. Lineage (NCBI taxonomy): Eukaryota > Viridiplantae > Streptophyta > Magnoliopsida > Lamiales > Oleaceae > Forsythia > Forsythia suspensa. Next base: position 29,932,217 of record CM042674.1, on the reverse strand, counting down.
GTAACCTCTCGTCCCCTCAAACTTGTTTATCTTACTATCCGATCTCTTAAGCTCTTTCAACTTCTCGGTCTCTCTCACAATTTCACCACAAAGCTCAGCAGTACCAAAATTGCAAATTTTCGCATTTAATGAGGGCTCCGTAACAATAACACTACCACTCTTTATATGACTGTGCACAAATTCAAATCCCAATCCAGTCGAATTATGAACATAGTCAAGGCCATGAGCAATATCAGAAGCAACCTGAATACGCGAAATCCAGCTAGACAACACCGTAAAATTCGGGTTCTTCGCATTTCTCAAACAATCAGCAAGACTAGCCCCAGAAATATAATCATAAACCAAGTATATATAATTACCAGAAATCGACGCGCCCTTTAACTTTACCAAACTGGAGTGATGACTTCTGCAAATCACCGAAAGGCGATCAATTAACTGCGGGTGTCCAATTGGCGCCGGAACTTGCGCTGGAAAATTATTACACTCTGATCCCGCACAGTGCACCGCCAAGAAGTGGACGAGGAGGAGGAAGTGTACGGCTTGAGCAAGAAATTGCGAGTTGCAGCGGAAATTTCAGAAAAATCGTAGATATGGGGCTGTTCTGGGAGGACGGATTCCCGGAGGCTTGAAAGAGAATTACGGCTTGATATGGAGGATTTCCAGGAATCTTTATAGAAGCTTGAGGTGGAGGCTGTGCTTGGAATCACGAAATTGTTGGTGCTGGTTGACGAGTTTTCTGATGAAGATTGTTGGGATTTCTTGGATTTTCTTGATGATGATGATTTTGGGGTGGTTGAGGGTTCATTCACATCTCTAGTCATTTTCTTCTTGGATTTACACATGGAGAAAATCATCCAGAAAACAGAAAGAATAAAATGAAAAGAGGGTTTGTTTTGCAAGTGGGGAAAGTGGAGGGGGTGGTGGAATTAGCATATAGGGCGGTGGGCGGTGGCGGACGGTCGTTCTAGGTGGTGGAGTGGACTTGTTTTGCCCAATCTATGGTTTGCTGTCAGCGGATTATGGAAGAAGACGAAGAATCCTAGTGAGATTTGGAGGTATTTAGTGGTGTCTTAATCTTTTCTTTCGGTTGTACAAGGAAAATTCGATTTCTGTTGGTTTGACATGCTTCACAGTGTTTGGCTGAGTTATTTTTATTATAAAATAAGTAATTTTATTCGACTTATTGATTTCAAAAATTAGTTATAAGTAAATATTTTAAGCTTACCCAAACATCGACATATGAGTGAAACGACCCACCGAGCAATTCTAAAGTTTCAACTTCTAGTCCTTTTAAAATGGGTAACTAACAATTTGCTCCTCAAATTTACGTTTTTTTTTTTTTTTTTTTAACAAATTACACCCCTTTGATTTGAAGAGTTGATTGTTTTAACTTGGCAAAAAGACACGACATAATTGAAAAAAGGATTTTTATTGTTTACTTGATGTTTTTTTATAATCAATATTATATGCTTATAAAATATTCATACATTTAAAATTAACCAAATAAATAAATAATAAAAAATTTTATATTGATATTTATGAAAATAATCAATTATTGAAAAGACATTCAAGAATTTGATTGGAGAGTCTTAATTGAATTAAAAGACTAAGTGGAACAATACAAAAACAAGACGAATTCGAGAATTGAACAAACGTTGACCAAGTTTGATTGAGTCAAGATGCTATTGCATTATAAGATGAAATATTAATTATCAAGAAATAGTTTGACAAATTAATTATTGAAAGTTGAAACCAAGAATTTTTTATTTTTACTTTTTAATTTTTGAGTAATAGGGCTTGTTCGGTAGAGAGTTTTTTTGAAAAAAATGAATTTTTTTTGTTATTTTTGACTTTTGACTTTTTTTTAGTATAAAAAGGTTGAAAAATAAAAAAATTATAAGCAAAAAAAATAAATTTTTGGAGAAAACTCTACCAAACATGCTCTAAGTGAATAACACTCTTGTTCAATATTGGTTCAAAATATATAATAGGAGAATAAAATGTGCCGTTACTTTTGAAGCCAGACATTTTTTTTTAGGAGATGCTTTTTTGTGGTATTAAATAATTGAATAATGCTATTTGCCATGTGATCATCAGCCAATGTAGTAGAAGATCTACTACAATTAATTGATGCTATATAATTGTGTTGCCTCATCAAACTAATCAATTATACATAAACCGATGATGATCGTAACTTCATTTATTTAGCACAAATACTACCCGTCTTGCTTCATTATGGGTGCAAACGTAAGAAACTTTTTAACAACGTGAAACCTCTCTCGTTTGGGGTCCAAAATCCTCGTACCTAGGTGTTGAATCATCGTTATAGTGTCTATGTCCAATTCTTGAGACATGCAAACTTTATTAAATTTTCTATTTTTTTAAGTAAAGAAATTTAAAATAATAATAAGGGTTAATTACACTAATAGTCTTCATTCTTTCAAATTTATAACAATATCATCATCATTTAATTTTTTTAGCAAATATCGTCCTTATCCTTCCATTTGTTCATACAGATGGTCCTCAAATGACTTTTTTGACAATTTTACCCCTGACTTAAATAAATAAAAAGGTAATTATATTCACACAACACTTTTTATTTTTTGCACCACATTTTAATTACACTTAACATCCCTAATCTATGAATATTATAGCACTCATGTCCCCAACTTTTTTATCACATTTTTATCCTCAACTTTTCATTAATTAGCACATCTTGTGTTTGATAACGGTTTCCGTCTAAAACATTTGTTGAGAATTAAGTAAAAAATTATTTGTCTCATATATATTTTAAAAATAATAATAAATACAAAAGTATGATAAAATATTTTTCCTCATTTCAAAGCACATAAACAAAATATCTCGTAAAACTATCATTAATGATTAAAAAACAAAAAGATAAAATTATAACAAAAAGTTAATAACATAATTGCAACAATGAACAAAAGTCGGAGATCTTAAGTACAATTAAAATGTGGTACGCTTATAACAAATTATAGTGTGAATATAATCACCCTAAATAAAAATGATGGAAAAAAGAAAATACAATGAAACAATTACAATTGGAATGCTAACCTTTTCAAAAGTATAAGTAAATCCAAAATTTTTTTATTTTTTTACAAATTTTCATTTAAAATAATAAAAAATGTGTCATCAAGTCCCAAAATTTCTAATTATGTTCACCAAAAGGACATTTAGAGTCTCTACAAATTTCGTCCAATGGTCTGTTAATTGACAAAAAAATTATACACGTGATCTAAATTTGACAAATTTAACAATGACAAAATAGTTTATTATATTTTATTATTCAAAATAATTTTTAAAAAATCATCCAACCCACCCCACCAACCACAATCGGAGATATTTCTCCCTCCGGTTGTCGTCCCAAACCTCCGGTCAAAAACTTGATGTCAAATTTTAATTAACTCGCAAGTGTACGAATATATTGGAATATAGAAAAATAGTAACGAGGTCGATCCCACGTAGATCGCAATGAGAAGGTATAATTTAATCCTAATTAACTATTATTCTAGGCTAGTTGAGTCGAAAAGGTTTTTGTTGAAATTATTTAATTTAAAGAATAACTAATTATGCGAAAACAATTAAATTGAAGAATCAAGTTGTGTAAAATACTAAGGTTTCGGAATCTACCATTGTTAAACTCAAAGAATCATTTAATTATTGATTAATTCCTAAAAACACACAACAACACGAAATCAATCTATTGTCGTCCCAAATATTTATCAATTAAGTCCAAAAGAAGGAAAAACAAATTTAGGCTCCCCTTATGCTTCAAACATAAATTACTTAAGCGTTTTTCATATCAAATTCCATTGAAAGAAAACAAAGAATCAAAGATTTTCTAAACATTCCATGTATCCCAATTCGAATTAAAGATGACGAAAAATCAAAAGAAATTAATATAACAAGTTTAAGCATCAAGCACGAATTAATTAAATCAATTTCTAACAATCAAAAATACATAATATTTAAGATGAAATGAAATGAAATTTAATTAATCTAATCAAGAACGAATCATGAACGTTGAAGTTCTAAAAATGAATTAAACAAATAACAAAATAATCACTTAATCAAAACAAGGTTTCATCGTCTACCTTGGCTAAAGAAAATTAGAAGAACATAATTAAATTAAAAATACAAGAATTGATAGAACCCGGCATGGATTGAAGAAGAAGAAATCTTCAAAAACTCTTGATCGTCAATCAGTTGTCTTCTCTTGTTTCTTCCGTCTTCTTCCAAGTTCCGCTCCAAAAAATCCTCCTTTGTTATGAGTTAATAACTCATATTTATACTACCTTAATTGTACCCTAAATATCCCAACAAATCACAAAATCTGCGGGCCAAAAGTTTCCTAACGAAACTAGAACTAAAAATGGAAAGAAAATAATTTTTTTTAAAAAAAACACTGAAAAATTAGCTTGAGCGATCGCCTGTGCAAGTTATTTGGCCTCCTCGCTTCACCTTGCGCATTGCATTGTTGGGCGCCCCCAACATGACTTTTTGAGCTCTTGCGCTTTGGTCCTTCACCTTTCAACATCTTCTAATTTGGTCCTTAAACTTTAGATATTGGTCATTTCAGTCCTCCATCTTTTATAACATCCCATTTGGTCCTTCAACTTTACATAATATCTAATTTGGTCCTTCGAATTTCACTTGAGTGCAATTGAGTCCGCATACTTTTGAAATATCTTCTAATTTATTGCTCTTTTGTCCAATCTTCTCTACTTCTTCACAAACAAGTCCAAAATTGAAATAGAACAATAATAAATTAGATTAAGTAGAAAATCAACTATATGAGGACATAAATGATTAATTCAAATGCCAAAATAAGTGCACAAAACGCACTTATCAGTTTGGGCCGGTAACGGGGGAAAAATCTCCCCCGATCGCACAATCCGTCTACTACCCATTGTTCAAATCATGAATTATCCTCTCAAATTCCTTTATGGGCATCTACAAATTCTCCGTTTTTTTGTTTCTCAATCTTGCTTATGCTCATTCTGGTTGATTACGTATTGGGATTTGGGTCTATGGGCTCCATTTCTGTATCGTTTGGAGATTATGGGATCTTTGGTGCCATTGATGCCAGTGACAAGCAGGCTGTGATATGTTGGGACACTGGGACACCTAAAACATGAACTCGACATCTTCGAATTCTTTTAAGTTTTTTCGCCAACTTGCCTTCCCTGCCATCCGCTTCATGAAATACATGTTCTCAAACAACCAATTAATGGAGAAACGAATACTTTCAGTCGAATCCGATGGTCTCTTCTTCATATATGCAAAATCTTTGTATTTATTGTGTTCAATATCGTTGTTTGTAATGATAGGTGATTGTTTGGATTTCGTGTTATAAAGAGAACAGAAGTGGGCAGGGGGGTGGAGGAAGGGGGGTCCTGAGGAAGACCAGGACCCACAACTTTCTGAAATTATTTTTAATAACGAACAAAAGCAAAAATTACTAATGTTCAAACCTAACAATGAATGAACTAAACAAATAAAATCCAACAAAATTGATTTATCTAAGATTACTTCTTCTTCTTCACCTTTGATACAAAAAAATTGATTGCAATTTCATCTTCACCTTTTTCATTTAAGATAGAGATTTTTTTTCTTCTTACTATGGTAGAAAATTAATTCCACGAAACAAATTCTAGTTCGAGTTCAAGTTGTGATTATTTTGTTGTTGGCAGGTTCTTAAATTGGAATAATAAACATAGTCTCAGAAACATATTGGAAAATTTAATAGTGCACACAACCTAACTTCGGATTAAGTTTGAATCATTCAATAACCAAGAAGAAAGTATTGAAACTAGTCTTTTCAAACAATCTAAACAAACATGAAATGAATATCGAATACGTCCTAACTCGCATTGTTCGATATCTTGCAAGCTTTTTAAAGATTATGACTTATAAAAACATTAGATTCTCATAAAATTGGCTCAATAATTATTATTTGAGAAAAAAATTCGGAGTCTCGCCCTGGAACCCCGTGAGAGGGGTTTCCCCTTCCCCACTCACCCCTTTGCTATATCCTAACTCCAACTTTGTATGAGGACCCCACAACTTAAAGTATCTGCTCCGCCACTCAAAGTGGAGAGTGGCAATTCCGTCATCATCGGTGACAAGTTTAGAATAGCCGTAAATCGCATTCAAACTGTGGATAAAAAATGATGTGGGGAAGATGGGTGGGGTGGATAAGATAATTATTTTTTTATTCTTTTTTAAAATTAATTTGAATAATAGGATTTATGATTTATTTGTACTTTTGAAAAGGTTATGATCCCAATTGTAATTTTTTTCATTGTACTTTATTTTTTCTATTATTTTAATTTATTTAAGTCAGGAGCAAAATTGTCAAAAAAAAATTATTTGGAGACAGTCTATATGAATAAATGGAAGGATTGAGATGATATTGTAACAAATATGAAAGATTGGGGACCATTAGTGTAATTAACCCTAATAATCTCTATATATATATATACACTAATTCTAAAAAGCTCTAAAAGAGAGAAACAATTTCGGACAATTTTACCCTCATATATTACAACTTTGGACTATTTTACCCTTCTACATTAAATTAAAAAATCAAAAACCCTTTCATCTCCCGGATTATTTAACCCTCTTACAATAAATTAAAAAATTCAAAACCCTTTCATCTCCCACCATTATTAAACAAAATAAGTTGTTTGGGACATTTGGACAATTTATCTTCAGTTTTTTTTTTCACTGTCCCGGACTATTTTACCCTCTTACAATAAATTAAAAAATTCAAAACCCTTTCATCTCCCACCATTATTAAACAAAATAAGTTGTTTGGGACCTTTAGACCATTTATCTTTTGTCTTTTTTTTTCCCCACCCATGAATCTGAAGGATATGTCCTAAAATGGATAAACAATTTTGGACAATTCACCCTCTAAAAGGGAGAAACAATTTTGAACAATTTAACTTTCATTTATTACAACTTTGGACTATATAACTCTCATACATAAAATTAAAAAATCCAAAACTCTTTCATCTCCCGTACTATTTAACCTTCCTACAATAAATTAAAAATTCAAAACCCTTTCATCTCCCACCATTATTAAACAAAATAAGTTGTTTGGGACCTTTGGATCATTTATCTTGAGTTTTTTGTTCACTACCCCGGACTATTTTACCCTCCTACAATAAATTAAAAAATTCAAAACTCTTTCATCTCCCACCATTATTAAACAAAATAAGTTGTTTAGGACCTTTGAACCATTTATCTTCAGCCTTTTTTTTTTTCATCATGCGGATACAAAAGATATGCCCTAAAAGGATAAACAATTTTGGACTATTTTGCCCTCGTATATTACAACTTTAGATTATTTTACCCTCCTACATTAAATTAAAAAATCCAAAATCCTTTCATTTCTCGGACTATTTTACTCTCCTACATTAAATTAAAAAAATCCAAACCCTTTCATCTCCCACCATTATTGAACAAAATAAGTTGTTTGGGACATTTAGACAATTTATATTCAGTTTTTTTTTAACTGCGAAATACAAATAATCATATAATAATTCCAAAAACCTTTCATTTTCCATCATTATTTAACAAAATAAGGGGTTGTTTGGGTCTTTGAATAACTTATCTTCACTTTTTTTAGATTAAAATTGATTAGAGAAACTTGGATCAATGTTTCATATTTGAATTTTTTCCAAAAATAGTGAAGTAGACTACATGTTCAGGGCAAATCCAAAAATAGGGAGACAATTTTGGACAATTTTACCCTCATATATTACAACTTTGGACTATTTTACCTTCCTACAATAAATTAAAAAATTCAAAACCCTTTTATCTCCCACCATTATTAAACAAAATAAGTTGTTTGGAACATTTGAACCATTTATCTTTAGTTTTTTTTTCACTGCCCTAAACTATTTTACCCTCTTACAATAAATTAAAAAATTTAAACCCTTTCATCTCCCACCATTATTAAACAAAATAAGTTGTTTGAGACATTTAGACCATTTATCTTCAGTCTTTTTTTTTCACTACAAAATACAAAAGATAGGCCATAAAAGGGATAAACAATTTTAAACTATTTTACCCCCGTATATTACAACTTCGGATTATTTTACCGTCCTACATTAAATTAAAAAATCTAAAATTCTTTCATCTCCCACCAGTATTGAACAAAATAAGTTGTTTGGGACCTTTGGACAATTTATCTTCAATTTTTTTTCACTGCGAAATACAAATAATCATATGATGATTCCAAAAACCTTTTATTTTCCACCATTATTGAACAAAATAAGGGGTTGTTTGGACCTTTGGACAACTTATCTTCACTTTTTTTAGATTAAAATTGATTAGAAAAACTTGGATCAATATCTCATATATGAATTTTTTCCAAGAATAGTAAAGTGGACTACATGTTCGAGAAAAATCCAAAAATATACTTCTTCATCAGTCTTTAAGATATATGTTGCAATTTTTTATTTTTTTTTTAGTAGAAATAAAATGTACCTAAATAATGATAAAATTAAAAGAAAGTATAAAATACATGTCAACTATGAAATGTATGTCTACCATTCTCTCATACTAAAATTAGTAATTATTAATTTTATTCTTCGTAAAATGCAGTCATGTATCAATTCCATTAGATTTGATATCAAATGTTCGTCAATCATCAAAACTCAAATCACCAAAAACTATTTATTGAGTTCAAGTTATTGTTGGTATTACCACAATATAAAATTTATCTCGATTGTAATTTAATTTCTATGAATATAAATAAAATATCAACATTATTCATTATAAGGCGAACAATACAATACATCATGTTATCAACAAACGTGTTGTTTTATCTTTATTGCAATTGCTACTTTAATATTTTAACTATTAACAATTAAAAAAATAAGAATTTTGAAAATATTAAAATTAACAAAATCATTGCAAGACCACGTGCAACGCACGTGTTTCTAACTAGTATATATAAAAGTGGGTTAGTCTAACAAAAAAGTCGGACTTCATTTTCTCGCCCAAAAATTTTATCATTTTCTATTTTTTTTAGGATTTATTATTTATTGAATTCTGAATTAAATTTTCTCCTATTCCGAAGATTGTGTAGGCGTGTATATTAATGACTGCTGCATTAAAATTTGTCCCCTCATTAAAATGTTATATCTTTAAAAAAAAAATAGATTTGACAATCTTTAAGTCTTCCTCGGTACTAATACTTCTTTTCAAAAAATAATTGCTTCTTTGAAAGTTGTCCCACTTTAAGGTATTGTTTGTTTCAAAAATTTGAAGAAAAAAAAAAAACGAAATTTTTGATGATATGATTTCCCCAGAATCTGAATAGATATGCATAGAAACTAACAAATTGACTTGATTTTTTTTTAATGAGGGCGTGCACCTTTGTATATTTTTGCTTATTTAGTTGCCTCAAAATAAATATTGGGTGCACTATTCCATTTCAAATAGTTAACACGTAAATTGCACATAATTTTTGTAACAGTGTTGTAAAATATAATTTATTTAAATAATTAAATAATTATTGTTCAATCTAATTAAAATATAAGAATCTAACATTATATACATACGGATATAATTTAGAGTTTAATAGTAATCTATACTAATTCTAAAAGTCCCTTAAAGGGAGAAACATTTTTGGACGATATTGCCCCTCAAATAACTTATAATTCCTAAAATCATCTTTCAATTAATATAATTTATTTTGGCTTTAATTTAAACTATTTAGTACTATATAAATATTGTATTTTGATCATTAAAAATAATTTGTCTCTTTAAATTCCATTATATATTGTAATTAATGAAAATAAATAAAAATATACTAATAAGATTTTTAATATATTGAAATTATTATCTTTAATTGTAAACAATGCTTTGCATTTCGACTTTCTTATTATTGATTCATACTTTCTTCCTTTGTTATTCGCCTTTGTTTTTATTATGCCAATTGCCAAGAATATTTTTTTCCTCCTAATGACGATTTTTAATCTTTGATAATTAGTTTGATACTAATGTGGTAATAATGGATGTGTTATTTTTTCATAAATGATTCACTAATTTTAAGAATATATATGATGATAATATTGATTTTAAATTTTGATTTCATATCTTTTTTCTTGATTTAGAATATTTGTTCGATGTAAAATGTTAATTATTGTGGTAGTCTTGATAACAAATGGATTTAAGCTCGAATGATGTTTTATGTCATTTTGTAAGCAATTAAACGTATATTTATTGTGGAAGAAACGAGTTGTAACAAGGAGAATTGGTGTTATTCTAACTCTTTCAAGATCTGTGGGTGAGGAAGACATAACTTGGATAAAGTGAGTCATGTTATGTATAAAGTGAAGATAAATCTCGCATAATAAGTGGTTTTATGTGATGAGTTAAAATCATTGTCCATATACTTGGTTGTTTTGAATTTTCTTGAAATTTAATAATATTTTAGATAGAATTACGGAATGAATGCATAAAGAGAACAAAAAAAAAAAAAAAACCCTTAATTTATGGGTACATTAAAACCGAATGGATATTGCTATAGAAAATTCTTCTTTATCTTATGTCAAAGAATTTTGAGATTCTTTTTTCTCGAGAAATAATTACCTAAAATGCTAAATATTTTGTTTTCGTGTGCTTTTATAATTATATAAATACGTAAAATCAATGAAAAATTGTGTTGTACTTTTATCTACTATTTTATGTATTTTAGAATTTGATACTAATTTTCATAAAAGAAAGTTACCTTTTCTGATATGCTATTAGATATATGCTTTAAAATATAATTAAAAGAGTATCAATAATCTTTCAAACTTAATATTCACGTAGGCCATATATTTTTTAATGAACCACATGTTTTATCAAAAAGTTTGAATATAATTCCTTAGTTGATCATAATCATTGATGAACTTATGATTGAAAATGAATTTCATTTAAGTGTTATATTCATAGATAATTTTAAAATAAAAAAATCATAATATTATTACAAAATCACGTCTGTGCACGTATTATTAACTAGTATTAATTAAAAGGCCAAATAAAGGATTATCAAATATTAGCAAGAGCATGGTATATTATAAATAGATAGAAGAAAAGAAAATGAAAATGAAAAGTTAAAATTTCTAAAATTTTATTAGAGGTCACATAACTTACAGGTTAGTTTTATGTGGTCACTCAACTTCAATCTTATTTTATTTTAATCACTTAATTTATATTTTGTTATTTGAATTTGAGTATCTCATATGTAACCATAACCAAAACTAATTTCTATTGCAAATGAACGACCAAGTGATTTAACCTAATTAATATATGGGTCGAGTCTAAAAACTCGTGAATTTATGTTTTCCTATTTCTAATTCAAAGTTATCTTATTCCAAAAGAATTAAAATTTTATCTCTTCTATTTCTAATTGGTAATTGATATGTCTTCGATCCTAGATTACCTTTCAAATTTACAATGAGGCAGTATCCTCTAATTATTTCGTATGCAATGACAATCAATAAGAGTCGAGACGACAATCTCTATCGCACGTAGGTTTGTATTTGAAAAGACCCGATTCAATCATGTGCAATTATATGTTATCAGGTCAAGAGTCACATCGCGAATGGATTGAAGATGCTAATATGTGATAAAGACGGAAGACCATCGATTCAACAACGAATGTAGTGTATAAGAAAATTTTTCAAAATCTATAATATTTTGTTGTATGTGACTATTTTTATTTTCATCAGATCTAAAATTTTGACTTTCTCGCTTCTTCATAGTGATTTTCACTCTATCAATTTCAAAATCTTTTATTTTTCAACACTATGATATTATTCATATGTTGTGTACCGCATCGCATCGGGCAATACACTAGCAATAACAATAGTTGGGGTGTGCTGCTTCCACAACCTAACATGAGCAAGTTAGATCGATACAGCTTGAATGAGAAATACAATTACAAATCGTGTCATGTTTGCGAGTAGCTCATTCGGGACCATTCCAAAAGGCTAACTGAACAACTTAAACCGAACCAACTTGACCCGCCTTCTACATCCCGCTCAATCGAGCAGAAAGAACAGCACCTTTCTCTGATAGTACAAACTGTCAAGAAAGCAAACCTCGAAGCATTATTTTGCCTCATTCATCGTCACCACCTCCAACGGGTCATCTCCCCTCTTAATCAACTCATCACAATCTCTCTCTCTCTCTCTCTCTCTCTCTACTTATTCAATTTCCAAAGCCTATGCCCTATACCCCTTACAACCCAACCGCCTGTCTTTTTCCTACATTCCTCGAATTACCCCTACTATCCTCCCATGGCACTATCCTAAACTTACTCATCTTCTTTCATTCCCAAGACAACCCCTTATAGGGGTACTTCTGTCTTTCCCCATCCAGTTTCACCCATAGGAGGACCAACACCAGGCCTCCTCAGCCGCTTCCTCCCATGTTTTCAGAGATGTTCAGCACCAAAAACTATACGCATGCATGTTCATCTCCTCCTCTCTCTCCCTCTATAGATATATATATATATCTGTGTTTATCTGTTGTTTCTTGTTTGACTCTTCGTTTATCTTCTTATATGCATAACTTACACGTATATATATGTATATCCCATTGGCTGATTTCTAGAGTGATTTTATAATTCTTTTCATCCCTATAAAAGGTTTCAAAACCATGCAAAAGTAGTACTAAACCTGCAGCTCTCTTTTCTCTACAATGGAGGGTGATAATCTTGGCAATGGTCCAGCAGGGTCCAGATGGAATCCTACAAAGGAGCAAATAAACATGCTTGAGAGCTTGTACATGCAGGGTTTAAGGACTCCAAGTGCAGAACAAATTCAGCAGATTACAAATAGGCTGAGGGATTTTGGGCACATTGAGGGGAAGAATGTGTTTTATTGGTTTCAGAATCACAAGGCAAGGCAAAGACAGAAGCAGAAGCAGCAGGATAATATAGCTTCTTTTAATCGGTTTCTCCACAAAAACCCTGTTTTTCCACCATACTTTAATGGTATTTATTTAGTTTAATTCCCACCATTTTATGCATTTGATGATCCATAAAATCTTGATTATCATGATATCATTCTCTTTCTTTTTAATGCATTGAGGACACGTAATTCGATTTTAATCTTATGCAGTGTTGTCCAATATAATAAATTGAACACGCCCCATTATGTGTATGTGTCTGTGTCTATCATAGCAAGAGTTCATCATTTCCTCTCTAATGCATCAAGGACACGAATGCTCATACGTTGTACATTACTGTACAAGATAATGGCCTTTTCACTTTTAATCTTGTACAGTGTTGTCCAATATTAGGCCGTCTAACCTGCGGTAGTATGCGTCCGTGTCCTTGCCGTCGTCATTTACTCTTCAATGCACGTCTGCTGTACTACAGTGGTGTACACGATAACAACATTACTGTGTGCAGTGTTTTCCAATATTCTGCACAAAACATGACCTGTCAAAATACTTTTTATTAATGATCTGTTGTTACATTCTGTACTATTTAATTTAATCAAAATCTAAATAACTTAGTTAATGCACTATTATTATGACATTTTTATCTTTTTTCCCATGAAGCATATTATGCATATTTGATTCTTATTGAACATTATTTGCTTGATTTGGTGGTTCTAGTTGTTTGCAGCCCCTGCTACATACAACCACCACCTCAGGCTGATTTAGGGTTGTACCAACAGTACTCAATGATGCCCCTAGATGGAGGTTTCAAAAGGAGATTAATCCCCGAAAACAGACACCCTGCATGTCAAAAGTACAACAGAATGATGCATCCCAGAAGTAACATAAACCAGGAGTTGGAGTTCCTGTCTTGTACAAAGGACAATACTAAAGAAACACTCGATTTATTTCCCATTCACCCAACTGGCATTTTACAAGCAAAAACAGGGATTTCTACAAATGATGAGAATTCCACCTGATTACCATCTCTGAAAATGACTGCATTCTTGGTAATCAGGGAGGAAATTGTGGCCACGATTTTTTGAATTTTTCTGTGGAAATGGCCCTTATGAAAGTCACTGAATTCCAAGATTTCAGCAGTACTGACATTGATCTGTGATCTGGGGTGGAATTGATTCTTATTGAAGATTGATCAGAGTTTAACTTGTGCTGTTTTTGGGCTCGATTGATATTTGAGACTGACCAAGGGTTGCTTTTCCTTTCTTGCCTTGGACAGAATGCTTTTGCACAGAATATGACAGCCTTTTGGATTTTCTTGTCCACTCTCCCTATTGAAATTTGGTTCAAGTCTTTATTTCTTGTGTTTTTTTACTGCCTTGTTCTTTGAGTATGAATATACTTTGACATGTTTGGGATGTTGAATTCAACAGGATTCAAGATTGTGCAACACAAGGTCTATACGTCCTTAAATGAAAAATTATCAACGCTTTCTAAATGATGGCATTCACATTTAAAGTCATCTCGTGTGGAGCCTAATGTCCCTATTGGTTGATTCACGTACAGTTAGCAAGTTACTAGGGCTCAAGTGGACTAGTTCTGCAGACATTTCTCATGCCAATGTATAATAACAAAACTATTTTCCATAAAATGAAAATGAAAATAGAAGCATCCAACATTCACAAGTAGCTGCTGAAACATGTACCCTTCAAGTAAACAGGGCAGCATATATACAAACAGAGTATTCATCGGAATACATTTATATGTATATTAAAAAAGAAAATGTGCTAATTAGAAATTCATCAGATTAGCAGGTAAATATAGCAAACTCCTAAAAAGTTAAGTGAGAACTACCAGAGAAATACTAACAAATTGTAGGTCCAAATGAAATTGAAATCATAGTTGCCTATTTTACAACCTTGATCATTCTTAAAGATTAGACAAGTTGATTCTAGATTAATCTTTTCAAGAAACACTGCAAATCCTTTGAAATCCAAGAAACATTAAAGACAGCAGATTATTGAATACTCAAGATGTTTCTAGGCTAATCACCCGTGCACACCATAGGCAAACCAGCCAACCTAGACCAAATTCAAACTACAGGCGTTTCTAACTACAACTAAATATAAGTTATAGGTACCAGAATTACCAATGGATGCTCAAAAGGATTTAGACTGTACTCATTCCGATTGAGCGAGTTAAGAAAATCATTGAGCCATTTAATCATGCCACAATGTCTCCAATATTATATACGTATCAAAGCATTGGATTGCTATAATTCCAATAAGAAAATGATGCAGAAACTCTTGTGAATCAGGCACATTCTACTTCTCATGCATAAATAAAGCCAACTCATCCATTACCTTTACAGCCATGAGCCATTCATAGCAACACTTGCAATAGTAATCTTATTCAGCTTTCAGCAATAAAAGAGAACAAAAGTGCAATCCAACCAGTTACTCAACAATCAGAATATTTCAAACATAAAATGATGCTAATTTCACATAACTCAAGAAATTTTGTCAGCTAAATTCAATGGCCAAGAAACAAATTTCTTTTGACGATATTCGGTTCATGACATCGTGCAAACATAACCAGCAGAGTACAAACTACTTTCTTTATCTCAACCCCAAAAAAAGTACCAAGAAGTGGATAAAATCCTCCAGCAATATCATTAAAACAACACTCAAATCAAATGTTAGTATGAGCATAAGCCTGAAGGGCATCACCAGTAAGTCTACAGATTTTCCACCCGGTAAAATCTGGGCCCCATCTGCTCGTAAAAACGTAATAGCATTCACATTCCAGTCCAGCACCACCCATTCCACTCTCCCGTACCCCATCTTCGCTGCCTGCGATACAACTGCCGACAGCAGTATCTTCCCCAGCCCCTTCCTTCTGTAACACTCCCTCACAAAAATATCCTCAATATACAACCCGGGTTTCGCCAGAAACGTAGAGTAATTCGGGAAAAACAAAACGAACCCACCAACAATCACATCATTACCCAGAACATTAACATCAATTGCCTTACTTCTAAAGGCTTCTCGTTGAGGATCTTCAATGGGGAGCTCGAGGTGGATCGATTTCAGAATCGGGGTAAATTGTGCATTCTGTGGGGTGGGAGGAATGGCGTATAAAAAGCTCGAGCAGAAAAACAGTAAAGGAAGTAAAAGGCGGAGGAGAATTTGGGGAAAGAGAGTATTGGCGAGGGACTCTGGGGTGGCCTCGCAGAGGTGGGTGAGGCGCTCGAAAACAGCCATTTCGTGGATGAGTTTATGGATGTGGGGGACGTCATATACGGTGGCGAGGTGGATGCGGGTGAAGAGAGTGTTGCCGGAAGGATCATATTCCGGGAGGGTGACAGGAGCGGCGGTGGGTGGAGGCGGTGGAGCTGCGGCAGCCATTTTTGGAATTTGTGCAGAGGTTTCTGGAAGTGGGAACTGGGAAGGGTATTCTTGTTAGTTCTTTCAAGGAAATTGGGCAAAATGTATGGGGATTTAGGGTTTTATATATAGAAAATTCAGATTGGGGATTTTTTTTTGGACGATTCTATGGTTGCCATACTTATATTATTTCAATAATATCCTTACTTTTTGTTTTTCAATACGTATTTTATTAATTTATTTAATGTAAATATCTTATCTTAACTTTAATCTTATCTTTATCTTAATCTTAATCTTAATATATATAAAAAAAATAGTCATCTATAAAAATCAACATATTTTTCCACCCAAAATATCTCCCACATATTAATTGCCCAATATCAATTATCAAGTAATTAATAATAAAATTTAATGTGCAACTCAATTTAAATTCCCAATTATTCATTTATTAAGTAATTGTTCAACTTCAATTAATTAATTACCAAGATTCCAATGCATTATAAATAATACCATCGGTTCAGCTTCCCAATGTTTTGAATTTTCTGTAATACTCGATAAAAATCAATAAAATTATTAATTGACATTTCCAATTAAAATATACACATCTTCCAGAACAAGATAAATTCATTTCAATTATTAGTAATAACAAATTTGAATGTTATATTAATTAATCAATATAAGATTTAGAGTATGTAAATATTATTAATTGTCTACAAATAGAAAAATAAATAAATTTGCATAATATCATTAACGCAATCTGCATCTTTAGAATTTAGAAAATCAATTTTTAAATTATAATATGCCTAAACAAAAAATTAATTAGTTGTCTCATACGCTATAACTATCAATAAGAGTGAGGGTCAATATTTCTCTTACGTGACATTATATCTAAAAAAATCAATTTTTAGTCATGGACAATTTTATGTTGTATTGTGTAGAGTTACAAATCGTGACGGGATTGAAGATGTTGATTTGGATTAGGAATTGAGTGCCAACTAATTCAATCACAAACGTGGTTTTCAAAGAGGCGTTTGAAAATATGGATTAGCTATGTTGTTTTTTTTTCAATATCAATAAGTAGTCAAATGTTATTTATATGGTACTTTTTTTTATTTGAATGTAATAAATAAACAATATACTCTTAAAATATTTTAAAATCACTATTATAAAAAGAAGTGTCGCATCGCATGGGGTGATATACTAGTTTAAACATTATTATATTAAAAGTCAAATATTTAGAGTATCTCCAATGCACTATGTCTATAAGCTATAGACGTGCCACATAAGCAGACATAGATGAAGTTATAAAAACATTCTCCAATGCATTCGGAGGAGGACTCCGCTCAAATTGATGTAGCACACCAAAAAATAGACTCCGCCTGTAAGTCCGCCTAAATTTAAAACGTAATTCTAGACGGAGGTGAAAGATCTCCAATGCATTTCGCCTATCATAGCACCACGCGACAGTAAAATAGACGGACTTCTAGTCCATGTAGCGACGTTTATAGAATAGACAGTTAAATTAAAATTCATTTTCAATGGGTTCTGCCTAAAACTAATACTACCGCTTATGTGGCATTAATTTTTTATAAAATAATAAAAAAAAAAACCTACATCACATAACAGTTGAGATTTAAATTTGCTAACTCACTCCATCTAGAAGTCTGTCTAAATTTAGACGAACTTCTAAACGGAGTCTATTTTTTAGTGTGCCACATCAACTAGATGGAGTTCTCGTCAGCATGCATTGGAGAGAGTTTTTTTATTACTCCGTCTATATATACTTATGTGGCACGTCTAAAAAGATATAGACGGAGTGCATTGAAAATGCTCTGAGTCAACAAATTTAAATATCCACTGTTATGTGGATTTTTTTATCAATATTTTATAAAAAAATTAATGCCACATAAGTTGTAGTATTAATTTTAGACGGAACCTATTGGAGATGAATTTTAATTTGATCGCTCATTCTATGTAGACATAGTGTCACATGACTCGAAAATTGCTTATTTTACCTACCACGTAGACCGTAATGTACGGAATGCATCGGACGCTTTCTTATTAAATTGTTTTACTAATGGGTTAATTACACTCATAGTCCTTATTCTTTTCAACTTTGTAACAATATCATTTTCATTCAATTTTATTATTAAATATTGTCATCATCTTTTATTAATTCGCATGCATTGTCCATTTGAACATTTTTGCCCCGAATTAAATAAATTAAAAAGAAAATAAAAAAAATAAATACGGTTGAGGTCCATAATATTTTTTAAAAGTGAAAATAAATCATAAACTTTTTATTTGTAAAATTAAAAAAAAAAAAGAAAAAAAAAGGAAAACATCATCTTCCACCCCACCAAATGGGGCATAATCGGGGTTTTTTCCATCGGTTGTCGACCCAAACGCCGGGTTTGGTCGACAACTGGGGAGAAACCTCCACTCGCAACCCGAAAACTAGGGAGATAGAGTGACCGGGGAGATTTCTTCTCAAGGCGGTGTATGGTATGGTGTATGCTTTTCTTTTTAATTTTAAATTATTTTGAATAATATAGAATGTAATAAAATATTTTGTTCTTGTTAAATTGGTCAAATTTTTAAGTCACGGGTACAATTTTTTTTGTCAATTAATGTACATTTGGACTAAATTTGTACATACTCTAAATGTTATTTCGCGAACATAATTAGAAGTTTTGGGACCCACGATGACACATTTTTATTATTTTAATTGAAAATCAGAATAATTAAAAAAGTTTAAGATTTATTTGTACTTTTGAAAATGTTAGAGTCCATAATTACAATTTTTCATTATATTTTTCTTTTTTCTTTTAAATTTATTTAAGCTAAGGGTAAAATCGTCAAAATTTACTATTTGGGGATCATATGTGCGAATTAATGAAATGATGGTGACGATATTTGTTACTAAAATTGAATGGAGATTATATCATACATATTGAAAGAATAATACGGACTGACTGTGTAATTAATCATTTATTAATTTATTAAATTTATTTAGTTGTAAATGTTGACTTCTAATTCAACGTATTCATTTATAATAATGAGTTTTTTCACATTTCATGTTAACTTCTTATTCAGCATATCCATTTATTTAAATACAATTCAAATTTCAATAACCAACTATAAAATGTAGTCAGCATCTATCAATTTCTCCTTCACATCTTTTTTTGTCTTTTTCATATTTTATTTATGCTACAGACTAAAAGGATATGTGCAAAGACATGTTCGATGATGCTGTGGAAGTAGACTTGGGATGATGCACTTGAATTCTCCGAGGACCATAGCGTACCTACTAAGATGCGTATTTGTGAAAATGCACCTTCATCTATTTTAAACAATGCAACCCCGCAGCAAAGGGTTCTTAAAGTACATGGTGGCTGGATCAGTAATGATAAAGTATAGAGATGGAGCAGTAGTAGTTCTTTTCAAGTTTGGATAAGATTTTATTTTGTATGTTCTTTGAGCGCTAGACACTCTTTTATCATTTAGCATTCCTCTTGAAAGATTACGAAAAATACACTTTATCTAAATGGACATCCATGATGTAGGCAACATAGTTTGATTTCTCAATGTGAATGTGAAATGTCAATGCATTTTCAATTCTACGACTTAAAGACAAAAGAAAATATTTAAGTCCTAAATTAAATGATCATGGAACTTTCCTATCATGTTGAATGTTATTCCATGCATGAAATTTGTTACTCATTATTTGATATATTCATTTGTTATGCATAGTATTGATCAAATATAAAAAAATAACACTTTTACACTTTAAAAACTGATGTGCGATACACATTTGACTAATATCTATTTAGAACATAAATTTAATTTAATTATGTTTTCATCTATTTGAGAATTTTAATAGTCATTTGTATTTTATTAATTAGACATATGAAATTAAGTGGATTCGTATACTAGCTACATACATAAATTATGTAAGAAGCCGAATGTAGTAATTTATGGATACATAACTAATGAAAATTGTATTAGTGTAAATAAATTAAATATTAATGGACAAAATGATAATAATATGAAATTTTAAAAACAAAATAATATTAATAAAAAAAGATAAGTAATATATGAAAAATTTCGAGGGCACTATAATCCGTAAATATTTGTCCCCACTTCTCCTATTAGGTTATGTAATATTTACCCGCTTTATAAGAACGTTACACATTGCATAAGAAATCATAAATAAATTATATATACCATAAAACTATCAATTAATATTGACTTAATTTAAAAATAATATTTATACAAGATTTTAAAAATCTTTGAATAACGTGCAACGATGTTTTGCAAATTAACTAGGCGTAAGAAAATGTACGCCTTCAACTCAAATTTTAATGAATTTTAAGAATTCAGATAAATCCAAGAATCCCAACTTAAATTTTAATAGAATTTATGTCCTTAACTTGAATTTTAATAAGTTCTTTAGAATTCTAAGTTGCCCAATTAACTTTTACATTTCTAATGATTTAATAAAATTATAATGAACTTTGAGCCAATAAATACTCGACTCTACATATTTCACAAATTTCGAGCTCATAAATTATTTTATTTTTTCTCAAAAATTTATTATTCAATTTGTGCAAAGCGATCACCAAAAAAAAAAAAAAAAAAACTACAAGTACATGTTACAAACTCTATTAAAATAAAATAAAATAAAATAATTAAATTTATATTTATGATATAACAATATTTTCTAAAATGTACTTTATCACGTCAAGTATTTCAAGATACGACTTTTCTCTCATTTTAATACACAACAAATTCTCTTGTTTTGGTTCAACTATGCACTCAAACCATCTCATTTATTTGTATTCTACAAAATATTGGTTTGGACACTAAATTTTAAGAAGGATAAATATTTTTATTTTCTTTTCCGATATATTAAAACAAAATGTACTTTAAATAACTTGTGTAGTTTTAAATAAAAGCACATTATGAGCATATTTAGTTGAAGCTTACAAACTGGAGCTATCTTACAAGTAAAATAAGTAATTTATTGAAAAGTTCATATCTTTGGATGACATGTGCTTGTAAGTGTAACGAATGTATGTTTGAATGGTCGAACTATGTTTATAAGTTTTTGACATGTCAAATTATGAAAATGCCTTCGTAGTGTCTGAGTGAAATCTATTGTGGGAGGATAAATTTATCATTTTATTGATCAACTATATTTAGAAGTTAAATAAGTTGAATGACATGACTTATGGGTTATTTAAAATTTAAGCCAACTTATAAATACATGTTTAGCTACTATTTGACTTATAAGTTAGTTTGACCAAATTTTATAAACTCAAACCAAACATGCTCCTAGATGTACAAAAAGAAGAAGAAGAAGAAGAAGAAATGCTTTAATATTTCAAATCTATGAATCCATAAAACTCTATAATATAGAAGTGAGAATTCATAAATCTTAAGAAATCTATTACAATTTGAGTCGACTATAGTCCCAGAATGTGACCAAAGGAGATGAGAAGGAAAATAAGGGGAAATTGTTGGAAAGAAGGTGTTTTCGGATTTCTATTGCTAGTTTCTTTTAGTTAGCAAAGTATTAAAGCTCATTTGAGAGACTAAAAAGTCAATTATAGTGACATCTGAGAAAATTCTTGTAAGGTCACCTAAAACCTTGATTTTGTCATTTTTATTTTGAAAACTCCATTCAAAATTAGTAGATGTAATCATTTTGAACTTGTTTAGAACGTGAAATTAGACTAAAGGTGTAGTTCTTACTCACCCCACCAATGAAAATAAACCTTTTTATTCAAAATTTTGTATAGAATGTTTAAAAAGTCAAAAAGGTAAATAGTTGTATTCTAAATTAGACAAAACTAGACACAGTTGAAAAAGAAATGCACCCGATATATGTTAAATGTCTGCCTTATCTAACATTTCAAATACATAATTTACCTGAATTAAGTGTTTGTTTGGTAGAGTTTAAAAATTTGTTAAAAATCTGTGGTCAAAATTAACAATTAATTTTAACTATGTATATTATAGAACTTACAACTTTTATTACTTTTTTTAAATTATACATTTCACCAATTTTTAATCGAAACCAGTGGGAGCAATTTCAGTTAGGAATTTTAGTGAGTAAGAAAGATGTAGATTGTGTTAAAAGTTTTGCTTAGATAGCAAGGAAAGGAAAGTGGATACTGATATTGTTCTTATTTCACTTTGCTTTAGATAAATACTTTATTGCTAAGAAAGAAAACATTTCTCTCTTCTTCTTACTAGCATTTTGACACATCTTGTAAGTACTTATAAAATAGTTAAATATTATTTTTATTTACACAATATTTTATAGGATCCACAACTTTTATTTATTTTTTATTTACATATTTCGTAGAATCCACTACTTGTAATCTTAAAAAAAAAAAAAATTTACCAAACAAACACATTTAAGTCTCGAACCTTTTAAATTACATAAGTTATTTTGAAAATAAATACTTCATTCGTCCCATTAAGACAAGTTTACTTTCATTGTTCATCTGTCACAAATTATATGTCACTTTTCTTGTTAATAGTATAGTTAATTTCTTAGTTTTCTAATATATCTTTATTTAATGTGCATTGTTATCAACAAATATGAACTACCATTATATTAATTGTACATGTATATTAAGAAAAATATAAATAAAATTTATTATTCTAATTATAATAACTAAATTTTCTTAATTTTTGTAAAAATAGAACTAGGTCTATCTTTATGAGACATGTGATGTATTTTTTGAAAAAATTGCATCTAACGTTTCTAATATTTTCAAAAAGTACAAATAAATTATGAACCTTATATTTTTTTTACCGAGTTAATTTAATGAAAGGCCACCAAACTAATGTATGATTAGTATTTACTCACCGAACTTCTAAAGGTAATCGATCACTCACCCATCTTATCAAATAATTTTCCATCCACCACTAATGGAGAATGTTGGGAGAGTAGACAATAAATGCCACATGACAAACGGAATGTACATATTGCACTCTAACAGCGTTAAATATTCCACATCACCAAGATCGCAGTTGACAAACACCACCCTATCATCTGCAATTAAAACTGATTTCAGCCAAATGTTTACTCAGAATTTAAACCCGCAATTTCAAAATCCCCAAATCAATTTGGAACCCTAATTTTTGTCATCTTGGACAAAAGTTGCCCACATTCACTTAGAAAATTAAAATCAATTAACCCAACTCTTGTCGTTGATCGTTGGACAAAGGTGACCGACAACACATTCTTGGTTGAAGTATTCTTATTGGAGCCAGAGACTGAAACGGATGAACAATCTGCAGGCACTTTCTAAATTTAATTAGAGAAATGGTCATTCGTACTTGTTTGAGTTTCCAACTGTGATCATGTACTTTTGTGAACTTTTCTATAGATTACATGAATTTAGATCAGACAAGTTAATAAGTGAACGTCCAATATTTCAAGATACAAACTCTTTTCTCATTTTAATACACAACAAATTCTCTTGTTTTTGTTTCAACTATGCACTCAAACCATCTCATTTATTTGTATTCTACAAAAAATTTGGTTTGACACTAAATTTTAAGAAGAATAAATATTTTATTTTCTTTTTGATATATTAAAACAAAATGTACTTTAAATAACTTGTGTAGTTTTAAATAAAAGCACATTATGAGCATATTTAGTTGAAGCTTATAAAACTGGAGCTATCTTACAAGTAAAATAAGTAATTTATTGAAAGAGTTCATATCTTTTCGGATGACATGTAGCAAATAAAGTGTAACGAATGTATGT
The DNA here is from genome assembly GCA_023638005.1 of Forsythia suspensa. Lineage (NCBI taxonomy): Eukaryota > Viridiplantae > Streptophyta > Magnoliopsida > Lamiales > Oleaceae > Forsythia > Forsythia suspensa. The sequence continues at coordinate 29,908,109 of CM042674.1, read as the reverse complement.
TTGAATGGTCGAACAATGTTTATAAGTTTTGACTTATGTCAAATTATGTGAAATTGCCTTCGTATTGTCCTCGAGAGTGAAATCTATTGTGGGAGGATAAATTGATCATTTTATTGATCAACTATATTTATAAAGTTAAATAAGTTGAATGACATGACTTATGGGTTATTCTAAAATTTAAGCCAACTTATAAATACATGTTTAGCTACTATTTGGACTTATAAGTTAGTTTGACGAGCTTATAAACTCAACCAAACATACTCCTAGATGTACAAAAAAGAAGAAGAAGAATAAGAAATGCTTTAATATTTCAAATCTATGAATCCATAAACTCCTATAATATAGAAGTGAGAATTCATAAATCTTAAGAAATCTATTACAATTTGAGTCGACTATAGTCCCTATAACGTGACTAAAGGAGATGAGAAGGAAAATAAGGGAAATTGTTGGAAAGAAGGCGTTTTCGGATTTCTATTGCTAGTTTCTTTTAGTTAGCAAAGTATTAGCACATTTGAAGAGACTAAAAGTCAATTATAATGACATGAGAAAAATTCTTGTAAGGTCACCTAAAACCTTGATTTTGTCATTTTTATTTTGAAAACTCCATTCAAAAATTAGTAGATGTAATCATTTTGAACTTGTTTAGAACGTTGAAATTAGACTAAAGGTTATGTAGTTCTTACTCACCCCACCAATGAAAATAAACCTTTTATTCAAAATTTTGTATAGAATGTTTAAAAAGTCAAAAAGGTAAATAGTTGTATTCTAAATTAGACAAAACTAGACACGCTTGAAAAGAAATGCACCCGATATATGTTAAATGTCTGCCTTATCTAACATTTCAAATACATAATTTACTGAATTAAGTGTTTGTTTGGTAGAGTTTAAAATTTGTTAAAATTTGTGGTCAAAATTATAAATTAATTTTTAACTATATATATTATAGAACTTACAACTTTTATTACTTTTAAATTATACATTTCACCAATTTTTTAATCGAAACCAGTGGGAGCAATTTCAGTTAGGAATTTTAGTGAGTAAGAAAGATGTAGATTGTGTTAAAAGTTTTGCTTAGATAGCAAGGAAAGGAAAGTGGATACTGATATTGTTCTTATTTCACTTTGCTTTAGATAAATACTTTATTGCTAAGAAAGAAAACATTTCTCTCTTCTTCTTACTAGCATTTTGACACATCTTGTAAGTACTTATAAAATAGTTAAATATTATTTTATTTACATAATATTTTATAGTGATCCACAACTTTATTTATTTTTATTTACATATTTCAGAAAATCCACTACTTGTAATCTAAACAAAACTTTACCAAACAAACACATTTAAGTCTAGAACCTTTTATACTACATAAGTTATTTTGAAAATAAATATTTCATCCGTCTCCATAAAAGACAAACTTACTTTCGCTTGTTCATCCGTCACAAATTATATGTCACTTTTCTTGTTGATAGTATAGTTAATTTCTTAGTTTTCTAATATATTTTTTATTTAATGTGCATTGTTATCAACAAATACGAACTACCATTATATTAATCAGTACGGTGTATTAAGAAAATATAAGTAAAATTTATTATTCCAATTAAAATAACTAGATTTTCTTAATTTTTGTGAAAATAGAAAGATTTTCTTAATTTTTGTGAAAATAGAACTAAGTTTATCTTTATGAGACGTGATGTATTTTTGGAAAAATTGCATCTAACGCCTCTAATATTTTCAAAAAGTATAAATAAATTCTGAACTTTATATATATATATTTTTTTACCGGGTTAATTTAATGAAAGGCCACCAAAATAATGTATGGTTGTTAGATTACTCACCGAACTTCAAAAGCTAACCGATCACTCACCCATCTTATCAAATAATTTTCCATCCACCACTTAATGGAGAATGTTTGGGAGCGTATAAAAAACGCCATTACGACAAACCCGAATGTACATATTGCACTCTAACAAGCGTTAAATATTCCACATCACCAAGATCGCAGTTGACAAACACCACCCTATCATCTGCAATTAAAACTGATTTCAGCCAAATGTTTACTCAGAATTTAAACCCGCACTTTTCAAAATCCCCAAATCAATTTGGAACCCTAATTTTTGTCATCTTGGACAAAGGTGGCCCACATTCACTTAGAAAATTCAAAAATCAATTAACCCAACTCTTGTCGTTGATCGTTGGACAAAGGTGACCGACAACACATTCTTGGTTGAAGTATTCTTATTGGAGCCAGAGACTGAAACGGATGAACAATCTGCAGGCACTTTCTAAATTTAATTAGAGAAAATGGTCATTCGTACTTGTTTGAGTTTCCAACTGTGATCATGTACTCTTTGTGAACTTTTCTATAGATTACATGAATTTAGATCAGACAAGTTAATAAGTGAACGTCCAACTCCTCCAACACCATATCTCACATCCTAACTCCTCCAGTGCATATTTCAACCATGAAAAGCATTCAAACATGAGAGATGTAAAAGACTACATGTACATTCAGTTTGGCAACTGCAATTTTGGTGATGAGGAATATTTAAACTGTTAGAGTCCACATGTACATTCTGCTTTCTATGTGACGCTTTCTCGCTTCTCTAACGCTTTTCTTAATAAGTGTGGTGGATGAGAAATTATCCGATAAGATGGGTGAGTGATTAGTTACTTTTAGAAGTTTGATGAGTAAGAAGTAATTATAAACTAGTTCGGTGACGTTTCATTAAATTAACCATTTTTTTTTTTACCGAAGTTCCTAACTTTTGAGAAAATAAGCAGATTAAAATCGTCCAATAATCTGTTAGTTGTTCACATAAAAATAAAATAGAAAGTAAAGAAAAACCTAATAAAATAAGTAAAAACAAACAAAATAAGAAGGAAAAGGCCTCATCTTCCCCAGCTGGGCACCTACCCCTGCCCAAATCACACCACTAGCAATGCTACCGCCATCACCAAAACCCAAAAGACTAATTTTTCATATTGAAATCAAATTTGCAGATTGAGAACAATGGCTTTTCTTCAATTTCTAAACTTTTGTGTGCAGTCTTGTTTCATGATTAATGCTTACATAACATATGCAAGTATAGGCTTTTGAAATAAAAAAAATGAAAAAAAGGGTAATTGACTGTATTTTGGCGCCTTCTTTTTCCAATTTTGGATATTTCGATTGTGCTACGGAATTTATGTTCAGATTAATAATAACTTCTCCAAGAGATATTTTTAGAAAATCGATGCTTAAAATTATAATTTAAGAAATTTTTAAATTAACTTTTAAAATAAAAAAAGTAGCTTTTGATTCTCTAATTTTGGTAGAGCCAAATTCACTTCTATAATTAATCAGATTCTCGAAAAATTCCAATTTTCAATACTCACATGTTAGACTAAATTAAATAGTATATACAAAATAAAATAAAATAAAAGCAAGCATGATTTCTTAAGACCGATACTTTCAGATTATATTAAGACCCATGACACGACATGTACATAGTAGAAATAAGAGTAGTTCCATATAGTAAATAAATGAACGAATATATATCAGCATGTAGACATATCACGTCACTAACAGACAATCTAAGCACTTAGAGCATGTGCATTGATCTCTCCCGCGGTGGTGGAGGTTATAACCCCCAACCCCAACCCCAACCCCAACCGTGTCCAGGGGTCGATTAATCGAAAAGTCTTGACAAAAGTCAAGTTTGTCCAACCCCCACGCCAGTCCAGCTGGGAGTTATAACCCTCCCCACCATGGGAGGAGATCAATGCCCTTAAGCATCTCCAACGATTCATAGGATTGGAAAAATGATGTGCACATCATCAATGACAACGCCTATTAAAATTACTTCTCCAATACATAATGTGAATACTACGTGACACTAAGACCAAAAATAGATGGCGCTGAAGACTCCTTCTACATCTCGACGTCGCGAGATTGGATGGTCGTGCTAATTTTAATTTTTGACTTAATTTCTTAAAAATTGCTAAGTAGATTATTTTATTATTTTTAATTTAAAAATAAATGCCACATAATCAACATTATTATAATATAGAAAGAACCCATTGAAGATAAATTTTGTTCACGTTTTTACATTCCATATAATCTACAAGTCTGGCTTATTTAATCACACGACAACCACCATCCATTGAAAGGTGCATTGGAGATCCTGTAGAGATCATTCCCAGAGACAAAAATTATATAATAATTAAGGGAAAGTAACGTCAAAATAAAATATAGAAAAATAATAAATATTTATCGGAGAAGTAAAATGAAGTTAAAATAAAAGAAATCATTGAGCTACTTCAAAAAATTACTTTCTAAATTTGTATATAGATTCTAAAATGCAAAAAACGCTTTTTATAAATGGAGAGTTTTTAAAATGATTTTAACTAGTTTACATCATTCCATTTCTAAAACCACACAGATTCCTACTGGCAGTAAATTTGTGTTCCCGATGGTGGTTGTGACTGAGTGCGGCGACTTGGGGTGGTATTGATGGATACTTGTTTTTATTGTGGCGGCGATTAGTATTCTGGTAAATGGTTATTAGTGGTGTTTTCAGGCTGGGGGGTGATGGCGTAAGTAATGGATTCCGGCGTGTAAAGGGTAGCTGAGTTTGGGTGGTTTGAGAGTGGTGATCAGCGAGTCTCAAGACTTCAACAGTGATGAAATTTGGGGTGGGTGAGGCAGTCTTGAGAAACATCCAGATCTGTAGTGATCGCTGGCGGGGAATTGACAATGTTGCATAGAAAGAGAGAGAGAGAGAGAAGTCGGCAACGGCAGTTCGGGTGGTGGCGGAGGTGCCTCCTCTACTATGATTTGGGGGCAATGAAAGGGTTTGACTGGACCCTTTCTTTTTTTTTCTTTCTTTTAAAATTATTTTAAAGATAAATATATTCACAGTACATTTTTATTTTTTATTTTTTATTTTTTATTATTGTAGCAATCATGTTTCTGACTTTTTTTATTGCATTATTATTTTCAACTTTTCATTAATTAGCACATATTGTATTTGAAACTAGTTTTCGTCCAAAAAATACGTTAAGGTGTCATAAAATAACTTATTTGCTTATTATATTTTTTAAAAAATAATAAATATAAAAGTCACGACAAATTATTTTTCCTAATTTCAAAACACATAAATAAAATATCTTAACAAAAACCAATTATTAAGAATGAAATGTCTAAAGAATTGAAAATTGAAGATAAGAATTTGATGATTGTTACTATTAATAAATATTGATGACTTTAAATACAATTAAAATATAAGATATTCGTTAAAAATTGAAATATCAATATAGCCACTCTTATTTTAATTATTTTAAGTGGAAAATGTGTAATGCCAGTTTTACCCTTCTAAATTATGGTCAACTACTATTATAAGATAAGAAGTAACGTGTTCAATTCAAACGTATTTTTAGAAGTTTTACTTACATTTAAGCTTAGCCAAACATGCCCTAAACTTATTCACATGCTCGACAACGTTTGGCTAATCTTTTAAGCAACTATTTCTTGGCTTTTGTTGACAATAAACAGTATATAAGACATAAAAAAGTCACTCAAAAGCTAGAACGTTTTGCACACTATAATAGGCCTTTCATGTTTCTAGAGCATTCTACTTGATATGAAGTATCAGTAAGATTGTGGGCCATGCTACGCAATGAGGTGGCAAGATCCAATTTCTCCATGCTAATGAAAAATAGTAACTTCAACTTCAATTATCCTAACTACCAAAACTCAACAATCATTTTGAACTGTAAAATGCCTACCCACAACAGAGATCAGTGAATTCCGAATTCCCTAGCCTACACTGAAAGGATCAGGGCATTCTAGTTCTACATAATTCTTGAGTTGCTTTGCTTTTCTCAAGAATTCCACATTTTAGTACAGATAATGCACAAACCTAACTTACCTTCACATGATGTCCGGTTTTCCGTCTATGCTGCTAAAATCGGATACGAATCTGAAAGTAAGGCCACACCCCTTGACTTTGCACACGTATGGACGCCCCCAGTGTGCACTCGTAAATGTTCAGTCCTCGCCCAAGCCCACTTAAACGACATAGTGCAACCCTTCCATGGACACTTGAGGGGCCGATCATCATCATGAACGCGCTGGTGCTGTACTGCGTGATTTGTGGGAGTTGAATTTCTTCCTGCACCCTTCTACTGGGCACTGATTATGTTTGTGAAGGAGAAGCTCTGCCTTCGCCTTGAAACTCATTCGACAGCCTTCTAATTCACACTTATGCGGCCCTCATTTCGTGTTCTTTCCTATCCTTGTGAGGGATAGAATTGGCTGAAGCCTTCCTTGCCTTCGCCACCGCAGCTTCTCCTCGACAGGTTTATTATGGTCAGCTCCATAGCAAGATGCATCTTTTCTGATCCTTGGCCTCAAACTTTCACAAGGACTTATAATGAAGCCACCAACATGCAATTGGTCTTGTGTTAGCAGGTCTACTTCTCGTTTTCTTTTCTTCCACTTTCCCCAATTGGTTCAGATTGTACGGTGGTAGAGTTGGAATAATTCGGATCTCTATGATCTGGTAAAGAGACATTCTTGCTGTCATCTCCACAACATTCCATGGCAGCATGTATGTTACTTGCAACATGGAGTTCTTCAACTGAGGTGGAACTATATTCTCTTATAATCCCAGGACCTATAGAAACACCTTCGTTTTGATTATCTCTGTGTCTGAATTTCCTGCTGTCCCTCGGAAACAGCTCTCTTTGATTATCTCTGTCCGTCTGAATTTCCTGCTGTCCCTGGAGAACGCTTCGCCTTTATTATCTCCGCCTGTCCGAATTTCCTGCTGTCCCAACTGATGTCCCACAAGAACAGCTTTGTCTTGACTATCTCTGTCTGTCTGAACTATGTTGCGCCCCTTGCAACTCAAGGTATCTGATACTTCACTGTCTGTTTCCTTCATTATTTGTTTCTCCTTCGCATTTTCATTTTTGCTTTTACTTAGAGCAGAAACTACAGAACCCGAATTTTTTTCAGAATGGCACCTCCCAGCTTCAGCTGCAGGTGAACCTTCAGAATTCTCCAAATAACATCTCTTGTATTTCTCAAAGTTTCCATTGCCTACCTTGTTTTCATGCTGCACTCGGGATCATGCCATGTTGAACTACAAACATTTTCCTTCACTATAAATTCATCGGACAAGCAAATTATAGTTTGTGCTGCAACATTCTCGACCACTGGCATGGCAGAAATAAATGAATTTATGCATTGAGATGGAAGAGAATTCTCATCACATTTTCCCGCTTGTAAAAACTTTACGCATTCATGTTCAGATTGTCCCCAGAAGCTAAAGCACTCGGAGCTGGAGAAGTGTGTTCAATATTTTCAACTCCGATGAGAATAGTTCGAGTACTGCTTTTAGCTTCTTTCTGTTGATCTACATCGTTAGCTGCCTGAACATTTTGTAGAACACGGACATTAGAGTCTTTAGAGGCCCTCATTTACTCCTGCAGAACTATGACATTTGTATTTTCTTCTTGAATATTGATGACTTTAACTTCTTCCCAGCCGCTTGATGCTCTAACTTTGATATCAAATCCACCTCCTCCTTGTCTTTTGTGATTTTAAGGCCATCAGATGGTTTTCTTTGCAATGGTTGTTTTAGATGACGCTTTGTGCGAATTTTTCTGGATTTCCAATAGAAGCTCGAGGAATTCAAATCAGCAGTTGCATCGAGAACAACCCACCCAAAGTCAATAGATGCTTAACATTGTTGGATGGGAAATTCTTTTCACTTTCACACAGTGCTGTAAATTGATACTCATTTGTGAAGTCCAGTCTTCTATGCATTCAGTTTGTTCTTCTCCATCGATAGCAAAATCAACCAAGTATAGATCTTCCTGAGATGCCCTATCTAGCGGAATCTCATTATAATTAAAAGGTATGGAAATCTCCTCCGCTATGGCTGCAGCATGTGCCTTAATTTTTTGGAAGTCTACCCATATGAAAAAATCAGAGAAAGTGAATGAGACTACAAATAAATTGAGAAAATTAGTAAAAGGAATGGGAGACGCAACATATAACTTCTTTATTTTAATTAAAATTTGATTAGATGTGCACGTGAAGTTCAAGTATCATTGTTATGAGACTTCAAGAGAATTAAACATAATTTCTGACGGTTCCATGCATTCTTCTGGTTTCCACAAGTAGTTCAGCAGAAGTTCAAGAAAATAAACGAGGCTGGAGTGCTGAAATTTAAGTTAAAAAAATAATAATAATAATTTTCATTTATCATTCTCATGCACACGACAATAAGCTGACTGTTACCTGAATGACAAATCACGAGAACCTTTGCTCCACCTTTTGTACTCAACAGGCCTTCAATTTGAATTGCATGCTCCAGGCAGAAGATTCGTGGTTTTTCAAATCCACCAGAAATGTTCCACCCCATCACAGTCTTAACTTTTGAAGAAGCTGCATCATACTTGGGAGACGATGGACAGTCAGAGATAGGAGATTGTTCGATCGGTGAATGTATAGGTTGGCTTGATTCAACCACTGAAGATGGTCCATTTGGATAGGTTAGATCCCTCATATTTGATCTAGGGTACTCAACACGTAATAAATTCTCAATAATGGTTGATAATCTAGATACATATAAAAGAATTTACACATAACCTTTTGCACAGAGGAAAAAAAACAACCGTGAGAAGAGTCATCAAAGATAAAGTATGAATTACAGTCACTTCACATTCTACGATGATAAATAACAATACCACAAGCATGCCTCTTTCTATTGGCAGTTGATGCACAAAAGAAACCATGAAGTATTTTCTATGAGAAGTAGACATACATCTAGCAGGGGACATAGCAGGCAGCAGCCATGTATCAAAAAATCATTTTCCTGAAACTTATTGCAGATCCAGCAAAGTTATAATTCTTTCATACAAACCAATATTCTGGATAAATAAAATCAGACACTTCTGTGTTTTAAAGCTCTGCCGTTGTAAAAGCACGTGAAAATTATTTAATTTGACGTGCCATTTCTAATTATGTGTCACTTAGCAGAAATTACTAAATTACTACTCAGAAATAGAGACAAGAAAAACAAAGTGAGCTTGACGAAGGCATAGTACGAGCAAGAGCATGTCTTTGGACCTTGTACCTGGAATAGAGGCCTCAACGATGTGATTGAGGTCATAAGGGAATGAGATTCAACTGGTTTGAGAACTTCTAGCTCTTGAATGGTACGATGATCCTCAAGCAGAAGAGTCTTTGATGCTTCCTCAGATGGTTGTACAACAGCCATAAATGGAAAACCAAGAATGCCACAAGCGACACAGGGTAAAGTTCCAGAATCAATATGAAAATCATATGCCAAGTCATCATCGTCTAGGTCAAAATCAACTGCATTAATACAGCTAGTCAACTGGCTGAAATGATCCTGATTATCATCGCTCTCAGGATAAGCTTTTTTTCACTTGATGTTGATATTGCAGCATCTGCACCATTGCAGAATTCAGATTCTTTACTTGAAGATGGCAACAGTTCCATGTCCCATAGTACTACACGGTACGAGGAATTTCTCTGAAGGAGAATAGTCAACAGATTATTTTCATTCAAGATATCTTCGATAAATGCTTTCTTTACTAACAACTCTCTTCTTCCTTCTGACGATCTCTAAGACGTGAGCTTCGCACCCTGGTAGTAAGGATCTTGGTATTCTGTAATTCAATCAATTCCAGTCTTAAAAGTTTGCACGATCGGTACAACAGAAGCATCTCAGACCCTTTGTTGTAATCATCAAGGGGAAGAAACAGCAAGTTACAGCATAAAAATAACGCAAGTGAAAAGTTTGAAATTTTTTATTGTATCATAGATCAAACATGAGACTTCAGCCTATTATAAAACTAATAAACTGACATCTGAACAAAATTATTAAATGTCTAATTTGTCACCTATTATGTGAAATTCGGATGGTGATAAGATTATGTCACATCAACCATAAGCATTTTGGTCTATTTCCTGTATAGGACTAGTAAAAAAAGCAAATCAATTACCACAAGTATAATACTGTCAAATAAAGAAAGCATCTTTTCCCCAACTACAATTGGGTAGAAAGCTGGTCTCGGGACATACATGGCTATGCATATCACAAAGTGCACATTGCACAATTTATATACCCAAAAGTTTACTGAAGTATTTGACGATCTTTCCATCAAATATGATGTTCAATAATCCAACATCTCTCTTCAAAACTGATTCAGGAAGAAAATTCTAAGCTTCCTTTGTGACCACAGGTATGAATGCCAACTTTTATGCCCTTGATACCGGAATAACTAGTTTCCCATCACTAAACACCACCACAGAAGAACGAAAAATATAGTCCTGAATCTCTGTCCAAGCCAATTTTACCTACCATTTCCATCTCAGCTTTTCAATCATAGAAGAACTTCCATTGATAGAAAATGGAAACCCAGACAAGAATAAGAAAAATAAATAAATAAAACAAGAGTTTGCCCATGAAGAGGTTAGGAAAGACACTCAACAGTCCATTGACATCTTCATACATAATGGCCCTGTCCATGATGCATTACTTGTCCTCCACTAAAATGGCTTCTGTTGTTAATTGGCTGGTGTAATAATAAGTTTATAGATTAAAAACACTGTTACTCATCCGACTTAAAGAGTCATTTCACTGTGCTCACCGAACTATTTTTCGCTCCAAGTTAGTTGCTGAAGTTTTATTTTGTTACAGCTAAAAGAACTATCCTTACCTCCATACGATGAATTAATGCAAATGGTGGCGTGGCTGACAAAAAGATGACGTGACATGAAAAGTTTATTTGTGCATTATTTGTATTGTAAATATAAGTAAAATGCGTCCTTGTTGGACAAGTCGTGCTTTTTCTTTCTTTTTTTTTTTTTTTTTTTTTTTTTTATGAAAGTGTATTTCAGAAGCCAACATCAACAATACGCATTTTTTATCCAGCCATATTATAAAAATAATGCACTAACAGATTTTCCATGACACATCATCATTTCTATTAGCCACAATATTTTTGTTAATTAAGCAGGACGGAGTGCCTCAAAAGAAACAAAAATAGAAGTTTAATGACTATCTTGGAACATGAAAAAAAAATTCAGTACCTAACTGACCAACACTATAAGCTGTTGAATGACAACATTTTGAACCCATAAGTTTATTATTCAAGAGAATGTAAACGACCATTAACATCTTTTGTTCAAGTTCTGGAATCAGTCCCAGGCAATAGATACCAATGAACTACAAAATTAAGTGAGCTACAGCTTAGCAAGTCGGATGATCCTAAAGAATCCCACACCAACATATTGGTGGAAAGTAACAGTCAAAGCTAGAAACCTGACCTTGAAATGAAAGACATTGTCAACAAGTATAAAAGCTGCTGATGAGAAAGCATGGGTAGGTAATTCATGGCAGCTCTACGCACGGCAGCTTCCTTTAGCTATTGCAAGCCATTCTGGCGTGCCAAAATTAGCAGCTTCTCCACAATTGAAACCTAATTTGCATGAGAGACTCATTAGAAAAGCCTCAAAAAACATGCATATATGAAAGGGAAAGAGATTCACTCAGGTTTGCTAAGAGCAAACGTGACATTGGCCTAAGTAACTTACTACATGAGTTCAAAATAAGAAGTTAATTATTTGGCCACTGAGCTTGTAAATCAAAATAGCAATTCCAGACCGCTTGTAAATCAAAATAGCAATTCCAGACCAAGTATATGTTAAGCTATCTGCCAGAGGCCCAACAAACTACCCCACCTTGGAGCTAAAGGTATAGGGCCCAACACGCATCCCATTTGTTTCCAAAACGTGAGTGTCTAACAAATAAAGAACAATCTATCTGAGAGGGTGGAGTACACGAGACAAATAAAGAGGAGGGGTGGGGAAAACCTGCTTTCTCATTTAAAGAATAAAATTAATTAATTGTGAATAAGTAACACAAAAATATTAAAAGATTATGAAATTTGTGAATAAGTAATAAACACAAGCTCAACCCTCATTCCAAGTCTTCAAGGTACCCAACAGCAGGTAAAAGATTTAGGGTTCAATGTTACGTAGCAGGAAACAGATGTTACAATTTAGATGAACATCAAATTGCTCCAACAAGCATACGAAATATAATGCAATTACCATGGCTGAATCCTATGTGGTAAGCCCTCGGGAAAGTCACAACAAATTCTCCAGGGTACTGCACCAACCTAACAATAATAACCATGTCCACCTTAGCAGAATACTTAACAAATAAGTTAGCCTTGTCTAGTATCAACATGCACTCCACATAACCAACAAAATTGATGCAAATAAATCCTCCTATTCACCAAATAGAAAAGAGAAAGAAAATGCAGTTAAGCATCGATTAAAAAAACCACACACCTACAACACGGGATGTTTGATGCAACAATAACTTCAGGAGACAAAACAGTTGTCTTCTCGCCCAAGAGAGAGAGAGCAGCTGGAAATCACAAAAGAATTGAATCTGAGTGAAGAAAATAACGCATAAGTCTCGGAGTATTCAAAGTTAAAGCAAGATTCTACTGTGAACAGCAAATAAATTTGAAGGTCTGTAATGACATAGCATTCACCAGACATTTATGCCACGAAAATAATTGTTTTTCAAGTGGAAAATGTTGAAAAGTCAAAAAACTATGAACCACGAGCAACATATCCATTTTCCGAAACTTCAAACTGGATAAAGATCTAAAGGGTGATCCACCACCATGTTCAACTGTCTGGCGCTTTAAATAGTATTACAAAATACTGATGCAGACAGAGGAACTTTTGTATTCTCCCTCACCCACCCCAACCCCAACAAAGTATGAAGAAGGTTGTTTCGTCTGCTGCAAGCAAACAACGATTGACAACTCAAAAGCGGTAACAATAAATATATATGGTAAATGGTAATGTTCCTCTAGATTATCATGACCATTGTCGATCAACAAGGTCAGGTAACCATCTTGGCAATTGGTAGAAGAATTGATATTCTAGCTTATGCTTCTGTAGTTCATTCACAATACAATACAGAGAAAATGTCATCACATTCTATTTGCTTCAAATTTGATGTCAACCCCAGCATACCCAATTAGACATGCAAAGAAGCTAATGGTAGGTCATGTTCTATAAAGAATGCTACTGCAACAGTTTCCCCAAAAAATCAAAAGAATTAAAAGTAATAGATGAACCTGACAGGTTAGGAGTCACAAATAGAGAGGTTTAGTTCTGTCTGGGGCCCAAGCAGCAAGCAACTACTTTCCCTATCCAGTTATTATCTGTTTTGTTAATGGCCCATGAAAAGAATGTCCAAGAACAGCTAATACTGAATCATATAACTGTAAAGGCATGCAACTTTCTAGCTTGAGGTCATGCTTTCTACAGTAAAACATAGTGAACCAACTATGGAAGCGGGGGGTTATATTCTTTTTATTGTGGTACAGAATAATCAACAACCAAATAGAGTTTCCTCAAGAGATGAAAAGGGACGTTGCAAGAAGCAAAATGAGAAGAATTAGCTGTGCCATTGCAATCATAGGAAAAATTGACAGTGTCATCCATATATCATCACGCTTTTCATAATGTTCGTCACATATTTACTAGAAAGCATTCACATACCTAGACGGTCAGTGTTTCCTCCATAAGCATAAAGACGAATGACTTCTTCAAAATTGAACGCACAATCTCCTGGCACTGCATACCAGGTCTTCGGAGCGCCCATGTGAAGGAAGTTCAAGCTGTGAAGCTCATGATCTTCAACATGCCAAGCAAACCAGCTGAAAAGCATTCCCACATAAACCATGGGAGAAGTAACACCAGGTATATCATCTGGCATAAACGTGTCAACGATCCAGATGACCGTGCTATTACTTGTAAATTCCAAGGGCTATTTGAAAGCTTCCAACCAGCAGTACCTTCCATCTCACGCGTACAGTTTAAATCCTTGTGCCCAGAAAAAGATTCAGCTTGATGCGACTGCATAGATGGTAATGAATTTGATGCTGCAGATAAACCAAAATCTTTCTGGCCGACTGAAACTTTATCTAGACTACAACTGTTCACGGCATCTACTTGATCATCCTTGCTATCAGAAATTCCTAAATTATTCCGATCAAATGACTTCCTCTTCCTCCTCCTCCTCTTGCGCCTATTAAAATGTCGCAGTGACCCTACTGGTTCACCAAACCCTGAGCCAGGCACATCATTTGCATACTCTACATAGATTGGCTTCTCAGCAGAAGACACCTTCCAGAACATTGCCTCTATAATTAATGGATTCACCTCTTTGACCATCCCCAACTGACCCTTTGCAAAATTCTTCGACTTTGCTTCAAACTGCTCCAACGTATAAATCTCCCCACTTTGCCAAACTTGCTTTTGAGATCCGGATACCTGACCCCCCACCCCCTTCACCCTTTTCCCTTTCTCACTACCCAATTCTTGGTGCCTAGTAGTGAAAACCGTCCTACTCTCCCGCCATTACGATTTCCTTGTCAGCATTATCCGTTTTGACTTAGTAATGAGATTTAGATCTGAACCTAATTCTGGGCACTTCGAAAGGGAATTATTCAAATTATGAAGAACATACTTTTTGAAGGTTTAGGCAAAGGCGGAATTATTTTACATATACCAAAAGCACTAGCTTCTTTCTCTATTTTGGATATATATGCAATTGGGTCCGCAAATTCCGTGTCTGTTGGACGGAATTCAGGTGCCATTGGCAACCCTTTAAGCCACTTCGGTATTTCCACGTCCTTCATTCTACCACCAAAAGTTCACCCAGACAAAAGACTCGATCCCTTGTAATTGAAGTACAAAGAAATAAATCCAAGGCTACTGCATTGCACTATATAAAATTGAAAACAACCATGAATGAAAAACTTAAGTTCAAATTTTCACGAGTCTCCTTCTGTGAAATGGAACTACACTGATATTATTACTTCCTAACAAAACCAAAGAAAACTAAGAACAATTCAAAAGACATAAATGAAAGTAAGTAAAAAGGGTAGAAAAACCTGTAGCTTCAATTTTATCGAGAAGAGTTGGAGTGCAAAACACCAGATATTGGGTCTGATAAAATGGGACCTCTGGCTTGAAGCCGTTAGGGGGACTAGGTTTTGATTTGGGGAAATTCAACGATGCGCAAGATAGATAACGTAGAGGCAGTTTTCTTAACTTACGCCGGTTCAATTTGCGCACGGTTTGGGTTTCGCTGTTTCGGGCCCGCGAAGGTAGTGTTGTTGGCTGCAGCGCATTTTAGCGCTAAACCAGCTTCGATGGACGGGCCGCAGCAAATTAGTGCACCGCCCAATGTTTAGTGCTTGTTTGGTAATGCTTTCGGTATAGTATATTATAAATGAAAGTCATCTTCTATCTACATTGGACAATTGTTGTATCGGCTGTGATCTGCTGCCCACTTGTTCTACCACCGCTTGAGGTGGTAGAATAAAGCTCCCACCCAGTGACGACGGATCGAGACTCATTGTTGTATTGCTCATATCTAAAGTGGCACTTATACATTAGATAAATTATTGATGTGATATTTACTTATGTGAGCAATTCATCCAATATACAAGTACAACATTGGATATGGGCAACATAACAATTGCCCACCGAAGATAGGATATCACTCCTTGTATTATAAATAGTACGTGTTATGTAATTTGTAGACTAATATACCGCTTAATCGATCGCATCCGATCGTATGAATCATATCAAATAAAAAACTTGACAACAAAAATAATATTAATAAAAACCTTGAAAAAAGAACGAAGAAAAATCTATTGTCGTAACCAAAACAAGAAAGAAGAAAACTTAATTTATAGTTTTAGAATGATGGATTGAGGTAGTGAGTAGAACTTGGAGATGACCGTCTGAGGGAGAGGATTGACGGAGAATTTCATTTGAATGGAGAAATTGAAAACATAGTGACACACGGACATAATTTTTTTTTTCTTTCCATAGCGGAGAAAGCCTTTCTACGGTCGGTGATAAAAAAATAGATAAAATTGTATTTTATAAAACGTGTGGATAAATATGATATTTGACTAACTTATAAGTTTGAAAAGATAATGACAAATAGAATAACATTTTGTTATTGCCTATTAAATAAATATACGAGTGTGTGTATGCACACACAAACAGTGTATATATATATCAATTTTCTAAAAATTTCGCCTAGGCAAAGAGTCACGGCCTCTACGCCTCACGCCGCCTTGCATCTCTCTTGCCTCGCCTAGACCCTTGAAAATCGATTTTCGCGTCCAACAACGCTTTTACGCTTTTTAGAACACTAAAGTTATGAATATCATGTGTTATGTAGTTATGAATAGCTTAGCTCGGCCCATTACCCACCGATCTCGCTCATCCCAAATATTGAAGCTCGATCGAGATGAGCCGAAATGCCCACTGAGCTCTGGCTCTATTTTTTAATACTATTTCGGAAAGTTTTAAAATAAAAATAAAATAAAAATAAAGTGTGAGAATTTTTTTCTCATTGAAAACCCTCATCTTTTTCCGGACTTGAGTTCAATGGCTTTAAACGAGGGTGGAGTAAAAATTGTACACGAACAAGTTGTTACGTGTATAATTTTTGTCAAAATAAGGCAAATGAAATATCAAATATGTACGCAAATAATACTTACTACAAATTCAAGTATTCCATATTCAAATCTTCAAGTTATTCTTGGACATCATGTTCTCCACTTTATCTTAGATCCAAAGTTCGCCATATTAATGCTTCAGACACAATAAGCCTTCTAATATGTCGGTTTTAAGTCTCGACATGAAATCGAGACAGAACTTTGCCACACTTGTACTAAAAGCGCACTCGATACTACAGCTGATACCGTCTCGGAAAGATCCAAATTGAGTTGTGTCTAATTTGATTACAACCATCTCGCGTTTGAATACACATTTTTTTGAAGTGTCTGTTTAGATAGACCGTACATATCCTCTTTTGGCACGCTAACTTCTCTTTACAGATAATAACGGTGCTTTTGCTCGTAAACTCCATCTATTAATTTATCGGTGGGCACCAACTCAAAATGATGTCGAAGACTTTAGCCTTTTGTTTTGTAACTTTTCGCTTAATACTTGAACCGGTGGTTGTATTTGTATGTGTGTCGATATCTTCTTGAATGTCATCAAAATCAATTGGATCGATGCTTCTTTCAAATTCATCAACAATATGGAATTGAAATGTCATTAAGACACTTAAATCATTATCATTTCGATTGTAGGCCATTTGGAACAAAATAATAAAGAGAAGAGTAGAAGATGTAGTAGAATAAGTAGAAAATTAAAAATATAGACTAATATTTAGATAATAAGATTTGAGATAAATAATTATAAACTAATATTGAGAGATAATGAAATTTGAGAATTGTTGTTGAATTGAGTATATAATAGATTAGGAGATTGAAGTGTGAAAAAAATGAGGTTAGGATGGGGTATTTATAGCAAAAAAAAAAAATTGAATTTGAAAAATAACAAAATAACAAAATAAAAATAAAATAAAATTGACGTCCAACGGGTCACTTAAAAGAAGTGACTGTTGGACACAAACCACAAGCTGAATGGCTCGTGTCCAAAGCGGGTCCACGGGCCGGTTCGTCTTTTTGCCGAGCCAAACGGGCTAGTCCCGCGACAAACTCGAGCTTATTATGGGCGTGGGCTCACCGACTCGGCTCATTTGTCATATCTAGTTATAAATATCATGTATTATGTAGTTAAAATTAATTGTTAACTTTGATCGTATTTTTAAAGGATAATTATATTCACACTATATTATTTATTAACTACATCACATTTTAATTGCAATGAAAATCTATAACTATTGCTCATTTTTGCATTTATGTTTTTAACTTTTTATCACATTTTATTATCAACCTATTAATTTGTACGTCTTATTTTTGTCATTGATGATGATTTTTGTCCAAAAAATAATTTGGAGTGCATAAATATATATTTTTTCCTTCAGATTTTTAAATAAGCAAAATAAATAATAAATATAAAATTTGACAAAATAATTTTCCTTTATTTCAATGCACATTAATCTGAATATTTGAACAAAAATCGTCATAAAAAAAAGAATATGTGAAAATTATTGAAAGTTAGTAATAAAAAGGCGACAAAAAAATTAGAGACATAAATATCAAAATGTCAAAGATTGAAGGACCTTCATCACAATTAAAATGTGGCATAGACAATAAAAAGCGTAGTGTGAATATAATTACCATTTTTTTTAAAGATTTTTTAAATTGTCCCAAACAAGGACTTATTGTTAAATACATTGTGCTTTGACTTTGTTCACTTTACTTACTTAGTTATTCGTACATAGGACTGAGCAAAAAACTCGCAATCTGGGTTGGTTTTTGGACTGATTCGGGTCAGTTTTGTGTTGGATAAAATCTAGCCCAAAATCGACTCGATTTAGGGAAAAAATTAAAAATTAAGTTTTAATCAGATCCAAAATCGAAAACTCAAACTGACCCGATAGCTTGATTTTTTCAAATTTAGTCAGTGTTGCCAAATCGATTTTTTTACAGTTCGAGTCGGGTTGGGTCGAACCCAATCCGACCCACGCCCACTCCTAATTTGTAGACTATTTTTATTGAATTCATGACATTCTCTATTTTTAAAATTAGATAAACATTGTTTATAGCAAAGTAAAGCCTCGGTTTCATGGAGTAAAAAAAAAAAACTAGAATTTGGAGTGGATGGACAAAAATAAAGATTTTGTATCAAACCGAGTTGTATGGATTTGCTAAAAAATTTTAAAATTTGGGCCTGTTTGACAAAAAATTTGATAATTTTTTTGGTGAATTTTGATAAAAATTGTAAGTCTCTTAGAATATATGATTAGAATTGAAATTTGATTAGTTGATAGAATTTTTTTTTTAAAAATTGTCAAACAATGACTTAGAGCATCTCCAAGATGCTCTTTAAACATAAAATATTCTCTATTTTAAAGAGTCGATTCTTAAAATTATGATCAAGAAACTCTCCAAATTAATTTTTTGAAATAGAGAGTGTTTGATTCTCCAAACTCACTCTCTATAATTAAATACATTCTAACAATTTCAATTTTCAATACGGAATACAATGATTGAATTAACTAGTATATACAAAATAAAATAGAGAAAATGTTGAAAATCATATAATAATTACGAGTGAAACATATCGAAGAAAACAGTAAAAAATAATAAATATTTATCGTGAGAAGTAAAATAAAAATGTTGTTTATAAATAAAGTAGTTCAAAAATTTGACTCACTAAATTTACAAATATTCTCTATAATTAGAGTCTCTTTAAGATGGTTTTAATGCACGCTACCATCCTAATTTGTGTTTTATATGATAGAATGGTAAAAAGTTAATTATTGTCTTTCGTGGAAAACTATATTCTCTCGATAATATGTGAATGGAAAATAGAAAATAATTTTCAAATATCTTGTATTATAGGAAATTGGCGTTTTTAAATCTTTAACATTTTAAGAAGGTCGCATAAATACTTATAACTTTATATTTTAGTACTAATAATCTTCAACCTTTAAAAGAATGATGTAAAGAAGGAAAATAATATTTTGCCTTTGAATGATTTTTATTGAATCAAGAGACGTAGCTTTATACAAGAGATTTCCTACAATCATGCTAATCTATTCTAGGTAGTCTAAGTATAAAAGGCAACCGAATAAATATACAACTAATACAATATATTTGTCAATGAATGGTCGGATATCATTGACCTTTCCTTCTCAACACTCCCCTCAAGTTGGAGAGTGAATGTCAAGAACTCCCAACTTATGTGATCATAGTTGAGAAAGCTTCCTTTCCCAACGGCTTGGTGAACACATCTCGCAAGTTGATTTGTTGAGGCAACATGTTTGGTTACAACCAACCATCTTGTATTTTGTCACGAATAAAATGGCAATCCATCTCTATATGTCCGGTTCTTTCGTGGAAAACGGGATTGGCGCTATATGTAAGGGTGGTGTGTTATCACAATATAATAATGTCGGGCTTTGATGCAATATTCTCAAATCCTTCAATAATGAGCGAGCCAAGATAATTCACAACATGTACCGCTATGGCTCTATATTCGCTTCACCGAGGAGAGCGATATGTTCACCTCTTTGTCCGCCAAGAAATAAGAGAAGATCCCGGAAAACACAATAACCCGTGAGTGGATCTACGAGATATTGGACAACCAAATTAATCCGAATCGTAAAAAGCTCACAAAGATAAATCATTCGAGAAGGGAAAACAAACCTTGCCCGTGACTATTTTTCAAATAACGCAATACACGTAAGGCGCACTTCCATGTGTAGTCTACGTGGTGCATGCATGAATCATGCTTAACACATGGACCAAATAGGTGATATCCGGCCGGGTAATAGTCAAATAAATTAGGCGTCCAACAAGTCGCCTATATCTTGAGACGGATCTTTAAGCAATTCACCTAAATCTGAGAGCTTTATGTTTTGTTCCATGGGAAAGTTAATAGGTTTAGCACCCAAAAATCCACCATCTTTTAAAATTTTCAAAGTATATTTTCGTTGCTACCTTTCTTCGACTGAGAAACTTCGATGCCCATAAAATACTTCAAATCACCCAAATCTTTAATTCAAAATGACTATGTAGAAATTGCTTGAGAGCTACTATGGCATCGACATCATTACCCGTAATAAGAATGTCATCAACATATATCAACAAAGTCGTAAAAGATTTTCCTTTCCGACATGTGAATAACGAGTAATCGGCTTTGGATTGAACAAAGCCGCGAGCCTGGATAGCTATAGAGAACTTGGCAAACCATTGTCGGAAGCTTGCTTTAAGCCATATAATGACTTGTGAAGGCGACACACTAGATTCTCCCCGCCAAAGACCGTGAGGTGGAGATATATAATTTCTTCATGGAGATCGCCATGAAGAAAAGCATTGTTGACGCTCAAGTTGGTGAAGAGACCAATTATGGGCAGCTACTAAAGCCAATAAACAACGAACAATAATCATTTTAGCGGTGGGAGAAAAAGTGTCATGGTAATCTATACCTTCTAGTCAGTGTGTAACCTTTTGCAATCAAACGAGCTTTGAAACGCTCAATAATACCATTCGAGTGCCGTTTGATTTTATAAACCCAACGACAACCAATAGGCTTCTTACCAAGAGGAAGAGAAGTGAGGGACCAAGTGTGGTTGGCTTCTAAAGCGACCCAATTCATTCGCATTGCTTCTTGCCAATGGGAATGAAAAGTCGCCTTCGACATAAGATGTAGCTCAATATCTTGACCGATGCAAGAATAAAAAGAGCGATGTTGTGGTGAGTAACGATGATAAGAGACAAAATTGCAAAGGGGATATCGTGTACCTTTTTGTGGACCCGATGACAAAGGTGGCAAATGGTTGGGAGACGTTACTTGGTTGCAGACATAATCACGTAAAGCCATGGGAGGGTGTTGAGGTCTTTGGGAATGACGTCAAATGGGTTCATGAGATGAGGGTTGTTGGATGAGAGAAATTGGTTCTCGTGGTAAGGGTTGTTGAACCGGTGGAGAAGGATCGGATATAGAAAGAGGGATTACTGGTCTCAATTTGAGGAAGGGGATGGAATGGACTTATAAGGAAAATAGTTTCATGAAAACAACATCACGGCTAGTGAACATTTGGTGGGTGTCAAGGTCATAGAGTTTGTAAGCTTTTTGACCAACCGGATAGCCAAGAAAAATACATCGTTTGGCTCGAGGAGCAAATTTATGGAGGACGTGCACATCAAGAGCATAGGTAAGACACCCAAAACTTCCTGGATATGAGAATAAGAAGGAAGCTTTCCATAAAGTCGCTCAAAAGGAGTTTGGCGAGAAAGGAGTGGTGTGGGCAAACGATTAATTATATGAACCGCAGAGAGAAACACATTCTCGCCCAAAATGTAAAGGAAGGTGGGCTTGAAAACGAAAAGCTCTAGCGGACTCAAGAATATGGCGGTGTTTGCGCTACAACCCCATTTTGTTAAGGGGTATAGACACTAGAATGTTGGTAAATGGTCATTTTTGTTTAAAAATTCCGCATAGAGAAGAATTCTCCACCATTATCAACCCGAATGTTGGCTATAGATACATGGAATTGTGTTTGGACAAATGAAAAAAAAAAATTGACAAGTAAATGTTGTGTTTCACTTTTGTGATGCATAAAAAAAATACCCATGTGAATCTAGAATAATCATCCACAATAGTCAAAAAATATTTCGCACTTTAAAGAGAAGCAATTTTATAGGGGCCCCAAATGTCACACCAATTAATTCAAAAGGTCTAACAAATGAAATTGAACTAACGTAAAATGGAAGTCGACTTTGTTTTGCAAGTGCACAAACATCACAAGCATTATTAGACCGGAGAGGAAATTTAACAAATGTTTTACCATAAAATCTAATTTAGAGGAAGACAAATGCCCCAAACGGCGATGCCACAAAGCGGTGGAGGAGGTGACGAGAACTAGGTGAACGGCATGAAGTGGTGCATGCGGATGGAGTTTGAAATTTTGGCTTCTCCGATGCTAACGCAACCAAGTAATAAAGTCCGTCTCGTTGTTCACCCAAACCAATCGTCGTCCTCGTCGTCAAGTCCCGCAAAATACACCAATGAGGAAAAAGGTTCTTGAACAATTGAGATCTCTCGTAACTCGACTCACGATATTAAATCTACCTTAAAAGATGGCACACTAAGTACTTTTTTAAAGTAACAAGGTCAAAGGTAAATTTCCAATGGATGTAATTGAGCATGTTCTCCACTTGGCATAGCAACCGGTGGCAAAAGGTGTTCTTATTATCATTGACAAGCAAAGTTGGAGATGAAGTAATGTGGTTCATTGCACCACCGCCGATAATTAATCGATGGAAGTGCAACAATGTTTGTAACAAACCCGAGGCGTGAAAGATTAACTTTAGGATTGGTGGATTGTGTTGTCCCTTTACCCGCATGATAGATAAGATTTGTTTGATTTACAAATCGAGAGCCCATTTGTCACCGACGGCACTTCCCGCATTCTTGACTTTCCTCGACATTGTTGGTGAAGATTGATGGCTATTATTGCGCTTGAAATGAGCGCTTCCTTGATTAGACTGTTTGATGCATGTTTAGGGTGTTCGGTGGGTACCCATTCGACTTCCAAGATGTTTCTTGTACATGATGGTCACGGTCACAATAAGAGCAATGCAAAAGTTTTCGATTAGATGGGTTGGAACGAGAAGAAGAACCTTGTCCATGTCGAACAACCAGAGCCAACGGTTCAGCCCTTCCAACAACCATGGTCGAATTCTCCATCGTCTCACGTCACGTGCCCCGAAAGCTGCCTGCTTCTCCTCTTGTACAATGGAAGAGTAAACCTTAGCAACATCGTCGTGGCGGATTCATCAACAAAATCGCCCTGGATTGCAATCAGTAGACTCATCGAGTCCCATGAGAAATCAGCATCAATCTGCGTCTCTTATGGTCCGCTTCCCACAAGAGCAAACGGTGTCATTATAGGATCCTATTTCATTCCATAATTTTTTAGCCTTGTGTAATAAGTCGCAATGATCATCCGATCTTGAGCAA
This sequence comes from Forsythia suspensa, assembly GCA_023638005.1. Classification (NCBI taxonomy): domain Eukaryota; kingdom Viridiplantae; phylum Streptophyta; class Magnoliopsida; order Lamiales; family Oleaceae; genus Forsythia; species Forsythia suspensa. The sequence continues at coordinate 29,884,528 of CM042674.1, read as the reverse complement.
GACAAGCAATGTCCCTTTCAATCTAAAAATACGAAGGGCATTGCTTTGAGAAAAACAATCCGGAGGTCTTCCCATACCTCCCCGGCGGTGGTCGAAAAAATGACATTGTCGCAAGGTCCTCGTGTGAGTAAATTGAGAATCCAAGAGAGGATCATATCATTGCATTTTTTCCATGAAGCATATTCGTCTGGTTTGGTTGTGGCAGATGGCATTGTGGTGGTCCCGTCTATGAAACCTAACTTGGATTTGGCGTTCAAAGAAATCGTCATGGCTCTACACCATGTCGAATAATTATCCCCATTGAGGGGCTTGAAACAAGCACCATTCCCGGATGATCGAATGGTGAAGAAAATATGGATTGGCGACATCAAGCTTGCCTCCATTCGAAGGTTCTTTGTTAAAATGATAATGAGAAACAATGAGAAAGGCAAAAAAGAAAGAGGCGCAGAGCTGGGGTATCGTTCCTCGCTCGATACCATGTAAAGAAGGAAAATAATATTTTGCCTTTGAATGATTTTTTATTGAATCGGAGACGTAGCTTTATACAAGAGATTTCTTACAATCATGCTAATCTATTCTAGGCGGTCCTAAGTATAAAAGGCAACCAATAAATATACAACTAATACAATATATTTGTCAATAAATGGTCGATATATCATTGACCTTTCCTTCTCAACAAATGACCCGGTTCATCCGCCATTTTATATACAAATTTATCCTTTTCTTTAAATAAACGCAAGGCAAAGAAAACAACAACAAAAAATTGCAACAAGGGTAACAAACCTATGCAAATAGTTCCAAAAAGTAAAAAACAAAAACAAGAAGTAATTACGGATAATTAACCAAAAAATAGAGAAAAGAAAAATGAGGAAAAAATGGGAAATTGGCGCAAATGGTCCCTAATGTATATCTCTAGTGAGCAAATGATCCATAACATTTCATGTTTGACGGAGTGGTCTCGAACCAGAAAGTGAGTTCGTGCAATTTGCGTATGTGTTTGAAATTTGGCTTGTGAAATTGTTCTGCAATATCAAGAGTTTCTTCATGGTCCCTCTCTTGCACATTTTAGTGGTATCGAACCAATGAGATTAGGGATGACAATGAAGCGGGGCAAGACTTTGACAAAATAAAATTTTTGAAACAGAAAAAAATAATTAAAAAAAAAAAGAATAGGAATTTTTTATATATATGTAGGAAATAAAACAAAAGAAATACATGATTGGGGTTGTGGTGTAGTGGTTAAGAGTTATAGTTTCATAACTTCAACCTAGGTTCGATTCTTATTCAACCTTTTTTTAAAAAAGTGATTTATAACTTGTAATTCTATTTTAGAATTTTCCAAAAAAAATAAAAAAATTAAAGTGGCGGGTCGTAGGGTGGGGCGGGGTTGCCCCGATCCTTCATGGGTAGATTTTTTTTGCGGACCCTATCCCTATTACCCGAATAGTTGGGGGCGGGTCCAGTCGGCAGATTTTTTTGTCATCCTTAAATGAGATAGTTCTCGAGACATCTATATAATCGAAATCGGCCAACAAGTTGAGCTTCTCCAAAGCAGATTGACCCAGTAAGTTTATTAGTGTAAAGAGACATGTTCACCAGCTTATTGAACTCACCCAACTCACCGACAATTTATCTCAGAAACTCATTTTCAAACAGTTGCAGGCCCTTGAATTTGCCAAAAGAAGATGATGAAAATGGCTTGTTGACTTTCTTCATTAACCCCATCATTTTATCTTTGATACCCGACCTGACCTATCACAACAACCAAGTGACTCTCCATTCTCAGAAATGAGGTCCTACCATACGAAAGAGGTCTTACCATGTCATGTCTTACCAAACTAATATGGAGAGGTGTTTTCTTAGTCGAGAGGTCCTACCACGTTAGTTCTTACCTCATCGGCTCCTACCCAAATTTATTTTAGGTCGGAGGTCATGCCGTAGTCGCTCATCGTTAAGTTCACGCCATCAATGACACGCTTTTCCACGTGTCGACGTCAAACCGATCACCCATCATCGTAATTAATGCATATGTCACTTCACATTAAATGTCCAAAAGAGAAGGTCTTGTAAGCATTAAATGCTCAACTTGGCATTAAATGCATGTAATCATCACACATCTTCCTATAAATAGAAGACATAAATGTCCCCAAAAAGGACATGAATTGGCGATAAAAGAACACGCTTAGAAAGAATATACAAACAGTCATCAATTACATATTGCGTATCTATTGCTTATTTACGCCACGTCAGCCCTCAATACTTAAACATTAAGTTGGCTTAGGAACTATCACGTCATTTTCCAACCTTAATAGCTTTGCTCTAGAAGGAGGACGTTTCTCTAAAAAGACTCTCCATATTCTAAAAACTCGCTAAAAGATCAACACTTGATCACCATACATAAACACTTTTATCTCTAAAAATATTTTCAATTTGAGCCGTTGTCACGACTCAAGGGGTCGCAGCTATGGGAGAACAGGGAACCAACATATTGATCTCCCCCCAAGCTTCTCATCTGGTTTAATGCCACGCAGCCCAAAGGGAGGTCGTCAGCTCGATCATCGGGACCTAGAATAATAAAAATTCTATATTGTCCGGGACCCTATAAATTCTATGCCAATCCATAAGCTGCTTTTCTTCGACTTAAGAAAAAAAAGACCTACATTTCTAGACCGGGGCACTGATATGGCCAGACTCTATCGCTCTCTCTCTCCGACCTAAGTCTACTTCTCCTTTATCTCCACTACTCTCAACAAGGGGATGTCCGACCGGAGGAGAAACGGTGTCAGCGGGTCAATGAGCACCTCCTACGAATTTACCTCTTCACCCCTTTATCCGAGACTAACCTCCTCCATTTGACCTCTCCCCAAGACATAACCTCGTCCTCACCCCCACTCTTGGTCTCAACACTCATCTTTATATAAAACAAAGAAGACCGAGAAAGGAAGAAGAAAGTTTAAAAGGAAGATCTACGAATGATACCTAAGATTGAAGTACAAATGACATACGTCTTCAAAGGCAATCTTGATACCCGCTCGATGCTCATCTCGCATTTAAACAATTGAAGGGAAGAAAACGTGAAGGCAAGAGTCCCAAATGAGCCTCATTTATCGCTATTTATAGAGGAGGAAGGCGAAAAGTCGGCACTATCAATCTTGAATAATGACGTGATGGCGCAATGATGGTGCTCCATTAAAATACATCCTCGAGCCATGCAAAAAGCAGATTTTTTTATCAAAGATGCGCCACTTGTCAAACGATGATACGGAATGTCAGTAGTATCACGTCAGCCATGGAGGGCGCTAGAAGACGTGTCGAATCTGTTCAAGATCTACAAGATGGCTGAAGGCCACCCATAACTATAGTCAATAGTAGGCCTTGGGAGCAATTGTTGATACCCGATCTGACTTGTCACAACAGCCAAGTGACTCTCCATTCTCAGAAATGAAGGTTAGGAAGGAAGTCTTACCATGTCAGGTCCTACCAAACCAATATGGATAGGGGTTTTCCTGGTCAATGAGGTTCTACCATGTTAGATCTTACCTCGTCAGCTCATATCCAGCTTACTTCAGGTCGGAGGTCATGCCGCAGTCGCCTATTGTTAAGTTCACGCCATCAATAACACGTCTTCCTACGTGTCAGACGTCAGACCAGCCGTCCAACAGTCGTAATTAATGCATATGTCACTTCACATTAAATGTCAAAAAGAGAATATTTTGTAAGTATTAAATACTCAGCTTGACATTAAATACATGTAATTATCACACATCTTCTTATAAATAGAAGACGTAAATGTCCCACAAAAAGGACATGAATTGCTGATAAAAGAGCACACTTAGAAAGAATATACAAACAGGTCATCTATTACATATTGCATATCTATTGCTTACTTCGGCCACCTCTGACTTCAATACTTAAACATTATGTTGGCTTGGGAACTATTATGTTATTTTCCACCAACAACACACCTCATCCATTTTCTTCCCGTTTCAAGAAAAACCAAAATTTATAGGTTTGAAGGAAAAATGAAACTCAAGCTGAATATAAATACCAGATTTCTTGTTGTATATGTGAAGTGAAATAAGGTGTGAAGAGAACAAGAAAAGATGAGCTGAGAAATCTATGGAGGGTTCAATTCTTTGAGCAAAGGTATGGCGCAATTTGCAAAATTTCATTTTTCAGTTTTTGGTTATTGACTTATTGCAAAAAGTGACTTATCAAAGACAATTGATTGATGAATAAAAGGAGATTTGACCCTCAACTATTCTTTTACCCCCTCTAATAAAGTGACAATTTTACTCTTCTAATAAAAACAAGTAAAAAGAAATTTTAACTCACTTGCGAAACTAACGGAGATTTTTAACAGAATTTGTCCAAAAAGATCAATTGTGCACCTAAATGAATAAATTCGAGATTACTCCGCAAAAAAAATGAAAGGTTGGGATCATTTGTCCACAGTCCATCCACCCCCAGCAAACCGGCCATTGCCGCAAATGAGTAAATGATTTGGTTCAGTTTTCAGTTTCAACAGGATTTTCAATCTTTCAATGGAGGATTGTGTCTTATTTCCATTGATTGGAGCTGGAGTTGTAGATTCTGAAAGAGTGTTGAATAGGGGTATTCCCCAGAGACTGACATGATCTTGAAGGACGCATTTGATGAAATCATTAAAATGTCCTGAAGGTGTTGCATTTTTGCCTGTTAGAATCTAATGAGGCGAGCTGACGACAAGCCAGGGGGTTGCTGGCTATGAATTTAACTGGTGCACGATGGAAACAAATCATTCCGCCTCTGCAACGGGAATGAAATTGCTGCAAGAGGCCTCGTACCTATTTTCTTGAAGGAGTGGCAAGAAATTGAGTTTTTTTCTAGGCCTTTTCAGTTTTCTGTAGAGTCTAGGAAAATGGGATGGTGATTGAGGTGGGTTGAGAATTAACCTTCAAAAACCAAGGATCCATTGCCGCGGATACGTGGAACGATTCAGCAGAAACCCTTCAGTTCAGATAAAAAATTAAAGCAGAAAATTTAACATCATTTCTTCCCTTAGTTGGTGTTGGTGGCGGTGGCGAGGTGAGTGGTGCTTTTGGGTTGGGATGGGGACTGGGGTGGTTATCCGTGGGTAGGCATTGGGGATGATGAATATTTTCTTTTTTTCCTTTTTCTTTAATTTTTTTTTTTTTTTTTTGTTAATTTATTTTAAGAATGTTCTTTATGGACCTATTTGTACTTTTTGAAAAGTATTGAGATTCTTATTGTAATTTTCACTTTAATTTTTAATTTTTGTAGCTTTCTTTTCTTGTTGTTTATTTAGAGAGGATGATAAATTTGTCGTATAATGCCCAAAATGATTAATTGTGCCAATTTTTTAAAGGTTACAAATGATTTGTGCTAAAAATATAGGTGAGGATTTTTTTGCTACTTTTTTGAAAGTTTTAAGGATGTAATGCACCATTTTTCTGACACATAAGGGAGTGTAAATGTGAGTGTAAGTGTGAGTGTAAGTGTGAGAATACAACTAGCATGATTCTTTTTATATACTTGATGAAAGTCAAGTGCTTGTTTGGTCTAGTTTTTAAACTAGTTTTTCAACACAAATTGGTTTATTTGACCATATTTTTGCCTTCCTAGCATGACATATTTGACCATTTTTGTTGAAAAACTAGTTTTTAAACTAGACCAAACAAGCTCTTAGGATGAAAGATTTTTGCAAGATTTTAAATAAGAGAAAAGAAGTAAAGAATCATCTTTTTAACTTTAAGGATTGATTTGGTATTATTGTAATTTTAAGAGAATCAATTTTAAATGTAATGAAAAAAAAAAATCAACTATAGAAATAATCAATTATGTATAATGTATTTAGTAAACTTTTTTTTTTTCTTTCAAAATTGCCATCAGGTTCAAAATCACTATTTCAGCATATGGTAAATACAGTGATAATTTGATTATAATGATATAATTATGTATTATTATCATTAGTAGTATTATAAAATTTATTTTTACTTTTTCTAACAATCTATAATATTATTATATATATCTAAGACAATAAATCGTAGTTATTTTAAAAGGAAAAAATAATAATTATTAAATTTCAAAAATTTTAAAATTAGAGTGGAATACCAAAGAAATATGACAAAAAAAAAGAATTTAATTTTATTTATTAGGGTTAAATTGATATGTTAAATGATAGATAATTTGAGAAGCTGATAGCATAATATGAGAAATTACATATTCTTTCATAATCTTTTTTTTAAATTTTTTTTCTTACCAAATATCTAAAACATGATTGTTTGATAATCAAAAATTAAAACTCTAAAAGCAATCTTAAACGAGAATAAGAATCCGTTTGGTACAACTATTGTTAGTAGAATTTTTAGCAGTAAAATTTTTGATAGTAGAACTTTTGTTAAAATGTTGTTGTCTGTTTGATTGTGAATCCAAAAACTGTTGTGAATATTAAATTGAGTGTTTGACTAAGTACTTTTGTATGAATTTTATCTTTATTTGATTAAACATTAATTAATTTGGCAACAAAATTAATATTATTTTTTTGATGTATTAATTGTTATTTTGTTAATTTTAAGTTTTATTAAATATCAATTACAACTTCTCGTAAAAGATTAATTAGAGTTTTTTAGAAAAACTCAAAATTTGGAATTCTTTAAAAACAGTTTTTAAAAGTTGTTTTTCCGTAAAAAAAAAATGCTTATTAGTTTTAGTCAAACAATCATAAATATTATTAAAAGTACTTTTACCTTTACTTTTTAAAAAATAGTTTTAAACTTTTCCTTCAAAACACACACTTGCTCCCCCACTCTAGTCTCCCCCCTTTCTGTTGGAAAAGTGGGAAAGTTTTAGATGAAAATGTTTTCATTTTGAAATAAAGAAGTTCAAATTTGAAGAAAATTTAAATTTACATGTTTAATTGTTGGGTCTCTTCTTCTTAAAAGGTTGTGGCTTTCAATGGTTGTCTTTTAAGTCTTTTAGGGTGTGTTTGATTCCTTTTATTTTCCATGGAAAATGAAAATTTTCCACCCATTTTTCGGTTTTGTTCATTTGATTAAAAATTTTCCATTTAAAATCGATTTTCTCACCTATTTTCCATCTTTCGTTTGATTAGAACTTTTGTTTTCCATGAAAAATATTTTCCATGTTTTCCACTTTTAGCCATATTTTTTTTTTTTTTCAGAAAATATTTTCTTTGGGGATAGGAGAATTTATTTTCCATGGAAAATTTGTTAACATTTTCCAATCCAAATTTTCTTGGTAATTTATTTCATGGAAAATATTTTCTTTCCACCCAAATTTTCCACTCTATGAATCAAACACAACCTTAGTTTAAAAGACTTTTGATCAAAGAGTTACCTCTCGTCTAATAGTTGTACATTTATAACCTTGTATCTTTTCTTTTATGAAACAAACTTTTATTTTAATTTTTGGAAAGTTGCATATCTTATGAAGGGCCTTATCATTTGGATGAAAGATTTTTCTAGGCATACACTTTCCCATCCCCACTCACACCATTAAAACTGCATCATTTAAATCTGCTCCAGACACAGAGTCCACTTCTAAACCTATAAGCAATCATTCTGTTTGCTTGTTGATAAAATGTTTTATAGATTATAAGAAAATTTTCCAAAATACATAAATAAAAATAATATTTGACTAACTTATAAACACATATGAACAGTGATGTAAAGGCATAGAATATTTAAAGACGATATTTCTTACTACATATTAAAGGCTGTTATGTACACCATCACTCACATTGTTGCATTATTTATCTAACAATGCATAAATCAACTGCCAGCTCTCCATTACATTAATATTTATTTAATGGTGTAGAAAATGGTAGAATGCTTGTTGCTACGCAGTATTAGAAATGACTTGACAGCTGGCCCGTCCACATTACCTAACATACAGCAAGACTTGTATATTTTGTAGCAGTCCTCATTTAGAGAGCAGATTCCTTGCAATCCTTGTAATATTTTCTTGTGTAAAACCAAATTTCTTAAAAGTATCCAAATATGCTCCACTAGCTCCAAAATCTTCAACGCCAAGAACAAAACCTTCCGGTCCTACGTATTCCCTCCAGCCAATCAGTGAGCCAGCTTCTACGCTAACACGCTTCGACACGCTATATGGTAACACTTCCTCTTTGTACTCAATTGGCTGCCTGTCAAAAGCTTCCAACAAACCAGTGATACCACCTCACTCTTCTCCCTTCTTTCCTCAGAACTCCTGCACTACCTTCACACAAACACAGCTCTGATCCAGTACCAATCAATATGATCTCGGGTAAATTTTCACCCGAATTATCACTGACAATATAACCACCCCTTTCGACTGCATCTTCTGACGTTCCGTCCACATGTGCCGCGACTTTTTGCCTTGATAGACAGATAAGACTGGGCACATTCCGGTGTGCAACAGCCACTTTGTAGGCTCCTGCAGTCTCATTGCCGTCAGCAGGTCGGAAAACCAGCAGGCGAGGCACAGCTCAAGACCAGCAAGTTGCTCGACTGGTTGGTGAGTCGGCCCATCTTCTCCTAAACCGATCGAGTCGTGAGTCATGATGTAGATGACACCGGCATCACTTAGAGCGGATAGCCGGATGGAGTTCTTCATGTAGTCGGAGAAAATGAGAAAAGTTGCTGCAAAGGGTATTAAACCACCACCGTGCAAGGCAATGCCATTTGATATCCCAGCCATAGCATGCTCACGAACACCATACCGAATGTTTCTTCCCCATGGAGAATCTGGTTGCCGAAAATCTTCGTAATCATGCAAATAGACTTTGTTAGAGGAAGCAAGATCTGCACTTCCTCCAATCAGGCCTGGAAGCACCTTGGCAAGCTGGTTTAAACACTTCTCAGAGTATCCTCTAGTGGCATCCACAGGATCGGATGTAGACCACTTCTGATAAAATTAGAGTCATTACAGGGATCAGTTACGACAGGTTTATGCATTTGGAATAATAATTTACAATTTAGAAGTGTTTAAGAAATTATAAACAAAGAATGTCTCTGCAGGCATGAAGACGTTACCGGCAATGCATTTTCCCAGCCCGGAAGCATCCCACCAGAAAGGAGAACTTTGAACTCGGCGGCTTCTTGAGGGTACTTATTTTGATAATAATGAAGTTTTGACTGCCATTCCATCTCTAATTCTTCTCCACGATCAGCTTGAACTTGCATTTCCCTGGAAGGAAATACACACAAACACACAAATTGCCTAATTGCCCTTTGGCATTTTAAAATCCAAAAACACAAACGTTTGATGCAGTAATTTTTACCGGTAGACCATAGGAATCACATGAAATGGATCTCGGTCATCCCATTTAACCTTCTGCTTCATTTGCTTCTCATCATCTTCGTCAAAAGTACCATGGTGAGCTTTCGATGTTCCTTCCTTCTTTGACAATTTTCCTATACGTGTCTTCACCTGAAATATATTAATTCAGCAAAGAGATATACAAGAGTGGACATTGGTTTCAAATCAGTTCCAAGTAGGGCAGATTCAAAATCAAGTTTTAGTTGTTGTGTGTGTCGTGTTTGCTTTTTTATTACTATTGGAATTAGGTATTAGGACTTTATCCATAACAGAAGTACCCTGATAAAAGTTGGTCTCTGTGTCTCACTATAAGCATCCAAAAGTGCTGTCTTGAATGATCTCATATTGCTCCCTGTGTCATCCACCGTTATGGTATTCCAGCCCAATGCCTTAAATCGCTGAGATATATCCTCAGAAAATGCAAGGTCTGTGGAACCGTCGATAGTATTATGGTTATCGTCATAAATTAATGTGAGTTTGTTGAGCTTCCAATGTGCTGCTAATGATGCAGCTTCAAATGATATGCCTTCCATAGCACAGCCGTCGCCCATGATGCAATATCTGAATTGATAATAGACTTACATTATAGCAGACACTAGACAGTATCACTTGCATACATACACGACATTCATTTGGACAGTTACGACATGTTTAGTACATAGTACTAGGACTTGACATTATAATAAATAAGATTTAGCTTCTTTTTCTTCTTCCTTATTACTATCTACTGCACCCTACCAAATGTGCCATTAGAGCACTAATAATGATACTACTTACGTCCGATGGTCAACAATGGCGACATCTGGTTTATTGAACCTAGCAGCTAAATGAGCTTCAGCTAGAGCCAAACCAACTGCATTTGCTACACCTTGTCCAAGGGGCCCTGGTGTTTAAACAAAAAAACGCATTTAAAAAAAAAAAAACCATAAATTGATAAGTATGCTTAATATTAGATCAGATATTGATATATTTACAGAAACTATTATTGTCATCTTTAATTCTTCAGATCATAATCAGTACACTTCAGTTTTGTACCCGTGGTGACTTCAATGCCATCTGTCAATGTGTTCTCTGGGTGACCTGGGGTTCGACTGCCTAGTTTGCATAAGCGTTTCAGGTCTTCAATCTGAATGAAAGAACAAAATTAATTTAATTGATTCCCCACCGAATTTAGCTGATGAAATTTAACTATTTGCATGACATTCATCTACTTCAACTTTATTCTAGCATGGGAAGAAACCATAAGTTAGCTTAAGAGAGAAAATATCAATGCCAACAGCATGCGAATTTATGTCTATATGTTCCAGTCCACCTTGCTCGAGAAACTCCGAAAATTATAATGAAGGAAGAGAGAGAGAGAGAGAGAAGAACAGAGACATAATATTGTGCAATTGGAAATCTCACTGAAGCTAATAAAACTCTCAATGGATAATACATGTTAGACATGGCATGGACCAAATGACGCGGAACACGAGGCAATTAAATGGCCATAGAACACATAGGTTGGATGAAATAGAGAAGTGCGACACGAATCTATGTGACAGCCAACTTTCTAAATAATTATAAGACTTGTTGAGTTGTTAAAGTACAAAATGCCCATGAGATGAATGTAATGAAACTGAGGATGCATGCATGGTCATACAACGACAGTTAATAAAAGAGTAATGCTATCTAGCACCAGTGGTATTATTGTTTAACATAAGTGGTTATAAATAATAGGGCCACTTAATTAGACCATATATTCTTAAATTTAATTTGACCTATCATTAATCATCACATGAGTTGGCATTGGTGCTATATACAAAATATCATATTCTTTCCACAACGGATCAAAAACCGATTCTTTTAAAAGCACAACAATACCAAACCAAACCTTTAGAGTCCCAAATTCATGTCATTACACAATATTACTTCATGTAACCAGTAACAAATACTCACAAGAAAGTGTTGAAGACTAAATCAAAATAAATTATGCCATCCTAAACGGCCGAGAGGAAGTTGGCTCAACTTAGCATTAGACAAAGTTTTTGAAATTAACTCACGTTTGTCAAAGCTTAAATTATCACGACCGAAGGGAGTTTTCTCTATTACGAAAAGAAAAAGTACTTAAATATCCGTGTGTCACTACATCTTTAATTTCTTTCCTCACAAAATCATCTCTTCCAAAATTTACTGATCGCTTCAATCCATCTTTTTTATTCAATCATTTTTCTCAATCGATTATCTCCAAAATCAGCTCACATCTTCAATCAATCTCCCTCAACCCCTCAACCGATCCTCTCCAAATTCTGTTCACCGCCTCAATCCATCATCATAATAGAACATACAATTGGATTCCACCGTAAATAAGCAGTATACTAGTAATTTAAGCTGGTCAAAATAGTTTAACATGCCCACTTGTTATCCACATATTGAATAACATCTAAACACTTAAAAAATAATTCAAGCACTACCAAACATACTAGTTATTGCATGTTTGGTAGTGCTTATAGACACTTATAAACCCATCAAATATCATTTTTTCCCACATTTTGGAAGATCTACAATTTTATCCAATTTTTATTAAAGGTGAACGCAGATTCGATTTAGGCTATTTGTGCCATATTTTCAACTAAAACCATTTCATGAAGTTTGGAATTTTTCCAAACTAAACCAAACCAAACCAAACCATTATTTGCGGTTTGGTTCGGTTTTAATCATGCGGTTTACCTATTGATATTATAATAATATATTTAAAACAAATTAACATATAAGTTTAAACTAGAACTAATAATGCTAAATGTTAAATTACATTTACATTTGTCTAAAATTAAAATACAATCAAAAGGCCAAAAATAGTAGCAAGTTAGAAATCTAGCAACATGCCAACTTTACATTTTTAAAATTGTAATATTTATAATTTAATAAAATTATTTTTTAATTTAAAAATTTAAAAACAGTTCGATTCGGTTTTGTGCGATAAAACAGAGAGATCCTTTTTCGTATCCGGGGTGCCAAGGGTAATCGACAATTGAAATCTAAACCAAACCATTTTAAAACGGTTTGGTTCGGTTTAAGAGAAAAAACAGCGAGTCCACGTGAATCTAAATCAACAGTTTCCGCTTCGGTTTGCGGTTTCATAATTTTTTTTGCAACCCTACTTCTTTTTATCCACGTAACCACCGTCCACGGATTATAATAAAAAAAAAAGCACTAAATCCCCGCTGACGAGAGATTATAAACTAGTTTATAAACCAATTTTTAGTTTATTTGACCAATATTGATTTTTTTTCAATTGAAATGGTTGACTTTTCATGTTAAAAATGGGTTGAAAAGTCAAAATTCAGCCAAAATAGGTTTTAAACCCAATCAAACAAGCTCTAAGTCTTGTTTGGCAAAACTTTGATAAAATAAAATTTTAGCTCGTAAAACTTCAATTTTAACTTCATATTTCGTGAATCCATAAATTACACGAAATTTTATTTAAAACTTTTATAAAAAAAAAGCTTTGTCATACAAACCAAAAATAAATAAAATGTATTCCGAAAAACAGAGGGTTCAAATTTTGTCAAGAAATACACAAATTAAGACAGAAAATTGATATATATATATATATATAAAAGAATTTGAAATATGGAGTAGTATTAACATTCACCTGAACTGATTGAAAGCCAGCAAGATGAAGACAAACATACTGAAGCAGACATCCGTGTCCTGAGCTGAGAACAAACCTATCCCTATTAAACCACTTGGGATTCCTGGGATTATATCTCATGACATGTCTGTACAAGAAATACCCAACTTCTGCCATCCCAAGAGCCATTCCTGGGTGTCCGGCTTTCGATTTTTGCACTGCATCAACTATTAGCATTCTGATGTTATCCACGGCCCTCATGTCCACCAATTCTTGAAACTTTTCATCATTTTCACCACAATTTTCCCATTCATGAGATGGGAATACCCTTTGAACTCGTCTTGCCATGAAAGCTTGTAGTTGGAGTCCTTGGAAAGAGTGGGAGTAGTGTTTGTTTTGAGACTGTTTCTGCATGTGAATGATTTGATGGAGTCTGCTCCGGTGTTTTTGGTTTTGTTGGAAGGTGAAGAAGGCAGGGTTTGAGAAGAAGGGAGGACATAGCCATGGTGAGGTGTAGGGGTTGCGGGTGCGGCGGTGTGGGAGAAACTGATGAATATGTAATGGAGATTAGAGAGGAACGTGTTGGTTAGCTGAGAAGGTACGTGGCCTAAGAACACACATGTCCACCTTTTTCGAAGGAATATGGTTCCTTTCTTTGACTTAAATAACAAATCAAGATATTTTATTTTTGAAACGTGGATTTCTTCGAGTGCGACATGTAAAAGGATCTAGCATGCTGGCTAAACTTATAAGGAAAAAGGTTAAATTATATTAAAAGCAACTTTTAAATAACACCGCACACGTTACTGTAAAATTACTTTTTAAGTAATTTTTATTATGTTTGATGTATCTATAAGCAAATTTCAAGATAATTGTGGCTTGTTTTGCATAGACCAAAGAAAGTATCTTGTGAGAAGTAATTCAATAAGGTAGAACACAAATATAAGGAGATTAGCAGACCAATATTACTATAAATTTATAAACCAAAATATTTGATTTTATTAATTTTCTCATGATGAAATTTGGGTCTCTTTAAACATATCTCACGTGATCTGTTTTGCTTTTTCTTTGAATTTGAATATATTCGATTATATAAAACTTACACCAGATAATTAATGTATCGTGGTGAAGCTGCAGCCACAAATAGGCAAATGGTATATTTGAAGATAATTTTGGATACTTTTATATCGGTTTTAAATAAACTAAGTTACGATTATTTCAAGTTTTCAAGGTATTGTTTAACCAAATAGTTCGATTACGATGCTTGACGATTATAATTAGAAATGATGTCATTAATGTGGATTCATTTTTGTAAAATCCAAGCCAAGGAAAACAAAATATAGAAGTTTTCAATTTTATAGTGAAATGACAATAAGATGAAAGAAGATAATTGGCTAAATCCAAAGTTGTTGTGAATGCTTTGAACAACTTTTTAGTTAAATTTGAGACATGTGAGTTCGGACTTAGATTACTAGTTGTTTTGAAATTAACTATATTCTCCTCACAAATCTCTCAAATCTCAACTTACAATCTTACATTCATACTTTCATTTGCGAAAAAATTATATTATGCAATTTATATAATTTTAGATTCATAATCTTATTCTTCTTATCTTCTACATCCCTACATTTCAATTTCCATATTTATTTTTCTACTTCTAATCACTAGTCTTCTACATTTCTATTATCTACAATTATTCATGGATCAATACAATTTTCAAGGAAGTGCGATGTCTGAAAACCAAATTCAAGATGATTTTAGTGGTTTAAACAATGTTCCAATTCGAATTTGGTGAAGATTTTGGAGCGGAACACCGCTCCAATTTTCAATTTAGATGATATTGACGAAGAGTTAGAAACGACCAACACTACTCAATCGACTACTAAACGAAGAGCCGCAAAACAAAAAGCTCGGTGTTGGGATCATTTCAATTGAGTGCGAGCGGTGCATCTGCAGATGGGCAACCAATTTTCAAGGCGGTTTGTAAATATTGTAAGCAACAGTTTGCATGGCAAAAGGGTGGTGGAGCGAGCCATCTTAACCGACATTTTCAAGTGTATGCAAAAGCATGGCGAGTTGATACCAACCAAGCCCAACTACATTTCGGCTCTCGGGTGGATCTACTAGTTCTTCTCCCAATCTTAATAATTGGGTTTATTCACAAGAGGCTTTGCGTCGAGAAGGCATGTGCCGTTGGTGGCGATGGTGAGTTCCGCTTAGCATAGTGGAAAGCCCTCATTTCACACGGTTTGTACAACGGTATCTTCAACCAAGGTATCAACCCTTTGCTAGAAACACTCTTCGTTCTGATACTATTGCTGCATATAATAAAAGAAAACAAACTATAAAAATGATTTAAGTAAATATCTTGGTGTGGTATCATTCACTTGGACTTATGGTCCAGGTATAAATGATAAAGGATATATTGCGCTACTTTACATTATATTGATAAATTATGGATTATGCATAAAAGAATAATTGCTTTTAAAGTAATTGACTACCCTCATAATGGCCTCTGATTTTTAATTATGTAATGGCAATTATTAAAGAATTTAATTGAATCTAGAATTGCAGATGACTTTGACAATGCTCCGCCTAATAATATTGTAATAGAAAAATTAATTGAGGAATTACAACCTGATTTCGTGGAATTTTGTTTCATGTTAGATGTGTATGCCATATTTTTAATTTAATTGTTCAAGACGGTTTAAAGTATATAGGCCCACAATTAGAAAAAATTAGGTATGCATTGAACTATATTCTGTTTCACCTAATCGAAACAAGTATTTGATGAATTATCGTAGAAAATTCTCTTCCAACTAAAAGTATATGTACGGACATACGTAATAGATGGAACTCTACTTATTTAATGCTTGAATCATGTGAAGGTTATGAACATTGTATAACCGGTTATTATAATGGTCGACATTCACACGGTCCAAATCGATTTGCAACCACATGATTGGCAAATTGCATTTCATGTTCGTAGATTTTAAAAGTATTTTATGATGCCACGAATGCATGTGGTGGTGTATACTATCCTACTAGTCCATTAGTTTTAAATCATTTTTATTTTATTGCAAATAATTTTAATAGATATAAGGCGATGCAATTTTTCGATATTGTTGAAACAATGGAAATGAAGTTTAGAAAATATTGGGAAGACTTGCCTATGTTGTTCCGTTAGCGTCAATTATGGATCCTAGAGTAAATTTACAAGGTACTAAACATACTATTTCGAAATTTCTAATAATTTGAGTTACGGTGATCCATTAACTTACGGTAATTTAGAAAAACATTATGTGAAATGTACTAATTTTATGCGAAAAAACCGGTAGGAATGTTAGAAGACCTCTCATTACTAGTTGTTTTGAAATTTAAATTTCGAGAAAAAATTGTAGTTTACTATTTATTATATTATTAAACTTGCAATTTTTTTTAAAAATTATTCGAAAAGTTTAACTTTTATTATTCTTTACTTTTATATTATAGTCGTGTTTGTTTTGAATTTTGTCATGTTTACTTTTTCTTACTCAAATTGAAAGATATATGAGTTGCTACTTTATTTTTTGTGTAAGAGTTTGAATTTTGGAAAAAATTGTATTTTTATAGTCTATTAGACTGTTAAATTTGTAATTTGATTATTTTAGAAAACATTTCAAATTTTGTTTTATTAGTTTCTTTTTCTGCAAAATTTAAGATTTGTGTTCATTGAAGACACTTTATAGTTTTATTCAATAATTTTAAATTTAGAAATTTTAGTTTTGTTTTGTTGTAATTTTAGTTATTTGAGGCATTGTTTAACTTGAAATTTTCTTCAAATTACTTGTCGTTCAAAATGTACTATAATTTGAGACTTCATTTAATTTGGAATTTGGTTTGTTTAGTTGTAATTGAATAATATTATCATTTATTGAACTACATGATATTGGAATGAAAATCACTTGGAATAATATATAGGGTTTTGAAATCTGACATTTTAGTAATGTCTCAACTTATTGTCATTTTTCTTTTGAATATTAATGCAACTCTAGGGTATTATTTCTGAAAATGACTTGTTTGCACATTAGCAATGCAAACTCTACTTAGTGCTTTAGAAATTTGTATTTAAGATGCTACTTTTTAGTTTTTACACACGGGTGGTTGTGGAACAATTTAATTGTAATTAATATGTTTATTGACTTGTTTATTTTTTTACACTTTTGTAGCCCATTTTTGCCACAATCTCTTACTTGTATCAAATACATACAACTTCACTAGCATGATTAATTAACAACTGCAAAGTGATTTATTTACTTTTAGAAATTGTGTTGTTTTAATAGTTTTAATTCGACCATGAAATGACTTGATCAATTAGTCTCCAGAGCTTCATCTAAAGCAAAAAAGAAGATTTTTATGAACTTTTTATTTTGCCACTAAACATCGTAATGATCGAATTGGTACAATTATCGAAGAAGTTTGATTTGTCGTTCTTGAAAATTCAAATCTTTGATGATGTAAGCTCAATTCAACCCTCTCATTATTTTTTATTTAAGTTATTTAAAAAAAATTGAAATTAATGTGCAGATGTTGTTGTAGATACTTATGCTCATAGTCTTATTCTAGAGCAAATGTGAAGTTTCTTTATGCAAAGACATTCAACTTTTTTTACGTGATTAAAATAATATAAAGGAATAAATTCAGACTTCGAGGAGAAATGCAAATTTGGGAGAAATAGTACTTAAGAATAGTGGCTTTTATAAAGTAAATTAAATTCAATTTTATCATATGTTTGAGTCATCTACTGTAATAAATTTTAATAAACTAGGTTTTAAGTTACAAGCATGCTATTTAGGTTTCATTCGCTTGATTTGTTAATATATATTTTTTTTTACTTAGATTACCAATATCAAGCCGATTCGTAAAAAGAATGTACAATAAACACTATTACATTCTCAATTATCGATACATTACGCACGCCATGCGCATACTAACACTAATATATATAAAAATTGCAATAAAACCGTTCGACCAAGAACTAGATGAACAAAATTAAAAATGGACTCAGTTTCCCTTTTGAAAAAGGAAGACTAAAATGTTTTGGTATATATATAGCCATATATCATGCTATATTTTATGATTATTTATTGAAGTTATGGGTTATTGGTAGTTGTTTTTAAGTACTTATAAATTGTAAATTTTATTGAATGTATGAATAATAAGTTGGTAATAAATTGTGAGTCATATGAAATATGTGAATATAAAATATGTTTAATCAACTTAAATTATAATTTAAACTTAACCAAACATGAGCTATATTTGTACGAAAATTGAAATTCTCTAGTAATCCTACCAAACATGAAAATTACTTCCTTATCTAAGTTACTTATGTTGTAGTTTGAAGTGACAAATGATTCAGAATAAAATACAATCAGTACTAATCAACAAGTTTGATAATCGCTGTATTTCATCATAAACATTGACATACTTTAGGTCAAGAATCATAAAAGAAAAAACGATAAAAATAATGTAACATTTATAATATACGATAAGATAGATTAAATAGAACTCGACAATATTAAGTATAAAAAAAAGATATGTTTATTATACCATGGCATCCCAAATATGCACATAGTCAAAAGCATTTAGAATCCCATATGAATAATTAGGAAATGGGAAGAGGATCACCATTCCATTCCTTCAAACATTCTAGCAATGGATCAATCAATTTCCCTTCACATATTGCTGAAAATACCTTGTCAAATTCTTCTCCAGGGGACACAATTTTTCACCTGTTAAGAAACTTGTCTCCAATTCTTCCCTTACTAACTTGTACAAGGGATAAGACCTGCATTTCTTGATCCTGTTAGCCATGATTGGCTTCCCATTTTCCATGTTAAGTCGAGCCATCTCGACTTCTTGAGGTAAAAGGGCCTTCAGTTCTCCCTCGAATGCCCCAATTTTCGTGAAAATTGAAGTGCCCGAGTTCGTGTCCCCTTTGGAATTTTCCAGTGTGTGATCGAGAAGAACTTGTCTGAGTTTTTGCATTAAAGGGTTGGTAGAACTGCATGGATCATGAATGTAGGCAAATACATGCTCTCTGTCCACTACTTTGAGTAAATCCTTTTCTGAATCTTGGATTAGGCCTACTTTTTTAGTCACTTGGCTTACTGCATTTCTCACTGAGGCCTTCAAGTTTTCCTCCAAGTGCCTTAAATCAATGGCTTGGCATAGAGCAACCAAGAAAGTTGAAGACATTAGCTTTAGAATTTCGATAGATTCTTCTGTTTTTATTGAAGAAATCAGTCCCAACGAGTTCACGTCCTGATTATGTTGCTCGGCACTCTGGACATGATTCGTTACCGGATTGGCAAGAAATTGGAGTTCAGAACAATAAGCAGCCATTGCAACTTCAGCACCCTTGAATCCAAAATCCAGGCTGGGATTACGTCCCCCAGATAAATTCGAAGGCAAACCATTGCTGTAGAAATCATTAACCAGTTCAGAAAATTGTGCAAACATGAGTTTTCCAATCGAAGCAATGGCTAGACGGGTGTTATCCATGGATACTCCAATTGGGGTACCTTGAAAATTTCCCCCATGCAGTGCCCTGTTTCTTGAAACATCAATCAATGGATTGTCATTCACTGAATTGATCTCTCTTTCAATGGATTTTGTTGCAGCCCGAATGACCTCGATTTGTGGGCCAAGCCATTGGGGCGAGGTTCGGAGGGCATAACGATCTTGTTTAGGCTTCTGGAGAAGGTCCGTTTCATGTATTTTTTTTGGGCTTCTTTAACGTAAGAACTTCCATCAAGAATGTGTTCCATTATAGCAGCAGCCTCAATTTGTCCAGGGTGATGCTTCAACTTATGAATCAAATGGTCTGTAAATTCAAGCTTTCCATGCATAACTTCGGTACAAATTGCTGATAGAACTTCTGCTAAAACTGCTAAAATATTAGCATCAAAGAGAACCATAGAAGCATGGCCAGAACCAACAGCAGTGCCATTCACTAGTGCAAGGCCTTCCTTGGGCTGCAACTCGAAAAATCCTGTTTCGATGCCAGCGAGACGGAATGCTTGGGCTGGATCAAGAGATTCTCCATTAGGCCCAACAGCCTTGGAATTGGGCCGGCCCATTAAAAGTCCAGCAATGTAGGACAGAGGGACTATGTCCCCAGATGCAGTGAGTGTGCCTCTTAGGGGCAAACATGGGGTGATTTTATTGTTGAGCAATTTTGTAATGGATTCTAATATTTCAAATCTTATGCCAGAATAGCCTTGAAGCAATGTGTTGATTCTTACAAGCATTGAGGCTCTTGTCACTGAATGGGGCAATGTGTGCATGATCCACTGCCATTGCCAAAGATTCCAGCATTCAAAAATCTAGTTTCATAAAATCACAAGAAATGAATATAAATCATTTGTTTAAGTAAAGTAGAATGTACCAAACTCGATAGTCGATACTACTGAACAAAAATATAGAAAAATCAAGCTAAAATTTTGTGGATTACACTGGATAAGATCTTAAACATGAGCTATGCATATATATAAGTAGCAGCTTTTACCTAATAAGCTCAGACTGTAATGCTCCACCTTCTTTGGTCCTCCTATATGATGCTGCACCAAAACCAGTGGTGATACCATAGGTATCTATCCCATCGATCGTGCTGCTCATGACCCAATCACTGCTGGCCTTAACGGCGGCCCGTGCCGCCTCTGCCAACTCCACTTTAATTGTGGTGTCAACGCTGGCTATTGCTGCCACTTGAGATATGGTAAGCGTCGCACCTCCTAGACGAACCACCTGCTTCCGGTATTCCTCCACCATGCGCTTCACTTCATCAAGGTGGCTACCCTTTAGGGACTCAGCCGCAGTGTTCCAATTCAATGGATCATTCGGTTGAGCACACAAATTTTAGCGTGTGCATTGCAATTTTCATTGGCATTTTCCATTGTTGACATACTAAATTTGGGTAATGGAGTAATAATAAATAAGATATGAGATAAAGGGCTAGGAAAGGTACGAAATTGCAAATCTTATGAAAATTTAGCTTATTAGATAAATTTCTTGAGTTTGTCGAGAGACTTTTGGTTTGTTTATATAGAGGCACGTTGGGCATTGTGTTTGTTGAAAAACGTGACAGCCCGATGTTGAAACATGTGACTATCGGCTGTCAAAAATGTTACTGTTGGGGATAAATTTAATAAATGACCATTGAACTAATTTCGAGTTACTATTTACTCATTCAACTTGAAGAGGTTTTATCTACTCACTCAACTTACCCAAATAGTTTCACATTCATCACTCATTAAAAAAACATTAATTTGAGCAGACGAAAATTGCCACATGGTGAGCGGAAAAGCGATGTGGCATATTTAAATCGTTAAAATCGTCTCACGTAACTAAATCGCAATAACCAAACACGCATGAAACTTGCTTTAAAAGATGTTTCTCTAAACTAAAAACGTTTTTTCAAAATTGGATAAATGTTTTTTAAAGCAATCTAAAGACGTGCTTGGTTATTACAGTTTTATTACGTAGACGATTTTAACAATTTAATTATGCCATATCAAATTTTTATTCTCCATGTGGTAATTTCTGCCCACTGCTGTTTAATATTTTTCCAATGAGTGATTGATGATAAATTATTTAAAAAATTGGATGAGCAATTGAAAATATTTTCAAGTTGAGTAAGCAAGTAGTAACCTCTAATACGTTTGATGACTATTTATTAAATTTACCCGAACGTTTGATGAGAATGAAAAATTGATGGGTAGAAATGGGAGAAAAGATTTGGACCCCGAATCGGGTCCAGATATGTCCCCGAATGGCTACTTGTTCTTCAACCATTGAAAAAGAAATGGGGAGTCCCCCACCGCACCCCACCGCACCGCACCGCACCGCAATTTATTTAATCTACCCCTACTTTAACTCTCACCCCCACTTTCTTCAATTCACCACTTATTTATTTACCACTAAATTTACATCAACATTATTAAATTTATTAAATTAAAAAAAAAATCTTTTTATTATTATATTCATTGTATTTTTTTAAAAAAATATAATATATAATAATATTTATTGAGTTAAATATTATTTATATCATATAATAAATAATATAGTTAACGTTAATTTTATTATTAAGATTAGAGTTAGACTAATTAATTAGTTTATATTTGAGTAACAAATTAAATTTTACTTAAAAAATAAAAATAAATAAAGTGTGCATAATAAATTTGCTCCAATTGATAATTTACATACACAAAGAAGAAAGTAATATTATATTAGAAATAATAAATTAGTGACGGTGGTTAAAGCGTACATTATACTCCCGTGGGACTAGGGAATATAATGTTATATTAGAAATAATAAATTAGTGACGGTGGTTAAAGCGTACATTATACTCCCGTGGGACTAGGGAATATCTTTGCATTATTCTGCTCGTGATTGAGTATTGTGGGTTAGGAGCAAGAGCATCACTTGTTTTTTTCCTCATGTAGCACAACATGAGTCGGCATGGATAATCCTCAAAATGCCGACGAGTTCGATCGAGATGTTCTCTCGGCTCAAAACGGATCACGTACACTTTAGCTTCATTCGGAGCTTGACACATTGAGCGGATGTAGGAATTACTCTGTACTAGTTCATTATGGAACAACAAAAAATCTTTTTGTGTATATCTGCATCATCTGATTTTCCATCATAAGGGATGTAGTGACCTTTGGCGTTTGAGTTAAATCGATATGGTTAGCAGCTAACTCCTAATGCCTCTGATGAACTAACGCCTTGTTAAATTGGACAACGAAATCTGTCAAAGAGTTTTTCGTATCCACATATTTTTTCAAGAATGAATGGTCACTCTTCGATCTTTGGCTACTGGACATGCCTGCAGCAAACACGTGTTTGACGTATGCATATATTATATTTTTTAAAAACAAATACAATGAATATAATAAAAATAAAAATTTATTTTTAATTTAATAAATTTAATTATGTGGATGTAAATTTAGTGATAAATAAATAAATAAGTGAGGGATTGAAGAAAGTGAAGAGTAGGAGTTAAAGTAGGAGTGGGATTAAATAAAGGTCAGGTTGGGTTGAGTTGGGTGGAGTGGGGTGCGGAGGGAAAGGGGGGGGGGTCCCATTTCTTTTTTTTAAATGGACACGCAACCATTCGGGAAACATATCTGGACCCCGAATATGGAGTCTAGATCTTTTCTCGTAGAAATGGTAGCCACGTGGCGTAATACGTTTCTTCTTTTGCCAAGCAATTAATTATTTTTGAAGATTTGTTAGCTGGCTAATTCAAACAATAAAAACGATTTAAAATTTATGCAAATAAAAGTTATTTGTTAAAATTATGTTCAAGTTCTGTTTTCTTTCTTTTCTTTTTTTTTTTTTATCAAAGTTTTGTTTTCTTTTTATTGTCACGACAAGAGGTGTAGGTGATATTTTGACATAAAAAAATGTTTTATTTGACAAATTTTTAATTATCAAATATTATGAATTAGTTTAATTATATTATATTAATAATTAACAAAAAATTGCTATCTAATTCGAGTCAACGTCCCTAATTGCTTTATTGTTGTCGAAGTAATAATATTTTTTAATGTTAAATTAAGTGACCTTAAAAATTTGAAAAATCTCCTCATACTTAAAGAATTCATAGTAACAATAAAGAATGCATTACACTATTAGCGATAGACATAGCTTAAATCAATTTTCTTTTTCTTTTCTAATTTTATTTTATTTAGCTTTTAATAATTTCTTTGATTTCTCCACTCTAATCTTCCTCATTAAAGTGTTAAAGTTCCTTCTGTTAGGTTGTGTTTGTCCGTCGAGTAAATTATTTGTACTCGTGACATTTTAAAATAAAATTAATATATTGATTGATATATTTATTATGTTATTTTGAGCTTACATTTATCCATAGGTCGATTTGATATTACAAATTGAGTGTTTGAGTTGTTAAACACAGAAAGATTCAATCTGTAATTCGATCTAAAATTATCGTTCACGATCAGTAAATAAATATGGATAATTTATTTTGATAATATAAATCTCGATTTTATTAAAGTTTATCTTTGACTTTGGTAATAAAATTGAAAATACATTTGAATTGTATTGAGCGGGACCACGTGAAATTAATTTATAGCGATATCGACCACACAAATTTAATTTCACTGACTATCGTCATGGGATCTTAATCCCGAAAGCGGATAATAGACTTGATTACTAGCTTGAAGTTTTTGAGGTGTCAATGAGTGAGATCAAATTGCTTATCAATATCTCGATACTTTGGGAATTAGAGTGAACTAACCAGTTATGATATGTATATGTAATACAATATCAAATTTAACAAATAAAACTCATGATTTCATCATTTTTAACGTATGTAACATCGGTGATCTGAATATCAATTCATGTAACATGTGTTGTGTAAAATAATATAATATAATTTGTAACATATTCATGATACAAAATATCATTTGTAACATCTGATCAAACATTGATACACAATATCTTTTGTAACATCTGATCAAATAGTGATATTATAAAAGTATAACTATGGGGATCAACTTGCAAATACCTAAAAGTTGAAGGATTTAGGTTACAAATAAAGAGGACGAAATTGAAATGAAAGAGAAATCGAGACTAAAGTGGATATATTATAAAATTAAGGACTTACCATAAAAATAATCAATAACTTAGGAAGCAAATTTAGGTCAAAGTTCATCACAATTTATGTGGGATTCACGTGGTCCTATTTGATTTTAATTCATTATTTTATTAATTAATATAATATTAATTATGCGATTTATGAAATAAATTAGTTAAGTTGTTAGATTTGAAATTATTTTAAAATTAATAAGTATTGGGTGTAATATTCTCAAATTATTTTTATACTAAAATAATTTGTGCAAAAAAGTGTAGAGACATTTGGTTGAAAATGAAGTTTTGTAATTTCCAATCATAAGGGGCCTATTTATAATATCTAAAAGTTGTATATCAAAAGACACAACTTCATAATAAGATACATGTCTCTAAGATGGAAAGATGTATTGTTAAAAATGACACGTCCAAAAAGACACAACTTTTCATCTAAAGCGGATTCTAGAGTAAAGCATAATATTTTAATCCCATTTTCAACAAAATTACGTGTATTTAAGCGTTTCACTTTGTGCCTTAATTTTTCATTCACCGAAATTGGTTCGAGCAACTAAATATATTGTGTTAATTTACTGCGTAGTAGAATACGTTTGGCCTTACAAATCCGTACTCAACTAACGGCTCCGCTTAAATAATTGGTCAAAGTTGATCAAAACAAACATTTAACAAATTTACAACAATCCCCACAAGAATGAAAATTAATGTAAGCAACTATGCATACGGTAAAGAGAGTACAAGCGGAAGAGCATTATGTCAGATATGTGAAGCTACGGCTGTGAACAATCTTTAGTAGAACACTATCGAATTTACTTGGCTAATCGATTATTTGTTAAATTTCTTTGGTGTAAAAACTAAGACAATAGTACCCACACAATAACCTCCCTCACGCTTTTAAATTTCTTGGTATTGTTTATTTTGGCCACTGAACAACTCTTAA
Source organism: Forsythia suspensa (assembly GCA_023638005.1). NCBI lineage: Eukaryota > Viridiplantae > Streptophyta > Magnoliopsida > Lamiales > Oleaceae > Forsythia > Forsythia suspensa. The sequence continues at coordinate 29,858,996 of CM042674.1, read as the reverse complement.
ATTTTATAAGTGTTTTAGAGAATTCAAGCATCAAAAATATTCTCCTAGAGGCGATACTTCACACTTGCATATGTTGTCTCTTATTAAGAGCATTCTGATACTCCATTTGAGGTTAATCGAAACTATAAGAATCATTAAAAGTTATTACTTAACCTCATTACACTACACGTATATCCTTTTTTCTTACAAAGAGAACTTCCCGAAATATTTAAGCGAATCTTCACTGTATAGTTGTCCCGTTGAGCCCCAGATCTTGGGATTTCCAATCAGCAATGTTTGGTTACCATTATAAAGACTTCGTGTGCCAGTAGGCTTTAATTTTCATTCACTTTCATTACATAGTATATTTGAATCTCTTGGTAAGCTTTTGAAATAGCCCGGATGTCTTGATATATCTCCTTTGACTTTTTATATAATCAATGGAATTACAAAGAATTGAGATCAGCTGCTTAATGAGTGATATGTTTTTCGGCGTGTATCGCAGGAGACCTACCGTACATACATAATGTTTGTGCTCTTTCGATGTGGTGACTATCCTGATACGCCAATATATTGCAGAAGCTGGCTTGAGCCGACATGGAATGTCCTACTGAAATTAATTTGATTACATTTTCTTTTCTGGATTTTTATTTAAAGCTATGAATTCCAGGATTCCGTTTAACAGATGGGAAAACTATACAGCGTTGCTTTGAGGACTTATAAATTTTTTTTAGATAGATCATATTTCCTTCTTTGCTTCATTTAAAACTTCGAAAATTGATTCCCATCACGATCTTCCAATACTCGAAGTTAATTGGATGATTTTACAGCTACAAATACACTCTCGATAGTAAAAAACATATTTACCGGTGAATTTTGATTCCCTTGCATTGGATATCCAATTTTCAATATCGATGCGATTTTCAAATTTAACAAGGGTCATCATAGATTACTGCAATTCGACAATTTAATGTTGTTTTCAATATTTTCAATACTCTAATTTGAAGAAACTGAGCCTTTTCCTCTCACAATTTTTTTAGAATAAATTTGAACTTAAATTGAAGATATAATGCAAATAACAATCTAACCCCACAGTTACGGATAGGAGATTTAGTAATATCGTTATTTTCTTACTCTTTTAAGAATTTGATTATGTACGTTAATTAAAGTCTGTCTGTCGGATAATCTGATCTATTCATTTTTATTCCTACTCAGACTATTGATGTTAAACATAAAATGATAAAAATGACAATGTCTCATGAAATCATTATTGTCTTTGCAAACATGACAGTGGTATGTCAATAAATCATTCTCTTAGGTTGTCCGTCATATTGACTTTGAACAACACTGGGAGAAGCTAGATCTAACATTCCAGTAGATAATTTGTTTTTCTCCTCAATTAGAGAGAATCTTTCGCTAGAACCTTGATACATTCGGCGATAAAGAGACACTGTATCAATTTCTATTGCTATCTCTTTAAGTTTACTTGATAAAATTTTTGAATTTCTTTCCATGAATATTGACGAAGTACATCGAGAAGTAAATGATGATGTCATTGATAATCAATTTTTGTATCACATAACGTACACCAATTTTCCTGATAAAAATAATGTATACGCGATATGTGATTAAAATTCGGAAATCTAATTTAAATCTAATGCACATGTTTTTAATAATAACACATGATTACATGGTTTCAAAAGTATGATCCCAATTTAAAAAAACAAGACTACGCATTTAATGCTAGAAAATCAAATCCAAAACAACATTTGGCACTATCGGTTTTGTACAATAAAATAGAGACATAAAATGATAAAAATCGTGGTCTTAAGATTTGTTTGTAAAATGGGTACATTATTTATATTTTTGACAATTTAATCACGTGCATATAAAGAGAAGTAAAATGAAGACTTACTGAAATATATCGAAAAATGAAGGAATTAGATTGGTTGAGACAACAGGTTTGACTTTTTTTTCTCCTTGAGCAATATAAACATCGACATAAGTACTTACGGTTTCACCGACTTTGCGTCTCCCGAATCTGACATGACCACGTATCGTGATATGAGCATTTCAAGTTAAAGGAACAACAACAAACCCGAACAACATTTTGTTATATGTTTAAATAAAAGCTGGTTTGTGAACTTTATCACGAAATTATTTACGATACTAAAATAATTTGTGCAAAAAAAAGTGTAAAGAGACATTTGGTTGAAAAATGAGATTATGTAATTTGCAATCATAGAAACTTTGTTATAATATTTGAAAAGTTGTGTATCAAAATACACAACTTCATAAAAGAACACGAATCAAAGACCGGTCTTGTTAAGCGCGTAATAGAATGTCAAAGCATGTCTACGAGATGAAGAAAGATGTATTTGTTAAAATATAGCGATATAAAAAAAGACCGCAATTTTTATCGAAATATGAATCTAGAATATTCACAACTATTCTAATCCCATTTTCAACAAAATTAGGTATATATTTAAGCGATTCAATTTGCTGCGTTAATTTTAAATTCACACGAAAATTGGATTCGAAACAGCTAAGAGCTTCAATGGGTTCCCGATTTTTCAAAAAAAAAAAAATCTATTTTTGCTAACTTTTTCTACTATTCAAACCTTTTACACAATAACAAGTTCAAATAGTAAAAAGATGGAGCAAAAACCTTTTAGAAAACAATCTTCGTAGAACAAGCTTGAATATACTATGTTAATTTACTTTCGCGTGGTTGAACCACGTTTGGCCTTACACAAATCATCCCTCTTTTCCAACTAAAATTTTAGCTTAAAACTGAGGGTAAAGTTGGTCGAAACAAACATTACTAAATAAATTTACAGCTTTCACATAAATTTAAATGTAAGGTCTTCAGCTCTTTACTTCTTATTTTGCACAAAATAGACAATGTACAACAATTAATTTATTTTCAAAAATTATTTAATTATTTTTATTTCCATCATCTTTTTCAAATTTCAATAATCGAATTTATGGCCATTTCAATTTTAATGAATATTTTTATATTAATATATCCGTTACCTTCCCATTACTTACTCGATTAATACAATTTATTACGTTAATAAAATAATAATTAAATTAGAAAAAAATAAATAACTTGATATTATTAAAATAATAAAATGATAATAAAACAAAGAGAATATAAAAGAAAAAAGAAACATGCTTTTATTATTTATTATTGTTGGCGGTTATGTGAAAAGTGACTCCAAAGCAATCAATCAAGCCAAGAAATTGGAAAGGATAAATCTAAATTTTCTTCCAGAGACACAGCCAAGGCGGGGTGAACCCCGCTTGACACAGCCGGGCGAATTCGATCCCAGGTAGAAGGCGTTTGCCCAAGAGCGTCGAAGTGGCGAAACAAATTTGCCTAAGCAGATTGGAATTACGGTGCTTGTATATTTTGCCAAAGGGTGAAGCACGAATTAACTTACGTTATTTTTAGCTGCTTGGTTAATTTCTCGACATGGCTAAACCAATTTCCACTTGTGATTAATATGAGGGAACACAAAATAGGAATAATACTACCCACGAAATTCATCTCTAAATGAACAATGCTACATTGTTCATATCTCTGTTACAATGATTAGCAATTTGACTATTGGATTGGAGCGGAATTTATACTACATGTGATTTTAGAATTTTAGAGAGGCTTACATACTACACATGATTACACATTTCAAAAGGTGACCATATATATACTAGTCTAAGTTTTGCTTATTTTTCCGATATGGGATATAGCAATTTTCTTTTCTTTCCAACTATTTCTAGCTACATCTTTGAGGTCTCAATTTCTCATTCCTCCACTCGTGATTTTGGACGCGGTAAATATAAGATGTCAATGTTCTCATGGGAATCCAGAGATGTACAATGCCGAATCTTGATGTCTGTGGTGACAAATGAAAATATAGCGTCGTGAATAAATATAATTATTTAATGTGTTGCGTTTCTTTGATAAAATTATATTTATTTGATTATGTTAATACGTTTGCTGTTGGTGTGACGGTCGATAGAAACCTTGTTGAGCAACAGACTCTGACTACTTTTCAGCAGAGAGAGAAGAACAAGAATCAGCTTTTAATCCGCGTCCAATCTTGCGACCGCGATTTTTCTAATTTTTCCACACAAGTTTCACTAACTCCTTACCACGAAAAGCATAAAATTATTTATATATAGATTAAAGGGAAAGTCCATCTAAAATAGGGTTTGATGTACAAATTAAATATTAGTATACGTCTCGTTAAAGTGGAGACGGGGTACATTGAAAGTGATGTAAAAGGTATTTGAGCCTAGTTAAAGTTTCCAGCCAGTCAAAAATGCTAACTGTGTTTGGTTGATGTTCAACCAATAAAAAATACAGATTGTGCGGGTTTTCTAGCCAACTAATCCAACCTGACCCGTGTTGCCAAAACGCTGGTACAAAAAGGCTTGTGCAAATGGCACAAATAACATTACACAAATTCGAATCCATGTTACCTTTGGTGTAACAACAACCATTTTAACTTGGTCCAAACAGCATTTCTTGGACCAACTAATTATCAAGTTCGATAAAAGATTATTTTCATATTGTATTATTAATTGAAAATGCGATAAGTAATCTTGAAACAGCAATAAGCAATAGAATGATAAAAATAATGGTCTCATTTCGTGAGCTGGCCAGATTAGTCAAACTCCGGAAATGGTGCCTTTAAAAAAAAAAAAATAGATGAAATAAAAATCGGCAACAATTGGCCGATCTGACTATCCAAGTCGAACCAATCAGCTGAGGCGAAGTTGAGGCTGACTTAATAAATTTTTGTGTATTTAAAGTTTGGGTGGCTTTATTAACCAAGGGAAGACGATTTTGGGTAATGCCTTGATACGTTACTTTAAATTTAATTAAAGCTATTAGCCAAGGGAAGGCGATTTTAGGTCATGCAGGATGCATATCTTATCTGTTAAGATACTAATGGTGTCGCAGTCAATCCGGTCCAATTTTTTACAACTAAAGCGTGGACGAAAAGTTGGTCTATACAAATGTTTTTTGGTTTTTTGTGTTTAAACTCAAGGTTATACATACGCGTTGCCAATTATGAATAATGTTCAAATCTTACTTGGACTTGACCAGGATTCAAATGGGTATTATTCACATTGCTCAAAGTGGATATTAGAGCGATTCATTCTTACTATTAATCATCTAAAAGCATGGGTGGATTATTATTAATAATTTTTTTTTTTTTTTGGAGGGGGGTGGTGGTGGTTGGGGGTGGATTTTTTATAGTGTTAAAAAAAATTAATAGCTTGATCCGATTTTGTAAAAGAACGATTTTTTTAGGTTAATAGTGGAATTTCAATAAAGTTCTTGGATCCGGCTACGCAATCTGAAAAATTAATTATATGATTTTTGTTCAACTAAGCGATATTATGTTTCTTTGTTTCTAGTACCAAAAATTAAAATTAGTAAAAGATGAAATCATAAAGTAATGTTTGAGATTAACACAAATTGATTGAGCTCATATTTTTTACTTCCGCGTATTTAAGTAAGATCTACTGATTTATAATCTCTTTTTATTTACGTTTATCGATAGCTTTATAATATAAGCTAACTTAAAAAATAATTTATTATTTCTAGCTATGTACAAACCAAAAAATCAAAGACGTCATTAAAATTAATGTTTTCTTCCCATTTTATATTTTCAGTCACATCATGTCCTTGTCGAATAGTTGGAACATTTTTCTTATTTAATACACAACCCAAACTCGGGATAAGATTATTTTCATGCAATTAGACACATATACGTATATGAATTGTGCTCCGAATAAAACACAAGAAACTTGACAATAGTAAAGCAAAAGAAGCAAACACACAACTCAGAAACACGTTTCCTTCTTTTGTCAAACAATTCAGTATTTTTTAAAGATTTGTTAGCTGTCTAATTCAAACAATAAAAACTATTTAAAATTGATGCAAATAAAAAGTAATTTGTTTGGTGGTGTGTTGGAACTAATCTTACACTATAGTTGGTTAAAATTATGTTCAGTTTTGTTTTCTCTTTTTTATTGTCCACGACAAGAGGTGGTATGCGTGGAGTGATATCTTGACAGAAAAAGTTTTGGTTGAACAATTTTAATTATCGGGATATTATGAATTAGTTTAATTATATTATATAAATAATTAGCAAAAAAGTACTATCTAATTAAAGTCAACTTCCTAATTACTTTGTTGTTTGTCGAATTAATAATATTTTTAATGTTAAATTAAAGTGACCTTAAAAATTTGAAAACCTCCTCATGCTTAAAGAATTCATAGTAACAATAAAGAATGTATTACATTAAATAGCGAGAGACATAAACTTAAAACAATTATCTTTTTCTTTTCTAATTTTATTTTATTTTATTTAGCTTTTTATAATTTCTTTGATTTCTCCCACTCTAGTCTTCCTCATCAAAGTTCCTTCTTCACCTAAAGTCTAAACAAATGTGGATTAGATGGAAGATAGTGTACCTAATCTTCTTTACAAAACTAAATGTGGATTAGCATGTCCCACTACACTAGGCGCTACAAAAGAGTCTATTGATGGGCATATTGGCAATATTGTGGGAGGCAAATCGAGGGGTGAAGTTGTAAAATTTATTTCTCCTTAATATACTATACTAAAAATTATGTACATTGTAAATTATTACTCAATTCATACAACAAACTCTAGTCTATACTGGCAGTGTTGTGCTTGACTATGAATGGATGAAATCATATGATTTTGTATTAAAACAATATTATAAATTTAATTTACAATTCCTTGTTTTAAATGTAAAATTATAAATATAAGACTAGTAGTGGATGAGATGGCCCGACCATGCGAACAAACCATGTTAGGCTAGGAAAGGTTAGACATGTTGGTCAAGGTGGGGTTGACAACGGTCGAGGCGGCCATTCTGGTCCTGGTCACGTCCCTCGTCGAAGATTATACGCCCTTTGTCTGCCTTGAGTCCCCATCCGGCTGAGTGGGTGGATGACGGTCGGGAAGTATCATGCCACATTTATAAGCTAGTTTATTTTTTAAACTTTTAGTTATTTAATGATAAATTACACTCCTTTGTTTCATTCAGGTTGTAATAATTTCAGTCCCATTAAATTTTATTTTCACATATCATCTCCAACTTTTCATTAATTCCACACGGATGGTCATTTTGAAGATTTTATACCTAACTTAAATAAACTAAAATAGATTAAAAAAAAAGAAAATAGAATAGAAAAATTACGAGTCAAGGTCCTTAATATTTTTAAAAGTACAAAATAGTCTTAATCATCACTATTTAATCTAAATGTCTGAGTGCCTCTAAACTCTAGTAAATTCATTTTGACCAATATGATTTTCTGTTGATAATTAATCCTCATTGTTTTGCATTGAATTGTTTGGGATTTAGAAGAAATTTCTAACTTTTGATTATTTTATTTGTGACAAAGGATGGATTGTATTAAAAGCAAAACAAGTTTTTCTTCATTTTTCTTATTCGACTCTTTCAGTTTGATTACCAAATATTTTTCATCATTTTTTCCAAAAATATTGTGCTAATGTTATGTTCAAGTTAGAGATCGTTTTGGAGTGCTTGCAGACACTAAAAACATAAATTTTGGTATAAAAACTTAATCTTAAGTGAATTAAATATATAACACGATTTTTGACTGCTAATATCTTAATATCTTAATTAAATAGTCAAAAAATATTAGTGAAAATTAGGTCTGAAAGAATCTCAAAAGTTTAATAATTATATTTATGTTAAACTCGATGTTTAAGTTGAATAGAATACACACACTATATTCGAACACATTAAGTCACAAGAGGCTTTGAGGCCACGAAAAAATGTTTTATTTCCTTTTTATATTTTTGAGTTCGTGTCACATCCTCGTTGGGGCGGTAATTAGGACGTGTTTGATACATAATAGTAAACATATTAATTATATAATAGATAAAATTTTAATTTTTTTCTTACTTAATACAAATCAACTCAAAAGTGAGATTACTTTTACGCAATTAAACAATCACGTATATGATTTGTGTTTCAATAAAATTCAAAAAAATTAACAAGATTAATAAAATGAAAGAGCAAAACACAGTTCACAACATTGTTATCACATTGTCCGATGGTAAATAAAAATACACTACCAACCTTATTGAACAATGTGATCGTAATCATATACTCCCACATAGGTTGATGTTCATCACCACTACATGCTTGAGCATATAGCATTATTCTTTTTAAAACACTCTGAATTAAACTTTACAAGTTAAAATTTGCATTTAATGACACTTATAAATTTTCAAATTTTTCAAAATTTTCATGCACATCGATAAAAAATAAAATAAAATCTAATTCTTAATATTATACTGATACTCGACGACATGTCGCGACAGGCTAAATAACTCATCTTCTAGATGAAGAGGTTCTCTGAAGCTTACGAATGAGTTCCTACCAAACCTATGTCACGAAAGGTTCCCCGTCGAAGGGTCCTACCACATTAGGTCTTACATCGTCGACTCTACTGACTACTCCATATGGAGACCTCGTTTCCCATCAAGGTCTTACTCGAGGTTGGGATCATTCTCATTTAGGTGAACCTCATTCATATCCCGGTCGGACCTCATTCATATCCAGTCTTTACTCGGTCGGGAGATCATTCCCATCAATGTCTTATAGTTAAGCTTCGTCGCGGTGTAACCGCGTCTTCTCACGTGTCGGGACATCGAATCGACCCGCCCATTACGGAGATGTCATCATATTGAATGTTCAAAAGAGATGTTTTGTAAGCATTGAATGTTTGTACAGGCGTTAAATGCAAGTATTTATCACACCTCTCCTATAAATAGGAGGTTTAATTATTCGTAAGGGAACATTAGGTGGGCGATAATAAAGCGACATACTTTCGAAAAAGAGCTTATAAACACGTCTTCTATTACAATTCTCGTATCTAGTTTGGTTCGAGCCACATCGACCCTAAATTCTTAACGTTAAGTTGGCTTGGAAAGTCTTGTGTCATTTCCCGATGTCATGATTTAACAATAGAAGAGGGTCCTCCTAAAAACTCTATATTCAGCTCACCAAAAAAATCAGCCTTTGATCTCCATAAAGGTGATCTCTTCGCTCATATCTAAACATTTTATCTCTAAAACACATCTAACATGAACCATAGTCATGACTCGATAACTTCGCGACCACGGAAGAACATGGGTCGACATATTTATCTCCCTACCGGAACTTGGCAGAAGACATCTTGGTGAAATCTCAGCTCCTGGCCCATGCCCGTAAAGGGAAGCAATCCTACAAGTTGGAGTACATAACTTCGCGTTATTGAGCGACTTGAAAAAAATCAAGCCGCCTCTAGATGCATCTCTGCGCACTCAGCGGTTGCTAGCTGGCAGGGCCAGGCACAGAGATCTCGGGCGAAAAAAAATCCTATTCAAAAGAAGCTTTTCACTTCCGCTCTCAGTGTTTTAAGGGAAAGCGAAGTGCAAATGTGTCCTCGGCAAAACTTATGAAGGGTGTGTGGAAGTCGCGCTTTGGAGGCAATCACTTAGCACACAGCGTTGAGATCTCCTCGGAAGAGAGATGAACTCGATCCTCGGCCCATGTAGCCTTTTTAAAATAGAGGATTGATATAATCGGTTCAAGCCAGTACGAGAAAAAGCGGGACCAAATTACGCCGTAGTCGATCTGGCTACTTCACCCGAATGGCGGAAGCATAACCATTAGCCAAGGTTGAGGTGAGTTCGGTGAAAAATTGAAAATTATCAAACACATCCACAGAAGAAGCAATTGGATGAACTCGAGATTGCACAGGCGAACTTTCGAATATATTTGGGCTTGAAACGCCAACTTGCGGACTTTAACCACGGGAGAGCGTCTTTCTCAATAGCGCTTCATAGTAGAGTCGGTGGGAAGGTCCTTAAAAATTACCACACTCTTGAAGAATGTGACACTAGCTCCGAGAACATGGAGGCTTCTAGTTCTGTACTCTTGGAGCGGCTACAAAGTTAATAAATCTAACCAGCGTCCGAGCGAGGATGTAACCAAGGTCACAAATCTTTGGACACAAAGGTCTCTGAGCTCAGACTTACATTGGGCCGAGTGTAAATCTTTGCAGCTGACATCGACTAAAAAAGGCCAACATCCGGGTTGAGAATGTGACCAAGGTCGCAAACCTGCAGACACTGAAGGTCCCATAGGCTGGACGCCTTGGCGTCGATTAGCGTAAATGCTCGTTCTGAACATCGTCTCGAGAAGTCAGCGTCGGGCCGGGGATGTAACAAGGTCGCGAATCTTTGGACACAAAGGTCCTGCATGACTTGGACTCGCGGCGGGCCGGCGTAAATGATGTCTTCGTCTCACGACGATATTTCGAAAAACGATGCTACGGCGCGAGGATGTGACCATGGTCACAAATCTCTGGCTCCTGAAAGGTCCCAGCTCGGAACCACATCAATTAGAGTAAGTCTTTGCTGGCATAGCGACATCATTTCGCCAGCGTCCGAGGCGAGGATGTGACCAAAGCCCAGCGAACGCTGGAAACGCAAAAGGTCCCACCAGCATTTCGGACTACTACTACCGGACATCATATGTGTTGTGGTCTAACGTAAGTCTAAGAAGGTCGACTTAACAATGAAAACTTCGAGCTTGGCTTCCACCTAAAGTATGGAGCTCGACGCGGGCAGGCCCGAAACTATGAAAGCAAGTCCGGCGTGCGCATCACCGAAGAGCGGTCGGCTATTTGACAAACTGGGAACTTTGTGAAAATAATATCATCAAAGTTCGTTCGGAGGTTAGAATCAAACCTCGAAGTTTGAGGTCGGGTTATACTCACGGTCAAAGCGAATCATTCAAACATATCGAAAATAAAGACAAAGCGATAGAAAAGAATTTTCATTAATAAAGTAGTTCCCTTTCTGATCTGAAGGAAAGTTTTGAAATGCCATGCCAGTTACATGATCATCCCAAGCTAAGAGAATGGCTCGGTCCACGGCCTTGAGCGAGATCTTCCTTCTAGAAGAAGAATGATTGAACTTGGAATTTTCTTGAGCTAAGTCAACTCGTCCTTTAAGCCCCAGGACATCCAGGTTAGATCTTCTCACTTAGCAGTCTCGATTAGCTCCTCCGCTGACCTCTCTAGGACATCTGGAGAGTTAAAAACGACTCATTTCAATGAAGTCTCAGACTCGGACTTCCCTATCTTCTCCTCTTCCCTTAGTGTGCTAAGCACGGAGCTCGGACTCGTTAAGTAGCAAGCTCTTCCTCTTTTAGTCCCTAGTTAAGTCTCAATCACGAAGTGGACCTCATTTTCCTCATCCAGTCGGCTAGAGCCTTCCTACCTTCTTTCTTCATCATCTAGAAGTTTTTCAAGTAATGCTATATCATTCGACTGCGATGAGAATCTTGAGGAGCGAATCGAAGCGATAGTATGAACTAAAGGCCCGCTCACGGTTGAAGTCGAGTAGCGTATGTGCCTGACCCCACGAAATGGAGTCATGCACTAACCCCCTGAAGAGGGATACTGTCGTCCAGAAGTCCTACCTCATATATCATATAATACATCAATATCTCAAGTCCCAGGCCCCATCAAGTGGGACAAAGAGGGACGCTATCATCCATGAAGTCTTACCTACAACAAGTCGTACCCAGCCTCATAAAAAAAGGGTTCCTCGTGGGGAGGTCCCCACAACCACTTTGGGTCCTACTGAATCATCTGAAGGAGGATCCTACCTGGCCAGGTCATACCCCAGACCTCTATAGAGAAAGGGTTTCCCTTTCGTCGAAAAGTCTTACCACCCTTGAGGTCCTGCCTTGAACTCCCGAGATGGAGGTCCTACAGCCAGCATCTGACGAAGAAGCTGACGAAAAAGAGCACTATCATCAAGAGGTCCTACCTCGATATATTAAGTTCTACCTCGATATATATCATGTCTTACCTAATCTCCATGGATAGGAGTTCGAGGATGTGTTTTAATGGAACATCATCGTTGCGATCAAATAAGTGTCGTTATTGCGGCGTTGATTGTCTTCCTCTTACCTTCATTCTCTATAAATAGAGATAAATAGGGCTCATTTGGGACTCTTACCTCACGCTTTCTTCATTTAAATTGTTGTGCCACTTGTCAACAAGGATATGGATGCCGGATAGCATCATGTCGGCTCGTGTGAACACCACTGGCGGTCGAGCTTGACTCGAGCTATGGTATGAACTAAAGGCCACCCATGATTGGCGTCAGTAGGCGCGGGGGGGACGATTGTTGATATCCGAGCCCTAACCTTTCACGGCGGGCTAAATAACTCCCCTTACTAGATGTGGAGGTCTTCTGAGTGTTACTACTGAGTCGGACGAGGCTGATCTGCGCTTGGGCGGAAGAGGCCCAAATGTGAAGGGCCCAGTGAAAAAAATGATCGACCCGAAAAAAAAAAATTTATCATTGAAAAATTCTTTCTCTGTAAGATTCGGTCAAAATTTATCGACCCGAAAAATTTATCGGTCCAACTCCTCAACCACAAGGCACACTTGAGAATCGATTCGTTGTCCATTGTCCATTTTAAAATTGAATCTTCTGCTTGAAGACTTGGCGTGAGCGTGATTACGTGAATAATCGTGGTCCCGATCCCAGACTCGGCTTCTCGATTCTTGATTCTGCCTCGAGCCACAATGATAATTGATTCATTTCGACGCTTGAGACTTCTATAGTTCCATTATTCCATGGTTTTCCACTTCCATCGCGGCATCACGCCATTTAGCGAAATCTTATATAACTTTCGTTACTGAATCTTCTTTCTTCGGCATGAAAAGTCTAAAAGACTTCACTATGATTCTTACAGTGAGCGGTGAGCGTGAATATCGTCGTCTCGGTCAGCTGCCGAAGCAGCGGCGGTGCAGCTGACACTACGTGAAGTGCGCGCGATTGTGCTTTCTCATTTCGGCTGAACTGTGCGGAAAAGTGGAAAGAAGGCTAGCGAGTAAATTTTTTTATATATTTTTAGGTTTTGTTCTTAAATCTAAGTTTTTTTTCAAAAAGATGAATTTTGTAGTTGGTTTTGGACATTTTGGATTTTGGTTAACTTCAATCGAGAATCGAATCAATCGAGAAAATATTCGAAATTTGCCAAACTTCTCCGAGTCCTCGAGGAGAATACTTTGCGATCGCATGAGATTATTCGTGCGATCGCGCCGTTTTATCCGTTATGTTGCACTCGAGGAAAATTCGGACTTGCGATCGCGATTTGAATTACCATACGATGCGCATTGGCTTAATATCGTGCGATCGCATGGTTCGTAGAAATTACATTACGCCTCGAGAAATGTCAAACTTCGCGATCGCGATTTGGATTACCATGCGATCGCATGGTTAGGCTGTGTAATGATGTCTTGTGCGAATTTACGTGATATCTTGTATGGATAAATGATAAATGATAAATTGGCTTATCTGAGCGCATAATGGATCATAATAAGTGATTTTTCAAAGAAAGCGGACATAGAACTCGAATTTTTATTATTTTATGTTTCAGAATCGTCTAGTTAGTTTAAAAGCTGCTTTCTTTAAGTTGTCATGTGTATTTTTGTCTTTTTGCATTTTATTTATCAATTAGAGTTTTATTTTACCTAGAAGTTTAGTATTTCGGGGTCCTTTTCATTGATCAAGTTAGTTGTTATTGAAGAAGAATATTGTTCTTGGAGTTTTTCTCTACTTAATCAATTTAATTAGGTATTCTTAGGAATCAGCGAATTGATTTTGAAACTTTTATTTCATTATTTTTACGTTTACACTGCGTCACCTTCATAATCCTAATATAATTTGTTATTTCTCTATATGTTGGGTTAATCATTGAGCGATAGTCTTATCCCGATGCACGGAGTGCGGGCTCGAAAAAAAAGAAAAAGAAAAGCGAAGGTTGACATTGGTTCAAAGTCGGCGAAATATTGATAAGTGCTTCAATTGTAACCTGATAAGAGGATGAAGAAGCGTAGAAAATGTGAATGTGAATGAGAATGAGAATGACAATGTGAATGAATCATTGAGAATGTGAGTGAATGACGTGAATGAACACGCCGTTTGAAAGAACTAGAGGAGAATGATGATGATGAAAATGTTGAATATAAAGGATTTAAATCAAGAGGATTGTTTGTCTTTTGAATTTAGAAGATCCGGGGAATCGGGAAGAAATTGATCAAAAATGAGAGATTATTTAGGCGCAATTGGTCCAAAAAGAGTTGATGTCAGCATCTTGTTTCCTAAGATGGTAGAAATAGACATTCGATTCATCGCACTATAAGCGATTACTACGAATGGGCAGAACAATTGATAAAAAGATGGCTAGTATATTCGGTTTATTTGGACAGGATATTTTGCTTTTTATTGCAAGTTATTTAAAATGCCAAAAACAATGAATCAAATTACATGGGCAATTGGGTGATGATGGATAGAAAGATTGGCATAATCTGCGCCGGTGTCTTAAAAGTCGTGATGGAAATGAGGAGCATGTCGTTGCATGACTAGTTGGATTGAATTAGGCGAGGCTTGAACAAAAAAGTACCATTGATAGAAAGTGTACAATTGGTGACCAATGAAGAAGAGAGACATTGGAGACAAGTGTTTGCGAGGATCATCGCTATTAATGAAAAGACTTGCCAAATACATTGGCACCTTTATCTTTGAGAATAATGGTCTCTTTTGCGAATGATAGAAATGGTTCTTTGAGTTTGATCCGATAATCACGAGCACATTCGGCGTGCTAAAGCGCGGAGATTCATTATACATATCTCGATAAAAAAAATACAAAATGGTAGATTCGGATGTTAGCGGTGAGGTGAGAAGTTCGATTATCGAGAGAAGTTAAACATCTCAAAATATTTCTCAATCATACTTGATTGTACTCGGAGATCAAGTCGCGAGCAAATGTCTCTAATGTACGATGTGTGGATGATTCGAGCAGCGCTGTGATAAGTATTGGCTTGCATTTTGAAAGTAGATGATCTGACAAGACTTGGACTTTCAAGCGAGCAAAAATGTTTTAACCAATCTTGAGCTTGATATTGATGATATTAGAGGCGAATGATATGACAATGGATCTAATATGTGGAAGGCGCAAAAGTGTGCAAAAAGTAGTGAAAGTGTCAGAGAAGCTTTCTATACTCCATGTGGTATGCGTAGTCTGTGTCGACATTATGTGATATGGTGAAGTGTTGTCCTAAAGCTATGTCTTTCTTGGGGATGTCTAACGCATCTATATTATTCTCTTCTTCTACGAGATGGAAAATTTTCAAGAATGGGGTGGAAGGTCAAGCCAGGTGAAGCCATTATACATAAACATGTTGGGGAAAGTCATCTTTGAAAGTGTCAGACCAATTAAAGGGAAGCTACAAATAAGAGACACTTCTTACGAAATTGGCGAGATATTAGTGAAGATCTAAAATAAAAGAGTGAAAGTGATTCATTAGCAACATATGAACTTGAAAATTTTGAATTCTTGCTTGGCATGGTAATATAGTGCGGGTTGTTGCATGCGGTCAATCCGCGTAAGTAAATTTCTTCAAACCGAAAATGTGGATATTGATTGTGCTATCAACTTCTTAAAAGGACTTGTTTCCTTTCTCGATGATTATAAATGGTTTTCTATTGCCATGGATGAAAGCAAAAAGTGCGAGGTGAAATGGGAATTGAAACTCTATTTAGGAAAAAGCGTACTATTCGAAGAAGCGCAGTTTGATGAAAGTGGCAATGATGAGATAAAGATATCGGTGAAGAATTTTTAGAGTTGATTACTTACCTTTTTATAATTGATCAAGCTCGATCTTCACTCGAAACTAGAGTTTGAACAATTTAAACAATATGAAGAGAGACCTTTGGATTTTGTTTAATTTGGAGAGGTTCTGGTGTAAAGTATTGCAAGTTGTTGAAATCTTGTATGAATCTTGAGAAGTATCTAGAACATAATGGCCGTTTAGACATTAATGGAGATGATTTATGTTACGGTGACGATCTTGAGTGTTGTTTACCAAGTGAAACCCGAGAAACAATTGAAGTAATACAACATTTGAAGACATTGAATGGTTGTTTCCCAAATGCTTATATTGCTTATAAAATTTTGCTAACTATCACAAGTTCTGGTTGCATCTGCGAAAAAGAAGTTTCTCTAAGTTGAAGTTGATCGAGGCGTATCTCCCGTTCAACTATGTCGCGAGGAAAGATTGAATGGATTGACTATGTTATCAATTGAAAAGAAATAGTTGAACAACTAGATTATTCAAATTTGATTAATATTTTGCTTCTAAAAGCGTGAGGCCAGTTCTATTTAAGTGATCATTTAGAAAACTTTTGATCTTGTTACTTTATTATAATATAAATATTTTGTATAATATATTTTGTTTGTCATTTTATTGTTGAGTTTTTAAAGTTAACATTAGTTTTGTAAAAATCTTATAAATTTTAAGGGCATGTTAGGTTTAGTTTTTTGGAAAAAATGAGAGTTTTTGGGTATTTTATTGACTTTTCAAATTTTTTGTAGTGTAAAAGGTTGAAAAGTAAAAATTATGAACAAAAATAGAAAAATAGCTCTGAACATGCGCTATATATGTATAATATAATTTGCATTGACTCATAAAGGGCCCAATTTTTGAAGTTTGCCCGTACTACGAAAATTACAGGATGACCACAGGTTGGGACCTCATTCTCATCGGTATTACTCGAGGTTGAACCTCATTCCCATCAAGGTCTTACACTCGAGTGGGTCATTCCCATCCAGGAAGTCTTACGGTTAGCTCGCGTTACGGGTATGTGCGTCTTCTCAGCGTCTTCGGGCGTCCGGATGTTGTCCGTAATGAAATGTCAACTTCGCGTTGAATGTCGAAAAAGAGATGTCTTGTAGTATTAAATCTTCGAACGACATTAAATCTGAGTAACCATCATCACGTCTCCTATAAATAGAAGGTTTAATTATTCCAAGGAACATTCGATATTAGATAATAAGCCGCATATTAGAAAGAACTTTACAAACACGTCTTAATTACAATTCTAGGTCTACTAGTTCGATTCGGTGCGTCGGGCGCTAAATTCTTAACATTAAGTTGACTTGAGAAGTGCGTCGTCGTTTTTCCAGCGTCAACATTATCGGGATAATTATTGGAGGTCTATAACATGTATTTATTTTCCCAATTTTATTATTATCACATTATTTTTAAGTTATTAACTTTACTTTAAATATAGTGAGAAATATATGTGACATGTCATAAAATATATAATATAAATTGCATATCGTAGTGTATAAATTTAAATAAATATAATTAAATAATTTCATATATATTAAAATAATTTTGCCATGAAAATTGAATTAAAATATTAATCTTTATATATTTTAGTTTATACAATAATATTTTATAGCTAATAAATCAATTTAATGTTGATAACACTTTTAACGATTGACAATCAAACATCAACAAGGGTTTTTTTTTTTTTCTTCTTAATTTAAAAAAAGCACTATTAACAAAATCTCTCGCATCAATTGTGACAAGCGAGCGCCATAGGTGTACATTTCTAACTAGTAAGAGCATCTCTAATGCATTAAATAGATTCTATTTAAGTGACATTCAAGTGGAAAGAGTTGGTGGTCAATAAATTTATCTACAACTCAATAATACTATTTGTGTGTCTTTTATTTTCTTAAAATAAAATAAAATTGCATCTATATTTTCATAGAAAATATAAATTTTATAGTTAAAATGTCTAACAAAGGATTTTGAATGTAGATAAATTTTAAGCTTAATATTTGTGTTTTTCTGTCACGTCGACTTGGCGCCAATCTTTGACCCAGTGTGTATTAGAGATAAATTTTTTAGTTATTATATATTTTATTAATATTGGTTAAATTTTTTTGTGATTAAGATTGCATAGAATATATTCTGGGTATAATCACATGTCAAATTTTTACTTATTTAGAATGTTTAGCGAGTTTACGAATGTGAGATATAGCATTTTAGACAATGTTTGTGTTTTTTCTGTCAGCATCGAAACTTGTGAGTTTCAACCCAGGTTTGTATTAAACATGATTTTTTTATAGATTATAAAATATAGGGATAATGGCATATTTGGCCCTCAATCTTTCAAAAGCAGTGGGGATATGTCATAGGCTTTACAAAATAGAGCCCAAGGCGTCTACGACGTTTGAAAAGCTTGGCGTAGTGGGTGGTTTGCTGAATGAGGTGCTGATTCTATTTAAATAAACAAAAAAATGAAAAAAATGATTGAAAAATAACTAAATTTGTCCAAAAAATAAAAAGTAACAAAGTGGGCGTCTTTTTTTTATTTTTATTTTTATTTTATTTTATCAAACTTCAAAAAATAAGAAAAAATCTTATTCAAAGCAAATCAAATCAATACTAAAAATGGTGGAGTGGAATTGAAAATCAAGAAACCCACACCACCGACTTCGCACTACTACCACCTAAATGCTTGAGCATGCCACCCAAATCAAATCATATTTTTTCATGCACACCACCACCACCACCACCCAAATCAGATCAAATTTTTTGCTATAACAGAGATAAGTATAGTGGATAACCTGTAAATAATTTATAACTGAAACAAACCTTTGTAGGGTCTAAAAAGTACTGCATATGCCTTCGATCAAAAAAAAAAAAAAAATAAAAGTACCATATGCCTCTCAATCATTTTATAGAACCTGTATGCATCTTTATGTACTTCTCCTGCTATTTCTTTCCAGAGTATATAGTAAAACTTTTTTTTAGCAATCCACAGTTGAGATTGCATAGAAGATGTTGTAAGTATAGGACTGTCCAAAGTAAAGTTGAAAATAATTGAAAAAGCAAATTATTATGATTATCATAGATTGCGCCTTTGGACACCAACTGTCGAAGCACAGGCCAACCATATAACAAAGTCTTATGCTTTGAATTGCCTATGTGATTAATAAGAAAAATCATCTTTTTGGATTATACAAGGAAGGTTATATTTGAAAGTGTTTTTCTACCATTTGGCGGTTTCATTCGAGTCTCTTCGTTAAAATCAGACTCATAAATAAATTTCCATAGATTCTATCGATTTACAGAATCATTCTTTAAATTCTTTTTCCTTTCTCACTTTCATTACCCATCTGTAATTTTGCGTTGTTTTTGAAGTTCATTTATCTTTCTTTACTGCTATTTTCAAACACAAGCCACACTCGTTCTTGGAGTTAAGGGCAACAAACAGATGGGTTTTCTGAGCAGTTTATTGGGAATTTTTGGTTTTGGAATAGGGTTTCTTAGTGGTGTTTTAATTGGATTCTACTTCTTCATTTATTCTGAAAATAAAGATGTTGAGGTAATGCTTTTTCTATCAAGTTTTTAACAGTTCTTGTTTTTCTAATTTACTGATAAATTTCAAAGTGTATATGGTCTGTTCATGTTCCTTCTTTTTCTCAATGTTTTTTTTTTTTTTTTTTTTTTTTTTTTTTTATGTATTTTGCCTTCAATTTTTGTTTCTACTGAAATCCATTGCAATATAATTGATTTAGCATCTTACATTTGAACTTTTATGGGTTCTTTTGCATTCCCGCGACGAAGACTGTTTGTGGTTCTTGATTTTATTTAGATGCTATTCCTATTGTGTAGGGGAAGAATGCTGGCTTTTCCAGTAATCTGATCTTGTGAAATATTTGATTAGAATACAAACTATAAAGTGACTAGGAATTTAGATGCAATTTTGATTCTTCTAAAACCGATCGTGGTATTATCTTCATTAATAGTTTGATCATCATTCAGATTATCTTATCTAATCAACTGGAACCTCGTCCGAATTATATATTGATTCAATTTATGATATCTAAAATTGATTGTAAGTGTAAAATTTTTGTTGTTCATCACAATTTTGAAACAGGGGAGTGATTGGGGCTTAAAGTTCTTGTGATCCACTGAAAATACGCATGTTCTGAGTTACGTACTTGTAAAATTAATTTCAGGATCCGGTTACTAGGCCACTTTCTGAGCTTGAAACAATTTCATTAGAAGATCTAATGCCTGAGATTCCTTTGTGGGTAAAGAGTCCTGATTATGATCGAGTGAGTATTCAGTTTCGCAATTATCTACTGTCATTATTTACTTTTTTTAGCCTGTTTTTTGGCGCATTAACTTTATGATACACCATTTCTGATATGCAGGTTGACTGGTTAAATAAATTTATCTTACATATGTGGCCTTTCATTGACAAGGTATTTTCATAGCCACGAGATTTCAGTTACTTTGCCTAGCAGGCGTATTTCATCTAATGCATAATGTACAGGCTAGTTGTAGCATAATTAGAAGCACGGCAGAACCTATATTTGCAGAGTACATAGGAAATTTAAGATAGAATCAATAGAGTTCGAGAATCTAAGCCTTGGAAATCTTCCACCAATAATTCATGGTGAGTTTCTTCTCATTTTCTCTGTCTATTGCTATTGAATGTGTTATATTTTCCGCTTAACTATTCACTGCTAGCTGCTTTCTAAAGTATCCTCCTTTTCACTTTATCCCTTTGCTTCCCGTTTAAGACTCGACAATTATAGGAGAGTATCTGAGAGAATTATGAACCTTGTGGACATTTCTTGCAGTTTCTTCTTCACCATGGAATTCTAACAATTACCAGAAATGATATGAATTTCAGAATACATCCCGAGATAGGGATTATAAATTTTTAAAATATAAATATTTGTTTAGTGTTTTGATTTTACCATTTATTCAATTTTGCAATATAAATTGGTTGGGATTATGCTGGACCATGAAATTTAGAACGTTAACCAGAGTTTGAAAATCGTTTATTTTTCTTTTGGGTTAGTTTTGGGAGAAAAGAAGTATTATCTTAATGATGACTACAAGGTTGTACGTATGGGAAATCGTTCAGTTTGAGTTCGATGTGAATAGTATGACTTGAATTTTAGGTTTTTGAAGTAAAATTACATTATGGACGACAATTTGGTGCTAAATTTGCTTCATTTGTCGACAGGTCTCAAAGTTTTTGAGTCAAATGAGAGGGAGTTAGTAATGGAACCAGCTTTCAAATGGGCTGGAAATCCAAATATTATTGTCAATATAACAATTTCATCCATACGAGTCACAGTTCAGGTCAGTGAAACTCGGAGAAATTTTCATCGAGAAGGAAATGTGTTTATTGAATTTCCGTGAAGAAAATATATGTTCTTCAAGGATTGATATTGCGTCTTTTCAGTTGGTGGATTTGCAAGTATTTGCCATGCCACGGATAACTTTGAAACCACTTGTGCCTGCTATGCCATGTTTTGCAAACATAGTGGTATCTTTACTGGAGAAGGTAAGCAAGATGTTTTCGAGATTGAATCTACCTTTGATTTTTCTTATTCTTTTGTTAATTGGAAGAACTTGTTCTTTTCTCTAAATCAATTTTTTTTTGTTCAGCCACAAATTGACTTCGGAATAAAAGTTTTGGGCGGGGACATTATGTCCATTCCCGGCCTCTATCGATATGTTCAGGTAACATATTGGTTTCCCTAAGATTAGAGTGAAAACAGATTTTTGTCTTTTTTTCCCATAAGCCGTTTCATCTGATGGCAGGAGACTATCAAAACAGAAGTAGCAAAACTTTACCTTTGGCCAAAATCTCTTGAAATACCAGTCCTCGATGCTTCAACGTGAGTGGCTTCTCTTAAATCCCAGTACTTCTAGTTTATAATTTCTTCTGACAATTTTAGTTTTGCTATTTTCAATTTAAGTATGTTCAACTTCTAAAACTGAGACTTATTGTTCTGTTACCTCGTGATTTCTCCAGAGTGTCCATACAGAAGCCTGTTGGAATATTGCGTGTTAAAGTTGTACGTGCAACAAAGCTTCTGAAGATGGATTTACTTGGATTATCCGATCCATATGTTAAGCTAAGGCTTGGTGGAGAGAAGCTGCCGGCTAAAAAAACCACGATCAAGAAAAAGACATTGAATCCGGAGTGGAACGAGGAGTTTAAGATTTCAGTGAAGGACCCTCAGTCTCAAGTTCTTCATATAGAAGTCTATGACTGGGACAAGGTTTCTCCCTTAATCTTATCCGTTATCATCTCTTTATGACATGTTTGGTAAGGTGGATTAGATAGAACTTGACAGTATTAACGAAGGAAAAGAAGCTAAAATCTTATTCATTTGCATGCTAAATGTGCACTTAGTGTTTATATATCCTGAAGTAATGAAGAACAATAGTGGAAGATGATGAAGCTGTTAACTACTGCATCAAAACAATATTTCTGAATCTCATTTTCTTAGTTCTAAGCTTATAACTAGTCTGAAAATCTTTAACTAATAAATGAAGTCTCGAAAATCATCTCCCACATTGTGAAAATCTCAAAGTTTCGAACATGATAGTTTAGTGTCTTCTTATCAAATGGATTATATTTAGTTGGAGATGCACTATATTTTCATGTAACCGTATTTTTATTTTTAAGCACAGAAGTTAAAATAATTCATATATCCAGTTTTCTTTAATGGTATTATTATTCACAGGTAGGGGCACATGACCGGCTCGGGACTCAGTTAGTTCCTTTGAAACTGTTAACTCCCAATGAGACTAAAGAATTGATACTTGACTTGCTTAAGAATACAAGTATTACTGATCCTCACAACAAAAAGCAAAGAGGGCAGATAACAGTAGAGCTCACTTATGCTCCTTTTAGAGACTACCTCGAAAGTTTCAGTGGCTGTCTGGATGGAATTGCTCGGAATGATAGTCAACTCAACAGAGCATCCAGCAGTGTAAGCCCAAAGGGAGCAGGTTTACTTCTACTTACAGTTCAGGGGGCACAAGATGTTGAGGGATCACGTCACAACAATCCATACGTGTTAGTAATCTTTCGAGGCGAAAGAAAAAAATCAAAGGTGATGTCGAAAAAGTCCTCCTTTTCTCTGCGTTAGAACTTTTAGTTATCGTTTCTCATGCAAAGAAAGACTCAAACATATACTTGAAATATTATGTTTACTTACATTTTTTTTTTTCATATTTTGTGTTGGGAACAAATAAGATGATCGAGTATAAACTGATAAAAAACATTAGATATGTCAATCATAAAACTTTATAGGCTTGTTTGGTAGGATAGATTATACAAGACTTGAGAATATTTAGGTAGAAAAAGAAGTTTAAATTTTGTTTGCTCTACCGTCCAATCTTGTCTACTACTACGCACCAAACATTATATTTGCATCCAAAGGTAGTATAAAACCTATAGTTTGCAGAGTTTTAACCTTCCCCTCTGGGTTTATGGATGTATGCAAAGGATGTACAATAGAAAAGTAACAATAACTTTTCTAGGTGATAAAACTGCATAATTTTCCTTGAATTACATATTTATTCTAGATTTATAAAATGGTACTACTCGAAACTCCATCCAAAGATGTTAGTTCAACTTATGAAATATTTGTTTCTCTTTTCAGTTTTTCCTTCCTTTATGTTCATTTTCAGTTGTGTTATAACATTTTTGAATGGATATATTGCAATACTTTTATGTCTTGATTTCTTGGTGAGTAAAAGCAAATTTGGCATATTCAGAAGATAAGGGAACTCGTAATCCAAGGTGGAATGAAGATTTTCAATTTATGCTCAAGAACCTCCTTCGCAAGATAAAATTCAGATAAAGGTTATGAGCAAGCGCAGTGTCATTGGTTTCAACTCGAAGGTTCTTTAGGAATATTCTTTGCTTACTTGCACCTTTTCTTGTTCAATTTTCGCTCATCAAAACTATCATAGATCAAGTACACATAATCTCGAGCTCTTGAATTATGCAGGAATCTTTAGGACATGTGGACATTGATCTTGGTGACGTTGTGCACAATGGACGTATCAATCAGAAATTCCATCTGATAGATTCGAAGAATGGAGTCATACATGTCGAGTTACGATGGAAAACTATATAAAAAAATTGCTTGCGATGACAAAATGCCATCCATCAGGTAAATTGTGTAGATTTTACTGAAGAAGCTTTCATATACGATAGCAAACTAGGCAAAACAAGTTAAGAAAACTACAGAATTGTACTTCTTTTTAATACAGCTTTTTTCTTTTCCTTTTTTTTTTTTTTTTTTTAAAGTGTGTCATATTAGATAAATTATTTATAACTTTATTTTTTTAACAAAAACATGCTTTAATTTATTTCTAGTGATTCAATGACCTAATGTAGAGGTCGAGTATGATAAGTATTCTTGAAATAAAATCAATTCTTCAAAAAAACTTCAACAAAATAATTAGAAAGGCTCTGTGCATCAATTATATTTCAATGTTTGTTACACTAATTTGTCATCTCCAATACGGCGTGTCAAACATGGACTCAATGTTCTTTTTCACTAAGATAACATAGTCGATGCATTTTTGACTATTTTCGTATTTTTTTAACAAATTTATTGAACCACTTCAATTGAATTTTACAAAGTTTCTGTTCCATTTTGTTTATATATATTTTTCTTGATATACTTATTTCTTAAGATAATTATAATTAAATGGAATTAAAACTTAAAATAGAGAATCAGACAATTTACTTTGATTTTTTAAGCTTTTAGAAATTCTCATACTTATTTCATGACTTGTTGGCTTTATGGATCAAATTAAGGAAATATTCAAAAATAGCCTAAAAAATAAAGAGAAAGTAACATATTTAATTTCCAATCTTTCAAAACGTAGAGGATATATCCATACATTTTAAAAGCACTGGACATCTTCAATGTTTGAAAAAATAAGTATGACAGGTGTTTTATGACTAAATTGTCCTCTATTTTAAATAAACAAATAAACAAAAAGCAAGAAAAATGAAAAAAAAAAATTATAGAAAAATAATCAAATGTACTTCAAAAATAAAAAAATAACAAAATACCATCTTTTTATTAAATCCCAAAATTCAAAATCCACCACCATTATTCCCAAAAATCCAAAAATTCCAAAATCTACCATTCTAAAACAATTATGATTTAAATGAAATTAACAATTATAATCAATTGGTGACTTGGACTGTTTTTTTCAAAGGATTTAATCCTCCGAAGTAAGAAAGGCCTTTAGTGTATCAAGATTGATCTCTTGTCCTTGGGCACCTCAAAGAAGTGGGTGAATTATCCCTGCCTCAAAGGTCAAGATCATTGTTTTTCAATGTATTGCCATAAAGGGATATTTGAGCTTTTGAGTCCGTCTTTTGACCATATGTTTCTCTGGATTTTTCTTGTTGTAAGTTGATTGGAATTACTTTCACAACATAAAATGTGGGATAGATGCAAATGACTCGAATTAAGCATTGTAATCATCCATGAACTTTGCACGAGCATCCATTGACTCTTTTACCTTTCCAAATCCATAATTGTAGGTTATTTGGAAATATTTTCATCTATTGGATTTTTGTTTTTGAAGTTCTTTACACATTTAAAAGAAACACTTGAGATTCATCACTTTTACTACAACATGTATATCCACATCCGATATGGAATTTAATGGGGTTGAAAGTCGAATTGTGTTTGATATGATTTAAATGGAATTAACAATTATGGTGGATTTTGAGATTTTTGGAGTTTGGGGTGGTGGAGGATTTTGGGTTTTGGGGTTTGATAAAGAAGATGACATCTTTGTTATTTTTTTTTTTTTGGGTTGCATTTGACTATTTTTCTATTGTTTTTATTTTTTTGTTTATTTAAAGTGGAGGGCAATGTTGTCATACCGTGCCTATTTCTTTAAACATTAGGATGTCCGGTGTTATTTTTAAAAGCTATAGGTAAATCACTTACGTTTTTGAAAAGTTGGGAGACCAAATATGCTATTTTTTCAAAAATAAATTATAGTGTCTATTCTTTTTTAAAAAAAAAAAAATTTAAATACTATTTTTTTTTTCTTATTATTATAATTTTTACACCACATTTTGTAACAGTGCATATTCTGCTGCTTGTTCCTACTACCATTGCTATTTGGAACAAACTGTGTTACACTTGTAACACATAATAATATGCTCTTTGCTCATGCTCGCCTCGCCGCCACCAAACATAAAGGGCATCATCACCCAATCTCACCACTATCAAAGTTATCCCATTCTCACCACCATAAAAGCCATGACCACCACCAACACAAACAAAAATAGTCCTCATATACAAGAATCTAATAAAATAAGTCACCAAATTTGGAATGAATTTTAATGAAATCAAAAATAATATCTAGAATAAAAAAAAAGATTTGAAATTTCAGATCGTGGTGAGCCCATGTGGCAACGACAAGAGTGAGGTTGTCTGAGTGGAGCAGTGGAGAGATATGCGGTGGTTAGTAGTAGCGGCGGCTATAGTTTTAGAGTATGGTGGTGGTGGTGGTGGTGGTGGTGGTGGTGGTGGTGGTGGTGCGGATAAGGAAGAGAATGGTAGATGGAATGTTTCCAATTTGATTGCAAAGTATTTTAAAAAGATGTATAATAATTTTATAAACAAGATAAAAAATAAAGGAGAAATTGTCAATAAGTCATCAATATGTGACTTATTCTAAATTAAGTCTAAATACTTTTCAAAATTGTCAATAAGTCATATTAATTCAGCCAATGTTGTAATTACCCATGTAATCCTTTAAATCAGATTTAAATTTCATCAACGCACGCATGCACTTTCTTTCCTCGTAAACACGAAATCCTTTCAAATTGGGAGAAGATTTTCTGCATTAAATGCAGATGAAGACCTCGAAATGACAAATGTTTATGTATTTTTTCGAAGAAGAGATTGAATACTCGGATGATGACTTTCCGACATGGGCGCATTATTTTAATAGCTAATTACATTACAAAACGGTCGGCGTCGATCGGAAGTGTAAGAATCGGCGGAATATAGTGAAAAATCGGTCTTAAACAGTAATTGGATGATATTGAATAATTTTTTACGCCGGAATTTCAAAGACCGGTTGTCTATGTGTAGATCAAAGAAACCATTGTTGGAGACTATAGTTGAAGAACCAGTTGGTTTGAGAATATTACAAAATCAATTAATTGATTTATTTTTTAAACTTCTCTTCAAATTTTAACAAAAAGAGAGATTGATTTGTTATTCTTTTTAGGGACAATAGTTTGTTGGGAGAGGTTTCTTCATGTTAGATCCATTAGAGTTCTGCATTGATGGAGAATGATTTTACGCGGCATGGAGAAGATATTTTCGGACAAGTTCAAATAGATTTATCAACTTAATAACAACAAATGAGCGTGTCTCTAGAATGTGCATTTCGAACTTCATGTAGGTATACCTTGATGTATGTTTAGGGTCTTGGCATGGATAAGATTTTAAGATCTAGAAAGGTAAACCACCTAGTGATCTGGAGGCTGTGGCGGAGTTGGTGGTTGTGGTGTAGAAGTGTATTGTTTGTGATGGGATGAGCGTAGAAGCGAATGTTTAAGAGTATATTGGTTGTGACCATGATTTGTTGCTGTAAATATAAGTTTGAATTTTCTGTAGGGATGATACTGTATTATAGAAAATAGTATCATTATATTAGTTGTGGCCGTGATTTGCTGCTGTAAATAGCAACTTGATATTGTATTATAGAAAATAGTTTGATACTGTATTATAGAATAGCAGTTTGATATTGTATTAAGTTGGCCATTAGATTATTTCTTTGTATTGTTAGTTGTGTGTGTTGTTTGATACTGTATTATAGAAAACAGTATCATATAAAATAATATCATAATGTAAATGACATAGAATTCAGCATAAGTACTCAAATTTTTTATTATAATAAATTTTCTAATCGTCTCGATAAGTCGGTCAAGACCGGTTGCTTTTCTTTCGCTAACGATGGATTTTAGCCATTTGGAGTCGTCTCTTTAGCTTAAAATAGTAATATTTAATTTTTCTTGTCTAAACATTATTATACATGCTAAAACAAAGGTAAATAAATGTATCTCAATATATCAAGATCATACATGAAAGCGTCTTAATAAAATAGTATCACAAACTACAATCCAATAAAGTAACATTATCATAGATTAAATAACAAGAACACATGTTAAAACATTATAATAATAAAACAAAGATCAAAGACAAAAGCGTAAATAAAACAAAGATTATAGATAAAACTAAATACAATATGTTTTTAATGGCATATATAACATTTTATCTAGATAAAACAATATCATATTTATAATTAAGTAGAGATGTTTCTTGCTAAAAGTAATAAAATAGTATAATTGAATTAAGGAAAATTACGCAAATGGTTCCTAACGTATGCCATTAGTGCTCAAATGGTCCCTAACCTTTTATTTTTGACAGAATAGTTCCTAATCTATCCATTTAAATGCCAAGAATTGGTCCTTTTGATGGATTCTGTCAAAAAATCCGTTAAAACATTTTCAAAATTGACGCAAATGGTCCCTCTCATGTTTTTTTTGTCTTTATTAGTGGAGATAAAATTATCAATTTATATTTTTCTTTCAATTGGCACAAATGGTCCCTAACCTTTACCTTTTTTTGGTGCAAATAGTCCCTAACCTATAATTATATTTTGGTGCACAATTGATCCTTATTTGATGAAAAAGACAAAAATATCTTTACTTTTAATTAAAAAAATTTGCAATTGAATTCATAACCTTTAAAAAAAGTAAAAATGAGTCCAATACTTTAATTTTTTTATTAAAAAAATTAAAAGAAAACTAATAAATTGACAATATACTAAATTATTTTGTATATTTTATGAACTATTATAAAATAACTAAAATTTAAGCTCATAATTATTAACGAATGTGCTAATTAAAAATATTTTATTATTATTAAGTAATCATATTATTTAAAATTCAAACTTTAATTTTATCGTTACAATATAAAAAAAATAACTTTGTTACAAATAAAAATTTTAATTACTTTCCAAATAGCACATATCCGTTGAACCAAACAAGATCTATCCATGTAGTCAAACATGAGTCTTCTTCTTCATTGAATTTTCTTCTTGTCCAAACAACCAACCACCACCAGATAACCAATCCAAAACTCAAAAAAATTTCCACCGGAGAAAATCACCGGATCTACGATGGTCATCTTCATCGCAGATCCGTTGGTTCTTGAAGATTGAAGGTCGAAAAAAAAACAAAAATGAAATAAAAAAAGGGACACTGTCGAATGGATCTACGCGCGGCCGCGCAGATCTCGTTGGATCTGCCCGACTCCGATCTGGTGGCTCGCCAGATCTGACAGGATCTGCACCACCGGGTCGCAAAGATCAAGCGGAATCTGCGCGTGGCTACATGGATAGATCTTGTTTGGTTCAATGGATATGTACTGTTTGGAAAGTAATTCAAATTTTTATTTGTGACAAAATTATTTTTTTATATTGTAAACGATAAAATTAAAGTTTGAATTAAATAATATGATTACTTAATAATAATAAAATAATTTTAATTAGCACATTCCCTAATAATTATGAACTTAAATTTTAGTTATTTTATTATAGTTCGTAAAATATACAAAATAATTTAGTATATTGTCAATTTATTAGTTTTCTTTTATTTTTTTTTAATAAAAAAATTAAAGTATCGGACTCATTTTCACTTTTTTTAAAGGTTAAGAATCTAATTGCAAATTTCTTTAATTAAAAGTAAGGATATTTTTATCTTTTTTATCAAATAAGGACCAATTGTGCACCAAAATATAATTATAGGTTAGAGACTATTTGCGCAAAAAAAATGTAAATGTTAGGGTGTGTTTGATTGCCACATTTTCCATGGAAAATGTTGTCACATACATGGATTTTCTTTTCCACCTTTGGTTGTTTGATTGCACATGGAAAAGAAAATTGATTTTCAATGTACAATCACTTAAAGCACATTTTTTCCCACTTTCATGGAAAACATTTTCTCACCTATATAGTAGAATTTATTTTCCACTTTAGATGGAAAATATTTTCATTTTCCACCATTTTTCATGTACACCAATCAAACACACCCTTAGAAACTATTTGTGCCAATTGAAAGAAAAATGTAATTTACAATTTTATCCCCACTAATAAAGACAAAAAAACATGAGAGGGATCATTTGCTCCAATTTTAAAAAGGTTTTAACAGATTTTTGACGAAATCTGTCAAAAAGGACCAATTGCGCACTTAAATGGATAGGTTAGGGACTATTCTGTCAAAAATAAAAGGTTAGAGACCATTTGCGCGCTAATGGCATACGTTAGGGATTATTTGTGCCAATTTCCCTTGAATTAATGTTTTTTTGTAATTGCAGAGGTATGTTGGTCTTTTAGTGCTAAAATGTGACTTTAGAGCTCATAAATACAATAATAATGATCGGACTTGAATTTACCCAAAAATAAAGTGGTGTGTGTAATTTCCTATAATATTAATGGACCTGCAACTAATGCATCCGCCAATTCAATTGTTACACAAGGGCCAAAGAAATTTGCAGATGTTAATGGACTTTACTTTGGGCGGGCTTAACTTTTTACCTATGGTATTCATTTTGATAACTGTGAATAATTAAAATAACATTTTGATAAATAATAAAATTTTGTACAATTTACGTATATTAAGTCATAAAAAGATAATTTTAAGCAGCTTTTGTTATGTAATTGATTTGGTATGTGGACTAATTTAATGAATTTATAAAGTAACAATGTGATATATCTATAATTTTATTTTTTCTCACCATAATCTATTTTTATAATATCGCTCATTAGTTATTTTCTCTCACCAAAATCATGATAAGCGATCTAAATTGTGTGAGTATTCACCAATAATAAGTTTAGCGAATATATATATATAAACACTCGCATTACAAAACAACTTATTGAGCGTTATATAAACCACAAATTACTTACATTTATTTCACAGTATCGATAAATAGAGGTCACATGAATTGAATTCATGGTCGCATGCGTGAAATTTATTGAAATATTAAAATTACAAAAAAAAAAAAATCGTTAAGTCATATATTAGCAACCATACAAGAGATGTCACAAGATACTAATACTGAGTCAAACGTGCTGAAATTGATGCATTCACAATTATGCAACAGATGTCACATTATACTAATACGCGTCACACGAAATTTTTCCACTGAACATTATCATAAAATATAGAGCAAAATAATAAAGAGAGAGAAAGTCGCATGACACACAACAAAGGTCGCAATAATATTGAAGAGAAGAGTAACACGCATAATTCAAAGATCACACGTCACATTAGGGGTATGATTATTTGAATTAATTAATTAATTAAATATCTTATTATTCACAACATTTATTAATGACTTGATTTCTTAAAACAAAAATTTCGGGGAAGGGTTAGGTCTAAAATAGGGAGGAAAAAAAAAACAATTTAGCCTCAAATCGAAAACGAAGCACTCCAAATTTGGAAATTTTATCAAATATATGTTTTTTATGCCATACTAATGATTTATATTTTAATATATAGAGAAAAATCGGATCCCGAATCAAGAGATCATCTTCTCCTAATTGCTGCGTGTCATTCAACAAAAATGCCCCCTCCCTCCATCCAAAAGCCATTCAACAAAAATGCCCCCAAAAGTCCACCCCATACACAAAAGAAATGCCCCTGCAAACCCCTCCTCCGCCTCTACCTCCAATTTATTTTAACCCCACCCTACTTTAACCCTCCATTCCACTAAATCCACATATTTGTATACCACCAAACCTAACACTTCCTTATCGAATATATATTGTTCTTAAAATTTGACCAACCCAATCGCTTTTTTTACTTTTCCCATAGTAGCCACCATCTCAATCTATTTTTTATACTTCAAAACATAATCAAACGTTTCCAATCACTTTTGTTCTCTAAATTTATTTTACCAAATTTGTCGTTCACTTATTATTTTTCATATTTTTTAAAAGTTAGTAATAAATTATTATTATTTTTTCATTTATTTGTACAGATTTATTTTTTTGTAATTTCTACTTATTTTTTGTAATTTGGCCGGACCCATAGTATGCCGTATCATGTCTTTGGACTCACAATGACGCATTTCATGCTCGGACTCACAATACTCGATCACAGACACAACAATGCATCATATTCCCTAGACCCATAGAGTATGATGCGCGCTTTAACCCTCATCGATTACTTATTATTTCTAATGTAATATTACTTTCTTCTTTGTGTGTGTAACTTATCAATTGGAACAAATTTATTATGCACGCTTTGTTTATTTTTATTTTTTGAGCAAAATTTATTTGTTACTCAGATATAAACCAATTAATTAGTCAAGTTGTAATTTTAATAATAAAATTAACGTTAACTGTATTACTTATTATATGATATAAATAATAATTAATTCAATAAATATTATTATATACTTCATCCGTCCCACAAAGATAGACCCACTTTTTTTTTCACACAGATTAAGAAAACTCATTTAATGTAATTGAAATTATAAAAATTTCACACAATTTTTCCATTATACTCCTATTTAAGTTAAATAGAAATAAAAGATATATATATATATATATATATATATATATATATATATATAAAAACATGGAAAATGAAGGTTTAGAGAGAGAAAGTTACATGAAAAAAAAACATAAATGAAGGTTTAGAGAGAGAGAGAGAGTACATGGAAAAAAAAAAATGAAGGTTTAGAGAGAGAAAGTTATATAGATAGAGATAGAGAGAGAATTACATTGGGAAAAAGAAAAAAATAAATGAAAGTTTAGAGAGAAAGATATTTTGGTTGATAACAATGTAAATTAAATAAGGATATATTAGAAAAAATAAAAATTTAATATATCTTGTATAAAGTAAGTAGCCTACAATTTGGGACAGATAAATAAAGAAAACGGGTCTATCTTTGTAGGACGGAGGGAGTATTATATTTTTTTAAAACAAATATAATGAATATAATAATAAAAAATTTATTTTAATTTAATAAATTTAATTATATTAATAATATGGATGTAAATTTGATGGTAAATAAATAGGTGAGTGATTGAAGAAAGTGGGAGATGGAGGTTAAAGTAGGGGTTGGATTAAATAAATGGAGGGAGGGAGGGGTGGGGTGGGGGTGGGGTGGGGTTGGGGGTGGGGGTGGGTTGGTTTTCCGGAGGGAATGGGGTGGGGGTGGGGTGGGCTTTCTTTGGCGTATGAGGGTGGGCTTTTGGGGAGCTTTTTTTTTGTCGAATGGGCTGCGTGCATTCGGGAAGATGATCTGGTCCAGATCTTTTCTCTTAATATCCTTACAATAATATAAAAGTCTTAAATTTTTTCCTATTCATTTTTTCAGACAACACGTCGTCGTTTACAACTATCATTTGTTTTATTATTTCCTACTTCACTCATCTCTCTACCTTTTCTCAAGCAACATTTCCATTTGAAACTTGAAATTTAGTCATCTTCGTTGTTTCCATACTTTTCCATTGGAGCTTAGAATTCGACCAACGTTTCTATTTGAAACTTGAAATTTAGCCATCTTGTCTTCTTAGTGTTTCCATAATTTACATTGAGTTTAGAATTCGGACTTTCATTGTAGCCATTGTTTCCATTTGAAACTTGAAATTTAGCCATCTTCGTCTTCTTACTATTTCCATACTTTTCCATTGGAGCTTAGAATTCAACCATTTGTTTCCATTTGAAACTTGAAATTTAGCCATCTTGTCTTCTTAGTGTTTCCGTAATTTACATTGGAGCTTAGAATTGAGACTTTAAGAGATTGTAAGTGTATATTATTTGCATGACAATAACAAAATTTTGAAGCTTTATTGTCCATTTTGGGTCCGACGGACCGTCGTTTTACAATTATCATTTGTTTTATTACCTACTTGACCTCTCTCTACCTTCGTCTTCGTGTGTTTCCATACTTTTGGAGCTTAGAACTTAGACTTTCGGATCAAATATTTATGTGTACTTTGACATTTCTCCGTACATTCCGCGGGTTTATTTGTATGGGATTGCTTGATTGTAACCAAGCTCACTCACTTAACTTGACAACCAACCGAGTTGCTCGACGGCCCGTGCGTTGTTGCCGAGTGCTATGGGCAACCAACGTGGTTGCCGAGTATCTCGAAGAACCAAGTGGGTTGTTGCCGAAGCCAGCAACCACTTGTTGCCGAGTTATTGCGAGCCCACTGCGCTTCATGTTTTCAACTGCTTGGAGCTCTTGCTCAATTACTTGAAGTCGGGCTTGGATATCCATGGAAACCGAGCAACCAAACTCGAGCCACCTCACCAGTAACTGGTGTTAGCGTTTAGTGTTGGTGGTTGAGCAACATATCTGCACTAGAGTTTCTAGGCAACTATTTTTTAGCGAGGCTCACTAAATGATCAAGTTATATTCAATACCAAGTTACATTTTGCAAAGTTATATTCAATACCAACTCACATTTTGCATGTAGACTAGAGTTTTGTTTAAATTGGAGAGGAAATTCATATAAATACTTAAATGGACGGATGTGTAATTGTCAACGAGCCTTTGTTCGAAATTTTCACATATACATGTATGTATATCCACAATTACATATATTCATCTATCGGTAGCTTTGTATACAAATAAAGATTGAATCTTTTTGAGTGACAATTTAAGACCAATTGGTCACCTCTTATTAGAAGAAATCTTATTCACTTTGGGATTTCGGTTGAAATCCATGGCCAAAAGTGTAATTGCGGCATATCTATCTCTCTTCTTTTCCCTAAAATTTCTCTTATGTATATTCCACTATATAGAGATGGCACAAAAATAAAGTGGGTTCTTAAGGATTTCTCAGATTATTTAATGCATGAACAAATGTACTAGGAAAGAAAGAAAACCCAGAAAGTGACAAGACCAAGAAATAGAAAACTACTTGGATTTTAGATAAAAAGTGTTGTCATTTTGAATTATTATCATTATAACCCGACCATGAGCTTTGATAGGTTGAGAGTGGTCAACAAATTAGTAACTCGGCAACCAATGGTTGTCGAACTCGACAACCAAATGGTTGTCGAGTAAATTGTACATATTTTCATCTTAAATCCACACATAAATAATATATTTATTTTTGGTGTCCACGTTTTTTGTGCTTTTTGCCCTGTTCTTCTTGAAATAAGCAAATACACATTATAAGCAATGGCATTAAGTTAATTCATGAATGCTGCTATGCCACCGCAATCATACATTTTCTTCTTCTTCTCGCTTGATTCTTGTAATGGGGATTTTTGTTGTATTCACATTGCACGAGACCAAGGGTGTCCCAATTGATTCTATGGTTGAAAGAGTATGGAAGCAAAGATCCGTTGTGGAAGAAATTCTTCAATAGCGAGCGGGCAATGGATTTTGAACGTGATTTAGTAGAGCGGTTTATGGTGATTTTGAAGAAATTGTTGTTCGTCCTTGGTGAACAAAGTCTTGGTTTAATCGGAAATGGGTTGTAGTTTAATCAAGAAAAAGGAATAAATGGTGCTTAAGGCATTTGTTTTGAGTCAAATTGGATCAAACATTTCTTGGTCCAAATGGAAAAAGGACGCTGGGCCCGAAATTTTAATGAGCCTTCAAATATTTTTTTTTTTAAGTATAGATAACATGTGGTCCTTAATAGGTGGGCTCGGGCCCAGTGAGGCCACCCTAAATCCACCGATGACGAACCCTCATTTGAACACCCGAATACTACATTCAAGAAAAATATGTTTAAAATCAAATCTTTTATCGTTTTCGCTTGGTGGTGACATATAATTATGTCTATTTTTACTTATCAATATTTTGTGCGCTAATTGAATTTCAATATTTGCGTATATATATATATAATATACCATTATTGAAAAGTAACTCAATCTACAGATGAGGATCACGTCTGTATCATGGATTGAATATTACCATGATATTCGGGTGATCACAATGAGGAAGTACATCGCGGAAATAACGGTGTGACCTTTGGCCTTTTGACTCAAGGTTATTGGTTTTAATCCACAAGAGTATTCTTTTCGCTGTCGAGCATTTGATCCATGAGGACATTTTCGCCTTGAAGCCATCAAGCATCGGGAGAAACTCAAACTCACTCCCGGAGTTTGGGAGAAGACTTACAAGAAAACATCAATCCATGAACTGCTGTTACTACAAGTGCATTGGCCGAGGCAATTGTCCATGCGGATGCAACATTTTTTTCTTTTACAGCTTTACAATATTAAACAATGTTTCAGGCTTATAGGAGAGAAAATCTTTTATTTATTAATTCTACGAGTGTAGTGAAAGTTATTTCTATCACAAATCATAACTATTTTTCTCACTTTGTTGGCGTGCGCGTTAAGACCAATTTCATTCGTTCATTTATGACATCAATCAATGCACCGTTTGGATACAAATTCCATTAGTTTGACTTTCATGATTTACTGGGCACGGAAACTTGCTTGATCCTTTGTCATTGCTTCACCGCTTGGCGCGCGAATCTTTCCTGCTCGAATAACATTATTGCTTTTTCAAATACATTTCTGTGAATGGTTTGAGTATGTAAATTAATATAAATATTGTTTGTTTAACACAAGATTTGGCTTTTGAACAATGTTGAACAATTGATTGGCGATTATAGCCAATGAGCAAAGAATATTCACTGTTCACTTCTTTTTGGTCGGGCTCTTCCATTTCCTTTGTCTTTTCTTCTCATTTTTTCACAAATTTTTTTCTTTAGTTTATTTTTTGCTTGTTTTGCCTTTATAATTTTCACATTCAATTTTTTCATTAATCTTTTTTTTTATTTTAATTTATAAACAAATTGAATTTATTTTATTTTTTTATTTTTTATAATGTTGCCCAGAGTAAACTTTGACAACATTAAAATTTGAATTTGTTTTTTAAGTGTTGTAGCAATTACTGACAACATTGGATTTAATTTTTTTTTTTTTTACATATTAGGCATTGGCCCTTTTTATTTTTTTATTTTTTAGGATTTTTTATTTTTTATTTTTTACATGTTGTGTTGGCACATTTTTATTTTTATTTTATTTTAGAAATAATTGCATGAAAAGGTCCACTATGTTTAAAATCGTTGGTGGTTTTGTAGCATGGATTATTGACGGCTACTCCACGGTGATAATACATAGTGACAAAACATGGTTGTAGAATATCTCGTCCTAAATCTTTTATCGTCATAGGTTGCAATTTTTTCACTTTTAATAGAAAAGTGAGAATAAGTAAAACAAGTTTTCTATGTAATTATCCCTATTAGAGTTATTTCTCCAATGATCGTGGATCTATGATTAATCTAATGTTTCAATCTACTAGTTAGATCACATAGTTATGAATACTTTCACTTATTTGTTGTGATCTTTGGCTTAAATGCAGAGTACGGTTCCTTGAATCCATACTTTGTTGATCATTGGTGTAAATCATAAATTTAGCATCGAATGGAGGCATTATTTTCTACACTAGATTATTGGTGAAATTAGTCACAATCATGGTGGTCGTTTCAACCAACAAAGCCTTGAAATCAAATGCAGTACTTTCCAAGTCTTGCAAATTTGGTAGAAAGATTGCCCAATTGATGCACTGTGAACACCTCATGAGAATTATCACGATTGCTTTCATCTAGAATTGGAACCTATATTGGCACATTCAAAAGTGAGAATTGAAGACAACCAATTGGACCTTGTCTAAGTGAGATTTAACTTTCCAACGTTAAGTTCCAGAATCCACAATGAACTTGGGATGAATGGTACAATTCTTCTCTTCTCTTTATTGCAAATGTAACCCAAAGATTAATTAATTGTTATAACACTTAAAGATGGTATTAGTTTGGAACATAAACTAGATTTTGGTGTGTGTTTTTTTAAAGTTTAGTAGCAACATAGATTTTCATTACTTTTTATTCCATTATCTTATAAGCAAATTGTACACAATTCTAAATTTCTCTACATTTTCAAATTGTCAAGACCCGTGTGTTTGGTACACATTATTATTGAATAAGACTAGACAATATAGTAATAAGATTGAGTCGGGGACGCGGATCTAAAGGGGACTTTCTTGGAGTCCCTTAGCCAAAAAAATTTTTTTTAGTATAAATTTTTTTTTTTATATAGAAATTTTATTTTTCTTAGATTGGTCTAAATTTTTTTTTTTTATCCGCCGTTTGAATCTGCTCCTGGATTGAGTATAATTAATCAGATTTTAGCTTATTTTTGTTTATTACTACTATGTACTGTTACCAAATTTTACTTATCAAACATACAAGAGTTGCACAAGATTTTTATTAGAAGAAGTGATTTGTTATGAAATTTTCATTTTTTCTAAACTATAATTCATAATTGTAAGTTTGTATCATTTTATTTGTTCTATGACCACTTCATATTTTGAGGCTAATTATTCCAATTTCCAATAATAAAGTGATTGATTTATTTTGGTAAATATTTTATATATTATAAGTAATGGATCTTACGAAATGTGTGGATGAAAAATAAGTAAAACTTGTAGATCCTACAAAATGTGTGAATAATAATAATGTTTCTTTCGATTTATAAATATTTATAAACAGATAGTTTCTAAAATAACTAATTCCTATATCAAAATTTGTCAACCCACGTCTAATCAATCAAAATGTGCAGCAATTTTGCATCTCGTGCTAGACCATAGCCCTACCACTAAAACCTAATTGATTAGTTAGTGACACTATTCTCGTTTAGATCTTCTTGTATATTTTTTTAAAAAAAAAGTTGAACTCCAACCTTGAGAGCTCCACCGACGTTGTCCTAGGTCTTTGGTGGAGGAGGTAAATCGCAGGATGTGCCTCCAGGAGCTAGGGTGGAGAGCTTATGGATAAGCTGTTTCATTAAGTAACCATATAGTAGAATTCCCACTCATGACGATGGAGACACAAATCCAATATTTCCGGATTCTTGTATATTTTAACATTCACTATATGCTTGGTATGCTTATTATAAAATTTATTAATTTTTTAGTGAACATCTAGTTATCAAAAACCCTTCAATTAAAGATATTTTTAGTCTAATTCGATTTGATGAGCCCTTTTTAGATAGATAGAAAAAGTTTAAAAAAGAGTTATGAATTTCATCCTAACGTTTATTATTCTATCTTGAACATCATATTCATTACTTTACTAAACTGTTCACTACTACTACAAATCTGTTCAATTCTCATTTTACTTTTAAAGATCGATCATTTGTAAATTTGTGTTCACTCCAATCGATCACACTTTGACATGCTATCGGTATATACAAACACAGGCAAAGGGACCCTCTATATGTGGATGGGCATGGATTAGGTTTGACTTGATGATAAGCACACAATGTGACATCATGATTAAGGAAAGTAATACCCAAAAACTTGATTTACTGTAAAGGATATGCATGGCAACGGAGGTCCTTCAAATAATTATTATGAGAGAGTATCTTAGAAAGCTGACTTAAAATGCCTCACACTTTTGCATTATCTTTTGAGCATCATCATCTATATCTCTCCACTAATTTAGATTTAAAATTTTTTTTGATTAATTTATATAAGCACTAAGCTCATAAGATTCTATTTTGTGTTCCCTAAATCATAGTTAAGGTGGTGGATTAGTTAAAGTACTCTGGATTATAGGAAAATGAGAAGGCCATGTAATGATGTGCAATTATATTAATTTATATGCACGTTGTCCTTACGATTTATTAGATATTCATGAGTGGACGAGGTTAGGCGAATTTTTAAAACTGAAGTTAAAATTTTATGCAAGATATTTCACTATTTGATTGTCTAACGTGTATGTAAAAGTGTGTTTCAATGAATACGTTTTTTTCATGGGCGCGCGTGGAGGCCAGTTGACACGAAGTGATTGGACAATGATATGAGTCCTGGATTGTGCTTACTTATGATCAATCTCAACTGTTGGTGAATATCAAGTATTGAGATTAAACGTAGTGAGTTAAGTGGCCATTAAGGTCACTCTAATTTTACAGGTGATAAAGATCAAAGAAAATCTACGATATCTTTTTTCTTTCTCTTGGTAGATAATTGCATAACTTAGAATTTTCAACTTCTATCCTTGATAACTTTATCGAGTATTGAACCTGAACGTGTCAAATAGTGTTTATGGTTGAAAGGTATATTGCTTGAGTTGATTTTTTTTACAAGATACTACAACTATATTTACAGATAGTCAAAGTGCTTTATTATGAAAGGTCTAAATACATTGAGGTGAAGTATCACTTCATTAGAGAAATATTAGCTGCACATAAAGTTAACTCGTTTAAAATTCTTACTAATCAAAACCCTACTGATATGGATGTAAAAGTATTTGTAGTGTTTAACAAATGTCTGTCAATCTTTAGGGCTTATTTGACAAAACTTTTGATAAAAATTTTTAAAATTTTTAATAGAAGTTAATGTAACGTGTGGTTGAAAAATTGATAAAAATTGTAGGTCTTTTGAAATTTGTGGTTAAAATTGAAGTTGAAAATTAATAAAGTTTTAGTAATTTTTTTTATCAAACAAGGGGTTAATCATGATAATGGGAAATCCTTTTTTATGAAAATAGCCACTTAGGGACATGATCACAATGCAACCAGGAACAAGGTAAAGGTAATGAGTTAGTGAACCAAAGTGAAGAATGTGAAAGTGTGTTCACTAACACGTTTTTCCCACATGGCTCGATGGAAGCCGCTTAACACAAAGTGATTGGACAATGATATGAGTTCGGATTATGGTAACTTTATGATCAATCTCAAGTGAGTTAAGTGGTCATTAAGGTCACTTAGATATCTCGTTCTATTACCATAACTTTCTCTCACTTCTCTCTCGTCTCAAATTCTTTGAATATATATTTTTTTCTCAAAAGTTCTACTTATGTGTTGACGTTTTATGGCTAGATTCACATGCCCATCATCAAGGCTATGATATTGTTTTCTTAGCTTGGATTTACGATTTGGAAAATCTTCTTGAACTATATTTTTCTTGTTTTTAGAGTGAAATTCTAGTTTTAGAGGGTGTTTGAAAATTATTGATTATGAACACGGGAAACTTGGTTATTGTTCTCTTGGAGGGTATGGGCCGTGACTCTATTGGCATTAACATGAGCCTATTTGTGTTCATGGTTGGATTGAAGCAAGAATTCACAAAGTGTTGTTGCTTACACCATTTTTAAGAGAACGTATTTGGAGTTATATTCCCTACAGTGCTCCACTTCATTTAGGAACATGGTTTTGTAAAGAACTTTCGAATGGGTTGATTATATGCTGGTTAAGTGTTGACGTTGTTTGTTTTTGTAGAACTCACTCCAACGACCTTCCCAACTCATCCCCTAATAAAAACACTTAAAACATTGTTTGCATAATTTAATAAATAAATATCACGAGACTATTAATTTCTATAATTTATAATTTTTTTTTATTTTGTTTCTTTACATAGTAGAAAGTCGTAAGAGAGTTTTTTTTTTTTAATTATAAATTTTATTATTTTTTATTCAAAATATTAAATTTTGATTGACCATGTATTATTAAATTAAGTCACTTAATTTTGCTATAAAACTCGTTTAACAAAATAATTGCAAAGTGCCTCTAGTCATATTCTAATGAAAAAAATGAAAACGTAACAGAACATGTAATTTTATAACGCAGCACCATAATTTAAATACAACACAAAATTTCAAAAATTAGGTTGGAAAAAGTTTGCTTTGTAGTTGACTTACCCTAAAAAGTCAGCCAAGTTTAGGGGTGTAAAAATGATTCACTTTAGTAAGGAGTGTTTATTAGGATTCTCTCTCTTAAGTCTTAATGGAACTCTACTCATTGCAATGAGGCTCTCTCTCCCTCTCTATATGTGTGTGTGTACGCACTACTCTCTCTCTTTTGCTGAAATTCTGCGATTCAAATTTTTTATATGAATTTAATTTTTTATATATTAGTTTGGTCTAAAAAAAATTTTAACCACCATCCCGATCAACCTAGTACAAACACAAAACACACAAAAAGTTTGTTTGAAGGCATGCCTATTCTCGAAAGAAATCGAATAAAATTTTGTGTGATTGTATTGTTCAATTTTATCTAATATTGTTAAATATAAACTTAAACGGCCCTAACCAGAGAGGGCAGCTCCATTAGAGAATAGGGTTCTGTGCAAGAATATTTGAAAATTAGGGGGAAAAAGTTAGCTTTGTAGTTGACTTGCCCTAGAAAGCCTGCCAAATTTTGAGGTACTAAAAGGGAATCCCTTTAGCAAAGAGAATTCTCTCTCTTAATAGATCTCTCTACTCATTGCAATAATCTCTCTATTGCAATAATCTCTCTCTCTCTCTCTCTCTATTGCAATAATCTCTCTCTCTCTCTCTCTCTCTCTCTCTCTCTCTATATATATATATATATATATATATATATATATACACAGACACACAGACACACAACACACAATACACAAAAAATAAAAATAAAAAATAAAAATAAAAATAAAAATTAAAGTTAGGTTAGGAGGCATGTGTGCTCTCAAAAGAAGGGTGGGGTGAAATGAAAAGGAGTCACTATCTTGGTTCCTAGTTGATGTTCTTTTTATGAGGGAGGGAATAAACTTTCTTTTGCACCTTAAAAAAGACACAGCATTTTTCCTTTTAAAAGGTTGTCTTTTTGAAGTGGGAATACAGAATCATGTGTTATTATCAAGATTCCCCCATTCACAATTCTTGCAACTAAACATTTTAATCAACATTATTATGTATTCCCATGCTTGATATGTTTTTCGATATTTGATATGCGTCAACATAACACGTTGTCGAATAAATCGAACACAATATCTTATTCGACTATGCATTTATTGAGAATAAAGTTAGTGGTTTCTCTTTTAATTTGTTATGCTTGAATTTTCTTTGTTTTTAGGTATATTCTTCAAGCATTGACTTCTTGTAGTGACATGGAGAGAATCATTCAAGAGTCCAATTAGGCATATATTCTACAAAATCTACTTAATTTTTAATTATCCACAATCCACTTAAAAATTTGATAGATATCCTTAACCCTATAATTTCTTTGTTTATTTTAATTTGTGTATAAAAGTAATTTATTTAATAATTGATGTCAATTAATTAACTCGTAATAAAAATAATTTTTATGTAAAACATGACTATTTTTAGAAAATATTCATAAATAAAAAAAAAAAAAAGGCGATATTGTATGGTTCGAAGAAACTATCAGTATAACTAAAAATAATATAAATATAAATTTAATTTATATGTCATATTTATATAGAAAAGGACTTCTTTATAAAACTATTTTATGATAACTATATAGAAAATGACTTCTTTCACCAAAAATATAATAATACCATATTTAATGGTATGAGTCACAAGATATATTTTTTTGATGTTCGATAAAAATAAAGTAGCACCAAATAAATAAAACTTTCTACCATATAAATTCTGACATGACCTGTCGTTGAAGTAATGTTAGAAATTAGAACTTCACAATTCGTGTCATTTTCAATAATCTTCATCATCAATTTATAGTATACCATGAATTAATAATTCATCATTGAATGATTGAATAACTTAGTATATGTTTGGAGGTGCTTAAATTAAACTTCCAAATTTAATTGAACATATTTTTTATCTACATATTTCATAAGACCCACAACTTACAATCCACTTTTTATTTACACATTGCGTTCACTAACTTATAAATATAAAGACTTAAAAATCCCTCTCGAAGTTCAAAATAACTCATTTTTTTTCTTTTTAACTACGTAAAATTTGAATTTTTTATGTAAGTCATTCTTATATATTCTCCCGTCTCATAAAGATATTCTTATTTTTATTTTCACACACATTAAGAAAATATAGTTATTATAGTTGGAACAATAAATTTTATTTACGTTTTTTTAAATATACTCCTACAATTAATATATAATAATTCGTATTTGTTGATAACAGAATACATCATATTAAAAAATTAAGAAATTAATTATACTATCAACAAAAAAAATACTATAATTTGAATAAATGAATAAAGAATATAAATCTTAATTTTATAGGACGGAGAGACTATTATGCAATCTATAGAATTCTTTACGACTCTCATGATTAAGCTTTCCTCATAGACATAGAAAACCAATGTTGAAACATAAGTTTTGATAGTTGCAAAATTGTTTAAGCCTAATTTTGTGGACCAAATAAACAAAGTCCTCGAGTGCCAAAACTTTGACCCAAGGTGCCGAATTCG
The DNA here is from genome assembly GCA_023638005.1 of Forsythia suspensa. NCBI lineage: Eukaryota > Viridiplantae > Streptophyta > Magnoliopsida > Lamiales > Oleaceae > Forsythia > Forsythia suspensa. The sequence continues at coordinate 29,814,912 of CM042674.1, read as the reverse complement.
ATGACCTTAAAAAATATACAATAATATGACAAATTTTAAGTGTATCGCCTTAATCAAAATACTTTGTCCTGTAATGCCAATTGATTAAGGATGTTTGACTAAATGTTAAAAAAAAATAAAAAAATATTTAAAAATTTTACTAGTTTAAAGCTTACTTTTTAATCTTAGGCCAACATGCATGGTTGAAAAAAACCATGAACCAATTGGGAAAGTTCGATGCATTTATTTGATTTTATATTACACCATATCGACTCTCCTAATTTTCTTCGAGACTTGAGACGTCTATACCAACTTAAAAAATATCGATCACTATTTGTAATTTGATAATGAATTTGTTCTACGAAATTTATTTGGTTTCAAGAAAGGAAAAGTAAAAATGTAAAATAAAAGAAAATTCAAAGTAATTGATAAGTAAGTGGTCAATGTCAACAAGATGACTCAAGAGCACGTGTGGAGAGTAGTAATGAAATCATGTGGTAAATACATCATTAGAAAAATCCCACCATTTGACCCTTTGATGCCCAACAAAATTACTTATAAGTCATCATGGTCTACCCTATGGAATTATTTTTCTTCAAGTGTATTCAACAACATGTCCAAAAACGAATAATGCCATAATCCACTTTCTTCAAACAATTTGACATTATAATATTCAAAACATATCTACAGAAGATTAATCCGACGATGAAAGCAACTTCTATATCTGTCCCACACAATAATATTTAAATTTAGTTGATATAATAGATTGTACAGAATTTTAAAGAATCTTATATTTTTCCTCCTTACTAATAGTAAATGAAGGAAGTGGACTAATTACAAATCAATAAATAGTACTAACAATGATTTCGCATATTGGAGAAATATCACTTTCGTAGTGTGTTATGATATCAAATAATAGATTTTAGATTTTAAAGTTCTATTTCATGGAAATTCGTCTTTAAAGATTGAAATGGTGATTATGATGTCATGAATATTGCAATCTCACCGTTAAGGTGATTGCAAGTACTACTATATTAAGTTTGAATATATTTATAGCACGTTGACAATTAATTATATAATTTAATGAATTATTTTTGTCACGATTACCTAAATTTCTTGAAACAAATATGTCAATCCGACTAGCGAAAAGCAATTGAAAAAGAAATGCTTTCTCGTACAAATATATTGGAATTTTTGTCCAATCTACTACAACAATTAGGACAAAATTGTAGAAGATTAGTACATAGTTTTCATTGTACTAGATACGTAGACAATATTTTAATTTTAAAAATAATTTATATATATATATATATATATATATATATATATATTAATTAAGACAAAACTCTCAAAAACGTAATTTATACATAATTATACCACGTATAATTTAACAAAAAGAGTTAAAAAAATTAAAATGTTGAGCATGGAATATTTTCTACAAATTATTTCAGACAAAACTACAAGCAAATTCAAGGTCAAAACCCACAGCCCATCAAACAACACACAAAACAAACAGCAAAAGGTCAGCTCACGTCTCTCCATTCATTTAGCATTATTCAACTTCTCTCTATATCTCTCTATAATGGCCGCAAAGAAGAGTAAAGCAACTTCACTCCTCTTCTCCTCTCCCTATTTCTGACCTTTTACTTCTCATATATTTCGAGAACAAGGACAATAGTTGCTTTGTCTATCTTGATTTTCGTGTTTTCTTGAAGAAAATAGTTTATTTTCTACTTCTTTTGCTCTTTTAAGAAAATCCCATTTCTAAGAATAGCCCTTGTTTTGATCTTACTCATTTTCTTGAAAAGGGTTGTTTGTTCTCACTTTGAAGACAGACCAATTACAAGAGAATAGCGTTATTAAAACTTGTTTTGGGGTTTAGGTGTGAGATAAGTTATAAATGGGGAGTAAATGGAGGAAAGTAAAGCTTGCCCTTGGTTTGAATCTGTGTGTGTATGCTCCAAAAAATAATATAGCTGATAATGATGAGGAGGATGGATCTTTGCCACCGTCTTCTGATAGGCACTCAGACGCCGCTCTGCTGTCACCGGTGGCAGACTGAACTCCGCTCCGCCGACGCCGGGGTCGAATAGGCTGAAGTTTTCGAAGAGCTTGAGTAGATCTTCTTCTAAGGTCTATTTGCTTCTTGAGCTTCATTTATTATTTGATATTAGGTTTCAATGTGTGTTTATGAGCTTTTTTCTTCATGTTGATTGCTGTTAGTTGTGTGTGGTTACTAATAGATGGAGATGGGTAATTAAATTTGTTAGGAAATTCTGGGTTTAATATGGATGCATTGAATGGAAGGGTTTAAGCATTCGATGTGTTTGGAAGCTGAGAAATAAAGAATCTGTTCATATAAAAAGTTTGAGCCCCAGGCTAAATCTGATACCTTTCGTTGATGAAAAATGCACATAAACATCAATTATTTATAGCTAATTTGAGTTTGTTGTGTTTGTTCACTATATTTTGGAAGCTGGACAAACATGAATGTTAAAGGTTTCTTTTTCGTGTCTGATATGTTTTTTAGAGGATATAAAAGTAGCTGAAGATGATCGAGCCTTTACAGATCAAATAATATGCTTTATTGGCTCATTTGATTTTTTTTAAAGAAAAGCTATGACATTGATTGAAACTTGGAAAACCATAACTATTTTGAATCTTTTTTGTACTTTTAGGACTAATTCAATTTCATATCTAAATGAATATTGTTGCTCATTGCGGTCATCGTTTTGCTTCTTCTCTGATGTTGTCCTTAAGTTTCCTTTTTTTTCCTCCTATCCCTTGATTTGTTTTTATTCTCTTTTAATTTTTTGGACGTGTGGAGGACGTGGATAAAGAAGTGGAAACTTTGATTGCACCTTTCAAGAGTTCGATGGTTATTTTTGGATTTATATAATTTTATTCATTGTGGTTTTGCAATATCAGATTTTCAAGGTGTTGTCTTATTCATGGTTTCTATGGTAAAAACTGGGGAAAAGATGTTGTAAGTTCTATGCAGGAAATGTGGGGAAAAGGAGTTGTGGATCTAAGAATGGTTTCTGATTCATGGTCTTGTATTCTCATATTTTGTGTAGAGTTCTGCTGTGCCTTGAGTAGTGAAAGTTTAATGCTTTAGAGAATGTTTGATTAAGCTGAAAAAAAAAAAGTAAAGTTACTTTGTGACCTTTTGTTCCAAAACATGTTTGGATGTGTTACCTTTTTCTTACTTTTAAGTAAAAAAAAAAAGAGTTATTTATTTTAAGGTAACTTTTTTATTACTGTCGCAATAAGTAACTTAATTATTTTCAACTTTGACCAATAAAAACGTATTTAATTCTAACTTACTTATTTACTATTAAGTTAACCCTTTAAGCTTACCCAAACATGCTCTTAATCTCATACACGCGTTTAAGAACTTTCATCAGTGTTTTGATTGGTCCATCATCACCAATGTGCTATAGGAGTATTTATGTTTTGTTTGGCCTGTACTTACTGCTGGTTTTTGTTTCTTCTTTAATGGCAATAGCGGATTGCGAATTAGGTATCTTGTTGCATAAAAGTTTTTTCTCCTTGTTTTCTTTTTGTATTTTTAAGATAATATTGAAAACTTGGTCGCATTGTGTCTCTGCGAGAAAAAGGTTGCAGGCCTACGTTTATGTCTCATCTCTTGGAAAAATAATATTTTGTTGCTGCCACTTTTGTTGACCATTTAATTACAAAATATTTCTTTTATGCGTAACAGACAAAAAGTTTGGTATTACAGAACAAAATTTTCCTTGCAAGGTCCGAGCCTGGATCTAATTGAAAACACTAGTGATGATGGAACACTCTTGATCCCTTAAATATAGAGGCACGTATTGGTCCCAGGAATTTTGCATTATCCAATAATGCAAAAATAAATTTTTTTTTTAAAAATGTCTGCAATTTCTTTCCATCTATATCACCCAAAGAATGGCTATTACTTCTGCATTCCAAGTGACACGATCTTCCTAATTGTTATCTATGTTAAGGTCACCCAAAATGCTGATAAGAAAATATCAATTATTTAACTTCCTCAGTGTGAATTTATAGTTCAATTGGTGGTTTTCGCCGTCTCATGTTAAATATGTAATGTGTTAGCATTCATGAGCTATGTTGGCATGGTTTCTTTTTATTTATATTAAGATGTTTTTCTATTTTCTTGAAATATTAGGAGGTTGACAAAATAGTAACTAATGTTTGTCTGTTTACCTTTTAATGGTCATCCTTTACGAGGTTAGAAATACTTTTATTCAAACTGATTTTATAGTCCATATTTTTCACACTCGCTTTTGTTTTTATTTTCAGAAAACCTGCTCAATTTGTTTGACATCAATGAGACGAGGAGATGGCCAAGCTATATTCACTGCTGAGTGTTCGCATTCCTTTCATTTCCATTGTATTGCTTCAAATGTGAAACACGGCAACCAAATTTGCCCAATTTGCAGAGCAAAGTGGAAAGAGATTCCCTTGCAAGGTCCGAGCCTGGATCCTCCCCTGGGAAGGGCGCGAGTCAATCCCGTCGATTGGCCCCAAAACAATGCTTTGATGACAGTAATCCGTCGATTACCACCTCGTTCAAATTCTAGTAGAAATGTTGTACCACTATTTCAGGCTCCTGAGCCAGCAATCTTCAATGATGACGAATTGTTGGATCATGAAATTGACTCCACCGAGAAAAGCTCTTCAAACAAGAGTCTTGGGGATTGTAACGAACAAAGAAAAGTTAAGATGAAGACATTTACGGAAGTTCCAGCAGTCCCACAGTCTAACACTTTTGACAAATTCACTGTCTTGATTAATCTAAAAGCTCCTGCATCGAACTCTTGGCAGAATCCTTGCAGAAACCATGCTAATATGCCCCAAATCTCTCAAACACCTCGAGCCCCTGTTGATCTTGTTACTGTTCTTGATATTAGTGGAAGCATGGCAGGCACTAAACTTGCATTACTAAAACGAGCTATGGGATTTGTTATACAGAATCTCGGTCCCAATGATAGGTTGGCAGTCATTGCTTTCTCTTCAACAGCCAGACGCCTCTTTCCCCTTCGCAGGATGTCTGAAACAGGACGGCAGCAAGCATTACAGGCTGTTAATTCTTTAGTTGCCAATGGAGGGACAAATATTGCTGAAGGTTTGAGAAAAGGTGCCAAAATAATGGAAGACCGGAGGGAAAAAAATCCAGTCGCCAGTATAATATTATTATCTGATGGGCAAGACACGTATACTGTCAGTAATACTGGTGGCAACCAGAATCAACCAAATTACCAATTGCTCCTACCTGTTTCTATGCACCCTGAAGATGGTTCAGGTTTTAAGATTCCGGTTCATGCGTTTGGGTTCGGTACAGATCATGACGCGTCATCCATGCACTCAATTTCAGAGATTTCTGGAGGGACATTTTCTTTCATTGAGACTGAAGGGGTGATCCAGGACGCATTCGCACAGTGCATTGGAGGCCTTTTGAGTGTTGTGGTGAAGGATCTGCAGCTACGTATTGAGTGTCTTCACCCGAGTGTCCATCTTGGTTTTTTAAAAGCAGGGAGTTACCCCAACCACGTCTTGTCAGATAGACGTACAGGATCTATAGATGTTGGAGATCTCTATGCGGACGAGGAGAGAGACTTTTTGGTTTCAATAAATGTCCCTGCTGCATTTTCAAGTAATGAAACAATGTTGTTGAAGGTAGAATGTGTTTACAATGATCCCTTGACAAAAGAAACGGTCACCTTAGAAGGTGAAGAAGTTAGAATTAAGAGACCTGTAGTGGCTGGACAAGACGAAGTGTCAATCGAAGTGGACAGGCAGCAAAACAGGCTTCAAGCAGCAGATGCAATGGCACAAGCACGCACTGCAGCTGAAAACGGAGATTTGGCTTTTGCTGTTTCTATCCTCGAGAACTGCCGCAAAATGTTGACAGAAACCGTGTCGGCTAAATCTCGTGACAGGCTCTGTGTTGCACTTGACGCCGAGCTCAAGGAAATGCAAGAGAGGATGGCAAGCAGACACGTGTACGAGGCTTCGGAAGGGCATATATATTGTCGGGCTGAGCTCACACTCGTGGCAGAGAGCAACAGCAAGAGGGGATTCTACAGATGGTTCAAGCCTTGTGCAGGCCTATCAAACCCCTTCAATGGTCGAGATGGTTACTCGTTCTCAGGCCACATTGTTAGGCAGTCCTTCAGCTCAAAGGCTTCTTCGACCAGTGTTGTCGTTTTCATCTCGACCAAGGCCGAGGTGATGCTGCATCCCTATCGTCTCCGCTTTGGTTTCTTTCTTCCTTTACCACGATTGAGCTTCTTTTGGGGTGGTGTCGAGTCAAGAAACGAATGAATATTTGTCTCGATATTGTTCGGGCCTCTCTAGTAATGTAAAGAAATAAACTGAGTAAGGTGTGCAATATAATTTGGGAAGGAAGGAACACTAGCTAGGTTCACAACTAGTTTCATCTCTTCTTGTCATTGTTGGGGTGATGTAGATAGGAAAATATGGTTTTGTCTTTTGAGAAATTGGGTATAAGTTTGTAAGTTTGGAGATACTCCTGGTGAACTATCAGCTTTTAATATAAGATAATTGTAATGTATTCCCTACATATTTATGTCAATTTTCCAACTCTTCCCTGCCTAAATCCCACCCCAAGACACACGCACACATACACACACACACAAAGGCATTTCTTTCTTTCTTTTTTACTTTTCAATCGTACCTAGCTTTGTACAGTTCAACATATCAAACACACGTGAAACGCGAGTTCAATGGATAGCATCATCAAGGAATGTTTTAGATAACAAAAAGATGCTGCAATCAACAACGCATAAAGCCTCCAAAAGCATGTCAACTCATGCTAATAAAAAGCTGAGTTAATTCAAATAAAAAGAAAAGCATAGAAAAAAAAAAAAGAAAAAGCAAGCATGAAGCTGACTGCCAATTTGAATTATGAGTTGACTTGAAATTTTGAGGATGAATAAAAAAAAGAAGCTTGAATATCTTTTGTTATTCACTTTTGATGTAAAAAGCTTGCACCAAAATCTTTCATGGATTTGGAATGTCTTTAATCTTTTCCATCTTTTTCCTGCATTTATCTTTACAACTTTCAGTTTGGTGAACAGTTGGAAAGAATCTTATGAAGAAGCTATACAATACATGCATTCTTCACTTTATCTTTATATGTTTCTTGGGTGAAAAGAATAGTGTATAGGTATAATATTTAGGTTAAACACATATATAATTGCATTCATGATTCATCTCATCTGTAGAATATATATATATATATATACAAGAGAAACAAAGCACTATCAAGTTAAGTAGAATGACATAATATATACAAATATGAGAAAATATTCGGAAGCAGTTGCGAGTTGGTCACCAGATTATGGAGAAATTGATATGTTATTCTACCAAAAATGGAAGAAGCAAATGATGCAGAAATTGGAGGACTCAAACCGGGTATTTTCTTCCTCAATTTTCGGTTGAATTAAGAAATAACAAATTTATTTTGAGGAGAAAAAATAGAATTCTAATAAAAATTACACAAAATTAATTAATAAATATGTGTTATAGTCGAAATGCCTGATTTTTTAAAATATTTCAAATCTACCTGATATCTAATAATGTGACATTAAAGACGGGTATATACCAATTTTTTTCCTTTATTCAAATTTCGTGAATTTAAAAAGAGAGAAGAGAACAAAACACAATATTTCATAGTTTTATTATTTTAACTTTCTTCACATTGATTGAGATGCTCATAGATAAATAATTTTTTAAATGATTTAAATTTTATTTAGATAATTTTAGTTTGTAAGGTCCATTTTTTCATTGTTTTGGTTTATTTATGTAAAATGAGCAATAAAGATTGAGAGTAGCATTCGTAATAGATAACTGCGGAAATTAGAAAAATTACAAAAATAGCACTAAACAGATCGAAAATTGACTTGGGGACACTATTATTATCTGAATATAAAGTTTACATTGAATAGATAGTAGGGATTACTGAAATTTGTGGAAATTTATAATTTGATTGTTATATCTTATAATTTTGCAGAGTATCAAGACACCAAAAAACGACTGCAAAATTGTAAAACATATATAGACTCCTGCATCTTTTCAAGAAGGACAAATCTTACAAAATATACGTTAAAGACCTATTCTCCATACATGGACATTCTTCTTGTTCATCTATGCATTCTCCTTAAATCATGAAACTCGTAACACTTATCAGGGAGGTCTTCATTGAGTCAAACCAATTCAACTAAAGCTTATAAAGATTGTCTTCATGCTAGAATCAATCTTGGTCTGAATTGGTTCTTGAAGTGTTAAAGATTTTAAGTGAGTGCACTTGAAACTTGAAAGACTAACTTCAACACACTTGATGGGTGAGCAATTCACACGAGTTGAACAACGTATTGAAGAAGATGAAGCACGGCTTGTTATTCTCGATACGTGGGTGGTACTACCGGTTATAACTTGGAGTGGTGATCAAAATCATGCTCCGAGACATTGAAGACAAGTGATACAAGGAGAATTTATTTATTTTTCTATTCTGTCAATTTAGTTTAAATCTAACGTTGAGTTGTATTGTTTATGTTCTGTCAATTTCTGTTCCGTCATTTTAGCATAAATCTAACGTTGAGTTGTATTGTTTTAATTTACTTTTGTGCATGCATATTCTGCTGTCCAAATTAAAAGTGATCCAACAAGCTTCAATAGTCCTTGCATGTTGAAATTATTAAATAATTTATTTCGTTTAAAAATTGCGTTTAAATTAGGTAAATTGATAATCTGTGTTAGAAAATTAAAATTAACGTCTAAACATTTAACTCGATTGTCGCTATAAACATCTCGAAATTTAAAATTTACATACGTAATATATTCAAACCCTTCTAAATTGTTCTATCCTTAATCTAAATCCTTACAAAGAACCCAGAAATTTGAAGCCAAAAATGGAGTGAGCAAAATGCATAAAAGACTTTTTCTTTTCTTTTTCCAACAAGATAATAATTGGGTAGATAATACATGACATAATCCTGCTGTTGGGAAAAAGTGAAAAAGGTTTGAGGAAATTATGATATAACCTAACGATTATGACACCACCACAATTTGACCTTTCAATAATAATAGAAAGGTGAGGTTAAAAGTAAAAAAGAAAAGAAAAAAAATCATAAAATCATTGTCACGCATTTATGAAAAATTGCATAAAATATAAATATTTTGTTATGATGGTTTAACATGGTAGGTGTTAATTATTTATGAAAATTGTTGTCGTATTAGACATTTGAAATAAATAGAATTCGTTTGCATTTGAACGGGTCAATGATGTAACTCAAATAAATAAGTCTAATTTCTCTTAAACGGTTTCATCTTTCAATCGAAATGGTTCGAACGTATAAATTCTTGAAGATATAACTATCTATAGTATTGTATATATAAAATTATTGGTGACTAGGTAGGTAACAAATTATATACAAAATACTAATTTTGTAGAACAATGTTGAGAGTTAAATTCAAATGAACATTACGAACACTATTTGAGGTAATTGATTATTATAAAAATATAAGTTTTCGTTTTAAAAGACACTCTCAACTTTATTTTATACAACACATTCCCCGTTAATGATTTTTAAGGTTTTTTAGAAAAATAGTTGATTAATACCTAAATTATAAAAAAAATTAAAAGAAAAGTTATCTTACTGAAGGAAAAATCTTTTTATTTTCAGATTTTAATTATTAAAATAAATTAATATTCACCAAAAAAATCTATAATTTTCGACTTGTTTGTTTGTTTTTGCAATCCAATATAGTTTCTATTTAGAGGCTTGAATTTGCAGGATCAAATGATTAAATATGATTAAGTGGTTTATGATCATTATCATTTAAATTAGGAATGCCATGTCATAAAAACTTTACCAATAAAAGTTGATATAGATATACTAACAAATGATTTTATATTTGGTGCATTGGATATGACAAAATAACTGATAAATTTTGTAGATGTATTGTTGGGATTTTTTATTTCAAACAAATCATAGGGCAATGAGAATTAAATAGGTCGATTTAATTAAATATTGTAGACTCGGTCAATGATCAAAAATTTATTATATTGTCTAATTTTCAACAATTAGACAACTCAATTACAAAGATGGGTCAAATCACTTTATTGTCAATTTTGAGTAATGGGTCTCGACCCAGTTACTCGGCAGATCGATTCTAAGTAGACCCACATTTGAGCTCTTAACCCCATATATACACACACGCATATACACATTCATCTCCTTTCTGCAAACCGGCAACCTCTTATCTGCTTGGCCAAAATTCCGGCCTCTCTCTTCTTCTTTGTGAAGTTTCGCCTTTTCTCTTTTGTGTGGAATTTTGTGGGTTGCTTAGGAGTGTGTTTTGGCTATTATTTGTGGTGTTACTATTGTTAGAGATTGGTTAAAATATTGGCCTCCTTTCCCACCATTGTCGCGCCATTAGTGAAGCTTTTGGAGTTTTCTTTTTGCTTCTACTTATTGTTCAATTAATTTCTAGTTACATAATCTTGATAAAATTGTGTTCTTGTGAGATTATTTCCTACATGTATACTTGTTTTCAGAAATATTTTATAATTTAAATAAATTTAACAAAATAAATTTGTCAGTCTCATGAAACTCTAAATCCAAAGAATCTTACGAGCACGACAAATGAGTCAAAACTTCTACGAAAATAAAAGTACCTGATTTAAAATTGACTTGATAAAAACTAAAAATTAAAATGATAATAAAAGTCAATTAATAAAACCTTGATTTGGTTATCTTGGAAGGAATGGGGAATCAATCAACAAAATGGGGACACCATCCCATTATTTGGATGACTCCAACACTCCACACTCAAAACCTTATTTGATGTAAACAGTAAACACACAATTGTTGTTCCAAATGCAGTTACTCTAATCAAATATGAATCTACCCCACCAGATAAAAAGTAAACAAAAGTTCTTCAACATATGTATATTTACCTAATTTTCCTTCTACACATCGAAAGTGAGAGAATGTGGTTAACCCCACTACCTTAAAGCACCTAGGTTATTATTTTCCTTCTTTACTCGATACTAGAGTGATAGATAATACATTGGAGCAATTCGACACCATTTGATGTTTTGCTAGCGCTCATATGGAAAGATGGAGATAAGACATTGAATTGCAAAGATGTTTGAGTGCATTGTAGTTCGCCAAAATCACAAGTTTACGATATTGTGCCAAATAGTAAAAGTGAAATTGAGTCCAATATCGATCACATGAGAACAATATTATTAATTACCGACGTACATTAATGGAATTTTGGGGCAAATGGTCCCTATCATATGTTTTCAGTGCGATTTTGTTCCATAACCTTTCATTTTTTGTAACCTATGCAATTGGGTGCGAAAGTGGTCCTTATAGACGGATTACATTTCAAATGTGCCGTTAGTTGGTCGCGTGGTGTCGCTAACTTTTAATAACAAGGGTAAATTGGTTAATTCTTATATAAAGAAATAAAAATTAAAATCATCACCTTCTTCAACCCACCCCACCCCCACTCCACCCCACCCCACCCCACCCCACATCACACCATTGTAATGACAAATTGAAGGGGGGAGAAGTCCCACCTTGAAAAGTTTAAAGGAGAGTTTTGAGGTGAGGTGAGGTGAGGTGAGGTGAGGGTAAGCAAAAAAGCTCGTGGGCTCGTGGGTTCGCTGGCTTAGCCCATAAATGCTCGGTCCAATCGGGGCTCTCGGAGCTCGGGCTGGGCTCGGGCTCGGGCTCGGGCTCGCCTCGTCAAGAGACGAACACGAGCTAGGGTCAAGCCCCAAAAAAAAAGAGGGCCGAGCCGAGCAAGAGCCGAAAAATGAGCCAGCTCGCCACGAGCCCAAAAGCACGAGCCACAAGATGGCTTGGCTCGTAGCTCGTGCAACAGTCACTTAATCGTAACCGTTGGTCACACATTTTTTTGTTTTTTAATTTCATTATTTTCCTATAAATATTCATATTCTAAAGTCATTTTTTCACACTTCAATCTCTTATCTCTAATTTAATTATATACCCAATCCATTAACAATTCTCAAATTTCATTCTCTCTATATTAGTGTTATAATTAGTATCTAATATCTCATTATCTAGATATTACTCTATAATTTTAAGTTGTAATTTTTCACTTCTACTAATTCTCTACATTTCTATTTTCTATTTTCTATTACTTCTTCATCTTTTCCCATTCTCTTTATTCTATTATTCTAAATGGCATATAATCGAAGTGATGATGATTTCAGTGGTCTTAATGATATTCACATATTCAAATTTTAGACGATATTCTTAATCAGTTTGGTGGTAGCACTGATCCAATTGATTTGGAAGACTTTCAAGAAGATGCCGATACACAAACTACCATCGACTCTAGCACTAAACGAAAAGCCACCAAACAAAAGGCTAAGTCTTCGGCAAATTTTGAGTTGGTCTTGACCGGTAAATTAGTGGACTAAGTCCCTAAGTTCAAAGCACGTTGTAAACACTATCAAGTGAAGTTAGCTTAGCACAAAGAGATATGTACAACATATACGAGACATTTTAAAAAGTGTCAATACAAACATAGATGTTTAGATACAAATTAGACACAACTCCGGTTTAGATTTACGGGAGCCGGGTCCAAGAGTCACACTCTCAACAATTGGATATATTCACAAGAACTCATGCTCCACGAAGGACTTTTGGAATTGATAGCAAATGTCGAGTTTCTACTATGCTTGGTGGACAATACTCATTGGACGAAATTCATCCAAAAATATCTTCAACCAATGTACGTTAATATTTCTAGAAATACACTTCGTAAAGACACTATTGTTAAATATAATACAAAGAAAGAAGCTATTATTAATGAAATTAATAATTACAACGGTATTGTATCTTTTACATTAGACTTATGGATATGTTTTAACAAAAAAGGATACATGGTTGCAACTGTACATTATATTGATAATAATTGGATAATGCATAAAAAAGTAATAGCATTTAAACATATAGACTATCTTCATAATAGAAGTAATATTTATCATATTTTATTAGGTGTGTTACATGAATTTAAATGTGATTCTAAGACTAAATAGTTTTACATTTGATAATGCATGCCCAAATAATATAGTAATTGAAAAATTAATGCAATATTGTAGTCCGATTTTGATGGTATTTTATTTCATATTCGTTGTGTATGTCATGTGTTTAATTTAATTGTACAAGATGGATTAAAATTTATACAACCCCATTTAGAAAAAATTAGATATGCTATTAATTATATTTCGGTCTCACCATCGTGAAAACAAGTTTTTGCTGCTCTATGTATAGAAAATGGGCTACAATCAAAAAATTTTACAACTGATGTTGCCAATAGATGGAATTCAACATATCTTATGCTTAAATCTTATGAAGACTACGAAGATTGCATTACTGTATATTATAATAGTCGACACTCACACGTTTCAGAATATGATTTAGAATTACATGAATAGAAAATATGTGGTTATGTTAGAAATTTTTTAAATTTTTTAGGGCCGCAACAACCGCATGTTCCGTGTGTATTATCCAACTACTCCACTTGTTTTAAATCATTTCTATTATATTGCTAACAATTTTAATATGTATAAGAATTTTGCTCTTTTTTTAGTATTATACAGGTCATAGAAGTTAAATTTAGAAAATATTGATAAAAATTGCCTATGGTATTTCCATTAGCATGTATTATGGATCCTAGACTTAACTTAGAGGGTACGAAAGTAACAATAATGACAATTGGACAAAAATTAACTTACGGACATCTAGTAACGTCAGGGCCGGACTTTAGATTTTACAGACCTGAGTCAGAATTTAAAAATTGGGCCTTCTAGTGTGTATTTATATTTTTTTTTCCTCACAAGAGTTTTCCGGAACTAAATTTATAAACTCAAAATCCAATAATAAAACGATAAACAAAATGTAATCCCCAACAATAAAGAATGCTATGATTTTTTTTTTTTTATCATAACCAATTTTGCAATAATTTTATCGGCATATAGATATATTTGAGGAAAAAAAATTCACTGATGCAAAATATGATGTCAACAAAAATGACAAAATCATGTATACCTTGATCAATTAAATTGGTTCAATCATTATAAAAAAAAAATACAATAAGTTAACTCATGGAATATATAAAATGAAATAGAATGAGTAAAAGAGAAATATCGCTTACAACTCTAATATGCTGATTCGATGTGGCTGGATTAGAGAGAGAGATTGGTGGTCCGAACTTTGAAATGTTTCAACTTTCAAATTGGGGAGAAGATTGATTTTGAAATTGACTTTTTAATTGTGTAAGTTTTTTTTATTAGATGTGGACTTTGATTGTCCTAGATCGATGCTTTGAAATAAACAAAAATAAATATAACACATTTTCTAAAGATCCATGGGCCCTCAAATATTTTGGGCCCGAGGCGTAATGTGATCTTGAACTTCTTATAAAGTCCGGGCTTGAGTAACGTGTGGTAATTTAGAACAAACTTTATGTTCTATGTATGAGGTCTATACTGAAAAGGCCGATACGAACGTTGTATGACCCCCTAATCCAACATGTACTTCGTCATCAATTGATGACATTGACTTATGAAGTTACGTCAGTGCACATAGGAGTGGTCAATGTCAACAATCAGTTGGTTCTTTTTCTAGTTCTTCCCTTCCCCGTTCTAATAATATACCTGTAGAGTTAGTTAGGTATTTTGCGCATGATGTGCTTAGTATGTTAGATGACGAAGAGAGAAATTTTTTTGATATACTATGATGGTGGAGACAACACCAACGTAGTTCTCCAATTCTTTCAAAAATGGCACGTGGTCTACTTACACCTCCAGTCTCAACTGTAGCATCAGAGGCTGTATTTAGTGTAAGTGGCAGGATTTTGTCTGATATCAGGTCAAGACTCAAAGTTGACATTTTAGAAAGCTTAATGTGTCTAAAGGATTGGAATGATGCCGAACTTCGAATCCAAGATAAAGTGAACAGAATAATGTTCGAAGAACTTGAATATTTGAATATAGATTAATCAGATTTGTAGTAAGTATTATTTTGCATTAGTATTTAATATATTTTTTCTTATTTTATTTTAAAAATTGTACATGTAACATCTTGTTCGTGTACAATTTTAATTCTGCCTACTTTCAAAGTAGCCGATCCTAAGCTCGAAAAAAGGATGAGGATTTTCAATCTTTAATTTTTAACATAAAAGATTCTCAATATTGTATTTTTTTAAAGTTTTTTCTTATTTTAATAAAAATTGTAACGAACACTCGGCCCGTTAGACCCACGAGCTCGTGGGTTGAACCGAGCACCCACTTTGGGGGCAAGCCGAGCTTTTTTTTTATGGGTCGAGCCGGCTCGGCTCGACTCGACCCATTGCCATGCCTAATTGTCCCTTAGAGCAACTCATGCCAAAATGGCGCCTAAATTGCTCTGTGGGTATTTAAATCACTACTCCAAAATGGAGTAATGAACAAAGTGCAACGCATCATCATTGATTTGGCATGAAATGTCCGATTTTTTATTTCATTTTGTCTTTCTTTTTATACTTGTCAAATTTGTCTTTCCTTATATCATCATTTTTCATACTCTTTCATTATTTTATTGTTTAATTTTATTTATGTTTCTTTTCATTTCATTATTATTTTTATTAATATAAAAATTGTAATCGATTAATAAAAAATAATTAATGAATACGTTAAAATAAAATTACTCATTAATTTCAAAATTTTAAAAATATGAAAACAAGAAGACGATATTTATTATTACGACAACAACAACAATAAAAAGTAAAATACAACATGAAATCCTAGAGATCATTTAATAATCACGTAGATCATTTTCAGATCCTCCAAAATTATCAAAATATTGACCAAACAGACTTGAAGTACTTTGAGATTGTTTGGCTAGCATTGCGCTTCGAAATGCGTTGATTGATCATTTGTGGGATGAATATACTAATTCTGAGAATTAATTAACAAAATTAGTATATTTTATGTTTGCGCTTGAACGTTTGTATGTTTTATGTTTTTTTTTTATGTTAAATGTTGTATTTTGTTAATTGTGATATTAATTGTAATGCCTTTTTAAATTTGTTGTGATAAATGTAATTTTTTAGGTAATTAAATTAAAATTAAAATTTATAATTTTTAGTAATAAAAAAATATTTAATTTTTCATTTATAAATTTGAGTAGTTATAGAATATTTAATTAAATAATTTTTGAAATCAATAAATTGTTGAAAATTAAAAAAAAAATAAGGAAACAAAATAAATACTATTCATTTGGTGCAATTTTTAAAGATCATGGTTGGAGATGGGTAAAAAAGATAGTGTAAAAATTGCACTATTTTAAAGATCATGGTTGGAGTTGCTCTTACTGCCATTAATGGCAAAATTCTTGTCGCAATTGCTTTCCAAGGTGATGCCTTTGTTGTTCCGAAAGAAAGAAAAAGAAAGCTAACATGGTTGCTTCCGAGAAGAAAAAGAAGGATTTCCTATACTTATTTCGGAGGAAATTGAAGAGTCCATTGAAGGTTAGTCTTATATATGGAATAATTTTGTGAATGCCATCCAAATTCAACAAATAAAGAGAATAGCAGAGACACGAACCTATTCACAAAGCAACCTACTAATGTTACCTGTGTAACGCCCCGAAAATTTAGAATTTTAATTCGGACTAAGTAAAATTCTTAGCAAGTATTTGTGGTCACATGTCCGTCCAAAGTCCAAATGAGGTCCAATAATAATAAACGACCCAAGTTCACTAGAGAAAATATCCAACAATTTTTTAGATTTATTAATTTATTAATTATAATTATTTTCTAAAAATGCAAGATTGGTAGAATGTTTTAAATATGGTATTTTACACCATATTAAAGACTTACCAATTTCCAACTCGGTAAGTTCCTTGATGGGGATGCAAGAAGAAGGAAAGAAGCCAAAACTCCAATTTTTCCCTTTCTCTTCCCCCCATTCTTTCCCAAAATCAGCTCCCCTCCCCATAACAAACCATTAAGCCAATTTTTGCAAAGAAAGAAAAGAATGAAGAATGAAGAAGAGAAGTTTTCAAAAGCTTTTCATCATTTTTTTTTTATCAAAGAAGCAATGTAGGAATATCTATATGCAAAGTTGATCTAGTCCCTTTTATGTATTGTAGTTATGTGTATTTTATGCTAAAGAATTTAATATTTGTGGTCATCCGGATGTGAATATGGTTTATTCTATTGGAATGAACAAGAAATGATGTTCATCCTATTTTGGGATGTAATAGAAAGAATGTTTATGGTTTTAAATCATTTTGATAAACCTAAGAAAGAATGTTTACGGTTTTTAAATCCTTCGGGATTAAACCTATGAATGAATTTGGGGTTTCGACCCTTGAGCTCACCGAAAATTGAAATTTGCATGATTTATTTACATTAATTGCAATATATAAATTGGAATTTGCATTTTAATTATGATGATATTCCTATTGAGTTTTACCAAACTCGCCATTCTCCCATTCATAGATTAATTGTAGGGTTGGACGGAGGCTCGATGATGAAGGGATTGAGCCATGGGAAAAGACTTTGGTCAAGAAGATGAATAAATGGCAGTTTGCTTTATGATATTACAAATTCTAAAATTTATATGTTATGAGATGATTTTTGATATGAATGTTAATTGTTAAATTGTCATAAACTTGCTTGGGACTCTATGAAAAAATAATTTTAATTTTGTTTAGTATTAGAGGATGTATAAATGATTTAATATTGACCGGAATTAAACCCGGCTGAAATTTTCAGTTTGCAAGTCCAGTTTCAAACGGACGTCCAGAATGGTAAACTTCAGTTTTTGGGATGAAATTTGTTGGGATTGATGACCTATCAATTTTAGTCTTTTAAAACTTGGAACCACCTCGTTCGGATGTCTGTAAAGCAAGATATGCAAGTTTTGGTAATGATGAACAGTTCTACTCGAGAATCATGAAAGCTCGGGAATCTGCCTTTCATGTTTTGGAGGTTAATTTGGAGACTTTATAAATTTTATTAAATTCTGAATTTTTGAAATGAGTTAATACATTATGTGGTGTTTTATCTCTAAAAAATTAGAATTTTTCAAGGTCTTTTGATAGGAGAAAATTGGGATTAAAACCGAGTATTGAAAGGTGTCTAGTTTCTATTTTTCGTGTACTTTGTACCCTCTTTAGATGACCTTAACCATTTTATAAAATTATGAAATTTTAGTATGTGTTAGTAGGATAAGTCATAGTTATTTGGTTAAAGCTTCATAAGTTTTTGTGATCGTTGGGTTGCTCGTTTTATACATAAGAAATCAAAGAACAGTAAACTTAGGTCACAATTAAGTTAACTAGAGGTTTCGACTTTAAAGAAAACCATTAAAGGTTGTTAACCTCAACTTTAAAGTCCTTATAGTTGATAAATCACATTTGCAAACTTTTAGAATAACATTTAGAATTTCACATTTTTAGTTTACTTCGAGTTTTATAATACAAGAATAGGAGAGACGCGTCGGAGACTCGTAGAGGAGGTTTTGGGGCGTCACAACCTATGTCATATGACTATTAAAGGGGAAAAGGAGAGAAAAAGCCAATACAGAAAAGACTTTTATACAACATAAAACTCAGCGCATGTATGGAAAAGCCTTAAAATATTACAACCATTAATTGCAGATTTAGGAGGACTTCTCCCCACATTTTTTCTACCTTAAAACTCCACCCTTAAAGCGAAAAAAAAGAGGGGAGGGGGAGGGAGGGTGATTAATGGCACCCGGCGGAAGGAGGAGTCTCCGTTGAATTTGCCATTATAGTGGTGGTGGCGAAAATAGGGAATTGACGACTTTGACCACTGCAAGTAAAAACAAATCTAACGGCGCATTTGAATGGAATCAGTCCATAGGGAACACTTTCGCACCCAATGGCATAGGTTAAGGACCTCTTAGCAAAAAATGAAAGGTTAAAGACCAAAAACGTATTAAGAGCATACATTAGGGACTATTTGTGCCAAAATCCCTAAATTAATTGTAATTGTCGTTTGAACAAACTAAAACTCAAGGTTTGGTGATTTTAACTAAAAACTATGTAAAGCATTTAAAAAGGTCGGTTGGAATCAATAAAAAGAGATGTAAGGACTTCATGATTTCACCATAGTTTTTTCATTTTAATTTCCCCGATCGAGTTATGACATTATTTCATTCATGTTGATGATCGAATTTGTCTTAAATATTTGACAATCTCTATCGAATAGAATGAACTAAACTTCGAGATTGCAATTTACCATATCTCTATTAAATCACATCAATCCTACATACATTAAATCACAGAGAGTTTGCACACGACCTCACAAATTATAGGAGTATATCTCTATCTCCTTCTTAAACTTATGATTTTGTTCATTAGTTCTCAATTGGTCTTTTACCCCTTGGTTTCATAACGAATTAACAAAAAATTCATTAACTGGCAGAATTTATGAAATCAATCAAAGCAATGACAAAAAATCAACATGAGTCAATTGGAGATGATTTTAGGTCTTGAAACTCATGCATAAATGTCTAAAATATCCTTGGAATCGTGGAATTTAAGTCCCATCCGGATTCTAAAACCTAGGTTTCACGGTCGCGGAGGATGCATCGCGATCCGCAACCATGAACTAGAAACAGTGCCCACAACACTTTTTGGAGGGTTTCTCGCGGCTGCAAGTACTCTACTTTGCGTGGTGTTTTGTGACAAATTGGTGTAAAACGCACATAACATTTGGTAGGAACCTTCCAATTTCGATCCATAAATTGCATTGAATTCTAAACTCGATAAGCTTTCATATGATATATCATATGCTAGGTAAAAATCTCTACATCTTCTTGTGGTGCTCTAAAATGTTCACTTCTTCCAGTGTTCGACGTCATTTTTTGTCCCTTTCTTTGCCAATGTTTTCTAAGCTCGAGTTGCTCCTAAAACCAAAAAAATATGATGAAAAGCAATAAATATTTGAACAAATCACTAGTATTTATATTATAAATTGACACTTGTAGGTGATGTACAAAATCAAGAGAGATTTATGAGTTCTTAGTAGATCATGACCCAAAATTTTTAAATGCACAAAAGAAAAATCACAATCCACCATCCGATCCATCTAATTATGCCCAAACTCCAAAATTCGAAATAAACTTGCAAAATCTCCAATTTCAACCTAAAGAGCCTAAAACCAAAATGAACATGCATGCATGTTAATAAAGGCAATGCATGCGCGAGATAACGAGATTGATCCCATTAGCTTTGGGAAAGATTGAGATTGGTGTGAAGAAGCGTGGGGGAATGGGTAGGAATTTTGGAGTTGAATGTGTGTGTGCGCGTGCACGAGCGATCTTGAATCAGGGTTTAAACCACGGATGGTTAGGCTTTGCGATGGCGAAGTAGAACTTATGGCCGCAAAGATAAAATATAATGAACTCTTTGAAAACCTTACCAACTCGTGGTCTCGAGCAGAGCACTTTCGATAACACATTTTGTTGAGTGTTCTCTTATCTCCATTTTCGCCACCCTTCGTTAGCTATCAAATCAAATCCAAATGCTAAGAAATTTTAAACCATGACTCGATGGACTACGTGCTTTGATATGCTTACAAAAATCATTCTAAAAGACAATGATGTCCAATGAACTAACATGCACAAAGTGCACGGAAAATGCAAAAAATTTCGTCCTAAACCAAGAATAAATTTTTTTTCAAACTAATCTACTACTTAAAGCAATAAATAAAAGGGATAAAAGGTTGGGTTGTCTCCCAAAAAAAGCGCCTCCGAAAAAAACGCTTATTTAAAGTCCTTAGCTCAACGATCACTCATGGAAATTCAAGTTGGGCATTAGAAACCCTGCACTACTTGTTGACCTCCAAAAATGGTACATAGCAGGATCCCCACGCTACCTCTGCCTACGTGGATTTTTCTCCTTATCAAGACTGCCACGTGGTTTGTTCAACCACGTAGATATACCTTGGTCCGATCAGGAGGAGAATAAAAGGTCAATGACCCTATGAGACAAAGGTGACAGCCTGAGGGCCTCGGACTAACCGATTCCCAGGTGGTTAGGATACTTGAGAATAGTTAGAATAAAGGACTTGTTATATATGTACTTAGAGTGATAATTTCAACATCCCTTTTTTGTGAAATGAGTTTGGTATTTATAGGCCAATTCTATGAGGACGATCTCCCTTGATGTGCGACTCGTGGCTCAATCTGAAGGGTTCTTAAGTCACATCTTTGGTGTCACGTCATTAGCATTAAATGGGAAAGTCACTTTCAGCCGCAAACTAGGGGCTATGATCATGACCGGCCGCATTGGCGGTAGTCCCATCAATCTTTTCAAGGTTGAGTTGCGAGGAAGCTTCTGAGACACGTGGCGGGTCGGCCAATGAGGAATTTCGATCCATGGGCCTCGGTAACATGCCTCACCGCCTCGGAGAAGGGTTAGGTGAGGCGTGTTTGTTTAGATTATGTCTACGTGGCGCGGGGATGGGACTCCCACGGGCCCGGTGGGACCGGCCCATAACAATAGTCCCCAAGTTCGAGAATCCGTCATTCATGTGGGATCTTTGGACTTGGATGTATGTTGATCTCGTTTCTAAAGTTTTGAGCGGTGGGGTAGTCCCACGCGCTCGAGAATGCTCATTGATGTGGATGGTGAGCCTTGGAGTCATAGGCGCCTTTTTAGCATGTCGCGGATATGAATAGCCGAATCCCATGCCGGGGAGGTCCTTGAGGGAGAGGCTGAGTGGATAACCGAGCCGGTCCCATCTTTGGGAGGGGCTGTTTGGATAGCCGAGTCCCATGTGTGGGAGAGGCGATTGGGTAGCCGAGTCCCATGTTGGGAGAGGCTGTTGGATGGCCGAGTCCCATGCTGGGAGAGGCTATTTGGATAGCCGAGTCCCATGTTGGGAGAGGCTGTTTGGATAGCCGAGTCCCATGTTGGGAGAGGCTATTTGGATAGCCAAGTCCCATGTGTGGGAGAGGCTATTGGATAGCCGAATCCCATGTGTGGGAGAGGCTATTGGATGGCCGAGTCCCAAGATGGGGAGACTGAAATAGAGCCGAGTCCCATATTGGGAGGGTGAAATAGAGCCGAGTCCCATCTTTGGGAGGGTTGTTTTGATAGCCGAGTCCCATGTTGGGAGAGGCTATTTGATAGCCAAGTCCCATGTTGGGAGAGGCTATTTGGATATGGGAGAGGCTATCTTTAATCCCATGTGGGATAGGCTATTGGATGGCGAGTCCCAAGATGGGGGAGGCCGAAATAGAGCCGAGTCCCATGCCGGGAGAGGCTGCTTTGATAGCCGAGTCCCATGTTGTGAGAGGCTATTTGGATAGCCAAGTCCCATGTTGGGAGAGGTTATTTGGATATGGGAGAGGCTATTGGATGGCCGAGTCCCATCTTGGGAGAGGCTGTTTGGATAGCCGAGTCCCCTGTGTGGGAGAGGCTATTAGATGGTCGGGTCCCAAGATGGGGAGACTGAAATCGAGCCGAGTCCCATGGTGGGAGAGGCTGAAATAGAGCCGAGTTCCAAGATGGGAGAGGCTAATGGAGAGCCGAGTCTTGGGCTGGCGTGTTCACGGGGCATTTTGTCGATTGGGATTCCACCAGACGTCTCTTCTTGGGCGTGGTGAAAGGGACAACACCGCAGTAATGATTATATCTGCATTTAATTTTGGGGGCTTTGGTATTGCCAAGGGGCTGTGGGCTACGCGCGCGTGGAGTATACGTAGGCACGCTGACCCGTGATTTGAGCAATAGTCGGATTCGGACGGCTTGGATGTTCTCAGAGGTTTGCACGGTGGGGATGGATCTTGGCAAGATCCAAGGGTGGGGGATTAAAGTCCATCGTCTATATATAGTTGAGGGGAAGTTTCATTTGCACACTTATGCTTTTTGAGAGGTTTTGAGAGGTTTTCAGACGAACATTTCCGTGAACATTTCCGTGATCGATGTCCTTTCTTTGTTTCCTATGAAAGATATAGTGTTTAGGTAACCATCTCTTCCTGAAACCTTTTCTTTACTAAAGACGAATACTTTTATTTTATTGTCATATGCATGAGGCGATATTTCTCCTCCTGCTTTCTCCGTCGATGGAGGGGTTACGCCCTATCCGAGGCGTGGATGTCGACACAGGCGAGTTGTTGACCATATCCTCGGCTCAGCTTGAAGGAAGTCGAGGATCCGTCTCTAGCGCCGACCACTGTAAGATGGGCTGCAGGGAATGTTTAGTCTATCATGTGTGAGGAAGACTTGGGTTCACCGAGGAGGCTTATAGAATCCCTCGGGCATCGAGTTACTACTCCGGGCCCCCCATGAGAGCGTGTGCCCCAGGGAAGGGTGCACCGCCTTGCACTTGAATGCCTTCGTGAGCGGGATGCGCCCGCCTCTACACCCGTTTTTTCGGAGGATTACTGGCGGCATATGGCCTCATGACCGACCCAAGTGGCCCCGAATGGGTGGAGCCGAGATGGTCGGGGTTTGTACCTCCGGTTCGGCACTCATTTGGTAGGGAGATGCCACAAAGACGTGTTCTAGACGGTTTATCGGCCGAGGAAGTCTGCCGAGGAAGAAAGGTGGACAAGAGGAGCCGGGGTGGTACTATTTCTGCCCTTGGGGGTCTCATAAGCCACTGGTAACGGACTGTCCGTCGTCGATCAAGCAGTGGAAGGAATCGTGGTTCTGGGTGGCGGGAGATTGGCAGAGGGTCGTCAACGACCCGGAGCCGGATCTAGACGTACCACGTTCCTATGGGATAGCCAGTGAGTAGGATTGGTAGAAGCAGTTGTCTAGGCATTTCCTCGTGTGTTCTAACGACCTGTTTGTTTTCTCTTGCAGACGCTCTACCCCGTTGCGAGTTGTCCAGTGAGGACGTTGATTTGCTTCAGTCCATATATCAAGCCTCTCCAGCGATCCGTCGACACGGATATCTTTTGAACCGGCATAATTGCCTGGTGGAATTGGGCTTGATGACGTCAAAAGGTAATAAAGCTGAATTTACTTGGCCTTGGGAGCCAATTACTGATGGTTATTTGTTTCCGTGGCAGAAGCGGACAAAGGGGCGCGCCCCCGACCCTCTCTCGCAACCCTGGCGAAGAAGAAACCCCGGACTCTGGCTCCCGGTTCTACCGAAGAGGCAAGGCAGAGGAAAGTCATTGAGGACCTCACCGGGAGGCGTTCGAGAGGATCTTTGAAACTCCTTTGGAGCCGAGGAACCCTAACCCCGTGAGGCGGAGGTCCCTCTCACGAGGAAGAGGAAGGTGGAGCTCCCACCCTTCGAAGGGAAAAAGTGTCGAGGTGGCGGAGGCAGCGTTGTTTGCAGGTCTTGCCGGCCGCCCAATGAGACCCTCACAATAAACACCTCAGGGGAGGTGGTCCTTGAAGATACTCCTCAACCGGTTCAGAGTTCTGGGGTCTCTGCCCGGGGGTCTTATGACTCCAAGAAGAAACTGAAAGAGTTGATTGGCGCCCCGGGATCGAAGATCTTGGATGAGGCACTCGAGCGTGCCTTCTATCCTTCCATGGGCGCTCAGGCTGTCAAAAAATACTTCACCCCCAAGTGGGAAGAGTTTGCTTCCAACGGGGACTTGGGGGATGTTCTGGAAGCCGGTGTGGCCTCGACAATAAGGGCTGCTGGGATGCAATTAAAGGCGCTCGGAGAATTCCGTACCCGTATGCAAGAGCACAAGAGGCTTGTTGCGGAGGCGTCCAAATCTGATAAGGAGCATCAGCAGGCTCTGGAGGGACTGAAGGTTGCGGTGATAAGCGCCCGGTCGGCTTCTGAGCCGCTCGGGAGGATCTAAAGGAGTCCGAGTCCAACATCCTGCAATGACCAAGCGGTTGGATAACGCCAATGCTGCTCAAGCGGTGGCTTCGAGGCAATCGGAAGCGACAAATAGGGAGAAGCGGCGGCTGCAGGGCGTGTGCGAGGCACACGAGATGGAGGTCCAGAGTCTGACGGGGAGCACAGGAGGCCGGGCGGGGAGAGAAAGATGCTCGAATCCGAGGCGCCAGTTACTTGGTTAAAAGGATGAGGCGTTGGCTGGGTTGGGAAATCTGGAGGCGGACTTCGTAGCCAATTTCCACAATCTTGAGGCTTACACCAATTTCTCCGATTACTTTGCCAAGGTCGGGCATCAAGAGGTTCTAGGCGTATTGAGGACGGATTACAAACCTGATATCGGGCCTTTGGAGGCTAGGTTCCCCCCTACGGCGTTGAGGAGGATGATTTGTAGTTAGGAAGTACATTGTAATAGTTTCTTTGTGATTGAATCACTCTTTTAACTTTTGTAATGGAGCCTCTGTTTTTAATGAAGTTATATTTTGAAGTGTATCTGGTGTCTTGTTGATTATAATGATAATGATAGTGCCTCGATCACAACGGAACAAAGATAATAACTTCAAACGGAACCAAACACGGATAAAATAGACATTATACTAATGCTGACCCCATTTTTATGCTATTGGTAATCTGGCCGACGCAAATGTTCTGCGTTCCATACATGGGGTTTGCCATTTACTACACAAGTCCTCAAGGCTATAGGAACAAGGTCGTGTCTCGTTGATAACTCGATAGGGACCCTCCCGATTGGGGCCTAGGGTCCCAACGCCCGGTTCTTTGGAGGACAAGAATACCCTTCTCAAGACAAGATCCCCTAGGCGGAATGATCGCTTTTTTACCCTTTTATTGAAGTATTTTGCCATCTTTCTTTGGTAAGAGGCCAATCGGACTTGGGAGTCGCCCCTTTTATCGCCGATTAGGTCTAGGTTCATTCTCATCACGTCATCGTTGGTTTGTTCGTTGAACATTAGCCGACGGGAGAAGGTATGCCGATTTTGACAGGCACATAACCCGGATCCGTAAGTCATGGAGAAGGGAGTCTCCCGGTGGGGAGCCACAGGCGGTGGTCCTTATGGCCCATAGAACATGGGGAGCTCATCTACCCACGCCCCTTAGAGGCCTCAAGTTTCCGTTTGAGGGTGTACTTGATGGTTTTGTTGACAGCTTCGACTTGGCCATTCGCCTGTGGGTGGTGGGGGCTCGAGAAGTGCTTTGCTATCCCCAATTCTTCGCACAAGTTTTTGACCCTTTTGTTGTCGAACTGCCTCCCATTATCCGAAACCAGGGAATGGAGGATTCCGAACCTGCAAATAATGTTCTTCCATAAGAATTTGGAAGTGTTTGCCTCGGTGATTTTTGCCATCGGCTCGCTTCCACCCATTTAAGTAAAATAGTCGATGGCGACTAGGGCGTGGCAAGCATTTCCTCTCCCCCTAGGCATTGGGCCTATGAAATCTATTCCCCATTTTGCGAAAGGCCAAGGGCTAGACATGGTAGTAAGCTCTTGGTGAGGCTGCCTCGGGATCGTGGCGAAGCGTTGACATTTGTCGCATTTCCTCACGTGAAGCACGGCGTCTTTCCTCAAGGTGGGCCAGAAGTACCCTTGCTTAAGGATCTTTTGAGCCAAGGCCATCCCACCGGTGTGGTTGCCACATATTCCTTCGTGGATTTCCCTGAGGATATATTCTGTCTCGCTGGCGCTTACGCATCTGAGGAGGGGCAACGAATAGCCTCGTTTATGCGAATGTCATCTGAGAGTAGGAAGTGTGCTGATCGTCTTCTTAACTTCCTTGCCTCCGACGCGCGTTGTCGGGAGGGTCTCGATTTTTGAGAAAGGCGAGGATAGGGTCCATCCATGTGGGGCCTTCCTCAATTGACAATATCTCCTCAACACCGCCGATGGAAGGTTGGACGAGGTGTTCGATTGGAACCATTTTGAGGAGCTCACAATCTTTCTTCTTGGCCGGCTTGGGCGATCGTGTCTGCATTGGAGTTGTCGGCTCGGGCACGTGGACCAACTCAAATCACAAAGCGGGGATAAGATTCCTTACCAACTTGAGATATCGCGGCCATCCCTTTCTCCTGGCGACGAAGCTCCCGCCACACAGCTCGCAACGAGTGGGGAGTCGCTTGCCGAGAGCTTCTCGCACTTTCATTTCGATGGCAAGGCGGATGCCGGCCAATAGTGCCTCATATTCTCGAGGCGTTGTTCGGGGCTCAAGTCGAACCCGATGGCGCAATTTAGTCGGTGACCTCTGGGTGATGAGGACTATTCCGCCCCGAACCCATATCTCCCGAGGAGCCATCAACGAATAGGCTCCACGTGGGCGGCTCGCCCAGGTGCCATGGGGTCATCCACCATGGGGGTTGGTAAATTCGGCCACAAAATTGGCTAGGGCACTGTCCTTTGATGGTCGCTCTTCCCTTATAAACAATGTCGAATTGACCGAGTTCAATGGCCCATTTAGCAATCTTCCCGGGGCTTCCGGCTTTTGCAAGACACCGCCTCAAAGGGAAGTTGGTAAGGACATGGATCTTGTGTGCCGAAATGCGGCCTCAATTTTCTCGAGGTGATAAGGGATAGCGCCAATTTCTCCATATCCGGGTAGCGCGTTCGCCCCTAATAAGGCCTTACTTACGTAGTAAGCAGGCGATTGGTGTTCTTCCTCCGGATCGGGTGAGCTCACTGATTCTTCTGAACAGCAAGGTACAACAAGGCGGGGGCTCGCTTTGCTTTCGGTTTAGACAAGAGCGGTGCGTGGCGAGGTGTTCCTTCAAAGCTTCGGAATGCGGCCGCATTCCCTCGTCCATCGAATCTGGTGCCCTTTTTAATATTTTGAAGAAGGGATGCATTTGTCTGTTGCCTTGAGACCGAACTCTTGAGGGCCGCCATTCTCTCCGTTAGGCATTGCACATCCTTTGGCTTTCTTGGGGAGCTCATTTCAATTAATGCTTGGATCTTTTCAGGATTGGCCTCGATTTCTCTTTGGTTGACCAAGTATCCCAAGAACTTACCCGAGGCCACCCCAAACGTGCATTTCGAGGATTCGACCTCATCCTATATGTCCCGGAGAATTCGAATGCCTCGTCGAGTGGCGAATGTGGTCCTTTGCTTTAAGGCTTTTAACCAACATGTCATCGACATATACTTCCATAGTCGCACCAAGTTGAGAAGCGAACATCTTATTCACAAGCCTCTGGTAAGTGGCCCCGGTGTGTTTTCAGGCCGAAGGGCATGACCTTGTGTGCAAGAGAGGCCTTTATGCATTACGAGCGACGTATGTTCCTCATCTGGTGGATACATCGGAATTTGATTGTATCCCGAGTAAGCATCCATAAAACTTAGGAGCTCGTGTCCTGCCGTGGCGTCGACCAGTTGATCAATCCGAGCGCGGAAAAGCATCTTTAGGGCGAGCTTGGTTGAGGTTAGAGAAATCTATCACAGTCCTCATTTTCCATTAGGCTTCTTAACCAACACTGGGTTGGATACCCACTTCGGATATCTGGCTTCTCGTATAAAGTTGTTTTGTAGGAGTGTTCCTACTTCTTCCTTTAAGGCCTCGTACTTTTCAAAGATTCATGGCCTTCTCTTTTTGCTGTGGGAGGGAATTTAGGGTCGATATTGAGGCGGTGGCAACTTACCTTTGCGTCGATCCCAACCATATCCTCGTGTTTCCACGCAAAGACATCCAGATTTTCTCGAAGGAACCTTTTCGTGGCTTCCTTGGGCTCTTGAAGGAGGTCTTTCCCTATCTCGAAGTTTCCTCGTCGGGTCATTTGCCATCCGCTGAAAATGTTCTAGTTCCCATTGGATGTGGTTTGGGAATCGGCCCAGTTATTCTTGGATCAATGTCAACGGGGGTTGCTGCTTCCTCCATTGTAATATCTCCTGGTTCTTCTGCCACTTCCTCTGCCATTTCTACATCTAGCAAAGTCATGTTAACCTCTTTCTTCTCTGCCTTCCTCAAGGCATTACGATAACATTTCCGAGCTTGAGTTGATTGCCTCGTACTGTTGCTATTCCCCCTTCGGTGGGAAATTTTATGCAGAGGTGGTGGATGGAAGTTATTGCCCAAAGTTCTTTCGGGGCGGTCGGCCCAAGACTCCGTGATAAGTCGACCTCCTGTCAACCACCAGGAACTCCATGAAAGTATGGGATGCGAGGGGCTCTTCTCCCATGCTAACCGGGAGGCGCACTATCCCTTTCGGGGTTACGCAATCCCGGTGAATCCGTGAGGGGCTCGATAGATGGTTCTAGCCGCACATCCACGTTCATTTGCTCATAAGTGCTTAAGAAGATGACATTGGCCAGACTTCCGTTGTCAACCAACATTCTTCCCACCCATTCCGAGCCACCATTGCTCTTTACAACCGTGGCGTCGCAGATGGAGGTAATGTCGTCCTTCATGTCTTCTTCCGTGAAGGTGATAGGGTCGGCAATTTTTGATCCTGAGGGCCTGCTATTGATAAGCCAGTTAGTCATCTGGACCCTTTCGGCCTCTTTGGCGTAGCTTTTCTGAGCGTTCCGTGTCTGCCCACCAATATAAGGTCCTCCGTGGATGGTGTCAATCTCCCGAATCGGAGCCTTTTCCGGCCCCTTGATCATACGGGGCTCGGTGTTGCACTCTATCCGAGGTTGTCTGGCAGGGCTTCTTGAACTACGCCTCGATCATTTTCGTGACCGGAGGCCTCCTATCCCATTCTTTGGGATCGTCTGTCTTGAAAAATTGGTTCCACGTCCCCTTGCCGGGGCCTGATCTCCTCGCCTGGTGTTCATTCCGCGCCTGGCCCCTGAGTTGACCATTCTCCGATTGGCAAGTTCTTCCACTTCTCGACACTCGTCCGTGCTATGTCCATAGCTTGGTGAACGCAATGATGCCTTGGTGAGTTCCTTGAGTGGGGGAATTCTTCGGAGGCATGCTTTGTTCCGGCCTCGTAGTAGGTGGATGGGCGCGCGCCATAGTTGTATAGTCCGCCGCGGGGATCGTCCGGTAAGGGGCCGTGTAAGGAGGGAGCAGCCCTCTTGTGCGAGGCCACATAACTCATCCAGACATTGTGGGTCGGATGGGTAGTTTCTTCGTCGGGGGATTGTCTTTGGGAGCGATTACATTGGGATTTTGGATATACCCGGCTCTCGACTGGGTTTGCTCCTAACCCGCCTCGATTCTGTGGAGGATCATATTCTCATGAGTTATCTCCTCGATCATTTCCACCAACCGTCAAAAGTGCGGGGTTCTTGTTGCGTACATCCCTCCGAGCGGATGGTTCATGTCTAGTCCTCGCCTTAAGGGGCGGACAAGGCCTCGACATCGGTAATTCTTTCACGAGAATAACATTTCTTCATTAAAGCGGCCTAGGTAACTGCGAGGCTCGCTTGGGGCTTGTCTCACGTCGTGGGGCGTTGGACCGGGGCGATCACGCGAGCTTTTGAGATGAGAAGTAATTTATGAACGTCTTTTTCGATTACGGCTAGCTTGAAATGCTTCCTGCGACTAGTTTGTTGTACCATCGCTTCGTTCCTCGGACAACGTCGTGTAAAAGGCCACATTTCAAGGCGGGAGTGGCACCTCGAAGACTCATCTCCGTTTTGTAGGTGTTCACGTGATCCAAAGGATCTCCCCGCCTGTAAGGGGATAATCTTGGGCACGCGAAACTCGTGGAGGATGGACGCACTCGATTCCAGTAGAGAAAGGGAGGTTCTCGTCGTCGTCATCCACCTCGAATGATCTTATGGGCCTCGGATATTCTCGCCCGAATGTTTGCTTTTGGAGGAAATGGGGAGAGGTCTTTGGGCTTCTTTATTCACCCCCATAGTTACGAGGTTTGGTGTTGTGGTTGCATGGTTGGTGGGGTTAAATGACGGTTGGTAATCCGACTCCCCTAGCCTCGGCTTCCCTCGCCTCCTTTCCTTCCTATTTCTAGGGGACTTTAGGCGATTCCTCCTTGGTGGGTTCTCTTGTGGCCATCTCCTACTCCCTTGTTCGCCTAGCCTTTCAAACACACTGGCGGACATAGTGGGTTGGGGCCTTCTTTCCGAAGCTGCGGTTTTGTCTCCTCTTTCATTGGTTCTGGCGTGAGAGGCTTCTCCCCCGGCCTGCTGATCATGGGGGTGCCCGCTGTTGACTTCCTGTTCTTCCTCGGGATCGTCTGGATCAGATTCTTGAGGGCGGTTCTCACCCCTTGTATGCATCATTTGGATGTACCCCTGCATTTCTTGGCGTGGTCTTGAGCCACCGCCTCACACCGGGCGCCATCGTTCTCATTTCTCGTTCGAGGTTTGTGGGAGGCCTCCTTCCTCGCCTCCTCCGGGGAGGTTCTTGACCCCCGACTCAAAATCGTTCGTTGCGGGCCGGGTTCTTCTTGGATTCTCCTCTTCGTTGCTTTCACTCATTTTGTGGGTCGGTCGATCCCTTCTTGTGGAAATTCCTTTGTTCAAGGAAAAAGAAACTTTTTGTCGCGTTTCCCACGACGGCGCCAATCTGCTGACCTCAAAATGGTACCAACAGGATCCCCATGCTACCTCTTGCCTCGTGGATTTTCCTCCTTATCAAGGCGCCACGTGGTTTGTTCAACCACGTAGATATACCTTGTCCGATCGGGAGGAGAATAAAAGGTCAAGGACCCTATGAGACAAAGGTGATGACTGAGGGCCCTCGGACTAACCGATTCCTGTGTGGTTAGGATACTTGAGAATAGTTAGAATAAAGGACTTGTTATATATGTACTTAGAGTGATAATTTCAACATCCCTTTTTTGTGAAATGAGTTTGGTATTTATAGGCCAATTCTATGAGGACGATCTCCCTTGATGTGCGACACGTGGCTCAATCTGAGGGGTTCTTAAGTCACATCTTTGGTGTCACGTCATTAGCATTAAATGGGAAAGTCACTTTCAGCCGCAAACTAGGGGCTATGATCATGACCAGCCGCATTGGCAGGCCGTCCCATCAATCTTTTCAAGGTTGAGTTGCAGGGAGGCTTCCTGGACACGTAACCTGGGTCGGCCAATGAGGCTGTTCCGATCCATGGGCCTCGGTAACATGCCTCACTGCCTCGGAGAAGGGTTAGGTGAGAGCGTGTTTGTTTAGATTATGTCTACGTGGCGCGGGGATGGGACTCCCACGGGCTGCCAGGTAGGACCGGCCTATAACACTACTTGCACTTGTTGGCTTCGCACGCAATTCTCTTTTCTTTCCTAGCACTTGACTTGCCATTGTTCATCTTTTGTGCTCCAACCAATCTACTTATTCCACTTCCTGGTTTGCATTGTTCACCACCACTTTTCTTCACCTCCGCTTTGCATTCACCTCGACCAATTTTCACCACTTTATCAATTCTAAGGCACCTTCGAGGTCGATGATTGCTTGGGGTCTGTGAACACATTAGATGTGACTTCGTTCATCCCGCACCCTCGAGATTAGTTCACAATTTTCAAAAACAATAAGGGCTCGACTTGTCTCTAGAAATGGTTGATCCAATACCATTCGCATATCATGGTCCGTTTTAATATCCAATATAATAAAATATGAATTTATACACTTTGATGAGCAAGTCCTCAACTACACCACGTGGATCATTAACTGATGAGTCGGCAAGTTGTAGTAGAGATATTATCGTTGCTTTTATTTACTATTGATCTACATCGAACGACGCCTTAATTAATCCATAAGAGACTAATGAAGTCCGACTTAATTAACACATAGAGGAAGAATTTAAATTTTGGTCAAGAATGAACTATGAAACTTTGAAGAAACTAAGTTTGAAAGACTAAGAAAATTTTCAGCAACCTATTTAGCAGCTTCCAGTCGGGCAGCTTGTCGCCTAAATTCTTTTGACGGAGAAAATGACCTTCAAATCCAACATTTGGAATGCCAAAACATTTTTCAAACATGACAAACCTATTCCCGGATATAACCCATCATAGTTTACTAAAATTACATAACTAATTCTACGGGTTTGGGAATGACGCTATTCCAACTTCTACAAGTAGATAACTCGAAAGTCTTTCCAACCCCACTGGTCTCATCCATTAAAACCACTGTTCTAAAAAGTCCGCCTAAACCTCGCGCCTAGGCTTGAAACTCGACCTTCACGCCTAGCCACACATTACGCATCGCCCTCGTCTTGCCCTTATCTTGCTCTCGCCTAGGACTCGCCTAGACCCGAAAAGCTTGAAGCTTAGTTTCCACACCTAGCCACGCTTTACGCTTTTTAGAACATTGATTAAAACAAAGTATCGAGTCCATGGCATAATTTTTAATAAGGGATAGAAAGCTGGAAATTAATGCAGTGATAAATTCATGCGTTGAAACTAAAATCAAACGGCACAAAGGAATGTGATAAGTACAATTTTGTACTTATTGGAGCTCACAAAAAGGGACGATTATGAGTTATATTAATTTTTTCAATTTAATGGCACATTGTTTTCTTATTATTTTAGGAAATAATCGAATTCAAGTATCATTCGCGAAAAGACGAAAAGGGAGCAAATAAAAGCACAAAGGGATTCAATTGAGCATATGAAGAGAATTCAAGGACTTGACGTGCAAATATCAAAGAGAGAAATTCAAATTTAGCATCCAAGTTAACCATGCGATCGCATAGTTAACATTTGATGCAATTGCAGGACGTCCAAAATTTCTGCATAACCTTATTTGTAATAACCATGCGATCGCAATGTTATATACCATGCGGCGAGCTTGGCGCTTTCCTGATGGGATTAGAATTCTACAACTCCAAATAAAAAACAACCACCTAGAACACGTCTTGGAGGGTTTTGAGAGGAGTATAAAAGCTAGAGAATAGACATATCGCGGGAGACGAATTTTGGGAGAACAAGATACAAACGAAGAATCGAAGATTAAGGCACGGAATTAAAGATTCTTGAGCCGGGATCACGTGTTTTATTTACTTTTTGTTTTTCTTTCTCCGGAACATTATGAAATCAATTATTGTAAGAATTAGGGAAATCATGTCCGGTTAAATTTACTTTTTCTAGGATGAACGATGAAACCTCATGCTTTTAATTAATTAGAAATTTTCCGTTTTAGTAATTAATTGCTTCTTGATTGATTATTCTTTATTCAGTATTTTTAATATTTTAATGCCTGATCATCATTAGAATATTCTGTGATTTATATTGAAGTCGAGAGATTCAATATAAATTTAGCACGTGATTTTGAATAACAAAGGGTCCAATAATAGATAAAAATTACTATTATGCTCTATAAAATCCGGTTAGGTGTTCTTGTGAATTAAATGCATATTTTTATGTTCGAAACCTGATTAGAGATAATTAGGTTCGCATATCGATATAGAATTGATTGACCATCGTGAGAGACTTTTGATTATTATACGATCACCGATTTTCAATCTAGAGTAATTAGCATCTAAAGCGATTAACGAATAATTGATTAAAGAACGTGTAGGTGAATTCGCACATCCAAGTGTTAGTAAAAACTCGAATTCGTTCTTATAAATTTACTCTAATTGTTTGATAATTTAGACTCAATTAAAATAATTTTAGAATCCCAAACAAAAACAAATCCGTGTTTTTAGAATTTGGATTATAAATTAATTGATTAAATTGATATCTAGTCCTCGTGGATTCGACACTCTACACATCATTATATTACTTGTAAACGAACCGTACACTTATGGGATTGAAATCGTACAATAGCATGTTTATGTTGAAAACTGGCACGAGAATTAGTTAGAAAATAAAAAAATTCTTTAATTCAATAATCTAGAATCTTTTATATGTTTTCACGTGTTTATTATAATTAACAATAATGACTTAGTATTATACCTAAATCGATAAACGATTTCCAGTTTGAATCTGAATCACGAACCTCCTACTTTTTAATTCACGAACTCAACGCTCCCAACGTTCAAGTCTTCTATGATATTCTCCAAAGTATAGATTACACCGGCGTGTGGGCAACTATTAATTAAATTTAAAAAAAAAAATTTTTAAGCTAAGAAAAATTTAAGTCAAACAAGACTTTATAAATTTTCTCTCTCCTTATTTTTTGTATGAACTCACATTACATGCCCTTGTGTATATATAGGACTATAAAGACAAGAGTCCTAATTGCATCCAATCACAAATTTTAATATGTATCCAAGTCCAAATAACTTAAGATTGATAATTCTTAAACTTATATCTAAATTATAATCAAATTCAAAATTTACATAGTAATTGCGATTGAATCCAAAACTTATTAGAGTTACCACAAGACCTGTTCAGACATATATATTCTAAACTCTAATAATTAGATCATGTCTAGTCGACCCTAGATCGCCCAATTTAATTATTAGTCCTTTGCTTTTTCTATTTAAGGCAAAAGACTACATTCTCGGAATATATAAGAATACAAAAGCTGTAATACTTTTATATGACCTACCGTATATATATTTCATCCCCGTCCAAGATTCGATAATTAAGTACGAGCATAAATGATTGTTTTGCCCTCTAATTATTCTCACTAACTTAGGTTACGTTTTCTTCAACGGTCCTATGAGCTAATTCACAGATGTTGAAGTTTAATCGTTGCTAAACATTGAGCTCAGTTTATAACCGCTTCAACAAAAATACTTAAATAGTCACTCGACCCATTTTTCGAGCGATAGTTCCCACATGAATTCATGTTCTCTACTTCTCTCATACTCAAGCTCCCAACTCACCGAGATATTTTGATCAATCAAATTGATCTCACCCATTAGTAAATAAAAAAATCATCAAACTCACGAAAAGATATGCACAACCGTGTCAAAGGATTTAGATGAAATATTCGATGATCAAATTGAATTTAATTTTACTGCTTGGTCATGATATAGAATTTAATTCAACACGATGTCCATTCAATACACTCTAAATATACTAGTGTCACCATTAAACTATTTTTGCGATAAGGACAATTCGCATACCCGATGATATAATAGTCAACACTACAACATTCTGGTACAATGCGCCAACCCTCATACATTAGTTGTGAACAATTTTATTGATAATCAAAATATAGGTTGTGTCACACTGTGTTTCTCTACGCTAGCACCCAACTTATATTTTCTACAAGTGATCATTGACACTTTTATTTGCATGCTCAATATTAAATGAATGCAATAACAATAGAAACAAAATTTCATTTATTATATTTTATTACAGCAAAATCTATACTATATAGGTACACAACTCAACAGTTTAAGCGTAAATGGAGGTTACAAACCTCAACAAATCTAAAATATAACCACTAAACAACAATTCGTATCTCAAACACTGAAAGCAATAAAGCAGCTAAATTAAAATTTCACCTTCTCGCTAAAAGGAAAAACAAATCCAACAAATTAAAAATTCAACTTAATGACAATCTAACGTTACTAGAGTTTGAAATACTTCTTGTACATGAAACTCGATCATTCCACACGCACATATATCTACCACCATCCAAGCTAGTTATTACCCAAAATTTGTAAATAAAGATGGATGAGTATTCAAGAAAAACTCGATGATATGCTTGCAATTTATCACAATCGTATCATGACAAGAAGTTACATTGCAGGATCTTATATCAAAATTACCTCTGAGAATTTTCGAACTATGAAACCACAATTCTATTAAAGCACTGCAACTACATTGAAACCCAAAAGTTCAATAAGTCTTTGACTTATGGTTTTCCTGAATGAGCTATAAAATAATTAGTAATTAAATCATAAACATAAATTCAAATCAAGAAACAATGTGGAATAACCAATATTGCATGTAGCACCCCACCTTTAACTTGAAATTTGAATTCTTGAAGAATAAGTTGTAAAATCTTATGTATATTGAAAGAGGAATCAAATTGACACTTGCACATAAATGGTTGGAAATAGTTGACTAATAATTGATTTTAATCAATTTTTGACCAAATATTAGAGTGGGTCCGGACCACCTATTTTAATGAATTATAATTAGAACATATTCTACTCTGTAAGTAGATGATTATGGTATATTTGGTCTTACAGAACTATTTCCGGTTGAATGAGAAATCCAAATGTTGACACATTGAAACTTGAATTGTAAAAAGAAGTGGAAAATTTGTATCTCATATTGGAAGATAAAAAATTTGGGACTATTTTATATATTCCTAATTTGACTATTGGGCTTGGGGTACCAATAGTCTTTGAAATGGGAAAGACCTAGATTCTATTGGGTTCGGTCCAAAAGGCCCCCACAGCAGACCCGCCCACTTCCTTGCGCCGGCCAAGCTCGGGCTCGGGCTCGGGCTCGGGCTCGAGCTCGGTCTCGGGCTCGGTCGTGGGTCAAAAGATTGGGCTTGGCCCATTATAATCTTTTGGACAAATAAAATAAAGATTTATTTATTTTATTTAAATCTTTCAAAATTAATTAATTAAAAACATGTTCTTCCTGGTTTGTCTATTCAAATTATAACTGTTGGAGTCAAAACTAACATGACCCAATAGTTGTGTCCATTCAATTAAAGCTTTTGGCATGTTATAAATTAGTTCCTCCGATTTACATAACAGTATTCGAATTTTCTAACTTCCGCATTCAATTAAAAATAACTTTGTTTCTTCCCTGCATAAAAGAAGAGAGTGTGAAAACAATTCCAGTTCACTGTTTCTTGTGATTTGAAGTGCAGCTATTACAAAAATGGATCGTTATACCTTGAGAGACGATTGTCATCAACCCGTGAGCACCATAGCGGGACAAATTCGTCTTAAAATTGTTATTAAAAATTAATTGGTGCAGATTATATTGTGTAACTTACTTGTTGAAGAAAAAACAAATTCAGAAAATTGCAAAGACTAGAAATGGTGGATCGAGGCTAGAGTTCTTAAAAATAATTTTGTTTAGTCCATAAATAAAAGAAGAGAGTATGAAAACAATTCGAGTTCACTGTTTCTTGTGATTTGAAGTGCGACTATTACAAAAATGGATCGTTGTACCTTGAGAGACAATTGTCATCAACTCGTAAGCACCATAGCGGGACAAATTAGTCTTAAAATTTTTATTAAAAATTAATTGGTACAGATTATATTGTGTAACTTGTTGAAGAAAAAACAAATTCAAAAATTGCAAAGACTCGAAAATGGTGGATCGAGGCATAGAATCGAACTCTAGCCTCAATCCACCATTTCTAGTCTTTGCAATTTTCTGAATTTGTTTTTTCTTCAACAAGTAAGTTACACAATATAATCTGCACCAATTAATTTTTAATAACATAAATCACATAAAGCATTAAAAGTATAAGTTTTTTAATAGTGCAAGGTATTTTAAAACTCTCCAAATCTTTAACTTCCGAAGCAATTTGTTTAGCAAATCACACCACACTCCTCTGTTAAGACGACTATCTCATACTCAAGCTTTCTCTTTTGATAACTTCTCCTTCTTAAACTTCAAGTACATCAAATTTGTGCTAAAGTTTCTCTGAAGAAAATATTGATGTGTAGTTTCTTGAAAATATCAAGAAACTTGGCAAATTGCTTGTCAAGTGGAGTTTTCTTGAGTCTCTAAGAAAATGAAATGGGAGGTATGTAAAGTTTGATAAGACCGGCTGCATTTTCTTATGAAATGTCTTAATCATCTTTTTGAGCTACGTCTTTATCCATTCAGACCGTTCTACTTGGTTCTTATCTGTGGTATGCACATTTTTCTTAACTAGAATCGGTCTCTTGGCAATAATTTAGGCAAGCGAACTCTATTACGAGTTGTAATGACATTCTCATGTTCCTTAGATTTTTTCAAATTACTTTGTAGTATACCCTATGGTCTTTCTAAAATCATCTTAGCCATCGACCTATTTGAAGGTTTTGAAAATTAGTGTAAGTCTTCTACATGAATTGATAAGTCAGTACAATTTTATCTTGTCAATAAGGTATAAGGTGTAGATCTTTGGATTGCATACTTGATGTTGGTGATTTAAATTTTGAATGTACATGTCTAATTGAGTTTTTTTTTCTTATAGTCTTTGGTACTGTTAATGTATCCGTGACTGACTTGCAAAGTTTGCAATTTAGTCATCAACCAAAGCTTTGAAGTAGTGCTAGATTGTGTAAATCAAGGATGGTGATAGTTTCATAAAACATGTTTCATGGTTCTATGATGAAAGTTGGCCATTAGATTATTTCTGTGTTGTTAATTAGTCATGAAAGTTGTTTATACAAAACGATATCACAAAAACAATATCACAATAGAAATAGGCATAGAATTAGCATCGTGCTCGAATTTTTATTATAATATGTTTTCGAAATGGTCTCGACGAGCGATTCAGACCAAGTAGTTATCTTCTCTTGTTTCTTCCGTCTTCTTCCAAATTCAGCACCCAAAATTCTCTCTTGTTATGAGTTAATAATATTGAGCCAATTTCCCCATAATCTCTTTTTAGAGACTACTTATTTTCCTACTATTGAAATCCAAGTGGTACCTTTGCGACATTACGATTACCATCCCATGAGAAGTTGGGATGGTTTCTCAAGCTAGGATTGTATGTGGCAGAATATGGATTGTTCTACAAAGGAGAAAAGTTCTACACATACTAGACTCGGAGTATGGATTGCATTGACTAATTGATTTGATGCAATAATGTCTACTTACTTTGCTAATGTAAACATTTGTGTGGATAGAGCTGAGAATGCATTGACCTTTTGAAGTCCTGCAACCTTCTTGTGCACTACGCAACTTGACTGCATCGTCTAAAACATATGCATATGTGGCTGTCCCACATATCTAGAAAAGATGTGATGTGGATGTGTGGATCTTCGTGTGCTTGTCCATTGAACTCAATTAAGATCCCCATCCTTCTTATCACATCGGCATGAAAGTTATTAAGCTCTAAAAGAAGAAGATACGGATTATTTGATCGAGGTGTGAGCTCTCCAAGGGTTTGTCATCTTCATCAACTTCAGATATATGTACAACTACATTCTCTAGAATAGCCACTCTAGCCTAATTATTTGGTGGAGGGTCCTCTTGATTATTCGATGAAGGGTCAATCATGATATGTTGCTTTGTGGTATTTTGTTTCTTTTTTTGTAGTCTATGATTCAATGTATGTTCGATCTATGGATGAGTAGGAACTAAATCTGAAGGGTTCGACCGTGTCATGTACTTGATTGGAGGAACCTGAAAGAATAAACTATAAAACTAAATAAAAAAAATGACAAACATGCCCTAACAATGGTGCCAAAAACTTGTTCGCCAAAATCACAAGTAGACGATATTGTGACAAGTAGTAAAACTTTACGTGAGTCTAGTGTCGATCTCACGAGGATTGTGTTATTAATTACTGATTTATATTAATTCTAATTATTATTTAAACAAGGGATAATTACGTATTTGGTCCCAAACATTTCAAAAAAGTTGGGGATATGCCCATAACTTTTAAAAATAGCACCACACATCCCCCAACGTTTGAAGAAATAGGCATCGTGGGTCCCTTTGAACAGTTTCTGCCAGTTTTGTCCGTTAAACATCTCAATTGAACTGCACACACTTTTTTTCTCCAAATTAAGCGATTGGAAGTGCATGGATGATGTTTTGTGCTTTTCTTCAATTCACTTTTTTTCTTCTCCTCTTTTTTCCAAAATCATTTCACAAACACTCTCTTCAGTTCATGCCCTAATCATCAAAATTATTTTTCAGTTTCAGGCCAACAGATTCAATTAGACCATGCCCACCTCCAACAGAAAGCAAGATTTCCAAAAATTGGAAAGATTACATGCAAGAAATGCTTCAAAACATGGATTTTGCCTACTCATACCTCAAGAAAAACTCGGATGTCGTGAATCGAAAACTTTGAGAAAAATTACATGGAAGAAGTCAAGATTCTAAAAACATAGCAAGAACGGAAGCTTTCTTTGCCAAGCTTTTTGCCACCATTTACTGTCGAGCGACTTATACCAAGCTCCAAATGGCCCGGTTTTAGGTACAATAATGAAGCCATACAATCTACAGATCAAGTTGTTGTTGATGAATTAAAAGCACTTTCGAGTTTAAACACGGTTTCATGAAGAAAAAATTGATTTTCCACCACCACACGTAACACTCATGCTTGCGGAAATTCAAGAACAACAATCTCTTACATTGAGATCTCATGACGCAATTTTGTCAAGTTCTTCATTAGAGAAATGAATTATGTTGATGTCAAATTTTAATTAACTCATAAGTGTAGAAATCTATTGGAATATAGAAAAGTAGTAACTTGAGATTGATCCATAGAGATCTGAATGAGGAAAGTCTAATTTAATCCAAATTAACTATTATTCTAGACTAGTTGAGTCGAAATGAGTTTAGTTGAAATAATTTAACTTAAAGACTAATTAAATATGCTAAACACTTAAATTGAAAAATCAAGTTGTTTAAAGTACCAAGGTTTCGGAATCCACTATTGTTTAACTTAGCAATTATCCGATTATTCATTAATTCTCAAAACAAACGACAACATGAAATCAATCTATTGTCGTCCTAAAATATTTAACAATTAATTCCAAAAGAAAAAATCCAATATAGGCTTCCCTTTATGCTTCAAACTTAAATTACTTAAGCGTTCCCAGTATCAAATTCAATTAAAAGAAAACAAAGAATCAAATGTTTCCTAAGCATTCTATGTATCCCAAATTGATAAAAAGATAACGAAAAATCAAAAGAAATTAATAGAATATGTTTAAGCACCAAGCACAAATTAATTAAATCAATTTCTAACAATCAAGAATACATGATATTTAAGATGAAAAAATTTTATCTAATTAATTCAACAAGAACAAACCATGAAAGTTAAAGCTCCAAAACGAATTAAACGAATAACAAAATAATCACTTTGTTAAAATAAGGTTTCATCGTCTACCTTAGCTCAAGAAAATTAGAAGAACATAATTAAATCAAAAAGAAAAGAATTGATAGA
This sequence comes from Forsythia suspensa, assembly GCA_023638005.1. NCBI lineage: Eukaryota > Viridiplantae > Streptophyta > Magnoliopsida > Lamiales > Oleaceae > Forsythia > Forsythia suspensa. The sequence continues at coordinate 29,773,118 of CM042674.1, read as the reverse complement.
ACCCGCATCGATTTAAGGAGAAGAAATATTTGAAAAACTCTTGATCGCCAAGTAGTTATCTTCTCTTGTTTCTTCCGTCTTCTTCCAAATTCGGCACCCAAAATTCTCCCTTGTTATGAGTTAATAACTAATATTTATACTACCCTAATTTTGCCCCAAAGGCCCCAAAATAATACAAAATTCACGGCCCAAAAGGTTTCCCAAGTCGATTAGAACTCAAAAGGAAATAAAATCTCTCATGACCGATAATAGCACAAGCGATCGCCCGAGTCTTTCCGATCGATCGCCAAGGTGAACACTTTTGTTCTCTATTTTTGTTTTTAGTGTTGGGTGCTCGCCCGACTTGTAGCTTTTAGTCTTTGCAGTTTGGTCTTTTTAATTTTCACATCCTTCTATTTGGTCCTTCAACTTTAGTCTTTGTCATTTTAGTCCTCAAACTTCAATATTGTCTTCTTCAATCCTCCAAATTTCTGTAATCTCCATATTTGATCCTTCAAGTTTCTAATTGAGTACAATTGAGTCCCCGCTTTACGAAATATCTTCTAATCTATTGCTCTTTTAATCCAATCTTCTCCAATTGTTCACAAAACAGAGTCCAAAATAAAATAGAAACAATAATAAACTAGATTAAGTAGAAAATCAACATATGACGGGATAAATGCTTAATTCATTGGGGCAAAATAAGTGCACAAAACGCACTTATCAAACATCTCAAACTAAATATTTGTTCATCTTCGAACAAAACAAAATAAAATATAAATTTAAACTAATCTAACAAATTAATGTAAAATTAGTCAATGTTAAATTTCTTACCATATGCCTCAAGTTCGAAAATAAAGCAACACTTTTAGAAGGATATTAAACAACAACACAAAATTTTCACTTATCCGATGCTCGACCTTTTGTGAGTGTGTGAATAGCCAAAAATTAAACTTATACATGTATTAGACCACGACCAATATTGTGTCGTTGATATTTTCACAATCTTGAACCCTTTGTAGTCATTTATTCCCACACCTCTCGTAAATTCTCACACTTCCAATGCTTTTCTCTCAATCTCGAAGTGTTCTAGCGAAATTGGTTCCTATTGATCAACACAATACTTTTCAAATAAAGTGGTAAAACTTAAAAGTTGCATACTTAGAATTAGGATGGTGAGTGATTTCTAAATTCACATCTTCAATCTCTGAGGCTCTAACTTAGCAATTCTTACAAAGCACTTCTACCTCTTTGTATTTATTCTACTCATGTTAACAGTCTTACATTTTGTACAATACTTTTTTTTCATTAGCTTTCTATGTGACCCTTATAGCGAGCTTTGGGTTGATAACTCTCAAGTCGAGATGACTATAGAGCACCGTGTTTAAAATATCCTAATGACTTAATTGCTCGAGTCCCACAAAGCTAATAGAAAAGTGAATATGTAAATAAATATATAAATTTTTTTTTCAATTTTTTTCGCTCTTATATATATATATATATATATATATATATATATATGACTCGTGTATGCGAGCTTTGGGCCAATGACTCCCAAGTCGAGATGACCATAGGACACCAAGTTTTAAGATACCATAACAAGGTTTAATTGTTCGAGTCGGAGATTTTATTTTATTTTATCGAAGAATGAGTAGTGCTCAGTTTAGATTCCTTAACTATAATATATTCAACCAAAGATGAGACCCAGAAAATCCAAACTATCAAAATTCTCGAACACAAGTAGTAACTTTAACACCTCCAAACTATTCTCAAAACAGTTTGGTCACTAGCTTAAGGATTTAGGAGCGGAATTTTTCATAATGATACTCACCAACAATATCAATTCATACACTCAGTCATGTTTCCAATAAATGATAGGTCAATAGTGGCTATGTGCTTCCTTAATCGAGTCTAACATGGATAAGTATTCGAGATAAATAACTAGTTTAAGTGTTGTCTAATATTCTACTAGAAATGTGCTCGATTTTAAGCAGATATCATCATTGGTGGTAGGATATTCAACGATAACTAGACAAATAAACTATTAAATATTTTTTTTGAAATCAAAATTATTTCGATTATTCACTGACCAGTGATGCTTATGGAAATTCAAGAACAACAATCTCTTACACATTGAGATCATGCGCAATTTTGTCAAGTTCTTCATTAGAGAAATGAATTATGTTGATGTCAAATTTTAATTAACTCGCAAGTGTAGAAATCTATTGGAATATAGAAAAGTAGTAACTTGAGATTGATCCCATAGAGATCGCAATGAGGAAAGTCTAATTTAATCCAAATTAACTATTATTCTAGACTAGTTGAGTCGAAATGAGTTTAGTTGAAATAATTTAACTTAAAGACTAATTAAATATGCTAAACACTTAAATTGAAAAAATCAAGTTGTTTAAAGTACCAAGGTTTCGGAATCCACTATTGTTTAACTTAGCAATTATCCGCTTATTCATTAATTCTCAAAAACAAACGACAACATGAAATCAATCTATTGTCGCCCCTAAAATATTTAACAATTAATTCCAAAAGAAGAAAATCCAATATAGGCTTCCCTTATGCTTCAAACTTAAATTACTTAAGCGTTCCCCGTATCAAATTCAATTAAAAGAAAACAAAGAATCAAATGTTTCCTAAGCATTCTATGTATCCCAAATTGATAAAAAGATAACGAAAAATCAAAAGAAATTAATAGAATATGTTTAAGCACCAAGCACAAATTAATTAAATCAATTTCTAACAATCAAGAATACATGATATTTAAGATGAAAGAAATTTTATCTAATTAATTCAACAAGAACAAACCATGAAAGTTAAAGCTCCAAAACGGAATTAAACGAATAACAAAATAATCACTTTGTTAAAATAAGGTTTCATCGTCTACCTTAGCTCAAGAAAATTAGAAGAACATAATTAAATCAAAAAGAAAAGAATTGATAGAACCCGGCATCGATTTAAGGAGAAGAAATATTTGAAAAACTCTTGATCGCCAAGTAGTTATCTTCTCTTGTTTCTTCCGTCTTCTTCCAAATTCGGCACCCAAAAATTCTCCCTTGTTATGAGTTAATAACTAATATTTATACTACCCTAATTTTGCCCCAAAGGCCCCAAAATAATACAAAATTCACGGCCCAAAAGGTTTCCCAAGTCGATTAGAACTCAAAAAGGAAATAAAATCTCTCGCGGCCGATAATAGCCTGGGCGATCGCCCAGTGCTTTCCCGGTCGATCGCCAAGGTGAACACTTTTGTTCTCTATTTTTGTTTTTAGTCATTGGGTGCTCGCCCAACTTAGCTTTTTAGTCTTTGCAGTTTGGTCTTTTAATTTTCACATCCTTCTATTTGGTCCTTCAACTTTAGTCTTTGTCATTTTAGTCCTCAAACTTCAATATTGTCTTCTTCAATCCTCCAAATTTCTGTAATCTCCATATTTGATCCTTCAAGTTTCTAATTGAGTACAATTGAGTCCCCGTACTTCTGAAATATCTTCTAATCTATTGCTCTTTTCGTCCAATCTTCTCCAATTGTTCACAAACGAGTCCAAAAATAAAATAGAAACAATAATAAACTAGATTAAGTAGAAAATCAACATATGACGGGATAAATGCTTAATTCATTGAGGCAAAATAAGTGCACAAAACGCACTTATCAAACATCTCCAAACTAAATATTTGTTCATCTTCGAACAAAACAAAATAAAATATAAATTTAAACTAATCTAACAAATTAATGAGAAAATTAGTCAATGTTAAATTTCTTACCATATGCCTCAAGTTCGAAAATAAAGCAACACTTTTAGAAGGATATTAAACAACAACACAAAAATTTTCACTTATCCGATGCTCGACCTTTTGTGAGTGTGTGAATAGCCAAAAATTAAACTTATACATGTATTAGACCACGACCAATATTGTGTCGTTGATATTTTCACAATCTTGAACCCTTTGTAGTCATTTATTCCCCACACCTCTCGTAAATTCTCACACTTCCAATGCTTTTCTCTCCAATCTCAAGTGTTCTAGCGAAATTGGTTCCTATTGATCAACACAATACTTTTTCAAATAAAGTGGTAAAACTTAAAAGTTGCATACTTAGAATTAGGATGGTGAGTGATTTCTAAATTCACATCTTCAATCTACGAGGGCTCTAACTTAGCAATTCTTACAAAGCACTTCTACCTCTTTGTATTTATTCTACTCATGTTAACGATCTTACATTTTGTACAATACTTTTTTTCATTAGCTTTCTATGTGACCTTTATAGCGAGCTTTGGGTTGATAACTCTCAAGTCGAGATGACTATAGAGCACCGTGATTTAAAATATCCTAACAGAGACTTAATTGCTCGAGTCCCACAAAGCTAATAGAAAAGTGAATATGTAAATAAATATATAAATTTTTTTCAATTTTTTTTTCGCTCTTATATATATATATATATATATATATATATATATATGACTCATGTAGCGAGCTTTGGGCCAATGACTCCCAAGTCGGATGACCATAGGACACCAAGTTTTAAGATACCATAACGAGTTTAATTGTTCGAGTCGAGATTTTATTTTATTTTATCGAGAATGAGTAGTGCTCGGTTTAGATTCCTTAACTATAATATATTCAACCAAAGATGAGACCCGAAAAATCCAAACTATCAAAATTCTCGAGAACACAAGTAGTAACTTTAACACCTCCAAACTATTCTCAAAACAGTTTGGTCACTAGCTTAAGGATTTAGGAACGGAATTTTTCATAATGATACTCAGTCAACAATATCAATTCATACACTCAGGTCATGTTTCCAATAAATGATAGGTCAATAGTGGCTATGTGCTTCCTTAATCAGGTCTAACATGGATAAGTATTCAGATAAATAACTAGTTTAAGTGTTGTCTAATATTCTACTAGAAATGTGCTCGATTTTAAACAGATATCATCATTGGTGGTAGGATATTCAACAAAGAACTAGACAAATAAACTATTAAATATTTTTTTTGAAATCAAAATTATTTCGATTATACTGAGACCGCAGTGATAAGCAAATTCAAAAGCACTTAAGTATCATTAGGGATGGCAATGGGGCGGTCCGAGCCCCGGACCCGCCCATAAACGTAAGGGTGCCGCCACCGCCCTTGACCCGCCAATTGGCGGGCGGGCGGGGCGGGCGGGCGAAGGCGCCAACGCCCCTAATTAATTTTTTTTTTTTTTTTTAAGCAACATATGTGATTATCCTCGGTGAGGAAATGGGACAGAAATTTGGCTGTCAAAAAATGGCTATGGAAAATGGAAATTTCAATTATCACTGCAAGATGGAAATTTCAAAATCTAAACAAGTGACCATAATCTCTGAAGGAGGAATAAAGATTCAATTTTCCAAAGAATTTGAAATTTCAAAATCAATTTTCTTCCATTACTCCACCTCACCGACTGCTTCATTTGGAGACCGGAGTCGATTGGGTCACGCTGGTTGTGTTGGAAGCTAGAAGTCGAGTCACTGGAGGAGGCGGCGTCTTGTTGGTGGAGGAGTACTGTGGTGGAGGAGTCTTGTTGGAGGAGGAGCACTGTTGGCGGAGGAGCCGTTCACTGGAGACTGGAGTCGGTGGGTCACGCGGCTGGCGCTGGAAGCTGGAAGCTGGAGTCACTGGAGTGAGGCGCGCGTCTTGTTGGCGGAGGAGTCTTGTTGCGCGGCGATGGCGACTGGCCGTTGTGTGTGAGAGTGAGACTGTGTCTGTGAGGGTTGCCGGCTTGAGAGAGTTGGAATGTTGGATGAATATTGAATAAGAATTGTATTGTATTAATTAGGGTTTAGTTAGAAAAAGAAATTTATGGATTTGTTATAATATATTTAGTAAACAAAATAGGTTACATATAAAAGTTGTGGTGTGGTGGATAAGTGTTCTTAGATTTTCTTTGTAACCTGTGTTCGACTCTCAAGTCTCAAGAAATGAATTTGCTAAATTGTTTTCCACATTTTCGCTTTTTACTAAAAAAAAAAAAAAAAAAAAAAAACATTAGGGGCGGCGGGTCCTTGACCCACCCACCAAGCAGTGTTCTCTGCTGCACTACCCATCTACAACCCGAATTTTCGGGCGGGCGGGCGGGCGGGGGCGGGCGCGGGCGGGGGTTAAATTGCCATTCCTAAGTATCATGATACTTTTTAACCCACCCCCAAACAAAAACATTACATTGTCCTCAATGTAATAGCAAAATAAAGCAAATGAAGGAGGGAAGAGATCAGCTACGCCCCTTAGGTAGATAAGGAGAAGGTGAATCTGACTAGCAAAAGGTCCGGTTGAAGTGTGCTCAGATGTAGTGTTGGGACCCTTGGTCAAAAGATGATTGCCTAGATATTATCCAAGCGGCTCGCAAAGTGGGACATCCTGCGCTTGACATGGTGAGGCTTAATAAGTGCATTAAACAATAAATAAAATAAAAACTAATGAATTATTTAAACTATCTAAAACTACTACATATAAAACAAGTAAATAAAAAGGTTAGAAAATGGGTTGCCTCCCATTAAGCACTTATTTATAGTCATTAGCTCGACTTATTGTCTGGTTGCTTTACGGCACTTTGAATAGTACTTTGGAGGACCTGCTTTGCTTGCATCTATTGATTTTGCACCATTTTTCGTTTATCATCAAAAAGTTGAATATGTGCTCCTCATAAAAATAGGGTTTTAGTGTAGTACTTTGCTCGAACACAACCACGAAAATTTCAACTTCTTCATCGACATTGATCACAAAATCAACCTTAGAAGAAAGGGCACTTGTTGGAAGTTGCTCAATTTTCTGTTTCCATTTAGTTGTATCTATGACAGGTGTTGATTCAAGCAAAACATTCACTTCTTTTATAGCACTATCAACATCAAAATATGAATCAAAATGAGTTAAGCACATGTTTAAAGCATCATCACAATTAGTATAAACAAAAGAATCATCATCTAATGCTTCTATCATGTCAACATCAACAATATCCTCATTGTTATATGGTTGCTTGTTGACATTAAAACATTCAATTCTATTGTCATGTTGCCAAAAGATAGCTGCATAACTTCATTCCTACAATTAATAATAGCATCAGATGTTGCTGGAAAAGGACGATAAAAAATTATAGGAATATGTTTTGTAGAGTCTCGTACCAGTTGAGTATCAAGTATAACAAAATCAAAAAGGAAAATAAAACTTGTCAACCTGTATCAAAACATCATCTACAATTCTCTGGGGACTTTCACGGATCTATCGACAAGTTGTAAAATCACGAGATGATGGTTTTAACTCGCCTAGTCCAAGTTGCATATACAGTAGTAGGGAAGAAGATTAACACTAGCTCCTAAATCGAGCAAAGTTTTCAATCTTATGGTTTCCTACGATGCATGAGATAGTAGGACAACTGGATCTTTAAATTTTGGAGGGTGTTGCTTTGAATTATAGAGCTAACATTGCTCACCAAAAAGGCCTTTTGTGCACATGTAGTTGTCTCTTTTTTCGTACATAAATCTTTCAAGAACTTAGCATAGCGGTACTTGCTTAATAGCATCAAGTGGAGGATATTTATACTTACCGCTTGAAGATTTCCATGATATCATTGATAAAACTACCATGTTTTACCTTTGTTAGCATCCGAGAGAAATAGGGCTTTTAGAATGTAAGATGGCTCATTGTTCTCCTTAGGAGCTTCTTGGACCTGAATCATCGGTTGGGGCATTACACAGAAACTGGTTGAGATGTATTTTATTTTGAAATATCCACTTGGTTGTCAAACAGTTTGCCATGTCTCAAAGTCATGATGGATTTAGCTTCTTCACATTGGTTGCTTGAATCGGTCCCAATATTGTGCACTCCTTTAGGATTAGGAAATGACCCGACTAGGAAACTTTCTTTTCTCAATGGTTGTTGCCAATCTGTTGGACTGATGAGGCCAGTTGTCCCATCATGTTTTCTAGATTGGAGATGAATTGTGCATGTGAGTTATGGCTAGTGCATACTTCATTCTTAAACTCAGTAATGGTGTGATTCTGGTGCTCTAATGCAGCTTTTGTAGCTTTTGTCAAGTTTTGAATTGCCTCCTCCCATGGTTTTGGCTGTGAAATTTTTTGATTGAATTGTCTGGTAGTCTCTTGAGGGCACGACTGCTGTACTATCCTATTGAACACCACAGCGACCAAGAAAATTTTGGATGGTCTCTCCATCCCGGGTTATATGTGTTAGAATAAGGATTGTAAGGTGGTTTCCTCATCATGTTGAGGGCATTCGCTTGATCGGAACATGCATCACGGCTCAGTGGGATTATTGGTCATCAACGAGGTCAACTTAGCAGAAATATCTTCTATCATGCATTTGACTTCTTTGATTTCGAGCTAGGTTCATTGCTTGAATCTCATAAATTCCTCTTTTCTTTGGTTCGATCGAGAAGATCGACTCTGCTGTTGTAAATTGTCAGCCTGCTTTTGAAAGAAGTTCCAAATCCCTGTAGTATTTTTAGACATAAGCTCTCCACCACTTGTGGCCATCAACCATTCTTGAATATGTGATAGTAATCCCTCCAAAAAATATTGGCCTTAGTGCCATTTTTCATAACCGTGATGTGGACATTTCATAAGGAGCCCATTGAATCTCTTCCAAGTTTTATAGAATGGTTCTTCGTCTTTTGCACAAACTCGAAATTTTCCTGCGAATAGCATTAGTTTTATGAACAGGAAAATATTTATTCAAAATTTAGCAACTATTTGTTTCCAGAGATGTAATACTATTGGCGGAGTAACGTGTTAAACCATGATCTAGATTTATCTTTCGGAGAAAAAAAAAATGCAGAAATAAGTTTAACATTATCGGGAGAAACATTCTCATATTTAATTGTCTCATATCTGACATAAAATCATCGATGATTATAGGGTTCTTCACTATCTAAATCATAGAAAGATGGAAGACAATTAAGCACACTCGCTTTTAGCTCAAAATTCCTAGTAGCTACTTGTGAGTATTCTATGCATGAGGTGCTCAAATTAGCCAATGGACTAAAATAGTCTCTAAAAGGTCTCTCCTCAATTTCATCACCTATAGTGATTATTGCTTCGGTTCCTTCAATCTTATCTAAATTGGTAGCTCGTTGTCGTTGGTGAAAAGTTCTTTCAATCTCACTAGCTAGAAGTTCTAGCTTAATGTCTAGAGATCTACGACCAAGCATGCACTATAAATATTTTTGGATTTTTTTTAAAAATAAAATAAAATAAATAAAATCCTAAATTATAACTAGTCAAGAATAAAATCAACAAAGATTAAATTAACCTTCAGACGCGAGTCCCGAGAACGGCGCCAAAAACTTAATGTCAAATTTTAATTAACTCGCAAGTGTACGAATCTATTGGAATATAGAAAAGTAGTAACGAGGTCGATCTCATAGAGACTGCAATGAGGAAAGTCTAATTTAATCCAAATTAACTATTATTCTATGCTACTTGAGTCGAAATGAGTTTAGTTGTAATAATTTAACTTAAAGACTAATTAAATATGCTAAACAATTAAATTGAAAAATCAAGTTGTTTAAAGTACTAAAGTTTCAGAATCCACCATTGTTTAACTTAGCAATTATCCAGTTATTGATTAATTCTAAAAAACAAACGACAACACGAAATCAATCTATTGTCGTCCTCAAATATTTATCAATTAATTCCAAAAGAAGAAAATCCAATATAGGCTCCCTTATGCTTCAAACTTAAATTACTTAAGCGTTCCCGTATCAAATTCAATTAAAAGAAAACAAAGAATCAAATGTTTCATAAGCATTCTACGTATCCCAAATTGATAAAAAGATAACAGAAAATCAAAAGAAATTAATAGAACATGTTTAATCACCAACCACGAATTAATTAAATCAATTTCTAACAATCAAGAATACATGATATTTAAGATGAAAGAAATACATGATATTTAAGATGAAAGAAATTTTACCTAATTAATTCAACAAAAACAAACCATGAAAGTTAAAGCTCTAAAACGGAATTAAACGAATAACAAAATAATCACTTTGCTAAAACAATGTTTCATCGTCTACCTTAGCTCAAGAAAATTAGAAGAACATAATTAAATAAAAAAGAAAAGAATTGATAGAACCCGGCATGGATTTAAGGAGAAGAAATATTCGAAAAACTCTTGATCGCCAAGTAGTTTTCTTCTCTTGTTTCTTCCGTCTTCTTCCAAATTTGGCTCTTAAAAATTCCCTATTGTTATGAGTTAATAACTTATATTTATACTACCCTAATTGTGCCTCAAAAGGCCCCAAAATAATACAAAATTCACAACCCAAAAGGTTTCCCAAGTCGATTAGAACTCAAAAAGAAAATAAAATCTCCCGCGGTCGAAAATAGCCTGGGCGCCCAGGTGAACACTTTTGTTCTCTTTTTTGGTTTCAGCTGCTGGGAGCTCGCCTAGCTTGTAGCTTTTGAGTCTTTGCAGTTTGGTCTTTTTAATTTTCACATCTTTCTATTTGGTCCTTCAACTTTAGGTCTTTGTCATTTTAGTCCTCAAACTTCAATATTGTCTTCTTCAATCCTCCAACTTTGTGTAATCTCCATATTTGATCCTTCAAGTTTCCAATTGAGTACAATTGAGTCCATGTACTTCTGAAATATCTTTTAATTTATTGTTCTTTCATCCAATCTTCTCCAATTGTTCACAAATGTTTAAGTAAGAAAACAGACGAAAACTTTTAAGAGGGACCTACGATGCCTATTTTTTCGAACGTTAGAAATGTGTGGTGCTATTTTTAAAGGTTAGGGACATATCCACAATTTTTTTTGAAAAGTTAGGGACCAAATATGCAATTATCCCTTTAAACAAACTAAAACTCAATTGATTTGGTGATTTTAACTAAAACCTATATAAAGTAATTAAAAGGGTCAGTCGGAATCAATAAAAAAAGATGTTAGAACTTCACAATTTCTCCATATATTTTTCAATTTAATTTCACCTATCAAGTTATAATATTATTTCATTCATGTTAACGATCAAATTCATATTAAATATTTGACAATCTCTCTCAAATATTATCGTACATACTTAAAGATTGGGAATTTACTATATCTCAATATAAATCATGAAAATCTAGGTGCATTAAATCACAATGAATTAGTACACGATCACAAATTATAAGAGTATATCTATATCTCATACTTAAACTTATGATTTTTATCGCTAGTTTGATAAGTGTATTTTATACACTTATCTGGTATTCGTTTATCATACAATTTCTAGTGACTTATTCGGTATTATTGATTTTCATCATAATTTCATTTTGTAGGAATAACTCGAGCTTAGATAAGACATTGGCGAAGAAAGAAACGAAAAGGACTTCAAATCTCGGAAGAAGTGAACAATTTAGAACACCACGACAAGATTCAGAGGTTTCAACCAGGTATAAAATATAGGATAAATTACACTTACAGTCCACATTCTTTCAGTTTTGTAACAATATCATCACCATTTAATTTTATTCGCAGCTATTATCTTCATCTTTTTATTTATTCGCACAGATAGTCCCCAAATAGTATTTTGATGATTTTGCCCTTATCTTTAATAAATTAAAATAGAAAAATTAATGGAAAATATTGCTAGTTGAGGTCCCTAACTTTTTTAAAAGTACAAATTTATCTTGAACATTTTTAATTTTTACAGTTTTTCACTTAAAATAATAAAAAAAGTGTAATCAAGTCCTAAACTTTCTAATTTGGCAATTTACCCTAAATCATAAAACAAGAGTAAATTGCATATTAACTTTAAGGGTTGAGACCCCACAACAATTTTTGAAAGATTTGGAACCCCAATACAATTTACTCTTGTTTTAGGATTAAGGGTAAATTACCAAATTACAAAGTTTGGGACTTGATTACACATTTTTAAGATTATTTTAAGTAAAAAATGGTTCAAGATAAATTTTCACTTTTAATAATCGTGGACCTCAATTGTAATTTTTCTATTAAGTTTTGATTTTTGCTATTTTAATTTATTTAAGCTAAGGGCAAAATTGTCAAAAAATTATTCGGGGACCATCTGTGTTGAGATAAATGAAAGGATGAGGATGATAGTTGCTAATAAAATTGAATAGGGATGATATTGTTACAAAGTGAAAGGATTGAGAATGTGAGTGTAAATTACTCTAAATTATATCATTGGAAAGATCATCGAATTTGGAGCTCGGCGCACCCCCTCTGATTGTAATTCGAGTTTTCTATCAAAAGTTATGTTCATTTTACCCGAGATGCCAAAAATACCATGCACATTAGAGTCGCGACCCCACAAGTTAAGCTCGTGGACACTACTTCTATATTGCGGTCGTGATGCATTTACGCATACTAATTACTCATTTCTTAAGTCATTTGCAACTCGAAACTTGATTTTTCAAAGGCTTTTGGGCATATTTTGCACAATTGTTTATGACCTAAACTCTTCTTCTATATATACTACATGTATTAATCATTAAGGGGTTGGCAAAAACCAAAACACATACAAATACACAAATTCTCTCATCTAAGGTTTGAAGAAGGAGTAGGAAAAAGTTTGAAGATTACAAGTCAAGTTTGAAGATTCATATTTAATTCCACTTTTCATCTTCTCTTTGCAATCGAGGTGCTGTTGTTCTTATACTTTTTGTGTTTGTATTTGATGAATATGTTCGACTAAATTCATAGTTAGGATGAAGGATGTAGCATAATGTTAATGGTTTAATTTTTTGGACTTTGACGTTAAAAGTATATGTTTTATGCTTTTGTTTTATTTGTTGAATTTAATGTCTTTAAAAGACTGATCAACTTTAAAATTATTTGTGAACTATAATGAGACCGAGATGAGATTTATGAGATTAGACAAAAAAACAATGAAAATCATAAATTTGGATAGGTGATAGAGATATACTCATATGGTTTGTATAATCGTTAGAATTTTCTAAAGTTTAATGCATTTTTATTTATCGTAGTTCACTTAGAGGTATAGTGAATTCATATTTAAAAGTAGTTTTAGATTCATTCGAAAGAAACTGACAGATAAATTAGAGAAATTTGATCGATTGCATGATATATATTGTCAAAGTCTAAAAAGGGAATTTGAACAAGATAAAACAGTGAAATTGGAAAGTCCTAACATTTCGGTATATTGATTCCAAGGAATACTTACTTTTAATTTCTTTTTAGAAGTTTTAGTATATCACAAATAAATCCCTTTTATTTTTGCAAACCGATCAAATAATTAGTTAGAATTAATTTAGATCAATATTTAGTAGAACAATCCTCGTGGGATCGACGCTTTATTCATTATTATATTACTTGTCGTAACATCCACTTGCAATTTTCACGAACATAGTGCCCAATTGATATTTTACCTCTCGATTTCAACAAATATTCACAACAATTCATAAATCGGGCGAATTTATGAAATCAATCAAAGCAAAATCAACACGAAGTCTAATTAGAGCCAACTAGAAAATTGAAATTAAGTCAATAAAATTATACTACACCGTTCATCCTAACTATATAATTTAGTCACTCATGTTCATCGAATACAAAACATAAAGTTAAGAACAACATCACTTGGATTAAGAATAAAAGACGAAAAAGAAGAATTAAGGTTGAATTTTCAGTCTTGACTTTGAATGATCAAGCTTTTCTCATTCTTCTTCCTCATTGTCTTCAAAACATATGTTAGAGAATTTGTAGAGTTTGTGTGTGTTTTGGTATGTTTTCCAACCCCTTTCAATGTCAAATAAGTCGATGATATATAGGAAAATATTTTAGGTCTTGAAACTCGTGCAAAAATATGCCCAAAGTGTCCTTGTAATCGTAGAATTTAAGTCCCAGGCCGAATTCTCAAAATCGGGCTTCGTGGTCATGGAGGTTGCATCACGACATGAACTAGAAATAGCTCCCACAACACTTTCTAGAGGGTTTCTTGTGCTGCCGGATGTAGAGCTCAGAGCCATAAGTACTCTACTTTGGGTGATGTTTTTGGAAGCTCGGAATAAAACGCGAATAATTTTTAGTAGAAAATTTCAAATTGTAATCCATGTAAATTGTGTTGAAATCCAAATTCAAAAAGCTTTCAAATGATATCATATAATGGGTAGAAATCTCTACATCTTCTCGTGGTGCTCTAAAATATACACTTCTTTTGGTGTTCGACATCATTTTAAGCCCATTTCTTTGACAACGTATTTTCTAAGCTTGAGGTTGCTCCTAAAAACATGATGAAAATCAATAGATATTCGAATAAATCACTAGTAATTATATAATAAATGAGTATTAGATAAGTGTATACATAAAGATAGATGAATGAGGTTAAACTAAGAAGACGCTTGACTATTTTGCAAGTGGTCAAATAATTAGATGTAGAAAATTAATTCATTTGCATAGTATAATTATTATCTTTGATGAATTAATGTGTATGTTGTAAAATTTTGGAAAATATTGATTTGTAAAAGTGAGTAAAAGAGTATCGTTCCTACGAGAATTTAGATTTTAGTTTAATTTCAACCAATTCGAGCTTAAATCGAATACACATAATAAATTGGACAAAAAAATATGAAATTCTCTAAAGTATAAATACGATTTAACAATGTGCACATATGATTTTTGGAGAAAATCAAGTAAAAGTTATGCTAGAATCCGACTCCACCATTAGTATCTATTTTAATCCTCAAAATCCCACGTTCTAAATTCAATTTATGTTCAAGTCGACAATCTATAATCCTAACTTATCTAATAATCCCTTTCGAGTATAATTAAACCTATTTTCATATACGGTCCAAATTATTCCTATTTTGAAATAGAATATATAAAATACTTTCAATCACAAGATTATCTAATTTGATTTCATCAAGCATAGGAAATTATTTCTAATTTCTATATGACTTAGTGTTTAAAACCATAATGAGCTAACCTATTTTGAACCTCCCGAAACGAAAATAAATCATAAACACCTTCAAATGGTGATCAATCATTCAAGCGAATATTAACACCATGGTATAAATCAAACAAACTCAAATTTTGACTAGAAAGAGGAATCCTTAAATTAAAACTTCAACATATGGTTTATATCATCATCCTTAGCACAAAGAGTTTAGTCTATCATGTTGGAATTGTAAAAATACATAAATAATTGAAAGGACATCACCCAGATTCTATGAATGTGGAAGAAAATAGAAGAATAGTTTTGACCATAGAATCAGAATGTGGAAGAAAATAGAAGATTAGTCTTGACCCTTGAATCTCTTTAACGATTTCTTGAATAATCTTCTTCTCCTTCTTAATTGAAAGCCAAGAAAATCAAGATTGATGTCAATTTCCAAGAGAAGTCTGTGTTTTTGCCTCATTTTACTCTCAAAATCCGCCTCCTTTTTGTTATAAAAGTTCTACTATTTATAAAGGTCTAATTATGGTTGAATTTTGTACCCAAAATTTCAAAAAATATGCCAAAAATAAAATTTTAACTCAAATAAAGGTTTGGAAGCGAGCCTGTCCGCTCAAGCGAACAGAAATGGTCATTTTTTGGTTGATGGGCCACTCGAGCAGACCGAAAGTGCTCCATCGGCGACTGTTTTTCAAATGGTCATAATATCTTGTAGAAAACTCCAAATTAATAACTGTAAAAAGTGTTGGACTTGTAATTCAATTATCTTTTCATTTGTATATCATTTGCCTTGTGTAAATTTTTTTACCAAAGTTTATGCTCTAATTACCCACATGCTTGACCATAAGTTTCTCTATTAAGCTTTTTCATCTTTCGAGTGTTTTCATTCACTTCAACTCTTAATTGTTACTCCAACACATCTTAAACATATTGATTTTATCTTCTTTCTCATCCTTTAATATTTGTCTCTTGATAATTACTTCAAAAATTAATTTCTTCTCATTTACCATCAATTTCACTAGTGTGACTCGATTTCGAGATTTTGTCCTACAATCATAAAAATGAACAAAGACTCAATAGATATCGATTATAAAATACTTAAAATTATTCGAAAACTCTTCATTAAGGATTCAATATAAGTGTATAAAATACACTTATTAACTATATTTAGATATGTCTTACTTGCCCTATAAGTCCTTAAAACCCATATATATGCGTTCATCATTATAATGAAGAATGCAGTTTCTCTATATTCTCTTCTATTATTCTCTATAGTTTATAATACGTTATCAGCACGAAGAAGCTCACCCAAATTAGAGAGAATTCGAGAGCAATAGTTGAAAATTCGTAGAATTTGGGCGCAACCGACTACTGCGGATCAAATGTTGATGTCTCAACGCTCCGTGGTCCAATCGTCGTGAAATTTGGACAGAAAGTTCAAAACTCGCCATTCTTCAAATCCAATTGTTAAGATGAAAATCAAACAGTTCATTCGTTATAAAATACTACGTCAATAAAAGTAATTTTTCAATTAGTTAGTATTCTCTGTGCTATGGTATTTGACTATATTTTTTTCTATATTGATAAATGATGGACAAATATTACTTGAATATTATTAATTACTACACAACAATATTTTGAATAATATTGTGTATTATTCCTGAAGAAATATGAATTTATACAAATTAATATTTCAAAAGAATATTTAGTTCGTCTTCCTAAAAAAGCAAATATTGTACATATCAATATTCTACAAGAATATTGTGTTAGTGCTCTACAAAAAACACTATGTTCATATCTATAATCTACAATGTTATTTTGTTGTTGCTATTGTAGTAGTACAACTTTATATTATATCAATATTTTGACAAATAATTTGTTGTTACTCTCGAAGAAGAGCAACATTATATTAATATTCTAGCGAGAATATTACTTGCTCCTTAAAAGTATAATTTATAAGATCTAATATTGAACAAGATAAACAAATGAAATTGGAAAGTCCTAACATTTCGTGTATATTGATTCCAAGGAATACTACTTTAATTTCTTTTTAGAAGTTTTAGTATATCACAAATAAATCCTTTTATTTTTTGCAAACTGATCAAATAATTAGTTAGAATTAATTTAGATCAATATTTAGTAGAACAATCTCTCAAATGGATCGACGCTTTATTCATTATTATATTACTTGTCGCCAACATCCACTTGCAATTTTTCACGAACATAGTGCCCAATTGATATTTTACCTCTCGATTTCAACAAATATTCACAACAATTCATAAATCGATGACTTTTATGAAATCAATCAAAGCAAAATCAACACTAAGTCTAATTAGAGCCAACTAGAAAATTGAAATTAAGTCAATAAAATTATACTACAATTCGCCCTAACTATATAATTTAGTC
This sequence comes from Forsythia suspensa, assembly GCA_023638005.1. Lineage (NCBI taxonomy): Eukaryota > Viridiplantae > Streptophyta > Magnoliopsida > Lamiales > Oleaceae > Forsythia > Forsythia suspensa. Next base: position 29,755,833 of record CM042674.1, on the reverse strand, counting down.
ACTCATGTTCATCGAATACAAAAACATAAAGTTAAGAACAACATCACTTGGATTAAGAATAAAAAAGACGAAAGAAGAATTAAGGTTGAATTTTCAGCCTTGACTTTGAATGATCAAGCTTTTTCATTCTTCTTCCTCATTGTCTTCAAAACATATGTTAGAGAATTTGTAGAGTTTGTGTGTGTTTGGTATGTTTTCCAACCCCTTTCAATGTCAAATAAGTCGATGATATATAGGAAAATATTTTAGGTCTTGAAACTGCAAAAATATGCCCAAAGTGTCCTTGTAATCGAGAATTTAAGTCCCACCAATTCTCAAAATCGTGGCTTGATGTCATGGAGGTTGCATCACGTCATGAACTAGAAATAGCTCCCACAACACTTTCTAGAGGGTTTCTTGTGCTGCAGACAGAGCTCGTGAATGCAAGTACTCTACTTTGGGTGATGTTTTTGGAAGCTCGGAATAAACGACTAATAATTTTTAGTAGAAAATTTCAAATTGTAATCCAGAATTGTGTTGAACCAAATTCAAAAAAGCTTTCAAATGATATCATATAATGGGTAGAAATCTCTACATCTTCTCGTGGTGCTCTAAAATATACACTTCTTTTGGTGTTCGACATCATTTTTCAGCCCATTTCTTTGACAACGATTTTCTAAGCTTGAGGTTGCTCCTAAAACATGATGAAAATCAATAGATATTCGAATAAATCACTAGTAATTATATAATAAATGAGTATTAGATAAGTGTATACATAAAGATAGATGAATGAGGTTAAACTAAGAAGACGCTTTGACTATTTTGCAAGTGGTCAAATAATTAGATGTAGAAAATTCAATTCATTTGCATAGTATAATTATTATCTTTGATGAATTAATGTGTATGTTGTAAAATTTTGGAAAATATTGATTTGTAAAAGTGAGTAAAGAGTATCGTTCCTACGAGAATTTAGATTTAGTTTAATTTCAACCAATTCGAAAGCTTAAATCGAATACACATAATAAATTGGACAAAAAAATATGAAATTCTCTAAAGTATAAATACGATTTAACAATGTGCATATATGATTTTTTGGAGAAAAATCAAGTAAAGAAGTTATGCTAGGAATCCGACTCCACCATTAGTATCTATTTTAATCCTCAAAATCCTAATGCTCTAAATTCAATTTATGTTCAAGTCGACAATCTATAATCCTAACTTATCTAATAATCCCTTCGAGTATAATTAAACCTATTTTCATATAATGGTCCAAATTATTCCTATTTTGAAATAGAATATATAAAAATACTTTCAATCACAAGATTATCTAATTTGATTTCATCAAGCATAGGAAATTATTTCTAATTTCTATATGACTTAGTGTTTAAAACCATAATGAGCTAACCTATTTTGAACCTCCCAGTAAACTAAAATAAATCATAAACACCTTCAAATGGTGATCAATCATTCAAACGAATATTAACACCATGGTATAAATCAAACAAACTCAAATTTTGACTAGAAAGAGAACCTTAAATTAAAACTTCAACATATGGTTTATATCATCATCCTTAGCACAAAGAGTTTAGTCTATCATGTTGGAATTGTAAAAATACATAAAAATAATTGAAAGGACATCACCCAGATTCTATGAATGCGGAAGAAAATAGAAGAATAGTTTTGACCATAGAATCGAATGTGGAAGAAAATAGAAGATTAGTCTTGACCCCTCGAATCTCTTTAACGATTTCTTGAATAATCTTCTTCTCCTTCTTAATTGAAAGCCAAGAAAATCAAGATTGATGTCAATTTCAAGAGAAGTCCTGTTTTTTGCCTCATTTTACTCTCAAAATCCGCCTCCTTTTTGTTATAAAAGTTCTACTATTTATAAAGGTCTAATTATGGTTGAATTTTGTACCCAAAATTTCAAAAATATGCCAAAAATAAAATTTTAACTCAAATAAAGGTTTGAAGGCGAGCCCGCTCAATGACACGAAATGGTCATTTTTTGGTTGATGGGCCACTCGAGCGGTAGATCGAAGTGCTCCATCGGCAATCGTTTTTCAAATGGTCATAATATCTTGTAGAAAACTCCAAATTAATAACTCAGTAAAAGTGTTGGACTTGTAATTCAATTATCTTTTCATTTGTATATCATTTGCCTTGTGTAAATTTTTTACCAAAGTTTATGCTCTAATTACCCACATGCTTCACTACCATAAGTTTCTCTATTCGCTTTTCATCTTTCGAGTGTTTTTCATTCACTTCAACTCTTAATTGTTACTCCAACACATCTTAAACATATTGATTTTATCTTCTTTCTCATCCTTTAATATTTGTCTCTTGATAATTACTTCAAAAATTAATTTCTTCTCATTTACATCAATTTCACTAGTGTGGACTCGATTTCGAGATTTTGTCCTACAATCATAAAATGAACAAAGACTCAATAGATATCGATTATAAAATACTTAAAATTATTCGAAAACTCTTCATTAAGATTCAATATAAGTGTATAAAATACACTTATTAACTATATTTAGATATGTCTTACTTGCCCTATAAGTCCTTAAACCCTATATATATGCTCATCATTATAATGAAGAATGCGGTTTCTATATTCTCTTCTATTATTCTCTATAGTTTATAATACGTTATCAAAGACGAAGAAGCTCACCCAAATTAGAGAGAATTAAGAGCAATAGTTGAAAATTAAGTGAGAATTTGGGCAAACTACATAGCCGTGATCAAATGTTGATGTCTCAGCGCCAAGTGGTCCAATCGCTCGTGAAATTTGGACATGAAAGTTCAAAACTCGCCATTCTTCAAATCCAATTGTTAAGATGAAAATCAAAAATGCAGTTCATTCGTTATAAAATACTACGTCAATAAAAGTAATTTTTCAATTAGTTAGTATTCTCGCGTATGGTATTTGACTATATTTTTCTATATTGATAAATGATGGACAAATATTACTTGAATATTATTAATTACTACACAACAATATTTTGAATAATATTGTGTATTATTCTCAAGAAATATGAATTTATACAAATTAATATTTCAAAAGAATATTTAGTTCTGCCTTCCTAAAAAAGCAAATATTGTACATATCAATATTCTACAAGAATATTGTGTTAGTGCTTTCAAAAAACACTATGTTCATATCTATAATCTACAATGTTATTTTGTTGTTGCTATTGTAGTAGTACAACTTTATATTATATCAATATTTTGACAAATAATTTGTTGTTACTCTGAAGAAGAGCAACATTATATTAATATTCTAGCAGAATATTACTTGCTCCCGAAAAGCATAATTTATAAGATCTAATATTAAGCTATTGATCTTGAAAAGCAAATTTTATAAAGTTTAATATTTTAAAATAATTTGTTGTTGCTCCTAAAAAGCACAACGTTATATTAATATCCCGCATAACACTACTTTGCTCTCTCGAAAAGGATAATTGTATAAGATATAAGATATATTATGTTTTTACTACTCATAAGTAAATTCTTACATAATTTAATCTCTAAATAATAATATGTCATTGCTCCTGAAGTAGCATAATATATATTAATATTACTTATCTCCGAAGAACATAATTTGTAAGATTTAATATTAAGTCATTGCTCTCGAAGAGTGTAATTTTATAAATTTAATACCTTACAAGAATATTATGCTATTGCACCTGAGGAGCAAAACATTACATTCATATTCTGGCACAATTTTACTTACTCCTAAAAAGCATGACATAAAAAATTGCAATACTCCAGAAGAATATTCAACTATTGCTCCTGAAGGAGCATTAGTCTAAATAATATTTTATTGTACTCTCGAAGAAGAAGCACATGTCATGAAGAATACTAAACCAACTAAGTAAATGGTAATTTGAGTAGTATGTGTCATAAACTCCATTGTATATCCAATATGTTCTATTTATACATTGTCATTTATTTCAATAGTAGAGTTTCTAATCAATGATTCATCGTGTGGCATATGTGCAAAGAAGTGTCAAGCACGTGAGAGAAAAATCAGATACACTCTTTTTCTTAGAATATATTATATAATTACAAGATTATTGAATTAAATATTTCACGAACTCAAGTTTTTTAATTCAAGAAGTTTTATATATGTTGTTTAGATAACTTATATTTCAAACATGGTAGCAATAGTTACGTACTTATTGTACATACATGCCTCTCACGACTCCCTGAAGGAGAAAGTGCTGAAATAAATATTGTGTTCCTCATTTTCTTTTAATTTATACTTCACAAATTTAATTACAATTAAATCAACATTGAGCCAGAAGTTCAATGTCCTAAAAATCTTTATTAATTGACATGATCGGTTTGATAATCCCTAATCAATATGATATGAATAATTAATGAGAATATATATATATATATTGAAAACCGTAAGAGTTTTCAATATAATGAATATTCACGTATTCTTGTTCTCATGGTATATAAACCAATATACCTTTACTAGCTAAAATCGAGACTCAATTCCGACCATTTAGATAATATTTGTATCTAGATATTAGTTGTATCTAATAGATACATCTTGATGCGAGCCATAGACCAAACTAGCAATGACTCGTTACATATTCCGGTGGGGCCAATAACGATATCAAAAGCCAAGAAAATCAAGGACGCCACACAAGATTTTGTTCAAGCTTACATGTACCGAAACCGATACCCAAAGTATAACAAGCAAGACACCAACCTTCAAAACGAGTATGACAAAGGAAGAGCCAACCTTAGTACATTTGATTCAAACTATGGATCATATTAAAGGCATATTAGAGGCTAGTGGAAGATTGTAGAGCCAAAATGAGCATGAAACAAAGTTTAGAGACCAAAACGCAGGAAGTGGGCATTTAAGCCTGGGCGATCGTCCAGGCAAAATGTGGGCAATCATCCAGCACCTTGAAACACAAACAGTGGCTAATTAGGGAAAATCTAGATTTTTTCGTATTTTGTTTCCTTTTCCAATTAGAACTCTAATTTTATTAAGTTTCTAGTTATTTTCTGAATTAGATTAGGTTTTCATTGATTTTTACATATATAAACAACTCTCATTGTAGACAATTAACAACTTTGATTATTGTGAGATTAAATAAAAGTTAGATTCACTTTTCTTTGTTTTTAATTGAACTAACTAAAATTTATCAAAGACTTCGCAAATCTTTATGGCGTTCAAACTTGATTTTTTGATTCAAGAAATTATCGAGTCAAAGTCTTGCGGCTTGATTTTAGATTTTTGGGTTCATATCAATCTTTCTTGTGGGTTCCAGATTCAATTCTTCAGCAGTTCGTATCGGTTGGTATCGAGCTTTGGCTATAAAATCGTTTCTATTTTTCTTTCTTTTTCATCAATTTCATCTTGAGTAAAAAAAATCTCTTTCAGAGTTCATCATATTTCGTAAGAGTCTTTTTTATATTTTTCTTGTTTAGATTCACCACATCATAGACTCATTCAAAATATATCGTAGACTCATTAAGGCACCACAACTAATTTTTTCTCTAGTTCTTGCCTTCTCGATAATTTTTTTATAAGTTTTTGCATTGGATAAAATAAATGAAGATACAAAAAAGTCAAGAAACGATTCTTTGAGAGATTCTTGTGTATATTTGGCAAGAAACACACACCCATATTTTCATCCGATGCTTAAGTATTCAAATCTTCTTCTTTTGTGATTTTCCTTCTTGAGTCGTTCTCGTTGTCTTTTATGTTCTTCTTATTTTCTTGTTCTTGAAACGTTAGTAGACCCAAATTCTTGATTGAGTTTAGTTAGTTTCTTAGAGAGCTTGGTAAAAAAAATAAAGAGAGGTAAAATGCAAGAGTGGTGAGATTATTATCGAGAAAAAGCTAAATATAGTGAAACATGAGTGTAAACACTGAGATTAATTTTTATATTTATTTTTTATGTTTTACTGATTTCTTTTTTTAATCCTAAAATATCTAATAATGAAGAAACCACACTTGAGGAAGAAAACAACCAATTCTTTTTGTTAAAGCCATGCAACAACAATTTGATCGAATGAACATGGTGTTTGACGAGATGAGAAAAGGCAATAATGCATTAAGGGATAGGATGGATAAGCATGATACGGTGATTACAATTTTACCAAGGAGAGCAACAACCCGGGATCCCTAATGATATGAGATAGGATCAGTAGAATCATAATCCTATGGCCGACTTTGAGGATGAGAATGTGAGTGGGTAGTGAGGGTGAAGATGACTATAATTATATGAATGAGATGGGTAGGATGAGGCGTAGAGTAGATAGGCGTGAAAGGACACTCGGAGGAAGAGACTATAGAGGCCACGATGGGGTAGATAAAAATCTTGGGAATATAAAAATAAAAATACCTTCCTTCCATTGTAGGAATAACCCTGAAGCCCATTTAGAGTGAAAAATGTGGTTGGAATTAATATTTAATTGCCATAGTTATTCAGAAGAGAAGAATGTCAAATTAGCAGTAATTGAGTTTACTGACTATGATGTAATGTGGTGGGATCAATTGGTGACAAATAGGAGGAGAAATCACAAGAGGCTTGTAGAAACTTGGGGTGATTTAAAGGCTCTCATGAGGAAAAGATTTGTATCTAGTCGTTTCTATAAGGACCTCTATAAAAAATTGCAGAGTCTTACTCAAAGTTTAAATAGTGTAGAGGATTACAATAAAGAGATGGAGGTGGCTATGATTAGGGCCAATGTTGAGGAGGATTGGGAGGCCACATTGGCCAGGTTTTTGAATGGATTAAATAGGGATATCGTCAATGTAGTTGAATTACAACACTATTTGGAGTTGGAGGATATGATGCACATGGCTATGAAGGTGGAGAGGCAATTGAAAAGAAAAGAGGCAACTAGGCTTTTTTGAGATCTAACCTTCCTTGGAAACCGGAAGTGAGATAGTAATGATAGGAGTGATAGGACTGCTTCAAAGGGAAGGACCCACCACCTAAGGGAAAAGATGAGGTACCTAACAACAATAAATCCAAGTCAGATTTTCAACATTCTAAAATGGGGATATCAAATATTTTAAATGTTTGAGTGTCGGGCACATTGCGTCCCAATGCCCAAACAAAATGGCAATGATTTTGCGTGATAATAGGGAAGTAAAATCTGAGAATGAGTGTGATAGTGATGTGATGCCTGAATTGAAGGATGATGGTGTAGAGTACCCTGTAGAAGGTGAAGTCCTATTTGCGAGGCATGCTCTTCATGCACAAATTAAGGTGGATGATTTGGAGCAGCAGAAAATAAAAAGTGAGTTAGAAGTACAAGAAAAAAATGAGATTGTAATTAGCAAAACTAACCAATCCTCTCCCGGTTTGGCTATTTCTTTCTCGCATGAATTTGATGGCATGTTTTTGAAGAGATGTCTAGTAGGTTACCACATATTAGAGACATTGAACATCAAATTGACTTTGTACATGGAGCTGTTATTCCAAACCGACCAAAATTTATAGAAGTCATCCGTAGATGAGACAAATGAGCTTCAAAGGCAACAATTTGAAAAGAAGATTAAACAATATACATACTAAAGCCAACAAAGTCAGTAGACTTATCTTTGAGCACTGGTGATTGGGTTTGGGTAAATATGTAAAAGGAAAATTTCACCAGAGACAATCTAAGCTACATCCTAGGAAGGATGTACTATTTCAAAACTTTTTAGAGGAAAAATGATAATGCTTATAAGCTTGATCTTCCGTGTGAGTATAATGTCTCTGCTATTTTTAATTTTTCTGATCTTTCTCCCTTTGATGCAGGTGATGATTCGAGGTTGAATTCTTTTGAAGAATGAGGGGATGATGCGAGCCATGGACCGGTTAGCAATGACTCGTTACATATTTTGGTTGGGCCAATAATGAGATCAAGAGCCAAGAAGATCAAGGATGCCATACAAGGTCTTGTCCAAGCTACGTGGGCCCAAACTGACACCCAAAGTGCAACAAGCAAGACACTAAACTTCAAAATGAGTATGATAAAGGAAGAGCCAATATTAGTACATTTGAATCAACCTAAGGATCATATTAAAAGCATATTGGAGGCTAGTGGAAGATTGGAAGGCCAAAATGAGCATGAAACAAAGTTTGGAGACCAAAATCTAGAAGTGGGCATTCACCAGTAAAATGTTGGGCGATTGCCCAAAAACTTGAAATATAAACAGATGCTAATTATTTAGCTTAGCGATCTCGAGCCAAATTCAGAAAATCCGGATTTTTTTCGTATTTTGTTTCCTTTTCCAATTAGAATTCTTATTTTGTTAAGTTTCTAGTTATTTTCTGAATTATATTAGATTTCATTGATTTTTGCATATATAAACAACTCTCTTTGTAAACAATTCACAACTTTGATTATTGAGAGATTAAATAAAGAGAAATTTGCATATTTGGTCTCCAACCTTTCAAAAAACGTTGAGGATATACCCATAACTTTAACAAATAGCACCACACATCTCTAAAGTTTGAAGAAATAGGCATCGTGGGTCCCTCTTGACAGTTTTCATCCGTTTTCTCCGTTAAAGTTCTCAATTGGACTGCACGCGCTTTTTTTTTCCAAATTAAGCGATTGAAATTGCAGGATGATGTTTTGTGCTTTTTTAAATTTACTTTTTTATCTCCTTGTTTCTCCAAAATTATTTCACAAATACTCTTTTCGGTTCATGCCCTAATTCATCAAAATTATTTTCCAATTTCGGGCCAATGGATTCAATTAGACCCTACCCACCTCCAATGTAAAGTAAGATTTCCAAAAAATGCGTAAAAAATTTTCACCGAAAAAAATCTACAAGAAATTCTTCAAATCCTGGATTTTGCTTACTCATACCTCAAGAAAACTCGGTTGTTGTGAATCAAAACTTTGAGAAATATTACATGGAAGAAGTCGATGATTCCAAAACATAACAACCATGTAAGCTTTCCTTGCCAAGCTTTTTGCCACCATTTACTGCATCATAGCACTTATACCAAGCTCAAGTGGCCCATTTTTCGTACAATAATGAATTCATACAATCTGCAGATCAAAGTCGTTGTTGATGAATAAAAGCACTTTCGTAGTTTAAACAATGTTTCGTGAAGAAGAAAATTGATTCTTCACCACCCCACGTAACACCTCATGCTTGCGGAAATTCAAGAACGGCAATCTCTTATGCAATCGAGATCCATCGCAATTTTGTCAAGTTTTTCATTAGAGAAATGGAGTATGTGAATTAGGATATTGAAGCGGCCAATAAATGCAATCTGAGTTTGAAGTTGCTTTCAACATAAGGGATCATAATCATAAAGTTTTCTCCTTCGAATCATTTGTGTGCAAAGAAATTTTGAGTGGATTCAATAATACATTTTTTTCAATAAGAAATGATGAGCCATTGCCGGAATCTGATGATCAACGAAGGGTTTTCTTCTTTGAGCAGTTCAAGAAGGAAATCAACAAGTGTGACTCATTTTCTCAAGAACAATCCAAATTCTCTGACATTTTTACCCCTGCACTTCTAATCGCTTAATTTGGAGAAAAAAAGCTCGTGCAATCCAATTGAGATGTTTAACGAGAGAAAAGAGATGGAAGCGTCAATAGGGACCTACGATGCCTATTTCTTCAAACATTGGGGATGTGTGGTGCTATTTTTTAAAGTTAGGAGCATATCTCCAATGTTTTTGAAAGGTTGGAGACCAAATATGTAATTATCCCTTAAATAAAAGTGAGATTCACTTTTCTTCATTATTCTTAATTGAACTAACCAAAACTTATCAAAGACTTCGCAAATCTTTGTGGCGTTCAAACTTGGTTATTTGATTCAAGAAATCATCGGGTCAACGTCTTGCGGTTTGATTTTAGCTTTCTTGGAGTTCATATCAATCTTTTTTGTGGGTTCCGAGATTCAATTCTTCACGGGTTCGTATCACATCTGCTAGATGATTGTATGGAGTTATTATGTGCAACTTGAAGTTTGCGAGACTATTTGTTCAAATTTTAAATTATGATCATAATTATCAAATTATACAATCAAGACATGTTTTTTGTTAATGCTAGCGAGTCTAAATCTCAAAATTTTAATAATTGCTAGTTGAAATGATAATAAATGGTTTAGCACTATCATTTGTTAAACGCTTCCAATTAATTTCTAAACTATTATTATTAAGAACAAAATACTTCTCATTTTTTTTTTCTAGGAAATGCTATTTTATATGCAGCAAAATTATACGCATCATGCCAACATCAAAGTTATGCCCGCTATAGTTAGTTTATGGTCAGAGCATAATATTATACATCTAATAATTTTTTATAGGACAATATATGTACATTCGGTCCACCATAGTACACTGAGATGGATATTAAAGAATCTTTGAGAATACATATTTAGTTAGAACTCGTATAAAATATCTTAAATCCTAAAAGGTGATATTTTATAACACGCTTTTCAATCGTCATTTTGATAAGATGATTTTCTCAATATTAGTGGGGAAAAATTAAGTAGTGGGAAGGAATACATGAAATGCAAGATATTATATTTTCTCACGAAAAACAATACAAACTAGAAGTTCAACAAATAATTTACTTAGAAGTTATACAATTTACTGAGATATATTTACCGACCAAGAAGATTAAACCAAGTCTCATATACCGATTGTAAATGCTCCAATTCATATTGGCGTCCTAGAAGGATAATCCATTAATATTATATTTGGTAAATTAATGGCAAGTCTAAAGCGTGGTGTCATTTGATTCCAAAACAAAATCCACAAATTAAAAATAAAGCCAATTGTAAGGATGGTCATGTTGATGAGACGATACTTTTGGAGAGTACATAGACATAACTAATTGTAAAATCGTAGAAGAGGTTCGTGCACGAAATATTGAAAATGAAGAAATCTAAATAAATGTCGTTATGGGAAAGAAATAGAATAAAAAAGGAAATGTTGTTGACAAAACTTTGTAAATATAGTAGCGCTTCATATTATGAAAGGTATGGAGGATATTGAAGGAAATATATCAAAGAATTAATTGGTCAAATAAAAAGATGTGATCCAAGTAAATTGAACTTAGTAGAGAAATCTAACGTTTCTAGACCCACAGTTCGAACACTTAAAGGTATATACTTATATGGAAAAAAAATAAAGTCGTAAGATAATATACGACTTTCGCAAATACTTATATATAGCATGACTAATAATACTATGTGTCTAAATTCTTGGAAGATTTGATATATCTGAAGCATTTAGTTTAAGTTATTAGGAAACTTAATCGATCAAAGAACATATTTTAATTGATATTATCATGAGGAGAGGAAATAAGCATTGTGCTCCTTTTTCCTTGATTGAAGTTTTGTCCCATTAGATTTTTCCGGCAAGGTTTTTAAAGATGTAATTTTCATGATGTATTAAAATAATGATGTATTCTTTTTTCTCTACTAGGATTTTTTCTACCAAGTTTTTTCTAGTAAGATTTTAACTAGTCATATTTTTTTATGTAAAGAATATTCATGAGAAGTGTTATAAATGTTATAGTTTTGGATGTCCATAACCTACAATATATTTACACTCAACATAACTCTATGATTATATTCTCGTGTGTTACAAATTGTATACTAGAGGCGCTAAAGGGAACAACAACAAGATCAATTTTTTTAATATAATTACATCAAACCATTATACCAACTACAGTCAACCAAGGATATTGTATGAAGATAGTATTGTTGGGAAGCTATAACAAGATAACAACATGGACATGTTTCACCACAATTGTTATATACAAGTTTTTGAAAGATGGTGGATTGAAGACACTAATGCATGAGATATGAATAGCTTGATATAAGGATTTTCATTGATTGAAATCGGGGGAAGCAGCTATACTCTTTTTCTTTCGCTCAGGTTTTATCCTATTGGATTTTTCTAAAAAAAGTTTTAACGAGACAGCATTTGATTACTCCAAATTTTTTATGACTCTTAATCCTTTAGTTTGATATTTTGTCCCACTAGATTTTTGTCAAAAAAAATTTTTAACGAGTCGATTATTATATTAAATAGTAATCAAAGGGGGAATGTTGTAAAATTACAAAAAATTATTGATAATTATATTTAAATACGTCTTGCTTGCCTTACAAGCTTTTGAAACCCTATATATATATACGTCCATCATTATAATGAAGTATTCATTTTTTTTCTCTATTTTCTTCTATTGTCTCTAGTTTATAATAGTAAATGATTTGTTTAATAATGTGGAAAAATGATAGGCCCCTTATATAATACTAGTTAAGAATACGTGTGTTGCACGTGATTTTGTAATAATATTATGATTTTTTTATTTTAAAATTATCGATGAATATAATACTTAAATGAAACTTATTTTCAATCATAAGTTCATCAATGATTATGACCAATTAAGGAATTATATTCAAACTTCTTGGTAAAACATGTGGTTCATTAAAAAATACATGGTCTACATGAATATTAAGTTTGAAAGATTATTGATACTCTTTTAATTATATTTTAAAGTATATATCTAATGGCATATCAGAAAAGGCAACTTTCTTTTATAAAAATTAGTATCAAATTCTAAAATACATGAAAATAATAGATATAAGTGTAACACAAATTTTCATTGATTTTCTGTATTTATATCATTATAAAAAGCGCACGAAAACAAAATATTTATTCTTTTTGGGTAATTATTTCTCAAAAAAAACAATCTCAAAATTCTTTGACTTAAGATAAAGAAGAATTTTCTATTGCAATATCCATTCAGTTTTAATGCACCCATAAATTAAGGAGTTTTTTTTTTTTTGTTCTCTTCATGCATTCTTTCCCGTAATTCTATTTGAAATATTATTAAATTTCAAGAAAATTCAAAACAACCAGATATTTGGACAATGATTTTAACTCATCACATAAAATCACTTATTCTGCAAGATTTACCTTCACCTTATACATAACATGACTCACTTTATCCATGTTATGTCTTCCTCAACCGCGTGCTTGAAAGAATTAGAGTAACACCAATTCTCCTTATTCTAACTCGTTCTTCCACAATAAATATACGTTTAATTGCTTACAAAATGAAATAAAACATCATTCGAGCTTAAATATCTTTGTTATCAAGACTACGACAATAATTAACATTTTTACATCGAACAAATATTCTAAATCAAGAAAAAAAATATAGAAATCAAAATTTAAAATCAATATTACCATCATATATATTCTTAAAATTAGTGAATCATTCATGAAAAATTAACACATCCATTATTACTACATTACTATCAAACTAATTATCAAAAATTAAAAATCGTCATTGCGAGGAAAAAAATATTCTTGGCATAATAAAAAACAAAGTCGAATAACAAAGGAAGAAAGAATGAATCAATAATAAGAAAGTCGAAATGCAAAGCCAAATTCATCTTGTTTTGTTATGTTGATGAAGGAATTTGCTTAAATTCTCGTGCATAATAAGATTGACTTCTTTAATTGTTTACAATTAAAGATAATAATTTCAATATATTAAAATTTTTATTAGTATATTTTTATTTATTTTCATTAATTAAAATATATATAATGAAATTTAAAGAGACAAATCACTTTCAATGATCAAAATGCAATATTTATATAGTATTAAATAGTTTAAATTAAAGTCAAAATAAATTATATTAATTGAAAGATGAATTTATGAATTATAAGTTATTTGAGGGGCAATATCGTTCATAAATGTTTCTCCCATATTTGGAACTGAGGAAGAAAGTATGAATCAATAATAAGAAAGTCGAAATGCAAAGTCAAATTCATCTTGTTATGTTATGTTGATGAAAGAATTTGCTAAAATTTCGTCGCAATAATAAGATTGACTTCTTTGATTGTTTACAATTAAAGATAATAATTTCAATATATTAAAAATTTTATTAGTATATTTTTATTTATTTTCATTAATTACAATATATAATAGAATTTAAAGAGTCAAATCACTTTTAATGATCAAAATACAATATTTATATAGTATTAAATAGTTTAAATTAAAGCCAAAATAAATTATATTAATTGAAAGATGATTTTAAGAATTATAAGTTATTTGAGGGGCAATATCGTTCAAAAATGTTTCTCCATTTTAGGGACTTTTAAATTAGTATAGACATAGATAACATTGACCTTCTTTTTATCCCATATTTGTCAAAGTTTAAATTATAATTTAAGTTGGTCAAAATTGTCAAATATATTTCTTATCCACACATTTCGTACTCCACAATTTACTATACATTTATTATTCACACATTCACAAGGATCCATAACTTAAAAAACACTTAAAAATAATTTTAGCATTAGCACCAAACATGCACTTTATAAGAGGATTGCCACAATATTTTTTCTTTTTCCTAAAATGAAAACAAAACCTTTTCGAAGCCAAAAGAAAATATTAATGGTGCGTTTGATTGCAAGCATTAAATTTGGGTGGAAAGAAAACGAGTTTCATGGAATTGAATTGTCAAAAATTGTTTAACCGACAATTGTCAATTGAAGACAAATTTTATCTAGAAAATAAAACATACCTCCTCCCTAAGAAAACGCGTTTTTTTTTTTTTTTTTGTTTTCAAGGAAAATAGGGTAATTCATGTAAAAATGAGAAAACGCTTTACCTTGAAAAAAAAATGACCATCAAACACCTTATTAGTTGGAAAATAGGTGGAAAATATTTTTTATATGAAAAACTGTGGCTACCAAAGTTATTATATAAAAAAAAATATGGATAAAAGGCTTTTTCCATGAAAAATTGCGTGCAATCGAAAGCACCCAGTCAAATTTGGGTCAAGGGTTAAAAATATCAAGAAAAAAGAAAAGGGGCAAGTGTGTAAAATCATAATGATTTGCCAACCAACTGCCTATAAACAATAGCATCAGTTATATTCAAAGCGGAGAAGAAGGGGACAGGAAAAAATAGGAAAAGAAGAAAATACATATATACATTTGCAGTTTGCCAGAAATTCCAAAGAACACTGGCATTCTGCTTTTGTTCTCTGATTCCATTTCGTGGAATCAGAGAATCCATCATCATAATCTCTTCTCATCTTCCCAGAATTTGTTGTGTTTTCTTCAGCTATTCATTTTTGTGTATGTATGCTTGATAAAAAGCATTCTTGAAACGTTCTTGAAATGGAATTTTGAAAAGAAAAAGGAAAAAAAATCAGAAAAGGTGGGAATTTTTCCTTTCTTTCTTGGTGATTCTGGAAAATGGGAATGGTTGAAAGTGAGGGAAGATTCAGGGTGGCTTTACCTGATTCGTTTTAACCGTTTTGGGATGCAATATTCACGTAAAAGGTATTTCATTCTCCAAGACAATTGCCTCAAGAGCTTCAAATCAATCCCCTTTCTGAAACAGAGGTACATTTTGTATTTTATACTTCCATATAAACATGCACATATAAATAAATTTGTAAATTTGTCTGCAATCTGCTTGTCTCATGTATATATGTATGCGTGTACTTTGTGTGCATGTATGAAGTATCTATTTATGTTTGGCGAAATATGATTTTTGGTAGAGAGCCCAATTTGTTGTTTTTTTTGTTTTCTTAATTGAATTGCCCTTTTATGGTAAAATGTGAATATATGAATTTTGGATGTCATTACTGAGGTAAGAAACATATTCATGGTGTTTTTATGGATTTTGGCTTCTTCTTTTTGGTTGCCTTTTTCAACATGCTGTGGTTTTAGGATTCAATTGACTGGGTTTTTACTTTTTATTCTGCATAATTATGTCTCGTCGAATTTGTTTTATCTGTTGCCTTTAATTCTTCTGTAATGATGATTGGTAGTATTATAATGTATTCTCCCTAATTTCTTTTATGGTTTTATAACTTTTATTTATTTAGTTTTATTTTCTTTTTACTCCCTCTGATAAAGCAAGTTCTACAAAGTCCATTTTGATATGTGGTTTTATGTTAGGCAGATATTTGACTTAAATATTGTTACTCAAAGTTGATTAGCAGGCGCAACCTAAAATCTCTGTCTGAATGAGAGATTACGATTTTTCTCCCACATTTTCATGCTTCAGAATTTCATTTTTCAAAGAACGAAAAAGATTTCACGTCTGCAAAGTCTTTGGATGGAACACGGATGATTATATGTTTAATTTACAATCCAAATTTTCATTTTTGTGCTTAATTATCTATAGACCTCCATGAATTTCAATCGTAACTCATAAAATAATCTTGAAAGAACTGCATCTATCTGACTAATGCGTAATTGCAAAACCTCAATATCCATTCATTCCCCAATCAAGGAGTTGTATGAAGTAGTTGAGATCTAACTTGGAAGGTGTGATTACTCAAGTTTTTGCTAATCTGTTCATGAGAAACGTATATATGTTGACGTGAAACTTCATTTTGATCCTGACCAATTTGTGATATTTATCGACCCATTCTTGTGTCAGGAGCCTGTGAGAAGTGCAATAATAGACTCCTGTATTCGAGTTACAGATAATGGTAGAGAGAGCCATCACAGAAAAGTATGTCGTTTAAAATTATTTTGCTTCCACGTGATAAATAAACAATAAGTGAAAGCTCTACTTCTTCACTTGTGTGACTTTTCTTTCACCCATGGGTATTTTTCATTTTCTCCTTGTACAATACTTCTAATCATAATGATCAACTGAAGGTATGTGTTCTTTTCTGTTGATTCTTAAAGAATTTATAGTTGATGTCCCTGAAATTTTTCCAAATTTTATAGTTGGGCGATCAGTTCAGAAGAAGCTGCTAAGTGGATCCATTCTTTACAGAATGCTGCATTTCATCCTGTTAAAAACTTAAAAGGTTCTTCAAAAGGAAATGGCAACCTTTCAGGTGACCTCACTTTGCTTTCCGGAATTCCTCGCCAAGATGTTGTCTCAAAGATGAAAACTTTCAAAAAACTGAATGTTAGGACTTTATGTAGATGTATAATGTCGAATTCTGACATTTTTCCCAAGACCTACACAGATATCTTGAGAGGTTGAAACTCATCATATCAAATTTATTTAACCATTATTTTGAGCAGTTATCTCAGTTTAAATCTTATTGAATCGGACTAAATAGAACTTAACAACTTCTTTTGTGTAAGCAACCTGCCTAGGAAATTTTGAATTTGTGAGTGTACTCATTTTGGAGGCCGCTGATTGTCTCTGCTTAGCCATTTTACTTTTATTCCTTTTACCACATTTGTGTGTGCTTTCACTGCATGAAGCCCAATTACCTTCATTCTGTTTCATACTTTTACTTTTTCCATCCTTTTTCTTTTAGTTTTCTTTGCTTTTTACTGTGTGTGCGGCGTCGGGTGGAGAGGTTGCGGTGACTTTTTATACGTTTGTATACATTGTTCCACACACCAGCATTTATTTTACCATTATTTTGACAGCTTGAGTGTTTCAAAGAGAATGGCGAACAAAAGTTCCATTAAATGGACTTCTGCATCTTCTCTGCATGTGGATGCGATGACATCCGATGTAATTGCACCTTCACCTTGGAAAATATTTGGCTGTCGAAATGGTAAGAATGCACTTTTAAGTACTTTGAGGTGCAAATTGACCTTTGTTATTCAGAGATTACAGTTGATGTTTGCATTTTGTCGCCTCCTCAGGATTACGGCTCTTCAAAGAAGCAAAAGACAGAGATTCTAATGGGAGGGTAGATTTCTCTTTTGGCCCATTATCGTTAATTCTTTAAGTTAATTACATATTTTCCTCCTTGAGATATTTTTGAATGGTTAATCTCAGCATTGGGGTGATCACCCAGCAATAATGGCAGTTGGTGTCGTCGATGGAACATCAGAAGCTGTTTTCCATGCCGTTATGTCACTTGGTCCCTCAAGAACAGAGTAAAGATTTCTAGAACTTTTTCTTTTTCCAAACCTATTAATAAGCATGCTATAATAATGTTCTTGAGGAATGCATAAGTGATACGACTTTTACACTTTCACTTTTAAGAAAGAAGATTGTTGGAGTTCTCACATTCATGACTTTTAGAAATTTTAATCCTTCTCAGGAAATTACTTGAAGTGAAGGCAATCGATATTTGTGGTGCTATAAAGATCCGAATATAAACTTAGTGCGTTTGATAGTACTGGACAATATAACAAACAAGATTTGAGCTTATTTTTATTTCTTAATAATATCCTTTACTATCGAGTCCTCCTTATAAAACATTCCATTACGGAGTTCCAACATTTTGAAAACTGAAAATTGGTGCATTAGGATTGATGCACTGAGTTTTATAAATGGTCTAAGATTTTCCCAAAATCAATCATTTCTTAACTTGATGGATATGAGGATTCTTTTGGAGGTTGACCTTTCAAGTGTGCAGGTGGGATTTCTGTTTCTATAGAGGCTGTGTGGTCGAGCACCTTGATGGCCACACGGATATAATTCACATCCAATTATATAACCATTGGCTACCATGGTAAGAGGCTTATAATTTCTACGAACCCATTTTATAATCATGCTATTATTAAACACCTTCCGTTTTTCAGGGCAATGAAAAGAAGAGAATTGCTTCTTCGGCGTTATTGGAGAAGAGAAGATGATGGCACATACGGTACTTTTTAACTGTAAATTTTGAAATGAACATGTAATTGTTACAAAATGACCAATTTTTCTCATGCACTGTTTTGCTGCAGTGATTCTCTATCATTCCGTGTTCCACAGAAAGTGTCCTCCCCAACGTGGATATGTTCGTGCTTCCGTTAAAAGTAATGTATGCTTATCTTTGGAAAATTTTAATTCCTTTTTCTATCAGTAATGTTGCCAGGCTTAATCTCTTATGTTTAGTTCTCTATAATTTTGACCATAAATACTGCATTTCATTTTCTTTTTTCGGCTGGTGGAAAGAGAAAGAATAAATTCTTCTATTTTCATTTTACTGAGACATACAGGAGATAACATGTGTATTGAAAATATTAACCACATTTTAGCTCTATATTTATGCACTTGCTCAAACAAACTCAAGGTTATGACAATGAAATCAGTTTATTTATTGTAAAAATTTTAATTACTCAAATGTATCAACAAAATCATATAATTGTGTCTGCTAGTGATTCCAAGAAAAATCAATTTTTGGGGCACAACTAGAATTTGTATCCTTAAATCATATCAAAGGGGTTTCATTAATTTATAGTGGGAACTCCAATTTTCTCTTTTGATTAATACTTTTTCGAGGGACGAAGAAAAGATAGTAAAATATTATAATTTAAGATCAATTTGTTCCTCTTTTAAATCTCACTCATTTTATGTTTTAGAAGGTTGAAATAACTGGGAATTTGTTTTTTCTACTTTGTATCAAAATATTTATTACATGAACAAACAGGCGGTGGATTTGTGATAACTCCTGTGAAACAAGGTAAAGAGTGTGTTGTAAAACACATGCTGGCTGTTGATTGGAGAATCTGGAAATCCTATCTAATGAAAGCATCTGCAAGATCTATAACTATCAGTTTTCTTGAGAGAGTCGGAGGTAAAAGCATCACTTTCGGTTAAAACTTTTCACGTTTTTTCAACCAAATTTTACTAAAATGGATGGAATCCTTTTTGCATATTGCAGCATTAAGAGAGTTGTTCAGAGCAAGAGGAGGAAATAATTTCCATGAATTCTTATCAGGAGAGATAACAAGAGAAATCGGTGTCCCTCACTGTGAAAAGGAGGATATCAAAACTGAAATTGACTTGATGAGGATGGGGAGTGTAACAGAAGACGGGTCACAGACGTCAAATCTCATGGGACTGAATGGTACAGATGATGAGTTTTTCGATGTTCCTGAACCATCCGATGATGAACGATCAGAGAATGGGTGGCCTTTGATCATGAGTCCAGAATTATGTTATGTGGTATTTTCTGTTTTTCATATTAAGATTTTTACTTTGATCGTATTTTTTCCTACCATTTGCATTGAAGCAGATCCTATCTTATCTTCTTCTTCTTCAATTTTTCTTTTTGAGAAATTCACTCTCGTAACAAATTTAATGATGACCACACTGGTTTTTTCTATTCTACTGGTTTTTTCTATTCCAAATGCTGCAATTGACACGTGCATATGAATTGCGGAGAAACAAAACTGATTGGCAAGTAATTAGGGGACCTAGATGAAGGCATGTGCTTTTGTTTTTCTCCTGTATACTAAACATGATACAATCCATGTAATGCTTTACTGGTGCTTGTTTGGTTTCATGAGAACTCTATGAACATAATGTAATTGCATTATTGGTTTTTGAGTTTGATAATGATCCATTACAAATGAGGATATCCATCACATAATCAGTTGTGCTTGATTTCCCTTATGTTCAAAAGCCTTTTAATCTACCATTATATATCAAATCTACATTGTGTTCGATTTTGAATACGAGGATGATATTCTTTGGTGCTTGTTTTGTGCTTCTGATATAGAATGCCCATTAAATGATGTTATTATTTAGCAAAGTGTACATATGGCCACCCATTTAGATTTTGGAAATCAAAGCAACCAACTGCTTTTTGATGCTGCGACATTGTATCACATCTTACCTGACATTCTGCTATACATGAATGAACTTAACTGCTTCTGAAACTACGCTTTCACAATGATATATGCAGGATACATACCAGCCAAAATTGCCATCCGCTGCCAATTTTGTGAAAAAATTACACGATCTTGCAGGTTGGCCCGTTAGAATGATTGCAACTATGATAAATAGATGCGAATGTATACTTCAAAAAATTATTATTTGGGAATGACTCGAATTTTTACAACTTTTGCAGTCCAAAAAAGGGTTACACGGACTTGCAAGATATGTCTTGGGAAGATAGCACATCATGCAGTTATGGAGCCACACTTCCAAAAGATCCAAGTTTGAATATGCCTTGTAGCTGGGCAGCTGCTGATCCATCCTCATTTTGATCCATGGTGATAATTATTTAGAAGATCATCAAAAGGTTGCAGTTTGATTTCTTTCGTTATTTGGTAAAAAAAATGGCCACTTAAAAATGTCAGGCGGAAAACCATTTATTTTGGATATTTGTCATTTCTACTTAAATCAAGTCACTCTTATAAAAGAAGCTCTCATCATTTGAGTGATATGATCTCAGTACAACAGGGTAAAAGAGGCATGGGTAAACTTAAAAGAACATGGTCAATTTTGGTTGTTGAGCATCTAATTGCTTTGGATCTTCCAGTAGATTTCACAATGATCCGAATCAAGCAGCAAAAAGAAAAAAAAAATATTTTGGTAGCCAACCCCAATTTTTTTAGGAACCAGGCTGAGTTTTATGTTGATTTATTTCATCAATGTGCCAGACTTACTGGGATATACTTTAGAGTAATAAGAGAGATATAAGTGGGTGATTCGCATGAAAACAAATTTCTTTAGGCTGCAACCCTTAAACTGCAAGAATTATCGGGGGAGAGAGTAATAGGAAAGAGAGTGAAAATATTTGGAAGGGTTTTATGTTATTATTTATTATGTTTACAGATAAAATAAATGAATTGCTACCTATGTGTTTTCATAATAATACCTACGTGCATGCAATTGTTCGCGTGTTCAGGCAAATGAGATCATTTTGTTCTTTTCAGCCAATTGTAAGATCGTTTGAGTAATTGAGTTTCTAACTTATAATCCTCAAGGATCACTATCCCCGTCTGTATTTTTGTTTTATGCTTTTCTAAGATTTGTAAGTTCAATTTTGCAATGAAATCGGTCTTTCAATTTGTAATTCTGGAAAATTACTTTGATTAATCAGATCAAAGCAAAAGGTACTTTGATGCAAATGGTTGCTGCAGATTGGCTAAGATCTAACATACGTGAAGATGATCTTGCGAGTCGCCCTGGAGGCATTGTTCAGGTTTACTATATATTTCTGAATCCTTTTATGATTGCGAATTTGAATTAGTTAAAACATAATATCTGCAAACACACACGCAGAAATATGCAGCTCAAGGAGGACCGGAGTTCTTTTTATCATTAACATGCAGGTAATTCTATTTCTTTTATCAAGTTCCATCTCCGGTTCATCTAGAATTTAGTGTGTGACTGTGTGTTTGGCGACTGAATCAGGTTCCAGGAACAACTCCGCATAATCTGGCCCTATATTACATGCTATCAACTCCTTGGAAGAAACGCCTTTGTTAGAACGCTTTGTCAATGGAGACGATGCTTTTAGGAACTCAAGGTTTAAGCTTATCCCATACATTTCACAGGTAGTTGAGCATACGAAATTTAAAGCTTTACCCCTTTTTTTCACATTAATCTCTTCAAACTTAAACATTCTAAATCACTGATGTTCATAGGGATCTTGGATAGTAAAGCAGAGCGTTGGAAAGAAAGCTGGTTTGGTAGGTCAAGCGCTTGAAGTTCGTTATTTTCGCGGAAAGAACTACTTGGAGGTAAAACGCAAAGATTATATGCTTTATGAATGTCATTAGTTTTCAGGTCAGGTCGTATGCTCTCACTCAAAAGTGAAAACGAGGATAAATTCTAGTTATTAGTATAAAAATCTTCATATCTTACCTTATACACTGCATCTGGATTTTCAGCTAGATATTGACGTTGGATCATCCACAGTAGCGAGGGGCGTAGTCAGCCTGGTTCTTGGATACCTTACCAATCTTGTTATAGAAATGGCATTTCTAATACAGGTAAAACATTATTACTCTGAAGAGTTCGGAAGTGATAATTTCTCCAAGGATTCTAATTGTCCGTAACCGGAGTATGGATCCAACTAGTTTGCATCAAATCACCATCTAATTATTAAACCATCGAACACCTTTTATTGGGGTACTTGCTTTAAATTTTTCACTAGATCCGGCAATGAATCAAGTGTGGTAGCATAAAAGTAGCCGACCCTAAATTTATTGAGAATAAGACTTAGTACTTGTTTGATATCCATTTTAATGAGTTTTTTTGGGCTAGTCAAAGTTTGATTAGTCAAAAGTTTGGTTAGTCAAAAGCCCCATTCCAAAATTGCCCCTTTTTCGGTTCAAAAAGTGCGGCTCCTTTTCCAAACAACAAGGTCATTTTGGTCATTTCACTCATTTGGTCAAAAAATGAAAAACTAAAAACCCATTAAAATTCATACCAAACAAGCACTTAGTTTGCCATTAATAATCCCTAAAAAGTAGGGAAATAGCAAATGAAAGTGTATGAGATTGGAGTCAAAGAATTCATAGGTACTTGCAAACCATATTTCAGTTGATTTAGATCTTTTAGTAGATCTAGTAATAAACCGAAGAGAGTGGCAAAAATGATTTATTAATTGGCCCCAAATTTATTGGAAATAAGGCTTGTTTGCCATTTACACTCCCTAAAAAGCACGAAAGTAACGAATGGAAGTACATGACATTGGTGTGGAAGAATTCATTGCAAGCCATATTTTTGTTGCTTTAGATTTTATTACTAGATCTGGTAATGTACAAGTTTGAAAATAGCGAATGATAGTGTATGACATTTAAGTCAGAGAATTCCATAGATCCCTACGAACCATATTTCTGTTGTTTACAGGTTGAGACTTATGCTGAATTTGCAGGGTAACACAGAGGAAGAGCTGCCAGAATTCCTGCTTGGAACGTGTCGGCTTAATCATCTAGATGCCTCCAAGGCAGTTTCTACAGATTCCATTGGCATTAGCTAGACAGATAGTAGGCTGCATTCTACTATACATAAGAGAAAGATGGAATGAAAAATAATATCAAATTGGTTCATTTGTATATATTCATTTTCCATCCCTAAATCTGAGGTGGAGGCTATATGGTTTTAGAAGTTTATTCTAACAAGTAATAGTTATATTTACTGTTATTCTATATCTATATTCTCTTCCTTCTGAGTTCAATGTGGAATGATGGAAAACAAAATAAAAAGATTATGGCCAATTTGGTAGTTTTGCAAATCCATGTTAATTGTTTCTATTAACGTTGGTATAAAACGGATTATATACTGTTCTTGAAATGCCCGGGTCCTTCGTATCCGCTCATAGGGCCAAGATCTTGATGTGGATCCTATATAATTTGGGTGAACTTGCAAATGGGCTTTGGGCTCAAATAAATCCAATCAACTACTTGTAAAACAGCATGTCTTCAATTATTTGAGTATTTTATTTTACCATACACTACAAAATATAAAATAATTTAAGAAATACTATCTAACTATTTTTATCTAAAATATTACTTTTACTTTTGTAACACGTATTACATCTGTTATGTTTGTTACATTTCTTATAAAAAAAAATTGTGTGTTACACTTATTACATTTGTTATATTTAGAATTTAAAATATTGAAAAGTAATTGTAGAATTTTAATATACAATCAAGTACGTGACAAAATTATTACTTTTATTTTTCGAATAAAATGTGTTTGTATCACTTGCTAGCTTTTATTTAATCGAGAAAATAAATTCTCTTGCAATATTGCTCAACATTACTACCAACAAAAAGTAAAAAAAAAATAAATTGGATTGCTTATTTTGTAAAACAAATTTTGTAAATCTTTTTGAAACCAAAAGGCAGATATTTCATTAAGCAATGCTGCAACTTGCAACTTGCAATAGGCAAAATGAAGTTTGGAATACAATCAACCCGATGTTGAGACACTGGGTGAAAAGTAACAAAAATAACTTTTACGAAATGGCGTGAGATTTGTTTGCGTTCAATTTTGCAAAGCAATCTCGAGTTAATGTCCTTTGCTTGAAACTTGTAGAAATCTATGAAATAATAGGTGAGTCGATCAGCTTGACTATTCAAGAGCAGTTAAGTGTTAAATTCAATTCTAACGACATTTGCAAGTTTTTGTTATTTGTAGGTTCACAATAGCAAGTCAAATTGTTTGACATGACTCATGCACGCATTCTAACTTGCTCTAATATTTTAGGTGGGTGATCGCTCTTTACATATTGCACACACTTTGGATACATCGATTGTTGTTGTTAGAGTTTGAGTATGAAATCGAGTTTATTACTATTTAGAGTTAACTTGTCGAGACGATGGTTTAAATATCAATATCAAATGAATAATATACAATGACTAATGAGTATGAGTATAACAAGATAAGTGAAATTGTCTCAAAATTTACATAAAAACAAAATATTTTTCATTCAAGCAAACAAATAGATTGCTTTTAGTGGATGCAACATGTTGGCTTTGCAGAATTAGAATGACTTGCGATCCAGTCCAGTCCAATCCAATCTAGTGTTGTTCAGTTCATTCAGAGTAATTTATCATTTGAATTGACCACGAAAAACTATAATTTATATTGAAATTCCAATAATACCCTCGAATGAATTTTATAGAGAAGCTGCATCTCATGCTAGAAAGGTCAATGAACAACCACTCAAATTTAAATTCACAACTTGCTCAATCCATATGAGGCCCCCACATGGAACGTGCCCACATTCAAAGCCAGTTTTTCTTACCATTATTATTTTTATATCAACCAACAAAGTTTCAAAATATTTTCATTTTTGATATATTTAGTAAAATCTATTAAAAAATTACGGTCAAAAGTGCATATTTTACGGAATTCACAATTTTTATTAACATTTTATCAGAATTTGCTAAAAAAACTCTGTTAAACAAGGTCTTAAACCAATCTCAAATAATTATTACAATTTTACCAAGTAATTTTAAATTAAATTTCGAACAAAACATGTTTTTGTAGTTGTTACAGGTTTTTCACGAATCAAACTAATTATGCAAATATTAATAAATTTCAATTAAGTGGGAAATAAAGAAATGAATTTGACGTAGGAATGTAGGATGATTTTGAATTAATATTTAATAGTGATCACAATTCACATGTATTTATTATTTTCCACGTCCACGTCACCTTAATTATATAATAAGAAATTAAGATTATAGTAGTAAAGTATCAACACCACGTGACATAATCACATGATCCAAATTACCGCCATTTGCGAACCAACTCACATGTCACGGGACAACATGTCGTAAGATTGAAAAATAATTTCAACTAAAATATTCAATATTCTTTGTCATACTTGCATTATACTTGATAGTAATTGTAATTGACTCGTTTTTTATCAAATGGGTAGAATTGAATTAAATTGGCGATTTCGTTTGAAGGGTGCCGTTCTTCTGCTCCTAAGTGGATGATACATCTATTTTTACTTGTTGACGTGGCGGCGGAGATCGTTTCATCAATGATCTCCTGTCATTACGTCAACAAGTGAGGAGAACATCCTTCTTCGTTTGAATTACTTTTTTTATGACTCGAGACTTAAAAGTGAATTATATTAAGTGGTGTGAGAATTCGTTATAATTATATTACAATAAAATTTAAAAAGAACAAAGAACAAAAAAGAAAAATTCTTAATTCTTAATTTTTCGAGAAATAACTTTGATCTTGTAAATCGTAGAACTTTGAACAAAAAATTGTTTAGAATATCAATTTCTCTTTTGCTATGAAGATGCGTTCGATCATAAATTTAAATACTAACAAACTAAAAAATTATTGTAGTTTATTTAGACACTCAAGTCGAATCTATATAAGATCTACATCATATATAATTTAACGTAATTAATATACTCTTAAATGGTATAGGGCGACTAATAGGATCCATAGATAGTTTATAATAATTCTTTTGAACAATTTACACATAGTACAACTGTTCGGGTTACGCAGTCAAATTTTGCAGCCACCGACGCGGTACATGGGGCTCGTGCATGGAAATTGAACCGGTGACCATCTCTTGCCGGTTATAATTAAATGTGTCAGGGTTTGTCACCTAATACAGCCGGTGACACTGTCGGTGGGATTAGTGTCGGCACCGACACGCAAGATTTATTACCGGTGGCAACTAGAAAATTGGTGGTGGGAGAATATAAGGGTGTGGTCTTTTAATTTCTTCAAGTGTTATATCATTTTTATTGTGTGATTCTATTGTCACCATATTTTTATTAAAAAAAAATACACTATGTTTTAATTGTATTAAAAGATTCTTCATTTTTATTTATTGTTATATTTGTGTCTTTGACCTTTTTTATCGAATTCTTATTTTTAATCATCTATTAATTATTATATTTTGTTTCTAATGACAATTTTGATTGAATAATTTTATTAGTGTACTTTAAAAACGAGGACAAATATTTTGTCATGATTTTTATTTATTTAAAATACAAAGACAAATGAATCATTTTACTCCGGCTTAACGAAATTTTTGGACGAAAATCCTCATCATGAAGAAGATGTGCTAAAGTTGATGATAAGATTGTGATGAAAAAAAGTTGAAAACATAAATGTGATAGTGATTAAAGTGTATGGACCTTTCATACAATTAAAACATAATGTATTTATATAAAAAAAAATTTTGTGTAAATATATTTAGTCATTATTAATTTGTAATTGGAAGTCATGGGTGACGTGGCCATTCATGTGCAAAGGGTGTAGAAAAAAGGTGGTCTATTTTTTTTTATATATTATTAAATGGAATTATAGATATTTGATGCCCGACTCTTTCGAGATATCTTCGATGTTATCTCATTACAAAATAAAGTAGAAACCATAGTTGTTAATGTATGCTCTTATTTAGAATTAATTATTTTTGATATCGTTGGTGTACAAATTTTTACATTTCAAAAATAGTGATTATAATGCATCTAAGAACTATTGTTTACGAGTACAAGACAAAATAATGCTTACTCAGTAATAATATAAAAGTCCTTGAAAAATATATACGATTGTTTTTATTTAGTATTATTCTTACTTTGTTGAAATCATGTTTATTTCTTCTTATAAAATTTGTTTTTTTGAGCAGGAAATTTTTTTTTTCTTTAATTTAGAAGACTTGAAAATAAAAGTCTTCTAAAAAGGTCTTAAACCTATCATTTTAGATATTCTCTGAAAACTCACTCTTTCAAGATGGAGGTTTGGAAGACTTGAAAGTCGAAATATGAAACATATCTTTTTATATATTCACCGGAAACCCACACTTTCAGGATGGGAGCTTAGAATACCTGAAAATCAAAGTCCAGAATGTATCTTTTTAGATATTTACCGGAAACTCACATTTCTAGAATAGAGGCTTGGAAGATTTATGTTCCTAGACAAATAACTTTAACAGATTCGAGAAAATTTAATGTCCAAAATCACTTTAAATTATTGAATTTTTTTATTATTATTTCTTTGACTATTTTGCTGTCATTTTGTATTTTCATTTACTGATTTTTTTTTATTTGTTTGTTTGTTCTGCACGAATGTCACAATCAAACCCTAAAAACATTGGAGAGCTCAAGTTGACTATCCACAAGCCGATGACACATCTTTTCACTCTATACATTCTTTTAAAGAACTGCACATGTATATTCTCAGTGAACGCTCGAAGAATTTGGATGGTATCAAACACCGTTCTTAGTGTCCCCCTCCACATTATTATCAGCATGTGACAATTATTCAAAAAGTGATCATTTATGAGAGGATTAATCAGAGAAAAATAAGATAGGAAAGTGCACTTCGTAGCCGCATAGTGAAGTTAATATGCATGTTTAACGATCTACGATGGAAAACTTCTGGTTTTCATAACGTGTTTTAAAAGATAAATATATTACTTAGACATCTTTTTTTGAGTACGTATTACGTTACCTTAATCAATCTAAGATAATGTTTGGCTAAGGTTAAATTATAATTTAAATCGGTCAAACATACTAGTAATATAAAGCAAAAAAATTGGTGCAAATAGTACATAACATTTGTCCTCGGTGTGGAAATGGTCCCTAACATTTATTTTTTGCACATAAGTCCTTAATCTATGCGTTTTGGTGCACAATTGGTCCTTATTTGATGACAAAGACATATATGGTATTAGTTTTAATTAGAAAAATTTGTAATTGAATTATTAACCAATACAAAAAGTACAAATGAGTCCGTTATATTTATTAAATAATATTAAATTTAAGATATTAAATACATCATTATAGTCGTGTCAATTAAATTTTTCGTAAGAGAAAAATGTAAATTATTGTGTTTTCGTATATGTAATTCCTATGTGATGTGAAAAAACTTAAATAAAAATTAAGTTAGATAAATAATAAAATGGCGTATATAATTTTATGAATTGAACAAATCTTATTATATTTTTTCTTTAACATAAAAATACTAATAAAATTTAATTTAAACATTATGTGTACTTTATTTTTAAAAGATAATAAAATGATAAATTAAAATATGAAGAAAAGAGTTGGAGCTCTAATTTTTATAGTTAATAAACGAATATCTAAATAAAAGTATTTGAGCATCAAGTTTGTGACAAAGTCATTTTTCTTTTTATGTCGTAACAATAAAATAAAAATAAAAATTTTATATAATATAATTACGTAATAATAAAAAATAATTTTATTTAACATATTTGTTAATAATTATGAGCTTAAATTTTAGATTTTTTATACTAGTTCGTAAAATATACAAAATAATTTAGTATATTATCAATTTGGTCAATAAAGTGTTAATTTAAAATAAAAAAAAAAAAAAAAAACTTCTTAGTTTCCTTTTAACTTTTTATAAAAAATAAAAGTGTCGAACTCATTTACACTTTTTGTAAATGTTAGAAATCCAATTACAGCTTTTGCTAATTAAAACTACGAACATATTTATCTTTTTATCAAATGAAGATCAATTACGCCATAAAATATATAGGTTATGAACTGTTGTGCGCAAAAACAAACATTAAAGACTACTTCTGCACTAAAGGTAAATATTAGAGACCATTTACACCAATTTTCCTATAAAGTATGTTAGCGTATTTATTAGTTATAGGATTTTTACTTATGTTATGTTTATATTGTTAGAAGGGGAGAATTGTCATTTTACTTGTTTAGTTAGGATAGTTTAGACTTTTTGCTTACTAAACTATTTAAATTCTTGTATTTTCTCTTTTGTAAGATAGAGACCCTAACCTTTTTTTTTTTTTTCTTTGCTTAGATTTACAAGATTCACAAAATAGACATCCATATCTTTCAAAATAAGTTAAGATTTCACTCTCAATTATAAGTAAAATGCTTTAATTGATTGGTGGAATCTCTGTAGACATATCAAATTTTGTTTGAAAAGGTGGGAGGTACACGATCATGTATGCACGTGACTTGCACCAAGAAAAGGGAATCGGCACACCGGCGTGATCTTGACCGTTCAACCTACACCTTCCTGACTCGGACTCACTACCCACCATGGGACTTCTCATTTATTAAATATACATCTAACAATTAAATTAAAAAAATAAATTAAGAATTTATTAAACATGTATAAGAGGTTGAATTGAATTGGAGAGTTACTCAATGATGTCCCATTGAATGAATAATAACAAAGAAAAATCTAATTTTCCCCTTTCTTCAGTCGAAATCTTTTATACAGTATAATCTCGTGTCACATCCCCATCATCGAGTCTCAAATGGGATCAAGTATACTATAAGATCTAAAACCAAAATTTTATGTTAGACAAGATATGAGTTAAAAGAAAATCGAATTAAATTTTATTAATATTATGTTTAATTTGGAAAATTGGTACAAATGGTCCTAAATATTTTTTCTAGTTTAGAAATGGTCCGTAACATTTGTTTTTTGGCATAGTATCTAACATATGTGTTTTGGTGCGTAATTGATTCTTATTTGATGATAAAGACAAATATACTCATTGAAATTGGAATTCTAACCTTTGCAAAACTACAAATGAGGCCGATATTTTAATTTTATAAAAAATTAAAGAAAACTAACGAGTGTTTTTTTTTTTGAATTAACATTTTGACCAAATTGATGATATACTAAATTATTTTATATATTTTACGAACTATTAAAATAACTAAACTCTAAGTTCATAATTATTAAAAATCATGTTAAATAAATTTTTTTATTAAATAATTATATTATTTAATTTTAAACTTTTATTTTATCGTTACAATGTAAAATAAATAAAAAAAAAACATTGTCACAAATTTTAAGCTCAAATATTTTCATTTAATTAAACTATTCGTTTATTAACTATAAATATTAGAACTCAATTACATTTTTTATATTTTAATTTATCACTTATTATCATTCAAAATAAAGAACACATAATGTGTAAATTAAAATTATTTAGTATTTTTATGTTAAATAAATATAATAAAATTATTTCAATGTCATAAAATTATATACGTTATTTTATTATTAATTTAACTTAAATTTTATTCAAGTTTTTTATATCCCAAAGCAATTACATATATTCAATTCACAGTAATTTTATATTTCTCTCATAAGAAAAAATTTAATTGACACGATTATAATGATATATTTAATAAATATATCAAACATATTTGTACTTTTGACAAATATTAAGAATTCAATTGTGATTTTTTTTTTTTTAAAACTAAAGTTATATTTATCTTTTTTATTAAATAAAAACTAATTGCACATCAAACTAGAAAGATTAGAAACTTTTGTGTTCAAAGACAAAAGTTAAAAAATATTTTATCACTGAAAGCAAAATTAAAGAATATTTGCACCTATTTCCCTGTTAAATTTTTCATTTCAGAGTATCAAACATTTCTAAAGGACATTCTGATGTCAGAGAAAGGACATCACTACATGTGTTTGTCAAATCAGTAAAACATACAAATAACAATCACTCCAAAAAAAAAAAAAAAAAAAATGAAATTAGGGCATGCTTATTTTTCTTGGACAATTGCACTATTGATCCTAATTTATTGCCTGAGGAATAAGTTAATCTTTAACTTTTTATTATAGATTTACAATCAGTTTTCAACTAAACAAATTGTCCAAATTTTTCATAAATTGTCAAGTGCCCTCGTTGAAACAAGCTCCACTTCAAATTTTGGACACGAATCAAAGTTGAAAGACAAAACTTAGCTTCATAAAATTAGTCTTATAAAGGCCAAATAATGATTCAACGAAATTTTTAAAAAAAATACCATAATTGGGATCGATTGTGCAATTATATTGCAAGGTCGAATATCAATTACTCATTTTAAAAATGAGAGTAATTTTAACTCACAATAAATTGAGAACTAATAATCGTTTTCTCTTTTTCTCACCTCTTTTGAATACAATATACTATTTTGCTTACTTGATCTTCAAAATACCTTCACTTTTTAATAATCGAGCGATTGTCGAAGAAGAAGCAATTCATCATCGGTGAAACCACATATATGTAAGTACAATAAATAAAAATTTTGAATTTGTTTTTAAGTAATGCATGTTTGTAGTAGTGAAATTATTTTTAATTATTTATAAATTATGAGTCTTATAAAATAAAATAAAAATATATTTGACCAATTTAATCAATTTAAATTATAATTTAAGTTGTCTTAAACAAGTATAATACTATGAAATAGTTTAACTTTTGGAGGAGCATGCCTTCTAAGTTCTGACATGTGCAATAGTTTGATTCATTTGTACCAATCTTAAAAACAAAGACACAGAATCATTCTGTCATTTCAAGCAAATGAAGCAATAATTATGGAATTTGGTAAAATCGGATGTTTGGACAGCCATGCATATGCTTGCTCTGTCCCACAATTCCGTCATAGACCCACACATCCTTGTACGGCTGTTCTTTATAGTCCATCTTTCGTCTTTACTGTACAAAAGGACCCACTGCTATATTTCTTTTTATATATATTTTTTGGGTGCAAATTAATAATATGTTTGATAAATTTTTTTGTAATTTATAAGTAGTAAATCATATATGAAATGTGTGGATAAAAATAAATAAAAATTATGGGTCATCTGAGAATGTATAAATAAAAATTGACAGAGTTAGATAAATATTTATAAACAACGATAAACATATTTTAAATTGACGAGTTCGAATGGATAAGTTAAATATTAATAAAGTAACCGACAATTATAAAATATTGTTTTCATCTAGATTAAACGAATACAAAATGATATGTAAAATGTTATTTCTATCCACCAAGGCTTTAGGGGCGGGAATGGTGAAACCCTTCAAAGCTGGGTTCAACCTTTTTTTTTTTTTTTTTAAATGTTATTTCTAAGAAGTGTAAGGCGTGGAATAGTGTGAAAACTATGTATAAAAATTAATTTATTTTTATAAATAAGTAGAAAAAAGCTATTTAACTTCCATTCGAACATTAATCACTAATTAATGCGGCATAACGGTTAAAGATTACGAAATATTAAATTGAAGCACATATCAAATCTCAAAATTTGTTTCAATTTCTAATCAATAATTTCAAATATTTTGGACAAAAAGTTGCGATAGATTTCCTAAGGGTCTACTTGAGAGTTCTAAAGTACACAGGTTATGAAGGTTTTTTAAAAATACAGATTTTAGGCGTTTATGAGTGGAAAGCGGTTTTAGTGGTTTTAATAGCGACTTTTGAAAGCAGTTCAACACATGCTTGGAAGTTTATTATCCAACGCCGTTCTAAAAGTTTTTAAAAGAATCAAATTACATATATGTCTATATATTAAAAATTAATTAATTTTAAAAATTTTATATATCAATCTATCATTGAAAATATAAAATTAAATTTATGTTCTTGCATATGCTTTTTTTTTTTTTTTTTGCATATGTTCTTTTATTTTTACAAACATTAAGTTTAGATAAGTTTGAAAATAATTCTTTGAGAGATGATAAAATTAGAAGAAATTTTGAAGAACGGCAAAAAACACCGATTTGGGGTGGGGTGGGGTGGGGTGGGGTGGGTGGCTTCCAAATTAAACTACACCTTTTTTGGGCATTTTTTAAACCGCTAAAAAACACTGCTTCAAAAAACTAACAAGCACCGATTTTTTCAGCCATTCATAAACGGTACCATTTAAAATCGGTGAAAAAAAAATCCCAAGCAGGCTAAAAGTTTTCAAACTTGATTAATAAATAAAAATAAAAACTTTCTTTTTGAGTTTGAAACATTTTTAGAGTTTCGATTTGAAACATATCCAAAATTAAGCTGCGATATTTTAAAAGTTCCGGTGTGTTGGTCCCAAATTTTAATACAACTATCACAAAAAACATGATAGAGTAAAAATAGTAAAGAACACGGCAATTTGTTTTGCTCTTAGGCCCGATGTTCAACCACGAATGATCTCGTTAAGCTGTTGAGTTTCCAAGCGAAGGATAACGTTAAAAATGCACTAGCACCCAATAATCAAAATTTAGAAATATTACATTACACAAAGTAGTCACTCTTCTCGAACACTAAGCCTTAAACAACACTTTCTTCTCTAAAGTTATTGTTAAGCTAAACAATGAAAAACATTCTCTATCAAATACAAAAACACTCGGAAAATAAGCAAGAGGAAGAATAGAAGGCGAAGAGGTTCAAACCCATATGAACCAAAAAAAAGTAAGAGAAGAGAAAAATGAATTTGTGTAGATCAAAACTACCCACCGTATCAATGTATATCAAAACGAAAAAGTACAAGAGTGTAAGTAGAAAGTCGTCGGGGACATCCAGGGAGCAATTGAGCCACGTGACAATGTCTTAATAGATGCACCCATTACCAAAGGCGTATTCCTAGTATCGATACAAAACACGAGTTTCACTCATCTTGGTCAAAATTCAACAAATTTTTGGTGAACAATCTCCACCTTTGATTTAATTTGGATTGCATAGTCCATTTTTGAGGCTACAAACTCTAATTTTCATTTGCTTAGTCATAACAGGTCAACCAATTTCAATGCTCAGAAATTGTAAACAATCTCTAAATTTATTTAAAGGTAAAACTTTTGTACCTATGTTTGCTAGATTTATCTTTGTTGAAATCTTACCAATTTTGATTATTCACTATTCAACTATATCCCTTATGAAATGAAATTTAACATCAACATGTTTGGTTCTATCATGAAAACCGTTTCTTATTATATGTATGGTGTTGACATTGGAACTTGCACAATCCACGTGTCAACATTTCTCCGATCGCTCATCATCGAATTTGTATGTTACACACACTCGGACAATCGTTAGGCACCAATATCTCCGGAGAAAAGGGTCCGACGATCGTTGGTACTCAAGCGATCAAGTCAACTACCCGTATCAAGAATAATACCGCAGGGCAAAAGTAATTAGGTATGGGAGGATAAGCGGACGATTGAGCGAGTTTAGGGTGGAATTCAAGTGAAAAAGAGCGTGCCTTAGGATAACAGGAGCGTTATATTTATAGCACAAGAGTTCTAATTGATTTAGGAAACAAATCAATTGAATATCTAATCGGATCATCCTTCCTTATGGGATAGAGATGATTGGGTTGTCAAGGCGATCTCCTAGATTATCGTTCTTATTTGAATTTATCACATTGCCTAATCTTTGGGAGATTGAGATTTGGTTTCCTTGTGAGGATCCGGTGTGCCCGATCTAACATAATCGCCTTTAATTATCTCTTTGGTCATTCAAAATACCATGTTGTCCGTTAGTCACAATAGATCTGAAGCCCCGGCGGTGCTATGGGTCGACCGCGAGTGTTGAGAATGTTCATGGGCTTCGCAATACCACGATTCGGGGATGTTACAATGCCCAATGGGCCTACAAGGCCTTGGCCAGGTACTATGAGACTTTATGACTGGAAGATCCTCATTTGGGCCTATAAGGCTTTTAGTAAAGCCTAAATTGGGCCTATCTGGGATCTTCATTGGGCCTGGCGGCGTGGAGGTCCTACCAAAATCGGGTGGTAACATATGACACTTTGACTATTAGAGTACAAGAAAACATCATCCATCACTTACAAAATCAATTTCATTTAACGAGACTTTTCAACCAAATACCTTCTTTTCTGAGCATATGTAGGCGCAATGTATTCGACTTGTGAGGAAAGAGAACCACAAGTTTACGAGCGAGGATTTCTAGCTTATACAAGTATTACACAAAGTATATATATGTGAAGTAGTAGATTTCCTATTATTTACGTCATCACAGAAAAGCGGAATCTACAAATTCTTTTAAAATTGTTCATTCTTTTGTTTTCTAAAGGTTAATCCCCAAGTCAAAGTTCCTTTTAGATATTGGAAAACCCTTTTCATTCATTCCAGATGATCCTTACCGAGTTTTCCATATATCTACTTAAGATAATAAAGGGTGATCGAGATAAGGTGCATTACAAACCATAAGATACATAATAGACCCAACAATATTAGTATAAGGGACCATTTTCATCCTTCTAAATTCATCTTGAGCTTGAGTTGATTTTTAAAAAATTAAAATGGTTTGCTAAGGCGAGAGAAACATATTTAGATTTTGACAAAGAAAAATTTTTAAGTATTTTAAAAATGTAAGGTTCTTGGTTTAGCACCAAGATACCACTAAGTCCATCCATTCATATACAAAAAAAAAAAAAAAAAAAAAAATCTTTCCTTAAATCTTTCATTTCAAATTCAATTTTTAATTTCCCTTTAATTTCAAAATTTTCCTTTTTCGATCTAGCTAGGGTATATCATCAACACATAGAAGAAGATAGATGGAACTAGGTCATCAATCTCATTTGTAGTAAAAATAGGAGTCACAACTGCTCTTTTTGAAATCAAGACTTTGGATATAAGAGTTAAATCTCTTATACCATTATCTTAGGACTCGTTTTAAGCTATAGAGAACTTTTGAAGAAGACACACAAAATATTTTTCACAGTTTTCAAAATCTTGAGGTTGACGCATGAATTTTTTTTCATCTAAATCTCCATAGAAAAAGTAATTTTGACATCTAATTAGTCTAATTCCTAATTGAATTGAGTAATTAAAATAAAGAAAATTACGATAGAGGTGTATTTCACAAAAAAAACAAATATTTCATTATAGTCTATGCCCTCCATTTGGTTAAACTCTTTTTGCAACAAGTCGGCCTCAAATCTCACACTCCTTCCTTTTTCTCTCCCTCTTTTATTTTGTAAACTCATTTACACCATATTACCTTACATCATATTGGTCTTTCAACCAAAATCCAATTCTTATTCTTAAGAAGAGATGAATTTCATCCTTTATAGACATTTTCTAATTTTTTTGACTCTCTACTATTAATGGCTCGTTCATAAGAATTGGGTTCAAGGTCGAAAACTTTGAATAGACAGACTAGACACAAAGTCATGATTATCACACATTATAGAATGCCTTATTTGCCTCATTTCTCTATTTACGGCAAGTTGGTAATCATTCAAGGTTGAGAAATTGCATTCAAAGGTTCTTTACCATTCTCTAAAGACCCATGAAGATCAATATCCAAAAGAATTGCTATTTTGATTTATTCTACCCATTGAACAAGGCATCGATCCTCTTTGAAAATAACATTTTTCTTGATGTGACCTTAAAACCTTTTGCTCTCTTACCCAAAGTTTGTACCCCTTCATACTCTCCCCATACCCAACAAAAATATATTTTACATATTTGGGATCAAGTTTACCCTCACTTTAATGTGCAAAAGCAACACACCAAAAGATTTTTAGATGGGAGTATCTAACATGGTGATCAGACCAGACTTGTTCTAGGACTTTAAAACAAAAAATCTGGAATGGCATCTATTTATTAGATTAGTAGCAGTTTTAACAGCCCTCCCTAAAAAAATATTTTAGGAAACCCTAAGCTAACAAGCATGCATCTTACCTTATCAAGAATAGTTCTATTCATTCTTTCACTAACACCATTTTGAGGTGTATAAGTAACAATTTAATGTCTAAGTATGCCACATTCTTTGCAAAAGAAACCAAAACTCTAAATTACAGATTTCAAGACCGTTATCGGTTTTATAGTTTTTATCATTTTTTCATTTTGGTTTTCAATGAGCAATTTCCATTGTTTAAATGTCACAAAACTATCGATTTATTTGTCAAAAATGAGTCCAACTTTTTTTTGAGAAATTATCAATGATTAACAAAAAA
Organism: Forsythia suspensa; assembly: GCA_023638005.1. NCBI lineage: Eukaryota > Viridiplantae > Streptophyta > Magnoliopsida > Lamiales > Oleaceae > Forsythia > Forsythia suspensa. The sequence continues at coordinate 29,718,048 of CM042674.1, read as the reverse complement.
ACTTAAAACCAGTCATTATTAACACAAAGCGAACTACATAGATGAGCATGCAAATAATTCAAAATTGTGGAAGATTTATGAGCCCAATCAAAAAGGAGGTTTGCTTTGTTCTCCCAACACACATGGTTCACGAAAGGACAATTTTTCAATTGTATCATATCTGAGACACCTAGTATTTGTAAATGTTGTAAACCTTGTTATTTATATGACCCACCTCTTGTGCCATATTTGAGACTTATTAAACTAAGAAACATAAGTAGCAATACATTTATAGATTATGGGTTCATAATTGGGCATCAATAATTTACGACATAGTTATAAAAAACTTTGGTAAAACCATTTTATTTATTACATCAAAATTTGAATCATCAAAAATTCCTAAAGAAACTAAGTTTCTTTTCAAATCATGCACATATCTCGTTTTATTCAAAATGAAGAATTTTCTATTTTCAGGTTTTAAAATGATTTTGCCAATTCCCTTTATTTGACAACATAAACTATTTTCTATTACAACATGGTCACCATTAATTTCAAAAAATCAGTAAACCATTTTTTTTTGAACACATACAAAAAAATATTGCACGAGTTAAGAATCCACTCTTGATTGTTGTACTTAGATGAGACCACATAGATTTTACCATTTTGTGCAGTTTTTTATAAGCTACAACAACTCTCCCATCTTTATATTTTTTTTTTCCTTTTGATCAACAATTCTTTTAAAACAATCTTTTATGAAATGTTCGGTTTTCTACATAAATAACATTTTTTTTTATCTTACGCACTAGTTTTAGATTTTGATTTTGCCTTCCTTTACCATTTCATGTGAATTCTTTTTTTTGTAATTATTATTCCACTTTATTTTGTTGTTGTTTGTCTTTTGAGAAAATTTGGTTTTAGCTATTAGACTTTCACCATGAATATTATCTTTTCCTCACTCTTGGGCTCTAACTCTTTGTTTTTAGAGAGCTAGTAATAATATCTAAGGCTACGTCTTTTCTTCCATACTCGGAGGCATTTCTCATGTCTTTATACATTTCTCCTAAGTAATTTAGTAAGGCCACATTTAATTATTCTAAAGAAACATTTTCTCCGGACCGTTCTAGGTCCTAGGTTAACTTTTAAACCTATCAAGGTTTATTTACGGATCAAATTTGAAGGCATACAAGCCTTATACAAATAACACTTATTTTGCAAATTTTGTTTTATACAATTACGAAAGTCTATTTCATAAAAATATTGTTGTTTTGTTTCTCCAACTCCTCGATTACATTATCGGAGAAGTGAATGAAAAGAAAACTCTAAGCAAGTTCATCTTGTTCCTTTCTTTTATTTTTATCAAGATCTGCAAGCAGCGCGTTTCATCTATGGCCTTAGCACATCTTTATTGTAAAAGAACTTCCTTGACTTTAGGCTCCAGTTAAAGTCTCATTTGCTATCTCAAATATTAACTACAAACTTAATTGTTGTAGCCATTTTACTTAGTTAAACACGGACCAAACAAAAATTATTTTTTTTTTTTAAAAACTTTGCACCAAAGAAAAGTCGGAAAATCTGAGATGGTGAGTTTAAAAGTTCACACTAGAATTTAAACCAAGAAAAATACTAATGTTTAAACAAGATGTGGCAAGTATACTCAAACTTATATTCACGAAGAAAAAAACTTTCCAATTTAAAGATAATATCACCAAGATAATCAAAGATTTATCATATTGATCATTTCGAGAGAAAAAACTTGAGATAAAACACGAAAGGGTCTCTAGATTTTTAACGAAGCCAAAAAGCGAACAAAAGGTCCCATCAGTTCTAGGGTTCTCTCGAGGAGTGGACAATGAGAACATATGGGATTTTGCACTTTATATTAGAGACGAAGGAAGAAAACTCAAGTATTTGCGGTATTTAAAAAGGTTAGAGATTCGTTACCAGAAGCATGTTCCAAAGAAAATTTTGTATTACCAGAAAACCAAGAATCCAGCAAATTGTTTCAAGAACACAATGAATCACGTTCAAGATTTTCAGATCTGGTCAGATATGAGAATTTTCCCTTTTAAGATTTCAGATATGAGGATTTTCAGGAAAATGAGGCCTCAACTACTCTTTGATACTGCCGTTGGTCCTAGATTTTAACTCAACCCGGCACCAAAAATGTGATAGAATAAAAGCGATTAAAGAATACTGACGATTTGTTTTGCCCTTGGGCTCGGATGTTCAACCACAAATGGTCTCGTCACCGTTGAGCATCCAACTGAAGGATAATGCTAAAAAATGCACTAGCACCTAAGAATGAAGGTTTAGAAATATTACAGACCCAAGAACACAAATTAATCACTCTTCTCATAACACGAAACCCTAAACAACACTTTCTTCTCTAAAGTTAGTGTTCACTAAAAAATAGAAAAACCTTCTCTGCATCTCACATTGGGAATTGAGACCAATTAACTTTTATTGCTTACAAGATCTTTGTTCGAGGAGAAATATAGCGAAGCAGAAAAATATAAAGATGAAAGATTTACAAGCGTCAAATCTTTCACTATATGAAAAAATTATTACAATCATATAGATTTCATCCACTTTGAATCCCAAGTATCTCAAGAAAACTAATATCCTAAACTTTACACACCCCACCAATTTCTACTATTTGTACAACCCATAAAGAGAACAAGAAAAACAACTAGAATCTTTGAACTTACAATTTTTTCTCTCGGAAAACCTTCGGTCACTACTACAAAAGAAACTAAACCACGCTAATTTATAGTTAACAAATGACCTAATTTTTTACAAGTTTAAAGCATCGAGGAGTCAAGATTTGGAAACTTGTTCTATTTTAGTCGACTTAGATCCTTCCAAGTTTCGACTACTAAAGTGTCAAAATTAAGAAACTTGTAATTACTAGTCGACCTAGAAGTCTTCTCTTTCAACTATTTGTGCATCTTCTGATTTTGGCAAATTTTGAAAAAATATTCCAACAATACGAAAACACTAAGTTTTTTAGAAAGAAACAAGATGAAGAAGAAAAGACGAAGAGGTTCAAACTCGTATGAACTAGACAAGATAGAAAAATGAATCCGTGTAGATCAAAACTACCCACCATATCAATGTATGTCCAAATTGAAGAGGCACAAGGAGGTAAGTGGAAAGTCAGGGACATCAATGGGAGCAATTGAGCCACGTGTCAGCATCTTGATAGATGCACCCATGACCAAAGGCGCATTCCCGGCATCAGTGCAAAACACAACTTTCACTCCACATGGTCGAAATTCAAATCAACCCTTTCTTGGTCAACACAGTGCAAGCTAGGTTTTGTAGAAGCTATGATGTAGAGTGACACTATTTTATCAAAAGCTGCAATTTGTAAAGAGATACACTATTCATGTTGAATGTTACTTGGAGAATAGTCTCCGACTCCCTTTCAAAGTAGAACTAGGGTGCGAGATTTCAAGCTCTTATGCAAAGTGAACTAATTCTTCAAAAATAGCAATCCATAAGAAATTCGTAACCAAACTTTTTATTGCATAGTACTAAACCTGAAAATTCACAATAATATCCCACACGAATAAGCTCATTTAGTGTTCAAATAATACATTGCACAAAGGTATCTATGTCACGGTACATCTTAAGAGCCAAGATATCTTCTGATTTATTCTATTACCGTTATGAAATATATGACTTTTTAAACTAAAAAAAAATTACTTCAATTAATTATAAGTGTGATCGTATGATTAATTAGTCAAAGTATAAAAATAAATAAAAATATTCAAAGCCCAAATCCCAAGATAGTGTCACGTGATTTCTATTTGGCGATGGAACTATATCGTCAAATTGCCAAGTGGCATCACCGTCCGATTACGCATGTGGCTCCACTCACGAAATGTGGCATGATGTACTACAAGAATTTACCGGCGTCGTATAGCGTGCCTCTGGGCCCTAAATAACGTGGCCGATTGCATGCTAGCATGTCGCATTTGATGCCCCCGTGTTTGATGCACCTAGTATTGCCACTCCAAATTAAAGGGTAGTTTCGTCAAAACACATTTGTAATAGCGATTATTTTGGATGGTCAATCCACTTATAACGTTAATTTGTTTTAGTTACCAAAATTTTGTTTGTAATAAATAATTTATTAAATATTTATTTTTAGTAACAAAAAGGTAAAAAGAGATACATTACTTTAGACACATTCAATACACAATGGTTTGATATTTATATTTTTGATTTCATTTACAACAAGTAGATTGATTTTAAAAGATTTAATGCGAATAAATAATTAATAGACTATGTTATATGTATTATAAGCTTATAAGAAGGTGTAACAGTTCAATTTGATTGACTAAAGAATTGAGTAATTAAATAGGGAATTGAATTGTACGAATACACTCTTTGAACAGGGATTTTCATATGCCGTCGGCTGCAGTTTTCCAACCTTTCATTTTCTATTTCTATTTATTTATTGTTTTCTACCGACAAAGAAAACATGCGATTGTTTGATTGAGGAATCAGATCCTGATTCATCAAGTAATTAAGTTCATACAAGTGACAACACAATCAATGAATTGAAAGCTCACGTAATTTTTCCATTTTAGTTTAAAATAATTTACAAAATATTCAATAATATGTACTCTCCGCCACTTGTTTTTATTTTACGCTTATTTTATTTATCCAATTAGTTCTTAAATCTTATATTGTACGGATATTGCAAATTTAACAATAAAAAGCAATATGAAACTAGTTTTTCTTTTCAATTTTAAATTTATGGGACTAGAGCATGTCCCGAGAAGCTTCACGAGTTGATTCATACTACATAGAATATTTTGCATATATTTTATAGTGGTACTACCCCGTGTTTAGCTATGTTATAGCACGAAGTCTTGAAGATGGAGCCAACGGTGGCAGGTGGTGGTGTCGGTGGCAATTGGTGGAGCCGGTAGAGGCATGTGGTAATTGTGATGAATGGCTGATGGAATTTTATCACATAGAGAGAAAACGTTTAGAAAAATTCATTTACTTTTTTTTTTTTTCCTATTTTTGAAATGAGTAATGCCAAGTAATATGTGGGGTCCATGCCATGGACTACCACACATATTGCTTATTATATATAGTTGAGATGAATAATATTGCTCTATAATTAAAGAAGCTACTCTATACAAATTAGATAGTAGACATGATGTCGATAATCACATTTAGATCTTCACTCCAACTCTATCTTCTTTATTAGTAAACTGCAACACAAGCGTATAAAAAGAAAACTTACTTGTAGAGTTTCGATTCACACAATAATGTAATATTTTACACTTTTGAGGTGTCTCTACTATTTAAAACAGTCAATTTTGTGATTAATAAAATTTTATTTTCCCCATTAATCTAGAAAGACAGGAAGACTATAATAAATAATAATTATATAATCTTTTCTTGTAAAAAATGTTTGAATTGTAGTGTGCTATATATTGAACCAACACTTGAGAGTGAAAAAAAAAAGTTGGGGCTTTTTGAAAGGGAGAAGTCTTTTAAAGTAAGTGATTCAAAGAGTGCATCCTAAGTTAGTTAAAAAGAGATTATATTCTCTATTTTATTATTTTTTTTTTACTTTTCTTTTGGGGTGGGGTGGGGTGGGGAAAAGTGATGTTATTCACTTATTCTTACAACTGGAATGACTTCTTTATCTTTTTGTGTTTTTTTTTGTTTAAAAAAAAAAATAAACAAAACAAATTGTTGAATTTGATCCAAATACATAATTTTATTTGTTATTCTAACATTGTATCAATAATTATAGCTGAAAGGACCGTTTTCGAGTAGACAATTACTATGGGGCGTGGGTCATTTGAAAAATGTCGAGGCGTGTAAAGATTTTCTCAAGTCCACGTACTTGGCCTTTGCATAAAATAGGAAGGAGTTAAACTTGTAGTATGATATCGATATTAATGTTGAAAATATGCTCTAACATGTGGTTATATTGAACATAAAAGAAAAGGCTCTTATACTTGTAAACAATATCCATCAATAATTTGGCGAGCTTTAAATATTAATCGAGTTATTCCATATCGGTTTAGTTCATTTTGCGTAAAATTAGTTGAGCGTTGATATGGAAATAAAGTTGATTAATCGATTAAAATCTATTAGTTCTTATCATATCTCGAAATTCTCCTCTCTAACTTGATAAAAAACAAAAATAAAATTAAAAAAAATCAATTTGTTAAAAACTCAATTGTGTTGAAACTTTACAAAATTCATTCAAGCGTTAATTTTTGAAACATTTTAAGACAAAAGCGGTAATGTCAACTTTGTTATAAAAATATTAAGGGCATGTTTAGTAACAAACAAATATCTTATATTTTCATTTATTTCTTTACTAATCGATGTCGTATCAAACATCTTGTATATATATGATATAACCTTTACTTGAACTTGCAAGGAGGGACAAACAAAGTTAAAGTAAGGAGAGTATTGTGTAAGAAAAAAAGTTGGCAAGGGTAGAGTGTAGAGCTCAAGATAGTTTAAAAATGGCTGAAAGTAAAGAAATCATTGAATGGGTATAATAATAATTTATGTGAGGCCCAAAGTGCAGACAGAATATCAGCTGTGATTGTGAAGTCACTTTTATTAGACAATATTTTTCTGTTAATTTGTTTCAATTATGAACTAATTAATGCCTTTTTAGCTATAAGGCCCGTTGCAAATATTGGAGGAAAAATATATATTTGATTTTATTAATTTGCGACACATTTCTTTCGATGTTGTTGCCTGTCAATGGAAAAAATTTATTATTGACAAAGATGCGAGAATATCAAAATCTAAATCAATTGTCAAGATTTGACTTAAGTGATTTGGTAATTTTATTAAGAGGTAAGAATTCAATGCGATTACTATTAGACCTTTCGTTCGGAAAGGTTCTATGAAAGATACGATGTAATCTTATTTTTAACCAAAGAAAAAGAAAAGAAAAGTTATACGTGAATATCTCTTTCAAAATAAATGTTTGACATCGTATTGTCGATTAGTCATTAAGTAAAAATTACTAAGTGACATAAATATGTAGGAAAAGTAGTGAAAAAATTCTATTTTTGTGGATTAGTGTTAGGACTTTTTGGGAATATCTTAGTGAAGTAGCATTTATTAGTCCTACAAGATTTTTAATTACCATAAGGATAATTAATTAATTATCTTCACATTACAGGCACTACATTTTAATTATGTGATGGTTCTTTAATTTTTTATATTTAGACATTTACATACGTTTTTAATTTTTTTAAGTCACATTTGTATTATTAATTTCTAATTAATTTACATATTGTCTCTGACAACATTTTTTTTGTCCAAATATTCTACTAATGTGCATTAAAATGAAGGACAAATATTTGCTTATTTAAAAATATGAGAGGCAAAAAAAAAAAATCTTCTTACGCCCTCTTGATTAATTTTATGGATATAAATCATCCTCAAAGACAAAGATAAGATGTGAAAATTAATATGTGCATAATAAGAATGTGATAAAAATAGTTGATGACATAAATGTAAATATAAGCAATAGTTAGATACCTTCATTACAATTAAAATGTAGTGTGGTTAATAAAAATATGGTGTAAATATAATTAGTGCTTGTTTGATAGAGATTAAAATGAGTTTTTAGTTTATTTGTTTTTCTGAAATTGCTATTATTATTATTATTCAATGATTTTTAGAATTTTGTTTGTGATTTTAATCTAATGTGGGTCCCTTTTTTTAAGAATGGTTGACTAACCAAAAAAAAAAATCCATTTAATCCCTACCAAACAAATACTTAACCTTACCATAAATCTCTCAATGTCAAACACAAAAGTATCACTTGCAAATATAAATCAACCTTTTGAGTTGTCATATTATGTCTACATGAATAAATTGATTTGATAAAGTTCGAAATTGGATAAGTCAATAACAAATCACGAAATCTTGATGATCTCTATACCTAATGAATATTGAATAAAGAATATATGCTTGACAAAAAAAAAAAAAAAAAAATAAAATAAAATCGTGCAAAGATAATATGATTAGTCTATAACTAGGTACGTATCTTTCTATATTATTTGCAATAGTTGTACAAATACAATATAAAGAAAATATAATATTTACATGTTTCGAATGTTATCAAAATTGTCACACAATCAATTGAGGTCATAACTCATAAATATAGACAATATATGTTGCCAAGTAAGATCATTAATATGGTGATATATTATATCCCTTTAATTATGTTGCACAATATTTATACTTGTTAATGGAAAAAGGTGAAATATTAAATGATACAAAATGGGTATATCGCGTTTTTACGTATAGATCATTTTCTCACCAATTGAATGAGTCGAGTTATGTATATTTTAAAATTTGTACTTTAATGTATCGAAAAATACTCGTCACTACTAAAGTTTAAACATCGAGTGCTATAAATGCAGTACGATGGAGTAGTAATCATGAGTCATCACCATTAATTATTGTCCTTGGCAGATTTAATGTCAATTAAAACTAAAGTTAGTATTAGATAATATTGTTTGTGGAATAAGTTAATTACAATGTAATAAATACGCACATGTACATGTTTTAGTTATATCTATTTCTGTCAAACAAAATTACAGTGAATGTAATATTTTTTATGTCGCATATTAAAATTTAAACAACTCAATATAAATTATTCAAATTTCAATTTAACATATTATTAAATGCATAAAATTAATATCAAAAGGTAGATAAATCAAAATATACAGGAACGCTTATCTTACATACGATAAAAACATACAACGTATCGAAATATAAGGAAACATTTATCTTATTACATACGTAAAATGTGTACAACCTATGTATACATTTACATACGTACATATATTTTATATATAGATAAAATGTGAAAATAGGGAAAAAATAAAAAAAAATACTGGAGTAAGAGAGAGCGGTGGGGTGGCATGGGTCCCGTGTGTGTGTGTGTGTCGGGCAGGGGGCAGGGGGTGGGGGTGGGGTGTGGTGGGGTGGGGAGGTATTGGAAGACTTAAACATCACGATAGTGAAGAGTGACTGAAGAGTGGGAGTAAAAAGACAGACAGCTTGCAATGAATCAAAATTTCACCTACCATATTTTCTTTCTTTTTAGCCTCTTTTCTCTCACTTTCTCTTCTTCACAACCATTTTCAGTTTCATATCTCCTCCTCCTCCTTCTTCTTTTCTTACTATAGAATAGTCCCTGTAAGGCTATAACCACAGGGTTTTGAGTTAGTGTAGTAATGGAGGAATAATAGCATAGGGCTTTGGGTTTCTTTTTGTCCTTTTAGTTTTGTTTCTTTGAGGCTTTTTATCAGTTTTCACTGTTGTTTCTCAGACTGGGCTCTTGTCTGCCTTGAAATTTGTGCCCAAGGAAAAAATTCTCATAATTCCTTTGTTATTTGTCATAGGAGTTTTTGGGTGGGAAGATTTTTTCATTTGTGGGGTTTAAGCACAGGTTTGGCTCTGCCTTTTCTCTCTCTCATTCTTTCACATGAACTTGTTTTCTCTGGCTTCCATGCAATTTTGTTCTAAAATTTTAGTTTTCTTGACTCTCTGTTTTCTGAGGAAAAAAGGTTGAAAAATGGTGAAGTTCGAGTCCTTTTAGTTTTCCTTTCAAATTTGCACAAAAATTTGTTTTTGTTAAGGAATTTGTAGAGTGTGTAAATTGCTAAATTTTCTATGTTGTCAAGTTTGATTTTCCAAGAAAAAAATGGGAAAGATTGAGTCTTTATGAATGACCCTTCGTTTTGTTTTCAAATGAGGCCCAACAAATAGTTTCTTCACATATTTGAGCAACTAATTGAAATATTTTGTTCCCTATTTTTTTATTATGTCTTTTACCATTCTTGAAAAGTGTAATCTTATCTTGTATTGCTTCAACACAACATTTTCATGAAATGTAATTCTGTAATTAATTACCAGTTCTCCCTTTTTATTGCAGGAAAATTAGTGTAGAGACATTTTGGGCACTCAAGCTCTCTGCATTTTGGGTTCTTCAGATTTTGCCATTGCAAACACACTTTCAAGGTTTGTTCTACATTTGAATCCGAAAGTTTTATGTCAATTTTTGTCCTTTTGGGCAAAAGAATTGTGTCAGTGCACTCTATTACAAGTCTATTTTTAAAAGTTAAAAAAAAGCGTAAAGCGTGGTATGTCGTGGAGGTCGAAACTTGAGTTTTTTGAACTTAAGCGAGATGAGGCTTGAGGCGAGGCGTGGCGTTTTCTTATTTTTAATATTATTTTAAATATTTAAAAAAGATAAAAAATATTTTAACTAAAAGCGCGCACCTAAGGCGCCTAGAATAAGCGAGGCGTGAAGGTCATGACTTGTGACTTACTTGACTTTTTTAAACAGCTGATTTTTCATATTGCTTTAAATTCACTCCTTTTTAAAAAAAAAATTCTCCACTTTTGTTGTTTAAGATTGTCTACAATTTACAAAAGATTTCCAGTTTATCAGTGTGGTACTTCAAATCTTGAATTACTATATACAAGAGCCCAAGTTTCTTCAGCAATAAATTTCAGCCTTTTCTGTTATATGCATGTGTGTTTTGTGCATATATAAAATTTCTAAATTCTTGTTTTATGTTCTTTCAGGAAAAGAATTTGGGAAAAAATTTTAAAAGTACAGATATGACAGGTCCAAATTGCACGGATGAAAATGACTGTGGAAACTTCTTTGATCAAATTGATGACTTGATTGAGTTCCCCAGACAATGAGTATGGTGATGGCAACCTTGTTGAATCGAGGCGATTGCAAGGATTTTGCGAGCATTTGGAATGATCCTTGCGGTTCCGACCCCTTTTCTTCAATAGCAAAAGCAATGCCGTGTCTGATCTATCCGCTGAGCTCTCTGTTCGGTGAGCATCACCATTTGGTATATAGTTGTCATGAATTTTCCTAAACAAGTTAACTTTTGCTAATTGCTTGTTCAAAATCTACGCAATTTTCTTACAACGTCTAACCATATGCAATCGGTGAAATTTGTCAAATCTACGCACTGTGGGACCAGTTATTAGGTTACGTGATTGTATTGAATTCAAATTTTTGTCCGGCCATATTGAAGCATGCTTGGCTTTGTTTATAAGTCTTTATAAACGATTGGATCTCTGAAATTTGTGTATAAAAAGTAATGGGTCTTAAAGAATGCGTGGATAAACATCCAAGCATACACTTAGTCTCTTAACAAGGTAGCGGCTGTTAGGTGCAACATCACGCTTATTCCCCACCCATAATTTGGTATGAAAAATGAAAAAGTAGGGGAGGTATCTAGGAGTGCTTATAAGATTTGTGATGTAGTTATGCCACATTTGTGATGTTGGTTGTCACATTCTTGTCAATTATGATATTTTGATTAACCCTTTTAGAACAAGCTTTTTAGGTTCTATCTAAAAGCATTATGCTAATTTAAATTTATAAAGCAGTGGGACAAGTGTTGGTTTGAATTTTGAATTTTATAATTTTGTTTCAAAATTCAAATATTTATGTGTAGGGTGGGTATGGTCCGCTCTATCCACACATTTGTCTTTTATGATATATATGTGCAATTTAAATTCAAATTCGAAACAAAAAAACAATGCCCCTCTAGTTAAGTGATTTCGGTCCAGCTAACTTAATATATGTGCAATTTAAATTCAAATTCCAAAATCTTAAGGTACTAACCAACTTTAGAAATCGTCTTTTCCATACTCCATTGTGAAAATTGCTTTCTTGGTGTACATTTTCAAACTGCTAAGCGCAGTTTTGTCTGTAACTATCCATTACTTCTTTGCTTATATGGAGTTAGGGCAGTGAGGCACGAATAGTGCATCTTATTGTATAGCTGCAAGGTGAAGTTATACCTTCCCTCACAAATTCCATCTTGAACACTTATAGGTTGTCGCTGAAAGGATGAGGATTGGTCTTTTTAGTTTTTCGTGAGGCGCCGTGACATGAAAATTGGCTTATACTATATACTCTGCCTCCTGTAGCCTTTTTCATGTGGAAGTTAACGAAACCTCATGCTTGTAACCGTGTGCTAATCACATGTTCAATTGGCTAATATTTTCCATCAATCATGTCTCTCTTTCTTGATTAAATTAATGGGTATACCAATTCTGTTGTGCCAGCGGTGATTTTGAAATAATATACAATGATATATCTTACTCTCGATCTGATTATTTCTCTTAATCGTGCCTTGTTCTCTCTCGCAGTATGAGGATATCATACAGCTGGAATGGCTTTCTACATTTGTGGAGGATTCGTTCTCTGGAGCGGGGATGACCCTTGCAAGGAGAGCGTTTGTGTTGACAAGGGCCGTCCCAACAACAATTCCAGAGCTCAGTCCTGTTTCGGTGCTAGAGAGCAGCAGCAGCAGCAGTAGCAGTTCCTGCTCAGTTGGGAAGACTATGCCTCTCGACCTGAGTCACCGTGGTCCACATCGTGCTCGAGCAAGCGTCCACGCCCTGCAACTTTCAATCCCGAGCTGGAATTCAACTTATTTCCCCTTCATCCTCCTTTATAGAGACCCCACAGCTGTTCGTCACTCCAGTCGTTTCCTCAGAATCTGAAAATTTTGCAGAATCACAGCCGATGGAAAAGATTATGAAACCAGTTGAAGCAGAACAAAAGAAGAAAAAAAAAATCAAATCATTTGTGCCCATGGGTCCTATGGAAGCGAATCCGAACCCTCCAGCACAAGCAGTTAGGAAATGCATGCATTGCGAGATCACGAAGACTCCACAGTGGAGGCTGGCCCAATGGGCCCAAAATCCCTATGCAATGCTTGTGGTGTTAAGCTACAAGTCGGACGCCTTTTCCTGAATACCGTCCAGCTGCAAGTCCTACATTTGTTCCGTCATTGCACTCAAACTACGCACAAGAAAGTTATCGAGATGAGGACCAAGGTTGGGACTGGAATCACAACAATTACCCGATCACCATCAAGTCAGAATCTGTTTGAACCCTTCCTGTCATATGAGTAATGAAAGGAAGCAGTCCTTGTGCAAACTGTGTTGGTCTTTTTAGTCTCATATTATTGTCTTGCAGTTGTTTCATTCCTATGTTCATTGGTTCTTTGTACAGTGATGTAATGTGGGTAGGAGCAGCAACAATAGACCGTATTATAATTCGTAGAGAGGAGGAATGAAATGGGAGGGTTCGGAAAGTCTAGTCGATATATTGATTTTAGGGCTAGGGCGAGCTTTTAGTCTTGTTTGGGTCTTTAAAACTAGTAGTTTTCTGATCAGTATTATCTATTTCTTAGTCTGTTTTGTTTCAATGTCATGGGAATTCTTTTTGCAGTTAATTTCTAGGAATTCTGAAATGTTAAGAATCTGAATTGTGTTCTCTCTCTTCTTTTGCATTTTTTTTCTAAATCCACAGATTGTATCCTTCTACGGAGGGTAAAGTTAAAATCTAAAACCACTCGAAAGAGTATAGATATCATAGTTACACGAGTCTATTGTATATAAACTTATTAGCATCCTTGGCAGCAACGTCGAGTAAAATCGAGCCTTGAAAAGATCGGTTAAAAACTAACATGTAAAGGCACACCGAGTCATGGGGTTGGGTCTCAAAGAACATACGTATTGTGAATAGTCAGGTGCTTTAGCATCAAGTGCAGTATAGACATTCATTTAGGTGTTCGTGATAGTAGATCTATGTGGGTGAAATATGCAAAGGGTCGTAGCATGGAGCATTGCACTCGTAAAAAATAGTCGTGCTTCAAGACTCGTAGAGTCTGTCTGTAATGTCTTGGCACGGATCATGTTGATCTCAATTATTTTTTTAAAGTGTACCATGTTGATCTCAATTATTTTTTAAAAATGTACCGAGCCGAAGGCCTTGCAAAATGGATTGTAAATACCTTGACCATGAGCACAGAGTTGGGCAAAGAGGTGGCAATTGTCAGTTGTTACCCAGCTTGGCTCGTCCCAAATATTGAAGCTCGGTTTGTGGGCGAATGAGGTGAGCCGAGGCGCCTATGAGCTTGGCTCTTTTTTTTTTTTAAATATTGTTTTGGAGACTTTTAAAATAAAAAAAGAAATAAAGTGACAAATTTTGTGTGTTAAAATTAGAAATTGAAAACCCTCATAATTTTTCGAGCTTGGAATTGACTACTTTGAGCGTGGGTGGAATTAAAATTGTACATGAACAAGTTATTACGTGTACATTTTTTGTTAAAATAAGATAAAGAAAATATCAAATATATGCATAAATAATACTTAATATAAATTCAAGTATTCCATATTATCTTGGATCAGAAGTTGACATCATCCTAATCATTTAGACATAGTAAGTTTTTAATATATATCGAACTTTAAGTTTTGACCTAAAATCGAATGAGAACCCTACCACCGGTTACTAAAAAGCGAATCCGATCTTTCTGGTTGATCTTGGAGGTCTTAGTAGATGCGTGCCATATTTGAAAAGAATTGGGTATTAACGTTGATTTTGTCTCCCACCATCGTAGTATATATATATAAAAAATTCTCTTTGTTTAGTACTAGAAGCGATGATTGTATTTGTATATGTGTTGTATTTTCTTGAAAGTCATCCAAATCAATCGGATCGGTCTTACCTCAAACTCATCAACAATATCGTGAGGAATTGAAATGTCATTAATACCACTAAAATCATTATCAATTCGATTGTAAGCCATTTGGAATAAAATAATATAGAGAATAGTAGAATATATAGTAGAAGAAGTAGAAAATTGAAAGTATAGACTAATATTTAGATAATGAAATTTGAGATTTGTTGTTGAATTGACTATATAATAGATTTAGAGATTGAAGTGTGAAAAAAATGAGTTTAGGATAGAGTATTTATAGGAAAAAGAAAATCTGAATTTGAAATATATATATATATCTTTACTGATAATATAAGAGCCTTAAATTTTTTCTTTGTTCATTTTTAAATCCAGCAATTTGTCGTTTTACAACTATGATTTGTTTTATTACCCTCTCTCTACCTTTTACGAACCAATGTTTCCATTTGAAACTTAAAATTTAGCCATCTTAATCTTCTTAGTGTTTCCATACTTTTCCATTGGACTTCCATTTGAAACTTGAAATTTAGCCATCTTGTCTTCTTAGTGTTTCCATAATTGATTGTAGCCATTTGTTTCACTTGAAACTTGAAATTTAGCATCTTAAGTCTTCTTAGTATTTCCATACTTTTCCATTGAAGCTTAGAATTGATCGGTTTCCATTTGAAACTTGAAATTTAACCATCTTGTTTTCTTAGTGTTTCTATAATTTACATTGGACTTAGAATTCAAACTTTTAGATTGGACTTAGAATTGATTTTGAGAGATTGTAAGTGTGTGACAATAACAAAATTTTGAAGCTTTATTGTCCATTTTGGGTCCAACGCGTCGTTTACAATTATCATTTGTTTTATTACCTATTCGTTTTCTTAGTGTTTCCATATTTTTGGACCTTAGAATTTAGACTTTCAGTTGGTGTATATTATTTGTATAACAATAATTTTGAAGCAAAATTTAATTCTTGTTTGACAACATTTTTTTTCCATGTTATTAAATCGTTTTCCAATCTTTAAGAGTATATGACAGCATTTTGAAGCAGACCTTCATTCTTTTTTAACATCAAATCTATTAGTTGGTTCATAGTTTTGGGAAGTTTCAAATCAAATATTTATCATGCTTTGACATTTCTCCCATACATTCTGTGGTTTATTTGTATGGGATTACTTTATTGTAACCAAACTCATTCACTTAACTCGACAACCAACCGGGTTGCTCAAGTAAATGCGTTGTTGTCGATTGCTCTGGACAACCACTGCGGTTCTTGGGGCTGCTCGACAACGAGCGACTTCGGCAACCCGTGGTTGTTGCCGGTGACGACCGAGTTCCTTGCCACAATTGAGCCCACTTGCTCTTCATGTTTTGACGGTTTGTAGCTTTTGCTCAATTACTTGAAGTTGGGCTTCGATATCCATGTTAACTGAACAACCAAACTCGAGCCAGCTGAGCCAATTTGGTGTTAGCGTTTAGTGTTGGTGGTCGAGCAACATTTGCATACTAGGTTTCTAGGCAACTATTTTTTAAGCAAAGGCTCACTAAATGATCAAGCTATATTCAATACCAAGTTACATTTTGCAAAGTTATATTCAATACCAACTCACATTTTGCATGTAGACTAGAGTTTTGTTTAAATTGGAGAGGAAACTTATATAAAGCTTGGCTTTTTCAAATCTGCATGATTTTGGGACCTGGATAACTTTTGTTTCTGTTATTTATTTATTTATTATTTTGTTATTTATTTTTAGTTTGTATGAGTAATTTTCGTTTGTGTTATTTTATGTAGGTGTTGTACATATATGGACACACGAGCAAAAAAAAAGATTTCTTGCCAATAAATGTAGGAGAGAATTGTATCTTGAGAGTAGACAAATTCAACCAAAAAGTAACTAGATTACGACATGGTAGTTCAAGTATAATAGGCAAGTATTCATTAAATTTATATATTATATCATCAATTTTTTTTTCTATATATATTATAATATAATAGATTGGATTTTTTTTTTTGTAGTTGATAATCAAAGAATAGTTGATGATGGTGATATAGCTGTTGATGAACATGATGTAGTTGATATAGTTGATGATAATATATTAAATAAGAATTCTAATATTAATCAATATGGTAAGGATTTTGATTAAAAAATATTCTCACAAAAACTCATATATTAACACTATCAACAATTTGTAGGCATTGTGAAGCTACAAAATTTGAGAAAAAGAAAGTAAAGGTTTTTATTGTTGTGATGGTAAAGTGAAATTAAAAATAAATTACATTCTTGATGAATTGTATCGACTATATACTACTAATTACAATGAATCATTACATTTTAAAACTAATGCATGCAATTATAATAATCACTTTGCATTTACATCATTTGGGTAAAATATGATCGAAATTTGGAGAAATCATACAAAAGTATATATACATTTAGAGTTCGGGACAAGTTTATCTTTATATAAATTCAATTATATCCGTTGATGACAATCTTTCATTTTACAATTATACTTTTATGATCTTGAAAATGAAATCTGACATATGTTACAAAAATCGGATAAATTTTGTGAATATATGTTGAATAGATTAATAAATATATTAAAGATTAATCCATATTCAAAAAATTTACGCTCATTAAGTAGTGTCAATTCTTTGAAATTATGTAAATACAAATTAGATGTGATCTTTGGGCTTGATCAAAGAGTGTACAATACATTCAACATCACACAAT
This sequence comes from Forsythia suspensa, assembly GCA_023638005.1. Classification (NCBI taxonomy): domain Eukaryota; kingdom Viridiplantae; phylum Streptophyta; class Magnoliopsida; order Lamiales; family Oleaceae; genus Forsythia; species Forsythia suspensa. Next base: position 29,700,800 of record CM042674.1, on the reverse strand, counting down.
TCTTTGCTATATGAGTTGATGAAGATCCATCTACTACCACTAGATCAAGAGATATATCAATACATTGTCATTCGATACTTTACATAAAATACATTACTATTTTGGTTGTTATGATCCACTTCAATATCTATTATTATTTCCTTATGGTGAATCTGGATGGCATGAAGGTATTCAAAAAATGATCAAATACTATTGATATTTATAATGTTGTGAATAATTTGTTAGATATAAATGTTATAAATTCTACAAATGAATTAATTGAAAAGCGAAAATACAAGTTATTATTCTAAATATAATCCACTATTTTATTATTATCCTTTATTGAAATTTTATTAACTTTCTTTATTTCTTTGTAGCTATGAAAAATACCAAAAAGAAATTACAAGTATCTTCTCGGGAATATTATTGTTACAAGTTACAGGTAAAAGCTACTAATAAATGTGTTTTACTTCATGCTGGAAAACTTTTTCAACAATATGTGATTGATATGTATGTTAAAATTGAAACAAGTAGATTAGATTATTTTAGGAAAAATCAAAATGAAATACGTGCTGGACTGATCAAGGAATTGTAGATAGTGTAGAAAATGGTGAAAATAGAGGTTATAAAATTGGTGAAAAATTATTTTACCTTCTTCTTTTATTGGTGGGCCCAGAGATATGAAAACAAGATATATGGATGCAATGGCTTTGGTTCAAAGATTTGGTAAATCAGATATATTTTTAACAATAACTTGTAATCCTAATTGGAATGAAATAAAAAATGAGTTAAAATATAATGATATTAGTCAAAATAGACCTGATTTAATTGCTCGTATATTTAGAGCCAAATTGGAAGAATTAAAAATTGATCTATTATAAAGACATATTTTTGGTGAAGTTGTTGCTTATATTTATATAATAGAATTCCAAAAAAGAGGCCTTCCACATGCACATTTTTTATTAATTCTGGAACCAAGTTTTAAAAATAATAACGTAGATTTAATTGATGAAATTGTTTCCTGTGAAATACCTAATAAAAATGAAAACTCTAATTTACATTCTGTTGTAGTTAAACATATGATGCATGGTCCTTGTGGTATACTAAATCCTAACAATATTTGTATGAATAAAAATGGAAAGTGTAAAAATAAATAAAAATAAATATCCAAAGGAATTTATTATAAAAAATTTTGTTGGAGAAAATTGTACCCAAACTATAGACGTTGCAATACTTATGAAACGATTCTTTGTTAGAGGTAGTTTATTAGATAATAGATTGGTTGTTCCTTATAATCCATATTTATGTGCGAAATATGATTGTCATATCAATGTAGAAATATGTTCAACTATAAAAGCGATAAAATATTTATATAAATATGTATACAAATGACATGATAGGGTAAGTTTTTGTGTAAATAATAATATAAATGATGTTGATGAAATTGAAAGATATCAATACATTGGGTGGATTTCTCCACCTAAAGCAATGTGGAGAATATATGGTTTATTTTATCAAAATTTCTCCATCGGTTATATCGTTACAATTACATCTTGAAAATAACCATTTAGTGACGTATAAACATTACGAAAATTTGTCAAATATTATTGATACAAATTATAGAAGAATAACAATGCTAAGCTTGAATTTTCAAAATGAATACATGCAATGAGTTAGCAAAAACATTGTTGTATATAGAAATTTCTCCAATATTTTGTGTGAGATGTACAAAGTAAGGTATGGACAAAAAGCGTGGAAATGTAATTGGAAGATTAGTTTCATTAATATAGTTGAAGGCGAAAAATATTATTCACAATTTTGCTCAATCATATTAGGGACCAACATCATATGAAAGTTTAAAAATAGTAAATGGTGTTTCTATGCAATCTTTTAAATTGAAAGCATTTGTTGCACATGGCTTACTAAATGGTAACAATTATTGTGAGATGTGTTTAGAAGAAGCTATTGCTTATCAAATGCCTTCTTCTCTAAGATGTTTATTTGCTACAATATTAACTTTGTGTGGACACGATGATCCAAAATTATTGTGGATTAAATTTAAGTAGCTTTATATCTGAAGATTATGTCAATGAAGGTTTATCTATTATATATGTTGAAATTAAAGCTCTACATTATATTAATCATATACTAGAAGAAAGTGGTAAAAATATAAATGAATATTCCCTTGTGCCCTTTCAAATAACTATGGAAGAAGAAGAAAGATTAGCTAATATCATTCTTGAAGAAATGGCAAATCTATAGCTGGGAGCTTGTGATATGTTGTGTACAAATATGTTAAATAAAGAACAAAAAAATAGCTTATGATGAAATTTTGGAACATGTATTAAATAGGAAGCACGGAATGTTTTTATAGATGGACGGGTGAGTGCAGGTAAAACATTTTTTATATAAGGCCTTACTTATATCAGTTAGATCCAAAAATCTTATAGCATTGACTATTGCTTCTTGAGTCGCATCTTCTTTGTTACACAGAGCACTGAATTGCACATTCAAGATTTAAAATTTCCTTAGAAATAAATAGTGATATTACATGTTCGTTAGTAAACAATCTACATTAAGCGATTTGTTTGAATGACAAATTTAATTATTTGGGATGAGGCACCAATTGTGCATCACTATCTTTATTGAAGTTGTGGACAAAATGTTAAAAGATATTAATGAAAGTGATTTACCATTTGGTGGAAAAATTGCTGTTTTTAGGTGGAGATTTTAGACAAGTTTTACAGGTTATTCAAAAAGGAAACAAAGAAGATAATGTTAACAAGTTTAGTTCATTATAGGTTATGGCCACATTTAGAAAATTTCAATTAATTAAAAAATATGAGCACAATTAGATCCATTATTCTCTCAAATGCTAATTGATATTGGTGATGGGATTGAGATTCAACATACATGTGGCATGATTAAGCTTCTTAATCAAATAACTATACCATTTGAAGAAGAATACAAGTCTTTAAAAATTTAATTAACATTGTATTTCCAAATTTAAAGATTATGTTACAAATTTAGATACAATGATTAATAGTGTCATTTAACTCCTAAAAATGAATGTGTTAATTTAATAAACAATATTTTACTTAAAAAAATACCACGGGAAACATGTACTTATTATAGTTATGATGAAGCGTTGGAAAAATAGATCAAACTATCCATGAAGATTTTTAAATACTTTAACTCCAAATGGTATTCCACCACATGAACTTGTGTTAAAAATAAATTGTCTGTTATATTACTTAGAAATATTAACTCTTGAGAAGGATTATGTAATGGCATGAGATTAATCATCGATCATTTGAGCGTAATGTTATTCATCTTTGAAATTTGTATTGGAGAATATAAAGGAAAACATGTTTTCTTACCAAGAATTCCATTTATACCTCTTCAAAGTGATAAAATTCATTTCTTTTTAAAGAACATAATTTCCTATTCGGCCATGCTTTGCAATGACAATAAATAAAGCTCAATGACAAACTCTAGATTTTGTTGGTTTATATATTCCATAATCTGTATTTTCACATGGACAATTATATGTAGCATTATCTAGAGCAAAAACAATTAGTTCTATTAAAGTGTTGATAAAACCAATTCGAATTTACATTTGCATTTAAGATGTACAAAAATCTTGTCTACAAAGAAATTTTAGCTTTGGTGCATTTGTAGTGTACTTATCATTGTTATTGTTTAGTATTTTGAAATCTCAATTATATGTTCCAATCCTTGCTATCCTTGCTATTCTTGCCAAGAACACCTAAGTATTTTATTTTCTAATTTAATTCTCAAAATTTAGAAATATGAAGCATTCAAATCATGAGGATTTAATTTTTTTGTTTCATCACATTCTTTAGATCACGGTGATATGGTAATATTGATATAGATAATGTAAAAAAATTCAACAATGCATACAATTTAGAATCATGTGAACTATATTGCATATTTATATTTATAGTGTTCGGTTCCATACTAGTTATTTTCAAATATGAATTGATAATATATGATATGGATTATGATAAGCTTTATACCTTTTTCTCAAACAAGGTGCTCCTTTGAATTCATATATCGAAATGAGTTGATAAAAACAATCATTGGCTCAATTTTGAATGTGGATACATTTTTCTCGGATCTTATACAAGTCGGGGCTTGAATGATTAGTTCATTTTCGGTGAAGCCTAGCACTAAGTGCAATCTCAAAATACATGAAGATGAATTCTTTGAATCATGTTGTGAAATCCCTCATTAGAATCTCGATGGTCATATTAATAAATAAGGTATAAACTACCTAATTGAAATCAATAGGTATTTGATTGAAATGATTGATTACATTTAATAAAATAATCTCATATATCTTCATCCATCTAGATTTTGATGGCAAGAACAAAAGTCCTTCATCAAGAACAATCTTTGAAATATCTAGACATTGAGGATCCCACAAGTCCTTTGATTCTTCATCTTGCTTTGACAATAAATTAAGTGTGTGACCTGTTTGTGTTCATTATATCTTCTGTACATCTTTCATATTATATGTACCATTATCTCGGAGTTTCTCAATATTTGTGCAAAATTACTACTTGAATATTGATTATACATGGAAATGTAGTTTTCATTGGACCTATCAATTTTACTCTAATTTTAATATTTTAGCCTATAAACTATTGTGCCCACATTATTTTGGAAATAGTTGTATTGTTATTCCAACAATTTGTGTGCATTGGGATACCCGAGTAACAATTATCTCTTAAAAGCTGAAGTCTACATGTGGAGGGCGGTACTATGTTCTCCGAATACCCGATTCACCTGTTTGGCTTTTGTGGCAAATTAGTTTTTACGCCGCTTTTGTGCGGACAAGCTGAGTTACTGAAGCAACCAATTGCAACCAATTGAGTTCGGCAACCTTTCTTAGATTCTTAGAGTACTGTTGTGTTTTCAATTTTTTCCATTTACATTTTGTGACAAAATTGTATTTTCTAAAATTCACAAATATATATTTTTTACTAATGAAAATTGATACTAATACAATTAAACCTAAACTAAACATAATGTATGAGAAGAAAATGGGATAGCTTAAATCCAAGAACCCAATTCTTGGTTAATATAGGAGGAATTGAAATTTAGCTACACAACAACCTATTGTAATGTATAATTATTATCATTGTGTCAATAACATCATAAACTTCTTTTCTATAATATTTTTTGAATAAAATCTACACTTTTTCCAACTTTTATTTGATATCATTAACCCGTACTTCTAAATTCGTGCTCTGCTGACTAAGTCGTAGTATTTGATTTCTACAACACGACAGCGACCATGAGTAGTCTCTACTAATACCACGGTACTTTTTAAATCAAATTTCATACTTTACTCAAATTATTCTGCGGCTACCCTAAAAGTATTAGATTCTTCTTTAATGTAAAAGTATTTGATTCTTGTAAATTGCCCTAAATTGTCATAGTATTTGATGTATATCTTTGGTTCTTAAGAAAATGAATCATATCATAGCCTATTTGATGTGTCCAACGGTAGTATATCGTGTCTGATAATTTTGAAGTTTTGAAGTGAGTTCACATTAATTCTTTATGATTTCTCTAGGCGCCATGATTGCTAAATTGTATTCAATTAAATTATTTCTTTAATTTTCTAAACTTTACAAATTTATTTTTTTATTAATGAAAATTAAAAATTGATCTGAGGATCATGTTGTGAAATCCGATCCACAGTTGGTCATATTCATAAATAAGGTATAACTACCTAATTGAAATCAATAAGTATTAGATTGAAATGATTGATTACATTTAATAAAATAATCTCATATATCTTCATCCATCTAGGTTTTTGATGGCAAGAACAAGGATGAAGCAATACTGAAATATCTAGACATTGAGGGTCCCACATTTCTTCATCTTGCTTTGACAAAATTAAGGACATTGTGCAAGATTACTACTTGAAGATTGATTATACTTGGAAATGTAGCTTTTCATTGCACCTATCAATTTCTACTCTAATTTTTAATTTTAATATTTTGGCCTATAAACTATTGTGCCCATTGGAAATCGTTGTATTATTATTCCAACAATTTGTGTGTATTGGATACCCAGTAATAATTATCTCTTAAAAGCTGAAGTCCACATGTGGAGGGCAGGTACTATGTTCTTGAATACCCCCATTCATCGGCTTTTGTGGCAAATTAGTTATTACGCCGCTTTGGTGCTTTGCTTTGATGCGAAGAGCGGGTTGCCAAGTAAGCAACCGGTTGTGGTGTGGTTGTCGAGAGTCTTGAAAGGTTGCCAAGTACCTCGGCAACCTATTGTTTTCAATTTTTTTTCCATTTTGTTTATTTTCTAAAATTCACAAATATATATATTTTACTAATGAAAATTGATAATAATACAATTAAACCAAAACTAAACATAATGTATAAGAAGAAATTTGGGAAAACTTAAATCCAACAAATCACTTCTTGGTTAATATCGGGAATTGAAAATTAGCTACACAACTAGGACAACCTCGTCGAGTTAGATTGTAATGTATAATTATTATCATTGTGTCAATAATATCATAAACTTCTTTTCAATAATATTTTTTGAATAAAATCTACACTTTTTCAATTTTTTACTCAAGTGTTTGATATCATCAACCCGTACTTCTAAATTGCATGCTTTCTGTAGCTAAGTCATAGTATTTGATTTGTACAACACAACAACAGTCATGAGTAGTCTCTACTAATACACAATACTTTGTAAATCAAATTTCACACTTTACTCAAATTATTACTACAGGTGCCCTAAAAGTATTAGATTCTTCTTTGTTATAAAAGTATGATTCTGCGGTTTGCCCTAAATTGTCGGTGTTTGATGTATATCTTTGGTTCTTCTGAAAATGAATCATATCATAGCTTTGTGTCCAAAGTATCGTGTCTGATAATTTTGAAGTGAGTTCACATTAACTCTCTATCATCATGATTGCTAAATTGTATTCAATTTAATTGTTTATTTTATTTTCTAAAATTCTGAATCTATATTTTTTATTAATGAAAATTAAAAATTGATACAAAGTTTTCTATAATAATATCATTTATTATAATAATATAAATAATTTTTATTAGAAATAAAATTATAATTTATCATGACTAAACTAAACACGAGTCACATCTGATAATCAAGTTAGAAGCGAATTATTAGGCTAATAACCAAGGTAGCTTAATAGCCTTGGATCAAATGATTTGATCCAAGGGAATGAAAGTAGTTCAATGACCCGGTTTTCGACAACTAGCTCGATTACTGGCAACCAGTTGTGGTTGCCGAGTTCCTTGAGTTTAAGCTTTCCCAACCCTTTTCATCTATCAATTTTCATGAGTAAAAAATATATATTTGTAAATTTTATAAAATACAATTAAAAAAATCAAAATTAACAAAAATAATTTTTGTTTGCGAGCTCCTCGGCAACCATTCTTGATTCTTAGAAACAACTCGGCGACTAAAAATATTTTGTTAATTTTGATTTTTTAGTATATTTTATAAAATTTATAAATATATTTTTTTAATCATGAAAATTGATAGATAAAGGGAGAAAAGCAAACTCGAAACAATTTTATCTGACTAACCACGGTCGAGTAGCTCGACAAGCGTGTGGGTTGTCAAGCCAACTCAACTTGAACCAACATTTAACCTATGTGCCCGGAAACAATGCATACAATAGAAAGAGCCATAGCGGCCTAATAAACAATGAACATAATAGAAGAGCCATAGCAGCCTCATTAAGCGTATCAATTTTCGATTTTGTATATTTTCATGAGTATTTTGATACCAATAAATCTTTTTCTATTGTAATGTATAATTATTATCATTTGATCGGACCATGGAGATAAAACATACTAATCAAGATATAGAAGACTTCAAAATTGATTAAAGAATTGTTAGAGTTAAAAGTAATAAGACCTTCTATTAGTCGGCATAGATCGTGACTTTTATGGTTAGAAATCATAGTGAAATCAAGCGAGGAAAAGCTAGAATGGTTATAAATTATAAAAGACTAAATGATAATCTTGTAGAAAGGCGGATATAAAATACTAGATAAAGACATGATTTTAAATAAAATACAAAATAGCAAGATCTTTTCAAAATTTAGCGTAAATCGAGTTTTGGCAAATTAAAATGCATAAAGATTCTATTCCATGGACAACTTTTACAACACATAAGGTCATTTTGAGTGGATTGTTATGCCATTTGGTTTAAAGAATGCTCCATCTATATTTCAAAGAAAAATGGATTCTATTTTTAATTCTTTACCATTTGTTTGTGTATATATTGATGATATTTTTAGTACATAGCAAAAATCATAAAAGAACATATAAAAGTATTAATGGGTCTTTTACTATTCACAACATCGTTCAAAAGCGAATCGTTTTGTATTTCATTTTAATTATTAAAAGTATGGATGGAGCCGCCGTTTTGGACTTTTTTTTTTCTCCGATCGTGTCGAGATTTTCGACACAATTAGAAACTCTAATTTGGTTTCCATGAGTTGCCATTATGTGCAAGTTTTTTCCCTCACATATTATATTATAGCTCATTCATTCAACTTTTCACTAATCTTTTTTTTTATTTGTATCGAGGAATTTTTGTAAATAACTTTTCATTTTACATTCCTTTGTATAATTGTTCGATTTTGTCCCAATTTAAAATGTCAAAAATGTCGACACAATTGTAAACCAATTTTATCGAGATTCTCGACAATTGGGAACCAAAATTGGTTTCCTATTCACATGCCAACAAATGGGATGCATGTTTGCCCATTTTCTAATTTTTTATTTTTATTTTTCCTATGAAAAGATTATTCATTTATTCAATTTTTTCACTAATCTTTTTTTTTTTTTTGTATTTGATTTTGTAACAAGCAAATTCTGTACACAATTTTTGTTAAGCGTGTATTTAGTTTTTAATTTTTTTTAAATTTTTGTATGAGTTATGTGTTTATTTGGTTTATATAATTCATACTTTCAACTTTTCTTTAATGACAAGTTTGAATTTCAACATTATACTTCTATGATCTTCTTATTTAAAACTTATAGGTATTTTTGATTTAAGAGTTAATTTATAATGAATTAAATAGTATGTTTAAAAATGTTGACAATGTCGATAAAATGGGATTATCGACATTGTCGACAAATGATGAGAACAAAATTGTGTCGAGAAAATTGGGAACCAAAAATTGGTTCACAATTCTCATGCCGACAAATGTTCCTAGGCCATTTGCCCATTTTATAATTTTTTTCTTCCAATTGTGTAGAATTTCAACACAATCTAAGATGGGAACCAAAAATTGGTTTTGGTTCCCAATTTTCATGCCAACAAATAGGCATTTTGGCCAATTTGCAACTTTTTTTCTCCAATACGAGCAGTTATAGCTCCTTCATTTTTTCCACTAATCTTATATAAAATTGGCGTCCAGCGAGTGCATAAAAATAAAACGAGTTGGACACGAGTCACGAGTCGAGCGACTCGTAGCTTGTGTTCATGGGCTCGTGGGCATTGTCTGAGCCCCATGAACTCTGTTGCTTCGTCTTTGCCAAGTCAAATGGGCCCGATCCTTTTTTTCGGCTCAGCCATGACGAGTCGAGCTCATTATGGACCGAGCTTTGATGGATTGGTCGGTGAGCTCACAAGCCGCTCGACCAATTTTCCATATCTGGGCAATACAATGATAAGTTTCGGGAAGAATGGAGAACACCAACTTTTCTTCTTCGTTTAACAAGTGAACATTTTTCATCGGATGAAATGAGACAAAAGAATGAAAATGTGATTTCATTATATTTGGTCCTTGACAAGTTCATTGTTGAAAACTAGTCCGTGGATTAAAAACAAATATATATTTTTAAATAAACTATGAATTGGTTCTTTTATTAGATTGATTACTACATATTGTAATTTTCATAATTAATCACCATAGATTTAGAATAATCTTGTTTTTTAGGGGTGGGCATTCAAACCATAAAGCTGCTCAAGTGGCCAAGACCAAGCCCGAATCGGTTGGGTTTGGTTGATTTTCACACTCTAGCGGTTTGGTTTACTAATTTAAAAAATATATTCGGTTTGGTTTGGTTTGGTTTGGTTTTGGTTTGGGCAAAAAAGCGGAACCAAACCGCCAAATAAACGAATCGAGAAATGGGAGTTATTTTATAAATAACATGTCAAAAAAAGCAGGTTGTAAATAATAGGTTATTTTATAAATGGGAGTTATATTTAAATTTTTGTAAATTTTTGTTAATAACGAGGTTGCATGTTGTAAAAAAAAAATTTGAAATAGGGAATTAGAAAATTAATTTTTTTTGTGTATACAAGCCCAAAACATTAAAGCCCAAACCTTAAATCAGACCAAACCGAGACCAAGATTGGTCGGTTCGGTTTGGATCGGTTTCATCATCCACAGCGATTTGGTTGGTTTGAATAATGGCCAAACCCGAATTGGTCGGTTCGGTTTCGGTTTGGGCCCCAAAACCGAACAAACCAACCCGTACCCACCCTACTTGTTTTGTTCGTGTTTAATTTTATTTGGACTTTTAAGTGACTTTGAGAACTTAAATTTCAAGTTCTAATCAAGTTAGAACTACTTTTTGACTTAGCTAAAATTGTATGTCTTGGTTAGCGGAATTTTCACTTTGGTAAACTTCGAGTTTGCCATGGTCAACAAGTTGACTTAGTCAACATTTTGACTCGAACAAGCTGTGCAACTCTTGGACTTAAATTATTTGTATAATTAAGTCTTGGTCAATTCTGGAGCTATCAAAAGATCGATTGGACCTATATAATATAAACTCCTATAATTAGACCCATTTAATCAGACCCGAATTATACGGTCAATTATTAGTTTGGACTCACTCTACTAAAAACTAAACTCTCGAATTATATAAAATCACATAAACAATTTATATTTTCCGTAGTTATATCCTTTTGACTTGCTATGCATGGCTCACCCTCACGGAAATAGAATAATCATTTTGCCTTTTCAAATTATTATCCCACTTAAAATCGTATTTTCTCCAACAATTTCTTTGCAAACAAATCACATAATAGATTTAGCCATCGCTCGATGAGCGATGATAAATTAGTAACTAATGCATGAAAGCATGTGTAGAGCTAAAACTACAAGGATACGGTGACAACTTCAACCGCTGCGATCCTTCATGCCTTTATTTAGGAAATATCATCGAGGGTTTACGGCTAAGTTAGGATTCTCCCAGATTTCAACTAATCAAGTGAGAATCACCATAAAACATCAATACGATTTGGTTAGTCCATCGATATAAAAATGAGAACATTTTTATGAGGTTAGTTAGTGATATCAACTTGAGTGCATAATCTTTGCTCGAGATATCCAAATCTTGAAAATTTATATACTACCATCTTTAAGATGATCAAGCAATAAATCTTTGGGTAATTAACACAAAACACCCATACCATTTGAAGTCATTGTGCAAATAGTTACTACCTTTGAAATTTTGGCATTTTCACTCTCACCTACACCATTTCTTGCATAAAAGCGTCATTTCAGTCCATTGTCATCTAAAATCTATCGTTAACTCGGTTCTAGCAGTCGCACCCAATTTGGAAGGGTAATTTGGTCCATTTGTCGCTTTCTTCTCTAGCACCATACGAAACCAAAGTTATCGTTTTGTACAAAAAAAGATGGGTGAATTCTGACGATATCTTCCATATCTCTTCTCGACCACAAGCGAGATGTCATTAGGGGTGGGCATGGGTTGGGTTGGGTCGGTTTACCCACCCGTAAACCGACCCAACCCGCCAATGGGTTGGAACCCGACCCGACCAATCTTGGGTTGGTTTGGGTTGAGTTGTCGAGTTGGGACCATTTTTCTCAATTCTCAAATCTCAAAATTTAATTTTCATAAAAACAAATTTCTGTGACATCTAAACAAGCTGCAGTTTTAGCAACTAAATCTGAATTTCTTGCCAAAAGTAGTAAAATTTTGAAATAGCCACAAGAAAAAACCCCAAATTTGAATAAATACAATCCAAACCAAATAAACAATAATAGAGTTACAACAAACCACATATCAAAGCCCTATAATCAACTCAGGTCCTTGCTAGATGAAGAGATATTATACATATAGAGAGAAAAAGTAAAAGAGATATGGTGGTGGGGAAAAATAGTCTTGGTCTCGCACTCTCGCTATGTTCGGTGTCTTCTTCATTGACCAAACATATACGTGCAAGTGTGGAGATTGATTGTTTGGTGGTGGTGGATTGATCGGTGTTGGCCGACGGTGGGAAGACTTAGTAGAGAGAGATTGAGCTTAGATTCTTTGCCTCACATGCGTCTTTGGGTTTGTTTGTGTATGGGAAGTGGGAACACTTTAGTGGAGAGAAAATGATTTAGGTTTTGTTTTGTTTTTTTTTTTTTTTGTAATTGGTTGGGTCGGACAAAGCGATTAATATTTTAAAATCTCTATTCGAACCCACTTTGAATAAGCTAAAAAAATTGACCCAAATTGGTCGGTTCGATTCGATTCGAGTCGATCGATTTGGCCAAGGTTGGGTCGGGTTTGTCCACCCCCAGATGTCATGCTTGAATTTTGGGCACTCGAGTCACATCAACCTCGACCTCGGCCTCAATCTGAGCGATGATGGTGATGCGAGATGAAGACTTGGCCGAGATCATCCTTCTCCAAGCGACTAATTTTCTGTCGGTTTCATTTACTCCATAATAATGATCGACAACGTTTGTACACTCCGTGGTGGCGGCGGAACAATCGACTGCAACTTCCATGACTTCTTTTTATTTTTCTAACGGTGGAGCTACCAACTTTGCATCGTTGGGTACAAATTTAAATTGGTGATGTTCCATCATTCTCCTCTGGCGATTTTGAACTTGGCTCAATCGGACCGTTGTTCCTATCTCACCAATATTCAACCCATAGCACATACACCGCCGTGAAATTATTCTAAAGAACCCCCAAATTAATCAAAGAAGTCTTTGGTTTACTAATCAAAGCGTCCTACAAGGTTTTGGTTTCGAGATGGTGATAGAGAAGAAAGTGGACAAAATGGGCGAAATACCCTTCCAATTTGGTGCAACTCATGTTGTAGAAGTGAGTTAACGGCATATTTTGGATGACAATGGATGAAAAGGACATTTTGTGCAATAAATGGTGTAGGTGAGGGTGAAAATGTCAAAATTTCAAAAGTAGAGGCGATTTGCACAATGAATTCAAAAGGTAGGGACGTTTTGTGCTAATTACCCTAAATCTTTCTTTGGACAATCCTTCAATTGTGATCCAATTTTAGTAATTGAACTATGAAGCATTCCTTATGCAGTCGTTCACGGTATAAGTACTCATTTCAAATCAGGCCAACAAATGAGATCATTGGCTTATGACAAACCACGCCTACTACCATTCGTATTCATTTCAAATCAGACCAACAAAGAAGATCACGACTTATGACAAAGCTGGGCTACTCCCACTCGATATTTTGAAACTCTTGAGCTTTGATTTTAATTAATTACCAATTGTGCACATTAATTTAATTAGTAGAAATTACACCACATACTCTAATTATATTTGAAACTCATTTTACTTTTCAATCTTTTTTTATTTCAAAATATTGAATTTCAAAAGTAAAAAAAAAAAAAAAAAAAATTCATATGTTGAAACAAATCCCTCATTTCACGTTCAACATTTGAAAACCCCATTGTCACCTCCTAAACCCTTCCTCAAAGACCTTTCCAATCTCAAGCATAATATTAAGTCAAATTAGAATCCATTTACATTATATTTTCTACATTCCAATAATCCATGTAATACTCTTCAAAACACTAATTTTGAAGGCAAAATACTCAATCGTCTTTACTATTTGCACCTAGAAGATTTGCAACATAAAATGACAATTACAATTTTGGAGCAAAAGATTGAATATATGGACAACCCCGCCCATCGTACAACTCGATCCATTTTGAAAATAGAGTCACTAAGCGTACAAAAATTGTTACGAAGTTTGAAATTCCCATTCGCCGATTGACTCGATTGACAACCTAATCATGATTCGAGAAAAATAGCACTAAAAACTACGCTATCTCTTTTTTTACTGGACTGATAAATGCGACCAAAAAGGCTGCAATAGTGAAGATGGGCAAGAAGATTATACAAACATTCTACGACCTCTAATAAGAAGAAGAAAAAAGAAAACCATATCTATGAACTCGAGGTGAACATGTTTTAATTTTTGTACAAAATGTTTTGTATAATAAACAACATAAATCGACTTATGCATTTTCAATTTTTTTTTTTTTTTTATATTTAGTGTCAATTTTATTAAATATTAAAGCTTGGGATGATCAATCTATGTGGTTTTCATAAATTTGTTTTATCTTGAAATTGAATATGTGCAATGCATCAAGATTTTCATTTCAAATAGTATTGTGATAATGAAAATGCTTTGCTGCGTGTTTGTTTATGATAGTAATACATTCTTTGTTATAATGTTTAGAATGTTAATGTGAAGTTAATATCTAGACTAACAAACCCGTTACATATAAATTTGTACATGTTCTATTAAGTGTGTTTATCTTTGCTTATATGTTATAATTTGGAATATATGTAGATAGCCTTTTTTTGGTGTCATATGATCACGGAAAAAGCGAATTTGTAGATCATAGTGCATATAATTTGATAACACACTTGATTTAAATGCCATTATGGTGTAAATTTGATATCACATTTTGTTAGCTATGTTAATACATGATTTAAATGTGGTAGGCTTATAATTTTGTCAACATATTGTGATAGCCATGCTTTTGCATGTTGGTATAATGTTTGTTTGAAATGTTACCATGATAATACATTATTTGTTAAGCAACACATTTGATTTAGATGTGAGCATGCTAACACATTAGAAAACATATTGTGTTGGCCATTATATTCCTAACCATATGTTATTCATGATCATATGTTAGCCAACACATTTGATTTAGATTTGAGTATGCTAATACATTACACATCATATTGTGTTGGCTATGGTATGAACAATCATATGTTATTCATGATGACATATTTTAAGCGTGTGTTTATATAGTATGTAATAAATCGTTTATCGTTAATATATTATGTTGTGTAATTTTATTTCTATGAAATGTGTCATTCTATTATTTCTTTTCGTTGATGCATCTCCATGGTGCATACACCTCGACAATAGGTTCGATGGCGTTATTATAGTATCATGCCATCTGAAGTCATTACAATGCTTATTTAAAGATATTTGATGCACAAAACCAATGTTTAAGCATGTGTGCTTTGGTCATTTCCTTCGATTAAGGAGGCGGATGCAACATCGGTTGATCTACAAAATCCCTCTTGATGGAAGTGAAGCATTAACCACAATGAAATGTAGTTCAAAATATCGTAAAGTGTTTTAGGAATAAATATATATTTGATGTAGCGAGACTTTTCCTTTGTGAATTTAATCTTTATGCTTATTCATAGATAGTATTGGAAAATAGATTTTTTTTTTTTTTATGAAAATAAACTTTGTAATTTTGTATATCATATTTTTGAAATTTCTTTAGATTTGAAGAATAGATAAGCTACAATTGTGTATGCCAATTTAATCTTGTGCAAGCTTTATGACAATGGGAATTTACTTGCATTTACCAAAAAGATTAATAATTTCAACTGCTTGACTTTCAATAACCAATCCTTCATTTAACCCGGTCCCAACATGAAGCTGTAGGATATATATGAGGGGAGCCATTGTAAAAAGATTACACCTCGTTTTTGTGCACGAGTCAGGAAGAAATCTAAGTTGGGGAAAAGATCGCAACAAGTTTTGGAACTAGAAGACTTCCATTTTATCGCATGAGGTGGCCGACAACATTTTCTATAACATAACAAAACCCTATCACACATCAAATTACTCCCTTTGTTAAATAACCCAAATAAGATTTGGTGAATGTTTAAGCCCATTGGATTATGTGATGTACTCATTGAAGATATATCAAAATATAAAGCACCTAATACCAACATTTTCTTGCCCACAAGTATTTGCTCCATTAAGAAAAAATTAACGATTTGTTATGTATAGAAGTGCATTTCATCATTAAAATTAAAGCATGAATATTATTCTTTGGTGTTTCAAAACAAAATGATTCAATTGTAATTAGGGGCTCATGATATGCGACAAATTGAAGATAAAGATCGAGACGAACAATTGCCTCCATTTAAATACACGTAAAAAATTATACATAACGATCTATCAAAAAAAACCACATATGTTCACATTAGTAGCTTGATAACTCAAATTCAATCAAATTGCATTACATGGGTTGTTGGACACAACCCACAATGATAATAGGCGGTTTAACATTCATATGAAATTTGAAGATCAAATTACCATTTTAAATTTATCCGATGTTATAAATAATTCAACCAAACATGAACTATAACGAGCGGTTGCAAATATATATCTCACACACCACTTTTTTTTTTTTTTTGGAAACATCTATTTGTTTAAATTTACACATCAAAATCTGAAATCATTCTATTATACATATCCAATCAAGTTAATATGTAAATTATGGGTAAAATCATAGATTTTAGAATCTGTACCTTGTCTTACAATTTACACGGCATAAGATTTTCAACTTTTGATGCGATTACAAGAACAAATAATATGTGTTTCGACTTGCTTCGGTTACAATGGTTTCAAATTCAAAATGCCCATTCGAATTTAGTAAAAGTATAGGAGTATCCCAATCAAAATTGATTGGAAGATATTTTTTTATCTCAATCGGTTACCTAAAATAAAGTCAACATGGGATTGCAGCATTTTTATATTTTACGGTACAATTTTAAGTAATTTTGGTATTCTAAATAGGTTGGGCAACATAACCGTAAGCAGAGCCCGACCCGAGGCCGAGGCGACTCGGGTCGGTTTGAAACGATTTTGGATTAGGAAAACCCAACCGAAGCAAACTCGATTTTGCAAAAAAAAAAATTTAACTAAACTTAGCCCCAAAACAAAACCCGACCCGAGGCAAGGTCGGTTCGACTAAAAATTTTTGAGTTTGGTTTCGGTTTGGCATTTTGCCAAACCAATTTGGGTCGAGTTGGATCGAAAACCGACCAACCCGAACCACGCCCACCCCTAATTCTAAAGTTGCTAGACTATTTCTAGAATATTTTTCTTACGTGGGTCTACAAATATAAATTGGGTAAATTCGGGACTTGTCCTTTGTTGTTGTATTTATGGACTCTAAAGTCGTATGGTCAAAACTTAATTCAATTAAAATCACATTTTAGTGCTAAAAAGACTAACATCGCTGCAATTACAAAAAAGCGCTAATTCAATGATACTTTTTTATGATATTATTTTGTATGATCTTTGTTTTATCTATTATCTTGTTTTATTTAGATAATGTGCATTGGTATATTTATACTATGTTTTTATCTTTGATATTATTTTATTATAATAATGTTTTGTATGATATTATTTTATCTATAATCTTTGTTTTATTTAGATAATGTGCAATGATATATTTATACCATGCTTTTATCTTTGATATTGTTTTATTATGATAATATTTCAACATATGATATTTTTATTGAACATAAAAGCGATATCAATGATCTTGTACTACTAATGAAATATTTTAAAACGATATCATTACTTCAATTATTAAAACATTTTGTACTTAGTTTTATATATGATCTTTGTTTTATTTAGATAATGTGCTATATATGATATTGTATCATTACTTCAACTATTAAAAATATCTTCTACTTAGTTTTATATATGATACTACTTTATTTATGCTTTTATTTTTGATACTGTTTTATTATGATAATGTTTCAACCTATGAGACTGTTTCAATTTATGATACTGTTATTGAATGCAAATAGTATCAATGGTCTTGTATTACTAATGGAGCATTTTAAGAACAATATTATTACTTCAACCAGTAAAACATCTCTACTTAGTTTTATCTATGATACTGTTTTATTTAGATAATGTGATATAGTATACTTATACCATATTTTTATCTTTGATACTGTCTTATTATGATAATGTTTCAACTTATGATATTGTTATTTAATCTATGAAAATGTTATTTTATTTGGTTTGTGGTTTGTGTATGTGATATTGTTTTATTAAGTTACTTTCATATACGATCTTGATATATTAAGATACATTTATCTATGATCTTGTTTTATTAAGTTACTTTCATATGCGATCTTGATATATTAAGATACAAATTTTATCTGTAATCTTTGCTTTATTAAGATATTGTTTTAGTATAATCTTGTTAAGATATGAAAAACTAAAAATTACCATTTAAGCGAAAGAGGCGACTTTAAATTGCTAAAATCCATAAATCGACAATAGGAAAGCGGCCCGATCTTGACCGACTCGTCGAGACAATTACGAAAATATATTATAATAAAAATTCTAAGCAAGTATGCAAATTCTACGCCCATTTACATTGTGATACTATTTTCTATGAAATTGTTTTCTATAAAAGTATCAAACAACATACATGACTAACAACACAAATAAATAATCTAATGGCCAACTTTAGTAAGACTAACAACATACATCAAACTTTTCATCCATACAAAAATTCAAGCTGGTATTTACATTAACAAATCATGGTCACAACTAATATACTTCCTAAACATTAAACTTATCGTTCATCCCATCACAAATAATACAATTATACACCACATACACCAACCGCGGCATTGCTTCCTCCATATTATTGTGTGGTTTACCCTTCGGATCACGATATCTAATCCACGCCCGGAAAACACATTTCACTCGATTACCACGAAACACATGTTCAAGATTTGATGATGTTCTCACATTTTGTTCAAATGGCAGCGTCGGTGATGCTTTTAAGAAAGACAAAGCATTTTCTCTCCGGAGAAAAGAGAACTAACTACACTATCCCAGGATGAATGACTACCGGCATTGAGAGAAATAGATTGGAGTAGCTAGTGGCGAATGAACTTCTTTAAAATATTTCACGAATTCACAACCTAAACACGAGCATACCCGTTCTCGTGGTACCTTTGCTCCACCTCTACCTCTACCTCTACCTCTACCTCTACCTTACGCCTCACTTTCACTTACTCACCTCCGCCTCACGCCTCCGCCCGTCACGAGAATTGAAGTTAAATTTCGACTAAAAGCCCAATAATCCACCTCTGCAGCGGAGGAGGAGGTTTGTGGAGATAGAATAAAGCGCATATGGAAAATATGGATCACAAGGGCAATTTTGAAATTAATTTAAAATATTCTTTGAATAGTATGAACTTAATCACAATTTTAAAAATATTTTGAACTAATTTGAAACAAGTCACCTACACGTGACTTATAGACAATTTTTCCATATAAATTTCCCATTAATTAATACATATTTTAATTATTTGGACTTGACCCAATTTAAATCCAATTTAAATTAGATTTTAATGGAAGAACTAGAAATCCACGAATGCATGACATTTAGAGTATCTCAATATTAGACACCTTCTAAAAATTTACGTGGCAGAGAGAGAGAGAGGGAGGGAATGAATGAATGAAGAGAGAGAGTAGAAAGAAAATAGATGAGAGAGATAGACATAATTTAATTAAAAAAAAATAGGTGAGCGGCCCGTCTAACGGGATGTCTAAAACTAGGCGATTGCATTGGGCGACTTTCTACAATAAATCTTTGTCACATAAGTTTTATCCCTCCACCCTATTGCTACATCAATTTGAACATTCAAAGTAAAGTAGCATTTAGAAATCTTGTTATAGTTGCAGAGCTATGCCAATTTCTAGAAATTAAATGACAATTGTTTAATCATATAGATATAAAAATAAAATTAAAAAAGCAGGATCGTGGCCAAACCACAAAGATATAAAATATTAAAGACCACTATTGAGGCTGAAACCCATTTCTTGAGCGGTTTACATATGGGAAATTAGACAAATACATTAAAATTTTGAAAAAATTGAAAAATCGTTGAAAACTCAAACATTAGAAATTACGGTAATTAATTAGCAATGCCCTCCACTCACAATTCATGCTTTGCCACACATGAACAAATTTAGGTATAAGATGTGTCCCACAAAATTTAACCTCAATACACAATGATTTAGGAAATAAGATGGGCCCACAATTAAAGCAATTTCCTAGTAACAAACTACACAAATCTGGATAAATTGAGGACCTTTTGAAAATCATGTAAAAAAAGATTGTTAAACATTAAAATAGTATTAAATACACTCAAAATAC
Source organism: Forsythia suspensa (assembly GCA_023638005.1). Classification (NCBI taxonomy): domain Eukaryota; kingdom Viridiplantae; phylum Streptophyta; class Magnoliopsida; order Lamiales; family Oleaceae; genus Forsythia; species Forsythia suspensa. Next base: position 29,680,519 of record CM042674.1, on the reverse strand, counting down.
AAATTAACTCCAAATCAAATACAAAACCTATCATGCTAAAATCTAAATTAGAAATGAACAAAATTTTCATCTTTACAAATCAAAAGTCGAATAAAATGGATCTCTTTCATATTATTACAACAAATTTTTGTTGTTTCTTCTCAATTGAACACAAAATCGAACTTAAAATAAAAAAAATCCAGTAAAATGATAAATTTTATTTTACATCACTAAAAAAAGTGACACAATCTAATTTGAGTTTTTTAATAAAACATTATATTAAATTTATAAAAACTTTTAAATTGATATTTCGATCTTACTTCATACTCTTTTTAGGTTAGTTATAAATTAAGTTTATGCATTTAAAAATTGACATGGTTGTGCCACTTTTTAATAAAATGTCACACACAATGTCACTTTAGATTCTTGAGAAAAGTGACTAGTTACATCACTTTTATTGAAAATAACAAAATAATGGATACAAAGTGGCAGAACAACTTTGGATTCTTTGAGAAAAGTGACATGCTCTATCACTTTTTGAATAAAATGTGACGAACAATGTATTCAAGCGATAAAAATAAACTTGGATCACAATCTTCTCAGGTAGTCGATTTAACTTGATATACGTTATGGATTATTAAGTGATATGAATTATTGAGGATGGTAAAAAATTAATCTTTCGTTTTTTCCTTAAATATGAATTGAGGCTTTTGATAGAAAAGTGACATGCTCTGTTACTTTTACTTAAAAAGTGACAAAAGAATGAACACAAGTGACACATACAAATTTGAATCACAATCTTCTACTGTGATTGATTTAACTTGATATTTTTGTGCATTATTGAGTGACATAAATTATTGATGATAATCAAATATTAATGTATCAATTTTTTGTCTTAAATATGAATTGGGGTTTTGGATAAAAAGTGACACACTCTGTCACTCTTTGATTAAAAGTGATAGAACAATGTATATAAATAAATAAAAAAAATTGACTTACAATCTTCTACGTGGTAGATTTAACTAATGTAGTTAACTTGATATTTGTTGTAGATTATTCTTGACATGAATTATTGAGAATGATCAAACATTAATGTTTCATTTTTTAATATGAATTGAGGTTCTGGGATAGAAAAATGTATACAAGTGACACAAATAAATTTGGATCACAATCTTCTACGTAGTAGATTTAATTTACTTGATATTTGTTGTACATTATTGAGTGACATGAATTATTGAGAATGATCAAACATTAATGTATTATTTTCATTGTCTTAAATATGAATTGAATCTTTGGATAAAAAAGTAACATGCTTAGTCACGTTTTACTTAAAAGTGACACAACAATATATCTAAGTGACACAACAATGTATGCAAGCATTAATGTATAATTATTTTGTCTTGAATATTAATTGAGGCTTGGAGATAGAAAAGTGACATGCTTTCTGTCACTTTTTGCCTAAAAAAGTGACATAGTACATCACTTTTGCTCAAAAATAACACAACAATTTATGCAAGTTAGGGAAGAAATTGAATCAAAATCATCTATGTGGTTCATTTGAATCACGAGTTTAACTTGATATTTGTTGTGCATTATGAAGTGACATGAATTATTGAGCATGACCAAACATTAATGTATCGTTATTTTGTCTTGAATATTAATTGAAGCTTGGGGATAGAAAAGTGACATGCCTTTGTCACTTTTTGCCTAAAAAGTGACATGGTCTATCACTTTTTGCTCAAAAGTGACACAACAATGTATACAAGTTAGGAGAATAAATTTGAATCAAAATCATCTATGTGGTTGATTTGAATCTGAGGTTAACTTGATATTTGTTGTGTATTCACAGTGACATGAATTATTGAGCATGACCAAACATTAATGTATCGTTATTTTGTCTTGAATATGAATTGAGGCTCGGGGATAGAAAAGTGAGATGATCTGTCACTTTTTGCCTAAAAAGTGATATGGTCTGTCCTTTTTTGCTCAAAAAGTGACACAACAATGTATGCAAACTAGGAGAACAAATTTGAATCAAAATCATCAATGTGGTTGATTTGAATGCATGATTTAACTTGATATTTGTTGTGCATTATGAGTGGCGTGAATTATTAAGCATGACCAAACATTAATGTATCGTTATTTTGTCTTAAATATGAATTAAGACTTGGGGATAGAAAAGTGACATGCTTTGTCACTTTTTGCTTAAAAAGTGACATAGTCTATCACTTTTTGCACAAAAAGTGACACAACAATGTATGCAAGTTAGGGGAATAAATTTGAATCAAAATCATGTATGTGGTTGATTTGAATGCAAGATTTAACTTGATATTTGTTGTACATTCACAGTGACATGAATTATTGAGCAAAACCAAACATTATTGTATCGTTATTTTGTATCGAATATGAATTGAGGCTTGGAGATAGAAAAGTGACATGCTCTGTCATTTTTGCTAAAAAATGACATGAGTGCATCACTTTTTGCTCAAAAAGTGACACAACAATGTATGCAATTTAAAGAAACAAATTTGAATCAAAATCAACTACATGTTTGATTTGAATGCAAGATTTAACTTGAGATTTGTTGTGCATTATAAAGTGGCATGAATTATTGAGCATGATCAAACATCAATGTATCGTTATTTTGTCTTGAATATGAATTGAAGCTTGTAGATAGAAAAGTGACATGCTATGTCACTTTTTGTAAAAAGTGACATAGTGCATCACTTTTTGCTCAAAAAGTGACACAATAATGTATGCAAGTTAGGATAACAAATTTGAATCAAAATCATCAATGTGGTCGATTTGAATGTAGGATTTAACTTGATATTTCTTGTGCATTATGAGTGACATGAATTATTGAGCATGACCAAACATTAATGTATCGTTTTTTTTGTCTAGAATATGAATTGAGGCTTGGGGTTAGAAAAGTGACACGCTCTCTCACTTTTGTCTAAAAATTAACATACTATGTCACTTTTGCTTAAAAATAGCGAGACATTGTATGCAAGTTAGACAAACAAATTTGAATAAAAATCATCTATGTGGTTGATTTTAATCTGAGTTTAACTTGATATTTGTTGTGCATTATGAGTGACATGAATTATTGAGCATGACCAAACATTAATGTATCGTTATTTTTGTCTAGAATATAAATTGAGTCTTGGGGTTAGAAAAGTGACATGCTCTGTTCCTTTTTGCCTAAAAAGTGACATGCTTTCTGTCACTTTTGCTCAAAAAAGTGACACAACAATGTATGCAAGTTAGGGGAACAAATTTGAATCAAAATCATCTATGTGGTTGATTTGAATGCAAGATTTAACTTAATATTTGTTGTGCATTACAGTGACATGAATTATTGAGTATGACCAAACATTAATGTATAATTATTTTGTCTTGAATATAAATTGAGGCTTGGGGATAGAAAAGTAAGATGATCATCACTTTTTGTCTAAAAGTGACATGAGTGCATCCTTTTTGCTCAAAAAGTGACACAAAAATATATACAAGTTAGGAGAACAAATTTGAATCAAAATCATCTATGAATGCATGATTTAACTTGATATTTGTTGTGCATTAAGAAGTGACGTGAATTATTAAGCATGACCAAACATTAATGTATCGTTATTTTGTCTTGAATATGAATTAAGATTTGGGGATAGAAAAGTGACATGCTCTGTCACTTTTTGTAAAAAGTGACATAATCTATCACTTTTTGCTCAAAAAGTGACACAACAAAAAGTATGCAAGTTAGGGAACAATTTTGAATCAAAATCATGTATGTGGTTGATTTGAATGCAAGATTTAACTTGATATTTGTTGTGCATTCTGAAGTGACATGAATTATTGAGTAAAACCAAACATTATTGTATCGTTATTTTATCTTGAATATGAATTGAGGCTTGGAGATAGAAAAGTGACATGCTTTGTCACTTTTGTTAAAAAGTGACATGATGCATCACTTTTTGCTCAAAAAAAACACAACAATGTATGCAATTTAGAGAAACAAATTTGAATCAAAATCAACTCATGTTTGATTTGAATCACGGTTAACTTGATATTTGTTGTGCATTATAAAGTGACATGAATTATTGAGCATGATCAAACATCAATGTATCGTTATTTTGTCTTGAATATGAATTGAGGCTTGGAGATAGAAAAGTGACATGCTATGTCACTTTTTGTAAAAAAGTGACATGTAGTGCATCACTTTTTGCTCAAAAAGTGACACAATAATGTATGCAAGTTAGGATAACAAATTTGAATCAAAATCATCAATGTGGTCGATTTGAATGTAGGATTTAACTTGATATTTCTTGTACATTATGAAGTGACATGAATTGTTGAGTATGACCAAACATTAATGGATCGTTATTTTGTCTTGCATGTGAATTGAGGTTTATAGATAAAAAGTGACATGCTTTCTGTCACTTTTGGGCAAAAATAATGAGGCCGATGCATCACTTTTGCCAAAAAAGTAACAAAAAATATATGAGAGTTAGACAAACAAATTTGAATCAAAATTATCTATGTGGTTGATTTGAATGTAGGATTTAACTTGATATCGGTAGATGTGGAAAATATGGCCACAATTGAAGATCGTGTCAAACTCCGGCACCTTTGAAGAAGAAGCCACAAAAGAAAAGAAAGTTACAAGATTTATGAGTTTTTTTATTTTTTATGTGGGAAGTATCATTTATTCATTCTTATTGGTTTTCTACTAGAAATAGTGTTAACATTCATGCGTTTTGCTTTTGTATAGGTCATGACATTATAGTGGAATGTAAAACTTATCATTTAACACTAAATTGTATACATGATATTTCTACTATTAAAGAAATTTGATGAATACTAAAATTGTAACTTTTAGAACAAAATTGACATACTATATCATTTTTTAACAAAAAGTGACACAATGTCACTTTTCTAACAAAAAAGTAACACAAGCATATTGGTTTTCTATTCAATTTTTTTTTAATAGTGAGCGATGGCATACATATTGGTTTTTATTCAAAATTTTTTAATAGTGAACAATGTTAGCTCGGCGAGACGAGACTAAGTCTGTCATCTACACACTATGTCACTTGTTAGTTATTAAAACCTTTAATTTCATTTGTCAAAATGTATACATGATTTCCATAATTTTAAAACAAAAATGACACACTATGTCACTTTTATAACAAAAAGTGACACACACTATCACTTTTAGAGCGAAAAGTGATACACTATGTCGCTTGTTAGTTATTAAAACTACTAACATGGTACATCAAAGTGTATACATGATTTCTATAATTTTGGAACAAAAAGTGACACACACTATCACTTTTAGAGCGAAAAGTGATACACTATATCACTTTTATATCGAAAAATGACACACTATATAAACATTAGTTGTTAAAATTCTTAATTTGGTACATCAAAGTGTATACATGATTTCCATATTTTTAGAACAAAAAGTGACACACCACGCCACTTTTAGAATGAAAATTAATTTTTCTTCAAGGACATGGAAAACTAAATGTGATTACATAAACTGAAACACTAAAAATCTCCTAGAAGAACATATAAAGTTAAATCTACTTAACTCCACTGAATTTCTTCATTCAATCGAGAACTTATAAGCCATTAATTCTTCTGATGTTTTACAAACTTTGCTTTGAAGTTTTCTTATTTTTAGACAATTTAATATGCACATTCAAGTAATCAACTTGACACTGTCACCATATAAAAAATATCTCACTTAAGTATTTCATCAAACACATAATCACTTAAACAATAAATCCCGAATTTAAGGTCAAAACTTATAGAATTGGCCAACTAATTGAAACTTTTAAACATTTTCAAGAAAACAATTTGAGCTGGTATGCATTAAAAAATCTTGACTTTAGCATCGGCTGTGATATACAATCGGTATCAACAAGCTTTTCTTCTCTAAATCTCGGATTACTTGAACCTTGATTCTTTCTCTTCATCTTCTACAATTTAGTAACACTTTCTTTGGCTTTAGACATGGAATATTCACTACATGACTACCTTCTTCTTCAAAGATAAAGCTGAAAAATTAGATTAAGGCTTGAGTTTTGGCCAGATTTTGGGAGTATGAAGAAGCGTTGAAGGGTTTGATGCCATCTGAACCTAGGCTTTTGTGTTTAAGAATAAAATGGAATTTATGTAATAATGTCATTACTTTTATTAACAATATTAACAACTAAAAGGCGTATGTTTCAAAAAATTAAAAGATTAAGCGTAATATTCAATTTTTTTAACTAAAAAGGGCGGTACAGGGCCTAATTCCCTCTTTACATATCTTCTATAGATCTTGTTCTGCTGTACCCCAAAATGATCTGCACACTGGGGCCCCAATTGTTTGTACCCCAAGAGCCTAATCGCGCGGGGTCAAAATCCCAATGGGAATGCACTCAAAAAGCACCCAGTGGGTGCTGCCAGCGCCATAAAGGCGCTGCATCACGCAGTTGGTGCTGCTTGTGCAGTACCACATAAGGCGCCACTGCTGGTACGCAGCAACAAGAAATCAAAAATTATTACATCAAATCCTATACTTTCATTTTTAGGGTTTACAATTGGATATAATTGCAATAAATTGAAATTCATATTTCATCTAGGAGTAACAATTGAATCTAATAAAAACAGAGGTAATTGGCCACAATTGATACAACCATGCATCTTGATAAATAATTCTATTCAATCATTCAATAAATGATATATATATTAAGAAATCATATCCATCGCTCAACTACAAAACATGCAATATCAAAATTATAATTATTACTACGTGTAGATAAATCTCAACCTCGCTATGATATCTTGTTGGAAACTAATTCCTAGAAATCACTAAAAACAAAACTTTCTATTATAAACTACGAACTAGGTCTACGTAAATTGATTACTACGCGTTGTAGATTTCATAATTTATGACAAGGGTTAAAAGCGGAATACGTATTCGGTGATTAATTTTGACCGTAGATTTTTCGATGCTTCCAAACTTCAAATCTTTTCAATATTCTTCAAAGATTAGATTGTAGTGATGTGTAGATATTTCAAATCAAGAACCACGAATCCTAAATCCAAATTCTTGAAGACAAGAACATTTGAGAAGATTGAAAAACAAAGAATAACCTTAACATTTTGACATGGTTAATTGTGCAACCCTAAATTTTAATTATACAAATAATTAAAGACATGGTCTATTTCTCGAGTTACAAAGGGATCCAATAGGACCTATATAATGTAAATTCTAATTAGACCACTGTCAAATTAATCCGAACTAGGCCATACAATCCGATTTATTAGTGCATGCTCACTCCTCTAAAGACCCAAGACTAAGCTATAGAATTATATAAAATCACGGTAACAATTTCTATTCTCAAGTAATTATATCCTCTTGACACGCTATTCATGTATTACCCTTGTCGGAGATCGAATAATTAATATTGGACTAGAATGATTGTTTCTCCCTTTCTTATTATTATCTCACTTAAAATCGCATTTTCTCTAATAGTTTCTTTGCGAACAAATCACAAATTTTATTTTGCCGTTATTATATCTTGAGCTCGATTTAAAGCTGTCCAAGAGAAAATACGTATGCATATTCATTTACCCTTTCATAGAATGGCGGTTTGAATGTGAATACATATTTACTACTTTGCTTCTTTTCGACTTCCAAAATATCGAGTATTTGATCATATTAATAGATCTCACTAATTGGCACATCAAAGACCTTGAGTTAATGAATAGCAACCATTATTTCGTTCACGAGATAACGTCGTAATATCCAAATAAAGCGATCACGTGGAGTTTAATTATTTGCATAATCATGCTATAAAATCAAACTCTACACACTAGTCTTGTCCAATACGCTTCTAGGTATACTAGAGCTACTATTTCGATACTTCACTCGCCATAGTCCAAACACACTGCATACCCAATGTCTAGAAGAATTTCACGATTGTCTTGAAATATATTCAATGGTCTCCATTCAGCTTATTTCCAAAAAGCTATTGGTCCATAGCACGTGAAATATTGTCTAGAAGAATTTCACGATTGTCATAGTATTGATTTGGTTCAATGTAAACCATAGAGGTAAATATTAATACACTTGGATAGATGTAATGTCAAACTCCATGTTCAGTTATGAAATAAGTACATCTAGACATTGTTATTCGAGATCTTTCAGCAAAAAAGAAATAATAATAATTATGAAAAAAAGAAGACAAATATTAATTCTTTTCTCCATGCAAAGCACGAATGCGCCATTAGGGAATAGCTTGTATAGTTCCTTATATCTGGTATCGAATTTTCTAACTAGCTAAAAGTCTGAATTTCCTGTTACATCATGCAACCTGAAGGAATATAAAATTATTGCATTATGAGTCGTTTTGGTAGCAATGATTGGATTTTCGTGGAGGTAGGCTCAAGTGTGCTTGTGTGTATGGATTGCAATGGTTAGAATTATCCATATACGTAAAAATCATAGTTGGAATTGTAATTTGGGAGATCTGTTGTAGAAATCATAACAATAGTGGTGCTAAATGTGGGGCTGGCTTCCAAAAATAGTTCTCAACAAAATCTTCACACCTCTTCTACTTACTTGTATTTTATCAACACACTTGAATGACCATGTGGGCCTATAAATAAGCGTGAGTGCGTTTGGAGTTAAGAAGAAAAGGTATCTAGGTGTGAAAGAGACACGTTATGGTGGTGGCTGGAGGACTCTAGTCACATATTTCCTAAGTGGTATGAAGAACACTTAAGTTTAATCAATATGTAGGACTTTTGTTTAGTATTGTTTCTTCTATTCAAAGTTTCATCATCCCTGTATTGTAGAAATGGATTGGGTATTTATAGGTCAAAGCCAATAGGCCAGGTGCTTTGGATGTGCGACAAGTGGCGCAATATGATGAAGCCCCTTGTCACACTCAATGTGTCATCTCCTAGGTTTAAAGAAGAAGTTCCTTTCAGTCGCATGCTAGGGGGCTAGGATTGTAACAAGCGCATTGACAGAGTGTCCCATCAGTCTAATCAGGTCTGATTTGTAGTGTGTTAGGAGAGACTTCCTTGACACACAACCAGGGCCGGTTTGACTGCCTCATGTTCTCAACCTCCTCATCACAGCACCTCGAAATACAAATGGACAGCCTCGGAAATGATGCCATTACTTCTACTAGGTAGTTCGACTTTGACCAGTCGACACGTGGACCTGAGGCGTAACAATAGTCTCCCAATTTTGGGGCCTGTATCATTTATGCGGGGTGCTGGACTTGGTGTGAGAGCCTCTATGCGTTCAGCTAGGGCCGAAGTAATGCTGCAGTGTTTCGTGAGTTATCTTACCTTAGTCTCTCCAAAGCCATGCGTTGGTTATTTATATAGGGGCATGGATTTTGATATCTTGTACCTTGGGCATTCTTTGGGCGTATGATGCCCTTGTTGGAGTATGGAGGTTCAAGAAGGCGCAAAAACTAAGGGATAAGTATTTCCTTCATTGGGTAAAGGTTTGTTTGCGAGACCGCTTCCAATATCGGTGAGGCATGATATTGGGATCTATAATGTAAAATGTGCTAAATCCCGGATGGGGCCACATCTCTTGGAAGAGGCGAAGTCCTTGTATAGGGGATGCACGTTTGGAAAAGCTTCAATCCCAATGAAGGAAAAGTTTTCTTTTTGTTGAGAAGAGGCTAGTTTGTATATGCTTTTCCAATATCGGGTGAGACATGATATTGGGATATGCCAAATGTAAAATTTGCTAAGTCCCGAATAGGGCTTGTCATTTAGGAGAGCAATGCCCTTGTGTGGAGAGATATCGCGTCTGTAAAAGCTAAGTTTCAATGAATGAAGAATCTTTTCTATGTTGGGAAGATACTTGTTTATAGAGACCCTTCCAATATCGAGACGAAAAGTAATTTTGGAATCTACCAAATTATAAAATTTGCAATGTCCCATATGGGTCCATGTCTCTTAGGAGAGGCGAGGCCCTTGTGTGGAGATAGGCGCATCTAAAAAACTAAGTCTCAATGAAGGATAAGCTTTCACTTGTTAGAAATAGTCTTGTTTGCGGATGCTCTTTCAATATCGAGCAAGAGCTTGATATTGGGATTTATAAAATTGTAAAATTTGCTAAGTTCTAGATGGGACTTTGTCTCTTGGCGGATCTGAGACCCTTGTGTAGGAATGGTGCGTTTGCAAAAACTAAGTCCCAATAAAGAAAAAGCTATTGCAAAATTTGTTAAGTCCCAAATGGGTCCCTATCTCTTAGGAGATGCATGGTCCTTGTGTGGGGATGGCGCGTCTGCAAAAGTTAAGTCTAATGAAGGAAAAATTTCTCTTGTTTGGAAGATGCTTATTTGTAGAGACCCTTCCAATATCGAGCAAGGCCTAGGATTGGAGTTTGGGTGAGCAGGGTGGCTAATGATTTGATGGTCATGAGGTAGGAAATATTTCATTTGGAGTCTTGAAAAGATTGCTACAAGTAATTATTGTGCTAAAGCGTGGGAACTATCGTTATTTGATGTGACACTCTCCTACGTGTGTGTGGATTACAGCGGTTGATCTAGCCTCTTGCTTGGGATGGCCGTCGTGGCTGATTGAGATTAAAAAGCGGGGATGTGTTTTGAATTGGGCGTCTTGGGCGAATCTTGATTTGATCCAACTTTCAAAGTTAAAGGGCGTCGGTCTATATAAAGAAGAAATTTGCTCATTTGAGACTTCTCCTATTTTGTTTTTTTGTTGATCTTGAAGCAAGCGAAAAGAAATTTTGCCCATCGTATTTTCCAGCGAGGAAGAAAGCATCAATACTTACGGCGACATTTTGTTTTGGCGGACTTCTAGTTTTAGGTACCCACTAAACCTCTCTCTATCTCTTTAATTTGCTTTAATTTTTTATATTGTGGAATAATTTCTACCAATTCTACTATCGGGTGAGAGTTCGACCATCCAGAAAGATACGGTGGAGGTCGGTTCATTTGGAGTTTCTCGAACATTGGCGGTGATGCCACTTCTGAGCGTAGATGCCACTCTTGAGGAAGAATTGGTTATAGTCCGGGTAGGGATTGATTATCGATGAATGGGGACTTATTCTTTGGGAGTTTATTTGTCGGGTGGTCGATGATCGTTATGAATGTCTCCTCAATCATGAATGAGGCAGATCTGGAGACAATCAGGAAGACTTTCCGAGTCCTTGACAACATAGTCTTTCATGTGTTGGGGTCCTACGAGAAGGCATGTTTTTCGAGGATGGATTGCACCACCTTATACTTTGAGTCATTCAATGCAGGGTTGAGGCTCTTCTTGGATCCGTTCTATAGGCGAGTCCTCCGAGCGGTTGGAGCCAAATGGCGGGGAGCCTCTACTTATAGTTTAGACATTCTCTCAGGTTCGAGATGCCTCTCTACATCTTCCAAATGGTCTATCTCCCGAAGAAGTTGTCGAAGAAGAAGAATAAGAAAGATGAGGTGGGCTAGTATTATTTTGGCCCGTGGGGTACATAAGCTTCTTGTCTTGGACTGTCCTTCTTCTATAAAGCACTGGAATGAGTGCCAGTTTTAGGTATTAGGGAACTGGTAGAGAATGGTGGATGACCCAAAGCCTAATTTAAACGTGCGCAGCTTTTAAGAAATTGTGAGTGAGTGGTCTAGGATGAGGGATAGTTAAGCGCAAAGTTTGCATTCATGGGAGGCTAATTCTTTTGTTTTCTATGTTGCAGACGTTCTTCTTCATTGTGGGATAAAGAAGATGAACTAGATAACATCGTTGTTATCTATAGACATCACTCTGAGGAGAGTCGGTTCAAGTCACTCCTCAAGTCTCCAAGGCATCTGATAGAGTAAGGGGAGATGGCGAAGTGATGTATGATTTCTCTACTTCATCTTTTAAGTCACTCTTTATGTTGCCTGTAGGCCTTTCGTGCAGTTGATTATGAAACAAGGCAAGAGACCGACACTATCTCTAGCTTGGGCGGTGCGGCGAAGAAAGATCTCCGCCTCGGCTCCTCTGAGGACGGTTAGCAGAAAATTGCTATAGATGAGATTAGCCACGAGGCCGACCATGAAGAGGCCCAACATCCCGTCTTAGGGGCAATTTCTTGAGGATATCTCATCGAGGATGAAGTCTCTCTGGCGAAGAAGCCAAAGATTGAGGCTCCGGTACCTTAGAAACAAAAGACATGGCCCAGAGAATTCCAGTCCTCTTTTGAAGAGGTTTGTTAGGGGTGGAATGGTGAGTGGATGTGTGACTAGAAATGAGAAATCAGTCGAAATGATTGAAGATGTCAAAGTACACCATCCAGACCCGAAGTAAAAGAAATTGGTCGTGACAACCACCAGGGTAGTGGTGGTTTGGACAAGGCCCACTGCCCGGCCCGAGGAGGAGAATGAAGCTGCGGGGGCGTTTACATTGGAGAGGCGGGAAAAATCCTCGTGAGATGCATTCACAGGAGTTGTTAAATCGACCTTATCGGAGAGTTAGAGAAGAAGTTGCCGACTTTCGTTGACGAAAAGACCTAGAGTTGTTTCCTTTCTAGGAGTCGAGTGCTTCCACAAATAAACAAACAATACTTGGAGAGAATTTATCAATGAGAGAGAGGTCGAAGACTGGATGGAAGCGTCCCTAGCTGCTCGACCCGTTCCAACTCTGCTCAATTTAAGTCTATCATTGTTGTGATGGAGCTTAAGAAAAAATGGCCAAAGCCATAGAGGCTGCTTCGAGGACAAATGATATTCGAGAGTGCCTTGATATGTCTGATGGCATTGGTTGAGGCGCCAAATATCGTTTGAGAAGGCGATGCGAGGACTTGGCGAGGCGAAGCAAGCAAAAGCCAAATCGCCATCTTGACAAAGAGGTTGGAAAATGCTCAAATGATCACCTCTGATGCCCTGGAAGGTGCCAATGGATAAAATCGTTAGTTGGTGGATGAGGCCTTGGCGAAAAGCGAAAAGAGGTGGCAGAGCTAAAATTTGACTTAGAGATTTGTCGAAATGGAAAGTTGGACCAATGACCCCACCTTGGCCAAGAAGGAAGTTTGGAGAAGAAGTTGAAGAATCTTTGAGGTATATTTCTTTGCTAATTTTCATAATATTGAGGCATACTCCAACTTTGCAAGTTACTTTGCCAGCATCAGCCACTAGGAGGTGCTTGCAATCCTACATTCAGACTTTCCTGCGTTGGACATCGCTTCGCGGGAGGCTAAATTCCTTCTAACAGAGTGGGGGACGATGAGGATGAAGCGACCGAGCCCTCTTCTTAGATTTGATATGAATTGTAATTTTTAATTTTTGTAACTTTTCTATCAATTAATGGAGTTTTTTTTCCTATTGCTACCTCTATGACTTGTATTTTTACTCATATATCGACTATATTAGTGCTTATTTCTTAGAGGTTTTAATGTAAACAAACACTTTTGGGCAACTAGAAACGTGCACACACCTCATTAATTTAAATGTCGATGTCGATCTAACCAAATAAGCTCTTTACGAGGTTTACCTCATCTAGCAAAAATGTTTTTGAACCACTATAGAGTTTTTAACGATAAGTTTTAATGCTCCTGCCTTTTTTTGGAAGTTTCAAACGACCAATGAATTAACAAATGATAGAACCTCTTCTTTAGAGTATCATTTAACATATGTTAATAAGCAGAGGGTTGATTAATTGATTGCAGCATTGTTTACTTTAATAATACATATACCAAAAATTGAACCCATCACTTTTGACACCAAATCCTCTTTGTCGGGGATTTGAACAACCTAAACATGGTCCTATAGCCCCGGTGGTTAAGTAGAGGACCTACTAGTAATATCTTCGTAGGTGCTTGGCATTCCAAGGGTGGGGCTGCCGCTCACCACCTATATTTTCAATTTGATATGTTCCAGGGCGTATTTCTTTGTTGACACGGTAGGGCCCCTCCCAATTGGGGCCTAGCGTCCCGACCCTTGGCTCTTTATAGGACAAGAACACATTCCTTAGTACCAGGTCGTCAAAGCGAAAGGGCATTTTCTTAAATTTTTTGTTGAAGTACGTGGTCATTTTTCTTTGATATGCAACCAGCTTTATTTGGGATCTATCCATTCGTTCGTCTAAGAGGTCTAACTCTGCCCGCATCATGTCCTCGTTGGTAATCTCATTGAAGAACAAGCCACGAGGTGAGGGGAGGCCTACCTCAATGGCACTCATGGCTCGGAACCGTAAGTCATGGAAATGGGAGTTTCTCATGTCGTTTTTCTGGATGTGGTTCGAATTGCCTAAAGGACTTGGGGTAGCTCGTCAACCCAAGCCCCCTTGGACATTTCAAGTTTTCGTTTGATAGTATACTTGATAGTTTTGTTAACAACCTCCACTTGGTCATTTGCTTGGGATGATGAGCACTGGAGAAGTGTTTGGCGATCCCAAGTTCTTCACATAGGGTCTTAATGTTTTTGTTATCAAATTGATTTCCATTGTCGGACACCGGGGTGAGAAATTCCAAACCCCGCAGATGATGTTTTCCATATGAACTTTGAGGTGTTAGCATGGTGATCTTCATCACAGGCTCAGCTTCGACCCACTTGGTAAAGTAGTCAATGGCAACTACGGCATGGCATACATTGCCTCTTCCTCTAGATAGGAGACCAATAAAGTCGACTCCCCACTTGACGAAGGGCCAAGGGATGGACACAATGGTTAGCTCCTGATGAGGCTACCATGGAATTGTGAAGAAGCGCTAGCATTTTACCGCACTTCTGTACATGGAGCGAGGCATCTTTTTTCAAAGAGGGTTAGAAATACCATTCTTTTAGTATTTTTGGGCTAGAGCCAAGCCACGATGTGGTACTACATATTCCTTCGTGGATTTTCCTAAGGATGTAATCATCTTTTTTCTACGCTTGCGCATATGATGAAAGGTATGGAGTAGCCATTTTTGTAGAGAATATCATCAAGTAGCATGAAGTGTCTTTGCCATCCTCTTTAATATCCAAGCTTCTTCTTTGTTGTCTTGGAGGCACGATCCTTCAAGAAAGCAAAGATAGGTTCCATCCATGAGGAGCTCTCTTCAATCCACATTACTTCAGAGATAGCCTCAATCGAGGGCCTGCGAGGTGCTCGACCCAGACTACTTTGAGGAGTTATGAATCCTTGCTGCTTGCTAGTTTAGATAGGGCGTCGGCGTTGGCGTTGTTCGATCTCGAGATTTGGATAAGGTCAAATTTTTCAAAATTTGGGATATGGTCCCTCACCAGCTTCAAGTAGGCTGTCATTCCTTTCTCTCTTGCGGAAAAGCTTCTGTTGACTTGTCTTACTACCAATTGAGAATCGCTTTCCACAGACAGCACCAATCTATTGACCTCCAAAAATGGCTGCCAACAGGATTTCCACACCTCATCTGCCTACGTGTATTTTACTGCACAGTCTTGAATGGCTATGTGGGCATGTGAATAATTGTGGTATGCTTGGAATGTAAGAAGAAAATGTATCTAGGTGTGGGAGAGACACATTATGGCCAAGATGGTGGCTTGGAAGCCTCTAATCACAGATTTTCTAATTGGTATGAAGAACACTTAAGCTTAATCAATGTAGATGACTTTTGTTTAGTATTGTTTCTTCTATTCAAAGTTTCATCATCATTGTATTGTGGAAATGAATTGGGTATTTATAAGCCAAAGCCAATAGGTCGGTGCTTTGCATGTGCGACTAGTGGCGCAATCGATAGAGCCCCTTTGTCACACTCGATGTGTTACCTCCTAGGTTTAAAAAATAAGTTCATTTTAGCCGTATGTTAGGGGACTAGGATTGTGACAATCTACATTGGCAAGTTGTCCCATCAGTCTAATCAAGTTTGATTTGCAGTGTGTCAAGTGAAGCTTCCTTAACAAGCAACCATGGCCGGTTTGACTACCTCGTCTTCTACACCTCCTCTTCACAGCCTCTTCGGAATAAAAAGAAACAGCCTCAGTGATGATGTCATTACTACTACTAGGCAGTTTGATTTTGACCAGCCCACGTGAAATACCACGTGGATTGAGGCGTAACATGTGGTATTTTAAAAAGATACCAAGATAATAGAGGTGGTGGTGCTATGCTCGGACTTTATATGAAGTCCAAGAGGTGGTTGTCTCAGGCTCAAAATATTTTATGGCCCATAAATAAATAAATGTAGTATGTTAAGTCATTTTAGTGGAAAATTTACACTATTAAGCCAATAAATGTTAATATTTATTAAAACACTATTACATGGTTTTAATGTAAAAATACTGGAATCCATCCTTTTCTTTTACTATCCAATTACTTTTATCTATGTAACAAACTTGTTAAATAATGTCAATTACCTGATTCAATACAATTCCATATTTAACTGACTAATCATAATCAAATTAATCTCTAATTAGGGTCCGTTTGACATAGATTATAAACTAGTTTATAAACCAATATTGGTTTATTTGACCAATATTTGTTTATTTGAGTTGAAATTGTTGACTTTTCATGTTAAAAATAGATTGAAAAGTCAAAAATGACGGCTGAAAAAAATCAAAATGGATTTTTAAACCATGTCAAACAAGGCCTCTCTCTCTCTCTCTCTCTCTCTCTCTCTCTCTCTCTCTCTCTTGTGAAACTACATTCGAGAGATTTAGATACATGAAGAAAAATAGAAAAAGAAATGATTTTGTGAATGAAGAGGAATTGCGAAGAACATATATATTCCGATAAGATTTATTATTATTCGAAATTATTTACATTGATACTATAAAGACTGATTTGTTGATGTAGTATAGTTGATTCAAAAAACTTTTGATATTTTGTCATTTGCGTTTGAATCTACTACCTCAACTCGTTTTTAAAGAACCGTGGGATGCGTAATATGTTAAATACTATGTTACATAATCTTGATAAATGAAATCTCAAATTTGTTACAAGTTAAAAATCTACTATGTTACATAATGTTTGCTTTATGTTTTCACAATCTGGTAAACTATTTTATGTATAATCGAAATTTGTTTAACTTGCATGCGAAGTTATAATTATATTTTTTTTTTTTGTTAAAAAATAACTATTTAAATAAATTGATATTCCTATTGAGCATTATGCAATGTGTTACATATAAAATTATGCAATCCGTTGCATCGTGATACATTTATGTGTTACATAACCTTGCTACATGAATTTTGCACTTAGCAAATCCAAGCATGGATTTGTTATAATTATGTTACGCTTGTTGTTACAACTATTCATAGTTTGCGATTCTTACTATGATTAATGCAATATGTTACAAATAAGAAATTTATTGCGTTACATAATGTTAGTATATGAATTTTGCAACATTCTATTCTAATTTACGTATCATCATTGGAGGGAAAAATCAAGAAATATAGAAATTTTACATCAAATGTTGGGAAGAAATGAGATTGGTTGATTTCCACAGGAACCCTAGAAATTTAGAAAATTAATATCTGAGTCATAATAATGATTCCTAAAATTTTGGGATATTTTGATTCTGCCACCAAATTTTTGGGATGTATTGATTTTTTTTTTATTATATTTTTAATATAATTAAAATAATAATATATTACATAGTAACTTTAAAATAAATGCATATAAAAATTAATTTTAAAAATATATTTGAAATATTAAGTAGTGAGTGCAATTTTTACTTTTTTTTTTTTTAATTTGAAAACATTAGCTCATGCAGTCTAAGCCCATATCTAATTTAAAAAACTACCCAATTAGCCAATTAAAAACCTATCAAATTAAAAACTCACCCAATTACCAATTAAAAACTCGAACAATTAAAACTCAATCTTAAAATTCCAAACCCCAATCTTTAAAGTTGAAGCGCATGCAATCAACATAAATGATGCGATAAAAAATTACAATGCCATTAAGCTATCGTGCTTGGGACTTCTACCCACGTAACCCACCAAATTAAAACCCACCTCATGTAGTTGGAGGTTGAAGCAACGTCAATCTCATAGAATTGATGCAATAGAAAATTTCAAGATTATTTTTAGTTTCTTAAAATTATTATTTTTATGCAAGGTTATATCTAGTTTTTGGAAAATATTATTTTGATGGGTTGGATTGAAATTTTTAGTGGACTAAAAATTAAAATAATAATTATAATTATTTTTATATATTGTAGAAAACTTAGAATATTATTGACTTGGATATTGTTAGTGATGTTAATTGTTGGATTGTACTTGGATCATTATGGATTTGAGTTGATTGTTAGTGTTGGATATAGATATATGATGTCGAATAGTTGTTTGATTGTTGATGGCTTGGATATTGAAAGCTTGAATTTTTGGATTGAATTGTTTTTTCCCTAAACATTTTAGATAAATCATATACTTTTGCTTCCAAAAGCTGTAAAAGCGAATATCATTTAAGTGATTATTTGGAACATTGTCATCCTTATTATTTGATTATAATATAAATATTTTGAATATTAAATTATATTCGTCATTTCATTTGATGTTGTTGGCGTACGAACTGCACGATCCACGTGCCAGCGGATCTCGATCACTCTCTGCGCGGCTCGTATGTCACTGCACTAAGGCGACCGTTAGGCACCAAGATCTCGAGGAGAAAAAGGGTCCGGCGATCGTTGGTACTCCGACGATCAAGTCAGCTGCCGGTATATAAATACAGGGGTGGAACAAAAAGGGTGTGGGAGAGACAAGCGACGGAGATTTGAGCGAGTTTAGGGTGGGATTCTTAAGCATAAAAGTGCGTACCTTGGAACAACCCGAGCGTTGTATTTATAGCGCAAATTCTAATTGATTTGGAAGACAAATCAATTCGGTCTTCAATCGGATCTTCCTTCCTTATGTGATAAAGATACCCAAGTTTGCCTTCCTTCCTTGAGTTTATCACGTTGCATGATTTTAGGAGATCATGATAGTGTTTCCTTGTGGAGATTAGTGTGCCCAATCAGCGCAATCTTTCTTTAATTACTTCTCTGGTTGCCCGGCATATCGAGGTTGCTTTCATGATTCTGAATGATCGTGGCTGACGAGGTCCTATGGTTCGCATCACGGGCAGGGCCCTCCGCATGACTCATGGTTCTGGTTGCGAAGGCCAGCGTGTGGCCGGGCCTTCGAGGCCCTAGCGGGGCCCGGATAGGGTTCTTGACAGTTATGGGCTGGGCCTTCTTTGGGCTTGGATGGGGCTGTCTTGGCGTGGCGACCATGTCGTGTCGTGTGGTAACAATAGTCCCCAGTCCAAGCCTATTATTTATAATGGCGTGGGACTTTTGAGGATATCCACAAGTTGATGTGCCTCGCGAGCGGAATCTTATGATATATATTCTCAGGTGGTTGGCGAGGAATATGTTCTCAGGGTGGTTCGGCGAGGAAGTAATTGACCTATCCCAATATATAGTCCCCAGTCCGAAGCCGAACATTTATGAGCGGGTGAGAGGGCTTCAAGGGGTCGAGCGATGGTGAGCATCATGGAGTTTCATCAGGGTGGGACCTTTCTTCCCTTGGCGGGACTCCTCACGAGGGCTACGGTTCGCGACCTTTGGCCCGATCTGCGGTGATCGAACACCCCTCCAGCGAGGGAGGCCCGCGATGTCTTGGACCACTTGAAGTGGCGGCGGGGCATTTATATTTTGTAATCCTTTTTGTGTCGAATTAATTGAAAACAAAATTGGAATTGACCTTTTGCCTGTCAAGCGTTTCGATTACGTATGCGCGTGGGGGAAGGCGCTCTAAATTTGACAATCATTCCCCTAGCATTGATAGCCTTGAGACACGGTGGAACCGGGAAGGTTAGGCGTCTTCAATGCACTTGGAAGGTAGAAACGTCCAGTGCGCCATTCAGTTCTGTTTATGACCATATTCATTGCATTACACCTCTTTCCAGCGTAGTCTTTTATAAATAGGATGCAAGCTAACAAGATTCTTCCATCGTGAGGCTGTTGCATTTAACTTGCCATTATCGTGCGATCGAGATAGAGATGAAAAGCGTGTGATGGTGGTGCGGTGGAGGCGGCATCCAAGATGTCCGTCGATCGAGAATCGACATTGAGAGGACCAAAAATCGGCCAATCAGCGTTCGAGGACCAAGCGTGCGGGGTGGGGATTTGAAACTTAGCGACCTTGGCAGACCCTCCACTGAGCAGTTGGTGGGGCCCAGAGGGGTCTCCAGCTGCCGAAAAAGGCATCAGCGACCTTTTTGAGTAGCATGGTCTAATTAGCCACCAAATTAACTTTCGGGTTGGCTTGGGAGACCCCCTATCATGGTGAAGTCGAGTTCCCTAACACGGGCGATGCCGGTAAGCAGGGATAGGTGTAATAGATCTAGTTACTCCCATTCATGTCTTAAGCCCCGAAAAGCGTGAGGGTTTTAGAATATATTGCAATTATATATGTACATGTTGTATTTAGTATTTAATAAAAAGGTGCGAGTTACTTCCATATTTGCGTGTGTGTGCCATATTTTACATACTTGTTTGAACTCGTCATGATCAACACTCCTTTGCCATGTAGAAATTTCGGCGAGGTTGGGACGAGCGTCGAACAAATTTGACCTCTGGTAGGCGGTATTGTTATCATGATTTAGCGTTCGGCGTAATCACGCCCCAGCGCTTAGATATATTCTCCTAGGGTTTACCAAATGTTTTTTAATTCCACGCCACGTGTCGGCCCACCCGATTCTTTGGTACCCGTTGAACTTATAATCGATGGCGTTCTTAACTCGCATTTCCGGCCATTTTGCCGTCATACGGACCTTTGATTCTTGTCGGCCATGTCGAACTTCCATTTTCAAAGTCCCTAAATTAAAGATTAGGCGGCGGGAGAATAGTGGAGGATGTCTCTCCTCCCCATTTAGGCGTCATCCGCGATGTATGCGTTCTAGGCCAGCGGTGTTGCGGGGCCGGAGGCGGGGATGGGTTACCGTCTGTTTCACTGCCGGAGGTGAGGCAAGCGTTCTGTTTCAAGCGAATCACGCTGAGCGTGGGTCCTCTTCCAGGAGAGCGTTAGGTCGTCGGCGGAAAGAAACCAAAGGGTCGAAAGTGGAGAGCAGGCGTCCGGGCGCTGTTTCTCCCCTCGGCGTGAGTACATTAACATTGGGGCTGCTCAGGCAAGGCAGTGGATCCGTTAGTCGTGAAAGCTACCTTGACGGTTGCCCTTGCAGCTACTTGATCCATAAATATTGGAAATCTCCCTTTGGGAAGGCGGTGAATCTCAGCGGAGGTGTGGAGTTGATGGCGGCGAAATGTACACCTCTGCGGTCATGTTTTGAATTACGAGTTGTATAAAATATTGGAGATGAGGGTTCTTTGAAATCTGATGCGCCTTGGAGAAGATGAAAATCTTGGAGGCGATGAGGGCGAAATCAAGCGCCTTGGCGCGACTTGCGTTTTGGAAGGCAGCGGTGTCGCGCATCGTCTGACATTCTGAAGGCTCGGCGATCCGGGGCGTGTATCGTTGCCCGAGAAGAAGGCGAGTCTCGGTTGAAGTCTTGCGAGAATATGATCGGGGCGAAGATGAAGGCGGCCAGAAGTTTCAAGCAGCGAGCTAGCGAAGGCTAAAGGCCTCCTAGAAAAGCGGGGGTCCCGGTTATCTGCAGAAACATGGGATTACGTGTATAGGTCATACTTCTTTAGCCATCTTTGTTGCGTGGATATTTTATGTGTCGAGTAATGAGATTTTAGTAAAGTTTTACGTTTGTTCCAAATGTTTGCGTATGATACCTTACCAAGCGAGCTTAGTAAAGTTGGTCGCGGACCATGCTCCTCGTGACCCGATGAACCACAATTGCGGCGCGCGTTGAATGTTATCTAGTGACTTGAAAGAGTTGGCGCGAATCACACTCCCTTAACTGCGGAGCTTTGTGCCGCTTACTTGCTTTCGCGTAAAATGTTTACCAGTGAGTTAATAGAGTTGACCGCGAACCACACTCATCTACTGGCGTGATTTGTACTTATTTGATTAATAAAAATGTTTACCCATGGGTTAATAGAGTTGGCCCGCGAACCACACTCTCAACATTGCCGTGTTCTTTAATCGATTACTTGCTTGCTTCGTAAAATGTTTACCCGGTGAGTTGGTAGAGTTGGCGCGAACCACACTCCTCATTGCGGGTTAATTATACTTGCTTTCTTCTGCGTAAAATATTTACCCGGTGAGTTAATAGAGTTGGCGCGAACCACACTCCTCTCATTGCCGTGTTCTTGTGCTTTGCTTTCTTCTAAAATGTTTACCCGGCGAGTTAATAGAGTTGGCGCGAACCACACTCCCTCATTGCCGTGTTCTTTATACTTGCTTTCTTCTGGCGTAAAATGTTTACCCGGCGAGTTGATAGAGTTGGCATGAAACCACACTCCATACATTTGCCGTGTTCTTTGTACTTGCTTTCTTAAGCGTAAAATGTTTACCAGTGAGTTGATAGAGTTGGCATAAACCACTCCATCATTGCCCGTGTTCTTTGTACTTGCTTTCTTAAGCGTAAAATGTTTACCAGTGAGTTAATAGAGTTGGCCATGAACCGCACTCCCTCATGCCGTGTTCTTTGTACTTGCTTTCTTCTGGAGAAAAAATGTTTACCAGCGAGTTAATAGAGTTGGCGCGAACCACACCCCCTCATTGCCGATTTGATTGTTACTCTTAGCATGTGGAGCACTTTGGATTCATAAGGGCGAATATTATAAAATGGCGCGCGTTTCTTGGCGTCTGCCCGCGAGAGGCGTAAAAGACCAAAACAATGCTAAAAGCGGTATTACTAGGTGATATGGCCTCGGATGGGCGATGTTCCAGGTGTCTTGCCTCTAAGTCCCTCGGGATCTTCCGATCTATAAGTTAAAGGTGGATTTCTTGATGACCTTATAAGGTCCTTCCAGTGGGCCTAGAGTTACGGTCCTGCTTCCTTATTAGCTTGGAATATCTTTTTGAGGACAAAATCATTGACACGAAAACTTTTGCCCGACGACCTTGGGTTATAATATCGGACCATCTTGGTTGGTAAGCCATGGACGAAGTTGCGACTCCGTGTGTCTCTCATCTAGCGGTCGAGGCCCGCTCTTTGTAAATCCTCGTTGGCCACTTTCGTTGAAGTGCGGTGTTTGGGCGAGGTATTCCTATCTCGGCGAGGGATCATTGCCTCACCCCGTATGCCATGGAGAGCAGGGGTTTCGCTTTGTGGCGTCGTGGTTGGTGAGACCACGGGGTCTCGGGTAGTTCTTGGCCCATCCTCCTTTTGCGACTCTATTTTTCGCTTAAGGTTGTGCTAATGATTTTATTCATGGCTTCCACTGGCCGTTGGATTGTGGGTAATAAGGGTGGAGAAATCCGCCGGATGCCAAGATTCTCACGATTCGCGTTAAACTTCATCCCGACAAATTGCGTGCGTTGTCGAAGACTATAGAATGGGGAATCTTAAGGCGGCAAACAATATTTTCCATACAAATTTCGAGGCATTCTCCTCTGTGATTTTGGCGGAGCTCGGCTTCACACCACTTGGTGAAGTAATCTACCGCTTCTGATCGTGAACTTGACCCCACCCCCTCACAGCCGGGAGGGGATGATAATCGATCCTCCATTTGGCAAGGGCGGGGACTAGTAGTTGGAGTAAGGTTACGGCGGGGAGCTTGAGAGCTGCGAACCGACATCATCGCATCTCTTGGCGAGTGTGAGAATCTTTCTTCGTGGTCGGCCAATAGTACCCTTGCTTGAGGCTTTACGTGACAAGGCCATCCCTCACAGTGATTCTTGTAGATCCCCCGTGTATTTCTTTCATCACGTCTGCTTCTTCCTCTTGCGTTAGGCGGCGTAAGAGGGTGGTTGAATCCTTTTGTATAGAATTAGTCACCATGTCTGAATTTTGCGGCCGCCTGCGGACTTCATGCCTCAATTTGTCTTGGGTGACACGACTAATTAGATATTGGTAATCTCCTTCATCCATTTGGAGAATCGAGAGATGGTTAGGGCGGAGGTGTGGTAGCGTCCTCGGTTGAAGGTCGGTTAAGCTTCTCAGCGGGATGGCCTTCATTGGGTCGAGTCCCTCTTTTTGCCCGACTTTGAGAGGCGTCGGTATAGCCGTTTTACGTTAAGTGGGATGCGGAAGTTCGTTTTCTTGTTTTACAATTTTCCTTAGCTTTTGTTAAGTAGGACACCATGCGTTGTTCGCGAAGGTCCCATTAACGACTTCGACAACACAGTGAATCGCTATGAATTTGGAGCTTCCTTGCCTTCATCTCCGTGCTAGTCTCAAGCACGCTAGTAGGGCCTCGTATTCTATTGTGTTGTTGGAGGCTTTAAATTCCGGTGAAGCCTTGATTGAGATTATAGCCATACGGGGTGATTAGCGGGATCCGGCTCCGGCCGGCCTCCTCAGGATCCATCGACATATAACTTCCATGTCGGTACCTCCAAGGTCGGGCTTCAAGCGGACCATCGGGGATATGAACAAATTCAGCCACAAAATCAGCTAAAGCTTGTCCTTTTATTGAATGCGTGGCTTGTAACGATGTCAGATTGACTAAGTTCTCTGACCATTTCATCAATCGTCAATCACAAAGTCTCGGTTTACGGAGTATTTGCCGTGGGGGAGGTTAATCGAGACATCTATCTTTGTGGGGCCCCGGAAGTATGGTGAAAGCTTCACAGGAGGCGACGATCGATGGCGAGCGAGTTTTTCCATGTGCGGATATCTCGTTTCCGCGTCTGCGAGGCTTTGCTTCTACGTAATAGGCGGAATTGTCTTGGGCCCTCCTCGCGGATTAGCCAGGAGCTAAGCGCCTTTTACGAGGGCAGCGGAGGTAAGCGAGCAATGTTTCCCCATTCTTGGGTTTGGATAGCGATGAGGATTTTCGAGGAAGGACCTTGAGGTCTTGGAGGGCCTTTTAACACTCCTCGGTCTACTCGAACCGTTTTCCCCTTTATGGTTTGAAAGAAAGGTTGGCAGCAATCGGTCGCCTTGGATATAAGCAGATTGAGCTGCTAACCTCCTGTCGGACTTTGGACTTCCTTGGGGAGGATGGTGACCGCATCTCGATGGCGCTACGATCTTTTGGGATTGGCCTCTATCCCATTGATTGACCATGTGGCCAGGAGACTTTCGGATGCGACCCCAACCTTGGCGCACTTCAAGGGGTTAAGCTTCATGCGATATTTGCGAAGGGTTTGAACATTCTCCTTAAGTGATCTATGTGGTCTTTTGCGTTGGCGCTCTTTACCGACATATCGTCGGCGTATACCTCCATCGTGTTCCCAATTTGTCCGTGAACATCGATTTACCAGCCGTTGGTATGTGGCTCCGCGTTCTTCAAGCGAATGGCATCATCTTATAACAATATAGCCCTCGGTTAAAGTAATAAGCGGCGTGTGACCCTCGTCCCTGTGAACATCGGGATGCGGTTGTGGCAGTATCGTCCATGAAGCTAAGCAACTTGGGCGTGATGCATCGGCGGTGAGGTCGATCTTGTGATAATGGAAACTATCTTTAGAGGCGCGCTGGTTTAGATCGAGAGAAGTCGATCATACCCTCCACTTCTTGGTACTCTTAGAACCAACAGGGTTGGATACCCGGCTTTGAGGGATAAATCGCCTCTCGATGAACCCGGCGGCGATGGCTTGTCAACTTCCTCTTTCGAGGCACTGGTACCTCTCGGCGCTTGGGGCCTCCTTTTTGAATCTGGGGCGCACGCCGGATCTATTTTCAAGGCGTGGCCTGCGATCGATGGGTCGATCCAGACCATGTCGGCTGTGTGTTTCCATCGAGACGTCTGCATGTTCTCTCGGAAAAGCGCTTGACTCTTCCTTCCGTCTTTTCTTGAGCTTCTCTCCCACTGCAACATGGGGTTGGTTAGAGGGGCTTACACGAAATGTTTCCGACTCCTCGGTGAGGAGGCGAGAGAATCCAGAGGCTATGATTCGGGAGATCTAGACCTTAAATCGATGTCGATTCTTCATCCGATCCTTGGCGTAGTCAACTTGGTCTATTACGAGTGCGTGGTCATTACCGTTGGGGGCGCCTCGCGTTGGACCAGCCTCACGCAGTTAAATCCATGTCATGGGAGGCGGCGGACCAATGAACCCGGTGCGAAGGGCTTCTCCGGAATGCGACTACGCTTGGGTCCCTGCTGGAGGGTTGATCATCCAGCCGACCCAGCGCGGCCCTCCGTCGGGCGTCGTCGAACTCAGGTCTGATTCCGGTCCCGCCATCCGTTTACATCGATATTGGGTGCCATGTTCTTTTGGGTAGAAGACCGTTTACCACAAACACTTGGTGGTGTAAGGTTTTTCGGTTCCCAGAGGCGGCGACAATCTGTTGACGTCACGAACTACGCGATCCGCGTGCCAGCGGATCTCGATCGCTCCTCTGCCCGGCTCGTATATTTACACGCACACTAGGGCGACCGTTAGGCACCAAGATCTCCGGAGAAAAGAGTCCGGCGATCGTTGGTACTCAACGATCAAGTCAGCTGCGGTATATGGGAGATACTGGCGGTCGGGAACAAAAGGGGTGTGGAAGAGACAAGCGAGTGATGGTGTATTATTATTCAAAGATGTGTTTTTGTAACTCAATTATACTTCGGATAAATTTCTATACACTAGAATGATGATAAAACTTCATTTTTTTAAGTTTTAATCTGAATGTCTCGCTTTTGACATAAAGTGCTTGATTGATTTGAATGGTTGCTATTGATTTAACGTGTTCAAATAATTGGTCAATATTTGAATTAATTTAAGACTTATTTTGTTTTTGAGAGATCGTAATAAAGCAGTTCAAAGATATTGTGGCAATTATTGTAAAGTCTGATAAAGAATATAGATATACAATTATATTTTGCATGATCCAAAATTGAATATTCTACTTTTTCATGCGTTTTTATATATTCTACACTTCATAGAGATATTTTAGAGTCCTATTTGAAAATTGATTTAATTTTACTTGAGAGAGATTATTAAACAAATCTGGATTATTGACCATCAAATTCATTCAAAAATTGTCAATAACAAGAATTGAGGTTAAAAGGGAAGAATATAAGTAGAATTATGCGATCTCGAGTTTTTTTTTTTTTTCTTTCAAAAATTGTGAACACTTTTAAATTGCTTTGTTTTATAACTTTAGAAACTCATTAGTTGAAAACTATCAAAATCAAACAAATTTTGTGTTAAGCTCGGTAAAAGTTACGTTAAGTTTAGTCAAATCTAGTTATGAAATTTTAAGTAAAAAAGCGGTATTTGATTCATCACTTTATTATTTGTCCAAAATGTCGTATATTGTGGGAATAGTCTTAAATCTTCGGGTGACTTGGCAAATTTTTCTAATGGCCATTAACCCATTTTCAAACAAATTACCAAATATAACCCAAAGATTCTCTTCTCCATTTATTACGTTTCAAATGATTTCAAATTTATGTGTTGCTTTCTGTTGAAAAAATAGAAGATTTCCAAGTTAGAATCTAATTCATTTCAAAGTTAGAATCCAACACATTTCATCTATGTAAGAAATCTTATCTCAAGGTAGAAATTCGTCTGCCTCTATCCCCTCCTTTTAATTTATGATAGAAATTGTAGATTTTATAGTATAAATTATAAAAATATGTATACATGTGAGTATGAATTTTGATTTTTACTTTAATTTTTTGTAAATTTGGGTTAATTGAAAAATCAATTAAAAATGTGTAAATTCACCTTAATAGACTCATAGTATGTTAAGATTTAGTATGTTAACAAACTTGTTAAAACACGCCCGTGGTCTGTTAATTTTGGCATTAACAGACCTTATTAAATAAGGACATTTAAGTCTTTTTTACATAAAATAGGTATTTTCAACTTAAATAATATAAGTTACGCGTTTTTCCAATTCGACTTATATGACACGGCCTTTTAGCCAACGTAGCCATCGTATACTAGTGGGATTTTAGCAAACAATAATCTCAAAATATTTTATATAGACTTTTATGTATTTTAAAAAGTTTTGAAAGTCATTAGATATTCAATCAACACTTTTAAAAGTATATGAATGTCTAAGGTTTATATAAAATGTCAATAACTTTAATAAAATTCTCTACATACTAATTTTTAAGTCGAAAGTACAAATACAAAATCTCACTATTTTAACAAAAGTGAAAAAGTTCATGAATTTTACATTTTTACGTTTTCATCCACACTTTTGTTCATTAATTGGTATCAGAGCCGAGTTCAATCAAGTGTCTATACGACTAAGGAAATGTCGAAATCTTGAAGTACCAATAGAATATGCATATTGATCATTGATTGCATGACATTAGAGAGAACAACAGTTGGTGAGGATGACACGATTGACTTGATGCATTCTAAAAGGATATATGTGAACCAAAATTCTGTATATTCCACCCTTGGCTCTGCCCTGGGAAAAAGATGTTATTATTTTTATTTTAATTTATTTTCTATCTTTTCCTTTATTTTTAATTGTTTTGTAATAAGTATAACGAGTTGACAAAAATACCCATGCTTAAAGTGGTCATGGACTCGTGTGCAAGGTTCATGATTTTTTAGCATAATATTTGACAATTTTCGTCTAAAACTAAAAATAAAAATTTGAGATTTGAAGATAAATGAAATTTGAATGGGGACATAAACTATGTATTAACAAATAAATTAATAAAACATAAATACACAAGTTGCGAGTATGGTGGGACTTAATGTTACCACGACATTGAAATATCATCATATGCACGTTTGAAACACCACAACAACATTAATTGGTTGATCCCAATTCTCAACTATAAACAACATTAATTTTCCATTATCTTATAAAGATATTTGCATAATTATAAATTACAAATTTATTATTATTTTGTTCTCCTTTGTTATAAGTACAAAAGTTGACTATAAATTTTAAGATTTATTTATCATGTGTTGAACTATCTACGCTGCGTATTGTGGACTTGCATATATTGTGTCGATTACTAAATTTAATTTTGTTGCAAGTTAGCTAGTGAGCTTAAATTTTGTTCAATTTGGTCATTCGGTCAATACTTTTACTAACAAAAAAGGTGGCGTGATGATGTAATTTTTTATCAACTAGATTGTCGTATCAGATTTTTTGTTCGTCAAATTAACAAACGTGAATAGAATGACCAAATAGTAATAAAATAATTAATTTTATATAAAATTTAAGTTGCTAAAAATTAAATGGTCGTAGATATTTTTAACTCTTTAACTATTATGTCGATTGTGCTAAATTTATGCAAATACACGTCATTGTCTTAAATAAAGTTAGTTTATCGTTGTATGTCGAATACAAAACAAAGTTAACAGCGGCATTCGACTCAATCAAAAGAACGTTAACGAAACGGAAACTTCCGACCGGCTGATTTAATTATAGTATTAAGGGAATCCTAATTACAACATATGTGTTGCTACCTCAAAGATTAACATTAACAACAACTGTTTCCTTGAAGATAATCAACTGCCGGTTACTTTTTGGCTTATCTAATACCTCATCTAATGGCCCATTAACTTGTTTTTAACAAAGATCTTGCTCTAATTATATACTATTACATGGAATTAGTCTTCTCATAATGTTTTCTTATTCTTAATCTGTCGTGTATTCTCTGTCATGAAAAAATCTAAATTATTGTCGTATGTAAGAATCAAGTATGAATATAGTATGAACATATATAGAATCAATTATAATTTTACGGTTTTCATAATCCAATTGTCCATGTTATGACGGTTGGTAGGGGCGGAGATATGGAGAGATCGATTGTAGTCCTGTTCTGCTTCTAAAAAATTAATTTTGAAATGTAAATATTTTTTTAAGTGACCCGCTTTTGAAGTGCATTTTTTTTTCTAAATTAAGTAATAGTCTTCTCCAAAAATCATGGCTCCACCCCCGACAGTTGGATGCAACTCGCAAGCAACCAGTAATTATCTCTGTTCATTTTTCTCTGGGGGTTTTCAAAATAACCACAATAAATAAACTATTTCTTAAAATACTATCATGTTTTTTTTATTCTAAAAATACTGCTTTTTTTAGTTTTGTAACACTTGTTGTTACATTTGTTACATTTGTTATTTTAGTTATAATAAATGTGTTACATTTATTATTAACAAACATAACAAATGTAACAACAAGTGTTATAAAAATAAAAAAAGATATTTTTAGAATAAAAAGTTAAATAGTATTTTTAAATTATTTTACATTTTGTAGTATAGGGTGAAATTATCACTTTTTCTCTTCAAGTGTAAATCAATCTAAAATAATGTTATAGGATATATGATCGCGTGTTATTTACTTAATTTCAATTTTTAATTTCAGATTATTACTATTCTTCGTAGTACAATTTATGCTTTTAATCCATAACAATCTCTACATTCAAAAATAAAATGGATATGACAAGGATGGACATTGGGTTTTGCTTAGAAGATTAGAATGAACACTGTTGATATTGTCCATTATGTGAAATTTAAGCAAATATATCTTGATGATTAAAGAAAACAAACTACCACATCAACAATGTTAATAATGACCCCAACTTGTAATCGGCTACATAATTAATGTAAATGCTAACGCGTGCTTAACTACAGTTCTTAATAAGTAGTTATCGCACACTATTGACACATTTGATAGATTGAATTGAAATATATTGGACAATATTCGAAAATAGAAATAAATTAAAATTTGTCCATTGTCATGTTGTTTTCTAGTTCTGCGTGGTAACGTCTTATGAGCATGCTTATTTGTTATCCTATGTAATGTTGTTCAATCGTTGAATATACTAGACTTAAAATATGTGTGTTGTTGAAAATTTAATTAAGTTATGCCATGTTTTGACATAATTTTGTGTGAGACTCGTTTCTTCATTGTTGAAGATAAAAATAGATTTGTGTTCTCTTTTGTGCGAACATCAAATTTATATATTTACTTGTCCAAAATTATGTTTGGGCGAATGAGAAATTGAACCTCAAAGTGGAGTTGAAAAAATTGTTGGCAGGAAAAGCAAACGGCTTATCCCACATTGGAAAATGAAATTTTTTTTTACTAGTATATATATGGTCACACTTTTGACTCTTGCGCGCGTTAGCACGAGAGTGCAAATCACGACCAGTTTATGAAAGAATTGAAATGTCATTTGAGAGTTTTTTATATAACAAATCCAATTTTCTCACAATAAGGCGCACGAATTTCATTTTGCTTCCTTCTTCCTCTAGCAAAATCAGTTCACCAGAATAGTAGCTTTATGCTAAGCTTGCTATGGTTTACACCGTTGTATTCTGAGAGATAAACGCTAAATTATCCTCAAACATCTACGTTGAGAGAGCGAATATGTTTTAAAGATTTACACATGCCTCGGTTTGATTAAACATATTCTCTTTTAAATTATTGGTTTCATTTATGCAGCCGTTGTTAAATTTTCCAGTAATGATTTTTTATTTCATTAATAAATATATTATATTATTTCTGTATTTTGTTTAATATGTGTTTCATTATTTATATATTAATTACTGCATGTTGACTAAGAGTTTTTAATAATTATAAACTAAAAGATTAGCAAATAATAATCAAAATTTAATAGCCGATTACTTTTGGCTTATCCTACATCTCATACTACGGCACTTTAATTTATTCTTGATCTACATGTTGCTTTACCCTGTACTTTGAAGACAGTGGGTAAAAAACTTTCTTGCGATTTAAACAAGAAAGAAAAGATGACAAATAGCAATTTTTAAATTGTGTTTCCTATTTGTGCTTCTAATAGCCGGTGACAAGATAAGTCGTGTTCGACCATGGTTAATCAAAACTCACCTTGATTTTTGTTGGCTCTCTATTTAGCTCAAGAATCGGGTCTTGCCGGACAAGGTTCAAGATATTAAATTGGTTATTGAAATTGTTATTACTTTGTAATAAATAATATTGTAAAGTAATTGATATCTTTTTTTTTCAACCATAGTATTTGATGTTTTCTTGTATTATTTATTTGAGGTTCGATTGTCTTGAAATGATTTATGTAATTGAAGTTAGTTTTATTTAGTTCGGCATTAGAGGTGGCTCAAGCAATTTGAGGGTCTCCTGTAAAATTGTTAAGGAGATATTTTCAAAAATAATAATAATAATTAATGGAACAAATGATCAATGACGGAAATTTAGTTGATAATGACCGGTGATATTATCGTCATTTATTCTAACAAAAATCATATGTCAATGATCTAATAGAATTATCAACAGTGATCATCGATCACCGACTCACCTCCATTAATAATTATCAACGACAATGTTGTCAATAGTGTCAGCAATCACTGAAGTTGTTTCGATCGTTGGTTGTAAGTATAATCGACAAAATTTTATCCCCAACAGAATTTTTAATTAATATTAATATTTTATTTTTATTTTTATTACTTTATTATTGACGAATTTTTTGTCTATAAATTAAATTTACTAAACTATTTATATTTTTAATATTACTAACTAAAAAGTCGTTCCTAAATTAAATCTACAAATGGCATTTCTACACAAACATGATATTTCTTTAAAGTTTTCAAATTTGCAACTCTTTTTCTTTTCAAATTCTCATATTTTATTATACACAACTCCAACTACCAAGTTACAATTTTACTTTGGTTCCAAAGAACGTCAGAGACAACCAAGTGGCAAATCAACAGGCAGGTAGTAGATACTGAAAAATTAAAGAATCTCTGAACTATATCAGATTGTGATATAGTGGCTTTCTGAAAAGCATTCGACTACCACATGGGCGTTACCTTGCACTCATGTAAAATTCTATATTCAAAATTGGAGTACCATTCGACAAATTCACCAACATAAAACAATGTCCCCGAATTGCAAGTCTAACATAATTAGGGTTTGCTAATTTTTTTTGTTTCTATCACTAACAAAAAAATGCAATTTTTTATTTTTATTTTTATAGTTATTTCCTTGCGTACCTTGCATTGTTCTCGGGGAACACTAGACTATGATAAAAGGTGAATCTATTTTCATATTTTTATTATAATTTTCTAGTTAAATTGGTAGGCATTGGACTGCATTGTATATTTCTTAATTACATGCATGCCATAATTTGTTTATGATTCGTTCGTTTGGTAGTTGGCCTTAGAGTTAAAGCTTCATAAATCGGTGTGAATTCAGTCACAGGCAACTCAAGCAATTTGACAGCCTTAGGCTAAATTACTGATATGGTCATTTCAATAATAATAATTATTATTATTAATAGAGCAAATGATCACTTACAGAATCACCAACAGCAATATCGTCAATGACTACTGACATATCTCTATCAACAAATGTCGTTGGTAATGTCAGTAACTACTGACGATGTTTTGGTAATTGTTTGAACTCCCCGTCTGTATAATAAACAAAATTTTATTATTTCTATTTTTTAAATTTTTTTATAAGTAATTGACAATTAAGTTCAAATATCATTTTTTAAATAATATTGCCAAAGTATAAGTTTTTTTTTAAATGTTATTGTATCCCCAAAGAAATTTTTCAATAATATTTAATTTTTTTAATTACTTTATTTATTAACAATTTTTTTCAGTAAATTAAATTATTAAATATTTATAAATTGAAAAGTCCTTCGTCATCTTAAAGTATTTCTTTTAATGTTATTTAATTAGTGACATAATTTTCTTAAAATAATATTTAATTTTTTCTATTTTGTTACTCTATTTAACGATAAAAATATGCCGGTAAATTAAATTTAATAAGACAATTTTCTTTAAATTGTCACTGACGAAAAACTCCTTTATAAATCTTAAATTGTTATTTTTAATTGTTAGTTTGTTACTTATGAACTTTTCAGTCACTAATATTTATTATTTTGCTTTTACTTATTTATCTAGTCATACAATTTCTATATATAAATTAAATTTACTAAAATAATATAAGGACTGAAAATTTTCAAAATTTGAGGATCTTACATAAATATGGAACATTTGTCTATCATCTAACGTACGTAAAGGTTGAGATGGTTTTATTCGAGTTTGACAATAATAAATTGTTGATCTCGTCATGACATTAGTCTAATAATAATGAGTTGTATATTTGAACTTTTTGTTCAAGATCTAACTCGAGCTTCTCATTCAGATTTCATCCTACACAAATTTATTTGTTTCGCCCATCAAATTGTTAATGTATATGATTGTGTCCAATAAGCACAAATACAAAATTATCCATGTGTTTAGTTGCTTATCAATGCTCCTAGTTAAACTTAAATTTAACTTGCTAATTGCAAATATTCCAATTTAATTTACTCTTAAGGAAACCAATTAGGACAAAACATGTAGTCATGTGTAAAATAATTATGACGAATTTTGAGAATGTAATAAATTCAATTTATGACGTTGGACTTTCATAAATTCAATTTACAAGATTTTGTAGATGTATAAAAATGAAGAAAAGAGAGAAGGGAAGAAGAGGCAAAAAGTTTGATTCCCCTCTCATTTACTTGACTATGGTCAATTCGTCAAGGGTCGAGTGGTCGAGCAGATGAATCACTTTAATTGGAAAACAAGTGCATGTGTGATACAGTTTTTTATAAAAATTGATAAAATGTATGGTTAAAAAGTTTTGAGTCTCATACGTTGTGTAGTTAAAATTAATTATTGATTTTGACTTAAATTTTTAACAATTTTTTTAAGTTATCCCAAACAAGGGCTTAATTTTAGGGCTTGTTCGGTAGAGAGTTTTTGGGGAAAATGGGTTTTTTTTTTTTCTTTTTAACTTTTCAAACTTTTTTTGTAGTGTAAAAGGGTTGAAAAGTCAAAAATCAGAAAGAAAAAAAATGGGTTTTTTTTAAAAAAAAACTCTACCAAACATGCTCTTAATGTGCCCAAACTGACATTTTGCAAATTTTTAAGTAAAAGAAAATTATTTTGAAAAAATAAAAAAAATTAGTGGTATTTTTCATCTTAAAAAAAATTTCCCCATGGACCTTTATTAGGTGAGTACACTGTGAAACATCCTTCCTTAAAATCTTCTCTTTCCATTTCCATACATACAAAATGTTAAAAATCATTAAGAGTAACACAACAACAAAAAAATATATATATATATATAACACTGTGTATCGAAGTGTTGTGTGTCATTTGTCAATATCAATTCCATCTGCTGCCACCCTCTGGTCGGCAAACGAAGCTTCAGATTCAGCCATTCAGGTGTCTGTTAAAAGTCTCTCTCTCCTCTCTCTCTCACGCACTGATGGTGTGTAGTGCGTGTGTGTTTGTCTCTTGTCACTGTCTGTCCCCCTGTCATTATCAAGCATCAACTGTATTTCTCACTGTTGCCTAAATCTCCACTCAGTTTTTTCTTTCCTTATCACAGTCAAGTCAGTTAACAGTTTTATGTTGCGTAGAGATAACCCACAACAACCAACCATTGCTCCATTCATTATCCTCAGCTTTTTCTTGAAGCAAAAGGACATATTTTAGATCTTCAATTGTTTTATATTGTTCGATTCGAAGTTTTAGTGAAAAATATTAGAATAAAGCAAAGTTTTTGGCTTCAGATTCCTTCATGTAAGTTCTCATTTTCTTATTTCTGTATAAAATCTAAGGGATTATGAAGTTGAAATTTAAATGTCTGGTTTTGATCTGGGATTTTCGTGATTTATATCCATGCATTTCTTGGAACCCAGAAAAAATATCTTTATATTATGAATTAATAAATTCTTGGGTTATTTTATTAATTAATTATGTTGTTGTAATCTTATTGTGTTTACAGCATTCATTTTGTTAGAGAAGAAGGGCCCGGGAAGGATTCAGTGTTTTTGTACTTTGAATGTGTTTGCAGCCATAGATTTCCAAAGATGATTAATATTATGCATTCGGTGAACAAACCCATGAACCAGGTGGAAAAATCCTTGGATCCCCAATTATGGCATGCTTGTGCTGGAGGGATGGTCCAAATGCCCCCTGTAAATTCCAAAATCTATTATTTTCCTCAGGGACATGCTGAACATGCCCATAAAAATGTAGATTTATGGGGGTTTTCAAGAATTTCACCATTTGTTCTGTGTAGAGTTTCATCCATTAAGTACTTGGCTGATACAGAGACAGACGAGGTTTATGCGAAAATTAGATTAATTCCATTGAGAGGCAATGATGGTGATGTTGACGATGATTGTGGTTTTTTGGGATTTGATAAGAATGATGAAAAGGAAAAACCCAATTCATTTGCTAAGACATTGACACAGTCTGATGCAAACAATGGTGGAGGATTCTCTGTTCCGAGGTATTGTGCTGAGACGATATTTCCGAGGTTGGATTATTCGGCTGAGCCCCCGGTTCAGACCATTTTTGCCAAGGATGTTCATGGGGAGATTTGGAAATTTAGGCATATTTATAGAGGGACACCCCGTCGCCATCTTTTGACAACCGGTTGGAGTAATTTTGTGAATCAGAAGAAGCTCGTTTCTGGTGATTCGATTGTGTTCTTCAGGGCAGAAAATGGGGATTTACGTGTTGGGATTCGAAGGGCAAAGAGGGGTATTGGCGGTGGACCTGAGGTGTCTTCTGGATGGAACACTGGAGATTCAAACTCTCCATCTTCTATGTATGGGGGTTTCTCTGGTTTTCTGAACGAAAACGGGAATTTGACCATGGGAAATGTTAAGAAAGGGAATGGAAACTGCAGTTTAGGTTTGAGGGAAATACGGAAAGTGAGAGCTGAATCTGTTATTGAAGCAGCAAATCTTGCTGCCAACGGACAACCATTTGAGGTCATCTATTATCCACGAGCTAGCACTCCAGAGTTTGTGGTGAGGGCCTCTGCCGTGAGGATGCAATGAGGGTCCAATGGTATGCAGGGATGAGGTTTAAGATGGCTTTCGAGGCGGAAGATTCATCTCGAATCAGCTGGTTCATGGGAACCATATCATCTGTTCAGGTCGAAGACCCCATCCATTGGCCTAATTCTCCTTGGCGCCTTCTTCAGGTAGTTACTTACATGGCAATTTTATTTTCTTGCTGCGATTCTGTGCATGAGCTTCCATTAATCGTGTGCTTGAGTTAAGTTGTATTATTACAGTTATTTGTTCCTGAAACTAAGAATTTGTCTATTTATCTCTCTTAAGGTTGTATAAAAATTTTGTGGTCTAGTAAGACACCAAAAATTGAGACAAGAATTTCTTCTGCTCGAGTTGAGTCATTCCTCGGATTTTTGGCAAGACGAAGGATCTGTCAATCTTCTTAGCCTTTTTCACATTCTTTGATTCTGACATTTTTGCACTTATTTGCAGGTAGCATGGGACGAACCCGATTTACTACAAAATGTGAAACGAGTCAACCCATGGTTAGTTGAATTGGTATCAAATATGCCCGCGATCCATCTCTCCCATTTTTCCCCACCAAGAAAGAGGTCGCGGCTTCCACAACCTCCAGAATTACCCCTTGTTGGGCAACTTTCGGTTCCATCACTTCTTAGCAACACCCTCAGTCTCAGCAGCCCCTCGTGTTTTTTACAGCACAATATTTCTGCAGGCATACAGGGAGCCAGGCATGCTCAATTCGGATTATCTTCACCGGATCTCCACTTCCAAAAACTGCAGCCGGGACTGCACTTGTTTGAGTCGAAGAAACTTGATAATCCCATAGAAAATCCCATATTTGATTCAATATCTTGCTTGCCGATGACACTGGGAAACTCAACACAAAATTTAAAAATAGATAATGAAAAGAAAAAGCCTATGTTTCTTTTGTTTGGTCAACCAATTCTCACAGAGCAGCAAATCTCTCAAAGCTGCTCTTTAGATGGAAATCAAGAGAATACAGCAAATCTCTCAAATGGTTCTGGATCAGCAGTTATTCAGAATTGTCCACAAGAAAACTCTTTGGATGAAGAGTTTCTACGGTTCAAAGATCAGAAACTGGAGTTTGGGTTGGAGACAGGACAATGTAAGGTGTTTATGGAGTCCGAGGATATTGGTCGGACCCTTGACTTATCAGTTTTTCGCTCGTATGAAGAGCTATACAAAGGTTGGCAGCCATGTTCTGCATGGAAAAATCGGAAATGTTGAACAATGTGCTTTATAGTGATGCTGCAGGCACCACTAAAAATGCGGAGATGAACCCTTCAGGTAATGCGTTATATCACTCTCCTTTTTAGCCCGATTTTGAACAATATTAATAAATTGTTTAGCGTTCTAATTTTGTTTCAATCGTTGTGTTATTGCAGTGATTTTACAAAAACTGCAAAAGGCTAACAATTCTAAGGGATTCAGGCAGTGACAACTTGGGGAGTTTGATAAGAAATTGATCTTTGTCATTGGAAAAGTTGGATTGCTACAAGAGTCCTTTTAGCTAATTTTCCTTTGTTATTCCCTTTTTACAATTGGAAGGTGTGGAAAATATCCCACTTCAACTAAATTATGCTCAAACTTGTGTAGAACAGCTTTACTTGTGGCAATTCAAATTCTTTCTCCAATCCACTGGTATGTACATACTTTATGAATTAAACCCTAATCCATATTTCTCAAATCAGTAATAATCAGAAAAGCATACAAAGATTTCTAGTGGTTCAAGCTCGATGTCCATTCTTCGTTGCAAGTTTTCAATATAATGTTTTTCCTCGCACCCTTCTTGCACGCACAATATGGTCCTCCTAAAACTCCTTTAAATATACAGAAATATTAGGTCGATTTGCATTTTCAGTTCAACACATATATGTTCTTAAGAACTTTCATAGTTCAACAACTATGTATATGCTTTGAATTTGCAGCACTAGTTGCAAGTGATGCAAATTTGTACTAAAATACATCTAATTTTGAGGTAAGAGTAATTCGAAAATCATGAGTTGTCATTTACATTTACCGGCCTTATTTATATTAACCAATTCGTCTCCAGCTTGTGTTTCCATGACAATAAGGCGTTACGATTAAGCAAATTTTAGGTAAACTTTTGAGTTTCTACTTATGTGATTTGAAGGGTATCTCAAGAAGCAGAAGTGGGAGTTTCAACTTTCAGCCCTTCAGACATTTTTCTGACAAACAATAATTAGCCAGCAACGTTAAGAGCTGGACAGATTGAATTAAAATCTCAGTATCAAATGTTGTTTTAAGTAGTTGGCACACTACACAAGTGACAGCAGTTAATGTTTACATTATTAAACAAGTTCAAGCAAACGTGCATGTGAGGGTGTAACACAAGATTCAAGTTCAATCCTTGGTTCATGTGATTATGAAACCCTAAATGAAACCATATCATGTATTGATTTTGGTAGAAATTAAGAAATTTCATTCTTTTTGGAAATCCTTAATTTCTTATTTTAATTTGTAAATATATTGAGGATCTTGGTATTGGTTCAAGTTCCACTATCT
This sequence comes from Forsythia suspensa, assembly GCA_023638005.1. Taxonomy (NCBI): domain Eukaryota; kingdom Viridiplantae; phylum Streptophyta; class Magnoliopsida; order Lamiales; family Oleaceae; genus Forsythia; species Forsythia suspensa. The sequence continues at coordinate 29,641,293 of CM042674.1, read as the reverse complement.
AATACCTCGTTCGTGATCATCGTAAAAGTCAGCATATTCAAACTTGAATTAATGTATGTTTAAACTCGTCATATTTTCTTCATTTTCAATTTGATTGTGAAATTTGTATGTTACTTCCTTTTATAATTATTTAACCTTGTAAATATACCTTTTTTGGTAATTCATAAACCAAAAAAAAAAAAACAAATTCTTTTATTATTTTCAGTTTTTTTATCTCTATTTACATTTACTTTATATTTTAATGTAAACAATCAAATTTGATCACCTTAAAAGACATTTTTAAGCCATTTGAGATTATTAATTTGACGTTACTTTCAAAAGTCGGTACGAGGACAACGTCTATTAAAAAAGGATAATTAGTTTATTTCGCTTCAACATCTTAGCGTTTCTTGTCGCTCATGGATTCAACTGCAATCAAAAAGTTTTTTATTCGATTTATATAATACGCGATGTGGTGAAATATATCGATTCAACAAAATGTGTTATATGCGTTACGATTTAAAACATTTGATTAGTGGAGTTTGACTCTCATCCCGAGCACCCAAGATTTTCAACATCCAACTATAAAAACCTGCTATGGCGCCGTAGGAACGGGGAAATATCTGTTGGGATTTGAAAAGAATAATTAAAAAAAATTGATTAGTGTTGAAACAAAGGATTAATTAAGATTGACTTGGATTTTATTTACTAACTACGAGATTAATGTTTAAGAGGTTGTCGGTCAAAGGGGCTGCTTTCCTAATCCCAATTGCACATTCACATTGGGGACAGATTTATGTAAAGCTGTCAATTGAACAAACAAAGATTATGGGATCAGAAAATTGCTCATCCCAATTAACCTCTTCACTATTGACGTGTGCCTCAATGTTGATTAAATTTTGTTTTGTGGTTAAATTTTAATTTAATCTCATTCTTGACGTACCATGGAAAATCTATAAATTTGATTGATAGTGTTCTAATTGAGTAATAAAAACTTCATTTTTACATTTTAAAAAATAAACCCTATTTCAAATAAATAAATAAATAAAGCAATGATTTGAACAAGGGAGTTATGAATGAGCATGCTTCAATTAAGTCTCGTTTTAACGAGATTCGGAGAAAATTGAACACTAAGGGGTGTATATTATCTAGACAAATGTTCTAAAAAGCTCGTCTAGACGTGAAGTTCGATCTTCATACCTCACGTCTCGCCCTTGTTTTGCCATTGTCTAAGTCCGAAAAGCTTGAAGTACGACCTCTATGCCTAGTCACGATTTACGTTTTTTAAAACAACGATCTAAATTTTTAAAGACTTTGATTGACGTTTTCAATTGGTGAATTTTTATGAATTTCGATAATAGACTTATAAAAGATGAATTGCGTTATGATAGGAGCGTTACGGCTAAAGAATTTAATAAAAAAAATTGTTTCTAATCTCACAACTTAGCAAAAGAACGCTTGTGAAACAATAATGCGATCGGATGAGATTCCCAACGATTCGATTTTTAAGTAATTGCCCAACTTGAGTTAATTAATTATCGATATTCCAATACGATTATAAATAATACCGCCAGGGTCGAAACTTCCCAATATTTTGAATTTTACGTGATCTTGGGTAAAATGAATAAAATTATGAATTGACATTTTCAATTAAAAATACACATCTTCTAGAACAAGATAAATTCACTTCAATTATTAGTAATAACAAAATTGAATGCTACATTAATTAATCAATATAAGATTTAAAGTATGTAAATAGTATTAATTGTCTACAAATAGAAAAATAATAAATTTGCATAATATCATTAACACAATATGTATCTTTACAATTTAGAAAATCAATTTTAAATTATAATATACTGTCAAAAAATTAATTAATTATCTCATACGCTATGACTATCAATAAGAGTTAATGTCAATCTTTCTCCCGCGTGAGATCATATCTGAAAAAAAATTAGTTTTTAGTCATGAACAACTTTATGTTGTATTGTCTAGAGTTACAAATCGTACGAAATTGAAGATGTTAATTTGTGATAGGGATGGAGTTCCAACCAATTCGACCACAAACATAGTTTTCAAATAGGCATTTGAAAATCTAGATTAGCTATGTTGTTGTTTTTTTCATTATCAATGAGTAATCAAATGTTATTTATATGATAGTTTTTTTATTTGAATGTAATAAATAAATAATATACTCTTAAAATATTTTAAAATCACTATCATGAAAAACAAGTGACATGCATCGCACGGGTGATATACTAGTTATATTCATAGAAGTTAATTTTCTATTTAAATGTTGCAAGTAAACTACATCAAAAGTTAATGACATAAATCATTAGCTCACTTTATTCTATTTTATTTTATTTTCGGTAAAATTATGAACTTTCAATTGGGTTGTTGATAAATTCAAAAATATGGCATACAACTCTTTTTAAAATTATTTTCCAACAAAATTGTTTATTCATAATTTCACTTTTTACGATTAATAATCTATAAGTAACATATCATTATAAATTACCATAATTACATAAGTAAATAACCAAAGTACAAATTTATGAAGAATAAAAAATACACTCATCATGCTCATCAACATAAATAGAAAACAAAATACAGTAATAAAAAATTAATTTTTAATCTAATGAAATTCATTAATAAACTACAAACAACTATTATATAAGAATTTAATTATAAATATATCTTGTTTTTTAATGTAAAATAGAAAAATGATGAAAAAAATGGTTGTGGGAATATTGAAGAAAAAAAATAACACTGAAAAGAGAGAAAATATTAATATTCTTTTTATAAAAAATAGTTAGGAGAATATTGAAAAGAGAAAAAAAATCCCATTGACTAGAAATAAAAAAAAATATTAATATTTTTTTATAAAAATTATTAGTAATTAATTAAGACTATAAGATTCGTAGAATAAAAAAGAAGACAGAGAAAAAAATTGATTAAGAGAATATTGAATATAAAAAATAAATCACAATAGGGGGAAAAAAAGAACTTTAATCTTCACTCTAGAGTTTGTTGGGGAAAAAAAAAAGAGAAATGTTGCAAAAGAGAGAAAAAAAAAAAGGAAAAGTTTTAAAATCTTGGGAATGAATGCAAGACAAATTGTGATATCGTCTTCTATCCTATTTATATAGACATGTTTCCTGCTCCCGGACATAGTTCGATGGTTGAAAGGACGAGAGAGAGTAATCTCAACTTCGCAAGCGATTTGCATGTGGAGGTTCGAGTCCTATCTTAAAGTATAATTTGGCCTTGTAAAGTGCGATTAAAAATGTTCTCAATCTTCTTCCATTGAGGCATATCCTGCGATTTACATCCTCCACTAAGGCTCTAAGGCGGGGGTAGTGGGGACTCTCAATGTTGGAGTTCAACCTTTTATATAGGCGATTTTTCTTATCTGTTGCGTCAAAAATTATAGTCCACTTACCTTGTTGAGAGTGTATTTGATTTTTTATTTCCTAATATGCCCATATTAAATGTACTTTGTTATCAACACAAATAAATTTGTACTCTTTCAAATATAGTGAAAATTGATAGTACTTAAATAAGGGTAAACTAAGAAAATTCTTTACAAAATTTAATTTTCAATTACATTAATTAAAATTTCTTAATTAGTGTAAAAAAAAACTAAATCGGCATATATAAATGGAGCAGATGGAGTATTTTATTTATACATTGTACTTTCTGAGTTAGTATATAGAATTTTTTTCCCTATAAAGTCATTAAAATTATTGACATTTTAAATACCTCAAAATTTAGTAGAATTTTAAAAAGTCCGAATTGAATATCGCATGACTTTCAAAGATTTTTAAAAGTTTTTGAAAGTCTATATTGAATAATCCAAGACTTTTATAGAGTTTAAAAGTTTGTAATAAAATCTATTAGACTTTTAAACTCCATTACACCCTCTAAGAGCATCTCCAAATACTTTCATTTATAAAGAGCATATTTTACATTTTAGATAATATCTATAAATTTAGGAGAAGTGTTATTCATAGTCGCTTACTACTAGTAGTCATTCTACGTGGCATTACTCAATTGGATAAATTATTCATTTAATTGAGTAATACCACGTGATGACTACCACTAATGAGTGACTATGAATAACATTATTCTAAATTTAGAGAATAAAATTTTAAGTGTTATAACACTTCATTTTACTTCTCTCAATAAGTATTTACTATTTTTCCTATATTTTATTTTGGCATACTTCAATCCTAATTATTATATAATTTACTTATATTTTCTCAATTTTATTTTGTATATATTATTTTATTTAGTTAATATATGAGTATTAAAAATTGGAATTATTTGAATACATTTTTTTTTTATAGAGAGCGGGGTTTGGCTCACCCACTTTTCAATTTAAAAATTAATTTGAAGAGTCTATTCGAACATAATTTTAAGAGTTAACTCTCTAAAAAGAGAGTATCTTATATTTAAAGAATCTCTACTCTAATGAGAATTAAACACGTGGAACTAAATGGTTTTATGCTAGTGATGGAATCAAATCTGCCTGGAACCAACTGAATCTTATTTTGTTTGGTTCGATTCAATTTGTTTATGATGATGGAAATAATGACAATTTGCTATATATTATATCTCGCCAATGGTGGCACGTCCACTTCAACGATTTATGCGCCTCCTCAACCGGCTCGTTCGCCTCGTTGGTCTCATAAGCACGCATATGGCGGATAGATCGCAATAACCCAACTGCGTAAGGTTAGCTAGACATGCGACCCATAGAATGACAATTACCACCGGTTATTGGGAAGATGAGACATCCTCAACAATTGAGAAGATGAAACATCCTTCATTAATTCCTAGTAATGACTAATGAGGGAGATGAAGGACACCCGTTATTAAGGACCAACAAAGGCAATAATTGTAAGTCATTCCTATAAATAGAGGTCAACTCCAATATAAAAAGACAACTCTCATACACTCCATATTATGGATGGCAAAAAATCTCGTGGGCTCGCCGGCTCGGCTTGTAAAAGCTCGGCCCAGCTCGTCTCGACAAGCACGAGCTAGAGCCGAGCTAAAAAAAAGGACCGAGCTCGCTCGGCTCGGCCAAAAAACGAGTCAGCTCGTCGGCTCGTGGGCTCGTGTCCACAAGCCCACGAGCTGAGCCGGCTCGTGGCTCGTCAACGGTCACGAAATCATCCAACGGTCACATGCATTTTTTTTGTTTTATACTTTCATTATTTTCCTATAAATACTCATATTCTAAACTCATTTTTCACACTTCAATCTCTTATCTCTCATTCAATTATATACTCAATTCATTAACAATTCTCAAATTACATTCTCTCAATATTAGTGTTCTAATTAGTATCTAGTATCTCATTATGTAGATATTACTCTATAATTTTAAGTTGTAATTTTCTACTTCTACTAATTCTCTACATTTCTATTTTCTAGTTAATAGTTTCTACTACATCTTCATCTTCTCCTTTTTTTTATTCTATTATTCCAAATGGAATACAATAAGCGTCTTGATGATTTGAGGTGGTCTTAATGACATTTCAATTCCGAACGATATTATTGATCGGTTTGGTGGTAGCACTAATCCAATTGATTTGGAAGACGTTCATGAAGACGATACACAAAACTATCATTGGCTCTAGCACTAAAACGAAAAGCCACCAAACAAAAGGCTAAGTGCTTACAAGACATTTTGAGTTCTTGCCATTGGTAAACTAGTGGACGGAGTCAGCGAGTTCAAAGCACAATGTAAACACTATTAGGAGAAGTTTGCTTGGCATAAGGAGATAGACACGACCCATCTAAACAGACACTTCAAAAAGTGTCGATACAAACATGGAGATTTGGATACAAATCAGGTACAACTCCAGTTTAGATCTCCGAGAGCCGGGTCCAGTAGTTCCACTCTCAACAACTGGATATATTCACAAGAACTCATGCGCCACGAAGGACTGCTGAAATTGATTGCAAATGTCGAGTTTTCACTATGCTTAGTAGACAATCCTCATTGGACGAAATTTGTCCAAAAATATCTCCAACCCAGGTATGTTAATATTTCTAGAAATATACTTCGTAAAGATACTATTGTTAGATATAATACAAAGAAAGAAGCTATTATTAATAATATTAATAATGACAACGGTGTTGTAGCTTTTACATCAGACTTATGGACAGATTGTAATAAAAAAAGATACATGGTTGCAACTGCACACTATATTGATAATAATTGGATAATGCATAAAAAAATAATAGCATTTAAACAAATAGACTATCCTCATAATTGAAATAATATTTATCAAGTTTTATTAGGTGTGTTACATGAATTTAAATGTGATTCTAAGGCTCGTAGTTTTACATTTGATAATGCGGACCCAAATAATATAGTAATTGAAAAATTAATACAATATTGTAATCCAGTTTTGATAGTATTTTATTTCATATTAGATTTATGTATGTCATGTATTTAATTTAATTGTATAATATGGATTAAAATTTATACAACATCAATTAGAAAAAGTTAGATATGCTATTAATTATATTTTGGTATCACCATTAAGAAAACAAGTGTTTGTTTGCTCTATGTACGAGAAAATGGGCTGCAATCAAAAGTTTTACAAGCGATATTGTTAATAGATGGAATTCAACATATCTTATGCTTGAATCGTGTGAAGGTTATGAAGATTGTATTCTTGTCTATTATAATGGCCAACACTCACGCATTTCGAGAATATGATTTAGAATTACATGATTGAGAAATATGTGGTCATATTAGAAATTTTTAAAAGTTTTTACAACGCAACAATTGCATGTTATGGTATGTATTACCTAACTACTCCACTTGTTTTAAATCATTTCTATTATATTGGTAACAATTTTAATATGTATAAAATTTTGTTCTTTTACTATTATACTACATGTTATAGAAGCTAAATTTAAGAAATATTGGAAACAATTGCCTATGTTATTTCCATTAGTATGTATCATGGATCATCGACTTAACTTAGAGGTGCAAAGTAACAATAATGACAATTTCATATAAATTAACTTACGAAAATCTAGTCATGTGTGCTAATTTTGAACAAACTTTATGTTATATGTATGGCGTCTATGTTGAAAAGGCCGGTCTGAGCGTTGTCGCGACCTCTAATCCAACATATACTTCATCATCGACCGATGACATTGACTTATGGGTTATGTCGGTACACATAGGAGTGGTCAAGGTCAACAATTATTTAGTTCTTCTTATAATTCTCCTATTCTCGGTTCTAATGATACACCTTGTAGAGTTAGTTAGGTATTTTGCACATGATGTGCTTAGTATGTTAGATGACGAAGAAAATTTTTTTTGATATACTACGATGGTGGAGACAACATCAGCGTAGTTACCCAATTCTTTCAAAAATATCGTGATCTACTAATACCTCAAGTCTCAAGCTGTAGCATGGAGGCGTATTTAGTACAAGTGGCGGGGGTTTTATCCGATGTCAGTCAAGACTCAAAGTCGATATTTTAGAAAGCTTATTGTATCTAAAGGATTGGAATGGCGCTTGAACTCCGAATCAAGACAAAGTGGACAAAATAATGTCCGAAGAACTTGAAAGATTTGAATATGGATTAATCATATTAAGTAGTAAGTATTATTTTGCATTAGTATTTATGTATTTGATATTTTTTCTTATTTTAATAAAAAAAATTGTACACGTAACATCTTGTTAGTGCACAATTTTAACTTCTGCCAACTTTTAAAGTAGTCGGTCCCAAACTCGAAAAAGGAGAAGAGTTTTAAATCTTGAATTTTTAACATAAATGATTCTCGATATGGTATTTATTTTTATTTTCAAATTTAAAAAAAAAAGAGAGGAGGTATTAAATATTTAATTTTTAACATAAAGGATTCTCGATATTGTATTTCTTTTTATTTTCAAATTTAAAAAAAAAAAAAAACAAAAAATAGTTTTAAATCTTTAATTTTAATATAAAGATAAAGGATTCATTTCTCGATATTGTATTTCTTTTCTATTTTCAAATTTTAAACAAACAAAAATTTAGGGTCGAGTCGAGCTCGGCTCATTAAGTTCGACCCAGCGAGCTCGTGGTGAACCGAGGAACAAAACTCGAGAGTGGAGGCGAGGCGAGCACAGCTCGTCCAGCTCGTCTTTATGGACCGAGTCGGCTCGGCTCAACACGTTGCCATGCCTACTACATATTACTATTCTACATCTGTTTTAATCATATCTTGATTATCACCGGGAGTGGACACGGAAGAAAGAAGTCCGCAACTATTTTCTGATCTTCACAAGGCTGTTGCGGCATAGGTGCTAAGAGGAGAAAAAATATTTATCATCAATTGGCGTCGTGCAGCGGGAAACCACACAAAAGTCATGGCTCGAACTAGAAGAGCTAGGAATGTAACGCTCTATCAGCCCCCATCGGGGATGTAGACACCAAGTCTAATGCCGCCACTAATCACCCATAACAAGAATTTGCCTCCACCGCTCAACTTGCGGCACTGCAAGCTCAGGTGGCGGCCTTAACGACTCTACTCCAAGATCGGAACGCTGCTGTTTCTCAGCCACCATAGGATCCTAGCCTTTAGCCGGTAGGATCATTACCACTAGGGGCTCCGCCCCAGGGTCCTAGCCCTTAACCGGTAGGGCCCTTACCGCTAGAGGCTCATTCCTAGGCTCCTAACTTTCCAGCAATGGAAACACTGCCAACTGTAGCTCCAACACTGGCTCCACCTTCTACACCCCACTTCTATTAATTGACATCTACTCCAAATCCACATGCGGGGCAACCGTCATGTGTGTCCATGCCTATGCTAGTTGAGACACCAGTGTTAAGCCGAACAGCAATTAGAAGACATGATGGGTCGCCAAAATAATTGAGGCTATGTCTAAGAAAATTAGTAGGCAACAATATAGGGTGTTGGAAGAATATCCTTTTTCCACAAAGTGATGGCGGTCCCTTGCCACAAGACTTGAACGACCCGAAGATGGAGAAGTATGACGGATCTCGATCCATGTCGATCACCTTAGAGCTTTTTTCGACTTGATGAGGTTGTGAGCTACCCACAGTGTAATTATATGTAGGGCTTTCCGCCAACACTTAGGCGGGAGGCCGAAGCTGGTAGCCACCATTTTCCCAAAATTGATCCGTACATTTGACAATTTTTCATGAGTTTTCTTTGCATAGTTTGCTAGCAACAAACGTCTAAGAAAATTGTCATTGATCTGATGCAATTGACCCGGACAAGGATGAGCTGTTGAAAGATTTCATTGTCGGGTTCAACGAGAGCCACAATGGAATCGAGTTACGTAGATATCGATTGTAGTCACCGCCGTGATAAGTGGAACTCGAAGTCGTCCTTTAAAATGTCACTCTCAAAAACCCATTGGATACGATGCATGAGTTGTTAAAGAGAGGATAAGTATGTGGTCATGAAGAAGCATATATCTCATTACCAAAAGCATGAAATATCGAAAGAACACAGAATCTAACAAAAGAACTACTCGGGACGAGTCCGAACATCGAGATGATAAAAGCGAACAAAAATGAGCCATGTGAGGCGGATAAATAATAAAGGGTACCAAAAAGGATCGGGCTGGTTGGGAAGTCCTAGTGCACCTACTAGACCCGACACATGACAAAAATATTCTCAACTCTTGGCCGTCAAATGAGGCGACAAGCACTTAGATTAAAAAAAATCAGCGAGGCGAGCTCACCCAGAGCGAGGCAAGGCGAGCCGAGGCTTTAAAAAAAAATCAACCTAGGCGAGCACACCCAGGCAGGCGACCTCGCCCAGCGGAGGAGAGCTCACCCAAGCCGAAAGGTCGTGCCGAGCCAAAGCTTAAAAAATCAAGGCGATGAGTCCTATTTAAAAAAATAAAGTCGAGGCGATGAGTCACATGCGAAAACAAGGCTAGGCGATGAGTTATACACGAAAACAAGGCTGGGCGATGAATCATGTCGAGAAAACAAGGCTGGGCGATAAATCACATGCGAAAACAAAACAAGTTAATGAGCTATGTTTAAAAATTAAGGCGATGGTCCACAATCCAGAAAAACAAAGAGATGACTTTTGTCCAGAAAAACAAGCGATGTGCCCTGTTAGAAAAAAAAAAGGCGATGAGCCTCTATCGAAAAAGTTAGAGAGGAACATGTGTAGTAGATTATGTCTACTTCTCATTGACAACGATCTATGAAAAGTAGTCTATGGAAAGTAGAGGGCTTATGATGATAGAAATAATGACGGTACTTAATATTTTTTGTTAATGGTGGCACGTCTTGCACGCCCGCCTCATGCTTTCGCTCGCCTTGTTGGTCTCATAAATGCACGCTTCGACGGATAGGCTGCAATAACCCGACTATCATTAGGTTAGCGGATAGGCGACCCGTAGAATGACAATTACCACCAGTTATTGTGAAGGCGAAACTTACTAGCAATTGGAAGATGAAACATCCTCATTAACTCTAATAATGAGGAGATGAAGGACACACACTATTAAGGACCATTAAAGGCTATAACTACGAGTTATCCCTATAAATAGAGGCCAACCCCAAAGTAAAAAGACAACTCTTATACACTCGATATTACTATTATGTACATCTGTTTTAATCATATATTGATTATCACATTAGAGTGGACATGGGGGAAAGAAACCACGTCATTATTTTGCGGGTCTCCACCTCTGCTGCCTGTAGTGTTAGAAGGAGGAGATAATATTTATCATCAGTTTCTTTTCATGCTTAAAAAATAGTGGCGTTTTTAAGCAACAAAAGTATTGATTATCTTGAATATATATTTATTTATAAAAATTAATGTTAATTAAATTAATAGTTGATTTAATTTAAAAATTATAAAGATATATTATTGGAATCAAATTAAAATTTTAGTTATTTATATCGAATCAATAATCAAACCTGAATTTGGTTATAGTTCAATTGGATTAGTTGTGAGAAAAAAGTGGGGAAATGTTAGAAGAAAAATAAATAATTTAAGAAGAATTATTAAAGTTTTCATGCATTACGGTAGGAATCAATAACTAGTTATATTTTTACTAAGGGTGTGTTTGATTGGTAGGCTTGGAAAAAGGGTGGAAAATGAAAATATTTTACATGGAGTGGGAAAATAAATTAGCTATCTAGGTAAGAAAAAATTTTTGAAAGAAAACAAATTAAATGCTTTAAATCTTTGTCACACCAGAAAATGTATTTTCTTTTCATGCCTTGATGAAATATCAAAGTGGAAAAATAAAAGTGTTGGATTTGTGACATTTTAGTGGAGTGACATTTTCCATGGAAAATGTTTGAATCAAACACACCCTACGGAGCATTAAAATAGGTGCAATAGGGGTAAGTGTGGGACCCAACACAATCAATTGTTGAAAAACAAGAACAACTGGGGTCACGTGTGGCGGGCCTTGGAGAGTCAACCCCCCCGCCCCGGCCCAGAAACAACGGGTGCGGCGTTTTGATGAATGGGAATCAATAGTTAATAAAGTCAACATTACTACAAATCTCAAAGACGAGTACTACGTTGATTTGTTGTCTTTTACTTTCTTTTTCCCCAAGAAAATTCAAATTAATTAAGGAAACAATAATCGTATGAGTGAGCTGTATAAGATTGCATGCACAAATTTTTAGGAATTTATTTTTTGTTCTTGTTCTTTCATCTCATAAATTTGATAGATTACAAAATGCTCCCATTATATCATACGTCAAAACATTATTACATAGATTGTTATTTAGGTAGAGCGAATATTGAAATCTTTTCGATCTGCGTAACGTTAATGTCTAATGAATGAGCGTTCGAGTTAATTGATGCCGATTCATTTTATGTATTTCTATCTAAGTGAATTTTATTTTATTAAAATAAAACTAGAAATATATATTCGGTGTATTGACTTTAATATAATTAATAGAGAAAAAATAGGTAATAAAATTTATTAGTTGTTAAATCTTATTAATCTAATGAACTAAAAGTATTACCAATTCAACATCTTCTACAAAATCTAGATGTCAAGAGAAAGAAAGCGAAATAAGGAGAGAGTGTAGAAAGATGAAATAGAATAAAAAATAGAATAGAGATATAGACACTATCTAATAAAAAAAAATAAGTGAAAGTTGTCACAACAAGATGTAAAAAACTAATCACCACATCAATAAATGTTACTGGCATCAATTTTGTCTCCTACATGTCATCACGTCAACTAGACGTTGTTGCGTTGGAGATCTTTCTAAAAGCTACATAAGTAAAACAATTAGCCATAATGGTAATAAATTATGCTGCCATAATAATCGTTACAAGGAAAGATGTGCGCGATCGAGGGAAAATGTTGAATTTGAGATTATATTGCAAAATTTCATGGCTATTGTGTTGGAAAAAAACAAAAACAAAAAACAAAACAAACTTTTGTTCCACACTGAGGACCATGATCCAAGAAATCCAGAGAGATGTTAGAGTCATGAGTCAACCTAGATTATCGACCTATTTCATATTATAAAGTCTAAACTTCCTAAAAGTTTGTATGGTTTATATAAAATTAATTATAGGAAGATTAGTTAATTGTGTTCCTTGATTTCAGGCCAACACACATTAATACCAATAACATTGTGTTTTGCAACATGGCATCCAAAGTTTGTAGCCTTGTGAGTCGTGACTAATAAATTCGATTGTGTTGACTAATTATCAGTAACATGTTGCCTACTTGAGTTCTTTTTTGAAAAAAATAATTACTCACGTTTAAGTTTTTATTGACCGAAGGACAAAACTTTGGCCTTTGGGATCCTTGAGGAGATATGGATTCCTTATTAGAAAATGTATAAACGTTATTGGATGGCGTGGTGATATAATCTATTATTTACTTGTAAATAATGTTGGAACATTAATTTTTTTTTTTTGTGATGAGTATTGTTGAGCATGCATTAGTCGGTCTAATTTGCTTTTACACCTCTAAATTGATTAGATTTTCGATACAATTGTTGTTAATAAATTCAAATTCAATTTAGTTTCTTATATGTTATCCGAGGAGGCTATGCCATTTTTTGCAAAATTTGCAACCTGCTAGCATATTGCATCTCTAGTTTGTGCTTATATCATGGCTGCGTGGGCAACAAATTACAAGAATTCTCAAATTAGGCATCGGTTATCTAAAGTGTAAAATAAATTGACTCATGAGATCAAGTATGACCTAGCCACCAAACGTATGAACATGAATAAGCACATATTTGAGTATATTTTAAGTATCGAACCCTCTCTTTTTTGTGACTAAAAAATAAACAAATTATGAGTTCTACGTAATAGTTATGATTCTTATTTTGTTCTACTTTCTAAAAAAGTAATTTTTAAACATAATCAAACAAACTAACAAGGCTCAAGGTTTTAAGGTCTAAGGTCCATGCAAGCAAGCCTTTGTTGGCCCAAAAGTTTGGCCTTTTGGAGTTAAGGTAACTTTAAGTTTTGAATTTTGAATTTTTAATTTTTAAAGTTTATTGTAAAGTATGAATAACTTTCTCATCTCCCTAGCATGATGTGATATTGACTAGGCTTATCGCGGAGGTCATCCTATTTTATTTGGGTCCAGTTTGACAAGAGTCTATTTTTTGTAAAAAGTTGAAAAAGCAACTTTTTTTATTATTCAAAAATACATCACTTTCTTGATTTGATTTAAAAATCGCCATTTCATTAAAAACAATATTTTATAATGTGGAATAATGATGTGGCGTTTATTTATTGTATAGTAGTCTATGTCTTTATATAATATTCACTTTAGTCCTTATATTTTTAATTATATTTCAATTAAGTCATCCAAAATTACATCTTAGGTCTTTAATCTTTTACATTTTACACTTTAGTCCCCAAATTTTTAATTATCTTTCAGTTAAATCCTCTAAAAATTGCATCTTAGGTCCTTCAACTTTTTATATCTTTATACTTTGGTCCCTAAATTTTTAATTATCTTTCGATTAAGTCCTCTAAAATTTACATCTTAGGTCCTTCAACTTTATACATGTTCAAATTTTGGTCCTCCGGATCCTTGATTTTGTGACCAAAATAAGTGTAATTTTAGTGGTCGAAATAAGTCTGGCTTTTCAATTAAATCTTTGACTTTCACGACAATTTTCATCTAAGCGAACAAAATAAATATTTGTATACTATTTTAAATTATGGAAACACATATGTTACATTAATTTAAATTAGATTAACACGATGTTACCACCACCAACTATCATATTTGTATACTATTTTAAATATAATAATAATTATAATCATATTTTACAATTTATTTTCTTTGATAATTGTTTAAAAATACAGATATTTTCATAAAATCAATATTTTATTTTTTCATCTCGAAAAATAATATTTTTACACGAGTAACATATATGTTATTTCATTATTTTCATTGAAATTAATATATTATAATTTACTCATTTTATTATTTTTTAAAAATATATTATTTTTATTTAAAATTAATATTTTAATTTTAATTGAAAAACAATATTTTTCATGGGTAAAATATATATTACTATATGTTACTATATATTTACTTCTTCATATTTCATTAAAATCAATATTTTACCATTTCTCTAATTTTATAAATTTTTTAAACATATATTATTTTAATTTAAAATCAAAATTTCAATTTTCATTTTAAAAAATATTTTATACTAATAACATATATGTTACTATGTGTTACTGCTCATTTGCAATAAAATCAATATTTTATAATTATTTAAAAAATTAAATTATATTTCTTTAAAATTAAAATTTCAATTTTTTTATTTTAAAACAATATTTTACGAATATATATGTTACTTCCTCATTTTCATTAAAATCAATATTTTACCATTTCTCTATTTTTTATAAATTTTTAAAAATACATTATTTTCATTTAAAATCAATATTTCAAATTTTCATTTAAAAAATATTTTTATAGTAGTAACATATATATTACTACGTATTACTTGCTCATTTGCAATAAAATCAATATTTTATAATTATTTTAAAAAATACATTATTTTTCTTTAAAATTAATATTTCAATTTTTTTTTTGTTTTAAAACAACTTTTTTTTACGGGTAACATATATGTTACTATATATATTTACTCTATGTTACTTCCTTATTTTCATTAAAATCAATATTTTACCATTTCTCTATTTTTATAATTTTTTAAAATAAATTCTTTACATTTAAAATCAATATTTCAATTTTTCATTTAAAAACAACATTTATCTTATAATTTATCTCCTTGTAAATATTTTTTAAAAACTACATTAGTTTGGTCTAAAATCAAATATTTCCAAAGTTTAATTTTGAAAACAATATTTTACGTGGGTAACATATATGTTACCATATTTGTTAACATATATTACTTTCTCAATTTCATTAAAAATCAATTTGACACGGGTAACATATATATTACCACATGTGTTATCCAATATTCTTCCTCATTTTCACTTTACAATTGTTATTTTATGATTTATCTCATTATAGATATTTTTAAAAAATACATTAGTTTAAGTCCAAATCAAATATTTCCGATTTTTATTTTAAAAACAATACTTTTTACGTGGTTAACATATATATTACCGTGTTTGTTAACATATATTCTCTACTTCAATTTCATTAAAATCAATTTGACACGGGTAACACATATGTTACCACATTTGTTACTCTATATTACTTCTTCATTTTCAATACAATTCTTATTTTATGATTTATCTTTTTTGTAAATATTTTTAAAAAATACACTAGTTTAGTCCAAAATCAAATATTTCCAATTTTTATTTTTAAAATAATACTTTTTACGTGAGTAACATATATATTACCGTATTTGTTAACCTATGTTACTCCTCAATTTCATGAAAATCAATATTTTACAATTTATCTCTCTTTATAATTTTTTAAAAATATATTATTTCTATTTAAAATCGGTCTTTCAATTTTTTCATTTAAAAATAATATTTTACACGGTAACAAGCGAGTAACATATGTATTACCACGTGTTAGTTCTTTATTTTCATTAAAATTAATATTTTAAAATTTGTCTCTTTTTGTAATTTTTTAAAATATATTAGCATTTAAAATCAATATTTCAATTTTTTATTTAAAAACAACATTTTCTCATGGGTAACATATGTGTTACTATATGTTACTTCCTCGACTTCATTAAAATCAATAATTTATAATTTATCTTTTTTTATAGTTTTTAAGAAAATACATATTTTCATTTAAAATTAATATTTCATTTTTTTAAAACAACATTTTCTACGAAGTAACATATATGTTACTATATGTTACTTCTTCCTTTTTTATTAAAATCAATATTTTACAATTTCTAGATTTTTATAAATTTTTAAAAATACATTATTTTCATTTAAAATCAATATTTTAATTTTTCTTTTAAAACTACATTTTATACTAGTAACATATATGTTACTATGTATTATTTGCTCATTGCAATAAAATCAATACTTTATAATTATTTAAAAAATATGTTATTTTTCTTTAAAATTAATATTCAATTTTTTTAATTTTAAAAATTATTTTTATACGGGTAACATATATGTTACTATATGCTACTATATGTTACTTCCTCATTTTTCATTAAAATCAATATTTTCCCATTTCTCTATTTTTATAAAAAAAAAAATTTAAAAATACATTCTTTTCATTTAAAATCAAAATTTCAATTTTCATTTAAAACAACATTTTATACTAGTAATATATATGATACTATGTGTTACTTGCTCATTTGTAATAAAATCAATATTTTATAATTATTTAAAAATACGTTATTTTTCTTTAAAATTAATATTTCAATTTTTTTTATTTAAAACAACATTTTTACGGTAACATATATGTTCTTCCTCATTTTACATTAAAATCAATATTTTACCATTTTCTATTTTATAAATTTTTTAAAATACGTTATTTTCATTTAAAATCAATTTTTCAATTTTTCAATTAAAAAAAATTTTTATAGTAGTAACATATATGTTACTATGTGTTACTTTCTCATTTGTAATAAAATCAATACTTTATAATTATTTAAAAAATACGTTATTTTCTTTAAAATTAATATTTCAATTTTTATTTTAAAACAACATTTTACGGGTAATATATGTGTTACTATATATTATTTCCTCGTCTTCATTAAAATCAATAATTTATAATTTATCTTCTTTTTATAGTTTTAAGAAAATACATTATTTTCATTTAAAATTCATATTTCAATTTTTTTTTTAAATAACATTTTACACAAGTAACATATATGTTACTTCATCATTTCATTAAAATAAATAATTTTTACACATGAACATATGTGTTTCTTATTACTAATCGCCTTCTACCTTATGCTTTACTATATACCAACACAACCACCACTACAACCACAATCGTGTTCAAATCCGCTACTCCCATCACAACTATAATCACATTCATCACAAATGTGGTATCACATGTGTTACCATATTTTAAATTAAGATAACAGTGTTAGCAACACTGCAAACAATTCTTCTTTGTTTCACCACTATTAATTTAAATTAAAGTAACACATGCGTTACTATAATAAAAATTAGAATGTAACACTTGTTATTACAATCACTACAATTTTCTCTCACTACTACGTGGCTCTAGCACCACCATTTACATGTAACATATGTGTACTTACATGTTATTTTTAATGTCTTCATTAAAATCGATAATTTATAATTTATCTTCTTTTTATAGTTTTAAGAAAATACAATATTTTCATTTAAAATCCATATTTCATTTTTTAAACAACATTTTTTACCGAGTTACATATATATTAACTTCATCATTTCATTAAAATTAATAATTTTTATACTAGTAACATTTCTATTACTTATTATCAATCGTCTTCTACTACTACTACTACCGTTAAGTCTTATACCACCACCACCACAATCGTGTTCAAATCCGCTACCAATATCCACAACTATAATTACATCTATCACAAATGTGGTATTACATGTGTTACTATATTTTAAATTAGGATAACACAATTGTTACTACTACCAACAACTGTTTCACCACTACTAATTTAAATTAAGGTAACACATGGGTAACATATATGTTACTATGTTATTTCTTCATTTTTCATCAAAATCAATATTTTACAATTTCTCTTTTTTAATAATTGTTTTAAAAATATATTATTTTCATTTAAAATCAAATTTTCAATTTTTTCATTTGAAAACAAATTTCAACATGTGCAACATATGTGTTATTTCATCATTTTCATTAAAATCAATACTTTACAATTTATATCCTTCTATAATTTTTTGAAATACATTAGCTTGATTTAAAATCAATATTTCAATTTTTTTTATTATTTAAAAAGCAACTTTTTGTACGGGTAACATATGTGTTCAAATCCACTACCACTATCCACAACTATAATCACATCCACCACAAATATAGTAACACATGTGTTACCATATTTTAAATTAAGATAACACAAGTGTTCTTATATATTATTTCATCGTCTTCATTAAAATCAATAATTTATAATTTATAATTTATCCCTTTTTATAGATTTTAAGAAAATACCTTATTTTCATTTAAAATTCATATTTCAATTTTTAATTTGAAAACAACATTTTTTACACGAGTAATATATATTACTTCATCATTTTATTTAAAATGGTAATTTTACAATTAATCTCTTTACGTAATTTTTTAAAAATTCAATAGCTTCATTTAAAATCAACATTTAAAATTTTTATTTAAAAACTACATTTTACATGGATAACAATGTGTTATCTTAATGTGTTACTATATGATATTTCTTCGTTTTCATTAAAATCAATATGTTACAATTTATCTCATTTTTATAGTTTCTAAGAAAATACATTATTTAATTTAAAATTAATATTTCAATTTTTTCATTTAAAAATAATATTTTACGAGTAACATACATGTTACCATATGTTATTCACCATTTTCATTAAAATCAATATTTTTTACATTATATCTCATTTAATAAATTTCAAAAAATTATATATATTTTTATTTGAAAACAACATTTTTACATGGTAACGTATGTTATTCTTATTACTAATCACCTTCCACTACCATTGTCACTATCACTCACCTTATCCCATCAACCATGCCACAACCGATTTCAAATATCTTTCCACCATCTATAACCATATCACCTTCACAACAATCCGAAGTAACACAAATGTTACCCTAACCAAATTAAAATAACACGTGTCGGTAAATGGGTAAAACATGTGTTATCATCACCACCATATTTCTCTTTCCACCAATAACATTGATCCACCACCACTATTACCTTAAATTAAAGTAACATATGTGATACTTGTTGGGTAACACGAATCACCACCACCACTACCACCACATGTGGCCCACCAACAATTCCCGTTATCACCACCAACATCGGTAGCCAAAAGCTACCACCTTCAATATCAACAACCTCTATCAAATCGCCATTACATAATCACCACATTTTTTTTTGAGACATCACCACAACTCGGATATAAAATTGGAGAAATCAAATAATGAGAAAAAAGGGCTTGAGTTCGACCGATCAAATTTTTGAAAGTTGATTATCAAACTCTTGATCAATATGTGTATATATAATTTATCGTAATATGTAGTGAGAGAAAATCGATAAATACCATACCGAACTACAAAACACTCAAAAATATCTATAGAAATTGATAGATGTATATATAATTGATGAGTAATATGCGGTGAGAGTATGAATTTTAGGAAGAGGAGAAATGAATACCCAATGTTGGAGAGCTTTGGTTGGAAGAATGCGAGGATTGGATTAGGGTTTTGGAGTGAAAAGTTGTGGGTATGTGAAAAACTACTAAGAAGCCATGGTTTTGGAGTTATTTCGATATTTGCCATTGAAAATGGTGTGTAAAACGAGGGATTTTTAATAGAGTATTTTTTATATAGGGTAAGAATAAAAATTTTTAAAAAAAAAGTATATTTCAATTTTTATAAAAAAAAAAAGTATATGAGCTATTTATCCCTTTATTTATCTAATCAAATTTCACTTCTTGAGAAAAAAATGTTCACATACTGTTTTCATTGATTTTCATTGAAATCTCAAAGCTCTTTATAAAGAGAAACACATTTAGAATATGTTTTCACTTCAAATTAGGATGCAAGTAAATAATCTTGAAGCTAATTTACTCAAATCAAGTTTGATGCGAGAACGAGCTCACATTGTCTATAAAAAATATATTTATGTCGAGTTGAATTCAACCATTCTCGTTTATGATGTTTATTACATTGGAAAATTTTATTAAAATTTGTCAAAATCAAAAGATGTACCAATTGTTAAAAGAAAAATATGTGATATTATATTATATTTTATTTGGTGAACAAGTTTCCAAATCTTAGAACATCGACAATCGAAACTTGGAAGAAATTTAGATCATACATTAATTATAAATTGACGTATTTTTTCTTTTTTGAGTACGTGACTTGAGAGTTTTTTGAGAAGAAAATTGTAAATCTAGCATCCTAGTTGTTTTTATTATTCTCCTACAAATAGTATAAATTGGTGGGTGTGGTAAAGTTTAAGATATTATTTTTCTTAAGATACTTAGGGAATTTGGGTTAGTAAAATCTATGTAATTGTAATAATTTTCCATATAGTGAAAAACATTGATAGCTTCATAAATTTTTTCTATCTTTTATATATTTATATATATTTTTGTTTCATTATTTTTTTCTAAACAAATATCTTGTGATAATAAAAAAATTGGTTTCAATTTAGAAATGTGGTATCGAGAGTCATGTCGTTCGAATGTTGGTAGCCTGAAGAAGATATATCTATCAAATATGGCGTAGAAATTTGTGAAAAGAATCAATTTTGGTACAAGTACAAGTCGAGGATGTTTTAATTCGATCTAGACTTGCACGGAGTTTTGAAAAGGAAACCAACCCCTTATTTTTGACAAAAATATGATAAATCCAATATGTGCGATGAGGTTTGGGAAGATTTAGATTTGAAAGGCTGCAAGTACTATACGTCTTTGTTTAGCTAAAATGCTCTTGCAAATATTTATGGAATATCATTTGTAAAGGAACTTTGGGAATAATTTGGACAGTTGTATCAAACAAAGAATCTTTAAATCGGTTGTACTTGAAGGAACAATTTCATTTTTGCGAATGAATGCGGTACAAAAATTTCAAACTACATGAGTGTTCTCAATGAGATTGTTTACGAGCTGGAGGCTATTGGAGTTAAAATTGATGATGAGGATAAAAGCGTTAAGACTAATATGACCTCTTCCATCCTCCTATAAACAAATCAAACCAATTTTGATGTATTGGAAAGAGCGTAAATTTTGAAGAAGTTACAAATAAATTAATTTTACGAAGAAAGAAGGTTGAATGATGAAATAATATTTCATCTGAAAACTTCATTACTTGTTCTTTGAAAAAAGAAGAAGAATAACTTTATGAAAATAAAGGTATCTTGTTGGAACTGTGGGCAACTTGGTCGCGTAAGGAGAAATTGTCTAAAGGTGGAGCGTGACATCGCCAAACCCGCTTCAATATCATATACCTTAATAAGTCTCTTTTATGGGAGACGATGATGTCGCTTGAGTAAATATTTACGTATAAGTGGCATGTGTTAGTTGTCATGA
Organism: Forsythia suspensa; assembly: GCA_023638005.1. NCBI lineage: Eukaryota > Viridiplantae > Streptophyta > Magnoliopsida > Lamiales > Oleaceae > Forsythia > Forsythia suspensa. The sequence continues at coordinate 29,619,644 of CM042674.1, read as the reverse complement.
TAGAAGATGTGCTATTACTAACGGGTCCATGTGTTTGCATCCACGGTATTGGCTTGATATTAATGTAAGGTGTGTGGTAGAATTGATGTCGATGGTTGATAAACTTTCGAGAAAAGTCAAGCAAGAGAGTTGCACCATAATATTTCACAAAATTTATTTGACATGAGCCGATGAAATTCTTAGAATTTGTTAATTCTAAGTGATTATACTTATAATGTGTATGTTAATTCTCTTTTTAAATTGTGATTACAGCCAAAGTGCAGACATCACCACAACTCGGATATAAAATTGGAGAAATCAAATAATGAGAAAAAGGGCTTGAGTTCGACCGATCAAATTTTTGAAAGTTGATTATCAAGCTCTTGATCAATATGTGTATATATAATTTATCGTAATATGTAGTGAGAGAAAATCGATAAATACCATACCGAACTACAAAACACTCAAAAATATCTATAGAAATTGATAGATGTATATATAATTGATGAGTAATATGCGTTGAGAGTATGAATTTTAGGAAGAGGAGAAATGAATACCCAATGTTGGAGAGCTTTGATTGGAAGAATGCGGATTGGATTAGGGTTTTGGAGTGAAAAGTTGTGGGTATGTGAAAAGACTAAAGAAGCCATGGTTTTGGAGTTATTTACGATATTTGCCATTGAAAATGGTGTGTAAAACAGGGATTTTAATAGAGTATTTTTTATATAGGGTAAGAATAAAAATTTTTAAAAAAAGTATATTTCAATTTTTTATAAAAAAAAAGTATATGAGCTATTTATCCCTTTTATTTATCTAATCAAATTTCACTTCTTGAGAAAAAAATGTTCACATACTGTTTTCATTGATTTTCATTGAAATCTCAAAGCTCTTTATAAAGAGAGAAACACATTTAGAATATGTTTTTCACTTCAAATTAGGATGCAAGTAAATAATCTTGAAGCTAATTTACTCAAATCAAGTTTGATGCAGAAACGAGCTCACATTGTCTATAAAAATATATTTATGTCGAGTTGAATTCAACCATTCTCGTTTATGATGTTTATTCATTGGAAAATTTTATTAAAATTTGTCAAAATCAAAAGATGTACCAATTGTTAAAAGAAAAATATGTGATATTATATTATATTTTATTTGGTGAACAAGTTTCCAAATCTTAGACATCCTGACAATCGAAACTTGGAAGAAATTTAGATCATACATTAATTATAAATTGACGTATTTTTTCTTTTTGAGTCACGTGACTTGAGAGTTTTTGAGAAGAAAATTGTAAATCTAGCATCCTAGTTGTTTTATTATTCTCCTACAAATAGTATAAATTGGTGGGTGTGGTAAAGTTTAAGATATTATTTTCTTAAGATACTTAGGAATTTGGGTTAGTAAAATCTATGTAATTGTAATAATTTTCCATATAGTGAAAAACATTGACATTCATAAATTTTTTTCTATCTTTTATATATATTTTTGTTTCATTATTTTTTCTAAACAAATATCTTGTGATAATAAAAAAATTGGTTTCAATTTAGAAATGTGGTATCGAGAGTCATGTCGTTCAGAATGTTGGCGCACAGAGAAGATATATCTATCAAATATGACGTAGAGAAATTTGACGAAAGAATCAATTTTGGCTGCAAGTACAAGTCAAGGATGTTTTAATTCAGTCTAGACTTGCACAGAGTTTTGAAAAGGAAACCAACCCTTATTTTTGACAAAAATACTGATAAATCCAATATGTGCAATGAGGTTTGGGAAGATTTAGATTTGAAAGCTGCAAGTACTATACGTCTTTGTTTAGCTAAAAATGCTCTTGCAAATATTTATGGAATATCTGTTGTAAAGGAACTTTGGGAATAATTTGGACAGTTGTATCAAACAAAGAATCTTTTAAATCGGTTGTACTTGAAGGAACAATTTCATTTTTGCGAATGAATGCAGGTACAAAATTTCAAACTACATGAGTGTTCTCAATGAGATTGTTTCGAACCGGAGGCTATTGGAGTTAAAATTGACTGATGAGGATAAAGCGTTAAGACTAATATGACCTCTTCCATCCTCCTATAAACAAATCAAACCAATTTTGATGTATTGGAAAGAAAGCTAAATTTTGAAGAAGTTACAAGTAAATTAATTTCTAAAGAAAGAAGGTTGAATGATAGAAATAATATTTCATCCGAAAACTCTTACTTGTTTGAAAAATAGAAGAAGAATAACTCTATGAAAATAAAGGTATCTTGTTGGAACTGTGGGCAACTTGGTCGCGTAAGGAGAAATTGTCTAAAAGGTAGAGCATGCCTACTAACCGCTTGAAACGACATGCATAATATGTCTCTCTCTATGGGAGATCATGATGTCAACAGTGAGATATTTACATTCTTCGTAGCATACCGCCACATGATAGAGAATGTGTTATTACCAGTAGGTCCACACATGTTTGCATATCAGCATCAAGTTCTGACATTAATATAAGGTTTGTAGTAACTGATGTTCACTTGCCAACGAACTTTAGGTAAGTCACAAAGGAGTTGCACCATAATTTTTCAAAGACATTTATTCGGACACGACCGATGAAATTCTTAGAATTTGTTTATTTCTATGATTATACTTACATGATGGAGTATGTTAATTATCTATTTTGAGAATCGATTTCAAGTTTATGAAATTTTCAAGTATCACATTAAGAAACAAGAAGAGATTTATCGAAGTTTTGGCTCTTCTTTACAATGTGGATATCATGTGACATTCTCCCAAAACTTGTCAAAATCTAAGTACGTGAATAAATCAGTTGGCAAGGAAAGACATTATATTACAATATATTATATTATATTTGGTAACTAAATCGGGATCGTGTTTCAAATCTCTACATACCTAAGAATTCGAAATCTGAAGAAATTTGAGGTCACAATGCTAACTATAAACTGACGCTTCTTCCTGTGCGTGCCTTATTTCGGAGTTCTTTCGTATATAAAAATCTATGTCCAGCATCCTAGCTCGTTTTTTGTGTTCTCTTTTGGGTTGTATAAATAGAAATTAGTTTTTCGTAAACTTGTAAGTATTATTATTTCTTAAAATACTTGAAGGTTCTGCATGTCGAAATCTATATTATTGTAGATGATTTTTATATATGAAATCTTCATCATCTATACTTCTTTTCATCTATTTTATATTTTTACGATTTCATTATTTTTCTCCTCGAACAAAGATCTTGGCTGGATAATAGTTAACTGGTCTCAATTTGAAATATACTTAATCTTATACATTTGTCATAGTTTAATTGTTTCATCCAACTCTACATAAATATCCAATTTGATTTGTGTTTTTCAAATAACCACCACAATGTTGAGAATGGCTAGGAAAAATAGTGGGAGACAAAAACCTTCCAAAAAAAAGAAAAGATAAATCTAGAATTGAGACCTTAGTCAAGAACTAATCGAATGTGATTGAAGTCAATTACGAGCTAATATAAATGACAAAAGCGGAAAGGTTTGAAGCCCCAAAAGAAGAAAAAAATAGAAAATACACATATTCAATAACGCTTTCTTGATTTACCTCTGGTCACTATTTAATGTTTGAACTTCCATTTATGACAACACGTACAAAGATAAGGGTGAGAAAAAAGAAACCAGTAAAACAATTAAAACAAAATTAATAGTATATTACAAAATTCATAGAATTATATAATAGATAATTATATGTCAGAACTTAGAACTTGGAATCTTACCTCATGACTTGTGTAATCGGTTTCAGAAACATATTTGTCGAAAATTAATTTATAAGAATCAATCAACAAAAATTAGTAGAGTAAATCTAATTTCATAATTTAACATCAATTTCCAAAAACAATTGAGGAAGTTTATATTTAGGTCAAATCTGCTTTCAAAAAATAGTTTTGATTTAACTTTATCGCTTAATCGGTTAAAACAATTCTTTAAAAGTTCTGAACCTTTAAGTGCATTCTTAATCAGATGAGTCTCGGCATCATCCTTCCATGTGTCATGCAATTATCGATGATGCTACGCCCGGCAGGATTATAATAATGGCTCTTAATTTATGATTGTATCATTATTCCTTCATCATATACCAAGACGTAAGAAAGAGCTCTAACATTAGGAAAATAAAACGTAGAAAATAGGAAGGTTAAAGAATAGATGTGTAGGATAACGAGTCTTTGATTTTGAAATAACTAAACGATTTACTTTTCCATTCCTTACAACAAATTGAGACTGAAGCTCGAATAATGGTTGTTGTAGGTTATTTGGATTTCCATTTTTATATAAACCAAAAACATTATATATTAAAAATAATTAGGTCTTCTCGTAACCTGGGCGTAGGTGACTCTAAGTTGCCTAATACCTTAGCGCTCTACATTTATCGATGATTTTCGAATGAAGAAAGACATGGAGTCATCAATAAAATCTTCTTTCAAAGAGTGACGACAAGACTCAATCTTGAATAGTTTAGTCTCATCTCTCACTATCTATGAAGTATTGCAATTAAGAAATAGAATTCTTCTTAAAAGAAGGATCGACTAGTAATTCATTACGATATATGTTTGTAAGCACAAAGCTTTTTATTTGTCATCTACTTATCCACTAAATTTCGACAAATTTCAAAAAATATCGAAATATCCAGTTCAGCGGAAAAAGAATATGCTTAGAACTAAATATTTCCTGTCCCTACTTTGATAAATCGATGCAGTGCGAACGTTTGAACTAAAATCGCTCCAACTTAAAATATGCCAAACCATACATCTTGCTAGGCTGCTTTCCATAGTATTCTACACTACCTTACTGTTCAGATCCTCTCTTTCTCCGCCCATCAGATCCTCTCTTTCTCCGCCCATCACTAGCAAGGTATTTCAGGGGTGTCAAATGGCAGGTAAAATTGAAATCTTGTCTTGTACTGTACTAATATTTCCCTCTGTGTAAATTTTAGTGTAATGGGTTTTGATGTTCTGGAATGGTGAATTTGTGAAAGGTGTTATAAGCAAATTGTAAGGATTTTGGTTAGTATTACTTATTGAAGAAAGTAAAGAAATGGGTGTGTGTGTTAGTTTCAAATCGCTATTCAGGTTATTTGATATTGACTACCTATAAAGATTCGATTTTAGGATGTTGGAGTGTTTGATGAATGCTTGGGAATTTCAAATGGATACATTGATTTGTTTATCAAGCGATTGTTGAATGACTAAACACTTAGTGAGTCATAAGCTTTTGTTTGTGAACTTTTTATGAAGTTTAAAATACCAGTATTTGATAAATGAATTAGAAAATTTAGAAACAAAGAGAAAATAGGAAAAAAGGCGAAGCTTATTTAGTTGAAAATTTTTTAAAGTATCGAGATGAAGAGTTGCGAGAAGAGATAATTGAGTTTTGAATTTTTTTGTCAATATGGAAATTGTTGGGATATTCTCTCAAAACTTGTCAAAAATCAAAAGATGCATAAATGTTAAAAAGGAAAAAATATTATATTATATTATATTTAGTATTAAAATTGAACAAGTTTCAAAATTTTGGACACCTTAGCTGATCAAAAATTGGAAGAAATTTATGTCATCGTTAATTATAAATTGACGTTTTTTCTTCTCTTGTGTACATGACTTGAGGATTTTTTTGAGATAAAAATTATAAGCTCTGCAGATCCAGTTGTTTTTTCTTTGTTCTCCTGGTGAATTGTACAAATAACCACCACAATGTTGAGAATTTTATTAGAAAATAATAACAAGGGGAATAGACGAAAACCTTCCAAAAAAGAAAAGATAAACTAATTGAGACCAATGAAGAACTAATCGAATGTGATTGAAGTCAATTACGAGCTAATATAAATGACAAAAGCGGAAAGGTTTGAAGCCCCAAAAGAAGAAAAAAAATAGAAAATACACATATTCAATAACGCTTTCTTGATTTACCTCTGGTCACTATTTAATGTTTGAACTTCCATTTATGACAACACGTACAAAGATAAGGGTGAGAAAAAAAGAAACTAGTAAAAACAATTAAAACAAAAATTAATAGTATATTACAAAATTCATAGAATTATATAATAGATAATTATATGTTAGAACTTAGAACTTGGAATCTTACCTCATGACTTGTCTAATAGGCTTCAGAAACATATTTGTCGAAAATTAATTTATGAGAATCAATCAACAAAAATTAGTGAATAACTTAATTCCACCAAATATCGACTTCAAAAAACAATTAAGGAAATTTATATTTAGTCAAATTCGTTTTCAAAAAATAGTTTTTACTTTAATTGCACATTTATCGATGAAATATTTTGGGATTTTATGTATTTCATTGCTATAGGGAAGACGAAGAAAGAGTTTCTAATATTAGAAAATAAACGAGAAAATAGAAGAAGAATAAGAATAGATGTGTAGGATACTGAGTTCTTGATTTTGAAATAATTAAACGATTTGTATTTTTCATTTTACAACAAATGATTTTGAAGTTTTATTGGACTAAGTTGTTGTAGGTTACTTGAATTTTATTTTTTATAACCAAAAAAATATTACATATTAAAAAAAATTAGGCCTTCTCAAAATCGGGCCCGTAGGCGACTGCCTAAGTTGTCTAATACCTTAAACCGACTCTACATTTATTAGTGATTTTCAGAATGAAGAAAGACACGGAGTCATCAATAAAATCTTCTTCCAAAGAGTGACGACAAGACTCAATCTTAGAATAGTTTAGTTCTCATCCTTCAATATCTTTGAAGTATTACAATTAAGAAATAGAATTTTTCTTAAAAGAAGGATCGACTTGTAATTCATTACAATATATGTTTGTGAGAACAAAGCTTCTTATTTGTCATCTACTTATCCACTAAATTTCGACAAATTTCAAAAAAATTATCGAATGCCACGAAAGGGTGAAAATAATAAAGAGATGGTGCAAGAGAAAATAAAACAAAAAATCTATGAAATATCCAGTTCAGCGGAAAAAGAATATGCTTACAACTAAATATTTCCTGTCCCCACTTTGATAAATCGATGCAGTGCGAACTTTTGAACTAAAATCGCATTCTAGGCCAACTTAAAATATGCCAAACCATACATCTTTGTTAAAGTACTTGCCACCTAATCACAATTAGGCTGCCTTCCATAGTATTCTACGCTACCTTACTGTTCAGATCCTCTCTTTCTCCGCCCATCACTAGCAAGGTATTTCGGGGTGTCAAATGGCAGGTAAAATTGAAATCTTGTCTTGTACTGTACTAATATTTCCCCCTCTGTGTAAATTTGAGTGTAATGGGTTTTTGGTGTTCTGGAATGGTGAATTTGTGAAAGGTGTTATAAGCAAATTGTAAGGATTTTGGTTAGTATTACTTATTGAAGAAAGTAAAGAAATGGGTGTGTATGTTAGTTTCAAATCGCTATTCAGGTTATTTGATATTGACTAGCTACAAAGATTCGATTTTTAGGATGTTGGAGTGTTTGATGAATGCTTGGGAGTTTCAAATGGATACATTGATTTGTTTATCAAGCGATTGTTGAATGACTAAGCACTTAGTGAGTCATAGTTTTTGTTTGTGAACTTATTTTATAAAGTTTAAAATACCAGTATTTGATAAATGAATTAGAAAATTTAGAAACAAAGAGAAAATAGGAAAACAAGGCGAAGCTTATTTAGTTGAAAATTCATTAGTAGATACAGATAATATATCCCGTCTTAAGCTCTATGAATGTAACCACGTGGTTCGTAACACTTTCTTTTATAGTTTAGATGATTGATTTGTTCACATTCTAATTTCTCGCAAAGATTTTATGATTTTATCATAATGCTTACTTTTATATATTTGTTCTTTATCATTCTGAATTACCTGCCGTTATGGAGAATGGCAATTAATTAATTGAGCGCTGAATCTTAAAAAGTTTAACTGGTTTTATGTTGCTCCTTAAATTTTTACTTCTCTCGCTTTGCGGCTATTTTCTAGCACTTAATTCTGGCCCCCTGCATTTCGTTTACCTTTTTAAACATTTTTCTTATAACTCCTGTTGATTCTATTTCATCGATTTCCTCTAATTTCTTGAGGTAATTTTCTTTATTTAATGACTGGAAATTCTAACATGAAGTTCCTATGTGTGATGTAACTATTTTACATAATTCTAGATGAAGTTGGATGCTTGATGGATCAGACAGAAAATATGTCCATAGTATAAATAGTTTATGAAAATTTTCTTCCACCTTTTAATTTAGTGGCATTAATTTCTTACACGATTTTCTTACTTGTAATGCAATTCCTTGATTAACAATGGTAGGCTGCGTGTGGTGCTTGATTTCTTACATATAAAAAAGTCCACGGCAATTTTCATATTTTAAGAAGTTGATATTGAAACTCCCCCCCAGGGGATGGGTGTGAGTGGGGGGGATAGTATTTTAAATCTTTGAATTCATATATACACCCCCATATATCTCTCGCCATCAACACAATATATTGGTGGCATTATGAAACTAATGTAAGACTTCCGGTGCTAATAACAACACTCGGTCAAAAAACAATGAAGATTATAACTTTTGATTAAGCTTTTACCAATAACAAGGTTGATAATAGTACAAACTTCACTTTTCGTGCAGCAATGTCAGGAAAGGTTGTCGAGCGTGTTCTGGTAGCACAGTGCTGCCAGAAGAATAGGCAGTTTAGAGCTGAATATGGGCAGCACCATTGTGCCCAATATAGACACAAATTGCTTCCCTTTGTAAGAGGGAAGTTGGCATGGAATCACATCTCAGCCATGCAACTGCACACGTTGTCAAAATTTAACCGAGGAATTATTTACTGCAATGGTCTGTTCTAGACTCTATTCAGGTCGATATTCAGATTCAACCTTACCTTTCTGTTCTTTGCAATACTCAAATGATCTAACCATTTGATAATGCCTCTTTCAAAATCTTCCCTGAAATTAATATTTGTTTGTCTACATTATAATGACTGTTTTGTTGTCAAGAAAGTACCAGACCATGTTAATGTGTGACCCTGTTGTTAGCCATAGGCTTTTGTACTCATAGGTAGGTTTTTCTTCTTTCTTGCAGCTGCTCCCTCTATGACTGCCATACCATCTGTCGACAAAGGTGCTTTTCTTAAGCTTCAAAATGGCAGGTGCGAGATCATGCCTTGTTATCATGACTTGTTTGATTCCTTTTGTTCATTTGATTTAGCTGATCTACAACAGTGTTGGATGGATCTTTTTTCTTGATGCTATGTTTTTAACGTTTTCTAATTGGTGGATTCCTGTCCCAACAATCCCTTGATATCTTATTATGAATAAAAAAATTTCTATTTTTTCAAAACACAGTGATATTCGAGGTGTTGCTGTTGACGGTGTTGAAGGAGAACCTGTCACCCTCACAGAACCAGTTACAGAAGTAATAGCAGCCGCCTTTGCTGCATGGTTGATCGAAACTAAGAAACCTGATGCATCTAAGAGGTTGAGAGTTTCCGTTGGCCATGATTCACGAATATCTGCACAGAAGTTACAGGTATCAATTAATTAGTAACTAATATATTTAATTTTTTCTGGAAATAAGGTTTACCAGGGGCAGAGCCAGAGCTTTGCTGTTGACACTGCTCGCAGAGAATTGTACTGAATATGTGTCTGTGTGACAAAGTCCAACAATAATTTTGATAGTCTGCATTGCAGATTTTGAAATAAGAATTCAAAAGAGAAACAAGTTGTGGAATTCTAAGATCTAAATGATTAACAATTTTTCACCGGTAATAAAGCGCTTGTTTGGTGAAACTTTTAGCAAATTTTGACAAAAATTAATGAATGTGTGGTTGAAAAGTTAATAAAAGTTGTCGGTCCCAATAAATGTGTGGTTCAAATTAATTGTTGACTTTGACTTCAACTTTTAACAGATTTGTAGCTCTACCAAACAAGCCTAACTCTGTAAGGCACTGGTAATTTGTTAACAATGGCAATAAGTCAGAGAAAGCAGAGCGAAAACATACACATACAGGCCATGACAATATCATTGTTCTAGAATGTTATAGTTAAGTATATTATCAATGTAATCGATTCTCAAAATGAAGATTTTACTTTTGCCACAAAAATAAGCCACAATTCAGATATGGGTTTAAAGAAATACATTAATAAAACAAGGCGCTCAAATCTTCAATTTGATAAATCATCTCAAAGTCTCAACCTATAGAATGTACCCATTTAGAGTTGTAGTTGGATACGATGTCAAACACATAAAGTATATTATAGACTTTTTTGAATTGAGATGGCCATGATTAACAAGATACGAAATGTTGGATTCCTGGACTCTACATTACTGTGTGACTATATGATTTTAGTGAAAATTTTGGGTGGGTTGGCAGGTTTCATGGGTAATAGAGAACCTGGCTTAGCCATATCTCGACAAAAATCCACATTTGGAAAGACCTGTAATAGCACCGGCTACATGAACTAGCGGATTGTCATCTTTATGTTTGATAAGTAAATACCTTTTATGGACTCATCATTTAGTGGGTGCTCATCAGAATGTAGTCACTTTCACATTATACAATATGTGAGCATTATTGCTTCATCTTACAACCCTACCCTCGACATGGATGGCTGTGGATGACAAGTGGACATTTAGGTTTGGGGGAAGGGTCAATAGAATCTGGCCACAGAAAATTTGATTTTCTTTAATAAGTTGTGAAATTCAGATTAGTCGCTTCCATTGGAAAACTTTGCATGATAATATGATTTTGGCAAATATTGGAGAAAAGCAATTTGTTAATAAATGAAGGTTGTGCTCAAACTGACAACGATGTTGAAACTTAGCTTGCAAGCAAAAAGCTACTTAGCAAATTAAACATATACCTCGATACAGATATTGGTTTGCTTACAATGATGGATGCTTTGTGCGTTGATGCTTACATATTTACTGTTCTTATTAATAAATCAATATTATTGTCACTGTTGTTTTTCTAATGCCTGACCTCTCATCTGGTCGAAATAAAGTATCATAGACTTGTTGAAAGAGAATTGTCCTTCAACAGTCTTCCCATTGCCTACTTATTTGTTTAATTACTATGATTGGGTTTTATTTAAATTTCAGGATGCAGTTTCTCGAGGTCTAGCTAGTGCTGGTGTAGATGTTATTCAGTACGGGTGCGTGGCTCTTCCCAATGTGTTCCAATTAATGTCTACATCAGGCACCTCATATTCGTGACTTCAGCAACCATCTCTTACGAGAAAGAAATTAATTTTCTAAAATGATGTTCTATTCTTAAACAAGAAACAAATGTTCACTATGTTTCTCTAATTGTTCAATTATGAACTGTTCTTTTGATACACCCTAACGCTCTTGAATTTGAGCCTGCATAAAAGTGAGACATGCTGATAATAGCACTTCCGTTTCTGTAGATTAGCATCCACACCAGCAATGTTCAATTCCGCTCTCACTGAAAATGAAGACTTTCTGTGTCCAGTTGATGGATCTATAATGTTAACAGGTGTGTACAAAAATTCTTCTCATCATGCAATTTTGATGTCAGAATAAACTAAGTAGGCATGGGATCCCAAGTTCTTGGTAAGCCTATTTGATGGACCTTAGAGTTTGTGGACTATAATTTGTTGTTCTTAAGGTAAATTGTATTTTACATTGGGTCAGGGTTTGTTGGACCTTTCTTACAATCTTAGATGTATGTTAGCTTTCTAAGGCATCCTTTATGATCCTTCTAACTTGTCTATAAACAGCGAGTCATCTTCCTACAATAGGAATGGATTTAAGTTCTTCACAAATGCTGGTGGACTTGGGAAAGCGGATATCAAAAACATCTTGGAGCGTGCTGCACATATATACGGAAATTTTGCAGATGAATATTTCAGGGGCGCAGAAAGGAGAACAACTCAATCTGTAAAAGAGTGGACTACATGACTCTGTATACATCTGATCTTGTAGCAGCAGTTCGCAAAGCTGCAAGAAATATGGGTAATAACTTTGTTTATATGCCCTCATGGTAATTATAAGTTATAAATTCATGGTTGGAAAGGGAGAAGCTAAGATCAACACTCGCAACCTTCCAATTGTGGATGGTGGGCCTGTTATAAACTAGTGACTTCATTCTAGTTGTCCCCATTCTATGAGATATTTTTCTCTTTGTGGAGGGTGGTGGTGGTATGTTTTCCGAATCTTATACATGTCATCCTCATCAACAATGAAGTTGTTGAAGAGAAAAAATAAATTAATATGTCCTTTCTAACAGTTTAAGATATTAGATGAGGTGGTTCAACATGTTATCAGAGACCTAGTTTCAAGTCTTACCGCCACACATTTATGAAAATTTTGTACGTGTCAAGCTTTTGCTGGAAAATGAATTCAGATTGCATGTAAAAGGGTGTGTTGAAGACTATAAATAAATAAATGTGTCCCTTTCTACTAGCTTAAACTTTTGGATGAGTTGGCTCAATAGAAGTCATATTGTCTCATCTTTGTTTGTTTTTCATTTTTCAGAGAAGCCACTGGAGGGATTCCATATAGTTGTTGATGCAGGGAATGGGGCCGGAGGATTTTTCGCTGTAAGTATGAATGTTTATTACATTTCTGTGTTAATTTTTGTCCCTGACTTCTAAACATGCTTTACTGGGGAAATTGCATAATAAAGAAAAGGAATTGCAGCGTATAATAATGCGCAGTGAAGAAAAAAATTAAACTTTGTGAAAATAGTAAAATTTCTGGAAGAGTTATTTTTCTTGCAAGTTCTCAAAGCTCTATGTTTGATGATCGTTTTTGGAGCCCATAAATGTATATGTTTGTTACTATCTTTGTCCTTTTACATTGAAAAATTGATATTCATTAATTGCCATTGGGTTTTCATACCTTTCATTTAAGTTTGTGTAAGAGAAGCAATCTCTTGCTGTTCTCAACATTTGTTAAAGTTGATTTAACCAATTAAGGACTATTCTTTTGGAAATATGCGGTCATCTAGAAAATGATGTTTGCAATTAGATGTACGTACCATAATCATCTTGTTAAAAAATGGTGAGTTGGGACTCAATTATTCCTACCCATATTTGGTTATGGACTAATTGCTTGGAAACAATATATAAGTAAGCTTTATAGGATTCTATCAATTTATTCCGTCAACAAGACTTTACCTTGATTATTTACACTTTAATGTGAAGTGACTCATGTAAGATATATCTAGATGTGATTCTGGATTCCTTGGCATAGTATCCTCTAATGTTGCATTGAAGTTGAAGCATCTCCCAGTGCAAATTCTGTAGAGACTTATGTCAGTTCTTTCTTTCTTTTCTTTGAATAAGTATTGTTCCTTATGGAGCAAAGCCACCCTATTTAAAGTAACAATAGGTTGGTAGGATAATTCCTGCTTGGTTATGTTATGACAAATCTCTGAAACTTTGTTGTTGAAGTATCTCCCAGTGCAAATTTTGTAGACTTACGATGGTTTCTTTCCGTCTTTTCTTTGATTATGTATTGTTCCTTATGGAGCAAAAGCCACCCTATTTCAAAAGAAACAAAAGGTTGGTAGGATAATTCCTGCTTGGTTGTGTTTTGACAATGTCGACACTTTGTATATATGGAACATTGGATGCTCATCTGATTAGACTACGTGAAAAATGCATTTCTGCTAATAGGTATATTTATATCAATGGTTTGTCAGGGAAAGGTGCTTGAGCCTCTGGGAGCTGTTACTTCTGGAAGTCAATTCTTAGAGCCAGATGGTAAAACTTCTAGAATACTTTGTATAAACATTTCATATTCGCAAGTTTTTTTTGAAAGGATTATGTTACTTACATGTCAGGATTATTTCCCAATCATATTCCTAACCCTGAGGACAAGGAAGCGATGGAAGCTATAACACGGGCTGTCCTTGATAACAAAGCAGATTTGGGCATCATCTTTGATACCGATGTTGACAGGTGGTGGTTTGCAGAGTTTGTGCATTTGTTTTACATTTTGCATTTTGGGTTGTCTAGTTAATAATGATTGGGTCTTTTGATCAGATCTGCTGCTGTGGATTCCAGCGGTCGTGAGTTCAATAGGAATAGATTGATTGCCTTAATGTCTGCTATTGTGTTAGAGGAAGTATGTTTTCCTAGATGAAATGTCTTGAGCACACTCCTTTTAGCTTGAACCTAAATTCTTTGCTGTTTTGTCTACTTCAACCAGCATCCAGGGACGACCATTGTCACGGATAGTGTGACATCTGATGGGTTGACAACATTTATTGAAAAGAAACTGGGTAAGATTAGTAAGCACATAATGAACTTTTTCAATGATCAATATGCTCAAAATAGTTAATCTTTTGCAGGTGGAAGACACCATAGATTCAAAAGAGGCTACAAAAATGTCATTGATGAAGCTATCCGTTTGGTAAGGCCTGGTTAGATAATTTTTTCTTGTCCTTTCATTTTAAACAATACGTTCAAACAGTAATTGTGTTATCAGTTAGATTCTGTCCAATTCACGACTAGATACTGGTAAAAACCGCTGGGCTCGGGTCCTTGTTTTGTCTTGCCCTCGGGAGGCCTTCTAATTTTTTTCAGCATATTAACCAAAAAATTAGGCTAGACACGGGCTGTGTTGAGTCCCATATTTTTCTTGACAGCCTGCCCAGCCTGGTCTGCCAAAATTGGATGCGATACTCTGCCTCTGGGTGGGCCATGCCAGGGCTCTGCAAAGGTGGCTGACCTGTTTTACTTTCTAGATATTGTTACAGAGTTGTCTTTTTGTGTTGTTTGAGCCCTAGAATCATTGAGAAGGATTGCTCACTTATGACAACAAACATTTTTCCAACAATCTAGGATTCTTCTGGGACCAATTGGCTGCTTTGAGTTGGATGTTTAAGATCTTGTCTACATCCCCACTACATTTCTTTGTTCTGATCCACCCAATATGTTTTTATCACAGTTGTGGCAAGAAAATGATCACAACATATCCATAATTAAAGAGGCAATAAAGGAAACTGAAAACAAAAGACAAGGGTTCAGAGTGCACCAATGAAATAAAGAATCTGGAGGAAAATGATGTAGGCAAATTTGTTCATCGTGTTTTATCTTATAAAGTGACATAGAACATTATCACATAAAACTATTTGCACTTTTAGAAGTAACCATCCTCTAATAATGTGACTGAATTTTTGGATTAGACAAACTTTTCAATTTTATTCGTGAAATCATCAAAATGAACTTTCAATTTTATTCAGGAAAGCAATAGAACAAAATGAAGCCCATTTTACGTGGTCATAGAAGTATGGAGACAAAACGAATATAGGCACAATGTAATTATCTTCATTAAATTCAGAATAGTCTTTAATGTCTGTGACAGCCAACTATAGAACTTTGTGATTCAACACAAGGGTGTGGTCATGATCTGTTGGACATGAGGCAATTTTTTGTGGTCTAAAGGAAGGTGCTCTCATTTCCAAACTCAACATGCTGTCCTTTTCGCTTTCATGGGATTGTATGGTTTATTTAATATCATTGGTTTTTGTGGTGGTGAGTTTTCATACACTTTTACATGTATGTAAGGACTAGACACTGAGAATACAATGAATTTCTTATTTCCTGCTTATACAAACTTGCTGCAGACATGTTTTGTGAGTATCTGATTCCTAGCCACAGTTGTGTTTGGAGTAACTGCCATATCCCATTGTCCAGTCTTTTTGAATATGTTTATCACGTTCTAATTAGTCTTTCGAGCTTTAGTACAAGAAACTAACTTGTTCACTTGGTAAAATATTATAGAACTTGGTTGGAGAGGAGTCACATTTGGCTATTGAAACAAGTGGGCATGGAGCTCTCAAGGAGAATCATTGGCTGGATGATGGTGCATATCTCATGGTAGGTTTCAATCATTAATAAGTTGGGCACCTTCCAAGACTGTTAATTTCTCCTTTTCATTTCTGTTGAACCACTAATCTAAAATCTTAAGCTTAAGCTGTTAAAGAGGGTCATGATACATCATTTAAATATTGACTTCAACACCCCCTCTCACGTTTAGGAGGTTTATTTTTTCACAATTTCATTAAATGGGTGATGTCGGGACTTGAACCTGGGACCTTTACCTGTTTTGATACCATGTTGAACCACTTGATTTAAAAGCCGAAGTTGTTAGAGATGGTTATATGTATATCATTTAAATATTGTCTTTAACAATTTCATTTCCCACGTAGTGATACATTTTTATCTAATTATATTCAAGGCAGCAATTGAATTTTTCTTTGTATTCTCTTTTATTTTTCCTAATTTCCTTTTCACTTGTAGGTCAAGCTTTTAAATAAACTTGCTGCAGCTAAAGCTTCTGGAATGGGGGTTGGCAGCAAGGTTCTGACTGACTTGGTAGATGGTCTAGAGGAACCAGGCGTTGCTGTTGAATTTAGACTGAAAATTGATCAGAATCATGCAGATCTAAAAGGGGGGTAAGCTACTATATACCTTGCTGCCTAAACTTGTGTTCCCAGTGATTCATTAACCACTGTTCTGATTCATGCTTTCAGATCTTTCCATGATTATGGAGAGGCAGTGCTACAACATTTAGGGAACATCACTGATTCAGATCCAAAGCTTCAGAAAGCCCCGGTTAACTATGAAGGCGTAAGTTTGTACCCTTGGCAAATGGAAAAGCTTGGTTTGGGATTTCATGTCGTTTTTGAGATCTATACTTCGTGTAGCACAACGGGATTATAATTTTGTAATTATCTGTTGCTTGGTTCTGTTTAGATTCATTGTTTCCATGTGACAAACTCCGTATTGTTTGGATTTGCTTTATGAACAAGTACGGGTTTCTGGTTATGGTGGATGGTTTCTTTCGAGGCTCTCACTTCATGACCTCGTTTTGCCCTAAATATCGAGGTGACAATTGATTAGCTATTTGACAAAGTATCGTGATTCTTTAAATACTTGACAAAGTACCTGGAACACTAATCTTGCAGGCACCAAGCAATGAAGAAGCTGTGAAACTTGGTCTTGCTGTGCTCTCTGCTGTCAAAGAGTTTCCTGCTCTTGATACTTCTGCTCTCCACAAATTTGTCCATGTATAGTGAAGATGGGTTGTTCGAGTTGTTTTCTTTTTGTTCCATTTATTCTCTACTCTCGACCGGCACATTCTGTTCTAATTTTAAGTGCTGTAGGTTTCTGGCTTTGGTATTATCTGGCCATACAGAGCAAAGATTGTGAATATCATAGACTGTTCGTGTTTGAATAAGATTTACGTTGTGTAATAAACACATGCTGCAATTCTTGGTTGGTTAGTCATGTGAGAGGGCACTGAGTTGAATTAATACATATAAGAATACTCGATTTCACGGAAGTATCGAAATTCTTCATCTGGCTGCAGTCTTGCAAAGGGTGATTTTAGTTTGATGATAGGAGTTGAGGGCTTTGCCATATATTCTCTCTAACCGCCCAAAGTTAGGGGTCCTTTGGAAGTATTGAAACATGATTATGGCATTTTTGTTATGCAGGTCTGGGCAATAGTGGACAACAAGATGGATGAATATTTATTGTTCGGCGTACCAAACATTTAATGTCTTCCTTTGACCAAGTAGTCTGATAATCTCTATGTTGTCTAGACGCCGACCAATTTTGTGTTAAATGTTTTTGAACTTCTCGTCCAACCTCTATGGTTCATAAGCGTCTTTATCTTACTCAAAGTTATAATAATCTACCTTTCCTCCCTTAGTCCCGTCTTCATCGGAATCGGGAATGGTGGGGTCAGAGCTACACGTCCCTGAAAAGTTGTAATACCATGTATGGAAATTGACGCTTGTCCAGTGAAGTAAGGTCAAGGAAGTTGGTGATAAAATCATGATCCCACACCTTCTCTAAACTAATCTGATTTTCTAGAAAAACATTTGTCAAATATTATTGAAAGTTATTGTTTTCTTGTTGGTTCATTTGGCGTCTAAATGTTCGGCTATACTTGGTTGAACTTAAATAACATGTTCCACCATGTATGGCCGGACATCTGTATCTTGTCTTGCCTAACACGACCCAATGAGTAGTCTTCGGTCTTGAGTAATCGCATGGAGATCCAATGAAGTTCAATAAATCACAAAAAGAACTGCATAATAATCATAAGAAACATTATAAAAGACATTATATAACGTAGAGAAGAAAATTAAATAGCTCAATACTGCACAACTGAACATAATTCCATAGACTGGTACCACAGGTAACACAATTACAATACACAATATGCACCTCATCAAATATATGTATGTACAGGTATCTTTTTACCCTACTTGGTGCTTTTGATGGTTTATGACTGAATAATGATTTTCCTAAATAACCTGAGAACCAGTTTGGGAATTCAGCAGCTTCATCATGAAGCCGAACTGGACGTCTGGCGAAGTTTTCGGTTGAGGCCAGTTTGTGCCATCAGGCACTTTAATGCATTTGAAGCCCTGACCTTTGTACAACTTGGTGGCTCCCGGGTTGTTAAGGTCACAGTGCAATGCAACGGCACGGCATCCCCAGCTTCGGGCTTTTGCCTCTGCTTTTGCTATAAGCCTCTTAGCTATTCCCTTCCTACGATATCTTTCTCGGACCGCAACATTTGATATATAAGCGATTCCAGTCCTGTCCACAACGATGCCTCGTCATTTGGGCAATAAACATATTCCAAGTAAGATGCCAGACAATGTTTCGGCAATTTCTTTAACTAAATTAAAAATCATCGTGATGTAGTCATGCACAGGTGGATAATGATACAAAAACTACGCACAGATTAAAGAAACATGTTCTTCATCATTTCTCACTTCTATAGCAGTAATAGTATTCAAAATCAATAAGCTAAGGCTCTTAATGAGTAGGTCTCCCCCGCATCTATATGTAATCTACAACGCTGCAAAGTAGAAAACAAAGTTGAGGTCACAACAATAATCTTATAAAGATGAAGTACCATAGATTCATTGCACATGAAATCTCCTAAACATTATTCCGTATTCCCAATACTTACAGATACTTGTGTACACATTTAAACAACAGCAAGAAGATTGTTCACAAACACGCACTTGAGATGGCATTAAGTGAGGTAAAGTTATAGGCAAACGAAGTGCCCATTTGAACATTTTGATGTATTAGGCTTAGCATTAACATCTGGATGCCGCTTGAAGATACAAGAATCAAGAATTTAAAGAACAAATGCCATATACCATAGAGTAAAACATAAGATTTGTTTTGTTTATATTAATCAGAAAGTCAGTAAAATATTATGCCTTTGGCAGACCGTATAAGACTGGCTATTGGATAATTTTATCTGATATAGACGATAAAACCTTAAATAAGTTGAATAAATCTTGCAAATGCACACATGCAGGATTACCAATGCAGCCATATCTATCTTACCTTCTCTGCCGCAGTGGTCCTTTTCTTGGAAGAAAATCAGCAACAGTATCCACAGTCAATATCCCAGCTACATACCCTTTATTTAGACTAAATTTTCCATCAAACCCCCCGATTTTCAAATTTTCACTCCCTAAAAAGAAAGCATCTTCATCCGAACTTTCAGTTACAGCAACCAGGCAAGTTCTCTTGCAGCCATTTGGTATTGAGAATCCAAATAGCATTCCAATGAGCCTGTCAATTCTCAGCACAAAGTCTAGAGGAAAAGAATATTCGGGGAAGAAGGAACTGCAGTGAGTCTCGGCGACTTCCCAACAGTCATCTAACCTGGCTTCTCGAACAACAATCTCCGGAGACACGGTTGGAAACAATTCAGCAACTTGACTGGCCCTACAAAGCCCTAAAGGGGAAGAAGAGTTTTTAGTTAATTGCTTATTCCAGCTAAAATCAACATTTAGATGGTCCAAAAGACACAAAATAGTGATGGAAATTCAAGCAAGATAATAGCTATTTAAGAAACTTCACAAACAAGAAACAACCTTTTGATTTCAAATCCATAAATAAAGGCAGTTAGTCTCTCCATAAACTACTTTTCACACTATTGCCCTCCTCAAGGACAAGTACAGAGAAAATGGACAAAGGAAACAAAAATATCCTGGTTGTCAAAACTGGAAAGTAAAGCTGTAAGTTACTAATAAAAACCTAGGTGTAAAATGTTGAATTCCCCTAAACAAAATGACAAATTGTGGATTGGAGTCGAAACTATTTCTGTCATATTTTCTGCTTTTATTCATCACTCAACTAGAAAGGAAATTTTTGGGTGCTTGTGAGTTCCTAATTTGGCAACTAGTCAATTAATAGCTTTTACCACATCTTTACCATGATACATCACAAATGATACACCACGTTGTAACTTTAAAACTGATCTGGAATTTCCAAATCCACAAATCTAAGCATTTTTCTGTTCAAATACATTATAAATGTGACACTTGGATTAGTTCAACACATAGCTAAAAAAATAATGGCATCATCCATGAAGGTCATGTTAAAATTTCAAACTTGAGGAACTTGTTTTCAAGTACAATATGTTGATTCCAAATTTGTAGGCTATTCGAGCTCAAAAGGTGAAACCAAGCTCGTCATTTCTTCAATTTATGCTGATCCACGTAGCTGCATCTTTTCTTCAATTCGCTGATCCTAATTTGGTTACAGGATTTATTAACCCGAAGAGACTGAAAAAAGAAAAAGAGTCAGATAAGCGATTTGATACAGGACACCGCTTTTATAGCTTTTATAGACCGACACAAATTCCAATACTTTCCGCCACTAATTCTAGCCTTATTTACTAGAAATGTCTCTCAAGTTCTCATGCACAGTGAATGAGCTAGATTTGCACTTATTTACTCTTTCCCATTTCTTTGGCCATATGCTTGCAGAATATTGCCCGTCAACTACCAAAAAAGAACAAGTTTTTTATGAACTCTACTTCGCCCCCAATTTTCCGCACTATATTATTTCTTAGGTGTCATATTACAATTTCAAAAGACATCACAGAAACAGTTCCAATACTAGAGGTTATTTACTTAGAACTAGCAACTACGGCTTATCAATTATTATAATAACCAAATGAATCCTTCAAAATCTCTGTAGATATGATTGACAAAGATTAAAGTGTCATTTCCTTGTAACAAGAATTGCACACAAGAGTATATCAAGTTAATTAAAATTGTCACATCCAAAGCAGGCAAGATATCTAAAACATTATCTGAATTCACAATCCGAAAAAATCGAAATTTGTTTCGACACAGGCTCAAATCCATACACATGTTATAAATATATTTCTCATCCTTACATCTAATAATATTATATGTATATTTTCTTGTTGTATATCGTAAAAGGAGGAGGGCTTGATACCTGATCTGGGTTGAGGGAAATCTTGGAAAATGGTTTCGGATTCTTGAAATTGAGAGAGAGGCTGCTGCTATTATTCACTATTGTTGTTAATAATGTCCCTCTAATGGAATGGTCTGCATTTCTTGAAATTCCAACTCTCTCTCTCTCTCTCTCTCTCTCTCTCTCTCTCCACCGATGGAGAAAGAAAGGAATTATAGCAACTGTTTCAGAACTAGATTCTGGTACTCAGTGGGACAGACACAGAGTCTAGGATTTTGCTCATTTGTATGTTTTGAGAAATAAGGGAAGAGAGATAGATATCCGGTTTGTTTTGTTTGTCAAGGTAAAAAAAGAGTTTAAAAAAGAAAAAAAAAAAAGAAAAAGGGAGGAACAGAGAATTAAAGGTTAGCGACAAGTGACAATTATGTATTCCACGTATGTTTAATTTCGACTTCTCCAAGGTTGTAGTAATTTTCTTATGGTAAAAAGTAAAATCTGTCGTGTCGGTTTATATAAGTCCAAAATATCCCCCAATCATATTTTAGATTGTTATTTGTGATGGCCATATTATCAATTAAGCAACTTTGTATTTACTTTTTACTAAAAATTAATTTTTTAATACATTTTTATAAAAGTCGATGAAATGTACAGTTGAAAATATGATAAAAATTATGGGTCCTACAAAATATATAATTAAAATTAATTATTGATTTTGACTTCAACTATTTAGTAAAATTTTAAATAAAATTAAACAAAAGCTTAATTAGTTTATTTCGAGTTTATAACAACGATGATTTTTAGTAGAGTGGCTATTTTAATACTACAGTTGATTAAACTTTACAACAACGTGCTATTCGTGTTATAATAAATTTAAATAAACTTTGCATTTATTTTATCATTTACTCTTACATACTCATTATTTATACTTGCGTCAACCTACAATCTTTCTTTGAGATATTTGCTATTTTTTTGTGAACTCTAGGTACGATTAATGTTGATTTCATGTTTACCTTTGAAGATTTCGTAAGTAGTATCAATAATACGAGTATAATATATATAATACACTTTTAAAATTAACTTGTTTGAAAAATATTTTAGTGTACTTACAAAACTACAAACTAAACGTCCTAGTACCTATCTGAGATTCAGAAATAATTAACACAATTTCTTTTTTTTTTTAAAATCGACTCCACTATTAATTTTTTAGATATGTTTGAAAGTGATCGATTACCCCCCATCATAAAAAGGGAAAATGGTTCCTAATATGCTAGTTGATCTACAAAGATAGCCTTTCACAAACAATTTAAAATACAGAACTACTTATCAAAATAAAATTTAATTCAACAATTTTTCAATTATCCATTTATTAATGCTGTGTCTTGGTAATTGCCTAACATCTTTTAGGTTGTGCCGATGCCTCTGATTTTGTTATATAAATATTATTCTATATATACTTTAGGAAAATAATTTAAATGTATAATACTGGGATATAATACAATACAAATATGGAGGGAATTTGAAGTATCCCAGCTTCAAAATCCAGCATTTTCGGATGTGTTTTACCTTGGACTGCCCAACAAGAGACAGGTTTGATCATCTAAATCTGTAAGACTATTTCCTAATCAGTGCCCCAAACCACACAACAGCAACAAACAATCAACTAGCATGGCATATACAACAAATAACTTTAACAAGAAAACATAACCACACATTTTAATAGTAACGTTGTTCATTCTTCTCCAGAAGTAGAATAGCAATGTTGACGAAAACAGGGTCTAATGTAGCTAAACTGGCAAATATAAAGATAAATTTTAGTCGAAAATTGTTGGAGGATGCACGGCAGAAATGTAGTTAGGAGGTAGCCTGTAGCAACAAACCCTCCGGTTGTTTAAATAAACATTTGAAAAAAAATACGGGCGTTCTGCAAGTATAGAAAAGCTCAACAATCCTTAGACCTAGAGGAGGACTAACTGGTGAAAGCCAAAGCAAGGCAATGAACAGAACCATCCGGACTATTCACTCTCCACACAACAGCTTGCTCATATGGGACGCAGTCATTCATTACTGACAGAAGATGTCCAGGAGGTAAAATAGCATAGCCCTGCAAAGTCATAAGAGTTGTGAGTCAAGCAATTTACCGTGAAAAAAGATAATATTTTAAATACTTTTCTTGGTTTTACTCAAAGATTTAGTTGCTAAGAGATATATAAAGTCTGATAATCTAAAGCTAGGCCAATCCATATTTCCATTCGGAGAGTACCTGTTGCATTATCGTTGGAATAACAGAATATAGTGACAGAGCATTAGAGTCGCCAAATATCTTATCCACCGTGAGGGTTTGTAAATTCTCTGGCGTTGTCTCCAGCATTTTAATCCCTGTTTGGTTGGCATATAAGCATATTGGGTTGGACTGCAGACCACCAGAGCAACTGATTAGTCCGAGCAATAGATTTGAGACAGTCTAACTGGATAGAGCTGAGAGTAATCTAGGTTTTATCTTTCCAAGTAATTTTATAGCGATAAAACAAACAACCAAATATGAGATGCAATGTTTCCAGTTCTCTCATCAAGAAACATATAAACAACCTAAATGCAGTGTGATAAGCCTGAAAAATCTCTGTTGCATTATGGCGTGTTTGGTAAGGTGGATCTATTTTAATGTCTATGGCATATTTGTTAAGGTGCATTTAGATAGTACTAGATATTATTAAATAAGAAAGAATAGTTAAAATTTTGAATATTGTACTGTAGAGTGCTAGTAATGCATACCGAACAAGCACACAAGGTATCTGCCTAAGCAAAGTCCCATATGAGTGTACATTAAATTTAAAAAGTTACAGGGTACATCTGATAGATGCATGAAGAAAATCAGGGAAAATTGCAGGATTTTATTTTGTGTACTTTAATTCAACATGATTCTCGTACACTTGTCTTTTATTCATCAGATGTCAATAACAGTCCATCATGAGTACCATCACTATCGCCCAAATTATCATACCGTGAATGAGAAACACAGTATAGCATACTGGTGATGCCATAACTGTACAGACAAAGAGTCACTACTCTGGCAGTTGAAGCTGAGCAACTCCGCGCCTACACTTGATCTGTTATGAAGCACAAAGGTTGTGTCCAGTTACTTAGGAATTCTCGTAGTATATCTAAGTAATAGGAACTCTTCATTTTAAATTAGATTATAGCAGCAGATAATATGATGGGAATGAGGCTTAAATTGTTTTAGTTTTATATCAGCAGAGATTCTAAAATGCTGTAAAATGTTTGAAATCAAGATGAATCAATATAGGAGGTTTTTGCTCATAGAAAATGTTTAAAGCACCTGACAATAAATATTTTAGTTTGCATCGAACACATAGTTAAGTACAATGTAATCTATTCTATGAGTGAAACTACACGTAGTAGCACATCTAATAAGTACAAGAATCACAATCTAAGCTGGTTCCACTACATATGCAAATTACATATAATCAAACAGGAAGTGCTAATAAACTAACAAATATTCTTATTTTTGGTAGACTTTTTCATATATACTTGATTTTGATAGAAAAAGAAAGTGAAAATAGGAAAGACCTATAATATTGGAGATCTAAATGTCTTATTTAGAAAAATAACAACAGCCAAAAACACTAAATTGGCAAAGCAGAGATATCTGATTGCATATAATCTGAAATCTCACTAATAATCTTGATCTTTTCCTAATCAGTAAAACAGTAGGTAATTTTACTTGCCTATAACTTTGGCTTATCCAGGTAGCAAGGTTGACAGCAGAGATTGAGCCTAAAGTGACCTTCAGTTCCATGGATGGATTTGCTTCATTGGAATTCATTGTAGGATTTGATCCTGAAGGAATTGCTGCTAGAGACATATTTTCACAGAGGTTATTACATGGCTGACATATTGCCTAGCCATGGTGCGCAACTTCCTCCTGAAGATGGCTCTCGAAAGGGAACTGAAAGGCCAGGACCAACATCGTAGCTGCATGTACATTACCTCTGGTTGCTGACCCTATGTCCTGCTGATCACTCAGTAAATACAAGAATTAGCAAGATGGAAAAGGAGACAACAGAAAGAAAAAATTATTGACCTAGCACAAATGGATTCAGCAAAGCAGAATGTTTTTGTCAATTGAATTGATTCTAACAGTAAGAAGCGCACTTCATTTCTATTATCCAGGCCTTCCATTACCATGAAAATAATGAAAACATGGAGAATCATAGTATGTCCCATAAACATTTGAAATTTGAAATTTCTTTGATCAAATTCTCACAAGGGTTATATTGTTACCAAAATGAGAACCTCAGAAGCTCTTAGAAGAACAGTTTTATCATAAGCAACATGCATGTCATAAGTATCAAAATAGCAGGCTAAATTCAAATCTGCGGAACAATATGGTGACTTTTCAATGTATTCATGCAAATAAAATATAATTAACCTGCTATAACAATTCCTACAATGAATAAGATCTAAAACTAGCATTTTGCACCATATCACAGGGATGGGAAAGCAAGATAATAGTCAAACTGAACTGTGTTTGAAGGCAGTGAAAAGATCCGAAATCCAGAAGATAGTAGAATAGCATCATTTGGTACAGTACTATCAATAGGTGCAAAGATTAATTCTGAGAAAGCTCCAACACCAGAATCTTCCTTTCCATTGCAAATCTGCAATATAATAGCAGGAGAATGTTACACACCAGGTCGAAGACACAGAATTATTAGGCTTGCAATCATTCTAAAGTTGCACGATCTTTCGAACATGATTTTTCTAGATTTAGAGGGTGTCTAATCATGTTCAGCAAATATTACCGTGCTTAGACTTGTTGTTTATAGTAGATTAATGTAAAGTGTAACCCGTAAGTTTAGCATGAAATACCTCCGGGTTCCATGGAAGGACAACAAGTCAAGCTGTTTTAAAGAAAATGATGAAATTTAACATCTGTTACAAGTAAAAGCACGAAGAACCTTGACCTTGAATGAGTGCAATAACTATAGAACAACAAAGAAACCTACTTCAAATAGTCACATATCTTAAGACTATTTCCTAATCAGTGCCCCAAACCACACAACAGCAACAAACAATCAACTAGCATGGCATATACAACAAATAACTTTAACAAGAAAACATAACCACACATTTTAATAGTAACGTTGTTCATTCTTCTCCAGAAGTAGAATAGCAATGTTGACGAAAACAGGGTCTAATGTAGCTAAACTGGCAAATATAAAGATAAATTTTAGTCGAAAATTGTTGGAGGATGCACGGCAGAAATGTAGTTAGGAGGTAGCCTGTAGCAACAAACCCTCCGGTTGTTTAAATAAACATTTGAAAAAAAAAATACGGGCGTTCTGCAAGTATAGAAAAGCTCAACAATCCTTAGACCTAGAGGAGGACTAACTGGTGAAAGCCAAAGCAAGGCAATGAACAGAACCATCCGGACTATTCACTCTCCACACAACAGCTTGCTCATATGGGACGCAGTCATTCATTACTGACAGAAGATGTCCAGGAGGTAAAATAGCATAGCCCTGCAAAGTCATAAGAGTTGTGAGTCAAGCAATTTACCGTGAAAAAGATAATATTTTAAATACTTTTCTTGGTTTTACTCAAAGATTTAGTTGCTAAGAGATATAAGAAGTCTGATAATCTAAAGCTAGGCCAATCCATATTTCCATTCGGAGAGTACCTGTTGCATTATCGTTGGAATAACAGAATATAGTGACAGAGCATTAGAGTCGCCAAATATCTTATCCACCGTGAGGGTTTGTAAATTCTCTGGCGTTGTCTCCAGCATTTTAATCCCTGTTTGGTTGGCATATAAGCATATTGGGTTGGACTGCAGACCACCAGAGCAACTGATTAGTCCGAGCAATAGATTTGAGACAGTCTAACTGGATAGAGCTGAGAGTAATCTAGGTTTTATCTTTCCAAGTAATTTTATAGCGATAAAACAAACAACCAAATATGAGATGCAATGTTTCCAGTTCTCTCATCAAGAAACATATAAACAACCTAAATGCAGTGTGATAAGCCTGAAAAATCTCTGTTGCATTATGGCGTGTTTGGTAAGGTGGATCTATTTTAATGTCTATGGCATATTTGTTAAGGTGCATTTAGATAGTACTAGATATTATTAAATAAGAAAGAATAGTTAAAATTTTGAATATTGTACTGTAGAGTGCTAGTAATGCATACCGAACAAGCACACAAGGTATCTGCCTAAGCAAAGTCCCATATGAGTGTACATTAAATTTAAAAGTTACAGGGTACATCTGATAGATGCATGAAGAAAATCAGGAAAATTGCAGGATTTTATTTTGTGTACTTTAATTCAACATGATTCTCGTACACTTGTCTTTTATTCATCAGATGTCAATAACAGTCCATCATGAGTACCATCACTATACGCCCAAATTATCATACCGTGAATGAGAAACACAGTATAGCATACTGGTGATGCCATAACTGTACAGACAAAGAGTCACTACTCTGGCAGTTGAAGCTGAGCAACTCCGCCGCCTACACTTGATCTGTTATGAAGCACAAAGGTTGTGTCCAGTTACTTAGGAATTCTCGTAGTATATCTAAGTAATAGGAACTCTTCATTTTAAATTAGATTATAGCAGCAGATAATATGATGGGAATGAGGCTTAAATTGTTTTAGTTTTATATCAGCAGAGATTCTAAAATGCTGTAAAATGTTTGAAATCAAGATGAATCAATATAGGAGGTTTTGCTCATAGAAAATGTTTAAAGCACCTGACAATAAATATTTTAGTTTGCATCGAACACATAGTTAAGTACAATGTAATCTATTCTATGAGTGAAACTACACGTAGTAGCACATCTAATAAGTACAAGAATCACAATCTAAGCTGGTTCCACTACATATGCAAATTACATATAATCAAACAGGAAGTGCTAATAAACTAACAAATATTCTTATTTTTGGTAGACTTTTTTCATATATACTTGATTTTGATAGAAAAGAAAGTGAAAATAGGAAAGACCTATAATATTGGAGATCTAAATGTCTTATTTAGAAAAATAACAACAGCCAAAAACACTAAATTGGCAAAGCAGAGATATCTGATTGCATATAATCTGAAATCTCACTAATAATCTTGATCTTTTCCTAATCAGTAAAACAGTAGGTAATTTTACTTGCCTATAACTTTGGCTTATCCAGGTAGCAAGGTTGACAGCAGAGATTGAGCCTAAAGTGACCTTCAGTTCCATGGATGGATTTGCTTCATTGGAATTCATTGTAGGATTTGATCCTGAAGGAATTGCTGCTAGAGACATATTTTTCACAGAGGTTATTACATGGCTGACATATTGCCTAGCCATGGTCGCAACTTCCTCCTGAAGATGGCTCTCGAAAGGGAACTGAAAGGCCAGGACCAACATCGTAGCTGCATGTACATTACCTCTAGTTGCTGACCCTATGTCCTGCTGATCACTCAGTAAATACAAGAATTAGCAAGATGGAAAAGGAGACAACAGAAAGAAAAAATTATTGACCTAGCACAAATGGATTCAGCAAAGCAGAATGTTTTTGTCAATTGAATTGATTCTAACAGTAAGAAGCGCACTTCATTTCTATTATCCAGACGCTTCCATTACCATGAAAATAATGAAAACATGGAGAATCATAGTATGTCCCATAAACATTTGAAATTTGAAATTTCTTTGATCAAATTCTCACAAGGGTTATATTGTTACCAAAATGAGAACCTCAGAAGCTCTTAGAAGAACAGTTTTATCATAAGCAACATGCATGTCATAAGTATCAAAATAGCAGGCTAAATTCAAATCTATGGAACAATATGGTGACTTTTCCAATGTATTCATGCAAATAAAATATAATTAACCTGCTATAACAATTCCTACAATGAATAAGATCTAAAACTAGCATTTTTGCACCATATCACAGGGATGGGAAAGCAAGATAATAGTCAAACTGAACTGTGTTTGAAGGCAGTGAAAGATCCGAAATCCAGAAGATAGTAGAATAGCATCATTTGGTACAGTACTATCAATAGGTGCAAAGATTAATTCTGAGAAAGCTCCAACACCAGAATCTTCCTTTCCATTGCAAATCTGCAATATAATAACGGAGAATGTTACACACCAGGTCGAAGACACAGAATTATTAGGCTTGCAATCATTCTAAAGTTGCACGATCTTTCGAACATGATTTTTCTAGATTTAGAGGGTGTCTAATCATGTTCAGCAAATATTACCGTGCTTAGACTTGTTGTTTATAGTAGATTAATGTAAAGTGTAACTGTAAGTTTAGCATGAAATACCTCCGGGTTCCATGGAAGGACAACAAGTCAAGCTGTTTTAAAAGAAAATGATGAAATTTAACATCTGTTACAAGTAAGAGCACGAAGAACCTTGACCTTGAATGAGTGCAATAACTATAGAACAGCAAAGAAACCTACTTCAAATAGTCACATATCTAAAAGATTTGGAATTTCCATCTTTTTGAAGAATTTGACAAATCACGAAAAATGTAGAAGCGGTCCCTTTGTATAAATTACTTGCTGACAGCTAGCGTTGTTATTTCTACAGATTGAAGAAGTCAAAAGTAATAGAAGTAGCAAGCATGGACCTAGCTCACAGAAGTTGAAGAATAAATTCACCCATTTCCTCCTACTAACACTAGAAGTGAAAGTCAGATAAAAGGTTGGGTTTCACATGAGTTGATTAAAAAAAAAAAAAAAA
Source organism: Forsythia suspensa (assembly GCA_023638005.1). Lineage (NCBI taxonomy): Eukaryota > Viridiplantae > Streptophyta > Magnoliopsida > Lamiales > Oleaceae > Forsythia > Forsythia suspensa. Next base: position 29,589,703 of record CM042674.1, on the reverse strand, counting down.
AGAGGACAAATTGGTAGTATAAATCCATTCGAAGCTCGAGAATTCACAAAGCACACTGTTTTCAAGCACTCAACTGGGGATAAGATAACTATCTATCTTCGTAGTAAATGTGGATGATATTATCTTGAATGGCAATAACAGTGGAAATTAGAGAACTTAAGAAAGTACTTGCTAAGGAATTTGAAATAAAGGAGCTTGGTCTTTTGAGTAATTTCTGGGCACGGAGGTGACTGGGTCTAGCTCAGGAATTGCAGTTTCACACAGACACTCGATTTATTACTAGAGGAGGGCACGCTAGGATGTAAACCTAGAGATGTTTTATTGTCCCCAATCGCAAAATTGGACATGTTCCTATTGACCCCAATCACAAAATTGGATTATACGAGATAAAAAAAGCAGTTGTCAAAGGTCAATGTCATAGGTGAGATGGAAAACTGATTTAGTTGTCAGGCACTAGGCTCGATATAGCCATTTCAGTTAGCGCGGTGAGCCATTATACTCGCCTGGTGAATATCACATGGAGGCTTTATATAATATTTTTAGATACTCAAAAATGACTAGCCAGGAAAGGTTTATTGTTTAAAAGAAGCGAACAATTTTGAGAGAAGATTATATGGGTGCCGACTGGACATGTTCATTACAGACGATCGACTTTGGGTTTCTGTGCTTCTGTTGGCAGTAATCTTGTGACTTAAGTGTAAGAAGCAAGCAGGAGTTGCAAGGAGTAGTGCAGAAACCGAATTTAGAATTGTGGCTCAATGAATGTGTGAACTTTTGTGGCTGAATAATCTATTGCTGGAATTAAAAACACAAACTGAATCCCCTATATTGTGATAATAACACAGCTATAAACGTATCCCACAATCCAATGCAACATCACACGAGAAAACATGTGGAAGTTGGCCGACATTTATTGAAGGGAAGTTAGAAAATGGACTAATTTGCACGTCACTCATCCCGACAAAGGACCAGAAAACTGACATACTTACAAAAGGACAATCTAAACCAGATTGAGTCTTTTCTCATTGACATTTTCGAGCCAACTTGAGGGGTGTTGAAATATGAACGAATATCAAACATGAACAAAGTGGTAATTAATTAAGACAACTCAAAGAATGACCGAGTCATAATATATTAGTAAAGTGATCTATGCTTTATGTTTTGATTTCCTCAAGAAATTTTTTCTCAAAGCCCAATGAGGGCATATGCCATCACTAAGGCCTATACTACCTCCGTCCCTGGGTACCTAATATGCTAATTGATCCACAAAGCCAAACTTTCATGAACGATTTTAAACACGAATAATCGTTAAAAAATTTAATTCAACAATCTTTCAATTATCCATTCATTAATGCCTTCGTTTTACTAGCAGTGTTGAAATTATTTTTTAAGTAGTTATAAGTTATTGGTCCTATGAAATATGCGAATAATAAGTGACTAGTAAGTTGTGGTCCTACGAAATGTATGGTTAAAATCTATATTTGACCAGGTTTGATGTTTTTAAATTATAATTTAAGCTTTAATCAAACCTCGCACTTAGGTTTGGTTTGGTATTCTTGTGCTTTTAAGAGAATCAACACATTGTCTTTGCAGAAAAGAATCACCATGGGGAAGAATCGAGATAAGTGTTTGGTAAACTCTTGTTTTAAAAGCTATTTGTATGTTTCAAAAGCAAGATTTGAGCATTTGGTAAACAAAAGTGATTTATTCTTTGTCAGAATTGTATTAAACTACTAAAAGGACATTGATTATAATAATGTTATTTTGTATTATTATTATTATCACAAGTGGTAAAATTCATTTTTTTTTTCCTAATCAAATATTTTTAACAAGACAATGCATTCATTATTATTCTTTTAAAATAAAATAATAAAAACCTAATAAATTTCAAATTTTATAAAAATTACAAAATAAAAATATAGTTATATAGTGCAAAAATTAATTAAATTTATATTATTTTTTATCATTCAACTTGCTTCAATTTGGTTTCTCAAATGGTTATTAAAGTAATTAGTTTAATTAATTAGGGGTAAAAAAGGTATTTTAATAATATATAAATAAAAAGCTAAAAGCGTAATCTAAAAAGTCGCCATTTTCTCGCTTCTCAAAATCTATTTGTCGTGTGAATCGATTATTTTATAATCACTTTTAAAAATTTGTCAACGCTTAAATCAACTTCCGATTGTCTCGAAAATCGAAGTTGGGCTCCAAAATCAATCACAAACGGAGCCTTAGTAATTGCCTAGCATCTATTAGGTTGTGTGACTTAGAGTAAGAAGCAAGCAGGAGTGCAGAAACTGAATTTAGAACTGTGGCTCAACGAATGTGTGAACTTTGTGGCTGAAACATCTATTGCTGGAATTAAAAACACAGACTTAATCCCTATATTGTGCTAATAACACAGCTATAAATGTATCCCACAATTCAATGCAACGTCACACGAGAAAACATGTAGAAGTTGGCTGACATTTTATTAAAGAGAAGTTAGAAAATGGTTTGCATGTCACTCGTCCCGACAAAGGACCAGAAATCTGACATACTTACAAAAGGACAATCGAAACCAGATTGAGTCCTTTCTCATTGACATCTTCAAGCCAACTTGAGGGGGGTGTTGGAACATTCGGGTTTTTGAGGCTACATCTCCTCCATGATTCTCTCCTGAATTTGTTGGATTATTTTAGATATCAAGGTACCGTGTGAGACTCCTCACACCATGCAAGTACTCTCTCCATGAGGCATGCTTATCATGCATGATGCATGTTAACTGATAAGGCATATTATTCTGTAGCCTATTTACATAGGAAAGTTTCAATTCCATTAAGTGATGCTATCTACCAGCTTTTGGCATGTTAAGGCTTCAAATCTACCTTTTGCAATGCAATACTTTTCAACTTACTAGGAAGTGATGGAATCTCGGGTCAAAACTCATCTGAATACACTCTAATTAACTTGCTCCTCCCATTGGACACAGATGATGAAGAAGGCAAGGAGAAAAGGGAGTGGACAAAAGTATGTACATATTCTGGCCAAAAATATTTGAGCAGTCATAAAATTTGTCTAGTCTCCAAACTGATAAGGACGCAAAACCAGAAAAGTCCAGAAGCTCCATTTATGTGGAATGACAAAAGAAAACATGTTACTTAATTGATATGAAAATTTACTAAATACAGATTAATTAATATAGGTGAAACGCCAACATGAACAGGATCACATGGAAAGTAGTATAGAGCTGCATAGAGAAGAGAATAATCATGTGCCTGTTACAATATGCAATCGAACACAAATAAAATGTGTTCAATCTTCGAAAACAAAAGAATAAAAAATATTCAATGAGGAAAAAAGTAGATATACAAAGAGTCAACAAACTAGGGAGAATGTGACAAGATTACCTGCAAATGATATAAAATCCCTGGGGAAACATCTCGTCGGCGATGAGCAAAGCGTTCAAAACGAATTATTTCCAGTATCTGGGATGTGAATAATCAAAACAAGAATTTGATGAACATGTATATGAAATAAAATAATGAATAGCAGTTAGCTTGAGGTAATACTGTCCTATTGGTTCGAATATGATCCCTAACTATAGGAAAAAAGCATATTAAACAGGGAAGGAATAAAGGGAAAGCATATCCGGTAGGGCCTGATAGAAGATTCTGCAATATCTTTTAGTCAAGTAACTATCATACATTTCCCTTAAACAAGGAAAACACATAAAAGAATCCAAAAAAAGAACATACACTTTTACAGTTTATGCAGTACCTCTGTCTTCTTGTCCTCTGGGCCCCATAATTTGGTTATCTATCTACTAATAGGCAAAATAAACAATGTAGAAGGCATCAGTCAATTTAACGAACCTCATCCTCGTTAATAGTGTGGCCAAGCAGTACGGCATTCTCGGATAAATCATGGGTATGTGATCCTGGAAATACAAACGAGGCAGATTTCAAGAATGCCACAGAATGATCATCAAAGTTGAAATTCATCCAATCAGAGCGGCTCTCTCTTAGAAGCCTCACTAGCTTTGCAGGGGAAACATTCTGACACAGGGAAAGTACAGTTATGTTACTACTGTCAGTGCAAAAAAATCATTGACGGAGAGTCATGAATAAGAAGACTAAATAAAAAAGTTAAAAAAAAAAATCTCAAATATCAAGGAGGAGACCATTAAAATTTGTTGCTACAATTATAATTAACATGAACAAAAGAATTCAATTTTGGAGGGATAGATTCGTTGGAACAAATTATAAAATAAAAGCAAATAGAGAGATAGGTTCATATTCTATTCCATATAACTGTAGTAAATGAGGATAACTAATTATTTTACAAGCACAATTTCATAAATGGATGGTGGTCGTTAGACCTAATGTGGCCCACATGATAAGTAGTTGGATTTAATAATATGTCTTTATATAGTGAATTGGATAATTAATTGGAGAAGCTACTTTCCTCCAAGGACTCTATTTTGATAGGAAATAGAATTAAGTTAGAACTAGAAAATTGGTCATCTCTCTTCTCTTAAATAGCATGTTAGTCCATCAAAATATTCATGCTATAATGAGAGAGAGAGAGAGAGAGAGAGAGAGAGAATTTCCATATAATGGTATATCCATATAATATTGTAGTAATTGAAGATTGGAGATACACAATTAAATTGTTCAACACAGATTCAATATATGTTATTAAAGATTGTTATTCATGGATCAAAGTACCGTCATTGATAACTCTGTATTTGTTTGTGAAAATGTAAAGTTCAACATCTTAGGATTATTGTTCATGTAATTGAACAAGATTAACAGCGACCTTTGCTTTCTTGTATCATGCTAAAGCACCTCATCTAAAAAATTAAGCATTTAGAAAGAGGATAAATTTATTGATTTAAATTTCGTCTTCAACGAAAATTCCATGGAGCACCAGAACCTTACATCTGATTAAAAAAATATTTTTAAGCAATCAAGACACGATTTATCTTTACTGACGCTACAGGAACAGCATAACAGGAATTCTCGTTCTCCCTAGACGATCTAATAGTCCAATAGAGTCATCACAATGCTTGGTATCAATAAATTAATATTCACGATTTTGATCAACAAAACAAGACAAGTTTTTTTCAGGAATTCTCCCCAAAGAGTAGGACCTACAGCATTAAACAAAGTAAAAAATTTCAATAAGGTGTGTCACTTTTAACTTTACTTCCTGATAAAGTCCAAGGGCTTAACTTATCAATGCACAACTCAATTGTACCCAGATGATGTGGGACAGGCTAACACTCACCCTCAGTGCCAGGGCTGGAGTCACTAGACACTTACCTCCACACAGGGCTAGAGAAACAAACTTTACCATTCATGGCGCACACCCTTTCTGATAGTGTGATAAAGTTCACGGGCTAACCTCACCTCATACATGCACAAATCAGTTGTACCCAAGCAATGTGGGACATGCGGACACTTCAATATGTAGCAGCACTTCACACAAATTTTCACAAGACAAAATTGAGAAGATGTACTATAAGTTCAACTGGCAAGCATAGTTTACTGATTACATACAGATTTCATCAAGAAGCAATGATGTCTAATAGGAACCTTTTTGAATTAGTAATTTTAATAAATATATCGAATAAATCCTTGTAAGTTGTATCTTTGGTACTCAAAAAGTAGGAAATAGGTCTATCCTATTGAGCCACTTGAAGTTGCAGACTCAAAAAGGATCTCAATCTCTGCGAGGAGAGTCTATAATATTAAAGGGCCACAGTTGTCAAAATAATAGATTTACAACTCACTTGAAGTAGCAGGGAGGCTTTCACACAAAGGATGCTATCATGATTAGTAACTGCTTCAAGTCTGGTTCGCTTAATGGATAATAAAAGATCATCAGAAGCACCAGCATTTATCAATGACCACCCATCTTCAGTGAACCCATTGACAGCATCGTTGAAACTCCTGAATGAAACAACCGAAGACACTTACTGTATAAACATTCATACATAATTGTGATATTTAAAGGATGCAAATGCAGAATGATGATTGGACATGCAGAGTCTTACCTGCTTAGTCTCTGGCTGAAAGATCTATAAATATCAGGTTCCTTTCTGAAATCATGTGTTTGTTTGTCAACCATCTCATTGGCCAAGCGCTCAATATAATGAAGTGCCTTCGTATAAATAACTTAGTTAGTTTCTGTGATATGATATAATAATTTTATTTGGTAGAAATATAGCCAGATTGTTGAATAAGAAGACTTAAGAGCATAATTCAACAATAAAAATATCAATAAAAAAAAAAAAAACCCGTAGCCAGTAAACAATACCAGCATATGATCTGCAGCACAAATTTTCTACACAGCATCCATAAAGCGGTTTAAAGGGGAGGTAGATTGTTTTAGTTTTGACAAAATTAAATCTATTAAATTAAGCGAACAATAGACACTTCTGATCTTCAATGAAAATATACAGATAATATTCTATAACTGAAAATAAATTTTCTGACTCCCAAAAGTGTTTGCAAGGTTAAATAATTGGTAGATTTTTGGAAACGGATTGAGAACTATAAATGTATTCATTTCTTTTTCTATTACTTTTTTCTTGGTGCAAAAGATCTACTCTCAAATTGTACTGCTTTTTGGGGACTTGAGGTGTCTTGTTTATTGAAACTTTTCTTTTTCCAAAATAACATGCTTGAGAAGAAGTTAGCGATGTCTAAAAACAGTTTGGCCCCCACATAGTCGAAAAGAGAAGGTAAATCCATCTCATTGTGGTGTCACCGTCAAACTTGCCGGCCTCACCTCGTTTAAATATCTGGTTAATTTCTTCCCATAATAGGACTCCTTAAGACATCAGCTACTAAAAAGAAACAACAGATCTAATGGTGAAACAATGGCTCGATGGTGACATGGAATCCAGCTAAAATATAGCTGTGCACAGATGAGTAGGGGAAACAAAAATTATGTCTAGATAGCTAGATGAGCATTAGGCACTAATCACATTTACACCTATACAGACACGCACCTTTAAGGCACAAACACAACACTGCCTAAAAGTTTGTTACAGAACACTATATAGACTACAAAGGCACATCTCCTGCTAAACTAATTTACAAAATGCGAGTTTAATGACTGAAAATAGACCATTCAACTTTATGCAATAACCACGACTCTAATAAAAACACAGTATAATATAACGCTCTCGCAGCATTAAATATTTTAAGGAAATTGTGGAACGCGTCCAATTTCCAACTCCTACTTAGGGTGAACTTGGCAGGGTGTTAACAGAGTGGCATTTTCTAGTCTAGAAGTTTCAGATTTTTCAATTTAATACACGTACATGAACGCAAAGGAAACAGGCAAACAAATCAAAATTAATAAAATTTACTCACGGAAACTGTCATCTTCTCAGCCACAAGTTCAGATGACTTATAAACCGGTTGCAGCACCTCAGGTACAGATGAAGCCTGGAACAAGTTCTTACTATTAGTTTAAGCACAGAAAAGGACCTGACATCAAACTGCTAGATGGGAATAGAACCTCCAGATCCAAGTGGTCAACAATGTGTATGGTTGACCTCCCCCCCCTAATGGACGGATCAGATAGCCACTGGCCAGCATCCTGCCTCTCACAAATTCTAGCGCAGCAGGTGAACTTGGGCCAGCATCAGAACCAGAAATTGATTTCGCATACCTGAATGCACCAGACAAACACAATGTTATTGGGTAGGATAGGACTAAGGTAAGTTGAAGGAATACAGCCAAACCAACAAGAATCGACCCGGTCAGTAGTAAGAAAACCATAACTCAAACCCCAACCAATTAGGAATAACGAAATAAAAGTTTGAAAATAGTCAATACAGCAGATTTGATAAAGATTTACATGACATAAAAGAAGATTAGTAGGTAATGAATCCCACTCAAGTAGCCACTTAGTGCTTGTTTGGTAAAGCTGTTTGTAGATTGTTTGTAGATTAAAAGCAATGGGTCCTACAAAATGTGTGGATAAAATTTGTGGGTCATACAAAGTGTATGGATAAAATGATGTTTGACTAGCTTATAAGTGCTTATAAACACTCCCAAACATCTACGTTGTCAATGAGCAAAAAGCAATTCTGCTGTAACTAAGTGCAAGATAGGAGGCTGGTGTTAATTTAAAAATTGTTAGATTATAATCAATCTTTACTTTGACTAAGGAAGATAAATTTACATCCAAACAGGAATAGCAGATAAGCCTCAACTCTGTGCCATTTGATACAAATACCAAAAATGAGTTTTAAACCTTCCATTCTATCTTTATGACTTATGGTTAAAATTAATCTTGACTAGATTTGTTCAGCGGTCATATCAAGTCATTTCATTCAAATTTCAAATTGAGATTATCTTCCACAAAACAATGTTAAGTTTTTACAAATATCAACTATCAAGAGCACTGAGAATGTGAGAGAGCTGATGACACAGGGATCCATCAAGTTTGCGCCTTTCGTCTATTATATAATGTAAGAGGCAAAAAGTGCACTTAATGGAGAGAAGTATCTATACAGTGAGCCCAGCTCACTGCTGATCTAATATTTCCATAAATATAAGTTCCCATCTCATAAATAAGGCAAAATACAAATAAATCACCAATGAGATCCTACCACAAGGCTGCCATCTTCAAAAATTGAAGTATATCTTAATGTCCAGAAGTCGCGTGCAGAAGCCAAGGTAGTGGGAGCATAGAACTGGACAATAAATTATTGGGGAGTAAATATCTTGTAGAACAGGATATTTTTGGGGAATAAATAAAAACATAGGGCTTTCACAAATTATTGGGGAAACATAAAATATTTCACTTTTCTCACCTGTGTGTAGACTAGTTCAATTGTCCCCCATTATTTGCTGAAAATTTGACAAGGACTTCAGATTTCGACAATCTAAGTGACCAGGAGGGGCGGTCTTTGAGGATTTCCATTGTCTGTCATGAAATGCAAACTAAAATATTAAGAAAGCGAATACAGGATCAAAATGAAGCAACTGTTGCTTTTTTTTTCCATTCATCGTGACTTAATAACTCAGGACTATAACATAACGTCTCAAATTTGTTCCTATTAGTACTGAATGTAGATACAGGGAGATTGATCAGATAACATTGGAGCATGCCTTGATTGGATCAAAAGGTACAACAGTGAATGCCCGTGCTGCCACCCCAACACAAGCATGAGAGATGCAAACATTGCCTAATGAATTTGGAGCCGGCAGCTGCAAGTTAAACAAATGGTTCGACAAGCATGGACAAAATTGCAAAAATAAACTCCAGAAAGCATTGGAAACGTCAAAACCTTCAGCAAGGGAACAGGGATCCAGTCAATAGCAGTTCCGGTAGCTTTAGAGAGGAACTCGTTCTTGGTTTCCTCGGCCAGCAAAAGAAGACTATAAAAGAGAATGAAAGAAACCATCATCACAATATGATACCTTTTGATGAATTCATAAAGATTTAATTGCATTATACACTACCCCCTGTTATTATCAGCAGTCATAAAAGAAAGCTGAGGAGAATTGGCTTCAGGCTCGTAGCTCAGCTCGGTGGCAGTAGTTGGAGCAGTTAACTGCATCGCAATCATTGCAGACAATAACATATGAAAGAGCTTTAGAGAATTTCTGATTAAAGCAGAACTCGATTTTGAGCATCTCATTATTCTCCTGAGATAACATGATGGGCTCACTAGGATTAGGGAACATCAATATGGAGCCATGTTGTGAGAGGACATTAATATAGTGTTTTCAAGTATACAAAGACTAAGCCCTTAAACAAATTTAGCTGCTTCTATCAAGCTACAACTCAATAAGGGATTCCAAAGAGTACCCAGTCCTGTGAGAAGGAGATGCTGTCTTCCCTTCACAAACACTTACCTCCACACATATCCAACCAATGAAACAATAGAGAGTGGATTTAAAAACAAGAATTACTAGCTGTGCATACAATACTTGCTTACAAGAAACACAAAGATTGTATCTTAGTTTGAAAATAAAAAATATACATCCCATGAAAACAAAAACAGCGAAGTCATTTTCACCAATGGACACAGAAAAAGTGGTCATTTTGGAGGAATTTAACGTACAGTGAGGACCTGATTCCGCAAGTGCTCATTCTCACTTACTAGCTGTGCCATCTTTTTACACAGACATCAATCTCTTGCCTCAGTACCTTATTTGCTGCAATCAAACTCCTGTTTTCAGACAGAAGTTCACTGTTCTCTTTCTTCTGCTTTTCACGGCATCTGAAAACATGGAAAGCATCAGAAAGAAGACTGAATATGACAAGATGTCAAGATTGTTCTTTGGTCTCAGGTCAAAGTTAAACTAAAAAACTATAATTTAGTTCTTTGAAAGGCAATTTTTTCTCGCTTTGTGGTCAAGCAGTCCAAAATTGCCTGAAGCAATTAAAATAAGGTGTCCATCCTTTAAGGAATATACTTCACATTATGGGGCACAGTTATGATGAAGCCATGAATCTTTTAAGCCCCTTTGCTGAGGCATTTATACAATCAGAAAAAAGAAAGTGCATTTCAATCCAATAGAAAAAAGAAAAATGCAACATCAAAGAACAACTCTCTCCCTTTATTGCTTCGTTCCTGTGCCTTGCACTCATTCTTGGCAGCATGTCATATGTGAATTAAGTTGTGAATAACAATATGTGCCGAAGTTTCTGAACTTTTTCTACTTTCTTATGTCTAAACATCCCTATTTTAGGAGAAAATATAACACTTAGAAGTGATTGTCCCATGCCTCAACTCGTTATATCCACACCTTGGAGAGATAAAAATGTGTTGGCTCCATTTAAAAATTCAGATAACTGAACTTTTAATGCTGCACATTCAATTCCCTTTTACAGACAAAAGAGTTCAGAATTTAGGCCTTAGAGTCTAAAAATATTATATGCCTTTTTATTTCAAACAACCACGCTAAGATAGGTGAAGCTGATTCTTTGAGAGCATGTAAATCCATGCATGTAGCTGTGATCATACAAGAAATCAACTATTAATTAAATTCTCTGGCTGAAATAAATAAATATCATTTGATTGAATTTGGAACAAATGTTATTAATGACTGTTTCAATTTTGGAAACGCCTGTGCTTCTGATTGGGTGGATATGTACAAAAGAGAACATAAATCATCGTCCTCTTCAAATTACAGTGAATTTTTTACATAGCAAGTTTACAAATATAGACTGACCATGGTAATGTCTGGTACCCAAATAATTTGAGAATTTCGAACTTGCTTCTTTTACTTTCACATTTCACATTGAATTTCATAGTTATTTTTTTGGTCAAACTGATGGTTTTTTGTTTTTAATGCAGAAACTTTCCAAGTGTAGCATTTTATGAAAATCTACCACTATGTAAGGTGTTCTGCTCTAGAAGAAAGTAAAAAAGTCAGCAAAACATTTAATCTAATTAAATATTCGGAAGAAGGTTGAACAAATTTGAGAAATCAAGGCTGCTTAATCGATTTAAGGAGAAACAATCTCATCTCAAATTAACAAAACAAAATGATGGCTGCTGAATATTCTCTAAAATCTTCGGAGACATAAAAAATTTGGACATTAGGTTAACAAAAATCGGAATGAAAGTAATTCAACCAATAACCACCAAAGAAGCAACAATCTAATCTCAAATTAACAAAACAAAAGGACTAGTACTGAATATTAAAATCTTCAAAGACATCAAAAAATACCGCCACAGGAAAAAAGTCTAGTTGACTGAAAAAAGTAACCACGGCATTTAATGCTAAATGACAAGGTCAGCAAAGCATTTAATCTAACTCATTATTCGGAAGAAGGTTGAACAAATTTGGTTAACCGACAAAGAAGCAACAATCTCATCTCAAATTAACAAAACAAAACGACAACTACTGAATATTCTCTAAAACATTCAAGATATAAAAAATCTGGACATGCGGTAAACAAAAATAGCAATGAAAGAAATTCAACCGATTAACCAGCAAAAGAAGCAACAATTTCATCTCAAATTAACAAAACAAAAGGACTACTAATGAATATTCTTTAAACTCTTCAAAGATATCAAAAACTTGGTATGGTAAACAAAAATCGCAATGAAAGAAATCGAAAAAAGAAAAGAGACAGATTAAAGCACGGTTGAATTACGACACTTGTCAAAATGGACAAGAGATCATTTCACCTGCGGTTTTGAAACCAGATTTTGAGCTGCCTGTTCTCAATGTTCTTTAAAACAGGATGTGCATTCAAAATCTGCAAACGCTGAATGCGAGATGGATTCTCACACTCTGCATAAAGTTTCTCAAGGAGCGCAATCTGCTCATCTGTGTACCGTGCATATTTTGCACCCACTTCACGTCTTCTTTTTGTACCTTTGCCATGGTTGCTACTTTCACCAACTACATTTTCAGCAGTCGTCATTTTCACTACGAAAACTTAATTACTAGAGCTTAAAACAAAGGTTTCTAAAAGCTGCAAGCACTGGTGTATATCTAAACAAGCTCTTGGACCTCAAGAACTAAGCTTTGTAAAATCCGTCTATAATCAGATTCGTGCAAGGTGTATGGTGACCACTGACAAAAAGTTATGAAGTAGTCAGTTTCAACAAACCAAATGATGCTCAAACCACTGCCATTCATGGCTTTTATAATCCCAAACGCACCCCTTGTCTGGTAGTGTGGGATTTGAATAATCCCAAACAAACATCTGGTTTTTTACTACTTACCATTTAAAGTTGAGTGGATTGGGCCAAAGCAGTTTTGGAACTCCCAATCTCCATTCAACATGTGTTAGAATTATAGAACATTGGTAGAATCTGACTAACTCATTTAATACCACTTTAATATGGTTTACTTGGGCGCCACAACTTTTGCCCTCAATCTTGAACATATTACTGAGATCTGAAATGGTTTTCTTTTTCATTTTTACTTTTAATCCGACAGATATTGCCAATATTACTTCAATTTTTAATCTGATTTGTTCCAATCTACGAGTGCTAGTACAGTCTCTCTGTCCATATATTATTCAAAGACCACCCTTTTCACTTGCATGGACTATTTACCTATCTTGCATTCGATATCTCATAAAAAACCACCAGTTTTGCAACATAATTATACATATACATACATGCTTGGATTGTGTGTGTATTTCCATAATACAACAACAAACGCAAATACAATAAGTACAATTGCTATTAAATACAAATATAGAAAAAAAAATTGTGTATACCATATTGATAAAGACAGAAAAGAACAGAAAAATATATTTCCATAGAATTTACTTTGCAAACTAAAAAAACCACATGTCCATCTAATTTTGAGGAATATATATAACCGTGAATTTACCACGCCCCCACACAACATGCATATTTTTCCGTCATAAATAATGTGTAACTAAGTGTTTTTGTCGTGTCAATTTGCATAAAACAAATACATACGTTCCATTTATATCCATCTACACCACAGATAAGGAGATAGATATATTATATATATAAATGTACACAGTTGAATATGTATTTCCTGTACGTACATCTCTACATTTATTTGCAAGACGAGATAAAACCCAAAAATTGCATTGTAAGGAATGTTAAGATACTTTGATCCATTGAATTAAAAAAGAACATACATAATTTTTCATGTATACATACGTATGTAACAGCCACTTTGGATGGAACTCGTGGTTACATCCACCCTTGTTCAGAACTGAAGTCCACGGCGGCCAAGTGAGTAACTTATGGTACCAATCTTCTACCGGAACTAACCCCACTCAGGTCCCCAATAAGGGTGCCAATTGTTAACCAGCATTGGTATAACTCACCTTAGAACCAGTTTTTAAGGGGAGGAACTAAAGTAGTTGTACATCCTCTCCTCGAGACAGGCCTTCCACGAGGAGCAAAGTGTGATACCGTAAACATACAAAAAGTGTGTATGTGTGTAGATGAGATAGCGAGCCGCTGACTGTAAATTTGCTGTCAAAAACTTTGGCATTCAAACCAAATGATTCCCCGAGCTTTTCTGCCATTTTCCGCAGCAAGTATTTCTGAGAACTCGAAAGCATGGGCAAAAGAAAACTGAATGGATTTGCCATTTTTACGTGGAGAGGTAAACATTAGCTAATTCAGAAAATATTATCCCCAGTTGCTCGGAATCTGGAATTCACGGGGAATTCAAAAGTGAAAATTGCAAACCCCACCCAACCTACCCCATTTTATATTTCATCACTGTTTGTCTTCTAAAATACCTGTATTGCTCACGCATCACGCGTCGCCACACCCTCGCAAAGCTTCAGGTTTGGCCTAATTTTCGCCTTCGAAGTCCACAACTACAAAATTACTATTTGTAATCAGGATATAAATCTTTAGTAAATTTCCAACTATTATTTCTTTATTTTTTTAATGAGAAATTTGTGCATATAATCCTCATATTCTATAAAAATAAATGAATACATATGTTATTGGGGTCTTTATTAAAAGCCTAGTCAACCAAATGTCTTATTTAAATAGCCCCCATTCAATGAATTTTGTGTCAAAGGCCTAAACATTAAATAAAGTAAAAAAATAAAATATCAAATAACTAAAATATCCTTGTAGTTGGAAAGACACTATAACGACTTCAATATCGTTTTTTATCAACTATAACGACTTCAATATCGTTATTTTGGATCAATCAATATTCGAGTTATATTTAACATAACGATATAAATATCAAGTTGTTACAACCGAAACGACATTAATATCGTTATAGTTACATTTACTATATAGTAACGACTTTAATATCGTTTTCATTAACTATAACGACTATAATATCGTTATTTTGGATCAATCACTATTCAAGTTATATTTAATGTAATCGATATAAATATCGTTATATTATAACTGAAACGACATTAATATCGTTATAATTACATTTACTATAGTAACGACTACAATATCGTTTTCTATCAACTATAACGACTTCAATATCGTTATTTTGGATCAATCACTATTCAAGTTATATTTAACGTAACGATATAAATATCGTTATGTTACAACTGAAACGACATTAATATCGTTATAGTTATATTTACTATAGTAACGACTTTAATATCGTTTTCTATCAACTATAACAACTACAATATCGTTATTTTGGATCAATCACTATTCAAATTATATTTAATGGAACGATATAAATATCGTTATGCTACAACTGAAACGACATTAATATCGTTATAGTTACATTTATTATAGTAACGACTACAATATCGTTATTTTGGATCAATCACTATTCAAGTTATATTTAACGTAACGATATAAATATAGTTATGTTACAACTGAAACGACATTAATATCGTTATAGTTACATTTACTATAGTAACGACTTTAATATCGTTTTCTATAAACTATAACGACTAAAAAATCGTTATTTTGAATGTATCATTGTTCAAGCTATATGAAACAGAACGATATAGATATCGTTATCTTACAACTGAAACGACATTAATATCGTTATAGTTACATTTAATATAGTAACAACTTTAATATCGTTTTCTATCAACTATAATGATTACAATGTCGTTATTTGGGTTCGACATCCGTTTCGCAATTCGGTATAATCGAATCATCATTATCTAGTACAAAAATTACTTTTAACCAAGAATCGAACAATATTTTCCAATGAAGTGCCCGTTTAGATTACCATACAAGATTCTGGTATTGTCAACAACGTTTGAAGTAATTCGATATGAATAAAGTAACTCCATTTGTGTTTTATTCATTGTTCGTATGGTCTTTTGTGACTAGATACTATTTTTCAGACCTCTCATGTGTAAATTCTAAGCATGTCCATCGTACGTGGATAATCGATCCGACATATTTGAACGAAATGATATAGATATCGTTATGTTACAACTGAAATGACATTAATATCGTTATAGTTACATTTACTATAGTAACGACTTTAATATCGTTTTCTATAAACTATAACGACTTCAAAATCGTTATTTTAGCTATATCATTATTCAAGGTATATGTAACGGAACGATATAAATATCGTTATGCTACAACTAAAACGACATTAATATCGTTATAGTTACATTTAGTATAGTAACGACTTTAATATCGTTTTTTATAAACTATAACGACTACGAAATCGTTATTTTGGAACTATCATTGTTCAAGTTCTATGTAACGAAACAATATATATATTGTTATGTTATAATTAAAACGACATTAATATCGTTATAGTTACATTTACTATAGTAATGACTTTAATATAATTTTCTATCAACTATAACGACTACAATGTCGTTATATTATCATTGAGACGACGATATTATAGTTGTTATAGCTAAATATTGTATGATAACGATATAAATATCGTTTCAATTGAACTATAACGACTTGATTGTTGATCTTTATGATCCCTAAATGTGCAAGTTGTGTATAGAAAACAATATTAATATCGTTACCTTCCAATAAAAGCGATATTATAGTCGTTATAGTCGTTTTATATTATATTTTGTAATGTAACAATATAAATATCGTTTGCTTTCACCACAACGAATATAATGTCTTTACTTGATCAATAATTGTTCAAGTTACGTGTTAAATGAAAAAAAAATTAAAAATGGGCTCAATAATTGTGGGCTCATTAGATTCTCATAAAATGGACTCATTAGATTCTCATAAAAATTAATTCAAAGAATTGCGGTTTAAGGAAAAAAAATCGGGATAGCCCCATAAAAGCTTACTCCTCCCCAGCCCATCACATCGAGGACCTCCCAACTTAAAAATGTGGTTATGCCACTACCTAGGTATGTCGAAGGCATGCCAAAATGCTGGACATTCAATTTGACATTTCGACCATAAATAATATCAATCTCTTTGCCTTTTAATTGAAGATTAAATTTTAAATAATATAATTACTTAATAATAAAAATAATAATTTTATTTGATATGTTTATTACTAAAGTGTTAATTAAAAAAAAAACTCATTAGTTCTCTTTTATTTTTATAAAAAATAAAAAAATTGGATCTATTTGCATATTTTGTAATGATTAGTAATTCACATATAATTTCTTCTAATTAAAACTAATGATATATTTATCGAAGAAATTGCATGTGGATTCCTAATAATATCAAAATGAATAAATAGGTCCAATACTTTTATTTTTTATAAAAAATAAAGAAAACTAATGATTTTTTTTTTAGAATTAACACTTTAATAATAAATATGTCAAATAAAATTATTATTTTTATTATTAAGTAATTATATTATTTAAAATTTAAAATATTATTTTATTGTTGTATAAAAAAAATAATTTTGTCACAAATTTGATATTCAAATACTTTTATTTAATTGAGTTATATGTTTATTAACTAAAAATATTAGATATCCAACTATATTCTTCATATTTTAATTTATCGTTTTATTTTAGTTAAAAAAACACATAATGTGTAAATTAATTTTTATTATTATTTTAATGTTAAATAAAAATGTAATAAGATTAGTTCAATGTCATAAAATTATATACGTCATTTGTTATTTATTTAACTTAATTTTTAAAATAAAGAGGAGAAAAATTTTATAAGTAAAGAGGAAAAATAATTTTTCACAATGATTTCTCCTCTTTAAATAATATAATTACTTAATAATAAAAATAATAATTTTATTTGACATGTTTATTACTAAAGTGTTAATTCAAAAAAAAAAAACCTCATTAGTTTTCTTTAATTTTTATAAACAAATAAAAGTATTGGACCTATTTGCACATTTTGTAATAATTAGGAATCACATACAATTTCTTCTAAATAAAACTAAAGGCATATTTGTCATAAGGACTAATTTCGCATCAAAACACATAGGTTAGGGACTTATATGTCAAAAAATAAATATTAGGGACCAATTCTACACTAATGACAAAGATTATGGACTATTTGTGCCAAAATCCTTTTCTTTTTCAACTCTAACGAATATAATTTTGTTATTTCGATCAATAATTGTTCAAGTTTAGTGTTAAATGAAAAGACAAATTTAAAAAAAAAAAGTAATTGGAATTTGAATGACTAAATTGGAGGTTAAGGAAACTTGGAGGACCTAAAAAGATAGAATATAAAGTTGGAGGACTATTTAAGAGAAAATATAAAGTTGATGGACTAAAAGACCAAAATAAAAATTTGGAGGACAAAATGCATAAAATT
Organism: Forsythia suspensa; assembly: GCA_023638005.1. Classification (NCBI taxonomy): domain Eukaryota; kingdom Viridiplantae; phylum Streptophyta; class Magnoliopsida; order Lamiales; family Oleaceae; genus Forsythia; species Forsythia suspensa. The sequence continues at coordinate 29,571,555 of CM042674.1, read as the reverse complement.
GAAATGAAGACCCCAAATTTTTTAGGAGGAAGACTATAAATAAATATAATAAAAGGAGAAAAGTAATGTTAATTGTGAAGGGTATAAAAGACTTTTGTTTTTTTTGTTAAGTTTTTGATTTATTTTTTTTTCTCACTTTGGTCAAAGGCCTTTTGAACAAATGAATTGTGAAACGAGGCTATCTCAACTTATTTCCCTATATTATTCTGGGTTAATTTCATTAATAGTCATTTTGAAATTTCATTGAAATTAGAAAATCATCATTGAAATATGAAGTTTCAAAGATAGTCATTTGAAATTTCTTAAAGTTTCTTGTATCAAATGTCACCATTTGAATTTGTCAAATTAACTTGATTACATATCACTTGTAAATGTCCGTGTGGTTCACATTTAGATGACACGTGACAAAATTATTGACATGTGAACTTTACCCACTAATTATAATTAATTTGGACTTCATGAATACATCTATAATATAAGGACCTAATCGAAAATACTTCAAAATAAATTTTATAATAAATACCTCAAAATTGCATCTAAGGTCCTTCAACTTTTTATATCTTTAAATTTTGGTCTCCAAATTTTCAATTATCTTTCGATTAAGTCCTTCAAAATTACATCTTAAGTCCTTCAACTTTTACATCTTTACACTTTGGTACCCAAATTTTCAATTATCTTTCATTTAAGTCCTCCAAAAATTACATCTTTGGTCCTTTAAATTTTTACATCTGTATACTTTGGTCCCCAAATGTTTAATTATCTTTCGATTAAGCCCTCCAAAAATTATATTTTAGGTCCTTCAACTTTATACATCTTCAAACTTTGGTCTCCTAAATCCTTGATTTTCGTGGTCAAAATAAGTACAATTTTAGTGGTCAAAATTATTATTTACAATTAAATCCTTGATTTTACACTTGAATTTCTACCTAAACGAACAAAATAATATAGTTAAATAATAATTGTACTAAAATAATTAAATAATAATTTTGACCATTAAAATTGTAATTATTTTGACCACTAAAATTAAGGATTTAGGGGATCAAAGTTTGAAGATGTATAAAGTTGAAGGACCTAGGATGCAATTTTTGGAACGCTTAACTGAAAGATAATTAAAAATTTGGAGACCAAGTGTACAGATGTAAAAAGTTGAAGGACCCAAGATGTAATTTTGGAGGACTTAAATGAAAGATAGTTGAAAATTTGAAGATCAAAGTGTAAAGATGTAAAAAGTTGAAGGACCTAAGATACAATTTTTGAAGGACTTAATCGAAAGATAATTGAAAATTTGAGGACCAAAATTTGAAGATCTAAAGTTGAAGGACCTTAGATGCAATTTTTAAGGTATTTATTATAAAATTTATTTTAAGTATTTTCAACTAGGCTCATTATATTATAGAGGTATCCACGAGTTCCAAATTTATTATAATTAATGGGTAAAGTCTACATGTCAATAATTTTGCCACGTGTTATCAAAATGTGCTCCACATGGATATTTACAAGTAACACGTCATCAAGTTAATTGGAGAATTTCGACAAGTGACATTTGGTGCAAGCTTTGTAAACTTTAGTGACCATCACTAAACTTTGTTACTTCGATGATGATTTTGAAATTTCAATGAAACTTCGATGACCATCGAAATTAACCCGTTATTCTGATCGAAGAATCTATCGTAGTTAATTTATGTGTTATTATTTAATATGTCATTTTGAATAGAATCTAAACTAGTACAAAAATTACTTTTAACCAAGAATCGAACAATATTTTCCAATGAAGTGCCCGTTTAGATTACCATACAAGATTACGGTATTGTCAACAACGTTTGAAGTAATTCGATATGAATAAAGTAACTCCATTTGTGTTTTATTCATTGTTCGTATGGTCTTTTGTGACTAGATACTATTTTTCGAACCTCTCATGTGTAAATTCTAAGCATGTCCATCGTGCGTGGATAATCGATCCGACATATTTGAGCGAAATGATATAGATATCGTTATGTTACAACCGAAATGACATTAATATCGTTATAGTTACATTTACTATAGTAACGACTTTAATATCGTTTTTCTATAAACTATAACGACTTCAAAATCGTTATTTTAGCTATATCATTATTCAAGGTATATGTAGCGGACGATATAAATATCGTTATGCTACAACTAAAAGCGACATTAATATCGTTATAGTTACATTTAGTATAATAACGACTTTAATATCGTTTTTATAAACTATAACGACTACGAAATCGTTATTTTGGAACTATCATTGTTCAAGTTCTATGTAACGAAACAATATATATATTGTTATGTTATAATTAAAACGACATTAATATCGTTATAGTTACATTTACTATAGTAATGACTTTAATATAATTTTCTATCAACTATAACGACTACAATGTCGTTATATTATCACTGAGACGATATTATAGTTGTTATAGCTAAATATTGTATGATAACGATATAAATATCGTTTCAATTGAACTATAACGACTTGATTGTTGATCTTTATGATCCCTAAATGTGCAAGTTGTGTATGAAAACAATATTAATATCGTTACCTTCCAATAAAAACGATATTATAGTCGTTATAGTCGTTTTATATTATATTTTGTAATGTAACAATATAAATATCGTTTGCTTTCAGCTACAACGAATATAATGTCTTTACTTCGATCAATAATTGTTCAAGTTACGTGTTAAATGAAAAAAAATTAAAAATGGGCTCAATAATTGTGGGCTCATTAGATTCTCATAAAATGGACTCATTAGATTCTCATAAAAATTAATTCAAGAATTCGGTTTAAGGAAAAAAAAATCGGGATAGCCCCATAAAAGCTTACTCCTCCCCAGCCCATCACATGAGGACCTCCCAACTTAAAAATGTGGTTATGCCACTACCTAGGTATGTCGAAGGCATGCCAAAATGCTGGACATTCAATTTGACATTTTCACCATAAATAATATCAATCTCTTTGCCTTTTAATTGAAGATTAAATTTTAAATAATATAATTACTTAATAATAAAAATAATAATTTTATTTGATATGTTTATTACTAAAGTGTTAATTAAAAAAAAAACTCATTAGTTCTCTTTTATTTTTTATAAAAAAATAAAAAAATTGGATCTATTTGCATATTTTGTAATGATTAGTAATTCACATATAATTTCTTCTAATTAAAACTAATGATATATTTATCAGAAGAAATTGCATGTGGATTCCTAATAATATCAAAATGAATAAATAGGTCCAATACTTTTATTTTTATAAAAATAAAGAAAACTAATGATTTTTTTTTAGAATTAACACTTTAATAATAAATATGTCAAATAAAATTATTATTTTTATTATTAAGTAATTATATTATTTAAAATTTAAAATATTATTTTATTGTTGTATAAAAAAATAATTTTGTCACAAATTTGATATTCAAATACTTTTATTTAATTGAGTTATATGTTTATTAACTAAAAATATTAGATATCCAACTATATTCTTCATATTTTAATTTATCGTTTTATTTTAGTTAAAAAAACACATAATGTGTAAATTAATTTTTATTATTATTTTAATGTTAAATAAAAATGTAATAAGATTAGTTCAATGTCATAAAATTATATACGTCATTTGTTATTTATTTAACTTAATTTTTAAAATAAAGAGGGAGAAAAATTTTATAAGTAAAGAGGGAAAAAAATAATTTTTCACAATGATTTCTCCCTCTTTAAATAATATAATTACTTAATAATAAAAATAATAATTTTATTTGACATGTTTATTACTAAAGTGTTAATTCAAAAAAAAAAAAAACCTCATTAGTTTTCTTTAATTTTTATAAACAAATAAAAGTATTGGACCTATTTGCACATTTTGTAATAATTAGGAATCCACATACAATTTCTTCTAAATAAAACTAAAGGCATATTTGTCATAAGGACTAATTTAAACTCAAAACACATAGGTTAGGGACTTATATGTCAAAAAATAAATATTAGGGACCAATTCTACACTAATGACAAAGATTATGGACTATTTGTGCCAAAATCCTTTTTCTTTCAACTCTAACGAATATAATTTTGTTATTTCGATCAATAATTGTTCAAGTTTAAGTGTTAAATGAAAAGACAAATTTAAAAAAAAAAGAGTAATTGGAATTTGAATGACTAAATTGGAGGTTAAGGAAACTTGGAGGACCCGAAAAGATAGAATATAAAGTTGGAGGACTATTTAAGAGAAAATATAAAGTTGATGGACTAAAAGACCAAAATAAAAATTTGGAGGACAAAATGCGCAAAATTGAAATGAAGACCCCAAATTTTTTAGGAGGAAGACTATAAATAAATATAATAAAAGGAGAAAAGTAATGTTAATTGTGAAGGGTATAAAAGACTTTTTGTTTTTTTGTTAAGTTTTTGATTTATTTTTTTTCTCACTTTGGTCAAAGGCCTTTTGAACAAATGAATTGTGAAACGAGGCTATCTCAACTTATTTCCCTATGTTATTTACGGGTTAATTTCATTAATAGTCACTGAAATTTCATTGAAATTAGAAAATCATCATTGAAATAACAAAGTTTAAATGATAGTCATTTGAAATTACTTAAAGTTTACACCAAATGTCATTTCGCCGATTGTCAAATTAACGATTACATATCATCATAAATGTCCATGTGGTCCACATTTAGATGACACGTGACAAAATTATTGACATGTGAACTTTACCCACTAATTATAATTAATTTGGACTTCATGAATACATCTATAATATAAGGACCTAATGAAAATACTTGAAAATAAATTTTATAATAAATACCTCAAAAATTGCATCTAAGGTCCTTCAACTTTTTATATCTTTAAATTTTGGTCTCCAAATTTTCAATTATCTTTCGATTAAGTCCTTCAAAAATTACATCTTAAGTCCTTCAACTTTTACATCTTTACACTTTGGTACCCAAATTTTCAATTATCTTTCATTTAAGTCCTCCAAAATTACATCTTTGGTCCTTTAAATTTTTACATCTGTATACTTTGGTCCCCAAATGTTTAATTATCTTTCGATTAAGCCCTCCAAAATTATATTTTAGGTCCTTCAACTTTATACATCTTCAAACTTTGGTCTCCTAAATCCTTGATTTTAGGGTCAAAATAAGTACAATTTTAGTGGTCAAAATTATTATTTACAATTAAATCCTTGATTTTACACTTGAATTTCTACCTAAGCGAACAAAATAATATAGTTAAATAATAATTGTACTAAAATAATTAAATAATAATTTTGACCATTAAAATTGTAATTATTTTGACCACTAAAATTAAGGATTTGGGGATCAAAGTTTGAAGATGTATAAAGTTGAAGGACCTAGGATGCAATTTTGGGCGCTTAACCGAAAGATAATTAAAATTTGGAGACCAAGTGTGCAGAATGTAAAAGTTGAAGGACCCAAGATGTAATTTTGGAGGACTTAAATGAAGATAGTTGAAAATTTGAAGATCAAAGTGTAAAGATGTAAAAGTTGAAGGACCTAAGATACAATTTTTGAAGGACTTAATGAAAGATAATTGAAAATTTGAGGACAAAATTTGAAGATCTAAAAGTTGAAGGACCTTAGATGCAATTTTTAGGTATTGTTATAAAATTTATTTTGAAGTATTTTCAACTAGGTCATTATATTATGAGGTATCCACCGAGTTCCAAATTTATTATAATTAGTGGTAAAGTCTACGTGTCGATAATTTTGCCACGTTATCAAAATGTGCTCCACATGGATATTTACAAGTAACGTCATCAAGTTAATTGGAGAATTTCGAAGATGACATTGGTCGCAGCTTTAGTAAACTTTAGTGACCACCGTGGCTTTGTTACTTCGATGATGATTTTGAAATTTCAATGAAACTTCAAATGACCATCGATGAAATTAACCCGTTATTCTGATCGACAACTATCGTGGTTAATTTATGTGTTATTATTTAATATGTCATTTTGAATAGAATCTAAAACTACATATTTAAGATGACACATCAATTAATATCATATAATTGCCAAATTATGGTCAGACATTACTTAATTCAATATGAAAAAGTTGTGGTCTTTTGCATTTATATTTTCTATCTTTTTTTTTTTTTTTTTTTTTACCAACACTATCTTCAACTTTCTAATTTTAGGTTCCTGCGTTCCCTATTCACAATTTATATCGCACATATTCAATTAGTGTAAAATGATAAATTTACCCCCCACCCACCCACCCCCCAATCATCTTCAAACCCAATTGCCAATCCCTAACTCGTGCCTCCCACATCTACTTCCACAATCCTAACCCCTTTTGTAGAAAGAAGAAAAATCAAAACAAGTGTCAATCATTATATACGTTCTCCCCTAGATCGACTCGCGTCGTTGACATATTTCTATGTAGGTACCAAAAAGATTAAGTTATTTAGAAATATATTCAATATAATGATAGCGATCGTTCGGTTTTACATCATGCATTTTATGGCACTCCTGATTCTAATGCATTTCTTGTCTTGGTCGATATTCTTGAAAAAAAAAATACTTTCAATTCCATAAATAGAGTGATGTTTATCTTGTTTTTCTTGCTCGTCTACTACTTATAGGAGTTATGCGTTTTTGACAATTTGTATTGTACACCGTTGAGAATCTAGAGCAACTCCCTATCACTTCATGGGCTAAGATGAATTACATGTTACAAGTTGAATATGTTGTACCTATAGGACAAAGCGACACACTACTACTAGGGAGACGGATTTGAAATTTGGGCCTCATTTGGGCGAGCCCAACCCTATTATGTACCACGTGTTATTTATACCTTTAAAAAAATTATTTGAAGGCCCGGCCTTAAATTTCAAATGCCTAAGCGTCCCTTTTTCCATTTGAACCAAGAAATGTTTGGTCCATTTGACCCAAAACAAATGCCTATTTGGACCAATAACACACATTCAATGACCCTTTTATTCCAAAATTTTTTATTCATTTTCTTGATTAAACCAACAAATGAAAAGACACAACCCATTTGGCCATTTCTGATTAAACCAAAGACATTCGGCCAAGTGCCAGCGGACAACCATTTCTTCAAAATCAGCCATAAACTACGCTATGCTAAATCACGTTCAAAAATCAATTGCCCACTCGCTAAATCCGCCCTTAATCACGTTTGCAAATCGCAGCTTTTTGGTCTTAATCACGTTCGCAAATCGCAGCAAGCCAGCAACCCTAATTTCGCATTTTAGTAAGTTTAATTAGTGCTAAAGTTTTTCTTATGATGGTTTTAATTGCTAAAAATGCTGTTGTTGTAATTTGAAATCATCACTTCATTAGTTTTGCTGTTGAAATTTTTGGATTACTGATGATGCCATTGAAATTTTAATTTTGGGATTTTATGTTGTTCATCGATTAATTTTGGTGCTATTCATTGTTTATATTTTGTTGTAGAAGATTTTCATTTTGCTGATGATGCCACTGAAATTTTACTTGCCCTGTTGAAATTTTTGAATGGCTGCTGAAATTTTAATTTTGGGAATTTATGCTGTTCATAGATTAATTTTGGTGCTATTCATTGATTATATTTTGCTGGTGAAGATTTTCATTTTGCTGATGATGCCACTGAAATTTTACTTGTGCTATTGAAATTTTTGAATGGCAAATGAAATTTTAATTTTGGGAATTCATCTTTGTTCATCGATTAATTTTGGTGATATTCATTGATTATTTCTTAATCTTTGATGATGTTCTTTGAAATGTGCTAAGATTTAGAGGATAAATTGTTAAAGAAATGTAGAAATGTAGAAATGTAGAAATGTTGATGGATAAATTTCTTGATTTTTTAGAATATACAATAGCCGCACAACCACCTCCTACGAAGAAAGGAAAAACGACATTGCATTCACCAAGAATAGATACACCAACTGAAGATTCAAATCAACATCAACATACTCTTCCAACTCATAATCAACAATCTCTTTCAACTCCATCTTCCGATATTGAGCGGGATCTAGAAAAAATGAATAACATATATGACTATCTTCTTAATAAAAGAGATGAGATTAGACGAGCATATTTAATAGCTGGACCTCATCAACCTAAACTCCAAGAATATACAGCAAGAAAGTATAAAGATAAAGCTCGTCATTTCCAATATAGTTGGTTTACACAATTTTCTTGGTTGGAGTATTCGCCTTCAACTCATAAGGCTTATTGTTTTCCTTGCTTTCTTTTTTGCAATGATGGACAACATGCTTCTCTTTCAGCATTAGTAACTACTAGATTTGATAACTGGAAGAGAGTTCAGGGAAATGAGTGTGCATTTCTTCAACATGTTGGTTCTTCAACTTCATCACGTCATAATAGGTGTGTGGCAAACACTCAAGATTTGATTAAATCGGCTCAACATATTGATAAGGTCATTTATAGGGCAAGTAAAGAGGAAGTTATGAAAAATCGATTGCGGCTAAAGACGTCAATTGTAAGTGTTCGGTGGCTAGCACTGCAGGAGTGTTCTTTCAGAGGTCACGATGAATCTGAAGAGTCATTGAATCGTGGAAATGTGATCGGATTGATTGATGCATTTGGAGAAATGAATGTGGATGTTAGAAACGTTGTGTTGGGTAATGTACCAAAAAATACGAAATACTCTAGTGGGGTTATCTAGAAAGAGATTTTGGGAATTATGGCCAACAAAGTGCGTAGGATGATTCGCGATGAAATTGGAGATGCTTATTTTTCTCTTCTTGTTAATGAAGCACAAGATGAATCTTACCGAGAGCAAATGGCCATTATCTTGAGGTTTGTGAACACAGCAGGTATTTTTACAGAACGTTTTTTACTATCAAAGGTGTTAGTGAAACTTATTCAGAGACACTAAAAAAAGAGATATCTGATGTTCTTGTTCAGTACAACCTCCAGGTTCATAAATTGAGAGGTCAATGGTATGATGGTGCAAGCAATATGCGTGGCCAATGGAATGAACTTTAGGCATTGTTTCTTAATAATTGTCCATATCGTATTATGTCCATTGTTTTGCTCATCAATTGCAATTGACATTGGTTCTTTGCTGACCAAGCAATGTGATCCTATTTGGGACTCCTTTTCTCTATTAGACAATGTTATTAATATTGTTAAATCTTACGCTAAGCATAATCTTGAGTACAAAGTGTTCAAAGAGTAGAAATTGAGAATATGTTAGCAACTGGAGAACGCGAGTCTGGACGTGGGGCTAATCAGATGACAACCTTGCGGAGAACGCGAGTCTGGACGTGGGGCTAATCAGATGACAACCTTGCAGCGATCGGGAGCTACTTACGGGGTTCTCATTATGAAGGCATTAGAGTATGATATACATGTATGTTGCAACTTGCAATGTGCTTGAAGATCTTCTTGGCAACCGTTCAAATCCAAAGGCTCGGACGATGAAAATTGTGGTGCTTGCAAAAACATCAAGAGTTTTGATTTTGTATTTGGCTTGCATTTAATGATTTCAATTATGGGAATTACTGATTTTCTTTGTCAAGCCTTTCAAAAAGAATTTGTTAATATTCTGGCTACTATGAGATATGTCTCCACTGCAAAAACTCTTCTTCGAGAATTAAGACAACGAGGTTGAGAGAAAGCGCCTTGAAGTGAAAGATTTTGCTCAAAACATGATATTGATATACGACTTAGACACCAATATTGGTCGTGGTCACAAGCAAATTACTATTGAGCATCATTATCACTTTGATGTTTTCAATGAAGCCATAGATTATCAGTTGACAAAGTTGGATACAAGATTTAATGAGACATCATTTCGACTCCTTCAACTTAGTGTGGCTTTGGATCCAAAAAATCATTTAAATCATTCAATGCAAATGATATTTATGATCTTGCCGTGGAGTTTTATTTTGAGGATTTTGAACGCCAAGAGAGGAATGTCTTGTTGACCGAATTGAAATATTATCGCGTGGATGTGGTTCGTGATCCTCAATTTAAAATACCCACACTTTCAAAATTATGTGAGATGTTGGTTAAAACACGAAGGTCTGATGATTACAAGATGATAACTAAATTGATTCGCCTTGTGTTGACATTACTGTTTTCTCTGCGACAATCGAGAGAGCATTTTCGGCAATGAAACATGTGAAGACGTCAATTTGCAGCAAAATGGGTGATGAGTTTCTTGTTGATCGAATGATTATTTTTGTTGAAAGAGAGCTTGTTAATAAAATAGATATATATTTTATTATAGATGAATTCGCAACTGTAAAAGATCGTCGGGCACAACTTACTTTTGCTAATTTTAGATCTTGAATATTTTGTTTAATGACTTATTATAAACTTTTTAAAGATTATGACTTATTTAAAAAATATTATATTCTCTTTAAAATAGGCTCAAAAAACTTTTGGAGGCGTTGCCCCTGAACCCTCGTATGGTTCCCCCTCTTCCGCCCCACTCCTTTGACATATCCTGGCTCCGCCCCTGACTACTACTACGACTAACTCGAATAAGATGTTTTCATCCACTTCTCTCTCTTCGACCTCGTTCCTCAGCTTCCAAACATGTGTGTTATCATTGTCACCTACAGGGACATAAATTATGTATGTCCATAACATATTCATGTCCAGCCACTCAATGTTGATACCCTAGTCCAAGACAAAGATAAAGTTTTTATTATTGATCCTATAGAATGTTCTGATAGTGAGGATGAGAGTTTTGAGCGTCGTATTATGTCTCCTCTCGTGATTACACATTTCTCAAACATTGTTAACAATGTCACACTTGAGGATGTCCGTGAAGATCCTTTGTCCTCAACTTAGTGCCATAATCATTATCACTCAACCATTTGTGCTCATTTATTATTGACTTTGTCGTGAGATTTTCTACAATGCTTGATACTTCACTTCAATAGTTTTTAAGATAATTCTCTACTTGCATACTTTCTTTAATGATATTATATTGTTGCAAACTAATTACCATCATATTATTTCAACTCCGACTTTTGTCAACTCTATTCATATTTTTTATGTTGAAATAAAATGCATAATTATTAACGGGGATCACTATGTTTTCATTCTTGTTTTTTTTTTTGCACGATATACTAAACATGTTAAGAAAAAAATTATTCATCAATCACCTGAGATTAATTTGTTTGATAACTATTATTTTCTAAAAAATCCGTAATGAATGTATAAAATACTTATTTACTTTTATAACTTCAAATAAGCAAAAAAAAAAAAAAAACATGTACAAATGTAAAAGTGTGATAGAATATTTCTACCCTCATTTTAAAGAACCCTAACATTATATTTGGACATAAACTATCATCACGGCCAGATGTGGTTATTAATAAAAGACTGAGAATAAATATGCGACAAAAAATTATCACTTAAGTACGACAATAAATAAAGATTAAGAACTTTTAGTGCAACAAAAAAAAAAACTTTGGTGGTAATATAACCATCATTCTTCTAATTATCTTGCTTCCAAGATGCATATATAGTTTGTAATTTTGGGAATAAAATTTTTAAATCTATTATTCTTAATAAGATTGATTTTTTTCTGATAAGATGTGGTAATTAATGAAAAGACATTCTGATAATTTTTTTTGAATAGCAATCGCGCTCGAATAAAAATTTTGTTTTCAATATAGCAGAATTGTTTCCTTATCGAGGCACATTCGACCCACTGATGTTGCAATCATTTGTTTCTACAGGCCGGTCTAACTTGTTAGTCCCTTGTGCTCTTCATTATGTAAATCAAGTTGATATTTTTTGGACGAATTGCACAATTTGTTGTTATCAATAGTTTAACGTCGAATTTTTATCCGAAAGAAATACCGTCCCCCATTAGATCAAAGGTTGCAGTTTATCTCGCCAGAGTCGAGTTCTCTTAGTCAAGGAGAATGATCAATATCCTTGGGATATTATTAAAAGATTATTTATGGAAGACTTGCTATAGATTAAAATACAAGTATTTTAAAATTATTTAGATGGATTTTTCTTATAATTATTAATAAGTAGTTTCCATAATTTGTTAGGAACTTTGAAGAACTAGTTAGACACGCATACGTTGCACGTACTTTCGTAATAATATTGTCAATTTTTAATACTTTCAAATTTTTTATTTTTTAATTGTTAATAATTAAAATGTTTAAGTAGCAATTGTAAAAAAGATAAAAAAAAAAAAATCGATTCTTGATAACATGTTGTATTATATTGATCAATATTGATATTTTATTTACATTCATAGAAGTACAATTGCAATCAAAGATGAGTTTTATATAGTGGTAATATGAATAGTAACTTAAACTCAGTAAAGACCTTTTGATGATTGACGAATCTTTGATATCAAATCTAATGGAATTAATAATGTATTAATAGGGATCTCCAAAGCTACATTTTAAGAATAATAAAATTAATAATTATTGATTTTATTGTGAGAGAATGTATTGATTGACTACACAATATTGTACATTTGTTGGAGTAGTAATGGTAAACAACATTCATTGTGTGTGTGTGTGTGTTTTTTTTTTTTTTGGAAGACATGTTTAATTTGACAATATATATGAAAACATCATAAAGTGATAATACTAACAATAACTTGAACCCAATGAAGACTTTTTGGTAATTTAAGTTTTGATGATTGACGAACCATTGATATCAAATCTTTTGGAATTAATGATCTCCATAACTATATTTTACGAATAATAATATTAATAATTACTAATTTTATTGTGAGAGAATGTAATAATTGACTACACAATATTGTACATTTGTTGGAGTAATTATTTATAAACAATATTCTTTGTATCGTTCTCTTTTTATTAAACATGTCTGATTTAGCGACGTAAATGAAAATGTCATAAACTTAAGTAAAATACAAAAATTAAATAAGTATCAATATTTGCCTATGTTATGGGAATATTATTGAAGGACGGAAGTAAGATAAGAAGAACGTTCTATATATATTAATAAAATTAAATAAAATTTAAAATTTAAAAAATTTCAAACGCTAGTTTTGAACTATAGTATATGTTTGGTGGATATTTAAAAGTAGTTTTTTAAGAGATTTTGAAAAAAATTAGTAAAACGTATGATTGAAAAGTTGATAAAAGATGTGGGTCTTATAAAATATGTGGTTGAAAATGAGTTTTAAAAAAATTGAACTAAACATGCTCATAATCGCTCTAATCTAATGTATTAAAAATAATCTTTTCATCTCCATTTCAATTTTGATAATCATGATTTGAATTTTACTGCGACAATAAACAAAGTCACAATTTTTTCAATTCATTCCTTTCATCTATGTAATGCAAAAATAAAAATAAAAATTCGAGATCATCTTTTCACATTCATATTTAGCATATATTTGGTAGTGCTAAAATTATTTTTTAAGTGCTTATATTATAAATTGTGGATGAATGTGTGGATAAAAAGTGAGTTGTAAGTTATGGGTCCTATGAAATATGCAGATAAAAAGTATATTTGATGAGTTTGACCAGCTGAATTATAATTTAAGCAGTGGATAAAAAGTGAGTTGTAAGTTGTGGGTCCTATGAAATGTGTAGATAAAAAATATGTTTGACTAACTGAAATTATAATTTAAGTAATGACAAACATGTGCTTAATTTAACAGATTAAATGTTTAAAAATTTTAACTTTACATTTAATAAATTGTTAAAATTTCAATATACATTAATGATGAACAATAAAAGAGTAATAAATATAGAGTAATGCTTCTTGAACAACAACTTCAACCAAAAGTTAGACTACTACTGAAAAAATGTCAAATATACCATTTGCAAAGACATATATATAAAAAGCAAGTGCTTGAAAATTTATTTTCCTACCAAATGTACTTTCCTTTTAGAAATTACATTTTTTTCGGTTCAGAAATCGATTTTTTAATAGCCATTAATTGTTCATTCATAATACTACATTTAATAATATTCGATTTTTATTTTTTCAATTGGAGTCCCCCATCTACTTTCTAATTTAGTTATTATTGCAAAACTTAATTTCGTTTTGTTATCATTACAAAAATTAATTATCCAATGCATTTTAATTTAATTAATTAATCTTATCTTTGTTTTGGTAAAAAAAATGCATGGATTTTTCAATACTAACTAAGATTTAAGAGATAGCATTTTCAAGATTATTATGGAAAACAATCAATGCACATTGAAAGAAAAATAAGTCAAAATCTATATTTTTAAAGTTCTGTTATTATTGCAAAAATTAATTTTCCAATGCATTTTAATTTAATTATCCATATTTTAAATACTTAAATAATTTAATTAATCTTATCTTTATTTTGGTCAAAATATGCATGGATTTTTCAATGCTAATTAAGATTTAAGATATCATATTTAAGATATTGCATTTTCAATATTATTATGGAGGACAATCAATGCAAAGTGAAAGAAAAATAAGTCAAAATTGATATTTTCAATTTTTTGTTATCATTGCAAAAATTAATTTTTCAATGCGTTTTAAATTTAATTATCTATATTTTAAATACCTAATTTAATTTAATTTAATCTAATTTAATTAATTAATCTTATCTTCGTTTTGGTCGATGCATGGGTTTAATACTAATTAAGATATAGTGTTTGATTTTATTATAACTAACTAGTGTTGTACCCGATGCGATGCACGAGGTGTAATCACAAAAAAAAAATTAGCTAGTTATCTATGAAAACTAATTAGTTATAATAAAATCGAACACTAAATCTTTAATTAGTATTAGTATTAATTAATTAAATTATTTAAGTGTTTAAAATATAGATAATTAAATTAAAATGCATTGAAAAATTAATTTTTGCAATGATAACAAAATTTTAAAAATATAAAGTTGGACTTATTTATCTTTCAATGTGCATTGATTGTTTTCCATAATAATCTTGAAAATCATTTTGAAAAATACAATCTCTTAAATCTTAACTAGTTGGAAAATTCATGCATTTTTTTTTATTAAAACAAAGATAAGATTAATTATTTAAATTAATTAAATATTTAAAATATAGATAATTAAATTAAAACGCATTGGATTATTAATTTTTGTAATGATAACAAAACTAAATTAATTTTTGCAATGATAACTAAATTGGAAGGTAGATGAAGGGGCTCTAGTTGGAACTTGAAAAAATAAAAAATTAGACGGCTATTAAATGTAGTATTAAAAATGAACGTTTAATGGCTATTAAAAAATTTATTTCGAAACTAATAAAAAATAGAAATTCAAATAGAAAAATACAGTTGGGCGGAAAAATAGATTATAATGACACTTATATATATATATAGATTAACTTTCATGATAACTATCAAAATTATTTTTGTGATTACACATCCCATGTATCGCATGAATACAACACTAGTAAAATATTAAAAGATAATTATACATTAATAAAAACTAATGATGAATTTGAAATTTTAAAAACTTGTAAAATAAAATAGTTCAAAAATGTTTCTCCCTCTCAAAACATTTTAGATGTAGTATACATAAGTAGGGGTTGATCTCTAACTCATAGTGGGTAAGAGTTATAATGTCTACTATGGGTGGGAGATCAACCCATTAGATAAATAAGAGTGATTTTTTATTATAATTACTGAATATAACTAGACTTTTCTTTAAATTTTGTGTCACGTATCCCTTTTCTTTCGTCCGCTCTTCTTCTCTTACTATTTTGTTGATTTATGGCGATTGATAATTATGTTCTGATCGTACGTCCTCAATTGGTGACATTAGTTCTAACAAATAAAAGTTAAACACATAATTGCTAGAGGGTTATGGTAGAAACAACCGCTAGACGGTTGCAGTTTTCCCATTCAACTACTAACTTTATAGGAAAGAGCAAGGGTGATCCCTCCTCACTAGTGGGAAAATAAGCTCCCCACTGGGACACTTGTTCTAACAAGTGTCCTGGTGGGGAGCTTATTTTCCCACTAGTGTGAGGAGAACAAGGGTGTGGGAAAGAGACCCCATTAAAGAAAACAATGTATTATACAACACAAAATTACGAGATAACAATAACAAGTGTCCTAGTGGGGAGCTTATTTTCCCCACTAGTGTGGAGGAGAACAAGGGTGTAAGAAAGAGACCCCATTAAAGAAAACAATGTATTATACAACACAAAATTACGAGACAACAATAGGCACCAATATTATTGGCACCCCAAAAAAGACATGGTTACACATAAAAAGAAAAAAAGAAAAAGAAAAACTCATTTCCACCCAACACACAGAAAATTAAAAGGCCTAAAATGTATATAAGCAGGCTCCATCATCACTTCTTGCAGTTGGATCATAGTTAGTTGCATTCAGATCAGTACAACCTTGAGGCACTGGAACGTTGTTTTCCCTGCATAATTCGCATAAAAAATTCAGATACGAGATGTTTGGTATATAGTACTAGCTAGTGAGCACTAATTTGGACAAAATTTTAGTTTTTTTTTTTGTTTAATATTGTCCAATAAGCTGATTTATTTTTCAGTTTGTGTAAGAATCTGGATACAAACCTCCTAGCCAGGTCTGTAGGAGCAAGAGATCTAAGAACTGAAGAAAGTTCCTCTCTCAATAGAATCCTTGTTAGCATCTCCAAGTGCAGCAGAGCTCAAGTACTGGTCAGCCAATTGCACCCTCTTCACATTCTCCTGTTCCTGGACAAGCATGTTACCATACTGAAGAAGCTTCTCCAGGGTCATCTTCAGTTGCTCGAAGGTCGGAGGTCCTTCTCTCGAGTTAACAAGCTTCTTGCCAATGTTGTCGACTCCGACACCACCTATCCACTTCCTTACTTAGTCGTCAGACACTCGTGCCCTCAAAGCACCAAAGAAATCTGCACATAAAACCATGAAGATAACCAATATAATTAACTTGTTGTTCATCGTATACATACTTTTAGCCAGAGACGGCTCAACCTTTAGGCAAGTGAGATGGCTGGCAATGGCCATACATTTAGGCAAAGCCCTAAATTTTAGGAACTTCCATTCAAGTTCTCGTCTTTTTTAATTATTTTGAAGGCCTGAAATTGTTTGAGTCGTCTCTGCCTGTACATGGAACAAGGCCAGTTTTGTGTGCGTGGATGGGGGGCTTACCAATGGATTGACCGGGAAGGTATCAACAAGCGTGACAACATCTTCCTCAGCAACATTGTCAGTACGGAAAATACCCTTGCAAACACCAATACGGTCCTCACGGTTGGGAGCCCAGTAGAATTTCTCCATACGACCATCACGGATGAGAGGGGCGTACAGTGTTGAGAAATCGTTACCAGTGACAATGATTGGAACACGGGGGTTATCCTCCTTGTTGTACATTCCCGGGAGTTGCACATTGGTCGGGTTATCAGCAATGTTCATGAGGGTGGCGTTAACCATCTGGTTGTTGACAGTGTATTGGGTGGTTCCACCAAGACGTCCAGCACCAGCATCAAGATCATTAATGAATAGGCAGCACATTTTACCCTTCTTGATAATATCAGCCGCTTCACGGTACCTTTGCCTAATGAGCTTCGCGGGCTCTCCTGCATTTCCACTTTCTAATTCTCCGGCACTCATCATAATCGGGCTGAAGCAAAGTCACAACTGTTAGAAACTATAAACGGAATATGATTGACAGTTGACACACAAACAATAACAAACTCACTTGATTCCCATCTTGGCAAACACAAGCTCACACTGGAATGATTTACCCTGACCTTTGCCTCCCCAAATACCCAAGATAAGAGGAACCTGCAGTAATTAACATTATAAAATTTAATCTGATTTATCATCAATTGCATTAATCATATGGATATTGAAACAAAGAAATGACACCTTGATATTAGGCAAGGTCATGAAGTTCTTGGAGATGTGGACCATAAGCTTGTCCATAAAGGCAGGAGCAATGTAATATCCACTCATGGTGTTGTCGAAGTTGTACCTGTAGAAACACGACCGGCTTAAGATCAAAATTTTCCCACATTAATTGCAGAAAAATTACACTATTTAGACTAATTCCATTTGCCTATCTCTCTCATATGATGTAAGGTGGATTAGATGAGAAAATCAGGTGTCTCTTGATCGCGTGCATGTTGGATTCATTTTTAATCAAAGGCCTGATACGTGTGTAACTTTCATAGATAGGTGGTTGTGATACTTAAACTGGGGATCTTTGTTTTCTATGATACCCCACCCCACCACCCGCCTTCCCTCTTTCTGCCTGACTCTATATCCTCAGGAATGGTGGTTTTAAGAATGAGTGATTTTGTTCTTACGTGCGAAGTCCTTGGCTCATGTATTCGTAGGAGCTGAGGATAGCATCGTGAGTTCCCATTCCAGTGGGAGCTTGGAAGAGTGAATCGACCATACCCTTTCCTCTGGTGATATCTTGTTGGTCATCGGAAATATCACTGACAAGACCCTTCCATCTGTCCTTATCGGTCTGTTTCTTCTCATCAATCTCGGCCACGACCTTGAAGTTTCCCGATGAGGCCTTGGGAACGTATGTCGAATTCACCTTCTTCAAGTTGCTGCCCAAGAAGGCTGAGCTGGGGACTGCAGCTCCAGCACCAGATCCATGCAAGTTCAGCTGCATCATGAGAAGGAATTATAGTCATAATTCTTGCATATTTGTATCAGCAAATAAACAAGAAAACTTTAAATATATATCTTTCACCAAAAGACGTGTCTTGTATCAATTACCCGACTGGAACGTACAGTTGATAAGATTCTAAACTTGCTTTCTTTTCTTTAATACCGTTACAGCAATACAATAGATATATCGAGAGATCAATGTCTCAGATATGTATGCATATTTATAATAGCATGCTTCATCTATACGATTCTACGTTCTACATAAGAAATAAAAACACAAAAATTAACAGAATCATTGATCCAAGCGATGTTCTAAGCGAAGAATACTAAGACATCTATTAGGACAAAGAAATGTAATTTCTGACTAACTTTTAGACCTTATATGAAAAAATAAAGATTCTAACTTCAAGTTACACTAAAACCCAACTGTGAAAGTTCAATGTGTTTTGAGTAAAAATTTGAATAAGATATATGCATGTTGGCGTGTCGAAGTTTAAGTAATAATTACTTTTTCTACAACGTGGTTAAACCAAATAAACCCGGTTCAAATTGATAAAAATATATGGATTCCACAGTAAAGCTATACAAGTTGGAGTATATATATATATATATATATATATATATATATATATATATATATAAAGTAATTTATCTTTTGTTCGAAGTGAACGAGACTTTTATGGCATGTTTGATCTTTTAGATATGAAATTGGACCATACGAGACAGGATTAAAAAGAAAATGTATTATACATTAATGACTACTTCTAACTTCTAAGTACTTAAAACATTCTCGAAAAATAAAGAAATAGTTAATTACCGGTACACGGTTGACAGTTCCAACAGTTGAGACGGCGGCCGCCATAAAATCCGATGATCCGAGGGCTGTTACTCTACTAACTGAACAGTTTTGAACAGAATTTAAGCCGGAGCTTCTACTTTGAGGAGGCAAAGTGCAATGGAGGAGTATATTTATATGAAGAGTGTACACAAATTGGATTGGCTTTTGAATTCCTAACGGCCACACAAACAAGATTTCAAGGCTTCCACGTGTCAAATGAAGATTGAATAATCCGTTGTAAATTGGGTTCTTGGGTTAGCATTTAAGCTTCGCTCTTGTCCACTTAATTTTTGGTCTTTTGCTTGCTACATAATCCATTCAATTTTATAGGTCCAAATTTGAATATGAATAAAAACAAAAGGGGAAGAATTGTAATTTTCTCAAATAATGTTTTTTCAGTATTTTGTTTGTTCTAATTTCATGGTTTACATTTGTGAAAACTAGCAGTTTAATTTGTCCACATTGTCACTTGGCCACATAGAGTGTTCTTGGTCGAAATTATTTAGGAGAAATTGCAAAGTTGGTCTTCAAGTTATTGTTCAAGTAGCGAATCAACACCCAACTTTTAAAATAAACAAATTGGTTCACAACTTTTCATTATAATGCATAATCAGTATCCAATAACGGTCCAAATTTATATTAAATTATCAAGTCGCTCTCATATGTCCAACTTCATAAATATAGATTTAGATAAGTGCCATGAGATTTGCAGTGAGTCGTGTCTCTATGAAGATGATCAAGCAATGATTTAACAAACTTTTAGCTTGCTTCCATCCCTTCCTTAAGTCAAAAAGCACAAATAGCCCATTCTTTCCTACTTGAATCGAGAAGTCAATCTCTCGTGCTAAAGAATGTGTAAAGGGATGCCTTATTCCCTGTTGATGAGATTGTGCAACTATGATAAAAGGTTGAGAACAAACTTTCTAATTACACAATAAATTAGGGACCAATGGAGCAATTTTTCCAATTATTTCAAGAACTACGGTTTAGTCCACTTATTTGCTCAATTTCAATGTATCCATCAAACTTCAGTTTGAACCATTTCTAGATTTGTGCATGTTATCCATTTATATCGATATAAATTGACAAGAAGTGTGGAATATAAATCGTGGTTTAGAATTACAAGTTAAGATTCATAACAACCAATGTTTATCTTACAAAAGTAAAGACAAAAACATCAACAACTACTCGACAAATTATCAAACGTAAAGTCGGAACATTCTAGTTACTTATTGATTGAGGTCATAAAATTGCACTCGCGTTTGTTATTAAAATTGGCATATTTTTACGTTAAACTAGATATAATTAAATACACCAACTAATAAGTTCTAGTAATTTATTCTTGCCACTTTTTGAAATAGAGAATTCTAACTGGTTAGTAATTATTGTTTTTGTGACAATGATTAATGAGTAATTAGGCATACATGTTAGGGATGTAAATCTGGACCTGCACTAGCCTGGCAAGTTTGGAGTTCAGCATGAGTTTGTGGCATGGGCCAGCTATTAATCTGGGTCAATGTTTTGAAAATTGACTTGAGCATTGACTTGAAAAACATAAATAATTGAACTAGCAATATAAAATATTAAAGAATTTTTTTTGAAGGTAAACCGGTCGATACGTTCTTAGTGTGAAGTGATCAATTCTTACACAAACCAATCCATTTTTTACTTATTTTAAATGATTTTCATTTTCTCAAATTTTATGCATAATCGAATGATTCCAAATTTTCTAGTCGAACCTATGATTGAACTCAATTTTGTAACGATGATATAGGCATGTAGATTTGGACAGATTGACCTGCTCTAATGTTTAACTTATAAAAATAGAAGATAAAACTCATGAAAAGAGTTAAATGGATCTCTGCCGACATGTCAAAGAATGTTTAACTACTAAAAAAAATTAAGCTACCCTACATTGTTATTGTTTTAATTTACATTTTAGGTCTTTTGAATACATTTTCATTCACTACTCCCATAATCGTCATTAGTACAACTAATTAAAATGTAACTTGTTATGGCAAATACTAAACTTCTCACAATATCTCGATGATGACTCGATTTTAAAATTCATTTTAATTGGCCCATTTTGCCAATGTCTAAAGATTCTCATTGTGCCTTCTCGACGACCAATTGACCAAAATATCCTAGTGCTCATTTATACTAAATCTAAAAGATTGATAAAAGAAATATTTTTAGACTAGAATATCTTTACTTATATTTTAGATTTCTCAATTTTTCCTTGATCAATTTAAAATGTCTTTAAAATTGGTTTAATTAAATCTTAACTAGTGTTTAACCCGTGCGATACTGCTTTGGGTTGTGTTACGTGATAGTAATTTTGAAAAAAAAAAAATTAAGAAAGTTTATTGGTTATTGGTAATAATGAATCAAATACAAAAGCATCATATAAATAACATTTTATTGGATATTGTTACTAAAAACTTAAAAAAACAACAAAGTTAATCCAAATTTTGGAAAACTTTTTGAAGGCCACATTTGTGGTTGAATTGGTTGATTTTCTATCTCTATCACAAATTAGTATCTTCAATCCTATCTGATTTGTAACTACGAATCTTTAACTACGTAAAGTTGTCATGGTAAAAATTATTTTTTTTTAGATAAAGTCCAACATGTGAAAAGAGATTACTGACTTCTTATTAATAGTCGTAGTATATGAGACAATTAAATGATATTTCCTTCGTTGAAACTCAAAAATTTATTCGATATCGATTTTAACTTTTCTTGATTTTAAAAGGTGCGGTAAGAATCATTCTATAAAAGAATTATTCAAGTTGTTGATAGGTATTTCTATTTCGGCCGATTTGGCGATGAAATTGACGCATAATCAAATATAAGGTATCGACATTCTTCTTGTATGGATTTTTATCATTTTTCGACTCTACACGTATTTCTTCGTAGACATGATAAAAACACAAAAGATAAAAATCAAGAATAGATTTTAATTTCTTATTAATTTTAAAAGATGATGTAAGAAACATTCAAGAACATATTTTAAACTTCTTAATGATTTTAAAAGGTACATTAAGGATCATTCTATAAAAAAATTATTCATGTTCTTGATAGATATATTTATTTCAAGTATACTATTAATATTTTATTTACTCCTTTTTTAGGCCGATTTGGCGATGAAATTGACACATAATCAGATATAAGGTATCGACTGGATTACTGTATAATTTTTTTATCATTCTTCTGATTTTACACATTCTTTCTATGTAGACAAGATAACAAAATACTTCTCTATTGACAAATACCATCTCAAGACTGTATGTCTCTTCACTGTCTCCATATCTGGGTATCTCCCAAATATACACAATCCGAACTTTCACTGCCCATTGAGTTTTCGTTGGATTGATTTATTCGACTAAATTAAAAATCAGCAATATTTCTTTAGATTAGGTTACTGCCAACATAATTGAAAGAAAAAATTAGAGGCAAAAATTTTAACTTCTATCTCAGATACAATTTGAAATACAAACGGAGACTTTTATGTACAAAAACATACCTGCACACAAATAACGTATGTTGTCTTAGTATTTTAATGCAAAAGTTCTTGATATTTATATCAAAGCACGGCTCCCAAACTTGTTTGTAAAAAAATGCGAGCCCATTAGGTTGAATGCATTTTTTCGTATTTTAATATAATTGCAAAGCGAAAAGTTACATTCATATATCAAAAAAATTAATTGTGAATTTAATGAATCGTCATTTTATACTTGCATTACTTCTTGGTCCATATTAAATACAAATATCAATTAATTTTATTTGTAGAAGAAAGTGCAGAATCCATTAGGTTGAATGAATGTTTTTCTGATTTTAATGTTAATTGGAAAATGAAAAGTCATGCTGATAAGATTGAATTGCAAAATAAAAAATCAGAGCCCATTATTTTCTTTTTGTTTTTGAGAAAGTTAATTAATAGGCTTATTTAATTTAATTTTAAATTGCAAGACGAAAAAAAATGTATATCCCTTTATTTTCCTTTTGTTTTTTGAGGAAGTTAACTAATAAACTTGTTTAATGTAATTTTATAAAATCAAAGCATGAAATGAGGTAAAAAAAAAAAAAAAATTAATATGTACAATGGATTTTATGGATTAATGGCTACAATACATTTACAATTGGTTGCCCGAAATTAATATTTGACTTTGGATATTGGAAATGATCCATTTTTTTTTTATAGAATCGAAGCATGAAATGAAGTAAAAAAAATTAAAAATTAATCTGTACAATGGATTTATGGATTAATGGATTAATGGCTACTATGCATTCACGATTGATTAAAACGTATTGGAATAAATAAATTTCACCTCTAAGCGCCAAACGTTTAATATATGGAGTTCGTTACCAACAATATTTTTCTTAGTTAATTGTAATTGTTGATATTTTGAAATTGCTTCTTTCCAATGTTTTTTAGTTATAGAGAGTAAACTGACACTTGTCTAATCTTACGATGGACAAGTGTCTAGTAACCTCTATATATATATATATATGTGATTGGTATTAAATGTATTCAAGTATATTGTTTTTGGATATTGGAAATGATTTATTTTTTACAACATCGAAGCATGAAATGAATTAATTAAAAAAAATTAATCATACAACAGATTTATGGATTAATGGCTACAATGCATTCATAGTTGATTGCCACGAAATTAATAGTTGACTTCACTTTTGTTTGCCACGAAATTAATAGTTGACTTCACTTTTGTTTGCCACTTGGCAAAAATCTATCTGATTATCCTACTTTAATATATAATAATATAGATTAATTAAAGGTCTTTAAAATTCTCTACTTATCTATCTACCACCACTCCTTCATTTCATCAATTGAATATAATTAATTAGAAACACTAGCCTCCAACTCTAACGATCACCCATCATTTCAATTCACTATTTATCAATTTATTCATGAGTTGGATGCTTTTCGCATCGTAAACAAAATTGTGAAGGGACTATGCATCGTGAAAATTGCAGTGGAGAATTACTCTGTGTGCCTATTAGGCAAAGTCCTGAATTGTTATTACCACAAATGACCTAATTATCTTAAAATAGTTGTTGATATTGGTAACTTAGCCATCGTTGTTGCATTTTTGTGTCTGGCTTTGGAGTGCGTTACGACGTTGACGGTGGGCATGAATTTCTTGGTGGAGGCGCAGTCAGAGAAAAAATTGCAGAGATTGTTTGATACTATCAAGATTTGTCAAATGAAGATGAATTCTACAACATTTGTTGATAATGCCACGTCATTAAAGAAAGTTTTGCCCTGCGAAGATGAAAGTGAAAATGAAGATAAATAATGAGTTTATTGTGAATTTTATCATTGGTAAGTTTATAATTTTTCTCAAAGTTGGTGAAAATGGTGCGTAAAATTGAAATTTTTTGTACACTTTATATATCTGCAATTTTGTCTACCTTACATTGAAGACACATAGCCCTAATAGATACATAATCACATAGAATCACGGGATCTTTAAAATCCAACATCACCATACAATGGCGGTGTGGCATCTATATTTTATAGAAATTGAAAAGCGTGGTGAATTTTGTTAAAATTGCGATGTTGAAGACAAATTTGTAAAGATGTATTGATTCACTTTTAAAAATGCACCAAAAGGGTATAAAATTGTAAATGGAGCTTTTACTTATGCCTTAACTTTTATAAAAGATAGATGTACAAAGTATGAATATGAGTTACCAATCATTTTTGGTTTATCAGCACGTCCTCTTATGTAGAAATGTTAATTTTAGTTTCTTTATGCTTGACCTTTCGTTATAAAAGTTTAAAATAATATGTTAGGACAATTAATTTTAAACTGAAATGATTTTCTTACAATCTCTTAAATTTAAAATGTGATGGTAATTGAAGTTTTTAAGGTTTGTACAAGAATTTTATATATAATCAACATCTAATATATCAAGTGTATCTATATTAACGAAAATCAACTTTAAATAAAAAAAAAAAAGATAACCAATAAGCGATTTCAAGTTCAAATGGTTTTGGTAATTAGGCGAATATAAACTCAAAATTTTAATTCTTGAAATATTATAATTCACTTGCTTGTTGCTGTCTTGAAGACCATCTTTTCAGAAGTTCATAATCAATCATGTTCAGTACTTATTTTTCTCGAATTTTCAAGCAAAATAACGGTCAAAGTCTTGATTGAAGGTTGGATAGATAAATAAAAATTAGCTATCGAACTTTTATTGTTTAAAAATTAAAACAAACAAAAAAATTTACGATGTTATTACAAAATTACGTACAAAAGCACGTGTTTTTAACTAATTCCTAAAAATGGCCACACTTGCCATCTCAATATTTGAGCCCCTAATTTTGCTATTCAAGAATTGTTTGTATTGAGTTCTTACTTAATTTGTTTGATTTCAATAAAATTTTGATAAAAATTCAAAGTCAAAGTCAATAATCAATTTTAACAATGCATTTATGGAATCCACAATTTTTACAATTTTTCAACCACACATTTTATCAACTTTTATTAATTTTACAAAAAAAAAATTGATTTTAATCAAACACATCTAAAGATGGCAAAAAAAATCCGCCCGCTTTGCTCCTCCCTATTAGTAATAGGGACGAGGGGCGAGAGATCATAGTCCCCGCTCCAATTCTCAGAACACATCTCGAATCTTTTTTATTTTATTTGTTTTATATTTTAAAATTTAAAGCGTATTTTAAAAATAAAAATTAATATTAAAATTAATTAATTAATTAAGCGGACGATAAATATAAATTTTTCGACCAGGCGGGGATGGTAATGACCGCTCGGCTCCACTCAAATCACGTTATCATCCCTAAACACACTTTTATGTATATTTTCTCAAACTTGGGAATTTTGGACATATTTGGGTCTCAATCAACACATTCAAAATGCAAAGCAAAAAGCACCGGTCCCGGAACTAAACCGTTTTGAAAAAGAATTTAACATTGTGCTCTCCACCTTCCCAACTCCCTTGCCGGTAAGAAAGCAAAGAACGTAAAATTATCGACCTGCCCCATTATCCATTTTCACCCAAAGTCCCATGATTTGGATAATAATATCTATTATTCACCTCAAAAATAACTGTCAACGAATTTTAACGTCTCATTTGCCTACATATATTTTACCAACACACTTAGAGCGACTATATCGACTGTGGATCACGATGGTTAACACGGAAGGAGTTGGATAGGTAGTTGAGTATGAGAGAGACATGTAATGGTCAAGGAAGTGGCTTGAGAGCCTCTAAACCATAGGTTCTCTAAGTGGGTGGAAGAACACTTAAGTTAATCAATGGAAATGACTTGGTTTGATCTAGTTTTGTTCTTTGGAATTTCATCATCCCTTTCTTGTAGAAATGACTTTGGTATTTATAGGGCAAGTGCTCTAGATGCTTGACAAGTGGCGAGATTCTAACAAACCTCTAGTCACATCTAAGGTGTCATGACATAGATTTAATAAAGATGTCATTTTAATCCACATCTTGGGGATTATGAAACTTTTATATAATGGCGCGTTAATATTTGTCACTATCAGCCTTTTCGAAATGATTTGTTGTCATGAGAGAGGCTTACTCAACACGCGATCGGGGTCGGCTTCACCGCTTGACCTATCAACCTCTTCTTCCCATGCCTCCTCGGAATGAAGGAGACAGACTCGATGATGATGTCGAGAATTCCAGCTGAGCAATTTTGACTTTAACCAACCCGTAGTAGTGTGTCACTGTAATATTTATTACAATAACAACAAACCAACCAAGTCTCATTACTATAAATTTAAATCAGCTACATATATTAGTTTTGTCGGTCCATTAGATTCACTAGATTTATTAAATATTCAAAAAAAAGCTAGATCATTAACCACTACAAATAACCACCTATCATACACTTACTCATTGTATTCTCATTTCTTATCTTTTACAGTGCTAACGCATATATTTCAACATCCTCATTTCAATTATATTTATCTTGCAACAGTACATACATACGATGAATTAAATAATACAGTTAGTGCTATATGTTTAACAACTCAAAGAGCAATTACCAAATGATCATTGATATTACTGTTATGCAATCCACAGTATACATTAATTGGAAACTGCCAAATATGAAGTCTGGACAAGAGCTAGGAAGCCTACCCTAGCATAAGTATACAATAAATCATTTAATGATAGAAAGACACTTGCATCGTTCTGCTCGAAAGTGTAAAAGCTCCTCTCCACCATCCCACATACACTGTTCTTTCATGCATGTAAAACCCAAAAACTTTATCCCTTTGACAAGACAGAAAGTTGGAATTTCACCTCAACAAAAATGGCTCTCCCTTGTTGGATGTGTAGAGCTTAAGTACACTATAGATTTCAAGTATACACAAATAGCAACCATCTTCTTCTTCTTCGTAACAGTGAAACAATGTAGCTCTTCTCAATGGATCACTTCAAGTCGTGTTTTTTACTTACCGTCTGTTTCATGTTTCGTGTTATTATTGCTCTTGGTAGTAGGGAATTAGGCAGTTAATCCAAAACATATATACCCTTCTGTTCTTTCTAGAGCTTTGAAGCAGAAAAGTAGCTGAAAGTACAATAGTTTGAGCACTTAAAACCTGTTTTCTGGCCGTGTTGAGCCCCTAGTATTTAGAGAATTGGATGAAGCTGTTTTAAGGATTTTTTAATGTAAAGACGGCACTAAACTACGTCGGCCGACCTATTCTTTAGTGGCAAACAGCCCAAACTTAGAATGAGATTAGAGCTAAAAATATGAATTAATAATAGAGAATGAATATGTCCAGACAAATTGGAGTACTGAGTCATGCAACCTACTTTTAATATATCCCTAAGCACAGGAGAAGCACAAAGAATATTATAAACTTCAGCGGTCACTTCAAATTGACATAAAAACATGTGCAACAAACTTTAATTTCTTTACTTTCTAGTTGTAACCTCAACAAAGAATATCTGAATTTAGCAATAGCAAGAGTAAAATATGATGATTTCAAAGTATTTGCATGGGTATTTAGGCAAAATATAACATAAGAGTGAGCACGAGAATTTACGTGGTTTGGGACCAGATAGCTCACCAGACAAAAGGAGGAGAATACGACTGCGTACAAAACCTATCCACCCAACAAATACATACTATATATAGAATAACACCAAAAGTGTATAGTCAGACCCCCACAGAAAGTATGTATACTAGGTAAGACTACAAAGAATCACCACAAGATAGTCCTTGCATCATATCTAGATACTGGACTACTTCAAAATCCAATGGGGACTCCTATATACAGTAGAACAAAAAGATTGGTTAACTATCTTCGGATAAACATACCAATTCCCATAAGATATGCTACAAAAGTTCAGTTTCAAAGTCACCACATAACAGCTTCATTCCCGCTCAACTTAAACCTCTAATATGCCTGAAAGGGTAGAGAGAGAGGAGAGAGAGACTTTAATGAAGTGACATTTTGTTAAGCTAATTAATTTGCTGATTATACTAATAGAAGTACTTTCACTTTCAACATTTCCTATTGGCGTACCACACTATGAATATAACTGTTCAAATGTCGTCTGTCTATTTTGTCCTATAATTATTTCAAGAAAGCATTATGAACCCATTCATTATTGCTAAATAAAGGGCAAAAGAGGCTACTGTACTTTCTATGCTACAACATTAACATAGTCATAGACTACTTTTCGGAGCCCAACATATTGAAATGATGATTGGGTATACCATCAGTTGAAATGGATAAAGCTATTTTAAAGACACGAATAAGGAAAGCTTACCTAATTTGTGCATGAAACTGTTGTTACAAAGGAGACCTAAAAGAATTTACCTTTAACTTAAAAGTGAGAATGTCCCTTATCCTAATGAAAAAAACTCCTGACCTTTTTCTGAATGATGATTATAAAGCTTAGATCTTTAATTGTTCCTCACAACACGAATTCGTGCAAGGTTTAAGATTTGTGAAAACTCAGTTTATACAATGACAGGACTCGGTTCTTCATGTGGGCGTGCAAGTTCTTGAGAAGAAGGTGCACGAGCGAATGTCTCTTTGCACCTTACTTCTCTTACTGCCATGCAGCAAGTCATTTTCTGCTGTTCACAAGGTTTTTGGCGCAAGCAACGTTTCCAAACTATTGCTGCACCTCCTGTACAGAATCAAGTGATGCTGCCATAACATTATCCTATGAAGCACTGGCACGAATGCAGGACCCGATTTACGGTTGTGTTGCACATATTCTTGCACTGCAGAAATTGGTTTGTTGTTTCACTTCTCTCTACAAACCTTATTATATTGCAATAAAATCAAGGACTTCATATGTAAAGCTTACCATGCAGGTGGCCAACCTCGAGGAGGAGATAGAAATCATCAGGAATCAAATGGCTAATCTTGAAGTTGATGCACGTAGTTATGAAACATCTCAAGAAACTAACATCCCAAACAACGTTTTACAATTTTCCTCTGGGTATAATATCATAGGCGAGCATATTGATCAACAAAGTCTACAACTTCAACAACCAGGAAATTTATCAACAAATCAAGCTTGCTCTAGCCAAATGAACATACAGTTTCCCCAGGGAAATGTATTTGAGGACGATATTTTCCAAGCATACTACGATTCCAGTGTCATCGACAGATTCTATGAAGAACTAAACCAAGATATTTATCAGCATTCTCAATGGATGTGCAGCACCTTAAATTCAATATGACTCTGAAACTGAATTTATTGTGCTTTTCTCATAACAGCACAGATTTTGCACACGGAGTATTAAGTTGCGTTTTCGTTTTCGTTTTTGTGTTTTCTTTGGCATGACACCACTCCTAGTCTGCTTATTATATCTATGTATATCACAATGTTTATCCTCCTTGTCCTATGTAACTTTGAAGTTTTAGCTCATCGTCCTAATTCAGACTTCAAATCAGGAATTCAATTTTAAGTATCTAAGATTGCCTGGTGCAGAAAACTAACGTTGCAGAAACAACTGCATCTTTGGCTCAGGTATCATAACTTGGTCTAATTACACGCATGAAAGAGAAACAAATTTGGAACCAAACATCAAGAAATTCAGGTGGGAAGCAGGAACCAACATAATTCAATTTCTTGACAATATTAAGTCCAGTCCAGGAGGTACAAGCAAAGAAAGTACCAACAATAAGTTAGACCTACCAACAATAAGTTAGACCTTATTCTTAAGAAGCTTGATATCGGTTGCATAAATTCTTCTTTTCTACCATGTTCGTAGCAATATATCCATCAAAGGGACAATGAAACCAGTATATGGTGGGATCCGACCGTCGCTCAGCAAATGAAGAAGAAGGAAGAATGAGATGGATTTGAGAGATGATTTGAAAGATGAAAATTGATGAATAGATAAATATGAAGACAGGCGTATACTCTATTTTATCATGAGTGGAGGTAAAAACTCCATATGATCGTGATTATATCTTTTGCATCCGCATCAAATCTTATTAATTTTGATCCACCCATTCCTATTTTGAACTGTTCTATTAGAGGATCGCACTGCTCTCGTTAATAAGAGCTTCTATAGATATGTCCCAACAATCAGAGTAGTCAATAATTTATTCTCGACGGGATGCCTCCATTTTTTGGCATGTATCATGGTTTCTTAGTTTATTCATTCTTGTACCTTCAAACATCCATCTTAAAACAGAGGGAGGGAGACAGCACCTTATCCCATCACATTACATGCATTGATGGGCTAACAAATTATACAATCAAAACAAAGATTGAGAAGTAACTTGAGACGTGTTCTAATAATTCATAATCAATAAACTAGTGCAATGATCAGATTTACAATATAACGAGAAAAGTCATTCACCTCCTCGTGAAAACTATCAAAAAATAATTCCATGAAAAGAGCGGATATTATCAACATTTTGGATGCATATTGCAATGTGCTACAAAATAAATAAAAGATGAACACCACAAATTATTAAGTATAAAAGAAAAACATCTCTGCTCTTCCAGTCGGACTCCATTTTCCAGTAGATATATTAGAAACTGGCTACCTCACCTTCATGTTTCATGCCATCATCACTTCCTGATGTATCTTGCACGAAATGTTGAATCCACCAGCTGAAAAATTTATGGGGCTATATCTGGGCGGGCAAAAAAATGCCACCAAAGTCATCTAGCCTCTGCAAATCAAAAACAGAAAAACAAATATTCAATTTAGATCAAACAGAATGTTAAATGCATATTGTCAATGGCAAGGACTAACCTCGTGAACACCACTCCCGGCATTTTGGAACATTTGCAACCAGGGGCTGGGGCCTTTCTTGTCCACATTCCAGTTCTTGGGATACCAAGGATACTGCCACATCAAAACAACGTTCTGGATGAGGCATCATGGCAAGATGCCTGCCGTCTGGAGAACAAATTGCTGCCACACCTAATGGAGAACCATTAACATTGAAAGGATAGACTTCTGTCGGATTCCCATCATCGTCACTATATTTCACAGGGGCCAAATTTGATTTTAGAATACGATCAAAAACACCATCATCGGGAAAATAAGCTCTTCCCTCACCATGGGCAGCCCACACACCCAATGTGCTACCCTCCATTCCTTTGAACATTATAGCTGGTGAGTTTTCTATTTTCACACTTGTGAAGCGGCATTCAAACCGTCCAGATTCATTGTGTATGAACCTTGGTTGCGATGGATCCCGTTGTCTAATAACACCTCAACTTTGGGGCCTGGAACCCACCCCAAGAGAGCCATCAGCTGACAACCATTGCAAACCCCTAAGCTGAAAGTGTCTGGGCGCTCATAAAATTCTTGAAATTGACTTAAAAGAGGTTTGTTAAATCGTATTGAAGCTGAAGCTGCCCAACCCTTTGCAGAATCGAGCACATCAGCATAGCTAAATCCTCCAACAAAGGCAATTCCACGAAATTCATGCAATGAGATTGCTCCACTAAGAAGGTCGGACATTGTGATATCCCATGTTTCAAAACCAGCAGCATAAAAAGCAGCAGCCATTTCTCTGTCCCCATTGCTGCCTTCCTCGCGAATGACTGCTACCTTCGGTTTTGAAGCGGCAGTCATATAATTTTCATCTGTATATGTCGGAGTGAAGGACAATTCCCATGAAGGCGCATGGCGACTACTCAAACCTTCTTTTTCAAGTTCAGCGCAAGATGCCAATCTCTGTAATTTCTCCAGCTGAAAGCTGGTTCCTTCCATATCCCTGAGTAGAGATGTTTCCTCCTTCAAATGAATGATGCCATCAACCTTTAATTCAACCATCGGGGAGGCAGTAACTTCACCAATAATCTCAGCAGAGATTCCAACATCCAAAAGCTTTGTCATTACCATATCTATATTCTTTTTGCTGATCTCAAGGACAAGGCCAAGCTCCTCCATAAAGAGTGTTTGGAAAAGCGGTATAACTCTCTTGTGAAGTCAAGTTTATATGAATACCACAGTTCCTGCAAATGCCATCTCCAGGATACTCACAATCAATCCTCCATCACTTACATCGTGACCAGCTGATATCAGCTCCTCTTCAATAAGATTTTGAACCCCATTGAAAACTTCGTTTAAGGTAAGAAACATCATCAAGGTCTGGACACTCATCCCCAACTTGATCAAACACCTGGCGAGCAGATCCACCCAAGCGCCGCCTCCCTTTTGCTAAATCAATGTGAAGGAGAATACCATCATCACCAAGCTTCAAATCTGGGGTCACGGTTTTGGTTATATCAGGACAAGTGACATAGGTACTGATTACTAGATTTCCAGGAGCCTTGACAACTTCCCCAGATCGTGTGCCGCCATGGAAAGACTATCCTTTCCCCATCAATAGCAATGCCAAGTTCAATCATAGCTTCTGAAAGAGCTGTGGCAGCATCGTACATGGCAGCTCCTTCCCGTCAGTTTGGCAGCATACATCCAATTCCCACTAGCCTTGGCGTCAGAAGAAAGTGACCCTTGCCCAGACAAGATTAGTGAGAGCTTCCCCTACAGCTAACAGCGCCATAGCTTTTGGATCCAGAAGGCCTTTGATCGGCTGCTCCCCAATTGAGCATGCACCTCCAGTGAAGTGAGTATAACTTTGAGCAATTACAGCAACATCAGAAAGAGTAGTTTGCAAGGGACCCACAGTCTGCTGCTGTGCCACTAAACCTGTTACACATCTATCAACTTTAAGTAGTCAAAACCTTTTAGATGCAACAGAAGGAAGTCTCAGAACTCTTTTCAAAGAATCTATAACGGTAATCCCAGGGGCAATATCAAGTGGCTCTCTAGCATTAACTGTGCGATGGAATTCAAATGTTTTCTGAGGCATGTCTCCAAGCACCTTCTCAAGCTCAAGATCCACAGCAGGTGGTGGCAGAGGTTGTCCACTTGAGCTGCATCTTTCTATAGCTAAACTATCTATTAAAACAATCCGCCCTTCACCACTAATTGATCCAATAACAGCCATTGAGACTCTCTCTCTTTCACAGATTGACTGCAAAAGGCTGCGGCTTTCAGGTTTCACCAAAATAGCGTCTTGCTCCTGGTACTCAGCACCCCATATCTCCAAGACTGACATTGTGTGATCACCAACTACAATTGCTCTAATATCAATAGTAGCACCCTTTGGGTATATTATTTCCTTGACAACATTGCAGTTTCCACCAGCACCCTGATCATGAATGCTAATGATAGGATTATTCTTTCCCATTTCGACACAAGCGCGTACAACTCGATACAATTTTTGTGCCATCTCTGCATCTCCACGTTGTACTGCATTAAAATCAAGCTCAGCATCATTTTGGCCACTAACCATGCTTGATGCAGCACCACCCCCCATTCCAATACGATATGCTGGGCCTCCAATCTTTACAACTAACATTCCAATTTCAGGATCTCCCTTTGATATGTGAGTATGATCTATCTGACCGATACCTCCACTGAACATGATTGGTTTCAACCATTCCCGTCTTTCTCCACTTGGAAGTCTCATTCCAAAAGTCCTAGTGTAACCCTGAATTAAAGGCTCCCCAAATTTGTTGCCATAGTCTGATGCACCATTGCTAGCGTCAATGAGAATCTGCAGTGGTGAAGCCAAGTTTGCTGGGTATGCGAATGATGGATCCTCCCATGGAGCATATGAACCTTCAATATTAAGATTTCCAACACAGTAACCAGCTGTAGATGCCACAACAAATGAGCCCCTGCCAGTAGCATGTGTATCCCTGATCCGGCCACCAGCGCCTGTCTCAGCACCAGGAAATGGAGCCACTGCACATGGGAAATTGTGGGTCTCGGCAGTAAACAATATATCAAGGTCATGAGGACTCAAATCCAACGGGCATGTTGAACCAGGTTGACTTGGTACATAACTGATTCACAAGAAACCCTTTGATCGCACTGGAGTTGTCCTTAAAGCCAATAACAGAATTGTTTGGGTTTGCCTGCAAAGTGCTTTTGACAATTTGCATGAGAGTCCTATTACCGGCTCACCATCTACAACAATCTTCCCAGTAAAAACCAGTGCCTGCTGTGCTCACTATTTGACTGTGCAATATCAAATAACTTTCGACATTTGTAGGATCCCGCTTGATGTCATCCCTGAAAAGCTTAGTGTAGTATTGCAAATCTTGTTCATCAAAGGCTAAACCCATTTTCTCATTTATTTCCTCCAAAGCCTTCGGCCCCTCTCCATAACCTGTATATACTGGACATCCTCAGGGACTACACTAGTCTCAAAAGGCGTGAGCTTCTGAATATAAACGCACTCTGTCATCTTATCATGCACCATGGAAGCAAACCCACTAATTTGACTGTCTAACAATGATGCACTGCCAGCATTGACATACAACAAATACCTCCTTGATCGTTCCAATCTATTTATTTCTGTCAACCCACATGCTCGGCAAATTGATACGGCATTGGTAGACCAAGCAGTAGTGAAAGATAAGCGGGGACCAACTTCTACAACAACCGTGTTTATGCTTTCTTTCATCTCCTTGTCAAAAAACTTTCAGCCCCCAGATTGTCTGGCTCATAAGTTTCTCCCAAAAGCCATTTAAGCACTAAAAGCTTCTCACTTGAAAGATCTCCATCTAGGCCAATATTGAAGCACTGTTCAGTTTTCAAGCCAATTATTTGGTTTGAGACTTTGGTCTGAATCAATTTGAGAAGTTCAGCTGTTGCACTTTCTTGTATGAGTGGAATGCGGTATAAATGTACAACCTCTGCAGCATCCCTCTTAACCTTGGCCGATCTCTCACTCACTGAACTGCTTACATCCCTCAGACAACTGCCCTCACATTGATTGGAAAGCCAGCTCTATGAGAAATTTTTGCATGACTTTGTCTTCGCAAGGTACCCCAAAGCAAACTGTTCGTCTGCCTCGAAGAACATCTAGGAATAACTAGTTTTTGCCTGTGAGAACCCTGTAGTTACCAAAATAAAACCACATTTTAGTAGTTGCTTTTATAATTCACACAAAATATTAGGCTAAAAACAAAAAATATTAGGAGATAGCAAAAAATCATACTTGTAAGAACTCTGCTGCTGTGATTTCCCAAGCAGCAGCCATAGCTCTCTGTTTGCAACTATGTCTGCAATAACCAATAGCAACAAATTGAAAAATCAAATATCAACCTAAACCATCAATAAATGTGAAAAGGAATCCAATAACTCACAGGTGATTAATAAATATGAAAATCCCAAAATCGATTTAATTCATGAGAAATTGCTCACACTATGGATTTTAGCTCGCAAACAAAAAGAATTAATCGTACATATTGAGCAATTAATTTTCTCGATGATAACAAAGGAAAAAGAAAAAGAGAGTTGATATAAACGAATTTATTGAACACGGCGAGAAGGTTCACCTGTAGTAGTACGAGACAGGGTAAAGCCAAGACAAGTCCGCTGGAGAGTGAGAGTGAAGTGTTGGTCATGAACAAAACCCTAACTGAGATTTTTCATTTATGTATTTTATATATGTTTTGACTTTTCAACGATTTTTGGACTACCAAAAAAGATGGTTAAAGAGGAACAGTTCCTAATAAAAGGCCAAAAAAAAAAAAAAAAAAAAAAAAAGGGCCTCAATCTTCTTGTAGAATTTCCTCTAACCATTGGACACCGTGACTTCTTTATTAACAATTACACGTCAATTATTAATAATTTAATAGATTCATATTACTTATACAAATAAAAATTAAATAAATAAAAGCAAGTTTTAAAATAAATAATTTTTAATATCAAAATTTAAAACATATAATTTACTTATTTTTGAAAAACAATTATTACTTTCTATACATCTCAAGGTGGTGACATTTTAATAATTATTATATTGACAATAATTTTTTTGGTTGTGTCCTTTATACATGGTACAATAGTAATGATCTAATGCCCTAAGTGGGCAAAATAAGATGTGATGATAAAGTAAAGTCTTTTACTTTATCAGTCTTGTATCTTCTTAGCATCAAGTTTTACTTCTCGCGTAGGCGTTAGATCACCCCATGGTACAAATGACTTAGTAGGAATGTTCATCACCTGTTTGATAAACTATTGTTTTAAAATTATTGTACGTTTCAAAATCAGCATTTGAACGTTTGACAAAAAAAAATTATTTATTGTCGTTACTGTATTAAAATTACTAAAATAGATATTGATTATAATAAAATTCTTTTGTATTATTATAATTATGAATAGCATTGCAAAATTACTTTTATAACAGTATATAATATTATCAAATTTTTTTTTTCAAGAAATTATATAAGACAAAAATCAATTAGATTTTGATTTAAATTATTTGTGGAGATGCATTACAATTAGAATACTAATAAACATATTTCTTAATCTTATTAATATATTAAAGAAGGATAGCCATAAAAAAATTTAAAATTTTTCCTCCAAAACATTTGTACTAAAAATAGACTTATATTATTATACACGTATTGAATACTGAATTGTACAATGAGCTACCAAAAAAAATTGCAAAATTTTTCCTCAAAACATTTATACTAAAAATAGACTTATATTATTATACACGAATTGAATACATGTATTGTACAATAAGCCAAAAAAAAAAAAAAATCTGCAAAATTTTCCCTCAAAACATTTGTACTAGAAATAGACTTATATTATTGAATGCATATATTGTACAATAAACCGTCATAAAATATATAATACCATTGACTGAAATATGAATGTACAAATGGTCTCACAATTTATTGTTGTATTAAATACGTATAATAATAATCGATAGGAAATTATTGTCTTCATATTAATAATACTAATCGATAAAAATTATTATCTTCATATTAATAATACTAATATTGCCTTTGACATGATTAATATTAATAATATAATTAAGTTAAATTCTTAATTAAAATTTAAGATATTAATGATATGTATTAGTAATATAATTAAATAAAATTCTTAATCAAATCATGCATTATAAAATGACAATTTATATTCCCATCCTTACTTCTGTGAGTTTTCAGTAATAGGGATATATCCCTATGCATCATAATTTTGTGAGTTTTGGAAATCGTGCTTTGGTGTGTACATACATAATTTGTACACCTTCATATGCCTTGACATTTTTTAAGTATATATATATATATTTCCCAATGCATTATTATTGTTTACAAAATGCATAATTTCACGAATTGGAACAATAAATAATTTTTACACTTCATTTGATAAAACAATAAATAATTTTTGCACTTCATTTGATGAATGAAAATCGTACTTAGTGTTTATCATGCACCACAAAATGACTATTCATTTTCTAATGCATCATAATTATTTCACATTTGAAACAAATAAATAATTTTTGCACGTCATTTACTTTTTGCATGATTGGAAATTGTGCACTAATACACGATTTGTTTGTTTGTTTGTTTGTAGGTACATATAATCTCTATTTGTGTTTCAAAATTGTATTTGAAAGAAAATTAATTTTACATCTAATTTTTCTTTCATTTAAATTTGCGATAACCTCATCCAAAGAAATGTCGCCAATTTTAATTAGGTGAAGGATTCAACCAACTAAAACACAATGGGCCTTTGAAAGTTGAATTGTGCACATTTGAGAGATATCCGATTAAGGAAGCGGTGAAGAGGCGTATAGTCTTGAGAAGGTATTCGTTGATAGAGAGGTATGTTGTCTTATTTTTGAACTTTTTAATATTGTGCATACATTTCAATTGTTTAATATTTTATCAATATTCTTGCAACTTTTAAAATAAAAACATGAACAAAACCTTAATCAAATTGTTTTACATTGAATTGACATTTTCTTTTTCTTTTGTTTGTGTATTCTTCCGATTGTACATAGAAAAACTAGGTAAAACTATAAAAATGATATTTACTCATAACTTATTATGTCTTTATCATCATTTAGATAATCAAGTGTATTCCATGTTCAAGCATATAAAAATAATATTGATTCTAATTTGACAATATATTTACAAATCGATCGACAAATAAAAGATGTAAATTAGTATATTATCGCATGATCCAATTTCTTTATACGAAATGGTTGAAAAAATATCCGAAAAATATTAATTGTATATTATAAATAGAAATCTTGAATAATTCGTTTGTAAAATATTCTAACTGACTTTTCAAATCTGAAAAAATTTCAACATCTGGACTCTTTGTGTTTTACATTGATGTAATATATCAATTACTTTAATTTTAGGGTGGAAGAATTCATACAAGTGTGAAAGCATAATTTGGTTAAGACATTTAATTCATTGATCTCTGAGGGACTTCTATATGTGATGAGAATTTTGTGATTGGGTACAAAAATATGAAGTTCAAAGCCACAACCCACAAGTATAAGCTAAATTTTATGCCAAAGGCATAAGTTATAGAAGTTGGGAATGATAGTTTTCCATTTCAAATTTATGTATTCAATCCTTTTGGTGAATTATTGAATGCCTTAGGACGTCGATGAGAATAATCTGTTTGGTAACAATTGAATAATATTTCGTGTTTACATGTTATTTATTTATTTAATAATTGATAACGTATAATTATTGTTGTCCATATTTTTTGCCTTCTCTTTTGTTAAAATTTTGTTCGGATATAATTGGTGGCGTCGTTGCGAAGGCGGTAGCTCGATCTAAAGACATATCACGGAAGAACTATCAAACTAATTGACTTTATACTCAAGTTTGAAGTATGATTTTACAAATTAATTATAATACTTATTATGTGTGAAATTAAAATATAATTTTTAGTGTATATTTATTAAAATATGATAGTTCAATTTTTTTTATATGTATATTTTAAACAGGGAAAATCGATTGTCTTGCACTTTGTGAGATGATTATGTTGATGAAGTTAATAATATTTTGGAATTTGATAACTCATAATCAATAATTATGTTACTCGGATGTGTCGTGCAAAAAAATTTAGAGGTTGGGAAAAGTCTTACGTAACTTTCAGACAATGCCTTTTATGAGACCATCGATATTTCTATTCGCCATAACAAGATCATGAGTTACATTATGATAGAAACACATTGGTGAAGAACACGGCACTTTTTATCAAATCTAACGGATGAGCAAAAAGAATGTCTATGAAACAATAATACATCTTTGTTGAGGGTGATCGGTAGTATTATTCATTTACGATTATGGAGTGCGGGAAAAATCTTTGTGTGGAAAGCTCTATCGCCGACGCTAAGATCAAAAGAACAAATCGTACTAGCTTTGTAGCATCAAGTGGTATAGCATCTCTTCTTCTACGGGAGGTAGAACAACTCATTCAAGATTTGCTATTCATCTTTCTCCCAATGAAGATTAAACTTGCAACATTAAGCGAGGAAGTCCGCTTGTTGGATTAATTGTCAACACTAAACTTATCATTTGGGATGAAGCTCCTATGATGAGCAGATTTTGTTTTGAAGTCTTGGACAAGACCATGAGAGATATTATGAGTTTCAACAATCTATTGAGTTTGGAACAACCTTTTGGAGGTAAAACCATGGTGTTTGGAAAGATTTCAAACAGTTTTTGCCCGTTATTCCAAAATTTAATAGGCAAGATATCGTGCTTGCAACTATCAACTCTTCATATTTTATGGCGACATTGTAAAGTTTTGAAATTGACAAAAAAGCGAGGCTTCAAAACCTTAACTTTCGAGACATTGATTCCATTGAATTAAAAGCACTTTTCGGTGAATATCAAGTATTGGAGATGGAACAATTGGCAATCGAATGATGATCATGCTTCCATTGAAATACACGATGATTTTTTAATAAAAGGGTTAAAAGATTGATTGTATCAATAATTGAGAACACATATCATTCTTTCTCGGGAAGAGTCAACGATCTTTCATATTTGCAAAGAAAGGGCCATCCTTGCCCCAGCTCGAGGTTGTTGAAGCTGTCAGCGAATACATGGTGTCCCTTAATCAAGCGGAAGGAAAGTCATATCGAGAGTTACGATCGACTTCAAATTATATTCTAATATTGATTTATTGGATGATATCCATACTTGAGTTTTTGATGGTATTAGATGTTTTGGGTGCCTAATCATGAAATTTGAGGTTGAAAGTTGGCACTCTTGTTATGTTGTTAAGAAACATCGATCATTCCATTTGGGTTGTGCAATGGGACTAAACTAGTCATTATGAAGCTTGGATATTATGTTACGAAAGCTAAAGTTATTACATGAAGTAGCATGACATAAAGTGTTCATTCAAGGATGGCGTTAACTCCATCGGATCGAAGATTACTTTTAAATTTCAAAAGAATCAATATCATTTGATTGTCTTATATACTATGACTATTAACAATAGTCAATGTTCATCGCTATCGCATGTAGGACTTTATCTTAAAAGACCAGTTTTAAGCCATAGACAGCTTTATGTTGCTATATCCAGAGTTACAAATCGTGTAAGTTTGAAGATACTAATTTGTGATAGAGATGGAGTGTCATCCAATTCAACCACAATTTATTTTCAAAGAAGTCTTCCAAAATTTGAATTAGTTATGTTGAATTTTAAACTTTTATTGAAATAACATTATGTAATATATTGTTATTTATATGATATTTTGTATTTGATTTGATTATAACAAATTCATTTTATATTTTTTTTTTATCGATATGATTATCACATAACACAAATTAAATACATCATGCACGGGGTGAAAAACTAGTATATATAAAGAAGGATAATCATCAATAAAAGTCAACACATTTCCTCACCTAAAATGTCTCCCACATATTAATTGTCCAATATCAAGTAATTAATAATCGATTTAATGTATAGCCCGCATGAGATTTCCAATGATTAATTTATTAAATAATTTCTCAAATTTAGTTAATTAATTATCGATTATTTCAATCTGATGAAATAAATACTGACCGGTTCGGTTCTCAATCTTTTGAATTTTCTATTATACTCGATAAAAATGAATAAAATTATGAATTTAACATTTTAATTAAAAAATACACATGTTCCATAACAAGATAAATTCACTTTAATTATTAGTAATAACAAATTTGAATGCTACATTAATTAATCAATATAAGATTT
Organism: Forsythia suspensa; assembly: GCA_023638005.1. Lineage (NCBI taxonomy): Eukaryota > Viridiplantae > Streptophyta > Magnoliopsida > Lamiales > Oleaceae > Forsythia > Forsythia suspensa. Next base: position 29,529,612 of record CM042674.1, on the reverse strand, counting down.
GGAGTATATAAATATTACTAATTGTTTACAAATAAAATAAATAAATTTGTAGAATATCATTAACATTGCAATCTACATCTTTACAATTTAAAAAATTAATTTTTAAATTATAATATAAAAATTAGTAGGTTATTTAATAAAATTGCGCCAAAAATTAAGCCAAAGCACTTCTTAAAAATTAGAAAATGATAATCAAGACTTTTCTTAAATTAAGTATTCCAATACAATCTAGTCGGGATGAACTTTCCAATATTTCAATTTCCTATTATACTCAGTAAACATGAATAATATTAAAAATTAACATTTAAAAAAAAATGCACATCTTCTAAAACAAAATAAATTCACTTCAAAACATAAAGCAGATGATGGTTATGTGTTCCAATGTCTTAATTTATCTGAGATTTTAAATAAGTTATGTTTTCAAAAAAAAAAAACATCGATTACCACGAGAACTATGGGCAATAATGCAATAGTTTTCTAAAATAAACTTATTTTTCCCACAAATTTTTATGCTTTCTATAGTGAGTTTAAATAGGTTGCAATTAAAAAAACATCAATACGAAAAATATATAATTGCGTTATATTATCAAAGCATCGATTTATTGATTAAAAATAATAAATCAATTAAACTAATAAACTAGATATGATAATTTTAAAATTAAATTCATACGATTCAAAGATCGCATCAGATTCTAGCTCCTCAAAAGGGTTATATACAAAGGATAAGCTAAGAACTTTAAATTATTAACGTTAAATTTTATTAATGTTTTATTACATAGGCTTAAAAAATTAAAAAATTATATTCTAGCTTCTCATTGTTTTATTACATAATAATTATTATTATTGTTTTTTGTCTTTTAAATTAATTATAGTTGTCTGTTTGTCTTGATTTACAGATTTAGAATTGGGTGATGAAGAAATAAAAAATTATACACTCGCAGATATTGAAAAAATATTGCGGAGTAGTGTAAAGAGTCTTCGAGACTTTCAAACAATGTCCTTTTCTAAGATCGTAGATGTTTTAATTCGCAGTAATAGAGTTATAAATGATAAATTGCGTTATAATAAAAATGCTCTGGCTGAAGAATGAAAAAAAAAATTGTTTCTAATCTCACAATTGAACAAAAGAACGCTTATGAAACAATAATGCAACCTGGATGAGATTTCAAATGATTCATTTGTTAAGTAATTGCCCCCAACTTCAATTAATTAATTATCAGTATTTCAATACATTATAAATATTACCACCGGTTAAGCTTCCAAATGTTTTGAATTTTCTATGATACTCGATAAAAAAGAATAAAATTATGAATTGACATTTTCAATTAAAAATATACATATTACAAAACAAGATAAATTCACTTTAATTATTAGTAATAACAAATTTGAATGCTACATTAATTAATCAATATAAGATTTAGAGTATGTAAACATTATTAATTGTCTACAAATTGAAAAACAATAAATTTACATAATATCATTAACGCAATCCGCATCTTTACAATTTAGAAAATCAACTTTCAAATTATAATATACATCGTCAAAAATTAATTAATTATCTCATAAGACATGACTATCAATAAAAATCGGGGTCAATCTTTATTCCAGCGTGAGATTATATACGAAAAAAACTAGTTTTAGTCATGGACAACTTTATGTTGCATTGTCTAGAGTTACAAATTATGCGGGATTGAAGATGATGATTTGTGATAGGGATAAAGTGCCAACCTATTCGACCATGTGGTTTTCAAAAAGTTTGAAAATCTAGATTAGCTATGTTGTTTTCTTTCAATATTAATGAGTAATCAAATGTTATTTATATGATATTTTTTTATTTGAATGTAATAAATAAACAATATACCCTTAAAATATTTTAAAATTGCTATCATGAAAAACAAGTGACGTGCGTTGCATGGGTGTTATACTAGTAGGACATAAAAAGAATTACTTTAATGTATTAAGGTTTAAATTTGTATTTTAATAATAGATAAGTGAAAAAGCTAAAAGTAAAATCTCACAAGCTTTTAAAACAACTTATGATTGTGTTAGACTCTAAAATTAATCTCAAACGGGCCATAACTCAATTAGATTGGTTATTCTTCAATCACTCTTTGATTTGACACAAACATAACAACAAATAAACTATTCGAAGTGATCACTCGTCTCACAGTAAAAATCACTACCCTAAAACTTCAATGACATGCCTTCTACTAAAATTCAAGGTCTTGACTAATGTGGTAGCTATGCAAACGTCGTATAAAAGACATGATGTGTATAGCATCGTGACTAGAACACTCATACATGCTCCAGCATACTATTATTTCTCACTTCTTTAAGTTCTATAACTACGATTTATATCCACCAATAAAGGGCATTTCATTCACAAGTTTCTACTTTCCATATCCAAAACTCTGTCTTTAAAGTCCTTAAAAGGAGAAATATTTTTAGACTATTCTACCCTTACAATTTTTTTAAAATTTCATATTCACCCTTAGTATTCATTAATGTATAATTATTTTTAATATTTTATTTATCACTTTTTTATTGTTCATCATTATTGTACATTAAATTTTCAATAATTTACTAAATGTAAAATTAAAATTTTTAAACATTTAATCTATTAAATTAAATATGAAGGTGAAAAGATAATCTCAAGTGTTTTTTTTTTTTTTTTGCATTATGTAGATGAAAAGAATGAAAATGAGTTTCAACCAAAAAAAATGAATGAGAAAAATTGTAACTTTGTTTATTATCGCATTAAAATTCAAATCATGATTTTCAAAAGCTGAAATGGAGATAAAAAGATTATTTTAATACATTAGATTCTGATGATTATGAGCATGCTTGATTTAGTTTTTTTTTTTAATTTTTTTCTCAAATTTATTTTCAACAACATATTTTGTGGGACCTATAACTTTTATCAACTTTTCAACTACACATTTTATCAAATTTTTTCAAAATCTTTAAACTCCACCAAACATATACTATAGTTTAGAACTAACGTATAAAACTTTTTTTTATTTTTAATTTAATTTAATTAATATATATAGAATATTCTTCTTATCTTACTTATATAAAATCAACAATAATCTTACAATATAGACAAGTATTGACACTTATTTAATTTTGTTTTTTTTATGATTTCGGTGTACAAATTTAAATCTAACTAATCACGAATAGTAGCGGGCTTCCTCCCTAGTTAAGCCACCTAGGTAAATCAGAATGTAGTCATGAAGTTATCGCACTTGGGCGCGGACATTCGGCGTGTTCTCTTTACGTGGACCTCTGCCTTCCAACATAGATGTTGCATTCCAACATTAAATATTGTCTTCCATTGCCAGTAAGGATTCGAACATTTGATACTCCGTAAAGAACACTACTGCTTTACCACTGCGCCATGCACATGGGAGCTTTTAATTTTTGTTTCTTACTCATATTTATGAAGTTTCATTTACGTCGTCAAATTAAACATATCTAATAAAAAGAGAACATACACAAAGAATATTATTTACAAGAAACTACTACTCCAACAAATGTATAATATTATGTAGTTAATCATTACATTCTCTCACAATAAAATTAGTAATTATTAATTTTATTCTTTGTAAAATACATATTATTAATTCCACAAGATTTGATATCAAGTATTAAATCAATCATGAAAATTCAAATCATTAAAAGTATTCACTTGAGTTCAAGTTATTGTTTGTATTATCACCATATAAAACTCATTTCTTATTGTAATTGTACTTACATGAATGCAATTATCATTTAATATTTATTTCTCACTCTTTTATTGTTCATTATTATACGTACATTAAATTTTTAAGAAATTATATATTTAATATATTAAATTAAATATGAAGGTGGAAAGATGATCTCAATTTTTTTTTTTTTTTTGGCATTACGTAGATGAAAGAAGTGATAAATGAATTTTAAAAAAATGAATGGAAAAATTGCAACTTTTTTTATTACTGCATTCAAATTCAAATCATGGTTGTCAAAAATAAAATGGAGATGAAAAGATTATTTTTAATACATTGGATTATAGTGATTATAGTTCCCAACTAACATTTGAAACTTTTTAATTTTTAATCTAATTTAATTTAATTAATAATTATATATATGTACATAGAGAGAAACATAGAACATTGACAATTCTTTAGTTTTTGTTTCTTACTTACATTTATGTTATTTTCATTTACATCATCAAATTAGATGTGCTTAATAAAAAGAGAATCTGTAAAAAATATTGTTTCTGATGAGTCAATACTCCAACAAATGTACAATATTATATAGTCGATTATTACCACTATTATATAGTCAATCATCACCAAAAGTTGTTCACTTGGGTTCAAATTACTATTTGTATTACTACTATATAAAATTGATTTGATTGTAATTGTACTTTAATAAATATAAATAAAATATCGGTGTCGAACAATACAATACAACATGTTATCAACAATCATATTTTTTTTTATCTTTATTGCAATTGCTACTTTAACATTTTAATTATTAACAATTAAAAATTAAAAAATTTGAAAATATTAAAAATTGATAATATAATTATAAAAACACGTGCAACGCTGCACGCGTGTCTAACTAGTAATATTAAAGTGATGCTTGTCGCGCTTTGTTTATATTCTTGCATAATTATAAATATATATTTTGACAAAATAAAAAGACATCGTCTGCGAAGAATTTGACCACAATGTTGTTGGATAAAAAATATAAGGGTTTGTGTGCTATTTAACTTGTATGCGAAATCAATTTTTGAGATGATCCAATTTTGGGTGCTTGAAGTAGCTCAATGCTAAATAAAAATTAACTCCATTGTAGACTGTTTGATTGCACCATTTTTAATAGAAAATGTCACGTTCGAAGAAAATATTTTTCTACTTTATTTGTTTGATACAAGGTGGAAAGCGAAATTGAATTCTAGGGTACAATCACTTGAAGTATGAATTTGACCATTTAGTGAAAATATTTTCTCACCATTTTGGTGGTTTTATTTTCCTTTTACATAAATTTTTTCTTCTTTTCTACCATTTCCAATCAAACACACCTAAATGATTATGCTGACAATGTGCACTAAATTAATCTCCACTATCCAAACATTAATAACATATATGCCCTCACGTGCATTATTAAAATATGTTTGTTAGTGTTTATAAATATTTATAAATTGGTCAAACATTATTTTTATCAACATATTTTGTAAGACCTACAATTTTTATTTACTTTTTATCCATATATTTTGTAGGACTCAATTATAATCTAAAAAAATATTTACTAAGCGTACTCTAAATCTTTTGTTTGATGTTGAAATTACTTCCACATAAAATTGGATTATACTTCAAATGGAAAAATATCCATTTTGTTCGATCAACTTGAATGAATTGTGGACCCACTTGTAAAATATTTTAATGTTACTCTTGACTTTCAAATTACCAAATTTTGATTAAATTTTTTTTTTTTTCGACTAAATCAAACAATAGCTTTGTTGACGTCAAAAGCGCAATATCTACATGACAACGGATCTCAATTAATCATCATCGACTGTTTGTTACATGCACTAGGACAATTGTTAGGCACCAAGATCATTGGAGAAAATGAAGCGAGTTTAAGGGTGAGAATAATGTGTACCTTAGAACAAGCGAAATGTTGTATTTATAGCATCGAGTTCTAATTGATTTAGGTAAAACAATCAATTAGATATCTGATCGGATCCTCCTTTCTTATAGGATAAGGGTGATTGATTGGCAATACAATCTCCTAAATTTTAGCCCTTATTTAAGTTGATTTCCTTTATCCGTTGCCTAATATTTAGAAGATTGGGATTTGATTTCCTTGTGAAGATCATACGGCAATCAAACCTAATCTTCTTTAATATATCTCTTGTCATTCTGAAATATCATAATACCTGCGAGCTATGAGGGATTCGAAGACCCGCGAAGCATCCTAGGCCGGTTATGAAAGTTTGGGCCCTTCATGGGCTTCGCTGCATGTGGTTCGGGGTTGCTAAGATGTTGGCCGGTGTCAGGGGCCTCCTCACAATTTAAGAGGCCTTCACTAAACTTATGAGGCCTTCGTGAGGCTGACTTGAGCCTTTACTAAGCGCTACGAGGCTGGGAGGCCTTTCTTGGCGTGGATGCCTTACAAAATCGGTAGTAATAATAGTCCTCCAAGTCTAAGCTATTATTATTTATGGTAGGCGTGGGACATTGAAGAAGAAGTTTTTATTTTTTTTACATGACGAAGGCGTCAAATGCTATGGTAGGCCCTCGCCATGGTTGAGATTATTTAATGGAGTTCTTTACTGAAGTATACTTGAATTCTTTGAAGCAGTACAAACCCCCAAGCCCGAAGCCTGTTTATTTATAGCCGGTGTGGGCATTGCTCGGTTTAGACTCAGGTGACGTGTCCGGGGTAGGTGTGATTCTAACTGAGCCGTCAATCAGCGTTGTTAGGTAGGCAATGATGAAACGAGGCGTCAGTGTCATCATTCTGGGCGCGCATGGCGCGCGTCATTTCTCTTCGTTAAATGCCTAGGGTTTCATTTCCCGCTTTTTACCCTGCCTTTGACACGAGCTCGCTGAATGGACGGTTTAGATTTCATCTCGACGGTGGGGATTGAGAAGACCTCGTCTTTATAAACCGTTGCTTCCTTCCTCTTATTTTAATATTTTCTTTTACGTCTTCTTCAAACTGACTAAGTGTTCCGGCAAAAACTACATAGGTTCAGACAATTTTCGACGAGTAAGGAGTTCTACTGTGCTGTTCGTTGTGTCTGCTAGGTAAAGTTGTAGAGTTTGTTGTGTTCTATTTCATGTATCTCTTTTGCACTTTTCCAAGTTTCTTCTCCCAGCCACCGTTTCTGCTATTTTCTCTGGCGACTTCAGAGATATCTCCATTTGAACAAAGAAAAGCAGCAATGTCGTCTGAACACGATGATTCTCAAAATTAGTTAGGGGATGATGTCTTGACCATGAGATTAGGGTGAAGCTTCATCCTCACACAGAAAGCGGGGCGAAGTTGATCGAGGCGGCTGTTGCTTGTCCCCTCGGCGTCCACGGCGGGAGGAAGAAACTCTAAAACATCGCCAAAGATAAAGGCGAAGAAAAACAACGAGGGGCCGGGGTTTACGAGATGAGGGCCTTCTGGATAAAGCGGATGTTCCGTGTGCCCGACAACTTGTCGATGAGTTAAGAAGTTCGGCAACTATTGTGTCTATGGTTCGCTCGAGGATCGGGAAGGCTAACTTGGAAGACATCGAGACTTTTGACGATGTACCCGCCTCTGTGGTGCTTAGAGCCCCGGTCCCAAGGGCGGGTCGGCGTCCACACGAAGGGTTCGTCACCATATATGGCCGACGATGCGTGAAGACCTTTGCTGCCATTGCACCCCTTCTTTTCGCGAGGTTTTGCGTGATTTCAACCTAGCCCCTACGGATAATGCCAAGCGGATGGGGCGGATGGTGGCGGTGTTCCCTCTTTGTTGAGGTCGGCGAGGTTGGAGAGACTTATTCTTAAGAAAATTTAAGTCAATTTACCGGCCTTGCTGATGCGGAGTTAGTTCAACATATCTTTCGTAGGGCCAAAAATAAGGGCTGACTCTTGAGAGTCTCAACGTGTACAAATGGAAGGAGATTCTTCTTTGTCGGAAGGGCCGAGAATTTAGGCGAAGGATCCCTCCCCATGTGTCCATTCCTCGTCGCTTTGGAGAACTCGGTATATCTTCTTTGTCTTGTGTGGTTTATAATCCTCACTCTTGACTTAATGCTTCATTTATCTTTGCAGTTGTGGGAGACCACCGCAATCCCAAAGAGAGACAAGGTGATTTAAGGTTGAAGTGGGCCATGGTTAAATACACTTGGCGGTGACTTTAGGAGCCTTAGCAACCTGCTCAAGGATCACAACTTACTAATTCTCTTTGGACTAATAGGTAAGCTTCGTAACTTGAATAATGCAAAAGTTATGTCAATAGTTATTCTTGGTGTTCTGAGTCTTGGTTATTATTGCGGTGCGTTAAGCTTTCAAGAAAATCTCCACTTTCTCTGTTATCGAGTGAAGGTGAATCTAGTGCATGACCCGGCCTTCATCGCAGAAGGTTTAAGATGTGACACCTTTTCGGGCCATACCTCCCCCAGTTCCTACCGTCCCAATTCTAGACATGACCGTCTCTCCTCCACCTCCACCTCCACCTCCACCTCCACCTCCACCTCCACCTCCTATCCTCCAACAAAACAAGGAGAAGAAGATCACGGAGGGGCGGACGATGCCCGCAGCGAAGAGGAAGGCTCAAAAGGCGGGAAGGGCTTTTAAGGATTTTGCAAAAGCGATCGATCGAAGAAGGTCGCACCTCGTCAAACCCTACGGAAGAGTTTCTTCATTGTCAAGGCGATTGAGCATGTGAGCATCCACTCTCCGCCCAAGAGCTAGATGCTCGCGTCTTTGCAAAAATGTTATCATGCCCCCTACCATTGTGGCGACAAGTGTACACAAGTATTGGACCCGGCGTGGGAGATTGCCGTATGAAGGCTTCTATGGGCGATCTTCTGCGGCTAAGCGGAGATGTCCATAGCTCAAGTCGATTTTGAATAATGAGGTGTCTGACACCGTCGGCTGGATTCGAGGCAAGTTCGGCAGGGAGGAGACCAAGTCGAAGAAGCTTTCAGAAGCGGGGCGATGAGTCTTGAGAAAGCAGTTGAATTCGAGAGAATAAGGCCCTCAGATTTAAAGCTGGATGCTTTGGTGGTGTTGAGGTGATTTAAAGGCCAAGTATGAGGTCGAGTTGAAGGCGACTCACGAGAACTTGAAACAAGGCCAAGACAAAAAAAAGAGGCTGCCGAGGCCGCATGCAAAAATTGGCGGATGATCGTGCATTCATTCTTTGAAAGTCTTGTCACCACGACCACCATTGTAACTTCTAGGCTATGGTTCTTGAAAAGATAAACATCTAGCGAGGCTAGGGAAGAAGCGGAGTGGGCGGAGGCGGGGCGAAGGCATGATGTCTGAGGAGGAGTTCCCAAACATGCTCAAGTATTTCGCCTCGCCAATCTCTTTATGTTAGTCGGTGGAGAGTAATTGGTTGAAAGGATCGGAGAGGTTCGCCCGAATGGGACATTTCATTCTAAGGTGAGCTCCTATCTATCCTCCCATTCCAAAGGATCCCTGATTGTCACGATCCCAACTTTTACCGAGCACCGGTGAAGGTGAAACTACACTACTCCCATACCATAGAGGAAGACCCTAACGTGCTAGCCACAGAGAGGCGGCGGGGCGATGGGACATACATTTTTTGTTATTCGTTTTTCCTTCTTGTTTTTGTTTCGGATATTATCAATGGAATATCTTTCTTTTCTGCTCCCAGTACAATTAACTTGCGTGATACTTTTGATGAATGAAAACATGTATTCATTCAAGTTTCTAACCTTTGACAAGATTCACTTGCCGAGGCTCTAGATTTAGAAAACTCTCGAGATAAGGTTTCTAACAAATTTCTAACCTTTGGCGAAATATCTTAGACGAGGAGGTCCATCATAGACAACGTACGTCTAACGAGGCTATTGGACTTAGAAGTTTACACAACTTAGGAAGGGTTTGAATCTGAAGAGTTGAATCTGAATCAGAAAAGTCGTTTCTGAAGGCATTAATGGTATAGCCTTGTTGATGAATCTGAAGAGTTGGTTATAGATTTGGAGAGATGTTTTCAAAGGTATTAATGGCGCAGTCTTTTCGTTGCCCAACAATGCTAACATCATCACTAACTAGATAGATAAGTTGGAAGGCGCCATTAAATAGCTATCCATTAATAACCTTATTTAATATCTTGTGTTTCCCATGCGGCCAAACACTGCATTTTCCATACAACCCTACATAAACATAGAATCCCTCCATTTCGAGTTTCACCCATCCAGAGCTTCTCTGAATTCAACCACTCCGTTTCGATGGTGGTACGCTCGGTGGAAGAGGCAAAGAAGGTTTCCCTGCAAATTTCTCAATTGAATGCGGTGTTCCTTAAGCTTTTCTTAAGATGGGAGGTCAAGTGTTTTTGTTTGAATGATCACGTCGCTTCCATAAATATCGATCACCCTCGGATCGATGGGTACTTTGGATGCCATGGAAAAAGTTGGGCCTAGTGGCCTTAGCAGGCATATATCAAATCGTACCTCTACAATGGACATCGATGTTGATGATATATATTTTGATGATTCTAATTCGGATGACTAGGCGAGAACTATACATCGAAGGTGTCAGCGTAATAATTTTAGTAGGCCACATTTGTCACCAAATCAACTCATATGATGATCATCACAATGATATCATATTTGGAAGAGACTCCCTATCATGGTGAAGTCAGACTTATGTTGCTGACGAAGCTCGATGACGAAGCATAAGAAGTCCTGAAGACTAGAGAATACTTTAGCTAGACTATGGCCCCCTTTCTGTGCCGACTCTAAAGAGGCGACAGAGGTAGTAGGATGGTGTTTATGTTTCCTTTTACTTACTTTGTAATCTAGACTTTGGTAAATAAAAGGCTAGCTTAACTATCATTGTCTGTGTTACTGCCTCGTCTATTCTATTGTCGAAGTTGAAATGCATATTATAATAATAGTCTAACATGTTCACTTGTCGAGGTCGAGGAGATAACTTGACGATGGAGTTGAAGACCAGTTTTCGGGACCTTCTCGCGTCAGATTACGCATGGCAGGTGCAGGTCCCTGAGTGCATTTAATTCATACAACCTTTACATTTTCTAAGATTTTCAAGGATGTGATAAGTGTTGTTTTACACTTATCTGGACTATCAAAAGTGGACAATTGTAAGTACTCTTAAGTAATTTTCTACTTAATTATATGTCTACTTAATTGTTTTAGGTCAAAATCCAGAGATTGGATGGAAGTGGAAAAAACAAAAGTAAAATAGGCGAAAAGAGGTGAGAAAGCATCGAAAACTTGGATATGGGGATCAACTTGCAAACATCCAAAGTTAAAGGACTTAGGTTACAAATAAAGAGAACTAAATTAAAATGAAAGAAGAAATCGAGAGGACTAAAGAGGACAAAATTCAAAGTTGAAGGACTTGGGCCGACAAATAAGATAACTACAAGAGGAAAAATGACAAAAATATGACCAAGGACCAAATAAAATATATGTCAAACATTGGAGGACTAAGCATGCAATATAGAGATTGGAACCAGAATTTGGCAACAATTATCAACATTTGCAGCGGTCAAGCTGCGTATTACAAGCTATGATTTGACCATGACAACCTTGTAATCAGCGTCGGGATGATTTTGACTTATTTTTAATTCGATCGGGGTCTTTTAGTCTTTTCACGTACTTAAGTTCCAAAATTAGTAAAACACTATATAAAAACCTAACCTAAGTCAAAAGAAAGGAGGTTGTTGATCTTTTAGAAAACCTGAGAAAGGCGGAGAAAAGCACAGTGAAGAAAGCGAAAAAGACCAAGATCGAGAAGAGTGGAGCGTGAAGATCAAGATATCTTGGTGCAAGCTAATCAACATCTTTTCATCTTTTCTTCATAACTTTGGTTATGTATTCAAATATTTTATTGTTTTCTTTCTTAGAATCATGAGTAGCTAAATTTAATGTTTGGATGAGCGATGTAGCTAATTTTAATTCTTTAATTTGGAATCTAAAGTTTTGACTTATAAATTGTTTAAGTATTTGATTTTACTTCTTCTCTTAATGTTTGGAATAATTGGCCATTATTTCATTGATCTAAATGGATTGTAATGAGCGAGAAGCAAATTATTAATCTAGACTACGTAGTGAAATCGGTAATTGGATAAAGGTAGAGATACACTTTTATTATTCTTTGCGATCTTAATTGAATTCCTAGGAGAATTAATGCATCCAATTAAGGACCATTACGATTGCCTAAGTCGACTTATTTAGATGAGGCCTAATTTGAACTCGAGAGAGGTAAATTAGGATAAATTAAATGAATCGACCGAATACAACTTTAGGAACAAATCTTGAGATGAGGAATTAGAGATAACAACTAGGTGAATTCGTTCGTCCAAACGCTTTAACCATCATTCTTCTCTAAATTCTTATTATTTTCTCTTACATAAGTTATTATATTGTTTCCTTAAATTCATAGTTATAGTTTAATTATTTCAAATCAACTCAATTTAAATCGTTTTAAATAAATTAGTATTAAGATTAATTTAACTAATACATAAATAAGATAGTCTTAATGGGAGCGATAATCCGAATTCAATAGGTCCACTTTATTACTTTTATGCGATATTGTACACTTAGAATCACATTATTTTCTACAACGGGATCGGCTCCACACGCATCACTTATCTATCGATTCGATTCTAGGTTTTTCATTAATGGGTTTGGGATCGGTAACTTAGCTATATATACTTCCACTATCTTTCATAGCTTCCCTACATCTTTTTTTCTCCTAGATTTTAGTAACTCATCTTTCTTTACCAATGGCCAAATTTTTTTTTTCTCCAAAATTTTGGTATTGGAATAGATGGTGGGGATGATGGTGAAAAAATGACCTCTCATTGCAACTTCCGGTATCAAGTACTGTACCAGTCTTAGTTGTCACTACCTTATTGGTGCCGGAAACGGCCATGGGCGTCTCATCCCATTTTCTTCCCGGAGAATCCCTATTTCCGTCAGAGAGTGTCCAATGGCAAGGCGATGGGAATAGGGTTATAGACTATGAAGGGAAAAACTTGCGCAAAAAAGAAAAATGGAAGATGAAGAAAATGCGATGAATTCGAGGAGGGCTAGCGAGGCCGAGCGCCCCCTCCTACTCAATAAACTTAAGGGTCAACTTCAATCTCCTTGGGCCACTCTCACGTCTTATGGCTGGACTGAACGTATCAACATTAGGTCCGGTCGGGATGAGTTGGACCCTGGCTGTTTTGGAAAAGTTACCAACTCCGTCGGCTATAGCGGTGGCTTCTGTTCATAAGTATTGGACTCCTACTTGGGAGAGAATAGCTGATAACGCGGACCTATCGGAGTTGGTGAAAATGACAAAGATGAGCACCACCCAGAGCCATGTACTTAACTATGAGTTGTACAAAGTATTGGCGGAGAATATTAACGAGTTGCACTCGAAGGTTGCAGGTTCTAAAGAGGTTGATAAGTTACACTCAGAATAAGATCCTTCGTTCCAAGCTCGCTCTTGTCGACGAGGCCATAGCGCAGGCCGAGTACAAACTAGCAAAATTCGAAATGATACAAAGGGTATGCATCGGCCTTGGGGCGGGGCGATCTAAAGCGAGAAAGTGTCTGAAAGATATGGCTTATGCCAAGCACAATGAGTTGGTTGAGGCTTTGGTGGAGCTCTAGAAGGCCAATGAATCATTGGCTAAGTTAGGGGCCTCTAGTTGTGCCAACCCTAAAGAGTTGGCGGGGCGGTAGGAACCTTTGCTTTGTGTAACTTTTCTATTTCTGCCGTTTACATCAAAGTTAATAATGAAAAGTGTCATTACTTGATGCCTTTCTTTCATTGTTTGCATGTATACGTGCTAAGTTTTTTACCCAGCGGGTTAAGGAGTTGGCCACGAACCATACTCCCCAGCTGCCTTGTTTTCTTTGCTTGCATTTTTACGCGTTAAATGTTTACCCAGTGAGTTAAGGAGTTGGCCGCAAACCACACTCCCTCGCTGTCGTGCTAGCTTTACTTGTATTTATACGCGTTAAATATTTACCCAGCGAGTTAATGAGTTGGTTCGCTATATTTGTATCCTCGTTACCGTGCTTGCTTTACTTGTATTTATACACGTTAAATGTTGACCCAGTGAGTTAAGGAGTTGGCCGCGAACCACACTCCCTCGCTGCTGTGATTGCTTTATTTGTATTTGTACGTATTAAATGTTGACTCATCGAGTTAAGGAGTTGGCCACGAACCACACTCTCTCGCTGTCGTGCTTGCTTTACTTGTATTTGTACATGTTAAATATTTACCCAGTGAGTTAAGGGTTGGCATAAACCACACTCTCTCTGTTGTCGTGCTAGCTTTACTTGTATTTATCTGCGTTAAATATTTACCAATGAGTTAATGAGTTGGTTTGCTATATTTGTATCCTCGTTCTTGTGCTTGCTTTACTTGTATTTATACCGTTAAATGTTGACCCGATGAGTTAAGGAGTTGGCATGAACCACACTCCTTATTCTTTGTGGTTGCTTTATTTGTATTTATAAGCATTAAATGTTGACTCATCGAGTTAAGGGTTTGACATGAACCACACTCTCTCGCTGCCGTGCTTGCTTTACTTGTATTTGTACCACGTTAAATGTTTACCAATGAGTTAAGGAGTTGGCGTGAACCACACTCCTCATTGCCGTGTGCTTGCTTTACTTGTATTTATGCGCATTAAATGGTTACAGGAGTTGGTTAACTTTATTTGGACCATGATGCCGTGCTTGCTTTACTTGTATTTGTACATGTTAAATGTTGACCTAGCGAGTTAAGGGTTGGTAGCGAACTACACTCCCTCGTTGCCGTGCTTGCTTTATTTGTATTTGTACGCGTTAAATGTTGACCCAGCGAGTTAAAGAGTTGGCCGCAAACCATACTTCCTCGCTGCCATGCTTGCTTTACTTGTATTTGTACGCGTTAAATATTTACCCAGCGAGTTAAAGAGTTGGCATAAACCACACTTTCGCTCATTCTTTGTCCTTACTTCTTCTTGGCGCAATTGAGATGATAGAGTCTCAACTTTATTGAAAGATTACTGTGGCTGAATAACGTTGAAAGTGAAATTTCCGTGCGACTTAGTGCAAACGAAAAAAATGAAACCTATTGGTAATATGGGCGGAGATGGTTGACGTTCCAGGGATGCTTCGTCTCATTCCCCTCCGAGTCTTCTAACTTGTAGGTTCCAGGTCGAATTTCTTCAATGACCTTATATGGTCTTTCCCAGGTTGGCCCAAGGGTTCCAGCTCCCACTTCTCTATTAGCTAGGAATACCTTTTTGAGAACGAAGTTACCGATTAGAAAGCCTCTGTTCATGACTCTCGAGTTTTAGCACATTGCCATCTTCTTTTGATAAACTGCTAGGCGAAGCTACGAGTTGGCATGCCTTTCCTCCTACAGATCAATGTTTGCCGTACGTAGATCCTCATTGACCACCTCGTCAAAATGCAAGCGCCTTGGGAAAGGTATTCCTACTTCAACAAGAATCATTGCCTCCGCCTCGTATGCCATGGCGAAAGGGGTCTCACCAGTTGTTGTTCGGAAGGTAGTCCGATATGACCACATAGTCTCGTTGAGTTCTTCAACCCATCCTCATTTGGCGAACTTCAACTTTTTCTTTAGAGTATGCTTGATGATTTTTTTGTGGCATGCACTTGGCCATTAGGCGGGATAGTAGGGGTGGGGTGGATAAGTCTCTCTAATCTTGAGCTCCTCATGGTTAGAATTAAACTTTTCCCAGTGAGCGCATCTGAGTCATCGACCTGAGGGTGAGGTATACCAAAGCAGTGGATTATGTTCTTCCATGAACTTCCACGTGTTTTCCTTCGTAATTTTGCCAGGGCTCAACCTCGCACCATTTAGTAAAGTAGTCCACGGCTTCAACCACAAACTTTATGCCATCTGTCCGGTTGGAAGAAGACCTATGAAGTCGATCCCCATTTTGAAAAAAAGCCGCGGTGGTGTAACAGGTGAGGTTACGAGTCGGGAGCTTGGTCTGATATGGCGAATCTCTAGCACTCGTTGCATTTCTTCACATATGTGTGTGAGTCCTTCTTCATGGTTGGCGATAATATCCATGCTTGAGGCCTACGTACTAGAAACCATCCTGCATGATTACCACAAACTTATTCATGTATTTCCTACTTGACATAGTCGGCTCTCGCCTAGATAATGCGGTAAGGTGGAAGCTAAACTCTCTTTTGTATAAAATCCCATCCTGCAGGATGCACTTCATGGCTCTTCTGCGGAGTTTTTGAGCTTCGTCCTTATTGTCTGGCAAGATCTGATCGGTTAGGTATGTGATGACTTCTCTAATCCGTTTGGGAGATTTGCTGATCGTCATGGTATCCTGTGGAAGAGCCTCATCGATGGTCAGTCGGCTAAGCTTTTCCACTGTGATGGCTTTCATCAAGTCGGAGTCCTTGCTACTCGCCAACTTGGAGAGCGCATCAGCGTAGCCGTTTTCAATACTCGAGATCTGGAGTAATTTGAATTCCTCAAAATGGGATAGGAATTCCTTAGCTTTCCTTAAGTAGGCTACCATGGATTGTTCGCGTGCTGTGAAAGTCCCATTAACTTGACTTACTACCAACTATAAGTCGTAGTAGATTTGGATTTTCTTGCCTTCATCTCATGTGCTTACCTCGGCCCAGCTTAGGTGCACCGTACTCGGCTCGGCGTTGTTTGAGCTTTGAACTCTAGGCGAAAGTGCAGCGTTGAGGTTATAATGGTTGGGGCTAATCAGCGGGATCGACTTAAGATACTGACATTGCACGAGTATCCATCAACATATAGTTTATATGTTGGTACCTCCTGAGGCTTGGCTTCGAGTATTCTCTCTGGGATGTGGGTGAATTCGGCCATAAAATCTACTAGAGCTAGTCCCTTTATGGAGGGCCTCGACTTTTAGAAAATGTAGAACTAACTGAGCTCAATTCACCACTTCATCAGCCTCTAGAGATATCTGGCTTTTGGAGAATCTGTCTTAAATGGAGGTTCGTCAAGACGTCGATGCTGTGCGACTGTAAGTATGGTCGGAGCTTCATGGATGCAATTATCAAAGATAAAGCGAGCTTCTCCATATCTGGGTACCTCGTCTTTGCATCATGTAGCTCTTTGCTTACATAGTAGACGAGGAGCTGGGTCGGCCTTTCATCAGCGGTCGATGTTGAACTTCGCGCCTTTTGAGACCTTTGCGGGTAGATGAGCAACATCTCTCCAGTCCTTGGCTTGGATAGCAGCGCGGCTTTTTCGAAGAGAATCTTGAGCTCCCGAAAGGCATTCTCACATTTCTTGGTCCACTCAAACCGCTTCCCTCCTTTGATGGTCAGGAAGAAGGGCTGGCAATGGTCAGTTGTATTTGATATGAATCGATTCAAGGCCGAAAATCTTCTCGCGAGGCTTTGGACCTCTTTAGGAAAGGAGGGCGATCGCATATCGATGAGCACTTTGATCTTATCGGGGTTGGTCTCTATCCGTGTTGATACACCATGTAGCGAAGAATTTCTCGGATCGACCCCAGCGCATTTTAGGTGGTTGAGCTTCATTTGGTTTCTGAGAGAATTTGAACATCTCCTCAGTGTCCAATGTGGTCTTGACATTCACGCTCTTCACGAGCATGTCATCAGCGTGAGACCTCCATGGTGTTTTGATATGTTCTGAGAACATCTGACTTACTAACAGTTGGTATATAGCCCGCATTCTTGGTCGAAGGCATCAACACATAGCGATATAATCCTCGATCTGTAATGAACGAGGTGTGCTCCTAGTCTATTGCAAACATGGGATCTAGTTGTAGCTAGAGTAAGCGTTCAAAAAGCTGAGTAGCTTGTGACCGGCAGTCGCATCAACCAGCTGGTCAATGCGTGGTAGGGAGAAGTAGACTTTAGGGCATGCCTTATTCAAGTCAGAAAAGTCTATACACCATCCACTTGCGGTTATTTTTCCTTACCGATCGTGGTTGGACACCCGTTGGGAATAGACCGCTTCTTTGATGAACCGATTGGCGGCGGTTTGTCAACTTCCTCCTTGAGGCTCCATACCCGTGGTGCTCGAGAGATCTTCTTTTACGTATTTTTGGACACACCTTGGGATCCGCGCCGGGCGTGGCAAGCCACAAATGGACTTATCCCCACCATGTTGTTGTGCTTCCATGCGAAGACATCAACATTCTCTCGTAGGCTGTTTGACTTTTTCTAAATCCCTTCATCCATTCTTCTAGCTTTTGTCCCAGCTATAACATCTGGGAAGGGTCTGAGAGATTCACCAGGAATGTTTCCAACTCCTCTGTCGGTGAGGCTAATAAATCCGAGCCCATGATCCGAGGGTCTAAGCCCTCGTCTGGGACCATGTCCTCTTCAGCCTTTTCGGGGTCGGTATCCATCAGCTTCGTTTGTATAGTCATCACTGCGCTGGGAGGGGAGGAGAGAGTAGAGAGGGGATGGCGTCTTCGCACTTTACTACCTTTCGAAGCGCATTCATGTAGCTCGTCCTCGCCTCTGTCTGATTACCTCGAATTTTGGCGAGCCCACATGGTGTCGGAAACTTCATCGTCAGGTGATGAATGGAGAAAACTACCTGCAGATCCTTAAGAGCGGGCCAACCGAGGACTCTGTGATAGGCAGAGCGGGTATCCACCACCAAGAACTCCATGAACTTCTTTAAATGGCACGGAGGCTCTCCAAAATCTACAGCGAGGGTAATCCTTTCTCGTGGGACGAGGCTATCTTCCGTGAAGTCGAACAATGGCTCTGAGATGGCCGTCGACTCATGGTTTATATCCATTTAGTTGAAAGTGATGCCAAGCAGGGATGTTTACTGTAGCTGCCATCGTCGACCAACATTAAATCCTAGCCCGTTCATAGCCACAGCGGTGTGGACTACCAAAGGCGTCGCAATGCGAGATAATGGACACCGACCTCGTCCTCCTTTGTGAATGTGATCATGGGGCGCGGCGGGTGCTCGTAAACACCTTGACTTTCCTTTGGTTCTTTCACAGCTACCTTAGCATAGTTTAAATCACGAGTTCATCGTATGCCCTCAACATTGGAGCCTCAATGATAGTGTTGATCTCGCGGGCCAAGGGAGGGTTTTGTGGGTCAAATCAATCTTAGTGGATCTATGTTTACATTGTTCTCAACATCGTTGGGCGAGTGCATCGTCTTAAGTCCTTGGTTGGGTGGTCCTCGACGTCCTAGAGCTGGTCGGTTTCTATCTTCTTATAGTTGATTCTCTCGATCAATCGGCTCTGCATGCGTTAGTCAGATCTTTCGTGTTGTGTGCAGTCGTGTATATACTGTGAAACTTGGGTGGAGGAATAGCGCGGCTGAAGGCGCCCTTGGTAGGCTGAATAGGGGGTGGGGATCGTCTCCGTTTGATTGAACCTCCTATAGCAATTGGTGTGAGGCTCGGAGAGCAGCCCGGACCCAGATGGCGGTTGATCACGGGGATCGGGATAACCAGCCCTTCCTGCGATAGCGATCCCTTTCTCTCTTTCTATATTCTCTCTATACTCGATCGTCTCTTTAGAGCAGATCTCTCCTTTGGATCGATCTTCCGGTGAGAATAGGTCTTGGGTTAGCTATTTTGGGCGTCTCTCAAAAAGAGAGTATGCATGTAGAGCCCGGTTACCAGTGCATCCAGTGCCTTGTCATCGGTGACGTTCTTGATTTTGTTGATGATACTATTGAAATTGAACCTTTTGAAATAGCTTTTCACCGATTCTCTTTCCTTTTGTCGAATGTCATGGAGATGGGTGATATCTTCTATCATTGTCTGGTTGCCAATGAAAGCGTTGATGAATTATTGCTTTAGTTGCGGCCAGCTCTTGATATTCCCTAGTTTCAGCTTGTTGTACCACATCTTCGCATAAGAAATGAGGGTGGTGTGAAAATTCCAACACTTCACAGCAGGGATATTACCTTGGAGCCTCGTCTTATACACATTGATGTGATTTGTAAGGCCATCTCTTCCATTGTACTTCTCCATGGAAGGCATTTTGAACCTGACGGGTTGTTCTTTAGCCTTCAACTCCTTGGAGAACGGGATGTTCTCATCATCGTCATCGAGGTCACATTCCAGTTCGGCTCTTTCATCCTCGAACCTCGCATTCACCAACTTTGGGTCCCTTCTTCTTTCCGAATGAGCCTCGCTATACTCGCTCGCTTCTTTGTGCATTGGTTGGAGAGGTTCTATGGAGGATCGACCCTCAATCATCAAACACGCGATAGGCCTTGACCCGGTTTGGTTTCTTACGTGTTGGAAGAGGTCTCCCGATTACTTTGTCTTGCGAGGGCCTTGGATCTACGTTTTGAGGTTCCTACCATTTGAAGTGGACGGGTTATCACGAGATCGGCGACTTTCAATCGAGTCGGACCTCGAAGGGATTCGCCATTCAGCATTCACGCTTTGGTCGAGTTGAGGAGATTGATTTCCCAACCTTTCAACCGCCGCCTTCATCAGAGCATTGTCCATCTTCAAGTCGGGTTTTTCTTGCTCGGCCGTTTAGCCTCGATCGCTATCTCCTTCTCTGTGGTGGGTTACGTTCTGAAGGTCTTGAACCCTTTCTTGCCACAGGTCCGTGTGGTAAGACTCGACCTCTTCTTTACGGGATTTATGCATCACTATACTCTTCACGGTGGAAAATCGTTTTTACCACAAGTTTTTGGCCGTGTAGCGTATTTTCGTTTCCATAGACAGAGCCAATCTATTGACATCGAAAACTACACTATCCACGTGTCAACATATCTCGATCGAATATCGCGCGATCTGTATGTTACATGCATACTAGAACAATTATTAGGCACTAAGATCACTAGGAAAAAAAGATTCGGCGATCGTTGGTACTCCAACGATCAAGTCAATTTTCGGTATATAGGGTAATACGTATATATGAGGGAGAGTATTTGGGTGTAGAAGAGACAAACATATAGAAAATTGAGCAGAGTTTAAGGGTGAGAATAATGCGTACCTTAAAACAACCGGGAAGCTGTATTTATAGCCTCATAGTTCTAATTGATTTAGGTAAAACAATCAATTTAATATATGATTAGATCATCATTCCTTATAGGATAAAGGTAATTGAATGGTGTCTGATATCCTAGATTTTAGCCACTTATTTAAGTTGATTCTCCTTATCACGTTGTCTAATCTTTAGGAGATTTGGATTTGATTTCTTTTGTGAAGATCCGTGTAGCAATCAAACATAATCTTTCTTTAAATATATCTCTGGTCATTTGAAATATCATAATGCTTGCGAGCTACAAGGGATTCGGAGGCCGTGGCACCCTAGGCGGTTATGAAAGTCGGGGCCCTTTATGGGCTTGGCGCATGTGGTTCGAGAATCGCTAAGATGTTGTCGGGTCTCAGGGGCCTCCTCACAATTTAAGAGGCCCTCGATGAACTTCTGAGGCCTTAGTGGGGTATATCGATACATGCAAAATGTGATATCAATACATTTATTAAATAGTGTATTAAATATATCACTATAGTTGTGTCAAAATTTTCATAAAGAGTGTAAAAATTATTGCACTTTAGGTATATGTAATTACTATGTGATGTGAAAATTTTGAATAAAAATTAAGTTAAATAAATAACAACATGGCGTATATAATTTTATAACACTGAACCAATCTTATTATATTTTTTGACATAAAAATACTAATAAAAATTAATTTACACATTATGTGTTCTTTATTTTTAAATGATAAAAAACGATAAAATAAAATATAAAGAATACAATTTGAGCTCTAATATTTGTAGTTAATAAATGAATAACTCAATTAAATAAAAATATTTGAGCATCAAATTTTTGATAAAGTTATTTTTTTTTATGTTGTAACGATATCTCTAATATTTGTAGTTAATAAATGAATAGTTCAATTAAATAAAAATATTTGAGCATCAAATTTTGACAAAGTTATTTTTTTTATTATTATGTGATAATATTAAAGTTTAAATTTTAAATAATACGATTACTTAATAATAATAAAATAATTTTAATTAACACGTTTGTTAATAATTATGAGCTTAAATTTTAAATATATTATAGTAGTTAAATAAGATATACAAAATAATTTAGTATATTATCAATTTGTTAATTTTCTTTAATTTTTTTTATAAAAATAAAATATCGAACCCATTTATACTTTTTGCAAAAGTTTGGAATCCAATTAAAATTTTCTCTAATTAAAATTAAGAATATATTTGCCTTTTTCATCGAATAAAGACAAACTGCGCACCAAAACACATATAATAGAATAGAAACTTTTGTGCTAAAAAACAAATGTAAAGATCATTTATCAAGGACCATTTGTGCCAATTTCTCTTTAAAAGGTGTACAAATTTTGCTTATTTAAATTTTTTTTTCCAACTTTCACTACAACAAAGAGGGTCTATAACGACGACATATATTGCGACGACAAAAAGTCGTCTCTATTGATTCTACATAGTAGCGGCGACAAGAAATTTAAATGTAATACAAACAAATCTTATATGTAAATAAGCTTTAAAAGCGAAAATAAATCATTTGTTACTTAGAGGCTATAACGGCGTCTTTCCGTGTAAATCGTCGGGAACTAATGGCGGCATTTTGATGCATAAATAGCGACGACAAATATAAATGCGCAATTGATTCTGCGGATGATGATGTAAGTCGCGTGAATCATGAATTTTCTCGTAAAGTGTGATGGGGTCTATAGCGACTACATATGTAGTAAGCTATATACCAACCTCATTTAAGGCGGGAAAATTGGCGTCCATTGTTATATATAGTGACAACATATGTAAATCGCTATACTATGTTGATCAAATGTTGCAAGCGCGTGACTAATTACATTCTTAAGTAAAATGGGAATGCTCCTTTAGCGGCGACATTTATCTATAAGCGACGTTGTAGCTATAGACTCTTCTTTATCTTCTTCCCATCTCGCATTTACGTATTGCATACTACACACAAAATAAATTCTTCTCCATCTCCGTTTCTTCATCTCCATTTCTTCATAATCATCTTCATTTAGTATCGATCTTGTATTTGTAAGAATATAGTATTTTACAAATATGGATATTAATAAAGTTGGACAACAATTAGAAATCACACAAAATCTCTGATTTTTGGAGCAGTTTTCAAGCATTTATAAACATGGCGAGGCCATACGTTAGCAACAGAGGAAGAATTAAATGTCCGTGCAAAAAATGTTTAAGCGGTCACACATCCATTGGAAATTGTCGAAGCTCACATATTTAAGTAATGGTTTTGCGGAGAGTTATGTCACTGGATATATCATGGCGAGATCGATATTACGTCTTTGCGAATGTGTATAGAAGCAGAATGGCGAGATGGTGTGGAAGATGAGATGATGGATGTAATAGGCAGCGTAGTTGGTGATGAGCATGCGGTACAAATCACGATGGTTACTATAATGACTGTTTGAGCTCTCCATTCGAGCTGTGCAGGGAGTTTCATCATTTTCATCCCTAAATTTTTTAGTCAAGTTGATACATATTAAAGTTATGAACAAATGGACAAACAAGTACATCGATGATCTTTTGAAATTCTTTGAAGTTAGCATTCCCAAACATGAACACAGTTGACTCTCGCTCTGAAGCTAAGAAGGCGATGTGAAGCTTGGTTTGGGTTACAAATCCATTCATGCTGCAAAACATTGTACCTTTGTTTTGGGGTGAACATCTTTGATAGATAAACTTGCCCGATTTGCGAAAGTCGTTGGGTGCACACTTACGGGAAAGTGAGCGGGAAGAATGTTCGCATAAGGTGTTGCGATATTTTTCCTTGGCCCCGGACTAAAAGCGTATGTTCGCGACGAAGATCTTGCAAAACTTATGAGGTGGCGCGTATAGGAAGGTCTAGGGGCGATGATGAAATCGACATCCGTTGATGGAAAGCGTGGCGGGATTTTGACATGAAACATCGAATGTTCGCAAGTGAGATTAGGAATGTTAGGTTAGGTTTGGCGCGAGATGGATTCAATCCATTCGGTGACATGAGTGCAATAAATGCGACATGTGGCGATGGTTATAACGATTTACAACTTGCCACCACAGTTATGCATGAAGGCCGAATACCTCAAGCTTACTCTGTTGATACACGGTCCTAAAGCGGGTAAGGACATTGATGTATTTTTCGACCATTAGTGGATGAGTTGAAGGAATTGTGGGCGATGGGATTGTGCGGGAGGCGGTGGAACCAATAGCAAGTCGGTATTCAAGCTGCGTGCGACTTTGTTGTGGTGTTAACGATTTCCAGTAGTAGTTTGTCCGGTTGGGTGGTCGGTACAAGGCATGTCAGGCGTGCAGCGAGGATACTCCTTCGATCCGTGTGATAGGTAAGGCGACTTATGTGGGTCATCGTCGGTTCACGCCATCGAGACGTCATTTTGGAGCAATTTAGACTTGATGGGAGGGCGGATGGCGACCACCTCCAGCGTCGGTTAACGCCTCTGAGACATTTTAGCACGCAGTTAAGTCGTGTCGAGATATAAGTCGAAAGCACCCAAATTACGATGGCGCTACAATTCGAGATGATGATGAGCTCGATTGGAGAAAAAGAGCATTTTCTATGAGTTGCTTTGTATTGGACTTCTACAGAGCTCAAACATAATATCGATGCCATGCTGTGTGAGAAGAATGTTTGTGATAGCTTGCTCGGCACAATTATGGACGATCCATTCAAATCAAAAGACACGATCGATGCGGTAGCGATCTAATGCAATTAGGGATCAAAGGGAGTTGCACTTGTATCGAGCGGGAATAAGTGGATGAAACTGCCGCATGTTACACCATGTCGTCTTCAAATAGTAAGAAATTTTGTCAATTTATCCGATCGGTTGAGTTTTTAGATGGCTTCGCTTCTAATCTTGAAGAATATTGCTCCAAATAGCGGTAGTATTATCGGGTTGAAGTCACATGATTGCCATATTATCATGCAGCGGTTATTACCGATCGGATGTCGGGCGTTCTTGAATAAAACAATTTCCGCGGTCATTATTGAATTGTGCGTTTCTTGACTTTGTGCAATAACACTAAAGGTTAGCGACATGATAGCATCCACGATCACGCTTGTACTCATTCTACGTAAGTTGGAAAGGATATTTCCTTGACGCTTCTTGACATCATGATTCACCTCGTAATGCATTTACGGAAGAGGCAATCCTTGGAGGTCCGGTGCACATGAGATGGATGTATCCATTCGGCGATACACGAAGAAATTGAAGGGCTCGTCGAAATCGAGCTCGGCCAGGGATCAATAGGCGAAGGGTATGTTGTGGGCGAGCGTTGACCTTTTGTTCGAGTACTTCCGGGACATAGGGACAAGGTTCGATCGACCCGAGACGAAGCGAGGATACTCTTGTTCCACAAACATAGCTTTCTATTTTTCGATCATGATGTCGCCCACTTGGAAGCGATCCTGTGACGTTTCCTACTCAAGTTCGAAATCAAGCAATTTTTACATCACGAACAAGCTGTTATGAAGTTGAGCCATTCTTGCGATGAAAGGCGTTAATTCTTGATTATTATTCTTTTATCTTGAATTAACTTTATCATTTGAAGCGAACTAATGAGCGTTGATCTTCAATACTTTGTTCGGGGAACATAGGCGAGGAACTAATGAGCGATGGGCTTGTCCAAACATCGAACTAGTGCGCGAGAAGAGACTTTCACGGTTGGTTCTACGGGAAGGTAAGCGAACATCGGTGAATAAAATTGCATGTTTTCAACATAATTGCTTTCAATAGCGAGAATAATTCTTGTCATACGACTATATGCAATGCGCCCAACCACAACCATCATGTTTCTCATGAGTTATTTGTGTTGGCGATGGATGTTACCGGCGAGGTTATGTCGTACCGCGGCTTGTGTTGTCAGCGGAGTTTGGTTCGTGACATATGATCGTGATATTTGAAGAAAAACTCAAAATAGTGGTGTGTTAGGTCCCGAGGCTGGGGTGAGATTTACTACAGGCGGTGCAAGATATATTGGAGCTACAATATGGATGAAACTTTCGGTCTATACATTAGATGCAAGTGGTTTAGGTGTGATGGGAGGCGGATGGTGGCGAGAATAACGTTACCGATATTGACATCGGTCTTGAGGCGTTCGAGGATGATCGGTTCATACTTGCTAGCCCAAGCACAACAAGTGTTCTACATTGAAGATCCATCTCGTGGTCCAAATTGGCGAGTAGTACAAATTGTCCATCACGAGAGCCACGTGGGACACGGTGGGAGCTAACATCGAGAGTTGACACTGCTCCGCAATAACTACTCTTCGGGTTTATCTCTGAGTCGTTGATCTTGGCAACATAGAGCATGTATCCTTGCCGCGATGATGATGAAGGCGATGAGATCGAGCGTCGGTTGTCGGGAGAGCTTCGTCGAGATCTTGTGGGAGAAACTTCATTTATAAGCGGCGATGATGTTGAAGGCGATACAAATCACGAGAATCGAGGATGAAGAAACATCGAGTGAAATCAATGAGGGCGTCGATGCGATGATGTGGATCAATCGTATCATGATAGTGAATCAGTTGAAATGTTATTGTGCGTCACTAAATTTGCAATGAAATTACTTTAAAAAACACATGTTCAATTTGTTGTTACTATTTTCGGCTTGAATGTTTGTCATTCATACTATCATTAGTATTAGTCAAAAGCGAGTTTGGATGGAGTTTCAACATTTGTGTACATAATGTAGAACAAAAAGTTCTACAATTTTACAAAAACATGATTTCATTTTCTCATTATATCTAAATAAATATGAAATATTAAAAATTATTATTGATAATATTAAATATCAATAAATATGAAATATTAAAATTAAATATTAAATTTTAAAGACTAAAATTATTATTGATAATATTAAATATCGATAATATTAAATATTAAATTTTAAATACTAAAATTATTATTGATAATATTAAATATCAATAAATATTAAATATTAAATTAATAATTATAAAAATTATTATTGATAATATTACATATCAATAATATTAAATTTTAAATTTTAAAGACTAAAAATTATTATTGATAATATTAAATATCAATAATATTAAATATTAAAATTATTGATAATATTAAATATTAAATTTTTTCATAATATTAAAAAGCGGAAAATTAATAATTATAAAAATTATTTCAATTAAAAATCCCTTCAAATGAGAAATCAAAATTTAATTTTACGTATTGTATTGCCAATAGCGGCGACATATGTAAATCGCTATTATCTGAAAAATTAGGCGCCACTTTTGAGGTGCGTGTTCTTAAAAAGCGAAAACATGTAAATCGCTTTAGTGATTAATAAGCGGCGACGTATATCGTCATCGTATAAGTCGAGACCTTTTTAATTCATAAATAACTTTCTTCTTTTCTATTTTGGCTTTGCTTGTTCTTCTTCCAGTAGCCTTGGCGTGACCGTCGCTACTGCTTAGTCTGCGTCTGCGTCTGTAGTCTTCTTCCACGTCCACCACTCCAATACAAAACCCGTAAGTTTTCATAATTTTCTTCTTCATCGGCCGTTAGATTTTTTATTTCTTTTAAACTTGTCTCAATTTCTTATTGAAAATGCTACTTCTCTTGATAGTTCCTACCGAATTGTTTATAGAAGCTGATTTGGCGTTTTCCTAATAACCGTTATACATAAAAAAAAATGATATCATGATATTTTGAATCAAAATTAAAAATTTCAAAGGCTGTTTCACCTATTTCAGCCTCAGTTTTTGTCTGCCAAAAATTAAAGTATGTAATAGTGGAATTGGATCTTATAATTATTATGGTGGAAGTGTTGTCTGGAATTGTATTACGAGGTTTTCAAGCATGTATTATGCATGTTTTGTATATTTTATCAAATGACTGTGTTCTTGAGTTTGTCGAAAATTCTGATGTTCCGTTTCTTGGTTTCCCTGCCTTTGATGTTGAAGTTGATTAATTCCTTTCATTGGCAGAATGTATTTGGCAATCTCACGGTTTTAATTCTCAACTTTGCTCATATATTCCATTCAAATGGACATTCCATTTAGAGGCAACAATGTTGCATATAATGCACTTGCATCTTTACATATGCTGAAATCTGTTGGCTTCAAATTCAGTAATTATGCTTGCTTTCATATTATTTTTATTACACTTGTGAACCTTGTCTAGTTGTAATGAGTTAATCCAAAATCATACACAAAAATCTATTTGGTAATTTAGGAAGTTAGGGATCAATGATGGACTCATTTGTAATAACAAAATCATACACAAAAATCTATTTGGTCGCTATAGAGCCGAGTCCTTTTAATCTAGTTGTAATGTGTTATTCCTCACTTTATTCAAATTTTGACATAAATTTAAAATTTAGGGACTTATTTGAAATAAAATAAGTTTAGGGACTAATTCATCAATCAAATAAAATTTATTCAAATTTTCCATAAATTCAAAGTTTAGGGACTTATTTGCAATAAAATAATTTTAGGGACCAATTTGAAATAAATTATAATATATTCAAAATTTCTCATTAATTCAAAGTTTAAGGACTTATTGGAAATAAAAATTAGTTTAGGGACAATTTATAATAAAATATAATAAATTCAAATTTTTCCATAAACTCAAAGTTTAGGTACTTATTTGAAATAAAAATTAGTTTAGGGACCAATTTATAATAAAATATAATGAATTCAAATTTTTCCATAAATTTAAAGTTTAGGGACTTATTTGTAATAAAATAATTTTAGGGACCAATTTGAAATAAATTATAATATATTCAAAATTTCTTATTAATTCAATGTTTAGGGACTTATTTGAAATAAAAATTAGTTTAGGGACCAATTTATAATAAAATATAATAAATTCAAATTTTTCCATAAATTCAAAGTTTAGGGACTTATTTGCAATAAAATAAGTTCGAGGGGACCAATTGAAATTAAATATAATAAATTCAAAAATTCATATTAATTCAAAGTTTAGGGACTTATTGGAAATAAAAATTAGTTTAGATACCAATTTATATTAAAATATAATCAAGTCAAATTTTTCTATAAATTCAAAATTTAGGGACTTATTTGCAATTTTACTGATGGTTTAGGGACGATTTATAATAAAATATAATCAATTCAAATTTTCCATAAATTCAAAATTTAGGGACTTATTTGCAATAAAATAAGTTTAGGGACCAATTTGAAATTAAATATAATAAATTCAATTAATTCACATTAATTCAAAGTTTAGGGACTTATTGGAAATAAAAATTAGTTTAGGTACCAATTTATAATAAAGTATAATCAAGTCAAATTTTCTATAAATTCAAAGTTTAGGGACTTATTTACAATTTCTGATGGTTTAGAGACCAATTTGAAATAAAATATAATAAATTCAAATTTTCCCATTAATTCAAAGTTTAGGAACTCATTTGTAATATAATAAGTTTAAGGACCAATTTGAAATAAAATATAATTTATTCAAAATTTTCCATAAATTCAAAGTTTAGGGACTTATTGGAAATAAAAATTAGTTTAGGGACCAATTAATAATAAAATATAATGAATTCAAATTTTTCCATAAATTTAAAGTTTAGGGACTTATTTGCAATAATATAAGTTTAGGGACCAATTCGAAAGAAAATATAATAACTTCAAAATTTTTCTATAAATTTAAAGTTTAGGAACTTATTTGCAATAAATTAAGTTTAGGGACCAATTGGAAATAAAATATAATACATTCAAATTTTACATACATTTAAAGTTAGTATGGTGGCGTGATGTTCGCAATTATGTCATGTGTTAGTATGGGCGGCGTGATGTGTACGGAGGTGATGGTGCGAGAGATCCTCCGGCGTGACCATCTCTGTGGCTCCCTTGACATCTTGAGTGCAGGTAAGACTTTTCGTTCAAATTGTAATTATTTATTATTTTATACATATCGTTGAAAATCGTATGATCAATACATTTTACATTTCTTCATTTTGACACCCAGCGAAAGCAGCGGGGTATCTCTCGAGCATCAACCTTGAGATGGTTTGGCGGGCGAATGGGAAGATACCACTTCCTATCGCGTTCGACAATGTTGAGCGCACAATGCTGACGATCGATCGGGAATAGCGCGAAGTATTTCTGGCGGCTTGGTTGGGAACAGTGAGATTCACCGTGTCCCCGTGCTACCCTTCATGGACGAGAGGTTCGGAGGAGTGGCGGAGCGCGATTCGTGCATGATATTGAGGTATGAACTTAAATTAGTTTTGTTATTAGTACACTTAATAAATACTTGTTTCACGACTTCTCGATGCGTATTCTTTTTCACTCTTGCGAGCTACTTGATCTGCGGGCGATCGATGCATGAAGCAGTCTGCGAAGCGCGGTATGTGCATGATGGAGTCGTTTGGCGGCCGATCGTTATCGCGATTACAAACTAAAGGCGCATAATCACTTAAAAGCGCATGAGCAAAGCCGACCATACATGAGATGTCCATGGGGGCTGGCGAAGTGCATTGACTTCTTCACCGTCCTACTTTAAGTAGTGCGTATTGTTTATATATTGTTTACGATATTTTATATACTCTTTTAACTAATACATTTTTGCTAATCAATTATATGTTATACCTTGAGGCGGTCCTCCAAAATAAAGCCAATCGGGGTAAGGCTAAATACCGGCGTGCGAGGGTCGAAGAACTTCTACGCCCAGCGTTACGATCAGTACAACATATAAATTTTCAATATCATTATAAATATCTTCATTACATTACGTAAAATGTATACTAAATTTCACGTTTAAATTGTCGTGGCGGGACCGAGACCCGACCCAAGTGGCGGGGATTATTGATTCGTTAGGATGTTTCACTCCTTAGGGATGGCAATTGGGTCAACTTCATGATGGTTTGGTGATTATGTGAAAATTTTTAAATTATGTTAATATAATTTTATCGACATGCATGATATTATTATTTATTATTATTTTTTCTTGAATAGGATAAACTTGTTGAGTTGAGAGAGACTCAGCAGACACAAAATCGCCTCGATAGCGCGTCGTTAGGCGGCGTGCTATTACAAAGGAGGTTCTCGGAGAGCAGCGAGGTCACGTCCGTGGGGTTGGTCGGGTTCGAAGGGCACCTCTCCTTCGCTAGATTCATTCTTTGCATCGTTTGCCCGCGAACTTCCCATCGGTCCTCTGCGGACCCCGAATAATGATCTTGGTTTGCCATATGCGAGGATCGGCTCGCCAAATCACGGCGTGAAATTGAGTTTCTAAAAAGTAAAATATCATCTGTGCGCTGCGGAGGAGGAGGGCGGGGCAGGGGCCCAGCGGGGGCGAGGGCGACGGTTTAGAGGTCAAGTAGATTTTTGAATTTTTATATATTATTTATATTATTTGGAAACAAAATTTTTTTTAAAAAAAAATTCAAAAGCGTTTATAAGCGGCGACAATGTAAATCGCTATAGTAAATTACATAATTTGTATTAGTGACGACTTTGTCATCGTTGTAATGGATCTGCGTATGGCGGCGAGATAATGGTCTCTATTATTTTGTAAATAGCGACGATTTTTGCGACGCGTATGTCGATGAGATAATGGTCTCTATTATTTTGTAAATCGATTTTTACGACGATAAGATTTTATATGGTCACGACTCTATTGCGGCGATGTTGTCGTCGCTATTGATCTAAATTTATATAGAAACAACGTAAAAGTCGTTACTATAACTCTAGAGACACTAACTTGTTGCGGCGACATATAGCGGCGACTATGTAAATCTCTAAAACATAAAGAGGCGACTTTTGAATATTCGGTGACGACAAATGTAGCCGCTATTGCCCTCATTTTTGGTAGTGTTTAACTATCAATAAAGTTATTTACTTTAAAACAATAAAGTTATTTACTTTAAAACTTAATTATAAATTTTTTAATAACTGAACTTACTTATTTTTTTAAGATAATTGGCCAAACATGCACCATTTCCTGTTCATCCTTTCATTTTCACACTAAACTTGATTTGACCAATATCCAAGTGAATGACAGTTAAGGACCTTATTCAACCGCTAGGACATCTAAAGTTTTGACTATTATTCTAGACAACATAGGATGTCATCTTCGCAAGTAAAAAATAAACTCTCCCCATTATCATGACTAGAATAGAATACATCCTCGTAGACAAAACTTACCACGCGATGAATAAACCCATCACTAGATCAAGCATAGTCCACGAACAAATGAGTATAACATCTTGACTTGACTCGTTTGATAAAGTGGAGCGTAATCATATATTATTTGAGAAAAAAACTGTCTATATTCTTATACACTTGCAATGTGCCAAACGCATTTTGAAAAGTGAAAGTAAACATAATTAGAGAAGTAACTAAGGACATTAATCTGAGTAAATAAATCCATGTTTATAAGCTTTTATTCACCATGATGAATCATAATTTTCACTATCTTTCCATGGGCGGAATCGAGAGAAAAATAAATGAATTCAAAACGTCAATCATATTTAATTGATTAACTAAAGAAAAGTGTCTCTAATTTTAAAAACGAACAATTGCATACACATCACAATTTTACAAGCATTGGTAGGTGACATATCTTGGTAGGTGACATATCACACGAGAAAAATCAACGACAAAGCTTTTGCTAAGGGCCCATAAAATCAAAAGTGGCATCACAACACCATTTTGTTCAACTTCCACGTACAACCAATTAAATGCTGACCATTCCCCTCCGTTATTTCCATAATTGCTGTGGAAGAGGCCTCCCAATACGATATCAAGATGCTACACCGGTACTATTACTAGCTACTACCTAATCAAGTTGCAGGAAATTTTCCTAATAAAACCAAGTTGCAATAAGGCACTGAACTCGGGAATCATCAAAAATTACAATAATGTGGAGGCATACACTGAAATCAAAGATGCATGTGTTTGAACAAAATCGGTGAAAATATTCATTCGACTCGACAATATCAAAAAAGAAATGCATATTTGAAAATATTTGTTTATTATGCAATCCAATCTTGTCCACGAAACATGCCCTAGGTGATTTCATTTTCCACCAATTTTCAGTTCAAACAATCAATTCCCAGAATAACAGATGAATCAGCATTAAATCTTAATCATCTAACATGGAAAACAGTAAAAACCATTAAAAGTAATTAGATGTTCTTGTAGCTGCAAATCAGCACTAATTCTTTGTTTGGTTTAGCTTTAAAAAGTCGTCGATAATTAATTTTAACTACGTATTTAATGGGACGCTAAACTTTTATCATTTTTTAATATGAAATTTGATCATTTTATCAAAATCTCTGCTAATTTTTGTATCAAAAGCTTTGTCAAACAGCTCCTATATCTAAATCATCCAGCATAAGATTTCAAGCTAATATTTCCCAAAACTTCATAAAATATGTAAAGTTCATAATTCAAATTATGAAATAAAAACCAAAGTATTACGTACCAATTGAGAAAGGCATTCCCTTATTCCATGAACTGACTTCAACTGTTCCATAGTTTGATCACTTGTAAAGTCACAAAACATCAAGGTCCATGAAAACCTACACCGGAAGTTATTTACAGAGAATACAAAATCATCAACGAAGCCTAACTGTTCCTTCTTGATTCCCATGCCTTCAAAGAACTAACAAGAGAGGTTCGTGAAGAACCGGTCGCCTTCCATCATACACAACACAAGTGTGGTGACCTTGCCCCTACTCTCTGAAGCAACTTGCCACCCTTAACTATTAGTAAAGCTCTAAACACTCGTACATATTCCTTTGACTTTGCATCTAAGTCCCGAGTCCCAGATCAGCTATAAGTTTTTTTACATGCGAACCCTCAGTGGATGTGCTGAACAAGATAGATATTATAATGAACAAGATCTTAAGATCTTTTTCTTCCATAATAGTGTTGAGTCCCATTCAATACTCAATGCTCAGTAATTCCCTCTCACCTTTCCACCTGTCTGCCGGCCTCAATAGGAAGGTGGAGGAGGGCATGCAGAGTCGCCCAAAAGCCATCATGGGGCATTTGACCATTAGAGGTTGCAATTCCGGGGTATATTATACAAACCTGCAAATGACGATGGAGCATCCGTAGGAAACGAAGAGATTGGGACCCCGAAGCACCATCGGTTCCTGTGCTCACTCTTGTTGAGGGCTGTGCTTGGATTTCTTCACTAGCCTGCTCCTCTTCTACAGGCAACCTTTCATATGTTGCATTGGTAAATGTGGCAGCAACTACCATTACTGGCCCTGATGCCACCAATGCACCTAACACGGTGCCCCCATTACTTGCCCCTGACTACCAGACAAATACACAGTAAGTCCAGTGGCTGCCGATGGCGGCGGTGCTGGCAAGAATGCACCTGATAATGATAGTATCTCAAATCTCCCATGGAGGCTATCACCCCACCCGGAGCTGCTGGTTGGCGTAAGGTCACATTGGATACAGCTCCATTGCCACTCAAAACTGAAACACCGCAATGGCCGCCGCTGTGCATAGGCGGCAATGCTTCCTACAATGTCACTGCCACTGCTGATTTCCAACACATGGCTATGTAGAGCATTAGGACTTTCTTTTGCTATTATAATTGGAGACTTGAGCTTGTTTTTTGAGCCAGGTGGTCTGCCTCTTGACCGGCGTCCTGAGATAGGGGGTTCTGAAATTTCGGGATCTCCAGGTGGTTTCTCGTCGTCTTCAACTCCGTGCTCATTTTCTCGACTCTCTCCATCTTCAAAATTTTGGTTAAGATTTGGATTGCCATTGCTTCCAATGCTATTTGATGGATTTGTAGTGGTTGTGTCCATGAATTCTTGCTCTCTTGTGGGCGGCCCAAGGGGATTCAAGACATCATTTTTATCCTCTGCAGTGTTTCCAAGGTGAAGAAATGGAGCTGATGATGATAACATCGGATTCATCACCATATTTCCTGCCCACCATCTATTCCCCATGCCTTTTTCTTCAACAAAATTCTCTCTTTTCAAGAAGAAAAATAATAAATTACAATTTCTACTTGTTTCTCTCTCTATATCTGTTCAGCAAACAACTCTTGAATGCACCAGCTTTCTTCCGTTACATAGAAAGAGAAATTACAAATCCAAATTTACCTTTTCTTGTTCAATGTATTCAAGAAAGACTGAAAGAGAGTTAAGGAAGACAAAGTTTAAATCTAATAGGTAAAACTCCAAAATAAATCTTTCTGTTACAGATATCTATTTACCTTAAAACCAAAGTAGTAATTCAGTATTTTCCTCTTTCGCAGTAAACCCTAATCAATATCCTCAGAATCGCCGAAAACCCTGATCCGTGAACTACAAAAACCTCGACAATTTAGACAAACAACCCAGTTCAGGAAACTGCAAATTAAACGGAGATCTAGAGTAAAACAATTTGAATTTGCTTCCTAATTATTACGTAGTACCGAGAAAATACAACTGTTGGCAGTTGACCTCGTGAACATCAAGTACGTAGTTAGGTATTCTAACTTCTATTTCTATTTCTGAGCAGAAAGATTTGAAGGAATGAGTAAAAGTACCTGTACAGATTCAGCCAGTACGGACTAGGGTTTGGGTCAGGTCCTTTGTGCTGATGTTCTTCAGCTTCCTTGCCTCTCTCTCTCTCTCTCTCTCTCTCTCTCTCACAGTATATATACGGATATACCTGGTGAAATTGGCAGTGGGTGTACGATCTGCAGCTTATTTATCAGTGTATTCTACGGTAAGAGCAGTTGAAAAACAAAGAAGAATATGTCCGGTTTTGCATTTTCTGTTTTCCCATGTTTTCTGGAAGCTGGTTTTTACAAAGACCAATATTTTGTTCAGCTCTTTCACCATTGGTAAATTTCTAGAAAAGAAAATGTTGTGACAAAATAGTTAAATAAATAAAATAAAATAAAAAAAGTGAATACACCTTTTAAAAAATAAGTCTTTTTCGAAAAATATTACTTTCTTACTTTGAATGTTTCTATGCCGCGGTGTAAGAATTTCTTCAAATCTAATACTATAATATTGATCTTGAATATTGACCATAGTTGATCAAAATGAATGTGAACTAATGATAAATATGATTAGACTTTGATAGATGATTGCTGTTTTCTTTGGGATGCCTTTCTCAAGTGTTCGCTCGTCTCGTCGATATGCTCGCTTCGTCGATTTCACAGGCTCGCCTTTGGCAGATAGACAACCATAACCCAGCTGCCATCAAGTTAATCGGACATGCGACCCATAGAATGGCGATTTATCGCCGACCATTGAGAATATGAAAAGCCGGCCGATTGGGAAAAGCGAAGCGTCCTCATTAATTCATAATAATGAGGAAGATGAAAAGGCACCCACCATCAATGACTATAGAAGGCTACAACTGCAAGTCATCTATATAAATAGAGATAACCCTCTAGGTAAAGATACAACACACATACTCAATATTGTTATTCTGCATTCTTGAGTTAATCTCATACTGATTATCACGTTGGAGTGGAATGAGAGAAAAAAGCCCGCCACCTTTTGCAGGTCTCCACCACTGCTGCCGCCGCGCTCGGAGGAGGAGAAGACATTTAATTATCAATTGGCGCCGTTCGTGGGAAACTGAACAATAAATCATGGCTCGAACTAGAAGAACTAAGAATACAACGGCCCGTCAGCCCCCGTCGGAGATGCAGACACTGAGTCTAACGCCGCCATTAATCATCCACAACAAGAATTTGCTTCTGCCGCTCAACTTACGGCATTGAAAGCTCAGGTGGCGGCCCTGACAGCTCTACTTCAAGATCAAAACGTTACGATTTCTCAGCCACCACAAGGTCCTTGCCCTTTGCTAGTAGGACCTTCACTGCTGAATATTTTGCCTCAGGGTCCTAACCCTCCACCTATAGGGCCCTCACCGCCAGGGGCTCCTCCCTAAGCTCCTAATTTTCTAGCGATGGAAACACCGCCAACAGAAGTTCAACCGTTGGCTCCAGTTTCGTTGGCTCCACCTTTCGTACTCCATATCAATTTATTGGCATCTGGCCCAAATCCACATTAAAGCGGCCGCCATGGGTATCCTCTGTTGGTTAAGACACGGTGGTAAACACAGGCGGCGATTAGAAGCCGTGATGGGTGGTAAAATAGTGAGGCTATATCTAAAAAAAGCGATGGCGACAAGCTATGGTGTTGGAAGAAGATCATTTTTTCCTAGAAGTGATGGCAGTTCCCTTGCCACAGATTTTCGAACAGCTAAAGATGAAGAAGTATGATGGATCCTCTGATCGTGTCGATCACCTCAAATCTTTTGTCGATTTGATGAGATTGCGAGCCACCCCCGACGCAATCATGTGCACGGCTTTCCCGCCTATACTTAGGCGTGAGGCTAGGGATTGGGTAGCCACCCTTTCTCCAAAATCAATTTATACGTTTGATGATTTTTCTAAGAAGTTTGCTGCATACTTTGCCAGCAGACGTGCTAAGAAAACTGTCATCGGCCTAATGCAATTGACCCAGGACAATGATGAATTATTAAAAGATTTCCTCGCCCAGTTTAATAGAGCCACATTGAGAATTAAAGATCTACAGATGTCTGCTGTAGTCACCGCTATGATGAATGGAACCGCGGATCGTCCTTTCAAAATGCCACTCTCCAAAAACCACATGATACTATGCATGAGTTATTAAGGAGAAAAGATAAATCGTGGATGCGAGAATAGGCCTTTTCATTACTAAAGGTATGAAAATTGAAAAGAACCGATAATAATAAAAAGAAAGACCGGGATGAACCAAGGTCCAGAAGACAAAAACAAGCAAAAATGGTCCATCGGTCCTAATCGGCCTAATCTTTGGAAAAGATGCGTATAGTACACGCTACACCTCTCGGAACTAACGTCTTGATGGAAATTTGAAACATGAAAGAACTTGTATGGTCCAAAAAGATGTGGTGCGTCACCACATAGGAGAGATAAGACCAAGTATTGTAAATTCCATCGAGATCATGGCATGATCTTGAGGACTACCTACGGTGAAGGAAAAATAGAAAGACTTATAAAAGAAGACACCTATCAAATTTGTGAAAATAGATAAAGAAAAGGGAAAAGAATTTGAATATCAACATCAACCATCTCTTCATGTTTGGAGTTATAAATGTCGTAGTGGTGGCATTCTTTGCGGGAGGTGACTCTGATTCAGTAGGGAAGAATTATGCGGGCGGTAGATCTACTTGATGAGATAAAAATGAAAGGTTTAGCGAGAATATTACCTTGATTTACATCCATCATGGCGATGCTCTAGTAATAGTGGGCGACATTCTGATTTTGATGTGAAGAGTATTAGTGGACAATGGTAGTGCGATTGACGTTATATCACGGAGAGTTTTCCTAGAATTGAAGATATCACCTAGCAAGATCAAACATGTCACCACTCTACTCCATGGGTTTGGAGGAGCCCTTTGTTATACTAGAGGAACAATTGATTTAGTGGTCACTTTGGGTACTTCACAGAGCTAGTGTGGTGATAATGACTAGCTTCTTATTGGTAAAAGCTCATATGGCCTATAATGCGATTTATGGTCATCCAATTTTGAATCTTGACTAGGGTAGTGGTTTCCACGTACCACCGGTGATGAAGTTTCTCACTTGTCGGGGAGTAGGATGTGTAAGGGTGATCGGCGGTATCAAAGAGGTGTTATGTAGATAGCATACTTCTAAAAATACGGTAATGATGCTTGATATTAAACGACTGAGGGGAAATCGAGCCGTTGGAACTCATTGAGAGGAGTGGTGATAGATGAAGGTCAAGTTTTGAAAATCGGAGCGGGATAGACTACGAGGAAAAGCATAAACTAGTGGCATGTTTATCGACAATATGGGCGTATTTGCTTGGAGACCCATAACATCGACAAGATCGACCCTATGATTGTTCGGCATGGACTCATGATCCCTCTTGGAATAAAACCAATCAAACAAAGGAAAAGACAATTTGCTCTAAAAAAGCGACAACAAGCAATTTCTAAGGAGATAACAAAAGCTATTTGGAAGGCTGGTTTTATTCGAGAAGTACACTACACTAAATGGTTGCAAATGTGGTATTAGCGAAGAAATCGAATGGAGAATGGCGATGATGTGTGTAGATTGCAGCGACTTGAATAAAGCTTGTCCCAATGATTCTTATCCACTTCCAAAGATAGACCATCTGGTGGATGCAACTTCAGAACATGAAAGGCTAAGCTTCCTGGATGTTTTTTCTAGTTACCATCAGATCTCCATGGCTGAAGGTGATCATGAGAAGACTTCTTTCATTACTGACAACAGAACTTTTTGCTACACCGATATGCCTTTTGGACTAAAAAATATGGGGGCTACTTATCAAATGATGGTGAATCGTGGATTTCATGGACTCATTGGTCGTAATGTTGAAGCCTATGTAGATGACATGGTGGTCAAAATCTGATTAGCGAAGGATCACATAACGGATCTCAATGAGGTTTTCGGTGTTGCTCGAAAGTTTAAACTGAAATTAAATTCTAAAAAATGTGTGTTTGGCACATCATGCGGAAATTTCTTAAGGTTTATAATCACACAGGGGTATTGAAGCAAATCGACAAAAAATCTGAACTATCCTAGATATGAAAAGCCCAACTACCAAGAAAAAGTTCAGCAGTTGGTTGGGAGGATAGCGACTCTCAACCGTTTCATGTCGCGGGCTGCAGATAAAGCTGTAGAAGGATCCAACAATTTTGAATTGACAAAAGAATGTGAGAAGTCTTTTGAACAGCTAAAGAAATCATTGCAGTAACTGCTAGTGTTGGCTCGTCCCAACCCAGTGATAAGCTAAGCCTCTACTTGGCAGTATCTTTTCATAATGTTAGCGATGATCTTGGTGAAAGACCTTTTGAATGGAATGAAACACATTTATTATGTGAGTCAATCTTGAGAGGAAGCGAAAACACAGTGCAAGCATAGTTGAACAACTGGTTCTAGCTTTGATAGTGGCAGCTATAAAGTTAAGATCGTATTTTTAGGCTCATCAGATACAAGTGATGGCTGACCAACCAATTAAACAGATATTACATAGGCCGAAGACATCTGGGCGTCTTTTGAAATGGGCTATTGAGCGGCGGTTTTGATATTGATTTCAAGCTGCGTCTGACCATAAAAATCTGAGCCTTAGCAGATTTCATTACGAAACTCACTCTCTTTGAAGCACCAACCATAGGCGACAAAGCAACATGGATAATATATGTGGATGGATCATCTAACAGTGATGGCTAAGGAGCCGGGGGTCATAATTCTCTCTCCAGATGCCGAAGAACTTGAATACTCTCTTAAGCTTTGAATTTCCGATTACTAATAATGGCCTTGAATATGAGGCGGTCATCATCGGAGTTGGGACTAGCCATACGATTGAGAATATGATTACGAAAATTCGCGACGACTACGCAATTGGTTGTTGGGCAAATTTTGGAAGAATATGAACGAAAGATGGCTGCATGGTTGCCTATCGATGAAAGTAAGAGACTTACGACAAAAATTTAAAAGTTCAAGATTACAAGGTCCCGAAAAGGAGAGCGAGCAGTGGCGCTCTTGCGGACTAGCATCGACCCGATCACAAACATCTTCCGACCACGGCTAATATACAAATACTTAGTGAGCCCATCACGGTGTCATTAATTGATGTTCTTGAATTGAATGATGAACGCTTGGGATAAACTAATTTTGGATTATCTCATAAAGGTACTCTACCAGAGACCTAATTGAAGCGAAGCGGTTGAGGATCTGTTTGTTATGTATTATGTGATCGATGGAGAATTGTATCGAAGAGGATTCTCTATGCCTTATCGAGTGTCTCAAATAAAGCGGAAGCATCGAGGGTCTATTCGAA
Source organism: Forsythia suspensa (assembly GCA_023638005.1). Lineage (NCBI taxonomy): Eukaryota > Viridiplantae > Streptophyta > Magnoliopsida > Lamiales > Oleaceae > Forsythia > Forsythia suspensa. The sequence goes on along the minus strand of CM042674.1, from coordinate 29,489,096 downwards.
ATACTGCAATAGTGCGTGTGGAAATCACTTACGTAGTGATGTCCTTACTTTTAAAGCTTTAAAGGCAAGGTATTATTGGCCAACAATGAAGCGAAGCTAAGCAATTGGTAAAGAAATCGATGGTACATCAAAGGTTTGGCAACATAATTCATCGACCCGGTAGAGCCTTGTCGACAATTTACCCGGTATATACATTTTATCAATGGAATATGGATATCCTGTGCCTTTGCCACTTGCTAAGGGTCGAAGAAAATTTACATTGGTAGCTATAGAGTATTTAATAAAATGGGTTGAAAGCGAGCCATTAGCTATCATATCTACCGCCAAGATACAAAGTTTCGTATGGAAATGTATAATCTATTTGTTTTGGAATACCACGGTGATAGTCACGGATAACGAAAACAATTCGATAACCCGCGACTTTAAGAATTTTTGTAGCCAGTTATAAAATCTCACACCAACTACTTTCTCGATGGCACATCTTGAGCAATGGCCATACTGAAGTTACTAACAGTACCATACTTTAGGATTTAAAAACGAGGTTGGGAAAAGAAAAAGGATCTTGGGCAGATGAACTACCAAATGTCCTTTGGGCATATCACATCACCTCCAGGAATGCCAGCAGGAGAAACACCATTCAAACTATCTTTTGGAATCGAAGCAGTGATATCCGCTGAAGTTGTCAATCCAACTCTGAGAATGCAGATTGAACAGATAGATGACAATATCACAAAGACAAAAATTGATCTATGTGAGGAAGTTAGAAAAAGAGCTGCAATAAAGACAATGGCTTACAAACGCAAGGCCGCCAAATATTTCAACCGTCGAGTCAAGCCCAGAAGTTTTCAACCCCATGATCTAGTGTTAAGGAGTAGTACAGCTGCTGGACACCCACCATCTAAACTGGAGCCTAATTGGCATGGTCCTTTTAAAGTCATCAAAAAGATAGAAAATGGAGCATACTCAAAGATATGAATGGTAAACCATTGGGAAGACCATAGAACACAGAGCACTTGAAGAAATATTATCAGTAATTTATCAGTTTTCTTTTTCTTTAAAAGCAAGTATATGTAGTTGTATTAAATAAGTACTCCTACATTTGATTTTCAATTCAATAAAATGCCAAGGCAGATGAATGATGAGGGTGCTATAGAAGGATCAGCCTAGCTGGGAAGTCCTGGTGCACCTACTGAACTCGACCTACGGCAACCATTTGTTACTTGATAAAGTCTCTATTAAAGTTTTGTCAAGCAATGAAAATATCTCACCAACCACAACTACAATCAAGTCAAGGCGATGAGCTGTGTCTCAAAAAATTAAGGCGATGAGCCTTAATTAAAACTATCAAGCGATGAGTCTATGTCTCAAAAATTAAGGTGATGGCGCTAATCAAAACATTAAGGCGATGAGCATTGGTTAAAACTGTCGAGGCGATGAGCTGTGACTCTAAAAATTGAGGCAATAAGCGATATTTAAAAATCGGAGGTGATGAACCTTGATTCAAAAATCTAAGCGACAAACGCTTCATTCGATAAAAGCGATCAACCTTGAACATTAAGGAAATATTGCTATATTTAAAACCCGAGGGCGATGAGCCATAGTTCTATAATCTAGACAACAAGCCTTTATTTAATAAAAAGTGATATTCAATTAAATTTTTTTTTACAGGGGACGTCCCTAAAGGGCTCGGGCGTTCGCCAACCCTACGGACGGGTGCACTCCTAGCCCCAGTGAGGCAAGTATGTCCCGCCCTCCTCCCTCTGAGGCGGGCGGGCGGGCGCGCGCCTTGCCCGCTCGCCCCAATCATCCCAAGCGAACTTTGTTTTCACACCCGATTTTATTTTTATTTTTGACTTCACTATGTTGGTCGGGGATATCTTGTCATATAAAATATATACAACAAATGCAAAAAAAGTGAAATACTATCGACAATTACAAAGTGAAAAAGTGGAGAACAATTATTTTAATTAAAATAAAGATGTATGTTTCATGAACATACAAAATTGGAATTCGCGATATTCAACAATATTCGAAATAAACAGATGACTATCATAGTTTTCGTGATTAAATGGGACAACCGTCATGAAATAAGAAAAAGCAACAAAATGTAAACAAGCTGTTTAACTATCGAAAGTCATGGGGTGAGATCCACTCTCCAGTGGTGATCACTTTTGCCTTCTAAGTAGCTAAATCGAAGCCGGTGTTATTTATCAAATTCATCCGGGTTTATCTTTGAATGATCGTCAACCGACCACTCCTTAGTCATTTGATAGCGACGCTTCAGGATTACGCACCATACATGTGCGAGCTACTCTTATATTTGGTACACATCCTATATCCTGCTTGACTTCATCATCTGCGGTCTCCAACTTTTTGCGGTGGTCGACCTCCTTATGAAGGTCTTTGATCTTGCTATCTTTTTCTTGGGCCTTGACTATTGCCTTGTCTAATAAAAATTGCTCTCTGCTACAACTTATTTCTTGTCATGGTCTCTATTAGTGCACATTTTCAAATTTCTCCAAATCATGTAGTACTTTCTCCTCCATGACAAGCATATGTACAACAGAAGAAGTTGAAATTAAATAGAAGATAATTATTAAATGAGTAGAATGTCATCAAAATACAACAACTTACCTTGCGGTGGTTCGTATACATAATCGCCGCATGGCGACCTTCTTTACTTTTAAATTCTCAATAAGTTTTTCATTCACAGCATTGACATGATCTCGGCGTCAACCGTCGAATCAACATGAAATCGAAACTCCTTGAAAGTATGGGCATCATTACCTCTGGTAGTCTGTGGTGCGAGCGAGGAAAGCTGTTGTCTCGGTGATCGGCCCGTCTTTTTTTTTTTGTTTAACGAGATAAATCACGGGTCTTGACATTAGTGGCGAATCAGAGCCACATCCATCACGCCTCAAAAACAAAATTATCCATATCGAAGAAAAAATAAGTTGACACAACAAATACATGCAAAATGAAAAGTCGAAAAGAGGAATAAAGATGTAAAAGTAGCCTACCCTTATGTGATCCAATGTGAACCCGCATGAAGTTCTCATTAGATAGCACCTCGCTCATATGTAACCCAAAGGCATCAAGCGTAAAAGCTTATCTAAACATGCCTTCAACTCGTGATCAAGATCTGAGGGCTCGTTAAAATGCTTGCAAAAGGTTATCCAACAAATTTTAAATGGGGCTGTCCTCCTACCTCGGGTCGAACAAAAAGAAATCTTTCCTCAACAGCTATTTGAATTGGGAAAGTGAGGTAATAGAAATCCTACTTTAAGTTGAATATACACATATGATTTGCTCTCGAGCACGAAAACATATCAAACATACTTTTAAAAGTCTCGAGACATGGATCGATGTCATTGGTAATGCACAAGTATAAAAATAAGTTGATAAATGCTAAAATTACGAGTCGATTAACCAAGAGTAATATGAAATTCGTTGAAGAAAAAGCGAACAAGGGATGAAGAGAAACCTTAAACCGGTTGTCATCTTTGTCATCGATAAACTTCTACCTCCACAGGTGCGATCTTGGAATTAAGCTCACTAGGATGGGAAACTTCAATACAAATGACTAGGAGGTAATTCATATTTTTTTCAACATTTTCACAAAGTTTTTAGGATTGTAAACACAAGCATCCTTTGGTAGATCTAGCTCTATCAAATTACCACTTGGAGAACATCCGTTTGAGCGTTAAGTGGATGAGATACTGTCGAAGAATTGGCATCAGAATCTACAAACCCAATGGAAACAAAGGTTCAAGTAATGGACCCGTGTCAATCAAAGATGAGCTCTGCCGCAATGAAAGAGCTTGCCTACCTGGCGGGGCGAATGAGTCGCCCGTCCAAGGCGAGGCGGGCTAGATTGCTGACCATAGTCACTCGTCCCCGGTGAGGGTGGTGGTCATCGCCTCCGGCGGCGGGCAAGGTCGGTCGCCCCTAGGCGGGGGACGGGCGAGGCCGTCTGCCAAAAGCGGCCTTACCGCGAGCAGGCGAGCAGCATGCACTGCTCTCTCTACGTGATAGTCGTCCGTTTTTACCTCGAGTTGAATGATTTTGGACAATTGATAATTCTCCTCGTCTAATCTATATCAATCTCATCAATCATTTCATTCAAAATCGTGGTCCACCGTCGAAAAGAACTAACAAATGTCCATTCTTCAAGCGGAGGAGATTATCATCTCTTCCTATATATAAGGTGCGATAAGATGGGTCTCTAAGGCGCTATCAGGTTATTGTTTGAAGAACTACAACTAGAAGTGATTACCGTCTTATACATTTAAGAGAAGAGAGAGGTCGAAGAATTGAAAAGAAGAACAAGGGTGAAATGATTACCTTAGATAATTAGAGGTGCCAAACCGAGTCGGTGAGTTAGGTCGACCCGCCTCAGATGAAGCCCGTAACGACCGCATTAGAAAATATCCGCGCCCGCGGTGGGTTGCGGACTGGGTCAACCAACTCACAAAAATTGAATACGAGCTTGACCCACTCAGGTTGAGCCCATGTGTGCCACAGTTCAACCCGATTCAGTTCGTATGAATATTAATTTTTTTTGAAATTATTAAAAAAATTTAGTTACCTATTGTAATTTAATAAAAGATGTTTACATATATAGCAAAAAATGTGTTAAATTACTAAATAAAAATTAAATAACAATGATAAATTCACATTTTTTAATTTTTTTAATTCAATTTCTATTTTTTAAATATATATTTAAAGACTAAAACGGCACTGCATCTGTCACTTTAAACGGCTCTCTACCATTTATTTTTTTAAAAAAATCAAAATAGGCCGGCGAGTTAAAATTCGAGCCCTTGACCATGAACAATTAAGCCTGGTTCATGGGCCGGCCCGCGATTCGACCTCCTAGGAATCAAGATGAGTGGGCGATCACGGGTTCGGCTAGCCAGCTTGGTCTTGACACCTCAATAGATGATGAAGAAGAAAAAAACTTCTATAACTCAAACAGGAGAAGGAAGATTAGTCTAAAAAGAATCCCAACCAAGCAAGGAGATATGAGAATACTACGAATAATATCTCTTCCTATCTCTCTTATATATATATAAAAAAAATCCCTCTAAATGGGGCTAGGATTGAAGCCTTTATCAAGTTTAAATTAAGCCCAAACAATCCATTCTATATTTGGCTGGCCACGTGGCAAACAATTACTTGACCACGCCACGCCTCGCCGAGTGACACGCTGCCATATAATTTTCATTACAAATAATAATAATAAGTAAATAATTATTTATTACATATGTTTTTTATTTTTTGGTTAAGAATAACTAATTGAAAGACAATATTTCTACTTCTCATTGACAATGGTCCATAAAATGTAAAGGGACTTATGATGATAAATATAATTACACTTTGGTAGATGACTGCTGCTCTCCTTGGGATGCCTTCCTCAAGTTCGCTCACCTCGTCGATCCGCCCATCTCGCCGGTCTCACAGGCTCGCCTCTGGCAGATAGACAACCATAACCAGGTTGCTATCAAGTTAGCAAGGCGATCGACTCGTAGAATAGCCGATTACCATTAGCCGTTGGAATATGAAGCGCTTGGCGGATTGAGAAAGCGAAACATCTCTTATTAATTTCTAATAATAAGGAAGATGAAAAGGCACCCGCCATCCATGACCATCGAAGGCTACAACTGCAGGTCATCCCTATAAATAGAGATCAACCTTCCAAGTGAATATACAACACACACACACTCAATATTGTTACTCTGCATTCTTAAGTTAATCCCATATTGATTATCACGTTGGAGTGGAATCGGGAGAAAAAAACTCTCATACCTTTTGCAGGTCTCCACCACTACCATCGTCGCGCTCGGAAGAGGAGAAGACATTTAATTATCATGAACACTCAAAGAAATAAGAATAAGAAAGTAAATGTATGGAGCAAAATTGCAAAAGGAGGGAGCTTTTGTTGGCAAGTCGAATAGGTCTTCTCCATGTTTTCTTAGAAACTAAACATCTTTCAACATCACTAATATCAGGGATTTTAGTGCAAACAATTTCTAACATTTGTTTCTAGTATAAAAATGGTCCCTTAACGTTTACTTTTTAGCACATAAGTCTCTAACTTATGTGTTTTGATGCGTAATTGGTCTTTATTTAATAGAAAAAATTAATGTACCCTTAACTTTAATAAAGAAAATTTGTAGTTTGGTTGCTAACCTTTGGAAAAAGTACAAATGAGTCCGATACTTTTATTTTTTTTAAAAAATAAAGAAAACTAAAGATTTTTTTAGTTGACACATTATTAACAAAATTGATAATATACTAAATTATTTTATATATAATACGAACTATTATAAAATAATTAAAATTTAAGTTCATAATTATTAATGAACATGTCAAATAAAATTATTATTTTTATTATTAAGTAATTACATTATTTAAAATTTAAACTTTTATTTTATCGTTAGAACAATTTTTTTTTTTCACAAACTCAATGCTCAAATACTTTTATTTAATTGAGCTATATGTTTATTAATTACAAATATTAGAGATTCAACTGTATTCTTTATATTTTAATTTATTGTTTTATTTTCATTCAAAAATAAACAACATATAATGTGTAAATTAATTCTTATTAGTATTTTTATGTTAAATAAAAATATACATAAGATTAATTCAATGTCATAAAATTATATACATCATTTTGTTATTTATTTAACTTAATTTTTATTCAAATTTTTCATATCATTTTCATATCACATAGCAATTACATATATTTAAAGCACAATAATTTTATATTTTTCTCTTATGAAAAATTAATTCACAATAATGATATATTTAATATGCAAAATTAAATATTATTTAATAAATATAGATGACCTATTTGCATATTTTGTAAATGTTAAGAATTCAAATGCAATTTTTCTAATTAAAACTAAAGACGTATTAAGTATTTTTAAATCAAATAATGATCGATTATCACCAATTCTATGTCAAAAAATAAATATTATAGACTATTTTACACTTAGAACAAATATTAGAGACTATTCGCCAAATTTCTATAATATCAATATAGTTATTAGATTGTAATTCTTATTACTACTTCGTTTAAGGTATCATATTTTTTAGTAAGCAACTGGCTATCTAATTAATCAAGTTCAACGTGTGTTCATGCCACACTAGCGTCCATTTAAAAAAAAAAATGTATCCGATCAAAAAAAAAAAAAAAAAAAAAAAATTGTAGCCACTTGTGACTTTGAGAACAATCTTTTCCCCTAAACAACATAAATTAATTGTTATAATATGATAATTATCATTTAATTTATCGCGATACTCCTATGTATTATTATTCTTCTGATAAGGGGAAAGTTTGAAGCGACCTTCTCATATGTCGATGAGAGGCTCTTTGATCAAGCGAGTTATAAATCGAGGGATGTGCGCAAATAGCGAGGACTTGAGGAGAGGCCGGCAGGCTAACCTCTATAATGATCCTCTGATATTTCGGTGAAAATCTGCTCACATGCGAAATCGAGCATGCGTTGTTGGAGGATTTACTCTCCACGTCGCTCGGATCTTCTGCAACTCGCTTTTATCTTGCGAAAGCGATGTATTATTATTCTTAACTAATATTAAAAGCCTTTATGACAGTTTTTAGCCATTACTCAAAACATAAAAAGAGTGTGGCTGTTCTCTTTGTGTTTCAGTTTTGAGTTTTGAGTTTTTAATTCATTTTCAGTTTTCTGTTTTAAGAGTCTATTTTAGGATTATTGAAAATGCGCTTGGTTTGTCATTCTGAAAATACAAAACTGAAAAACACGTTTTGTTTGAAATTTTGAAAAAATTATTTCATATTATTTTATTCAATAAATTTGATTATTTAGTAAAATAAAACAATTTTATGCTAATATATAATAAAATAATATATACATTTTAAAGTCAATAAATCTTACAATATTTCTTTTTATAAAAATAAAATACAAACAAATAATAAATTAACAAAATAAAAAAAAAAAAAAAAAAATTAATGACGTGGATTGAGAATTTTAATCAATTTACATTTAAATTAATTTTTATTTAAATAACCAATAAGGGCTTGAATTACTTTTTAATATTTAGAATTTTCATTTTATAGAATTTTAAATTTTTTAGAAATTTTACTTTTTAGAATTTTTATTTTTTAAAATTTAGAATTTTATTTTTTAAATTTTATTTTTTATATTTTTAGAATTTTTGTTTATATAATTTTTATTTAAATTAATTTTGTTTTGATTTTTTTTGGATTTTTTTTTTATAAATTTATATTTTTAGAATTATTTTATATAAATTTTTATTTAAATAAATTATTTAAATTTTTTAGAATTTTATTTTTTAAAATTTATAATTTCATTTTTAAATTTTGTTTTTTATTAATTTAATATTTTTAAAATTTTTGTTTATATAAATTTTCATTTAAATAAATTTTGTTTTCTTTATTTCAAGTGTTTTCTATTTTTTCACTAGCAATACTCAAAACTTCAAAAACTTGTTTTGTGTTTTGTGTTATAAATTTAATCTTGTTTTCGAAAATAAATTTTCAAAAATAACATAGTAAATAAGTTTTGGGTGTTTTACAAAACTGAAAACTGAAAACTGCACGATGGAATCTGAATTTCTTCTGAAATAAGTATAACTGGACATTTGGAAATTACTTTTGACTTTTAAGTTGTTTAAAAGTTCAAGTTGTGGTTGAGCTATACAATATTTGAAGAATCATGGGGTGTATTTGAAATATTCAAAAACCTCATGGGGGAAAATGAAATTAACATATCATTTGATCATTAAAATATTTGTACGGTTTATCCAAAAAGGCAGGAGTCACTGTTTATCAATGGCGATTCTCAACATCTGTATGTGTTCCAACTTCTCAACAAATCCGAACCCCAAAACTATTTCCTTCCACAATTCAGCATCTCCATCAAAACCCGTAATTTATTTTCTCTCCCTCCCGACCCCTCGTGCTCCGCAGGTACCCCACCCCCCATGAAATTTAAACTTACCATTTCAAGAATCTTTCCAGATATTGATGTTAAATGCATTATTTTCAGGGCTCTCAAATTCAGAATCATCTGTCTTCTTTGTGTGAATCAATCTCTAAAGCGAGCATTCTTGCCGTTCTTTCTGCTTCGCTTGTCTTTGCTTCAAATCCTGCTCTTGCATTTAAGGTAATCAAAGTTTGATGTTTTTCTTGATGTGAATTTGGATTGTTTAAACTTGGATTGTTTAAACTTAAATAATTCGTTTAATGGATTTATTTTTTATTAATGTGCATTAATTAATGTTGTGGGGAAAAAAATGAAAAGGGTGGAGGGCCATACGGTTCTGAAGTGACCAGGGGACAAGATCTTACAGGTAAAGATTTTAGTGGCCTGACTTTGATCAAGCAAGATTTCAAAACGGTAATGCATTTCTTACTATCATTTTCTTTTGTGATAATTTGTGCGAATTATTGCCAATGATTGTGGCTTTTATTATTTGTAATAATGGTTGGAGCTCAATTCAGTGGCTGAATTGCTCTCAAACCAGTACCAGCATGAAGAACTTTGAGCTATGGAGTTTGGATTTTAGCTCAATTTAACCATACAATCATTAAAATAGAATTGGGAAGAGAATTGAAATAAGAAAACGAGCTGAATTAGAAACTGGAAATATTCAGAGGAAATTACATCAAATTGATCAAATCATAATCATTTCTCTCTCCTCTGCTGCATATATATTTGCAGTTAAAGAAAATCGTGTTTATTACAAATCCGCTAGTCCTTCCATCTGCCATATCAAGGGTTGACACACAGAGCTCCAGTTTCTGGCCATTAGCCACAGTTACTGTCATAGATTTGTTGTGGTTAGTTGGGTTTCCCAGATCCTACACTAATCTTTCATCAATAAAATTGTTGGTGCTCCCACTATCCATGAAAATAGACACTCTCCTCCTTTTGATCCTTCTTGGAATTCTTATGGTTTTTTGCCTTAGATTTCCCATCAAGGCATTGATTGAAATCTGCATGACCTCTTCTCCTTCTTCCTCCTCTATCTCATCACTCTCCTTTTCTTCCTCATCATTTTCAATCCCATTATTTTCCTCCTCCACCACTATAAAATTAAGCATCCTATTCTTACATATATGCCTAGGAGTGTATTTCTCATCACACTTGAAACAAAGCCCCAAATTCCTCTTAGTTTGTATATCAGAATGAGTAATAGTTTTATATTTAGAGGTTGGGTTGTTTGGGAAGAGAAGTGGAGGCTTAGAGTTCTGGTTAGGTGTTTCACTGGTCATGTGGAATTGTTTAAGGCAGTAATGGTAGTTTCTTGGAGCAGGGATATCTCAAAGGCTTGTGTCAAGGTGGTGGGCTTAATTATCTTCACCATGGACTTGATTTATCCTTTCAATCCACAGGTAAAGGTGATGTAATAAGATTAAGGTAAATTGAGAAAGCAGCATGACTTGTGCTTTTAAATCCTCAAATTTTTCCATATACTCAGTCACTTTCCCCACACTGCCTAATCTTACTAAAAGTCTCCACCACCTCCTCTCCAATATTCTAAGCAAACCTTTTACACCCCTCAGTTGCCATTAGGCTCCAATTAGCATTAGGATGGCTTGTCAAGAATCCATGGAACCGAATATCAGCCCTCCGTTTTAGGTACATTTCAGCAATTCCCATTCTCAATTCTTTTGGGATTTGATATATTTGGAAGTATTTGTTGTCTTTCCTTTCACTTTCCCTGAACCCCCTCCCCCCCCTCCCCCAAGCTTGGATTTGATGTATTTGGAAGTATTTGTTGGTTTTCCTTTCCCACTCCTTGGAATCCTTACATCATAGTTTCTCCTACCCATCCTTCCATCACCTCCAGATCTTAGAGTGACATTACCTCCTTCATAATTGGACCACTATTGGACCTTTCTATTTATTTATCCTTAAACACACTCGTTTTGCTTGACATAACAAAAATGGAGTTATATTTCTCATTCATTTCATGCGTATAATATTTCAATTTTCTCTTGTTTACCACGATGCCTTAAAGTTTTATCGAGGATTCTACCTTACTAGAACCGAGAGTCTGGCGGCGCTAGTCATTAACATCTTTGTCTATCCTTTTCCGGTGTTCCTCGTTTGCTTTTGCCTTGTTTCTATCTTGCCCAAGAGCTACTTGTAATGGTTGGAGCTCAGATTTAGTGCTGAATTGCTCTCGAGCCGATTACTGCATTAAAGAAATTGAGCTATGGGTTTGGATTTGAGCTCGATTTAACCATCTGATCATTAAAATAGAATTGGGAAAAGAATTGAAATAAAGAAAAGCGATTTGAATTAGAAATTGATGAAAGAATAAATTGAGGATGATTTATTTCATATATTGATTGAATCGATACTTATAATATATATAGTTACAAGGATGAGTCTAAAAAAAAAAAAAATCTCCTCTGATCAAATCTGGCTTAATAAGAAAAACACATATATAGACAGCACTAATCACGTAAAATTACAATCGATTACAATAATTAAAGGATTTAGACATCAATTACAATAATTAAGGAATTTCATACTCGTCCTCGAGTTGGATCATAGATGTTAATCATGTCCAACTTGTCACATCAAATCATCAAATGTTTGTCGTGGAAGTCCACTTGGTGAAGATGTCTGCGATTTGTTCCTTAGTAGGAACATAAGTCATCTGAAATAATTCTGTCTCTATCTTCTCTTTTTATGAAGTGTCTATCCACTTTTACATGCTTAGTCCAATCGTGTTGTATTGGATTAAGAAAAATGTTGATTCTTTGCCTTGTTGTCGCGATTACATTTTAATAGGTAATTTTGTCGCGACTTGCAACTCTTGAGGTTTCTTGACCCGTAATGCTCCGCGTGCGATAACTCTAAAATTCAGCCTCAACACTTCATGGGCCACTATATTACATTTTTTGCTCTTCCAGTCGCTAAGTTGCCCGCTCAGAATGTCTGATATCCAGGTTGTAGATCTCACATCTTCAATAGCTTTGCCCGATCTGCATCATGAATACCTCTGCTTCTCTACTCTCACTTTCTTGAAAAATGTCCTTTCCCAAGAGATCCGAGGATCTTATATATTGCTTCCAAGTGATTCTCCTTTGGTGAGTGCATGTGTTGACTTACTACAGCTGTTGCCAAATGCGATATCGGGTCTAGTGTGTGATAAATAGATGAGTTTACTAACGATCTCGATATTTGTCTCTGTCAACGAATTCTCCATTATTTTCTAATCTTTTTCCATATCGATTGGGGTGTCACTTAGTTTACATCCAAGCATGTCAGTTTCTATTAGAAGATCAAGAATGTACTTTCTCTGAGAAAGCGATTCTTTTCTTGACTTAGCGACTTCCGTTTCGAGAAAGTATCTCATCGGGTCCCAAATCTTTTATCTTAAACTCTTGCCCAAAATTGACTTTAATCTTTCCATTTCTCCCCGATTATCTATGTGAGGATTATGTAGTCCACATATACAATCGAATGGTTACGGTTCCATTATCTCGCTAACTTGCGAACATAGTATAGTGCACTTTGTCCTTGTTGATATTCTTGTCCTTTAATCACGCTTAGTAAATTTATCAAACCATGCCTTGAGAGGCTTAAAGGTCGTGAAGTGATTTTCTTAGTTTACAAACTTTCTTCTTGTTACCAAATCCGGTGGTTTTCCATATACACTTCTTCTTCCAATTCACCATTCGGAAGGCGTTTTTATGTCGAGTTCTTTGAAGTGGCGATCAATTGTGGCGATGTGAGGAGTACCAAAGCGTGTTTAGTTTTGTTACTAGAGCAAATGTCTCTCTATAATCGATTCCATGGGTTTGTGTAAAACCACTTTGCTACAGGGCGTGCGCTTGTATCGTTCGATGGTTCCATCAACATTATACTTCACCGTGAATACCCACTTGCACCCGCAATTTTTTTCCATTTGGTAGTTCCATCGATTCCCAAGTTCTATTTTTTCTAAAATTCTAATTTCTTCCATATCTGTATTTTTCCATTCTGGGATTGCCAATGCTTCCTCTAGATTCTTTGGAATTTTTGTGATGTCAAACTTAGAGGTAAAAGTGTGAAATGCAATTGACAGATTATTATAAGACACAAACTTGGAAATGGGATAGAGTGTACATGAACGAGGTGTTTTTCTGAGTGCAATGGGTAGATCAATGTCTTGAGAAATAAGATTACCTTTATCAGACGACTCAACAAGATTAGGAGCTATTATCGGATCTAACTCTGGCTGTGCTTTAGAGGTAAGGTCCTCTTGGTGTGTTGACTTTAGCCTTCTTGAGTAGACACGTATTTTCTTGTCGTGTTGTTTTCCACTCTTGATTACACTGTGGTAGGCTAGGGTTGTTAGGATAGGGTTCGAAGATATCAAAGTGTATGAACAATCTTCACTCATGATTTCCTCCACGAAGAGAAGTTTCTCGAAAGTAAGAATCGTGTTCAAAGAATGTGACATCAAGGCTAGTATATATCCTTTTTTTGTGGTTGGATTGTAACACGTGTACCACTTTTTGTGTAGGTGAATACCCAGTGAAGACACGTTTAAGAACACGAGGTCCAATTCTTGTGACGGGGAGAATGATTATGTCTGGTGGTGGTACAACCAAATACTTTTGGAGGAAGAGAAGAGTGTAATCAAACTTTTGGAAATGAGATTTGTAGTGTATGAATATGAGTTTTATAAGAGAGAACTCGACTGGGCATCCAGTTGATTAGATATGAAAAGTAAGGATAGCATCTCCCTCAGAATATTTTTGGCATATTTATAGTAAACATTAGGGCTCTGGCTACTTCTAGGAAATGTCTGTTTTTACATTCGGCGACACTATTTTGTTGTGGGGAATTGACACATGAACTTTGATAGATTATACTATTTTTTCTCAAATAATCTCCTAGAGCAGAGTTAAAATATTACATCGCATTATTAAACTCTGAAGGATTTGAATTTGAGTTTGAAATTGTGTTTGTATTAATTGATAGAAATTTTTGAATATATCTTGGACTTGATTTTTTCTTTTATTAGATAGATCCAATGAGACCTACCGTGTGGTGCGTCGATGAATGTAACAAACCATTTCTTTTGATTTGAATAACACGCAGGATGGGCCCCATACATCACTATGTATAATGGAAGGATTTAGATGGTTGGTATGTTGATGGTGAAAATGCGATCGTTGATGTTTAGCGAGTTGACAAATTTCACATTGAAAGACAAAATTACTTTTATTGGAACAAATAGAAGGAAATAACATGCGTAGATACTAAAAATTGGGATGACCTAGTCTAATGTGCCATAACATAAGTTCACTGTTTTTAGGGTTGATTGCATAATTGCAAGATGAAAACTGAGTTTGTCTACTCGTGTCTATCTCATCAAAGTAGTAGAGTCCCTCACGTTCTTTAGCACTGTCAATCGTCTTTCTCGATGATAGGTCCTGAAATACACAGTAATCAGGAAAAAAAATGAGTAGAGCAATTAGAATGCTTTGTCAGTGGCTAATAGATAATAAATTACAAGATAGTTTAGGGACATGGAGGACAAGTTTTAGAGTCGCATTATTAGAAATTTGGACGATCCATTGTTCTTGCAATGGATGAGAGGGACACATCTGCAATTTGAACTTTTAAATTGCCGTCTGAGGTAAATAAGATGAAAAATCAAAGTGACTACCGTCGTATGGTCGGATGCACCCAGTCGACAATCGAAGGGTTTTTTTTTTCTGAACTGCATTAAAAGCTTGTGAAATTATATCTTTGTGGGCCAATGAGCTAGAAGGTACTATGTAAGAAGACTGTCTGGGGTTATGGAGGTTGGCGAATATTTTGTAGAGCTGTTCTATTTGTTGTTGACTAAATGAACCATTTGTTTGATCTTCAACTGAGACTTGGTATCCACGGGCTCGACTTTGTTTTGGTTTCCAATCCGGTGGTTTTTCGTGTAAATCCCAATAATCACTTATTTTGTGTCCGGGTTTACGACAATGTTCGCACCATGACTTTTTCTTTGTGGGCCTGGCCCATTATTAAATTTTCTAACCAAACCATTAATATTTTTATTATCACATGGCCCATTCAAGTCATATGACCCGAGACTGAGATATAGGCCCATTCGAACCACATGACCGCTATCATGCAATTTGGGCCATACATTATTTTGAGCCCAAATTAGAGGACTCGGAGAAGCCGTGGCGAAGCTTACGAGCACTTCTTGACTCAAGCCGGTGACTCCATCCAGCATCACTTTCCAGCGACTCTCTTCTCGCCGGACTTCTGCGATTATTTCACGGGTCGTTGGAAGTGGTTTTCATGCAAGAATCCTTCCACGCATCATCCGACTCCGATTCAACCCGACCCGAACTCGAAGACTCGTTCATTCTCAATCCTTCTTTTGAATTTTACGCTGTCTCCGGTGCACTCCCAATCCTTTTCAACACTCAGGTCTAATTCCTGCCAGAGATTGTTCATCTCCATGTAATAGTCTGTCACGCCTCTTTCTCCTTGTTTCATTTGCCATAGCTTTGTTTTAATTTCAAAGATTTGAGATGTGTTCTCGAAATCTGAATAGGTTTCTTGGGTAGCATACCATACGTCCTTTGCTGTGGGGAGGGAGGAACAGAAAGCTCTTGCCGACAGTGGGTTTCATAGAATTAACGAGCCACGCTGTCACCATTGAGTTTTCTGATTTCCATTTCTGCAAAGAAGTAGCATCGGTTGATGTTGGCCGTTTACTTTCTCCGATAAGATAACCCAATTTTCCTTTCTCATCTATCACGAGCTTTATTGATTGAGCTCATTCTCGATAATTTTTGCCATCGAGTTTTTCTACTGTGAGTCGAAAGTATGGGTTTTCATTTGAACTCATATTGGAAATCACCTCTGCTTCAGAATTTTCTGATGAAATCGAGCTTTTGGTCGATGTTTCTGTCATGGCTATGATACCATGTTGAAAGAATGAATTGAGTGATGATTTATTTCATATATTGATTGAATCAATGCTTACAATATATATAGTTATAAGGATGAGTCTAAAAAGAAAATAAATCTCCTACAATCAAACTGGGCTTAATAAGGAAAACCTATATATGGACACACTAATCACAGAAAATTACAATCAATTACAATAATTAAGGGATTTCGACAGAAATTGGAAGAATATTCAGAAGAAATTACATCAAATTGATCAAATCATAATCATTTCTCTCTCCTCTGCTGCATATATATTTGCGGTTAAAGAAAAAAAGCGTGTTTATTACAAATGCATTTTACAAAGCGTAAAGAAAATGACTGAAGCAGCAAACAACATCGCAGCAACTAATGTTTAAGCGGCGTTGTTCCATCCTCTTAATCAATTCAAAATTTTGTTATTTATTTTCTTCTTCTTCTTCTTCTTCTTCTTCTTCTTCCTCCATGTCTGCTGCTGTGATGTCTGATCGTTACCTTATTAGCAATTGAAGATTATCACTTACCCATTTATTGAATATCTGTATGTATAACGATTTGGGAAGTTTTATATTATGTTTTCTTGTTTTATATTTCACTGAGTTTGTATGGTAAATCTGATTCAGTCAATACTGAGGCAAGCCAATTTCAAAGGGGCTAAGTTATTAGGAGCCAGCTTCTTTGATGCTGATTTAACAGGTAATATTATTGCCATAGTATGGTATGTGGTTATTCATTTATATTCCCCTCGCACTTATGATTCCCCTATTTGCAGAGCAGTTTAACTCACCAAGAATCTTATAGATTAATAAACAGGAACACAAGTGCCGAGTGCATGGGGCCTAGTTTATTCACCTTCTTATTTTAGGTCTTTTGGCAAAAGTAGAAGGAATAATGATCTAGTCAAGCTAAGTAGGAAATGAATCGTGATGGTTTAATGAAGGAGGAATTGGTGGTAAAATTATGCAAACGTCACTATTGTATATAACAACCTGCTCCTGAACCCGGCATGATGACTGAATGTGAGCATGTTCACTATGTCCACTTTTTCTGCTAACTTAAAGTATAGATTTAGTTTCTCTATCCATTACCATATCCGATTCTGTAGATCATATTGAAGTTGTAATGCGTATGATGGTTTGTGAAGATTAGGATGCACGATGGAGCTACTAGATTAGTAGTTTTCTGTAAAATAGGGAATAATATCTTAATCTTAGAGCAACCTAAGGCTTAATCGGTGTTCTTGAATTGCATGAACCCTATGGCTAAACAAATAGTGGCCATTTACCTCTGGAAAACATTTCACGTGTACCTCAATTTGAGTTGAGCTCGGTAGCATGGGCTGGTTTTGAATGGTAGCACACACATACTCGCATATGGCCGAAAGAATGTCATAACTAGCTTCAGGACATGCATACTTATCTCCGTGTTTTGATTTACAGCGTGATACAGATGCTGAATTTTGTTGGATGCTTCTGGACATTCTTTTGAGATATAGATGACTGTCTAGTGCAGATTCTTGGCAAAAATATTATTGAAAAGAGATTTAAATTTTAGCATACCAATGACTCTTAAACTCTAGGACAAGTTTGGTTTCCATTATCCGTAATATGGATTTTATTTACATTTTCACACGGAATAGAGTACTTTTTATGGTTGTGTTATGAGCAAGGGAGCATAGAAAGTGGGACTGGGGAAAAAGAGAGAAATAATTTTCTTTTTCTTATTTTGGACTCGAGGAAAAGAGAATATAATGAAAAATGTGCAATTTATTGCAGTGTTCATTTACGAATTAATGCTTAATTTCATGAACACTTTGATGCGTACATATGCTAACCCAAGTATTATTAATCTTAATAACTTTTCAATAGAACCGATTATTAATTTTGAATGAACAATTTTTTTATTTTTTTTTTTTTTTTTTTCTGAATTTGTATTCAAGTTGAACATTTGGAAAATGTGAATCAGTAGCTAACTGTTGCAGAATAGACCGCCTGAGTGATGCTATTGTATGGTATTTCATTGGTTGTATGAAATTTAAATTGATACCCATGCATGTTTGGAAGCTTGGAAAGTTTACGTATAAATAAATAAGTAACTATTAAAAATTAAAATAAAATATTAGTCAAAGTTGAAAATCGTAAGTTACTTATTTTGACAATAATGTAAGAGTCACTTTTCAAACAAGTAACCTTTTTAGTTAAAAGTAAGAAAAAAGTAAATCGTCTAAACACATTTTGGAGAGAAAAAGTTACTTTTAATTGATTGTACTCTCTTTAAGCTTAGCCAAACTTGCTTCTATGTTCATGAAAACAGGGTTGACAACCATGCTCATCTTAAATTTTTTTTCTTCCCACGTGTTCAGGGGCAGATCTTTCTGATGCTGATCTTAGAGGACAGATTTCTCCCTGGCCAACGTAACAAAGGTACTAAATACGCTCTTTGATTTCCACAATAGTTTCTGTATGCCTGCCTCCAGACATAGTCCTGCTATACATAAGCAATCTGGAAAAAAGTTGTGCAAAGCCAGTAGCTGAACAAAAAGCCTAGAGTGACCCTAATTAGACTATATTTTAAATCCAAATTTAGAATTTCATAGTAGAATCAATAGCACAAATCGACTAATGTAGGAATCTAAAGGAAAGTCTCAACATAATCCTTGTTTCAAAAGCTTGTGTGCCTATTGATTTGCTATGAATTAGATATCTATATTAAAAGATATTGAGGTTTTGTCCCACATTGGCAAATTATAACTTTTCAAGCTAGTATATGAGCTTGCGTGACCTCTTCTCATTGCCGATCAGTCTTGATGACCTCCTCTCATTGCCAATCTTGAGATGGGCGCTTTAACATGGCATTCAAGCTATGCTTATAGGTTTTGGACAAGTCTTATATTGATTCATGAATTTATTTATATTCCTCTTGTTTGTGCTATCATCGTACATAGCACAAAAAAAACCACTCGCTCTTTACATGAGACATCACTTGCCTCATCAATAGGATAGGCTATAGTTTGTCTCCGAGATAATCAGCATTGGCATTAACAATTTCTGTTGCAAGTATATCTTTCTGAATACCAGGTGTCAATAGGAGAATGTTGTAACACGCACTCTTTCAGAACTGGTTGATTTTCCTAAAAAAATTCCATTATTCCACTAAATAGAAAAAGCGGAAATCAAATAAATTCATTCTCATCATGAATATATAGCAGCATGAAGGTGCACACTTAGCACTTTTCGATATGGGGACGAGGGATGTAAATGTGGAACTGGTACTATCAGGTTGTTAGGTGATTAGAGGTGCGGGAAGGATCTTATGACTAAAGAGTGTATTTTAGTTCTAGCACACTCATCATTTCTCAGTTTTCTAATTCAGGATATAACTCAACATGCCTGTGATACAAAGCCCAATTAGAACCTGTTGGGACTGCTTTTATGATTTTCTCTTACCTGTGAGAACCTGATAAGAATCATTAGTATTCTACTGACTTGCTTATGAAGTGACCGTTTCTAATGGCAGGCAAATTTGAGCAATGCCAACCTGGAAGGAGCACTTGCAACTGGCAACACATCTTTCAAGGGTTCAATTATAACGGGTGCAGGTAGGTTGAAACAACAAGAACCCTTTCTTGTTTAGGAGAAGTGTGTACTCATCGAGTATTAATAACTGTGAAATCTAGGTCCTTAGTTGGTGGTACTTGTGAAAATAAAAAATTAAGAAATGTTTATCAGGAAAGTGCCTAAGTTGGTGGGCTGTGTTATGGTTATCGTTGCTGTTCAATACACAAAGGGACCCAACAAACCTAGGCCCCGTAAATGAAAGAACACATTTGATTATGTTCTTCCTTCCCTTTACATTCCTATTGCAATCTCTTTACCATGTCGGACATTTACTGATCCACTTCTTCCGTAACACTTGGTTCGAATCCTCAAAATCACCCACATCCGATTTTCATTCCCACTTCGAACAGATCACCACAATCCGCCTTAATAAAAACAATTTTCTCAGGTGGTCACAATTCGTTCGAATGTACATTAGGGGTCGAGGCAAAATCGGTTATTTGACTGGTGACACCAAAGAACCAGCAAAGACCGACTCCAGCCATGCCACTTGGGATGCAGATAACTCCATGATCAAGGCATGTCATGGCTGGTGAATTCCATGGAGGAGGAGATTAGTTCGAATTATATGTGTTATCCTACTGCCAAAGCTTTTTGGGATAATATTACTCAGATGTATTCAGACCTTGGGAATCAGTCCCAAATCTATGAGTTTCAAGGTGAGAATTCGGTTACCAAATATTTTAATGTCCTCAAGGGTTTATGGCAGGATCTTGAATTATTCAATGACTATGAATGGAAGAATATGGATGATTGTAACTATTTTAAGAAGATGGTAGAAAGTTCGTGGATATTCAAATTTTTGGCTCGGCTTAATGTCGAATTTGATGAGGTTCGGGGTAGAATCATTGGTCGGTAACCCCTTTCTTTTCTCGGTGTAGTGTTATTTGAAGTACGCCGTGAGGAAAGCAGGATAAATGTTATGCTTGGGAGTAAGCCCCGTGTTCGATCTGTGGAGAACTCGGCTTTCTTGGTAGTGCGACTCACGCTTCGCCCCTCTTATCAACCAGATGACAAGCTAAGAGTTTGGTGTGATCATTGCAATAAACCACGCCTCAATCGTGAAACCTCTTTGGAAATTGCATGGGAAGCCGGTGATTGGGCCGGTTGAATAGAAGACTAATAAGCAAGCGGCGACTCCAATCGTACCCTACCAAAGCACATCTTTGCCGGAGCACCTCATTGAGCAAAGAACAATTAGACCAATTGCTACAATGCTGAAACCCGCTCCGCTAACTCCACAGTACTCGTATAGCATCTCTAAGCGAGTCGGTAGTCCTCCATGTGCATATTTTTCTCATTATATGCACCTTGGATCATAGATTCACGTACCTCTGACCATATGACTCAACTGTCCCATTTGTTTATCTCTTATACACTTTGTTGTGGAGATAAAAAAAATACGTATTGCAGATGGAAGCTTATCTTCTATCGTTGTCCGAGGCTCTATTCCTTTGTTTGATACGATTGTGTTACAATCTGTTTTACAAATCTCAAAACTCTCTCGTAATCTCTTATTTGTGAGTCGTTTATCTAAATATTCTAATTGCCGTGTTGTTTTTTGTGCCTCTCTTTGTGAATTCTAGGACTTGAACTCGAGGATGATGATTGGCAGTACTAGAATGATAGACAATCTCTACTATTTTGATGACAACCGGTTTAAGAATAAACAATTTTAGGGTTTTATTGGGAGTATTCGTTCAATCCCTGTGCATGATCAAATAATGATATGGCATAATGGATTAGGACATCCTAGTTTTTCCTATTTAAAACATTGTTTCCAAATTTATTTAAAAGATTAGATTGAACTTCTTTTAATCGTGAATCTTGTTTTTTTGGCCAAAACCGTGAAATTCCTAACCAATAAAGCGTATTATGCCTCAAAGTCTTTTTATCACGATTGTAGGGAGTTTTATTCTCTAGAAAAAAAAAGTACTTAAAAGTTCGTGTGTCCTGCTTCATCGCTCGTCTTCAATTTTTCCTCACAAAATCATCACCTCAAAATCTTCTGATTCGATCATCTCCAAAATCTGCTTACCTCATCAATCCACCTCCTTCAATCGATCATCTCCCTCCATCGATTATTTCCAAAATTTGTTCACCGTTTCAATCCATCATCATAATAGAGCATACGATTGGATTCCACTGCAAAGAAGCGGTATACTATTTTAATACGTAGTGATGTTTGGGGACCTTCTAGGATTATCACTTTAACTGGAAAAAAATAGTTTGTGACGTTTATTGATGATCACACACGCCTATGCTGGCTTTATCTAATGAATTCTGAATCTGAGGTTGCAAACCTCATTAATGATTTTTATTCTATGGTCAAAAACCAATTTCAAATTCACATAAGTATTCTTAGGGTGACAATGGAACAAAATTTTATAATGAGTGTTAAGGTGATTTTTGCAACAAAAGGCATTTTCATCAATAAACTTGTAGGGACGCTCTTCAACAAAATGGAATTGCAAAACGTAAAAACAGATACTTACTTGAAGTGCTTTTATATTTTATATGAATGTTCCTAAATATCATTGGAGAGATGTAATTTTAACAAGTTGTTATTTGATTAATTGAATACCTACTCGGGGTTTAAACTATGAAATACTTTTACAATTTTTACGCATACCCTTCCAAACACACGTCTCCCTCAATTTACCCTTAATTTTTTTGGTTATATGCAGTGTTTGTCCATGTAACAACTCATTTCAATCCAAATTTGATCCAAGAGTGAAACATGTATTTTTCTAGGCCATGCTCCTAATAAAAAAGGGTATAAATGTTTTAATCCTACCTCTAGGAAAATCCATGTTAATATGGATGTACGCTTTCTTGAACATGTTCCTTTTTTATAACAAAACCACTCTTCAACGAGAGAGTTCTAATGAAGGCTGATTTTGGCAACAAGAACAACTGAAACCCACTGTTTTATTTTCCTGAAATAAATAAAAAAAACATATTTTTTAACTAGTGAAAAATGGGGAAGTAGTGATCTATCCATGCCAAATAAGATTGTATCACAAAAACTCTACAACCTATGTCCAAACTGAGCTTCGTGTTTATAGCAGGCGCGTGTTTAACTCTAATACTAGGCGCGTGTTTAACTCTAATACTGAGAATAATCTAATCAATCTTGAGCATGGTCAATCATCGCCTCTTAGTTCTCAAAGTCCACATAATCTTCATATGGACTCCACTTCTTTACTTCTTTCTGATCTTGATATCCCTATTGCAATCTGAAAAGGAGTTAGGAATTGTACCAAATATCTCATTGCCAAATATCTATCATATCAAAGACTCTCAGAAAAATATAGAGCTTTCACTTCAAATGTCTCTCATTTATTTCTAGAACAATACAAGAAGCACTAAGACACTCGGAGTGGAGGTCAGCAATTCAAAAAGAAATAAATGCTCTTCGTAAAAATAGAACTTGGGAAATTGTTGGTCCACCTAAGGAGAAGAAGACAATGGGATGCAAGTGGATTTTCACAGTCAATGTATGCCCAATGGTAGTATTGAAATACAAAACAAGGTTAGTAGCCAAAGGTTTCGCATACGCCTATGGTATAGACTACTAAGAGACCTTTGCACCTGTTGCAAAGATCCATTCCATTTGGGTTTTACTTTCTCTTGCAGTACATCTTAATTGGCCTTTACACCAATTAGATGTGAAGAACGCCTTCTTAAATGGCAATTTGGAGGAAGAAGTGCTTATGGATTTGCCACTTGGTTTCAAAGAAAAGTTGGAAAAGAAAAAATTTGCAAATTAAAGAAGTCCTTGTATGGATTTAAGTAGTCTCCTAGGTCACAGTTCGAGAGATTTGGGAAAGCAATCAAGCTTCAGGATACATTCAAAGTCAAGTGAGCATTTAATGTTTTACAAACACTTTCGAGAAGGAAGATTGTCGTGTTAATAGTTTATGTGGATGACATAATCCTAGCGGTGATGACGATCCGAACTTAGAGATTGAAGAAACTACGAACCGCGTGAATTTGAGATTAAATATTTGGGTTCTGAAATACTTTCTTGGTATGGAGTTTGCTAGATCCAAGAAATGTATCTTCATTTCTCAAATGAAATATATACTTGACTTATTAGAAACATGTTTACTTGGGTGTAAGGCAGTAGAAATTCCTATAGAACCGAATTTGAAACCCCAACCGGCAAAGTTCGGAGAGGGGATTGACAAGGAGAAATATCAACGCTTAGTTGGGAGACTTATTTATCTCGCTCATACTCGTCCCGATATTGCATTTGCAGTAAGCATGGTGAATCAATTCATGCACTCGCCAAATCAGGGATACTTTGATGTCGTGTATAGAATTTTAAAGTACTTAAAGGGGATTTCAGGAAAATGACTTGTATATGAGAACCGAGGACATCTCCAAGTGGATGTGTTTATTGAAGCAAATTAGGGGAGGAGTATAACTGACATGAGATCAACTTTACGGTATTGTACTTTTGTTGGAGGCAATCTTGTCACTTGGAGGAGTAAAAAGCAAAATGTTGTGGCTAGAAGTAGTGCTGAAGCGGAGTTTAGAGCAGTAGCCTATGACATTTGTGAAATTTTATAGATTAAACAGTTACTTGAAGAACTTAAAACTACTAGTCCTTTAGCAATGAAGGTATTTGTGATAATAAAGCCACCACTGCCATTGTACACAATCTAGTACTCCATGATAGAACTAAGCATGTTGAGGTTGACAAACATTTTATCAAGAAGAAATTGAAAAAACTGAAAAATGAATTGATTGTTATGTCGTACATACCTACGGTTGAACATGTTACGATACATACTCGCTAAGGGATTACCAAAGAAGCGGTTTGTGATTTAGTGAACAAGTTGTCCATGAATGATATCTTCAAGCTAGCTTGAGGGTGAGTGTTGAGAATCTTAATCAAATCAAAGAAATTATGATTTGAATGTTACACGGTTTTTTAGGGATAAGTTGTTGTATATTTGAAATTTAAAGAGTTTATCATTCCTAGAAGTCCGGATGTACGTATGTAGTTTTAGTTTGAGTTGATAAAGCTTATCTCCTATTTTTCTAGTTGTAACTGCCTATATAAAGAAAGATTATTTTCTTTCCTTGATCAATCAATATACATGACATTTTACTCTACTCGGGATTTTGTTTTTTCCCTTTTCAACCAAGTATTAGATTCATTACTTTTAAGTTTTTGAGAAATTTGTGTGACTTGAAAATTCCAAAATCCACAATTTACCAATGAAGAGAATAAAGAACATAAATACCTAAGGTCTACATATATTCTATGGTATTCCAATATCTAGGAGCCATTTACCTTACATAAATGGATCAATAAGAATCCTATAATCTGAGTTCAAACATTGTCTATCAAGATAACATATAGGAAAAACCAATAATCTACCATGTACATTTATGGAAATTTTATTACCAACTGCTTTTCTAGAAGAGACATTCGGCAAAGTCGGCTTTAGGGAATATCCATTTTTGTAGGGTTTTGCCAAATATTACATGCAACTTGGCATTTACCTTCTTTTACTATTACATCTTCATTTGCTTGATCATCAAATATTAATAGAGGACTGTTGGATTATATAGACTAGAGGGTTGTGGCATTCCCTTTTGCACCCTTTTCTGAAAGTTGGTTGGTGAATTTATCTTGTCATGCAAAATGTTATTATTATCAGAATTTTTACGTGATTAAAAAATGTAAATATTATGCATATGCCTTAAGTAAAATGAAGAGTAGTTCTCAGTTTCAGAGTTAGGGGTAGGGGGGAGGGGGACATTGCAAAAGCTACGTTTTATTTAGAGAACCTATAGTTTCTGCAAAAGGGAAAAAAATGAGTTTTCCTTAAACGAGATAAGGATCAAAACTTCATTTTGGTGAAGTTGAAAAATGTGTTATGCTGATATCTTTCTATAGCATTTTTATCCAATATTGCCAACGCTTTGTTCTATGCAATCGATTTCACAGATGTTCCATTGAGAGGGATCAACGGAATACCTTTGCAAAGTCGCCATGGGTAATGAAAGAGTTGCAATTTGTATTATGTCTTTTACTGCCGTGTTTAGCTCTCTAAAGTTGATGCTTTGTTACCGGATGAACCCAATAATGAGCAATGAGACACGAGAGACATTGCTTTGCAAGTAGTGCAACCTTGAGAAAAGTATATTGTTGCATATGAACACACGGAAGTGGAAACTCTCCTAGTAACAATATATCTATTGTATCGCATCATCTATTGAACTTTTGTGTAAAATCGCGATTCCTTTTCCATTCATTGCGATAGGTATATGTATCATGTCCCGATTTCAACGATCGAATGATGATTAGTAGGATCGAAAAATACTTGACCGCCTCACCCCCCCAAGCCCCGCATCCCTTCCCTCGTTGGGGAATCGGGCGGGACGAGAGAACATGGTCTTTGTCCCGATTCTTTTTCTTTCTTTTTTTTATGTTTTTGAATTTAAATTGTTTTCAAAAATAAAAAGATAATGCAGAGACTAAGCATGTCCCTTCCTATTGTCATCTCTAATCATTAGATGGTTCAAACTCGTAGCAAATGTTACACCTTTCTTTCCACTTATTAGTTTTTAAACATGGATGGAAAGCATATATTTTCATGTTGTACTTTCTAGATACTCTCTCTTTTGGCTAAGTTGGCACGAGTGAGATTGGCCAATTCAATCAAGCCAGCAGACGCCCTGTATGGGCATGTACATGGGCCGGCCGGTTTTATGGTGCTCTAGGCTAATCCTTTCCCTCTACATTTGGGCCCACCCAATAGGTCGGATGGAGTGGGCTTACTGCAATGTATTAAGGGCAAAATTGACAACAACCCTACTATTTACAAATATGTTGAAAAATACCTTCAAAATTAATTTTTAAAATTTACCCAAAAACTGGCTTACTTAATAAAAATACCCTAAAACTACCAACAAACCAAAACGTAAATGCAAAAAAACAAAATCATTCCCAAAATTCATCCCCAATCACGAACCTGTGGAAACCCAAATTATAACTAAATTTCATCAAATTTGATGTTACCCAATCTCTACAAAACAATAATACTCGATTTCGGATCGCGTGTTTTCGTTAAAATCTCAATAGAAAATCAAACTTTAGATCACGTGTTTGATGAAATTTCTGAATGGAAGCTGATAATACATTGATGTATTAAATACAAATATGCAAACGAGCTACTTTTATTCCAAAAGATTCTGAACTTTTTTCAAAGTACTAAGAATTTGGTTTAGTATTCACCCCGATTTCTTCGTTTCAAAGCATATTTCTAGATATAAGGTAAGTAATATTTAATTTTGTTTGAATTTTAATTTTGGTTCTAAAATTTGTTTATTTTGCTGTTGATTTCCATATATGAGTAATACAAACTTAGATCTATTGGTGTGTATCTTAACATTGTTCATCATATTGACACCTAAAAGGAAATTGATGTAAATATCAACATCGAGATACTAGATAGAAGGAAACATACCAATCGCTTGGCGAAGAAATTGAATAATGATTATTTTATCCCGCACTTATAATTCAAAGAAATAAAAGAATTTGGAATATTCAAGCGAGCGATATACTCGCAAATCCTAGAAACTCCAAAATGAAGATATATGTTTATAGAGATATTTAATCATACCAAGAATACATGTGTTACCGCTCTATTGAAATGGATTAATCATGACAATTTTCATCATGTGATTTTTTTTTTGGACTTAGGGACATAATTTGCAAATGAGTAACACGCGTGTTATCAGATATTACACATCTTTTGGTTCATGTTAAAATGAGTAACATCTACATTGCCTATCATGCTTTTGGTACATGTTAAAATGAGTAACACATGTGTGTATTACTGTATGTGTTAGAATATGTCCGTCAAATTTGTAGTAACACGTGTGTTACTACATGTGTTACTATTTGTCACTTGCCTCATTAAAAATTTATGTTAAATCATACCAGTAACACATGTGTTCTTGCTCTATTGAAATGAATTAATCATGACAATTTTCATCATGTGGCTTTTTTTGGACTTAGGCACATAATTCGTAAATGAGTAATACATATGTTACCGCTTATTACAAAGCTTTACGTTCATGTTAAAATGAGTAACATCTACATTGCCTATCATGCATTTGGTGCATGTTAAAATGAGTAACACATGTGTGTTTATCAGATGTATTAGAATATGTCATACATGTAGCGTCAAATTTGTAATAACACGTGTGTTACTACATGTGTTACTATATGTCAGTTGCCTCATTAAAAATTTATGTTTAATCATACCAGTAACACATGTGTTACTGTCTTTTGAAATGGATTAATTATGACAATTTTCATCATGTGGCTTTTTATTGGACTTAGGGACATAATTTGCAAATGAGTAACACATATATTACTGTATATTATAAAGCTTTTTGGTTCATGTTAAAATGGGTAACATCTACATTGTCTATCATGTGTTTAGTACAGGTTAAAATGAGTAACACATTTGTGTGTTACTGTATGTGTTAGAATATGTCATACGTGTAGCGTCAAATTTATAGTAATACGTGTGTTACTACATGTGTTACTATATGTCACTTGCCTCATTAAAATTTATGTTTAATTATACAAGTAACACATGTGTTATCGTCATTGACATGGATTAATCATGACAATTTTCATCATGTGGCTTTTTTTTTTGGACTTAGGGACATAATTTGTAAATGAGTAACATATATGTTACCGTATATTACAAAATTTTTTGGTTCATGTTAAAATGAGTAACATCTACATTGTCTATCATGCGTTTGGTACAAGTTAAAATTAGTAACACATGTCTGTTTTACTGTTTGTGTTAGAATATGTGATACATATAACGTCAAATTTGGATCAACACATGTGTTATTACATGTGTTACTACTATATGTCACTTGTCTCATTAAAAATTATGTTTAATCATACAAATAACACGTGTTACTATCTATTGAAATGGATTAATCAAGAAAATTTCATCATGTGGCTTTTTTTTTTTTTTTTTTTACTTAGAGACATATTTTGCAAACGAGTAACACGTATGTTACTGTAGATATTACAAAACTTTTTGGTTCATGTTAAAATGAGTAACATCTATAGTGCCTATCATGCTTTCGCGGTGTTAAAATGAGTAACACATTTGTGTGTTACTATATGTGTTAAAATATGTCATACATGTAGCGTCAAATTTGTAGTGTCACTTGCCTCATTAAAAATTTATGTTTAATTATACCAGTAACATATGTGTTACTGTCCATTGACATGGATTAATCATGACAATTTTTATCATGTCGCTTTTTTTTTGGACTTAGGGACATAATTTGTAAATGAGTAACACACATGTTACTGTATATTACAAAGCTTTTTGGTTCATATTAAAATGAGTAACATCTACATTGCCTATCATGCGTTTGGTACAAGTTAAAATGAGTAACACATGTGTGTTATTGTATGTGTTAGAAACTTAGAATATGTCATAGATGTAGCGTCAAATTTGTAGTAACACGTGTGTATCTACATGTGTTGTTATTTGTCACTTGCCTCATTAAAAATTTATGTTTAATTATACCAAGAACACGTGTTACCGCTCATTGAAATGGATTAAGCACGCAATTTTCATCATGTGGTTTTTTTTTTGGACTTAGAGACATATTTTGCAAACGAGTAACACGCGTGTTACCAGATATTACACATCTTTTTCGCTCATGTTAAAATGAGTAACATCTATAGTGCCTATCATGCGTTTGGTACAAGTTAAAATGAGCAACACATGTGTGTTTATTGTATGTGTTAGAATGTGTCATACATGTAGCGTCAAATTTGTAGTAACACGTGTGTTACTACATGTGTTACTATATGTCACTTGCCTCATTAAAAATTTATGTTTAATTATACTAGTACACACTATTGAAATGGATTAAGCATGGTAATTTTCATCATGTGACTTTTTTTTGGACTTAAAGACATATTTTGTAAACGAGTAACACGTGTGTTATCAGATATTACACATATTTTTCGTCCATGTTAAAATGAGTAACATCTATAGTACATACCATGCGTTTGGTACAGGTTAAAATGAGCAACACATGTGTGTTTATTGTATTTGTTAGAATATGTCATACATATAGCGTCAAATTTGTATTAACACGTGTTACTATATGTTACTTGTCTAATTAAAAATTTATGTTTAATCATAACAAGAACACATGTGTTATTGTCTATTAAAATGGATTAAGCATGACAATTTTCATCATGTGGCCTTTTTGGACTTAGAGACATTTTGCAAACGAGTAACACGCTGTGTTATTGTATATTACACATCTTTTGGTTCATATTAAAATGAGTAACATTTATAATGTCTATCATGCGTTTGGTATGTGTTAAAATGATTAACACATGTGTGTTTATTGTATGTGTTAGAATATGTCATACATGTAGCATCAAATTTGTAGTAACACGTGTGTTATTACATGTATTACTATATGTTACTTGCCTCATTAAAATTTATGTTTAATTATACAAGTAACACGTATGTTACTTGTTATTGAAATGGATTAAGCATGGCAATTTTTATCATGTGCCTTTTTTTTTTACTTAGAGACATATTTTGTAAACGAGTAACATGCGTGTTACTGTATATTACACATCTTTTTCGTTCATGTTAAAATGAGTAACATCTATAGTGCCTATCATGCATTTGGTACAAGTTAAAATGAGCAATACATGTCTGCTTATTGTATGTGTTAGAATATGTCATACATGTAGCGTCAAATTTGTAGTAACACGTGTGTTACTACATGTGTTACTATATGTCACTTGCCTCATTAAAAATTTGTGTTTAATTATACCAAGAATACACTATTGAAATGGATTAAGCATGGTAATTTTCATCATGTGGTTTTTTTTTTTCGACTTAGAGACATATTTTGCAAACGAGTAACACGCTGTGTTATTGTATATTACACATATTTTCATTCCATGTTAAAATAAGTAACATCTATAGTGCCTATCATGCGTTTGGTGCAGTTAAAATAAGTAACACATGTGTGTATTAATTGTATGTGTTAGAATATGTCATACATGTAGCGTCAATTTTGGAGCAACTATGAAGTAATACACATCTACTATATTTCTTTGAACAAATTGTGATCATCTTAACATAGTGTGTTATTGTTTTATTTTTTGCGTGCATAGAGTACATCAATATCTATTTAAATTACAATGGTGAATAGACTAAACACTAAGAATACACGAAATTTCTAGAAAGTCGATCTTAGTTCCTCTAGAATGCACATTCAATATGCTCGTTGAAGATATTTATTCAGAATTGGAGTTGAATCAAACCACCATAAAGATAATAATTCAGTATCAAGTGAAGTATAGTGAGCCTCCGATGAAAATTAGTATTTATAAGTCATCGGTCTTTTTATTTGGAATTGAAGAGAAAAGACAAACATTTTACAAATTTTCCATTGTGCATTGATTTTTCAACAATAACTCGCTAGGAGTACATCATTTAATCTTCATCAAGAGCTTCATTTGGAAAAACCAAATTTCTTTATATAAGTTCGTACATGCTACAATTGTAGCTATATGAAAGAAATAACACAACAATCCATAGCCCTCCAAGATTACTAAATGTTGAAGATATTGTTTATGAGGTTTCTCATGACTTACCCAAAGACATGATTATGGAAGTCGAAACAACCATTATTTTTCATCCAAATGTTGATAAAATTGAAAGAAATCATATTTATTGGAATAAAGAGGTCTTGATGAATAGTGTTGCATTATATGCTATATGAAACCACTTCCAATTCAAGGTGAAAAATCGACAAAAAGGTTTATGTCCTAAAATGCATGGATTCAAGTTGTCAATGGTCTTTTAGAGCTTCAAAGGTTTGAAAAACAGACAACTTCAAAATAAGGTACATTAAAAATGAACATGTATGTTCAATGGATATAATATTAGGAGATCATTGACAAGCTTCTAGTTCATTGGTTGGAAGTTGCATCAAGTATAAATTCACATCTGCAAAAACTATATACACTCCAGGTGATATAATAAATGACATGAGGAATGAGTATAGTGTGTCACTAAGTTATAATAAAGCTTGAGGGCTCGAGAGCATGCATTTGTTGAATTGAGAGGTGATCCGAATGAATCCTATAGAAAACTTCCTACATACTTGTACATGTTGAAAGTAACAACCAGATCATTTACAAAACTAGAGACCGATGTAAACAATCGGTTCAAGTATTGTTTCATGGCCTTAGGAGGTTCTTTGCAATGATGGAAGCATCAGAGACCCAGAATTGTAATTGATGGAACATTCTTAAAAGGGTATTATGGTGGTACGTTATTCACAAAGATGTACCAAAGATGCCAATAACAATATTTTGTATCAAGCTTTGGAGTTGGAGACAATGAGAACAACAATTCATAGGAATGGTTTTTACAATTGTTGAAAGAATCTTATGGAGAGCGGGAAGACTTGTGCATCATATCGATAGACACAAGAGCATAAAAATTGCTATACGTAAAGTATATCCTAAGCCATGCATGGTGTTTGTTCATATCATTTATTGCAAAATTTAAAGAAGACTATTGGTTAGGGTAAAAAAACATAATGCACCACTACAATGCAAATGCTAGAGCTACACAAAGGCTGAATTTGACAACCACATGAGCCAACTTGAGAAAATCGACAAAAGAATCTAACCTTATTTGGTATGTTTTGATGTTTATTAGTATAACATAATGCATTTAACAATTATAATATACTTATTGACAAAAATTTGTTCTTCATTTAGGAAGAAGTTTGGATATCATACATGGTCGAGAGCCTACATGACAAAGAATAGATATTCAACGATGACGCCAAATATAGTCGAGTCACCAATTCGATTCGAAACCGACCAAGAGTTTTCCTATAGACTTTTATTGGAATTCTTGAGATGCCTTGTACAAAATTGGTTTTCTAAAATTGAGGAGATGCACAAGCAACATTCACTACACTTGCAACAAAATATGAACGTATGATGCGGAAAAATTCAAGAGACGCAATAAAAATGAAGGTAACATCTAAAACATTCTTGATTCTTTTATTATAACGTCAACTATGATAACATGCACTAAAAAGAATACAAAGAACATACATGTTATTAAAGAAGAAGAATCATGATAGATGACTATTAACATACAAGAACATATGTGTTACTCATACATTAATTAACTCTTTCTTCTTGCGACCGCAACTTGATTGTGATTTTTGTTATTTGATCACTTTGTTCAACCTCTTACTTCTAGTTGATATGAGTAACACATGTGTTACTATATGTTAGAAGTAATGAATCATGCTGAATTTTATTTATGTATTGTTTATTGTATATTAGATACGATCTTATATATATATATGTTACTTCGTACCTTGCATAGGCGTCTTCATACAGCCAAGTGCTACACCAAGTTAATGATGGTGTATCTTCCTATTTAGTGAACATGCACGAAAAGACCTGCTCATGCAATAGATTTCAAATGGATGATATTCCATGCAAACATGCTATATCAATAGTTGCAAACAAACATCTTAGTTCTTACACCTATTGCTCCAATTTCTATACAAAAGAGTCATACATAAACACATACAAAGGGACAATCTTTCCACTTGGTAATCGTATGATTGGGTTGTACCAAAAGATGTTTCATTCAAAGATTGTACTACCACCAATACCAACAAGAAAATCTGAAAGACCCAAAGAAAATCGATATCGATCAAGAGAGAGGCGGCAAATAACAAAATGTGGGATATGTGGAGCATATGAGCACAATCGAAGAACGTGCAATAGCCCAATACCATTACACCAAGAAAAAATGAATTTTGAGGTATTTTTCTATTGAATTTCGTGACTTGATTGTTTCTAGCAATTATTCTAGTTTACAAATCTTCACTTTTGAGAATACTATAAGATTGTTTGCTTATGGATTCATTTCAAGAGCATGCATAAAATATTTTTGCATTAAGACCGAAATAAATAATGACTTATGGTGTGGTCATTGTATTGACAATAGTGCAAATATAGAATTGAATTATTGTGCTCGTGAGGAAACTTGTGCTTTAATGTATCATTCCACAAGTTTATCCAAATGCTGGTTGTGATTATTCATCCAAATCATTGAAAATGAGGTTTTCTATGATGTAATGGAGCAGGAAATACAAAATCATTAAATTGTTGTTTCTTCATATTTTAATTTGAAAATTACTCTGATGGATCATTGAATTCGAGTTCACCAAAACAAGTTTTACCTTAAGCAAATCTAATTCGTGTGGATGATGTAGGTGGTGGTCAATCAGTCGACATCGTTAGCGGTTCTGGTCCTAGTGTTGTTGTCTAGAAAGATAATGAGATGGTGTTGAAGACTATGAAGTTTCTTAATGATAGTGTGGATGATTAGAATCATATAGTAAGTCACATGATTAGAATCATATAATGTGGATGATAGTGTGGATGATTAGAATCATATAGTGAGTCATATGATTAATTTGTTTCTAGTTCTATATGATTAATTTGTTTCTAGTTGAAGACATTGCAAATCTGAGCAGGGAAGAACTGTTGATGAAGAAAATTGACAATTTGAAGGTGGAGCTGGAGAACAAGAAGAAGAAGAATTCTAAATTAGAATTGGAAATGAAGATTCTCAAGTTGCAGTTATCTCATGAATAATAATGTCTGATTTTGCAATTTTTCATATTTTCAAAAATGATCTTGATTGAATATAATTGACACAGATTTAATTGTGTTGAGGAATACAAAACTGACACAGATTATTCTTCGATAGAATCTGCTGCCAGGAAAAAGTTAAGAATTGACATTGATGATTTCATTCACAAATATACTGAATTTATATATATGTTGATAGCTTTAATATCTAGAAGTTAAAAAACTAAAGGGCATTAGTCTTCAATTATCTTTATTTGTGTTCATAGGTTGGGGGTTCATGCAAGGAAGATAAGGGACACACACCAATTCAGTAATTTAGCACGATCAGGGTTTGGTTCCAAACCATACAACTTTGTCAATATAAGTTAATGAATTCTACAAACAAAGGACTCGCCATCACCTCTTAATATTTTGAATCAAATAGAAGTTAAGGGAGTCAAGCCAACTATTTCTATATATAACTCTATTCTTGATTGCTTAGGCAGACAAACGGATATTTGAAGCACAAAAAGTTTTCAGGGGAATGCTTGAGATTGGTGTTGATCCAAATGCGACTAATCCAGAAAATCAATAATGTTCCATTCATGAAGCACTTCTACCTATATAATGGCATTATCTCTGGGTTATGTTGGCAAGGGAGGATGTTGGAAGCCTATAATTGTCTTAATGCAAGAAATAAAATCAATGTTAGTAGTTTTGATCCGGATCAGTTACTCTATAACACTTTAATAAGACTATAAAGCTATTTGATGCATTATCACTCTCACATACTTGAACTAGAGTAACATGTATGTTACTTGTTAACACAGGTTTTTCAATTTTTCAAAGATCATTTGACACTTGATCTTTGGAAAAACCATCATCCAAAAAAAATTACTGAATGAAAATATTCTTCAACTGATAATAACAAATGCTATATCTAAAATTTCATCCGAGATAACACATGTGTTACTTACATGAAAGAGAGTATAAAACCACTACGTTAGTTCAAAAATACATCATATACAAATTACTGATTTACATATTAAAAATGAAATGTTTTCCTAAATTTTCATACTCTACTCTATCTGAAACTCTTTCATCATCTGCATCGTACCCTTCATCCAATTTTTTCTTGTCGTATTTATAAAACTGGACAGCAAGACTAAGCCGAGATTCATGAAGCTTGAATGTCATTGTCAGTTCTTCTATTTTTTGGTGAACAAAATACTAGGCATATTTGATCACATATACGCCACAATCACCACTGTAAAAAAACAAACAAAATAAGTTAGAAAAAAAGTTAACTAACCTTTGTTTTTGTTGAGAGATGTTATCCTTGGTACAAATTAGATTATGAAATTTAACTAACATTTGTTTTTGTTGAGGGATGTTGTCCAATATGTTAACAGTCAATGGACTTAGAGGATCCTTGCCATCGTAGAGACTTGTATCTACAACACTAGAGGTGCTAGCTTTATAAAATCCACTATGGAGTAGCAGATATGGAATGATTTCAGCGTATGGCTTCACTGATTGATAAACATGAAAGTTACGAATTATCTTACGATATGAATTGTACACATTAAGGCATCGACTTCCGACATCAAAATCTAAGAGAATCCAATGTGCTTTATTTTCCATCAAAACAGGAAGTAGCACATGGTCAACATCCCACCATGGTTTGTTACATCCTATTCGATATCTTCGAACATATGATAGAAGCGCTTTATGATTAACCACCACACTTTGATCATTCAAAAAATGTTGCAAAATCATCCTAATGAAATAGTTGAATGCATAGTCGGTCGTGGTCAAACGAATGTATAATCTACTACTATGCTTCACTGTCTTCCGGAGATGATAAAATACAACATCAATATGCTGAGAAAAAAAACAGCAGCCAATGTAATGATTAAAAAAGACTCTAGTTAACATCCAAATGATAAATTACAATATAGAAAACATATAAATTATATCGTGTCTCCCAAGCACTCTCCGGGAGTCCGCAAGTCATAAAACCACTTCTTATTAGCAACCTCAGCTACTCCAAAGTCAAATGGCGGGTTGATTATTTCATTCTTATAATCAAATCTTTTCTTCCTACAAACATAATACTTACAAGATATTAAAACAATCAACTCACATAAAGATAACTATTTGGAAGAAGGAATGAAACTTACTTATTCTTCTTTAACAACCCTACACTATACCATTCCTCAAAATCAACAACATCTTCAATTGCAACAAAGATTTAATTCGTCGCCGTAATGGATATGTACCAGTCCTTATCTCTCGAAGTTTTGCTGACGATCCAAAACTCGATGTATAAGATGATTTAAACACTGTCGCTGCTTTCCTAAGCCTCTTCCTAGGTATATCACGAGTAATGTCATCGACTAAAATGTAATCATCGTCATCATCAACATCCTGAAAAATAAGTAACATTATCAATTACATAAAAATACAAGGGTCACAATTATTTGTGGATCAAAGTAACTGTTGACGTCGAAACCTGCAATGTCCACGTGTCAACAGATCTCCAGTCACTCCTCTGCCAACTTATATGTTACCTGCATACTCGGACAATCGTTAGGTACTACGATCTCTAGAGAAAAAAGGTCCAGCGACCGTTAGTACTCCGACGATCAAGTCAACTGCTAGTATAAGAATAATACACGGGGGGCAAAAGTAATTGGGTGTGGGAGGGACAAGCAGGTAGAAATTTGAGCAGAGTTTAGGGTAAAATTTTAAGTGCAAAAAGAGCGTACCTTGAAACAACCGAAAACGTTGTATTTATAGCGTAAGAGTCCTGATTGATTTAGGAAACAAATCAATTAGATACCTGACTGGATCCTCCTTTCTTATGGGATAGGGATCATTTATTGTCCAAGCAATCTCCAAGATTATCTACCTTATCTGAGTTTACCACGTTGCCTAATTTTTAGGAGATTACGATTTGGTTTTCTTGTGAGGATCCGTGCGCCAATCCAACGCAATCTGTCTTCAATTATCTCTCGGTCATTCCGTAATATCGTCTTCGCCGCTAGTTATAGTTGATAGGAAGCCCGCGAAGCTATATGGGTCGATCAGGAATGTCGAGGCCCTCCATGGGCCTCACGATATTCTAGCTCAAGAAGGCTAAGATGTCCCTTTTAGAATTTACGAGGCCCTCGCTGGGCCTATATGGGGCTCCCGTTAGGCCTTTGCTGACGTGGAAGTCCTATCAAAATTGGGTGGTAACAATAGTTCCTCAAGTCCAAATCTATTATTTATAATAGGCGTGGGACTTTGAGAGTAAAATAAGAAATTTTGGACAAACAAACAAAAAAAATTTCGAATTTCTGCGAATTCTGCAGAAATTCGTGGAGTGTGGTATTCGCTCATTGAATTATGAATTGAACTTACCCAAGATAGTCCTCCAAGTCCGTCAAGTCAATATTTATGCCAAGTGAGGGTTTCAGAGACTAGACCTTTGGTGACGTGATTCGCGGTTGGTGTGATTCTCACAATCAAGATCGCACCTTGTGGCCAGCAATCATGAGTGAGAGGATGTATGTATTTAATGCAATGGTGCTTGGCGGATAACGGCACACGCGAGGTGCGTGTTTCAATAAATGCGTGGGGTTCTGCTTTCCCGCTGTTGTTTATTTTAAACACGCGGCCCACCGCCAACAGCCTCGTATGTAACGCTTGGGAGTTGGACGGTGGAGATTGGAATGCCTCAATCTATAAAGCTTGGCGCCTCCTTCATTACAACTTCTTCTTGCTTCATGCTTGTTGTGAGTGTTGTGGATGTTCTCGCCGATAATCAAGAAATTCCAAGTGTGTACGTTGTTCTAACTGCAATTTCTGAAGTAAGCGCTACCGAGAGTTGCTGTGATTTGTTTCGTTGTTTACTTTTATGATTATTTCTTGACTCCATAATTTGGAGATTAAACCCTGCCACATGTTCCAACGACCGCAGAAGTATCAACTTCCGGGGTCAAGAGGGGTTGTAATGTCGTCCGAAAACGACGACTCACAAAATCAGTCGGACGCTCGGATAAACCCTAGTATTCGAGGTGAGTCACCATCATCCGCCTCCTCATCTTCATCATCCGAGGTCGAGGGAGAAGAGAATCAAACATCTTCACCGCACGCCTGCCGACTCGCCACAAGTGGGAAGGGGCTTGCCCAACCGCACCGGCCGAAAGAGACCACAGAGCGGGGGCCCGAACGCCGGGTACCGAGATGAAAGAGATCGCCGATAAGAGGGATGCCCCAAGAGCTGGGCGCGCTGACGAGGAGCTCAAGCGGTCGGTTACCAAGCGCCAATGGCTCGCTCGAGGATCGCCGAGGGGAGTTAGAGGACATGCGCTTATCCTATGATATTCTCGCCCCATAATACTCTGTGGGTTTCGGCTCGAGAGGAACGCGCCGACGACCCTCCTGAAGGATTCGTCGCGATTCTGAACCCACGATGCAAGCAGGGCCTTCGCCGCCCATGCATCATTTCTTTCGCGAGGTTCGAAAGATCGAATTTGGCCCTCGCCGATAACACCGAATGGCTGAGGGTAGATGGTGGCCTCGCACCTATTGTGGGACATTGCCGAAAGCGGAAGAAACCCCGATCCCGAGAAAGTTTGAGTCCATATACCGCCCCGCATATCTCATGGGTTGGTACAATATTTCTCTTCTACGTGCCGTAAATAGAAGACGGCAATCGACAACCCCAACAAAGTGCATAACTAGAAGGAGAGGTTCATCTTTATAGGCGGGACCGGAAATTTATGCCGAGGACCCTCTTTCCCACATGTCTATTCCTCGTCAATTTGGAGAACTTGGTATATACATCACTGATTTGTGTAGATTTTAACCATAGTTCCCGACTTAATGTATTGCTTACCTTTACAAACCGCAAGAAGCCACCAATCCCAAGAGGGACCAATGAGAGTCGAGGTCGGCAGAATAAGGTGCGAGCTCCCCAAGAGCGACTTCAGAGTCTCAAAGAACTTGTTGAAGGACGACAACTTATCGGCCAGCCTACTGGATCATGGGTGAGTCTCGTAAATTGAAATATATTGGTTTTGCTATGAAAAGTTGTCGAATGAGCTGCATATTAGTGTCAGGTCGACAGCTTTCGTGTTTAAATGGATTCCCACGCCCGCCTCACCCGCCCCGGCCAAGGGAGAGGATTCTTCGACTCAGCCCCCCTGCGGGAGGCGCCCGGCTCGTCGCAAGAGGTCCGTGATGCCAAGTCCGTTAAGGTCTATCCATCCTTCGCCCTTCGACGCCTGTGCCCTGCAGATGTTCTTTCTCCACCTCCACCTTCGTCTTCCCATCCATTATCTGACTCCGCTCCTCCCAAGGATAAGGATAAGGGAATTGTTGAGGACACGAGTGAGACGGCCGCCTGAAAGAGGAAGGCTTCCGTAGCCGTAGGAGGGTTTATGAGGGATGTCCACAAAGCGAGACGGGCTGAAGAAACGAACTGGTCTTCGTCGTGCCCTAGCGGAGGGGCTGAGGGTGCAGGGAATTCCAGCTCTTCGGCTAGGCAGGGACGTCGTGTCCGCATTTCCCAGCGTAAGGGAGAATTGGAAACCTCTGTGATGGAAATGCTCCTGCTCACCCTGCGATGATGGCGGCGAGCGTGTACAAATACTGGACCTAAAAGTGGGAAAAAGCGGCCGAGGAAGCCACTGTACACGAGCGGCTACAGATGGCGGAGATGAACTTGATACGGGGATTGGTTATGACCAAAGAGTTATTCAAAGACTCGAAAACTTTGATGGCCAAACAAATGAAAAGAGAGGCCAAGTCCAAGAAGCTTCAAGACCCGAAAGTCATGGGGTCTCGAGAAGCGCACAAATGAGTCTAAAAAGAGGGCCTCCAATTCAAGCCGGATTTGGTTGTGACGAAGGAGGCCGACATGAGGGCCAAGTATGAAATCGAGTTGAAGCGTCGCCAAAGAAAGTTTGAAACAGGCTCGAGATCGTAAGAGGGCTGCCAAGCTTCTCGGCGTGTGCCCAGAGAGCTCGGTTGGTCAAGACCGACACTTGCAATCGAGATCTGCGTTAGCCATCGCGAACAATGCAGCCTAGAGACCGCCGTCGTGGAAAGGAGAAAGCCGGCGGCGACGAGCAGGTGAATTGGAGAGGGTCGGGCCGAACGTGCAGATGCCGAGGCCAAGGCGGTGGAGGCGTATCAGGGCACATTTGTGGACACGCCTGAGTATCAGGACCTCGCCCATCGCTTAATGACCATCGGAGGCGAGTAGTTGGTAGAGCAGATCAGGAAAACCCATCTAGAGTGGGATATTTCATTCCTTCTGGCAGCTCCTACCGATGCTCGGCGACAAACATCCTTCCGTAAAAGCCGACGACCAAATCCCTCACCCTTGTGGAGGAAGGCCCGCAATGTGCTGACCCTTAGAGAGGCGGCAGGGCATCTGAACTTAGGATTTTGTCTATCTCTTTTGCGCATATTCCAGAATTAACTATTAAATTATTTTCCTAGTGTATCTCTGTTCCTGCATTTAATTTTATGAATGATTGTGCCTGCCAGGCATGGGGTAGCTCTTGAAATTTGGGAATCATTCTCTTGGGCCTTAACGGTGTTGACTTTTTGTAGAATCCGAAGAGTTAGCATCTTTAATGTCCCGGTATGTGGAGAGGCAGCATAGTTGTGTGGCGTTCCAAATGCCCCTGGGACAATCGTATTTATTGCCTTGTGTCAAGTTCCAATGCAGCCTCTATATAAAAGAAAAGAAAACACTGAGAGCCTTCCATCGTGTTCCTCACGCATGCGTAACTCTAGTAAATTACGTGAATTAGCTTCCTATGTCCTAACGATTTTTGTCGTGTGACCATACTCTTCGTGTCGAACATGCTATGGAGGTACGAATAAGGAAACGGCATCCAGAATGCCCACTAATTGGAGAAGCAACATTCAGAGGACCAAATGCCCAGCTAATCAACGTTCAGAGTACCAAACATACGGGGTGGTCGGGCCTAGTAGCCTTAGCCCGACCATGCCTCGAATGGCGCGGCCCCTCGATTCGGTTGATTGGGCGTAGAGCCATCCGCCAAAAGGTGTCAACAAAGATTTTTGAGTAGTGTGGCCTAATTAGTCACCAAATCAACTCATGTTGATTTTTAGAGACTCCGATCATGGTGGAACCAAATCTCCATCCCCGATAAGGCTTGGGGTGACGGGGCCAATGTATAGACTTAGTAAATTTGATACCCCAACATGTACCGACCCAAAGAGGCGGCGGAGTAGTAGAATAATAACCATGCATATTTGTTTCGCTTTGTATTCAATTATGTTGAATAAAATACGATTGCACCAAAATTTCCATGGTTGTTTCGTTTGTGCGGATTGCTTGTGGTACCGGCCTTCGAGACTTCTTCGACATCATGTGGCACCAACGAAGCCACATGTACGCTTTTAGAGTCGTCAAATACGCCTCGAACGACGGTATATATTGCGATCGTGATTTTCGACTACCGGCGAAGAACGCCCAATGCCGACGTCATCCCGAAGTTCGGTCGCTCGATCCCGCCTTCGCCTCCATGCAATTGCGAGGCTTATGGGACAAGACGTCCTCGCCTACCTTGCGAGGCTCTTGCTCTTTACGCTTCCACGCTGGGTAGGTGTTGGTAGCGTTATCATGCAATGACGTTTATACAATTCGCGAGGCGCATATTTTCACGCGCCTTTACATATTCCTAGGGTTTATTTGAGGTACATTCACCCTTCCCCACGTGTTTGTTTATCCAACTGTTAGTATTCTACCGCTTATTATATATGCGTTTGCGGGACTTTACTTTATTTTTCCCACATTTGCTCTCCGCCGCCATATTCGTATCTTGGTTGTTGCTAGCCATGTCGGGCTTTTATTTTCCAGTGTCCCAAAGCTTAAGATAAGGCGTGGAGGGGTTGTGGAGGATATCTCCTCCACCCCCCGCATTTTCCGCAACGCCCCGATCTAGGGGTTACCGCTTTGCGTACACCGAGATAATGGTGGGTAGCCCTTCATTTATTCCTCTAGCGTCGGGTGACATCGAAGTGCCTTCCGCTTCATTTCCTGCGAGACCCGTGCCTTCGTCGGGAAGCGCTAGACAACAATTGGGTAAGAGAAAGGCAGGCGCCAATAGCGGAGAGGAGGCATTCAGAGCCTCCACACCTCCTCCTCTTGGCAAATATGAATATATCAACATTGGGTCCCGTCAGGACAAGCTAGACCCAACGGTCTTAGAAAATCACACCACCGACCGCCAAAGCAAAGCGAAGATCAATTCATAAGTATTGGACTTCCGCTGGGAGGGCAACGAGATAACGCGGAATTGACAGAGTTGTTGAAACTGGCCGAAATGTATATCTCTCGCAGTCACGTGCTTAACTACGAGTTGTACAAATTGTTGGAGATGAAGCTTAACGAATTGCGCTCCACCGCTGGGAGAGATGAGGATGTCGAAGTGTTGCGTGCAGAAAATAAAGATCTTCAAGAGCAACTCGTATTCTCCGAAGACGCGAAGGCTCGTGCCATGTATGACATTACTAAAGCCAGAGGGCATGTGTCGATGCCCAGAAAACGGCTGAGTCGCAGTTGAAATCTTGTCAAAACATGATTCATGACAAAGACAAAGAACTGATCGAGGTAATTGAGCGAAGTTGTCGAAGGCCCCGTGGTCTATTGGCTAAACTCGAAGTCTCCTGGTATGCCAAACCCTGTGGCCCAACCGGGACGTAAGAGTCTCGCATTTTCTTATTAGTGTTGTCTTTTGTTTTGAGACTATAAAGCTTCTTACGCGTACATTATTATGTAAATTGTTTTATCTCGCCATGTAGGCCAACGAAAATCCATTATCTTTGTTTGTTTTAAATGTGAGTTGAATATTTATCCAGCGAGTTGACAGAGTTGACTGCGAACCACACTCCCTCGCTGCTGAATTGCCTTTACTCGTTTGAATGCGCGTGTAATGTTTATTCAGAGAGTTGACAGAGTTGGCCGCGGACTACACTCTCTTGCTGTCGAATTGCCTTTACTTGTTTGAATGCGCATGTAATGTTTATCCAGCGAGTTGACAGAGTTGGCCGCGAATCACACTCTCTCACTGTCGAATTGTTTTTACTTACTTGATTACGTGTTGAATGTTTACCCAGCGAGTTGACAGAGTTGGCCGCGAACCACACTCCCTCGCTGTCGAATTGCCTTTACTTGTTTGAATGCGCGTGTAATGTTTATCCAACGAGTTGACAGAGTTGGTCACGAACCACACTCACTCGCTGCCAAATTATTTTTACTTGTTTGAATGCGCGTGTAATGTTTACCCAGTGAGTTGACAGAGTTGGCCACAAACCACACTCCCTCGCTGCCAAATCGCTTTTACTTGTTTGATTACGCGTTGAATATTTACCTAGCAAGTTGACAAAGTTGGCCGCGAACCACACTCCTTCGCTACCGAATTGTCTTTACTTGTTTGAATGCGCCTGTAATGTTTATCCAACGAGTTGACAGAGTTGGCCGCGAACCACACTCCCTCGCTGTCAAATTGCTTTTACTTGTTTGAATGCGCGTGTAATATTTATCCAATGAGTTGACAGAGTTGGCCGTGAACCATACTCTCTCGCTGTCGAATTGCTTTTACTTGTTTGAATGCGCGTGTAATGTTTACCCAGCAAGTTGATAGAGTTGGCCGCGAACCACACTCTCTAGCTGTCGAATTACTTTTACTTGCTATAGCATGACGGGGGGCAATCTTGTTTTGGGAAACAATGAACTTTATCAAAAAACGCGGTGTCTAGTGACGCTGGAAACAATGCTGGAAAATTGAGGAATACAAAATAAAACTACTGATGGTATGGTCGCAGATGGGCGACATTCCAGGGATGCCTTGTCTCCTTTCCTTCCGAGTCTTCCAATCAGTAGGTTTCGGCCTGGTTTTCTTTGATTATATTGTAAGGCCTTCCCAAAGGGCCCGAGGGTTCCAACTCCCACCTCTCTATTAGCTTTGGATCGGTTCACGATGGGTTTATCGGAATGCTTCTAGCTCCTCGGCCGGGAGGCGAGAAAGTCTGAGCCTATGATCTGGGGGTCAGCCCTCGTCCAAAGATCATTTCCTCGCCCATCTTTTCATGGTCAACGTCCATTGGCTCCGAGTGTATGGTCATCACCGCTGTGGCGACATCCTAGCGGTTTGCCACTCTTCGTAATGCATTCAT
Source organism: Forsythia suspensa (assembly GCA_023638005.1). Lineage (NCBI taxonomy): Eukaryota > Viridiplantae > Streptophyta > Magnoliopsida > Lamiales > Oleaceae > Forsythia > Forsythia suspensa. The sequence goes on along the minus strand of CM042674.1, from coordinate 29,444,583 downwards.
ATAGCATGCCCGCCTGCAATCGATTGCCACGAATCTTGGCGACCCCTCCCGCTGGGAACTTCATGGCCAAGTGGTGTATGGACGTGACCACCTGCAAATCCTTCAACGCAAGCCTTCCGAGGACTCCATGGTAGACAGAGTGGGCATCCACTATCAAAAATTCTATGAACTTTCTGAGGTGGCACAGGGGTTCTCCGAAGTCCACCGCGAGGGTAATCCTTCATCGCGGGACAAGGCTATCTCTCGTGAAACTGAATAGTGGCTCAGAAATGGCCGTTAGTTCATGATCCACGTCCATTTGATCAAAGGCACTACCGAACAGAATATCCACAGCGCTTCCATCATCGACTAACATCCGTCCTAGTCCATTCTCGGCGACGACCGCGTGACTACCGTGGCATCGTTGTAAGGGTAGTGTATACCGACCTCGTCTTCCTCATCGAACGAGATTTGTAGTACTCTCGATCGATGTTCATGGACCCGCCAACTCTCCATGGGCTCTTCTCTTCTTTGCGCCTTTGCATAGTTTCACCGCGAGTTCATGGTGTGCCCTCCGACATAGGGCCCTCCTATGATCGTGTTTATTTTTCGAACTGGGGCCTCCATGGTCCTTCTACCCTTGGCGGTCCCCTGCTTTCGCTATTTCATCCGTCATTGTGGCGAGGTCCATCGCCCTAGTGTCGAGAATGAGGTCTTCACCCACAGGCGGGCGGCCCTGGACGCCCTCGCGGGTCGATTTCCTTCTCCCCTTGCCCATGGTTTCCTCGATTGATCGGTTCCCCCTTACATCCGGTCAATCCTCAATGTTATGTACTCTAGTCATGTGTATATAGATGAACTTGGGTGGTATTGTTGTCAACAAGGGGACCACCGCGGGCATGTTAGGATGGAGAGAAGGGCCACCTCTGTCTGTTGAACCTCCTCGTAATGGTTGTTCGGCGGTCCCGAGAGCCTCCTCCGAAAGCGGTTGAAACGGGGTTTAGAGAGCGTCGCCCCTCTTCAGAGATCTTCTCTCTTTTTTCAACCTTCTCTCTATTTTTGATCGCCTCTTCCGATCGAATTTCGTCTTCGACCAAGTCTACCAACCGATCCGTAGGTCTTTAGTTGATCGTTATGTACGCCCTCCGTAAGGAAGTGCGCATGTGAAGTCTAGTCACGAGTGCGCTCGAGGCTTTTTCATCGGTTACAGTCTCGATTTTGTTGATAACATTACTGAACCTCTTGAAGTAGCTTTTGATGGTTTCTCCTTCATTCTGCTGGATGTCGTTGAGCTGGACAATGTCAGCTATCATCGTCCGATTACCAATGAAAGCATTGACGAATTCTCTTTTGAGTTGAGACAGCTCCGGATGCTCTCCGACTTCAGCTTATTGTACCACCTCTTTGCGTCGGATGAGAGTGTAGTATAGAAATTTCGACACTTTACTACAGGGGATTGGCCTTGGAGCTTCGTCTTGTATGTATTAATGTGATCTGTGGGGCCGCTTCTCCCGTTATATTTGTCCATAAGAGGCATCCGAAAGTTCGCGGGTATCTCCATGGCCTTTATGTAATCAGTGAACGGGAGATTCTCGTCGTCGTCCTCCTCATAGCATTCTAGCCTCTCCTTCTCCTCATCGGGGTCTCGCGTAGCTTTGTTTCGGGCCCATCCCTTTCTCCATGCGGGCCTCGCTGCTCATCGCTACCGTCTTTGGCCGCGCAGAGGTGCTACTGGAAGATCCCACCCCACTTATCAAACACGCTTAGCAGCGAGGAACGGGCCGGTTCTCCCGCCCGGAAGAGGTCTCCCCATGGGTCATCCTCGCGAGGGCTTCAAACGAGGTTCCGGGTTCGCCGCTTGAAACAGTGAGGCCATCTTGAGTTCGGCGGCTTTCCATTTAGCCGGACCGCGAGGGCTTCTCCGATCGATCGCGCTTGGGTCCGTGTTGGAGGGATTGATTCTCCAATAGTTCAAGCACCGCCTTCATCCGGGCGTTGTCCAATCTCAAGTCCCGGTTCTCTGCTCAACCGCTCGTTTCGCCATTGTCTTCTTCTCTTGCAGCGGGTTACGCTCAGTAGGTCCTAAACGCCTCCCCGCCGCAGTCGGTATGGTGGGATTCGACTTCCTCTTCCATGGAATGTTCGGTTGCCATGCTCTTCCCGGTAGAAGACACGTTTTACCACAAGTTTTGGTTGTGTAACGCCTTTCGCTTTCCACAAACGGATCAACATCCCACCATGGTTTATTACATTCTATTCGATATCCTCGAACATATGATGAAGCGCTTTATGATTAACCATCACACTTTGATCATTCAAAAATGTTGCAAAATCATCCTAATGAAACAGTCGAACGCATAGTCAGTCGTGGTCAAATGAATATGTAATTTACTACTATGCTTCACCGTCTTCCTGAGATGATAAATGCAACATCAATATGCTAGGAAAAAAATAGCAATCAATGTAATGATTAAAAAACTCTAGTTAACATCCAAATGATAAATTACAATATAGAAAACATATAAATTATACCGTGTCTCCCAAGCACTCTCCGGAGTCCATAAGTCATAAAACTACTTCTTATTAGCAACCTCGGCTACTCCAAAGTCAAATGGTGGGTTGAGTATTTCATTCTTATCATCAAATCTTTTCTTCCTACAAACATAATACTTACAAGATATTAAAAACAATCAACTCACACAATATAACTATTTGGAAGAAGGAAGGAAACTTACTTATTCTTCTTTAACAACCCTACACTATACCATTCCTCAAAATCAACAACATCTTCAATTGCAACAAAGATTTAATTCAATCGTAATGCATATGTACCACCATTATCTCTTGAATTTTTGCTAACGATCCAAAACTCGATGTATAAGGTGATTTAAACACTGCTGCTACTTTCCTAAGCCTCTTCCTAGGTATATCAGAAGTAATGTCATCGACTAAAATATAATCATCGTCATCATCAACATCCTGAAAAATAAGTAACATTATCAATTACATAAAATGCAAGGATCACAATTATTTGTGGATCAAAGTAACATATAATGTGAAAACACTACCTCTTCGTTTTTAGAAGTTGATGATATCTTATTTGAACAGATTCATCAATCATTTTCGTGTCAAGTTTGGTAAATTTTATATCATCTAGTTCAATGTCATTAGCATTAGGTTCATCATCAATCTCCAAGTCAAAACTAGGACAAAAGTTCAGACATCAAACATAAGTTTGCTAACAAATGTCCTCTCGAATAAATATTTTTTAGGTTCTTCGCCTCCAACCTAAGAATACTTAAAAACAAAGAACTCATAAACTCAAATTGAACTTCTTACAATTTCAAAGAATTCATATTAAATTTCTTATCTGTACCTCAAACTCAAGTACCACTTTCATTCTTAGTTTTATCAACTCGAACTTGTTTCCCTTTTCTATCAAATAGAACCTATAAAATAAAACTCCTTCATTTTTACAAAATTATGATAGAAAGTAACATATGTGTTACTCATTTATAACACACTAAAAACACAAGTTACTAGATGTATGTACCTCCTCCCAACTTCAACATCTTCTCCTCGTGATTCGATGACATCCTCAAATGGAACCTATACAAATAATTAACATAACAAAGTATTAGCAAACTGAACAGTAATATGTGTTACTCAGTAAGAGTATCGGTATCAAACTTAATTTCTTAACAAAATTGAACAAATTGGCCTAAATTGAGATAAAATGAATAGTTGTACAATTCAAGCAAATCCAAATCCAAAAAATGTGATATTATAGCTTAATTCAAATATCGAATGTGGCATATCGCTTTTCATCTCATACAAATATATTTATTTTCATCCCATACAAACATATTTATACCTTAAAATCTGCTCCACCATTGTCAACATTTTCATTGTTAGATGTATCAAAATCAACTCCATTCCCTTTAGGATTCTCGATCTTCAACCTATAAAAATATAAATTAGAATGATGATAACACAAATAGAAAAATATAGTAACACACGTGTTCTTCGTTGCTTGCAACATGAATCCTAAATTTTCAATACATAATAACATATGTGTTACTCATTGCATAATTTTATTTTTAATTAAAATGTATCCATAAACTATAAAAATACATGAAAATTATTTACCTTTCTCCCAAAGAAGTATCACCGGTGTAAAAAACAATTTGCTTGTCCAAAACATTAGAAGAACTACCACCAGTTTCTTTTCCAAATTGATTTACGAACTCTGCAAACATCCCTTGCACATTCCTATTTAAATTAGTCATTTCCTTTCTCAAATCATTGTGCAAAAAAAAATAATTAGAGCTTGATTTCTTTCTAATTCTTGCTGCTTGAATTCAATTTGTGATAAACGATTCATGACGATGTCGTTTAATTCACAACAACCTTAAAAAATAAAAAATAAAACAGCATCATATCATACAAAAGGAAACCATAATTCATAAAAAAAATTAACAAACTAGTGACTAAAACTATAAACAGTCTCACCTGTCCTTTTTCACCAAGAGTGGACCTTAAAAAACTAGCACCAAATTCGTTGTTTTTCTGCTTCTTATGAAACAATCCAGAAGCATATATCTCATTCTTCTCTTCATTGGTTGCCACAAACTGAATTACTTCAAGCTACATGAAAATCATTGGTTAATAAAGTCAACTTCTGAACACAATAAAAACAAAGTAATAAGTAATTACTTACTTCTAAATGCTTAAACATTTCTTCTTCCGGCCAGGACCCAGAACATGCACATCGGCCTCCCACTTCAACATGCGAGGATATGCCTCTCCAACCATGGTACAAAATTTACCATTAAGGCAAACAATTGTCTCGTAAGCCCACAGTTGGAGGGAAAGTGGAAATCTGTTCAACTGATAAGACCAAGAAGGTTTTTTACCAGATACACACTTCTTGTTTTCCAAACTTAAAGCGCATTTGTAAGACTTAAGTGTGATTCGATAAAGATCATCTCCCAAGCAAAGTCATGACACTCTAGCCTATCAACCAACCTTATATGCCGTTTATCAACTGATTTGTTATAGGAAGTAGTGTACAAAAAACATGATATCAGGTAAAGCTTAGCCAACTTCACAACATCTTCATGAGATACTTGGTCATTCAATCCCATGAAAACTCGTTGGAGCTCAAATTTTGATACTCTTGGAAGACCAAAAAAGTACGTATCCCTTATACTGTTCTTTCCTAAATCATATGAAGAAATGTCCACAGTACCCACACCTTGGAGTCCTACTGTAAGACAAAACCCATCCAACGAAAACTTAGTACACTCTTCCCCTATTCTAAACCATATTTCATCATTGTTAGGCTGCTGAACATGTCTTAACAACAATGAATGGATCAATTGAGGCTGTAATATCAATCTTCTCATTTCAAGAAAAGACCCAAAACAGCTGCCTCCAAACATTTCTTTTTCTACACTATTCAGTTTATGGAAAATGTTACCTATAACATCATCCATATATTTTACTACCAGTTTACCCGATGCCCATATCTTCGGGTTTGTTGTATAATCCCAATCTTGGCAAAAGATATATCATACAAGTCAGTACATATAACATAATGTTAATCACAAACCCAAACAAACAGTATAAATGACAACCACCACAGCAAACATCCAATTTACATAAAATCTGTACAGAAACATAGACAAAGAGTATAGAACATATATTTTATGAATGACCTAAGCTCAGTACAGTACACATCCAAATAGTCAAAAATGAAGCCACAATCAACTAAATGCGTATTTAAAAAAAAGCCTCAAGAACCGTACATTAAGGAAGCCATAGAAAAGCTAAACTACAAAAATCACCAAAAACTTAGAAAAACACATAATAAACTACAAAAAAAAAAAGCAATAAAACATAAATAATCAAGAATGATGAAGAAAACTCATCAAAACCTAAGCTACAAAATACACAAAAAGCAATACATACGTTTGGTATATATAGGACTTCATCATCCTCTTTTGATTTATTCGATTTCTTCAATTTCTTCTTATCTCTTCGAGTTGAAGTCTCAGCCGCCTTTCTCTTCGCCCTTGTAGACGACGCCATATTTATTTGTAACTCGATATTTACAGATTTTCGGGTTTTCACCATGGCTTCATTGAAGAACCGATTATAGAAAGTGGAGAGGAAGAAATTGTGAAAGATTCCGTTTAGATTGTGATGTTGTTTTGCCTCTAGAGATGGCAAAAATATCCGATCCGCCTCAACCCGATGGATACCCGATCCGAATGGAGCGAAAAATACTTGATCCGGCGGATCGACGGGGTGGATCGAGACGGATATCTCGTGATCCATCATGGATCTCGGGCGGATTGGATCGGGATCCGCCCGATCCGCCCCCCCCCGCCCGCCTACCCTACCCTACCCCGAATTTAAAAAAAAAAAAAATGATTAAAATATTGAATTTATATTTTGTTTTATATGTGATTTGATAATTAAAATATTTTTGAATAAAAATTTATCACTTTCGACATATTGTGGACCTTGCACAAGGTTTAGTGAGGACGATGATGTTGTTTAAACTTTTATAGTATAGTAGTAAAGCTTGTTTCAATATATTTTAATTTTTTGAATGCCAAAAAAAAAATATGGATCAGTATACGGATCAAGGCTCTGATCCGCCCCGATCCGTATCCGATCTGCCCCAAAAAATGGCGAATCGTGGGGTGGTTTTGGATCTCCTACAATTATTGCGGGGCGGATTTGGATCAGGTCGATCCGCCCCGATCCGTCCCGTTGCCATCACTATTTTGCCCTAAATGGATGCTTTGATCAACCCTACCGATTATGGCAATTGGATTGAAGAAAATGCTTTGCCCTTGAAGAAGAAATTGGATAAGTGTGTTGCCGAAAAAGTGTTTTGCCTTGGAGAAAGTGTTTTGCTTAAATGAGTATATTTTCGTGAAGTTTATGTGGGTTTTGGGTGAGTTTTGTCCAATATATCCTTAATTAGCTTAAATAAGAAGTTAAAAAAATGTATGAGTTAAATATCATTAAATTGTAATTTAAAAGGGTAAATATTGATATTGTTAAAAGAGGGTATATTTTAACTTTTTTTTGAAATAAGAGGTATCCTGGCTAATTACCACATGTATTAACATGTTTGGGAAATTAGGCTGCATACCATTTTTTGTTAAAGAAATTGAAAAATAGTAGAAAATTACGGTTCTTCAATTCAAATTCCCTTTTTTATTGGGTCTTAAATTAAGTAAATGCATTCAAATTGATAAATTATGAATGAAGATTGTTGTGGATGATTATGTGCATTAACAATTATACTCTCTCATTTCTTTTTTTTCACACTTTAGCTATACAACCTATTTTCTCTTCAATTCATATTCATATTCATATTCCACCTCCAAAACCTCAGTCAACCTCCAAATCTTCACGATTTGTTATCTGAAATTCAACGCTCTAATATGAATGTTACTATTATTGGTCACCAAAACATAAAGAAGAGCGAATCCAATGGTTGTTATTGACATTCTCAAAAAGATGCCACCAAAGAAGTTAATTCCCTATTTCGACATGCAGAATTGATGTCTTTGTGTTTGTGTGTTTTGGTTGTTTGATAATATTCGTTTAACAAATTCTATGGAGATCACATAGCTCATGCTCATGTCTCCTACTTCAATAGGAGTGACCATATAATATTAAACAAATGATATTCACTTCACTCACCGAGCTTGCTATTTATTGCTGACAAGTCAATTGGGGTTTCCACTACTATGATTGCCAAACAGCTTATTTGGCAAACATTTGATACACGAGTCGTGTCTGACTGTCTTCATCGCAAGATTACTCGACTTGATAAAGTTAGTTTCATTTTGTATTTATATCTTTTTTATTGGTTTCAGTATGTGATTTATTAAAGAAGAAGTTACAAGTATGTTAAGTCTTAATGAAAAAGTTATAAAGAATAGATATGGCAAAAAAATATGTTCCGGTCTTGTCCGTCTCGAATGTTTTTATTATATTTTATTTTATTTTTATATTTAAAATTTAAATTGTATGTAAAAAAATAAAAATATATATTAAAAATTGATTAATTAATTAAACAGGACGATAAATAAGTATTTTTCTATACCTGTCCTGCCTCGCCTCCGTCTCGATCTCCGCCCTGCCTCCTAAAAATCTCCGACAGGGCGGGGATGGTAATGGCCCGGCCCGACCCTACCCGACCCGTTCCGTTGTCATCTCTAATGAAGAACATGACAAGTTTTAGATAAGTTAGATTAGTGGTACTTTTTATTTTAGAAGTAATGGTGAATTTGACATTTTAGGCAAGTAAACTTTTATCAGATCAGTGGAAAGGTGAGGCAAGTTCAATATGTGATATTTATTGAAAAAGTAACAAACGTGACAATTTTAAACAAGTCAAATTATGAATAAATTAGTGGCATGAACGTAACATTTTAAACAAGTAAAGTTCACTATGCAACTTTTTAACAGGATCATAATAGGCGGCCGTGTCTCGTTGAGAATTTTCGAGAGGAGGATAGGAATTAAAATATCTATATTTATTATCTCGTTTAATTAATTAATTAATTAATTTTTAAATATAATTTAAATTTAAAATATAAAAATAAAATAAATTTGAAGTGAGTTTGAAGAATTCGGTGCGATGACATGTTTCCCATCTCCACTCCGATTACCTAACGGAGTAGGAATGAAGCCGGACAAGACATAACGAGTTAGGGTATTTTGTCATCCTTGCTTTTTAATGAGAAAGTAATAAAAATTGTGGAATTTTTAGACAAATAAAATTGCAATTAGATTAGTGATGACGTGGGACAGAATGTGACTTTTAATAGAAAAGTGACAAAGAATGTTAGATTGTTATGCGTCAAATTCGGATCCAATAAGTGGCAGAGCGATGTAGTTGCATTATGTGACTTTTAATGAAAAAGATGACAAAAAAATGTAACATTCATAAACAAGTAAAATTTTGATCGATTAGTGGTGAGTCGAGATAATTTCATATGTGACTTCTTAATAAAATATAATAAAGAATGTGACTTTTTAATGAAAAAGTAACAAATAACGTGACAAATTTAGACAACTAAAATTCCAATCATAGGCAAGGTGAAGCAATTTTAGTTTTTTTTTTTAATTAAAAAAATTAACAACAAATATTACATTTTAAAAAAAGATTTCTACAATACGTGACTTTTCAATAAAAAGGTAACAAACAATGAGACTAAAGATAAGACCCGTTCTACATGTCAATACTAATAAAAATGAAAATATTAGGAAAATCCGTCAATTTTACAGATAGTGAGAATTCAAGTCTCTCTATCCCCAAAAAGTCTATTTGACTCCCTAACATTTATCTTAGCCCTTTTCGTAGGTTATTCTAAATTTCTTATCTTGTTGGTAGACAAAGCAGATTTGGAATTGGCTTTCATTCCAAATTAATGACTTTTTTGAATTATTTTCACACTTAATTTATCTAAAAATTAATTTTTTTTTATATTTAATATAACATTTTATTTGAAAATAATTGACTTACTTTTAAGTCTTTGAAAACATATTTATCCGGCTTCCTCAAAAGTAGGGAGAGTTGAATCCTCCACAAATTCCACTTTAATTTTGTATATAAAAGTAGAAGTGTCAAGACGAGCCGGGCGGTCGAATCCTTATCGATCCACCCGTCTTGACCCGAAACTCGAGGACCGACTCGTGAATCGGGCTGACTGTTCACACCGACTGAGCGGTTCGGTCTTTAATCGCCACCTTATTTTAATTTATTTTTTTTTAATAAATGGTAGAGAGTTGTTTAAAGTGAAAGATGTTACAGATACGTGTTGTTTTAGTCTTTAAATATATATTTTATAAGACTCAACTTATAAATATTTAAAAAATAATTTCAATACTACCAAACATAAATTAAGAATATATTTGGTAAAGATTTTTGTAGATTATAAGCAATGGATCCTACGAAATGTGTGAACAAAAAGTGGATAAAAGTTTTGAGTCATACAAAATGTGTGAATAAAAATAAAGTTTAACCAACTTATAAATATTTATAAGCACTAACAAACATAGTCTAAACTATGTTTTAATAAGTGGGAAATAAAGAGACCGCATTTTGAGCCAACAAGCACTAAGATATTGTTTGTGCCTTTTCAAGACAACCATAGCCCACTTGTCACTCCAAAAGAACATCTAGATGTTAACTTCTTTCAATTGTAGATTTATTAAATATGCGAGATTATGACAAGACTCGAGGAAGAAGTCTTGACTAACTCATATCATGCAAAAGAAGTCTGGTCCAGGTTCAGCAAAATATAATCCAAATAATTAAATGTAAAGTATGCTTTCTCCAACCAATTCAATGTAAAGTATTCTTCATATTATTTTAAAATGAGTTATCTTACTCAGACATTCAGTGATGTCAAGATTAGTATTCGAGGAAGATGATGTGGCACATAGTGCAATGACCCATTTACTCATGACTTATTATCCAAAATTCACAAATTCAATTCTTGGCAAGATCTCAGTAATACAACGCAGAATTATTTTCCTGTATCAAAAAAAGCATTACTCTTTTAAAATACTCCCCCCATCGATAAATTATATACAATATCAAGAAACAGAGCAGGTTAACCTCAAACTGTTACAGTCTCCCGTTGTTTACACCTTCTAATGCTAATTCTCATTGTCCCATGATTCAAACTTCTATTTATATCACAGCATTGTCTCCGGGTTCCCTGCATATTATTAATGTCGGGTCAGTTACTAAATATGATACAAATAATTGCCACATAAATATCGATTATAAATACTTTTCCCTCAGGTTTGGCCATAGCAAGAGCCGTGAAACCCCGAGTTTCTATGTTGGAACGAGGTTGGAAAGACAAGCAACTCTAGATTCATGAGCTCTTGCTATGACTGAATGTAAAGGAAATATCATTTATAACTCGACTTGAAATATCTCATCCAAAAGCTTAAATCATGGGTGACGATAAGACACGAACCCATTATATTTGTTTATCTAATGATTCAACATATATCAACTAGTTATTTCATGAGAGAGAAAGACAAACCTCGTTCCATTCTTTAGGATCCATTTTTGATGCTGATACTATGATGTTTTTAATAGCTGCTGCTGCATGCTGTGATCTGCCACACTTCTTCACTGTCTTAACCATAAACTTCCTATAAGTAGTCACTGTCTTACCCTTCCCATCATCGTTGGCTGAGCTCAAATAAAAGATAACAGGCTGTTTACATGGATCGTCACTCATTGCACGGGTATTGAACTCAAAAGGTCCATCGCTCCAACTCCGCCACGTTTGGAACGTTTGCAATGGCATTTCCAACTCCTTAGCTTTCAACAGTGTAGTGTATATCTGCACGGTATAGCCCCACGAGATGGACACTGACCATTTATGCTTCCGATGGTAGCAGAAGCATTGCTGCAATGTTCGGGTTGGGTCGAGTTGGTATGCTTGCATTAGGGTTCCTAATGCTTCCAGCTGAGTTTGGTTTGGAAACAAAGGCTTTACATAATCAAGGTGATGAAGTGATACTATAGGTGCCATAGGGTGTGCTGCAAGAAGACCATAGGGGTCGCCTCTTATATCAATCTGAAGAAATTCACAAACATTTGTGTCATAAAACCTAGAAAAGGATCAAAGAATCTCAAAAAATCATGCAAATTAAAGAAATCTTCAAAGTAGTTCTTGTGCAAATCAACGTGGGGCGGGGTCATGCCATTTCTTGTAGAGATAAATGCATTTTCACATCTTGTTAACCCAAAATGAAAAGGGTCGAAAGACGAATCTTCTCGTTTTTTAGAGTACTTTTACAAATAAAAATAAGTGACTATGAATCATGACATATAGAGTACGGATGACACAAAAGGGAAGTAAGTACCTTTCCGTGTAGAAGATCAGCTCAACATGACTTTTTATTAATTTTTCTTTTATACTTTCAAAAAATCAAATTAAGAGACAAAAATAGTTAAAAATCAGTTAGGACCATGGCGCACCTAACCCAACATGGCCACACCAATGGAATGTTAGTCGGAGTAGGCAAAGGTGGAAGTCAATAGGTTGACTTCCATAACGTGTAATAGGATAAAATTAATATTTTATTCAAAGATAAAATTAGTATTATTGATTTAGTAAAGAGTGTTAAAAGGGCATAGATTAAGGAATGTATTTAACACGCCACACCTTTTTCCTCGAAAAAGTTTGTTCTTGAACAGGAATAAAATTAACAGCTCTTGAAAACTGTGCTTTAATTCCATCTGGAGTTATTAACTACAATTAAACCTCATTAATGTGAAAACTAAGAGAGATTATTATAATATTTTGGTCATTAACAAGGTGTATTAAAATAAAATAAATATAAGATTTTTTAATCAGTCAACCAACTAAACGTATAGTTAAGGACAAAAGTGATTTCTTATCGACGAAGGAAATATTATAATGCGTTCAAAAAAAAAAAGGTCACCTATACCTACACGTAGCACAAGGACCGGTAACTAGGTGTTACATCTGACGGCTGCAAACCATAGTCCGCCGCACATCAACCGCCACGTTTTGTCGTTTATACGAACCAGTAGTTTTCCAACAAGTTTAAAACAAAATACTACTCAACACTGAATTATTCCCCAAAATATACGATAATTATTCTTAATATTCTACGTGATGTTCTTTTCGATAAGTTTGAAATTAATTCCAATATATTATTAAAGTCTGTAAAGATTATACTTTTAAGGATTCGTGTTCAAAATTTAATTTAAGTAATATAATCCGGAGCAGATTTGGCCCAAAATCTTCTAATTTTTTCTAATATAAAAATAAATAAATAAGATTAATATAAAATTGTATGTTTTTATATATTATATAAATCGGTTCAAAAAAAAATTTTAAACTTTAAATGCGCTCTATATTATGTAACCGTTTAAACTTTTAAGACTGATTGATTTGGGAGTTTGGAAAGTAAATTAAACAAAAACCAATTAATAGCGCATTAACAACTAATTAACTATATTTCTTAAAATGCATGGGAATCAAGAAGGTGACACGTGTAACGTACCTGGTGGAACCCGGGTTCTTTTGTTAGTGCGATTCCAATCTCGCCAACACAGGCCCACACCCGTTGATCTGAACCGTAGAAATAGTGGTACCTATTAAGGCAGCCGTCCATTGCTCTGACTAGCTCCGCCGCAAGCGGGTAACTAATGGCAAAACCGCCTCCGCCAAACGCCATGTCGTGCGCATGCATTACGTTCTGTTCCACACTCTCCGAACTCCCTCCGACGTAGTACATCCGACGGTGGTCGTACTTCTCTAACACCGTAACAAGGTTATCAGTGAAAAACACCGTATCGTCATCGCCCATAACAAACCATCTCACGTTCGGCAACCCGACCCGGAACAAGTCCGATACCACACGGGCAATACGGACGGCGGAGCCGGAGCCTGTGGAGTGTTTGAACCGGGTCCAGTCGGAGGATATCCGATAAGGGATAGAGTTTTCAGGCCGTGGGGTTTTGTGTTGGGGTTTTTGTCCAGCCAAACATAGCCACGAGTCACATTGGGTTTCCACCAGAGCTCCGAATAGTGTATCCGGTCCTTCCACGTTTGGATCGACCCGCCGATGCCGAATGCTATGTGAGAAATGTTAGTCGGAGAGTAATCAGAACTGACTTGGACGATGTTTAGGGTTCGGTTCTGACTGTTGACTTCGGGGCAGTGGAACCAGACGGGTCGGGCATCTCCGTTGAAAGCAGAATACAGAAATAGGGAAATTGAAGCGACCGTTAAGATTACGACAGCAATCTTCAACGAAGGTTTCAGCAAGTCAATGTTCTTCTCCAAATAAATTGACTTCAATGCTTTAAACGGATTTTGACCCGATTGCTGTTGGCCTTTGCACATTTTTTTGAACAGATGTGATCAAAACAGAAGAAACCCAGTTTGTGTGTGTGTAAGAGAGAGAGAGAGAGAGAGTGAGAGGCAGAGGGTGGGGGTTTCTTTATATGAGGACGGAAAATCCCAGAAAAGAAAATATAGTTACCTACAAACTATTAAATGGAGGAACAAAAGTTGATACGTGGCATTCATCGTACAGAGTACTAACGTCGTAAAGTATGTAGGGTACTGTTTGGGTCGTTTTGGGGGGCATCGTAGGTTACGCCCACCTCCCGTCCAATTAAGTGCTGAAGTTTAAAAATAATTTTTTAAATTTTTTTTAAAAATATTATGAAATATATAATTAATAAATTAATAAAAATTATAAGTCTTATTAAATATATAATTGAAAATAAAATTTTAAACAAAAAAATTAAAATAAAATTATACCAAACTGTACGATGACTTTCACGCTCAAGTTAGTTTAACAACAATTTGAGTCAAAGATTGTTGATAATATTACCTACATATATCTCATATCTTATACTTAAAATATTTGTAGACTACTCATCTAAAAATAGAATTTTGCATAAATTTATCACTCCTAAAAATCCTTCTTTATTTAGGAAATTGTCGAGAATCACATTTTATACATGAGATTGCATATCAAAATTTTTAAAAAAAAAATTAAGTGCGATAAAATAGCAAGTTTATATCTTCAATAGTTTGTAAATTTTATTTTCAAGAAAATGGTGCAAAATGTTGTACAAGGATTAAAAAGGTGAAAGAATATAATCTTCACTAAAAAAGAAAAAAAAGTATTAGTACTTTTTAAAAATATTTTTTTTCTAAAAAGTAAATAATGAAATGTTGAAATATATTTTGTTAAAAACCTTTTTTAATTTTACGCTTTTTTTAAACTCAGTTAAATATGCTTGGTGTAATGCTCATTTTGTGAAGATCTCACAATAAGTGCCCCAATGGTGCTTTTTCTTCTCAACGTAAAGAATTTGTTGTGCTTGTGCTATTTTGTCATCTTCAAGTTTTCTTTCATTTGCCAAATTGTGACTAAAGGTCGTCTTCAGAGTTTTTTTTTTTTTCACCCATTTTGAGTGGTAATATTTTTTAGAGGTTGGAAAAATTAGTGTTTATTAGTTTTTTGTAGCAATGGTTTTCAAAACCACTCAAACGGTGTAGTCTCCAACATCGGTAGTTTTTATCGTTATTCAAATTATTTCTCAATTTTACTTTTTCTAAAATAATTATTTTTAAATGTACTTTAAATTTAAAATACATACTTTATTTTCTCCATATCTCCAAATGCACATTTTGCATATTCTCTCCAAATAAATTTTTTTATTGAATTATTTTTAAAAAAATTCAATTGAATATATATTTATATTTAAATTTTTATATACTTTATATTGTTTGCAAATACCTATATTTTTTAATATGTGATTATATATGTAATTTTATTTTTTCAAACAATTTTCAAAACCGCTGGATAATAAACTCTCAAACATGAGTTTAACTGTTTTAAAAATCATTACTAAAATCGGTACTTTAAAAAATTCTTATAATCGGTACTCCAAAACTCTCAAGTAGACTCTAAGGATTTGTTTAAAATCAATTAAAATTTTGTTAAAAAAACTAAAGTTAAAGTTAACAATTATTTTAACTACACAATGTATGCATTAATAATTTTTTTACAACTTTTCAACCATACATATTATCAACTTATACAAAAAATCTGATTTTAATCAAAATCAAACACATACCCTAAAGCAATACTTATTGTGAAAATTAGTTAATGATGATAGAAATAATGACATCTATTATATGTTATTTGCCAATGGTGGCACGCCCCGGCACGCCTCGTCTCAACGATTCACCCGCCTCAACATGTCATTCGCCTCGTTAGTCTCATAAGCTCGCCTCCTACAAATAAACAGCAATAATTCAACGACCATTAGGTTAGCCGACAAGCTACCCGTAGAATGATAATTACCATCGGTTATTGAAAAGACAAAATACCAACAATTGAAAAGATGAAACATCTCTCAACAATTGAGAAAATGAAACATCCCTCATTAACTCTCAGTAATTATGGAGATAAAGGGACGCCTGCTATTAAGAACCATTAAATGCCATAACTGCAGGCCATCCCTATAAATAGAGGCCAACTCCCAAGGCAAAAAGACAACTCTAATACACTCCATAAGGTTATTCTACATATCTAGTTTTAATCACCTACTAATTATCACACCGGAGTGGACACGGGAGAAAAAAGCCCTGCAACTTTTTGCAGGTCTCCACCACTATCGCCACTGCGCTCAGAGAAGAATAAAATATTTATCATCAATTAGCACCGTATGTGAGAAACCGCACAATAAGTCATGGCTCGAATTAAAAGAGCTAGGAATGTAACCACTCCACTAGCCCATCAAGAATGTAGACAACGAGTCTAACGCCGCCACTAATCACCCACAACAAGAATTTACCTTTGCCGCTCAACTTGCGTGACTGCAAGCTCGGTGGCGGTCTTAACGACTCTACTTCATGTCGAAACGCTGCAGTTTCTTAATCACCACAAGGTCTTAGGCTCTTAGCTTTCCGTTGGTAGGATCATTAACACTAGGGTCCTAGCCATCTACGGGTAGGGGCTCTTCCGTAGGCTCCTAACTTTTTAGTAGTGGAAATACCGCCAACGACATCTTCAACGCTGGCTCTAGTTTCTTTGGCTCCACTTTCCACACCCCACTTCCATTCATTGACATCTAGCCCAAATCCACATTGGGGGCAACCGTCATGGATGCCCACGCCTATGCTGGTTGAGACACCAGTGTTAAGCCTAGAACAGCGATTATAAGTAGAACACATGATGGGTCGTAAAATAGCTGAGGCTATGTCTAAGAAAAGTGGTAGGCAATCTATGGTGTTGGAAGAAGATCATTTTTCCCTATAAGTGATGGTGGTCCCCTTGTCCCGAGACTTCAAACAGCCAAAGATGGAAAAGTACGACGAATTCTCTGATCATGTCAATCACCTCAGGGTTTTTGTTGACTTGATGAGGTTGCAAGTCACCTCTGATACGATTATGTATAGGGCTTTCCCGCCAACACTTAAGCGGGAGGCTAGGAACCGGATAGCCACCATTCTACTAAAATCAATCCGTACGTTTGACGTTTTTTCCAAGAGTTTTGCTGCATACTTTGCCAGCAGCAAACGTGCTAAGAAAACAGCCATCAACCTGATGCAATTGACCCAGGACAAAGACGAGCTGCTGAAAGATTTCATTGCCCAATTTAATAGGGCCACATTGGGAATCAAAGATCTGCAGATGTCTGTTGTAGTCACTGCCATCATGAGTGGAACTCGAAATCGCCCTTTCAAGATGGCACTCTCCAAAACCCGCTTGATCACGATGCATGAGCTACTAAGGAGAAGGGATAAGTATGTAGACGCCGAGGAAGCATATTTCATTACCAAAAGCATGAAACATCGAAAAAAACCTAAGTCTAACAAAAGAAAGACTTGGGACGAGCCTGAACCTCAAGATGATAAAGGCAAGTAGAAAATTAACCATCTAAGGCAAATAAATGATGAGGGTACCAAAGAAGGATCATACTAGCCGAGAAGTCCGGTGCACTTACTGGATTTGACCTGTGACAAAAATATTATCAACTAATGCAACGATCAAATGAGGTGAGGCAAGCCAAGCCGAAGCCAAGGCAAGCCTAAAAAAATTGAGGTGAGGCGAGCTCACCCAAGACGGGGCGAGCTCGCCTAAGTCTTCAAAACAAAACAAAAAGATTAAGGCGATAAGTCCTGCCTAAAAAATAAGGCTAGGTGAGGAATCCTGTTTGAAAACAAGGCTAGGTGACGAGTCCAGCTAAAAACAACGAGTCCTGCTGAAAAACAAGGCTAGGCAAAGAGTCCTGCTGAAAAACAAGACGAGGCGATTAGCCTTTGTCTGATAAACAAGTCGAGGCGATGAGCTTATGTTTAAAAATCAAGGCGATGAGCCACTGTCTAAAAATCAAGACGAAGAACCACTGTCTAAAAAAGTTAGAGAGGAGCATGTGTAGTAGATTATTTCTACTTTCCATTGACAACAGTCTATAAAAAGTAGAGGGGCTTATGATGATAGAAATAATGACAGCTGCTATATGTTATCTGACAATGGTAGCACGCCCGCTTCAACGATGCACCCGTCTCAACAGGTCATCTGCCTTGTTGGTCTCATAAGCTCGCCTCATACAGATAAACAGTAATAACCCAACTGTCGTTAGGTTAGCCAGACAGACTACCCGTAGAATAACAGTTACCACCGGTTATTGAGAAGACAAAACACCAACAATTGAGAAGATGAAACATTCCTCATTAACTCCTAGTAATGAGGGAGATGAAGGGACTCCCGTTATTAAGGATCATTAAATGCCATAAATGCGACCATCCCTATAAATAGAAGCCAACACCCAAGGTAAAAGGACAATTCCCATACACTCCATAGGGTTATTCTACATATCTAGTTTTAATCACATACTAATTATCACACCGAGTGGACACGGGAGAAAGAAGTCCTGCGACTTTTGCGGTCTCCACCACCATTGCCATCACTCGAGATAAGGATAAAATATTTATCATCAGTTAACAAAGGAAAAATGGTAACAGAATTTTAAATTGTCATAGTAAAAATAAAATTTTATCCTCATTTTAAATAACTAGTATGTTATATGTGTGTTGCAAGTAATTTAGTAACGGTATTGTAATATAAATTTCTATTCAAATATTCAAATAATTATATTCAATTTAATACTGCATTAACATACAAAAATCTGACATTAAAAATACAGTGCAATATACTGTTTGTTACAGTATTCAAATGCCAAATTAGCCACGTTTGTATACAATAATGATTAATATTTATTTTAACTACTAATCAATACATTCATTTCAATTTAGATGCATAACAAAACAAATAAAGTACTTTTTATAATTATGTAAACAGTGAGAGCATGAAGCTCTATTGTTTAAGATTTGTAATATAATCAAATAATGTCAATTAAAGAATGCAAACAGAAAAATTAAAAAAATAGTGTACGTTCTTAAATATATCGAGCACTCAAACTCATTGAATCTTCTTGCTTTATAAAATGACAAATGACTTATAACACATCTTTGGAATTTAGTATAACTCTTCAACTATAAAGAGACTTTAATTCAAAATATCACATATAATTTGGGCTCGTAGCACCTCAAGTTTGCAATTATAGGTAGATTTATCAATCAGTATATAAAATAAAATAAAATAACATTTACATCCGAAAATTGACAAAATTAAACAATCTCATTTGCACAATTCAGTGCACACATGTCTTCGTGTGAACTTATCCAAATGGTAATGGAGAAGTAAAGTAATATTACCAAAACTATATATTCTAACGATTTAAGCAACTTATGCATGGGCATAAATAGTGAAGAAAAATTAGATTAAGCAATAGATAACAATTCAATTCAAAAGCATTAAAATGAATAATAGAAATGAGATCCGTATTAATTATTGAAGCTAAAAAGAAAAAGGAAATAAAAATAGAGTAATCGAGAAATTATTATTCACGTGAAGTAAAAAAACCCATAATCACAACACACAAATTTTCAAATGAATTTTTTATGAACTTCATAAACTACATAATTACCTTCAAATGAAGCAACCTTAAACTCTAAATTAAGCTTAAAATAAGTTGAATACATTATTGGTGGAAGGTAAATAAATATTCATCTTATAACTGACCAAATCCATTGTCACAATTCGATAGAAATATTTCAAAATCAGTAATTAAATGTAATAAATGGTGATTTAGCATTTTCACCTCCCAATGACTAAATGTGGTTACAAATATTATTTTGAGAATTTAATTATAATATTAATTGAAGGACAATTTAAGAAATATAAAATATTAATGAAGACGTATTCATCCAAAAATATTTATCTCTTTTGTAGACTTTTAGATGTACGAAGATAAAATTGTCCAAAATTATTTCTCCTTTTAGAACCTATCATTTGTATTTCGCGATGGGAAAAAAAAAAATCGACATAATTTGTCCAAATGTTCCAAACAACTTATTTTGTTCAATAATAATGGGAGATGAAAGAGATTTGGATTTTTTAATTTAACATAGTTAGGTAAAATAGTCCGGAAGATGAAAAAATTTTGAATTTTTTAATTTAATATAGGAGGGTAAAATAGTCAAAAAAAAATATAATATATGAAGGTAAAATTGTCTAAAATTATTTTTTTCTATTAGAGTCTTTTAGAATTAGGGTGTGTTTGATTGATTCCATGGAAAAGAAAAGATTTTCCATATAAGTAGGAAAAAAAACCACATATTTTGGCAAGAAAATATTTTCTAACTTTTCGTTCTTAACCATGCTTTAACTGATTGTACTTTGGAAATCATTTTTATTTTCCATGTGCAATCAAACAATCAAAGATGAAAAATATTTTCCACTGATGTAACAAGATTTTTCATGGATTAGACATTTTCCATGGAAAATCTTCTAAGGCTGTGTTTGATAGCTGAGTTTTTCCTTGGAAAATGCAATTTTTCCACCCATTTTTCAACTTTGGAGGTGTTTGATTGACAAAATTTTTCAGATAAATTTTTTTCCATTTTCCCAAGACGTGATGGATTTTTCTTGCAAATCGTGAAAATTTTTTCTTACCTATTCGTGAGAACCAATTTTCAAGGGCAAATCAAGACAATCGGTTTGTGTTCAAGAAGCTCACCCATTTCTCTTCCCAAATTGGAAATCGCAACCATTCCTTCATTTTACAGCTCCAAATCTCAGCTACCATTGTCTTCCTCCTTCTCTTTAGCTCAACTCAGCCTCCATTTCGAAATCGCAGCAGCAGAAGGTCAATTATTGCAGTAGCCATTAACTGCTTACGCCCCCCAATCTTGGCCAATCTCACCGCTCGACTCATTTTCCTCACTTGTTCATCATTCCAAGAAAATCTCTTTCACGTTCTCATCCCGGACCTAGTAAGTTTTGGCGTTGATTTGGGTCTCCTCGTAAGCAGAGCGAGCTTCCTTGGTTTTCACTGGTAAAGTAATGGAACATTTCTCTATTGTTCTAATTCAACTTCCATTTGGTCTTTGTAATTGTCCAATTACGTCCTTAAGCTTAATAATCATCAAATTTTTAATATTCATTAACCCATTGGACTTCTTCATTAGTTATTTTTTTTTTATTTTTTTAGTTGGACAAAAGTTGCTTTAGTCTCCACATCACTTTGTATTTATATTTGTCATTCTTCAAATTGAATATTCTGTGTTATTGCATTTCATGAAGAAACCGATCCTGTTCATGTAGCCATTTTCTTTTATCCATTTGAGCTCTTTATTTTGCTCATCAAATAATAAAATTCGAGCAAGAGGGACATCAACTATGTTGTTTGGAAATTCCAACGACAAAAAAGTAGATTGAGATGTAATTAAAAATTTTCAATCTCATTAACCATGTTTATTAGGCTCAACTCCATATTAGACACACAATATCCATGATAATCGAACCGGCCACTTTCCAGCTTAGCCATATAATATGAAAAAATTATTGATTAATTCCAATATGCTAGTCATATTCCCTTTTCTAGTATGAATGATTCAAAATTGTGAGTCCATGGGCATGTGGTAATGAGCTCGAAAACCCTATTAAATATTTGCAAATTCAATTAGGGAGCCAAAATACTTATAAAGTTGATTTTCTAGTGGATGTATTATATTGTTAATGGAGTCAAGTGATTTGCTTGCACAATGTGCACGCAGAATATGGGTTCTATAGTGTGTTTCTGTCTTGGTTATTAGTTGGGGTGAGGCCTTAGCAAAATGACATTGTAATGGTATTTTGTCATAACATACGGGGTTTGGTTTGAATGACTCTTGTCCGTTTAACTTGTTATGTTTAGTAGACTTTTCCTTAAAATAGAAAGAACCGAGAAAAAACGAATTCCCTTCACTTTGTATTTTGTTTATTGACGAATCTGATTTTCATTCACTTAAATTTCTCTATTAATTTCGCCAGTCTTACATAAAGTGAAGATGAATATTGTTCTTGAGTTTAATGGACGAAAAACAAATAATGAAAGAAAATTCCTAACTAGAAATCAATACATGAGTGATTGGAGATGTGTAATGTAAAAGTGAAAATGTAATCTCATGTACTTATACTTGGAAGTTATGCCATGTGAAACATAGATAATGCAACTTTGTGCATTATATTTGGATCAACTTCACACACTCTAGCGTTCTCCAATTGTGGTACTTGAAGACAAAATACCATATGAGGTGGATGCCAAAGCAATAGAACCAATTTCGAAATGGACATGGAAAAAAGCAAGTTCGGAGACCGTATTCCGAAACCTTTTACATTTTTGTAAATCAAGTCCCATTTTGTTTAGGCAAATTCTCATTACAAAACTCACCTTGATTATGCCCGTCCAAACATAATTTGTAATAGATTACATATTCCACGTATATGTTACTTCATTATCTCGTCTAAACTCAATGTGGGTCGGTATTGATCGTATGAGTTAGATACCACAACTACTGAGTTATTGATTTCTCAAACTACATTAGAGTCCAATGGATACACAAAGGAGGCAACGTCGGCGCCAAATACAACACGTGGGCTTGTTTTGGACCATGGTCATCCAAGCAATTGTGATATATGATGGTATTAGACGTCGTGCCCAACATATTCCTAGGGCTCCTCATAGAAATTGAGTAGTTGAGAGAGAAATGACCTTGACATGAATGTTTGGTATGAGTGATGTAATATGTCGTGACCTTCTTATGATGAAAATAGGTCCGCTCCAAAGCTTATGTGCTCGCTCACGCACTTCGGATTGGTTGATAGTAAATCAGTCCCGAGTTGAGGAACAAGTTGCTATTTTCCTCAACACCGTCGGGCACCCACCAACGTACTTTCGAGTGGAAGTTTTACTTTCTATAGATCCGGACAAACAAAGAGCTATTATTTCCATAGGGTTTTGCACACTTGTCTATGGTCGATAGAGAAGTTGTGACCAATGCCACTATCAATAACTCACCATATGACAAGGATATAACGTGAAGCGTTGGTACTCATTTTTCGTGTGAGGTCTTCATACCTACTTCATTTTATAAATTACAAATCACATAATGTACAAACTTTCACATACTTTTCTTTTTTTTATTGGATGATGTTGTAGGGCTATAGACGGTACACACATAGTCGCAAATATCCTCAGAGAGGATCAAGCTAGATACCGCAATAGGAAGCAAGTCATTTCTCAAAATATCTTAGTGGCTTGCACATTTGATATGAAATTTACATATGTGCTCGCCGGTTGGGAGGGATCAACACATGATGGTAGGTTGTTAAGAAGTGCAATACTACACCGAGGACATAAGCTAACAATTCATGTGGGTTAGTAGTTTCATAGCTTTTTCAATATGGAATTTAATTTTTAGCACAAGTGCTAAATATAAACGTTTCATAGGTAAGTACTACCTTGCTGACGCTGGATTCCTATTGGTTCCGAGTTTTCTTTCACCTTATCGTCGAACTCGTTATCATCGTAGAGATATCGAGGGTCAACGCCCTCAAAATAGTAAGGAGCTGTTCAATTTTCAGCATTCATCTCTACGCAATGCGGTCGAGAGGACAATAGGTCTGCTTAAGAAAAGATTTGCATATTTGAGGCATCAACCCTTTCATGACATTAGCACAAGTTTAATATAGTCCTCGCTTGTTGTGCTATTCACAACTTCCTACGGATTGATGATGCAGAGGATGTGTGTGAGGAGGACATCGATAGCAGCGATGATGAGGTTAATCCTACTCATGCTGAAGTGACGGAACAAGCGACAATAAATGCTCATATATCTTTTTCTACTGATGCATCGTGGTCTAATAATAGGGATGCAATGGCTCAATCAATGTGGGTTCATCATACTCCCAATGTCGACGCTGAAATTGAATTTGATTAAGCCGTTGTATTACATTTTCTACACTTTCATCTTATGTAATGGTACAAACATTCTAGCTTGTACTTCAATGAAGAATACGTTCCATCTCTGTACTATGCAACTATTGTCACATTATTTGATGTTATTATTCCATTGTGTAACTAATCGAAAATCATTAACACGTAACCATTTGGAACAATTAATGAAACTTGTACATATGTCGAATTCTATATTTTCTCATATTGATGCGTTTGCACTTTGAAAACTACACAATTTGTCAACCCAGGTTTGATATACATTTCTGGTATTGCTTTTTTTGTAGCTAGATTTGATGGCGCATCAGCGACATAACACTGCAGCCCCATTCCAAGTTTCAAGACCAACAACCTCAACAACCATGGATGAGAATGATACAAACAATACCCAGGTTGATCCTAGTACAAAGATTCGTCAGGTACGTTGGAATGATGACATGGATGGGTTCATGATTATCGCCCTAGTTAATCAAGTGTTGGTAGGTCACAAAAGAAGTGACAATGGCTTCACATCCTTTCAAATATCTAAAACAATGGAAAGCGTGAAACACAGGTGCGGGATGGTAGTGACAGAGAAGAATGTTAGGTCATGTTTGAAGATTCTAAAGAGAGAATATGTGAAGTAAGCCGACTATTAAGTATTAGCGACTTTGGGTGGGATGTCAAACAGACGAAATAATCACCGATTCACTTGCGTGGGATGAACTTGTGAATGTATTATTTCTCCTCATTGCATTGTATCAATTACTCCCATTGTCTTCCTAAACTGTAGAGTGGTCAAAACTATGATCATTTTATATATTTTGGTAGGGAAAACCCGATTTTGGAAAATGGAGGAGCAAACTCGTGTCGTCGATATGATGATATGGAGTGTATCTTTGGAACGATACAACCATCGGAGATCGGGCGATGATCGGGCTTTGACAATTTCTCGCCTATGCAAGGTAGTTTGATTTTGTATCACATAAATATATATGATATTCAGTCATCGTAGTTTAGTTGCAATAGATTATTTTGTATTTTTCCTATTTCGATTGATGACATGTGTAAACGAGCTTGACACTCCAACCGAGGACACCGATCCAAGCCCAACTCCTCAAGCGTAAGAGAGGTTCAAAGAAGGAACCAAGACAGATCGGCGAAAACGCACAAAACCCCATGATGATGACGGTCGTTTGGGCCTTAGCATTAATAGCGGAGTCATAAAAAAAAATTGCCGACGCTATACACATGCAAGCAACACTTGATACACTGAATCACATGAATTGGCAGTTGATTACCGAAAAGCTAGAAGCAATGGACCTAGACTTGGTTGACATCATGAAAGTGATGAAAGCATTTCGATCGAATGGTGATTTGGTGAAGGTGTTTATGAGCTTGACAAATACAACAATCATGCGTGCTTTGGTGTTTGAGCAGCTTGGTCGTGATCCGCCTCCATTGCCGTAGATTACACTTTTTGTATGTCGTACATATGTAATCACTAGTATGTTGTAGGTGTCCTCCGACTTGTGGGAGACTTGTCTTTTGTAAATGAGGTTGGGGCAGGTTTTGTAACAGGAATGTATAATTTTTGTCATATACGTTGCTGAAATTGTGTTGTATGTTTGCAACGATGAATGTATGGAAGATGACTGCTATGTGAACGTTATGATTTGGTACTTTATTTATAATGCAAGTTTTTGGAAAGTTAAGTATAGGAGTTGTATGGAAATGATTTGAAGTTGATTCATTATGTCCATTATCGTGGTTGAAAAGTGAAAACATTTCAACGTTGTGAATATGTCCGCTCGACCGGACATATTCACCCCATGGGGGGAATTTCTGTAAAAGATCCATTGAACACGTTGAAATGCCCCAAAGGGGCATTGAGCGGACATAAAAAAGCCCTAAAGGGGCGATTTGCTGTCCGCTCGAACGGATAGAAAACGCCCCAAAGAGTGGACAGCAGGAGCCCCATTTGGGGCTTTCTATCTGCTTTCGGCAGTAAAGACCCCATTTGGGCGATCATTATCACTTCGAAAGGACAACATGTCCGCTGAGCGAGTTCACGCCGGGGTTTTAGGGGTTTAAAACCCGGCATGAACTCATTTTCAACATTACACACACAATTTTATTTCCCACTCCTCATATCCACAAATTCTTAAATTCTCCTCACACATCAAAAACAACTTAGTTTGTCTTCAATACGTAATCAATTGAAGAAATCCTTTCAATTCTCAGTCGTTGTTATACGTGACATTCATCCTCCCTCTATACAAATCAAGGTAACATGGCTCACTTTTATTTCAAATTTATCCAATTCAAACCTTTCATTGGTTTTTTCTTTGATTGAGGAGGTTGGGCAATTAATTGTTCTTGGTTTTAATGGATGATGTGTTGGTGGTTTGTTGTTTAGAACAAAAAATTTGGGGTTTAATGCATTATCCAATGTATTTTCCTTCACTTGTAATAGCATATACCCACCAAGTGTTTGATAAATTGATTCACCCAATGTGTTGAACTTTGCTTACAATAACTCAAATGCTTACTTGGTAGACATGATTTTTCACGCCAATGCCACTCTTAACAAAGCACCGCATGATACACACACAAAGATCCACCCAAGTCCACATTGATGAACCACTTAGCATGCCTAATTTTATGAGTGAATTTGTCTAGATTGTAACCATGATTTTATTTCTCTTCAAAAATGTATAGATACAATGTCGAGATCAAAGAAACCAACGCAAGTTGCGGGACCG
This sequence comes from Forsythia suspensa, assembly GCA_023638005.1. Classification (NCBI taxonomy): domain Eukaryota; kingdom Viridiplantae; phylum Streptophyta; class Magnoliopsida; order Lamiales; family Oleaceae; genus Forsythia; species Forsythia suspensa. The sequence goes on along the minus strand of CM042674.1, from coordinate 29,417,895 downwards.
AGCTCGGGAAAGAGAAATGCTTCATCAAAGAAGACTTCCAAACAACCGGTAACTTATGATGATATGAAATTTAAGTCGGAGGCAGCTTGGATGATCTACAAGAATGACACAAGCCAACACAATATTATACCGGAGCGAAGGGTGTTAATATCGGATTTTGAAAATGAATTGCGAGGAATCAGTGGGAAACATTTGTAGCCACTCCGCGGGTTGCCTATGTAGAAATCGTCAAAGAATTCTACACCAATATCCATGATAACATCGACAACCCTGATCATCCTAAGTATCAGCAAGTATACATGCGAGGGCAATATATTCCATTCTCCCCCTTAGCCATTCTCCGCTACTACGAACTTGACAACACGGAGACCGACAGCTATCAAGCCGCCACTAGTAATCTTCATGAAGTAGTCATCTCCATTTCGAGGCGAGGCAATTGATCATTGACCTGATGGAAGCAGCACATTACACTATAAATGTCTTAGTCCTCAAGCACGCACATTAGACAAAATGGTGAGCGCCAATCTTCTCCCTCGACGACACATACTTCTACGGTCACTATGGAGCGAGCACGCCTACTTTATTTATCGCTCCGAATAAGACCCTCAATATCTCGGTACCTATATATTTTGCAATGTCTTGCATATTCAAAACAACCGAGAGATGTTTGGTTTTCCCATCGCTAATTAGAGGACTTTGTGAAATGTACGGCATTGACCTCTCCCATGAAATCACCCAGAAGCGTATAATGCGAGATAGATAGAATTGGGATATGTAGTTCGAACTACACATGACTCACAACCGGAGCGAAGCACACGGGGGTCCTATTGGCGCCGTGGTAATGTACCGCTTGAAATCCGAGCTCCTTTCATGATGATCCAATGGCCGAGGACCTCCATGAAACGATCACCGAACCAACATTGGCATCTATTTCTCATGAGATTCTTCAATGGCGTACTTCGTGGCGTAACTCGAGCACGATTCGGGAGATTCGGGAAGCCCAAGTCCAAGAAGTCGAATCCCGCCGACGAGAGCACGATGCGTTATCCACACAGCTGACGCAGCTCCTTGGCTATTTCAGTCTCTACCCACCGCAGCCTTCCCAATGATTGGGACTTCTTCGTTTTGTGTGTTGGGGGTGGGTGGATATTCGGTATCAATTAGGTACAAGTAAATTGGGTAGTGATGTTCAAATTGTAATCAGTTCAATGCTTTATGTTAACAAATAACAAAAAACAAATTTTCAAATCATCCTTTGTGTAAGAAAGTCTACAATTTGCCAACTCAAGATAATTTATGATTGCTCCGCAGCCGGTTTGTGCATTATATATGCTCTTTGAAAATAGTCAATAATGTGTATGTTTACCTTTGTGAGACTCTCATCCTCGTGGGAATTTAGAAATGTATATAAAGTAACGGGAAAGAGATGATTTTACATAAGTTTGGATAGTCGATTGTCAATAGAAAGTCTAATAGGGATTGGGAAGTGTGAATTCGGAGAGTAAAATGAATATAAACAGTAGAGTCGGATTCCTACCATATTTCAAATCTAGTCTGTTTTTGCTCGAAATCATGACGCAAGTGTAATGTAGTTAGCTAAGTTAGTCCATTGGGTTTAATAAAATTAGTCGAATTTATTTAATGTTAATTTATTTACATGATTATTACAAATCATAGGCCTCGTGGGAATGCTAGTATGTGACTCACTTGTACGTAATTGTTAACGAACTCATATGCTTTTGGGATTTCAACGTACAATAGAATATCCTCCAAATTTGTAAAAGTGGTGGATTATATAAAATGTATGGTTGAAAAGTGGATAAAAAATGGTAATAAATTATTATTTCAAAATTCCGAAATGTAAACTATCAAATTTTTCTATCCAATATTGTCATGGAAAATGATACAATTTCCCTAGAAAATTAAGGCTATCAAACAACAAAAGTTGGAAAAAAAAATACATTTTTCATGAAAAATTTAGACAATCAAACACCAAAAGCAAGAAAAAGACAACATTTTCTATGGCGAATTTTAATCCAATCAAACACACTACATTTACAATTGTCAGAAAAATATTTTCTTGGCAAATCATTTCCATAGAAAATTTTTTCTTTTCACTTATTGTCTTTGCTCGTAATCAAACACGACAATTAAACACACCCTTAAAATAGCCTAATTAAACACACCCTTAGTATAGGTAAAATAAAATAATAATAAAACTAGTTTCCTTTCCTCTAACCAGTCGCTCCTTCCTCTCCTCCCTATTCATTCAATTCAATTCAATTCAATTCAATTCAATTCCTCGTTCCGTTATCTGTCTCTATATCATCATTTTCTATTCTTTCGTAGTCCACTAAAAGTTATCATTAGTGAGAGAGAGTGAATAGGTGGAAGGGACAATATTAGGTCGATCGTGATGACGCCGGCAAAGGAAGGGCGGCTAGGAATTATAGTCCATTTTGTGTTTGAATTTTCATATTATTACGAAACTGAAAAAATAAGAATTGTTAGAGGGAATCAAAATTCAAGAACATAATAGTACGGTTGATTGCACCAATTTTTATGGAAAATATCACATTTAAAAAATGTAATATCACATAAAAAAAAAATTTTTCTACTTTAACTGCTTGATACAAAGTAAAAAAAATAAATAAATTTTTTAATACAATCACTTGAAACATGAATTTGACCATTTTAGTGAAAAATGTTTTCTCAATATTTTGGTGGTTTTTATTTTCCTTTTTACATGAATTTTTTTTTTTCTTTTCCACCCTTTCCAATCAAACACACCCTAAGGGTGCGTTTGATTGCAAGCATGGAAAATGGGTGGAAAGAAAACATTTTCCATGGAAATGATTTGCCAAGAAAATATTTTCCTGGGAATTGTAAATGTAGTGTGTTTGATTGGATAAAAATTCGTCCTAGAAAATGTTGTGATTTTCTATCTTTTGGTGTTTGATTGTCTTTATTTTCCATGGAAAATGTAGTATTTTCCAACTTAATATTGCTTACAAATTAATAATTTTGCCAAGACATTATTTTGCCAACTTAAAAATTAATAATTTTGCTTAAAATTATTAATTTTAAGTAAAATTAATAATTTGCTTAAAAATTAGAGCAACTTAATGATTTAGAGCATTTTATATAATTTGCTTAAAAATTAATAATTTTGCCAAGAAATTATTTTGCCAACTTAAAAATTAATAATTTTGCTTAAAAATTATTAATTTTAAGCAAAAATAATAATTTGCTTAAAAATTGATAAGGTTGGTAAAAGGTCTTGCTTTCAAAAATTTTCCCTGGAAAATTTGAGCTCCTCATTAGCCAAGAAAATATTTTCCTCATTTTGGTGGAAAACACCATCACGTGCAAGAAAATGGAAAAATTTTTCCATGGAAAATTTGTTCAATCAAACAAGTCAAAAGGTGGAAAATGGGTGAAAAATTTGCATTTTCCATGGCAAATTTGAGCAATCAAACACAACCTAAGTGTCCGTTTGATTGCACCATTTTTCATGGAAAATGTCACATCCGGTAAAAATAATATCACATCGTAAGAAAATATTTTTTTACTTTGACTGTTTGATACAAGGTAGGAAAAGAAAATATTTTCTAGGGTACAATCATTTGAAACATGAATTTGACCATTTTGGTGGAAAATATTTTTTCACCATTTTGGTGGTTTTTTTTTTTTTTTTTTTTTCCTTTTTACATATAAATTTTTTTCTTTTTCACCATTTCCAATCAAACACACCATAAATTTATTATAACAATAACCTCTTTATATAGGTTGAATGCTGAGTGACAACCTCTCAATTGTCACCGTCTGACCTCTCTTACTACTATAGTAGCACGTAGTATGGTCAACACCAATCGTATTCGGGCAACGATTTCAATTAGAGAACAAGATTAAGAACATGTTTGATATAATAGTTTTTAAGCTTTTTTTTTTTTTCAAACTTATTTTCAACTATATATTTAATTAGATCCACAACTTATATCATTTTTCAAGAAAAAATAGTATATTTGGTCTCCAACATTTCAAAAACGTAAATGATATATTCATAATTTTTAAAAATAACACCAGACATCACTATGTTTGAAGAAATATATATGGTAGGTATTTTATAATGAAATTATTATTTCCTTTAAATAAACAAAAACCAAAAACCAAAAACCAAAAACAATAAGAAAAAAAAAATAGAAAAATAACCAAATGTAGTCCTAAAAAAATAAAAACTAACAAAGAGACAATCTTCTTTATCCAACTTTAAAATCCAAAATCCACTACTCGCCAAACCCTAAAAATACTAAAATTCACAATACAAAAAAAGCCATCTTCTGAGTTCCAATGGTATAGACCATCATGCATTGGGTCTATATTAGTATCACTCTCTACGCCACTTTTGCTATCTGATTAGGTAAAATTTTTATTTTTCAAGAGACTGTTATCATTAATGGAGGCATCAGAGTTTATTCCATAAATGGTATAAGAAATAGTATCGCTCACACCAAAAAAATATTTATACCTTCAAAAGCTATAATTTGATTCATTCTCTCCATAGAAAAGAATCAAAGCCATCACTTTCAGTATCAGAAAAACACCCTCCTCCATCTTCTAAGCTCACTTGGAGTAGTACGAGTACTCATAAGCTGCACTAATCTTAAAGCACCATCACTGTCTGCAGATTGATTATCGTGCTCTAAAATCGTGGACTAGTTTGCCTTGCCAGAGTTATCATTTGCGAAAATTGTTGGGAGAACAGGTCTCTCAATTGACTCAAAGATGTTGTACCTTCTCCTTCTTGATCCAAGTGTTTTCATTCTATGCGAGTCTCGATGTGGTGGTCTCGAGATCCTCAAGAAACAAAAATTTGCAATCTGCCTCAAGATCGCCAGCCTCATTATTAGACGAAAGAATTCTTTGCACAAAGAGCATGTTGCGGGAGACAAGAATGATATAGTTTTTAACGTATAAATTCTCATTATGTGGTCAAGTCTAGACTGAGCAGATTCTCATATTTGGGGTTTGAGATGGTGGATTTTGGGATTTCTGGAGTTTGGATTGGTGGTGGATTTCGGATTTTTGGGTTTAATAAAGAAGATGACTTATTTGTTATTTTTTATTTTTAAGAGGTACATTTGATTATTTTTTTATTCTTCTTTATCTTATCTTTTGTTTATTTAAAAAAGATGTCAATTTAAATATTATAAATAACGTACTATAGTTATTTTTTCAAACGTTAAAAGTATTCAAGATTATTTTTAAAAGTAAAAATATATTTCTTACGTTTTTGAAAGATTGAACCATTTTTTTATTTTTCAACCATAAATCTTATCATTTTTTTCAAAATCTTCAAATTATTTTTAAATTCTACCAAACACGCACTAATTTTCTTACAAAGAGTAGGTGTCATCAATATCACGTTTGAAATGCAAATAATCCGTACCACCAAAAAACAAGTTTTCTTACAAAGAGTAGGTGTCATCAATGTCACGTTTGAAATGGAAATAATCCGTACCACCAAAAATAAGTACAAAGAAATATAATAATGCCCACGCCAAACACTCCCTTGCTATTCCATTATAAGTCCCTCGAATTGTTCACTCCCCTTCCTATTCCATTATAAAAGTCCCACGAAATCTTCACTCCCATCGACTCATCAAACACTTTACGTAACGCAACCATCATCAATGGCAAATGAAGGACAGAGCAAAACTTCAAGATGGTCCCTTTCCGGCATGACCGCTCTTGTTACCGGCGGCACTCGTGGAATTGGGTCTTCTTATCATTTTTTCTTATTTTCTTTGCGATTTTTTCTATAAATATTTATGGGTTTATTGAATTTGAATTTTTTTCATTTGATTTTGATGATGTGATGATCAGGCAAGCGACTGTGGAAGAACTTGCTGAAATGGGTGCAACTGTGCACACATGTTCGAGAAATGAAGCGGAGCTTAATGAACGGTTGCGGGAATGGAACTCTAAGGGATTTAAAGTGACTGGTTCTGTGTGTGATGCTTCTTCTAGAGACCAAAGAGAAGAGCTCATGGAAAAGGTCTCCTCGATTTTCAATGGCAAACTTAACATTCTTGTGAGTATTCCCCACTTAACTTTTTGGTTAAAACGCTGTTAATTACCTAAGTTAAAGCCATGTTTGATGTTTTACTTTGGTCATCTAACTTTTTAGTTTTTCGTTCTAGGCTACTCCATGAGTTTTTATTTTTTGTTTCAGTTTAAATAGTCTATGTGGCTCTGCTGAGCTATGGGAAATACTCACTTGGCTAGAAAAATCTGTTAAGTGTGTTATATGTTCGTGAAGCTGTGGAAATTCGGTTAAGATTTATAGTTTATGTATTTTTGTTTCTTTGAGAAGCACATCTAGAAAGCACAACTAGTCCAACAAGTCGCATTTTTGTCTGGCTAGGCGTTCGCCATGTGTTCTGTTTGCCATGCTAGAATTTCCATTACTCAATGCACATATTTAGAATAATTTCCTCCAAAAGTTAATTAGGAAAACAAGCATGTATATATGCGATGCTCATATTTATATTACAATGACTAAAGGCCTACAACTACAAGTTGTATGTTTAAATCTATAATTGTAGAATTGGTTCAGCCACTTACAGATGAAGTGAATAATTTTTCATAAATGTTGTCCTATGGAATCACTTTGCATCCATCTATACAGAACCACTGAACCAGTAATGTACTTCCAACGTAAATGATTGTTAACTCCTAAGTCCTAACCTTGGGGCTATCAGCATCACCTCATAATAAAACATGATTATTAATGACTATGTTCCCAATGTATACTATATTACTACCTATAACTTTTTTGTAAACTTCTCTATTTGTTTTACCTTTCCCTGTTTATGTTTCTACAAATATTAGCATGTATAATTTTTCCAACTATTTTTCTATGTCAGACCATTTCCTTCTCGGGTTCTGCCAACTCTATGATGGAATTTTTGTGAGATAAAAATTGAGGGGTTACCATCAGTATAAAACATTAATGTTATTGAAGCCTTGAGAATGGCCTCATAGGATCTTGTGTCTGTAGGTAAATAATGTTGGGACGAACATCAGGAAGCCAACTGTTGATTATTCTGCTGAAGAATATTCCAATATCATGGCTACAAACTTGGAGTCTTCTTACCATCTATGCCAACTTGCTTATAATATTCTTAAAGCTTCTGGCAACGGAAGTGTTGTGTTCATTTCCTCCGTTGCTGGTCTGGTGCACTTATTGTCCGGATCTATTTATGGAGCGACTAAAGGCATGTTATTCTAGTGAAATTACTCCTTCCATTACGCTAACAATTCACTAGAAATGGATGAAAGTTATATATTCGAATTTTCCATTCACAGGTGCAATAAATCAACTTACAAGGAATTTGGCTTGTGAATGGGCAAAAGACGGCATTCGTGTCAATTGTGTTGCACCATGGTATATCAAAACCTCTCTTGTGGAACATGTAATGTTTCTTTTCTTCTTCTTACTTCTATAAGAGTCTTAATCTTCTCATATTTGGACCATTATGATATTGACCAATCATATAACTGGGTTGCCTCCCTAGCTTTCGTGTTCATGAAACTGACAACTATTCAAACTTACACTGTTTTTATGAAATATGGGATTACTTTTACCCTTTAATTGAAATTTGGGTGGTCCTTTTTCTCACAGAGAATTATATTCCAGTTATTTGATCATATATAATGGATCTTGTAGCTGCATCGATCTATTTATCTGGGTCATGATCAATATAGGTCAGATTTTGCAGAGCTTCCTTAGAGCACCTCCAAGTCTCCAACAATGCTCTTTATTGTACTTATCCTAAGGAGTATCAAATTGTTCTATGAGTTATTCCTAATCTATCTATAATGTAGTATATTAAATTTCACTTCAGTTGAGAATTATTTTATGGAATATTTCAATAATACCCTTCCACAAATATATATTGGAGGAAGTCAAAGAGACTTTTTAACTCTTCGATGAAAGCCAAGGTGACTTGCATCAATATTTGTTGGAACATAAATCAAATTTTATTATGTGTTCATGTATTTGAAAATTTTAGTGGTCAATTATGTATTTTAATACTTAGATACATAAAATTAAGTGGATTCATATACTAGCTACATACATGAACGATATAGGAGATGAACGTAGTAGTTGATAGATACATGTACTAGGATAAATACATTCTTTGGAGGTACTATAAAAATTCATGTAATTTTACACATTTTGTAAGAAGTCAATTAAAAAGTAAAGTAAAACTTGGTCTGGAATTGTTCTTGCCCTCTCAAAGTAAATCTCCAATTTCTTACAAAGTTCTTGCTCTCTCAAAGTAAATCCCTAATTTCTTACAAAGTGATATCGAGTTTGTTTTCACTTCCAACAATATCAAAAATCAATTAAAGAAATGAAAAGATGAACTAAGAAGTGCAAAATATAAATAAAATGTTTACACCTACAACGTGAGTTGAAAATTATCTTCACCGCTTCTTTCTCTATCCACAACCCCCCATACGATAAAATTTATATATGAGAATTCATGACAAAAGAAAAAAAAAAAAAAACTGAAATTCATAAAGAACTCAAAGTCTCACTTTGTATTATTAATATAAAATATAATTTATATATAATAATTCACGATAAAACAAAAGAATATGGTGGATGCAAACCTAGTTTAATGAATTATGCATTTATGATTAATAGTAAAAAGATGAAAAACTGAAATTTCATAGGATGTTTCATTTGGTATTAAGATGCATATATCTTATGAAATGACCTCCACTGTTAATATACTCTTTTCCTCTATTTCTTGCAAATTTATTTCTATACCTCCAAACCATAGTAGAGGTCTCAAAATCTTCAACTCCGAATAAAGGTTAGGTGTGCTTTTAATTTTTGAAGTTCTTCAACTGAATTTTGTGATGAAGCATACTTTCTAAAATTTCTTTTTATTTATTTTTTCTGGTAGGGTTGAATGAATGTTGATTGTTTGAATTTGTTTTAATGCACTGGTTTTCTCTACGTGTCTGTGTGAAGCTCGGTATTTTTTCTTATTTGTTTATTTGGTTGAATTAGATTTGTTGGGCTTAATTGATGGCGATATGAAATTTATGGCATTTGCTGGTTTTCACTATTTTAATCTGCTTTAGAAATGGGTGCATTTGCTTGTAAAGTTTTGTTTATGTGATTTCTATGAATTTTGGATTCAATTTTATGTTGTTGTATAAGTCTTTTATTTAAAATCACAAATCAAACATGATATAGTCCAATGAATTTAAGGCAAGAGTTGCAAGGAGGAAAGAGATCATGGAAGTCTTCCTGAAAATTAGTTCAGAATACTAAGATAGCCACCAATAAAATTTGTATTTCAAAAGAATACTAAACATTGGAAACAATGGACAGCATTGGACATCATCAATAGGGCAAAAGAACATATATGGATTTGTGGAACTCTCAAAAATTGAGTAAAAATAAAAATATAAAAAAAAATCAGAAGCTGATATATAAATGTATATTTTTATACTATGTATATATGCATATATGGAAAGAGTGATAATCTGCTAAAAAAGAAGCTTGGAGGGTGTACACTTGGTTGGAAGTGTAAAGTGGGCAATGTAGAGAATTGTGGACGCTGCTTTATGTTAGTATTTTTAGTATTTAGATAGCATCGTGTAATAATATTCTATGTGCCATGAATTAATCGAAATTATAATTGTAGAGAAAGTGAAATTATATCTGAGCTTTTATTTTTCCTTTTGAAGATCATTTTTTCTTTTCATTTTCTAACTATTTATTTTATTGTCAAAATTCAGTTTTTTTTTTGTTGGTTGTTTATTGGGCTTCAGGTTTTTGAAGTTACATGTTTTGATTGATGGATATTACCTAGTTTTTAGTTAAAATGGCTTTGATTTTAGTAAGTTAGTGTATATACGTAGGTAAACATGTATTCCTCTACACATACCTTTGAGCTCTGCAAATGATGAAGGATATCCATTCAGATTCATGTGCATTGTTTTGCAATGGTGGCTAACAAGGCACAAAGACAAATGATACCTTATGTCGGAATATATCTCCCACAATATGTTTTCTCTAATGGGCAGTTATACATTACACTGTCAAGAGGAATTTCAATGCAAACGACGAAGGTTTTAATTAAATCAGATACTCATTGTATACATAGTTGGTCTCATATAATAAAAAGTCCATTTTTCATAAAAAATATATATATAAAAAAAATAACTATTAGTTAGAATTGACCGAACATTTCAACATAATATTTGTATGAGAATTTAGTAAAAGTTAATTCTGCTAAAAAGTTGATGAAATGTGTTGTTAAAAAGTTGATAAAAGTTGTAGATTCCATGAAATGTGTGGGTAAAATTAATTGTTGACTTTGACTCAAATGTTTATCAACTTTTTATGCAAAACCAAACAAATGCTAAATTAAGCTTATGGAGTTGATGTTATGAATTGTACGAGTTCTTAAAAGCTTATCTAAATTAAGAAAAATAGAATAGTTTAAATGTTTAATTATTACAAAGATAACATCGTTAGAGTGCCCAGAATTCTCGCTATCTAAATTAAGAAAAATAGAATAGTTTAAATGTTTAATTATTACAAAGATAACATCGCTAGGGTGCCCAGAATTCTCGCTACTGTCTCATTTTCTTCTTGCACAAACACCCTTTTGATTCTCGCTCTCACGATAATCTTAAGGAGTATTTGTATGGATAATGTGTTTTCCTAGCGACTTCTTGTTATTTAACCTTTCGAAGTTTACCTTTCTTGTTACTGTACATTAGTTTGAAGAGTATTTGAATGGAAGATAGGAATTTTCCCGTTGATTTTTTATCGCTGTGAATTACTGGATTTACTTGTGACTGATTAATATCTTAACAAAGATGATTCGTGGTCAATGATTTGATTACTTGTCTAATACATCCAACGTGCAGACTTAAGAAATACACTGAAACTCATCATACAATATTGAAATAGTTCCAAGTAATCTTGTGTAATACTCAAGTGATGTAATCTCCGTGCAATTTACCTTTATTATCACTCTGTGATAATCTGAATTTTATTGTTGGAAGATAGGAGTTTTCCAGAGTGCTAGAGTGGATCTTATGTTATCTTTTTGTCGGCATGTTGAAATAATCGGAAATTAGGTAAATAAACATCAAAACAACCTCTTTCTACCATATGCATGTGCACACACTTGCAACAGTTTATGGAATCACTTATACATGTAAAGCATGTTTAGTAGAGATGACCTGATAGTACTAAGCTCTCCTTTCGACTCGATTAGTGTATTATGGAAGATAAAGAAACTAAAATCTTTTTTATTATTGTCCACTCGTGTCCACTATGGTTAACAAACATGCACGTAGAGTAATCACTAGTCAATACCGTATTGTTGGATAGTTTAGGGAATCAGTGGAACTGCTGGGAAGAAAAACATCATAAATTGAGGGTGGGCAGCACAAGCAGTCTGCCTATGCATTAGATGGCCATTTACTCATGTCATAACAGCAAAACCAGTTCGATCCGATGTCAAGAACTCTGCCTTGGATGCCCTGGAGAACTTTATCATTGCATTTTTTTGTGGCCAGAATTTTATCACAAAATTACTCTATCATCTTTAGTGAGTATTGAATATTTCAGAATTCATGTTTCGAAAAGTTTTCAATGTTGACTACATAGACTTTGTTTTGCAGTTGCTTGAAAACAAAGAGTTCTTGGACAAGGTAATATCTCGAACTCCCCTTGGACGCCCTGGAGAACCACACGAAGTCTCATCCTTGGTAGCTTTCCTTTGTCTCCCGATTGCATCATACATTACTGGACAGGTTATTGCTGTTGATGGAGGAATGACTGTAAATGGGTTTCCTTAGGAGAATCATGAGGATAAGGTGCCCGTTGAGGTTTTCTTTAGTATATTCCCAGTTTACAATAATCGTTTGATTCCTAGAGCTGTTGTGCACATATGTTCTAGAAATGAAGCGGAGCAGCTCAATGAACGTTTGCAAGAATGGAATTCAAAGGGGTTGAAAGTCATCTTGTCTAACTTTTGGCCTTTTTTTTCCTTTCCCTGTAAATGTTTCTACAAGAATTAGCATGTTTTATTTATTTCCGACTATTTTTCTATGTTAAATCGTTTCATTTGCGTGATCTCCCAACTCTATGATGGAATTTTTGCGACATACAAATTGAGGGTTACCATCGGCATAAAACATAAATGTTCTTGAAGCCTCGAGAATGGGCCCATATGAACTTGTGTCTGTAGGTAAATAATGTTGGGACGAAAGCCAACTGTTGATTATTCTGCTAAGGAATATTCCATTCTGATGGCTACAAAGTTACCATGTATTCCAACTTGCTTAGAGCATTTTTAATGGACTCAATAGATTGTGGTTGACATTGAATTAAATGAGATTTAAATTCTGATTATATGGAATGAATGTAGACGGTGAAATCTAATTTTTTTTTTTTTTTTCAATGGGTTCTTTCTACAATTCAATAATATTGATTATGTGACATTTATTTTTTAAATTAAATTAAAAATAATAAAACTAACCCACTTAACATAATTTTAAAAAAACAAATAATTTAAAAAATTATCGACTCGTCAAATCTCATAGAACGCCTAGATGTAGAAGGCTACCACCTCATATCTTCTATTTTGTTGGTGTCATGTTAGTTTGACATAATGTTCCACATCGCAGATTGAAAATGTGTTTTAATAGGCGTTGTTTATTCAAGATGTGGTGCATAGTTTTTCCAATCCATTGAATGTATTAGAGATGCTCTTATAATCTTGGGTAAATAATCTTTGGGTCCCCGAACTTTCAATGACTACCATCCAGAAGTCGTTAACCTTTAAAAAACTCATGATCAAGGTCATTTTGTTAAAAATCGTTAGTTAGATCAAATAATAGTCAAAATTTCTTAAAATCTCCAAATTACCCTTTTGCAATTAAAACAAACAAAATAGAAAAACAAAAAAAAAAACAAAATTACAATAAACCCCTCTATCACTTCTTCTTTTTTTTCAACCAACCTCCAACCAACTAAAAATTGCAATCAACCACCCATCTTAAAACTTCCTCTACTTCAAAACTGCCGTCGCCCACCACCCACCGCCACCGGAAAAAGGAACCAACACCAGATCTGTTAATTTCTTCCATACTTTCTTCGTTAACTTTAGACGTGCATGACTTTCCTTGGGTTCAACTTTTTCCCCATTCCTGATTTTCCACTTTGAGAAATGGCAGATCATGTTCCATGTTAAGTTACTTATAGCAATAGAAGAATTCAAATTAGAGGGATTTGGAATATTTGCTAAAGAAGTTCAGTAATCTATCTTGGCTTGATTATTGCCTTCTACCCTTTTTATTGTAATTTAACAATTTGTCTTAAGGAAACACTTTATGTTCTTGGTCTTCCTTTCGCAATTGCAAAACGCGTCTCACAGATAGAACAGGTAATGTGCATTTGAGAAGTATGCTCTTAGATGCCATATCACACAATAAACTCTTTGCTTGATAAGTTTTTTGTATGAGATGTTTGGACTCTTTTTAAATGTGCAAAAAATAAGTAGGGTCTTCATAAATCTTGATTATGGATGCAGTTCCAACTCGGTGCAGATCTGGTGCTGGCTGGTTTTGTCGGTGGGTGGTGGACGGTGAGCGGCCACGATTTTAGAGTAGAAGAAGTTTTTTCGTCAGAGGTGTGGGCGATGGCGGTTTTGGAGTAGAGGAAGTTTTAAGATGGGTGTTGGTTGTAATTTTTTTTTAAAGAAGGGGGTTTGTCGTAATTTTTGTTTTTTTTTTAGTTTTTGGTTTGTTTATTTTTCTATTTTGTTTGATTTAATTTCAAAAAGGGTAATTTGGTTATTTTAAGAAAATTTTGACCATTTAACGGTCAAACTAACAATTTTTTAACAGAAAGACTTTGATCGCGAGTTTTTTAAAGGTTAAGGACCATGAGTGCTAGTCATTGAAGGTTCAAGACCCCATCATTATAAGGTTCAAAGATTCGGGACCTCCAGTGCTATTTATCCTATAATCTTCTAAAAGCTTCCATCAATGGAAGCGTTGGCATTGCACTGTGGTATATACGAGTGTTTTAGTGTCTGTTTGGTTTAGTATAAAAATTGAAGTCAAAATTAACAATATGGATGATAATTTGACACACTGCCCCGCATTATGTACCGGTTATTTGGTTAATTAGGGCGGGTCCTGGGTATATCTCTGCCCAACTCGCAGCTTCAAGGAAGGCCCCACCCCCAATTTATTTTTATTTTTTAAAAATATATAAAATGAACTTCAAATCATAATCTGAACTTCAAATCATAATCTTTGTTAGGAATTGGTTGAATGGGATTGAAATTTGGGTTGTAATTGTTAAATTATAAAGTTTAACCACCGCACTACAATCTCGATCTTGCATTTTTTCCCTACAAATATTATAACAAATTCATATTTTCTTAACCCTAACATTCTACATTCATAATCCTTCTTATTCCAATTCTTCCACCCAAACTTGTTTAATTATTTGTTTTCAAAAAAAAAAAAAAAAAAAAAAAAATTAACAAAGACAATTGGCGGGTCAATGGGGTGTTGGGATATTTTCTTAAAACTTGGTAGTCAAAACTGAAGATGTGGGTTTCCAAATGTTAAACTTCTTAAGTTTAAACTTGGAAAAAAATTAGGTCATTCGTTAACTATAAATTAACGTGGTTTATTATCTTTTGTAGTTATGACTTGAGGGTTGTTTGAGAAAAAAATTGTAAGTCTAGCATCCTAATTGTTTTTCTTGTTCTCTTTGTGGGTTATATAAAGAGTAAAAATTGGTTGGTGCGGTAAAGCTTAGAATATTATTTTTCTTGAGATATTTGGGGCTTTGGGTGAGTGAAATCTATATGATTGTAACAATTTTTCATATAGTAAAAGTTTTGACAGTCCGTAAATATTTTTCTATCTTTTTATATTTTTCTGTTTCATTATCTTTTTTTGAACAAGGATCTTGTGAGCAATGAAGGAATTGGTCTCAATTCTCAACAGTGGTATCAGAGAGTCAGGTCGTTCAAAGTGTTGGCGTACAGAAAAGATATGTCTATCAAATATGACGTGGAAAAATTTGACAGAAAAATCAATTTTGACTTGTGGCAAGTACAAGTCAATGATGTATTTATTCAGTCTAGATTGCACAAGGCTTTGAAAGGAAAACCAACCCCTGTTTCTGACAAAGATACTGAAAAATCCAGTATTAGCGATGAGGTTTGAGAAGATTTGAATTTGAAAGCTGCAAGTACGATACGTCTTTGTTTAGCCAAAAATAATCTTGCAAATATTCATGGAATATCTGTTGTAAAGGAACATTGAGAAAAACTTAAACAGTTATATCAAACAAAGAGTCTTTCAAAACGGTTGTGCTTGAAGGAATAGTTTCATTCTTTGCGAATGAATGCAGGTACAAAAATTTCAGACCATCTGAGTGTTCTCAATAGAATCGTTTCTGAACTAGAGGCTATTGGAGTTAAACTTGATGATGAGGATAAATCGTTAAGATTCATCTGGCCTCTTCCATCTTCCTATGAACACATCAAACCAATTTTGATGTATGTGAAAGAAACTGTGAGTTTTGAAAAAGTTACAAGTAAATTAATTTACGAAGAAAGAAGGTTGAGTGGTGGAAGTAATATTTCATCCGAAAATTCATTACTTGTTGCCGAAAATGGAAGAAGAATAACTCCATGAAAAAAAAAAAGTATCTTGTTAGAATTGTAGACAACTTGGTCACGTGAGAAAAATTGTCCAAAAGGTTCTAACCGCCGACATCGACATGCATACAATATGTCTCTCTTTATGAAAGACGATGATGTCGTTTGAGTAAATATCTACATCTTTGTGGCATGCGCTAGTTGCCATGATAGATGATGTGTTACTACTAGCGGGTCCACATTTACACATGGCATTGGCTTGATATTAATGTAAGGTGTGTGGTGGAATTGATGTCGATGGCTGATGAACTTCCAAGTAAGTCAAGCAAGGGAGTTGCACCATAATATTTCAACAAATTTATTCGACATGAGCCGATGAAATTCTTAGAATTCGTTAATTCTAAGTGATTATAATTATATGGTGGAATATGTTAATTCTCTGTTTGAGAATTAGAATTATCAAAGTTTACTGGTGTTTTTTTAAGTATTTATATGAAGAGTCGCACAAGAGATGATTGAGTTTTGACTCGCTTTTTGTCAAGCGTGGAGATTGCTAGGATATTTTCTCAAAACTTGGTAGTCAAAACTTGGAAGACATCTAGGTCAACTAAAATTGAACAAGTTTTCAAATCTTGGACTTCTTGACAAAGGTGTAAACTTGGAAGAAAATTAGGTCATTCGTTAACTATAAATTAACGTGGTTTATTATCTTTTGTAGTTGTTGAGGGTTTTCTCGAGAGAAAATTTACAAGCCTAGCATTCTAGTTGTTTTTCTTGTTCTCTTTGTGGGTTATATAAAGAGTAGAAATTGGTAGGTACGGTAAATCTTAGAATATTATTTTTCTTGAAATACTTGAAGATTTGGGTGAGTGAAATCTATATGATTGTAACAATTTTTCATATAGTGAAAGCTTTGATAGTCCATAAATATTTTTCTATCTTTTTATATTTTTCTGTTTCGTTATCTTTTTTTGGAACAAGGATCTTGTGGGCAATAAAAGAATTGGTCTCAATTCCCAACATGGGGTACCCAGTCCCGTCCCGTAAATTGGCGGGTCACGAGACGGGGCGGGGCCTACCCGTCCCATTGCCATTCCTAATCAACAATTATTTTTAACCGCACAACACATGTGCTCATATCTTTTATTAAAATTTTAACTATATATTTCATCGACTTTTATCAAAATCTTTAGAGCCTGTTTGAGAGTTTTTCCACCGATTTTGACCAGTTTTGGTGGTACCGTTTATGAGAGATTAGAAAAATCGGTACTTGTTAGTTTTTGGAACACCGGTTTTGGCTGGTTAAAATCGGAGTAGTGTAATTCTCAACCCCAAAATTGGTGATTTTTTGCCGTTTTTCAAATTATCTTTCAATTTTGTCCTCTTTAAAATAATTACTTTCAAATCTACCATAAACTAAAATATATACTCTATTCTCCTTATTCTCTTCAAATGTACATTTTGCATTTTCTCTCCAAATAATAATTATTTTTATGTGTTATTGAATTGTTTTTGAAATTTTTCGCAATCGAATATATATTTATATTTAAATTTTTACGTAGTTCATATTGTTTAAACATACTTACCTTTTTTAATATATGATTATATATGTAGTTTTATTCTTTAAAAAAAAAAAATTCACAACCGTTGGATAATAATCTCTCAAGCATAGGTTTGATTATTTTAAAACTGTTACTAAAACCACCCAAAATCAAACCTCTCATAAACGCTCAAAAGTGGTACTTTACAAAACTTTCATAACTGGATCCCCAAAACTCTCAAGCAGGCTTTTAGGAATTTTGGCACAAATGTTCCTAACGTATGCTCCTAGTGCCTTTTTGGTCTAGCCTTTCACTTTTGGCTAGGAACTTCCTAACCTACGCCATTAGGTGCAAAAATTGATCCATATAGACAGAGTTTGTCCAAAATATTTGTTAATTGTACGCGTGGTATGCACTCTTTTTTAATAGCGAAGGTAAATTTGTCAATTCTTAAATATATAATAAAAAATTGAAAAATTTATTTAAAAAAAAGAAGAAGAAGAATTGTCTTCTTCAACCGGCTTAATCTAAAAGTCAATGGCATGAAGACGATTCTTTTCTACTTCTTTTCTTTTAATTCTTTTTTAAAATTTTGTTTTTATTATTTATTTAAAATTGACAAATTTGTCCATATTATTAAAAGAGAGTATATACTACATGCATAATAAATAGAGATTTTGGATGAAATCTGTCTACAGAGACCAATTTCACGTCTAATGACATATGTTAGAGACTTCATAACTAAATATAAAAGATTAAGGATAAAAAACGCACTAAGAACAGAAGTTAGAGACCACTTCTGTCAAAATTCCAAATCTTTATCAAATAGGCCTTAGTCTTCTACCATTATGATATTGACCAATCATATAATCGAGGTGCCTTCCAGCTTTCATGTTCATGAAACTGATGGCAATTCAACATTACATTTTTTTATTTATATTGAAATGGAAGATTAATTTGACCTTTCAATTGAAATTTGTGAAGAGTTTCTTGTTAATAAAATAATAATTTTGTCTCCAAACTCTACAATTTTGTTTCGTAGAGACGAACTTTTGAACTTCTTGAGATAGTGCACAATTTGAGATTGTGAAGTTTCTATTAATCTTGCTTGATAACAAAGAGGTTAGCTAATTCACAATGAACGACCTACAAATGGTAGGCAAAATGAAGAAGCTCAACAATCGTAATTACACTACATGGTCGGGTTGATGTGCTTGAACTTGTGGGAGGTAGTTGGCATAAGTACTAGTATTGATTTTGAGAATTCATGTTTCAAATTTTATAATGTTATTCCATCAACTTTGTTTTGCGGCTTGCTTGAAAACAAAGAGTTCTTGGATAAAGTAAAATCTCGAACTCTCCTCGATTTAACCGGAGAACCACACGAAGTCTAATTCTTAATAGCTTTCTTTTGTCTCTTGATCGCATCTTAAATTACAGACATGTTATTGCTATTGATGGAGTGTCACAGCCGACTCTTTTAGTCTCAAGAAGACAAATGACTATTTTTTTCGCCAGTCGTGATAAATCTCACTATATTTGATTACCTTCCGCATTTTTCATTACGAGTCTAGACATGATCCGTTGCTCATTTTGCCTACAAAGCTTATTAGTGTGTAAACACTCGAACGTATCTCTGCGCTGCACTTGGTACCAAGGTGTTCACTTATTCGCAATGCACTCTCAATTCAGTTGGACCCGACTTAGCTAGCTTGCCAAGATGCTCATGCACAACATACGGTCCTCTCAAAGCATACTCAATGGAAGAGAACTCTTCTAACAACGTCTCAAAGCATTGAGGGTCGTCGCATGCACCACAACACAATCCTTGTGCTCTTCCTTCCTACGGGTATATTGGCTTATTATGAACCGCAATGCCCTTTATTGTGGGCCTCGCCCAAGTAGGTCAATCGATAATCCATTGCTAACTTGAAGTTCCTTCATAGCATACTCATTCCAACAATATCGGCATTTTCCATATTCGCCTAACTATGCGGCATCCGCATCTTTAGCCAACGGACCCCAAGGCAAGGTTAGAACCCATAGCCAAAGCACACGAGTTAGCATATGAGGCCTTTAAAGTGCTTTCTTCGATAGTTCATTCGGCTTAGAGATGTTACCATATCCTTAGCGTTGCCCTCAAGCATAGCAATGCTCTATCGATAACATCAAGCCTTTTTTAGGTGTCCAACGAAGGCCACGAAAGCCAACACCGCCCAATGAGTTCCCAAACTCAAACGAGTACTTTAGCTCTCTCTTGAGGTCCCTAAAGTAGGCCCTTAGTTGCCCTGCGGCCCCTAAGGATTGTGTATTTAGTGCATAAGGTTAGCCCATATACTGCCCCCTTCATTAGGACGAAAGCATGGAAGAGGCTGGTTGACTGCTCACCAAACATGCCTCCATTTATAATAGATGCGGAGAAATAATCGAAGTGACACCAATAGATATCTTTTGATTGAGAAATCATAACTTTCATAACTGGTGCTCCCGACCTCCAAATAATGCTTCGTTTGATCCGTAGCAAAGCTAACATCTTCAATATCAAGTCCACAAAGTTTCAGCCCTAACGGATATTGAATGTTCAATTATTGCCCTCGCAATATTTTGGAATTACGATAATGCCACTGCTTGACACTATCACCTTGGGCCTATACGTTTCATAACCAAACGGACTTTGATTGTCAACTGTCTTGGTAGGAAGCTTCATAAATCCTTAAGCAAGATCTCTATAAAACGGTTTCTTCAAACTCTATTTCTAAATTTCTCTGCTCATCGCACGAAGTTGTTGTCACTATGGCCAACCATAATCTCACGTCAAACCAACTTCTCCCATCATCCCCGATGGTCACGGATATATTAGCGTTAAGCTAAGATGTGATCCGTGACATCATCTTCCACTCAATTATGTCAATGATTCTGTCAACGTCCTCGTTGACATAGAGTACACTAAGAATTTAGTGTACGAGATCTCCACCTCAACCTTGTGCATCTTGCACGGTCTCACTTTTCTAGACTCTCAAACCAGTTTATCCATGAATCAACAATGCTGAATCAACTCAGAACCATACCATCCTATACTGGCTAGTTATTGCTGGTTGTTGCTGATGTAAGGTCTTCTAGCAAGCGTGCACGAATCCCTCTATGACACCCTCATCTACTCAAAGTTGTTGACATCCTCGAAAACACGCCAACATGAAAGAATTTTGGTTTGTCCCTCCCAAAAGTTTGGTGCACCCTGTTAGGTGTGGTTATCCTAACCAACCACGCCCCTTATAGCACCACCATGAAAAATCTTGGATTATCTTCGTCCCAATCTTCACCCTATGCTTAGAGCATTAGTTCTTCGACTCAATAGATACATATGTCCTTAGTGCCATCTATCACATACTGAATTGAAATCTATATTAAAGCTCACAACTTGGACAAAATTTTGAGCCCAAAGTTCTCTTGCTCAAAGCTTATAAATTTTGGAAGCCCTTGTCATCCATGTTTAACCCCTTCGAAAAGACACAACATGGTTCTCCCTAGGAAACTTAATTAACACAACTCAATTTCTACTCAACTTGTACCTTGCATGTCTGTAATTACTCTCAAATCATTAGCGCATTGCGCCTAAGAGTTCAATAGCCCAATCTTCAAATTTTACACATGCCTTACCTGTTCACTAATGCTCTCATGTCATTGGTGTCCAATGCCTAAGGTAGAGACTACGTGCCCTTACTAATTCTGTACATGCCTTGCCTATTTGCTAAGGCTCTCATGTCATTAGCGGTGTAAGGGCCTCTAACATCCATTCATCATAGCCCAAATGGAGGCTAGTCTAGTGAAAGCAATTTAATCAATCACTGGGTTTAACTCCAACTCCAGCATGGCAATTACCTAACCTCGCCGTAATTAGATACGGTAAGAAATCAATCGCTTAACTCAAATCGCATATCGAGAACAAGTAATCAACTTTTTTATTCAAGTTCGATCCTGAAACCTGTGAGGGCAATCGCTTTCACAACACTGAAAATGCCTCATTGCATCCATAAGGTGACTCTTCACCAATGTTATTAGAACCGGCTTGGCCCGATCAATTCAACCTGAAAAACCTAGAATCGGAACAGAAAAATCCTCTATTTAAAAACTCGTCCAAAAATCTATTGATTCGGCCGATTTTTAAGAATCCGTTGAACCGTTCCAATTTCACTGATTTTAAAAATCATTTATTTTTACAATTAATTGTAACTAATCACCGAATTCATCTCTTCCTCTGCACGAAATGGATCAAAAGAATGAAAAATCAAAAAATTTACGTTTGAGCAATTTTTGTGATTTCCAAAAACTTGTTTTTATTTATTGAATTTTTTGAAATATATATTTTTAATTTTTTAAAATCACTAGATCAACTCCTGGCTCGATCCTTTAAGCCTTAACCTCTCTTTTCCTAGTCAATTTTAAAACATTTCTCTTCACCATTCTCTTTGAACTACATCCTCCCGCCACTTGGAAAGTTCTCAACAAGGTGGTATATTACTACCATACGAAAAATTAATTGCATTCATCCGACATCGAAAGCTCGGTCTTCCACAAATGGAAGATTCCATACTGTGAACACTGTTTTAGATTCACCGTGACTTGCAGCCTCTTCGCAACATGGTTGCAAAGAATTTACTATCATGGCATCATTATCCACTCGACTAATCGACATGTCCTCACATGTAAGTCAAGATGTATGGATACGTTAGATTCTGCCTCTAGTACTTTTGAAAAAGGTTAACAATAATCTTCTTGGCCTTATCGACTCAAAGTTATCGACAACACAAGCTACTTCGGATAGCTAAGCTTCTTGCAGGAATATGAATGCCAACCAAAAGCTAACAACTTATTATGGACTCAATAACAAACTATCTTTCGTCCGAGACTTCTAATAGAGATCGATCAAGCTTAAACAAAATCACAATGTGTCGCTTATAGATCCCATCTGATGCTATCAACAAGCTCACCATAAACTAGATAAACTTCACCCAATCGTTAGTAACCAATAACCATAAACAATGCTACCATGCTTCACCCAATCTATAGCCGTTAACAATGTAGCGCGACAACGCTTTCGGAGCCAAACTGATGCACTATAAGCTCAATCTCTGAAGCCAACAATTTGCTGCTCTTATAGGGTTTCCAACTAATATTGAATCGATGCTCGGCGTCTATAAAATCATGCACAAGCTACAATCAGAACTATTGAAGCAGTTTAAATCTCACAACAACAATCTCTTACATTCGTGTTGCAAACCGGCACAATTCTATTTTCTAAATCTAGATTTCAACTGCCGCCATCTGACGAGTTCTTTCGGTCAATTCCATATTTCAATGGTATTGGGGTCTATACAAAATACTCTGATAATGCACAAATATGAACTCTGATACCAACTGTCACGGGCAGACTCTTTTAGTCTTTCAGCACAACTATTTTTTCGTTCGTGCTGCAGTAGT
The DNA here is from genome assembly GCA_023638005.1 of Forsythia suspensa. Classification (NCBI taxonomy): domain Eukaryota; kingdom Viridiplantae; phylum Streptophyta; class Magnoliopsida; order Lamiales; family Oleaceae; genus Forsythia; species Forsythia suspensa. The sequence continues at coordinate 29,395,139 of CM042674.1, read as the reverse complement.
CTCATTCTCACTATATTCGACCACCTTATGCCTTCTCCTTCACGAGTCTAGACATGACCCGTTGTTCATTTTACCCACAAAGCTTACTAGTGTGTAAACACTCGAAAGCATCATTGTGTCAAGACTTGGTTCCAAGGTGCTTGCCTATTCGCAATGCACTTTCAACTCTATTGGACCCAACTTAGCTAGCTTGCCAGCATGCTCATGCACAACATATGGTCATCTAAAAGTATACTTGATGGAAGAGAGCTCTCATATCTCTATCCGAAGCATTGAGGCTCATTCACTTACCCCACAATACAATCTTTGTGCTCAGATCTTCCTCGGTTTATCACAGCATCGCAATGCCCTTCATTAGGGCCTCTTCCAAGCAAGGCCAACTCGATAATTCATGGCTAACTTGAAGTACCTTTGTAGCATACTCATTCCAACAATATCCAAGATCTTGCCATATTCATCCAACTATGCGGCATCGCTCACGACTACATCTCTAGCTAACGACCCACGCGGTAAGGTTAGAACCCATAGCCAAAGCACACGAAAGTTAGCATATGAGGCCTTTTAGAGTGCTTTCCTCGATAGCTCATTCTCCCTAGAGGTGTTACCGTATCCTTAGCGTAGCCATCAAGCATAGTAATGCTCTATTAGTAACCTTAGGCCTCTTTCAGGTGCCCAACGAAAGCCAACACCTGCCGATGAGTTCCCAAACTCAAACAAGTACTTTAGCCCTCTCTTAAGGTGCCTAAAGTGGCCCTTAGTTGCTATTGCTAAGGATTGCACATTTAGTGCATAAGGTTAGCCTACATTTTGCCCCTCCGTTAGGACGAAGCACCTAAGAGGTCGGTCGATCGCTCACCAAGCATGCCCCCTTATAATAGATGTAGAAAATTAACCCAAGTACCAATACACGTCTTTTAGCCGAAATATCATAACTTTCATAACTCGGTGCTCCCGATCTCCAAATGACGCTACGTTTGATTCGTAGCGAAGCTTAAATCTTCAATATCAAGTCCACAAAGTTTCAGCTCAAATGATATTCGACCGTTGAGTTATTGCCCTCACAATATTCTGAAATTACAACAATGCCACTATCAACTTCGGACCCTACGTTTCATAACCAAACAGACTCCGATTGTTGTCTTCCTTTGTAGGAAGCTTCCTAACTCCTTAGGCAAGTTCTCCATAAATTGACTTCTCCAACTTCTATTGCTAAGGTTCACTGCTCATCACACGAATTTGTTGCCATTATTGCCAACCATAATCTCATTATTATTCTAAAAAGACAATTCTACAATTATTCTTAATTTTAAAAAAAAAAGAAAAAAATGAATGGAGTGCGAGTGGTGGTGGTGATGGCAAATATCGGTCAAGTTGGTCAGTAGTGGCGGTGCATATGGCGCGGCCAAGGATCTAGATGTAAGGCGACGACTATAGAGAAGGCAACAGGCCGGCCATTACCATCCACAACGTCGGTGATTTTTGGAATGCGAGGCGGGGCGGGGGCGGAGATTAAAAAATTCCTAATTAATTTATTAATATTATTTTTTATTTTTTAAATACGATTTACATTTTAAAATATAAATATAAATAAAAAAAAAAGATTCGGTGGGGACTATGATCCCTGCCTCCGACCGCCTATCGGTGAAGGTTGGAGTATTCTTCAATCCCTAGGCTATTAGAGCGATTATTTTAGGATATGGATGTTCAAATTTTTTTATATATATATATTATAAAGGATACGCTCGCTTTTTAAGAAAAATGATTAAATCGTTATCCGTATAAAAAAAATTTGTTCATCTCTTTCCGAGGAAAAAATTTATCTTCATTTTTTGCTTAAATTATTATCCAGATAAAAATTTATTCAGACATCGCTTCCCCCCAAACAAGATAAGACAAATTTTATCTATTATCTTTATATTTATCCATATACCAAACGAGCCATTGAAATTTTCCTTCACTATATATTGGAGTCCTTTTAAAAGTGAACTCTCGCGCATTTTAACTCATTACTCTTTTCCAAAGTTTAAACTCATTTGCTAGGAAAAAATTTAAATAGTTTCTATTCTCGTTGTGTTTATGATTGAGAGCAAACAAGCTCGAAATCTTGGTACACGTGATTAGTTTACCATAATCGCTCAAGAGATGGCAAACGGGTTGCCAACCGTGAGCCGGATCACACTTGAAAACTCGGCCCGCCACCCCAACCCGATTTTGCGCAGATTTTAATATGTCAGCGCCAACCCAACCTTAATTTCTTTTTCTTTTTTTTTTTGAATAATTTTTTTTACTAGAAAGATAAACAATATATTTATTTAAATCTCATTTCTAACATGCTCTTTGACATGATACTTACACAATTTTTATACATTGAGAAATAAAGAGTATTTGAAATTAATTCAAACACATCTTTCTTAAGTTGATTACCAAGTTGACAACCAACATAATAAGAAGTGAAGTTGCTTTTGGACAACAAGATATAAAAATAAGAATATTGTTATTATAATTATAGCAGTCTTACAAAATTAATTTTAATTTACATTTTTAAATAAAATTAGTAAAAAAAAAATAGAAAAAGAGCTAAATTTTTAAAATTGTCTTTGATCATATATATTTTCTTTGTACTTACAGAGTTATATATCTTTATTAGTACAATTTTCACATTGTACCCACGTATAGAGATGAAAGAAAAAGTTTTTACTAATAATTGTATTAACCAACATTCCCTCCTTTAACTATTCACAAATTGAGTGATTACGAAAAAAAAATCGGGTCAATCCAGTCCAATCCTTCAATTTTTACATATTTACACTTTGGTCCCCAAATTTCAATTATCTTTCAGTTAAGTCCTCCAAAAATTGTATCTTAGGTCCTTCAACTTTTTACATCTTTATACTTTGGTCCCCAAATTTTCAATTATCTTTCAGTTAAGTCCTCCAAAAATTGTATCTTATATCTTTCAACTTTTTATATCTTTACACTTTGGTCCCAAAATTTTAATTATCTTCTAATTAAGTCATCAAAAATTGCATCTTAGGTGTGGTAACATATGTGTTACCCGTGTTAAATTGATTTTAATAAATTAAGAAAGAATATAGGGTAACAAATACAATAACATATATGTTCCATCAAGAAAATATTGTTTTTAAAAATATAAATTGGAAAAATTTGATTTTAGACCAAACTAATGTATTTTTTAAAAAACATTTACATATAGATAAATCATAAAATAGCAATTGTATTTGTTGATATTAAAAATGAAAAAATTAAATATATTATTTTTATTTAACACAATTCGTAATTCAGAAAATTATAGAAGGATATAATTTGCTAAAAATTGATTTTAATAAAATTGAGTAAGTAACATAGGTTAACAAATATGGTAACATATATGTTACCTAATTGTAGATGAAATTAATGTACTTTTTAAATACATTTACAAGAATATAAATTATACAATATTAATTGTACAGAAAATGAAAAAGTAACATAGGGTAACACATGTATTACCCGTGTCAAATTGTTGATATTAAAAGTGATAAAATTAAATATATATTTTTTTTAATATAATTGGGAATTTAAAATTGTAGAAGGATATAATTTACTAAAAATTGATTTTTATAAAATTGAGTAAGTAACATAGGTTAACAAATACAGTAACATATATGTTACCCAAGAAAAGTATTATTTTCAAAAATGAAAATTGGAAATATTCGATTTTAGAATAAATTAATGTATTTTTTAAAAATATTTACAAGAATATAAATTATAAAATAGCAATTGTATTGTAAATGAGCAAGTAACATAGGATAACATATATGGTAACACATGTTATCCGTGTCAAATAGTTGTTTTTAAAAGTGAAAAATTAAATATATTATTTTTATTTAATATAATTCGTAATTCGTAAAATTGTAGAAGGATATAATTTGCTAAAAATTGATTTTAATGAAATTGAGGAAGTAACATAGGTTAACAAATACGGTAACATATATGTTATCCATAATTTTTTAAAAATTAAAATTAGAAATAATTAATTTTAGACAAAATTAATGTATTTTTAAAAACATTTACAAGAAGAAAAATTATAAAATAGCAATTGTATTGAAAATGATGAAGAACGTAAACATGTGTTAGCATTGTGAAATTGTTTATATTAAAAGTGAATAAATTTAATATATTATTTTTATTCAACATAATTCATAATTCAAAAATTATAGAAGGATATAATTTGCTAAAATTGATTTTAATGAAATTAGGGAAGTAAATAGGTTATCAAATATGGTAACATATATGTTACCCGCTTAAAAGTATTGTTTTCAAAAATAAAATTAGAAATATTTGATTGTAGACTAAAATTAATGTATTTTAAATACATTTACATGAATATAAATTATAAAATAGCAATTGTATAGAAATTGAGGAGTAGCATATGGTAACACGTGTGGTAACATATGTGTTACCCATGTCAAATTGTAGATATTAAAAGTGAATAAATTAAATATATAATTTTATTTAAAATAATTCATAATTCGTAAAATTATAAAAGATATAATTTGCTAGAAATTGATTTTAATGAAATTGAGGAAGTAATATAGGTTATCAAATATGGTAACATATATGTTACCCAAGGTAAAAGTATTGTTTTCAAAATAAAAATTAGAAATATTTGATTTTAGATGAAATTAATGTATTTTTTAAAAACATTTACAAGAATATAAATTATAAAATAGCAATCGAAATGAGCAAGTAACACATAGTAACATATATGTTATTAGTATAAAATGTTGTTTTAAAATGAAAATTGAAATATTGATTTTAAATGTAAAGAATGTATTTTAAAAATTTATAAAAATAGAGAAATGGTAAAATATTGATTTTAATGAAAATGAGGAAGTAACATATAGTAACGATATGTTACATGTGTAAAATGTTGTTTTAAAACTAAAAAAAGTTGAAATATTAATTTTAAAGAAAAATAACGATTTTTAAATAATTATAAAATATTGATTTTATTGCAAATGAGCAAGTAACACATAGTAGTAACATATATGTAATAAGTATAAAATATTTTTTAAAATAAAATTTGAAATATTGATTTTAAATGAAAATAATGTATTTTTAAAAATTTATAAAAGTAGAGAAATTGTAAAATATTGATTTTAATGAAATATAAGGAAGTAACATATATAGTAACATATATGTTACCTATTAAAAATATTGTTTTTCAATGAAAAATTAACACATTAATTTTAAATGAAAATAATATATTTTTAAAAAATAATAAAATGAGTAAATTATAAAGTATTAATTTCAATAAAATGATGAAATAACACATATGTTACTCGTAGAAAATATTGTTTTTCAAATGAAAAAATGAAAATATTGATTTTATAAAAATATCAGTATTTTTAAACAATTATAAAAAAAAAATTGTAAAATATGATTATAATTATTATTATATTTAAAATAGTATACAAATATGATAGTTGGTGGTTGTAACACGTGTTAATCTAATTTAAATTAAAGTAACATATAGTTAATATCAGAATTTAAATTAAAGTAACATATGTGTTACCATAATTTAAAATAAGATACAAATATTTATTTTGTCTCGCTTAGGTGAAAATCGAGTTGAAAGTCAAAGATTTAATTGAAAGTGTATTTATTTTGACCACTAAAATTGTAATTATTTTGGTTACTAAAATCAAAGATTTGGAGGACCAAACTTTGAACATGTATATATAAAGTTGAAGGACCTAAGATACAATTTTTAGAAGACTTAATTGAAAAAATAATTGAAAACTTGTGGACCAAAGTGTAAATATGTAAAAGTTGAAGGACCTAAGATGTAATTTTTGAGGACTTAACTGAAAGATAATTAAAATTTTGGGACTGAAGTGTAAAAATATAAAAGATTAAGGACCTATGATGTAAGTTTTGTATGACTTAATTAAAATATAATTTAAAATATAAGACTAAAGTGAATATTATATAAAGTGCATGACTACTACTATAAAATAAATAAACGCTACATCATAACGCCAACTCATAATCATAATTTAATTTAAAATAAATGCCACGTCATCATCGTAATTTAAAATATTGTTTTTAATAAAATGATGATTTTTTAAATTAAACCATGAAAATAAGATTTTTTTGAAAAATTAAAAAAAAGGTATTTTTCAATTTTTACAAAAAGAGAGCTTTCATTAACTTGTCATTCAATAATAAATATAATAAAAAGTATATAAAATCGAAAATAATATTTTATAATAAAAAAAAAATGACAAGATTTTAAAAAATATTTTATTTATCAGAAGATTTCATGAAATTTTTTATTATTTTTAGTTTAAAAATTGGGTCCAAATGGGCACGAGTGACATTGAAAGAAGCCTCTAAGAACAATGCGATCCAGCTCAAGGCCTTTAACTGGCTACCAAATAAAGAACGGGAAAATGGTTCCTAGTTCCTACCTACTTTTACCTAACTATATTTATAACTAAAAAAAGGGTTGAAATATGTAATAAATATTTATAAAAGCATTCTCAACTCAAATTTTAATAAATTTTAAAATACATATAATTCTAAGAATCTCTAACTCAGATTTTAATAAGTTTTATTAAAATATGTGTTTCTAACTTGGATTCTAATAGAAACTTTTGAATTCAAAGTGTCCCCAATAATTCGTAAATTTATAAAAAAAAATTATTAACTAGAAAGATTTTAATAGATTTTAGTGTCTTTTGAACTCATAAATATAAATATCAAATTCTTTAGAAATTCCACTAAAACCCTTATAATTTTATAGATTTGAGTAGATTTCAACTCATAACTTGTTTTATTATTTTTATTTTTAAAAATTCATATTAAAATTTTGTTCACAATAAGTTATTAAAATAAAAGATCACAAATATATGTTACGAACTCCGTAAAATGAATTTTTAAATTAAAATTTTGTTCACAATAAGTGATTAAAATAAAAGATCACAAATATATGTTACGAACTCCGTAAAATGAAATAATTAGATTTATATTTATGATATAACAATATTGTTTTAACGAAATTCTTTCATTATTTTAATCCACGCAACATTATCTTGTTTTCACATTACTGCACACTCAAAACATCTTGTTCATTAAAATCCTACAAAAACTGTAGTTTGGGCACCAACTTCCCAAAAAAAAAAATTAAAAAAAAAAATCTATTTCTAACATATTGGGAGACAATGCATCGTTAAATAACTTATTTAATTTCAAAACCAAAACACATTATATTCATATAAATTTATGAGGTGTATTCAATTGTGACAATTAAAGAGTTTTGTAAATGGGTGACTCTTGTGAAATTTGTAGACTTTTAATAAACTTGTTTAGACATTAAAGACTTTAAAAGCTTTTCATTTTGAAAATAATACATTTTAAGCTAAATACTTATTTACAATCATTTCTTGTCCAAATCATCTACAAAATATGTAATTAAGAATTCAAAGTGATAAATTATATTTTTCATGTCAATAAAAATATTTAATATTTTTTTTTTAATCACCCCAATTAGATTAACCAATAATCTAAATATCAAAAACTAATAACATTTTAGTAATGTTCAATAAAAAAAAAATCAAATAATTTCAACATCACTCCATATGTCAGCTGCTATAGTAGCCATCCGTTCATTAGCATTGTCTCTTTCTTGTTCTTGACTCTCAAAAATGGTCCAAAATCATCTCATTCGCTAACTGATGAAGATGGCGAAACTTCATATCAAATTTAGCTAAAAATTCATTAGAACGACGCTCTTTTGAGTAGAAAATTGTGTAATCATACACTAGCTAACAATTGCTCCGCTTGTGAACAGAGGAGTTGTTTTGAAAATGTAAACTGTGATTTAAATATATTAAATATCATTTCAAATACGCTTCTCAATGAAACATGACGAAGATTAAACAACTTATTTGCATTTTCAGGATCATGACATTGACCAACAAAATCTTGAAAATGATAAAAGATACCTCGAAAATATTTATGTATCCATAAATCTCCTAATACAAGAACTCTAGTACTATTTTTCTAGAGATTTATGTATCTTTATATCCCCTAATACTAGTACAATATTATTGATTCTATAAATTTGACCTATGAATTCATCTTTTTATTCATTTGAACTATATGAATTTTCATCAAGAGCCATTACATGATAATTAAGACAGTTTCTACATATTTCTCACCCACCCTGTCAGCACAGTGATTGCATTTTTACATAAAACTAGAAGGAGAAAGAAATATTTTTGCTCATAGTAAAAATTTATTAACAGATGCAAAGTATACTGCAATTGTTCTATAAATCTTATTATTTTTTTCATTTCAACTGTAGGGTTTTCATCAAGAAACAATACATGAAGATAAAATTAATTTCTAAATATTTCTCACACAATGTATCTGCACAATAATATTTTTTCTAGTAAAATTTAAGCAAGAACCCTATTTTTGCTCATTCGGGGGCGGATTTAGTGTGGGGGCGATCGCCCCACGCTAATTTCAAAATTTTTGTTTTGTTTTAATAATTTTTGAATTTTATAATTTTGCCCCCACAACTAAATAAGATCTTTATATGTAGATTAACTTACTCGGAAACGCTTGTACCTTTAGAAGTAAAGTTTACCATTTGTTTGAGCAACTGGTTCAAGTCTCAAAGAATGCTATTTTTTAATTTTTCTTTCAAAAGTCGTGCAATTAATCTCCAACTTTAAAAAATATCTTTTAAATCTTCAATCTTTAGTTCCATTTGTACATTTCATTTTTTTACATAATTATATAAATTTCAACACTAATTTTTTTCACGCTTTAGAAAGATAAAATTGGCAAAATATTATGCTTAACGTAATCTTTAGACCATAATATTTCTTGGATTTTCAATTCCAAAATTTGAAAAAAATAAAACAAATTAGTAATTTGAAATTACCCTTTCCTTTTTTATGAACAAATCTAGTGAAAATATAGTTGAGTTTTTTAATTTTTACTTAATTTGAATATAATTTTTTTATTCACTTATGGAAAATAGCTTTTTCTTTTATATTTTGTTTACTTTATTTTCATATGTATATACATGAGTAATTATGATTTTTAATTTTTTTACATTTTTATTTTTATTTTTATTTTTATTTTTCAAGTTTGGTTTAATTAAAACTTAATATTTTTTATAAACAAAATATTGATTCTATTTTTTATTTTTTATTATTTTATTCTATTTTTATGTACAAATAATTCAAAGTCGGCTATTTTTATAAAATATTTTTTAAATAAAATAAGTAATTTTATTGTTTTATTTACATATCGTTATCTCTATCGGCCACCACTATGTGCCTAATGCATTACACGCCATCAAGCAGTTGTCATCGATCAAGACTGTAGTCCCGTTAAACGCCATAACACCCCACAAACTAAAATTCCTAGCCTGCCCTTGGGAAACAATTATTAACAATTAACCAAGATACTAAGGATTTTAACACAAACTAAGAGTATTCAAACTCGAAGCTTATGATAGTAAAATAAATTGCCTATAAACATAAACTACGGGAACCTTCATCTGATCTCTCTTGCCTTTTTTGTTCTTCTTCTTCTATTTATATTTTTCTTTCTCTATCCTCTAATTCAATTTGCATGAAAAAAATTTCTTACGTAAATGGAAAAGATACGAAAAACCTAGGAGTAAAAAAACAAGGCGATCTTTTTGGGGACTCCAAAGGCCCTCACAAATCTCACTGGTGTACTACTGAGATTTTTTTTTTTTTTTTTTATATATGTTTTCTATTTATACTTTACACCAAAAATTTTCTAGAAGTTTGGTAAATAAAGAATTTTCTAAATGTCATTCTCAATTTGAATACTCTATAATTTATAGACTTCTAATAAAATTTACTTTTAAAGACTTTCTTAAAGTCTATAAAAGCATCTATTAAATATAATCAATGTCTTTAGTGAGTCATAAAAATTTATATTGAATACTCTTAAAAAAATTTTATACTTAAAAGTCTTTAGAAGTCGTAATTGAATACATCTCCCTTAATAAGTTAAAATATACCAAAAAAAGTCAATTTCAATATTTCAAATCCGTGATAATCTTTAAAAATCTATAATATATAATTGTATTAAAATCTTATTAATTCTAGGTAGAATTCTATTCAAATACATAAGAATTCATAATATGAAGAACTTTATTAAAATCAGTCAAGACAAACCCTTAATGTGGTTAGATTTAAAGTTTCTCTCCAATATATAATCTTACAATTTTTCTACTACTTACTTTTTTATAAGACGGATTCAAAAATTGTATTCCTTTTAACCAACACAATACTCAAGGCAAACAAATGTTTCATTGCCGACGACTTCACAATTCTAAAAATTGAAAGTTTGAAAAATAAGATTGAATTTCATCTACGATAAGGATTTCAGTAATTTGTGAGTTAAAGTGAAATTTCTGTATTAGCGAGACTCCTAAATACAAATATCTATGTATGAAATTAAATTAGTATATGTTGAATCTTTGAAATGATTGTGACTCAACGATTGACAATTGTATCGTGAGATTTTTTTTTATATTAATGGTCACTTCATTTTCGAAGTGGTCATATTTTCTTAAATTGTGACCTCATATTTAAGTGACACTCATTAATGTTGTCGTAAACCTTGTTATCTTCTTTTGTTCGTCTTGAATGGAGATGTTGACACATCGTTGTATTGAGATAGATTATAATTGTGAATTTATTAATTATTGTTACTTTTGATTAATTAGTTTATTATGACACTTAATCGCAAATATATTGGCACATTGACGTAAGAAAATCTCACCCCATCCGCTTGGGGACTATGAATAATTGCGACTAGCAGTTGTCGTGATTGTTTTCATTCTCCTTGTTTTGGCATAGATAAATGAACATGCGAATTACATGAATTTGATCTGAGAAGTAGCCAAAATTGTGACTTGAATATTGGATATATAGATATGAAATTTTGATAAATACGTGATTGTATTTTTTTCATTTTTTTTTTTTGTGCCCTGAATTTGTTTATGTGACCTTAATATTATTTTTTCTTATTGAAGTTTGTGTTTTACGCATCAATGGAAGAGTCTCATCTTCTTAATTTAGATGGGGTCTTGAATTGGTAACTATGTAATGTGTAAATTTAGGAATCCCATTGGAGAGAAATTATGTAAAATAATGATGCTAAGATAATAATAATAAAATCTACCCATTATAATTAATTAATTTTCAAAATAATTCCTCAATGACTTGATTTTTCAAAGATAGAAAAGTAAAAGAAGAGTTTGTCATGTTTTCTAGTGGAGTTTATGGAACTTGAATCCCACATCGATGTGCGGGCTGTCATTCATGCGCTTTATATGGCCAGGCTTCTCCAACCACATTACCAAATTATACTTGGCTACAAAGTCTCATGACATTGATATCGTAGAATGTACCATGTCTTCGTCTCTGCTACCACTTAGTGGTGTATAAGCACCGCCGACGTGACGCCGAGTCGAAAACGAGTGGTTTGTCATGGTTTCTAGTGGAGTTTATGGAACTTGAATCCCACATCGGATGCGGGGCCCCTTTGTGCGGTTTATATGGGTTTGGCTTCTCCAACCACATTACCTAGCTTTGAATCGACTTTTTCAAGCCCCATGACAGTAGCTGTGCCTATTTTTCTCAATAATAGAATAAGAAAGCATTCATTGATGAAAAATGAAATAATCCTGCAAATAAAATTGAAAAGTGGCATTATTTTGTTGTTGTCCAAATCTGTGTTTAGGGTAAAATCAAAAATTATGTTAGGATGGGTTGAAATTAAATTGGTGTAGACTAATATATAAAATTTAGTTCTCCCATATTTAGGGTATGTTTGTGAGTTTTTTTCACCGATTTTGATCAGATTTGGGTGGTATTATTTATGATAGATTTGGAAAATCGATGGTTGTTAATTTAAACCACTCAAAAATTTGGGTGAATTTCTTCATCACCCAAATCTCGTGTGATTTTGGCCTTTTTCAATTTTTTTTTTTTTTAAATTTGTCCCAGAAAATAATTATTTTCAAATCTAATTTAAACTTAAAATATATACTTCATTATTCCTCTTCTTCAAACAATAATTTTTTTTATGTATTATTAAATTTTTTTGAATTTTTTGTCAATATATATTTTCATTTCTATATATTGATGACTCAAATATGATCTTTTAATAAACTTTAATCGTAAGTAATTAATTATTGGGTAAACTATGTAAAACAATATTGAATTGTAATAAGACATACACATTTACTCCATATTGTTTACACATAACTACATTTTTTTAATATATGGACATTCGTGTAAATTGTAATTTTATCCTTTTAAAAAGTTTCATAACTACTCGATAATAAACTCACAAATACGAAGCTCACTCGCTTTAAAACTCACTACTAAAACTCCTACAATCTATTATATTTTGTATTAAAACTTTGTCAAATTGGCTTTAAGTGTACTTGTAATAGACAGTTACTTAAAACGGTATTTTGGAAAGTTTTTCTTGAAATAACATTAAACTATTGTATAATATTGAAAATTAATATAGAGTGGCTGACAATCCTTTCGTTAATAAATGGTGTGAACCTTTTCAAAATATATATTATATTTTGAACGATGATTTTGCTGACCTTTTGACACCATAACATACACAAGTGACGAGTCCTTTCAAATGAAATGTTAAACAATTTGAGATATGCGTGACCACCATTTCTTAGAAATGATTATGATTTTGCTATCTTTTCTTCAATTAGGAGTATGTCTTTAGGGTACACGAAAAGAACCGGAAATCAATCGAATTGAACTCAATTAATTGGTTCCGCTCGATTCTATGTAAGTATTAAACAGCTTTTGATTATTGGAATTGACAATTGATTGATTCTAGTTCTAATTCTAGACTCATAAGCGGTTCTAATTTGTTAATTAATTTTTTCTAAATTTTAATAATTAATAGCATTGATATTGTATGTCAATCATCTCGACCTAATCAATTAATTTTAAATCAATTATTTCATCAAACTTTATTTCTACCAAATCAAAATAAATTAATATTTAGTGACAGATATTTGCATAATTATTTTAAATTTTTAATTATGAAACCAAACTAAACCAAACCGTAACCATTTGGTTCGGTTCCATAATTTCCTATACAACCAATAGTTTTATTAAAAAAATAACCATTGATTCTTAATTCATTTGATTATCTTCAAAATCAAACTAAATAAAACTACGCCCACCCCTAATGTTACTTAACAATTGTTATAACAACTTAGACCGAATTTAGATTATTATTAAAAATATTGAATACGCCCATTTACAAAAGACATAATCCAAATTTTCAATTATGTCTTTGCAAATGGCATATTAGATATTTTTTCAATAGTGACCCAAGTTTTAGTCTAAATTGTTGTCCAAATGAACATTACACTAAAATTAATACATTGATTAGAAGAAGAAAGTTTTGGAGTAGTCACTTCACGATTATGGACATTATGCGAATATGGAAAATTGTTGTAAAGAAAATGAGATCACGATTATTATTATTATTATTATTATTATTATTATTATTATGAAGAATATGGGACTTGAATTATTGTGATGATAACATGCATTGTTAATTTATTATTAGAGAACTTATCATTATTTGTAAGAAAAATGAGACTACGGCACTATTTTTCAACATATTTTATGAGGTTTCAATTTTCAAATACTTGGAAATACCATATTCTCTATCAATTTTTCATATATTTTATATTTGGCATCACTAATTTTCGCGCATGTTTGATAATGCTGAAATTATTTTTTAAATATTGAAATTATAAGTTGTTAGTGAATATATGACTAGAAAGATGTTTGTAAGTTTTGAGTCTTATGAAATGTGTAGATAAAAAGATGTTTCGACCATCCGAAATTATAATTTAAGAACCTCAAACATGTGCTTATAAGTAGAATCAATAACAAACACTTAATAGAAAAGCGCTTATCCTCTCGGCTGTAATTATTGTTACCGGTCCCGCATGTGTTTATCACAATGTTAGATGCCAATAGCAATTAACGGAATTTCTCCATTTCTCCTTCAATGGAATGGTGAAATTCCAATTATGCCCTTCACTACCGTTTCATCCATACATTTTTCTTTCCAAGAAATATCTTCTATCTTCTTCACCGTAGAATCAATGTCGGTGTAGAAGTGGATCCCTTTCAATCGGAGCATAAGTTGGAGCCTCGTGATTACTAGATCAAGTAAAATCTCTCTCCTTACTCCCGATTTGTGTACTTTACAATTTTCTTTCCACTTATGTACACAAATTCAATCGAAGGTTAGGAATTTGTATATCTGGTAGCCCGGTCTTGTTCTCTATTGTCACTGCATCATACGTATTTGGGTCTTGTTATTTATCCTCGAACATTTTTTTCCCGTCCAATTGTATTCTTATATTTTAGTTTATCGTTCAAAAATAAAGAACACATAATGTGTATATTAATTTTTATTAGTATTTTATGTTAAAAAAATATAATAATGTTGTTTCAATGTCATAAAATTATATACGCCATTTTGTTATTTATTTAACTTAGTTGTTATTCAAGTTTTTTAAATCATATAGCAATTACATATACTTAAAGTGCAATAATTTTATATTTTTCTATTATGAAAATTTTAATTGACACAACAATAGTGATATATTTAAGATGATAAATTAAATATTATTTAATAAATGTACCAGACTCATTTGTAAATTATGAATCCAATTACAATTTTCTCTAATTAAAACTAAGAGTATGTTTGTCTTTTTCATTAAATATGGACCAATTGTGTACCAAAACACATAGAATTGATCTTTATGCAAAAACAAACGTTATAGATCATTTTGCATTGAAGACAAAGGTTATGGACCATTTACACCAATTTTTCTAATAAAATTTTACAATAATATAAGTAATTTTTTTCCAATAGTGGAAAAAAAAGGAAGTAATTAAAATTTTCTACAATAACTTTGTTTATTTAATAACAAAAAAAATCATGAAAGTTTTATTTATAATCAATCATAGTTTTCCTTCTTTACTACATGATGGGTCAATTTTTCTCTTCACTTTCTTTCTTTAATAAACAAAAATTTATTTCATAGAGGAGTAAAATATATATAAAATTGGGAATCGTATACAAAAAAAATCAAAAAATCAAACTAAAATATACAAAACAATATAAATATTACACAAATGCTAAAAAAAATTACAAAACACCGATTATTTGGTCGCACTTTGCGCTTGAGTGGTTCATGGTTGGTATCTGACACTCCACACTCAAAGGTCGAACTTTGTAGTCACCGGTCGGGAAGAAAATAAATGGAGTTGGTCACCGGATTAATGTATTTAGGGCTAATTTCGACTTATTGAAGTTTGAATGTGAAAAATGGAGTGAGAATAGATAAAAGTATTGCAATCGATTTAATACTAAAGTTATCAATTTGGGACCATGTTCATCTTCGCCGAATTGAATTAGATTATATCAATTTGAATTAAAATTGAATTAGATCAAATTTTAATTAAATTAAAATAATTTGAGTTGATGACTTGGGTTTGAGCCATTTTGAATTGAGGTTATTTGGATTTTGGATTTAAAAAATTTCAAATCAAACACAAACTACTTTCAAAATAGACACGGACTATGTGTATACAAAAAAAATATTTGGCTTTATTTATTGGATTAGGGCTGAGACTGAACCAAGCTACTTGGTCCATATCCGTCCCCAGTGCCATTTATATGTATGATGTAACAATATTTTTTAAAACAAAATTTATAACGCCAAGTATTTTAACATATAGTCTCTTTCATCATTTTTAACCAAATAACATTTTCTTGTTTTCACCTTCACTAATTGAGTATTTCTTTTATTAAAATCTTATAAAATTGTAGTTTGACACCAAATTCTAAAATATAATTAAAAAATTAAATGTTCTAATTTAGATATATTGGAACAAAATGTACGTTAGATAATTTGTTGAGAGCATGTTTGCTCGAGGTTTTTTTTTTTTTTTTTTTCAAACTCATTTTCAATCACATTTTTAATGATACTTACAATATTTATCAACTTATCAACCATGTATTTTATTAACTTTTATAAAATCTCCTAAAATTCATAAAAATTATTATATAGAATTTTGTAAAATCTTATGAATTTTGTAGAATTCCATTTAAATCCATAAAATCAAGAAAAATTATAAAGGAGTATTGAAATAATTAAAAATGATTTAGATTAAAAAAAAAAATCATAAATGGTGGTTATATTGACACAATTTTTTTTTTTGTTAAAAAATGCAGTACATTTTAATTTCATTAAAGGTCCCCAACTTTTATTCCTTGTCAAATTTGTGCTCTAATTATTTTCTTCACTACATTCTTATAATCAACATTCTATTAATTTGCACATTTTGTTACTACAACGATTTTTATCCAAAAATTATGTTAGCGTACTTTAAAATAAGGGACAAATATTTAGTCACAATTTTATTTATTTATTTGCTTATTAAAAATACGATGGACATATAAGTCTTTTTACTCCTTCTAAATGAATTTTTGGAGGACCAAAACCATTATTAGAACAAGATCTAATTAATGGAAAGTTGACGATAAAAATGCAATGAAAAAAATTGGAGACATAAATGTGACAATGAATAAAAGTTATGAACATTTTATGCAATTAAAATATAGTGGACTTATAAAAAGGTGTTGTGTCAATATATTTAACCTTTCATAAAATGATTTATCAGTTCATGTAACATTTAATATATCGTAGATCGTAGATTTTTAGGATCAAAATTAATTATATTCTGCTCATAATGTGTTAATCTTTTTTCCTCATTTTTATAGGATGCATCAATTCTATCTTATTCTCAAAGACAATTTAATTAACAATTTGTAGAAATTGATTTATGACATAAAGGTAGTCGAACATGTTATTTTTGAAATATTTTAAGCTGAGCCAGTAGTAGAGACTCCCAATTGCTTTCAAGGACATTTATTAAATTTCACCTGTAGACCCGTAGTGAATATATGTGTATGGAATGGATGTGGTATGGCAGTTTTAGAGAGAGAAAGGAAACAGTGTTTTGAGTGTAGAAGAAGAAAATAGATAAATGGAAGAAGGCGCATGAATCATCCAAGTCAGAATTGAGCCAAGCGGTAGTGACCACGTGTGAAAAGAGGTTTGAGTTTGTTGCTCTATGAAAAAAATGATGAAGGAATAAAGGAGGTACGAATCGGAGGAGAATTTCCAGGTGAGCAAGGAGGAGAGGAGGGAGGGTATGCTAGGAAAGATACAGGAACTATTTTTTTAAATGTTTTAAATAATAATGAATAAGTTGTTTCATCTTTCTTAAATAACGTAAACAAAGTTTGATCGCAAGTTGTTAAAATCGTTTTAAAGAAACGTTTGCGAAACGACGAAGCATGCTAAAATATTTTCGCTGTTAATCAGAACGTGAACTATTGCTCGATCGGATGAAAATTCATCCTAAAACCTGTCTAATTTTCAACTTTTCGCCGCTTGATTGTTCTTTATTTTCCAATGAAACGTGAAGATTTTTCAACTTTCATATTCGATAAAGAACTATTTTCTAGTGAAATTATCACATTTTCCACTACTCAAAATATTTATAAAACTCGAAAGCTTACTATCGACAATTGTTAAATATATAATTTACCATTTTACGATATTTCACCATACATTTTTATATAATCTAATATAAATTTTGAAAAATTCTATTGTACGTTGAATTACCACAAGTATAGTGGAGTTTAGTTAAAAGTAAATCTGTAAAGTTTTAGCGAATAAGAAGATTTTCATTTATACCATCACGACATTTACACTTACGTAAACTAAAATAAAACTGCCTATATTTTTGAAATTAAATACAAATTGGACTAACTTAAAGTTAACTACATTAAATCTTATTTTCGTCGATTTAGAGCAACTTAAATTTGCTTAAAAATTAATAATTTTGTCAACTTAAAATTACTAATTTTGCCAACTTAAAATTAATAATTCTTGCTTAGCAAAACTAGAGTACAACTTCAATGATTTGGGAGCATTTTATATAATTTCAGTTTAAAAATTAATATATTCGTACAAGTTACATTATTCTTGCCAACTTGAAAAATTATTATTTTCCAAGCTAAAATTATTATTTCTGCTTAAAAATTTAGAAACATTTTATATAATTTGCTTAAAAATTAATACAAGGCTTTGTCTTTGTATTTCTGCTAATTTTCATCTATTATGAAAAATTAATTCTACTCATTTGGCAAAGAAAATGTTTTCATCATTTTCATGCGAAAATCATGACACGCATGTGGAAAATGGAAAATTTTTACCCAGAAAAAATTTAGGTTAACCCAAATGTGAGCTAGAAAGTTGAAAAATGGTGGGAAAATTTGATTTTCCATGGCAAATTTAGGCAATCAAACATAGCTCAGAGATTATGGATTTGATTTTAGAAAATTAGTATTTTTAGTTTTCAACTTTGTAGTTTTGTTGTTACTAATATATTATTAACTAATTTTTATAAGCATTTGTATTTTCTCCAAACCTTTTTATTTAATTGCAAATCACATCCCTCATTGGGATGATTTCAATGACCATCTTCCCTTTAGATAACAAAATAAAAAAGCTAAAAACAACAAAAAATGAAAGAAAATTACAAATGAAGTCCTGATAATTTTAAAACCTACAGCGACAATTCTTTTTCCCACCAACCCCACCTCATTCTACCTTAACTCATCGCACTACAACCACAATCTCTACACTAACGATATCACACCACAACCACCGACCACCGCCATCACACCATTGCTACTACCCATGCCATCAAACACGAGTTATCCCGCTAAAAAGAGAAAAAATTCATCTTTCCCAAAACCTACCCAATTCCATAAAACCATTTTCCCCTATTCTCCAAAATTTATCCATATAACTCCAATAGCTATAATTCATTCTAACTTTATCCACCACCTTCTATAGTCCTGAAATTTCTGAAACTTGTGGTTTGTCGCAACATTACTATTCTCGTGCAAGCAAAGTCGACTTTGGCTAAGGGTTCCAAGCTCAAACTTGACTCCACCTACTCTAAATCACTCTCGAGATCACCGACAAGATTATCATATACTGAGAAAGCTTGCAAAACACTATCTACCGATTGTTTCCAATGCGGCTTGAAATTCTATCATCTCACCATCGACAAGGTTTGAGGATTTTGTAGTGCAAACCACGCGACACAGTATTGCAGGTGGGTAGAGTGGAGGTGTGTGGAAAGAAGTTACTAGCAAATTTTAAAGCTATGAGACTTCATTTGGTATTTATTTTATTTTATTGTTGTCATTAGTTTTTTTTTCTTTTTATTTTTTGTTTATTTAAAGAAGAGGTTAAACCATTAAAATCAAGCCCAACTTGAGACGCGATTTGTAAATACACTGTGAAAGTTTTCAAAGTACGTTCTGAGATTATAAATTAAGTTAACGATAGATTAGTAACAAATCAGAGTTGCTGTACACTAAGTGTAAATCTTCGGATTTTAGAATATAACGCACTGAAAAGAAAATATGTTTAGACTCCAAAGTTACTTTTTATTAGAACATAATTAGAATGCTTGGGATTTGATGATACATTTATTATTTCCAAGCAAAATCAGAAACAATAAAAAGCTGAAGATTTATTTATATTTTCAAAAAGTTAGTGATCTGAATTTGTACTTTATTTTTTTACGTTATTTTAATTTACGTAAGCTTAAACAAGAAATCATAAAAAAAAAAAAAAAGACCATTTGAAGATCATATACGACGAATTAACGAAAATAACAAGACGACATATCCAGAACAAAATCGGGTGGTAGGTTATCATCACAAAATTCCAAGAATCAATAATAAAAAATATAATTTAATGCGTGAGAAGCTAGTATAAATTTTGATAGGTAAAAATGTTCATGAATGCGTCATGCTGTCAGCTACTAGCTAGCTGAAGGTGACTCATATTATGCCTAAAAATTAAAATTATAATATAATAAAAGAAAAGATCTCGTCGATTTGTGTAATCGATTGTTGAGAGAGTAAAGTCCGGCGGTGACCCAAAAGCAATGTATCGTGTGAGTAGGACACGTGCTGTCCATGGGAGAGAGTTCGCCAAGCGTCAATCGACATTGTCATGTGGTCCCGTACGTTTTAAAACGCCCACCCTTCTTCTATGCCTTTTATTGCATTCCACCCCACTGCATTAAGTACCAGAGCGTCGCTCACTCTTTCTTTTTTCCTTTTTCTTAGAGGCAGGTTTTATTGTCCCAATTAATCTCCCATGCTGTTGCTGTATTGATAAGGTTTAAAGAATAATTAATATTTGTTGATAAATGAAAAAAATTGAAATAATTACTATTCATCAATAAAAATATAATATATTTTTATGAGCTGTTTACTATGTCTCGTGTTTTCTACTATTGAAATATAAAATAAAGAACCAGTACAATAAATTTGTATCTACTGGTATTTAAACTTAGACCCGATGCTTCGATTTTTATATTTTCAGGCAATAGTGAATCTTATTGCTCAGGTACTCCAACAAAATACAATTTTACCCACACATGCCACCATGGGTTCACATTTTCTTGATTTGAGATAGTTGGAGGGCTAATAATGACCATTATTGATAGGTGCTAAAATGTGATAATTTGCGAAATAATATAATGTTTACTTTTGTAAATCTGATCTAAATTGCGGCTAGCATTAACTATAACCCTTAATTACAGGTTTGTCGGACATTTTAAAAATTATACTTTTCGAACTTTTCAACGTTAGAATAGAAAAATATAAAAACAAAACTACACCTAACAAAAAGCACCATAATATTATACAACTATTTTGACCCTAAGCTTTTAACTTCATAAAATTCTTAAGTTCAAGTAATATATATGGACGGCTTAATATACAACAAAAAATACATTAGAAATACATATCGCTAACATGACTTCGTCAAATCAAATGAATATAAACCGAAACGATTTCGTGAATGAATGTAATAAGAATGTAAAATTCAAAGAAAATGACTTGTTGTTACAATTTGTAGACTTTTATTTCATTTAGCTTTCATGTCATTTTCAATTTTCATCTCTAACCTAGAAATGTAAAATGGTTGGTCACGACCCATGTTTCAGTAGTTCATTTTGATCTAGGCTTGATATGCTAATTATTCGATAATTAGAATATTTCTATTAGACCAATGAAAAACAGTTAATTTGATTTCACAATAAAATTTAAAAATTATATATCTATTTGTTATAAAATTAGAAAATAGAGAGAATGAGAAGAGAATAGAGATAGTTAAAACATCTATCAATTTCTTATATATAACGACTTATTTATAGGGTTAAAAGGATTCTAATTTGATTAGAATATCTCTTCGATTAAGTGATAACTACATGGCATACGAATCTGTTAAATAATCATTCATCATTATCTATAATTTTATAATACTCTCTCTGAATGACTTATTACACAATAAGCTGGTTAGATTTTGCAAAACCCAATGGGACAAAAATGTTAATAGAAAGAAAAAATTATCAAAAATCGAGTAATCAAATTCGCCATTAAAACTTTGTTAGGAAAATCTAGTGGGATAAAACACGAGCGAAGGAAAAGAGTACAACTACTCTCACCGATTTCAATCAATGAAAAAACTTGTATCGAAGAATCTATATTTGCGTCACATCGTTTCAATGTCGCCATCTTCTTAAAATTTGTATAAAATAATTACGGTAAAATGTGCTCCATGTTGTAATCTCCAAGCAATATCATTTTCATACACTATCTCGTTGGCCTGTATCGTGATATCGATGAATTACATTAAAAACATATCTTGTTGGTGTTTCCTTGAGATCTCATATACAATTTATAACACACGGAGTATAACCTATGGTTATGATGTATTTTGTAACTTTAGTAACTCTCTTGTTAATGATGGATTTGGAATTGGAAGGTCACTCTAAGGCCTATATAAGGATGTCCATTTTCATCATTCTTTACACAACAATTCAAGCATTTTCTCTCTTCCTTTTGTTTCTCTAAGTTTTTTTTCTTTAAAGGTGATAAAGTTCGGGCGGTGAGTCGGTTCACGGTATAACCAGATTCTACCGTTATATCCAGGAGACAGATGTTCATAACATACAAGATATGGACGAATACTGTTTTTAAGGAAGCTGTATACGCGTCAGAGCCCTCGGTTTGCACTTTCTTCTTCAATTTTAATTCTTCAATTTCCTTAATTTTTGTTTTTTTGTTCATGTAATATGAAGTTTCTCTTTTTTTATTTCAAAAGGTGAATAACAATTTTAAATTAGCATAAATTACATCCACATTCTTCATTCTTTCAACTTTGTAACAATATCATTCCATTCAATTTTATTCGTAAATATAAATCTCCATCCTTTCATTAATTCGTACATATGGTCAATTTGAACAATTTTGTCCCTAAAGAGAAAATAAAATAGAAAAATTATAATTGAGGTCTTTAATCTCTTTAAAAATTTAAATAAATTTTTATTTTTATTTTTTATTTTAAAAATAAAAAAATAAATCAAAATAGTCTTCTTCCCCAACCAATCCCACCCATCCAAATAGGGACAAGTCCAAACCCTGTTTTATTTTCTTCAAACAAAGATTTTTCATATATCAAAACATCATCAAGAGCAGAAAAATAAAGCACGAAAATATTACTTTTTCATTATGTCAAGCTGTTAAAAGAACAAAATTTGAACCTCAATAGTCAATTCTACTATGATCCGAACAATCACCCCCTTACCTCTATATGTTGTAAATAGAGTAAATTTAATAAATGGGTACTCAACTAATTTAAGGATATTATTTGCTTATTCAATTTGAAAAAGTTTTCAACTGCTCATTCAACTTTCCAAATAGTTTACTATTTATTACTAATTGGGAAAACGTTAGGTTGAGCGGACGGAAATTGCCACATAGTGAAATGAAAACTGATATTGCATAATTAAATCGTTAAAATCGTCCATGTAACTAAATTGTAATCGTTAAACACATATTTAACTTGCTTTAAAAGACGTTTCTCCAAGCTAAAGACTTTTTTTTTAAGTTGGAGAAATATTTTTAAAAATAATCTAAAAGCGTGTTTGGCTATTACGTTTTATTACGTATAAAATTTTAACAATTTAATTATGCCACATCAATTTTTCATTTGTCATGTAGTAATTTTGTTACGCTTAGTTTAACGTTTTCTCAAAAAAATGATGGATGGTAAATTATTTACAAAGTTAGATGAGCGATTAGAAATATTTTCAAGTTGAGTGAGCAAGTAGTAACTTCTAATTAGTTTGGTGGATATTTATTAAATTTATCCATAGACCCGTAGTGAATATATGTGTATGGAATGGAAGTGTGTATATAAGTTTTAGAGAGAGAGAGAGTTTGTGTTTTGAGTAGAAGAAGAAGATAAATGGAAGAAGCGAACATGAAGTCATCCAAGTCAGAATCCGAGCCAAGTGGTGGTGACCACGTGTGAAAAAGAGGTTTGGAGTTTGGTTGCTTTGCGAAAATGATGAAGGAATAAGGGAGGTACGAAATCGGAGGAGACAATTGATCAAGGAGATGCTTTAAACCACCTGGAAAAAATGACAATTTGTAACATGTGCTATTTTGAAGAATACACATGTGAATTTTCAAAATATTATTACATTTGTCCTCCAACAGAATGGAAACAATTAACAGAAAAGTTTATGAGAAACTTCCTTATCCATTCAATGATGAAGTCATTATTCTTTTTAATGAAGCAATTAAAATACAAGAACCCAGCACAGACAATTTCAAAGCTAACATGCAAATTGATTCGAGGCGAGGGAGGCGAGGGAGGGTGTTTGGCGGGGTGGAGTGGGGTGGTATAGGGAAGATAGAACTATTTTTTTTAAAATGTTTTGAATAATAGAATATGAATAAAATTTGTTTGTCTTTCTTAAATTAATCAAAGGTAGATTATGGATTTGATTTTTGGGAAATTAGTATTTCTAGTCTTCAACTTTTGTAGTTTGTTAATAATATATTATTAACTAATTTTTATAGCACCAGATTTCTAAATCTTTCATTTAATTACAAATCACATTCTCATTGATGATTTTGTGAATTTGTCTTCCTCTTTAGATAAACAAAAATTAAAAAAAGCCAAAAACAAAAAAAAGAAAAGAAAATTACAAATGAAATCCGATAATTTTTAAAAAATACAAAATAAATTCTTTTCCCACCAACCCCACCTCATTCTACCCTAACTCATCATATCATAACCACAACCTCTACACTACCGATACCACACCACAACCACTGACCACCGCCATCACACCATTGCCACTACCTCCATGCCATTAAACACATATCCCACTAAAAGAGAGAAAAATTCATCTTTCCCAAAAACATACCCACTCCATGTCTACTTTTCCATCTTATTCTCCAAAATTTATCCATATAAAATCCAATAGCTAGAATTCATTCTAACTTTATCCACCACCTTGTATAGTCTGGAAATGCCCCCTGAAACTTATGGTTTGTCAACATTACTATTCTCAAGGGTGGCAAAGTCGACTTTGGCTAAGGGGTTCCAGGCTCGAAACTTGACTCCACCTACTCTAAATCACTCCCGAGACGTCTGACGTTAACATTACTAGGTTACTCGAGAAAGCCGGGTGCAAAACATTTGCATCGCTGATTGTTTCAACAGGGGTTTTGAAATTCTATCAGTCTACCATTGACAAGGGGTTTGAGGATTTTTGTGCAAAAGGGTGGGGTGAGGGAAGAAGTTACTCTCTTAAAAGTTATGGGACTTCATTTACAATTTTATTTTATTTTTTTGTTGTTTTTAGTTTTTTTTTTTTTTTTTTTTTTTTTTATTTAAAGAAGAGGCTAAATCCGTTAAAATCATCTAATTGGGTCGTGATTTGTAACATACTGTAAAAGTTGGAGATGTCTGATATTATAAAAATTAGTTGAGGATAGATTAGTACAAACTGTAAAGGTTGGAGACCAAAAGTGTAAATCTTCTTAATTTTTTTAAATTAACGTACATGTGGAAGAAATCTGTTTAGACTCTAAAGGTCTTTTTTGTGAACATAATTAGAATGTTTGGGATTTGATGATACATTTTATTATTTTAAGTAAAAATCTGTAAACAATAAAAAGTTTATGATTTATTTGTATTTTTCAAACAGTTAGAGACCCAAATTGTAATTTTTATTTTTTTATGTTATTTTAATTTATTTAAGCTAATGGAAAAATCGTCACTATTTGAGGATCATATGTACGAATTAATGAAAAGATGAAGATGATATCGTAAATAAAATTGAATAGAAAGATATTGTTACAAAATTGAAAGAATTGACACTAAGGGTGTGTTTGATTCACAAATTTTCCATGAAAATGTCACTTTAACTGGAAAATCTTGTCAAATCGATGAAACTTTTATTTTCCCACTTTCTTGTTTGATTGGACATGGAAAATGGAAAAAGATTTTCAGTCAATTATTTTAAGACACATTTAGTAAAACTTGCTTGAAAAATTTTTCTCACACTCATTTGGTGGAATTTCTTTTCCAACTTACATGAAAAATATTTTCATTTATATTTTCCATTTTTCCATGGAAGCTATCAAATACACCCTAAAAGTATAATTTAATGCGTGAGAAGTTAGTATAAATTTTTATCGGTAAAAAATGTTCATGAATGTGTCAGGCTGTCAGCTAGCTAGTGCTAGCTGAAGGTGTGACTCATATTATGTCTAAAAATTAAAATTATAATATAATAAAAGAAAAGATTCAAATGGACGGTGTAACTGATTGCTGGAGGGAAGTCCGGCGGTGACCCAAAAGCAATGTAATGTGTGAGTAGTGGACACGTGTCGTCCTTACGGAGATATTCGCCAAGCGTCAATCGACATTGCCATGTGGTCCCGTACGTGTTTTAAAACGTCCACCCTTCTTCTATGCCTTTATTGCATTCCACCCCACTCGTACAGCACTAGAGCGTGTCGCTCACTCTTTTTTTTTTTTTTCTTTAGAGGTGCAGGTTTTATTGTCCAATTAATCTCCCATGCTGTTGCTGTATTGATACAGTTTGAAGAATAATTAATATTTGTTGATAAATGAAAAAAAAAAATTGAAATAATTACTATTCATCAATAAAAATATACAAATTTTTATGAGCTAGTTTACTATGTCTCGTTTTCTACTATTGAAATACGCAAAATAAAGAATCAGTACAATAAATTTGTATCTACACTTCGTATTTAAACCTAGACCCGATGCTTCTCGAATTTTATATTTACTAGGCAATAGTGAATCTTATTTCATTTAGGTACTCAACAAAATAAAATTTTAATTCCACAAATGCCACCATGTGGGTTCACATTTTTTTTTGATTTGTTGTCATTGATAGGCTATTAATGAATTATTGATAGTATGCTAAAATGTGATAATTTATGAAATAATATAATGTTTTACTTTTGTAAACAACGTCCTGATCAAATTGCATAGCATTAACTATAAATCTTTAATTAATATATAATATTATACAATCTATTTTGACCCTAAAGCTTTTTAAACTCATAAAATTTCTTGAGTTCAAGTAATATATATGGACGTATTTAATATACAACAAAAAAAAAATAATAGAAATGATATAATGCTAACATGACTTCGTGAAATCTAAATGAATATAAACTCAAACGATTTCGTGAATGAATGTAATAAGAACGTAAAATTCAAAGAAAATGACTTGTTGTTACAATTTGTAGACTTTTATTTCATTTAGCTTTCATGTCATTTTCAATTTTCATCTCTCTAACCTAGAAATGTAAAATGGTTGGGCACGACCCATGTTTTAGTAGTTCATTTTGATCTAGGCTTGATATGCTAATTATTCGATAATTAGAATATTTCTATTAGACCAATGAAAAGACATTTAATTTGATTTCACAATAAAATTTAAAAATTATATATCTATTTGTTATGTAACTAGAAAAGTAGAGAAAAAGAGAAAAAAGCAGAGAAATCAAAACTCAGTCTATCAATTTCTACTATAACAACGACTCTTATTTATAGGGTTAGAAGGAGCTCTGATCGATTAAAATACACTCTTCAGAATAAGTAGATAACTATATGTAGGCATCTAAATCTGTTAAATAATTATTCATCATTATCTATAATTTTACAACACCACCTCTTGAATGACTTATTACACAATAAGCTGATTCGTTATTTGGCAAAAATCGATGAGACAAAAATGTCAATAGAAAGAAAAAATTATAAAAATCGGAGTAATTAAATCTTGCCTCATTAAAAATCTTGTCAGGAAAATCCAGTGGGATAAATCTTGAGCGAAGGAAAAAGAGTACAACTACTCTCACTTATTTCAATCAATGAAAAAAACTTGTATCGAAGCGATCCTATATCTTGTCGTCGCCACCGTCAATCAATGTCTTCAATGTCGCCATCTTCTTAAAATTTGTATAAAACAATTACGGTAAAATGTGCTCCATGTTATAATCTCCAAGCAATATCATCTTCACATTATCTCTGGTTGACTGTAATCGTAATGATGGTCTGATACAATTATATTAAAAAGCAGTTCTTGTTGGTGTTCCCTTGAGGTCTCATATACAATTTATAACACACGGAAGTATAACCATATGGTTATGATGAGGGTAAAATGTTTTGTAGGTTATGGACATCTATAACTATAATATTTATACAACTTTCAATTATATGTCATTTACAGAAAAAATATACCTCGTTAAAACTTTACTAGAAAAAAACCCGGTAGGCAAAAATTCTAGTGAAAGAAAAAGAGTACATAATTCTTTAGTACGCTATTAAAGTTGTCTCATTAAAAACTTTGTCAGGAAAATCCAATGGGATAAAACCTTGGTCAAGGAAAAGAGTACAACACGTATTTACTCTCCCTCATCATAATATCACTTTATGTCTGTACTTTGATCGATTAAGTTATCGAAAAGTTGAACTATATGTTCAGGCATATTAAATCCTCCAGGAATTTTTATACATTGTTTTATTAGTCATGCTAGATGAGTTGGTTATAGCAATATTCATATATGCATATATGTCATGCATTGACAGACTAACAATATATCAATTTATGATTGCTTTACATAAGCCTTTGCGAAATTCATAATGTTAAAAGTCGTGCATTACATGTTACGACTTCATTTTCCCATTTCTTTTTTGCATAAATATACACATTTAGGTGCTCCGACTATAGGTTCGGAAACTTCAGGTTTCTCTAGTCATTCAATTTACTTGGATTGCATCTTTTTATTTGGCCAATTAATTCTTTGATAGATTTCTTTCAATATCCTCGCTACCTTTCATAATATGAAGCTTCTTTATATATAAAAAGTGTTGTCAACAACATTTATTTTGAATCTATTTCTTTCTACGATAACGACATAACTTAACGTGATCTTTCGTTTTTATTATTTCATTTATTTGAACTTTTCTCTCGGATTTTATAATTAGTTATGTCTATATACTCAAAGAGTATACACCTCCTCAATATGACCATCTTTATAATTGGCTCTATTTTTAATTTGAGAATTTTTGGAATCAAATGTCACTACACTTGACCGTGTCATTAATTTACCCGATATAATGTTAATGGATCATCCTTCAAGGACGCTAATATAAATTAGAGCATTTAGAGTCAGTATATGAGATTTGATTTAATCTCTTTGGTCATTAAATGTATTTGTCAATTGTATAACTTACAAATGAGTTATTTGTCGAACTTATGGTTCATATTGTCTTGTGCAATGATCTAGAAAATATAATATGCTGCATTTTCATGTATTCTTTCCAGCTACTTAATTTATCTCCCCTAATGTTGAGAAAACTGTCTTATCAAAATGACATTCGAAAAACCGTATTATAAAATATCACCCGTTAGGGCTTAAGATATTTTATAATGTTCCATACTAAACATGTATTCTCAACATTTTTCAAAGTCCATCTCAGTGCACTATAGTGGACCGATTGTACACATATTGCACTATCAAAAATCTTTAGATGGATAATATTAGGCTCTGACCATAAGCCAACTAAAGCGGGGTAACTTTGATATTGGCATGATGCGTATAAGTGTTTCTGCATATAAAATAGCATTCCTTAGACAAAAATGAGAAGCGCTTTGTTCTCAATAGTAATGATTTAAAATTTAATTGGAGACGTTGAAAAACAATATTGCTAAACCATTCAACATCATCTAAACTAATATTTATTAAAAGTTTGAGATTTAGACTCACTAGTATTAACAAGACACATCACCGTCTTGGTTGTATAATCTAAAAATTATGCTCATAATTTAAAATTTGAACAACTAATCTCGCAAACTTCAAGTTGCGAATAATAACACCATCAAATCATCTAGTAGATTTATCTATTAGATACAAATAATATATAGATGGTCAACATAAAGAGTGATGGGCCCCATTAATCACCATAAATAATTTTCAAAAATGCAGAAATTCACCCTTATTTTACCTACCTAATGAATTTCTATTGGTTTATATACTATAAGAATAAGCATCACGTGAGAATTCATTATATTGAAAAATCTTACGATTTTCAATAGATATACTCATTAATAATTCATATCATATTAATCCAGGATGGTCTAACCCTGTAATGCAAATCAATAAATTTTTAAGATATTAAACTTATAGTTCAATAAAGTACTTCTTCAAGAGTATCAACATTCTAATATTACACAACATTAATATTCTAAAATTGTAAAGTTGTGCTTCTTCAAGAGCAACTACACGATATTTTTTTTTAGAATATTGATATGTACAAATTTATGCTTCTTCAAAAGCAATCATATAATATTCGTTTAATTAAGTTAATGTTTCTTTAGGAGCAACAACACAATATTCTTTTATAATATTTTCTATATTTTATGTTTCTTCAGAAACAACAATATCATTTTCTTCTAAAATATTGATATTTATAACGTTATACTTCTTCAGAATATTGATACAATATTTTATAAAATAATATATCTTATCTCATCAATAGCCGCCTTCTTGTTGCCTCCGCGTAGAAATCCTTGATTAGTATGATGATTCTGAAATCCCGCCTAAAAAAAAGAATTTGATTACTGTCGCCATGGTTTGCCATTTTTTTTTTAAAATTACGTTATTTCATAACAAGTAATATTCGATTGAAATATTAATATAATATTGTGCTACTTCAGGAGCAACAACAAATTATTTTAAAATGTTAACTTTATTACAAGTAAAGATTTAATCTTCATGAACAATATTATAATATTCTTGTAGAATATTATATCTTATAAAATTGACTATTCGGGAACAATTAATATTCTACTTTGAAATATTAATATAATATAAAATTTTGCTTATTCTACAACAACAATAAAATATTCTTCTAGAATATTAATATGTTAGGTTGTGGCATACAATACAACATTCTTCTGCAATATTAATATAATTTTAAAATTTATGTTTCTTTAGGAAAAACACAATTACAACAAATAAACAAATCTTATTGGCTTCCCACAATAATTTCATGCTAACTTTTATTCATAATTACGTATGAAAAAATAGATAAAAAATAACATAATAGTTAATTGAACAGTAAAAACTACTCCTACTTCAGGAGTAATAGTTCAATATTCTTCTAGAATATTTAAATTGTAATGCCATGCTCTTCATGAGCAATTAATATTTTGTCAGAATATTATAAAGTTGTGCTTATTCAGGAGCGACAATAAATCATTATTTTGATGTAAATATTTACTCTCCAGGAGTAATATTATAATATTCTTATATAATATTATATCTTACAAAATTAAACTCTTCGAGAGCAATTAATATTCTGCTGAAATATTAATATAATCTAAAATTGTGCTACTTTCCGGAGCAACAAAATATTCTTATATAATATTTATATGTTAGGTCGTGAAATATAACACAACATTATTCTGGAATATTAAATTAATGATGTCACGCTATTTAGGGACAAATAACATTCTTCTAGAATATTAATATAATATTGTGCTATTCGGGAGCATTAATATATTTATCAAACTTAGACTTTTATAAAGTTAATCTTCACGACTAACATAATATTCTTATAAGATATTAGATTTATAAAATTACGCTCTTCAAGAATAATAACTTATTTACGCTCTTCGGGAGCAAATGTATTCTACTGAAATATTAATATAATATAAAGTTGTACTTCTTCTGGAAGACCAACGAAATATTCTTCTAGAATATTAGTTTGTATAAATTGATATTTTTCAGGATTACTAACACAATATTATTTTAAATATTGATATTAGTAATTAACAATATTCAAGAAATATTTATCTATCATTTATCAATACAGAAAAATGT
This sequence comes from Forsythia suspensa, assembly GCA_023638005.1. Lineage (NCBI taxonomy): Eukaryota > Viridiplantae > Streptophyta > Magnoliopsida > Lamiales > Oleaceae > Forsythia > Forsythia suspensa. The sequence goes on along the minus strand of CM042674.1, from coordinate 29,363,606 downwards.
ATAATCAAATACGATAGTAAAGAGATTACTAACTTTTTGTCCAGATGAACCATGAGATCTTGATTCAACCGTTTGATTTGAATATCAATAAGTTTTGAAATTTTGTCCAAGTTTCAAAACAATCGGACCATGGATCGCTAAGATATCAACGTTTGATCATAATCTCTAGCAGTCGCCCAAATTCTTCGACAAATTCAAAATTCATACTGCTTCACGTAGATTTCTCACTAATGAACCGTTTGATCTAGATCTCCACCATTGGATTTTAAGAACAATGAGTTTTGAAATTACTATTCAAATTTCACAATGATCGAACCACGAGAATATTGAGATAATAAAATTTTATCACAGCTGCACAGTTTGTCCAAATTCTGCGAATTTTCTAAAGTATTGCATTCGATTTTCTCTCTATTTTGGGTGAGCTTGTTCGTCTTTGGTAACACTGTTATGAAACTAGAAAAGTAGAGAGAAAAAAATAGAATAGAATAGAGATAACTCAAAACTCAAATTTACCTGTAAATTTACTATAACAACGACCTTTATTTATTTATGGGGTTCGAATCTACAACTCGATTAAAGAATGACTCTTTTGGAGTAAAAGTAGATAACTACATGTACATCTGAATACAACTAAATAGTCATTCATCATTATCTATAATTTTACAACACAAATTGTAAATTAAAATTTTAAAGATAAATTAAGAAAATAATCAAAACACCGAAAATCCTGGCCCAGCGCACTCCGCCATTTTATACCTCTACATCTATTTGGACAAAGAATTGATGGGTCCTCAAATATAATTTTTCTAATCTAAAAGGATATAATCTAGCAATTTCAAGAAGTTGTAATCACGCTCTACTACTCGTGTAAGAGCATATGTAGTGACGATTCTCGTTTACTACGATCCTGCCACGTGGTGTTAATCCTCGTAGAATAAATAAATTAAAAAAAAGCCAAAAACAGGTCGAGGGGACCTGTCACATGCGCCTCTGAAAAGGTATCCTTCTGCGTGTTGAGTTTATATTTGTCCACGTATTCCACAATAAATCTACCTTAGAGCATCTCCAATTCATTCAATAGATAAAAAACATCATCAAATAAAAATAAACAATGTCTATTAAAAAAAATTTCTTCAATGCAAAATATAGAACACTATATAGAGGCGATATGATACTGTAAAAAATAAGATATTTAAGATTTCTTCTACATCTAGATAATATGTAAGATTATATGTCAGCAATTTTTTAATTTTTAACTTAATTTTTTAAAACTCTATTAAGTAGATTAGTTTTAATATTTCTAATTTAAAAAAAAAAAATATAATCAATATTATTAGATTGTAGAAGTAATCTATTGAAGAGAATTTTTAAATTTTACCGTTTATTCATTTCACATAATTTAAAAATTTATCTATTTAATTGCACGCCAAGTACTTCTGATTGATTGCATTGGAGATACTCTTAATATGTAGTGTATTCCTATAACGAGATATATGAATTGGACGGTAAAGATCCATCGTCTCGCATTCAGCGATTTACGTCACATCAACTTTACATGTCGGATACATTTTCCTTCTGCCCTAGACGGTGACGGGCAGCTGCCCGTAACAGACCCCACCTCTCCCCCCACCCCTCTACCTCTCCTTTCAACTATAATGTGGTCTCCCACTCTGTACAAAAAGCTTCATTTTGCTGGACCTGTCTTCAGATTTTCCTATATCGTCTTGATTTCTATTGTTACCTCTTCTTTATTTCTGTTGCCTGTTTTCTGAATCTGTGCTTCATTATTATCTTCGAATTTACAAGGTTTTGATCATATAATTGTTTCCTGGATTAGATTCATTTGGGACTAAGGAAAGAAAAAACATGGCTGGTATGTGCTGTGGAGTAAAATTGGTGAGAGCGAGACTGCTGCACCTGTTGAGCCAAGTTCAAAGTCCGCCAGGAGAAGAAGGATGGGATGTCAGCAGTTCAATATTGTACCCAGCGACACATGCGGTGGCGCCGTCGCTGGAGAACGGCAAAAGGAAGCGGCAGAAGGTGGAGGTGCTTGTTCCGGCAGTGTCACCGCCGCGGGAGCACGTAAACGCGGTTGAGAATTGTCAAGTGGAGGATACTCTAAGGAAAAATCAGCTATTGGAGCAGAAAGAACCGGAGGCAAACTCCTTTGATCCATCGGCATCACCATCTTTGACAAGAATCGAAACTAATGTCGTTATGGAATTCCCAAAATTTGGCATGACTTCTGTTTGTGGAAGAAGAAGAGATATGGAAGATGCAGTTGCAATTCACCCGTCTTTGTGTGGCCAAAGCGATGATATTCCTAGCGGGCTACATTTTTTCGGAGTATACGACGGCCATGGCTGCTCACATGTATATAATCTTGTTCGATTTACACATGATTAATTTAAAATCTTAGTTTTTATTCGAAAGAATTAAGCTTGATTTGGGTTTTTTTGTAGGTGGCCATGAAGTGCAAGGACCGGATGCATGAAATAGTGAAAGACGAGGTGGAATCAGGGGAGACATCATGGAAAGAAATGATGTTCAGGAGTTTTTCGAAGATGGACCAGGAAGTCACGGAATGGTCCGGCGAAACCACTTATAATTGCAGATGTGAACTTCAGACCCCTCAATCTGACGTTGTCGGATCCACCGCCGTTGTGGCGGTGGTGACACCGGAGAAGATAATTGTATCCAATTGTGGTGATTCCCGCGCCGTTCTTTGCAGAAACGGTGTCGCAATTCCCTTTCCGTAGATCACAAGGTGTGTTAGTGTCAAAATTGCTTTTGGTGAGTTTGTTCTAATAATTTTGATTAGAAATCTAAAAATTGTTGACATGATGCAGCCGGACCGGCCTGATGAGCTTAATCGGATAGAAGAATCCGGCGGGCGTGTCATATTTTGGGACGGAGCAAGAGTTCTTGGAGTCTTAGCAATGTCTCGTGCCATTGGTAAATTCTCAAACCAAGCAATCCTGTGAAAGATCCAGTCGATTCCTTGATTATAAGTTGGTTTCTAAACTCGATCTAATTAATTTTTGGATCTTGTATTTTTCAGGTGATGGTTATTTAAAGCCGTACGTGATATCGGAGCCGGAGGTGACCATAACAGATAGGGCAGCAGAGGACGAGTGCTTGATTCTGGCCAGTGATGGGCTATGGGACGTGGTATCTAACGAGACCGCGTGCGGGGTGGCGCGTATGTGTCTTCAATCTCTGAAACCACCATCGCCACCTAGATCGCCGGGAAATGACATCACGGTGACAGCTGCGGGAGAGAGCTCCGATAAGGCCTGCTCCGATGCGTCTATTTTGTTGACCAAACTGGCGTTGGCGCGACACAGCACCGATAACGTCAGTGTTGTGGTGGTTGATTTGAGGAGGGACTTGTAACAGTCTATTTTTTATTTTTATTTTTATTTTTTTTTCTTTTATAGGGTAGGTGAGATATATCGGCCAAAGAGAGAAGAATGGGAATCATATCATGTAATTGAATGTGGCAAAAATTATGTACACATTGAATTTTTCCCATTTTCTCTTATTTAATATACATTAAACATATTATTATTACTTGGCCTGTTAATGTAGATTACGAAACATGTTATTGGGGCATGGTATGTTATAATGTCATGTTCAACATTGTATATGAAATATTATCGAGTCCTAGCATTGTACTGTGTTAAATACGAGGTTAACATATTCTTATGAATTATAAGATTTGATGATTTACTGTAAGTCATAAATAAATTATACTTGCTTGTACATGAAATATTATCAAGTTGGCTCCTCACATCTAGGAGTTAATTTTATATAATGAAGTTAAATAATTAAACATATAACATTAGTTTAACACGTACTAATTAGTTTACAATATTATAATATGGGGTGCCATGATAATCCCTCCTAATTATCTATGGACCATGTCACAACTTGGCATTAGATAATTTAGGGTCTTAGGGTATGATAAAATTCGAAATTTATTTAAAATTGGAGATTATTTCCAAGGTTATTGGGTCAAAACCTCAAGTGGCCTGTTGCAAAGTAATTAATTATGATCCATGTATTAAATAGTTGGAGTTTTTGGTCAAAACTCTTTATGACTATTTGATCTATTTAATGATATTGAGTTGAGAGTTCTTAATATTTTGATTGTGAAATATTTATTTGTTATTCTATTTTGTATTATTGAGTTCAACATACAAAATTTGAAGAAGAATAGCATTAATGAACGGAAAATGGGTTGATAATGATGGATTTAGATTAGGTTAGCTAATTAGTTTGTATGTAATAATTAATAATTAATTATAATTAATGTGAACCGTTGAATATCACAAAGGGGTATCGGGGTCCATATCCTGGGTAGATATTGGACAAATGTCAACTCTTTTTCACGAAACGGGGCTCCATTAGGAATTCGAATCCCTTTATGAGAATGCGACAACTCGACCATAAACCACGCACAACATAGCTAATTAGATACCCCAACATAATGCCCACTCTCTCCTCTCTCTCATAATGGTCACCCCCACTCCTCTCTGTGCATATATGTATATAGAGAGAGATAGAGAGAGACGCACTAGCATATATGGTGTCGAACTTTTTTGCTTGAAATGTGGATTAATAAGATTAGGCAGCGTTTCATATTAAAAACTCCTTATTGTAACATTTGTTGTAGCTTGATGACAAATGTAATCACCAAGTTCGGTGAGGCATCATAGGCTTGCGATTCGACTAGTCAAGGATATGTCTATCTTCATAACATATCAAAGAAGGCATGCATAATGTTAGTAGCTTTTGAGTAACGAGAAATTACAATCTATAAAATGTGATTATCAATCTTATTTTATAAATAATAAAAGAAAAATTAGTTATTCATCAGATTTTCCAATCAATTCCCAATTTATGAAAAATCGTGATAATTCACACTCTAAATAAGACTATTAATCCCCTATAAAAAATTAAGGTATAAGACAGATCATGATGTATTCATCTTTTCTATTAAACACGTGCAAGAGATTATCCTACAAGATAAACACGCATTTAAAAATATGTTCATTTAGAAATTGAAATAAGTGCTTGTTTAGTATCTATTAAAATGTAATTTTCTTCTTTGTTAGTCAACTTTCCTCCAAAAAAGGGGCTCACCATTAATCAACTTTCCTCCAAAAGTGCTATTTTTTTTCTAATCGAATGTTGTAGCTCCTTTGGAAAGCAACATGATCATTTTGGTCATTTTCTCTCTATTATTTCTCCCTTTATCAAGTGGTCAAAATTGAAAACCAAAATCCATTTTAATGAATCTCAAACAAAGACTAAGAGAGAGTTGTTTGAAACTTTTCAAATAACAAGAAGTTTTAACATCTTAATTGAAAATGTCTCAAATGTATTTTGCATAATAGATATTCCTTTTAAGAAATATGAAAAATATTTAATACCTAAATATTATTGTATAAATAAAATAAAAAAATACTCTTTTCGTCCTTGAAAAGATAAATTTGTTTTTGAAAATACAGGACTGATAAATTTGATTTTGAAAATACAGGACTGACCATATAAATAGATAAACTTCGTTCCATCAACGTTGCACAAATATAAGGAGAGGTTAAATGAATGTGACAAGATGACGTCAGCTTTGGGTTGCGAGACCACCAATTTCTCAAACTGTGGTGGCGTCACATGCTTAAAAGCCACATGTTGCGGATATGCATACGTGTACCACTTGTATAGTAAATTATTTAATTTGACTTCTTTTTACGCAGGTCGACAATTGTCCACATTTTCCAAATGAGTTTGGTTATTCTATTGATTGACAAAGTGATGCTGGGTCCATAGTTAGACCGTGATGGCAATGTCCCACCTATTCGATCGAGTTTTATGAGATTCATTAGATTAACAGATTCATTTCGTGATAGTTGAAGGTCAGCAGGAAGGAAGCTGAAAATTCTTCTAAGAATTACTTGGTCGCGATTATACAATCAAAATAATTAATATACTCGACCAAAAACAGTTCTATGCCATGTCAGCATTAATCTTGCAAAAAATGAGAGGATTAAAGGATGTACATTGGTCAAAACGACTGAGATCAGATCTTTCAGTTAGAGACCGCAGTCGCATTTGCGATTTTTATAAAGATCATGGACATTCTAATGATCAATGTCGTACTTTGAGGACCAAAATTGAAAAATTGATATCGATGGGACAGCTTGAGACATTTTCTTAAAGATCAAGATAATAAAACAAAATCTTCGAGTGGGAAAGATAAGAGGAATCAGAGAGCGGGTGTAATTTACATCATAACAGGGGATATAGTTGCTGGGGGCGACTCAAAGAATGTTCGAAAAGGATATGCTCGTTCGCTACAATAAACTCTATTGGGGTATCTAGCCGATTTGGATTACCATTAACTTTTGATGGCAGTGATGTAGTTGGGGTTTATTTTTCCCATGATGATGCTATTGTTATTACCAAAGATATAGTAGACTTTGACATAAAAAGGGTGTTAGTCGATACTAGAAGTGCGGTCAATGTTTTAAGTTGGGAGGCCTTCCAAGCCCTAAAATATTGATTGATAAACTGAAAACAGTAAACACTCTATTACAAGGTTTTGGGAGAGCTATTGTGATTCCAGAAGGAGTAGTAGACCTTCAAGTGGTATTCGGACGACATCCGGCCTGCATCACTCTACTAACCACCTTTTTGGTAGTACAAACATCAATGGCATACAATGCAATTTATGGCTGGCCGCTTGTTAATACAATGGGGAATCTTTCCATTCCATCTTCCCACTATTAGAGTCAGTCCCGCAAAGATCATATCGACTCAACACTGAATGATGAAATTTTTGACTAGTCAGGGTATTGGGATAGTAAAAGGTGATCAGATAATGTCATACCAGTTCCAATCCCGAAGTTTTGAACGTGGAAGTTGATAAAACTCAACATATAGGTTGATTTGAGGCAGTCGATGATATTGAAAAGGTGGAGTTGGCAAAAAAGAAGTGATTTAGATTGCCAGTCACTAACAATAGAGAAGAGAGAAAGTCTAATTACTGTATTAAAGAACAACATCGACGTGTTTGCATGGGAAACGCCTGACCTCGAAGGCATTGATCCCTCGATTGCCCAACACTGACTTAACATATTGGCAAGAGTGAAACCAGTAAAAAGCAAAGTAAGAGACAATTCGCACCGAAAGACAAAGCCAGTAAAAAGCCAATGTGGATAAATTGTTGAAGGTTGGCTTCATTAGGAAATGGATTATCTCGAGTGGTCACAATGCGGTTCTCGTAAAGAAGGCGAATGGAAAATGGAGAATGTATATTGACTATACAAACCTAAACAAGGCTTGCCCAACAGATTGTTTTCTGCTACCCATAATCGATGCTCTGATAGATGCCACAACGGTAAAAAAAAAAGTTTTAGCTTCCTAAATGCATTCTCAAGATACTACCAGATTTCTATGGCCCCTAGTGATACTGAAAAAACATTATTCATCATAGATTTTGGTACCTATTGTTATACAGCTATGCCATTTGATTTAAAAAATGCTGGAACAACTTACCAATGAATGGTCATAGTGACCGTGAGAAAGATCATGTGACGATTTAGAAGAAGTCTTCCAGATAGCTAAGAGGACTCGACTTAAATTCAATCTAGAAAAATGCACATTTGGAACATTGGGAGGAAATTTTTTAGGCTTTATGGTTACCCAAAGGGGGATAGAAGTCAATCCAGATAAAATTTGAGCAATCACAAACATGACCAGGCCCACCAATAAGAAGGATGTCCAACGATTGACTGGTAGGATTGCGGCTCTAAACCGATTTATGTCTCGCACGACTGACCGGCGTCAACCTTTCTTCACAACGATTAATTAGCATCCCAATTTTGAGTGGAATTCAGCATGCGAAAAAGTGTTGTCTGAATTAAATGTGCTATTACAAAATCCACTAATCTTGAGTTGACCGTTAATGGAAGAGATTTTGCAGCTATGTCATACATAATCTCCTCAAGCGGTAAACGTGGTTCTTATACGGGTCTAATGTAATGTCGAGCGACCGATCTACCATGTTAGTCATGTACTCAAGGACGCTGAAACGAGATATAATCTCATTGAACAGTTTGTATTAGCTCTCATTATGGTTGTAAAGAAGTTGAGATCGTATTTACAAGCTCATCAAATTGAGGTACATCGACCAAAAACATCCGGTCAACTTATAAAATGGGCTGTTGAGTTGGAAAAGTATGATTTGGAGTTTAAACCTCGACTAACGATTAAAGCACAAGTCCTCGCAGATTTCATATTTAACACCTAGAGAACATCATAATAATGATCCTATTTGGGTCCTCTTTGTGGATGGCTCTTTTAACAAAGATGGGTCAGACGTAAGAGTTATCTTAAGGGGGGCAGGGAAGAAAAGAAATGGAGTACGCTTTAAGATTCGAATTCACCACAACTAATAATGATGTAGAATATGACGTCGTGTTCACTGGTCTTCAATTAGCAGTCAAAATGGGAGCACGATTGATTCAAGTGAATAGTGACTCCCAATTGGTTGTTAGTCAGGTATGTACAGAGTATGAGACTAAAGACGATCGAATGGAAGCATACTTAATGAAAATGAGAGATTTTCATCAACAGTTTAGCAGATTTATTATCAGAAAGATTAACAGAAAAGAGAATATGAGGACCGATTTGTTATATCGACTAGCTGTGTCACATCATAGTAATTGAACAGGCTCGTTGAAATTTTCTTAGACACTTGGTCGCTTGCTTTTCGGTGGTGGCTATGGACTTACTCCATCGCGAAAATTCAGAGGTAGAGCTGGTAAAGACAATCCGCGGTATTGGTGTTTGGTCAGACGTGAGTGGATGCGGGCAATTGAATTTTATTAAAGTGAGAAATGAGAACGTGTTGATGAGAGAAAAATTGTCTTGTTTTTTTTATATCCTGAAATGAATAATGCCAAATAATATGTGGGGTCCACCCACACCACAAGGACTACCACATCTACTTCTGATCAAGCTGATGATCATCACTAGAGATAAATAGCATCTCTCATGTTTTTGAACTTACAAAATGCCAGAAATAATAAGTTTTAATAAGAAGTTATGAAATCATACAAAATACATGGATTAAAAAATATGTTTAACCAAATGTATAATTTTAATTCTCTGCATATACTTTTCTACGTACAAGTAACCTCAAAAGGCATTCTCTCGTCACCGTTCACTCCTAAACAGTGAAGCTTCATGCTCATATTGTCTACACATTTCTCTGAAACAATTGACTCCCATCTTTTAGTTGCTACAACCTAATTGCTACCTGTGTAGCGACGAGATTTGATTTCGTTTATGTTGTCGATATCGTTCTTTTCATTGACGTCTATCGCTAGTCAAGATCTATAACTGGAATGAGGGCCTATACATACCAACCCATGGCCTCTCCAATCTCCTGAAGTTCATCCATAACAGCAATAAAATCACGAATATATACATGTCCACTGGGCCTCAAAATGCAATCCATTTCAAGCATGATGGTAGAGATATTGCATCTGAGGTAAAAGAAAATGAACAAGTTTGCTCACAAAAGCAAAGAAGCAAGGATTTATGAGTACTCAAAACAGTGCCAGTCGATCGATAGAAGACGAATCATGCATGCTAAAATTTTAGAACTGTAAAACTTCATTCAGTACCAGGTAAAATGATCTAAAAGTTATGAGTTCTCATGGCCGAAGTTTGAAACATAAGAATTATATGCAGCAAAAGGAGAGGAAAATTAAGAAGTACCTTTTTCGTTCAATAGAGAAGAGGCCGGCAGCATGAATTAAATAGTATGTTATTGGGTATGTATCAAACGGTTCACACCTGTAAAGTTTTCTGCAACTCGTTATACATCATATGCAGAAATATGGTTTACTCAACAATAAAAGGGCCTGATTAAACCAGAAAATTCCTTACAAGATTAATGCCCATTTTGGAACATCAAAGAACGGATCCTAATAAATTCTCACCAGTCATGCGTAAATCCAATAAGACCTTGGTCATATATGACGGGCAATGTATATGGTCCACTAACAGGGACAACATTAACCCAGCTATCCAAATGGTATTCAACTACTAGCGCAGCTGCAAATCTGCCAGGAAAGGAACTAATTACTTAGTAAACAACACCCTGTAATACAACTAATGACGAGCTAAGTGGTAGTAGAACAGGAAGAACAACACAAGTGAAAAGAATTACCCTCCAAAGCCAGCTCTCATGTCCAACACATTTCTAAGTTCGAAATAATTCCAATGTAAAACACGTACATGGCCATCAATTATTTCATTCCAGTATTTTGATTCTGCCTTGAAAAGCTCTTTCCTTGATATGTAAGCATCCATTTTTATGTTCTGCAGCCTATCTGGAGGATTCTGCAAGCGTGCAGGCCAGACTGTAACGTTTGAGCCATATCCTTCCTCAGGTAACCGTGTCATGCTTGCCTTCAAATCAAACGTACCAAACATAATTGGGAAATGGGAACCATAAGAACAAGATCAACGTAATTCCTCTTCTCAGGTCTCGCATATGATTCAACTCTATACTGTTCAGTGTTCAATTATCACCACAAAATACAACAGCAAAGAAATTCATGAGCAATTAAATTTACATATTTCAAGCATTCCATGGCCAAAGAGATGGTTAATCTCATTTTTGTATGGTCATGGAAATATATATAACATGCTACAAGTGGCGTGACATTTGCTAAGAGCTATAGCTGCATTGGATGTTGGCCTGCCATACAACTTTTCAAGTGTACATGCTCAGAAAAGCATAGGATGTTGCATGTAAATGAAGAACCACATATGCTAACAGCTTTAGCTTACAATTATCTGCAGCACTTCCTTCACTGGTATCAAGACGATACTTTCACATAAGCACTATTTAATGAAAAGATAAAATTAAGAAACATAACAAAATCTAGAACCCTCTATACCACAGTCAGTTGTTATGTTTACAGAAAAAGTAAACCAAAAGGTGGGAAAATATACCATACACTGTCTGGATCATCATCTGCATCACATAATGGTGGTTGGGTTCCTTCCTCACGGCTCAAATAACAACTGTTATTCAAGGGCTTCCGCCATATCGCAACGTACCCCTCCTTCTTAACAAGTGTCCAACAGAAACGGCTTGCAAGGTTTACCATTTCTAAAAAAGATCACATAATTGTGTTAATGCTCCTTTCGGCAATGCTGGTAGCTAAAATTATGCAACTTATATACAGCGAATCCTCACTTGGAACGGTTAAGGCGCGATAATTTCAAAATACATTAACACAATTGACATAAGACAAGGCAATTCATTAGAAGTTGAGGAACATGATCCTCCTTTCGCATATGATAGACCAAAACTGAGGACCTGTTGGACTCAACTCGATGATACCCATTAAATTTTTGGTAAAAAAATGATTCATTTATTCAAATTTCCAAGTATTTTCACCTTCCCATTGTTCTTCAAGGAGTGCTTCATGATCATAAACTGGCTGTGCAACCTGTTTAAATATCCTCCTGCACGGAGGATCCTGTTGACCTCAAGTAGCAGAATGCCATCTTCACAACAATACATGAAGAGAGAGGCAGAAGTGTTAGTTTCATATCAACTGTAATCATCTATGGTGGTTCTTTTGTGACTGACGATACATAAGGGCACATATTTTAGATAAAGCAAAACATAATCTTTAATATAAACTCCTTTAATAAATTACAACTTTCATTCGCCAAAGATTTGGTACACAAAGCCAACATGTCATTATTTTGAGCATATCAAGAGTTTCAGTTACATAGCAATTGAATTTTACAACAAAAACTAATAATCAAGAACTTAAGTAAAATATGCAAGGAGAATTTGGAAATCAAAGGCTAGACAATGACTCCAGGCTCTTGTTAACAAGAATACATGAACTAAATAAAATAGGAGATAGAAAAGCATACCATCCCGGGTCCAATTGATTCTACACCTTGAACAATGTATCAAGTCAAATGCCTGACTTGGATATAACAAAGGCGGTGTTGCGAAAACTGCCACCATTGCAGGCACTCAACGCTCAAGTGCAAACTGAATCTGGTTCTCATGAACATCTTTTGGGGCTATAGAAAAGGTAGTAACATTTCGTGATAATAGATAAGCACCAAAACTCGCAACACCACAGCCAATATCCAAAGCAACTCGGGTATGTCGGCCAAAAGCTATTTCTGGGTCCATCTAGATGGTAAAACAAAAAGAAATGTCAAAACTTGTTTCTCTTGGATTAGAGTATTAAAAGTATATACAAAAAATAAAAAATAAACACCTTCTCGATATAATCCAAGTACTGATCTGCCCCATGTATAAAATGTGTCCAACCTCCGGGAAACTTGAACTTGTCCTTATCAATAGTGATCCAATTTTGACCCCCTTTATCCTCAGATAAAGGTGCATGAGGAACATAGTTAAACCAAATCTATATATCATAAGAAGAAGCACAACACTTCTGTAAACTGCTTCCACAGAAAAATGCAGCCTAATAACCATTGAGACCATTCACATTTTTTTTCACTAAAACCCACTAAATTGCTATTAATCTTACTTCAATTCGGACATGCAATTACGAAAATAACAATCTAAGTGGCATTTCAAAGAAAAAAAAAAAAATTTCTGATCTTCACTCTCAGTTTCTAAACCTCCCAACAAGATGTTCATTTCTAATTAACGATGCTGTTAAGAAGTTTTATACTCTAGTGCCAACTATGATTGGATCATTGGACAAAGCATAATTTTACAAGGGCCATCAAACCCAAGGGAACTTAAGACTCACTTACAAATAAAATATCAACTACTCTTTAAAATACAGAAAACAACATACAATGCAAAACTAATTTCACCCAAATGAACAAAAGATACCTCATTGCGGCTTTTAGGCCAGCGAATCGGAGTTCTGTACCCTTTTGGAGCGGGGATCAAACAATTCAATTCCTTCCCTTTTCGGGACAATGGCGTTCAGATTGCCTCCTTTTTGGGTTGAATTAAGCTTCTTAATCGCCTCATTGTTGTCCAAACACGGAATAAACTCTCTCATACTCTCAGGACACATTGGAAATTTGATGACCCTGACCCTAACCTCATCCCAATTGGTATCACTCTCCAAACCCTCAGCCTCGTTTGCCCTCCCTCATTTCTCTACCATCTCCGAATCAAACTCCCCCACCCCAAAATCCTCCGTCATCGCCCCATTCTCATCCACCACCCCCATCCTCTGCACCGCCGGTGGATATGGCGGAAGCGACACCGAGAATGTATTCTCTTGCTTTTGATTTCCATTACTTTGCTGGGCAGGAGGTGAAACGGTGTCGTTCAATACGGAAGAAATATCAAAGGTTTTGTTCAGATTAGAGGATAGCAAAACTGATGAAACAGAATCTTTTGCATTTCCATCATTTACTGAATTTTGATGGGAGGAGAAGAAAATGAGTCCATCCGAAAAACGCTTGCACAAGTCAAAAAAATGACTGAAACCAGTAGGAAACCTGATGTTTTGGCTAAAGTGGCGGATTTGCACAGAATTGATCCTCCTCCATTACTCATTGCCTACATTCTGAGAGGGAAAAAAAAGACAAAAAATGTCAAACCTCTTCCATTGCTGCAGATCCCAACTTTGCTGTGCATGAAGTGCGTATAGAGTGAAAAACAAAATCCCATTTTGGTTTTAGCTTTAATAATTAACTCTTTGAAAAGTTTAATAATTTAATTAATTATACAACATTAAGTAACAATTCGACACTACTTTTCAAGAGCTAAATTGATTTCAACACATCTTTACTCAAGTCAAAGACGTAAACTTTGATTAAGTCAAATGCTTGCTTAAATTTTGCTTAGAGGTTAAGAAACGAACTCATAAATGCCAAAAGCTCATAAGCTAGATGCCATTCTAGAGAAGAAAGAGAGTTTAGAGAGGAAAAGTTGTTTTTCTCCTAAACATATAAATCAAGTTCTTCTTTCCTGTAGAGTGAAGCTTTCTCCTATTACAAAATAGATTTATCATCATTATCTCCTCAGATTTAGAGAGAAGTTGTAGCTCTCCTACTATAGTTAAATCCTTCTATTCTTGTCCGCGATTTTTTATCCCAAAATTAATCGGGAGTTTTCCACGTTAAATTTCTTGTGTCTATTTTAATCTTTATTTTCTCAATTCTACTTTAGTTGCGGTTCGATCTATCACGCTCAATTTCTTAACAAAGGGTATCGTGCCTTTCGTTATCAAAAGGATTGTTCACGCAGATAGTTGTACGGTTACTATTCAAGTAAAAACGGTAAAATCGATCCCAAAGAAGGAGAATTTGTGATAAGAAGCCATGGTGACAAAGTTTGATATTGAGAAGTTCAATGAAGTAATTTCACGCTGCCAGAAAAATGAAGATAAATGCGATATTGAAGAAGGACAATTGCTTGGCGAAGCAATTGAAGATAAGCCCATAGATGTCACTAATGAAAAGTGGAGCGAGATGGACGGCAACGTACTGCCGACTTGCATCTAGCACTTGGCCGATGAAGTGTTATCTAGCGCATGAAAAGAAAAAATGCAAAGGAAATACGGGATACTCGACAAGACCGCACGAGGCTAAGTCACTTCATAACAAGATCTTCTTAAAAAGAAGACTTTATACTCTTCGAACGGCGAATCCACGTTGGTGATCCACCACATTAACACCATGAATACTCTATTCTCTTAACTCAACGTTGGGTCATACAATAGAAATCCCGTCACTTCACATTAACACCAAGGAATACTCTATTATCTCAACTTACAACGCTGGGTCATACAATAGAGGCAAATCGAGCCTGCATGAAACTTTACCATTATTTTCATATTAAGTTCAAAAGTTAAAAAAAGACTCAGATGATCAACTCATCATCAACTGACGAACAATGTCCTTGTTAAACCAAGGGGCTCACTAAGACTTAATCTCCCTAATCTTTGATGATGATCAACTCATCATCAACTTGACGAACAATGTCCTTACTACTATGGAATCTGAAATTGCAACCGCTATACTAGAAGAAAAGAGTCGACGCAAAAAACAAGGACAGATGTATATTATTTTTCGTAAAGCGTAAGATTTATCGATGACGAGAGGAAGATCAACTAACGCGCCCCAGCAGGGAGTCGAATCGCGAGAGATCAAAATCAAGAATAAGAAGAATTATAGGTGTTACTACCATGGAAAGATAGGACACCTTAAAAGGAATTGCCGGAATAAAAAGAAGAGTGGGGATTCCGAGTCGTCAAATGCTCGTGGATGCGCGGCAAGTACCGATGATGGTGAAGTATTATACCAAGCAAGACGTCAATTGTTGTCGAAGACGAAAGCGATTAGCTAACGCCCCGACTTATGTACTGTGAGCAACACGGCATATGACCTCTCGTGAGAGAGTGGTTTCATAAATATGAACCTATCTCGTAAGGATCCGCCTATACGGGAGATGATCATCCACTAGAGATCACTGCATCTGCATTATCAAAATTAAGATGTTTGATGGTACAGCTTCGCACTATTCGTGAGGTACGACATGTGAAGGGCTTGAGGAAAATCTATTGTCTTGGGGACAATTAGATGACCCTGATGTGAGATCCGTAGTAAAATGGGATCATGAAAATTGTCGAGGCGCGCTTGTGTTTATGCAAGTGGAGAAGATCGTGCCAAAACTATTCATGCTCAAAGGAGAAACAATATAGGAGGCGTATGCATGTGTGCATCAACCAAAGAAAGGAGAAGAGTTAGCAATGATGTGGCATCTCAAACTAGGCCACATGTCGTAAAGCGTTTGAAGATTCTTCCCGATAGAAGTTACTTCTGTGACTCAAATGGGTAAATCTACCTTTTGTAGTATTGTGTGACTAGTAAGCAAAGATAGATTAAAATTCGGGCAGATCCGCACTTGAGTAAATACATTCTAGACTTTATTCATTCTCGATGTTTGGGAATCACCGACACGTCCGAGGAGGAGCGAAATATTTTGTGTCTTTTATAGATGATTACTCAGAGATGTCAGGTGTATCCAATCAAGAGAAAGTCGATGTGTTTCCAAAGATTCAAGGAATTCAAAGCTCGAGTAGAACTTGAATCCGTAAAAGGATCAAGTGTTTGAGGACGATAATAAAGGAGAATACAGATGGCGATTTTCTTGCATTTTGTAAGCAAGAGGGTATCGATAGATGCTCACAATGACACACTCCTCAACAAAATGGAGCGGCGAGCGGATGAACAGACTCTTATAGAAAAGATAAGAGCTATGTTGAGAACGGCCGATCTACCCAATTCATTTTCAAAGGTATGCACCTAAAACTACTTGTTATGTGATAAATCGCTATCCATCAACAACAATTGAATTGAAGACGCCGATGGAGATGCGGACTAGGAAGCCACCGATTACATCCCGCTTACATTCATTTGGATGTCCCGTATGTAATGTACAATACCCAAGAAAGAACAAAGTTAGATCCGAAATCCAAGAAGTGTATATTCTTGGGATATGCTGACGGTGTGAAGGGGTATCGCCTGTGGGATCCTACTGCTCACAGGGTTATCGTTAACAGGGATGTTGTCTTTGTAGATGATCAACTACAAAGAAAAAGAACAGATGAAAATGATAGCACGACAAAAGAGAGGCCAAAGACTACAACAGTACAGGTAGAGAATGGTCCAATAAATACAGATTTAGTTTCTTCTGAAGTAGCACTGAAGCACGAGGTACAAGGCCCTATCGAGTCCGAGGCACCGTGGTTCGTCTTCAATTCGCGAGTGAAGACCACCACTTTTGGTACTCTCAAAGTATGATATAAAGAGCAATATTACATACGCCTTCTAACGGAGGATGGAGAGCCATCAACTTTCCATGAAGTCAGAAGCGTACTCAAAATGCAAAATTTCATGGATGACAAGAATGCAGAAGAGATTGAAGCTCTCTACAAAAAATAAGACATGGCGCTAGTACCATTACCACATGGAAGAAAAGCTATTGGTAATAAATGGGTCTCGCAAGATCAAACGAGACAACAATGATTAAGTAGAACGGTATCGCGCACGATTGGTGATAAAAGGATATGCTCGTAAAGAAGGTATCGACTTTAACGAAATATTCTCTCCTATGGGTTCAACTTACAATAGTCGTAGTAGTCCTAGCTATGTGTGCAACATTTGATTTACATCTAGAGCAGCTTATATGTTAAAACCGCATTTCTTCATGGAGAACTTGAAGAAGAGATTTATATGCTCCAACCGTAAGGTTTTGTTGAAAAGGCAAGGAGAACATGGTTTGCAGTGTTGAACAAATCTCAGTCGGGTCTTAAGCAGCGCCAAGGTGTTGGTATAAAAGATTTGATTCCTTCATTATTAGCCTTAGGGTACAATAGACTCGCCTCGCACTATCAGGTGTACTACAAGAGGTTCGATGGCTTATAACGACTACGTTATCTTGTTATCAGACGTGGACGACATGTTGGTAGTAAGCCCCAACAATGATCAAGTCCAAAAATTAAAGGCACAGCTTGGCTAGGGAGTTTGATATGAAGGATTTGGGACCAAAGAAACAAGATTTTAGGGATGTAAATTCACCGAGATGTAAATAACAGGAAGATTTGGCTCTTTAGAAGAATTACTTTAAGAAAATCTCGCGACGCTCAACATGCAAGATTGTAAGCTAATTTCACCCCATTTCCTCGTTAATTTCAAGTTATCCTCAAATATGTGCCCTAGCAATGAAGTGGAGAGGATGGAGATGTTATGAGTCACCGATGCATCAAGAAGGAAAGTTTAATGTTCGCCATGATATGTACAAGACCGTACATCGCACAAGCAAAGGAGAGGTTAGTCGGTATACGGCTAATCCCGGTAGAGAGCATCGGGATATAGTAAAGAGGATTATGAGATATATCGAGGAACCTCGATGTCGTGATTATGTTATGGAGGACCGAGATATAATCACAAAAATGATATGTTGATTCAGATTTTTGCAGTGATCTTGATAAGAGAAAATCCACTACAAAGTATGTGTTTACACTAGCGTGGGGAGTCAGAACCTGGGTTTCAAAACTGCAAACTGTTGTGACTTTGTCTACGACAGAGGTAAAATACATGGCGCCTACACAAGCTTGCAAAGAAGACTGCTTGATTGAAAGGTCGTTGGAGGAGCTTGGGCACAAACAAGAGAAAATTCAATTGTTTTGTGATAGTCGAGCGCCAGCATATCGCAAGGAATCCAGCTTTTCATTCTAGGACGAAGCATATTGGTGTACAATATCATTTTGTACGAGAAATAGTGGAAGATGGTGGTAATGGATATGCAAAAGATTCACACCAAAGGAGAACCTTGCAGATATTATGACAAAGCTAATCAACACCGATAAGTTTGTATAGTGTAGATCTTGTTTTCGCTTAGCAGAGACGTAAGCGTGATGAAGTGGCAAGAGTATAAAGGAAGTAATGACTACCAAATGTGATTTTGAGCGGAGAATGTGAAAAGTAAAATTCCATTTTGGTTTTGCTTTGAATAGTCAAAGTAGCTTAATAATTAAGTCTTTGAAAAGTAAGAGTTTGAATTCAATTTGAATTATACAACCTTAAGAGTTCAAGTTCAATTCGAACACTACTACTTTGAAGAGTTCAAATTTGATTTGAACACATCTTGGACCAAGTCAAAGACGAAAAATTTGACTAAGTCAAAGGCGGTTAAGTTTTTTTAGAGGTTAAGAAATGAACTCTATAAATAGGTGAAGAGTTCATAAGTTTTGTATGCTCATTCTAGAGAGAAGAGAGAGAGGGTTTAGAGAGGAAAAGTTAGGTTTCTCCTAAACATATAAATTGTGTTCTTTCCTTCCTATAAGAGAGTGTGTTTCTCCTATTACAAAAGAGATTGGTCATTGTTATCTCCTTGTATTTAGAGAGAAGGTTGTAGTTCTCCTACTATAGTTAAATTCCTTCTATTCTTGCTCGTGGTTTTTATCCTAAAATTAATTGGAAATTTTCCACGTTAAATTCCTTGTGTCTATTTTTATCTTTATTTTCTCAATTCTACTTTAGTTGCGGTTCGGATCTATCATGTTCAATTTCTTAACATATAGATTGAGAGTGAAGGGCGGCTAACGAGGAGAGCATAATGTAGTGACTCAAAATGTTGTTATCGTAGTTTTCAAATGAACTAGGGAGGAAAAATTGTGGGTGGCCGATCGCAGTAAACTCGTAATCCGTGTATCGATTTCTTTGTGTTTAGAGGTTCGATATGAGCTTTAATGTATGGGCGCATTGAGAATTCAGAACGATTCTTATTTAATAGAAATGTATTGTAAAATGCTAAAAGCTCGCTCTCCACTCTATTTATTTACGGGTAATTAGCACATTTCATCATTATATTTTGAGTCTATTGCGCAAATCGTCCATATCATTTGAATTTTGATATTTGGATCCTTAAATCGACCATTCTTTGCGCAAAAGGTTCCTATCTGTCAATTTTTGCTGTTAAAAGTGCACTCCCTTAATTTCTGAAGGACAATTTTGTCAAATCATAAAGTCTACTGTTCATCTTCAAGCGACAACCTCTGAAAAGATGGACTATTAAACGTGGCAGCCACCAGATAAATAGTTTCAAAGAAAGAACAACGACCAGACCACGAGCCCACCTACTACCTGGCCCTGAGGCCCCGCTAGAATAGAGGCGATGACGAGAAAGACAACAGTTGCCATGTGCAAAACCTTCTCCGTCTACCTATGTTGTTGGTATTCCACTAGGTAACCCGCCTTGCACGAATCGCAGCCAAAAATATTCTCTGCTCTCGCCCTCCAATTCACGATTCCTCATCTTAAAAAGCTAGCCCATATTTGAGGCCACCCAATATGTTCTGCTTTGCACCAGCTTGCACCGGCTGGGAGGCCGACAACAACCCATCCGAATTCAAAAAAAAATACCATTGTAAATTACTTAATTAGTTGGCTACTCAACTCTTAATGGGTGACATTTGAATTTGATCGAGTTGACGAATTGTATAATTTCTTGTCTCAAATTACTTTATGAACATGTTTGACCAATTTGTAAGTGTACGACACCGACGTAAAATCAAGCGAGACGAGGGATGAAGAAGTGGAGAGAAAGAACCCAAGGTAGCGATGGTCATTAGATTGGTGTTGCAACCGCAGACATAAATGTGAAGATCAAATAAACACGACTCTCTAATAAACCAATCCTCGCTATTGACCAAAGCTTTATGCAATGATGGAGAAAACTAATTCAAATTAATACCCATTCTCGATTTTGCCGAGACCCATTGGCGTAGTCTTTGGGCAATACAAATGAACACGAATGAGGTGAAAATAATTACCATTCTTTGCGCAAAAAAGATTTTCGCTTTTCTGACTACTTCGATATCGGCACCATCGCTGGCGTAGGTGGAAGGGTATCTTTGGTGGTGAAGGGGAGTATAGTGGCTTTGACTGCTTGCTTTTCATTTGGCATTCCCAGTGGAGATGCGGCGAGAAGAGGTGGTGGCGGATGATGGGTTGTAGTGATGGCGGTGGTGATGGTGGTGGCTGGTTAGGGTGCTGGAAGTGTGGGTTTCTTGGTGGTAGTGGTGGGAGAACATTAAAATCTATGATTTGACAAAATTACACTTTAGAAATTGAGGGAGTGCACTGTACGCATTAATTTAACGACAAAAATTGACAGATTTGGACGATATGGACCTTTTGCACAAAGAATTGTGGATTTAAGGATCCATATGTCAAAATTCAAACGATATGGACGATTTGCGCAATATGTTGACATGTGGTTAACTTTAAACCTTAATGTTTTGATTATAACAAACAAATTAGTTGTGTTTACTAACAATCTATTTTCAAGTAATATTCAAAGCGCTACAAATCGAATTCTCATGCAATATCAAGATCAAAGCCAAATTAATACAAGAGTTCAATTATCTCAAGATCTAAAATTCAAGATTCGAAGAATAGATTTCTAGATAAAATTGTAAAGGTATTAACTCTTTGATTTTTAGCAATTAAATGAGTGAAAGCTTAAAAATATTTTTATGCACAAAATGTATGTCATTATCACTTGCATAAAATACTTTTATCAAAGCCAAAAATCAATTTCTCAAAGCTGTGGAAACGGTCGACCGTTTGGGTGAATCGGTCGTCCGTCTGGCCGCTCATTTTTCAAAAGTTTTCGTTTCTTAATTTTACCGGTCTAACGGCTAATTCTAACCGCTTGATCGGTCGACCGTCTGGTCATCCGTTTTAACAGTAAAGTGACAAAATTCATCTCTATAATACCTCTTCATTTATTATCATTCAACAACACTTAAAAGACCATTTATGGAGAGAATCATATTGAGAAAATTCATTAAATGTTTTATTGCATTTATATATTCAATATCACTCATTGAAAAATTTTGTTTGATCAAATCAAACTTTTGATTTATTATTATTAGCAAAGTTTTCTTCTAACACTTGAGCTTTCTCATCTATTGCTATTCATTAAAGTGTTAGTCTCTCTTATAACCAAATATGTATTTATATCTTTATATCTTTGGGTCGATTGAGGTCCCTTGAAGGCTCAATATTATATAAGGATCGGTGCTCCTTGTTTGTAAGTCACCGAATACATTGTAAGGGTTTGGATTGCACCATAAGTCAATCAAGTAGTGGAAAGGTCGTGCTCGTGTTGGAGAGCTTAGTAACGGTGGACGTAGATCATTGGTTGGATCGAACTTCTATAAAAATATTGTTTGCACTCTCTCTACCCTTTTATTTATTTACATTGTGCTCATATTTTTTGTGGATTATTTTTTATTTCTTAAATTTCTTATTTTGAGAATATTTTACGAAAAAGTTTGAGAAAATCAATTCACCCCCCTCTTGGTTAGTTATTCTTGGGCTATCACAATAGACTCAAAGGATATTGACGAAATGTTCTAATTACCCTTTATTTACTAGTATACCGCTTATCGGTAGAATTTGACCGTAGAAAAATAAATAGAGATTGATAAGAAGAACAAGGTAGATGTTGAGAATGAAAGATTTGGAGTTGAATAGTGAAGAAGAAGAGAATTGAAGAAATTGAAAAAAAAAAATTGGAGCAGATTAAGACAGACTTATAGTGAATTTTTGGACTAGTAGATGAGAAACTCCATATAGTTGTGATAAAGAGTATCTTATATTTTAGAGTATAAATATACTAGTATACCAATTATCGGTGAAATTTGACCCTAAAAAAAAAATAGAGATTAATAGGAGGAACAAGGTTGTGGTTGAGAATGAAAGATTTGGAGTGACATTAAGAAGGGAAGATTTGGAGAAGAATTGTGACGAGAAAGAGAATTGGTGAAACTCTCCACGGTCATGATAAATGTAAAGATTAAATTTTTAAAATAAATTATACTCATAGTCTTTATTTTTCGGCTTTGTAATAATATTACCATCGTTCAATTTTTTTTTCACAATTATCATCTCATCATTTCATTAATTTGTACATATGGTGCTCAATAATTTTTTTTTGATGATTTTGCCTTTATTTTTAATAAATTAAAATAGAAAAATAGAAAATATAATGAAAAATTGCAGTTGGGATACCTAACTTTTTCAAAAGTACAAAATGATCTCTTTACATACTATTATTTAAAACAATTTTAAAAACCCCTCATCTCCCTGCTTATTCCAACATATTCCACATATTGTATCCCTAGAGATTTTTTGAAACTTACCCCAAAATAGATTACCCTTCAAAATTAACTCATTTACTCGTTTTTCTTTTTCTCAATAGCTACCACTTTTGAAGAATCAAAGAAAGAGTTTGGTGGGTTATGATTTTATTTATTTAATCTGAAGCAAGAAATGTGAGAGCCAATCATGAAAGTATTATCTTCAAATTGAGAAATTTGCTGCTCGACTTTGATTATTTACTTGAGTGCAGGAGAATCAAGAACTTGTTTTTTTTTCTTCGAATGAATTTTTTCATGGTTTAGAGAAAGAGTTAAGAATTTGATAGTTTGTAATACGGAACCGAGGATTTGTTTTTTATATGGAGTCGCTTTAAATAAGCAACAATTTCAATTTCTTTTGATTGTTTGAATCAAAGTGTGAAATCTCAAGATTTGGAGAATTGGGACAAAAGACAATAGCGATGCCATGGAATATGACAATTTGGATGGCAATGATGATATAGATGGCAATCGAGTAGTTGGGTAGTTTCTTGCTTGATCGTTGTCGATGAAATTGCTAACTCTCTCGTGAATCAAGAAATTAGCCCTTTCCATGTTGGTTGATCCAGAAAATGATTGTGAATTTAGCCTGGGGGGTGGGGTGGAGGTGGAGGTGGAGGTGGAGGTGGAGGGGGGTGGGGTGGGGGTGGAAAATAAAGTTTTTTAATTATTTTAATTAATAGTATGTAAAGAGACTATTTTGCACTTTCAAAAAAATTAAGTATTTATAATTTTTTCATTAAGTTTTCTATTTTTTGCTATTTTAATTTATTTAAGATTTGGGTAAAATCATCATAAAAAAATATTTGGAGACTATCTGTATGAATTAATGAAAGGACGATGATGATAATTGCGAATAAAATTGCATAAGGATGATATTGTTACAAAGTTGAAGAATGGAGATTTGTGAATGTAATATATCCTTATTTTTAACACTTCGTTTTACTTCTCTCAATAAGTATTTATTATTTTTTTTATTTTATTTTAACATGCTTCCATCCTAATTATTATATGATTTTCATCTATTTTTCTCTATTTTATTTTATGAGTAATGCTATTCATAGTCGCCACCGCTTCTGTAGTCATTTTACGTGGCACTACTCAATTTGATGAATTATTCATAATTAATGACTATAAATACATTACTCAAATAAAGAAAATAATTTACTCCAATTGAGTAATACCATGTATAATGACTACAGGTAGTGAGCGACTATAAATAACATTATTCTTATTTTGTATTTACTATTTAATTTAGTCAACATAGGAGTATTGATAATTGGTATTCTTTGAATGCATTTAATTATAGAGAGTAAGTTTGGTTCTCCAAATTTAGATAGTCTATGTTTTAAAAAGTTAATTTGAAAAGTCTATTGGAGTATAATTTTAAGAATTGACTCTATAAAATATAGGGCACCTCATGTTCAAAGAGCATCTTGAAGATGCTCTAAGACGAACATTTAAGTACAAGAGTACTCTTAGAGCATCTCCAATGTTTTCTATGAATTGTTATCTATGTGGCACAAGTATTGAAAGACTTCCAATTTATGTAGCATTGATATATTATAAGTAGATATTCAAGTTCAAATTTGATCTTCAATATACTCTATGGAATACTATTTAGATGGATTTAATTTTATTAAAAGAAAACTAGATTGTCTTTAATATGCATAGAAAATTTAAATCTATATAAGAAATTTAAATTTTACCGAGTGAGCATGTCTAATAGAGCTTTTAATTTAGATGTAGTTCTGTATATCGTTTATTATTTTTCAAATTACGTCACCTTTGAGAGTCTTCGATAAATTGCATTGAAGATAAAATTTTGTAGACATCTATTTTACTTATGTGGCAAATTTTGTTTAACAATCCACGTTGATTGGAGATGCTCTTAATATAAGAATATCTCCAAGAGACTCTCTATTTATAAAGAGCATCTTTTATATTTTAGAGAGCATCAATAAATTTAGAGAGAAAATTTTTGAAGTGCTCCAACAACTTCTTTATTTTAAACACTTTATTTATTTCTCTCAATAAGTATTTATTATTTTTCCTATATTTTATTTTAACATGCTACCCTCCTAATTATTATATAATTTTTTTCTATTTTATTTTAGATACTATATTTAATTTAGTCAATATATAAATATTGAAAATTGAAATTCTTTTAATGCATTAATTATAGAGAATAGGTTCTCTATTTAAAAAAAATAAATTAGAAAGTCTCTTGTAGCATAATTTTAAAGACCGACTCTCTAAAATAGAGAGCATTTTATTTTTAACAGCATATCCAAGATACTCTTTATATAAGGAGCATCTTTTGTATTTTAAAGAACATATATAAATTTAGAGATTAATTTTTTTGAAGTATTCCGACATTATTTATTTTTAATACTTTATTTTACTTCTCTCATAAGTATTTATTATTTTTTCCTATTTTTTATTTTGACATACTTCTCTCTTAATTATTATATGAATTTTCTACATTTTTTTCCATTTTTTTGTATAGACTATTTAATTTAGTCAGCATATGAATATTAAAAATTGAAATTCTTTGAATGGATTTAAGTTACGCTTTTATCCCACCTTAGCTTCGCAAATGGGACGAGGGCGAGAGCTTAGCATGCACGCTCTATACTTTTTTCCAGCTTTCCTTCTAGTAAAAGATTAGCTCGTACTTTTTGTGTCCAGATATTCCTGGGGCATGAGTTAAGCATATAGTTGATTATTCTTTCTTTCGATGTTGCGTAGGTTTATAGAGAATGGGTAGAGCTAAAATTACTCTTTATTTTAGAGTATCTCCAAGAAGCTTTTTAAACATAAATGCTTTCTATTTTAAAGAGACAACCCTTAAAATTGTGTTATAAGACACTCTCCAAATTAAATTTTTAAAATAGAGAGTGGGTTTGACTCTTCAAATTTGGAGAGTCAAACTCACTCTCTATAATTAAATGTATTCAAATAATTTCAATTTTCAATACTCTTTATAATGATTGAATTAAATAATATATACAAAATAAAATAGATAAAATAGAGGAAAATCAAATAATAATTAGGAGAGAAGTATGTCAAAAAAATAAAAAATAATAATAAATACGTATTTGGAAAAGTAAAATAAAAGGGTAATTAGCACAAAACGTCCATACCTATTGAAGTCATTGTGCAAATTGTCTCTACCTTTGAAATTTTGACACTTTCACCATCATCTATACCATTTCTTGCAAAAATGTCCTTTCCGCTCAAATCCATCCATTTCTTGCCGTTATCTCATTTTCATTACACGATTCGTGACACCAATTAAAGGTATTTCTGTCCACTTACATCATACCTGCTCAAACCAAAGAATGTAATACGTATGCACACAAGTTACCGAAAGTTACCCCATTTTCTTCTATGTTTCACGACCAAATCATCTTCTTCCTACCCATGCATTGTGCAAATTGTCCTCAACCGTCTGCTGGTGAGTTCAAACGCCCTTGTTCGCTTCATTACATTTGCAATTCCCCGGATTTATTGTTTGTGTGGTGTAAGAGTTTTTGCGCTTTTGTATTTCGGTTGTCCTAATGGAAAATTTTTCTATTTTTGGTTTTGTGTTACATATGTCATATCTAATCTTCTTCTACAAAACGAAATACTACTTCCAATCTTCAGACAGCCCGAAGATAATCTACCCACTTACCGTGAGTTTTTCTTTAATACCATGGTTATTCAAATCCGTGACTTTTTGTTGTGATCACATTGATTTTGATTTGTGTCTATAATTGTGTACAATGATTTGTGTAAACGATTGAGACACAATTGTTTCAAATTGGGGTTTTTGCATATTTATTGATTGGGTATGTCATTGGCCTATTCTGAGTGTCTGTAGGCGAAAATACATAGTATTTCACCATTGAAGTCCATTATAGTGGCAGATTTTATGATAAGCCAAACAATGTGGCATACGAATGAGGAATAGTATTATATTTGGTTTTCCTCCATCCTGCATGGTTCATAAGAGACAACTTAACGATGTTTTTACAGTCACTGGGTACGAACATCTCATTGGAGTTTTATTACAGAAGGCCTAAAATGAGTTTGGGAACGGGGTTGAGTAGATTGAAAAGTAAAGCTGATGTTAGATAGATGCTACAAAACAGTGGATAAGAGTAGGGTGGTAGAGGTTTATATAGTACGTGCAAGACAATCTCATGCATTGCCACTGCTCCAAATGAGGAAGTTCCCACACGCTTGATGAACAAGCAACAGGGAAGAACAAGCATTTCAATGTTGTTATGCACCCATTCTTGAAGAACAGAATGAGGAAGACCCTAAAGTTGGTTAGGGCGATCAATTTTAAATGAGACTATAGAAGATTTGTGGTCCGGTATGGAGACTCCATATAGGTTACAACCAAAGAAGAAATGATGGCTAGGCAGAGGATACAAACCAACACTAGAGTGCGCACTAGTGATGAAGAAGAAGATGTGGTGGGTGTGAAGACAAATGAATAAGAAGAAAGAACAGAGAAGAGGCGTAAGGGTCAATGAGTCTGACTAAGAAATGGAAGAAGAGCACTAATCAAGATGTGAATCGTACAATTAATTTTGATTTCAAATTTTGTACAACAGATGGGCAAGAACTTTGGGATGAAATACAAGAAGGATGATGACGATGCATCACGAGAAATATGCAAGGATAATGTCCATGGATTCAGATGCTACTAAAGAAGATAAGAAGACAAGTTTTGTCATCAAAACATACGCCCAAAACATACTTGTGTTATAGTGTACAAGAATTTCAGAGTGAGCTCCACTTATTTGGCTAAGAAGTATTTATCCGACTGGAGATCTGAACTAAACATGGCAGTCAACACATTTATGGAAAGGGTGAAAATGGATGGTTTGGGTGACATCTCTAGTTGGAAAGTGTATAGAGCAAAGAAGAAGGCCCTTGAAAAGATTAGAGGGAATGTTGTGAATCATTATAAAATATTGTGGTATTACTGTGAAGAGTTAAAGAGAAATGGACTACAAACAAAGTTGAGGGGTATGTTGGGAGTTCGAGATGATTTATATTTTCTTTGGACCACTGAAAGATGGTTTCATTAGAGGTTGTAGGAGGTTATCAGGGGCGATGGATGTTTTCTAAAAACAGAACATGGTGGGAAACTATTAACTGCAGTTAGTGTAGATGATAATAATGGGATGTATTCACTTGCATGAGCAGTTGTTGATGTTGAAAATGGAGAGAATTGGAGGTGGTTTTGGGGATTGTTGAAGGATGATTTGCGAGATGAATAATAGCCATGGTTGGACGCTTATTTCGATGAGCAAAAGGAGTTGGTTAGTTCAATTAAGTTGTTGTTCGAGCATTCGTAATACGTAACTCATGCGTTAGATATCTCAGACAACAATTTCAAAGGCAACTCATAAGGAAATGGCTTTGAAGCATTGTATTTGGAATGCCGCTAGAGCTACGATCGTGACACATGCTGGCTTTGAACATATACAAATGATGTTGGATATAGAGCCGCTAGCTTTATGGGTGGCTTAAATCTAAACCTGTCTCTCACTAGACCAAATCCCATTTCAAATAGTGGACCAACCGTGATTTGCTCCTTAATAACCTATGTAAATCATTCAACAACACGATTTTGAATGCAAGAGAGAAGCCCATCTTGACCATGCTAGAAGAAATTGGGGGGTATTTGATGAAGAGAATTGTGGTAAGGAGAGAGGCATGTGAGAAGTGGACAGCAAAGGTAGGCCCTAGAATCCAAAAAATTCTTGAGCAAAACAGTAGACTAGCAAGGATGGAGTGGGCTGATTATTTAGGCAATGAAAAATTCCAAGTCAAACACAATGCAGGAGATGCATTCCATGTCGTGGATATCGGAGCAAAGACTTGTATATGCCGAAGATATTAGAGCAATTTCTCCTATAACAGGACCAAAGTCATGACCTAACCCAGGTCTCAACCCTCTCAGTCCACCCGTGTACACAAAAAAGGCTGGAAGGCCTAAAATGTCCAGAAGAAATGAAGCCAATGAAAAGGCAACATCTAGCTAAACAAAGAGTGCAAGAAAGTTTGCATCTAATACAACATCTGCAGAGAGCAATGCAGGCACTGGGACTGTTCCAGGAAGACGAATGGGGCTGGTAATGACATATACGAACTATGGTGAACAAGGCCACAACAAGAGGAGATGCAAATGGGCACCACCCCCAGCCCCAAATTAGCAACTGTTTGGAAAATTTTTTGTTGTTATCCTTTAGCACATTTGTTGTTGTTAGTCTTTTGCACAAATCGTTGTTTTTGAATAGTTTAGGGCAGTCTTGCACATGTTTGTTTCGACAATGATGTATTTTGACAATGGATCATATTTTGAAAATTGTGTTTATACTGATTGTTGTTTATTGTCAAGCTGTTTGTCCATAATTTTAGAATGTTTACCACAAATATCTTGGAATAGTAAAGATGTTCAATGCATTTAGCAAACGAAGATAGGGATGTTTTTCACTAAACATAAACAAAGGTAGGGACTATTTGTACATTTCTATTTAAAGGTAGGGATTTTTTCGCAACGACAATTACACACCAAAATGGGTACATATCAAGCATTCAAAGAAGCAAATCCCAACATAGCATTCTATACCACCGAACCATGTTGCTAATTTAGGTAATATTACAACATGATTGTTACAAGAGTACCCACATCACTACAAGCCCAAAAACAAAATCGAAAAACCATCTCCAAACATAGCATGTCCTCTTCTCTAGTTACAATTGGAGCACTTGTTGTTCACATTCATTCCCAGATCTAAGCAGTCCAAGTATTATATCTACAGATCTTGGACACATAGGTAAGTCGCATCAGGAGAAATTTGCCCCAAGCTCTATTTTGCTGTACGAAGTACCTATTTTAGAACAAAATACAACATCAAAAACATCAAATTGTAACTACAAATTTTTAGCACACAATTACTAACCCAACGACATTGACATGTGAAGAATCGTTTGCCAAGATTTTCTTGCGTTCACGAAGTCTTCATCTCAATTTAGATTCCGCATCTGCACAATCGGTTTACCATTACTCTTGCTGAAAAATAATATGATTTTTCTCTAATTTATATATGAATTTTCACAACCATTAATGACTATAAAGTATAAACAGTAAGGTGGGAGGATGAGTGAAATATGTAGGTGGACAAAAATACCCTTAATTGGTGTCACGAATCATGTTATGGAAATGAGATAATGGCGGAAAATGGATGGAATTGGACGAAAATGACGTTTTGCGCAAGAAATGGTATAGGTGGGGTGAAAATGCCAAAATTTCAAAACTAGGGACGATTTGTACAATGACTTCAATACGTATGGATGTTTTGTGCTAATTACCTTAAAATAAAATGTTAAAGATAAAAAGGTCGTTGGAGTTCAAAAATTTTACCATCTAAATTTATAGATGCTCTCTAAAATATCAAAGATGCTCTATATAGATAGAGAATCTTTTGAAGATGATTTTAAAAAGTTAATTTAGAGAGTCTCTAGGGGCATAATTTTACGGATTAACTCTCTAAAAAAGAGAGTATGTTATGTTTAAAGAACCTCTTGAAGATGCTCTAAGTATATTATAATAGTCGAATAATCTCGACTTTAACATAGTTAACGATATCAGTTATAATAATAAGAAACTTCTAATATTCTGATGTGATCTTTTTGTGATTGTAGGCTATCGCTTTCATAATTGTAGGAATTAGAATTATGTATTTATTATTATTTTTTCTTTATAATTATATATAGTCCTATAATTGAAGTCCTTCATTTTATAATTTATAAGCAAAAATATAATACACGATTTTTGAAAATTACACATACATATATTAAATGTGCAATGTGATCTTCCAATTTTTGTAACAATTGATTCTCTAATTTTTAATTTTTGTTTTACTTGAATTCTCAAAAACAGAATTCATCCAAAACATTTGTTAAAAAGTTCAATATCGCGTATGAAATATGTGATCCGAAGATTCAATTGAATAAGTTGTTAAAACCTTAGTTTTAAATAAATAAATTAAAAATAATGCCAAAACTTTTTAAAAAGACTTTCAACTCCCAAGCGAGGGGACTTGCCTTCACTGTGACATGCCCCATACGTCATCTTTGCATTTGAGACTTGCATTTAGTTATTTAACAATGCTTGTTGTCGAATGTTTAGAAGTTGTAATTCAAATTCTATGAGATATTTATTAGGAGTTTCATGATTACTTAACAAGTTAACATGTTAATAAGTTGGTAATATATTGCACTTATACCAACCTTGCCAGTTGAACTAAAGAATGATTGTATTCTTCTCGAAAAGAATGAACATCAATCTTTTGAAAAAATTCGTAAATCATTTAAGTAGAATTTTGGAGAGAAAAATAGAATTTAGAATCAATTAATTTAGATTTGATTTGGTATAAAAAAAATTTTGAATTTAGGTATCCTTATTTAGGTGTGTTTGATTTTGATTAAAATTAGATTTTTGGTAAAAGTTGATAAAAATTGTTGAAATATGTGGTTGAAAAGTTGTGGGACCATGAAATGTATAGTTAAAATTAATTCTTGACTTTGACTTTAGCTTTTTAACAAAATCAAAATTGAAACAAACGGGCCCTTATAAGTTTTGAAAAGTCTTTTTGAATAGGTGTGTGCTCTTTATGAATAGGTGCACTATTTGGTCTAATTAATTTGAACTCCAAGATCGTACTATTTCATATTTTTATGTGATCTGATGGTTCAAATAAAATCTTGAATGAATGTGTCCATTCATCATACCTATTCTCTAAGTCCATTCATCATACACATTCACCAATTACGTGCTTTTTATTGAAGACTTTTCAATTCACCTAAAATTAATTGTAATTGCATATATAATCAAATATACCACATTAATGATTTTACTAGCTCGATAAAATTCAATTAATTCCAACAATCTCCCACATGAATGGAAGAAGTCGACTCAAATCAAGAAAGACAAAAGAATAGTATTATTTGAAAGACAACGTATCAAGATAGGTAGCTTTCGCTTTGAATATTCTATAGTAAGAATCTATCGAACTCATTTGGCTAATAAGTAAACACAACGTTTTGAATTGTCAGCCGTTATTGCAAACCTAGACAATAGATCAAACATATATCTCTCATATCAAACTTCGTTCTCTATTGTGTTCATTATTTCGGCCCTAAACTACTTGGGTTCTGCGAGTGCTTTAGAGAATTCGCTTAAGTAAAATTCTCAAAGAACATGCCACGTTCGCACTAACATAGGTGATATTCTATAAAGAGTACCCTACAATACTCTACTTGTACCTTTACAAGATATAGTCATCACTAAAAGCAAAGTTTATCATTAACAATCGTTGTAGGCGACTTTTGCATAATAGAAATAGGAAGGAGTTAAAACTTTGAAGTGCTTCTCATCGAGTCATTCATAACTAATTTTCCTATTGAACCTACTTCGTGGAATCTCCAGTCGCCAGGTTAGGTTTCCATTAAGTTGACTCATTAGAATTTAGGCTCTAAACCCATGTCCCTCGATGTGCATTATATTCTCTCCCTAGATAACCATTTGTAAACGAATCCACTATATCATCTTATGATTTAGCAAAATTAATTGATATTGTTCTATTTGAGAGCAACTGACAAACGGTATTATGTCTACGATGTATATGTCTTGACTTTCCATTATACACAAATTTTTCTGCTCTGGCTATAGTTTCTTGATTATTGCAATGAATACATATAGCAGGCACATACTTTGGCCATATATAAATATCTTCTAAGAATTTTCTAAGTCATTCTAGTTATTCTCCTGCTTTATCTAAAGTAATAAACTAAGATTACATAGTTGACCGAGCTATACATGTTTGTTTAGAAGATTTCTAAGATACAGCACCACCATCAAAAGTAAATACATAGCCACTAGTGGATTTAGATTCATCTGTATCTGATATGCAGATGGCGTCACTATATCCTTCAACTACTTGAGGATATTTTCTATAATGTAATAAATACTCTTTGGTACGTTTCAAGTGGCCCAACACTCTAAGTAATGCATCTCAATATTCATTACTAGGGTTATTTGTTTATTGATTTAGCTTACTTATCGAGTAAACTATATCTGGCATTGTACAATTCATTAAGTACATTAGGCATCCAATTATCTGAGAATATTCTAATTGATTTTTGTCATTTCTAATATTTTTGTGAAGAACTACATAAGGAAGAAATAGATTAATAGTTTATTTTATACTATATGTTTTAAATATCTCAATTACTTTGTCTACATAGTGAGTTTGTGACAAAGTTATCTCATTAGATGTTCTAGAGATTTTCATTCACAAAATCACGTCTACTTCATCCATATCTTTTATATCAAAGTTATAGGTGAGCATTTTCTTTATTTTGTTAATGACTTCTATATTAGTTCCTACTATGAGCATGTCATCTACATAAAAACCAATATGTATGCTTCTCCAAATTTCTTTGAGTATTCGCATTTATTGCATTCATTTATGGTGAATCCATTCTTAATCATGACACTGTCAAATTTCTCATGCCATTGTTTAGGAGCTTACTTCAATCCGTATACAAACTTGATAAGTTTACAAACTTTATGTTCTTGTCCTTTCACTTTAAAGCCTTCTGGTTGTTCTAAACTTCCTCATTTAGTTCACCATTTAAGAGTGCAGTTTTAACATTCATTTTATGTATCTAGAGGCTATATAGGTAGATATTGCAATTAAACTCGGATAGAAGTAATTCTTGTTATCGTCAAATAAGTGTCAAAAAAGTCAATCCATTCTTTTTGATGATATCATTTGGCAACAAGTCGAACTTTGTACTTATCTATTGAACTACCGGGTTTTATTTTTCTCTTGAAAATCCATT
This sequence comes from Forsythia suspensa, assembly GCA_023638005.1. Lineage (NCBI taxonomy): Eukaryota > Viridiplantae > Streptophyta > Magnoliopsida > Lamiales > Oleaceae > Forsythia > Forsythia suspensa. Next base: position 29,329,920 of record CM042674.1, on the reverse strand, counting down.
TACATCCTATTGGTTTGGTTCCATTGGGAAGATCAACCAATTGTCGATTATTATTACTTATAAAAGATTCGATCTCGCTATTTATAACTTCTTTCTAGAGTAAGGATTCCAGACTAACATATCCTCGTTAAACATTTGAGTGTATGTTCTCAATCATGAATGATATAAAGTCTGGACCAAATGACTTAGTAATTTTTGCTCTTTTAATCCTTATTGGTTCAGACTCTTTATTACTTTCAAAAGTAGTATCATGTGTTCTCCTTTGAGTATTTTTAGGAATATCTTTTTTATTAGGGAACACGTTTTCAAAGAATTCGGCATCTCTCAATTCCATAATAGTATTGACATGAATGTCACTTATGTCATATTTATGCATAAGAAATCTCTAAGCACTTTTAATTGCATATCCGATAAAAATGCAATCAATAGTTTTAGGACCAAATTTAATACTTTTAGAAAGTGGAACGACTACTTTTGCTAAACGCCCACACTTTCAAATATTTGTAGCAAGACATTTCCTTTCCATAGTTCATAAGGTTTCAAACCAATTTTCTTGTGATGAACCTATTTAGAATAAAGTTAGCGCTAGAACTCGCTTTTGCCCCACAAGGTTTGTGGTAATCCAAAACTAATAAGCATATCATCAACTATGTCTTTTATAGTTCTGTTTTTCCTCTAAGCAACTCCATTTTGCTGAGGAATGTACAAAACAATTGTTCGGTGAATAATCCCAAACTTAGCACATAATTCATCAAATAGTAACAAATCATATTCACTGCCTCTATCGAATCTCAATATATTGATTATCTTACTGAGTTAATTTTCAACTTCATTTTGTAAGTAACAAAAGCATCTAATACCTCATTTGTATTACTTAATAAGTATATATTGCAATATCTACTGTGATCATCAATAAAAGTAAAAAAATACTTTATACTACCTCGAGATTGAATAAATTTTAAATCACAAATATCACTATGTACTAAATCTAATATTTTACTTCTCCTTTCAATTAAATTAAAAATCTTTTTAGCAAATTTTGCTTCAACACAAATCTTACATTTATGTTTGTCTTCTGTTTCAAGTTTAGGTATAAGTCCTAAACCTACTAATTTTCTTAAAGAAACACGATTAATGTGTCTTAATCTACTATACCATAAAATAGAATATTCAAACAAGTAAATGTAAGAATCAACTTTATTAATAACTAGTGAATACAAATACTTGGACTTCTTGTCCACAACATCATATTTTTTTTTTTCGCGCTTTTTGCATGATGCCTTGATTTTCTAAAATTATAACACCATTTGAACCGCTTTGCATCGTTGCTTCTTTTGTCCTTACACGAGTTTGGACGCTTTCTTTTCTTGTTCTTAGACCCAGAATCTTTCACCATATTAGCTTTTGCTTCCATGTTTCGAATAATAATTTTTTTTTCTGCAGCCCTATTGTCTTCTTCTATTCAAAGTCGAATAATCACATCCTCCGTCATCATCTTTTTGCGCTTGTGCTTGAGATAGTTTTTGAATTTTTTCTAAAATGGATGTAGCTTCTTGCTATGTCTGGAAAGACTCACTCAATATCATGCATTCTTCATTAATGTCATGGATGATAATCTACATTTCTTGAACCTGGCTCATGATCGTCTTTAAATCGATCATCTTGAAATCTAGAAATTTGATGACAATAAATTTCTTAGTCCTGGCATCTTCTATTTTATACTTTTTGTCAAGAGAATCCTACAATTCTTTAGCCATCTTGTAGGAACAGTACACATTATACAACGTGTTATCTAGTCCGTTGAGAATGTAGTTGCAGGATAGGAAATCTGCATGTTTCCATGCTTCAATGGCCACCTGTGTATTTTTGTTGGCAAGCATTTTCCTTTATTTGTGTTTGTACAGACATTCTTCACACATAAAACTTAACCAAGTTCAACGTCCGGATAGAATAGCATCCTTTGTTGCCAACGCTTGAAATCCGCTCCATTGAATTTTTCTGACTTTTCATGTTAAGATGTTGGCGGCATAACAAACTGATTGGACCTAGAACTCTGTCCAATTTCTCCACTAGTATGCTCAATTGTACTAGCCTTCTTTCTCAGAACAACACAATTACAAAAATAATATCAATATTTTAATATTGAAAACACGTAAATATATTACGTTACAAAAGTAAACGAAATCTGCTTTAAGATTGTTGTCAAAATTGATTAAAATAATCGAGAAAAACATAAATGTAGAAATGGGATGAAGCGAGGTATGCCGTAACAAATCTCCTTAAGACAGATTTCGTCTCCTACAAAGGTGCTAACAAGATCAAATGACGTCTGCCTCCCAAGATACAACATTTCTTCTAAAGTAGGTACTCGCGACTTATACCAAACTTGTTTGTCGAACCAAAGAATGACCGCACTATTCTCAAAAAGGAAGAACAACGATCTTTTGAAAAATCTTCAGAAATTATCTAAGCAGGATTTTGGAGAGATAGAGAATTTAAATTTAATTAATTCAAAACTGATTTGGTGTTAAAAAAAATTGAATTTAAGGATCCCTATTGTAGGTTTTTAAATGTCTTTTGAATGGGTGTATGTGTCTTTATAGATAAGTGCACCATTTGGTCTAATTAATCCGAGTCATTAGATCGTAACATTTCATATTTTTATGTGATATGATGGTTTAGATCTAATTTTAAAGGGTTCATTACACTAATGGTCCCCATTCTTCCAGGCTTGCAACGATTCCATCCCCATTCTTTTTTTTTAATACATATCATCCTCATTCTTCCATTTATTCTCACAGATGGTCTCAAAATCACTATTTTTCAATATTCTGACAATTGTTTGATAATTTTTCCCATTGACTTAAATAAATTAAAATGATAGAAAAAAGAAAATACAATGAAAATATTGTAATTAGGCCCTTAACCTTTTCAAAAATACAAATAAATTCTAAACTATTTTATTTTATACAGATAGGTACTCTTCCCCAACAAAAAATAAATCATTTTTTCCACCCCCACCCACCACCACAACCTCAGAAATACTACAATCTCATATTTCACATTACCTGTTTTTAGCGAAAGCATGTAATCTTTTCACTTTTTGTTAACTGAAAACCTCAATATGGTCGTGTTGGAGCACTTATTCGTGTTTGTTGTCTTTTGATATTTTCCTTTTCGTAATTACTTGTATTTCAAACTTCTATTTAAAGGTATTCTAAATATTCATTTCTGTTGCTAGGTTCCATTCCAAATATCAGCTCAACTACTTTAGATGTGGTGAATATTTCATCAAATTTACTCTCAGGCTTGTTGCCGCCTTCATCAAGAAATTGTTGGGTTGTTGATTTGAGCAGAAGTATGCTATCAGATAACATATCTGTTCTGATGAATTGGAACACCAAGTTGGAAATTCTAGATTTGAGCTCAAATAACTTGACTGGAAGCATGCCTAACTTGACACAATTCCAAAGATTGACTTTGCTCAGTATTAGAAACAATTCCTTAGAGGGTACCTTACCTTCTACACTGGACTCCTATCCAAATATAAGCAAAGTTGATCTCAACTCTAACAAACTTGATGGTCCGATTCCGCGAACCTTCTTAACTTCAACAACCCTATCAAATTTGAATATGTCTGGCAATCATTTGACAAGATCAATTCCTCTTGAAGGCTCTCAGACTAGTGAATTATTAGTTTTACCTCCGGCGCAGAGGGAGTTGAAGCATTCAATTCGTCCATGGCGCCAAGTGGGTCATCGAGATTGTTTTAAAAGACAACAATGCTAGCATTTTCGAGGAGGTGGAGTCATCGATTGTGGCAGTGGGTGGGGTGGAGTAGAAAAGATTATTCATTTTTTGTTGGGGAAGAATACCTATCTGTATAAAATAAAATAGTTTAGGATTTATTTGTACTTTTAAAAATGTTAAGAGCCCAATTGTAATATTTTTATTGTATTTTCTTTTTTTTTTATCATTTTAATTTATTTAAGTCAATTGGCAAAATTGTCAAAGAATTGTCAGAATAGTGAAAAATAGTGAATTGGGGATCATCTGTGAGAATAAATAGAAGAATTGAGATGATATCTGCTAAAAAAAGAATAGAGATGAAATCGTTACAAATCTGAAAGAATAGAGACTATTAGTGTAATTAACCCAACTTTAAATAAATGTGTCAATTTATCATACCAATTCACTAAATATGAATGAATGTGTCAATTTATTATACTTATTCACCAATTACTTGCTTTTTATTAAAGGCTTTTCAATTCACCCAAAATTAAATGTAATTGCACATATCATCAAATATACCACATTTAATGATTTTACCCGATAAAATTGAATTAATTCCAACAATACATGTGTCAAAAAAGAATTATACATAAAAAATGCACGAAAATTTTACTTCTTAAAGTCTGTTTGACACAACTATAATGAATTGAACTTTTATCACTAGAAATTTTGTCAATAGAGCTTTTTAAAAATAGTTGTTGTTTCAAAGCTTTTAACTATTTTGTTGACAATGCAAGAAGTGTTGTGAACATAAAATCGATTGTTTGGCAAAGTAATTAGAAAATAACTTTGTTTTATGACTTGGGCATATACTACATATTTATTTGACTAAATATCAATTATTTATTATATACTAGTGTGAGCACGTACGATGCACGTGATGTCTCGTTAATTAAGAATGTAATAGTGTTTATTATATCTTTATTTTACTTAATTGACTTGATATTGGTAATTTAAGTGGAAAAATTAAATATTAAAAATTAGACGATTAAAACCTAAATATAAGCATGCTTATAACTTAAAACCTAGTTTATTAAAATTCATTACAATAGATTACTCAAACATATGATAAAATTGAATTCAATTTACTTCATAAAAGCCATACCATTTTCCCGAATTTGCATTCCTCTTCAAGACTAAGATCATTCCTTTATAATATTCTAATTACGTAAAGAAAGTCGAATGCTTTTGTATTAATAAATTTCACATTTGCTCCGAATAAGACTTTGGGCATAAGTACCTACAACAACATCTCGTACATTAATTTCAATTTTTTTTTAAATAACTTAAATAAAAGATAAAGAGATGATTGAATTGAACTTAGGGATGGCAATTTGACCACAACGCCCGCTTCGTTTGTAGTCTGCCCACTCCGCTTGTGGCCTGCACTTGCTTGATGATTAGATAAATGGGGCGGTATGTGTTGACCAACCGTTGACCCGCCCATAATTTTTTTTTAAATATTAAAAAATCATAAATACAATGAAAAATTGAAAATAGTAAAGTTTTGGCTTGAAGACTTGAACCCGGGTCAGACAAGGAATATTTTGAATCCTCAACCATTCCACCACAATCACAACTTGCAAAGTTTTCCTTTGTTTAATAATAATATTAGAACAAATTCTTACTTTTTAAATCAAAACCCTAATCCAACCCAAATCATTTCGTCATTTGAATCATTTCCCTTTCCCTCCAACCTCCAGTCGTCCAGCGCCCCTGAGGTCCTCGCCCCTCGGTCATCTCCTCGGCTCATCTAGCCTTCTACTGCACGCAATCCTCGACTGATTCTTCTTCTTGTGATCTTCTTCATCCGTTGATTGAATCTCTCCTCTTGAATCTTGAAGGTAAATTATAACTACCTTTTTTTTTTGGTTATTGGGTATTTCATTTTTGGTTTTTTATCAGCTTCTATGGAGACAAATTAGAGTGTAGAGTGTATGTATATTTTATGTATTGTTGAGAGTGACATTCATGGGAGTCGGACTGTCGGAGTTTTAAATGGGGGCTTTGTATCTGTTATGAGAAAAAATGAGAACTGCTGAATAGATATAGGAACTTCGCTTATGGGTCATACGTTATTCATACATTAGATATGGGGAAGAAATGATTTCCTACCATGAACAAGAAGAATAACCTTCCTTTCATCATCATCATCAAATTCAGTTTATTGGAAACTAATTCATGTCCATGATATTGGGCCTGAACACTGCATTTATGCCGTTGAACCTAGACTTTGTAATGGATCTTGGGCCTTCAACAGAGTTATTAGAGTCACGATAGAAAATTGACTAAAATAGCATGAGAATAGAACGGTTAATGATGTTAGGAGTTTGTTTAGAATTTTTTTGAGAACTATTTTTAATGAATGTCTTCTACACATCCACTATTTTGTAATGGCCCAAAAACCATGGAACTTTAGCTTCCAATGAAATTGAAATTAGAATTAGTGTTGCTCACGTCAAATGAAATTGAAATGATGATTCAAATTTTCTTTGTATTTTCCATGCACTTAAATCAGTTACTTGTTTTTTTTTTTTTTATGGTAATTGAGTATACAAACTAAAGTTCTACAAAGTTGTTTAGTATAAAAATGTATTGAGCCTCAATCTTCTGTTGGCTATTAGTGATCTATGTTTATCCCAATTTCAGTTGTCTGCTTTTCCAGACAAGTAATTCCAACATTGTTCTGTAATGTATTTGGGTAATTTTGAATTCATGTTTTCAAAACAATTCTTGTAGTTACATAATTACATATGTGAATTTGCACATTCAAGATTGGCTGACAATTGACAGTCCTCATTGCTTGTAAGCTTGTTCTCATTTTTTTGGGCTGTAAAATAAACTTTGCAGGTTATCATATTTTGGAAAATTTAAATTCTCTGCCTTAGGTACAATTTAATGGTTTAAATGCCATCATTTATTTCTCATTTTTTGCAATAGGTGAAAAATGGTTTAATTACATTGCTTGCAAAATTCATCGAATTAGGATGAAAAATATTGGTTAGCCTCTAATATTATTTTGATAACCATCATTTTTTGCAATAGGTGAATAATTATTTGCTATTCTAATTGAATCCAATTTGCAATGTTGGAGTTGTGTTTCTTCTAGATGAATCCAGTTTGCAAAAATGTCCTTACTCATTCAAGCCAACTAATAATTTTTGTCTATCATTCTTCAACTTTCAGGATGTTGGAACAAGAGCGTTGTTCAATAGAAAGTACACATGGAACCCCGCTAGTACCTCGTGATAGTTCCACTCCAACAACAGATACTATTAATCCTCCATCATTATCGTCCGGAGAAAATTCAAGACAAATTTTGATAAGCATTGATTCAGATGGAGATCATACAACAGATCTTGGTGTAGTGGGTAGAAAAAGAAAACTGACATCTGAGGTATGGAACCATTTTAAGCTCAATAATATTGATAACGAGATCAAGGCTATTTGTAATTATTGTGGATCGAAGTTGGTTGGTCATAATAAAAATGGGACAAATTAATTGAAAAAATATTTAGATAGATGTGCACTTCGTAAATGTAAGCAAACCGATATTAGGCAGGCAATATTGAATCCTACAAAGCAAGCGGGTGGAAAGGTGGTTATGGAGACTTACCATTTTGATCAAGACTACGCTAGAACAGAGTTAGGAAAAATGATAATTTTACATGAATATCCACTTTGTATGGTTGAGCATGTTGGTTTTAGGAATTTTATGAAATCTATTCAACTACTATTTAAAGTCGTGTCTCGGAATACCATTAAAAACGACATTTTGAAGATTCATGATTTGGAGAAAGTGAAAATGAAAATGATGCGTTTATCGGAGGATAACAAGAGTAGAATTGTTGTAACCACGGATTTATGGACTTCAAACCAAAAAAGGGTTTCATGGCCATCACTGCACACTTTATTGATGATGCTTGGTCTCTTCAAAGTCGAGTTATGAGGTATACACTATGTAATTTTATGTATAATATTTTTTTTTTAACTAATTACTAATATGTTTTGTTTGGTTTTATTTATAGGTTCATAAATGTTCCTTTTCCACATACGGTAGAATCATTGTCTACAACTCTTTTTGAAAGTCCATTAAATTGGAATATTGATTGTAAGTTATCTACTCTTATTGATGATAACTGCTCAACAAATGACGCTATGATCAATATCCTTTTAGATAATAAACTTTATACTGATTCACTTTTAGCAAATAGTGATTTCTTCCATATGTGTTGTGCTCACATATTGAATCTAATTATGAATGAGGGTTTAGAAAACATTGAAAGAAGTGTTGAAAAAATTTGTGATAGTGTTTCTTTTGGAAATCAATACCAAAAAGATGGGAAAAATTTGAAAATATGCACGCCGCCTTAAAATCGGTTGTGGTAGAAAATTAATACTTGATTGTAAGACTAGGTAGAATTCTACATATATCATGCTTCACAATCGCTTTGGAGTACATTGATGTTTTTTTTCGCTTGAAGCAAAGAGAAACGCAAAGATAAAAAGTTTGCCTAGTGATCAAGATTAGAAGTTGGCAAAAGAAATATGTGAAAGGCTGAAGTTGTTTTATGTGGTAACTTAATTGTTTTCTGGAACTAAGTATCCTATAGCAAATTTATTTTTTTCAAAAATTTGTGAAATAAAGTTGTTAATTCGTACTTGGACTACTTCTGCTTATTCTGATATTAGAATGATGGCTTTAAGTATGATGGACAAATTTGAGAAATATTAGGATGAGATCCATGGGATTTTAGCTATAGCAACTATTTTGGATCCTAGGTTTAAAATGATGTTGGTTGAATATTACTTCTCTAAGATATATGGAAATGAACGTGCAATGGTTGAAATTGTCAATGTCAGTTCACTTTGTCGAAAGTTGGTGTCTCAATACACAGAAAATAATTCAAGTGTGAATAATCTTCAGTCTTTATCTTTATCTTCCCAGGCTGGGATTTCTTTCAGTGTTGGAGTACTTGATGATTTGGATGATTTTGATTTGTTTGTTACCAAGAAAGTGGGAACTAGTAATTTGAAATCAGAGCTTTACTTGTATTTGGAGGAGCGGGTTTTGCATAGGTCTAGTGATTTTGACCTATTAAATTGGTGGAAAGCAAATTCAAGCAAATACAACACTTTACAGAAATTTGCAAGAGATATCTTGGTCATTCCTGTTTCTACCGTTGCTTCTGAGTCTGCATTTAGTACGAGTGGTAGATTTGTGTTTCCACACAAAAATAGAATTCATCCAACAACATTGGAGGCTTTGATGTGTGCTCAAAATTGGTTGTGGGCTGACATTCATGACAAAAAACTATTTAGTACTTTTTATATTTATTATTTTTGACATTCATTTATTGTTAACTCGATTTATTTTATTGTTAGAAAACTCTCCCTCATCGTCGTACACCGGATGTTGTTCTACTATAACTCAAGAGGAAATTGAAGAAGAGGTAATCTTATTTATTTCGATGCACAATATTTAATTTTTTTTATATTTATAATCATATTTAATATACGTACTTTCTTACTTATTATACAGGAATCATTGGGATCCGAGTATTTCACAACTACGCAAGAAGAAGAATGAAGATTGTAGATTTCAATTTCAATTTTATGTGTTGTTGAATTTTGTAGATCGTGTCATATTTTAAACAATTTGAAATGGTTTTGATGGATGTTCATGTCATTACTTTATCCAGACGGTCCCAAAAGGTCAGATTTTGTCACCATTTGGGCAAAGATCCCTGCAAGCTTCATTAACCATTTTTTGGTTGTTCTTCTATTGTAATGGTAAAGTAATAAAAAATAGTGTGGATGATTTTAAAGAAATTGAGAAAGTTGACTTATTGTAATAGAAAAATAGAATTATTCTTAATGCAAAAAAAATAAAATAAAAAATAAACAAAGCGTTGGCGGGCTGCCCCTAATGAGTCGTGGGGTGGCGTGGGGCAAGGCGGGCGGGGCGGGGGTTGACCCGCCGTTGCCATCCCTAATTGAGCTTACACCATCAAAGATTTTGATTTTCAAGAACGACAAATTAGTCTTCTTCGGTAAGTGTACCAATTCAATCATCACGGTGCTTAGTGGCAGAATAAAAAGTTCATAAAAATCTTCTTTGTTGCTTTAGATGAAGCTCTAGAGATAATCAATAAGTTAATCGATCAAATCGTTTCACGTTCGAATTTAAACTCTTAAAACAACATAATTTCTAAAAGTAAATAAATAATGTTGCGTTGTTAATTAAGCATGCTAGTGGAAGTTGTATATACTTGATGCAAGTTAGAGATTGTGGACCACAAATGTGTAAAAAAGTAAACAAGTCAATAAATATATTAATTACAATTAAAATTGTTCCATAACTACCAATTAATGTAAAAGTAGCATCTTAAATACAAATTTCTAAAGCACTAAATAGAGTTTGCATTACTAATGTACAAACAAGTCATTTTAAAAATAATACTCTATAGTTGCATTAATATTCAAAAGGAAAATGACAATAAAATTATATACGCCATTTTGTTATTTATTTAGGGACGATTTGCGCCAATTTTTCTAAAAATTAAGTTAAAATGTGAAGAATACAATTGAAGCTCTAATAGACTAATATTTGTAGTTAATAAATGAGTAGATCAATTAATAAAAGTATTTGAATATCAAGTTTGTGACAAAATTATCATTTTTATGTTTTAACAATAAAATAAAAAATTTAAATTTAAATAATAAAATTACTTAATAATAATAAAATCATTTTATTTAACATATTTATTAATAATTATGAACTTAAATTTTAGCTATTTTATAATAGTTCGAAAAATATACAAAATAATTTAGTACAATATCAATTTGGTCAATAAAGTATCAATTAAAAAAACGAACTCGTTAGTTTTTTTTTTTTTTTATAAAAAATAAAATTATCGGACACATTTGCACCTTTTGCAAAGATTAGAAATCCAATTTCTATTTTCTCTAATTAAAACTAATAGCATATTTGTCTTTTAATCAATAAGGAAGCGACCAATCATGCATCAAAACACATATGTTAAAGGTCTTTGTGTAAAAATAAACGTTATGGATGATTTCAGCATCATGGACAAAGATGAGGGACCATTTGAGCTAATTTACCTTTTAGTTGATCATTATGAATAGTGAACTTAATAATCACACTTTTTATATAGGTAGGATCTCGCTTTTTTTTTCATAAATAATTTTTTTTTTCATATCCTATAAATTATATTACAATTAAATAAGAGAAGTAGTTGTATTCTTTTTTCTTTGCTCAGATTTTGTCTTATTAGATTTTCTAGACAATGTTTTAACGAGTCATTGTTTGATTACTCTTTTTTTTTTTTATAATTAACTGTACCATTCTCCCATTCGTTTGGTTTTTTTGTTCTACTGAATTTTTGTCAAACAAAATTTTTAACGATACAATTCTTGTTTAAATGATCATTCAATAGAGAGTGTTGAAAAATAACATATAATAATGTACAATTATTTATCTAGATATCTACATTTGTGTTACTTTAGAAAAATATATTCTATGCAAAATTGTACACACTTATTTAGTCTTATCTAAATATCTATATAATAAATTTACACACTTATCTTTAATTATCATTTATTTTCTTATGAATTCTATTAGTTTTATAACAAATTTTCGATATACTTCAGCAAATATTACAAGATATATTCTGTGGAGAATGAATGTCACACGTTGACTGAAGTAAACTGCCTAACCCATTGAAAGTGGCCCGATTTATGAGTGAACCCAAAAGAGACGTTGACTCATGAATTGTTGATGACCCAAATCAGATAGCAACAACACGAAAGTACGATCAAATTCGGTACAGGAGGCTCCAATGTCTAAAACTATTCCCCACTTCCACTGCAATATAAACCACTCCATCTTCCGATCAATCATGCACAATAATTGGTGTTGTTTTAACATCCATTCGATTGATTTTGACCCACCAAATCAAATGATAGTGGAGGGAGGCAGACAGTATTTGAGGAGGTTCTCAATTCATGTTATGTGGGTCCTGCAAAATTATTATCCAAGTAATTGTTTCGTATTATTCACGTTAAGTTAGTCGATAAAGAGTTTGATTTCAATTAAAATTTTGATAAAAAAAATTGAAATCAAAAGTAACAATTAATTTTAACCCCACATTTTATAGGACTTATAATTTTTTAAATTTTTCAATAACACATTTTATTAATTTTCAAAAAAAAAAAAAATGATTCTAATAAAATCAAACACATCCTAAATAATTTTCAGTGCAAAAAGTTGAATTTTAGTTTAGTGGTCTATTAATTTTTTAAGGAAAATTTGTACTTTTCATCATCAATTTTTGTAAAATGTAACAAGTCTACATCAACTTTTTTAAAGCATAATTCATCTCAAACTTTTCAATTATATAACAAAACTCGTCATTCTCTTAACCATTAAATGGTGAATTTGCTATCCTTTTAAATAAATTAAAATAATCAAGACAATAAAATAACAAAAAGTAAGGGATAATTGCAAAAAAAAAAAAAAAATCCATAAATTTTTAAGAAGTATAAATAAATCCCATCTAAAACAAGTAAATACATATTTTAAAAAAATAGAAAAAGTAAGCATTTCGTCTTTCCCAGCTAAATTCACCCTATAGGTGTCAAAATGGGCGGGTCAACTGAACCCGCATTGGCCCACCCGCCTCGACTCGGAGCTAGAGTTCGGCACACCGAAAGCAGGTTGCTCAAAGTAGGAGGAGGCTAACCCGTGGGCTTGGACTTGGACTTGGACTTGAGTTTGGGCTTAATCAAGGTGGCTGTTTAGATAATTAAAATAATAATAAAACACAAATGGCGAGAGAGCCAAATGACTCTATGCCATAAAGTAATTATGTGATGTTGCCAATGACTATCACATAATGGAGCAACACCAGTCTCTTGTTGCCTGAAAGTAATAAAAAAATAATTTTTTTAAAAAAAATGTGTAAGTGTAAATGTGTAAATGAATAAATATTTTGGTTGAATTACAATAAGTTACTAATTTTTTTATAGTAATTTTAAAAAAAAATTAATTTTTTATTCAATCGAGTTGAACTACGTCCCATATGGCTCGACTCAGATGGACCGACAGGTGGGCCGGACTCGTGTTCAATTTTCATGGGCTGGGTTGATCCGACCCACAACCTACCATGACGCGAGTTTTTTTAATGTGGGCCGTCACCGTGCTTCATCGGAGGCGGGCCGACCTGGCCCGCCCCACCTGGATTGACACCCGACCCGACCCGACTCGACCCGTGGCCAAACACTACCTCCACAAATGCAATCACAGCAGTGGCTGCACCACCTCTACCTTATCAAAATTAATTAAGAAAAAAAATTGATTGAATAAAAAATTGATAGTAGATTTGTTCGCAGAACTACTACCGATAGTGAACACCTCACAAGCTATCCATCATCTATTTGTAAGAACTAAATCACATAACTCAAATTGCAACTATCGATTTTTATTTTTTATTTTTATTTTATTTAATTTTTCTAAAGTAGTGGTGTCATCGCCGACGTGATTGCATTTGTGGAAGTGATGTTTGGCCACAGATGGGGGTGAGGGTGGGGTGAGCTTGGATGAAAAAATGAAATATTTATTTTTCCTAATATTTTTAATATTGTATTAAATTATTTTAAGTGATATTTATATGTACTTTTTGAAAATTTATATAACTTCTTTTGCAATTTTTCTTATTTATTTTATTTTTGTTTATTTAAAGAGGATGACAAATTCGTTATTTAATGGATAAAATTGAGGAAATAATGAGTTTTGCTACATAATTGAAAGGTTGGGATGGATTATACTAAAAAAAAAAAAAAAAGTTTGAGAATAGATTTATTACATTTTGCAAAGGTTAAAAGATGAAAAATGCAAAATTCCCTTTATTTTAATATTTCTTATATATTTCTTGTCTTTGAGTTTTTAATGTTATATTACTACTCTTATTCAAATTTTGTTTTCTAATCTTAGTCAATTCAATTGTTTGCATCCTCTATAGTCTTAAAAGTAAATTTGCTCTAGTTCATCAATATACCTTTTGAGTCCACTTGGATATAAATTGACAAAATATAATGTCCAGAAGTAGAATATATCAAGTTACATATATTACAGAAACACTTAATGACTTTTTAAAAATTACAACAACTTTTTCATTTGTTTGGTATTGTTTTTGACAAAAAAAGTTGTTGTAACTTTTTAAAAGTGCAAGAGTGTCTCTGTATTTTTTAGAAACTTGAAGACTTGTTTACGATATCTTTTCATAAAGCATTAAAATCATCTTAATTTCTGGGCACTTGAGAAAAATAGTTGCGTAAACTACCATCCACATTTTTTAAACCTGACTTGGACGAAGATGTGAGTCACTCGCCAGTGGTTGAACCGACAAATCAATTCCTGTCAAATATAATAAAATTATTTTTTTATTATATAATAAAATAGTTATATTAATTGTCATCCACTAAATTAATCATACGTTATTTTTTTTATATACTCTAATGAAAGGTAAAATTTTTTAAAAAATGAAAACTAAAATCTAAAAAAGAAAGCGAATATTCAAGTTCTAAATAAAATAAGGTGTTTTGATATTTTTTTATTAAATTGATCGCTGACAAATCTAATAGAACAATCCAGACCAAATTGATCACCAAACTATATGTCGATTGAATCGCCGCATCCGACTCTTAAAACACTATTACCACCCATTTATAGTGGGCCGCTCTATTAATTGCAGCGACAAAGGACCGTTGGCCCATCTAATCGTTGATAGCCCAAATCGGACTCAATCAAATTCCGTACAGGTGGGCCCATTGTGTAAGACTATTTCACCCTCCCAAATCCCAATGCAATATCAGGCACACAATAATTAGTGTTATTTATTGCCTAACTATATGATTTTTGACCCCATCGAATGATTGTGGCGGGAGACAAACTGAAACAGTATTTTATGTGGTTCTATTTTATTAATGGGTCCAACTACCAAAATTATTTCCGTAATTGTTTAGTTTACTACCTATTACGTTAAACTCACTAATTTAATATATTTTTTTCATTCAAACTGTTAAAATTTGAAGTTTTATCTTAAAAATATCAACTTTATTAAAAAGAGTAGATGAAACTCGTATATATTATTTATTTATTTCATCTTTAATCCATGTTGGATATTATTTTAATATGTCTCCGCAAGATGGTGAGTCGTTTAAGCACACCAATATTAGAATATAAATTTTCATTTCGAATTTTATGAGATCGAATTGTTCGTTTGAATTTAATGAGTTCTAATATCATATTAATGTATAATGACATATGTTTTAAATATTTGGAGCTCGACATGACTGCATGTAATATAAATGATAATTTGATTTTACGAGAATGATAAGTTTATAATGTTACATTATTTATTGAATAATACTATTTACGATCGTTCATTCTACCTAGAATATCATATTGACATTACTCAATTGGATGAATTATTTACTCCAATTAAGTAATATATTTATAGCCATTAATTATGAATAATTCATCCAATTGAATAACGCCACGTAGAATACTACCGATGATGAAATGACTATAAATAAAGCATCACTCTTAATTATTAGTTGGGTTGTAGTAAAAAGCAAACATTGCTCTAATCATTTTTCACCATTATTGTTAAACAACTTCTCTGAAAATTCAATTGTCATAACTCATAAATATCTTTTTTATTAACTCTAACATGTTTTTTTTTTTTTTTTTTAATTTCATATGATTATGAGGAACATCAAGTTCAATGTTCAATGATGTGCATGGCCCAAATGCGATGGTACATGCAGAACCGACGCAAATCAAATGTGTGGTTTTACGGATCCGTACTCGGAAAGCCACTTGAAAAACAAGTGGTTTGGAGATGGTTTTTATGTCTATGATTTGCTTCAATCAATTGTTTCAATTTGAGCCTTTAAGTTTGTCAATGATCTTTGCCGGGTAGGCCCAATCAAGAAACTGGTGGCTAAAGGACAATACGACACGGGTAGAAAATTTACCTAAATCATGTTTCTTGATGACATCATTTGACTACTAGATATTTAATACTAAGATCTCGTTTAGTACCACTTAGAGTATTTTCAATGCACTATGTCTATTATTTTTTAGATGTGTCACATAAACATATACAGATAGAATTATAAAAAATTCTCTCCAACGACGTCTTGACGAAGACTCGATAAATTGATTTGACACACATTAATAGATTCCGTCTGAAGTTCTGCAAAATTTAGGCAGACTTTTTTATTTGAGTGAATCAACATATTTAAATCAATCACAACATTTTATTAAAAAAAATTAAGACAAGAAAAATATAAATTGAAGATTTGCCAATTTTAAATAAAAAGATTAATACCACATGTTTTAATATTAATTTTAGATTTAAACCTATTGGAGCAATTTATAATTTGACCTCTATTTAATGTAGCGTAGTACACGTAACCGAAAGTCTATCTATTTTATCTACTACATAAACTACAATAGGCCAGTGCATTGGAGATGCTCTTAAAATCTATTAAAATGTTGAAATTATAATAAATGATTAATTTTAACTATATATTTAATGGAACTCATAATTTTATTAATTTTCAATCACATATTTCATTAATTTTTTTTATCGAATCATTAAAAAAACTCAATCAAACAACCTTTTAGTATTATATTCAATTAAATCACATATTATCAAGGCCATGATTTTTTAAAGGGAACTACTACTTCTTAAAAAAAAAAAAAAAAAAAAATTACATTTCAAAATCATTGCACTCTCTTGAAAAAAAAAATTGCACTTCAAAGATTAATTTTTTTTGATCTAGTTCCGCCACCTATCTCCACCCCTAATCAGTATAATCAACAAGATTTAACAATTTTTCTTTAATATATTTCAATGTTGCAAAATCCACCATATCTAAAAAAAACCATTACGATTTGGAAAACCCCACAAAACATGCAAATGAGAAAAAAATATTGAGAAACAACAAGAACTCTTCCGAATTTAAAAAAAAAAAAAAAACCACATTTCAATCGACATCACATAAGAACTATTTCAAAAAAAAATAAAAAATAAAATTGTACATTATTGATCAACATACATGTGCTCTACAAATTTAGTTCGATTTGATTTTCGTATTGAATATATTATTGATAGACTATTTAAGACTGTGAATTTACGAAAGTTGACGAAATAACAAATTTCTTGGCGTGATTCATTAAATTAAAAATAAAATTTTGTTAGAAACCTGCCAACAACATCTTTTTGGTATTCATGTGTTTCTCTGAGAGACACGTCTTAATTTCCATGGACAATTATTCAACTAATATTTTCCTTCCTTTTTCATCAAACACAATAAGGCAGTTTACAACACGCGTGATGACACGTGGAATTGTAATGATTAGAACCTAGAAAAGTAAATGGCACGTGGCAAGCAGTAGCCAATGGTGGAGTTGGAAATGAAAATTCTGTAGCTTCCAGAAACTTCGGGGAACTCCTGGCCTAGAATTGCCCTAAGCATCTACCGGCATATAATTCGCCACGTGTAAGCACATCACGTGACCATCCGACGTGGCACCATCATTCCCTCGAAATTGATACGCCTTCTTTAGGGCATTTTCATCGCACACAACAAAAATTCACTCTTGAGCGATTTCAAGTCTTAATCGCATAGAAAATCTTGTTGAAAGTTGAAAAGAATATTATTGAAGGAATTAATCTCGATACTTTTAGCTGTTTTTTTTTTTTTTTGGGGAAAATATATAGGAATGAATGGGGGTAGGGAAGGATGTGAAGAAGGTGTGAAAATGGAGAAATTGGTGTTCATGTGGGGATATTTGCCGGGGGCATTGCCTCAGAGGTCACCACTGCTGTCCCCAGTGGTTGTGCGCCTACCACCGTCGAGTAACGCCGGAACTTCCTGGAAGGATGTCTGTGGTGGTGGTTGTGGTTTTGCCATGGCCATTTCAGGTAATTTCTTTTTCTTACTTCTTTTTTCTTTCCTTTTTTCCTGTATCATATTTTAGTTGGTTTGATTTGGAGTTCTTCTTTCTACTCGGTCTTGAATTCGAAAGCGAGAATTTTTAGTTA
This sequence comes from Forsythia suspensa, assembly GCA_023638005.1. Taxonomy (NCBI): domain Eukaryota; kingdom Viridiplantae; phylum Streptophyta; class Magnoliopsida; order Lamiales; family Oleaceae; genus Forsythia; species Forsythia suspensa. Next base: position 29,311,987 of record CM042674.1, on the reverse strand, counting down.
ACTTCTTACATTTTTAGTGTAGCATTGAAGTGAAGTTTTGCTTCAAAAGGAATTGATGTTTTTGCTTGGCTATTTGTTGAAATTCTTTCTTGAAAGTGTCCTTCAACTATCAATAGCTCCGAGGAGCTTGCAAAGATTTTCTAATTTTAACTTCTGTTGCTTAAAATCTTCTCTGTTTTTATCCTTTGCCAGGACTTTTCACCTCCACCTGCTTATCAATTGGAAACATTGTGAAGAACCCTAGATTGGCACTTCAAAATCTTTGCTTTAGAGTTTCATCTGTTTCTTCTCTGATTTTTATATTCAAAGCTGACGTATTTGTGGGCTTCTTTAGCACAATTGAATTTTCTTTAAGCTAAAGCAATCTTTGCAAATAAAAATTGGAAATGTATCTTTGAAGGTTTAATTTCTGGCAAAAGAAGTTCCATTATCAAAGTATTCCTTTTGCTTCTTGAAATTAAATGTAATTGGACTTGGACCTTTGGAATGCTATCTAGTTTTTGGATGAAAAATGCAAAAGTTGAGTGATTTATGTGCTGCCTAGAATTCTTTTGAAGGCTGATTTAGTGCCAAATATTTGAATTTCACTGCATTTGAAGTTTGAAGTTATATAGCTCTCATTTTCAAGTTGCTATTGGCAGACTCTGGAAAGCTCATTACTTGGGGTTCAACCGATGATTTAGGTCAAAGCTATGTGACATCTGGGAAACATGGGGTAGTGCAACATACCATGATATTCTGATTTATTGAGTTGCCTCTTCAATTTCTTTCTTTATGACCTGCTTTTTCCACTGATGTTGTTAAGGAAATGCCAGAGCCTTTTCCACTTCCTACTGATGCCCCAGTAGTGAAAGCTGCTGCCTGTTGGGCGCACTGTGTTGCTGTAACAGGTACTACAGATCTGATTTTCACTGTTTCAATAAAAGTTAAATCTACATCACGTCTCCACCTTAGAGAAACAACCCTAGCAGGGATTTAATTCATCTCTACTCTTCTCTTTAATCAGCAAATGAACCTCATAGTGACCATTAATTTCGTCCGCTTCAAGCTCTAGTTAACCAAGTTAAATGTGAAATCATTTAGTTGGTATAATTTCTCGTATAAATTCCCCTTCTTGGACGATGGATCATCAAATGCCAAGAAACATTCTAGTAAAAAATTGGATTTCTACTCTAAAAGAAAGGAAATTGATGCCCTTATCTGTGAGATGCCAATATAGTAGCCCCAATAAAAGATGAATGCTCTAATGCTTCTTCTTGTGCATATGTTTCTGGCTACATTCTCTTGGACTAAATCAAGTTCAATTGTCAAATGCAGAGAGTGGGGAAGTTTACACTTGGGGATGGAAAGAGTGTATTCCCTCTGGAAAGGTATTTGGGGGCCCATCAACAGGGTTAATCATAGAGAAGGATGTATTTGAGAAACAGAGTTTGTTGACTGAGCAAGGTATTCGCTGTCGGGCCTATGTGTAAGTGATATGCAAAGTCTTGTATGTGAATTATGCAGACTAATATGTTGAAGAGTGACTGTATTACAGTGAGCCCTCGTTCCCAGGGATCAAGATCCAGTGGTGGGACAGTGTCTGGTAGTGACAGTAGAGGGGGGGATGAGACTGCAAAGCGGAGAAGGGTATCACCAGCTAAACATTCAGCTGAAAGCTCATCATCAGGTGATGAAACTCTTTCAGCATTGCCATGTTTGGTAACACTTAACCCAGGAGTAAGTATTGCCACTGTTGCTGCTGGTGGTCGGCATACACTTGCATTGTCAGGTAAGTCATTGTGTTACCTTGTTCTATTGCAATGTGCCACTTCAAGCTCTCAAAACCAGGAGATATATCTTGCCTTTTCTCCAAGTTTCAGATATAGGACAGGTGTGGGGCTGGGGATATGGAGGTGAAGGGCAGCTGGGATTGGGGTCTCGGATTCGAATGGTGTCCTCTCCACATCCTGTACCCTGCATTGATTCCTCTTTTGCCATAGATCACTCTATGACCCTTTCTCGTGGGATCAGGGGTTCAGAGGGTCAAGGTTTTAGAGTTCCTGGAAATTATATAAAAGGAATTGCATGTGGTGGAAGACACAGTGCAGTAATTACGGTAGGGGTTTCATCCTTTCTTGTCAGATGTCTAATGTTCTGAATTTTACAATACTTTGACAAGTTAATACAATTGGTGAATACTAATCATCTTTAGCTTTGTCTGGTGAACACGACTAATTATGCTCTGCAATCTCTTTCTGTTTCCATCTGCAATCTGTTTAATTATGTTGTGTACTTCTGAGAAATCACTTACTATATTGCTATATGTTCAATCTATCAACATGGATCTTTCGATGTAATATTTGCTGAGAACAGATGCTGGTGCACTTATAACCTTCGGCTGGGGATTGTATGGACAGGTGAGTGTCCCCAAAATACTTTACGAGTTTTACTTCATCTTGTATGTGTTACACTTTCTATTATCATAGCTGCAATAAATGAGATAACATGTGAAGGTCTCAAATTCTGGTTCACCTGCATGTTAAGGTAGTCCTTGAAGTTAACCTTAATGCGGTGTTGAGTGATAAACCTAAAGAGTGATAGGAACAAAATCTATTATGTTAATTGGGCATGCTTTATGTTTGTGTTAATTTTGTTAGTTTTTTCATTGCATCTCTTTTGTCACCTATTATTTGATAGACTGTTGCCTATTACGTCGGAAATCGAACTTCACTATGCTTCCATTCCTATGAGTGCGATTCTTGTGTGAATTGACATTCAAAGTTAAACTAAAGGAAAAGAAAACTTCCCCAAGAGTTCGCAGCAGCTGTCTTAATCAGACACCTTATTTTTAGCTCTTCATGAATTGACCTAAATAAGGCAGTACAATTCACTTTGCTGCATGAGTAGAGTCATAGATATTTAGGATTAAGTCGGTATATTCCAGTCCCCAATAACCAACTTCCAATAAACTGTTATCCCAAATGCCCCTCAAGGTGTCCTTCTCTTTGATTTGAGATAAAAAAAAAAAATTTGGCTGTTTTATTTTGATTATTCAGCTGTCATGTTGTTAAATATTTAATTATGTACTCCAAGAACTGAAAACAGAAGAGGCAATAAACTGTCATCAGTCATTCTGATTTCTTGTTACTAACTTAAGGTATTTGTCAAAGAAGTAGTCAAAGCAAAGTTGGAAGATAGACTATCATGAACTAAGAAAATTTTCTCCTCTTCTTTCAATATGCTCCCTCATACTTATATTTCTAGGTTGTATGCAGTTCCTAGAGTCGGCTAATCCTGCAACGAGGTAAAATTTCATTTAGCTGAAATAAAATTAGGACGTGAGAAATAAATTGTCCACATCTTAATCCGTCCAAATGATGTCACTGATGCCAGAAGATGGGGAAACAAGAATATTTCTGTGATGTCAGGGCTATGATCAAAATACACAGCGAAGAAGAAATAATGGTTGTGGAGGTGCAAAATAAAAGTTTACCAAACGATGGAGGTGTTCCTATGGGGCAGCTTTGCATGGTAATTCCTCAGGATACAGTCAGAATGAGAGCTTCTGTGATTGAAAGAGCCCATTTCCAAATCACTTAATCACTTTTCTAAACGAAACAAAATTGTCTCGTCTTCACCTCCATTGTAGCAAATTCTTTCCTCTTAAATTTTGGAGAATGTAGTTTCCATATAGTAATTTGAAACTAAGACAATCATCAGAAATTTACCATCCCCTTTCCCACCATCCGCGTAAGCAAGTTATTTGGATCCACCTTGCATGGCAAAACAAGGAAGAAAGGCCAAAGAGGGAGCCTCTTACCTCAAGACAAAGAAGAGTGTAAAGGAATATGACAAGGGTGCAAAAAATGTGATTGATTTAGTTTCTTCCCTTGGATTATAGGAGATGAATACATATGCCAGCCAATAATTGTATACTTCTTGCTATCACATGATAAATTTTGGTAGTTCAAATAAGAATCGTCTTTTATCTTCTGATTTTGTAGTTATCCATCTTCTATTTTTGTTTATTTCACTATTTTCATCATGTAAGCATGACTTTGTAAATATAAATGGTTTTGCTATGTGATGTAGTGTGGCCAAGGAAGTACAGATGATGAGCTAAGTCCTACTTGCGTATCTTCCTTACTTGGAATTAGGATAGAAGGTGTTGCTGCAGGGCTTTGGCATACTGTCTGCATTTCCGCTGATGGTGATGTATATGCATTTGGTGGGAATCAGTTTGGACAGTTAGGAACTGGTGCTGATCAAGCCGAGGTACATCTCCAACTTCCTTTGTCTGGATACAGAAGTTTGTGTAGGTGTACTATTTCGTGTTAATAAAGGTGACTGTGGTACTTGGTGCATCACACCTGAATGGAAGTTTTTCCGAGCATTACCTGGAAACATGACAATCTGTATGCAGAACCAAAATTGTTTTTATTGAATTTATAAATACCAAAAATTATGCTTTCCCGTGATTTTGAAACCGTTGCCATATTTTAGACCTGAATAGCTTGTAAGTTCGATTCATTTACTTAGTCTGATTCTTTTGTCGAATCTCCATCAGACATTGCCTCGACTCCTGGATGCTCCGAGTTTGGAGAACGTGAATGTAAAGATTGTATCATGTGGAGCCCGTCACAGTGCTGTAGTCACAGGTATGTAAATCACAGTGCTATAGTTGGCATTCACTGTGATGAACATATTTGGATCCTGCAACATCTTTAATACAGAATACTCAACCACTCCATGATGCGTTAGGTCTACTTCTACTCTAATAGCTTAAGTTTTAGATGAGGTAGTTCAACATGGCACTAAAGTAGACAAAAGCCACAAAATCATTGTTCAAAATCTCCAAGATAAGGCTCCATGAAGCGGATAAATGGGACTCGTTGTCAAAATTTGACCTCTTTTCCATGTTGCGCCTAAAATTTACCATAATGGTTCAGTATTTTGAGCTACTGGGGCAAGTGAAGGAACTAAAAGGCATTGATGGCGTTTTAGAGAGTTTCAGCCAATTAATGAATTATTCAACAAATTGAGACAGTTGTGATTTAGAAAAACCAATGCCACCTTTAGAAATAGCTAGCATTGTAGATGGTTTAACTAATGAGCCTACGCCCCTCCTACCCTATTATTGATCACATTGATGGTTGTGAAAACCATAATCACATTGTGATATAACTAGCAGTTGACATAGTTATTCCAACTAATGAACCCTTCCCTCCTACCCTATTATTGATCATAGGTTGTCGTGAAAACCAACAACACAGCCATTCAGAAAAGCTGATGCCATATTCATTAGAACGAAGAAGTAAGGGTCCAAAGAGGTCAAGAAATATAGCAAAGGTCTGCATAACTCATTTTATCAAAATTAAGTCACCAGTATAGAGGTTTTGTATTCCAAAATTGTTTCCTCCTTTTTTGGTTAGACTGGCCGTCCTTGGAAATACCCAAAAGGTTTTGTTCCATTGACAACTCTTGATTTTGTCTAAAGTTGGTCCTATTTTTCTTGTTGGGTCCTTTCTTCTAACTGTCTACTATCACTTGTTTTATGAAGATGATGACAAAATATTTTGCTGGGGCTGGAACAAGTATGGTCAGGTATGCATTCAAACTTTTGGACCAGTTTACACGAATCAAACATCGAAATAACCACAATTTTTTCTTATTATTTTTTCTTCTTATGTTTGTTAACATAAGTTCTTTTCATGTACTTGAATAACCTAAACTATGATTGGGCATACGCCATAGGCCATCTTTTTACGTGAAAATGTTTTCTAACCACAAGTAATGTTTCATGAACCAGCTCGGTTTGGGTGATGTTATTGATCGAAATATACCTACTCAAGTTCCAATTGATGGATTCATTCCAAGAAATGTTGCATGTGGTTGGTGGCACACTCTTCTGCTGGCCGAATCACCCACTTGAGCGTCTTCCCTCTAATGGCTTGGGTACAATTTTGTTAGGTAGAAGTTTTCTTTCATTGGTATTAACACGGTTCTAAGTTATATGTATATGTACATACAGTAGCTTGTCTCCATATGCATATACCCATGTAATCATTCTTTAATCGTAGAGGTGTTTGATGGATCATCTCTATTATCATTGTGGTAGATAAACAATGGTGTGTGGTGGTGAAGATGATGTAGGTCCATCATGTATATTGTATATTCTTATTGATGCATGTTAAGCTTTCTCATGTATGTAACTGATGGGAGTGCTTATACTGTTGCAAACTACAACATTTTAGATTTCATGGATTTTGGGATAGTTGTAAGGATTTGTTTTGTTTCCTTTCTGCTCTTTTTGACACAAGGAGTCTCTCTCCCATTGAGTGTATTTTGTTTGAAAAATGAATTGATTTGCCTGTTGTTGGCTTCACAGAGGACTTAATGAATTTACCAACAATTGTACTGCTTTTCACATGAATCAGAACAAGTAATTATATATTTCTGAGTCAAAGGTTGTTTCCTAAATATCTCATGTTCCTTTCTTGATAACTGTTCTTTGAATTTTATAATCCGTTAGAAATCAATTTGGTTGTGTTTGATTTGCACATTTTCCATGGAAAATGTCCAATCCATGGAAAATGTTGTCAAATTCAAAAAATTTCTTTTCCACCTTTCTTGTTTGATTGCACATGGAAAATAATTTTGATTTTCAAGGTACAAAGCATTTAAAGCACAATTTTTTCAACTTTCTTGGAAAACAATTTCTTACCTATTTGGTGGATTGTATTTTCCATGGAAGATGGAAAAGATTTTCATTTTCTACCATTTTCCATATTAACCAATCAAACACACCAAATTTCTTTTTTGTCTTCCATAATCATCAAATATTGAATGACCATTTATTATTTTGGGGTTATAGTTTAATTGCTTAATTAAATTTGTAGAAGCCATACGCTCGCTCGATGATAGCAGGACAACAATTTAACAAGATTGCTAGTCTACAAAGGCATTCTTGAAAATAGAACAGTTGTGGCAGTCAAATGTGCAAAACAAAGGTACTGACCAAGTTCTAAACGAGGTCCGAATACTTTGTCAAGTTAATCACAAGAGCTTCGTCAGCCTCCTTGGCTGTTGCGCTGAGCTTGAACAACCATTTACTGGTTTATGAGTACGTCCATGATGGAGTTTAAAGCTGGGTTGCTTATCACTTGAGCCCAATAAGGAAAGAATCAGGCCTGGTGGTATTGATGGGGACCAGGCCCAATCCGAGGCCCATTTGTATTGCCGCAATTGTTGGTCATCGTGTTTTGCATTCGTGCTTTATGTATCATTTCTTGAATTGAAATTGGTGATAATTTCACCTTGTACCACAAAATATAAAATAATTTAAAAAATATTATTTAACTTTTTTTATTCTAAAAATAGTGTTTTTTTATTTTTGTAACACTTATTGTTACATTTGTTATATTTGTTAATAATAAATGTAACACATTTATTATGACTAAAATAACAAATGTAAGTTACATTTATTATTAACAAATATAACAAATGTAACAATAAGTGTTACAAAAATAAAAAAAACAGTATTTTTTGAATTAAAAAAAATATGATAGTATTTTAAAAAATATTTTATTTATTGTGGTTATTTTTGAAAAAATTCCATTGAATTGTGATGAAGGCTCTTGGAGGCATTGGATTGATATTCTGGGGGTTTAATGAATACAGTGGCTCATTTCTTCTTCAACCCTACAACTATCTGTGTCATTCGTGTTTAATTTCTTCTTCTTTTCATTTTTGTGAGTGAATATTGTAAATGAGGAATGTTTATGAGTATATTGATGAATAGTAACTTTCTTTTAGTAAGAGGTTCTTAAGATGTATTTTGAGTACTATTCTAAAAAACTTGCCTAGACGTGAAGGTTTTTAGACGTGAAACGCGACCTTCACGTCTAGGGGTGGCAAATGGGCCGAACGGCTCATGGGCTCTCCGGTTAGGTCTATAATGGGCTCGGGCTCGGACCTGTCGATCCCAGGAAAAAAAAGAGGGGTGAGTCCGTTCGACTCGGTAAAAAAACGAGCCGGCTCGTGGGCCGGCCTAACGGTCACATTTTTTGTGACTATTGCATTGTCTGCGTCGAATCACGAGGTAAACCACCATTGTTTCCACCATGGTAAATCTTCTACCTTCGCTCGTTGTCCCATTTGATCGAAATTATTTCAATGTTATGCGGATTATTAAGAATTCGGGTTCATGTTGGCTGCGGAGCTGCAGGAAATATTTGGATATTCATGCATCATATCTTTGTGTGACTTGGGCGATGGGATGTGATAATATGTTGATCATTTGTCTGGCGTGGGGCAGTGTAGCGGATTCTTGAGGACTTGTGAGAGGAGACCGGTGATATTATCGGTGAAAGCGTCTTCAAAGTCTTTCTCGTGGCAGCCTTGCTGGTGTTCTCACCATACTTGGAAGTAAATCCGAACTTACGGGTGGGTGCTTCCCTAAATCTGAGTTGGGACCATGAAACATCAAAATGCTCGAGAATGGTTGAGGAAGGCGATAGTAGTTATATTTGGGATAACTCTTTTTTCATGTGAGTTTAGTGTCTTCTTGGAGCGTTTGCATATGAAATAGGTAGAGTTTCCCCAGGGCATCATCATCGATGTTGGGCGGTTACGGAGGGATGATCGATTGACTTACTGCCGTTTTTCCTTTGGAATACGAACTCTATTGGATAATCTTCCCGATCTTTGTGGAGATTATAAAAAGCGAGCTGTATAATCGCGAACATGTGAAAAATGGGTATAATATCCTCTTACGTGAAATAACCACAGCGATCGAAGATAATAATAACATGGACATTTTTAAGCGGAAGTTAGGATGTCTTTGAATTTCTATATAAACATGAACTTTTCCATCCGATGTTTCTTGGATGAAACCATTCGACGAACTTCTTTGCATAGCCAGGTTTGGTTCGAGGTAAAGTTCGGGATAAGTCTTCCACGTGTCATAATCGAGTTAGGGCCGGGGTGGCCATGGCCAACTGCATTGAAGCAAAGCAACTTTATGAAGCTTAGAAGATACCATAGGAAACACGAGAATCTCTTTTGAGAAAGCCCGTTGAAATCATCTAGGTTGAAGAAAGAGGTTGAGAAATGGATAATCGGGATGGATCCTAAACTTCCTCGAATGTGAATCCGTGCTTACGGATAACCAATGGCTGGTATTTGAACATAAGCTCTTTAGATCGGGTTTTTAGAGGTCTTATCTTTTATAAGGTTGTGAATTTACGGAAATTGTCCATGTTTGGGTGAGACTTCAAGTGGTCTTGATGGCGATGAAGAAGGTTTTGAGGAAGAGGTTCCATCATCTGAATAATGGGAATGGGTTTTGTGTTGAGTATTTGGGCTTGGGCTTTGGATAAAAGATCACGGGAGAAGGTTGTTATGGCCTTTTATGTGTTTGACTTCAAAGTCAGAAATTTGTAAACCATTGACCCCGTCTCGGGGTTGGGAGTTTGGAATTTGTTTTTGTTTGAAGCTCGGCATCTTAGGAAATCTGAGACATATCCATTTCAACGGGAAGTGATGCCCAATTAGATGGAATTGGAACTTTCGATTCCTCTTTTGTGCTTGAGAATCTCCTTGAAGGTGGAATGATAGTGTTTTCGACTTGAGAGAATGATCAAACTTTTGTATCCACATATGCTTCTTTTCTCTTCCTTCTCTTCAAAACAAAGCTGTTGCCCCGATATAGGTTAGCTAGCATCTGTTTGCAAAATTCTTTTGCCGTTGGTAGGGATGGACAATCACAGGAGGTTTCGTGGACCTTTTTGCTTGATTTCTTTGGATAGCGCAGTGATGCGCTCTTGACCAAGGTGGAGCATTCTTCTTGACATATTACGTAAAGGTTTGATATTTGTGGATAAATGGTCGATGAAATCGGCCATAGTATGATTGACAACTCAGAAAGCTGATTGTACTTCTTTCTTTGAGAGATTAGAATCGGGGAACTTCAATAACTCTTGTGACATGGGGTTGTAAAGAATACTTGCCATCTTTGATATGCATGCCGAAAAGTTGATTTCATTGACCCCGATTTGCATCTTCTTTTGAGCTAGCATTACTCCATGGGTTTTGGTGAGATCATAGAAATTAGACAATAGTTGGGAATGTGAAGATTCATCTGGAGAGAAGAGGAGGATATCGTCGATATACACAGGCGATTTCATAATAGGATGGTAGATCACGGTGATAGCCTTACGGAAAAGAGATGGGTATGTTTTTAATCAAGCGGCATGACGGTCCACGAAAATGAGCATTTGGAATCTGAGAAACCTGTTTTGTGCCTTTTGTTGCGGAAGAATTCCAATTTGCGAAAACCTACTTTTAGATCAAATTTAGAAAAGATTTTAGCGACGAGATAGATTAGCAAAAAGTGCCTTCCTATTGGGTAGAGGAAACTTGTCATACGCGAGAAAATGATTTAGTGGTTTATAATCGATAACAAGTCTCATTTTCCCTCGCACTTGTTCGACTCTTTTGTTGACATAAAATGCTTGAGCGGGCCAGCCAGCTGGGAATTAGTGGGTTCAATAAGTCCTTCGACTTGTAAGTTTGCTAATTACATGGTTGCAAGTTGAAGATGTTCTAGACTTCTTCGTTCAAGGCTTTTTGTTGGATTGATGTCTTCATTTAACTTGAACGGAAGAAACGCAAAGACTACGAATTTTTTCATAAAGGATTTGTGCATTTGGTGAGAAAATACATGTGAGATTACGCACAACAATCTCGAATCGATTGTTCCTTGAGAGGTGTATAGATGTCATGGAAAAATATGTGGTTGGACGGATGTAAGGTAGGAAGTGGGATTTATCTTTGGAGACCATTGGATTTTAATGACTCACTTTTTCCCAATCTGTTGTATGATGTCAAAACAATAACAATGTCTTTTTCACAGGAGATGAACGAGGAGCCTTGGGAAGCTTGATGCAGTTTGGGAAAAAGCGGATATTAGCGGGTTTGCTAATGATCTCGGTGGAGAAATACTCATTATTCTTTGCATGAAAAGATTTGCACGTGAGATTTCCACATGGATGATGGAAGGACATTAGGGTTTAGGATAGAACATCTTGCTCACATATCAGAATAAGTAGGCAACAATTATGGAGTGCATCATATTTGCTTGGGAAGATTTGATTTCAATCATTAGATGCTGAGAGAGCTCAGTTGATGACTTGTAGTCCATAGCATTCATCGGGATCAGCTGAAAGAATCGTCGGGTATCACTTGTCTCATTTTCTTCAGAACAAAAATAGTATCGGAAGATTGTTCATCTTGTTAGAGAAAATAGATTCAAGATCTGCTTAATCAATCCAATGTTTGTATGACACGCAAATTTGTTTGAGAATTTTGGCCTTTTTACAACTTTAGACAATCTTTAACAACGATCTCCACTTTCTAGAAATTTTAAATGCGAAGAACGCTTCTTCTCTTAGGAAATGGTTTGGAACTCCTTTTTTTTGATTTTGAATTTCCTAACATGGTGCTTCTTTTTCCCACTGGACATGAGCAAGATTTGTGGTCGTGGCGACAACGATTTTTTAACTACGGGCGTTCATAAGCACTTTTGAGTTTCTTGCACCTTAGTGTGGATGTATACGTGAGAAAAAGCACTTTTGGTTGCGAGTTTCTTGAGAGTTCTAAGGACCATGTTATGAAGTTAGCCAAAGGATGTAGTACCGAAATTGTCCTTTCATTTCAATCATCCTAAGGTTTCTTGTCCAGTGGTGAGAGGTATGGATTCGAGATAAAGCTTGTTTGATGTTTGGATCATCCATTCCTCTATCAAATAATAACGCTGGCGACATTTTGGAAATGTTTGTCCAAGATCCTTAGGATTGTAAGAACAACACTTGAGTTTAAAAAACTCTTCTAAAGGCGATATCCTTTAAATGATCTTGTCTTCCATGAATTCCCGATATAAAGGCATTTATGAGCATTCAGCGTGGGAGTATTGAGGTATTGCAATTATACGTATTGTCGAAGAATCATACCAATCTCTAAGGAAGCGATGGAGCAGGCGAAAAAGATTTGATATGACATGTGTCATGAGGGTTTTTGAAGCTCGGCCGAACACCGAGACTTGCATTTCTTGGAACTTGGGTTCTCCATTTAAAGGGGAATATCGTCAAGTAAATTTAGCGGTAGAACCCTTTGGCGGAAGATGGGCACTGGACCCGTGACATTCGAGAAGGACTAGTTTGTTAGATCTTGAGATAGCGATGGGTTCTCTGGCAGTGGGTTACCTTCTTGTGCATTCTTTCTGTTTGTTGGTCATTCATTATGTTGGCGGTAGACTCTTCTACGCTTGTTTGAGCTTCATTGCCATGTAAAAAGGGTTGTTGGATGACTCATCATAAGATTCAGTTGTAACTTGTATTAGATTACTGCGATCATGGCTAGAACAGAAGCGAAGTAGCCTCTTGTTTATGGGTTCTTTCGAGGTCGGAGATGGGATTCTTGATCTGAGGCGTGTGGTTGTTTTTGGATTTGGAGAAGGATCTACGGGTTTTGTTTGTGTTTTGGGTGGTTTAGGTCTTTTGAGTTTCCTTTCCCATTCTTACGGCGAGAAGGGGTTCTAAAGAAGCTGGAGGATTGAGAATACATTGGACCGTAAGTTTGAGAGGTATTTTGAGGATAGGTTGGGATGAAAAAGGTGAGGATGGAGGTATAAAGGGCTATTTTCGATGAAATTTAGTTGGTGTTTAAAGAACACGAGTTCTCTTTCTTGGTCGTCAAATGGGAGTCTTTTGGAGAGAAGATCCGTGATTTCATTTGAGACTTCTTCAATCCTTTGTCTGCGAGCTTCAATCGGAGTAAGCAAGGCTTGAGTTTGTTGTTGTAAAACACTTTCAATTCTTTCTTGACTTTGGTCGATCTTTTGAAGGAGTTTGTTTTGTTGTGTAGCATTTTGATTGCAGGTTTAAAACCTTTTCGGTTTGGAGAAAAGGCGATTAATAGATCCATCGGGAGATGCGGTTGTAGGATTCTTGACCTTCAAGAATGAGTGGACAATCCCTTATCAAAGTTTGACAAGGAGGAAAATCTTACGGATGAGGAGGATGGAACATGTAGATAGGAGATGGATGCGGATGCGAGTCGTTGTTGTCACTCCAATCCCACTTTTTATGCAGTTGGTAATGGTCGTCAAAATCGTCGTCATCTATCCGTCCGGTTAGAATAATCGATCATCGATCATGGGAGGGTATAGGTGACATAATAATCAAATTTTCGAAAAGGTTCTCCAAGGGAGTCCAACATGGGAGAATTGTTCATACTCCTTTTGTAATTTGTGTTGGTGGACCTCCTTTTATCGAGAATCCACGCTTCTTTGTACATTTTTTTGCGAGAAACAAACATCCGAATAAATATGCCTTCATGAGTTTGGACGTGAATGGGTTTTCCACTCAAGTCGAAAAGAATAAATAGGGATATTTTTCTCGACTTTAGTGAAAGCATCTTTGAGTGGGAAAACTACGGTGGTCTTTTACAGAGTGGGTTCCCTTTTGAACATGATTTCAACTTGGCCTTTAAAATTCATTACGAAATGATGAGTTGTAGATTGAATGGGTTGGGAATTTTGGAATTCTGGTGATCTTGTTCATGGGAAGTAAGCAGTGTCGGGAATTAACAAAAGTTCATTCACAGGAATCTGTCTGGGAACATAAGTACAACTTGGATGATCTGTTTCCATACGCAAAAATATAAGCGTCCTCGATTGATTGAGGTGTGACAAAATCAAGTGAATGATTTTGTGCAGGTAGAACCATCGATGAGTGAAGTGTTGATCCGTATGTAAGTCTACGAAGGAATAGCACCAATGATTTGGACACGGATCTTAAAAGGCAAAGAGGGGATCAACTATAGGCGTGTTGAAATTAGGAAACATGGTGGCGAGGGCCGATTCAAGGCATTTAGAGTAGTTTCAACGATGCCGATGCAAGCATGTTGATAATCGGCATATCTAGAATCAAGAAGAGCCATTCTTACAGCGATGGGAAGTCCTTTTCTTCCATGGCGATAAGAAAGCAAAGCAGACGACACCAAAATGGAATGATGTATCCTTACGAAAGCGGACTTTGGGCAAGTGGTTTTGGTAACTCAAGAGTTATGAGCTTGCTCCTTTTCGATTGCGAGTAAAAGATCTTGATCAAATTTAGAGGATTGAGCGTACTCTTTGATTTGAGTCTTGGATGATGAGATAAGAGTCTTATGATTTGGAGATGGAATGTTTAGGTTTAGCATAAGCATGATATGGATTTAAAAGGGTAAGCTAATAACTTGAGGTTTTATCGATTTAGGGAAGATGAGTAATCTCATAGAGACCATCAATCTTGGATGCATTAGATTTTTCGGAAGGAAGAAGATTGGAGATCTAAAGATTCGAAGACATGATGAAAAATTCTTCTTCTAAATCTAATTGATGCAAGATAATATGGCTGGATCCGTAGAAATAAGAGGAGTCATGGCTCGATACCATAATAACGTGAGATACGATTACAATGTGTCTACGGTAAGGGCGCACTGATTCATCAAAGGGCGCGACTATTGGTATTACATAGAGCGGATATAACACGCCATAGCGGATCGATGATGCGTGGGCGCGTGGATACGTCTGAGAGGATCCTCGGAGGAGAACTGGCTGCGAGCATACTATGTCTTTACCACTTTCTTATTCTCTATTCACCATTCTCATACCATCTTTTATCCTTAGAAATAGAAGAAGAGGAAGAGGTTTAGAAACACATGATGTACAAACAATCCAAGCGTTTATTGAGAGAACAGCGATGATTTACAATGGAAAACAAACCTCCTTATATAGATGGAGCAACACGCTTTGACAAGCTGCTTTGGGACGAGAAGGACAATTATTTCTGAGACACTTGAATGACATAAAAAGGCTGGAATGGCGTGACAAAAGTAACAACATAAAGTGAAAAATAGACATAAAGTAAAAATCTGAGACACTCGTGACATAAAGTAAAGACAGTGAAACTTTAACAAAAGGAGAATCGCTTTTCAAAGAGGATCTTTTCATGGCGTGCGAAGATTGGCGACTAGTCTTTGGAGAGTGCAGATAAATCGAGAATCGAGATAAACCTGTTGTTTCCACCATGGTAAATCTTCTACCTTCGCTTCGTTGTCCCAGCATTTGATCGAAATTATTTCAATGTTGTCCAGGATTATTAGGGTCGGGGTTCAAGTGGTGCTTGCAGCTCTGGAGCTAGGGAAATATTTGGATATTCATGCATCATGTCTTTGTGTGACTTGGAGGCGATGGGATGTGATAATATGTTGATCATTTGTCCCACAGGTACGTGGGGCGTAGCAATTCTTGAGGACTTGTTAGAGGGACCCGGTGATATTATCGTGAAGCGTCTTCAAAGTCTTTTACGTGTTAGCAGCATGCAGGTGTTCTCACCATACTTGGAAGTAAATCCCAAACTCTGGGTGGGTCTTCCTAAAGGCGATTGGGACCGTGAAACATCAAAATGCTCGAATCTGGTTGAGGAAGGCGATGGTAGTTATATTTGGAATAACTCTTTTTCATGTGAGTTTCGATGTCTTCTTGGAGCGTTTTGCATATGAAATAGGTAGAGTTTCCCAAGGGCATCATCATCAATGTTGGGCGGTTTACGGAGGGATGAGTACGATTGACTTGGCCCGTTTTCCTTTGGAATGTCACGAACTCTATTGGATAACCTTCCCGATCTTTGTGGAGATTATAAAGCGAGGCTGTATAATCACGAACATGTGAAAAATGGGTATAATATCCTTTTTACCGTGAAATAACCACATCGATCGAAGATAATAATAACATGGACATTTTAGCGAAGTTCGGATGTCTTTGAATTTCCCATGTAAACATGAACTTTTCCATCCAATGTTTCTTTGGATGAAACCATTCGAAGAACTTCTTTGCATGATTGATTTGGTTCGGGGTAAAGTTCGAGATAAGTCTTCCATGTCATGTCGAGTTACGGGAGCCGGTAGCCATGGCTTACGCATTGAAAGCAAGCAACTTTATGAAGCTCGAGAAAGATAACATAGGAAACACAGAGTCTCTTTTGAGAAAGCCCGTTGAAGTGCATGCAGGTTGAAGAAGAGGTTGAGAAATGGATAATCGGGATGGAATCCTAAACCTCCAATGTGAATCCAGGTGTGGATAACCAATGGCGGTATTTGAGCATAAGCTCTTTAGATCGGGTTTGAGGTCTTATCTTTTATAAGGTTGTGAATTTAAGGAAATTGTCCATGTTTGGGTAGACTTGAATTGAGTGCTTGATAGCGATGAAGAAGGTTTTGAGGAAGAGGGTTCCATCATTACAAATAATGGGAATGGGTTTTGTGGTGAGTATTTGGGCTTGGGCTGGATAAAAGATGCAGGAGAAGGTTGTTATGGCCTTTTATGTTTTGACTTCAAAGTCGAAATTTGTAAACCATTCGGCCCGTCTCGGGGAGTTTGGGTTTGGAATTTGTTTTGTTTGAAGCTCGACATCTTAGGAAATGCGAGACATATCCATTTCAACTTCTTCCTTTCGAAAATCTAATGCATCAAGATTGATGGTCTCTATGAGATTACTCGTCTTCACTGAAGCTGATAAAACTCCTGTTACTAGCTTACCGGCTTTTAAATCCGTATCATGCTTATGCTAAACTAAACATTCCATCTCGAATCTATTAAGACTCTTATCTCATCATCGAGATTCGAATCGAAAATGCGTTCAATCCTCTAAATTTGATCGACATCTTTTACACCGCAAGCTGAAAAGGAAGCGGTTCATAACTCTTGAGTTACAGGTTCACTTGCCCAAGTCGGCTTTCGAGAGGATACATCATCTCCATTTTGGTCTTTGTCGTTTTTGCTCTTCTTTGCTCATGGAAGAAAAGGACTTCCCTCTTGTTGCAAGAATGGCTCTTCTTGATTCTAGATATCTTGATTATCAACATGCTTGCATCGATCTTGTTGAAACTACTCTAAATCAGGGAGCATCCTCGTCACCATGTTTCCTAATTTCCAACATGCCTATAGTTGATCCCCAGCTCTTGTCGGCTCTTAAGATCGAGTCGAATCATTGGTGCTATTCCTTGAGGACTTACATATGGATCAACACTTCACTATCGGATGGTCTCTGGGTTTTAAAATCATTCACTTGATTTTTGTCGCTTTCCTCAATCAGCCCGAGGGCCTTATATTTTTGCGAGATGAAGCAGATCATCCAAGTTGTACTTATGTTCCAGAGATGATTCGAGGGAATGAACTTCTTAAGTTAATTCACGACACTTTAACACTTCCTATGAACAAGATCACGAATTCCAAAAATTCCCAACCCGTTCAATCTACAACTCGTCATTTCGGAAGGAATTCTAAAGGCGAAGTTGAAATCATGTTCAAGGAACCGCTTTCGAGAAAAGACCACCGTGCTTTCCCACTCGACATGCTTTCACTAAAGGCGAGAAAAATATCCCTGTTATTATTTTGACTCTAGTGGAAAACCTATCTCGTCGAAACTCATGAAGGCATATTTATTGGGATGTTTGTTTACGCAAAATGTACAAAGAAGGTGGATTACGATAAAGGAGGTCGATCGGCACAAATTACAAAGGAGTATGAGCAAATTCTCCCGTGTTGGACTCCTTGGAGAACCTTACGGAAAATTTGATTATTATGTACCTATACTCCCCTCCTATGGTGATGATCAGTTATTCCCTTTTGGATGGATAGATGGCGGCGATTTTGATGACCATTACCCGATGGCATAAAAAGTGGGATTGGGTGACAACAATGACTCGAGATCGAGATCCATCTCTATCTACATGTTCCATCCTCCTCCTCGAGAAGATTTTCCTCCTTTGTCGAACTTTGATAAGGGATTGTCCACTCGTTCTTGGAAGGTCGAAATCCTCTGACGAGATCTCACGATGGATCTATTAATCGACTTTCTCCGGTAGAAAAGGGTTTTAAGCGGCAATGCGAAAATGCTACGCAGCAAAACAAACTCCTTCAAAAGATTGACCAAAAGTCGACAAAAGAATTGAAAAGGGCTTTACAACAACAAACTCAAGTCTTGCTTACTCGCTTGAAGCACTGCGAACAAAAGGATTGAAGAAGTCTCAAATGAAATCATGGATCTTCTCTCCAAAGACTCCCGTTTGATGACCAAGAAAGAGAACTGAAGCGCTTAAACACCAACTAAATTTCATGAAAATAGCCTTTTATACCTCCATCCTCACCTTTCATCCCAACTTTATCCTCAAAATACCTCTCGAACTTATGGTCGATGTATTACGAGATCCTCCGGTTCTCTTAGAACCCTCTTCTGCATGGAAGAATGGGAAAGGAAACTCGAAAGACCTAAACCACCAAAACCTGAACAAAACCCGAAGATCCTTCTCCAAATCGGAAAAACAACTTGACTCGGGATCGAATCCCATCTCACGAATTCTTGGAAAGAACCCATAAACAAGAGGCTACTTCTACTCTTGTTCTAGCCGTGGCTAAGCGAGAATCTAATACAAATTCTGATGAATCTTCGATGAGTCATCGGTCGACCCCTTTTTACATGGCAAATGAAGCTCAAACAAAGCGAAGAGTCTCTGCTCGACATAATGAAGGACCAACGTTGAAAAGAAACGAGACCAGCGAAACCAGCTGTTGTAGAACCCCGCTGCTATCTCGGAAGGCGAACAAACTAGTCCTTGAATGTCATGGGTCGAGCCCGTCTTACGCGATGGTTCTCTGATTAAATTTACTCTTGTGATATTCCCCCTTTTAAATGGAGGCAAGGGTTCAAGAAATACAAGCACAGGTGTTACATCGAGAGCTTAAAACCCCTCATGACACATGCTTACATTGTCAAATCTTTTCTTGCCCGTCTTCTTTGGCTTCACTTAGAGGTTAGTATGATTCTCTTGGACAATCTGAACAATTGCAATACCTCGATACTCCCAGGTTGAGCAGGTTCATAAATGCCTTATATTGGGATTACATGAAAGACAAAGATCATTTAAAGGATATTGCCGAAGAGTTTTTAAACTCAAGTGTTGTTCTTACAATCTAGGATCTTGACAAACATTTCCAAAATCTTTGACGTTATTATTTGATAGGAGGAATGGATGATCCAAACATCAAACAAAACATCTTGAATCCATACCTCGACCACTTGGACAAGAAACCTTAAGGATGATTGAAATGAAAGGACAATTTCTCGGTACTACATCCTTTGGCGAACTTCATAACATGGTCCTTGAACTCTCGAAAACTACGCAAGCAAAGGCTTTCTCTGAGACATCCGCTTTCTGAGCGAAACTTCGAAAAACTGCGAGCGCCCGAGTTAAAATCAAGTGTCGTCGCGACCACAAATCTTGCTCATGTCCGGGAAAAAAAAGCGCCATGTTAGAAATTCAAAATCAAAAAGGAGTTCAAACCATTTCCTAAGAGAAGAAGGTTCTTGAACGAAAATTCTCTAGGAAAAGGGGGATCGTTGTTTTATATGCGGACAAAAGGGCCACTTTGCTAAAGATTGTCCAAAGCGAGAAAAAATGCCAAAATTCTCAAACAAATTTGTCTTTGCTACAAACATTGATAATGACGAAGCAAATCTTGAATCTATTTTCTCGAACAAGATGAACAATCTTAGATACTATTTTTGTTCTTGAAGAAAATGAGAAAGTGATCTTGTGATTCTTTGGTGATCGATGAATGAATGCTATGGACTACAAGTCGTCAATCACGAGCCTCTCGGTACCTATGATTGAAATCAAAATCTTCCCAACAAATATGATGAGACCCATAATTGTTTAAGGCCTATTTGATACAAAGCGCATGTTCTATCCTAAACCACAATGTTCTTCCATCATCCATATGGCGAAATCTCATGAAGGCAAATCTTTCGAGGCGACAAATAATGAGTATTTCTCCATGAGATCATTAGCAAACACAATCGATATCAGTTTTTTCCCAAATAATCTTTGTTTCCCATAGGCTCCTTGGTTCATCTCTTCAGGAAAAGACATTGTTATTGGTTTGACATCATCGCAACAACTTTGAGCAAAAGGGTCATTCAAAATCCAATGGTCTCGATATAAATCCCACTTCCCTACCTTACATCAGTCCAACCATATTTTTCCATGACATCTATACACTCTCTCGAGGAACAAGCGATTCGAGATTGTTGTGCGAGAATCTCCATCTGATTTTCTCACCAAATGCAAAAACCGCTTTATGGAAAAATTCGAGTTCTTTGTTTCTCTTCGTTCAAGTTAAATGAAGACATCAATCCAGCAAAAAGCCGGAGAATGAGTCGAGAACATCTTGAACTTTTGCAACTTCTGAAATTAGCAAACTTACAAGGTGAAGGACTTATGAACCCCGCTAATTCCCGGTGGACTTTGTCGAGCATTTTATGTCAACAAAAGAAGTCTGAACAAGTCACGAGGAAAATGAGACTTGTTATTGATTATAAACCGCTCGTCATTTTCTTTACGGATGACAAGTTTCCTCTACCCGATAGGAAGTCGCTTTTTGCTAATCTATCTGCTTAAAATCTTTTCTAAATTTGATCTAAAAGCGGTTTACGTAGAATTGGAATTCTTCGAACAAAAGGTACAAAAGCAGGTTTACTGTATTCAAATGCTCATTTTAGGTGGACCGTCATCGTTTGGATTAAAAACAGCTCCATCTCTCTTCGGAAGGCTGTCACTGCATCTACCATCCTATTATGAAATCGGCTCACGGTGTATATTGATGATATTCTCTATTCTCTCGGATGAATCTTCACATTTCCAACTATTGTCTAATTTCTATGATCTCACCAAAACCAAGTGGGTAATGCTAGCCCAAAGAAGATGCAAATTGGGGTTGATGAAATCAACTTTCTTGGCATGCATATCAAAGATGGCGATATTCTTTACAACCCATGTTGGCGAGAGTTATTGAAGTTCCACGATTCTAATCTCTCAAAGAAAGAAGTACAACAGTTTCTCGGGTTATCAACTACATGGGTGACTTCATTGACCATTTATCCATGATCATCAAACTTTTACGAGAATATCTTTGAAGAAGAATGCTCCACCTTGGTGGGAAGAGCGAGACTAAGGCTATCCGACAAATCAAGCAAAAGGTCGACCTACTCCCAGGATTGTCTATCCCTACCAATGGCAAAAGGATGTTGCAAAACGGATACTAGCGACCTATATTGGGCGGTGGTTTTGCTTGAAGAGGAAGAAAAGAAGCATATGTGGATACAAAGAGGATCATTCTCGAAATTTGAAAAACACTATCATTCCACGCTTGAGGAGATTAAAGCGGTCGAAGAGAATCGAAAGTTCGAATTCCATCTAATTGGGCATCACTTCTCCGGTCGGCTCGATTACTCTTAATCTAAACAATTGGGTATATTTAGAAGAGAGCATCGTCGCGAAGGGGCTGCGCAATTGGTGGCAAATCTTGAGTTTCCACTCGACTTGGTGAAAATCCTCATTTCTGAATTTCATCTAAAAATATCTCCAACCTATGTATGTTTACATTGCTAGAAATACTCTTAAGTAAAGACACTATTATTTTGTATAATAAGAAGAAAGAAGCTATTATAAATGATATTAATAATTATAACAGTATTTTAACTTTTAATTCAGACTTATGGGTATGTAATAATAAAAAAAGATACATGGCTGCAACTGCGTGTTACATTAATAATAATTGGATAATGCATAAAAAAGTAATACCGTTTAGACAAATTGACTATCCTCATAATGGAATTAATATTTTTCATATTTTATTGGGTGTGTTACGTGAATTTAATTGTGAAACGAATATTAAGTAATTTTACTTTTGACAATACAGCCCAACAATATAGTAATTGAAAAATTAATTCAACATTTTAATCTAAATTTGATGGTATTTTATTTCACATTCATTGTGTATGTCATGTTTTTTAATTTAATTGTGAAAAATGAATTATATTACGGTCTCATCGACAAAAAAAAAAACAAATTTTTGCTAGTTTATGTGTTGAAAATAATTGCAAGAAAAATATTTTTCATGATGTTAAGCCATATGTGGAATTCAACATATCTCATGCTTGAATTTTGTGAAGGTAATGAAGATTGTATTCTTGTATATTATAATGGCCGACGATCTAGAATATGATTTGCAAACATATGACTAGGAAATATGTGTTCTTATTAGAAAAAAATTAAAGTTTTTTTCGACGCTTAACAAATACATGTCGGTGTATTTTATCTAACTACTCCACTAGTTTTAAATCATTTCTATTATATTGCTAACAATTTTAATAGGTATAAAGTTTTGCTCTTTTTTAACATATATACATGTCGTTGAGGCTAAATTTAGAAAATATTGAGAACATTTGTCTATACTATTTTCATTAGCATGTATTATAGATCAGACTTAATTTAGAAAGTACAAAATTAATAATAATGGAAATTTTACAAAAATTAACGTACGGGAATCTATTAATGTGTGATAATTTAGAACAAACTTTATGTCAAATGTATGAGGTCTCTGCTAAAAATGTCGGTAGGAACGTCATACGACCCCCTGTTCCAACATATACTTCGTCATCAACTGATAACATTGACTTATAGAGTTATGTTAGTTCACATAGTGGTGATGTTCAATATGATAGTGGTTCTTCTTTTGCTCCTTCCCTTTCTCTTTCTAGTGATACACCTTTAGAGTTATCTAAGTATTTCGCGCACGACATGTTCAATATTTTAGATAATGAAGAGATAATTTTTTTGATATATTACGATGGTGGAGACAAAATCAACATCAATACCTATTTTTTTCAAAAATGGCACGTGATCTACTAACATTTTCGGTATCAACTGTAGTATCGAAGTCTACTTTTAGTACAAGTGGCAGGATTTTGTCTGATTTCATGTCAATAATTAAAGCCGACATATTAGAAAGATTATTGTATCTGAAGGATTGGGATGACGTCAAATTTTGAATACAAGACAAAGTGGACATAATGATGTTCGAAGAACTTAAAGATTTGAATATGAAATACTTA
Source organism: Forsythia suspensa (assembly GCA_023638005.1). Taxonomy (NCBI): domain Eukaryota; kingdom Viridiplantae; phylum Streptophyta; class Magnoliopsida; order Lamiales; family Oleaceae; genus Forsythia; species Forsythia suspensa. The sequence continues at coordinate 29,288,948 of CM042674.1, read as the reverse complement.
AATTTGTAGTAAGTATTATTTGCATACATATTTGATATTTTATTTGTCTTATTTTAACAAAAAATTGTATATGTTACAACTTGTTCGTGTACAATTTTAACTCCGCCTACGTTCAAAGTAGCCACTCTCAAACCCGAAAAAATGATGAGGGTTTTCAACTTTAAATTTTTAACAGAAAAAATATCTCACACTTTCATTTCTTTCTTTTTATTTTAAAATTATCCAAAATAATTTTAAAAATTAGAAAATTGAGCCAAGCTCGTGGGCAACTAAGCTCGGCTCGACTCGTCTTGTTGGGCCTACAAGTTCGTGGGCGAACCAAGCTTTCTTTTAGGGGCAGACGAGTCGAGTCAACTCGGCTCACCCATTGCCACCTCTACTTCACGTTATGCCCTCGCTTTGCCATTGTCTTGTCCTTGCCTAGGTCAGAAAAGCTTGAAATTTGGCCTTCACGCCTAGTCACACTTTACGCATTTTAGAACATTGATTTTGAGAAGTTTTCTTATTCTTGGTTCATTATGTGAGAAATCTTTGTGTAATCTATACTTTTGCATGTTTTGAGTATGTGCTAGTGGATTTGGCGTAATTTTAACGGATACTCAAGCGGTAATTAGATGCTAGAAGCGGTCTTCAAATCTCTCGGGGCTTAGGCGAGAAAAATTGTTGTGTTCTTGCGTATTTTGTGCTTTGAATAAACTATTACGGTGCTAGTAAGAATAGATCTAGTTCAAATCTGTTAGAAATTGGTTTTATAAAAAATTTTGACCATCTTTTGACCAATTATTTGAGTAGGTCCGTGGTTGGAAATAGGAATTTCTTTGGCCAAGTTTGTTCTACCTCGCGAGTAGAATAACATAGTTTATTTAGTTTCTTAAAACCAATTTCGGTTGAATGAGAAATTAAATCCAAAATATGCCACTTAAATAAGAGAATGTTAGAATTGGAATATAATGAGAATTGAAAAAGTGTTAATCCCACATTGGAAAACTAGAAGCAAATTGGTCACCTTAAATAGCTCAAGTTGTACAATTAAGTTTGGGCTCGGGCTCGGGCTCGGGTCATGGGTTACGGGTCGTGGGTTAGGTCTAAGAAAGTATATAACTTTTTATAGAAATAAAATAAAATAATTTTATTTCAAACCTTCCAAATTGCGACACGTGGCAATATAGTCAACTACTCAGAACGCACCACGTGTCGACTAGAATATGTTCGAACAGGTATGTCTGTCTAAACAAATGGGTTATGTCTTTTCAGACATAACCTTTCAATAGTTGTATCTTTTGAGACACAACTTTTCAACATCTATAAATAAGTCTCCTATTTTCAGATTTTATTCATTCAAAATCCGTCTTCTACAGTTTAATATTTTTTTCTTCCTGCACTACCTTGTGTTCTCCGTTTCAATCCCTAAATATTATTTATGTTTTCTAAAGTTCGTTCAGAGAGTTTCAAAATACTAGTAGGTTCGTTGATCTTGTAATTTGAAAAGCTTCTATTACAAGACGAGGTCGTTGTATCTTGGAAGACGAGTGTCAAAGAACCGTTAGCACCAATGCGGGACATTATCGTCTTAATGAAAAAGAGTCAAACCCTTGTCTCAACCAACCTTTAATTATTCGTCCGCTTATTCAAGTAAGCTATGCTCTGTTCAATTTTTTGCACATCATTTTTTTAATTAAAAATATAATTTACATAATTTACCAACAATCTTAAGAGGATAATCTTTTACATTAATTTATTTTTACGCCTTTGTTGAGTGCAAAATTTTTAAACATATTTAAATTTCTATTTATAGATGGCATCTACTTCGAATGTTATATCTCTTGCTCATGGAGAGAAACCAGAATTTTGGGAGTGGATTTCAAGAGATGGCAACAAAATATGTTGTTTTATCTCACTAATCTTAACCTAGCGAGGTTTTTGAGTGAAGATACTCCGACCGTTGATGAAAAGAAAACGAATCTTCAAAGAAGCGACTTTTGATGCATGGAATCAGAGCGATTGTGTGTAGAAATTATATCCTCAATGGCCTTGACAGCGCTTTATACGGCGTATATAGTTTAGTCAAGATTGCCAAAACTATATGGGAATCTTTGGAAAAGAAGTACAAAATTGAAGATGCCGATATAAAGAAATTTGTAGTTAGCAAATTTCTTGACTTCAAAATGATGGATTCTAAAAGCATTAATGAATCAAGTACAAGAACTTCATATCATATTGAGAATTGAGGAAGACAAGCGAAATTTTGACAAGAAATTTGAAAAGGCATAACGGAGGCTAAAGCTAATTTGGTTGAGTCAAATGCTAACAAAAGAGGAAACACTGGTAATGGCAAGCAAAGGGCTGAACCAAGAAATTCAAAGGAGAATGCTATAATGCGAGAAGGCAGGACACATGGCAAAAGGCATCGACGGGAAAAGCAAAACAAAATCAAGTACTTATGAATGAGGAAAACAATCATCTAATGGGGTGTCGATCTAATGTTCTCAACAACGGTAGTGTTTGAAGTAAACATAGTAGAGCAGTCCAAGAGAATGATTTGTAGACACTAGCTAATCGTCGCGTTTGTCTTTGAAAAATAGATGTTTTCATCATATATACCGATCAACATACTGTTAGTATTCATGGACAATTCAGCAACATCAAAGATTGTTGGATTGGGAAAAGTAGTGCTTAAAATGACCTCGGAAAAAGAAGTAACTCTCATTGATGTGCTATATGTTCGAGGCATTCACAAGAATTTGGTATCTGGTGCTATGCTTAGCGAATGATTTAGACTAGTGTTCGAATATGACAAATTTGTACTCACCAAAATGGCATGTTTGTAGGCAAGGGGTACCTAGCCAATGGGCTATTCAAAATGAATATAATGCACGTAATTCATGATTTTGATAATAATAAAGTTAAATCTTGTGCTTACTTGGTAGAGTCTTCTAATTTATGGCATGATAGATTATGACATGTTAGATTTATTATCTTCTTGTTAGTTATGATCAAAATTATAAATCTTGAGAAATTTGTGTAGAGGCTAAGTTAGTCAAAACACCGTTTCATTCGGTTGAAAGAAAAACAAGTCCTCTAGAGTTAATCTATAGTGATATATGTGATTTAAAGTTTGTGCTAGCGGAGGTGGTAAAAAGTATTTTATTACTTTTGTAGATGATTGTACAAGATCTTTGTTATGTCTATTTACTAATAAGCAAAGATGAGGCCTTAGAAGTATTTAAACTTTACAAGAATGAAGTTGAAAATTAACTTAGCAAACTAATAAAGATTATTAAGTAGTGATAGCGAAGGAGCATATGGAGCACTATTTGAATAATTTTGTTCGAGACTACGGAATTATTCATCAAACTACATTTCATTATTCACCTTAATCAAGCGATTGTTCTTTGAAAGCAAAAGTCGTACTCTTAAATAGATGATCAATGCTATGTTGATAAGTTCTAGTTTACCCAAATTTGTGAGGAAAGCAATCCTCTCGGCAAAACACATTCTTAATGAGGATTCCACACAAAAGTAAGAATCAAACTCCTTACAAATTATGGAAATATCACAAACCTTTGTACAAATTCCTAAAATTGTGAGGGTGTTTAGCTAAGGTAAAATACCAAAACCTAATGATTAAGATATAGCCTAAAATTATTGATTGCATATTCATTGGATATGCTAATAACGATAGTGCATATCGGTTTCTAGTACATAAATAAGACATTCCTAATGTACATGAAAGTACTATCATTGAATATATGAATGTTGTATTTTTTGAGAATATATTTCTTTGTAAGGATAGGAAAGAAATTAGTTCACAAAAATGAACTTTTGATATTTCTAATGGTAATCATCAAAGTAATGAAGAACCAATACGTGGTAAGAGGGCCAAGACTTCAAAAAATTGGTCCAAATTTTTTAACTTATTTGTTAGAAAATGAGCGAATGACATTCAATGAAAACAATGTCTTGTCTAGAAGCTTGATTGGAAAGAAGCTATCAATAGCGAAATTGATTCTATTATGCGAGAATCATACTTGAGAATTGGTAGATCTTCCACTTGAAACAAACCATGTTGTAAATGGATCTTCAAAAGAAAATTGAAACCTAATGGATCAATAGATAATTACAAGGCTAGATTGGTAGCTAAATGATTTAAACATAAATAAGGCCTTGACTTTTTCGATACATACTCACCAGTAACAATGATCACGTCTATTAGAGTATTAATTGCAATCGCCTCATTACACAACTTGGACATCCATCAAATGAACGTCAAGACAGCGTTTTTAAATGGTGAGCTAGATGAAAAAATTTACATAGAATAACCCGATGGGTTCATTGCTCCTAGACATGAGAAAAATGTATGTAGACTCGTTAGGTTTTTATAAGGACTAAAGTAGGCGTCAAAGCAATGACATGAGAAGTTTGACAAAACTATGTTATCAAATGGTTTTAAGATTAACGAGTGTGATAAGTGTGTTTAGATCCAAACCACACCAAAACGCTTATGTAATTATATGTCTATATATTGATGGCATGCTAATAATATACTAATTATGAGAATTAATCATAATATCATAATGACAACTAAAAAATGTTGACAGAATATTTTTAAATGAAAGATATAGGTGTAGGAATGGCAATGGAGCGGACTAGTCCTGCCTCACAAAATTTTTACCCCTACCCATCTTGCTACCCACGAATTCGCGGGGCGGGAAGGGGCCGGGTAGGACGAGTCAACCATTTGACTGCTGTGATCCACCTAATTTTTTTATTTTTATTTTTGTAAAACTGAAAAAATAATTAAAATAAAATAAATAATTTTTTTTTTAACTATTTGTAGCTAACAAAACAAAAAAATTCAAGGATGTGGTTGTAGTATATAATGGTTGAAATTTATAGTTTATAACTTCAACCCTGATTCAATTCTTCCTTAGTCCATTTCTAACAAAATTTTAATTTGTATTCTATGTCATGATTTTACCAACAAAAAAAAAAAATCATGGGGCGGAATGCCTTGGACCCGTCCCTATTACCCGAATAAGCGGGGCGGAGTGGGGCGGAGAGGGGTTCGAGCGGCGGTTTTTTGCCATCCCTATATGGGTATAGCGAGATGTTATATTGAGAATTAAAATCAATAAGACATCGATGGACTTATTCTATCTCAGTCTCACTACGTTGAAACTATACTTAAAAAGTTTAATGCGTATGGTAAAAGTCCAGTAAAAACTCCGATAGACTTAAGACTACATTTGGCCAAGAATAAAAGCGAACATGTATCTCAATTGGAGTATTCTCAGATCATAGGCAGTCTAATATATAATGTACATTATGAATTGTACGCGTCCGGATATTGCTTATGCAGTTAACAAGCTTAGCATATTTACAAGTAATCCAGGCAATGACCATTGAAAGGCATTGATCATAATTCTTAGATATCTAAGATTCACTTCAAGTTATGGATTACATTTTACAAGATATTCAGCCGTATTATAAGGATACAGTGATACAAATTGGATATCAGACACAAAATATTCAAAATCCACAAGTGGTTATGTTTTTACCATTGGTGGTACAACAGTATCTTGGAAGTCTTCAAAACAAACATGTATAGTTTGATCCACAGTGGAATCTGAGTTCATAGCTTTAGATAAAGCATGGGAGGAAGCTGAATGGTTTCATAATTTCCTAGAGGATATTTCGTGTTGGCCTAAGCTAGTTCATGTTATTAGTATACATTCTAATAGTCAGTCGGCTATCGGAAGAGCACAAAGTAATGTGTATAATGGTAAATCTCGACACATTAAATCGTGAACACAATAACATTAAGCAGTTGATCTCAAATGGTGTTAGCAATCTCCATTGATTGTATACAATTAAAGGAGAATCTCGCGGATCCGTTTACTAAAGGTTTACCGGGATATCAAATATATTTTGCCTATCGAGGAGAATGGGGTTAAAGCCTACTACATAAGAGTCAATTGTAATGATAACTCAACCTTTAGCCGAATTGGAAATCCCAAGATCTTGGTTCAATGGGACAACTAAGTTATGAAGATTCTATGAAGCACTTGAAGTCAAACTTCTACCCATTCTTATGATAGAAAAGTGTTTTCTCTGAAATTATAAGGTTAAGTTTAACTTTTAATGATTCCTATATCTTGACCATCAAGTGGAGTATGGCGAGAATACTCTTGATAGGAGATCACCTATGTTAGTGTCAAGTGAGGCCTCTTCTATTAGAATGTTTCAAGGATTGAATTATATATAACACTTATGAAACCCAAGAGTTGTTCGGGGCAAAATGAACACAACCCGTGAGAACCAAGATGTTAAGAAAGTTATTGTGTGAATATTATTGTCTTGGTTTACACCATCGGCAATGCAGTTCAAGACATCGTGTTCACCGGTTAGCCAAGTAAAATCAATAGTATTTCACTACGGATGGTTCAAACCCACAAGGTACCTATCCCGATGCAATAGCTTTACGCTTGATCTCTGTAAATGTACTGTATTATACATCTGCCTTAATTTCATTCATGTGGGGGATTGTTAGAAATTAGTTTTATAAAATAGTTTTGACCATCTTTTGACCAATTATTTGAGTGGCTCTCGTGTGGTTGGAAGCAGAATTTCTTTGGCCCAAGTTTGTTCTACTCACTTGCCAAGAGAATAACGTATTTTATTTAGTTTCTTAAACCAATTTTGGGTGAATAAAAGATAAAGTATGCCACTTAAATAAGAGAATGTTGAAATTGAAAAACAATAGAAATTAAAAAAGAGTCAATCCCACATTGAAAAACTAGAAGCAAAGTAGTCACCTTAAATAACTCAAGTTGTACAATTGAATTTGGGCCCCAAGGGGTACCAATTGTCTTTAGAAGGAGAGACCTATTTGTTAGTGGGTTGGGCTAAAGTCTGCCTTTCGCACCACCACTACCGCCTGACTAGGCCTTGGGTTATGGGTTGTGGATCGTGGGTTATGTCCAAGAATGTATATAACTATTTATAGAAATGAAATAAAATTAATTTATTTCGAACCTTTTCTTATTTTATTTTAAACCTTTTCGATTAGCGCAAATGTGATAATGATCAACTACTCATAACGCACCATGTGTCGATTGACTTCTAAAAGCTGTTTGAACAGATATATCTGTCTAAACATATGGGTTATGTCTTTTCAGGTATAGCCTTTCAGTGGTTCGAAACATATCTCCCATTTTCAAATTTTATTCATTCAAAATCAAGTCTTCTCATAGTTTAATATTTTTTCTTCTTGTCAATATTATGTGTTCTCCGTTTTAGTCCCTAAATATTATTTCTGCGTCCTAAAGTTCGTTTAGAGAGTTTCAAAACACCAATAGGTTCGTTGGTCATGTAATTTGAAGTACTTCTATTACAAGAACATGTCGTTATATCTTGGGAGACGAGTGTTAGAGAACCATAAGCATTAGTCTTGGACATTATTGTCTTAAGAAAAAGAGCCGAACTCTTGTCTCGACCAACATTTGCAAAATGTGCAAATGGATCCTAAGATATTTATTAAATAATATTTTATTTTGTATATTAAATATATTATTATAGTTGTGTGAATTAAATTTTTATAAGAGAAAAATATAAAATTATTTAAATACTTTATAATATATATATATATATATATATATATATATATATATATATTGATGTGCAAAATTTGAATAAAAATTTTATGACATTAAAAATTTAAATAAATAACAATATGACTTATATAATTTTATGACATTGAACCAATCTTATTATATTTTTATTTAACATAAAAATATTAATAAAAATTAATTTACATATTGTATGTTGTTTATTTTATGTGTAAAGTAATTTTTGAACGATAATAAAAAGATAAATTAAAATATGAAGAATACATTTGAATTTCTAATATTTATAGTTAATAAACATATATCTCAATTAAATAAAAGTGTTTGAGCATCTAATTTGTGACAAAGTTATTTTTTTTGTTATAACGATAAAATAAAAATTATAATTTTATTTGATATATTTATTAATAATTATGAGCTTAATTTATTTAATTTATAATAGTTAAGTAAAATATAAAAAATAATTTAGTATATTAACAATTTGGTCAATAAAGTGTTAATTAAAAAAAAAAGAACTCATTAGTTTTCTTTAATTTTTTTTATAAAAAATAAAAGTATCGGACATATTTGTACTTTTTACAAAGATTAGCAATTCAACTACCCTTATTAAAATTAATGGTAAGTTAGTTTTTTTTAATCAAACAATGACCAATTACGCACTAAAACACATAAATTAAGGACTTTTGTACTAAAAAAAAACGTTAAAGACCATTTTCACTCTAAAAATAAAGGTTATAAACCATTTGTGCCAAAACTCCTTTTATTAAATATATCATTTAATATTACATAAATTAATAATTATTAGTTATTGTAATAAATAAAATTAGTCAATATAAAAAATACTAATAACAAAATCATTATCATTCGATATGAAAAATTTATGAAGAAAGTTCTTTATTAAACCTTTTTTCGATGGAATTTTTCGACAAAACGAAGAACTTATTTTTGTCGTTTAATGTGAATATTCAACGAAAAATATGAATGTTTATAACAAAGTTTATCTCTGTTGAAAAAATAATTAAAAATTAGAGAACTAAGAAAATTTCAGATAGAGACTGACACTGTTCATTATCACGTGTTATGTAAATCCTAGAAGATTCCTTTAGAAAAGACTTTTTAGAGATCATCTAGATGACTCATATAAGTCAACATTTAATTGTAACAATTTCTAGGATTTGGTAAGCTGTCTTTATTAACATTTGTTCTATTTTTTGAAGTTTGACTTTAACCTTTTATTTACGAGAAAATTTCTATAGAGGTCATCCAACTTAAATGTTTGTTTCATATTGATTACACAATTTCAATTAGTTTTAATTTGACCATCCAACTTGTATGGTATATCAATTTGATTGGTCTACTTGTAATCAAGTATCAAAATTCTTGTTCGACACAATTCAGGTGACGTGATAAGTCGAATATAAGACTTATATATAACATAATGGATCTAATATTTATATGCGACCATTTGTCTAGAAGTGTCAATCCGAAGTCGGATGGGTCGCCTACCTCCGACGGCTCTTGATAGCCCAGATTAGAAAAAAGTCCGCGCCACGGCGGGTTGCGCTGAGTCAACCCAGATCCACAAAAATTGAATACGAGCCCTACCCACTGCTTGGTCCCATCCGAATCGAGCCCATGTGGAGACGCGTGCTTAAACCGGATTCGGCCAGATGAATAAAAAATTAATTTTTTTTTTGAAATTACTAAAAAAATTTAGTTACCTATTGTAATTAAAAAAAGTTTACATATATAGTAAAAATATGTTAAATTACTAAATAAAAATAAATAACAATGATAAATTCATTTTTTAATTTTTTAATCGGTTTTATTTTTTTTATATATTTAAAAGACTAAAACAAAGACGATATATTACATCTTTCACTTTAAACGGCTTCTACCATTTATTAAAAAAAAAAATCAAAATAGGCCAAGAGGTTAGAGGCCGAACCGCCCGGTAGCGGAACTGTGCCCGTCCCGGCTCACTGTGCCTGCCCCACCTGCTTAGCCTCTCTCGACCGTGAAGGCCCACGATTCGACCTAATCGGTCCGTCTCTGGTTCATGGGCCACCAAGAGGTTCCGGGTAGAGATAGGTCGGCCCATGAGGGTTCAATTTGTCCCCACATCTCGACACCTCTACATTTGTCGCTGTTCAAAATTCACTCTTTTAGAACAAAAAAAAAAAAATTTGTACTTTTAGCATCTAAAATTAGATTGCATTGTCCAAAACATAAGTTGGGTCACCAAATATGTTGGTCTAGTTACAAAATTTCGTGAGTTTTTTTTATAGTACGGTAAAAAATGATCAAATTGAAACAGATTGCGTTTGGTGACAATATGAGAGAACCTGTAAAAGTTGGGTGACCTCTAATGTAATTTTCCCTTTTAATTACACCCCATAATTTGGTCTTTAGGTGATTAGGAGCAATTTTAAGTGAAGTTTATAAACCTGGCTTATTCGATCAAAATAATTTATTCGATTAAAAAAATCGATCTTCATAGTATGACGACATCATTGATTATTCTTTGGCCAAATAAACTATTTTTATTAAAAAATTAGTTTATAATATATATCAAACAAGTCCTAGGTCACAATTATTTCTCAATAATTGATTAATTATGAAACAATATCCTCATAATTCTCAAATGTCAAACATTTGACCTAAACGTTTGGTAGTCTAATGAAATTATTTTTAAGTATTTATATTATAAAGTTGTTGGTGAATACGTAGATAAAAATAGATCAGTAAGCTATGCGTCCTATAAAATATATGGATAAAAGTATGTTTCGACCAATTGAAATTATAATTTTAAGCACCATCAAACCTGTGTTTTTTTCTTTTTCGAAAAAGAAATAGATTTCACTTGCGCCACCTTCCCACAACATATTTAACACGCAACCACCCATCACCTTTCCTCTCTAACTCTCAACCTCCACCCCGCCACCAGTACCACGGTCGCCACTTCCTCCATTATGGCGCTCACGGCCTCTAAACCACTGCTCTTCGCAGCGGTGTTTCTACTAACATACGCCGTATGCGCACTCGCCCTCAAGGTCTGCCCTGAATGTGGCTCCACCCCAGTCCCCTACCCCTCAGCACCGCCCCTGACTGCGGCGACCAGTTGTATAAAATCCGGTGCAACGCCGGCTCCCTTTTCTTCGGCTCCGTCAACAACACTTACCCAATCACCTCCATCTCCCAGTCTATTCAACGCCTCACCATTTCGCCCTCACCTTTCCTTGGCAACACCTGCATCACATCCGATCTCCCTTCAACGGCCTCCAGCTCAACTCCTCCGCCCCTTCAACATAACCAGCAGTAACACCATCTTCTACCTCAATTGCTCCACCAACTTGTTGAACTCCCTTTAAACTGCACATCCAACAGCCTCTGCCACGTTTACATAAACGGCACGGCCGGGAGTGGCTGTGTCGATGCGCCGGTGTGTTGTGCGTTGGCGGCGGGAGGCTCTACGACGTCGTACAGCATACGGGTATTGGATTCGCGTTGCCGGGCGTACCGGAGCTTCGTGAATTTGGATTCCGGATTGCCGGTGAGCAGGTGGCCTGCTCCTGGAGTGGAATTGCAGTGGGTTTTGCCCAGAGAGCCCAATTGTGGGGACAAGGGATTGCGATTCGGAATCCACTTGTGGACCAGACCCGAACTCTACTGGTGGGGTCAACAGGTGCTTTTGTAACTCCGCTTTGCAATGGGACCCGGTTGCTGGACTGTGTGCGACAGGTAAGTTTCTCAGCTTAGCTTTTTCATTTGCTTCACTTTTCTAATTACTGGAATGAAACTCTCCATTTGTTCTATTTTTAGCGTTTTAAAACCGACCAGCGTCAACCCGGAAAAGCTAAAGAGCTAAAGGGTTAATAAAAGGTTGAATTGGGTTGACCGTAGATTTTTAAAAATTAAAACGTTAAAAATTTACAAAATGAAAAATAAGTTTTGGAAATCACAAAATTTATTTTGGTTTTTCATTCTTTTGAATCTATTTTGTGCAAAGAGATATAAATTTCAATCATCAGTTACTTTGTTACAATTAATTGTGAAAAATGATTTTAAAATTGATAAAACTTGGAACGGTTCAACTTATCCTCAAACCTCATGTGACGGGTCGATGAACTTTGGATGGGTTTTTTAATAGAAAAGTTTTTCCGCATAATTAAACCAGGATTTTGAGACCGGTTTATTACCCATTGAACCGGACCGGAGCGGTTATGATAACACCTGATTTTAGAATCAGAATAAAAAATTTAAACTGTAAAAATTATCATATTCTTCAAAACAAGCAGCATTAGAAGTTACAAAATTACTGCTGAGTGTCTATAAACATGATTTTTAAGGAAATTTTGGGTAAATAGCACAAAACGTCCCTTTACCTATTGAGGGTATTGAGGAAAACATCCCTACCTTCAAAATTTTAGGCATTTTCACCCTTACCTATTGGATTTCTGCAAGAAAACGTCTTCAAATCAAAAATCACCATTAATTACCCAACCACTTTTTTCACATATATACTACTTTTAAAATTGAGGGCTTTCATGCAATTTTCAAAATTGCATGGCAGTGCCCTCGTCCCCAAATCTGAATGTACAATAATGAGAGGCCATGGTTTCCACTGTTGAAACATAAAAATTACCGCAATTTTCACTTTGAAAATAATAATAATAATAATCCAAGAACGAGCGCGTCGTTATTACATAGTACAGTCCGTCAAAAAATGCGTAGTTTTTGTATGTCATAATTTTACATGCATTCATATGATATATTTATATTTTTAGTTATTTACAAGACAGAGAATCCAAAAGTCTCTCTTTTTTGCATTATTTTCTGGTCAGAGTCGTAATGAATTCTTCATCACAAGTAAATTGTTCATCGGTCAATGCTCTTGCCATTTTTCTATATAGCTCCTTTACTCGTTTCTTCTTGCCTAGCATATAAATGGGAGTGTTTCAAATGCTGGGTTGTGATTAATTGAGCTTTCAGAAACCAGGTTTGTTTTTTAATGTTATTTTTTATTTTCCTTTTTGATCCTCAAGAAAATGGGCTGCTCTTTCATGTGGTGTTTAAGGTTTTCTTTGCATCATTTTTTTCCCTTTACAATTGCTTGAAACTTTTCATTCAATCTGTAAAACCCAATTTCTTGTGCATGATTTTGGAGTAGCATTTGAAAGATGAACTTTTTGTTGTTGTTTGCAAGCAAAAGGTGATAACAAAGAAAATCACCAGACTGTTAAGGGATTTCAAACCTTATTTGTACATTTTTATGTTTGAATTATTGAAGGAAATAATTTTTTATGAGCGGCCATGGTTTCCACTCTTGAAAGATCTTGTTCTTTCACTGGTTTCATCATCCAATCCATTCATCCAAAAATTAGGGCCATGGTTTCCACTGGTTTCAACTTTTCAGATTTGGGGACGGGTGCTGCTATGTCTGATTTTGAAATTGCATGAAAGCCCTCCAATTTTAAAAAAGAATACATGCTAAAAAGTGAAAAATGGAATTGAATTTACCCCTATGTTAATGGCTGATTTTGGATCAAGACGCGTTTCTAACAGGAAATCAAAGAGGTAAGGGTGAAAATGCCAAAATTTTGAAGCGTAGGGACGTTTTGTGCTATTTACCCGGAAATTTTCTATTAAGGTGGACTCAGAATGTGTTATATGATATTAAGGAAGAGAAAAAGTTAAAACGTATACCAAAAATGTACGTTATGCTTTTGTAATTGTCATCTGATTAACTTTGTAGATTATAATGTGCAGAGTGTAAGAATCCAGATGGTTGTGGTAAAGATCGAACGGGCTTATAGCAGGTACATATTGTAGTAGGTCCCTCATTGATCATATTCTTATCCTTACATGATTACCTTTGAATTTTCAGACAAGCTTTGCTCAGTTCTCACCATGTAATGATGTAAATGATCTTAAAAAATTGATGCAGACATGAAGCTGTCGATTTAGGTTCATTCATATGTTGTTATAATTCTGTTTTATTTTCCGCATCCAAGTAAGCAGATGATAACTAGTCTTTCTTGACCATCAAATGAATCACAGTTTATTCCTTTGGGGTTACAGTTTTACTGCTCAATACAATTGGCAGAAACCATCCCCTTAATAATAGCAGGACAACTACAAGGTTTCTAGCATGAATTGGTTGCTCACTAATTGTTGCTCACGACGGATGCAGGTTTGACTGCCGGGTTGGTGTAGCATTATTAGCTGCCCTAATTGGATTTACATTCTACAACCGCACCAGCGCATCAAAAGAGAGCAAGACCGACTTACCCGAGAACGTGAAGAGATCCTTAATGCCGTGGTGGAAAATCTGCAAAAGTTTTCACTGGCAAAGAAATTAAGAAGGCAACGAATCACTTCTCCAGAGACCACCTTCTTGGTGCCGGTGGTTATGGGTGAAGTCTACAAAGGTATTCTTGAAGATGGAACTGTTGTTGCAGTCAAATGTGCCAAACTGGGTAACACCAAAGGCACCGACCAAGTCCTAAACGAGGTTCGAATACTTTGTCAAGTTAACCACAAAGAGCCTTGTCACTTCTCCTTGGCTGTTGTGTTGAGCTTGAACAGCCATTACTGGTTTACGAATACGTCCCAAACGGAACTCTTTGATCATTTACAAAGGTGGAAACGAGGGACTTCTCTCTTGGAATCATCGACTCAGCATTGCCCATGCAACTGCTGAGGGACTGGCTTACCTTCATTTCTCTGCAGTTCCTCCAATCTATCACTGACGTGAAGTCAAGCAACATTTTGCTTGGACGAGTAGCTGAAGGCAAAGGTTTCAGATTTTGGTTTATCTCGATTAGCTCATACAGACCTCAGTCACATATCCACTTGTGCTCAGTGCGCTAGATACCTTGATCCCGGAGTATTATAGAAACTACCAGTTGACAGACATGTTTTATGTCTATAGCTTTGGGGTTGTGTTATTGGAGCTATTGACATCCCAGAAAGCAATTGATTTCAATAGACCGTCAGATGATGTGAATTTGGCAGTTTATGTGCAGAGATTGGTGGAGGAGGAGAAGATAATGGACGCGGTTGATCCAATGTTGAAGGAGGGGCAAAAACACGTTGGAGTTGGATACAATGAAAGCGTTGGGATTTCTGGCCGTTGGATGCTTGGAAGAACGCAGACAAAAAGCAGGCCTTCGATGAAAGAAGTTACTGAGGAGATTGAATATATTATCAGTATTGCTACTGCTAAGGCTACAGATTGGTCCATTTACAATGCAGATGTAGAATAGTAGCTAGAATTAGAGCAGTAGATTGGTATTTGTCTAAATTTTGTGTGTTTGTGAGAGCTGTTACAGCGGATGTGCTTTCATTTTTACTTTTATTTTCAGTTCTTTTTTTCCTGTAAAAATGAAAACTTTGCTTCCATATGATGGTAAATGCATATTCTGAATATCAAACAAGTTGATTCTTGAATCACAGTACATCTTAAAGGTTTGGCACATTGGACTCAGCAATATTTGACTGAATAAAAAAAAAATTAAATTTTATCTCGCTTTCTCAAATACCGTATTCTTAATTGAACAAACGAAAAGACGTCCACATCTGACTCATCGTTAATACATCTTAGATAACAAACATGCATTTTAAGCTTTACATATTCATGAACCTTCATGGTCGCGTGCCTTATCCCGCTTTGATTTCTTTTTGACTTGTAAGGCCGAGAGAAAAAAAAAATCATGTTACCGATTATAAGTTTAATGTGAATAACATTTTTTTTTTTTTCTATAGTAGATTTTACAATTAAATGGTATGCAAGTTATATTATATAACAAGATTTTATCCAAACATATAAAACTTGTCATAAATGGTCAAAACCGAATACCCACAAGAAAGCCTTAAATTTAGGATGACTTGCTAAATGTTCAAAGGTGGTATGAAGGAAAAAGAAAAGAAAAACTTAAATAGAGACTACTTAGACTAAAAAAGAAGCACATTTGAACGAAAGAATATTAGTGTTTTGTCACGCGAGACCTTAAATTATGTTTCTGGATTAATTTATAAGTAACTCAACTTTTTATTTATAGATTTACTATAAAGTATTTAATTTCTATTAATCTTTTATTTATACATGAAATATTCCATGAATAATTCAAATTACAATAATAGATAGATCAAAAATACTTCATTTTATTGTGATAAATAATACATAATTAAATAGACAAATTTTTAATTTTTGAAAAAGGAGTTTACTTATTAATTACGGAACAAACACTAATCAAATTCTTACAAGAGAACCACCAATAAGTAGCGTGATTTATTAGTTTAATTTATATAATAATTGTAATATGGTAGGTTATGTGGACTTTATAAACATAGCGTAACACTAAAAAAAATTGAGAAATACAAGAAAAAGAAAGAAAGAAGCGTCGACGCTCGTGGGTTTCTTTTTCTTGAACTGATAAAATATGTAAATAGTACAAAAGTCATAGTTTGTTAGTTATATATAGATACAGATATTGCTGTATCTATATACTTTGTTCAGATTTCAGAGGCATTGTTGTTCTTGTTCTTGTTCTTGTTCTATAAACACCCATATACTCCATCCCCGAGAGAGAGAGAGACCCTGACGAGATCACGAATCGTTGGGGTTTGTCAAAAGTAAGGGAAAGAAACAGCATTTTTAAGACTCAGCCCCTGAGAGCCGAATTCGGTTCCGCCTCAGATCTGCTGTCACCCATAAGGTGTGCGATTTTTCGCTTGAATTCTCACCTGGGTTCTTTTGTTTTTGTGAATGCTCATCTGGGTTTCTGTTAGAATTTAATTGAATCTGGATTTTATGATCATTTTGGGAATCCGATGGATCATTTTATGTGTATTTCTGTATGAAATCTAGCAATTTGGACGTAATGTTGTCTCATTTTGTTTGATTCAATCTTTAATTTTGATTTGACTGTACCTGCATTCTTAATGGCATGTTGGGAGTTTTAAAAGATGAAGTTTTGAGCTTTTTGAATGGTTCTTGGACGAAATGTATTAACTCTATAGTTATATATTATGTTTAATTTGGATCTGGTGTTCACGAAAACTTTTCACATTGCAATGTTAATTTAATTTCATAGGCTGGTAATATTTGGATCTGTTGTAAGACAATACATTCTCATATCATTCTAGGTGCAAAACTTTTGTTAAAACCTGAGGACATCTTAAATACATAACTTAATTGTTACTGTGAATTGGGTCTCCTCTTGCTTCGATATGTAGAGTCTTCATTAAATTATGTCTATGGCTTTTTTTTTTTTTCCTTCTTGATTTTATTTTTCAGTCCGGTTATTGGTTTCACTACTTTGACATCAAGTTTTAGAAGTCAATGCTTTTGATTAATAAGAATTTGTTTTCTCTACTAATTTTATAACATTGAACCTATCTTATTATATTTTTTTATTTAATATAAAAATTAATTTACACATCGTGTGATTGCTTATTTTGTGTAAAGAAGTAATTTTTGAACGATAAGAAAACGATAAATTAAAATATAAAGAATACATTTGAATTTATAATATTTATAGTTAATAAACATATATCTTAATTAAATAAAAACTATTTTGAGCATCTAATTTATGAACAAAAGTTATTTTTTTTGTTAAATGATAAAATAAAAATTATAATTTTGTTTGATATATTTATTAATAATTATGAAATTAATTTACTTAATTTTATAATATTTTGTAAAATATAAAATAATTTAAGATATTATCAATTATGTAATAAAGTGTTATCTAAAAAAAAAAAAAAAATCCATTAGTTTTCTTTATTTTTTATTAAAAATATAAGATATATTGCATATATTTATTTTTATAACAAGAATCCAATCTACCCTTATTAACAATGACCACTACTAATCAAAACATATACCAAAGACCAGACATAAAAATAAACGTTAACGATTATTATTTCCATCCGAAAACAAAAGTTATAAACTATTAAATAAACTTCTTTTTATTAAATATATCATTGAATATCACATAAATTAATAATTTTTTAGTCATTGCAATAAATGCAACCAATATAAAAAAACACTAATAACAAAAATCATTATCATTCTATATGAAAATTTATCAAGAAAGTTCTTTATTAAAACTTTTATAGATGGAATTCTTCTGACAAAACGAAGAACTTATTTTTGTCGTTTAATGTGAATATTCAAACGAAAATAACAGAATGTTTGAAAACAAAAGTTTATCTCTGCTGGAAAAAATAATTAAAAAAATTAGAGAACTAAGAAAATTTGCAGATAGAGACCGACACCGTTCATTATCACGTGTTATGTAAACTCCTAGGAAGATTCCTTTAGAAAAGACTTTTAGAGATCAGATAGATGACTCATATAAGTCAAATATTTAATTGTAAATAATTTTCTAGGATTTGGTAAGTTGTCTTTATTAATATTATGTTCTATTTTTTTTGAAGTTTGACTTTGAACCTTTATTTACAGAGAAAATTTCTATAGAGGTCATCCAATCCTAAATGTTTGTTTCATACGATTACACAACTTCAATTAGTTTTAATTTGACCATCCAACTTGTAATAAGCTATATCAATTTGATTATTCACTTGTAAATCAAGTATCAAATTCTTGTTCACACACCGTGACGTGATAAGCTAATAATATAGACTCTATATATAACATAATGGATCTAATATTTATATGCAACCATCTGTCATCCTGCTCAAAATTCACTATTTTAGAACAAAAAATTTAAAATTTGTATTTTTAGTATCTAAAATTAGATTGCATATCGTCCAAAACATAAGTTGTATTACCAATTATGTTGGTCTAGTTACCCATTTCTGTGTGTTTTTATAGTAGGGTAAAAAATGACTCAAATTGGAAACAGATTGCGTTTTATGACAATATGAGAGAACCTGTAAAAGTTGGGTGAATTTCTGAAGTAATTTTCCCTTTAACTGATAATTCCATAATTTGGTTCCTTTTAGTGATTAGTCACAATTATTTCAACACTGATTACTTACAATATCCTCAGAACTTCAAATGTCATACATTTGACCCAAACGATACGTGTTTTTTTCTTTTTTTTTTCCCCGAAAAAGAAAACAGATTTCAATTTGCGCCACCTTACCACCAAATATATTTCTAACACGCAACCACACATCACCCTTCCTCTAACTCTCAACCTCCACCCCGCCACCGGTACCACCGTCGCCACTTCTCCATTATGGCGCTCATAGCCTCCCAAACCACTACTCTCGCAGCGGTGTTTCTCACTAACATACGCTGTATGTGCACCCCGCGTCTCAAGGTGTCGCCCTCGACTGTGTGCTCCACCCCAGTCCTCTACCCTCAGCAATCATCCCATCTGGGCGGCGACCAGTTGTATAGTAATCCGGTGCAACTGTCCCTTTCTTTCGGCTCCGTCAACAACACTTACCCACCCACCATCCCTCCCCTTGGGTTCATTCAACGCCTCACCATTTCGCCCCCTTTACCTTTCCTTGGGCAACACCTTGCATCACATCCGATCTCTTCACCCATGGCTCTCCAGTACCAACTCCTCCGCCCCCTTCAACATAACCAGCAGTAACACCATCTTTCACCCCAATTGGCTCCACCAACTCATTGAACTCCCCTTTAAACTGGCAGAACCAACAGCCCGCTTACGTTTATTAAATGGCACGGCCGGAGGAAGGTGTTGATGCGCCGGTGTTGTGTGGTTAAAGGTGGGAGGCTCCTACGACGTCGTGCAGAATATTGCAAGGATTCGGGCTGCCGGGCGTACCGGGAGCTTCTGTGAATTTGGTACCATTGATCGCCGTGAGCAGGGGTGGCCTGCGCCTGAGTGGAATTGCAGGCCAGCCCAGAGACTTAACCAGGTGGGACAAGTGGGATCAGGACTGAATCTCACCCAGGAATCCGGGGACCCGAACTCTAACAGTGGGATCAATAGGTGCTTTTGTAACTCCTGGGTTGTACGGGACCTGGTTGCTGGACTGTGTGCGACAGGCAAGTTTCTCAGTTTAGTTTTTTCGCTTGCCTCACTCTTCTAATTACTGAATGAAACTTCCATTGTTCTGATTTTAGCGTTTTAAAACTAACCAGCATCAACCCGGAAAGCTAAAGAGCTAAAGGGTACATAAAAGGTTGAATTAAGTTGACCGCAGATTTTAAAATTAAAACGTTAAAAAAATTTACAAATGAAAATAAGTTTTTGAAATCACAAATTTATTTCGTTTTTCATCTCCTTTGAATCTATTTTGCAAGAGATATAAATTTCACGATCGCCATTTTGTTATGTTCAATTGTAGTAAAATGATTTTAAAATTGATAAACTTGAACTGTTCTAACGATTCTCCAAACCTTCACCATGCGATCTATCGATGTGCTTTTGGATGCGCTTTTTAATGTGTTTTTCAGCATAACCACCTAACAGACTCTCGAGACTCCATTACCACTGACAATCCTGACTTGAATGGCTATGATAACAATTCGATTTTTAGAATCAGAATAAAAAATTTAAACTGTAAAATTATCATATTCTTTCAAAATAAGCAGCAAATAGAAGTTACAAAATTACTGTTGAGTGTCTATAAACATGATTTATTAAGGAAATTTTGGGTAACAAAGGACAAACGCCCCTACCCATTGAGTGTGTGATTGAGGAAAAACGTCCCTTACCTTCAAAATTTTAAGACCCTTACCCCTCATCATCGGATTGCAAAACGCCCTTCACTCCAAAAATCACCCATTAATTAGTCCAACCACTTTTTCACATATATACTTACTTCTTTTTAAAATGAGGGCTTCATGCACTTCCAAAATTGCATGGCAGGCCCCCATTCCCCAAATCTGAATGTACTGTATGAATGCCATGGTTTCCACTGTTGAAACATAAAAAATTACCGCAATTTTCTACTTTGAAAATAATAATAATAATAAATCCGCAATTCAGGGGTCAAGTATTACATAAGACAAATCCGTCAAAAAATGCAGAGTTTTTGTATGTCATAATTTACATGCATTCATATGGATATATTTATATTTTAGTTATTTACAAGCACAGTGAGAATCCAAAAAGTTCCTCTTTTTGCAATATTTTCTGTCAGACATGAATTCTAATGTATAAGTAATTGTTTCATCATTACTGCTCAAGTATTTTTCATATATAGCCCTTTACTGTTTCTTCTTGCCTAGCATATAAATGGGAGTGTTTTAAATGCTGCTGGGATTAATCAGGTTTTGAAATCAGGTTTGTTTTTAATACATTTTATTTTCCTTTTGATCCCCAAGAAATGGCTGCTCTTTTCAAGGGTGTTTTAAGTGTTTTCAGAAATTTTCTATTAAGGTGGACTGTAACGTGTTATATGATATTAAGGAAGAAAAGAAGTTAAAACTGCATACCAAAATGTACGTTATGCTTTTGTAATTGTCATCTGATTAACTTTGTAGATTCTAATGTGCAGAGTGTAAGAATCCAGATGGTTGTGGTAAAGATCGAACGGGGCTTATAGCAGGTACATATTGTAGTAGGTCCCTCATTGATCATATTCGTATCCTTACATGATTACCTTGAATTTTCAGACAAGCTTTGCTCAGTTCTCACCATGTAATGATGTAAATGATCTCGAATAATTGATGCAGACATGAAGCTGTAGATTTAGGTTCATTCAAATATATGTTGTTATAATTCTGTTTTATTTTCGGCATCCAAGTAAGCAGATGATAACTAGTCTTTCTTGACCATCAAATGAATCACAGTTTATTCCTTTGGGGTTACAGTTTTACTGCTCAATACAATTGGCAGAAACCATCCCCTTAATAATAGCAGGACAACTACAAGATTTCTAGCATGAATTGGTTGCTCACTAATTGTTGCTGCGACGGATGCAGGTTTGACTGCCGGGGTTGGTGGTGTAGCATTATTAGCTGCCCTAATTGGATTTACATTCTACAACCGCACCAGCGCATCAAAAGAGAGCAAGACCGACTTACCCGAGAACGTGAAGAGATCCTTAATGCCGGTGGTGGAAAATCAGCAAAAGTTTTCACTGGCAAAGAAATTAAGAAGGCAACGAATCACTTCTCCAGAGACCACCTTCTTGGTGCCGGTGGTTATGGTGAAGTCTACAAAGGTATTCTTGAAGATGGAACTGTTGTTGCAGTCAAATGTGCCAAACTGGGTAACACCAAAGGCACCGACCAAGTCCTAAACGAGGTTCGAATACTTTGTCAAGTTAACCACAAGAGCCTTGTCCGCCTCCTTGGCTGTTGCGTTGAGCTTGAACAGCCATTACTGGTTTACGAATACGTCCCAAACGGAACTCTCTTTGATCATTTACAAGGTGGAAACCGGGGACTTCTCTCTTGGAATCATCGACTCAGCATTGCCCATGCAACTGCTGAGGGACTGGCTTACCTTCATTTCGCTGCAGTTCCTCCAATCTATCACCGGGACGTGAAGTCGAGCAACATTTTGCTTGACGAGAAGCTGAAGGCAAAGGTTTCAGATTTCGGGTTATCTCGATTAGCTCATACAGACCTCAGTCACATATCCACTTGTGCTCAGGGTACACTAGGATACCTCGATCCTGAGTATTATAGAAATTACCAATTGACAGACAAGAGCGATGTCTACAGCTTCGGGGTTGTGTTATTGGAGCTATTGACATCCCAGAAAGCGATTGATTTCAATAGACCGTCAGATGATGTGAACTTGGCAGTTTACGTGCAGAGATTGGTGGAGGAGGAGAAGATAATGGACGCTGTTGATCCAATGTTGAAGGAGGGGACAAGCACGTTGGAGTTGGATACAATGAAAGCGTTGGGATTTCTGGCCGTCGGATGCTTGGAAGAACGCAGACAAAACAGGCCTTCGATGAAAGAAGTTACTGACGAGATTGAATATATTATCAGTATTGCTACGGCTAAGGCTACAGATTAGTCCATTTACAATGCAGATGTAGAATAGTAGCTAGAATTCTAGAGCAGTAGATTGGTATTTGTCTAAATTTTGTGTGTTTGTCAGAGCTGTTACAGTGGATGTGCTTTCATTTTACTTTTATTTTCAGTTCTTTTTTCCCTGTAAAAATGAAAACTTGCTTCCATATGATGGTAAATACATATCATGAATATCAAACAAGTTGATTCTTGAATCACGGTACATCTTAAAGGTTTGGCACATTGGACTCAGCAATATTTGACTGAATTAAAAAAAAAAAAAAAATTAAAATCTTATCTGCTTTCTCAAATACACGTCTTTTTAGTTGAACCAATGAAAAATTTATACATTATTAAATAAATAAATGGGAGGATCATTGGACAACATTTAATGCATTCACACTTACTGTTATTGATGATGTGTAAAAATTTTATTAGAAGACGTCTAAAGTGGATATGTATTTGGAATAATAGATCCGGTTTCATTGTCTAATACCGTATAACAAACATGCAATTTAAGCTTTACATATTCATCAACCTTACGGTCGTGCCTAATCCCGCTTTGATTTCTTTTGACTTCTAAGGCCGGAGAAAAAAAAATCATGTTATCGATTATAAGTTTAATGTGAATAGCTTTATATTTTTTAGTAGATTTTACAATTAAATGGTATGCAAATTATATTACGTAACAAGATTTTATCCAAACATATAAAACTTGTCATGAATGGTCAAAGAACGAATACCCACAAGAAAGCCCCTTAAATTCTAGGATGACTTGCTAAATGTTCAAAGGTGGTATGAAGGAAAAAGAAAAGAAAAACTTAAATAGAGACTACTTTGCACTAAAAAGAGCACATTTGAACGAGTAATATTAGGTTTTGTCACGTGAGACCTTAAATTATGTTTGGATTAATTTATAAGTAACTCAACTTTTTATTTATAGATTTACTATATAAAGTATTTAATTTCTATTAATCTTTTTATTTATACATGAAATATTCCATGAATAATTCAAATTACAATAATAGATAGATCAAAATACTTCATTTTATTGTGATAAATAATACATAATTAAATAGACAAATTTTAATTTTTGAAAAGGGAGTTTACGATTAATTACGGAACAAACACTAATCAAATTCTTACAAGAGAACCACCAATAAGTAGTTGATTTATTAGTTTAATTTATATAATAATTGTAATATGGTAGGTTATGTGGACTTTTTAAACATAGCGTAACACTAAAAAAAATTGAGAAATACAAGAAAAGAAAGAAAGAAGCGTCGACGCCCACGGGTTTCTTTTCTTGAACTGATAAAAATATGTAAATAGTACAAAAGTCATAGTTGTTAGTTATATATAGATACAGATATTGCTGTATCTATATACTTTGTTCAGATTTCAGAGGCATTGTTGTTCTTGTTCTTGTTCTTGTTCTATAAACACCCATATACTCCATCCCCGAGAGAGAGAGAGACCCTGAAGAGATCACGAATCGTTGGGGTTTGTCAAAAGTAAGGGAAAGAAACAGCATTTTTAAGACTCAGCCCCTGAGCCGAATTCGGTTCCGCCTCAGATCTGCCGTCACCCATAAGGTGTGCGATTTTTCGCTTGAATTCTCACCTGGGTTCTTTTGTTTTGTGAATGCTCATCTGGGTTTCTGTTAGAATTTAATTGAATCTGGATTTTATGATCATTTTGGGAATCCGATGGATCATTTTATGTGTATTTCTGTATGAAATCTAGCAATTTGGACGTAATGTTGTCTCATTTTGTTTGATTCAATCTTTAATTTTGATTTGACTGTGGCCTGCATTCTTAATGGCGTGTTGGGAGTTTTAAAAGATGAAGTTTTGAGCTTTTGAATGGTTCTTGGACGAAATGTATTAACTTCCATAGTTATATATTATGTTTAATTTGTATCTGGTGTTCACGAAACTTTTCACATTGCAATGTTAATTTAATTTCATAGGCTGGTAATATTTGGATCTGTTTAAGACAATACATTCTCATATCATTCTAGGTGCAAACTTTTTGTTAAAACCTGAGGACATCTTAATTACATAACTTAATTGTTACTGTGAATTGGGTCTCCTCTTGCTTCATGATATGTAGAGTCTTCATTAAATTATGTCTATGGCTTTATTTGTCTTGCTTTTTTTTTTTTCCTTCTTGATTTTATTTTTCAGTCCGGTTATTGGTTTCGCTACTTTGACATCAAGTTTTAGAAGTCAATGCTTTTTGATTAATAAGAATTTTTTTTCTCTACTATAATTTTCTGCTTTTGTTATGGAGAAATTTTGAAACTAGAAGGAAAATCTATCCACTTGATCTTCATGCCCTCAACAATCGTCTGTTAATTTTTATCGGTTTCTTCAGTTATTTTAATACAAATTGAAAATCTTTGTTCTTCTTTAAATTGTTTCTTTTTTTTTTTGCTTGGCTTGGTATAATAATATTTCGTTACATCATAACAAATTTGGTGTTCTACAGTTTTGAATTCCCTTATTGGATGTTTAACGAAAAATGTTGGAATTTAATTTTAGGATCTCAAAATAGTTATTTGAATGTTGGAAAGAGATTTTAGGAATTTTTGTTCCAAGGCACAATTCCTAACCATAGTTTATTAATCTGCATCATATAAAGAAAGACCCAATAAATCCGTTATAAAAATTCAGTGGGCTCGTGACTCTCATTGAAAGATCCAGCCTGTGGTATAGCTGGAAATTTCTTCTTTCCAGCTGCACTTTTGGACGGAATCTCAGCCTCTAGCACTTTGATTCGTCATATGACGTCCAAAAATTGTCCGCTTCCGCCAATCACGGCTTTAAATTTTAGGTTCTTTCTCTTTTGCACTCTAGCTATAGACTGGTTTCTTTACTCTTTTATGCATGGATGCATACGTGTCATGATGGACCGACAAGGTTGATGAGATGTGACACTTGTCATTGTTTCCTATTACAGATGTCAATATATAGTTCCGTAGAGCTGCTTGCTTCTTCCCTTTCGCATGCATAAATATAGAGGGCTAAAGACTCAATTTTTAGTTTGTTTTAGGGTTATTTATTAGTTTTTCACATACACTATTGAAATTCAGGCTGTTCAAGTTCAGACAATAAAGGGTATCATCTCTTCTCAGGATGAAGGCTTTAATTCTCGTTGGAGGGTTTGGTACTCGATTGAGGCCATTGACTCTTAGTGTCCCTAAGCCACTTGTTGAATTTGCTAACAAGCCTATGATCTTGCATCAGGTATGTTATTTGAACTTGTCAGCTTTTTATATTTTGAATTATGTAAACAGATTTGACGATCAGATCGTCAAATATGAATACCTCCATGAATCCGTGAATTTCCACTTAAATATGCTAATTCCAGTTTCTTTTTATTTATGATTACAGAAGAAATTTCAGCGTGGTTTGCTCATTCAGAATTCTTGACTTCCACTTGTTATTCTTATTTCTAGATTTTCACATCTTCTTCCAAATACATTATAGAAAGTGATTTTTCTTCTTCAACTATTTTTAAAACCAGAGGTTCTGTTGTTTTTACAAATAGATCCGTTTTGCCAGATTTCAAATTATATTTTTATTTCTGATTGAGAAGAGAGGTGTTTAAAAAGTACAAGAATGTCACTGGAAACTGTGCTCTGTGTTGCCTTAAATCATGCACTCCCCTTCATCCCCAGGTCCGAAGAAAAACAGAGAAGTGAGGGGGTTGGTTGGGGGAGTGAAGCTGTGCTAAACTCTGTAAGCGCAAATTTGGTACTCAGTACTGCACAGGATTAGAAAAGTATAATGAGAAGATTTTAGCTCTATTTTCTTCTATAATGCTATCCAGTCCTCTTACCAAACATGCCATAAATGTGTGTCCGTCATGCTGCTATTTAAATATGCCATTTGATGTCGAATCAGATAGAAGCTCTCAAGGCTATTGGAGTGACTGAAGTAGTCCTGGCTATAAATTATCAGCCTGAGGTAAACCTTGCAAGTTCAGTTATACTGATTAAAGATTTTGTTGTGATAAAAACAAACAAACTGGAGTACGGTTAACAAAGAGACCACATTCTTTTGCAGGAAATGCTAAACTTCTTGAAAGAATTTGAGGCAAAGCTCGGGATTAAGATTACATGCTCACAGGAGACCGAACCACTTGGAACTGCGGGTCCTATCGCTTTGGCCAGGGATAAACTGATAGACGGTTCTGGCGAACCATTTTTTGTTCTTAACAGTGATGTTATCAGTGAATACCCACTCAAAGAGATGGTTGAGTTCCACAAATCGCATGGCGGTGAGGCATCTATAATGGTGACCAAGGTAAAGTCACGTTAATGTTCGAAGTTGCATATAAGTTTGTTGGCAAGAAGCTAATTTTACTTGTTGTTATAGGTGGACGAGCCTTCAAAATATGGTGTCGTTGTTATGGAAGAATCCACTGGACAAGTGGAGAGGTTTGTCGAGAAGCCAAAATTATTCGTGGGTAACAAGATCAATGCTGGCATTTACCTGCTGAACCCTTCAGTTCTTCATCATATTGAATTACGTCCCACATCAATTGAGAAAGAGGTGTTCCCTAACATTGCAGCTCAGAAAAAGCTCTACGCAATGGTCCTGCCCGGGTTTTGGATGGACATTGGGCAACCAAAGGATTATATCACTGGCCTGAGACTTTACTTGGACTCCTTGAGAAAAAAATCTTCCCCGAAATTGGCCTCTGGATCTCATATTATTGGAAATGTCCTGGTGGATGAGAGTGCCAAAATTGGGGAGGGTTGCTTGATTGGACCAGATGTTGCAATTGGCCCTGGTTGTGTAGTTGAATCGGGTGTTAGGCTCTCACGCTGCACCGTAATGCGGGGGTCCGCATCAAGAACCATGCGTGCATTTCAAGTAGCATCATTGGCTGGCACTCAACTGTTGGGCAATGGGCTCACAGAGAACATGACCATTCTTGGAGAAGATGTTCATGTCAGGGATGAGATTTACAGCAACGGAGGCGTGGTTTTACCTCATAAGGAGATTAAATCTAGCATCTTGAAGCCAGAAATTGTAATGTAAAGTTCTGTTTTTAGCACTGGGGTGTAGTAATATAGTGTGTGTGGTGGTTGAAATGTGCTGTTCGTTTTTGTTTATTTCCTATTTTCAGTTGTTTTCCAGTCCAATTGTAAAAGTCAGTCTTTGAAATTCTGAGTGATGAGAGTCAGTCCATTAAAGGTTCCATGTCAATTAAGGTCTTAAGTTTGGTCAGTTGTGTGAAATGTTTAATCTTTAGTGTAAATAGAAATAAATTATCAGTTTCATTCTTTTTGGTATATATTTGATTTGAGGATGGCTACATGGAATGTTTTGTGCATATTATCAGTTGATTATTTGTTCAAGTTCATAGTCACAAATACGTTTTCATCGTTGTGTTCAACATAACATCGTGTTTCCTCCTTCGAGTACGTATCAAATGATTATTGTCGTGAAGGATTGATTATCGAAAATCCTACAAATTTCCTTTAAAAATTCTACCTCATCGGAGTTAGTTTAATTTTTTTGTCATATTTTGTTTGTACTAAGAACACACCATACATGATGATCTTCAAGTCTTGGCAGATTGTTAATTTTTTGTGTTAGTGAAGAAAAATGATGTCGGTTCGTTGTAAAATTAGAAGGAAAGCCACATCATTCGATGTTACGTTATTTGTCTCAAATTAAATATTTTCAAATCCTATATTTGTATCAAATTTGTGGATTCAAACTCATTCCAACTCCTTGCGAACAACACTTCCTTTAAATGTTTTGCTTGTATGTGAATCCTATTGTATGGTTAACAAAGAAGTTAGCCCGCCATATGCGTCAAGCAGATCTAACCTAGAGGCTTTAAGGGCGGCAGTCAAGATTTATTTCTACTCCGAGACTTGACTAAGAAGATATAGATCTAATGGGTTGAGATAGTAATTCTATAAAATCACATTTGAACAACAATGTCAAATCTGACAACGAACTTGCTTGATATCTCATGACATACACGATGATTTTTACATCATACCTAACCTCTTCTCAGCACTATTTTTTCATTTTAAAAGTACGTGACCAATTTATAAAAAATATATATATACAGCTGATTTAACGCTTCCGGTGGGCATTGTTATAATGTCTCCATTTACACTCATCCAATGAGTGCATGACACTTGTTTCGATGGGCATTATAACAATGCCCACCGAGAACATTACATCAAGACCCAACTCTGTAATCCATCGAATTTGTCACTTTAGTCAACTCTTTCAACCCTGAGAAGACAGATGAACACAAAACATTAGCACGGATACGTCATCTACTTAATGTTTGCCTTGAATCATGCAATAATGCAACCGTCCACATCCTTGTATCATTGTATGTACAACATAGGCCTACCAATTAATAATATCTTTTATATAATAAATTTTATCACTCTAAAAGATATAAATTGATATATTTCAATTACATCATAAATATAAGACAAATTATAAAAGTCCCATGTAAGAAGTTGTCATGAAATTGATTCCATAACTTCATAATGTGCTAAAAAGTATACTGTTTTCTTGAAATATCAATCTATTGTCGCTTACCTTTTTTTTTTTTTTTTTTTTTTGAAATTCAACACTGATCTCTAATTTTTCGTAGTATACTTAAAAGTTTTGAATTAATTACTCGGGTTGAGTGCCTCGTAGCTTAAAAACTAGCATAGTCAATTTTGTCATCCTTGGATTTTTTTTTTTTTTTTTTTTGGAAAATTAAGATGCAGTGTCTTTGTTTGTTGAGTTTTAGGTACATTAAATTCAGATACAATGTCACCTTCCTATGTTATCACGGAAAGTGAATGGAGAACCAAATCAGTTTGACTCAAGATTCTATGTTACGCCATGTGAATTTGTGACCACATCCGTCATATAATCAATATTTATGCATGTACACATTGTAACTGCATAATACTTCTGCTCATAATATATTAGTGACATATTTGAGACGTAGTACTAGATAGAAATCGACATTACAATGAACAAAAATTTTAACTTATTTTTTTTATTTAATATTGTTTGATACCGTACCATTCACCTTATCAAACAAACTAGTGAAAAAGAAACTACTCAATTTATCAAATTTCATTATCTCAAATTGGAAACCACATAACCAACTACCAAGAGTAATGAGTTTTTTTGTTGCTTTTTTTCTTGAGTAATGCTATTTATCACCACCGGTAAAAGAATTTAGAGTTAGTTTGTTCGGTTTCCATTTTCTTCCCAAAAAAAGAATTTTTTGGACTTGGCAAAGTTGACTTTTCAAAGATCTTGAAAGTAAAATGACTATATTGCCCATACTATTTTAAAATAGAAATGTGTTGATTAAGGGCAAAATAACCATTTGACCTTTAAATCTTTGAAAAGTCAACTTTGTGAAGCTAAAAAACTCTTTTTTTGGAAGAAAATGGAAATCGAACAATGATTTCTATAGAACGTTTCAAAATCAGCAATGTGTACATGATGAGTTCAAAATTGTGCTTGTGTGTTAGTCGTGTTGATCACAAATCATTTAAATTGAGGCCATGAGCCAAAACATGACATAAGAAGATACAGCAAGAAGAAACCATGATGTAAAAGCAAAAGCTATGGATATCTGGAACATATTGCACGAGAAATTACTCTCTACTTTGCAGATATCTGTATCTTTGGTAAAGAGAACCACCACGCCAGCTGATGAACATGCGGCTGCAAGTGATAGAGTTGCTGTCACCTGCAATCACGAGTTACATTTTAAAATCCAATCGGTCGAGTTCAAGCCAAGAATAAAAACAATTCTAGCTCAAAATAATGACCTTCCATTTAGTACACAGAAATTCTCGAAAATCAAGTAAGAATATCCAATTGAAAACAAGAGTCTAGTGAAATCGGATATCAAAATTGTAAACTATATTGCCTATAAATTTGAGCCGGAGTAGAATTTCGCCATTAAAATCATAAAGGTGTCACCTGGCACAGTTTAATTCTCGTAAGCAGAAATTAACCCTTGTGCCACAGAGTACGCATAAACTGAACTGCCATTTATCATATTCACGTCTTGTTGGAAAATTACGACATTTTCTAAATCATCTTTAAAATTCAGTGAAATTGTTTGTCGCTCCGTAGAAGGGCAACAAAACCATGAAATCTTCTGCAATGCCAAACAGAAGTTCATTAATGTGAGTAATTGTCACATGAGACCACTTCCACTGGAATTTTCCAGCCTATCCTTCTCAACACTCTTGAAGTGGAGATCTAATACCAAGCAGTGGTAGTCTTTCATATAATACTCAACTTCACGATGTCTGATAACTGAGCATGTAAATCTTAAAATATCAGACTCAGTGACGGCAACCATTAAAAAAAGAAGTGTATTTATAGCCAACACTATCAGAGAGACGACCTACTGCATTGCATCCTTCACAATCAACTGAGTTATTTTATTCTTTGCTCTGTTTTAGAGAAGAAAGAATAAATATTTTGCATCCACAAGATTGAAAAGGAAAAAAGATATTCAGGATTAGCCAACTTCCCTGTACCAAGTGCTCTCTTCAGAACAACATATTCACTCAGAAGCCAATCACCATTACCCATTTCAAAATTTGATCCATTGACAAAAGCTTATCCACACCTTTGTAATCTCTCCACAGACCCGACCTCAAAATCTGCCCTATTTCTTAGAAGATCACATTAAACCACACCCTCTTTGGCAAATCTCAATAACCAATTTCAGTAAGCTAAATTGAACTGCTCCAAAGTTCTTATACTAGAAAATGCCACCTCTCAATCACTTAGTGTTATCTTCAAGACAAATATTCACTTCCATGCTTCATAATCTTTGCAACAAAAATCTTGAGATGGATAATGTATCCCTGAAATACTGAGGCATGACGATGGTCTGACATTGCAGATTATGTAAGTTAAAGACAGAACTTCTCATGCCTGCAGATTTTCTGGATTTTGATCATGTTATATCAAGGTATCATTGTAGGTGTGCAAATTAAAGTAGGATTATCAGCCACCTTTCCTGACACGAAGTTTTCCTCTTCAGAACCCAGGTTTCTTTTTGAAGCCTATCATCATTATGTGTTTCAGAATTTAATCTAATTACAATAGATTGTCCATATACACTTGTAAATAGCACTTTGCACTCCCAACTTCAAAATCTGCTCCTATTTCATAGGTGACCACGTTAAACCAAAAATTTCCTCTTCTGTTGAACCTCCACAACCAATTTCTATGTAAACTAGGTTGAACTTCACCAGTGTTCTTATGGAAGAAAATACCACCTCCCAATGACTTGGTGCTAACTTCAAAACAAAATTATTAGATAAAACTTCTCTAGCCTGCAAAATTCCACAAAACCAGGTGATGCAGACAAGTCGGTTCGGTCTAGTTCCAAAGAAACAAACATTATATTTTCGTTAGGCAACAAGGAAAACCAGCCATTCAGTCCAATTCTTTATTTTTGATAGAAAAACTGAAAACCAACCAGATACCAGTTTCTTAACTTTTTAAGTAAATGTCAAGGTTTGAATGGTTGATACGTAATCCACCACACCTAACTTTAAATAAAAAACAATTTTCTGGAACCCTAATCAGTTGATCCGGAATGGAACCAAACAATTTTGATTGGATGGCTTCAAGCCTTCAACTATTGAACCAGACTGGACAGAAGTAACTGAATTTAGACCAGTTTGGTCTGTTGCTTGCAACTGGACTGAACCTACCGTCACCCGCGACCACCCCTTTTACTTTGTTGACCACTCTGATTTCTCGTGTAATCAGCCAAGCCAAATAAACATCTCATTTGAAGTTTCATTGCCTGTTTGGCTGTTTCAACAGCTCATATAACCAGAATACCACTCTCCTTTTCAAGAAGATTGAACAGAAGTTATACCTAGAGATCAATTAGAATGAAAAAAAAATCTAGATAAAGTACATCAAGCGATATTAGTGACGTGAAAAAAATTGTGAATGAAAATGTCCAAAGATTTGTTTTGCACTTATCATTTTTAGCTTTTGTTAAAATACTTAGGCATGTTGGCGAGGTGGCGTAGTTCCAGAGATGCTAGACGTGAAGTGAGAAATTTAAATGGGAATTTAGTACTTGGTTTGGGGGGCATTTGATTGGTTATGATGAGCATAATTTTTAAACATTTGATCTTCAATTTTGTTGATCAAGCTTTGAGAGCATTTTTAGTCCCAACCACAATTATGTGTCAATCGTCAAAGTGATGTCAGATGGATGATATGGCAGTAAGGGCGGCCTGAGCCAGTGAATAGGTGGAAAATTAAATGTGTGAATGGACGATGACAATTCATGAGGAGAAAACAAAGAGAAGCGCAGGAACAACATTATTATTGTCTCTACCAGAGCCAGAGGAGGGGTGGTGGGAGCGATCAAACAAGCATGTGCGCCCACCCATGAGAGAGAGAGAGAGAGGGGTAAACGAGGAAGTAGGATGGGGAAGAGGAAGAAGGGGCAAGATTCATCTCAAATCGGAGGGAATTTCAGGTGCTCCTTCCATATTCAAATTGCCCGTTTTTAGGTCTCCTGAAGCATGTGCTAATTCTACAGCCCTGAAGTAATATATCTCCCATTTACAATGCAAGAGGTCATATTACGCTTTGCATATTTCCTAATATAATCATCTCCCTCATGGCAGACATTTACAGCACACAGATTCACTTTAACCAAAAGTGTTTTCTACAGCACAAATTTACAGCATTAGCTCTTCCCAGGAAAGTAGAAAAATCAAATAAAAAAACAAAAAGAGTCAGTAAAATAGAAAGAGTCAGGTTTTCCAATATAGTGACTTCTCAAAAATTTCACAATCGAATACATTTATATACAAGTGAGAACATTTTACAAATATTACACAAAAAATGTTGTTTATATATTAAATTTATTTTGATTTGTGTAATTGTTTATTTTGTTTAAGTATCCTTTACTTCTATTTGTACTTCATAGAATTGTTAATTTGTTATTCATTAAATTATAATTAAAATCTGTCGGGGTTTGTAGGTCAAGATAAGTGTCCTTGAGCCAGAAAGGAAAACATGCAAAGAAAAAAAGTGAAATTCTGTGCATTGAGAATTGAACTCACTGCAACATTTTCCTTCAGCCAGCTTCTAAAGTGGCGTTCAAATTACCATAATTTATGTTATAATAACATACTCTTATGGAAGTAATGAAAGAAATGAAGCCAAAGAGGAATTATTTACCCAGTCGCCAACAACGAAAAGGCTCACAATGATTTGATTATGCAGGTCTTTATTGAACTTCAAAGCATGTACGTCAAGGCAGGCAAGTCCAAAGCTCCACAAAACTGAAGTCCCATTGATGCTATTAAGTAGCTGGACAAAATTTTCTCCAATTAGCTGACGTATTGTAATGATTAACCATTCCTACACAGTCGAATTCAGAAAGGGAAGGGTAATTTGGAAAATGATCCAAAAAGCAATGTCCTTGACTTTCTTTGCTTCAAAATGATTAGCATTCCAAATGTTATAGATCAAGCAAGAACACCAATCACGAGTTAGAAATTCATTTTATTACTTAGGACAGATTGATAAAACTGGCGAGAAAAAGAAAAGACAAGAAAAAAAGTAAAAAGTAGATAAGTTGAGGGCAAAATAATGTGAACTAATATATATACTACTTCAACATATAGTTACTCAAAAGGAGAAAAAAAGGAAAGTTCAAATTTGTATTATAGTGTGCCGAGAATCTTAACAAAATATCGATGGCACTGCACAGGAACTGGTGGACACTCTGGATGCGGGCTACAGATTAATGCGTGAAGATAAAGATTATGTTGAATATGCTTGTATGATCCTTAATATTTTCATACCTTAATTTTCACTGAAGTATCATAAATTATAAAAAAAATAAAAAATACATAGGTCCCACAGTGATCTATGAGTATAGATTTCTTTCCTTCAATGTTAACCAATAGTAAAAGAATATGTAGTAAAATTATGCAAAATTTAACTAATAATGGTGTTCAAGACTGAGGAGAAAACTAAAAGAAAAAGAACTTTAGACTTCAAGAAAATGAACAGATGTACAGCTTATCATGAAGTTCTAAGCATGGAATGTGATTTCTAACTTAGCGTAACCAAGTATTACTTAAATTTGTCCTTTCACATATACTTCGTCTCAACCAAATGTGATCATTTTACTTAATGATACATCATTATTAAAACTTGCACTTCGATCTTAAAATGTCAACCTTGTTAAGAGGAGTAGCCAAGCCCATGCATGTTGATTATTATTTTCGTATTTAAATGGAGTGGGATTTTACCCTTAACAATCATGATTTATTGAACCCAAACAACAGAATTAACGATACATCAGGATATGTTATACCAATCCAACAGGCTAGAAAGATATGTATGTGCTCTTTCACTCTTTTTGACCACACCACGATGTACTATACTATCACGTCAACACAGTATCAGTCCTTCCGATGCCTATAAATAGTAAGCAGCACAAATTATTTGCTAGCTCATCACAAATTACTTTACTATTTACATACTTAACAAACCCAAGGACTGGAGTGAAACATGGAGAACACCAACACTATATGTAGTCATCAAGCAAATTAAACTCCAAGATTATTAGAAGTTACTAAAATCAAAAGTGCAGCAAAAGAAAAATTAAATTCCCTCCCCCCATCACCTCCAAAAAAGAAAATTAAATTCAAAGTTATCTCCTTTTATTAGGCGTAACTATCGGATAAATTGATGATCTGTCAATATATTGGTAGATCCTGCCTCAGTTGTAGTGTTGTACACCTGATCACATATGAACATTCACATGCATTAAATTATCGAGGAGGAATCTCTTTCAATGATCATATGCCATTTCTTGAACTAACAAATTGGGTGGTCCTATCTTCTCTATCTACCCATCCTTCACAAATAATAATTCCAAAGACAAGAAAATTGTGCATAGTTCTTCATTTAGAGCTGACTCTTTTATTTTATGGAATTGATCAAATTGCGTGTGGAATAACCCAATTTATGCTCAAAGAAAACAAAACCCCCAAACAGAATTATAGTTTCCAATCCCCACATTTACACACAAACAGAAAACAGATAAAAAAAAATAATGAAAATTTCAAGAAATAGCAGGGACAAAATAAAAACAAATCAGAGAGAATAAAATTACCAGAAGGCAGTAGTAGTAGAAAACCCAGAGGCAGATGCCATGACAACAACTGAAGAAACTGCAAACAAACACTGCCCAATCCTTAATATAAGCCCACTCTTTGTCCCTGGACTCCCAAACAGCTCTTTCATCTCTCTCTTTCTCTCTCTAAATGCATATATTTCTGTGTATATTTAGTAAAGATTGAATCGTTACGAGGTGGGTTGCTTTCCCAAAAATCTGGGACAGTTGGATGCTCCTAGATTGTCAGAACATTCCCACTAGACTGAAATGTTTTATACTTTGGGTGTGAGCAAGAACAAAATAGAAATCCCCTTCCTTTAATGGCTGTAAAAATTAATGAAACAATTATGTTTTTATTATAATTTTAGTGACGTTTTTTATAGCATTTGACAAGCGTGAAGATCGGAGGATTAAATTGGATGTGATCTGAATAATCTGTTGTGATCAGCCAAAGAATACGCACTCTTTCAACAATACCAGCCAAAGAAAACGACAAACAAAGAAATTGTTTTTTAATATTTTTGAAGAAATGTTTAATATCACTTCTTAATTCAACAAACTTACAGAATTAGTCAAACGTGAAAATTTTGATGCCTAATTTAACTTTTATTTTATTTAATCGTGAAATGGACAGCAACAAATCATCTTCGAACAATACACCCACACCAAAAAAATAAAGTATTGTCTTATACATATTCTTTTAAGTCTACAACAGCGACCCAAAAGACCCTTAATAATTAATATACTACCTATATATACAATATTATTTCATCGTCTAGTATATTGGATAAAATTGAATTTATTTTTTAAATTAGTTCAACATATTTTTTTATTCATATATTTTTTAAAATACACAACTAACTAAAACTCACTATATAAAAACATAATCAAATAAGTATTTGTTTTTCTATCGTCTTTCTAGTGATGGTGAGCCACATCTTAGTCCCTAGACAAAGTGTCACCAAATAAGCAAAAGATGAAGATGCCACAGCGCATATTTTTTTTAAGTTCTGAAATTATAAGTTGTTGGTGAATATGTGAATAAAAAATATATTGTAAATTATATGTCCTATGAAATGTGTAAATAAAAAATATGTTTGACCAATTATAAGTTAAGCAACCTCAAACATGTGCACAATAGAAGAGGTCGATATTCATAATTATAAGGAAAAACATATTTTGTCAGAAATACTGGAATTTTTGTGTTGCTTGGGGGCAATAATAGGATATCTCGATGCCAGGTCATGTTTTTTTTTCCCCCCTCCTCCTGAAAAACACTTCACAACATGTTAATAACATACTGTTGCATTACTAAAGTCACACTAACGTTATGTTTTATTACTTGAATTTCAACCACTTTTAAAACAATTGTTGCTGAAGCCACGCAATGGAGCACGTCAAGCTAGCAGTCACAAGTGAAATAAAGAAGCAGCTTACAAGTGAAAAATTATTAAGAGGGTCATATGCCCAAAGAGATTAATAGTCAAAATGCTCACAAAATTTGAGATACCAATGAAGTGCATAACTGCTACATATATGGTAAATTGTTAAAGCTGAACCCAGCCATCCATCGATCTATCCCAGACTCGTATTTTGCAGATGATTAATTAGACCAGACAGCTTCATCAAATGCCAGTATCATGAATACTTGGATTGTGCAGTCTCAATCCTGCACAGCTAGGTCCTTGTGAGTGTAAACAACCCCTTTATCACCATTCACCACTTGTCCACTTCCTCTTCCAATCCTACATCAAAACACGGTGGTGGTCAAATGTCAGTGAATAAACTCGGAAACCTTAAAGTTTGCTAAAAAAAAAAAATACATAAATATCTGAAAGCTCCAAACTAGAGATTCTCAATGCTTCAAAAGACAATTGTTAGCTTAAATTTTGAATGCTGTCGAGAAACCTTAGCATTGAGCTAGAATACCCTATGTCTTCAACATCATGATTTTTGAGTTTTCTATTTCGACAAAATAAGGCAAATGAATTAGTATTTACCCTAAAGCGAACCCTTGGAAACACAACAGTCAAGTGTCTCAGCAATTATCTAGAAAAATAAGGGTTCGTCTGCCAATGATTTGCACCGCATCTGATAATTCCATGCATGATATTACTTCATACATGTGTATTTGGCTCGTACCGAAAGTGCAAATATCCAGCAGAAAGATAATCACTAAATCCATGACAAGAGAGAGAGAGAGAGATCAGAGAGACGCTTCCATCTCGTTGTTAGCAATCCTTCAACTCCTACGGGACCACGCAAGCATGAATCCGACTTGTACTAATCCCAACCTGTCATCAACAACAAATATATGATAGGATAACACTCGGATATCAAGGAACGGACGAAGAAGTTAAATAGCATACCTCTGCACCTAGTCCAAAACGGAAGCCATCACAAAATCTCGACTTGCATTATGGAAAACAGCAGCACTGGAAACGCTAATACTTGATGTTAAGTTCATTGAAGAGGTTATGATATCCATGTTAAATTGACTCAATATATCAGATAGGTACAATGTAATATAACCAAGTAGGAGACCAAGCACCTGTCAACTCCATTTAAAAAGACTTTTGCAACTTCACTGTCTTCTGTAATGATGCAATCAGTATGTGCACTGCTATTAAGAAAGAACATCAATTGACAACAAACATACAAGTAATAACGAACACAGAAGCAGAAAAATTAGAGAAGCTAACTTGCCTTCCATGCTGATGTATATGATCAATGGCAGCATATACGTCATCAACAATTTCAACAGTGCAAGCGAGAGAACTATATTCATGATGCAATGAAGGTGCCTCTGGAATATTCAGTAAAGAGCCTGCCCGAGGTCCACCATATATTGCAACACCTGAAGTAGATGGATATTATTATACTAGCCTTCAGAACAAAGATTCTTTTGAAAATTTATTATACACAGTTCTTCGGGGATAATTTAAGATGATACTCAAACTAATTAACCAAGCAAGTGCCTTGAAGTAATAGACCCATCAGGTGATAACTAATAAGGGTATGCAAGATGTGAGTGAGAAAATAAACAGTACTCAACCCTGCTACCGCTATTGACCCTGGGGAAGTGACAAAACTTCAAATCTTTAAGGCAATTTACAGATCCAGGGTTTCTAGACACAGAAAGAGACAGCAAATGGTGTATTATAATTTAGTTTTCACGAGCAAATGATTATACAAACAAAATGAGTGAATGCTTCATATTGTTCTATCAAATTTACATTCCAAACCATCAAACTGATGGGAAACTTTAATATAAATCTAAGTTTACATAATAGTGGTTGAACCTTCAATAAACGCCCAACGAAATATAGCAACGTGCCAATCTTCCCAGAATGTGGGACATAATGTACCATTACATACTAGCTGAGTTTAAGTAATAAACCAAACATTGGGAAGCAGAACAGTGACAGCAGACATAGAAGCATAAAAGATTGACGAACTCCCAAAGTGCAGTGATTGTGCGGGAAGGGGGGAGAAAGGGTTATGTTTGGGTGGATGGATTCAAGGTATATTTTGCTATAGAATGCCAACCTGTGACTTGAAGTTCCATAATAAGGTCGTTCAGGGCACCGGTCTGTACCAACTCCTCATGAACAAGAAGTGTTTCCTAACAAATAAAGAAAGCATCATTAGATCTTTAAACAATAGTAGGATCATAAATGAAAAGACAAACTCATTTATAAACAACATGCCATTGCATTGCAGGCTGCAGGATAATCCGTTTTTGCATCCAAAACAATCCGCTTTGCCATATCCATATTGGCAGACTTGTCTACATATACATGACATATTCCATCTGGGAAGAAAAGAACACAGCTATACTAAATCTCCCAACATATGGAATGCATGGTTGGCTCACTTGCACGTTTTGTGCAGGGCAATATAAAGAAATAGTCATTTAACATGAACTATATGTACCGGCATGACCAAGAACTGGAATTTTTGTTGAAGCCTTGATTTGAGAAACAAGTTTATTGCTACCTCTTGGAATCACAAGATCAATCACATCATCTAGCTACAATAGTAATGTTAATGCCCAATGTCAGTTCATGTATCACACAACCATAATAATTAGATAAAAAGTTTTGGAATCATTAATCAATATTTTCAGTTCAAGCCACCTTGAGCAATTCAGGGATCTCTCTCTAGAAGTCACCAGTCCAATGAGTCTGTTGCCAACATTTTTGGGATGGCTGAAGTGATTACCTAAAACAATAAAAACTGAATGAGAATTTCATAATAACCATGAAAAATAATGATATAACTTTGGGCTGCGATGACCCTAAAACGACTAATTATTCAAAAGATTAAACCTTATGCAAAATTGCATTTGATCGCCTGGCCTCCTTTCCCCTTTTAACAGAAGCCCATTCCCACTTCGAATGGCTAATGAAGCTATCTGTTACAATCAATAGAAGACCATAAGTTTGTATAGTTGAAGACACAAAAATGTTTGTCCATGCCTGTACAACGAGTCCACGGTCAGTTGGCTGATTATAGTTTATTCAATTTTGTTTAGTGATAACAAATAAAAAGTTAATGAAGAAGTAAATAAAATATGGAAAAAATCAGAAAGCAAATCAACATCCAAAATGGTCATTATTCTTCCAAAAGTTGCTGCATTTTACAAGTTTTTAATCAAATTTTTTTTTTTTTTTCAACGGCTGCAAATAGCTACATTTGGTCGGGAAGGAGGAAAATCATATGAAATAATTGAAAGATAATTTTACAGTGTTCGTTGGTAACATTAAAAGGGAAATATTTTGTTGATCGATAAAGCTATAAGCCAAAGCATGGAACTTAGATGGTTGGGCATGCTTTGCTTGCGCTTAAAGAAGCTCCTATTTCCAAGAGCGATGAAAAAACAGTACAAGTTAGAAGAGAGAAAGGTAGACCAAAAATAACATGATTGAAGTAATTGCAAGAGATTTGGTTTATTTGGATCTTTAATAAGGGCTGGCCTTGGATCCAATGAATTAGTGATTGAGGATTCACGTAACCAACCTCAAGTTGATAGTGAACACAGCTTAGATGTTGTTATGTAATGCTTTAAGCTAAAACATGGAATATAGAGATGGAATTCGTTGTATTCTGAAAAGAAATAAGAAGGGGCTGCATGAACTATTGTCCAATCATGTTGCTAAAATGAAGTTA
Source organism: Forsythia suspensa (assembly GCA_023638005.1). Classification (NCBI taxonomy): domain Eukaryota; kingdom Viridiplantae; phylum Streptophyta; class Magnoliopsida; order Lamiales; family Oleaceae; genus Forsythia; species Forsythia suspensa. The sequence continues at coordinate 29,248,022 of CM042674.1, read as the reverse complement.
TCAATAAAAGATTATGACGGCTTCCCATGACTGCAATTTGGGGATGGATATATGGTAAGAATCACCAAAACGAGCACAGAAAATCACATCGTGTGGTGATGTTCAACATAGTTGCAAACACAGTTTGTACTGCAATAAAAGTATAACATCAGTCTGTTGCATACACAGAAGAACCATACAACTCATTAACTACAATCTTCTGATAACAAAAATGTCAATGAATATACCTGAACTAGTGCATCAGGTCGAGACTCAAAAATAATCAAAAGAACGCCCAAGGGAGATGACAACTTCTCCAATATGAATCCTTCTGTGAGCTGCAGACATTATCAGTCAGTAACAATCTTTGTGCCTAAGAAATATTAATCATGGTTATAATATTTGAAAATATGTTTTCTATGCAGGGTCACTTTGTTTTGCACAAGCAAGCACAGCTATCTCACGAGCTTTTGGAGCTCGCCTTGAGCTTTATCGAGCCAGTACGGAGAGTGTTGGCAATTTCTCTGAGCTAGATCTTGGAGATGGCAAGCTCACAAGTGTTTAATTGTTTTTCATGTATTCTAAAATTTAGTACTAATATTTGAAAATTCTCACACTCAAGCTTGCACAGGGTCTCAAAATATACTTGAATCAAGCTTGAGATCCAGCTTGAACTCCCTATATGCATACTCAAGCTCCAACATGTTGGGCTTGGTCATGCTTTACCCTGGTATATTATACTTGGGCAGGATATTGTGTCCTACAATTGTCTGGTATTCTCATCATCTCAGCTCATGTAAATAAACATCATCACCCATACGTTCCCTAGAAGCTGAAGTAGTGTCCCATGTTTTGGATGGTGCATAGCTTAAATTATCAGTCTTGTAGCAATTTCTTGACTAGGGCAACACGCGCCATAAACAAAGGGCAAGTGGGAAACAAACAACATGGAAGTCCCTTGAAAGTCTGAACAGTTATTTTATATGTACTCCACTTTTTTATTAATTATTATCCTCAATCCCAATTTCCCTACCTCTGTTCTCTTCGCGACACGACCAACCGGCTCCTCCATATTTGCAAGCACACGAATAGCATTTGCAAGACCTGAAACCTATAATGATAAAAGCTATTTAGAAAGAGGAACAGAGAGGAATGAATGACATAGTTTTGTGACAACATTTAATTCAAAAGATAATGCATGCCTAATGCCTTAAAAAAGAATCAGGTGGTAGTGTCTTACCTTACCAGGCTTCAAGGCCAGCCTAGATACCAAAGATTTTTCATATCCAGCTTGCTGTGCCTCAGCAACATCAGCTTCATTCTCAGCAATAATTAGTTTCTCATTTGCTTCCAGTGCATCAGCTATATCCATCAAAATATTACTCCTTTCTTGTGAAGACATGGCCTGAAGGGTAAAGACTTAGCAATCAATATCATTTATTCTGGTATGCAAAATTCATCCTCAGATTGCTCCTCAATTTTACCTGCAGTCGCCTAGAACTTTCCCTAGCTGCAAGCGCCATCTCTCTGGAACCAACTTCTCCAAGTGGACCCCATTTATTAGCATCCCGATGAAATAGCGCACCAATTCGCATCCCATTTAATACTTTCAAAATATTGTCAGCAGCAAAGCCACTTTATCCATGGTGAGAGAGAGAGAGGGGGCGGAGTGAGATTATATTCTACTAGAAAGGAAGCACCCAAAAGCATAAACCATCAACTCTCACTTAATAACCATTAAATCATCAGAATAGAACAGATTTAAAGGAATGAACTTCATAGAAGACATCCAGCCCTGACAAAGGAGGACTGTACTGGAGAAAAAATTCCATTCATTTACCTCCCATCGACAGACTTAAGAGAAGCATATACTCCATCAATAATATTTAATAAAACTTGATGCAAGTAGTAGGTTAATCTTTGTCTTTTTACTGCTGCAAACTAATTTATACCACTTGCTCAATTTTTGGAAGCAAGAGACATATTGAAATACTGTATGCAAATTGATACCATGATTTTGCAGAATCAAGTTTCCCAAGGACTTGGAGAAAACAACAGTACAAAAATTATGCGCATCCAGTGTTATGAAGTGTGCAGAAAACTAGTCTTGCTACAATCAGTTACCATCACTTAGTTGTACTGTTATTTACCATGTTACTTGCAGTAAGTAATTTTGCTCAGTAATAGCCCAAACTGATAGTTTGTCCATAAATCACTTTCGTTGCATGCTTTTACAATGAAATTTCATCTGTTATAATTTTGCAAAATCATTTTATCAGACTACAGTGATAAAAAATTCTTTTGACTCCTCTTAAGTTTCTAAACTAAGCACTGACGAAGGATTAAACACGGTTGATTTAAAAGAAGCATTAAAAATTCACAAATGAGAAATAGTTCGTTGCATGGATTAGAATTGATGTCTGATGCCTGTTCAGATCCAAATGTTGAGACTTTCTACAGGAAGGCAGTTTACCTGGTGATAACAACAGGGATCCCAGCATGAGCAGCATAAACAGCAGCTTTTACTTTGGCTGTCATGCCCCCTCTTCCCACCCGAGACTTGTCCCCAAAAGTTATTAATCCTTCATACCTTTCCTTAATGTAGGTATGAATTAGCTCAGAATTTGGATCACTTGGAGGGCCGCTGTAGAGACCCTCTACATCACTCAACAGAATAAGAAGGTCAGCTTTTAGTTCCATTGCTAGTAGAGCTGATAAACTGTCATTATCCCAAAATATTCCAGAAGAGTCCTACACAGTTGAACAATGTAAGGGAAGTAATATGAGATATGATGCTAAAAAAATCGGGATTATTGTAAAGAACACAGTGATAAGCCAGTGAAAATCTCAACCCCAATATGTCTCAAAAGTACAAGGAGCAAAGCTTTATATTCCCTAACCCCCATAACACACTCTCTTTTATAAATTATAAGGAAAAACAATTTAACACTCGCACAATTTTGTATATACGAGTTCATGGCACAGAAAGACCATCTTCTGACAAGCAGAGAGTAAGGAAGCCTAGACTTGCAAGTGAAATAAGTGAATGAAATTAAAAAAGGTCAAGCTTGCGCATATGTGTAACCCATTCTGCAGACTTCTCGAGTCTCTAGATAAAAACGGCACTGACCTGCAAACTTTATAATGAAAGCGACACAATACACTAAGCAATTGAGCAGAGAAAGTACCTCATAAGGAGCTTTTCTGGTACTGACAGCATCATTTTCGTTAAATATAGGAATAACCTTCAGAGATGCCAAAGTCTTTACAGTCTCATTAAGTTGTCTCCTAAACTCCAGATCTCTAAAATCATTGTCAGTAACTAAAAGCTGTGCCGATGACATATCCAACTGCATATGAGAAACAAAATCATCATGATAAAGTTATATGCATAAAATAACACGCTCATTAAAGGAAGATTTATTTCTTTTGAACTACCACAAGGCAGGGAACTTGTCAGACTAATAATCACGATAAGTTACCTACATTGTGATTTTACCTGGCTGAACAAAGTATCATAGAGAGCCATGAGACCATTCTGTCCAACAGCTGCACAAGCTTTCCCATCGAGTTCCAGCTGTGGTTTCTGAAGGTCAGCAAAGCTGCAGAAAACCCAAAGTCACCAATATTATTAACTCTATAACTGATGAGAATTCAACCTTATTCAGTGAAGGTCCAACGATATATATTCTTTATTGGGGCCTCCAGAAGTGTAATAGAACAAAATCCAGCTGCAAGATTCATCAAATACTTTGGCAGCACATGTAAACTGGTGCTCAAAAACCAGTTAATAACATCTTCAGGCAATGTTAAACTGGGCATGCAGTAGGGCTGGGCAAAAAACCCGCGAAACCGACGACCCGACCCGACCCGACCCGACCCATTCGGGTCGGGTTTACCCAACCCGAAACCGACTCGGTTTATAATTTTTTTTTTTTTGGTTCTTCAAACCGGCCAAATCTGAAAACCCGAACCGACCCGAGTCGGTTCGGGTCGGTTTCGAGCCTGCTTTTTCAAATTTTTTGTTGTTTTGGTTTGGCGAAAGCTAAACGATTTTTGGTCGGTTCGCCCAACCCAATCCGAACCGACCCACGCCCACCCCTAGCATGCAGATTAGTAATCAAACATATGAATATTCCTCGCTTTGCACAGATTCCATCATATTCTTTCTCAAGCCCTTGTTTGGTGTAGATAAAAATTAGATTTTTATGAGATTTTGATAAAAGTTGATAAAAGTTGTGGGTCCCATGGAATGTGTGATTGAAAATGAGTTTGAAGAAAAAATGAATTTTATAAAAGGGGGCCAAACATGCTCCAAGTTTCCAAACAAGAACTCCAAAAAGCAAAACCAATGCCAAAACCTGCTGTTGATCAATCTCCTGTATCTAAGCCTTTGCCGCCAACACCAACGGCACCCGATGTCACCAAAATAACTTCATATCCCTGAGAGTTTAGTTCTTGAATCTGCACTTCAATTGAATTCAACAGCGTAAGCATTGATAAATGCCAGTTGATGCATTAACTACACATGAAAGAAAAAAAAAGCAGGACACAATGCTTCAACTCACCTGCTCACAGAGTGCTCCTAATCTTCCAAGTGCTAATCTACCATCAGCTCGAGTGACCACAGCAGTTCCAACCTTAAATAAATTAAGATTAATTATAAGCAAACATCAAAAACTATGATATCGAGGTAAAGGATACACAAAGCAGGCCGAACTAAACCAAAAGAAAAGGTGCGACAGAAGAAATAAATGCTATTATTTAGGCCGTAACAAAGCTGATTTGCCATAATTTTACAAGTCTAAACTAAAAGCAGAAGTCTAGGAACAACTATTTTGATTAGAAAAGCAACTCTTGTCTGTTTTAGCATTACCATTTCCTTCTCACAACCCTCCTCTCCAATTCTTAATTTACAATATCACTTACTTATGACAGCAATTAACCATTTTAGGCCAACAAGACTTTACACATTTCAATATGATACTTGAATATAAAACACTTGTAATGTCAAAGTTCAAAAGCTTACTCAAGAGTGGGTTTAGATTTCAATCAACCTTGGAATGCATTAGAAGTACAGATTATTCTTCCTTGGAACTATTGTTACAGCTCCCCAGTTAGCCTCATCATCTACTGATCCATTAAATAATGTAGGGACTCAAAACCTTTAAGATAAAACATGAAAATTGAATATGTTGTGTTTTTTTCAAAGGGTTAATTTCAGCAATAGTCAATGAAGTTTGTTAAAAATTTCAAACTAGTCATTGAATTAATTTTCTTTTACAATAGCATTCACTCAAGTTTTCAACAATTACACTAATGGTCACTCAACTGAAAACGCTAACCTATAACCCTACATACCATTGTTAAATTCCAAAGTGGACACAAACGGTATTAACTAATATGCTACGTGAGACCAATCCATGTTAATTGCAGCTAAAAGCGTAACTGACACACATTTTCTCTATATTTGTTCTATTCAATTAAGAATCAGTTGGTAAAACTTTGCATTTTTTTGGCGAATTGTTTAGGTAGGGGCATTTTTGTCTCATAGGGCACAATAGTTAATGCCATTCATGTCCACATTAAGTAGGATTTTAGATTAACATTCCAGTCAAGTGACCATTAGTGTAACTTTTAAGAACTTGAGTGAGTACAAATATAAGAAAAATACTTCAATGATCATTTTGAAATTTTTAACAAACATTAATGACCGTAACTGCAATTAATCCTTTTTCAAAGTAATAAAGATCAGTGCAAATCTAAGATTCTATGTTGAGGACAGCTCTGACGAAGGTACAAATTACTGATCTACGGAAGCACATTCCTAATACGACACCCATTATCACCCAATTCAAACAAATTAACATAAATAAATGAAATGAACCCGGCGTACAATTGAACTAATGGAAAATCGGACTTTGAATACAAATTTAATCCGAATAAAGCAAAACACATAAATAGATAATAAATCAAAAAAAAATGTGACCTTGATGATGACACGTTTAACGTCTTTGACAAATGCACGCGCGGAATCCAGAGTCTCCATTGTTGAGCTACAGAGAGTGAATTATCGCTCTCGGCTCGATTATTAGTCTGTGTTTGTGGGAAGCCAGAAAACAAATATATAAAATTCAACAAACAATGGGAATTTTTCGGCTGCGAAAGACGAGGAAACTCGTGACTAACTCTTGGTGTTTTTTGTAGGGTTTTTTCGTACATATATACAGAAAAAAACGAAGCCACCTCTGACTCTGAGGAGAGGCGGAGTAGGGTGCAAGTTTTCAATTATTTTATATCTCCTTGTTTGTCTTTTGGTGTGAGCAATTAAAAGACGCCACCAAGCGCCAACCGGGTCCTAAACTTCATTTATATTTCATAAGACGCGGCTTCTATATTTAAACTCACGTTTTATCCCGACTTAGATTTATCTTCGCTCTCATCTGTACTTTATATCTATATCTAAAAATTTGAAACTCATCCTTCACGCCTAACCTACGCTTTTACGATTTTTAGAACATCAAATATTACCACGAAACTAGAAATTGCATCTAACATTTTTCGAAACAAAGGCCGGTTGTTGTTTGTATCGTGTACAATAGTTATCCCCCTCCTTTTATATAAATAAAATTTACGTTTTTCTTAATATATTTTTATATTAATAAAATAATAATTCATATTTGTTAATAGCAAAGAACATTAAATAAAAATATATGAAGAGACTAAGAAATTAACTATACCATCAACAAAGAAATTGAACTATAACCTAGAAAAAATAAATATAAAAAATAAATTTATTTTTATGAAACGAAGATAATACATTTGTTTGCTTCTTTAAAGAAAAAAAAAAAGATTTTTATAGCTTTTTGCTTGGCACGTAAATTTTTTTCTTCTTTTATGTTTGGATATGTATATAGGTTGTGGTGATATTATGTTTAAGGTATTAGCTTGTGCTGCCCAAATCACTTTAGCGACCTTCTATAATTGTTGGGAATCTAAAATATTTCCTGATTTATTCAAGTAGAATTCTTCTCCTAATAAATATTAAAAAAAAAAAAAAACAAAGAACTAAAATTAGAGAATAATAACAATAGAAAACATAAATTTTACTATGCGAAAGATTGAACAAACATTCGATACCTCTCACACACCCCAAACCCCAAAAATATCCAAGAATAATAACCACCAACCATCACAAAACAATAATTAGTTCGAGATTTAAAAAGAAAAATAGTAATATTTCTCCAATTCACTCTTTTCTCTCTCTATATACTTGGAGCCTCTCAATTGGTTTGTGCAATTTTTCCTATAACGAAGCACTCCATTATATAGCCCTCTTAAACAGTTAAACATGTATTTTTACTTTGTTGGGACAAAACTAGTTCCCTTAATATAAGATTTGACTACATAAAGAAATAAAATTTAAACTTAAAGAAGGAAAAACTCTAAAAATCTCCCATTTCCAACTTATGTTAGAGACTCAGCCAAGCTTGTTCCTCTTAAACTGAATAATAGTGCATTAGTACTATCTTCTTGGCCCTTATAGCTCTTTGCCACGCCACTTATGAAAAGATCGATGAACATTTTCTTTTACAGCCACAATTCTCAAAACAAAGAAATATCAAACTCCCTCATAAAGATTATACACTTAGAATGAACAAATTTTAACAATTTTCAGATCTGGTGCAACTGTGATGTTTAGTTTTCTCGAGAGTTTATTAGCTTTCGACATAAATCCCAATGTCAAACCAATGTCTGTGCACAAAATTGTAAATCCGTTGACAGTAACACATCATCTTTCATAATAACTCATTGACCAACGACGTGTCATTAGGATAAACATATTCTTCAAAGAATATCCTTGTTTTCCAAAGAGAGAAGAGACACACTAGTAATGTTGTCAGCATATCCATTTATTGACTTCGAATTATTAGTCAAACCTGCTATATCTTTTGAACATTTTTTATTGAGTGCCTAGATTGTCCACATCTGATGAAAGTAGGGTTGGTCTTTCACATGAAATTAATTATCCCATCAAATTTTTCCTGAACTTAACACATGATATTTATGCACTACGCTCCTAGCTTGATAGCACGCCAAAACTCCAACGCACCAAGGACTTGTCTTGTCAGAAATCTGAGCAAATTTTATGGTTCACCGCCCTTCAGGATTCTCATTTGAGAAAACAAGAAGAACGAAGAAATATAAATTAGAGAATAATAAGAATAACGCAAAAACAGAATTTTAAATGGAAAACTTTAAAACTAGAAAAAAAAAAATCAAAGATTGTGTTAGACACAAATTTCACTATGTAATATTGTGCAATCACGCAATATTTCTCACACCCCAAAACTCTAAGAATAATCACCCACTAAGCCTCTTAAAACAATTACTAGTTCGAGAACTAGATAGAAAAATATCTATCCCCTATTCTTTCTCCCTTCTCCTTTATACTTAGAGTCTCTCAATTGGTTTGTGCAATTTTTTCTAGAGCTATGCAATCCCTTGTAGAACTCTCATAAACTTGTTTCTTTTACTTTTTAATCGAGACGGGAATATGGGATTTGGATACATAAAGAAATAAAATCAATACATAAAAAAGAAAAAAAATTCCAATTATATGAAACCGACAAGTTCAAGTATAGAGAAGCATATTTAAATAGGGTAAAACAGTTACACTTGTTGTTCGATAAAATTCTTTTTCTCTCTGTTAAGAAATGTATATCATCGACATTTATTAAAAACAATGTCATTTAATACTTTACCAAAGTTCTCTCAAAATGATCGACAAAAAATTGACATGACTAGATTCATGTGTAGATGTTAGCCCCTATTCTTAGGTCGGTTCTCAAAGAGTTCGCTCGTGCTATAGTGAGCATGTTTTAGCAATCCATCTCCTTGGTCACATAAAGCTAAAAAGAGAGTTTGCTTTAATAGGCTAGAAAAAGTTTGTATAAGGAAATAAGGGTGTGAAATGGGCACATTGCGTACTATTAAAGTTCATGTATTATTAAAGTGATATGTCATCTTTTTTGTCATATTTCAATTTTGTAGGTAAACTTTATGTCATGTCTACATCCGTGTATGTCTATTCCAGTAACATATATTGTATTGTGATTTGATTCGAAACTAACGAATAATGCCTGACTCGGGCATGTGCTCGAATCGGACAACATAAATGTTCTGTCGAATCTAAATACCTTAGTTATCTATAAATATGTATATTTAAAGTAAAAAATGACACACATCTTCGAACTTCCTCTTTCTGTAAATATGAAAATTGCTACTCTTAAGCTTAGACAGAAAACAATATGTACATCATTTTGTAGGAAAACCTACTGACATGAATCATTCATCGTTTATCATTTAAGAACAAAAAATTGTATTTGAGTTTCAAATCTCACAAAAAGTTGAGACAAATTGATTTTCACAAATGAAAATGAAATAAATCCTTTTGATTTACTGTTAATCAACGTTAGACTCTAATCGTCTCAATAAAATTTAGATCTTATTTAGCTTAATTTTTAATTTTTTTTTTCAAACTCATTTCAACTACATATTTTGTACGATTCACAATTTTTATCAACTTTTCAACAATATATTTTACCAACTTTTTTCTTTCAAAATATTTAAAAAAATTATTTTTAAACTCCACCAAATAGGCACTTAACCTCTACCACATATACAACATTGTTAAAATTAGTGATAATTTTGATATATATTTAATTTTTTATTAATATTTCATAATTACTTTTCAACATTTTAAATTTCAAAAATAACAAATGTAACAAATGTAACACATATTTTTTTTATAAGAAATGTAATAAACGTAATAAATGTATTAAGTGTCACAAAAATAAAAACAGTATTTTTAGAATAAGAAAAGTTAGATTGTATTTTTTAAATTATTTTATATTTTGTAGTGTACGATCAAACTATCCTTTAAAATTATTTTTTAAGTCTTTATAAATTGTAAATCTTATAAAATATATACATAATAAGTTGTAAATCCTATGTACATAAATATATATCTATACTATAATATAAGTGTTTATGGCATGTTTACTATTCACCCTTCAACCAACGCGACGTCGTTTTGATGTTCTATTAGTCTTAATTTTGTCCAAATCTCACTTTTCTCAGTACTTTATGTTTGTTTAACTTATTAAAATGACCGTTTTTTTGACTTTTCTTTCATTTTTGGGGATCCGTTATTTCTCTAAATCTCACCGTTCTTCACTTTCGCTTTGTTTAATTTATTCAAAATGCTTGCAATTGTTGACTTCTTTCCTTCTTCCGGAGCCGCATTTATTTTTTTTTTTAAATGATTTTGTATTTTTCCTACACACATGCGCAACTTTTGTTGACTTTGTATCTTGTTTTGTTTTAGTCGCCTTTTCTCTTTCCGTCGACATTGGAAATTAATTTTTTTTTTTTACTTGTCGAGTGACTCGAACATTTTTCCTCCTTGCCATTTCATCATTTGATTATTGTCGAGTCACCTCGACATAGGAGATTTTTGTATTGTTAGATTTGGTTTTATTGCTTTTTGACTTCATGAATATATTGCATTTGTACTACTATTTAACTTCTTCGCTTTTCCTTTACAATTTTATTCTCCTTTCACTTTGGTCGAGGTATTGAGTATCGTGATATTATTATTATTATTATTATCATGATAATTTTGTATTCATATTAATTGTTACATTTCCTATTTTTTTCATTGTTTTTGGTATGTAAGTGATTGAATAACTCAGTATTTTCAATTTTCAATTTTTGTAGTTGATTCATAGATTAGGCATCTATATATTTTTTTTACTCTAACATTTAGGATAAGATTTTATATTAAATTATATATGATATAAATTTTTTAGTTTTATATGAAATTATGATTATTGATTACATTATATTATATTTTATCAATTATTATAACATATTTGTTAATAATTGTTATATTATAATTTTATGGATTTTCTCACAAGAAACATTTTTTATTATGTTTGGTAGTTATATTATAATATATTATCAATTTATCATAATTTTTTTTTTTATTTATTCATTATTAACTTATATTTTCTTTTCTTTTGTTTATTACATTTATATTTAAAACTTACAATTTTTTACGCATTTTCTATGTACGTGCAATGGAAAAATTATTTTTGTCGCAAAAATTATATATATTTTTTTAGGTAGACTTTTTCATGACAGAATATCAAAAAACAAATACAAAATATTATCTATTTTCCCACTTGCTCACGCCAAATAATTTTTTTTTCCTCCAACTTTTTCATGACAAAATATAAAATCAAAACTTAAAATATTTAAATATTTTTTTTTTTTTTCCTACTTTGTCGAAAGTTATATTTTCTTTTGTTTTGTTTATTTCAATGATATTTAAAACTTACAATTTTTATACATTTTCTATGGACGCAGTGCAATGGAAAAAAAAAAAATTCTCAAAAATTATATATATTTTTTTTTTTTGGACTTTTTCATGACAGAATATAAAAAAAGGAAAAAATAATATTATTTTTTTCCCCACTTTGCTCACACAAAAAATAAATTTTTATTTTTTTTATTTTTGTTGGACATTTTCATTACAAAATATAAGAATCAAAAATTAAAATATTTAAATATTTTTCCATTTTTTCAACTTTGCCGAGTTGCTCGGCAAGGTGGGACAACTAAACACTATTTTACTTATCCCACTTGTCGAGTAACTCGGCAAAGTGGGAAGCATTGGACAAAAAAAATATTTTTTCCATTCCTTTATTTTTGTGGGGTTTTAGCAATGTATTTATTTATTTAATTTTTTTAATTTCGCAAATTTACCCATGAGCTTTTTATTTTTTGAATATGTTATAGTAAAATATATATTTTATGAATTTATTATATATTATATTAGATCCTTACAATATATGATACTATATTTTTATCAATTATTGTATGTTAGTGTAGTTGATTTTTTTATAGTCATTGTGTTAATTTATTATAATAATTGTAGTCATTATATGATTTCATTGTTTTTCCTTTACATTTTATCCCCTCTCACTTTGGTCGAGGTATTGAGTGTTTGGATATTATTATTATTATTATCATTATAATTTTGTATTTATATTAATTGTTAAATTTCCTATTTTTGTCGTTTTTTTTTTTTTTGTAAAGTGATTGAATAACTTACTATTTTCAACTTTCAATTTTTGTAGTCGATTCATAAATTAGGCATCTATATATTTTTTTTTATTCTAACATTTATGATAAGATTTTATATTAAATTATATATGATATAAAATTTCTTTACATTATATGAAATTATGATTAGGTAGACTTTTTCATGACATCTTTTTTCTCACTTTTGCTCACGCTAAATATTTTTTTTTTTTTTTGTCCGACTTTTTCATGACAAAATATAATAATCAAAAATTAAAATATTTAAATATTTTTTTTCGTTTTTCCCACTTTGTTGAGTTATATATATATTTTTTTCTTTATTTCAATTATATTTAAAACTTACAATTTTGTATACATTTTGTATTTATGTGCAACGGAAAAAAAAATTTTCTCTCAAAAATTATGTTTTTTTTTTTTTTTTTTTTTAGTTGGACTTTTTAATGACAAAATATAAAAAAGAAAAAATAATAATATTTTTTTCCCCACTTTGCTCACGCAAAAAATAAATATTTTTTTTTTCCTTTGTTGGACGTTTTCATGACAAAATATAAGAATCAAAAATGAAAATATTTAAATATTTTTTCCATTTTTTCCACTTTGCCGAGTTACTCGGCAATGTGGGAAAATTAAACACCTTTTATTTATCCCACTTGCCGAGTAACTCGACAAAGTGGGAAGCATTGGACAATAAAAATGTTTTTTCCCATTTCTTTGTTTTTGTGGGTTTTAGCAATTTATTTATTTATTTATTTTTTCCATTTTCACTTTTAGTCCACATCCTTTTCATTTTATAGCAAATGTACCCATGGTCTTTTTATTTTTAGAATATGTTATAGTAAAATATATATTTTATGAAATTATTATATATTATATTAGATCCTTACAATATATGATACTATATTTTTATCAATTATTCTATGTTAGTGTAGTTTATTTTTTTATAGTCATTATATTAATTTATTATAATAATTGTATTCATTATATGATTTCTATTATAATAATAAGCTTTCATTATTGTTAATAATGATGGTGAAATTTTGCATTATTTTGCTTTGTTTCATTATTTGTTTTCCCGATTAACTCGACATAATGAAATGTAGTTTCTTGATTCACTCGAGGACTTAGTCATTAACTATCTCACCTAAATTTGTACTTTTTTGGGTGTTGCAATTGTAGTGTAAAATTTTATTTTCCATAATAGCCGCAATTTTTACCCGGTAATTCTTTTCTTACATTTATTGTTCTTTTTGTAACAGTATGCGATATTTTTATATTTTTAATTTTTCCGTCTTCAAATCTTATAAATTATCTACTATTGTTGACTTTTATTTTTTGTGTTTTTTTTTTTTTTCCTTTTTACTTAATTACTCGGCATTTTCACCCTATGAGGTTGTCGAGTTACTTGATAAATGAATGATATAGATGTTGGTTTTGTTTAACAATATTTTTTATTTCATTTTTATTATTTTTAACTTCATTTTTCTTTTGTATTTTTTTCGTTCTTTGTAAAAAAAATCTTGATTTTTCATATTTTTTTTTAGGTGTACAGTTGGTCGATAATTTTGCAATCTCAATGTTGAGTTTGTCGAGTTATTTCGATAATTAATTATATGTATGTTTTTTTTTTCTCGTTCATATTAATTTTTAACATTTTATTTATTTATTTTTTTCCCATATAATGCATTGAGGTTTGAACATTATATTTTTTGTTCATCATTAAGTACATTGAAACAAATAAGTTGTTTCCATTTTTCCTTTTTATCTTTCTTCACCAACATATGTGGAATTTGTATTTGTTTGTGAAATTAGTTAAAAATTATCTCGTATGCATATTTTTTTTTTTTTTCTTTATATTAATTTTACGTTGGAAATTTTATTTTCCTTATATAATTCATCGATCAATTTGACATTGTCAATTATGATTTTGTTGAGATTCTTGATAAAGTAAAGATTTTATCATTAGATTTCGCTTTTGTCGTTTTTTGACTTCATAAACATATTTCATTTGTACTATTTTTAACTTCTTTTGTTTTTCTTAGAATTTTATTCCCTCTTACTTTGGTTGAGGTATTGAGTATTATGATTATTAATATTATTATCATTATAATTTTGTATTTATACTAATTGTTAAATTTTCTATTTTGGTCATTGTTTTTTGCATGTAAGTGATTGCATAACTTGGTAATTTCAACTTTGAATTTTTTAGTCGATTCATGAATTAGGGATGTATATAAATTTTTTTTACCCTACCATTTATGATAAGATTTTACATTAAATTATATATGATATAAAATTATTTTACATTATATGAAATTATGATTATTGATTACATTATATTATATTTTATCAATTATTATAACATATTTGTTAATAATTGTTATATTATAATTATGTTTGGTAATTATATTATAATTATATTATAATATATTATCAATTTATTATATATTATATTAAATCCTTACAAAGATATGATATAAAATTTTTGTCAATTATTTTATGTTGGTGTAGTTAATTTTTGTATGATCATTATATTAATTTATTATGATAAATGTAGTCCTCATGTGATTTCTAATATAATTATGAGCTTTCATTATTGTTAATAATGATTGTAAAATTTACTATTGATTTAGTCTATTTATGTAATTTGTTCTCTCGGTTAACTCGACAAATTAAAATGTACTTTCTCGATCCGCTCGACTAATTATCTCATCAATTTTCTTACCTAAATTTTTGCCTCCGTTGGATTTTGCATTTGTGTTGTATAATTTTATTTTACATGCCACCCCGCAATGTTTGTCTTGAAAATTTGTCTATTATATCCGTATTCATTCTGTAAAAGATGCATATATTTTTATATTAGTACATGTTTTCAAGTTACGAGGTAATTTGGGAAAATGATTCAACTTTATTTCTTCAAATTGATACCCTTTCTTAACACGTGTACTCATTTACAAAATAAAAGTTAATTATTTTTTTGTTTTTCCCATTTCTTTATCCTTATCTTTGTACTTATTATTAATAACATATAAAATTGTATGCACACGTATACTATTCATGTATTGGAACTAAACGACGTTGTTTTGGAAGTATTATTTTATCTTTTTCTTTCTTCGATTTGTACGAGACATATATACACAACATTTGCTTCTTTTCTATTTTTGTTTCTTCTCACCTTTACTCTTTTATTTCAACTCTTATCAAACCCTACAAAGCTTTAGTTAGTTATATTTGGTTTCATGATCTATGTTTGTCAAATCACCCCTAATTTTGTTGAATTTCTCTTATTATCACTTCAAATCATTGTAGCTTGTTTCATCTATTTGAAATTATAATTTCATCTCCTTCGTCAACTTTGTTGAGTTTGAGCGTAGATTGCGTGTTCGATATTCATTTTATTGGTTTGATCATTTCTTTATTCGCTGCTTTACATCAAGTCGACAACTTAAATTTGAGTTTTGTAATTATTTTATCGGAAATTTGAAGTTTTTGTTATTTGTGTTGTTTGGTTTATTCTTTCATTATATCTTTATTAACAAGTTTTTTTTTTAGTATCATATATTTATAGGCTATACTGGAACATAAGATTTTAAATCAATAGTAATTTATTCCCTTTTCCTCATTCCATCTGTGTACTAATCTTATTCTTATTTGTGTTAATAATGTTTATATTATATCTGTATTTTTTTATACATTGAATGAGACTAATTTTTATATTTGTTGTATGATAAAATATATTAGATGACAAAGTAAAAATTTGTTGACTCAAATAAAGAACAACAAAACAAGAAAATGAGATGTATGTATGCTCAAAGATACACATTATAAATCTAACAAGAAGATTCAAAAACAAGGATTCAAGCATTTCAAGATATTCGGTTCAATGATATCAATTCAATAGATAGTTCACAATTACCTGGTGAGCAAAGTTTATTTTTTTTTACTGTTTTTCCGATTATGCACATTTTGTTTGGATTTATTTATTTATGTTGTTTTATTTGTCATATTTTTTATAGTCGGAAAATTGAATGAAGATGGTCATGGAATTTCCTTCGTTGGCTCTAACAATTTAGAAGATTCTAGCGTAGAAAGCCATATTTATTATGATGAACATGAACATGAAAATCAAAATCATGAATTCCAATTAACTCCTTGTATTTCAAATATTACTATGAGATATGTACCCACAAAAGTTATGTATTACGTACTCCAACAAATTGTATTCATTGTCTTGCAAAAAAAAGTTTGAGAAAGAAAGTAAAGGTTTTTGTTGTTCGATGGAAAAATAAAATTGCATATCAACTGCTCACCTTCTATTTTATATGATTTATATACTTCAAGTTCGGATGAAGCATTAGATTTTAAAAATAATGTACGAAATTATAATAACCATTTTGCTTTTACCTCTTTTGGAGTGAAGTTTGATAAAGATTTATCTAAATCTACTAACTACAAAGGTATTTACACTTTTAGAGTTCAAGGACAAGTATACCATTACATAAATCCAATTGTAAATATTGATAATAATCCATCATATTTACGCTTATACTTTTATGATACGTATAATGAAATACAAAATAGATTAAATACATCTATCAATTTCTCATCATCTTTACTACACATATTAGTGAATCTATCAAAGATTAATCCATATTCTAGATTTTTCGCTCCCTAAGCGATATTGAAAGTCTTCAAACTTGCAAAATTCATATAAGATGTGATGTCGGTCTTGATCAAAGAGTGTATAATGCACCTTCAGATCTCAAGTGGTCAGCAGTTTGGGTTGATGAGGACCCATCTGCAGATATAAGATATCGTGATATATCAATTTATTGTCACTCTAATAATTCACATAGAATACATTACTATTACGGATGTTATGATCCCCTGCAATATCCATTATTATTTCCCTTTGGTGAGACCAAGGCATGAAGGTATTGAAAAGACAAAAATAGTACAGCTTGATATTCATAGTAGAATAGACAATTCGCTTCTACTCGAAAACATTAGTTGTGCAAATTGATGTAATAGAGAAAGAAAAAGAGGTAATGATTGCCAAGATGTTTGTTCACTTAAACTCATTAAATTTAATATTTTCTATTATTAAATTTCTTTGTGTTTTTTCTTGTGCGCTTTTCAAGAAGAATAAAAAGGTTTACAAGTCTCTTGTCGTGAATACTATTGCTTCAAATTACAGTGTACGTGATACACAAAACAATGTTTTGCTCCACATTTGTAGACTTCTACAAAGAATATGTAGTAGATATGTATGTTAAACTTGAAACAAGTCGATTAGATTATTTTCGTCAAAATCAAAGTGAAATCCGTGTTGAATTATATCAAGGAGTTGTTGATAGTGTAGAAAATGGTCAAAATAGAGGTGCACAAATTGGTCGCCGATTATTTTATCTTACAATCCATATTTGTGTGCGAAGTTTGATTGCCATATTAATGTGGAAATATGTTCAACAGCTTAAAGTCATAAATACCTCTATAAATATGTTTATAAAAGCTATGATCGTGTGAGTTTTTCAATCTCTAATACTAATAATGAAAATCCTATTGATGAAATTGAGATATACCAAAATGGACGCTGGATTTCTCCACCAAGCAATGTAGAGAATATATGGATTTGTTTTGTATGAAATGTCTCCCCGCTTATCCCATTACAACTACATCTTGAAAATAACCATTTGATAACATATAGAGACTATGAAAATTTAGAAACAATGAATCAATAATGAATCTAGACAACGCACAATGTTAATCGAATTTTTCATATGAATCTTTCAAATGAACTTGCAAAAACATTATTGTATAAAGATTTTCCAAAGTTTTTGTATGGGATGGCCAAGGAAAAATATGGTGTCGAAGGAAAAAAAGAAAATGTTATTGGTAGAATAGTTACATCTACTATAACTCAAGGAGAAAGATATTATTTACGTATCGTATTAAATCATGTTAAAGGAGCAACGCTATTTGAAAATTTAAAAATAGTTCATGGTGTTTATTTGTCGCCTTTTCATGAAACAAATATAGCACTTGGTTTATTACAAGACAATAATTATTGTGAGCTTTGCTTAGATGAAGCTATTAGTTATCAAATGCCTTCTTCTTCTTAGAGATTATTTGTTACGATACTCATTCTATGTTCTCCTAATAATCCAGATGTTTTATGGAAAAAATTTCACCTTTTTTATGTGAAGATTATTTATCTAATGGTATGTCTATTGCAAATGCGTAAATGAAAGCATTACATGAAATGAATTCTATATTAGAAGCAAATAATAAAAATATAAATGATTACCATCTTGTACCTTTTCAAATATATATGGAACAAGAAGACATATTAGCTAAGATTATTAATGAAGAATTAAACAATGTTATTTATACTGATAGTACTATGTATCCAAATAACTTAAATGAATATAAAAAAATTGCCTATGACAAAATTCTTACATATGTGTATAGTAACACAAGTCGTATGTATTTTATAGATGGACCTGGTGGAACTGGTAAAACTTATTTATATAAAGCTTTGCTCGCATAATTCGATCTAAAATCTTATAGGTTTAGCAACAATTTTCCTCGTGTGTTGCAAATTGCTGATTACACGTGGAATGACAAAGACATTCAAGGTTTAAGATACCACTTGAAATAAATCACAATATGACCTGCTCATTAGTAAGCGATGCGCTCTAGCAAGCTTTTTAGATTGACAAATTTGATTATTTGGGATGAAGCACCAATGGTTCACCGTTATGCAATAGAGGCTGTGGATAGAATGCTAAGAGATGTTAATGATTCTATATTGCCTTTTGGAGAGAAGTTGTTGTTTTAGGAGGTGATTTCCACAAGTTTTGTCGATAGTTCAAAAGGAAATAAAGAGGCAATCATTGGATCAAGTTTAGTCTATTCATACTTATGGCCAAATTTTATACAATTACAATTGGTACAAAATATGAGAGCTCAATTTGACCCATATTTTCTAAGTTATTGCTTGATATAGGCAATGGAATCCAACCTAAGCATAATCGTAATATGATTACATTACCGGATGAAATAGTTATACCGCTTGATACCGAAATAGTTTCTATAAAAGAATTGATCCGAAATGTTTACCCAAACTTACAAAATTATAGCAATGAATTAGATAAGATGGTTAATCGAGTTATTTTAACTCCTACAAATAATGTTGTTGATGAAATAAATAATATTATACTTAATGAAATTGCTGGTGAAAATGTTACATATTATAGCTTTGACGAAACATTAGAAAAAAATGAACAAAGTATTCATGAAGATTTTCTTAATACATTAACTCCAAATGGTATTCCACCTCATGAACTTGTATTGAAAGAAAATTGTCCTATTATGTTATTGAGAAATATTAGTCCATTTGAAGGATTATGTAATGGCACTAGATTAATTTGTCGTGATTTGAGCGTAATGTTATTCATGCCGAAATATCCGCTGGAGAATGGCGTGGGAAGAAAGTTTTTTGCCTAGAATTCCATTTATTCCACTTGAAAGTGATAAGAGTACATTCCCTTTAAAAGAACGCACTTTCCAATTCGTCCTTGTTTTGCAATGACAATAAATAAAGCTCAAGGTCAAACACTAGATTATGTTGGACTATATCTTCATGAACCTGTATTTTCTCATGGTCAACTTTATGTTGCGTTATCTAGAGCAAAAACAAGTAAATGTATTAGAGCATTAATTATACCAAATGATAAACTCAAAAATCATTTTTGTTGTACAAAAAATGTAGTTTATACAGAAATATTATCAGTTGTGCATTCATAGTGCTTTAATTATTATTATGTATTTTTTTTTCATTACAGGGTTTGTACTTTATAAATAACAAGTAAAGCTGTATTCTTCAAGTATATTCTATGTGTTATTTGAAGAACACTTCTATAAAGCTTTGACATGAATGATATTGCAGTGAATATTCTTGAAGTATATTCCATGAGTTCTTTGTACAACACTTCTACAAAGCTTTGAAACGAATAATATTGTAGTTAATAAATAGCCAATATACTCTTACATCTCTATTGGTGAAGGATATTGTATAAGACTTTGAAGAAATTATGTACAATGCTTTTAAATTATTGATAGTGCATTGAATAAATGGCCAATCTATTAAAATGTATAATGCTACAAGCTTATATACGCTTTCTAATAGTATCAAATTATAATTCAAAATAGTAAACTTCAACATTTGATGTAGATAATTTCTGAATTTTTTTCATAATTATATGTTCTTTTATTTTATAAATATTGTACTACAAATATTCAAATATTCAATGTTATAAATTTATACTCCATTTACCATTTAACGAGTTTATCTAGAAATGTTACAAATTAATTAGCTTTTAACATTATAAATTTTTTTTTATATATGATATGATTTTTTTTCCTTCTATATTTAAATGAACAGAGATCAACACCTGTAACTAAAAAAAATCTAAGTATACTTTATTTCTTAATTCTATGAAATTGACACAAATTTATACAAGAAACTATAGATTACTACGTAGTCTACTCCTGCATGTAATCATACCTAAGACAAGTACAAATTTACATCATAAATGAACACATATCTTTTTATTGTACACATGTCAATATGATCTTTAATCTATTCATCCTCACCATACACGTATGAAAAATCTATATACATAAACATATATAAATATCTTCGAATCGTGCCTCACCTCGTTATTCTCGCTTCGGGTTTCAGATCCTCATCTCCAATTGCATCATAGCTTTCCACGTAGCAATTAATAAATGCTACACCCCATCTCCTCCAAAGACATGGAGTCTTTAATAAATGCTGGGCCCCATCCCTTCTCCAATTAATTGAAACAAGCACTGTCCATTCTTTCATGTTTGTAACAATTTAATCCCTATTTTTTCTTTTATTTTACATATCATTCCCATTTTCCTATTTATAGACACAAAAAAGTCCCCACACCACTATTTCTCACGCATCTAAGAATTCTTGGCCAATTTTACCTTTGAATTAACTTCATTAAAATAATAGAAAATTTTACATTATAAACATTATAATTGGACCCTTCAACTTTTTTAAATTATACATATATTCTAAATTAGTTTATTTTTTTTAAGTTACTGCAGAATAATTTTTTACACTTTGGTATACCCAAAAATTATTATTATAAAGCCTACTTTATTATAGTTTTTCTTACCTATTGTTTTATTATAGTTTCATCTATTCATTTCATAACCTTTAATACTTAAATCTTTCAGCTTAGAAAATAATAGATTCAAATCTACTCAAGTCTCATACATGCTTGAACTTTCATCACCAATTTTTTTCTTCTGTTGTAGTACTTATTTGCTTTGTTTGTAAATTACTAGGTAAAGCAAATTTCTTATTCACAATTTAACCATGAACTTTTAATTTACTTACTTTTTTTTTATTATTTTTTGCTAATATTTTGTTAATTGGTATACAAAATTACTCAAATATATAATAACTAATTATGTTTATTAAAATCTTCATAAAAATTTTTAACTCAACAATCAATTTTTGGTATTATATTATTTTACATAATATACATTATAATAATAAAATTTCAATTACTTCAATTTCATAACTTTGCCTATACTGTAATTTAACATAAGATTGCAGGTACTAACCTAAAATTTTGGAGTGCTTATATTAATATTTTGAGATGTTAAAATCTATTATTAGTATGGTCATTACTTTCTTTTAATTACTTGGGGCTGAGTAAGATGGAACGAGGACAAGTGCGAATGAGTTCTTAGGGTATCATTATTGGGGCCCATATCATTTATTAATTACTGCGTGACAAGCCACGCATCAATCGGGACAGAGGATTTACACTCCCATTGGGTAAACATATCCTTACTCTTGGCATAATAGATACCATATAACTCTATAGAGAAAAGATCTGGACCTCGTCACGGGGTCCAGAAAAGTTTCCCCGTCTGGCAGCAAAAATCCACTCTGCAAACAAATATAGTTACCCCCCACTCCACTTCATTTATTTATATTTTAAACCTCCTTTTTCAACCTATTTATCTCCTATACCCTGATTTATTTATACCTTCAATCCCATTCTTCAACTTATTTATCCTCATCCTCTTATTTATTTATACTTTAAACCCCTTCTTCAACCTATTTATTTACAACTATATTTATATCCATATTTTTAATATAATTAAATTTATTAAATTAAAAATATATTTTTATTATTATATTCATTGTATTTGTTTTAAAAATTATAATATATACTAATTTTCATTAAATTATAGATTATTTATATCATATAATAAATAATATAGTTAACATTAATTTTATTATTAACTAAAAAATGAGGGCTGGGGGACATAAATTTATTTGAAACTTTTAAGTGCGAGTGGGTTCATTTATTTGCGCTTAGGGGGAGGAATGCAAATTTAGACTTTTGAATTGAGTGGGGAGTTTGTTTTTGCGGTGGGGTGGGGGCCATAAAGTAAAGGAAATTTTTTTTTATTGTTTGGGTGCGTGATTAACACGCAGCCAAACGAGAAACTCTCTGGACCCCGTCACGGGTCCGGATGTTTTCTCTAACTCTATATATATATACATTAGTTCTGATTACAAACCAAACACAACAAACATTCTATATTCGTATCTATCGTGAAGTCTTTAATTCTCAATATCCTCATACTCCTCTTTGAGATTTTAACTGCAAGTCCGTACTATATTTAAACACATACTCTTACAATTTATTATTAGTATAAATATTATTTCATTTTGATAACCTATTTATACTCTTTCATTTATATTTGACATTTTGTACAGGATCAAACAATGGAAAAACAATACAAATTAATACCAAATATCGCCCAATGATACAAATTGACTTCGAAATTATTGTTGTGGAAAAATCATTTCCACGAACAAATTCAACGAAGCTTCGACAAAATACCAAAATATGGTATTTATGGATCCCGAGGTATATTATTTGAATCTATTATTTATGTTTCTTGATTTATTTAATTTTAGCCCCATAAAATATTTACAAGTTTTCGCTTTTCCTCTAATATGTTATAACTTTGAATTCCTTTGTTCATATTAAAAATTAATATCTACCCAAAATTATATAGATGCTTTTACAAAATATCTAATTTCAATGCATGGTATTATACGTAAAAATAAAGTCCATGCAACTATCTATGATGCCAACATCTCAAAGATATGAAGACAAGTTATTACTTGGCAAAACGATCTTGTCTCAAATGCAAAAAACAAATTTACTTAAGCCCGAGTATCAAGCTTCTATGGGCAACATACAATGGACGATATCTCCGGTCGAACAAAAGTTGAGGAAGTCAATGAAGATCACAGTGTTTTGATAGCTTCTACATACAATTTTGTTCCTTTCAACAAATTGGAACCTTACATGGACTCAAATTCTGATATAAGTATTTGTTCCTATTTTACTTAAAAAGATTTTTTTCCTTTTGTGCATCTAAATTATTATATTTACGCTTTACATGTTCATCTTACCCATTGTGTTCATAACACATTTGATTTGTCCTAATTTGTTATTCTTATCCTTTAGGTATCATTGGAGTTGCAATCGATGTGAAACCTAAAAGGCTGGTTCAAACTAGGTTTGAAACGCAAACGTGTATTCAAGATATAGTTCTCATCGACACAAGGTTTATATATATATAACTATATTATTTTCAACTATAAATATATATTCCAATAATTTCAATATTATTAAAAAAATTCATATACCACTTTCTCATATATTTGCTGTGTTTCTATACTAGCTTTAACACTGTGTTGCTAACGATGTGGGATAATTTTGTGGAGAAAGAATGCCGTTTCATTGCTGATAACTTAAGCCAGAAACAAATTATCATTGAAAACCATCTAAAAGTAACATCTTTTAGTGGTAATATTTTGTGAATAATTTTATAATTCATCAATGGGATATTACAACATTTATAGGCAATCTTAGTTCTTCCAATAAATATATCTATATATTTATTTCATGCACAGGCCTTTCAATTTCAACCAAGGCCAACAGCATCTTCTCCTTCAATGCCCATTTACAACAAGTGGTTGAGCTAACATCTTGGTAACAATTTATTTGTTCATTATCTTTTATTCAAACTTTATCTCGTATATATATATATATATATATATATATATATATATATATATATATATATATATATATATGTATAAATTGGTAATATTTTTACACATTATGCAAGAGTTGAAACAAATTCGACAAGTTAGATGAGATGATCTTGACAAAGATATATCCATCCTCAAAGAACAAAGAATATTTCAACCCCGCATATGAACAATATCACGAAATTCAACAGATTCCAAATTTGTTATCCGGAGTAAGGCTAATTTTCATTAAAATAGTATATAGACAAATGCATTTAATTATTCTAAAATATTTATACAATTTCTCTTCAAAAATAGCTAACAGGACATGGATATTTCTGGGTTTACGCACGTGCATATGTGAGAGTATTTAAGCAAGCTTTTTGGTGTATGTCTTGCAATACTTGCAACAAAATATCAAGTTCCGATTTCAATGAAACATACGAATGTGTCTTCTGCAAATTTTCTCATGCACTTGCAGTACCAAGGTATAATATTTTTTACAAATCATTTGTTGTTAACAATTATTCACACATGCAACACTTTTAACATATTTTATATATTAGGGCACGTGTATATGTGGAACTTGAAGACTCCACAGGCTCATTCTCTGGGACTATGATTGGGGATCCAGCGGAAAAATTCTTACAGTACACAGGCAAACAATTAATGGATAGTGGATCAGAAGTGTTGGAAAAGATTAGAATCACATTGGAGGAAGAACATTTCTTTTATATTAAAGGAATGAAGAAAAATGCCTTCGACGATGAATACAAGTATGACATTATCTTCTTCAATGAACCAATTCCTTGGACTTCGACCACATCTACAAGTACAAGATCAAGGACTAACAAAGGGAAAGATATAGCGTACACCACTGACACACCAATGCCTCTTCAAGGGCAAACATTTGCAAGTGCAAAGTGAAACAAACAACTTCCTTCTTCACCGTGTCTAAATCCAAGAAGAGAAAAATTGAAGAACATCAAATCTCATCCGAGAATGAAGTCAACCTGTAAAAATTGTTCTGCCAAGAATGAGAGATATACACGAGTTTCGAAAGACAAAGTCATACTTTTTAAAAACTAATGATATCCTTTTATGCATTGCCACCTTTTTCCATTTTTTTGAATGGATGTTAGGTTTTTTGTAATATTTGAAGGGTTTTTTCGTTTGTACATATAAGCCTTTTTAAATGCAATGCAATGATGTAAATTATATTTAACAAATCTATATATTTTATATTTTTATATACTTTTATTTTTACTATTACCTTTATATTATTGAATATATATACTTATTAATAATAATCAACAATGAATAGAAAATCTTTTCTTTTGTCAGAATAAATATATCACATATTTTTCTTATGATAATAAAAATATCCATACAAAATAATAAACATAGGCACTAAAAACTATAAATATACGTAGTATATTAAAGAATAATATTAAATTCTTAGAATATAACATTTAAATAAATACACCTTTTTTTTTCGTGACTTTATGATTTGTATTGCATTATTAAATTATTATAATAATTTTATGATTATAATCAATTTATTATAACAAATTGATATTAAATAAATTTTATTGTAAATTATTATAAAATTTATTACATATCTATTTATAAATTTTTTCATAAATATTAATATAAATTTTGTTATAAATAATATTATAATTACTAATTATAAATAAATAATGATTTTGATAATATCATTTGATATAATCATTCTAATAAATAAAATTACTTTTTATAACACATTTTTATTGCATCGTGTATTAATATTTTTATAACACATTTTCTAATTATTCTAACATAGTATAATAAAAAATCCTTATAATCAATTTTTATTTCATTATAATTTATACTTTAGTAAAATATTATTATTTAATTAATTTTCTATTATAATTATTATTATTATATTAATTGCTAAAATAAAAGAATATATAATACATAGCATTAGTTGATTATAATATATATTTTATTTTACTATGTTCTAATAAATGATCAATGAAATACAATTATGTGTATGCTTCATTTATCAAGTAAGTTAACAAATTCAAATTTTATATTGACGAGTTCCTCGAATAACAACATTACAACATAAAAATTAAACAAAATAGTTAATGTATTAAATAATTTAAATAAATAAAAATTAAGATAATGAAACATGTGTATTTCATTAGTTTGTCGAGTAACTTGGGAAACTCGATTTTGAGTTTGTCAAGTTACACGATACAATGAATAATGAGTTACGTTGCATGAATAATATTTCATATCCTATAACTTCACATAATATATTATAATAAAATAGCTATCATATAAAATAATTATATATTATTTTAAATTAAGATAATATTTTATATTTGATTTTTTGAAAAATAAAAACACAGTGTAGTAAAAATGTGTTATAATATTTATTTTTATTTATTAGACTTATTCTAATATTCTTTATAACAAAATTTATATTCATATTTATGAAAAACTTATAAATAAATATGTAGTAAATTTTATAATAAATTATCAAAAATTTATTTCATATAAATTTGTCATAATAAATTGATTATAATTACTAAATTATTATAATAATGTAGTAATTAATTAATAATATATTAATACAAAATTAATTTTATTATACTATAAAGTTATTATAATTTTTTTTTTTATAATATGTTATGGTAGTTGCTACAATAAAAAAAAAAAATTAATATATTGTATTAATGCATTATGATATATATTAAATTTATATTATATATATTCTGTTTCACTATGTTCTAATATATGATCGGCTAAATAAAATTTTTTATATATTTTATTTATCAGGTTACTCGACACATCCAAATTTAAGATTAACGAATTCCTCGAAAAATAACACGTGAAAATAAGAATAAAAAATTATATAAATGTATTACATGATATAAATAAAAAAGGAAAACAAAATAATGAAAATTTTAAGTTTCATTGGTTTGTCCAGTAACTCAAGGAACCCGATTTTCATTTTGTCAAGTTACATGAGCTATAGAATAGATTTATTTTGTATCACATTTTTGCATCGAGTAACTCGACAAACGTGATTTTGAATTTGTCGAGTTACTCGAGTAATTTCAACAATGCATCTTTTGCATTTGTTAGTTTACTTTTTTTATTTACATTATGTAATACACTTAATTTTTTTTTATTTTTTTATTTTGTCATGTTATTTTTTAACCAACTCGTGAATCTCAATTTTGGATTTGTCGACTTACAAAATAAGTTAATCATTATAAAAGAAAACATAATATATTGTATTAATACTAATAATAATAACCATAGAAAATTATATTAAATAACTCAAAAAATTAAATATTTCTAAACAAATAGTATATTACTACACAATTAATTTTATTATGCTATAAATTTATTACAATAATATTTTATTATAATGTGTTATAGTAATTGCTAAAATACAATAAAATAGAATATAATATATTGCATTAATTGATTATGATATATATTAAATTTATATGATATATATTTTATTTTACTATCTTTTAATAAATGATAAATTAAAATAAACTTAATTATCACATAAATTGAGATATCCCAATTTCATATTCAGGAATTACTCGAAATATAGCATGACAAAATACAAATAAAAAAAAATAGTAAATGCATTAAATAATTTAACTAAAAAACAAAATAACATAAATAAAAAATATGCATTTCATTACTTTGTCGAGTCACTCAGGAAATTCGGAAATGAGTTTGTCGAGTTAAACAAGAAAATGCAAAAAGGGATTTTGTATTTTATATTTTCTTTTGTAGTAATGAAATATATTAGTTTTGTCATTATTTTTTAATGTCGTTGTTTTTTATTATCTATCTAATCGAGCAACTCCCCATTCTCAATTTTCAGTTTGTCGATCTACTTTATAACATGAGTAGACGAGTTCTTTTAGATGAATAAATTTTCTTATTCTATCACTTAATATAATATATTATGATAACAAAGTTATTATATAAAATATTTATATATTATTTAAAATTATTATTATATATTATATCTTATTTTATGAAATATAAAACACAGTGCAACAAAATTGTGTTGTAATAATTATTTGTATTTTTTTCAATAATTATATGAAATTCTATTATGGAAATCATTTTTCCTTTATAATTATTAATTATAATATTATTTAAAAAAAACTTATATTAATATTTATGACCGAAAATTTTAGATAAATGTGTAATAAATTTTATAATAATTTCTAATAAAATTTATTTAATACCAATTTATTATAATAAATGCATTACAATTAGTAAATCATTATAATAATGTAATAGTTGATTCATAATATATTACTACACATTCAATTTTATCATGTTTTAAATTTGTTATGATAATTTTTTTTTTATAATACGTTATAATAATTGCGAAAATAAAATAAAATATATTATATTGTATTAATTCATTAGGATATATATTAAATTTATATGATATATATCTTATTTTACTATGTTTGAATACATGATAGCTTCAAAAATTTTTGTAGATGCTTAATTTTTCAAGTAACTCGACAAAGCAAAATTTGAGCTCCACACGTTCCTCGAAATATAACATGAGAACATTTCATTAATTTGTCGGGTAACTCGACAAACTCGATTTTGAGTTTGTCGAGTTACTCGATATATCGAAAAGTTGAATTTAGTATTTTATATTTTCGCTTATAACAAAGAATTATATTAGTTCTTTGATTATTTTATATTTTCCACTATTAGTTAAATTTTGGTATCTTATATTTTATATTTTATATTTTATATTTTATAGTATCAAAAGAATTTCATATTTATAATTACTAATGATAATATGATTTTTAACAAAATTTATATTCATATTTACTAAAATATATTATAAATAAATATGTAATAAATTTTTAGTCATTTATAAATAAATTTATTCGATATCGATTTATTATATTAGATTGAATATAATCATTAAATTATTATAATAATGTAATCATTAATTAATAATATATTAGTACAGAATTTAATTTTACTATGCTATAAATTTATTATAGTAATTTTTTTCTGATATGTTATAGTAGTTGTTAAATTAAAATAAAATGATACATTAAATAAAATTTTGTATATACTTTATTTATCAAGTTACTCAACAAATCCAAATTTAAGCCTCACGGGGTTCTTGAAAAATAACACCACAAAATAACAATGAAGAATTAGCCAACTCGATTTTTAGTTTATCGAGCTGCTTCAGCTATTGAATAGATTGATTTCGTGTGACATTTTTAATCGAGTAACTCGACAAACATGATTTTAGGTTTGTCGAGTTACTCGAGTAACTTCAACAATGCATATTTTTCATTTTTTTGTTTACTTTTTTTATTTAAAATATGTACCGCACTTAATTTTTTTTTTTTTTAGTTTTTTCATGTTATTTTTTAACCAACTCGTGAATCTCAAAATTGGATTTGTTAAGTTCCTAGATAAATTAATCATAATAAAATTCATTATTATAACAAATTTTTACTACAATTTATTTTCATAATTTATGATGAAATCTATTTAATATGAAATTTTATAATAAATTTATTATAAACACTACATTATTATAATAATATAATAATTGATTAATAATATATTACTACGTAATTGCTTTTATTTTGCTATAAATTTATTATAACAATTTTAGTTATAATATGTTATACTAATTGGTAAAATAAAATAAAATAAAATATATTCTATTACTTGATTATGATGTATATTAAATTTATATGATATATATTCTATTTTACTATATTCTAATAAATGAAACATTATATAAAATTTTGTATATACTTTATTTATCAAATTACTCGACAAATCCAAATTTGAGACTCACGAGTTTTTTGAAAAATAACACCACTAAATAAGAATAAAGAATTATTTCAATGTATGACATCATTTAAATAAAAAACGAAACAAAATAAGGAAAATTTTTACTTTCGTTCGTTCGTCGAGTAACTCGGGTAACTCGATTTTCAGTTTGTCGAGCTGCTTAAGGTATTGAATAGATTGATTTCGTATCACATTTTTAATCGAGCAACTCGACAAACTTGATTTTGAGTTTATCGAGTTACTCGAGTAACTTGAACAATGCAATACAATGAATAATGAGTTACGTTGCATGAATAATATTTCATATCCTATAACTTCATATAATATATTATAATAAAATAGCTATCATATAAAATAATTATATATTATTTTAAATTAAGATAATATATTATATTTGATTTTTGAAAAATAAAAACACAAAGTAGTAAAAAATGTGTTATAATATTTATTTTTATTTATTAGACTTATTCTAATATTCTTTATAACAAAATTTATATTCATATTTATGAAAAAACTTATAAATAAATATGTAGTACATTTTATAATAATTTATAAAAAAATTATTTCATATAAATTTGTTATAATAAATTGATTATAATTACTAGATTATTATAATAATGTAGTAATTAATTAATAATATATTAATACAAAATAATTTTATTATACTATAAAGTTATTATAATTTTTTTTTTATAATATGTTATTTTTAACCAACTAATGAATCTCAAATTTGGATTTATCAAGTTACTAGATAAATTAGTCATAATAAAAGAATATATAATTTAAATAAAAAAAGATTAAAAAAATGAAAATTATGCATTTCATTATTGGCTCGAGTAACTCGGGACACTTGATTTTAACTTTGTCGAGTTATGCTTCTACAATGAATAATCGCCTTCTTTTATATCAATAATATTTCATAGTCTATAACTTAATATAATATCTTATAATAAAATAGCTATTATAAAATAAAATAAAATCTAAATCATAAAACAAAATAATCTTTTACAATTTATTACTTAAGCAACTCGACAAATTGAAAATAAATTTTGTCGATTTACTCTATAACCTACATGCTAAATACATCTATTTTATATTATAGAAATTTTCTGCTTACAATAAAGAAAACATAAAATATAATATACACAAGTCCACAAAATATTAAATATATAGAAAAACTGCTTTTACATAAATTCACACATTTATTTATAATATCTCAGAATCAATTATACTAATTGAAATCTATAATTACTTATTCAATTTATTTGACTTAAAATATTCTGCTTTTATGATTTTTACTTTTGTATCACATTTTTCATTGAGTAACTCGACAAACTAAATATATTTAGTTTGTCGAGTTACTCGGTGACTTCAACAATGCATATTTTTCATTTTTTTTTTGTTTTCTTTTCTATTTAAATTATGTAATATACTTATAATTTCGTAATAAATATTATTATTATAATTATGTTAAAATACTTATTACAATTATTAATTAAAAAAAAACACATTTATTTTCGTAATATAGTTTGACATAATTATTGTAACAAAAAAATTCATTATTATAACAAATTTTTACTACAATTTATTTTCATAATATATGATGGAATCTATTTAGTATGAATTTATCGTAACAACTTTATTATAATCACTAGAATATCATAATAATTTAATAATTGATTAATAATATATTACTACAAAATTCCTTTTATTATGCTATAAATTTATTATAACAATTTTTAGTTATAATATGTTATACTAATTGCTAAAATAAAATAAAATCAAATATATTGTATTAATTGATTATGATATATATTAAATTTATATGATATATATTCTATTTTACTATGTTATAATAAATGATACATTAAATAAAATTTTGTATATACTTTATTTATCAACTTAGTCGACAAATCCAACTTTGAGACTCACGAGTTTGTTGAAAAATAACACCACTAAATAAGAATAAAGAATTATTTAAATGTATGACATACTTTAAATAAAAAAGGAAACAAAATAATGGAAATTTTAAATTTCATTCGCTCGTCGAGTAACTCCTGGGCAACTCGATTGTCGGTTTATCAAGCTACTTGAGCTATTGAATAGATTAATTTCAGATCATTAATTTTAATCGAGTAACTCGACAAACGTGATTTTGGATTTGTCGAGTTACTCGAGTAACTTTAACAATGTATATTTCTCATTTTATAGTTTACTTTTTGTATTTAAATTATGTAATACACCTACATTTTTTTATTTTGTTATGTTATAAATTTATTATAACAATTGTTTACTGTAGTATGTAATAGTAATTTCTAAAAGAAAAGAAAATATAGTATATCATATTAGTTCATTATGATACATATTATATTTATATAATATTTACTTTATTATAATTTTCTGCTTACTATAGTCTATTATACTAAATAATACATTAAAATTATTTTGTTTTTTTCCGTCTCCATCCATGAACTAGACCAAATGCTTGCCCAATATTTAAAATTTCCCATTCCATAACTCGGCAAACGTTTTCCACATACATAATCTTTTATTGTTAAAGCAAAATGTTACTTTTTTTTTCTATGGGGATTCTTCCACTTACTATTCAACTCGACAAACTTTGTCGAGTCAAATAGTCACTGATTAAAGTTTGTCGAGTTACTTAATTAAAGTTTGCCAAGTTACTTGAAAAAATCCTTGAGCAACTCACTATAATAAAAACAATTAAACAATAAAAATAAAATTTTGCTTTTTTAGCATAAATGAGAAAACATTTACTACAAATCAATCAAACGCATAAAAATTTCATTTCATTTAATCAACTATGGTTCAAACCAAATTAAATAGAAAGTAAAAAAAATAACAAAAAAATTTGAGCACTAACTTCACAACCATACATCACAACATGACCGTCGAGTAATTACTCAACCACTTCTTTCACATTTGTTAAATTTTATTTATTACTCAACAACAACCTAGATAATTTTAAAATTTGTCTATTTATTTTGTTTATGTTAAATTTTATTTATATAAATTAAAAAAAAAATATTGACCTACCAATGTTGTCAAGGTAGTTAACTCGACAACGTTAATTTTTTTGTTCTTTTTTTTTCCTTTTGTATTTGTTATATTTAAATTATTAGTCAAGTTATTGGAAAAAAACAAAACATTGTCGGGAAAAAAAAACTTTACACTTCAGCTTAATCAATTTAATGAATTAATTAAAGATTCTAGAATTCTAATTGGATAAAATCTTAATCAACACCTTTCTAAATTCAATTCATTTTACTATAAAAACAAGAAAACCGCACACCCACAATAAAAGTCAACAATAACCAAAAATTTATAAGGCTTGGATGGTTAAAAATTCATAGCATACAAATATATGTATCTCTTACAAAATAAATAACATAACTTATGAATTCATCTACTCATATTAAATCATAACACACAATATATATTTTTTCTCTTCTTCATCTAGAAAAAAGAAAACCGACACCAATTTAAACTCAAAATGTTATAATAAAACGAAAATTTTCTATATAAACTAATAAACTTGCACAAACAATGAAATAAAAGAAACATATTTCACACTATGTACAATGTCAACCCATAACTACAATGAATAAAATACAAATGAGAAATCAGTTCTGATTTCAGTACACAAACATCGTATCTATTCATTTCGTTGATTCGGGACAAAAAAAAAATTCATTGTAAAAGAAATCTATTACAAGCTTTCCTCTATACAAATCTATTTTTTCCAATTCGACAAAGATCAATAGGTATTCCAGCCAGAAGACACTCAACATATTTGATAACAAATATGCCACTATCACTGCAAGAATTATTAAAAACCTTGTGAATATATATAAATATGATTACAAATACAAACATTTATTTTAATTCCTTACCTATATCGAATAGAATGTGGTATGTCAATGTATGACTTCCTATAATATTCAAGCGGCTGAATCATCTTTTTCTCAAGATCTGCCCGATCGGCAACCACATATTTTTGAATAATATCTGGAATGATATGTATAGTAGGAACAACATGTCGATATAATATTGCTTCATCATAAAAGTGGTAATTGTTATCATAGACTGCCAGCCTCCAACCCAATAGATCAACATCAAAAAGGACCCAATGTTTATCATCAATGATATCCGGCCACAATATATGATCATAATTTTTCCAACTTTTACCAAAACTTCTAGGAATCGAACCATTTGCATATCTTTCCATAGAACCATGGTAAGAAACCGGAATTTTACGCATCAATTGTCCTGTAGAATTCAAAATTTTCGAACCAATAGCTCGAACAAATAATCCAAATCCACTGTCGAGAATCCCATATCTTGATGAGAATATATCTCTAAAATTTGCCGTTCTTTTTCTAATAAAAAACATCGCATTATCCATATCCTATAAAAAAAAATTATCTTAAGAATGTATTTTTAACACCTCACAATAGACATAACAGATCAACAAATAGAAATTGCACATACCTCAGCTGCCAGTATATATTCAGGATTCCCAATATATTCTAGCTTCTGATTTGTCAATCTAATGCCACCACTCCCACCACGCAACCGGACAACATTTCTATAATAGTAAAATTATTATAAATACGATAAAAACATAACATATATATAACAAATAACCAGATACAAAATTAAAACTTACTGATCCTTTGATTTATGCATCCAATGAAGAAATTCAACTTGTCTTTCCTCATCAATATCACACAATATAGGAATGTCAATAGAACTAGATGACAAAGACGCACTTTCCTTTTTGTCCTCATCTTTATCATCTGCTCTTTGTTTCACAGGAGCAGCCAGCTGTTTTATTGTATGACTCTCTACAATCGTGTGCTTTTCTGCCAATTTCCCCTTCAACATGTCTTGAATCTTCAAAGTAGAACTTTCGATCTTTGAACAAAGGTCTTCACGTAAACTACCAATCATGTTACTATGTTCAACCTCAAAAGCCACCAACTTCGTATCAATATATTCTTGCATCTCCTTTTTTTTTTCATCAAAATATTTTTCACTATTCCTAGATATAGATGATTCCATCTGATTCAAACAGCGCATCAAATCATCTCTTGTACTTCCCAACTGTTCATCAAAGTATGAACATTGAGCATCAACCATATTACGAACTTGATTATCAATATAATCCCGTTGTTCATCTCTAAAATTACCCAATTGATAATCAAAATAATCTCTTTGTTCATCTCTTGTACTACCAAACTGATCACCAATATACACTCTTTGATCATCAAATAATGATTGTACCAGTTCATTTGTAGCATAATCATCATTATGCTCATACTCATAACCTTGCTCCCTTCACCTCATAACCTTGCTCTCCTTCATCCTCAAAACCTTGCTCTCCTTCATCCACATTTCGTGAAGGCCAATTATTCGTGTTCTTCCACAACTATATATGGAGACCAAATTTCATTTCCACCAAGATTTTCTTCTCCAACTTGTTCAATTTGTTCATCACCTTCATAAAACTCTTCAACCCCATGCACAATATTTCCATACGCTTCTACAACATCTGGACCAACTGCATTGTGAGGCTCAAATGGTTCTATTCCTTGCCCAATTTCATCAATTTCTTGGACCCCATGCAAAAAATTTTCAACAACTACATCAACTCGTTACATCTCCTACATCCTCTATTAACACCATTGTGTATAGATATGGTTGTTCTATCTCTTCCGCAGTTGGTTCAAGTATTGGTAAAACATGCATCTATAAACCATAGAAAAAAAAACATCACTTTCATAACTATTAAATATTTCTTCTACATAACAAAATTTTTTTTTTTCACACACACCTCGCTTGATTGCAAAAATACATCCACTCTTTTTTTCCCAACACGAGGTTGTGCATCCCAATTTACAATACGTGGAAACGTATCATGGACTTTTTGAGCAAATCTTTCACCAACTTCACGGCATGTCTCATAAATCCATATCTATAGACAAAATAACCAAAGCTAAGTCATGACCAACATAATATATTTATGGCACATTAAATAAATATTAAAAATAATTATATGTATTTACACAAACACACAAGGGGCAACCATATATGGTATATTTTGCAATCGCAGCCCTACTATCAATACACTTCAACGCATCGCCTCTCCCAAGAAGTCAACAAAGAACGAAGAAGTGTGAAATATGAATGTCGTCCCCATGGATATTCATAATGAGACATCCAAGTTATTTACTAAAGACAATGTCTCTATATTTATTTTCTTCCTCTCCATAGGCCTAATAACTCCTTCGATTAATAATGCCAACCCTAACTTATACTTATCTTCCTCATTATCACAATTAATAAAAACATTCTCAAGCTCATTTAGGGATATATGTGCAAAATTATTGAACCACCTTCTGCGAATTCTATGTCTCGCCAAAGCTCTTATTGTACTAAGACTATCGTCATTATTATGGCACAACAATCCTGTTATGTTATCAAAGAGTACTCCTGCATTCCAAATCTACATAACTGACCTTTTATTTTAAACCAAACCTCATTTCCCTTATTTGTATGCACAGTATTCAACAAAAATTCATGTACCAACTTGCCACTAAAATGACATCTCCTACCATGAAAATATTCAAAGTGTGCAAAACAACTATTCCTAAATTTTTGAATCGGTCCTCATTATAATTTTCCATTATAACATTAACATATGTAAAATTACTAATGCTGTGTAATTACTCCACCAAATCATGATTCTCACTCACCACGTACTCAACATCCATATCTCGAAAAGATTTATCATCATACTCATCACCAACTTCTACCACAAATATAAGAATAAACTACATAATGTAAAGACATAGTGTATATATAATAGGATGCAAAACTTATATAACATTGATTTGTATATATATAATTACATTTACACATTAAATGACATAAAACATTATTCACATTTCATATTTTCATACAAAATAAAAATACATACCTTATGAAGATGATGTTATGATGTGCTAAAACAAGGCGCCCTAAAATACAATTTCTTTGCAAAGAAAAATTGTGGCTTATTCAAACCTCTAGAAAATAGAATCCACAATACTGTTTTTGCAAAATTCAGCTTCGAAAAAGAATTGCCGGTTTAGACAGATTCAATGGCCCATGAAATGACATTTAATACTTCTCCACTTACACGTGTCCAACATGAAAACTAGAATTCGACACCTTTTTCACTTTTATCTAATTTCTCTTTTATTTTA
Source organism: Forsythia suspensa (assembly GCA_023638005.1). NCBI lineage: Eukaryota > Viridiplantae > Streptophyta > Magnoliopsida > Lamiales > Oleaceae > Forsythia > Forsythia suspensa. The sequence goes on along the minus strand of CM042674.1, from coordinate 29,210,555 downwards.
TATTTTCCCATACAAACTTATTATATGTATATCTTAATATCAAATATCTTAGAGCATTTTTTTTAATATGTTAATAGAATTACTTATCAGATTAGCCAAAATTGTGTGCTAAATAAGGTCACATATTAAATGTCCCATTTATTTAAAATCTAAAATAAAACATACACAAATACAAAAATTATTAATTCTAAAACTAACAATTCTTTTCATCATATAATTTCACATTGTTATTCTAATAAATATATATGCCAACTTCTACCACAAATATAAAATAAACTACATAATCTAAATACATATTGTATATACAATGATTTGTATATATATAACTATATCTACACATTAATTGACATAAAAAGTTATTCACATTTTATAGCCTCATACAAAATAAAAATACATACCTTATGAAGATGATGTTATGATGTGATAAAAAAAATATCGCCGAAAATACACTTTTTCTGCAAAAGAAAATCGTGCCTCCTTCAAACCTCTACAAACTGAAATACAGATTACTGTTTGTGCAACATTGACGGTGAAAAAAGAATTTCCGGTTTAGACAGATTCAATGGCCCATTAAATGACAATTAATGCTTTTTCACTTACACGTGTCCAACATTAAAACTAGGGTTTGACATCTTTTTGACTTTTAGCTAATTTCTCTTTTATTTTATATTTTCCTATACAAACTTATTTTATGTATATCTTAATATAAAATACGTTAAAGCATAATTTTGAATATATTAACAGAATTACTTCATGTCTTGGTAACTATAGCGTGTTAAATAAGGTCACATATTAAATATCTCATTTATTTTATACCTAAAATAAAAAATACACAAATACAAAAAGTATTAATTATAAAACTAGCAATGATTTTCATCGTATAATTTGACATAGTTATTCTAATAAATATATAGAATTGTTATAATACATTTTTTTCACAGTGTATTCTCATAATTAATAAATCTAATACAAATATGTTGCATATATTTGCTTTGTCAAGTAACTCCACAAACTAAAAACAGAGAATTTGAGGCTACTCGAACACGTCAATCCCATAGACAATTATGAAATATATTTCATGCTTATAATAATAACCATGGAAAATTATATTTAATAACTCAAACTATTACATATCTCTAAACAATTAATATATTACTACACAATTATTTTTATTATGCTATAAATTTATTACAATAATTTTTATTATAAAAGGTTATAGTAATTGCTAAGATAAAATATATTAAAATATAATATATTGTATTAATTCAATATGATATATATTAAATTTATATAATATATATTTAATTTGACTATGTTTTAATAAATGATAAATTAAAATAAACATAGTTTATCAATTAAATTGATTTAATCCAAATTCTATTTTCGTGGAGTTGCTCGAAAAATAGCATGAGAAAATACAAAGTAAACAAAATAGTAAATATATTAAATAATTTAACTAAAAAAGAAAATAAAATAAATAAAAAATATACATTTCATTAGTTTGTCAATTAACTCGAGAAACTCTATTTTGAGTTTGTCAAGTTACTCGATTACTTTTATTAATACAGATTTACTTTTATTATGCTATAAATTTATTATAATTATTTTTAATTATAATACATTACAGTAACTGAAAAAATAAAAGAAAATCTAATTTATAGTATTAGTTCATTATGATATATATTTTATCTTACTATGTTCTAATAGAAGATCAATTAAATACAATTATGTGTATGCTTCGTTTGTTAAGTAAGTTAACAAATACAAATTTCATATTAACCAGTTCCTCGAATCAAAACATTACAACATACAAATTAAACAAAATAGCCAGTGTTTTAAATAATTTAAATAAATAAAAATTAAAATAATGAAACATATGCATTTCATTAGTTTATTGAGTAACTTCGGAAACTCGATTTTAAGTTTGTCGAGTTACACGATAGAATGAATAACGAGTTGTTTTACATGAATAATACTTGAGATTCTATAACTTAATATAATATCTTATAATAAAATAGCTATCGTATAAAGAAATTATATATTATTTTAAATTAAAATAATAAATTATATTTCATTTTATGAAATATAAAAACACAAAGTCTTGATAAAAATGTGTTATAAGAATAAAACTTATTTAAATGTATTACATAATTTAAATAAAAAAGAAAAAAAAATAATTACAATTTAAAATTTCATTCGTTCACCGAGTAACCCGAGGAACCCAATTTCCAATTTGTCGAGTTACTTGAACTGTGAATAGATTGCTTTTGTACCACATTTTTCATCGAGTGACTCGACAAACATGATTTTAGGTTTGTCAAGTTACTCGACTAACTTCAACAATGCATATTGTTCATTTTCAAAGTCTACTTTTTTTATTTAAATTATGTAATACACTTAATTTTTTTATTTTGTCATGTTATTTTTTAACCAACTCATGAATCTCAGCTTTGGATTTGTCGAGTTATTAGATAAATTAGTCATAATAAAAGAAAATATAATATATTGCATTAATGCTTATAATAATAACGATGGGTAATTATATTATGAAAATTATGTTTCCTTTATAATTATTAATTATAATATTACTCATAACAAAATTTATATTAATATTTATGAAAAAAAATTATAAATAAATATGTAATAAATTTTATGATAAAAATGTGTTATATCATTATCTTATATGATAGTTGTTTGCTTTTATATCACACTTTTCATCGCGTCCTTTCGACAAACGTGATTTTTAGTTTGTCGAGTTACTCGAATAACTTCAATTATCCATATTTTCTAATTTTTTTGTTTTCTTTTCTTATTTAAAATATGTAATATACTTATAATTTTTGTAATAAATATTATTATAAATTATGTTACAATATTTATTACAATTGTTAATTAAAAAAACATATTTATTTTCGTGATATAATTTCACGTAATTATTCTAACAAAAAATTCATTATTATAACACATTTTTACTACAATTTCTTTTCATAATTTATGATGAAATCTATTTAATATCAATTTCTTATAATAAATTCATTATAATCACTATATTATTATAATAATGTAATGATTGATTAGTAATATATTACTATAGAATTGCTTTTGTTATGCTATAAATTTACTATAACAATTTTTATTTATAATATGTTATACTAATTGCTAAGATAAAATAAAATTAAAGATATTGTATTAATCGATTATGATATATATTGAATGTATATGATATATATTCATTTTATTATGTTCTAATAAATCATTCATTAAATAAAATTTTGTATATACTTTATATATCAAGTTACTCGACAAATCCAAATTTGAGCTCTTGACGGGTTTCTTGAAAAATAACACCACAAAATAAGAATAAAGAATTATTTAAATGTATTACATAATTTAAATAAAAAGGAATACAAAATAATGAAAATGTTAAATTTCATTCGTTCATCGAGTAACTCGACCAACTCGATTTCAGCTTTATCGAGTGCTTGAGCTATTGAATAGATTGATTTGGTATCACATTTGTAATCGAGGAACTTGACAAACATGCTTTTAGGTTTGTCGAGTTACTCGAAAGAACTTCAACAATTCATATTTTCATTTTTTTGTTTACTTTTTTTTATTTAAAATATGTACTACACTTAATTTTTTTATTTTTAGTTTTTCATGTTATTTTTAAACAACTCGTCAATCTCAAAATTGGATTTGTCGACTTAGTACATAAATTAATCATAATAAAAGAATATATAATATATTGTATTAAATTTATATGATATATATTTTATTTTGCTATGTTCTAATAAATAATCAATTAAATACAAATATGTATGTGCTTCATTTATCAAATAAGTTAACAAATCCAAATTTCATGTTGACACGTTCCTCGAATAATAATATTACAACATTCAAATTAAACAAAATAATCAATGTATTAAATAATTTAAATAAAAAAAAGATTAAAAATGAAAATTGTGCATTTTATTATTGGCTCGAGTAACTCGGGAAACTCAATTTTAACTTTGTCGAGTTACGCCTACAATGAATAATCGCTCTTTTACATCAATAATATTTCATATTCTATAACCTAATATAATATATTATAATAAAATAGCTATTATAAAATAAAATAAAATCTAAATCATAAAACAAAACAATTTTTTACAATTTATTACTTAAGCAACTCGACAAATTGAAAATAAATTTTGTCGACTTACTCTATAACCTACATGCTAAATATATCTATTTTATATTATAGAAATTTTTTGTTTACAATAAAGAGAAACATAAAATATAATATACACAAGTCCACAACATATCATATATATAAAAAAACTATTTTACATAAATTCACACATTTATTTATAATATCTGTAAATCAATTATACTAAGTGAAATCTAAAATTACTTATTCAATTTATTTGGCGAAAATATTCTTGTTTTATGATTTTTGCTTTTATATCACATTTTTCATCGAATAACTCGACAAACATGATTTTTAGTTTGTCGAGTTACTCGAGTAACTTCAACAATGCATATTTTTCATTTTTTTTGTTTTCTTTTTCTATTTAAATTATGTGCTATACTTATAATTTCTGTAATAAATATTATTATAAATTAGGTTAAAATACTTATTACAATTATTAATTTAAAAAAACACATTTATTTTCGTAATATAGTTTGACATAATTATTATAACAAAAAAATTCATTATTATAACAAATTTTTACTACAATTTATTTTCATAATTTATGATGAAATCTATTTAGTAGAAATTTGTCATAACAAATTTATTTTAATCACTACATTATCATAATAATGTAATAATTGATTAATAATATATTACTACAAAATTGCTTTTATTATGCTATAAATTTATTATAACAATTTTTAGTTATAATATGTTATACTAATTGCTAAAATAAAATAAAATAAAATATATTGTATTAATTGATTATAATATATATTAAATTTATATGATATATATTCTATTTTACTATGTTCTAATAAATGATACATTAAATAAAATTTTATATATGCATTATTTATCAACTTACTCGACAAATCCAACTTTCAGCCTCACGAATTTCTTGAAAAATAACACCACTAAATAAAAATAAAGAATTATTTAAATGTATGACATACTTTAAATAAAAAAGGGAAACAAAATAGTGGAAATTCTAAATTTGATTCGTTCGTCGAGTAACTCGGGCAACTCGATTGTCAATTTGTCAAGCTACTTGAGCTATTGAATAGATTAATTTCGTATCACAATGTTAATCGAGTAACTCGACAAACATGATTTTGGGTTTGTCGAGTTACTCGATTAACTTTAACAATGCATATTTCTCATTTTATAGTTTACTTTTTGTATTTAAATTATGTAATATACCTAAAAAAATTTATTTTTTAGTTTTTTCGTGTTATTTTTTTACCAACTCGAGGAACTCAAATTTAGATTTGTCAAGTTACTAGATAAATTAATCATAATAAAACAATATATAATATATTGTATTGATTGATTATGATATATATTAAATTTATATAATATATATTTTATTTTGCTATATTGTAATAAATAATCAATGAAATACAATTATGTATGTGCTGCATTTATCAAATAAGTTAACAAATCCAAATTTCATGTTTACACATTCCTCGAATAATAATATTACAACATTCAAATTAAACAAAATACTCAATGTATTAAATAATTTAAATAAAATAAGCTTAAAAAAAAATAAAAACATATCGTATATATAAAAAACTATTTTACATAAATTCACACATTTATTTATAATATTTGTAAATCAATTATACTCAAGAAAATCTAAAATTACTTACTCAATTTATTTGACAAAAATATTCCTGTTTTATAATTTTTGCTTTTGTATCACATTTTTCATTGAGTAACTCGACAAACGTGATTTTTAGTTTGTCGAGTTACTCGGGTAACTTCAACAATGCATATTTATCATTTTTTTTGTTTTCTTTTTTTATTTAAATTATGTAATATACTTATAATTTCTGTAATAAATATTATTATAAATTACGTTAAAATATTTATTACAATTAGTCATTAAAAAAAACACATTTATTTTCATTATCTAATTTGACATATTTATTCTAACAAAAAAATTCATTATTATAACAAATTTTTACTACAATTTATTTTCATAATTTATGATGAAATCTATTTAATATGAATTTGTTATATTAAATTTTTTCTAATCACTACATTATTATAATAATATAATAATTGATTAATAATATATTACTACAGAATTGCTTTTATTATGCTATAAATTTATTATAACAATTTTTAGTTATAATATGTTATACTAATTGCTAAAATAAAATACAATAAAATATATTGTATTAATTGATTATGATATATATTCTATTTTACTATATTCTAATAAATGAAACATTAAATAAAATTTTGTATATGCTTTCTTTATCAAGTTACTCGACAAACCTAGATTTGAGACTCACGAGTTTATTGAAAAATAACACCACTAAATAAGAATAAAGAATTATTTAAATGTATGACATCATTTAAATACAAAAGGGAAACAAAAAAATGAAAATTTTACATTTCATTCTTTCGTCAAGTAACTCGGGCAACTCGATTTTTAGTTTCTCGAGCTACTTCAGCTATTGAATAGATGGATTTCGTATCACATTTTTAATCGAGTAACTCGATAAACGTGATTTTGAATTTGTCGAGTTACTCGAGTAACTTCAACAATGCATATTTTTCATTTTTTAGTTTTTTATTTATTTAAATTATGTACTACGCTTAAATTTTTTTATTTTTTTATTTTGTCATGTTATTTTTTAACCAACTCATGAATCTCAGATTTGGATTTATCGAGTTACTAGATAAATTAATCATTATAAAATAAAATATAATATATTCTGTTAATGCTTATAATAATAACCATCGTTAATTATATTATGAAAATCATTTTTCCTTTATAATTATTAATTATAATATTAGTCATAACAAAATTATTAATGATTAATATTAGTCATAATATTAATCATTCGTTTGTCGAGTAACTCGAGGTGCCCAATTTTCAGTTTATCGAGTTACTTCAACTGTTAAATATATTGAATTTTTTCCACATTTTTCATCGAGGAACTCGACAAACGTGATTTTCACTTTGTCGAGTTACTCGAGTGAATTCAACAATGCATATTTTTCAATTTTCAATTTACTTTTTTTTACTAGATAAATTAATTTTATTGTTTGCTAAAACAAAACAAAACTAATTTTTAATATATTGTATTAATTCATTATGACGTATATTAAATTCATATGATATATATTTTATTTTACTATTAAATTAATTTTTTTAATCTATCATTATAAATTATTATAATAATGTACTAATTAATTAATAACATATCAACACAGAATTAATTTTATTATACTATAAATTTATTATAAAACATATTTTTTTTATATAATATGTTATCGTAATTGCTAAAATAAAATAAAAAATAATACATTGTATTAATTCATTGTGATATATACTAAATTTATATACTATATATTCTATTTCATTATATTGTAATAAATGATATACTAAATAAAATTTTATATATACTTTATTTATCAACATACTGGACAAATCCAAATTTGAGATTCACAAGTTCCTCGAAAAATAACACGCCCACATAAGAATAAAAAAGTATTTAAATGTATTACATAATTTAAATAAAAAAAGAAAACAACATAATGAAAATTTTAAATTTCATTCATTCGTCCAGTAACTCGAGGAATCCCATTTTCAGTTTATCGAGTTGCCTCAACTCTTGAATAGATTAATTTTGTATCACACTTTTGATCAAGTTACCTGACAAACATGATTTTGTGTTTGTCGAGTTACTCAAATAACTTCAACAATGCATATATTTCATTTTTCAGTTTACTTTTTTTATTTACATTATCTAATACACGTAAGTTTTTTATTTTTTTTTAATTCTCATCTTATTTTTTAACCAACTCGTGAATCTCAAACTTAATATAATATGTTATACTAAAATAGCTATTATAAAAAACATTTAAATTTTATTTTAAATTAATATAATATATCATCTCTAACTTTATTAACTAATATTTATATATTTATTTTTCTTTATTTTAAATCATTTGCTATTTTTTCCTACACATGCGTAACTTTTGTTCACTCTCTATCTTGTTTTCTTTTAGTCGCTTTTTTTCTCTTTCCTTTCAAGCTTGGAAATTATTTTTTTTTTGTTACGTCTGTCAAGTCATTGAATAACTCAGCTTATATTTTTTTACTCTAGCATGTATGCTAAGATTTTATATTAAATTATATATGATATAAAATTATTTTACATTACATCAAATTTTATTAATATCATATTTCATATTATATCCTATCAATAAACTATTCTCGACATACAATTTTTTCCTCAGATTTCATTTGACGTGCAGCAACGCACGCGCCTTAAACTTTATATATATATATATATATATATATATATATATATATATATATATATATATATATACACACATACATACTAGTTTTAAGTCCGTGCGTTGTCGTGTAACAATTATAACATTGTAGAATTTAGTACAAATAAATGAATATTGTAGAATTTAGGACAAAATTTCACAAAAGAAAAAAAAATAGTCAAATTGAGCTTTCAACAAAATTTAAATGTTGGGGATGATCAATGGTAAAAAAAAAAATTGTGGGTGAATTAATTACAAATATAAAAAATTGGGACTAAAAGTACAAATTTAAAAATAAAAAAGAAAGTAAAATTGTCAAATTCAAATTTAATCGACAATAATTTGTAGGTTCATTACAAATAATTTGTAGGCTTATTACAGCTGTGACCTGTGAGAGCCCCAAATCTACTCCAAATCTAACGGTTATGATTGGTTGCCATAAAAGTTAGTTGAAGGAAGCAAATATTTCATCATTAGTGGTCAACCTAATAATTTAGTAACAATTAGTCTCCAACCTTTGTAAAGAACAAAGTTAGTCCTATCCTTTCATTATAGTTAGTTACATAATCACTCTCAAATCTCAATGACAGAAATCACGTAATTTTTGGTTAACTTGTCACGTGACTTTTATAAAAGTATTACTTATTTCAATATGTTGAGTAAAGCCCAAGGTGTAAAATAAAAATTAATTTCATAAAATTAGATATACGAGGACTGTGTGACAATTTAATACAAATTTATATAGTTTTCATTATTAAAATTGATTATGCAATTCAAACTGCTTTCTTCATCATTTATTTAAAATATATGGTATTATGTTTTCATGCGTACACTTGATATAAATTTTGTATAATAATGATATATTTGTATAATATATAGTTCAATTGAGAATCTACATTTGGATCCTATAAGCAATAGTACTGAGTAGGTTTTAAATTGGACAAAGTAAAAAAAAAAATTATATATATATAATCTAAATGAATTGGACCAAACTCAAGAGTTACCCAATAAAACAAAAGTCAAATCTTAAAAAAAAAAAAAAAATTGGCTTTGGTTTTGTCGAGTTACTCGACTAAACCAAAGCCAAATATATATATAAAAAAAAGTCATAAATGAAGACTAGACTTTCTAAGATTAAAAAAAAAATCTTGGCTTTGATTTTGTCGAATTACTCGATAAATCTTGGCTTTTGTTTTATCGAGTAATTCGACAAAATTTTGTTTTATCGAGTAATTCGACAAAATCAAAGCCAAATATATATAAGAAAAAAAGGTCAATCCAAAAATTGCGGCTACAATGTCAAAACGATGTCGTATTGGACTAAAAAACTAAAGTGAAAAAATTTAAGACTCTAATATTATATATACTAAAAAAAAAAAAAAAAAAAGACAAAAGCCCACGTCTAACCACTCGACAAAACTATATAAAAAAAAATAATTTCAAAAGTAATGTTGTTGATGACGTGAATAGTTATTTCCTAATTCACTCTTAATTTTTTTGTTAAAAAAAAATTGATTCTTAAACATATGCAGCATTTATTTAGAATAATATGTAAATAAAATTTTTGGAAAATATAAAAAATTTACCTTACAATTCAAAAGGTAAACTGAATTAAAATCGAAATAAGAAAAAAAAAAAAAAAAAGGGTAAAGTCAAAATGGGCAAAATGCCCATTTTGATTGATATCACACACCCAAAGTATTAAAAAAAAATTAAGAAATGTAAATGCCCATTTTGATTTATATGGGTGTGTGTTTGTCGACTTGCTCGACAAACACACACCCAAATTATATTATATATATATATATATATATATATATATATATATATATATATAAAAGAAAAAAGTCAATAATTGCATGTAGAAGGCATTAATATATATATAAAAAAATAAAGAAGTCCAACATTGCAGCTTAAATGATTAATCTAATATAAATAAATAAAAAAGTCTCAAAAATTGATGTCGAACAACTTGACAAAATTATTTTTTTAATAAATTTTTTTTGGTCATGACAAATCGGCAAGCTACTCGAAAAATAATTTGTCAAGTTACTCGACAAACCTTAACTTGAAAAAATTTATTTTTTTTTAAATTTTTTTTTCATGATAGATTGTTGAGCTACTCAAAAAAAATATATTTTAGAATTTGGGACAAATAAATGAATATTAATTTTCATAAAACTGTTTACTGCCATTTATTTAAAATATGTAGTATTATGTTCTCATGCGTACACTTGACTTTCTAAGATTAAAAAAAATCTTGGCTTTGATTTTGTCGAAGTGTTCGATAAAACAAAAGCCAAATCTAAAAAAAAGGCCAATTCAAAAATTGTTTTACAATGTCAAAACGGTGTCGTATTGGACGGAAAAACTAAAGTAAAAATTAAGACTCTAATATTATATATACTGGAAAAAAAAAAAAAAAAGCCCACGTCTAACCACTCGACAAAACTATATGAAAAAAATAATTTCAAAAGTAATGTTGTCGATGACGTGAACAGTTATTTCCTAATTTACTCTTATTTTTTTGTTCAAAAAAAAAAAAGAATCTTAAACTTATGCAGCATTTATTTAGAATAATTTGTAAAAAAAATATAAAAAATTTACCTTATAATTCAAAAGTAAATTGAATTAAAAAAAAAAAAAAAAAAAAAAGGTAAAGTCAAATTGATTGATATGAGTGTGTGTTTGTCAAGTTGCTAGACAAACACACACCCAAAGTATTTAAATAAAAAATTTAAGAAATGTAAAAGCCCATTTTGTTCTATATGGGTGTGTGTTTGTCGAGCAACTCGACAAACACACACCCAAATTATATATATATATATATAAATAAAGGTTCAAAATCATGCATTAAATGGATTAATCTAATATAAAAAGTCAAAAATTGATGTCGAGCAACTCGACAAAAATTTTTGTTAATAAATTTTTTTGGTTATGACAAATCGGCAAGCTACTCAAAAAAAAATATTTGTCGAGTTACTGACTCTCAAGTTACTCGACAAAATTATTTTTTTTAAAATTTTTTTGTCATGATAGATTGTCGAGCTACTACTCGAAAAAAAAAAAATGATTCTTAAACATATGCTACATTTATTTAGAATAATATGTAAAAAAAAAATTTGAAAAATATAAAAATTTACCTTACAATTCAAAAGGTAAACCGAATTAAAATCGAAATTAAAAAAAAAAAAGTCGAGTTATCCGACAAATTTTTGTATTTTTTTAGAGTTACTCGACAAAACCAAAACCAAATCTTAAAAAAAAAAAAAATAGCAATGTCAACAAAAGCTGATTTTATAAAAATTTAATACAAATATGTAGGATGAAAGGGTGATAGTTGGATGGCCAATGCCCAAAAAAAAAAAAAGTTGGGGTAGATTAGTTACAAATTTGAAAGGTTTGGACCAAAAATGCAAATTTAAAAAATAAAAAAATGTCAAAATCAAAATGGGCTACTTTTTAAAAGTTGTAGGACTTCATTTACATTTTATTTTATTTTGTTGTTATTAGTTTTTTTTTTTTTGTGTCTTTAAAAAGCAGGACAAAATAAAATTTGCAACAAAATTCAAAGGTCGGAAATGACCAATGTTAAAAAAAAGGTTGTGGACTAAAAGTACAAATTACTAAAAAAAAAAAAACACATTCAAATAGGCAAAGTGGAAAAAAGAAAAAAAAAACAAAAATTTCATTTTTCCTTTCTCGAGTAACTCAAGGAAAGCAAAAAAAAAAATTCTTTTTATCTCGAGTAACTCGAGAGAGGTATGTTTTTTTTTTTTTTCTCTCGAGTAACTCGAAAAGTAAAAATAAATAAATTTTTTTTTTTTGGCTTACTCATCTGGGGAATTTTTTTTTTTTTTTTTTAATACTAACTTTGCCGAGTTACGAGACAAAGTGGGGAAAAATGAAAAAAAAAAATTCAAAACTTCACGTAGTTATAGATTAACAAAAATTCATTTGACATAGAAAATGATCACCGAAAAATATGAAATTTTCAGAGAACATAGAATACTCATGTAGCTACCACATATCAAAATTTGATAGTCCGACGGCATGTTTCGGCTTACTAAAATGCTAATCGAAACATCCTAGTTAGTTTTTCAGATTCATGCTATCACAGTTTACAAAATTGTCCATAAATTGAGTTATATAACATAAAATTATGTAAAACCAAAGCCAATGGTTAGGTAACCCATAAGGCTATTGTCTTCAACTGGAATTATGTAAAAATACTTAATATATAAGGTGCAATAAATTTTTGAGTTGGACAACAGAAACTGCATCTTAGAAAAACATGAAGTTTAGCAAAACCTTTTAAGTTCACATCATTAACGTGTAACCAAAACATGGGAATCCACTAAAACTACCACAAAACCAAGGTCCACAAAAGTTTAAGAATATATTTACACTACTTAAAGTTTTTTGATTGGTTTATAATATCGATTCCGGCACGCCAACAGCATAAATCCGAAAAACAGCGTAGGAGGTTTCGCGATGAGTATTTTAGTATGCCTAAACATGCCGTCGGACTACCAATTTTTGATATGTGGTAGCTACCTGAGTATTCTATATCCCCTGAAAATTTCGTATTGTTCGGTGATCGTTTTCTATGTCAAAGAAGTTTTTGTTACTCCATGACCGGTGAATAAAATTTTCAAAATAAGGGCAGTGTTACTAAAATTTCTTCACCCGGTCATGGAGTAACAAAATTTGTTTGACATAGAAAACGATAACCGAAAAATATGAAATTTTCAGGGGACATAGAATACTCATTTAGCTACCACATATCAAAATTTGATAGTCCGACGGCATGTTTCGGCTTACTAAAATGCTCACCGAAACACCCTAGGCAGTTTCTCGGATTCATACGGTCGCAGTTTACATAATTGTCCATAACTTGAGTTATATACCATGAAATTATGTGAAACCAAAGCCAATGGTTAGGTAACTCATAGAGCTATCGTTTCCAACTGGAATTATGTAAAAATACTTAATATATAAGGTGCAGCATATTTTTGAGTTGGTCAACAGAAAGTGCAGTTTGGAGAAACAATTTACCCAGTCATGGAGCAAAAAAAAATTCTTTGACATAGAAAACGGTCACCGAACAATATGAAATTTTCACGGAACGTAGAATACCCATGTAGCTACCACATATAAAAATTTGATAATCCGAAGGCATGTTTTGACACACTAAAATGCTCACCAAAACATCCAAGGCAGTTTCTCGGATTCATGTGGTCGCAATTTACAAAATTATCCATAACTTGAGTTATATAACATGAAATTATGTGAAACCAAAACCAATGGTTAGGTAACTCATATGGATATCGCTCCAACTGGAATTATGTAAAAATACTTAATGTATAAGCTGCAGCAAATATTTAAGTTGGACAACAAAAATTACATTTTAGAGAAAATGAAATTTACCAAAACTTTTAGGAATCGATTGTATTTCGTCCTTTGTTCCCCATAGCTACTGGGGATAAAAAAAGCACCAAATTTGATGACTTATTAAGGAAAAAATGAATATATTGTTATGAAGTTACTGGTCAATTTTTTTGTTAGTTTTTTTTTTTTTTTTTTTAATTTTGTTTGAAACATGGTAGGTTGATTAAATGAAATGACATTTAACAAATACGAAAAAAAAAAATTTAAAAATCTTATGGTGCGTTTTATTGCAATACATTTTTATGAAAATACTTTTTTCCATCTATTTTCTAACTAAATATGTTTGATGTACCACATTTTTCCATAGAAAACACTTTTCTCACTTATTTTTGAATTAAGCGTTTGATTGATTTGTAGTAAAACATTTTCTCATATACGTTAAAAGGCAACATTTTATTTTAATTGTTTAATTATTTTTATTATAGTGAGTTGCTTAAGATTTTTTTTTCCACAAAGTTTAATTTTTTCCCTAGTAACTTGTAATGCACTAAAATTTAATGCTTTTTGTTTATTTTTGTCTCGATTCATTGTTATAATAATCGCTCAACAAATTTTATTTTATTTTGACAATGATTTTTTTGTTTTCCAATAAGTCGACACACTAATAAAATAAATTTAACAAATAAAAAAATAATTAGCCTTGTTGAGTAACTGGACAATTTATTTTACTAACTTGATTATACAGTAATCATAAAAATTTATGAAAAAGAAAACAAATAAAGACAAAATATAAATTAACTTTTGTTTATATAAATCAATGAGTTTTTTTTTTTTAATAATGTTGTCGATTTACACATTTGATTAATGTTTTTTATAGTCTTTGTCGAGCAACTCGACAATATTTAGTTGTTTGATTTTATTTTAATTTTTTTTAATGTTGTCTAGCAACTCGACAATATTTGGCCGCTTGAATTTTTTTTTTTTTTTTTTTTGTTAGTGTTGACACTAAGCCATAGGAAAAGTTTTTTTTGTTTTTTTTTTTGTTAGTGTTGTCGAGCAACTCGACAACACTAACAATGAAGTCATTGAAAATGGGCTTTGGCCCAATTTCACTTTTGTTAGTTGTTTTTTTTTTAATGGTGCCTTTTACTTTTTTAATTTTTTAGTTTGTATTTATTTATTGTAGGGTGTGCAAATTAGTCCATTTTGACAACAAATTTTTTCTTTTAATTTATTTTTCTTATTTTTTTTCTTTTACACCTAATTTTTATTCAATTTTTTACTATTTTTTTTATTTTACCTTTTAAATCTACAAATTATTCTAAATAAATGCTATTAATTTTTTCCTTTTACTATTCACACACATTCGTCAAGATTAAAAGTTGTAGGACTTCATTTGTAATGTTATTTTATTTTATTTTTTTTATGCTGCATTTATTTAGAATAATATGTAAAAAAAAATTTTGAAAAATATAAAAAATTTACATTACAATTCAAAAGGTAAACTGAATTAAAATCGAAATTAAAAAAAAAAAGTCAAGTTATCTGACAAATTTTTGTATTTTTTTCTTTATTGTATTTTTTTTAGAGTTACTCGATAAAACCAAAACCAAATCTTAAAAAAAAAAAAAATAGCAAAGTCAACAAAAGCTGATTTTATAAAAATTTAATGCAAATATGTAGGACAAAAGGGTGATAGTTGGATGGCCAATGCCCCAAAAAAAAAAAGTTGGGGTAGATTAGTTACAAATTTGAAAGGTTTGGACCAAAAGTGCAAATTAAAAAAATGAAAAAATGTCAAAATCAAAATGGGCTACTTTTTAAAAGTTGTAGGACTTCATTTACATTTTTATTTTATTTTGTTTTTATTAGTTTTTATTTGTTTATTTAAAAAGCAGGACAAAATAAAATTTGCAACAAAATTCAAAGGTCGGGGATGGTCAATGTTAAAAAAAAGGTTAGGGGTAAATTTGTTATAAATGATAAGGTTGTGGACTAAAAGTGCAAATTACTAAAAAAAAAAGACACACATATTCAAACAGGCAAAGTGGAAAAAAGAAAAAAAAAACAAAATTTTCATTTTTGCTTTCTCGAGTAACTCGAGAAAGCAAATGAAATTTTTGTTTTTTTTTTCTTCTTTTCTCGAGTAACTCGAGAGAGGTTTGTTTGTTTGTTTTTTTTCCTTTTCTCGAGTAACTCGAGAAAGTAAATATATATATATATACTAACTTTGCCGAGTTATGAGGCAAAGTGGAGAAAAAGGGGAAAATTTTTTTTTTCAAAACTTTACTTAGTTATGGATTAACAAAAATTCATTTGACATAGAAAATGATCACCGAAAAATATGAAATTTTCAGGAAACATAGAATACTCATTTAGCTACCACATATCAAAATTTGATAGTCCGACGGCATGTTTCGGCTTACTAAAATACTCACCGAAACACCCTAGGCAGTTTCTCGGATTCATACGGTCGCAGTTTACAAAATTGTCCATAACTTGAGTTATATACCATGAAATTATGTGAAACTAAAGCCAATGGTTAGGTAACCCATAGAGCTATCGTTTCCAACTGGAATTATGTAAAAATACTTAATATATAAGGTGTAGCATATTTTTGAGTTGGTCAACAGAAAATGCAGTTTGGAGAAACAATTCACCCAGTCATGGAGCAAAAAAAATTTCTTTGACATAGAAAATGATCACCGAACAATATGAAATTTTCACGGAACGTAGAATACCCATGTAGCTACCACATATAAAAATTTTATAATCCAACAGCATGTTTTGACACACTAAAATGCTTACCGAAACATCCAAGGCAGTTTCTCGGATTCATGCTGTCGCAATTTACAAAATTGTCCATAACTTGAGTTATATAATATGAAATTATGTGAAACCAAAGCCAATGGTTAGGTAAACCATAGGGATATCGTCTTCAACTGGAATTATGTAAAAATACTTAATGTATAAGATGCAGCAAATATTTAAGTTGGACAACAAAAACGGCAGCTTTAGAGAAAATGAAATTTACCAAAACCTTTAGGAATCGATTGTATTTAAATCATTTGTTCCCATAGCAACTGGGGATTAAAAACACCAAATTTGATGACTTATGAAGGGAAAATGAATATATATTTACTATAATATATAAGAAGTCAATAATTATGCTAAAAGACACTAATATATGTATATTAAAATAAATGAAAGAAAACAAAAGATGAAGAAGTCAAAAATTGTGGCCAAAGATATTAATTTAATATAAAAAAAGTGTCAAAAGATTAGGACAAAATGGTGAAATTTAGACGAAATTAGGAATACTAAATCAACAAAACGACGCCGCGTTGGTTGAAGGGTGAATAATAAACAGGTGATAGACACTTATATTATAGTAAAGATATATATATATATATATATACACACACACACACACACACTAGTTCTAAGCCCGTGCGTTGCACGTATAGCAATTATAACATTGTGGAATTTAGGACAAATAAATGAATATTATAGAATTTAGGACAAAATCCCACAAAAAGAAAAAAAATGGTCGAATTGAGTTTTCAACAAAATTTAAGATGAATAAAAAATGTTGAAAAGATATTCTGAAATTTCAGATCCGGTACTCTTCCATTATATTGTGGTAACTTTTCTTTGTTTTTTTAATGTTGAGCTTATAGAATGCATTGGGGATATTCATTGACTTAATAGGTGATGAGATATAGTTTAGTGTTGCATCTAATAATTTATCTTAAAATTCTATAGTTTTTGGATTACCTAAATTCTTTTGTACATTTTCATAACTTCGCATTTTGGTCAAATGTATAATGAACAAAATTTTCAAACACGATATAAATTTCACTTCGATTATAGCAGCCAAAACAATTACCAAGCATTGGAACCTAATTTTGTATTCCCGCCTTGCGTATACAATCTCCAAAGAATGGTGTCATTAACCTATAAATTAATTTTAACCTTCAATATGTCCAAAATAAATTTAGATACTTAAATTATATTGTATTATGTTGTCTGCTCAATATAAAATCAAAATGAATTAGGGCGATAAACACATATATTTAGCGATAAGATGTGATTAAATGATTTGGACTACATTCTTGATTCTTTTGAACTTCTTTGATCATTATAATGAGAGGGAATACACCATGACAAAAGGTTCAAGCATTATCATTAATTGTTGATTTTTTCATTGAAAAAAATTAGAAATGGAAAAGCTCATCTTAAAAAAAAAAAAAAAAAAACTTTGCGTGAATGAAGAATCGAAAATTTTGTCGAGTTACTATTCAACTCGAAAAAGTTACTGTTCACGAATTTTTTTTTTTTTTTTTTTTTGTATGTGGACCAGCATAAGTAATTTTAGTGTTGTAGTTTTTGTCCAAATGTTAACATTTTTTTGTATTAGCCGTATTTATTGACTTGTATATAATTTTTTTAATTTCAAGTCTTAAATCCAAACTTATCTCATTTATTTTATTAGTCACTTGGCTTTGATTTGTCTCTTTTTGTCATATTTTTCTTTGTCGAGTTACTTGATAAAGTAAGCACATGCACAAATATTTGTATTATATCATTTATTATAGTATCAATTTATTATAAATAAAAATATTGATTTTTGACCGTGGTATGTGGCATTTTATTCATATAATTAATTGAGCAACTTCGGCAATCTCGAATTTCGGTTTATCGAGTTCCTTGATAATTAAGCACATGCATAGTTTGTTTACTCTATCATTTATTATAACATTGTATAATAAATTATATATCATATAAAATTATTATATATTATATTAAATTATTATAATATATTTTATTTTAACAATTATAATAAGACAGTTGAATACAAATTTATTATAATAATTATGTCAATTTATTATAATAATTATATAAATTTTATTAAAATAATCAATTTTTAGTATAATTAATAATTATAATAAAACTTAATATGAATTTATTATAAATAAAACAATTGTTTTTTAAAGTTGTAGTTTGTGGCATATAACCGATCGATATATTAAATTATTATAATATATTTTATTTTAACAATTATGATAACACGTTGAATGCAAATTTATTACAATAATCAATTTATTATACACTTTGAATAAAACGTTTACACAACAAATCTACAATTACAAATTTAATATAAAATGTTATCAAATTGTTTAGAAAAAAATAAAAATTGAATGTTATCGGCTTAAAAAAAAAAAATTTAAATTGCATGTGTACAATTTGTTTATAACATAAATATAAAAAAAATTAATTTGTTGAAAAACCAAAGTAAATAAAAATACATGTTTTCTAGTTACTCAAAAACCAAAGTAAAGGGACTAAAAATTTTATAATAAAATTGACTTTCACTTTGTCGAGTTAGTTAACAAAGCGAAATATGACAAATTTATCAAAGACAAATAAATATAGTTTTTCAATCATTGAAAAAAAAAAATTTAGAAATGGAAAAGCTCATCTTAAAAAAAAAAAAAAAAAAAAAAAAACAAGCATGAGCAGTAACTTTCGAAAAAGTTTGTCGAGTGGAATAGTAACTCGACAAACTTTTTCGAGTTAAATAGTAACTCGAAAAAGTTCTTTTCACCAATTTTTTTTTTTTTTTTTTTTTTGTATGTGGACCAAAGATAAGTAATTTTAGTGTTGTAGTTTTTGTCCAAATGTTAACAATTTTTTATATTAGCCGCATTTATTGACTTGTATATAATTTTTTTTAATTTTAAGTCTTAAATCCAAACTTATCTCATTTATTTTATTAGTCACTTGGCTTTGATTTGTCTCTTTTTTTCATATTTTCTTTGTCGAGTTACTTGATAAAGTAAGCACATGCATAAATATTTGTATTCTATCATTTATTATAATATCAATTTATTATAAATAAAAATATTGATTTTTGACTTTGTAGTATGTGGCATTTTATTCATATAATTAATTGAGCAACTCGACAATCTCAAATTTCAGTTTGTCGAGTTCCTTGATAATTTAAGCACATGCATAGTTTGTTTACTCTTTCATTTATTATAACATTGTATAATAAATTATATATCATATAAAATTATTATATATTATATTGAATTATTATAATATATTTTATTTTAACAATTATAATAACACGCTTGAATGCAAATTTATTATAAGAATTATGTCAATTTATTATATTAATTATATAAATTTTATTAAAATAATCAATTTTAGTATAATTAATAATTATAATAAAACTTAATATGAATTTATTATAAATAAAACATTTGTTTTTAAAGTTGTAGTTTGTGGCATATAACTTATCGATATATTAAATTATTATAATATATTATATTTTATTTTATTTTAACAGATTATGATAACACGGTGGAATGCAAATTTATTATAATAATTATGTCAATTTATTACAATAATCAATTTATTATACACTCGAAAAAAAGTTTTACACAACAAATTTACAAAGACAAATTTAATATAAAATGTATCAAATTGTTTAGAGAAAAAATAAAAATCAAATGTTATCGGCTTAAAAAAAAAAAAAAAAATTAAATTGCATGTGTACAATTTGTTTATAACATAAATATAAAAAATTAATTTGTTGAAAAACCAAAGTAAATAAAAATACATGTTTTCTAGTTACTCAAAAAACCAAAGTAAATGTACTAAAAAAAATTTATAATAAAATTGACTTTCACTTTGTCGCGTTAGTTAACAAAGCCGAAATTTGACAAATTTATCAAAGACAAATAAATATAGTTTTTCGATCATTGAAAAAAAAAATTATAAATTGAAAAGCTCACCTTAAAAAAAAAAAAAAAATCATGAACAGTAACTTGTTCGAGTTACTATTTAACTCGAAAAAGTTTGTTGAGTTACTATTCAACTCCACAAACTTTTTTTTTAAAAAAAAAAAAAACTTTGCATGAACAAGAATTCGAAAAAGTTTTTCGAGTTACTATTCAACTCGAAAAAGTTTGTCGAGTTGAATAGTAACTCAACAAACTTTTTGGAGTTAAATAGTAACTTGAATGTTCACAATTTTTTTTTTTTTTTGGTATGTGGACCAGCACAAGTAATTTTAGTGTTGTAGTTTTTGTCCAAATGTTAACATTTTTTTGTATTAGCCGCATTTAATGTAGTGAATAAATAACCAATGGGGGACAATGAAGTTCAAGTCCTTACGCATGCATATAGGTAATTAAGTGTGCAAAACATTGTATTTGTATTTAAATGTTAAATAGTTGTGTATTCAAATACATGAACAGATTTCATACAAATTTATTAAGTAGGAGATTTTAACATAAAAAGTCAATTTCATACAAATTTTACAACCTGAATACAAGCATCTCGTTTTTGTTTGTTTTGCAACTTCAAGAGGCTTTTCTGGATGATATTAAGCAAGTCTTTCACTCGCATGGGAATATCAATTTTGGCTGAATTATCACGTCAGACAACTTGCACCTAGTACAAAACAAGAATTTGGTAGGAAATGAAGTAGGAACAAGTATATGAGAAATCATGAAATAAAGATATCATATAGGTACATTTAATTTTTTTTCTTACATCATAACAAATAGAAAGATCTAAGAACAAAATAACAATAGATTAGTTGGAAAATGTTGTATATCTCGTAAAAATAAACTAAGCATCCAATAAAATACAGGACTAAGGCAAATGCAGAATCTAAGTCTTTGATACCTGATTATTAGTCGAGTCCTATGACCCTATTTTTGTTCTAAGAGGAACACCTTTCATTTCCCAATGAGAATAAATAATTATCTCTAAAATTTGCCTCAGGAATTCTTCCTGATTGAATCAATATCATTTTTTAACATAAAAGGTCAATTTTTTGGCATATCATTCTTTAACATAAAAGGTCAATTTCAACTTCTGATAATTGATGTTTTCCAAGAAGTTACAAAATACATTAAGTTAGAATACTTACCAAACAATTGGAATTTCTTTAGTCGAACACCCATGCTTCTGCAAATGAGAGTCGTAAAGATAGTAGAGATGAGGAATTCTTTGGATCGAATGATTGAAATAATAAGAAACTGCATGGAGAGGCAGATTTGCATTGCCAACAGAGTCTCTATATTGAGTGGCATTTGACAATATTTACAATATCATTGATCACTTGTTTACTCTTAAGCAACGTCTGATTTGTGGTTCTTTGGTCCACACAAGGAAGGATATTGCTGAGGACAGTTTGTGCATGATGATTTTTCACCCTTTCTCCCATGGCCATACAAGTATCTGAAATTGCACTACGACATAAAAATCAACACGGTTAGTCATAGTGCCTATGTTTCTACAATTTACATGATAACCAGGACATGGTTGAAAGAGCATTACAAAGACAACTGACAAATAAAAGTCCAAAGTATGAAAAAGAAAAGAAAAAGAAGCAAAAAGTGATACCAAGCAAATTAAATAGTAATATGATACATAGCAAACACTTAAAAAGAATCAGATGACCAGACACAAATCGTGATCATTCAATGATTTGAAATTTTGCCTAAGGAAAGAAAACAGATTGCATCTAGTGCATGAATAATTTACTAACAAAAATGTGCATCCTAAAAAGTAAATGGGGGTTCATGTCAAAATTAAGATTCTCACTTGTTCAGATGTCAAAAACTCCACGCAGGATAAATGTTACTGCCACAAGTAACCATTCACTAATAATGAATCTGCATTAATATGGTCAATTATAAAAAATTGGAAGAATGAACTACCAACAGGCAATTTTGTTAAAACCAGAATAGCGTGATAGATTTGTCCCGAAAGATTGATCAACTGGATAAAAATTGAGCTGATGAATAGTGTTTACGCAAAAGAATGCATGAAAAAAGTTATTTTCCTTTTTAGTTTCCATTGCCGTCTTGATTTGAGTGGTTGGTGAGAGTAACTTTAGGTATTCAAGTAGGACTCACCAATCTTCACAAACCAGGGAAAATGTTGAAAAAGAAAGCACTACATAAATCTAATTAGCAAAAAGTGCAGCGTGCATCAAAATTGACCTCATTGCAAGGTTATTACCATATTAAATGAATATTCACAGGGCAACTGCTAGATGTAACTAAAATTATTAATGTGAAATATGCATATTTGTACAGACAGGCACATAGTAGAGAGAAAAACAGCCTCATATTGATTTATATCTACAAGCATGGAGCAGGGACGGTATCGCTCTTATGAATGGGACCTTCTTTAAGTTACTGCAATAGATGGCTGGTTGAAGTTTGAACAATAATTTAAAACAATGCACTTATATTATAGTATACAAAATTGGCAGCAAAAGAGTGGAGTGAAATAGCGCAAACCGCCTAAGGTCATTTAATGATTCACAAACCTTCAACCAATCTTTCGACTCTAACCAGCCAACAAGACCATGGAATTCTTCCAATAACAAAGTAAATAACAAATTAAACGAAAAAAATCAAAAAAAAAAAAAGATTAAGAAGCAACTGGATTTGAATATAGGAAAGGCCTTGAGATTTTCAGAAGGAATATAGCCAATGCAGCATCTGCAGAGAGAGTGTAATTAGGCAAAGGGGCTTGTTTTCATCATTCATGCCACAATCTGTCGTTGCTTCTTTTTTGTGGGTTGGGATTGTAACTTTCAATAGCTTTTGGGCTTGTGTGGTGCAATTGACAAAGCATTATCAAGAGCTCTCAAAGCCATTTTCTTGAAATTTTTCTTTTAAGACTTTAAATCGTTTAAAGAGAAATAGATATATAGAAAGATATAAATTTTGATTTGGTAATTTTGAATCTCTCTATGGTAAATAATTTTGTTCAATAGAGAGACATTGAAAATTATCAGCACAAAATTATTGAATTTCTCCATACATTTTTTTGTTGGGTTTCAAGACATGGAAGACACATTGACATATAAAGATATCAATAAGGAAAGCTATGAGTTTATGCTTTAAACTGCAACAACTGAATATAAAATTTGACCACAAGAAATCTATAAATCGAAGAAATGAGCCAAGCAGTGCAATACAACATACCAAATAAAATGAATCAAACCAAAAAGTCTAGAACACCCTAGATTCGACAAAATAAGGAAGAAATTGAAAGCAACATACCAGAAATCGAGAAGACGAATCAAGCGAAGGCATAACAACGGGTTAAAAGAGACTTTTATGGAAAATTTTGAAATTCAAACCCTAGATCCCCTTTTCAATTTTCTATCTCATCCTCAGTAGTGTGCGTAGTTTACGTGTTGAGAGAAGAAGAGACCTTCATCTTCATTTTTCGGTTGAAGTTGCTGCAGAAGCGGAGGATGTATAAAAAAATAATAATAAAAAAAAACTTTGCATGAACAATGAACTCGAAAAAGTTTTTTCGAGCTACTATTCAACTCGAAAAAGTTTGTCAAGTTGAATAGTAACTCGACAAACTTTTTCGAGTTAAATAGTAACTTCGAAAAAGTTACTGCTCACCATTTTTTTTTTTTTGGGTATGGACCAAAGATAAGTAATTTTAGTGTTGTAATTTTTGTCCAAATGTTAACATTTTTTTTGTATTAGCCGCATTTATTAACTTGTATATAATTTTTTTAATTTTAAGTCTTAAATCCAAACTTATCTCATTTATATTATTAGTCACTTGGCTTTGATTTGTCTCTTTTTGTCATTTTTTTCTCTGTCGAGTTACTTGATAAAGTAAGCACATGCATAAATATTTGTATTCTATCATTTATTATAATATCAATTTATTATAAATAAAAATATTGATTTTTGACCGTGGTATGTGGCATTTTATTCATATAATTAATTGAGCAACTCGACAATCTCGAATTTCAGTTTGTCGAGTTCCTTGATAATTTAAGCACATGCATAGTTTGTTTTTACTCTATCATTTATTATAACATTGTATAATAAATTATATATCACATAAAATTATTATATATTATTTTAAATTATTATAATATATTTTATTTTAACAATTATAATAACACGTTGGAATGCAAATTTATTATAATAATTATGTCAATTTATTATACTAATTATATAAATTTTATTAAAATAATCAATTTTTAGTATAATTAATAATTATAATAAAACTTAATATGAATTTATTAAAAATAAAAATTTGTTTTTAAAGTTGTAGTTTGTGGCATATAATCGATCGATATATTAAATTATTATAACATATTATACTTTATTTTATTTTAACAATTATGATAACACGTTGGAATGCAAATTTATTATAATAATTATGTCAATTTATTACAATAATCAATTTATTATACACTTTGGAATAAAACGCTTACACAACAAATCTATAGTACAAATTAAATTTAAAATGTTATCAAATTGTTTAGAAAAAAAAATAAAAATCGAATGTTATCGGCTTAAAAAAAAAATTTAAATTGCATGTGTACAATTTGTTTATAACATAAATATAAAAAAATTAATTTGTTGAAAAACCAAACTAAATAAAAATACATGTTTTCTAGTTACTCAAAAAACCAAAGTAAATGGACTAAAAAAATTTATAATAAAATTGACTTTCACTTTGTCGAGTTAGTTAACAAAGCCGAAATATGACAAATTTATCAAAGACAAATAAATATAGTTTTTCGATCATTGAAAAAAAAATTTAGAAATGGAAAAGCTCACCTTATAATAAAAAAAAAAAAACTTTGCATGAACAAGAATCTCAAAAAAGTTTTTCGAGTTACTATTCACCTCGAAAAAGTTTGTCGAGTTGAATAGTAACTCGACAAACTTTTTTCGAGTTAAAATAGTAACTTCGAAAAAGTTACATTCATCGATTTTTTTTTTTTGTAGACCAAAGATAAGTAATTTTAGTGTTGTAATTTTTGTCTAAATGTTAACATTTTTTTGTATTAGCCGCATTTATTGACTTGTATATAATTTTTTAATTTCAAGTCTTAAATCTAAACTTATCTCATTTATTTTATTAGTCACTTGGCTTTGATTTGTCTCTTTTTTTCATATTTTTTTTGTCGAGTTACTTGATAAAGTAAGCACATGCATAAATATTTGCATTCTATCATTTATTATAAATAAAAATATTTATTTTTGACTTTGTTTACTCTATCATTTATTATAATATTGTATAATAAATTATATATCATATAAAATTATTATATATTATAATAAATTATATATCATATTAAATTATTATAATATATTTTATTTTAACAATTATAATAACACGTTGGAATGCAAATTTATTATAATAATTATTTCAATTTATTATATTAATTATATAAATTTTATTAAAAATCAATTTTTAGTATAATTAATAATTATAATAAAACTTAATATGAATTTATTATAAATAAAACATTTGTTTTTTAAAGTTGTAGTTTGTGGCATATAACCGATCGATATATTAAATTATTATAATATATTATATTTTATTTTATTTTAACGGTTATGATAACACGTTGGAATGCAAATTTATTATAATAATTATGTCAATTTATTACAATAATCAATTTATTATACACTGGAATTAAACGTTTACACAACAAATCTACAAAGACAAATTTAATATAAAATGTTATCAAATTGTTTAGAAAAAAAAAAAAATCAAATGTTATCGGCTTAAAAAAAAAAATTTAAATTGCATGTGTACAATTTGTTTATAACATAAATATAAAAAAATTAATTTGTTGAAAAACCAAAGTAAATAAAAATACATGTTTTCTAGTTACTCAAAAAACCAAAGTAAATGGACTAAAAAAAATTTATAATAAAATTGACTTTCACTTTGTCGCGTTAGTTAACAAAGCCGAAATTTGACAAATTTATCAAAGACAAATAAATATAGTTTTTCGATCATTGAAAAAAAAAATTAGAAATGGAAAAGCTCACCTTAAAAAAAAAAAAAAAAATGAGCATGAACTTTTTCGAGTGACTATTTAACTCGAAAAAGTTTGTCGAGTTACTATTCAACTTGACAAACTTTAAAAAAAAAAAAAAACTTTGCATCAACAGTAATTCGAAAAAGTTTTTCGAGTTACTATTCAACTCGAAAAGTTTATCGAGTTGAATAGTAACTCGAAAAAGTTATCGCTCACGATTTTTTTTTTTGGTATGTGGACCAAAGATAAGTAATTTTAGTGTTGTAGTTTTTGTCCAAATGTTAATATTTTTTTTGTATTAGCCGCATTTAATGTAGTGAATAAATAACCAATGGGGGACAATGAAGTTCAAGTCCTTACGCATGCATATAGGCAATTAAGTGTGCAAAACATTGTATTTGTATTTAAATGTTAAATAGTTGTGTATTCAAATACATGAACAGATTTCATACAAATTTATTAAGTAGGAGATTTTAACATAAAATACCAATTTCATACAAATTTTACAACCCTGAATGCAGTATCTCGTTTTGTTTGTTTTGCAACTTCAAGAGGCTTTTCTAGATGATATTAAGCAAGTCTTTCACTGCATGGGAATATCAATTTTGCTTTGAATTATCACGTCGAGACTGACTTGCACCTAGTACAAAACAAGAATTTGGTAGGAAATGAAGTAGGAACAAGTATATGAGAAATCATGAAATAAAGATATCATATAGGTACATTTAATTTTTTTTTTTCTTACATCATAACAAATAGAAAGATCTAAGAAAAAATAACAATAGATTAGTTGGAAAATGTTGTATATCTCGTAAAAATAAACTAAGCATCCAATAAAATACGTGACTAAGACAAATGCGAATCTAAGTCTTTGATACCGATTATTAGTCGAGTCCTATGACCCTATTTTTGTTCTAAGAGGAACACCTTTCATTTCCCAATGAGAATAAATAATTATCTCTTAAATTTGCCTCAGGAAGAATTCTTGATTGAATCAATATCATTTTTTAACATAAAAGGTCAATTTTTTGGCATATCATTCTTTAACATAAAAGGTAATTTCAACTTCTGATATTTGATGTTTTCCAAGAAGTTACAAAATACATTAAGTTAGAATACTTACCAAAGGTTTCACATAATTCCATGTTATATAACTCAAGTTATGGACAATTTTGTAAATTGCGACAGCATGAATCCGAGAAACTGCCTTGGATGTTTCGGTGAGCATTTTAGTATGTCAAAACATGCCGTCAGATTTTCAAATTTTTATATGTGGTAGCTACATGGGTATTCTATGTTCTGTGAAAATTTCATATTGTTCGGTGATCGTTTTCTATGTCAAAGAAATTTTTTTACTCCATGACTGGGTGAATTGTTTCTCCAAACTGCACTTTCTGTTGACCAACTCAAAAATATGCTGCACCTTATATATTAAGTATTTTTACATAATTCCAGTTAGAGACGATAGCTCTATGGGTTATCTAACCATTGGCTTTGGTTTCACATAATTTCATGTTATATAACTCAAGTTATGGACAATTTTGTAAACCGCGATCGATGAATCCGAGAAACTGCCTAGGGTGTTTCGGTGAGCATTTTAGTAAGTCGAAACATGTTTGTCGGACTATCAAATTTTGATATGTGGTAGCTAAATGAGTATTCTATGTTTCCTGAAAATTTCATATTTTTTCGTTGATCGTTTTCTATGTCAAACAAATTTTGTTACTCCATGACCAGGTGAAGAAATTTTAGTAACACTGCCTTTATTTTGAAAATTTTATTCACCGGGTCATGGAGTAACAAAAATTCTTTGACATAGAAAACGATCACCGAACAATACGAAATTTTCAGAGGACATAGAATACTCAGGTAGCTACCACATATTAAAAATTGGTAGTTCAACGGCATGTTTCGGCTTACGAAAATACTCACCGAAACATCCTAGGCAGTTTCTCGGATTCATGCGGTCGCAGTTTACAAAATTGTCCACAACTTGAGTTATATAACATGAACTTATGTGAAACCAAAGCCAATGGTTAGGTAACCCATAGAGCTATCTTCTCCATCTGGAATTATGTAAAAATACTTAATATATAAGGTGCAGCAGATTTTTTGAGTTGGACAACAAAAACTGCAGTTTAGAGAAACAATTCACCCGGTCATGGAGTAACAAAATTTCTTTGACATAGAAAACGATCACCGAACAATATGAAATTTTCAGGAAACGAGAATACTCATGTAGCTACCACATATAAAAATTTTATAGTCCGACGGCATATTTTGACATACTAAATGCTCACCGAAACATCCTAGGCGCTTATATTCATGCTTGTCGCGGCTTACAAAATTGTCCATAACTTGAGTTATATAACATGAAATTATGTGAAACCAAAGCCAATGGTTAGGTAACCTATAGGCAGGGGCGGATTTATAACATGGCGAGACCCCGCGTCCGCCCTAGCTGAAATTTTGCAAAAAAATGGTCACTGAGTTTTGAGCAATAAAAGAAAAATGGAGATTGAATTCTCTGCGTGTAAGTATATGTGTATATATCTGCTGCCGGCTTGAAGAAGATAACTTTTAGAATAGAATAATATAATGTATTCTCTCTCTCCTCCCTCTATCCTCCCACTATATATATATATATATATATATAATAATGTATTCTCTCTCTCTCTCCCACTATCTATATATATATATATATAATATATTCTCTCTCCCACCTCTATCTATATCTATATCTATATATGTATATAGAGAGAGAGAGAGGAAATATATAGATAGAAGGGATCGAGGAGGAGGGAGGAGGAGAGAGAGAGAGAGAGATATGGCTGCAAGTTAAGAGTTGGAGTGTAAGAAAAAGTCAAAATAATGATGATGTTTGTTGATCAAGTGGGCTGATGAATGCCACGTGTCAGATAAGTTGGGATTGTACTAAATTTTTTTTAGCATTATTACAACTTGTATCAAATTATATTTTACTATTATGTAATTTTTTTGTTGCTTGATAAGTTACGTATTTATTAAAAATATTTTCACATTATTTTTTCACAAGCATCGGTCGTTGATCGGTCAACGGTCAATATTTGATCGTTGACCGCTCAACGTCCGTCCTAAGCCGAACTTCAACTCTAGATCCGCCCCGCCTATAGGGATATCATCTCCAATCGGAATTATGTAAAATACTTAATGTATAAAGTGCAAAGAAATTTTTGAGTTGGACAACAAAAATTGCGATATAGAAAAATGAAGTTTAGCAAAACCTTTAAAGTTAACATCATTAATGTGTAAACAAAATATAGGAGTCCACCAAATACACAAAAGTCAAGAAATATATATAAAGTCAATAATCATGGCTAAAAGGCATATATTAAAATAAATCAAAGAAAAAAAAAGATGAAGAAGTCAAAAATTGCAGCCAAAGATATTAATTTAATATAAAAAAAGTGTCAAAAGTTTAGGACAAAAGGGTGAGATTTGGACGCAATTAGGAATACTAAATCAATAAAACGACAGCGTGTTAGTTGAAAGGTGAATAGTAAACATGTAATAGACACTTATATTATAGTAAAGATATATATATTTACTTACTTTAATCAACTGAAATTATAATTTCAACTTAGCCAAACATTGACTAAGCTTACAATTTACAAATGTCAAGTTAAATTTGAACTTCAATATGAATTGCAAGAAGCAATAGCCAAAACAAAGTGCGGCTCTTTGTCTAGTTTGTAAACCCACCCCCAACAAAAAAATAAAACCTCTTTGTCCGGTCAGGGCCAGAAAATGAGCAAGCATTAAATATTAATAAATAGTTTCAAACTTGATGGTCAAAGCTTAGAGCATCTCCAATGCAACAATGTCTACTATGTATATGTGACAAAATACATTGATATTATATCAAAAAAAATCTCCAATGCAACAATGTTTATTCTGCAAATATGGCAAATTATTATTAGCTTTTTAGGGAAAAAAAAAGAGAGAAATGTATTGATTGGATAGAGATTATTAAATTAATGATGGACATTGTCAAGAACAATGTTTAGAATTAGACATTGTGCTAGACACCTTCTAAAATTAATTGTGCCACATAAGCACTTTTTGACCATTTGTCAAGAAAAATACTAGACATTGTGCCTTGACATTATTGTATTGGAGATGCTCTTAGGTTTGGTTAGATATTATTGTAGTTTTAAGAGAATGAGTTCTTGTAAAAAAAAACTCAAATAAGTGTTTAATAAATTCTTGTTTTATAATTTTTGTATATTTCAAAATCAATATTTAAACGATTAGTAAACAAAAGTGATTTATTGATGTGATTATATAAAATTACTAAAATGGACATTGATTATAGGGTAATTTACAATTTTGGTCTCCAACCTTTCAAATTTGTAACAAATCTACTCCTAACCTTTTTTTTTTAGCACCAGACATCTCCAACCTTTCAATTTTTTGCAAATCACGTCCCAATTGATATATTTGACGATTTTTCCCTCTTCTTTAAATAAACAAAAATACAAAAAATAACAAAAATAAAAGAAAATTACAAATAAAATCCTACAACTTTTGAAAAGCACAAAATAAGTTCATCTTCTCCAAAACCTACTATTCTCCATGGCCATATCACCACCACCCACCCATGATGTCACATGTCGAAGGAAAGGCACAAGAAATTGAAGCTAAAGCAAGAGCCACCACCAGTAGAGGAAAGCAACCAGAAATGCAAGAAAAATGAAAGAACCAATAGAAGAGCAGCCATTGCCACTGCAGGAGGGAAGTAGCTTAACCGGAGGAAAGCAAACTACAAATCTTCAGTATCAAAAGACTCACACTACTTAACCAAACCTCATAAAATCAATTTAAAGTACTAAATCCTTCAAATTTTATCCATCATCATACAAAAGGAGGGTCCTTTCAACGTTTCTCTTCTTCCGAGCCAGATGTGTGTGGATGGGATGGGATGCAACGAAAAGAAAAACCAAATAAACTACATAATGAAAGAAATTTCCATCAATTTTACGAAAAACTAAAATTAACAAGTGGGATGCGAGAATTCAAAGAACTCACAAAAAAAAAAAAGACCAAGTAAAAATTTCTTAAAGTGTGGCTTTAAAATCAAATGATTTAGCTTTTCCGTAAGAAGCTCCCACCTTTCAATAAGAAGAAAAATAACTATTACCAATTGAAATCCTCTAATCTTTATCATCGTAATCAAAGAAAAACATTTAAAAATTCTTGACATTAACTTTTGATTTGAATCAACATTGTCTGTAAAAATCCATTTTGAATCTCTTCTCTTTAGGCAAAAGTTAGCGACTTTTTGAACATGGGATTGGGCTAATATGAATATTATTATTAATAGAGGAGTAGAAAAGTGGTGGTGATTTCTTGGTATGACAAAATGGTGATGATTTGGTTATTGAGATTTTAGGAGAAAATTGTGTTCTTTTATGTTTTTAAAAGTTATGGGACTTCATTTGTAATTTTATTTTATTTTTTTTGTTGTTTTTAGCTTTTTATTTTTGTTTATTTAAAGAGGAGGGTAAAATCGTCAAAATATGTCAATGAGGATGTGATTTGCAAAAAATTGGACGTGATTTGCAAAAAAAAAATTGAAAGGTTGAGGATGCCCGGTGCTAAAAAAAAAAGTTGTGGGTAGATTTGTTACAAATTAAAAAAATTGGGGATCAAAAGTGTAAATTACTCTTAATTATAATAATGTTATTTTGTATTATTATTATCATGAAAAATATTGTAAAATTTATTTTTACTTTTGTAATAATATGTAATATTATCAAATATTTTTTCAAGAAAATGCATTTACTATAATTATTTTAAAATAAAAATAATATACTTCTATTAAATCTCAAAATTTATAAAATTAAAAATAAAAAAGCATATATAATAATATCAGTATAATAATTAAATTTAGGAATTTGGCGCAAATGGTCCCTAACCCATTAGTGTGAAAATGATTCTAAACTTTACTTTTTTGGCGCAGCAGTACCTAACATATATATTCTTAATTTTTTCAAGTTTGTAACAATTTTATCTCTATTCAAATTTTTAGCGAGATATCATCCACATTCTTTCATTTATTCATATGAGATAGTCCCCAAAATGACTATTTTTCAATTCTTTGACAATTTTGCCCTTGACTTAAATAAATTCAAATGATAGAAAAAGAAAATACAATAGAAATATTGCAATTGGACCCCTAATATTTTCAAAAGTACAAATAAATCATAAACCTTTATATTATTCCAAATAATTTAAAAATAAAAACCAAACCCCACCCCACCCCAGAAACCAAATCGCCAGCCGTGCCGGCCCAATCCCATCCCCGGTTGCGGTGGGAGTTTGCAGTGGGATTCTAAAAGTGCAGCAACTCTTGCAAGATTTCTTTAATGGTAAGTAGTTATTTCTAAAATATTTTTTAAAAGGAATATGGTGTTTTCTGGAATTTTCGTAGAGTTTTGATTTTCAGAACTTGTTGGAAACACAAATGCTAACCTTTTTTAACTTTCCGTACATGATAGGTAAGGAGCTTTGCAAGAGTATTAATCTAGATGAGGATGTGGCTTATGGGGCTGCTGTCCAGGCTGCAATTTTGAGTGGTGAAGACAATGAAAAAGTTCAAGATTTTATTGCTTCTTGATGTCACACCTCTTAGTCTTGGGATTGAAACTCACCAGTAGGTGTAATGACAATTTTGATTCCAAGAAACACCACAATTCCGACCAAGAAAGAGCAAGTTTTCTCGACTTACTCTGGATAATTAGTCAGGGTATACAAAGGTTGTGCACTGACCACAAAGGTTTTGGTTGTCGGCGACGGTTGTGCACAACCACAAGGGGTAGGGGTAGGGGTAGGGGTAGGGGTAGGGTGGGGAAAGATAAAATGGGGTTTGATTTTTTTATTTTTTTATTACTTTGAATAATGTAAAATGTTTATGATTTATTTGTACTTTTGAAAATGTTAGGGTCCAATTGCAATTTTTATATTGTATTTTTTTTTTATCATTTGAATTTATTTAAGTCAGGGGCAAAATTGTCAAAGAATGATCAAAATAGTTATTTGGGGACCATATGTGCGAATAAATGAAAAGATGATGATGATATCTGCTAAAAAATTAAATGGGGATGAAATCGTTACAAACTCGAAAGAATGGGGACCATTAGTGTAATTAACCCAAAAATTAAAAGAAACTAACAAATTGATAATATACTAAATTATTTTGTATATTTTACGAACTATTATAAAATAACTAAAATTTAAGCCCATAATTATTAATAAACGTGTTAATTAAAATTATTTTATTATTATTAAGTAATCATATTATTTAAAATTCGAACTTTAATTTTATCGTTACAACATAAAAAAAAACTTTGTCACAAACTTGATGCTCAAATATTTTTATTTAATTTTAGGAATAATTGCATCAAAGGTCCCCAACGTTTCAAAATCCTTAGGGATATGCCCATACCCTAAAATAATAGTACCAAACGTCCCCAACTTATGAAGAAATAGACATCATAGGTCCCTATTGACAGTTTCCATCTATTTTCTCTGTTAAAATCAAAATTTGGAATGCACGCGCTCTATTTCTCCTAAAAAAACGTCTGATCTCCCTCCTTCCCTCCCTCCATCCCTCCATCCATGTGTACTGTATATGCAAATATAGACACCATTATTCTGCCAGATTCAATTCCAATGCCCACAAAAGTGTAGCTCCAGTTAGAAAGAAAGTCAACGAGGGGGGACATGACATAAGGGGAATGAATGAGTTGGTAGATGAGACAGCGAAGGCCGACGCAGAGTTGGAGGGTGGCAACTGGGTTCTTATAGTACCAGTTGTGTGGGTGCCACTCTATGCCAAGGCCGACGACCAGGCGGCTGCCGCTGTGATTGTTGAGGGACTCAATATCAGACAGCCACTGTGAAACCATGTTGGGGTCGTGAGTTACTAGTGTGTGGATGATGTCTTCGAAAAAGTTTCACTTCGTAGAGGTTATGGGTATCGCGTTGTGACTGGTAATTCTAAATGGTGATCGCCATTGCTCCGTCGTGTGTGTATGTTGTGTGTGTGAGAGAGTGAAATGAATGAAAAGGCCATGTGGGGGTCTACCCAAATTTACCACAAATTTACCACAGGCCAACTGGTCCTATTACCACCCACACCTGACCCCCTAATATGCCCACCAAATTCATCAATCTTTTGGTAAATCCATGCTGATATAAAGTTCCCCGTTGGGAAATAAAAACCCTAACCGCCAAAGTTTATGCCGCATAGTCTCTCGTCCTTGTTGCAAAGAATTATCAATGGCTCGCTTAGTATAACATCTCTATATAGTTTCTCCATAAGATCTGTGTCCCACCTCCGGTTAATCGAAAAATTCTTCCAAAGACAAAGGGCGGCATCCTTATCCTCTTTCTTCTACCTTCAACTTTCTCTAGTTAATCGAAAAATTCTTGCAACACAAAGGGCGAGATTCTCTTGGGTGCCAGCATGTTTCTTCCTTTCTTTCCTATTCGCAACCATCGTGGTTTTCACCGGCAAATAGGGAGAAAAATTGTGTTTTCTATCTGCAACCACATTCTCATACGCTTTTTTGAGAGATATAGAGCGCGTACAATCCAAATTTTGGTTTTAACGGAGAAAATAGATGGAAATTGTCAATAGGGACCTATGATGCCTATTTCTTCATACGTTGGGGGTGTTTGGTGCTATTATTTTAGGTTATGGGCATATCCCTAACGATTTTGAAACGTTGGGAGACCTTTGATGCAATTATCTCTTAATTTTATTAACTACAAATATTAGAGCTCAAATTGTGTTCTTCATAATTTAATTTAGCTTTCAAAAATAAAGAACATATAATGTGTAAACTAATTTTTGTTAGTATTTTTATTTTAAAAAATATAATAAGATTGGTTCAATATCATAAAATTATATACGCCATTTTGTTATTTATATATCTTAATTTTTATTTAAGTTTTTCACATTACATAGTAATTACATATACTTAAAATGCAATAATTTTACATTTTCTTTTATGAAAATTTAATTAATGACGATTATAGTGATATATTTAATATGCTAAATAAAATATTATTTAATAAATATATCAAACATATTTGCACATTTACAAATGTTATAAATTCAATTGCGCTTTTCTTTAATTATAACTAAGGGCATTTTTGTCTTTGACATCAAATAAGAACCAATTCTTGCACTAAAACACATAGGTTGGGGATCTACGCAAAAAAAAAAAAGGTTATGGACCATTTCTATACTAAGGACAAATGTTAGGGACTATTTAAGCCAATTTCTCTTAAATTTAAATTGGAAAGAGGGATATATGAGTAGGTTCATCCAATTTTGCAT
Organism: Forsythia suspensa; assembly: GCA_023638005.1. Lineage (NCBI taxonomy): Eukaryota > Viridiplantae > Streptophyta > Magnoliopsida > Lamiales > Oleaceae > Forsythia > Forsythia suspensa. The sequence goes on along the minus strand of CM042674.1, from coordinate 29,174,435 downwards.
TAATAATTCAAAAGTGATTCGCTAACTATAATAGTGTCTAGGAATTCTGCATTATTCCATATTTTTCTTATATATTTGCTACTTCTCGAACCTCTTATTGCGAGGCATCACATAGTTAAGAAGTATGATATATGATTATGGTCATCCAATTTTCATTATTTCTACAAAAAGTGACGCAGCTAACTTTGTGTGTTGGCATCACAAAATCAAGGAGAAGTTCAAAATGGGAAATATACTTATGTTACCTGTAACGACAAAGTAAATACATTTAACACTCTATGGAGATTTGACATAGGTTCATGTTTTGACATAACATGACATCATAATATCTAAGACCAAAGAAGATTGTAATGTTGAAGTCAAAAGTTAACCTCAAACATACTAGATACTTTGCCACCATAAGACGTTTTGAAGAATTATCATGAAACTTAATAAAGGTATCACGATAAGAATAAAAATCAAATTAATAATATAAAATGACTGCAACAAAAACAATTGCAACACATCGTATTTCTTGATACCATCAAATTGTGATTCAAAAATCAACGCTCTGCCATACATAGTTTTCTGAAAGAATATAAAATTTCTTCGAACAAAAAATAAAAGCACAAATAACAAAAAATAAAAAATTGAGCAACCCAGAACACAAAAATATAAGAACATTCCGAACAAAAAAAAACAAAAAATCCACCATTCATGCACGCAAGACTATTCAATCAAGAAATAGCAAGTTGCAAAATTTAATCCAAAAAAAAAATAATCAAGATGAAGAAACAACCGGATACAAATTTCAATTTTAATTATCAAAACCAAAAACAAAAAAATAAGTTTCTAACAATAAAACAACTCTACTTCTAATTTCACAACTAAAACCCCATTTTCTTCATAAAATCCTAAAATCCTAATTTTATTGCTTAAATGTGAAAAAAAAAAAAGAAATTTTAGGGTATAAAGACGAATCAGGTGAAAGAGAAGGCTAATGTAGGACTAGATTGACGGTGAGTAGCGTGATGGGTTGGTGAGCGATGGTGGCTACTACACGATTCGAGATGAGGTGAATTGTGAGAGTCGAGAGGCGCAAGCACGAAAGAAGAACGAGGCATGAAGAAGGAAGAGGAGGAAAAATTTTGACTAAGGTTTTGGCGTGTTGTTACTTTTAATTTTAATTATATTATATTATATTTATTATAATTTTCTTTTCAAATAGATGTTGTATATTAAAATACCAAAAAATAAAATAAAGACAAGAGTTTTTGGTCTAAATATTACCTTACAAATTAGTCTTTTTTTTTCGTCGAAAAAGATACACCTTGCTTGACTAATTTTTTTTGTCGTGACAAATGTATATATTTTAATGGTAGATGTTTATCACACTATTGAAAATTTCAAAACAAACCTTGACCCTACCAAAAAACAGGTTTGTGAGAAAAAATTAATTCCGTAGACATTTGTCTGAAATTTTGTAAAGAAAGTATATATTTCTTGTAGTGATAGTAATATTGTACAAAAATTAATTAAAGTTAAAATTAAATTATTTGCATAGATACATTATAATTAAAATACTAATAAATATATTATATAAAAAAAATTACTTTAATCAATTAAAATCAAAATTGGTATTTTAGTAATAAATAGATAGAAAAGCTAAAAGAATAATTTGAAAAACTACCATCTTACTGCTTCTCAAAATCTGCTGCTAGATGATATAGATTCTTTTATAATCATTTTTAAAAATTGACCAAACGCCTGATTGTTGAGACAATCAAAAGTTGGGTTCCAAATCAATCTTAAATTGACCCTAAAAAGTTTACTTGTAAGCAGCTAATTAAATACTAAAATAAACAATTTTATTGATCAAAATTATAATTAAATGACTTATTTTGACAATGAGGTAATACTTACTTTTAAAATAAGTAATTTCTAACATGAATTTTGTTGTGCAACTGTCATATAAAACACAGAAAGGTATACAGACAAAAGAACTAGTCTTCATGGTAAGGCAAAATCCATACATTTATATTTACAAACATTAGAATTTAACAAGAAAAATAAAAGATTCTAACAATATTGTTTATGTATGTGACTATCAGAAACCTAAAACCTGTTCCAAATGATGTTCAAATTCCTCAACTTGATAAACAACAAAACACGTCACCAGTAAGACTTGCAGTTAGCAACAATTTAGACTTCCACTCCATTTCACACACTCTTCACCCCAATACAGTAAAACCCAAATGATAAAATTGTCACCCAAGAAAAACCAAACCAAAAATGGAGCTTTATGCGAAAAACCACATCTTGATGAAGATTGCCAGACCCATTTGCAGGACAAATGCAGAAATAACCACTACTGTAACTCCACTCTCCTGTATATAAGATCTGAGGTTCAAAGCAACAAAGCTGGCTGATGCACTGCCAGCAATTAATATGATAGTCCATCGCAGAAACTCAAGTGGAATAACCAACAGAAACTGAACATATTCGAGGAAACAAGTCAGATAACCACATTACTAATTTAAATTACATTCAGGAGGAGACAACAGAATATCATAACCAAATAAAAACCTTCTACGCAATGCAAAATCAGCATGTGATTCATCAGGGTCAAAGACACATGTAGCAATGGTTCACGTGATTGTCAAACATAAAGCAAGCAACTGCAGATTTCAGGAACCAAAGAATCATGTGTTCACCAAGATAAAATACCTAGCACCAGTGATTTAACATAACCTTGAGCATATACTGAAAAATCTAATTACTTGATTATCTGTTTGGTTAAGGTCGAAGAAGCCAAGTCTAACTCCTAATAAACTTGGGTCGGTTATGTGAATTCTATTTCGCCACTGTTGATCCAGCCCATGTCATTTGAAAGGCCTATTGAAATCAAATCTTTTGCAACCACTTTATACCATCTTAATTTTCTCTGCATCTCTCTTCTAACATATACTACTAAGATCATTTCATCTTGTTAGTCTTGTGGATAAAAACTTCTATAGGTCTATGCAACACATACTCCAACTATATCAGACATTCTACCCTCAATTATCCTCAATTAGCATCATTCCTACTCAACATATATCTTTATTTTTATTTTATCCATTTTATTGCCACATCTCCATGTCAGTATTCTGCAATTTTCATCTTATGGACATTTTGTCCTTTAATGACCAAACATTCAGTAGCATAAAATATACCTGGTATAATAGAACTTGCCTTTTAACTCGATAGGTGTCTCCTAATGACATATATCCCTACAGCACTTCTCCGCTTTGTCCAACTCAGTGTAATTCTATGCATTATATCCTCTTGAGATGCTCATCTTTTAATTATTGAACTTAAATATATGAAACAATCACTGTTGAGATAACGTCATCCTTAATGAGATTCTATTATCAATCTTACTCCTATTCAACTAAAATGCCAGTACATTTATTATGTCTTAATTTTACTTCTAAAACCTTTAAATTTCAAATTGTGTCCTCTATTGTTGTGACTTAGATTTATACCATCCTAGTATCACCAACTAAAACTATATAATCAGAGAATAACACGTACCAAGAGACTTCAGCTTGGATATATCCCGTAAAATCAAATTAAAAAACTCTATCAACTACATATTCTACATTTTCATTGTTTCTTACATCAGCGTATGGAATGTAATTGATTTGGTCAGAATGAATAGACAGCAATATATAGCGCATATTACAAACTTATTAGCTCATTGTCCCATAAAATTAGCTCCATTGAACTTATGGTGGTAGGATCACGGTGTCCAATCTTATAAGAGAAACTACTATGATAGATTTAAGGTGCATAAAATCATAATCCCTTCAGAGATCAGTGAGTTAATAGCAACAGAAACTCGAAGAGGCACCTTCCGAAAAAAATAGTTTGTTATCGGTAGAACATGTAAAATCATTTGACATTCTAACATATAGTTGGTAGCTTTTCTTGTTGCAGAAATTAGACAAAACCAGGGAATTGAATGCCCTATCACTAATTTGTAGGCAAAACAAAGACAGGGCAGGCACATATACTTACAGAGCTTAGAATGAAAATGAAAAGGGAATATCCCCACAAGCACCAAAAGCGTATAAGGCTTGCATTTGATCTCAGGTACTGAAGCAAAAAGTAATATGCCAGTGGTACTATCAGCGATAACCGTATATGGAGCAAGCTGCCACATTTACATAACTGACGTCAAGGCCCACGAAGTACTGTGATCACTTCTTCTATGCATTAGGTAGGTAGCACAATTTCCAAGGAGGCAATCAAAAATACCAATGTAGTGGAGATCCAGACAAGCCCATAGCTAAAAGAAGTGGAAAAGAAAAAGAAAAAGACAAGTCAGGGGAAAAGAGCAGCAATGCCGGACAGATGAAGCCATAAAGTGGAAAATGAACATGAAACTATAACAGGAGAACCAGAACGAAAACGAGAATGGTATAGATGCTATCTGTGAAGTGCATATCCAACAGATTTGAGATCAATAATATCCCCTTTCCTCTATTCTTTTCTAAAGCTTCCAGAAGATATTTCAGTATTCTTTTATATTTTAATTGTTTACTTTAAATTTTCTGCCTAATCATCTTACGTGAGACAAACAGTCCTTTTCTGTTTAGATTTTAGAATAATTCTGGTTGTCCATGGCATAGAGAAATAGCCAAACTAGGGATGGCAATTGGACCGAGCCGCCTGTGGGGCGGCACAGCCCAAAAAAGCCCGGACAGGGCCGAGCCTCCCTCTTGAAACAAGGGTAGAGCTGGCTCGGCCCTTGATTAATACAGGCTGGCCTGTTGGACCAGCTCGTGGACCGGTCCACAGGCAGCTAGTATAAAATACTACATTTGAAAAACAAATGCATTTAAAAAGAAAAAAATAATAATGAGCCAAGCTCGTGGACCGGCCTGGCTCGGCCCATGTCCGTTCTCGACTTTTGGAGATGGGCCCAACCCAGGCTGGACGGGGCGGGACGGGCCGAGCTGGGCCCTTGTTGGCATTGGCCGAGCCTATGTCAAACTATGTCACAGGGAGGGGAAGAAAGAATTACATATTACGAAGATGTGGACTTAGAAAACCTCTACCCCAGCCCGAATTGAGACGAAAATTTATACACTTTTTCCTTGCACACTTTGCACGTCTTCTATTTCTTGAAGACTAAAGTGTCCGGCCCTAACACAAAACTCCATTGAAAGGTGTGATACTCTGATTAGCACAGCAGTAGAAAGAAGGCCAGAAAATGCATACCTTTAATCATTTAAATCGTAAAGATACTGTTTTGTCATCACTTATTATTTCATCCTCAACTCTCAAAGCCCAATCACTTCTTTACACATAGAAGTATGGATATGTACTTCAGTAATAATAGATTGATGCCATTCTAGAATTTATAATCACTCAGGAACATGAGAAAGATCATAGGCTTCATCAAATAATTCTGGAAAATAAAAATCCAAAATTTAATCTTAAGCAGTTAATGTTGGCAGCTAATTCCAACAAAATATCTACAGTAGGATGGAAGTTGTCAGCACTAATAAAAGTACTACAAACAAAATTGGAAACTAGAAATGATCCATGGGAAAAACAAGACCACAACTGTTAGACCGTATCATCAGTAACATATTACCACGGGTAAGAAACAGTACACTGCAATCTCATTTGCAGCACATTTATAACATGCTTGGACAGCATTTGAGCTGAAAAAATTAAAAGGTAAAATTTTGAGAAATTGAGCTGAAAAAGTTCATTGAAGTGCGAACTATCCCCAAATTTACATGTAATAAATTTGGAAAGTGGTCTGAGTAGACAATTTGCAGCTATTGACTACTGTAGACAACTATATCAATATGTGGTTGGAGATGAACAACAAGTGTTTTCAACTTTCAAATGAAGAAATGAAACAAAATTGACCATTCCAGCAAACATCGCAACTTACAGGTCTGGGTTGGCATCAATCTTGCTGGAAAAATCTCCACTTATAGGATACAAAGAACTGATCAATCTGTTCAACACAAGGTCCGTATCTACATTAAAGTATTGTGTGTAAGAAGAGATACTAAACACTCCTTTCCATTTGTTTGTCGACTGTTGTGCATCTCCATCTGCATGAATTATCAGGTAGCATGTAAGTAGCTGTTTAAGCAAGAGTATTTCTTCATTGTTGGAATCATCTGGATATCTCAATACAAATAAAAAGGTTTGGTGATAATAAAAAGACAAAATAGGCGATACTGCACATTCCTTAATGTGCATATCAAAAGTCTGGCTTACAGTGAATGTCCTTTGTTAATTAGGAAGTATAGCATTCACCACAATCTCAGGTGAATGAAATATATTTCTATGTTATCTATCATTTTCATTTCAAGAAATAAATAGTTGGTGAAACAAATAACAAGCAACATGTCCTTCGATGATATGGAAATGAAGTTCAATGGCACTACGAATGTCATCCAGAGATAGCAATCCCCTTTCCCAGAAAATTTATAAATATATATCAAGCTGGCCATCATATATTCTAGACAAAGTTTTCTGACCAACAATTTTATGCTCTGCCGTTTTCAAATTTGTGATTTTGGAAAGTTGAAATCATCTCAAGATTCTTCAGTTCTAGCCTAAGAAGCACGGACACTCCACCTCCACGGCGTGTTGGTGTCGGACACGTATCGGACACCGACACATATCGAACACTTCGTTGAATATTTGTTTGGGGTTTAGAAAAATAGATCAATCTTTATAGGTCGGTCAAGATTTTAAATGGACTAATTATGTGTTTGTTAATATTAAAATGGGTAAATCATGTTTTAATATTGTTTTTTATGCAACAAGTATAGAAATTTTATTTTCTTTAGGCTATAAAGTTAAAAAATTTAATTAAAAAAATTTAATCAACGTGTCGACGGCGTGTCGGTGTCGGTACTTTTCAAAATCACAGTGTCAACGTATCCGATCGTGTCGTGTCGGACACACATATCCGTGTCGGTGCATCATAGGTTCTAGCCATCGCAATATTTTTAAATCGTATATTTGATTGACAAAAAGATATTTCAAACAATAAAAATTAAAAGTGAATATTTTCAATTTGGATAGTTGCCAGAGAATTATTTTTAAAAAATTAATTCCGAGGAAATCTTTATGGCGTCTCAGTGCGTAGATGGAAAATGTTGTACCAATTTTGATACTTATGCCGTCTAGGAAATATTTTTGTCTTTGTCGGAGATACATTGGTCCAACGATTATTCTGCCTAATCGTGTTGACTTTCCATGGAAATTATTGTCAACAATTGGCACTGAGTGTATGAGAAAGCAGAAGAAATGATGCATAACTCTCTGTACATTACATATGGCAAGGAATAATGACAATTCCGTTCCAAATGTAAAGTTAATGTTTTATCTTTAGATTCATTTTTAATTAAAATTTTAAAGTTTTGCGGATTTATTTTCTAAAGTTATTTATGTCAAGACTCTCGAGTTTTGGATCAAAAACCAAAATTATCGAAGGGTTTAATTTCTTTAGATTTAAAAAAAAAATTTAAAAACAGGACGGTGTTTGTTTAGAAGTGCGACTTTGTGGGCTGGCGGAAAAAAAATTTTATTAGAAGAAAAAGACATTTCAATAAGGATTTAAATTGGTATCTCGAACTTAACTCCATCGGGAAAATTTTATAATGAAATTTTTAAATTATTTGAATATGAAGATTAAATGTTTGAAATGTAATAGGAAATTAAAATTTATAAAAGCGTTTACTTTAAATTTAATTGTACATTTATTTCAGAAAAAAAAAAACTTTACATATCTAAACCGAGAAACCCTTTTGGATTTTCGAGAACGCAAAATTGAAAGGTTTTTAAAAGGACCTAAAAGCTTTTTAAAATTATTTAATGGCAAATGCCCCTCCTTTTCCCCTTTTATGGGATATTCAAGTTAATGAAAAAAAAATTTTCAAGTTTACTTTTGATTTGATGGTCAAAATTAACCTAACTAAAGTTTTTGAAATTAATAAACTATGAAAGAACCCAAATGTTGCTAGAAAAGGGAACAAAATTAAAGAGGCAGAGAAAAAAATGGCCAACTTTTAGAATGAAATTGGTTATTTGAAGGGACCCAAACCCCAAAACGTTTAGGATGAAAGACGGAGGTTTGAATTCGCACCCAGGCTTTTAAAGATTTAGGAGAAATTTAATCCCGAAATTAGGGAAATGATTGAGCTTTACCCGCGTTATCGATTTTTAATGTCAATTGAGAAAAAAAGAAGCCAGTTTTAAATATTTTACCCTGGGAAATTTCGAAAAACTTTTGGAAGGGATTTAAAATCAGAAACTTTTTTTAAAAAAACAAGGGTGGACTTGATGAAAAAGTAACCCCTTTTTGGTTTTTTGAAAAAGAAATTTTTCAAAGGATTGAGGTTACTATATAAAAATTTAAAAAAACTTTTACTTAGGATGCAATTTTTGAGTTTTCGGATTTGAGAAACGGGAGCAGTAAGATTGACGGGAAAAACCGGACCTTTTGTTTAAGTTTTTAAGGAAGGGGGTTCCAAAAAAGGGCCCAATTTTTGGAAGTTAAAGGAAAGGGTATTATTCGATTAATACCAAAGGGGACCTTTCTTTGAAGAAAAAAATTTTCGAGGGATTTCTTATCGGGATTAAAAAAAACTTTAAGGGTAAGTATTTTAGTTGAAGAAAATTTGAAATCCCGGGCTAAATTCAAAGATTTGATTAGGATCCAGGTTTAAATCAATAGTGGGAAAATTCAAAGGCCCGGGTTTGGGGTATAAAGATTTTAGAGCCGTTTGGTTAAAAAAGGCTCGGGGAGTTTTATGGGATTAAAAATCCAAAAATAATACCCGGAAGATTTTTTAAATTTAAACGAAATTTTAAATTATTAAAGGGAGGAACATTGGAAAAAGAATTTAAAAGAAAACCTTTGGAAAATTTTAAAGTTAAATTCGGGTTGGAACCTATTTTCTTTGGAATTGTGTCCAAACAGAATAAATGGACTTTAGTAAAAAGCATTTGAACGAGGCCAAATTTTAGAATCTAAAGGGGTTTTGAAATTTTAAAAGGTTTTTGGACTTTTCCCCTTTTCCCGGGAAATAAAGGGAATAAAAGTTTATCGGACTAAAAATTATTTTTGGGAAAATTGAAGGAAAAATTGTTAAAACGGTTTTGACAAGAAAGGAGAATTTTGTAGTTGTTAAATGGGAACAGGCGGGATTTTGTATTTAGCAAAAGGGCGGGAGTAATTTGCGAAACATCGGCATTTCCCTACCTTTCGCAACTTCTAGACTTTGCGGTATGTTAAAAATTTGGAGGCATTTCATGCGGAAAGGGTTACTCTATTGGGATCTAAGGGACCCGATTATATTTTCACTCAAAAGATTGAAATAGGAGATCAATTAGAAAGGATTCGATTGTGAAATCACCATGGGAAAACTTGGTGCTTAAAATAGGAAAACAACAGGACAAGCAAGTTGGGAAAGAGAACCCCATGGGGAATTTGAAAGTTAAATTCGGGATTGTGCCCAAACAGCCTTGGGATTGATTGAAAACTCTTTGCGGATTAAGAGTAAAAGGGTGATCGGGTTCTTAGTTTACGGAATAAAGGGAAGGATTTAAAAGAAGTAAACTTAGTTATCGGGGCCTTTTGAATTTTAAGAATTGGAAATGAGATTTTGGAAACTCACCTATCCTTATTTCATCCGGGAAGTAAAATGTAGTGACTTAAAACTTTTTGGTAAAAAATGAAGGAGGAGAGCAAATATGTAAAAGTCGAATCCAAAAGGGCCGAACATCGGGAGGGGATTAGAACGTTGGAGGTTGAATGGAAATAACATTGCGAGGAGGGTATTTTGAAGCGAAAATTAATTTGGGTAATTTTACCGATTAACGTGGCCCATTTTATATTTATTTTTATGGAAATTTGCTTGAGTTAAAAAGTGGGAGGTTACTTGTCCCGTTCAATTGTATAATGGAAATTATTAATTTTGGAAATTTATCCTATTATAAATTGAAATTTAGTAATTTTATCCTAAAGATGGACAATAGGGGAGATACAAACTTTGGAATGGTTGTTTTTTTTACTTGGAAAAAATTACCTTTAAGAGTTTCATTTAAAGACTCCATCCCTATTGGGTGGCCTAAATTTTAAAATTAATCACCCGTTCATTGGGATGAATTGGGGGAAATTTGGGCAAATTGTTCAAACGACAAGAATTGAAAGATTAAGTTAGTATAAGAAGGCCGAGATGGCGGAAAAGTTATGCGAAAAGAATAAAAACTTTGGAATTTTAGGGAATAAAGTTCTTAAAGGTTCCCGGATAAATGGAGTACTAGTTCGGTAAAAGGGTAAACTTGAAAGTATATGGTCCTTTTAAATTTTAAAAGATTGGGAATTTACGGGTTATTTTGACAATTTGGATTTACATATGTTTTCAAATGATTCAAATAAAAACCCCTTGGTAAACCCTTTTAAATTGAAGATGATTATAAAACCCTATGTTTATAGGAAGGTCCAAAACCCCAAAAAGATTGTTGAACCATTGAGGGGGAAATTGGAAGGAGAAATCACTTTCCCCATTCCGAATATAAATTTTGACAAAATTATTTTAGGGGGAAAATAATATCTAAATAAACTTTTAGCCGTTAAATTTGAATATAAAAATTTGTTTTATCCAAAATTAAGGACCAATTTGGAATAAACCAAATAGTTTGGGAACGAATTTACCTTTTGTCCACAAATTGCATTTATTTTAAAAATTGAAAATTTGCAATCTTTTATCTAATTTTTAAAGTGGGATAAATATAATGTATATCGTTTAAATTTTGGATGGCCTTTAAGAAAATTGGTTGAGACTCAACAAATCCCTTTAAATAGGTTGTTTTTTTCGAGATAAGAATTTAAGATAAGGTTTATCTTTTAAAGGTTTTTTTTCAACCGGGCCTTGAACACAGGCAGCTAGTATAAAATACTACATTTGAAAAACAAATGCATTTAAAAGAAAAATAATAATGAGCCAAGCTCGTGGACCGGCCTGGCTCGGCCCATGTTCCGTTCTCGACTTTTGGAGATGGGCCCAACCCAGGCTGGACGGGCCGGACGGGCCGAGCTGGGCCCTTGTTGGCATTGGCCGAGCCTATGTCAAACTATGTCACAGGGAGGGAAGAAAGAATTACATTTACGAAGATGTGGACTTAGAAAACCTCTACCCCAGCCCGAATTGAGACGAAAATTTATACACCTTTTCCTTGCACACTTTGCACGTCTTCTATTTCTTGAAGACTAAAGTGTCCGCCTAACACAAAACTCCATTGAAAGGTGTGATACTCTGATTAGCACAGCAGTAGAAAGAAGGCCAGAAAATGCATACCTTTAATCATTTAAATCGAAAGATACTGTTTTGTCATCACTTATTATTTCATCCTCAACTCTCAAAGCCCAATCACTTCTTTACAAGAAGTATGGATATGTACTTCAGTAATAATAGATTGATGCCATTCTAGAATTTATAATCACTCAGGAACATGAGAAAGATCATAGGCTTCATCAAATAATTCTGGAAAATAAAAATCCAAAATTTAATCTTAAGCAGTTAACGTTGGCAGCTAATTCCAACAAAATATCTACAGTAGGATGGAAGTTGTCAGCACTAATAAAAGTACTACAAAAAAATTGGAAACTAGAAATGATCCATGGGAAAAACAAGACCACAACTGTTAGACCGTATCATCAGTAACATATTACCACGGGTAAGAAACAGTACACTGCAATCTCATTTGCAGCACATTTATAACATGCTTGGACAGCATTTGAGCTGAAAAAATTAAAAGGTAAAATTTTGAGAAATTGAGCTGAAAAAGTTCATTGAAGTCGAACTATCCCCAAATTTACATGTAATAAATTTGGAAAGTGGTCTGAGTAGACAATTTGCAGCTATTGACTACTGTAGACAACTATATCAATATGTGGTTGGAGATGAACAACAAGTGTTTTCAACTTTCAAATGAAGAAATGAAACAAAATTGACCATTCCAGCAAACATCGCAACTTACAGGTCTGGGTTGGCATCAATCTTGCTGGAAAAATCTCCACTTATAGGATACAAAGAACTGATCAATCTGTTCAACACAAGGTCCGTATCTACATTAAAGTATTGTGTGTAAGAAGAGATACTAAACACTCCTTTCCATTTGTTTGTCGACTGTTGTGCATCTCCATCTGCATGAATTATCAGGTAGCATGTAAGTAGCTGTTTAAGCAAGAGTATTTCTTCATTGTTGGAATCATCTGGATATCTCAATACAAATAAAAAGGTTTGGTGATAATAAAAGACAAAATAGGCGATACTGCACATTCCCTTAATGTGCATATCAAAAGTCTGGCTTACAGTGAATGTCCTTTGTTAATTAGGAAGTATAGCATTCACCACAATCTCAGGTGAATGAAATATATTTCTATGTTATCTATCATTTTCATTTCAAGAAATAAATAGTTGGTGAAACAAATAACAAGCAACATGTCCTTCGATGATATGGAAATGAAGTTCAATGGCTTTCTGAATGTCATCCAGAGATAGCAATCCCTTTCCCAGAAAATTTATAAATATATATCAAGCTGGCCATCATATATTCTAGACAAAGTTTTCTGACCAACAATTTTATGCTCTGCCGTTTTCAAATTTGTGATTTTGGAAAGTTGAAATCATCTCGATTCTTCAGTTCTAGCCTAGAAGCACGGACACTCCACCTCCACCGGCGTGTTGGTGTCGGACACGTATCGGACACCGACACATATCGAACACTTCGTTGAATATTTGTTTGGGGTTTAGAAAAATAGATCAATCTTTATAGGTCGGTCAAGATTTTAAATGGACTAATTATGTGTTTGTTAATATTAAAATGGGTAACTATGTTCGGACCATGATTTGGAAATTGGAAAAGGAGATCTGTCAGCCCTTTCCCACAGGCTATATCCAGGAATTTTCATATGATTTTGTATCTAACTAAGTTTTATCTTTTAACAGGGGCAAAAAGTCATGAGTCATAATCCAATAATGTTTCCACTTTCCTCCATTCGACGGTGCACATATTTGTAGGATATAGGCAATAGCCATTGGTGTTTCAATACATGAATCATGCACCAAAATTCTTGGCAGACTCATTTTGTTCCAAATCATGAATTAGCAAACGAACTTTGATAACAAACTAGTGTTCAACTATAATTGCCAAACCAAACAAACAAATATCATTATTAAACAAGTGACAGAAGTGCTAGATGCTGTTAGTTCTCCATGTTCCCTATAAGTATGTGTCATAACAAATATAGATGATACTACATACCACTGGTACCACCGAGATTTTGATATCCGGGCCCTGCTTGCACTATTATTGGGAGGAAATATTTGCAAATTTGCACCAGGAACTGCACAGAATCCAACATTTAAATAGAAAGGTGCATTGTTCAAGAGAACTGAGCAATGAATATAAAAGAATTATTATAAGATCTCATACCCTCTTGTTTAGTGGCTGTCTTTTCTTCACTAACAACAGCCTGCACATATGTAACAAATTTATAACAGAGAAGAATACGTAAATATACTAAAAAACCTCTTAAGTTTATAACTGTTTGCATTTGGTTTTCAAGCCTATGAACTTATGAAGCATAATTAAATTAATAATTTTTTTAACACGAGAATTCCCTAGGAAACTTAAGAGGCATCACAAACTGAAAGGGGACAAATCAAAAGAGGGGCGGAAAATTCAAATAAATTCAAGATGAAGTAGCACTTGTTGATTTCAAAATTTCTGTCTATTAAGAGCCCCATTCCTGCTACTCAGTTACAATGTGATATTATAGTCAACAATCAATTAAGGAAACTGAAAATAATATGAGAAAGTGCTTCTCATCACTTAACAAAAGAAAATGCTCTAACCATAGTCCGAAAATCAGCCATAATAAAATCACTTGGGCACTGAACCTTATCACCTCAGTAGCAAAATTGATTAAATTAATAAAAATACTTATCATATGAAAATGACCTCTAAGCTCGTATGACTCTAAATGATCATCTTCCAGGTAATACTCTCATTAAACGCGTCACCAAATAATTGCTTTATCAGGAATTTTACTTCCAAAACTAGCATTAACTTAAAAAAAAAAAAACAGAAAAGAAATGTCATCATAAATGAGTCCCCGTAACACTTCAAATTTTCCACATCAGCTCCATATTTTCAGAGCTTCCGTATAGAACACTATAAAAAGTAAAAACGAAACCTTCCCAATTGAATAATTAGATCGCAATGGAATCAAAAATTTCATATCAAAGCCCTTTCCCCAGAAAATTCGCCCAAAATTACGATCAGACAAAAAGAAGTTATGGAGACAAGCATATGAAATCACTTATAGTACAGTAATGGTTATGAAATGTGGACAGAGTAGTGTACCGGGACTGAGCCAAGCAAGTGGCTGGTAGGAAGACTGCTGAAAGACTCGTCCATCGGAATCAATTTAAGAAAGGAGAACGATCGAAAAAGAAAGTGCAAGAATTTGCTTCAGATCGTCATTTTAGTCTGATTAAAATTGTTGGTTGCAGCAAAGCTTGAGGTGTTTTCTCGAAAGTTGAGTGACCGTCAATCGAGAAGTGCCCTAAATTTCCATTTCTCCAATGCTTTGTTGGCAAGGAATACGTGAAGGAAGGGGCTAATGGAGGGACGGAGAGACTGACAGAACAAGTCAATTGAAACGCGCTTTTATGTTTATCTATGCGAGTTCATAATGTAAAGTTCAACCAGACTGCAATTTTCTTTTCCAAAATGATAACGTTAAAAGGAAAAAGGAAATTGAGGACTAATTTGTTGAAGTTGGAAAATGACACTCTACTTTCTAAGCCAACTTGATGTTAAGAATTTAAGTTAGACGTGACCGAAATCCGAACTAGATACAAAAACCGTAATGTAAGACGTGTTTGTAAGTTCTTTTAGAAAGATATTGTTTATTATCGACCATTGAATGTCCGGAATCGTTGGACATTTATGTCTCCTATTTATAGGAAGATATGTGATGATTACATGTATTTAATGTCAAGCTTAGCATTAAATGCCTACAAGGCATCTCCTTTTTGGGTATTTAATGTGAAGTGACATCTCTGTGATGGGAGGCTGATCTGACGTCTGACACGTGAGAATACATGTCATACTGGTGACGTGAGCTTAATCGTAAGACCTGGATGGGAATGATCTCCGACCTGGAGTAAGACCCGCTTGGGATGATGTCCGACCTGGAGTAAGACCTAGATAGGAATGAGGTCCGACCTGGAGTAAGACCCGTCTAGGAATGAGGTCCGACCTGGAGATGACATCCGACTTGCTCTTGTAGCGCCGGTGAAGAATTAATTAGCTGATGTAACAGATCAAATTGGATATCAACAATTGCCTCCCAAGGCCTGCTCTTGACTTCAGTCATGAGTGGCCTTTAGTTCTGCACCATAGCTTTGGGCCGCTGATCGCATTTCGTGTGTGCACACGTGAGTCGACGCGATACTCTTGGCGATCAGATCTTTGGTTGACAAGTGGCACATCAATTGAAATAAAGAAAGCATGAAGGTAAGAGTCCCAAATGAGCCCCATTTCTCTCTATTTATAGAGAAGGAGATGAAGAGACAACAATAAAAGCCGCAATAATGACACGACGATGCAATGATGATGCTCCATTAAAACACATCCTCGAGCCTCTCTTCGTGGATGTTAGGTAGACCTCTCTCGTGGAGGTTGGGTAGGACCCGAGGTATCGAGTAGGACCTAATATATTGAGGTATAACCTCTTGGACGATAGTGTCCCTCTTCATGAAGGTTAGTTAGGATCTCTCGTGGAGGTTGAGTAAGACACGAGATATCAAGTAGCACCCGATATATTGAGGTAGGACCTTTTGACGATAGTGTCCTTCTTCGTGGAGGTTAGATTGGACCTCCTTCGTGGAGGTTAGGTAGGACCTAAGATATCGAGGTAGGACCTGATATATTGAGGTAGGACCTTCTGGACAATAGTGTCATTCTTCGTGGAAGTTAGGTAGCACCTCACTCTTGGGAGTTGAGTAGGACCTCCTTGACGATGGAACCATCTCTCTATAGAAGTTGGGTAAGACATGTTGTAGGTAGGACTTCTCTTTATGTGATTCGGTAAGACCTAAAGGGGTAGGACCTCCTTCTTGTGATTCGGTAGGACCTGAATAAGTAGGACCTCCCTAATGAGTGAACCCCCTCTCCATAGAGGTTGGGTAGGACCTGTTGTAGGTAGGACTTCTCTCATGTGATTCGGTAGGATCTCCTTGACGAATGAACTCCCTCTCTATAGATGTTGTAGGTAGGACCTAATTCTTGTGATTTGGTTGGACCTGAAGGAGTAGGACCTCTCTGATGAGGGAACCCCCTCTCCGTAGAGGTTGGGTAGGACCTGTTGTAGGTAGGACCTCCTTTATGTGATTCGATAGAATCTCCTTGACGAATGAACTCCTCTCCATAGAGGTTGTAGGTAGGACCTCCTTCGTGTGATTCGGTAGGACCTGAAGGAATATGACCTCTCTGATGAGGGAACCCCCTCTCCATAGAGGTTGGGTAGGACCTATTTTATGTAGGACCTCTTTCATATGATTCGGTAGGACCTTAAGGGGTAAGACCTCTTTCTTGTGATTCAGTAGGATCTGAATGGGTAGGACCTCCATGATGAGTGAACCCCCTCTCCATAAAGGTTGGGTAGGACCTATTGTAGGACATCCTTCGCATGATTCGGTAAGACCTGAAGGAGTAGGACCTCCCTGAGGGAACCCTCTCTACATAGAGATTGGGTAGGACCTCTTTTATGTGATTCGGTAAGATCTGAAGGGGTAGGACCTCCTTCTTGTGATTCGGTAGGACCTGGATGGATAGGACTTCCTTGATGAGTGAACCTCTTCTCTATAGAGGTTGGGTAGGACCTCCTGCTCTTGACTTCGGTCAGGGGTGGCCTTTAGTTTGTACTATTGCTTTGATCCATTATGAAGATTCTCACATAGCTAGATGAGGAAAGGAGGCTCCGCTTAAAAATAGAGAGAACCGGAGAAAAGATGAAGAGCTTGCTACGAATGAATCCGAGCTTCATGCTTTAGCACGCCGAGTGGAAGAAGAGAAGAGAAGGAAATCCAAGCTAGAAACTTTATTGGAAATGAGCTAAGCAGAACTCCGAGCTGTCCTAGAGAGGTCGGTGGACAAAGAAGAAGTCGTGCTTGAGTTCGTGTCCTTAGATGCAGACTTGGCCAACCAGAAGAAGGTTTACTTTCTCACTGTAGATGAGTTAATTGGCATTCGGACTGAGATATCTCTTGAAGGACGAGCTGGATGAGCTCAAGAAAACTCCAAATTCAATCCTCATTCTTCCGGAGAGGAAGATCAACCGAAGCGCCGGGACTGAGGTTGGCCTCTCTTAGCTTTAGACGATCATGTAATCTTTTGGCATTTCAAAACTTTCTTTCGTACTGTAGGAACTACTTTATTAACGAAAATTTCTTTTCTTATAGCTTTGTCTTTTATTTTTTGATGTGTTTAAATAATTCGTTTGACCTCAGAGTATAACTGACCTCAAACTTTGGCGGTTTGATCTCTAACTTTTGACCCAACTTTTGATGATCTTACTTTCTTAAAGCTCCTAGCTTGTTCAATAGCTGAGCTGTTCACTGAAGGTGTGCACATAGGACTTGTTTCATAATTTTAGTTGGCTTCAAGGCTGAGCTCTATACTTTTGGCGGAGGCCATTTCTGAGTTTTCATTGTTAAGTCGACCTTCTTAGACTTACATCGAACCACAACACATATGATGTTCGGAGTAGAATCCGAGTTGTGTAGGGCCTTTGTGTCCAAAGAAGTGTGACCTTGGTCACATCCTCGCCCGGACGTTGGTTTCTTGAAATGATATCGGCGAAGGCAAGACTTATCTTGATTGACGCGTGGGTCCGAGCTGCCAGGACCTCTGTGTCCAAGGTTCGTGACCATGGTCACATTCTCGCCTTCGACGTTGGCTTCTTGAGTGATGTCGCCAGCCGCAACACTTACGCCGATTGACATGGGTCCGAGCCGTAGGATCTTTGTGTCGAGGTTCGTGACCATGGTCACGCTCTTAGTTCGGACGTTGGCTTCTTGAGTTGATGTCGATGGCGCAAAGATTTACGCCTGATTGACGTGGGTCCGAATTGTGTGGGACCTTTGTGTCCAGAGGTTTATGACCTTGGTCACATCCTCGATTCGAGCGTTGATTTTTCGAGTTGATGTCGGCAAAGACAAAGATTTACTGTTGCTCAATGCGGGTCCGAGCCGTGTGGGACTTTTGTGTCAGAGGTTCATAACCTTGGTCACATCCTCGATTCGGACGTTGGCTTCTTGAGCTAATGTCGACATCACAATATTCTGCCGTCTCGGTGTGGGTCCGAGTTGTGTGGGACCTTTGTGTCGAAGGTTCGTGACCTTGGTCACATCTTCGATTCGGATGTTGGTTAGATTTACTAACTTTGTAGCCCCATTCTTCAAAAGCTGTGGTAATATTTTAAGGACCTTCCCACCTCGGGCTCTACTCAAAGCTAGTGAGAAAGGCGTCTCTCTCGTACTAGAGCGGCAAGTTGTGCGATAAAAACAAAGTATATTCGGAAGTTTTTCCGCCCAAGCATCCTTCAGCTTCATCCAATTGCGTCTTCAGTGTGTGTTTGATGATTTTCAACTCTTCACTGAACGGCTTCAACCTTGGCCAATGGTTCTGCTTCCGCTCATTTGGTGAAGTAGTCAGCATTGACTATAGCCAATTTGGTCCCGTCTTTTCTCGTGGGCTTTAGACCGATTAGATCAATCATCTATTTTGAAAAAAGCCATGGTCGAGGATCGAGGTCGGCTCTTCCGGGAGAGATCTAGTGATGGGGCAACCTCCGGCACTTGTCGCATTTTTAGACAAACTCGATAGAGTCCTTATTTAGTGATGGCGAGTAAGTATCCATACCTCAAAGTTTTATGTGCTAGTGATTGCCCCCTAGCGTGACTGCCACATACTCTTTCATGAACTTTGCAGAGGACGTATTTGCGCTTCATCTTTCCTTAAACATTTGAGTAGTGGAAGTGAAAGGCTTCTTTTGAATAGGATGTTGTCGATGATTTTCTGGCCTTCGCACTATCTGGGGACATCCTACCATCCTTAAAAATTTGGACGATTACGTCCATCCAATTGGGGTCTACTCGTGCGTGGTGAGCATGGGCTCAAGTTAGGTGATTGTTGGACTGCTGATTCTTTTGATCGGGATGCTCTCTAGTTCTTCTTTTCCTTCATTGGTAGTGAGTCGAGCTATGGCGTTAATGAGGTTATTTTGTGTCTTGAAGTTTTCTTTTGCTTAGCCTCTAGCTCGACTAGGCGTTGTTTAGCCAAGCGATCTTCGTGTCGGTTACGGGCTAGCTGACTACTTGTGAGTTAGAGATGTATCTAGAGGTGGCTTGAAAAGTTCGATAACGTGAATTAGGTACTCAATGTTTGTAGGGATCGCTTTCCTTACATGGGCACATGATGGAGCCGAGGTTTCTCCGGGATGCCTTCGATTGGAAGCTTGGTATGAGATCAATTTGTTAACTCTATTTTCTTCCGTGGTTGTGAGTTCTTGAGTCATAACTATAACTCATGTTGAATGTGTTTTAGAGATGAAGTGTTTAGGTGTGATGGGAGAGATTTACTTTGTAGAAATCAAATGCTAATCTTTTTGGTGAACTTTTAAAATATGTAGAGCCCTTTAGGGAGGCCCCTCTTTCTAGCGCCAAACTGTTGACGTTGGAAAATGACGCTGCACTTCCCAAGCCAACTTAAAGTTAAGAATTTAGGTTGAACGTGGCCGAATTGAACTAGATACGAGAATTGTAATGTAAGACATATTTGTAAGTTCTTTTTGAGTATGTTGTTTATTATCGGCCATTGAATGTCCGAATCGTTGGACATATGTCTCCTATTTATAGGAAGATATGTGATGATTACATGCATTTAATACCAAGCTCAGCATTAAATGCCTACAAGACATCTCCTTTTTAAGTATTTAATGTGAAGTGATATCTCTGTGATGGGCGGCTGATCTGACGTCTGACACGTGAGAAGACATGCCATACCAGTGACGTGAGCTTAACCGTTAGACCTGGATGGGAATGATCTCCGACCTAGTGTAAGACCCGTTTGGGATGAGGTCCGACCTGAAGTAAGACCTGGATGTGAATGATCTCCAACCTGGAATAAGACCTAGATGGGAATGAGGTCCGATCTAGAGTAAGACCCGCCTAGGAATGAGGTCCGACCTGGAAATGACATCCGACCTGCTCTTGTAGCGTCGATGAAGAATTACTTAGCTGATGTAACAGATCGAATTGGATATCAACAAAATTCTCAAACTATTATGTAGTGTGGTTATGAGTCTTTAATCTTTAAAAGTGAAGTTTTAAAAGTTGAACCTGTTACGCACCAATCCCACCTGGCAGTCCGCAGCGCCACATAGGCGTAGCCGAGGTGGTCTGGGCCGAGCCTAACCCTTCTCCGAGGCGGTCCAGGGCCGAGGGGGTAAATTCCGAGGCTTGGGATGCCGAGTAGCTTGAATAACCAACCCCAGTTGCGTGCTAAGAAAGCCTCTCTCCAAACTTGCCATTCAATCTTGAAAAGACGATGGGATCTGCTGCCATCGACTTTGTCGCGATCATAAGCCTCTTAGCTTGCGGCCGACGGTGACTTTTTAATTAATGCTATTGACGTGACGCCAAAGATGTGACTCGAGAACCCTTTAGATGGAACCACGTGTCGCACATCGACGGGGATCATTCTTGTAGAATTTGCCTATAAATACTAAGCTTATTTCCACAAGAAAAGGAGGTTGGAAATATTACTCACCACACATATATCAAGCCCTCCATTCTAACTATTCTTAAGTGTCTTAACCACCTGGGAATTTGTTAATTAGAGGCCCTCAAGCTATCACCTCTACCTTAAGAGTGTCCTTGACCTTTTGTTATTCTTCGACCCGGCCCGAGGCTTATCTACGTGGTTGAATAAAACACGTGGCAGTCTTAGTAATAGGAAAAGAACACGTGGGCAGAGGTAGCGTGGGGATTCTGTTGGCAGCCATTTTCGGAGGTCAACAGAACCTATTTAAATCTATGAATCTAAACTCTCGTGTGATTGAAATCGTTGATGTAAATGTTAAAATTACTCTCGACTTTCACGTAGGAGACTTGAAGCTAGAGGTCAAAATTGTCAAACCACTTCACAACTCTTTTTAATGCTACTAAAAGTTGAGTGGAATTTTATTATTCAATTGATGTTTTGGTCAAGAGTATATTCACATATTTAAATATGATGGTGACCTAAAATCTCATTTATGAAAGTTGAAAATCCATAACCACCCATTCTACGGGCAAGGTTGGACAACCCAGTTGTAATTTTTTCAAAAAAAAAAAAAAAAAAATATTAGTCTAAGAATCTGTTTGGCACGGTTGTTGTGAGTAGAGCTTTTGTTGGTATAACCTTTTCAATAAAACAGTTTAGTTGTTAATCCAAAAAAAATTGAATATATGGCAAAAGTACTTTACAACATATTTATTTTTCAAACTCTAATAATTTATTATAAACAGTATTTATTTTCATCCCATAAAATCTATTCAAAATAAATTTAATTTAATTAGCAGTGCATTATTATTCTAGTACTTATCATATGATTTATTTTATAATATATTTTAACACGTCAGCACATGACTTATATATGACATTTCATACTTAAAAAAAAATAAAACTATACAAATTAAGATCAAATATGTTATACACCTTTCAAAAAGAATCTTTAAATATACAAATTAATGTATTATTTAATTGATATATTGATGTATATGATAATTTGGATATATTTGGTATTTTAGTAAATTAATAAAGATAATTTTGTTAATTTAAAATTTTTATTAAATACGCATTTCAATTTTCCGCAAAAGTTGAATGTAGAAATTTTTTTGGAAAAAAAAGTTTCTTAGTCAATAAGCACTTTTAAATAAAATAGTTTTTGCCCTGTAAAAAATTATCATGACAAAATCCATTTATATTCATAAAGTCATTTGATAAAATGTCATGACTTGGCTACATTATTAATCGAAAGAATAGGACAATTAGAACATTAAAAGTCAACGAAATTTAGATAAACTCTGAAACATCAGCCATCTACGACAATACTATTCTACCTTTTTGTAATATCATATAGAGCACTATAATTATTGCTTTTTGGTTTTGATACAAATTTTTTTAAAAATTTGAATCAAAATCATTCATTAATTTTAACCACATATTTTATCAACTTTTATCAAAATTTGCTAAAAAACTAATTTTTAACAAAATCGAATATACCCTTACTAAAACAATTTAAAGATTTTAGAACAAGTAAAAACAAGTAACCTTCCAATAAACTTTAGCATAGTTTTGATCTAATGCCTCCAGCAGGACAAGTGTTCCACACTCATTGAATGAGTGTAAAATAGGCATTTACACTCATCTAATAAGTGCATGACACTTCTCCTGGTGGATCCATCAAAATCTATTCCTTTTTTGTAACATTTCAAGTTTCATCAACACGGGCTTCTTTTGGTATGTATGTTTCTTCAATTGTAGACATGTCTGTTTGGTAGAGTTTAAAAGTATTTTTTTAAAAAAATTTAATAAAAATTGATAAAATGTGTAATTGAAAAATTGAGAATTCCATAAAATATATATTTTTAAAAAAAAAATTTAATTTTTTTTAAACTCTACCAAATACATATTATGTTTTTTTGGTTGAATCGCATACAAATACAATGGGGATAATTGCATCAAAGGTCTCCAACCTTTTAAAATCATTGAGGATATGCCAATCAACTAAAAAATAAACCACACGCCCTCAACATATGAAAAAATAGGCATCGTATGTCATTCTTCACACTTTCATCGGTTTTCTCCGTTAAAAAGCAAAATTGGACTACACGCACTACACTTCTCCAAAAAACCCGACTGAGAATAGCAGACGAAAATTCCACATTTTTTTTCCACTCCATGGAGGTATGCAAATTTTTCGAGCCCTTTTTCTCCGACGGTGGAATTCTCCATATCACATCACTCTTTTCATCCTCCATAGTGGAATTCTCCATATTTTAACCTCCTCAGGCGGTGGTGGTGGTGGTGGTGGTGGTGGTGGTGCTATTTCTTCGCCCTCCTTCTTTGGCTTCTCCGCCTCTGGAGCACGTGGGCACTCTTCCGCGATTAGTGATGGTGGGGGGTGGTGGAGTGACTTTATGAATTATAGTTTTTGGTTTGTTCAATAGCTTCAAGTTTTTTCAATTTTTTCAACCACTATTCTTCGGGTTCCGCAATTGTTGAGTGGTGGAGTGGTTTTCTTTCTTCATTTTTCTCCACTTTGGGGCTTCGCGTTAGAAACATACCTCTTCTTTGATGGGTTCACCGGAGCCTCTTCACAAGTTTTCTTCTTTTTTTTTCTTCAGGCTTTGATTCTTCTTCTTTTTATTTCTTCTCCTCGGGCTTTTTCTCCTCCTCCTTGCCTCGCTGGCGAAAGCAAGTGAATTCATGCTTGTTGAGTGCCTCCCGAATCAAGTGCTTGAATTCATCCAATGCATTCTTTTTCGGGTCAATAACATCATCAACCTTTTACTCTTCTCCTTAAAGGAAGCCGATTCACCTACCTTCTCTTCTTCATGACCGTCGCCTCTTTCTCACCTTCCACCACCGGTTTCTCAACCTTCTCCACCTCGGGGTTCTAGGCTGCATGCGGCCTTCCTTCTCTACAAGCTGCAATGCTGGGTGTCTCTCGCCACACAAACATCGATACCACAACCCCTTGAGAGGTTGATTTCTTGGTTTCTTCACCATTATAACACTTTTTTTTTTCTATTATCAAGCAATTTTAATAAAACAAGCCCAACACAAAAAAATGAAAGCTTTGTAGAATATCAAATGATTTGAAGAGAAAACATGGAAAGGGAGAAATTACAGTCACCTTTTTTGGAAAGAGAAAACACGTGTAGTCCAATTTTAATTTTTAGCGGATAAAATTGATGGAAAGTGTGAAGAGAGACATACGATGCCTATTTTTCCATACATTAGAGACATGTGGTGCTATTTTTTTTTAGATTAGAAATATATTCTTAACAATTTTAAAAAGTTAAAAACTTTTGATGCAATTATCTCAATACAATAATATCTAAACAGGTTGGAGGTGCTAGTCACGTTCAAAGTTACATTTTAGACGTAGGACATACGGGCGAATGAGAAAGTTGTCAAATTTTATTAGTTTTGACAAATAACAGTTTTAAATATTCTTATTAAAGCATGTTGAAACATGCCCTCCAACTACCTCAATTATAGTACGCACTGGGTGGCAGCTTTGGACCATTCTTCATCCTCTTACACTTATTGCAACAAAACAAAATACAGCATTTGCCGCCCCACACCGATGGCCACCACCAGTGCTTCTGTTTTCCCCCTCCTACACCTCCTCCTCCTTACTCTCCGCCCTTTTCCACCCATCTCCGCCACCGCCGCCGCCGCCGCCGCCTCCACCATGACTACCACCAACCCACCATCACCATACCTCTCCCCCACCACCTTTTTCCAGAACTACCAAAACATGCTCAATAACTTCATGATTTTCATCTACAACCCATCTAAACCATTCACTTTTCAAAACCCAACTGCATCTCTCTTCTACAGTTCCCTCCTCAAAAGCTCCTTTCTCACTCAAGACCCCAATGAAGCCCACCTCTTCTTCGTACCTTTTTCTCCCGACACGTCCACGCGCTCTCTTGCACGCCTCATCAAGGACCTCAGAATCAACCATCCATACTGGAATCGCACTCTCGGGGCCGATCATTTCTTCGTATCACCCGCCGGTATTGGTTATTCATCCGACCGGAATGTTCTAGAACTGAAGAAAAATTCTGTGCAGATTTCTGTTTTTCCTGTTACGTCGGCTAACTTTATACCGCATAAAGACATAACTTTACCACCCATGAGCCCATCCGCTCTCGTCATCTCCGCCGCACCGAAGAATGCTTCGACGACAACGTTTCTTGGTTACTTAAATGGGATGGAAAAACAGAGTCAAATTTAGTCGAAGAATTGAGGAAAGATGGTGATTTCTTGATCGATATCGAAAGAGACTCTTTAGATCATGTGGGGAATGTCAAAACAGTAAATTCTGCTTGCTTTTTACAGCGGTGACGTGGCGTGGATGGTGGAGGCGATGGCTCTGGGTTGCGTGCCGGTGGTGATTGTGGACCGTCCGATTCAGGACTTGCCGTTGATGGATGTTTTGAGGTGGTCCGACTTAGGTTTGCTGGTTGCGGCACGCGGCGGCGCTAAGCGGCTGAAGGAGGTTTTAAATGATGTGAGCGAGGAAAAGTACAGCGGAATGAGAGGAATGGCGTCAGCGGCGAGTAAGCATTTGGTGTGGAATGAGGAGCCTCAGCCGTTGGATGCATTTCATATGG
The DNA here is from genome assembly GCA_023638005.1 of Forsythia suspensa. Lineage (NCBI taxonomy): Eukaryota > Viridiplantae > Streptophyta > Magnoliopsida > Lamiales > Oleaceae > Forsythia > Forsythia suspensa. The sequence continues at coordinate 29,148,897 of CM042674.1, read as the reverse complement.
TGATTTATCAGCTGTGGCTCAGAAGGCACACGATTAGATACGCCCGGAGGAGTATTAAATATTAATGGGGTTATGAAAATATAAACATAATAATAATTTCGTAATTAGCATTCGAGAAAATATGTAAAATTGTTGATTATTTCCTGTAGTATATAAACTGCTGCTACATAATTCCTTTTCTTCCTCATTTCTTTTACTTTTGATCCCATCCTCTTTAAAAACTTTTAGTGCATGTTTAATAGTGTTAAAATTATTTTTTGACATGTTTGTAAATTATGATTCTTATAGAATGTGCGGATAATAAATAAGTAATAAATTGTGAATATAAAAAAAATATGTAAATAAAAATTATTTTATTTGTTTCATAAAAATATGTTTATTTCTATTTTTACACAAATTATAAAAATTTAATTATTATAATTAAAACAATAAATTTTATTTAAATTTTTGTTATATACTATTATTAAATAGCAAGATACATTAAATATGGATATATTAAAAAATTAAATATGCTATCAATAAAAATATTAAACCATAATTTAAAACATATGAATACAAAAAATACATATTATGAGACATAAAAATTATATTTAATTAGTTTAACCTGTTTAAACCATAAATTAAGTTTAAGCAAACTAGCTTGAATGGGTAATTTCCTTGACCTACTTCCAAGTTTGAACTTTTTTTCTTATTCGGATTTTCCTAACTTTTGAGAAATTAACAAACTTTATACATCCGGACAGTTTCGTGCGAAGCAACTGTTAAATTGAGTCCACTAAACCCTTTAGAAAAGTAATAATAAAAAAATTGAAAATTGGCGCAAATAATTTCTAACATTTGTCCTTAGTGTAAGAATGGTCATTAACTTTTATTTTTTAGCATAGCAGTTTCTAACATATGTGTTTTGGTGTGCAATTGGTCTTTATTTGATCAAAGAGATAAAAATGCTCATAGTTTTAATTTTAAAAAAAATCCAATTAGATTTTCAACATTTACAAAATGTGCAAATATGTCCGATATATTTATTAAATAATATTTAATTTAGTATATTAAATATATCACTATAGTCATGTCAATTAAATTTTTCATAAGAGATAAATGTTAAAATTATTGCGTTTTAGGTATATGTAATTGCTATATAATATGAAAATTTTGAGTAAAAGTTAAGTTAAATAAATAACAAAATACAGTATATAATTTTATGACATTGAACCAATCTTATTATATATATTTTTTTTGGATAATTTGTACTTTTGGTTTCTAACCTTTCAAATCAGAACAAATCTACCACAACCAATTTTTTTAGCACCAGGTATCTCTAACTTTTGAATTAATTGTAAATCAAGTCCCCAATTACGCTTACATTAAAATCTGCCGTTATGTCACTAGCGTGTATCTCACGTACTTTTATCCATCAACCAAGGCATCCGAAAATTTAAGGGCAAATTGGTCCATTCACAAAAATCCACATATACATTCTTAGCTTGCGTGGACTTTAATTTATCCTAAATTTGCTCATGTGTTCTTCTTCCTCTTCTTTCACTTTCAAATATAGAATGAAGGGTATATAGATGTGAAAATCGCATGGATCTAAAGACATTATGGACGAATGCAAACTCAAGTAGAATATTTTTTGTCTGTGAGGAATAGTTCTTCATACCTTGAATTTCTCATGATTTAAGTACTTGAAATCCTGAATTTTTTTGTGTAGAAAAATCATTGTAGATGATTTCCGTGGTATGACCCTCATATTTGTGATCGGGCAAAGCAATTGATACCCATGTTGTTGAATTCTAGGCGAACACATGAAATAAAAATAAATTAGTTAGAAGCACATGTTAAGAGATTGGAAGCAGATATGAAGAAGCTATAAACACATATCAAGTGCCTAGAAGGAGAAAAGATAGAACAAGAAGCAATAACAAATTGTAAGGTGTTGGTTGAAGAAAGAAAATCCCAAATGAGTTATTCTTGGATTTACTTAGTTGTAATTGAGATTATTTTAGCTTGGATTTCATGGTAGAGCTGAGGCAAAATTTGTAAACCCATTGTAATTATTGTGTTTAGTGGAATGTTTTCAAGATTATTGGTTTATTATGTTGGTTTTTGCAAATCAAGTTATTTCATCAATATCTTTCTTTAACATCCAATCCAAAAATGTATGGAACGTAGTAAGCTACTACTAGTGAACGTAGATGACCTATTTTGCAACAACATTTTAAATGTTGAGGACGTTAATTGCAAAAATTATTCAATGTTGGGAACGAAAAATGCAACTATTCGTAAAGGTTGGGGACGTATCATGCAACAATATGTAAAAGTTGGGGATCTGATTTGCCAAACGTTTGTTTCACTAATTATGTGTATATACTCATCTTCTCACTACATCAGATTTGCAAAACAAATGGAAGCATTTTGATTCAACACTTTCAAACAAATAGAAACAACGAAGACATTCATCATATTCATTCAAAACATGACAATATCATTACAATCATTCATTACATTCAAAAATATTTTTACTAGATTTTTTAAAACAACTTTACACCGTCCCAAGACTCTAAAATCCCAAAACAATCCCTCTCGATAATCATCCCAGCCAAAAGAACAACTCTCGTACCATCTGCAACCTTATTTTTTTGGCTCCAATGGCCTGCTGATGATGTCATCAAAAGCCAGAAAAAGCGAGAAGTAGGACCCTCTGAAAAAGAGTTTCTTTTGTTGGGAGAGTAATAAAGCTTGATTATTGGCTTATGGGGTGTCGAACTGAACCCTTCCATGGCCTCTGGACTTCTAGTTATTGTACTCTCCTCCATGACTATGGCGATTAAAAGATTAAGAGAGAGAGAGAGAGAGAGAGAGAAAAGTGTTTAGAGATTTTGGAAAAACACAAAAGTAAATTTGTGAGGAATTAAAGTCTATATAAGCTAGGAATGTGTGTGTATTAAAGTTAGACGTATTAGTTGATGGATAAAAGCGCGTGGGATACACGTTAGTGACATAATGGCAGATTTTAACGAAAATTGTGATAGGGGACCAGATTTGCAATTACTTCAAAAGTTGGAGATGTCTGGTGCTAAAAAAAAGTTATGGGTAGATTTGTTACAGATTTGAAAGGTTGGGTGACCAAAAGTGCAAATAACCCTATTTTTTAAACATAAAAATACTAATAAAAATTAATTTACATATTATGTATTCTTTATTTTAAAACGATAATAAAATCATAAATTAAAATATGAAGAATATAATTTGGTCTAATATTTGTAATTAATAAACGAATAGTTCAATTAAATAAAAATATTTGAGCATCAAGTTTGTGACAAAGTTATTTTTCTTTTTATGTTGTAACGATAAATTAAATTTTAAAATTTAAATAATATGATTACTTAATATTAATAAAATAATTTTAATTAACACGTTTGTTAATAATTATGAGCTTAAATTTAGTTATTTTATAATAATTAAATAAAATATACAAAATAATTTAGTATATTATCAATTTGTTAGTTTATTTTAATTTTTTTAAAAAAAATAAAAGTATCAAACTCATTTATATTTTTTGCAAATGTTAGGAATTCAATTAAAATTTCTCTAATTAAAAATAAGGACATATTTGTCTTCTTATCAAATAAGAACACATTCTTGACTAAAACATGTAAGTTAAGGACTTACATACCAAAAATAAAAGTTAAGAATTATTTCCACACCGATGGCAAAGGTTAAGAACCATTTACGCTAATTTTCCTAAAAAAAAAGAAAAATAGCACATAGCAATAACGAAAAAGAAAAAAAAACCACCACCACACACGAGAGTTTCATTTTTGTTTTTCAAATAAGAAGAGGCCTAGGTACATGAGCCAAAGAGAAGTTTCATAATAATAAAAGAAAAACATAGAAACCCATTTTCAATAAATACTATCTAAAACTTTCTCATTTTTATCAAAACATTTGATTTCTAATAATATTTGTCATGGTATGGCTTTCTTTCATTATTAATTTTTTTATCGTAAAAGAATTGTCTTTTATTTTTCTAGCATTCATATCTTTTAACACAAGGATACATGGCCTTATATAGCCATTTGTGCAGTTTGTTCCTAAAGACTATGACATAATCATGGTACATCTCATAATTACAAGAGTCAAATAAAATCTAATCACAACTAATTAGGAAATAATTATGACAATCTTCAACACTCCACCTCAAATTGGTGCATAGATATTTTCCATGCCCAACTTGTCTACAACTTTGTGGAAGACTTTACTTGATACTGCCTTAGTGAGAATATCAGCAAGTTGATCTCGAGATTGAACATGAGGAACTTCAACTATCTTTGCTTCCAGTTGTTCTTTAATAATATGTCTGTCAATTTTCACGTATTTTCTTCAATCATGTTGAACAGTATTATGAGCTATGTCACATGCTGCCTTGTTACCACAATATAATTTCATAGGAGATGTTGGTGAAATCTTCAGTTCATGCAACAATTATTTAATCTATAATAGCTCACACACACCTTTAGCCATACCTCCATACTCAACACGCACTAGATCTAGCCACAACTCCTTGTATTTTACTTGGCAATGTAACCATATTTCCTCCAACAGGCATTTAGTATCCTGTAGTTGGACGCCTATCGTCAATTGAACCAGTCCAATCTGCATCAGTATAGCCTTCAACAGATAAAGTATCTTCCTTAGTGAACATAATTCCTTTTCCTGGAGAAGACTTCAAATATTGTAAGATACGTGTTACCGCATTCATAAGTTCTTCACTTGGAGAGTGCATGAATTGACTAACAAAACTAAGAAAGTATGTCAGATTGGGCCTAGTATGCGCAAGATACATCAACTGTCCTAAAGCCTTTGATATCGTTCTTTATTTGCGGGGAATCTTGTCTCGAAATGTACCCGACTTGATATTTTCAAAGAATGGGTGTATCACTCGGTCTACAAGCTAGCATGCCAACTTCAATCAAGAAAATATAGAATATATTTCCGTTGTGACAAGAATATACCTTGTTTAGATCTTAACACCTCAATTCCCAGAAAGTACTTTAAAGATCTGAGATCTTTCATTTCAAATTCACGAGAAAGATAAGTTCGCAAGGCTTTCGTTTCAAAGAACATCATTTCATGTCACAATCATATCATCAACGTATATAATAAGCACCGTGAGCTTTTCTTTATTATGCTTTATGAAAAGAGTATGGTCGAACTACTCATTGATATCCAAATGCCTTTATTGAACTTGTAAATCTGTCGAACCAAGCTCGTGGTGATTGCTTCAAACCATACAATGATTTTCATAGTCTACAAACTTGTTTGCTTCATTCAACATGTAGCCTACATCCTGGGGGCAACACCATGTATACTTCCTCTTGGAGATTCCTGTGTAGGAATGCATTCTTTACATCAAATTGATGTAGTAGCCAATCAAGGTTCGCAACTAATGTTAAGAGAATAAGTATTGTATTTATTTTGGCCACTGGTGCAAAAGTTTCTGCATAATCAATCACATATGTTTGACCAGATCCTTTAGCCACAAGCCGAACTTTAAATCTCTCAATATCACCACCAACTTTGTATTTGATGGTAAAAGCCCATCGACATCCAACAAGTTTTTTTTCAACACGTAAATCAACAATCTCCCATAGTGATGGCAAAAAGTTCGTCGACTGGGTATGAATGGCCGGGCTCGGCTCGTAAAAGCTCGGCCCGGCTCGGACTCGGCTCGTCGAGACGAGGCAGTGCGAGCTAGGGCCGAGCTCAAAAAAGAAGAGGGCCGAGCTAGCTTGACTCGGCCAAAAAAATCGAGCTCGGCTCGTGGGCTCATCCACGAGCTCGGCTTGTTGGGCCCGTGGACCTGAGCCCACGAGCCCAAAATCACGAGCCACGGCCGAAATGAAAGCGTGCATTACACCATTTTTTTTTATTTTTTGTTTTTTAATTTCAATATTTTTCTATAAATACTCTTATTCTAAGGAGAATGGTTTTCAATCTTTAATTTTCAACATAAAATATACTCGATATTGTATTTTTCTCTCATTTTCAAAATTTTAACAAAAAAAAAAAAAATTTGAGGGCCGAGCCGAGCTCGTGGGCAGCTCGGCTTGGCCCGTTCGGCCCACGAGCTCGTGGGCCGAACCGAGCTTGCTTTTTGAGACGAGACGAGCCGAGCTCATATTTTATGGGCCGAGCCGGTTCGACTCGGCCCATTGCCATGCCTAATCTCCCATGTTGCATTTTTTTTAAGGGACTTCATCTCTTCGTTCATCGCTTCTTTCCACCTAGTATCTTTTATGGCCTCTTGCACACTATTAGGAACATGTACAGTAGATAACTGATTTACAAATGATTTACATGCCTTTGATAACCTATGGTAAGATATATAATTATTTAGTGGATATTTAGGGTTAGAATTAAGAACATGTTCATAACTAACTTTAGGTAGTCATCTTGTGGTACGATTAGGAAGTATTCAGAGTGGAGGTTTAGGTAGTCATCTTGTGGTACGATTAGGAAGTATTCAGAGTGGAGGTTTATGATTTACCTGAGATTTAGTAACCGATGATGACTCAGGATGAGTAGAAGTATCAAGTGGAGACAATTGTTGTTGCGATATATCTAGCTCAGCTATATTAGAATGATCACACGATAGAAGCTCAAGTGTTGTCGGCTCAATTACTACATCCATCTGTTGTGTTTTCAATTATGCTACTAGAAGATTGCAAGTCATCCGTTGATTCGTGTTCTGCAGTTTGGGTTCGAAGGTTCGAGCAAAAAGTGTGACTTATGTTCTCAGTTTGATAGCTAATGAACTACAAGTTAATACATATGTACATCTGGTGTTTATGTATGTCCATAGTAACATACAATTTGCGAGTTGGTGGGTGGAAACACCGATACCCTTTCTGTTGGAGAACAAAGTCGACAAAGACACATCAGAGAGCACGTGGATGGAGTTTATGGCGAGCATGATTTGGTATGTGTACAAAAGCGGTGCAGCCAAAAACTTTTGGGGACAAGTTTGGCATGGTGGTGAGGACATGCTACGATTTAATGTTTCAAGAGGTGTATGGAAGTCCAAGCTACGAGAGAGAATAGGATTTATCAAGTCGAATACAGCAATGAGTTATTCGCCCCCAATAATGAAGGGGTATATAGGCTTCAAATAGTATAGCTCGAACCATTTCCAGGAGATATCGTTTTTCTCTTTCCACAACTCTATTCTGTTGAGGAAAATATGGCCACGTGGTCTGATAAACCATGCCATGAAGATGAAAGAATTGCTTCAACTCATGATTGACAAATTCTCTGCCATTATCAATACGAAGCACTTGAATTGAAGTTTTATACTGAGTAACAACCATTGAATAAAATTGTTTAAATAGTGAGCAAACATCTTGCTTTATTTTCATCAGACACACCCAAGTCATGCGTAGTGATGGCAAAAATATCCGATCCGCCCCGAACCCGATGGATATCCGATCCGAATGGAGCGAAAAATACCGATCCGGTGGATCGGCAAGGCGGATCGGGCGGATATCCGTGATCCGCCACGGATCTCGGGCGGGCGGATCGGGCTGCCCGATCCGCCCCGCCCAATTAAAAAAAAAATGATTTAATTGTAAAAGATCAAAAATTGGGACTAGGACTGAAAATGCAATTTTAAAATTCCTAAACCTAATGAAATCAAAACAAATGAAATAAATCGATTTGAGTGAAATCACGAATCTCGCCTCTTCCCTCAACAATTTTAGATCTGCAAAGCAATGCTCAAGCAAGACTAAACAATTGTCTCTCGTCCAACACCGAAATTCTCCCCGCTTGAGACCTTGATACTGCAAAATAATAAATTAGCTATATTAAAACTGAAGCTTATTTGAGAAAGTTCAAAAGAGAGGATCGGTAAAATCATATGCAAACTTTCTTCGTCATGTGTTGTTCAAACATAGCAATGTGGACCACATATTTCAATTGATTGTATTCATCGGAAAATGAACAAATTAATGATTATTATCTTGTCCAATAATATTGTTGCAAACTAGACATACACCTTATGTAAATCAAAGGGCTCCAGTTGATTCCGGTTGTAGAAAAGAGCATTCATTCTCCATGTTAGAGGTTAACAATGTTTCAAAGAAATACTAAATATCGGTGACCAAATATGATTTACATACACCAAGATCCGGACCCAACCGATTTAATGGCTAAATCGATTTATTACCTTTAATGGCTTAATGTTCAAGTTCTTAATATCAACAGAAAAAATAAAATTCATTGGCAAAAAAAAAAAAAAAAAAAAAAATATTACGGATCGGATACGGATCGAGATCCGATCCGCCCGATCCGTGTCCGATCCGCCCAAAAAATGGCGGATCGCGGGCGAATTGGATCTCCTACAATTATTGCGGGCGGTTTGGATCAGCCGATCCGCCCGATCCACCCTGTATCATCACTAGTCATGCGACTATAATCATCAATAAAAGAAAAAACCATTGTGCCCCATTTAGAGTTAGATATTTTGCAGGACCTCAAACATCAGAATGTATAAGCATAAATGGTAAATGACTTTTATTCAAACTTAGGAGAAAAAAAACACGGTGGCTTTTTGCCAATTCACAGGTTTCACATTTAAATAATGATGGAGATGTGTTTGAAAATAATTTAGGAAACAAATGCTTTAAGTATCCAAATGAAGCGTGCCCGAAGCGCTTGTGCCACAACCAAATATCAGAAGTAGATGCTGAACTAGTAGCTGATAATGACTGGCCAATGCATTTAAGCTAAATGTTGTAAGATCAAGATAATAGAGCTTTCCTACTCTAGTACCACACCCCAATCGTCCTCATTGTCTTGATGTCCTTGAAAACACAATAGTCAAGCAAAAAATCACGATATACTTCAAGGCAGAGGTAATTGAGAGATGATATCAAATTAAAATTAAGGAATGGAGCTATAAGGATGTAATCTAAATTTAGTTTGTTTAGAGAAAAGAACATTCACTAATAACTAATTGTGGCTAGAGTACCATTGGGTCAGAGAAACTACGGATGTTTCGAGATGGTTTCAAATTAGAAACATATGCGTGATCAAAGGACATATGATCAATTGATCTAGAATCAATAATTCATGTACAAGATCCAATAGAGACAAGTTTATCAAAAACTTACCGGTGAATCTAAAGAGATGTGTAAGCAAGTAGCACTAGGTGGAGACACTTCAACTATGGTGGTGGAAGCAAATGTTTTGACTTGGCTCTACGTTTGGAGCCTTGGAAGGGTCCCACCATTCGTGGTATCCAATCAAGTCATAGCATCAACTTTTAGTGTGTCCCGTCTCACCACAATGGTACAGTATCTAGATGAGCCAGACTGTTTACTTCCAATAACAAAGCTATGAGATGTTGTCGTTGAAGAATATGGAATGATACCAGTGGCGGCTTGTTGTGTAGGTGGTGTGTTTCGATGGGCTAACATGGCCACAGAATCAAAGGCAGTCATGTCACTGGTTCACGACGAACATACGCATATATGCCCTCAAGATCCAAACTTGGATCCATCCGAAGAATTTCTCCTCGCACTTGTTCAAACTCAGCATCAAGACCATTCAAGAAGATATGTATCCGTAATTTCTTAACAGATGCTTTATACATAATGATATCATCAGGATCTTTCATGTTGACTTTGTCACGATGGTCAAGTTCTTGAAATATTTCCACTAGTTCACCATAATATGCGGGAAGAGAACAACCTGATTGACGAAGGAAAAAAGTACGTTGATTAAGAGCGAAAATTTGCGTTTCATCCGATCCATCATAGAATGCTTTAGCAAGAGCACTCTATATTTCATGAGTAGTGCGTAGGCGCAAAGATACATCTTCATAATCTCTGGTGTCATTGATGTGAGTAGCCATCCTTTAACTTTTTGATTTTTAGCATACCACTTGGAGTAAGACGAGTCCTTTGTTTCAGGTTGAGAAGAGTCTCCAACAAGGTAATCAAGTTTTTCACGACCAGCAATGTGCATTTCAATGATTTGGGACTAGTGATGGCAACGGGACGGATTCAGATCTGATCAGCATGATCCGTATCCGTCCTGCATTAATTGCAAGAGATCCAAATCCGTCATTGATCCGTCATTAACCGTGAGCGGATCGGATACGGATCGGAGCGGTCGGAGTATTGATCCGCATCTCGATCCATTTTTTTTGATCGCATATGGTCCATATACTTGATATGCATACCGTCCACATTTACTTTCTTGTGTGGTTTTCCGAGTCACATTCTATATAATATTTTCCATTTTAGTAAAAAAAAAAAAAAAGGTTTTACAATTATTTTTGGAAATTTTGTAAACTAATAATGAACTATGCATAGAACTTCGCGATTGCATGTGAAAGTCTAACAAGAATCTGGGCATATCCAAGAGACCTCTACAACCAAAAAAAAAAAGAAAAGAAAAGAAAAGAAAAAAAGTAGAAAAAGTTAAAATCAGGTAAGTAAATACAAAAAGAACTCATAGATATACTAGCAGAAACTGATGTTGTACTTACCATAAGAGTTGGGAATGGGAGATAATAAATACTGAGCGAGGGCGGCTAGCGAAGCGGGAGATAATGAATAGTGTGTTCTAGGTGGACAACTGTTTCTGTGGGATGAATAATGAGCGAGGGGCGGCGAAGCGAAGAAACAGAATGGTCGTGAAAGCAAATGCGGTCGACAAAGAAATGGAAATCTTCAATTTGGTTTCTAAGTGAAATTGTGAAGAGACGGGAAGAGTAACATTAGGTTCGGTATAGGAATTAGGAAATTTGAAATTACAATTTCAGCCCATGCCCCAAATCTTTGATCTTGTTACAATTTAATCCATTTTTTAAAAAAAATAGGACGGGTCGGATCGGGCAACCACGATCCGATCCGTCCCGAGATCCACGACAGATCACTACTATCTACCCCGATCCACCCCACCGACCGCGGGATTAGGTATTTTTCGCTCCACCGAATCGGGTATCTATCGTGTTCGTGGCGAATCGAATATTTTATCATCCCTATTTGGGACCAAGTGTCATAATTGGTTTCAGGTGAGGATTATGCCAACATTGAAGCCAAAATATTCAGATTGGACATGTATAACTAGAGTGGGTGATACGGTGGTTGATGTGGTAGGTTCAGTTGATTCGGTAGTCATAGTTAAAGTTGCGATAATTTAGATACAATGAAGTCGCTCTGATACCATGAAGTTTTGTTTCATTTCATTCATATCTTTTTACACAATGATACATGGCCTTATATAGCCCTCTGTACAAACTTGTTCCTAAAGACAAGGAGATAAACATGGTATATTACATAATTACAAGAATCAAATAAAATTTAATCACAACTAATTAGGAAATAATTATGACAATCTTCAACAATGATATCCATCACCTTATGCTTCTTTAATAAATCTTGATCCATGGATAATTAATTGATGGGTAATGTGCCTTTTTGTGTATAAATTAATGAAGGTGATAAGTGTTTCAATTTATGCTTGTTGATGGAATGATTTATTGATCCGCATCTATCTGGGTTAGTAATGAATTGAGCTTAAATTTGGATAACTCAACTCAAAACCAGATGAATAACATTGGGCTCAATCGCTTGAGATGAAATTTTCAGCTCAATTATAGCAACTGAGCTCAATTAATGAATTGGGAAAATGAATAAAGATCAGAGGAAAACCAAAATTTGTAGAAATGGAGATGAGAGTAAATTTGACTAAACAATTTAGTTAAACTTTTACGTTAGATGTATTTCTCTCTCCTAAGACATGCACATATAACAGCAAACAATTAAAAGCGCGTTTCTACTTTACAACTAAAAAAACATAAAACATTTCATTTAACTGAACAATGGACAAAAACGACATCGTCTTCCATTTTGAAATACAGTTAATACGGTTGTCCTTGTTAGTTCTATTCTGTCTTCTTCTCCACTTTAATTCAACTACTTCTGTTGGTTCTCCATCATAACAAAACTTTGACCCTAATGTTTAAATGTAGAGTACTGCTTCTAGATATCCTCTGAATCCTCCCAAGTAGCTTCTTCCTCAGATTGTTCAGCCCACTGGATTAACCATTTAACTCTAGATTCACCTCATTTGTTAAATATTCGCTTGGACAATCTTCAAGAGTTGTTTGTCCGTTTTTTGTGTTTGTATTAGTTGGTAGTTCTCGCAACACTCACGACTTTGTTCCCAATTTTTATTTAGCAATAAAACATGGAAGGTTGGATGAACTCTAGATCCCACTAGAAGTGCTAACACAGAGGCCACTTCTCCAATTTTTTTCTCTACTCTGTAGGGACCATGAGATTTAGGACTTAGCTTCGATTGACCCTTTTAACCACCGATTGTTGTTGGTAAGGATGTAGTTTCAAATAGACCCAATATCCAATTTGAAAATGTCTCTCTGTTCTATTTTTGTCAAAGATAGGGTTTCATCCTAGCCCTTCGTCTGTGCCAAACTCTCCTCTCGTTGTTGATCTATTTTATATCTTTCTTGTAATAATTCTTCCACAAAGTGATAATGTTTGTCTCACCGGTAAGGTCCCATAGCTAATTGTGGATGATGAATTCCATAGAGAGCCTCAAAGAGTGTTCTCCACATGACTGTGTGGTAGGTGGTATTGTACCACATCACAGCTAATGGGATCCATTTAGCCCATGCTTTGGATATTGTACACTCGCCAAATAAATCGTTCTACTATTCATAGGAATATTGTTATGTTTAGTAATGTAGTTGGATCGATACTTAGCTATATATTTGCTTATCTTAGATTTCATGGTTTCATTCCTCAACATTTCGTATCTAGATTAGTATTTGCATAAATCAAGTGTCCGTATGTTAATCATAATCCTATTAGCTCTCGATATCACCTTGAGGGTTAAAACTACCAAAGATGAGGTTCGGGGTGAAACATGGTTGTGGGCATTGACACTAGAGAACCAACATGCATAACACGTAGAGAAACTAGAGTGCCAAAATTGATATAGAGATATCCAAAAGCATATAATATACCATTGGAAAACGATCCGCACAATAGTCCAACACATTACAAATCTCAATTCGTAGTTTTTTACAAAAAGTTATGCGCATTTTCATATGTGCTGTGCATGCTACTTGAGGAGGTCGACCCCTATCACCCAGAATCACCTGTGGCTAGGTTTTTCCTCCGTTATGCATGTGGCACTATGTTAGATCATTTCTATGGTATTTTTACTATTTTTGCTCATCTAAAAATAATTAAAAACGCTATATAAATTACTATTTCCAGTTGAGCAACTAACTTTTCTAAGGACTTTTCGGTGAATATGTGATTTTCAAATGAAAAGTAGCTCCAATTTGTAGGGGTGATGCTAGTAGCATAAATGTTATTTTGAAATTTCTTTAAAATAATATGGGGTCCTTATTCCGCACAATTTTATTGGTCCTAATTATTTATAATTATTCATATTGTTGTGTATCAGTAGTCGCTTCCTATCCACATTGCATAGTAACTGCACAATAATCTATTTTCACTTTAACAGCTTAACTTTTTTGCTTTCGAATTAGCACCGTTCCCAATATTTCTATGGTTAGCACTAATGACTCATTTACCTAAAAATTCCCCAAAATTCAGAAACTACACGTAGCCTCGAATTTTTGTTTTCAATAATCTTACTCCCAGGCCAAGGCACGATTAAGCTCCGCCATAGCTCGATGAAGTTGTGTGCGATGAAAAAGGCACAAGATGACATCATATAATGCTTCATTTCGATCAACCTCAAGCTCTGTCTCTATAATTCTATGGAAGATGTCACCAAATATATTTTTGTTCAACCATTCGAAAGGGAACAAGTTCATACCACTTCCCAGTAGGGGCTGTGTCCAATTTTGTTCAACAAATGGTAAAAAATCATGATACTTCGTCCACACATTAATAAAACAAAATAAAGATGACCTTGTTCTTTTAAATGCATTAGAGCTTAGAACCATAGGACAGTGATTAGAACCAATTCTGTTAGATGAAAGATGCAATAATTTTTAAACAAGCTAGCCGCCTCGTTGTTGATCAGGACCCGATCCTAACGTTACCACACCCAACCATTACTCCAAATAAAGAGGCTGCCAGAGAGCCATATCCACCAGATCACATTGGCAAAATCATTCATGCTTAATTGTGCCCGTTCGCCGGCGGATATATGATATAGGATATAGGGGACTCTTTTTGCTAGACTCTTTGGCCCAAAAATATTTTGTGAGAAAACAAATTTTTATATAAAAATTTAATTTTTTCATCTATTAACTTGATTTAACAAAATTTTAACCCCGTCACGATCCGCCCCTGCCCGTTCGCTCCTCCCCATTTTATTAATATTGAAGTCACCCCAAAAGCCCTTAGATTGTTGTCCTCAGGGAGTTGGAATTTTTTAGAGAATGGACGAGACTTAAAAATAAATAAATTGCACTACAAAAATTGAATTTTTTTGGAGCAGGACCACAGTGGCCCTTGGTTGTGATTGAGCGATATTTCTTACAACTGATCCATAAAGTTTGTCGTTCAACTTGATTATACTTGCATAAATGGTTGATAACGAAATTATGATGAAGGCAAAGTCATCATTCACAATTGACATGTACTTTTGTCCAATTTTTTATTTTTTTAAGAAATTGAAAAAAAACAAAATGTTTATATATAAAAAATTTGTTTTCTATAAATTAGTTCTGTCTAAATTTTTTAGCTCTCATCTAAATCTGCCTAATTTATTGTTCATTCAGAAGACCCAAGACCTAGATTATTATTCCACACTAACAAATTTTTTCACGCAGTAGCTCATAGCCTTACAAAGTTCAGAAATCTTCGCACAAAATTTAACTTCTTTTGCATAACAAAGGGCTCTTAATAATGAATAAATAAGTAGAACTAATTTCTCAAGTCTGTGAAGGTCTTAATTGTAGTGTTATTTCGTAAAATTTTGATGAATAAAGATTGAAAATTAGATAGGGTGTTAAAAATGATTCTTTTAGCTTTTTCGTGCATGCTAATAAATTATGAGTAGTTCAAACTTCAAAGTGTTAAAAGAATAATAAAAGCCAAGAATTATAAAAAGAAAATTATATTAGCTGAATGAATCAGATATATCTACAGAATACATTTGTCTAAGTGAAAACCGTGTCTGAAGTCTGTACACGTTCAAAATGACACCAGTACAGAGAAAAAAGAAACTTCCCTTTTCCATATGCTCTTATACTCTATCTTGGTAATTACTCTTTCCACTGTCAAGTTACAATCAAGTAAAACTCACCCGTAAAACTAACTTGTAAGAGGGGAGTGTTCATGTGATTATAAGCCCACAAGCTATAAGCCTACAAACTATGACCTAATGTAGAAATGTAGAATTGAATTAGAGGCATTACAATCCATACGTCTTAGGTGGCCCATAATACCGGCTAACCGACTTCACAAAACCACTCAAATTGCAATGTCCACAACAAGGATCATTCCCAAAAGGGTATATGCGCCGGACATCAATTGCTGCAATTATATTGGATCGCACTTCAAACCAGCTACACATGGACAGAGTGCTCGAGTGATTGTTATGGGATGCAAAAGTAAATTCCTTTAAACTTCTTATATAGCCAATATATCTTTGTGATCCAGAAACATAGAGCAGCAGTCGAAAGATGAGAACCTTGAAGACAGGAATCCCAACGATCACAGTAATTGCCGGAGCTGTTGTGTTTCCTTTCTAAGAGATTGAATTTCTTTCATAATCTCAGCCTGATTTTTCAGGATCAATCCCATGACACTCGACATTTCCATCTGCACAATAATGCCAAAAATTAGGGAAGAATAGTGAAAAGGACTGAAGAACAAAACGCCCGACATATACCTCCTGCATATGGAACTGTCTTAAAATTTCTATGTGAAGGTTTCGCATGTCTTCATGCATAGAATTCTGAAATGAACCAAGACCTTCTTCAAGTGTACGCTGGAAAAGCTGAAGTGTAAACGAGTTTTCCTGTTTAGAATCCGGATGCAATGTAGTTTCCTGCACTTGTGTCGCTCCACCCTGCACAAGATTACAGGAAATTGAAGAAGAATTGATCAAGAATTAGCGGTCAGGCATTCACAGCGATTCATCATGAAGAACATTTTCACCAGCCTGCATTCGGGTTAAATTCACAATTCCCTGAGCAAAAACTTATGGTGAACACACCAGATGATGAACCATTACAACCAAATAGTTGCTGCAGCTAAAATAAAAAATAGTGAGAATACAGCATCTGATTGTTGCATACATTTGGAGCTGGAAGAACACTAGTTCGTAATGCAGATGACACATTGGACCGTGACAACAAGCTACTCAGAATTTCTTCCCTCGTTTCTGCTCCTGTTTCATTCTGCTTTTGGTGAACCTATTGAAAGATCACTGAAGGATGTTGTAGCACCTATTCTCTCGGCATAACTGGAAAATCTTCTAGGAAGGGACAAAGCTGGACCGAGAGAATCAAGTTTCCCAGGCGCTGTAATGCCTTTTATACCTAGAAAAGAGGAAACAAGTTCAGAAGATCCTAATGAAGTTTCCTGGACACACAAATTGACCAGGATCAGGCTTGATGTTAGGGTGCTTTTACTCTTACTTGTAGGGTGAGCAATATCTTGTAATCCGGACAACATTGATCCTGACGATAAACTACCGGATGTCAGTGTTGCGAAACGAGGATGCATGTTAACTGATTCACGGATGTGCATCAATTTGTCTGATAATCGCTCGCCACCCCAAGCCTCCGGCGGAGTTACGGAAGAAGAGATGTCACCAAGCGTAGATACAGAGGTGGATGTCAACGGTGAGAAGGTAGAAGGGATGTCATCCTGCATGAGCTGCAACTATATGAAAACATGTTGCGCAGATGTTCTAACTGCCATTGAGTATAATGGTAACATCGAAGTAGTTAATTATTTTATGCAATCATCAGTGTGCACAAAACAGGGACTAAACCTAACAATCATCAATTATTCATGACAAATTATCCTTGTCTATAACGAAGGGGCAGATAAGGAAATAAAAGTTATAGTTTGGTGTCATTGCACTTATGCTAAAAAAGTAATATTCAAGCAGCAAGGCTTCGCATGTTTCTCTGGACTGAAATTTTACAAGTACTCCTTTTTTACACTTTGCACACGGGGATGCTCCACATAAGAGCTTCTTTTCAGAAAGCCGATTGAAGTTTCCTAGATTGTCGCTGCAGACTTAGTTATACTGAGATCTTACGAAGGTTATATGCTTTATGCTTTTATAAATTATTGATTTCTGGAATGTATGAACGAAAAAGTGTATTATGAATTGCACCTAGTAAAGCATAGAACTACAAATTGTTACCCTTATTATTGGATGATTATAGCATCTCTACATTTACATTAAATCTATATCAAGCAACAAACATAAATTATTCAACGTTGATGCATTGATAAAAATGAAAAGTTAACATGATGAAATGGGTAAGTAGCACACCTGTTTAGACGTTGAAGAAGATTTCCAGTCAAAAATTGGATGGCTGTCATGACCACCTTCCTCTGAAAGAGCAAAACTCCCAGAAGGGAATGAAGTAGATGTGTTGTAATCATAATCTTTCTTTGAACCCTTGCTACCCTCCCACAACTGATCAAATGAATGAGTAATTGGTTGAACTTCCAATAGTGGAGAAAATATCTCCATGTCATCCTTGAAGTTATATCTACGAGGTGCAAGCAATTTTCCCAGTGATCCACTTGTCAGTGAGCTGCTTCGAAGAGGTGTTTCTGCTGCAGCAGATAAACTGAGTGCGTTGTGTAGACGCAAAACTACCAACTGAAAAAGAAAATATATTTGCAGAACCTGAATGCCTAGAATTTCGAGATCCCGAAACTGCAGTAGACATTGAAAGGTTTGATGATGCCATTGAAGGAAGCGGGTCAGGCATAAGAATTGAGTCCCCAACATCACCTGCCATTAGAACAGTTTCATCTGTGCAGCTAGATTCATTGACAATCACAGCTTTCGATCTCTGCCAGCATAGACTTGTGATTGCCTGATGAAGATCAAATAATTATTCATATATACGATGAAATCGATCAAAATTTTTGTGAAGCAGTTATAGTAACACCAAGAGAGATGAAAATGAGCTCAATCTTTGAATGGACATGATAAACAGAAAAGTGGACTGATGCACACATCGCAAGGCATTGGTAGTTTGCAATGTCTACTTAGTGAACAATCTAGGCTGCTCAGACCGATACCCCAATAAAGAATTATTAAACAGATGGTGGATAAGAAATCTCACAGGGGGTTATTTTTATTAGAACAGGAACAGATTTTTGGACAATGAGTCGTTACAAAGAGGAGGAGAAGAATTCAGATCCCCAGAATGCAGAGCTGAACAAGATGCAAAGTTCTAACATCTGGTATGACTTATGAGAATACTTCTGTTTCAGATAGTAAAACAAAAATAGATCTTTTGTCGAGTTTGAAGAATTCAAACAAGTACAAAACAACCATACAACATAAACATAATGTTTTCTTTTCTACAGCCAATTGTAAGATGCCCCACATATTAAACAAAATTCTTAAAAACTAGAAAATGATCAACAAATGATACTGAGAGCGGGATCACCTCAGAGTTACCATATGCACGTAGAACCGTGATTGGTTGTGGCTTCCCGAACATCATAGAATGCAACCTGACCAGTGCTTGTACCAGCTGCCAGGGTTAATCCATCATCAGTGAATGCCAGTGAAGAAAATGGAGCTTCATAAGGAATGCAAGACGACGGCTTCCTAGACCCCGAGTCAAAAGTATATAACTTCATATCCAGACCAACACTAGCAATAATCTGCCAGAGTTCCATGAGAGTCAAATAAGACAAGAAAATGATACATGGATTTGACTTCAGTGAAGCTTTATATCTATGGATAAAATGGCGGTAAAGAATGTACAAAATATTCAAGCCAGCGTGATAAAGAAGAGACCTTGTCATTTGATGGTGAAAACAAACACCAGAAGTTGGTGCAGAATGCTGCCTCAGCCAAGAGACCTACAAAATGTGAAAAGATACTTCAGAACCTTAAAATCTAAAAGTAACATCATATTAAATGCGCTAAGGGGAAATCACATATATTTAGAACGTAAAGCAAATAACGAGTGTATTTCAATAGGTAAATTCAAGTATTCAACGAAGGTATCTAACTGAAGGAAGGTTACAGTGTGGACAGCAAAAAACTTAGACTACTATTTATATTGTTATTGAAGAAAAAAGGGTGCAAGTAACTACACCAATATGTATGGTGAGTTAATATTGTCATCTTAATCTATAATGAAAACATTGCAATAAAGGCTTCAACGAAGGTATCTAACTGAAGGAAGGTTACAGTGTGGACAGCAAAAACTTAGACTACTATTTATATTGTTATTGAAGAAAAAGGGTGCAAGTAATTGACACCAATATGTATGGTGAGTTAATATTGTCATCTTAATCTATAATGAAAACATTGCAATAAAGGCTAATATGAAGATGTGCAACAAAACTTTTGTGCCCATGTCAGTAGAAGAGTTTGATTTAGTTGGGTGAAATCTTTACCCATGTGATAGGAAAGGTTCAATCCTTAAGCATTGTTTTATAAGGACTCGAAGCTGAGGCTTTGTGAAGAGCCTCATGCGAGGTTATCGTTAAAAGCCTAAAAGGTTTATGCCTTTATTGAGCACGCCTCAAGACTCAAGGTATAAGCCAAAGCATGCACTCGCTTGTCTTGTCTTTTATGCTGTTTTTAGAATCTAGAATGTTTTAAGGGTTCTCTCGACTATTTTAAACATGATCAAACCTAAAACTAGAAAGAAAAAAAAAAAAGAATTGGAGAAGTGAGTAAGAAGCAAGCATGCCCTAAGGCCCATAACCTCCTACAATTAAAGTGCAATAAACCCCTCTACCAAGTGAAGTTGCAATTTTTCATAGGCAAATGGACGATGACAATAGAGTTATGACATGTAAGTCACGCTTTTCTTTCATATACATTTTTCTTGTTGTGTGTCAATGATTATTTTAAATATCCTATTGCTAGTGCTGATATGGGAAATACTTTTAGGCCATTTTTAGTTGTAGTGGTAAACTATATTTTTGTTATGTGGAATCACTTTAGATATAGGTTTTGATTAAATTAATTTGACTACGCACTTTATATTTAATTCAAAGGGTCCCACCATTTATAAAAAGCTGAGTACTAAACAGTATTGTCAATTACTCACGATTCATTCAATTTCCACTTATGTCCCGAACAAGTCTCCTTCTACATTTCCATATCTCTGCTTTTCTTCACTTTGTTTGGCCGACGCGACAACATATTTCTTACAAGCAATCCACCGATCCGGTTGAGAAATCACAAGTTTGAGCTCAACCAAGATCTATTTTGGGGTCCAATATACAAAATCGAATTTTGCCCCAAAACTTCCTTTGAAGATGTATAATCCAATAGGAGAAGTAGCATTTTCTCTTTTCTTTCGTTGCATTTGCTTCACCTATGTTCTCTTTCCATGAGAAGTTTTTCGGATTTCCACATAGTATGGTCATAGCTTTCAACATTTTTTTATTTTCATTTCCTTTACATTCATTTTTTCCTCCGCACCTTTACTCATGAAAAATTCAATAAGAGGACCGAAAAGTCCACTGTCATGAAACCTGCCTCGCCTACTAGAAAGAATGCGAAATGGTCCGAAGCGGAACACCAAATATTTCTCACAAGATGCAAAACTCGTGATAACAGAGGTCACCACAGGAAAGAGTTTCAAAGAAACACGGTTGGGAGAGGTTGGTGCACTTGTTCAACACTCGACTACCAAAAGTCGGACCTGTACTCCAACTTAAAAAACATCGGGACTCAATGAAAGTGAACACAAACACCTTCACGAGCTTCTACGTTGTATAGGCATCAATACAACCATCGCGACAACGCTATCAGAGACGTAAGCGGGAGTAAAAATCAAAGTTGGTTTCACTCAAAATCGCCATAGTCATTATTTGCTTCATCCGGCTCAGTGTTCTAATTGTGATCGATGCATCGGATCGTGATGATGAGTATGGTGGATTTGTGTAATATTTTGATCTATTGATGTATTCGTGGTAGAATGGTGAATTATACGTGTTTTTATCTTTGAACAGATGTTAGTTCACGTATCCACTACGTGCATCGAGCAAAAATTTGTTTGTAAATGCCAAATATTTCAATTCTCAAATATGGCTAATATATTTTCATTATGTCCATTCTCAAATTTCAGCTACCTTGCACTTGTGATTTGAGTGTTTGTGAAATGCTAAATATGTTACATTATTTGCTGAAGATAAGGCAACCTCTTGATTGTTTAGCAACATAATTTGTGTGCCATAACATTCACAAGTCATGTATTATTATTTTTTCCAAGATGAAAAATATTTTCTCCTTCAAACATGTAGACATGAAGAAAGGTGATTTTACAACAGTCACTTCATATATGGGGACATTTTTGTAAATGTGGTTGCATTCCTAATCAACAATTGCATGAACATTATCAAAATGCCAGCTTTTATTTTCTGAAAAGTTGAGAATTTTTTGCAATATTTAATACATGAACTTTTTGGTCAAATAATTTCAACCAAGAGAATCAATTCCAGACAAGTACGTAATTCCTAATTTGACGATTTATTATTTCCCACTTTACTGATATATTTAATGTTTCTTTGCAAGTAAGACTTTTGCTAATTTGTCATGTGCATTTCCAAGATGGTTTGTAGTTTACTATGAGCATATTTTAGTCTTTTTTAATATTTTTTCAATTATTTAATTGGTTTGTGTTGAGGCGTCTTCAGGCTTGTGCCTCACATAGGTAAAACACCTTGGTGCCTGATTGTGCCTTTTTGAATATTGATGTCAATGCCATTATGTCATTAATATAACAGCAAAATATGTTACCTTCAGCATGATTCATTTAATACAGTTTTCGCCATACCTAATAGAGGATATTTTGGGATGTGTGACACTCGGATGTAATGTATGATTGAAAATTGGACAATTACAAACTTGAATCCACTACATTTGCAACCTCATTTTTGAAAATGAGCAAGGAAACTTGTTAATAGAAATTTTGTGTCAACCTCTGCATTATGTAACCTTACCTAAAGAATGCCAGGAAATTTCCGACCACTTAGTTGCAAGCGTAAGAGAGTAAACTAAACGAAAGAAAATCGCATAATTCACAAACAAATAGAGAATAGACTCTGGTTGACATAACATACAAGTAAAAATCCTACTTCCTCCCAATTTGCAGTCACGGCGCAAAATGACGGTCCAATAAAGTAAAGCATAACATGGGGAGATCATGTTTTTTTCATCAAAATTACTTAGTTACACAATGTACCTTTGGGCTCCGACCAGTTGTATCCCACAGGTGGATAGACCCATCATCACCAGCCGTAACCAAAAGGTGCCTGCTTGTCTGAGAATAATCAAGTGCCCCTAAAACCTGGTTTGTAGTTATAAGACAAAGATCAAGCACATCAGAAACCAAATGTGCATGTCACACACATCCAAATAAACTGTAATTATACAAGTATTTGCACCAACATGGGATCTTGGAACAGAATAACTCACCTGTCCGTTGGGATCCCTGAGCTCAGCAGCCTTTATGCCAGAAGCAAGGTTGTGAAGTATAAGATCTCCTTTACGACTAACTGAAGCTATGTGCTCATCTTTGCAGTTGTACATAGCGCCTGTTATTGTATCGGTATGACCTCTCAACCATTTGACACAGCGCTTTTGCAAATCCCATATTTGTACAACTTGACCGCTTCCACCAGAGCAAAGATATCGGGATCCTTTGTTACTAAAGCTGATAGTTGATATAGACTCCTGTGACTTATATGTGACAGAAAAGAAAACAAGATCAGATGCTTTTTCAAGGTGAAAATAGTTATCTGAAATGTATATTCGAGGCAAACAAATCAATCACACAGGAACTGGGACTCGGTATAACATCAACTTATCATGAAAGAGGCTCAACATTACTGCGTGTAACTCTAATGTTCATGTCCGCTTCATGTTGTTTTTTATCAAAATACCAAGTCAACTACATTATACTATGTAAAACTTTCCCTCTCAACTCGTGTGCCACATTGATGTGTAATGTGGATATGCATTACCTTATCCAACCATGCCTCCCATTTGAACTTGGAAGAAAAACTTGAAAAGGTTATATGGCCATGTCTACAGCATTTGCTTCCCTCTCAGACACACGGAACTTGGCCCTTGAACTTCTTAAGAATCACAAACATAGCCAATAGGAATATCTCACAAAATATATGAATTTTACTGTTTCTTTCCCTAAAATAACCAGAAATGGCAATCATGTCAACTGGTAGAACTTAATCGATCCATATAGGACAAGAACACACTAAACGCAATTCCTAGCATCCCCCAAAAAGATTCTAATGTTCGCTATAAACTATGACAGAAAAAAATTTAGATAAGAAAATTTACCTCGATAGCTTCGCCAGTATCAGTTTTGATAGGGACAGCGCCCAAGCTCTGTCCATTTTTCCTCCATAAAGATATTTTCTTATCCTCACCAGCACTCGCCAACACCAAATCTGCGCGAAGATCACAAAAGGAAATTGCGTAATAAATTAACGGAACCACAAATTAATTTATAAAAATACGAAGTGGGATAGTACTGACTGTTGTGGTTCCACTTGACGGAGTTTACGCGGAATCCCCGAGAGGGAGCGTAGATGAGAACACAGGGGTCACGGGGCTCCACCGAGATGTCAAAGAGCTTCACAGTGTCGCCACCGCTCGCCGCCAGCAACAACTTGTTCGAATCCATCGAATTCATATTCCCGATCACACACAAAGTTAGTGCGTATGAGTGCGTGATTGGAAGTCGGATAAATTTCTTATTAGAGTGAAATCAGAAAAGAAAAAATAAAACAAAACAAAAATGTATTTGGAAATGGAGGGAAAGGTGGGTGGAAATGATGAGTTTAGAGAGGGAGGGTGGGGGTAGAGACGGAAAATTTCAAAAGGAGGGCGCCTTCTATTTTGCTCTGAAAGTGAGGTAAAATTTTAAATTTTTGTAGCAAAGGAAAATGAAAACGAGAAACCAAACAAAAAAAAAAAAAAACGGAGAAAATATTCTAATAAAAAAATTTAATTTATGAGAAAAGATTCTAAGCGTCTGTACCTAAAAATGTGGACATAGGAGAAAAGATGAAACGTGTAGCATGTTTGAGAGTGTAGAAATTATAATTTAAAGGGTTAATTATAATAATAGTTCTTGGTCCTTTTAATTTCAGAACGATTTCATCCACATTTTTTTTGTAGAAGCAGATATCATTCTCATTCTTTTATTTATTCTCATAGATTTATCCCTAAATCACTATTTTTCACTATTCGACAAATTTTGACAATTTTTTCTTGACTTAAATAAATTAAATGATAGAAAAAATATAATATAAAAATTACAATTGAACCCCTAACATTTTCAAAAGACAAATAAATTATAAATTTTTATATTATTCAAAATAATTTAACAAAAACCTCCACTTCACCCCGACCCCGACCCCCCACACCCACCCCACCCCACCCCACCCCGACCCCGACCCCGACCCCGATTTGACCCGAGGACAAGCCCACTATACTGTGTGAAGAATTTGACAACACATCCAACTAACTATAATCATTATTTTCTTTGCAAATTACCACTCTCCGAATTATCCATTCCACAGTGCATGTCTAGAGGTGTCAAGACGGGCCGATCGGCCGAACCCGCATCGCCTACCTGCCTCGACCCGAATCATTGGGTCGCCCGCGAACCGGTGACTGCTTAAGGCCCGGATAGTTCGCATTTAACCGCCTATTTTGATTTTTTTTTTTAATAAATGACATATAGTCGCTTAAAGTGAAAGAAGTGATATATATGTGTTGTTTTAGTCTTTAAATATATATAAAAAAAAATAGAAATTGAATTAAAAATTAACAAATGTGAATTTATCATTGTTATTTATTTTTTATTTAGTAATTTAGCACATTTTTGTTATATATGTATACATTTTTTTTAATTATTATATGTAACTAAATTTTTTTAGTAATTTAAAAAAAATTAATTTTTTATTCATACGGGTCGAACTGGGTTGAACCGCAGCCCACATGGGCTCGACCCGAATGGGCCGACGGGGGGTGGGCTAGGCACGATTCAATTTTTGTGGGCCAGATTGACCCGGCCCGCAACCAGCCGTGGTGCAAAATTTTTAATCTAATGCGGTCACCAAGCTTCGCTTGGTCCTACCCACCCGACCCGTATTGACACCTCTAGGCATGTCTTCCACCAACCCGAATATTCGACATTGAAAATTTTGATTGTATAGAGATGCACTATTGTTGTCGTCCCCCTAGCACAAAATCCGACTAGTACCCTCCAAAACATCGCAAGAAAATCCCAACCCGGATGAATTGCGCTAAATCCCAAAGTTTCATTTGGGATTTGAACGGAGGAAATCTCATTTCCTCGCCAGCAAATGACGTTCTTCCTCGAAGTGGTGTTTGGTAAAACACAAATTTGAGTGTCACTAATTGTTAGAGAAGTTAATGGAGCTGAATAATTGTTATACAACCTTTTGGAGTTGAAGGTGGTGTTCCAACAGAAGAGACTAAATCCATCGGAGCGGATGGCGCAAAGGGTGTCTTGTCGGGCTCAACACCTTCTTGGTGCATCAAATCAAACAATTTGAGCATTTTCTTAGCATACTTGATTTTCACGACAAACTCATCGGGAGGCTAGAAAGCTTGTTGATTAGTGTCTCGATATCGTAACTTTACTTGCACTTTTCCACTATCACACTTGGGTTGCCGAAAATGAGTTCTTTGGGCTTGTCCTTGGAAACTACATTGAGGCGACGGTGGATGATGCGACAACGGTGGTGGTGGTGGTGGTGGTGGTGGTGGTGGTGGTGGTGGCGGGAAAGGAAAAGAAGTGTGGGGTATGGACGGAGAAGGGAGTTGGGGAAGATGAAGTGGAGTTTTGTTTTGTTTTGTTTTTTTGTTAAATTATTTTGAATAATATAAAAGTTCATGATTTATTTGTACTTTTGAAAATGTTAGGGATCCAATTGTAATTTTTATATTGTATTTTCTTTTTCTATCATTTATTTGTTTAAGTCAAAGGGTAAAATTGTCAAAGAATTGTCGAAATAGTGAAAAATAGTTATTTGGGGACCATATGTGAGAATAAATAGAAAGATATGGATGATATCTCAAGTAAAAAAAGAATAGGATAAAATCGTTATAAACTTAAAAAATGGAGACCATTAGTGTAATTAGCCCTTTTAAAATGTTTATAAGTTGTAGATCCTATAAAATATGTGGATAATAAGAACATCTCCAACAAGTTCTTTAAACATAGATTACTCTTTAATTTAAAGAGCCAAAGCTTAAAATTCTACTCCAATAGACTCTCCAATTTAACATTTTAATTTAGAGATGGGTTTGACTCTCCACATTTGGAGAGCCAAACTTACTTTCTATTATTAAATACATTTAAATAATTTTAATTTTCAATATTTGATGTGTTGGTTTTAATTAAATAATATATACAAATAAGAAAAATATATGATAAAAAGAGATGAGAGAGAATATATAAAATGCTTCTTGAGAAAAGTAAAAAAAGATAAAAAGAGGTCACTTTGGAATGTTTAAAAAACTGCTCTTAAATTTAATGATGCTCTTTAAAATGGTAAAGATGCTATTTAAATATACATAAACTGTAGATGCTCTAAATGGATAGTAAGTTGTGAATTTTACGAAAATGTATAGATAAAAAGTATGTGTGACCAATTTAAACTTACCCAAACATGTAAAAAAAAAAAAAAAAAGCATGTTTGACAATGTTGAAATTATTTTTTTAAGTGGATAGTAAATTGTGGATTCTACGAAATATGTAGATAAAAAGTATATGCTAGGTTGATGGAGTTGGATATGACAACCTATGATTGGCTTATTGATAAGTCTGCCTCGCAGTTGAGTAAGTCCCATTTTAGAGAGCAGAGATGTTCTGATATGTTGTTAAACAACCTTTGTAGGTCCTTCAAACTGAGAAACTTATAATAAGGATGCTTGAACAAATTAGGGTGTGTTTGATGACGAGATTTGTAGGCTAGAAGGAGGAATGTGAAAGGTGAAACAATGATGTTTGGCCGATAACTATGAAAATACATGAGAAGAATGATAAGTTATTGGTGAACTACTTTCATCGATTATTTTAGGAAGATGAAATTGAAGTAATGCATATTTCAAAGACCACGTATGCTCTATGTTTAACATCATGTACAAAATGGTAATTAATTAGGCTACCATGTCCCCATATCATTGCTTCCTAGCATCAAGGGTATGAAAGTCGTGAAGTTTATATACGATATCTACAAGAAGTAAGCTTACATGATGACTAGTTATCTCATCATTTCACATGTCGAAATTCGTGGCTTTAACACAGTGTCATCACCCGTTGTCACCACCGCTCATTACAAAAAAAAAAAAAAAAAAAAGGCTAGGAGACCTAAGAAAGCTAGAAGAAATGAGGTTGACGAACAAAATCACCTCCATCAATAAATGCAAGCAGAGTTGGGCTCAAGATGAAGTGTAAAAGATGTGGACAATCGTAGCAACACAAAGGGACATAAATTGTCACAACCACCATAACCAAATGCTCGAGAATGACTTGCAATTATTTCATTTTTTTTATAGTTTGCTATTTTACGAAATGTTTGAATTTTGATGCAATAATATGCAAATTGTTTATCTTGTCAAGATACTTAATCACCAAAGAATTTTAATTTTTGTTGCTTTTGATACTTGAATTATTTAATTGGCTATTTAAGGTGTAATGTAATGTTGTCGTAAATTGTCGCTTTTTGAAATTAATTAGATGTGTTAAATGAACTGCTTTTTCCCATATTGGTGTTTGGCCGTTGCTATTAATTCAAGTGTTTTTTCTCGTGATGGTGTTTGTTGGTTTGAGGTTGTTGTTAGTTGTTGATGTTTAGAGTAGGTGGTGCAAGTTGTATGTTTGGTTGCTTGTGCTTTTCTGGGGACTATTAACTTTTCGAGGGCTATTAACGCCAAAAAGTCTTAGACGCTTGGAACTAATATCGCCTAGAGTGTAAGAGGTTTAGGACTATTTAAGCCAAGAGTGTTAAATATTTAATAGTATTTTTGCCAAACTTTTGAAACCATTGGGATCTTAAACTCTTTTTCAACGAAAGGTTTACTTTAATTAGACACAACACCATTAAAATCAAAACAATGACATGAACTATACAATACTTGAAACACAGCTTACCAACCGCCTAACTCATGACATCAAGACCCAATTTTGAATGACTACATTATAATAAATCCACATCCAAAACCCAAAATAAAATAAAATAGGGTTTTCCAACCGCATCTCTTCTTCTTTTTGAGCATCTTCACTTCTTCGTCAGATTGAATCTTCTACTCGCAGCAAGCCATAGATTATCTTTATCCACTACTAAAAATTTGACTTTTGGGGACGCCTTTATCAGATGGTTGAAAATTCGCTCCAATAATTAATTATTAGGAACTATTTATAAATATGCATTCCAAAAAGCTAGACATTAGGGATAGTTTTCTCAATCTTCGTCCCCAATTATGAATCATTTAGGACCGCTTGATCCGTCTAGATAGTTCTTTAATTGTGAGCTCAACTTTAGACCGAAAAAAATGTATAGGGACGTTGAGCTAACATGTCCCAAATAAGATTATTTGGGACCTTTTTTTTTCAAAACTTCCATCCTCAATGCATTAAAAAAATTGGCTCCAATTTTTCCTCCACATTTTTAACCCAAAATTTTTGCCTTGGGAAATATTCACAATTAGAGATCGAAATTTTCCCTACATCCATCATATTTTTCTCCTCCGCCCGTAGCCGGTACGTCACCGTCACCATCCCCATCACCGCCTAGCATCTTGTCATCGCCGCTCAGCAAGGTAATTCTCTGCTTCCTTCGTCGTGTCTACTCTTTCTTTGCTTTGAATTTCAAAGGCAGGAATAAGGGACTAGCGACTAGAGACAGTAAAGAAAGTGTGTGATATTTCTTCTAATGGGAGATGAGAAATCGGAAATAATGGTGGGGGTAATCGAACAAAGCAGAGAGAAAGAGATCTCACGCGACTCCATTGACCACCATCACCATCATGATGATGAATCGTCAAACCCTCGCCTTCCGCTCCCACTTCTCACCATAACTCGAGTCATGAGGTATAGTTCTATGTGTAGATTGTGTTCATAGGCCCTATTAGGACTCGAGGAGTTTTTCTTTCTTTTTCTTTTTTTTAGTTGATGGGTTTTAAGGAATTATGTGTAAAATCGTTCTTCCGTTGTTGGGTTGTTGTTGGGATTTTGGTCATATTAGATTAAATTTAAAGACTTGAGACTGCTGAAGAATTAATTATTTTTGGGGTTGATGATGGGTTTTGTTTGGAAGTTTGCTATATTGTATTAGGATTCTATTTCCATTTTATTTGGTTAATCTAGAGTGAGGAAGAGTTAAATTTTTATGGAATTGATCAATTTTGTGCTTTCGTAAACAATTAGTTTGGTTTGAGTATCAATACATTCTTACCTTGTCGCCTTTTTCAAAGATTACTCCTTGAAGATATTGTATTTCTCTCGCAAATCGTAAATACCAAACATAATCTAGTTGAAACAA
Organism: Forsythia suspensa; assembly: GCA_023638005.1. NCBI lineage: Eukaryota > Viridiplantae > Streptophyta > Magnoliopsida > Lamiales > Oleaceae > Forsythia > Forsythia suspensa. Next base: position 29,119,093 of record CM042674.1, on the reverse strand, counting down.
CTTTAATTTAGGAAAGGAACAATTTCAATTTGTATGTGACATTTTGCTTTTCTTTGCAATAAATGCAAGTAATTGGTTGTGGCATAGTAGTAGGGCTTTTAGCTTATTTTATCCATCCGTTATAGCTTCTCCTCCTTGGTTATATTGGATAAACTTAGCTCCATGGTCATTTCTATTTCTTTCCCCGTGACATGATGATAATTATTATTACTTTATATCGTTAGTTGGTCAAATGTGCGCATACTAGCTTCCGCTTTCAGACGTGTGCTTTTGCATGCACATATAGGCGATGAGCCTTGTTGTATTAATATTGACATTAACACCCAACCCTCCCGCTCCCAAATGTAAATTGGATTTTGCTTTACTATCCCTAATTGATCTCGAGCAATGTCCTAATGTGAGTCATTCATGCGGCTTAAGAACTTAAGCTTAAAAATTGTGTTGTAAATAAATGCACGCAAGTTGAGATTGGCAACATTCCGTAATCATTCGCCGCTTCTGTGATCTTCTATATTGCTATTATGAAATACAACTTGGGTGAACTCACATTTAGCCGCAATTACCATACATAAGATCTTATTGTAACGACATCTCTATAGTTGAGTCTGGAATATTGAATTGAAAAGTCATAAAGTACTTTTTCCCTGTTTGAGTGTATAGAATGAAGAGACAGAGAAGAATACAGAATTACAGAGCTATTTCCATGCTGCTTTGTGTTGTGAAAAAGTCAAGGTGATAAGTTGGTGCTTGAGCTTAGCTTAAATTTTGAGTTCTAACATTAAGGTCGGATTTCACCGCGGTAAGCTGTATATACTAGAACTTGATCAGCTTTTTCTTGAAATGTAGGAATGTGATGCCTCGAGCTCCAAAAGAAAGTAACGCTTTGTTTCCGTGTTATGTCTTGTTGTTTCAAAGATCCCGCAAGTAAGCAGAGAGAATTTTCGATTCTTGACCAGCTTAAAAGACACTAACATTTGGAAAAAATTTCAAGTCTTCTTGACCCAAACACTAGTTCTCTTCAAGCTCGTAGTTTACTGCGTGAAGCATCACACTAAAATCAAAGTCATTATGTGGTTATCTCTCTTCTTTATTCAGATTTTCTTGTATGAATTTAAGTCTAAAATGCTATCAAACTTAACGTGATGGTTTCTCGATATTTTATTCTTCTCAGCAGATGATATGTTGACGATCATTGGTGAGAAGCATTCAACTCTTTTGAGCAACCTATCATTCAAGTGTTTTATCTACTTTTTCGGCATTGAGCATATCAAAAGTTAGGTCAAGAGTATGTGTTTGGTAGTCGTAACACTTAATCTTATTCAAAGATTCCAAAAACAGCCACATTAGTGTATTTTGATATTTTGAATTTTTTTGCTTTTGGGTTATGTAATATTAGAAATTTCATAAATCAACAGATAAATGTATGCATTTGGATATTCAAATGATTTCTTGATAGATATTGACTTTCAATATATAATTCAATTTCTTTATTCTCTCTATACCTTATTGCTTTTTTTTTTTACTCTTCGTTCCTCTCAAAAATAGGTTTACTTCTATTTACAGATTAAGAAAATTTAAATAATATAGCTGATATGATTTATTTTTTTGCTGTGATGGAAATTTTTTGTAACTATAGCCTAACTAAAGTTGCAAATGTACCGTATGATCAAAATTAAAAAAAAAAAAACAATATTAGGACGGATACCATCCGTCCCTAATACATACACTTTTTCCAACGCTTTGTCTAACCGTCGCTAAGACCGCCCTTGATACTATCCGCAACACCTTTAACACGGACAATAGTAGTTGTCGCTCTCAATAGATATTGGGGACGGATATCTAGTATTGGGGACGGCTAGTGATCGATCTACGCCACATGGTCACACCAAGCAAAAAACCACGGCCTCCAACTTCGTGCAAATAAAATGAAAAATTGAGAAATCAACCATTTCAAAAATATCTATCTAACCAACTAAGCAAAAACTTCATAAATTACCCCTCGACGTTAGCATGTAAGAAAGTGTCTACTTAGTTCTGCTATTGGAGTTCCACAATTGCACAACCAAGAATCCATTGGAAATGAATTTTTTGTGTGGATAAGATGAAGTATGTAATAAGTGATATGCCATATTATATTGATCTATTTATAGACAATGTACCTTTGTATTGGCGGTAAGAAATTGGAGCAGTGTTTGGACAAAATTATCCTTACCAAAAATTGTCATGTGCAGGCTGTGTGACCAATTAAAGGAATTTTGTAATACGAGGTGATGGAAATGATGGTTTTTGTAGCATAAGGCTGAAATGAGAGTAAAATTCAAGATTGAAACAATAGAAACCATTTTCGTAGCACTCCTAAGTAATAGAGGGTAATGTGCAAATTAACTTATAGAAATCATATGAACACATAAATGAGATTACCTACCATTAAAAGGGACAATTGTTGTCCTTGTTGCATTCCACAAGACAAAACCTTTGTTGCTAACATCGAAACCATCAGTATAATTGTGCATCGTGTAAGTCTTATGCTCCGCATCCTTGAAATTTTTTTAATGGATCAACTTTTTTTAATGATATAATGGTCCACCAAAATGAGCTATGAATTCCCAAATTTGCCCACAACAATGACCCAAAACCAAGTCCAATTTTCCTTATTTTATATCTCAACAATGACATAGGCAATATGATACATGCTATTCATCTACCTCAACAACACTTAGTAATTGCCCACTTTGTTTAGTCTTCAAGAAACACCCACCAAGCCTTATCACTCCCCAACAACAATTTAAGAACCCTCATTCAATGTAGTGAAAATATATAAAGTCTATGGAATTCAAATCCGCATCTATTCAAATTGTGCTTCCGACTTTAACTACCCACAATAATTAGTGATCATAAACACTCCTTATTTGCTCCATACACTTGGCTCTACACCAGAAAATTGCCAATCGACAAATGTCACACAACCCGTCCCGCTTCGCCTTATTACTAAATCCTCTAAATGTCATATGCGGTTGTGACCTAAAATCTGCAGTGTACCTATTTGACAAGTAAGTTAAGACACTCTCCTATTTTTGAACACCATACCGCAAAATTTGAGTATGAAGTCTGCTTGTGTTGGTACTTTATAGTATATAAAACCAATGACATTCTTCATTATACTTCACTTTAAATCTTTCTTTATTATCATTCAAAATTTTTTATCCTCGTTGTTTCTCACATCATAGCAATTGAGAGCTACTTTCAACATCTTCTTTGATTCAAACACTTGATCTGCAAAATAATATGGCATTCGTAACATTGAGTAGTCAACATAATTGTACAGAATTGAAAATAACAGATTGAGAAATTACCAACTCCAAATTCGTGGCTGCTAAATGTCTGTCATTACATTGAATGCGTGCTCAACAAATCTTTAGAGCTTGTACTTCATCATCATTGTTAAGACCTTGCAACTCATCTGAGTTGATGTAATCAATATCGCATGTCCCTCTGTCCAACCCACCTAGGTCACCAAGGTTGAGGTCTACATTCACATTTGTATTGCTAGCTCATTCACATGCAATTCACCGCCTTCGATTTAATAGTCGATTGATTAAGGTCATTATTTCCTACTTCAACATGTGCTACATCATTACCTTCATTCTCACCCACTTCTATATGTGCATTTTGCACTTCCATTTCTTGTTCTAGTGCACCATTTCTTGTGCCATAGCTACATGAGAAGTCTCATTCCCATTATTCCTAGATAGCCTCTTGATTTGCATAAAAATGAGTCACATCCAACATCTATGCTTGCCTCTTCTTCTACTTTCCCATTAGGCACCTAGCATCTTTCATTCCTACACCAGCCCTGGCATGGCAACGAGACTCGGAGCGGTGCGACAATTCTCATCTCCGCCCTGTCAAGGAATTTCTTCCTCCATACCTGTCCTCTTCTCCGCTTAAAGCGGGATGGGGTCAAAGCGAGGGCCGTATGGGCAGGGCGGCTTCATGTTCACTTATAAATGTGATTTTCATGGAATTTTTATTTAATTATGTTTAAGACTCGATGTCCAACATAAATAAATTATTTGATTTAGTATAAGAATGCATTTTTATAATATGTTTATTAAATAAAATAAAAAGAAATAAAATAAATCAAGTGGTTGTGGTGTAGTGGTTAGGAATTTGGATTATTCTTCCCAACCCGAGTTCAACTCCTTTAGTACTATTTCAAGAAATAGTTTTTAAAATTTTAGAAATTTGAAAAAATTAATAATATATCCGAGGTGGAGCTCGGGGCAGCCATACGCTGCCCTATACCGTCCCGAATACTCGATTGTTCTCAGACGGGCAATCGTAAACGGACGGGTCGCAGTCAATTTGCCATCCATACACTCTTCAATGTTGCTCTCAATTTGTTACTCCATTTCAACAGTGGCTAAACTTCATGTGATGATTGTGTTATGGGCCTGAACTTATTTGTTGTTTGTCTTTTATTAAAGGTGTGAACTATATCCGTGTTTCTCATTCTCATGAATCTAGTTCCACAATCTCAATAATTTTCACAAACGACTTTCTACTACGTAACACATGTTCTGAACTTGCATAAGTTTTCTTTTTCTTTTTTGATTTGGGTTTCTTCTTGGGGTCATGCAACTTAATCATTGGCAACTCTTTTTCACTAGTTTTAGGATCACAAACAATCACTCATTTCTTAACTTATTTAAGATCATTTGATTCATGTGTTATAGGTGGTAGCACTACAATGTTGTCATCTCATGGCATTTCGAACGTTCCACAACCATCGCTCAATTTCTATAATTTAGCATGATTGCGATTTCCTTTTCTAAAAATTCTTACAAACCTTACAGGAGATTATTTTTCTCGCTTCTTATGAAAAAACCTCATAGGCACTTTGTGTCCAATACCTTCATAAAATATGTCCAACATGTGTCTTCTAAGTATGCTCGAATTGACATAATCCGAGAATTCTACATAACCATGCTCATACGAGATTGTTGAGCTTCATTAGTAAAGTCCTTCCATAATGGACTTCAATTAGATTAGTATTAGTTAGTGATCCCGACTTATTCAATAGGTCAAGTCCAATTACTTTTTCTTAAACAAATCGATTTTTCGTTTGTATGAACAACACAAGAACTACTACCAAGTCCAAATTTCTTGATCGAAGATATTCTACTTGTCAGGTTAGAAAATGACTCTTGTGTGTTCAAGGTCAAACATTCAAGGTGGTTTTTCTTCTCGTGGAAGGCTTAAACACGGACTATATCGCCTAGATACATGTTCAAGTCTAAAGTCACTCCAGCTTCTTTTGCACTCTGCCATCAGAATTTCATTGTTACTACATGTGATTACAACTTTATCAGTATTATAAAATTATTTGAACTCAGACGCTTTTTGTTTGCACTTACTTGAAAGTGTTAATGCCAATCTTTGACATCAAAGATTAGGACATCATAATAGGTATGTATTGCATTGCGTGTTGAAAATTTGAATTGTTCTATTGATGCAAAAAATATATTGATTTCATGCTTGTCAATATGTAAAATTATCTTAATCCACTTTTCCTTTTTCTATTAAATGTGCCAAATCTCCCCATAGACATTATACACAGAGATGTTTGGGGACCTTACGTGTTCATTCCATTGAAGGGTTTAGGTACAAGTTCACTTCATAGATGAATATTCTAGGTTCACCTAAATTTTTCCCATGAAACTCAAATATGCTATTGTCTCTATTTTTTAAATTTTCCAGCAGTTTATTGAGAGACAATTTCATAAGAAAATCAAGTGTGTTAAATCTGACTGGGATGGGGAATATAAGAAGCTATAACCTATCCTTAACAAATCAGTGGTTGTTTTTATATATCATTGCCCTCATACTCACCAACAAAATGGTAGATCATAAAGGAAACACATGCACATAGTTGAAACTGGTCTAACTTTTCTAGATCAAATGAGTATGCTTTATGTTTTCGGTGAAATGCTTTTGCCACTAGTACTATTCTAGTAAACAGATTGTCTATTGCCACTCTTTCAAACAAAACTCCTTATGAAGTTGTTTTAAAGAAAACCCTTGTATACTCATCTTAAGGCATTTGGGTGTGCTTGTTATCCTTTTCTCACCCATACAATAGATACAAAGTCAAATTTCATACCACACAATGTGTTTTTCTTGGATATAGCATCAAACACAAATGTTATTGATGTTTACACTCAAGTGGAAGGATCTATATAGCCAAAAGTGTGTTCCTTTTACTTGTGGTTTTTGATCCTATCAAATTAACTACTTTAGACCAGTGTTCCAAATAAGTTACTTGGACAAAATTGGTTTCCATATGACAAGGACATGTCTCATCGATGTGGAACATGTGACAGCTTTGCTCTATCGATTAGATCAATCACTAATTTTTTCATCTTCATTAGTGCCTATTTTGAGTCCAAGTTATAATTCTCAATCAATCATTGTCCTAACAATGCTTCACTTGGTTATGTTCCTTTACATAAAGAACATTGCCACTCTTCTCCACCAAGACCAATTCACCCTATGCGCACTATATCCAAATTTGGTATCTCTAAGACAAAATGATTTGTTTTTACATCTACTTTATCTTAGTCCATTGAACCAACGTCTTCTAAGGAGGCATTAACGGATCCAAAATGGGTTGATGTTATGGATGCAGAGTTTAAAGGTTTGCACACCAATAACACTTGGAATCTTGTTCCTCAAACCGATCCTATGGATATAGTGGGCAACAAATGGGTGTTTAAGGTGAAATTTAAATTTGATACGCCAGTAGAGAGATACAAAGCAAGACTTGTAGCAAAAGATTTTCAACAAACCCCTGGAGTTGACAATTTGAACTTTTAGTCATGTTGTCAAGCCTTCTACAATTAGAATTATACTTACCTTGGATGTTACCTATGGTTGGGATTTCCAACAAGTAGATATGAACAATGCCTTTCTCAATGGAGACCTTGCTGAAATTGTGTACATGGCCCAACCGAGGGCTTTATGGATCCAAAATTCACAACTCATGTCTGCAAACTTCACAAAGCCTTATATGGTTTAAAACAGGCTCTAGGGCTTGGTTTGAGAAGTTGAAATATGCACTTATTGCCTGGGGGTTTCCCAATTCTACTTCATATACAAGTTTGTTTGTATATTTTCATGCTGGGATATCTTTGTTTGTGCTAGTTTATGTTGATGATATCATTACCACTTGAACTAATCAAAATTTAGTGTTGAAGGTAGTGAATGACATTAATAAAAATTTACTTTGATAGTGCTTTGCTCTTTCAAATTTTTTCTGGGGTTTGAGGCCAAGAGAGATCAGTGAGGAATGTATTTGACCCAAACCAAGTACATTCATGATTTTCTGGCCAAAACAAATATGCCAGGGGCAACAGAGTGTGACACTTCTATGTGTGTTGGTCGATGGACTAATTTCCAAACTTTATTACTTTCAAGTTGGGTAAGTTCATCCTGCATGGCTAACACTCATGATTCATCTTCTAATGCCTCTTTCACATTTTTTGGTTCAATATGAGAAATGTAACAAACATGACTTATCTCATTTGCAGCTTGCCTTCGAGACACCATAATCGTTATTCCAATTTCCAATGGCAATAGATGTGGAGGGTTTGCTTTTTGTATGCAGGTAGGTGGTTCTTTTTGGGTGCTTTGTTCTCCAAGATGTGTGTGATATCATTTGTAACATCATTCTGCTCATTTTGATCTTATCGCTTTGTTGCATCGGTTTGCGGCGTCTCTAGGAACGTTCTAACTTTTGTCGTTGTTTTTCCAAACGCTCGATGTTCGCTCACCGTCTCGATTTTTCTATCATTGTTTGTATTACTTGTTCTCGTGAATACTCAAAGCAAAGTTATTAGTATCATCCACTACAACATTAATTGATTCAATTATGTATTGAGTACGTATGTTGTAGACCCTAGAAGTCCCGACTATTTTTGAATAACCCAAAAATACCTCTTCATCATTTTTTTGGATCTATATTTCCTATTTGTTCAAGATCATTTTGAATATAACACTTACTACCAAATGTGTGAAAATACTTAAGGTTAGGTCATATGGAGTTTGAGATGTGTCTGTCCTAATGGAACCCTATTCAAAACATGATGCTTCAAGTCAATTTTCTTTAACCATATTTGTCAAATTTTAGTTCGACTTTTTATTTAGTATGAGGCTTTTCAAGTTCGTGTTAATTCTATAAATAGTTTTCTTGTGCTTTAAGTACTTAGGATAATAGTTTGAAAAGTTAGCTCGATTTTGGTCTATCTTACCACATGTTGGACAAGCAGTGAGATGAGTGTATGTTACTTTTAGATTTACTTTCGCCACATTGTTTCCATCTATGTCAAGATTTTTGCAATACCGATTATTTCAACATCCACCGCTGGTTCTGATTTAGTGCACATCGTAATCGGTATCTAGAACATTAGAATCTATTTGTCATTCTTTTGAGAAACGTGATTTCATTTGCTTTCTTTTCTTCATCATGCCGAGTATATCCAAATCCATGTCTAATATTAGCAATTCTTCTATAGTTCAAAGACCTCATTCAACCGAAAGCGACCCAATAGTCAGTTGTTTCTTTGCTTCCCTACTTTGTTTCAATTATACGTGCAAATCACACATTTGTTTATTTTCTTTAGCCAACAATCTTTTGAAATGAGTTATTTTATCATTAAAGAAAGTTTGTTCTTTATTGGACACAGTAGTCAAAGCCTTTAAGTTGGCCCCTATGTCATCAGCTCCAATGTTCGGTTTCTGTCAAAACGTTCATGTGAATATTCATTAAAATGATTAGATAATTCACAATCAGAAATGCAACAAACTGTAAATGAAATATCTTGAGTGTTATAAATTTTCCCATCGCCTGATTAATGCTCAGTTAATTCTTCGTCCTTGCTCCAAGTTACATTCATGACCTTTTTACCAAATGTTCCTTTTTTATTGTTAGCACATTCGGAGGCAATGGACCATATCTTTCACAAGTATGGCACTAGATACGATTTTTTGTTCTCTTTGGAAGATTTGACTGATTCTGTCTATTTTGGTTAGGATATTTATTTTTGAATGATCCCTGATTTTTAGTTGATTTGAGTTTTTGAGCCCGTTTCAAGAATTTATCAAACTGTTTGGTTACTAGGAAAATATCAATGTCTGAATCACTCTCATCACATTCATCTTTTTCTTCCTCAACCCGGGATGCTATGCCTATAGCTTTTTCTTTCTTTCTTGTATTAAAATTTAGTTCATAAGTTATTAATGACCTAACCAGCTCTTCAATTTTGATATCTTTGACGTTTTTGCTCTCTTCAATTGCGGTTATTTTGGAGTGGAACCTATTTGGCAATGATCGCAAGACCTTTCTGACTAATTTGACTCAGAATATTTTTCTCCAATGGCATGTGCTTGATTTGATATGTCACACAGTCGAGCATAAAAATCTTTAAATGCTTCATCGTCTGTCATGCGTAGATTTTTAAATTCTGTGGTGAGCATTTGCAGTTTAGAAGATTTCGCCTTGGATGTTCATTCATGTGCGATTTGTAGGATCTCCTAAGCTTCCTTTGCTATCCTGCAATTAGATATTAGCCCTGAATTGATTAGCATTTACAAAACAAAAAATAGCATTCAAAGCTTTGCTATTTCAACTAGCATTATTGAAGTCAGCAATTACCTATTGTTTACATGGTTTTTTATTTCAATATTATTTTCAATGATAGTGGTAGGATTATAACCTCTAATGATAGAATGCTATGATTTTTCATCTAGAACTTGAATGTAAACAGTCATACAAATTTTCTAATAATTATAGTTCGTTCCATCCAAGACTGTTGGTCGAAAAGAGGCACTGTCTATACCCAGATCCATAGGATCTCACTTTCTAGAAGTGAACCCTCTCTGATACCAATTGTTAGTTTTAAATCTAGATAGCAAACAACCTAGAAGGGGAGTTGAATAGGTTGTTACTAAAATTAATCGAAAATATAATTTTTTTAAAAAAACACAAAGTTCACTTTAATGTTCGATATTGATGAAAATTTGTTACGTCGAACATTAAACTCAACGTTCAGCATGCGAGATAGTTAACATGTAAGACGATTAAAACATTGATTAATACCGGATATATTGTGGTAAACTCCTAAGGAAAACATTCACGTGCCCCCTTGTCACGGAAAATAAATCAACTATTTTAGAACATGTTACACACGTATCAACTTTTTGAAATTACAATTCTAGATCTAATCTAAAACTTTATCAAGAATTTACAAAAGTAAAACTTAGTTAACAAGAACAATAAAACTTCACTATTTTAGATCTTTTTAACTAGTCAAGGAATGCGATCAAGTACTTGGTCTTGATCTTGGTACATTCCACAAGTGTACCCGGATTGACTCCACATAACGAAATAAGGACTCGATCCTTATCTTGCCGCACGAAATACCGCTCTCTCTCTCACAATAGATTTCTACAATGCTCGGTTTCTCGTGAGCGGTTCACAAAAATATAATTTTTATCTGGATTAGAACTTTTGAATATTTATTTGGAACTCACAACTCACAAATACTTTCCTCTTAAATGCTTGAGTATATTTGCTTTCAAAGTCTCTTGAATACCACATGTCTTATTTATAGCAAAAGAAGTTTATCTAAACTTAATGACTTGGTATTTATCTTATACAGAGATAAGACAGAATAAGTCTTTAAATTTAAATAAATTTTATAAAAGATAAGAGAAGATATATCACAAGAATATGAAAACAAATTCACTTAGATATTTTTATTTACGTAGTTAAATAGAAAGATAATATTTCAATATGTTATCTACTTAGAGACCTAGTTCATATAGAATGCTTAACATGCAATTAACTCAATCACTTATTTATATAATAAGGAACAAGAGTTTTAGAATAACTAAAACTGATAAATAGATTGGGATAAGTATATCATTAATGTTTTCATTCAACTACTAGATAATGATTGACTCTTAGTTGACTCATTACAATACAATAAAATATAATTAAGCATGCTAACAAAAATTGAATTCTCCTCATATATCAATTTTGACCTTAATTAATTAAAATAATTATTTTTATGTCTTAAATTTATTAGTATTCTATTTATATCGCATCTCTACAAATAATTTAAATTTAAATTTATTTAATTTTTGTACTATATAACTATGCTTTTATTTTGTAATTTTTATAAATTTTAAGATTTAATAGATGTTTATTATTTTATTTTAAAATAATTATGGTGAATGTATTTAATAATATTACATATTGTTATACAAGGAAAAATAAATTTTATAACAATACTCATGTTAATAATAATACAAAACAACATTATTATAATCAATGTCTATTTTAGTAATTTTGTACAAATCATATCAATAAATCACTTTGGTTTACCAAACGCTTAAATGCTGATTTTAAAACATACAATAATTTATCAAACATTTATCTCATTCTTCCCACAATTAATTATTTCTTGTCAAGGAAATTTGAAGTGGATTTTGCTTCTTAGCATATCAATGCCACTACAAAAAAGAAGAAGAGAAGAATTAACGACAAATATTGCTTCCTTGTCATGGAATCAAAGTTTATAAGATGCTTATCGACCTAGGAGAATAGATGGTCCATTAAAGTGACAGTTGTTTGAAAGGGTTTGAGAGAATCCTATTATAACGATGTATGAAAATTTGATATTTTGAGACTTATTCTAATTGATGAACAAGTAACACTTCTTTCATGATAAATATTTATTTCGTCGTTGCAAGTTATATCATGGGTAATTAGTACAAAAAGTCATCCCATTTTGAAGTCATTGTGCAAATCGTCCCTACTTTCAAAATTTTAGCATTTTCACCACCATCTACATCTTTTATTGCACAAAACGTCATTTTCGTCCATATTACCACCCAAAAAGCTCCATTAAATATGATTTTCAACACGATTCGTACTAATTTCGAAGGGTAATTTCGTCCAAAAACTTTCTTCTCAAATTCTTCCACCTGCAATTCTTCCTAATGGTGATTAGAAGCTAATCCAACCTTGAATACATGCAAAGAGGGAGAAAATTCTTTCCAACTAAACTCGCTGGTGCAAAAAACTTTAATGACAATTGGGAAGTATTTTATAACGCAAGATGTTGCACACGAATCTTTGAAGCACCAGTAATAATAACATGATCATTCAAGCACGTTGCCACAAACAAGATGTTTCACCAAGACAAAGTTCTCAAATGAGTCCCATGAAGTAGAAAGATAGAGTGCCGTGAGCCAAAATCAAAAGGTACTCAAATGCAAATTAACCATAAAATTGCAATAGAAGAGCTTCAAGAATAACAAATCTTCAAAGTTCATTGATGTGTACATCATGTCAACGATTTTTATCAAAATATTGTTTCCTTTCCCCGCCAAAAGTTAGACAAATAAACATATATTCTAGCAGAATGCTTAACACTCCAAATCCTCTATTCCGCCATCACCCCATAAATTCCTTCTGTTCTCCACTTCCAAATTCACCAACCAAAAAAAAAAAAAACACAAAAACATAATTAAATTCAACCTTTCCATACACATACACACATGGGAAGAATTTCTCCCTCTTTACTGTATTATGGGTTGGATTAGCTTCTAATCGTAATTAGGAAGAATTGCGGTGGAAGAATTTGGAAAGAAATTTTTGAACGAAATTACCTTTCAAAATTGGTACGAATCGTATTGAAAATCATATTTAACGGAGCTTTTTGGATGATAATGGAAGAAAAGGACGTTATGCGGAAGAAAATGTGTAGGTGATGGTGAAAATGCCAAAATTTTGAAGGTATGGACGATTTGCACAATGACTTCAAAATGTTAGAGACGTTTTATGCTAATTACCCTTATATCATATACGAAGTGTAATGTATTACATGACATTTTTTCTAGAAAAATATCTACCGTCGATGTTATTCAGTGATCGAATTGACAAATTTAATAATGTAATTCAAAAGGAGAAATCTTACCTAATACGAATTATTCAATAACATTTTACAACACTTATAAATTTTAAAATTTAGTGCAACACATGTTTCATTCTACGACTAGTCGAAGAAATAACTCTATGTGTAGGTTCTTACAATAGGATCCTTGACGAGAGATTTACTTAAAAATTAATTATGAATGTACGAGATGATTGAAATCTAGATCTATCATAAGAGAGAGGACATGGTCGATTAGAATGATTTAAAAAAGTAAAAAATAAAATCATGTAGTTTAAGGATTCTAACAACTATGGGTGATTTCCTATCCACTTATAATGTTGATATCACGATGTGGCATCACATGATTGGTAATTCATGGTCTTATACTCATTATTTTTACCAATCATGTGATGCCACCTCAGCGTGGACATTATAAGTGGGTAGGAGAATAGCCCTAACAATTAGGACATTATAAGTGGGCATTGTAAGCGGGTAGGAGATCAGCCCTAACAACTATTACTTGTACTGTATAAGGAAAATTGTGAAATTGTGCTTTATTTGATTTTTATTATAAATTTGTTAAAAAGTCGAAGTCAAAGTTAATAATTAATTTTAGCCACATATTTTGTATGACCCACAATTTTTATCAACTTTTCAGTCATACATTTTATCGACTTTTATGATTTTTTTTTTAAAAAAAATGATTTTTAATAAATTCAAACAGCACTAAAACTCGAGAGCAAATTATACATGTTGTATAAATTGCAAGTCCCAATAAGATTTAATTTTACGTGGTAAAAGTTACGAGTTCAAATTTCAACGTCTTTGATTATAGTTTTTATAGTATATTTGGTAAAGATTTTTGTATATTATAAGTAGTGAATCCTATAGAATGTGTGGATAAAAATGAATAAAAGTTGTAGGTCCTACTTAAATGTATAGATAAAAATAATGTTTGACCAATTTATAAGAGTCCAAATCTGCGGTTTCAAATACATGCCCCATTAGTCCGTCCTTCCAACGAAAATATTACACATCATCAACGATGCTAGTGCGAATGAATTAAATGTTGTCCACAATGATCTCCTCATCTATTTATTTGATGATATGTAAGAATTTAATTGGGGAAACGGTTAAGGAGACATTTATTTGGGACAACAGATTTAAACTTATTTATAAGTACTTATAAACACTGACAAATATGTAGTTAAACTATTTTTCTCGATCAAATACGTGTCCCTCGAAAATGTATATTTTTTATAACTTGAATACTTTTACTATTAATGTACTAATTAAATGAAATCGAATTAGAATAACATAAAGCTGATCTTAAAACGAGCTCTATATATTCCAAACCCATATATAAATGGCTGGACACTTTTCATTTCCCAATCACGATAAGGTTTTCTGCTACTGCTGAAACAAGATGAATAAATGGGTGTTGTGATCGATCCAATGACCTAACACTTTTTCCCTTTGGATCAACCAACAGCTCTTTAGATTTCAGAATAATATTATTATTTAATTTCTATTTGATGAATAAAGCAATCTTGTGCTGACAACTAAAAAGAAAAGTTGTTATTCGAATGCACAAGTAGCTCATGTTGTTACCTTTAGTGAGCATATAAATGGCTGGAATAACTTCTAAAAAAAAGTCGCTAAATCTGAGACGCACGACTTTCGAGTGTCAACACCTAGTCATTTTATGCCATTTACAGATTCTACTCTCAGATTCCATTTTTTTTTAACTTTCACTGCATATGCCCCTATAATTAAATAAACGAGTAGAACAAATACGAGATGGATGGTATCATAGAAAAAGAGTACGAGTTCAAGTTTTGCTATGGGTTATTTTCAAGATTTTAAACGAGATGGTTTAATAAAATACAATCACTAGGCTATTGAAATATTTTTAACTTGTATATGGCTAACATTAGAACCTAATGATTTTGGATTAGAAAAGATATTAGATCACTAAATGCGGTGTATGTTTGTAGATTCCGATGGAATAAGTACGTTTCACTCTCTAACACACACACACGATCTGGGTTCCATGCAGATCCAATATATATTCGTATCACCAGGTTGTACTTAAAGGGAGTGACACTTTCTATTGTGTGTGATAATTACTATACCAATTTCTTTCTTTAATAGTAAAAAGGATAATTACATATTTGGTCTTCAATCTTTCAAAAATATTGAAAATATATCCCTAACCTTTAAAAATAGCATTAGACATTACTAACGTTTGAAAAATTTGGCGTGGTAGATCCTTTATGACAAAATTGTCATTCCCTTTAAATAAACAAAACCAAAAATAAGAAAAAAAATATGATTGAAAAATAAATAGACCCCCCACCCCCCACCCACCCACCCACCCCCACCCAAAAAGAGTAACAAAAATATCTTCTTATTTACCAAACCTTAAAATCCAAAATCCACCGCCACTCCACAAAACTCAAAAATCCCAAGGTCATCTTCCACCATTACCATTTTCTGATGCATTGTGAATGGAGTCGTCACAAAATTAGCCTTTTGAAGAAGTTTTGTCCATGTTCTGATAAATACAAAGTCAAGAAGAGTTGTTGAAACATTGAGATTAGGGACCAACCCAAAGGTAAGATTCAACTTCATTTCTATAATATCAGAAATGATTCCAATAAACAAACGGCAACAATTCCATAAATTGTTATCTATTTTGTCCATGAAGGAATTCACTTCGAATCCCCCTGTTGATCAATGGCTTCTTCCATATCATCCCTCTCAATTTCCATCATTTCTCCCATTTTGTTTCTCCATTTCAAGAAACTCTCCTTACTTAGAATCAGATTATAATAAACAAATGCTAGCAAAATAAATGATTATTTTCAAGAATAAGCATTCAAGAAAATGTAAAGGGTGATCTCACATGTGCACCCAGGAAAAAAAAAAAGAGAAATCTCCAATTTCCAAAGATCAAATAGATGGTGTCCAACACTAAATTCAACCTCGACTTCTTAGTGGGGAGGAATTTTTTGGGTTGTGGTGGTGAATTTTGGGTTTTAAGGTTTGATAAAGAAAATGACATTTTTGTTACTTTTTATGTTTTGGGGGGTACATTTAGTTATTTTTCAATTATTTTTTCTTTTTCTTTTGCTTATTTAAAGGGAATGACAATTTCATCATAAAGGACATACCATGCCAATTTTTTCAAAAGTGGATGTCTCAGTGCTATTTTTAAAAGTTATGATTATATCCCCAACATTTTTGAAATGATGCAATTATCCCTAGTAAAAATGTCTTGCAAGATTATAGGAGATGTTATATTAGTGTTACTTAAGCTTGGTTCGATATAGGTATAATTGCATCAAAGGTCCCCAACCTTTCAAAATAGTTGGAAATATGCCTATAACATAAAAAAAATAGCACCACACATCTCCAACGTATGAAGAAATAGGCATCGTAGGTCCCTCTTCACACTTTCCGTCAATTTTCTCCGTTAAAAGCCAAAATTGGACTACACGCGCTTTATTTCTCCAAAAAAGGCGACTAGAATTTCAGGCGTAAAAAAATATAAATATTGTCGAGTTGGAAACCTCCCAAGGACCTGATTCAACCCGCCCATCAATACCAAGTTCAACCTTGCTCCAACTAGTTGGCAAAACATCAATGACCCATCGTGAGTATCCGGACACCGGCGACAACTCGGTCCAATAACCTCTCTTTGGTTCAAAAACCGTAAGCGAGTATTTATCTCTCTGCGCTTGTACAAGGGTCTGTTGAACAGAGAACATCCCATAAAATTGGCCTTAAAAATCTTTAAGAAGTTTGCAGACTCTATAGATTCAGAATCAGAGCCAAGAAAAAGTAGATTTGAACCAAGAAAAAGTGAATTCAGAGGTGGGTTTGATCACACCGAACCTTTATTGAAATTTTGTTGTTTTGTGGCAATTGAGAACTCTAGGGTTTCGTGGCAATGTATTCGTCGGAGAAAAATGAGAGTTTTGGTTTCGGGTTGGGTCAAAAGAACATAGAAACATTGCTAGCTGCGGTAGCACAAACCCAGGGTTTTGACAATGACGAGGCTGTTACCATCGCTACTGAAAGAACGGGAGAAAACGACAACGTAGGGCATTTTCATCGGCGGCGATTCGGGATGTGGATGAGTTGTAGGTGGTCGGAGCTCCGCCAGAGATCGATGGTGATGTTATGGATCGGCAACCTTATCACGGTGGTTTTGTGCTTGCCACCGATACGATCCGTCGAAAGAATGATCGCAAGTAGTGAGAAGCATAAAAGAAACCGGCGGGGAGAAGGGGCGGTCGGCGGCGGAAGAAAGCCTCCGCCTCAAAGTGGGATAAGCGGGAGGATGCTTTGTCATCCGCGCAAGCGTGGCATCGAATGATCGCAAGTGGTGAGAAGCGGAAGAGAGACAACAAGTGAAGTGGCGATCAGCGAAGAAGAAAGCCTCCACCTCGGCCTCGACCTCGGCCTCGAGCGGGAAAAACAAGAGAAAAGGAGGATGATGTTTCCACTTTTTACCCCGAAATTCCAATCACATTTTTGGAGAAATAAAGCGCATGCAATCTAATTCTAGCTTTTAACGGAGAAAACCGATGTAAAGTGTGAAGAGTGACTTAAGATGCCTATTTCTTCATACGTTGGGGACGTGTGATGCTATTTTTTTTTAGGTTAGAGGCATATCCCCAACAATTTTGAAAGGTTGGAGACCTTTGATGCAATTATCCCTTCGATATAATGTGATTTTAATAGAATCGATTTTTGTTATACTAAAGAAATTAAAAATAAACTCATGAAAGAATGAGTTCAATGTTTGACAACGTTTTGTTTCAAAATTGTTTGATATATCAAAATCAGCATTTTAGTGTTTGGTATCACTTAAATGAATATTGATTATAAAATGTCCGGCCTTTTGTATTATTCTTATTGTAATATTTATTTTTTATTATATAATAGTATGTAATATTATCAAATATTTTTCTAAAACAATGAATTAACTATAGTTGTTTTAAAATGGAAAAAAAAAACATTTATTAAATCTTAAAATTTATAGATTACAAAATAAAAGTATGGTCCATATAGTAGAAAATGAATTAATTTAATTAATTAAAGTTAAAATTAGTATTTTGATTATAAATAAATGAAGAAGTTAAAAACAGAATTTGAAGAACTCTTCTCAAAATCTAGATGATACACTATAATCAATTTTTGTTAAATTGACCAAACACTTGAAACAAGTTCTGATTATTTGATTGAAGTCTAAAATCAATCATAAACGAGACTTCATAATAATTGCATGTAATTACATTTGACATACGTCAATGCATATGAACAAAGTTTGTGCTAACATTAGTTTTCAACGAAATGGGACCGGAATATAATGTGGGGTGAATGAATACTCTTTCAATCTTAAAAGTTGATCAGTGTTATTGGACATTTGACAAATGTAACATTCAAAATCAGAACAAAATTTTTAGTTGCTTTTGTGTTTGTGGGGTTTTTGAAACTTTTAGTTAGACACGATTAACAAGTGACAAATCCATTCTTTAATTAGTGGAATATTACGATGATGCATCCTGCCTTTGTCTCCCTTCTTTAACAAGTTCAATGCTGGCCATGGAATAAATGTACTTTTTTCACTCATCTCGTTGCAAATTTGTATTAAATTTATGAAGTCAAAATGCATGTTGGCCCCATTATTATGCAAAAGAAATAAATCACTTTGGTTGGTTAATATCAACTTTGTTAAGTGAATTTTGTTACGCTTTTAGTTCGTTAAGTCGGTTAAGAATACAATTTGAATGGCGAATCATGTCTCGATTTAAAATTTTTATGCGGTCCAACGATTCAAATTAATCCATGTCAAAAGCTAAACCAATTGAGAAAAAGCATATCGAAATCTATAAATAAGTGTTCTAGCTCGTTTGATTCCACAATTACAAATTAAATTTCAGAACAATGATTTTTATTCTTCTTTCTCTCAAATATTTTGCCATTATTTTTGAAGTTATTTTAAACTTTGAATATTAATCAAGTTGTTATCTTGATTGAGAAGAGTACGGTCAAGTTTCGGTTCACCATTCAAGGTTAGTATTATATGCGTAATCTTTTTATACAAATCATGGGTGGTATATAGATTTTTGACTAATTTATGAGGCGTGATGTTGAAAACCTGGTAGTTCAAGGACCAAACTTTAATTTTCCCTATAATATAAAATCAGCGCGTCTTTTTTTTTTTTTTTTTTAAATACAGATATAACTTCCATCTTCTTCTGCAAATATTCTATTTCCTCTAACCAGTGGCCCTGAAAATTTCTAGTTCACCTACAAATTTTTTTTTGACCCTCGATTCAACCCTCGATCGACCCTTCACCTCTTTTAGGTCAATCTCGAACCGGTTACCAGGACCTTAATTTTGACAATAATGTGAAGTTACTTTCAAATTTTGTTACTTATTCTCTAATTGACCAACAAAAATGTTATTTACTTATGAGTAATTTTTTAAACTCGTGGTTCGTTTTGTTTGTGAATAAACTATTTATCCTGGATAAAAGTTATCGGGATAATAAGTTTATCATTATCTTGTTTGGTTTAATTATGTATAAGAATGAAAAAAGTCTTTGGTAAAGAAGACAATTCTACCCTTAGTCTAATTGAATGAAAAATAAAAGAAAAAAATAGTGGAGTGAGGGATGGCAGTGGCGGTCGCAGAGGAGGCGAGTGGTAGCGACGGACAGTGGCAATTATTTTAGAATATAGATGTCCAAAAATAAATTTTGTTCTATATTATAAAAGATACGTTCGTCTTTAAAAAAATAAGTGAATTCGTATCTAAATAAAATTTGTCTTCCTCTTTTCGAAGATAAACTTCTTCTTATTTTTTTTACTTAAATTGTTATTTGAATAAAAATGTATTTGAACATCAATTCATTCTAAACAGAATAAAACAAATTTTATCAATTATCTTTAATCATTAACCACCTACAAAACCGACTTGAGATAAAAATGCACGGATGGAATTATGATAATGACACTTCCTTTTGTGGGCAAAAAATTGCTTTCTAAACACACAAATTTCAAAGACAAACAAGAAGAATATTCTTGAAGAGAGAATGTCTTCTCTGAAGTCTCCAAATCAAGCTTCACTAAGAAAAAAAAAAAAAAAAACTCTCTAATTCTCGGCCGTCCAAAGCGCAGCTTTTCTTTCTCCTTTTCCTCCATCATCATATCATCCCCATCACCAGATTCTCAACCCATTCACTTTCTTCATTTTCTTTCCCCAAGCCAAGAATCTCTTTCCCTCTCTCAGATTCCTTCTTTTCTATTTCTTTCTCTCTAAACTTGCCTTTATCAATGATGCCTTTGTTCTCTCCTCTTCTCTTTCTTTTCTTTTTCTCTCTCATTTGCAACTCCTCTCTTATTAGTCCTTTTCACCATTTTTAGACCTTCCTTTTGGCTTCCTCGAAAACCAGGAATACCTTCTTCTATACATATATATTTTCCATCCTCCAATCCATGTCTTCTTCAAACGTCAACCACATCTCTCAACCATGCATTTATGGTAAGCCTTTCAACTTGTTTCACTCAAAGATTGTATTTTTTTGGCATTCTGATTGATGCCCATATGATTTTTTGGAAACACTATTTTTCTTTTTTTTTGTGCAAAGATTGTGTCTTTTTGGAATTAGCAATGCCCATGTGGTTAGGTGTTTTGTTTGTGCTATGTTTATGTGAACAGATTGAGTCCTTCACAATTCAGTTGGTGCCCATATGATTATTTTGGTTTTGTTTTTATCTGTATCTGTAAAGATTGTCCTTTTGCAGTTCTTACTTTAATATTTTTATTTACATGTCTAGAGATTGAATTTTTCGTGTGGTTGAATTGATATGATAAGATTGTGGGGTTTAAGCAGGGCATGTTGTTTCTTCATACGCAGAAAGGAAGTCAAGGATCATGAAATGGCTAAGTAAGCTTTTCAAAAGTGGGAGTAACAATAGAGGAGTCACAGCAGGTCAACAGCAACCTCAGTTTCTGGGGGAGGAAAATATGTCTTGGCGTGCACCAGCTAGATCTTTGGTATTAATATCTAACTTTTCCTTTTGATTTTCAATTTCTATGGGAACTACAGATAGATATCGTCATCAAACTTGTACATATTGTAAGTCTTAGCATCTGTGGACTAAATGTAAGTTGCAACCATGGATTTTTTGAGGAATATTACCCTGAATTTAGAAGAATTCAATCTTCACCATTGATACTTTTGGACATTTATTGTGTACTTTATTATGGTTTATTTTCTTGCTGTGCTCTGTACTTCTATTGATTCCTGAAACGTACATTGTACGTGGGAATAAGATTCTGTGAAAAGTTTGGAGAGGCATATATTCTTTGCAATGCTGAAACAATGGTTCTCTGATTTGTAGAATAATAGTAGGCACATTACTTGATATCATGTTCTCTGTCTTCTCTTAGCAAATATATCCTCTCAGACTGTCTATTCCAGATCGAGGAGTTGTGAAGACAAAGCCTGTTAAGAGTTTTACTATACTTATAAAAAAACTTGAATGCATATTTCAGAATTCTGAATTGAGTAGAGCAATATTAATAGGAAGTATGTTGCAAGAACGTAATAACAATCATACCAAGTTTCCACACATGTGAAGTAATGAGAACATATTAAGTTCCCAGAATATGTGAATCAGTTTGTCATGTAATAGCAACCTTCTGTTCTACGATGTCAATGCCTAATAATTCCAAAGAGACTTGGATTGCTATATTTATTTTGGAAGGAGTTCTTCATATGTCTGGGATACTTCTGTTCTGTTGTACATAAACACAGAGCCATCACATGTTCACAAAATCACAAATGTTTCTTAAATTCTCCAACTTATGTGTATCAATCGTATACAGATGGATACAGAGCTTAGTGAGAGCTTTGAGGTTGATGCCTGACACTTTGTAATAACAAACACAGTCGGTGGCTGATACTTCATCTTCATGCTAGCTTGATTATCGAAAATATGTCTATTGGTTATTACTTATAACATTTCACGTGTTCTTTGAATATGAAATATGTTTCAAATCCCCAGGATGATCGTCCAAGGGCCAAAAAGGAAAAAGAGGAATTAGATCGTGCAATTGCACTCTCTCTGAATGAAGATTTAAAGAGACCAAACGGTAACTGATTTTCCCCTTTTCTAGTGGATTTTCTTGTTAAGGACTTCACCATATTTCTATTTGTTTGGGACCCCTTTTCTCTTGCTGCCAAACATATCCATGACTTCAACTGTACCCCAGTTACTGCAGAGGGTTGACAACTTCATTCTACAGGATACAGATGGAGAACAGACAATGATGAAGATCTAGCAAGGTCACTTCATGATAACCTCAATACATCAGCATACCCTCCATATGCCCCTCGAGATTATTATCCCAGAGGACATAGGTACTAATATTCAATCTAATGTTTTTGGAAACTGAAAATCTTTATGCATCGTTTGGATTTTGTTTATTTGAAAAACACTTTATGGAAAGCCCGAGTTTGTTAGGACTAACCAAGTACACAAGTTGAGTCACTTCTATATTTTCTGGTCGATGCGGATGGCATAAACTACTGCCATGATTATGTTCAATTATTTGTATAACATAAATTTACAATTGAGTGCCCTGAAAAGTCTCTGAAGCGTGAAAATTACTTAGTGACGCAAACTTGCGCCATTTTATCCAATTTGGATCTTCTGTTAGGAAAATTTGCTCAGTTCAATTATCTGTTGAGCTTCAAAAAACCTTGCATAAATTTTGAGAAATGAACTCATGCCAGAATATGACTGATCTTGTGTGCATATCGCCATCATTTGCAGAGTATGTGGTGGTTGCAACCGCGAAATTGGGTATGGAAATTATTTGGGATGCATGGGAACTTTTTTCCATCCGGAATGCTTCCGTTGTCATGCCTGTGGATACCCCATCACTGAACATGAGGTAGGTCCCTTGGGTTTGTAAGTGTCACTTGTCACCTCCAGCAGGATAGAAGATCATTCTCTTGTTCTCTCTTTGTGGTTGTGTTCATGTTAGAAAAATAATGCCACAGGATTTATTTTTCTGACATCTCATTGATTTTCTTTGTTGATTCAAGTTCTCTTTGTCAGGAAAGGACACATACCATAAGTCCTGCTTCAAAGAGCTCACTCATCCCAAATGTGAAGTCTGTCACCAATTTGTAAGGACGTAATTTGGCTGCAAATAACAAGTGATATTTTATAATCAATGATCCACTATTGACACTAATAATCTACTATTGATATATTTATAGATTCCAACGAATGGAGCTGGCTTGATTGAGTACAGATGCCACCCATATTGGTCTCAGAAATATTGTCCTTCGCACGAACATGACAATACAGCTCGATGCTGTAGCTGTGAACGTTTGGAGGTATGAATTTTCTGAAGTTGGTTCTTGTTACTCATTTCACTGAAGATAGTAGTACCACATTCCTCGGACTTAGAGCATTTTTCCTTTTTTACCTTTTCATTTTTTGTGGGTTTCAAGTCATGGAAGACTAGATATGTATCACTTGGAGATGGACGAAGTATATGCTTAGAGTGCATGGAATCAGCTATCATGGATACCGGTGACTGCCAACCACTTTACCTCGCCATCAAAGATTACTATGAAGGAATGAACATGAAAATTGATCAGGAAATTCCCATGCTTCTTGTTGAAAGACAAGCACTTAATGAGGCCATTGAAGGGGAAAAACATGTAATGATAGTTTCCATCTCCATTCTTATGTGTTCTTATTTGTAGAAATTAGAAACTAGTTTAATTTATAAAACTTTTACAGGGTTTCCATCACATGCCCGAAACAAGGGGTTTATGCCTGTCCGAAGAGCAGACTGTTACAAGTGTAAGATCTTCTGCATCCCTCCATCTGCTTTTCCTTCATTTCCAATTTTAAGATATCACAAGTGCTGCCTACTAAAAAAAACAAAGTTACCCTCTTCACCAATTCTGTATTTTTATCCAGATACGGAAGAGACCAAGAATTGGGGTCGTGGACTAGTAGGAATGAGAACTCAACCACAGAAGTTGACTCGCATATGCGACGTTACAGCCATTCTGGTTTTGTACGGCTTGCCAAGGTAACATTTGATTGTCTGCAGTTTCTTGGAACATCTAGTGTGCTGCTTCTGTAGTTTCAAATTGATAGTCAAATGAAATGACAGAAAAGGCATATTTCATGGATAGTTCATTGGGCATGTGACTAGGAGAGTGTAAATTGATTAATTGCAAAGGCAACCACTGTTTTCAAGATGATGTTACAGATTAGATCAATTCTTGCTTCAGGTTACTGACTGGGGCGATCCTTGCGCACGAGCTAATGCACGGATGGTTACGCCTTAATGGTAATACAGATTAATCTTCCAACTCTTTTCTCAAGGGAAGATTTATATGGATAAACAACACACAGATGACTTGATTAACAGTCTAACCATATAAATTTCTATTGATGCAGGCTACCGTAATCTCAATCCCGAGGTAGAAGAAGGTATCTGCCAAGTGCTCTCACACATGTGGCTTGAGTCAGAAGTAACGCCTGGATCAAGAAATATGCCATCCACCTCCACGGCTTCATCGTCATCAACTTGGTCGTATGGATCCACAAGTATGCCGTCCGCATCAACTGCTTCATCATCTTCTTCTTCATCGTCTAAGAAAGGTTACAAGTCCAGCACAGAAAATAATCTAGGCGCGCTTTTTATGCATCAGATTGCCCATGATGCTTCTCCAGCTTATGGAGGAGGATTTAGATTAGCAATGGAAGCAGTAAATAAATATGGTTTACGTAGTACTTTGGCCCATATTCACTTGACAGGAACTTTCCCGTTGTAACTCTTAGTGTTGGATTGAGTTGATAATTGCAAAGGTTGAATTAGCTCCTAATTTTGTGGAGTCCCAACGAGGGTACAAGTGCAAAAGTGGCTTTGTTCAAATAAGAAGCATATTTTACAATGAAATTATAAGACATTCCGATCTACGACTTTTGGCCTATTATTTGTATCGTACAAGCAAACCTAGTAGTCCTTTGAACATGTATGAGCATATATTCAATAATGCACTTCTCCACAAACCTTATCCATCGAGTTCGTCTGATCAGTTCTAGACGACCAACCATCCCCATAACACGAGAGACATTTCTGATAAATGAAAATGGCAAAATGGTAACACGATCAATTACTGCACCATAAAACATGATTCAAGGAAAATTTCCTATGCAAGCAACCTCTAAACTCCTATAAATTATAGTGTCAAATCTTGCACACTACTAAACCCAAAATAAAAGAACTCAGCCAAATTGTTTTTTCACTTTCATATTAAGCTTAATCATCAAAGTACATTGCTAACTTAATCGTCGGAGTGTCACAAGTTAGGCATCACACTAGTGTCAAGCTGACCCCGAAACAAAGACGTCTACATTGTCATCCCTAGATTCTCGACATCCAGGGTCATACCCAAAATGGGATAGATCCTTCAGAAATCTTGTTCTTATGTCAATAACATATTTGGTACATTTGTATGGGACTACTTCCCCATCAATAGATTGACAGTAAACAAATAAACCACAACAAATCAGGCACCAAGATGGTAATACATATTAACGCTTCTCATCTATTCACGCACTCCATCATTTAATAACCCATCCTATCTTTAGTTATCTGAATGCCAACTAGTCAACTTTCAGGAATATTCGAGAGAAGCTGCTTCAATTTTTCATATGTCATGAAGACAATACCCACACCAGGAACAACCTTGTAATATTCAGGCAGAATCCCTCGATACAAACCTCGCAGGCCTTCAGTCCTCATTATATGCCTGAATGCACCGAAAAGACCCGTCTTATAAACACGGGCTCTACCACCAGCTCCTTCCAACTGCATTACGTCGCCTCCACGAGATCCAGGGAAATGTAACTGCAAAAGAATATGTGTATGAGCTCAACATAAAAGCAGCTCCGCATTCTGGCTGAAGCACTTAACCGTTGTGTGTTTGAAACTCACTTATGTTTCTGTCCTCGATAAACACAACACAACATAAATGGCACAAAATATATCTCAAAAGAATATCTTGGTCAGTAATAAATTAATTTAGAATATGATAGGTTCTTATAATTTAAACCGCAAAAAATTGCAATGCACTGCCTGAAACTGTTTCCAATCATAAGTACAGATCTAAATGCAATAAAACGCCATATTGTCTATTTGGCCCAGCAAAAATGAAACTAGAGAGAGATGACACAGGAAAAATTAGGAGGCCTAACAATGCTGTTCACAAGGCTGCCAGAATCTTAGATCTTGGTTTTGTATGATTAATATAACTGGAATTTTGTAAAGAAAAGGGGTCTCAGAAAGTTCATTTTGCTTTAATTGTAACTAGGTATTAATAGTAGTCTTTTATGAGCATCATCGAGGATATTTTCCTCTTTTTACAATATTAGGTCAACACTGATGTTTTTTACTCCAATAATAAGCTCATTTTCATTTTGGAACATCACCCTACTGCCCTTCAAAACTAGTGCACTTTTCTCTTCATTGATTTGTTGTAAAGCTTGCTTCCCCCATGCTAAATCTGGTATTAGAGCACAAATGGTTCCATTTCTGCTCATATCTATCTAGTTTCATGGCTTGCCATGGTGGAGGAAGCTGCAAAGCTTGAGGACGGAAAGCACAAGCTACAGAGATGGAGGTGAGATGCAAAATTTGGGAAATATCATGATTTTCTTTTTTTTAATCAAAGCATCACTGGGATGGGAACTTTATTGATACTGGAAAGGAAGGTACATGGAGGTTTCTCGGGGCAGTATGGAACTTTTCACATACTAGAAGGTAGCCTTCAGGCTGAAAGAAGGTATGCAAGGAAGTCTCGACAAATATTCAACTGACGATGAAAGAAACAATCTGAAGTTATGGAGTAGACATGTCAATAATGACTAATATGATGAAACACCTTCAGGTAAGTTCTTCAAAGAAATCAAGAGTCAGTTTCGAATTCTAAACTAGCTTTCAAGGAACAATGCTTCCCTACAATAAAATTTTCAGCCAATTATACAGTAGCAGGGTTGTACACACACACACCCCTATTTCAGACGAGGAAACAAGCTAAAGAGATTATGAAAGATGCAATAATGAAGGTACAAGATGATGCAGACGCAGTAACTGGGAAGAAATTCTAACATTAAATTGTCTCTTTCTGTTTTGCTTCGCTTCTCAGTTAAACTTTCTGATTCTTCATTCCAACGGTTTCATTTATTTTCCAAAGGTGGTGAAATTCACCGTCATCTTCTTCTCATTCTTAATGGGGTTTGGGGATAAGAGTGGGGCAAAGATTGTAGGACTGACTCATTCAAGTCTAATTAGGTAAAATAACTAGTTAGAAATGCACCAATGTGATCTTATATATTCAACCATAATCAGGGAACAACGGGCATATGAAGCCTAACCGAGAAGCATACCTCAAAGAGGACACCTCTCACAATTTGGTAACTGCAGAACTTGACTCACCAAGAATTAGCCAGCTATAACAGAGCCAACTGCATATTTGGAGAGCCAAGTTATCCACAAATGCCAAGTTATACCAAACCAACCAACATCCTTATAGAACTTTGTCAATAAGAAAAAAGCAAAAGATATTTTTTTTACTTCCTTACGAAAAGTCCCATATTCCAATATTAACATGTCAGGACCTCTGGCTCTAGGGGTCAGTCTGGTTAGATACTTTTGAGAAACCTGCACTTCAACCTGCTTCTCTGCATCAAAAGCATTGAAGACAGCTACAGGCATTAAGATCCTTCACATGCAATTGTCTAATGATATAGTTGCAGAGAAAGTTTCAGACATTACATGGTACACTACATCATATATGTGGATGGTTAGAGAGTTGCAAAAGTTGGGATTCTAGTCCCCGCTTTATTTTATCACAAGTATGGAGTCCGAAAATGCAGAAAACAACACTTTGGACAATATAAAAACGAAACATTCCACTGTATTCTAATTCCATCCGTGAGAAAATTGGTAGCTTTTGACAGAACAAAAGAACATACAAAAATTCAAATTTTGTAGGAGTTTTTTTATGCTAGTCATATTACTCACCTGTAGATGATGCAATGCCAGAAAGACTCCCACATGCAAGGCTGACCAAAACAGTTGAGTCATCGGGTCTGATGCCAGAAAGTAAGTACAGGTAAGTGCCCCAAATTTTTCTACGAATTTAATTTTTCTTTTGCGAAGGAGGTCAACTCATAATCAAGCATTTTTTCATCATGGCATTTCAAAGCCCAAAAAGTAGGAGCATCGACCTTGGAGTCTTACCTGCGAGAGTGCCAATAAGATCTTACAGTGTCGTACACTGAGAAGCTGATAGCCAAATTTGGGCCCACCCCCTGCATTGTTACCCAAGCTGCAATCATCCAACGGAGGAAAAGGATGATACAGTCGTATGGAATTAAAAGACAATAAAATAGTACCAATAAAGTTGCCCCAAGTCCTTTATAAAGGCCAGAGACTCCTTCTTCCTTGCTAATGGTACATAAAGCATGAGATATTCCTCTGTAATAGATCACATTTGTCTGCACAATCAGAAATAAAATTAAAAGAGAAGTCCGCTAATATTGTGTTTATAGTGCAGAGGGAAGAAAATAAAAGTATCAACAACACAGGGAAAAAAGGACAAATGAGGGGCTAATAGCTATCCACAATCTTATCTGGATAAAGGAAGCAAAAGAAAATCTGTGAAACCGTGAAATATAATTTATTCCTATACCCATTAGTGAGATAAAGGAAGGAAGAGAAAAGATGTGAAACCATGACATATAATTTATTCCTATACCCATTAGTTGTTAGGAAAACATTGTGACCCTTAATTAAAGGGTACTATTGGTAAGAGAAAATTTATATGGAGATTTTTCACTTCCTAGCATCCCATTTCCTTTCCTTTTGACTTCAACATGTGCCACCTTCTCCAGCTCTTTTCCTTTCCTTTCTGTTTTCCTTCAAACCAAAAAGTGTCTCGTGTAGAATAAAAGAGATTGTTTCCTGTTGTAAAGGGCTACAATCTAGTCCGGCACCAACCAAAGAGAAATACCAAAATAGTTTATTTAAATATCCTGAAGGACTGTCATGCAAAATCAAAATTTAAGCTCCTTCCCTCTCCCTCTCCCCCCCTCCCCTCCCCTCTCTCCCTCTTTGTTCCTCCTTCCTCCTTTACTCCCACAAGGAAGAAAACATTGTGCACAACTTGTCAGAGAAAAGAAAGAGAGAACTCAGAGAAACAAGGAGAGAAAAAGGGAATTTGGAAGGAACTTTTCAATATGCCTGATTAAATTGAAATCTTATATTCCTATTTTCCCTAATTATGTCTTTCAATCCCCTCACTATGTGTAGAAGACAATTGAAGCCGGTAGACAAGTGACCTTCGCTCCACACCCATCCTCCAAGCTGTATGAAACGCTTCTCCCGAAGACCCTCATTTGAAACCCTAAATTCCTATTTTTCCTAACTATATCTTCAATTCCCCATCACTAGGTGTAGAAGACTATTCAAGCCGGTAGACTAGTGTTCTTTGCTCCACATTCTGTTCTCCAATCTGTATTAAACCCTTCTCCCCGCAGACTCCCATTACCCCTAACATAAAAAAAGATAAGTTCGAGAGAGAGAGAGAGAGAGAGAGTGAGAGAGAAGAGAGAGAGTAAAGTACTCCCTTGGGGACGAATCAAGAAAGAGAAGTGGCAATTTTATATCAATAAACTCTAAACGAGCACATGTTGAACTAAACCAATATAATAAAGTAAAACCACAAGTCATCATGTTTCGGCATAAGCACGAAAATATCCTTGTAAATACCAAAAATTGTTTATTTACCTGGGCAGCAAGGCGTGTCCTTACAAGATCTAGAGGATATGTAACAGAAGCGGCAGTTATTCCAGCCAAACCACCACCTACAAGTCGTATGCAAAGGTCTGCACTCATGTTATCTCCTTGGCTTTCGACTCCCAAAATGAACTGTAGCAACTGTCACACGAAAAGGCAAAGTATATACATAAAAAACTGAATTAAGGAAAAACTTTGCTAAAAAGAGTTCCTTCACAGGACGTTTATACCAACATTCTTGTAGCGTTCGAATGCATAAAAGCTAACAGAAGAATAGGGAAGACGATGGACGATTGTGACCAAATTTCCCTTCCAAAATGCACAAAATCCTTCCTCTCTAAGAATCCGTGATGCTTCAGGCCATATATTAGCCTTTCTTAAGCTAGCAGCATCAGAGTGCATTCCTTGCACCTGCAGATAAAATGATGCCACACTCACTTATGTCATAGATAATAATGTAAAAGAAAACATGGAATTTCATCCAAAATAATTACACCTTAAGAGATTGAATCATAGAGATGCTACACATGACTATGCCACTACTAACCGCCAAGAAAACTCCAAACTAACATTTCAACTAACACCATATTTCCCTCAATTCCTTCAAACATTTCAACCCGCTTTAACATCCTCTTAGTTTATTCTATATATTTATTTCGTTACCGAAAATATTAAATAGATCACCCAACCTGGTGTAAAATCTGGTTCTTCTCTGAGATTGACCGATCAACCCATAGAAATTAACGTATTTGTTATTTTTAAGAATGCCCCAATTTTCATTTCCCCTGGATAGACATAAAATCCCCGAGTTCAATTCAACAAAGGTGTAAGAAAAATGGGAAGAAACCAACGAGCCCTAAAGTACCCAATTGAAAACAAATCAAATTTAATAATAAGTTTAAAAGAAGAGATGAGAAACAAATATTGTAAATTGCTGATAATCTTAATCTTTTATTCTCTTACATATTTTTAGCATAAATAAAAAATTCAGAAAGGGGAAACAAAAGAGGAAATATACCTGAAATAGAATGGTGAGGCGGGCGAGAGGAGCCGTGCAAGTCTTGCTGACTGCGCCGGCGACTCCACCGGCAAGAAGCTGCGACACAGTCCCGATCTGCGACTGCTGTTTCTGCTTCCGAGGCTCCACCACCACCGCGCCATGCCCCGCCGCAGTATTCAATCCCCCTCCTTCCACCACCACCCCAACTCTTGCTTCCGTCTGCATTTCACAATCCTCTATCTATGAATTCCGTGATACTGGAACAAAATACAACAAGGGTTTGAACTGAATTGAAATTTGATTCAAGTTTGTGTTTTGGGTGTTGCACCGCAAGAGCTTTTATAATGATAGCAGCAGTTTCGATAAACAATACGATGTTTTCCTCGGTTTACTGTTGGCGTACAAAAAGTGCTAGATGACATCGTACAGCACACCGACCATGCAATTCAAATTTAATTACAGCCTACCGTTTTTTATTCTTTTTAAATTAACAATTTTAGCCCATATTTATAATTTTAGCTAATCAAATTGATTAAATATATTTTATATTTTATAATATAAGTATTTAAAAAATAATTTCATCACTAACAAATATGGGCTAATGTTTGTCAATACTTGTAAGTTGATCAAACATCGTTTTATCTCTGGCATTTTCATTTAAATCTTTACCTCTGACTTTTATTCACTTTTTATCCACATATTTAGTAAGATCTGCTGTTTATAATCTACAAAAATCTTTTTTAAAGTGTTGAAATTATTTTTTAAATGTTTATAAGTTATGAAATTTATAGAATGTACAGATAAAAAGTATATTATAAGTTATATGTCCTACGAAATATGTGGATAAAAAATATATTTGACCAGTTTAATCTGTTAAAAATATAATTTAATCATCTCCAATCAAGCCATTGTTGGATATTCACCCCATGTCTTGGGGTAGATCAAAGGCTCAAATCCAACAAAATAGTCTAAATTTAAGGTCTAATGATAATTAATTTGGGTAGAAATTACTTTTACTACTTACCATTTTAAAAATATTTCTAATGTTACAAACTTAATTTTTTAATTTTAAAAATAATGCCCATATATTATTATGTTAATAAATAAAATCAAAACAAAATATACATTATACACAACCGTTTTTACAAAAAACCGTCTCTTTAGAATTAGCACAAAAAAGAAAAACTACTCCTAAATCAAGTAAAATTTGTTATTTCCAAACATACCAAAATCCTCTATTTTTTTATATTTAAATATTCTTGATTGAACTGTTACCCAGAAATACAGATTATGTTACACAATTTGTTATTCTGTAACATGTTAAAGATGTTACAACTTGTTATTGTTTAATTGCATGTAATACGTATTGTTGATACACTATTTTGTAACACTGATATTAATATGATATTTTGATTGAGTACTCTATTTTTAATATTTAAATGTTCTTAATTGAATTGTTACATAAGAATATAAATTATGTTACACAAATTGTCATTACGTAATACTGACTGCTAAAGATGTTACAATTTGTTATTAATTAATTGATGTTTAATATGATATTTGTAATATTGATGTTTAATATGATATTTGTAACATTGATATTTAATATGATGTTTTGATTTTTAATGCAGATTATGTCACCCCACTTGATATTACAGATAAGCCGATTAATACTGGATGATACAACTGAGTATATCATGAGTTTTTTTGTGTGAAAATTGGTATTATGTGTTACATATCAACACAAGTTGTTACAAATGTTGAAATTGAATGGATCATGAGTTATGTTTGTGGTTGTTACAACTATTTTTGATATAAATTATATATATTTGACAGTTATGTTACACTTTAATTATAATATGTAATCGATGATGAGTTTTTTTTTTTGGGCCAAGAATCAATCAGCTGTCGTTCCATGCCAACCGATAACAATAAAAGATTGTGTAATATATGTATTCTAATCAATTCCGATTTTTAAGGATTGAGTTACTATAATAATAAAAGATTACGTAATATACATATATTCCAATCAATTCCGGTTCTTAAATATTCAGTTATTATATGTAATATATAGTATAATAAATTAAAGGGTAAATACCACTGAGGTCCCTAACCTTTGGACCTTGTAACGTTGAGGTCCCAAATATTCAATGTCTAGCATTCCAAGTCCTTAATCTTTAAAAAACACGCGATCAATGTTATTCTGTTAAAAAAATCGTTAGTTTGACCAATAAATAGTCAAAAATTTCTTAAAATGACCAAATTACCCTCTTTTGAATTAAAATAAAAAAAAAATTGAAAAAGAAAAAAATTAATTCTCTCTTTCACGCACACAAGTCAAAGTTGCACCCCCTCCATTCCACTCCACTCCACTCCACTCCACTATACTCAAAATTGCTGAATTATCTATTCTCTCTCTCACTCTCTAACACACATACAAACAAACCAAAAATTAAGAGAAACCCCAACCCATTTCACTCACATATAGATATGATGAATCCATAAACAAATACTTCCTATTTTTTCATTTTGCAAATCATGCGGTGGAAAGTTGTATGAATTTCCGGCAATGAAATCCATAAACAAAAAGAGGCAAGAAGGAGCCAAGCTAAGATGCTACAACCCGATTCAAAAATCATTAGACCATGTTTTAGCTGGCTTAAGGGAAACCAAGGAAG
This sequence comes from Forsythia suspensa, assembly GCA_023638005.1. Lineage (NCBI taxonomy): Eukaryota > Viridiplantae > Streptophyta > Magnoliopsida > Lamiales > Oleaceae > Forsythia > Forsythia suspensa. The sequence continues at coordinate 29,085,490 of CM042674.1, read as the reverse complement.
AAAGAAATTGAAAAATTGAAGCCCATTTAATTTTCTCTATTCGAATAATACGGGGGTATAGATGATGTATTCAACCTATAACGGATTAAACTTTGGATTAAACCAAGTGAACTTCTTCCAGCAAAGTTTTTTTTTATTCTTCACTTCAAATCCAAAAAAATATTCTTTAAGTTGGGTTCTTTCAAAATCGGAATTTAGAACACATTGCAAAGCTGATATATCATCACCAACCACTTCTTGCTCCATATGTAATATTTGACAATTATTCTGTGGCCGACTCAGTGGGTGGTGGTCGATGGCGGTTTTGGAGTAGGGATGGGGGGTTGATTGCAGTTATTTTTAATTGGTTAGGGGTTGGTTGGAAAAGAAGAAGTGTGACATGGGGTTTGTTGTAATTTTTATTTTTTGCTTATTTTTTGTTGTTTTGTTTTAATTCAAAGAGGGTAATCTGGTCATTTTAAGAAAATTTTGACCGCTTAACAATCAAACTAACAATTTTTTAACAGAATGACCTTGATCACGCGTTTTTAAAGATTAAGGACTTCAGTGCTAGACATTGAAGCTTCTCGGGACCCCATCGTTACAAGGTCCAAAAGTTCGGGACCTCCAATGCTATTTATCCTAAATTAAAATAATGATTTTTAAAAAATAGTATTATTAGAATATATGTAACAAGAATAGATTTTTGTAATTCTTTTCAAAAAGTAACTTATTTATGAAAAAATCCCTTAATTTGGTGTAACAAAGATTCCTCCTATTCTAATCATACATGGGTGAAAAGTCAGATTATGACTTTATTTGATGCGTTAATTAACCTTATAAATTGTAGCATTAGGGATTAGAATTCATGTGTGAGTGCATAAAGGAGAGAATCCAACTTACTCAAAATAAAGAGAAAATTCAAGAGCAAAACTATAACAAATTAGTAGAATATGGATAGCTGCATGAACGCAGTGATAAAGCATTGATTTCTCGGATCTTAGGTGGTCCGATCGTTGTGAAATTTTGACAACAAGTTTCAACTCATCAAGATCAAATCTAACGGTTAACATCAAGATCCAACGGTTCATTAGAGAGGAACTGCTATCCGAATATTGAAGAATTTGATAAGATCTTTTATTTGTTGTTTTGAGTAGTATTGCGTTGGGTTGTAGACATAGGTATGGTGTTAGACCACGTTAAATATTGTGTTGTTAATTTCGCGTATTATGTAGTTTTGTTATTGCTCTAGTTAATTAATTCTTATTAGGTTTACACAAGAAATGAAAAATCTTTATTTCACTACTTTGTTCATAATATATCGTGTTCGATATTTATTGGTTATTAGTCAAATTACTCTAACAATAAATTAGGCCAACAAAATTTTAAACATGTATACAAAAGAAAGTGAAGTGCTTGTTGAAAGAATGACTTGGCATGATCCAATTTACACCTTGGTGCATCGCATTAAAAAGAGTGATGTAATCTTCGATTAAGGGTGGAAGCGAACTTTGGTGATGTAATATCCATGGAGGAAGGATCCAATTTAGGTAGGGAGTATAAAGGGTCTTGCGAACGCAGTCAAAACTGACGTATCCATGATTCCTCCACCCATCACCGAGTAATTTGGGGATGGGTGGTCAGGGACGTAGTGCAGGTGTAAACTGGGATCACAGGTCAAAAAAAAAAAAAAAAAAAAAAAAAGTGGAGTCACGATTTTTGAAAGAAAGCTACCACTTAAAAATAATAATTTTATACTTTAAAATTAAGTTACTGAAAAAAAATTAATTTTTTTTCGAATAGTTCGATTTCTCCCCTATGTATGTCACTGTCGTAGGGTGCAGAAAAATAGTTACCTCAAGCTGTTTTCTTAATTGAGAGGCAGTTTGTCATTATTCACCTGCGGTCAACAGTGCGGTAACCGGGAGGGGAAGGGGCGGGGGGGGTACAAGTAGAATTTTCTATGAGGACCAAGACTTTTTTGTAGGCACATGCTACACTCGTCTTGAACTGAACTTTGACGTGGACCAGCCGTGATTGCCCCCACAAAAATTCCAGTTGTCTTTTTTGAAACTTACCATATTTTTTAATTCCCTGAGTCCCTGACTGTGCAATGTCTGGAAGCAAACTCTCCAATTTGTTTTATTCAGCAATATATATGGTCCAGTTTATTTGTATTTGCCATTTGCGGATGAAAATATACATAAAACTAGTACAATAAAGAGATTTTTCATAAATAAACTTTTTAAAAATAATTACAATTTTATCAACTTAACAAATTTATTCTAATAATACTACATTCCTAAAAATTATATTAATTAATAAAATAGTAAATTAAAATAAAATCTATCTGTAAAATATATATATTTACGTGAATTCACTTAAATTTGTATTTAAGTCCTTTATTATTTGCACAATAAGTTCTTCATCTTTATAAAATTTTCACTTTAGTCCCTATACTTCCTCTTTCATTTCAATTTAGTCCTTTTTATTTGCAACCCAAGTCCTTCAATTTTAAATTTGTACAAGTTGGTCCCAATATTTATACTTTTATATCAATTTAGTCCTTTATAATATCACTATTTGATACATATGTTACAAATGATATTGTGTATCAATGTTTGATACAAATGTTATAAATGATATTTTGTAACAATCGTATTACAAAATTGAAATATAAAATATCGATGATACTGAAATATTAATTAATATAACACGTATTGTGTAAAATAACGTAATATTCGATGATCTACAAAATATTATTTGTAACATTTGTATCAAACGGTGATCACAATATGATTTGTAACATTTGTAACAGATTGCGATCTTAAACGAAATTGTTACAACTGCAAAGTCAACTCTAAACTTCAATAAGTTCGTTATAGTATGATATAGATATGAAACACAATGTTAAATTTAACAAATAAAACTATTGATTTCATCATTTGTAACATCACGTAACATCGATGATACAAAATCTGGAATTCATATAACGTGTGATGTGTAAAATAACATAATATAATATGTAACATATCCAAATGATACAAAATATCGTTTGTAACATCTGTATCAAATAGTGATACAAAGGACTAAATTGATATAAAAGTATAAATATGGGGACCAACTTGTACAAATTTAAAAGTTGAAGGACTTGGGTTGCAAATAAAAAAGACGAAATTGAAATAAAAGACGAAGTATAGGGACTAAAGTGAAAATTTTATAAAGATGAAGGACTTATTGTACAAATAATCAAGGACTCAAAAATAAATTTGAGTGAATTCACGTGGAAATAGTTATTTAATTTTAATTCATTATTTTATTATTTAATATAATATTAATTATATAGTATTTTTGGAATAAATAAGTTAAGTTGTTCGATTTAGAATTATTTTTAATATTTGTAAGTAATGAGTGTAATATCCACAACAATGAACTTACTAGACAATAGAGGCAATGGATCGAGTCGGTCCAATTTGACCCGTGCCAAGACGGGACGGGTTATTTCGACCACGCCATGGAAAAGCGAGTTTTGATCGGCTTGTTGTCCATAAGTCGGGGCCGGTTTACGACCCACGTGAACTTCTCTCTCTCTCTCTCTCTCTCTATATATATATATATATATATATATATATATATATAAAGTTAAAAAGAAATTTGGGTTTATTTTTTTAGAAATGTAGAATGTAGATAACTACAAATGTAAGAATGTAGAATATTAGAAATATGAAAATTCAACAATAAATTGCACAATAAAAGAGCTTATATTAACAATATAATTTTTTTAGATTGTTGTATGAATGTAGGTTGAGACAATTGTGAAGAATATGAAAAATTTATGGAGTATTTATAGGGGGGGAAAATGTAGTCGTTTGAAAAAAAAAAAAAGAACTTGGGAGGACCAACTTTACAGAGACCGGTTCACGGGCCAAGCCCGTGTTTATTTTCCCGGCCCGGCCTTTGTCCGGGGCCTAGGCCACTCACGGGCTGAACTTTTAAGGGCCGACGGGCAGCTTGGCCCTTTTGCCATCCCTAGGTAGCAGTGAACAAAAATTTGATCCAATAATTAATTAAAGCATAGACTGTGAAGAAGTTATGAACTTTTTGAACATAGCGTAAGAAAATAAATTTATATAATCTTTTTCAAATAGAGAGTATAAAATTGACCACGAGTCGAAAAAACACTATACTCATGACGAGAAGTATGATTAAGATCCATGTACAGTAGTCTTAAGACTTTTAGAATGTACTCCCCGTCTTTCAATGGGGTAAGTGTGGGATACAATGGATTTACCAAACATCACTTAACTTCAAAATGATGTGTATTGGAGATTATAATTTTATTTGGTCAAATTGGTCAAACATAATTTTTATTCACACATTTCATAAAATCCACAATTTACAACTTACTTTTTATCTACACATTCTCCCACATCTTATAATATAAATATTTAAAAAATAATTTCAAAGATCTTAAACATATTTAGAGACTGTGAATTGGACCTAGATTATTGCAACGTGGCAGCTCCTTATTGGCAATGAATACTTGAGAAGGATTGTGCTAGTTGAAGTCTATTGTTCATCTTCTCTCTGACTCTCTTCTATCACCAGAAAAATCACTATTGAAGTCACCTTGTTTGTGTACCCATAAAATTTGGTAATTTATGTGACTATAACCCATAAGACACAAGCTTGATTTCACGCGTTAATATTAAATAGAATAACACAAACATATTTACATTAGTTCGAGACAAGTAATAATCATTTCAATATCGAACTTAGACTACTACAAGAATCCATCGTGAGAACATGACAATTTTAAAATCTAAACTTAGATCAATATTTCAATTTATAGAGCTACTTGTAGCGCTACATAAAACTCTGGGTTCATTTCAATCTCAAAATTTTGAGCCACTTCAACTCATATTATTCACTACTATAACATTAAATTACGAAATTAACAACTTGGGCTTAAATTTTGTGAATCAAAATGCACAACTAAGTTTAAAATATTTACTTGCACTTTGAACTAGAGCTGAACAACAAAATTGTCAAACTCCAAAATCGAATCGAAATCGTTGTTTTGGGTCCACGTGGACCTGTCAACATTTTAGTTTTGAATCGAATCAAATCGCTTCAAAGTGTTTTGGTTTAGGTTTCAATTTTTTCAAACAATAAAAAACAAAAACCGAGAATAAATTAATTTAAATTTTATTCAACCTAGTTAAAATTAAAGCAATCAATTATCCATATTTGACCCAACCTAATTAAAATCAATATCCAATTAGACAGTTATACATCTCAATTAAATTCTACCCAATACCATAATTGTGAAGGCAAAATCAAAATCATTGGCTGTAATTGTTGAACGACTGTTGAAGGGTGAATACATGAAGTTCATTTTCATCGGCCAAACCAACCACTCATAGTCTTACACCATTTCTTTTCTTTCTACCAATAATTTCTTTGATTTCGGCTCAATTTCCAGGTTAATTCAACATTTTCTTTTCTTTTTTGATTTTTATAATTGTTTGCTATATTTTATTGTTAGTCATGTGATAGAGAAATTTTCCATCATAATTGTTTCATAACTTGTTTATGCTGTCCTAACCCTGGAAAAGATCTACAAAAATGACTGATGGTAATGTTGTCATTGCTGCTATATTCTCGACTAAAAACATACTTCTAGAAGATCATAAGAAAATTCCTAACCAGTCAAGAATTAAGTTCGATTATATGTGATGTTTTTTAAACCATTCAAATATAACATTGTTTGATAGTAATTCGGTTAATTGTGATTCTAAACGTCTACGAAGTTGATTTTGTGGTTAGAGATGTATTCCAATTGTATGCATATAATGTGTTATTGGCAATTTGTAATCTAAAATAGCACTTTTAGTAGTTCACTTCAGAATTGAAAATGCAAGGCAAATCAAATTCTCCACATTGAATATTATCAAATTTTTTTATGATAAATTTGTCATATTTAGTCTATAGAGATCATTTTAATTGATCAACATATCCCTTGGCACTTTTATTCTACAATTTAACTTTTTGTGGAGACTAGTATTTGGAAACAACTACACATTTGTTTATGATATGTTATACTTGGATTCCTAATTCATTTATATTCCCTTTTTGTTGATTTGATGATTTTTCCCATTAAATAGAAATTCATTGCTAAACTTGCTATAATGTACTCTAAACTGTTGCTATTATGTTGTTAGATTATAATCATCAGAAGTGAAAGTGTAGAATTCTAGTTTGTAATATCTTGTTTTGGTTAGTTAATACATTTTTTGTTTTGTATTGATACTAATATTTATGTTTTATCGTAAGATTTTAGACTAATATTTATGATTTAACTTGTTTGATATATATATATATATATATATATATATATATATATATTTTTTGTTTGATAAACCGTGGTTTTAAATCGAATCAAATTGAAAAAAGTGATTTGGTTTGGTTTGGTTTGATTTGGTTTCGGAAGTGAAGTGGTTTGATTTGGTTTAGAAAAATTTCAAATCACTTTAAATAGTTTAGTTTGAAAATTTACTACGAATCGTCCAAAACGAACCGTGTTCATCCTTGCATTGAACAATTCACTTTATATTTGAAAGATGACATTTCTTCTTTTCCCTTTTTCTAAACTTTCTTAAACTAATGGAACACCAAAAGGAGGGATGGGATGGCCGGCCGTATGTAGCTTTACATAGGGGGTTTAGAAGTTAACTTGGTCATTAAGAAAGGAGGATGAAAAATCATATAAGCCACATTGACTTAAATGTGCAAAATTAACATGAAAATTAAAATATTATTTGTGGGTAATAATATGAGATAAAACCTTTATATTTTCTGCGACGATGAACTGAAATATAGGCGGCCAAACAATTCCTTAACATTGTCTGGAAAAGGTCTCATTTGGTTGCATCAAAAGTGATAAAATTATCATTTCTCATCCCTCATCCTTATTGTGATTTAAAAATAAAAAAATTAGTACCATTGAAATCCTTAAATTTTTCTCCTTCACATTTCATAACTTAGTGCATGTTAGAAAGAGTTTTTTTAAACTTTTTTTTTAAAACTCATTTTCAACCACATATTTTATAGAGCACACAATTTTCATAAACTTTTCAACCCTTATATCACTAACATTTTTCAAAATCTCTTAAAAAACTATTTTTAAACTCTACAAAACAAACACTTAAAATATGAAAATTTCACTTAACTCGAACTATATCGGACGAAGTCTGAAATCTTGAAAAGTCCCAATCAGTCTCCAAAATTCCCAAATATATTCTTTTACATAATTTGTACTTCAGAATTAATATGTGACTTGAAATCCCCAATAGATAATAATTTCTAAAAATTTCACTTTAGTCCATAAAGTTTGCAAAATTGTAAACATGTCCTCAAACTTACCAAAATTGCATCAACACCTCTAAACATCAGTTAATATTGCCATCCTAAAAATAATATCTCAAATTTGAAAAGCATAAACATGAAATTTTCATAAACCACAGTGTGGTCCTTAAACTTTCCTAATATTATATTTAAGTCCCAAATTTCTTTCAGATTCTCAATGTAAATGGTTTTATAAAATCAAAGAAGACAACCTTTCAACTTACCCTCTTAGATATAAAGCTATGATAGTTGCTAGGAATTTTACTCGAAGAGAGGGAATTGACTCTAATGAAGTAGTTTTCCACTAATATAATATAGTATAAAACAATAAGATTAGTTTTAACATTTGTTGCTCGGTTCAATGGAAAAATAGAACAACTAGATGTCAAGATTGTTTATTTTATGAGGAGCTAGATAAGGTCATTTATATGATTGAGTCACAACGGTTTGAAATTAATAACAAAGGTGAATTAGTTTGCATGCTTAGAAAATAGTATTCTAAAAAGCGTAAAGCGTAACTAGGTGTGAAGGTCGAGTTTTAAGTTTCGAATATTTTGGATATAGGCGAGGGCGAGCCGTGAGATAGCCTAGGTGAGCTTTTTAGAACAATGCTCATTATATGGTTTTATAAAGTCCCTTAGGCAATGATACAAAATGTTTTACTCATATGTTTTAAAGATTGGTTCCAAAAGAAGTGAATATGATGCATTTTGCACTATAATAACTCCAAACTTGGACCTGTGAAGTTTATTTACTTTTATATGCAGATGAAATGTTGCTTGCTAATCAAAAATAAGGATGAAATCATAAAAATGAAATATGTTTTAAAATCAAAATTTGAGACGAAAGATTTATGCAATGCTAGAAAGATTATATGGTATAGTTATTAAAATGAATAAAAAAAGATAATAGGTTAACAATTACTCAAGAATCATACTTAAATAAATTCATAATTGAGTTCGGAATGGAGCACGTTAAATCTATAAATGCACCTTCGCTAGTCATATGAATTTGTCTTCTGCCAACTTCCCTAAAACTGAAGAAAAAAGGTCGAAAATGAGTAAAATACCTTACGCAAATGTAATTGGATCAATCATGTATTCAATGTTAAATATCATTTTGTGAGAGAAAACTGGCTGCAGGTGAAATAAACTTTGGAAAAATTTCCGACATAAAAAAAAAACCAGCTGCAATTCAACGAACAAACTTTACTTTTATTGCACTTTTGGTTGATCGTCAAGCCGAGCCTCCTCCTGAGTATGTATTATGTTTCATTCTCGTTATAAATAAAATATGCCATAAATGAACTTGACTCAAAAGTAAATATATTTGCAAAAGAACTAGATAGAATTGGAAGATAATTTCTACAAAATTCTAATTCCTGGCAAATATTTTCATTCCCTAAACCTTAATAATGATACGATGATTTACAAATCAAACAGTTTGATTCAGCATCGACCGCTGATCAATCGAATGATTTAATTCAAGAAAATAATTCTAAAAAACCTGTTTCTTAAGATATAAGCAACATTTTCAGTACTATACTTCAATTAGAACAACATGGTCTCCTGTTTGAGTTGCCAGAGTAATCCCCAATCTTAATGGCAGTTCCCTGACCTGGAATATTACCAGCAGCCTCCTGAGCCACCAAGGCTTTTCTGCTTATAATCTGATAAATGTCCAACATAATCGTATGGAACGCTTTCTCCACGTTAAGCGCTTCGAGTGCTGATGTCTCGAGGAATGATAGCCCTTCTTTCTCAGCGAAAAGTTGAGCATCTTGCTCATTGATGGCTCTGAGGTGATTGAGGTCGGATTTGTTGCCGCCAACATTATGACTATGTTAGAGTCGGCATGATCCCTCAATTCACGTAGCCAACGTTGCACATTCTCAAAGGTTTGCCTCTTGGTTATGTCGTATACTACCAGCGCCCCAACAGCGCCTCTGTAGTATGCGCTAGTGATTGCACGGTATCTTTCTTGACCGGCCGTGTCCCATATCTGTGCCTTCACTGTCTTGCCTTCCACCTGCACCAAACTATTTTCAGAAATATGTGGAAAGCTAATAGATTTACTCAAAGGGTTACAATGCAGTTTCGTAGCAGTTTGTAACAACATGTTTGCCTGTGTTTATCAGCACTTCTAAGTTGGTCAAACATCATTTTATCCACACATTCCGTAGTACTCATAATTTTTATGTATTCACGGCTTACAATCTACAAAAAGCTTTCCCAAATAAGATCTCAATTTTCATACCATATGTCAAAATATGAACAACAAACTAGAGTTTGATCTTTGACATGAAAATTACCAGGAAGATTAGCCTTTTATTCTGGAAAGTACACAAAATGAAGAAAATGGCATTGGGAAAAGGCTGAAATTGATAGGAAGATAGCCCTTATGCAGAATGCATCAATATCAGAACACCATTGTTTACCAGATATGCACAAAACAGAAATTAAAATGAGCTGAACACATTTATGTACAGTGGATCTCATCAAATAGAGAAAACAAATAATAGACACATTTAGCATTTTACATCATACAAATCAAAACCAAACCTGCAGAGTCCTTGTTGCAAATTCGACGCCAATGGTGGATTTCGACTCCAAACAGAACTCATTTCGCGTAAATCTTGAAAGAATATTAGATTTTCCTACACCAGAATCTCCAATCAAAACAATCTTGAATAAGTAATCATACTCATTATCCACCTTATATGCCATTGGTTCTTCCCTTTATATACAAAACAAGCCTACACAAATCAAATCAAGATTCATAATTAATGAAGATAAGATAAAAAGATAATGATGTAAATACATGTTATAGACAAAACTCACCACTAAAAGATGGAAATATTGTTAATCATGGCTAATTTGGAAACAAGGATTCTTAATATTCGAAAACCCAAAAATGGAAAAAGAATGAGAAAGCAAAATTCCCCAGTCAAGACAAACTGAAGAACATAAATAACAGGAAATGCTATTTGCACCTTAAAATAGAGCTGCTAATCATGCGGCTTATGATCTTTCAGAGAAGGGTACATACTGCTCGTAACATTGGATTATTGCTTCAATACACGTTCCAGCGTGTTTAACGGCACAGAACAAGCAGACCCGCTGCCGTTTTTCATCAAATTTTACATCCTATCTGGGAAAAAAATAATGCTATTCATAATCACTTCAATGAATTATTTACCGTTTTTTTTTCCTTTTTCTTTCTTCATTCAAAATGTCAAATTTGAAAAGTTGTATAGCAGTAATTTAGGTTTATTTGTACAAATGATCTCTAACGTACGTATGGGGTCTATAGGAAACATGACCTATCGTTTCATTATTGACAATAACTTCCTCATTTCAACATTTGGTTGCGAAATTAGTCCCTACTGTTTGTACTTTTACAAAGTCAATCTCTTGATTAAAAAGACTATAATACCATTAGTTTAGTTAAAATAAAGGGCAATTGGCGCATATGGTCCTTTACCTTTGTCTATAGTGCTGAAATGATCTATAATGCTTGTTTTTTGGCACATAAAGTCAACCTATGTGTTTTGATACGTAATTAGTTAAACAACATAAATATGTCATTAGTTTTAATTAAAGACATTTGCAATTGGATATCTAACATTTGTAAAAAATATAAATAGATCCGATACGTTTAATATTTTATAAAAAATTAAAAGAAACTAACAAGTCTTTTATGTTTTAATTAACACTTCACTGACCAAATTGATATTATACTAATATTTTTTTATATTTTAAGAACTATTATAGAATAACTATAATTTAAGCCTATAATTATTAACAAACATGTTAAATAATTTTTTTTATTAAGTAATTATATTATTTAAAATTTAAACTTTTATTTCATCGTCACAAATTTAATGTTCAAATACTTTTATTTAATTGAGTTATTCGTTTATTAAATACAAATATTAGAGCTCCAACTACATTCTTCATATTTTAATTTATCGTTTTATTATTGTTTAAAAATAAAGAATACATAATGTGAAATTAATTTTTATTAATATTTTTATGTTAAAAAAATATAATAAAATTAGTTTAATATCATAAAATTATATGTGATTTTGTTATTTATTTAACTTAATTTTATTCAAATTTTTCATATCACATATCAATTATGTATATTTAGAGGATGTTTGAAATCAATTCTATGCGCTTGAGATTATTTGACCACAAGGGGAATGATCTACTCTCTATAATGGAGAGTAATTATCAAGACCACTGAACACCATTAGACAATGAAAAAATACTTAACAATAAAATCAAGTACTTATTCAATGACCACAGAACATGTGTTCGGTGACCTTGATGACTACTCCCCATGATGGGGAGTAGATCATTCTCCTTGACAACAAATCTTTATCTATTAAATATTGAAAAAAAATTCTCTACTTTTCAGAAACCAAAGCTGGCATTCTGACAACGTGCATGCCATTGTAGACTAGGAATGCAACCACATTTACATAAATGCCCCAATATATGTTGAGACATACTATTGGGTCAGAGTCACGATGCGAACAATGAACCAGCTGCATCCCATATTTGCATCTTCACACCTCATGTTCTAATAGTGTCATAAATAGGAACTTGAACCACATTGCCCGTAATATGTTGTTCATAATTATATTCGAATAGAAACGTGAAAATTATATAGTACATTCATAATAGAGTACAACAATTTTTGAATTTATATTCGTGTGCGTATTGGTTGTCATGGTGTACTAACGCACCCATTTTGCCATGTAGTCGCGCATTTCATCCCATATCATAATTTGGTGTTGTGGTGTATTTATCTCAACCGTAATTTGATCTTGTTCGTCCGGTATGTCCACCTCATCAACACGACGACTAGCTTCAACTGAATCAAAGCCCTAGTTGATTTGACATGACCATCTAAAGAAGTTGTGGACCGTTATTGTCACAACCACGACAACTGTTTGTGCAGAGAACAAGTAACTCAACATACGATCAAGTACCTTTCATCTCTGCTTCAAAACACCAAAAGCCTTCTCGATCACATTTCGACAAGATTAGTGATAAAAATTGAAACGTTCTTTCGCATTTCTGAACCGTCTACTGCGACCATGTGTCGATTCCTTGAATTCTTGAAAGTGATATATAATGTCGGGCTCTTTATATGGGGCGAGATAACATGGCACATTCACAAACCTATAATTAGCCGATAATACTTATCGGTGCCATTCGGAAAATTAATATCCGGACTATATATTGTCCTTGCAAGAATGAGACTATCATGTGTGTTTTTTATGCTCCCAAAGTACTGAACGTGAAGCAAATGTTGAAGACACATGTAGCTAGAACGTTCTGCATTGGGATACCCTTCCGGCCAATGAAAGTAAGTCGTTATTCTTGAGGTAGGACAACCTTCACTTGTGTTCCATCAATTGCAACAATACAGTCCTACGTATATACGATGTACATGAAAAAATTTATAAATACAAATATGGAACAATGACGAATAAGAATCGTAGCAAGAAACATTCCAACATACCTGGAACATAGGGTGTCTGTCTGGGTTTGGGCGATGGTGGAGAGGTCTTTGGTTGTAGTTTGGGTCTGGTTTGATTAGCTGACCACTGAATTGCACCACAGTATGTAACACTATTTTGAAATAGTGGCCGATGGTTTCAACGAGTGTCCAAATACGGTCTTCACTGCTCTACACCTTTACCGCTTGCTAGGATACATAAAAACATGCCAACTGTTCAGTATATAGAAACTACGGTGCCATCATGTAAGCCGTACTCATCGCAAAGGGCGTGCTTGAAACGAATAAAAGCATCGGGATACATTTGAAATTCCTAATATGATATTTGGTCGTCCCCTCGTCTAATGCTTCAATCATGAACATGTGTCCATTTAGGTGCACGTGGGTTTCTTCAAATTCGACGCTTGGAATTAAGAATATAAGCACGAACGGCTCGATCGGTCATTTGAAAAAACTTGAGCCATATGCTAATATTTTCTAATAATTTTTCTTAGCATTCATACTCATCCTCATCGTGCTTTCGACCTCATCGTCGAGTATGATCTCAGTACATAATTAAAATCAAACTACATATTTGACAATGTTTGAAATAAAATTACTTGGCAGAGAAGAATGCATATAATTGGCATGCATGCAAAATTAGATATGCGTTGAAGCAATTTATAGAAGAGTGGTAACATTTATGGAACTATCATCTTTAAGACCCATGTGTTTGAACACTACCTAGTTGAAAAAATAGTACACATTTATGGATCTACATACTTGACAAAAATAGTACCCATTTACTGAATTACCCATTTAAAGACCCCCGTGTTGGAATATGACATATCTGACAAAATTAGCAGCCATTTCGAACTACTCATTGTCTCATTTGATTGTAAAGATCATAGTAATAAAAAGGGACAGAAGTAAAAATCACGACTGTAGACATAATGGAGTGCAAACCCACTACATGCATTAAAATATGATACAGGCTAAAGTGAACAACAAATTTTATGGAAGTAGCATGGCACGTTTCATTCTACTTATGGCTTTGGTATAAGTTGTACTGAATCCAACCCAGCTTGTACTCGGGGTCTTCTACAACTGTAAATCCCTTTGATTTATATGCTCATCATCATCCCGCCGCTCCTATCAACGCTGACTTACTTATGAGCAAAAAGGGTTCTAAATAATAAGCCCTTTGAAGAAGCGAAACCCCATTCATCCAAAAGAGAAAGGAAGGGGCCTATTTCTATATTCTTGCGGGTGACTAAGAATGTCAACACGAAGTTATACATTGCACTACTCTTCGGCACTTTACCCATAGCCATGAGTTCCTTAATGCACTGGTGACAACTTGGGGCCTCTTCCTGGCACAGCTGACAACTTGCAGCTAGCACCCCGCCTACACTTGCAAGATGCTCTACTGAATAAGATAAGTCCACACTTCCTATTTTTTTTCTTCTTCTTAGATCTACACATCGAACCTTTCCGCTTGTAGTTGCGAATTGGATCTCAATTCAACCAGACCTTTATCACTGGAGTCCCACGTCTACGTGTTGATGGGCGTGTCATGGGGACTCTCACCGCCACTTTGTATAACCCTATCAAATTCTGTTATGATAACTTTGTTGGCGTCAATGTGTACTTGTCTGAGTTAAAAGAACTCCCAAAAAATGGGAGATACCGATAGTATATATTGTGAACATATTGATTTCTGAATTAGGCGTATGCCGCCTTTTCTATGCGTTTTAACACATATTAATTACCGTACATTAGCAACCAATTACAAAATACAATATTCCAATAAGAAGTGACTATTTTAAAATCACCTATCAAATGTCTACATGTTTGAAGGAGAAATATTTTTCATATAATCTTCTTGGAAAAAAATATAATACAAGACTTATGAATGCTATGGACAAAAATTTTGTTGCAAAACTACCAAGATGTCATTTGCCTCATCTTGACAGAATAATGTTGACATGTTTTGCATTTCACAAACACTCAAATTCCAAGTGCAAACTAGCTGAAAGGTGAGATTGGACATAATGAAAATAAATTATCCATATTTGAGAATTGAAATATTTGGCATTTCACAAACACTCAAATAATGTTTGCTTAATTCTTGAGTCGGATACGTAAACTAACGTTTGACCAAAAAAAAAAAAACGTATAATCCACCATTCCACCATGAATACATCAATATATTTATAGATTACACAACTCCACCATACTCATCATCACAATCTAGTGCATCAATCAAAATTGGAACACAAACTCGGATGAAGCAAATAATGATCGTAATGATTTTGAGTGAAACGAACTTTGATTTTTGGCTCCCACCATTCGTCTTTGGAAACAATGACGTTGTCGGAATGGTTGTATTCAATGCTTGTACAATGTAGAAGCTCGTAAAGGTGTTTGTGTCCCGCCTCATCGAGATTCTTAAGCTGGGTACACCTCGAACTTTTGGTAGTCGAGGTGTTGAACAAGTGCACCAACATCTCTCAACCGTGTTTGTTAAAGCACTTTCCCATGCGGTGACCCTCCAAAATCAAGTTTCGCACGTGGTGAAAAATATTTGGTGTTCTCGCTTGGCCCATTTCACATTCTTCCTGGTAAGTGAGGCGGGTTTCACGGCGGTGGACTTTCCGGTTCTCGATTGGATTCTTCATGAGTAAACGTATGGAGAAAAAAAAAAAAAAGGAATGGAAAGGGAAATTAAAATGAAATTAAAAGAAAAACGCAACCATGCCATTGTGGAAATTGAAAACTGCTCGACAGAGAGAACAACACAGGTGAAGCCAAGACAACAAAAGAAAACAAAAAAATGCTACTCTCCTCTTGGATTATATATCTTCAAATTTTTTTAGGGCAGAATTCTTGACGACCCTTTGATTTTGTTTGATATTGGACCCAAAATAGATCTTGGTTGAGTCCAAACTTGTGATTTCTGAAGTAGATCGGTGGATTGGTTGTAAGAAAAGTGTTATCCTTGTCGGCCAAGCTGTACTGTTGAGTGAATTAGAAGAAGAAGAGGGAATTGACGCTTGCAAGTGGAATAGCAGTGAAGAAATCAGATTTGGCTTGTAGAAAGAGAAGCGTTCAAGGATAAAAGTAGAAATTGAATGAATACGTGAGTAATGGCCATTCTTGTTTGGTATTCAGCTTTTTGTCCATAGTGGGACCCTTTCAATTAAATATAAATTGCATAGTCAAATGGATTTTATCAAAATCTATATCCAAATTGATTCTAGACAAATCTTTAATGCACAATAATTTTATATTTTTCTCTTATCAAAAAATTATTTCACACGACTATAACGATATATTGAATATACTAAATTAAATATTATTTAATAAATATACCTGACCTATTTGTACCTTTTACAAAAGTTAGAAATCTAATTGTAATTTTTTTTAATTAAAACTAATAGAATATTTGTTCTTTTCATTAAATAAGTGCCAATTGTGTACTAAAACATATAGATTAGAGATTTTCGTGCTAAAAAAAATGTTAGAGACTATTTCCACACTGATGACAAAGTTAAAGGCCATGCCAATTTTCCTAATATAAATACAAAAAAAAGGCAACAAAAAGTAATTCATCTTCTCCAACAACCCATTCCCATCCGATCTCTATTACCCTAATCCCAACCAACCACCCACTCCATTTCTTTGTCTTCACACCACCGTCAATGCCGTTGCCATCACCGCTACCATCCATTAACACCGTAGTTTAGATTTGAAATTTAGGCACACACATAAGATCTTTGTAATTTATTGGCATCTTCCATCTTACCACAATTAGAGGCAACGCTTGGGGTGGTTATGGCTATCCAAGTAAAAAAAATAGTTGGTAATCTCTCTGTTGAAGACATAAAGGCTTCCCGAGAGTTAGGAGCGGACTTATCTTTGCTATGCTCTATAGTTTCTTGGTGTCTTTCGTGGATAGTGATTCGTTGCGAGTTGTTCAAAACCTCAACTACAACTTTTCTTGTGTCCCAAATGCTTCTATATTATTTGATATTGTGAGCTTGTTGGATTGAACTTTTAGCAAATTTTGATAAAACGTTGATTAAATGAGTGGTTGAAAAGTTAAAACAAGTTGTGAGTCCTATTAAATATGTTATTAAAATTGTTTATTGACTTTTGACAACAATTTTTTCTGATTAAAATGAATCAAACAAGTCTTCGTATCTTTGTTAAAGGAGGTCCGCGGTTCATGTTGTTATGTTCCGTGGGTGTGGAACAATGTAGCCCACATTGTTGTATCTTATGATGCTTGTCATCCGTGTTTTAAAGTTTGACCGATTGTACCCCACGGTTTGTGTCGTCTACGGTTTGCGGCGACTTGATTTAATGGAGTATTGAGCTTTCAAAAAATAAAAAAATAAAAAAAAACTCTAGTTCCAGTTTCATGGCTTTTGTAATTTCTTATTTTCAATTATACATTCAATAACATTCCCAATTCCACACTTCTACACTTTATTCTCCTAAGACCTCCGAGGCTTCACCCAAATTCACATTTTCTTTTAGATCAACCTCAGAATTTGTTAGAGAATATTTTTATTATGATGAATTTAGATTGTTGATAAGTGGTTTGAGTCGTTAAAACAATCATTGTCAAGGCTTGTAGATGAAATCATAGTGTGTATACAAGTTGGGAACAAAGAGGCAAGAGTAGGAAGCATTTCTTGCTCGAGTTAACAAAGAAATAGTTGCCCGCTCTCTACTTGACCTTATGTCTTGCACTGTTTTCTTCCTTACAAATCTGAATTTTTGGACATGTTAATTTGAATTTCTAATTCAAAAGAAAAATCTATTATTCAAAGGTTACAACCATTGGGAAGGTTGCAAGAGAAATATATAAATGTATTTATTAATTTTTTCATTGAAAAAGACAAGAAAAAAGACATTGTATTTTAAGATAATCTCATCTTCTTCACTCGAGCTTTTTTTGCATTCATTTTGTTTCTTCAAGTCTTGGCTTCATTCTATCATTCTGCAGAGAAAAAGCATTATCTAATACTTAGTTTATTCTTCTTTGTGTTTTATGTTATCTACGCTTGTGTACAACGCAACCAACATTTCTTATTCTGTTATATCTAGTACATCTCGTCGTATTAGACGAAAATAACATTTTAAGGAAAGCGACGCACTAACGTGACTTGGAACTTGTCATTCCACTTTCAAGGTTTTGCAGCAATCAAAGATTTATTCGACTTCAAGTCCGGTGGAGTCATTATTTAAGAGTATGTTTCAACAATCTTAAGATGTTATTTCTGCAATAGTACCACTTATGTCATCTATTCGAGATGATGTAGTAGACTTTGTGAAGTTGGAAAGATTTGATAGGACAAACTTCCGACGATGGAAAAATAAACTCCATTTCTAGCTTACAACTTTCAATTTGGTATATGTTCTTACCGCACCACAAATAGAAGAAACGGATGAAGAAACTTTGGCAGGAGCATGAGCACGTCAAAAGTGTGAAAAATATGATTATATTTGCAAATGACACATGCAATCCAATGTCATATGCTTTGTTTGATTAGTATCAGCACATTTACAACAAAGGAAATCTGGGATGTCTTAGAAGTGAGTACATGTTCGATAATGCAACAAGTAAGAAATTTTTGGCTTCTAAATTTCTTCAATATCAAATGGTTGATGATAGGAAGCTAATGGAACAATTACATGAGATAATTCATATTTATAATCAATTCAAACAATACAATATGAACTTGGATGAATCCTTTGTTGTATCTTTTATTATTGATAAACTCTCTCCCTCCAAAAAAGAATTTAATAAAAAGTCTCAAGCACATGAAAGAAGACATTTCCATTGAAAACTTGGGCCGTCATCTCCTTATAGATGATTTTAAATTGAACAATTCTAATGAATAGAATGAGCAATCTTTCAAAGATCATATGGTAAAGGATGGAAAGAATCCAAAAGGGACAGTGAAGCAATGAATCAATCCTATAAGAACAACAAGAAGATGTAGCATGGCTCAAAAGACAAAGACTCCAAAAAGAATAGAAGGTCTTGCTATAATTGTGACAATCCAAGACATCTCAAAAGAGAATGTCGCCTTTTAAAGAAACAAAGTAAGATGGTAATGCAAACTTTGTGGCCATGATTATTGAGGCTCTTGTTGTGGAAGATGTCAATGAAGGATGGGTCGATTTTGGTGCTACTAAGCACATGTACAACTATGAAAGTCTTTTTACCTCATACAAATCAATTAAAGATGGGAAATTCAGCCACTACTGTCATCAAATAGAAAAGGCAGTGTCAAATTAGAGTTCACTTCTAGAAAGACTCTTAGAATCACTAAAGTTGCAAGACATCTTGTGTCTCGAAGCCTACTTAATAAGTTTGGCTTCAAACTTGTCTTTAAGTCTAATAAGTTTGTACTGTCAAATGGTGGTTAGAAATAGAGGTGGCAAATGTCTTTTTGTCCCCAGCCCGTCCCAAAATGGATGGGTTATAGCCCGCCCAATTTTTAGATGGACCAAGAAATTGTTGGGCCAATCCACCCGACCACAACTTTTTTTTATCGATTTTTTTTAAAAAAAAAAGGACTATAGAGTTGAAGTAGGCTTGATTTTGCGGACGACCGAGAAAGACGGGCATTCGAGCTCTTGCAATTCTAATCAAATCAATTTGATTGAAGAAAGTAATTAATTCTTAACATCTCCTGACTTCACATTGATAACATGCGGAGTAAATCCAACACTTGAAAAAGAAATCCTATGTTAGATTTATACTATTAAATCAATAACTATATTCCTTAGAACGACGAATGAAAAGAAAATGTTATATCAAGTAATATACCTACAACAAGCATCTTGTCGCTTGCTCCACAATATCTAACTTAACATTATTTCTCTCTCCATGGGGTTTGCTTCATCGCTACTAATATAATGCTGTTTTTTATACTAAACCACGCAAGATGCAATGGATCCTGATGTATGTCATGCATTCTCGCCATGGACTAGTAAGGATAGTGTGTATTTACAGCAATGAATCAAAACATTAATGCATGGAAATTTAAATTTTGTTGAGATCATCTTGATATACTCACTTTTTCCATAAAAAACTTGAATTTAATATAATGGAAGTATAATACAATAGTCAAGAAAGTTTGGATTCCTCTAACATCAAGAAATTAAAAAAAAAAATGTCAAGAATACAATACATCATTCTACCTAAAAATAATTAAAAAGAAAGAACAACATTGAACTCCTTGTCTATAGAAAACCATAACTCCATCATGATATTAAAAGCTTAGTAAGCCCATAACTCAAAAACTTCTTGCTTATGTTCTTCAAAATGCTCTTGCCTAAATCATCGAAAAGATAGTTGAAACCACTGCTTTCCACATAACTGCACTCATCTTGCCCGTAACAAAGCCAATTAGCTTTTAAAGCAATTCACTACAGTTGCCCAAGAAAACGCAATTAAAACCACTCTCGTGAAGAATTCTATAGCAACAATAATATTGAATTATCACAATGTAAAAGCAAGTGATTATGCATTCCGCACAATAGAATCTAAAAGTTATCATCTCGTAAAATTGTTTGAATCTCACATTCACGGCCCTTGCTCAAAGTCCAAGTCTTTCCAAATGAAACCATTTTTAAACTCTAGAAAAGTTAACATTTGAAAATCCATGACAACGAAGTAATCCTTCACTAGAGTAGAATGTATCTACTTTCAAAAATTGAGTTGATTAATCTCATGAACAATTAGCAGTCTAGTATCTACACGCTCCCAAAATGGATAGTTTGTTGATTGCCTTGATTATGCCTCTCTCTTTGTTCATTTTCCCTCTATCATTCATAACAACTAAAACCAAACTAAAATGATTAGTATCAGTGTATCACTACAAGACATTCTACCAAAAGAAAATGGCTAATTACTTGATCCAAGCTCGGCAACCAAATAGGTCACCAACTCCATCTATGTTCAAGTTAATTAGCAAGCTACCCAAATTTGAACTTAGTTTTGTAACTTCTAAGAATCTTATCTTTTTATAATTGTCTTCCTTTTCCTTCTTTGAAAATAGTATTAGGTAAATAGAGAACATCGACCAAAATTTACCTACAATAATAAGCCTTCCTTCAATAACTTTTTTATTTAATAAACAAAGAGCAATTCAATTATAAAGAGCATATACTATTAATAACCACATCAAAATTGTCGGCACTCTCCTCTCATTGGGCATGCATTACAATTAGGTGTTTCTTAAACTACATAAATTTCTCCATGACATAACCATGAAGAAACCCATCATCACTAATTCCACCACACTCCAACTCTTACCATTCCCTCGTCGTCCCTGCCACGTCTCCACAAATCAACATTTTAGCTAGAAACATTACATTACATAAATTATTTTTTCACATTTAAATGGAAAACTATCATCAATTACCATATTAGAATATTAGAATTCTATTTTCATTAGAATACCATGTAGTAGGATACCATATATGTTGATATTCCTATTCTAGGTAGAACTCCTTTTTTTTTTATTTCTTTCCTTATTAGGTTTCTATTAGCCTATATATATCTTGTAACCCTATTCATTATATATAACTTTTACATCAATATACAGAGAGAATTATTTCTCCACATATATTTTTTATCATATTTTACATGGTATCAGAGCGACGATTCTGAGCGATGATGCTTCTCACAAATGATGATAGAAAAATCATAGAAACGACGATTGCCCAATCGGATCCCATGGCTCTACAGGAATCCGATCATTCCGGCTTCATCCTCGTTTCTAATCCACTTGATGGAAACAATTATGGTACAAATACCATAAAGACGACGATTGCCCAATCGGATCTCATGGCTCTACAATAATCCGACCATGAAGGGCAACATTCAATCAATTCAATCAATTGGAGATTGAACCGAAAAGGTGACAATTGGCCAACCAAAAATCGGTCGACCGATCGACCGGTTCGTCCAACCGGTCAACCGTTTCAACTGGAATCGCGTGAAACATTGCACCCTACAAAGAAGATGATTGGCCACATCGTTGATACCTGCTATTTTATCCATGGTTTCCCTCCAGGGCACAAGTTTCATGGAAAAGACGTGAAGTCACGAAACAAACGCTTCACAAACACTACTATCGCTTCTACACTTGACCCAAAGGAAGGCAAAACGCTCACAACCAAGGAATATGAACAGATCATGACACTTCTAAACAACAAGTCGGGTAATGATAAGCGCGTGTTAACACCCTGGTATCAATCTCTACTACCCCTTTGAGTAATTCATGGATTATTGATAGCGGGGCCACTGACCATGTGACGAAGGATGTGATTCTTGAGAATAAATTCATGCCAATGCACAAAACTGTGCAATTACCGAATGGGGGTCATGCTCTTATTAAATCCATTGGTACAGTTAACTTTGAAAATAATATGATTGTTGATTGATAATATACTTCATGTTCCCAAATTCAAAGTTAATCTATTATCTATAAGTAAACTTACTAAAGAGTTAGGTTGCTATGTGACATTTTTTCCTGATTTTTGTGTCATGAAGGATCTGACTACGAAGAAAACGATTGGCTTGGGAAGGCAGAGTAACAACCTATATTACCTTTCACAAAAACCACAAATACATCATACTACTAGTGGATCAACCAACCTATGGCATAAACGTCTTGGACACCCTTCAGCCTCACCTCTTCAATTCCTAGCACAAAGTATCTTAGGTATTAGTTTTGATTCCCACGATATTTGTGATATTTGTCATCTGGAAAAACAATCTAGACTACCCTTTAAAGTCAGTCAAATATCTAGCAATAAACCCTTTGATTTGATTCATTGTGATATTTGGGGACCTCATAAGATTTATTCTTATTCTGGTGCTAGATATTTCCTTACAATTATTGATGACTTTTTTCGTTATACTTGGGTACACCTCATGCGTTACAAATCTGAAACTCAAAGCATAATTAAAAATTTCTTTGCTTGGGTTAAAATTCAACACAACCTGACTATACAAACCCTGAGATCTGACAATGGCCAAGAGTTCTTATCCTTGCAAACATTCTTAGATGAAAATGGTACCATTTTTCATAGATAGTGTCCTTATACCCCTCAACAAAATGGAGTGGTAGAGAGAAAACACCACCACCTCCTTAATGTGGCTCGTGCCATTAAATTTCAAGCCAATCTTTCGTTAAAATTTTGGGAGGAATATATCAAAACAGCTTGTTACCTTATCAACTGGATACCTTCACCATTGCTCTCACACAAAACACCCTACGAAAGATTGCACAAGAAACCATCACCTTATTCCTATTTACGTGTCTATGGTTGCCTATGTTTTGCCACCAACCTCAAACCCAACCATAAATTTGACACACGAGCCAAACGGTGTGTGTTTCTTGGATATTCCTCAGGACAAAAAGCATACACCTTATATGACCTAACCGACAAAAAGTTAGTAGTATCTCGAGACGTTGTGTTACATGAAAATATATTTCCATACACTTTCCAACAACATGATGAAACCAACTCCATCCCATTGCCACAGTCTATGCCTCTAGCTGTTGAAACACTACATTTCACAAACGCAGAGGACTAACACATAGTAGAAACAGATAACTTACTTGAAGATCCCGAACTATCATTCGGACCAACCGATCGACCGACGGTCGACCGGTTCACTCGTCCGCTTCAACAGAGAGTCCAACCGATCGATCCACCAATCGACCGGTTACCTCATTCGGTTCAACATAGAGCTTAAACGGTCGACCGCCTTCACCTACCGATCGACCGGTTGAAGCGTCATCCAACCACAATTGATCCACCTACCTCTTCTCACCTCCGGATGACCAACTTAGGCGATCCATAAGATCAATTCAAACCCCATTTCACCGAAGATTACTATATCAATCATACTACGCCTACTCAAGCCGGGTCTCTTTCGACCAAATCCAAAGACTCGACACCCTATATCAATGTATGTATCATATAGTAATCTTTCTTCTATTCATCGTGCTTTTACATATAATATTTCTCATATCATTGAGCCAGCTACATATGAGGCAGCATGTCAGGATCCCAAATGGATCTCTGCCATGAATGATGAAATTCGTGCCTTGGAAGAAAACAATACTTGGTCACTTGTACCGCTTCCTCCAAGTTCTCATCCTATTGGTTGTAAGTGGGTGTTCAAAATTAAATTTCATTCTGATGGTACAGTTGAACGATACAAAGCACGGTTAGTGGCAAAGGGATTTACACAACGAGAAGAGATTGATTATAATGAAACTTTCACTCCAGTTGCAAAGTTAACTACAGTCAGATGCTTACTTGCTATCGCCTCTATCCGTGACTGGACGCTTCATCAGATGGATGTACACAATGCATTTCTTCATGGTGACCTTGATGAAGAAGTCTATATGACTCCCCCTCCTGGATTTCGTCGACAGGAGGAGACACCGGTAGTATGTCGACTTCATAAGTCTTTATATGGATTGAAACAGGCATCTCGTTCTTGGTTTCAAAAATTTGTACCTGCTATTATTTAGTTTGGATTCAAACAGTCACATGCAGATTACTCACTCTATACAAAGGTCAATGGTAATTTATTTACGGCAGTTCTATTATATGTGGATGAGATGATTGTCATAGGAAATAATAGAGAAGCAATCTCTACTACAAAAACATTCCTTGCATCTCAATTCAAGTTGAAGGACCTTGGTACATTAAAATACTTTTTTGGAATAGAAATTGCTCGCTCAAGATCAGGGATTTCAATAAACCAAAGGAAGTATACTCTTGACATTCTTCAAGAAGCCAGATTACTTGGATCAAAACCTACAACATTTCCCATGGAGCAGTCATTGAAATTTAATTTGACTGATGGAAAGTTATTGAAAGATCCTACATACTATCGACGGTTGGTAGGAAAGCTCATTTATCTCACTATTACCGCACTGTAGATCTCATATTCAATCAATACACTCGATCGGTTTATGCACGAGACACCTAGACAACCCTATCTTGATGCAACAACCGATTGCTCGATACTTGAAAGGGGCACTAGGACGAGGATTATATTTCTCGTCAAGTGGAAAATTGTAACTAACAGATTTTATGATGCAGATTGGGCAAGATATTACTACACGATCCGGTTATAGGATATTGTGTATTTTTGAGAAAGGCACTTATATCATGGAAAAGCAAGAAACAAACGATCGTGTCCAAATCTTTTGCGTGAAAGAGTATAGGGCAATGGCTTCCATTACATGTGAGCTTATATGGTTGAGACAATTCTTCGATGAGACTTATGTGTAGATCATCCACAAGCAGCAATATTATATTGTGATAATCAAGCAGCAATGCATATTGCCGCTAATCCAGTATATCATGAAAGAACAAAACACATTGAAATAGATTGTCATATTGTTCGTGAACGAATTGATAAGGGAGAAATCAAGACTGCATATGTTTCAAGCAACAATCAGATTGTGGATTTATTTACTAAAGCATTGGGCAAGGAAGTATTTCACAATTTTACTCACAAGTTGGGCACTCTTGACATACATGCTCCAACTTGAGGGGAGTATTAGAATATTAGAATATTAGAATTCTATTTTCATTAGAATACCATGTAGTAGGATACCATATATGTTGATATTCCTATTCTAGGTAGAACTCCTTTCTTTTTATTTCTTTCCTTATTAGGTTTCTATTAGCCTATATATATCTTGTAACCCTATTCATTATACATAACTTTTACATCAATATACAGAGAAAATTATTTCTCCACATATATTTTCTTTCATATTTTACATACCATAAACTAAATCTACAAACAAGCAAGCAAATTACTGATGAAAATCACATTCTCTTTGAGCATGTGATAGTTTAACCAAAACAAAATGAATCGAGATAATCATCTTTTGCAAAACTAAAATATAATCACAACTTATCAACAACTAACTTAATCTACAAGTAACCACATAAATTTCAAAAGTCATTTTCACAAAAATCATCATAAAAAATATAGAAATTATAATTAACTACACAGAACAACACATGAAAATAAATATTAAAAAAAGAAAAATGAAATCACACGAGGACCTAATCTGGTCAAATGTAAGCATGGAACAACACATAATGGGTGTGATTAAATCGATCCACCAGGATTATAGGATTTTGGCTGACTATTTTACAAGAATTTCCAATCACACCCACGTCTCCACACATCAACATTTAGAAAAAATCATAAGCATATGGCTGTTTTCTTCCTTGAAATAACATAGAATTTACCGCAACATCACACAAACACATGAAGAAATTTAAAATTTTTTTAGAAGAAAACCATAACTCTCATTCTATAAATACCCCCATTATCTTCCTTCTAAACACACGCATAAAATAAGTAGAACAATAAACAAAATGATACACTGAAAACTTATGACCCAAAGTTGAATCCACAAGAGGAACACTTGACTGACTATTTCAAAGTTGAAACCTCTCTATATTTTGCTCTTCATCTTCCTCAGCCCAATTGAAAATAATATCGTTATAGCCTTTTCGTATATTTCTAAATCTTTACAAAATCCCTTAACATAGATAAATGGATTTCATTGGGATAAAATAATCGAACACAAGGTCCGGGTTATAGGATTTTCGGTGGAAAAAAAGGGCCGATACATATAAATTGGGCCGGCCGGACCAAGCCAGTTGGCCGGTGGACTAAATGGATCGGGCCATATAGGGCTAAATGGACTGGGCCATATATGGCCAATTGTTTCGAGCTATTTTTATGGGGACAAATTGGCCCAAAATCAGGGCCATACGAAATGGGCTCATTGGGTTAGGCCTGCTTTTGTCAATCGTAGTCGGGAAAGACTTTATGTATGAGGGAATTATTAACCGTGTAATAAAATAACTTGTGATTTTGCCTATTTGATTGATTTATTATCTTTATGGCATTTTCATTTAGGATATGTTAATAATAGATGGCTTCTAGAATTAATTCTTAACTATAATCATGATATGCATGAAAATTGTAAAATGTGTGTTCAAATTAAGATTAAAAAACTCCACTCACTGAAGTAGAAATAAATTTCGCATTTACAATTAATTCATAGTGATATATGTGATTTGTATAGCACACCAAGTACTTATGTTAAGAATTACATTGTTACATTTATATACGATTTTACTAAGTATTGCTATGTATATTTGATGCGTACTAAGGATGAAATGTTGGATAAATTTAAGATCTATAAAGTTGGAGTAGAAAATTTACGCAATTCTTAAATTAAATGTCTTAGGAGTGATAGATGAGGTAAATATCATTTTCTCGAATATTGTGAATCCATAGGTTTGTTTATCATCCCCTGCAAGCTCAAAGGCTTGGTCAAGACAGTGAGCTTGTTTTGAAGACTTAGAAACACCGGGCGTGGGAAGAACATTGGTTAGTGCATATGCTAATTGTCTAAATTGAACTATGAGGATCTTATTCATTACCCTTTTGCAAACAAAATGATAGTCAATTTCCATATGTTTTGTGCATGCGTGCATAATAGGATTAGCGGCAAGATATGTAGCACTTATATTATCACAATATAAGATTGGTGGTGAAGGAAGAAGGATGCTCAACTCATAAAGAAGAGACTCAATCCAAGCGAGCTTACATGCAAGATTAGCTAAGGCGCGTATTTGTACTCGACCTCGAGACAACTATATATCTGATTAAAAGAAGATTCTTTTGTCACATAAGCAAAATAGACAATGTCCAAAAAAATTCTTCTCCAATGCAAGCTGTCAAGAACTCTGTCAAGCTAACATAACAGGAAAAAAATAGACAATGTATAGAGTTTCATCTAAATTCATAAACTCCGTTAGACATGATGACAGCTGACTCATCAAAATTTAGATTTTCTATTTAAACTTTCTATGCATATTTAAATGTAATTTTATTTTTATTGTTATAAAATAAAATATATTTAGATAGCAATTCATATAATGCATTCGAGATCAAATTTGAACTTGAATGTCTATTCATTAAAAATTAATACCATGTAGATCGAAAGTCTTCCAATATTCGTGACACTTAAATAGCAATCCATAGAATACATTGTAGATGCTCTCACTGGGGCAACTTTCCCAATGAGCAAGAGTGGAACAAGTAATTATAAAATCAAGAACACATTCAATAGAAAGACCATATGCAGCTCTAGCTTTTAGATATCTTAGTATGTGTTCGACAGCTTGCGAGTGTATTGTGGTCGGAGCATGAAAAAACTAAGGTGGTGTTCTCTTTGCATTTCAATTTTGTGTTTTGAGTTTTGAATTCATTTTGAGTTTTGTGTTTTGAGTGTCTGTTTTGAGAATATTGAAAATACGTTCTTTTTGAAATTCTTGAAAACTGTTTCTTAAAACAGAAAATTGAAAAACGCATTTACTTTGAAATTTTTGAGAAATGATTTTGTATAATATTTTATTCAAAAATTTGACTATTCAATAAATTTTAATAGTTTAATGCTAATATAGTATTAAATAACATATAAATTTAGAAGTTGGTGAATCTTGAAATATTTTTTACCAATTACAAAAAGCAAAACTTAAATTAAATTTGGCAAAAATTAGAAAATATAGAAGTAAATATTAAAGACAAAATCAATTAGAATAAGAACATATAATTGTATATGGTAAATGAGATTACATTAAACAGTTCAATAAATACGATTATTAGATACAATTGTTCTAAGGGAAATCAATATTTTGTGAACATCAAATCAAAATTGCTTTTCCAACACCGTGCAATTTTGTGAACACCAAATCCAGTGTGTGAGTTGCCTCTCAGCTGATTTGCAATCCATCTGAGAGTTCCACTAATTTGCAATCCGATCAACAAAGCCTTGCCATTCATGTGACGTGCTTCATCAACAATGCAAACAATATAAAGGCTAAACCAGAAAGTGAATACACACATTTCCCGGCAATCTTGTAACACCATTATCAAAACAGTAGCATCAATAAATTAACTCTCAGGACGGCTCCTTAAGTTGTGAATGCACATTTACCTCTATCAAAACAATAAATAGAGACCTCACTTAATTATGTGGATCCATAGAACTAATTAATCACCGAATAATTGGATAAATCAGTTTGTCAATGATAATGAAGCAAGAAAAAAACACCTAAGTTGAGGAGCCTTCTATAGAATGGTGTCAAACTTTATGAAAACAACATATGATAGATGGTGTCTTTAAAATGTGGTTTACATTAAACAAACATGATAGTTAACATAATAGCAAATAAAAATTCCACATTCAACCAATAATTTCAAAGCACTCTACAGCAAGAGGCAGAAATTTGAAATAGGCAATGATTAAGTTCCAAGCACTCTCAGCAAGCACTCTACAGCAAAGCAGTGAACTGGTGCAATGACATACTATTTCTTTTCTTCTTCTCCATTCATTTCATTGGAAAGAGAAAATAACCATACTAAATCATCAAATCAAATGAATACACAAATCACTTAACAAATGTTTCCAGACAACACATGAGCTATGCCTAACCGTATGTAACAATTGCCCCATTGTCACCATTAACAACACCTATTTATAAGGAAAAAAACAAAATGAAGTGGAAAAAAAAAACCATATTCTAGTTCGTGAAAACAAAATGGTAATTAAATTTGAATACTACCTGTGACAATCGGTAGAGCAAGAGATTAGTAAGAGTAACTAAATTAATTGCACGAGATTAGTACATGTGTTAATCAACTGAAGGAAATTTCAATTATTCACATATCAGAATGCACTGAAGTTTTTGCGGTAATCCCAAATTCAGTTTTTATTCCGTGGGCTATCAAATTGCAGTGATTAATATACACTAACTGTATATTAACATTGTTTTTTCCTAAACTATCAAAAAAAAAGATGTTCTCTTCTTCGTTGCTCATCTGTGACCAGAATTCAAAATAGCAAAACAGAATTATACCCTAATTAGAAACCCCCAAATTATACCATGAAATTGAACCCATTTCCATAAATTAAACCCTAATTATAAATCTCAAATCTGAAAACCTTATGTCGAGTCACTACAAAACCAGATTCAACCCTCAAATTATAAAAAATAAAAACACGGACCTAATTCGAACGAAGGAGGAAGAAAAAGAAGAGTAGGGAAGAGAAATGAAGGAAGAAGGAAGAGCGTACTTGCGGCTTGGAGAGAAGGAAGAAGCATCTTGGAGAGAAGGAAGAAGAGGCTTGGAGGAGAAAAAAAAAGGCAAGGAGAAAACGATGCGGGGAGGAATCGAAATGGTGTCCAGTGTGGAGCATTTCCGCATTTTCACCGTTTTGGCTGTGGGCTTCCTTTTTCAAAGAAAATGATGAAAACGTTCAAATACCATTTTCCATTTCCTTCGTAAATTTTTTGGTTGTTTTCGTTAATGCATTTTTGAAAATGGATAAGTAAACACGTTTTCACCGTGTTGAAAAATAAAAACTAAAAACGATTTGAAAACAGCAAAGAGAACAGGGCCTAACATTCATAGTTAATCGCCAAACTTAGATTTGGGAATGTTAAGGTTCAATATTGTAAGGTTCCCACAATACTACGGTAGGAACTTGGATCTTGAAGAAGGTGATCATCAGTGATAGATAGTGTGTGACAAGCTGGCAGTTACCATACGAATATGGTAAGGTTTGTAAGTAGTCATCTCATTAAGAGTATGTTTTTTAGTGCTTATAAGTACTTATAAGTTGGTCAAATATAATTTTATCTACATATTTTTGTAGGATCTACAACTTTTATCCACTTTTTACCCACACATTTTATAGTACCCATCGCTTATAATCTATAAAAATCTTTAACAAACATACTCTAAGAATAAGAAGATCATGAATATATTTTGTTAGGCCTTGTGTAGAGGAAGATGATATTTGGTGGCTTCCAAGCCAAAAAGTAAGTAAGACGTCCCAAATCTTTCAATGAAACAGAGAATTGAGAACGTCAATAGTTTTTGAACCAAAACATTGTTGCTTCCAAACAATATATGTGTATGTATGTATAAGAACAATGAGCATTGCAATACCAATATAGAACAAACATTGAAGTATCAGATTGAAAACCCCATTGAAGCAACCAGTTCCTAAATTTGTGATAGCATGCCCTCAGCGATTGCTTTAAACCATACAAGCTTTCGACAGTTTGCATACAAATGAAGGATAGGCAATTCTAACAAAACCAGATAGTTGTTTAGTTATGTCTCCATTTAAGAAAGCATTGTATGCATCCAACTATCTCAACGGCCAATTAATTAACAGAGAAAGAGAGATGAATTTTTATGATAATTTTGATGGTAGTCGGTTTAACAACCGGCTGAAAGTCTCAAAGTAGTCAATTCCCTGAGTTTGATTATATCATTTAATAACTAGGTGAGCCTCGGATCTCTCAATATTTCCATCAAGCTAAACTTTAACTTGTATATCCATTTGCACCAAGCGTTCTTATGAGCAATAGGAGATTATATATACCAATTACCAAGTGTGGTATGAATGAAAGTCTGTGTTGGATTTTTTTGTCCTAAACAAACAAAGGGACAATGATGATTAAACGGGTTGGTTTAATTATACTTCGTAGGCTTGGCCAATGATCGAAGACTTATTATCAATGTCCAATCTCTAACAATTAGACAGTCCAATTACAAAGATGAGTCAAAGTATTTTGTAGTTAACTTTGAGTAATGAACCATGACCCAAAGAACCTATTTTATATTAGGGCACTTAAATTAGTCCTTGGCATACAATATACATATATGGTAAACCCTTTTGGTGTAATATATATATATATATATATACACACACCCTTTTTTGTAGAGTGTAGAAAACAAACAACACGCAGTGAGCACCAAATTGTTTTCTTCCTCGCTCTTTCAAGTTCTTTGTCTTGTGCGCCTTGCTAACTTTATTTCGTCCATTCTCATTCTTCTTTTGTGAAGATTAACCTTCCTGTAGAATATTGTGGGTTAATTAGGAGTGTGCTTTGGTCATTATTTGTGGTGTTACCATTGTTGGAGATTGACTAATCTGAGCCTCTTTCTTTCACTATTGCTGTCCCGTTGATTGAAGATTTAAGTTTTCATATTTGATTTTAATATTGTCTAGATTATTTGTTTATCTATATATTAAATAATCATATTTAACTTGGTGTTTTAGATTTATTTTCTTACAAATTGGTATCAGAACTTAGTTGGCTTTTGAAATAACTTATTGGACTGGAACTTGAAGCGGCAACGATGGACGACCGGCCGTGCGGATTGGCGACGATGGCAAATAGATCGGCAAAGAATGACATTAGATCTTATTTCGGAAAAATATTTCTTTTTATTTTTAGAAATTATTTTTGGGCTGAAATAACTTATTTGTGATTCTGACTTTTTATTTTATTGGTTGCAGATTAATTATTTGGACAACAGTGCTTTTGTTGGGAAGTTTGGATTCGAGCTTGGTGTCATCTTTCTGTTCCAAATCTGTTGACATATAAATATGCAAAAGTAAGAATAAAATAAACTACTTCACACTTCTCTGATATTACGGACCGTCAGATTGGTCCGCTCTGTAAATTGGCTGATCTCTTTTAAATTCCTGTAATAGCATGCCATTGTGTGTGGGTGACCATTAGTTTTGGGGTTACCGTGTGAGATAACCAATGCATGTTGCTAGAAATTTACGTGCCCATTATTGTGTCTTGTGTTACAATTAGTTTTTAACTTTGTTGTTCATTATTTGCAATACTTCGTTTCTGTTTTGGATTATTGTTACTTTTTTAGAATTGTCACCTAGACTTTACTTGTTTGAAAATTTCCTTGATCTGAGATCACGAATCTCACGAAATCTTAATAATCTAAAACAGTGTATATTGAGGCCTTTAGGTTTTTCTACGTGATTATCTTGAGGCGCTTGTTGATGTATATTCTTATTTGTTGAGATGTCTGCACATCATTTTAACTTCATTGTCTTTACTGATAAATGTGATTTTTCTATTTGGCAACAGAAAATGAAAGGTATTTTGGTTCAGCAAAAAGTTTCAAAAGCTATTGATAATTCTTTTGGTCCTACTGTTATTGAGGATCAGAAAAAGAATTCTGGTGAACTTGCTTATACTTCTATCATATTACATTTATCGAGACCTGCTTTTGCGAAAAAGTTGGAAATTTTGATTGTACAGAAAAGCTTTGAAATAAAATTAGAAGAGCTTTATTTAATTCAATCCACTCTAAACAAAATTTATCTCCTCAAAAAAATTTTCAATTTTAAAATTAATCCCTCAAGGGATTTTGATGACAATCTTGATGTTTTTAATAAGCTTGTGCAAGATATTACAAACTATAGTGAAATGGTCCCCAAATTAACAAAGTTATTATTTTGTTAAATGCCATTCCTAATTCATATAAGGAAGTCAAGAATGCAATTAAGTATGAGAGGAAGACTCTTATACCTAACATTGTTATAGACTCTTTAAAAAGTAAGGAGAGAGAGTTGAAGTTTAAAAGAAATAAGAGAAAAAATGGTGAAGTTCATTTTGTGAGGGGTAGACCTCAGTCGGGAGATGTGAGTAGAAGTGGAGGTGGGCAAAACAATGGTGGCAATAGAAAAGGTATAAGTCATTCTAAGTCATGGGATAGGGCAAAAGAGGAGAAGTGCTATGGTTGTGACAAATTAAGCCATTTCATTAGTGACTTCTATTAAGAAAAGAATAAACAGAGAGATCAGAGAGAAAATAATGAGACGAATGTGGTAGTACCCAAAAAAGAGTCTGGTGAGGTTTACATACTTTTAAATTCTGAGCCTGGTGAGATTAACTTGTCTATAAACTCCTATATGGTTGAGTGGATTCTAACTCCGATGCATCTTTTCATATCACATCAAATAAACATTGATTTGATCATTTGCATGAAAGTAATCACGTGAACGTCATTGCATGTGGTGGTGTTGCATATAACATTACTAGCATTGGTGATGTGACCATTTGATTTGATAGTGGCTTTGTTCACACATTGAAGGGAGTTAGATACATTTCACACATGGGTAGAAATTTAATTTCTGCGGGAGAGTTGGATGAAATATATTTTGTTGGTGTGCTTGGCAATGGCATGTTAAAAATGACTGAGGGTGCACTTAGAGCCTTTAAGGCTGTTAGAAAAAATGGCATTTACATTGTGCGTCTTTGAAGTGGTAGGTGGTCTAAATTCTACTATTGCTTCCATTGACAAAGGATCACACACGTAGTGGCATAATAGACTTGCTCATGTTAGTGTTAAGGGACTTAAGTTCCTTAATGATAAGGGTATGTTTGGTAAGGATAAGTTGTCTGACATGTCATTTTGTGATCATTGTGTGCTTGGAAAATATCATAGGATATCATTTTCATCTAGCACACACAAGACAAATATAGTGTTAGAATACATTCATACTTGATTTGTGGAGTCCTGAGAGCAATCCTACTTTTGGTAGTAACAAATATTTTTTGTCTATTATTGATGATTTTTTCAAACGTGTGTGGGTTTATCTGTTAAAAGATAAAAGTGAAACTTTCATTAAATTTAAAAGTTGGAAAGTTCAAGTGGAGAATCAGACTGGTAAAAAGATAAAATATTTATGTAATGATAATGGTCTTGAATTTTGCAATGCTGATTTTGATAACTTGTGTAATGAGTGTGGTATTACTAGATATAAAACCGTGCCTTACACTCTCCAACAGAATGGGGTTGCTAAAAAGATGAATCGTACTTTGCTTTATAATGTTAGATGTATGATGTTGAGTTCTGGTGTGCCTAAATCGTTTTGGATTGAAGTCATTATGACTGCTTGCTATCTGACTAATTTGACTCAATCCATTGCTTTAAATGGTGATACTCACTGTGAAAAATGGCATGGTAAATGTGTTGATTATACTATGCTTAAAACTTTTGGCTGTACTGCTTTTTCTCATCAGAGTGAAGGAAAACTTGAACCTAGAGCTATGAAGTGTGTCTTTCTGGGCTACCCTTAGGGAGTTAAGGGATATAAGTTGTGGGAAATAAGTCAAAATGGTGTAAATATTATTATAAGTAGAGATGTTAAATTTAACGAGTTAGAAATGCCTTGCCTAAAAAGTGAAAAAAGCAAGAAACCATTAGTGATGAGTCTCCAGTTGAGGTGGAGAGAGTGAGTATCCCATTACACATCTCTCCTAGTGATAGTAATAACCAACAAGATCAGCAGGTTGTAGAGAATGAGGAGGATGAGGATGTGATAGAAGACAATCCCGTTGACCAAAACCCTCTAGCTGATTATCAATTAGCTAGAGATAGGGAGAAAAGACCACATAGGGAACCCAAAGGATGTCTGACTATACCATAACATATGCTAGTTATCAAGAACTACTGGAGAACTAGTAGATAGGGAGCCTAATACCTATGAGGAGGCTTTGCTGTGTGAAAAGTCTAAGAAGTGGGTAAGTGCTATGAGAGAGGATCTCTAGCTAAAAATCAAACTTGGGAATTAGTACTTAAACATAAGGATAAATCTATTGTGGGATGTAAATGGGTTTCTAAGGTAAAAAAAGGAACCACTGAGAGTAAGCCCAGATACGAGGCTAGGCTAGTAGCCAAGGGACAGTGGTACAAGAAGTTTGATTCATATGTTCTTTCAATTGGTTTCAAGATGAGTGAGTTTGCTTATTGTTTGTATTACAGCACCACATCACAAATGATTGTGTGTATTTGTTATCCTATGTGGATGGCATGTTATTGATTGGTTCTAACATAAAAGTGGTAAACAATATTAAAAATGAGTTAAGTAAAGAATTTGATATGAAAAACCTTGGACATGCTAAAATGATACTTGGCATGGAAATAAATAGAGATATGTTTAATTCTTACTTAATTGTACATCAAACTCCATATGTGCTTAAGGTTTTGAAAAAGTTTGGTATGCTTGATTGTAAACCTGTATTTGTGCCTCTTGGTAATCATTTTATCTTGTCTAAAGAATAATCACCTACAAATGAAAAAGAAGTTGCATATATGAATAAAATTTCCTATTCAAATGTAATTGTTTTTGTGATGTACTTGATGATTTGTACTAAGCCAAACTTGGCTTTTTTAGTAGTACTTTAAGTAGGTACATGTCTAATCCAGACCCACTCATTGGCAAGCCTTGAAATGGTTACTCGGTATTTGAAAAGTACCTATGATGAAGAGTTAATATATAAAACTGTTTTTAATGGTGTGAAACTAAAATGTTTTACTAATGCTGATTATAGTGGAGATAGAGATAATAGGAAATTTACTTTATCATATGTGTTCACTGTGTGTGATTCGTGTGTTAGTTGGAAATCTCAACTCCAACATATTGTTGCTCTTTCCATTACTGAATTTAAATATATAGCGGATACTGAAGTCTTTAAAGAAGCTATGTGGTTTAAAGGTTTACTTAATTAAGTATGTATTTTAAGTGATAATGTGACTATATATTCTGATAGTCAGTCAGCTATTCATCTGTGTAAGAATCTTATTTTCTATTAATGCACTAAACATATAGATGTTAGACTGCATTTTATTAGAGACAGGGTATCTCAAAATTTGATTAAACTTGAGAAAGTGCATACGGATTATAACCTCATGAGATATGAGCAATCGAGGTGCTCACTTTGGTAAAGTTTAGAAGTTGTCTTACACTTCTAAACATTGGGTGTGATAACGTTGAGTTCTAATTAGTTTAGAATTCATTTTTGTCAACTCTGACGAGCATGTGTCTTTTGGGTTTTGCATATTTTTTGTTTGAAACCAATGTAGAGGTTTGTCGGGTTTTTTTTGTCCCAAACAAACAAAGGGAAAATGATGATTAAACGGGTTGGTTTAATTATACTTCGTAGACTTGGCCAATGATCAAAGACTTATTATTAATGTCCAATCTCCAACAATTAGGTAGCCCAATTACAAAGACGTGTCAAAGCACTTTGTAGTTAACTTTGAGTAATGGGCCACGACGCAATTGCTCGATTAATTAATCTTAGGTTAATTCATTTTATATTAGGGCACTTAAATTGGTCCTTGGCATGCAATATACATATATGGTAAACCCTTTTTGTAATATATATATATATATATATATACACACACACACACACACACACACACACACACACATATTTGCGGCCTTTTTGTAGAGTGTAGAAAGCAGAGAACTCGCAACATACCAAATTGTTTTCTTCCCTGCCTCTTTTGTGTTGGTGTGCGTGGTGTCTTACTGACCTTATTTTGTCCCATCTCCTTCTTCTTCTTCTTTTGTGAAGATTAACTTTTTCTTTGTGTGGAATATTGTGGGTAGATTAGGAGTGTACTTTGGCCATTATTTGTGGTATTAGTATTGTTGGAGATTGGCTAATGTGAGCCTCTTTGTTTCACCATTGTTGTATCGTTGATTGAAGATTGAAGTTTTCATATTTGCTTTCAATATTGTCCAGATTATTTATTTCTCTATATATTAAATAATCCTATTTAACTTGGTGTTTTATGCTTATTTTCTTACAAATTGGTATCAGATCTTGGTTGGCTTTTGAAACAACCTATCCAGCCATATACATATAATCCAAATTAACTAATCCAAAAGACCCAGAACATATGTCTCAAAAATAAATGATGATATGCTCAATGGAGATCAATTATACAAACTAAAGCTCGTGCGGCTCTGGCTCAATAATCAACAGGCTCTTCAAAAGCTGCTCAAAACTCAACTACTACCTAATAAGGAAAACATGAAAATATATGTGAGCTGATATATAGCTTAGTGAGTGAAGAGTTCAAAATTAATTATAATTTTCAATTTAAACGTGTTTATTGAAAAGCTAATCTATACTTTTCCATAATTACAATTCTAAAATCTGAGAGTACTTTTAAACTTTACCTCTAATAGCATGAAACAATTTTTTCATGTTATATACCAAGTAATCGTAAAATATAAAGAAACTATATAATTTGATATTTTAGTAACTCGCAAAAAGTGGCATCCGATAATACTATATGCAAACATGTGTTTCTGTTACTAGATAAGTTGTTATATATCGAAAAATCACACTAGGAGGTATCATGAATCATTGATAATCAGTAATTTGAAATCTGGTCATACTCTCGTAGATTGGCTTAGCACTCCTGTACACAGTCCAAAGCCCCTCTGTGTACCAAAGTGGATCCCAAAGACCTCTCAAATAAACACCCTTATACATGTCTTAAAGCCCCTCTGTGCACTAGAGTAGATAACAAGATGCTCGATACTTTGGGGTGGTTTTACAAACCATGTCTCGAATAATGGTATTTCTCATTATAAAACATAATAACAAGTTGAACTAATTGAACTAGATTTATTTATAAACTCTATTTTATTCTAAAAATCATGCTCATCTAACTAATTATTCAGAAATAAGATGAATGTGATAATAACAATTCATAATAATTATGAGCTAATATACATTGTATTTAAATTCTTATATTTTAAAAAATAAAATTTTCCACTCACACATCTAGTGATCGAAATCTAATTAGATTGATAAGTCTAACCAATTTCTGTGTCACCTCTTCTTCAAAAATGGAGAAGAAATTGAAGAATCCAAGCTCAAGACTTCCTCTCTTGACCCGGTGTCACGGCCAGCACCAAAATTTCTCCCACCTCTCATTTTTGTCTTCATTTTTGATAAGTACAATTTTGTACTTATCTCGGGCTCACAAAAATAGATGATTATGAGTACTCTTATTTGTTTTCGCTTAATTACATGTTGTTTTCTTATTATTTTAGGAAATAATCAAAACCAAGTGTCAATCGATTTAAAAGAGAGCAAACAGAAGAAAAGAGGACTTAATTGCAAAGATAAAGAGACTTGAAGGACTTGGCATGCAAATATAAAAGAAAGAAAATCAAGAATG
Source organism: Forsythia suspensa (assembly GCA_023638005.1). Classification (NCBI taxonomy): domain Eukaryota; kingdom Viridiplantae; phylum Streptophyta; class Magnoliopsida; order Lamiales; family Oleaceae; genus Forsythia; species Forsythia suspensa. The sequence goes on along the minus strand of CM042674.1, from coordinate 29,046,609 downwards.
CGTCCAAGATAATCATGCGATCGTATGGTTATACTTTGATGCGATCACAAAGACGTCCAAAATTTCAAAGAAAATTTAATTGATTGAAAATATGCGATCGCATCGGCTCGTAACCATGCGATCGCAAGGGCATAACGGCACCGCTTTTGGCAATTTCGATAGGATTAGAATTCTACAACTCCAAATCGAATTCAACTACCTAGCACACGTCTTGGAGTCTTTAGAGAGCATTATAAAAGCCGTAACAAAGGGAGACGAATTTTGGGAACAAGATACAAGAGGAGAATCAAGATCAAGGCACGGATTGAAGATTCTTCATCGGAATCACGGGTTTTATTTATTCTTTCTTCTTTTTCTTTCGCCGGAACATGATTAATACAATCCTTATATTATTTTACATAATCATGTCCGTCTAATTTACTTATTTTTAGGATGAACGATAAAACTTCGCGTTTTTAATTAATTAGAAGTTTTTTCTTTTTAGTAATTAATTGCTTTTGGGTTGATTATTCTTTATTCATTATTTTTATTATTTTAATGCCTGATCACCATTAGAATATATTGTGATCTATATTGAAGTCGAGAGATTCAATATAGATTACGCATGTGGTATTGAATAACATAGGGTCCAATAATAGATAGAAATTACTATTATGCTTTATAAAATCCATTTAGATGTTCTTGAGATTTTAATGCATATGTTTATGTTCAAAGCTTAATTAGAGATAATTAGGTTCGCATATCGTATAGAATTAATTGACCATCGAGAGAGGCTTTTGATTATTTTAGGATCACCGATTTTCAATCCAAAGTAATTATAAGATAAAACGGTTAAACGGATAATTGATTAAGGAATGTGTTGGTGGATTCGTGAATCCTAGTGTTAGTACAATTCGAATTCGTTCTCATAAATTTATCTTAATTGTCTGATAATTTAGATTAAATTGAAATAAGTTCAGATTCAAAAACCAAATCAAATATGTCTTTTTTTATATTGTTAGAATTTAAGTTATAAATTAATTGGTTAAATTGATATCTAGTCCTCGTGGGTTCGACACTGCTTCATTACTATATTACTTGTTAACGATTCGTACACTTGCGGGATTATAATCGCACAACAATTTTCTTTTCCTTTTTCCTCTTCTATGCCGCTAGTTAATTGCGTTCTTTGTTGGCTAGAATTGCCCAAATTTCGATTAAAAAAAAAACAAATTGCCAACTAAGCCCCCAACTCCCAAGAATTAAATCCTTAAGTAACTAAAATCTACAAAATAGACCACGCAAATTTTTAACTTAGGGGTTGTTCAAGTGTAAATTTTTTCCTTCAAAAATAGGATTTTTGCCCACTTTTGACTTTTCAAATTTTTTTGTAGTGTAAAAAGTTTGAAAAGTTAAAAAAAATAGGCAAAAAAATAGGTTTTATTGAGAAAAAATGAGAACTGAACAAGCTCTTAATTTAAGTCCTAATTTGACTTATTTAACTTGGACTTGATCAAATAATCTATGACTTTGACTAGATAAATTTCTACTTTAACTAATTTAAAGCAAGTTGTAACAGTTAATATCATAACTCTTTGATTCATTGTCAAGTAGACAAGGAGAATGATGAGAGAAATGAGATAGAGAATTGGAGAAAGTAGGGGAGGTTGTATCCTTAGATGGAGACTGAGATGGAGATAATGAAGGAACAACTGGAGAGGAGAGAGAGAGAGAGAGAGAGAGAGAGAGAGAGAGAGAGAGAGAGAGAGAGAGAGTTGAAGAGTGAGGGGTATTATCCAAAGGATGAATACACTCTTAATTAGTATAAAGTGAACGGGGTGAATGTTTTTAGAGTAAGGAAAAATATTTCATTAAACATGTGTATATTTTGCCTGAAGACTAAAGTAAAGGTAATCCTTATGCTGAGAACTATATCCCAAAAACACATTTCAATGATATGAACTATAATTTGTTATGTACTATAATTTGTAACTGTTATATGGTCTTTGAAATGGAAAGCATTAGCAACTGAAGACTTTAAGAACATGATACGAGGGCGTGTGGGAGAGCTTTGGCTAGGGTTTAATGATTGGTACCTTTTCTTTGAATCAAACCTGGTATTTATACATGAATTTAGGTTAAATTAAGTTAAAGATGGTATTGACTTAATTTAATATGTGTCATACGATTATTGGTCAAGTCATTGTCATCATTGCGATATTAATGTTTCCTTAAAAGCGAAATTACCTACTTGGTGATGGTCTCCTTGGGTAATTTTAATTATTATGTTCTATCACATAACATTTTAGGTAGATGTTTAGGATTGATGGCTACGCCTATATCGAGATAAATTTCGGTGAACCCACGCCCAACCGCTAAAGTTGTCATAACACGGAGGTAAGAATCGAAGGCACGAGGCCTCGCCAACAGTCCATCGTTGGCGGAACCTACATGGACTCGCCAATAAAATTTGGTCTTGTGGAAGGTTCAACTAAGGGCTAGGCATGACCAAATGCTCATCTTAAAGGGTGATGTTTTTATAGGTTCGAAGTTGGTGAATGATGTTATCACATCACTGATAGTCGAGGCGTGTGGGGATCAAACAAAGCGAACTTACTTTTCTTTTCTTTTCTTTTTCTTTTTTTTTTTTTAATTTTTTTCTTTTGGATATCAATGGGCAAGAGTAAGACCTAATGGAAACTGGCACAAAAAATCGTGGTTAATTTTTCGTTGTGTGATAAACTAAAAGAACCTTAAAAAATATTATTTGGCAGTTCCTTCTGTTCCACGCCAACCTTAAAACATTGTTACTTTGTTAGTGCCGGCTTTGGACTGTGCATTTGTATAGGCGGGAATAACAATATCTGTTCGAGAATCCATATGCAGAAAAACGTTTATCCACTTCTATAAATTCATCCATTTACGTGCATGAAAATTATCAGCATTTCAGTAATCCGATTTTAACAAATATTTTCTATGGCTTCCCAATTTTCTCATTCATGGCCTCTCCTCTTCATAACTCTCATATCTGCTCTGTTAATTAGCTGCAGTGGAGAATCTAATGCCAATGAAAAGGCATGTATATATATCAACATTCACACGAATATCTAATATAATCTACTCGTGTGTGTGTGTGTATGCATGCATGTATGTATATAGAAAGGAAATTGAATTATTAATTGTGCTGTCACTAACTATTTAGATTTTCATGCAGGTATACATTGTTTACATGGGTGATCTTCCCTCCAACAGTGATTTCTCGGCTACATCAATTCACATGAGCATGCTACAATCAGTTTTGGGCAGGTTATTAACTTCTATCTATATATATTGGAACCATGAGTTTCTAATTAAATTCTTTTTATGTCAAAAAAGATGAAAGTAACAAATTAATTAATTATCTAACTTGTACTATATTTATGTGATGGATTCAGTGAAAGGGCATCAAAATCTTGGCTCCGAAGCTACCATAAAAGCTTCAATGGCTTTGTTGCCAAGATGACTGAGGAAGAGAAGAACAAAATTGCTAGTATGAATCGAATTTATTTGTTAATTACAGCATACGAGTCCTGATTTTCTTGATTCTGGTCTAATTTATATATATATATATAATACGTACTCAGGCATGGATGGAGTAGTGTCTGTGTTCCCCAGCACCAAAAAGCAACTCCACACAACGAGGTCGTGGGACTTTATGGGCTTCCTCAAGATGTTAAAAGAACGCAAATTGAGAGCGACGTTATTGTTGGAATGTTAGACACTGGGATATGGCCTGAATCGGAGAGTTTCAGTGATGAAGGGTTTGGTCCTCCTCCAAGCAAATGGAAAGGCAGTTGCCAAGCCTCCTCAAATTTCACTTGCAACAAGTAAGCTGCCTTAAAATTATAACAAGAGTGCTGTGCCAGCATCACTTTTAAATATCTAATTAAGTGGATCATGTTTTTGCAGCAAAATAATTGGAGCAAAGTTTTATCATAGCGAAGGAAATATTACTGATCCAGACGTCCCCTCACCTAGGGATTCCGAGGGGCATGGATCACACACGGCATCCACCGCAGCAGGAGGCCTTGTAGAAGGGGCAAGCTTGTTGGGTCTTGGTGCTGGAACAGCTCGAGGAGGGGTGCCTTCTGCACGCATTGCAGTGTACAAAATTTGTTGGTCTGATGGTTGTTCGGATGCTGATATTCTTGCAGCATTTGATGATGCAATTTCAGATGGAGTTGATATAATCTCACTTTCAGTAGGAGGGTTTTTTCCTTCGGATTATTTGGACGATCCAATTGCCATTGGTGCATTCCATTCTATGAAAAATGGAATACTCACATCAAATTCTGCTGGTAATTCTGGACCTGATCCTGAAAGCATCACAAATTTCTCACCATGGTCCCTCTCTGTTGCTGCCAGTGTCATAGATAGGAAATTTTTGGCACAGGTCCAGTTGGGGAACAACGAAACTTATGAGGTGATAATCAGATATTCCTTCTTCTCTATATACACACCGCCCACTAAATTAAACTTTGTTGAACTTCTATTTTTTCAGGGGTTTCTATAAACACATTTAATCTCAAGATGAGATGTACTCATTAGTCTACGGAGGAAATGTACCGCACCAGTTTCTGATGGCTCGAGTCAAGGTATATATTATAGAGAATATCAATCTACAAGAAAATAATTAATTGCTGTATTTTTGTTTCAATTCTAATTATGCATAAATTAATGCAGGTTTTGCTCACCGGCTCGTTAGGCATAAAACCGGTAAATGGAACCATTGTCCTATGTGATACACTGGGTGATGGAGAACCACAATTAGTCACGGTGCAGCCGGAACGATAATGCAAGATGATGGATTCAAAGATTTCGCCTTCTCCTTTCCCTTATCAGCCTCATACTTGGCATCCATTGATGGTACCCAAGTTTTCAAGTATATCAACACAACGAGGTAAATAAAATTGTACCCTCCTATTCATTTTTTCACACAATTCATTAATTGAATATCTTATAATATGTAACAAATGATGCAGTAATGCAACTGCTACAATTCTTAAGAGTGTTGAAGCAGTAGAGATATCTGCCCCTTTGTCGTTTCCTTTTCATCAAGAGGACCAAATCCAATCACAAGAGACATCCTCAAGGTATGTAAAGACTTCATTATCATTGTTTTTTCAGAAATTTTCACTACATTTTAAAATTAATCTGGCCTTTTCTACATTTCTTTAGCCTGATTTAAGTGCACCTGGAGTGGACATTGTTGCTGCATGGTCAGAGCTAACTACTGTTACTGGATTGGAAGGAGATACTAGAGTTGTTCCTTACAATATTATATCTGGAACATCCATGTCTTGCCCTCACGCAACCGGAGCAGCTGCTTATGTTAAATCGTTTAACCCAACCTGGTCTCCAGCTGCCATCAAATCTGCTTTGATGACAACCGGTAATTAATCCCTATTTAACAGCTTAAACTTTAGACGTCGTGGTGTTGCAATAGAAAGTAACAATTGCTTCTCTTTATTTTCTCCAGCTACTTCAATGAGTGCGACATTAAACACAGATGCCGAATTTGCATATGGTTCTGGTCACATAGATCCAGTGAAGGCTAAAAGTCCTGGTTTGGTATACGACATGGGAGTAAATGACTACGTCAAATTTCTATGTGGGCAAGGTTATAGCACTAAGAACTTGAGACTTGTTACTGGAGATAACAGCACTTGCACTCAAGCTAACAATGGCACAGTTTGGGACCTAAACTATCCTTCCTTTGCATTATCTGCAACCTCCAGTGATTCTGTCACCCGTGTCTTCCATCGGACCGTCACAAATGTTGGTTCGCCAGTATCCACTTACACTGCGGTTGTGGGAGCGCCGTCCGGACTCAGTATTAAAGTTTCGCCGTCCGTTCTTTCTTTCAAATCTATTGGGCAGAAGCAAACATTTGTGGTGACAATTGAGGCAACATTGACTTCTAGCAGGCTGTCTGGTTCTTTGATGTGGGATGATGGAATGTATCAAGTGAGGAGTCCCGTTGTTGCCTATGCTGCCTAAAATTTCAATTGTGATTTTGATGTTTATTGATAAAAATTATGCATGTCTAGAATTTAATCTAGAATTTAATTAATTGTACGTTGAATCGCACAAAAGTTGTAATGATTTTGTGATATCATGTTTTCTGAATATTGAATAATTTATAAAAGGTTAACATATATATTATGTTTCATAGTGCTGAAATTAATTTTTAAGTGTTTATATTATAAGTCGTAGGTGAATATGTGAATAAAAAGTAAGTTGTAAGTTGTGGATCCTGTGAAATGTGTGGATAAATAGTATGTTTGACCTGACCAGTTGAAATTATAAATTAAGTATCCACAAACATGTGCTTAAGAATTAGACCCTACTAAGTCTCATTATATCAATTACAACGATAAATTAATTTTAACCGAGAAGAATAAGAAATAAGAAGTGCAAATACAAGACACAATGATTTAACGTGGTCCAACAATTGTTGATCATATGAAATATGTAGATGAAAATAATATTTAATTAATTTAAAACATACTCAAAATCCATCTATTTAAACATAAATCTTTAGACGTGTAGTGATTTCTTTGTCAACATTTTTGGCTAGCTTTCTCCAATTCACAAAGAATTTGTTCCTTTCACATGTGAGTTAACTAGCATTAAAGGCACAATCCCATTTTTCTTTACTGCAATGTAAGTCCAAGTAGCACACAAGTGACATTTGAAACTACATTTGAGCTCCACATTCACATTTGATGCTAATAAGAAATATTGCATGTACTCATGAATCTTTGATAATTCTTGTAGGAAACCATGCATGAGATTTTTCATGTGAACCTTGCCATCACTATGTCACTATTCACCATTTGACACGACTTGTTCCGAATCACTTTAATGGACTCGAAACGTGACGTTACATCAATGATAGATGCCAACTAGGCACCGAATCCACCATTAAGGCCGACTTTGACTTGTCTTTCACTATAAGATATTTAGAAGAAAAAAAATTGATGAATTTTTCCTATTAAATTGGACTAAACCAAATCGAAAAGCAATAAAATTTCTCCAACACAATATACCAAAATAAATTGGAGACCATCCGCCCTCCTCCAAATACATATGATCATTCTACAAAATAAAATTAAAATTAAACAATCCCAACTCATCGTAATAAAATAACCCAAATAGTGCATAAATTGACTTAAAATGAAATGAGCTCATCTAACTTCTACATGTATTACAAAATGACTCATATACAAATAAAACAAACATATACTCCAAAACTAACAACTACAAACTCTAAAGAATGAATCATATAAACTAATGGATCGTGTGGTTCGACTCGACACAACGAGACTCTCCAAACTGCTCAAAACTCAACTACTACCTCATAAGAAAAATACGAGAAAACAAATGAGTCGATAACTCGGTGAGTGGAGAGTTTGCCAATAATTATATTTTCTAATTTAAAAATGTTTCTTCGAAAATTTAATATATACTTTTCAAAACTTCAAATTCTAAAATCTAAGAATACTTTTAAACTATACTAAATTACAATAATGAAACAATCTTAAGAATACTAATTTCTTAAAGGGAAATTGGTGCAAATGGTCCATAATGTATGACATTAGTGCGCAAATGGTCCATAACCTTTCATTTTTGTGGAGTTGTCCATAACCTATCCATTTAGGTGCGCTATTGGTTCTTTTTTACTGATTCCGTTTAAAACTTATCTATTTAGGTGCGCAAATGATCCCTCATTTTTTATTTTTTAATTTTTTTTGTCTTTATTGGTGGAGGTAAAGTTGTCAGGTTAAATTTCTTTTCTTTCTTTCAATTGGTAGAAATGGTCCCTAACATTTACCCTTAGTGTGGAAATGGTCCATAACCTTTGTTTTTGGCACAACAGTCCCTAACATATATGTTTTGGTGCGCAATTGGTCCTTATTTGATAAAAAAAGATAAAATTACCCTTAGATCTAATTAAAGAAATTTGTAATTGGTGCGCAATTGGACTATTTACTATCACATCATTTTCACAGCTTTACCATTCAGTTTGTCAGATTTAATTTTCTTGTTTACCCGTAAATTCAAGATCAAAAAGCTCCAGCTGCCGTTGGAGTGTCCGGAGATGGACAACCTGAGAGGAAGTTGAAATATTATGCCATTACCTCGCTTAGGCAACACTTCTTTGCCCCGTTTCTAAATTGAGGAGAACCACGAAATCAATCGTGGAAATGAATTTATGCCAAATGATGGTGGGCCTGGAAATCAACCTATTGCACCAACGCTGCCTTCCCATCAGCCACATTATGAACCATTCTTGTCCGTGTTGACACCAAGAGTCAGCCAATGGAGTATAGAGATGTGAAACTTTACAATAACATCAATTTCCTTTCTGAAAAATTAGAACATCAACTCCAGATGCTCTAAATTTAATTTGAACGCTCCGGCAAGCAGAAGTTTTTGGTGGCCAGAGGTGGGCAACCTCTTCCAACTCAATATTTTTTTTCTTCACAATTGTTGCGTTAGCATGTTAGACTGACATTCTAGCTGTGAACAATGACTTTGACAGTGTTTGTTTTTATTTTTACCATGTCAGCATAACATGGTTCAAGACAAAATGCATTGGAGTATAAAATATTTAGACATTGTCTATTTTGATGATTTGGCATACGTTTTTTCACATTGACAATATTGCATTGGAGATGCTATTAACTACACACTTTGATAGAAAGTTGACAGTTTTAAGGCCAATTAGAAACTGCATCTTTCTACCTATAAATGTGAATTTTTTCCATCAAATAATACACGTTCAATTACGGAGGGGTGAAGAGAGATAATAGTTTCTTAGTTTTCTTGTAGGTTGTATCTCTTTAATTATCATCAATGGATCAAGGTACGTCTAATCACTATATTGATAACGTGAAAATCGTTAAGTTCCAAGATCAAAGATTTAGGGTTCATATAAATTTTGATTTTATTTGAAGTTATTGATTTACTAACACATATGTAGTACAACTAAAACTTTTACTTGTTTTTGCTCCATACTTCATCCGCTGTGCTCCAACAAAGAGTAACGTTACTGTTAATTAAGTCGTGTAACATTCCAAAAATTTTACGATTTTGAAAAAAAAAAAAAATTGGTGATTGTTAGGGATTGAACTAAAGTTACGAGGTTGAAAAGTTGAGATAAGTTAAAATTTTGAAAAAAAAAAAAAAGATAATTGCAAGAATTACCTTGGGGACTTCTTGAGGGTAGAGTTTGACCCCACTACTCATAGGTGTCAACCCCATTTGGCTCGATCGGCATGGCATTCGAAAAAACGCATAACTTTTTGTAAAAAAAACTACAAATTGAGATCCGTAAAATATATTGTTCTCCTAAATCGATAGGCTTTCCAATGGAATATTATATGCCTTGTGGGGACTTTTTTATTAATCTTAGCTCTCTATTTTTACCACATGTTCTGCGTGTTGGTTCCCTAATAAGATACCCACCATCTGTTTCACCCCAATACCCGTTTTTTGGCATTTTCAGACTTGTTTAACCCATGAGCTGGTCCCACATATAATATGGTGATATCAAACCTTCGAGTACTTGAATTATAAAAGTTTTAATGGCATTGATTACTTGATACTTTGTGATTTTATTTGATACCAATGTGGTATTGGATACTTATGTGATACTAGATACATGTGTGGTATATGAGACTATATGGTATGTCACTTGGTGAACTTGGGAAGTGTTGTGTCATTGCATGCATCATGAGATTATTTGTTATGCATTAAGTTATCGAACACTCTATAGTACGTATTTAATGACCGGGTCGTATATCGTGTGAGAACCATTGTGAGTTATACATGTATCTTGGCTCGAGCTTATCATATATGATCACGTATGATAGTTATATATGATCGGCCCATCTTGTAAGGATGTAATACACGATCACGTGTGATCGTTATATATGTTTGGTCTATCATGTGAGAAAGTTCAGTATACATTACATAATAGAAGGGTAGGGGCCCAGAGTACGACGAGCATACATGTCAACCACCATACTTCCTGAACATTGTTCACGTTTATGTTTTGCATTGTTGTAGGACTTAATGTTAAATGATGTTGGAAAGACTCAGAGGATCTGACTAAGATATACTAGACCGTGTCGATAATCTTTTGGGGGTTATTAAATTGTTATAGTATCTCCACTGTGCAACTTTATAAATATTATTATTACTTTTGAAAGATTAGGCGTTACACTTTTAGTGGTATCAGAGCATGGTCCTGAGGCGTATCATCGTATGTCAGTCAACACCATCACAACCATGACATGGACTCCTCGATTCTAAGAAATATTCTTGAACAAATACTTTACCTCAGCTGCCACACGACACAAATGAAACAAGCTCATTCAGTTATAGGTATTGACCAGATGCTAGGAATCTAATCCCCGTATATTTATCTTGTAAAAAAATAAAAATAAAAGGTATTACACTTGCATTATCTTATACCTCTCTTCGTAGCCTATTTAACTCGAATGATAAAGCTCGTAGGCTTAAATCTCGCTACAATGGTCATCTAGAAAGCTTAAGAGGGCGATGTCTTACATATTAGATATATATAAAAAAAATTGCATTGCACTGACATTATATTATACCTCTCTTCGTAGCCCATTTGAAAGTCTGTAGGAGTTCTCAAAACTTTGTGCCCTAAGTTCTATCAAACCTGGGAGTCATCAGCCTAAAGCTCGCTAAAAAGGTCATCTAGAAAGCTTAAATGGGTGAGGTCTTACATATAAGATATAAAAACAAAGAAACAAAAAAAAAAAGAATGAGCATTTGTAAATATAACTCGGATTTAAATAACTAGTGGGTTTGACTTGCCTAGTAGAAGCTTGACGGTCAAAATACTCAATAAAGAGAGAATCATCCCGGATCTAGATAGTTCTTTGTATTGGCTAGACCCGACTAAATTTGAAAGGCAAAAGAATAAGTATTTTGAGGAAAATTTGGAGTTAACACCAGTGAGAGAGAATGAAGAAATGAAATATTTGACCATTGATGGGTGTGATATTACCAACCTAAAGGTTTATGGTGATTGAATTGACTATGCGCATGCGCACACACGCGTCGATCGAGCATCGGATGAGTAAAATTAATTTTAGTAGCATGATTTAGAAGTCTTTTATGAATTGTTTGATGTATTTCAAAAATCTGAGGCAAATACAGTGAGCTATCTATTATAGTAAATTTTAATATTATTTTTTTGATTATTTAAGTACATAGTCATGTTTTAGGACGAACAAATATTCAAGTTCGGAGGTATTTGATAAGTGTGGTTTATACTTATCTCGAACCATCAAAAGTGGACAATTGTAAGTACTCTTAAGTAAATTTCTACTTAATTGTGTGTTGATTTAATTGTTTTAGGTCAAAACTCAAGTTCGGATGGAATTTGAAAAAAATAAAACAAAATAGGTGAAGAATGACCGAAAAGTGCACGAATACTTGGAAATGGAGACCAACATGTAAACATCCAAAAGTTTAAGGATTTGAGTTGCAAATAAAAGAGGACAAAATTGAAATGAAAGAAGAAATTCAAAGACTAAAGTGGAGACATTAGAAAGATGAAGGACTTACCTTGCAAATAATCAGAAACTTAAGCTGCAAAAATTAGAGAAAGTTTTGCTTTACAATTGCAAGGGTCATTAACATTGCAATAGCAAAGTTCGAGGGGAGAAAACCAGCATTAAATCAGACATAACCTTGCGATCGCAACAATTTTGTCCTTGCAATCGCAAAGGGCATTTCGTGACCAATTTTAATGAATTCTTTCACCAATGGAGTTTAATGTCTTATTCTTTCACCAATGGAGTTGGCTGGTTTGGAGCTTGAAGAACAAGAGCACAAAAATATTTTTCAAAGCTTAATTCCTTATTGATTTGTACTCTTACTTAGTAAAGTAATAATCAAACTATGAATCATTTCTTACCTAAAAATCTAAAATAAGAATAGTAAGATAATTAGTCGGAAAGATACAAAAACATATCCTAGATTTGTTTAAAGAAGGTATTTAGGAAACTTAAAATTATCTTTAAATATTTCATTCCTAAACAAATCCAAGAGAATAAGATAATGTACTTTAACCTATAAGAGGGTTGTTCCTGATATTTACGTGATCAGATTATTTTATGTAAGGAAACAAAATAAAATTTGCAGCCCACAGATCTGGAATAAAATCTGCTTACCATCTTAGTCAATCAAAAGTGGCAGCAACGTGACTAGTCAGAATGTACACGCTAACCCCTCTTTTGTCATTAAAAATAAGTAATATTAATTAAGTGGGCAAATATAAAAAGAGGACAAATATATGACACCATAATTTTTTTTCAATAAACTCTCCATTTGGCGTTGCTTAATTACAAAACACAACTCTCGAATTTTTAATGTTAGTGTGGTGTGTATTAAACATGTGAAAGATTAATAAATATGAGCATCATCATATAAGGGTCATTGCTCCCCTTAGTGTGTAAACCAAAAACTCTGCTAAGAAGTTATGCTCACTTGATCATATAAATAAACAATATTTCCAAACACCACATATATATTAGACACAAACTTAATATTGTTCTCCCTTAGCAAATTACCAAAAGTATCATCAAATTCAAAAATATTACTACTCCCCTTTTTTGTAATAAAAACTGCCAAAGGAAATAGCAGAGGGAGAGAGCAAAAAGAAAGCAAAGTATAGTAGTTAATACAGTTATTGATGTGAACCCACGAAGAATTGAATCTGGGAACCCACAAAAGAATTGATCTAAACCCCAAGAAAGACAAAATCTGGTCGCAAGAACTTGACCCGATAATTTTTTGAATAAAAAAACCAAAGTTATGAATGATACAAAGGTTTGCAAAATTTTTGATGAGTTTTAGGTTAGTTCAATTAAGAACTTGGAAGAAAAGTGAATCCTTACTTTTTAATTAATCTCTCAAAAATAAAAGTTCAAAGTACTGATTGTTTAAAATGAAAAGTACTTAAATAGTAAAAATTAATGAAAACCTAGTCTAATTCGAAAATATAACTAAAAACTAATAAAAATAGAGTTCTAAACGAAAAAGGAAACAAAAAAATCAAAATTCCCAGATTTTTCCTCGTAAATGCCTGGGCGATCATTTTGGGTTCTGCTTTTGAAAATTGGCCTTGGAATTCATCTCATATATCAAACGATTTCGAAAGAAAGAATTTTTTTTTTTTAAGTTCGATTGCCCAAGGTTTGCATTTTTTGGAACCCGCGCTTTTGAGCTCCAAACCTTGTTTTGTGCTTATTTTGGTCCTCTAATCTTCCATTAGCCTCCGATATACCTCTAATATAGTCCTTAGCTTAAGTCCAATGTAACAAAGGTCCATGACTTGCATGGATTGCATCATCCTCTCTTTCCTCAAAAGAATTTGACCTCGAATCACTACTGGCATCAAAGGGATAAAGATCACCTTTCGTCCTAATATGTACCCAAACCCAATCACTAGGCTCAAAGATGAATCTTCAAACTTTGTTGGCTTTAATTTGATGTCTTTGAAGCTCATTCTTCTCATCTTGATTGCTTCTATAAGTTGGTTGTTTTGAAAGAACAGCCCTAGGTACAAAGTGAAGTTGATGTGCAATGTCTCGAATATGTGATAACCTACTAGACATCTCCTCTGAAGATATGTCATCCAATTCCTGCAGTAAAGAAATAGCCAAATTGGGGAGGGATTGATTAATTTTTCGTAGTACAAGGTGGGATTCTATGTGTACTAGCAAAAGCATTTGTTGATTTTTTTCCTCCATCATTGTCGTTTCATGTATATCTAAATCCTCTACTTTAATTTGGGCTTAAAGATCATGCCTCACAAATAAGACTTCACCGTCTGATTACTAGACACCATCATCCTCCAACTCGGGCATCTCATCACTATCACTATCATCATCAGCCTCTACTTCTCTATTGTCACGCAAAATCATTACTCTTTTGTTTGGGCATTGTGATTCAATGTGCCTGAATCTCAAACATTTAAAACATTTGTTATCCCTATTCTTTGAAGGTTGAAAATCTGACTTGAGTTTATTGTTGCTAGTGACATCTTCCTTTCCCTTAGGTGGTTCGGTCTCCCCCTTTGAAACAGCCTTATTACTCACATCATTACTATCCCATTTCAGTTTCCAATTAGGGTTAGATCCCGCAGATAACATAGCTACCCATTTTCTTTTAAATTGTCTATCTACCTTCATAGTCATGTGTACCATGTCCTCCAACTCTTCATAATACTGTAATTCAACTATATTGGCTATATCCCTATTTAACCCATTCAAAAATCTAGCTGAAGTAGCCTCCCTATCCTTCTCAACATTAGCCCTAGCTAATCATAGCCATCTCCATCTCCTTATGGTAATCCTCTACACTATTTGAACTTTGAGTAAGGCTATGTAATTTTTGATAGAGTCCCTATAGTAATGACTAGGTACAAATCTCCTCCTCATGAGAGCTTTTAAATCACCTCAAGTTTTTATAGGTCTCTCCCGATTTCTCCTCCTATTAGTCACCAATTGATCTCACCACATTATAGCATAGTCAAACTCAATTGTTGCTAATTTTAGCTTCTTTTCTTTCGAATAGATATGACAATCAAATATTAATTCTAACCTCATCATATCCCATTCTATATAGGTTTCAGGGTCATTCTTACCTTGGAAGGAATGTATTTTTATTTTAATATTCCTAAGGTTTCTATCCACCCCATATTGACCTCTATAATCTCCTCATCGAGGTGGCCTTTCACGTCTATCTCCTCTACGCCTCATTCAACCCATCTCAACTCCATAATTATAATGATCGTCATCCTCAAATTCAGCCATAGAGTTATGATTACGCCTATCCTGTCTTCTAATATTAGGGATCCCGTGTTATTGTTCCCTTAGTAAGGTTGTAATAACTGTATCATGCCTATTCATCCTACCCATCATCTCTTTATTACTATCTCTCATCTCATCAAACACCATGTTTATCCGCTCAAATTGTTGTTGCATAGACTTTAACAGAAAAGAATTGATTGTTATCTTCCCTAGGTGTTGATTCTTCATTATTAGACATTTTGGGATGTAAAAAAATAAAAATTAGGATTGAAAGAAAATATAACCTCACATGTTTACACTCGTGTTTCACTCTATTTGGCTTTTTCCCGATAGTAATCTAACCACTCTTGCATTTTACCTCTCTTTGTGTTTCTTACCAAGTTCTTTAAGGAACTAACTAAACTCAATCAATGAATTTGATCTCCGCAGTGTTTAAGAACAAGAAATAAGAAGGACAACGAGAAAGAATAAAGAAGAAAAACAAAACAAGAAGAATAAATAAGCACGAGATGACAATTATGACATAAGAATCTCAAAGAAATGTGTCACTTAATTTTTCTTGCTTAATATAACACAAGAAACTCGAAAGAATCGTTTTCTTGATTTTTCTTGAATTTTTGTTTTTTTTCATCCAACGCAAAGGATAAAACATAGGACAAGAACAAAAAGAAAAATATTAATTTTGGTGCCTTAATAGAATTTGCCTCATCAATTCTTGAATGTTCTTCAAGAAAAGAATTACACACACACACGCACACACACACACACACATATATATATATAATCTAATGAAACAAAAAAAACGATAGAACCTGATTTTAGAGTCAAAGTTCTGATACCAACTGATCCGAACCCACGAAGAATTGAATCTCGGAACTCACAAAAGAATTGATTTGAATCCCAAGAAAGCCAAAATCTGGTCACAAGAACTTGACCTGATGATTTTCTTGAATCAAAGAACCAAAGTTATGAACGCCACAAATGTTTGCGAAATCTTTGATGAGTTTTAGGTTAGTTCAATTAAGAACTCGGAAGAAAAGTAAATCCTTACTTTTTAATTAATCTCTCAAAAATAAAAGTTCATAGTTCTTATTGTTTAAAATGAAAAGTACTTAAATAGTAAAAATTAATGAAAATCTAGTCTAATTCGAAAATATAACTAAAAACTAATAAATGTAGAGTTCTAAACGAAAAAAGAAACAAAAATATCAAAATTTCCAGATTTTTCCCCGTAAATGCCTAGGCGATCGTCCAGGCTTAGCATTTTGGATTCTACTTCTGAAAATTGGCCTTGAGCGATCACCCAAGGTTTTGCATTTTTTGGCTCCCATGCTTTTGACCTCCAAACTTTGTTTTGTGCTTATTTTGGTCATCTAATCTTTCATTAGCCTCCGATATACTTCCAATATGGTCCTTAGATTGAGTCCAATATAACAAAGGTACATGGCTTACATGGATCGCATCAGTTATCCAAGATCAGTTAGAACCAAATAGTTAGAGGGGCAGAAGTCAAAACTAGAGATAGTCAGTTCTAAGAGGGTCTGGACTTCTTTGCACCAGATACGGATGGTCTTCTGTCTCGCTTGCAGGTAGGAGCAAGGGATGGAGCAGTAGGTGGGAGGCAGTTGGCATAACCACAAGATCAGTATCTGAAATCTCCACTTGACCTTCAGGGTGTGCAGAGAATTTCGGTGTGACAATACGGTAAGCAGACTTGATATGTGCATCTCCCAGATATTCAATTTTGTCAAGACCATACGTATGAAATCAACTCATCACAGAAACTTTTGGTCAAGGAAAAATGTTTTTCTACCCAGTTCTCACTAGTCCTAGTTGAGTCTCTAGAGCGTTGGAATGACTAAATTGGTCTAAAGATGACAGAACGTGCTTTGGAACCCTATGAGTGGGATGTGGTGTTCCCCCTACATTTGAAAACTCATGGACACCCAAGGTAGAAATATCTTTTGATAACCTGCGCTGAATCCATAAGAGGCACTCCTTGGTGTGCAAGAAAATGATGAATGAGAGGTCGATATGGAAGTCTCATACAGACTAGACCCTTCTTGGCTCATCATAGACAATTACATCAAAAATCATTTTAACCCAATCAACGCTCAACCGCATCTCCAACTTATACAATATAACTTCCATATCACCGAAATGTTAGATTTATGAGTCAAGAGGTCAATATTGTTGATTAAGATCTGGTGGAGAACTTTGTATTTTGGCATAAGTCTGGAAGCAATGACTTCACCGGTTTTTGGCGAGATAAATCAAGTCATCTCTTGGGACAATATTGTCCTTAGTCAATTCCTTGTCACTTGTGATAGCCACTTCATCCAACCCAAGCCATTCTCTTAGAGAGTTATGACTAAAAGTAACATGTCTCCCTCTGACATACACTTGCCACCTAAACTCATTTTTAGCCTTGTCCAAATTTTTGGGAACATTTGCCACGAATTCCTTGACAATAGTTTCATTAAACGGAACAGAGAAGCTCAACAAATTATGCAGTTTGTGAAACCAACAATCTCAACTAGATCAAACGAAACAAACTCATGAATAGCCACTTTACATTCAACAATGAACTTGCGATAGGAGGTGAGAGAAAGAAATAGGCTCTTACCGACGAGACGTAAAAACAATAATTTAGAGGGTTAACAGAGTGCCTATCTCTGGTTAAGGTCTCAAACATGTAGACAACAATGTGTAAGCACCTCCTGATGCAGTGGGTGGCCTATTCCGACTTGCAGGTGTGGACTCTTCAGTGCCTTCTCCAATTTTACCTTTTCCTTTTTCAGCCTTCGAGGATCTTCTTAGTGGATGAGGGGTAGGAGTAGACTCCGAAAACTTGTTGGAATTGACGTCAAAATCATAATCAAATTTTTGGAAAGAGGGCTTACTTATACCATCAACATTCTCACCAACTAGGAAAGGAGGTTCAGACTCCTTATTTCCTGTCCCTTCATCCTCATGACCTTCTTTTTCTATTTCAAGATGTACAGATCCACATTCACCAGTTATAGAGTCTTCATCGTCATCAGATTTTGGACACTTAGGGAGACCTTCTTGCTCAGAAAATTAACTAGATCTTTAGATGTTTGACGGAATTGAGACTTTGAGTGACTGACCCGTGACTTGTAAGCAACAATGTCAGTAGATTTTTCAATTGGAGATGCAACAAAGGTTAGAGGAGTGTCATGGTCTGAACTAGAATGATCTAGTCTTCATGCACTGAACTAGAATGATCTAGTCTTCATGCACTTTGTCGGAGACTCCTCACTTTGTGACATTTGCGGCACCTTTTTAGATTCAACAACAGATGATGCGAGCATGAGTATCCTTGGATGAACCACGGGGGTTTTTCTTTGATTTGGGCATCTTAATTTTTACCATATTTGAATCGAAAGAAAGCTTAACACAACTCCGAAATCAAGTGTAGAGAGATTGATTATGGAAATTGAAAGCAGATATGGAAGAAGAAGACAAACCCTAGGTCTTAATTTAAAAAGAAATGAATTTTGAATAATTGCACAAGGAGAGAACCATTTATTTCTGAGGTGTGCAACACAGTTATCGAAAATACATGGTTGATTAACAGTTAAGGACATAAAACCTCCATTAACCAAATTTTTAAATTTGAATTTTAACCGCCTAAATTGCTATTTTTGAAAAACAAAATTTTTAATTTGAGTAAGGTCAATTTAATAATCAAACACACAATAAAATAAGCATAGATTACATTGAACAAAAAAAATCCAAATTTTTTCTTAGTTGATCTTGATTTTCTTCGCCATGATTAGACTATTGATTAAGAATCCTACTGAAAAGCCCACATAAGACACAAAATCAATGAGAATATTTTATTGGATATAAATGAATTTTTATTTATGGACAAATTTCACGATCCACAAATTATACAATCACCAAAAAATCAAAGTAAACAAGAATTTTCCAATCAAATGTATACGCATAATTAGATTCAATTATTTTGCCGATTTAAGTTGTGAGTGTGTAATAGGACATAGTAGAGTAGTCAATCATAACCCGTCCCACTAAATCAAATTGAAACTTGTCTAGAATATAAGTAGAGAAATGGATTTCAAACCAAATCATCTAAAAATATCTCTTTAATTAATAAAATATGTGCATGCCGGATAAAGAGTACTATGGCAATTTTTCTTGAGTACTCAAAGTGTCGACACATTTTGTTTTTGTTTTTGTATATTTTGTTTTATTTTCTCTAAACACTGAATTTTTAGTTCATAGAGTTGACTTTCTCACAGCCTATAAGGGTAGCCCTTTTCTACATGATGTATGATCATTATCAAGGACGGCTACACACATCTATGGTGGTAGCCCTCCCCTCCAATGAATTTGTCTATTATCACAACAACATATTACAGTATTGAGAGACATAGATATTGACCATAAGTCCACAACAAAGTACAAAACTACTTTAAAAATAACAATTCAGTCAGTAGTAAGGCACAATCAAACAAATCAAGATATCTTCAAAGTGTGCTTATTTGAGCATATTTTACCATAAGTTTAATGAGCATAACATCCTGATTGGTTAATTCAAGTTAATCACAATATTTATAGACCAATCATACATTTATTTCGTATGCTATCTGTAAGAACCTTTTTTTTAATTTTTTTAATTTTTTAAAATTTAAATTTGAAATAAATGCAAAACAAGCACACTTGATGAATTCAAACAAACAGAATAAACAAAAAATAAAAATGCTACTTCTACTTAGTATACAATTATTTGTTTATTTATTTATTATTATTATTTTAATGCGATAAGCAAATACCCATGGTTTTTTGTAGAGTCTCAAATTTAGCAAAATCTAAGACTTTAGTGAGCAAATCAGCCAACTGATACTCAGTCTGAATATGTTCCAAAGTAATTACTTTTTCCTTGACCAAATATCTAATAAAATAATGTCGATATGTCGATATGTTTGGTCCTAGAAGTCTTGAGCAAAATTCGAAATATTGATAGCACTAGTGTTATCACAAAATATAATGTGATCTTAATCAATATCATAGTCACATAACATTTGTTTCGTCCGGAGTAATTGAGTGCAACAACTATCGCTGACAATATACTCGACTTTTGCGATGAGATAGGAAATATAGTTTTGTTTATTACTTAACCATGTAATGAGATAGTTATCAATGTAGAAAATCTTCCACTTGTACTTTTCCTATCATCCATGTTTCATGCCCAGTTAGCATCAGAGTATCTTGCAAGATGAGAGTTACTATCATTAGTACACTATAAACCAAAATCAGCAGTACAATTAATATAGCGAATAATTTACTACACAGCCACAAGATAAGATTATTTTGGTTTAGCTTGATAACGCGCACATACTCCAATGCTGAATGATATGTTAAGACAACTTGAAGTCAAGAACAACAAACTGCCTATCATACTCTGATACAAACTGAAGTCGACCTCCTTGCCCTGGTCATCTTTGGAGATTTTAAAGGACGTGGCCGTGGGATTTTTGACTAACTTAGTCTGTTCAAGACCACAATTATTCATCAGATTTTTAGCATACTTGGCATGTGAGATAAAAATCCATGATCTAACCTATTTGATCTACAAACCTAAAAAGAAGTTTAGTTCACCAACCATACTTATCTCAAATTCATTTTGCATGTGCAACTGTTAATCCAATTTTTAGGTGTTTGACGAATAAAGATCTGTCAGCTCCCCCTCTCTTGTTTCCTTGTTCCAACAAGAACATAATCAGTCGTTCATACCAAGCACGTGGAGCTTGTTTTAGTTCGTATAAGGCCTTTTTGAGTCTGAACACATGATTTGGAGAATAAGGATTTACAAATCCCTTAGGCTGCTCAAAATAGACTTCTTCTCTAGAATTCCATTCGTAAAGGCACTTTTGACATCCATTTGGTAGAGCTTGAACTTCATTTGACATGCCACCGATAGTAAGAGTCTAATGGATTCAAGTCAAGCTCTGATGCAAATGTTTCATCAATATCAACTCTTTCCACTTTAGTGTATCCCTATGCAACCAATCATGCTTTGTTTCGACTATGTTGCCATGTTCATCATATTTATTTTGAATATTCACTTTTTCGATCACATTTGTGTCCTTTGGCTGAGGTACAAATTCTCAGACTTCATTTCTTTCAAATTGAGCTAGCTCTTCATGCATGGCTAAAATCCAATTTTCATCATCAATTGCTTTATTTATATTTTTTTGTTCAATTTGTAAAATATAGCAAATATTTTCAAGTTCATTTGCAAGCCTCCTCCTAGTTACCATACATTCACTGAAATGTGAGAGTACATTGCCCAATGGGTGTGCCTTCTGTATCCAGGACGGTGGTTGTCTTCTCGTGTTCTATTTGTTATTTGTATTTAGTACGTCAGAACTTGATGCTAGCATTTGGTCATCTATCTCCAGATGAAACAAGCGCATAGTTGTCTTAAGTATTTTGACTTTCATCAATCTGTTCTTCCAACACTTGAATATTAGGTTTCTATGAATAAGAGGACAAATCATTAGTGTCATCAATTTTCACATTGATAGATTTAATGATTGTTTGAGTACACATGTTATAAACTCTGTATGCTCGGCTGTTTTCAGAATAATCAATAAAAACTCACTCATCACTTTCTGAATCGAATTTATCCAAGTGTTCTCGATCATTTAACACACAGCACTTACTACCAAAGGTATAGAAATACTTGAGGTTCGATTTTCTTTCTTTTCAGATTTCATAAGGGGTTTGAGTACATGTTCTTAAAGACACACGATTCAAAATATAACAAGCACTACTAATAGATTGAACCCTCAATTTAACAGGAAGCTTCTTACTATTTAGCATTACTCTAGCCATCTCTTGTAAAGACCTATTCTAAATTTGTATAAAGAATGAATTTAGGAAACTCGGTATTATCTTTAAATATTCCATTCTTAAACAAATCCAATAGAATAAAAGAATATACTTTAACCTACAAGAGAGTTGTTCATGATATTCACGTGATCAAATTATTTTATGTAAGGAAATAGAATAAAATTTGCAGCCCACATATCTGGAATAAAATCTGCTTACCATCTCAGTCAATCAAAAGTGGCAGCAATGTGACTAGTCAGAACTTACTTGCTAACCTCCTCTTTTATCATAAAAAATCAGTAGTATTAATTAAGTGAGCCAATATAAAAAGAGGACAAAAATATGACACCAATTTTTTTTCAACATCAAGAATTTGATTAATTATATTTTGAATCGCACAAAAGTTGTAATGATTTTGTGATATCATGTTTTTGGATATTGAATAATTTATAAAAGACAATCCTTCTTTAACAGACTATTATATTTGGCAGTGCTGGAATTATTTTTTACGTACTTATATTTAAGTTGTGGGTGAATGTGTAGATAAAAAGTAGGTCGTGAGTTGTGGTTCCTATGAAATGTGTGGATAAAAGTATATTTTATCAATTTGACCAAAGACAAATTATAAGTTAAGTATCCCCAAACATGTGCTAATAGGAATTAGATGCTACTAATTCCTTTTCGTAAGTGGAATGCAAAATTAATTTTAACGAGAAGAATAAGATATAAGAAGTGCAAATACAAGACACAATGAATTAATGTGATTCAATAATTGTGGGTCTTACGAAATGTATGGATAAAAATAATATTTGACTGTATTGTGCAAGAAGGAAAATCAGAACCAAATGCACGAGTAAGTCCTTAGACAGCTCTAACTTTAGTGCCTTTAGTTTGGAAGTGAAATTAGACATTTACATAATGTACTCCCTACGTTACCTTTTCCATTAAACTGCATTGAAACAAGCTTATCCAGAAAAGTACTTGTTTCAACTTTTTTGTTTTTGGCAAAATGCTTTTCAATTTTTTAAAAGAACGTTTTAGCATTTTCCTCCACAAACATAGTGCCCTTGAATGTTTCTAGAATAGAACATTTCATGATCATAAGACACATGTGGTTAGAACGATCTCATTTTTTCAAGTTCTTTTTATTCTCGGTAGAACTTTTATTATTGAGGACAAGCTGTAAGGTCAAGATCCATGCAATCGAGAAAAATCATAACGCACTCTTTCTAATTTTTGAAATTTGTGCCATTAAGCGCAGGGATTGAATTAATATTGGCAGATATTGTAAAATCAGAACCAGAAATTGAAAACAAGAATATAACAGACTCACAATTAATGATCATGTGATATCATATATATGACAAACTATATAACATGGGCTCCATCGCAAAGAAACCTAGCACAACATTGATATTTAGTCTTTGGACGAAACATCAACTTGTAAGCGATACTCTTTGTTTATTAATCAAATATTGATAATTAATCTATCAAACAATAAGCCTTTCTTTGGACCGACTTATTGTTCACATGAAAATTTTATAATTGTCACATATTTATTGCTACATGTATGTTTGTCATTTGGCCAAACAGTAACCCTTCATTTGGATCGGTAATTATTCGTATAACCAACAAATACACAAATATTCCAACATAAGCAAATCTATGCGATAGAGATTACTTTGGGAACATATCATTTTAATTTATTTATTTTGAAATATAAGATAATTAATCCAATGGTCTCAAGATATTTTAGGGATTAAATTTGAAAATTTCAAACTTTAAGGCCTAAGATTTAAAAAAAAAAATTAAAACATTAAGGATTAAATCTTAAAATACAAAACTTTAAGGGCTTAATTTCAAGGCCTAAACCTTTAAGGCCCAAGATTTTAAAATCTGAAAACTTTAAGGACCTAAGATTTTAAAATCCCAAACCTTAAGGACTAAATTTGAAAATCTAAAACTTTAAGGGCTAAAATTTTAAAATTTAAAAACTTTAAGGGCTAAGATTTTAAAATTTAAAACTTTAAGAACTTGAATTAAAATTGTACCATAATCCTTGAATTCATCAAATTTTCATATGAGATCACGTCCCAAATTTCGAAGCAAGCTGGGTTTTGCAACCTTGCACACTCCACTCATAGTCGCCGCCCTTCCAAATATGGCGAAGCGGCAGCAACCTCCTACCGGACATCACAAAACCTTCCAAAAGCGTCGACATGGCGCTGCTTTTCCCTTTTCTTTTCTTTTTGTATTATTTAATTCTGTATTTCTTTAGATATTTATTTTCCTCAACAAATCAATCAAAAAATAATTATATTTTTACCCTAAAAAATCTTTATAGGCATATTCATTCAAAATCAAAACATGTATAAAAAAAAAATCTAATAATTTAACATGATTTATGCTATAATACCACTTGTTAGATTTTAACATAAATCTTGAATTATAATTAAATAATTAAAGGACCCAACATCATCATGTTAAATTATCAAGAGTAGGTATTGAGGAAGAATGCCTAGATTCATCGTGTTGAAATTAAGAGGGTTGTGATATTCCAAAATCAAATCTCTTTAGTGTACAACGGGATTTCGCTCGAGGACGGGGATAGAGGATAAAAGCCAAGCTATTGAATCATTTGATATTGGGAACCTAACCATATAATATTCTTTATATACTAGTTAATTAGACTCACAACCACCCTAATTAAATTAGTATTACGTTTCTACACATTAAAGAGTCCATACCAATAAATCTTTCTAGAGCCCTATGGCCCTATTAAATTAGATAGCCCGTAATAAAATTTTTATTTTGAATATGTAGTCATGTAAGAAATAAATCCCAACATATATACCAATTACCAAATGTGGTATGAATGAGAGTCTGATATTGTGAAAGCATAGCAAGTTGCCACTGAGTGAAGCAACAACTTGCTTAGAAGTATGAGGTTCAGTGGAATCATCACCCGGGCTTAAATATCCATAAATTTAGGCCTGTTCTGCATTGGATGAGTAAGTTAATATCATAAGTACTCTTGAATTCATTGTCAAGTAGACAAGGAGAATGATGAGAGAAATGAGATAGAGAATGGGAGAAAGTTGGGAAGTTGTATCCTTAGATGGAGACTGAGATGGAGATAATGGAGGAACAACTGGAGAGAGGTAGAGGTAGAGAGAGAGAGAGAGAGAGATGAAGAGTGAGGATATTATCCAAGGGATGAATACACTCTTAATTAGTAGAAAGTGTACAGGGTGAATGTTTTTGAGAGTAAGGAAAAATATTTCAGTAAACATGTGTATATTTTGCCTGAAGACTAAAGCAAAGGTAATCCTTATGCTGAGAACTATATTCCCAAAACACACATTCCAATGATATATATGGTCTTAGAAATGGAAAGCATTAGCAACAGAAGACTTTGAGAACATGATACGAGCGTATAAAAGATAATAGGGAATAATGAAAATTGCGTGTGGGAGAACTTTGGCTATGGTTTAATGTTAGGTACATTTTCTTTGAACCAAACCTGGTATTTATACATGAATTTAGGTTAAATTAAGTTAAAGATGCTATTGACTTAATTTAACACTTGTCATTCGATTATTGGTCTGTTCATTGTTATCATCGCGATATGTTTCCTTAAAAGCGAAATTACCTAGATGGTGATCGGCCCCTTGGATATTTTTAATTATTCTTCTAGATATTTAGGGATTGATGACTGCTTCTATATCAGACAAATTTTTGTGAACTCACACTCTAACTGTCAAAGATGTCATAACACGGAGGTTAAGAACTGAAGGCACGAGGCCTCGCCAACAGTCCATCGTCTGCCAAACCTACATGGACTCACCAATAAAATTTGGTCTTGTGGAAGATTCAACTAAGGGCTAGGCATGACCAAATGCTCATCATAAAGGGTGATGTTTTTATAGGTGCGAAGTTGGTGAATGATGTTATCACATCACTGATAGTCGAGGCGTGTGGGGATCAAACAAAGCGAACTTACTTTTCTTTTCTTTTTCTTTTTCTTTTTTTCTTTTAATTTTTTTCTTTTGGATATCAATGGGCAAGAGTAAGACCTAATGGAAGCTGGCACAAAAAAATCGTGGTTAATTTTTCGTTGTGTGATAAACAAAAAGAACCTTAAAAATATTAGTTGGCAGTTCCTTTTGTTCCACGCCAACCTTAAAACATTGTTACTTTGTTAGTGCCGGCTTTGGACTGTGCATTTGTATAGGCGGGAATAACAATATCTGTTCGAGAATCCATATGCAGAAAAACATTTATCCACTTCTATAAATTCATCCATTTACGTGCATGAAAATTATCAGCATTTCAGTAATCCGATTTTAACAAATATTTTCTATGGCTTCCCAACTTTCTCATTCATGGCCTCTCCTCTTCATAACTCTCATATCTGCTCTGTTAATTAGCTGCAGTGGAGAATCTAATGCAAATGAAAAGGCATGTATATATATCAACATTCACACGCATATCTAATATAATCTACTCGTGTGTGTGTGTGTGTGTATGCATGCATGCATGCATGCATATAGAAAAGAAATTGAATTATTAATTGTGCTGTCACTAACTATTTAGATTTTCATGCAGGTATACATTGTTTACATGGGTGATCTTCCCTCCAACAGTGATTTATCGGCTACATCAATTCACATGAGCATGCTACAATCAGTTTTGGGCAGGTTATTAACTTTTATCTATATATATTGGAACCATGAGTTTCTAATTAAATTCTTTTATGTCAAAAAAGATGAAAAGTAACAAATTAATTAATTATCTAACTTGTACTCTATTTATGTGATTGTGATGGATTCAGTGAAAGGGCATCAAAATCTTGGCTCCGAAGCTACCATAAAAGCTTCAATGGCTTTGTTGCCAAGATGACTGAGGAAGAGAAGAACAAAATTGCTAGTATGAATCAAATTTATTTGTTAATTACAGCACACGAGTCCTGATTTTCTTGATTCTGGTCTAATTTATATATATATATATATATATATATATATAATACGTACTCAGGCATGGATGGAGTAGTGTCTGTGTTCCCCAGCACCAAAAGCAACTCCACACAACGAGGTCGTGGGACTTTATGGGCTTCCCTCAAGATGTTAAAGAACGCAAATTGAGAGCGACGTTATTGTTGGAATGTTAGACACTGGGATATGGCCTGAATCGGAGAGTTTCAGTGATGAAGGGTTTGGTCCTCCTCCAAGCAAATGGAAGGCAGTTGCCAAACCTCCTCAAATTTCACTTGCAACAAGTAAGCTGCCTTAAAATTATAACAAGAGTGCTGTGCCAGCATCACTTTTAAATATCTAATTAAGTGGATCATGTTTTTGCAGCAAAATAATTGGAGCAAAGTTTTATCATAGCGAAGGAAATATTACTGATCCAGACGTCCCTCACCTAGGGATTCCGAGGGGCATGGATCACACACGGCATCCACAGCAGCAGGAGGCCTTGTAAAGGGGCAAGCTTGTTGGGTCTTGGTGCTGGAACAGCTCGAGGAGGGGTGCCTTCTGCACGCATTGCAGTGTACAAAATTTGTTGGTCTGATGGTTGTTCGGATGCTGATATTCTTGCAGCATTTGATGATGCAATTTCAGATGGAGTTGATATAATCTCACTTTCAGTAGGAGGGTTTTTCCTTCGGATTATTTGGACGATCCAATTGCCATTGGTGCATTCCATTCTATGAAAATGGAATACTCACATCAAATTCTGCTGGTAATTCTGGACCTGATCCTGAAAGCATCACAAATTTCTCACCATGGTCCCTCTCTGTTGCTGCCAGTGTCATAGATAGGAAATTTTTGGCACAGGTCCAGTTGGGGAACAACGAAACTTATGAGGTGATAATCAGATATTCCTTCTTATCTATATACACACTGCCCACTAAATTAAACTTTGTTGAACTTCTATTTTTTTCAGGGGGTTTCTATAAACACATTTAATCTCGAAGATGAGATGTACTCATTAGTCTACGGAGGAAATGTACCTGCACCAGGTTCTGATGGCTCCGAGTCAAGGTATATATTATAGAGAATATCAATCTACAAGAAAATAAATAATTGCTGTATTTTTTGTTTCAATTCTAATTATGCATAAATTAATGCAGGTTTTGCTCACCTTTCTCGTTAGACGCAAAATTGGTAAATGGAACCATTGTCCTATGTGATACACTGGGTGATGGAGAACCACAATTAGTCACGGGTGCAGCCGGAACTATAATGCAAGATGATGGATTCAAAGATTTCGCCTTCTCCTTTCCCTTATCAGCCTCATACTTGGCATCCATTGATGGTACCCAAGTTTTCAAGTATATCAACACAACGAGGTAAATAAAATTGTACCCTCCTGTTCATTTTTTCACACAATTCATTAATTGAATATCTTATAATATATAACAAATGATGCAGTAATGCAACTGCTACAATTCTTAAGAGTGTTGAAGCAGTAGAGAAATCTGCCCCCTTTTGTCGTTTCCTTTTCATCAAGAGGACCAAATCCAATCACAAGAGACATCCTCAAGGTATGTAAAGACTTCATTATCATTGTTTTTTCAGAAATTTTCACTACATTTTAAAATTAATCTGGCCTTTTTCTGCATTTCTTTAGCCTGATTTAAGTGCACCTGGAGTGGACATTGTTGCTGCATGGTCAGAGCTAACTACTGTTACTGGATTGGAAGGAGATACTAGAGTTGTTCCTTACAATATTATATCTGGAACATCCATGTCTTGCCCTCACGCAACCGGAGCAGCTGCTTATGTTAAATCGTTTAACCCAACCTGGTCTCCAGCTGCCATCAAGTCTGCTTTGATGACAACCGGTAATTAATCCCTATTTAACAGCTTAAACTTTAGACGTCGTGGTGTTGCAATAGAAAGTAACAATTGCTTCTCTTTATTTTCTCCAGCTACTTCAATGAGTGCGACATTAAACACAGATGCCGAATTTGCATATGGTTCTGGTCACATAGATCCAGTGAAGGCTAAAAGTCCTGGTTTGGTATACGACATGGGAGTAAATGACTACGTCAAATTTCTATGTGGGCAAGGTTATAGCACTAAGAACTTGAGACTTGTTACTGGAGATAACAGCACTTGCACTCAAGCTAACAATGGCACAGTTTGGGACCTAAACTATCCTTCCTTTGCATTATCTGCAACCTCCAGTGATTCTGTCACCCGTGTCTTCCATCGGACCGTCACAAATGTTGGTTCGCCAGTATCCACTTACACTGCGGTTGTGGGAGCGCCGTCCGGACTCAGTATTAAAGTTTCGCCGTCCGTTCTTTCTTTCAAATCTATTGGGCAGAAGCAAACATTTGTGGTGACAATTGAGGCAACATTGACTTCTAGCAGGCTGTCTGGTTCTTTGATGTGGGATGATGGAATGTATCAAGTGAGGAGTCCCGTTGTTGCCTATGCTGCCTAAAATTTCAATTGTGATTTTGATGTTTATTGATAAAATTATGCATGTCTAGAATTTAATCTAGAATTTAATTAATTATATGTTGAATCGCACAAAAGTTGTAATGATTTTGTGATATCATGTTTTCTGAATATTGAATAATTTATAAAAGTTTAACATATATATTATGTTTCATAGTGCTGAAATTAATTTTTAAGTGTTTATATTATAAGTTGTAGGTGAATATGTGAATAAAAAGTAAGTTGTAAGTTGTAGATCCTGTGAAATGTGTGGATAAATAGTAGTGTGTTTGACACCGACCAGGTTGAAATTATAAATTAAGTATCCACAAACATGTGCTTAAGAATTAGACCCTACTAATTACATTATATCGATGGGACGCATAAATTAATTTTAACCGAGAAGAATAAGAAATAAGAAGTGCAAATACAAGACACAATGATTTAACGTGGTCCGACAATTGTTGATCATATGAAATATGTAGATGAAAATAATATTTAATTAATTTAAAACATACTCAAAATCCATCTATTTAAACATAAATCTTTAGACGTGTAGTGATTTCTTTGTCAACATTTTTGGCTAGCTTTCTCCAATTCACAAAGAATTTGTTCATTTCACATGTGAGTTAACTAGCATTAAATGCACAATCCCATTTTTCTTTACTGCAATGTAAGTCCAAGTAGCACACAAGTGACATTTGAAACTACATTTGAGCTCCACATTCACATTTGATGCTAATAAGAAATATTGCATGTACTCATGAATCTTTGATAATTCTTGTAGGAAACCATGCATGAGATTTTTCATGTGAACCTTGCCATCACTATGTCACTATTCACCATTTGACACGACTTGTTCCGAATCACTTTAATGGACTCGAAACGTGACGTACATCAATGATAGATGCCAGCTAGGCACCGAATCCACCATTAAGACTGACTTTGACTTGTCTTTCACTATAAGATATTTAGAAGAAGAAAAATTGACAGAATTTTTCCTATTAAATTGGACTAAACCAAATCTGAAAAGCAATAAAATTTCTCCAACGCAATAGACCAAAATAAATTGGAGACCACCTACCCCTCCAACTACATATGATCATTCTACAAAATAAAATAAAATTAAACAATCCCAACTACTGTAATAAAATAACCCAAATAGTGCATAAATTGACTTGAAATGAAATGAGCTCATCTAACTTCTACATGTATTACAAAATGACTCATATACAAATAAAACGAACATATACTCCAAAACTAACAACTACAAGCTCTAAAGAATGAATCATATAAACTAATGGATCGTATGGTTCTGACTCGGCACAACAGACTCTCCAAACTGCTCAAAACTCAACTACTACCTCATAAGAAAAATACGAGAAAACAAATGAGCTGATAACTCAGTGAGTGGAGAGTTTGCCAATAATTATATTTTCTAATTTAAAAATGTTTACTGAAAATTTAATATATACTTTTTCAAAACTTCAAATTCTAAAATCTAAGAATACTTTTAAACCATACTCGGTACAATAATGAAACAATCTTAAGAATACTAATTTCTTAAAGGGAAATTGGTGCAAATGGTCCATGTATGACATTAGTGCGCAAAGGGTCCATAACCTTTCATTTTTTGTGGAGTTGTCCATAACCTATCCATTTAGGTGCGCTATCGGTCCTTTTTTACAGATTTCGTTTAAAACTTATCTATTTAGATGCGCAAATGATCCCTCATTTTTTATTTTTTTATTTTTTTTGTCTTTATTAGTAGATGTAAAGTTGTCAGGTTAAATTTCTTTTCTTTCTTTCAATTGGTAGAAATGGTCCCTAACCTTTACCCTTAGTGTGGAAATGGTCCATAACCTTTGTTTTTGGCGCAATGAGTCCCTAACATATATGTTTTGGTGCGCAATTGGTCCTTATTTGATAAAAAAAAGATAAAATTACCCTTAGATCTAATTAAAGAAATTTGTAATTGGTGCGCAATTGGACTATTTACTATCACATCATTTTCACGACTTTACCATTCAGTTTGTCGATTTAATTTTCTTGTTTACCCGTAAATTCAAGATCAAAAGCTCCATCTGCCATTTGAGTGTCCTGGAGATGGACAACCTGAGAGGAAGTTGAAATATTATGCCATTACCTCGCTTAGGCAACACTTCTTTGCCCCGTTTCTAAATTGAGAAGAACCACGAAATCAATCGTGGAAATGAATTTATGCCAAATGATGGTGGGCTTGGAAATCGACCTATTGCACTGTATTTGCCTTCCCATCGACCACATTATGAACCATTCTTATCTCGTGTTGACACTAAGAGTCGACCAATGGAGTACTGAGAGATGTGAAACTTTACAATAACATCAATTGCCTTTACGAAAAATTAGAACATCAACTCAGGATGTTCTAAATTTAATTGAACCCTCCGCAAGCGAAAGTTTTTGGTGGCGGCGGTGGGCAACCTCTTCCAACTCAATATTTTTTCTTCACAATTGTTGCGTCGATGTTAGACCGACCTTCTAGATGTAGATGTGAACAATGGCTTTGACAGTGTTTGTTTTTATTTTTGCCATGTCAGCATAACATGGTTCAAGAGAAAATGCATTGGAGTATAAAATATTTAGACATTGTCTATTTTGATGATTTGGCATACGTTTTTTCACATTGACAATATTGCATTGGAGATGCTATTAACTACACACTTTGATGGAAAGTAGACAGTTTTAAGGCCAATTAGAAACTGCACCTTTCTACCTATAAATGTGAATTTATTCCATCAAATAATACACGTTCAATTACAGAGGGGTGAAGAGAGATAATAGTTTCTTAGTTTTCTTGTAGGTTGTATCTCTTTAATTATCATCAATGGATCAAGGTACGTCTAATCACTATATTGATAACGTGAAAATCGTTAAGTTCCAAGATCAAAGATTTAGGGTTCATATAAATTTTGATTTTATCTGAAGTTATTGATTTACTAACACATATGTAGTACAACTAAAAACTTTTACTTGTTTTTTGCTCCATACTTCATCTGCCTGTGCTCCAACAATAGTGACGGTGTACGGTTAATTAAGTACGTGTAACATTCCAAAAAAATTTACGATTTTGAAAAAAAAAATTGGTGATTTTTAGGGATTGAACTAAAGTTACGAGGTTGAAAAGTTGAGATAAGTTAAAATTTTGAAGGAAAAAAAAGATAATTGCAAGAATTACCTTGGTGACTTTTTGTGGGTAGAGTTTGACCCCACTACTCATAAGTGTCAACCCCATTTGGCTCGATCTGGCATGGCATTCTGGACAAAAACGCGCATAACTTTTTGTAAAAAAATTTCAAATTGAGATCTGTAAAATATATTGTTATCCTAAATCGATAGGCTTTCCAATGGAATATTATATGCCTTGTGGGGACTTTTTTATTAATCTTAGCTCTCTATTTTTACCACATGTTCTGCGTGTTGGTTCTCTAATAAGATACCCACCATCCTGTTTCACCCCAATACCCGTTTTTGGCATTTTCGGACTTGTTTGACCCATGAGCTGGTCCCATATATAATATGGTGATATCAAACCTTCGAGTACTTGAATTATAAAAGTTTTAATGGCATTGATTACTTGATACTTTGTGATATTATTTGATACCAATGTGGTATTGGATGCTTGTGTGATACTAGATACATGTGTGGTATATGAGACTATATGGTATGTCACTTGGTGAACTTGGGAAGCGTGTGTCATCACATGCATCATGAGATTATTTGTTATGCATTAAGTTATCGAACACTCTATAGTACGTATTTAATGATCGGGTCGTATCTGTGTGAGAACCATTGTGAGTTATACATGTATGCTGGCTCAGGCTTATCATATATGATCACGTATGATAGTTATATATGATCGGCCCATCTTGTAAGGATGTAATACACAATCACATGTGATCGTTATATATGTTTGGTCTATCATGTGAGAAATTTCAGTATACATTACATAATACAAGGGTAGGGGCCCAGAGTACGACGAGCATACATGCCAACCACCATACTTCCTGAACATTGTTCACGTTTATGTTTTGCATTGTTGTAGGACTTAATGTTAAATGATGTTGGAAAGACTCAGAGGATCTGACTAAGATATACTAGACCATGTCGATAATCTTTTGGAGGTTATTAAATTGTTATAGTATCTCCATCATGCAACTTTATAAATATTATTATTACTTTTGAAAGATTAGGCGTTACACTTTTAGTGGTATCGAGCATGGTCCCGAGGCGTATCATCGTATGTCGATCAACACCATTACAACCATGACATGGACTCCTCGATTCTAAGAAATATTCTTGAACAAATACTTTACCTCAGCTGCCACACGACACAAATGAAACAAACTCATTCAGTTACGACAAGTGGAATTTAGATATTGACCAGATGCTAGGAATCTAATCTCCACATATTCATCTTGTAAAAATATAAAAATAAAAGGTATTACACTTGCATTATCTTATACCTCTCTTCGTAGCCTATTTAACTCGAATGATAAAGCTCGTAGGCTTAAATCTCGCTACAATGGTCATCTAGAAAGCTTAAGAGAGCGATGTCTTACATATTAGATATATATAAAAAAAATTGCATTGCACAGACATTATATTATACCTCTCTTCGTAGCCTATTTGAAAGCCTGTAGGAGTTCTCAAAACTTTGTGCCCTGAGTTCTATCAAACCTGAGAGTCATCAACCTAAAGCTCGCTAAAAAGGTCATCTAGAAAGCTTAAATGGGTGAGGTCTTACATATAAGATATAAAAAACAAAGAAACAAAAAAAAGAATGAGCATTTGTAAATATAACTCGAAGATTTAAATAACTAGTGGGTTTGACTTGCCTAGTAGAAGCTTGACGGTCGAAATACTCAATAAAGAGATAATCATCCCAGATCTAGATAGTTACTGTATTGGCTAGACCCGACTAAATTTGAACGGCAAAAGAATAAGTATTTTGAGGGAAATTTTAGAGTTAACACCCAGAGTGAGAGATTGAAGAAATGAAATATTTGACCATTGATGGGTGTTATATTACCAACCTAAAGGTTTATGGTGATTGAATTGACTATGCGCATGCACACACGTCGGTCGAGCATCAAATGAGTAAAAATTAATTTTAGTAGCATGATTTAGAATTCTTTTATGAATTGTTTGATGTATTTCAAAAATCTGAGGCAAATACAGTGAGCTATCTATTATAGTAAATTTTAATATTATTTTTTTGATTATTTAAGTACATAGTCATGTTCTAGGACAAACAAATATTCAAGTTCGAAGGTATTTGATAAGTGTGGATTTATACTTATCTGAACCATTAAAAGTGGACAATTGTAAGTACTCTTAAGTAAATTTCTACTTAATTGTGTGTTGATTTAATTGTTTTAGGTCAAAACTCAAGTTCGGATGGAATTTGAAAAAAACAAAACAAAATAGGTGAAGAATGACTGAAAGTGCACGAATACTTGGAAATGGAGACCAACATGCAAACATCCAAAAGTTTAAGGATTTGAGTTGCAAATAAAAGAGGACAAAATTGAAATGAAAGAAGAAATTCAAAGACTAAAGTAGAGACATTAGAAAGATGAAGGACTTACCGTGCAAATAATCAGAAACTTAAGCTGCAAAAATTAGAGAAAGTTTTACTTTACAATTGCAAGGATCATTAACCTTGCAATAGCAAAGTTCAAGGGGAGAAAACCAGCATTAAATCAGACATCACCTTGCGATCGCAACAATTTTGTCCTTGCAATCACAAGGGCATTTCGTTACCAGAATTTTAATGAATTCTTTCACCAATGGAGTTTAATGTCTTATTCTTTCACCAATGAAGTTGGCTGGTTCGAGCTTGAAGAACAAGAGCATAAAAATATTTTTCAAAGCTTAATTCCTTATTGATTTGTACTCTTACTTATTAAAGTAATAATCAAACTAGGAATCATTTCTTACCTAAAAATCTAAAATAAGAATAGTAAGATAATTAGTTGGAAAGATACAAAACATATCCTAGATTTGTATAAAGAAGGTATTTAAGAAACTTAAGATTATCTTTAAATATTTCATTCCTAAACAAATCCAAGATAATAAGATAATGTACTTTAACCTACAAGAGGGTCATTCTCGATATTTACGTGATCAGATTATTTTATGTAAGGAAACAAAATAAAATTTGCGGCCGCGGATCCGGAATAAAATCAGCTTACCATCTTAGTCAATCAAAAGTGGCAGCAACGTGACTAGTCAGAATGTACACGCTAACCCCTCTTTTGTCATTAAAAATAAGTAATATTAATTAAGTGGGCCAATATAAAAAGAGGACAAAAATATGACACCATAATTTTTTCAATAAACTCCCCTTTGGCGTTGCTTAATTACAAACACAACTCTCGGATTTTTAGTGTCAGTGTGGTGTGTATTAAACATGTGAAAGATTAATAAATATGAGCATCATCATATAAGGGTCATTGCTCCCCCTTAGTGTGTAAACCAAAAACTCCTGCGAAGAAGTTATGCTCACTGATCATATAAATAAACAATATTTCCAAACACCACACATATTAGACACAAACTTAATAATGTTCCCCCTTAGCAAATTACCAAAAGTATCATCAAATTCAAAAATATTACTACTCCCCTTTTTTGTAATAAAAACTGCCAAAGGAAATAGCAGAGGGAGAGAAAGCAAAAAAGAAAGCAAAGTATAGTAGTTAATACAGTTATTGATGTGAACCCACGAAGAATTGAATCTGGGAACCCACAAAAGAATTGATCTAAACCCAAGAAAGAAAAAATCTGGTCGCAAGAACTTGACCCGATAATTTTTTGAATAAAAAAACCAAAGTTATGAATGATACAAAGGTTTGCAAAATTTTTGATGAGTTTTAGGTTAGTTCAATTAAAAACTCGGAAGAAAAGTGAATCCTTACTTTTTAATTAATCTCTCAAAAATAAAAGTTCAAAGTACTGATTGTTTAAAATGAAAAGTACTTAAATAGTAAAAATTAATGAAAACCTAGTCTAATTTGAAAATATAACTAAAAACTAAAAAAAATAGAGTTCTAAACGAAAAAGGAAACAAAAATATCAAAATTCCCAGATTTTTCCTCGTAAATGCCTGGGCGATCATTTTGGGTTCTGCTTTTGAAAATTGGCCTTGGAATTCATCTCATATATCAAACGATTTCAAAAGAAAGAAATTTTTTTTTTTAAGTTCTGATCGCCCAAGGTTTTGCATTTTTTGGAACCCGCGCTTTTGAGCTCCAAACTTTGTTTTGTGCTTATTTTGGTCCTCTAATCTTCCATTAGCTTCCGATATACCTCTAATATAATCCTTAGCTTAAGTCCAATGTAACAAAGGTCCATGACTTGCATGGATTGCATCATCCCCTCATTCCTCAAAAGGATTCGACCTCAAATCACTACTGGCATCAAAGGGATAAAGATCACCTTTCGTCTTTATATGTACCCAAACCCAATCACTAGGCTCAAAGATGAATCTTCAAACTTTGTTGGCTTTAATTTGATGTCTTTGAAGCTCATTCTTCTCATCTTGATTGCTTCTATAAGTTGGTCGTTTTGAAAGAACAGCCCCAAGGTACAAAGTGAAGTTGATGTGCAATGTCTCGAATATGTGATAACCTACTAGACATCTCCTCTCGAAGATATGTCATCCAATTCTGCAGTAAAGAAAGAAATAGCCAAACCGGGAGGAATTGATTAATTTTTCGTAGTACAAGGTGGGATTCTATGTGTACTAGCAAAAGCATTTGTTGATTTCTTTCCTCCATCATTGTCGTTTCATGTATATCTAAATCCTCTACTTTAATTTGGGCATAAAGAGCATGCCTCACAAATAGGACTTCACCGTCTCTGGTGGTACTCGACACCATCATCCTCCAACTCGGGCATCTCATCACTATCACTATCATCATCGGTCTCTACTTCTCCATTATCACGCAAAATCATTACGCTTTTGTTTGGGCATTGTGATTCAATGTACCCGAATCTCAAACATTTAAAACTTTGTTATCCCTATTCTTTGAAGGTTGAAAATCTGACTTGAGTTTATTGTTCTTAGTGACATCTTCCTTTCCCTTAGGTGGTTCGGTCTCCCCCTTTGAAACAGCCTTATTACTCACATTATTACTATCCCATTTCAGTTTCCAATTAGGGTTAGATGCCGCAGATAACATAGCTACCCATTTTCTTTTAAATTGTCTATCTACCTTCATAGTCATGTGCACCATGTCCTCCAACTCCTCATAATGCTGTAATTCAACTATATTGACTATATCTCTATTTAACCCATTCAAAAATCTGGCTAAAGTAGCCTCCCTATCCTTCTCAACATTAGCCCTAGCTAATCATAGCCATCTCCATCTCCTTATGGTAATCCTCTACACTATTTAAACTTTGAGTAAGGCTCTGTAATTTTTGATAGAGTCCCTATAGTAATGACTAGGTACAAATCTCCTCCTCATGATAGCTTTTAAATCACCTCAAGTTTCTATAGGTCTCTCCTGATTTTTCCTCATATTAGTCACCAATTGATCTCACCACATTATAGCATAGTCAAACTCAATTGTTGCTAATTTTAGCTTCTTTTCTTTCGAATAGATATGGCAATCAAATATTAATTCTAACCTCATATCCCATTCTATATAGGTTTCAGGGTCATTCTTACCTTGGAAGGAATGTATTTTTATTTTAATATTCCTAAGGTTTCTATCCACCCCATATTGACCTCTATAATCTCCTTATCGAGGTGGCCTTTCATGTCTATCTCCTCTACACCTCATTCAACCCATCTCAACTCCATAATTATAATGATCGTCATCCTCAAATTCAGCCATAGGGTTATGATTACGCCTATCCTGTCTCCTAATATTAGGGATCCCGTGTTATTGTTCCCTTAGTAAGGTTGTAATCACTGTATCTTGCCTATTCATCCTACCCATCATCTCTTTATTACCATCTCTCATCTCATCAAACACCATGTTTATCTGCTCAAATTGTTGTTGCATAGATTTTAACAGAAAGAATTGGTTGTTATCTTCCCTAGGTGTTGATTCTTTATTATTAGACATTTTGGGATGTAAAAAAATAAAAATTAGGATTGAAAGAAAATATAACCTCACATGTTTACACTCGTGTTTCACTCTATTTGGCTTTTTCCCGATAGTAATCTAACCACTCTTGCATTGTACCTCTCTTTGTGTTTCTTACCAAGTTCTCTAAGGAACTAACTAAACTTAATCAATGAATTTGATCTCCACAGCGTTTAAGAACAAGAAATAAGAAGGACAACGAGAAAGAATAAAGAAGAAAAACAAAACAAGAAGAATAAATAAGCACGAGATGACAATTATGACACAAGAATCTCAAAGAAATGTGTCACTTAATTTTTCTTGCTTAATATAACACAAGAAACTCAAAAGAATGTGTTTTCTTGATTTTTCTTGAATTTTTTTTTTTTCATCCAACACAAAGGATAAAAAAAAATTAACATAGGACAAGAACGAAAAGAAAAATATTAATTTTGGTGCCTTAATAGAATTTGCCTAATCAATTCTTGAATGTTCTTCAAGAAAAAATTACACACACACACACACACACACACATATATATATATATATAATCTAATGAAACAACAACAACAAAAAACGATAGATCCTGATTTTAGAGTCAAAGTTTTGATACCAACTGATCCGAACCCACGAAGAATTGAATCTCGGAACTCACAAAAGAATTTATTTGAATCCCAAGAAAGCCAAAATCTGGTCGCAAGAACTTGACCGATGATTTTCTTGAATCAAAGAACCAAAGTTATGAATGCCACAAATGTTTGCGAAATCTTTGATAAGTTTTAGGTTAGTTCAATTAAGAACTCGGAAAAAAAGTAAATCCTCACTTTTTAATTAATCTCTCAAAAATAAAAGTTCATAGTTCTTATTGTTTAAAATGAAAAGTACTTAAATAGTAAAAATTAATGAAAATCTAGTCTAATTCAAAAATATAACTAAAAACTAATAAATGTAGAGTTCTAAACGAAAAAGAAACAAAAATATCAAAATTTCAGTTTTCCCCAGTAAATGCCTAGGCGATCGTCCGTGCTTAGCATTTTGGATTCTACATCCGAAAATTGGCCTTGAGCGATCACCCAAGGTTTTGCATTTTTTCGCTTCCTCATGCTTTTGACCTCCAAACTTTGTTTTGTGCTTATTTTGGTCATCTAATCTTTCATTAGCCTCCGATATACTTCCAATATGGTCCTTCGATTGAGTCCAATATAACAAAGGTACATGGCTTACATGGATCGCATCGCTTATCCAAGATAAGTTAGAACCAAATAGTTAGAGGGGCAGAAGTCAAAACTAGAGATAGTCAGTTCTAAGAGGTCTGGACTTCTTTGCACCGAGATCACGAATGGTCTTCTGTCTCGCTTGCGGGTTGGAGCAAGGGATGGAGCGATGGGTGGGGGCGCGGTTGGCATAACCACAAGATCGAGATCTCAAATCTCCACTTGACCTTCAGGGTGTGCGGAGAATTTCGGTGTGACAATGCGGTAGGCAGACTTGATATGTGCATCTCCCAGATATTCAATTTTGTCAAGACCACACGTATGAAATCAACTCATCACAGAAACTTTTGGTCAAGGAAAAATGTTTTTCTACCCAGTTCTCACTAGTCCTAGTTGAGTCTCTAGAGCGTTGAAATGACCAAACTGGTCCAAAGATGACAGAACGTGCTTTGGAACCCTATGAGTGGGATGTGGTGTTCCCCCTACATTTGAAAACTCATGGACACCCAAGGTAGAAATATCATTTGAGAACCTGTCTGAATCCATAAGAGGCACTCCTTGGTGTGCAAGAAAATGATGAATGAGAGGTCGATATGGAAGTCTGTACAGCTAGACCCTTCTTGGCTCATCATAGACAATTCTGTCAAAAATTATTTTAACCCAATCAACGCTCAACCGCATCTCCAACTTATACAATATAACTTCCATATCACCTAAAATGTTAGATTTATGAGTCAAGAGGTCAATATTGTTGATTAAGATC
Source organism: Forsythia suspensa (assembly GCA_023638005.1). NCBI lineage: Eukaryota > Viridiplantae > Streptophyta > Magnoliopsida > Lamiales > Oleaceae > Forsythia > Forsythia suspensa. The sequence goes on along the minus strand of CM042674.1, from coordinate 29,006,295 downwards.
TGGTGGAGAACTTTGTATTTTGGCATAAGTCTGGAAGCAATGACTTCACCAGTTTTTGGCCAGATAAATCAAGTCATCTCTTGGGACAATATTGTCCTTAGTCAATTCCTTGTCACTTGTGATAGCCACTTCATCCAACCCAAGCCATTCTCTTAGAGAGTTATGACTAAAAGTAACATGTCTCCCTCTGACATACACTTGCCACCTAAACTCATTTTTGGCCTTGCCCAAATTTTTGGGAACATTTGCCACGAATTCCTTGACAATAGTTTCATTAAACGGAACAGAGAAGCTCAACAAATTATGCAGTTTATAAAACCAACAATCTCAACTAGATCAAACGAAACAAACTCATGAATAGCCACTTTACATTCAACAATGAACTTGCGATAAGAGGTGAGAGAAAGAAACAGGCTCTTAGCAGCTTCAGACAGAAAACAATAATTTAGAGGGTTAACAGAGTGCCTATCTCTGGTCAAGGTCTCAAACATGTAGACAAAGAATGTGTAAGCACCTCCCGATGCAGTGGGTAGGTGTGGACTCTTCAGTGCCTTCTCCAATTTTACCTTTTCCTTTTTCAGCCTTCGAGGATCTTCTTAGTGGATGAGGGGTAGGAGTAGACTCCGAAAACTCGTTGGAATTGACGTCAAAATCATAATCAAATTTTTGGAAAGAGGGCTTACTTATACCATCAACATTCTCACCAACTAGGAAAAGAGGTTCAAACTCCTTATTTCCTGTCCCTTCATCCTCATGACCTTTTTTTTCTATTTCAAGATGTACAGATCCACATTCACCAGTTATAGAGTCTTCATCGTCATTAGATTCTTGGACACTTAAGGAGACCTTCTTGCTCAGAAAATTAACTAGATCTTTAGATGTTTGACGGAACTGAGACTTTGAGTAACTGACCCGTGACTTGTAAGCAACAATGTCAGTAGATTTTTCAACTGGAGATGCAACAAAGGTTAGAGGAGTGTCATGGTCTGAACTAGAATGATCTAGTCTTCGTGCACTTTGTCGGAGACTCCTCACTCGTGACATTTGTGGCACCTTTTTAGATTCAACAGCATGACAAATGGAGCATCAGTATCCTTGGATGAACCACCAGGGGTTTTTCTTTGATTTGGGCATCTTAATTTTTACCATATTTGAATATGAAAGAAAGCTTAACACAACTCCGAAATCAAGTGTAGAGAGAGATTGATTATGGAAATTGAAAGCAGATATGGAAGAAGAAGACAAACCCTAGGTCTTAATTTAAAAAGAGATGAATTTTGAATAATTGCACAAGGAGAGAACCATTTATTTCTGAGGTGTGCAACACGATTCTATCGAAAATACATGGTTGATTAACGATTAAGGACATAAAACTCCATTAACCAAATTTTTAAATTTGAATTTTAACCGCCTAAATTGCTATTTTTAAAAAACGAAAATTTTAATTTGAGTAAGGTCAATTTAATAATCAGCACACAATAAAATAAGCATAGATTCTGTTGAACAAAAAAATCCAAATTTTTTCTTAGTTGATACTGATTTTACTACCATGATTAGACTATTAATTGAGAATCCTACGAAAAAGCCCACATAAGACACAAAATCAATGAGAATATTTTATTGGATATAAATGAATTTTTATTTATGGACAAATTTCACAGTCCACAAATTATACAATCAGTCAAAAAAATCAAAGTAAACAAGAATTTTCCAATCAAATGTATACGCATAATTAGATTCAATTATTTTGCCATATTTAAGTTGTGAGTGTGTGATAGGACATAGTAGAGTAGTCAATCATAACCCGTCCCACTAAATCAAATTGAAACTTGTCTAGAATATAAGTAGAGAAGTGGATTTCAAACCAAATCATCTAAAAATATCTCTTTAAATAATAAAATATGTGCATGCCAGATAAGAGTACCATAGCAATTTTTCTTGAGTACTCAAAGTGTCGACACATTTTTTTTGTTTTTGTATATTTTGTTTTATTTTCTCAAAATACTGAATTTTTTAGTTCATGGAGTTGACTTTCTCACAGCTATAAGGGGTAGCCTTTTTCTATATGATGTATGATCATTATCAAGGACGGCTACACACATCTATGGTGGTAGCCCTTCCCTCCAATGAATTTGTCTATTATCACAACAACATATTATAGTATTGAGAGACATAGATATTGACCATAAGTTCACAACAAAGTACAAAACTACTTTAAAAATAACAACTCGATCAAGAGTAAGGCACAATCAAACATATCAAGATATCTTCAAAGTGTGCTTATTTGAGCATATTTTACCATAAGTTTAATGAGCATAACATCCTGATTGGTTAATTCAAGTTAATCACAATATTTATAGACCAATCATACATTTATTTCATATGCTATTTGCAAGAACCTTTTTTTTAATTTTTTAAAATTTAAATTTGAAATAAATGCAAAACAAGCACACTTGATGAATTCAAACAAACAGAATAAACAAAAATTAAAAATGCTACTTCTACTTAGTATACAATTATTTGTTTATTTATTTATTATTATTATTTTAATGCGATAAGCAAATACCCATGGTTTTTTAGAGTCTCAAATTTAGCAAACTCTAAGACCTTAGTGAGCAAATCACCAACCGATACTCGATCGAATATGTTCCAAAGTAATTACTTTTTCCTTGACCAAATATCTAATAAAATAATGTCGATATGTCGATATGTTTGGTCCTAGAGTACTGAACAGAATTTACAGAAATATTGATAGCACTAGTGTTATCACAAAATATAGTAACAGAATCTTAATCAATATCATAGTCACATAACATTTGTTTCGTCCAGAGTAATTGAGTGCAACAACTATCAGCAGCAATATACTCAGCTTTTGCAGTAGATAGGGAAATATAGTTTTGTTTATTACTTAACCATGTAATGAGATAGTTATCAATGTAGAAACATCTTCCACTTGTACTTTTCTTATCATCCATGTTTCATGCCCAGTTAGCATCAGAGTATCTTGCAAGATGAGAGTTACTATCATTAGTACACTATAAACCAAAATCGCTAGCACAATTAATATAGCGAATAATTCACTACACACCACAAGATAAGATTATTTTGGTTTAGCTTGATAACGCGCACATACTCCAATGTTTGAATGATATGTTAGGACAACTTGAAGTCGGTACAACAAACCGCCTATCATACTCGATACAAACCTGAAGTCGACCTCCTTGCCCTAGTCATCTTTAGAGATTTTAAAGGACGTGGCAGTGGGATTTTTGACTAACTTAGTCTGTTCAAGACCACAATTATTCATCAGATTTTTAGCATACTTGGCATGTGAGATAAAAATCCATGATCTAACCTATTTGATCTACAAACCTAAAAAGAAGTTTAGTTCACCAACCATACTTATCTCAAATTCATTTTGCATGTGCAACTGTTAATCCAATTTTTAGGTGTTTGACGAATAAAGATGTGTCAGCTCCCCCTCTCTTGTATCCTTGTTCCAACAAGAACATAATCAATCGTTTACACCAAGCACGTGGAGCTTGTTTTAGTTCGTATAAGGCCTTTTTGAGTCTGAACACATGATTTGGAGAATAAGGATTTACAAATCCCTTAGGCTGCTCAAAATAGACTTCTTCTTTAGAATTCCATTCAGAAAGGCATTTTTGACATCCATTTGGTAGAGCTTGAACTTCATTTGACATGCCACTGATAGTAAGAGTCTAATGGATTCAAGTCAAGCTACAGGTGCAAATGGTTCATCAATATCAACTCTTTCCACTTTAGTGTATCCCTATGCAACCAATCATGCTTTGTTTCTAACTATGTCGCCATGTTCATCATATTTATTTTTGAATATTCACTTTTTCTGATCACATTTGTGTCCTTTGGCTGAGGTACAAATTCTCAGACTTCATTTCTTTCAAATTGAGCTAGCTCTTTATGCATGGCTAAAATCCAATTTTCATCATCAATTGCTTCATTTATATTTTTTGGTTCAATTTGTGAAATATAGCAAACATTTTCAAGTTCATTTGCAAGCCTCCTCCTAGTTACCATACCTTCACTCGAATGTGAGAGTACATTGCCCAATGGGTGTGCCTTCTGTAACTAGGATGGTGGTTGTCTTCTCGTGTTCTATTCGTTATTTGTATTTAGTACGTCAGAACTTGATGCTAGCAGTTCAGTCTGTCTATCTCTATATGAAACAAGCACATAGTTGTCTTAAGTATTTTGACTTTCATCAATCTGTTCTTCCAAAACATGAATATTAGGTTTCTATGAATAAGAGGACAAATCATTAGTGTCATCAATTTTTACATTGATAGATTTAATGATTGTTTGAGTACACATGTTATAAATTATGTATGCTCACTATTTTCAGAATAATCAATAAAAACTCACTCATCACTTTCTGAATCGAATTTATCCAAGTGTTCTCGATCATTTAACACACAGCACTTACTACCGAAGGTATAGAAATACTTGAGGTTCGATTTTCTTTCTTTTCAGATTTCATAGGGGGTTTGAGTACATGTTCTTAAAGACACACGATTCAAAATATAACAAAGTACTAATAGATTGAACCCTCAATTTAACAAGAAGCTTCTTACTATTTAGCATTACTCTAGCCATCTCTTGTAAAGACCTATTCTAAATTTGTATAAAGAATGAATTTAGGAAACTATCTTTAAATATTCCATTCTTAAACAAATCCAATAGAATAAAAGAATGTACTTTAACCTACAAGAGAGTTGTTCATGATATTCACGTGATCAAATTATTTTATGTAAGGAAATAGAATAAAATTTGCAGCCCACATATCTGGAATAAAATCTGCTTACCATCTCAGTCAATCAAAAGTGGCAGCAATGTGACCAGTCAGAACGTGACTTGCTAACCTCATCTTTTATCATAAAAATCGGTAGTATTAATTAAGCGAGCCAATATAAAAAGAGAACAAAAATATGACACCAATTTTTTTCAACATCAAGAATTTGATTAATTATATTTTGAATCGCACAAAAGTTGTAATGATTTTGTGATATCATGTTTCTGAATATTGAATAATTTATAAAAGACAATCCTTCTTTAACAGACTATTATATTTGGCAGTGCTGGAATTATTTTTTACGTACTTATATTTAAGTTGTGGGTGAATGTGTGGATAAAAAGTAGACTGTGAGTTGTGGTTCCTATGAAATATGTGGATAAAAAGTATGTTTGATCAATTTGACCTGCACAAATTATAAGTTAAGTATCCCCAAACATGTGCTAATAGGAATTAGATGCTACTAATTCCTTTTCATAAGTGGAATGCAAAAATTAATTTTAACTGAGAAGAATAAGATATAAGAAGTGCAAATACAAGACACAATGAATTAATGTGATTCAATAATTGTGGGTCTTACGAAATGTATGGATAAAAATAATATTTGACTGTATTGTGCAAGAAAGAAAATCAGAACCAAATGCACGAATAAGTCCTTAGACAGCTCTAACTTTAGTGCCTTTAGTTTGGAAGTGAAATTAGACATTTGCATAATGTACTCCCTACGTTCCCTTTTCCATTATACTGCATTGAAACAAGCTTATCCAGAAAAGTACTTGTTTCAACTTTTTTGTTTTTGGCAAAATGCTTTTCAATTTTTTTAAAGAACGTTTTAGCATTTTCCTCCACAAACATAGTGCCCTTGAATGTTTCTAGAATAGAACATTTCATGATCATAAGACTCATGTGGTTAGAACGATCTCATTTTTTCAAGTCCTTTTTATTCTCAGTAGAACTTTTATTATTGAGGAGAACTGTAAGGTCAAAATCCATGCAATCGAGAAAAATCATAACGCACACTTTCTAATTTTTGAAATTTGTGCCATTAAGCACAGGGATTGAATTAATATTGGCAGATATTGTAAAATCAGAACCAGAAATTGAAAACAAGAATATAACGGACTCACAATTAATGATCATGTCATATCATATATATGACAAACTATATAACATGGGATCCATCGCAAGAAACCTAGCACAACATTAATATTTAGTCTTTGGATAGAAACATCAACTTGTAAGCGGTACTCTTTGTTTATTAATCAAATATTGATAATTAATCTATCAAACAATAAGCCTTTCTTTGGACCGACTTATTGTTCACATGAAAATTTTATAATTGTCAAATATTTATTGCTACATGTATATTTGTCATTTGGCCAAACAAGAACCCTTCATTTGGGTCGGTAATTATTCTTATAACCAATCACACACAAAATATTCCAACATAAACAAATCTATGCGATAGAGGTTACTTTGGGAACATATCATTTTAATTTATTTATTTTGAAATATAAGATAATTAATCCAATGGTCTGAAGATATTTTAGGGATTAAATTTGAAAATTTCAAACTTTAAGGCGTAAGATTTAAAAAAAAAATTAAAACATTAACGATTAAATCTTAAAATACAAAACTTTAAGGGCTTAATTTCAAGGCCTAAACCTTTAAGGCCCAAGATTTTAAAATCAAAAACTTTAAGACCTAAGATTTTAAAATCCCAAACCTTAAGGACTAAATTTGAAAATCTAAAACTTCAAGGGCTAAAATTTTAAAATTTAAAAACTTTAAGGGCTAAGATTTTAAAATTTAAAAACTTTAAGAACTTGAATTAAAATTGTACCATAATCCTTGAATTCATCAAATTTTCACATGAGATCACGTCTCCAAATTTCAGAAGCAACTGGGGTTTGCAACCCTTGCACTGCCACTCCGCCGTCGCCGCCTTTCCAAATATGGCGGGGGCAAGGCATTTCACATCAAGCAAAGAAGACACTGGACGAACCTTCCAAAAGCGTCGACATGGCGCTGCTTTTCCCTTTTCTTTTCTTTTTGTATTATTTAATTCTGTATTTCTTTAGATATTTATTTTCCTCAACAAATCAATCAAAAAATAATTATATTCATACGCGTAAAGATTTTTACCCTAAAAAATCTTTATAAGCATATTCATTCAAAATCAAAACATGTATAAAAAAAAAATCTTAATAATTTAACATGATTTATGCTATAATACCACTTGTTAGATTTTAACATAAATCTTTAATTATAATTAAATAATTAAAGGACCCAACATCATCATGTTAAATTATCAAGAGTAGGTATTGAGGAAGAATGCCTACATTCATCGTGTTGAAATTAAGAGGGTTGTGATATTCCAAAATCAAATCTCTTTAGTGTACAACGGGATTTCGCTCGAGGACGGGGATAGAGGATAAAAGCCAAGCTATTGAATGATTTGATATTGGGAACCTAACCATATAATATTCTTTATATACTAGTTAATTAGGCTCATATCAACCCTAATTAAATTAGTATTACGTTTCTACACATTAAAGAGTCCATACCAATAAATCTTTCTAGAGCCCTATGGCCCAATTAAATTAGATAGCCCGTAATAAAATTTTTATTTTGAATATGTAGTCATGTAAGAAATAAATCCCAACATATACACCAATTACCAAATGTGGTATGAATGAGAGTCTGATATTGTGAAAGCATAGCAAGTTGCCACAGAGTGAAGCAACAACTTGCTTAGAAGTATGAGGTTCAGTGGAATCATCACCCGGACTTAAATATCCATAAATTTAGGCCTGTTCTGCATTGGATGAGTAAGTTAATATCAAAAGTACTCTTTAATTCATTGTCAAGTAGACAAGGAGAATGATGAGAGAAATGAGATAGAGAATGGGAGAAAGTTGGGGAAGTTGTATCCTTAGATGGAGACTGAGATGGAGATAATGGAGGAACAACTGGAGAGGAGAGGTAGAGAGAGAGAGAGAGAGAGATGAAGAGTGAGGGATATTATCCAAGGGATGAATACACTCTTAATTAGTAGAAAGTGTACGGGGTGAATGTTTTTGAGAGTAAGGAAAAATATTTCAGTAAACATGTGTATATTTTGCCTGAAGACTAAAGCAAAGGTAATCCTTATGCTGAGAACTATATTCCCAAAACACACATTCCAATGATATGGTCTTAGAAATGGAAAGCATTAGCAACTGAAGACTTTGAGAACATGATACGAGCGTAAGGGAATAATGAAAATTGCGCGTGGGAGAACTTTGGCTATGGTTTAATGTTAGGTACATTTTCTTTGAACCAAACCTGGTATTTATACATGAATTTAGGTTAAATTAAGTTAAAGATGCTATGGACTTAATTTAACACTTGTCATTCGATTATTGGTCGATTCATTGTTATCATCGCGATATGTTTCCTTAAAAGCGAAATTACCTAGATGGTGATCGGCCCCTTGGATATTTTTAATTATTCTTCTAGATATTTAGAGATTGATGACTACTTCTATATCAGACAAATTATTGTGAACTCACACTCTAACTGTCAAAGATGTCATAACATGGAGGTTAAGAACTGAAGGCACGAAGCCTCGCCAAGAGTCCATTGTCTGCCAAACCTACAAGGACTCGCCAATAAAATTTGGTCTTGTGGAAGGTTCAACTAAGGGCTAGGCATGACCAAATGCTCATCTTAAAGGGTGATGTTTTTATAGGTGCGAGGTTGGTGAATGATGTTATCACATCACTGATAGTCGAGGCGTGTGGGGATCAAACAAAGCGAACTTACTTTTCTTTTCTTTTCTTTTCTTTTCTTTTTTTTTTTTTTTTTTTTTAATTTTTTCTTTTGGATATCAACGGGCAAGAGTAAGACCTAATGGAAGCTGGCACAAAAAATCGTGGTTAATTTTTCGTTGTGTGATAAACTAAAGAACCTTAAAAAATATTATTTGGCAGTTCCTTTTGTTCCACGCCAACCTTAAAACATTGTTACTTTGTTGGTGCCGGCTTTGGACTGTGCATTTGTATAGGCGGGAATAACAATATCTGTTCGAGAATCCATATGCAGAAAAACATTTATCCACTTCTATAAATTCATCCATTTACGTGCATGAAAATTATCAGCATTTCAGTAATCCGATTTTAACAAATATTTTCTATGGCTTCCCAATTTTCTCATTCATGGCCTCTCCTCTTCATAACTCTCATATCTGCTCTGTTAATTAGCTGCAGTGGAGAATCTAATGCCAATGAAAAGGCATGTATATATATATCAACATTCACACGAATATCTAATATAATCTACTCGTGTGTGTGTGTGTGTGTGTATGCATGCATGTATGTATATAGAAAAGAAATTGAATTATTAATTGTGCTGTCACTAACTATTTAGATTTTCATGCAGGTATACATTGTTTACATGGGTGATCTTCCTCCAACAGTGATTTCTCGGCTACATCAATTCACATGAGCATGCTACAATCAGTTTTGGGCAGGTTATTAACTTCTATCTATATATATTGGAACCATGAGTTTCTAATTAAATTCTTTTATGTCAAAAAGATGAAAAGTAACAAATTAATTAATTATCTAACTTGTACTATATATGTGATGGATTCAGTGAAAGGGCATCAAAATCTTGGCTCCGAAGCTACCATAAAAGCTTCAATGGCTTTGTTGCCAAGATGACTGAGGAAGAGAAGAACAAAATTGCTAGTATGAATCGAATTTATTTGTTAATTACAGCATACGAGTCCTGATTTTCTTGATTCTGGTCTAATTTATATATATATATAATACGTACTTAGGCATGGATGGAGTAGTGTCTGTGTTCCCCAGCACCAAAAAGCAACTCCACACAACGAGGTCGTGGGACTTTATGGGCTTCCCTCAAGATGTTAAAAGAACGCAAATTGAGAGCGACGTTATTGTTGGAATGTTAGACACTGGGATATGGCCTGAATCGGAGAGTTTCAGTGATGAAGGGTTTGGTCCTCCTCCAAGCAAATGGAAAGGCAGTTGCCAAGCCTCCTCAAATTTCACTTGCAACAAGTAAGCTGCCTTAAAATTATAACAAGAGTGCTGTGCCAGCATCACTTTTAAATATCTAATTAAGTGGATCATGTTTTTGCAGCAAAATAATTGGAGCAAAGTTTTATCATAGCGAAGGAAATATTACTGATCCAGACGTCCCTCACCTAGGGATTCCGAGGGGCATGGATCACACACGGCATCCACCGCAGCAGGAGGCCTTGTAAAAGGGCAAGCTTGTTGGGTCTTGGTGCTGGAACAGCTCGAGGAGGGGTGCCTTCTGCACGCATTGCAGTGTACAAAATTTGTTGGTCTGATGGTTGTTCGGATGCTGATATTCTTGCAGCATTTGATGATGCAATTTCAGATGGAGTTGATATAATCTCACTTTCAGTAGGAGGGTTTTTTCCTTCGGATTATTTGGACGATCCAATTGCCATTGGTGCATTCCATTCTATGAAAAATGGAATACTCACATCAAATTCTGCTGGTAATTCTGGACCTGATCCTGAAAGCATCACAAATTTCTCACCATGGTCCCTCTCTGTTGCTGCCAGTGTCATAGATAGGAAATTTTTGGCACAGGTCCAGTTGGGGAACAACGAAACTTATGAGGTGATAATCAGATATTCCTTCTTCTCAATATACACACTGCCCACTAAATTAAACTTTGTTGAACTTCTATTTTTTTCAGGGGGTTTCTATAAACACATTTAATCTCGAAGATGAGATGTACTCATTAGTCTACGGAGGAAATGTACCTGCACCAGGTTCTGATGGCTCCGAGTCAAGGTATATATTATAGAGAATATCAATCTACAAGAAAATAATTAATTGCTGTATTTTTTGTTTCAATTCTAATTATGCATATATTAATGCAGGTTTTGCTCACCTGGCTCGTTAGACGCAAAATTGGTAAATGGAACCATTGTCCTATGTGATACACTGGGTGATGGAGAACCACAATTAGTCACGGGTGCAGCCGGAACTATAATGCAAGATGATGGATTCAAAGATTTCGCCTTCTCCTTTCCCTTATCAGCCTCATACTTGGCATCCATTGATGGTACCCAAGTTTTCAAGTATATCAACACAACGAGGTAAATAAAATTGTACCCTCCTCTTCATTTTTTTCACACAATTCATTAATTGAATATCTTATAATATAAAACAAATGATGCAGTAATGCAACTGCTACAATTCTTAAGAGTGTTGAAGCAGTAGAAAATCTGCCCCTTTGTCGTTTCCTTTTCATCAAGAGGACCAAATCCAATCACAAGAGACATCCTCAAGGTATGTAAAGACTTCATTATCATTGTTTTTCAGAAATTTTCACTACATTTTAAAATTAATCTGGCCTTTTCTGCATTTCTTTAGCCTGATTTAAGTGCACCTGGAGTGGACATTGTTGCTGCATGGTCAGAGCTAACTACTGTTACTGGATTGGAAGGAGATACTAGAGTTGTTCCTTACAATATTATATCTGGAACATCCATGTCTTGCCCTCACGCAACCGGAGCAGCTGCTTATGTTAAATCGTTTAACCCAACCTGGTCTCCAGCTGCCATCAAGTCTGCTTTGATGACAACCGGTAATTAATCCCTATTTAACAGCTTAAACTTTAGACGTCGTGGTGTTGCAATAGAAAGTAACAATTGCTTCTCTTTATTTTCTCCAGCTACTTCAATGAGTGCGACATTAAACACAGATGCCGAATTTGCATATGGTTCTGGTCACATAGATCCAGTGAAGGCTAAAAGTCCTGGTTTGGTATACGACATGGGAGTAAATGACTACGTCAAATTTCTATGTGGGCAAGGTTATAGCACTAAGAACTTGAGACTTGTTACTGGAGATAACAGCACTTGCACTCAAGCTAACAATGGCACAGTTTGGGACCTAAACTATCCTTCCTTTGCATTATCTGCAACCTCCAGTGATTCTGTCACCCGTGTCTTCCATCGGACCGTCACAAATGTTGGTTCGCCAGTATCCACTTACACTGCGGTTGTGGGAGCGCCGTCCGGACTCAGTATTAAAGTTTCGCCGTCCGTTCTTTCTTTCAAATCTATTGGGCAGAAGCAAACATTTGTGGTGACAATTGAGGCAACATTGACTTCTAGCAGGCTGTCTGGTTCTTTGATGTGGGATGATGGAATGTATCAAGTGAGGAGTCCCGTTGTTGCCTATGCTGCCTAAAATTTCAATTGTGATTTTGATGTTTATTGATAAAAATTATGCATGTCTAGAATTTAATCTAGAATTTAATTAATTATATGTTGAATCGCACAAAAGTTGTAATGATTTTGTGATATCATGTTTTCTGAATATTGAATAATTTATAAAAGGTTAACATATATATTATGTTTCATAGTCTTTGAAATTAATTTTTAAGTGTTTATATTATAAGTCGTAGGTGAATATGTGAATAAAAAGTAAGTTGTAAGTTGTGGATCCAATGAAATGTGTGGATAAATAGTATGTTTGACCTGACCAGTTGAAATTATAAATTAAGTATCCACAAACATGTGCTTAAGAATTAGACCCTACTAATTCTGTTATATCAGTGGGACGCATAAATTAATTTTAACCGAGAAGAATAAGAAATAAGAAGTGCAAATACAAGACACAATGATTTAACGTGGTCCGACAATTGTTGATCATATGAAATATGTAGATGAAAATAATATTTAATTAATTTAAAACATACTCAAAATCCATCTATTTAAACATAAATCTTTAGACGTGTAGTGATTTCTTTGTCAACATTTTGGCTAGCTTTCTCCAATTCACAAAGAATTTGGTCCTTTCACATGTGAGTTAACTAGCATTAAATGCACAATCCCATTTTTCTTTACTGCAATGTAAGTCCAAGTAGCACACAAGTGACATTTGAAACTACATTTGAGCTCCACATTCACATTTGATGCTAATAAGAAATATTGCATGTACTCATGAATCTTTGATAATTCTTGTAGGAAACCATGCATGAGATTTTTCATGTGAACCTTGCCATCACTATGTCACTATTGACCATTTGACACGACTTGTTCCGAATCACTTTAATGGACTCGAAACGTGACGTACATCAATGATAGATGCCAGCTAGGCACCGGATCCACCATTAAGACTGACTTTGACTTGTCTTTCACTATAAGATATTTAGAAGAAAAAAATTGACAGAATTTTTCTTATTAAATTGGACTAAACCAAATCTCAAATGCAATAAAATTTCTCCAACACAATATACCAAAATAAATTGGAGACCACCTGCCCCTCCAAATACATATGATCATTCTACAAAATAAAATAAAATTAAACAATCCCAACTACTGTAATAAAATAACCCAAATAGTGCATAAATTGATTTAAAATGAAATGAGCTCATCTAACTTCTACATGTATTACAAAATGACTCATATACAAATAAAACGAACATATACTCCAAAACTAACAACTACAAGCTCTAAAGAATGAATCATATAAACTAATGGATCGTGTGGTTCTGACTCGGCACAACAGACTCTCCAAACTGTTCAAAACTCAACTACTACCTCATAAGAAAAATACGAGAAAACAAATGAGCTAATAACTCAGTGAATGGAGAGTTTGCCAATAATTATATTTTCTAATTTAAAAATGTTTACTGAAAATTTAATATATACTTTTCAAAACTACAAATTCTAAAATCTAAGAATACTTTTAAACTATACTCGGTACAATAATGAAACATTTTTAAGAATACTAATTTCTCAAAGGGAAATTGGTGCAAATGGTCCATAATGTATGACATTAGTGTGCAAATGGTCCCTAACCTTTCATTTTTTGTGGAGTTGTCCCTAACCTATCCATTTAGGTGCGCAATTGGTCCTTTTTTACAGATTCCGTTTAAAACTTATCCATTTAAGTGCGCAAATGATCCCTCTCATTTTTTATTTTTTTATTTTTTTTATCTTTATTGGTGGAGGTAAAGTTGTCAGGTTAAATTTCTTTTCTTTCTTTCAATTGGTAGAAATGGTCCCTAACCTTTACCCTTAGTGTGGAAATGGTTTATAACCTTTGTTTTTTGGCGCAACAGTCCCTAACATATATGTTTTGGTGCACAATTGGTCCTTATTTGATAAAAAAGATAAAATTATCCTTAGTTCTAATTAAAGAAATTTGTAATTGGTGCGCAATTGGACTATTTACTATCACATCATTTTCACATCTTTACCATTCAGTTTGTCAGATTTAATTTTCTTGTTTACCCGTAAATTCAAGATCAAAAAGCTCCAGCTGCCACTGGAGTGTCCGGAGATGGACAACCTGAAAGGTAGTTGAAATATTATGCCATTACCTCGCTTAGGCAACACTTCTTTGCCCCGTTTCTAAATTGAGGAGAACCAAGAAATCAATTGTGGAAATGAATTTATGCCAAATGATGGTGGGCCTGGAAATCGACCTATTGCACCAATGCTGCCTTCCCATCAGCCACATTATGAACCATTCTTTTTCCGTGTTGACACCAAGAGTCAGCCAATGGAGTACAGAGATGTGAAACTTTACAATAACATCAATTTCCTTTCTGAAAAATTAGAACATCAACTCCAGATGCTCTAAATTTAATTTGAACGCTCCGACAAGCAGAAGTTTTTGGTGGCCAGAGGTGGGCAACCTCTTCCAACTCAACATTTTTTTCTTCACAATTGTTGCGTGAGCATGTTAGACTGACCTTCTAGATGTGAACAACGGCTTTGACAGTGTTTGTTTTTATTTTTGCCAAGTCAGCATAACATGGTTCAAGACAAAATGCATTGGAGTATAAAATATTTAGACATTGTCTATTTTGATGATTTGGCATACGTTTTTTCACATTGACAGTATTGCATTGGAGATGCTATTAACTGCACACTTTGATGGAAAGTAGACAATTTTATGGCCAATTAGAAACTGCATCTCTCTACCTATAAATGTAAATTTATTCCATCAAATAATACACGTTCAATTGCATAGGGGTGGAGAGAGTTAATAGTTTCTTAGTTTTCTTGCAGGTTGTATCTCTTTAATTATCATCAATGGATCAAGGTCGTCTAATCACTATATTGATAACGTGAAAATCGTTAAGTTCCAAGATCAAAGATTTAGGGTTCATATAAATTTTGATTTTATATGAAGTTATTGATTTACTAACACATATGTAGTACAACTAAAAACTTTTACTTGTTTTTTGCTCCATACTTCATCCGCCTGTGCTCCAATAGTAGTGACGGTGTACCGTTAATTAAGTACGTGTAACATTCCAAAAAATTTTACGATTTTGAAAAAAAAAAAAAAATGGTGATTTTTAGGGATTGAACTAAAGTTACGAGGTTGAAAAGTTGAGATAAGTTAAAATTTTGAAAAAAAGAAAAGAAAAGATAATTGCAAGAATTACCTTGGGGATTTAAGAATGCAAATAAGAGATTATCATATTTGTAGGGGTGGAGGGTTATTCATTTTGAATGTTTTATATTCTCCGAAAGCAGGCTACTTGGTTAGGAAATGTAATTTTCCTATATATAGAATTTTTAATTACTTCTAGATAAGCAAAAATAGAAGGAAAAAAAACAACATAGAAATGATCTCAATACAGTATTGCAACCATGATCTTGTAAAACGGACTTGTATAACTTGACTTTTGGGTGCCAGGGGTCGACCCTCCTGCCCCAGGGGTCACCCCGAGGACTTTTTGAGGGTAGAGTTTGACCCCACTACTCATAGGTGTCAACCCCATTTGGCTCGATCTAGCATGGCATTCTGGACAAAAACGTGCACAACTTTTTGTAAAAAAACTACAAATTGAGATCTGTAAAATATATTGTTCTCCTAAATCGATAGGCTTTCCAATGGAATATTATATGCCTTGTGGGGACTTTTTTATTAATCTTAGCTCTCTATTTTTCCACATGTTCTACGTGTTGGTTCCCTAATAAGATACCCACCATCTGTTTCACCCCATGCAGTTTTTGGCATTTTCGGACTTGTTTGACCCATGAGTGGTCCCACATATAATATGGTGATATCAAACTTTCGAGTACTTGAATTATAAAAGTTTTAATGGCATTGATTACTTGATACTTTGTGATTTTATTTGATACCTATGTGGTATTGGATACTTGTGTGATACTAGATACATGTGTGGTATATGAGACTATATAGTATGTCATTTGGTGAACTTGGGAAGCGTTGTGTCATCGCATGCATCATGAGATTATTTGTTATGCATTAAGTTATAGAACACTCTATAGTACGTATTTAATGACCGGGTCGTATCTGTGTGAGAACCATTGTGAGTTATACATGTATCTGGCTCAGGCTTATCATATATGATCACGTATGATAGTTATATATGATCGGCCCATCTTGTAAGGATGTAATACACAATCACGTGTGATCGTTATATATGTTTGGTCTATCATGTGAGAAAGTTCAGTATACATTACATAATACAAGGATAGGGGCCCAGAGTACGTCGAGCATACATGTCAACCACCATACTTCCTGAACATTGTTCATGTTTATGTTTTGCATTGTTGTAGGACTTAATGTTAAATGATGTTGGAAAGACTCGGAGGATCTGACTAAGATATATTGGACCGTGTCAATAATCTTTTTGGGGTTATTAAATTGTTATAGTATCTCCAGTGTGCAACTTTATAAATATTATTATTACTTTTGAAAGATTAGGTGTTACACTTTTAGTGGTATTAGAGCATGGTCCTGAGACGTATCATCGTATGTCAGTCAACACCATCACAACCATGACATGGACTCCTTGATTCTAAGAAATATTCTTGAACAAATACTTTACCTCGGCTGCCACACGACAGAAATGAAACAAGCTCATTCAATTACGACAAGTGGAATTTAGGTATTGACCAGATGCTAGGAATCTAATCTTTGCATATTTATCTTGTAAAAAAATGAAAATAAAATGCATTACATTTGCATTATCTTATACCTCTCTTCGTAGCCTATGTAACTCAAATGATAAAGCTCGTAGGCTTAAATCTCGCTACAATGGTTATCTAGAAAGCTTAAGAGAGCGAGGTCTTACATATAAGATATATATAAAAAAAAAATTGCATTGCACTGACATTATATTATACCTCTCTTTGTAGCCTATTTGAAAGCATGTAAGAGTTCTCAAAACTTTGTACCCTAAGTTCTATCAAACCTGGGAGTCATCAGCCTAAAACTCGCTAAAAAGGTCATCTACAAAGCTTAAATGGGTGAGGTCTTACATATAAGATATAAAAAACAAATAAACAAAAAAAAGATTGAGCATTTGTAAATATAACTCGGAGATTTAAATAACTAGTGGGTTTGACTTGCCTAGTAGAAGTTTGACGGTCGAAATACTCAATAAAGAGAGAATCATCACAGATCTAGATAGTTACTATATTGGCTAGACCCATGGCCGATTCTGACATTTTCGAGGCCTGAGGCGAAGTTCAAAAATTAGCCCCCCAATGAATCCCCAAATTGCATTATATTTTAAAATCCATAAGGCTGTTACGGAACTAATTGCAAACTTAAAATTCAAAAAAAAAATGACAAACAAAATATATTATACAAAAAATTTATATTATAATCAAATAACAATGTCGAAAATGTTCTAAACTATCACTTAAATATAACTCGTCTGACAGTGTTAGAAGCAAATTGTCCTCCATCTAAAAAAATGTTCTAAAACTAGCACATTGTTTGTTCATGTTTTTGTTTTCATTTTGACCCATCAGCATGTCCTCCATTTTCACCTTAAAGATTGTAAACACCTTTTTGACTAAAATGTAAATGGGTGCCATTTTGATTCTGGTTCTTTTTTG
Organism: Forsythia suspensa; assembly: GCA_023638005.1. Lineage (NCBI taxonomy): Eukaryota > Viridiplantae > Streptophyta > Magnoliopsida > Lamiales > Oleaceae > Forsythia > Forsythia suspensa. The sequence goes on along the minus strand of CM042674.1, from coordinate 28,988,566 downwards.
TCTGTCTCAATTTATAAGCATGATTAATGCAGTTCCAATTACAAGTACTCTCTTAATTACAACTCTTTCTTCTTTCTCCTTTCTCCTCTATTTGCAAGAGGTGGAACCCTGGTGCACAAATCTCAAAGTTATGCACTTCTACAAAATATACTCAAGGTATGTGCTTGACCCAATCTTCATAGTTCACATTTTAACAAGAAATTTATGTTTGTTGTGTTTAACCCATTAACAAAGACTAAGAAAAACTAAAAAAAAAAAAGAGTACCTGCTAACTGAGCCGAGCCGAGAAAAAACACACGAAGGAGGGAGATAAAACTGGGACAAGGAAAAGGATTAAAAGAAACACAAACTATGAATGATTTCCATATAATTTTATTATCTAAACTCTGAAGGCTTCGATTTGTAAGAACTTTTCAAAGAGAAGAAGAAGAAGATGGAGAAAGGGGATTCAGATTCGCAACCACAAACACAAAGCCTACCTCTGCCATATGAAACTCAATGACTGAATGCCTCAAATTCATTTTCAATTGTTAATGTTATTTGGCTGGATTTTGTGGGCTTACATTATTTGTTTTTTGTTTACAACTTTTCTGGTTTTGGCCTTTGGGCCAGCCAGACCTGGTAAGATTTTGCTTTTTTTTTTTTATGGGCCTTTTCGGTTTTGGGCCCTGAGGCGATTGCCTCACTCACCTCGGCCTAAAATCGGCCTGCTAAACCCAACTAAATTTGAGCGGTAAAAGAATAAGTATTTTTAGGGCAATTTTAGAATTAACACCCAGAGTGAGAGATTGAAGAAATGAAATATTTGACCATTGATGGGTATGATATTACCAACCTAAAGATTTATGGTGATTGAATTGACTATGCGCACGCACACACGTCGGTCGAGCATCAGATAAGTAAAAATTAATTTTGGTAGCATGATTTAGAAGTCTTTTATGAATTGTTTGATATATTTCAAAAATCTGAGGCAAATACAGTGAGCTATCTATTATAGTAAATTTTAATATTATTTTCTTGATTATTTAAGTAAATAGTCATGTTCGAGGACGAACAAATATTCAAGTTCGGAGGTATTTGATAAGTGTGGATTTATACTTATCTGAACCATCAAAAGTGGACAATTGTAAGTACTCTTAAGTGAATTTCTATTTAATTGTGTGTTGATTTAATTGTTTTAGGTCAAAATTCAAGTTCGGATGGAATTTGAAAAAAACAAAACAAAATAGGCGAAGAATGACTGAAAGTGCACGAATACTTGGAAATGGAGACCAACATGCAAACATTCAAAAGTTTAAGGATTTGAGTTGCAAATAAAAGAGGACAAAATTGAAATGAAAGAAGAAATTCAAAGACTAAAGTGGAGACATTAAAAAGATGAAGAACTTACTGTACAAATAATCAGAAACTTAAGCTGCAAAAATTAGAGAAAGTTTTGCCTTACAATTCCAAGGGTCATTAACTTGCAATAGCAAAGTTCAAGAGGAGAAAATAGCCTTAAATCAGACATAACCTTGCCATCGCAACAATTTTGTCCTTGCAACCGCAAGGGCATTTTGTGATCAGAATTTTAGTTTTCTTATTTTATTCAAATTCTAGTTTGGTAATTCTTTTGGGACACGACTTCTACATTAAATTAGAGTTTTTTGGGACATATAAAGAGAGATTATGACTTAAACAAAATGAGGATACCATATATAAGAATTAAAAAGATATTAGAGATCAAATTACATGAATCAAGCTAGTGTTTCAAACTTTGCAAAGAAGAGATAAATTCTTGGTGCAAGATCTTCATCTATTTCTTGTTTTCGCTTCAAACCCGATTATGTATTCTATTCTCTTCTTTTGTTTTTATTCTTTTATGATGTGTAACTAAACCATAGTTGAGATGAACGATGTAACATAATTCAGATTATTCAATTTCAATTCTCAAATTTTGAATATATGTTGATTATGTATTGATTTTTAGTTCTTCTCACAATACTTGAAATAATTGGCCATTATTTTATTAAATTGTGGATTGTAATAAATCGAAAGGTAAATTATTAATCTAGACCATATAGTAAAATCCAGCAATTGGATAAAAGGTAAATATACGCTTTTCTTATTATTGCGGTCTTAAATTAAATTCTTAAGAGATTTAATGTATCTAGTTAATGATTATTCTGACTTCATATAAAGATATAGTGAGTTGACGTAATTAGATATGACTAATTTGAATTCGAGAGAGGTAAATTAGGTTAAATTTGTGAATTTGACCGAGTATAACATTAGGAAGAAAGCTTGAGATGAGAGATTGGATATGATCACTATGGTAAATTCTTGAATCCCGACGCTTTAATCATCATATTTGATAAATTATTGATATTTTTGTTCACATACGTTATCACATTATTTTTTAAAATTAATAGTTATAGGTAAATTGTTCAAATAAACATATTTCAAATTTTGTTAAATAGATTAGGATTGAGATTAATTGAGCTAATATCTAAATAAAATTATCTTCGTGGAAACGATAATCCGGACTCATTAGGTCAACTTCATTACTTGTTTGCGATATTGTGCACTTGCAATATATATTTTATATAACAACCGCACAATTTAATTTTACTTTTACAAAGTTAATATTTAATTGTGTATATTGTTAACAATGCAAAACAATTCTTAAAATTGTTGAAGCAAAACAGCAATCGGCACCCTTAGTGGTTTCCTTTTTATCAAGAGGATCAAATCCAATTACAAGAGACATCATCTCGATATGAGACTCAAATATAATTACAAAGATATGGAAATGATCTATGTTGTCCACTACTGATGTGGGCTGATGTGTGAGTGCCACATCAGAAATGGAGCCCACAACTGTGTGTGTGACACAAATGTGTCCACACACAGTGGACAACATATCTCATGTCCACCATGGGCAGGAGATCATTCTCCTATGAAGATATACAATTTTATTAATGGATAGTTGAATCAAATAAAATAATATTACTAAAGTTCGATTAATGTTTCTACTAAAATTAGTTGTCTTTGTGCATTTTCATAGCCTGATCTAAGTGCACCTGGACTAGACATTGTTGTTGCATGGTCAGAGGGTACCACTATGTCATGAACATTGTTGTTGCATGGTCAGAGGTTACCACTGTCACTGGATTGCCAGGAAATACTATGTTCCTTACAATATTATATTTGGAACATCCATGTCTTGCCTTTGGATTTTGCTACTTGTACATTTCTACTTACACCATCACTTACACTTTGCTTATGTGGCAGTAGAATTTAGGGTTGAAAATTTTGACCAAAACATTAATTTCAAATTTCTTTTCATTATTTTATTTTGCCATATAAGCAAGTGTAAGTGAGGGTGTAAGTGTGGATGTACAAGTAGCAAAATCTCTTGTCCTAACGCCACCGGAGCAGCTGCTTATATCAAAATCAGAATATTTGGTATGGGACATTATTTATCTTCTACTCCTATTTGTAGTTAACTGGTAACTATCTAAATTCGAACTTCTCTAAGTTTGGTTCATCATTTTCACCTAACACTTTCATTTATGTATCATGTAGCTTCTGCTCTACCTGAATAGGACCCACTAACCACTTGGTCATTTAGGCTCGATCTCATTATTGTTTTCAATATTTAGTTTTAAAACAGTAAAAACGTGTTTACTTAGCCATTTTCCAAAACACCCAAAAAATTTACGCAGAAAATAGAAAATGATGAAAAGTCGTTTATATCATTTTGTGTATAAAACAAAGTCCAAACCCAAAACACAGAAAACTTTCAATGTTATGCATTTTGGTCCTTTTTGCTCCAAACTTCTTTAACATTCATCCCAAAACTTTCAAGAACTTCAACATTGGTCCCAAACCTCGTTAGTCTTCCAATTTTGGTCATTCTCAAGTTTTAGAAGTGCGCAAATCAGTGTTCAAACTTTTTTTAAGTTAAATTCAACTTTCAAAACTTGTGAAATTCCTCAAATGACTTTCTTAGTGGATCTTATCACTTATATGCCATCAAGTCAATCTTCAAATGCTTCTGATCAACTCCAATTAAATTTCAATTCTCTCTTTTTTGTTATATTAACCATCATTTTTAGGTTTTCCTACAATGACAATATTTATACATAATTAAATAGAAATTTACTCAAATCACAATTAAACATCAAGTTTATAAGCTATGATAAGTGTATAAAACATACTCATCACGTATCTATTGAATTGTTTAATGTAATCTCATCTAACATGAACAATTACATGTTCTCATTCTAGTTGTGTTTGTCTTTAATATTTACTTCTATATTTTCTAATTTTTGTCAAATTTAATTTATGTTTTGTTTTTTGTAATTGGAAAAAAATATTTCAAGATTCACTAACTTCAAGATTTATATGTTACTTAATATTATATTAACATTAAACTACTAAAATTTTTTGAATAATCAAATTTTTTGAATAAAATATCATAAAACAAATTTCTCAAAATTTCAAAATAACGCATTTTCCAGTTTTCTGTTCTGAGAAACAGTTTTTCTGAATGACAAAAAGAATATAATTTCAGCAATATCAAAACAAACACTCAAAACACAAAACTAAAAATGAATTCAAAAACTCAAAACTGAAAATTGAAACACAAAGAAAACGGCCCCTTAGATTTTTCAATTCCAATTCATCTTCAATTTGATTTGCATATTTATCTTTACTTTTATGTGTTTCATTCTTATTTATATATTGCATTTCATTTTCTTAAAAAATAACATCTTACATTTACTATCACTTTAAATCCATTTAACATTTTTACCCAAATTCTATAGTCCTTTACTCCTTCACAATACTCTACGAACACATTTGTGGACATGAAATCCAGCTTATCTCCCTTAATATAGGAGTAAGCAGTACAACCAAACACTCTCAAATTTGAGTAATTCGTTGGCTCTCAAATCTATATTTCTTCACGTATTTTATCATTTAAAGAATTTGAGTCAACAACACTATTTTGTTGAGGAGTATTAGAAACCGTTTTATATCTTTTAATACCATTTTGACTACAAAATTCATCAAATGTATTATTACAGAACTCAAGATCATTATTAGTCCTTAAGCATTGTTATTTTTTCTAGTTTGATTTTCAATTAACAATTTCAAGTTTTTAAACTTGTCCACACTTTCCTAGAAAAAAAACATCAATTGTGGACAAGAAGTACTTGTTTCCTATATGTGTACGTGTGCTAGATGAAATCCAGAGGTTTGAGTGCACATATTCTAATACAGATGAAGCTTTATGTAAGTTGCTTGAAAACTGAACCTTACGTTGATTTATCTAAAATACAGTTTTCACAAAATTGAATGTCTAAAATGCGATATTTTTAACACCTTGTTTACTCAATACCTTTATTACTTATGTGATCTAACCTATATGGTGCCATGGGTAATGATCTCCTCCCCATGGTGGAGATGAATTATAAAGCCCACATGATTTTTCCTTCTCACATGACATGTGTCATGTGAGCATTATAATTCATCCCCACCATAGGGAGGAGATCATTACCCATAGTATCAATTAAATAGCTATTTGGAAGCATTGTTTTCAAACGAGCTGCTTAGGTAGTTAATATTGTTCTATTTACATGAACATTAATAACAAAATTTTAAACTTCATAATTTTCTTATGCAGTAATCAAGAACATACTTTGATCTTCAATTTCATAGTTTCAATCTCTAATTGGATGGTTTTTAATTGCATAACTTCAATCTTCATCCTTACATTGGAATAGAAAAATTCTATAATATGAAATTGTGTCCATCTCTTTGCCTCTAAAATAAAATAGCTTGAATAATTTGATGGAATATCATGCTCTTTTATAGGTAAGGAAATGATAAATTTCCTAATTCAACTTTAATTGTATCTCACATCAAAGTAGAGTCTTGAAAGAAAATAACTTATCTATTTAATTATCAAATTAATTATTTAAAGATTGGAGAAAATGTTGCCAAAGAAAAATAAGCTGGAGGCAAATTTACAAGGTCCTAAGTAGAGTTGGCAAAATAGCCCAACCCGATGGGCTAGCCAGCATAATTCGAATTTTGGGTCAGACTCGTCCAGTAAAAAATTGGCCTGAAAAAAATCCAGCATATATGACCTTGCCCAATTATCCTAGCGGGCCAATCGAACTTGGTCTGGACTGGCCCTTTTTGTAATCCATGAAATAACTCCAACCCAATTTTTATTGGTCCCGGCCGGTCCAAATTTTTTTTTTTTTTTTTTTTATTTGGAGGGGGTTGGGGTTTCATCTTTTCTATTCTCTTGTTATTAATTTTCTCCATTTTCCACTTTTGTAATTTGTGTAATGTAGGAGGGTGTTTAATTTAAATTTTTGAAAACTTTGATTGATATTTTTTAAGTGGTTGGCTTCTATGGATTTCATTATTATTAATTTTTATAGATTTTAATAGGCTTCCATAGACTTTTATAGATTTTTATTTTGGAAGACTATTCTAAACTTTCACATACTTTTATGGATATTTATAAATTTTTATTTTTTCAATTAAATCTTAAATATAAAAATATAATGTCATACAATTAAAAAATTTATCGCAGGAAAAAAGTCTAGTAATAATTATTTAATTGTACAAATATTATTAAATTCATAAAAATAAATTTATAATATTTTTTTTATTTGCTACAAGTAAACTAAGTCAAAAGTGAATAACACAAATTATTAGTCCATTTTTTTTTTTTTTTGAGTAAAACTATGGACTTTCAAATAGCTTGTGGATAAATTTAAAAAAATATAGTAAACGACTCTTTTTAAAAATATTTTCAAACAAAATGAATAGAGAGAAAAATATTAATTTTTTTCCTAAAAACATATGTTAATTAATCATGGCTATAAAGTTCGTCGAAGGAAAAAGAATAAAGAGAAAAAAATTGTTAGGAGGAAAAAAAAACACATTGAAGAAAAAGAAAACTATTAACCATTTATTTTTTTCAAAAAAATGTTGGTAATTAATATTTACTCTAGAGTTTGTAGAAGGAAAAAAAAACTATTGCATAACATAAAATAAATCATAGAATGAAATATTTTATTAAAAAAAAAAAAAAAAGTCTTTCAAAGTCTTGGTAATAAATGAGAGACAAATTATGATATCTTTTATTTATATATTGTGCTTATAAAAAGTCATTAAAATTCATTGATATTTTGAATACTTCTGAATTTCATAGGATTTTAAAAGTCTAAATTGAATAATGCATGACTTTTAAAAAATTTTAAAAGCTTATTTTGAATACTGCAAGACTTCTATAGAGTTTAAAAATTATGTATTAAATACATTTACATTTTTAAACTCCATAAAAGTCTTATCAAGTTTTAATTAAATATATACCCTCTATAGTTTAGCTTGAAAAATCCCAAATAAATGAAATGATTTCTAGTAATATATAGATCCCCTCCTTTATCATTTAGTTTTACATTTACTGGTGCGTTAAAGGGGAAAAATGATTTATGAGGCGGTCGAAATTAATATTCATAGGCTTGTCAACAAAAACAATAAAACTATAGATTTAATTATTTATATTTATATAACATATTTTCGACAATAGGACACGATCTTTTTCTAATATTTGAAAGAAAATGACAAAATAAGTAGACAAAACTATATAGGATGACCCTATAATTGAATAGAGCATGTGATTAGTTTATTCATTTATATTTATATTTATCTTTAACATACTTTTCATGGACAAATTGATTTTTTTTTCCCAAGACACGAAAACATAAAATAACAAATGAAAATGAAATTTGAACTCTATCTAAAATCTTAACGTGATTGAGGTCCCGTTTGGGATTGATTTTGGAACTTAACTTTTGATTCTCAAACAATCAAAAGTTGATTTAAACGTTCGGAAAATTTTTTAAAAGTGATTATGAAAGAATTTGACTCACCTAACAGCAGATTTGAGAAGCAACAAAATGGCAGTTTTTCAGATTCTGCTTTTAATTTTTTTATTTATATATTATTAAAATACTCATTTCACCCTTAATTAATTAAACTAATTCCTTTAATTTCTATTTGAGAAACTGAATTGATGCAAATTGGATCATAGAAAATAATATAAATTTAATTAATTTTTGCACTATATGACTGTACTTTTATTTTGTAATTTTTATAAAATTTAAAATTTATCAGGTTTTTATTATTTTTATTTTAAAATAATAATAATGAATACATTGTCTCGTTAAAAAATATTTGACTAGAAAAAATAAATTTTACCATTCGAGATAATAATAATAATACAAAATAATATTATTATAATCAATGTCTTTTTAGTAATTTAATACCGATACAACAATAAATCACTTTTGTTTACTAAACGCTAAAATGCTGCTTTTGAAACATACATCAATTTTGAAACAAGAGTTTACCAAACACTTATCGATTTTTTTCCATACCGATTCTTTTCTCAAGCAAATGCGGTGTCGATTATCTTAAAAGTGCAATGAATATCAAACCAAGCCTAGAGTGGATAAATTATGAAAAAATTATAGCAAATGTCTCATTTTGCAGGTTTGAAAAATGGCAACTTTTGAAAACAAAATGGTCATTTTGAACAAATATACCCCCAAATAATTACTTAAACTCTTGTATCCTAATCAAATCTAATTCAAAACCAGATTTATTATTTCATTAAAATCAAATCTTGCTCTACCATCTACCTCCTCGTGCCACCGCCTTCGCACTACCAACTAACCCACCCCACAAGTAAGTTACTTTTTTAATAGATTAATTTAGATTATAAAAGAACAAAAATTCAATAAGTTTTGTGCTAGATTAGTTTGGTTGTTTTTAAATCTAAAATATGTTGAATATAATTGTTCAAAAATTGTTGGAAGAAATTGGGTTCATAGATTAATATCTGGTTGAAGAAAAAAAATGTGAAAACGAGAAAAGTAAACGAATTTAGTTCAGCAAATGTCGAACGACAGGTAAAAAGTTGACCCCTCTCCTCTCCTCCCTCCCCTTTTTGTAGCGACAATTGAATGACAAAAAAAGATCAAACGACAATTGAACTGTATTTCGATAGTTCAACTGTTTTTTGGTAAAAGTTGTACTTGATTTTTTTGTACCAAAAAGTTTCCATTTTTGTAAATATTATTAAAAATTGCTATTTTAAAAATAATTATCTACATTTGTCTAAATTTCTAAATTCTCCATAAATTATTTATATAACTGCAAAGTCAAGTCCATGTTTTTTTTTTTAGAACTTGATTGTATTTGAAGTAAATAATTATTGGCTTTAGAAATTATTGTAGAATTAATTAAATAGAAAACAAAAAACACATTATTTTATCATTCAAATGTGCCTCATACCATAATTACCCATCTTTGATGCATAGGACATTTTTTATTTAATTTTTCAATCTACAAACATATTTTTTTAAAAAATAAAATAAAATTACTGATTATTGACTCGTGTAAAATCGATACAGGACTGGTCCGATCTAATTTCGTGTATGAGCATGTTCCATTCAAAGTAGAATCTATTTGCCACCTCTAATCCAAGCTTATAAAAATGCTAACACCATCATCTCATATCTTTATTGTGTATCTCATCTTTCAATGATAGAATACTATAAATAAAGGATGCTTTAAAATGGTTGGAATTGTAACAAACTACATGGGCCCATGGAAGCATAGAAATTAGCCATTGAAGTTAATTGCTTTATATTCCCAAGTATGAAGTATTGATGTTTTGAATTCAACACATGATTCTCCCTTTTATCCACATGCCAAATCTTATCAAATATTCTCTCACTATATATGCACGAGCACGAATCTTCAAAACAAAATATACGGAAGAACAAAACCAATATCTTCTTCATAACATGCATGGTATCTTCTTCAATATCCAACGAGAAGAATGGAACAATTTAGCCTAACTCTTTGAACAAAAAATATATATTTTACGTGCTTATCCGAATAAACCAAGTTGTCTCTCTCTGTGTGTGTGTGTGTGTGTGTGTGTGTGTGTGTGTGAGAGAGAGAGAGAGAGAGAAAGAGAAGTGAGAGAAGGCAATGTGATAAGAGAGTAGAGACCCACAAGAAGATAATACTGGATAACGGGATAAGTTCCACTCTCTCTCTCTCTCTCTCTCTCTCTCTCTCTCTCTCTCTTTGTATATATGTATATTATATATGTTATATGTCCCTACACAGATATTTAGGTCAAAGAAGACGTATGATGAAGCCAAAATTAATTGATATCCCGGATATCGTAGAGTAGCTTCAAGAAACCACAATGATTTTGCGACTTTTCAAACTTATCGATCATTTAAATTTGGGTAATTGGCGTAAATAGTCCCTAACCTTTTCTCTCAGTATGAAAATGGTTTTCAACTTTTGTTTTTAACACATCAGTCCTAATCTATGTATTTTAGTGCACAATTAGTCTTTATTCGATGAAAAAGACAAAATTGCTCTTAGTTTTAATTTAAAAAATTACAATTAGATTTCTAACATTAGTAAAATATGCAAATAGGTTATATACATATATTAAATAATATTTAATTTAGCATATATTATTAAATATTATTATTGTTATGTTAATTAAATTTTTTATAAAAATAAAAATAAAATTATTGCACTTTAAGTATATGTAATTTGCTGTGTGATATGAAAATATTGAATAAAAATTAAATTAAATAAATAACAAAATAGTTTATATAATTTTATGATATTGAAACAATTTTTTTTTAACATACAATTACTAATAAAAATTAATTTACACATTATGTGTTCTTTATTTTTGAATGATAATAAATGATAAATTAAAATATGAATAATACAATTTGAGCTCTAATATTTGTAGTTAATAAACAAATAAATTAATTAAATAAAAATATTTGAATATCATATTTGTGACAAATTTATTTTTCTTTTTATGTTGTAACGATGAAATTAAAGTTTAAATTTTAAATAATATGATTACTTAATAATAATAAAATAATTTTAATTAACACATTTGTTAATAATTATGAACTTAAATTTTAGTTATTTTATAATAGTTTGTAAAATATATAAAATAATTTAGTATATTATCAATTTGTTGGTTTCTTTTAATTTTTTATAAAAAATAAAAATATTGGACGCATTTTTACTTTTTGCAAAAGTTAAGAATCCAATTAAAAAAATTTCTAATTAAAAATCGTATTTTTTTCATCAAATAAGGATCAATTGTGCACCAAAATACATAGTTTAAGGACTTTTGTACCAAAAATAAAAGTTATAGACCATTTGCACACTAAGAAAAAAGATTAGGGACCATTTACTCCAATTTCCCTTTCAATTTTTAGATAAAATAGTTAGAGCATCTCCAATAGACTATCTATTTATAAAGAGCATATTTGACATTTTAGAGAGTATCTTATAAACTTAGAGAGTAAAATTTTTTAAGTGCTCCAACAACCTTTTTATCTTTAACACTTTATTTTACTTCTTTCAATAAGTATTTATTATTGGGTAATTATATTCATACTACACTTTTTAATATCCACACTACATTTTAATTGAAATAAAAGTCCTACAACTTTTGATATTTATATACTTATGTCTCTAACTTTTTTTCATCGTATTTTTATCATTAACTTTTATTTATTTTTCACATCTTGTCTCCGATAAATATTTTTGTCTAAATATTTTGCTAACGTGTATTGAAATGAGGAAAAAATATTTTGTCAAACTTTTGCATTTGTTATTTATTTTGATTATGTAAAAATATTAGAGGCAAAAAAAGTATTTTATACCCTCTTAATTAACTTTTTTGACAAAAATCATCATCAAAGACAAATATAAGATGTGCAAATTAATAGATTGATGACAAAAATTTTCTAGAAAAGTAAGAGACATAAATGCAAAAGTGAACAATATTTAGAGACCTTCATTATAATTAAAATGTAGTGTACTTAACAAATAATGTTATGGTAATATAATTACTCTTTATTATTTTTTTTTTTTTTTTAACATACCTCTCTCCTAATTATTATATAATTTTATTCTATTTTTTCTATTTTATTTTGTATACACTATTTAATTCAATCATTATTTAGAGTATTGAAAATTGAAATTGTTGGAATGCATTTAATTATAGAGAGTGGTTCTAAACCCACTCTCTATTTTAAAAGGTTAATTTAGAGAATTCAGTTGAAGCATAATTTTAAAGTTTAACTCTTTAAAATAGAGATAATCTTATGTTTAAAGAGCCCATTTGAGATGCTCTTATTCAAATTTCATTTCATATCCATTTTAAACTTTTGAAGAGTATACAAAAGTCTTCCCTCTAACAATTTTATTTTCATTTAATTTTAATTGTTCACAGATTGTTTCTTTTCATAATTTTGTCACTAATTTAAATAAATTAAAACATTAAAAAAAAGAAAAAAATTGAAAAAAATTGTAATTGAAGTCCCTAATAATAAGTATAAAGAAATCCTTAACTTTTAATTTTTTTACAATTTTTTATTTAAAATAATAAAAAATATACAATCAAGTTTCAAATCTTCTAATCATAGTATCTACATCTCTTTGTATATGTACACCAGAAGAACCTTTGGAGTTTGGACATATTTTGTCTAAAGGTATGTTAGTTGGCGAAAATTCAAATTTGTGACCTAAATTTGACCAATTTAACAATAGCAAAATGTTAAATTAGAAGGTTTATTAGAGCAGACAATTTTAAGAGTTAACTCTTTAAATTAAAAAACATTTTATGTTTAAAAAACTCATTAGTGATACTCTTAAAAGGATATTTGTACAAATTATTGAAATACTAGGATGATAAATTGCAAATAAAATTGAATTGAAACCTAAATTTAATTTGAAAGATGGCCCGTTGGAGGTTGAAAATTGTAAATGAGAGTTGGTACATTGGACATGGACGAATACAATCTCTATTGGGAGACGGGCTTATAAATAGAAGTGACCATTTCATTTCTCTGTATACTGACAACTTCACGTGCTCCTCCATCTCTATATATCTCTTCTTTCACAATCCTATCTAATATCTATGTCCACATTTCGGTTACGTTTTAAAGGAAAATCCATCGATATATCGGAGTTAGTTTTGTTCGTTGGTTGATAAAGAAAGCATAATATTAGCATACATGGAGAAGGCAAAGCAAATGAGTGGTTCATCTTCGTCTATAACTATGGATGATCTCTTTGGTCCCTCTAAATCTTCATCCTCGCCCACTACCCTCTTTGGATCTATTTTTGGCCCACTTCCCCCGGTATTCTTCTCTTATTCTTGCCTTAATTTGTCGCGTGTATTTTCTTACATTTACGAGATAATCGTAGTTACTTAATACTTGTTTGGTACAGATTTTAATAGATTTTTGGATTTCTGTTTTTTTTTTTTTTGAAAGAAAATGACCAAAATAACTCTTTGCTTTCCAGGTTGCCGCAATATTTGGCTAGAAAATTGGATTATTTTGGTTATTTTCTTCCAAAAGTCAAAAAATAAAAATCGAAAATCCATTAAAATTGTACCAAACAAGCACTTAAAGAATTAGTAAGAATGAGTTGTCTAAGATTTACTAGGTAATATATGTTGAATATGACACACAAGTATTGTAATACAGGTACAAAATAATTTCAATCAATCTTAAGGTCGCTTTATATTTCCATAAACTTGCTCAATAAATGTTGCAAATTTGAAGTAATTTTTTAGTTTCCTATCTTTAGGTACACGAGAAAAATTCCACGCATTCCGATGCTATAAGTTCATCAAGAAAGAAAGATTTCGAACGTGAACAGGGAATTTCAGGTTAGCCGTGATGCTGAGCCTTTGTTTCGTTTTGTTTAAAAAGTTGATAAAAATTTGAGTGTGTTAATTAATTAGTTTCTAAATTCTAATGCTTTTTTTTCCCCAGATTATGTGGCCCAGAAAGGCGGGGGAGAATTCAAGAAAGACAAGAATCCAGTTGATGAGAATGGAACAAATATTGAACCATGTTACTTTAACTCTTCCATATATTATGGCGGCCAAGAAGTTTATTCTCCAACAAGCCAGAATAATACTTCTAAGAATATTGTATGTATTAGCCCTTCCTTTAAAACAAATTTTTTTTTAATTATAATTAAACACTAATTAAATTGACTTTGTAAGTTAATGAATATCTAGATTATGGAAATAGCTTCTTTTTTTTCTTTTTCTTTTTTATCAGTTCAAGAAAGATGGAGGAGATGTCGATTCAAATGAAAACGGCTCTCACAGTGCCTCAAGAGGAAATTGGTGGCAGGGTAAGATTTTTGCTAAATGCAATTATTTTCTTATTAAGGTTTAATTCTAATTGTTATAATTTTTTTTTTATCTGCAGGATCTCTATATTACTAAGGTCTTTAAAAGAGCAGGTATTTAAATAAATAAAAATTATTATACATTTTTCTGAGGATTTTCCCAACTCTCAATAAATATAAAGTAACATTGTTTGCTAATTTTGCAGGATTACATTTTACCATTTAACCTCTGCATCAAGGACATGAGAATTGCAACATTTTACTTCCCTTTTTACCATTTTGTTTATCTGGTTTATGTAAATGAGTTTGACAAGTTTTGTACATCATTTAGGGAAAACTGAAATCCTAAGACTTCTCTCTTTTAGTACATGTTTGGTATGTGTAATAAATAAGATTTTAACTTATTTTTCTTTAAGAAAGTTCAATACTATCTAATCTACTCTGATCAATATAATTTCATTACGTTTGATCTCTTCTGGATTTTCTTCTATCTCTCCCAACAGATATGTATTGAGCTTTTAGTTTGATGTGCTAGGTTTGTTACACGAGTTTAGGTTTTGGACGTACGACAACCAGAAACAGTTAAAGAAAACATTTCTTGACAGTCACAAATGGTAGTCGAATTGAGTGTCATGAAATGTTCCGTATTATATTGATTGCGTGCCGGGATTGTGTCCAATTTCAAATACGAAAAGCAGAACAAGATATTCACTATTTATTAGAATACTGGATCGGATATCACAGTTTTCGTGTTATTACATAGATGACATGTAAGACTAAACGGTTCGTGGCTAGTAATCTTCTGTCCTCTGGCCTTCAAGGAAGCGTGTACGCTGCAAAAAAACAAATTTGAGAGGAAAAACTTCGTCAAACAATGAAACAATTAAGCAAAAAGAACTAAAGACGTGTTTAGTAGGCACTACTAGACAGTAAAATGGACTCTAAACGTGCCATAAGTGACTCACCCCCACACTTATAACCGACAGGGCGATCAACAAGGTTGCATCGTTTGGGAATTGTTATGGCAATTTCTGGCTTGACACCGGCATATTTAGCAGTATCAGAGAGCATAACAGCGCAAAGGCATTTGGGGTTCTGTCCCAAAGACTTCACCTGAAGGCAACATTTACTGGAAACAGGAGCATTCGCATCCTGCGCTGCGGATGCACATGGAATAAGTTTCATAGCTTCCATGTCGGGGTTTGATTTCCCGCATTCACCAGCTCCATATGCTCCATTGAAGCTGGCAATTGCTAGAACAGCAAGAACTCCCACAATGTATAACAACTTCTTCATTTCCATTTTTCGTTTTGATATCTCCACTTAAGATGAACAAACTCCATTGGGTTTTTATATTGATCGTGGAGCTTAATAGTAGTAGGGAACTGACTCGAAAATCCATTAAAAACTTGTAATGGCGAAAGCACAAATGGAGACTCCAATTTTTGTAATGCTGCACTGAGCAATCAAAAGTTCAATTGCAGGGTTATGTGTCAAGCTATAAGAATAGAATCATCCACTCACCAACCCCAACAATATATTTCTTATTATTAGTAGTGCGTGCTGGCTGCAACCCCAACTAAAAAGGAAAAACAATAATAAAAAACATTATACATGTCAACTTAAGATTAAGGTATATTTCGTGTTATACTTATACCTCCTCCATTGCAATCAATGGCATCTATCCATTTACTTTGAACATGATCACATACTACCTTTTGACCCCAGCCGCGTTCCTTTAACAATGCCGTTTCGGGTTTATTCCACATTGAGGTCGACCTAGAAATGTAGACTGAGTCGTGTCACACAAGCTGGTTTTGGAGTGGCCTGTGAAGAGTCACGCCTTGCTTAGCCTGTCACGCTGTAAATTTTCTAGGCATGTTGGGTCTAGCTCGTCGTCTCTAAAAAATTATGAGTTTGGCACAACATATCCAGAGTATGGCCTGGCTTGTAACAAGTCAGGCTATTAACGTGCCACGCTGCCCAGGTCTCAACGGCCGACAGATTTTAACACCCCTATGTCAATCCTAATCCTCATGTCAAAACCCCATCAACTTCAACAATTCTATTTTTCTTTTCCCTGTTTTAGTAAATAAGCTTTTTTTCTATTTTCTTTGTATGGTTTTGGCATTAACTTGCTTCAGCATAACATTTTTGCACAAGAACTGTGTCAGATTAATTTCTTTCCAAAGCTGAGAGAAACAGTTAATGGAACCTGAGAATCTCGATATATTCTCCATATTTAGATTTTTTTTTGACAGACGTGACTGAAACATATGATGAATGCTTCCCATGCCACCGAGGGGAATGAGCAGTCACTTACCATGGTTTGAAAGTCATTTCATTTTCCTTTCCTTCACAGGAAGGTTGCCTTGTAAGTGGTTAAATTTACCTAAAGTGGCACAATCAGTCAAAATCAAGATACAAATGGCCACTCGAATCATAATTATGAAAGAAATCTGCTTTGCCGATATTTACATGTAACAGGTTCTCTATATGATGTCGTCATACACAAATCAGCATTCCATAAAACAATCAAGAAAATATAACAATGGCTCGATAATAAATCAAGGAACATGTAATCCATGTAATACACATATTTTTGTACGACGACTTTTCGGTAAGGAACCGATTTTCTTTTGTGATTTTCTCCCATTTCCATCTAAAAGAAACCTAACTCATCCAAGGCTTTTACCGCTCTATGTGCTGTGACCTAGACTCCTTCTGTGTGGAATATGCTTCCTTCCCTTCGATGCTCAAACAAGATGTCCCTTCACTACTTCTGTTAGAAGTAGAACTCGTGGCTTCAAGAATACTGCCAGAATTTTTCACCTTTGCATCACCACCAAGATAATTAGTCAAGACTCTTTTAACCCCTAAGCCACGACGTGGAGGCTTGTTACAATTTCCACTAAGAAATGGAGTTCTCTCCCCTCTTGCAGGGCTTATCAGTGGCGCAGGTGAAAAGTTAGGAGTGGCAAATGCTGATTTGTAAGGAGTGCCAGAGACTGGCACCGAATACGGGATTGAGACCCTTTTGTGAGCTATTACACTGACTTTAGGGACAGATGAGAGTTTATCAGACTGCTTGGTCAGGTCATCCACGTAAAGTAGATCATCAATACGTGCTACAATATTGAACGCCAGACTTTCCAAGACCCTAGAGTAGCTCTCCAAAATGGACTTCCCAACATCCTGCAGAGTTTTCAAAGTAGTCAAATCATATTATTGAAAATATAGGGTAAAAGGAAGGTATTTCAATGAATAGAATATTCAGTAGAAGTTAAATGGTAGTGGTATATAGGAACCTTGTTGCACTGTATTTTGCTTGCATCCAACGTCGTTTGTGTCAGGCCTGGGAACCGTTGCTTCAAGCATAGCAGGAGACTTTCAGCTCTTTCTGCAAGCAATTCCCTCTTATCTCCATCTATCATAAGATCCTTGACCATTTCCCAAGAAGATTTGGCAGTAGAACGGTTTGGATTAGCAGGGGGTTTCTGGTGAAGCCTTCTACGCCATACATACATTGATGCCTCCACCCGGTTCGCTATCTCCAAAGCAACATGTTCAGACGATAGATCAAGGCAATCAAGCAAGCACTCTGACGAGAAATGTTCTGAAGTGATGTACCGATAGATGACATCCCCTAAGCAGGCCCTCCCATTCTAGAATGTAAAAGAGCGTTTATGATGTAAATTGACATCATATCATGATACATAGACTAAAAATAACATGAATTCTGGGAAATCCTATTTCTATCACAGTATGGCAAAGTAAAAATATTGCCAAGATTTCATATTAATTATAACTGAGTTTATATATGCCTTGACAAATATAATCTTGCTTTAGAAACGCAGTCCTGATCGATAGAGATAAAGGAAAAAAGTGGCAGGAAAGAATTTGCATGTTAATTAATTAAGAATTCTTCACACAAAACAACTTGAAGCCAACGGCATTGTAACTAAGAACTTTTTGTGGGAATAGCAACATAGTAGCAATACAGAACTGGTAACCATAACCGCGTGTTAATTTGAAGTGCAATCATCAATGTAGTGAAAAATATGAAGACTTGCAAGCCTAAATTCGAGGATATCCAACCTTTGGAAGAGTTTCTAAGTACGATTCTGGAACTTCCATCTCAGCCAAGGCAATACTGTTTATAGCCATAGCAGCTTTAAGAATCTGACTTGTGCATTCGCGCTTGTGGCTTAATTGCTTTCTTGTGTTCTCAGGAAGACCATCAGAAGGGACGCGTGGTACAGGTAGCCACCATTTATCCTCCTGCCTCTGAATGGATTTGTGAAAAGAAGCTGATCCATCAGCCTCTGGTGCTATTATGCCTTGGTCAACGTACCAAAACTCTGTATTGGTAAAACCATCTAGTATTTCCTGAAAGATGAGAAAATACCGCTTTAAAGGGAGATTCAGACTAGAAAGCAAGTGAGAAAAGGCAAACAAATTTAACCCTTACGAGTAGCAAGTTGTCAAGTTTGCGAAGAGCTGGGAGATTTATAAATAGATCTGATCTTGAACGGCAAGTCATCACCTGAAGAGAAAGAAGAGGACAAATGATGGCATGCTTAGACATTAGACAATAATTTTAGTTATCCATAAATCAAGTTCGTTTCTCACTATTCCTTTAAAGCTTCACCAACTTCTTCTCGTGGATTAATTTACACTTCAGTGCCATGCAAATATTTGCGTAAAAAAACAGACAGTTTCATGCAAGTTCAGTAATAATAGGGGATGAATTAGAGAGTCAAGGATCAAAAATCAAGGGTGAAAGTGAAGTAAACTTAGGAAATATGCAACAATCAAACGGAAACCCTTGATTTTTAAACCCTTCAAACGGAAGCATACCTCCAGTGAAGATAACAATAATACAAATACACACGAAGCAAAGAATTGTATAAAACATTCAATTGCTAGTGGATTTAGAAGACATGAGAACTACCTCAAGCTTACTGCCATCATGAAATGTTTGCCACGAGGGTATCAATTCGACAACATGATCACTTACTGAAAGAAGCCATTCCATCTCTCTTCTCCACATCGATTTCTTTTCAGAAGGCAATGGTTCCAACCTCCATAATTGTCCAAATACAGTAGCTATACAAAAAGATTTCGAAAAAAGTCATAAACTCATAGCACACAACCACAGAGGATAATTTGTAATCCTAGAATAACAGAAAACAAATCTCGTCAAAGCATAAAGATTAAAGCTATTTCTAAAAAGCTGAATAAAGCGCAGAGAATGAATTATACCAGATAGATTGGTGATGGCATTTGAAATTGCCAATGCTGAGCAAACCCCTTTACCACTTCCAGACATGTCTTCGCCAAGCAACAATTTTGCAAATCTCTCTTTCATCATCTCCGTTTCTATTCAATTCCATCAGAGAGTCAACTCAGAAGCGTACAATTTTAGGCAAAAGATCACCAAATTAACCACTAAATTGCGTTTCATTTCTTTCCTATTCCTTTTTTCCATGGGAGAACAAGGGATACAGATACCCAACCCAGTCAAGCACACAAGTTACTACCGTACATCAAAAGTATTCTACTAATATTATGACAACCAAATTTGTATGCCGATGAGCTAGAACTTAACCATTTGAGCAACGAAATTAGAAATCAAGTACCTCAACAAAAATAAATAAATAAATAAATAATCGCCAAAACTTACCTGACAGTTTTGAACCCTGCTTCTTTAAATTGGAATTTTTATCACCAACAGCATTCAAATGGGGTTCGCTTTTTTCTTCAGAAACGTCATTTTTCAAACACTTGGTCGTCACCTGGGCCTTTCTTATAGGCCAACCCAAAGGAGCTGAAGAATTATGAGAGCTCGATCTGCTATCAATGCTCGTACCACTGCTGCTGTTTCTTGACTCAGTCACAGAGTCACTACTCGTTGACTCAGACCCCTCTCTCTTCTTGCTCTTCACAGCTACAGCTTCCATTTAAACAACAAAATCACAAAACCCAAAAGAAACCGTTCCTATTTACGGAAAAATGGACTTAGCCGATTTTTTTTCTGTTTGTAAAATGGGTTTATCATAAGCCATCAAAAATTCAAGTTCAAAGATCTATTTTTTACAGGTTCTTGAATGGTAAAATAAAAAATAAGACAAACAAAAATACAAAAAAAAAATAAAAAATTAAGGGTTTGAGGTTGCTGCAACATAAATGGTTTTCTGGCAAGTTGATTTTATTCTCTGTAACTCTCTTGTTTCTCTCGGTGTGCGTATGGGGACGGGGAATGGGGAGGTGGGGGAGGAGCACTGGAATTTGATTTTTAAAATTTTAAGGCAACTGCCAAGTGCCCAATAGGCCAACGTCTATTTCTGATCTTTGGAAGTCTCTTTCAAAATAATATTTATTAATAAAGAAATAGAATGGCCGTAGGGGTAACGGATGTGTCAATGCTTGACAAGTTACAATTTTTTTATTAATAAATTTTGGATTAAAATTCAAAAGTAAGATGGAATTATATTTAATGGGATTAGGGCTAATCAACGGGCGAAATTTTTGAAATTGGGTATTTAAACTTTTAAAGTTTTCTCCATCTAGGTCTACTTTTAAAATCAATCCAACATTTCATTTGGTTAAACATTTTTACTTGTGTCAAGAAATACAAAAGAAAAACATATAATATTGCCGTCTATCATTTTTTTCTTTTTCTCTTTTTGAATTTTTAATCTTTGCGCATTATAGTATTCACGTCTTCAATTCTTTTTTATTGTATTTTTATTCTCAATTTTTCATTAATTAATATATTTTGTCTTTAATAACGATTTTCAAATTAAAAGTTCATTGAGAGAGCATAAAATAATTTAATGAAAATTGAAGATAAAAATTGGACTAAAAAAAAATGCAATTAAAATATATTGTGACCAATAAAAATTATGATGCAAATATAACCATCCTCCAGTAAAACAATGCTTAAATTATTTTTCAAGTATTTATAAATTGTAAGTTTTATGGAAATGTGTGAATAACAAATAGTAGTAAATTATAAGTCCTACAAAATACGTGAATAAAAATTATGTTTGACCAATCTGATCAATTAAAATTATAATTTAAGCTCATCCGAAGATGGGCTAAGTGTCAGTGAAGACCTACCTTTAATTGTTTAAATGAAGTAGCGATATATTTTGATTTATTGAACAATTAAATATGGACTCTTATTATCAGCTACACTGATGGTAAGCATCACGATTGCTAAATAATATATTGTATATTTGGTAAAGATTTTTATAAATTATAAACAATTGATTCTACAAATTTATGAATAAAAATTGCAGGTCTTAATAAATACGAGATAAAAATAATGTGTGACAAACTTATAAATACTTATAAGCACAAACAAAATATACTCATATTACTTTGTTGTAATTACCCTTATAAATGCATCACCCAATTTTGAACTTTCACCCACTTTATGTTAAGGCTATCATTTATTCCAATTATTTTTCTAGGTCAAAGGATATTTATGTTATTTTAAAAAAAAAATAGAAAATAACTTTAATGATAATTAAATCTCAATATAAGAAAAATTCCATAAATTAAAATTAAAATTAATGAACAACTAAACATATGATCATATCCGATATTGTTATATTCTCCTGTTATTTTATAACTTAATGATACTTTTATAGATAAAATTATCGAAATAGTAAAATCATACACGAAAAAATCTCGTTTCAAATTAAATAAGAAATTTATTGGAGCCACCAAATTAAAAGTAGGGTGCGAAACCTATGAGGTGATGCTCGGGCATGCACGAGATGCGCCATGAATTAAAATATCTCCACGTTGAAGGTGGTTGGCCTCACCAACAAAATGTAAACACAATTTAAAATCATTTTAGTAGTCAATATCTATCCCATTTGTTACATTCCTACTCAAAATGAAATGCCAACAGAATAAAAATATATATATAATATAATGTTAATTATATACTACAAAAATGAAAAATCTATCAAAAATGATGATTTAAGAAAAAATGTTGTATATATAAAAGATAATGCTAATAAGAGAATTCTCTTTATATCAAACAACATTTTTTTTTTTTTTGTAAAATATTCTGTTTTTATTTTTTATTTTTTATTTTTTTAATCACGTGATATTCCAAAAATTATCTAAAACGATGAAATTAGAATATTAGCACATGTTTGATAGTGTTGAAGTTATAAATTGTTGGTAAATGTGTGGATAAAAAGTGAAATATAAGTTATGGTATTGTAAAATGTGTGAATAAAAAGTATGTTTGATTAGTTTGACTAGCTAAAATTATAATTTAAACAACCCCAAACATTTGCTTAGTTGCACAAAATATGATAAAAAGATGTTGGTTGGAATTATAGTTTGGATGCACTCGTATAGCATAATGTTCCATTATCTTCTATGCCCTATTTTAAACATGTTTGTCTGTATTTATAAATACTTATAAATTAATCAAAATTTTTTTCCACACATTTCATCCACTACTTTTAATTTTTTTTCCATGTGACACTTTAGAATGAGAAAATAAATTTTGTTTGTTCACTATTTTGAGTTTCTAAATAATGTCTTTTGTTTAAATTTTTTTTTTAACAAGAGTGGTTATAATGATATCACATCTTTTTTTTTTTGTATAAATGCACTATATTTTAATTTTATTGAAAATCATTAATATTTATTCATTGTCACATTTATGTTTATAACTTTTCTTTCATTGCATTCTTATTTCTAATATTCTATTAATTAAAATATTGTCTCTAATGACAATTTTTATCCAATAATTATATTAGTGTGCTTTAAAATGAGGGATAAAGATTTAGTCGTAATTTTATATTTTTTAATTATTTAAAAGTACGAAAGACAAATGAGTGTTTTCACTCTCTCTTAATGAGTTTATTGGACAAAAATCATTATTTAAAACAAAGTATGCTAATTAATATAAATTTGGGGTGAGCATGTCTAGCATCTTTTTTCACATTAGCAAGATCACTAGAATGTGATCAAAAAAGTTGAAGATATAAATATAATAATAAGTATAGATTATAGACATTTTATACAATTTAAAAATTGCGCACTTATAAAAAAATGTGATGTAAATGTATTTAACATTTTGATAAACTAGTTAAGATTATGTGCATTGCACGTGATTTTGTAATAATATTGTGATTTTTTAAAAAATTATCGATGAATATAACACTTATAAGAAACTCCTTTTCATCCATGAGAATGACCAACTAAAGAATAATATTCAAACTTTTTTGGTAAAATATGTAGTTCATTAAAAAGTACATAGCCTACTTGAATTTAAGTTTGAAGGATTACTAACTTAACATGTTAATATACTGATGATACTTTTTAACTATACTTTAAAGTATGTATCCAATGGCATATCAAGAAAAGATATCTTTCTTTTATAAAAATTAGTATCAAATTCTAAAATACATAAAAATAATTTCATTGATCTTCTGTACTTATATCATTATAAAAAACACATGGAAACAAAAAAAAAAAAAAAAATGCCTTTTTTAGGCAATTATTTATCCTCAGAAAAAAGAATATCAAAATTCTTTGACATAGAATAAAGAATAATTTTCTCCTACAATATCCATACTAAAACACTGATCAAGATATTCAGTTTTAATACACTCATAACCCAATGCTTTTTTTTTGTTTGCTTCATGCATTCTTTCCTACAATTCCAATTGAAATATTAATAAATTTCAAAAGATTCCAAACAACCACATGCTTGTACAACCTCATTCTTTATAAAATTAATGATATTAACTCATTATGTAAAACCAACTTAATATGTGAGATTTATCTTCACCTTATGCATGGAACAACTCAATTTATCCAAGCTATATATTATATGTTAACACTCTTTCCTCATCTGCAGGTTTGAGAGAGCTAAAGTAACTTCAATCCTCCTTGTTCTAACTCTTTATTCTTCAATAAATATATATTTAATTGCTTACAAAATGACATAAATATTGTTCGAGTTTAAATTATTTTCTTGTCACAAAACTGCCATTAACATTTTACCTCGAACAAACATTCTAAATAAAAAAAAGATATAGAAATCAAATAAATATATTACCATTATATTCTCATTAGTGATTCTTCATAATAAATTAACATGATATCAAAACATTGTTCAAATGATTAAATTCTTTTCTTTTGTCCACTCCAAAGAATCACAGGGAGAAGAATATGGTGGAAATGATTAAGTGTATTTTATCAAAAGATTTTCTAAGAGAATACCCAAGCATTTATATATATATATATTACTATATATATAGAGTTTAAATGAATTGTAACCATCGAATATCAAGCATGTACCGTTATATTCCCAAAATTAGTGATTCCTCTTGTGTCATCAAAATTACGTGGAGCCTCCAACTTAATGGTCTCTCATATTTCAACTATTACCACTCTTTGAACACCGACTTATCATCCACTATTACATTAGTATCAAACTAATCAAAGATTAAAAATCATCCATACAAAGGGAAAAAACAATTCTCAGTATAATTAAAAACAAAGAACAACAAATAAACAAACTATAAATCAATAATAAAAAAACCAAAATGCAAAGTCGAATTCTTCTTGTTTTGTTATGTTGATCAATGAATTTGCTTAAATTCTCATATATAATAAGATTGATTTTTGGAGTGTTTATAATTAAAGATAATAATTTCAACATATTAAAAAATTTATTAGCATTAAATTTTTATTTATTTTCAGTAGTTACAATATATAATATAATTTAAAGGGACAATCCACATTCAATTATATGAAAAGCAATATTTATTTGCTATTTAATAATTTAAATTAAATTAAAATAAATAATACTAATTGAAAGATAATTTTAAGAATTATAAATTATTTACGGGGACAATATCGTTCATAAATGATTCTCCCACATTGGAACTTTTATATGTAGTATAGATATATCTTTCTATTTCAATAGTGTTTCCAAATTCTCCCTCCATTTTTGCATGAATTTTAAACTATCTGAATATTCTTGACAAATTGAGCAAAATTGACGATAATCTTTAGTCTATTAAAATATCTCTCTTTGTTTTTACACGAATTTCAAATAATTTAAGCATTTTCATCAAACTTAAGTAAAGTGAGAAGAGTCTATAGTCCATTTAAATATTTTAGTCCTCCTCATTAATTTTTGTCTAGATGATATTTTAATGAATGTGTAATACAGTTATTTTATAAGATTGAATGTCCATATTTAATTAAAAAAAAAATTGGTATGAGACATTTATTTTGATAAAAAAATAAATGACTATTTAAAAAAAAATCCAAAATTGGTGTTAGAAAATCGAGGCAAAAGACTATAGTTTTGTAGCAAAACTATTATCGAACCTGATTTTATAGCAAAAGACTATAGTTTTGTCTTAATGCAGACAATTGTTAAAGACAAATCATTACAAGGATTGTTATTGAGGTAGAAAATCGAGGCAAATTATTTATTTTATATTTAAACGACATAATTAAGGAAGAACCACCTTGAGATAATAATAAATTAATAATAATATTCATTGGTAAAAACTAAAAACAAAGTAGGATAAGAAAGTCCAGCCGTTTTAGGGCGACTTTTGTCGCAATTTACGATCACGGTTTAAAATTGCGGATTCTTTGGGTGTCTAGTGTAGGGCTAAAATAACAGTCAAATTGTAAATCCAATTGAATTTGTAGATTTGAAACCATTTAGTTTTGATCCACATGATTTGTCAACATTTCGATTTTAAAATAAATTGTTTGAAAATAATTAAATTTTAATTTTAATATTTAAAAAACTGTTTAAACCGAATTAATTCCTTTTTAATTTTTTATAATTAAAAATAAATTAATTTTACTTAATTGGCTATAACTCACAAGTTCATTATTGGACTTAGTTATATACTAATTTATATTATTTTTCTCATCATTCTCATTTTTTTTCTACGACAAAATATTAATGCAATGTAAAAAAGACAAATATTAATACAATATAACATTTATGTTTAAAAAGTTCTCGTTTCAAGTTTGTATTTATAATTTTAAATCAATTTACTTATATTTTAAATTATTTTAAATGCATTAATTTTATGTTGATAGAAAATCATGGTTTAAAATTGAACCGAACTGCAAAAAATGGTTTGGTTTGGAATTTTTTCAAATCGATTTAAATAGTTTAGTTTAAAAATAGGTCAAAAGTCATTCAAACCAAACCATGTTCACCTTTAGTATAGTGTAAGGCTTTTGGCATTTAGTACTTGTTTGGTAGTGTTGAAATTATTTTTTAAGTGTTTATAAATTATAAGTCCTACGAAATATATGAATAAAAAATATTTTTAGCTAATTTAATTAAATTAAATTATAATTTAAACATAGAAAAATAATAAATAATCTTTAGTTGATTTGATAAAAGTTGCAGTGGTTCCTTTATTTACAAGTAATCAAAATAATTGATGGAAAGGAACTCAACATTTTGCTTTATTGTTAAGTTGTCATACATCTTGATTGTTGAGGTTTTTATTTAGGACATGTTTGATAAATTTTTTGATAAAATATATAGTTAAAAAGTTGATATTAGTTGTAAGTCTCGTGTGTTGTATAATTTAAATTAATTATTGACTGTGACCTCAACAATTTAAATTAAATCAAATAGACACTCAGCCCATCATTTAATACCGGAGCATCAAAGTAAATGGTACTAATTTTATATATAAAATGTTGTTTGGTTGGAGGGATGAGAAATTGAGTTTCCAACATATGTTAATGGTAGTTGATTATTTCAATTTTTTGATTAGTGTCTTCTGGATTTAATGAGAACTTGTGTGTTAATCCAAATTGGATAAAATACTTGTTAAGAGCATGTTTGACAGAGATTATAAACCAAAATTAATTTATATGAACTGAAATTTTTGACTTTTCAAATTATTTTTAACATGAAATGATAAAATTGTCCTTAATCAACAAAATGTCATTTGAAAGTAGAAAATACAATTTTGTCATTTCATGGTAAAAGTGGTTTGAAAAGTCTATAATTTCGATTCAAATAAATCAATATTTATTTATAATCTCCATCAAACAGGTCCTTAATGAACTATTTAAAAAGACATTTACCATTGTATATAATAACTATTATGTTCAATTATTTACAATGATATTTTACTTTCGTAAATAATATCTAGTTAAAAATAATTTAGTTTCCATAGCAAATAGATAGAGACAACGAGCTTGTAACTATATATTTATCATAATTCAGTGTTGTGAAATTGTGATAAAAATTTGTTATGACAATCATCTATTATTATAGTGATCGTATTCACCACGACTTTTATTACCACATATACAAATTCTTGGTAAATTTATGGTAAAAGCTTTTTATTACAGATTTCATTATCTTTTACGACGATTTATGGCCGTGGTAAAAAAGCTTATATAATAAATGAATCTGAATCTTGTTGTCAATTCATCTTGTTTGAGAGGAATTATGTGATTGCAATGTTTAATTCATCCACAGGTGTCCAAAAATCTAGATTAGGACTTGGGCATTCAAGGAAAACTAAGCTTAGGAAACACGTAATTAACAAGTACTTATATTAGAAAATAAGTAAATTGATTATGAGAACTAAAATGATAATGTTTATAAATTTATTGGGGGACCAATTGATTCATTAGGATCATGAATAACATTGAGTGGATTATTATAGAAAACGTAGTAAATTTGTAATGAATCTAGAATCAAGACATAGTCTTTTACTAATTGCAATCCTCAATTGAGATTAGTCGTCCTTCAATGTCGAGGTTGTTCTAAAAATCTTGATAGTTAATCAAGGTTAGTCGAGGTTGTTCCAAAAAACTTGGTAGTAAATCAAAGTTAGGTCACGATTGAAATGTTATAGATTGAATAGCGAATTTATTATTGTAGACATACACTAATCGGTTTTTATACTAAATTATTAAGTTATGTTGATTAAAGGGTTTAATTTATACTTAAATATCGTGCAGTTATATGCATGTGATCTAATGAAGATCTAATAAACTATTTTAACCTCTTCTACCATATAATATTTGATATTGAATTGGAACGACCAGCCAAAAAAATAAATGCAAGGCTTATCGACTAGTGAATCACAGCCAAATATTCATTTGAGTTTAATGAGGTCAAGTATCATAACACCGACGATGTATTATTAACTAAAGTTAAGAGCATGTTTGGGTGAGTTTGTTTTACTCTTTTTTTTTTCTCAAACTCATTTTTAATCATATATTTTATGGGATTAACAATTTTTATTAATTTTTCAATTATACATTTCATTAATTTTTTTTAAAATCATTTTAAAAATTATTTTTGAAGTCTACCAAACAACCACTAAACCCTATGACTTTAATATCCTGTCTTGTCCCACTTTAGACTTTGTTTACATCATGCATTCATTTCAGTGAGAAAATGGAAAATGTATGGATTTAAAAGGAAACACGAAAGGATTTTGGGTTTTATAGTGTTAAAATTATTTTTTAAGTATTTATAAGTTGTAAATCTTATAGAATGTGTAGATAATAAGTGAGTTGTGAGTTGTGAATCTTATAATATGTCTAGATAAAAATTATATTCGATCAATTTGACCCGTTAAATTATAATTTAAACTTGACCAAACATGCACAATTGTATTCGATTCATTTCTACGTTTATTGAAAACTTTAATACAAATAGACTCTTAACTACTACGTAGAACATAAGATTATCTTCTTTCTAGTCGTTGTATTTGTATGAGGTTCAAATCAATAAATTTAAAACTTGGTCTTTGGTGGGAGGAACTAATAAGTGAAAACAACCAATTTGCAACCACTTTTCTTTAAGTTGCTCTTTTTGTAGATGAATTCAAAATTCCACAAGAAGATTGTGACATCCATGAAAGAAAAGTTAGTGTTGCCACTTGCCATGCTGGAAAAGAAGGAATAGTTTGAAATGAGATGCCCCCATTTTTGAAAAGTAAAAGCAAAATTGAGTCCTCAGTTCAATTTTTGAAACAAGAGAACAGAAAAAATTGTACTCTTTAAATAAAAAGTATTGACTAAAGTCGTGTCAGCTTTAACGGAAATATTAAGAGACAACAACAGTAGAACCTGTAGATATATACGTCTTTTTCATTCTTTTTCAGTTGATTTTCAAAATTTAGTAGTTTTCAATTGGGCCTAGCAACAAGGGTTGTGAATGGGGGCCCATTTATAGGTAACTAGACCAATTCAATCAAATATTTCGGCTATTTGAATCGTCTTGAGCCCATTTAATGAAGTTCTTTGGGCCTGTGACAAACTGATTTTTATAAGGGTTTTTTTTTTTCATAAATAACCACAATAAATAAAATATTTTTTTAAAATATTATCATATTTTTTATTTTTGTTTTTTCTAAAAACATTTGTTACTTTTTTTTTAATAATAAATATTGTTATTTTTAGAACAAATAACAAGTGTTACAAAAATAAAAAAATAGTATTTTAAATAATAAAAAGTTTAGTATTTTTAAATTATTTTATATTTTGTAGTATATGGTGAAATTATCACTTTTTTATAAGGGGCGAATTGAAATATATTTATTTTTGTAAATATTGCAAAACGACAACATAGACCCCATGTTTAAAGGAAAATAAGGTAATATGGGAACCCTATTTTTACTTTGTTTTAATTATGTTACAGTGCATGTAATTTTTTGAAAATTTGAATTGCGAAATGTTAGTTACAAATTGTGATATAATGATTGATTTGATATTTTTCTATAACTCATATTACAAACTGTGTAATAATCATGTTACATTCTATGTTGTTTGTGTGTTAATTGTTTAATACGGTACTCCATATTTAAATAGTTACATAGTGTTCTATTTTCTTATATTTTTAAGTTTGTTAATTATAAATTTACATACAATATATTTTTTTATTTTCGTCATCCCGTTGACTTCTTTAATGTGTACCATAATCAAATTTGTGAGTTAAACAAAAAAGCTCACCATACTTACAATAATGGCAACTCACTAGAAGTTACTTTGATATATAATGGGCCAAAAGCATCTAACCTTTAAAATTTAGGACATATTAACTCAAAATATAGACTTTAAATTAAAAGGGATGTCTTTAACTCAAATTTGAATAAATTTTAAAAATTCATATAAATTTAAGTGTTCCAAATTCAAATTTTAATAGATTTTATTGAAATTTAAGTGTTTTTAACTCGAATTTAAATAGATTGTTTAGAAATCTAAATGTTCTCAATAATAAGTGAATATCTAAAGATTTCATTAATTAGTGGATTTTAACAAATTTCAATAGATTTTGAATTATAAAACCACTAAAATTTTAACAATTCTAGCTCCAAACTTCATAATTTCAATTGACTTTTCTCTCTCTTTCTCTCAAACCTCAAAATTTCAATTGGCTTATCTCTCTCTTTCAAACCTCTCACCTTTCAAATAAGATTTTATTACAAACTCTTTTGTACCAAATTGTAATTCTTCACGTCCTTATTCCATTTTTCTCCAAATACTGCCCATATTCCAACTTTATATATATATGTTTTTTAAAATGACATAGTTATGAGTTTCTTTCAATATACGATAATATTATGAATTTTATTTTCTAATCGCAATGTTAGAATTTTTATTTTTTAATGATCTAGTCAGATGTTATACCATTTTCTTAAAGAATCATACTCCGTTTGTGCACAATGAGTGGTTAAAATTTAAAAAAATAACAAATACATTATATGAACTCCATTAACTTCTATAATTTAGAATTTTGTTAAAAGTAAAAAGTCTCATTTTTCATTTGTAATATTTAAAATGTAAATTATATGTATCAATATATCATGAATTAGTTGTCTTTTTTTTTTTTTTTTTTTTTGTTATTAGTCTTTTTTTTAAAAAAATGAAAATTGTTTGCTTTTATAGAGAATAGACTTGTCAACATTAATTTTAGAGCAAGTTTTTTGTCAAAATATAATTTGGTTTGAAAAAAAATACTTGAAATAGTATGGTGAAATTTTAAAGTTTTTTCAAAAGTTACGTTTGACAAATTGCTTTTAACAATTGATGAGATAAAAACATAATTTTTAATAAAAAGATCACAAATCCATTAAAATCAACTAAATGATAATCTATTAAAATCTATAATTTAGAAATCTATTGAAATCTATCAAATTTTATTAAATTTCATGAAATCTATAAGAATTTATAAATATTAAGAAATGTATTAAAATCTGAGTCGAGGTTAGAACTTAGTGCAAATCAGTCCTCCAACTTTTTGTAAGTTAAATTCTACTTTCGAAACTTGTGAAATTCCTCAAATGGCTTTCTTAGTTGTTCTTATCACTTCTGTGCCATCAAGTTAATCTTCAAATACTTCCGATCAACTCCAATTAAGCTCCAATTCTCCCTTTCGTTCTCTTTATCTTCATTTTTTGGGTTTTTTTTTTGTGCAATGACAATATTTATACGGAATTAAATAGAAATCAGCTCAATTTACAAACAAAAATCAAGTTTATAGGCTAGGATAAACATATAAAACACACTTATCAATGACACCCATGTAAATCATAGTGTAAATGTTACATAACTTGTAATTAGAGGTGGCAAAACAAGTCCAGTCAGATGGCTCGAGCTGTATAATCCAGATTTCAGGTTGGGCTAGCCTGTTAAAATGCTGGCCCGGACAAAACTGGGCCCATATGGCCCGAGCCGGTCTTAGCCCAGGCTGACTCGCAATTATTTATTTATTTTTGCTCTTTGACATTAATCACTCTGCACTCATGTTGTGAATAGCCTCAATACATAATTCAAATTGGGTAAATGAAACATGCGATTATTCTGATCTTAATTGTAACATATGATTATTGCATCCAATATATTGATTCCATTATTCTGATCTCAAATGTGCAAACTCATTTATAAATAATGGTTTTAAGTAAATGTGAAAAAATAGGCCAGGCCAGCGCACCGGCCCATATAACCCAGATTTTGGGTTGGGCCAACCCGTATTTTTTTTTTTTTGGAAAATTTACCTAAAAGTCACCTACAAGTGACTTGTTTCAAATTAGGTCAAAACAATTTTCAAAATTGTCAATAAATCATAATATTCAGTAATTTTTCATATTAATCCCAAAATTATTCATGTGATTCATATTTGCCACACACATTGCACTTGGCACTGCTCACCCTGCCGCCGCTACCACCACCCTAGGCACTGCTCCCATCATCATCGCCACTGCTCTCACCACCACCATCGTGATTACAATTTGGAGTATAGAAAATTCAAGTAGAATGCTCATGGAAAACCATATTTAGATTAATTAAAAAAGTGAGTATCTCCATTATTTATCACGTAGTAGGAGAAATTTTGAATGAAAATCTGATTGTGAATAGAGGTGGAGAAAATATTGATAAAGAGATTGAGGATATTGAAGAACAATTACACGTATAAGGATGTGAACTTGCAAATAAAGTGGATGATGAAATTCCTTAACAAAAATGTTGGCGTATCAATTGAACAAGAGATCCCTGCAGAAGCAAAATCAGAAGTGCCACAAAATGTGGAAGAAGAAGTGAAACATGTACAAAATAGTGGAGAATCTTTGTACGAAACAGAGCAAGAAGAACTAGAAATGGAACCAAAACTAAAGGTAGACGATGATTAATTGATTGAAGAGGAGGTTGAATTAAATATGTCTTCATTCAAAGCTCTTTTAGATCAAGAAAATACAAAACACTTTGAAGAAGATGGTGGCACAATTCAACGGGAAGATGTAGAAGAGAACCCACCTAACAATTCATCTTCAACTACATAATGAGACGAAGAAGAAAACAGTGGATCGACAGAAGTGGAGCAAGAAGGGGATTGTAAAGTAATGATAAGTGGAATAGAGTGTCCATAATTTGTTGCTGTATGGATGATTTGTTTGATGAATTTTTATAGAGTTACTATGATTTGTTGCTGTAAATACCAGCTTGAATTTATGTAGGGATGATATTGTATTATAGAAAACAGTATCATATAAAATAATATCATTATATTAGTTGTAGCCATGATTTGCTGCTGTATTATAGAAAATAGCTTGATACTGTATTATAGAATAGCAATTTGATATTGTATTAAGTTGGCCATCAGATTATTCTTTGTATTGTTAGTTATGTGTATTGTTTGATACTGTATTATAGAAAACAGTATCACAAAAAACAGTATCATAACATAAACATGTATAAAATTTGCATACGTGCTCAGAATTTTTATTATAATATGTTTTCGGAATCGTCTCGACGAGCCGGTCAAGACCAGTAGCTTTGTTACTACGTACGACGAATTTTAGCCATTTGAAGTCGTCTCTTTAGTTTAAAATAACAATTTTTAATTTTTCTTGTTTAAACAATATTATACATACTAAAACAGTATCATAGACAAATGTATCTTAATCTATCAGTATCATACATGAAATTATCTTAATAAAACAGTATCACATACACATTATCATACATTAAATAACATTATCATAGATTAAATAATAGTATCATAGATTGAAACATTATCGTAATAAAATAGTATCAAAGATAAAAGTATAGATAAAACAGTATTATATATAAAACTAAGTACATGATGTTTCTAATGGTTGAAGTAATAATACAATATCATATATATCACATTATCTAAATAAAATATTATCATAGATAAAACTAAGTACAAGATGTGTTTTTAATGGTCGAAGTAATGATACAGTATCACATAAACAAACTACAACCCAATAAAATAACAGTATCATAAATTGGAACACTATTGTAATAAAACAGTAACAAAGATAAAAGTATAGTATAAGTATATCATAGCACTTTATCTAAATAAAATAGTATAATAGCACTGGATGAATTAATGATATTGTTCTTAAAACGATATATTAGTAGTACAAGACTATTGATACTGTATGCATTCAATAACAATATGATAAATTGAAACAGTATCATATATTGAAACATTATAATAATAAAACAGTATCAAAGATAAAAGCATTAATAAAACAGTATCATGGAAAAAGTATCACAATAAAACAATATCATACAAAACAATATCACTGAATTAGTTTTTTTTTTTTTTCAATTGCAAGGGTATGTTGGTCTTTTAACGCTAAAATATAATTTTAATTGAATTAAGTTTTGACTATATGACTTTAGAGCCCATAAGTACAACAACAGCGACCGGCCTTGAATTTACCATTTTTTTTGGCTCATTGACACTAATTGCTCATTTTGTGAATAATACCAATACATAATCCAATTAATATCAATCAAAAATAGCATAAGTCTAAGTCTCCAACTTAAATTGTCTTTTTTTGAAACATTAGTACAAGAATCCCAAGCTCCAACATAAAATTGTTTAGATTTAATTAAAATTTAGGTTAATTACACTAATGGTTCCTATTCTTTCAGGTTTATAACGATTTCATCCTTATTCTTTTTTTAGCAAATATCATCTCATTCTACTATTTATTCTCACAGATGGTCTCCAAATCACTATTTTTCAATATTCTGACAATTCTATGACAATTTTACCCATTGACTTAAATAAATTATAATGATAGGAAAAAAAAACACAATGAAAGCATTGTAATTGTGTCTTTAACCTTTTTAAAAGTACAAATAAATCCTAAACAATTTTATTTTTTTCAAGTAAGTATTCTTCCCCAACTCAAAAGAAATCATCTTTTTCCAACCCTACCCACACCCCACCCGCACCCGCACCCGCACCCGCACCCACACCCACATGAGTGTACCCGTACACTTGACCCTGATTCTGATGCCCCATCATTCTATACATCTCTTCATAACCACTCCCAAAATTCTCCATATTTACCAAACTGCCATTCCCCCCACCAGAACTGCCGTCTTCGCCGTCCTTCTCCCATCTTCCAGCCATTGCACTATTCTCCCCCTCCATATCTCGAAACCTCTGCAAGTAAATATTCAACGGCATGATGTAATCCTCGAATCCTAAAGTAGTCATCGCCCAAAATAAATCATCACCGTTTATTGTCTTCCTTTTTTCTCTCTGGCACTTATCGGACGCCTCTCCGATTATGAAACTGATGAACTCCGATACACACTCTTGCACTGTATCTTTTGCATCTTTCGATATCTTTGTGTTCGCTGGTAGTGATTTCTTCATGATTCTACTCACGTTAGTGCTTGAGAGAAGCCTGTCTTGCTCTCTTGGGGAGGTCTCGTTGTTTTGTGAGTTGTATCGAGCCTATTTGTACATTTTACAAAAGATGATTTGTAAAGTTCAACAGATGAAGAAAGGAAGCTTACTGCAGCCTACCACGGTGCACACTAGAAAAAATGAAAAAGAGGAGCTGAAAATTTGAAGGATCAACAAGCATAGAAAACAGCTAGAAAAATTGAGAAATGGGGAAACTATGTGATTCTTCTTAATTTTTTAAGTTATGATAAGTGTGTGTGTGTGTGTGTGTGTGTGTGTGTGTGTGTGTGTGAGAGAGAGAGAGATGTGAAATAGAGATATGGTGGTGTATGTACATGTGGATGTGGGGGTGGGGGTGGGGGTGGGTGGATGATTCATTTTAAGTTGGGGAAGAACACTTATTTGAATAAAATAAAATTGTTTAGAATTTATTTGTACTTTTAAAAATGTTAAGGGCTTAATTGTAATACTTTCATTGTATTTTTTTTTCTATCATTTTAATTTATTTAAGTTAATGGGTAAAATTGTCATAGAATTGTCAGAATAGTGATAAATAGTGATTTGGTCACCATCTGTGAGAATAAATGGAAGAATGAGGATGATATCTGCTAAAAAAAAAGAATGGGTATGAAATCGTTACAAACCTGAAAGAATGGGGACTATTAATATAGTTGACCCTTAAAATTTAGTTTAATTCAAGTTTCAATCCAAATTATGTTTGATGTGATAAGTAAATTATTTATTTTAAATTTACTTATAAGTAAACTTTTTAATTTAAGTCAAACATGCTTATATCTCAAAGCAATAAGACTAGCATGTTTTTAATGTTTATGTTTTAGAAAAAGGTGTTAAGAAATATTTTACAATTAACCAAAAAAATATTATTATTTTGAAAAAAATTGATGTTTATCTATTAATTAATACGTGAGAGTCCCAATTTTATAAATTAATCTCTTTAAAAATCTCAATATATATATATTCGGCATGTGCAAACATTCTCTATTAGCATATGAAGTTAATTAAGAAGGATTACCGTATTTCATGCTATGAGGTATTGAAAAATTTAGAACAAAAGCTGGCTTTAATTTGGCTCATTTAGTTTTTGAAAAGTTACCAATATTAATTGTATATCAAATTGTGTCTTGTGTATGTGGATGTATTAATGATCAATACTTTATATTATTGAACATGACAACTAAAATTGTATTTTCTGCAATTTATTAAATTGTATAAAAAAATTATTTAAAAAAAAAGAAAAAAATAAAATTAAGACCGGATTGACCCGATGAGCTGGACTGGGCCAGTATATTTCTGGCCCGTACAAAACTGGGTTGGGTTGGGCTGGCCCGATCCATTTTCAAATGTGGCTATCTTATGACGATCGACTTGGTCCGGCCCAACCCGATCCGTTTGCCCGCTCTAATTTTAAGTCCTTTTTCATGGAGTTGCCATGTACTTAATTGATTCCAATTGAAATGTTCAAAAGTGAACAAATATTTATGTTGTTATTTTTTCTATTGAAACTTATCTTAATAATAAATCGGAGTAATACAAAATTGGGTATCCGTTAATGAAAGAAAAAAGTCGATATGCAAAATGGAAGAACAAATTCATTACTATTATAATTAGCATTAAACTGTTAAATTTTCCATTTGATCGATAGATTTAAGATAAAAATTGTAGTTTACGATGATCAAAGAGTTCAAGTATCACTTTTTGAAAATTTCTATAATTCTTAAATTGTAAACAACTAGTTTCATTCGTGACTCACTAATTAAATATCAACGAGAATCGACTGCCTATTTCTATATCTGACGTTCAAACTCATCAACTCGTATATGATTTATACATTCAAGTTCACATTTGATAATGAAAACGTCCAACGTTTTTCTTTATTTTTGACAAAAATAGTTAATTGATTACACGTGCCATGTCAATTAGGGTTTTGATTGAGTAAAGTCTTTGGGCTCTAAATTGATGGCAATTAAACAGGAAGCCCCTAACATTAACAGCTACAGTTAAAAAATTACTCTATCAATATTAAAACTAAATGCAAGAGAGACCAACTTTGGTATCTTATTTATGAGCATTTACATTTTAATTCAATTGCACCAAACGCCTGTCAAAATGCATTATAATTCAAATTATTCAAGAGGGCATTTCAATTTCCGGTATTAAAAAATATCCTTCAAATATAAAATTATTTATAAAAAAAAGAAAAAAAATTAGGGTCGGGTTGGCCCGTTGGCCCGATGGGCTGGGCATGCACGCCCGCATTAAAACTGGGTGGGGCCGGTCTAGGCCAATTTCAAGTGTAGCCCAGTTCGGCCCCGACCCGTTTGCTAACTCTACTTGTAATAATAGAAATTGTTATGAAACTAGAAAAGGAAGAGAGAAAAATATAAGAAATGGGAAGTGAATTTTGTACTTTATTATTACTATGGACCTATATTTATAAGATTTTAAAGTAAGTTACAAAGTGATTTGGACACAATCAAACAAGGTTTTTCTAAATATACTGATAAGATTAAGTATCTTGATAAGTCTAAATAGTCATAAATAATTATCCCATAATTTTACAACACTCCCCATTTGATAACTATTTCTACAATAATTGCCTCATTAAAAACTTTGTTTGAACAAAATCAAGTGGGACAAAATATCGAATGAAAGAAAAAAAGAATACAGTTAATTGTTGAGGTTTTGGAGTATTAAGAAAATGCTGCCTCATTAAAACCTTGCCAAGAAAATTCAGTGGGACAAAACCTGGACTAAGGAAAAAAAGTACAGCTACTCCCATAATATTAATCACTGAAGATCTTTGAGTCGACGCTTTCCAATCTCATGCACCAATTTCTTGAATGAGGATGTCGGCAATACTTTTGTGAATAAGTCAGCCAAATTGTCACTTGAGCGAATTTGTTGAACATCGATGTCACAATTCTTCTGAAGCTGGTGTGTATAGAAGAATTTTGGAGAAATATGTTTTGTCTTGTCCCATTTGATATAGTTTTCTTTAAGTTGTGCAATACAAGTTGCATTGTTTTCATAAAATATTGTAGAACTATCATTTTGTTGAAGCTAATCTGCATGATGCTTGGATATGATGTGTCATGTTTCTCAATCATGCGCATTTTCAACTTGCTTCGTGCATTGCAATAATTTCAGAATGATTTGAAGATGTTAATGTCAATATTTGCTTCACAGATCTCCATGATATAGCTGTTCCTCCACGTGTAAACACATATCCTATTTGTGATTTAGCTTTATGTGGATCAGAAAGATCACCCGTATCTGCATATCCCACTAAAAACGATCCTAATTTTTGTGAATAAAACCATGTCAACAGTACCTTTTAGGTAATGAAGAATGTGTTTAACACCATTCCAATGTCTTTTAGTGGGTGCAGAGCTATATTTTGCAAGGAGATTTACAGAAAAATGTATGTTTGGTCGAGTGCAATTTGCAAGATATGTTAATGCACCAATTGCACTTAAGTATGGTACTTTGGGTCCAAGAGTTATTTCCCCATCTTCAAGTGGGCAAAATGGATCTTTTTTCACTTCAAGTGATCGAACGACCATAGGCAATGTCAATAGATGTGCTTTATCTATATAAAAATGCTTTAAGACTTTTTCTGTATAAGAAGATTGATGAAAGACAAAATTTGGTTTTTCCCAAATCTTTCATCTCAAATTCATTTTTTAAATAATCTGCAGTTTTGTTGAACTCTTCAGTAGTTTCTATAAGGTTTAAATTATCAACATAAACTGACACAATTGCAAATCCAATATATATTTTCTTTATGAAAACACAAGGATATACATCGTCGTTTTTATAACCTTCTTTCAAAAAATATTTACTAAGGCGATTATACCACATTTGTCTCAGGATTGTTTTAATCCATACAATGATCTTTGAAATTTAATTGAGAACATTGTTCTAGAGAATGAATCATTTGCTTCTGGCACTTTAAATCCTTCAGGGATTTTCATGTGTATGTCACTATCAAGTGAACCTTACATATATGCAGTTACTACATCCATAAGCGTATATCGAGCCATTGTGACACAATCAAACTTATTAAAAATATAAATGTGATAGTATCCATTACGGGAGAATACGTTTCCTCATAATCAATCCCAAGTCTTTGTGAGAAGCTTTGGGCAACGAGACGGGCTTTGTATCTTGTAATCTCATTATTTCCATTCATTTTTCTTACAAAAACCCATTTGTATCCTACATGGATTATATTTTCAGGGGTTCGAACTACAGGTCCAAACACTTTTCATTTTTCTAAGGAATTCAATTCCGCCTGTATGGCTTCTTTTCATTTTGGCCAATTATTTCTATTTTGACAATCTTTAATAGATTGTGGTTCAGGATCCTCATTTTGCATAATATCTAGTGCCACATTAAAGGTGAAGATATTGTCCACGACAATATTATTTCGTTCTCATAATTTATGAGATAATAAATAATTTATTAAAATCTCATTGTTTTCGGACACTTGTAGTTATTCAGGAATCACATTATCAATGTTTGATTGATCAATCATTTCTATCATTGTTTCATTAAAAATTTTTAGTTGGATTTTCTCTTGTACCTTTTTCTTTCGAGGTACACAGTCTTTAGCACTAACTGGTCGATCACGCTTCTGGCGTATTTGAGATTCATTTGCTATGGCAGATTGTCCTACAAGGACATCAATTTTTGCAGGAGTATTTTTTGCTGGAACATATGACTTTGTCACTTTTCTTGGATCAACGAATACATCAGATAATTGGCTTGCAACTATTTGCAAGTGAATGATTTTCTCAACTTCTTGCTCACATTGATTACTACGGGGATCAAAATGAGATAGAGTTGTTTCATTTTAATAATTTTTATCTTATTTTTAAGGATGTAGTTTTTTTCCTTCCAAAGTTGGGAATGCCATTTCATTAAAATGACAATTTGCAAAACGTGCAGTAAATAAATCATCCATTAAAGGTTCAAGATAATTAATAATGGATGGTGACTCAAACCCAACATAAATTCTAAGTCTTCGTTGGGGACCCATCTTTGTACGTTGTGAGAGTGAAATTAGGACTTGGATAGCACAACCAAAAATTCGTGGATGAGAGATATTAGGTTTGTGACTAAATACAAGTTGTAAATGTGAGTATTCATGATAAGTAGTTCGTCTTATACAAACTAATAATGCAGCATGTAGTATAGCATGACCCAAACAGATGTTGGGAGTTTTATTTTCATAAGTAAAGGCCTAACAATCAATTGAAGACGTTTGATAAACGACTGTGCTAAACCATTTTATGTATGGATATGAGCAACTGAATGTTCAACGAGAATTTCGATCGACATACAATAATCATTGAATGCTTATGATCTAAATTCACCAGCATTATCAAGACGGAATGTCTGGATTGAGTAATTGGAGAATTGAGCTCGTAATTTTACAATTTGAGCAAGTAGTCTAGTAAAAGCTACATTTATAGTAGAAAGTAAGTAGACATGTGACCATCTAGTAGAAGAATCAATTAATACCATAAAATAACGAAATGGTCCACATAGTGGGTGTATCGACCCTCATATATCTTCATGAATTCTTTCTAAAAAAGTTGGAGATTCAACACGAACCTTCGTAATAGAAGGTCTAATGACTAACTTGTCTTGTGAACAAGCAGCACATAAAAATCATTAGGTAAAATAATCTTCTAGTTCTTTAAAGGATGTCTATGTGAGTTATTAATTATTCGATGCATTATTATTGCTCTTGGGTGTCTAAGTCGATCATGCCAAAGCGTAAAGCTTTTTGGTCCAACGAATTTTGAGTTCGTGACATTGTTTGAGTCAAATATTTTAATAAATGTATAATTTATGCCAGATGTGAGTACCATGAGTTTTTCTTTTATTTACTTCTAGCCAGATACAAAAGAAATTATGCAAATATATTCATAATTATTTTCTTGCATCGTTTTAATGTGGTATCCATTGCTGCAGATATCTTTAAAACTAAGGAAAATTTCTTTTGAATTTGCTCGAATAAAATGCATAATTTATATGCAATTTTGTATTATTTGGCAAGATAATACTAACTCTTCTAGAGCTTTCAACGATATTTGATGTACCGGATATCGTATTAACATTATTTTCTACTAATATTAAGTCCAAAAATATTTTTTATCTTGAAGAATTGTATGAGTAGTTGCACTATCAGCTAAACAGATATCTTGGCAATTCATCGTGAATCTATAAACACGACCAAATAGATAATTTTTAAAAAATGAGTTTAAAACTAAAAAAAAAATTTAAATATAAAGAAACATTTCAATCAACTAAGAACTAGTTTAACAACACAAATTAAAGTTTCAAACTTTAAAGGAACCTATTTCAAACTAAAATTTTGAATCAAAGTAAATACTACTATATCGAAAGTAAACTAGTCTATATTTTCTATCACACCTCCCTCGATCAAATGATTGATATTTCTACTTTGATCAGCAAAAAAAATCAAAGACATCTAGATGAGTCACATCAATTGGACCATTAAAGTCAGCAAAATTTGTCTCAACTTTTTTATTTTCCTTGATTGATTTTTGGTAGAGATCTACAAGATGTTTTGCCGTATGACAGGTACATGACCAATGTTCTTTCATTCCACATCTAAAGCAATTTTCTTCGTGCTCATTTTTGGACGAGTTATTTTCATTTATTTGTATTTTTTAAAGCTATTACCTTGTGGTTGATAATGTCTATTATTTTGTCCAAATCCGTGTCCTCGTCCTCATCCTCGTTCTCGTCCTCGTCCTCGTCCTCGTCTGCGTCTGTATCCATGTTCATGTTCGCGTCCATGGCTTGATATTGCATTTGCTTCAGGCAATGCTGTGGAACCAGTTGGACGTAACCCATGATTTTTCATCAACAGTTCATTATTTTGTTCAGCAACTAGCAGGTAGGTTATGCATTTTGAATATTTTTTAAAAACCACGCTTACGTTATTGCTGTTAAAGGATCACATTGGAGGCATGGAAGGTGGAGAAGGTCTTTTCCAACATATCTCCATCAGTGATTTTTTCTCCACATAGTTAGTTTTGAAGTTATTCTGAATAGTTCAAAATTGTACTCACTAACTGTTTTAATGTCTTACAAGCGAAGATACATCCATTCATACTAGGCTTTGGGGGAGGACTACAGTCCTCTGATGGTCAAACCTTTCAGTCAAGTTTTTCCAAAGTATTTTTAGATATTTTATGGTAAGGTACTCAATTTTCAATTCATCGTGGAGATGGTGACGAATGAAAAGGAGTGCTTTTGCGTGATCCTACAAGGATGCTACATTTTCTTCTTTTATTGTCTCTCCCAAACTCTTTGAGATAAGATGAATCTTAGCATCGAATATCCATGGCAAGTAGTTTTTACCTTGATCTGCAACAAACTCAAGTTTTGTGATATTCGTCATTTGAGTAACTACACAATAAACAAGAAAACATAATTAATTTTCTATTAGATATTGTATAATTATATAATTCACATTAATCAATGTTAACATAACATGATTTATATACTTTCCTTCATGGATAAGCATTAGTTGATTAATTACTCATTTATATCACAATTTAATTATGTGATATGATATTCTTCAAGACATGTGCTTATTCTAGAGCACAATAAAATATTATTTCGACTACTACTCAATTTTCTTTTGGAATATAAAAATTATAACACCGTACTTTTTAGGAGCAGTTAATATTCTTCTAGAATATTTAAATTGTAACGTTATGCTCTTCATGAGCAACTAATATTTTGTCAGAATATTATAACGTTGTGCTTCTTCAGGGGCAACAACAAATCATTATTCTGAAGTGAAGATTTACTCTTCAGGAACAATATTATAATATTCTTATAGAATATTATATCTTATAAAATTAGGCTCTTCGGGAGTAATTAATATTCTACCTGAATATTAATATAATATAAAATTTTGCTTATTTTGAAACAACAATAAAATATTTTTCTGGAATATTTCTATGTTATGTTGTGACATATGACAAAGTATTAACGTTGTGTTTCTTCAGGAACACTAATATATCATTATGAATATATGCTTTTCAGGAGCAATAGTATAATATATATCAATTTAAAATTTATACAAGAACATCAAAAAATAATTATTCAAGTTAAAGACAAATATTAACCACAACAATAATAAATTAATGCAGTTATGATACTATATTTTGGTAAAGTAAATTTAGATTAATTTATACTATGAAAGTTTTCTTTTTACAATATATGTTCAGGAAAAAAAAAGCATAAAAAATAGAACATGTCATTCATGGAAGAAAGTATAAAAGGACATAATAATTAATTCACCACAACCACTTTTAAATATTATATAAATATGGTTGATGTGAGTGCTTTAGTGTAGAATATGCATGGATACAATATGTAGGTTAGATGTGGGAGATTAAATAATCTTTCAAAAGCAATTTAGCATATTTGGATGGACCATAGACTCCACAATATATTGGGATATCTAACAGTAAAAACAAACAAATTCTATGTTGTTGATTTCGGTACACGCGGCCATCATGTATATATATGAATAAAGAGGCTTTTAAAATTGTC
Organism: Forsythia suspensa; assembly: GCA_023638005.1. NCBI lineage: Eukaryota > Viridiplantae > Streptophyta > Magnoliopsida > Lamiales > Oleaceae > Forsythia > Forsythia suspensa. Next base: position 28,944,405 of record CM042674.1, on the reverse strand, counting down.
GCACACATGAATTTTTATTTACCTTCAGATGTTGAAGAAAAAGAGTAGCTAGAATTGGGTTAAAGGGTTCATGCTAATAACGTGTTATGAAATTTGAAAAGGAAGAGAGAAAAATATAAGAGATGAGAAGTGAATTGTGTATTTTATTATAACTATGGACCTATATTTATACGATTCTAAAGTAAGTTACAGAGTGATTTGGATACAATCAAACAAGACTTATCTAAATATACTAATAAGATTAAGTATCCCGACAAGTCTAAATAATCATCAATAATTATCTCATAATTTTACAACAATGCTAACATTTTAATTCAACACACACACCAAAACCAAAACCATAATACAAATTGTAATACAAAGACAAATTCTTTCTTTCTGGTCTTTCTTAGCTTCTTCCCTGCCTTACATGGTTGGATTGGTAGCCATTGTGTTGTTTTTTCTTAGTATGATTTAGCAAATTTATTGTTAAATGATGACGAACAATATTGATCTTAAATGGATTTGGCATATCATGTTACTACTCATTGTTAATGTATCTTGCATATTTTACTACAAGCACAGTTTAAACAAATTATATATATATATATATATATATATATATATATATATATATTAGATGAGCAACAATTAAGTAGTAAAAAGATTTTGAAATAATATAACACTAATGAAAATATTTTGATATATTACAATAATTGTTTCGTACGCATTTTCATACTTTGAAAACGTTGTATAATTACATCACAATCTTATGAAATATATCCTTATCAATATATACAATCAAACTGTCATTCAACTATTGATTTTCAATTTGATTATATAGTCAAGTCTTCACAAGATTCATTGTAGAAAATAATCTCTCAACCCGGTCATCAGTTTCATCTCGAACAACATCACTTTCAACCTAAATATCATTTTCATCCCGAACAACACTACTTTTAACCCAAATATCTTTTTCCTTTTGAACAACTCCGCTAACAAATAGATTTTTTGATCAATATTTTTCTCTTCATTAACAAATGGAGCTTTTTTTTTTTTTTTAATAAAATGTCTTCATAACTGTTGATATTAAATTCAATAATATTTAAATAAATAACAAATAGACCTGCAAAACATAACAATCTAATAATAAGTTGACAATGCAATAAAATAAGTCGGCAAGGCACATCAATCCAATAATATTATAATAATGCAACAAATAAGCCGATAAAGCAACAACAATCATCAAACAATTTTATTTACATATAAACTATTATTAATAATAATTAGTAAATATACAAATACTGAAAAAATAAAACATGAAAAAAAATTAGAAAATTATAACTAAAATATACAAAAGCAATATAAATATTAAAATTTGTATAAATACTAAACGAACCAAACAACAAACGACATACTTCATACGTGGGGCAATACTGAATCGTCAAAATTCAATATTAAATTTAGTAAAAATTAAGAAAATTAATTTTATTTAAAATATAAAATGATGAGCAATTGGTGCTTTGGTTATCACATGATTCATGCCAACATTTCTTTTTCTAGGCTTTCATATATTTATATGCCACAAAAAACTATTCCAGATTTGCTCTATTCGACTATTCTTTAATTAATTAGCATGAATCTAAGAGGCAGCGAAGAAGAAATTACCTGGGTTGGGCCGATCTATCCTTTTAGCTGGACATCATTCATTTTGAAAGAATGACCACAAAGTGAGCAAGCTAACCCTCATCTTCCAGTTTCTCTGTGAGCTAGTCAGCTAGATTATCAGATTCTAGCTTATTTGTAGTTTTAATTTGAAGAACTAGAGTGAAAATTACAATCGCATTATCGGATTAGGGCACAATTATTTGCAGTGATGAAGAGAATGGAATATATGATATCAACTGGGTTTAGGAATTTGGGGTGTTCAACATTTGATATGCATTAAAACTTGAAGAAACTAAGGACTTTGGCTAAGTTGGGCTGAAAACTTGAATTAAAACAATTTAAGTTAGAACTTGGACTATTTTCAAAATCTTTGGCGGAGTCAATTCACCATTTTTGCCCGTTGATGGCTCCATCCATGCATGCATGGACAAGTAATTGAAATCAACTTAGCATATGTTTGGTAGTACTGCTTATATTATAAGTTGTAGGTGAATGTGTGGATAAAAAATGAGTTGTAAATTGTGGATCCCGTGAAATGTGTGAATAAAAAGTATGTTTGACAAGTTTGACCAGCTGAAATTATAATTTAAGCAATGACAATCATGTGCTTATTCAACCATTAAAAAAATAAGCAAGCCAAAGGGAGATGTGACTAACCCATTATCTTGCTGGAGTATGAGTTGGACAACATTAAGAGTCCGTTTGACAATGATTATTAACTAACATTATCTTATTTGAGCTAGACCGTTTGACATGAATTAGATCTGCAGAAGCCCATCTTTCTGGGTGTTATGATTGGTGGTTATGGATCAAATGATTTTAGGGCAAGAAGTTCGCTTTCAAACCTGGTCTTCATATCAACTTTTTTCCTAGTTGGAAAGCCTATATGATGAGCGTATCTTTTGTAAAATTCAAAAACTTCGTTGTCATTCTTTAACTTCATCCCAACCTTAGGCACTATTGCACTATCTTTCCCTAATTTTCATCATCCAATATATTCTCATTTTTCCTTACTGGCTCATTAATAGATTCTCCAAAAGTGTTGTCATCCACAACTCCATAATTCATATTCACTGTCTCATCATCAAGATATAAATTCTGATTTCCTGGAAAAAAAAAAAACACAAAATTTGAATACCCACACCAAATTTAAACAAATTAATTACTGCATATTAAAAAAGCTAAATAGACAATACATACAGTTTAGGAAATTATTCAATGGTTTAATGAAAATCCTACCATTTTTACATTTACAAAAATAAACCAATATATAAACAAATAAAACTGTCCAAAATGAAAATACTACACTCCCTCTACCAAGGTGTTGTTTTCCTTACTAGCCAATGACATTATTGGAGCTTGATTTTGTGTATTCTTATGTATCATTTTCATAGTCAAAGTCCAAACTCTATAATCCAGAGATTTTCATTAACATATAAAAGGACCCGAGCATTTACTTGCGTCCATCATTGATGGATGTTGCGGAGATGGAATATGGGCGCGGGATATGGAAGCCGAGAGGTGAAGAAGAAGATTTTCATGGCCGGTGGATGGTTTCACAGTGTGGAGAAGAAGATTTGTGCGGGAAATGGAAGTCCAAGTTCCCACTTTTTGACTTTAAGATAAAAGGTAAACATTGATTCAATCACTTTTTTATTCTAATGATAAATTGGTTTTAAGGGAAAAGATATTTTCAGTGCCAGCTCATTTGTAACTTCATCTGCCAGCTCATCTATAACTTCATTTGTAAGGTGCGCTATACAAATAACATTTTCCTAACTCTTCTGATTGTACAAACTTTTTTATTCCTACTATATTGAGAGACGTGCAAGCTTTCTACCAAAACTGTCACATCAACAAAATACCATTTGTTTAAACTTTAATTTAGGATGTGTTTGATTTTGATTAAAATTAATTTTTTTTGTAAAAGTTAATGAAATGTGTAGTTGAAAAATTATGAATCTCATAAAATATATAGTTAAAATTAATTTTACTTTTACTATAACTTTTTAGTAAAATTTTAATTTATATTAAACATATTCTTAGTATCAATTAATAGTAATGTTACGCCTGTGATACGTGTAACTGTAATGTCAACCCAGCCTCAACAAGAGTGGATCATGAGATGACACCTGGAAGAGGCCTTAGGCTCATCTAGACTGCTTCTTGAGATTAGCCCGGACTCAACGTGATTGGAGCACTAAAACTAGCTCAAATTGAATGTGACAACTGTAATGACGCCCCGCCATTCTGTCAGAGGCAAAGAATGTAAATGTGAGAAAATAATTACTTGCAAATACAAATTCAGATGCATAAAGAGACGGCGACATTGACTACTTGAAAGACACAAGCCATTCACCCACGTGTAGGAGCTAGAGGCCTTTAGACTACCTGAATTCCAACTATAAATAAGAGAAAAAGCTACACTAAGAAGGTAAGTTTTTCTCGTTCCCTTAGAGAATTCAGGATAATATTCACTTTTCCATATATATTCTATAAGTTAAACCAGTCCGAACGAAGTATGAACTCTAATTTGAGCATTGGAGTGCATACGATGGCTTTTCCGGACTGCCTATACCAATTGATGATCTTGTGTCAATTGTGCAAGAAAAGGAAGATTGAAGCGAGGAATTCCAACTCAATGTTGAACTAGAATCCACTGAGAATTTAGGGTCAACAAGTAATATGATGTACATCCTCAATTTTCCACTAATCCATTTTGGGACTTTGAGGAATGAAATAATAGATTGATTTGGTCATAGTATCCTATTGCGGAATTCTATTTACTTACCTTTAGGTTTAATCCAACTTTTAGTCATAATTGATCTTAATAGTGTGGGTTACAAGATTTAGTAAGGTACGTGTAAGATGGACAAGGTTACAAGATTCTAAGGTACGTGTAAGATGGACAAGGTTACAAGATTCTAAGGTACGTGTAAGATGGACAACGATCAAATTGTAATAGCTAGAGGCAAGTCAATAAAGATTTATACGACCGTTTATCTTGTAATTCCAAAAATATGATACCTTTATTCACTATAAATACAAGGTTTTTCATTGGAAAACAAATAAAAGTTCACAAATCTATTAAAATTTTGCCAAAATATCAAACTCATCTACAATTAAGAGTATTGGTGCAGCCCCCACGGGCATGGCGCAGTGGTAAAGCATAAGAGTTCTCTACGAAGGATCAAGGGTTCGAATTCCCGCGACACTTGAAAGGCAACATTTAATGTTGGAAGGCAACAACTATGTTGGAAGGCAGTGGTCCATAGGGAGGAGAACCATCGAATGTTCGGCCTAAGTGTGTATAAGCTGTGACCGCATCCGGATTTACCTGGGTGACGAACCAGGGGGGAAGGCCGCCATTCCTCAGAATTAGTCAGGCGAAGCTTGGAACCTGAGTCATCAAAAAAAAAAAAAAAAAAAAAAGTATTGGTGCTTATAAGCATTTATAAGTCATTTAAATTTTATTTTTATCTACACATTTTATGGAACTCACTATTTATCATTTACAAAAAAATTTACCAAAAATATTCTAAATCATTTAACTTGAGTAATTAGGATGTCTCGTGGTGCTCCATGTTGAAGGTTTTGGTAAAGTTCTAAATTGTTGCAATTATCATAAGGTGTTAATGTTTTTTAATTGCTAACATTTAGCGCAAAAAGAACATGTTGTGTGTTGAGTCGTGAAGAGGTTCTTATATTTGTTAAGGTTAGAGCAATAAATAAAAGGGCGAAAATAAACAACACAATGATTTATATATGCTCGGCTGAATGTGAGACTACTTACGTCCTGTCTTCAGTTGCTGTATTATTTTCACTATAATGAACGATAATTTATGTGTACAACAGATCGGTTCTACATATAACAATCCAATTAAAGGCTCCCTAGTAATAATGAAATTTTAAGGCAATCCATTCAAAGTTCCCTAGTTATAATAAAATTCTAGGACAATCTAATTACAAAGCAAAAATATTGAAAACACCCTTACTCAAACAAATAAAAATACCGTGGATTTTTCGGGGCGCTCTCCCCCTTCCAACTCCTACGGCGACTTTACCGCGAAGGTTGATCTGCACTCAGCTCCGCGTAGCGCAACAAAATAAGGCTCCATAGCTTAACAGTGTAGTATAAGCCCAACAATTATTTCAATAATAACTTAAGTCTTATTTTCACTAATTTGAAGTTAATTATGATAATGTCAAGTTTTAGTTAATAGTGGCACTAGAATGAGATTCCACTAACTCTCGAATTGAAAGTCTTCGTGAGCACTAAAAAGTACTTATGAAATGAAATAATGATTTGTCCAAAACATATATAGTGAGCAATCAAACTGAATTGAGATCTAATGCATTGTTGTCTATGGTTTAATGATTGTTATATATATTTATATCTGTGGGAGTAGTAGTACTTATGATTAAATTCTAGACAGACTAAAGTGATCAAGTTGTGTATGAGTAGTTTGTCATCTCTTAGTTAAAATGAATATTTATCTTAACTATTGGAATTGCGTATAATCACAATCAGGACAAGTACTTAATGATATGAAGATGAAATCTTATGACTAGGGTCTCTCAATGATACACTTTTGTCAGGCTTTCGCGAATCAGCTCGAGGCTTATATCTCCATTTTTTGAACTCCTTTTGATCATCTGGGATTTGTCATTCAACCTGCGTTGTGCACTGTGATACCGGAAAGGTATAGAAGAAGCAGGAGGTTACACAAGCACAAACACTCGAAGACGAAATGTCATATAAAAGAATCCACCTAAAAGATAACAATGAAGTGCGTGAACTCAAGAAGAAATCAATATTCTTAACAACCTAAAGGCTTAATTTTCATACAAAACACACTTCCAGTTGCACACAAAACAATATTTGAAGGTTAGAACAACTTTCTAACCATAAGTTTTCGCAAAAGAAAAGATCAAAGCCAATGCTGACAGCTCAACTACCAAGCCTAGAAAATGAGAATGACTAAACATCTTGACTTAAAGCCATTAAATACAAGAAATACTTATTTAAAATTAAAACGAAATTAAAGTTTTGTTTGATTTTGACTATATATTTTATGAGACTCATAACTTTAATCAATATTTTAACTACATGATAATCAACTACATATTTTATGAGACTCATAACTTTAATCAATATTTTAACTACATGATAATCAACTTTTATCAAAATTTACATTAAAAAAATCAAACAGGTACTAAATAACATTGAAAATATTGAAAAATACTATGAAAAATTGGTAGAAAGACCGTGATTTCCAAAGTATGACCGCCCTTTTTCAAATCTGCAATCAATTTTGCACGACTTCACGAAATGAGCATATCTCAATGTAAAAAATTCAGAACTACAGCCTTTTTTTGTATGAAACTAGACTCGTACAGCTTGCAAGCATTCTAAGATTAGTCAGCTAAAACATTCTAAGAAAAAACAGTAAAGTTGACTAAAAAACGTATAAAATAGATATTCCTATGTCATTCTTCCCTTGTGGGAGAAAACTCGTCCTCAAGTCGAAACAAATTGTCTCCATCTAATTCCTTGTAAGAGCATTAATCTATTCGACAAGTTTGTTGAGGAAATACCAACAAACTCATATATCAAATATTGAACTACCACAAGCACCAAAAGATTTGTTAAAACAGACTCCCCAAGTATAACAATCACACGTTCTCACAGCTCTTTGAATCAATAATAAAACTACATACTTTTCTATCGAATCAACATCCTTATGATGAAAACACGGTGCAAATTCTTTTAGAATCAACGCTTTGGTGTTTGCATGATTAATACCCATCACTTGCATGCCTTGTAGTTAGAAGCAATATGATTCTCCAAATGGACTTGTAGATGGAAATATTCTTTGACATCACCTATTTTCTACCATGCTTTCTTTTCTTGGAACCACCCAACTGTGCAATATTGACTCCATAGCCTACTTCACTAACATCAATCATTCAATGACTTTCAAAGTGGACGGCCAAGAATCAAGAGTTAGTGCTTCAAATTCATTAAATTCAATCGTATGATTTGGAATTTGCTCAACCAAATGACCGATAACCCGTTCCTCATAAAAAATTGGAGGTGCTCTCTTATCAATTATTATCCAAATTCAAAGATTTTTCAATCTCCGGATCGAATGGGACAAAAAACATTTTGTCACGTGTAAAACAACTTTGACTTTCAGGCTTCACAGATCTTTGGATGTGGCTAAACTTTGATACCAATTTGACACTTGATTGGATAGTAGATTGACATATCAAATATATTTTTTATTTCTATAAATTTTAAATTTCAATAGATATTAATTTCTAAGGTAAATTACACTTACAATCCCAATTCTTTCATATTTATAACAATATCATTCTCATTCAATTTTATTCGCATATATCATCCTCATTCTTTCATTAATTCGGACATATAGTCCCCAAATGGTCTTTTTGATGATTTTACTCCTAAGTTAAATAAATTAAAATAGAAAATATAATAGAAAAATTACAATTGTGGTCCTAACTTTTTTAAAATTGCAAATAAATAATAGACTTTTTATTTTTTAAATACAAATTTTCACTTAAAATAATGAAAAATGCGTTATCAAGTCCCAAACCTTCTAATCTGACACATACGTCTCTCAGTATATGTTTGCCGAAAGGACCTCTAGAGTCTTGATGGATTTCGTCTAAATATTTGTAGTTAACAAAAAATTAAACTCGTAACCTAAATTTGAATAATTTAACAAAGAAAAATAGTCTTTTCAGATTTTATTATTTAAAACAATTAAAACAAAATTAAAAAAAAAAAGTTATTCTTTTTCCCCACTTCACCCCACCCCTGTGACCAAATTGGGGGAGATTTTTCTCCCTGATTTTGGACCCAACTCTCCAGAGTTTGGGTCCGAAACTGGGGGGAAAAGTCCCAATCCGTTTCACGCAAAATCAAGGAGAATATCTCTTTGGTTTGGCAAAACCATATCTACGCATATCTGTTTCACACGAAATCAACTGATTGTCGGCCCAAACCCCAGTTGGGGAGGTGGGGTGGGGTGAATGACTCTTTTTTTTTAAATTTTTTTAATTGTTTTAAATAATAGAATGTGAATATACTATTTTGTCTTTATTAAATTAGTCAAATTTAAGTTATAAACTTTATTTTTTGTTAATTAACTTTTATACAAAATTCGTCTAGACTGCAAATGTCATTTCGGTTAACATAATTATTTGGACTTGATTACACATTTTTTTTATTAATTTAAGTGAAAATCTGAAAAAAAAAAAAAAAAAAAAGATTTAAGATTTATTTGCATTTTGAAAAAGTTAGTATCCCAATTGTAATTTTTTTATTATATATATTTTTTTCTTTTAAATTTAAGCTAAGGGCAAAATCATAAAAAATAACCATTTGAGGACTATCTGTGAGAATTAATGAAAGGATGCGAACAATATCTGCGAATAAAATTGAATATGGATGATATTGTTATAAAACTGAAAGAATGGGGACTATGAGTGTAATTCACCTTTAATAATATTACATATTGTTATAATTTTTTTTACAATAATAATACATAAGGAGATCAATATAATCTTATGTCTATTTTAATAATTGTATAAGAGCACAACAATAAAATATTTTTTTTACCTAATACTCAAATGCTGATTTTGAAAAATACAATAATTTTAAAACAAAAATTTACCAAACACTTAACCTATTCTTTATGCAGTTGATTATTCTTTTAACACAACTAAAATTAATTTTCTTAAAATCTACAACAATACCAAATTAATCTTAAAAAGTGAATAAACGATAAAAAGAACTTACCACCTAAGTAAAATGTCCAAGGGACGTATAAATCTCCACTCAAAAGGATTTAACAACGTACAGAGTTGGAGAAAATTCACCACTCTATAGAATCCACTAAAGAAATATAGACATTTCATAAGAATGACAAACACCTTTCAAATAAAGTAGATTAATATTGAAATACTCAAGTTCATCTTCAAAGCTTACAAGAGTATTGTTTAAATAGTCGAAACTTAGAATAATTCTCCAAGCATAGGTAAGTACCAGAGCGTTCTTTTAACATTTTTAAGACCTTGTAACGATTTGTAACTCAAAGTAACTTGCAATAAATCCAAACACGCAGAAATAAAAGATTAAACACAAGATATGGTGACCCAGTTCAGCCAAAAGGCCTAATATGGGAGGCTCAGTTGTGGCAGCCCACGCACGAAAGATTTCACTATAACCGAATCGAACAGTTCGAATACAACAAAGATGACAAATCTTATCGATCTCGGCATAAACCAAGCGAAACATCGACTCTTTTAACCCACCAACACAAAAAGTACTTTCATCACTAACCCAAATAAAATACACGAATCTATTAGTTAGATTACATACTTTCTCGTCAAGAGAATAGGCGTCTTTCAAATTTAAAAGATTTTAGAGGTGAAAATAGAAAAAGAGAATGAGGATTTCCCTTGAACCCTAACTCGAAAAGGGAAGAAGATGAAGAGCGAGACGAGAGAGAATTTCGCGTAAGAAGTAAAACTAACTCATCTCGTGAATGAAACTGCTCACGTCCATTTATATCAGAAGTCAGTGGAGTCCAGGTGTCACGGTTTCATTTGTAAGGTGATTAGCTGAACAATTCACAAAGCGCTTCCAAGACAAAAATACGCTTTCATCAATGACCACATTTTATCCTTCAATCTTCACCTTGGTTCATAGACTGAAAGCTCCTCAACTCGGTTATGTAAATCTTCTTTCATGCAAGACCACTCCTCAATATCATCATAGCCTAGTACCTGCAAAAAGTTCAACCATTATCAATATGTAAAAACTTTAAACAACTTGTAAATTTACTTACACTTAATGTTTTTGTTCCCATATCTGCTGGATTATGATCAGTAGATATCTTTTCCAAACTTATTTCCTTATTTATAAGTTTTTCTCTAAATGGAACTTAAAATCTATATGTTTGGTTCTTTCATGATATATGGGATTTACGCTTTCGGATATAAGGCACTTTGACTATCGTAAAAAATGCAAACTTTTCATTTAACAAGTTTAATTCAAACAAAGAAATTTTGTAACCAAATGCCTTCCATAACAGACTTGAGATAATACAATGTATTCAACCCGATTACTAGATAAAGCAACAATGGATCAAGTCGAGATTTCCAACTTATCTGATTTCCCCTAAGGTAAAGTAATATGCGCTTATTGATTTTCGATTATCCTTATTAGCCGCAAAAAATCGAATCTACAAAACCAATCAAATTTAAAACTTTACTTCTATGTTCATAAGTCGACCAGACATCGGAACCTTTATATATCTTAGCAACCATTTGAGAGTCGCCTAATGTGACTTACCAGGATCCGCCATGAACTTTCTTGAGAAACTTATAGCATAAGAAAGATCGGGCCTTGTACTAACCATAGAATACATAATGGATCCAATGGCATTAGCATAAGGTATTTTATTCATTTCAATTCTTTCTTCTTCAGTCTTAGGAGACTGATTGCTGGACAACATAAAATGAGAAGCAAGAAGCATATTTACAGATTTAGAATCTTTCATACCAAATTTGCTAACTAATTTTTCTAAGTAATGAGACTGAGAAAGAATTAGTTTAGTTACAGATCTTTTCCTGGTGATAATCATGCCTAACATTCTTTTTGCAGGACCCAAGTCCTTCATATCAAATTCAGACTTCAGAGTTTCTTTAATGCTATTGATTTCAGACAACTTTGGACTAATTAGAAGCATATCATCCACATAAAGAATTAAGAAAACTTCAGAACCTTTAGTTGTAACCTTATTATAAAGACAACTATCATAACTACTTCTTTTGAAACCAATTTTTAGAACAAAAGTATCAAACCCGATATACCACCTTCGCTCGGGAGCTTGCTTAAGTCCATAGAGGACTTTTTCAAAAGATGACCAATTCCTTTTTACCTTTAACTTCAAAACCGGGGGGTTTGAGACATATGGATTATTTCATCTAAATCACCATGTAAGAATGCGGTTCTTACATCCATTTGCTCTAGTTCCCAATCAAATTGAGCAACCAAGGCAAGCATAAGTCTCATAGTTTTATACTTCACTACTGGTGAAAAAACTTCATTATAATCCACTCCCTCTCTTTGAGTAAAGCCCTTTGCAACTAATCTAGCTTTGAACATAATTGGTTCACTGGAATTTGACTCTTCTTTTATTTTAAACACCCATTTACAGCTAACAACCTTTTGAGATTTTTCTTTATTAACAAGAATCCAAGTGTTATTTCTATGAAGAGAGGACATTTCCTCTTTTATAGCTTTTAACCAAGAAGCAGAATCTTTACTACACATTGTTTCTTCATAGGTAATAGGCTCAGAATTTTCAATTTCTTTTCCAGTAAGTAAAAGAAAATTCATTAATCCTTCAGTTGTATATCTAGGATTTGGTTTTATAACCCTCATATTCCTATCTCTTGTTAATTGGTAATCATCTAAGGTTGTTTCTTCTTGCTCTATGCCATCAGACTCCGAATTTGAAATTACTTCACCTATATCGCTTATATCATGTAAGTTTTCGGTGTAGTATCTCTTATTTCACCTTGATCGAGGTTCAGGAATATAATCATCAGATTCTAAAGGCTTTACCTTAATCTGATTATCATCTTTTATAACAGTAGTTCCCTCCTTAATTTCTGATTCAAGACATGGCATTTCTAGTTCATTAAAGATAACATCCCTACTGATTATTATCTTAACCCCTTTTTCCCCTTTTACCCACAATCTAAAACCTTTTACCCCATCAGGGTAACCTAAGAAAACACACTTTTTTGCTCTAGGATCTAGTTTTCCTTCTTTTTGGTGAGCATATACAGTACAACCAAAAATTTTTAGGTAAGAGAGATCAGGGGGTTTTTCTTTCCACAATTCTTCAGGAGTTTTAGACTGTATAGCACTGGAAGGACATCTGTTTATTAGAAACACAGCAGTAGCCACTGCCTCACCCCAAAAACCTTTAGGGACACCAAAACTAATTAGTAAACATCTAACTTTGTTCATTATGGTCCTTCATTCTTTCAGCAACTCCATTTTGCTGAGGAGTGAACCTAACAGATTTATGTCTTAAGATTCCTTTATCTTTACAGAAATTATCAAAATCTTGGTTACAAAATTCTAAGCCATTGTCAGTCCTAAGAATTTTAACCTTCCTTTCAGTTTGATTTTCTGTTAATTTTACCTATTCTTTAAATTTCTGAAAAGCCTCACTCTTTGCCCTTAGGAAATAGATCCAGGTTTTCCTAGTATAATCATCTACAATTGAGAGGAAATATTTATTTCCTCCATATGTGGGATTCTTTTCAGGACCCCAAAGATCAGAATGAATATACTCAAGAGGAGCTTTGGAGGAATGAGTACCAATCTTAAAACTTAACCTTGTTTGTTTACCTAGGATACAAGTTTCACAAAAAACAATTTTTGACACTTTATCCTTTCCAAGCAAACTTTGTTTGCTTAACAGAGATAGCCCATTCTCACTGATGTAGCCTAATCTTTTATGCCATAGATCTGTGTGATCAGATTCAGCATTACACAAGAGATTAGAGTCTCTTATTGCTGTTTGCCCAAGGAGAGTGTATAGTCTACCCTTTTTGACACATTTAAAGACTATTAAAGACCCAAGAATTAATTTCATGGTCCCATCTTAATTTTACACTCATAACCCTGATCATCAAGAGCTCCTAAGGATATTAAATTTCTTCTAAGACCAACTACATGTCTTACATCCTTAAGAGTTCTAGTAGTACCATCATGTAACTCTAACTGTATGGTTCCTATTCCAACTATAGGACAAGTTTGGTTGTTTCCCATATAGGCATCCCCACCTTCACATTTTTCGTAACAACTAAAGGCATTTTTATCAGGATACATATGATATAAACAACCAGAATCAAGAATCCAATCGATTCACACCGATAATCGAAACAAAGACACACACTTGCACATCATCAGTAATATTTGCTTGATTTTCAGAATTTGTACTATCTGTATCTTTATTTTTCCTTTTAAAATCATAGCAATCTCTTTTAAAATGTCCAAGTTTTCCACAGTGATAACATTTTTTACCACTTTTGGACTTGGACCTAGATTTTCCTTTTCTTTTCCCCTTTTGATTCTGATTATAGTAATCTCTTTTTTCAGTTCTTCATCTTACAAACAAATTTTCTTCCTTATTTGAGTGCCTGTTATCTTGTTTGACTTCTAATTCTTTAGATCTTAAGGCATCAACTATAATGGAAATGGACAGATTATCTCTACCATATTTTATCACATTTTTCACTTCTTTAAAGTGATCAGGCAGAGAATTTAACAAAATAACAGACAAATCTTCATCATCAAACTTTTTATCAACAATAGACAAATTTTGTACAAGTTTATTGAAATCATCAAGATTTATATCAAGATCCTTAGAAGGATCCATTTTGAAACTAAAGAGTTTTTCAAGAAGATAAACCATATTAGGCAAGGTTTTAATCATAAACAAATCATCTAATCTTTTCTAAAGTTCCACAACTGTTTTTTGTTCAGTGACTTGTCTCAACACATTATCAGTTAAATGCAGAAAAATTGAACTATAAGCAATTTCATTCATTTCAAGTATAGCATCTGGTTTTGCTTTGAGGGTTTCTGAGTACCCTTCAGGGTCCTCTAAAGCTTTAGAGACCCTTTGTTGTACCAGAATGACCTTCATCTTTTGTTTCCACAGTGAGAAATCCCCCTTTCCATCGAACTTTTCAAGTTCGACCTTGAACCTATGATGATTCTCGTAAAGGGTGGATTCTTGGAAACCCTAGAATTTCTAGTCAAATTTTATATATATAAAAAGAATCAACAATCTAGATATGAAAGCCTTTCAGAAAGACAGAGTAATCACAGCATGCGGATTAAGGGTTTCAAGGTAAGTGGTCAAAAAATACAAAGGATTTCAACTATAGCGTATACACAACAAAAGATGCAGATATAGTCAAGATAACCTTCAATAAGTAAAAGATCTAAAAGATCTTTTAGTAAAAAATGGACAGATTTTACCATAAACTCCAAGAAGCTGCTTTAACTCCTACAAGTAACAGAAAAAACCCGATTAGTATTTTAACACAAAACACAAAAACACCAGATTCAGTTACCCAAAATCTATGTTCTTTAGGGTCTTTGCAGAACCAAGAACCCTAGATCTTGTATCGTTTGTTAAAGTGAGCCCTAGAACAAGGCTCTGATACCACTGTAACGATTTGTAACTCAAAGTAACTTGCAATAAATCCAAACACGCATAAATAAAAGATTAAACACAAGATATGGTGACCCAGTTCAGCCAAAAGGCCTAATCTGGGAGGCTCAGTTGAGGCAGCCCATGCACGAAAGATTTCACTATAACCGAATCGGAACAGTTCAGAATACAACAAAGATGACAAATCTTATCAGATCTGGCATAAACCAAGCGAAACATCAGCTCTTTTAACCCACCAACACAAAGTACTGTTCATCACTAACCTAGCGAAAATACACGAATCTATTAGTTAGATTCTGTACTTTCTCGTCAAGAGAATAGGCGTCTTTCAGCTCCAAAGACTTTAGAGGTGAAAATAGAAAAAGAGAATGATGATTTCCCTTGAACCCTAACTCAGAAAAGGGAAGAAGATGAAGAGCAGAGACGAGAGAGAATTTCGGCAGAAGAAGTAAAACCAACTCGTCTGTGAATGAAACTGTTCATGTCCATTTATATCAGAAGTCAGTGGAGTCCAGGTGTCACGCTTTCATTTGTAAGGTGATTAGCTGAACAATTCACAAAGCGCTTCCAAGACAAAAACACGCTTTCATCAATGACCACATTTTATCCTTCAAACCTAATTAACTAAAAGAGATGAATTCTATATGACAAATGCATGCATATAGAACAAGAGAACAAATGAACTTCATTGGTAACACTCTAAGAAAATGAAAAGATTAAATTTCTTCTATTTTTGAGTAGCATGGGAAGCTGACTAATCTTGAAAAAAGAAACCATAACTTTCCATAGAAAAGATTAATTTGAGATTCATAAAATACATTGGAATCGGGATTTCATAAACTCTATCGATTTATTATTTTTCTAGTAAAAGTCTATGCATCAATACCATAATTAAATTTAATGTGACCAAAAATTCTGCAAACCTTGAAACTAGTTAGAATATTGATGAGAGAAAATTTGAGTTATCATTTTTTTGATGTTGGTACTTGATAGGGATGGCCAAAAATCATCACCACCAACCAAATTTTGCCTCTCGTCCTCCGTTAGTAATCTGGGATAGGGTCGGGATGATGGTCACCGCTCAAATTCTCTGAACCTATTTCTGAATCTTTTTTTTTTTTCGTTTTATTTTTATATTTTAAAATTTAAATCGTATTTTAAAAATATAAAAATATAAAGAATTAATTATTTAATTAACAGGCAATAAATGAAGATTTTTCAATCCCTACTCCGACCCGCCTCCTAAAAATCTCCAATAGGACGTGGATGGTAATGACCGTCCTGGCCCAACCTCATTTTGTTGTCATCTCTTGTTTTTTATGACACTCATGTCACACTGGCTAGAGAATGTTCATATGATATAGATGGCTATGGATTCCCTATCAAATAGTTTGTTAACGTGATATCTAGGTCATATTTAAATACCACTAAATTTGATATTTTCCAATATCAACCTTATTGGATATTATTACATGACAAGCATGTTAGAATTTCTTTCCTCGATTGGTAATTTGAAGTCTTGTTGTTTAAAATCTTGGTACAAACTTGAAATGGAAAGTGTAGACTCGAAGTCACTAAATTATGTCTTATGGACTAAGTTGATATTTAACCTTTCATTTTAGATATTTAAATCTTCAATGTTTAACTTTCACATTGCACAGTGAATGATTCACGTCCAATTTATAGTTAAATAGCACACACATATATCATAATCAAATGAACAATTAGGGAGCAACTTACTACAAAATAGAAAGAACCTCCTCTACAATTTTCTAATTATAGAAAACCATATTTATGGGCACAAACGTGTGTGCTTTGAGTAGTTCACAAAAGAGGAAATGAGTTTTGAGGGAGAAAAGATGTGAAATAAAAAGTCTTTTGCAGTAAATGTATTTTAGTGTTTCATTTATCTCTTATGAATAAACAAGAAAATGAAATATACCAATAATTATTGCTTTTCATTTATGCCTAACAATAAAAAATTCCTTAATCCTTATCAAACAAGGACAGATGTGTTTGGAGACAAGAACATGGGACCCTCAGCAGTGTGAAAACCTTTCTTAGAAATAGAATGTCAGCAAAAGGGCAAATTGGATTTTGGGAGAATTAAACGCCTTCTGATAGGCCTTTTCCTCCATCATTCAATCAAATCTCAAAGGGTGTCTTTGTTCTCATTCGATTTTTCTGGTGATCGTGTAGACTGGTATGAAATGTTGCAAACTATCTTGACTTTAATCTTTATGGGTGGTTGTAGCTTACCTATATATGTTTATGATTTGATTCTGTTTATAGGGTCTCTTTCTGTTAATCAATTTGTTGTCAGATGGTGAATTGATGTTATAATTGTTCTTCTGTAATCATTTTATTGAGTAATATCTATAAAAACCCAGTATTTTTTTTTTATTATAAGGTGAAGGATTTGTATGAATGTAATGGGCATATCCTAAAAAAAGCAATTCTAATGCAAAATCAAAATACTCAGAGGGTACGATGAGCCATGGTTTTGAATATTGGTTGGTTTGAGTTATTTGTCATGGATTTATTAGGATTAATCTCCTTTACCAATATCAGCTGTGGCCTGCGGATCACCTGCGGGCTAATTTTTTTGGAAAATGTATGAACAATTACCCACAACGTGAATACACATGTACCTAGATGCATGTATAAACCTTTGCAGGCATTTTTCATGTGGGTTCATTCTTTCTCTACTAGTACGTGGGCACACTCTTGGCACTTTTCTTTCAATTCATTTTGGGGGATTGCAGTTCTCATCAAGTATAGGAACAGAGCTCAACCAGATCAAAATCTTAAGTGATGTGGTCTATTTACAATGCCAGGATCCACTTTCAGTGCCATAGCATTGTTGATTCTTGCACAATCACAGCCTGAATGTGTGGACACTGTCGTAGTTGCAACCAAATACAAGTAAAGAGTTGCATTTTTTGGATCTGAAGAAGAAGAAGATCTTCTGTTATTGCAAGAACATTAGAAGCTGTTTGGACTATTCTGGACTAAAATATTAATATACACGGAGATGTGGTCTTTGTATCTTCTTGCAAACAAATTTTTGAAAACAGATGAAGGAAATAATGAAGGATCTGCTGGAAATCCTTTGAAACTCGTTGAACCCTACCAAATCAAACAGTCATCAAGTAAAGATGAAAGCTATGGTGCAATTTTGTCCTGTTTCATTGAGGTGAGTCCCATTTTTATACCAATAGCCTTGACATTTCAGCATTATCTTCACCAGGTGCTTCTGAGCTCACGTAGAGCTGCACTACTTTAAGTATTATCTTGGATTTTGTTGTATATACTTTGATTCTTTCTGAATCAGTTGATGTATTTTTTTGATTCTAGGTGCCTCATATAAACCAACTACGCACGTGGGACTGCGGCCTTGCTTGTGTTCTTATGGTTTTGAGAACTCTTGGCATCTATAACTGCAATATTCAGGAACTGGGGAAGCTGTGCTCTACGACAAGGTACTTTATTCTTCTGGAAGCTCTAAAGCTCTCATTATACTAATTTCTATGTAAAAATTCCTTTGTTGTGTTTTATGTAGAGTGGACTCTATCTTTCTTTACCTTTTTCCTTCTTACCTTGATATAAGAGTTTTACATGTCCTCATGTTAAGATTGAGTACTTTCAGTGTGACAAATATTGTGATATAAATCTAGAGCACATGATCAATAATTTGAATTAATGACATGAAGGTCCCCGTAACTTGCTTCTGGTTTTCTCGCTTAAAGAGTTAATCACGATAAACAAAGAATAATCAATAACATATTTCTCCTGGGATCATCATGCTTAGATATGTTTTTGGGTTACAAGCGATGTTGATCTGGTTTTAAAATCTAAACATAGCCACAGACTAATTTAATTTTTAGTTTGGAGAATAAAAGAATGCACTCTAGATTTTTTTTCCTTATTGATCTGTGTCTGTCTGGGAATATCAATGTTGCTCCTTGCCTCCTTATATTCAACCAACAAGCAATTCTTTTGTTCCTTTAAAGTAAAATTGCCATTGGATTCAGTGTCAACCTGTCTTAACGGAACCGAGAACCAAGGGAGTTTGATAGTTACTCCTTTTCTTGGGAGTAAGTTTTTGAAATTTGTCAATTTCTTTTCAATTTTTTAAAATGCATATGCTACAGTTTAGCAAGTAATGCAAGCAAATTTGGCTTAAAAGATTTTATCTATTCTCTCTTAAACGATTGCATATCCCAATCAGGATCTCTTGTAATCTTTTTGTTCAATTTTCTGAAACTAGGAACTTTCTCTCCAGCCAACGTGCAAATCGATGCGAATGCCGCATGAAAATATGATGAAGTCATAGGCCAGAGCCCTCCTGACCCCTCAATTTAAATTTTCATGTATGAACAAAATGCTTTTATTAATGTAATAGCAAAATAATAATAATAATAATAATAATAAAGAAAAGTTGTAGTTTGTACGTTTGGCTACTGTTTCTTGCATGTAATTGCTAGGTATTTGCCTTTTCCTGAATTCTTTTGTGCTTGTAATTTGTCTATGGAAAATGGCAGCAAGCTTATCTTTTACAGGCTACTGGTAAGCTGCATGCAAGTTTTTTCTACGGTGGTTCTAACGACAGTAATGATGAAGTTATGCAAAACATTTACTGATGTGAAATTTTTTTCTGATAGCCTTTTTCATGCTGTTTGTGTTGCAGTATTTGGACGGTTGATTTAGCGTATTTGCTGCAGAAGTTTTCTGTAAGATTTTCCTACTGTACAGTAACCTTAGGAGCCAACCCGAATTTTTATGTGGAGACATTTTACAAGGTGAGGTTTTGTTTCATCAATAGTCTAACTTATGTGTTTGCTTTGTGAGTTACGTTCTCTTGATTAATGCACTTAACATTGGATCATCTCGGTGCCCTATCGACTCCTTAGATGACATTGTACTTGTAATCGTAAATCCTAGAGCCCTTCTGTATTCATTTTATCTGGCATCCTGACATGCTTGGTTTGCCAGTAGTTATGTAAATGTGGCATATGTTAGATATATGGTGCCAGATGGGAACAACAAATAGGAAAGGATAATTAGCACAAAACGTCCCTACCTATTGAGGTTATTGTGCAAATCGTCCATACCTTCTAAATTTTCGCATTTTCACCCTCACCTACTCAATTTCTTGTGCAAAACGTTATTATGTCCAAAAAGCTGCCGTTATCTCACTTTACCAACACAATTCGTGACACAACTTAAAGGTAAGTTAGTCCAACAACATTGTTTCAGCTCTAATTTCAGCTCTAGTCCCAAAGATTCGGAAAAGAAGAAGCGGTGGACCAACCAAATTTTAGAAGTCGAGCCGAGTGGTGAAGGTGAATGGTGCTTTTTGTTTGGAGTCGGAGCATTGGACAGAGTATGGGTGGGTGGTGAAAAAAACGGAGATGGTGAAGGGACATTGTACTTCTTGTTTGGAATCGGAGCTGGATGAGAAGATTCAATTTGTGGTGGTGCCGCTTTTTGTGTTGGGATTGGAGAATAGATTAGAACTGTTGTCGGCGGGAAGACCACTGACTGTAGAGATGGGGGGAAGCCGATTGGCATCGGAAGTGAAGTTTGAGTAGAAACAGTCAGTGAATGGCTCACTAGGGCGGAAACAGGAGCAGGACAATGGAGCCGCAATGGAAATAGTTGGTGGCAAGTTTACCGGCGCGGACAATGGAGTAGGATTGGAAGCAGCTGGTGGCAAGATTATTGACGTTGATACGGAACCCGATATGTAAAATAGTGTATGGAGAACTTACCGGCGCTAAAATTGGAGCTGAAAAAATGTTTGTGGACTAATTTACTCTCAAGTTGTATCACGAATCGTGTTTGTAAGGTGAGTTAACGGCGGTTTTTTGGACGGAAGGACGTTTTGCGAGAAATTGAGTAAGCAAGGGTGAAAATGTCAAAATTTAGAAGGCAGGGGCGTTTTGCACAATAACCTCAATAAGTAGGGACATTTTGTGCCAATTTCCTAATAGGAAATTGTAGAACTTTAGTATGTAAGCTTTTGTTCTTTTGGTTCTTCATTTCTTTTATAAGGATGACTTGTGATGAGGTAGAGGTTTGCCGATTTATAGAGTACTTCTCAATGAATAACACGACATGGATAAATTAATCCACTGCAAGGAGTTAGTATTTCGGCATTGAGGAGTTGATTTTGATTAATATGTTTTCTGCACATCATTTAATTATTTCTTTTTCGTTTCAATTTTTTCATATCCTTGCTGTGAAATCAAGCTTTGTAAATGTTTGTGATCCTTTATGATTCTGAGTTGTGTTTACTAGAGATCTGCACTCTTCTTTTACCAATTATCTAATTTATCTGGCGACTTTTAATACCAAATACTAGTATATTGCAGGAGCAATTGCCTAATGATCTAGTTCGAGTAAATATGTTATTTCAAGAAGCTCGTGAAGCTGGAATCAATATAGAGGTATAATCTACGTACTATGGTTGGCCCTTGATTCTTTATCAAGCGAGTTCTCTGACGTGGTTGCAGCCACCGGTCTAGGCTATGTTGTTTGATGCCACTGCATGTGAAATAGGACTTTGAAGCGATCTTCTCTAGGTTAGCATTGAAAACCTGTAACTACAGTAATTATATCAGCATGACTGTTAAAACACTTATTGTTTATAAATAAACATTCGACTTATAGTAGCTAACTTATATCTCATCGTCTCAGTAAAACAAATTCAATCTTGAAAGAATACGTCAAGCATTAAAAACGACCTTATGGCATTCAAAAGAATTTCCCTTGATAAAATATAAAGATCAATAACAGTAGACACCCATGTGGTTGGGAGATTCTAGTGTGGAGTTTAGTTGACCAGGGGTTAATTTCTGATATCATTTAAAATTTATCAAGTAGTCACTGAGGTAAACGTGAATCCTGTTAGCCATGTAAATTAATGCTGACATTTTTTCTGTATAATTGGGAATCACTTGGAGTGGAAGGTTCAAGGAGGGTAGTTTATAATTGACTACATAAGGCATCCGGAATCTTGACAAATCTAGTATTAGTTCTAACATCAATTTTGACTTTCAGTTGGCCAACAAGTGAAATGTGATTCTACATGTTGAAGTATAGTTTCCTATGTTTTATTTATTTGTTTGTTTTATTATAATGGTTAAATACACACGCTTTGGTCAATATGCCGCTTGGTGTGAAATTATGTTTTTCGAAACAAGTTTTGTAATCAACAAAGTTGTCCTGTGTCTTACAGTTAACTTTTGAGCTTTCTATTATCCCTTTTATGATTCCAAAAATACCAATATAGTTAATGTTATTCATGTTGACTGTCCTTCAGATAATCTGGAAATGCAATTGCTAAACATGTTTGTTATTCCTGTCGGTCTGCGTCTTACAGTTTTTAATATTAAAAAGAAACATACGTGCTAAAATTTTAATGCAATTGCTAATCTCTGATGTTGTTTGGGACACCCCGGGCGCCGGGCGGGGGAGGGGTGGGAATGGGGGAGTTCTAAGTGGGACAATTCGGGAAAATTAGAATCAAATACATAAGTTCTGTATAGTGCTTAAGAAAACTTGGGGAGAGAGACCCACCCACGTATGATGACATATGGTGTGGTTGGTAGTCTTTATGATATTATACTCTTAACTCTATTGTTTACCATGCCTTGCCCATTTTAACATGAGACAACACGGGATATGTGCTTATTTTCATAGAAATGCATGATACTCCCCACTATTAGCAACCTAATATAATCTCCTTGTTCTATTTTTGTCACTAATATGTTCATATCCACCTCCCGAGATCCTTTTTGGCCATTTTATATCAAAGACAAACTGTTGAGTCCTCTTATGCTTAAATTTAAACTTGGAAGTTGTGGTAGAAATATAATTTTTACATCGGATCACTTATCTACTACCACATGCAAATGGCCATTGTTCTAGATTTACTAACTTGAAGTATATCTTGTACATATCCCAATAAATGAACCACACTACTACTTGTTAAGAGAGTAACTAAGAATGCTTTCTGTTTGTATCATTTCTGAGTAATCCTGCAAGCATATTCATTTTCTCAGTCTTACTACAAGTTTTCCCTATTGTCAGATACATGCACACCATTTTTATAGCATCCTAATATTACTCTATTAGTTATACAGACAATGCATCCACAAACCTGTAAGAAAGTAAAAAATGAGACCCATTTTGATCATCTATGCAGGTCCTAAATGTTGTCAATTGACATGTTTGACAACTATATTCACATGTACATGATCCCAGTAAAGCAACGATCTGACCTCATATTAATGGAAAATGTATCAAAATTACTTATATTCTTTTACGAGCCTTTTCTCTATTTTATTCTCCATTTTTTGGTTGGGGTAGAGACAAGAAAGACTCAATGCTCTGACTCCATTTTCTAATTGCTGGTCCTTTTCTATAAATAATTTGTATCTTAAGAAGCTTTTATAATTGTTTTCCTTTTCCTTTAAATGCTTCTGTAATATTTTTCATTAGGTATATTTTCTGTCTGGAGTGGCCAAATTTCTCCCCCTTCCCTGAGGTTAACTCTTAAATATTATTTTATGAATATTTGGGTGGTTTGGAATAAAGCTTTCACTTAATCTCTTATTCATTTTGTTAAATTATATCCTTACTATATCAATTTAGTGTATGACACAATTCATCTTCTTCACAGTGCAGATCTGTTAGTGCAGACGAAATTTCTGAGCTCATCTTATCTGGAAATTATATTGCTATTGCTTTAGTTGACCAGTACAAACTAAGGTATGTTTGTTTTATCTATTTTCCAATTAGAGTGGCCTTTTTATTTTTAATTTGTTATTTTTTTTTTTACATGTGTGCAATCTTCATTTATGGATTCCATATTCATAAGGTTGCACATATATCTTAATAAATCTCCTCAATATTAAATGCTCCATTTTGTGCCCTATGGTTATCAAATTTAAATTTTAATTGTTCCCATTTTTCATGGAAGCAGTCGTTCATGGCTGGAGGATGTTTACATCTCTGACTTCTATAGTGGCAGCCCTGGCTACACTGGTGAGGAATGAAGTTTGTCTTGTATGGTTTTGCTCTTAAATCAAATAGCAACTTGATGGTGCAATGTCCGATGTCTGTGTCTGTGTTATTATTATTTCCATGATGTTGTGTCATCTTTGGTTTAAATTTATTTCTGAGTGCTGTTTCTTATCTTACCCTAACTTGGACTATTGCCTTCTCAGGTCATTATGTCATTATATGTGGTTATGATGCTGTTACAAATGAGTTTGAAATTCGAGATCCCGCCAGTTCAAGGTTCTATATGATACCTGCATTTGCTGCGTGAATTCGAAAATTGATGCACACATATATTATAAAGCTAGTCATTCATATCAAACTGTATGTCTAATCAAATTTTTCTTTGGAAGAGTAGAAAGATCCCCATTTTGATTTGCTTGTATGGTCGAATAAATAAGCTTTGACCACATCTGACCAGTTCCTAATGGAATATCATCTTTGTTGGACCTATGGTTAATTTTCGAGTCAACTTGTTTCACAAAGTCTTGTCATGTGTGTATATACGCTTGTTGACGCTCAATTAACCCTAGAAGTTTTGCAGGCAATTTGAGAGGGTCACGTCGTCGTGTTTAGAAGAATCCCGCAAATCCTTCGGTACTGATGAGGATATTCTTCTGGTAATTTTTCAATCTATATGGCTCATTTTTTTGCAGTGACACCAGTAAGATTGATTGCCTGCTAACATGTGTGAAATGTATAGACATCAATATTTTTAAGTAACTTATTGCTTTCTGATTACTCATGATCCAAATCATTCTTCACACGATTACAGGTGCTTATATATATAAAACTAAAGTCACAGTGAAATAAGTCAAAGTCATGGCCTGTCAAAACAGTTGGTGTAAATGGAAACCCAAAAACACATCTTATTGCTGAAATTTGCAGCAAAAAATACATATATTGTCTCTTTATGGAGTTTATGCTGCCTTGAGGTTAGCTCTGTGCGAATAATTTGCTAATGATAAAATGATGGATTCGGCAATCCAGATACCTAGGCAAAAGAAACTGTCTAAATTCAAATATTGTGAGTGATATAGGGGAGAAAATAATTCATTTTCTGTAGGAGGAGACTTCACAGGCCTACTTACAAAATATGGAAGACGATTCCATGTCAATACATGTTACTCTCGAGGTGTCAAGGCCAGAGATGGTCACCTAGCACTAGCACTTGCCACTTATGCTGAAAGGAAATATGGGGCCACCGAGTTGCTGGTGGTTCTTAAAATGGACTCTTGTGCGACAAGTTTTCCATAATTGACAAGACAAGATCCCCCGGTCTTCATATTATGAGTCCTATTTCTTAGTCACTAACGGATTTCTATTGGATAGCAACAAAATTTGAGCCACCTAACTACTTATGCTAACTCATTCTTCTCACATCTTAGCACTTAGTGCTTGGCTTTCAGCCCAAATGTGGCACATGGAGGCTAGCTTATTTTGTTTGATCTATTCACACAATTGAATTAACTAGTTATAGTAACCTATGATGCATGTCCCAGTAAATCGGCCAAGTGAGCATCTTCCCATGTGGAAACATCTAATAGGATTAATATTGAATACGAACTGAAACATCTCTTTTCTTTTCGTAGCTGAACTATATCCCATAGCTATAAATTGCCTTGAAATGAAGGTATTGGAGGTTTTTAGTGCATGAGCTTTTTGTTGATGCTTAGGATGCAAGTTCCATCTAAACTCTACCCTTCATTGAACTTGAAAGGGACGATATGTGAAACTTTGTAGATGTGGGGTTGGCCTCTGTCCCATCAATAGCTCAAATTCTGTGATTACAATGGTGCTTCAGGTTGTCCTTTGAGAGAATCTTGTCCAGGTGGCAAGGAAGGAAGAATTGAGACTTCTGTTGTTGCAAAATTGACACCTTTGGAAAGACTAGGGCACTGATTTTTAATTCATTCCAAAATACATTCTCAATGCTTGCAAGGCAGCATCTATTGGGAATAGGTTGAATATATACTGCAGCTATAATCTACGCCAGCACAGATACACTGTGTTTGCTTAATTTATCTGTTTTCATTTTCATGATCACCACGGGAGCATCATACAAGCCTTTCTTAAGTGCTGACGTTGGACAGCATCTGCTTTTGTTTGAGAGCTTTTGTCCCCTTCAACATTGATCCCCAAATAACAGGCCCTATTGGTTGTGCCCTTACAGTGATCTTGTCCACTTTCTATATTTCAGCGAGCCTAGCCTACTTCCGTAAAGTGTACTCTAATTGGTATAAGTTAAGGCACTGAAATTTAAACTTAACCCTAAATGCAAAAGCACATTCTTTGGTTGAATATGCGTCCATTTGATCGCTAGCTGGATTGGCCTTCTGTTCATGGCAAATGAATGAGGTGGCTATATGAGAGTATGTTTGGTAAAGATTTTTATAGATTATAAGCAGTGAGTTCTACGAAATGTGTAGATAAAAAGTGGATAAAAGTTGTGGGTCGTACAAAATGTGTGGATGAAAATGATGTTTAATTGGCTTATAAGCACACACAAACATACTCTGTATCTCTAAGACAATAGGAGAATAGAAAATTCGAATATTATTTCATATCTTATATTTGGAGACCAAATTTTGTTGGAATGTTTATGCTTAGGGAAGAGGGGTCTTCTCATTTTGTTTCATATTTTGTGCCGGTAAATAACAAGATTCATATTACTGGTCAGTTCCCATTACCGTCTAATTGTAGGGAGAGTTACACCCTCCGTTCTGTTATGAATGATCTTTTGCAATGTATTCAGGAATGACCATTGATGAATACTATCAGCATGCGATCATCAACCTCCTCCTCATTTGTGTTTGTTTCTGATTTGTGTTTTCTTGGTAAAACAAAGTGATAGTTTGATGGAACAAATTCATTTGCCACAGCTGCCTCTTCTATGAAACTGGGAAGATGGCATTTTTGCTGAGAACCGTGAAAATTTATGAGCCGATGCTCTAATGAAAGTTTTGTTCTAATTGCAGATATCCCTGGAGAAAGAAGAGAATCAACAAAACACCTCAGAACCGATATCTTTGTGTAATTGTTGAACTTATGTGATCAGAGAACCATTTTTACCCTCATTTGTTGCACATACCTACAGTTCGCTTGTTGTACATGGCTGTAAATTATCGTATATGAAGTGATACTTTGGTGGGTATAGTTGTCACTCATCCAAATCGAACATCCTCAATTACTGTAATTGGATGGTTGTACTACACCTATAACTGTTAATTTATGAGTACATAAATGTTTTATGGGTTCATATTGGTGTTTAGTTCACTTGAAGGTCTGGAACTTTTTGCCTCTATATACTCTTGAGCATATTTTTTTCTGAAGAAAAATTCCAATGCTAACAAGTTACTGCGATATTTAAATTTGTTTCGATTTTCCACATGCAGAATAGTAGCAATAGACAGAATTGGGAAGTAAAAATTGTTACGAGCATATGAGCAGAATTCACCCTTAAAACGATAATTATAAGTGATCGTTACTTGACATTTTGTTATGATTAAAGAAATATTTTTACTAACAAAATTTACATTTATAAAAAGTAATTTCTAATTTAATTTAAAGAAAAGTAACTTAATAAAAATGTATAAGTCTATTCAAATTTTTGTAAAAAGACATAAAAAATAATTAAAATCAACAAAAAGTATTATTTAATTGATAAAATCTCCAAATAATATCTAAATAAATGGTGGATTCGTTAAGATGTGCTACATTAATCAAATAAATTTGAATTTATGCAACGTTAACCCATAGCTACTTGACTATGACCATAAATTATGTTCAGAATTCAAAGTTTTATTTTACAATTAATGAGATGCATAACTGACTTTTCAAAATTTGTTAAAAAGTTAAAACAAATAAATTTACTTAAAAGTAATTTTTTTCAAAACCATCCAAATAATTATAAACAATGGTAAATTAGGGTTGGGCTCCACAACCTATCACGTGGTATGATAATAAGTCACAATCTTCAAAAATAATGTTATGAGTTATCACTAGAACGAAACCGTCAATCTAAACGTTCAAATATCATACGAATTTCACACAACTCACAACTACAGGGCAAAACTATTAGACCACTTAACATTTATCTCCAATTTAATTGAACGTTGAATGTAATTTTAATGTCTAATTGACAATTTTTGTCAGGTAGATACCTAAATTCAAAGATTTAAATAAATTGGAATCCAAGACTTCACTTTTGGAGGGAATCATATGAAATGCCTTCTTATTTTATTTAATTTTTTGAAAAATAACACAAAAGCAAACGATGACTTTGTATATGCCAAACATGTATTGCAGATTTGCAGGGGTGGAAATATGTTTCAACCGCATTACCACCGTTTCATTTCTTGAATAAATTAAGACCAAAAGAAATGTAAAATAATAAAATAAAATATGCTGTTTTTTGTGCGTAATTTGAATAGAATTTGGGCCATACACTCTACTCCCTCTTTGCAAATTCAAAACCAAATTGAAATCCAAATTGATTTGATTTTTGAATTTGTTGTCTGAAAATGACCATAAAACCTTAATAAAAGCAAACCCCCGTCAACAACATTCTTCCCACTTCTCTCTCTATCTCTATCCCATCCTTTCACTTTTTCTCTCTCTTCTTTTCCTTTGGGTCCCTTCTCTCTGCCATGCCTGCAAAATACTCACTTCACACTTATTATTATATCTTCCTCGACCAGCAACCATAACTCAATACACACACAAACGCACTCAAAACCATCATCCTTCTATTTCTCTTTTTCTGTTCCTAAAATGGCTGATGGGCTTCAAGGACCAGAGTTTTGGTTGCCGTCGGAGTTCCTCACTGACGAGGATTTTGTCATGGAGAAGGAGAAATTCAACAAGAAAACTGAGTCAGTTTCCGAGTTCTGCTTCCCCACTGAATTTCCTTACGATTTTGGCAGCTATGCAGTAGGTTCACCCGAAACAGAGAGTGATGACGAAGACTTACTCGCCGCGTTAACTCGCTCCTCTTTCTATCCAAGTCACCATCATCTCAACCCCACCAAGCCTCAAAATCTTGAGGTTCCATTTCTTGTAACTTATCTTTCTTTATTTCTCTTTACCTTACTTTTACATTTTCTTATGTATTTCTTGTTTGCATGTTTCATTTTCTAGAAGGGTTGGATGATGTCCGGTTCCCCACAGTCAACGCTGATCCAGGTGGGGAGCTGGTCGGGTCGTAGCACCGGCGGGTCGAACAACGGAAGCCCTAATGGCCCATCTCAGGTACCGTCCCCTCCAACGACGCCGTTTGGGATTAAGAACAACAGGCCAAGGGACCTGATTTACCATCCCGCCGTTCAAGTGCCAAAACACAAACTAAACGGCGGTGATACCCTTCCGGGTCCACCTAGAAGCCTTGCTCAACTTCAATATCCTGCCCAAAATCTCAACGCCCCTGTTTTCCACAACACCCGTGTAAACAATTTCTTCATCTTCTTTATTCTTTTTTGCATTTTTTTTGCTTCAATTTTATGCCGCCTTTGAACTTTATTTTCATATTTAACAGTATCAGCAAGTGAGAGTGGAGCATTTGAAGAACCAACCGAATATGGGCTGTGGAACGTGGTACAGCCAGCACCAAGTGTATCAAAACAGGGGTGGGAGACTAGTGGGAGGAATGGGTCAAGCTGCATACCAGACCCGCCCTACCCAAAAGTTTAGCGTTTCGGGTAATGGGGCGGTGTCTTTTGGCGTTGGCGGTGGCGGTGGCGGTGGCGGTGTGAAAAGGGGGTGTGCGGGCACAGGGGTCTTTTTGCCTCGGAGATATGGGAGTAATAATGACAAGAACACGTTCCCTTCAGATTCACGCAAGAAGCTAGGTATTTTACAGCTCATCAGTCTCTTCATTTCCCCTGTGTTGCTAAATTTTTTTGGAACTATATGAATTTTGAATTTGTCATATTTTATGGTCTGTTTAAATTTTTGTCACTTATTGGCTCCCTCTTTGTCTGATTATACAGCTATTGTACAGAAATTAGCTTAATTAATTTTGGATAAATTTTGTGGTCCAAAATGGAAATTTGAAATTCAAATCCGAGGTAACAATTGGGTTATACCAGGTTCTAAATAATACTGTCGACCCTTTTTTAATTACTAAAAATGGATTTTTAAAAGCAACCATTCATAAAACTCACTGTGGTTATCAACAATCTTGTCTGCCAAATCCTTATCTAGAAGTCAAAAGGAACAAATCTTGGTTGCTTTATAGATCTTTATCACGGGATTCTGCATCGACGAATTTTCTTTATTATTCATATTCAAAAAGTATATTGGATTTTGATGTTTACAATTTGGTTTAGTTGGCTTTGATCTCAGTTGTAATGTTGTATTTGACTTTCTTTGCACAGTTAGTTCAACTGCTTTGATTCCTGATAGAGTTATCCATGCCCTCAACAAGAACTTTGTTGACATGAATTCTTGCGCTCAGTCTCAGTCTCAGTCTCGCCCCGGGTTCAACATGGGCTTCACCCCAGATTATGGTATACATTGTAATCCATTTATGCACTAATTTTTTGTACATGTTTGGTCTAATTTGTTGCTTAGATTGTTGAATTGCATTGCACAGACATCTTGACGGCTCAAAGGAATGCGTTATTGGTACGACATCAACTCGGTTTAAGTTCCTCGACTCGGACTGCATACCCTCCTCAGGATTGGACCTTTTGAGTTTGGGCATTTTCAGTCTGATTTTGGTGGTAAGGAAAAAGCTACAAGGTAGAAGCCAAGTAAAGTTATGGTAGTAAAAGGAAATGTGTACTTAGACAAGGAGGAGGAGAAGAAGAAGAGATCCTAAGGTTATTTTGGTTGGACAATGAAGTGATGATATATATAGAATTATAGAAAAGCAATATATAGTTAGAGTGAGGAGGGTGCTTTTTTGAGTGTAGTAATGAATGAATAAGTGGATGTTTGGTTTAAAATGTTTGATTTCTGTAGTGTGTTGCAGAATTGTAATTGAAGGGAAAATCCGCAACCCTCCTACTTATTATTGAATTGCTAAAATTTTATGTCTAATAAAAACTTTATAGTTTTCTTATGAATTTACGGGTCTGTTCACTTTGACCTACCTTTCTTTAACATGCTTGAATTAATGAACAAATTGTTTGAGGAATCCATTTAAAATAAAGTCTTTCTTTGAAGTGTCAAAATATGTCGGCACTACTTGTTTTGTTGATAAGGTTAAGATAAGACTGTGTTTGATTGACACATATTTCATGGAAAGTGTTACATCTATAGAAATTTTTTTCCAACTTTTGTTGTTTGATTGTACTTGGAAAATGAAAATGATTTTCAAGGTACAATAACTTAAAGCATATTTTTGACTACTTTTTGGAAAGTATTTTCTCACCATTTTGGTAGATTTTTTTTTTCCACCTTACATGAAAAATGTTTTCATTTTTCACTATTTTCTATGGAAACCAATCAAACACATTCTAAGTTGGCGAGTGATGGGCCTACGGCATGGAGTATGTTTGGTACTTAAATGAGATATTGTTTAGTCGAATTTCTGGCAATAGAATCTTTTAATTTCAAGAATAATAGAATCTCAAAAAAAAATTAGTCACTATCGTTAATCGAACAAGTACAAATTTTAATTAGTTAGATAATTGCTCTTTCGATTGCAAGCAAATACAAGTTTCAATAGTGAAAGATGATCCAAGATAAGAGTCTTATGGAGTATTAATTAATTGGCTTGAACGTGAAGGAAAGAAAGAAAGAGACGTTGGCAGTGTTGCGTACGACGTAGTATCAATAAACTTTTGTTTAATGTTGTCTATTTTGTCTTTTGGAATGGGAACTTTGATTTTCCCGGTTCTTTTTCAGATTTCAAAGTGAAAGAGTGGCAAACATTTTCGGTAGTTGTGATTTGGATTGTGGTGGGGGTTTTTTTTTTTGGGTTTTTTTTGTTTTTTTACACTATGTTGTCTAGGTGTTGACATTTGTTTTTACACTATGTTTGTGTATTTATAAAAACTATTATCAATTGCGATCTCAAATATTATTTTATGCATTTGAATAAAATCGCATATATTTTTCTACTGTCATCATGTATATAACCTAGGATCTTATAATTTTATCATTTATTGTTTCGATATATGCATTTGCCTAAGAATAAAATATATTGTCTATAACCAAGATCCATGCCGTTATCTTATTTTTTCCACGTCATGTATATAACATTGGGCATTTACAATTGTTGCCGATATATGTATTTGTTTAAGAATTTGCCATAACGCCATATATGACGTTATCTATGATTTATAACCAAGACCCATACGCTTATCTTATTTTTCCACTTTCAAATAAGTGTTTATAACATTTAATGTGATAACTTTCGTTAAATATATGTTTGTTTTAGTGAGTTAATATGTGAGGGCATTAAAATTTAAAATAAAGACAAATATGTCGTTATTCACAAATCTAATTAACCATCACCATCTACCTAGCATAATTAAAGTTAGTAGTTAGCACTCATCTATAACAACAATATGGGTATAAATAAATATACCCACATATTTGAAAAGCAACTATTTAAAAATATAACGGCAAAGAATGCCAATCGTCATCTTACTTATCATTCCTAACTCTCAAACATCATATTATCGTTCAAATGTATCTAAATTTACTACTTTAAGAAGTTAGAACCTGTTCGAGTTCATTTATAAGCATAACGTATCACATCAAATCAAGGGATATTTGTGAGTTCTTTGAACTAACTTTCTAAATGTTAGTAATTAGTTAATTTTATTTATAAACTAATTAATTAGTCTCAATGTATTTTAATAAAAAATTTATTTTTAATTTAATAAATTTAATTATATTAATAATGTGGATATAAATTTGGTGGTAAATAAATAGGTTGGGATTGAAGAAAGTGGGGGTTAGAGTATAAATAAATGAGTGGAGGTGGGGGACATTTGTAATTTGTTTGGGTTTTTGCAGGGGTGCGTGGGGGCGCTGGGTGGGTGACAAATTTGTTTGGGTTTTTGCGGGGTGGGTGGGGGCGCTGGTTAAATGAATATTTTTAATTTTATTTGCTTATCTATCAAAATTTTATTAAATATGATCATTTTATCACATCAAATCAAGGGAAACTTTTCAAAATGTTTTTTATTAAATATGATCATTTTGTGTTCAAAATGTTTGTAGTGCTATTTTATCAAAATATCTCCTAATAATATTTTTATTTTTAAACAAAATCTCTTGTACACAATAAAAAATATCTTTAAATTTAAAAAATAAACATATTTCAACGAAATCTTTATTTTTAACTCGTCGTTTACTTTTTTCAATAACCATTTATTATTTTTCCTTGTTTTTGATTATATATATTGAAATATCAATTGCTAAAATATTCAATTATGATTTGAATAATTTAAAAAGTAGAATTTTAAAACTTATAATTTAATCAATATAAAATACTATAAATAAAGAGTTTATTTCTCTCTCCAAATGTGGACAATCAAATCTACTCTATTTTAAATAAGTTATACTCCATCCATTCTACAAAGATAAGCTCGTTTTTCTTATTTATTTGTCTCAAATTATAAGTCACTTACTTTATAGAAAGTGTATTAAAATTTTCTTTTTCCTAATATACCCTTATTTAATTTATATTGTTATCAACTCAAATAAGCTTAACATATTTCAATTATAATGAGAAATTTCATAAATTTATTCACACATTTACTTAATAGGCAGTTAATGAATTCCACATTGTCCAAAAAACACTCATCTCCAATAACAAAGTCAACCATTGATTTCATTATTATTTGGCAAATGCAATTCAATTTCATTTGCATTCCAATTTTGACTTAATGAGCATTTAAATTTATTAGATTCATAAATGCTTAATATTAAGTAGGAGTATAATAGGAAAAGTGTGTGAAAAATTTATAATTTCAATTACTTTAAATGAGATTTCTTAGTCTGCGTGAAAAATAAAACGAGCATATCTTCATGGGACATAAGGAGTACTAGAAAGTGTGTTGAAGTTTAATTTTAAAAAAATGACTCTTTAAAACCAAGAGCATTTTATTTTTAAAATTTTTTTTTGAAGATGCTCGAACTCAAAGGGCATCTCCAATGCAACTGTAGATTTTTTTTTTTTTTTTTCTTCAATACAAGTTGCCAGCCACTCTGTTAAGCTGACGTGGTAGGAAAAAAAGATAATCTAACACTTCGTCTAATTTCAGACACTCCGTTAGACATGATTACTGAGCAATATTTTAGTTTTATATGTATATTTTAATTTTTTTATGCATATTTAAATATAATCTAATATTTATTTTAATAAAATAAAATTCAGTAGCAATCTATATAATGCATTGGAAATTAAATTTAAACTTGAATGTCTATTCATTAGACATCAATGTCATATAGATTAAAAGTATTTCAATATTTGTGCCACCTAGATAGCAATCTATATAATGTATTGGATGTGCTTTTAGAGTATCTCAAATGTATCATATCGATTAAAAATTCATTTCTAATAAGTTCCCGTCTAAAATTAATATTATCACTTATATGACATTATTTTTTTAAAAAAATTGGCGGGTCTTAAATTTTTATTTACCTTATCCGACTTTTTTTTAAAAATAAAATACTGAGTTGAATTTAAATTTGCCAAGTCACTCCATCTAAATTTAAACGGACTTCTAGACGGAGTCTATTTTTTTTTGTACTACATCAACTAGACGAAGTCCTCATCAACATGTATTGGAATAATTTTTTTATAACTCTGTCTATTTATACTTACGTGGCACGTCTAAAAAGTAATAGACGAGTGCATTGGAGATGTTGTATGTACTCCGTCAAATTGAAGTCTACGTGGTAGGTAAAATAGACAGATTTCTAGTCCATGTGGTATTATGTCTATTGATTAAACGGTCAAATTAAAAATTCATTTCCAATGGAATCCGTTTAAAAATAATATTACTGCTTATGTGGTATTAATTTTTTTAAAAAAAATTGGTGGGTTTTCAATTTTTATTTTTCTCGTCAGACTTTTATTTTTTTAATAAAATACTGTGTTGGATTTAAATTTGTCGAGTCACTCTGTCTGGAAGTTTATCCACACATTTCGGCTAAGTTTTAATAAAAGAGTTAATTTTAGTCCATAAATATATTATGGTAATGAATTATGGTGTTTTGTGAAAAGTGGGATTTTTTTTACATTATGTAATGAATTATGGTAATGATTAAAACTTAACCGGATTGGAATCACATTATGGTAATGAATTATGGTGTTTAAATATTTATAATATGGCATCAAATATTACAATATTTATAATATTTCACAATCAAATATTATATTAATAAACAAATGCAAATGTTGTGAAATATTTTAATATGACATCAAATAGCATAAAAGATTGTAAATTATATAAAATGTTGATGGGGTATTTTGATTACAAAAGGCATTAACTGCTAATTATATAAAAGGTTGATGTGATAGATGTTAAGAATTAAATAATGAGGATACAAGTGCAAATGAAGTCAAAGGTTGAGAACACTAGCTGCAATTTATCCAAAATATTTACCAAACATACTCTAAGCAATCTACAAAAAAAAAATTTGAAAAAACTAGAATATTTTAACTAGAATAATGTTATTCATTGTCGTTCACTACCGGTAGTCATCCTTCGTGACATTATTCAATTGAATGAATTATTTAATCTAATTTGGTAATGTATTTATAGTCATTAATTATGAATAATTCATCCAATGGAATAATGCCACGAAAGATGACTACCGGTAGTGAGAGACTATGAATATCATTACTCTTTAAACTATGTTTTCAAAGTCGGCTCAATCATTGAATTAGAAAACCTAACGGGTCAAAAGTTTAATCGAGGCTGAGTCAAAATCAAATCGGTGGTCAAATAAATAAATAAATAAAATATACACATATTTACATACTAAAATTTCTTATCACCAATTCGAAAAAGAAAAAGAAAATCTATTTTCAAGATTGTCTGTTCTCTTTGTTGTTTTAAAACTATTTTCAGTTTTGTAAAATACCCAAAACTTGTTTACTATGTCGTTTTTGAATCATTTTCGAAAACAAGATTAAATTTATAACACAAAACTTTAAAACAAAATTTTTGACGTTTTGAGTGTTTTTGGAGAAAATATAGAAAACACCTAAAATAAAGAAAACAAAATTTATTTAAATAAAAAATTATATAAACAAAATTCTAAAAATATAAAATCATAGAAAAACAAAAATTCTAAAAACAAAAATTTTAAAAAATAAAAAATTCTAAAAAAACAAAATTCTAAAAAAATTAAAACAAAATTTATTTAAATAAAAATTTATATAAACAAAAATTCAAAAAATATAAAATTCTAAAAAAATCTAAAAAAATAAAATTGTAAAAAAATTAAAAATTAAAAAATTAAAGATTCTACAAAAATTTTAAATTCTATAAAAATAAAAATTCTAAATACTAAAATATAATTCAATCCCTTGTTGGTTATTTAAATTAAAAAATTGATTTAAATGAAAATTGATTGGAATTCTCAATCCACATCATTAATTTTTTTTTTTTTTTTTTTTTTTTTTTTTTATTTTTGTAAAAAAAAAAATTGTAAGATTCACATAATTTAAAATGTATATATTATTGAATAAAATAATATAAAATAATTTCTCAAAATTTCAAACAGAACGTGTTTTCCAATTTTCTATTTTTGAAAATAGGTTTTTAGAATAACAAACTAAACGCGTTTTCAACAATCTTAAAATAGATTCTTAAAACAAAAGAATTGAAAATGAATTTAAAACTCAAAACTGAAAACTGAAGATTATACTAGTTGTACACTCACACTCACACTTTCTTGTCTACCAAATGATTTCTCAGACTTTATTTCTCTTTCCTTCTATGTTACTATTATTTTACTCAATAACATTAATAATTTTGTCACCAAAAAAACTTCACACAACCCAACACACAATACTTCTCTCTCTTTATATGTATTATCTTATTAATTTAATTTATTAGCCCAAATCAATACCATAAAAATTATTATATAATAGATATTATTAATTTATGGAATATTAATTTTTAAAGATTGTATTGTATCTTTGGAACCATATGAAGAGCAATAGCCAATTAGAACTCCCAGCCGAATCAACCCAACACATATTCATCTTTTTCAAGTTTTTCCACCTCACTTTATTTTTTCATTTTTTTTTATATACCCACCAAAAGTAATAAAAATTCCTGCACTCAAAGAGGAAGACCTACTATATTATATAGAATGAGCAATACATGGCTCAAATCGGAAAGGAATAAGCACCATTATTTCCAGATAAATTGTTGTTAAGCATGCAATTATATGAAAAATCTACCTAAATAAATAAGCTTTTTAATGTCCACCTTCAATCAATTTTTTTTTTCTTTTTGAATATTTTTTTCCTTCTTCTAAAACAACCGTGAAAACTACGAAACTCGTGACCGGTTCAACAGTCCGTTGGTTGAATTGCTAGATTCGTAGATTTTTTACCGATTTTTCAATAAACGGTTTATACCTTATAACTAGACGGATTTCGGATTGGTTCCTGATTTTTCTAATTGAACTGGCCGGTTCGATCTAGTTTAAGACAACATAGTGTCTAAATAAACTAGAACTTTGCCTAACTTGACTAGTATGTTTAAATATTTCAGAATTCGTACAAAAAAGATAAGAAATAATATCTAAATGGACTAAAATATTTCATCAATTTTGTATAGTTTGTTGAGAATATCAAGATAATTTGAAATTCTTGCAAGATTGAAGAGGAAGAATTTGGGAACACTTTTGATGAGACAAGAGTATATTTATCAAAAAAATGTAAAAATTAGACATTATTAAAAAAACTAAAAATTAATGAACGCAATTACTTTTTTCACTCTAAAGTGTCGAAGGAAATTTCCTATTTAAATCGCAGTCATGCTACTAGTATATCACATTGTCCAGATTAGTGTACAAAAGATGATGTGACAAAATAATGTAATGACCCATTTATCTATAATTTATTATTACAAATTCATAAATTCACTTGCCACCTATGTAATACAATGTATGTTAAAGTAATTACTTTTAAAATTGAGGGTAGATGGTTACAAAAGTCTGTTTTGTACCAGAAAATCAGATTTAGAAAAGATTTATCAATACTGGGGAGACAATATCAAAGTTGTGAAGTCATCAAATCACACATTGGACCTTATATACAAATCAATTTTGAAAATGTCACACAGTCACATTTGGTGAAATCTTTCATTATTTAAATCTCTGAGATCTGAAAAATGATTCTCATTCAATTATTTTCATTTCAAACTGTTGTGAGATTTCAATCTTGCAAGTGGATTGATCGTTACAAATAATAAAATGAGAAGTAGAGTGTCGAATCTACGAAGACTAGTTACCAATTTAACCAATTAATTTATAATTCGAATTTTAACAATGTAAAGAACACATATTCGTTTTTGAATTTTAATTTTAAAATTATTCTAATTATGTTTAAATAAATCTAATTTATCACACAATTAAAGTAAATTGTTGAGGGCGATTTGAAGTTTTACTAACACTAGGATTCGCGAATTCACCTACACGTTTCTTAATCAATTATCCGTTTAATCGTTTTTGTTTATAATTATCTTGGATTGAAAATCGGTGATCCTATAATAATCAAAAGCTTCTCTCGATGATCAATCAATTATATATTGATATGCAAACCTAATTATCTCTAAGGGTGTGTTTGATTGGCACATTTTCCATGGAAAATGTCACATCCATAGAAAATGTTGTCATATCCATGGATTTTCTTTTCCACATTTGGTTGTTTGATTGCACATAGAAAAGAAAATTGATTTTCAATGTACAATCACTTAGGTTGTGTTTGATTGCAAGTGGAAAATTTGGGTGAAAAGAAAATATTTTTCATAGAAATGAATTACCAAGAAAATATGGGTTGGAAAATGTTCTATGGAAAACAAATGGGTTGGAAAAGGTTAACAAATTTTCCATGGAAAATAAATTCTCCCATCCCACCTGGAAAATATTTTCCTTGAAAACAAGGAAAATATGACCAAAAGTGGAAAACTTTGAAAAAAATTTCCATAGGAAAAAAAGGTTGCAATCAAACAAAAGTTAAAAAATAGGTGAGAAAATGGCTTTTCCATGGAAAATTTTGCCAATCAAACAGACCAAAGCTGAAAAATTGGTGGAAAATTTTCATTTTTCATGGAAAAGAAAGGGAATCAAACACAACCTTAAAGCACATTTTTTCCCACTTTCTTGGAAAACATTTTCTCACCTATTTAGTAGAATTGATTTTCTACCTTAGATGGAAAATATTTTTATTTTCCACCATTTTCCATGCACACCAATCAAACACACCCTAATTAAGTTTTGAACATAAAAATATGTATTAAAATCTCAAGAACACCTAACCGGATTTCATAAATCATAATAGTATTTTCTATCTATTATTGGACTCTATGTTATTTAAAACCACGTGCCTACATATATTGAATCTCTCAACTTCAATATAGATCACAATATATTCTAATGGTGATCAAGTATTAAAATATTCGAAATAATAAATAAAGAATAATCAACCCAAAAATAATCATGCATATAATGACAAAAATACAAAACAATCACAATATAAATAGTTTGCCGTTCTTGTTTCAGCTTTTGTAACAACTTATAATTCATTACGAGTGATCAGGTGTTATTAAATACCCATGCGATCGCATGGTTAAAAATCTTGCGATTGCATGATTTTGTCCATTTACGTTCTGTAGAAAATTTTGGAGGCTTGCGATCGCAGTGTCTATTAACCATGCGATCGCATGGTTAATTCTTATGATTTCATGCGTTTTTTCTT
The DNA here is from genome assembly GCA_023638005.1 of Forsythia suspensa. Lineage (NCBI taxonomy): Eukaryota > Viridiplantae > Streptophyta > Magnoliopsida > Lamiales > Oleaceae > Forsythia > Forsythia suspensa. Next base: position 28,904,487 of record CM042674.1, on the reverse strand, counting down.
TGGTATTTGCATGTCAAGTCCCTCAAGTCTCTTTATTTTTACAATTAAGTCCAATTTTCTTCTGTTTGCCCTCTTTTCATTAGATCAACACTTGAATTTTGTTATTATCCTATAATGATAAAAAAAAAACACACCATTATACTGAAAACAAATAAGAGTATTCATAATCATCCCTTTTTGTGAACTCAGATAAGTACAAAATTGTACTTATCACAAACAATACAATTTTTCTTATTCTTAGTGCACTCAACCTCAAAGTTAATACTCTTATGGGTCCCGTCCATAGTTGAGTCGACTCTGTATTCCGTATACTCCTTTCATCCCATTTATATAAACTGATTTTGTTTTTCACACGGATTAAAAATTTTTAATTAATGTTACTTGAAAAAACAAATTTTGCAAAGAATTTTCTTAGTTTACTCTTATTTAAATACTATCAATTCTTAATATATTTGAAAGAGTATAAGTTTATTTGTGTTGATAACAAAGTACATTCAATAGGAATATATTAGGAGATGAAAAAATCAAATACAATCTCAACAAGATAAGTGAACTATAATTTAAGACGGACAAATAAAAAAAATCTGTCTATATAAATAGGACGGGAGAATATATAATAAGTTTTTTACTTTTCTTGGAACCAAGCTATCCTAAAGGATGTATGAAGTATGATTGAGGGAGACTTTAAGATTGTCTCCATCCAATCATCTTTTTTTCATCTACAATTTTTTGTTGTAAAATTGAGTGAATATTCACTTACATTTGATTCCTATAGAATCATAAACTCTGCCCTGAGTGATTCCTCATTCTTGATCATCTCATCGTGGAATTAGCAAGTATTTTCGTTAATATTTGATTTAGAGAAGACTATCAACACTCTTTAATTTTTATTAATTTTTACTATTTTAAATGTTACATATCTTCATGCAATTAGAAAGTATACGAATCGAACAAGTAAATAAGTAGTGATGTTTGTATCGTTCTCAAAATGATTGATTAACATATCAAATTAAAAAAAAAAAATTATTCAAAGAAGTGAATTTTAAAGGTTAAATGAGCATGTTTGGGAGTAGCTTATTGCCTTTTCTATAGGACCCACACTTTGTTTGGCTTATAAGAAAGGCAATAAACTCCCCCAAATATGGTCTAAATAAGACAAAATATAACAAATTATGAGAAACTTAGACAAATCAAGAGTTTAGAAATCACCATATTCATAATCTAGTTCAATTCTTTTTTAACGTATTCTTGAAGTTTGTTACCCATGTTGCCAATTGAAAACCTTACTTATTTACTAATCTTTTTCAACTAAAATCAAAACTATTTCTATACAAGAACTATATCTCTATGTAAATTTGGATTACACAAAGTGCATTAATTTCTGCTAATTCCAAACAAACTGCACAAACCATAGAAATAATCTAATTCTCCTATCCAAGTTTATGGTATTTATTATGAGAGCTAAATACATAAATCACTTCTCGACTCGTTATGATTTTCAAAATCAATTTAAAAATTAATCAGACTTTTAAAAAGTGTTATATATAACAACAAACACTGAATGAAAGTAACAACTACAAATAGCACATTTATAAAATAAATCAAATAAGTAGGTTAAAACGTAGCTCTACTAACCAGATTTCGGTTCTTACTGAAATTACGAGAAGTTATATTTTTAGTCATGACTATTCAAACAAGGGAAATTGGCACAAATTGTATCTAAATAAGTTCCTTGCACAAATGGTCTCTAACCTTCAAATTTTGGAGCAAAATCCCTAACCTACTACTTCTCTTGTGCAAATGGTCCTTTTGGATGGTTTCCATCCAAAGCCACCTTTAACTCTTGTGCCCTTGCAAGTATTTAGTTCCATTTACTCTGCCGAAAGACAAATAAATTTACTTGTAACTACACATATATAGAGCCTAGTGCACATATTGGCGGGAAAATGGGTGACTTATGTGCAATTTTTTATTGGACAGTGAGTGGGCATTATTGTCCTTAGTGGTTCTGGCCGCTTGGGTTGCACACGCAGTGTTAACGGCAGCTTTGAATGGAAATGGTCTAAAAGGACTATTTGCGCAAGGTAAGTGGTATGTTAAAGAGTTTTGCACCAAAATTTGAAGGTTAGACCCAATTTTGCACGGGACCTATTGGTCATGGACCATTTTCGCCGATTTTCCATTCAAACAATAACGCAAAGAAATGAGAAAAAAAAAAGTAAGAAGACAAATCGATTGAGTTTGCAACATAAGACTTTAACCTACCTTTATAAATCTTCTTCATCTTCAATTTCTTCAATTCGACTCCAAGGTTTCCTTTGAGTTGTTTTAGGGTGTTAAAACCCTAGCAAACACAAAAGTGCCCAAATTTCCCTCAAAATAAATAAAATGTTGAATTAGGGTCGTGACTTATGGGGTTGGTCGCTCAAGCAATAATTGTTGACCTCCAAAAATAGCTGCCAACACGAACCCTACGCTACCTCTACCTACGTGTACTTTTCCTCTTACAAAGACTGCCACGTGGTTTATTCAACCACATAGATGAGCCTCGGACCGGGTGGAAATATGACCAAAGGACAAGGACACTCTTGCGGTAGAGGTGATTGCTTGAGGGCCCCTAACTAACGATTTCCCAGGTGGTTATCACACTTGAAGAATAATTAGTATAGAAGGCTTAATATTTCTTATGAGAGTAATATTTTTAACCTCCATTTCTTGTGGAAATACACTTAGTATTTATAGGCAAATCTCTCAAGAATGATTTCCTTCGATGTGCGACACGTGGTCCCATCTGAGAGGTTCTTAAGTCACATCTTTGGTGTCGTATCATTAAGCATTAATGAGAAAATCGTTTTCAAGACACTAAGGAGCTATGATTGTGATGTGCCCGCCTGGCGTGCATGCGGTCCATCGCCTTTTTCAAGATTAAACTATAGGTTTGGTGGGGAAGGCTTCCTGAACGCGCAACCAGGGTCGGTTATTCAAGCTCCCCGGTCCCAGCAGCCTCGGAAATCTACCCCCTCGGCCCAGACCGCCTCGGAGAAGGGTTAAGGCATATTGATTTTGACTTGAGTTGGATTATTTTGCCTGGGCAGATTGCCAGGTTCTGTGCGCAACAATAATAGTTGAATTTCTTCCCTTCGTTTTGGTCTGGCTCGCTCGAGTAAGCATGTACAGGCAGTTTGGCAGTTCGAAGAAAATGTGCATAACTTTATGCGATAAAGTCAAAATTCACATCTGCAAATTGTGAATTTAGAAGCTAGGCAATAATATATTATTTGCATAGTAAAAATCCTTGCATCACATCTTGTCACTTAGATATTTCACGTGTTCTGACTATGGCCTTCTTCTTTGCACTTTTTCGTTGCAAATGTGTCTCTTAAATTTGAAAGTAGGCATGGACATCAAGTAAGTCGGTTCGGGTATTTCAATATTCGAAATCACTCGTTATAGTTCGGGTATTTCGTAAATGGAACCATTCGATTCTATGTATTTATTAGAACCAAACCCGAACCCGAACCGGAACCGTCGATTTCGATTTGGGTCCGATTCTACTCATAACATTTTTTTTTAAAATCGTTAATTGCAACATGTTTTGAAAAAAATTAAAAATTACAAACTCGTTAACATTAAAGTATGTTATATATTAAAACAAATTATGAAAGACACAAAAATTACAAACTTATAAATTAGAGTTAGAAAAAGAAAAACCACATCTCAAAATTGAGGATTCGTTTCGGTTACAGAGAACCTCTCAAAATTGAGGATTCATTTCGGTTACAGAGAAGTTTTGCCTTCGCCGTCTCACCGTGTGTTGAGCGAAAGAGAGATGAGCGAAAGTGCGAGATAAAAAACAATGTTTGTATTGAGTATCTGAGCAAATATCAATTGAGAATTTGAGATTTTGGTAATTAGAATTGAATCAATTGAGTTTGAGTTTAAAAGTGATGTGTTTTGTACTTTTTGTTTGGATTTTGGACAATTAGACTCTTGTTTTTAGTACCTTAGTGTTGGATTGTGGGTTATTGAGTTTTAGACTCTTGTTTTTGGTACCTTGATGTTGGATTGTGGGTCATTGAGTTATGATGAATAAATTGTAAAAAATAAAAAATAAAAATTCGATTTCAATTGGGTACCCACGATTCTAATTCAAGAACCAAGAACTGACCCAAACCCGGTTGGTTCCGATTTTTAATTTTATTTTTTAGAAACCGGACCAGAACCTCCGGTTTCGGTTCAATTTTGATTCGGGAGGTTCGATTCCGATTAAAATACCCATCCCTATTTGAAAATGTCCTAACACATAAAAAAAGAACAAGTAAAATAAATAAAAATATACTCAAAGTGATTAACAATAGCATAATTATGGAAACAAAATAAGTGTAATTCTACACTCTTATCATTACACTATCTAGGAAATAGTCTTACAGATCTGGAGCTCGACCACTTTATCTACAAAATCCAAAAGCTCAAAAAAAAAAAAAAAAAATAATAAATAAAAGCGATCCATTAGCACAAGTTATGAGAGCTGATAAAGAGCCATATTGTGTACTCTAATTATTGATACTCAATGACTAATAAATAATTCTAGAAGACTATAGTAGATTTAAGGTTTGAGAATAAAAAGATTAAGTTAGAATTAAACCAAAATAATAAGTGCCATATATCATTTTTCAAGATCCAAGGCCTTTTGTCAGACATGGTGGATTTGTATCATTAAGCTCTTTTACTTCTCCTTTGTTTCATATTCTACATTAAACCTTTAACAATGCTAAAAGTTTCAAACTGGGACAGGCTTTGTCAGGTGGATTTAAGCTAATAAAACTCAGTACAGCGTTTTTAAGGTTGTAAGGAATTAAATAATCACTCCCAAAGTTACCAATTTTATTTTATTTTGTACACATAAGTGAGGTGGGCTTATATGCTTGTTACATCTTATTTTTCCTTTGCATTGGGTGCTTGTAATAAAACATATAGTGTTGGTTTTTTAAAATTATTGTTCTATAGAATTTGAAATTTCAACATAAATTCTTACGAACATATAAGACGTAGACCCACATGTACAAATTTTAGGTGACAAATATATGTGAATCTATCTTCACGTTGTCGATAAAAAGGAAAAGTTCGATCTTTATTGACAATAAAACCATGTAATACAGAATAAGGATTAATAAGAAAAAACATTGACATCAATATCCATTGCTAGTGAAGCTCACTTACAATTTTAATTGGTTTATTTGTTGCTTCCTTTTTCATTTTCCTCTACTTTTCTCTGCCAGTCATTTAAATCAGAACAGACCTAATGCCAGAAAATATGATTGGGACAAAGTACCTTATTGTTGGATGCCCGAAGAGCCCATTTCAATGATACAGTCAGCCCATCCTAAGAGTACAAAAGATCTGTACAACCTAAGGTCTGTTCAGCCCAACTCTCCAAGGCCTATTTGTTTTTGGATGACACTTTTGTGGAGAATATTGATACAAGGTTTTTATAGTTTTTGAAAAGAGATGAAATACCTATCTCAGGGTGTCTCTGTAATTCATCACCATCCCATCCCCTTCCGCCTGCCTTCTCCACCACTACCGCCACCGCCACCACCACCACCACCACCACCACCACTATGTGGGACCTAATGGCGTCATATAGTGTTGAACTACATAGTCTAAAAGTTTAAACAATTTGTGATAAGACCATGTGTTTCATTTAAATGTTTTTACATTATCCAATATTATTTAAGTATTATCTTCAAGACAAGACATAGTAGCACAAGGAAATTACTGTATTCACTCTGGGATTGAGTATTTAGAGCTTGTTTGACAAAGATTATAAACCCATTTTGGTTTATTTCAGCCGTAATTTTTGACTTTTCAATCCATTTTTAACATGAAAAGTCAACAATTTCAACTCAAATAAACCAATATTGGTCAAATAAATCAAAAATTGGTTTATAAACTAGTTTATAATCTATGTCAAACGGGCTCTTAGGTCTTGTTCGGTAGCCATTTTATCTAAAAATATTCATTTTTTTGCCTACAATTTTTGACTTTTCAACCCTTTTTACACTACCAAAACTTTTGAAAAGTCAAAAAATAACAAAAAAAACCCATTTTTCCTCCAAAAATCTCTACCGAACAAGCCCTTAATATAAGTTCATAGTCCAGTAAGTGGTATTGGATAATGGCTTTCCCCTTCTATGGCCCACTGATTTGAGGTTTATTTAATTAATTATCTGCAACTAATTACGATGCTTCGTCACATGTTGTTAGTACATTGATAATTTTTCTTCAATTTAGATCTGGGAATCTGAATTTGAATTTTCAAACTCCTTTGTTTTAACATATTGGTAGTGTAGAGAAATGAATGAAAATCAAGAACGAAACCAATCTTTTACATAGAGCACACTTATTTTGTAATCAGTTTGAGTTTCACTTTCACTCATTTATGAAAATAGTGCACTCGTCATGCCTTGGATGGAAAAATGTACCAGAAAAGGTGAGTTTTTGTTTTCGATGTGTTACTAGACCCTCTGAATAGACAATTAGAGTCAATAGTTCTGAAGCGCACGTGGTAGATGCTGCTAATAAATGTTATTTTTCACTGTAGACAACTTTATTTTTCCCAAGCTTTTAAGGTTACAAAAACTCACATTCCCAAGTTACAATTCCATGGAGAACCAAAGAGAGGCTCAACTGCAAGAAAGACTAGGCCGCCAGTTAATACTGTTTCCACTACCATTGCAAGGCCATATTAGCCCTATGCTTCAGCTCGCAAACATTCTTTATTCAAAAGGATTTTCCATAACAATTGTTCATACCAAATTCAACTCTCCAAATCCTACAAATTATCCCCACTTCACCTTTTACCCTATCTCCGATGGTTTGTCGGAAAGTGAGTCTTCCCCAAATGATATCATTTCTCTCCTCTCACTCCTTAATCAGAATTGCATTGCGCCATTTCAAGAAGCCTTGGCTCAATTATTAGCTGATAAATCGGGAGATCCGATTGCGTGTTTAATCTCAGATGCCATCTTGCATTTCACATCTGCAGTTGCTAAGAGTTTTAATCTCCCAAGGATTGTTTTAAGAACTGGAGGGGTCTCTTCTTTCCTGGCTTTTGCTGCTTTTCCACTTCTGCTCGAAAAGGGATATATTCCAACTCAAGGTTCGGTCAATGGCACTGCTGCATCCTTATCATCTTTGTAGTTTTGAATTTGTTAATTTTAGTATGTCCAATATAATTTGTTCTGATTTTCTTGAAGTGAATTTGAACATATAAGTCTTGTGTTTGTTTAGATGGTCGAGCAGAAGAGCCAGTTGTAGAGCTTCCTCCCCTCAGAGTAAAAGATCTCCCTGTGATTAAGACATCTAATCCTGAGAAGTTTTATGAACTAGTAGCAAGCATGATTCAAGAAACCAAGAATTCCTCAGGACTGATTTGGAACTCTTTTGAAGAACTTGAAGAATCTGCACTCACCAAACTCCGCCAAGATTTTCCAATCCCAATCTTCCCAGTCGGCCCCTTTCACAAACATTTCACTGTCTCCTCAAGTAGCTTAATAGCAGACGACACAAGTTCTATTTCCTGGCTAAATGAACAATCGCCGAATTCTGTTGTTTATGTGGGCTTTGGAAGTATTGCAGCAATAGAGGAAAAAGAATTTATTGAGATTGCTTGGGGCCTAGTCAACAGCAAACTTCCTTTTCTATGGGTTGTTAGGCCTGGATTAGTTCGCGGTGCAGAATGGATAGAACCATTGCCCAAAGGTTTCCTTGAGAAGTTAAACGGAAGAGGCCATATAGTGAAATGGGCTCCTCAACTAGAAGTGCTTGCACATCCTGCTGTAGGAGCATTTTGGACTCATAATGGATGGAATTCAACAATAGAAAGTATTTGTGAAGGCGTGCCAATGATCTGTATGCCATGTTTTACCGATCAACTGGTGAATGCCCGGTATGTCAGCCATGTTTGGAAAGTCGGGGTGCAGTTGGAGAATGGCCTGGGCAGGGTAAACATTGAGCAGGCCATTAAGAAAATTATGGTGGAGAAAGAAGGTGAAGAAATTAGAAAACAGGTCTTAAATTTGAAGGAAAAGGCTAATCTTTGTCTAGAGCTTGGGGGGTCCTCCTACGGTTCTGTAAAAAGCATAGTCAATTACATTGCATCATTCTGATAGTTAACAGGAACTTCTGTTAATTCATTCCATAATGTTGTATTCTTCATGGTGCAATGGAGCCATCTCAAGTGTCTCTCCTTGAAAATGTTTGTTCAATCCAAATAAATTGACCTATGAGCAAATTATGAATCTTGAGGATAAAGGAGTTGCTCCTTTATTACATGTGCTTGTGGTAATTTAATTCTTCATGGCAAAACACCTTTTGTCAACGTCATAAACTTGCTATTATCAAAATATTTACAAAGAAACACCAGTGCTCACTAAGCTCGACTACCACAGGTGGTAGGCCATTTCACTTTGACGGTAAATGTAGTGATGTAGCTACCTCTAGAACGTGGCAAGAAAAGTAGAAACGCGAAAGTGTCTTCTATTGAATAAAATTACCGAGAAGTTTAAATGAGTAGGAGAAATTGACGGACTAGGTAAATTGTCACATGTCATGACAAATTAGGTGGGCATCATGCCTTAGTTTAAGTACATTCAAGTCACTCCTAAGCTTTGTCAAGTGAGCTACGTAGGAGGGTGAAATCCTGTCATGCCGTGTATGACACCTTCTAGACTAAAATGGGATTTGTCGAGCTTGTTGTCATGCGGTTTCTCATGCGAGTTGGGCATGCATTCTAGTGTTGTGCTGGCTTTTTTCCGACCTCATGTGCATTGCTCAGTCACCCCTAGGATGATCTCTGATCTTGCAATCTCCCTTTTCTTTCTTTTTTAAATTACTTAAAGTCTTGAATAAGTACATATAGAAAGCATACTAGTCCAGCAAGATGCGTTTTTGTCCAGCTCATGATAAAAATAATACACTAACAATTTTTTTCTTGTCATCTCTTTTGTTAGCTACGTCACCAATCTTACTGTTAATTTAGCAGACGGAGTGTACTGAAACAAAAAAGAAGGATCGGTGACTAATTTGATTAAAAAAAAAAAAAAAGCTTGGCAACCAAAGTAAAACAACGGTATTTTGGATGACCTGTAATGTTTTTAACCCAACAATTTGAAGCCACTCCTACCCAACTACCATCTTCTTGACACGCATAGCAGAGAACAAAAGTGACATATGCTATGGTGGAAAGTGATTTATATCTTGATATTCATATTACAACCAGTAAATGTTCGAAACAAAACCAGTGTGGACAAATATGACAAAACAAGAATGACAGAGTTAATGGAGTCCTATCAGCAAGCAGCTCAATTTTCTCTATCAAAACATACAGAGAAAGGATTCAGCATCGAACATTTAGCTGTGGGGAAGTGCAGGTGCACTCATGGATTCTATATCTTTTATCAAAGAATCCAAATTACAATATGATGATCCACCTTCACTCAAACATCTCTTAGCTGATTTCGCCATCTGATCAGCCCTTCGTAGAAACTCCTCTTTTTTGACCTCCATTAGATTCCTCACCTTTTCCTCAACTATACTTCTGTGACATGTATCTTTCATATCCAATCCAAGCTTCCATACCTCCTCAACAAACCTACTATTCACTTGCTGATCAAGGAAATAAGGCCAGCAAATCATGGGAACGCCCTCGTATATGCTCTCCAACGTTGAATTCCACCCACTATGAGTCAAGAACCCACCCACAGCTGGATGGGCCAAGACCTCTTCTTGAGGAGCCCAACCCACAATATACCCCCTCTCTTTTCTACCTTCCGACAAATCCACTGGAATCTGATGATCCCGGTCTTGTCTGGCAATAGAGTCAGGCCTTATGACCCACAGGAATCGCTGACCACTATTTACCAAACCATGCCAAAACTCAATGAGCTGGTCTTTTGTCATTACTACAAGACTTCCAAAGCTCACATAGATTACAGACTTCAATGGTTGTGCATCCAGCCATGTAATGCAGCTTTGGTCCTCTTTCCATAGACTATTAGAAAATGCAGGCGGCAATGTTTCTTTTGCAGCCAGTTTGGCTTTTAGATGTGCATGTAGTGGTCCGATGGTGTAGATATTTGGACACACACTACGCAAGTGGGAAAGTATTGGCCCTTCTAGTTCTTCAAATGTGTTCAATATGAGACCATAGGCTCGTGAATTTTCTTCGCACTCTGTCTTATACATTTGGATAATTGGATCAGCTAAGTTACCAGACCTGCAAAAACTTGGGAGGTCACGGAGTCGGAGATAACTTTCCATGCCTGGTACACTCTTTGTGAGTGCATCCAAATCATCATCTACAAGAAAAAGGATATGAATACTTAAAACCTTCTGTCTTTTAAGCAATGGTGAACAAGATCAGGTGAACATATGTCGTATTGTTGTTTGCGTAATACAGAAAGATCATGCATATTTTACAGATTTCATGTCGATAAATCAAAGAGGGAACTGGATGACAGTAGAGCATAAGAAGTTAGAAATGTAGACCGGGGATAACGAAATTTAGTGCCAGTTTATTAATAAATTGAACCATGAAAGCATTTTCATGAAAGACTTGGGTGACTTCTTTCACGAAAGACAACAAATTTTTTGCAGTAAAAACTCTCTTACAATGATCAATGCCTTATATAAAGCGCCTTTGAGGCTTTATATAGAACCTTTTCATTGAAAATGAAATTTAACGACAATATACTCGTTAGCTATAATTTCTAGTGAGATAACATGCATTCTTCTCCCTTCCGTTGTCCTATTAGATTATTTTTGATTGTTTTAGCATAAACACGTTTCATATAAAGAATTCTTTTGGAGTAACAACATTAATTAGCAACTCAACAAATTATAGTGTAGGCATAAAATCCCAGTAAACTATTTCATTTTTCAACACTCTGGCTAGTGATATTTAATGAAGGAAAGCATAATATCGTTAAATGCACAATAAAGAGAAAAAATTCTCTAATTAATTCTTAAAAAACTTGAAAATAAATCAAGTGCTAAATTATTGAAGGATTGAATTTTCAGTCACCTCTGAAGGGTAATTCTCCAGCTTCAATGAGTTGAGGAAGGCAAAAGAAGACCCAAAGACAGCAAGCACTAATAGTCCGGACCGAGAAAATGGGGACACCAATTTCATTAGCAACATCACAAGTGAATCCCATTATCCCATCTGCTATAATACATGTCACCGGAGGCCGGCGACTGCCCGAATCATTCAATGAAATCAACAAATCCTTAAAGAGTGGTTTAGTTTTAGACTTGAGAGAATCAAACAACTCCATAACTCGATCTCCACGAGGGTGATCTTCGGGCAGCCCATCTGAGACGGTCTTGATTTGGAAACCCGGGTAGCAATCGAAACGGGTCTGAATATTGGAAAAACGCACGAGGCGGGAATAGATGTAATCTGTAACGACAAAGGTAGTCTGTAGGCCAGCTAGGCAAAGCAGCTCTGCTAACTTGAGCATCGAGTTGACGGGGCCCTGAAGTGGTAAGGGAAAGATGAGTACATGAGAAGGTGGGACTTTTTGCTCAGCCATTGGAGACCTGCTTTTTGCAGAATGAATATCCAAATTCTCAAGTAGCAAGTAGGTGGGTGAATGGATGGATGGAGCAGATTTTTCTCTTTTTGTCCTGCAGTTGGTGTTACAGTGATTAGGGAGAGTGGGGGTTTTGAATTAAAAGGATAAATTATTTTATTCCTACATATTATCCTAAATTTTTCATTAATTAGCACACGATTCTCTAAATAGTCACTTTTAATAATTTTACTCATTACTTAAATAAATTAAAATTGTAAAAAACAGAAAACAAAATTAAAAAATTGCAGTTAGGTCTCTAGCTTTTTAAAAATAAAAAAAATCCTAAACTTTGTATTTTTTTTTTTTTTTTAGATTTTCACTTAAAATAATAAAATGTCTCATCAAGTCCTAAACCTTCTAACCGGGCACATACTTCCTTCATATATGTGCACCGAAAAACTTATAGAGTTTAGATAAATTTCATCTAAATGTTCATTAGTTAACAAAAGCCAAACCCGTGATATAATTTGACCAATTAGTAAATAGTCTTTTCATATTCTATTATTTAAAATAATTATAAAAAGAAAAACAAAAGTTCACCCACACCACCCCAACTCAACCCAACCCAACCCAACCCAACCCAAATATGAAGGGATATCTTGACCCAAACTCCGAAACTAGATGTAAAGGGATTTCTCCCTCCAGTTTTGAACCCAAAGTCCAACGAGTTTGGGTTCAAAATCATGGCCGGAGTTTGTTCGAAATCGTGGGGTGGGAAAGAAATCTCCCTCAGTTTAGTCACATGTGGAGTGGGGTAGGAAAGAAGATGTTTTTCTTATTTTCTTTTTTGATTTTTTTAATTGTTTGAAATATGTAAATATAAAGAGATAATTTTATATTTTTGAGAAAGTTAGGTACTCCAAATGTAATTTTCATTATATTTTTTTTTGTAATTTTAATTTATTTAAGCGAGGGCAAAAAGTGACCATTTAGCATCTAGGGCCATCTCGTGCAAAATAATAAAAGGTGGTGATGAAATTAATACAAATTTGAAAAAATAGAGGCTCTAATATAATTCACTTAATTAATAAATGATTGTTAGAATTTTTTTATTTTTATTTTTACAAATAATTCAATACATTAGATGATAAAAGTTTAAATTCATAAATGTGGAAATTAGGCCACTTCTTTGTGTCACTTTTGTTATAAAAGTGACATTGTGTGTCACTTTTGTTCTAAAAGTGACAATTTCAATATTCATTTGATTTTTTTAATTATTTGAAATAATTAAATATAAAGAGATAATTTGATTTTGATCCAAAATATTTGTGTAACTTGCATACAATGTTCATTATTTTTTGAGCAAAAAGTGACGAGCATGTCACTTTTCTATCCTCAAGCCTCACAATGTTTGATCATGCTCAATAATTTTGAAAGTTAGTTTCAATTCATATTCAAGTACTCCAAATGTAATTTTCATTATTTATTTTTCCAAATTTATTTGTGTAACTTGCTATTTTTCTCATTATTTATTTAAGCAGGGCTAAAAGTGACCATCTAGCATCTAGGGACCATCCTGTGCAAAATAATAAAAAACAAAAAAAAGGTTGATGAAATTGATATAAACTTGAATACAAATTTGAAAAATTCATATTCAATACAAAAAATAATACATTAATATTTTGATGGTGAGTCTGAATATAATTCATCTAATTAATAAATGATTGTTAATTCAGATTTTTTCAACCACGTAGAGAAAATTTTGATTTTTATTTTTACAAATAAAAAAATGATTCAATACATTAGTTTTTTTTACAAACACATTGTATAACATTTAATGCAAATCGTAATATAAGATAATTGAAATCAACACGTGGCAAACTTCAAATTAGTATAATTGATCAATTACTTACCCAACAAATGATTTTTCAAAAGTTTAAATTTATGAGTATTTGTTTAATTTTCACCCTAACCTTTATTTTCCTTGACACAGAGGCCCATCAACCATCCATTTAATGTTAAAATGTTGCGAGATCATTTTTAAATAGTAAACATCCTATGTTCCATTAGTTTTATGTAACATAGACTAATAGGGTGACTAAAGAAGTAAATTTTACAAAGTTAGGTGACTAATAATGAGCAAAATAAAGTTGAGTGACCAAGTATGTTTTTAACCCAAACTTCTTTTATGATTGATATGATAACATGGACGAAGAATGATAACATTTCTCAATGTTAAATGGGCTAAGCATGAAAGTACAGAGAAATTAGTTTTGGGCTTCGACCGAAGCTTGAATCTATATAAGAATAATGGGCCGTTTATTAAATACTTGGAAGTTCATACCCAGAAAAATTACAGTAAGACATCAATCTCAAAGAATTTGAATATTTGACAATCATTCACCGTGGCCTCCTAGTAACATCAAGAAAAGAAATGATTGAAGATGGAGTATCCGATTCCAATTCCGGACAAAATAGTCACTAGCCCTGCGATGTTGAGAACGTCATCAACTTAATATCTTCGATAAGTCGATCTAAATTTTTGTACGAACACCCACCTTTACTCACACTTGCTTTTGCAACATTTGCAATGTGATCGGCCCTTTGCAAGAATTCAAACTTCTTCGATTCCATAAGCTCTCTAATCATCCCTTCTACTATGACCCGATCGCATGTATCTTTCATGTCCAAACCAATCTTCCAAACCTCTACCACGTACCTACTATTAACTTGCTGGTCAACAAAATATGGCCAGCAAATCATGGGCTTCCCCTCCACTATACTCTCCAAGGTTGAGTTCCATCCACTATGTGTCAAAAACCCACCAATTGCTGGGTGGGCCAAGACCTCTTCCTGTGGTGCCCAACTCACAATATAGCCTCTCTCTTTTGTAGCTCGAGACAAGTCCATAGGAATCTCAAATTCTTTCTCCAATCCAACAATTGAACCGGGCCTTCTGACCCATAAAAACCTTGTTCCACTATTCACCAAACCATACCAGATTTCCATGAGTTGGTCCTTGTTCATGACTGCAAGACTTCCAATGCTAACTAATAAAACAGAATTGATGGGTTGCATATCAAGCCAAGGGATGCAACTCCTGTCTTCTTTCCAGATGCTATTTGACGTGGTTCCTCCTGTTTCTAGTCGTGTTTTCAAGTGTGTGTGGAGTGGCCCTATGGGGTAAATTTTTGGACAGATTTTGCGCATTTGTGATAATATGGGTGCTTCAAGATCCTCAAATGTATTGAAAATCAGTCCTTGGGCTAGGGGAAGGTGCCTGTCCTCGTTCAGAACTAATTGGATAATGGGATCATTAAGGTTCTTCGTGCGATAAAAGCTTGGAAGATCCCGCCGCCTTAGAAAACCTTCCATTCCTGGCGCATTAACAATAAGCTCATCCAAGTCATCCCCTGTGACAATCCACAAAAAAAAAACAGAGTTATCTAATTTGCTGTAGACATTAATTTTGGTTCTTGAAAGAGTAGGCAAAACTTGCCTTTGAAAGGAAATTCCCCAGATTCAATGAGTTTGGGAAGACAGAGATAAGTCCATAGACCACAAGGGCTAATAGTATCAAAATAAAGGAGTGGAACCCCAATTTGTTTAGCAATATCAACAGCAAAGCAGAATATTCCATCTGCCACTATGCAAGTAATTGGCTTCTCAGAATTGGTGCCATAGGGACCAGAAGTTACCATTTCTTGAAATAGTGGCACACTCACAGCTTCCATAGAATCTAACAAGTTGAGAATTTCATCAGCGGTGCGTGGACTGTCTTCAGGAAGGCCATCAGGCACTGTTTCAAATCGAAAACTCGGATAGCGTTGAAAATATGATTCGATATTAGTGCAGTTTAGCAAACATTCTTGGATGTATTGTGTGTTAAGGAAAGTGACTTGCAGGCCATTAAGGCAGAAGATTTCTGCAAGTTTGAGCATACAATTAACTGGCCCTTGGAGCGGTAGGGGGAATATGAGTACATGAGGAGGCGATGCAGATGCTCTTTCATTATCCATCTTTGGATAATTATTTGGGTAACAACTGAATCGCCTTTTATTTCAACATGCTGCACAAAATTAAAACAAAAATAACCCAGGTGCTGTTTAGTGAAGTGCATACCTTTTTGTTTTAAAATAATGTTTGAGTGAAGCTGTAAAACACTGAATTCAACTACCGCATTTTTTTATGGGACAAGTCATTTGCATATAACGTCGATTCATTGAACAGGGCCGCGTGTTTTATGATGAACAGTGGGCCAACTCGTATATTTTGTTTGCTTCGAAGGTTTGGATTTACATGGGGAAATTAGCAGAAATGGTCCTAACATTTGTTTTCAGTGTGGAAATCATCTCTAACCTTTTTTTTTCGCACAAAAGTCCCTAATCTATGTATTTTAATGCACAATTAGTCCTTATTTGATGAAAAAGACAAATATGCCCCTTAATTTTAATTAGAGAAAATTTTAATTGAATTCTCAACCTTTTCAAAAAGTACAAATGGGTCCGATATTTTTAATTTTTATAAAAAATTAAAGGAAACTTACAAATTAATAATATATTAAATTATTTTGTACATTTTACGAACTATTATAAAATAACTAAAATTTAAGTTTATAATTATTAACAAACGTGTTGATTAAAATTATTTTTATATTATTAAGTAATCATAGTATTTAAAATTTTACATTTAATTTTATCGTTACAACATAAAAAGAAAAATAACTTTCTCACAAACTTGATGCTCAAATATTTTTATTTGCTTCAGCTATTCGTTTATTAACTACAAATATTATAGCTTAAATTGTATTCTTCATATTTTAATTTATCGTTTTCTTATCGTTTAAAAATAAAGAACACATAATGAGTAATTATATTCACACAATACTTTTTATTTTTGCACCATATTTTAATTATATTTAACATCATTATTCTATGAATATTATAGCACTAATGTCCCCAATCTTTTTTATCACGTTTTTATTTTCAACTTTTCATTAATTAGTACATTTTGTGTTTGATAACGATTTTCGTATAAAAAATTTGCTGAAAATTCGTAAAAAGACTTATTTGTGTCATATTTAAAAAATAATAATAGATACAAAAGTACGATAAAATATTTTTTCCCCATTTCAAAGCTCATAAACAAAATATCTCGACATAAACCATCATTAATAATGAAATATGCTAATTAATGAAAGTTGGAGATAAGAATTCGATGTCAAAAAGTTAAGAACATAAATACAACAATGAACAAAAGTTGAAGATCTTAAGTACAATTAAAATGTAGTGCGCTTATAACAAATTATAGTGTGAATATAACCATCCACACATAATATGTAAATTAATTTTTATTAGTATTTTTATATTAAAAATGCATAATAAAATTGATTCAATATCATAAAATTATATACGCTATTTTATTATTTTTTAACTTAATTTTTATTCAAATTTTTCACATCACAACAATTACATATATCTAAAGCGTAATAATTTTACATATTTTTTTTAAAAAAATTTAATTGATACGACTATTTGTACATTTTGTAAAAGTTATAAATCTAATTACAATTTTCTTTAATTAAAATCAATGGCATATTTATTTTTTTTCTTGTAAAATAAGGACAATTGCGCACAAAAACACATAAATTAGGGACTTCTGCGCCCAAAAACAAAAATTATGAACTATTTTCACATTAAAAACAAATGTTAGAGACTTTTGCGCCAATTTCCCTTTACATGGCATGCAAAATGATGCCACTCTGACTTTGAAAGATATACGTTTGAATCATGCAAAATGATGCCACTCTGACTTTGAAGATATACGTTTGAATCATATCTAGACCATATGAGCAAACTTATAATTGCATCTCCAATTTACTTTATCTATTGAAATCTATGTAACGTATTAAATAAATAGATTTTCAGTCCATGTGACACTCGTCTATTAAATAGGCGATCAAATAAAAAATTTATCTTAATAAGTTCTATCTAAAACTAATAATTACCGCTTATGTGGTATTAATTTTTTTTTATAAAATTGACAGGTATTTAATTTTTATTTTTCTCTTCCGAATTTTTTTTAAATAAAATACTGAATCACTCCGTCTAAATATTGACGGATTTTTAGACGTAGTCTATTTCTATATTCTACATTCTTTTATCGCATTTATCAGTATTTTTTATAACTTCGCTTATTTAACTTATGCAAGTCCAATAGACAAATCGCTTTGAGATGCTTTCCGCCTATTGAAATCTCGTGAGGTAAAATAGTTTTTTTTATAACTTCGCTTTAATTAAATTAAAAATTCATCTTCAATGACGCCTAAAAACCAATATTACCGCCTAGTGGTATTAATTTTTAATTTTCTCATCCGATTTTTTTTTTTTAAATGAAATGTTGATTGAATTTAAATTTATTAAATCACTTGCCTACAAATCCGGTAAATAGACGATTTCGAAGTTTATGTGGCTTACTTGTCTTATATATTATTATGATAATTAAATTAAAAATGTTTTCCATTAAAGTTTAAGGGTGTGTTTGATTGATTCTATGGAAAACTAATAATAGGAAAAAAGCTACATATTTTGGTATTAATTTTTAATTTTCCTCATCCGATTTTTTTTTTCAAAATGAAATCTTTGAATTTGAATTTAAATTTTTCCATTAAATCAAAAATCTTCCAATCAAACACACCCTAAGTAACAAAGAGCTTATATATTTGGTAGTGTTGAAATTATTTTTAAACTTATATTATAAGTTGTTAGTGAATGTGTAGATAAAAAAAGTAAATCAGAAGTTGATCTTATCTTACTTGTCATATATTATTATGATAAGTATAGAGGGGAAAAAATGTTTTTTGTATGTTTTAGTCCCTCTGGTCCTAATTTTATTTGCTATAGTTGATTGGATTTGATGAGATTAGCTGAAGATTGCCAGATTACATTTGATTTTGTTGGATAATCTCAGTCGGGCATTAACACTAGCACAACTGCTATCGGTTCGGGTGGCAAGATCGATTTTGCACTGCATCACCAACAAAATATTCTTCTCTTAGTTAGAAGGCAGTCCCTTAGGGCTTGTTTGGTAGAGTATTTTTTGGAAAAAAATAGATTTTTTTGGTTAATTTTTGACTTTTTAAATTTTTTGGTAGTGTAAAAAAAGTTGAAAAGTCAAAAATAGAGAAAAAAAATAATTTTTGGATAAAATAACAGCCGAACAAGTACTTAATCTGCTGTACTGTCCCAGGTAACTATATCCATTTGAAGATTCTTGCTCTGCTTTTGTAACACTTTCTTTACCAAAATTTTGACATTCTCTCACCTACTGCTTATCACCTTTTGCTCGTATGTTTAGTAAATTTTTTTTTTTTTTTTTTTTTTTTTTTTTGTGTAGATTATAAAATGTGGGTTCAAAGAAATGTGTGGATAAAAAGTAGATAAAAGTTGTCGATTCTACAAAATATGTGGATAAAAATAATGTTTGACCAATTTATAAGTACTTATAAACACTGTCAAACATATTTGGTAAAACGTCATGTACATTATAAATTTTGGGTCTTACAGAATGTGTGGATAAGAATGATGTTTGACCACCTTATAAGTTTGAATTTTTTTTTCCAAACATACACTTTATAATAAGGCCAGCAAAGAAATACTCTATACGTTCCATTTATATAGACTAATTTTCTTTATTGGTCTGTCATAAATTATAATCCACTACCTTGTTGAGAGTATATTTGATTTTTTCATTTCGTAATACAATTCTATTGAATGTACTTTGTTATCAACACAAATAAAGTTGTATTCTTTCAAATGTAGTGGCAATTAACATAAATTTATTAATACATTTAATTTAGATAGTGTAGAGGATTAAATCAAGTCAAATTAACCATAATGTCCCACTAGCTGCTTTTTTCATGTCTAGAATGGTGTAATTTTTAAATCATTCAATTTTGCTACTATCTCCAAGTTCTAACAATAATTTAATAACTATTATTTTTAAATAATCATTAGTTATTGATAGTACTTAAATAAGGTAAATTAAAAAAATTATTTGCAAAATTTATTTTTTTAAAAATATTAATTAAATTTTTGTAATCCTTATGATAAATGAAATAAGTCGGGAGTATGCATTTAAATACACTTCCATGTTGACTAGTAGTCTAGTAGTAGCAGAGGACAAATTGAAGCACCAAATTAGCTTCCTTGCCTCTAAAAGTTATATGACAAACATGCTAGAACAGAATGACAGCTGCCTAAGAGTGCGTTTGATAGAGATTATAAACAGTTTATAAACCAAAAGTAGTTTATTTGAGTAAATTGTTGACTTTTCCGATAAAAGTCAAAATAAAAAAAAAAAAAAAGCAAAAAACTTTTTATATAAACCACGAACATAAATACCGATATTCTGACGAGATAAAACCAACAAAAACACACACTTAACCCCTAGTTTAATGATCTTGCAGTTCCAAGAATCCTGGAAAATCTCTTCTACTCCCCCCTTTCCCTTGTAATTAAAGCAAGAAAGTTTGAAAACAGTCTCATAGCACAAGCCATATGTAGACGGCATCCTCAAATGATCATTGTTTTGATGTAGTCAATAAGAGCATCCAAATTGCTATATGATGATCCACCTTCACTAACAGCCTTTCTTGCAAGTTTTGCCATATTTTCTGCCCTTTCCAAGAACTCCTCCTTCCTTTCTTCCATAAGCTCTCTAACAACTTTCTCAATAATTTTTCTATCACAAGTATCTTTCATGTCTAACCCAATCTTCCAAACCTCACTCACAAACCTACTGTTTATCATTTGATCAGCAAAATATGGCCAACAAATCATTGGCACCCCAGCCACAATACTCTCCAGAGTCGAGTTCCATCCACTGTGAGTCAAAAATCCACTCACTGCCTCATGGTTTAGCACTTCTTCCTGAGGTGCCCATCCTACCATGTAACCCCTTGCCTTTGTACCCTCCTCTAATTCTATTGGAATTTGATTCTTCCCATCCTCCCCTACAATTGAATCTGGCCTCATGACCCACAAGAACCTCTGTCCACTATTCACCAATCCATGCCAGAACTGTAATAGCTGCTCTCTTGACACAACTGTAACGCTTCCAAAACTAACATAGATTACTGATTTTGGTGGCTGTGCATTAAGCCAATCGAGACAACTCCGGTCTTCTGCCCAGAAACTTCCTGAAAGAATGGAGTTCTCAGCCTTTTTTTCTGCGAGTCTTGACTTCAGGTGGGCATGGCTTGGTCCAATGGTGAAGAGTCTTGGTATGTGCTTGCGTATTTGAGATACTATTGGCCCTTCTAGGTCTTCAAAAGTGTTCGCAATGGCTGCTTGTGCTCTCGTGGTTTGTCTAGTCTCGGATTTCAAGATGTGAAGTTTGGGCTCATTGATGTCATTGACACGGCAAAAGCCTGGCAGGTCACGGTACCTTAGAAAACCTTCCATTCCCGGCACGCTAGTTACAATTTGGTCCATGCCACTACCTGCAAGTGTCGTCAAGAAAAGCAATTTGAAATATTAATTTATGCATTCTCATTTTGACTAAAATTCAAACAGTCTGACTGAGGAGAAGCCGGGACAGATAATAGACACCTTTGACTGGAATTTCACCAGCTTCAATGAGTTCAGGCATACGAAAACAAGCCCAGAAAGAGCACGCACTAACAGTACGAAAATAGATGAGGGGAATCCCTTTCTCTTCAGCAAAATCGCCGCAAAAACTCAGGACCCCATCAGCTATAATGCAAGTAATTGGCCTTCTGGTATCAGAGACAAATAAATTTTTCTCAACCATCATCTTCTTGAAGAGTGGTCCCGTTATGTTTTTGGTAGCAGGCAGGATGTCCATGACTCGCTCGCCTGCTCGAGGATGATCATCGGGAAGCCCATCGGAAATGGACTGGAAACGAAATCCAGGATACCGTTCGAAACGCGAAACGACTGTGGTGTGCTTGAGCAGGCGCCTGTGGCCGAACTCCGAAACAATAAATGTAATGTCAAGGCCAGAAAGACAAAGTAGTTCCGCTAGTTTGAGCATGGAATTCACATGGCCCTGAATTGGCAGCGGAAAGATGAGTACATGAGGAGGGAGTGTTGCACCTTGAGAATCCATTAGCTACTTCAATCTTATATTGTTGCAAATTTCAGATAATCCTTGGTCTGTTTGGAAAACCAAGCGAGTACTCGCATTAATACTATAAACACAGAGCTACAAAAACAGTTGTTGCTCAGCCACATAATAAAACAGTCTCGTGGTACACGCGAGATATTAAAATATTTAAAGTTGGGGAAAAAAATAAAAAGTAAAAATTGTATTGCCCATAAGCCTGAGAAGCCCACGAAGAGCTGTGTCATACCAAGAATGTCCGACAGATTGGTGTGAATTATAAAAAAAAAAATAGTTTATTTGAGTTACTATTTTTTACTTTTCAAACGAAAAAGAGTGTGAAATGACAAAATTGTCATTAATTATTTGAATTAGTATTTTGTTGATTAAGGAAAATTTTGTCGTTTCACGCTTTATTTAGTTTGAAAACTAAAAAAAAATGATTCAAATAAATCATTTTTTGGTTTATAATCCACACCAAAACATGCACTTAGTTTTGTTTAAAAAATTGATAAAAATTTGAGTTAAATTCAATAATGAATTTTAACCAAATATTTCATAGAACGTACAATTTTTATTAAAATATGCTAAAAAAATTTATTTTTAGTAAAATCAAGCATACACTTAGTAGTCTTTAGAAATTTGGGATAATTCAAAATCTTATTTCGGAATTTGGTTAAGAGTATCCTATCTAAATATTTGTATTATATATGTAAAAAGGGCAATGCAGTTTGCGCTCACGATAGTTCTCTCTTTATTTGGTCTTATCTTAAAAACTGGACAATGCTAGTCGAGTCTTGAGGCATGGGACTTGGTCGCTTTTCCTTTTTGTTTCTTGAAGAAAACATCAAAATAATAAATCAAAATGAAAAAAAAAAAAAAAAAAAAAAAAAGAAGGTCGAATGGACCAATCCTACACAGCCTTGCACGTTTCATGCCAATACGTCGTGTTGGGCACCGCATATAGGTAGCCGGTAGTGGAACGCCTATGGCGCAAGTATTTGTCCTCGTAGTTCTAATTTATAAATGAAAAACTTTAAAATAAACCTTATATTTTAGGGTTTATTTATCGCATACTCTTATTTCAAAATGTTACAATATACATAATTAATTTCACTACTAGAAAATACGGCAATAACAATGGAAAATTAACAACGAACTATTTTGGTCGCTAATAACAACGAAATACCACTAAATTATTGATGGAATATCTTATTAGTATTTCAGAAATAAAAAATTTCAAACTAACAAATTTATAGATAAAAAACTATCCTCGTAATTTTATGGTTTTTGGTTTTTTCTGCAATATGATGAAAAATACTTCGATTGACCACTGTCTGACCATATGCAATGTTTTCTATTCACCATTTGCCGTACTTTTAAATGCATTTCTGGTTCCCAAATTGAGTAATTTGATGAACTCAATTTTAAATTTAACTTTAGACAACCTTGATAGTTGATACCATTTATTGGGAAAAAAACACTAATTAATACGCAGCAAAATAAATCTTTTACCTATTTGTGTATCAATTCTAACAAAGCAAATAATAAAATAAGTGAATGGCAAGAAACACTAATTTCCGTCTATTGGCCCAACTCCGAGTAATTCTTCTATTACAATCAACAATAACGTGTTCTAGAAAAAACTTGAGGATCACAATCTCATCAAGAATTTGATAATTCTTGGTTAATAAAAAATTCTTTATCAACTAGATAGATTTCTACGAACAAACAATAAAGATAAAGTTTGAACTGAAAAACGATTTTTTAATGTATTTGGTGTTGTCGAATTACGTGGAAGTGACCCAAAGTAATAAAAACAAGAACCGAAAATCTGAAATGAAATTAACCGAGGCAAGAGTTGAACTCTTTGTCCTTAAGTCAAATTGCTTCCCATAAGTGCTTTCGGTCTTTGGCAAATGGCTCCCAAGATACAATGTGGTTTCGCTTGAGTTTAGTAGCACAACAAAAACTCAAGTCTGAATGAACCAAAGATGGCTTTTGTACTCAAACGGATGAATGAAATGGAAAACCGATTTTATGCAACTTTTATGCAATAAAATGGTTCAAAGATGAAGAATATGAGTGCTTTATGATTGCAATATGTTTCGTATCAATATATCTCGCGAATGGACGTCCACAAACCCTTTTTAACGTTGGAGAGTTGAATGGAAACGAAAAGGAATGAACCAAACCGTGCAACTCTTCAAAAGGATATGTCATTCATCGCAAACCCATGCGATCGCATGGTTTAACCAAGCTGCGATCGCAAGGTACAAAAATGGAGCAGAACTTCGTCCGAGATAACCATGCGATCGCAAGGCTTTGCCTCCTGCGATCGCATGGAAGGACCAAAATACACTCTGTTAAAAATTAGCCAACTTGCGATCGCGAGTTTACATACGCATGGTCAAACATTTGACCCGATTTTGTCCTTTTTCGTAATTTCTCATTCATTCGATATTGGTTTCGAGATGCCAAATATACCCTTTAAACATACGATAAATCTGAATTTTTCACGGGCGCCCCCAAAGCTTCTGACGAGGGCCCCCTCCCGCGACCGACCGGGCAGGTCGATCCTCGTTCCGGGCGTTGCCCACTGAAGCGTCGTCAAGTGGCAAATAAATTTGCCTAAACGGATTGGGCGGGACTTGTATATTTGGCTAAGATGACACGAAGTCACTTAGTTAATTTATCAACATTTTAAACCAATTTCCAACATTTGGTCCCTTTTTTTTCTTCGATTTCTATTTCTCTTTCTCAACAACTCAACAATCCAAGAATAATTGTCCTTTCTTAGGGATGAACTTGACGATCAAATGACATAAATTACCTACAAGTATGAATACCCTAAAATAATTAGAAAAATGTAACTTTTTTCATCAGTCAAAATTCTGAACATTACAAAGAATTTCTGAGCAAACAACATTAAATAATGTTCACCTCTATTGCCTTGCCCTATTGGGCTACGTTGCCAACATTGTTTATTTCATGGACGGACATTGATGACACGATGACATGGAAATAAAAATTGAAGTTGAGTAATTGAATTGTTCCATATTAACAAAGTTCAGTGATGAATGGTGTTTTCTCATACTTAATAGGTTAACATTGTAACGTGAAATTCCAAAACTACACAAGTGGTACTACTAGAGCTATCTGTCTTAACTAAGTAGTTACGCAATTTGAATAAGGTGTTTGTAGAAGATCTGAATGAAAGTGTAGTTCAGTTAATGGCAATGTTGGAGCTTTATGGTAATGCGGTTTTGGCACGAGCTCAATGATGTGTTATCGATTTCATTAAAAAAACATGGACAAAAGAAATAATCACGTAAGGACGGATTATGATGATCATGTAGGTCATTATGATATAATATTCCGTTTAAAAGAGAATTTTTGGCGATGTGCAAACAAAAGTTTCACATCAACTAGATATAAAAATGGTCTTAGAAATTAATCTTCTAATGAGTATAAGAAATATGAATATGAATAGAAAATATAAATTTATGCGAGTGAACATGTTTAATAGAACTTCTATTTCTAGATAAAGTTTTAAACAATTTTTAATTTAATTATTTTTTTTGGCCACATCAACTTGATAGAATACTTATTTTTTAAATATTATTCATTTTATTTATGAGACAATTTTTTTTAGCAATTCATTAAAACATTGGAGATGCTCTTGTATGTATAGAGTATAATTTACCAATAAGAAAATATGTTCATGATGTAGAAGCTGAATGAATTTATTAAATATATGTCTTTGTATTTAGTTGTGAAATATTGATAATCACAAAATTGCACGATATATTACACAATCGTTTCATTAATAATTTTGATTTTTAAAATCTCTACATTCATTTAACTTCTTCATTAATAAACTTAAGAAAAATTTCCACTTTTCGTTTCCAATCTTTACTATTTATTATTAATCTACCTTTAACATTTTTTATTAATAGCAGACATTCCAAACCTTTTAGTTAATTAGAAATTACTTCCCTAATGAAAGATAATGATGGATTTTCACTTTTTAAATAAACAAAAATAAAATAAAGCTAAAAACAACAAAAAATAAGAAAAATTGCAAAAAAATCCCATAATTTTTTAAAAAGTACAAAGTATCTTCTTCCTCACCATGCCTTACCCCCGCCGACCTCACCTTATCCCACCACAGCCATCACAACTACACCACCACCTCTTCTACGCTGCCGCCGCGACACCACAACCACCACCTTCTCAATCTCAATCTCCTCCATTAGTATCAATCCCTTTCAGGCATCTTATGTAAAACAAGACTTCCACAATTTCAACAAGTCCAGTTTGCACATAACCACTAATAATTGTATTCCAAGTTTGAACATCCTTTATTGGCATATTATCAAACACATTCCCTTAGCTTCTAAAATTCGACCTACATCATAATATTCCCATAGCTTTTGAATATACAAATTCAGAGCTTTTTCTTTTAACCCATTTCGGAAATAGCCTCTTATCATAGCATTTTATGTGACTGTATTTCTATTGGGCATTTCATAGAACAATTTATGGGCTTCAGATGCGAGGCCATCTTTCATTAAGATTGAGAGCTTTGAGTTGAATGGTTTTAAGGTGGGCAACGTTTTCAGTGTGTGGGGTTTCAAGAAACTTTTCAAAGAGAGAGTTTGAGCTATTTTGAAAGCTTGAATAAATCGAGAGTTGAAGAAAATATTCCATTTTTGCCGGGAAGCTTTTGAAGTGAACGGAAAAAATTGGACCATTACATATGTCAAAAAAATCGGATGATTTATGCAAAAGGGATATGTATTCACGAAGGAGGTTGAGATTGTAGAGATAGCGATTATGGTGATAATTTATATATTTTGAAAAGTTATTAGGCTTTTTTTTTTTTTTTTGTTGTTTTTAGTTTTTTTTTTTTTAAAGATGAGGGCAAATCCGTAATTATCTATTAATATGGACGTGATTTTTAATTAAGTAAAATGTTGAAAATGTCTTATGCTAAAAAAAAATTAAGAGTAGATTAGTTATAAACAGTAAAGATCAGACTTATGTTAAAAAAAAATTAAGAGTAGATTAGTTATAAACAGTAAAGATCAGACTTATGTTAAAAAAAAATTAAGAGTAGATTAGTTATAAACAGTAAAGATCAGAAAGGGGCAAATTTTCTTAAATTAAATGGGAAGATAAAAATAAGAATTAACGTGGCATGCCAATTTGGTCCGCCAAAGCAATCTAGTCATGGGGCGGCGTGCTGGGCCCGGCATGCCAATAGTTTTGAATAGTATAACGTCCAATGGCATGTTAATTATTCCACAGTGAAACATGCCAGCTCAATTTGCACTGTTAAACACATGACATAGATGAAATGCAAATGTGTAAAATAGTAATATTAAGCTAAAAACAATATATATATATATTTTCCATGTTTAGTTTATTATTTAAAATGGTCAACCAAAAAAGAAATTGGCGCAAATGATTCCTCACATTTATCTTCAGTGCAGAAAGCATCTCCAACATTTGTTTTTTACATTGAACACTTCTAACCTATGTATTTTGGTGCACATTTGGTCCTTATTTGATGAAGAAGACAAATATGCCCTTAGTTTTAATTAGAGAAAATTGTAATTGGATTTCTAATCTTTGTAAAAGGTGCAATTGAGTCCGATAATTTTATTTTTTTTATAAAAAATAAAAAAAACTAACGAGTTCTTTTTTTTAATTGACATTTTATTGACTAAATTGATACTGTACTAAATTGTTTGTATATTTTACGAACTATTATAAAATACTAAAATTTAAGCTCATAATTATTAATAAATATGTTAAATAAAATTATTTTATTATTATTAAGTAATTATATTTTTTAAATTTTAAATTTTATTTTATTGTTACAACATAAAAATAAAAATAAAAAATTTGTCACAAACTTGATGTTCAAATACTTTTATTTAATTGAGCTATTCGTTTATTAACTAAAAATATTAGAGTTCCAATTGTATTATTCATATTTTAACTTAATTTTTAGGAAATTTGGAGCAAATGGTTCCTAAATAAATAACAAAATAGCGTATATAATATTATTATCATTTTCTTTTTTGAATATTAATGCAACTCTAGAGTAGGCTTGGCAATGGGTGTTCGACTCGGCCCATAAAAGATGGGCTCGGCTAGTCTCCAATTTCGGGGCTCAGTTCGGCCCACGAGCTAGGCTCGGCCTTAAATTTTTTTTGTTTTGTTTAAAATTTGAAACTAAAAAAGAAATTCAATATCGAGAAATTAATCATTTATCTTTATGTTAAAAATTAAAGATTTAAGACCCTTTTTTTTGTTTTTGTTTTTTTTTTAAATTTAAAAATAAAAAATAAATGCAATATCGAGAATCCTTTATGTTAGAAATTAAAGATTTAATACCCTCATCTTTATTTTTTTTAAAAATTTGAAAATAAAAAATAAATACCATATTGAAAATCCTTTATGTTAAAAATTAAAGATTTAAAACCCTCATCCTTTTTTCGGACTTGGGACCGACTACTTTAAAAGTAGGCAGAGTTAAAATTGCACACGAACAAGATGTTACGTGTACAATTTTTTATTAAAATAAGAAAATAATATCAAATACATAAATACTAATGCAAAAATAATACTTACTATGAATATGATTAATTCATATTCAAATCTTCAAGTCTTCGGACGTTATTATGTCCACTTTGTTTTGGATTCGAAGTTCAGCGTCATCCCATTCCTTTATACACAGTAAGATTTCTAAAATATTGGATTTGAGTTTTGACTTGATATCAGAAAAAACTCTGCCACTTGTACTAAATGTAGCCTCCGATTCTACAGTTGAGACCGGAGGTGTTAGTAGATCACGTGCTATTTTTAAAAGAATTAGATAATTACGTTGATGTTGTCTTCACCATCGTAGTTTATCAAAGTTTTTCTCTCTTCGTCATCTAACATACAAAGCACATCATGCACAAAATACCTAACTAACTCTACATGTGTACCATTAGAACGAGGAAGGGGAGAACTAGAAGAAGAACCAACTAATTGTTGACCTTGACCACTCTTATGTGTACTAACATAACTCCATAAGTCAATGTCATCAGTTGATGACGAAGTATATGTTGGATTAGGGGGTCGTACAACGTTCGTATCGGTCTTTTCAGCATAGACCTCATACATAGAACATAAAGTTTGTTCTAAATTAGTTAAATTAGCATACGTGACTAGATTTCCGTAAGTTAATTTATCTGAAATTGCCATTATTGTTACTTTCGTACACTCTAAGTTAAGTCGAGGATCCATGATATATACTAATGGAAATAACATAGGCAATTGTTCCCAATATTTCCAAAATTTAGCTTCCATAACATGTATAATACTAATAAAAAGAGCAAATTTCTTATAACTATTAAAATTGTTAGCAATATAATAGAAATGATTTAAAACAAGTGGAGTAGTTGGGTAATACACACCAGAACATGCAGTTGTTGCGTCGTAAAAAACTTTTAAAAATTTTCTAACATGACCACATATTTTCCAATCATGTAATTCTAAATCATATTCTGAGCCGTATGTGTGTCGGCCATTATAATAGACAGTAATGCAATCTTCATAATCTTCACACGATTCAAGCATAAGATATGTTGAATTCTATCTATTAGTAACATCAGTTGCAAAACTTTTTGATTGCAGCCCATTTTCTGTATGTAGAGCAGCAAAAACTTATTTTCTTGATGGTGATACCGAAATATAATTAATAGCATATCTAACTTTTTTTAATTGAAGTTGTATAAATTTTAATCTATCTTGTACAATTAAATTAAACATATGACATACACAACAAATATTAAATAAAATACCATCAAAATCTGGACTACAATGTTGCGTTAATTTTTCAATTACTATACTATTTGAACCTGCATTATCAAATGTAAAATTACGAGCCTTAGAATCACATTTAAATTCATGAAATACACCTAATAAAATTTGATAAATATTATTTACATTACGAGGATAGTCTATTTGTTTAAATGCTATTACTTTTTTATACATTATCCAATTATTATCAATATAGTATGTAGTTGCAATCATGTATCCTTTTTTGTTACAACTTGTCCATAAGTCTGATGTAAAAGATACAACACCATTGTAATTATTAATATCATTAATAATAGCTTCTTTCTTTGTATTATATCTAACAATAATATTTTTACGAAGTGTATTTTTAGAAATATTAACGTACTTGGGTTGAAGATATTTTTAGACAAATTTCGTCCAATGAGGATTGTCTACTAAGCATAGTGGAAACTCGACATTTGCTATCAATTCCGACAGTCCTTCCGGTGCATGAGTTCTTGTGAATATATCAAGTTGTTGAGAGTGAGACTACTAGACCCAGCTTCTGGAGATCCAAACTGGAGTTGTGCTTGATTTGTATTCAAACCTCCATGTTTGTATTGACACTTTTTGAAATGTCTGTTTAGATGGGTCGTGTCTATCCCCCTTATGCCAAGAAAACTTCTCCTCGACGGGGTTTAAAATGTGCTTTGAACTCAGGGACTCCGTTAACTAGTTTATCGAGTTGTGACAACTCGAAATGCTACCAAAGACTTAGCTTTTGTTTGGTAGCTTTTCATTTAGTGCTAGAGCCAATGATAGTTTGTGTATCGACATCTTCATGAAAGTCTTCCAAATCAATTGGATTAGTGCTACCACCAAACTGATAATAATATCGTCTGGGAAATTGGAATGTCATTAATATCACTTCAAATCATCATCACTTCGCTTGTATGTCATTTGGAATAATAGAATAAAGAAAATAGGAGAAGATGAAGAAGTAGTAGAAAGTAGAAAGTAGAAAGTAGAAAGTAGAAAATAGAAATGTAGAGAATTATTAGAAGTAGAAAATTACAAATTAAAATTATAGAGTAATATCTAGATAATGAGATACTAGATACTAATTAAAACACTAATATTGAGAGAATGTAATTTGAGAATTGTTAATGGATTAAGTATATAATTGAATGAGAGATAAGAGATTGAAGTGTGAAAAAATGAGTTTAGAATATGTGTATTTATAGTAAAATAATGAAAGTATAAAAATAAAAATGCATGTGACCGTTGGCCAATGATCATGAAATCGTGACCGTTGACGGCTCGGCTCGTAGCTCGTCAATTTGGCTCGTGGGCGGCTTGTTTTTTGGTCGAGTCGAGCCGAGCCGAGCGAGCTAGGCCCACTTTTTTTTTGAGCTCTGCCCTAGCTCGTGCTCGTCTCTCGACGAGCCCGAGCCCAAGCCCTAGCCGGGCCGAGCTGGCAAGCCCATGAGCCGACAAACTTTTTTGCCACTCTTACTCTAGAGTATTATTTCTGAAAATGATTTGTTTGCACATTAGCAATGTAAACTCTATTTAGTGCTTTAAAAATTTGTATTTAAGATGCTACCACATGGGTAGTTGTGGATCAATTTTAATTGTAATTAATATGTTTATTGACTTGTTTACTTCTTTACACTTTTGTGGCCCATTTTTGCCACAATCTCTAACTTGCATCAAATACATACAACTTCCACTAGCATGCTTAATTAACAACTGTAACGTGATTTATTTACTTTTGAAAATTATGTTGTTTTAAGAGCTTTAATTTGAACATGAAACGACTTGATCAATTAACTTATTGATTATATCTAGAATCTAAAGCAACAAAGAAGATTTTTATGAACTTTTTATTATGCCACTAAACACCGTGATGATTGAATTGGTACACTTACCAAAGAAGCCTAATTTATTATTCTTGAAAATCAAAATATTTGATGATGTAAGCTCAATTCAACTCTCTTTATCTTTTATTTAAGTTATTTGAAAAAGAATTGAAATTAATGTGCAGATGTTGTTGTATGCTCAGAGTCTTATTCTAGAGCATGTGAAATTTCTTAATGCAAAAGCATTCGTCTTTCTTTACGTGATTAAAATATTATAAAAGAATGAACTCAGGCTTCGACGAGGAATGCAAATTCAGAGAAAATCTCTTACAAACTTCACTCAAAGAGTGAATCACAGAGAAAAAAGGAAAAAAAAATAGAAGGAGAATCGTTGTTCATCGCAAATTTTAAAGAGAACGATCTCGAATGCACTAGAAATGAAGGGTTGAAGCCCTTTTATGTAAGCGATCAATGGATCGATTTCTTGAGATGATCCAACGGTCCACCAACTTCGAGAGATAAAATGTTGATAATAGCATAAGTCGCATTTCCAGTTTAAGAGGTAAAAGAACGATTATACAAAATTACCAACATTCTCCACCATTTTTGTATATCACAGTCATAGCTTCAAAACAAAGTGTGCAGAGAGGGAACATAATCACCATTGTTCATTGCCTCCAGTACGTGCAGTATTACAGTTTACCCTTTATCAATATTTAATAAACCCAGACAGTTCATAAATTTGTTCAATGGAAGTACCTTAGTTCCCATGTCAGCAGGATTCACTTCAGTATGAATCTTATCAAGTTGAATCACATTGTTGGCAACTATATCACGAATGAAGTGTAATTTTATATCTATGTGCTTAGTGCGTTCATGAAACATGGGATTTTTACATAGATGAATTGCACTTTGAGAATCAGAGAACAGAGTAGCAGGTTGATTTAAATAACCAATTTCATTTAACAAACCTTGAAGCCAAATTGCTTCCTTCACAGCTTCAGTAACAGCAATGTATTCTGATTCAGTAGTAGATAAAGCAACAATAGATTGTAATTGAGACTTCCAACTTATACAAGAATCACATAAGGTAAACATATAACAGGTAGTGGATCTTCTTTTATCCCTATCACTAGCAAAGTTAGCATCAACAAATCCTCTAAGTCTAATTCCTTCATGACTTTTACTGAAGATTAGGCCTAACTGTCTAGACCCCTTTAAATATCTTATAAGCCATTTTAAAGCTTCCCAAAATCTAACCTGAGGTTAGACATATATCTCGCTTAAGGAGCTAATAGCATGAGCAACATGAGTCTCAGTGCAAACCATAGTATACATGATGGAACCTCTGACATTAGAGAGGGACATTTTTCATTTCAGCTTCTTCTTCATCACACGAAGGACAAAGATCCTTGCTGAGCTTAAAGTGATTACCTAAAGGGACAAAAGTGACTTTAGCATTTTTCAGACCAAACTTATCTACAATCCTATCAATGTAATCAGTCTGATTTAGAGATAAGGTGTGAGTTCTTCTATTTCTAATGATATTCATCCCAAGAATTTTCTTAGCATTTCCAAGATCCTTCATATCAAACTTAGAATTTAAAGTATTTTTAATTCTATCAATATCTTCAAATGAAGGACCACACAGCAACATATCATCAACATATAACAGAAGATAAACAGGTAAAGAATTTGAGCTTTGCAATCTGAAATACATACAATGATCATATTCACTCCTACTGAAACCTAAAGATAAAACAAAGGAATCAAATTTCTTATACCATTGCCTAGGGGCCTGTTTCAGGCCATATAGGGATTTCTTCAACAAACACACCATATCAGCATTCTGAGTTTCAATAAAGCCTTCAGGCTGGGACATATAAATTGTTTCTTCAAGATCACCATGAAGAAAAGCAGTTTTTACATCTAATTGTTCTAATTCCCGGCCCTAAGTGAGCGGTGAGTGCAAGCATAACTCTAATTGTAGTATATTTCACTCTTTGGGAGAAGATCTCATGATAATCAACTCCTCCCTTTGAGTAAAGCCCTAGCAACAAGTCTAGCCTTATATCCGCTTGTTCATTTAAGGAAGTTCCGTGTTTTACTTTGAACAACCACTTGCAATCAACTAAGGACATATTATTAACCTTAGGAACTAATTCCCAAGTGTTATTCTTATGTAAAGAGGCTATCTCATCTTTCATTGCACTAATCCACTTCTCAGATTGTTCACTTTCTATAGCTTCTTGATAAGTTTTTGGTTCAGTATCAAGAAGTTCATGCATAGAGAGTAAGGCAGCAGAAACACACTCAGAATATCCTAATCTATTTGGGGGTCTTGTTTGTCTCCTAATTCTATCTCTAGTGAGTTGGTAGTCAATTAAAGAATTAGGGTCTACACCATTGTTTTCAAAGTTACTATCATCAGGTTGTATTTCTTCAGTATCATCTAAGGTTTGATCAGGCTCCACCTGATCATGGACACCATCATTTCTAGTAGTAACAGCAGGTGAGGTAAGCTCCACCTGATCAAAGTTACTATTGGAATTGGAGGTTTCAGACTGAGGAGAAATATCTTTGCTTAAACAAGGCATGTCATCTTCATTAAAATGACATCTCTCATCGATGATAACTTTGAAACCATGATCCTCTTTATCCCAAAGCCTATAACCCTTAACACCATCAAGATACCTACTAAGAAGACACACTTCTTAGACCTGGTTCTAACTTTCCTATGTTTTGATGAGCAAAAGCAAGCACATCCAAAGACCTTTAAAGTGTCATAGTTAGCAACCTTGCGACGCTTTTTCAACTGAGTTTTTCCATCAATGGCGTAAGAGGGGATCTATTTATCGGTGTAGTAAGTCATCATAACACTTCCCCCGGCATCCGAGAGTCGGACCAGGAGCCGGATAACATATATCGACTCTCTTTCAAGGAGGGTCCTATTCATCCTTTCACCTACCCCATTTTGTTGGGGTGTGTGCTATGAGTTTATGTCTTAGAATACCATTTTCACTATAGAATTGATCAAATTCATATTACAATATTCTAGACCATTATCGATCCCAAGGACCTTAACTCTTACCTAATTTGATTTTCTATTAAAACTTTCCAGCTTCTTGAACTTTAGAAAAGCATCGGACTTTTGTTTTAATAAGAAAATCCAAACCATCCTAGAAAAATCATCTACAATAGACATGAAATATCTATTACCCATATGAGTGGGCTTGCTAACGTGTCCCCATAAATCGAGTGAAGATATTCTAAAGGAGCCTTAGACTTATGAGTTCCATGAGCAAACTTCAACCTATCTTTGTTTTCCTATAAGGCGTTGATCACAAAAGGGATAGGATTTATGGAATCATTCCCAAAAATGCCTTGAGACTTAAGAATTTGGAGACCCTTCGGACTTATGTGTCCAAGCCTTCTATGCCAAAGGTTGTTTATTATCAATGCTTGGGACAATCATAGCAGACCCAATTACTCTAAGACCGGTTCTCGCTTTGATAACATAAAGGCCATTTCTAATGAAGTCTTTCATGTGCATTAAAGAGCCCTTAAACATTTTCATTTGATCTCCATCAAACTTACCGGACCAACCACATTTGGCTAAGGAAGCAATGAAATAAGATTTACGGTTAAGCTAGAACATACCTAACATTCTCAAAATTGTACACAATTCCGGTGTCCAATTTTAGAATGATGCTTCCTATACCTTTGACTTTCACACAGATATACTATTTCCCATAAGGACTGACCCAGTCTTTTTCTACCAGAGAGCTAAACCACTCCTTTTTATGTGTCATGTGAAAGGTACACCCTGAATCTAATATCCACTCATGTGGATATTCACTTGTAGAAGTCACATAAACTTCTGCAAGGTTTTCAGAAACTTCAGCAACATTCCCCTGTTCTGAAGCTTTTTCTTTCAATTCATTTTTTCTCTTGTAACAGTCTTTAATGAAATGACCAGTCTTACCACATCCATAACACTTCTTACCCTTAGCCCTGGACTTGGATCTAGACTTAGACTTATATCTATCCTTCTTCTTGGGCTTATCTTGTCGATAGTCCCTAGTGTTACTCCTTCCTCTAACAGATTAAACCTCACCATCAATCTTGGTGGACTTTAACTCTAACTCTCTACTCTTAAGGGAATTGACAACTATCTCGAGGTTAGAACATCTATTCCATACTTAATTGTATTTTTATCTCTCTAGCAGTTCGGAAGAGAATTTAAGAGAATGATAACTCTATAATCATCGTGGGGTGTATCCCAGTGT
Organism: Forsythia suspensa; assembly: GCA_023638005.1. Lineage (NCBI taxonomy): Eukaryota > Viridiplantae > Streptophyta > Magnoliopsida > Lamiales > Oleaceae > Forsythia > Forsythia suspensa. The sequence goes on along the minus strand of CM042674.1, from coordinate 28,868,793 downwards.
TTTCAATATCTTGGACAATCTTATTGAACATATCAAGACTCTCATCAAGATCTTTTGAGGATCAATTTTAAAGAAAAACAATTGTTCTAAAAGGAACATTTTATTTGGTAGAGACTTGATCAAATATAGTTCGAGTTTTGTCCCATAGAACTTTAGCGAATGCAATTTTCCTACCTTTCTAAGCACGTAGTCGAGAGGTGTAAAATAATAGAGGTATATGCAAGTTCATCGACTTCATTCTTTTGATCCTCGATATAAGAATCGGGATATTTTTCATCTAAAGCTCTCAGCAACTTTACATTTGCACTAATATGGCTTCCATTTTTTGTTGCCAAATTGGAAAGTCGCCTTTCCCATTAAAAAGTTCCAATTGAAATTTTGTGGAAGTCATATTGGTGTTACAGAACTCAAGAAAGCTTGAAAAAAAAAACAACTTAACACAAACGTCAAGTAAGTTTTCAAACACAGGCAGAACTTCAAGAAAACTTAACAAAGCAACTTAACACAACAGTCAAGAGAGTTTTTCAACGGACAAACTGATCCTTAAGAAAAACTTAACAGAATGCAGTAAAGATGATGCAAGAACCCCCAAGGACAATTGTGAGCTCCAAGATTCAGGCCCTTCAAGAGAGCACAGACATGAAAGCCCAGCAATTTCCTCCTAACTCTAATTGATAAGAATCCCACCCCAGATGCAGATGTTTGAGGAAAGAATAAACATATATTTTTCACAAAATCAAACAGCACAAAGATTTTATAAAATCAAAAATATTTAGATTCAAACAAGAAACAAGAACTTTCACACAGAAAGAAACAGCTAATTTGCCCTAGGGTTTTTCCCAGGGCTCTTATACCACTGTTGGGTGTCCACGGATATTCTAAACATACATTTCATATCATCACACAAAGCAATTAAGAAATATGTAAAGAAAACAGAGCAAGAACACGGGATATGTTTTGCGGGTTAGGCGGCGATTCGACCTAAGTCTAATCGCCTTTGAGGCTCCCAAATGGGATTACGGCCTCTACGCACTAAGAAGAATAACCAAAGTGTTCAATATACAACAAGAATCAACCCTCCGATCGCAACCACAACCACGACAACCCTTACACCAACACAATCAAAACACCTATACGAACTCTCCTCACATTTCTTCGCTTCACTCATAAGAAAATAAACCAGAACCCTCTTACAAACTTCACTCAAAGAGTGAATCACAGAGAAAAAAGGGAAAAAGAATAGAAGGAGAATCGGTGTTCATCGCAGCCAGAAAGAGAACAGTCTCGAATGCACTAGAAATGAAGGGTTGAAGCCCTTTTATGTAAGCAGTCAATGGATCAGATTTCTTCAGATGATCCAACGGTCCATCCAACTTCCAGAGATAAAATGTTGATAATAGCATAAGTCGCATTTCCAGTTTAAGAGGTAAAAGAACGATTATACAAAATTACCAACATGATTTAATTTAAAAAATAGTCAAAAACCACTCAAATGGAAGCGTACCGTCCACCCATGGATGTTGTTTCTTATCCCACCAATCTTCCTCTAGATTTTTCCCAACTTCCACGTATTATATTTTTTTATCTATGTCTTTTCCCATTCGTGCGGACTTTATCTCAAATAATTTGTTAAATGCTTGATTTGTTTTCATAGAATATAATCAAAATAAGATCATGTCAAGCCCAAATCAAATAAAAAAGCGATAGTGACAGAAATAAATGCTAAGTAAGATATTGGAAATAATTTGTTAGTTGCTTGATTTGTTTTAGAATATGATCAAAATAACATCATGTCAAGTCCACATCAAATAAAAAGAGCCATACCGACCGAAATAAATGCCAAGTAAAATATTGGCTATGGAGCATGACATGATAGATAATACTGGGCCGCCTTATTTATGTATCTTTAATATTCTTAACTACCTCTGGCAGGCTAGATATGGTTCTACTATCTTGAAATTTTTTTGTCTGGCGTGGCTCTTTTAAAAATGTGTAGATAAATATAATAGATTTGTATGGGTACAGACGCCAGAAGATAGAAAGAGAGAATTTGCACAGGCACAGACGCCAGAAGATGGGTTCTCATGAAGATACAGCAAGTGAAAAGCCTCATGCTGTGTGCATCCCATTCCCAGCCCAGGGCCACATAAACCCTATGCTAAAACTAGCCATTCTCCTCAACCACAAAGGCTTTAAGATTACATTTGTAAACACAGAACATAGCCACAAGCGCTTACTCAAATCGAGAGGCCTCAACTCTCTCGACAGTCCCTCAACAGATTTCCATTTCAAGACAATCCCAGATGGCCTTCCTCCTATAGATGATAATGCCATGCACCAAATTCCGTCTCTGTGTGAATCTACTCAGAAAAATTGCTTAGCCCCACTTCGCCTACTTCTTGAACAACTTAACAGTACAAGTACTGCTACTGCTTCACCAACTTCAAAGGTTACTTGCATTGTTTCTGATGCTATCATGACTTTTGCAATTGAAGCTGCTCAAGAAATTGGTGTGCCTTGTGCGCTTCTCAGGACTACCAGTGCAACCCTCCTCATGTGTTATCTTCAAATTCCTCGTCTTACTGAAATGGGGATATGCCCTCTCAAAGGTACTCCTCTTACTGCATTATGAATTAATGTCTGTCGGAAATTAGTTAAGAAATGTTGATTTTGACCAATTTTGACTAATTATTTAAACGGGATCCATAAGTCGATTATGAGAGTTCTAAGCTTGAACGTGTTCTAGTCATCGAGTAAATTATCATAGTATATTAGTTACTAGAAATCAATTTTTAGTGCATGAGAAATTAAAGCCGAAAGTGAACCGCTTAAAATATATTGAAAATTGAAATTAGAATACGTTGGAATATAAGCATGTGTAGAATACGTTTGCTTAAGTTTAAATTATAATTTAAGTTATTCGAACATATTTTTTATCTACACATTTCGTAAGAATCACAACTTACTATTCATTTACTATTCACGTATTATATATAACACACAATATATAAGCATTTACAAAAATAATTTCAGCACTGCAAACATGCATTGAGGAGAATATGATTATATGCAATTTTTTTATACCAACAATGTCCCTTGGGGGTTTATTAATTTTTTCTCTCTATTTTTCTTTTTGAAGGAAACCTTTTTAATTGATTTTTATATTACTTTACAAGTAGTCCCATATGCAATTAGTGCCTATTTGATTGCGTTAAAAAATAGTTTTTTTAGTAGATTTTGATAAAAAATGATAAAATATATATTTAAAAAATTGATAAAAGTTAATAAAATATAGGTTTAAAAAATTATAAAAGTTGTGAATCTCATAAAATATATAATTGTTAACTTTGATTTAAATTTTTATCTACTTTTTAAACAAAACAAAGGATGAGTGAATTTACACTAATTCATAAATGATCGATGCCATGATTTTCATAAAGTTCTCTTTCTTCTACTTGCAGATGAAAACTGTTTGACTAATGGCTATCTAAACACTATTATAGACTGGGTTCCCGGATTAATACATCTTCGTCTTGGAGATTTTCCTACCTTCATTCGTACAACAGATCCCAATGATATTATGTTAAACTTCATCACCACAGAATCAAAACGAGCTCTAACAGCATCGGCCATTATTCTCAACACATATGATGCACTTGAAAACCATGTTCTGAATGCTATGTCCTCTCTTTGTCCCCCACTCTACCCCGTAGGCCCTCTTCAGCTTCTCACTAATGGCAGAAAAGTTGAACCCTTTGGATCCAGCTTGTGGAAAGAAGAGCCAGAGTGTCTGGACTGGTTGTGCACCAAGGATTCAGGTTCAGTAATTTACGTGAACTTTGGCAGCATCGCATGCATGAACAGCCAAGAATTTATTGAGCTTGCATGGGGACTTTGTAATAGTGGAAAGAATTTTCTATGGATAATAAGAGAAGACCTAGTTGCGGGGGAGGCCGCGGTGTTGCCGCGGCAGTTTAAGGAGGAGACAGAAGGAAGAGGTTTCCTTGCCAGGTGGTGCAATCAGGAAAAAGTTCTGAACCACCCTTCTGTGGGGGGATTCTTGACGCACTGTGGGTGGAACTCGATCGGAGATAGCTTGTCCAGTGGGGTGCCTATAATTTGTTGGCCATTCTTTGGAGATCAGTTTCTTAATTGTAGGTATGCATGCAGTGTATGGGGTACTGGGATGGAGATTGGTAATAATGTGAATAGAGATGAAGTGGTGAGTGTTGTGAGAGAATTAATGGATGGAGTTAAGGGTAAAGAGATGAAGAAAAGAGCTAAAGAATGGAAGGAAAGGGCAGAGGAAGCATTTGGCGTAGGTGGTTCATCCTGGATGAATCTGGACAAATTAGTGAAAGAGGTTTTACTATTCAAGGAAAATAACCGAAAGTGATTGTGAGTAAGAGAAACACTTCACTAGACCAATAATAAGGGGCATGGAGTCCAATATGAAAGTCTCAAATATATGTCTTTTTAATTGTGATTTCTATAAAAAATTTATACATTATTAAATAAATACAAGTCATCTAATAATCTAGCAGGAATTATTAATGATATGTAAAAATTTTATTGGAAGGACGAATAAATAGATATATATTTGAGATAGCAGATATAAATTCCATGAAGTGTAAACTTTTTATTGTACGTTATAAAATTTTTATGTTTATTTTTATTATCTCATATTTTAGAAATGAAAAGAAAAATGAAATAACTAGGGGTGGCAAATGGGCCGAGCGACCCGTGGACTAGTAAATAAAACGAGCCGGATCGTAGGCCAAAGGATATCAACTTTTTAATCATACATTTTATTAATATTTATTCAATTTTTTTTAAAAAAAATTAATTTTTAGCAAAATCAAACAGTCACTATCTAATGAGAGAAGGCCACTCCAGAAGGTGCAAATCAACTCCACGAATGATGATAAAAGTGTATTAAGGCAAATTTAACCTTGTAAAGTCTGACAAGTGCATTTTACGTGCACCATTACTCGAAGATTATGAATGACAGGGACAAAGAAATAGAAGTTTATAACCCACTTACACTTTAGAAAAAATTAGGAACCCCAACCTACAATTTTTTCATAATTTTGTTGACAAAATGTATGTTTGGATTCTATTTATAAGTGGTCAAACTAGCTTGTAAGTCCCAAAAATACTCGAACATGTTAGCTGAGTCTCATTTTTAAGACAAAAGATGGATAAGCAATAAATACTTTACATCCTACATTCCTACTTATTGTCTTATTTTCTTAGTTGACCAACACATTTACCATATTACTATTAAATTTCTTAAAATTTATCAACCCATCTTGAAAATAGTTTAAAAGCACTTGACCTGTGAAGGGCATTTCGATAAATTTAACATTACTTTTTCTTCTAAATAAGTGATTTTTCAAACATGCATACTTTACTTATTTTACTTATAAGATAGTATTTTAAGCACACCCAAACAAGTCTTTAAGCTCGATTTGGTATGATTTGATTTTAAGAGAATTAGTTTTTGTTGTGCTGAATAAAGAATCGGTTGTAGAAAGTACCAGTTAAGATTAGTAAACTTTTGTTTTAGAATTGCTGCATATTTTAAAATCAACATTTTAGCGTCTGGTAAATAAAAGTGATTTATTGTTGTCCATGTATACAATTATTAAAATACATATTGATTATAATGATGTCATTTTGTATTATTATTATTTATCGGATATCAAAACATATACCTAATGTGTTAATTTTACCCAAATAATTTCACCTATTTAGAATAATCTATTAAAGCGAATCTATGAAATATTCCATTGTGTTAATTCCAGCTAATTTAGCTTGTATTACAAATATATGAAATAGTGGATATTAAAACATATGCATAATATGTTAATTTTATCCAAATAATTTCAGCCCATTTAAATTAACCCATTAAAGCAAATCTAGGCCAAAAAATTCCAGACAATTAAAACCTTAGCAACTCGAATATATTAGACAATTATACAATTTAATTCGACCCATTTAGAATTGTCCATTTCTAAAAATCCAAAATTCAACACTTAAACTCTGAGGCTTTGTCTTTGCCAAGTGCCGCATCGCTTTTCAAGTTGGGCAGAGCCATCAATATCTATTAATGTTTGAATTATTTTACTTTCACTGACAAATAATAAATTACATTAATCCTATATTATTTTAAACTCTGCGAGATTTCATCACACAAAATACTTTAAGATATTGCTAAGCCCATAATTTGATCCATTAGCCCATTTAACTAAACCCATCATAATTGCCCAAATGTTCACAATGTAAAACATGATTTTCTACCCTAATATCATCACATACGAAATCTCACAAAACACTGTTAAGATATTGCTAAGCCCATAATTTGATCCATTAGCCCATTTAACTAAACCCATCATAATGGCCCAAATGTTCACAATATAAAACATGATTCTCTATCCTAATATCATCATGCGTTCTGCCATTTGGGTTTATTATTTTATCTTAGCGGCATAAAAATCCAACCCCTCCATCTCCTCAAATTTAATTTCTGTCTTTTTGTGAAATTTCTTACTAAATCACATAATAAATTTTACAATGTTTCGTATTTCCGTTGTTCTATGTATTTTTTTTTGTAATGCACATTTTACAATGTTTATGAAAGTTCTAACAATTTCGTGCTTGAATCATATTTTTTTTTCCTTTTTATCTGATTTTTTTTATTTTGAGCACAGAAACGCACGATTTTTTGGAGTTTACGTATAACCGTTTTTCAAATATAATGGAAACACAGTTAATGAACCCAAAATATGTTTGGATTTAAGGAAAATCCAAAAAAATCTGATGATTTCACCAGATCTGTTGGGTATGCGCTTAGATCTGACGGGAAAGTTATGGTAATTTAACTTTAAATGATATTTTTTATTATTATTTTTTCTACCTGAATATGCGTTTGTAAATCATCCAGATGAAAGCTTTCCCTTCTGACTCTGATTTTTTCCATTTTGAACATAAAAACGCATGATTTTTTTTTGGAGACATGCAATGCACTACATGCGTGATTATGATCATAAATCACGCAATCATACCATCATTTTGTTTTCTAGATTAACATGTCATTACGTAATTTGCCTCGAAGAACCATTCATAGTAATTATTATGTAATAAAGAGAACAAAGTCTTTTGTTTTTAGCATCCTGCATTAAAAATTTATGTCTGTATTATGTTATAATATGAGTATTTCTTTTTATATTTTTTTTCAGATTTTTCGAATCTGCAAAAAAGCAGATGACATCTTACTCCGACCAGATAAGTTATCTACTTTTGTGTATTTATTTTTACTGTTTTCTCATGGTTTTGTTGTAATATTGTGTGAACTTAGATTATAAGTAGACTAAATCTAAGTTTCTATTTTTTTATTGTGTTATTTTGTTTACATTTATGTACTATATTTAATCTTAAGATTATATTCGAATAAAAAACATTATATGCATGATAAATGTCTTTTTTCAAATTTTTAAGCCATAGATGTACAATAAATGAAAAAAAAAAACAGAGAAAAATATATTAAGCCATAAATGTATGATAAATGATGTCTATTTGTTTGTAATTTAGGAAGTATGTGGCCAATTATTTTGATGCTTTTATTCTAAATATTTATTTATATTAGCTCAACAACTATGATTAAATGAAATCGTAAAAAGATTAATCTATTCTAGCAAAATAATTACGGGTGACTTTAATTTGTTTTCTTGATATAAGTAAATCATGAAGGACTAAAAACTACGTGAGAAAAAAAATATTAATGTTATTAAGATTAAACAATTTCATCAATGAATTTAAGAAAAAAAAAAAAAAAAACATACCTCTTGTTGAAAAATCACAACATTCTACTTATTCCCCTAAAAAAAACTGTTAAACAACTTTATTTTATGAAATCGGTATGTTAATCACAATTTCTAATATACAATAATTTAAAATTTACCTTCATTTTCAGTTTTATCATCTCTTGTAAAATTAGGTTCCGTAGAATGATCACAACCTTATAGAGAAATGAAATGAAATGACTTTAGTTGATCTTATATTTGACAAATAGATGTTAGACATGTATTAGTAAAAAAAAGTTAACTTAATCTTAATTGTAATATTGAATGCTTACTGTTTAATGTGTTGTTTTGTTCCATCAGTTCTAGAAATTGTTTTATATTTAATATGGCTTACGTTGGTTGTTTAAATGTGTCAGAGTTGTAGAAATTGTTATATTTAATATGGCTTACATTGGTTATTGGAAAATTTTGACAACTAATAAACCACTATTCTTGATATTGAATGTATTAAATACAGTGATTTGAATCAAAAAAAAAAAATCTTTAGATGATTCATTCTCTAAGCAAACGTGTGTACTCTCGTAGCAATTGTTTTCTTGAATATGGTTGACACTTGTAGCAATTGTTATCTTTAATATGGTTGACACTTGTTATAGTCATATGTTGCATGAATTCAACCACCCTGTCATTGTTCAAGCAAGAGATTGTTAAAAAACATTTGGTAAACGCTCTATTCTTTATTCCTCTTTTTGTTTTTTTTTCAAAGACTGTTGTTTATTTTTTAAACAGAACGGATGACTATATGAAAAGATAGTGTTCCGAATCTTGAAAAGCAAACAATGAAAAAAATTGTGTAGTTTATAAATACATATTAATGTTGTTTATACCATAAAAGAGAAACAAATAAAATTTTTATATACAATATATAAATAAATATAATAGTTGAAGATGGTGAAAATCTGTAAATTTGCGAAGACCATCTCTAGACTATTTGTCTCTGCCTTATTGTAAAAGCAAAGAACTTCCCAAATTCTTACAATCCGAACCTTCAACCTCCATTGAGTTTTGGTAGAATCCACTTCACTAATGAAGTGACACCGTTCGGTCATATTCTGGTAAGGTATTGATTTGCAAGAAGGGTTTGAAGTGATTTGTTTTGTTGAGATGGGTTGAATTGTTTTGTTTTTTTGTTGTGTAATATTTGTATTTTTTATTTGAAAAATGTCAAATGTTGGAATGATGAATTTATTGTATTGAAAATCGTATGTAAAACGCCAAATTTCGAAAATTGTCTACTTGAACAAAGTCGGCATTGGTTATTGGAAAGGTTTTACAACTTGTGCAATGAAAGATCACTATTGAATTTAATAATATTTATTATCATAGAATTTTTCGTGAATCCAATTTATTTTATGAGTTCTTGATAATTCTTTATTATTTAATATTTTTATCACTATTGGTATTATAATATTTATTTTAGTAGGGAAAGTTGGTTGATTTTTTTTGATTATATGATTAATGTTGTAAAATATTTTTTAAGACAATATATTCACTATAATTATTTTAAAATAAAAAATAAAAAATATATATAATCTCAAATTTATAAAATTATAAAATAAAAGTACAATAGTAGAAGACGAATTAATTTAAGGGATTGTCTCACCATATGTCATAAAAATAGGGATTTTGGCACAAAATGGCCCTTGACGTATGTTTTAAGTGCGTTTTTTGTCCTAAACTTTTCATTTTTGGCTAAAAAGTCCCTAATCTATGCCATTTGATGCGAAATTGGTCATATGGATGGATTCAGTCCAAATTTGTCGTTAGTTGTGTGTATGGTCTCAAATTTCTTTTAATTTGTATTTATCAGTAGGGTTAAATTGGTCAACTTACCTTTTTTTTTTTTCTGTTCATTTTCCACCTATATAACCTAAATCATACCTACCAAGTATATGTTGTTGGTGAAAACTACCAAAATTTGAAGTAGGGTGTTCAACTGGAATTAGGAAAAGTAAATGGAATATAGTCTTTGTCGCGGTGGGCTACCATTGGAGATGAAGACTTCCTGTACAGATTTGAACATTGGAAGACGTTATCTCGCTTGCCAGAGAAGACAGGTGAGCCATTGTTTTTATTTCTTTTATATGGTAATGGGTTATTTTTTAAATTTGTTTTGCCAGAGAAGACGGGTGATCCTGTGAAGATTTGGTTTTTGAGTTTTATGTGCGGAGTTGTTACAAGGTAGATGAATGGTTAATGTGTTGTAACGTGTTGTAATGTGTATTGTAGTTATTGAATGAATGAATGAAAATAAGATCAAAAATCTGTGTTTAACATTGCCTTTTATTTCATTATATTGAATGTGTGGAGATGGTGCATAGACAGACTCTAGTCTTTTCAGTAAATGTGCGTGAATGGTCTCTAACCTTTTCAGTAAAGTTGTACAAGTGGTCCCTAACATTTTCAGTAAAGATGTGCCAGTAGTCCCTAACCTTTTTAGTAAAGGTGCACAACTGGTCCTACTGTATGTAAAAATGGTGCAATGTTAGTCCTGAACCTATTGAAAAAGTTGCACGAATATTTCCCTCTGACCAATGATCCCTGACACGATATGTATTGAAGATTCAACCACCATCTCTCAACCATGCCAACAATCTCCAAACTCAAACCATCCATGCACAAACTCAGATTCAAAACAAAATGCACTAACATGTTAAATTAGAACATCACACATGTGGCCACAAAAAATGATATTTACTAGAACATTCCGTGCATCAACCATTCAAAAATTCTAATAACTTAAAAAAATCAGATGTATTAGAGTTACAGTTCAAACAACATTTTCATAGAATTTTTCAATTAACTAGCGCTAGTTACACATTTGCAAAACCAGAAAAAATTCACAAAATAAAAATAAAAATAGGATACCACATTTGAGACCTACAAATTACGAGTACCATTTACACATTTGCATAAGTAGAAAATATTTCATCTACACATCAGTCCTAAAAAAAATTCATCCAATGCAATATGTTTTTCTCCTCATTGGGTTCAATTTACCTTTTTTGCATTGATTGAAGAAGGGTTTCTCGTGTTTTAGTGTGGTGGGAGTTTTTTCTTCAAAATTCTTAGAGCATTGTTGGTAACGTGAAGAGATGCAAAGGAAAAATAAATGTGAGTTGATCAATTTAACCTGCAGATAAAAACAAATTAAATGAGATTTGAGACCACACATTTAACTAATAACAAATTTGAACAGAATCCGTCCACATGACCAGTTTTGCAACCAATGGCATAAGTTATGGACCTCATTGCCAAAAACGAAAGGTTAAGAACAAAAAACGTACTAAGGACATACGTTAGGAACCATTTACGCCAAAATTCCAAAAAAATTAAAAATTTAGAAAATACTGTTTCACTTTTTTTTATTTTAAAAACACTGTTTTTTGCTTCTTGTAACACTTGTTATTACATTTCTTACAAAAAAATGTGTACTACATTTGTTACATTTGTAATTTACATTGTGTTTGGTAGGGATTAAAAATTGTTTTTGATTTTTTTCAGCCTACCATTTTTGACTTTTCAACCCATTTTTAACATGAAAAGTCAACAATTTCAACTCAAATAAACCACTTTTGGTTTATAAACTGTTTATAATCTCTATCAAACGCATTGGAAAGTAATTGTAGGATTTTAATATAAAATCAAGTATGTGACAAAATTATCACTTAATTTAATCAAGAGTTAAAAATTAATATTTTAATTATATTTTGTACAGATTTTTTGGGAAAAATGAGTTTATTTTAGCATGATATAGTTGAATTTTCAAAAGATTTTAAGGTGAAATGACAAAATTATCCATAATCAACAAAATGCCACTTCAAAGTAGAAAGGACAATTTTATCATTTTACCTTAAAATTTTTTGAAAAGTCAACAATATCATGTTTAAAAAAATATAGACCAAACAACATATATATATAATTAAAAAAGTTAAAAAATGAATAAAAAAAACTTCTCAATAATACTGATTTTTGGAAATAAATATTTCAATAATCACTTAACCTTTAGTCTCATATTCATTTACTCATTGAACTTTAAATGGTGTTGAATACTCAAAAAATTTTACAACGTGACTCGTCATTATTCACTTTACAACTAAAGTTCATTTACTCATTGAACTTTAGTTTTGTCTTCATTTACACATTAAATTTTAAATAGTATTGAATACTCACAAAGCTTTACAACGTTACTCGTCATTACTCACTTTTGATGACCTATTAACAGTCAGTGGACAGAACTACACTCGTGTCGAACTGAATGCCCACATGGCATACGTTTTTGTCAATCAATGTTGAGCTGTCCCCCATGTCAGCAAATTGTATTTTGAATAATCACTAAACTTTTAGTGTTGTGTGAACTTTAAAATGTTGTTGGATGCTCACTCAACTTTTTAATAACATTTTAAAGTTACACTCCGTTACTCACTCGTAATAATTGATGGAATGTCCACGTGCCTGATAGAATGATGACGTGTATTCTATTTTTTGCAATTAAATCTGCCAACCAAAATTGTCGCACGCCATGCCATCAAACGCATTTTCAAAATGTCAAAAAAAGTGAAACTTTTCATAATTAAACAAACGATTTCATTCCAATTGATCTCAAATTGATTTCTCCCAAACATATTACCAATTGATTACCAACTTGTATCTAGCATGGGGGTACAGGATATGCCCAATCAAAAAAATCACACGCTTCTACCTTTCCCGTAGAATCTGCAATTTCAAAATCGACGTCCAGGCTCATCATTCGTCGAAGATGTCTTCAACAATAGAACATTACCACAACAATACAACTTTTTGTTCACAATCAGTGAAGAATTAGAGTTTTACATATCATATTGGTATGTCAAAGAAGAGGGGTTAGGGCTAGGGTTTTTAGTAGAACATTTGGGAGAGATGAATTTGAGATCAACTGGAATGTAATCGTTTGTTTAATTAAAGAAAGTTTCACAATTTTTTGCATCTTAAAAAAATGTATTTTAAAAATGCGTTTGATGACATGACATACGATTATTCTGGCTAGTAGATTTAATGGTAGAAAATAGAGGCCACATGGACATTCTGTCAACGAGCTGTTATTGAATGATTAATAGAGTGTAACTTTGAAAAATTAAGTGAGCATCCAACAACATTTTTAAGGTTGAGTGAGTAAATGCAGACAAGACTAAAAATTAAATGATTATTCAAAATGCAATTTGTTGACATGAGCATTCTGTCTGCCACATGTTCAATTCTATCTACTGATAGTTAATGGATCTCCAAGAGTAAGTAATAACGAGTAATGTTGTAAAGTTTGATGAGCATTCAGTACTATTTTAAAGTTTAGTAGGTAAATAAAGACGAGTCTAAAAATTCGATAATTATTCAAACATTTAACCCCAAATTTTTGTATAATTTAATTTTTTAAATTATCAAATAACTAAAACAATTTATAATGGGAAATTGGCGCAAATAGTCTCTAACGTTTGCCATTAGTGCGCAAATGGTCCATAACGTTTCATTTTTGGCAGAATGGTCCCTAACCTATCCATTTAGGTGTGCAAATGGTCCCTATCACTGTTTTTTGTCTTTATTAGCAGGGGTAAAATTGTCAAGTTACATTTTTTTTTCAACCTTTTAATTGGCGCAAATGGTCCTAATCTTAAGAAATTTGCAATTGGATTTCTAACCTTTAAAAAAGTGAAAATGAGTCCGATACTTTAATTTTTTTATAAAAAATAAAAAAAAAACTAACAAATTGATAATATACTAAATTATTTTGAATATTTTATGAACTATTATAAAATAACCAAAATTGAAATTCATAATTATTATCAAATGTGCTAATTAAAAATATTTTATTATTATTAAGTAATCATATTATTTAAAATTCAAACTTTAATTTTATCATTACAACAAAAGAAGAAAAATAAATTTGTCACAAATAAGAATTTTACTTATGCTCAATCCAACTCGATTTTATACAGTTTCATATTTATTGGGCCAATTCAACTCGCTTTTGAGCCACAAGGTTACTGGACCAGTCCTATTTTAAATTTTAATTAATTTTTATATTAAAAAAAAAAAGTTCCCACCCCCACCCCCACCCCACCCCACCCCAAAATACGAGAGCGAAGGGAGAGATTTCTCCCTCCCCGTCGTCGGCATTGTCTCCTTCCTGGTCGTGACGGCCGGAGAAGGAGAAATCTCGTCCTTCTCGATCGCTGAAACCTAGTTTCGCCATGCGAATAGGGGAGAAATCCCTCCTTCGCATTGCGACGGGAGAGGATCCTCCCCTCCCCATCCCCATCCCCATCCTCATCCCCATCCCCATGTTTTCGATCGTGATTGTAAACATGTGGGAGAGATCCCCTATTCACGGCGAAACCAGGGCTCTCCCACGGTTTCGCGAGCATTGTCAGGAGGGATTTCTCCCTCTCCGTCACGCCAATGCGGGGAGGAAGAAATCTCCTCCCTTACTCTTCAGTATTTTGGGGTGGAAACCTTTTTTTTAATATAAAATTAATTAAAATTTAAAATAGGGCTGGTCCAAGAACTTTGTGGCTTAAAAGCGTGTTTGGATTGGCCCAAGAAATATGAGATCAGATAAAATCGAGTTGGATTGAGCATAAGTAAAATTTTATTTGTGACAAATTTATTTTTCTTCTTTTGTTGTAATGATAAAATTAAAGTTTGAATTTTAAATAATATGAATACTTAATAATAATAAAATATTTTAATTAGCACATTTGTTAATAATTATGAATTTTAATTTTGGTTATTTTATAATAGTTCATAAAATATTCAAAATAATTTAGTATATTATTAATTTGTTAGTTTTTTTTTTAATTTTTATAAAAAAAATTAAAGTATCGGACTCATTTTTATTTTTTTAAAGGTTAGGAATCCAATTGCAAATTTCTTAAGATTAGGGACCATTTGCGCCAATTGAAATGTTGAAAAAAAATATAACTTGACAATTTTACCCTGCTAATAAAGCCAAAAAACAGTGATAAGGACCATTTGCGCACCTAATGGATAGGTTAGGAACCATTCTCCCAAAAATGAAATGTTAGGGACCATTTGCGCACTAATAGAAAACATTATGGACCATTTGCGCCAATTTCCCATTTATAATTGTTCCACTCTAAAATCAACTGAATGGGCCTTCAACTTTTTTTTGGGAAAATTTTGGGCCGGTCACTGTTAACGCCATAGTGGGTTGAAAAGTCATATGATATAATCTTAATTCAACTAAAGTCATACTTTATTACTAAAAGACCAATATACCCTCAAATTGTAAAACTCATCATTTAAACACGTAAAACCAACAAAATTATTTCAATAGTCATTTAGAAATTCCTTCATTTACTTTTAACAATTTTTATCTTCTTCTTGTGTTTGATTCTTCTCATCGTAACTCAGAACCGCATACAAACAATTCGAAAGTCGATATTTCAATGGCGAACATATTTTTTATATTTTTATTTTTGTATAAAGTAACTATTTTCGGTTAAAAATAATCATAAAATATTGAGATATTGTTCCAATTGAAACATATGCAATGTAGTTAATAAATAGAGTTTGGATAAACTGATTCAACTAGTTTTTGATAATGTAGTTGTTGTGAGTTATGATTTTATGTTGGAACATGTAAAATGCTTGATAATCTTGTTTCAATAAATGTGTTTCAATATATGATCTTGTTTCTAATGATAGTGAAATTTGCTGATTTTTTTTCTCTGCTTTTTAATGATAGTGAGCGATTATTCTTTCTTCATCTTGGCATTGCTCACAGTATGTGTTTGCTTACTTTTAAGGGACTCGAGATATCTTGGAAGAGCTTTAATTTGCGCACAAAAGGATGTACATTAATCCGTGATATTGTTTTAGAGGATTTGTGATCTTGTTTTGAAAAAAAAAATTAAGATTGTTAAACCTATGATTCTTGTAGTGAACCTTTATGATTCTTGTAGTGATAATGAAGAACTAGGATCCGATCAATCAAGAACTAGGAGTGTTAATGAAAAGGATCAAGTTCAAAGGATGTTCAACAAGAGAAAGATGAATGGTGGCTTCAATAAAGATATATTTATCCGTGATCTTGTTTTAGAGGATTTGTGATCTTGTTTTGAAAAAAAAAATTAAAGATTGTCATTTTAAGCTAAAGAGACGATTTCAAACGGGTTAAATCCATCATAGGCGTTAAGCAAAGCTATTGGTCTTGACCGTCTCGTCGAGACCATTCCGAAAATATATTATAATAAAAATTACGAGCACGTGTGCAAATTCTATGTTCATTTCTATTGTGATACTATTTTTTTTGATCTTGTTTTGCATAATCAAGATCAAACAACACACATGACTATGATACCATACTTTTTATCTTTGATCTTGTATTATGCAAAACAATATAATGGATTAGAACATGGATTAAAACAATTATAAAAATTACTAATGCACATTACCTAAACAAAACAATTATCATAGATTAAAATAGTATCATAGACAAAACAAAACTAAGACATTCAAACAAGATATCACGAGTTCAAACCTTGGCATAATTGGACAGCATCAAATAATAAAAGCACAAGATCATAAATAAAACTCATTCCACATAGAATAAAACAATTATCATGGATTAAAATAGTATCAAAATATACTAATGCACATTACCTAAATAAAACAATATCATAGATTAAAACTAAGACATTCAAACAAGATCATAGGATTAATACATATGCCTACATAGTTTTAGATGACTTCCTTTAACTTGAGAATGATTGGCGCTTCTTCTTTCTTCATTTTAGCATTGCTCAAGTATGTGTTTGCTTTTAAAGGACTCGAGATACCTTGGAAGAGCTTTAATTTGACAAAAAAAGGATGTACATTTATCCGTGATCTTGTTTTTAAAGAATTTGTGATCTTGTTTTGAAAAAAAAAAATTAAAGATTGACATTTTAAGCTAAAGAGACTACTTTAAACGGGTTAAATCCATCATAGGCGTTAGCAAAGCGATCGGTCTTGACCGTCTCGTCGAGACCATTCCGAAAACATATTATAATAAAAATTACGAAACGCGTGTACAAATTCTATGATCATTTCTATTGTGATCTTGTTTTTGTGATCTTGTTTTGCATAATCTGATGATCAAACAACACACATGACTATGATACCATGCTTTTATCTTTGATACTGTTTAATTAGTCATATGTTTTGTTTGATACTATATTATGCAAAACAATATCATAGATTAAAACATGGATTAAAACAAATATCAATTTATATGAATGCATATTACCTAAACAAAACATTATTATGGATTAAAACTAAGACATTCAAACAGTATCACTTATTCAAACCTTGCCATAATTAAACAATATCAAAGATCACATAGAAGTATCACAGGATAAAAACAGTATCATGGATTAAAACGGTATCAAAATATACTAATTACCTAAACAAAACAATATCATAGATTAATACTAAGACATTCAAACAATATCACATGTTCAAACATTGCCATAATCAAACAAGATATCACGAGTTAAAACACTATCATGGATTAAAACGATATCAAAATATACTAATTACC
The DNA here is from genome assembly GCA_023638005.1 of Forsythia suspensa. NCBI lineage: Eukaryota > Viridiplantae > Streptophyta > Magnoliopsida > Lamiales > Oleaceae > Forsythia > Forsythia suspensa. Next base: position 28,851,351 of record CM042674.1, on the reverse strand, counting down.
AAATAAAACAAGATCATGGATTAAAACAAGATCATAGATTAAAACTAAGATATTCAAACAATATCACGGGTTCAAACATTGCCATAATTAAACAATGATCAAATATCACATATATATATATATATATATATATATATATATATATATATATATATATATATATATTCAAACGAAGATCACGAAATTAAAAACAAGATATCATGGATTAAAACATGTTTCAAATGATAGTGAAATATTATGACAAAGTTTAAATCTATTAAACCTTGCCATAATTAAACAATTATCATACATTAAAACTAAGGCATTAAAACAAGATCGATGTCATGGATTAAAACTAAGACATTCAAACATTAGATGATGGAACATTCAAGCTCCTATTTACAACAATTCTATGTCCATTTATATTGTGATCTTCATTTTACGTGATCTTGTTTTGTATAATATAGTATCAAATAAAATACCATGACTAAACATTAGATGATGGAACATTCAATCTCCTATTTACAACAATTAGATGGTGGAGCATTCAAGCTCATATTTACATAAGATAGTAGAGTATTCAAGCTCATATTTACAACATTCAAGCTCATATATACAACATTCTATGCTCATTTACATTGTGATCTCTTGTTTTGTTTAATACAATATCAAATTGCTATTCTATAATACAGTATCAACAACAGATATTACCTCATTGTTTATATAACTGGAAAATACTCATTGTTTACATAAATATTAAAATACTCAACCTAAATACTCAACCCAGGTTAATCATATTGATCACCTCTCTTGTAAAGACGGATAGATCAATGCTAATCATTAAGACATTAAGAATAGAGTACAACCACGTACGAAGATGAAGAAATAAAAAGCACACAAACCAAAGATAAGGATTCAAACATCATTACTAAAGTCCATAAAAGCGTTATTTTTTAGTTTCACGCCTAACAAAATCTTCACCAAGAAAAGTGCTAAAAAAGTGACATTTGTGCCTTAGAAGCACTTTCATGGGAGGTCATGGGAGGTGGGCGGTGGTCGTGGAGGTCATGGGAGGTGGAGGCGGTTGTCGCCGGAAGGTCGCCGGAGGTGGAGGCGTCTTGGAGGTGGCGGAGGTTGTTGTCGGAGGTGGCGGGAGGTTGTCGGAGGTGGAGGAGGTTTGTGGAGTTGAAAGATTGTGTCAATGAAAATATATGATTAAAAGGGGTGATTTTAAATTAATATAAAATATTGATGTGAAGTATGACTTAATCACAATTTAAAAAAAAAATTTGACCTAATTTGAAACAAGTCATGTGGAGATGACTTATTGGCAATTTTCCCCTTTTTTTTTATCAAAACAAAAATGTTGTCCGTAAATCCGGCCTTTGAACTTTCAACTAAAAGAATTAAGAAAAGAGCGCGTAAACATCTGTAGAGGCAATATGCGTTTACAGCGAAGATATTTATGTCCTTTTTCTATCCTCTCTATCATTATTCATCATCATCCCATTCGCTGAATTTATACTTAGTGGGGTGGGTGGTCAAATCCACAATTTCCCAACTCTGCTTGTTTTTGCTGTTACTTGATTTTGATCAAGATTTTCTATCTCCAAGAAAATTCCAAATCAACAATTCTACAACTCTTTCTTTTCCAAGGTATGCAAGTTTGACTAAATGGTGTTTTAATTGACTTCCGATCTAAATACCCTCTGCATCTTGTAGATCGCTAATTATATTAGAAACTTTTCGGTGATTCATTGACATTATGATTATATTTTGCTCCTTGTATGCTACCTGAATTCAATGTGCGATGCAGATAGGCATACTAAAATAATGGCAAAGGGTCCCAATTTTTTTGCACCACAACACATCGGGGTTGTTCAGTTCTGTTTTGGGGGGTTAATTGATTAGATAGTATAAAAAATTGAAAGATCAGATCTGTATCCATTTCTTGTTGTAAATGCAGAAAGCAATGTCTTTCATTGGGACACAACAAAAATGCAAGGCCTGTGAGAAGACAGTTTATCCGGTGGAGCTTTTGTCTGCCGATGGAGTTAGTTATCACAAGTCTTGCTTCAAATGCTCTCACTGCAAAGGAACCCTCAAGGTATAAAACATGTTCAAACTTTTACCGTTTCAATTCTCAGGTATTAAAATTTGAACTCCTTCTGTGGGTTTATGAGATAAAGCTTTTTTTTTTTTTTTTTTTTTTTTATATTCTTTGGACTTTTAGGTATTTCATTAATACGTTTGTTCATAGATTCAAGGTTTTTTATTTTATTTTATTTTTTTTCTCCTAAGAAACACCTTTGGCAGTACTAATTAAACAAGTAAATTTTATATAGAAAAATGGACATATGTAATCGGGCAGCTGATGACTCGTACACACTGCTTACAATAACAATTTGGATTGCTCTTTATGTGATGTAAACTACTGCAGCCGTTAGGAAAATTGCTGTGGCAGTATTATGTTCCATAACAAGATATTTGCATTTTTGATTTGTTGCCAGTAATGTCTATTTATGTTATTCGGCTCTTCTTATTTTTCTCAGCTTGGTAATTACTCATCAATGGAAGGTGTGTTGTACTGCAAGCCTCACTTTGAGCAGCTCTTCAAGGAGACAGGCAATTTCAGCAAGAACTTTCAATCACGTATACCTTCTCCATCACGACACACTTCTCTCTCTCTCTCTCTAGTTAGCCATTGTCTTTTAGTTTTTGAATTTAATATGCTTTCTGTTTTCACAGCTGCAAAGTCAGCTGAGAAGTTGACCCCAGAACTGGTAAATTTTTCCCCAGCTATGTGTATTTAGTTAACAAATGTATAATATCTCAGTATAGTGTTGTCTCTGATTCTTTTTCTATTGTTTTTCTATTTTGTGTGGATATCCAGACAAGATCACCAAGCAAAGCTGCTGGTATGTTTTCTGGGACACAAGATAAATGTGCTACTTGTGGGAAAACAGCTTACCCTTTAGAAAAGGTATAATTAGATTTCATTAAATGTCACCTTGTTGCAACATTTTATTTGAGCACTTAATGCAATCTATTTATTTATTAAATTGTCATTTTTTGAAACTGTGTTTTGTGGCCCTAGTTTCAATTGAATGAAAGTATTCATTCTATGCTTAATAGGTGCCAACCAACTTCTCAGTGCTGTTTGATCTGCTGTGTTGCTCCTAAAGGCCCGAATTGCTTAAGTAATGATGGAAAAGGCAAAAAGGAAAAACATAATTAATGTTCTAATTTGACTTGGTGCTAGTTGGAACATGATTGCCACTCCTTTGCCATTTGAAGATAAGTGAACCAATGAACTAATCCCCGAGCTAGGTGGAGCATGCGTCATTGCTGCTACATGATTAATTTGTACGAGTCTCCCACTCTTTTATCTTGTTGATAGAGACTTCTTAATTAGTAATCGGGACTCTAGGTAAAATAGGTCTTGATGTTTATCCAATTTCCCTTATTCTTCTTCTGTCTAACTTCAAGAAGCTTCTGGACCTATTTGCTTCTCCTGATGGTTGGTCAAGTAACAAAAATGTTGTATTTTCCAATGGTTTATGAACAGCATTATTTAAGGACACGGAAAAGCTAGAGAGAGAAAGTAGAAGATGGAATTTGCCTAGAAAAGGGAGAGAATGTTCATATGTGGTTATTTGGGATCTCAAATTGCCAAGTGCAGGCCAAATGAACTGTTCTTTGGGCAAGTAAATTAAATAATTACCCATAATTATGTGTTTAAAGGTTAGCGGAAAAGGCCAGAAATAGCTTGAACAAAGACTAATACAAACTTCAAAGTTGCATTATGCTCCAGAAAAGTTCCGTGATATCAGGACGATCAAACGATGATGCATTGGATTTTAATTTTTAAAAATGAATGATTATGTCAGTCCCTTTTCCATACACATGTCATTTTGTATGTGCTTTGTTGGATGCTTAAATTTTCAAGATCCCAACGAACCCTCAAAACTCGTTTTCACTTTCTTCTCTTCACGTCCAATTTTCTTATCCTACTCCCTTTAGCTTTTTCACCTGCCATTAGATAATGTCTTTCTCTCTCTTCTATTAGTTGTCTTTGTCAAAAAAGAGAAATTTCACTGTTCTGATATCTTGTACATTTCATTTCCATCATGCAGTTTTTCTTTTATTGAAATGTTGACTTTGGGGAAATACTTTGAGGCTATTTAGATGCATATTTTAGTTTTCTGAACTTCTTCAAATAACTTTAGATGCATATTTTGGTTTTCTGAACTTCTTCAAAGAACTCTGCATTTAATTAAGGGTGAAACCCAAAATCGCATTTCTCATTTATTGACCTTAGAAAAACCTGCAGTTACAAACAAGCATATACCTTCAAACTCCTTACCTCTTGTTTACTTTTCCATAAGAACAGTCTTAATACACATTACTAGGTCTACACTAAGCATGTGCTTAGCGGTCATCTTCAACCTCAGTATTGGGTCGATTTGGCCGAATTACCACGTAATTTAACCTGCAATTTTATTTTATTCCTTAAAATTCTGATCATGTTTATCACAATTCATAAGAAGTTTTTCTAAAAAGTGTTTCCAGATTTTGTGGTCAAATTTGTGAACACAAGAAAGTTTATTTATGGCTATGGGGCTGTAATTATCAACAATCCTTAATCATTTGGAGTGAGATTTCAAAATTTTCATTTCTTATGTGTGGTTGCCAATGATGTGAATGAATTGGATACTCATGTATATGTAGTGACAGATTAGACAAGCGACAGATTAGGGAACCCCAAATTCAATGGAATAAACCTTAGTTTATATTCTTGCATTTCTTACCTGTGTGAATGTGAAGCAGTCAAAACTGAATTGAACCTAAGACCCATAAATTCAAACATAACTTCTATACTCAAGCACGCAATTCATATAAAATCCCTCCATCCGTTAGACAAATTAGTCAGCAGGCAAGTTCTTTATGAACTATACATTCAGGCTTTTTTCAATTTAAATATTGTTACAAATTAGAATATTGGTTCATAATCCATATGTAACTTTCTTTGACACCAGTTTAAACAATTAAAATTGGTTTATGACACCATTAGATTGTGGTTAATAATAAAATAATTTGGTGTGCTTGTTTATACATGATTGTCAAAAGTATTACTGCGAGTATTTGAATGATGAAATATCATCTTCCTTCCATGTTTCCTGGAAAGTTTGGACTAAAGAGACCTCATCCTGCTTATAAAATAATTTGAATGATTGTCAAAAGTATTACTGCAGTATTTGAATGATGAAATATCATCTTCCTTCCATGTTTCCTGGAAAGTTTGGACTAAAGAGACCTCATCCTGCTTATAAAATATTTGAGTTCTCACATTGTGCTTTATATAGATAAACAAGCGCACATTAGCTAGCAACCAGATTATATTATGAGGTTTGATATCTGACAAGAAGTATTTACTTGCTCTGTTGTATGATGTTCTCGTGTCTTCTGAGACCAACACAAGATTATCGTGAAGAGACATGTAATTTGAGTGTTCAAATAAATTGCATGAGATGTAGACGTCTGAAGTATGTTTCTTTTGAACTAAAGTGCTAAATTATTTTAGACTGTTCTACATCAACTAAATGACACTTCCTAAAGCAAGTTGTAAGAGATTGAATGCCTTCTCTACTCACAGTCAATTGGTTTTGAGATGCATGATTTAACACAAATGATTCGATTTATTCACAGGAAATTGTCCTGTTGGATTTCTCTGTGGCAAAGAACTATCACTGAATTAATGTTTCATTATTATGAACTAGAGCATGTGTGCTAATCCACATTAAATATCCTATGATTGAAATCACCGTTTAAGAAAGTTAATGCTTGTGACTTTTGAAGGGTTGAGTCAATAAACGTTTTAGTGATTGCTAAAGTTTAGTTATGAATAGTGTTGTATCAGGTTTTGTGTGCAATTATTTTGATATTCTAGAGTGATGATATCTGTTTATACATCAATTGCATCTATTGATATATCGATGCATGTAAATACTTCAAGAAAGGTTTTAGCTTGAATAATTGCAACAGCTTCCAATATCACCATTCCAGTAACTAGAATAGGTTTTGGTTTGGTTTAGTTTAGTTTAGAGGAATTATTTTTCTCTTCTCATATTAGGGTGGTTATATTTGATTACATAATTCATTTCTCTTGTTTCTTAAACATCTGCAGGTGACAGTGGAAAACCAAAGCTATCACAAATCTTGTTTCAAGTGTTCTCATGGTGGATGTTCTCTATCTCCATCAAATTATGCAGCCCTAGATGGAATTTTATACTGTAAACCTCATTTTTCCCAGCTCTTCAAAGAAAAAGGCAGCTATAACCATTTAGTGAAGTCTGCATCAGTGAAACGTCCAACGGCTGCTGTTCCAGATTCTTGAACTCCACTTTTTAGCTCAGTTATCTTATGGGTCTTGTTTGTGTGGGTGTGATTTCGTTCGGTTTCTATTTGATCTCAACGTGTAAACTTGAAGCTACTCATTCTTTTACAGTGTCTTGTTTTCCCTTGGGGAGAGTAGACTTGTATTGTTGCTTGGTCAATTTATGGGATGATATCTTATTTCCAGCGGTGAAATGACCTTCCGCCCATGCATTTATGAATTTCATCATTATTAGTGATTCGCGTGGTTACTTTTGATTTTTCCATGGATATACAAATCGTATCTTGAACTGCTGCTTTGGGTTAGCCATGTTAATGTTGAATTCCTGCAATTACACTTGTACTTTGTACTTTGAACGCTAGTCACTTAACTTCAAATTTTTTCAAATAATCACAGTTCAAAATTCAAATTTACTCACTGTAATTTTAAAGTGGTTAGTTATTATGTACTTTTCACGTTGTTTTTCATCTTGTTTGAAATGTTAATGGATTCTACTTGTGATGTGATTGATATAGTTAATTTTCAAACGGAAGGAGACATAGAAAACAACGTTGAAAGATCAATGACTATTTAAAATTTTTTTAAAGTTCAATAACTATTGAAAATCGACATAAACATCATTGGGGTTTATAACTCCGATGGTTTTGGTTTTGTGAGCGGCCATTTGAAGTGGTGGTTAAGAATTTTTGATGGGTTGGGTTTGGTAAATAAGAATTTTTACCTTGGACTATAAAGTTGAGACTTGTAGTGACGAAAGGATTTAGATCAGTTAAGAGTGTACAATTTTATTAATTACAAAAACAATTCATGCCTCGAGAAAAGAAAAAAATAAAGTTATGAATTTTACCAAAGCAGTAAAAGTAAAATCAATAAACCTAAGATGGTGTCGTTTTACAACTGGCCTTTTGGCGGGAATCACTCTTTCTCGCGCGCCTTTCCAGTATTTACATTGGAGACAAGGACACCCATCTGCCAGTTTAGCATACCTCCTTTTCATCCTCTCTCAAACTCAACAAGCACACAATCCAAGTTTGAAGAGCACAAATCAAAAGATAAAAGAACCAAGAAAAAGAAAAATGTTTGAGCTGAGGCTAGTGCAGGGTAGTTTACTGAAGAAAGTTCTTGAATCGCTCAAAGACTTGGTAAATGATGCAAACTTCGACTGTTCGGCCACCGGTTTTTCATTACAGGCAATGGATTCCAGCCACGTGGCCCTGGTGACGCTTCTCCTGCGCTCAGAGGGCTTCGAGCACTATCGATGTGACCGAAACATTACCATGGGCATGAACATGGGAAACATGGCCAAGATGCTCAAGTGCGCCGGAAATGATGACATTATCACCATCAAAGCCGATGATGGCACAGACACTGTTACCTTCATGTTCGAGAGCCCTTGTATGTTCTTGACTTTTTTTCTTTTTAGATATCCCTTTTATCGTTTTATATTTAGGCATATGGATCTTGTGCTTTTTGTGTTTTGTATGGATTTTTGATAATCAGGCTCTGCGTTTTGTGGGTTTTCGTTGTGATTAAGTTTATGGGATTTTAGGATATGATTGGTAGTGTTTTAAGGTGTAACAACTAGATACGGATGATTTAGGTAAAAAAGAATATTGTTTTTCATTTCATTGTTTTTTTACTGGAATTAAATACAGATTTTTTTTTTCTGGATTATGATTGGTTCTTTGGTTTTTACCAGATTTAAGTTTATGCTATTTTAGATGTATTTGGTTGCCATTTGTTTGTTGCTCTGGATTTAGTTATGCAGGTTCTTCTACAAGGAATTGTGAATTTTTTGGTTTTTATTTGTGAAAGCTAGCAACAAATGTTTCGATTCTTGTGTCAATTCATATAAAATTGTTGCATTCCTATATGTTGGACGAATTATTAATCCAATTAATAGCAAAAATACTATTTAATCAAATTGGATCATAAATGCATACTTCAATGAATACTCGTCGAGTTTTCGTAAGAAGCATGAAATGTATGATATTTTTGCTTCATTGTCCAAACAATATAAAGAAGCTGATATAAGACACCGGCTGAAAGTAGATAATACAAAAGATCAGTCGAGTTAAGAAACAGGAGAATGAATGGTTAATTGTTTAGATTAATAACTTGGATTTTAGGCTTCATGAGAGCTTTAAGTAAACTAGTAACGTGATTTTTATATTTTGTTGCCTCAGTATTTCAGTTAACGGCTGGGTATTCATCCTCAAAAGTTCTTAGTACGGGTTTCTCCTTAATCTTCTAATCTGGAAGTATTTATAAGACATTACTATACTCTAGTTTAGTCAAATTGTCTCCAACGTTGCTTGCAACTTTTAACTAATCTTTTCTACTTTTTTCTTCATGAGAAATTGAAAGGTTTAACATGTAAGTTTCTTCCTCTGTTTTGGTCCAAGCTTTTTGTTTGTTGTTGCAACTTTACTCTTATTTTCCCAATGGTATTTTATTGTAACTAAGCCATGGAGAAGCAATATGGACACTTGGGTTTTGATTTCCTTCTCCGTATTATGTCAGTTCAACTTGTCTCTAACTGGAAGAAGCTTTTGGTTCCTTCTTTCGCTAATGACTGTGGCAGGTTTACCATTATATTATTTTACTTGACTCTTGATACTATGCTTTCCTGGTCTAAACTTATTTACAGCTCAAGATAAGATTGCTGATTTTGAGATGAAGCTCATGGACATTGATAGCGAGCATCTTGGGATACCAGAAACAGAATATGAAGCCATTGTCAGAATGCCATCTGCAGAATTTGCTAGGATTTGCAAAGATCTCAGCACCATTGGTGATACCGGTAATGTGTAATAATCAAGTGTTTGGAGTTGTTCTGTTTTCTCTAACCCCTATCTTATTGCTAATTCTTGTGGGTTACATTGAGTTGCTGCAGTTGCGATATCTGTGACAAAAGAAGGTGTGGGTTTTTCCACCAGAGGTGACATTGGTACAGCAAACACCGTCTGTAGGCAAAATACATCGGTAGACAACGTATGTCTTTCATTGCTTCTTTCCGTGCTTCACTTTTTGCAACATTTCCCAAATAAAACTATTTGACTTCTTGATGGGGTAATTCTGATCAATGGTAAAATTCGTTTCTTTTCAATCAAAATTTTGAATTGATGCTAAAAAATACTGAAGGTTGTGTGATTATTGCCTTCACTTGGCATATAATTTTGCAGCCAGAAAATGCTACAATCATAGAGATGGAGCAATCTGTTACACAGACCTTTGCGCTGAGGTATATGAACTCTTTTGCAAAGGCCACCCCACTAGCAAACCGAGTGACAATCAGCATGTCTTCTGAACTGCCACTCGTAGTTGAGTACAAGATTGCAGAGATGGGCTACCTCAGGTTCTATCTGGCTCCCAAAATAGAAGAAGAGGAAGAAATTGCAGGTCAGGCAGAGACCGGGAATAGGAAGGAAACCGAGTCTAAATTGGAGAAGATGCCTGAGGTGAAACCCATGGTTGTTGAAGAATCTGAACTTGATAAAGAAAGCCAGCTTAAACTGGAAATCAAGTTTGAGCCAAAAACTAACAGTGAAGATTCTCTTGGGGAAACCAAGTGCAAGGTTGAATCCGACGATTATACCCTTGTGGAAACCAAGCCTGATGCAGAATCTAACGGTGACGTTTGTACTTTTGTGAAAACCAAGCCTGAAGCAGAATCTAACGTTGACAATTGTACTCTTGTGGAAACCAAGCCTGAAGCAGAATCTAACAGTGAAGCCCAAGTTATGGACGTTGAATAGTTGGGTTTTTTGTTTAACGTATGAAATATCCCTTTATTCTCTTTATATGGTAGTTTGTATCTTAAGAGTGATTGGTACACTCCAAAAACCTTGACCATGGTCATCTTTTTTCTGATGGAGCCATCCATGTCTAGGAGGCTTCAGCATATTTCTACTTTTGCGCATTGGTAGTAGTTAGGTGAAGAGTTGGGAATTAAATCGGCATTCTCTGGAGTAGGTACCTGTAAATAATTTTCTCTGAAACCTCGTACCTGATTTTCAATTTATCTACAGATTTCTCTCCTTTCGCTCGATTCCATCTGCTCTTTTCCCTTGGCATTAAATGTGATTTAGATGAGGCGGATAGGATGGAATTCTTTGATTTTTGACAATTTAAATGCCAAGATTAGGAAGATTTGCAAAAAATTGAACTCCTTGAAATCATACTGCTCCTTCCTACTGCTGCTCTATTTATCTTTTAAATATTGATCACAAGTACAGCACGGAATCTTAAAGAAACAAATGCTTAAAACTGCTTCTTAAAGTCAAATCTTATGATTTTGAGTAATGCTAAGTTTCAGTAACAAAAACAAAAACTGCAACTTAGGTCAAATCTTAGGATTCTGAGTAATGCTATTTATAATTAGTAGTGATTGATGATATGCATTTTAATGCATTGAACAATGAATCAAGAGAATAGAGAATTATTGCCTGTCAGTGATCATCACAACTAATGAAACAACATTATTCTAGGATTTTAGGTAGAAGCCAGTGGTTTAACACCGAGGTGCCAAATAGGTTAACTTTCCACGTGAATGTCCTTAATCAATGTAGAGAGAAAAAATAGGAAAAAGAAAACAAGACCATATTGAGTTAACTTGAAATATTAGTTAAGGATGACATCTCAAGTGTCGTATAATTTTTCACCAATATAAAAAATTAATTAACATGCTTTGTGGTTCGGATTTTACACTCCTTTGCTCAAAGAATACAGGGTAAAAATATATTTTCTACATAATAGTTCGGTTACTTATTAAAACTTCTACTCTGGCTAATCAGGCGTTGGATGCTGGTACTGTTGCTTTCTCAGCCTTCCCAGGCAAATAATAAACGTGGGCAAAATCCATGCACCAACTGCGAGCATATGATACCAACATCCTCACAAGGTTGCAACTCTTCACATTGGATTTCGTAGTTGATGTTTTTCCAGGTTAATATCTCATTTACTACGCTTCTTGGCTTCACTATAGAGTATAACACCAATGACTGTCAGAGTGTAGCCAAGCATTCCAGTGACAGAGACGGGATTTCTAAATATCAATATGGAGATTACCACTGCAACTGCCCCCTTTGCATTTCCAAGGACCTGAAAGAACCAGCAATTGTATTACCAAATCGGAAACACACTCCAATATCAAAAATTTACTTTGTAAAGCTCTAACTCCACTAACAAGAAGGAAAACACAGTTTAATCAGAAGAAAAGATAATTGCATGTGATTTAATTAGATCCTCTATATTATACACCTACACCCTGTATTCATGATTCTGATACAAATACAATTAGTTAATTTAATACAGCTCCATAAGTGAGTTGTAAGAAACCCTTAAAATCCTACTATACCTTCTGCTCTGTCCAGCACGAATCTTAATTATGAGTCTTCAACTTTTTCTAAAGTATTTGTACTAATTTATTTAGTTTTAGGAACAAAAATAGTAGAATAATAAATACCAACAATATTTGGTAATTACGTTTTCAAATACTGGCAGAAATGTTGATGATAGAGGTAGAACAAAACCAACCAGGATCGGGAGAGTAAAGAAGGAATGCATTCTAATGAGTTTACAGTACAGATGAACCAGACAGCTTTACAGTTAATATTATTGATGCAATTGATCAGAACATAACTAACTTTCCTCCTCTTGCAGGAATAATGCACAGAAATTTCAGCATAACTTTCCCCCTGGAAATTTTCATCCACACAGGAGAAATGGGTTTTTGCAATTTCTCTTCCACCATCTAATTTGAATTTATTCAATACAGTGGTATCCAAAGGGAAAATGATGAAAGTGAACTTTTAGCAGGTAAAAGAAATGGTATCTTTCCAACATGTATTTGGTTTCTCAATATTTTAGCGGTGTAATCTTAAATTATTCCGTATGTACTGGGCTGATTGTTTAATAAGCTACACCAGGAATATATTTCCCGACAAGATCTAGACATTTCCCTACCACTTTCTTTCTAGTTGAAGGTAACGTTTCTCTACTAAAAGATCCACAAAGTGAAGGGCAACAAGTATTTCATTTCCATTACATTTTTCAAGAAATGAACACAATGAGATTATTCCCACCTTAATGTCGCATCCCCAACCTTCCTCTATAAACAAAAAGGGAAAAAGGGAAAATGAAAGAATGTTCATTTTGAATAATAGCAAAAGTTGAAAAGAAAAATACTACTCGAAGAAGAATATGGATTCCTACAGCCAGAAAAGTGATACATGATATAGGTGTTATTATCAGTTCGTTTTCGCAGAAGGTTTCTTAGAGTATGCTTTAAATCATCTTTGAAGCCAACATTTACTACTATAGCCAGATAGACAGAAACATCCACACAGACATATGACCATAAAATGGAGAGTACTTCCCGATCAGATAATATACTCTATGCTACAATCATTTTCCTCCAACAAATAATTTAGGCTGCTAAACTATCTGTAAGGAAACAAAATAGGACAAAATTTAAGTTTTCTCTAAATTCAAAACTACTGTCAAACTTCTCTAAAAAAATACGCACCTTTAAAAATCCAACCATATGCAGAATGGAAAAGTTATCACATATTTATTAGATAACCTAAAAGTGATCTTTTTGTATCCTGTTGTGTGTTTCCTACAAATCAGATCTTGTTACTCTCCTTTCCTGACCCATGAGCTAAAATATCCATGGATCTGGCAATTTTGTCTCTTAGAATGAATATTACCAATTCTTTTATTCAAATACCAGCGAGATACATATATTTGCAAATTCAAATAATATTGCAACTCATGAAAGGAGAATAGTTTGTAACACAAAGCCAGGAATACCTGAAGAGTCAGAGCACTGGTGTGTTTCGTGACCAAAAAGTTGGTCAAGTTCACAAAATATGCAAGCGCAGAATTGAATAACAGAAACCAGACAATTCTGATATCATCTCTTGCAAGTGCCAATGTGATGCCAACTACATTTTCTTCCATTAACAGTGTAGTGGGAAGCAGGAGTACAACAGCTATAGGAGCCATGTACATGAGCAGATTCATAGAATTCAGCTTTTCCCTTCAACAAGACAAGAAAAGTTTCAACAAGCATGTCTAAGTTCTCTGCAGGCAAAGGCAAAACATTCCTGGCACAACTTAACCAGATGATACAACATAGCAGAATATACAGATATTACCCTTCAGAAGAAAGCAGAATCCCCTGAACAACTGATTTGAGTGCCCTTGCAGCTGTTGCGCCAACACACATAATAAATCCAAATAAATGAAAACTCGGCTCACCCTAACATGGAAAGAGTGAAAATAATCAAAAACAAAGTTGATTCCCCCCGTAATACCATAGCAAGTAGCAACAGCAATTCAACGATAACATGTGAGGCATACTAGTTACAAAGAATCGGCATATCTTTTGTATCTTGCTTGAAACAGCTTGGCAGATATAGGTATTTCCTAAGAGGAAAGAATATAGACATCAATTTTATCATGGTATCTGAATTTGTTTTTTATTTTTGCTGAAATTGATACTGGTGAGCAACTTCCACCAGCCCAAATAGTGTAATTCAGTACCCTATAAGAAATGAGAAAAATTTCAATATTCAAATGACATTGTGTTGGGTGTTTAAAATATAATCCTAATTGAACTCTAACTACAGCGACTTCGGCTAACTAACAACATGTTATTTAGTAGACTTGAAAACACCAGATATCTCATTTTCCAACATCAGGGTTACTCTGATAAACAATAGTTAGAGTACAGAACGCTGGTTTCTTGCTCCAATTACAACCTATATTGCAAACAGAATGACAGAAAATAATTCTATGGTCATTGTTGTCCAGGTACAGCAGGAAACAACACTAGACAATGAATAGAGCCATAATCGATTCATTCCAAAGGAAAAGGATTCCCCCAGCCCCTTGGAGCCAAGCTTACTACTTCCTACCAAAATAATCATATAAACACCATATATAAATTCAATCGGACCAATAACACACTTCTAGATGAACAAAAAGCATCATACTTGATAAAAAAAAAAAAAAAAAACTCAATAAAATCACCTAAACCAAACACAAACACAGCAAATCCCGGAAAACAGTACTACAATCAACTAAATAAGAGGCAAACCAATCAGATTGCACAGTTCCACGTACCCCGCTGGCAATGACGACCCCAGTAACCACTGGAATCAGCGTCACGTAAGTCAACCACGCCTCCCTTTTGAGCGTCATCAAGTATGCAAACACGGCTGTAAAGAAAGGTGTGGTGGCCCCGATGGCTTGGTTGAAGCTGACTGGCAAATACCTGAGCGAAATGTTCCCGCTGACAACAGAGGCGCAGAAGATCAAGCTGAGAGCCGAGATCTTCATGAACTGAACCCTAGATCTTATGGTCTGCATCGGGACCATCTTCATCCACACAATCGCGATGTAGCTGAGCAGAGAACAGGCGGTCATGTGGCACATGGTGAGGAAGATCGGATACTTGAAGCCATAATTGCTCAACAAATACTTGTTCAAAAGCAACACCCCAATGTTGGATGAATACCACGATGCCACTAAGCCGATAGTGAAAAATCGGCCCGATGATTTCGTTGCCGACATTTTGCTATAGCAAAAAAAAAAACCAAAAAAGTAGGCAATCAGTAAAGATCTATATATATAAAGAATAAATTGGTAAGGTGGGGTTAGGGAGAATCGGGTATTGTTGTTTTAGGGTTGGAAAATGGGGATGGGGAGAGAAGATAATAATGGGTCTGAGGTGCATTTGTGATTGAATATGAAATTCGATGCAAAAATTAAAGAAGAAAAAAACAAAAATGAAGAATTATAGGTGCAAATCAATGTAGATATTGGATATATGTAAAGAGGGAGAAACTGAGAGTTTGATAAATGGGAGAAGAAGTGTGCTAGGAAGGTGGGTTGTGCGTGCGCTTGTTTGGGGATTCGAATTTTTGACGAACGAAGAATTGTTTTTTGCAGAGAGAGAGAGGGAGAGGGAGACGGCGACGGAGAGGGAGAGAGAATGCGGACCGGCCGAATGGGATTAATTAATTGAAGAATTGATTCCAGTAAACGTATTTAGGGAAATTGTAAACATAGAAAGGAAGCAAAATAAAGGACATACACACATACTTGCCCTTTAATTTTCCTTTGGACAGCTACATACCTATAATAATGAGCTGAATTAGAGTACGTTCTAGTTATCTTGATTTCTAATTTAATTTTTGAATCACACGTCTGTCTCTGTCTATCGAGATTGATTGTGTTAAGAAAAAAACTATTTCAACTACACCAAAAAATAGTTAACAATCAACGCACTCGACAATCCAATCTACACATTCATGCATACAACATGAACTCTGCACTCCTACTGTGCTTCTAACTAATCACGAGATTAACAACACTATACGTTATTGTTAAATGTTATTATTGTATTGTGGAATATTAACAAATAATATATATATATAAAATAAGTGTGTGTGGAATTTAGGATTAAACTCCAAGGTAAGTTATGTGTTACGTAGATTTTGTGCAATATTTTAACTATTGGAGCATTTTGAAACGAAGTAAAGTTGTCAAAAGCTTAATAAATTACATTGTTTGTAAATAAAAAATAAATATAAATTACAAATCTTACAAAATATGTAGATAAAATTAATATTTGACCTAAACCGCCCACCCGGCCACCTGCAGGACTCCATTCCAGATCCCAAAGCATGCTTTAATAAGCACCAATTTCCAGATCTGAATTATTTTTCTACTCTCCCTGAACTGATCATCAAGGTCATTTTTCTATTCTCCCTGTTCACATAATTTCAGATAAAACCCGGAACTAAATTGAATATCCACTCAAAGTTAACAACTTTACTTGCACTATACTTCTCAGTTTGTAAATAATTATGTATTTATAAATTTCTAAATGGTAAACCTTATATTACAATAGCTGAATACACCAATATGGGGTGGTTTACTAAGTGATACTGACTGATATCAACTAAACCACATAATGTGTATCATCTTTGCTAAGACAACAGAGGGCATCATACAGTATTTCACAGGAACTTTGCAGCTTCTTCTGATTAAGTCAACACTCTCAATACACTTAGAACATGGAGAGAAATACCCTGACCACACAAAGGACGCGGAAAAGTAGCAACCTTCGTAAACTGTCACAACTCCACCAATCCAAATGAAAAACTTTGATCCCTCCTCACCAAGCAAACAATTTCTTAACTCTTGCATATAATGGTAATATGATCC
The DNA here is from genome assembly GCA_023638005.1 of Forsythia suspensa. Taxonomy (NCBI): domain Eukaryota; kingdom Viridiplantae; phylum Streptophyta; class Magnoliopsida; order Lamiales; family Oleaceae; genus Forsythia; species Forsythia suspensa. The sequence goes on along the minus strand of CM042674.1, from coordinate 28,834,733 downwards.
CAACTGAATACTTTATATGAAGTCATCTTCCAAATCATCACCAGTATCCAATAACTAACAAGAGCTACAAACAAATAAAACACATTTCAGGAGTATTAATTTCGTGAGACTTCAGAATATGAATATGGTGGGGATCCTTTTCAGTCTCAATACCCGGAATCTACACAGATGCGTCAACACCCAGGGAATAGACAAGAATCTATCTACTACTGATATGATATTGAAGTTGCAGATGTGCAAGCTAATGCACATTCATCATGCCCAACTTGTTTACTCACTTGAGATAACCAAGAGATTTCATTAGCAACTGAACTTTAGAGTGTTTTATGTAAGCTACCATACCACTGATGAGGCCACAACAATCTGGAGCAATTCAGATCATTGACTTACATATACTGATATCTAGAGTTAGCTCGCTTAAATTCACCTTTATTTCTAACTGAACAATGCAAAACTAAATGACAAGCAGCATTTTCGGATAAATAAGCATCGCCATTAATTAAAAAATACAAGTAGTAGCTTCAGAAATGATTTAAACAGAATGAAAGAAATAGTAAAAACTAGTCCCGTCTAATTGTATTGAAATGCTCAGATTGTTGAAGGTAGACAAAGATTACCAAAACAAAAACGCTAGTATAACATTCAACTCTTATAAATAGATCCTACAATCGCTAATGACTTTTTTTGGGCAAATAAAGCCTTCAAGCAGCCACCAATGTCTCCTAAGTCTTTTCACCAACCTCTGAACACACTGCAAGGACAAGAATAATTAACATTAGGATCGTTGCATACAATATTGAAGCCCTATTAAGTTACCAGGGAGTGATGCAATGAGCACCAAACACAGACCAAGTAACACCTAGTAGTCATTAATTCAATAATAGCAGTTCTAATCCATGTAACTACTACCAAAAATTGGTGAAGAATTACATCAAAACTGAGGCAGAAATAAAGATATTAATCTGATATAACATTAGGATCGTCGCAGACAATATTGAAGCCCTATTAAGCTACCATGAAGTGATGCAATGAGCAACAAACACAGACCAAGTAATACCTAGTAGTCATTAATTCAATAATAGCAGTTTTAATCCATGTAACTACCACCAAAATTGGTGAACAATTACTTCGAAACTGAGGCAGAAATAAAGATGTTAAAGTGATAAGAAATTAATAAAAGACTTATCAAATGAATAAAAGACCTTTGAACAGATGGACAAATAAGGATGTACGAGTCATTGGCTTGAATCATTATCCGTATCCAGGATAAATACTACCTTACACCGCATTAGATGCCAAACCAATGTGAACTTGTGAGATCTAGTGACAATATGCATGGCATATTTCTTTAATAAATCTAAAAAGTATTTGCATATACACAAGTTGACACAAATCATTCAGAAGATCCAACTCGATTACCAAATATTTAGGTTCAACTCAATAAATATGTGAACACATCAATATCACCACTAATAACCACTAGCCAGCTACAAATCCAGATAACTGCATCTAATTTTCAAATTGGAGGTCTCAGACATCATATGACAATATATTACAATCTTTCAACAATTGAAGCTGAACATTTACAGGTAAATTTAACAAATCAGTAATTTTTACTAAAAAAGACTAAATATCACCAAATAAGAAGCAGAAAGTGTAACATTAACACATGCAGGGGGTGAAATAGCAAAAACCTATCACAGAAAATCCAAACTTAATTACCAACAATATCCAAATATAAAAATTGTAGCACTAGATAGAATTCTTAAGCAAAGTTGAAAAGAAAAAAAAACTAAAAATTAACAATAATCATCCAATAACCTGCAAAAACATTAACCAAACAAAGAACAATCTTACGCTCAGAGAAAGTACTAATTTGCTCTTTTAAGCAACCAGCAATAGTAATTTCACGTTTAAATAAAAAGATCGTAATCTGATAGGTGGAGTGGCTAAAATCTAATAGTTTATTAACATTTTCAATACCTTGGCCAAAAAAATAATATTTAAGTTCAAATGAATTTAGATACCAATGCTATAATTTAATACCTTCAAATATTGCTAGGGTACATGAAGACGCGGACGCGGGCGCCCATGGACTTGGGTGGGAGGTTGGATTTGAACTTAGCCCTGACAACGCCGCTGTTACCATGGGGGCGGATGACCTTGCCCCAAATGCACCTGTAGTGGGTCCCATCCTGCTTCACTTTGGCCTTGTAGATGTAAGCCATCCGCTTCCCCTGGTACCACGCCACCTCCTCCTTGCTGTTCACTCCCTCGATCTGGATTAAGGACGTGTTTGGATACTGATTGGATTTCGACCTCTTGTACCCCAGGATTGTGCCTCTCACGTAAAGCCTACAGAAAACACAGAATTAAATTAGAAACATTAACATTAAGATAGATAAGTAGATTTATGACTAGCTTTGTATAATGTCTAGGTTACAGGGAAATACGAAAAACCTGACGCGTTCTCCTTGGCGACCCTTCACCATTTTTTTTGTTGTTTCTTCCGTTAGCTAGTGCTAATTGAGGCGGAGCTGACGGAGGAGAGACGTTAAAACCCTAATTAGAGTGAGTAAATAGACCGGTTATTTATATTGGGTGCTTTGGGTTTCGATATAACGCGACTTTAACTGGGCCTTTGTAGGATTCTCTAAATAAACATGGGCTGGATTAATAAGGTCCGTCGAATTAACGGGTTGTATGATGGGGGTTTTACATAAATAAGCAATTTTTGGGTAAAAAATTGAGTTTTTCTAGTATGATATATTTAATTTTTAAAATTTTTTTAAAGATTTTGTCATTTCATTTTTAAAATTTTTGAAAAGTCAAATATGTCATACTAGAAAAATCCATTTGTTGTGAAAAAAAAATTCTATCGAACAAGTTCTTAATATTTTAATATAAAATTAAAGTAAAATTTAACAATTGATTTTAACTAGTATACCGCTTATGTTGCCATGAGATCCGTCCGTAGGACTATGATTTTAATATGTGGAGTAGAATCAATTGATTGAGGGGTTGACAAGAATCAATGATTGAGAGAGGGTTTTAAACGCCTTTTGCGAGATTATAAACCAAATTTTATAAACTAATATTGATTTATTTGAGTTGGAATTGTTAAATTTTCAAACAAGTTTAACGTAAAATGACAAATTTATCCCTTCTACTTTGAATAGATATTTTATTGGTTAAAGATAATATAGTCATTTCATGTTAAAAGTAGGTTGAAAAGTCAAAAAAATGGCTTAAATAAACCAATTTTTGTTTATAATTCTTGACAGGCACTTAATAGATTGATGGGTTGAGAAGAATCTGCAGATGATTGAGAAATGGGGTTTCATTTTAAAGGGGTTGATTGTGAAAACATAGTGACATACGGACAAAGAAGTACTTTTTCCTCTTCGTAGTATAAAAAACTTCCATACGGTCGGTGACTATATATTTTATAATATTCAAGATTTTTATTAATTTTTTAACTACATATTTCATCATTTTTTCTCAATATTTTCAAAAAAACTGATTTTTAACAAAATCAAATGGACAGTAATGCGTCTATTTGTTTATTTCAAAATTTATCTAATATTGCCATTAAGCTCCTTTATTCACAATTTTTAATTTATTTGTGAAGAAGAAAAAAAAAACCTTTCACAACTAATAAGGGCAAGGGTAAAGACGGTATTGTAGGTGGAGAAATAAGTTTGGAACGAGGACGTAATTATCTAGACGCACGTCGATTTATTCGAAATATTAATTTGTTTGGTGTTGAATATAGTACACGGTTGGTAGAGTTTAAACTAAAGTCTTTTTTTTCTTGCGCTCATTTTCATTCACGTATTTCATAGGATTTTCAATTTTTATCAACTTTTCAAACACACATTTCATCATTTTTTTTATCAAAATTTTCTAAAAAACTAATTCTAAACTCTACCAAATAGACATTAAAAAATAGAAGCTCTTTAAAAGTTTCCTTGACACAACATGCTTCTTATTTATTACAAATGAATAAGTGTAGACGTTGAGAGAGAGAATAGGGTAGTTAATTATTGTTTGAGCTTATATTGCGGAGCCATTACCCGGAAAAAAACCAACCAAAAATGGAAGTGGGCTATGGCATGACATGAGATTAATGAAACGGCACGAAAATAGCGTTAGATAGTAACCTGTAACCCTCTCCCTCTGCAACAAGCTTCAAACTATCTCTCTCATATGTGTCTCACCATGTTTAATTAAATATATGCATGCATTTTCGCATATATTATATAATTAAAATGATTCCGGGTGATAAATGCCCATCCAAGACCAGAAGAAGGGCAGTAGATGCCATAGAGTTTGCAGAAGAAGATGGTACAATCATCAATGATTGTAATAAAGCTCTTCATCATCACCACCACCACCACCACCACCACCACCACCAAAAGTCTCCGGTGGGTGGTGGTTTTTCCATGTCAGGCTTCAGAAGGGGAAGAATTAATTTCTTGCCGAGATGTTTCAGGCCGGGACGCAACCTCAGCGGCTGGATTTTAGGAGCTTTGATATTGTTGGCAGTTTCCACCATTTTTGTGAAGGCTATGTTAATGACTAGCTTTCTTAGAGTCATCGATGATATGAGTCCCAACGATTTTTTGCGACGTCAACGTTCAAATCCTTTGGAGGCATCCAGCGTTCTAATGGAAACTTCACATGAAGATGACGATAAGGATGACGATGAGGATGATCAACAAGCTGTACAGGTTATAAATGCAGATGTTAACTTCTTCGGTTAGCAAAAATACACTTTTCCCCCCCATATTTTAACGTTGTTTTTGCATTAAAATGTTTGTAACTTGTAAGCCATGCACGCACCATCCTGCATTTTCTTATTTCAAGAAATCCCAACCAGGCAGTTCATGCCATCTCAATAAGAAATTTAGAAATTTAGGGCTTGTTTGGTGCAGATTGTTTTTCAAAAAATGGGTTTTTGTTCATTTTTTTTTTTACTATTCAAACTTTGTTATTGTGTAAAAAGTTTGAATAGTCAAAAAAATTAGAAAAAAATGGGTTTTTTTTTTTTTTTTTAAACAATTGGTACCGAACAACCCCTTATTTATTTTCATTTTTTCTTATATTCACAAGACTATTGAAATTAAAACGAACTTGGAGATTGCACTAAAATTTGTGGTGATATATAATAAGATGGACTTGAAGTTAAAATTAGCAGCCATTTGTGAAAAATTACACATATGCCTATAATTAGGGGCGGATTTAGGGGGCAGGACCGGACTATAGTCCAGTCTTGTCTCGAAAAAAATCGTTTTTTTATAGTGTTAAAAAAAAAATTAGTGTAAATTTTTTTTTTTAGTAACATTCCAATCTTGAATTAAGCAGTCCGGTCTTCAAAAAATTCCTAAATTCGACCTGACCTATAATTGTTGGCAATAATAAAATTTGAATAAGCTACTAGCTTGCATTGTCACTAATTTTGATCACAAAAATTGTATGAACATAACATTTTGACTTGTTTTTCTTAATGTTCAGACCCCCGAAATATGGAAGAATCCTACAAGTAATAACTACTACAAGTGCGTTGATCGACAAAGTAACAACAACACAAGTATGGAGATGTCAGCTTCAATAACATTAAACTTGTTAATGTTTATTAACTAATCTTATTAATTACATGTGTAATTTTGTAATTAGTTTAATTACTTTTGACTATCTCAGGAAACAAAAGTGCCCCAAATGGTTATATTAAAGTTCGTGCTAACGGTGGACTAAATCAAATGAAAACTGGGGTAATATTGTTCCTCTGATATTCCTGCTCAGTAATTACGCGCATGCATATTCACATTCATTGTAAAATAATACGTGCAGATTAGTGATATGGTTGCTATTGCACAATTGATGAATGCTGCTTTGGTTCTACCTTCATTAGATCACAGGTCATTTTGGACAGATCCTAGGTGCGCCATATAAAAATCGATCTGCCTCAACACTCACACATTAAATAAAAACCTTATAGATTGAATATTGATTTTTTGCAGTGATTTTAAAGATATTTTCGACTGGAAGCACTTCATGAATGCTTTGGAAGATGATGTACAAGTAGTGGAATCTCTTCCACCAAATGTGGCAAATGTCAAACCCCTCGTAAAGGCTCCAGTTTCTTGGTCCAAGGCATGTCTAATATTATACATATATATATTTATGTACACAGTATAATCCGAATTATATGTACGTACAAAATAGAAAATTTGGATGTGTACACTTTTATGTGCAGCCCAGTTATTATAGAGGAGAGATGTTGAAGATGTTAAAGCGGCATAAAGTGATTGAATTTACGCACACTGATTCACGCATTGCTAACAATGGCATTCCAGATCCAATCCAGAGACTTCGATGTCATGCAATGTATGTAGCATTTCGATTCTCAGAAGAAATTGAACTGCTTGGAAACAAGTTCGTTTGCAGGCTAAAGGAGAATGGTGGTCGATACATAGCTCTTCATTTGAGGTATAAAAATATATATATAATGAGAGAGAGAGTCGAGATATCTGATCAGATGATTTTGTTGTAGGTATGAAAAGGACATGCTTGCTTTCACTGGTTGCAATTACAACCTTACCAGGAAAGAGGCTGAGGAGCTCAGGAAATTAAGACACAAAGTTAGGCACTGGAAAGAGAAGCGCATAAATGGCACAGAGCGACGGCTACAAGGCAGGTGTCCAATGACTCCTCGGGAGGCAGCGGTATTACTGGAAGCACTGGGATACCCATCTACCACTAAAATCTACATAGTTGCCGGGGAAATTTATGGCCAAAATGGCCTAAATGCACTCCGTGAAAAGTATCCTAACGTGTTCTATCATTCTAATATAGCATTGGAGGAAGAACTACAACCATTCGGGCAACTGCAAAATCAGCTTGCTGCCTTGGATTATATCGTAGCCCTTAAAAGTGATGTTTTTGTTTATACCTATGATGGGAACATGGCCAAGGCAGTGAGAGGTCATCGGATTTTTGAAGGCTATCAGAAAACCATTGATCCCGACAAGTAAGTTATTCATGGGCTAATAGCAGTTTCTAGTTTTACCTCCATTCTCTCTCTTGGTATTGGAATAATTTCTGAAAATTGTACTCATGTTTTGCGATTGTAAGAAAAATAATTTGCGAGTCAAAATAAACAAGTTGAAAATAAAAAAAGTTGCCTAAATTAAATTTGATTCCCAAGTAAACTTGTTTATCAGCAGCCCTAGACATGCACTGTATAGTTATTATACTGAAGATTTAACTGAGGGAATAACTAATAACCCAACTAAATTGAGTCTTAGGCCACAGAAACTAGTCTTCGAATCATAACTAAAGAAAAATATCAAACTTGAAAAATATATCCTCTGGTCCCATGCTTGAACAAACAATAATGAACAAGTTGAAGCAGCTCCACAAATTCAGGATCATTTCTTTTTTTAATTATTAGCTCCACATACTTAACACAATCCAAGCTGGAAGAATTTATGAACCTGAGATTGATTCCACTTTTGGCTTCTTTCTGAGCAACTCGTGAATTTTCAGTCAACTCAAGTCAAACTAACTCCAATATTCATAACTCTAGATGTTGATTAACCAAAAGAAAGAAAAAACTTAAGAAAGTTGAAATTGGATTAGTCTTAAAATATCAGATTCAGAAAACTAAACCCCGTGTGATTCTCTGTCCAATTAAATACTTCTACTTTTCCTAGCCCTCACAAATATAAGTTTTTGCAGACAAAACTTTGTGAGACTAATCGACGAAATGGACAAGGGTAATATACCTTGGGAAGAGTTTTCATCAAAAGTCAGGCGCTTACACGAGAAGAGGATTGGAGCACCACATCCCAGGTTAGTGGGAGATTCTCCAAAACTTGAGGAAAGCTTTTATGCAAATCCATTCCCTGGTTGCATATGCCAAAAATCAAGAAGGTAAGATCATGTGCAAGGAAAGACAACAGAAAAGAAGAAAACCCACCTTATCAGGATGAACATTACTGCAGCAAAGCCTTGTTCATATTCATACTCAAAACAGATTGTTTTGTTTCAAGCTGTTGTACTCTACATGACTCCTTGTCCCAGAACTTGACGACGTAGTAGATTAAACAGATATAAAGAGAAGTCAAAGCAGATCCGGTATCCATAGTGCCATTTTCAAACCTTATACAATTTTTATACTTTTGCAAGAAAAAATATCTGATCATTTTGGTCCTCAATTCTAGCCAAAAAAAGACTGGTTTCAAGTTAAGTGTAATATCACTACAAATTGAAATAAGAACTCCTAAGATATTGATTCTACCAACTTATGGTTCATTAACCATTCAATTTTGTACCTTCCTGCTTCAGCTGAACAGTTAAACAATGCATAGAACACGGATAGATGTTTTAATTGGTCTATTACTTCTGAAATAAATAGGCAATCACCTTGCATTAATATATGTAGTAACATAAATTAGTATAAGATATCAGCTCTTCAGCAAAAGAACTCAGGAAGCGTTAAGTTATTTTAGCAGCCCTAGAAAATAGTGTGCTTGTATTTGTTGCTGTGATATGGTACTGCTAGTAGCACTGCAGATAGCTCAACTAAAAACTTTGGATAACATATACATTCAATCATCCAATCAATTATACCAATCAAGAAAGAGAATTGAAAAAGTAAGTACAAATAGGAAAAGTAAAAGAAAAGTTCTGCTGCTGCTATTCCGTTGAATGGCTTGTGACAGCTCTTTGTTACCAAGCTGTACATTTTCTGTTGCTTGAACAGCCTGTTAAATGAAACAGCAATACATTCGAAAGTTAGATATCATTACAACTAAATGAACAAAGACCCCCAAATGAAAATGTTTGTGTACATTTAACAAAAAGCTAATCAAAGACAATCCAGATTATGCATTTTTACCTCATCACTAGTACACTATCATTTAATTAATCATTAGCAATGTTCAGGAAACCTTGAGTATTCTCTGGGTACAGTTTCCAAATACGCATTTGCACGGCATAATAGTCTACAGCTTCATTAATGGTTTTTCCATGTTTAGACAAAACTACCCCCATTCAAATCTATGCTGCCTCCTTCAGATGGTTAACTTAAGCTGATCACTCTCCTTAGGATTTGGGTCGCATCAGCTTACCAACTGGTGCTGAAAGCCTCTTATCTCCCTCTCTCCCCACTTCAGTTATGTACACTCAGTTCTAAAAGGGATGCCTTTTCTCAATATTCCTTAAATGAAAGATCACAATTCCGTACATGACTACACAAGTAGAACTGCTGCAAATATGACTACTGTTTCCAATAATTGTACCTAAGATCTGTTGTTTATTCTATGAAATTGCATATGACTTGTCAAAATAGTCGAAGATGGGTTTTCTCTCATTTTATTGATAATTGGGATGTAGAATAGAAGAGAGCCCATACAAATAATTAGAAGATGAAGGCTAATGAAATCATGTATTCTCTGACCTGCTCATACAAATACTCTATCTGATGGGCCTGTTGCAGAACATGTGTGGACATGAGATGGTTCAGCGCAGACATTTCCACCATCTTTGTTTCAGTTTCTTGAACAGCATCTAACATGCTCGCCAACTCAACCTATATTAATATGACAAGTGTGTGACAGAAAGCATCATTCTTGTGAATCACAACTGAAGACTCTCTCAAGCTGCATGTATGTAGAAACTTACAGAAATCAACTAAAGTGCTAATTACCTGAAGGGCGCGTGTCTCATCATCCAGAACTTGCTGCTGCACTCTGATGGGCTCTGCTTGAATTTCATTAGCCTCCCTGACCTCAGAATTGTTTACTTTCCTGGACTGCAAATTGCTAGAATTAGAACTCTCTGTAACATTTTCCATGCCACTCTTCAGTTTTCTTCTTGGTGTTACTCGGTTAATAGCATCTTGGAAACGTATGGCTCTCAGCCGATCAAACTGCGATGTGACTGAATGAAGCTTTTCACTTAAAATCAATACCTGTACAACATTATTAAACACCATTTTCATTCTAGTGTCAAAATATTACCACAACTGAAACAGATATATACTTAGGGCGTGCATTAATCTAGATTTTTAAAGACTTCATGGAGTTAAAAAGTTGAAGTGTATTCAATCTAGACTTTTTAAACTTTATAAAAGTCTTGGGGTATTTTATATAAACTTTTATAGACTTTAAAAAAGTCTTAAAAGTCTTGTAATATTCAATCCAAACATTTTGAAATCTTACAAAAATCAAGAGTATTCAAAATGTCAATTGACTTTTTAAAAAATTCTCTACATACTAACTTTTAAGCACAAGGTATAAATAAAAACCATCACAATGTGTCTCCCATTCACCCTGAAGACTTTGGAAACCTTTCAAAAAATAAGAACGTCTTTCTGATTTTTTTTTCTTCCTTCAATATTTTCCTTTCATTTTTCGTTCAACAAACGCTAGAACATGATTAATTATCAATTTCTTTTTTTATGAAAAAAAAGATTAATATTTTTCTCTCTTCAATTTGATTTTTTTTTCTCTTTTTAGTATTACCCTAGCCATTTTTTTCTCTTCTTTTTCCTTCTACGAACCCTAGAGCTATAATTAATTACTAATTTTATTTTATAAAAAAGAAGATTAATATTTTTCTATCTTCAATGAATATTTTTTCTCTCTCTCTTCAATATTCTTCTAGCCATTTTTTCTCTTCTTTTTTCATCGTTAAATGCAGAACATTATATTTTTATATTTAAGATTTTTAATTGAAAAAATAAGTCTATAAAAGTCTTTCAAAATGTAAATCTATAAAAGTCCATTGAAATATATTAAAATCTAAAGAAGTCAAAAGAAGTTAATGAAATCCATAAAAGTCAATCACTTAAAACATATAAAATCTAGCCCTTAGTGAAGATAATGAAAAAAATTATCATGACCAACACTTCGTTCCCTATGGCAATCATAAGACCAAAATAAATATCTAATTATCTGCAATACAGTAAAAACTGGAATCCAATTCCCCATGTAGAGAATAAATCGTGATTATCGAATTGGATAAACTCAGGCCATGATTATTTATATTCAAGGGCTTTTACTCTTTTGAATATAGCAAGTGTGAAGCAATCAAAAAGCATTCTCATATAAACTAAAAGAATGAGCATTCATTCAGAAAACCAGACTTGGAAGAATTAAAAGTTTAAGAGCGATAATACCCAGGCAAGACTGGAAGAATTAAAAGTTTAAGAGTGATAATACCCAGGCAGCATATGAAGTCAAACAATTAAAATGAAAGTCATACCACTCCATGTTTGTGTGCTATAGTATCAGCATTCAAATTGTCACCCCTGATACCGAGCCATCCCTTTGAATTTGATTCTTCGTCATTTATACTGTTCTTGAGAACATCTATTTGCTCTTTGCATGAGTTGATGAAAACTGTAACCTACAGAAAAACACAGGTAACAAATAAATATGCGAGCCAACTAATCATACAGTGCATCCTCCTATAGGTTGCAATGGAGAATTTACACTACACCAATATAGATAACAAGATAGTCAAAATATCATCAAGTAAATTAAGATATTTGAAAGTAAATTGTATCGAGCATCCAAATGTCGAAAATTAATAACTCTAACAAAAGTTAAAGATACTAACTATGAGATTTTGCTCTACTAATTTATTGCGGGCAGGCCTTCTCTACCACATTTTATTTCACCAGTATAGGGGTTTTTTATTGTGTCCTTGTACAGTTGTGCTTTATAGGACGCGAGGCCTTTTTTCTTTTTCTTTCTCCTTTTTCTTTTGTTCACAGGGAAGGGATTCCTCCTAGACAATTTTCAAACTCACTGCTCACAATGGTGATTTTATCCTTGCAAAAACAAACATACATTTAAATCTTATACCATGAAGCATTTCTACCTTTTAAAGGGAAATATTACTTGTTATACCTTATATTATGTAACTGATTTGTTTATTACAAAGCTTTAAGGTTGATAAGAAAAAATATCAATAAAATCGATAATTTCCAGGCTCATTGGAACATTTTACATCTTACTCTGCTTCTGAAAATTACTCTACTCTGCGTATATGCACGTGCGAATTACAAGCAACTCAAGAAAATCACAACAGTAGTGCCAGCAATGCTAATCAAATCCAAGTATTCACATTTTCATAGCCACTTTAGAATACGGATGCGAAAGAAGGTATCTAGAGAAAATAATAAGCACAACAACAATTTCTATAATGCTTGCAACTCATCAGATATCCATGACACAGAATTTAACAAAAAGCAGACATCAATTCCACTGGAACAAACTCATTGTGAATGCTCCCCTCAATTTAGACAAGTACATATTTCAAATCCTTACTTCATGCTCAATGCTATCTCTCTCTTGTTCAGTGGTGCGACGGAGATCCAGATAATCCTTCTTATGCTTCGTCAAGAACTGCTCCAAAGTTCCAATGCTTTCAAGCTGGCAGACGAATGTAATAGAAGCTTAGTCAATCAAATACAGTAACAGAATCTACTCTGGTAGAATATGTTTCAATTTCTTTGCTATCATGAGCATAATCGTAACTAATACGGAACAGAAAGATACACGTAGGTTATTAGTACAGATACCGTCTTCAGGGCTGCTTTGGTGAAAGGTGATCTTTCCCGTGTTTTGTGGAGGATAAAAGATGCCATTATTGTTGCTGTTTTGGACTGCAAAAAATATACAAAGCTCAGAGATTTAAGTTGAACTATCAGCCATTATACAAAATTAAGCATATACACTCAATGTAAAAAAATGGGAAGCTCTTGCAATATCATCTTGATTGAAAAATACAATCAGTGAGACGGGATAGGAACCTCATTATATCCCAAATTCAATGCAGCCCGGTGAACTGAATCTTTAAAATCTTCAGTTCTATCTCTAACTTTTGCCATTGTTTCACGTCCGATTCAAGAGGGAGGAAAAATACAATCTTCTGTCCAAAAAATATTAACATAAAACTTGTTTATTCATGGGAAAAAGGAAACAAAAATGAAAAATATTGGAAATATATTAGGAAAAAAAGTCAAGTTGAGGAAATCTCTACGATGCATATGATTAGGTGACGGAATTTTTGGTAGTTTGTCATTTCCTTATTTATATTAGTCATTATTGCTTTTAAATTAATTAGTAGCTTAATTGTAGAAATTTATTCATGTGATTAAGCTATCTCTCTCTATATAAGAGAAATTCCTAATTGTAACGAAGCACCTCGAAATTGAAGTTAATCAAATTGTCATTTTTTTAAGTGAAATAGTCTTTTCTTCTTCATGGTCGTTAGAGTTGGTATCGGAGCAACGAACTGGCCTGATATTGGTAGTAATGACAGATGGGACTAGAGCACAAGAATCCACTAGTTTGGAGGATGCCATTTGAGAGTTGAAAAAAGCTTCTGATAGCCGTGGTTATGTGATTCGATCCCCAATTTTTCTGTTAACGTAGTCAAGACAGTTGCGATTGCTTTGGGACCTGAAGATCTTTTGTTATTTTCATTCTTCATTTTTCTATAGAATAAGTTATTTCTTTGTTTTTTATTTTTCTTTCCTATTTAGCTGGATGTAACCATTGTGCCAAGTTCCATATAAGTGCTCGAGTTGCTTGAGAATAGGGCATGAACAATTTAACAGATCTCTTGAGAGAATCTGGGAAGTGTTGATTCCTCATATAAACCAATGAATATGTTCTTTAATTGCAATTTACAATCTTTAAATTCTTTGTTCATAATATTTTTGGTATAAGAGTGCGGGAATGAATCTCCAAGTCAGATTGACAAAGCTTGAAGAAAGAGTGGCCTCTCTTGCTGCTTGTCAAAAAAGTGATTCGGGAAAAAAATAATGAAAACAAGAAGAAACTCAGCCAGCTAACTCATGGGTAAACAAACAAACAAAACTTAATTTGGCTCAAATTAATGCGTAATATCCAAAATCCTGAATCAATCAACTCCAAAACAGAAAGAGAGAACAAAGCACTATCTTTTTACCATAATATAGATTAATAAGGGTGTAATTTAAGGGTTAGAGAGAACAAAACATTAAACATTGTAAAGATTCATCATTCATACTTAATTACTTGTTGAAATTGCAGCAAAAAATAAATTAAAATCTGGAGGCAGGAAAAAAAATAAAAACAAGAACAAGAACGATTCACTCACCTCAAATGCTCCGCTGGAGCCAGGAGGCAAAGCTGCAGAAATAAATCGGACACAGAGGGCTGCAGGTATGGAGGCTTCAAAAACCTTCATACTCCAAACAACAATGAAATTCAAACCATTAGCACACTACTCTCAGCTACAACCTCAGATCCATATTCATAAAAAATTCCCAAAACCCACATCAGATTTTCCATAATTTGACCTAAAACAAACATAAATTCAATCATCACATAAATTTGAATCCAAAATAAAAAGCTACACAAAATTCAATTCAAAACCCTATAAAACAAGAAATAAGTAGTCAACGAAAGATATATATTTTCCAAATTCAAGTACAGATAAAAGACAATTAGAATCAAAATTAATCATAATCCACAGAATTCAATCCTGATTTAAAAACATTACGCAAATCTGATTGTGCATAAAATCTGTAAATACACAGTAACAGATAGATTAAACAGAAACTGAATGTAATGAAATTGAGAAGTTTCGAATACCCGATCTTTCCATCTTTGAAAGGGGAGAGGAAGAGTTGAAATTAGTTCTAATAAGGGAGAATATATATGAGAGGAATCGGTTTGTTGTAAAACCAAAACCATTTAAAATGTTGCTGGAAGATTCGAGTTTGGGTTTGGGTTTGGGTTTGGGTTTGGCAAAAAATTCCGCTCCGTCCGTCTTTGTTGGAACGGAGAATCTCCTCCCGATTAGTAAGAGCATCTTCAATGCAATAATGTCTAATAAATATATATGACAAAAGACATTCGACATTATATCAAAAAATTTCTCCAATACAATAGTGTTTATTGTGAAAATGTAACAAATTTTTATTAGTTTTTTTAAAAAAAGAAAGAAAGAAAGAGAAATGTATTTATTGGATAGATATTTTTAAATTAATGATAGGCATTGTCAAAACTAGACATCTTCTAGCATTAATTGTACTACATAAGTACTTTTTAGCCATTTGTCAAAAAAATAATAAACATTGTGCTTTGACATTGTTGCATTGGAGATGCTCTAAATGGGACGGGGACGGGAATAGAGCCGAAAATGAAATCGCCTACCGGCCCGAAATAGATGTGCCATACATGAAACCGGTAGGCTAGCCTTGGCCCGATTTTAGACCGGCCAATAAATTGTTAAGCCGTTGACCAAATGGCTTTTGGACAACCAAGAATCTGCCACCCTACCCCACCACATTTTTTTTAGATTTTATTTAAAAAAAAAAAGAATGTGGATGATATCCATCTTCTCTATCCTTAACGACTGCCATCACAAAGAGAAAACAAAAGATAGAGCAATAATTCAACAATCTATTGAGTTGTTAATTTGTGGAACCATTATGTAGCACAAAGTCAATGCCAAAGCCTTGTTGAATTGCAGTATATATATTTCGCACTTATACTTATGGTGAAGTAAGATATGGAATTTAAGCTCAGTAGCCTACTAAATCTTACAGTGAGCAGGCAGTCTAGTTCATCTAACAAACAAACTATATAGAATTAACAAGTCAATCTATAAGTGCCAAAGTTCAGGAAGCAATATTTGCATTTAAGCAAACTTATGGTGAAACACCCACAAGATTTCCAGCCAATCAAGAGTAAAGACCGTTCAAAATAATAACCCCCCCTCCCCGCCGAACTGCTTAACAAGGGACGGGAAACAATTTTTTATGAACACTCTAAATTCATAAAATAATAATTGCTAGTTTATACACGAAAGCAGGTTTACATAATGCTAGAGCAGTCATTATTGCCGGATCTAAATAACAATGTTTTGTTGAGTGCAGCATCAAATTAAAAGTTCAATCTTTCATCAACATTCCAAAACTGATATGACAGGGGAAAGATGTATAATGTGCTAATGCAACGAACTATAGAAACAGTTTCAAAAATAGTAATACCAAAGATTCAGAAGATGCAATTTAATGTTACGTAAACAAAACTCCACAACAATTCAATTTTTATAGTGGATGATATGCAGGTCTGCTTCTAAGAAAAAGAAGTTACATGCGATAATTAATCAAGGATTACAAGATGGAAACAGAAGATCATAGATGAAAATAAATAAATCTTTCCCACAAAAGAATCTACTTGAAGTCGAGTTTTAATTGTATCAATTAGGTATAAAACAGTTTCCACCACGACACCAACAGTAGCTCCAGCTACAGCGCCCTCTGTAGTTTCAAAGTAGGCTTGATTTTAGTGACCACCAAAATAGCGCAAACAATACACTACCAACTGGAGCTCTGAAAGCAACAGCCACCCCTGCTGCACATCCACATGTGACCTTTTCAAAACATTAAACAGTGAAAGAGCAATTTTCAGAGGCATTATAACCTTTTTTATAATGACCTCACCACATAGAAATATATTATTATCTTTTAGAGGCCCATACAAGAGATGAAATTAAATGGTAAATCATAATAATTGTAGTAATTCTTATATTGATTAGCCCAGCCCAATAATTCGAGAAATGAAGATGAATCTCTTATATACTGGCCAAAGAAGTCCTTATATAAATGAATGCTTAATAAACAAACAAGACAATAGTAAACATCCATCTCAAGATCACACCATTAATAATTATGATATAACCAAAATTATTAGTTCGTGGTGTTGAAATTTAGCATTCAAACAATTAACGTCATAATTCAACAAGCTCCATACAACTTGCCACTCATTTGACGATAAATCTAAAATTTTAAAATATTTAAGCATCCTATTTTGCACGAACAGTCATTAGATCTGCCTGCACAAATCAAATGCATAGTTATAAAAATTATGATCCCTGTTAATTATTATATATGCCAATTACTTGGACACTAGAACTGTGTATCAGAATTGGAACTATAATAGATTTCATTCAATTTGGCATTTTCTTTTACCAAATGTAAATCCAAGAAGCCAATTCAATGGTGCAAAGCACGTTAAATTGATTAAATATTCTTTTTCCAAGAAAAAACACTGACAATCAACTCAACCAAAATTCGCATTAAAAATTAACACAGCTCACAAATTCTACAAAAAAATGGAAATACAAGAATTACCGATTGTTTTTCACACTTTGCAGTTAATTGTCGGACTCAAACTTTACAGTCTCCGGTCGGGGAAGAAAATAAATGGAGCTAGCAAGATGGGTTAATGGATTTTGGGGCTAATTTCGGCAGATTTTGACGGATTGCAGTATGAAAATGATTCTGAAGAAAAATCCTTCGCAGTCGGTCGCACACTCCAGCAATTGCCAAATCTCCGTCGAACTTTACCGTCGCCGTCGCCGTCGCCGTCTAGGTTAACGGATTGTGGGTTGATTTCAGATTGGTGCGTGATTTTGATGAAAAAGAGAGGTTAACGTGATTTTGATTTTGATTTTGATTTTGATTTCGATTTCAGATTGGTGCGTGGTTGTGCGCTGGAGAGAAAAAAAAGGGGTAATTCAAGCCGTTTGAACATCGCTCTAACTCTAAAGTCACGTGCTCAAAATTTAATTCAATTAAAGTCACATTTTAGAATTAAAAGACCAACATACCCTTAATTGTAAAAAAACACTAATTGTGATACTGTTTTATAGTGATACTATTTTTTGTGATACTGTTTTGTAGTGATACTATTTTTTGTGATACTGTTTTGTTGTGATACTGTTTTTTTATGATACTGTTAAACCTATAATTTTGTACTACTAATGAAACATTTTAAGAACAATATTATTCTCTTGTTTATTCTCTATTGATTAATTCGTCTACTTACCATTAAACACCTTATATATTTATACTTATCTATCTAATGAGAATCTATGTCCTAATTGAATCTCAAACATGTTCTAATTCAAGGGAAGAATTAGAAACATTTTTTATAGTTTTAGATGAGAACCATTTGCATGACTTCCCATTAACTTGAGAATGATTGACAGTTCTTCTTTCTTCATCTTGGCATTGCTCTGAAGTATGTGTTTGTTTTTAAGGGACTCAGATACCTTTGAAGAACTTTAATTTGCAGCAAAATGATGTACATTAATCCGTGATACTGTTTTAGAAGATTTGTGATACTATTTTGAGAAAAAAAATTAAAGATTGTCATTTTAAGCTAAAGGACGACTTCAAACGGGTAAAATCTATCATATGCAGTGGCTTTGTCTTGACCGTCTCGTCGAGACCATTTCGAAAACATATTATAATAAAAATTCTGAGCACGTGTGCAAATTCTATGATCATTTCTATTGTGGTACTATTTTTTTTTAATTGTTTTGCATAATCTGATAAGATCAAACAACACACATGACTATGATATCATGCTTTTATCTTTGATCTTCGTTTAATTAGTCATGTGTTTTGTTTAATCTCAGATTATACAAAACAAGAATATAGATGAAAACATGGATTAAAAAAACCAAATTATATTAATGCACATTACCTAAACAAAACATTATCATGGATTAAAACTAAGACATTCAAACAGTATCACAGGTTCAAACATTACCATAATTAAACAGTATCAAAGATCACATAGATTCAAACAGTATCACAGGACAAAACAGTATCATGGATTAAAACTAAGACATTAAAACAGTATCATGGATTAAAACTAAGACATTCAAACAGTATCACATGTTCAAACCTTGCGATAATTAAACAGTATCATGGATTAAAACAGTATCATAGGATTAAAATAGTATCACTATTTTATTTAAGTAATGTGCATTACTATACTTTGATACTGTTTAATCCATGATACTATTTTTATTTAGATAATGTATATTGGTGAACTTTAATCTATCAACATATGATAGTGTTTGTTTAAGATAATATTTCAACTATGATACTAATATATTAAACTTTATATCTGGCTGGATTCATGAAATTTTTATTGGGTCTTTGTAAATTTTTGCACTTCAGTGTGCTGTAAGTGACATTTATAATTTCTGCATTTTGTTTATTCAATTCATTTCTGAGTATGTTTGGTTAAGCTTAAAAGTATCTTATTTTGTGTGTATTTGATCTGATTTAACCATCATGACTGTGTTAATTCATTTCTAATTCAATTCATTTCTTCTAGCAACGATTATGATGCACCAACTTCGCCTGTTATCTGTGATACTGTTTTAGAGAATTTTTGATATTGTTTTGAAAAGAAAAATTAAAGATTGTCATTTTAAATTAAAGAAACGACTTCAAACGGGTAAAATCCATCGTACGCAGTGACTGGTCTTGACCATTTCGTCGAGACCATTCCGAAAACATATTATAATAAAAATTCTAAGCACGTATGCGAATTCTATATCCATTTATATTGTGATACTGTTTTCTATCATACAGTATCAAACAACATACAATGACTAAACATTAGATGGTGGAACATTCAAGCTCCTATTTACAGTAATTAGATGGTGGAGCATTCAAACTCCTATATACATATGATAGTTGAGTATTCAAGCTCATATTTACAGCATTCAAGCTTATATTTACAGCATTCTATGTCCATTTCTGTTGTGATACTGTTTTGTATAATACAGTATCAAACAACTTTCATGACTAATTAACAACACAAAGAAATAATCTAATGGCCAACTTAATACAATATCAAGTTGCTATTCTATAATACAGTATCAACAACATATGTTACCTTATTGTTTACATAACTGGAAAATGCTCATTGTTTACATAACTGCTAAAATACTCAACTTAGGTTAATCATATTGGTCAGCCTCTCTTGCAGCACGGATAGATCAATGCTAGCCGTTAGATCACTAGCCTGGAAAAATGATCAAATACAAGAATTAAGATTAAAACAAAGAAATTAATAACAATATTCCTACGTTAATTTGTTAGCTCAATATGAATTCCATGAAGTAACTTGTCATTTACTTTTTTAGTTTCACAGCTAACAATATTCAGTCCCCAACTGGAAATTGATCAAAAATCTTCACAAAAAACTACCTAAAACTAATCCCAAAACTAGTTTAGCTACACTAAAATCTTTCACAAATCCTTCATTCCTTCCATGAATGCTTAGATATCTTCACAATTTCAATAGTATATGGCCCAGATTTTAATATATGGAATTAAAAAGTGACACTGCACCGTAGAAGCACTCAGCGGAGGTCACCGGAGATAGAGGAGGTTGTCGCCGGAGGTCGCCGGAGGTGGAGGAAGTTTGTGGAGTTGGAAGATTGGGCCAATGAAAAATATGGTTAAAAGGAGTGATTTTGGAATTAATATAAAATATTGCTGTGAAGTATGACTTAATCACAATTTAAAAAAAAGTTTTGACCTAATTTGAAACAAGTCATGTGGAGATTACTTATTGCCAATTTTTCCAAAAATATCAGGCCAAAATAACCCAACTCCAAATAGCCCATCAGGGCTAATCGGGTTGGGCCAATTCGGGCCCAAAGAATTCGGGCCAGTTTATTTAAGGCCAGCCCGGCCCAATTCCCGGGTTATACGGGCTGGACAATTTTGCCAGCTTTAGACGGGAATCATGATCTCCGCCTCGAATTCACAGAATCCGTCCCGAATATTTTTATTTTATTTTATTTTATTTTTATGTTTTAAAATTTAAATTATATGTAAAAAATAAAATATTAATATTAAAAATTAATTAATTAATTAAACAATGATATTTTCTATACCCGCCCCACCTCCCATCCCAAAAATCTTCGACGAGGGCGGGGATGATAATGGCCGCCTCGCCCCGTTGCCATCTTTATTTGAGTTTGACTTGGAGTGGAGATTGCCTATCAGAGTCTGCTGTGTGACGCTGTGACCCCTATCATCTAGTGATGGCAATGGAGCGGATTGGGGCGGATCGGCCTGATCCATATCCGCCCCGCAAGATTTGTAGGAGATCCAAATCTGCGGATTGATCCGCTATTTTTTGGGGCGGATCAGATCCCTGATCCGTATACTGATCTATTTTTTTTTAAAATTTAAATACGGCATCTACCCCAATATGAGTTCTCATATTCTACTATTCTACCTTACACCACATTTTCAATTGCATAACTGATATAGAATGCTCATCTGAACCAAAGTGACTTACTAAGAATATAGATGAACAATTAACACTGTCAACTCATGCAACCAAGAGTAAAGAATTGGAGTTTCTTTGATGCAAACCTTTCCAGCGATATCAGGGGCAGAAACAGGCGGCGAGGAGCTCGAAGTGGAAGGAAGAGAATAACATTATGTTTATTCTTTACTGGTTTAGGTTATGTATAGGAAATTAGGAATTAGGAAATTGTAATTTTAGTCCTAGCCCAAATCTTTGATCTTTATATAATTTAATCTATTTTTTAAAATGGATCGGGGAGGATCGGGGCAACCACGATCCGATCCGCCCGAGATTCGTGGCGGATCAATACTATCTGCCCCGATTCGATTCACCGATCTGCGGATTAGGTATTTTTCGCTCCACTCGAATCGGGTATCTATCGGGTTCGACGCAGATCAGATATTTTTGTCATCCCTACTATTATCTGCAAAAATAAGGGAAGATCACTGAGGGCACGTTGGCTAAAAGGTCGTGTCAAACAAAAGAATTGGATTTGTTATATGATTTAATAAAGAATTAAATGTTTTCATTAATAAGATTTGTTTAAATGCTTTGATTAATAAGATTTGTTAACACATCATCTGTTAATGAACTAATAGATCATTTGTTAACGTACTATCTGTTAAACAAATAACTCGTTAATAGACCATTAACATACCACATGCCTGTTAACAGACGTGTGGTTTGTTAAGGCCAAAATTAACAGACCTTTAATATGTGGTCTGTTAACAGACCTCGTCAATTTACATATTTTACACTGTTTTTTTAATTAACTCACTTCAAATGAATTTAAATTTACAGAAATTTAAAGCAAAAATAATAATTCATACTCAGATTTATACATATTTTTATGATTTATAACATAAAATCCTTAATTTCTATCGTGAATTAAAAGAAGAAAATAGAGACAGATGAATTTTTTCATTGAAATGAGATTTCTTACATAGATAAAAATAGGTTGAATTCTAACCTTGATATAAGTTAAATTTTAACTTGGAAAGCTCAAAGTAGACGGCAACATATGAATTTGAAATTAATTGAAATGTAATAAACGAGGAAGAGAAAACATAAGAGAAATTAGGATTATATTTGATAATTTGCAGGCTAAAAAGGGTCAACGGCATTTAGAAAAATTTATCGGATGACCCAGCCATTTAACACTATTCCTACATGTTGATGCATAAAATATTGACAACATAAAGGCCTAAAACAAAGGTCCAAAATAGGATGCTTGAGCGAATTATCAAAACAAAGTCCAGAATTTAGCGAAGCATGTAAACGACATGGCGAAATGGGGCAAGGCTTGGGCGAATGAAGTAATAACTGCATTGCGCAGATAATGGAGCAGTTTTACACGTGACCCATAATCTCGAAGTAAACGTTAGTTAATAGAAAAGACATTATATAAAGTCATGGGGAAGTTATGGCAGTCATGGGAAGTTATAAGGAATTATTTGATAAGTAGTGCTATAGAGTAGTGGTCAGTTATGGGCGAAAATGGTGATCGGCTATAAATAAAGCGGAGCAACTGAAAGGAAGGATAGAACAACTATCTCACAAAGAAATATGTGAATTTACGTTTTAAGTATTTTTTGTTTTCTATTTACAAACCTTGTAATTTTGTGTGTTTGTGCCCCTTGGAGGCAAGTTGCATAATATAGTCTTTCAATTCAAACACCCCTTGTTGAGATATTGTCTCAAAAGGTCTCGTTTCTTACACATCGTTTGAGTAATCTTTTAATTGTTAGTATGAATCAAAAACGCGTAAAACAATTTGGCATGCCCAGTTGGACGTTTGGTGTTAGAAAGATTGGAAGCATCATGCCTCAAAAGAATTCTGGCAATGAGCCAGCAAACCAACAGTCTGTTCATTCAGTAATTGAGCAATTTGAGGGTCAACAAGGTACCACAGAGTTGGAGAGACCAAATGTTAGTCGTTACGAGTCAATGACGTAGTTGAGCCCCCGCACCATGTGTACATTGCTGGGCGAACTCACACAAGACATCGTTGAACAGATAAGTCCACAAAATATTCATAATGTAGAAAGACTCACTTAAAATAGAAACAATCATTATGATAATATAGCTAAATAATTGAGTATGTTGAACGAACTTATGAGCAAAATGGTAAACCAAGTGTGTCAATCAAACCCTTTGGACATGGGAAATCATTTTCAAACCAGAAGTTTCGTAGGTAATGGCTCACCAATTGTAAACACGAGCTAAAGAATAGAAACACCTTACATGGGACCAGCCACAACCAACTTAAGGGGTGCTGGAACATCCAACATGGGGAGGTAGCCCTAACATAAGAGAAAACTTTCAATATATAAGACAAACTGCTACACTTGTTAATGATGGGAGAAACCCACATATCAATGGCAATAATAGGCCAAATAATAGCGTTCATACCCAATACAGGGTCAAACCTCGTTAAGCCTCAGGCAATGCCATACGTACATCAACCTATAAGAGTTCTTTTTTATCCCAATGCTATATTAAGAGATCTAGTTGTCGAAATCATGCAAGATCAATTAGCTTTTGGAATACGGCCAATGATTCGGCCAACGTACAAAAAGCCTTACCCAGATTGGGTAGATCAAGCGTATATTTGGCCTAGAGGTTATAAGGTGCCCAAATTTTCTTTGTTCACTGAGTTAGGAGAAGTATCCACCTTGGAACATATAGGACGTTTCACGTTGCAATGTAGCGAGGTTACTGACTTTTACAAGATAAGACTATTTCCAAATTTACTAACTGGGGTAACCTTTTCATGATTCATTAACTAGCCAACAAATTCTGTCCAAACTTGGCAACAATTATTTCATGCCCAATTTTACAAAATTGAATCAAAAGTCACTTTGGTAGATTTAGCAAATTTGTGTTAAATGCCAAATAAATGAGCTGAATCCTGTCTTCAAAGGTTTAAAACGGCTAAGAACAAGTGTTTTGTTCTTTTGTCTGAGAAAGAGTTTGTTAAAATCAGGGTCTTGATCTCTTACCCACTTATGTTGTTCACTTATAATGTTCCCATGCTGAGGTGACATCATATAATTGGTAAAAATAATGAGTGTGGGCATTATAAGTAGGCAACATAAGTGGGTAAGAGATAAAGACCCGTCAAAATCGCTCAAAGTTGTTTGAATTTTGATTTTAAAAAGAAGTTCCAAGATAGGAAATTTCCCGATCTCTTTCAACCTAACGCGAATGTGATAAGATATAAGCAATTGTTAAGAGATGGGGAACGAATGAAGAATTATAGTAAAAGGACCTATTATAGAGACCTAAATTTTGACATCCATGCTATTGACACTAGTCAAAATAAGGCTGAAACTGAAGTATATATGACCGAATTGGTCAAAGGAGATGCTTATGTGTGCCCTATGTTGACCAAGTTAGAAGTGCCTATTAAGAATGAGCCAACAAAAGAAGAAAATAAAAAGACTAGAACATTCTCATTTGATGTAACAAAAGCCGATGTAATATTTGACCGGTTATATAAAGATAAACAAATAAAAGAATATGGCAAAAATAATGATTAACATTAATTCAGCTATATTATGGGGTAATTGTTGGTGCATAAAATATTTCCAACATAAAGGCCTAAAACATGAGACCCAAGCATGAAGCTTGAGCGAATTATCAAGACGAGGTCCAGAATTGAACGAAACATGTAAACGACAAGGCGAAATGAGGCAAGGTTTGGGCAAATGAAGTCATAACTGCATCGTGCAGATAATGGAGCAGTTTTACACGTGGCCCATAATCTAAAGTAACCGTTAGTTAATGGAAAAGATATTACGAGAAGTTACATGAAGTTATAGTAATGGAAAGTTATGAGAAGTTATGGCAGTCATGGGAAGTTATAAAGAGTTATTTGAGGAGTAGTGCTATAGAATAGTGGTTAGTTATGGGCGAAAATGGTGATAAACTGTAAATAAAGTGGAGCAACTGAAAGGAAAGATAGAACAACTCTCTCACAAAGAAATATGTAAATTTACGTTTAAGTATTTTTTGCTTTCTATTTACAAACCTTTTAATTTTGTGAGCTTGTGCCACTTGGAGGGAAGTTGCATAATATAGTCTTTCAATTCAAACGCTCCTTGTTGATACATTGTCTCAAGAGGTCTCGTTCCTTGCACATCGTTTGAGTAATCTTTTAATTGTTAGCATGAATAAAAAACACGCGAACAATTTGGCACGCCCAGTGGGATGTTTGGTGTTAGAAAGATTGGAAGCATCATGCCTCAAAAATATTCTGGCAAGGAGCCAGCAAACCAACAGTCTGTTCATCAGTAATTGAGCAATTTGAGGGTTAACAAGGTACCCTGGAGATGGAGAGACCAAATATTAGTCTTTACAAGTCAATGACGTAGTTGAGCACCCGCACCATGCGTACATTGTTGGGCGAACTCAAGCAAGACATCTTTGAACATGTAAGTCTACAAAACATTTATAATGTAGAAAGACTCACTCAAAGTAGAAACAATCATTATGACAATATGACAAAACAATTGAGTATGTTGAACGAACTAATGAATAAAATGGTAAGCCAAGTGTGTCAATCAAATCCTTTGGACATGGGAAATCATTTTCAAACAAGAAGTCTCGTAGGTAATGGTTCACTAATTGTAAACACGAGCCAAGGAGTAGAAACATCTCACATAAGACCAGCTACAGCCAACTTAGAGAGTGCTGGAACATCCAACATGGGGGGTAGCCCTAACATAAGAAAAAACATTTAATATATGGGACAAACTGCTACACGTGTTAACGATGGGGAAAACCCACATATCAATGGCAATAATGGCGCGTTCATACCCAATATAGGTTTGGCCTCAAACAATGTCATACGTACATCAACCTATAAGAGTTCAAGTTGTAGAAATCATACAAAATCAGCTTTTAGAAATACGGCCAGTGATTCGGCCAACGTACAAAAAGCCTTACCTAGATTGGGTAGATCAAGCGTATCCTTGGTCTAGAGGTTATAAGGTGCCCGAATTTTCTTTTTGGGTAGATCAAGCGTATCCTTGGTCTAGAGGTTATAAGGTGCCCGAATTTTCTTTGTTCAATGGCTTAGGAGAAGTATCGACCTTGGAATATATAAGACGTTTCACGTTGCAATGTATCGAGATTACTGACTTCCACAAGATGAGACTATTTCCAAATTCACTAACTGGGATAGCCTTTTCACGGTTCATTAACTTGCCAGCAAATTCTGTCCAAACCTGGCAACAAATGGAACAATTATTTCACACCCAGTTTTACAAAACTGAATCAGAAGTCACTTTGGCAGATTTAGCAAATTTGCATCAAATGCCAAATGAATGTGTTGAATTCTATTTTCAAAGGTTTAAAACGGCCAAGAACAAGTGTTTTGTTCATTTGTTTGAAAAAGAGTTTGTTAAAATCAGTGTTTAAAAAATTGGACCGGTCGGTTCAACTAGAAAAACTGGGAACTGGCCACAAAATTGATTCGGTTACCAATTTAATTGGGCTTCAAAAAACTGTACCAGAAACTAGAGTTATTAACAGTTGAACCGGTCCGATTTTAATGAAAACCGGGATCTTTTTAGAATAATTTTTAATTTTTTTATTGAAAGTTATGAAAAGTCTATTTAAAGCCAACTTTTTAAGTAATTTTGTCTATAAATGTTGGTTTATTTAAAAATAACTTATTTTTAGAAATTTTATGAGATTTTTAGATTAATTTTTAATTTTTTTAATTGAAAACCGCTTCATTGGTTCGACTTGGTTCGACCTTTTGACCCTTGACCCTTGACCCGTTGCCTTTTCTGGGTCGATAGCCGGTTCGATTTTCTGAACATTGGTTAAAATTGCTCAAAGTTATTTGAATTTTGATTTTAAAAAGATGTTCCAAGATAGGAAATTCTCCGATTTCTTTCAACTTATCGTGAATGTAGGGATGGCAATGGAGCGGGTCGGTCCTGCCTCGCCCTGGCCCACTCTACCCCACAAAATTTTTTTCTCACCCCGTCCCGTGACCCACAAATTCGCGGGACGGGATGGGTCAATCTTTTAACCCGCCAACCGCCTCACGAATTTTTTTTTAAAACTGAAAAAAATAATTAAAAAATAAATATTTTTTTAAAAAATATTTGTAGCAAACAAAAAAAAAAATCGAGAATGGGATTGTGGTGTAATGGTTGAGATTTATAGTTTATAATTTCAACCGGGGTTCGATTATTCTTTAGTCCATTTCTATTAAAGTTTTAATTTGTATTCTATTTTATGATTTTATTACATAAAAAAAATTCTTCAGAGGGTGAGTGGTGCCCTAAAAACTTTCATCCCGAAAACTCCCTATTACCCGGACCCGTAAGCTAAGCGGAATAAGCTAAGCGGGCGGGCGGGCGGGCGGGCGGGCGGTTTTGCTATCCTTACGTGAATGTGATAAGATATGAACAATTTTTAAGAGATGATAAAGAAATGAAGAATTCTAGTAAAGGCCTATTATAGAGACCTAAATTTTGACATCCACGATATTGACACTAGTCAAGATCAGGTCGAAACTGAAGTATATCTAGCCGAATTGGTCAAATGAAATGCTTATGTTTGTCCTATGTTGACTAAGTTAGAAGTGTCTATTAAGAATAAACCAACATAAGAAGAAATAAAAAGGCTAGAATATTCTCATTTGATGTAACAAAAGTCAATATAATATTTGACCGGTTATATAAAGATAAACAAATAAATGGATATGGTAAAATTAATTATTAACATTAATTCAGCCATAATAGGGGGGGGGGGTAATTGTTGATGCATAAAATATCGAAAAAATTTTGGGCTAGTCACTGTTACTGCTAAAAAGTCATATGATCCAATCCTAATTCAACTAAAGTCATACTTTAGTGCCAAAAGTCCAATATACCCTCCAACTGCAAAAATCGTCATTTAAACACGTAGACCACTACGAAAACCTCCATTTACTTTAACAAACTTCATCTTATTCGTGTTTGATTCTTCTCACCACAAATCCTAACCATATACAAAGCAGTTCGAAGGTTTGATGGCGAAGGTAATTTGTTCGGTAATTTTTTTTGATAATGTAGTTGTTGTGAGTTAGTTTTTTCTGTCAGAACAAGTGATATATGCCTTTAAATTGCATGATACTGTATACCATGCGTTAATGTTTTGGTGATTTTTCCTTGTTTCTAATGATACTAAAATACTATGACAAAGTTTCAACCTATGATATTGTTTTAATCTCTTAGTTTTATCTTTGATACTGCTTAATTATGATAAGGTTCTCTAAGAGTATAATGTAAAATGCTTGATACTCTTTCGATTTATGATACTGTTTCTATTTGCTGAATTTTTTCCTTGTTTCTAATGATAG
This sequence comes from Forsythia suspensa, assembly GCA_023638005.1. Classification (NCBI taxonomy): domain Eukaryota; kingdom Viridiplantae; phylum Streptophyta; class Magnoliopsida; order Lamiales; family Oleaceae; genus Forsythia; species Forsythia suspensa. The sequence goes on along the minus strand of CM042674.1, from coordinate 28,806,161 downwards.
TAAAATATTATGAAAAAGTTTCAACCTATGTTACTGTTTCAATATATTAGTTTTATCTTTGATACTGTTTAATTATGACAATGTTTCAATCTCTTAGTTTTGTCAATGATACTGTTTTAATCTATGATACTGTTTTATTTAGGTAATGTGTATTAGTATACCTTGATACTGTTTTATTTTTGATACTGTTTAATCCATGATATTGTTTTTATTTAGATAATGTGCATTGGTGAACTTATACCATGCTTTTATCTTTGATACTGTTTAATTATGACAATGTTTCATCCTATGATACTGTTTCAATTTCTTAGTTTGTCTATGATACTGTTTTGTTTTATTTAGGTAATGTGCATTAGTATACTTTGATACTGTTTAATCCATGATACTATTTTATATATGGTACTGTTTGAATCTATGTGAAATGGATTTTATTTATGATACCATACTTTTATCTTTGATACTGTTTAATTATGACAATGTTTCAACCTATGATACTGTTTCAATATCTTAGTTTTGTCTATGATATTGTTTTAATCCATGATACTGTTTTATTTAGGTAATTGCATTAATATACTTTGATACTGTTTAATTTATGATACTGTTTTATATATGATGCTGTTTTGATACTTCAGTTACTGTTTTTGTTTATGATGCAGCAAAATAATACAAAACAATTGGTTACAAATCGATGGGAAAAAAGAAGTCTATACCTATACGAAGAAAAGTAACAGTGGATAAGAAGGCTTAACCACAATATCGTGCTAATCTCCAAACAGTGATCAGGGAGGTGAAAGGGTTATCATTAACAAAACCACAAAAGAATGGGTTGAAGAAATTGCCATTTTACAATCTTGTCAAGTTGATACTGGATGACAAAATTGATAGACACTGCTGTCGTCGAAGTGATATAGATATGTACAAGATCATTGAGTGCTTCCACAAGTCAAATAAGAATTTTTTGATAAACAAATTTCATCTAAAGTTCAAGATGGACGATGTGAAGGGTATTTTTAGAATTGTCGAAGGTGAAAATCTGAAGGTGGTTGAAAAACAAAAGCCAGCCTCAATTTCAAATTTCTCCCAACAAAGGTTTAGAAGCTGTTGTAGATTGACCAAAACAATAATATGTACACAGTTAAGGGCTGCACTAAATGGAAAGAAAAAGGAAGACATCGACGATGTTTCTCGGTAATGATGCTCTTCCTGATGGCATCGTTCTTTGTGCCTAATAAATTCCTAACTTTGAGTTGGAGATATATCAAGTATGTTGAAGATGTCGACAAGATCAAAACTTATAATTGGTCGAAGCACATCTTTGAATACCTAATTTTTTCTCTATGTAAAAATGAAGACCCAATCGACGTCACATGTTGTGTGATGGCTTTAGCAGTAAGCTATTTGATTTCTATATACTGTTTTGTTGATACTGTTTTGCATTAAATGTGATATTCGCACTAATAAGTTTTTATTTATGAAAATCCAGTATTGGTTGTTGGAAAAACTCAATGTTTGCAAAGCCTTGAAGAGGAATGCATAACCAAAATGCATTAAATGGGACTTAAGAGATCTAACATGTAGTCTAAAATCTACGACTTTACACTAACTATAAAACAAAAGTAATAGCAGTATCACCAATTCATGACATGCAGTATCTTACATGAAGAGTTATTCAACATACAAACATCTAGTATATTTCTTATACAACTATTACACCACTGTAGGTTGTCTAAGAATCCGATGAAGATAAAGAATCCAATGAAGATGAAGAATTTGATGAAGATGGAGAATTTGATAAAGTTGATATGGAAACAAAAGATACTGAAAAGGAAGAAAGTGATGACAATCAAATAGAGGAGAATGATTCAATAGAAGAAAACAAAAGGAAGAAAGTGAGGAAGACAACGTCAATGAAGAAGAATATAGAAGTTTTGAAGAAGAGGATGACAGTTGGCTACACTTGCCCTTGAGTCGTCTGGTAGAAGTTGCAATCAAGGATTCATTAGCAAAGAAAGCCATAACTAGTTCATCTAGACTCCGTGATGAATTACAAGCCTCTAGAGAAAAGGAGCGCATCTTGCAAGCTGCGTTGGATGAAAGCGTCTCGCAGAATGAAAGGTACTAATATATATGAATATGATACAATAATCTATAATACTAGAATTTATGATACTGTTTTATTTTAAAATTGATATGATACTATTTTTATCTATGATACTGTTTTATTGTGACACTGTTTTATTAAGATACTATTGTCTGTGATACTGTTTTATTATGATATTGTTTAATTAAGATACTGATAATAATATGATTTTAATACTTTTGATACTGATAATAAATGATTTTGATACTTTGCAAAATAAAAAGAATATATAGGAGCTCAACGAGATGAGCATAAGAATAAGAATTATAGAAGACCAACTACAAAAGTCAATGGTTCTACATGTAGCAGTTTTGGAAGAAAAGAATAACACTGCCGAACAACTTAAAAAGCTGCAGGAAACTTTGAAATCTCTTACAAGTGAGAACAAATCATTGGAAAAAGATAATACCTCACTTATAAATGAGCTGACTGAAAAGGTAGTGCATGAAGTCACTCAAGCTTTGAATGACAGAGAGATCTAAAAAACAAAGGATGTAACAAAGCAAACATCAATGGGCAAAAGAATAAAAGAAAAAAAAAAGGAAAGAAAAAGAAAGAAGGATGACGATTTTACCCACTCTGCTAAAAAAAAAAGAGTCACAAGGGGTAAAAAGGCTAAATCTCAGGTGCAAGAAGAAGATGATGACAATACTATCATCAACGTTGAGGACCTTTTCGATTTTTCAATGAGGAAAGAAAAAAAGTACCAACGAAAATCAATTCAAGATGGTTGACAGCAAAATAGTTAACTGTAGATGACAGGAAGAAGATCGTAAACATCGAAAAAATCCACGACCCATCGTAAGTATCTTCTATACAGTAATTGTTGATATTTTGATTCATGATACTGTTTAAAAATATTGTGATACTGTTTCAATTATTGAATGTTTTACTTATGATATTGTGATACTGTTTAAAAATATTGTGATAGTGTTTTAACTACTAAATGTTTTACTTATGATATTGTGATACTGTTTAAAAATATTGTGATAGTGTTTTAACTACTAAATGTTTTACTTATGATATTGTGATACTGTTGTTACCACACATTCTGATATGGCCTTCACGTCAGTAAGGGCCCCATTTAGGCCCTGCAAGAATACCATCCGAGGCCCATCGAGAGCCTCACCTAGGCCCTGCTAGGGCCTCGGAAGTTCTGATAAAGCGCCCCGGAGGCCTATCGAACGCCTTAGCCTTCAAAGAAGCCGTAAATTCTACTGGGCCCAGGGAGGGCCTTGATACTCACGGCCGACCCATAGGGCCTCACCAGGCTTCGTATCAATTATAACTAGCAGACAGCATGATATGCCGGAATGACCAGAGAAGTAATTAAGGAAAGATTGCGTTGATTTGGCGCACGGATTCTCACAAAGAAACCGAATCATAATCTCCTAAAATCATGCAACGTGATAAGTTCAGATAAGGAAGGTAATCTTGGAGATTTTCTCGACGAGGAATGATCCCTATCACATAAGGAAGGAGGATCCGATTGGGTATCTGATGATTTGTTACCTAAATCAATCAGGACTCTTGCGCTATAAATACAACGTCTTCGGTTGTTCCAATGTACGCTCTTTTTGACACTTGAATCCCACCCTAAACTCTGCTCAAACTTCTGCCTGTTGTCTCTTCCACACCCAATTACTTACCTCCCCCGTGTATTATTTCTATATACCGGCAGTTGACTAGATCGTCGGAGTACCAATGATTGCCGGACCCTTTTTTCCCGATAATCTTGGTGCCTAACAGTCGTCCGAGTGTGTAGGTAACATATAGGTTGGCAGATGAGTGACTGGAGATCTGTTGACACGTGGACGCTGCGGGTCCCGACGTCAATACTGGGTAAGACGAAGCTGAAGTCTTATAGCTAAACGTGGAAGGACCACATTTCGCAGAACCCATGGAGACCGAATTTTCTTCGGTCAAAATTATTCTTTACTCTCTAAAGTCCCACGCCTATTATGAATAATAGGCTTGGACTTGGGGGATTATTGTTACCACATGATTCTGATATGGCCTCCACATCAACAAGGTCCCCATTTAGGCCCAGTAAGAATACCATCCGAGGCCTATCGAGAGCCTCACATAAGCCCTGCTAGGGCCTCGGAAGTTCTGATAAATCGCTTCGGAGGCCCATCGAACGCCTTAGCCTTCTACAGCCAGAATTTTGTGGGGCCCAGGGAGGGCCTTGACACTCATGGCCGACCCATAGGGCCTCTCCAGGCTTCGTATCAATTATAACTAGCAAGCAGCATGATATGCCAAAATGACCAGAGAAGTAATTAAGGAAAGATTGCGTTGATTTGGCGTACGGATCCTCACAAAGAAACCGAATCATAATCTCCTAAAATCATGCAACGTGATAAGTTCAGATAAAGAAGGTAATCTTGGAGATTTCCTCGACGAGGAATGATCCCTATCCCATAAGGAAGGAGGATCCGATTGGATATCTGATTGATTTGTTACCTAAATCAATCAGGACTCTTGCGCTATAAATACGACGTCTTCGGTTGTTCCAATGTACGCTCTTTTTGACACTTGAATCCCACCCTAAACTCTGCTCAAACTTTTGCCTGCTTGTCTCTCCCACACCCAATTACTTACCTCTCCCGTGTATTATTCCTATATACTGGCAGTTGACTAGATCGTCAGAGTACCAACGATCGTCGGGACCTTTTTCTCTCCGTGATCTTGGTGCCTAACGGTCGTCCGCCGAGTGTGCGCAACATACAGTTGGCGGCGGAGGAGTCATCGGAGATCCGCTGACACGTGGATGCCGCGGGTCCCGACGTCAATGATTGGCACCGTCTCATGGAAAATGAAAAACATAACACGTTCTAAAACTTGTAGTAAAAACGTGTTTCCTACCAAGAGGAGCATGGCAACCGAACATTCTATGGAGAAAGAAGTAGAGTCTCACCACACTGATATGGGGCAGGAAAGTATTCAGGACCTCCAAAATGTGACCCCTCGCAAGAGGAGAAGATAGCGACAGAAGCGAACGGTTGAACAGGAGAACCATGACCTGAAGCTGGACAATGCCCGGATGAAGGCAGCGCTCGAACTGTTGGAGCATCAATCCCTCCAACATGGACCTAACCGCAGTCGTGCCTGGAGGAGTCCTTCACGGTCCGGTTCACTGGAAAGTCGACCATCGTGAGGAGACACGTCTGTTTCAAACGGCCAGAACCTGCGTAACATCGTCTCGAAGCCCTCACAAGATGACCAGAGAGAGACCTTTCCTGGTGCAGAAAAGCCGCCCCGTTCCTACTGCTAGTGTGTTCGACAGGTTGGGATGGGATCATCCATAGCGCCACCCCTACCCGCACACAGCAGTGTAGTGAGCATAGCGAGGCCCGCACGGAAAGAAGGAAGGCCACAAAGCAAGATCATGGAAAGACCAAGGAGGAGAAAGAGAGGCTGGAGTGTTACGAGGATGACGATGACGAGAACCTCCCGTTCACCTGCTACATGAAAGCCATGGAGATACTCGCGAACTTCCAAATGCCCCTAATGGACAAGTACAACAGGAGGGGTGACTCCATGGACTACATAAATATATATAAGACAACGCTCCAAGGCCAGTCCCCTGCGGTGAAGTGCCGGAACTTCCATACCACGCTCGCGTCCGACGCGAAGAGGTGGTACAATAAGTTGAAACCAGGGAGTATCCGGAGCTGGCCACAACTGAAGAAGGAATTTGTCAATGCCTTCATTGGCAATCGAACGATGATAGCCAATATTGCCCAGCTCCACGACATCCGGCAGAAGGAAGGAAAAAATGTCAAGAGCTACTTCAAGAGGTTCAGTCATGTTATCAACAAAATCGAAACTATGACTGATGAAAAGGCTTTGGATACACTCGTGACTGGACTGTACATGCACACTCCCTTCTGGAGAGATGTACAGAACAACCAGCCAAATACCTACAATCAGCTATTGGACTTGGTCCAGACGAGATCCGATCAGAAGAGACGATCGAGAATAGGAAGAATGCAGCGAGGGAGTGTGGTTCGTGACCAACTCTTTCAACTCGCTGGATAAACATTCAACGCGTATTTAATCAAGTGCAAGCAATTCGACAGCGAGGAAGTGTGGTTCGCAGCCAACTCTTTCAACTCGCTGGATAAACATTCAACGCGTATTTAATCAAGTGCAAGCAATTCGACAGCGAGGAAGTGTGGTTCGTGGCCAATTCTTTCAACTCGCTGGATAAACATTCAACGCGTATTTAAATAAGTGAAAGCAATTCGGCGAGGGTGTGTGGTTCACGGCCAACTCTTTCAACTCATTGGGATAAACATTCAACGCCAGATTTAATCAAGTGCAAGCAATTTCAAGCACAACAAGTGAGAGAGTATGGTTCGCGGCCAACTCTTTCAACTCACCGGATAAATAGTCAACGCCAGATATTTAATCAAGTGCAAGCAATTCGACAATGAGGGAGTGTGGTTCGCGGCCAACTCTTTCAACTCACCGGATAAACATTCAACGCGATTTAATCAAGTGCAAGCAATTCAAGAAATGAGGGAGTGGTTCGCGGCCAACTCTTTCAACTCGTTGGATAAACATTCAACGCGTATTTAAACAAGTGAAAGCAATTCGACAGCGATTCGACAATGCTATGTAACATTCAACGTATACGTAATAAAAAATGAGGCATATTCAACGGGTTACAAGTCAAGCAGCAACAACAAAAACTAGAACAGAAAGAGTCTTTCAATCCCAGTCAAGAACCACTGGATTCACATGGCCAGAGGACTCGATTTTGGCCAAAAGACCTTGGGCCTTCGACAGCTCGGTCAGCGCTTTGTTCAATTCCTTGTCTTTGGCAGCGACCATGCCCTGACAAGACTTCAGTTGCGACTCTGCCTTTTTCTGGGTTTTGACACATGCCTTTTGAATCGTCCTAGCTTTCTCAGTATCGTATGTTGCTCGAACCCTAGCATCTTCGAAGAATGCGAGTTTTTTCCGAAGGTCTTTGTTTTCTGCGCGCAACACCTCAACATCTTCGCCTTCTCCAGCTGGAAGGCGCAACTCGTCAATCATCATCTCTAGCAACTTGTACATCTCGCAGTTGAGTACGTGGCTGCGGGAGGTGTACATTTCGGCAAGTCTCAAGAACTCGATAATTCCAGATTCGTGGGGTCGCCTTTCCAAAGCGTAAGTCCAAGACTTATGAACGGATGCCGCGCTTTTACCCACCGGGTGGAAGCTTTCCTAACACTACTCGATCCAGCTCGTCCTTACGGGACCCGATATTGATATACTCGTACTTGCTAGGGATGAGAAGGAGAGGCCTGAACTGCCTCTTTCCTAGCATGGGCGCCTACCTTTCTCTTGCCTAGTTTGTCCGACACTTCTCGATGAAAGCACGGGTCTCACAGGGGATGAGGGGAGGCACTACCGGTGTCGCCTCTAGCGCTGGACGGGCAACAGTAGGACCACTAACCGCTATCTCCAGCGTCCGCTCAGCGGTAACCTCAGGATTAGGCACCGCAGAAGGTACTGAAAGGGGAGAGGGGGAGATGTCTTCCACAACCCCCCCACGTCTTATCTTAAACTTGGGGACAGTGGAGAAATGAAAGTTTAACATGACCAGAGATAACTAAGATCTGAATAGGTAAATAAAAGGACAGGGATGAGAAGAGTAAACTGAAGTCCTTCAAACATTTATATAGGCGCGTCAGAACCAACAACTGGAGTACGTGCACGCCAAGTAAACCCTAGGGAGATGTAAAGGGTGCGTGGGAATGCGCGCTCCGCAAAATCCACTAACATCAATGCATGGCAATGGCACGAACGTCAATACATAGTAACGACATACAGGGTGGTAGCCATCGTGCGATCGCCAGAGCTGCAAAAACTGATCGTTCTTCGCGAACCACCAATATCAGGTGAGATGCACCTCCACACCTTTCAAAAAGTTGGCAAAATTCGAAGCTCAAGTACCACAAGCGATTGACATAGGCGAAACAACCAGAGGAGCTTAGGAATAATCGTATTTTATTCAACATGATTCGGAATACAGGGCAAAAATAAATATGCATAATAACTACCCTACCGCCCTGCCGTCTCTTTGGATCAGCACATACTGGGACATTGGAACTACTAAGCCTTTCCTGGTCTTCGTCACCCCGAGCATCATCCGTTGTTGGAGATCTGATTTCACCATGATCGGGGGTCACCCCAAACTAACATGAGTTGATTTGGTGACTTATTAGGCCACACTGCTCAAAAAATACCGTTGACACCTTTTGGCAGAGGGCGCCCGGCCCCTCCACCCGAATCAGGGCCCCCCCGTCCGGGGCATGGTCAGGCTAAGGCTGCTAGGCCCAACCCCTCCGTACGTTTGGTCCTCTGAACGTTGATTGTATGGGCGTTTGGTCCTCTAAATGTTGATTCTTCAGTTGGTTGGTATTCTGAATGCTGTTTCTTTATCCGTGATTCCATAAGTACGTTCGAAACAGTAGGCTCGATCAAACGACTCGAGAAATTTTTGGGAACGCAAGGATCTAATTTACACAGTTTCATGGATTTGCGTACGCATGAAGAGCACAATGGGATACATCCAATATGTTCTTAACTTATATATAGAGGCTACGTTGGACTTAACACAAAGCAATGAATGTGGATATCTCAGAGGGATTTGGAATGCCGCACAGCCGTTCTACCTCCCCAAGACATTAAAGGCGTCAACTCTACAGTGTCTGCTAAAAGTCTGCGCCATTAATGCCCAAAGAGATGATTCACAGATTTGAGGCGTCCCTCCCTCCCTCCATAACATTAAATACCGAACAGGAATAAATTAAGAAAAAATGTGTCAGACAATTTATTCTAGAACATGTGCAAAAGCAGATAAACAAATTTCAAAAGTTTGGGTGCCCCATCGCCTCTTTAAGGGTCAGCACATTGCGGCCTTTCCCCACACTTGGAGGGGATATTCGTTCATTGACTTCACCAGGTTTGGTGTCAGGAATCTGAGCCTCGGGAGGAGCCTGCCGAAGGAAAGAGAGGTCCCACTCTGGATGGATCTCCGCGATACACTCCACCAACTGTTCGTCCCCAATGGTCATCAGGTGGTGGGCGAGGTCCTGATACTCGGGCGTATCCACGAACGCGTCCTGATAGGCCTCCACCGCCTCGCCTCGCACCGAGCATTCGACCCGATTCTCTCCAACTCCGCCTCGCATCCGACAAAGAACTTCCCTCTTCCACGATGACGACATCTAACTCCGCTTGCTCGCAGCTGGCTAGCGCCTGCTTTTGGTGGCAGGGTCCGGTCTTCGACCACCTTACGAGCCTCCTCACGCTCGAAAGCCTCCTCAGCCTCTTCCGATCCCGAGCTTGCTTGTGCTCTCTTTGGTGGCCTTGATTCGATCTCGTGATTGCCCCTCATGTCCGCCTCCTTCGTCACAACCAGGTCCAACTTGAACTGCAGCCCCTTTTTTTTAGACTCCAATTGCGCCTTTTCGAGGTCCATGGCCTTCAGCTCCTCGGCCATCTTCTTGGATTTGGCCTCTTCCTCGCAGTACTGGCCGTCGTATCCTTCCAAGGTGCTAAACAATTCTTTGGTCAAGACCAGTCCCCGTATCAAGTTCATCTCCGCCATTTGCAGCCGCTCCCAGATGGTGGCTTCCTCGGCGGCCTTCTCCCACTTCTGGGTCTAGTATTTGTGCACACTCGCCGCGATCATTGCAGGGTGGGCAGGGAGTATTTCCATGACAGAGTTTTCCAGTTATCCCGGGCGTTGGGAGATGCAGACAGGGCTCTCCGCCTGACGAGGAGCCAGATTTCTTTGCACCCTCAGTCCGACTCGATTTGCAGGCGTCCCTCATAAACCCTCCTGCAGGTGCGAGCTTTCCTCTTCCGTGCTGCCGCATCACCCGTATCCTCGGTAATTCTCTTCACCTTATCCTTGGGAGGAATGGAGCTGGGTAAAGGACCAGATGATGAGGGCTGGGGCGGAGGAGGAACATCCTGGCTGGGAGGAAGATCAGAAGCCGGCGGGTGGGTGGATTCTCATGGCACAACATCTGGGATCTCTTGCGACGGACCGCACACCGCCCACCGGTGCACTCGATGAAGAACCCTCTCACACGACGGGCGGGCAAGGCGGAGCGTAGGGATATTCTTGAACCTGAAAGCTGTTAGAAGAAACAACAATTTACAATGCGATTGGGTAATTATTTGCGTCGACATTGAGGTGCCAAAATTTGAGAACTTATACATCACTCCACAACTAGCTAATAAGTTGTCGTCCTTCAACACGTTCTTTGAGACTCACATAATCGCCGAGGCCCCTGCACTTGTTTCACTTTACCTCGCCTCCTTAGTCCCTTTTTGGGATGGGCGGCTTTCCACATCCGCAAAAGCAAGCAAGACATTAAGTCGAACAATCATCGAACTACACAATCGCAAAGAATATATACCGAGTTCTCCCGAATCGACGAGGATGGACACATCAGGCCGAGGGTCCTCCTAAGATATATTCCCAATCTCCGCCGATGAAGATGAACCTCTCTTTCCAATTGTGTACTTTGTTGGGACTATCGGTGGCCATTTTCAACTTCTGGCCTGGCCGAGGAGAGATGTTGTACCAGCCACAGATCGACAAGGCCGATATATAGTCTCGAACTCCCTCGGGGTAAGGTTCCCTCCCGCCTCGGCAACACCCCACAGTACGTACGAGGCGACCATCTGCCCCAGCCATTCGGTGTTATCTAACAAGGGGCTAGGTTCCAGTCCTTCAGCACCTCGCGGAAGAAAGGGTGCATGGGTAGGCGAAGGCATTGTTGCATCGCGGGTTCGTAAATCGCGACGTACCATTCAGAAGGATCGTCTGCGCGTTCCTCTGGACCCGGATCTCTGAGTTTCACAGGCACAGGAATGTCATAGGACAACTGTATATCCTTCAACTCTGCCTCGGTGATCTTCGACTGAGCCATGGATGCTTCGATGGCTAACCGTTTGAGCTCCTCATCGAGCGCCTTCGCGGCCGGAGCATCCCTCTTATCAAGTGATCTCCTCATTTTAGGTACCCCAGCGTCAGGTCCCCTTTTTCCGTCGTCTCTTTCACCGGTGCGGATGGACAAGCCCCCCTCCCACCCATAGACAGAGTCGAAGAGCATACGACGGGAGGCTTCAGAAGATGAAGATGATGTGGCGGCCGATGATGACTCACCTCCAATAATACTAGGGTTTGTCGGGGCATCAGATGGGTTCTGTGAATCGTCGTCTCCGGACGACATTACGGTCACAAGGTATAACCTCCAAGCTATGGAATCGGGCAACAACCATGAAAGGACACAATGGAAACAAATCACAACAACTTTCAGCGCGCTTATCTCGAAAATGCGATTACAATGACACACCCACTAGGAGCTTCCCACTTATCGGCAGAGTATTCACAATGAGCACAAACGCAAGAAGAAGTTGTAGTGTCAGGGGAAATGCCTGGTTTTATAGTGATGCGTTCCAATATCCACGGTCCAAATCCTAAGCGTCACATCTAAACCTGCGGGCAATGGATGCGTGTTTTAAAATTGAGCAACATGCGGGAAAGCGAAACCCCAAACGTTTAGTGAACCAAGAACGCACGCCCCCTACGCCCACCCCCATTTCTCGCCACACCCCATTGCATTAATTGCATACCCACTCTCATTCATGATTGCCTGGCACAGATAGACAGCTTTGATTGACAGAACCACACCATCCGTGGACACGTCACCAAAGGTCTGGCCCCCTGAAGCCCTCACCCATCATGAATGTTCGGCTTCGGCCTTGGGGACTATACTGGGTAAGACGAAGCTGAAGTCTTATAGCTAAACAGCGAGGGACCACATTTTACGAAACCCATGGAGACCGAATTTTCTTCGGTCAAAATTATTCTTTACTCTCCAAAGTCCCACGCCTATTATAAATAATAGGCTTGGACTTGGAGGACTATTGTTACCACACGATTCTGATATGGCCTCCACGTCAGCAAGGGCCCCATTTAGGCCCAGCAAGAATACCATCTGATGCCTATCGAAAGCCTCACCTAGGCCATGTTAGGGCCTCAGAAGTTTTGATAAAGCGCTCCAGATGCCCATCGAACGCCTTAGCCTTCTGCAGCCAGAATTCTACGAGGGCCCAATGAGGGCCTTGACACTCAAGGCTGATCCATAGGGCCTCGCCAGGCTTCGTCTCAATTATAACTAGTAGGCAGCATGATATGCCGAAATGACCATAGAAGTAATTAAAGAAAGATTGCGTTGATTTGGCGCACGGATCCTCACAAAGAAACCGAATCATAATCTCATAAAATCATGCAACGTGATAAGTTCAGATAAGGAAGGTAATCTTGGAGATTTCCTCGACGAGGAATGATCCCTATCCCATAAGGAAGGAGGATCCGATTGGGTATCTGATTGATTTGTTACCTAAATCAATCAGGACTCTTGCGCTATAAATACGACGTCTCCGGTTGTTCCAAGGTACGCTCTTTTTGACACTGGAATCCCACCCTAAAATCTACTCAAACTTCTGTCTGCTTGTCTCTCCCACACCCAATTACTTATCTCCTCCGTGTATTATTTCTATATAAAGGCAGTTGACTAGATCGTCGGAGTACCAACGATCGCCGGACTCTTTTTCTCCGGTGATCTTGGTGCCTAACGGTCGTCCGAGTATACAGGTAACATACAGGTTGGCAGAGGAGTGACTAGAGATCTGTTGACATGTGGACGCTGCGGGTCCCGACGTCAACAACTGTTTCATTGCTTAATGCTGTGTTATATTGCAGAGTGACGGTTACAAGCTGACTGGAGCAGAATTTTGTTTTGTCACATTGGATGATTTGTTTGATATTATTGGGGACCAGTTAATATCAAATACTGTAAGATTGTAAAAACCAAAAAATGTATTCCCAAATTATAAACTTATACAAAACATAACTATTTGATGCATATGGAGAAATTCTAAAAGTCAATGACCCAATTGTAGACAGCACTTACAACAAAAGATTTGTCATTTTTGATTCTTTGTCCTGTGTGATTTATTTAATTTTAACATAAACATTTCAATTACAAACTTAGTTCTAATAACAAAATAATTTCTTATCTTGATATTATACTTGAATACTACAACTATATGTTACATATCCTGAAATGGCAATTCCAAGATCACGAAAAATTGACATAGTGTTGGAGCACCTCCACAACACTGGGCAGCCTCGACTTTTTCTATTCTCGATAAACTCAAACGGATGAAAAGGAACTAATGTAGTTCCAAACCATTGGACACTACTCACATTCGACTTGGAAGGTAGGTCAATGGACACATTACAACAGTAATTTGTCAAGAGACGGGACTTCTAACAGATTTATGGACGATGCTAAAATATTGGTAAGATAATGAGTTGTTACAGTACCATCTACTGTTTTTACAGTGAGTTTAAAAATACAAGTCTAACATTTTACATTGTTATTTTTTTTCTAAATACGTGTAGAAAGAATATGTTGAGAGCAAACAAAAAGATCTGTTTATGAAATCTCCCATTACAAATAATGTTGAGTACAAAAAAGAAGAATTCAATCATCCATTGATCTCCTACGAGAAATATTCGCAACAATACATTTGGGACGTAAGAAGCGACTAATCCTTCAAACTCTCTATTTGTATCATCTTGTGTTTAAATGACTATGCAGTACACTGACATTTACTACATGTTTCTAAATTTTATTTTGGAGTATCGATTGTGGAATACACGTTTGCCATATGATGAAAAGACTATCAAAGGATGAAGAGATAGAAGAAACCATGACAATGAATGAAGTTAGACAATATAAAGCAAACATAGTTTTTCAATTCATCGGGATTTTGTTGTAGATGAATAAATAGATGAATAGATTTTCTTCATTCTAGATGAATAAATTTTCTAGTTGCGAATTTGGGTTTGATACTGTAAATTGTACTTGCAGTTTTGTTTTTGATACTGAATACAATTTGTGATACTGTATTGCAAACATACTGCTGTTAATTAATAAAATATTGTTTGTGATACTGGTTTGTAAAATAAATGTTGTTTTCATTAATTCGACCAACAAATGATTACAAGACAATTGTGTTATTATATATTAAAAAAACAATATCTCTCCATCAAAAAACTTAAAAAAGAAACAATTATATCTTTCACATGAACAGATAACTCTTAAAAACATAAGGGGATTATAGTAATTTGTGATATTATATTACAACGTAGTGTTCTTAATGAGATACTGTTAGTGATATTGTTTTGTTAAATTTTGTGATACTGTTTTGTGAAAATAAACATTTTATGATACTGTTTTGTAAAAATAAATGTTGTTTTCATTAATTCAACCAACAAATGATTACAACACAATTGTGTTCGTATATATTTAAAAAAGAATAAATAATATCCTTCACAGGAACAATCTCTTAGGCCAATGACTCCTTACAAGTCTTCTTATTATGATTACCCAACTTTCTACACATTTCACATCGTATCATCTACACTTGTTCGCCCCTTGATCTAATTCGTCTCTTTTTAGGTCTTCCAGGTTGTCTCTTTGTAGGTGGAGGCAAAATGTCAAAATTGGCAGAATTTTCATATCCAACCTCATCGACGTAGGAATGGAATGTATAGCTTCTTCATAGGACTTGCAGAATGTTGCAACATGAAAATAAATCAACAAATTCATCAATGCACCTTTTAGATCTATTAATTGTAGTGACTGCATGCACACATGGGAACCCATCTAGCTACCATTGGGAACAAGAACATGTGCTTTTGCAGATATCCACACAAACCGATGGATCTTAAAAAACTTCAAAAATTGTATCGGAAGACCACTTGATATTTCATGATCGACTTTCATCTGCATATCCCTGCAACTTCTCTTACATCTTCGTACAAACAACCCCCGTCTACTCAACTACATCGGTATCATATAGAAAATAAAACAGTATTACATCGAAAATAAAATAGTATCACATTGAAAATAAAACAGTATCATGCAGAAAATAAAACAGTATCATAACATTCTCGTAACAAACACGTTCATCAGCTTTATCTTCAACATGTCAACTATTGGGCAAACTCCTACAATCAACTATCCATGCATTGAAAGACTCGGCTGCATTTGATGACATCTCTCCATACCGACATCTAATACTATGAGCATTCGACCAATTTTCAAATGGTAACCCATCTAAAAACATTTGAACATCTAAAAACATTTTAACAATAGCTTCCCATCACGTTTCAATACCTCCAACTTCTGGTTAAATAATGCAATTGTTGGAGCATGCGCACATTCCCAGAACAACCAGACCATACGCTCTCTATAACTGTTTGAGAAGCCACCAACATTGAATTTATCCCTCAAATTTTCTTTAAGGTGTTGTAAACAGAAAAAATGATTCGATGTAGGGAATGCCTTAGGCAACGCTTCCATTAACCCAACATTTTGATTAGATACAAATGTAAGCTCCCGAGTACTCTGAATAATACTACGCAGCTGTTCCAAGAACCACAACCAATTATCGTAGTTCTCGAAATCTACAACGGCATAAGCCAATAGTTATAAGCCTACACAATATAATAATATCAAAATAACTGAAAAACAATATCTAACGGGATCTTATAAATCATATTACAAAACAGTATCACAAAATAATAGAAAAACAGTATCACAAAAGAATAGAAAAACAATATCTTACCTTGGTTGCCGTTCTTAGCGATTGTAGACAACAAGATACCTTTGAACCTTCTTTTTAAAAATGTTCCATCAATAAAAAACATGGGACGACAATGATTAAATACATGAATGCACGCATGGTAAGAAACAAACAATCATTGGAATCTTTTAGAAACTTGGTCCACCTCTAAATCAATATGAATTCTATGATTAAATGACCTTGCAGCTTCAATATACCAATGTAACTACTTGAAAGATTTAGATGCGTCACTAAAAATCAATCCCTTCGCTCTCTCCAACACATTCCAAGCCTTCTTATAGCTTATCATGTAACCGTAATTTGTTAAAAAGTGTGAAACAACATCATTATAACACAATGTTGGTTTCTCCCTCAATATATCAACAATCAAACCAGAAATTACCTTACAACTTAATCTCTCACTTTTTTCTTTTCTCAACACTATAGGGTAACTATACTCATTCACAAGCTTTCATATGTAACAAAAACCGCTAACAGTTGATACTGTTGCACAAACATACCACCTACAATCATCACAATATATGTTTGAACATTGGGCCTCTATCTTACCATTGTTATTTCTCATGTAATCAAACTTAAATCATCTCTCAATCGAATATTTGCATAAAGCATCTCTAAATTCAGCTACACCTCTCTCAAACATCTATCCAACATGAGTGATTACGCTTGACCAACTAGATGAAAGTAATGCCCTACTATTTGTTGAAGAACAATATGTAGTTATGGCAGATCCTTCATTTCCGAAAACAGTATCACAATCATGTGATACTGTTTTAGAGTATGAAAAACTAATATCAACAAATTTCAATTCAAACGCAGAAATCAAAGAAATCATGTTCCTAAATTCTTCTTCATTCCTTAGAAAACACCTATCATGTCCAGGGATAGAATAACGCAATAAAATAGTGTCAACTTCTAATGAATTCTAATTATCACATAATTTTTGCAAAACACCATTAAAATCTCCACGAGCAGAAACTTTTATGGAAAGTGTGTCTGAAATATACTTACAAAGTAAAATCAGGCCATCTCCTATAATTGAGAAGAAAAACAGAACTGAAAAACTGTGAAATTCTTAAAATAATCAATTGCGAAAATAAAAGAAAGTTTGTAGACTGCACTGATTCACAGAATGTCGACTACGAGGTACGCCAATGATGTGATTGTCGACGGGGAGATCTGGATAAGAAAGTTGTTAATGGCCGCTTGTGAATGAGAATCGTGAGTTGATGAAATCTGGTTTAAATTGGTTTAAAAGATTATAGGGATAATTATGGTATTAGATAAATTAATATGACTTATTCACAATTTTAGAAAGTGTTTGGACCTAATTAGAAATAAGTCACATATGGATGACTTATTGACAATTTTTTCTAAAATATTTCCAATATAAAAGCCCAAAATAGGAGGCCCAAGCATGAAGCTTGAGCGAATTATCAAGACGAGGTCTAGAATTGAGCAAAGCATGTAAACGATAAGACAAAATGGGGCAAGGCTTGGACGAATGAAGTAATAACTGCATCACGCATATAATGGAGCAGTTTTACACGTGGTCCATAATCTAAAGTAACCGTTAGTTAATGGAAAAGACATTATGAGAAGTTATGGGACTCATGGAAAGTTATGGGAAGTTATGGCACTCATGATAAGTTATAAGGAGTTATTTGATGAGTAGTACTATAGAGTAGTGGTCAGTTATGGACAAAAATGGTGATCAACTATAAATAAAGTGGAGCAACTGAAAGGAAGGATAGAACAACTCTTTCACAAGGAAATATGTGAATTTATGTTTAAGTATTTTTTGTTTTCTATTTACAAATCTTGTAATTTTGTGTGCTTGTGTCCCTTGGAGGTAAGTTGCATAATATAATCTTTTAATTCAAACACACCTTATTGAGACACTGTCTCAAGAGGTCTCGTTCCTTATACATCGTCTAAGTAATCTTTTAATTGTTAGCACGAATCAAAAATACGCGAAACACCACAATCACAAAAAAATTGTGTGTGAAATTTGGGTAATTGGGTTCAATTTGGAGCTTTGGAATGGGCCATTTTAAATGGGCCTTGGGCGGTGAGTTAAGGGGTATTAACTGGGGTGGGCTAATTTTATAAATAAATAAATAAAGGAAAATTAGGTTGGGTTTCTTTTAGAATTTTGTAATGGAAAATACTCGACTTTCCTATTTAAGGTTTGTTTGAGAAAGCTTTTCAATAGATTTTGATAACAAATTAATAAAATATATAGTTTTAAAATTAATAAAAATTGTAAATTCTACGAAATGTATAATTTAAAAAAGGTTAATGATAAATCATGACATTTGTTTATTATTTTGTTTTTGTTTTTTTAATATACAACCACTTTCTCTCTCTTCATATTAACGATTTCATTCTCTAGTAGTACAAATCAATTTCTAAATTTACGTCTAAGAGCATCTCCAATAAGTTCTTTAAACATAAAATGCTGTTTAATTTAAGGATAAATAGCACTGGAGGTCCCGAATCTTTGAACCTTGTGACGATGAGGCCCCTAACCTTTCATTTCTAACCCTCGGGCCCTTAACCTTTATACAAACGTGCGAGCAAAGTCTTTCTGTTAGATGGTCAAATTTTACTTAAAAATGACCAATTTACCCTTTTCAAATTAAAACAAAAATAATAGAAAAATAAACAAAAAAAAGAGAGTAAAAATTACAACAAATCCCTCATTCACTTTTAATTCTCCAACCAAGCCCCCATCCCAAAACTTCTTCTTCTCCACCACCACCACCACCACCACCAACTCCGGAGTGTGTGGGAGGGCAAGATAATTAGCAACCATTGTACCTCCATGAGAGTAAGTAAGAGCCGTCTGGCAGCATCTCTCACAGGCCGTTTGGCATTGCCCAACCTCTCGACCACAACAGGGACTAGTGCATTGAAATGGAGCTTCAAGTGTTTCCTGGGCAACACAGCGGCCGAAGCTAGTGCCTGCATCGTGCCCTACAATACCCGAAAGTTGTTGTCTTTCAAGAGATCCAAGCACACATCGACGAGCGACGTCACCTCCAATGACGACATACTCTTTCTAGAAGCTTTGAGAAGTTGGTGGAGTCTCTCTACGCCGGCCATTCTCTCCTGAGTATCCTTAGCACGCGCCAACTCTAAGGCCTCTTCCAGGGCGACAGCGGTGGCACTTCGCAACTTCCGACCTGGAGGCGATAGCTATCAGATCTCTGTGTGTGTGTGTGTGTGTGTGTGTGTGTGTGTGAGAGAGAGAGAGAGAGAGAGAGAGAGAGAGAGAGAGAGAGAGAGAGAGAGAGATGGTTTTGCTAGATCAACAAAGTTAGTGGTGGTGGTGGTCGATAAGGTTTTGGAGAAGAAGAAGTTTTGGGATGGGAGCTTAGTTGGAGAATTAGAAATGAATGAGAGGTTCGTTGTAATTTTTACTCTCTTTTTTTTTTTTATTTTTCTATTCTTTTTGTTTTAATTTGAAAAGGGTAAATTGGTCATTTTAAGTAAAATTTGACCATTTAACGGTCAAACTAACGATTTTTTTAACAGAAGGACTTTGCTCGCACGTTTTTTTAAAAGTTAAGGACCCGAGGATTAGAAATGAAAGGTTATGGACCCCATCGTCACAAGGTTCAAAGGTTTGGGACCTCTAGTGCTATTTACCCTTAATTAAAAGAGTCAATTTTTAAAATTTTGCTCCAATAGACTTTCGAATTTAACATTTTAATTTAGATAGTGGGTTTTGCTCTCCAAATTTGAAGAGCCAAACCCACTCTATATTATTAAATGTATTGAAACAATTTCAATTTTCAATACTTGATATATTGACTTTAATTAAACAACCCTACCAATTAAAATCCCCAAAAAACGAAAAGAAATCCTAAACACCCAATAGATTCCAAACGCCCATTATCAACATCCGGTGAAATCAATCCTTACAAAACCCAAAAATCTGAGTACCCATCAATACGGTTGCAAAACTTTATGGAATCACAACTATAAACTACATTAAACATGTTACGTTTTTCTTAGAGTCACAATCAGAGCAAACTGAAGGTCATGATTATCATAAATTTTTTGAGAAGTACTGAATTCAAATGCTACATATTAAAGGTCACAATCCTCAAATATTGAAGTTAAAATCATGCATTACAAGTCATATGTAAGGGTCACACTTAAGTCACATTCGTAAAAATCTTATGAAGGCAATAGATCTAGTCACATAAGTGAATTAAAAAATTAAGATCACAATTATCATTAAAATTTATGTAGCTTTGGGGTTTGTTTGGTTTGTGGATGAAACTATTTATCTGGATAAAAATTATCTGGATAACAGGTTTATTATTATCTTATTTGGTTCAATTTTTTGAAAAAAGAAGAAGACAATTCTACTATTATTCTTAATTAAACAAAAAAAGTAAAAAAAAAAACTAAAAGATAAAAAAAAATGGGTAGGCAGCATTGGCGGAGGGTGGGTGCGGCAATTATCTTAGAGTATGGATATTCAAAAAGAGATTTGTTCTATATTAAAAAGGGTATGTTCGTCTTTTTTTTTTAAAAATGAGTGAATTATTATTCAAATAATTTTTTTCATCCTTATTCTAATGACAAAAATTATTCTTATATTTTTCTTAAATTATTAACTGAATAAAAATTTATTTTGATATCAATTCTGTCCAAATAAAATAAAATAAATTTTATCCATTTTGTTTAACCATTATCCATATTCAGGCCCTTGGATAAAGTTCTAGTTAAATTTCTACTGTCACTATGGTAATTGAAAAGCGGGAATAATTAATTGACAGGATTTTTAGAATGACTAGTGGATGCACGTGCGATACATATAAAACATATGTAATAATGTACTTAATAGTGTCGTCGGTAATTTTTCACAATATTTTAACTTCTTACGAAATGTGCTAGAGAAACTTTGGTAATCATAAAGCCATTATGAGTTATTCTTAATCAAACATGTAGCATATTAGGATACTTATTGAGTGAATTTTTTTTCTTATTTGCATATAACCATTTCATTCACGATTCTCCACCATATAAGTGACCGTGTAATTTTAGAGGAAAAACAAACAGGAATATGTACCATGCAATTTGGTATTGTTGCATTGCTGCCTCTTATGTGAATATGGGGTCTGACAACGATGTTATCACTTAAATAGGTCATATGCTTACCAAATATAGAGACGTGGACGAAAGAATGCTTTTGATATTTGAATGAGGCAAGACAAAAGCTGATTTTATAAGGCCAAAAATAGTAAAAGACTATGAGGAACAATTCAAATTAATAAGAAGATAGTGCAGGTCAAAAAAGAAACAATACAAATTCAGAGAAAATAATACAAACTCTAATTTGAAGTAGGATCATTACCATGCACCATATTGGTTGAACTTCAGCAAAAGATAATCCCATTACAAAGTGTTGGCCATTTTTCCAACGAGAGCACAAACATATGGTTCAAAAGATTGTAGTTGTGGTAGACAAAAGCATTCAACAAAACAAAAGTTATCTTGCTGTTTTTGCCAACAAGATAATTCTTGTATTGTTGACTATAGTAATAGCCTAACACACAAAAGAAGTTTAACAGAGGTGGCTTTGTTTATTTGATAATATCAAGTCAATCATAAGATGGCTTTGTTTATTTGACCAAATGCATTCATCAAGCCACATACTGCCACGGTTTATTAGTTGAAGAGTTCAGCCATGTAGCTATCTACTCATGCACTATAACAGTTATCAAAGCTCTAAAGCATGTTTCTATGATGAACTCATTTTTTATAAGAGATTACAGAACCAGAACAAAAGTGCAATAGTCCAACCCTTCCACCTCTATCTCATTTAGTCATGGAGCCTCCCTTCTTCCCTCTTCCCTCTTCCCTCTCCCCTCTCATTGAGCCATACCAAACTACATGAAAGAATACATTATATGATTAACTTGTAGCATTTATATGACAAAAATAAGGCTTAATCAGTTAATCTAATGGTTACCTTAGGACGTATGGAAATTTTCTAGTTTGGATCTTTAAGATAATATTATAATTTATTGGCTTTTTAATGATAGGATGAAATCTTCTGATGGATTTTAGTATTTTTCCTAAAGTAAACAAATTAAGATATTCCAAAGTGCATAGATCAAACTAAAAATCCTATAGTGGATATGGGCCTAGTAGTCTAAAACGATATACTAGAGTAAAGAAACTTATCGATGCTACTGCTACAACTACCATCATTTTTACATAAACAAAACTATGAAAAGCTGGTGTTGAGTAGTATCAAGCCCCAACCTAAACTTAGATTGGTCGTTGAAAGGGATTGCTGAAGCTCAGCAAAGTTAATATTCACATTTAATGAACTTAACACCATCAAGTACATTAATGATTAATCTAAGAGTGTGTTTGGCTGGAAGGATTGAACATAGAATGTAACAAAAATTGAACTATTTAGCCACTGCCCACCTAGTCCCATTAGTACGATTGATGAACAATAGTGTAAATGAAATTTTATAACTCCTTTATATAGACATGTGGTTAAACACTTCACCATGTCTTCTACTACAATATGAAAAATCCGTTTTTACCATACTTTACTTCCAATCCCCAAAATTTGCCATCCAGCCAAGCAAGAAAAATCATGTCCCATTCAATTTCCCACTTCACCTAGTCAGGTTTAACCATGGGATCATTTCAGATGCAAAGTGAGTAAATAGATTGTCTTTTCCGACAAACTTTAGTGAATCATAAAGCTAAAAAAAGATCCAAAACACAAACCATGGATCCATTTTTTCTATCGTGCGACTAATGCTGCTTGGTTCTCAATGTCGATCCTTTCTTTTGATTTCTTTCTGTCGTGTACCATTTGCTTTCTCACATGAGTTTATTTTGAAGAGAAACATCTATATTTCCTCTCTCTTATTTATCAATCAGAAAAGGAAAAAGAGAGATTCTCTTTCTCTTCACACACACATACATTATATTTGTACTCTTAATAAGTAAAATTTGTCATAAATGGTTTCAGAAATTGAAATTAGTTATTGATGTCTGAAACACTTCCTAACAAGGTCGAAATGTATTCAAAACCCATCAAGCAATTTTCTTTCTACTAAATGGCTGTATCAATTTGAGCCCATTCATTGAATATTATAACATGTCCACGTGTTATCTGAGTGGGGGATAATTCATTAAGTAAATGTGGGTCATTAGGAGTTCCTGATCTTGGAAATAATAGATTTTTGGGTTCGATTCCTGAGTTTTTAGGAGAAATGAAGAACTTGACTGCACTTCTTGTTGGGAATTCATTTACTGGTCTAGTTTCAGTGAGTTTGAGGGATCTTTACCAGCTGGAATTTTTGGATTTAAGTGATAATAAGTTGACTGGGAATTTGACTACAGAATTCATGAGGCTTACCAATTTGACTAATGAATTTGTTAGTTTTTTGTTTGACTATTACTTTCTAAGTAGTGGATAGAATCACTCAAATGAATCAACTCTTCATTTTTTTTATGCAACCACATGTAAGAGGGTAGTCCATGTTTAAGACAAGCTGCGCAATATATAAAAGCATAGCTCGATGTGATAAAAGAGCGAGTTGTATTGAATCTTATGTTTGTTTTTAGTCACAAATTTGAAATTCCCTGTTCCTTATGCATTGATGAACACCTCTATAAGATTGTGTGTAAGCAACTCTGGTTCTTGGAATCTGTATTTGCAGGAGACAGATTGAAGAAACTAGTGTTAATGACTCATTTAGTATATATCTCTGGATTCCTGTGTGCATAAATCTAAAGGGAAAAATGGCATTATTAAACTTATGACATCTTTTTGCTTTCATCAACTAACAACTTCAAATGCAGTTCTTTTATTTTCTTGTTTTACTTCTGTTTTGGTAGATTTTTTGGGTTCTTTGTTGAAAAATGTAAATATTTAAGTTGCAAGATCTAAAATCCAATTCATTATCTACAACTATATTTGTATGTCAAAGTGTTAGAATACCTCTAAAATCTGAAATATAGATAGATACAACTATATATGCATATATATAACCACACCAAAGGAACAAAATCCCTTCTATACCCCAATCGCTTAGGTTTCACAGAAATCAATAACTAACACAAAATAGAGGGAAAAATAACCTTAGATTCGAGCCCTTGTCTGGAGACTTCGTAAAAACTACAGAGATTTCTTTGCCTTTGTTAGACAATTTTTGAATTTGGCAATCTTTTTTCGGGTTCTACAAGAAATTTGGGCATATTTTATTTTTGAATAAACAAATGAAGGAGAAAGTGAAATTCTAACCCAAATTTCAAAAATATAAGATAGTTTACATCTGATTCGAGCAGATCACGTAAAATCTTTAGAGATTTGGAGAGATTTCCTTGCTTTTATGAGCTAATTTCTGAGTTCATGTTTTTTTGTTCGGGTTGTACAAGAAATTTGGGGAGATCTGGATGAAATAAACCCTCGGTTGAGACAAGAAATGAATATGTACATTCAATTAAGGAGACAAATGCATGAAACTTTTGCCTTCCTACGACATCGTTTTGTTGTCCAAAACCCAAAAAAAAAAAACAAAACGGTGACGTATAGGCCCAATGTATGAATAGTACTCTTCACAAGCCTCTTATATATTGTAATGATCATTTTGTTGTCCAAAAATCCAAAAAAAAAAAAAATCACAAAACGGTGACGTACAACCCAATGTATGAATAGAGTACTCTTCACAAGCCTCTTATATATTGTAGTGAAGAGAGAATGATGATACTTAGAAGAGAGATAAATGATATCTTATTTAAGACCAAGTTTGTTGTATTTTCGTATTTTTGTCTACCAGTTATTGGAGATAGGCGAATAATTACTAAATAATACAAATTTTTTATCAATTAAAAAAATAATTATAAAAAAGTTAGAGTAATCAAATAATGTCTCCTTAAAATCTTGTCATAAAATTTAATGGGATAAAACTTGAATGAAGGAAAAAGAATACAACTAATCCTCATGATTTCAATCAATGAAAATCCTTGTATCGATCTATTCAAATCTTGTGCGTCAATATCTTCAATGCTACCATCTTTTTAAAACTTGTATAAAACAATTTTGGTGAAATGTACTCCATGTTATAACCTCCAAGAAATATGATCTTCATACACTATTTCTAGTTGATTGTAGTCAGCATGATGATCTGATGCAATTATATTAAAAATATAGATCTAGTTGTTGTTCTTTCAGAGGTCTCGTATACAATTTGTAACACGCGAAAATATAATCATAGAGTTATATTGAGGGTAAATGTATTGTAGGTTATGGATATCCATAACTATAATATTTATAACAATTCTCATTGTATGTCATTTACAAAAAGAATATGTCTTGTTATGGAAAAAATCCCAGTGAAAAAAAGAGAGTACAATATTCTTTTGGAGACACTGTGAAAATTGCCTCATTAAAAACTTTGCCAGAAAAACCTAATGAGTCAAAACATCAGCCAAGAAAAAAAGAGTACAACTCGTATTTACTCAGCCTCGTAATAATCACTTGAGATCAATAATTTTATCGACAAAAAATTGAAATATATGCTTCAAACATATTAAATCATCTAGAGATTTATATACGTGGTAGTCATGCCAGGTGAGCCAGTTATAACCATATTCGTTATACACATATCAAGTGTTATGCGTTGATGGACAAACAAGATATCGACTTGTGATTGCTTTACATAAGACTTTGCGAAATTCATAATGTTAATATTTGTATTACATGTTATGACTTTATATTTTTTTTTTCCCATTCCTTTTTCGCAAAAGTATACTCATTTAGGTGTTTAGACTGTAGGTCCAGAAACTTCAGATTTCTCTAAGAAATTCAATTTATTTGGATTGCATCTTTTTATTTGGCCAATTAATTATTTGACAGATTTCTTTCAATATCATCGCTACTTTTCATAATGTGAAGCACAACATTATTTACAAAATTCAATCAACATTTCTTTTTTGATTCTATTATTTTTCCATAACGACGTAACTTATTGAGATTTCTCCATTTTCAATATTTCACGTACTTGAATCTCTTATGGGATTTAACAATTATAGTTATATCCATATACTCTCCAAGAATATGCGGATCCTCAACTGGACCATTTTTACAATTGGCTCCATTTTTAATTTAATGATTTTTGTTTTGGAATCAAATGTCACCGCGCTTCATGCGTGCCATTAATTTTCTAGATATAATGCTAATGGATTGTCCTTCCAGGACGTTAATATGAATTGAAGTATTCACCATTGATATATTGGACTTGGTTTAATTTTTCTTGTCAATAAATGCATTTGTCAATTGTAATATATCGAACTTCTAGTTCATATTGTTTTGTGTTATGATCTAGAAAATATAATATACTGCATTTTCGTATATTTTTTCCAACTACTTAATTCTTCTCATAATATTGAAAAAACCGTCTTATCAAAATGACAGTCGGCAAACCATGTTATAAAATATCACCATTTAGGATTTAAGATATTTTATAAAGGAATTTTCTCTTTATGAGCAATATTATAATATTTTTATAAGATATTAAATTTATAAAATTATCCTATTCGAGTTCAATGACTTAATATTAAATTTTACAAATTACGCTTTTCAAGAGCAATTAATATTCTATTAGAATATTAATACAATGTTGCGCTACTTCAGAAGCAAAACACATAATAGATGTTTAGATCTTATATAATTATGCTCTTCGAGAGCAAATAATATTCTAATAGAATATTGATATTTGCAAAGTTGTGTTTCTTTCAAAATACTATACAATATTAATTTAGAATATTGATTCTTAGTAATAGATAATTGTTCAAGAATAACGATACATTTTTTTTCCAGTTATATCGATACAAGAAAATTGTGCTTCTGCATAAGCAATAACTCAATATTCTTCTGAAATATTAAATTTATAATGTCACGCTATTTAGGAACAAGTGACATCATTTTAGAATATGAATATAATATTTTGCTCTTTGGGAGCAATAACATATTTATCAAACTTTGACTTGTATAAAATTAATCTTCAAGATTAACATATATTCTTCTAGAATATTGATTTGAATAAAATTTTGATTTCTTCATGAATAACCAAAAAAAATATTCTTCTTGAATATTTATATAATTGTATTATGTTTCTTCAAGAGCATCAACACAGTTTTGGTTCTTTAAAAGTATTTAATTTGTTAAAACAAAAAATTTAATCAATAAAAAATTCACAAATCATGTAAATCTAATCTTACAAAATATAATCAAAAGATTTGTAGGAATAAACTTACTTAGTATAGGAAAATAGTCATTTGTTGAAACTAGTACCAATTTTAAATTCGCTATTGTCCACGTAGCAATATCTTACAAATGAACCATGGATCTTGATATTATCCGTTCGATTTGAATAACAATGAGTTTTAAACTTGCTGTCAAAATTTCACAACGATCGACCCACGAAACGTTGAGATATCAATGTTTAATCACAACTGCACAAGCTGTTCAGATTCTACGAATTCCGTAACTTTTGCTTTCGAATTTTCTCTATATTTTAGATGAGCTTGTTCGTGTTGATAACGTGTTATAAACTAGAGAAAAATAAGATAAGAGAATAGAGAGAATTGTGTATTTCATTATATATATATATTAGAAAAGATATATCTAAATATGACCATCAATATTGTATTCTATATTTTACAAGAGAAATAGCTAATAAGTTTTCCAAATAATGGAAAAATGGATGATTTAAAAGATCATGTTAAAATATGGTACATACCACTTTTTTCCTATAAAAAAACATGTCACTTCTGGCCACTCGAGTCGACGAACACCTTTGGATTTTTTGTTTTTTTAGGGTAAATAGTATCGGGGTTCCAACATTTGAACCTTGTGACGATGGAGTCCCAAACCTTTAATTTCTAGCACCCAGGTCCTTAACCTATGAAATGTTAGCGCCCGAGGTTCTTTTTTGATAGAAACCGTCAGTTTGACCGTTAAATGGTCAAAATTTTGTTAAACAGGCCATTTTACCATTATATTGAATGGTAAAAAAAAAAAAAAAATAAAATAAAAATAAAAATAAAAATTACAACTAAACCCTAACCAATCAAAAAAAAAAAACAACCAAACTCCAACCCAACCACTTCTTCTTCTCGCAAATTTGCCGCCGCCCATCACCACCCATCGAAAAATTTGCCGCCACCACACACAGTGTACTAGGGATGGCAATGGGCGGGTCCGGGTAGGTCGGCCCCTCCCGCCTGCATGGGCTTTTTAACAGCCCGCCCGCGACCGCGGACCATGGTCGGGGCGGGCGGGGCGGCAATGGTCGACCGTTGGACCCGCCAACCGCCCATGAACAATTTTTTTATTTTTATTTTTTTGTTAAACTGAAAAATAATTAAAATATATATATACAATTTTTTTTTTTAAATATTTGTACCAAGTAAAACAAAAAAATTATAAGATTTGGATTGTGGTGTAGTAGTTAAGGTTAGTAGTTTATAAGTTTTAACCCGAGTTTGATTCTTTTTTTAGTCCATTTTTAGTGAAAATCATAATTTCTACTATATTTTATGATTTTTCAAAAAAAAAAAAAAAAATTTTTTAGGGGCGGGTCGGTGGGGGCGGGTTGCCCGGACCCGACCCGGTAGATTTTTTCTGCTCAAACCCGCCTATTATTGCTTCATGGGCGGGCGGGCGGGCGGGGCGGGCTCATGCGCGGCGGGGTCTGTTCCCATCGGTGGGTTTTTGCCATCCCTACAATGTACGTAACCACCTATACATGCACATATATATATATATATATATATATATATATATATATATAGAGAGAGAGAGAGAGAGAGAGAGAGAGAGAGAGAGAGAGAGAGAGAGAGAGAGAAACACGATAAAACATATAAAGATCGTTTTTATGAAGTGGGTTTGATTGAGAGTAAATTGAAGGGGCCCCATACACCGCATTGAAGAAACGCATAAAGATTGTTTTTCATGAAGTGGGTCTGATTCAAAATAGCAAACCGAAGGTAATCCAAATGAAAAATTGTACTTAAAAGAGGGCTTGTGAAACATATGTGGACGAAAACACTCTTAAAAAGAGAATGATTTAGGGTTTTGCTACAAGTGCGGTTGGAAAAGTACCTCATAAGCTTTTTGGATTTGTACGAGTTGTTGGAGATTTTCATATCTGCTCAGTTCTCAACTTGTATCTGAATTTGAAGTTCATATTCTTCACCTTCTGTGAAGACTGTTGGCGGCGATTTGAGGCGGCGAGACTGGAATGTGGCCGCAGCTCCATCTGATGACCCGTTTCAAGCTTCTTATAATGGCAAGAAGTTTCATCAAAACCAGTTCTCCACAAAGTTTACAGAATGAAATCGGATGTTGGTGAAAATGGTTTTTCGGCAGTTGTTGGTGAAAATGGTTTTCCGGTAGGTGGTGACGGGTGGCAGCGATTTGGAGAAGAATATGAAGTTGGATTGGGGGTTAGTTTCAATTTTTTCTTAATTGTTGGTTGGGGTTTAGTTACAATTTTTGTTTTTCTCTTTTGTTTTTCTTATTTTTTTTTTACATTCCATTTAAGGGTAAAATGATTTGTTTAACAAAAATTTGACCATTTAACGGTTAAAATGATGGTTTTTGAAAAAAAAAAAAACCTTAGGCGCTGATGTTTCATAAGTTAAGGACTTGAGTGCTAGAAATTAAAGATTTGGAACTTCATCGTCTGAAGGTTCAAAAGTTTGGGACCCCGGTGCTATTTACCTTCTTTTTATGAAAACCAAAAAGATTCTAGAGATGGAATGTAACTTTGACTTACGAAGTAATGGAACTATTCACGCCAAAATGAACAATGTTGGTATTTTGAAAAAGAAAGAGGCATTTGCACTTCTTTAATATGGTAATATTGTTCCCACATTTTGTTTTACTAATTTTTAATTGTACTAAAAGTTTTCAATTTTTATTTATTGTCGCACTTATGTCTTCACTTTTTTTTCCCGTTACATTCTTATACTCGATCTTCTATTAATTAGCATATCCGGTATCTTGATGATGTTTTATGTTCAATTATTCTGTTATTGTGTTTTTAAATGAGTGACAAATATTTTTATCGTACTTTTGTATTAAGGTTTTTTTTGCTTATTTAAAAATTTGAAGAGCAAATAAGTTTTTTTACGTCATTCTAAAGGACTTGTTGGACAAAATTATCATAAGAGACAAAATGTGTTAATTAATATAATGTTAAGGATAGGAACGCAATGAAAAAAATCATTTCTTTTCTTGAACACGCGTGAAAGGTACACCAATCAAAAAATCATTCTTGATCAGTGTGCCTTTTTGTATTTACATGTATTCGTCCATTTTAAGTATTGAGTGGTGATCTCCTGGCCCTTGGGGGCAGGATATCAATCACCCACTGCTGACATGGCGTCCTC
The DNA here is from genome assembly GCA_023638005.1 of Forsythia suspensa. Classification (NCBI taxonomy): domain Eukaryota; kingdom Viridiplantae; phylum Streptophyta; class Magnoliopsida; order Lamiales; family Oleaceae; genus Forsythia; species Forsythia suspensa. The sequence goes on along the minus strand of CM042674.1, from coordinate 28,775,827 downwards.
CATGTCAGCAGTAGGCCATTACAAGAAAAAAATGGGACAGCCAAGAAAAAAATGGGGCAGCTTTGTGGCTGCCCCACAGAGAGAGAAACACTCTCACAGGCGTCCAAATTGCAACAGTGAACCTCTTCTTTTATTTTTCATTTTCTGCCAATAGATTATGCATTCATGGTGATTGTGGACCATTTATTGCTAATATAATATCCTGTAATATAATACTATAATACTTGTCTGGAGTTTGGTGGAACATTTGATTGGTTTTAATTCAAGAAAAATGCACTTTTAAGCAAAATTTCAAAATTGTTGTAGTAGATCTCCGAGTTTGAAGTTTTCAATTTCTGCCTTCAAGCTTGCGGATTTGTATGGGTTTTGCTTGTTTTAGGCTCGCCTAGACCCTCTATTCTACTTGCTGAAGTCTATTTTCAGATCTATACACAAGTTCAGTAATTGCCCAGAAAATTTTGCTTTCGAGTTATTGTTCCTGTTCGAATTTTCTGGATTGAAAGTTGTGTGCTTCAGCTATTTGCTTTCAGTTTCTTGGTTTTAGATCCCTAGTTTAACTACAGTGAGGTGATTCTTTAAGCTATATTTCCATGGGTAAGAAACACAGAGGCTCCTTGACCATCAAACAAAAAGTTGCTGCGAAACAAATATGCGAGAAACCTGCTTCTGTTGAGTCTGTTTAGGTTAAAATTTCAGAGGTCTCAAAAAATAAGAAGGATGATTCTCCTTCATTTGCGGGTACCTCAAAAAGTGTGTTGATTTCTGAAGAGAATGTTCTTCAGTCACCGAAATTCCCTTCAATATCTAGAACACTTGGAGAAGATGATACGAATTGTGTTGGTTTGTCGGAGAAAACTCAAATAGATGATTGTGTGGACAACTTCTCTCTCTAACACAAATTGCACCGTTTTTTGATCCCTTACGTAAATGTCAACCCTCATTAGATGTATAAGATCAGTGGAGTGGTGAGACGATGGGCATATGGCTGCAGTTTGTGAGAGAGAGAGAGAGAGAGAGAGAGAGAGAGATGTTACAAATTTAGAAAAGAACTTCAAATGGGACAACCCATTTTTTTCTTGCAATGGCCTATCGCTGACATGGAGGACGCCACATCAGCGATGGATGATTGATATCCTGCCCCTTATCACCACTCTTTAAGTATTTAATTCATTATAAACTAACACAACACTTTTTTTACTTTTGTTCTATCTTTTAATTTAATTTATCTTTTATAACAGTCTTTAATAAGTTACATGTTTATCATAGAAATAGCACTTATTACTTTTACTTTGTTCTTAGATTTAGACTTATTCTTAGATTTCTTCTTATTTCTATTATTACTCTCCTTATGTGAGTAATTATTAGGTTTATTTGTTCCTTTTCCTTAGCCATCAAATTTTCACTACTCATAGGTTTTCTCTAATTTTAGATTTCATTTCATGTTCTTTATTCCTCAAGGCACTAATGATCATTTCAGTGGTTAAACTCTCTCTTCCATATTGTAGTGCATTCTTCAAAAATAAATAAATCATCACAACTGGCAAGATCTGGGACAATTTGTTAAACCTATCTAAATGTGCGTTTGATTGCAAGCATTGAATTTGGATGGAAAGAAAATGAATTCTAGGGAATTGAATTGCCAAGCACTTGTTAATTGGAAAATATCAATTTAGAAAGCAAATTTTACCTAGAAAATAAAACCTCCCAACCCCCTAAGAAAGCGTTTTCCTTATTTTCAAGGAAAATATGACTATTTATATAGAAATGAGAAAACGTTTTACCTTAAAAAAATGACAATCAATAAAACGTGTAGTTGGAAAATAGGTGGGAAAAAGTTTTTTCCATGAAAAAATATAGCTATCAAACGTATTAGTTGGAAAATAGGTGGAAAAAAACTTTTCCTATGGAAAATAAGTTGCAATCAAACGCACCCTAAGTTCTTATCCAAGTCTACAAAATAGTCCATTTTAAAGGTAAGAATTCTATTTACCATTAACAAATTGGTAAAAATAATGAGCAGGGGCGGATTTAAAGCCTAGTGCAGCCCGCCGCCCGAGATACACTTTTAATGTTGTCAAAAATAAAAAAATTAATTATAGCTCGGCCCATTTTAAAATCAGCCAACAACCCACCATTATATAGCCCACTGCCAACCAACTTCTGAATGGGCCAAACTTTAACAATTAACCCAATGCCCAACCCAGCTAAACGCATGTTTGAACCCCCAAAAAAGGCAGCTGCTTTTTCCAGCCGCGGGATCCACAGGTTGCTTTTAGTGCACCCAAAAATCACACAACCAACTTTACCATATTACCCTCACTTCCCAAAATGAATAACATGTAATTTTCACCATGTCTTTATTTTTTAATTTAATATTGACATTTCACATTGCTCACGTACATATCTCTTAATTTGTCTTATGTTTACAGTGAAAAGGTCACATCAACTTTTTTTCTTTTTAAGCTGGTTTGTTTGGCCCAATGGATGCTTATAAGAAGCCTATAAGCAGAGACAAACATGCGCTAAATCTACCCAATACCATAAGTGACAAGTCCCAAAAAAAAGACATAATGATAGAGATCTCAAATTTATTAATTTACATAATCCCTGAAAATTTTGTATATAATATTAAATGCAAGTAAATTATTCTTTATTTATGCCTTTATTTTTAATTTATTATTTATACATCTAAGTCTAATTGGCACTTGGCTTTATAAACTTTGGCTTTACATAATCATTTGGTTGATAGATATCTATAAATTATAATTTTATATGAATTTTGATTTGTTGTTGAGTAATGAATAATGATGTTTACTTGATTTTGAGAAATTATTTCAAATTTCAACAAGTAGAAAAAGAAAAAAAAAAGGTATTTAAAGTTTTATATGTTTTTTACATAATAATTTTTGTTGAAAGAGACTTTTGTTAATAAAATAAATATAGATTTTATTATAGAAGAACTTCAACAAGTAGAAAAAGAAAAAAAAGGTATAAAAGATTGTTTTTTACATAATAATTTTTTTGAATTTTCTTTAGCTAATTTTAGATTTTGAATATTTTTAGTTTTGTAATGACTGACTTTTGTAAACTTTTTAAAGATTATTACATATAAAAAATTAAATTCTTATAAAATGAGCTAAATAATTGTACTTTTAAAAAATTCAAAAATGGCGTCCTCAACCCCGTAACCCTATCCCACCAACCCTATATCATTTCCTGGGTCCGCCCCTAATAATGAGTGTGGCTCCATCAACTACCAATCATGTGATATCACATCAGAATGGACAACATAAGTAAGTAGGAGATCAAGACCATATAACACTCGTTTGACATAATTTTAGAAAGGTACCGAATCTGTAATTTTTTCTACAATTCTGCAACAGTCTTAGCATCACTTAATTTCCCAATTATACTATTAGATCATCACTTTTCTTAGAAGCATGAAAATTAGCAGGCCATGAATTATCTAAGACTTTAGCATATCTTTGTTGCATCAAAACAACTTTCAATTTTTACACCATATTTTTATTACATCACTTTTTCCATCGAAGGCATGCAAATCAACTCTAGTTGAGCCATATCACATAACAGGGGTGGATTTGACAAAGAAATTTATTTTTACATATAAAATCTTATCTTGTCACAACCTTAAAATTTACTGCAATTTTTTTTTATCACAAGATTGTTTTATTGTTAACCTATCAAAGTTCATATACTCAACAATCATACAATGTATTCACACCCGAAATTAGCTCCCAAACAGCTCCTAAAATCCAAGAAATAATCATCCATGTTCTCCCCATCTTTCATCCCATTTTCTACTCATTTTTCCTCACATTTTCACCAACTCATTTACCCATTTATTTCAGTTAAAATTACTGCCATTTAGTCTGCAAAAACCATCCAACCTGCCCTCTTTTTCTGAAGATAAAAAATGTCATCCAGCTTAGTAATATCAGCTCCATTATCTATCTTCCCCCCTCCATTTTTAGCATTTTCACCACCTCTTTAACCTACTCATTTATCAGCTATACTGCCCCATGTGTCCTGCCAAAAACCATCTACCTCCTACCTATTTTCACCACATTTAAACCCACTCAATTTGCAGCTAAAGTACTGTTAGATAATTTATAAGTTATTGTATAAAATTATATTCTATTTTATTTAAAGAATGCACAACACTTACTTGCGGTGCTTCTTGGAGCTCAAACCCAAATCCAAACTAGAGGTATATTAATTGGTTCAACATCATGTCATCTTCCGATGTAGGATACACTTTCCAACTTGCTACAACATCCAATTTCCACTTTCAAGGTGTCAATATTTTGATATTAATTTCTCATTCATTCGGAAATAATTTTGTGAAACCAAATGTACCATGAACATCTACTTCGTAGTAGAATGCATTTGACTATAAATTTATAATAATTGATTATCGAGATTCACCCGAATATTTGGTCAAAATTGGTCAAACCAATTTATAAACGACATATTTCCAACAAGTACTTCTAAGGAAACTGCTGGAAATCGCCCACAACTACCTCAATCCCCGATCCTCATTCTCGGCCATTAAGTTTTCTTTTTCCCTCATTGTTTCAGCCACATAATTAACATATTTCCAGCCCCAAAGGTCACCAATTTTGGCCCCTAAATACCTGACTTTTCTTTCATTTTCAATCAACAAAAAGACTCCAGAAACACCCCCTTCATTTCCAGATTTCGGCCCCTCAAAACACTTCCCAACTCCACTTAGTTCATGCACTAATTTCCATTTCCAGCAAGCATTTTTCCAACAACATTTCTCCTTCTTTTCCCCTTTTGCTCTTCACATTTCAGCCTCTGAATTCCCTGATTTCTCCTCAAGTTTCCAGGTATAAAATCACAGCAAACACTCATTATTTTCCTTCCTTTTTCAGCCAAATAGTACTCCACATCAGTCATTGTTGCTCCATTTTTCCTCTTTCTTCACTTCTATTTTGGTCACCCAAACCACACTACAATACACCGATTTTGTTAATCAAAAGGCAAAGGTACTAATTTAAATTGAAGAAAATAAACAATCAATTTCCATCCACATTTGAACTCAACAAGACTTCAATTTTACATGGTAGTTTATTATTCTACTTAAAGCAAGTTTTTGTGAATCTTATTTTGAGAAATGATACGTAAATTTTATGCCATTCTAAATGATTAAAGATGGAACATGATGATAGTGATTTAAGATAATCACTTGTGTATATTGTGATTGAAGGTAATCATTTATGATTTCATGTGGTGCCGGTTACCGAAATTATGTTGTTCCTACGTACGTTTAAGTGAATGACACGTTGCAATTAATTTTGTATAATTTCTCTTATGTTAATACAATTTTCTATTGAGTGCTTCTTATAATATACTCACCCCAAAATGATTAAATCTACAGATTGAATTGGTGGGCGGTGGTGCGACAGCGTAGAGTAGTGACCTTGAAGAAAATGGCGCAGTTTTATTTAATTTATATTTTGGCGTCGATATAATCGAGCCATTAAGGGTGTAAAGTTCAATACAATGTTGATTATGTTTTTAGTATTGGGAACTGAAAGAAAACGAATCTATAATTTAGTTTCCATTTTGGACAATTTGAAGATGAAGTGTTAAGTTGTGTTTTTTCTAGAAATACCAACTTTCTGCCCTTAATTTTGAAATATCACAACTTTTTGTCTACTTTGAATTTTTGAGTCAAACTAGTGGCATTGGATAGATTTATAAGTTGTCTAATAGCAGAAATTAGAATGACCCAAAACAAAATATCGTATGAATTTATTATGAACTTTTTACCGGATAACAACACTTATACCTGGAATAGTTTTTCAAACAAATATGGCTACGTTTTTCTCATATCAAACAACATGGCTAAGGTCTAAATTTTTTATATGTTGTAGCCTAAGGTGCCAAGTACTTGTAGTTCAAATATCATAATTTTTAGAGTACGTTTAAATGGTCAAAGAATTTGTGGAGACACCTAATGCAATTCGATAAAAACCTCGACGCTTAAGAAGTTATTTCAAATTTTCTTGTACGCTTGCTACTTTTCCGCAATAGTTAAATTTTAAAACCAATCAAGAGTACGGAAAAATTTATTTGGAGTCATCAAATATTAATTAAAGATTTTTTATATGATCATCCGAGTTGAGAAAATCCAGGGTGTTACAACTTTACATAGAATCAAGATTAAATCATATATTTAATCACAAAAATTATGCAAGTTAAATGTCAAAACCAAGATTGACAAAATGACCAGTGTTCTATATATTTATCTACATTTTCCTCAAGAACTCCACAATCTCAACCCGTTGTGGATTACTCTTAGGACCCGTTTGGTATATAAGCAAATGTTAAAGATAATGGATAAAATTTGTCTTATCTTGTTTGGACGTACTGATGGCAACGGGGCAGGTCGAGGCGGCCCTCCCCGCTGGGAATTTTCTCACCCATACCCGTCCCATTCCCCATTTAAAGCGGGTTGGGTCTAGGTCTAGTCTGCAGGTCGGGGTGGGGTGGGGTGGGTGGGCGAGGTGGGGTGGGGCGGCTTACTGCCCGACTTATTTATTTATTTTTTTGTATTTTGTTGCCGTGATTTTTATTGAGGGAAATATATGAAATTATGAATTATGAAATGGGGAATTAAAGTTAATTCTAAATGGTATTAGTAGAATTTAAAAAATAAATTGTGTATAATATGTTTATTAAACAAAATGAAAAAAATACAAATCAATAGGTCTTGGTGTAGTGGTTAGGAATTGTGAATCAAGGTTTACAATTCAACTCCTTCAACACCCATTTCATCAAAATATTTTTAAAAATTTTTAAAATAAAAAAAAAATTCAGTAAGGTGCAGGCGAGCAGGCGGTGCACGGACTAACGTATTCTTTTATAATATAGAACAAATCTATTTTGAATATATATACCCTAAGATAATCGTCGCCACTCGTCCGCCGCTGCCTCATGATCCTTCGGCCAACATCCTCTACAACTGCCACCACCACTGCCTCTACCTCTACCTCTCTCCTCGCCTCCTCCCCTACGCCCCTCGGCCATTGTCCTCTGCCACCACCCCCCGCCACCACCCCACCACCACCCAATGCTCGCCATCGCCACCACTCTCCGCCGCTCAACCCATTTTTTTTCTCTTTTAGTTTTTTATTTTTTTTTCGTTTAATTAAGAATAATGATAAAATCGCTTTTTTTTTAATCAAAATTTGACTTTTTTCATTCTTATACCAAGCTGAACTAACATGATATTAATAAACCCGTTATCCGGATAACTATTATTCATATAACTTTTATCCAAATAAATTTTTATCCACAAACCAAACGGTAGAAAGAGGACTTGATGAATCACAAAAACACAACCATATATTTGGAATTGAAAACATCACCGAGAATAAAAAGAAAGACAAAAAGATGTAGAAAGAGGACTTGACGAACCTTGTAGTTGAAGATCCGAGCATCGCCTTGTGGTCGTCTTCTTATTGCTTTTCTCTTCGAACTCTAGCTTGTTGCGTTTTTGTGTATGTTCTAAGTCTAATAAAATGTCGAACCCTCCAGTATCCGAAGACGTAAGTTACACAAAGTTTGAGGTTCTTAATTATACCTCTTCACATCATAAACATGCCCAAAATACTCTCAGTACGTGCATGAAGTTGAAACATATACTTGAACAATATTATGGTCTCTCACTCGAGCAACCATTTTTCTTCTTTTTCACTTGCTCAAGCCAGCGTACGCCTATGTTGATGAAACTTCATATATGGTGCTCGCTCGAGTGAGCAAGGTCAGAATGTTAAAAAGTATATAAAATAAGTTAAGTTCTACATAAGTTAAGCTCAAGCCATCATCGTGACTCATTTCCTTCCCTCCACCAGAAACGACTTTAAACACAGTATTGTTCCTACAACTTGAAAACAAATAAAAATTAATAGGAATCCGACTCGAAATAATTAGAAAATAGAAATTGTGTCAAAAAGTATATAAAATAAGTTAAGTTCTACACTAATCACCTCCGGTGTTGATTTGGGACAAAGTATTTGTTGGCAGATAAATTACAAAAATGTTCTCATGTAAATTTAATATTTGCTGTTCTTGAGACGTAAAAATAGTCATCTAAAGTTTAGTTTCCATGCGAGATTTTGATGCAAGGAAAAAAAGAAAAGGAAAAAGAAAATGTTATCATGTAACTTCAGTCTCTTAATTGTTCATTTCATCTAAGGTAACATTAGGATGCAAGTGATCGTATCTAATGATTTTATTCGATCTACTATTGGCACGTTTGCTATGAAGAATTAAATAGTACTAAATATTATTATTATTTAATAAAGAAAAAACAAAAACAGTCTAAAATCTATGTGTAGTGTCTATGCCTACAAATTCCTCTTTACTCGCATTTATGAGGAATATGCTAAACTTAATTAGCTCAAGTTCGACTAAGTTTAAATTATAATTTAAATTTATCAAATATATTTTTTATCCACACATTTAGTATGATACACAATTTACTACTACTTAGTATCCACACATTTCATAGACCAACAACTTAGAAATACTTAAAAAACAATTTCAATATTGCCAAACATGGTGTTAGTACCACGGATAGTAATAACGCCCTACATCGAAGTATGCAAAAATACTAGTATGCTCAAAAATTGAACAACCAAGAAGATAAAACTGTGCTGTCTATATTCAAGAAAATCAAGTGAATGAAATTTAGAAAATTGCAAGTTGCACATGTTAAAATTAAATTTCACATTGAACTAAAATAAAATAAATATGCAACATATAAGTGTTTGAGATGGGCGGATTGACCTGTAAATAGAACTCAAATCTCAATAGCGAATATCTCATTTTGATTAGACAGAAGCAGAGCTAGCCTCGTATGTTATCTGAGAAGAAATTGTGATCTTACTTGATCGGTCGACCATCTTGATTTTACATGTAAACATACATATAAATCACTGTCAGAAGCTACCAAAGGAGGAATCCAAAGGGATAGCATGATCCCAATTCCTACACTGAAAACTAAATATTGCTTCTAAAATTAATAGAATTGAGATCAATGCGATCCCTTTGGATGCCTCCTTTACTTGCTGAAAATACCAAGCAGACTCTCTCTCTCTCTCTCTCTCTCTCTCTCTCTCTCTCTCTCTCTCTCTCTCTCTCTCTCTCTCTCTCTCTCTCTCTCTCTCTCTCTCTCTCTCTCTCTCTCTCTCTCTCTCTCGTGTGTGTGTGTATAGAGAGATAGAGAGATAGAGAGAGAGAGAAGAGACTAATCTGCTTCATTAGATTAAAATTAATCTTTTTTACTATTTTGTTGGCTTATATTTGTGGAAATAAGAGCAATGTTAATTGTTTAGATATTTTTTAATTGTTTTTTTAGTAATTAATTACATTTTAATTATGGTTATGGTCCCATCCACGTTGACCCTCCTCTTCCACATTTCAAAGCCACACACCAAACACAATTAAGTGCATGCTTTTCTCTATTTCCATCATATAATTTACCCTAAACAAAATAAAGTAGTAGATATAAAGAGATACGGCCAGCTGGTCTTGGCTTATATTAATTCCATTCTTTTATGGTCAAAGGTATTAGAAATAATGTGGCTATAGATGATCTGCCCGCCAAGATTCTTTCGTTAATCACTAAACTGAAGTTCTAATATTTCTTAATATAGTTTAATGACGAAGGAATATTTTATAAATTAAAGGGCACTAATTAAATATTTTTTTCCAATTTTTCCATTTTAATTTTATGTATGCATTAACATTTTGTTTGACTTGGGCACTTTTAGGACCAAATTTTGAGAAGTCAAAAAAAATACTCAAACGAATAATTTGATTCATATAAAGGTCACTATCTTGCAGTCCTTGGCTTTTTAATGGTAAAAATCCCACATTTAGAAAAGAAACGGACCTTTTTACCATACTGAAAATTTATAAAAGATCTTAACTTAAGAAAGTAGCAATTAATGTGCCATTCTGCCGTCCATATTCCTGTCATTAAATTGCAATATTCCAATAGTGACAAAGGCATGTTCCATGACCTAGATGGAAAGACATTTTAACGATGATAATCAACCATGGGGGACCTTAGGACATTATCCGTCATTATTCCTAATTAAGAGCTCTTGTTTCTGCATAATTAGTCAACTTCGATTCCATAGACAGATTAATATATGGATTCATTAATTACTGTGGTGTCTCACGGCAAGGCAATACAATTGTTAGACAACTTTTGGTGAGAATTTATATGCAGATAAGTTCAGATTTGCTATCTCATGTATGTTTTCTTAGTCGTCTCATTAATAAAAAATTTACACATCATCAAATGAATACAATCATTTAATGTGTTCACACTTGTTGTTAAGATTGACTTGTATTTATTTGATGATGTGTAATTTTTTTTGGGAGAGACGGTTAAGGGGACGTATATTTGGGATAACAGATCTGAACTAGTCACCTTCCTGTCTACTTGTATATCACTTTTACATTTGGACACTATTAGCGAGCAAAAATCACTTTATCACAGGGGATTTTGGCAACTGTTTGCACTCCCTCTAGTCATTGGTCACAAAATAAAAGATAACGAAAATTGGACGTGAGAGATACAAATAGAGAGAGCTTTGACTTTGATTTAGTTTGCGCATATTTTCCTTAGAACCATGCATGGGTATTTATAAGTGAATTTAGGTTCAATTGGGTTTATCATCGATTGATGTAATTTAACACGTGTCTCTGAACCATTGGTTGAGACTTGTCATCATTCTGATCTTGTTTCCTTAAAAACGGAACTACCATGAGGTATTTTCAGTTATTCTTTCAAATCCCTTATGACCGCATACGATCCTGCGATGGATATTTAAGAGATTGATATGATTATTTCTTTATCAGATAAATCCTAGTGGATCCACGTTCGAGCTGCCAAAGCTTTTGTAACACAAAAGAACTAAGAACCTTAAGGCACATGGGTTCGCAAACAAACACTTGCCCATGTAACCTCCCGAAACTTTCCACCACCCTTCGGTCCTGTCGAGGACACGTTTGGAGCAAGGCTCAGCTAAGGGGTTTGTCTCCACGAGAATATTCTATGGGGTGTGGGGGGGGTGATATTACTATTGGTTTGAAGCTAGAGAAACATGATGTCGCATAATTTTTAGAACATCTCCAATGCAACCGTGAATTGTTTTAAAAATTGTATCACATAAGTGAAATAGAAGGTGTTTAAAAAAATCATTTTCAATGCAAGTTGATGTGGCAGAGAAATAAGTAGACATTGTACATTAAGAGCTCTGTTATACATGTTGACTCAAAATAAATTTAATTTTTTTTATGTAGATTTAAATTTTCTATGCAGATTTAAAAATAATTTTGTTTTTATTTTAATAAAATAAAATACCCCTAGATAGCCATCCCTAGAATACGTTGAAAACCAAATTTGAATTTCTGTTCATTTGACATTAATGTCATATAGATTAAAAGTTTTTCAACCTTCGTGATATCTAGATAGCAATTCATAGAATGCATTGGAGATGCTCTTAGGTGAGGCGTGTGGAGACTGATCGTAGCCTCTGCGCGGCAGAAAGACAACTGCAAACATGCAGCCTCCACACGAGCGGAAGGCTTGACACACTTATCTTCCAATTCGCTACTTTTATAGCATGCAAATTTCTGTCTCAACACGGTACATGGACAAATCAATTTGGAGACTATAGTGTATATAATTTTATATTTCTATGGCCTTCATGTGATTATATAAATTAACAATACAACAAAGTAAATTATGATTATGTACAAAATCACCATGACTGATGGTCCTAATACGTAAGAGAGAATAAGAATTTACCAGTCTATGGCACATGATATTGATGCGCATTAGTTGTAGAGCCCGATCCTGATGATCATAGGTTATAATATGCTAGATTTTGTCGAAATTAGTGAAACATGAATTAGCATGCACACAAAAGAGTGCAGGCTTTTTATGGTGCTGGGCAGGCCCCAGCTGCCATATATTACTAAGTGGGGTATATGCACACAAAATAGTGAAACATGAATGAGCATCCACACAAAAGTTTGAATAGAATTTGAACTAATGAGCCAAAAGGTGACTCTAGCTAGCTAGTTTTAAAGTTTCAGTTAAAAATTGCCTTGATTTATTGTTACAACTATTGCCTTCTGACCAGGAAACAGAGGTTGAATAAATGTCACGTAGATGCATTTTGGAAAGTCCCAACAAAGGTACCAAAAGTCTCAGAAAACATTTCAGGGCCACTATGCTCCAAGTGTCACCTTGGTCGCCATTAAAAAGTCCAAATCTTTTGGAATATGATGTGCTTAGCCCACACAATGGCTGACCTTGCAGCACTATGGGACTTCTCCATTAGGATGCCCCATTTGGCTTTAAAATTTTGGGTGGTCTCTACATTTTCTTGAATAAATTGATCTACATTGTTAAGTATATGAGTATGCATATCGCCACTAAATGCGTACAAGTATTTACAATTTATGTATAATAGTATCACGAATTAAAATGATGAACTAGATTTAGATTCAAGTTGGTATCAAGGGGAAGTGGTAATGACAGTGTTATCAGAACTGGCCCGGTCAAGCCGATTCAACCGGTAAAATCGGAAATCAGGTTCAAAACTAGGTAAGTTATGCAGAAAAATCCTCCCAAAACCTATCGATTCGCCCGGTTTTGAGGAACCCGTTGAACCGTTCCCGTATTTACGGGTTTTAAAAATCATTTATTTCTACAATTAATTGTAACTGACCATTGAAATTCATCACTCTCCTTGCACAAAATGGATTAAAAGAATGAAAAATAAAAAAAAATTGCTTTCGAACAATTTTTGTAATTTCCAAAAACTTATTATTATTTATCTTTTTAATTTTAAAAAAAATCACCAGGTCAACTATGGTTCTACCATTTGACTCTTGACCCTTTCACTTTTTCGGATCGATACCCGAGTCGATTTTTAAAACATTGGGTAATGAACTTTTAACTTTTTTTTTTTATGATGAGCCCTCGATTGTAATCAGCCTCACAAATTTACAAATATGTGGGGATGTGATGTCTACCCATCGAGGTGGATTTAGAATTTTTTTGGAGGGGCGATTACCACTTACCAAAAAAAAGATGCACTTCAAAATTGAACTACTATTGAAAAAAAAAATTTCACTTCAAAAATTACTTTTTTAGAGCGGGACCAGACTTCCGCCCATGTCTGCCCATGTATTCCATCTTTTGGTGCACTGAGTTTAACATTTAAGTTTTGTGTCTGTTTTTAGCTTCATTTGGTGCACTTTGGTTGGTTGTGGAAAGTGGAAACAAGGGCATAATACATATATATCATCAAAGAATATTAACTTGTTTCTCCAAAAAACGAAGGATCCACACCCTTCTCTGACTTTTCATTATCCTCTATATTTTCTTTAATAAATTGATGTATAATGTTCATGCATGTGCGTAGATCAAAATGCAAGGCAGTTAACTCTAATTACTTCTATATTTTGTAGAATCATTATGTCATTTTTCTCCACAAATACAATAAAGTTATTCTTACTTGTCCACAAATTGGAATTATGATTCTTTCTCGTGCTGACATTGGAGGATCAACTCAAATGAAGTTAGGACAAAGCAAATTTAAAACACTGTACTCTTTAAAAAATTTGAAAATTTTAAGAAACGAATAATATGAAAATCTCATTGAATATTAATAAACTTAGCTCATAATATTTATAATCATTAAATCTTTTGCCCGGATTAATTTCGGTCTACGATGTCTTATAACATAGATCTCTCTCTCAAACAGTAGCAAAATGATATGTTATTTGGTTGAGAATCCTCAGATTTGTCCATTTCAATAAAATGACTCGAGAATAATTTCACACTATCTTCAACTACCGGGTCATGTGCCATCCTCGTGCTTCATTTTTTGGATCAAAATTTGGACCATTTTTTACCTTTGAATTTGTGGACTAAAGTCAGCTAGGCAGCAAGCTGAAATTTCGTTCATGCATTGCTGCCTCAATCCAGCCTACACACAACACTTGCAACCAATGCCCACACCCAAATTATATTGCCTTCTGTCCTCCACTAGTGGTTAATGCTGCCCATGGTGTCCAGAAATCCAACCACATACCATTAGCCAACTTTGCCCATGCAGTGCTGTCATCAAGTAAATCCCATAATGCATGGCTTCCGTCCCACCGAATACGCGCATTTCCCATACATCCGCTCAATCTCCACACACACCTTGGCCAAATGTGTCAAAAAGGGTCAACATACCTTTCCCACCAAAAGAATCCGACGTTCTCGTTGGATAGACCAACAAAATGCCTTTGTAATCGATTCTCAATTCTGCCAATGGAAACACATGGCTCCTAACTGGCCATTGCTGGGTATCCGTCCCATGTCTTGGGAAGTCCAACAAATTAGTCCAAATTAAAGAGGTCTAATGATAATTAATTTGGTGTAGCAATGACTTATGATGATAAATATGATTACACTTTGGTAGATGACTGCTGCTCTCTTTAGGATGCATGCCTTAAGTGTCTGCCTGCATCATCGGTCCGCCTGCCTCACTGTTCTCATATGCCCGCCTACAGCAGATAGACAACCATAATCCAGCTGCCATCAAATTAATCAAACAGGCGATCTATGGAACGACAGTCACCCACGTTCATTGGGAATATGAAACACCAGCAGTTGAGAAAGACGAAACGTTGCTCATTAATTCCTAATAACGAAGGAGATGAAAATGCACCCGCCATTAATGACCATTGAAGGCTACAGCTGCGGGTCATTCCTATAAATAGGAGATCAACCCTCCAGGTAAAGATAGAACATACATACTCAATATTGTTATTCTGCATATTTGAGTTAACCACATACTGATTATCATGCCGGAGTGGAGACGGGGGACAAAGCCCCACCACCTTTTGCAGGTCTCCACCACTGCTGCCACCGTACTCGGAGGAGAAGAAAACATATAATCATCAACTTCTATTCCAATTGTGATTAGAATAGGGTTTCCTTGCATGGGTGGAAATTGGAGAAGGAAAGTCCCATTAGGACTTTATTTGATGTCTTAATTAATATTATTAATTAAGGTATTGGAGATTAGTGTCCATGTGTGAGTGCATGAATGAGAGAACCCAACTCACCTAAAATAGAGAGAAAATCTAGAAGCAACACTATAGAAAATTCGCAAAATCTGGACAGTATGCACATCAGTAATCAAACTTTGATATCTCATTGCTTTGTGGTCCAATCGTCGTGACATTTGGACATCAAGTTCAAAACTCAGTGAAGATCAACCCAACGGTTAAGATCAAGATCCAAGTCGTATCAGAGCTTCGGTTATTGTTGCTTTGGGATTCTTGTGTTAAACGATGGAGGTTAATACAAGTAGAATGGTTACTCTGAATGATTCAAATTATCATATTTGGAAAGGAAAGATGGGAGATCTTCTTTATGTGAAGAACTATTATCAACCAGTATTTTTCTAGGAAAAACCTGATAATAAGACTATCGATGAGTGGAACTTGCTTCATCGACAAGTATGTGGTTATATTAGGCAATGTGTGAATGATAATGTGTTGAACCATATCAATGAAAAATTCATGCACGTAGTTTGTGGAGTAAGCTTGAGCAATTGTATGCTCGAAAGACTGGGAATAATAAACTGTTTTTTATCAAACAAATGATGGCTTTGAGGTATGAGGATGGAATTCCTTTGACAGACCATCTCAATGCATTCCAGGGTATTATTAATCAGTTGGCTGCAATGGGTATCGAATTTGAAGATGAGATACAAGGATTGTGGCTTCTTAGGAAATGTTTAGAACGTCATTATCTAACTCAGCCCCAAATGGTGTGATTACAATAGATTTAGCCAAAAGTAGTCTCTTGAATAAAGAGATGAGAAGAAAGACACATGGGTACTTTTCATAATCAGATGCTTTGGTTGTTGAGAATAGGGAGAGAAGTTAGGGCCGAGATCCAAAGAACAGAGATATGAACAGAGACACGTCTAACAAGTATGCCAATGTTGAGTGTATCATTGTGGTAAAAAAGGGCACATCAAGAAGTTTTGCCAACAGTTAAAGAAAGACAACAAAAATGAGAAAGGTAAAGAAAATATGAAAGATGAGGATTCCGATGTTGATCGAGCTTCTACCATTGCAGATGATTTCTATATCGTCTACAATGATGATGTTACCAATTTAGCTTGTCATAAGACTTCTTGGGTGGTTGACAGTGGTGCTTCCTTTCACGTTACATATCAGAAAAAATTCTTCACATTTTATACACTCGGTGACTGCAGAGCTATAAAGATAAGAAATGGTTGCTTGGCAAAAGTTCTGGGTATTGGAGATGTAAGGTTGGAAACCAACAATGGCATAAGACTGATTCTCAAAGATGTAAAGCATGTTCTTGACATGCGATGGAGTTTTATTTCTATCGGTAGACCTGATGACGAGGGGTATTACAACTCTTTCGGTAATGATAAGTGGAAACTTACAAAAGTGCTATGGTTGTGGCCAGTGGTAGAAAATATTTACTGGTTGAAGGAAAATCTCTCTAAAGACATTGTTACTGCAGTAGAAAATGATAGCGCAGTTGACTTTAGTTACAATAGACCAACCCAAAAGGGTGTAAAGAGAAGTAAACCGCTAGTCAAAAAAGAAATTTGGATTTGGAATGAAGAGTGTAGAGTTAAAAAAATATGCTTGTTGCTTGATAAAGAAGCAAAAGAAAGTTACCTTCAAGTGTCCCACCGTAAACATTCATGTACAGTTTGGGAGAGAGGATAATAGACACAAGTAGTTGCCAATCCGAGAAATTTCAACAACTGTTCATCTAAAGCGGCTACGATAGATGGACAATCTTCCACGTGTTACTCTCCTGATAACTATGGATTAGTTATTGATGGAGGAGAGTCAAATATTTATAGAGAAACTTCTAAAGAAGTTGTAAAAGATGAACACAAAGAAGAATTGGTTAGTGTATTGCCAATGTGGGATAACCTTGATGTTTGCCATCCCATCACATCATAGGGATGACGAGTCCTTTCACGATATGAGACGTGAGGCAGATTTTTTGAGTATCCGCCCCATGTCTTGGGATAGATCAAAGGTCCAAGTCCAACAAATTAGTCCAAATTAAAGAGGCCTAATGATAATTAATTTGGTGTAGCAAAGACTTATATTCCAATTGTGATTAGTATATGGTTTCCTTTTATGGGTGGAAATTGGAAAAAGAAAGTCCCATTATGACTTTATTTGATGCCTTAATTAACATTATAAATTAAGGCATTGTGTTTTAGTATCCATGTGTGAGTATATGAAGGAGAGAACCCAACTCGCCTAAAATATAGAGAAAATTCAAGAGCAATACTATAGCAAATTCGTAGAATCTGGACAGTCTGCGTAACAATAATCAAATGTTGATATCTCAGTGCTCCGTGTTCCGATCGTCTTAAAATTTGGAAAGCAAGTTCACAACTTATTAAAGATCAAATCCAACGATTAAGAAACGATTATTTTGGAAAGAATTATTAACTGAACAGTGACGAATTTGGTGAGATACTTTGGTTTTTTTTAAGTAGTGTTTCCCAAGAACTTGTTCTTGAGAGAGTTTTGATTGGGTATATTGTTAGTATTGCTTTTGAAGAGTTCTGTCTTTGATAGACGATGATTATTTGTATGCCAAGAACGGTTTAGGTCAGGACGATTTGGTGTACCTCTAGTGGTATCTAGGGAATAACATTGTACCTATTATTGTTGATTATAGTGGAAGATTAATTAGAGTTGGGTTGTAGACGTAGGCCACGTTATTGTGTCATTTATTTCACACATTATTTAGTTTGGTTATGATCTATTTAATTAATTCCGATTAAGTTTACACAAGAAATAGGAAATCTTTATTCCGCTGCTTTGTTCATAATATATTGTGTTCGATATTTATTGGATATTGGTTGAATTTCCCCAATAGCCACCAACTTTGCTACAAAAAATCAAGTGCCTTTACAACCTAATCAACTCATATTATAGATATTACCTGAACATCACAGTCAATTCTATCCATATGCAACATTTAACGCTACAATGGATTCACCCGTGTCAATACTTCTTCTAAAGACTTCATATTCTTCAACCATTAACACATTCACCTTATCTTTCTTTGGACAGTCTCAAGCATGATGAAGCCCGTTGCAAATGAAGCAACCATTGTAATTCTTCACTTTCTTTCGAAGTGAATCACTTCCCATCTTTTGAAGATGATTCATTCCTGTTTTTCCCATCATAGTGCTTCATCATGGATGATGAGTCACTACCCAAACGCAACTTAACTAAACCATCAGCCCTAGTAATTGCTGAAGGTAAGTCTTTCACTCACTGCCTTTGCAAATTAGCTTGTGCCCATGTATGTATTGAAAGTATCTGCAACATAAAAGAAAGTGTTAGAAGAAGCAGAGAAGTAAGACAGAAGCAGAGAAGTAAGACAGTAAATACTAGAGCACGAATTCGTTGAATTGTAGAAATTTTGTCAAAAACTTGTTAGAGTGTGTTTGGAAGGACTTTTTTGAAATTTAAAAGCACTTTTTAAACAACAAAAGTACTTTTTGTTATATTTATTGTTGTTTGGCTAAAGTCAATAAGTACTTTTTGACTGAAAAACAGCTTAAAAAATTATTTTAGAAAAGTCTAAATTTTAAGCTTCTCTAAAAAGCTCTAATTGAGCTTTTACGAGGAGTTACAATTAACATTTAATGAAACTTAAAAGTTGACAAAATTAATTACCATTAATATATGAAAAAAATATTAATTTATTTGCCGCTTTAATTACTTATATCAAATTGTCACTTTATATATTTATATAAAGTGAAAAATATATGTTGGCGTTTTAAATAATATAATACAAATTAAACATTGTAGGTTTGATTTAAATAAATTAATTTTAAGTAATATGATATATACTAAGATAATTATGTTATCATAATTTAATTAAGATATTAATTTTAATAATAATTGTAATATGTGAAAAAATATTATTTATTATAAAATATAATATTAGATAAATATTAATTAATTATTGTTTAATCCAATAAATATAAAGTTTATACAAAAACACTTTTATAATTAATATTCACAGCGTTTTTTAGATTAACAGCCAAACAATGGCTTTTTTGCACAAATGGTCCCTATCTTTGTACTTACTGCGAGTTGAGGACCTATTGTTTTATTTTTAGTAGTTTAGCCCATATTTCAAATATTTTTGGCGACAATGGTCATTTCCATCCAATTCTGTCATGTTTAAACGGTAGTTCATCACGTGCATTACAAACACTTCATTTCTTGATGGCATTTTTGCCATTCCACTATTGTGACTCTTTTCCACGTATGTTGGTTGCTAGCTTTTTCTCTATATTTTTTATTATATGTGTATATAAATATGCATATGTATGTAGTTGTGGGAGACTTGTTTTGTCAGAAAATTTTCTTTCTTTGCACAGATGGATCCCCATTTTTGTAATTGTGGCTTGCCAATTGAGCTGAAGACATCGTGTACATATGCTAATCCCTATAGAAGGTTTCATACATATCCAAGAAGACGCGTGCTTCACTCTAGAACAATTTTTTATGTTTGTGGCTAAAACTTCATGTTTTGCCTTATTTTTGTTTTTGTTTTTGTTGTTCTTGTACATGAAACAGGTGAGTGTAGATTTTTCAGTTGGTGCAACCCACCCATGTGCATTAGATCAACACAAATAATCCCTGGCTTGCTTAGGTTGAAGAATAAGTACGAAGAAGCAATGAAGATCCTAAAAAATGAGAAGAGATGTGTATGAAAAATGTGGGTGTTTTGGTTTTTATGTGGCGTTATTACAATGTTCGTATTGCAGTCTTAATAGTGAACTATATAGATTGTAGAAAATTTTTCTATGTTGGCGTTGTATTTTTTAGTTTACTATATGGTGCAAGATCCCCAAATGGAAAAAATGGTTTTTGGTTTTTTGGCACCTTCGGTCCCTATCTTTTGGAATGTTTAGCATGGTCGATCCTTATTTTATACATTGTCTAATATGGATGATCCTAATAATTTGGTTTTTTTGGCACATTTGGTCCCTATCGTATTACATTTTTTGGCAGGATTGGTCCCCATATTGATGTAAAACAAAATAACTTGGTCGAAATGAGCAACACATTATAATCAACAAAAAATTTCACAATGAAAACGAACAGACTGCAATTGTTTCATATCTGCAAATTACACCAAAGGGAGACACTTACAACACTCATAGAAATCACAAAATCCAAAAAATTAAAACAAGACAATAGTAAATACCAATGTTCAGAAAATTGGACCGACTATCGACTCGAAAAAGGCAACGGGTCAAGGGTCAAAAGGTCGAACCGGGTTGAACCAAGGTCGAGCCAGTTTCAATTAAAAAATTAAAAATTAATCTAAAAATCTCATAAAATTTCTAAAAATAAGTTATTTTTAAATAAACCAACATTTATAAATAAAATTACTCACAAAACTTGGGTTAAAATAGAATTTTCATAAATTTCAATTAAAAAATTAAAAAATAATCCCCCAAAAAATCCGATTTTCATTAAAATCGGACCGGTTCAACCGGTTTTTACCGGCCCCGATTTTCGGTCTGATTTTTTTAAAGTCGGTTAAATAGGTAAACTGGACCGATTTTGTGGCCAGTTCCATGGTTGAACCGGCTGGTCTGGTCCAATTTCCTAAACATTGGTAAATACAAAATGTGTCTGTTGCATTGATAATGAAGAAACCAAGAAGAGAGATGTCAAAACAAAAAGGTTATTCATATCTTCTTCTTTTTCAATTGATGTCAAGAAGTTGGAGCTGGTGGTTCTGCACCTTTGCATGTCCTTTTGTTATGACCATGCTACCCACATTTTTTGCATCGAATTTTCAAATCAACCCTGCTCACACTCTCTATTTGGGACTGTGGCACTTCTCCAGACTCTTTCCTTATTATTTTCTTAGGCCACACAGTCTTCTTCTGAGTATGGACATGAGGTGTCAATGGGTGCTGACCTGCATTGGGCCATAATTTAGGACCAAGCATTGGAGAAATTGAAGATGAATATGTCTTCAAATAGGCTTCCTTCTTGTAACAACTAGCCACATAATCCATTACATTTGCTTGCATTCCCCTTGAAGACAAAGATGCCATTACATGGACAAAATTTAGTCCATTTAGTTGCCAACTTCTGCAAGAGCATGTCTTAGAGGATAAGGCCACTGCATGTACACCTCCATGCATATCTCTTACCTCAAACTTCATGTTCCCACAATATGTTGCAATATGATTGCCACTTAGTTTGAAAATTTTCATTATCCTAGGTCCCACCTAGTGGCTCCATCTTTCACGACATTCTAGTTTGGCCACTATTCTACTCATTAAGTACACTCTGATATGCTCCAACATGCTCAGTATTGGCTTCTCCCTAGCTGCAAGAATGGCGTTATTGAAAGCATCGCAAACATTGTTTAGCAGCCTATCACAATCACTACATTTTTTAAAATGAGACTTACTCCATTGACTGGCTGGCTTACCAGAGAGCCAATCATACACCCATCCGTCCAACTCTATCATCTTATTCATCTCAGTCTGCCATTTCGCAATTGTCGTAGCCTTTGCTGCATGCCATAGATAATTTTTGAGAGCCAATCATTTATGGTCACACTGAAGTTATTGTACAGATGCCTCACACATGTTCTGTGTTCTGAATATTCAAACAAGCTTTCAATTACTTGAACTAATCCTTTCTTCTTATCTGAGATGAAGGTCTATCCACGCGAATTGACAATCCCTACATTATAACTCAATAACTCCAGAAACCATGTCCAGTTTTCTCTGTTTTATTTCTCCACAATTGCATAAGCAATTGGATACATCCTATTGTTTCCATCAACTCCCACTGCACAAAGCAACTGCCCACCAACTTCAGTCTTCAAAAAACATCCATATAGTCCTATCACCCGTCTACACCCATTTTTGAAACCCTATTTCAATGCTCCTAAACAAACATACAATCTATTAAATTCAGGATCATGACCCTCTACTTGGACTATAGAACCTACATTACTGGCCTTCAAGGCTTGGCAGTAATCCCAAAGTATTTTATATTGCTCACTTACTGTACATCTAATCTTGTCAAAATACTTATTCCTCGTTCTGTAAAACTACCAAATTGAAACATCTCCCAAGCATTCTTGTTTCATCCTATCACTAAATCTACTCAATGACCAATTTGGATCAGACCTGAACACTCATGCGTATCTATTTGAAAAATAACTTGAATTCACCCTGTGGTTCTTGAACACCATACTACATGTATGTTATTATTTGTATGTTTTGATTTCGAAGCTCATATTGTCTTCACGTTTCTTACCAAAAAGAACCCATGGGCATGGCTCTATACACTTAGCTCTCAATCTGTTGTTGTCATTTTTCTTGAATCTGATGTCCCTATGTGTCATTACATCATGCTCAGTCACAGATTGCTTCAATATCTTCTTACTCTTAAACACTTGACCTAAAAAACAAAAATATTTGGGAAATGAAAAAATGGATATGACAACACATATAATGCGACATAAGATATGGACTCTGCCAAGAATGAATAGAATAGGTCATTATGTTGCAAAACATTATAGAAGATAGGGACCATGTCTGCCAATCATAAGTAAATGATAGGTCCTTATCTTGCACAACATTACAAAAGATAGGGACCATGTCTGCCAAGAAAAATGAAGTTTTACATACCAACTCCGAAGCTTGGATTTTTCATCTCTGTATGTTGGTTGAATGTATATTGCCTCCTTGTTGGAGCAGTGTTACCTACTTCGTCATGATTTCCAAGACTTTGTAGCTCATCTGATTCTCCATAGTCATTGTCATCCGCATTGCCTTGCTGGCCAGCCATATCATCCATTCCAAGATCCACATTTGCAGCAGAAGGTTAAGGATCTTGTGTTGGTATAGGTTCTTCTTCAAACTCAAAGTCTGAGTCCACAAACCCTTCTTGCAATCCCTCAGTCTGAACCTCATGCTCTTCAGACTCATTTGCAAGTTGAGTGTCTTCTTCATTGTTCATCCTAAATCCATCTTCCCAATTGTTCCAAATATTTTCTTGATGGCTGTCCAAAAATGTTTTCCATTCAACCTCTATGTTACAGTCTGCATTTGCTGAGAATTCTGGAACATATTCACCTTTAGGTAATCCATCATTGTCCAACTGCCCATCAACTCCAGCATTGTCATTTTCACATTTATCCCCACCATTATCAATTTCATCTTCAAAATTATCAACTCCAGCATTGTCACTCTTATCCCCAACATTATCAACTCCAGCAATGTCATTTTTATCCCCATCGACCAATATCACTTCCTTACTCCCCTCTACCAAGTCTTTCCACATTGTTACCTTCAATCTTCACTGTATCATCAGGAACATCACTCTCTACATTATCATCAGGAACATCACTTTCACTGCTCGAAGTTCGATAATTTATACCAAATTCACACTAGTTGAGGACCTATGCCTCTTGCTTATACTACTCATGTCACCTTCCTCTTGTTTAGACTTCCGCTTCTCTGTTTTTGCTTTACATTGCAACTTGGAAAGATTCAACCTAGGTAGTTCTTTTTCTTTTATAGGATCCATGATGACAAGTCCCTTCCTCACATTGCTATTGTCTGGTGTTGGTGGTTGAGGTGGTATTAGAATTGACCAGTCCCATTCCAATTCATAAGTTCATGAAGGAGGCACGAGATAGATGTCAACTTAAGTAGCTCCATTTCTATCCTTCAACAACATGGCAATGTCTATGTTGCTACGTATTCTAACCAACCCTTCCAGTAGTGAGAACTTTTATTTCTTATACAGAAAACCCCATTGATAGATCAAGTTCTACATCTTCTACAAGTTTGTCCAACAGCTTGTCTATTCAAACTGCATAATCCATGTAGTCGACGTCCCCATGTTCATAAACCAAGTAATTGGACTTGGTGAACATGATACTTCCATGATGAATCTTCACAGTAAAGTATGGTGAATCCTTATCTGTATGCAATAAAAAAAACTAAATTTGTTACATTACAAACATAAACTACAAATTGTGAACCAATTTGGTACATTACAAACAGAAACTACAAAATTTTCAAACACATTGGGCAAACGAATACAATCTTCAAGCATTACTAATTTTTTGGGAATCTTCAAAATACTAATCGTATAGAGATGCTTGTTCGTTATAAAGTCAGAATCTTGTTCTTGGGATTTCATTTGCTTCCATGTTTGAAAAAGAATTCACTGTGAAAACAAAAAATTTGCAAACTCAATAACACCGTTCAACATTTGATTGATCAAAACGTCTCCAAATGTACACTAAATCCAAAAATTATACAATATACACTATATTACTTATTTGTTCTTCATCAGTCGCTGGTATTTCGTCGAAAATGCAAAGAGTTTGTTCAATGTCTATAATTTTCGGACAACAAAGGATTTGTTTCACTATTTGAGCAAAAAAAATTTCCAAATGCAATGGGTTTTCAATTTTTTCAAACGTCTCTTGATTTTCATTAGGAAAGAGTCACAATAGTGGAATGGTAGAAATGCCCTCAAGAAATGAAGTGTTTGTAATGCACGCGATGAATTACCGTTTAAACATGACGGAATTGGACAGAAATGACCATTGTCTCCAAAAACATTTGAAATAGAGGCTAAACTGCTACAAATGAAACGATTGATCCTCAACCCCGTAGTAAGTGCAAAAGATAGGAACCATTTGTGCAAAAAACCGCCAAACAATCAACATATATTTAACAAAAGTTATGCTACCAAAAATTTTACCACCAAAAGTTATACTCACAATAACTGTGTCAAACATATTCTTAATATAAAATGCAATTAGCCATTTATCTTCAATTAAATCAAAGTCATCACAATAAATGTGTCTACTATTATAATAATTGATAATAACCTTGTCGCATTCTTTATTTCTTCACAAGAATGCAACAAAAAATACGTTGAATTCTATCTATAACCCATTTCAGTTACCAATGTTTGGCATGCTCAGCCATTTACTACACATAAACTAGAAAATACTTATTTACGTGCCGGAAGGTACCAATGAAATCAACATGTCTAATCTTAACTAAATTTGATTTTTTAAAATATATTTTAAGTTATCTTTCACAACTAAATTGAAAATATGACAAACGCAATGCACACGGAATAGTTAAGCATCAAAGTTAGGTTGAACTTCTCTAATTAATTTATCAAAGACAGTTTTATTCACATTAGCATTGTCAAAAGTGAAACTACGTGATGATAAAAGTTTTTCTCCTTCTCCGAGTGCGGTGGTGATAGTGGCGGAGTTCTGCAAAAAAGTAGCGGAGTTTTTGTCCTCCATGCCCACTTCAGTGTGATAATCATTATATGATGAAGTATTATTATGAATAGCTATGTAAAAATGTGAGCATTGCCTTTTTTACCTAGGGAATTAACCTCTATTTATAGGGGTTATCATGAGTGACAGTTATAATTGTCTTTAACTATCTTTAATAACGAGTACCCCTTTACTTTCCTCATTAATCGGAGTTGTTGACATCCGATCTAACTTATCACTATCACCTAAGGACCTCCTCCCTAAAGGAGAGACGTCCTACCCACTCCCAATAGGGAAGTCCTATATAACTTCCACGAAGAGGGGCACTATCGCCCGTGACGTCCTACTTCAATATATTAGGTCTTAGCTCGATATCTCAGGTCCTATCTAACCCCTACGAAGAGATACACTATCGTCTAGGAGGTCCTACCTTGTAACGCCCCAGATTTTCTCAACTCGGAGGGTCACTAAAATAATCTCTAAAATTTTATTTGACGACTCTAAATAATATTTCCCATGCCCTTGAAGGGTTTTAAAATTTTAATTGTTGCGGAAAAAAGACAAGCGTGCAAGGGAAAATGAATTTCCTTCAAAATTTCATAGTTTTGTCTATACCGTGATAGATATCGCCACAATTTATTAGACCATCCAAATGAACTCAAAAATATGAAATTTAAACTGTAGATACTTGGGACTCAGATACTACAACATGTAAAAATTTCAAACTTTAGCTACGCGCCATTTGGTAGGCGAAAAATATAGCCAAAGATTCTTGAAAAACATTCCTGGTACCTTAAGGCAGCCCGCTCAAACGTCCAAAATAAATTCATCCGATGGAGTTTTTAAGTGATTCCAATTTCATTATTAGAACACATATAGGGCTTTACATAGAAACTAAATTCACTCAAAAACTTCAACCGTAGAAAAAAGTTATGATTTTTCGAAAAGGGGACATTAAGCTGAAAAGTTTGAAAATAAATCTAAGACATTTCCAATTTAAAACTTTGAACGGCAATTAAACCAACATCTTGTCTTCCGTACATATTACATAATTAAATACTGAATCAAATACTTAAAATAAGTAATTACACCATAATTGACTCCATCATTTCGATGTCTAAACATAAACTATATAAGACTTTTCATGACAAGCTCATTAGTCTACCGCCACCGCATCAACGCCGATCGCCTCAATCAAAAAAATTATTCGTTTGGGGTGAGTATTTTATAAGAAACACTCAGTAGCAATACTTATGACATGTGGAAAATTTTACTTAAACATGAATTCGACATGCCATGATTTTTGAAACGTACATCATATCATAAAAAATGGTAGCCGGCACCACATAACATCATCATCATCATCATCATACGTGATTTCTTTCAATCACAAACATGTTAAAGTGATTACTTTTAATCACTATCATAAGTTCCTTCATAAATAAGTTTGCATGACATTCAAATAACATCATAATTTTTCCAAAACATCATTTAAAATTTCAGTAAAAACATTAAGTAAAACTACCTTGTAAACGAGTTTTCGGTTGAGGATTTGATGAAGAAAATGTTTCGCAGCTTTCCAAAACCTAAAATCGAACACTATATAAATATATATGTATATAGGAAACTTTTGTGAATTAAAAATCAAGGTTAAGAACCTTCACTTTGGTCGAAAACCGAACCGAAAGTGAGGGAGAAAAGTCGGAAATTTGGGACCGGACAAATGTAGAAATATGGGACTGTTATTTCGGACGAAAATTCTTAGGGAGGAAGGAAGGTTTTGTTTAACTTATGGACTGGTTTCGGGCTGCAGTGTGGACGAAATTGAGGTGATAAAATTGGAGTGTTAAAGGAATTAAAAGCTAGAACTTATGGCTTATTGTGGGGACCGAAAACTAGAGTGCACATGGAGAAATTTCTCGGACTTCTTGTCACTGATTTATGGGGCTCAATTGGGACTTGAGGGGCGAATTATGTAGGTAAAATGGGAGCTAAACAATTTGATTTGGTGGCTGAAACAATGAGGGAAAATCTGGGACTTAAGGGGCCGAAAATCTGGAGATAAAGGAGCACTTAGTGAGCGCTTTTTCGGTAGTTTTCATGGGGCGCTTATTTGAAACTTTAGTGGGTTAAAATGGTGGATCAATGAGACCGAGGTGCGATTTTCTTGAGGTGAAAAGGAAGGGGTTTGGCTGAGTTTTGAAATGGTTTGAGTAGTGGAGATCATGGGGGCCGAAAATGTGGTTGTGGGGAAGTTAGGAAGGCAGTTTTTCATCAAGGTTTAGGGGCTGTTTGGGAATGTTTTTTGGCAAGGAATAAAGGTCTGTTTGGAGGTGTTTTTCTGGCAAGAATAAGGGGCTATTTGGTGTTAATTACGACGAAACTTTTTTGTGCTAAAAGCTTACTAATTTTGGCATCAAAAGGGGGAGGTTTCCTTTGCTGAAAATTTGACTAACATAGGCCGAAATCGGTGTTAAAAATCTTTCCTTAGTATTTAATTTAAACAGTTAGCTTAAATTAAATCAACAAATTAAACCAAGGACATTTATTCGATATAAGAAAATTTAACGAAGCTCGGTGATAAAATCATACTTCTTTTTCGTCAAATAAAAATTTAAAGCAAACGCGCGCAACATTTAACGTCACTAAAAAAAATATTTTAATATGTACTAGGGGTTCGTGGTGGCGCCGAAAGTAAAAATTTTATTTACTTGAAATTAAAAACTGAAAAATATCCGGTTGTTACATACCTCAATATATCAGATCCTACATCGATATCTCAGGTCACCCTACGAAGTAGGACGTCCTCGTCCAGGAGGTCCTACCTATACACCTCAGGTTGTATCGCAATCGTCTACAGTTACCAGAAGATCACATCTATTAGGTGTCAGATTGTCAGGCCGACCGTTTGTTAGTCGTAATTAATATAGATGTCACCTCGCATTTAATAACCTAAAAGAGAAGGTCTTGTAAGCATTTAATGCCTAGTTTGGCATTAAATACAAATAATCATTACACATCTCTTATAAATAGGAGACTTAAATGTCCCAACAAAGGACATTCAATGGCTGATAATAAACAATATACTCGAAAAGAGCTTACAAGTACATCTTCTGTTACAATTTCTCGTATCTAGTTCAATTAGGCCACGTCTGACCTCAATCCTTAACATTAAGTTGGCTTGGAAAGTGCCACATCATTTTCCAACGTCAATAGTTTGGTGTTAGAAGGAGGGGCTCTTCCAAAAAAGTTCTCTATATTCCAAAAACTTACCAAAAGATCAACATTTGATCTCCACAAAGTGAATATCACCCATTACTCATAAAACATTTTCTCTCTAAAACACCTTCAACATGAGTCATAGCCATGACTCAAGAACTCACAACCACTAAAGAACGAAGAGTCAACATATTGATCTCTAACCAGGCATTCGTCGAAGACATTCAAGAAACCTTAGCTCCAGCCCATGCCCCCCGAAAGGGAAGCAGTCCTACAAAATCTGGAGTACCTAACTTACATTATTGAATGGCTTGAAAATAATCGAGCCACCTTTAGATGCATCTCAAACTCACAAGCAGTCGCCAACTCAGAACCGACCTAAAGATCGCTGGGCTAAACAACGCTTAGTCGAGCTGGAGGCTAAGCAAAAAACATCCTTGAAGACACAAAATACCCTCGTTGACACCGTAGCTCGACTCGCTTAGAGAGTATCATGATCAAAAGAATCGCGAAATCAAAATGATCATCAACTGACTTGACCATGCTTACCACCCCAGAATTCAACTTCACCAGGATGGACAAAATCATCAATCGTCTAATTTTTTTAAGGATGGTAGGGTTCTCCCAAACAGTGCAGAGGCCAAGAAATCATCAAAAACATCCTATTTAAAAGAAGCTTTTCACTTCTACTACTCAAGTGTTTAAGGAAAAATGAAGTGTAAATACGCCCTCAGCAAAGTTCAAGAAGGAGTGTGTGGCAATCACGCTGTGGTGCAATCACTAGCACACAAAACTTTGAGGTAGGGATACTTTTAGCCATTACTAAATAAGAACTCTATCGAGTTTGTCCAAAAATGTGACAAGTACTAGAGGTTTGCCCCCGTCACCAGATCTCTCCCAAAAGAGCTGACCTCAAACCTCAGCCTATGGCCTTTTTTCAAAATGAAAGATGGATCTAATCGGTCCAATGCCCACGGGAAAAGACATCACCAAATTCTCCATAGTCGATGTTGACTACTTTACCAATTGAGCGGAAGCAGAATCATTAACCAAGATAAACAAAACAGAAGAGCACAGACTTTATCTAGAAATCGATCATAAGTAAATTTAGAATCCCTTACTCAATCATTACAAATAATAGTAGGCAATTTGACAATGCCAGGTTGAGGTCGTTCTATGAAGAACTGAAAATCATCAAACACACACTGAAGATGCGATTGTATGAACTCAAGGGTACCTGGGCAGAAGAACTTTCGAATATACTTTAGTCTTATTGCACAACTTGCCGCTCTAGCATGGAAGAGACACTTTTTTCACTAACCTTCGGAGTAGAGCCCAAAATTGAGAAGGTCCTTACAAAAATTACTACAAGAAAATGAAAGGCAGGGACACTTACTCTGAATTGGGAATGTCCTTAAAAAATTACCACAATTTTGAAGAATGGGGCTTACAAGCTCCAGAACATGGAGGGCTTCCCACTGCGCACTCCTAGAATGGCTACAAAGTTAGTAAAACTAACCAATGTCCGAACTGAGAATGTGACCAAGGTCACAAACCTTTGGACAAAAAGGTTCCATAGAGCTCAGGACCCACGTCAGACAGCGTAAGTACTGCACTACCGTCATCAGCTCAAAAAGCCAACGTTCGAACTGAGGATGTGACAAAAGCCACAAAACTCTGGACACATATCCCACAGAGCTCAGACCCATGTCAATCAGTATAAGTACTGTGCTGCCGACATCAGCTCAAAAAGCCAACGTCCGAACTGAGGATGTGACCAAGGTCATAAACCTCTGGATACAAAGGTCCCACAGAGCTCGGACCTATGTCAATTAGCATAATTGTTGTGCTACTGACATCAGTTCAAAAAGCCATCGTCTGAACAGAGGATGTGACCAAGGTCACAAACTTCTGGACATAAAATTCCTACGCAGCTCAGACCTAGGTCAATCAACATAAGTACTGTGCTGCCGACATCAGTTCAAAGGTCCTACTTATACACCTCAGATCGTACTGTAATCGTCTACATTCACCAGAAGATCACATGTGACAGGTGTCAAATGTCAGGTTAGCCGTCTGTCAATTGTAATTAATACAGATGTTACCTCACATTTAATACCCTAAAAGAGAATGTCTTGTAAGCATTTAATGCCTAGCTTAGCATTAAATGTAAATAATCATTACACATCTCCTATAAATATGAGACTTAAATGTCCCAACAGCAGACATTCAATGGTTGATAATAAACAACATACTTGAAAAGAGCTTACACATACGTCTTCTATTACAATTTCTTGTATCTAGTTCAATTCGGCTACGTCCGACCTTAATCCTTGAGATTAAGTAGGCTGGAAAAGTGCCATGTCATTTTCCAACGCCAAGAGGAGTTAAAGAGACGTTATAACTTCTCAATCGTTAGTAGTAACTGTCACTTAGTAGATGGTAGGTTTTAGTGAGTCAACAACGGTTGGACCACCGTCATCCAGATCCAAGGAACGAGATATGAGACCATCAGGGTGGGCAAGCCGATGAGGTGGGCATCCCAGGACGCGTTACCATTGGTAGACAACATATAGTAACTGTCGTCGTTTTTATCATCATAATTCCATCTACTTTTTATTGACTATCGTCAATGGAGTAGAAATAATCTTTCGCACTTGCTACTCTCTAACCTTTTCAGTTTTCTAGTACGATGAATAATTATTTGTATGTTGTGTGCTATAAATGTGTATAGCTCCCAGCCAATATTGTGACAGTGAAGTAGTTCGTAAAAATATGTACATGTAATGTGGATGAAGGGTGGGGCGGGTGTGCGCCCGCTCTTCGTTTGAGCGGACGGACGTACGCCAGCCCCTTGGTTGGGCGGAGCGGGTGTTTACTCGTCCTTTTGGTGGGATTGGGCAGGGCGAGCGTTCACCCGCCCCTTTTGGTGGAAAGGAAGGACATTCGCCTGTCCCTAGGCGTGGGTCTCCCCATGCCTCACGTGGTGTGGGCCTATGCCTGACCCTCTGCATAGGTTTTTCATTTCATTTTGTGTTCTCGTTCCATTGGAATTTTGTTTATTTGAACTAAAGTTCATCATCTTATTTTTAAATGAAGGCTCTTTGCCCTTATTTTTTTTAACCAAGGCTCGTCACCTTGTTTGACTGTTGTAGTAGTTGAGAATGTTTGTGTAGCTTGGCTTACTCTTAAAAAAAAGATTGTAGTAAAAATAAGAAGTTACCACATGTCAGGTCTAGTAGGTGCATCAGGAATTTCCAGCATCGCTGATCCTTTCCTTAGTATCCTCATCATTTATCCGTCTTAGATTGTTCATTTTTTGCTTACCTTTGTCATCTCTGAGTGAGGCTCATCTCAAGTCTTCCTTTTGTTAGACTCAGGTTCCTTTTGATCTTTCACGCCTTTAGTAATGAAATATGCTTTCTCAGCATCCACATACTTATCACCATTCCTTAGTAACTCATGCATCGTATCCGGTGGGTTCTTGAAGAGTGACATCTTGAAAAGGTGACTGCTTCCACTCATTATGGCAGTGACTACAGTAAACATCTATAGATCCTTGATCCCTATGGTAGCCTATTAAACCGAGCAATGAAATCTTTCGCCACTGCCTCTTTGTCTTTGGTCAATTGCATCAATCCGATAACTGTCTTCTTTGCCCACTTGTCTTTGGAAAAGTATGCAGCAAACTGCTTAAAAAATCATCAAACGTGTATATGGATTTTGGAGGAAGGGTTGCCACATAATCCCTTGCCTCCTGCCTAAGTGTTGGTGGGAAGGTCTTGCACATAATAGCATCTAGGATGGCTCGTAACCTCATCAAATCAACAAAGGCCATGAGGTGATCAACAAGGCCAAAGGACCTGTCATACTTCTCCATCTTTGGCTGTTCAAAGTCTCGTGGTAAGGAAACAACCATCATTTCTGGGACAAAAAAATCTTCTTCCAATACCAAAGATTGTTGCCTGCCACTTTTCTTAGACATAGCCTCTCCTATTTTGAGACCCATCATAACTTTTAATCGTTGCTTGAGGCCTAACACTGGTGTCTCACCTAGCATAGGCGAAGCCATCCATGACGGTTGTCCCTAGAGTGGATTTGGTCCAAACATCAATGAATGAATGTGGGGTGCAAATGATAGAGTCAAAGAACCTGGGGCCAGCAGCAGGAGCCACTATTGGCGGTGTTTCTATTGCTGAAAAGTTTGGAGCCTGGGACAAGGCACCCAGTGGTTGATGGTCCCACCGGTAGAAGACTAGGAGCCTGAGATGGCTGAGAAACAACAGTGTTTTGATCTTAGAGTTGAGCCACCAAAGCTGCCACCCAAGCTTGCAGCACCGCAAGTTGAGTGACACGGGCACACTCTTGCTTCAGATGGTTAGTAGCGGCGTTGGACTCAGTGTCAACATCTCCGACAGGGCCTAGAAGGTCATTTACATTCTTCGATCTCTAGTTCAAGCCATGACTTTTTACGAATTTTCCACAGACGACGCCAATTGATGATAAGTTTTTCTCCTCATTCGAGTGCGGTGGTGATAGTGGCGAAGACCTACAAAAAGTGACGGGTCTTCTGTCCCCGTGTCCACTTTGATGTGATAATCAGTAGATGATGAAATGAATTATGAAAAATAGCTATGTAAAAATGTGAGAGTTGTCTTTTTTATTTGGGGTATTAACCTCTATTTATAGGAGTTATCATAAGTGACAATTATCACTGT
This sequence comes from Forsythia suspensa, assembly GCA_023638005.1. Lineage (NCBI taxonomy): Eukaryota > Viridiplantae > Streptophyta > Magnoliopsida > Lamiales > Oleaceae > Forsythia > Forsythia suspensa. Next base: position 28,742,410 of record CM042674.1, on the reverse strand, counting down.
CTTTAACTGTCTTTAATTACTGGTGTCCTTTTACTTTCTCCATTAATCAGAGTTAATGAAGGACGTTACAGCTTCTCAATCGTTAGTAGTAACTATTATTTAGTGGATGGTGGGTTTGAGTGAGTCAACAACGATTGGACCACCGCTATCCAGATCTAGGAGACAAGCTATAAGACCATCGGGACGGGCAAGCCGATGAGGCGGGCATGCCAGGACACGCCACCATTGATAAACAGCGTATAGCAACTGTCATCATTTCCATCATCACTGCGTATTTTATTATAAAAACCAAATTTGTTTATAATGGACACTGACACATAGAGCATACAGTTAGTATTGTAAGAATATTATATTAATCGACATACAATAATTATTTATGCATAATCCATTTTCTATCAATGTAATATGTTGTGACAATAAATTAACCTTTATGGTTAAAGGCTTGTTTGATAAAAAGCTGAAGCCAAAGTTAACAATGAATTTTAACCACACATTTCATTGTACCCACAACTTTTTACAATTTTTTAACCATACAATTTCATCAACTTTTGTCAATTTTCAAAAAATCCAATTTTAATTGAAATCAAAGACACCTAAACATCAGTCCACAAATAAGAGGTAAACGAAATGACACTAGTGATTTTTAAAATCATATATGACACACTTTCATTTTTTATTATATAGTTTCTAGGTTTCAGAACTAAATGTATTTCTAGAAGTAGGTTTATACATGTGTGGTCAAGTGTATGTTTTTTACTGTGCTAAGAGGCAACTCTGCATGTGCTCAATGCTTGACCATGCCTTATCGCATACTTTCATGCGAATAAACTTAGTTAAAAATACCTAAACATATTTGAGAGAAGAAAATAGAAGTCGGGTTTTTCCAAACCTCGTTTGTGTTTCTCGAGGCATTTCTTCCAAAGCCTATTAAGAATAGTTTCAATACTAAATTTTCAACTTATACGCTTTTTATAATACTAGTGGATATACGTGCAATGCACGTAAAGTATCTATAATAATGCACTTAATAGCATTATCGATATTTTTTCATAACATTTTAACTTCTTATGTAATATATTAGAGAAACTTTTCTAATCATAAAGCCATTAGGGGTAATTCTTAATCAGACGTGTAGAGCATATTAGGATGCCACTTATTGGGTGAACTATGCAATTTGAATTGTTGCATTGCTTCCTCTTATGTGAATATGGTGAGTGACATGTTGCAATGCAAACCAAGTTATCACTTGATTAGGCCATATGCTTACCAAAGATAGAGACATGTAGGTGAATATAACATGTATTATTTTGTAATGCTTTTTTATTTTTGAATGAGGTAAGACAAAATGTGATATTCATAAGGCCAAAAATAATAAAAGACAATACTGCTCAAAGGGAGAAACAATACAAATTAAATAGAAGATAGCTCAGGTCAAAGAGGAAACAATACAAATTCTAATTTGAAGTAGGAACATTACTATTTACTATATTAGTTGGACTTCAACTAAAGATAATGCCATTGCATACTTTAGAAAAGTGTCGACCATTTTTTCAATGAGAGCACGAACATATTCTTCAAAAGATTCTAGTTGTGGTAGACAAAAACATTCAACAATACAAAAGTTATCTTGTTGTTTTTGGCAACAAGATAATTTCTATGTTGTTGATTAAAGTAATAGTATGACACTTTCTGTGTGCATTACAATAAGTAGACAAGAGGCAAAATAATATAAAGAAAGACACCATAATATAGTCAAAAATCACTTGTTGCCAATAATGTCTTTGTCCAACATTTGGGTCATGGCTCATAAACACTGAAGTAATCATATTTGCTGGTTTGCACATGAGTTTGATACAATTTTTGTTTATCTTTTTGGTTTTGATCAAACTCGGTTGTTGGCAGAAACATAGCTCGCCAGACTGGAGTAGCAATATATTTACTCTTTTCTTTATTGGGGATTTCATTCATAGCAGTCAAAAGTTTTTTAACACAATTGCATTACGTGTTTGTAGCCATCTCTGGGATAGAGATACTGGATAAAGGATTAACACAACTTCATACTTGATTTGGCTGACACTTAGGTCTGTGATCAAAGCCTTTACATATAAGATGTAATTTTCATCGGTTGTGGTATATACAACTTGAAGAATATCTGGATTTGCATCCTACATAAATAAAAATATTATAATTAATAGTATTAGTATGTACGAAAGAAGGAGAAAACATATGGAGCTATTTTTGATTATTGTTCACACCTCTTGCAGTAAGCAAAAAATTCCCAGCAAGTTCACCGATGATGGTTGCATTGATGAAGCTAGTTAAATCCTTTAATTCCACGTAGGCACTAACCCTAATAATTAAACTGTAAAAACTATGTATAAGTAATATTAAATAACTAAAATAACATTGCAAAAAAAGATAATTGTTAGAGGCATTGAAAGGGATAAAAATATTTGAAAATAAATTAATTTACCTTGTTGTGCCCCTTGCCTGTGGGAACTTGCAATAAATGCACTCGTATACTTCATTGAAATTGACACTTGACACTTTGTTACAGTTGTTGCATGCCATGTACCACAGTGACTGTCTTAGAGGTATGATGATACTGGTAGTTGCTTTTACTTAGAATTTTTTTTGCTCAATCATCATAAGTAAAGACGAATTTATAAACAAAGTTATCTAAAGTAATAAGAAATAATGTAGGAAAAGGAATAAAGCCAAAAATGCATCTTTGATTGATTGAAATCTATAACATCAATAATTTACCACGAATAGCAGTCTTACATGTTTTGAATTTTTGTGTACATATTTTCTGCTAGAGCCAATAAGTTTGATGGTGAGAATCAAAGATAAGATTTCTTGGATATAATACCGTCCAGTCTTTCCATATAGTTATCAATCGTTGTATTTAATTATTATTGTGAAACAAATGGTTAGTAAAGAATTCATTTTCATGCAGTTATTTTAAAAAATTACCTCGAAATTACCAAAACGAAACCGTATAAAATCGATCGGTTTGATACAGAAAAAATCGAGCAGTATATAAAGAACAACCAAACCATACTTTCTCAATACGATTAATTGTGGTCTTGTTTGAAAGCAAATCTCACAAATAGGTGAAATTTCAAGAGATTTGATGTCGTTTAACAGAGACGAATTTGCAATCGTTTGAGAGATTTGCAGTCCTTTCAGAGACAATCTCGTGAGTGGATGAAATTTGGGAAGAATTAATTGTTATTGAGATATATGATTTTGTAATGGTGAAGAAAGAGATGAGTATGAGAGAGAGAGAGATCTGCAAATTTGGAGAAAGATGGGTTTAGAATGTTAACTGAGGTAAAACAAAACCAAAACAGAAAAAAAACAAAACAAAATAATTAACTGAAGCCAAAACCACGTCATTGTAGTCCCAAAATGTGAATATGAACTATAATAGTACCTAAGCCCATGCCTATTTTATTATATGTGATGTGATGATGTGATATTTGAAATAGGAACTATTATGAATAGTACCCAACTTTATGCATATTTTATTATAGTCTATGGATTGAAGTCTATGGATCTATGGATTACAGGAGGACCAACTCTTATGAATAGTGCTCTTATACATTGGCTCTTATAATCTATACTAATTCTAAAAGTCCCATAAAGGGAGAAATATTTTTGGACGATATTGCCCCTTAAATAACTTATAATTCCTAAAATCATCTTTTAATTAATATAATTTATTTTGACTTTAATTTAAACTATTTAATACTATATAAATATTGTATTTTGATCATTAAAAGTGATTTGTCTCTTTAAATTCTATTATATATTGTAATTAATGAAAATAAATAAAAATATACTAATAAAATTTTTAATATATTGAAATTATTATCTTTAATTGACTAATTCTAAAAGTCCCTTAAAGGGGAAACATTTTTGGACAATATTGCCCATCAAATAACTTATAATTCCTAAAATCATCTTTTAATTAATATAATTTATTTTGGCTTTAATTTAAACTATTTAATACTATATAAATATTGTATTTTGATCATTAAAAGTGATTTGTCTCTTTAAATTCCATTATATATTGTAATTAATGAAAATAAATAAAAATATACTAATAAATTTTTTTAATATATTGAAATTATTATCTTTAATTGTAAACAATTAAAGAGTCAATCTTATTATGCACGAGAATTTAACTAAATTCCTTCATCAACATAACAAAACAAGATGAATTTGGCTTTGCATTTTGACTTTCTTATTATTGATTCATACTTTCTTCATCTGTTCCAAATATGGGAGAAATATTTATGGACGATATTGCCCCTCAAATAACTTATAATTTTTAAAATCATCTTTCAATTAATATAATTTATTTTAGCTTTAATTTAAACTATTTAATACTATATAAATATTACATATTGATCATTGAAAGTGATTTGTCTCTTTAAATTCCATTACATATATTGTAATTAATGAAAATAAATAAAAATATACTAATAAAATTTTTAATATATTGAAATTATTATCTTTAATTGTAAACAATCAAAGAGTCAATCTTATTATGCACGAGAATTTAAGCAAATTCCTTCATCAACATAACAAAACAAGATGAATTTGGCTTTGCATTTCGACTTTCTTATTATTGATTCATACTTTCTTCCTTTGTTATTCGTCTTTATTTTTTATTATGCCAATAATATTTTTTTCTCACAATGACGATTTTTAATCTTTGATAATTAGTTTGATAGTAATGTGGTAATAATGGATGTGTTAATTTTCCATGAATGATTCACTAATTTTAAGAATATATATGATGGTAATATTGATTTTAAATTTTAATTTCTATATCTTTTTTTCTTGATTTAGAATATTTGTTCGATGTAAAAATGTTAATTATTGTGGTAGTCTTGATAACAAAGGGATTTAAGCTTGAATGATGTTTTATGTCATTTTGTAAGCAATTAAACGTATATTTATTGTGGAAGAACGAGTTAGAACAAGGAGAATTGTGGTGTTACTCTAACTCTTTCAAACATGCGGCTGAGGAAGACATAACTTGGATAAAGTGAGTTATGTTATGTATAAGGTGAATGTAAATCTCGCATAATAAATGGTTTTATGTGATGAGTTAAAATCATTGTCCAAATATCTGGTTGTTTTGAATTTTCTTGAAATTTAATAATATTTCAGATGGAATTACGGGAAAGAATGCATGAAGAGAACAAAAAAAAAAACTCCTTAATTTATGGGTGCATTAAAACTGAATGGATATTGCAATAGAAAATTCTTCTTTATCTTATGTCAAAGAATTTTGAGATTCTTTTTTCTGAGAAATAATTACTTAAAAAGGCTAAATATTTTGTTTTCGTGTGCTTTTTATAATGATATAAATACAGAAAATCAATGAAAAATTGTCTTATACTTATATATACTATTTTCATGTATTTTAGAATTTGATACTAATTTTCATAAAAGAAAGTTGCTTTTTCTGATATGCCATTAGATATATGCTTTAAAATATAATTAAAAGAGTATCAATAATCTTTCAAACTTAATATTCACATATGCCATGTGTTTTTTAATGAACCACATATTTTACCCAGGATTTTGAATATAATTCCTTAGTTGGTCATAATTATTGATGAATTTATGATTGAAAATGAGTTTCATTTAAGTGTTATATTCATCGATAATTTTAAAATAAAAAAAATTATAATATCATTACAAAATCACGTGCAACGCACGTGTTCTTAACTAGTATTATATAAAAGTAGGTACGTTTGAAGTTTCTTGTGTTAATGTGCAGCAGGCTTCCCCAGCACTCTTAAGCATGTCGAGGCTTAAGTGCTTGTCTAAAACAAAACTTCACCCACATGTAAACCTTTTGTGGTTACCAATCATTAAAAGGGTATGTTTTCATAGTATTGTCACCCTGATGTTCTAGTGAATAGCAAACGATAGCCTGACCTAGAAACCCAACAATATCTATTTTCAACCAAACAAAACTAAAACATCTAGGTGTAACTATTTACATTTTCAACCAGATGCACTAAAACACAGCAAACAAAATTCTGATTTACAAACCCAACAAAATCTACTTTGAATCAAAGAAAAATAAATCATTGCATACCATTTTCAACTGACCCAAGCAAAAGAAATAAAATTATACAGAAAATAGAAAACATGTACAATATAGAAAACATGTCTTGTCAGTAACAAAATATAAGAAAATAAACGAAAATATAACATCACATAATACAACGATGATCATGAAACCACAAAAATTCATGCAGTTATTTCAAAAAATTACCTTGAAATTGTCAGAACGAAACCCTAGAAAATCGATTAGTTTGATGTTGAAAGAATCGAGCATCATACAAAGAACGACCAAACCCTACTTTCTCAATACGATTAGTTGTGGTCTTGTTTGAAAGCAAATCTTACCAATACGTGAAATTTTAGGAGATTTGATGTCGTTTAACAGAGACGAATTTGCAATCGTTTGAGAGACAACGGCATATCTGCAGTTGTTTAAGAGACAATCTCGCAAGTGGGTGAAATTTGGGGAGAATTAATTGTTATTGAGACATGATTTTGTAATAGTGGAGAAAGAGATACTTTGAGAGAGAGATATGCAAATTTAGAGAAAGAGGATCTAGAATGTTAACTGAGGTAAAACAAAACCAGAACAGAAAAAAAAATCAATTGAAGCCAAAACCACGTCATATAAGCCCAAAATGTGAATATGAACTATGAATAGTACCCAAGTCATGCCCCTTTTTTATATATGATGTGATGATGTGATATTTGAAATAGCAACTATGAATAGTATTAAAGTCCATGCATCTTTTATTATAGTCTATGGATGAAAGTCTATGAATCTATGAATTATAGGAGGACCAAATAATCTTATGAATAGCTTTAGGATAGGATATGAAATTACAACTTGCTTTGTAAATTTCCGTACCACACCTTTCACAGTTTCACACCAACTTTTGCCCTTTACATACATTGCCAACACATGAAAGGTAGTTCTCAATTTGCTCCAGCGCATTAAAAGGGCTTCTTTTCTTCCTCACGACTCTCCTCTTCGTCAATAACATTTGTATTCACACCATGACAAGTGAAATTGGTAAATCATTAATACCAATGAAATCACGAGGAAAATTTTCACTACTCAAACTATCGAGAAATTGGTTTAAATTGTCGTTTTCCAATAATCTTGAAAAATCCATTGCGAGTAATATTGAAAGAAAATATACGACAATAGAGTGTGAAAAGGTATAAAGACAAAAATAAAGAATTATAGAGAGTATTTGAAAATTTATGTAGTAACCGATTGGACAAATTGAGAGTATAGATGGAAATTTAAAGAAACTGAGGTATTTATATGAGAAAAATTGAGATATTTTCTTTTCAAAGTTCAAAACATGCTTTTGATTTTGTCTTTCAATATGTAACATGCTGCCTTTCTTGTTTCTTTTTGATTTTTTTTTCCATATTTTTGATTTATTAGAAGCATTGCTTTTAAAGTGAAAACGTTTTTGTTGCCAAAATTAATTTAGATGGGAACATTTAGGGACATAGCTGAGATTCCGGTTTAGTGGAGGCAATACTTGACTTTAAAAAAAATTAAAATTAAAACAAGACAATTATACAATAATATAAAAAATGTAACAATTTTTTTTTCAAAAAAAAAAAAAAAAAATTGTTGCCTGCGAGTTTTCATAGTTTGAAAATGTCGTATAGCCTTATGTTCAATTTTGTTAAATATATCGTTTTTTCAATATACACAACTAAGCTATCAGTTCAATACGATTGTGCAATTGATTTTTGACAATGTTAATGGCAATATTTATTTTTTACTTGAATTAAAATTAAATACACCTACACAAGTTTTATCAAATTAAATGTGTTCAAATTCTAATTAAACAGCTTATAAGATAAAAATGCTCACACTAAATTAAATATGTCCAAATTCAATAAACTACTCAAAATAAAATAAAATAAAAACTTTGAAGTCAAATTAAATTAAACATAAACATATTAAAGTAAGGAAAATTTGCAAATTTTGTCCTCAATTTTTTCAATCTGTTACTAATCTACTTCCAACCAATATTTATAGCATCAGACATATTCAACTTTTCAATTAATTGTAAAACACGTCCTCAATGACAGATTTCGTTATAAACTGTCATTATGTCACAAGCGTATACCCCCACGTGTTTATATGCCTCCACCAGCGCATCTGAAAATTTAAGGAAAAATTGGTCCATTTACAAAAATCTTTCCTCATTTTCATAAATATATATTTTTCCTTTTTTATTTACTACTGTGTTCTTCTTCTTTATCCACTTTCATTTCTGACAACCTATTATTATGTTCCTCTTCTTCATCCACTCTCTTGTAAGAATCATATTGCTCTACTTGTTTATCTACTTTTTGAAAATGACCTGCAGTATTTAAGGAACTCAAGCAGAGATCAAGATGCTAGAAATACATATCAAGTGCCTAGAAGGAAAAAACCAAAATTTAAAGTAATAACAAATCGTAAGGTGTTGGTTGATAAATGAAAACTCGAAATAAGTTATTTTTGGATTTACTTAGTTGTAATCGAATTTATTTTAATTTAAATTTCATGGTCTTAGGTTAATGTCATAAGTTTTGCTGCCAAAATTGTAAGTTATTGTAGTTATTGTCTTTAGTGGGATGTTTTCTAGAGTGTTTTTGCAAATTCTCAATGTACTTCTTTCACATCCATTCCTATATACTGTATGGTATGGTACTACCAATTAACAGTGAAGACCTATTTTACAACCATATGTAAAGGTTGGGGACGGATTATGAAACATTATGTGACTTGATTTGCCAACTATTTGTTTGACGAATTATGCATATAGACTCCTTTTCTCAGCACATCTCCCTTGCCAAACCAATAATTTCAACACATTCAAATAATTCCATACAACCAGATTTTGATTCTTCCATTTCAAACAAATGCAAGCAATGAAGACAACCATCACATTCATTCAAAACATAACAATACCATAAAAAAATCATTACATTCAAAATATTTATACATTCAAAACATTCGAGATTTCTGTTTTTGAGATGAAGCTCTCTTCTTATTACTCTCGAGTTCTTGACTAGAGCTAGTTGACTTGATCTTGCATAAACGCTTATTGTGACCAATGTCCCCACAAATACTACAAGTCATTTCCATTGCATGTCTCCCTCTCTTGTTGTTTGATTTTGGAGCCTCATCTTGTTCTTTTTTTCTTAATTTCTTGGGTCTGCGTAGTTGTTTGTGATGAGAAGATGGAGCAATATGATTATTGCAGAAGAGTGGATGAAGAAGAAGAACACAGTAGTGGGTTATTAGAAATAAGAGTTCATGAAGAAGAAGAACACATTAGTGAATAGAAAATGAAGAAAAGATATTTGTGAATGGACTAATTTGCCCTTAAATTCTCAGACACACTGATGGATACATATAAACACGTGGGGGTATACGCTTGTGACATAACGGCAATTTTTAAAGGAATTTGTTATTGGGGACGTGTTTTGCAATTAATTGAAAGATTGAAAATGTCTGATGCTATAAATATTAGTTGGGAGTATATTAGTAACAAATTGAAAAGATTAGAGATGAAAATTATAAATTTCTCTTAAAGTAAATATAAACACACAAAATCTAACAATACAAACGGAAATTTATTGATTAAGAAACAGTAGTAAATGTATCTATTAAAAGAATTTGGAATTAGGGGTCACATATTATGATTTTGGAGGGAGGAATTGAAAAAGTGTGTGCCCCGTGGGGTGGTGTGCTGTGGCCTGTGGCATGTGGGGGTGCTTTTTCAGGTTTGTAGCAACCTGAGGGGAATCACCAAATATGTTCTATTTCAAACAGTGGTTTTTGGATGAAAAATAAATAAAATCCAATAAAAAAAAAATTTTAAATCAGCATTGGGCAGCTGACCCTACTGCCCTCATGCTAGATCTGCCCATGGGAACATCGGTTTGAACAAACTTTTAAAGTTAAAAAAATATTTTTAATCAACAAGAAACAATTTTGTCAAAATATTTTTAGAAACAATATAAAAACAAGGCTACCATCCAAAATTTTAATTTAGAGGTTTTTTTGAGAAAGTTTTTTAATAGATTTTGATAAATAGTTGATGAAATATGTAGTTGAAAAGTTAATAAAAGTTATGAGTCATATTGAAACGTGTAGTTAAAATTAATTGTTAACTTTGACCGTCGTTTTTTAATACATTTTTAATCTGGACCAAACAAATACATAATAACATATATTTTATCATTTCCGTATTAAGGAAGAAGAAAAAAGAAAGGTTAACATATAATTTATATTATTCAAAAATATTTTAAATATAGTATGAGAGTATCTTCAAGGGTTTTTTATTTTTTATTTTTATTTTTAAAAAGTATCTTGTACAAATACATTAAATTTGAAGAATAAATATTTGAATACTCCAAACTAATATTTGAATACTCCATCAAACTATGTTATTTTTAGCTTTTCATTTTACTTTTCTCAATAATTATTTATTGACTTTCTCTTATTTTTTAATTATTATATATATTTTTAATGTCAATGACTAAAATATTAAAATATGATGTGGATAATTCAAGAAGTGCAGCATTGAATCCTACAATTTATTAATTAATTAATGCAATTATTATAAAATACGAATAGAGAATTTGATTTTTCAAATGTAGAGAGCTAACTCTTTATTTTAAAGAACATATTATTTTAAAAGTCTTTGAAGGTGTTTTAGAATAAAATGCTAAAATTAGAAATATATAGGTTATTTTTAAGCTTATTGGGAGAGTTCTTATAATTTCTAAAAAGAAATTTATTGTTTCTTTCATAATTAGTAACCTTATAGGGTCTCTAATATTTGCCTATTTTTCATCTTGTTTTATCCCTTCCTTTCTTTTGTTTTATTTTTTAATTGATTTTAATCACGACCGTATGTAGTTTTCTCTATTACAGGAAGAAAAAAGTGTTTAAACGTCCGTGTGTCACTCTATCACTATGTCTTCAATTTCATCTCTTCTAAAATTTGCTGTTCAATCATCTTTCTCAACCGATGATCTATAAAATCAGTTCCTATCCTTAACCCATCTCTCTCAATTGATCATCTCATTTCATCGATCATTTTCAAAATCTGTTCACCGCCTCAATTCATTATCATAATAGAACCTACGGTTGAATCTCACCGCAAAAAAAGCGATATGCTAGTTAAAAAATATATAGGCTACTAATTAGACCTATGAATGATGAAACTGTACAGGCGTTCAAAGAAAGAGTGATGAAACTATAACTTATGTGCAAGATATTAGTAGTGTTGATGAAAAAATAGACAGATTTGCATAGAAGCTGAAAATTTGGGGACCTATATGTCAGGAAAAATTAAATGGTGGCTTAAGTGCTGTATTTTGAAAATTTTGAGGGATCGCACTGTAATTTTACCCAAATAAAAAACTGTACTGCTTCAACTTACAATACTTTTTTGCAGTTATACGCTGTTAGGTGCGGTTGCATCGCAAAATTATTCTCAAACAGAGAAAAAAAAAAAATGAAAGAAATGGAAGGGGAGGCGGAGCTGCAACCAAGCGAGTTGCAACAACTCATCGACCCGGCGGTGGATGGTGTCTCTGTTGATGTAATATCGGTGGATGACGGAGGAGAAGAACGGGAGAGTACTGGTGGTCGTGGTGGAGACGGAGGTATGGGAAGGGTTCGGGGGCCATGGTCGCCGGAGGAGGATGCGATTTTAAGTCGGCTCGTGAGTAAGTTTGGGGCAAGGAATTGGAGCATGATCGCAAGGGGAATCCCGGGTCGGTCTGGGAAGTCGTGCCGCCTCCGCTGGTGTAATCAGCTCGACCCTTGCGTCAAGCGCAAACCTTTTACTGGTAAGTTTGATTTAATTCCATCTCTATTTGTATAGTAATTCCACCTCTATTTGTATAGTTATGTATACGAATGAAAACATGGTCTCTCTCTCTCTCTCTCTCTCTCTCTCTCTCTTTTTCTTTCTTTTACTTTTTGGTGTTTTCTTTGGGAGTTGTAAAGTGGTGAGATTTTTTGGGTTGTTTCAGTGCGTTGGTGCGTTTTCTGTGATTTAACATTTGCAATGTGTTAGTCTAGCATTGGTTTAAGTTGCTAAATAAATATTTGGTGTTTTAAGGTTTATGCTGCTTTTGTTTTCTGAGGTTTAAGAATACAGAGGTTGAAGCCAGCAAAGATTTCGTCCTTTGTTGAATGGAGTTGTCGGATATTCTTGCAATGAGATTTGAGGGACATATAAGATTTATATTCTGTTTTAGCATTAGCCTATATTACTGGTCCTGGTGTGTAAATAATGCCAATGTACATACTCTATGTTGGTGTTCTGGTGTGGGAGTCTTTGATGATTACATTCTAGCTGTCTTTCCAGTTCATACTAATTTGACAACTGGCAATTTGACGAGAAGCACTGCAGTTCGTTCAGTATTTGAGCACAATTTGGTCATCTAATTGCTGCTCGTGGAGCTTGTTTAGCCAGAAAAAAAGATTAGGAGTCACTTGCCCAGGTTTGAAGTTTCAATTAATTGTAAAGTAAAGCTCAACCTTGGCTTTCTGGCAATGTGAACTTGGCTTTTTCTGAGCTGAGGTAAGGCATGCTTGATCCAAATTTAGGGGAAATTGAAAGATTGTGAACTTCAAAGTATGTTCAAATTTGGATCCCCTATTGCAAGATCAAATCTTGCATGAGATGATGGAGTCGAACTTAAATTCACACGTAGCTATGCAATTTTATAAGCTTTTCTGTTAACGTTTCTTGAATTAATTATTTCTAAATTTAGCATCATTGGCAACATCTTGGTTGCCTTTTGATTGAGGACCTATTCAAGATGGTAGATGCTGGTGAAAATAACATTCTTAGTTATTTAAGTAGCCTTGGCACAATTAAAAGATTTCTTTTCGCTTCGTTGCTGAAATTTGTATTTCTATATTGGTTTGTGATCATACTAGAAATAGATAAGATAAGAAATGACAATATATTCCAACAAGTGGAGGTTGAACCAATTGATGATAAATTTGGGAAAGGACAGATTAGGCAGATTTCACTTATCGGTAGAAAGTAGGTTCTGGTCTGCGATTCTGTTTCTTTTTCATAGCTGTAAAAGATTGGTTTGATTTTAGAACAATGCTTGGACCAGTGAAACATGGAATTGGAACGTGGCTGCAATTTCCTCTGGACAGTATGTGGTGGGTAGCCTTCTTTTCACTGGTGATATTTTTTAGGAACTCTGTGAGTTGTTCTTCTGCTTGGGATGAACTTTTGACTATGACATGAATGCAATATGTATCTTCTATTGTTTGATTCTGTGAAATTATGACGTGAAAATTGTTTGAGATATGTACGCGTTTTGGTTTCCCTAATTTGGTGGACAATATTTTAGAAAGTGATAGAGGAACAATTTGTGTTCCAAAACATTATTTATGCAGTGTGTTAGGTGGACCTGCATAAAACATGGAAGTTCCCCTGGTGAAGACTTACCCCTTGGACAATGATTTGGGTCTTGTCGAAATCCTTGCATAGTTCCGTTCTAAAGTTCATTTTCTATTAATTTCGTGACGACGTAATTCAACTCTCTGCACCTTCTTTAGAAATCCTTATCTAGACAGCTTTACTATATGCAGAGGTTTTGCTGACATTTTCTGGTGCATTTTCGTCGCGATCATCTTTATGTGTTCGTTCAATTCTCAACTCCTAATTGCTTCCAATGATAATTCCCTCTATACCATGGACTATACCTTTTTAAATTGGTCAGTTTCAACTTGTGCTTTTAAGCTATAATGAATATTTGAATCTGCTGGATAAATCTGTTTCAAACTCGTTTTCTAGCGAGGGATGTCTTTGTTTTTCTTCTCATGGATAATGTATTGGGTACTTATTGTAATACTCTATTGTGCTTATCTTCTCTTGATAGTTTCCTTATGAATTAATACTGGGAGACATGGTTCCTGAGTCCAATTCCAAATAAGATCCTGGTTTGTACTTCACTTGGTCTTTAGTTTTGATCTGAATTCAAAGATAGTGAGGTTAACCAATTTGTATATTTACCATTTTCTGTACTGGGGCATATTCACTTAGCTTACAACCAATGTCTCCAAATCATCTCTGTGGTAGTTGATATGTCAGCTAGCTCGTTAAGTATCTTCTGTTAGTTCTTGTGACACTATAAATAATTGAAGATGTTCTCGTGAGTGTTATATCTTGCACTTTGGGCATATCTTAGCAAAATATGGCATATAAACCTAAGCTGAGTAACAACGATCTGTTCGGGTTTATGCACAAGTAATGTTTAAAGGGCTAGGTGATATTTGTGGCTTATAATTGTTTCTTATTTGTCTGGTCTGTGCAGGAACCAAGAACAGTAAATAATTAGAAATTGTTCAAGATACTGGATAAGGATAAAAATGTTTTGGCTTTGCTTTTTTATGTGAAAATACAAAAATGGATTAATTTCTTCAAGAAAGTTTAGTACTAAATTATTGCATGGTTATAGTCTTGTCTAGGTTCTCCAAAGTTGAAGCTACTTCTTTTGATGGTTCGTTAAATCCATTACATATTATCCATTATGTGACTTGAGTGAGAGTAGTCACATCCAGATAAATTTTCTATAAGTGGATCGTGGTTAAACCCCAACAATAAATGATGAACACAATGGATACCTTTGTTTTCTCTTTTGTTTCTCACTTCTAATATCTGTTCAACATATTAAAACGATGATTGTCTATGTTGCTGACTCATTTTAGATGAGAATGTTGAGTTTTGTTAAGGGATTGTTTGTATTCTTTAACAAATTATTTGGAGCATCATTGTTTAGCAAAATTTTGGTTTTATTGTGCTTATTGTTCTTTTCTTAGGGTCTATAATAAATTTAAAGCACTTCTTCCCAAAATGATTAAGGAAAAGGAAAGAAGAAATCAAACAACAACCAGGCAACTTATTTCATCGTGTTGCATGAAAATTTTTCTTAATGTTAGATCATATAAGGAAGTTTTATGGGAACAACAATAGGAAGATTCCATTAGGATTAAGAAGCAATTTCTACACAACAATAATTAGACCGACTTTGCTTTATAATTTTGAGTGTTGGGCACATAAAGAACAAGATGTCCATAAGATGTATGTAAGGGAAATGACGATGCTAAGATGGACACTCGATCATACTAAAATTAGGTAATGTGAAATGAGAATATATACAAACAAGTGGAAGTGGCGTTTGCACTGATCGAGGATAATTAAGGGAAGGACAATTTAGATGGTTGTGTCATATTTTGCGTCAACTTAAAAAGGATCTCCTTAATAGTGTCGCGGTTTTGGTAGAGCAAGTTAGAAGAGGGAAATGTATTCCAAAATTAACATGGCCTATTATTGTTATTAAAGATCTAGTTGCTTTAGATATCTATGTAGATCTAGCAAGGGACAAATTCGAATGGCAAAAATAGACTCAAGTAGTTGACCCCAAATTTATTGAGAATAAGATTTAGTTTATTATTACCTAGGGATCCTTAGCAGCCATTTGTCCCGCATGATCATACAAATGTTAGTGAATTGGCATTCCCATTAGAATTCATCTTCTCTTTTACTTGAGAGTCCAATTTTTTGTTTTTCCCACATGGCTGGATATTTGGATGATCCACAAAAGGTTGAGCTTGCTTCATTAATTCAAGAGCTAAAACTGTAGAGATAAAAAACACTTTTTGATGTAGAATTTGAAAGAGAATAGAGAAATAGAATTTAGAGAGAAATCTCAATATCATTCAAGACCGTGAATCAATGTCTACATTATTAAGAAATACAATTTTTCTAACTTGGAACTAGTAATTATAGTAAGAAAATAAATCAATATCTATTATGTGTGTTTGTGCCTAAATAAGTGCATGCTTTTTGTAGATCTTCAATGAAATCTCAATACTTCCCCCCGGCTAAAAGGAACTCGACTCCGACAAGCTAACCGCTCATAACCGAAAGTAGAAAATGAGCCTTGGGATTGTAAACACTGCGTTAGAATAGGAACAGAGCACTGTAGAAAACTCCACTGGCAGTCGTCTTCAAGTGGGCAGTCTCTAGCAATATGTGAACAGTGGTGTGAACGTACAACTACCAGTAACCTTGAACAATAGATGGAAAACTTCCTTTTCTTTCATTTAAGTGTTTTATTTAAGAGTTTATCCTAGACTTCTTATTTTTAATTCTTTTTCACTGTCCTGGTGGGAGAAATCTCATAATTAGGTATTTAGATTCTTCCATGCAGAGCATTATTTGTCCTTTTATGCGTAGATTATCATAGGGGGTTCGGTTCTTATTCGAAATTTTGTTCTTACAAAAGTTTCTAAATGATGATTATGATATGGTACTCCTATGAAGTCTTATTGAGCTGATCTTCTGCAGATGAAGAAGATCGTATAATTTTAGCAGCCCATGCAGTTCATGGAAATAAATGGGCGTCAATTGCAAAACTTCTCCCTGGTAGAACAGACAATGGAATTAAAAACCATTGGAATTCTACACTAAGGCGCAAGTGTGTGAACATTAGCGGGATGAAACCTGCATCCTCAGAAGAAACCTTGTCAGGTGGAGATATGAAATCGTTCATATCCTCAGAGGGATTGGATGTGAGAATGGTGGCAAATCAACCAAGGCAGTCTGAAGACAAAGTTCAAGCTACTACAAACTGCTGTGCTCCCAAAAAAAATCTATCCTCAGATTCAGTAACAATTGATCCCTCTGCTGGAAAAAATCGTTCCATGGTTTATCCCTCAGCTGAAGAAAATAATCCCATGGTTTATGCCTCTGCTGAAGAAAATAATTCCATGATTTCTCGTCCAGTGGCAAAAGTAGGTGCATTCAATGTTTACAATCCTAGCCACGACTCTGCATTTTCAAGGACTATCCCGATGCAGGGACCTTTGATCCAAGCATCCAAACCAGATTTCGGAATCTGCAAATTTCTTGAAGGTGCCTGTGGTGAGTCCATAATCCCTCTGCATTGTGGCCACGGTTGTTGTGCAGCTTCCAGTGGAGGTTCTTCCGTCAGCACATTGTTGGGGCCAGAATTTTTGGAATACGAAGAAATCTCCCCCTTTCCAAGTCAGGAGTTAAGTGCCATAGCCATGGATTTGAACAATATTGCCTGGATTAGAAGTGGTCTTGAGAATACTGGAAGGTTGTCAGAAAGTGCAAGTCACCAAAGAGTACCAGAAGGTCCCTCCACGTCAGGAAATAGTTTTGAACAGAAGAATGAAAATGATCAGTTCCGGTTTGAGGCACCAAACGCATTCACAAGAATGACGAAAGATGTAGTTTCCCAACAGATGACAATGCCTACATTCACTTTGCGAGCTGAGGTTGAAGGCTTGAGCTGAACCCGATACATGTTTTTTTCCTTTTTGCCTAAATTCTCTTCTACTTCTTGTGTTATGTTGAGAGTTTGAAGTATAGATATCACAATACCGAGGTGCAAAAGTTTGCTGGACTCGGGCAGGCAGGAACCATTTTATCTTGTAAAGGGTGCTATCACTGGTTCAGGCAGAGGGTTTCCAAGAAATTTTTGGTTAATATTATCGAATTGTTTTATATAATTTCTGCAGGTGTTGACCTGCTAATGCGTTACTCTTTTGTTATTATGTTCATAGGTATGGTACCTAATCAGTCTTTTATTTTACCAGTATTGGTCCTTAAAGTTTGATTTAATGGATGATAAAGACTTTGCCAACTTGTTCGTTCTTGAGAGTGAAATAAGGGTCATAAATAGACAAACTCATGCACATTCTTTTGTTTTTCTAAGTTAATTTTGTGATTGGGGCGAATGGGGACTAAATTGTCTCGAGGTCAAAAGCTAAATATTTTGTCGCACAAGGTACTTGAGTTCATTGTTGGCTCGTGGCGTGTCATGCATTGCCATTAACGTGAGAAGTAAAGACACTTTTGGAGATAACTTTGAATTGTACAAAACTATTCATGAAAAAGGGCTAATGTAATATTTGAGTAAAAGAGAGCGGGTGATTTAATTGTCAATTATCACGTTGTGTCTAAGCTAGTATAATTGAAGGGAAAAAAGAAAAAGAAAAAAAAGAATAACATTATATGACAAAACATGATGAAATGACAAGACAATGCTGTAGCACTTGCTTCATTAGTAGGTGAGATATTTATGTCAATTATTTCACAAGTTTTGGTTTGACACACCTGGAAATCAACTACATTTGTTATCTTTCTGACACGTGTCTGTTACTATCTTTGTATTACTTGAATGCTTATTATTATTATCGTCATTATTATTATTATTACTAAACATAACTTTATTTACAAAATTCTCAACAAACTTGTTTTTATAGTTTTAAAAAACTCGCATAAACTTCGCGTAGGTTTGAAATTCGACATCCACGCATAACTACGCATCACGCATCGTCCTTCACATCTTTATCTCTTATCTCGCTCTCGCCTAGAATTCACCTAAATTCAAAAAAACTTGAAATTCGACCTCCACGCCTAGCCACGTTTTACGCTTTATACAACATTGATTATTAGTAACACAATTAATATTTTTTCATTGCTATTTCGATAATGTAATACAACTTACACATTCTTATTCTATTTATCGAAATGAAATATAGCTTTGCTCATGCACCCAATGGAAACAAATAATAATAATAATAATAAAAATCTTAATGAATAAATCATTGTCTGTAGCCCATGTGTGAAAAATAGAAAGCAAAGCCAACTTTACATTCAACTCTCGTCATGGTGGTTTTTTTTTTTTTTTTTTTTTGTTGTTTAGTATATAAAATTACAAATACAAGTGGAATTTTAACATGTTTTCATACGAATAAGTTGAAATCAAGTTTTTCGTTTTATTGGATTTCTAAAGTAATTTTATATAGAACTAGAAAAATCTAATTTTGGCTCTTTTCATAAAACTATAAAGAATGACTATTTATAATTTGTTTTTGAAGATATATTCTAAAAATAAATAATACTAAGTATATAATAAAAAATTGTTACACGTGAAAATGCCTATCTCTAAATATGGTAAAGCAAGAATATGACTCAAGACAGCTCTCTTGAACCCATACGACGCATTAAATCTTAAATCGAATTTATAGCTTTTGTATAATTTTGTCTACAAAATCAATTTTAATAAAATCTTTCAAAAATATAATTTTTGGTAATATTAATTTTAGGACAGGACCCCCGAACAACCTATTCTTTTTCATTACACAATCTAACATACGTCTTGTCTTTCGAAAATTAGACAAAGCAAAACTAAACTTCATAACCTTTTTTGAAGAAATTTTCTTCTTTTTCATTATTACGGTGCTTTACCAATTTAGTCGTCGGATAGTATATCCAACCACGTTTAATTACGTATACATATCTCAAAAGTATATAA
Source organism: Forsythia suspensa (assembly GCA_023638005.1). Lineage (NCBI taxonomy): Eukaryota > Viridiplantae > Streptophyta > Magnoliopsida > Lamiales > Oleaceae > Forsythia > Forsythia suspensa. The sequence goes on along the minus strand of CM042674.1, from coordinate 28,722,934 downwards.
ATAGATAGAATCTTGAGCTAAGTCAGAAATTGGGTTTAGGAGGTTGCAGATTTGCAGAATCTCTGCATATAAGAGCAATTTACTGTTGGTTTTCCCTACTACAAACACATATACGTGCGAGCGCGCAGACAGAGAGAGATTATTTTGCTTCAACCTCTGGTAGGGGCATTAATGATCTCGGTCTGATTTTTCCTCTACATGAAGATTCTTTATCTGGGTTTCTATAAAAATGGCAAGTTTACACAAGTCCCTTGATGTTGATTTAGAGGCTGCTAATTTTAATCGCGGTGGCAATGATAGCGGCGGCGGCCATGTTCACGCCACCGACACAAGTGTAGGTGGCAGTTCAATCTCCTCTAATGCGAATGACCACTATACATCAAGCCCATGTGGAAGTGAGATTGTGGGTGTCTCGGAAAATACTAGTATTAATGACAACAATAAGAGGAGAGAATCCAATGTGTCAGAGTGTTCAGTGGAGGTGGTGGATCTGAAAGATGGTCCACCAGAAATCAGTCTGCATTTAGCCAAGACTAGTAGGGATTGTAGGATTTGTCATCTGAGCTTGGATGCAGCCAATCAAGACTCTGGCTTACCAATTGAATTGGGTTGCTCTTGTAAAGGTGATTTGGCTGCTGCCCACAATCAATGTGCCGAAGCTTGGTTCAAGATTAAGGGAAACAAGTAAGTATGCAAACATATTCAAGTTTTCATCTTTGTGAATGTTCAACATAACCTTCTGTAAATTCATTTTTTTCAAGTTTCTTGCAACTCATCTGGAGATTAACCATCTTTTTGGTCCATAAGCTTATGGAACTTCTTAGTTATACTGTGCTTAAAAAATATGGTTATTCTTTCTAGTTATTTGTATCTGGAGTTGGTAATTCTTGTGATTTTTAAGTTGCTGAACTGGCGATCAAATCAAATAGGGTTTTTAAGAGCATTTTGAGTTTTCCTGTACAGTTTCTATACTTATGAGCTGTCAATTATTGATGGCATACTGCCAACAGGGCTGGGTGAAATGTTAGGCAGATACAATGAAACTTTGCTTTGGTAGAATAGTGATAACTTTAAATGAGAATAAAAGACTTACCTGATGTGGCATAAAGGCAGAACAAAGGTTCCTGTGTGAAATGGGAAGAATCTGTGAAATAGAGAAAAAGATAAAAAAGCATCAGGAAGTAGTACCTTTATGGCCGACGTCCTTTATTGTTCATTTTAAACAATTGGAGACTGGGAATTGAATTTACACTTGGTTGTCAGTACTGTAGCAATTCTTCTTGCAAATTGATGGGTGTTTTGTCTATGTTACAGATTGCATATATGGTACTTGCAGGAATCCTGGAATTCCTAAAACTGGTTACCGAATCGATAAGAGTGCTTGCTGGTTTATAGTTATCTAAGCTAAATTTATCTACTTGAATTTTGTGGTGGCATGTGGAGTAAAAATCTTAAAACATAAATTGCCTTAACCTTTCGTCCTTAAAACACTAAGCATGTTCTATCAGTTGGTCAACTTGTTAGATTCATGTCTACATTGGCGTAGAAAGAACATGCAAGTCATTGAGAAAGCAGATAGATAACAGAAAATAGAACAAGCAATAAAATGAATGTTAGGCAAGGCACTTCTTCAAAGAACTTTATTGACAAAATTGTCACAAGAAGATATTTTCATGTGATACTATTTAGCCATTTGACTTGGTGATCGAGATCTTTAATGATATTATATTGCAAAATTACCAAGATTTGATAGTTATATTAGGAAAAGCAATTAGGAAGCATTTTTCTGTATTTTACTTTATTTCCTTCTTGTGTCAAGATTTCAACTATAAATAGGAGTAGGGCTTTTGATGAATTGAATAAACAGTATTTCCTCTCTCATATTTGCTCTTCATCTTCTCCACCCTTCCCCCTCTATTTCTGTTCCCCTTCTACAATTCTAGTTCTTATTACGAGTGTTCTTTGTCACTTGGTAGCTATGAAGGTTTTATTGGGAGTTCCACTGGATAAAATCATTGTGGATTGTCTTGGTCTTAGGCATAATAAATTAATTCCTCGAACTATCCTTTTCATTCACAAATCTCTTCCACTCTCAACATGGCCCCCCACCCTGCCAATAAAAGAATTGTAAATAAATACTGAAGAAAAGGCACTCATGTAGAGATGCAGTGTTTGGTGAAAGGAAAGAAAGTCGAGGATAATTTTTTTGTACAATGCATTCTCATGGTCGAACATCAAATCATTTTCAGATGCACTCTTCTTACTGGTTTTGCTTGTTTCTTGTCATTGATAACCTTGACTTTGAGACTTTCTTAACTGCAAGCATTCTCGTGAATGATATATCTCTGCCATTTTAATATACTAGTAGCGATATTTTGGGAATAAAAAGCATTAAATGTCAAGAATTTTGATGCTTACTGTACCACCTCAATCTTTCAATGCCACCATGTTTTGGAGATTTGGCAGCTGAAATACTGTTCTTGGTAAATGCCTGCAATCTCTTGGCGTAGTTGCTAACTGTTCCATGGTGATGCATTCATTCACTTGGTAATAGATTCCGATGCTTGGAGCAGTTTTTTGAAGTTGCGATGGTAATATCAAAAGGGCCGTCTTGAATGTCAATATCTATTTCATTAACTGGACTACTCATTTAAATTTCAGATGGGCCACCATGTGATTCTTAACTATGATCTGTGTAAACTATGCGGCATAGAAAATTTTGGACAAATTTATGTGAGAATTTAACTCTGTTCAACCTTCTCCAGAATCTCCACTATGCCTTAATAACATCTAGTTTCTCTGCACAATTTCCTTGTAAAGTCTTGTGTCCCCATTTTATTTCTTGAAACTGTGTTCTCGTCGTGAATTTTTTAGTATGTATGCTCATTAACTGACCTAACATTTCAGAAAATCAAATCTCAAAGTATAAAAGGGTTCAACTTTTTAGAGAAAATATAGCCTCATCTTTTTCAAATCACCGTACATAATCCCTAAATGTTGAAGCATACTTTCTCTTTTATCTTACCTGAGCTCTAAAAAATTGCTCGACTTTTTATTTCCCCAAGACCGTCCTCCAAAAAATCTGCAGAGAATGCAACTGATTTACCAAATATTATCTTGAGTGAGAACAATGATTAGTCCTTCAATTTGTGAATTTGGTGGGTTTGCAGCTATCTTGCACTCGTTGTTGGCCCTATTACTAACTATTCGAATTTTAGGTATAATGTACACATTTCTTTAGAAGCAGTCTCATCATTAAGGTTTCTATACATTTTGATTTTGCAGAACTTGTGAGATATGCGGATCAATTGCACGAAATGTTTCTGGTGTGAACGAGGCTGAGTTGATGGAACAGTGGAATGAAGCAAATGATACTGCTGCCACAGCCACATCAGCATCCCCAGCACAGGCTCGAAACTTTTGGCAGGGTCACCGATTTCTGAACTTTTTGTTAGCTTGTATGGTATTTGCATTTGTCATCTCCTGGCTTTTTCACTTCAATGTGCCCTCATAAGATCTTCACTAGGGCTACAAAATGGTGAATCAGAAAAACATGGAGGCTTCTTTCAATTCTTAACGTATGGCGGCATTCTGGCATCTGTTTTCACACCTTTCGCTCTAAGGACTCTAATCTGCTGCCGTGTTGTGTATATTAGGTATAGCAGTCCAGAAAACTTGAACTTTGTGTTGTATTGTTGTTGCATTAGATATTATGTTGAGGAGAATATCCTTCTTATTGTAATCTAATCCCACTGCTTCATTCCTATATATATACGTGATGTCTTTTGTTGTTTTACACTGTTGTTTGTTATCAACGGGTGCCTTTCTGATGTGCAATCTCTTCTGAGTTGCACAAATACTTCAAGGTTTAATTTCTTGATACACTGGGTGTTGACCACTCGAACCGTTTCAGATTTTTAACTAGTGATAAAGAAGAAAGTTCCCTAACTCTTTTAAGCCAAAAATTTTGTAGTTAGATAAAATTTATGATAGAATGTTATACTTTCGATTAACACGGTCAAATCTCCCTTTACATCTTTCATGAGAGAGAATAGCTGCGGCACTTGTGTAAGTCACCATCTTCCCTCTTTCGCCTCCCATTTTCGAATTTGGCGCTTCTTCCTTGTGATCTCTTAATCTGCTTAATTTTAATCCTTGAGGAATGTGCTTCTTTCCAACCTATCTATTCACTGAAATGCCTATGAGAATATTGAATAAGGGCTTTAAGCAGTTCTTCAATTCCTCTTTATCTGAAATCACATGGATCCATCATTCACAAACTCATAAAGAAACAAGTAATGAGTAACCTGAAGCAAGTACCTCAACAATCTCAGTTAGAGGGAGGATGCTGGATACACGGAACAGCACGAACTGTGCAACATGCCACAGTTAGTAGTTTTGTGTTCCATTCTTGTATAAATTTGGCTTTTCATTTCTCAAACCCAATGGGGGCAATTCCTGGCGAATTTTCTAAGAAATAAAATCATTTTTTCCTGCAACTTTGGGTACGAATTGTAAAGTTCGTCATAGAAAGACAGCCGCAGGTACACAACAAGACGACAACTAAAATGTACTTGTATTTATTTAAAATACCTCAAACTCAAATACACCATTTTATTTCCAAACTTAACACATTAAACACGGTTCCTTTGACAATATCAAACCACGAACAGACCGCATAAATTCACCGGTATAATCAAAATGCAAAAGGAGTAATTAACCAGAGATCTCAATGGACTTGACCTCATGCTTCTTCACTTCCTCCTTAGGCACAGTCACAGTGAGCACACCGTTTTCCATGCTAGCCTTAACCTGATCCGTTTTAGCATTTTCGGGCAGCCGGAACCGGCGAAGGAACTTGCCACTGCTCCTCTCCACGCGATGCCACTTGTCGTTCTTCTCCTCTTGCTCTTTGCTCCGCTCTCCACTTATCTGAAGCACTCCGCCTTCTTCAACTTCCACCTTAACCTCTTCCTTCTTCAGTCCGGGAAGATCGGCCTTGAAAACGTGGGACTCTGGAGTTTCTTTCCAGTCTATGCGAGCATTGGCGAATGCAGAAGTTTCGCGGGCGGAGCTTGGTACATTGGCCACCGTGCTTGAGAAAGGGAACCCCTCAAAGGGATCCCAAATATCAAGAGAGAATGGATCGTAAACGTTGTTTCGTCGGTTGCCGAAGAAGCTTGGAATCAGAGACATTTTATGGATGGATTTCTTGAATCAAAGAACTCTAAATCGCTATAAGAGGATTTGAAATTTCTCTTAATGGCCCAATCGATGTTTTCAAAATTTCTGTGATGACCATAGCCTGGAGTTGCATGATATATATAGGAAGAAGATGATGATTCTAGCGCTTTCGTGGATGTTCTTGAGAAAAAATCTTTCGGTCGCCGTGGGTCAGCATCTTCGAGACTTCGAAAGTAAAAAGAAAAAATAAAAATAATGAAGAAACATTTTCTAGAATATACGAGTTCTTTCATTCAAAAGCGTCCAATATACATCCACGTGGTCGTTCATATTACACGTATAGTAGCCAAATAAATTCTAGCATACTGATATCAGAAAATAGCATATTTGTTCTTCAATTTTTCAAAAAAGGTATGAGATGCACTTTTATCTTTAAAACTAGCTCCACATTTGAAGAAAATAAGTATAATAGGTTTTTATGACTAAATTATCATTACTTTTAGATAAAACAAAGACAGGAAAAAAAAAAAATAGATAAATTAAAAAACAACTAAACGTACTTTTTAAAAATAAAGAATAACAAAGTTCTCTTCTTCCTTTACCTTCACCATTCCCAAACCAACGCCGCCCGCCGCCTTGAGACCCAATTAAAATGATAGAAAAAAATTCAGATCTTGCTTTAATAATTGTATAGTTCAAATTCTCAATCTTACTTCTGTAGTTTTCAATATTGCATTCTTGACCACATTTTAGATCTTGCTTCCACCATCGTTGTTTTTGGGTGTGGACAAGAATGCAATCCTGTTACTTGAGTCTGACTCCATGAGTGAAGAAGTTGGAGTTTTGGACATCGATGTTTGCCCAAAGTTAGAGTTTGAGATAGCTCCTTCAAAATACTTTTTGTTTAAAACACTTTTGACCAAAAAAAATTTAAAAATAAATAAATTAAAATTTAAAAAATAATGAAAAACATTTATACCCTCACCTCTACACTCCAATTCACAGGGTTGTTCCTGAGTTTTGATCCACCGTTTTCTTTTTGTTTCCAAAGTTCTAACTTCTAATCCACCAATCTCTCATTCTAATCACTTTCTTCTCCACTTTCTCTTCTCCATAAAAAGACATATCTTTATGGTGAATCCAAAAAATTAGTTGAATAGAGTTTAGCAAACATATAAATTCCATTTTAGGTTGTTTTATGATTAACCAAGAAAAAATTTCACCAAAGACAGAAAATTTAGAATACAAAAATAAATTTCTAGCTGATGAACACGAAACCTAAATGGTTGAAAATTGTGAAATTTTAGTATGTATTTGATGGATGAGTTATGATTATTTGATTAAAATTTTATAAGCTTTTATGACTTTTGGGTTGCTCATTTGAGTGTATAAGAAATAAATGACATTAAACTTATGTTACAATTATGTACTCTAGGGATTTAGACTTTATAACCTCCATTTTAGAGCCCATGTAGTTGATAAGTTCACATTTGTAAACTATTTGAATAATATCTAGAATTCTGCAAAAATTTTAGTTTACTTTTAGGCTCTAAAATGGTAAGAAGATGAGAGACGAACCGAGGCCTTGTAAAGGAGATTTTGGGGCGTCACACCATCTTAACCTGTCAGAGACAAAGAGTGTAAATATGAGGAAATGATGACTTGCAAACACAAAATCAGACACATAAAGGGATGTCGACATTGACTACTTAAAAGACACAAGTCAATCACACACGTGTACGGGCTAGAAGCTTTTAGACCACCTAAACCCCACCTATAAATAAGAGGAAAAGATGCATGAAGAAGGTAGTTCTTCTGGTTCAACATTAGAACTCGATATATTTCCTATTTAGTTGATATACTTCAGATATTGTCTTTTAAGTTAAACTAGTTTGGACGAGGCATGAATTCTAACTCGAGTGTCGGAGCGCATACGGTAGCCACTCTGGCTACTTATGCTAGCTGACAATATCGTGTAAAGTGTGCAAGATAAGGACTTTTGAAGCAAGGAATTTCAACTCAGTGTTGATCTGGAATCCAACCAGGATTTAGGGTCTTATGCTAGCTGACAATATCGTGTAAAGTGTGCAAGATAAGGACTTATAAAGCAAGGAATTTCAACTCAGTGTTGATCTGGAATCCAACCAGGATTTAGGGTCAACATTTTGGTGCTGTATGTGGGAAACGAATATTGAAAACTTCAAATAAACACGTGAAAAAGCCAGTTCAGCCACGAATTGATGAAGATTTGGTTCTAGAGCTAAATGAATAGAGCCGTTGAGATTACATAAAAAGTTTCTTATCAGGTGATTTGGTGACTCAGGTGTTTGTAAAATCACTCGAATCTCTTGAAAAAGAAAGATATCCTGATAACTAAACTGCTGTAAAAGGGACTCTGTTGTAAATTTTTCCTTGGCAAAAAGGAGAAATTTAGTTCAAATTACTCTGTTGTAAACTTTCCCTATGCTAAAAGGAGAAATTTAGTCCAAGTTTTTATGTTGTAAACGTTGTCTTTGCGAAAAGGAAAAATTAAGTTCAAACTGCTTTGTTGTAAATATTTCATTTGCCAAAAGGAAAAATTTAGTTTAAGTCTCACTGTTGTACAAGTTTCCTTTGCAAAAAGGGGGAACTCAGTTGGAAGCCAAATAGTTGTGTGAGTTTCCCTTGCAGAAAGGAAAGATTTAGCCCCAGATAAGCTAGTGGAAAAGATTTTCTTTGCATAAAAGGAAAAGAACGAACTCTGACAAGATTCTTTGGTCCAAAGAAAAATTTACACAAAATGAGTGATATCGATCGAGATGCTCATACTAGATGAACCAACGGACAGCCAAGTGAAGAAGCTAAAGAAGCTCCTGAAGTTATGCAACCCCATAGGTGGGGAAGACGCTCAAGGATAGGCCTGGTTCGCAATATGGAGCTCATGGCTGCCCAGATGTTGGAAATGCAACAACAACAAGCAGCTTAGACTGCTACTCTTAATGCCTACTTACAACAAGGATTTATGCCTTCCGCCTTGCCTGAATATCCTCTATAACCCAGGGCCTACAGAACCAACATGGAAATTAGAAAGAGCAGGGTTACTATTCATACGCCTCGCTAACCCAGTCGAAGATTTTTATTCGAGAAATGAAGAAGTAAATTCTTTCCAACACCAGAATCAAAGGTACAATACGGAAAAAGACTATGTGGACCCAAATCTCTCCCCTAGATACTTCCAGGGGCCCGAGCCTTCTCAGGCCTCCAGTGTGTTCGACATATTAGAAAGCAGACCTCCTAGAAATATGAGGGAGAGAAGGGCAGCTGTAGCTGCCAGTAGAGCGCAACATATCCATCCACTACATCATTATCAACCTACTTACACAAATGCTACAACCTGCTAGAAAGCCGGTGCAATATCCAGCTGGAGAGATACGACAGACCCAACGGCTCAATCCCTAGTAAGAGTCACTCCCCCCAGTTTTGGTCCTACGAGATAGATGAAGATGATGAGGTGAGTCCTTTCTCCCAAGGAATACGTCAGTGCCAAGTTCCTCATGATTTTGAGATGCCTGAAATAGGCAAGTATGGCCGGGGCAATCCCGACGATCATCTCTTAAACTATGACGCCAATAGCCAGAACAACTCTAGCACTCAAATGCAAAGTCTTCCCTCTAACATTAGAAAGAAGCGCACTTAGATGGTACAAGAAACTCCCACCAGAGAGTATCCACAGCTGGAAGGATATGAAAACAGCATTCAGGAATGGGTTCATCTATTTGAGGCCCGGCTAGATTTCTCTTTAGTGCTTGCAGGATTTGAGGCAAGAAAAAGGCGAATCGCTGAAAAGCTATTTACCCGGATTCACTAAAAAAATACATAATTGCGAAAATATCACGAAGGCAGAAATGTTCTCCACACCCAAAGGAGGGTTGGACATGAGTAGCATGTTTTAGAGGGATGTTCGAAGTCGGAAACCCCGTGATTACAACGCTCTGGTAAACCTAATGAAAGAAGAGATAATATCAGAAGAGATGGCGAGGCCTAGAGATAACCACGCCCAACATCTTTACAATCTTGGGACACAAGCGAACACTAAGCCATTAGACGGAACAGAACGCCACCAGGCCGGGCATCGCTAGGGAGGCCACCAGTGCCCATTTCCTAGTATAGGATCCAGTTATGCCGCTGAGATCACGGAGACTATCCAAAACTTGTATACTGGGTTAAATGCTCATAACCATGATGTGCCTATTGGAGAAATGTTCTTGAGCAAATCTAAGAAGCCATTTACCGGATCTTATTGTACCTATCACAGGTTCTACGGGCATAAGAAAGAGGACTGTCGTGACATATAAATGCTGGTAGATCAGAGAATGTAGAAGAAGGCCAATTCTCATGTTGGAGGAAACAGAGGCAGGAACTTCTCTCCCTACTGGTCCAATGAGATGCATCGTGGATGATGTCATGACACTAGAAATGAAAGACGAGGACGGAAGGCTAGATGAAGGAGCGGGGAGAAGTTAAGAAAGGAAAAATGCTCCAAAGATGGGGAGGCCTGACATGAATGAGCTGCAATATCCCATTCAGCCGCCTATCCGTGAGATTGACACAATTTTAAGAGGCCCTCACCCTATAAGAAGTTCCAATAATTCACAAAAATGATATATCCGGGTGGCTAGGAAGCCCGCTAATGTCAATTACCACATGCATACCCATCCAGTGGGAATAGAGAGGAGTTAACCCATTACATTCTCTCATATCGATGCGGCTGTAGTGCATTTTTTCGAAAATGACGCTCTTGTGGTCCAAGCTTTGGTGCCCAGAAATGGCTTAGGGAGGATGTTGGTAGATGACAAGAGTTCCATCAATATCATCTACGGGGAAAACATATGATAAGATGGGAATAGAGACCCCTTTGATCCAAGTAACAAATCCCATCTATGGGTTTACTGGACTGTATCATTCCCAGGAGAACCATCATCTCGATGATAGAGATGGGAGCAGCGCCAACTATCGTCAGGACTTCCATAGAGTACCTGATTGTGGATAAAATCTCTTCATACCATAGCATCCTAGGAAGACCTACCCTCATTGACTTGGGTCATATACCGCACACCAATTTCTTGTGCATGAAATTCTCCACGGAGAGTAGCCATCGTGAAAGGAAACCAATCTAAATCTAGGGCATGCAATACCAATTCCATTGAGAAGTTTGTAGACCGTGAAGTCTATGTAATTAATATTGAGATGAGAGAAGCCCCTGCAAATCCTGAAAGAATGGATGTTGGGCCAAAAGAAGAAGATGAGCACATGAGAGAACTGGAAGACCCTGATGATTTAGACCTGAGACACCTTTCGCTCCAAGGACTCTAATCTGCTGCAGATATAGCAGTCCAGAAAACTTGAACTTTGTGTTGTATTGTTGTTGTATTAGTCATTATGTTGAGGAGAATATCCTTCTTATTGTAATTTAATACCACTGCTTCATTCCTATATATATACGTGATGTCTTTTGTTGTTTTACACTGTTGTTGGTTATCAACGGGTGACTTTCTGATGTGCAATCTTTTCTGAGTTGCACAAATACTTCAAGGTTTAATTTCTTGATACACTGGGTGTTGACCACTCGAACCGTTTCAGATTTTTAACTAGTGATAAAGAAGAAAGTTCCCCAACTCTTTTAAGCCAAAAATTTTGTAGTTAGATAAAATTTATGATAGAATGTTATACTTTCGATTAACACGGTCAAATCTCCTTCACTTCTTTCATGAGAGAGAACAGCTGCGGCACTTGTGTAAGTCACCATCTTCCCTCTTTCGCCTCCCATTTTCGAATTTGGCGCTTCTTCCTTGTGATCTCTCAATCTGCTTAATTTTAATCCTTGAGGAATGTGCTTCTTTCCAACCTATCTATTCCACTGAAATGCCTATGAGAATATTGAATAAGGGCTTTAAGCAGTTCTTCAATTCCTCTTTATTTGAAATCACATGGATCCATCATTCACAAACTCATAAAGAAACAAGTAATGAGTAACCTGAAGCAAGTACCTCAACAATCTCAGTTAGAGGGAGGATGCTGGATACACGGAACAGCACGAACTGTGCAACATGCCACAGTTAGTAGTTTTGTGTTCCATTCTTGTATAAATTTGGCTTTTCATTTCTCAAACCCAATGGTGGCAATTCCTGGCGAATTTTCTAAGAAATAAAATCATTTTTTTCCTGCAACTTTGGGTACGAATTGTAAAGTTCGTGATAGAAAGACAGCCGCAGGTATACAACAAGACGACAACTAAAATGTACTTGTATTTATTTAAAATACCTCAAACTCAAATACACCATTTTATTTCCAAACTTAACACATTAAACACGGTTCCTTTGACAATATCAAACCACGAACAGACCGCATAAATTCACCAGTATAATCAACATGCAAAAGGAGTAATTAACCAGAGATCTCAATGGACTTGACCTCATGCTTCTTCACTTCCTCCTTAGGCACAGTCACAGTGAGCACCCCGTTTTCCATGCTAGCCTTAACCTGATCCGTTTTAGCATTTTCGGGCAGCCGAAACCGGCGAAGGAACTTGCCACTGCTCCTCTCCACGCGATGCCACTTGTCGTTCTTCTCCTCTTGCTCTTTGCTCCGCTCTCCACTTATCTGAAGCACTCCGCCTTCTTCAACTTCCACCTTAACCTTTTCCTTCTTCAGTCCGGGAAGATCGGCCTTGAAAACGTGGGACTCTGGAGTTTCTTTCCAGTCTATGCGAGCATTGGCGAATGCAGATGTTTCGCGGGCGGAGCTTGGTACATTGGCCACCGCGCTTGAGAAAGGAACCCCTCAAAGGGATCCCAAATATCAAGAGAGAATGGATCGTAAACGTTGTTTCGCCGGTTGCCAAGAAGCTTGGAATCAGAGACATTTTATGGATGGATTTCTTGAACCAAAGAACTCTAAATCGCTATTAAGAGGACTTGAAATTTCTCTTGATGGCCCAATCGATGTTTTCAAAATTTCTGTGATGACCATAGCCTGGAGTTGCATGATATATATAGGAAGAAGATGATGATTCTAGCGCTTTCGTGGATGTTCTTGAGAAAAAATCTTTCGGTCGCCGTGGGTCAGCATCTTCGAGACTTCGAAAGTAAAAATAATAAATAAAAATAATGAAGAAACATTTTCTAGAATATACGAGTTCTTTCATTCAAAAGCGTCCAATATACATCCACGTGGTCGTTCACAGAACACGTATAGTAGCCAAATAAAATTCTAGCATACCAATATCGGAAAATAGCATATTTGTTCTTCAATTTTTCAAAAATGATATGAGATGCACTTTTATCTTTAAAACTAGCTCCACATTTGAAGAAAAAAAGACGAGATGCACTTTCAAGTATAATAGGTTTTATAACTAAATTATCATTACTTTTAAATAAAACAAAAAATAAAAGACGAGAAAAAAGAAATAGATAAATTAAAAAAAAACTAAAAATACCTCTCAAAAATAAAGAATAAAAGTTCTCTTCTTCTTTTACCTTTACCATTCCCAAACCAACGCTGCCACCGCCTTGAGACCCAATTAAAATGATAAAATATATATATATATATATATATATAGATATTGCTTTAATAATTGTATAGTTCAAATTCTCAATCTTACTTCCGTAGTTTTCAATATTGCATCCTTGACCACATTTTAGATCTTGCTTCCACCATCGTTGTTTTTGGGTGTGGACGAGAATGCATTCCTGTTCCTTGAGTCTGACTCCACGAGTGAAGAAGTTGGAGTTTTGGATATCGATGTTTGCCCAAAGAGCTAGAGTTTGAGATAGCTCCTTCAAAATACTTTTTGTTTAAAACACTTTTGACCCAAAAAAATTAAAATAAATAAATTAAAATTTATAAAATAATGAAAAAACATTTATACCTTCACCTCTACACCCCAATTCACAGGGTTGTTCCTGAGTTTTGATCCACCGTTTTCTTTTTCTTTCCAAAGTTGTAACTTCTAATCCACCATTTTCTTTTTCTTTCTAATCTCTCATTCTAATCACTTTCTTCTCCACTTTCTCTTATCCATAAAAAGACATGTCTTTATGGCGAAACCAAAAAAAATAGTTGAATAGAGTTTAGCAAACATATAAATTCCATTTTAGGTTGTTTTAAGATTAACCAGGAAAAAATTTCACCAGAGATAGAAGATTTAGAATACAAAAATGAATTTCTAGCTGATGAACAGGAAACCTAAATGGTTGAAAATTGTGAAATTTTAGTATGTATTTGATGGATGAGTTATGATTATTTGGTTAAAATTTCATAAGCTTTTATGACATCCGGGTTGCGCATTTGAGTGTATAAGAAATAAAGGACATTAAACTTATGTTACAATTATGTACTCTAGGGGTTTAGACTTTCATTGAAATCCTCTAAAGATTTATAACCTCCATTTTAGAGCCCATGTAGTTGATAAGTTCACATTTGTAAACTATTTGAATAATATCTAGAATTCTGCAAAAATTTTAGTTTATTTTTATCTCTAAAATGGTAGGAAGATGAAAAACGAATCGAGGTCTCGTAAAGGAGGTTTTGGGGCGTCACACCATGTTAACCTGTCAGAGACAAAGAGTGTAAATATGAGAAAATGATGACTTGCAAACACAAAATCAGACGCATAAAGGGATGTCGACATTGACTACTTGAAAGACTCAAGTCAATCACACACGTGTAGGGGCTAGAAGCTTTTAGACCACCTAAACACCACCTTATAAATAAGAGGAAAAGATGCATGAAGAAGGTAGTTCTTCCGGTTCAACATTAGAACTCGATATATTTCCTATTTAGTTGATATACTTGAGATATTGTCTTTTAAACTTGAACTAGTTCTAACGAGGCATGAATTATAACTCGAGTGTCGATGCTAGCGACAATACGTGTAAAGTAGCCTTTTGAAGCAAGGACTCCGCTACTTATGCTAGTTGAAATATCGTATAAAAGTGTGCAAGATAAGGACGCTTAAAGCAAGGAATTTCAACTCAATGTTGATCCGAATCCAACCAGGATTTAGGGTCAACATTTTGGTCTGTATGTGGGAAACGAATATTGAAAACTACAAATAAACACGTGAAAAAGCCAGTTCAGCCACGAATTGATGAAGATTTGGTTCTAGAGCTAAATGAATAGAGCCATTGAGATTACATAAAAAGTTTCTTATCAGGTAATTTGGCGACTCAGGTGTTTGTAAAATCACTCGAATCTCTTGAAAAAGAAAGATATCCTGATGACTAAACTGCTGTAAAAGGGACTCTGTTGTAAATTTTTCCTTGGCAACAAAGAGAAATTTAGTTCAAATTACTCTGTTGTAAACTTTCCCTATGTAAAAAGGAGAAATTTAGTCCAAGTTTTTATGTTGTAAATGTTGTCTTTATGAAAAGGAAAAATTAAGTTCAAACTACTTTGTTGTAAATATTTCATTTGCCAAAAGGAAAAATTTAGTTTAAGTCTCATCATGTTGTAAAGTTTCCTTTGCAAAAAGGGGAACTCGATTGGAAGCCAAATAGTTGTGTGAGCTTCCCTTGCGTAAAGGAAAGATTTAGCCCCGGATAAGCTAGTGGAAAAGATTTTCTTTGCATAAAAGGAAAAGAACGAACTCGACAAGATTCTTTGGTCCAAAGAAAATTTACACGAATGAGTGATAGCGATCGAGATGCTCATAATAGATGAACCAACGGACAGCCAAGTGAAGTAGCTGAAGAAGCTCCTAAAGTTATGCAACCCCAGAGGTGGGGAAGACACTCAAGGATAGGCCTGGCTCGCAATATGGAGCTCATAGCTGCCCAGATGTTGGAAATGCAACAACAACAAGTAACTCGATCGCTGCTCTTAATGCCTACCTACAACAAGGATTTATGCCTTCCACCTTGCCTGAATATCCTCTATAACCCAGGGCCTACAAAACCAGCATGGAAATTAGAAAGAGCAATGTCACTATTCATATACCTCGCTAACCCAATCGGAGATTTCTATTCGAGAAATGAAGAAGTAAATTCTTTCCAACACCGTAATCAAAGGTACAATACGAAAAAGACTATGTGGACCCAAATCTCTCCCTAGATATTAAAAAGTAGACCTCCTCGAAATAGGAGGGAGAGAAGAGCGGACCTCCTATAAATATGAGGAGAGAAAGGCAACCAGAGAGCCCGATAGAAAGCATAACATATCCATCCACTACATCATTATCAACCTATTTACACAAAAATGCCACAACCTGTTAGAAAGAAAGTGCAATATCCAATCGGAGAGATACGACTGACCCAACGGATCAATCCCTAATAAGAGTCACTTTCTCCAATTTTGGTCCCACGAGATAGATGAAGATGAGGATGTGAGTCCTTTATCCCAATGAATACATCAATTGCAAGTTCATCATGATTTTGAGATGCCTGAAATAGGCAAGTATGGCCGGGGCAATCCTGACGATCATCTCTTAAACTATGACGCCAATAGCCAGAACAATCCCAAAGCACTTAAATGCAAAGCCTTTTCTCTAACGTTAGAAAAAAGTGCACTTAGATGGTACAAGAAACACCCACCGAGAATATCCACAATTGGAAGGATATGAAAACAAAGATTCGTGAATGGGTTCATCTATTTGAGGCCCAGCTAGCTTTCTCTTTAGTGCTTGCAGGATTTGAGGCAAGAAAAAGGCGAATCGCTGAAAAGCTATTTGGCCCGTTTTACTAAGAAAATACATAATTGCGAAAATATCATGAAGGCAGAAATGTTCTCCACACCCAAAGGAGGGTTGGACATGAGTAGCATGTTTTGGAGGGATGTTCGAAGTTGGAAACCCCGTGATTACAACGCTCTGGTAGACCTAATGAAGGAAGAGATAATATCAAAAGAGATGGCGAGGCCTAGAGATAACCACGCCCAACATCGTTACAATCTTGGGACACAAGCGAACACTAAGCCATTAGACGGAACAGAACGCCACCAAGTCGGGCACCGCCAGGGAGGCCACCCATTCCCATTTCCTAGTATAGGATCCAGTTATGCCGCTGAGATCACGGAGACTATCCAAAACTTGTATGCTGGGTTAAATGTTCCTAACCATGATGTGCCTATTGGAGAAACGGGCTTAAGCAAATCTAAGAAGCCATTTACCGGATCTTATTGTACCTATCACAGGTTCTACGGGCATAAGAAAGAAGACTATCGTGACATATAAATGCCGGTAGATCAGAGAATGTAGAAGAAGGCCAATTCTCATGTTGGAGGAAACAGAGGCGGGAACTTCTCTCCCCTCTCGGTCCAATGAGATGCATCGTGAATGATGTCATGACGTTAGAAATGAAAGACGAGGACGGAAAGGCTAGATAAAGGGAGCGGGAGAGAAGTTAAGAAAGGAAAAATGCTCCAAAGATGGGGAGGCGACATGAATGAGTCGCAATATCCCATTCACCGCCTATCCGTGAGATTGACACAATTTTAAGAGGCCCTCACCCTATAAGAAGTTCCAATAATTCACAAAAATGATATATCCGGGTGGCTAGGAAGCCCGCTAATGTCAATTACCACATGCATACCCATCCAAAGGGGAATAGAGAGGAGTTAACCCATTACATTCTCTCATATCGATGCGGTCAGTAGTGCATTTTTTCGAAAATGATGCTCTTGTGGTCCAAGCTTTGGTGCCCGAAATGGCTTAGGAGGATGTTGGTAGATGACAAGAGTTCCATCAATATCATCTACGGGAAAACATATGATAAGATGGGAATAGAGACCCTTTGATCCAAGTAACACATCCCATCTATGGGTTTCTTGGATCAGATCATTCCCAGAGAACCATCGTCTCGATGATAGAGATGGGAGCAACACCAACTATCGTCGGACTTCCATAGAGTACGATTGTGGATAAAATTTCTTCATACCATAGCATCCTAGGAAGACCTATCCTCATTGACTTGGGTCATATAACGCACACCAATTTATTGTGCATGAAATTCTCCACGGAGGTAGCCATCGTGAAAGGAAACCAATCTAAATCTAGGGCATGCAATACCAATTCCATTTAGAAGTTTGTAGACCGTGAAGTCTATGTAATTAATATTGAGATGAGAGAAGCCCCTGCAAATCTTGAAAGAATGGATGTTGGGCCAAAAGAAGAAGATGAGCACATGAGAGAATTGGAAGACCCTAATGATTTAGACCTGAGAGTCATAGAGCCAGAGCCTCAAACATCTCCTGCTGAGAAGCTAAAATGTTTTTCTGCGGATCCCATCGACACCACTAAAGAACTGTAGGTGGGAAGTGAATTCCTTGAGGATTTCAAAGATCAGTTGAAGAAGTTCTTGTCCAAAAATTTAAATATATTTGCATGGAAGGTATTGATCCAAATATCTCATGCCACAAGCTGCAAATAGATGATAAGCACTCGTGGCACTGATAGAAACGACGACTTATGAGCCCCCAAAAGTAGTGGCCTGAGAAGAAAATGTTTCCAAGCTGTTGAAAATAGCTTCATAAAGGAGTCCCGTTATCCGAGGTGGGTTTCCAACCCTGTCTTGGTATCCGAAGTCAAATGGGAAGACGAGGGTTTGCATTGACTTTTGTAATGTCAACCAAGCATGCCCAAATGATAGTTTTTCCTTCATCGCATAGACCAATTGGTCGACGCCACTGCCAAACTTGAAATAATTAGCTATATGGATGCTTATTCTAGGTATAACTAGATCCCCATGTACCATCTGGATGAAGAACATACTTCCTTCATCACTAACATAAGGATATATTGTTATAAAGCCATGCTGTTTATCTAGAAGAATGCCCATGCAACATATCAAAGTTTAGTGAACAAGATGTTTGCTAAACTACTTGTCAATACAATGGAGATTTATGTAGACGATATGCTTGTCAAAAGCATGGTGCGAAGAGATCACATTAAGCCCTTGGGAGCGACATTTGACATTTTGCGAAAATACAGAATGAAACTTAATCCGCTCATATGCGCCTTCTGTGTGACCTCAGGAAAATTCTTGGGGTTTATGGATTGTCGCTCTGAGCCGCTTTATTTCAAGATCTACTGACAAATGCCTACCTTTCTTCAAGGTGCTAAAGGAAAAGAATAAATTTGAATGGACCGCAGAATATGAAGATGCCTTTCAAGCTCTGAAAGAGTATTTGGGACGGACCCTGCTTCTTAAAACCCATTGGAGGAGAACTACTACTGCTGTACTTAGCTATTTCCAAAGAGGCAATCATCACAGTACTTATCAGGGAAGAGATCAATCACCAACAACCCATTTATTATGTGAGTAAGGTTTTACTGGGGACTGAGGTACGCTACCCAGACATGGAAAAGCTAGCTCTCGCCTTAGTAGTGGCTTCGAAGAAGCTCAGACGTTATTTCCAGTCGCACACCACCCAGGTATTCACCAACTTTCCACTGAGACAAGTGTTGTAGAAGCCCGTTGCTTCAGGCAGACTAATGAAGTGGGCTATTAAGTGGAGTCAATTCGACATTCAGTTCCAACCCTGGAGTGCCATCAAAGGCCAGGCGTTGGTAGATTTTGTGGCAGAATTAACTCATATACCGGAACTAGAAATGGTTGACAAACCAAAATCCGTACAACCTTGGAAATTGTTTTGGATGGGTTAGTAGGTAAGACAGGGGCTAGGACGGCGATAATGTTGATCAGTCCAGAAGGTTATAAACTGCACAATGTTGTATGTTTTGGGTTTAGAGCATCCAAAAATGTTGCTGAGTATGAGGCCCTCTTGGCTGGATTGAGACTTTCCAGGCCCAGCAAGTTATAGATATTGTTATACACAGTGACTCTCAACTAGTTGTCAGCCAAGTGAAAGATGATTTTGAAGCAAAAGATAAGAATATGGCCTCTTATCTTAGGAAGGTGCAGGACCTTGCACCCAACTTTGAAAGCTTTGAATTGTTTCAAATCCCAAGAGCCAAAAATTATAATGTGGACGCACTGTCAAAACTAGCCAGTAGTAAAGACTCACATCTCTTTGGATGCGTCCCTGTGGAATTCCTCTCTAAACCCTCTACAGAGCAAGATGATAACATTCTAATCATTGAAAGAAATGAATCATGGATGAAGTCCATCATGGATTATTTGGAAGACCAAACCCTTCCTGAGGACAAAGAAGATGGGTGCAAGATATAGAAACTTTCAGTCTACTTCGTTGTACAGAACGGAGTGCTCTATAAGAAGAGTTATTCCTCTCATCTTCTCAAGTGTGTAGGAACGGATGAAGCGGACTACATCATAAGATAAATTCATCAAGGAATATGTGGTAACCACACTGGAGCTGTATCATTAGCCCATAAAATCCTTAGGCAAGGATATTACTGGCCCGATCTTAAAAAGGAAACTAAAGACTTTGTCCTTAAGTGTGACAAATGCCAATGCTTCACCTGCTTGCGCATGCAACCCCCCACGTGAATTACAGGTTGTATCAAGTCCGTGGCCTTTAGATAAATGGAGGATAGACATCATCGGTCCCATGCCTCGAAGAAGGGGCAATAATTGTTATGCGATCGTGGCCATTGATTACTTCACTAAGTAGATTGAAGCGGAGCCAGTGATGAAAATCACGGAGGCAAATACCCCCAAAGTTTATTTGGAAGAACATCATTTGCAGATTTGGTGTCCCACGCTATTTAGTCTCAGATAACACTAGGCGGTTCAAAAATTACAAAATTGAAGAGTTGTGCAACAACTTAGGGATAAAATAGCATTTCTTATCCCCACATCATCTCCAAGCTAATGGTTAGGTAGAGGCTGTGAACAAGACCATAAAATACACGCTGAAGAAGAAACTTCAGTCTGCTAAAGGAGCTTGGCTCGATGAGCTGTCCCAAGTGCTATGGGCGATACGCACCACCTTATGAACAGCCACTGAGGAAACCCCATTCTCCATAGCTTACGGGGTCGAAGCCATGTGCCCAATTGAGATCGAACTACCTTCCCATAGGCAGATCCACTTTGATGAAGTTATCAACGAAACGCTTCGAAGTGTGAACTTAGATCTCCTCCAAGAACGGAGAGACGTTTCATAGGTGAGGATGAAGCATTACCAGCAGAAGATGGCCCGGTACTATGACCAAAAGGTGAATACTCGGTCATTCCAAGTCGGGGACTTGGTCTTAAGGAAAGTATTCCCATCCTTTCAGGAGCCTGGTGTGGGCACTTTAAGTTCAAATTGGGAAGGTCCTTACAAAGTCATAGCTAAAGTCGTCCCTAGGATTTATAAAATAGGAGACCATTCAGGTAAACCCTTGCCACACTCTTGGAACGCAGAGCACCTCCGCAGATATTACCAATAAAGTTTGCGTGAACTCAAAGATGACTTTGATTATCATGATACCTTGCCTGATTATTTTGAGATGATGTATTCATGACATGACGTGATAAATCTTTTATCTTTAATACAATCTGGATTATTGATGGTTAATCCTCTTTAAGTCTTTGGAAACATTACGTTCGAATATATACAATACGTTGTTATACAACCTTGAAAGAACACATAAATTCCTCAGTGTGGTGTTCGAATATATACAATACGTTGTTATACAACCTTGAAAGAACACATAAATTCCTCAGTGTGGTATAAATGAATCGACCAAATTGATGATTAAGATGCTCAAAGTAACCCCAATGCCAAAGTTGCCAAAGCTGCCAAAGCTACTACACTTGTCTAACTATTAAAAAGCCTTGACAGTAATTGTTATCTGGATGAGTATGGAAGAAAATGCCCGTTGTTCATTTTACTTTTGCTCATTTTTGTTGACCGGAGTGTTTACAATTAAATCAATTCGAAAAAGTTTCCAAAAATAATTAATGTTCCCGCCTATGCCGGGGTCATAAAGAAAAGCGCCTCTTAAAGACATCTTATCAATTACGTGTGTGCTGGAGCATTGATACTTGGAAAATTAACTAATTCCTAAACGTTGTCTTTTTAAAGAAACCAGATCAATCAAGCCAGGGCCTTTTTATAAAGTGATCACGTTTTATCTGAACTGGAGTCGTGGTCTGAATTTAACAAAAAATTTGAGCATAATACCATGTCTTTCACGCTAGCATGGTGAAATAAGAATCAACATTTTCATTCAAAATGCAAATATTACAAAAGTTTCTAAAAATCCATTAAAAGACCCTATTCTATGCTGTGTCAGGAGGAGGCGGAGCCCCTTCTTCTTCAACCTCTTCTGGGGCCAGGTAATCAGCTTCGATGGTAGACAAGTTTAGGGTAGACAAGTTTAGAGTAAGATGCTGCTCTTTCAACTCTGATAAAACTTGTGAAGACTTGGAGTGTTTTGTTAAAATATAATCTATTACCTGAGAGAAAACACTTTTAATCAGTACTAGTGAACACCCGTGCGTTGCATGTGGTAGTCATATTTTCGACGTTAATCTATACTACATCTAAAAGGCCTTTTTTAGAAATATTTTTGTACTATTCTACCCTTACAATTTTTTTAAAATTCCACATTCATTCATTCATTCATTAGTGTATAATTATTTTTTAATATTTTATTTATTAATCTTTTATTTTTCATCATTGTTGTACATTAAATTTTCAACACTTTATTAAATTTACAATTAAATTTTTTAAACATTTAATCTATTAAATTAGATATGAAGATGAAAAGATGATCTCAAATTTTTTTTTTTTGATGAAAGGAATGAGAAATGAGTTTCAACAACCCCCAAAAAAAATGAATGAGAAAAGTTATAACTTTGTTTATTACCGCATTAAAATTGATGGTTGCCAAAAATGAAACGGAGATAAATATATTATTTTTAATACATTAGATTACAGTGATTATAAGCATGTTCGGTTTAGTTTTTTTTTTTTTTTTTTCAAATTCATTTTCAACCACATATTTTGTAGGACCTACAAAATTTATCAATTTTTCAACCACATATTTTATCAATTTTTTTTTCAAAATATTTAAACATCACCAAATATATACTATAGTTTAGAACTAACGTGTGAATTGTGAAACTTTTTTTATTTTTAATTTAATTTAATTTAATTTAATTAATATATATAGAACATTATTCTCATCTTAAATCTATTCCTCAACAATATTCTCATAACATATGCAAGTATTACCACTTCTTTAATTTTGTTTCTTACTTACATTTATAACGTTGAAGGATAATTCGGGCAACACATAAAAGCCCATCTGCCAACAATTCCCCAACCCTCCAACTTTTGGTAAAAAATTGCGGCTATTGTTTCTCTCCATCTCTCCTACACTTCTTTATATCAAATAGGGATAATTGCATAGTAGGTCCCCAACCTTTCAAAATTGTTGGAGATATGCCAACCTAAAAAAATAGCACAATAGTATTCATACGATATGTCGGGCGATAGATTATGAGCATTAACAGTAGCAACTTCGACGTTGCCACTGGATTTTTCAACAACCAGTACTCGTTTCCTTAGATTAAATTTGCTTTGTAATATATGATTTAAGGTTATCTGCATTATCACTTTGTATAAGTTTAGTATATTCAGAATATCGCAATAATAATATGTTTGAATTTAATTTACGTATATTTATAGTTGAATAAATAATGAAAAAAAATTAATATTTATTATTATGCACGAAACAATAATTAGAGGGGTCATCTGCAATAAAATGGTGAGAGATTTAACAAGAAGTGGGAGAAGGTTGCTGCAATTCATTAAGGGGGTGTTATTGATTTAAAAAAAAGAATGAGAGTGTTATTGATTTAAAAATAGAATTGGAAGGGGGCCAACTTAAAAATGGAATTGGAGGAGGGAGGAGGGAGGAGGGAGTGGGGCAACATCAAATATTTTTTAGGAGAAGGGAAGCCGCAATTTTTGACCAAAAAAGTGTGGTGAGAGCGACCAACATCAAAGGGGGGACGCTTTCATCTACATCGTAAAATCAGACACGTTTAATAAAAAGAGAACATGCACAAAGAATATTGTTAACAAGGAATTACTACTCCAACAAATGTACAATATTATCATTACATTCTCTCACAATAAAATTGGTAATTATTAATTTTATTCTTAATAAAATGCAGTCCTAGAGATCATTAATTATATAAGATTTGATATCAAGGATTCGTCAATTATCAAAGTATAAATCACCAAAAGGTCTTCATTGGGTTTAAGTTATTATTGGTATTATCACTATATAAAACTCATCTCTGATTGTAATTGTATTTCCATGAATGCAATTATCTTTTAATATTTATTTATTAATATTTTATTATTCATTATTATCGTACATTAAATTTTTTAACAATTTATTAAATCTACAATTAAAATTTATAAATATTTAATATATTAAATTAAATATGAAGGTGAAAAGATTATCTCAATCTTTTTTTCGCATTACGCAGATGAAAGAAATGAGAAATAGATTTTAAGAAAATGAATGAAAAAATTGTAACTTTTTTTTATTACTGCATTATAATTCAAATTATGGTTGTCAAAACTGAAATGAAGACTAAATATTATTTTTAATACATTAGATTACAGTGATTATACTTCAAAACTAACATTTGAGAGAGAGAGAGTTAACAGTTGTTTAGTTTTTGTTTTTTACTTACATTTATATTGTTTTCATTTACATCGTCAAATGAGACGTGTTTAACAAAAAGAGAACATACACTAAGAATATTATTTACAATGAGTCACTATTCCAATAAATGTGTAATATTATATAGTCAATCATTACATTCTCTCACAATAAAATTAGTAATTATTATTTTTTTTTCGTATTTTACAATCATAAAGATCATATTAATACATCATTAATTTTATAAGATTTGATATCAATTGTTCGTCAATCATCAAAGCTCAAATCACCAAAAGCTCTTCACTGGGTTCAAGTTACTATTTGTATTACCGTTATATAAAATTCATATTTGATTGCAATTGTACTTTTATGAATGTAAATAAAATATCAACATCGAACAATATTGTACAACATGTTATCAGAACCATATTTTTTTTTATCTTTATTGCAATTGCTACTTTAACATTACAATTGCTATCAAATATTGGGAGGGGGTAATTGTCCGACAGCCAACACGTGGCAGTAGGGCTTTTATGTAACACATAATCCCTCTTATAACGTTTTCATCTATATCGTCAAATCAGACACGTTTAATAAAAAGAGAACATGTACAAAGAATATTGTTAACAAGGAATTACTACTCCAACAAATGTACAATATTATCATTACATTCTCTCACAATAAAATTAATAATTAATAATTTTATTCTTAGTAAAATGTAGCCATAGAGATCATTAATTATATAAGATTTGATATCAAGGATTCGTCAATCATCAAAGTATAAATCACCAAAAGGTCTTTATTGGGTTCAAATTATTATTGGTATTATCGCTATATAAAACTCATCTCTGATTGTAATTGTATTTCTATGAATGAAATTATTTTTAATATTTATTTATTAATATTTTATTATTCATTATTATCGTACATTAATTTTTTTAACAATTTATTAATTGTACAATTAAAATCTATAAATATTTGATATATTAAATTAAATATGAAGGTGAAAAGATTATCTCAATCTTTTTTTCGCATTACACAGATGAAAGAAATGAGAAATGGATTTTAAAAAAATGAATGAGAAAATTGTAACTTTGTTATTACCGCATTAAAATTCAAATCATGGTTGTCAAAACTGAAATGGAGACTAAAATATTGTTTTTAATTCATTAGATTACAGTGATTATAGTTCAAAACTAACATTTGAGAGAGAGTGAGAGAGAGAGAGAGAGAGCATTAACAGTTCTTTAGTTTTTGTTTTTTTACTTACATTTATATTATTTTCATTTACATCGTCAAAACAGACGTGTTTAATAAAAAAAGAACATACACTAAGAATATTATTTACAATGAGTCACTATTCCAATAAATGTGCAATATTATGTAGTCAATCATTATATTCTCTCACAATAAAGTTAGTAATTTTTTTTTCCATATTTTACAATCCTGAAGATCATATTAATACATCATTAATTCTATAATATTTGATATCAATGGTTCGTCAATCATCAAAGCTCAAATCACCAAAAGTTCTTCATTGGGTTCAAGTTACTATTTGTATTACCGCTATATAGAATTTATATTTGATTGCAATTGTACTTCTATGAATGCAAATAAAATATCAACATCGAACAATACTTTACAACATGTTATCAGAACCATATATTTTTTTTTTATCTTTATTGCAATTGTTACTTTAACATTGCAATTGCTATCAAATATTGGGTGGGGGTAATTGTCCGACTGCCAACACGTGGCAATCGGGCTTTTATGTAACACATAATCCCTCTTATAACGTTTTCATCTATATCGTCAAATCAGATACGTTTAATAAAAAGAGAACATGCACAAAGAATATTGTTACAAGGAATTACTACTCCAACAAATGTACAATATTATCATTAAATTCTCTCACAATAAAATTAATAATTATTATTTTTATTCTTAGTAAAATGCAATTATAAAGATCATTAATTATATAAGATTTGATATCAAGGATTCGTCAATCATCAAAGTGTAAATCACCAAAAGGTCTTCAATGGGTTCAAATTATTATTGGTATTATCACTATATAAAACTCATCTCTGATTGTAATTGTATTTTCATGAATGCAATTATCTTTTAATATTTATTTATTAATATTTTATTATTCATTATTATCGTACATTAAATTTTTTAACAATTTATTAAATGTACAATTAAAATTTATAAATATTTAATATATTAAATTAAATATGAATGTGAAAAGATTATCTCAATCTTTTTTTCGCATTACACAGATGAAAGAAATGAGAAATGGATTTTAAAAAAATGAATGAGAAAATTGTAACTTTTTTATTACCGCATTAAAATTCAAATCATGGTTGTCAAAACTGAAATGGAGACTAAAATATTATTTTTAATACATTAGATTACAGTGATTATAGTTCAAAACTAACATTTGAGAGAGAGAGAGAGAGAGAGAGAGAGAGAGTTAGAGTTGTTTAGTTTTTGTTTTTTACTTACATTTATATTGTTTTCATTTACATCGTCAAATCAGACGTGTTTAACAAAAAGAGAATATACACTAAGAATATTATTTACAATGAGTCACTATTCCAATAAATGTGTAATATTATATAATTAATCATTACATTCTCTCACAATAAAGTTAGTAATTTTTTTTTTCCGTATTTTACAATCATGAAGACCATATTAATACATCATTAATTCTATAAGATTTGATATCAATTGTTCGTCAATTATCAAAGTTCAAATCACCAAAAGCTCTTAACTGGGTTCAAGTTACTATTCGTATTACCGCTATATAAACTTGTATTTGATTGCAATTTTACTTCTATAAATGAAAATAAAATATCAACATTGAACAATACAGTACAACATGTTATTAGAACCATATTTTTTTATCTTTATTGCAATTGCTACTTTAACATTTTAATTATTAACAATTAAAAAATAAATTTTTTGAAAATATTAAAGATTGACAATATGATTGCAAAACCACGTGCAACGCACACGTATCTAACTAGTAATGTGAAATTATTTTATGTATTCATATGAATTGAAGAATTCCTAATGTATTGATGTAAATTGATTCTTATGATTTCAAGATTGTAACAGTAGAATCAAACATTGAATACATCTGCATGTTTAGTCCTCGATTTTCAAATTTTTAATTTTTGCAAAAACAAAATTCTTGGTTCCCAACTTGACTTTCAAATAAGTTAATTGCAAGAAAGTGTTTTCCTTCTGTTGGAAATTGAATATAATGTTTTTTTTTTTTTCATTTCACTATGAATGTTAATTCCAGCTCAATTTGGTTTGATCCAAAGTGTTTTTTCCTGGAAAAAAATGGTTTGTTGGTCTAATTACTTGGGGTTTTCATTTGGCCCACAATAAGAAGATTCAGTTTTCACACTGATACAACTGGTATTGATCAAATTAATTCAGAATACGTGCTTACACAAGTTATAATAATAGAACTGGCATTGATCAAATAACAGCACTACTCCAACTAGTTATTTTTATGTGCTTATACCAATTTTACTTGCATATAATTCAGAATAGTGTTTCTACTTCTAGGGTTCTTGCTTGTATATACTAAAGAAAAATAATTTCAAGAGAGGGATAATATATAATAAATGAAACCTAAACATACATCGAAGAGTTGATTGAGATCATTTTTAATAATTGAATTGAATTCCAACAATTTCACGCATTTGATTTTATTTCTCACAATTTGAAATCCGAAAAAATATAATTCATTCCAAGCGAATTGTTTGTAGTGGAAGTTTTAGACACATGTCAACCAGGGGCGGAGGGGAGGGGGGGTCCTTGGGGTGCCCAGGACCCTTCAAATTTCTGAAACTGTATATTTTTTTTTTAATTTTTAATTTTTTTAATTTTTTTTTTGGGTAAGTGATAACCATAAGTTCAAGGGGTTTTTTTACAAATAACCACAAAAAATAAAGTTTTTCTTAAAATACTGTTATAGTTTCTTAATTTTAAAAATACTGTATAACGTTAGAAACAAAATCAGAAAAGCTGGGAGCTTTCCATTTATCAAAATTACAAAAAACTCAATTCCTTCCCTATAAGTCACACACAGCCGACGAGAAGGAAGAGGAGAAGGAAGAGTGAGATTCCAAACAAATTGGACGCGAAATTACAGAACAAAGTTGGACGGAAAATCTCAATTCTAGCCATCATATGGGAAATTTCATCCAAATAAACAAATTCAAAGTGAATTGCAGCCATTATCCATGAAATTGCAAAACAAATTGGACGGTAATCTCACTCCCAGCCATCATCTGTGAAAACTGCAGAACAAATTGGACGAAAAACTTACTTCTATCCACCATCTATACAGGTAACATGTTAAATTGATGTGTATTAATCACAAAACTATATTGACCATAAGATGTTCGACAGAATTCCCCAACTTGGTTATCATTGTAACAAATGTAACAAGTTATGTTATTATTTGTTTTCTTTAATTTCTATTTTGCAATTGTGTTTTTCTACTTTCAGAAAGCTAATTATTGACCAATGTGTTTATCCAATTCAATGATTTGCCTCTAGTTGTTTGTTGGATTACTTATGTTGTTTGATAATCTTCCAAATATCTAATTTCAAAATTTCAAATGTAACAAGTTCATTATTTCAAAATTACAAATGTAACACGTTACATTATTTCAAAATTACAAATGTAACAAATGTAACACGTTACATTATTTCAAAATAAATACAAATGTAACACGTTACATTATTTCAAAATTACAAATGTAACAAATGTAACACATTCTATTATTTCAAAATTACAAATGTAACAAGTTTTGTTATTTCAAAATTACAAATGTAACACATTCTGTTATTTCAAAATTACAAATGTAACAAGTTTTGTTATTTCAAAATTACAAATGTAACACGTTTTGTTATTTCAAAAATATCTAATCCTAATCCACAAATTAACAAGTCATGTTATTTTAATTTTAATATAGCAAAATGTAACAAGTTATGTTATTTCAAAATAACAAATGTAACAAGTTATGTTATTTCAGAATCTATTTAGAATTTAAATCTAATTAAACTTCTATGTTGTTTATAGATTGATCATCTTGACATAATTTAGGTGTATTTAGTTCATATATTGAACCAACTTTAGATACCTACAAAACCATATATGTTACAATTCTATTAGCATGTTAGACACATCTGTTTTATTTAATTTTGTGTTTTAGAATTGTGTTTTTCTACTTTCAGACAACTAATTGTTGACCAATGTGTTTATCTACTTCAATGATTTGCAGGTATGGAAATGTTAAATATCTTCATTACATACTATGGTGAGGCAATTTGGAATTCTCGTCCCAATGGATTGCGATATTTTTGAAATAACGGAACGTGTTACATTTGTAATTTTGAAATAATAAAACTTGTTACATTTGTAATTTTGAAATAACAGAATGTGTTACATTTGTTACATTTGTAATTTTGAAATAACAGAACGTGTTACATTTGTAATTTTGAAATAACAGAACTTGTTACATTTGTAATTTTGAAATAACAGAACGTATTACATTTGTAATTTTGAAATAACAGAACTTGTTACATTTGTTACATTTGTAATTTTGAAATAACAGAACGTGTTACATTTGTTACATTTGTAATTATGGTTCATCCTGAAAGTTCCCAAGAGCCTAAGCTGATTGTGTAGAGTGTTAACAATGAAGGGATTGAAAAGTTTTGTTTTAGAATTGTATTTGAGAGAAATTAGGCCGAATTGTTATATGTATTTGGGTTATGGGTAAGTAACGTGGGTTTGGACGGCTATTGATAGTGGAAATTATATTTGGGCTTCATATATTTGGGCTTTTCTTAAAAACAGTATTTTTGAAATAAAAAAACTTAAATAGTAAAATTGGAATTTGGAAACTAATTGGAGTATGGAGTGCAATTTCCACTAAGTCCAAACCAAAACATAAGAAAATTGTCCAAAGTATAAAATACTCAAAACAATGCTCTAAACCCAACAAATATTACCCTATCCAAATTCCAATTATCCAACCACCAAAAGTCCAATTCATACTTCTTCTTCAATCTGATAGTCAGAAACACAATTGCAAATACACAATCATTAAAACTTAGCAGTTCAGCCCTTATTTCGGAATACGCAAATAAATAAAAAATTGAATCACTTCCTCATCTTCTACAAAATTCGGATCGAAGAATCGATTTCGCGATTCCCTACATCATGATCACCGCGTAACGTAACAAACTAACAGCAAATCAGCAATGGAGAGTCCCTCTTTCTGGTAAAATCTTATGTTTCTGGGGAGATGAAATTGATATGGGATTACAAAATTACAAATGATTGGCACATTCCTCAAATGATAATACAAAATTAATAAATGCATTTTGCTTGTTAATACATATCATGTTCAATTGATTTTTTTTTTCTTTTGAGCTTGAGTAATATTTAATTTTATTTGTAAACCGGATCTTCCTATTTTGGAGAATAATTTTATAGTAGGCAACGTGAATAAGAAAAGTTTGACTAATTTTAGATCTTGAATATTTTTGTACAATTCTTTTGTAAGCTTTTTAAAGTCTATGATTTATAAAAAATTATTATTCTCATAAAAATGAGTTCAATAATTGTGGTTTGAGAAAAAAATTTCGGGGGCACTACCCCCGAATCCCCGTGAGGGCTTCGTCCCTCCCCCGGCCCGCCCACCCCACCCCACCCCACCCCACCCCACCCCATAAAGGATCCTCCAACTTCAAAATTCTGGCTCCGCTATCAAGATGTACTTATCTCATGTGAAATTAAATACTTTTGGCTGTACAATCCAAACATGTCATGTAAGATAAACATCGACCTAATATAAAAATCTCGAGTTCACACAATGTATATAGGAGCTGACATGAGATATAATGGTGGCCTTTGAGATACATAGATAATTAATTTTCCTAAAAAACGGGTCAGAGTTTATAACCGATTATAGTACAAGTACACCATCCTTATATCAACTTAATTTCTAATTTCTAGCAATAATCCATATACATCTTTAATCATATCCTTTTGCTAAAAAGAAAATGATATATAGTCATATTTAATCATATTAGTGGAATGAACCAGAGCTTAATTGAAGATATATTAAAAAGAAAGTAATAGGACTCAATGAAAACCAATCGAGTGATTTCGTCCCAGTTCTAGAAGCCAAAATTTCCAATCTTTTAACTCCTTTCCAGCAACGTTAACAAATATTTTGATTCAGTTCGTTTGATGAAATTTAACATCATCCAACTTGTAACCTACACCAGTACCTTTTGTCTTGACAAAAACTTTCTTAAAACAGCAATATGTGTAGAGGTTGACCATATTTGATAGTAATATCTTTTCGTTAATCTTATTGCCTCAGTTAACAAACATATTTTATTTAACAACTAGACATTCTTTGCATCTCATGGAATGACAAGAATATCCCATATTCATGTCAACTAATGATTAACTTAATGTGATTTTAAAAATAGAATGTATTATCATTTAAAGAATCACATGTCCAATTGACATCACAATAGGCTCTCTTATATTTGTGAATATGCATAAATAAATATAGACATATGAGTGAAGAATGATATGTCTCTCATATTATTGATGACTTCAATAAAATTTTGATTGTTTTTCTTTGTCACTTATCTATATTAGGATGGTATATAAGATATTACAAGTATAATCACATTGAATAAGCAAAATACATGCTTAGAAAATGAAAATTTTCCATCAAGATAACAAGAATCTAGATTCGTGTTCACTTACACCTTAAGTATCATGATGGGATTTATTTATTGAGAAATCATATTAAAAATAGCTCATTTTTAATTTTTTATTCATAGAGAACATGATACATCAAATAAAAAAAAAAAAATGAGAAGGAACCCCCAATTTTTTTTTTTTCCGATTTTAGAGTTACTCATTCCTATCAATCTTGATCTTCTACCTTATGCATTATCACGTTGATTCACCTAAGTGGTGAATCAATTCATCATCAAGTCTTTTTTTTTTTTTTTTTTTTAAATTCTCTGGATTAGTTATGGTCTTCCAAACTTTACCAATGAATTCATTGCTTCATAAATTTAACCTTATGTACATGCCATAAAATGAAGTGATGGATCAAATTTACTTTACCAATGAAGTTATGAAGTTATGAATTCATTGAAGTTATGGAGCATAAAACCTTACGTACTTTACCAATGAAGTTATGAATTCATTGAAGTTATGGATATGTACTTAAATTTGCTCCATAACTTCAATGCAATTTATTAAATCAATAAACCATGCAGGTAAATCAACATTCTTGTTTTGGTAGTTTCAAAACCATTAAATGTATGCAGAAATTACATTCAACTAATACCACACAATATCAAGGATTACTTGCACAAAAGAAGTCTCTTCATCACAAATAACGAACAATCAAACTAACAGAAGTCCAAAAACACCATAAAGTCAACGAAATCAACGAAGGTTTGAAGCCAACATACGTGTAAAAGGAGAAAACATCCACAACAGTGTGCAAATCCATACAAATTAGAAGAAACCCAAACTCAAAAGTCCAAAAATATCCTCAACTCGACGGAATGAGCAGAAATGGAAAGATTAGAATAGATCTACAATAAATTTATAGTTTTATATAATCTAACTAAAAACTAACAATTATAAGGTATGAGCTTTTCGAAAATTGAGATGAATGGTAATTATTTGGTATGTGTTTTCAAGAACAAAGAAATTAACACGGGAATGGCTACAAAGGTGGAAGAGCACTCAGACAAAAGGGCGCGGCTAGGGTTTACCCAACATCTTCACTTTAAGTCAGTAAGTCATTAAACTTACAAGAATATTTCAAATTTCACATGATCAATTAGCAACCATTCCGAAACCTACCATCCCGTATACTAGACGCCTTGAGGTCCTTTAATTGAGGAGCTTATTATTTTTGAGAAAATGCATCCTTGGGAGTTCTCCAAAAATAAGCAGAATTCAAAAATGAAAAAGAAAAATTATCTTCTCTCCCAGTCGAGATGCCAAGGGACAATAGGAGATTCACCCATTTGATACAAGACATCTTCAAGCATAAACCTAAGTCCATTAATCCATTATTACACATTGTTTGCCATCAGACAAGAAAAATCTGCAAATTACCATTTATATACACCAAAGATATAGTTAGAGGTGTCAAGATGGATGGGCGGGTGGGCCGAACCCACTTTGGCCCACAAGCCTTGACCCGGAACAGCGGGCCAGCCCGCGAATCAGGTGGGCTTTTCACGGGCCGAGGAGGCCGAACCGGGAGCCGTTCATGGGCCGAAGAGGCCAAACCACGGGCTGACCCGTAAACCAAGTGGGCTGTTCACGGCCCATGCGGTTTGGCCTTTAACCGATTGCCTGCTTTGATTTTTTTTGTTTTTTTGTTTTTAAAAAAGGCAGAAAATTCAAACTTTCATATATAAAATGATATTTTAAAGAAAATAATAAAAAAACAAATGGCAAAGAGCCGTTTAAAGTGAAAGATGTGACAGCTGCGTGATGTTTTAGTTTTTAAATATATAAAAAAAATAGAAATTGGATTAAAAAATTAACAAATGTGAATTTATCATTGTTATTTATTTTTTATTTAGTAATTTAATACATTTTTTGCTATACATGCAAACATATTTTTTTGAATTACAATAAGTAACTAAATTTTTTTAGTAATTTAAAAAAAAATTAAATTTTTATTTATACGGGCCAAATCGGGTCGAATTGCGGCCCACATGGGCTCGACCGGGATAGGCCGACGGGTGGACCGAGCTCGTGTTTAATTTTTGTAGGCTGGGTTGACCCGGCCCGCAACCCGCTGTGGTACGAACTTTTTCTAATGCAGGCCATCATCGTGATTCATCGGAGACAGGCCGACCCGGCCCGCCTGATCGGAATTGATACCTCTAGATATAGTGACATGTGAACAAACCCAACAAAGTAAAAAAGTACTTTTTCGAGCAATTTACCAACATTTACTTGTCCAGAAAGAGGAAAAGAATTAGAATTTTGTTTTTTCCTGCAAAATTAAACATACCATTTGAAGAAAAATGCAATGAATATAGTAATGAACCTAATGAACAAAATCTAAAAATAACCCAAAAATTGAAAACTTAATAAAACTGCATCAACATGGAAATAAATATTATTTTTTAGAAAATAAATGTGCAAGAAAACTCTACATGTATCTATATACAGATCCATGTAACGAAAAACTCATAGTGACTTTGGATTTGAAAGAGTGTTCATCTTCTAGATGTGAGCAAATTAAAGGAGGCAATATCAAACTCCTCGTAATAATCACTACAAGAAAAATGAGAATTAACAACGAATTTTTTAACGATCAAGTAAATATGGTCGTTACAAATATTTATCAACGACCAGAATAAATATTTAGTCGTAAATAGTGTATCACAAACAGTTGTATGTTGAGCGAGTTGGAGATAAGCTTTAACGACCACGTCGTTGGTTGTAAATTTATTCTTTTCTACGACCAAATTGAAGTTGGTCGTTGTATGTGTGGCGCCAAAACTTTCAAACCCGCCAAAACAATCAACGACCAAAAGAATATATTTGACAACCAGATAAATAGTTGTAGTTAGACTAATTTAACGATAATCATATTTTAGTCGTTGAAGTGAAAAAACACATTACAACCAATAAATGTTTAGTCGCAAATAATGTGTCACAAACTATTGTATTTTGGGCTAGTTGGAGAAGAGTTGTAACGACCACGACATTAGTTGTAAAATTTGTATATTCTACAACCAATGTAAAGTCGGTGTTATGTGTGTGTGTGCGCGCCAAACCTTGAAACCCGCCAAAACAATCAACGACTAAAACAATATATTTGACGACCTAAAAATTGGTTGTATTTAGAATAAGTTAACGACCACCTTATTTCAATCGGTAAAAGTGATAAAAATTACAACCAATGCTCGATAGTCGTTAAAAGGAATATTTGCCAACCATATGGGATGGTTGTTACAATTACTAATCACGACCAATAAATCTGGTCATTAAAAACTGTTTTCAACAACTAAATGATATACGTGGTTGTTGATGATGAATTGTATACAATTAAATTTTGAGATAGCTACAAATATGTTGTAACGACCAAAATATTAGTTGTTAATCTTATATTTGTTGTAGTGGCCAAAATGAGAATTAACAATTAATATTTTGACGCCCAAATGCATATGGTCGTTACAAATGTTTAACAACGACCATTAGTTGTAAATGTTTTACAACCAAGTTAAAGTTGGTCGTTGTATGTGTGGCGCCAAAACCTTAAAATCTGCCAAAACAATCAACGACTA
Source organism: Forsythia suspensa (assembly GCA_023638005.1). Lineage (NCBI taxonomy): Eukaryota > Viridiplantae > Streptophyta > Magnoliopsida > Lamiales > Oleaceae > Forsythia > Forsythia suspensa. The sequence continues at coordinate 28,687,788 of CM042674.1, read as the reverse complement.
AAACAATATATTTGACGACCAAATAATTGGTTGTATTCAGAATAAGTTAACAACCATCTTATTTCAGTCGCTAAAAGTGATAAAACGTTACAACCAATGTTAGATGGTCGTTAAAAGGAATATTTGCCAACCATATTGGCGTGGTCATTAAAATTACTAATCACGACCAATAAACGTGGTCATCAAAACCGTTATCAACGACTAAATGATATGCTTGGTTGTTGACAATGAATCGTATACAATTAAATTTTGAGTTAGCTACAAATATGTTGTGCGACCAAAGTATTAGTTGTTAATCCTATGTTCTTTGTTGTGGCCAAAATGAGAATTAACAACCAAGGTCTTAGTTGATTACATTTAGCGGTGCTTGGTAAGTGATCTTTACAATAGCCTTTTGAGAAGACGAGGTCGGCTTGGTGACCAAGGGCTTGCATAGGTAGTGATGGCAACGGAGCAGATCGGGGTGGATCAGCCTGATCCAAATTCGCCCCGCGATCCGCCATTTTTCGGGGCGGATTGGATACGGATCGGGGCAGATCAGAGCCCTGATCCGTATACTGATCCATATTTTTTTTTTTTGCATTCAAAAAATTTAAAATATATTGAAACAAGCTTTACTACTATACTATAAGAGTTTAAACAACATCATCCTCCTCAATTTCCTCCTCACTAAAACTTGTGCAAGGTCCACAATATGTCGAAGGTGATGAATTTTCTATTCAAAAAATATTTTAATTATCTATAAAATAAATAATCAAATCACATATAAAACAAAATATAAATTCAATATTTTAATCCTTTTTTTAAAAAAATTTGGGGCGGGCGGATCGGGGCAGCCCCGATCCGATCCGCCCCGAGATCCGCGGTAGATCACGGATATCTGTCCCAATCCGCTCCGCCGACCCGCGGATCAGGTATTTTTCGCTCCATTCGGATCGGATATCCATCGGGTTCCGGGCGGATCAGATATTTTTGCCATCTCTATGCATAGGTCTTATAATTTCCATAGACTTGGACGTCACTGCCTCATTTTTCTAATTCTTTGAAGCTTCGCAGCATTAGATGAGCATAACCAAGTTTGGGATTCATTATCGCTTTCTACTACAAGATGCGATTTTGTTCCCATTTAATCATCTTCGCCTACACACTACAAGAATTTTATCTTCTGCATACAAAATTTTAGGAGACAAATTTAATTTTGTAGCCGGAGTTTACTTTTCTCCACAAATACGATGTTTTGTAGGGTTATGTTTTACTTCAAAATTTTCAAGAATGAGAGGACTTGTGCCCACGAAAATGTGTATTTTCTCTCAACAAAATTTGTTGGGTAAAATATATCTTTTCTTGACAAAAAAAAATTAATCCGTTTGTAGGCAAATAAATAACAAAAAAAAAATTCCCACTTTTTGTTGTGTTTTAGTTCCGCAAATAGAATATTTGAAGGAAAAAATTAAATATATAATTTATGTTTTATGCTAAATTCCCTCTTAAAATTGAGAATCCCATTTTAAGAATCTCAGCCCATTTTATTTGATCAATTACCACCAAACTGGCCCGTCTTCTCTCTCTTGTTCTCTCCCAATTCAGTAAACTGTAGAACGAACGCAAGGCGGCCGTGACCGCAGCAGAAACCTTTCTCTCTCTCGCCTCTCATTCTCTCTCCGTCGAGTCCTGGACTGTCTCCGGTGATCGGTGGTCACGACTCACGACCCAAACTCCTCTCATTCTCTAATCTCGTTCGCAGTCACCAAGTACATGGTTTGTATTTGTATGTTATATCTAGGGTTTTTTTTTTTTGCGAGATAATTGGTAGAATAGTTTGGATTTATAATTGAGAAATTTATGCGTTTAGACTCCATTGCCTTGACTCGCTTTCTCTGGAGGGTTGAATATGTAATCTTGTGCAATAATGGTGATTGTGAAACTGCAAGCATTTACTCTTGAGATTAATTGCTTGTATAAAAAAAATTAATTAGGATTTGTATTATTGATACATGGTCAAAGTAAGTGAAATCAGATATGAATGATCTTCGTATGGAAATTTCTTACATTTTTCCATATTCACAACTCAATATCATATGACTGTTTATATATGCTATTGAATGTTATTTTTCTCATATATGAAACATATCAATGATTTTTTTTTTTAGTTGATTGTAAGCTTTTCACTTTGTTCAGATACAATAACATTTTGTCCTCGAAATAAGTGACCGTATCGTTAATGATGTCAATTATCTATTCCAACGGTATTTTAAAGTGTTAAGGTATCAATGTGATTTTAAAGGCTGGTTAAGCCCCCATTTCTTTTGAAATATGTTGAAATTGCTTTATTCCAAATAACACACTAGATTGAATGTTCTTTCAAAAGGGATTAAAGCATTAGAGTAAAATCAAGAATGAATATCTCTAGGAGATATTTTCCCCGATCTCTTGATGGAAGGCTTCTTCTTAGTGGTTTATCTGAGTTATGGACGAGTCATCCTTTTGTATATATTGGGGTGTTAAGTAGTAGCACTTAAGAGACTTCCGCAAAATATTATGGCCTAGAGGGGCTGAAATTAAGCAAAAGAACCATCAATAAGGCATGTATAAATTCTTTGAAACTCGTGGAAGTTGCAACAAACACATATGTGTTTGTTCTTTAGAAAAGTTGGCTTTCTAACAATATTTGCTTTAGTAGTACAATAATGCTCCATGATAACTAGATTGTGACATATGCATGTAGAATGAAATTTTTGCTTCCAAGAATTGTGCACGGTGAGCATCATCGCACCAACCCTACTTAGTTATTATATAACAACATTTACTAAAATATGAGACACCTTTTAGCAACATATATCAACTAGAATCTATGGATGACCAACAACTCATTGACGAACGTAGCCATTTTTCGATCTAAAATGTAAATCGTAGTAACCTTATATAATGACATATGGAGATAAAGTATGATATTAAAAAGAATGAAAATCAAACTATTGAAAATCAAATTGTTGTAATCTAAGTGAATCGTGTTATTATGTCTTGTATTCGGCTATGTTAAAGGAAAAATTCGAGTTTGAGTTGAACCAGCTAATCAAAGATGATATTGATCGTTCAATGAACAAGAAGTGGAAGGAGTACCGTTGTAGACTACATAAAAAATTTCAAGGCATGGGTGGCAATGAAGATATTGGATCTGCAAAAAGAAACAAGCCTGCGTCTATAGTGGAGCAAAGTGATTGGGATTTCTTTGTGATTATTTTGCAAGTGATGAGATGAAGGTTAGTAATGTGCAATTTTACTATTTGTAGTGCGTGTTATTGATGGAATCTATTGATTTATGTAATGGGTGATTGATAAATTAGAACTCTTTATAATTGCTATTACTTTCTTGTTGGAAAAAAATTATTATTTTTTGTCCCATTTATTTATTTTTCTCTAGTATTTTGTCACTTTTTATTTCCTATATTTCTTGTTGTTTAAGCAATTTACACTTGTGGTCAACAATGCTTCTAATTATGCATTTTGATTAGAACTGTGATACATATACATTGTAGAAAAAGTCTGAAGTGAGCAAAGCAAACCGTGCCAAAAAAAAGTTGGTTACTCTTCAAGGATCGAAATCTTATGCTGCACATGCACATGAAATGGTAAGTCATAAATAATGATACAATATTATATTTTATCAACTTCATACATCAAATTCTTTTTTTTTTTTAACAGGGGATCCGCTTACAAAAGAGCTACACCGGTGAGATCAAATTTTTCTATGACATGAGCTCGTAGTAAACGTGGGTGGACAACCAAAGAAGCGGAGTCTCATTATGTAAGTAGTTTTATTTGTTGCAATGGTATAATATATATTTCAAAATTATAATAATTTATTTATAATTTACATTGATCTAGAGAATCAAATGTTGGACCTTTTACAAGAACAGAATTCTCAACTAGACCCGAATGAACACCTTACGCCTTTGAAAGAATCTGAAATATGTGAGCAAGTTTTGGGCAAGAGATTTAGCTTCGTTGATCAACGAGAAAAACCCAAAGAAGACAAGGTTGGAAAATTGTGTAGTATACATGAAAATGTTGCTTTACTGAAATGAGGTTCAAGATCTTCGTTCTCAGTTGAAATCTGTGCAGACATTCTTAAATCGCATTCCTGAAGAGTTTCTTCTGCAGCCTATTCAACCTGATGCGTCTCCGTCTAATGGTGATAATTAATGAGTTTTCGACTTTATTTTTTGTGATGGTGGTAATAAATATATATTTTTCTTCGATCGAGACAATAGTCCGCTTCTCTACATTTCTTATTTTTATATTGAGAACACCAATCACTGAACTGGGTGTAATCTTTTGTTTAAGTCATAACATTTGATATTGATATATAGTTGTAGTTGATATCATGATATTTTAATTGATTGAAGGCCCATGAAAATTTTAGTTTTTGTTAATCTTATTTATTTCCTTTACTTCTTATAATTATTTATGGTTGTGGGTAAAATTTGCTTGTAGTATGATGTGAATGTGTGAAAGTTATGGAGCCATGAATATTATTGTTGCCAATCATATTTCTCGTTATTTTAATAGTTCGGTTGTTAATATAAACTTTTTACAACCACTTCTTTTGTTGTTAAAAAGAAAGGCAACTAAATTCTTGTTGCTTCAATGTTCATTTATCGACCAAAATATTTAATATAACGACAAATCAAACAGTTGTTGAAATGAAAATTGGCTTTCAATATAAATATTAACGACCATTTCTTTTGTTGTTGAAATAAAAGGCAACTAAAATTTGGTTGCTCTCATTATAATTTAACGACAAAAATAATTAATACAACGACAAATTAAGTAGTTGTTGAAATAAAAATTGGTTGTCACTATTAAATATTAATGACCATTTATGTCGTTGAAATGAAAGGCAACTAAAATTTGGTTGCTTTTATTGTATTTTAACGACAAAAAAATTTGATACAACAACCAAATAGGTGGTTGGGAAATAAAAATCGGTTGCCACTATTAAATATGGTTGTTGAAATAAAAATTAGTTGTCACTATTAAATATTAATGACCATTTATGTCGTTGAAATGAAAGGCAACTAAAATTTGGTTGCTTTTATTGTATTTTAACGACAAAAAAATTTGATACAACAACCAAATAGGTGGTTGGGAAATAAAAATCGGTTGCCACTATTAAATATGGTTGTTGAAATAAAAATTAGTTGTCACTATTAAATATTAATGACCATTTATGTCGTTGTTGAAATGAAAGGCAACTAAAATTTGGTTGCTTTTATTGTATTTTAACGACAAAAAAATTTGATACAACAACCAAATAGGTGGTTGGGAAATAAAAATCGGTTGCCACTATTAAATATGGTTGTTGAAATAAAAATTAGTTGTCACTATTAAATATTAATGACCATTTATGTCGTTGTTGAAATGAAAGGCAACTAAAATTTGGTTGCTTTTATTGTATTTTAACGACAAAAAATTTGATACAACAACCAAATAGGTGGTTGGGAAATAAAAATCGGTTGCCACTATTAAATATTAACGACTATTTATTTGGTTGTTGAAAATGAAAGACAACTAAGATTTGGTTGCTTTTATTGTATATTAACGACTAAAATATTTGATACAACAACCAACAAAGTGGTTGGGATAAAAAGAATCGGTTGTCAATACAAACCATATACGACCATTTATTTAGTTGTTGAAACAGTACATGTAACGACCAACCATTTTGTAGTCGTTGAATACATTCGCCAACACCTCTTTGCCAACCAACGAACGACCAATTGATTTTGGTCGTTGCATGTAATCAACAACCAAATATGTATATTCTACGACCATTTGTATAGTTGTTGAATGTCATATTTCTTGTAGTGAATATGGGCATGGAAAATAGGGTCGGACATCTCCTTCAACTTAGAAAAAGTCAAATTTGAATGTGTCTAACTATATGTAAAAAAGTGTGGATGTGTGTTCGCAAGCGCGTATAGTTGGAGAAGTCGCAAAAGATGTTGGTTTAGCGATGTAACAGTTGGAGAAGTCGCACAGAAGTGGCATGGTAAATATTATGTAACATAGCTGCAAAATAGAGTAGAAAATCACAAGAATGAGTTTGATGATGATGGAGTTCAGTTGCCTCAATTATCAAAACACCATAAAATTACAGGTCAACACAATTAAAAATAAAAAGTCACATATTAATCAACTAAACCACCCATGAAAACACTACCAAAATTCAAGTATTATAACATAAAGGAAAATTCTCATAAATTTACCATATCAAAACCCAAAATTTGGTCCAAATATAACAAATAAAAAATATATTTCTTTCTCTGACGATTTACTTAGTAATTATCAACTCACCAGAAACATTGAAGTCGTGGAGGGAGGCAGAGAGCTCAAACAAATTGATGGAATTTGGCTTTGGGGGTGAAATCGCAATGTATACCAAGAAAACCAATAGATTACTAAGATTGATGAAAATATCCACAATATAAACTCAGATTCTTCAAAAGAAACTAATGTTGTTCTCAACAATCTCATATTTCTAGCAAAAAAGTCGAGAAAAATAGCTTGAGAAAGTAAAACAATCAAATTTGGAAAGGGATTCTTGAAATCGCAGAGAGAAACTAGTGAAAGAAAAAGGGTCCACAAGATTTGGAAATGACTTCTTCAAATTGCCCATATGAATACATGTCAAAATGAACAAAGCAAAACAAACCAAATTTATATTATCAACTAGAAAATCCAATTTAAAAGGCATACCAGAAAAACGACCTTAACTGGTGTTGGAGGTCACGACTGGAAAATAGAGGCCTACATCAAGAAAAAGATTTTAAATTTAAAGAAATAAACAGAAAATTGCTCTATACAAACCCTAAAACAAAAATGATCTCTTTTGATCTATAAAATTAGGGCTCGGACACCACGAAAATAGAATTTTCTACAAACAAAAACATAGAGAAAATGGGTATTTAGAGAAATGACAAGAAAAAGAAAAGGGGTTTGAAATAAAGTACCTTGATCTCAAAGAAGACGGAAGAAGCCAGGAGAGCAGACACAAGAGCCATATGCACATAATGGAAATTGACACAGAGGGTTTTGTGTGAAAACCAATTTCTGGATCTAGGTCTGGACTTCAAGGCGAAAGGTTGAAGAGAGAGAAGTGGTAGTGAGATTAAAAAGTGAAATTATAAAGGTTGTGTGGGTGGCTCGGAGAGAGAAACAGATAGATAGGACATGAGAGACTGTTAGAAAAATTTTACCTAGTTTTTCACAAAATCGTAAAAGTTGTTTGTGAGATTAAACGACGCTACATTGATCTTTTTGTGACCATTTAATGAACAGTAAAATCTCTACTTTAACTCATATGTTTTAGTCAGAAAACTTTAAAAATTTTTAAATTTAATATAACTCATTTTCAATTTTATTTCATCGTAATCATGCATTCGCCCGTCCATGAAATAAACAGCGTAGCCAATGTGGGCCAATATGGCAATAGAGGTGGACATCCACACTGACAAATAGGGGTGGGCATGGGTTGGGTTGGTTCGATTTTGGGCCCAAATCGAAACCGAACCGACTACTTCAGTTTGGCGTTTCTCCCAAACCGAACAAAACCGCCTTGTTAGGCAAATCGATCCAAACCGAACCGACTTTAGGCGGGTTGGACTTGCATTTATATTCTAAACAAATAACAATAACTCCCATTTCAAAATTTCTTTTAGACATGCAACAAATTATTTACAAAATATTTAAATATAAGTCCCATTTACAAATTAACCAACATTTACAACTTTTTTAGACATGCAAGTTATTAATTTTTGGACATTTACAACAGAGTTTAATTTAATTTTTGTTCTTATAAGTTATAATTTGGTTCGGTTCAGGTTGGTTTGGTTTATTTATCACAAACCGAAACCAAACCAACATAACTTTATTTTTTAGCTTAGTAAACCAAACCAAACCAAACCAAACCGCCAGGGTGTGAAAAATCGAATCAAACCGATCCGAATAGATTCGGTTCGATCGATTTGAAAGGTTTGACGGTTTGGTTGCCCATCCCTACTAACAAAGTCACTAGTTTTTCATAAAAATGGATTTAGCTATTTGTACATAATGGCTTAAGACACATTTACAGAAGCTTATGTGGCACATATAGTGTAGTGACCATTTTACCCATGTCATGTTCTCCCAAAATTGGTCTGAAACTTTGGAGAGAGAAAAAGCAGACTCTCTTTCACTGTTTGAACCTTGCAGAGAGCACCATTCTCCCCAGAGATAAGCTTTGTCACCGAAAGGAGAAGATAAATCACCGCACCGGTAAGCACTAGTTTGTCATTGAAACAGGATGCAAGTGTATGCCACCCAATTAATACAAATAAAAATCCCTAATAGCTCGGAAGCATCACCATTGAAAAAAATGAAATAGAGTCCTTGCTTCAACCTGTTGTCCGATATTGAAATTCACAAGGATATCTATAGTAAGAATTAACCGCAAGGCTTAACCAAGACTCGATGAGAACAGGTAAGGATTTAGGAAGTATAAATAGAAACGTAAGTGAATAGCCACAAAGTAAAACAGCCATGAACACACCAAATATTAAAAGCAAATGAAATTTAACAATGTTGTGATTGTAGAATGTCCTATTCAAAAGTTCCATGTTACACTAGTTTAATAAACTTCTGATACAAGATATAGTTCTCGTGTCAGCACTTGGAAAAAAAGCTTATAATATCTAATTCCTTGTTTCTTCCCCTTGAGAGAGACGAAGGGAAGGAGGACTATATTGCCTAATAATGTTGATGTAGCTGGAGATGGAAGCTGAGCCGTTGAGAAAAAAATGTGGTTGGTCAGTCGGAGTTTCAAAGTTTGGTGGCGTTGGGTTTAGGCTCAGTTCTAATGTTCCCGCTTTTGGCTTAAACATTTTGGAGAAAGTGTTTTTTTCATTTTAAATCAATATCTCGTGAGAAATTGATTTTAAATGAAGAAGATATTTTGACTTGCCACGTAAGTTCTGTAAATGGGTCTGTAATTCTTTATGTACAAATAGCACGATTCCGTATGTTAAAGTCTAAACAGCCACTTGATCTTTGACGTCCCTGCTTACGTCTTATGATATTATCGTCCAAAAATGTAGGCTAGCTGATAAAGTGAATTGATATCTAGCGTGAACCAAGAGACTGTTGTCGGTAGCCGAGCAACGACTTGTAAGTACTAATTAGTTGCGTTACACAGCAATTCTCATTTCATTCCAAATCTTTTGTTTTTCACCGGAGATCATCTGAAAATGCAAATGTCTTCTCAAGAAGCAACTCTTCCTCCCCATGTACTCATATTTCCTCTGCCAGTTCAGGGCCATGTGAATTCCATGCTCAAACTAGCCGAACTCCTTTGTCTTTCCGGCCTCCAAATTACATTCATGGTCTCTAATTTCAGCCACAGCCGCCTCCTCAAGCACACCACCGTCGCTTCACGTTTTGAGCGATATGCCGGGTTTAGTTTTCAGTCCATTTCCGATGGGCTTCCCGACGACCATCCTCGAGCTGGCGAGCAAGTCGTAGACATCCTACCTTCGACTAAAAACATAACGGGACCACTCTTCAAGCAGATGATGCTTGAGAAGAACTTATTCGCTTCTGAAAGCCGAAGGCCAATCACTTGCATCATAGCTGATGGGGTCCTGAGTTTTGCCGGTGATTTTGCTGAAGAGAAAGGGATTCCCCTCATCTATTTTCGTACTATTAGTGCTTGCTCCTTCTGGGCTTATTTACGTATACCCGAACTCATTGAAGCCGGTGAAATTTCCGTCAAAGGTGTCCACTTCTTTCCTGATTACTAGTCAGCCAATCTGTTTGAATTTTATTAAAAAGAGAGGCGTAAAGAAATTTGAATTGCTGTTGTTTTGTTGATAACTTTAGCAGGTATTGGCATGGATCAAATAGTAAAAAGCGTGCCGGGAATGGAAGGTTTTCTAAGGTACCGTGACCTGCCCAGCTTTTGCCGTGTCAACAACATCAATGACCCAATACTTCACGCTGTTAACTCCGAGACTAGACAAACCACAAGAGCGCAAGCAGCCATTTTGAACACTTTTGAAGATCTAGAAGGCCCAATAGTATCTCATATACGCAAGCACATACCAAGACTCTTCACCATTGGACCAAACCATTCCCACCTGAAGTCGAGACTCGCAGAAAAAACTGCTGAGAACTCAATTCTTTCAGGAAGTTTCTGGGCAGAAGACGGGAGCTGTCTCGATTGGCTTAATGCACAGCCACCAAAATCAGTGATCTATGTTAGTTTTGGAAGCATTACAGTTGTTTCAAGAGAGCAGCTATTGGAGTTCTGGCATGGATTGGTGAATAGTGGACAGAGGTTCTTGTGGGTTATGAGACCAGATTCTATTGTAGGGGAAGGCGGCCAGAGCCAAATTCCAAAGGAATTAGAGGAGAGTACAAAGGCAATGGGTTATATGGTAGGGTGGGCACCTCAGGAAGAAGTGCTGAACCATGAGGCAGTGGGTGGATTTTTGACTCACAGTGGATGGAACTCGACTCTGGAGAGTATTGTGGCTGGTGTGCCAATGATATGTTGGCCATATTTTGCTGATCAGACGACAAACAGTAGGTTTGTGAGTGAGGTTTGGAAGATTGGATTAGACATGAAAGATACTTGTGATAGAGAAATTATTGAGAAAGTTGTTAGAGAGATTATGGAAGAAAAGAAGGAGGAGTTCTTGGAAAGGGCAGAAAATATGGCAAAACTGGCGAGAAAGGCTGTTAGTGAAGGTGGATCATCGTATTGCAATTTGGATGCTCTTATTGACTACATCAAAACAATGATCATTTGAATATTCCATCCACACACACACACACACACCAAGACAATGATCATCATATTGTTTTCAAATATTCTTGGTTCATGAAGGAAAATAAAAGGAAATTGAGGATACTTGAGTTGTAGCACGATCATTAAACTCAGGGTTTTAGTGCAACTTGTGTTTTTGTTGGTTTTATAATTGTCAGTATTTGGGTATGTATTGGCAGCTTCTCATTGGGTTCTAGGATGCAGATGGTCCTGATTGAGATTGGTACCTCATCTTTCCTATTCAGCAGATTCCGAAGAAATTTGTTAAGTCAAAGTCAAAAATTACCTATTATTGACTGCCACCTCATATCCGAGGTAATGTCCTTTTAGCCAAAGCTGTTCTTCAACATTGAGGCGATTGAAGAGACGAGGCTCCTAAAGTCCGACCTCAGTTGCGTACTTAGAAAGTCTCCCCTGCCAAACTTACAATCCTTTTCATAAAGTATTGATAGAGACGACCTGCCGTCTGAACTTGTCATCGCGATCGTAGTCACTTAATTTGCGGTGAAAGGACTTTACTCATAAATGCTAAAGGTATAATGCCCAAGACATGACTCAAGAATTCTCCATATCAAGCCACATGTCACGCATCAAAGGGGGGATAATCTAGTGGAAATTGCCTATAAATACCTGAATCATTTCCACAAGAAAGAGATGTTAAAATGATTACTCTTATACAAAACATAGAAAGTCATCCATTCTAATTATTCTCTAAGTGTTTGTAACCACCTAAAAGATTGTTAGTTAGAGGCCATCAAGCTATTACCTCTTGCTATATTGTGTTTCACCTCTTCTACATCATATATTTGTCATGAGACTCATCTACGTGGTGGAACAAACCACATGGCAGTAGTCCAAGTGTGAAATAAAAAGACATGTAGGAAAATGGAGCGTATGGTTCTTGTTAGCAGTCATTTTTGGAGGTCAACAAATTGGTGCATGTTTAACCACGAGTGAAACGTGACTAGAAGCCTAATCCTCCTTGAACAAATGAGTTTTCATGAACAAGGGATCCACCAACCCACCGAAGAAAAGAATGAGTGGGAGCAATGAAGACGAGAACCCAAGAAGAACTAGGCTCGCACCGGACGGAGAAACCGTGGCAAGAGCAAGAGGCGAGGAAGCCCCTCGGAGAAGGCGATGAAGGAGGGCTCCTACCAACCTTGAGCAAGAAATGAGGACCATAGCCGCCAGCGTGAGGCAACTAGCCAACACCACGCCCAAATGCAAGGGTATATCCAAATAATGCGTGCGTAATGAGAGAACCTGCCTCGTATAGCTAACCCAGAAGATCTTAATGGAGAACAAGAAGTAAACAACAGCCGTTCCCATGACCCTCAAGTCAGGGGAGAAGCCTCCTATGCAAGAACATACATGGAAGAAGCCATCCCCCACAGTAAACAACAGAAGGCCTCAACCAACAATGTCTGCAAGTGTCTTTGAAAGACTAGGTGAACATGGACCCAGAAATGGACCCCAGATGAGCCTCCCGAGGAGGGATCAGCCTTAGAGTCCCTCTAGAAATAGGCAGAAAATGAGAGCAAAAGAGGCCGAGGCCATGGAAGAATCTGACCTCCAGCCATACCCGCCTCATCGTGACTGTATCGGCCTCCTCAATACCATGGGAATGGCCAGCCGGGGGAGAGAATGAACACTGGAGGAGAAAACCCCAAGCCAACAAGGTCATTTGAAATAGACGACGATGATGAGAACTTGCCATTCTTGGCAGGGATCAGGAATGCGTTTATCCTTCATGAGTTTCGAGTGCCTAAAATCACCCCTTACACTAGTAAATGGGATCCTTTAGACCACGTAAACACGTACAAAACAGAGATGAGCCTTCGAAGAGCAACTCCAGCCTTGAAATGCAGGGCCTTCCACCTTACCTTATCAGGAGGAGCGAAGAGATAGTATAACAAGCTCGTCACTGGAAGTATTTCTAGCTGGTAAGAATTAAAAAAGACGTTCATCAATTACTTCTCATCACTGAAGCTTGCTTCGGCCCCGGTCCAACGTCTCCATGAAGTAAGACAAACACTGAATGAGCCACTACAATGCTACTTGAGCCGCTTCAACGAAAAAATGCTCTTAGGTGAAAGGGTAACCGATGCTGAAGCCCTATCCGCTTTAAAAGCGGGATTGGACATGAACCTCTCGTTCTGGAGGAATGTCTACAACAAAAACCTAGCCACATTTGACCAACTGGTAGAGATGATCACTGAGGAGATCACAAACGAGAATGTGATCCTTCACAGGAATCATGGTAGAGTGGGTGCCAACCCAGTGCCGAGAACTGGATATGGCCAAGGTCATGGCAGACGCCTCTCTCAACAAAGTCAGCGTCGGAGAGACTATCCATCTGATCCAAATGTTGGGATGAGCTACGTGGCCTCTGCACAAGAGGGCCTACTTCTCCCTTATACAACCCCAGGAGCTTCAGGCTCCACTGGACTCTATAATTATGGTATGCCCCATCCGACATATTACGAAGCAGGGACTAGTACGCCACCAATGCCTCCTCTCCAACAAGAGATACCCCTAGCTACTATCGGGTTCACCGGAGCTACAGCCATAGCACGGAGGAGTGTCAGGAGGTGCAAAACTTTGCAAATAGAAGATGAGCAAACCCCAGCCCCAAACGTTGGTCGAATCAACGACGTGGGGTCCAACCCCTGATAAGGGATCATCATCTTCCATTCCATAACAAATGGCCCCAGCTGGAGGACATGAGGCTTATGGGCCAGGAGCAAAATAGGCGTAATTCCAGAAGTCCTGTGAGGCACCCCTGAATGGAAAGAGGTTTAGAGCAGCGCTTGATCAAGGGTCCTGGAAAGACCCTCATTCAAGAAATTAACACCATCTACGGAGGACCGTACTTTAGGGGCCAAACCCGGAATGCTTAGAAAAGCTACGCTAAAGAAGCTGAATGGACACTGATGACCAATTGGCCCATCAACAGTTGACCTTCAGGATAAAAAAAAGTAGACCCTATCACTTTCACGGAGGAGGACATGAGAGGTGTCCACTACCCCTCACTGCGACGCCCTGGTAGTAAGGGCAGTAGTGGCTAGGAATGGATTGGGGATGTTGCTAGTAGACAATGAAAGCTCTGTCAATGTCATATTCTTAAGCACCTATGAGCAGATGAACACAGACACCCCATTGGAACCTTCAACCGAGCCTCTTTACAGTTTCACAGGTGATTGCGTAACCCCGAAAGAGATAGTGCACCTAGCCATTACTATGGAAGAAGAGCCTCTAGCTGCCCACATTTTCATAGAATTTTTGGTGGTGGACAGAAGGTTAGCCTGCCATGGGGTTCTGCGTCGACCGACCTTGAAAGAACTTTGAGCTGTAATGTCCATTCACCACCTTTGCATGAAATTTCCTATAGAAGGAGACATAGCCACATTGCGAGACAATCAGCCCGAGGCTAGGAAATGCTATAGGAATGCCTTGAGAAAGGTAGAGAAGAAGGAAATAAACATGACGTTCTTAGATGTTAAAATGGCTGAAGCTTTGGAAGAGGCACTAGGAGATATCACAATGGAAGAAGCTACGTCTCCCGAGGACATCAATCCAAGAGTAACGGGAGTTGACTCCCAAACTTTATCAGTCGAAGAGTTGGAAAGCTTCACGGCAGATCCTAGCGATCCTACAAAGAGGCTCCATGTAGGAAAAGACATCTTCGACAAATCAGATGAGGCTCTGAAAAAGTTCCTCCGCCACAACCTTGATGTTTTTGCGTGGAAACACGAGGATATGGTAAGGATTAATCCTACGGTGAGTTGTCACCGGCTCAATTTTGACCCCAAATTTCCATCACATCAACAGAAGAGGAGACCCTTGAATCTAGAGAAATACAAAGCTTTGAAAGAAGAGGTTGGTAAGCTTCTACAGAGTAACTTTATTCACGAAGCCCGCTATCCTAAATGGGTCTCCAATCTAATTCTGGTGAGAAAACCTGGTGGAAAAATGAGAATATGTATAGATTTCTCCAATCTCAACCAGGCATGCCCTAATGATAGCTTTCCCTTGCCTTGGATTGACCAACTAGTGGGCGCCACTTCTGGGCATGAACTCTTAAGCTTCATGGACGCTTGCTCAGGCTATAACGAGATCTCCATGTACCCACCAAAGGAGGAGCACACTAATAGCCCAAGAATAACTAACCAAGAGGGGAGTGAATTGGTTTTCTCAAATTTTTTCGTAAAATATTCTCAAAAGTGATATTTAAGAAATCAAAATTAGTCCACAAAAAATATAAGCACAATATAAGTAAATAAAAGGGAAGAAAGAGTGTAAACGATATTTTTATGGAGGTTTGATCCAACCAATGATCTACGTCCCCCGTTACCAAGCTCTCCAACACGAGCACGGCCTTTCCACTATTTTGATTGACTTATGGTGTAATCCAAATCCTTACAATGTATCCGGTGACTTACAAACAAGAAGCACCGATCCTTATACAATATTGAGCTTTCAAGAGACCTCAATATGACCCAAAAATGTAAAGAGATTGATTTGAGTATTTCTCTCTATATGAATGATAGATACAAGTTTAGTTCTAAGAGAGACTAACACTTTAATGAATAGCAATGATGAGGAAAGTTCAAGTGTTAGAAGAAAACTTTGTTGAGAAAGATGAATCAAAAGTTTAATTTAATCAAACAAAGTTTTTCAATAAGAGATATTGAAGATATAAATGCAATGAAGCTTTGAATGAAGTTTTTCAATATGATTCTCTTTATAAATTTTTTTGTAAGTGTTGTTGAATGATAATAAATGAAGTGGTATTTATAGAGATAAATTTTCGTCACTTTCTGTTGAAACAGATGACCAACCGGATGACCAAACAGTCGACCAGTTAGATTGGTCAGAACTAGCCGTTGTACTGCAAAAAATCAGAACAGACACTTTTTGAAAAATGACATTCAAACGGTCAACCGATTCAAACGGATGATCAAACGGATGACCAAACGGATGACCGTTTTCACAGTTTTGAAAAATAATTTTTGACTTTGATAAAAATATTTTATGCAAGTAATAATAACATATGTTTTGTGCATAAAAATATTTTGAGCTTTCATTCATTTAATTGCTAAGGATCAAAGAGTTAATACCTTTACAATTTGATCTAGAAATCTATTCTTCATTCTTGATCTTCGAATCTTGAATTTCGGATCTTGAGATACTTGAACTCTTGTATTGATTTTGACTTGATCTTGACATTGCATGAGAGTTCGATTTGTAGTGTTTTGAATATTGCTTGAAAGTAGATTGTTAGTAAACATAACCAATTTGTTTGTTATAATCAAAACATTAAGGTTTAAAGTTAACCATATGTCAACACACACATCGTTTGTTACAGACAAGGGCTTTTACTGCTACAAAGTAATGCCCATCAGCTTGAAGAACGTCGGGATGACATACCAGAGGCTAGTCAACAAAATGTTTGCCGACCAACTATGTTTCACCATGGACGTCTACGTGGATGACATGTTGGTGAAAAGCTTGAAAGTTGAGGACCATGTGCAGCACGTGGAAAAGATATTCCAGATCCTCCGTGCTTACAAGATGAGGCTTAATCCTCTGAAATGCGTCTTCGGGGTTGCCTCTAGAAAATTCCTAGACTATATGGTGAACCCAAGGAGGATCGAGGCCAATCGGAAAAGATTAAGGTATTGATAGAAATGAAGTCACCTAGGAGGCCAAAGGATGTGCAATGCCTCATCGAAAGAATGGCAGCCCTCAATAGGTTCGTCTCGAAAGCTACGGATAAGTGCCTTACCTTCTTCAAAATATTGAAGGGGAGTAACAGGTTCGAATGGACAACGGAATGCGAAGCCGCATTTCAGGCCATAAAGGAACACTTGGGGTATGCTCCTCTGCTATCAAAGCCTAAGTTATGAGAGGCTTTATTGCTCTATTTAACTGTATCTTCTGTGTCAGTAAGCTCGGTTCTAATCCGAAAAGAGGGGCACCAATTGCCTATTTACTACGTAAGAAAGGCCTTCTTGGGAGCAGAGACACGCTACCCCGATATGGAGAAGCTAGCGTTATCGTTTATCACTGCCTCCAGCAAACTGAGGCCTTACTCATCCACGTGTTAACCAACTTCTCCCTGAGAAAGGTGATGCAGAAACTTGAAACCTCAGGGAGGTTTTTGAAGTAGGATGTTGAACTTAGCCAGTTTGACATTATCTTTAAGCCCAGAACGGCCATCAAAAGGCAAGCCTTTGCTGACTTTGTGGTCGAGTTTGCCAACACTCTCGAAATATAGGGGTGAACGCGGTTCGGTTTGGACAGTTTGTGTCATATTTTCAACTCAAGCCATTTCATGCGGTTTGGAATTTTTCCAAACCAAACCAAACCATTTTATTTTTCAAACCAAACCAAACCATTATTTGCGGTTTGGTTCGATTTTGATCTGCGATTTACTTATCGACATTATAATAATATATTTAAAACAAGTTAACATATAAGTTTAAACGAGAACTAATAATACTAAATGTTAAATTACATTTTACATTTGTCTAAAATTCAAAATGCAAACAAATAGGCAAAAAAGTAGTAGCAAGTTAGCATCTAACAACATACCAATAGATTTCTGCACTCAAAACTTTTACAAGCAACAACATAGAAGTAGCAGCACCCTTTCTAGCTTCATCAGCAAAAGTAGCAGCAGTACCATAACATTCCTTCATCAGCAAACCATATTTCAAACTCTGAAGTCTGAAGTTAATGAATTGAGCTTTTTAATTTTGAAGTCTGAACATATTAATTTTAATGAATTGGGCTTTTTTAACTTTAAAGAATTGAGCTTTTTTAATATTGAAAATTATCATTTTTTGAATTGGGTGGCCATAAAGGCACTGAAGGACGAATTGTAGGACAACAAGTTCTTGAGGTAAGACAAATAATCTAATTATTGGTTTTCTGCTAGACAACACTATTAAACTAAAGTGACCTTATACTTTCAAGAGTATGCATTGTGACTGCCTAAATGTGTTATCATGAAAGTCTTTATGAGTTCATGGTTAGTGTAATTTAAAGAAAACAAGGTGTTTGAGTTTTATTGCTAAGTTAGAGTTGTAAGAAAAGATCAAACATAAAAAATTGCATTAAACTGTTTGCTTCTTTCTTTCATTGTCCAAATTATTTGTTTTTTGTTTTTTTATATATATAAACAAGAACTTTATAAAGAATGCTAGAATGTGATGTTTAACAACAAGTCCAAATTTCACGAGTGCCCTTCTTTAATTTCATACTTATAATTAGGCATATAATTTTTAGTGCTGATACATTTATAACTAGTCCACATTTAAACTTTTTGTGCACTTCATGAACACCTTTATCTATGATACATCTAAAGGTCACTGAGTGGTTCATTGTAGTCTAATCCAGCACTTGAAGCATTTGGAAATGCAAAAATTGTTAGAAATAACAATTCAATATGAGATATTGTTTGAGTCCTACTGTGTATTGGGTTTAATAAAATTATTTTTTAACTAAAAAATTTAAAAGTGGTTCGATTCGATTTTGTACAGTTTTTGAAAATTGAAACCTAAACCAAACCATTTTGAAATGGTTTGGTTCGGTTTAAGATAAAAAAAAAATTGTGGGTCCACGTGGACCCAAACCAACTGTTTCAAACCAACAGATTCGGTTTAGTTTACGGTTTTGCAATTTTTTTGTGCAGTCCTACCGAAATAGATGCCCCAATGACACCTGCAGAACCACCTATGTGGTGCCTTTTCGTCAACGGGTTGAGACACGGGTTCAGGAGCCGGGGTGGTTCTTACCAGTCCCAAAGGCCATAAGCTGAATTGCGCTATTATGTTCGACTTTAAAGCCTCAAACAACGAGGCCTTACTTGCTGGCATTCGTCTCGCCAAGGAAATGAAAGTGCAGAGACTCTCAGTTTCAAGTGACTCCCAACTGGTTGTAAGCCAGGTAAACGGGAGCTTCGCCGCTAGAGAAAAAGGAATGGCATTCTATCTCAAATTAGTTCGAGATCTTATCCCATGCTTTGAAAGGTTCGAACTAATCCAGGTACCTATGGCTAATAACGCTAATGCTGACGCACTATCTAAACTACTAAGCAGCAAAAACTCGAAACTCCTCAAGCTGGTCCCTATCGAACACCTCGACAAGCCGTCCATAGAGGCTGTCACGGAGGTAATGTGGATTGAGAAGACTTCTACTTAGATGGATCCCATCATTACATTCTTAGAAGACCAAACCCTATCTACTAATAAAGAAGAGGCCAGAAAGTTGAAGAGGAGGGCAGGGCACTTTGTTCTATCTGATGATGTCATCTACATGCGAGGCTATTCCATGCACCTCCTTAGGTGCGTCGGAAGCAATGAGGTAGAATACATCCTAAGAGAAGTCCATGAAGGGATATGTGGCAACGACACAGGAGACTTGGCCTTAGCCCAAAAGATCCTCAAGCAAGGCTATTTCTGGCCTTCTTTAAAGAGAGATTCTTTGCTCCACGCACAGAAATGTGACAAATGCCAACGCTTCGCCACAATCCCGCGACAGCCCCACCAAGAACTTACCGCAGTATCTAGCCCTTGGCCCTTTGCCAAGTGGGGCATAGATTTCATAGTCCCTATGCCTAAAGGAAAAGGCAATGCATGCCATGCCATAGTCGCCATTTACTACTTTACGAAGTGGGTTGAAGCAGAGCTAGTAATGAAGATTATCGAGGCTAACACCTCCAAGTTCATATGGAAGAACATCATCTGCAGGTTCAGAATTTTCCACTCTTTAGTGTCAAACAATGGAAGACAATTTGACAATCGGAAAATAAAGACCCTATGCGAAGAGCTAGGCATCGCGAAGCATTTTTCTAGCCCCCACCACCCACAAGCTAATGGCCAAGTGAAGCCTGTTAACAAAACCATCAAGTATACTCTCAAGCAAAAACTTGATGCATAAAAAGGAGCTTGGGTCCAGGAGCTCCTACATGTACTCTGGGCAATTCGAACTACAACAAGAACACCAACGAGAGAAACTCCTTTTCCTATGGCATATGGATCCGAGGCTATGAGCCCGGTGGAAGTTGGCATACCCTCGCCTCGCCACTTGTTCTTCAATGAAGCCAACAATAAAGCTCTCATGAGAGATGGTATGGACTTCCAGGGAAAACGGAGGGATAACTCTCAAATCAAATTAGCCTCTTATCAGAAAAAGAAGGATCGATATTTCAACAAGAAAGTGAAGAAAAGGTCCTTCCGCCTTTGTGACCTGGTCCTTAGGAGAGTGTTCCTATCCTCTAAGGAACCATTGGTTGGGACCCTGGCCCTAGTTGGGAAGGGCCTTATCGAATCACAAAGAAAGTGTGGCCTGGTACATACTACATTGAAGACTTGGATGCTAAGCAACAACCTCATCCATGGAATGCCGAGCATTTGCATCGGTATTTCAGTAGGTGAATTTATAATTCTCAGTTTTGCTTCTAATGTGCAAAATGAATAGTCCCTTCTTGTAAGGATCATCTAATCACAGAGTATCTACTCCAGTATTATTGCTGAATGAGGTGTGAAAGCCCCTTTTATTACCATCTGATTCAATTGTCCGCATCTGACTATGTTTCGTAAAGAACCTCTTATATTATATTGAAAACATCTTTACCAAAGAAGTAGCCTCGTTAATTGTATTGATGCATCGCTTAAAATGGAAAATATTTGAAGAGGCCCCTTGCTAATATTATCATTCTTTGAAACATAAATTGAAACTAACAATGAAAACGAAAAGATTTCATTAAGGGAAAAATGAATTTACTTGGAGGCCTCTACCAAGGAATTGTTACAAAAAAAAATGCAAAATAAATACTAAGTGCTATTCATTTGGAGGGTCGGATGCGTCTGTGTCGTCTCCTAACTCAACAGGGGGAAATTTTCCCTCCAGAGTAGTAGTATCAAAATCGGGATAGTCGGTGCGAAGAGCCGCGATCACTTTCTGCTGACCAACACTGGCAAAGAAGGCAGAAAAACTAGCATAAGCTTCGGTATTATGAAAAGTCGCAACAAAATCAGCCTCAGCACCTGCCAACTTCTCTTGAAGCACCTTCTTTTCAGCCAACAAGCTAGCATACACCCCTTCAGCATCCAATTTAACCTTCGCCGAGGCCTCCAACTCTGCCTTAGCGCCGAGATCTCCAACTGGATAGACAGCGACATCTCCTTTTTCTCTTTGTTGGCCTTATCCAAATCAGTGGAAGTAATGGCCTGGGCATTGACGGCATCATCTAACCTTTTCGTCAGAGCGGCTACATTCTCTTCAGCCTCGACCAAATCTTGGCTAATCTTCTCTTAGGCAGCCTTGGCACTTTCTACTGTTGCCACCATACCATCCAAGGCTGCACGGAACTCTACCTTCTTAGCCTCCTCCCCAGCTATCTTCTTCTTGTACTCCTTCAAGGTATTAAGGGACTTCATCGAGGCAGATGCTGCGTGAATGGAGCACGCAAGGCTAGCTTCCAATAGGTCTTCCATGTCTCCCTCAATCACAAAGGCTTTCCAGCTAGATGAGAGGTATCAATTAAATGCCTGAGCCCCCAAGGCAGACTGGAGATTTAGCTCTTGTATAGCTTCGTTTGGAAGCCTCTGCCCCATCTTCCCTATCAACTCATCGAACAAAGCTCGTGAGTGTTTTTTGCGGGGACTCGCCTCATACTCCCCTCCAGAGGAGGCCAGGTCTACTACCACCTTCTCCTTACCTTTACACTTTTCCTTGCTCCTTGACGGAGCATCTCCAAGCACAACTCCTACTGCAGTAACTGAAAGTGTTCTCTGCAGGGGCTCTGTAACAACAGGGGCTGTCCCTTTGTCCCCAACCTAGCCCCCCGAATCCTCTGGAGTGTCTTTTTTCCTTCGCTTAGCTCTCTTGTTGGCTCTCACCAACCTGGTCAAGATAGGCTTTGGACGGTCCCCTATCTTCGGTTTCCCAATTAAATGAGCCATATCCTATTCAACTTCGTCCTTCCCACCAGTCCCAGAGACAAGCCGTTTGGCTTCTCCACGAGCAGCTTCCCAACTACTTCCTTTATGGCCTTCTTTTTTTGGGCCTCTTCGAAAGAAACTGGTCGAAGTTCCCTTGCGTGCACTCCTATTAGAAGCGCCAGGGGAGGAGTGGGTCATTTGCCTTGTTCAAAATTAGCTACAAGAAAAATAAACACGTCAGCTGGATCCTAACATCCACCACTATCAACATAAGTGGAGAAGCATACCTCTGATCGACATCTGGCCAAAATCTATCAAGTGCCTCGAAATGTGGATCGGCTTTCCAAAATGCATTTTCTCTCGAAGCTTGTCCGTAAATCGCTTTCGCAGGATGTCCAACTCTTCCACTTTTAACTCGCAGCATGGAAGAGCGTCTGCACAAAACCAACAAAAATATCAGTTAAGGTACAAGCTACACAACCCACACATTTACTGACACGACCCACTCACTCGCAATTCCATATACGCCAAACACATCTAGCTCTAGCTCTGGCTCCGGGTAACCCACCACCCTCTGCCAATTCCTAGATACCCAGAACCAAGTTTCTTTCCATAACTTTATTGAATAGGGGCAATCAAGGACAAAAGGTTTATGTGCCTCCCAAGGGCTGAAATAGTACCAACCCACCTCTTCTTCTCTGTCTTTCTTCTTTAGTAGATACACTATTTGAAACACATGGAGGGGCATCTCAAAACCTATGGAGTGTCGAAACCACAGGTACAGGCTCCCAACCATTTGGCTTCATCCATTATGGGCCACTTGCGTCGGCGCTAACCTGTACGCCTTCAGAACGCGTCGGTAAAATAGGTCCAGATAGAGCCTTATCCTACCATTGAACGATTGGATGTGCAAAGCAACACATCCTTCCCGAGGAGTGCAAGCCCTCTCGTGAGGCTCTGGGACATGAAAACGGATGTTCGTGGAAACTCTGAAGGTTTGCCTAAGTGAATCCAGTCCGCTTCGGTCATAATCGAGAGAACATCCTCGGCTGTCTACCTCCTAGTAAATTCTGAACTGGAGGCACCCAGTCCACCATCGATTAGCCCTATTCCTTCATACCCAGTTATTCGGATCTCTTTTCCAGTACAAATGTCTATTCCACGTAGAGGTAGCACTTCTACTAATTCAGAAGACACTGACCTAGAACTTGTAACCACCACCGCTCCAGACGTCTGATCGGAGCAGGGATTTTCAAATATCCTCAGACCACTCCACAACAGAACAGCTAAAGAAAAAAATGAAAATGCTAACCAAGGTTGTAGGGTGTATCTAAATCCCTAGTGGCTCTCCTCATATCAGTACTAGAACAGCCCAAAAATCTTCCTTTCGTCGAAAAGTATGCTCGTTGGAATAGTTTCTTGGGGAAATTGAGATACTGTAAAGCGTAAAGTGAAAGGAGATGATGGGCAAACCCTATTTATAGAAAAATCCACAAACACCCCAGCCGTCGGATCTAACAATGAGTCATCGTGACCATTGATGGAGGGATGCAATCTCTGCCCTTCAAATCCATGGGACACCAACGGCCACATCACTGAACGTTCAAGATGAACAAGTATAGAACACGCGTGCGTGGTGTAGTTTTTTCTCGACAAACTCAAAGCCACCATATTCAATGCCATCATTACCTGCAGCCGTCTTTCCATCACTCTCGAAGAGCCGTGGGACACTACACCCAATCATACCATACCACGTAGACTCCGCCATTAATGTTGGCATAGACCCTTTCAACGCAAGTCTCTCCCTTATCTGGAGACGCCTCTTTTGCCAAGCCTCTCCCACTTGGGATTAAGCCCTTTAGCAGCAAGCATCTCCCTCCTCTAGAGACGCCTTTACTGCGAAGCCTCTCTCACTTGAGACTAGGCCCTTTTGCAGCGAGCCTCTCTCCTCTGGAGACGCCTCTACTGCTAAGCCTCTCCCACTTGGGATTAGGCCCTTTCGCAACAAGCCTCTCCGTTTTTTATTTTTAATTTTTTCCTATTCCTTTCATAGCGAGCCTCTCCCTCCTCTGGAGACGCCTCTTATGCCAAGCCTCTCCCACTTGTGACTAGGCCCTTTCACAGCAAGCCTTTTCCTCATCTGGAGATGCCTCTACTGCCAAGCCTCTTCCACTTGGGATTAGGTCATTTCGCAGCAAGCCTCTCACTCCTCTGGAGAAGCCTCTCCCACTAGTCCCAATCGTAGCGAGCATCTCCCTCCTCTGGAGACGCGTCTGCTGCCAAGCCTCTCTCACTTGAAATTAGGCCCTTTAGCAACTTGCCTCTCCCTTATTTGGAGACGCTTCTGCTGGAACACGGTATCCACGCCCACGCCCTAAGCAAACCAATCTTAGCACCTAACATAAATGTCGTAGGCCCTAAGCTTGTGGGACTAGCAAAATCATAGCACAAAAATCTTCACATATCTTTGTCAAAATTCATCTACCAAGTCCAACACTCCTCATAAATAATAGAGGTCCCGGACTTGGGGAGACTATTGTTACATCCCATGCCCACGTGGGGTTCCAAGTGGTCAAAGTCAAAGTCAAAAATTGCCAATTATTGACTGCCACCTCATATCCGAGGTAATGTCCTTTTAGCCGAGGCTATTCTTCAACACCAGGCGGAAGAGACGAGGCCCCTAAAGTCCGATCCCGGTTGCGTACTTAGAAAGTCTCCCCTGCTAAACTTACAATCCTTTTCATAAAGGATTGATGGGACAGGCTATCAATGTGGCTTGTCACAGTCATATCCCCTTAGTTTGCGGCTGAAAGGGACTTACTCATAAATGCTAAAGGTATAATGCCCAAGACGTGACTCAAGAATTCTCCAGATCAAGCCACGTGTCACGCATCAAATGGAGGATAATCTGGTGGAATTTTCGTATAAATAACCGATTCATTTCCACAAAAAGTGGATGTTAAAATGATTACTCTCACACAAAACATAGAAAGTCCTATATTCTAATTATTCTCTAAATGTTTGTAATCACCTAGAATATTGTTAGTTGGAGGCCCTCAAACTATTACATCTTACTATATTGTATTTCACCTCTTCTACATCATATATTTGTCATTAGACTCAACTACGTGGTGGAACAAACCACGCGGCAGTAGAAAAAGACACGGAAGAAGAAAAAGCCTGAGACTTGTTCACAACCATTTTTAGAGGTCATCAAATTAGTTTTTGAATTTAAGTTTACTTCATAATGTATATTCCTTGATGAATCTGACTTTATGACAATTTGCTGATTTTGACTATAAAAGTGTTTAGAAAGAATTGTTTTTAGTTTTTGAATTTTATGTTTACTTCATAATGCATATTCTTTGATAAATCTGACTTTATGGCAATTTGTTGATTTTGACTATCAAAATGTTTAGAAAGAATTGTTTTATTTTAACGACAAAAGACCAAAGAAAAGATTTATTTGAATTTTTTATAAAAGTAACTTAGAACTTAAATTAAAAAATAAAAAAAAAATTAACACATAAAATTGCCCTTGATGCGTAGTTTTCAACAAGTCTTTGTAACTTTAGCTTAAGCTTTATTGTCAATTTAAGATTTTTACTTAAAGAGAATAAAAATTAATTTATGAATAAATTATGCTGTCGTTAGATCCGAATAGTTTAAACGATAAATTTATGAATTCTTTTCCTTCGCTCCTAAGAAGGCGAAGGTTATTTTTAAGTGAACTTCGTTCAATAGAGGTGTCTAACATTGCGTTTGGTAGGGATTAAAAACTGTTTTTGGTTTTTTTCAGCCTACCATTTTTGACTTTTCAACCTATTTTTAACATGAAAAGTCAACAATTTCAACTCAAATAAACCACTTTTGGTTTATAAACTGTTTATAATCTCTATCAAACGCACTCTAAGCTAGATGTTCTTTCGTCTGCTCAGACGAGGCGTAACACTTGTGATAGAGAAATCATTGAGAAATTTGTTAGAGAGATTATGGAAGAAAGGAAGGTGGAGTTCTTGGAAAGGGCAGAAAATATGGCAAAACTAGCGAGAAAGGCTATTAGTGAAGGTGGATCATCGTATTGCAATTTGGATGCTCTTATTGACTACATCAAAACAATGATCATTTGAGTATTCCATCTACAAACACACACACCAAGACAATGATCATCAGATTGTTTTCAAATATTCTTGGTTCATGAAGGAAAATAAAAGGAAATTGAGGATACTTGAGTTGCAGCACGATCATTAAACTCAGGGTTTTAGTGCAACTTGTGTTTTTGTTGGTTTTATAATTGTTAGTATTTGGGTATGTATTGGCAGCCTCTCATTGTGTTCAAGATGCAGATGGTCCTGATTGAGATTGGTTTCCTATTCAGCAGATTCTGAAGAGATCAGTTTTGGAATTTATGTTTACTTAATAATGCATGCATATTCCTTGATGAATCTGACTTTATGATGGTTTGTTGATTTTTACCATAAAAGTGTTTAGAAAGAATTGTTTTCTTTTTAACGACGAAAGACCAAAGAAAATATTTATTTGAATTTTTATAAAAGTAACTTAGAACTCAACTTAAAAAATAAAAAATAAAAATTAACACATAAAATTGCCCTTGATGCGTAGTTTTCAACAAGTCTGTGTAACTTTAACTTTAGCTTAAACTTTATTGTGTTCTCATTGATCTCCCTAAGCTTGTGTTTGGTTTAGATTAAAAACCGTTTTTGATTTTTTTTAACCTACCATTTTTGACTTTTCAACTCATTTTTAACATGAAAAGTCAACAATTTCAACTCAAATAAATTACTTTTAGTTTATAATCTCTATCAAACGCACTCTAAATATATAGATTAACTATTGCAGATTCTTATGTTCTTGACTATTTTCCCATTTCATGAACATTCAAGATACAATCAGCCGTTTCTTGACACTCTAATAGTAGAATGTTGAACAATGGGAATGTGTAGTTGGTAGCTTTACTGCTTAGAAACCTTCAACTTGCACTTCTTTATTGTGATAATTATAGGTTAACCTTCATATGTAAAACAAAAAAATAACAGAAATATACTCATTTTCATTCACAAAATTACAATACATTTGATCTCTATTACACAGAGTTGACAAATTTAACTACACCATTTTATCACCTATTAATTCATTCCACATTATTATCAAACCCCACACAACTCACAGCTGCACTAATGCACTATTAGAATGACAATTAACCAGAGATCTCAATGGACTTCACCTCAGGCTTCTTCACTTCCTCCTTAGGCACAGTAACAGTGAGCACACCGTTCTCCATGCTAGCCTTAACCTGATCCGTCTTGGCGTTTTCCGGCAGCCGGAACCGACGAAGGAACTTGCCACTGCTCCTCTCCACGCGATGCCACTTGTCGTTCTTCTCCTCTTGCTCTTTGCTCCGCTCTCCACTTATTTGAAGCACTCCACCTTCTTCAACTTCCACCTTAACCTCTTCCTTCTTCAGCCCGGGAAGATCGGCCTTGAAAACGTGGGCCTCTGGAGTCTCTTTCCAGTCTATGCGAGCATTGGCGAATGCAGAAGTTTCGCGGGAAGAGCTTGGGACATTCGCTACCGTGCTTGAGAAAGGGAACCCCTCAAAGGGATCCCAAATATCAAGAGAGAATGGATCGAAAACGTTGCTTCGTCGGTTGCCAAAGAAGCTAGGAATCAGCGACATTTTATGGATCGCAATATATATGAGTATTTAAAATTTCTTGTGATGGCCTAATTGAATCTTTCAAATTTTCTGTGATGGAGTTAGCTTGAAGGGGCAGATATATATCGGAAGAAGATGATGGTTCTAGTGCTTTCGCGGCGTTTCTGGGAAGAAAATAATCTTTCCAGCACAATCTGTCAGCATCTACGAGAAAAAAGGACAAAAATAATGAAGAAAAAAAAATTCTAGAAAAGACGAGAACTTGCTGTTTAATTCCTTATTATGCTCCCAATGGGATACATGCACGTGTGGTGATAAAGTATAATCTAGTGGTGTTCTCCTGGGCAGGATGTAAGCAATCAATTTACTTGATGGCTTTTATCAAAAATGTCCACCTGCCTCTATCACAATTAATAGTAAATTTGAATTACAATAATATATATACACGGAAATGATCTAACTCCCACGATGGAGAGTTTTTACAATTCCTCTGCACGCCAGCGTGTCAGGTGAGAGTTGGACAGTCTTTAATTTTTTTGTCGATGAAAAGTCTTGACAAAAAGTCAAGATTGTCCAACCCCACTCTGACACACGTGTCCAGTGGGAGTTGTAAAAATTCCCCACCGTAGGAGTTAGATCATTTCCGTATATATATATATAACATTACTATTTTACACATAATAGTGAGTACACGTATGTTGCGCGTGATAAAATTGTAATTGAATAAAGATGAAACACTCAATATATCACAAATAGAATTTTTTATCATTGTGTATAGATGATATATATTAAATTTAAAGTGATATCAATTCGTATTTGGGTTTTCTATATCAACATTAATAAGAAAATAATTAAAAAATATACAATAAACGACGAGTGAACAAAAAGATAAGCTCAGCTGAAAACACCGCAGTAACATTTGATGAAAAATCTCAGATCCATTCCTTGGAGTTGATGCATGCATCCAGGAGTTTCAATTCCTCGCTTTTATCTTCTTATTGCTGCAAACAAAACAATAATATATTTTACTTCAATCATCTTGTCTACTCTATTCTCTTTCTTTTTACAATGAAACATTCAACAAAAAAAAAAGTTGATTGAAAGCTTACTGAGTCATATTCCCCCCCGAGCAGTTAGGAAAAGTGAGACAAGAATACTCTTAATTCTTCCACCTGTCTTGAGATCAAATGTAATGCCAAGATCACAAACCTTCAACTATAAAAAGGCAAAGTTAGAATATCTTTAAGTACAATATTTGGTCAAAATTTAAATACGGTCTCTTACAAAGTTGAATTATATATAGCGTCATCTACGCAGTTTCCATGCCTTATCTCGGTATGTAAATGGCATATCTTTCATCTTCTCTATTATGGGTACATATGCAAGAATTACAGTTTTGCCACACTCTGTAATCATTGCACAGAATTACGAATGTAAAAGGTATTCCTTAATCCATCAAGTAAAGATAAGAATCAAATCCCATCTTATAATCACATTTTTCTTTTATTCCAGTTCAAAAGAAATTTTTTACATTTCTCTTCTTCTTTAGAGCTAGTAAAAGTAGTGCTTCTGCCTCATATATAGAGAGCTTGCCTAGACTAGTTTATTAACTTCATTACCTTCTAAATAAAAAATAGGAGACGAGCATTTCCAATGCTACCTTTTATTTTAAATGTCCAACTGATGTGACAATGAGGTGAAGAGACAAAACTCATATGGCGATTTATTGTGAAAAAGTCATCCAAACAAACCGTCCGCTTTTAGACATCTTATTACACGGCCTTCCACCTATTTTTTTTTATTAAATTGTGTCTATCTCTCTCATCTATTTTCTTTTTTTCTTTCCTCCTTTCACTCTCTCATCATTTCTTTTCTCTCTCCTGTCACATAGATTTTTTAGAAGGTGTCTATAATTGGAGATGCTCTAAAACAGGCCATAATCTCACAAATTTCATAGTAGTAAGTGTCATATTATAGGAAATTACCGGTAGCGAAGGAAAGAAGCATCTCTTGATCATAATCGTTCAAATCATCTATATCCCCAAGACGTCACCTCTCCGCGATGCTACACAAAACATTAAATCAATGAAAATAAAAATAGTTGCGAGCATTGAGATGAAAAGATAAAACATGGAAGTACAATAGATCAAAAAATAGCTTAGAACCCACCCTTATTTGGTGTACTCTTTAGTCTGGAATTAACGACTGAAAAAAAGGAGGAGAAAAAAATAAAAAGATAACAAAATAGAAAAGGACATAAATCTAACATAATGCCACTGAATTTCTACTCTATGAAACATAACTCTGTCAAATAAAGCAAAAGGAAAAATTGTGCCATTGTTTTCGGCCTTTGTACCTTACTCTTATTTATCATACAATGCAGGAAGTACATATTTTAGAAGCTATTACCGTGCACCATATCTAGATTTTGTTCAAAGAACATGCAAATGTTTATGCAAATATAACAAGAATGTCCAAGGGCTTTCATTAAAACACATTAGAGTAAATCATAGAGAGAGAAAGAGAGAGACGTAAGAGTTATTCTTGTGACAAGAAGACAAATAGAAAAGGTAAATAAGGAGATAGAAGTTTGAATTGGAAAATGCGACTCAGTTTGTCTTTCTTTGGACGAGAAAGGAAAATGAAAAGAGATTTGCTTACCTTGCCTAGTATTTTGCGTTACCTTGAGCACAAAATCAAGCCTAACTTCACATTGAGCTCAACATCAACTGGACTTCGAAGCTCAAGCTCATGGTCAGGTCAACATATATCTCAGTTCAAGTTACAACAATCTACGTAAGTATATTTACGTAGTATTAAGTCCTGTTTAATTAAGTATCTAAAACCTTAGTAACAAACTTCATCACATGTTTATTTTTTAGTCAAATATTCGAATTTATAGCACCACCTCCCAAACTCCTTCCATGATTCTATCCGAATCGCATATAAAAAATAAAACCCATTGATGAAAAGAATTTAAAGGATATCCTGAGTATTGACGTTGGAAAATGACGCTGCACTTCTCAAGCCAACTTAATGTTAAGAATTTAGGTTGGATGTGGTTGAACTGAACTAGATACGAGAATTGTAATAGAAGATGTGTTTGTAAGCTCTTTTCGAGTATGCTGTTTATTATCAACCATTCAATGTCCGAACTGTTGGACATTTATGTCTCCTATTTATAGGACGATATGTGATGACTACATGCATTTAATGCCAAGTTCAGCATTAAATGCTTACAAGACATCTTCTTTTTGGGCATTTAATGTGAAGTGATATCTATATTAATTACGGCAGCTGGTCTGACGTCTGACATTTAGAAAAATGTACCTTTGATGACAATAGCATAGTACTAGTTCACTATTGCTTGAAGTCCGACCTAAAATAGGTCGGGTAAGAACTGATGAAGTAGGACCTCATATGGTAGGACCTCCATAGGTAGGGAGGTCCCTTACCATACTGGATAGGTAGGACCTTCCTGGTAGGACTTTCTTCAATAATTCGGTAAGACCTCCACGACGAGCGTGAAGAATCATTGGTTGCCATGACAAGTCAGGTCTGACGTCTGACATATGAGAAGACATGTCATACTGATGACGTGAGCTTAATCGCAAGACCTAGATATGAGGTCTTCTAACTTGGAGTAAGACCTAAGTAGGAATGAGGTCCGACCTGGAGGTCTGACCCACTTGGGAATGAGGTCCGACCTGGAGTAAGACCCACTTGGAAATGAGGTCCGACATGGAGTAAGACCTAGATGGGAGGTCGTCCGACCTGGAGCAAGACCCGCCTGAAAATGAGGTCCTACCTGCTCTTGTAGCGCCGGTGAAGAATTACTTAACTGATGTAACAGATCGAATTGGATATCAACAATTGTTCGGACGTTGGCTTCTTGAGCTAATGTTGGCAGTGCAGCATTTACGCTGTCTGGCGTGGGTTCGAGCTGTGTGAGACCTTTGTGTCCAGAGGTTCGTATTGTCATCAACCACACAGCTCGAACAAATGCAAAAGTTTTTTATGACTAAATTGTGTAAAAAAAATTTTTGCCTCTAATATTTTTACATAATCAAAATAAATAACAAATGCAAAAGTTTGACAAAAAAAATTTTCCCTATTTCAATACACATTAGCAGAATATTTAGACAAAAATCTTTATCGGATACAAGATGTGAAAACTAATTGAAAGTTATGATAAAAATAAGATTAAAAAAAGTTAAAGACATAAGTATTTAAATATCAAAAGTTGGAGAATTTTCATTTCAATTAAAACGTAGTATGTATAATAAAAAGTGTAGTGTGAATATAATTACCCTTTATCAAATGCTATAAAAAATAAGCATATTTCAAAATACACATCTAGAATTAGGTAGTTTGTCCAATTTCCTCTATCTAAAAATAGGATATTTATTCACTCTTATTCTTTTAAAAAACTCTAAACAGTCTAACTTTTGAAGAAAATAAGCATGATATGTCTTTTAATTATGACTAAATTGTCATTACCTTTAAATAAAACAAAAAATAAAAGGCAATTAAAAAAGAGAAATAAATAAAAAAAACTAATCATACTTCCCAAAAATGAAGAATGACAAAGACATTCTCTTCAACATCGCCTTTCATAAACCCAAGCCACCGCTATCACAAATGAAAATGAATAGAAAATGAAGAAGGAGCTAAATGACTCCAGATTTCTTCTTGTATTTCATCTGGTGAAAGTAATACAGTAAAGACAACTTATATAGCTGCATAGAAATGAGAAGATGAACGTCTTTGGTGACATGTGTCATTATACCAAAGAAAGCTTAAAATTGGTTAAAAGCAATCGCCATAACATGCAGTTGGTTTAGAGCTAGTGCATGTGCAGTGTCTCTGGTGTGCAGTGACTCTGGTGTATGTGCAGTCTTTAATACTCCCCTTCAAGATGGAGTGTAGATGTTGATCAAACCCATCTTGTAGGATAACTCTTTAAAATGCTCAGGGTGTAGGGCTTTAATAAAGATATCAGCTAGTTGATTCCTTGAAGAGATATGTAATATTTTGATGACTCCGGCTTGAATTTTCTCTCGAACAAGGTGGCAATCAATTTCAATGTGTTTGGTGCACTCATGGAATATTGGGTTCGCAGCGATGTGAAGTCTTGCATGGTTGTCACAATATAATATTCTTTGTTTTGGTGTGTGGTATACCAATTTCTTTTAACATGGATAGCGACCAGTGAGCTCATGAAAGCATTGGCCATGGATCTATATTCGACTTTCAAATGAGGACACGAAATGGTTTGTTGTTTCTTGGACTTCAAGAGATTAATGAATCTCCAAGGAAAACACGAAACCGAAATGGACCTCCTAGTATTTGAACAAGTAGCCCAATCAGATCGAAAAACACTTTCAATTTGAACCATTGGACATGTGGCTTCTACATAAGCCTCGAGGTGCACCAAAACACGATGGATAAAATAGGCATTGTCCTGGATTTCCTTTTATATCTTTGTAAAACTCGTTGAGCCGCCTTCAAGTGGGAAGTCTTGGATAGCTTAGAAACTGACTAAGCCTACTAACAGAATATGAAATGTCAGGTATTGTTATGGTTAAATAGAGAAGCTTCCCAATCATTCTTCTATACACCATGGGATCTTCAAGTAACTCTCCATCTTCGTGATTAAGTTTCAAGTTGGCCTCCATAAGGTACTCACAGATTTGCGACCTAAGAATCCCACATTGTTGAGTAATTGCAAAGCATAAACCCTTTGAGAAATTGAAATCCCTTTCTCAGATCTTGCTATTTCTATTCTAAGAAAATACCTCAAAGTGCCAATATCTTTAAGTTTAAATCTGGTATGCAAGGAAATTTTGAATGCCTTGACAGCCTCCTCATCATTGCTTGCTAATATAATGTCATCAACATACACAAATAATAGGATAAAACCAGTGGACTTATGTTGTATGAATAAAAAGTGATCAGTGGCAGATTGTATGAATCCTTTTTCAAGTAAAGCTTGAGAAAATTTGGCATACCATTGTCTAGATGCTTGTTTTAAACCGCACAGGGACTTGTGTAATTTGCATACTGGATTGTGAGGTAAAATCTTCCCCTTAGGACTATACCCTTGAGGAATAGTCTCTTAGGACTATACCCTTGAGGAATAGTCATATAAACATCTTCAACCAAATCACCATGAAGAAATGCATTGTTGACATCAAGTTGATGTAACAACCAACCATGCATAGAAGCTAAAGCAAGGACCAGTTTGACAGTTACCAGTTTAGCCACTGGAGCAAAAGTGTCTATGTAATCAACCCCTTCTTGTTGAGTGTAGCCTTTAGCTACAAGGTGTGCCTTGTGTCTCTCAACTGATCCATTAGAATTGCGTTTAACTTTATAGATCCATTTGCAACCAACAGCATGATGTCCAGGAGGGAGAGAAACTATGGACCAAGTCTTGTTAAGATCTAGTGCATCCAGTTCAGATTTCATGGCTTGTTGCCATTGGAGAAGAGTATTGGCTTGACAAAAGGAAGTAGGTTCAGATATGGTTGTGATAGAAAGGGCTGTGGCTTTGAAAGTTGGATGAAGTCCTTTATAGCCAATAACATGAGATAAAGGGTGAGCTGTGGAGCTTTGAGTATTGAGGTTGCAGTGATAATCATTCAAGTAAGAAGGCCTTCTTACAATTCTTTTGGATCTGGTTTGTGCTGGGTGATTTTGTGGAGTAGTGGTAGGTTCTGAAGTGGTAGTAGGAATGTTGGGAATATTTGGAGTTTGCATAACATGTAAATTGGGTTGATTGTCTGATAAAGGTACTGGTAGTACAATTTCAGAAAAAATGTCCTCAATATCTCTATTGTTGCTTTGGTTATAGTAAGGGAATATCATCTCATGAAAGACTACATCACGGGAGTTGAAGATTTGTCCTATTTGTAAATCAAGCAAAGTATAAGCTTTCATGCCTTGGGGGTAGCCAGTGAATACACAAGCTCTTGATCTGGGAGTGAATTTGGTTCTACTGCTGAGAAGGGTAGAGCCATAGGCCAAACATCCAAAGGTTTTCATGTGGTAGTATGAAGGAACTTTCTTATGCAGAATTTCAAAAGGAGATTTCTGAGATAAGATAGCTGATGGTAACCTATTGATGATGTGAACTGCAGATTTCACACATTCTCCCCAATATATCAGAGGTAACTGGGACTGAAAAATGAGACTTCTGGCAACATTTAACAAATGTTGGTGTTTCCTCTCAACCACTGAATTCTGCTCTGGCCTCTCAACACAAGAATGGTAATGCATAACTCTCTTAGACTGGTAAAAGGAGGTGGGATTAAGTTCTGGTGCATTTCATATCTAACTCATTTGATATTCATTCCAAATTGTGTTGCAATCAAGTTAAAGAATTGAGGGATGCATTTCTGTACTTCTAATTTATTATGCAATAGATAGATCCATGTAAATCTTGAGCAATCATCCACAATAGTTAAGAAGTATTTAAATCCATCATGTGTAAAAGTGGAAAAAGGTCTCCATACATCAACATGTATTAACTCAAAAACAGCAACAGATAACTTGTTTTGAGATACAAAGGATAATCTCATTTGTTTAGCAAAGTGACAAATGGAGCAATAGAAATCTTTACAAATTGTATGAGGCATTGGCAAATGTTTGTTTAACTGCTGCAACACTTGTCCTGAAGGATGCCCTAATCTGTAGTGCCAAATGGTGTCTGAACTTATACTGCAAACAGCCACCTTATTGTTGGAGATGACCCTATCTCCATAACCCTCATTGTCTAGATAATGAAGGTTGTCAAACCTCTTAGCTATCCCAATCAGCAGTCCCTGTGTAGTGTCCTGAATTATGCATTTGTCATCAGAGAATATCAAAGAATATTTGTTGTCCTTTGTCAAGGAGCTAACAGAGAGCAAATTATATCTGAAACTTGGAAAAAACAGGACTTTCTCAAGGACAAGAGATTTATGCAAACAAATGTTTCCTGTGCTGGCTATTGTAGCATTTTGTCCATTTGGTAAATTCACATGAGTGACATTTAAATCAGGCTCAACAGTGGTAAAAAGGCTCAGTTCATGACATACATGATGGGTAGCACCAGAGTCTATAATCCAAGCATGTTTAGAGACAAAAAGTGTGTATACCAGTGAAGTTGGAGACTGAGGGTTGATCATCTGAAACTGTGCTTGTTCCTTGAAGTTGGGAGCTCAATAAGGCTATAATCTGTTGACATTGAGATGGTGTAAGGGCTGGCACTGCACTTTTGGTTTGCAAAGGATCAATGCTGGGAGGAAATACTACAGTTGTGTTCTCAAGATCAGTACCAATCTGATTAATAACTGGCTTGGAAGTATTATTCTGTCCAGTGCGATTATTTTTGAACTTGTAACCAGGAGGAAATCCGTGAAGCTTGTAGCAATCATTTATAGTATGGCCTAGCTTGCCACAATGTGTGCATATATGCTTGCTTTGTTTCCCTTTGTAATTACTGGTAGATATTCCAAATGCAAGGGTGTTTGAATTGGTGGTGCTAGATGTAGGTCTCATATAGGAGCTTAAACCTCTCTGCCTTTTCACTTGAATGATTAATGAAAACACCTTATTGATAGAAGGCAAATGATCTAACATCAGAATCTGAGCTCGAGCTTGTGAGTAGGAATCATTCAGTCCCATTAAGAATTGCAATACATATTCTTGTTGCTGAAAGTCCATGAGAGATTTCAGACCACCACAAGTGCAAGCTGAGACAGGCCTATATTCCCTCAATTCTTCCCAGAGAGTTTTGAGCTTTGTAAAGTATCTACTGATGTCATTAGATCCTTGGGATAGGCTATTCAGTTGTTGCTTCAGCTGGAAAATCCTTGGTCCATTGCTTTGATGAAATCGTTCATGAAGATCATTCCAAACATCAGCACTATTGTCAAGTTACATTATACTTTCTGCAATTTCTTTGGACACAGCATGAAGTAACCAGGACAATACCATGCTGTTGCATCTTGACCAAGAGTTATAACATGGATCATGAAGAGTAGGGCGTTCAAGAGATCCATCAATGAAACAGATTTTATTCTTAGCAACTAATGCCACAGATATAGCACGAAACCATGAATTATAATCGCTACCTATTAATGGTGAAGAAACGAGATTCAAACCAGGATGATCACCATTGCTGAGAAAATATGGATTACAAGGATCATCAAAGCTAGATCGTTCTTCAACTTCCAGTTGATTAAACCGATTTCCACCATTGGTTGGAGTACTATTTCGATTTGCATTACCAGCAGTTTGATAACCTCCTCCTCGAGCCATGGAGAAAAAGATTTAGCTTCACAGCAGAATTATTCTATTGCTCTGATACTATTTAACAAATGAGAATGAACAGAAAATGAAGAAGGAGCTAAATGACTCCAGATTTCTTCTTGTATTTCATCTGGTGAAAGTAATCTGATAAAGGCATCTTATATAGTTGCATAGAATGTAAGATGAATGTCTTTGGTCACATGTCTTTGTTATACTGACAAAGCTTAAAATTGGTTAAAACAGAAATCAATTACAACATATAGTTGGTTTAGAGCTGGTGCATGTGCAGTGTCTCTGGTGTGCAGTGACTCTGATGCATGTGCAATCTTTAATAACCGCCGTGGGACGCAATTAAAATGAGGAGAAAAAAATTCAGATCTTGCTTCAATAATTGTATAGTTCAAATTCTCAATCTTGCTTCCATAGTTTCCAATATTGCATCCCTAACCACATTCTAGATCTTGCTTCCACCACCGCCGTTCTGGTCTAGAATGCAATCATGTTCGCTTAGTCTGACTCGATGAATGAAGAAGTAGTTGGAGTTTTGGACACCGATGTTAGGCCATAGAGTCAGAGCTTCGACGATACTGGATCTGAACTCATTCCAAGTTCATAGGAAGGTGAATGTAAATCTGGAACACATTTCACTACATTAAATTATAATAGAAATTTAATTAGAGTCAGGTTACGAGACGGCTCCCAGTCCAATTGACAAAAACAAAGAATCCACATCACCACAAGATGATGATAGTTATGTCACCCATACATCCTCCACAGCAATGGGCTTGGTTGTTTCTGATGCAAGCCTCTTGGGACACGCTGCAAGGATGGCGCGTGGAATGGTCACCCGGTCGCAGGGTTACCATCTACAAAGTCTGTTGGCTTGGAGGTTGTTTCAACTCTGACATTTTGGCAGCCATGGATAAAGTTATTGATGACAACTTTAATGTACTATCACTGTCTCTCAGTGGTGGCATGTCGGATTACTACAGAAATCGTGTTGCAATTATAGTTTTTGCTGCAATGGAAAAGGGCATTATGGTCTCTTGTTCCACCGAAAATGTAGCCCTAGTTCATATAGTTTGCCCAAGGTGGCACCGTGGATTACCACCGTCGCTACTGGAACTTTTTCATTTTTCTTGTCTTTTATTTTTTGTTATTTAAAAGAGAGGCAATTTTGTTGAAAAAAAAACCTACCATGTTTATTTTTTTCAAATTTTGGAGATGTCTGGTGCTATTTTTAAAAATTAATGATATATCCTTTTATTTTTGAAATATTAAGGACCAAATATAATATTTTTCCTACTCATATTATCAAGAAACAACCTTTTTCTACTAAAAATACTAGAAACGATAAAATAGGTATTTTTGAAGTTTATGATAAATATCAGACACCTTTTCATGTTTAGATATTTAGAGCTTGTTTAGTTTTCATTTATTTTTCCAGAAAAACCTAATATTCCCCCCTTTTTTTTTTTTTTTTTTTTTTACAAAATAAAAAATTTTTACAAAATCAAAAAATTTTAAAAAAAAAAAATTTTTTACAAAAAATCTACACCGAACAAGTCCTTATACTAACCTCCTATATTACTAGTTTTGAGCATTATATTTATGTATTGATCATCTTTTCAAGTTAGAATTTAATTAAAATAAGGTTGATATACCTAAGACGGCCTTGTGAACTAAAAATAAATTTAATTAGTTGTAATTAGTTTGTTCAAATTAAACTCTAGAAATATAAATTGACACGTTATAAATGTTTGACATAGTTTAAATATTAATTATATAAATTTACTTATTTTGTTTATAAGTGCTATTACTTTTCTGAATATATTTGTTCAGGTATATTTTATACATATATAGTATTTAACTTAACAAATTAGGTATTTCTATGTACAATTAAATATCAAATTACCATATTTTGAAATATTGTAATAATAATTAATATATTAGATTAATTTAAAATACTATTATATCACACTTTTATCATTTAATAATAAATTTTAAAAGTTTATAATGTTTTAATGAATTAGTGTATATTATTTTTTTTTATCTAAATCTTACTTGAATTGTAAAAAGAAAATATTTGTATTTAACAACTCATTTTAGTTTATGAATTTATGAATATGAAATTACCAAATTATTGAACAAATATGAAGTTGAAATTTTGATTAGTATGTATATTCAAATAATTGTGTATTCACAAAATATTTAAGTATTAAATAGAACAATTTAAATTGTAACTATTTCTAAAAAATTTCATATTTTATTTTAGATATATCAATTTTATTTTAGATGAGATATGACTCAAAAAACTAGTTATAGGGCGAATATTATACTCAAATATAGAAATATGAAAAGTTAATCTGATTTTCAAAATGTGAGAGAGTGTCTCTTATATTGTCTCAAAGGGAAATGATCTCCTCCCCATAGTGGAGAAGACTTATAAAGGCCCATAAGTCAATCACTTGTCCAATGACCACAAAACACGTGTCATGTGACATTTATAAATCCTTCCTACTATGAAGGGGAGGTCACTTCCCTTGTCTCAAAATAATAATCATACTTTATGATTTATTTTTTTATAAAGTATTTTCTATCACAATTTAAAGTGAATATTGTATTAGGATTAGATGTGGTAAAAGATACCCGGCTCGTATAACCCAGATTTTTGGTTTAGCTAGCCCGTTAAAATGCTGACCCGAACAAAACTGAGCCCATATGGCCCGGGCTTACGCGCAAATTTTTTTCCCCATTGATATTAATCATTCTACACTCATTTTGTGAATAACTCCAATACATAATCAAAATAATTTTAATTTAAAATGGCATAAGCCCAAGTCCACAACTTTAATTGTCTTTTTTGAAACATTAGTCAAAGAATCCCAAGCTCCAA
The DNA here is from genome assembly GCA_023638005.1 of Forsythia suspensa. Taxonomy (NCBI): domain Eukaryota; kingdom Viridiplantae; phylum Streptophyta; class Magnoliopsida; order Lamiales; family Oleaceae; genus Forsythia; species Forsythia suspensa. Next base: position 28,648,099 of record CM042674.1, on the reverse strand, counting down.
TATAAAATTGTTTAGACTCAATTAAAACTTAGTTTAATTCAAGTTTTGACTCAAATTTCATATGTAGTTCGTTATCAATCACTCTTCTATGACACCATTTATAACCAGTTTAGTACACATAAGTCGACACTATAAAAGATTATATATTTAATCTAGTTTTCCAGCATTAAAAAAATATCTTTCAAACATAAAATTATTTAAAAAAAAAAAAAATAAATAAAATAAAGATCGGGTTGGCACGATGAGCTGGGCTGCACAAAATTGCATTGAATTGAGCCAAATCGGACCAATTTCAAGTGTGGCCTAGTTTTGACGGGCCTGCCTAACCCGTTTGCTAGCTCTAATTAGGATGATGATGTTGGCAAATTTATCAGAAATTTGAAATTCGAAAATCTATATTTTTTTAAAGCAGACATGCAAATCTATCAAAAATTTGAAATTCTTGAAAATATAAAAATTTTAATTTTGAAATTTTTGTTTACTATGCTTGATTTTTTTTTAAATCAACCAATAATGTCATTTACCAAAAAAAAAAAATTCTTAAATATTTTCTTATAAACCAAATTAATTATAAATAAAAAAAAAAAACTTATGAGGGTGTTCTTAACTTAGATTTGGTTTAAAATTTCATTTAAATTTTGTATGCTCAACTCAGATTTTAATAGATTCAATTGAAATTTATGTGTCATCAACTCAAATTTTAATAGATTCAATTGAAATTTAGGCGTCTTCAATTCAGATTTAAATATATAATTTAGAAATTGAGGTGTCCCAATTATTAGTGAATTTTGAAAGATTTCATTAATCAGAAGATTTAAATAGATTTGCTTGAATTTCGACCTCATAAAATATGAATACCAAATTCTTTAGGAATTGTATCCCCACCCCTCAAGATTTCAATATCACTCTTCTTACGCATCTCTTCCTTTCATCTCTCTCCTCGATTTTTGCCACAACTCAACTTGTTTTTGATTTTCAATTTATATTAGTATGGAAGTTTATTGAATTTTTTATTTTTATTTTAATATATTTTTTGTACAATTGTCAAATATCGTCTTCGAAATTTCATTCTTGATGCTCCATGATCATTCGTTGAATCAAACAACTAGGCTGATAAATATTAACTAGATAATTAGTATAATGCCTTATAGGACAATTAGATATTGAACTGTAAAATCAGTATAGCACTAAAAAAAAAAATTGAACTCGAAAATATTTACTCGTCAACTATGACATCTTTTTAAGCCATAAAATAACTTTTTATACAAGATGGTTAAACAACTGATTTTGAAAGAGAATGAATTCTAAATATCTATCATCTAGTCTTGTATATGAAAGAGAAAATTTTATATAAAAAAAAAGACAAATAGAAAGAAATTGAAAATTAAACTTTATTCCAATTTTTTTCAATAAGTTTTGCTCTTTAATCAATTTTTTTTTTAATTCAAAACTAGAGAAATTGATAATAGTAATGTGAATCCCCCAAACAATGAATCTAATTACGCTTCGAGTTTAGAGACGAAAGATGACCTATTTATTAGTTAATTTTCTAGGAGCTTAGCAGACACAGCTGTCGAATTGGTATACCTCCCAGTCCATCGAATCATTCACCTATTTGGCTGAAAAACGTTGTTACTTTTTATATTTCAAGAATTTTTATTTTTCAAAATTCTAATCAAAATAATTGTTTATGTAGGATAGTCAATTGAACTATTTAAAATAAAAATAATGTAAAATTACAATTTTTAACAGACGACCACAAATCCATGAATATTCATAGAAATCTATAAGAATATATTGAATTTTATAATATAGAATTCTGTTGAAATCTTATAAATTATGTGGAATTGTATTCAAATTCATAAAATCTATTCAAATTCATAAATATTAACAAATCTTTTAAAATCTGAGTTGAGGAGACCCTCCTTCATAATTCAATATTCAGCTTGTCTGTCATGGAAGTTAATGCCATGTTCTCTTTAGTGTTTTCAATCCGTTTCTAAATATCTATCATCTAGTCTTGTATATGAAAGAGAAAATTTATATAAAAAAAAAAGACAAATAGAAAGAAATTGAAAATTAAACTTTATTCCAATTTTTTTCAATAAGTTTTGCTCTTTAATCAATTTTTTTTTAATTCAAAACTAGAGAAATTGATAATAGTAATGTGAATCCCCCCAAACAATGAATCTAATTACGCTTCGAGTTTAGAGACGACAAATGACCTATTTATTAGTTAATTTTCTAGGAGCTTAGCAGACACAGCTGTCGAATTGGTATACCTCCCAGTCCATCGAATCATTCACCTATTTGACTGAAAAACGTTGTTACTTCTTTATATTTCAAGAATTTTTATTTTTTCAAAATTCTAATCAAAATAATTGTTTATGTAGGATAGTCAATTGAACTATTTAAAATAAAAATAATGTAAAATTACAATTTTTAACAGACGACCACAAATCCATGAATATTCATAGAAATCTATAAGAATATATTGAATTTTATAATATAGAATTCTGTTGAAATCTTATAAATTATGTGGAATTGTATTCAAATTCATAAAATATATTCAAATTCATAAATATTAACAAATCTTTTAAAATCTGAGTTGAGGAGACCCTCTTTCATAATTCAATATTCAGCTTGTCTGATCATGGAAGTTAATGCCATGTTCTCTTTGGTGTTTTCAATCCGTTTTTCGTTTTGTGTTTTTAAAATAGTCAAAACGTGTTCTTTTTGCTATTTTCCAGAAATGCATTTTTGAAAACACTTAAAAAATTGCAAAGGAAACACAAAATGATATTTTAGCCATTTTTACATTTTCTTAACAAAATACGGGTGTTTTCCAAAACGGTCAAAACGCGCGTTTTGGCCGCAGAGGTCCCCGTTTCGAATCTTGGTTGTGCATTTTCTTTTTCATTTTACGCTGATCAAAATAATCATGATTTAACCATTTTCTGCATTTTTTTAACAGTACGTGGTACCTTTTTAAAGTGGTCTAAAGCACGATTTTCCAAGCAGCTGGTCATGAGTTTGATTCCCCAATCATTTCCAAGTGTTTTAATTCTTTTTAATGGTTTTTAAATATTTTTAATTCTATAATTAAATGTTTTTAATTTCATAATTAAATATTTTTAATTGTTCTTAAATGTTTTAATTCCATAATTAAATATTTTTAAATGTTTTTAATTTTTTTAAATTTTTTTCATTATTTTTAAATTGTTTTAATTCTATAATTAAATGTTTTTAAATGTTTTTCATTGTTTTTAAATGTTTTTTAATTCTTTTTAATTCTTTTTAATGGTTTTTAAATGTTTTTAATTCCATAATTAAATGTTTTTAATTTTTTTAAATTTTTTTAATTATTTTTAATAATTTTTAAATATTTTTAATTCCATAATTAAATATTTTTCATTGTTCTTAAATATTTTTAATTCCATAATTAAATGTTTTTATATGTTTTTAATTCTATAATTAAATGTTTTTAAATGTCTTTAATTGTTTTTAAATGTTTTTCATTGTTTTTAATTTCATAATTAAATGTTTTTTAAATATTTTTAATTCCATAATTAAATGTTTTTAATTGTTTTTAAATATTTTTCATTCCATAATTATATGTTTTTAATAGTTGTTTAAATGTTTTTCATTGTTTTTAATTGTTTTTAATTATTATTAATTCCAAATTTAAATTATTTTTAATTGTTTGTAATTAATAATTATTTTTAATTCCAAATAAGTCTAAATTTCTAAAAAAATTCAAATAAACGCATTTTTGAGTTTTCTGTTTTGAGAAACAATTTTAGAAAATTTAAAAAAGAACGCACTTTCAAAAACCTCAAAACAAACACTCAAAACACAAAACACAAAATGAATTCGAAACTCAAAACACAAAACTCAAACTTAAAGATAACACCACTTAAAGTTTTTGTTTTGAATTCCCTGCTAATATATTACTCCCTAACAAAGATAGATTTACTTCCATTTTCACAATATAATTAATATAGTTAAAATCATAAATTTACTTACATTTTTCTTAATATACCCATATATTGAATAATAGAAATTTCTATTTGTTGATAACAAAGTACATTAAATAATATTATATTAAAAACTAAGAAACAATTATACTCTCAACAAAAAAAGTTGACTATAATTTAAAACAAACAAATAAGAAAAATTAACGTATTTTTGTAGGACATAGTGAGTATTATGAATCGCCGACCATACATTTGTATCGGCAAGATGAAATTTCAACCATGCGTTATGGAATTTTTCAAATAAGGGCAAACTTGAGTTTCACATGTGCATTTCTCGTTAAACTATGCGTGGTGACATTTTTAATATTCCACCTTGTTTATAAAAAATAAGTTTTGTTGACGTTAAATTCTAATCAACTTGCTTTCAGTATTCATTGAAACTTGTACACAAAAAATGCAAATCTTGTTATGTATCAATTATGTAAATAAATTATGCACGTGTCAATTTTTTTGAGATGAGTTTCGTATTTTCTGTTAAAAAGGAAAATCGTTTTGAATCTCAAACTAATGACAAAGAGTGGCAAATTCAGCTAGTGTTTTGTCGTCCGAATGGTTTGAAAATCCTTACAAACAACTGTTTATCATGATAAGCATAAAATTAAACTTCTTTGTTGGTCTCTTTGATTGAGTATGTTATGTATAAACCTTCATCTAAGAACGATTGGATAAAGTCAACAACATCAATGAACGCACGTATCCACAAAACAATGTTTGTATATTATGGGTTTGATTTATTATAGGATTCAAAAGCTCAAATCAGTCACAATTACAACTAAGCAATTCACGTGTCCACCAATACACCCTCCCAGTCGAGTACACTGTGCAATATGCTTTAAGAGTGTGTTTGAGTGTATTTTTTAAGTTTATAAATTAGTCAAATATTAATTTTCTCCCAAAAAAAAAAAAAAAAAAAACTTTCTTGTAATTCTGCATCTTGCTCTAAAAATGAGATCAGGAGAAAGATAAGAGTTTTGTGAAATCCGATTTACGATATCTTTTCGAAGATATTCATTCTATTCAGATTCTACTTCTTACTTCTTGAGCCTTCGACTGCGCAAAAGTGTTAAAACTCTTCGCTCGAGTAGAGGTGGCTTTAGAATTGGAGGGTGAACCTTCACTTCTAATCCTGCTACGAAATATTGATTTTCATGCAAAAAATCCAAAATGAAGTTTAAGTCAATCAAGTAAACGAGTATCTGTATGCGTCAAGTTAGAGAAGGTTAAGACGACGTCTTGCATATGGGTAGCGAGTACTTATGCCTAGAATGGTATTTTGTGTTATAATTTAATGAGTAATGATCTCCTACCCACGGAGGGTGAGAGATCATTTATATCCACACACAGTTGTGTGTTGTGTGGACTAATGTGGCACTCCCAGCCCACATCATTAGATAAATGATCTCTAACCACTATAGTAGGAGATCATTACTAATAATTTAATTAGGACTTTGTCTCCTTTTGTTATATTCCGCTCTCCTCGTATAGGTAGGGAAAAGGTAGGGTAGTCCAACAATTGTAATTGTAATTGTAATAATCACCTCACAAACTAGCTTGATGACCGAACCACTCCCCATGTTAATAAATAATAGTGCTCAGACGCATCCAGGGAGTAGAGTGGAAGGGGAAGAAAGAAGGGATTTTGGTACCCAATAACAGTCACTTACCAGTGCCAAAGCAGCATCATCTCTCCTCGTATCCTCAGGCGTCACAGTTTCCCTTCAAGTTTCGGTTCCAAGCAAAGATAAAGCACATCATTTCTGAAAGCTCAAAAATCGTATGGCTTCGAGGACCCCTTACAGCCGAAGAAGAAAACTAGCTCTGACGCACAAGCTTCACAATATCGCTGAAGAAAATATTTGGTTCCACCACTTCCATGGGGTTATACAGGAGTTTTCCAAGCCTTACCCTGTTCTTCCTATTCTTAAGCCCAATGCCCTGCTGAATGGCTTTCCTTTACAAATACATAGTTCGAATTCCTGTAAACCCACAGCTTTTATTTATTTTTTGTTTACACAATTTATAAAATTCAATTCTTATAATTCATTAAAAAAAAAAAAAAAAAAAAAAAAAAAACTTACCAAACAAGCACTAATAGACTCACTGACTCAGGAGAAATGGGTGAATTAAGATTTCAGAGTCAATCTCATGGGTGAATTAAACCAAAACTCTTGCTAAAATTATTTAAAACTTATTGTGACTTTAATAATATAGGAATCTTTCAGCCTCTCCTCCTACTTCAATAAATTTGACAAACTTCTATACTCACTCTGATAGTTCTCTAGATGTAATGTAAATACAATAGATAACGCAATTAATTTTATTTCACGAATTTACAATACATTTGATCTCAATTACAATTATACGACACCCTCAAATACACCATTTTATCACACCAAATCACAAAACATGAAACACTTTATTCACAAATGGAATGACTAATCATATCAACCAGAGATCGTAATAGACTTAACATCAGGCTTCTTCACTTCTTCCTTAGGCACAGTCACAGTGAGCACACCATTTTCCATGCTAGCCTTAACCTGATCCGTCTTGGCATTTCTGGAAGCCGGAACCGGCGAAGGAACTTACCACTGCCTCTCTCCACGCGATGCCACTTATCGTTCTTCTCCTCTTGCTCTTTGCTCTGCTCTCTACTTATCTGAAGCACTCCACCTTCTTCAACCTCCATCTTAACCTCTTCCTTCTTCAGCCCGGGAAGATCAGCCTTGAAAACGTGGGCCTCTGGCAAATGCAGAAGTTTAGCAGGCGGAGCTTGGGACATTATCTACCGTGCTTGAGAAAGGGAACCCCTCAAAAGGATCCCAAATGTCAAGAGAGAATGGATCGAAAACGTTGCTTCATCGGTTACCAAAGAAGCTTGGAATCAGAGACATTTTTCTTCAGGATTTTCTCGGATATTAGAATTGCAAGATTATTTTCTTGTGATTGTTTTCTCTAATCTGATATAATGTAAGTCAACTAGAGTTGCGTGTTATATATAGGAAGAATATGACGATATTCCAGAACTTTCGTGCTTTTCTTGAAAAGAAAATGATAATCAAGAACATTTTCTAGAAAAATGAGAGTTTTCCATAAAATTCTATACTGTTTAGTTTGGGTGAATTACTTTTCCAATTGGATACATGCTGATTATGTTAAATTTTTACAAAAAAATGAAGTGAAATGGAGAAAGAAGCAGCTTAATCAAGTTGTATTGTTCATTTATTTCTCATGCTTTCTTTCACAAAATGATTCAGCTTATATAAGAGCTGAAGCTAAAAAAAAAGTGTCTGGAATAAGTTGTAACAGAAAACAACAAAATAACAAGAAAATAATGATCTGGAGCTTAGTGGTTATGGATGAGCTGGAATGAGTTGGAGTTGGTGAAAATATCTTCAATACTCTCCCTCAAGATGGAGTGTATATGTTGATCAAGCTCATCTTGTGGGTTAGTTCCCTAAAAAGCTCACGATGTAATGCCTTAGTGAGTATGTCAGTTAACTGATTTCTAGAAAGAACATGTAATGTCTTGATGACTCAAGTTTGGATCTTCTCTCGAACCAAGTGACAATCGATCTCAATGTGTTTGGTGCGCTCATAGAATAATGGATTTGCAGCAATGTGCAGGGTTGCTTGATTATCACAATACAGTAGCATTCTTGGTGTGTGAAATTCCTATCTCCTTTAATAAGGACAACAACCAAATGATTTCACAAGTGGCATTAGCCATGGATCGATATTCTGCTTCAGCCGATGACCTGGAGATGGTTTGTTGCTTCTTTGACTTCCAAGAGATTAAAGAATCTCCAAGAAAAACACAAAATCCAGAAATGGACCGTCTGGTATCTGGACATGAAGCCCAGTCTGCATCAGAAAAGACTTTCAGTTGGATGTTTGGACAATAAGCCTCTGCGTAAGCTTTGAGATGAACATCAGAATTTGAAGGGTAAAATAGCCCCTATCCTGGACTTCCTTTTACATATTGCAAGATTCTTTGAACTGCTTTCAAATGGAGAATTCTTGGCTGATTGAAAAACTAGCTGAGTTTGTTAACTGAGTACGAAATATCAGGTCTGGTTATGGTTAGATAGAGAAATTTTCCAATCATCCTCCTGTAGATTGTAGCGTCTTCAAGTAGTTCTCCATCTTCTTGATTAAGTTTCAGATTAACCTCCATGGGAGTGCTTACAGATTTACATTCCAAGAATCCAACATCATTTAGCAATTGTAAGGCATAAGCTCGTTGAGAAATGGAAATTCTCTTAGCTGACCTTCCTATTTCTAATCCAAGGAAGTATCTCAAATTTCCAAGGTCTTTAAGTTTGAATTTGGCATCTAAAGATTTCTTGAATGCCTGTACTGATTCTTCATCATTACTTGCCAAGATAATGTCATCAACATAAACAAGCAAGAGAATAAATTTGGTATGTTTCCTCTGAATAAATAGAGAATGATCAGTAGAGGATTGGATGAACCCTTCATCGAGCAACGCCTGAGAGAATTTGGCATACCATTGCCTAGAAGCTTGTTTCAAGTCATACAAGAATTTATGTAACTTGTAGACTGGATTGTGAGGTAAGTTCTCCTCCTCAGGACTATATCCTTGAGGTAGAGTCATGAATACTTCCTCAAGTAAATCCCCATGAAGAAACGTGTTGTTGATATCAAGTTGGTGTAACAGTCAACCATGTAAAGTAGCCAAAGCTAGGAGAAGCTTTATAGTCACAAGTTTGGCAACTGGGGCATAAGTGTCTATGTGATCAATACCTTCTTGTTGTGTGTAACCTTTAGCTACAAGGTGAGCTTTGTATCTTTCAATAGAGCCATTAGCACGAAGTTTAAGCTTATATACCCATTTGCAACCAACAACATGGTGTCCAGGAGGAAGGAAAACTACTGACCAGGTTTTGTTAATTTCAAGTGCCTCTAGTTCAGATGTCGTGTCTTGTTTCCACTGAGGGTGATTTGTAGCTTGAGAAAAGGATGTAGGCTCTGTTATGGCTGTGATGGAAAGAGCCATAGCTTTGAAATTAGGATGCAATCTCTCATATCCAAGAACTTGGGATAGAGGGTGAACTGTGGAACTCTGAGTGATCATGTTACAATGATAATCTTTCAAGTAAGAGGGCCTTTTGACAGTCCTTGTAGACCTAGTTTGTACTGGTGCAGTAAGTGAGCTAACTGAATTATCTGAAACAATATCAGTGGGAGAATCTGTCATAGCTGGGGTTTACACATGAGGTAAGGTACTGGAATGATTTTCTAAGGCTGGAAGTGGCAACACGCTATCAAGAAATATATCTGCCAGCTCTTCAATATTGTCTTGAGTGCGATGAGGAAAAATTAATTCATGGAACACCACATCTCGAAAGATGAATATGTGTCCAGTATGTAAATTAAGTAATTTGTAGGCCTTTATACCCTGAGGATAACCAATAAATGCACAAGCCCTTGATCTTGGTGTAAATTTGGTCCTTGAGCTTAAAAGGGTAGAGCCATAAGCGAAGCAACCAACGGCTTTTAAGTGAGCATAAGAGGGAACCTTCTTATGCAGAATCTCAAAAGAGGACTTATGAGAAAGGATGGGTGATGGCAACCTGTTAATAAGGTGGATTGCAGCTTGAATACATTCACCCCAATACATTAAAGGTAGTTTGGACTGAAAAACAAGAGCCCTAACTACATTCAATAGATGTTGATGTTTTCTCTCAACCATTGAATTTTGCTCAGGTCTTTCAACACATGAATGGTACTGCACAACTCCCTTAGTCCGATAGAATGAAGTGAGGTTGAATTCCCTAGCATTATCATATCTAACCCCCTTAATAATTTTTCCATATTTTGTTGCAACTAGGTTAAAAAATTGAGGGATGCATTGTTGTACTTCTGCTTTATTGTGTAACAGGTATATCCATGTGAATCTTGAACAATCATCAACTATAGTTAAGAAATATCTATAACCATCATGAGTAATAGTGGAAAAAGGTCCCCAAACATCAACATGTATTAACTCAAAAATTGTATCTAAAAATTGTTTTGAGATACAAAGGATAATCTGATCTGTTTAGCAAAATGACAAATAGAGCAATGAAGATCATTATAGCATGTATCATAAATTAGTATATGTCCAGACAAATTTTGTAACACCTGACATGAGGGATGCCCCAATCTGTAGTGCCATAAGGTGTCTAATCTTGCACTGCATATAGTTTTCTTATTGTTTAGAACATTCTCAGTTATAAACTTCTTAGTGTTTAGGTAGTATAAGCTGCCAATTCTCTCAGCAGTCCCAATCAGAACGCCCTGTGTATTGTCCTGAATCAAGCATTTGTTATCAGAGAACATCAATGAGCATTTGCTATCTCTTATCAATGGGCTAACAGACAATAAGTTATATATGAAGCTTAGAACATAGAGTATTTTCTTAAGAACAAGGGATGTGTTCAGACAAGCTGTTCCTGCACCAGCTATTCCAACACTTTGTCCATTTGGCAAATTGATATGGGAAACGTTCAAATCAAAATCAAAAGCAGTGAAAAACCTTAAATCATGGCACACATGATGAGTAGCACCAGAATCCACAATCCAAACATTATTAGGGACAAGAGTGTGATACCAGTAAAGTTGGAAACTGAAGGCTAATTTTCTGATACTGTGGCTGCTCCTTGAAGCTGTGAACTCAACATAGAAATGATCTGTTAACATTGAGATGGCGTAAGCATAGGCGTTGTAACCTTGGCATCTACTGAATTGTTGCTAGGATTACCACTAAAAGCATTGTTTTCAAAGTGAGCTTCAACTTGATTAATAACAGATTTGGAAGAAGCATGTTGTCCTGTAGATTGATTCTTAAATCTGTAGCCTGGAGGAAAACCATGAAGTTTGTAACACTCATTTATAGTGTGGCCTAACTTTCCACAATGTGTACATATAGGTTTGTTTTGTTTTCCTTTATAGTTACTAGTAGAAATTCCAAAGGCAACATAATTGGAATTTGAAGGATTGGATGTGGAGACTGATATGTTAGAGCTTAAACCTCTCTATCTTTCCTCTTGAATTATCAAGGAAAATGCCTTGTTGATAGGAGGTAAAGGATCTAACATCAGTATTTGAGCCCAAGCATGAGAATATGATTCATTAAGTCCCATTAAAAATTGTAACACATACTTTTATTGCTGAAAATCCATAACAGCCTTCAAGCCTCCACAAGTACAAACTGAAACAAGTTTATATTCCATTAATTCTTCCTAAAGGATTTTAAGCTTGGTAAAATAGCCACTGATATCAGTAGAACCTTGAGTTAGGCTGTTCAGTTGTTGTTTTAATTAGAATATCATATGTCCATTGCTTTGATGAAATCGCTCACAAAGATCATTCCATATAGCAACACTGTTATCCAGATACATAATGCTTTCTGCAATCTCTTTGGACACAGCATGGAGCTACCAAGATAAAACCATACTGTTGCATCTTGACCAAGAATTGTATGATGGATCATCAGGTGTAGGAGAGAAGATAGAGCCATCAATGAAATAGATCTTATTCTTAGCAACCAAAGCAACTGACATGGCACGAGACCAAGAGCTCTAATTGTTACCTACTAACAGTGAGGAAACAAGGTGGTGTCCATGATGATCTCCATTGCTTAAGTAATAAGGATTGTGAGGATTATCATAATGAGATCTATCTTCAACCTCAAGATGAGTGAACAGATTTCCAGTATGGACTGGAGTTGAAGTTGTGCGAATTGCTGCTTGAGATCCTCCTCCTCGAGCCATGAATGAGAGGAATTTAAATAAGGCAGAGTCTCACAACAGCGTTTAAGTGAAAAGCTCTGATACCATTTTACAAAAAAAAAAGGAAGTGAAATGGAGAAAGAAGCAGCTTAATCAAGCTGTATTGTTCATTTATTTCTCATGCTTTCTTTCACAAAATGATTCAACTTATATAAGAGTGAAACTGAAAAGAAGTGTCTGGAATAAGCTGTAATAGAAAGCAACAAAATAACAAGAAAATAATGAGCTAGAGCTTGGCGGTTATGGATGTGCTGGAATGAGTTGGAGCTGGTGAAAATATCTTCAATATAAATAAATAACAATTATTCTTTCAGCAAAAATAGTATACTTTATAATGTCTTTCCTTCAAAGTTTAGATTTCATCACAGTTTAATGGTAATTTTTTTTTTATGTATTTAAAGTGGCGATTATCGTAAAAATCTTCTTTTTATATCTTTTAAAACGTTAATCTATAGTTGATAAGAATAAGCTATTTAAAAGTAATTTTTAAAAGATTAATTTCATTAATGAAGTTACAAAATTTCAGCGTCGGTCACTAAAGCATACTAATGCATTTACCGATGTTCACTCTATTAAATTTTCAGCATGAATTGATGATGTGTCACTGTTAAGTGTCCACGTGGCACACAATTGGTCAACATTTAGCAAAAATTAACACAAAATAGACTTAATGTACTAATAACAATAAATTTGGACCACAAAGGATACACCTAAAATATGAGGACCTAGCTACAATTTCTAAAAATATCTAAATCAAATTCCCAAACCATTTGCACAACCCAATTAATCCAACCAATTTTCAATTAATATATGATTTCCCCCTCTTATGCAAGAACCCTAATCTCTGCCCTAAAGTTTCACCAGTATATGCCGTCTTGCAATGGCATTTACAATACACAACGAACATGCAATGGCATTTATAATACACAACGAACATGCAATGGCATTTACAATCCACATCGAACTCTTTTTCCATTTCAAAAAGCCACCCAAAACACTAGATGACAGACGGGAAATCTCAACCGAGCATGGAAAATCGAGACGCTGCCTGTTAAAATTTTGGTTGTTGAGAGTATTTGGGACTAGGGTTCTTGTATAAGATGGAAAAAACATTGATAAATTGTATTTAGAATGGATTAATTGGGTATTTTAGCAATTGAGGGGAAATTTAGGGTTTTGGGAAGGATTTTTTTTTTTTTTGTTAGGGAGGGGGGAAATCATGTTTGAAAGGATGGAGAATTGGTGATCCTATATTCATGTTCAAAAATTGCGAATAGGAGAATATTTTGGGTGCATCTTTTGTGATCCCAATTCATTCTTATTAGTACATTAAATCTACGTTGCATCAATTGTCGTCAAATATTGACCAATTGTGTGCCACGTGGACACTTAATAGTGACGGTGAAAACATTAGTATACTTCAGTGACCAGCAATGAAACTTTGTAACTTCAGTGACCATTTTTTAATTTCACTGAAACTTCAGTAACCGCCAGTAAAATTAACCCAATTTTTATATTTAGTGAACATGCTCCAAGTATTATCTAGAATATTTTGAAATTGGTCAAGTAGACACGAAAGTGAGATCTTGTAACAAACTTCCACAATTTCTTGACAATATAGTGTGCCTATTAAGATATTAATAAAATTTGTAAAATCATATCTATTCGTGAATACCATGGCTTACTTAGGATCTTGTATGGGGTGACGTTGATTGCATAAATTCAATTTAAGAGAATATACTAGCTAACTAATCATCATAAGTCTTCATACTCCTTGGGTTGGTCATTGCGATCTGCTCCCATCATTCTCAATCTTTCTTCATAATGTGTCTCTAGTCATTACGAACATCTTGTTTTCTCTTATGTTGTGACGGTGTAAGACCTATGTAACGTCCTAGATTTTTCTCGAAATTTTTAGAAATTTTTAGGAGCATTCTGGGAATTTTTATGAATTTTATTGGAAATATTGTTTTTTAAAACATTTTCTTAGTTAAGAAGAAAAGAAATTCTAATTGCAACTTTTACCCTAGGTCAACAATGTAGTTACTGAAAATAAATTATTATGGTCAAGCTCCTGGTCCCTCTTATAAATAGGAAATGACTCAGTTCATTTTGAAAAAGTTAGAAGCTAGCTCATTCTTCAGGAAAATGTACTTTTATCCATTTTAAGCATATTAAAATTTATAAAATTATAGAAAATGACCCCCAAGGGTCACTCCTTAAGGAGCGCCACCCTTTCCAACCCTGTTAGCCTGCTTCCCTCTATGTTTATCGTTCTTGGGTTGACTCCAAACCCTGTCTTCCACCTGGGTACCATTTTTGTGTCTTTAAACCCTCGTTGGCCCTGGTTGAGGCTTATGAGTTGAAATAAGTTATATTATTGAGATTAACTAACAAAGAATTATGTTTTTTAAAATAGATCTAGACACCGTAACCAACAGTTAATGTAAGTATGATGATTTCAACTACAGTGCAAAATATTATGATGTGCAAGATATTTGTTAATGATAATATGTGGCGATTATATATTATTACTATGGAATTGGTGATCTCTTACGAGCATTGTTAGGAGCTGGTAGATCTCCTTAGCTTGAGATATATGCATTGGACATTCATATTGAGCACATTGATATTGTGATAAATGTGAATCCCGTTATAGTGTACCGTACTTGACTTTGCTCCGGATATATACACTTGCGGGTGGCCTCCGAGACAGCTGACGAAAGAGTGCTAGAGGTCCAAAGTAGAGATGTACGGGCGATGTCGTAGGTCCCTTGGTGGCCTTGGGACTACGTAGAGACATGTCAAGCACCGTTATATTGTATTCCTATTGGTATAGCCTCATGATTCGTGTATGAGTCCATGATGGATGCACATGCATCGATAGATAGTGCGCGCTTATTATTGGCCAAATTGTGATTGAGCTCATACAGTACACTCTAATGTGGGATTTATGCACATGTGTGATTGGCATTTCATTAGACATTGTCATATCATCATATTTACTGAACGTTATTCTTCATATACCGATTTTTGTACTGTAGATGTCGATGGGATACACCGAAAAGATGTGTACGATTAAGCGTGCCGAGAATTCAACTGATCGTACAACTTTACATGTCATTTGGATTAAGCATTATTACACCAGGTTTTATACATTGTTGGATGAAGAAGAAGAATTGGAGACGTTTATAGACGTCTTGGACTATACCTACATTATAATATAAGTTTATTACTCTTTTATAGGCCACTTCATCCACATGATAAAGGAGGTCAAATGATTTTCTTTTTGTTTATTGTTTTAGTCCTATATAGTAACTTGTTAGGTAGTGTAAATGTATGTATAGAAATAGGGATGGAAACGGGATGGAACGGGACGGGACGGGGCGGGGCGGGGCAGGCCAGGGCAGACCGGGGCTGCCATTCCCATACCAGTCCTGTCGGAGATTTTTGGAAATCGGGACGGGGCGAGTATAGAAAATCCCCATTTATCGCCCCATTTAATTAATTAATTAATTATATTATTTTTTATTTTTTTACATACAATTTAAATTTTAAAACATAAAAAATAAAATAAAATAAAAACATTCGGGGTGGGTTCGAAGAATACGGGAGGGGACCATGATCTCTGCCCTCGCCCCGTTTAGTAATCAGGGCTGGGCAAGGCAAGGCAAGGCGGGGCGGGGCGGGGCAGGGACGGGGTTTTTTTCCATTCCTATATAGGAATATATTTGAAAATGGTCTAGCTGCCATCCCACTACCGATTGTTTCGTCAATTCTTTGTGATTGACATATATTTTTTTGTTGTTTTGATATTGTAAATATTTGACGGCATAATTAACAATTGTAAAGAAAAATCCTTATGATTAGATATGTCAGGACAGTGAGTATTACCTTTTGCTTATGTTGTTTAGTTTAAATAGTATCAGAGACTATGCTTAAATATTTTATGAAGTAAGGATGTTATAGTTTAAGTGGTATTAGAGCCTAGGTTATAATAACATCATGTAGACTCAACGCGTATGGTCATCATTCGGAAAAAGAATCAGCATGTCGGTATGTATCTTATTGGTTTTATTAAGTCATGTGAACATAATGTGATTTAATTTTATATATTACTTGTTTGATGGTTAATGCATCTAGTTATACGTAGAAATTACAATCATAAATAATTATTTGGTAAGTTGAATTTCGTGGATGAAATTTCTTTAAGGATGAGAGACGTAACGTTTCATGTTTTTCCTGTAATTTTTAGGAGCTTTATGGGAATTTTTAGGGATTTTGTTGGAAATATTGTTTTTTTTTTAAAAAGTTTTTAGTTAAGAAGAAAATGAAATCTAATTGCAACTTTTACCCTGGTTACTGAAAATAAATTATTGCAGTCAAACCCCCAGTCTCTCCTATAAATAGGAAAGAGTTGAGTTCATTTTAAAAAAATTAGAAGTTAGCTCATTCTTCAGGAAGATGTACTTTATCATTTTTAAACATTTTTAATTTTATAAAATTATAGAAAATTATCCCAAAGAGTCGACCCCCCACCCAAAGGGGCCCTCCCAAGGGTCATCTCCCAAGGGACGCTCTCTCTTTCCAAGTCTGTTAGCTGGGCCCCTCACCCTTTATCCTTTTTTGGCCGACTCTTAACTTTTTATACCTCTTGGGCCTCGTTTTTTAGTCGTTAAACCCTCGTTGGCACTGGGTTGAGGCTTATGAGTCAAAATAAGTTATGTTGTTGAGATTAACTAACAAAGAATTATGTTATTTAAAATAGATCCAAATACCGTAACCAACAATTAATGTAAGTATGGTGGTTTCAACTACAGTGCAAAATACTATGATGTGCAAGATATTTGTTAATGATAATCTGTGACGTTTATATGTTATTATTGTAGAACTTGGTGATCTTTTTATGAGCATTGTTCGGAGCCGATCGATCTCCCTAACATGAGATATATGAATTAGCAGTCATATTGAGCACATTGATATTGTGATTAGTGTGAATCCTATTATAGTTTATTGTACTTGACTTTGCTCTGGATATATACACTTGCTGGAGGCCCCCAACGGTCATTTAGGGTGGCTGACGAAAGCGTGTTGAAGGTCCTGAGCCGAGATGTACGGGGGGTTTTGTACGTCCCTTGGTGGCCCCAAATTGCGTACCAATATGTTAAGCACCGTATACGGTAGGCCAAGCTTAAATATTATAATGTATTCCTATCGGTGTAGCCTCCTTAGTCGTATATAAGACCATGACGGATGCACAGACATCAGTAGATGGTGTGAGCTTATTATTGGCCACATTGTGATTGATCAGCTCATACAGTGCACTATAATGTGGGATTTGGGCCTATTTGTGATTGGCATTTTCATATCATCATATTTATTGAACGTTATTGTTCATTTATCGTATTTTGTACTTTAGATGTCGATGGGATACATAGAAGAGATACGTACGATTAGGTATGCCAAGAATTCTACCGATCGTACGACTATACATGTCATTTAGATTAGGTGACATTATACTAGGTTATATACACTGTTGGACGAAGAAGAAAAATTGGAGACGTATATAGACGTTTTGAATCATACCTACATTTTAAATATAAGTTTATGGCTATTTTAATGGCCACTTCATCCACATGATGAAGGAGGTCGAATGATTTCCTTTTTGTTTATTGTTTTAGTTCGTATATAATAGCTCGGTAGGTAGTGTAAACGTATGTATGGAACATGTTTAAAAATGGTATGATTGTCACCCCACCGCTGATTATCTCGTCAATTCATTATTATTGACATATATTCTTTTGTTCTTTTGATATTGTAAATATTTTTTGCGGCGTTAGTACTAGTTGTAAAGAAAAACCCTTTTGACTAGATATGTCAGGGTGGTGGGTATTACATTTTGCTTCTATTGTTTAGTTTAATTGGCATCAGAGGCTGGGCTTAAATATTTTATGAGGTAAGATTGTTACAACCTAACCCCATTGTTCGTACACGAACATGTCCTTTGGATCATCTCAAGCTTTCAAAAATGCGATATCGTACTTATTGTGATTCTTGCTCATCCAAAAGAACATATGCTAAGGCATCGTTAGATTATTCCTATAATACTTAAATAACTAAATCAACCTTGACACAAGCTAAAAATGTAATTTTTTACACACACACACACACACACACACACACCAAAGATAGAAATCATACGAAGATTGTAGTTGTTGTGTTGGTCATTGGATTGTCGGCCGCATCTGTTAGCATTTCTATCCACCCACTCACATTATCCGTACAAATACATGTAGATGTCATCTGCAAAGACAACAATATCTTAACACTCTTTCTATGAAATAATTTTCTACTGTTTTAGTTTATAATATATTTGGACGTATATTAGCACACGAATTTCTCCCTGTGTAGTGAATCGGCCTCGATAATCGACAATTGTGCTTATTCATTTCAACGGCTTCCTAAGGGCTCAAAATTTTAAATGAAGTTAGTAAACTAAAAAAAAAGAACATAATGCAATGTAGCTACTATAACACACACACACACACAAAAGACAATGAAAACATATAATTAATCATTAGTTATAACAACATACCTTTACTTTCTCCGTGCTCCAATATGCAAGCACTTTCGATTGGTTCGCTTCAACCTCATTGGGTACCGTGGCCAAGCATTCCTTTTTTGTTTTTCCATTGTACTCTTTACTTTATTATTTTAATTTCGTTACTATACGACAACTCATTTCAAATAATTATTCTTATATGCTAGTGGTGTATTCATATTGTCCTAACATTAATTAAAAGATTAGACATTTGAATTGTATCTTAAAAGATTTCAATACAACTAATAAACGATTAAATAACTGAACTTCTCTCCAAATGTAATCCACAAAATCTTCACACAATTGTGAAAATTGTCACATAACTTTAGCGTAAATCTAATTCCATTCCGTGCTAATTTACCTAAATATGACATAAAATGACTTCTATTTATACCAATTGGTTGCATCAAATCGTTCTATTCTAGTTCCAGCTTTTCTGTGACTCAATTCGAAAACCATTAGCAGAACCTTGACCTCTTATTTTATTAGCATTGTCACCTGTACTAGTTCCTACACACAATTACATAATTTAGATGCAATTCAAGAATGATTACAGTGAGTTGTTTTAATTTTGTTAATCTTGAAACATAACATCATATGTTGAAGTGTTGCCATTGTTACCAACCAAAGCTTCGGAGTTTGAGGAGTTGTTTCAGCTTTAGTATCCTGTTGGATAGTAGATGCATTGCGCATCGTCTAGCATGGTTTGTCTGCGATTCTTTCTTTTCGCCATCTTCTTTAACAACTCTCGAGTTCTATCAATTATAGATAAACATGCACAAGTTTTGGATCAACGAGGAATACATAATTGTTAGTTATAAAGGATAGTTGAAGCATTAATTCTATTTAGTATTTGCTACTGTAAATGTACATATTCATGACATAAAATTCAAGACATTCTTATAATACACTATCCTCTTGATCTCATAGCCTATTTGTTGCAAGCATTCCTCATACTATTGAACCAAATACATTTGCAGAGGCTGAGAAAGACTCTAGGTGGAAAGAAGCTATTAGTTCTTAAAATAGGCCCGAGAACAAAGTAATACTTGGTCAGTTACCAACCTTCTAGCTGGAAAGAAGCTGATCGCATATAATGGATATACAAAATTAAATACAACTCAGATGGGGCACTAGAGTGTTACAAAACTCGCTTAGTCGTCAAATACACACAATTTGAAGGTTTGGATTATAATGAGACATTTGCACCAATTGCAAAACTTGTGACTGTTAGATATCTTATTGCTATTACCACCATTGTAACTGGACAATTAGATGTGAAAAATGCATTTCTTCATGGTGAACTTGACAAAGAAATCTACATGGTTCCACTTCTAGGATACATTCAACAAGGGAAGAACTCAACGTGTCGTCTGAATAAGTCATTATATGGCCTAAAGTAAGCATTTCGAAATTAGTTTTCTAAGTTCTCGTCAACCATTCTGAGTGCTGGTTTTCAATAGTCTAAGGCCAATTACTCTTTGTTTACACGAGTATGAGGAAATTCTTTTTCAGTTTTTTTTATGGTGATAACACTCTACTTTAGAAGCGCTCAAAAAAAATTTCACGATCAATTTAGAATTAAAGAACTTGGAAAATTGAAATTTTTTTTTTTGGAAATTGAGGCAGCGCATTCAAAACAAGGAATCTACATATTGCAATGAAAGTACTCAATAGATATTTTGGATGATATGGGATTTTTTGGAGTAACCCCAGTCACTTTTTCCATGGAGCAAAATTTGAAACTTTTAAGGACAAATTTTTATTACCCATTTTCTCTCACTTTCACCTTCAATGCATTAAGTTATATATATATATATATATATATATATATGGATATCGTTCCACATATGTCAAATTCTTGGGTAGGAGAAACGATCCCCTATATATGACATATGTTGGAACAGCATTAGTCATTTTTCCCATGGAGCAAAATTTGAAACTTGAATTTTAAATACCCATTTTCTCTCACTTTCACCTTGAATGCATTAAGTTATATATATATGTGTGTGTGTGTGTGTGTGTGTCTTGTGTGTGTGTGTGTAAGCGTGCTAACGTCGTGCGTGCGTGCATGCATGCATGTGTGTGTGTGTGTGTGGGGATATCATTCCACATATGTCAAATTCATGCGTAGGAAGAATGATCCCCTATATATGACATATGTTGGAACAATTCCAGTCACTTTTCCTGTAGAGCAAAATTTGAAACCTTTAGGGACCAGAGGTGAAAATTTGAATTTAAAATACTCATGTTCTCTCACTTTCACCTTGAATACATTAAGTTATATATATATATATATATATATATATATATATATATATATATATATCGTTCCACATATGTCAAATTCATGGGTAGGAGGAACGGTCTCCTATATATGACATATGTTGGAGCAGCTCTAGTCCTCACTTTAATCTAATCTAATGGTCTATATATATAGTTTCTTCTTCTCTTTTGAATAATGTTCTTTTTCGTCTTCCATTTTCCTCCGTTTCTTCTCTGTTGCTGTGTACATTTTATTGCTCCATTTCCTAACATATATACAACATATTTTGAATATTAATAGATGAAACTATAGCCAACATCAATCATAAGTGCATGCGAATCTTTTGTTTTTCACAAGTTTCTCAAAGTTAAGTGCAGGCGGTCGTCGGCACTCGACTTTATGTGACTTCACTCGAGACCATTGAGGTCTACATTATTCTCATCACGCCAAACCCTCATTACCATGAAAGCTTCAACATCACGATTAACTGGAACTAAACTTTTATTCAAACCTCCTACACAAGTCTTGAGATTCATCTTGTATATCCACTTAGCTAAGTCAAAGGCAAAGTTTTGATAAAACTTGTGAATACTTGGAGTCATGTTAAAATATAATCTATTAACTGAGAGAACACTTTTAATACTTGGAAGTCATTTTCAATAGTTTGGAAGTGATTATAAGCAACCAATTTCCCAAACACCATAAGCACTTACGAAATACTGATATGATGTTTTATTGTGTATGTCAGTACACCATCCAGAGATAATTATCAAAGCTATTTACTATTACAATTTCGTCCTCAAATTTCTATGGAAAATTACCACATTGCCACCCGATTAACCGTTAGCCACCTACTCGATATCAATGTGAACCATTTGCAAACTACAGTTGCCTTTGGTTTTCTCTTTTTCCTCAATCACTTTTCCTCTGCCAACTTTTTTTTCGACCCATTCTATTCATCTACTGCCAGAGATCTGTGTATTCCGTTCAAAGATCCGTCGTTGACTTCAGAGAAAAGGTAATGATCTATTTTTCTTAACCGCGACCGAACGATTTTATTTTTTTTATTATTTTCGCTATTTCAAATTTTTCTCTTGCTCCAGTATTCCATCTTCCTCGTTCGTAGGTTTTAGGTTTGGACATGCATTTTTGGGATTTTTTTTCCGTAGTTGAACGTAACCCACTTTGCACAAACTTTATTGTTGATTTTTTTTTTCAAATTTATGATATGATCTGTCTCTTGATCTCAGTTCCTCAACTGTTTTCTCACCCTATGCTTACATATTTATCCATCATTCCTTACTATAACTTTGTTGATAGCCTTCTGTTGAACTGGAATATTGTCTGAAGCTCTTTCAGTTATGAACAACCATGGTTGTTCATCATCTGGTTCCGGTAGAGGTCAAAAATCCCACGGTCGACCTCTGTCCCGAACAAGTACTCATTAGAATTTTGAGGCCAAGAGAATTTTTATCCACCTATGCGAAGAATAGATTATTGCCAGCCGTCGTTCAGGGACACACTTCACTCTGCAAAGATGAAAAAATATCGTAGATAAATTCTACGCTCATACGGGGAGAAATTACACCAAGGCACAATTCAAAAACTAGTGGGACGCTATGAAGGCTAAATATGTGGCGTTTAATGAATTGATGCACAGAGACACATGGATTAGGATCAACCTAGTTATAAACACTATTGATGCCCCGGCCGAGTGGTAGGATCGCGAAATTAAGGTAAATAACGATTACACATTACTGTGCTAATTGCTGCCTTTAAATGGGTTATTTGGGTAAAAAAAAACACGTACAAAATCTGTTTGCTGACCATATGCCAAGTTCACAATGCCAAACAAATGCTTACAATTTGATGAAGTTGTAGTCCTCGAACGTGCATTGTTTTGTGGTGCTATTATTTTTCATCCTTTATGAAATTTTGCATTCCCAAATTGATATACATAAACCGTGGTTTGAAAATTGATATTTGATTGCACCACTGCCTCAGATTGTTACCTACCAAATGAATGTTTGATTCCATAAAATGATAATGTTGGTGCATACTATTGAATCATATTTCATTATTTTCCTACCGTTTGTTTTCCCGTCCGTATATGGTGACTTGCCTAATTGAGAAATGAAAGATATGGGAACTAGCAGAATCAACAAGATACAAACTTTATGGCTTACGTCTTGGTTATGAAAAAAATTATCATGTGCTTCTTTAATAATGATCATACCATTTATATGTCTGCTATCCATCATTCAATATATAGGAGCACGAAAAGTACACAAAGTTCAGAGGTAGAGATGTTTCCATCTTTCAGCATGATTACCACAATATGTTCAGTGGCATTCTTGTAATCGATTTTATCGCACGCTGTCCCACTTGATTCTCACAAGCTAGTGGCACTAAGATAAGATTTGGACAAGAGAGACTCAATGATTACAGAGACTTAGAGCCCAACGAGATCGAGAAAAGTGACTAGGGTGATGGGCCGACGTAGAGGTGTCAAGACAGGCGGGCGGGCCGAACCTGCATTGGCTCACCCGTCTCGACCTGGAACCGCGGGCCAGCCTGTGAACCGGACGAGCCGTTCATGGGCCGAGGAAGCCGAACCATGGGCCAGCCCAGTGAACCGAGTGGGCTGTTCACAGACTGAGCAGTTTTGCCTTTAACTACTGGCCTATTTTGATTTTTTTAATAAATGACAGAGAGCCATTTAAAGTGAAAGATGTGACAAATACGTGATGTTTTAGTCTTTAAATATATAAAAAAAAATAGAAATTGAATTAAAAAATTAACAAATGTAAATTTATCATTGTTATTTATTTTTTATTTAGTAATTTAACACATTTTTTGCTATATATGTAAATATTTTTTTTAATTACAATAGGTAACTGAATTTTTTTAGTAATTTAAAAAAATTAATTTTTTATTCATACAGGCTGAACCGGGTTGAACCGCGGCCCACATGGGCTCGACTTGGATGGGCTGACAGGTGGACCAGGCTCGTATTCAATTTTTGTGGGCTGGGTTGACCTGGCCCGCAACCCACAGTGGTGCGGGCTTTTTCTAATGGGGGCCGTCATCAGACTTCATCGGAGGCGGGCCAGGACCTGAATTGACACCTCTAGGCCGATGCATGATGACGACATGCCATATAGTACCAACAATAATAGATTCGGGCAGTCCACATCCAAAGGGAAGCAGAAATCGACGTGAGGTTCAATAGGACCAAAGAAAAAGAAATCAGGGCTAGAGTTGATTTCTGATTCCATTAACCAACTCGTGGCATGCCAAAGGGACCTGGATGTATAAAACATAAATATAACACATGCCCAAAGATCCGTCTATTTCGAAGTGCATGGATATGGTCGACCGTATTGACGCGATCGAAAAAAGAACTCCATTGTACTTCTTCGCAATGGATTACATATCCACATAAACGAATCGTGAAGTATTTATACACTTGTCAACGCCGGAATTGAAGTTTGGAATGCTACAATATAAGTTCTACACACCTCGCAGCTGAAGGGAACTTGTGCATACCAAAACTTTTTATTTATTTGGATTCAAATATAAGTCTGGTACATTTAGCAAACGATTTGACTTGTGTTTTTTTTAATATTCGGCTAGAACTATGTGGGCATCAATGTTTGAATTTTGTACTACCAATTTGTTATTCGTAGCTTATTTGCTATGGAAAACTGGAAACAATTTGCAATACAACAAAAACAAAAAAAAAACAAAAAATCAAATGAGCATTACAAAGAGGAACAGAGAAACAGGCATAAGAGTTTGTACGGTCAATAAAGTAGAACATTATTTTGGTATAATGTACCAAATATCAAGTCAAAACCATATATGGAATGTGACACAAAATTTCGGTATTGTTATTTTCCATCCCTTTGTGAGGAATTCCTTGTTTTTATGTCTCTCGTTTTTTTCAAGGCGTGAGGAACAATTCAGCAATTGAGTACAAATAATACCGATTTGCAAAAAAACATTTACAATTGCAGGGAATATATTCTCTGTAAAAAAGTGGTAGCAAATGTCACCCATAAAGCAATAAATGTGAATCATCGCATAATAATAGTACAAAAAAAATTCATATATCAACTTGAGTACTTTTTCGAAAGTGGTTAAAAATTTGCCTATATAAAGATGGACCAGAAATTGTTAATACATTCTCCACAAATTGTATATCACAATATTTAAATCACATTTCCATTTCCAATTTATCAAAGTGCAAAATATATTCAATTTTGGTACTTGCAGTATTATAGTTAAAAATTAGAATTGTGACAACAATAGTAGTTTTATTGCCACAACACTACAATTCTGTTTTTGCATTGTTATATTCTTTAGCGAAATATTTACGCTCACTTGCTGCTAGGCACAAGTACATCGTCATAGCTGGGTCGCCACAAAAATGAGCTCGAATAGATAGATTACGCTAACGCCTGGTGGATGCTCTTTTGTCGACTTACGTATGAGATTGTTCGGTGCTATTACACACGGTACATTGAAAGAAGGTCGTCATACATGTACAACAGAAATGGCGAACAGTTCAATCGGGAGGTGTTGTAGGCAAATGATGACAGGTGTTATCGAGATTTTCGAATGACGTCGAACAACTTCATTAGTTTATGAAACTATCTACGAAAAACTTACACCTTGAAGTCAACCGGCGGCGTCTCGATTTATGAAGCAATTGGTATTTTCATGTTCGTCGTTGGACACGAAATTGGACACCGAGTTGCTGTGAAGATCTTCGGGCACTCAACAAAAACAGTGGATCACCAATTCTACTGTGTTTTGCATGCCGTGTTGCGGCTGTTGAAGGATATGATAAAACCATGACCGATAGGAGTGGGCATGGGTAGGTTGGTTCGATTTTGGGCCCAACTCGAAACTGAACCGACCACTTTGATTTTGGTCATCTGAACCAACCCAAATTGTGAGAGTTAACCAACCCAAATTGAACTAACCAATCTTGGATCGGTTCTGTTTGGATTAGGCGGTTTGGGCTTATATTTGTATTCAAATAAAAAAAATTAAATCCCATTTCAAAGATATTTGTGGACTTGTTAATATGTTCTGCAAAAATAACAAATCAACATGTTAATTATAATCTTCTACATAATACATTTGCATCAAAATATGATAACAAGTCCTAATATGATCCAACATTTTCAAATCAGACATGTTAAATATGATATTATATATTTACATCAAAATCTAATAACCTGGTAACATGTTCAAGAGAAAAACAGTAGCTAGCCAACCAACGTTGGAAAAGTAGTAGGTAGCCAGCCAACCTAGGACTTGGAATTGGGGCTTAAAGCTTAGTTGAAATAGCAACAGCCAACGTCGCCTTGAGAGAGAAATTAAAAAACGATGAACCCTAGGGCTTGAAGCTTCGTCAAAGTAGCACCAGCCAGCAGTTGTCTTGAGAGAGAGAGAGAGAGAGAGAGAGAGAGAAAATGGGTAAGGAAATGGCGGATTTGAATGCTAATTCTAAGGTGAACGTCTGAATCTGAATTGAATAGTGAAGTTTGGACTGAAATGTTAATTGGATTGGGCTGGACTGGGCTGGGTTGGGGCTAGTTGGGACTTGGGGTTTAATTTTTGGGCTTTGCATAAATATATATCGGTTCAGTTTAATTCAGGTTGGGTTGGTTTATTTCTCCCAACCCGAAACCGACGCAACCCGAAATTTTTTTCAGCATGCAACCTGTTCCAAACCAACGAATGGTGAAAAATTGACCCAACCCGACCCATTTCGGTTCGGTCGGGTTGGCGGTAATTATGCCCAGCCCTAGCGACCGAATTACAACCAAGATGTTCAATTTTACTAACCTACGTCTAATAAACAAGCGGCATTTCAAAAATGTGTTATGCATTAGAATTCTATAATTCAGATAATGTAAAATTTGTAAAGTACGTTGTGTGGTAATTGTGAATGCATTCTTGACAACTGGTATTAACCATGCAGGACTGCATTGGGACGATTGACGGGATGCACATAATGGCAACATTCTACTATCGTGTGTTGTGCATTCCCAACCAGACATTGCGAACGTAAAGCACATGTTCAAGTCGCCGATAGCCAGAACACACGATGGTAGAATGTTGCAAAGGGCGTTATCCACTCTTGCTAATAACTTTCCATTACCAGCGAATGAGAAGTACTACTTGGTTGACGTGGGTTTTCCACACAAGAGGAGATTCATGGGTCCATACAAAGAAATTAAAACTAGATATCATTTGCATGATTTTAATCAAGCAAAAACAAATGAAGTACGTACACCACAAAACGCAGAAGAAAAGTTCAATCATTGCCACTCATCCTATCATAATATTAGTGAGCGGACGTTTGGTGTTTGAAAAAATAGATTCACCATCATGGAAAAAATGCCTCTGTACAAAATCGACACCTAAGTGAACATTGTCTTAGCGACCATAGCAATACACAACTACCTGAGGATGACAGTCGAGAGCGATGCTGGTTTCACTAGAGACAGATTGACGAGAAATTCGAGAAGCAGAACACGGACACTCCATTTCAGGAATCACATGCAGAACAAAATGCGACACGCCGGCCAATACATAAGTGGAAAAATGTACGACGGGTGATTAAAGCTTAGATTTGGAACTCGAACATGATAGATGATGAAGGGCCATATTAAGAGACACGACCATCTACATTATTGCATTAAAGTAATTACAGTTTTGTAATATGTAAGCCTAATATAATTGCTTAAAAAATTAAAGGTAGTATGTAGCGATCGTTGATTTTATATGTGTCTTGTATCTCGAAGATTGTGTGCACATATGTGACGCAACTGAAGTAAAAAATAGTTCAATTTTATTTTAATTAACGAGTAAATTGTTAGTCTCTTGATTTGGATATAATGCATGGATAATTTCTTTAATCTAACTTTGTTGAAAAGAAAAATAGTTTGGTCATACAATTGTTGGTAGACTTGCCGCGGACCCACTTCAAAATTATTTGTGCATGTCCCTGTTAACCAAAATTCATTTGCACGGTCACCAAAGTGAAGTTAGAAAATGCCAAAAGTAGCCCCAGGGCATATCCCCAGTGGCAAGGGAGGGATGGTAAGTCTTTCTGCCAGTCCGTCCAAGGGTGCGAGGTTCGAATCACGAAATCATCTGGGATTTGTTCGCTCGTGGATAATGAAAGTTATTGAGATTTCTTTCGCCTTACAATTTCTCCACCCCTACCTGGCGGGAGACATCCCGCGATTTACCTTCCCACGCGACTCGGGCGGGGGGGGGGGGCGCCTTGTTGTTGGGGTTATCAACCTTTTTCGATCAAAGAAAAAAAAAAAATGCCAAAAGTACAATAGCATTATTGAAATTTCGGTGCAGATGCAGGTGTGAATTTGTACCAAACACCATAGCACGGTCACTAAGCATTAAACTGTAGTTGTTGGCTGTTATGTGTCATCCACACTGACAATGTCGCCAGTTTCTTATATAAATAGGCACATTTTGATGTCCTTACTCCCGTCGTATGTTAAATTCTAAATAGCCACTTGATGTTTTGACGTCCCTGCTTACGTCTTATGATAATGTGGTCCAAAATAGTAGGCTAGCTGGATAAATTGAATTGACATATCTCGCGTGTACCAAGAGACTGTTGTCTGTAGCCGAGCAACGACTTGTGAGTGGTTGTAGTACACAGCAATTCTCATTTCATTCCAAATCTTTTGTTTTTCAACACAGATCATCTGAAAATTGCAAATGTCTTCTCAAGAAGCAACTCTTCCTCCCCATGTACTCATATTTCCTCTGCCAATTCAGGGCCATGTGAATTCCATGCTCAAACAAGCCGAACTCCTTTGTGTCTCTGGCCTCCACATTACATTCATGGTCTCTGATTTCAGCCACAGCCGCCTCCTCAAGCACACAACCGTCGCTTCACGTTTTGAGCGATATGCCGGGTTTAGTTTTCAGTCCATTTCCGATGGGCTTCCCGATGACCATCCTCGAGCTGGCGAGCAAGTCATGGACATCCTACCTTCTACTATAAACATAACGGGACCACTCTTCAAGCAGATGATGCTTGAGAAGAACTTATTCTCTTCTGAAAGCCGAAGGCCAATTACTTGCATCATAGCTGATGGGGCCCTGAGTTTTGCCGGTGATTTTGCTGAAGAGAAAGGGATTCCCCACATCAATTTTCGTACTGTTAGTGCTTGCTCCACATGGGCTTATTTACGTATACCCGAACTCATTGAAGCCGGTGAAATTTCCGTCAAAGGTGTCCACTTTCTTTCCTGATTACTAGTCAGCCAATCTGTTTGAATTTTATTAAAAAGAGCGGCGTAAAGAAATTTGAATTCTTTTCTTGATGACTTCAGCAGGCATTGGCATGGATCAAATAGTAAAAAGCGTGCCGGGAATGGAAGGTTTTCTAAGGTGCCGTGACCTGCCCAGCTTTTGCCGTGTCAACAACATCAATGAGCCAATACTTCACACTGTTTACTCCTTGACAAGACAAGCCACAAGGGCCCAAGCAGTCATTTTGAACACTTTTGAAGATCTAGAAGGCCCAATAGTATCTCATATACGCAAGCACATACCAAGACTCTTCACCATTGGACCAAACCATTCCCACCTGAAGTCGAGACTCACAGGAAAAACTGCTGAGAACTCAATTCTTTCAGGAAGTTTCTGGGCAGAAGACCGGAGTTGTCTCGATTGGCTTAATGCGCAGCCACCAAAGTCAGTAATCTATGTTAGTTTTGGAAGCATTACAGTTGTGTCAAGAGAGCAGCTATTGGAGTTCTGGCATGGATTGGTGAATAGTGGACAGAGGTTCTTGTGGGTTATGAGACCAGATTCTATTGTAGGGGAAGGCGGCCAGAGTCAAATTCCGAAGGAATTAGAGGAGGGTACAAAGGCAAGGGGTTATATGGTAGGATGGGCACCTCAGGAAGAAGTGCTGAACCATGAGGCAGTGGGTGGATTTTTGACTCACAGTGGATGGAACTCGACTCTGGAGAGTATTGTGGCTGGTGTGCCAATGATATGTTGGCCATATTTTGCTGATCAAATGATAAACAGTAGGTTTGTAAGTGAGGTTTGGAAGATTGGATTAGACATGAAAGATACTTGTGATAAGGAAATCATTGAGAAAGTTGTTAGAGAGATTATGGAAGAAAGGAAGGAGGAGTTCTTGGAAAGGGCAGAAAATATGGCAAAACTGGCGAGAAAGGCTGTTAGTGAAGGTGGATCATCATATTGCAATTTGGATGCTCTTATTGACTACATCAAAACAATGATCATTTGAGTATTCCATCTACACACACACCAAGACAATGATAA
Source organism: Forsythia suspensa (assembly GCA_023638005.1). Classification (NCBI taxonomy): domain Eukaryota; kingdom Viridiplantae; phylum Streptophyta; class Magnoliopsida; order Lamiales; family Oleaceae; genus Forsythia; species Forsythia suspensa. Next base: position 28,618,042 of record CM042674.1, on the reverse strand, counting down.
TCAGATTGTTTTCAAAAATTCTTGGTTCATGAAGGAAAATAAAAGGAAATTGAGGATACTTGAGTTGCAGCACGATCATTAAACTCAAGGTTTTAGTGCAACTTGTGTTTTTAATTTGTTGGTTTTATAGTTGTCAGTATTTGGATATGTATTGGCACCTTATGCTGAGGTGACATTACATGGTTGTTAGTTCAAGACTCTATAGTTATGATTTCTAATACTCATAATGTTTATCAATCATATTTAGCCACTTCACCGATAGGCATTATATCTCATACCTGTGAATATTTCCTATCCACCATGAGCAGGAGATCAAGCTCCTTAAGATTGGTAATTTATCTTTACTATTCAGCAGATTCAAAAGAGATCAGTTTTTGAATTTATGTTTACTTCATAATGCACATTCCTTTGATGAATCTCACTTTATGGCGATTTGTTGATTTTGACTATAAAAGTGTTTAGAAAGAATTTTTATAGTAACTTAGAACTTAAATTAAAAATTAACACATAAAATTGTCTTTGATGAGTAGTTTTCAACAAGTCTTTGTAACTTTAGCTTAAATTTTATCGTCTTCTCATTGATCTCCCTAAATATATAGATTAGGAAACCCTAAACAATAAAACAATTTAGGATTTTTACTTAAAGAGAATAAAAGTTAATTTTTTAGACCCTGTTTTGTGTATCTACTCTCTAAAATTCTATCACTATATCTTACATTCTTAATAGACCTTTTTATAAGCCTAGAGTTACTTACACATGTTTGACTTTATTTCACTTAACTCTCAAAGAAAATATCTATTACAACTTAATTCCAATCAATTATAAATAATATAATTTGGTCATTATCTTCTTCCCGCAATCTCCAATAAGTTAACTTTCAATTTAGTCACCAATTGAATAATTGGTAAATTGCAATTAGAGATAAGGATCATCGAGTGCGCTTCATTAACATGCCTAGTGTGTGTATGGATTGGGCAAGTTGTCTATATTGTGTTCTATTGCAGATTCTTATGTTCTTGGCTATTTTCCCATTTCATGAAAATTCAAGAAACAATCAGCCATTTCTTGATACTCAGTAGAATGTTGAACAATGGGAATATATAGTTGGTTGCTTTATTAATACTAGAAACCTTTGTGATTATTTATTCTAAACTTCAACTTGCACTTCTTTATTGTGATAATTATAGATTAACCTTCATATGTAAAACAAAAAAATAACAGAAATATACTCATTTTTATTTCACAAAATTACAATACATTTGATCTCAATTACACAGAATTGACAAATTTAACTACACCATTTTATCAAACCCCACACAACTCACAACTGCACTAATGCACCATTACAATGACAATTAACCAGAGATCTCAATGGACTTCACCTCAGGCTTCTTCACTTCCTCCTTAGGCACAGTAACAGTAAGCACACCGTTCTCCATGCTAGCCTTAACCTGATCCGCCTTGACATTTTCCGGCAGCCGGAACCGACGAACGAACTTTCCACTGCTCCTCTCCACGCGATGCCACTTGTCGTTCTTCTCCTCTTGCTCTTTGCTCCGCTCTCCACTTATCTGAAGCACTCCACCTTCTTCAACTTCCACCTTAACCTCTTCCTTCTTTATCCCGGGAAGATCGGCCTTGAAAACGTGGGCCTCTGGAGTCTCTTTCCAGTCTATGCGAGCATTGGCGAATGCAGAAGTTTCGCGGGAAGAGCTTGGGACATTCGCTACCGTGCTTGAGAAAGGGAACCCCTCAAAGGGATCCCAAATATCAAGAGAGAATGGATCGAAAACGTTGCTTCGTCGGTTGCCAAAGAAGCTAGGAATCAGCGACATTTTATGGATCGCAATATATATGAGTATTTAAAATTTCTTGTGATGGCCTAATCGAATCTTTCAAATTTTCTGTGATGGGGTTAGCTTGAAGGGGCAGATATATATCGGAAGAAGATGATGGTTCTAGTGCTTTCACGGCGTTTCTGGGAAGAAAATAATCTTTCCAGCACAATCTGTCAGCATCTACGAGAAAAAAGGACAAAAATAATGAAGAAAAAAAAAATTCTAGAAAAGACGAGAACTTACTGTTTAATTCCTTACTATGCTCCCAATGGGATACATGCACGTGTGGTGATAAAGTATAATCTAGTGGTGTTCTCCTGGGCAGGATGTAAGCAATCAATTTACTTGATGGCTTTTATCATGCCTCTATCACAATTAATAGTAAATTTGAATTACAATAATATATATATATATATATATATATATATATATACATTACTATTTTACACATAATAGTGAGTACACGTATGTTGCGCGAGATAAAATTGTAATTGAATATAGATGAAATACTCAATATATCACAAATATAATTTTTTATCATTGTGTATAGATGAGATATATTAAATTTAGGTACGTGTTGGTAGAGAGTTTTTCTCAAAAAATCTATTTTTTTTTCATGCATTTTTGACTTTTCAACCCTTTTTACACTACAAAAAAATTTGAAAAGTCAAAAAGTAACCAAAAAAAACTCTACCGAACAAACCCTTAAAGTGATATCAATTCATATTTGAGTTTTCTATATCAACATTGATAATAAAATAATTAAAAAATATACAATAAACGACGAGTGAACAAAAAAATAAGCTCAGCTGAAAACACCGCAGCAACATTTGATGAAAAATCTCAAATCCATTCCTTGGAGTTGATGCATGCATCCAGGAGTTTCCATTTCTCGCTTTTATCTTCTTATTGCTCCAAACAAAACAATTATATATTTTACTTCAATCATCTTGTCTACTGTATTCTCTTTCTTTTTACAATGAAACATTCAACCAAAAAAAAGTTGATTGAAAGCTTATTGAGTCATATCCTCCCCCGCCCCGCCCGCCCTACCCCCCGAGCAGTTAGGAAAAGTGAGACAAGAATACTCTTAATTCTTCCACCTGTCTTGAGATCAAATTTAGTGCCAAGATCACAAACCTTCAACTGTAAAAAGGCAAAATTAGAATATCTTTAAGCACAATATTTGGTCAGAATTTTAAATGCGGTCTCTTACCAAGTTGAATTATATATAGCGTCATCTACACAGTTTCCATGCCTTGTCTCGGTATGTAAATGGCATCTTTCATCTTCTCTATTATGGGTACATATGCAAGAATTACAGTATTTGCGCACTCTGTAATCATTGCACAGAATTACGAATGTAAAAGGTATTCCTTAATCCATCAAGTAAAGATAAGAATCAAATCCCATCTTATAATCACATTTTTCTTTTATTCCAGTTCAAAAGAAATTTTTTACATTTCTCTTCTTCTTTAGAGCTAGTAAAAGTAGTGCTTCTGCCTCATATATAGAGAGCTTGCCTAGACTAGTTTATTAACTTCAATACCTTCTAAATAAAAAATTGGAGACAAGAGCATCTCCAATGCTACCTTTTATTTTAAATGTCCAACTGATATGACAATGATGTGAAGGAGACAAAACTCATATGGCAGTATTTATTGTAGAAAGCCGTCCAACAAACCGTCCAGTTTTAGACATCTTATTACACGGCCTTCCACTTATTTTTTTTATTAAATTGTGTCTATCTCTATCATCTATTTTCTTTTTTTCTTTCCTCCTTTCACTCTCTCATCATTTCTTTTCTCTCTCCTGCCACATAGATTTTTTAGAAGGTGTCTATCATTAGAGATGCTCTAAAACAGGCCATAATCTCACGAATTTCATAGTAGTAAGTGTCATATTATAGAAAATTACCGGTAGCGAAGGAAAGAAGCATCTCTTGATCATAATCGTTCAAATCATCTATATCCCCAAGACCTCACCTCTCCGCGATGCTATACAAAACATTAAATCACATTAAATCAATGAAAATAAAAATAGTTGCGAGAGTTGAGCTGAAAAGATAAAACATGGAAGTACAATAAATCAAAAAAATAGCTTAGAACCCACCCTTATTTGGTGTACTATTTAGTCTGGAATGAACGACCGAAAAAAAGGAAGAGAAAAAAATAAAAAGATAACAAAATAGAAAAGGACATAAATCTAACCTAATGCCACTGAATTTCTACTCTATGAAACATAACTCTGTCAAATAAAGCAAAAGGAAAAATTGTGCCATTGTTTTCGGCCTTTGTACCTTACTCTTATTTATCATACAATGCAGGAAGTACATATTTTAGAAGTCATTACCGTGCACCATATCTAGATTTTGTTCAAAGAACATGCAAATGTTTATGCAAATAAAACAAGAACGTGCAAGGGCTTCCACTAAAACACATTAGAGTAAATCATAGAGAGAGAAAGAGAGAGACGTAAGAATTATTCTTGTGACAAGAAGACAAATAGAAAAGGTAAGTAAGGAAATAGAAGTTTGAATTGGAAAATGCGACTCGGTTTGTCTTTCTTTGGACGAGAAAGGAAAATGAAAAGAGATTTGCTTACCCTACCTAGTATTTTGCGTTACCTTGAGCACAAAATCAAGCCTATCTTCACATTGAGCTCAACATCAACTGGACTTCAAAGCTCAAGCTCATGGTCAGGTCAACATATGTCTCAGTTCAAGTTACAACAATCTACGTAAGTATATTAAGTCCTGTTTAATTATGTATCTAAAACCTTAATAACAAACTTCATCACATGTTTATTTTTAGTCAAATATTGATTTATAGCACCACCTCCCAAACTCCTTCCATGATTCTATCCGAATCGCATATAAAAAATAAAACCCAATCGATGAAAAGAATTTAAAGGATATCCCAGTGTTGACGTTGGAAAATTCTCAAGATTTGCACTTCTCAAGCCAACTTAACGTTAAGAATTTAGGTTGGATGTGGTTGAACCGAACTAGATACAAGAATTGTAATAGAAGATGTGTTTGTAAGCTCTTTTCGAGTATATCTTTGTTGATTATCAACCATTCAATGTCCGAACTATTGGACATTTATGTCTCCTATTTATAGGAAGATATGTGATGACTACATGCATTTAATGCCAAGTTCAACATTAAATGCTTACAAGACATCTTCTTTTGGGCATTTAATGTGAAGTGATATCTATATTAATTACTATCGCAAGCAAGGTTGCGATGTCCCGACATTTAGAAAAATGTACCTTTGATGACAATAGCATAGCCCGCCTCTTGGTTCACTATTGCCTGATCGAAAGTGGACCTAAAATAGGTTGGGTAAGCGCCGATGAAGTAGGACCTCATATGGTAGGACCTCCATAGGTAGGGAGGTCCTTCACCATACTGGATAGGTAGGACCTTCCTGGTAGGACTTTCTTCAATAATTCGGTAAGACCTCCACGACGATCGTGAAGAATCATTGGTTTCCATGACAGGTCAGGTCTGACGTCTGACATATGAGAAGACATGTCATACTGATGACGTGAGCTTAATCGCAAGACCTGGATATGAGATCTTCTAACTTGGAGTAAGACCTAAGTAGGAATGAGGTCCGACCTAGAGGTCTGACCCGCTTGGGAATGAGGTCCGACCTAGAGTAAGACCCGCTTGAAAATGAGGTCCGACCTGGAGTAAGACCTAGATGGGAGGTCTTCCGACCTGGAGCAAGAACCGCCTGGAAATGAGGTCTTACCTGCTCTTGTAGCGCCAGTGAAGAATTACTTAATTGATGTAACAGATCGAATTGGATATCAACAATTGTTCGGACATTGGCTTCTTAAGCTAATGTTGGCAGCGCAGCATTTACGCTGTCTGGCGTGGGTTCGAGCTATGTGGGACCTTTGTGTCCAGAGGTTCGTATTGTCATCAACCACATAGCTCGAACAAATGCAAAAGTTTTTTATGACTAAATTGTGTAAAAAAAAATTTTGCCTCTAATATTTTTACATAATCAAAATAAATAACAAATGCAAAAGTTTGATAAAATATTTTTTTCCTATTTCAATAAACATTAGCAGAATATTTAGACAAAAATCTTTATCGGATACAAGATGTGAAAACTAATTGAAAGTTATGATAAAAATAAGATGAAAAAAAGTTAAAGACATAAGTATTTAAATATCAAAAGTTGGGGGATTTTCATTTCAATTAAACGTAGTATGGATAATGAAAAGTGTAGTGTGAATATAATTACCCTTTATCAAATGCTATAAAAAATAAGCATATTTCAAAATACACATCTAGAATTAGGTAGTTTGTCCAATTTCCTCTATCTAAAAATATGATATTTATTCACTCTTATTCTTTTAAAAAACTCTAAACAGTCTAACTTTTGAAGAAAATAAGCATGATATGTCTTTTAATTATGACTAAATTGTCATTACCTTTAAATAAAACAAAAAATAAAAGGCAATGAAAAAAGAGAAATAAATAAAAAAAAACTAATCATACTTCCCAAAAATGAAGAATGATAAAGACGTTCTCTTCACCATCGCCTTTCATATACCCAAGCCACCGCTATCACAAATGAGAATGAACAGAAATTGAAGAATGAGCTAAATGACTCCAGATTTCTTCTTGTATTTCATCTGGTGAAAGTAATACAGTAAAGACAACTTATATAGCTGCATAGAACAGAAGATGAACATGATGGTCACATGTGCTGTTATACCAGCAAAGCTTAAAATTGGTTAAAACATAAATCAGTTACAACATGCAGTTGGTTTAGAGCTGGTGCATGTGCAGTGTCTCTGGTGTGCAGTGACTCTGGTGCATGTGCAGTCTTTAATACTCCCCTTCAAGATGGAGTGTAGATGTTGATCAAACCCATCTTGTAGGATAACTCTTTAAAATGCTCATGGTGTAGGGCTTTAGCAAAGATATCAGCTAGTTGATTCCTTGAAGAGATATGTAATATTTTGATGACTCCAGCTTGAATTTTTTCTCGAACAAAGTGGCAATCAATTTCAATGTGTTTGGTGTGTTCATGGAATACTGGGTTTGCAGCGATGTGAAGTCTTTGCCTAGTTGTCGAATATAATATTGCTGTTTTGGTGTGTGGTATACCAATTTCTTTCAACATGGATAGCGACCCAAGTGAGCTCATGAGGCAAGATTGGCCATGGATCTATATTCGGCTTCAACCGAGGACACGGAAATGGTTTGTTGTTTCTTGGACTTCCAAGAGATTAAGGAATCTCCAAGGAAAACACAAAAACCGAAATGGACCTCCTAGTATCTCGAACAAGTAGCCCAATCCGCATCGAAAAACACTTTCAGCTGAACCATTGGACATGTGGCTTCTACATAAGCCTTGAGGTGCACCTGAGAACCTGATGGATAAAATAGGCCTTGCCCTGGATTTCCTTTTATGTACTGTAAAACTCGTTGAGCTGCCTTCAAGTGAGGAAGTCTTGGATTGCTTAGAAACTGACTAAGCCTACTAACAGAATATGAAATGTCAGGTATTGTTATGGTTAAATAGATGAGCTTCCCAATCATTCTTCTGTACACCATGGGATCTTCAAGTAACTCTCCATCTTCCTGATTAAGTTTCAAGTTGACCTCCATAGGGTACTCACAAATTTGCAACCTAAGAATCCCACATTGTTGAGTAATTGCAAAGCATAAGCCCTTTGAGAAATTGAAATCCCTTTCTCAGATCTTGCTATTTCCATTCCAAGAAAATACCTCAAAGTGCCAATATCTTTAAGTTTAAATCTGGTATGCAAGGAAATTTTGAATGCCTTGACAACCTCCTCATCATTGCTTGCCAACAATATAATGTCATCAACATACACAAATAATAGGATAAAACCAGTGGACTTATGTTGTATGAATCTTTTTTCAAGTAAAGCTTGAGAAAATTTGGCATACCATTGTCTAGATGCTTGTTTTAAACCTTACAGGGACTTGTGTAATTTGCATACTGGATTGTGAGGTAAAATCTCCCCTTAGGACTATACCCTTGAGGAATAGTCCCTTAGGACTATACCCTTAAGGAATAGTCATATAAACATCTTCAACCAAATCACCATGAAGAAATGCATTGTTGACATCAAGTTGATGTAACAACCAACCATGCATAGAAGCTAAAGCAAGGACCAGTTTGACAGTTACCAGTTTAGCCACTAGAGCATAGGTGTCTATGTAATCAAACCCTTCTTGTTGAGTGTAGCCTTTAGCTACAAGGTGTGCCTTGTGTCTCTCAACTGATCCATTAGAATTGAGTTTAACTTTATAGATCTATTTGCAACCAACAGCATGATGTCCAGGAGGGAGAGAAACTATGGACCTAAGTTTTGTTAAGATCTAGTGCATCTAGTTCAGATTTCATGGTTTGTTGCCATTGGAGAAGAGTATTGGCTTGACAAAAAGAAGTATGTTCAGATATGGTTGTGATAGAAAGGGTTGTGGCTTTGAAAGTTGGATGAAGTTCTTTATAGCCAATAACATGAGATAAAGGGTGAGCTGTGGAGCTTTGAGTATTGACGTTGCAGTGATAATCATTCAAGTAAGAAGGCCTTTTTGTAATTCTTTTGGATCTGGTCTGTGTTGGGTGATTTTGTGGAGTAGTGGTAGGTCCTGAAGTGGTAGTAGGAATGTTGGGAATATTTGGAGTTTGCATAACAAGTAAATTAGGTTAATTGTCTGATAAAGGTACTGGTAGTACAATTTCAGAAAAAATGTCCTCAATATCGCTATTGTTGCTTTGGTTATAGTAAGGGAATATCATCTTATGAAAGACTACATCACGGGAGTTGAAGATTTGTCCTGTTTGTAAATCAAGTAAAGTATAAGCTTTCATGCCTTGGGGGTAGCCAATGAATACACAAGCTCTTGATCTGGGAGTCAATTTGGTTCTACTGTTGAGAAGGGTGGAACCATAGGCCAAACATCCAAAGGTTTTCAAGTGGTAGTATGAAGGAACTTTCTTATGAAGAATTTCAAAAGGAGATTTCTGAGATAAGATAGCTGATGGTAACCTATTGATGATGTGAACTGCAGATTTCACACATTCTCCCCAATATATCAGAGGTAACTGGGACTGAAAAATGAGACTTCTGGCAACATTTAACAAATGTTGGTGTTTCCTCTCAACCACTGAATTCTGCTCTGGCCTCTCAACACAAGAATGGTAATGCATAACTCCTTTAGACTGGTAAAAGGAGGTGAGATTGAGTTCTGGTGCATTATCATATCTAACTCCTTTGATATTCATTCCAAATTGTGTTGCAATCAAATTAAAGAATTGAGGGATGCATTTCTGTATTTCTGATTTATTATGCAATAAATAGATCCATGTAAATCTTGAGCAATCATCCATAATAGTTAAGAAGTATATAAATCCATCATGTGTAAAAGTGGAAAAAGGTCTCTATACATCAACATGTATTAACTCAAAAACAGCAACAGATAACTTGTTTTGAGATACAAAGGATAATCTCTTTTGTTTAGCAAAGTGACAAATGGAGCAATGGAAATCTTTACAAATTGTATGAAGCATTGGCAAATGTTTGTTTAACTGCTGCAACACTTGTCCTGAAGGATGCCCCAATATGTAGTGCCAAATGGTGTCTGAACTTATACTGCAAACAGCCACCTTATTGTTGGAGATGACCCTATCTGCATAACCCTCACTGTCTAGATAATAGAGGTTATCAAACTTCTTAGCTATCCCAATCAGCAGTCCCGGTGTAGTGTCCTGAATTATGCACTTGTCATAAGAGAATATCAAAGAATATTTGTTGTCCTTTGTCAAGGAGCTAACAGAGAACAAATTATATCTGAAACTTGGAACAAACAGGACTTTCTCAAGGACAAGAGATTTATGCAAACAAACTTTTCCTGTGCTGGCTATTGTAGCATTTTGTCCATTTGGTAAATTCACATGAGTGACATTTAAATCAGGCTCAACAGTGGTAAAAAGGCTCAATTCATGACATACATGATGGATAGCACAAGAGTCTATAATCCAAGCATGTTTAGAGACAAAAGTGTGTATACTAGTGAAGTTGGAGACTGAGGGTTGATCATCTGAAACTATGCTTGTTCCTTGAAGCTGGGAGCTCAATAAGGCTATAATCTGTTGACATTGAGATGGTGTAAGGGCTGGCACTGCACTTTTGGTTTGCAAAGGATCAATGCTGGGAGGAAATACTACAGTTGTGTTCTCAAGTATTATTCTGTCCAGTGCGATTATTTTTGAACTTGTAACCAGGAGGAAATTCGTGAAGCTTGTAGCAATCATTTATAGTATAGCCTAGCTTGCCACAATGTGTGCATATATGCTTGTTTTGTTTCCCTTTGTAATTACTGGTAGATATTCCAAATGCAAGGGTGTTTGAATTGGTGGTGCTAGATGTAGGTGTAGTCATATAGGAACTTAAACCTCTCTGCCTTTCCTCTTGAACGATTAATGAAAACACCTTATTGATAGAAGGCAAAGGATCTAACATCAGAATCTGAGCTCGAGCATGTGAGTAGGAATCATTCAGTCCCATTAAGAATTGCAATACATATTCTTGTTGCTGAAAGTCCATGAGAGATTTCAGACCACCACAAGTGCAAGCTGAGACAGGCCTATATTTCCTCAATTCTTCCCATAGAGTTTTGAGCTTTGTAAAGGATCTACCGATGTCATTGGATCCCTGGGATAGGCTATTCAGTTGTTGCTTTAGCTGGAAAATCCTTGGTCCATTGCTTTGATGAAATCGTTCATGAAGATCATTCCAAACCTCAGCACTATTGTCAAGGTACATTATACTTTCTGCAATTTCTTTGGACACATCATGAAGTAACCAGGACAATACCATGCTGTTGCATCTTGACCAAGAGTTATAACATGGATCATGAAGAGTAGGGCGTGCAAGATATCCATCAACGAAGCAGATTTTATTCTTAGCAACTAATGCCACAGATATAGCACGAAACCAGGAATTATAATCGCTACCTATTAATGGTGAAGAAACAAGATTCAAACCAGGGTGATCTCCATTGCTGAGAAAATATGGATTACAAGGGTCATCAAAGCTAGATCGTTCTTCAACTTCCAGTTGATTAAACCTATTTCCACCATTGGTTGGAGTACTATTTCGATTTGCATTACCAGCAGCTTGATAACCTTCTCCTCGTGCCATGGAGAAAAAGATTTGGCTTCACAACAGAATTATTCTATTGCTTTGATACCATATCACAAATGAGAATGAACAGAAAATGAAGAAAGAGCTAAATGACTCCAGATTTCTTCTTGTATTTCATCTGGTGAAAGTAATACAATAAAGGCAGCTTATATAGTTGCATAGAACAGAAGATGAATGTGATGGTCACATGTGCTGTTATACAGCAAAGCTTAAAATTGGTTAAAACAGAAATCATTTACAACATGCAGTTGGTTTAGAGCTGGTGCATGTGCAGTGTCTCTGGTGTGCAGTGACTCTGGTGCATGTGCAGTCTTTAATAACCGCCGTGGGACACAATTAAAATGAGGAGAAAAAAATTCAGCTCTTGCTTCAATAATTGTATAGTTCAAATTCTCTATCTTGCTTCCGTAGTTTCTAATATTGCATCCCTGACCACATTCTAGATCTTGTTTCCACCACCGCCGTTATGGTCTAGAATGCAATCATGTTCGCTTAGTTTGACTCGATAAATGAAGAAGTAGTTGGAGTTTTGGACACCGATGCCAGGCCAGAGAGTCAGAGCTTCGACGATACTAGATCTGAACCCATTCCAAGTTCATGGGAAGGTGAATGTAAATCTGGAACACATTTCACTACATTAAATTATAATAGAAATTTAATTAGAGTCAGGTTACGAGACGATTCCCAGTCCAATTGACAAAAACAAAGAATCCAGATCACCACAAGATGATGATAGTCATGTCACCCATACATCCTCCACAGCGATGGACTCAGTTGTTTCTGATGCAAGCCTATTGGGATACGTTGCAAGGATGGCGTGTAGAATGGTCACCCGGCGCAAGGGTTACCATCTACACAGTCTGTTGGCTTGGCGGTTGTTTCAACTCTGACATTTTTGGCAGCCATGGATAAAGTTATTGATGACAACTTTAATGTACTATCACTGTCTCTCAGTGGTGGCATGTCGGATTACTACAGAAATCGTGTTGCAATTATAGTTTTTGTTGCAATGGAAAAGGGCATTATGGTCTCTTGTTCCACCGAAAATGCAGCCCTAGTTCATATAGTTTGCCCAACGTGGCACCGTGGATTACCACCGTCGCTACTGGAACTTTTTCATTTTTCTTGTCTTTTATTTTTTGTTATTTAAAAGAGAGGCAATTTTGTCGAGAAAAAAACCTACCATGCATATTTTTTTCAAACTTTGGAGATGTCTGGTGCTATTTTTAAAATTAATAATATATCCTTTTATTTTTGAAATATTAAGGACCAAATATAATATTTTTCCTACTCATATTATCAAGAAACAACCTTTTCTACTAAAAATACTAGAAACAATAAAATAGGTATTTTTGAAGTTTATGATAAATATCAGACACCTTTTCATGTTTAGATATTTAGGGCTTGTTTAGTTTTCATTTATTTTTCGAAAACCTAATATTTGCCTTTTTTTTTTTTTTTTACTTTTTAAACTTTTTACACAATAAAAAAATTTTAAAAGTAAAAAAGGTAGACAAAAAAACCCATTTTTTAGAAAAAAAAATCTACACCGAACAAACCCTTATACTAACCTCCTATATTACTAGTTTTGAGCATTATATTTATGTATTGATCATCTTTTCAAGTTAGAATTTATTTAAAATAAGGTTGATATACCTAAGACGGCCTTGTGAACTAAAAATAAATTTAATTAGTTGTAATTAGTTTGTTCAAATTAAACTCTAGAAATATAAATTGACACGTTATAAACCGAGCTTGTTTGACATAGTTTAAATATTAATTATATAAATTTACTTATTTTGTTTATATGTGCTATTACTTTTCTGAATATATTTGTTCAGGTATATTTTATACATATATAGTATTTAACTTAACAAATTAAATATTTCTATGTACAATTAAATATCAAATTACCATTTTTGAAATATTGTAATAATAATGAATATATTAGATTAATTTAAAATACTATTATATCACACTTTTATCATTTAATAATAAATTTTAAAAGTTTATAATGTTTTAATGAATTAGTGTATATTATTTTTTATCTAAATCTTACTTGAATTGTAAAAAGAAAATATTTGTATTTAACAACTCATTTTAGTTTATGAATTTATGAATATGAAATTACCAAATTATTGAACAAATATTAAGTTGAAATTTTGATTAGTATGTATATTCAAATAATTGTGTATTCACAAAATATTTAAGTATTAAATAGAACAATTTAAATTGTAACTATTTCTAAAAAATTTCATATTTTATTTTAGATATATCAATTTTATTTTAGATGAGATATGACTCAAAAAACTGGTTATAGGGCAAATATTATACTCAAATATAGAAATATGAAAAGTTAATCTGATTTTCAAAATGTGAGAGAGTGTCTCTTATATTGTCTCAAAGGGAAATGATCTCCTCCCCATAGTGGAGAAGACTTATAAAGGCCCATAAGTCAATCACTTGTCCAATGACCACAAAACACGTGTCATGTGACATTTATAATCTTTCCTACTCTGGAGGGGAGGTCACTTCCCTTGTCTCAAAATAATAATCATACTTTATGATTTATTTTTTGGGTAAATTTAGGGTCGGTCACTGTTTGGGCACTTATGGACTCTAAAGTCATATGCTCAAAACTTAATTCAATTAAAGTCATATTTTAGAGCTAAAAGACCAACATACCCTTAATTGTAAAAAAATGCTAATTGTGAGTGGTGATACTGTTTTGTGGTGATACTGTTTTTTTGTTTGTGATACTGTTTTGTTGTGATACTGTTTTGTTGTGATACTGTTTTTTTTGTTATACTGTTAAACCTATGATTTTGTACTACTAATAAAATATTTTAAGAACAATAGTATTCTCTTGTTTATTCTCTACTGATTAATTCGTCTACCTACCATTAAACACCTTATATATTTATATTTATCTATCCAATGAGAATCTATGTCCTAATTAAATCTCAAACATATTCTAATTCAAGAGAAGAATTAGAAACATTGTTTATAATTTTAGATGAGAACCATTTGCATGACTTCTCATTAACTTGAGAATGATTGACAGTTCTTCTTTCTTCATTTTAGCATTGCTCTGAAGTATGTGTTTGCTTTTAAGTGACTTAGATATCTTGGAAGAGCTTTAATTTGCAGCAAAAGGATGTACATTTATCTGTAATACTGTTTTAGAGGATTTGTGATACTGTTTTGAAAAAAAAATTAAAGATTGTCATTTTAAGCTAAAGAGACGACTTCAAACAGGTAAAATCTATCATAGGCAGTGGCAAAGTGACTAGTCTTGACCGTCTCGTTGAGACCATTCTGAAAACATATTATAATAAAAATTTTGAGCACGTGTGCAAATTCTATGATCATTTCTATTGTGATATTTGTTTTTTGTGATCTTTCGTTTTGCATAATCTGATGATCAAACAACACACATGACTATGATATCATACTTTTATCTTTGATACTGTTTAATTAGTCATATGTTTTGTTTGATATTGTATTGTGCAAAACAGTATCATAGATTAAAACATTGATTAAAACAGTATCAATTTATATTAATGCACATTACCTAAACAAAACATTATCATGGATTAAAACTAAGACATTCAAATAGTATCACATGTTCAAACATAGCCATAATTAAATAATATCAAAGATCACATAGATTCAAACAGTATCACAGGATAAAAACAGATCATGGATTAAAACGGTATCAAAATATACTAATTATCTAAACAAAACAATTATCATGGATTAAAAACAATTATCATAGATTAAAACTAAGACATTCAAACAATATCACATGTTCAAACCTTGCCATAATTAAACAGTATCAAAGATCACATATATTCAAACAGTATGACAGGATTAAAACAGTATCATGGATTAAAACGGTATCAAATTATACTAATTACCTAAACAACACAGTATCATAGATTAAAACTAAAATATTCAAACAATATCACAGGTTCAAACCTTGCCATAATTAAACAGTATCAAAGATCACATATATTCAAACAGTATCATGGATTAAAACATGTTTCAAATGATAGTGAAATATTATGACAAAGTTTCAACCTATTAAATCTTGCCACAATTAAACAGTATCATAAATTAAAATTAAGACATTAAAACAGTATCATGGATTAAAACTAAGACATTCAAACATTAGATGATGGAACATTCAAGCTGCTATTTACAACAATTCTATATCCATTTATATTGTGATCTTGTTTTTACGTGATCTTGTTTTGTATAATACAGTATCAAATAACATACCATGACTAAACATTAAATGATGGAACTTTCAAGCTCCTATTTACAGTAATTAGATGGTGGAGTATTCAAGCTCCTATTTACATAAGATAGTGGAGTATTCAAGCTCATATTTACAGCATTCTATGCCCATTTCTGTTGTGATACTGTTTTGTATAATACAATATCAAACAACTTTCATAACTAATTAACAACACAAAGAAATAATCTAATAGCCAACTTAATACAATATCAAGTTGCTATTCTATAATACAGTATCAACAACAGATGTTACCTCATTATTTACATAACTGGAAAATGCTCATTGTTTACATAACTGCTAAAATACTCAACCCAGGTTAATCATATTGGTCAGCCTCTCTTGCAGCACGGATAGATCAATGCTAGCTGTTAGATTACTAGCTTGAAAAAATAATCATATACAAGAATTAAAATTAAAACAAATAAATTAATAACAATATTCCTACGTTAATTTGTTTCATCAATTTGGATTAGATGAAGTAATTTGTCATTTACTTTTGTAGTTTCACAGCTAACAGCATTCAGTCCCCAACTGGAAATTGATCCAAAATCTTCACCAAAAAACTGCCTAAAAAGTGACACTGCGCCATAGAAGCGGTCGTCGGAGGTCACCGGAGGTGGAGGTGGAGGTGGAGGTGGAGGTGGAGGCGGAGGCGGTTCGTCGCTTCGCCCCGGTGGAGGTGGAGGTGGAGGTGGAGGTGGAGGTGGAGGAGGTTTGTGGGAAAGATTGTGTCAATAAAAAATATGGTTAAAAGGGGTGATTTTGGAATTAATATAAAATATTGATGTGAAGTATGACTTAATCAAAATTTAAAAAAAGATTTGACCTAATTTGAAACAAGTCATATGGAGATGACTTATTGACAATTTTCCCTTATTTTTTTATAAAGTATTTTCTATCACAATTTAAAAGTGAATATTGTATTAAGATTAGATGTGGTAAAACAAACCCGGCTCGTATAACCCAGATTTTTGGTTTAACTAGCCCGTTAAAATGCTGGCCCGAACAAAACTTAGCCCATATGGCCCGGGCTGACGCGCAATTTTTTTTCCCCAATGATATTAATCACTCTACACTCATTTTGTGAATAACTCCAATACATAATCAAAATAATCTTAATCTAAAATGGCATAAGCCCAAGTCCACAACTTTAATTGTCTTTTTTGAAACATTAGTCAAAGAATCCCAAACTCCAACACAAAATTGTTTAGACTCAATTAAAACTTAGTTTGATTCAAATTTTGACTCAAATTTCATATGTAGTTCGTTATCAATCACTCTTCTACGACACCATTTATAACCAGTTTAGTACACATAAGTCGACACTATAAAAGATTATATATTTAATTGGGTTTTGCAGCATTAAAAAAATATCTTTCAAACATAAAATTATTTAAAAAAATAAAATAAAATAAAATAAAGATCGGGTTGACACGATGAGCTAGGCTGCACAAAATTGGATTGAATTGGGCCAAATCGGACCAATTTCAAGTGTGGCCTAGTTTTGACAGGCCTGCCTGACCCGTTTGCTAGCTCTAATTAGGATGATGATGTTGGCAAATTTATCAGAAATTTGAAATTCGAAAATCTAAATTTTTTTAAAGTAGACACGCAAATCTATCAAAATTTGAAATTCTTGAAAATATAAAAATTTGAAATTTGAAATTTTTGTTTACTATGCTTGATTTTTTTTAAATCAACCAATAATGTCATTTACCAAAAAAAAATTTCTTAAATATTTTCTTATAAACCAAATTAATTAAAAATAAAAAAAAACTTATGAGGGTGTCTTAACTTAGATTTGAATTGATTTTAAAATTTCATTTAAATTTTGTATGCTCAACTCAGATTTTAATAGATTCGATTGAAATTTATGTGTCATCAACTCAAATTTTAATAGATTCAATTGAAATTAAGGCGTCTTCAATTCAGATTTAAATATATAATTTAGAAATTTAGGTGTCCCAATTATTAGTGAATTTCGAAAGATTTCATTAATCAGAAGATTTAAATAGATTTGCATGAATTTCGACCTCATAAAATATGAATACCAAATTCTTTAAGAATTCTATCCCGACCCCTCAAAATTTCAATATCACTCTTCTTACGCATCTCTTCCTCTCGTCTCTCTCCTCGATTTTTGCCACAACTCAACTTGTTCTTGATTTTCAATTTATATTAGTATGGAAGTTTATTGAATTTTTTATTTTTATTTTAATATATTTTTTTGTACAATTGTCAAATATCATCTTCGAAATTTCATTCTTGATGCTCCATGATCATTCATTGAATCAAACAATTAGGCTGATAAATATTAACTAGATAATTAGTCTAATACTTTATAGGACAATTAGATATTGAACTGTAAAATCAGTATAGCACTAAAAAAAAAATTGAACTCAGAAATATTTACTCGTCAACTATGACACCATGTAAATTATCTTTTTAAGCCATAAAATAACTTTTTATACAAGATGGTTAAACAACTGATTTTGAAAGATAATGAATCCTAAATATGTATCATCTAGTCTTGTATATGAAATAGAAAATTTTATAAAAAAAAAAAAAAAAAGACAAATAGAAAGAAATTGAAAATTAAACTTTATTCCAATTTTTTTCAATAAGTTTTGCTCTTTAATCAATTTTTTTTTTAATTCAAAACTGGAGAAATTGATAATAGTAATGTGAATCCCCCAAACAATGAATCTAATTACGCTTCGAGTTTAGAGACGACAGATGACCTATTTATTAGTTTATTTTCTAGGAGCTTAGCAGACACAGCTGTCGGATTGGTATACTTCCTAGTCCATCGAATCATTCACCTATTTGACTGAAAAACGTTTTTACTTCTTTATATTTCTAGAATTTTTATTTTTTCAAAATTCTACTCAAAATAATTGTTTATGTAGGATAGTCAATTGAACTATTTAAAATAAAAATAATGTAAAATTACAATTTTTAACAGACGACCACAAATCCATGAATATTCATAGAAATCTATAAGAATATATTGAATTTTATAATATAGAATTCTATTGAAATCTTATAAATGATGTGGAATTGTATTCAAATTCATAAAATCTATTCAAATTCATAAATACTCACAAATCTTTTAAAATCTGAGTTAAGGAGACCCTCCTTCATAATTCAATATTCAGCTTGTCTATCATGGAAGTTAATGCCATGTTCTCTTTGGTGTTTTCAATCCGTTTTTTGTTTTGTGTTTTTTAAAATAGTCAAAACGTGTTCTTTTTGCCATTTCCGAAAATGCATTTTTGAAAACACCTAAAAAATTGCAAAGGAAACACAAAATGATATTTTAGCCATTTTTACATTTTCTTAACAAAATACGGGTGTTTTTCAAAACGGTCAAAACGCGCGTTTTGGCTGCAGAGGTCCCCGTTTCGAATCTTGGTTGCACATTTTTTTTTCATTTTACGCTGATCAAAATAATCATGATTTAACCATTTTCTGCGTTTTTTTAACAGTACGCGCGTGGTTCCTTTTTAAAGTGGTCAAAAGCACGATTTTCCAAGCAGCAGGTCATGAGTTTGATTCCCCTATCATTTCCAAGTGTTTTAATTCTTTTTAATGGTTTTTAAATATTTTTAATTCCATAATTAAATGTTTTTAATGGTTTTTAAATGTTTTTAATTCCATAATTAAATGTTTTTAATTGTTCTTAAATATTTTAATTCTATAATTAAATGTTTTTAAATGTTTTTAAATTTTTTTCATTATTTTAAATTTTTTTTAATTCTATAATTAAATTTTTTTAAATGTTTTTCATTGTTTTTAAATGTTTTTTTTAATTCTTTTTAATTCTTTTTAATGGTTTTTAAATGTTTTTAATTTCATAATTAAATGTTTTTAATGTTTTTAAAATTTTTTAATTATTTTTAATAATTTTTAAATATTTTTAATTCCATAATTAAATATTTTTCATTGTTCTTAAATATTTTTAATTCCATAATTAAATGTTTTTAAATGTTTTTAATTCTATAATTAAATGTTTTTAAATGTCTTTAATTGTTTTTAAATGTTTTTCATTGTTTTTAATTTCATAATTAAATGTTTTTAAATATTTTTAATTCCATAATTAAATATTTTTCTTTCCATAATTATATGTTTTTAATTGTTGTTTAAATGTTTTTAATTGTTTTTAATTGTGTTTAATTATTATTAATTCCAAATTTAAATTATTTTTAATTATTTTTAATTGTTTGTAATTAATAATTATTTTTAATTCCAAATAAGTCCAAATTTCTAAAAAAATTCAAGTAAACACATTTTTGAGTTTTCTGTTTTGAGAAACAATTTTAGAAAATTTAAAAAGAACGCATTTTTAAAAACCTCAAAACAAACACTCAAAACACAAAACACAAAATGAATTCAAAACTCAAAACACAAAACTCAAACTTAAAGATAACACCGCCTAAAGTTTTTGTTTTGAATTCCCCGCTAATATATTACTCCCTAACAAAGATAGATTTACTTCCATTTTCACAATATAATTAATATAGTTAAAATCATAAATTTACTTACATTTTTCTTAATATACCCATATATTGAATAATAGAAATTTCTATTTGTTGATAACAAAGCACGTTAAATAAAATTATATTAAAAACTAAGAAACAATTATACTCTCAATAAAGAAAATTGACTATAATTTAAAACAAACAAATAAGAAAAATTAACTTATTTTTGTAGGACATAGTGAGTATTATGAATTGCCGACCATACATTTATATCGGCAAGATGAAATTTCAACCATGCGTTATGGAATTTTTCAAATAAGGGCAAACTTGAGTTTCACATGCGCATTTCTCGTTAAACTATGCATGGTGACATTTTTAATATTCCACCTTGTTTATAAAAAATAAGTTTTGTTGACGTTAAATTCTAATCAACTTGCTTTCAGTATTCACTGAAACGTGTACACAAAAAATGCAAATCTTGTTATGTATCAATTATGTAAATAAATTATGCACGTGTCAATTTTTTTGAGATGAGTTTCGTATTTTTTGTTAAAAAGGAAAATTGCTTTGAATCTCAAACTAATGACAAAGAGTGGCAAATTCAGCTAGTGTTTTGTCGTCCGAATGGTTTGAAAATCCTTACAAACAACTGTTTATCATGATAAGCATAAAATTAAACTTCTTTGTTGGTCTCTTTGATTGAGTATGTTATGTATAAACCTTCATCTAAGAACGATTGGATAAAGTCAACAACATCAATGAACGCACGTATCCACAAAACAATGTTTGTATATTATGGGTTTGATTTATTATAGGATTCAAAAGCTCAATCAGTCACAATTACAACTAAGCAATTCACGCGTCCACTAATACACCCTCCTAGTCGAGTACACTGTGCAATATGCATTAAGAGTGTGTTTGGGTGTATTTTTTCAGTTTATAAATTAGTCAACTACTAATTTTCTCCAAAAAAAAAAAAAAAAGAACTTTCTTGTAATTCCGCATCTTGCTCTAAAAATGAAATCACGAGAAAAATAAGAGTTTTGTGAAATCCGATTTACGATATCTCGAAAGAAGATATTCATTCTATTCAAATTCTACTTCTTACTTCTTGAGCCTTCGACTGCGCAAAAGTGTTAAAACTCTTCGCTCGAGTACAGGTGGCTTTAGAATTGGAGGGTGAACCTTCACTTCTAATCCTGCTACGAAATATCGATTTTCATGCAAAAAATCCAAAATAAAGTTTAAGTCAATCAAGTAAACGAGTATCCGTATGCGTTAAGTTAGGGAAGGTTAAGACAATGTCTCGCATATGGATAGCAAGTAGGTATTTTGTGTTATAATTTAATAAGTAATGATTTCCTATCCACAGTGAGTGAGAGATCATTTATCCATTGTGTTTGTGTCCACACACAGTTGTGTGTTGTGTAGGCTGATGTGGCACTCCCAGCCCATATCATTGAATAAATAATCTCCTCTCCTACCCACCATAGTAAGAGATCATTACTCATAATTTAATTAAGACTTTGTCTCCCTTTTGTTATCTTCCGCTCTCCTCGTATATGTAGGGAAAAGGTAGGGTATGTAAGGAATTGAGGTATACATGCACAATGGAATTAAATGCTCAATTCCTATAAGCCGGATCAACCTCGTACTTAGAGAGAATTAGTGATAGAATATTACCTTTGATGAATGTCTTGAATCTGATTCTCTACGATTAGTTGGAGGTGCGATCTTCAATACCACGAGATGTCCGGATGTCCGACCTCAATGGTGATCCACACAAAGAAGAACGGTCTGAACTCCACAATCAAGAAACGGATGAAAGCGGAATTTTGGGAGAAGTTGATTGGATTGTCTTTGCTTGTGCTAGCAAGTAATTAAAGATCAACTCACTTAACCATAATACGTTGCGCCTATGTATTTATAGGCGGGGCTAACCCTAGCCCTAGTTCTAGTCCAACTAGAACTCATCAACAATCAGGCCCGATTAAATAATCTTATTAATTAATATGGCCCAATGAGTAATTAAGTCCGACCCAACTAATTGGACCTTGGACATTAATTCTTACAATCTCCCACTTGGACAAGGTCCAACTCCAGATGCTCAATTCTCGCCTTATGTGTGTGACCCATTAGGTTCCCATTCACGATGGCAAACGCAGTGATATTCTCATCGATTCACCGAGATCGATCAATTCACGTCGCCGTCAAGATTGACATCTAGCAATGTGTCAAGGCAATCCATGTGAAGGAAAATGTCATGTGGTATGACGTAACCAATATATGTGCGATTACTGTGGAAATATAATCCTTCATCAATATAACCCAATTGGTTAAGAGATATGGATCAGCGTCAATCTCATTTCAACCAATTATGTTATTCACCTCAACTCTTCGTTGATTTAATCTAGTTATGATTGAAACATTTTCAACTCATAACTCCACCCCGGCCGAGGAAATTTATATCAACTTAAGTGGGCAAAATGCAGGTTATAATCTCCTACTTTCCAGGAGTGACGAATCCTCATATTGGACATTCACAACCTTCATATGATTCTCACTATACCCGTACGACGTCTTCCTAGTGACTCAAATCTTCGAGCCCCATCAAACGCTCGCCAAAGTACAGTGGTCCTCATATAAGATTCTATGATGTCCTCAAGTCAAAGGACCAAATCCACAACCGCGCATTAGAGATTTACCACTGACGCTTGGATAGTTATCCATGTGGAATCTCTAGGCGGATCATCCAATGTCATGTTCTCATAACAATGCATTCATGTGTTCATTCAGATGTCCCTCTACATCTTAGCTCGTGAGATCAGCTACTTTCTTTAAAAGAAATGCAACACATGCTAGTCTATCCGCAATAATGATATCCGTATCTCATTATTACTATGACTAGGGATATTTCAAGAATAAGTTATTTATAACTTGTATCTCACAATCACAACATCTTGTGATTAACAAGTTACTATGAACTTTTCTTCGGACTCTATTATTTTAAATAACAATAATAAAATTTAAATAATAATAGATCTGCCATTAAAAATGTAGACAAAATATTTAATTAATAAAATTATTCATACACTTCGATGTCTAACAAAGAGTATATAAATCGTCTCATACAAACTAGATCCAATCACTCATGTATCTAATACCAATAGATTTAGCATGACTATCATGCTTGTGCTGGGACAACGGCTTTGTCAAAGGATCTGCTACATTGTCATCAGTTGGGACTCTTTCTATCTTTATGTCATTTCTCAGGATTATCTCCCTAATGAGATGATATCGCCTCAATATATGCTTGGATCGTTGATGAGACCTGGGTTCCTTCGCTTGTGCGATGGCTCCATTGTTATCGCAATACAAAGATATTGGATCAACAATGCTAGGAACTACTCCAAGTTCTGAAATGAACTTCTTGATCCAGACCGCTTCCTTTGCTGCTTCTGAAGCAGCTATATATTCGGCTTCTGTAGTTGAATCAGCAGTCGTTTCTTGTTTGGAACTTTTCCAACTGACTGCACCACCATTTAGAGTAAATACATATCCAGATTGAGATTTGCTATCATCTTTATCAGACTGAAAGCTAGCATCGGCATAACCTTGAACTCTAAGTTCATTTCCTCCATACACCAAGAACATGTCCTTAGTCCTTCTCAAGTACTTAAGGATGTTCTTGACTGCGATCCAATGTTTCTCGCCAGGGTTCGCTTGGAACCTGCTTGTGACACTCAAAGCATATGAAACATCTGGTCGAGTACATAGCATGGCATACATGATAGATCCTATTGCTGATGCATAAGGAATTCTATCCATGCGATCCTTTTCAATTTGTGTCTTTGGACACATCTCTTTTGAGAGATAGATCCCATGCCCGATGGGACAGAGTCCTCTCTTGGACTCTTCCATGCTAAATCTTCTCAAGATTTTATCTATGTATGTAGATTGAGATAGGCCAAGCATTCTTTTAGATCTATCTCTATAGATCTTTATTCCGAGAATGTACGCTGCCTCTCCCATATCTTTCATGGAGAAGTTTTTGGATAACCACAATTTTACTGATTTTAGCATTGGGACATCGTTTCCTAGTAATAGTATGTCATCCACATACAAAATTAGAAATACGACTTTACTCCCACTAACCTTTTTATACACACATGGTTCATCTTCATTTTGATAAAATCAAACATTTTGATTGTCTCATCAAAACGAAGATTCCGACTTCGAGAGCTTGCTTTAATCCATATATGGATTTATGTAGCTTGCATATCTTGTTTGGCTCTGTAGATTCAAAACCTTCTGGTTGTGTCATGTACACATCCTCACTAAGATTTCCATTAAGGAATGCGGTTTTAACATCCATTTGCCATATCTCATAGTCATAATATGCCGCTATTGCAAGCAGAATCCGAATTGATTTAGACATGGCTACTGGTGAGAAAGTTTCGTCAAAGTCAATTCCTTGTCTTTGCTTGTAACCCTTCGCAACCAATCTTGCCTTGTAAGTATGAACATTACCATCCATGTCGACCTTTTTCTTGTAAACCCATTTACAGCCTATTGGTTTTACCCCTTCAGGCGGGTCAATCAAGGTCCAAACCTTGTTTTCATACATGGAGTTCATTTCGGATTCCATGGCTTCCTCCATCTCTTTGAGTCAACATTTGACTTCGATTCTGCGTAAGTAGTGGGTTCATCTTCCTCGATTAGCAATGCATCATTGGTAATTAAGAGATCGTATCTCCTAGGAGGACGAATGACCCTACTCGACTTACGGAGAGCTGCTGTGTCCTCGGGGACTAATGATTCCCCACTTCCAATATGTGCCTCATCAAATGCAGGCTCAACTATTGGCTCATCTAATTGGTCTATATTTGTGGTTTCTTGAACCTCTTCAAGATCTACTTTGCTCCCACTGGTCTCTCTTAGAATGAACTCTTTCTCTAAAATACAACATATTTCGATCGATGACTTTCATCTCGATGGGATTGTAGAAATAGTATCCAGCAGCTTTTTTGGATACCCCACAAATAAGCATTTATCGATTTAGCTCCTAGCTTATCTGATTCTACTGGCGCTTCACATAAGCGTCGCAGCCCCAAACTTTCATGTATGAAAGATCGGGTCTTTTTCCTTTCCATAACTCGTATGGAGTTTTATCGACCGATTTAGATGGGACACGATTTAGTGTGTGACATGCGATGTTAAGTGCATATCCCCAAAACGATTTTGGAAGAATCACATGCGACTCGTCATTGATCGCACCATATCTAGTAAGGTGCGGTTTCTCCTTTCGATACACCATTTAGTTGTGGTGTATACGGTGGAGTCCATCGCGAGAGAATCCCATTCTCTTTTAGATAGTTTAAAACTCACCCTTCAAATATTCTCCACCTCGATCAGATCTAAGTGTTAGAATATTTTTCCTGGTTTGCCTTTCTACTTCTTGCTTGAATTCTTTGAACTTTTCAAAGGCTTCATGCTTGAATTTCATCAAATAGATGAAACCATATCTAGAATGGTCATCTGTGAATGTGATGAAGTAAGAAAAGCCACCTCTAGCATCTCAGAGACATTGGTCCACATACATCAGTATGTACGAGTCCCAAAACGTCTGCAGCCCTGACTCCTTTTCCAGTAAATGGGGTCTTGGTCATTTTGCCCATCAGGCATGACTCACATCTATCAAATGATTCATAATCATTTGAATCCAAGTATCCATCTTTATGTAACTTGGTGATGCGTTTTCATTTATATGACCCGATGCTGCAATGCCAAAGGTATGAGTTGTTAACCTTATTGCCTTTATGCCTTTTCTTTGTCTATACTCATTATAGGACATTCCAAGTCTAGAATATAGATGCCATTAAAAAATTCCCACATCCATAAAACACATCATCAAGATATAAAGAACAACGTTTATCCTTAATCTTAATGAAAAACTTATCCATGTTCAAACATGAAATAGAAATGATGTTCTTAGTAATAGCAGGAATGTAATAGCAGTCTCTTAATTCTAAAACAAGGCCCGAAGGCAACGATAAAAAGTATGTTCCTACAGCCAAGGCAGCAACTCTTGCTCCATTCCCAACGCGTAGGTCTACTTCTCCCTTTGCGCGATAATCTCACCGTTCTTTAGCCCCTGCATATTTGTGCAAATATGAGATCCACATCCCGGTATCTAATACCCAAGAAGTCAAGGAGTAGATAAATTAATTTCAATGAAAAGATACCAAGTAGAAGCCTCGGTGAGACTTCTTTCCCTTCAAGGTAGCGAGGTATGCCTTGCGGTTCCTCTTCCAATGTCCTTTGTTTCCACAAAGAAAACAAGGATCATCGACTTGGATTTTGTCTTGTCTCGCTTTGACTGCTTTTTCAATGATTTGGCCTTCTTGGATCCTTTACGAAAGGTCCTTTTGATTTCCTCTTAGTGCCCTTAGATGTATCAATAGCCAAAATTTGACCCTTCCTTTGCTTATATTGGGCTCAACGGTCTTTAGCATGTTCAAAGAACTCGACGGTGGTACATTGAATCTTATTCATGTTGAAGTTCATGATGAACTATGAAAAGCTATCGAGACGGGGACTGTAGAACCAAGTCAATACTCACTCGTGGTCCATGGCATAACCCAATTGGTTTATTTTTCAATATAACCAATCATTTTCGATACATGAGCACCGATCAAGATCCTTCCTCGCCATCATACATCTCAGATAACTTTTGGATGTCTCATACCGCTTCGATGCGATCTTGTTCATCATACAACTCTTTGAGATGAATTATAATGGTATAAGCATCCATACCCTCGTCTTTGCTTTTGTAACTTTCGGTGACATAGCCGCAAGCATCACACATGTTGCGATATTTTCGTCATCGCCGTGTTTATTATAAGCTGCACTTCCTCCTGCGTAGCCTCCTCGATGAGGAGCTTCCGCATAGGTTGCTCAACGACATATCCAATTTTTTCATGCTTGAGAACAATTCTCAAATTGCGGTGCCAATCCGAAAAATTTGGCCTTGGTAAGTTTGTTGGCATCCAATATGCCTCTCAAATTCATGTGGTTACTCATGATTCAATCTTGAAAATAACAAGACGTAAAATTAATTAAATATAGAAAATTAATTTAATTATGGACTTGTATTAAATTAATTGTACTCCCATTTTTTAAATTGAATTAATGACCCTCAAACATTAATCAATAGAATCGGTCAGATTCCCAGTGGGCTAGGATCCCTTTGTTTTATTAGAACCTTGAGCGACTCAACAAGCCCTAATAAAACATCCGGTGATACTCTATCAATCACATCTCCATGTGACTCCTAGATCATCAAGTAGACAACTTATTGTCGTACACATCTTATGTATTTTACTTGATTGTGCCCTAAAATTTTATTTCCTTGAGCGACTCAACAAAAATAAAATTCTAGTTAAATTCGACCCATTGTTCAGAAACATCGAATGTTTCATAGTGATAAACATATCTACGAGCGCGCAGCCTTGAGCGACTCAACAAACTGACATCGATAATAGACTCTGATTTTTCACTATAACAATGGAAGGCACGTTGTATTAACCATTTAATACGAATTTAATATTTTGATAAAGAGGGGTTTGTCTCATCACATTTATGTATATTAACCAACATTCAACATGCAATCAATCATACATAATAATAAGCGTGGATGATTATGGACTTTATCTATCTAATCTTCTTGAGCCAAAAAAGATTAGTTGGTCAATCCCTAAGGGGCGTTGCATTCGTTCATCGAATGCTAAATGCAATCATCTCCATCTTCTGCGCAACAACTTTGTATCCTATACTAGTTGGCACGCGGTTCACGATCAATGGACACGCAGCCCATAATAAATAAATAACTCGAAAATCTAATTAAATAAATAATAGGCTCATGGTCCATTTAATTAAATAATAGGCTCATGCAGCCCAACCAATAAGCAATGAAATAATTAACCATTCAACCAATCACATGGGTCGAGTCCATAATCATCCACTAAACATCCATTTTAATATCTAATATTAAAATATATTAATTTCTAAATTTGCGGCTTTGACAAGATAAGTCTAAACCTTTTAGACATTTTGGAGCAGACTAGACGGAATTAAATAATTAATCTAATTAATTAATTAATTTTTCAATAATAAAACTAATCAATTAATCAAATTAATCAATTAATTTTATTCATAAAGGGATTTTTCAAAAATTGTTTTATCTCCCAATTTAAAGTCATATCCTAAATTGAAGATAAAATTTGTATAGGGTCAAAATTGTAATTTTATAAGGTAACGTCAAAATTTAATCCGATCAAAATTTCAAATTATTATTTAATCTTGAATATTTGGCCTAATTAAAAATTAAATAATTACAATTTTTTAAAATTTTAAAATTACATTTAGGACCCTTTTTCTTAGAAAATAAAATTTGAGGACTTAATGTGTAGTTTCTTAAATTTCACAACAAATTTTTAAAATTTTAAAACAAGGTCCTTTAACGCAATTTCGAAATTGCATAGTGACCCTTTTCTCGAATTTTAAAGCGGTGGCCTTCTCATGCAATTTCGAAAATTGCATCGGAGGCTCTTTACTTCCCTTTTGAAATTAGGGGCTTCCCATGCAATTTCCAAAATTGCATGGGAAGCCCTCTTCCTGTAAACACAAAACGCAGAAACCCTTTAGGGGTTTACGCAAAAGCAGCGCCGTTTGTGACGGCCGCTAATCCATTTTCCACCGCGGCGGTGGTCGGCCGGTGTCCAACACCGGCGGCCACCGCCGGTTATCGAATAATGACTTTTGTCATTGTTCGATATCGCTTCCCATGGCCATTGCTATAAGCAACGGCGCATGAGCGATTACCGCCATGAAATCAACGGCAGCGATTTCATGGCGGTGGTCCGCTGGTCGTGCTTCCAAAGCACTGCCATATGGATTGAATTTACGGGTAGTTAATTGGTTCCCAAATAAACCCAAAACAATTTCATTCATTTTTCAAAAATTCATAATTTTATTTTTACAATCAAAACTCAAATCAAATTAATATGCCAATAACGATTATTGTTCAATTCATTAAAACATTCTAACGAACTCTAACAAGTAACAAGGTGAGCTCGATACCACCGTAAGGAATTGAGGTATACATGCACGTGAAATTAAATGCTCAATTCCTATAAGCCCTGGATCAACCTCGTACTTAGAGAGAATTCATGATAGAATATTACCTTTGATGAATGTCTTGAATCGATTCTCCCGATTAGTTGGAGGTGAGATCTTCAATACCACAATTGTCCGGATGTCCGACCTCCAATGGTGATCCACACAAAGAAGAACAGATCTAAACTCCACAATCGAGAACGGATAAAAGCGAATTTTGGGAGAAGTTGATTGAATTGTCTTTGCTTGTGCTAGCAAGTAATTAAAGATCAACTCACTTAACCATAATGCGTTATGCCTATGTATTTATAGGCGGGCTAACCCCAAACCCTAGTTCTAGTCCAACTAGAACTCATCAACAATCGAGCCGATTAAATAATCTTATTAATTAATATGGCCCAATGAGTAATTAAGTCCGACCCAACTAATTGGACCTTGGACATTAATTCTTACAGGGTAGTCCAACAATTGTAATTGTAATAAGGAAATTGGCGCAAATGGTCCCTAACGTATCATGTTAGTGCGCAAATGGTCCCTAACCTTTCATTTTTGGCGCAATGGTCCCTAACCTATCCATTTAGGTGCGGAAATGGTCCTTGTGGACGGATTCCGTTAAAAATCCGTTAAGTAACCTTTCATTTTGGTGCGCAAATGGTCCCTAGCAATGTTTTTGTCTTTATTTGTGGGGGTAAAATTGTCAAGTTATATCTTTCTTTCAATTGGCGCAAATGGTCCCTAACCTTTACCTTTTTACAAGCAAATGGTCCCTAACCTATAATTATATTTTGGTGCACAATTAATTCTTATTTGATGAAAAAGACAAAAATATATTTACTTTTAATTAAAAAAAAATTGCAATTGGACTCTAACCTTTAAAAAAAGTAAAATGAGTCGATACTTTAATTTTTATTAAAAAAATTAAATGAAAAACTAACAAATTGACAATATACTAAATTATTTTGTATATTTTATGAACTATTATAAAATAACTAAAATTGAAATCATAATTATCAACAGTGTGCTAATTAAAATTATTTTATTGTTATTAAGTAATCATATTATTTAAAATTTAAAATTTAATTTTATCATCACAAAATAAAAGGAAAAATAAATTTGTCACAAATAAAAATTTTAATTATGCCCAAATCAACTCGATTTTATCACGATCTTATATTCTTTGGGTCAATCCAACCCATTTTGAGCCACAAAAAACCGGACCATTCTTATTTTAAAATTTAATTTATTTTAAATTTAAAAATAAAAAAGGTTTTCACCACCCACCACCACCACCACCACCACCACCCCACCCCACCCCACCCCACAAAACCGGGCCCAGGAAGGGAGGAGAAAGCGAAACCGGGAGAGTTTCGCGTGATTAGAGAGAGAAATCCCCTGACCGGCTGCGGAATCGGCGGCGAATAGGGGGATTTCTCCCCTGTCGCTGCGACAGCGGCAAACCAGGGGGATTTCTCCCCGACGGTTTCGTGACGGGAGGGAGGATTTCCCCTCCCGGTCGCCGTCGACGACGACGGAGGGAGGGAGAAATCCCTCCCTTCCTGGTGCGGTTTTGTGTTGTGGGTGGGGTGGGGGGGTGGTGGGGGTGGTGGTGGGGTGGGTGAAATCTTTTTTTTTAATTTTAAATTCAAAAATAAATTAAATTTTAAAATAAGAATGGTCCATTCATGTTGTGGCTCAAAAGTGATTGGATTGACCCAAAGAATATGAGATCGTATAAAATCGAGTTGAGTTGAGCATAATTAAAATTTTTATTTGTGACAAATTTATTTTTCCTTTTATTTTGTGATGTTAAAATTAAATTTTAAATTTTAAATAATATGATTACTTAATAACAATAAAATAATTTTAATTAGCACACTCGTTAATAATTATGATTTCAATTTTAGTTATTTTATAATAGTTCATAAAATATACAAGATAATTTAGTATATTGTCAATTTGTTAGTTTTTCTTTAATTTTTTTAATAAAAATTAAAAGTATCGACTCATTTTTACTTTTTTTAAAGGTTAGGAATCCAATTGCAATTTTTTTTAATTAAAAGTAAAAATATTTTTTTTTTTTCATCAAATAAGAATTAATCACAAGCACTCAAAATATAATTATAGGTTAGGGGCAATTCTTTAAAAAAAAAAAGTAAAGGTGAGGGACCATTCTGCGCCAATCGAAAGAAAAGATATAACTCGACAATTTTACCCCACAAATAAAGACAAAAACATTGTTGAGGACCATTCTGCACCAAAACGAAAGGTTGCTTAACTGATTTTTAACGGAATCAATCCGTCGCGAGCGACCATTTCACACCTAAATGAATAGGTTAGGGACCATTGCGCCAAAAATGAAAGGTTAGGGACCATTTGCACACTAACATGATACGTTAGGACCATTTGCGCCAATTTCCTTGTAATAATCACCTCACAAACTAGCTTGATGACCGAACCACTCCCCATGTTAATAAATAATAGTGCTCAGACGCATCCAGGGAGTAGAGTGGAAGGGGAAGAAAGAAGGGATTTTGGTACCCAATAACAGTTACTTACCAGTGCCAAAGCAGCATCATCTCTCCTCGTATCCTCAGGCGTCACAGTTTCCCTTCAAGTTTCGGTTCCAAGCAAAGATAAAGCACATCATTTCTGAAAGCTCAAAAATCGTATGGCTTCGAGGACCCCTTACAGCCGAAGAAGAAAACTAGCTCTGACGCACAAGCTTCACAATATCGCTGAAGAAAATATTTGGCAAATTCCACCACTTCCATGGGGTTATACAGGAGTTTTCCAAGCCTTACCCTGTTCTTCCTATTCTTAAGCCCAATGCCCTGCTGAATGGCTTTCCTTTACAAATACATAGTTCGAATTCCTGTAAACCCACAGCTTTTATTTATTTTTGTTTACACAACTTAAAAATTCAATTCTTATAATTCATTAAAAAAAAAAAAAAAAAAAAAAAACTTACCAAACAAGCACTAATAGACTCACTGACTCAGGAGAAATGGGTGAATTAAGATTTCAGAGTCAATCTCATGGGTGAATTAAACCAAAACTCTTGCTAAAATTATTTAAAACTCATTGTGACTTTAATAATATAGGAATCTTTCAGCCTCTCCTCCTACTTCAATAAATTTGACAAACTTCTATACTCACTCTGATAGTTCTCTAGATGTAATGTAAAAACAATAGATAACGCAATTAATTTTATTTCACGAATTTACAATACATTTGATCTCAATTACAATTATAGGACACCCTCAAATACACCATTTTATCACACCAAATCACAAAACATGAAACACTTTATTCATAAATGGAATGACTAATCATATCAACCAGAGATCTTAATGGACTTAACATCAGGCTTCTTCACTTCTTCCTTAGGCACTGTCACAGTGAGCAGTCACAGTGAGCACACCATTTTCCATGCTAGCCTTAACCTGATCCGTCTTGGCATTTTCTGGAAGCCGGAACCGGCGAAGGAACTTGCCACTGCTTCTCTCCACGCGATGCCACTTATCGTTCTTCTCCTCTTGCTCTTTGCTCCGCTCTCCACTTATCTGAAGCACTCCGCCTTCTTCAACCTCCACCTTAACCTCTTCCTTCTTCAGCCCGGGAAGATCAGCCTTGAAAACGTGGGCTCTGGCAAATGCAGAAGTTTAGCAGGCGGAGCTTGGGACATTAGCTACCGTGCTTGAGAAAGGGAACCCCTCAAAAGGATCCCAAATGTCAAGAGAGAATGGATCGAAAACGTTGCTTCGTCGGTTACTAAAGAAGCTTGGAATCAGAGACATTTTTCTTCAGGATTTTCTCAGATATTAGAATTGCAAGATTATTTTCTTGTGATTGTTTTCTCGAATCTGATATAACGTAAGTCAACTAGAGTTGCGTGTTATATATATAGGAAGAATATGACGATATTCCAGAACTTTCGTGGCTTTTCTTGAAAAGAAAATGATAATCAAGAACATTTTCTAGAAAAATGAGAATTTTCCATAAATTTCTATACTGTTTAGTTGTGGGCGAATTATTTTTCCAATTGGATACATGCTGATTATGTTAAATAAATAACAATTATTCTTTCAGCAAAAATAGTATACTTTATAATGTCTTTCCTTCAAAGTTTAGATTTCATCACAGTTTAATGGTATTTTTTTTATGTATTTAAAATGGCGATCATTGTAAAAATCTTCTTTATATATCTTGTAAAACATTAATCTATAGTTGATGAGAAAAAGTTATTTAAAAGTAATTTTTAAAAGGTTAATTTCATTAACGAAGTTACAAAATTTCGGCGTCGGTCACTAAAGCATACTAATGCATTTACTGACGTTCACTCTGTTAAATTTTCAACATGAATTTATGATGTGTCACTGTTAAGTGTCTACGTGGCACACAACCGGTCAACATTTAGCAAAAATTAACGTAAAATAGATTTAATGTACTAATAATAATAAATTTAAACCACAAATGATGCACCTAAAATATGATGATTTAGCTACAATTTCTAAAAATATCTAAATCAAATTCCCAAACCATTTGCACAACCCGATTAATCCAACCAATTTTCGATTAATATATGATTTCCCTCTCTTATGCAAGAACCCTAATCTCCGCCCTAAAGTTTGACCAGTATATGCCGTCTTCAATACACAATGAACCTGCAATGGCATTTACAATACACAACGAACCTGCAATGGCATTTACAATCCACATCGAAATCATTTTCCATTTCAAAATGCCACCCAAAACACTAGATGACAGACGGAAAATCTCAACCGAGCATGGAAAATCAAGACACTATCTGTTAAAATTTCGGTTGTTGAGAGTATTTGGGACTAGGGTTCTTGCATAAGATGGAAAAAACATTGATAAATTGTATTTAGAATGGATTAATTGGGTATTTTAGCAATTGAGGGAAAATTTAGGGTTTTGGGAAGGATTTTGGAGGGGAGAATTAGGTTTGAAAGGATGGAGAATTGGAGATCCTAAATTCAAGTTAGAAAATTGCGGATAGGAGAATATTTTAGGTGCATTTTTTGTGATCCCGATTCATTGTTCTTAGTACATTAAGTCTACGTTGCGTCAATTGTTGTCAAATATTGACCAATTGTGTGCCACGTGGGCACTTAATAGTGACACGTCATCAATTCACGTTTGAAATTTAACAGAGTGGTCGTCGGTGAAAACGTTAGTATACTTCAGTGACCAGCGATGAAACTTTGTAACTTCAGTGACCATTTTTTAATTTCACCGAAACTTCAGTAACCGCCCGTAAAATTAACCCAATTTTTAAATTAGTGAACATGCTCCAAGTACTAGCTAGAATATTTTGAAATTGGTCAAGTAGACACGAAAGTGAGATCTTGTAACAAACTTCCACAATTTCTTGACAATATAGTGTGCCTGTTAAGATACTAATAAAAATTTTAAAATCATATCTATTCGTGAATACCATGGCTTACTTAGGATCTGGTATGGGGTGACGTTGATTGCATAAATTCAATTTAAGAGAATATACTAGCTAACTAATCATCATAAGTCTTCAGACTCTTTGCGTTGGTCATTGCGATCTGCTTCCATCATTCTCAATCTTTTTGCATAATGTGTCTCTAGTCATTACGAACATCTTGTTTTCTCTAATGTTGTGACGGTGTTAGACCTATGTAACATCCTAGATTTTTCTCGAAATTTTGAGAAATTTTTAGGAGCATTCTTGGAATTTTTATGAATTTTATTGGAAATATTGTTTTTTAAAAACATTTTCTTAGTTAAGAAGAAAAGAAATTATAATTGCAACTTTTACCCTAGGTCAACAACATAGTTACTGAAAATACATTATTATGATCAAGCTCCTGGTCCTCTTATAAATAGGAAATGACTCAGTTCATTTTGAAAAAGTTAAAAGCTAGCTCATTCTTCAGGAAAATATACTTTTATCCATTTTAAGCATTTTAAAATTCATAAAATTATAGAAAATGACCCCCAAGGGTCACTCCCTAAGGAGCGTCACCCTTTCCAACCCTGTTAGCCTGCCCCCCTCCACGTTTATCCTTTTTGGGTCGAGTCCAAACCCTGTCTACCACCTGGGTACCATTTTTGTGTCTTTAAACCCTCGTTGGCCCTGATTGAGGCTTATGAGTTGAAATAAGTTATATTATTGAGATTAATTAACAAAGAATTATGCTTTTTAAAATAGATCTAGACACCGTAACCAACAGTTAATGTAAGTATGATAATTTCAACTACAGTGGAAAATATTATGATGTGCAAGATATTTGTTAATGATAATATGTGGCAATTATATATTATTACTGTGGAACTTGGTAATCTCTTACGAGCATTGTTGGGAGCTGGT
The DNA here is from genome assembly GCA_023638005.1 of Forsythia suspensa. Lineage (NCBI taxonomy): Eukaryota > Viridiplantae > Streptophyta > Magnoliopsida > Lamiales > Oleaceae > Forsythia > Forsythia suspensa. The sequence continues at coordinate 28,582,671 of CM042674.1, read as the reverse complement.
CGATCTCCCTAACGAGATATATGCATTGACATTCATATTGAGCACATTGATATTGTGATAAATGTGAACCCGCATAGTGTACATTTGACATATTGAGCACATGGCGGCATAACTATCGCTTGTAAAGAAAATCTTTATGACTATATATCGGATGTGAGTATTACCTTTTGCTTCGTTGTTTAATTTAAATGGTATCGAGACTATGCTTAAATATTTTATGAAGTAAGGATATTATAGTTTAAGTGGTATTAGAGCCTAGGTTATAATAACATCATGTAGACTTGACGCGTATGGTTATCGATCGGAGAAAGAATCAAAGACGCCGGTATGTATCTTATTGGTTTTATTAAGTCATGTGAACATAATGTGATTTAATTTTATATATTACTTGTTTGATGGTTAATGCATCTAGTTATACATAGAAATTACAATCATAAATAATTATTTGGTAAGTTGAATTTCATGGATGAAATTTCTTTAAGGATGAGAGATGTAACGCCTCTGTGTTTTTCCCGTAATTTTTAGGAGCTTTATGGGAATTTTTAGAGATTTTATTGGAAATATTGTTTTTAAAAAAGTTTTTTTAGTTAAGAAGAAAATAAAATCTAATTGCAACTTTTACCCTAGTTCTTTAAAAATAAATTATTATGGGTCAAACCCCTACTCTCTCCTATAAATAGGAAAGAGCTGAGTTCATTTTGAAAAAATTAGAAGTTAACTCATTCTTCGAAAAATGTACTTTATCATTTTTAAACATTTTTAATTTTATAAAATTATAGAAAATTACCCCAAAGGGTCGACCCTCCCAAAGGGGCCTCCCAAGGGTCATCTCCCAGGGGCACTCTCTTTCCAAGCATGTTAGCCAAGCCCCTCTCCCTTTATACTTTTTGGGCCGACTCTTAACTTTTTATACCTCTTGGGCCTCTTTTTTTTAGTCGTTAAACCATCGTTGGCACTAGTTGAGGCTTATGAGTCAAAATAAGTTATGTTGTTGAGATTAACTAACAAAGAATTATGTTCTTTAAAATAGATCCAAATGCCGTAACCAACAATTAATATAAGTATAATGGTTTCAACTACAATGCAAAATACTATGATATGCAAGATATTTGTTAATGATAATCTGTGACGATTATATGTTATTATTGTAGAACTTGGTGATCTTTTTATGAGCATTGTTCGGAGCCGGTCGATCTCTCTAACATGAGATATATGCATTAGCATTCATATTGAGCACATTGATATTGTAATTAGTGTGAATCCTATTATAGTTTATTGTACTTGACTTCGCTCTGGATATATACACTTGCTGGAGGCCCCCAACGGTCATTTAGGGTGGCTGACGAAAGCGTGTTGAAGGTCTTGAGCCGGGAGGTACGAGGGGTTTCGTAGGTCCCTTGGTGGCCCCGAATTATGTAGCGATATGTCAAGCACCGTATATGGTAGGCCAGGCTTAAATATTATATTGTATTCCTATCGGTGTAGCCTCTTGAGTCGTACATAAGACCATGACGGATGCACGAGACATTAGTAGATGGTGTGAGCTTATTATCGGCTATATTGTGATTGAGCTCATACGGTGCACTATAATGTAGGATTTGGGTGATATTGTTATATACCTTTGATAAATGTGAACCCGTTTAAAAATGGTAGTTGTCACGTTCAATTCATTATTATTGACATATTCTTTTGTTCTTTTGATATTGTAAATATTTTTTGTGGTGTCATACTATTAGTTGTAAAGAAAAATCATTTTGACTAGACTTTGATCATCGGATATATACATTTTGTTCGTATTTCTCGAACATGTCCTTGGTGGCCTCTTGCTCATCCAAAAGAACATATGCTAAGGCATCGTTAGATTATTCCTATTAAATAACTAAATCAACCATGACTAAAATTGCAATTACACACACTCACACACACACACACACACACACACACACACGAAAAATAGAAATCATACGAAGGTGATAAAGGTTTGAAGTAGCGCGAAATAATTTTTACTATTTTAGATAATATGTATATTAGCGAGCCCTCGATAAAAAAATTTCAACGGCTTCCTAAGGGCTCAAAATTTAAGTGAAAACTATTTACTCTATTATTTTAATTTCACGTTACTATTCGACAACTCATTTCAAATAATTATTCTTATATGCTGGGTGGTGTATTCATATTGCCCTAACATCACGATCGATTTAGAATTAAAGAACTTGAAATTTTGAAATATTTTTTTTGGAAAATTGAGGCAGCTCATTCAAAACAAGGAATCTACATATTGCAATGAAAGTACTCAATAGATATTTTGGATGATATGGGATTTGTTGGAGCAACCCCAGTCACTTTTTCCATGGAGCAAAATTTGAATATGGAAATCGTTCCACATATGTCAAATTCTTGGGTAGGAGGAACGATCCCCTATATATGACATAGGTTGGAATAGCATGAGTCACTTTTCCCATGGAGCAAAATTTGAAACTTTTAGACACCAGAGGTGAAAATTTGAAATTTAAATACCCATTTTTTCTCACTTTCACCTTTTTATTATATATATATATATATATATAATGCATTATATATTATATATATATATATATATGGAGATCATTCCACATATGTCAAATTCATGGGTAGGAGGAATGGTCCCCCTAAATATGACATATGTTGGAATAACCCAGTCACTTTTCCTATAGAGCAAAATTTGAAACCTTTAGGGACCAGATGTGAAAATTTGAATTTAAAACACTCATTTTCTCTAACTCTCACCTTGAATATATATATATATATATATATATATATATAGAGAGAGAGAGAGAGAGAGAGAGTTCCACGTATGTCAAATTCATGGGTAAGAGGAACGATCTCCTATATATGACATATGTTGGAGCAGCTCTAGTCCTCACTTTAATCTAATCTAATGGTCTATATATATAGTTTCTTCTTCTCTTTTGAATAATGTTCTTTTCGTCTCTCCATTTTCCTCTGTTGCTGTGTACATTTTATTGCTTCATTTCCTATCGTATATACAACATATATTGAATATTAATAGATGAAATTATAGCCAACATCAGTCATAAGTGCATGGGAATCTTTTTTTTTTTCACAAATTTCTCAAAGTTAAGTGCAAGCGGTCGTTGGCACTCGACTTTGTGTGACTTCGCCCCAGACCATTGAGGTTTACATTATTCTCATCACGCCAAACCCTCATTACCATGAAAGCTTCAACATTACGATTAATTGGAACTAAACTTTTATTCAAATCTCCAACACAAGTCTCGAGATTCATCTTGTATATCCACTTAGCTAAGTCAAAGGCAAAGTTTTGATAAAACTTGTGAATACTCGGAGTCATGTTAAAATATAATCTATTAACTGAGAGTAAACACTTTTAATACTTGGAAGTCATTTTCAATAGTTTGGAAGTGATTATAATCAACCAATTTCCCAAACACCATAAGCACTTACGAAATATTGATATGACGTTTTATTGTGTATGTCAGTAAACCATCCAGAGATATTTATCAAAGCTATTTACTATTACAATTTCGTCCTCAAATTTCTATGGAAAATTACCACATTGCCACCCGATTAACCGTTAGCTACCTACCCGATATCAATGTGAACCACTTGCAAACTACAGTTGCCTTTGGTTTTCTCCTTTTCCTCAATCACTTTTCCTCAGCCAACTTTTTTTTCCGACCCATTCCATTCATCTACTGCCAGAGATCTGTGTATTCCGTTCAAAGATCTTTCGTCGACTTTAGAGAAAAGGTAATGATCTATTTTTCTTAACCGTGATCGAACGATTTTATTCTTTTTATTTTTTTCGCTACTTCAATTTTTTCTCTTGCTCCAGTATTCCATCTTCCTCATTCGTAGGTTTTAGGTTTGGACATGCATTTTTGGAGGGTTTTTTTTCCGTAGTTGAACGTAACCCACTTAGCACAAACCTTATTGTTGATTTTTTTTTTTCAAATTTATGATCTGCTATGTCTCTTGATCTCAGTTTCTCAACTGTTTTCTCACCCTATGCTTACATATGTCTCCATCATTCCTTACTATAACTACGTTGATAGCCTTCTGTTGAACTGGAATATTGTCTGTAGCTCTTTCAGATATGAACAACCATGGTTGTTCATCATCCAGTTCCGGTAGAGGTCAGAAATCCCACGGCCGACCTCCGTCCTGAACAAGTACGCATTAAAATCCTAAGGCCAAGGGAATTTTTATCCACCTATGCGAGGAATAGATTATTGCCAACCGTCGTCCAGGGGACACACTCCACTCTGGAAGGATGAAAAAATATCGTAGATAAATTCTACGCTCATACGGGGAGAAATTACGCCAAGACACAATTCTAAAGCTAGTGCGACGCTATGAACGCTGAATATGTGACGTTTAATGAATTGATGCACAGAGACAGGGATTAGGATCAACCTGGTTATGAACACTATTGACACCCCGACCAAGTGGTGGGATCGCGAAATTAAAGTAAACAATGATTACACATTACTGTGCTAATTGCTGCCTTTAATTGGGTTATTTAGGTATAAAAAACACATGTACAAAATCTGTTTGCTGACCATATGCTAAGTTCACAATGCAAAACAAATGCTTACAATTTGATGAAGTTGTAGTCCTCGAACGTGCATTGTTTTGTGGTGCTATTATTTTTCATCCTTTATGAAATTTTGCATTCCCAAATTGATGTACATAAATCGTGGTTTGAAGATTGATATTTGATTGCACCCCTGCCTCAGATTGTTACCTACCAAATGAATATTTGACTCCATAAAATGATAATGTTGGTGCATACCATTGAATCATATTTCATTATTTCCCTGCCATTTGTTTTCGTGTCCGTATATGGTGACTTGCCTAATTGAGAAATGAAAGATATGGGAACTAGCATCATCAACAAGATACAAACTCTATGGCTTACGTCTTGGTTATGAAAAAATTGTCATGTGCTTCTTTAATAATGATCATACCATTTATATGTCTGCTATCCATCATTCAATATATAGGAGCACGAAAAGTACACAAAGTTCAGAGGTAGAGATGTTTCCATCTTTCAGCATGATTACCACAATATGTTCAGTGGCATTCTTGTAATCAATTTTATCGCACGCTGTAACATTGATTCTCACAAGCTAGTGGCACTGAGATAAGATTTGGACAAGAGAGACTCAATGACTACAGAGACTTAGAGCCCAACGAGACCGAGGAAAGTGGCTAGAGTGACGGGCCGACGCATGATGACGACATGCCACGTAGTACCAACAATAATGGATTCGAGCAGTCCACGTCCAGAGAGAAGCAGAAATCGACGTGAGGTTCAATAGGACCAAAGAAAAAGAAATTAGGGTTGGAGTTGATGTATAAAACATAAACATAAACACATGCCCGAAGATCCCGTCTATTTCGGAGTGCATGGATATGGTCGACCGTATTGACGTGATCGAGAAAGGAACTCCATTGTACTTCTTCGTAATGGATTACATATCCACATAAACGAATCGTGAAGTATTTATACACTTGTCAATGCCAGAATTGAAGTTTGGAATGCTACAATATAAGTTCTACGCACCTCGCAGCTGAAGGGAACTCATGCATACCAAAACTTTTTATTTATTTGGATTCAAATATAAGTCTTGTACATTTAGCAAACAATTTGACTTATGTTTTTTTTTAATATTCGGCTAGAACTATGTGGGCATCAATGTTTGAATTTTGTACTACTAATTTGTTATTCGTAGCTTATTTGCTGTGGAAAACTGGAAACAATTTGCAATACAATAAAAACAAAAACAAAAACAAAAAATCAAATGAGTATTACAAAATGGAACAGAGAAAACAGGTATAATAGTTTGCACGGTCAATAAAGTGGAACATTATCTTGGTATAATGTACCAAATATCAACTCAAAATCATATATGGAATGTGACACAAAATTTTGGTATTGTTATTTTTCATCCCTTAGTGGGGAATTCCTTGTTTTTATGTCTCCCGTTTTTTTAATGCATAAGGAACAATTCAACAATTGAGTACAAATAATACCGATTTGCAAAAAAACATTTACAATTGCGGGAATATATTCTCTGCAAATAAGTGGTAGCAAATGTCATCCATAAAGCAATAAATGTGAATCATTGCATAATAATAGTACAAAAAAATTCATATATCAACTTGAGTACTTTTTTGAAAGTGGTTAAAAATTTGCCTATATAAAGCGGGACCAGAAATTGTTAATACATTCTCTACAAATTGTATATCACAATATTTAAATCACCTTTCCACTTTCAGTTGATCAAAGTGCAAAATATATTCAATTTTGATACTTGCAGTATTATAGTCAAAAATTGGAATTGTGACAACAATAGTAGTTTTATTCCCACAACACTACAATTCTGTTTTTGCATTGTTATATTCATTAGTGAAATATTTACGCTCACTTGCTGCTAGGCACAAGTACATCGTCATAGTTGGGTCGCCACAAAAATGAGCTCAAACAGATAGATTACGCTAACGCCTGGTGGATGCTCTTTTGTCGACTTACGTGTGAGATTGTTCAGTGCTATTACACACGGTACATTGAAAGATGATCGTCATACATGTACAACCAAAATGGCGAACAGTTCAATCAGGAGTTGTTGCAGGCAAATGGCGACAGGTGTTATCGAGATTTTCGAATGATGCCGGACAACTTCATTAGGTTATGAAACTATCTACGAGGAACTTACACCTTGAAGTCAACCGACGGCGTCTCGATTTACGAAGCAATTGGTATTTTCATGTTCATCGTTGGACATGGGATTGAACACCGAGCTGCTGTGAACATCTTCGAGCACTCAAAAAAAAATAGTACATCGCCAATTCTACTGTGTTTTGCATGCCGCATTGCAGCTGTCGAAGGATATGATAAAACCACGACCGATAGGAGTGGGCATGGGTACGTTGGTTCGATTTTGGGCCCAACTTGAAACCGAATTGACCACTTTGATTTTGGTCATCCAAACCAACCCAAATTGCGAGAGTTAACCAACCCAAATTGAACAGACCAATCTTGGATCGGTTCTGTTTGAGTTAGGCGGTATGGGCTTGTATTTGTATTCAAATAAAAAAATTAAATCCCATTTCGAAGATATTTTTGGACTTGTTAATGTGTTCTACAAAAATAACAAATCAACATGTTAATTATAATCTTCTACATAATACATTTGCATCAAAATATGATAACAAATCCTATTATGATCCAACATTTTCAAATCAAACATGTTAAATATGATCTTATATATTTGCATCAAAATCTGTAACCTGGGAACATATTCAAGAGAAAAGCAATAGCCAACCAGCCAGCGTCGAAAAAGCAGTAGCTAGCCAGCCAACCTAGGACTTGGAATTGGGGCTTGAAGCTTAGTTGAAAAAAAAACAGCCAACGTCACCTTGGGGAAAAAATTAAGAGACGATGAACCCTAGGGCTTGAAGCTTCGTCGAAGTTGCACCAGCCTGCAGTCGTCTTGAGAGAGAGGGGGAGAGATGAAGAGACAATGAAATGGGTAAGAAAATGGCAAATTTGAATGCTAATTCGAGGGTAAACGTCTGAATCTGAATTGAATAGTGAAGTTTGGACTGAAATGTTAATTAAATTTGGGCTTTTGAAATGGGGACTTAAAGGCTTAATTTCTAGGCTTTGCATAAATATTTATCGGTTCAGTTTAATTCAGGTTGGGTTGGTTTATTCCTCCCAACCCAAAACCGACGCAACCCAGAATTTTTTTCAGCGTGCAACCCGTTCCAAACCAACGAAGGGTGAAAAACTGACCCAACCCGACCCATTTCAGTTCGGTTGGGTTAGCGATAATTATGCCTAGCCCTAGCGACCGAATTACAACCAAGATGTTCAATTTTACAAACCTACGTCTAATAAACACACGGCATTTCGGGAAATGTGTAATGCATTAGAATTCTGTAATTCAGATAATGTAAAATTTGTAAAGTACATTGTGTGGTAATTGTGAATGCATTCTTGACAACTGGTATTAACCATGCAGGACTGCATTGGAGGGATTGACGAGATGCACATAACGGCAACACTTCTTGTAGGTGAACATGTTCCGTATATCGGTAGAAAGGGATATACGACACAGAATGTTATGGCTATCGGCGACTTCAACATGGCTTTACGTTCACAATATCAGGTTGGGAATGCACAACACACGATAGTAGAATGTTGCAAAGGGCATTATCCACTCTTGCTAATAACTTTCCATTACCAGGGAACGAGAAGTACTACTTGGTTGATGTGGGTTTTCCACACAAGAGAAGATTCATGGGTCTATACAAAGAAATTAAAACTAGATATCATATGCATGATTTTAATCGAGCAAAAACAAAAGAAGTACGTATACCACGAAACCTAGAAGAAAAGTTCAATCATTACCACCCGTCCTATTGTAATATTAGTGAGCGGACGTTTGGTGTTTGAAAAAATAGATTCGCCATCTTGGAAAAAATGTCTCAATACAAAATCGACTCCCAAGCGAACATTGTCTTAGCGACCATGGCGATACACAACTACCTGAGGATGATAGCCGAGAGCAATGCTGGTTTCACTAAAGACAGATTGACGAGGAATTCGAGAAGCAAAACACGGACACTCCATTTCAAGAATCACATGCAGAACAAAATGCGGCACGCCGGGCAATACATAAGTGGAAATGTACAACGGGTTATTAAAGCTTAGATTTGGAACTCGAACATGATAGACGATGAAGAGTCATATTAAGAGACACGGCCATCTACATTATTGCACTACAGTTTTGTAAAATGTAAGCCTAATATAATTGCTTAGAAAATTAACGGTAATATGTAGCGATGGTTGATCTTATATGTGTCTTGTATCTCGAAGATAGTGTGCACATATGTGATCACAACTGAAGTAAAAAATAGTTCAATTTTATTTTAATTAACGAGTAAATTGTTACGTAATAGTCTCTTGATTTGGGCATAACGCATGGATAATTTCTTCAATCTAACTTTGTTGAAAAGAAAAATATTTTGGTCACACAATTGTTGGTAGACTTGCCGCGGACCCACTTCAAAATTATTTATGCATGTCCCTGTTAACCAAAATTCATTTGCACAGTCACCAAAGTGAAGTTAGAAAATGCTAAAAGTACAATGGCATTATTGAAATTTCGGTGCAGATGTAGGTGTGAATTTGTACCGAACACCATAGCACGGTCACTAAGCATTAAAGTGCAGTTGTTGGTAAAGGGACGAAGTAATGGGAGGGTTAGAGAGAGATGCTCTCATCCTAGAGAGAGAAACTCTTTGGGCGCCTTCTTGATTTCTTCTTTCTTTGTTGGTTTGCGCTCTGTCACTCTCATTTCTTCTTTCCAGTTCTTTTTAAGGTTTGTCATGGATTAAAAACCTGTTTTTGAACAGTTAGTCAATTTTTTTGTCTCCATTGTCTCCACACTTTACAGGTCAATAATTACTTTCTTTCCTTTTTAAGCCCCATTTGCTATACTATTTATTGCCTTAGACGGTAACTTCAAGCGGGTCAATTGTTGCGGCTGTCCGTCATTTTAGTTTGAATTTCTTTCAAAGGTCAAAAGCAAAAACCAATTTGAACTTTCCTTGTTAAGCGGTAACAAACAAGCTCTAAGTAACATTGCTTACTATTTATCGATTCTCACTTTCCGAGTTTGAATTTTTCAAAATTTGAACTTTCCTTGTTCTTTCCTCTGAATCTTGTTCCAGCTTCCTCAAGTCATGGTAGGAAAACATCCTTGCTGAAGACTATTCCTTCGACTAGACTTCTCAACAAAGTTCAGATTATGGCAAATAAAAGCTCATCCGCGATTCACAACAGGGAAGATAATCTTTCTTCGTTGATTATGGATTCTTCTAAGAAAGATTTCAGTAAAGTTGGGACTGGTATGGATCCTCTTTGTTCTACTTCAACCTCTATTTCTAGAACCCTTAGAGATGAGGACACCGAGTCGGACTGTTTTTCAGATAAGGCTCCAGAAGAAACATCGAATTCTGATGCCCATAAAGTGTTAGATACTTCAACTAAACCAGAGGTAAAGACAGCTTCTTGGGTTAATTTATTCAAAGGCAACATAATTCAGGAGAAAGGTATTAAGCTGAAGTTTTTTGAAAACCAAGCAGATGATGTGGTCATTGAGCAAAAGGATGTGGTTGATGTTGAGACCCCACTTGGGGCTGCTGCCTCGTCAGCTACATTGCTGGTAGATTCCCAAGCAAGACAGCCCTTCTTCAACTGTGTGATTCTTGAGGAGTCCATTATCAATATTTTGTCCATAGCAGCGGTTGGCTTGTTTTTAAGTTTGAAAATGTTGTTAAGGTGCTGGACGGAGGGCCATACTTCATTTTTGGTCGACCGTTAATGTTGAAAATACTGCCCAAATGTTTTGAATTTGATGATAAAGAGATTAGCCTTTTAACTGTTTAGATTACCCTCCAGGCCTTCCTTTTGATTGCTGGACCCCTAATGCTCTAGGGAAAATAGCCTCTAAAATTGGGAAACCAATCACTACTGATAAGCTTGCTTATACGAAGGAAAGATTATCGTATGCTAGAGTTTTAGTCGAAGTTGATGCTTCCATTGAATTGGTTAAATTGGTTCGAATAAAATTGCCTACGGGTTCTATAAGAGAACAAAGTATCTTCCATGAACATAAACCAAAATTCTGTTCCACGTGCAAAGTGTTTGGTCATAAGTCTTCAGATTGTAAGATCAACAAGATAGTTGACAAAGTTGCCACTAAGATCGCTGATTTGGCTAAAACAAAGGAAAATTCAGTCCCTGTGTTAGCTCAACAGGTAGAAACTATGAACATAGAACCTCTTCCCGCGGTTGTTTTGGAGGGAGAAGCTCAAAGGAATGTTCAGGAAGCACAATTGGATGGAGATGCAAGAGTTAATGTTGACGAGGCTAATTTGTCTATTCCAATTAATGAAACTTCTCAACCGAAGTTTGGAAAGATTGTCACACAGCAAATTCAGCAGGGTGCAGAAGTGGAAAGGGCTTTTCTTGATGTTGCTAGGAAGAAAAATAAAAATAAATCAACGAATATTGTAGTTCAAACCATTCCGGTAATGGAAAAACAGGGGAATGTAAGGGACCACATGGCTGCTTTTACGTCGAAACAGCAAGAGAACTCATAAAGAACATCTTCAAAAAAATTTGAGGATTGATAAAAGGAAGGGTGACACCCTTCCCATATCATCATGAAGCTTGCGAGTTGGAACATTAGGGGCTTCAATAAGCCCCTAAAACAAAATGGGGTTAGAGACCTCATAAGGAAGAGTAATATTGATGTTTTGGCTATTCTTGAAACCAAGCTTAGCAGTGATAACCTCAACTGTGTACTAAGGAACAAGTTCAAAGGAATGAAACATGTCAATAATTTTCACACTCATGGTGCTGGAAGAATTTTGGTTGTTTGGGATCCTAATAAAGTCCACATGGAGATAATTGCAAATCAGCCTCAAATTATCTACTGCAAAGCAACCTGTAAGGTCACTTTTATTTCATTTTATGTTAGCTTCATTTATGCTCTTCATTCTATTGTCAATAGAAGACTACTTTGGAATTTCTTATTAGATATCAATCAGAGCTACTCTTGCCCGTGGCTTCTTGTTGGGGACTTTAATAGTGTTATTTATCCGAATGAAAGGATTAATGGGACTGATGTGACTCCTTACAAAACTAAAGATCTGCTTGATTGTTGCCTGGCCACTGGGATCTCGGACGTTAGATCGACAAGATTTTTTTTACCTGGAATAATAACACCATTTGGACAAAATTGGATCGGGCCATGGTTGATGGTGCATGGCAGAATGAGGGCTTATTAGCTGAATCAGTTTTTTTGCCTCCTGGATGCTATTCAGATCATTCACCTTGTATTGTTACTCTCCTACAGCATGTGCCACCTCGTCCAAAGCATTTTAAATTCTTCAATATGTGGGCTGCGCATCAGAGGTTCATTGACATTGTTAATTCAACATGGATGGAAGATGTTTATGGTACAAAGCAGTTTATTTTGTGCAGAAAGCTTAAAATTCTGAAGGGGCCCCTTCTGCATCTTAACAAGCATCATTTCAGTCATATTGCTTCAAGGGCTGAGAGTGCTAGAGCAGCTTTGGACCATCTCCAATTACAGCTTCATGACTGTCCTAGGAATGAGGATCTACAGATCAGAGTGTCGCACCTGAGGAAAGAAGTTGTCTTCTTGTCAGAAGCTGAAAGGAATTTCTTTTTCCAACAGGCGAAAACAAAATTTATTTTAAATGGGGATAGGTGCACCAAATTCTACCATGCGTTGGTTAAAAGAACACGAAGAAAAATCAAATTTCTGCAGTTAAAAGACATGATGGTAGTTATACTTCTTCCCAACAGCAGGTGATTGATGAATTTGTGAGTTTCTACTCTAATTTACTTGGTGAGGATATTAGTGTGGAACCAATTGATGCACTTGTCATTGCCAATGGACCTGTCGTGTCTCTTGATCAAAGAAGGGATCTAACCAAAGATATCTCTTTACATGAAATAAAAATGGCCTTGTATGACATTGGAGAGGAGAAGTCTCCGGGACTGGATGGTTTTTCTTCTTGTTTTTATAAGAAATCTTGGGAAGTGGTGGGTGATGATGTTAATGCAGCTATCCTTGAGTTTTTCTCCTCCGGTAATTTGCTGAAACAAATTAATCATGCGGCTATTGCTCTTATTCCGAAAGGAAACCATACTGAAGCAGTTGGGGACTTCCGTCATATTTCTTGCTGCAATGTTCTTTACAAAATCATTTCAAAAATCCTTGCTAACAGACTTGGGCCAATTCTGGACAGCATCGTGGATAAAGCACAATCGGGATTTATTCAGAGCAGAAATATGATAGAAAACATACATCTTGCACAAGAATTGCTACGGCAGTATAACAGAAAGCGTGTGGCCCCCAGGTGTGTTTTGAAAATTGATCTACAAAGGGCGTATGACTCGGTCAATTGGTTATTCTTGCATGATGTTTTGATTGGGTTGAACTTCCCGGCTGTGTTTGTAACATGGATTATGGAGTGTGTTTCTTCAACTTCCTATTCCATTGTAATCAATGAGGGTTTACATGGTTTCTTCAAAGGCAAAAGAGGGTTAAGACAAGGAGACCCTCTATCACCCTTCCTCTTTGTCCTGTGCATGGAATATTTTTTGAGGTCCATTAAACTTAATACGAGAAGTTGCAGTGGTTTTAACTTTCATCCTAAATGCGGTCATCTTCAAATATCTCATCTCACTTTTACGGATGATCTAATGCTATTCTCTAGGGGGGATCCTCTGTCGGTTTCGATTTTGATGGACACTTTGTATTCTTTTGGAGCTAAATCAGGATTATTTGCAAATCATCTCAAATCTGCCCTTTATACTGCCTGCATTGTTGGACAAGATATGGTTGATATCAAAGCCTTAACTGCATTTCCTGAGGGTACTATGCCATTTCGTTATCTTGGGGTGCCTCTTGCGGCTTATAGACTTAAAAAGTTATGCATTATTCTCCGTTCATCGACAAGATTGCTGATTATATTAATGCCTGGACTTCTGCCTCACTATCATATGCGGGTATAACTGAACTTATAAGGGCAGTGCTGCAAGGGGTCGAATGCTTTTGGCTTTCCATTTTTTCGATCCCAGTCACTGTTTTAAAGCGAGTCACAAATTTGTGTCGCAACGTCCTTTGGGGTTATAAAAAACCGTTGGTGGCCTGGAATGAAGTCTGCCTTCCGAAAGCTGAATGAGGTTTAGGTTTCCGAGATCTAAGGTGCTGGAATAATGCCCTAATGACAAAAACTTTGTGGAACGTTCATATTAAAAAAGATACACTATGGGTTCATTGGGTTAATCATGTGTATTTGAGAGGAGATTCGGTTTGGGACTTCAATCCGAGGAAGACTGATTCTCCTTTGATGAAAAAAATGCTGGCCATTCGCGATCACATCTGTCGTGATCAAGGAAATGTCAATGCTGCTTTTAATAGGGCTGCTCAATGGATGTTTGGGGCTAATTTGTCTATTACTAAAGCTTATGATTACTTCCGTATCAAGGGAACAAAGAAACCGTGGGCTGATGATGTTTGGAGACAATACATTACCCCAAAGCACTCTTTCATTTTGTGGCTTTCTGTCAAAACTAAATTGTTGACAAAGGACAATCTAGCTTTTATGGACATCAATAACTGGTGCGTTTTATGTTATGTGTGTGATGAGTCCGTGAGACATTTGTTCTTCTCTTGCCAATTTAGTTATGCTGTTTGGAACCGAATTCGAGCTTGGTTGGGAATATCTAGAGCTATGACCACCATTGTTATTGCTCTTAAATGGATTAAGAAGGAGGCTAGAGGAACGGGATGGCAAAGCAAAGTAAAAAGAGTAGCCATTATGGCAACGATCTATTACATTTGGAATGCTAGAAATGGGTTCATTTTTTTAGAATCTCAAGCCAAACTCGATAAGTATTATCAAAATGATTAAAACACACGATATCTGAAAGTCTTGCTTTCTTTTATCTCTTTGCTGTTTTTATTCCTTTTCACTCTCTTCATTTTGTGATGTAATTTTGACTTTTTTTCTCTTTGATTGTCTGGGTATGTTCAGTATATGTGTATATGGTACATTTTTTATCTTTACATATTTACATTTCGATTAAAAAAAAAATTGCATTTGTTGGCTCTTATGTGTCATCCACACTGACAAAGTCGCCAGTTTCTTATAAAAATAGGCACATTTTGATGTCCTTACTCCCGTCGTATGTTAAATTCTAAATAGCCACTGGATGTTTTGACGTCCCTGCTTACGTCTTATGATATTGTGGTCCAAAATAGTAGGCTAGCTGGATAAATTGAATTGACATATCTCGCATGTACCAAGAGACTGTTGTCTGTAGCCGAGCAACGACTGGTGAGTGGTTGTAGTACACAGCAATTCTCATTTCATTCTAAATCTTTTGTTTTTCAACACATATCATCTGAAAATTGCAAATGTCTTATAAAGAAGCAACTCTTCCTCCCCATGTACTCATATTTCCTCTGCCAGTTCAGGGCCATGTGAATTCCATGCTCAAACTAGCCGAACTCCTTTGTCTCTCTGGCCTCCACATTACATTCATGGTCTCTGATTTCAGCCACAGCCGCCTCCTCAAGCACACAACCGTCGCTTCACGTTTTGAGCGATATGCCGGGTTTAGTTTTCAGTCCATTTCCGATGGGCTTCCCGATGACCATCCTCGAGCTGGCGAGCAAGTCATGGACATCCTACCTTCTACTAAAAACATAACGGGACCAATCTTCAAGGAGATGATGCTTGAGAAGAACTTATTCTCTTCTGAAAGCCGAAGGCCAATTACTTGCATCATAGCTGATGGGGTCCTTAGTTTTGCCGGTGATTTTGCTGAAGAGAAAGGGATTCCCCTCATCTATTTTCGTACTATTAGTGCTTGCTCCATCTGGGCTTATTTACGTATACCCGAACTCATTGAAGCCGGTGAAATTTCCGTCAAAGGTGTCCACTTTCTTTCCTGATTACTAGTCAGCCAATCTGTTTGAATTTTATTAAAAAGAGCGGCGTAAAGAAATTTGAATTGCTTTTCTTGATGACTTCAGCAGGCATTGGCATGGATCAAATAGTAAAAAGCGTGCCGGGAATGGAAGGTTTTCTAAGGTACCGTGACCTGCCCAGCTTTTGCCGTGTCAACAACATCAATGAGCCAATACTTCACACTGTTAACTCCGAGACTAGACAAACCACAAGGGCCCAAGCATTGATTTTGAACACTTTTGAAGATCTAGAAGGCCCAATAGTATCTCATATACGCAAGCACATACCAAGACTCTTCACCATTGGACCAAACCATTCCCACCTGAAGTCGAGACTCGCAGAAAAAACTGCTGAGAACTCAATTCTTTCAGGAAGTTTCTGGGCAGAAGATCGGAGTTGTCTCGCTTGGCTTAATGCGCAGCCACCAAAATCAGTAATCTATGTTAGTTTTGGAAGCATTACAGTTGTGTCAAGAGAGCAGCTATTGGAGTTCTGGCATGGATTGGTGAATAGTGGACAGAGGTTCTTGTGGGTTATGAGACCATATTCTATTGTAGGGGAAGGCGGCCAAAGTCAAATTCCGAAGGAATTAGAGGAGGGTACAAAGGCAAGGGTTATATGGTAGGATGGGCACCTCAGGAAGAAGTGCTGAACCATGAGCAGTGGGTGGATTTTTGACTCACAGTGGATGGAACTCGACTCTGGAGAGTATTGTGGCTGGTGTGCCAATGATATGTTGGCCATATTTTGCTTGATCAAACGACAAACAGTAGGTTTGTGAGTGAGGTTTGGAAGATTGGATTAGACATGAAAGATACTTGTGATAAGGAAATCATTGAGAAAGTTGTTAGAGAGATTATGGAAGAAAGGAAGGAGGAGTTCTTGGAAAGGGCAGAAAATATGGCAAAACTGGCGAGAAAGGCTGTTAGTGAAGGTGGATCATCGTATTGCAATTTGGATGCTCTTATTGACTACATCAAAACAATGATCATTTGAGTATTCCATCTACACACACACACCATGACAATGATAATCAGATTGTTTTCAAATAAACTTGGTTCATGAAGGAAAATAAAAGGAAATTGAGGATACTTGAGTTGCAGCAGGATCATTAAACTCAAGGTTTTAGTGCAACTTGTGCTTTTGTTGGTTTTATAATTGTCAATATTTGGGTATGTATTGGCACCTTATGCTGAGGTGGCATCACATGGTTGTTAGTTCAAGACTCTATACTCATGATTTCTAATACTCATAATTCCTATCAATCATGTTTGACCACTTCACCGGTAGGTATTATATTTCATACCTATGGATATTTCCTATCCACCATGAGCAGGAGATCAAGCTCCTTAAGATTGGTACCTCCTATTCAGCAGATTCAAAAGAGATAAGTTTTTGAATTTATGTTTACTTCATAATGCACATTCCTTGATGAATCTGATTTTATGGCGATTTGTTGATTTTGACTATAAAAGTGTTTAGAAAGAATTATTAAAGTAACTTAGAGCTTAACTTAAATTAAAAAATAAAAATAAAAAATTAACACATAAAATTGTCCTTGATGAGTAGTTTTCAAGAAGTCTTTGTAACTTTAGCTTAAATTTTATTGTCTTCTCATTGATCTCCCTAAATATATAGATTACGAAACCCTAAACAAATAAAACAATTTAGGATTTTTACTTAAAAAGAATAAAAGTTAATTTTTTAGACCCTGTTTTGTGTATCTAAACTCTAAAATTCTATCACCATATGTTACATTCTTAAAAGACCTTTTGATAAGCCTAGAGTTACACCTGTTTGACTTTATTTCACTTTAACTCTCAAAGAAAATATCTATTACAAATTAATTCCAATCAATTATAAATAATATAATTTGGTCATTATCTTCCCGCAATCTCCAATAAGTTAACTCTCAATTTAGTTACCAATTGAATTTGGTTAATTGCAATTAGAGATAAGGATCATCGAGTGCGCTTCATTAACATGCCTAGAGTGTGTATGGATTGGGCAAGTTGTCTATATTGTGTTTTATTGCAGATTCTAGTTGGTTGCTTTATTAATGCTTAGAAACCTTTGTGATTATTTATTCTAAACTTCAACTTGCACTTCTTTATTGTGATAATTATAGGGTTAACCTTCATATGTAAAACAAAAAAAAAAAAAACAGTAATATACTCATTTTTATTTCACAAAATTACAATACATTTGATCTCAATTACACAGAGTTGACAAACTTAACTACACCATTTTATCACCTATTAATTCATTCCACATTATTATCAAACCCCACACAACTCACAACTGCACTAATGCACCATTACAATGACAATTAACCAGAGATCTCAATGGACTTCACCTCAGGCTTCTTCACTTCCTCCTTAGGCACAGTAACACTGAGCACACCGTTCTCCATGCTAGCCTTAACCTGATCCGTCTTGGCATTTTCCGGCAGCCGGAACCGACGAACGAACTTGCCACTGCTCCTCTCTACGCGATGCCACTTGTCGTTCTTCTCCTCTTGCTCTTTGCTCCGCTCTCCACTTATCTGAAGCACTCCACCTTCTTCAACTTCTACCTTAACCTCTTCCTTCTTCAGCCCGGGAAGATCGGCCTTGAAAACGTGGGCCTCTGGAGTCTCTTTCCAGTCTATGCGAGCATTGGCGAATGCAGAAGTTTCGTGGGAAGAGCTTGGGACATTCGCTACCGTGCTTGAGAAAGGGAACCCCTCAAAGGGATCCCAAATATCAAGAGAGAATGGATCGAAAACGTTGCTTCGTCGGTTGCCAAAGAAGCTAGGAATTAGAGACATTTTATGGATCGCAATATGAGTATCTAAAATTTCTTGTGATGGCTAAATTGAAGCTTTCAATTTTTCTGTGATTTGAGTTAGCTTGAAGGGGCAGATATATATATAGAAAGAAGATGATGGTTCTAGTGCATTCGCGGCGTGTCTGGAAATAAAAAAAAAAATCTTTCCAGCACAAGCTGTCAGAATCTACGAGTAAAAGAACAAAAAATAATGAAGTAAAAAAAAAATTCTAGAAAAGACGAGGACTTGCTGTTAAATTCTTTACTATGCTTCCAATGGGATACATCCACGCGTAGTAGTAAAGTATAATCTGTCTCAATTATTAGTAATATAATATATATATATATTGGTCGATACTTTTGTTTCTGTAATATTATTGGTATCATTCTTTCTATAGATTGATTGGTTTTTTGTTTTAAAGAAATTTTTCGTTTTTTGATGAGATCTTAAAGGAAGATGGATACGTTTGTATCTATATTGTTCACAAAAAGAACTAGTTCTTTTCTTTTTTCTTATTTTGTCAGATTTAATCTTTGCTTTGAATTTTAAATCATTGCAAAGAGATAATCCTTCTTTATTTATAAACCAAATAAGTTCTCCATAAGTAATAGCGCTATATAGAAGCATTGAATATTCAGATTTGATGGCGTTCCGAACTCTTTTGGCAAACAAATTCGGAAGTCCTGCAATAAACTTTTTTTTTCCAAAATGTCGAATTACAGTCTTCACGCATCATAACCTTTTGAAGAAAGATATATTTGTACCATCTAAAATCTTGTAATTTTGGACAAGATAGATTCATGAGTAGTATCGTTAATAAGATCTTTCTAGAATGGCTGATGGTTCGTCAATAAAATATTTGATTATTGTAAAAATGAGAGTATTAATTGCATTGGGATCAAACGGATTCTCTCCTTCATTTTTTACATCGTTTAAGATTTGATCATTTTCTTCGAGTTATTCCACCAATCCTTAAGTTGGCCTGTGAAGCCAACTATAAGGTTCATGGCGGCTTGTTTATCATTGTTTCCTCTAGCTTTAAATGAGCTAGATGCCACTATCATTTCTCTACTTAGTTGGAGAATTTGATGTTCAGTCATACCATCTATGTTCCATTGGATGACTTCATTTTCTGAGAAATTTTTTGAGGTTGCTTTGGTTTTTCACCAAGCATATCTGGAAAAATGGGTCTTAAGTAAAAATGTGATAAATTATGAGTTCCCTACTTTCCTTGTTTGAGTTTTTTTATTTTTAATTCTTTGAATTGTTCTTGAATTACATCTATTGAATTGATGACATTAATTATGCTTGTTGATTCTTTATTTCTTAGTTGTTTAGCAATTTCAAAAATGGATTTAAGAAGAATTTGTCCCAAAATTGACATTTTCTTCATTTGGCTTGAAAAGAGTGTTTTTGCCCAAAACTCTCGCTTTTTCCTATCCCTTTTGTGCAAGATCTTGTATTAATCTTACATGTTGATCAATTTGATTTAATTGTGTTGCAACAGAGTGCAAAAGAATATTTGTATAGTTGTTTTGTCGTTAGATGTTTTTAACCATTCTCACAAATTTGTTTAAGAAGAGAAGCAATAACTTTAACATCTCTTTTTTTAATACAAATTTCTTCGAGAGGATCATGAATAGATTGAAAAGTTTTTTTGGAAGAAGTTTTCCATATTTTTGACTTACTATGGGTATATTTATTGTTGGTTTTTGGTTGAAAACTTTGATGTACACCTATTCAAAGAAACTAATATCTTCGGGATAAGAAAAGAACTCTTCCAAGAGAAGTTTAAGTTCCTCTTTTGAATAGAGGTGGGCATGGGTTGGTTTGGTTCGGTTTTGGACCCAAACCGAAACCGAACCGACTAATTCGATTTGGCTATTATTTGAAACCGAACCAAACCGCCGCGTTGGATAAAACCGATCCAAACCAAACCGATTAGTTTAGGTGGTTTGGGCTTTAATGTTTTGGGCTTTTATTTGTATACTAAAAAAAAAATTAATAAAATAACTCTCATTTCAAATTTTGTTTTGAACATGCAACCTGTTATTAACAAAAATTTACAAAAAATAATATAACTCCCATTTATAAAATAACCTATTATTTACAACCTGTTTTTCGACATGTTATTTATAAAAATAACTCCCATTTCGAAATATGATCCTATATATTTGAATCAAAACCTAGTAAGTAGTAACAAGTCCAAAATATAATACGATCTAATATTAAAGTAAATTTGATCCACCACCACAAATAAAAATATACTATTATAGTCATCCAACAATCACAAATATTATAGTCATCCAAAGTTCCAAACTAAATAAATAAGAAATTAAAAATATTATAGTCACTCAAATTAATCAAAAACAAGGTTCAAATTCAAACATTGAATAGATCCAAATCCCAAGTATCCAATTGTCACAAGCTTTCATCATTTTTACAACACATAAGAGAAATAATTAGACAAAAAAAATAAATACTACATCAGTACATTGAATAAATGAGTTAATTATATAAGACATTAACATATAAATTATACATGTACCTCAACAAACTTGAAAAAATGCACAATCATGTAGCCCCTTCGTTACTTTTCACTGATTCGTCAAGCTCTACAAAAAAAGAATGATTGAATTAATAATAAATTAAACAGAAAAATATATAAATATCAACGGCATAAAATAGCTATAATACCTTCATCCAATTTGTTATAGAACTCCACATCCTCCATGAAGAATCTATCCATATTAGGAGAAGCTTTGAGCCAATTTTGAGTGGACACCAACACCTCCACCATCCTAGAGCTCAAGGCACTACGAAAGGGATCAAGAATTCTACCACCAGTGCTAAAAGTACTCTTTGAAGCCACAGTAGACACTTGCATTCCCAAAACATTTCTTGCAAGTTTGGATAAAGTACTATATTTACTTTTATGAACGCTCCACCAATTTAGAACATCCAAATTTTTATCATATATATCCTCACATGCATCCAATAGGTATATTTCCACATCATTTTTTTATTTCGACACACTCTTTTGCTGCTTGTTTTCTTTTAAACTTGGAGATTCTAACATCTTGTACATTTGAATTAGAATCATCTTGTACACAAGAAAACCCACTGGAAGAATCCACATCACTCGATACTTGATTGCTTTCAGAACCAACTTTATTTTTCACATACCAATCGTATACAGACATCAAATTTTCTTTCAAAATGTTGGACATGATACTAGCAAGTGTCTCATCTAGATAAATATCACTAAAACAGTAGTCAACATAATCCAATTTATATCTTGGATCAAGTACAATAGCAATCAACAACAATTGGTTAACATTTTCCATTTTTCTCCAATACTTGTCAAATTTTTTCTTCATGTTAGTTGCCATTTCACCCAAAAGTGGTTCAGAACTGGAACTCCATGCTTCCAATTCAGATAGAAGTGAACATATTTCATGAAGATAAACAGTAGAGCTAACATGCAATGATGTACTAAACTTCAAAGTTATATAAAAAAACCCTTTAAGGAACTTGACAAAAATTTTAGCATTTATCCAATCAAAATTTGAAGGAGGTCCACCCTTTTTTTACCACCATCATCCTCGCGAAAATAACCTAAGTAGTGACCATCCTCATCCTCTAACCTCTCAAAGGCTCTTGGGAATTTTAAAGCAACTTCCAACATCAAATAAGTAGAATTCCACCTAGTTGGAACATCTAAAAATACAATAGATTTGCACTCAATTTTTTCATTGTTCGCACACTCTTTCAATTTTGATACCTAGCCGAAGAAGATTTAACATATTTCACAGCATTGCGAATACTAACAATCGAGTAATGTGCTTCTTTCAATCCCTCACATATAATCAAATTAACAATATGTGCACAACATCTCATGTGTATATATTTGCCATCCAAAATACACCCATCGTTCCCCATCCAAGCATCTTCCTTTTAAGATAATTTATAGCAGTCTCATTTGTACTTGCGTTGTCAACAGTGATTGTGAACACTCTTCCAATACCCCATTCATGTAAGCAACTCTCAATAACTTTTCCAATAGTTTCTCCCTTATGGTTAGAAATCACACAGAAACTCAAAATTCATTTTTGAAGCATCCAATTAGAGTCAACAAAATGAGATGTAAGAGACATATAATTGATATTTTGAATGGAAGTCCAAGTATCAGTAGTAAGAGAGACTCGTTGACATTCGACACTAAAGATCCTTTTCAATTTCAACTTCTCATCCACATATAATTGATAAATATCTCTAACAACAGTTCTACGAGATGGGGGGTCAAATTTCGGACATAGTATACTACAAAATTGTCTAAATCCCCAAGCTTCAATAAAACTAAAAGGTAATTCATCCAATATTATCATCTTAGCATAGGCAATCCTACATGCTTCCTTACTAAAGCCAACCGCTAGAAGATTGCTCCCACCACCCTCATTTTCATCATTAAATCTCAATATTTTTTACCTTTTGTCTTCTAATCTATCTGGATACATCTTACATTGATTTACTAAATGGTTCCTCAAGGTGCTTGTCCCATTTTTCTTACCATCACATGCATAAGATTTCTCATAGTACTTACAAGTGCACCTACGATATGCCACATTTGAATTTTCTATTATTGTGAAGTGATTCCAAACATCCGAAGATTTTCTAGCTGATTTTCTCTTTCCTAAACATAAAGGAGAAATTGAAGAAAGATATACATTATTAGAATGCAAATTTTTTGATGGGGTTGCACCGGTAGTTTGAGTGTCCTGATCTACCTCCATATTTGTATCTACCAATACACAATACTAATTTCAGATTACATAAACAAATAATTTCAGCATGCACAACACAAGACTTCCTCAAAATTTATTCAGCTTCACATGGATTGGATAAATACTTCTTGACAAAATGAAAATTCATACCTTCAAATTGAGAAATTGTAGCAGCAACGAGGATAGAGATATTATGGAGATAATGCCACTGTAGTCGATAATTAGATGTTATCAGCTTTGATTTTGCACAAAAGAAGGAGTTATACACAAAAGAGCATAAGAGATAACCTATTACCTGATTTGTCCAAGAATTTAGGTCGAAGATGGAGGCAAATCAAAATGAGGAACCCTAGGTCTTCGAATTGGGGCTTGGAGCTTAGATAAGAAACAACAGCCAGTAGCGAGCACTTTGCAGTTCACAGGCGCTTCGCTTTAATACTGTGAAGTATGAACTAAAATTGATAAAGATAGTAAAAATGATGAAATATATAATGAACACTACGCGGTTGATGAGAAGGAGATGATGGAATGGAGAAAAAGAGGCAATTTCGGTTGTGATTTAGGGTCCACTGTTATTTGGAGAATTGGATATGTGGAAATGAATTGTGGACATACTAAAACGTGAAATGGATTGGGCTGGGTTGTTGGGTTGGGCCTCTTGGGTTGAATTTCATTTCATGTGTGTTTTTCTCAGTTCGGTTTTTCAGCGGTTTGGTTCGGTTTATTTGCTACAAACCGAAACCAAACCAAACCAAATATATTTTTAACTTAGTAAACCAAACCAAACCGCCAGGGTGTGAAAAATCGACCAAATCGACCCGATTCGGTTCGGTTCGATTCGATTCGATTAGGTCAGTTTGAGCAGTTTGGATGCCCATCCTACTTTTGAATGTAACATTTTCAAAGTTTTTCAGAAGATTTTGACTGTTAGATCTTTATCTTTCTTGAATTCTCTTTTGCGATCTATTGAAGAAGAGATAACATTTAATTGGTTTCTTTGAGATCTCATATTTGAGAGAGTTGGAGATTCGGAAAAGTTTTGATTTGAATCTTCATCTCTATCTGAGTAGTGTGTTTTTGGAACATTAGGAGAAAACCAACTCCTTTGAATTTTTCAGAGAGATGAGGTTGCTTCTCTGATTGTTTGAATCTTTTGAAGGTTTTAGGATGTCGAGAAGAGTTGAAAGAATAACGAGACGAAGATGATGATGATGCAAATTGAACTTGAACACTTCCATTAGGCATCTCAATGATTTTATTTAATTCTGTTTTCAGAATTTCTCTTGAAGGAGGTTGTTCGTTTTCAAACTTCTAAAGAGAATTTTGAGTTACATGATCCTAAGTTAATCTTCTTGGAATATCAACATTTGAATGAAGAGGATTGATCTCAATTAAGAGAGTTACATTTTTTGGTGAAGATCTAAGAGCCTTTGGGATCATGTTTGTACTTATAACTTTATAATAGATTCGATAGATAATACAGACAGATTTGGATCTAACATCCATATCAAGATTTTTAGCATGTATATCCACACATAAAGATTTTATGATTGCATCATCAGATAGATCCATGAAAAGATTGGAAAACAATTAAAGTATACTAGGCCACTTTCAAGATTTGATTCAAGAATTGAAATAAGTGAACTTGAAAATTTTGAATGTCTCTTATCTCTAAGTGTTAGGCAGATTGGAACATCTAATCCTAGCCTAAATATGAGTTTGACAACAACTTGAACTAATCAAACATGTAGAAAATTATATTGTTTTCCTGTGATTTAAGATTAATTCTCTAGAAAATAATCTTATAGTATCAGATATTTGTCTAATTGATATAGATTGTTCACAAGTTGTGATTGCATTGTTTAAACTCAAATCGTCCTATTTGATATATGGTTTTTTGATCAATTATTGGGATAGACCAATTTTGAAGTTTTTGTTCAATCTCTGAATCTCTGCGATTTGAACTTCTCTAATATTAAGGCTTTCTTGTTAACTATCAAGGTTTTCATTATCATCATTATTATTGAATAAATTATCACTAGCAGAGCTAGAGGTACGCATGCTTCGAGTCTTATTGAACCAAGACCTAGACCAAGACATAATAACAAGATTTGATACCTTACTTCTGAAAAATAATAATGATAGGTTGGTTGACGGGACCACCCAAACTCAACAGGACCACCTACTCTCGGCTAACCAACATCTCAGAGTCTCCAGGGCTGACCAACGCTTTTCCAACATAGAGTGATTATTTGACAGAAGAGGGTTTAAGAATTTTTCTTTTACGGCTTGAACTTGGCTCTGATACCAAACTGGCTCGAAGGCACTTTTGTTGAATGGTTTGTTTTAAGACCCTAGTTTTAGGAGAGCCTCTAACAAAAAATTACTCGGGGTCTGAAGTATGAAACTTTTGAATTTGATCTAACTGATTGTTGATGATAAGTAACTTGAAATGCTGTGATGTATAAGATGGATGAGATGAATCAAAATGTCAATGATATAAATCTAAAAAAATAGAACTTAATTGATCACGATTTGTAATTTGATATATGTATTGATGAAAAGCTTCTATTGAACAATCATTGAGAAAATTGATATTGACAGACATTTGTGATAATTGAAAATACTTGATTGAAAATACAAACATTTGAAAAGACATTTTATACTTACAATTTTTATGAAATATGAAAAGCTATTGTAAAATACACTCTGCCTAACCGGAGAGAACACTCATCTTCTTATAGACAAGTCTTGACTTGAACTTCGGATTTGAAATTTGATTGAAGAATCTTAATTGATTGCCTTTTGGAAAAGTAATATGACAATTGTAGGTGCTATTTGCTTTCACTGTTTGCTTTTGATAATTGAAGTCACCTTTTGCTTTTGACCGATAATTGCGGGTACTGTTTGCTTTGCTTGCTTTGAGATAATGCGGTCCTGCTTTTGAGGAAGAACTGTAGATCTTTTGACTCTTGAGACTAGGAAATTTGAAAAGAATTATTGTCCACAGTTTTTCATTGCTGGAGCAAAGTATTGATTAAATAAACAATAATCTTCTCATAATTTGGTAAATAATTGAGCTACATTTCGAAGAAATCTGCATCTGCTCCGAAGCAGTCATCTTCATTGTCTTGTTGAAAGTCAGAAACTAATTCAGTTGGCGTCATTGAATCTGCCATATGGGCAAGAAGAGCAAATTCTTCTGGATCAGAACACTTTTCCATTTGCGCCATAATTTTGCTTTTTTCAGTAAGAAAATCAAAACTTGAGCTTGCTTTGTCCTTTTTCTGGTGATTTTTTTGCTCATCAATCCAAGATTGGACTGCTTTTGAACATGCATTTGAATCGTCAAATTTTTCCCACCATTTGACTTTACTTCTTCCAACAATTCTTTTAAAAGAGTAAGGGTCGTTTGAATTAGGAAAAATATGGAAATCCCAGCAGAAAATTCATACGATTTTGAACATTCTACAAAATTGGAAAAGAAAGGGTGTATTATCTTTGCCATTTTCAACCCGTTTTTGGTTTTTTGTTTTTGAAAATAGTCAAAACGTGTTTACTTATCCAATTCCGAAAATGCATTTTCTAAAATACCAAAAAAAAAAAATTACGAAGGAAATGGATCGTTTTCTGCGTTTTCTTTAAAAAACAAGGTCATTTCCAAAACGGCCAAAACACGCATTTTGATGTATTAGGTCTGCGTTTCGAATTTAGACTGTGGCTTTTTTTAACATTTTATCTTTGGATGTTGGCTCACCTCAATCATTAAGCAACAGATGTTAACAGCTTTGTCTTGGAGAACACCCATTACAATAATTTTACCTATTCTTTTTTTTTTTTTGAAATTTCGGTCACATTTTATTACATTTTGGCATCTTTTGGCTTGGTTTGACACCTATTCGTGTATTAGACTTAATAATCTCTAAGTATAGATGGTTTTCATGTTGGAAAATCAATTATTAAAATCAAATATGTTAGAAAATATATATAGAGAAGTTAACAGATACAACTCTTCAACACACACCTATTCACATATACCATCCCCACGACCTGACCGGGCAGGACGATTCCCGTTTTGAAACGGCAAACCATTTGCAAAACAGCAATAAATAAATCATGAAAAATATCTAACAATTGTATTAGCATTAAACTATTTTGAGAAATTATTCAAATGTATTAGCATTATATAGTCTATTTTGTAAGAATTTTCATATTATATTAGCATTAAACTATTAAAATTTATTGAATAATCAAATTTATTGAATAAAATATTATACAAAATCATTTCTCAAAAATTTCAAGTAAACGCATTTTCGTGTTTTCTGTTTTGAGAAACAATTTTCGAAAATTCCAAAAAGAACGTATTTTCATAAATCTCAAAACAGACACTTAAAACAAAAACTAAAAATGAATTCAAAACTCAAAACAGAAAACTGAAACGCAAAGAGAACACCACTTAAATCTTCTTAAGGGAAAAAGTTGACGCCTTTGGTTTGGAATAATTGAAATCTTTCTAACATGCGACTCGGGAGAATTTCAGTGGTAGCTTCAAAATAGATCCACCATTGTTGAAACCATTTTGGAAATATTTTGGGACAGTTGTGGTTGAGAAGAATGAACCACGAGTGATTTAAAGGCCTAAAGAACAAAATGTTATACCAGACTTTGATATAATCTTGATATGAAAAGTAGGATTTTTGACCATTTTTGAGTGAGAAGGACTTGGTTTCCCATGGTTGTTGATTCCAATCAGAGTATGTTAGAACCTGAAGAATCTTGATTTTTGATAAATTAATCCAATGAGCATTTGGCTTGTTTGGAGTATGACAAATAATTGTAGATTTAGTAACTTTGAGAATCGTTTCATACCACATTCTGGATTTTGAAATTGTTTGAGGAGAAAAATAAAATTCATTGATAACTTGATATTTACCATTGAGAAAGTTAAAGGGATCATCATCCTTTTGAAAAGGAGAGAAAATGTAGGAAACGCATTCGTCAAGCGAAGCGAAATCTCCCCACTCAGATTCGAGCTCAACAACTGGCAAAGCAGTTCCTTTGATAAAATATTGAAATTTCTGGTTGTTGATTTTGGGCAATTTTCCTGATTCTGGTTTGGTTGGATTTTTGAAATCCGATTTGATTGTATCTTTATAATTGGAAGGACTTTGGGTTTTTTGGGAAATATTTGGAAGGGTTTTAAGAACCGTAAAAATATTTGAAGTGGCAGAAATGCCTTTTGATTTTTGTGACGAAAATGCTTGAGTTGATTTTAGAGAACTAGGACTTTCAAGGAGAAAATCCTTAGGAGTTCTTCCTTTGCTAATCTTCTTGGACATTTTTTCCCTGCAATAACTCTTTTGTTAAGAAATAAAGTAGAGCATTATTCTCACCTTTTATAAATTCTATTGAAAAATCAAAACATGAAAGAATTGCTTGCCATCTGGCAAAAATTTGTTTCGAAACAAGATTTTTGACATCTTTTTGTAAAACATCTTTAGAAGCTTTGTAATCAGTTCTCACAAGAAATGTTTTATTTATTAAATCATCTTGAAATTTTGAAATGCATAAAACAATGGAAATACATTCTCTTTTGAAGGTTGAATAGTTTTTTTGTGATCCCAACCAGATATCCGAATGATAGCGAACAAGTTGTTCTTTCTTATCGATGGATTGTTTGAGAATTCTCCCATATCTAATGTCTGACGCATCTATCTCGATAATAAAAAAGGCTTTAGGATCAACAATGTTAAGGCCTGGAACAATCTTAACGATTTGCTTAATTGACGTGACTGTCTTAATATGTTTATCTGACACGAAGATGGGTTATTACGGAGTCTTTGACATAGAGGTTCACAGATCTTCCTAATGTTTGGGCTTAAATCAGAGACGTAATTGACACATCCTAGGAATCTCTGAAGACTGGTTTTATCGAGGATTTGATCTGAAAACTTAGATGCAAACTCAATACTACGTTTGATTGGGGTCATGGTTCCTTTGAAAATTTCGTGTCCTAAGAACTCAATCCTAGTTTGACAAAGTAATTTTTTTTTCTAAATGGCTAATCCATTTTTCTTAACAATTGAATGAAATATTTGAAGATGCTTAAGATGTTGGTCAATGCTATTAGAATATATGAGGACATCATCGATATAAACAATTGAGAAGTTTTGATAGGGATTGAAAATGTCGTTCATAATTTTTTGGAATTCAGAAGAAGCATTCTTAAGCTAGAAGGGCATAACATTCCATTCATATTGTCCGAAGGGAACATTGAATGCAGTTTTGTATTTATCTTTTTCATCGATTTGAATTTGTCAGAAACGACTTAAAATCAAATTTTGAGAAAATTGTTGCATTATTGAGGAGATCTTTCTTTTGAGGCATAGGATGGCAAATCCATTGGAAAACTTGATTAAGATGTTTGTAATTGATGACAAGACGAGGGGCTCCTCTTTCGATTTCAGCTTGATTATTGACATAGAAAGTAGCACAACTCCATGGAGACTTGCTTGGTCTAATCAAGCCTTTCTCAAGGAGATCGTTGATTACTTTTGTACAATACTCAAGAAGCTCTTTGTTCATTTATATAGGTCTAGCCTTAGTTGGTATTATTTTTTCAGTAAAATTAAAAAAGTAAAGAAGAGTAACGACATGTTTCTTTCTTTCCCAAAACGCATTGGGAATTGAAGAACATATTTCTATTCTAATAGCTTTGACAATTTTAGAAATACGTTCTTTAATATTTTGTGGTTGCTAATTGTTCTTCAATTCTTTGAAAGTTATTTTCCTTTAGATATTTAATGTGTTATTTTTTTAGATTAATATTATTAATTAGTTTTGTAATTGTATGTTCCTTGATAAGAGTATGAAGATTGATGAATTCAAAGAATATTTCTTGATTAAAATATGTTGATTTTAATCCAGTTCGTGTTACTGTGATTGGATATAATTCAACAAGAAATGGAGTTCCAAAAATGACTTCTTGATCCAAATCTTTGACAAGATAAAAGCTACTTTTAAAACAAATATTTTGATTACAAACATGAGCTTTTGTAAACTTATACTTGATGTTGAGACTTTTATCGACGGCCCCCATAGAGGTTTTCAGTGGTTTTTTCAAAATATTTTGTAAGAACAAGACCTCTAATACATTTTTGATCTACACCTAAATCGAGAAGTACTTTGGTTTTAATAAAGTCTAAAATGGCAGCTTGCATGTTGTCCTTTTTTTTAAAAAAAAAAAAGAAAAAAAAAATAAAAAAAATGAATAAAAAATAAGTGTGTAAGTGTGTTTGTAAGTGTATTTAGTAATTTAACACATTTTTTGATATAAATGTAAACATTTTTTTAAGTACAATAAGTTACTAAATTTTTTTAGTAATTTAAAAAAAAAAATTATTCATACGGGTCGAACTGCGGCCCACATAGGCTCGACCCGGATGGGCTGACGGGGATGGACCGGACCCGTCGGGTGGGAGCCAAAGAAATTGAAGTTTGGGGGGGGGGTCCCAAAATTACATACAGAAAAATTGAAACAACATAATAGTGAAAAAAAAATTAATACCTCATTACAAGCATTCTTTAAGAGTTCTCATACTCTGATAACGTTGTATAATTACATCATCATCAATCTTGTCCAATACATCCTTCTCAATATACACAATCAAACTATCATTCAACCATTTATTACCCATTCGATTGCGTAATCGATTATTGACATAATTCATTGTAGAAAATTCCCTCTCTACCGTAGAAGTAGCAACTTGAAGAATTAATGCTAATGTCAAAAGCTTGTATACTAACGAATATACTTCATGTTTTTTTGTCTCAACCAACTTTCGTGCAAGTTCACCAAGACCCTATAATCCTCCAACATTTTTATCAATGCACATATCAATGATGTATGTGTCAATTTGATCATCAAGTTGCAAAATATCTAATCCTTGAAAATCTTTCGGATAAAACTTACACATTTGAATTAATTTGCTCTTGTTAAAAGCAACAAATGAATTATCCGAACACAAACATGCTATACAAAGAAGTAACTCACTATTCACCTCCGAAAACCGATCATTTAACTCTTGAAGTTGCATATCTATTACTGCATAAAATAAATCCACAGGGAAGTGAAATAAATTTGTCACAGTGATACGTCGTGAACTACCCAGAGGTGTATACATATCGTTCATGTTAGGGACACTAATGTTGTGCTCTCCACAAAAGATATTAACCATTACCAAAAAAAGAATCTCATTCATTGTCCCTGAACTGTTGGAGCCGTTGTTTACATATTTGTGCCAATCTCATGGCGTTAGCAATATCTTGATCTTTCCTTTGTAATGACTTTGACAATTCATTTGAAATTCCTAATACCTTCTTCATGAGATGTAGACCAAATGCAAACTCAAATGTAAGAATTGTTGCCAACAAAACACGGCTTCACCTATTTTTCCACAATTTGTACTATCATTAGTAATTGTATCAATCACATCAATTGTCGTTGAAAACATGAGTCGCTACTGCAATTGTACTATCATTAGCAATTGTACCAATCACACCAATTTAACATATCAATAAGAAAACTCCATCATTCCACGTAGACAAATATCTTTAAACAAACGAGTTTTAAAAATTAGAGTTAAGTTGCTAATACTTAAAGAATTAAATAAAGAAACACAAGATTTTACCGAACTCCCCACTGCTGCTGTTACGTTACCAGATGAAGTGATTCAAGTTAACTAATTGCGATTTGCAAAATAAATTTTTTAGGGTTAAAGTTCAAGTCTGAAGAAAGTCAAGAAACATTAGACGTGAAACGATGAAACAAAATGTGAAATGGAATCTGAATTTCTGTGAAGGCAGACGGCAATGAAGTTTGTTGAGGAAGGAAGACATTACATTTCAATTTGGGCCATTCTTTTTGTTGGGTAATTGGGTTGGGTATTTTAACTTGTTTTGGGTATTTTTTGATTTGGGCCATTCTTTGGTTTTTTGTTTTGGTTTGGGCTGGTTTTATATTTACAAATAAAAAAAATTTACAATATCAAAAAATTGGGAGATCCTCAAGGACCCCCCCTCGCCCACAGGACTCGTGTTCAATTTTCGTGGACTGGGTTGACCTGGCTCACAATCTATCGTGGCGCAGGCTTTTTCTAATGCAAGCCGTCACCCGGCTTCATTGGAGGCGGGCCGGGTGGATTGACACCTCTATATACGATAACACAAAATGGACACTTACATTTGGAACAAACAAAAGACAAATACTTGCATAGAGAAGATTATCAAAAATTGATATTCCATCAAACTTGAATTTCATGACAGTTAGGCACTGGTTGGAGTTCAATAATGCCTTTCATCTCAACTAAAATATTATGCAGTACATAGAAGAAGTCTTCCTAAAAATAGAGGCTAAAATTAGTGCATAGTTGAATTACATAGACCGGCTCCAAAATGGAACACACAAATTCACAACTCACCTCTCGACTCAAAACTTCATCTCTCTTAGCAGATTCTTCAGCACTTTTGTCTTGAATACACCAAAAACTATAACAAACCAACAGTAAGGCACCTAAAAAAATCACTAAAGAATTAACAATTTTCAATTTTCAGTTGAAAAACTATTAAATCAAAATTCGAGAAACAACCTTCTTCAATTCGTTGCTTCTCTGGATATTAGCTCAGTGGGTTTCCTTACCAAACCGAAGATTGAGCTTCCTTGTGTCCTCCAAGCCTTTTCTTCTCATCTTCAATTATCCAATACATATAATATCATACCAATAGTATGCCATGGACCATCGTCCAACAAAAACAAGCAACGAAAGAATAAAAAACAAAGATTATTGTTAAAGCTAACTCGAAATAGATTTCAATCGGTATTTCAATTGATAATTACGATTTCATCTTGCAAATGCTTCGGCAATATGAACATTTTAGAATAACCCATGATCATTTTTCTTAGCTAAAGATAACTGAAAGTATATTTGGCCATGACACCAAGTTTCCTTGCTTTGAAAAGGATTGTGTATGTAGGTTTGAAAGTATGAACTTTGCATACGTATTATAATAATAACAAACTAATCTTCATCATATATATATATATATATTGCCTCTCTTCATGGGAATAAAGTTCGAAAATAATTATGATCTATATTTTATAGTTACCAATTTGTCTAAATCTACATTATAGAAATGAAAATTCATTACAATTGTGAAGGAGACGGAGAGAAGAGGCGACTCCATCTTTTATGTGTAACTTGCTTTTTCAATTGCATCCATGAGCAATACTAATCCTTCCCTAGACATTACGGGCAAATCCACCTTCATCTCCAACATTGCATGAATCTTATCCATATTTAGCTAATGATAATTCTTTTCGAAATGTCATAAACTGTTTTTGCGAAAGTGAAGAAAATTAGTGACGGGTTGTTGCACAATATTTGTCACAAATACAATAATTGATGACCAAAATCATATAGTGAAATGAAGAATCGCAACTGTTTTTTGTCAAAATTGTACAAAATTCAAGCGTAGCATCCACTGTTTAATATCCGAAACATTTTTTTAATTCAATTTTCAAACATTTTCTACATCATGATACACGTACAAAGCTAGATGTACTAGTTTGGAGTCACAAAAATATATATTGAACAACCATATAGATTGTTCAATGTCGGACACACTACAAGACGGAAGACCTTTACCGACTAAAAGAGTAGTCGGCAATACTGTAAACTAAGTCGGTGAATATTATCTGGGACTGTGAATTTTTGGTCGGCAATCTAGTCGGCGAAACCCTGTCGGCGAATCAAATGCCGACTAAATTTTAATTTAGTCGGTAAATATGTCCTTTACCGACTATAATTTTTTTAGTCGATAAAGTAAAATGCCGACTAAAATATATCTAGTCGGTGTTATGTCCTTTACCGACTATAATTTTTTTAGTCGGTAAAGTACAATGCCGACTAAAATATATCTAGTCGGTGTTATATTTAGCCGACTAAAATATGTTTTCGTTGGTAAAAGACAACGCCGACCAAAATATTTCTAGTCGGTGTTATATTTAGCCGACTAAAATTTGTTTTGGTTGGTAAAAGACAACACCGACCAAAAAATAATATAGTCGGTGTTATATTTGCCGACTAAATTAAATTGTAGTCGGTTAAATAGAACGCCGACCAAATGTAATTTAGTCGGCGTTGTATTCATCGACTAAATAAGCATTAGGTTGGTAAAAATCATCATGACCAAGATTCTATTGGTCGGTGTTATTTTCACCGACTAAAATTTAATGTAGTAGGCACAATTCGCTTTAGACCAAAATTTATTTAGTCGGGTTAAGTTCACACGACAAACGTTGTTTTTAGTCGGGGAAAGGTATCTCAAACCAAAACTTTGTGGTCGGAAATTATGTACCAATTTTTTTTTTAATAAATAATTTTATTATAATTATGCAAAGCTATTACAAATTGTTCATCTAAATACAATAAATGTTCTTTCAAATTATAAGTGAACAATTTTTGTATTGCCAAATGTATGTGTAATCACATAAAAAAGAACATGCCCTACACAAAAGTGTTTTAACATAACAACTAAAAGAAAAAGAAAATAAACAACGGTGCATGTTTCCCTTCCAAAATAGCTACAAACATGTGCATGTATTTACATGAGAAAAACAAAACAAAAGTTTATCAAAAAGAAGATATTCATTTAATCTATTAAGTACTGCACTTGTGATGATAATTATGGATCAGCTATGTTAGGGGTGGGGCTAGCTGGGTGAGTGAGTGTGGTAAGCTTTTCAAAGAAGCACGGGCATGAGTGATCGAGAAGAGCAATAATGGCATTGTTTTGCTTTTCTAAAATTCCAATCTTCTCTTCAGCAAAGGTGAGCTGACTTTGTTGTGTTTGGACCATCTGACGAAGTTCAACATTCTCGTGTTGGGCGGAGGAAGCTCGACATGTCTTTTTTGGAGGCTTTGGGCCCCTACCTAATCCAATATAATAGCTAGATCGGGTGCCAAGAATCTCATTAGCTATATCATCAGCAGTAAGAACTTGTGGTCGATCACACCCGTCGTCACTCTGACCTTCATTGTTGGTATGTTGTTGTGAAGATAAAAGCGTGACCATATCATCCTACAAGAAAAATTATAAATGAGTTAATGACATATAATTTCAAACAATTCATTATGTTTAAGTTGAAAGTAAGTTACATATTTCTTTTCAGCAATTGGAGCTATCCACCCTTTGCCCTGTTTGTAGTGAGTGATCTTCCATAAATCTATCCTGTCTGGTCTACCATTGCCTGTGTCCTGAACAAATGGATAATAAGATCCACTCAATAGGCAAGTCCAAAAAATAAATAAGTAATTGGTAATATATGAAACAACACATAAATGGGTATACATTTCATTCCCAAATGTAAACTAGATAGTTGAAATTATAGTGGATTTTTTTTTTCGACTTCGAAACATAAATACCTCTAAATTTTGCAAAGTCCGTTGGTTAACAGTTGTTGCTAACATTTTGTAAATTATATAAAAAATACATTAAGATCATATGATACAGACAATAGTTAGATAAACCTAATCTCAAGGTCTTCATTGACACTTGTTTTACGCCCAGATAAGCATGCCCCAAAATCAAGAATCTCTTATCATAATCGAGTATGGTAATTGTATTGCCATTCTTGCCATGTTATAAACATAGTTGATGATAAAAAGATGTATCTTCCATTCTTTTCATGTTATAATCATATACATCATTCTCTCCACGGACTTGATGGTTTAGGATTTTAACTATCAAAGAAGATGATATACATGACTTCACTCATTACAGGAAAAGGAAAAAAGTGCAAAGAGGTTCTATCTTTGAGCTATATTTGGAACAAGATGGAATAAATTGAACAAAAACCATGAATTTGACACAAGATAAACAGCCATACTGCACTCTCAATTTGTTGCCTGTGAGACTTTCATCCAACATATAATCAGTCTTCGGGAAATTAAAGATCAAGTCCAGCTCACACAAGCTTCCAAAGTGGCGGTCTAGTATCTCAACAAACTGGTGGATAATTTCCATTTTCCTCTAACTCATTGTCTTCCTGGTCAATACACATGCATAAATAAAGGTTGGCATATCTTTTATAGACAACTTCATATACTCTCCACTCCACAAAATTACATAGTTTATGTCACCCAAGTCACATTCCAACTGTGAATAATTTTTTAGAGTTGACAAATTGATAAAAA
Organism: Forsythia suspensa; assembly: GCA_023638005.1. NCBI lineage: Eukaryota > Viridiplantae > Streptophyta > Magnoliopsida > Lamiales > Oleaceae > Forsythia > Forsythia suspensa. The sequence goes on along the minus strand of CM042674.1, from coordinate 28,546,210 downwards.
AAAATAATAAAATCCTCAAGCCGAAAATGAAGTTAGGTAGAATGGTTTGGAGCAAAAAATTAAAACAAAATTCCAAGTTAAAATTTGAAAAAGAGAAGAATAACCTTGCAAAGATGGCAATTGCAAGCAATGCAAGGCTTCCAATAAGATCCTCGAGCCTCCATGAGTGATCGCTATGAAAAGTCGAGTCGTGCTTTGGAAGCCTTGCATTGCTTGCAATTGCCATCTATGGCCCAACTAATTATATGAAATGCTAAATAAAAGTACATCAACTAGCTTGTAGATATGCATAACATGTATAACGTAATTATAGCTCGTGAAAGGAAGGATCTCGAACTAAACAATGGCCATGTGTTAGCTTGGACCTATTTGTTGCATTCTCTTTGACTTGTTCTAAAATAGCCAAGATATAAAATTGTCATTAAACATAATCGGAAAAAATTAGCCATTTGTCTTCCACTTTTAATCATCAAAATATCCAAAATGAACATACAAAAAAGCAATTGGAACAAAACCAACAAATATGAATACCAGCAATCAACAAACAAAACAATAGAACCAGCAAATGGCAATACTAGTTAAATTCAAACTAATCAGTTTTGTAATACGAGAAAGCATTATTTACCTATAAGCTTTTTGAACTACCAGCAAGCACGCCTAAATAAGCAGAGTGGAAAAGAAATGGCTAACAAGAAATGATCCATATATACATATACAAGCCTAGAAAGTAATTAGTGAGTAAAATATACCATCCTCACATGATCTTTGACATCGCCCATGAGTTCATTAGTACATACACTTGTTAATTCCAACAGATTATTAGTTTGCTTTGAAAATACCTAGATTGCATAGGTATCTTTACAATAGCCTTGAAGTTTAATACATGCCTTCCTTCTTGAGTCTCATCATGAACTTCTCATCCTTCAAGTTATAATACATCTTGTTGGAATATTATGCGATGGTGTTAGAATGAGTAAATAATCAAGCGTATATTCTTTGTCATCTTTCTTTGTAGAATATGGGGGTCATAGTCATACTTTTAGAGTACAATATAAAAAAGACTAATATGTTGTAGATGCATTATTAACAGATATATAGAATATATAGTCTTTTGGATTCATGTATCAGTGTTCATATAAATATATGACAAGCTACGAAAAACACATAAACCATGTAACCATAAACCACACACCTTGAATGCTTCTGACTCCCAATAATCGCATAAGAAATCCCAGTACTCTTGGTTGAGCACCTGGTCATGCTTCTTTGCCTTCCTTTCTGCCATAGGAAGGTCAAGTAAAGTCTCATAGAACTCATGAAGCTCATATCTAAACTCCTTGAAGCGAATAGGCATGTCATTCTCTATCACTTCTTTGATCCAGTGCCGCTTGTCATAATCAAGAACAAACACGTTTTGCATTTATCAAAAAGGAATAAGGTGAAGATAAGAAATTAATTCAACTTTCTAACTTAATAATTGTTACCTCTAGCCTAGAATACATAGGTGACTTCTCCTGCGCATCCGTAACATCCTTCCACCGTATTTTGTTCAATGGTGCATATTGGCGTAAAAGCAGTTCCAATCTCATTAGCAAATCGAGGGGCATTTGCCCTGTAGCCCGCATGTCCTCTTTTTCAATGATGACTTCCAATTTCTTTTGTGTAACTTTAACTATACGTCTTTCTGCGAAACCGCATGTGGGTCCACGTCGCTTACGTGGACGCTCAGGAATTGGTTGTGGACCTGCAACACATGAATCATCAAACAACACTTGTTAGTTCAAATAAGCGGGGAAACTAATTAATGAGATAAACAAACTATTATTTGCAAATCAATAACTTAGTAAACATATGATTATTGACCTGTTTCAGTAGTGGCATCATTTCTTGAACTACCATTGGATGAGCTTGATGTTGGGCGAGGATGTACGGTCACAGGTGGCATATTGTTGTGCTGCAGGTATGGAAACATTGTTTAGTAATAATATCATAGGAATGACATATTAGCATACCAAAATAATAAGATCTTCTTATAAACAATGAAGCACATTTCCATTCAGCAAAAATTGGATAAGATATACACATCAACCATTTTGAACAACCATTTTTTTAATGAGTAACAGGCATCAAGTTTATTTCGATGCTTACATGAACTAAACCAAAATAGAAAACATAGTTGATTTGGTCTTGTTAGTTAAGAGAAACAACTCAAAATCCTTGGTAAAAGATAACCTTTGAATGCATTTTTAATGTTTATTGACGAAAAATTCATAAAACATTACCATTTCGAATTTGATCTACCATGTATTATGCGAAGAAATACACTTCAAATGTTTGAGTCAATCACTGTCGTCAGTCAAGATTAATTCTTCCTCAGATTCATCACCCATCAATTCAATTTCCTCTTCGTCATCGTCAACAACAAATGCTATATCTTCTACTTCTTCCTCATCGACATAATCATTTTGTTTATCAACTTCAACAACTTCTGCGGGGACATCCGTGCGAACAAAATGATTGTTTTCCAAATCACCTAAATCAATAACAAGTTGTATGTCCGCGGATGACGCATCTTGATGAACATCGAGATGAAAAGTATTAGAATCATAGTCTTGCATGTCTGTTTCCACATCATCTTCAACTAATTCCCAAATGTGCCGATGCAGAGCTTTTTGTACCACCTTCCAGTCAAGTCCATTTTTTGGGTCATTCAAATAGAATACTTGAATAGCTTGTGTGGCAAGAATAAATGGGTCATCTGCAAATCTAGTTCTTGCAACATATATAGATGTAAAATTTGTCTCCTCTATTATTCTTTTCTTTTTCTTGTCACAGTCAAACCAATCACACTTGAACAAATATAATTTTCTGTTACAAAAATATTGCAACTCCACCACATCCGTCAAAATACCATAATAGTCATTATCACCACCAGAGACAAACACCCCACTATTTTGAGTTGTCCTTTCTGCATCCCGACTCTTTGTGTGGTATCGAACACCATTTATAATACATGCACTATAAATCGTAACACGGGATCGGGGCCACAAGCTAGAGTGTATAGGTCATCCGGTGACGGTTTCGCCTCCCAATACACGCAAGCTACTGATCTACACGTCGAAGACAAAGTGGAAAGGTGATCTGCTCATTTGATTAAATATATATATAACAAATTTGTTTACAAAATTTGAAATTAACATTATACCTTTCGTTCAAACCACAACGGAACTCGTGCTCTTGCAATTGGCTTGAATTTGTTCTATGTGATATGGTTGTCATGTGTTCACCGTGTTATGTGAAACAGCTTATTGAAGGTAAACGACCATACTCAATTTATTTAAATGTTTGAAAGCAATTTACCTAAGGTAAGGTAGAAGCTCTTCGCAATTGTTTATCACATACCAACGCAACGCAACCCGAAATGATCTTTTGACAACATCTCTAAATGACCACCTCCAATTGGTCGTACTCGCTGTGAAAACACAGAGAATCCATTGGATTGAGGCATTTTTCGGCTGTCATCATTTCGCTCTGGTCTGGTAAATTTAGTTTCCAACCCACGTAAGTACATTGATGAAAATGTCAAGGCCTCATTGACTATATATCCTTCAGCAATTGAGCCTTCTGGTCGTGCTTTATTTTTCACATACTTCTTCAAAGTTCCCAAATACCGTTCAATTGGATACATCCATCTTGATGCCACGGGTCCAGCAAGGCGTGCCTCACGAGGCAAATGCACAATTAAGTGAACCATTGAGTCAAAGAATGCTGGTGGGTATATTCGTTCTAACTTGCATAATATAAGTACTACATCGGACTCAAGTTGTTCCAAATTTTTTACGTTCAATGTCTTTGCAGTTATTTGTTCAAAGAATTTACACAATTCAACCAATGTAGTGTAAATGTCCTTTTCCAAAATTCTCCGATACCTCACCGGCAATAAACGCCAGTAGTAGAACGTGACAATCATGACTCTTAAGTCCATATATTCTCCCATCACGAACATTAACGAGATCTTGATATATTTGCAAAGATAACCATCAGGAAGCTTAACTGACTTAAGAAAAGCACAAAACTCTCTTCGTTCCTCAACATGTAGAGTGTATGTTGCCGGTGGCTTATAGTGCCTATTACCACCCTTTGGTTGTAAGTGCAGCTCAGGATGAATGCCTATATCTTGTAATCCCAAACGAGCATTAGTTGTATCTTTTGACTTTCCTTCAATATTCAACAGAGTGCCAACCACAGCCTCACATACATTCTTCTCAATATGCATAACATCCAAGTTGTGCCTTAACTTTAGTTTGGACCAGTACTCCAACTCAAAAAAAATTGACCGTTTCACCCAATTCTGACTTTCAACTAGTCGTTTTCTTTTGTCGAGTACGTCAATATTTTTTCCCAATACAACATCACCAATTTGATCAAGTTGAGACAATATGTCTTCTCCACTAAAGGCCCGAGGAGGTAGCCCATATTCACGTTTTCCATCAAATTTTTTACTTCGACGCCATGAATGATTAGCTGGTAAAAACCTTCTATGTCCCATGTAGCATATTTTCTCTCATAAATAGATGGACATAGTGTCCTCATTACAAACCGGACATGCTTTGTACCCTCTAGTACTCCATCCGACACACATTTGCATAAGTCGGGAAGTCATGGATTGTCCACATAATTGCTGCCCGTAGAGATTGAAATACCCTTTCTTAGAGATATCATAGGTTTGCACCCCATCGGTCCACAATTGTTGCAATTCATCAATTAAGGGTTGCATATACACATCAATTTCCTTTCCAGTGCATCGGGACCGTGAATAAGCAACATCATCATATATGGGGGTTTTGTCATCTTCCAAGGAGGCAAATTGTAAGGTATTAGTACAATAGGCCACATACTATACCGAGTAGACATATTCCCAAATGGATTAAAACCATTTGTAGCTAGTCCCATACGAATATTCCTTGGATCTAATGCAAAATCTGGATACATGGCATCAAATGCCTTCCAAGCCTCTCCATCAGCGGGATGCCTCAAAACTCCATCTTGCTCAACCCTTTTATTTTTTATGCCATGACATTTCACGTGATATCGACACACACATAAATAGTCTCTGAGTCTAGGAATGAGGGAAAGTACCTAAGTACCTTTCGTGGAACCTTTTTCTTTCCATTCGCAACAAATTCATATCGAGACTCTCCACATGTAGGACAATTATTCAAATCCTTATTATCTTTCCGTAAAAGAACACAATCATACTTGCACGCATGAATCTTTTCATACCCCATTCCCAATTCCTTCAACATCTTTTTAGACTCGTAATATGAAGTTGGTATTTTGTTTGGATCAGGAAATGCATCATTCAACAACTGCAACAACATATCAAAAGATTTATTACTCCATCCATTTAACACTTTTATGTGCAAGAGTTTGATGACGAAGTTTAACGATGTGAATTTGCTACAATTTGGATACAATTCACTGAAAGCTTGGTTAAACATGTTGTCGTAACATGATTGAGGCTCAACAGTTGGTGTGTTGTTATTTTGATTCTCAACACCATGCTCCCCAACAAAACTTGTTATACCAACTCATTTTCCATTTCTCCTAAATCATGCAACATTTCAAGAACTTATCATCATCATCATCGGACTCACTACTAATTCTTTCTACTTCATTTGTGTTTTCATTTATAACTTGTTTGGGAGGAAACGATTCACCATGGAATATCCATCTCGTGTAGGTCACATCAAACCCATGAGCCCACAAATGACGTTTGACAACATTAAGATCGTAAACGGTCATGTTACGACATTTTGACATGGACACCGATTGTAGATGCATCCATAGGAGTATTAGCACTTGCGAAGGCCATGAATTCTTTAATACCATCTTGATATCTTTTATCCACTGTTGGGTAATATTACCCAACTACGATCCATGACTAACTCCCTAGTTATCACAAAACCGCTACAATTAATATGATACACATAATGTAAAAAAAATTTATCAAATGGCAAAATTGAAATTCATAATTGTAGCGAAAAGGATCAATTTGAAATTGTTTGTTTCGCATCAATGTAGAAAATGAGAAACTTGAACTTAGGTCAGTAAACTAACGATAAAGAAAACCAAATCAATTAGATTAATCAGAAATGTTATGCATTGAAATGTATATTTCTAAATAGTGACTGAATAAATGTCGTTTCTTAATTCTGTCAACTTAAGTGTGTGTTGATTTAATTGTTTTAGGTCATCACAACCCAAGGTCTAACCTCATTGGAGAAAACAAAGCAAAATGAGCAAATAAAGACTGAAAATGCACAAAGACTTGGAAATGAGGACCAACTTGCAAACATTCAGAAGTTGAAGAACTTGAGTTGCAAATAAAAGGGACTAACTTGAAATGAAAGACGAAATTAGAGGACTAAAGAGGACGAAATCTATAGTTGGAGGACCAAAGTAAAAAAATTGAAAGATTTAATCCAGGTGATCGCCAGATTATATGTCAAGCGATCGAGAGAATCACCGGATGTCAGGCGAGAGAATCGGAATGCACCGGGCGATCACCGGTGAATTTACACCGGGCGATCGCTTGATGTAAGATCTCGGGCGATCGCCCGATCTCGTGATTTAAAGCGAGAGCAACACACTTGCACGGGCGATCGCCGTGTAATGCATCGGGCGATCGCCCGATGAAATTTACACCGGGCAATCGCCCGGTGTAATTATCTCGATCGATCGCCCGAGATGTGTAAAGCGAGAGCAACCACTTGCTTGCAAGCGATCGCGCCGATAATGCAATCGGGCGATCGCCCGATGTAATTTCGACCAATGATGTTTATTTCCATTTTGGTTTGACTTCAACGAGGAAACGTTTGAGACGCGATTTTCATGATCTTTTGGAATCTTTTGGGACACAATAAGGACAATATATATATGAGTTATTAATTCATAACAAGTTGGGTTAATTATTTGGAGAAGACAAAAGAAGACGGGTAAAAGAACGATTTAAAAAAAAAAACGACCAAGCTCAATAAAATACCATTAGGGATTTTCAATATATCAACAAGTAAGTATGCATCACAACGAATAGGATACAAGGGTCTCTCTCCGAGTTAGTCATGAAGTTCGTTCACATTTGTAACCCAGTTCTACTCCAAATCGTATTTGTGTTTCAGATAGTGACATGTTTTAGCATGCTCATATGTCCAGCTAAAGGGAACAAAATATCATAGGAATGGGGACAAATGGACATCTTCAATCAAGTATATTAAAGCAGATCTCAAAAGCAAGCATACAGAGAATTATCCCGTCCCACAAGCAAAGACTTCTAAAGAGGTAATATGTGTTAAAAAATATTAGAATGAATATTTGACATAAGAAACTAGAAGGCAAGTCCAAGTCCTTTGACCAGATTAGCTCCCTATTCAAGAATAAGATGAGAAGAAATTTTTTTTTTTTCACGTATCCTGAAACTTAGCCTTCTATTTAGTTCTACTCTCAGTTACGTCTTTGGGAATACCTCAAAAAACAAAACGGACATAGACGACAGATTATCTAAAGAGAAGACAGAGAAAGATTCATAACAGAGAAACTTTCATGCACCAACTTATTATCACCTAATACAATGTATGAGAAAAGTAGGGATAAAGTACAAATTCATAGCATGCAAAATCATAGAGACAAAGAAGACAAATACTGATGCAAACCTTGCAAATGTAGCATATGCACTTTCTTCAAATGGAAGAAAAACCAGCCTCACGACTAAGCTCCCTGAATCATCAGCATCATACACTTTAGAATAAGTAAATAATAAGTTGAAGTTTCAGATCACCAAAATTTGTACTGTTGAAATTTAAGTAGCTCCCACATCGATTATTGCACCCATCTTAATGACATGCCATCTTATGGGAAAAAGTATTGAATATGAGATGAGTATTTTTTGATTAACTAACTAGTTTGTCAACAATTACATACATTGCTTGGTTATGTGGTGTATCGAACCATACAAGGATCATCTTTTCTCCGTCTCGAATAATCAACTTCAATAAGGATTGAAGATTGATAATCAAACATATATTTGCTAGAGGCTTATTGTAATCCATCATATTTCCTACAATTTGCAAGAACAGGAGCTGAAGTTTCTTTAGAAGTTGTGGATAACTGACCATATCACTGAAGAATGGAAGATTATAATATAGTTTTCCACACTATGATACACACCTGACGGCTTAATTCGATTTTTAAACAACCATATTTTTATTCAATTGAAATTCACGAAAATTAATTCAAATTTGAGAGCAATCATTTCTAAATTACTCCAATTATAAAGGCTTCATATTCCTAGCTAACAAATGAAATTATTTCAAATAACACTTGAACAAATTTATATTGGGAAAGGTACAACTATCAGTTACCAAGGCATCATCAAGAAGCCATGAATACTACATGTTGGACATATATAACCAAGAAGATAAAACCAAAGTAAAAGATATTAACCTGTGGATGACTTGTGGACATAGGAATCCTTGCAACTTGACCATCTATAACAAAGATCCATCGCTTTAGTTGATTCTTCATTTATTTTCGCTTTTGCAATGTCACACGGATATCAATATCAAATTGCCACCCCAACAAGAGTACAAAAGAAAATATCGGATCCATTACAAAACCACGCAATCAAATATAAGAAAAATCCAAATGGTTAAGAAAAAGTGATCTTTCATGACTCCATCGCTTATTTTCCATTACAATGTAAAAATCCAAATGGTTAAGAAAAAGTGATCTTTCATGACTCGAATAGATGAACGCATGACATTACCATATTCTTATGCCTATAATAAAATGTGATTCACATCTAACTTTTTTAAAATATAACTCATGCCCCCATTACATGGAGGACAAAAGGCCTATCAAAATGATGCACATCAAAACGTGAGATTCAACTAACAAACATTTTCCCTTCCGATGCTATTTTAACGAAATGAGATCATACTTGAAAGTTGCACTATTTTCACAAAATCAGTTTAAGATGGTCTTAGTATCTCAATCATTTGGTTTAGCATGCGGCTATAACCTAGTCACTCATGGGAGTGATTATGACCCCCACGAAGAGTTCGTGAGGAAATGTGTAGTTAATTTTTTCCCGATTCGATGTGGACTTGTAATAATCACGATTAGACCATAAATAAATAACTTGATCTTCACCCTATTTAAATGCATTCTTATCCCGACTATATTCTCGTGTGCTCTTATATCGACTAATTTCCTTTTGTTTTCTCTCCCATCAATTTGTCTTCTACATAAAATTAGATGACGTATTATCTTAACAAACCCAACCGCCAATACTTAGTAAACGCCTTTAAACTATCATTATTAATGGTTGCTTTTTCAAGTCTAAACCGGTAAGAAAATATTATTTCTCCAAATCACAATCAAAGTGGGCTGGCCATATTTACAATTTTACACAATGATATAAAAGTGCTTCATTTATATTTAAATTATTAAATTATTACAGACGATATTCTATTTCGTTCTATTCACCTCACGTTTACTAAAACTGCAAGAATCACACCGAAATAGAACAAATGTTTGAAAATATAATAACAATGAAAATAAGAATGTAAATATTGGACAACTCGAAGAGAATTGCGTTCCAAAATTTATAATGTAAATTCGATAAACTATACAAGAGTAAAATTCACATTTGAAACAAAATTTCATCAAAAGCGCCAAATTTTTTAACCATTTTTAATTATTAGCTAAAAGGTGGTTGTATCATACACCGATCCCACAATAATGACGAATTTCATAACTACTACTTGAAATTAGTGAAGACAAAAAGAAAGAAAGAGAGAGGGTTAATTGAGATTTGTTTGCTTGCGAGAGGTCACAATGGCAATAAGCAAGCAAATTCCGCTTGCTTGACCCGAAAAGAAGCTCAAAACTTCATGAACCATTTTTTTTTTTTTTAATTAAAAGCTCAAGAAAATCTTGAATTTCACATTCAACAACTACTTTACCCACGTATTCCATTCTTAAATATGGTATTGTATTCATCTTTTTACATTTATTTCATTAATCTTAAATATGTTTACCATGTTTACATATTTTTTTAAATATTTATACCAAGCAAAACAAAAAAATTACCTAATGTTAGTAGTTTATAAGTTTTAACTCGGCCACTTCTTATGAAAATCATAATTTCTAATTTTTTTTTTTAGGGCGGTCATAAATGATTAAGAGATGCTACCTTTACGAGAAAATCACCAACATTGATGCAAATTTTACCCACAGATTCCATTCATCTTTTTTTTTCTTTATTTCGATACTCCACTTATCCTTACGAGATGCTAGAAAAATAACATATATTATTAGAAAAATTTAATGATTAGATTGAACAAAAATAAATGGGGAAAAAATATCAAACTCAAACTGATGAAAATTGAGCCTCCACTATCAAAAATATAACATATCTAAGACCGTAAAATGGATTATTACCGCATAGAGAGAGACGAACAGAGAAAAAAAGCAAGGGATAGAAAAATTTTCGTGGCCTAGAGAGCTTTAGGTGCCTAGCCATGGCATGCCATGACCGCCACTTGTGGGATGAAGTGGTGTGGACAAAGTGTAATGTAAATCTATTGAATGTACGCACAATGATCAATCATAACGGAGTATGAAGAATAGTCAATTAAAGATTGGCCCTAATTCCACAAGAAATGGCACTTAGTCAATTTATCAAACACCTAGTGTGCAACTTCGTTGTAAGTCATCTTTGTTATATGAATAGGAAGTGAAGCTAGCCCAAAATTTCAACTTCAAAACGTAACTTCAATAATCCATCATCTAACTAATCCCATCCTTCTCAATATATCAGAACAAATTTGATAAAAATTGGACGCCAAAAGCATAAACAGGCAAAGCGGATGAAGAAGCTTACCTTGGACGGATGTTGAATTTGGATGGGGATTTTGGATTTCAGGCGTGGATATAGGATTTCGGATGTAGAATTTGGATTTTCGGCATGATTTTTGGATTGTGATTGCCCAGGTTGAGGATTGGAATAGAATTTGTTGTGAGGATGGTTCTTTATTTTGGTTCAAAGACAGATGTATATGGCATAATGGGTTGTTGACTGAGAGTGGAAAACCTCCATCCGGTCAGTTGATTTGTTGCAGAGAGAAGACGATATAGAAGATGGGAGGAAGTTGATTTGTTGCAGAGAGAAGACGATATAGAAGATGGGAGGAGGTGGAGAAGACAATGTAAACGTGAGAGAGATTGAAGAGCCAAATGGGCCAACGCTGCCAAAATCTTTTTATTCATGACCATGAAAAATTCCCACCAAAACATTTGTAGACTGACTTTATTATTTAGTCGGCCCATTAATTACCCACTGTAATTATTTAGTCGGCAAAATAACACCGACCCAGTTAGTTAGTCGGAGATTACGCCCCGCCAATATGTTAGATGCGGAAAACCTCCAGCGTAAGTTTCGGCCGACTATAATTTTTAAGTCGGTATTAACACCTTCACCGACCAAATTTTTGGTCGATAAATCCTTCCATGGGTTGGTCAACCCACCCAATAATTTTGTATGCGACCATGTAAAATTTTAGTCGGTAAAAAATAATTTTTACCGACTATATTTTTTAGTCAGTAAAATTTGGTCGGTAAAATCCTCATTTCATGCGCGACTACAACAAATTTTAGTCGGTAAAAAAACCTTCTCCGACTATATATTTTAGTCGGTAAAATTTAGGTGACCATAAAATAAATTTGGTCGGTAAAAAAACCTTCGCCGACTACATATTGTGGTCGGTAATGTTTAGGCGACCAAAAATTAATTGTAGTCGGTAAAAACAATATTTACCGACCAGATATTTTTAGTAGGTAAAATTTAGCCGGTGAAAGCCTCATTCCTTGTAGTGACAATTTAGGTCAAAATTCGACAAAACTCACAAGTATAACACATCGTTGGATGTTGTAAACGTATTTTTAATTTGATTTAATCATATATTAATCATCAAAAAACTTTATGAAACTATATGTAACAATTTGGAGTCTCAAAAATATATTTTGAACGACCACATTGGCCGTTCGATGTCTAAACGTAACCATTTTTTAAAAATTATACAAAATTCCAGCGTAAGATCCATTGATTAATGTTCGAAACATTTTTTTAATTCAATTTCCAAACATTTTCAACATCATAATATATGTACAAAGCCAAATGTAATAGTTTGGAGTCACAAAAATTCATTTTGAACAACCATATAGATTGTTCAATATTGAACAATTATTGATATTTAAAGTTGTATAATTGTGTTGTGATGGCTAATACATAAGGAAAACAGCTTTAAAATGTGTTTAGAACATCTAACGGTGGGTTATACTCGTGAATTTTCTCAAATTATGACATAAATTGTTCGACATTGAACAACTTGTATGGTTCGTTCAAAACTAATTTTTGTGATTTCAAACTATTACATATTGCTTCTTATGTGTTATGATATAGAAAAAGTTTTGAAATCGAATTAAAAATATGTTTTGGACATTAAATAGTAGTTTTTACGCTTGAATATTGTACAATTTTGACAAAAATATTTGCGATTCGATATTGAACAGCCTATATGGTCGTTCAAAATGTGCTTTTGTGACTCCAAATTGATATTTATAGTTGTATAATTATGTTACAATGGCTAATACATAAGAAAATCAGATTAAAAATACGTTTAGAACATCTAGGTAATACTCATGAATTTTCTCAAATTATGACATAAATTGTTCGACATTGAACAACTTATATAGTTGTTCAAAACGTATTTTTGTGATTCTAAACTAGTACATATGACTTCGTATGCGTGTTAGAAAAAACTTTGGAAATCGAATTAAAAAATACGTTTCGGTGGAAGAAAGATTTTCCTAAAAAACCTAAAAAGAGGTTTTGAAAAGAAAATAAAGAACAACCTTAAAAGAAGATTGTTTGATATAAATACGGTAGAGTAGGTCACTACACTAACATGACTAACCGACGTAAACAAAACAAAAAATCAATGAATTAGTCATTGATGAAGGATTAAAGAAACAGCTTTTAAACATCTTCATTAATAGTGATGAAGAAAGTTCTGATTCAGAATTGAATCAAATCTATGAATCTGATTCTAGTTCTGATGATTCTTATTCTTTTGAAGAAGAAGAAAGTAAAAATATTTATTCTTGTAAGATTAAGAAAAACCCTTATGAAGCTTTGTTAAAAATTAATGGTTTGAATTGTAATGTTTTGACTTCATCTAATAGTTTTTTATTAGAAATTATTGATCAGATTGAAAATCCTGGTGTGAAAAAACAAATGCTTGAAAAGTTTATTAGTAATCTTCAAGAAGATACTATTATTGTTAAAAACCCTTTTTCTAAACTAGATCACAAGATTTCAAATAATCTGATTTCTTATAATCTAAAAGAAATTTTAGATACAATAAATCAAACTTGTGAGAAAAAGGTTTCAAAACCTACTTTAAATGAATTAAAAGAATAGATAAATAATCTCAAAAAATGAAATTGTTATTATAAAAAATGATATTTATAATCTTCAAAACGTTACTTCTTCAGGAGAAATAAAAGAAAAAGTTGATAGCTTTGGTTTTCCTAAACCTGTTAAAGTCAATAAAGATTCTATTACTTATCAAAAGTGGTATGTCTTTATTACTCTCATTATTAATGTGGAATATACCATTGATACTGTTACACTTATTGATAGTGGAGCAGATATCAATTATATCCAAGAAGGATTAATTCCTACAAAGTACTTTGAAAAAACATAAACTACTTTAAATACTGCTCAAGGATTGAAAATGGTCATTGATTTTAAACTTTCAAATGCTATTATTTGTAATGATGGAATTTGTTTAAAAACAAATTTTCTTTTGGTTTAAAACCTTACTCAATCAATGATTCTTGGTACTCTTTTTTTTTTTTTAATCTTATTCAACCAATGAATATTAGTTCAAAATGAATTTCAACTGTCTTGAATGAGCAATAGATAATATTTAGGTTTATAACTAAACCTCAAACAAGAGAAATTGATGTTTTAAAAATACAAATGATTTTTAAACAAAGTCAAATTAATCTTCTTAGTGAAGAAGTTTTTTTTTTTTTTTTTTTTTTTTAAAAAAAAAAATTTAACAACTAGACTTCAAAGTCCTAGTTTACAAGAAAATATTAAAAGTCTTGAACAAAAATTCATTTCAAAAGTTTGCAGTGATTTACCTATTCTTTTTGGAATAGGAAAAAACATAAAGATTTACCTACTGCAGTTAATCTTCCTTGTGAAAAAGATTTTGATGAGAAAAATATTCCAACAAAAGCAAGACCAATTCATATGAATAAAGATCTTGTGGAATATTGTACGAAAGAAATTGATAATCTTCTTGAAAAGAAAATCATTCGTAAAAGCTACTCTCCTTGGAGTTGCGCCGCTTTTTATGTTAACAAAAATTCTGAAATTGAAAGAGGCATACCAAGTTTAATAATTAATTACAAACCTTTGAATAAAGTTTTACAATGGATTAGGTATCCTAAGCCTAACAAAAGTGATCTTTTGAAAAGAGTTCATGATGCAAAAATTTATTCATAATTCATTTAAAATCTGAAGTTTGGCAAATCCAAATATTTGAAAAAAAACATATAGCTTTTATAGTTCCATTTGGACACTATGAATGGAACATTATGCCTTTTGAGTTAAAAAATGCCCCTTTCTAAATTTCAAAATATCATGAATGATCTATTATATTCCTCTTTAGACTTTATTATAGTCTATATTAATGATATTTTGATTTTCTCCAAAATTATTGATCAACATTTCAAACATTTGAATATATTTTTAAATGTTGTTGAGAAAAATGATCTGGTTATTTCAGCCAAGAAAATGAAATTGTTTCAAACAAAAATTAGATTTCTTGGTCATGAAATTGAGCAAGGAAGTATATTTATTCCTATCAATAGAAGTATTGATTTTGCTGATAAATTTCCTAATGAAATCAGAGATAAAACCCAGCTTCAAAGATAATTAGGAAGCTTAAATTATATTGCAGACTATTATAAAAATCTTGTTATTGATTGTAAACATCTATATGATAGGTTGAAAAAGAATCCTTCAACTTGGTCTCATGACCATACTAAGGCTGTTAAGAAAATTAAAGCCAAAGTAAAAACTTTGCCTTGTCTTATTATTGTCAATCCAAATTGGTTTAAAATTGTTGAAACAGATGCTCCTAAATTAGGTTATGGAGGAATTCTTAAACAAAAGAATCCAGATACTCTTAAAGAAGAGTTAGTCATATTTACTTCTGGTGTTTGGAATTGAAGTAGAAAAAATTATTATATTGTTAAAAAAGAAATACTTTCGATTGTTTAATTTATGTGTTTCCAAATTCCAAGATGACTTGTTATTATCAGAGTAGAATGTTGTTCTGCTCGACCAATTCTTTTAAAAGATGTTAGAAATTTAGCGTCTAAACAAATATTTGCTAGATGGCAAGCTTTATTATCAGTCTTCGATTTTAAGATTGAACGTATTAAAGAAAAATTTAATTCCTCCCTAATTTTTCTAACAAGAGAATTCTTGCAGGGCAATCAGTCATGTCCTCTAAAAGAAGACAGTTATCCTCAGGTGGCATAAGAGGCCGTGGAAGAGGAAGTGGAAGAGGATACCTCCTTCCAGACCAAAATATTGTGATGAGGAAATCTCATCAACTTGAAAAGGAAAATGTCGAAAACCTCGAGGAAGAAATTTCTTCAAAAGACATTCGTCTCGGAAAAGGTTCAAAGAAACCAAAACATCCTTATATTGAGAATTCAGAAAAGGAATTCATATTATTTGCAGATAAAGAAGATTTTAAATTAGATCTTCATGCTCTTCTCCATAAGTATTTTGATGAAGATACTTATTATATCAAAAGGTTGGTGATATTTCACCTCTTCAATGTGCAAAAGTTCTTGAAAAGATGCTATATTTTGAGGTTAAATACAACCACAAAAGTTCCAATGGAATTGGAAAACATGCATTTGCAAAGGTATCCATACTAAAAGTATGGAAGATGAAAGAATGAGTTAATAATCCCAATAAACAAAAATATTTGTTACGATCTCGTTGAAAAAACGATTTGCAAATGGAAAAGAAGTTGATGAACAAGCTCCCATTTATTTCACATATTGGGATTATATACATATGTTTGAAAAAATTCTTATGGTTCAAAACCAAGAAATGAAACATACTTGGATGCCATATATCTCACGAAGTGGTTGAAAATGAACTACCTTCTTGGTTCTTATCATGGTGGCAAAAATATCTACCATCAGATGAGGTGATTCCTAAAGAATTACTTGATATGGTTAAACCATATTCGCAATTCCATCCTGATTTGAGAGGAAAGAATGTGACAAGGAGTAAAATTCTCCTACACCTTTCTCGTGACTATTATATCTCATGGATATGGAAATGGAAAATTTGTTTAAGTTCAGGTGAAATTCCTACACTATTGAAAAGATCATTTACCGTCTGGTGGGATCAATATGATCATGAAGTTACGGTTAAATCCATTACTTCAGACATTAAAGAATTCCATAAGCTTATTGAAGGTAAGCATGAAAGCAAGATTGATAATTCTCTTGAAGAAATTATTAAGATTGTTGAATCCAAGTTAAAAACTGGAACTTCCGAAGATTTGAAAAAATCTATACTTCAAATGGTTAAAAAAGATTGGATTTTTCATTTACTGATGAAGATAAAATGTCCATATCATCCAAAGGCCAAAAAGATTTCTTGGGAGACGGAATTGAAGATATGGAAGCATATATGGGATCACAACTTCATGATTTGTATGAAGATAATGATGAAGGTGCAACCTCAGCCTCGGCCAAAGAGAGAAAATGTGAAATAATTTTGTGACAGGCGAGTATGGTTATATGGAGTCTTAGATGACAGAAAATAGTTTTATTTGCATTGTTGTTTCAAAATTTCTGTTAAATATGCTAGTTATAGATTTAATTCTCTGAAGTTATCCATAATATGGATTTGTTTAAAAGAAAACATAAGGGTAAAAGCCCCATGAAATATTAAAAAAATTGTGAAAGTTTTCAATTTGAAAGTCAAGTTGATAATGTAGATGAAGAAAATCTACGTAATTGGAGTATTCCTGAGGTAAAACATGAGAAGATTTATCATTTAGGATCTTTTGATTTAAAATCTAGATTTCATGTTAAAACTGTTGAAAAAAGAATTCATATTCAAGGAATACATGAAACTGTGCAATTGTTGAAACCTAAATATTTGTAAAAAAAAAATTGAAGGATACAACTATAACCATATAGAAATGGTTTAAGTAGTCATTCAACTCTTAAATAAAGATGGTTTAAATGTCAGTGTCCTAGCGGTCTTAAGAGATGCTGGGAATGCTATATATCGTGAATCTTTGCTTGGAATTATTGAAGCACCTATGTGTAATGGTCGTGTTTATTTTAATAGTTTCCTTAATTATACTGTCTTTGATAAACATTTATTAAAATGTTTAACTCTTGATTTACAATCATCTAGTTTCAATATGTTACTTAGATGTGAAGTCCTTAACATAACTTATCGTATTTATTACAAAGTTATGACTACGATGGTTTCAGGTGCTAGGCTTCAAAATTCGAGAAGAAAAACTCTTCTCATTAAATCTAATAGTACCAGGAACAATGTTATTGGTCCCAGAGTTATTGATTGTGATGAAGCTAATTTCCAGAAAGCTGGACACTTGAAAAGGTCAATCCGATCCTAATTCCTAAAAGGAGTCTTGATCATATTATTGAAACTCTTGATCGAGACGTAGAAATATGTTTCTCTCCAAGGAAAAAAAAACAAAACTAATTTTTTCAAAGAGCGCTTCTTTAAAAGTAAGAATCTCTACCTCTTCAATTCCTAATACTTATGTGAGATTTGAAAAAATTACAAGTCCAAAAAACCAAGTTATCATCCTATTTACAATAGAGATTATGAATCAATTTCAGATGATTCTAAAAGTGGGTCAAAATTCAATTTTAATGTTTTGACTATTACTTTTGAAAATCCAATTGAAATTACTACAGAAATAAAAAGAATTTGAAGCAAAAAATTTCAATCACCTGAAAATAAAGATTTTCATGAATGGTATTTTAAAAAAAATTCCAAAGAAGATTTGGATGTTTATAAAAGAAAATATTTTGATTTTATTAGAAAAAATGGAATCATATATTTTAAAGATTGATTTCAAAGAATTGAAAATGTTCGAGCTTTTAATGCTATAACTGGTGAAGTTTTAGTATTAGAAGAAAATTCTCAAAACTCGAAAACTATAGATGAAAATTATTATAAATCTTTCCATCTTCCTGACCTATTATTTTTGAAAATAAGGATAATAATATTAATGTTGAAGCTCATATTTTTCTAAAGGGGGATAATAGTGTACAGAAAACTATTCTACAAAATAATTACACAAATGTCAGTCTTATACAAATTGAAAAACAACTTGAGAGAATTGAAAATTCTATTTCTTCGTTTCCTTTGAAAAAAGTTAACAAAAAAGACATTGGTCAAGCTGCTTCTTCTTCCACATTGCAACATGTCATTGTTAGGCCAAGTGTTTCAGTTGAACCGAGAATATTCAAAAACAAGAATGAAGAATTACTTGATGCTAGAGATGGCAAACGGATCGGGAGATGGCAACGAATCGGACCGCCTTGTCGGCTGGTATCGTAAAACGACGGACCCGATCCAGTAAAATGACACAAAGCTCGCCAAAAGGATCCTACTGTGGGCGGTCCTTGGACCACGGACTTGACTCATGGTCCGTGGTCCAAATGGGACCAAATTGGTCCCTAGCTGGACCAAATTGGTCCCTAGCTTTAAGTTGGGGACCAAAAATTGCAATTAACAATTATATTTCCATATTTCTTTTTTTTTTTAACTTAACAAAAAAAAATTTGAATTTCACGTGGGTCCGCAGACCGGCCCGTGTGGTCCGCAGACCACAGGCCGATCCGAACGTACATTTTTTACATGGACCGAGCCGGACCCTATATGGCCGGCTCGGCCCATTGCCATACATTAGTTGAAAAACTAAAAAAAATAGAAGTTTCTAATGATAAGAAAAAAGACAAATGAGTTTTACATTTAAATATTCTCAATATAAAAGATTTATCTTTTGAAGAAAAATCAGAAGAAGAAAAAGATGTTTGAAAAGAAATTTTTAAAAATTCTAATGTTTCTACTATTGAAAACATGTTTTCTGATATGAAAATTGGTGATTTGAATACCACTACTTTTATAGGATCTTCTTCAAAAGGAAATCTTAAATTTGAACTTACTTAAAATTATTACCATCGTCCATCTCCACAAGATCTTCTTTATGAAGAAGTGGAAAATAGATTTCCTAGTGGATTAAATGATATTACCATTTATGAATGGAATATAGATGCCTTACCTGAATATGGTATTATTAATCTGATAAATAAAATGTTGATGTATGCTCAAATCATTGCTAACAATTTAGCCAATACTCCTAGAAAACAAGCTAATTATACTGTTGCGGGATTTACCGACCAATTAAAAAATTGGTGGGATAATTGAGCAAAGGAACAAAATCCTATATGCTCAAAATAAAGTTCATGTTGAAAAAGGGGAAAATAATTTGATTAAAACTGAAACGACTAATCATCAAGATTTTGTTAATACTTTAATAATAGCAATTGTCTATCATTTCGTGGGAAAGCCTATGAACTATAGTGAAACAAATACAAGTATACTTTTGAATTTGAGATGAACTTCATCTCACTTTAGAAAGCAAGTTTGATAAAGGTTTACTACCTTATCATCTTAATACAAGATTAAACATGCTAATAATAGATTTAAACAATTTAAGCTAGCATAATTTTACTATGCAAGAGAGAGAAAAGTAAGTTAAGATAACTTACAAGTATAATTCACTTAGCAAATGGAATATGTTTCAGAATATTTGAAAGATTTTATTGATGTATAAGAGGAAATTTACAACTATGAGATTTTGTACACAAGGGAAAATATGTAAAATAAAACAAAAGGCAGAAAAGCTTGTTCTGCCTTCAACAAACGAAAACAATGAATTTATATACAACAAAAACACTATTCAAAAACTCAATTTTATTTTGGAGTCCGAAAAGTAGTGAAAAAGAAAACAGTAAAAGATTCCTTTTACTTTTATAAGCGGAGTACACTGTTTGTCCTTTCTTGGAATTTTGGCCGACAAGTTACTATAGACCTTTTGAAAATTGCAAACCTCTTTTTCTTGCTTTTTGAAAACGGAGGACAATTGTACCATCTCTTTTTTGAAATGAGGGTAGGTGTGAGGACAGTTGTCACAAAATTATTTCACCTTTTCTTTTCCTTTGGTCGAAGCTGAGGTTGCACCTTCATCATTATCTTCATACAAATCATAAAGTTGTGTTCCCCATATATGCTTTCATATCTTCATTTTCGTCTCCTAAAAAATCTTATTGGCATTTAGATGATATGGACATTTTGTCTTCATCAGACAATAAAAAATCCAATCTTTTTGAAACCATTTGACAAATAGGTTTTTTAAATCTTCGGGAGTTCCAATTTTTTACTTGGATTCAGCAATCTTAATAATTTCTTCAAGAGAATTATCAATCTTGCTCTTGCTTCATGTTCACTTTCAGCAAGCTTATGGAATTCTTTAATGTCAGAAGTAATGGATTTAACTGTAACTTCATGATCATATTGATCTCAGCAAGAGGTAAATGATATGTTCAATAGTCTAAGAATTTCACCTGAACTTAAACAAAATTTTCATTTCCATTTCCATATCCATGGGTAGGGCTTGACAAAAAAACCTGCGACACGACCCAAACCGACTTGGGTCAGTTTGGATAGGTTTTTTTGCCGGTTCAAGTCGATTTCGGGTTGGATAAAACCCACCCCGAAACTTTTTTGCTCGATTTTGGGAAAAAAAAATTTTTAAAATTTAAGCTTAAACTCGTCCAAAAACCGAAAATTCAAACCAATCTGAATCGGTTTGGATTAGTTTCGGCCCAAACTTGTCAATGTTGGTTAGTTTCGGTTTGATTTTTGCCAAACCAATTTTTTCACAGTTCGAATTGGGTTGGATCGAAAACCGACCCATACTCACCCCTATCCATGGGATATAATAATCACTAAAAAAGTTGATGATGTTCCACCTCTTCAATGTGCAAAATTTTTTGAAAAGATGCTATATATTGAAGTTAAATACAACTACAAAAAGTTCCAATGGAACTGGTAAACATGCCCTTGTAAAGGTACCCATACTGAAAGTATGACAAATGAAAGAATGAAGTAATAATTCAAATACACAAAGATTTGTAACGATCTCATTGAAAAAACAATTTGCAAATAGAAAAAAAGTTAATGAACAGGTTTTATCTCAAATTATATCCATATGTTTGAAAAAAAAAATTGGTTCAAAATAAAGAAATGAAACATACTAGGATGCTCCGCATATCTCACAAAATACACATGCGAAGCTCGATATACAAATTTAAAATCACAAAAATTTATTTTTAAAAACCATATATGTTATTAATTGTCGAACAATTTTTAAAAAAATTTGACAAAATTTACAAATATAACCTACGATCGAATGTTATAAACGTATTTTTAATGTAATTTCACTATTATCAAACCACTCACAACTGTACTAATGCAACATTAGAATAACAATTAACCAGAGATCTCAATGGACTTGACCTCAGGCTTCTTCACTTCCTCCTTAGGCACAGTAACAGTGAGCACACCGCTCTCCATGCTAGCCTTAACCTGATCCGTCTTAGCATTTTCCGGCAGCCGGAACCGGCGAAGGAACTTGCCACTGCTCCTCTCCACGCGATGCCACTTGTCGTTCTTCTCCTCTTGCTCTTTGCTCCGCTCTCCACTTATCTGAAGCACTCCACCTTCTTCAACTTCCACCTTAACCTCTTCCTTCTTCAGCCCGGGAAGATCGGCCTTGAAAACGTGGGCCTCTGGAGTCTCTTTCCAGTCTATGCGAGCATTGGCGAATGCAGAAGTTTCGCGGGAAGAGCTTGAGACATTCGCTTCTGTGTTTGAGAAAGGGAACCCCTCAAAGGAATCCCAAATAGCAAGAGAGAATGGATCGAAAACGTTGCTTCGACGGTTGCCAAAGAAGCTAGGAATCAGAGACATTTTATGGATCGCAATATGAGTATTCAAAATTTCTTGTGATGGCTGAATCGAAGCTTTCAAATTTTCTGTGGTGGATTTAGCTTGGAGGGGCAGATATATATAGGAAGAAGATGATGGTTCTAGTGCTTTCGCGGCGTTTCTGGGAAAAAAATCTTTCCGGCCGTCACTTTCTGTCAGCATCTACTAGAAAAAAGAACAAAAAGTAATGAAGAAAAACTATTTCTAGAAAAGACGAGGACTATGCTTCCAATGGGATACATCCACGTGTAGTAATAAAATTGATATATATCCTATTCCTTATTTTTATATTAAAAGCATGGATATTTAGTTTACTGTTCAAAATGACTAACCAAAGTTTTTTCTCTCTATTTGATTTATAAAATTTACAAAATAATTATAATAATTCAAAAATAAATTTATTCTAATTAAATATAATATTTGTTCACATTTCTGAAATAATGGTATTTAAATTGTAATTGTAAAGATTAAGTTTATGTGAATAAATTAAGTATTTTAATGTCCTACATATATTAAAAGTGTGGATATTTGATTTATTATTCAAAATGGTCAACTAAAGTTGTTTCTTACCTATTTGGTTTAATAAAATTGTAAAATAATTATAAGAATCAAAAGATGAATTCATCCTAATTAAATATGATATTTGTTCACATTTTTAAAATAATAGTATGTAAATTGTAATTTTAAAAATTAGGTTTATGTGAATAAATTCAGTATTTTAATATTTTTTATTATTTTTATAGAGACTTGCTAGGAACGTGAAATATATATGTAATTCTTGAAAATATGGTATATATATAAAGTGTAATTTACACTCTTTATACGAAAAACTATGAAGTGTTTCCTAAATTTGCATGTATAATATTTTCCAAAGTAACATCAATGAATAGAATTTAAAATATATTTTGAAATCCAAACAACATGTATAAAATGAAATCCTAGAAGAACTTCATATGCATTGTTATGCCGGGTACAAATTGTATAACTTGATCAAAAAGTGTTTCAACTTCAAATGCAAATTCTGAGATAATTATAGCTTGTTTTGCATAAACCGAAAGAATGTATTTTATGAGTAATGTAATAAGGTAGAACACATTATAAGGGAAATTAGTAGACCAAGATTGTTATAGTAATATAATAAAAAAATTTGGTTTTATTGACTTTTTTCACACAGTGAAACTTGGGTATTTTTAAACTTATATCTACATATCTGCTTGCTTTTTCTTTGAATTTAAATTCATTCTGATTATATAGTCTTACACCAGTTAATTGCTGCATCGTGTTGCAACCACTGGCCACAAATAGGCAAAATGTATATTTAGCATAATTTTGGCCACTTTTATATCAGTTTTGAATAAATTAAGTTATGATTATTTCAAGTTTTCAAGGCATTGTCTAACCAAATAGTTCTGATGAATGATGCATGACATTAAAACTATAAATGTTGTCATTAATTTGGATTCATTTTTTGTAAATCCAATTTCAAGAAAAACAAAACGTAACAAGTTTTCGAATCTTATAGTGAAATGACAATAAGATGAAAGAAGATAATTGACAAATTCAAAGTTGTTGTGGAATACTTTGAACAACTTTTTTGTTAAATTTGACAACACGTGAGTTTTGATTTTAGTTTTTAGTTGTTTTGAAGTTTGAATTTTTGAAGAAATGTAGTTTTATTATTTATTAGATTATTAGATTTATATTTTTTTAATTATTTTAGAAAGTTCAATTTTTTACTGTTATTTACTTTTATAGTCTTGTTTGTTTTGGATTTTTGTCATATTTTTTACTCGCAATTACCTTTTTTTATTCAATTTGAAAGACATATGAATTGTTACTTTATTTTTTGTTTAGGAACTTGAATTTTAAAAGAATTGTAATTTTATAGTCTAATAGACTATTAAATTTACAATTTTATTATTTTAGAAAATATTTTAAATTTTGTTTTATTAGTTTATTTTTTTGTAAAGTTTGAGATTTGTGCTTATTGAAGACACTTTATAGTTTTATTCAATAATTTTAAATTTAGAAATTTTAGTTTAGTTTTGTTGTATTTTGATAATACCGTCATTTTGAGGCATTGTTTAACTTGTAGTTTTTTCTGATTGCTTGTCGTTGACAATGTACTATCATTTGGGACATTATTTAATTTAAAATTTGGTTTGTTTAGTTGTAATTGAATAATTTTATCATTTCTTGAACTACATAAGCTTGAAATGAAAATTGCTTGTTTATATATAGAATTTTGAAATTCAGTATTTTAATAATGTCTCAACTTATTTTCATTTTCATTTTGAATATTAATGCAACTATAGGGTATTATTTTTGAAAATGACTTGTTTGCATATTAGCAATGCAAACTCTACATAGTGCTTTAGAAAATTATATTTAAGATGCTACTTTTTACACACGATTGGTTGCGGAACAATTTTAATTGTAATTAATATGTTTATTGACTTGTTTACTTTTTTACACTTTTGTAGGCCATTTTTGTCACAATCTCTGACTTGCATCAAATACATACAACTTCACTAGCATGCTTAATTAACAACTGCAAAGTGATTTACTTACTTTTAGAAATTATGTTGTTTTAAGAGTTTTAATTTGACCATGAAACGATTTGATCAATTAACTTATTGACTATCTCCAAAACTTCATCTAAAGCAAGAAATAAGATTTTTTATGAACTTTTTATTCTGCACTAAACATTGGGATGATCGAATTGGCACACTTATCAAAGAAACCTAATTTGCCGTTGTTGAAAACCCAAATCTTCGATGATGTAAACTCAATTCAACCATCTCTTTATCTTTTATTTAAGTTAATTAAAAAAATTAAAATTAATGTGTAGATGTTGTTGTAGATACTTGTGTCCAGAGTTTTATTCTAGGACAAATGTGAAATTTCTTAATGCAAAGACATTCAGTTTTCTTTACGTGATTAAAATATTATAAAGGAATGAACTCAGAATTCGAGGAGGAATGCAAATATGGGAAAAATGGTACTTAAGAATAGTGGCTTTTACGAAATAAATTGAATTCAATTTTATCATATATTTGAGTCATTTATTGTAATGAATTTACATGCTATTTATGTTTTAATCGTCTGATTTGTTAATATATATTTTTTTCCACTTAAATTACCAATATTAAGCCAATTTGTAAAAAGAAGATATAATAAACACTATTACATTTTTAATTATTGATACATCATGTGCATGGCACGTGCTCACACTAGTTTATATTAAAAATATAGATATTTGGTTTACTATTTAAAATGGTCAGCCAGAGTTGTTCCCTACATATTTGGTTTAAAAAATTTGCAAAATAATTATAAGAATTCAAAGATGAATTCATCCTAATTAAATATGATATTTGTTTACGTTTGGAAAATAATGGTATGTAAATTGTAATTTTAAAAATTAAATTTATGTGAATAAATTTAGTATTTTAATATTTTTTTATTATTTTTATAGAGACTTAATGGAACGTGAAATATATATGTAATTCTTACAAATATGGCATGTGAAGTGTAATTTATACTCTTTATACGAAGAACTAGGGAGTGTTTCGTAAATTTGCACGTATAATATTATCCAAAGTAACATTAATGAATATAATTTAAAATACATTTTGAAATCCAAATCAATATATGTAAAATGAAATTCTAGAGGAACTTCATATGCATCGTTATGCCAGGTACAAGTTGTAGGACTTGATCAAAAAGTGTTTCAACTTCGCATTCAAATTTCAAGTTAATTGTGGCTTGTTTTGCATAGACCGAAAAAAAGTATATTGTGAATAATGTAATAAGGTAGATCACATTATAAGGGGGATTAGTAGACCAATATTATTATAGTAATATAATCAAAATATTTGGTTTTATTGGCTTTTTTCACACAGTGAAACCTGAGTGTTTTTAAACTCATATCTACGTATTTGTTTGCTTTTTCTTTGAATTTGAATTCATTTTAATTATATAGACTTACACAAGTTAACTGATGCATCGTATTGCAACTGTTGCCACAAATAGGCAAAAAGTATATTTAGTATAATTTTGGCTACTTTTATATCATTTTAAAATAAACTAAGTTATGATTATTCCAAGTTTAAAAGGCAATGTCTAACCAAATAGTTCTGATGAATAAAGCTTGACATTAGAATTAGAAATTGTGTCATTAATTTGGATTCATTTTTTGTAAATTTCAGTTTCAAGGAAAACAAAAAACGTAAGAGGTTATCGAATCTTATAGTGAAACGACTATAAGACGAAAGAAGATAATTGGCAAATTCAAAGTTGTTGTGAAAATGCTTTGAACAACTTTTTGGTTAAAATTGAAGACATGTGAGTTTTGATTTTGGTCTTTAGTTGTTTTGGAGTTTGAATTTCAGAAGAATTGCAGTTTTACTATTTATTATATTATTAAATTTGCAATTTTTTAAAATTATTTCATAAAGTTTAACTTTTTATTGTTTTTTTACTTTTATAGTCTTGTTTGTTTTAGATTTTTGTCGTATTTTTTACTCGCAGTTACCTTTTTTTACTCAAATTGAAAGACATATAAGTTGTTGCTTTATTTTTTGTTTAGAAGTTTGATTTTGGAAGAATTGTACTTTTATAGTCTATATTAGACTATTAAATTTACAATTTGATTATTTTGGAAAACATTTCAAATTTTATTTTATTAGTTTCGTTTTCCATAAAGTTTGAAATTTGTGTTCATTGAAGACACTTTATAGTTTTATTCAATAATTTTAAATTTAGAAATTTTAGTTTAGTTTTGCTGTAATTTGATAATACTGTCACTTTGAGGTATTGTTTAACTTGAAATTTTCTTCTGATTGCTTGTTGTTGAAAATGTACTATCGATACATATTGTTGACGTCAAAACCTGCAACGTCCATGTGCCAACAGATCTCCAGTCACTCCTCTGCCAACCTATATATTACCTGCACACTCGGACAATCTTTAGGCACCAAGATCTCCAAGGAAAAAGGGTCCGACGATCGTTGGTGCTCCGACGATGAAGTCAACTGTAGGTATCAGAATAATACACGGAGGGTGAAAGCAATTGGGTGTGGGAAAGACAAGCAGACAGAGATTTGAGAAGAGTTTATGGTGGAATTTTAAGTGTAAAAAGAGCATACCTTGGAACAACCGAAGACGTTGTATTTATAGCGCAAAAGTCCTGATTGATTTAGGAAACAAGTCAATCAGATACTCGATCGGATCCTCCTTCCTTATGGGATAAAGATCATCCGTTACCCATGCAATCTCTGAGATTATCTTCCTTATTTGAGTTTATCACGTTGCCTGATTTTAAGAGATTACGATTTGGTTTCCTTGTGAGGATCCGTGTGCCAATCCAACGCAATCTTTCTTTAATTACACCTCTAGTCATTCCAAAGATATCGCGTCGCCTCTGCTAGTTATAATTGATACGGCTTCGGCGAGGCCCTGTGGGTCGGCCGTGAGTGTCAAGGCCCTCCCTGGACCCCGCGGCATGCTAGCTGCAGAAGGCTAAGGCGTTCGATGGGCCTCCAACGCCCTTTTCAGAATTTGCGAGGCCCTCGCTGGGCCTAGATGGAGCTCTTGATGGGTCTAGATGGGGTTCTTGCTGACGTAGAGGTCTTACCAAAATCGGGTGGTAACAATAGTCCCCCAAGTCCAAGCCTATTATTTATATCAGGCGCAGGACTTTAAGAATGAGTATTAAATGAGGACGAAGGTCTTTAGAAATCGAACCTCCAATGGAATCCGTGGGATCACCTCTCCCATTATATTTCTTCATAGGAGGCATTTTGAACCCTGCGGAGAGTTCTCTAGCCTTCAACACTTTGGAGAATGGGAGGTCGTCGTGGTCATCATCAAGGTCGCACGACCGTTCTGGTCTTTCATCTTTAGGCTTCACATTCGCAGCCCTGGAGTCCTTTCTCTTCTCTTGGTGGTCATCGCTGGGCTCGCAACTCCGGCTACTCAACGATTGAAGTCGAGCCACAGACGACCCAGTCCCCAACCAGTCGAATACACTGGCAGAGGTGACCGGCTTTTCCACTTGCGAGGCACGAGGTCTCTCCTGGTTACTGGGAGTTCACTCGTTGAGGATTGGCAAATCATCTTGAGACCGACGGTTTTTGACCAAGCCGGACCTCGAAGGACTTCGCCGAGCACAGCTATGCTTGGGTCCATGTTGAAGGGATTGATTCTCCAAAAGTTCAAGCACCACCTTCATCCGGGTATTGTCCGCTTCAGGTCCTGGCATGAATTTTCTTTTGCCATGCTCTTCCTGGTAGAAAATATGTTTTTACCACAAGTTTCTGGTTGTGTAACATTTTTCATTTCCCACAACGGCGCCAATCTGTTGACGTCGAAACCTGCAACGTCCACGTGCCAACAAATCTTCAGTCACTCGTCTGCCAACCTGTATATTACCTGCACACTCGGACAATCGTTAGGCACCAAGATCTCCAAGGAAAAAGGATCTAACGATCTTTGGTGCTCTGACGATCAAGTCAACTGCCGGTATCAGAATAATACACGGGGGGTGAAAGCAATTGGGTGTGGGAGAGACAAGCAGGCAGAGATTTAAGCAGTGTTTAGGGTGGGATTTTAAGTGTAAAAAGAGTGTACTTTGGAACAACCGAAGACGTTGTATTTATAGCGCAAAAGTCCTGATTGATTTAGGAAACAAATCAATCAGATACTCGATCGAATCCTCATTCCTTATGGGATAAAGATCATCCGTTATCCATGCAATCTCCGAGATTATCTTACTTCTTTGAGTTTATCACGTTGCCTGATTTTAGGAGATTACGATTTGGTTTCTTGTGAGGATCCGTGTGCCAATCCAACGCAATCTTTCTTTAATTACACCTCTGGTCATTCCAGCATATCGTGATGCCTGCTAGTTATAATTGATACGAAGCTGGCGAGGCCCTATGGGTCGGCCGTGAGTGTCAAGGCCCTCCCTGAACCCCGCGGCATTCTAGCTGCAGAAGGCTAAGGCGTTCGATGGGCCTCCGAGGCCATTTTCAGAATTTGTGAGGCCCTCGCTAGGCCTAGATGGGGCTCTTGATGGGTCTAGATAGGGCTCTTGCTGACGTGGAGGTCTTACCAAAATCGGATGATAACACATATTTAATTTAGAATTTGGTTTGTTTAGTTTTAATTGAATAATATTATCATTTCTTGAACAACATGAACTTGAAATGAAAATTGCTTATTTATATATAGGGTTTTGAAATACAACATTTTAGTAATGCCTCAACTAATTGTTATTTTTCTTCTGAATATTAATGCAACTCTAGTGTATTATTTCTGAAAATGACTTGTTTGCACATTAACAATGCAAACTCTACTAAGTTCTTTAAAAATTTATATTTAAGATGCTAATTTTTACACACGGATGGTTGTGGAACAATTTTAATTGTAATTAATATGTTTATTGACTTGTTTACTTTTTTACACTTTTATAGCCTATTTTTGTCACAATCTCTAACGCATCAAATATATACAACTTCACTAGCATGCTTAATTAACAACTGTGAAGTGATTTATTTATTTTTAGAAATTACGTTATTTTAAGAGTTTTAATTCGACTATGAAACGACTTGATCAATTAACTTATTGATTATCTCCAGAGCATCTTCTAAAGTAAGAAAGAAGATTTTTATGAACTTTTTATTCTGCACTAAACATTGTGATGATCTAATTGGTACACTTATCGAAGAAGTTTAATTTTTCGTTCTTGAAAACTCAAATCTTTGATGATGAAATCTCAATTCAACCATCTCTTTATCTTTTATTTAAGTTAATTCAAAAAAAAATTGAAATTAATGTGTAGAAATTGTTGTAGATACTTATTCCCATAGTCTTATTCCAGAGTGATGCAAATGCATTCAACATTTTTACGCGATTAAAATATTATAAAGGAATGAACTCGGGCTTCGAGGAGGAATGCAAATTCGGAGAAAATGGTACTTAAGAATAGTGGTTTTTTGAAGTAAATTGAATTCAATTTTATCATATGTTTGAGTCATCTACAGTAATGAATTTTAATAAACTAGATTTTAAGTTATAAGCATGCTATTTAGATTTAATCGCCTGATTTGTTAATATTTAATTTTTTTCCATTTAGATTACCAATATCAAATCAATTCGTAAATAAAATATATAATAAACACTATTACGTTTTTAATTATCGATATATCACGTGCATCGCACGTGCTCACACTAATGTATATGTATATATACTAGTTATGGCACGTGCATTGCACATGTGGTAATTATTATTTGATTCTTAACAATGTTACAAAGTTTAGACACAAAAAAATTAATTAACTAAAGCGTTGATTGAAATTTAATACATTAAAGTCATTAACTACAAAACAAATGGCGGAACCCTTGCAAAGAAAAAGAGTTTTACCAAGTTACACTAAGATATTAAAGGGCCAATGCCCATTTGATTTAGATCATTTTAAATGACACTTTTATAAACAAGAATGAGTGATGTTTGGTTAGGAAATAAAGCTATATCAAATCAATTTGACGTGGAGACTAGAATAGTATAACATAGAAAGTCCATTTATCTATACCTATTCCAAATTTGGATTCCTGACCCAATCAATCCAAAATTCTTGTATTAAAATAAACACATTTAGGTCAAATAATTTAAAACAAAGAGATCTTAACTGGGGGCTCTTTGAACTTTGAAAGAAAAATGTAATGATGTCCAAACAATATGGCAAGAAACTAAACACCATTACGAGGTCAAAATAAATGATAATCATATATATGAATGGACACTTACATCTGGAACAAACTAAAGACAAATACTTGCATAGAGAAGATCAATTGATATTCTATCAAACTTGAATTTCATGACACGGACATGAGCATCAGGCACTGGTTGGAGTTCAGTAATGCCTTTCATCTCAACAAAAATATTTTGCAGTACATAGAAGAAGTCTTCCTAAAAATAGAGGCTAGAATTAGTGCATAGTTGAATTACATAGACCGGCTCCAAAATGAAACACCCAAATTCAGAACTCACCTCCCGACTCAAAAATTCCTCTCTCTTAGCAGATTCTTCAGCACTCTCATCCTGAACACACCAAAAACTATAACAAACCAACAATAAGGCACCTAAAAAATCACGAAAGAATTAACAATTTTCAATTTTCAGTTGAAAAACTATTAAATCAAAATTTGAGAAACCAACCTTCTTCAATTCATTGCTTCTCTAAATATTAGCTCAATGGGTTTCCTTGAAGATTGAGTTTCCTTGTGTCCTCCAAGCCTTTTCTTCTCATCTTCATTTATCCAATACATATAATATCATCCAATAGTATGCCATGGACCATCATCCAACAAAAACAAGAAATGAAAGAATAAAAAACAAAGATTATTGTTAAAGCTAACTGGAAATAGATTTCAATCGGTATTTCAATTGATAAATAAGATTTCATCTTGCAAAAGCTTCGGCAATATGAACACTTTAGAATAACCCATGATCATTTTTATTAGCTAAAGATAACTGACAGTATATTTGGCCATGTGAGAATATGTAGGTCACTAAATCCACTTGGCACATGTCCATTAGACAAGTTGGTTTATTGAGTATGGACTGTTAGATGAAATAGATGGATGAGATCTTTCTAGGATTATATATATTCTAGATTTTTTTATTTTCTAGGTAAGAATAGAGAGTGAAGAAAAAATGAGGAGCCATCTTTCATTTTTTTCTCAAAAGTGAGATTGGACTAAATGTTTAAAAGTCTTGGTCATCTCTGGTGGGTTCGTTGGTGAACAAATCTAATTGCCGTTTCCTTGGTTGCATTGCAATGTTCTTTGTGGCAAGAATCTGAGCCCACAAGTTTAACCAAGAACAAAGGAGCAACAAATGAGAGTTTTTTCTTGTATTTTTAACATTCAAATGAGATTGTAATGATTGTTATTATTTTCAATCTCAACAAATGGTATCAGAGCCTAGAATATTGATATAGGGGTGTGAAAAAATCAAGAAAAGTTGGTGGGTCGAAAGTTGGAATCGGATCCGGATAGATTCAAATCACTCAAGACTTCAAACCAAGATTCTGGCCAAATCGCTCATCGTCCAAGAGATCTGAGACCATATTTGGGTTCACGGCGAAGAGGCAAACAAAGCCCACTGGCGCGTGCGGCACGTGGATCCTCCAGCGACGGCGTGTGTGGGATGTGAAAAATGTGACCGGAACTACTTCGTCCGGTGCGTGGAGGCGTGTCCCATCTCTTTTCTGCTCGTGGTTTGCAGCAGACGACTCCTCCGACTGAGACGCACAACTTGGTGGTCTAGTGGTTGCGCTTGGACTTCGACGGTAGCGCGTACAATGACAAAAAGCGTGCGTTCATCGTTTTCCAGCGACCGTGTTTTGGAGCAGATTGCTTACTGGTTTGTTTCTGACCTTCTAGTGGTGTTACTTTACCGTCGGAGCAACGGTGCAGCAGATTGGTTGTTCAAGCGGTGCCTTGGAACGAGAAAATTCGTTTTGTCTCTCCTATAAATACGGACAACAGATTTGTCCGCTGAATTTGAATTTCTTGAACCCTCTCATTTAATTTTATACTTTGTTAATTGTATTTGAGGTAAAAACAAACTAGGTGGCTAGAGCCTACATCTCCTCAGTGTAATTTGTTGCTTTATTATCTTGTGTGTTGATAAACTGTGTTTGCATGTCATCTTAGTTAGTAATTTGAAAAAAGGTTGTGTTCTGTGTTTGCATCTGTGTGAGTAAGTTTTTTATAAAACTTTTTCAAAAAATTCTCATTCATGGATGATTTTCTGTCTATGGGTTCGAGGGTTGAATATCAAAATTCAATGGAAATGGTGATTATTCAATTTGGAAACAAAAAATGAAAGCTATTCTGGTTCAACAAAGGGTTTCTAAAGCCCTTGATGATCCAGAAAATTTTTCTAATGCATTAAAAGCTAAACTTAATCAAATTGAGGAGATGAATGAAATTGCATACAGTTCTATAATATTGCATTTATCTTATAATATTGTTAGACAAGTTGATGATTCTAAGACTGCTAGAGAATTGTGGGAAGCTCTTGACAAGTTATTTTTGACAAAAAATTTGTCAAATAGGATTTATCTGCTAGAAAAAATTTTAGTTTTAAAATGGACTCGAGAAGGATCTTGAGTCCAATCTGAGTGATTTTAGCAAAATTGTCAAAAGCTTGGCCCACAATGATAAGAAATTTGACGATGAGGATCTAGCTGTTATACTTTTTAATTCTCTTCCTAATTCTTATAGAGATGTTAGGAATGCGATTAAGTATGCTAAAGATGTTTTGACTCAAGCTATTGTGATAGATGCTTTGATATCGAAAGATTTAGAAGTCAAAAAAGGAGTCTAGGGAAAGCACTAGAGATGAGAGTTTGTTTATTAGATGGAGAAATGAAATGAGATGAGAGAACAATTACCAGGGTAAGAAGGATAGAAGAAAATCTAAGGGTATGTCTAAGTCTAGGGATAAAGGCAATAAGAAATGTTACCATTGTGGGAAGTTAGGATATTTCAAGAAAGATTGCTATGAGCTTGAGAGAAAAACTAAGCAACAGCAGAATGAAGATCAAAATGTTGCTGCTGTTGAGATACCCTAGATGGTTTATGTTATTATTGTGTCTGATGGTGAGAATGTGGATATTAGACTCAGGTACCACCTTTTATTTGTGTCCCGTGAGGTCTTGGTTTTATAACTATAGAGAAATTGAACCTAGGAAAGTATACATGGGAGACAACATTTCTCAAACAGTTGAAGGAATAGGTGACATTGCTATTAGGATGCATGATGGCATTGTCCGACCCCTTCTTGGTGTTGGGTATGTCCCAAACCTTAAGAGAAATCTAGTTTCCTTAGGAGTTCTTGAAGATGAGGGTTGTATGTTCAAATCTGATTTTGGTACTTTAAAGATTCTTAAAGGTTCTCTAGTAGTTATGAAAGGTCCCAAGAGGAATAGGTTGTATTACCTTCAAGGTGAAGCTTTACATGCCAAAGATTCAGGATTGGTTTCAATCAATACTGATAGATCAGATCTATGGCATAGGAGGATGGGATACATTGGGAATAAGGGGCTAAAATATCTTAGTGACCAGAATTTACTAGGTAAAGACATTGTTGCACCTTTGAGCATTTGTGAGACGTGTGTTCTAGGAAAGTCACACAGAGTCAGCTTTAAGATAGGTTAACACAACACTAAGAGACCATTAGATTACATTCATGCAAATTTGTGGGGTCCAAAAAAACACCCTACACATGGTGGGAACAGGTTTTTCTTATCCATTGTTGATGACTACTCTAGAAAAGTTTGGGTTTTCCCACTTAAGTCAAAATCTGAAACCTTTAGCAAGTTTAAGTCCTGGCATACCTTAGTTAAAAATCAAATGGGAAAATGTGTAAAAACTCTTAGGACAGACAATGGTTTAGAGTTTTGCAATTTGAATTTGATAAGTTTTGCAAAGAGAGAAGTATCACGAGACATAGGACTATGAGAAATACCCCCCAACAAAATAGGATGGCTGAGAAGATGAATCAGACTTTAATGAATAAAGTCAGATGTATGTTGATTAGTTCAGGGTTGGCCAAAGGTTTTTAGGCTGAAGCCTTATGTACTGCGACTTATTTGATAAATAGGCCTCCTTCTAGTTCCGTTAACTTCAAAACGCCCCAGGAGTTGTAGTCTAGAAAATCTCCAGATTTGTTACACATTAGAGTGTTTGGGTGTCTTGCTTATGCACATCGTGTTGAGGGTGTTAGACCCTGGGCTACTAAGTGTGTCATGTTAGGATACCTAGAGGGTGTCAAGGGGTATAGATTGTAGGTTTTAG
This sequence comes from Forsythia suspensa, assembly GCA_023638005.1. Classification (NCBI taxonomy): domain Eukaryota; kingdom Viridiplantae; phylum Streptophyta; class Magnoliopsida; order Lamiales; family Oleaceae; genus Forsythia; species Forsythia suspensa. The sequence continues at coordinate 28,511,064 of CM042674.1, read as the reverse complement.
GTGTTAAGGGTATTAAGATAATTAACAGTAGAGATGTGAAGTTTAATGAGCTTGATATGTCTTGCCTAAAAACTCAAGACAATCAGGTTAAACAAAGTGGAGAAGGAGAATCTTCTACTGGGAAGAGGTGAAGAGATTAGATGTTAATCAAGAGGTTAGAGAACTTGAACAAATTGATCCTTAAGTTGAGACTGAACAAGAAGAAGTCTTAGAACAACCTGAACTAGAAACTCCTGAAACTGTGATCCCTAACCAAGAACAACTTGAAGATACTAATTTGAGAGATTATCAATTAGTGAGAGATAGGAAGAGAAGAAAGGTAAGACCAAATTTGAAGTACAATTCTTCAAATTTGATAGAGTTTGTCCTAGTTTCAAGTGAAGCCTTAGAGTCAGTTGAACCTTTTTCTTATGAAGAAGTGGTTAACTGTAAAAATTCTAAAAATTGGAAGAAGGCTATGAGAGAAGAGATTTATTCCTTAGGCAAGAATAATACTTGGAAGTTGGTTGAGAGACCAAAGAATCTAAAGGTAGTCTATTGTAAATGGATCTACAAGTTTAAGGAATGAGTAGAACCTAATGACCCTTTAAGATACAAAGCTAGGTTGGTAGTCAATGGATTTACTCAGAAAGAGGGGATTGAATATAATGAGGTGTTTTTCCCGGTGATTAAGTATAAAACTATCAAGTTAGTATTGGCCTTAGTTGTCCAATTCAATTGGGAATTAGAGCAACTAGATGTTAAGACTGCTTTTCTTCATGGAGAGTTAGATGAGGTCATTTACATGTCTCAACCTCAAGGCTTTGAGGTGAAAGGGAAGTCTGAGCTTGTGTGCTTGCTTAACAAATCCTTGTATGGTCTTAAGCAGAGTCCTGAGCAATGGTATAAATATTTTGATGCTTATGTGCTTAAAATTGGTTTCAAAATGAGTGAATTTGATGCATGCTTATATTATAATAACACTAAGATAGGCTGTGATGTTTATTTGTTATTATATGTTGATGACATGTTGCTTGCTAGTAGTAGTAAAGCTGATATCATAAAAATAAAAAAATCTTTTAAAATCTGAATTTGACATGAAAGACTTAGGATATGCAAGAAAAATTCTTGGTGTCTTATTTGGAAAAGGTAATAACTAAATTTGGTATGAAATTTTCTAAGTCTGTCAATGTACTATTAGATACACACATGATTTTATCATCTACTCAATGTCCTAAAACTGAAGAAGAAAAACAGGAAATGAGTAATGTCTCATATGCTAATGCCATTGGTTGTGTTATGTATTCTATGATTACTGTTGTGCGATTATAATCCTGCAAGTGGAGGAATCGTTTACAAGTAATAAAGTGATGTGTAGAGTGTCGAACCCACGAGGACTAGATATTAATTTAACCAATTAAATTATAATTCAAATTCTAACAAAATTAAAAACACAGATTTGTTTTGATTTGTGATTCTAAAACTATTGAAACTATTTTAATTAAATCTAAATTATCAAATAATTAAAGTAAATTTATGAGAACGAATTCAAATTTTACCAACACTAGGATTTGCGAATACACCAACACATTCCTTAATCAATTATCCGTTTATCCGTTTTAGCTTATAATTACCTTGAATTGAAAATCGATGATTCTAAAATAATCAAAAGTCTCTCGATGGTCAATCAATTCTATACGATATGCGAACCTAATTATCTCTAATTAAGCTTCGAACATAAACATATGCATTAAAATCTCAAGAACACCTAAATGGATTTTATAAAGCATAATAGTAATTTCTATCTATTATTGGACCATATGTTATTCAATACTACGTGCTTAATCTACATTGAATCTCTCGACTTCAATATAGATCACAATATATTCTAATGGTGATCAGGCATTAAAATAATAGAAATAAAGAATAATCAACTCAAAAGCAATTAATTACTAAAACGGAAAAACTTCTAATTAATTAAAAACATGAAGTTTCATCGTTCATCCTAGCAATAAGTAAATTAGTCGGACATAATTATATAAAATAATACAAGAATTGTATTAATCATGTTCTGACGAAAGAAAAAGAAGAAAGAATAAATAAAACCAATGACTCCGGCTGAAGAATATTCAATCATGTGCCTTGATCTTCGATTCTCTTCTTGTATCTTGTTCCCAAAATTCCTCCCTTTTGTTCTGGCTATTATCTACCTTTTATAATGTTCTCCAAACCTCACAAGATGTGATTTAGGTAGTTGAATCAATAAGGACTTCGTAGAGTTTTATTTCCATCAAGAAACTGCCAAACTGCTGCCCGTTATGTCCTTGCGATCGCATGGTTCAGTTGGTTAAGGTTCTGCAGAAATTTTGGATGCCTTGCGATTGCGACAAAGTATAACCATGCGATCGCATGGTTATCTTGGACGCATTTTTAATTTTCTTCCTTTAATATTTACATGCCAAGTCCTTCAAGTCTCTTTATCTTTGTAATTAAGTCATATTTTCTTCTGTTTGCTCTCTTTCCTTCTTTTCGTCTAATTGATACTTGATTTTGATTATTTCCTAAAATAATAAGAAAACAACATGTATTTAAATGGAAAACTAATAAGAGTACTCATAATTGTCCCTTTTTGTGAGCTCAGATAAGTGCAAAATTGTACTTATCAATTACCACTAGACTTGACCTAGCTTATGCAATTAGTAGGTTTATGTCTAACCCAGGTAAACATTATTGGATTGTTCTTAAATGGCTGTTGAGATACCTAGCTGGACAGTTAAAAGAGGGTTAGTGTTCGAAAGGAGGAGTGATAAGCTTGAGCTTAAGGGTTATGTAGATTCTGACTTTGCATGGGATAAAGATTAGAGGAAATATACCACTTCTTACTTTTTCACGTTAAGTGATAATTGTATCACTTGAAAATCACAGTGGCAATCTTTAGTTACACTCTCCAGCACTGAAGCTGAATATGTTGCACTAACAGAAGTCTTTAAAGAATGCATGTGGCTAAAAGGCCTTTTATGTGAATTGAACTTTTTGAATGAAAATGCTATGATCTTTACTGATAGTCAAAGTGTTTTAATGCTATGTAAAAATCCTGTATATCATGAAAAATCTAAGCATATTGAGGTGAAATACCATTTCATTAGGAAGAAGTTAGCTTCTGGTGAATTTAAATTGCTTAAAATTGTAACTGATGATAACCATGCAGATGTTGGAATCAAAGTACTTGCTGCTGGTAAGTTTAATAAGTACATATCAATGTTGAATATTGATACGGGTTAACTTATGTGAGAGGTACTTGTTGCAGTGGAGGATTGGTGAAGTAGGTACCGAGCTGGAGTGGGCGATGATGATGAAATAAGACCACAAAAGGATAGCACTTGTAGTTAGGGAACTTGGTAGTGGATTTGTGATCCAAGGTGAAGTTTGTGAGAATATGTGGGTCACTAAATCCACTTGGCACATGTCCATTGGACAAGTTGGTTTATTGAGTGTGGACCGTTGATGAAATAGATGGATGAGATCTATCTAAGATTATATATATTCTAGGTTTTCTTATTTTCTAGGTAAGAATAGAGAGTGAAGAAAAGTGAGGATCCGTCTTTCATTCTTTTCTCAAAAGTGAGATTGGACTGAGTGTTTAAAAGTCTTGGTCATCTCCGGTGGGTTGGTTGGTGAACAAATCCGATTGCCTTTCCTTTGGTTGCATTGCAGTGTTCTTTGTAGCAAGAATCTGAACCCACAAGTTTAACCAAGAACAAAGGAGCAACAATTAGTTTTTTCTTATATTTTTAACATTCAAACGAGATTGTAATGATCGTTATTTTCTTCAATCTCAACAGGCCATGACACCAAGTTTCATTGCTTTAAAAAGGATTGTGTATGTAGGTTGAAAGTATGAACTTTGCATGCATATTATAATAATAACAAACTAATCTTCCTACATATATATATGTAGGAAGATTATGTTGTCGTGAGCTGTCATACAAGGATCAAATCAAATTATTTCATTGTAAAATCCCTTCAAGGGTCAACCATAATTATAGCCTTAGATCATGTATATCTTAGAATAACTTCTTATGTATCTACATATACTTGTATACTCTTCTATTGCAAAATAATTAAGAAAAAATAGAAACTTTTGACATGGTATTAGAGCAGGTTTCGAGGATCTTTGCTCCGTCTACCCACTAATCATAATCTCTAGCCCTCGGCAACCATGGCAGAGTCTACTCTCGATGACTAAACAACTAAAGTAACAGAGGCTTTGACCAAAGTCCATACCTCCTCTCAAACTCCATCTGATTCTTCGAATGCTCCATTGGCATTAAGTTGGATGGTTCCAACTATACCTTATGGTCTCAAGTTGTACCTTATGGTCTCAAGTTGTTGAGATGTGTATCTCAGAGAAAGACAAAATGGGATATATTACTGGAGACTTTCCACAACCTCTCGAAACCGATCCATTTTTCCAAAAATGGAGAACTGAAAATGCAATTGTCGAAGGATGGCTGATCAACTCGATGGACCTCTCCTTGATTAGTAATTTTATTCGATTCCCAACTGCTAAACAGGTATGAGATTCGATTGCTACAACTTTTTTTATGGGACTGATACATCCCAAGTATATGACTTTCGACGTCGGGTAACTCGTATGAGATAGGCGGGTGGATGCATTGAAAAATATTATACTAATCTTCAATGTTTATGGCGCAATATTGATTTTCGTCGTCCTAACCCAATGACATGTGCAGGGAATATTCAGAAATATAACTCCATTCTACAGGAAGATAGAGTCTATGTCTTCTTTGATGGCTTAGATGATCGGCTGGACAAGGTTCGAAGTGATGTTCTTCAGTTACAACCTTTTCCTACAGTTGAGCAGGTGTATGCTCATGTCTGACGTGAAGACGTTAGGCAAGCAGTAATGAGAGAGATCTGCTGGTGACATTGCTCCAGGTGTGGTTATGGCATCTAAAGGATTCAAACCCGGAAAATCAAAATCAAAACCTCAATCTAATGGAGGTAAATGCACCCATTGTGGCAACATGAAACATACCTGTGAAACTTACTTTAAGTTACATGGGTATCCTAAGTGGTGGAATGATTTTCAGGCAAGGATAAAACGTAAGGGGACTGGTACAAATGAAGGCAAGTGGAGAGCAGCTATTGCAAGTGCCAAACCACAACTATCTCTTACTGCTAAACCAAAATCGACAAATCCTTTCACACCCTTCAGTGATCAAGGTAATTATAGACAAGCGTTATTTACATGTCACGATGATAACAGGTGGATTATAGACTCTGGGGCTACTAATCACATGAATTTTGATTCTCATGATTTCTCACACATCACTCAGCCCAGGAAAATCGGTATTGCAAATGCTAATGGAGTCCAATATCCAGTCACAAGAGCGGGAGCGGGAACAATGGCCTTATCATCCTCTCTTTCCCTAAACCATACTTTACTTATTCCATCTTTATCAAATAAAATGCTCTATGTCATTCAAGTTACAATCGACCTCAATTGTGTTGTATTAATGTATCCTACTTTTTGTCTTCTTCAGGATATTCTCACCAAGGAGTTCATTGGGTGTGGTACTAAAAAATGAAGACTCTACTACATAGTTGACTTCTATTCAGGAAAAGCCAATCATGTTCGACACATAACCAGTGATAAAGGACGACAAATTTGGCTTTTTCATAACCGTTTGGGACATCCCTCCTTTGGATATTTGCAACATCTCTTTCCAGCTTTATTTTCTACATTACAACACTTATCATTTAAATGCGAGACATGTATTGTAGCCAAAAGTCATAGAGTTTCTTACCCCGTAAGCTATACAAAAAGAGATATGCCTTTCTCTTTAATCCATTCAGATGTATGGGGACCTTCCCCAGTTATTACTCCATCTAGAAATAAATGGTTTGTCATTTTTGTTGATAATTGTACTCGAATGACATAGTTGTATTTACTTAAACGGAAAGATGAAGTGTTTGGCGTATTTCAATCATTTCATGAAATGATTCAAACACAATTTTCAACTAAGATTAAGGCCCTTCATACCGACGATGGATGTGAATATGTCAATACAAAATTTCATGCTTACTTCCAACGCCATGGCCTCATTCATGAAACTTCATGTTCTCAGACTTCTCGACAAAACGGCATTGCCGAGAGGAAAAATCGACATATCTTAGAGATAACATGAGCATTGTTGATTGGAGCACATGTGCCTTCTCGACATTGGGATGATGCTATTTCCACAGTTGTATATTTATTCAATAGAATGCCTTCCAAAGTCCTACATTTTCAAACTCCCTTGCAGACTCTCTCAAGCCATACATCTTTACCCACCGTGTTCATGCTCTCTCTTCGGATCTTTTGATGTGTTGCCTTCTTTCATCTCCATAAAAACCAACAAACCAAGTTGGATCCATGTGCAGTCCGATGTCTCTTCTTGGGATATGCTCTGCATCAGAAAGGCTATCGATGCTTCGACCCCATCACTAAAAGAACAAACATCACCACTGATGTCACCTTTCTTGAAGCAGAGACTTTCTATCCATCACCTATAGCCAAATCATCTCTTCAGGGGCAGCTTCAAGATGAAAAGATGAATTGGCTAGCAACATGCTAGAATTAGAAGGTGACTCAGAACAACATAATGATGGAAATATTGAGATAAGGTCGATTGAGCAATGCTCTCCATTAGTAGAACCAACACTTGAAGAACCGTGCAATATAGAATTTAATGAAACACCTGCACCTATCAGAGATATGGTTTCAAGTGATGCAACAACAAGTGATGGTTCTCCTTCTTTAGTACCAAAGGCCCTTCTCTTGAGAAAATCACTTAGGTAAGTTCATCTACCATATCCTCTTTTACTGATAACGTAAATAGTATTGTGCAATATGTGTTGCCTCTTAGACATAATCGTGGCAAACCACCAAGCCGATACTCTCCAGAAGAGGAAGATAGAAGATCCAAATATCCTATTGCCAATTATGTGTCCACTCACAGGCTATCCAAACCACTCAAGGCCTTTGCACACAAACTGTCCTCAGATTACATTCCTCAAAATGTAGAAGAGGCATCACTTGATCCACAATAGAGTCAAGCGATAAAAGAAGATCTAAAGGCCTTGCAAAACAACGAGACTTGGAGACTGGTCCCATTACCCAAAGAAAAGAACGCAGTAGTATGCAAATGGGCCTTCTCCATTAAATATAATACTGATGGATCCATCGATAGGTACAAACCGAGGCTCATGGCAAATGGATACACACAGATGTATGGTATAGATTACCAAGAAACTTTCGCACCGGTAGCAAAACTAAACACTATTAGAGTTTTGTTATCTCTTGTAGCAAATTTAGATTGGCCATTACACCAATTTGATGTGAAGAACGCATTCCTCCATGAAAGTTTAGAAGAAGAAGTTTTCATGGACATTCCACTTAGGTACTCGACAACTCCACAAGATAAAGTAGTATGCATACAAAAGGCCTTATACGGGTTAAAACAATCACCTTGTACATGGTTCGGTCAATTCAGTGCAGCTATGAAAAAATGTGGTTTTCAACAGAGTAACTCAGATCACACCCTTTTCCTAAAGCACAAATCTGGAAAAGTGACAATGCTAATTGTTTATGTAGACAACATGATCATTACGGGTGATGACAAAGAAGAAGTCTCCAAGCTTTAAGAGCAATTGTCGGCTGAGTTTGAGATGAAGAACCTAGGGAGACTCGAGTACTTCTTGGGAATCGAAGTATTCAGATCAAAACAAGGCATATTTTTATCTCAAAGAAAATATGTCTTAGACTTGTTATCTGAAGTAGGGTTGCTAGAATGTAAACAGCTGATACTCCCATTGTCCAAAATCATCAACTTGGGATATATGCCGATCAAGTGCCCACGGACAAAGAGAGATACCAAAGGATAGTTGGTAAGCTTATTTACTTGTCACATACTCGTCCAGACATTACTTACGCCATAAGTGTAGTGAGCCAATTCATGCATTGCCCTAGTGAAGCTCATATGAATGCAGTAACTAGAATACTTCGGTATTTAAAGTTCTCTCACGGGAAAGGACTAATGTTCACAAAAAATTATCATTTGAACGTTGATGGATACATATTTTAGATAGGAAGTCGACTTCAGGCTACTTCACCTTTCTAAGAGGTAATCATGTTACTTGGAGGAGCAAGAAACAAAAAATGGTTACTCTATCCAGTGCTAAAGTAGAATTTCGAAGTATAGCTAAGGGTGTGTGCGAACTTCTTTGGCTGAGAAGGCTATTGATAGAAATAGGCTTTGCTCCCAGTTCAGAAATGAACTTGTTTTGCGACAATAAGGCAGCCATTGACATCTCTTACAATCTTATCCAACATGATCGGACTAAGCACGTTGAGGTCGATCGGCGTTTCATTAAACATAATCTTGAAGAGAAAATCATTCGGTTCCCATTTGTCAAGTCAGAAGATTAGCTAGCAGATGTACTCACGAAAGCCGTATCCAGCAGAAATTTCTACATCTCAGTCGACAAGTTGGGCATTAGAGACATCTATACACCAACTTAAGGGGGAGAGTTGGCGTGAGCTGTCATACAAGGATCAAATCAAATTATTTACGGAAATTATTTCATTGTAAAATCCCTTACTTAAAGGGTCAACCATAATTATAGCCTTAGATCATGTATATCTTAGAATAACTTCTTATGTATCTACATATACTTGTGTACTCTTCTATTGCAAAAAAAAAATATATATATATTAAAAAAAAGAAACTTTTGACAGATTATGCCTCTCTTCATGGGAATAAATTCTAAAATAATTATGATCTATATTTTATACTTACCAATTTGTCTAAATCCACATTATAGAAATGAAAATTCATTGCAATTGTGAAGGAGACAGAGAGAAGAGGCGACTCTATCTTTTTCAATTGCATCCATGAGCAATACTAATCCTTCCCTAGACATTATGGGCAAATCCACCTTCATCTCCAACATTGCATGAATCTTATCCATATTTAGCTAATGATAATTCTTTTCGAAATGTCATAAACTATTTTTGCGAAAGTGAAGAAAATTAGTGACGGGTTGTTGCACAATATTTGTCACAAATACAATAATTGATGACCAAAATCATATAGTCAAATGAAGAAAATGAAGATAGGAAAAACATAAATTAGGGAAAGAATCATGGTGAAGAAGCTTCACAAATGCGAAAATGTTTGTAAATTCTTATGCTCATTCGATATTCAATTACATATGGGTACTTTAGTTTCTTTATTCTTGTGTTTCGACAGTAGGTGTGCATGTTTAGCATCTTTTGCTTCAGCTCATTTGAAGTACTTTGTGGGATTGCTTTCAAAATTGTAATTTTTCAATAAAATATTTATATGTATCTTAGAATTGAATCCATTTCAGACAGCGAAAATATTAATGCAATTTAGCAAAATAAATTAAAAGAAAAGCAATACTTCAAAAGGAAAAAAAAAACAGTTATTTTAATCCAACATTTAAAGGCATAAGTACTCCATCAAAGATCTTTTACAACATTAAACCACAATAAATCAAATCCTTTTAAAGGCTCAAATACTTTTCAATTCCTATTTTTTCTACTTTTCCATTGAATATCTCAGCAATGGTCGACTATCATTACCTGATATTTATGCCAAGGTCACAATATTTATGCCCGAATTATACATTCTTTACTTTACACTCTGTTTTCTCCAAAAGATGCGTTGTTTAAATAAATAAATGTTTATATGGTGTAGAAGCTATGACACATTCTATCAAACCAAATAAAGGCTTTATTTGAAAAAAACAATTCCATAGTTAACATCAAGATAATCAAACCATTAATATTTTCAGAATCATTCCCTTAATTATACGGTAAAAATAACCCCTTTAAGAAAATTAAAAAGATCAATAAACGAGATTAAAGGTAAGAAATTAAAATATTGGAAAATTCGATAAAATAAATTTACGGAAATCAAAATTACCGAAACAAGTCTCCGACACCAAGCTTTTTAACGGTATTTCATCGTATCAGCAACTATAATTGATTTTCGATAAAAGTTCCTGCAAAATTAAAACAAAGATTCAAACTTTATTGCACGTGCACTCAATTCATAGTTTGAGATGAAAAAAAAATAGTCCAAAAAAGTGGAATCTCCATTGGAGGATAAACGAAGGCAGATGAGAGCAGTGCAGGTCTTTATATACACTTTGCAGCATTTTTTGACAGTTTGACGCCCTCTAAACGTAATTTATTAGACCCGATCTGTTTGTTACAAGTTATGAGGAATAATATTCCTTTGAATGATTAATAGTCAAATACTCGGATAAAACTCTGGTTCTATTAAAATCCAGACAATGCAAGTTCTTCAAAACCTCTGGGAAGTAGCCAATACAAACTAATGAAAAAAGATCTTATTAAGCCAGCCCCAAGGCCATGAAATTTCAAAATCACATTAAACTGTTTGATTTTTCCTCTCCATTCTTCAATCAAAAAAGTCCCGTTATTCAAATGCAGTTTCCATGGCAGAAATTGAGATAAGATGAAATAACTGACTAACAGTTCCCAATTTCACACGAACTAAGTATCAAAAACCAATAATAAATTGTATAAACAACAAAATTTATTTGTAAATATCAGTTTGTACAAATAGATTAACTTGACCATTGTTATTCTTCAACATTCTATCTTTTTACATGTCATAATTCAGAAAAAATGGTTGCGCAGCTGGGGTTCAAAAATAATCCTGATGTTATTAAGATCAATGAACAAAAGAATGTAAAACTACACGTAAAGGATCCTAATAAACTATGCAACGCCCAACAGATGGAGGAGATTTTGACTGCAAAATTTGGCTTAATCTGAAGAAATAGGAAAATGGTAAAGTACAAAACATGATCTCTCTCCTAAGCATGAGAAAGAAAGATCAACTTCGTGCCTCTCCCGAGCCTGCGAGGGGGTTCTTTCCTTTTGCTCATTGCGAAAATGACTACTCTTCGTACTTATTCACCCAAAGTCGTTGTTTGCAAGCTCTGCAGCATAAAAGAGAAGTGTAACAATTGCACGCGAAAAAAGTAAAGTTGAATGTATCTTACCAGGCCTATATGTTGTTTGACTTCCCATTTTCTTTCTCGTCCCACTCTATGTATTGTTAAACAATTGTCAACACGTAATGAGACTCTGTGTGTGTTTTAACAAATCAAGTCTTTTTTAGATGCAAAAATGGGACATGTCTTCTTTTTTAAGAAGATTCTTGTTAGAAAGAGGAGCCTTTACTTTGTATGTTTTTCTTCAGATGTTGGGGTATGAAGTTTTGAAAGATTCAAATTGTTGAAGCGGAATGAGATTGATTTTTGTGTTAGAATGTTGAGGGAGAAATTTTGTTTTTGTCTGAAAATTGGGAAGGATCTTCTTAGGCCTTTACAAGATTTGGTCCATATAACAGAATTCTGTGTCATATGGAAAGAGTTACTATTGAATACGAGCGAATTTAGAACTGAATGATTTGTGGATATCACACAGATTTTAACATACAAGGACTTCGATTATGTTTTTTTTTTTGCTTCAAATTACTCCCAAAATGGAATCTCAGTTGAGTTTCTTACTTACCCTAGATGGGCTGTTATAGGTTGGATATTGAAATCCGATATCAAGACTGGTGTTGAAGCAAATATGAAGCTTGCCTTGTTTTACGATTGGGTTTTTTTTTCTTTTTTAACAAGGTGGATAATATCGTGAATCTTGAGCCATCAATTTTGTTGATGATACATTCTATTTCTACATACATTGATATGACATTTGCTTCTTGAATTTCTGTTTATATCTTACAAGGCCTAGTATTATGCAGCATGATCAGCGGTTTTTACATATGGCCAACAAATCCAGAAAAGAGAATGGAGGATAATTAGTACACAAACTTGAGACATATTGAAATAAATAGCATTAGCTCAGAAGAAAACACTGAAATTAGAAACCCACATTCGGAATAAAATCTCATACATGATGCATTTTGAGAACATGGCAAAAGATGAAGCCATCCAAAAACCATGAAACTTCAACATCATATTAAATTGTTTGATTTTTCCTCTCCACTCTTCAATTAAAAAAAGTCCAATCATTCAAATGCAGCAGTTCCCATTGCAGAAATTGAGATATGACGAAATCACGACTTTTTACATCCCAATTTCATACGAACTATCAAACCGACCATAAAGTGTAAAAACAACAGAATTATTTGTAAAATATCAGTTTGTGCACAGAGGTCTCATTTTATGTAGAACAATCTTCAGAACCAAGCGAGAAAAGAGCCATTACCTAAGTTATCTCAATATATGCAGCAGCCCAAAGTACTCCAGACCAAAACTGTACAACACAAAGACCAAATGATTACATTTTTCAACGTGATTTTAGGAAATTATTGAATTATTAACATATATTTCATATTATTTAAATCATTAATAGTGAAAGAATATATATTCCTGCCATTAATACATGTGAATGCGCGTAAAAATGAAAACTCTTATTTTAATGCCATCATTCACGATTTTAAACAAAAATCTTGGCTTTCAATTTAAATTGTACGAATTTTAAAAGAGAGATAACCTCATTTTAGTGAAAAAATGAGCAATTACTTCACACACGTTTTTCATAAATAAATGCTATGCATACAGTTTTAGCCTACCATATTTAAGACCCATTTCTCCACCCTCACAAGTACTCTCCATTATTGAAATTATACGAAACATTATTCTCATACGCACACGCACAGAAGATAGCATAAAAAAAGTGCTCTTATAAGGGATCGAACTACTATTATGTGCTCTTCTTATTCTTTCTTTATCAATTTCAAAGGTATGTATGTTATGCCATATTATTAAAATTCTAGACTTTTGAAAGTTATGATCATGGGTCTCATATGAATATGATATGATTATGAATATGATAAGAGGGCCGGAGTTTAGTAGCGCTACGCACAATGGGTTTTACTACGAAGTTCGGTAAAATTCTTGTGTCTCCATTACGTTATAAATTTAATATTACAATTTATTGTGTACTTATTGAAATTTAAGAAATAAAAAACTATTATGTTTTATCCCTTTTTAAGGAAACTAGGGTTTGTGGGGTTTGAGACGTGAGCATGGCTTAGGGTAGCAACGACTCAAGAATATCAAATTATAATTATTTCTTTTAAGACATTTAATATTAATTGAATTAGATTAATTTCAAATTTTATTTTTATTATCTTTAGTTTAAGTTTTGAATAATATCTTGCAATCAAATAAAGTTGCTTTATAATTATGTCACAAAAATGTTTGTTTTTGTTATATTATGGTTATTGTTAGTTTAGTAAAACATTCGTGGTATCCAACCAAATAAGTTTTGGAGCGTCACACTCACTAGAAACAGTGGAGCCATGGAGGGAGGTAGTGTGCTAGAACAAATCGAGAGAATTTGGCTTTGGGGATGAAATCGCAATGTACAAAAATTACCGATTTGATATTTTTCAAATTATATGCTTTTTTGCAGCTTCACGTGAGGAAGACAATGTCTCTTAACACTAAAAACCCCAGGTACGCATCAGAGCACACAATAATTGCAAATTTCTTACTATAGAGCACAAAATTAAAAACATGCGCAAACATCTTACCTGCTCCGACTTCAAATTGAAAATGAGGAAGATACCAGAAGATGTTAACGCGAGATTCAACTTGTCGGATTGGAGTCCCTAATTCGTACACGCTAGAGAAGGAGGAGAGATTGTGTAGAATGGAAGAAAGAGGAAAACACCATATAACGACACCGTATGAACAGTGAACCCCCTCATGGCTCTTATAAAAACGGTGTCGGCTGCAACAAGGGAAAAAATTGTCCAAAACAGTGTCGTTTTCAACCAAAACATGAATAATAAACAGCTCATTCACTCTTTTATTTTAGTACTAGTGTGAGCACGCGCGATGCACGTAATAGTGTTTATTATATCATCATTTTACAAATTAACTTGATATTGATAATATATGTAATAAAAATTAAATATTAAAAACAGGCGATTAAAACCTAAATATAAGCATGCCTATAACTTAAAATCTAGTTTATTAAAATTCATTACAGTAGATGACTCAAACATATGATAAAATTGAATTCAATTTACTTTAGAAAAGCCACTATTCTTTGCTGTTTATGTTCTTATGAGTGAACAGTAAATGTGAGGAGAGTTTTGTATAGGTGTTTTGATTGTGTTGGTGTAAGGGTTGTCTGTGGTTGTGGTTGCAGTCGGAGGGTTGATTCTTGTTGTACATTGAACACTGGTTATTCTTCTTAGTGCAGAGAGGCCGTAATCCCATTTGGGAGCCTCAAAGGCAGATTAGACTTAGGTCGAACTGCCTGCCTAACCGGCAAAACATATCATGTGTTCTTGCTCTGTTTTCTTTACATATTTCTTAATTGCTTTGTGTGATGATATGAAATGTATGTTTAGAATATCCGTGGACACCCAACAATTTAAACAGTCTACAACTTACCTAGTAACATAAAATGTAATGATCATAGACTTTCTCTTATAAATCTCTCACTCAAGGACTATTTCTTGCGTCGTTAATTTATATACTATCTATTAGAGGTTGGATTCCAAATTAGATTTTTATTCTATCTCCAGCGATTTGAACCATTGACCTCCCCCTTAAGAAGAATTTAAGTGAAACGCTTGTACCAATTGAGCAACTAAATCGCTTCCACTTAAATTTTCTTAATGGAAAAGTTCTAATTTGTACCAGCATTTCACTTAAATTCTTCTTAAGGGAAAGATCAAGAATTCGAATCATTAGAAACTTGGCAGAAATCCAGTTTGAAGCCCAACCTCTAATGAATAGTATTTAAGTTATCGGCGCACGGAATAACTCCTTAAAATGAGAGGTTTGTAAGAGAAAATTCATAATCATTACATAAAAATAATACATTTTTAACAAGTTTAAATATAAATATATTAGTCTAAAATCTCGATACAATTTTTAAATTGAAACTTTATAAACATAAACGTTAAAATACATTTGATAGCCATGTAAACAAATTATATTTGTTGAATTCAGAATCTATACACATCATTTTGGCATTAAATCAATTTACAAAAATAGAAAATAATTAAATGATTCTTTGCGATTTGTGCATGAAAATGAGAGATGGAGAATGATTAGGAGTAGTAAAATGTAGAGGTATCAATTCGGATCAGGCGGATTGGGTCGGCCCGCCTCCGATGAAACCCGGTGACAGCTCACATTAGAAAAAGTCCACCACGGTGGATTGCAGGTTGGGTCAACCCATCCCATAAAAATAAAACATGAACCCGATCTACCTATCGTCTCATCCGGATCGAACCCATGTAGACCGTGATTCGGCCTGGTTTGGCCTGTATGGATAAAAATTTAATTTTTTTAAATTAATAAAAAAAAATTACTAACTTATTTTATTTAAAAACAAATGTTTACATTTATAGCAAAAATTATGTTAAATTAATAAATAAATGATAAATAACAATGATAAATTAACATTTATTATTTATAACAAAAAATATTTAGATAGAATTTATATATTATTTTACATTGAATTATTTTTAACTTTGTGAATTTTACATGCCACTTTTACATTTAAATTAAAGCAACGACTGTCACTCATGTTAGTCACGGTAGTGAGCTGTTGCCATGTATTTAAAAAAAAAAATTTAAATATTATACGGGCAAGTGATTTGACGCTGGCGGTTCAGCATCATCCAACCCGCTAGGTTTACGGACTGACCCACGGTTATGAGCCTCCACCATGGGTCGATGCGAGTTTGGCCGGCCCGCCCGTCTTGACACCTATAGTAAAATGTACTAGATGAGGCCTTCATGATTTCAAGAGAGGTTTATTATTTAGCAAATTACTTGAGATAAATTAATATGATTTGGAAGTTTCTTATAAAAATGTAAAATGTGTCTCATTAGAAATTAGGAATTTAGGGAAATTACTAATTTCCATGGCTATTTTATTAAAACTAGATAGAATCCACTCATCAACCAATTGAAGAAATTAAGTTTATATGTAATTTTCTTAGAAAGTCAAGAAGTTATTTGAATATGTGATTTTTAAGGATGGTAAGTGGGTTGAGTAATTCGTAGGTTCGGGCTCATTTATGAAAGAATATGGACTCGATTAGAGCCTAACAAAAATATTACAAGCAGGGAGTTGGCTCGTCAGTCCAGGCCAAAAGGTCGACTTGTGTAATAGTTCAATTTGTTCGAAAATTCAGCATCTAAAAAAATTTAAAAGCTCGAGCTGGGTTCGCAAGGTCCACGAGCCATGGGACAGGCCGAGCAACTCTATGGAAGACGAGTCGAGCTCATACTCGGCTCGCCCTTTTGGCCGATCAGCCTGATCTGGGCCCCTTGACAATTGGCCGAGCCAGTTCAGCTCGGCCCATTGCCACCCCAGTCATTTTATCATTACTTAAGCTTATTTTGTAACATAATTTTCATTTAATTTTTTTTTAATTGGGTAAATAGTTTGGTTTGGTCTCAAAAGATTTTAATTATCGAAACATAAACTGAACTATTTCGAAATGGTTTGTTTTGTATTAAAACTGAAATGTTGAACCTATAGTTTCAAAGTAACAATTTCGATCTAATTTTTTTCGGTTTTGCAGTTTTTTTGTTCACCCATAAGTGGACATCATTCTCCAATTTGTTTAACCTAATTTTGCTAAAAAGACCTGTGATTTTTATCTTGTACTCGTTAGAGAGTTGATATGCAAATTCTGTGTTATGTATTTTTTAATTATACTTTTGTTGCAGGTAACTTTTTCATGTTATTTACTAATAGTTGAGTACCCAACTTTGGCAACGAGCTAACTAGACTTGAGATATTGAAGAAATTGAAGAGGCATTTTGAGCATTTAGTCTGTTTATTAGGACATTTTTTTTTTTGGAGCTGAAAAATATTTCCATCCTTCAACATCTTATTTGTAAACTATCGGGTTGGATTTTTAAATATATCTTTTTGACATATGTAGGACACTACATGAATGTCTCAGAACTAAATCGGGATAAAAAAGGGGTGTAGCAAACAAAGCACCTATTCGTCTCCCAATCGAATTTTTGGCATCTTTTCATTATGAATTCGGTTTTTATGTATCTTAATGAATTGTGTGACTTTTTTTAACCATTGTAACCTTTGAGAAGTATTATTTAACAATCTATAAATATAATGTGATTGTTGTAAGATTGAAGAGACAATTCTTGATCATTCTCTTATCTATGTGCTTCTCTAAATAAAATTTGATAACTTTATCTTGGTTTTATATTCGGAATACTATAGAACCGGATATAAAATTCTCTCATATTATTCTCTTAATTTTTTTTAGTGTTTGGTTTACTTTCGTTAGTGCATCGACAATGGTAAACATCTAATTTATATTCTATTATATCATAAAGACAACTTTGGATCTCGTGTGCACTACATTTTAGTGGGATAAATTTGTCTTACGAAAAGCATTTTTTACGCGTCTTTGAATTATCTACAAGTTTGGGTTGTTCGAGAGACTCAAGCAATTGCAAGCAAAAGCAACACCAACATTTTTTTTTTTTTGGTGATATACCGCAATGGCTCCAATGATGTCTTCACTACAAGACTTTGTAGTCGATTTTGTCAAATTGGAATGGTTTGAAGGGGGTAACTTTCAGCGATGGCAAAACAAACTACACTTCATACTCACAATACTAAATGTGGCATATGTTCTTATCACACCAAGGCTGGAACAAAATGAAGAAGAAACATTGGCAAACACAAGGGCGAAGCAAAAATGGGACCATGATTATTACATTTGCAAGGGGCACATATGCTACGCCATGTCGGATACTTTGTTTGATCAATATCATGGAAAGAAAACCGCGAAGGAAATTTGGGATGCACTAGAAATAGAATACATGTCCGAGAACGCGACAAGTAAGAAATTTCTTGCATTTAAATTTCACCAATATAGAATGGTAGACTCTCGTAAGGTAATCGAGCAATTTCATGAAATTGTACACATTTATAATCAATTTCAAATAGACAACATGAAAATGGATGAATCTTTTGTGATCTCATTTATTATAGATAAACTTCCCTCTAATTGGAAAGATTACAAAAAAAAAAAAATGAAGTACATGAAGAGGACTTGGGTCGACATCTTCGTGTTGAAGATGAGTTCAGAATGAATAATTCTGACAATCAAATTGTTCAATCATAAAAAATCCATGTGGTGGAAGAGGGGAAAGAAGCCAAAAAAGACAACGAAGGCAAACAACACTCTTCAAAATCCAACAAGAAGAAAAAATATGATTCCAAAGACAAAAAGAAAAAGATAGGTCCGCATTTCAATTGTGGGAAGTCAGGACATATCAAACAGGAATGCCACCACTTGAAGAAACAAAAACAAGAGGATAACTCTAATTTTGTGGCGAAAATCGGTAAGGCGTTTGTTGTGGAGGATGATATCAAGTGGTCGGGTTGGTTCAGTTTTCCACATATTAGCGGTTCAGTTTGGGTTGTTGTGGGGAGAATTCCATTTCGAGTTGGTTTGGTTCGGGTTGGGATAAATTAATTGATCCAACCCGTATACAAACCGAACCGCATTTGTAAATTAGCACAAAACCTATATTTTTAACCCAAACACCAACCCAATTGAAAACCAACTCGCCCTCCCATTTGAAACCAAACTCGCCCCAACCCAATTAAGAGATCAGGATGTTCACTTCACACCATTTCTCTCTCATTTGTCATTTACAATTTAAAGTTTCTACCTTTATGGTAGTTATTGGATTGTTTAGGTCAATACTAGAGTGGACAAAAGTACCCACCCGAACCAAACCGACCAGTTCTTCTTAAATTTAAATTGGATAGTGGGTATTAGAAGTGAGAATTGACTAGATATGGTCTAGTTATCGATTCTAGGCCCAGACCTAAAGAACCGAAGTAGGAATCGAACCATTTGTGTACGTTGATTAATGATTTGTAATAGACAACTTGTTTTTGTATTTTTAAATTTGGACTAGACTTACTATTTTGTATTAAATAGAATCTTGTGCTAACCACTCGATATGTTGTTGTTTTGTGGATGGATAAAAGTTTGGAAGTTATAATTTGATAGATTATTGTGTTGTTTCAAATATTATGAGAATGAAAATAATTGTTGAAATTATAAAAATTTGATTATGGAATCAAACCAAACCGAACGGTTCGGTTCCATAATTAAAAATTGGAACCGATGATTCTATTTTTAAGATATTCATTAGTTTTGGGTTTTGGTTCTTTTTAGAACCAGACTGAACCAAACTTTGTCCACCCCTAATCAATACTCAATAGTACTATTTTCCATTTGGGCCCAAGCCCAAAATGAACCGACCCAATGTTGGTCGGTTCGATTTGGATCGATTTACACGCACAAAATGAATTGGTTCGATTTGGACTATGATCAAACAAATGTGGTTTGTTCGATTTCGGGTTGGCCCAAAATCGAGCTGACATAACCCATGCACACCCCTAATTATGACATTCTAGATTATGACATGTTAATAATCGTAGATTGCATAATATATGAGCATGTTAAATTTAATTCTAAATTACAAAAGTGACATGAATGAAAAATACAAAGTTTATGCTCAAACTAAAATCACTAAAACACATTTTCCTAGCATTAAAAGGATAACAACTTTATTTGAATTAATACATAGTGATGTACATGTGGTACTCCTAGTAGATGAGGCAAACATTATTTTGTTGCATTTATAGAAGATTTCTCTAAATTTTGCTATGTATATCCTATGCGTATTAAGGATGAAGTCTTAGAAAACTTTAATAAGTAAAAATTTATGTAACACTAAAACAAAATGACCTTGGGAGTGATATAGGGGGTGAATATCATTTTTTAGAATTTTGTGAAAACTTAAAATTATACATAAAACTTCCATAGTCCATACACCTCAACATAATAGTGTAGCAGAAAGAAAAAACAGAATGTTAATGAAAATGGTTAATGCTATATTGTTTAATTCCGAGTCAAGTAAAGAGTTTTGCAGAAAAGCACTTATAACTGCTTGTCATATACTTAATAGGGTACCTAGTAAAAGTAATAAAATAATCCCATATGAATTATGGAAGAATCGAAAGTATAATCTATCTTACTTGCGTGTTTGGGAATGTAGGGCATAGTTAGAGTACCTGAACCTAAAGTGAAAAAGTTAGGAGAAAATGGAATAGAATGTATATTCATAGGCTATGCAGAACATAGTAAATGATATAGGTTTCTTGTGGTTGAATCTAATAGTACTATTGAAGTTAACACTATTCTAGAATCCCAAGATGCAATATTCTATAAGAAAATGTTTTCTAAACTACCTAAGTTAACAAGTTGATTTACCTCATTCTAATAAAGTAGAACCAAGTGAATTAGAAATTAACAAAAGGAAAGCTACCGACGATCCTTCGAAATTAAAGATAAGTAAAAGAGCTAGAAAAAAGAAAACTTTCGGGTATGATTTCATTATGCATCTAGTTGAAGGGACTAGGGGCTTACATGTTAGACAAATTATTGTCTCACAATAATTTGAGTCGAATCCTCTTACCTATAAAGAGGCAATAAAACCAAATGAAGCATCCTTTTGGAAAGAGGTAATAGATTATGAAATACAATCTATCATAAGCAACAAAAGGTAGAAGTTGGTTGATCTTCCATCCGGCTTAGGACCTATTGAGTGTAAATGGTTCTTCAATAAGAAGATGAAAGTTGATAGAACTATAGATAAGTTCAAAGCAAGGTTGGAAGCAAAAGGTTTCACTCAAAAGAAATGCCTTAATTTTTTGATAACTATGCACCGGTTGCTAGTACAGCTACTAATCGAACCTTGATTGCACTAGCTGCAACTTACAAACTTGAAATCTATCAAATAGATGTTAAAACAGTTTTCCTCAATAGACAACTAGATGAGGAAATATATATAGAGCAGCCAGAAGGATTTGTGTTACCCGGACATGAGAAAAAAGTTTGTAAATTAGTTAAGTCCTTGTATGGGCTAAAACAAACTCCAAAACAATGGCATGAAAAATTCGATAAAGTCATTGTTTCAAATGGATTTAAAATCCATGAATCAGATAAATGTGTATATAGTAAATTCAATGGACATAATGGTGTCATTATTTGCTTATATGTGGATGATATGCTCATTTTTGGATCCAATGAAAATAGTATCAAAGAAATTAAGTCATCGTTATCATCCAACTTCGATATGAAAGATATGGGACTTGTGGATTTGATTATAGGGATTAAAATCATAAGAAAAGATAATGGAATTATTCTGACACAGTCTCATTATATCAAAAATATATTTAAGAAATTTGGTCAATTTGATTGCAAGTTGGTGTCTATGCCGTTTGACTCTAGTATTAGATTAAATTCTAATACCGGTAAAGAAGTTTCACAACTTGAATATACAAGAGCTATGTCTTATGTATGCTATAACATCTACTAGACCGGTATATAACTTTTGCAGTTGGAAAACTTGGTAAATATACAAGCAATCCACGTAAGTTGAATTGGCAAACTGTGTATAGAGTATTCAAATACCTAAAACAAACAATGGATTATGGAATCCATTATAACGGTTATCCCTAGTATTGGAAGGATACACATATGCAAGTTGGATCACTGATAGAGATGATCATATAACTACAAGTGGATAAATATTCACTCTTGGTGGAGGTGCCATTTCATGGGGTTCTAAAAAGCAAATATGCATTGCAAACTCTACAATGACAGCTGAGTTTATATCTCTTGTTTCGGGTAGTAAAGAAGTAGAATGGTTAAGAAATGTGTTGAGAGAAATTTCTATTTGGCATAAGCCTATGCCACCGGTTTCTATCCATCGTGATAGTGAAACTACGTTGTCTAGAGCGTATAGTCAAATCTGGCAAGTCGAAACACATTGGTTTACGACATAGCTTGGTTAGATAACTTATTTCGAATAATAAAATCACTATTGATTATGTAAAATCAAGTTTAAACTTGGCGGGTCCTCTGACAAAATGCCTTGCAGGGGATTTAATTTTGAAAACGTCAAAAGGAATGGGATTGTGGCTAATCGATAATCATTAATGATGGAAACTCGACCTAACGCTTGACAAGTCAAGTCCTTAAGTTCATTGAGCAAAGTACGTTATATGAATGATTGCAAACACATAGTTGTAATCCCAAGGTAAAAGTGTTTGGTAAATGTATCACTATACGGAATGCTGATTTAAACTCTTAATGGACTTATATAGTTTTACTATAAAGTACCTTAGATACGTTGGTATTTTCAATAAGTCTACCTATATGAATATAAGAGGATTGTGCCGTCTCTAAAGTAGTTTTGGCCAAACTACTCAAGATATTCATGAAGTAAAAACTAGGATATAGGACACGTGGCATATATACATGTCGGTTTTATACACTCCAAGATATTTTCAAGTTAGTGTGTGGAGTGCTTTCGGTTAATCACATAGGGTCGTTGGTTCAAAGCTTAGCTACCATGCCACCTTGATTAGAATTTGAGGTATTTTTCGCTAAGTGGGGGTTCAAGTCCAACAAACACCTTCATCTATTCACGAACTTGGTGAGTTTATATGAGAGTTATTTTCAAAACATCATTTATTTGAAAATGGTGGAGGATTGTTGGATTGATTTTCTAAATATGTCGTTTTGACATGTGTAGGACACTACATGAATGGCTCATTGTTCGCCTCCCAATCGAGTGGAGGATTGTTGGATTGATTTTCTAAATATGTCGTTTTGACATGTGTAGGACACTACATGAATGGCTCGTTGTTCGCCTCCCAATCGAATTTTTGGCATTTTTTCATTATGAATTCGGTTTTTATGTATCTTAATGAATTGTTGTGACCATTTTTAACCATTCTAAACTTTGAGAAGTGTCATTTAACAATCTATAAATATAATGTGATTTTTGTAAGATTGAAGAGACAATTCTTGATCATTCTCTTATCTCTTTGTTTCTCTAAATAAAATTTGATTCTTTATCTTGTTTTGTATTCGGAATACTGCAGAACCGGATATAAAATTATCTTATATTATTCTCTTCATTTGCTAGAGTGTTTGGTTTACTTTCGTTAGTGAATAGATACTGATAAATATCTAATTTATATTCCATTATATCCTAGAGACAACTTTGAATTTCGTGTGCACCACATTTGAGTGGGACAAATTTTATCTTAAGGAAAGCATCTTTTACGTGTCTTTGAATTATTTGTTATTTCGGGTTGTACGAGGGACTCAAGCCACTGCAAGCAAAGCAATACCAACATAAACAAGCAATTTCCTTTTCATACCAACATAAACAAGCAATTTCCTTTTCATATCTCATAAATGACGGTTGGTTTGATTGGTATCTATATTCCGTTAGTATATACCTTATAGTGGTCCGTCCTCTGTGAAGAGCTATGGACAAAATTTCAAACGAAATATATTTAAAAATATAACATAACATTTTCTTGATTGTTTGATATTATTTTTAAGTGGTGTCATTTGTTGATGTTGAAATGTGATGACACCTTTTATACTAACTTTAAATTTCGAACACAATTTTCTTGCAAAGAGAAAGAAAATGGTGATTCTTGTGACGCCCGGATCCTAAAATCCGAGAGTCATAATGACATATCATGAACTTTAGAAAAATAAATCAATATTTAATAAAATTTAGATTTTTAAGGCTAAAAGATGACCAATGAACATTTTATTTAGAACAAACTTTAATCGTAAAACATATGTTCAAAACACTTATTTAATTAAAGACTCATAATTTAAATATTCCACCACGGGTGTTGTCTATGCTTCGAATCTTCACAAGTCCTAGTTACCTAGAAGGGGGAAAAATGAAAGGGGTGAGAAAAATCTCAGTAAGTACATACATATTAATATATAAACAGCTTATGGAATCTTGAAACTTGCAACTTGATACTTGCAACTTGTAATTTGAAACATGAACTTGCATAGAGGAGACACAAAAACTATACCGAACTTAGATGGTAATAGTTATTCATGCGTAGCACTACTAAACTCCGGTCCGATCTTATAACATACATGTGGACCCATCATATAGATTCCATAAGCATGTAACATAAAAACATGTAAACACTTACTTTGCTTGAATCAATGAAGAACATTAATTTGTTAAACTGTCTCTTTCACTTCACTATTTCTTGAATCGTACTTATGTATAAACTGAGAGAGAAGTGTATATTGTGGTGTGAAAATTATGATGAACCTTAGGTTCTATTTATAAGGTTACCAAGAGTCCTAGTTGAAACTAACTGAAACTCTTTAAAAGATAAACCTTATCTTGAACTCTTATCTTTAAAAAAACAACCATCCTAAGAGATAGGATTTGTTGAGGATGACTCAATCACATTTATCTTAAAGGTCCATCCAAAAATTTAAACGATATACACTACCATAATTATCCCACTTTAAATTAATTAGATAAAAGATATGTAAAATTATATCTAATTATCTAATTAAAATACAATCTGCAACATGTGGATAAAAGGTAAATTACGCTTTGGTCCCAAACTATTCGTTTACTTCTAAATTGGTCCTTAATTTTTCAAATAAAACATAATATTTATATATTCAAATTTAACGGCTATCTACGTTAATTCTAGTTATTATAATCTACTCACCTAAAATAATTTTCGTCCTCGAAAATTTACCTCATTGTCGTCGGCAAATAGTTGGAGATACTTAGATCGCATTTCATCCTCGTGTTCCCAAGTTGCCTCCTCTACCGAATGGTATTGCCATAATACTTTAACCAACGATATCTCATTGTTGCGAAGCTTCTGCACCTTCTGAGCTATAACACATACCGGTGTTTCTTCATAACTCAGATCTTGCTGAATTTCCAAAGGTTGAAGTTTCACTACATGAGTTGGGTCAGTAACGTACTTTCTGAGCATTGATACATGAAAGACATCATGTACTGCTGAAAGTTCTAGTGGCAAAGCTAACTGGTAAGCAACATTCCCAACTCGTTTTAAAATTTCAAAAGGACCGATGTACCTTGGTCTAAGTTTACCCTTCTTACCGAACCGTAGTACTCCTTTTATTGACGTAACCTTTAAGATTACCTTATCTCCGACTACAAATTTCAAGTCTTTTCTTCTTTTATCTGCTTAACTTTTCTGTCTATCTTGAGCCTTCTTCATACTAACTCTCATCTTCTCAATTGCCTGTACTGTTTGTTCAACAATTTCTGGGCCCAAGATTTTACGCTCGCCAACTTCATCCAAATGAACGGGTGATCTACATTTCTGCCTGTACAATGCCTCATAGGGTGCCACGCCAATAGAGACATGGTAGCTGTTATTATATGCAAATTCAATTAAAGGTATATGTTTTTTCCAATGGTCTCCAAACTCTAGAACACACAATCGGAGCATATCTTTTAAAGTTTGTATCGTCCGTTCAGATTGTCCATCTGTTTGAGGATGAAAAGCTGTACTAAATTTCAATTTAGTACCCATAGCCCGATGTAAACTCTTCCAAAAGTACGAGGTGAACCTTGGGTCTCTATCGATCGATACAATTGAAACCGGGACACCATGTAACATCACCACTTCTTTAACATATAATCAGGCAATTGATCCATAGAAAAGTCATGCGAACAGGTAAGAAATGGGCCGACTTTGTTAATCGGTCAACAATTATCCAAATGGCCTCATGACCTTTTACTGACTTCAGAAAACCTATCACAAAATCCATCGTCACATATTCTCATTTCCATTCTGGAACCTCCAACGGTTGTAATAATCCCGATGGTCGTTGATGTTCGGCTTTCACTTGTTGGCATATCAGGCACTTCTCCACATATTTAGCTACATCCTCCTTCATATTTTTTCACCAAAATATAATTTTTAAGTCACGATACATCTTTGTACTTCCTGGATGTACAGAATAAGGAGTATAGTGAGCTTATTCCAAAATCTCATTTCTCAATTCCTCAAAATTCGATACACAAAGACGTCCTCGATAACATAATGCTTTATCTTCGACTATGTTGAAATCCTTTCGTTTCTCTGTGTTAATC
Source organism: Forsythia suspensa (assembly GCA_023638005.1). Taxonomy (NCBI): domain Eukaryota; kingdom Viridiplantae; phylum Streptophyta; class Magnoliopsida; order Lamiales; family Oleaceae; genus Forsythia; species Forsythia suspensa. The sequence goes on along the minus strand of CM042674.1, from coordinate 28,484,910 downwards.
TCAACTTTGATAAATTCGAAGAACTGATCACCTCTTTGATGGCTCTTAATCCGATCACGAAAAGTTGGTCGAATCGAAAGTGCTGCAATTCGAGCAACAGAATCAGAAGGTGTGGCAATCACCTCGAGATTTAATCTTTCAAATTCCTTCCATAAGGGTCTCTGTGCTGTTAACATTGCCACTTGTCCTGTTGTCTTCCTACTTAAGACATCGGCCACTACGTTCGTCTTGCCTGGATAGTAATGGATTTCACAATAGTAATCCTTTACCAATTCAAGCCATCTCCTCTGCCTCATGTTCAACTCTTTTTGAGTGAAAATATACTTGAGGCTCTCATGATCTGTATAAATGTCACACTTTCCTCCGTACAGTTAATGCCTCCAAATTTTTAGAGGGACTACCGCATCTAGCTCTAGATCATGCGTGGGATAGTTCTTCTCATGAGGTTTCAAATGTCTTGATGTATATGCAATTACCTTGCCTTGTTGCATCAATACACATCCAATGCCCTATTTAGATGCATCAGTGTAGACTACGAAACCCTTTGATCCTTCAGGTATAGTCAATACTGGCGCATTAATCAATTTCTTCTTCAATTATTTGAAACTGCTCTCACATTTCTCAGTCTAGTCAAACTTTATACCCTTGCGGGTCAGCTGTGTTAATGGTCCCGATATTTTAGAGAATCCCACAATAAACCTCCTGTAATATCCTGCTAAACCCAAAAAGCTACGGACTTCTCCTACATTGGTTGGCCTTGACCAGTTCAGTATTCTCTTTACTTTATTGGAGTCCACTTCTATTCCTTGTGTTGTGACCACATGTCCAAGAAATACTATCCGTTCCAACCAGAATTTACACTTTTTGAATTTTGCAAAGAGTTTTTCCTTCACTCGTGCTTTTCTTCGCTCTGAGGTAGACTAAGATGTCGTCAATGAATACGATGACAAACTGGTCCAAGTATTCATGGAAATTGCGATTCATCAAGTCCATGAAAACTCCAGGAGCATTAGATAAGCCAAATGGCATAACTAAGAACTCATAGTGACCATAACGAGTTCTAAAGGCCGTCTTTGAAATGTCACTAGGTTTGATTCTCAACTGGTGATATCCTGACCTCAAATCGATCTTTGAAAATACTTTGGCCCCTTGTAGTTGGTCAAATAAATCTTCAATTCTAGGAAGGGGATACTTATTCTTAATAGTGATTATGTTCAACTCCCGATAATCGATGCACATCTTCATTGACCCGTCTTTTTTCTTAACAAATAGCACAGGTGCTCCCCATGGTGATACACTGGGCCGAATGAATCATTTTTCCAATAACTCGTCTATTTGGGCCTTCAATTCATGTAACTCTTTTGGCGCCATTCTATAAAGAGCTTTAGAAATAGGTATGGATCCAAGAATCAGATCAATCGTGAACCCTACTTCTCATTCCGGTGGCATTTCATTCAAATCATCGGGAAAAACTTCTGAAAAATCCCGCACTACCTTAATATCACCCAGTGTTAGCTCTTTAACTTCCTTAGCTACTACTGTCGTTAAGAATCCCATACATCCTTCTGACCTCAAAATTTTCCTTACCTTCAATGCTGAAATGATACGGGGTAAGGGTTTTATCTTGGTTACTGAAAGGTGAATATCTACCTCTCCAGGCTGCTTAAACAACACCTCTCTTTCAAAGCATAAAATAGTTGCGTGGTTCTTGGATAGCCAGTCTATTCCTAAAATCACGTCGAACTCTTGCATGTTCAAGACATATAAGTTTGTCTCTAAGGTTTTACCGTCAATCTCTACCTTAGCTGTCTTTACTATCTGGTATGCACTCAATACTTCTCCTGAGTGGGTAGCAACATCTAAGGGAGTACTTGCATGCTCACTAAGAGTATTGAGTTTTCTCATAAACTTAGAGGTTATAAAAGAGTAAGTAGAGCCAGAATCAATCAAAGCACTAAACTTGGCAAAAGATTAACATACTTTATTTCATAAATCTTGATAATTTGACATAAAAGGAAAGAATTACTTGACATACAAGTCCAAAACTTAGAATATAAAATTTATAAATAACATAGCTTTCTAGTCATCTAAAAATTCTCTCCATCACTTTCGTTTAGTCTTGCTTCTTTATTATCCACATGGTTTGGCTCACGTGCTTCATCAAGATATGGTGTGGGGTTGTACTCAGGGCTTCCCTCTGGGTCTTCCTCAGGGTCTTCCTCAATAATGTTACCATTATTGTCAACTGAGGGTACCACTGTGAGGTCGAGCTCAATCATTTTCCTATTCTCAATGATTAACCATTTCTCCCTCAAACTCATCATTAACAAGGTTGGGGGTGTCTGATATTCAAACCTCTATTCAATCTCATCCATAAACTGTTTTCAGTAAGGGCTAAGTGTCCTCTGAAGGTGATACACAATTTCATCTCTATGAAAGTTGAGCCCATTTCTCTCTACTCCTCTTATAATTTTATTCACAGCGTTCAAGTGCTCTATCAGATTATGGTTCGGGTTCTTCACATACGTCTTATGTAGTTTCAAAAATATTTCACGTCTCTTGGCCTGGGCTCTAATTTCTTGTGGACGTCTATCAACCATCTAAAAAGGAAGAAACATATCGTAATTAATTGTTTTTGCTTCATTAATTTGAATATCGTGCAATTAAAAGGCTTCCAGGTGAGGAGGAGGGTCATGTAGACCACTTAAATCCCAATCTCTCCTTAGACAATTTAGGTCCTTTTGACAAAGCCTTTCAATTTTACGAATATCAAATCAAGAAAACTCAAACAATTGGGTAGAATCTTAACGGTTTTCTATATATGTAAATTCTTTTACTAGAAATAACATGATACTTAATTAACTTTAAATGTAAAACATGCTTTTCACATAATTCTTAATTTTCATCATAGATTTCATACATGTTCAAACATTTAATCATTCATATTCACATAATAATTTGAAAAAAATAAATAAATACATTATGCAAAATTAATTGTACCTGACTTGGAGATTCGAAGTTTGGACGATCACCCTGGTGAACTTTAAATTGGCTTATCATAAAAGAATCTTTATTACTTAACTAATAACCAAAAAAAAAAAAAATTCACTGTTCACGTCCATGAACAGTGTACCGTCACTGTTCACGTGTGAATATATAATTTTTTTTTTTTAAAAGTCTACAGAAATGTAAACCTTCGCTCTGATACCACTTTGTGACTCCTGGATCGTAAAACCCGGGAGTCATAATGACATATCATGAACGTTAGAAAAATAAATCAATATCTAATAAAATTTAGATTTTTAAAGCTAAAAGATGACCAATGAACATTTTATTTAGAACAAACTTTAATCGTAAAACATATGTTCAAAACACTTATTTAATTAAAGACTCATAATCTAAATATTCCACCACGGAGTTGTCCATGCTTCGAATCTTCACAAGTCATAGTTACATAGAAGGGGAAAAAATGAAAGGGGTGAGAAAAATCTCAGTAAGTTCATACATATTAATATATAAACAGCTTATGGAATCTTGAAACTTGCAACTTGTAACTTGGAACATGAACTTGCATAGAGGAGACATAAAAATTATACCGAACTTAGATGATAATAGTTATTCATGCGTAGCGCTACTAAACTCCGGTCCGATCTTATAACATACATGTGGACCTATCATATACATTCCATAAGCATGTAACATAAAAACATGTATACACTTACTTAATTTGCTTGAATCAATGAAGAACATTGATTTGCTAAACTGTCTCTTTCACTTCACTATTTCTTGAATCGTGCTTATGTATAAATTGAGAGAGAAGTGTATATTGTGGTGTGAAAATTATGATGGACCTTAGGTTCTATTTATAGGGTTACCAAGAGTCCTAGTTGAAACCAACTGAAACTCTTTAAAAGATAAACCTTATCTTGAACTCTTATCTTTAAAAAAACATCCATATCCTAAGAGATAGGATTTGTTGAGGATAACTCAACTACATTTATCTTAAAGGTCCATCCAAAAATTTAAACGATATACACTACCATAATTATCCCACTTTAAATTAATTAGATAAAAGATATGCAAAATTATATCTAATTATCCAATTAAAATACAATCTACAACATGTGGACAAAAGATAAATTACGCTTTGGTCCCAAACTATTGGTTTACTTCTAAATTAGTCCTTAATTTTTCAGATAAAACATAATATTTATATATTCAAATTTAACGGCTATCTACGTTGATTCCAGATATTATAATTCTATTTGACCCCTGAAGGAATGGAAAAACTCTCCGTTGTATAAATTAGCAAGATCAGAAAATATCTGAGCTCCAATAAGTAGTTTTTAAAGGTTAACGAGGATTCTTTACCTTTGTGGAAGGAATTGATCCCTTTAATTAGAGGCTTGAAGTCGGACACCTTCCCAGTCACTTTAATCAGTTCTGACATGGCATATGAACTTGGGCTCAAGTGTCTTTCTTCACTTCCTATTGGTTAATTGGGGCAGTATGTCTGGGTAATCATTACCTACATGCTAGACTCCGAGTCTGGACCGTCTTATCAACTATGCTGATTAGTGAGTTGAATTAACATTATGTGTTGCTTGAACTCATTATGTTATTCACGTGATAATTCCGTTCGACCCTTGAAGGAATAAAAAAACTCTCCGTTGCATAAATTAGAGAGATCAGAAAATATTTGAGCTCCAGTAAGTAGTTTTTAGAGGTTAATGATGATTCTTTACCTTTGTGGAATGAAATGATGCCTTTAATTAGAGGCTTGAAGTCGGAAACCTTCCCAGTCACTTTAATCAATTCTGACATGGCATATGAACTTGGGCTCAAGTGTCTTTCTTCACTTCCTATTGGTTAATTGGGGCAGTATGTCTGAGTAATCATTACCTACATGCTAGACTCCGAGTCTAGGCCGTCTTATCAACTATACTGATTGGTGAGTTGAATTAACATTATGTGTTGCTTGAACTCATTATGTTATTCAGATGATAATTACCTTGAACCAGATTCTTTAATAAGTATTCTGTTCTCCTATCTAATAATGGAGATAAAAATGTTAATTTATTGTAGTTAATCTTCGCACTGAGCATTTCGTAGGGTCAATTTAGAAAATACGATGTCCAAGCCTTTCAAGATCTTAATCTGTGTGGCCAAACTTCCAAGTCTTCACTTTCGAGTGTCGCCTGTGTAAAAAGGTCAATCCAAGATGGCATCGAGATCGACCTTTGAAAGTAACGTGGGTAATGGGTAAAACATCATTGTATAGTTCATATAAATTTTTTCAAAAGTTATTTGTATTCAAATGAATAAGGTCTTTCTGATTATGTTCATAGAAAAATGGTAAGTTCCATCCACAAGAAGTGTACCTTCACTCTAATCAATTAGGTAAACGTACTTCAATTTCATTAAATCGGTTCACTACACTTTAATTTTATTGAAATCAAGGCAACTCTATCCAATTCCGTAATTTATATCAATAGGAATCGCTGATGTAAACGTCAATTAATGATGGCCGTTGTACGTGAGCGTTAATAGCTGACGTGGAATAAGTGCAACTACACTTAATGTCTAAGGTCCCAAAATTTATTTTCTCTAAGTTGGGGTAGTTGGCCATTTGTGAGACGGGCATTTGAGGCTCAGCCCACGTAAGTAAATGGAAGCTTAAATCATAAGTTGAAAAAAGTTCAAAGATCTAATTTATTCTAAGTTCAAATGATATTTAAATTTGATAAGTCAACAATTGTTGGCACAATGGTCATCTGTATGGAATTTCAAATAAACAACTCAAATTTGAATCACCATGCAAATGTTTTTTTCTAATATTTTATTTTTTTTAAACAATCCATATCTTAAGATTCGAGGTGTTACATATGGTGACAGAAAAGAAGTGCTAAATCGTGTTTGTAATCCTATATAAAAAAGGTTTTCATATCAAAGTCGTTCAAATCAAAATTAAAAAAAAAAAAAAAAAAACGACCAAGCATGACGACCTTCATCAATTGCCATCCACATGGGCAGGCCCAGGATTATAGTTTAGTGGGGATAAGACAATTATGTAAAAAATAATTTCAAATAAGATAATAACGATAATATTTAAAATGTAGTACTTTTTTTACAATTGTTCTTTACGACTTCTCATACTTTAAAAACGCCGTATAATAGTCTCATTATCAATTTCATTAAATACATTTTTTTAACATACACTACTGAGTTATCATTCATCCATTAGTCTCCAATCCGACTACGTAGTCGATTCTTCACAATGTTTATAGCACAAAATACTATTTCAACTATAGCAGTAGCAACTAGAAAAGTTAATCCCCCAAAGTTACAAAGTACAAATTTCTCCCCAACATCACAATATTTTCTCTTTTGTGGAATTTAAGCATTTTTGTTAGGGGATTAGGGCAAGTGGGTAATCTGACATTATTAATTTGACACTTTAATTTTATGAATTACATATGCACATAATCAATACACTCAATTCATATGCCTTAACACAAATCAATACACTCACAAAATGATGAAATTGGATATTTAAACAAAATTAAAGTATTTATTCAAGTGCAAAACAAGCAAAAGTGCAAAACCCACTTACTACTCATGACTTATCCAAGAGCAAAAATAACTATAAAAAAATAAATAATAAGATTAAGAAAGAGAGAGGAGCACTAAATATTACAAAATTTTGCTTCTTCAATATGTTGTTGTTGTTCATCCAAAATGCTGAGTGTCCATTTTGATACATAGTGCCAATGTGAGTTGAAATCGCACTATTGTAGCAGGTAAGGAGTAAGTTGGGGTTTGAAACTTGTGTTTATGATTAATTGTGGGAAAAATGTCCAATTAAATGGGTATTATTTGGGCTATATTTTGAAAAAAAATAATATTAAAGGGTAAATTGCCTACCTGCAAGTGCCTTGTTTCTAATTAGGTTAAATCAAATTTTAAAATTGTCAATAAGTCATACTCTTCAACAATTTTTCATATTAATTTCAAAATTATATATGTGATTTATATTTGCCACAAATATATTACCCTTGGCACTGCTCCCGCCACCACCGCCAGCTCCTTTAATAGACTTTAATAGTCTCACGAATGCCCAATTTGCAAGGCCCTAATACAAGACAGAGGAAAATTTGATTCATCTATATGGTAGAGGCAAAGATGCCAAGTGATTGGGGATCAAAATCTGTTCCAGACATTGAAATCCCTAATCGACCAACGGGGCAGAGACCTGATACAACTCTGCCACCAGATGCAAGTAACTTTTCTAACGTAGTTTTGAGAATCATGGATGGTTTTGTTCCAATAGTATCTGCAACCTTCGATAATTTTAGAACGTCTGCTAGTTTTGGTGGAGGTGTTTTATCCTATTTTTAACGTTCAGCTTCATGGGTTTTCAAATGCAAGTGGATTTGGTGCAACATCAGGGTACTATTTTTGAAATACTAGTTCTTTTCAAGGTATTGGCAGCCATGTCTATAGAACTGGTCAAACTTAGCAGGCAAATGATGGTTTGAATACAGATGAATCTCTGAAGAAACTTTTACTATTTGACGATGTTCTCAAGTTGCTTGCTTTATTTCTCATGTAAATGAATTTTTCTCATAAACTCAATTTGCTTAGGGCTAAGAATTGTTATTGTCCTATCTCTGGAAATTAATTTGATTTAAAACTCTCAGGCAAGAAAGGCGAGGGATGAGTTGGTGGTTGTGGTATGTAAGTGTATTGTTTCTGATGGAGTGAGGGTAGAAGCAAATGTTTAAGAAGTATATTGATTGTTAGTATGATGAAAAAGTTTGATGTGTGTTGTTAGTGTGATGAAAGTTGGCCATTGGATTATTTATTTGTGTTGTTAGTCATGTGTGTTATTTGATACTGTATTATAAAAAACAGTATCACAAAAAACAGTATCATAACAGAAATGACATAGAATTTGCATACATACTCAAAATTTTTATTATAATATATTTTTGGAATCATCTCAACAAGTCAGTCAAGACCAGTTGCTTTGCCATTACTGACGATAGATTTTAGCCATTTGAAGTCATCTCTTTATTTTAAAATAACAATCTTTAATTTTTTCTTGTTTAAACAGTATCATACATACTAAAACAGTATCATAGATAAATGTATCTTAATATATCAATATTATACATGAAAGTATCTTAATAAAACAGTATTAGAAACTACAACCCAATAACAATATCTTAAATTGAAACAATATTATATGTTGAATCATTATTATAATAAAACAGTATCAAAGATAAAAGTATAAATAAAATAGTATCATATATAAAACTAAGTACAAGATGTTTTTAATGGTTGAAGTAATGATACAGTATCACATATAACACATTATCTTAATAAAAAAATATCATAGATATAACTAAGTAAAGATGTTTTACTGCTTGAAATAATGATATTGTTATTAAAATGATATATTACTAGTACAAGAGCATTGATACTGTTGCATTCAGTAACAATATCATAGATTGAAACATTATCATATGTTGAAATATTATCATAACAAAGCAGTATTAAAGATAAAAGCATAGTATAAGATAAAACAGCATCATAGATAAAACGATATCATATATAAAACTAAGCACAAAATATTTTAATTGTTGAAGTAATGATATTGTTCTTAAAATGTTCCATTAGTAGTACAAGATGATTGATACTGTTTGCATTCAATAACAGTATCATAGGTTGAAACATTATCATAATAAAAATAGTATCAAAGATAAAAATATGGTATAAATATACCAATACGCATTATCAAATAAAACAGTATCATGGATAAAACAATATCATATATAATATATAAAACTAAGTAGAAGATGTTTTAATGGTTAAAGTAATTATACTATTCTTGAAATACTTTATTAGTAGTACAAGATGATTGATACTATTTGTATTCATTAACAGTATGATAGGTTAAAATATAATCATAATAAAACAGTATCAAAGATAAAAGTATAGTATAAATATACCAATGTATACTATCTAGATAAAACAAGAAGATGTAAAAACAAGATCACAATAAAACAGTATCATTAAATTAATATTTTTTTGCAATTACAATAGTATGTTGGTCTTTTAACTCTAAAATGTGATTTTAATTGAATTAAATTTTGATCATATGACTTTAGAATCTATAAGTGCAACGACAATTATCGACCTTGAATTTACACTAAATTAAAACCAAAGGCTATATTGGGTTTGGGCTTGCATTATGGGGCTAGAATTAAGTTGGAAAGAAGAAAAAGATTTGAAGTTTTGAATTTAAAGCCTAGCCCACATGGAGGCAATTGGAAACCCATTGCACCCACTGAACCCTTAATGGGTCCGCCCCTGGCCGTCCATGTCAGCGACTTCCATCATTTTAAGTGACAAAATTTTACGGAGTTATTTTAATTATAATAAAATTAAGGTGTACTTATCTTATTGAATGAAATTGAAGTAATGCAAAATTTTCAAAGATTCATATTTTAGCACTACAAGATTAATGTACATTCTTGTAATAATGCAATACATTGTCGATGAAATAATTCAAATAATAAGAAGGAAAATATTTCAAAAGGTGAAATGATGGCTCTAATAAATTTGTTGAATTCAACCCAAGACGTCAAGTTGAAAGAGAAAAACACGTTCAAGATTGTTTGTAAAATAGAAAGAGTATCAATTTATACAAAGCGAAGTGAGCGAGAGAAATTCCAAACTCTTGTAAAATTTCGTAATTTTCAACAATTATTTTTTAAACAAGAAAATAATTATAAGTTTTATTATTTTATAACTATATTTTAATAATGTTTAATATGTCAATCAAGTTTTAATTGTATAATTTATATCATTCAATAATCTCTGCAATTGGAGTCATCATTACTTTAATTATTTGATTGAAGTCATAGTTACTTTTCTCATTTAACTGATTTTTGTATAAGCTTTGATTTTAACATGTATCTTATTCCTGTTTTTATACTGTATTGATTATGTTCCCATGTTGGTATTAGAGTCACGTTCAAATGAATTTAAATTAATTTGGGAGTAAAACACTCTGCTAAAAAGGTCAAATTTACTATGGAATTTTAAAATGAACTTCTCAATGCCTTAAAATGAACGAATCCAATGTTATAAATTATCTGAAAGATATCTGTCTTTTGTTCTAAATATAAAAGAATATTAAAAGAGCTAAAAAACAAAGAAGTCATACTATTTTTATTTTAAAAAAATGCGTCAATTCTTCAAGTCATTTGATTTTTATTTATTTTTTAGATTAAATATAGAAGAAGCTCTCCTAGCTCATATAGAATATGTATTGAGTTGAGGTGAAATAGATCAAAATTCTTGTAATATACTTTTTGCTTATAAAATAGAAGTGCAAGAAAATATTAAAATACTAAATACAAAAGAGCTGTAATCTCTTTATAAGATCAATTCGATTAAAACAAGACATTAAATTTCAAATTTTAAGAAAATAGAAAAAAATTCTACGTTGGTCAGCCTGTATTGAGTTGGTAAGTCCGTCTAGTGTAGGGTGTTCCCACGTGATAGTCCCAATAGAAATATTTTAAATTTCTTAAGCTACTAATTAAATTTTCGATTTAAGATATCTATATTTTTATCATTTAGATCTTGCTGAGAATAATGTTCTAGGGGAAAAAATTACAATGAATGATTTAGAGGTTAATATCTATATTATATATAAAAGTAGGATAGTTTACATATAATTTTGCCAAGTGGCAATCAACAGTAAAGTCAACTATTAATTTTCCAATTTTTTTTTTATTTTTAATTAATTCATTTAATGCTTCGATTTTGAAAAAAATAAATCATTTCCAATAGCCAAAGTCAAAATACATTAATACATTTAATATCAAAATACATTTCATGCTTCGATTTTGTAAAATTACATTAAATAAGCTTATTAATCAACTTCTACAAAAAACGAAAGGAAAATAAAGGGCTATGCGTTTTTTTTTGTTTTGCAATTTAAAATTAAATTAAATAAGTTTATTAATTAACTTTATGGGCTCTGCACATTTTTTATTTTGCAATTCAATCTTATCAATATGACTTTTTATTTTGCAATTAAAAAAAAATCATACCTAATTACGATTTTATTATACAGATTAAAATTTGTTTATTTTTAGTTAATTCCTTTAATGCTTCGACTTTGTAAAAAAATAGATCATTTCCAATATCCAAAGTCAAAATACATTAATACATTTAATACCAATCACATTATATGTATATTTATATTATCTGTTCTATATCAAATTTTCTGTTATTTCATTTCATGCTTCGATTTTATAAAATTACATTAAATAAGCTTATTAATTAACTCCCTCAAAAAACCAAAGCAAAATAAAGGGCTTTGAATTTTTTTCGTTTTGCAATTAAAAATTAAATTAAATAAACTTATTAATTAACTTTTTAGGCTCTATACATTTTTCATTACGATTCAATTTTATCAATGTAACTTTTCATTTTGCAATTAAAAAAAAAACATTCATTCAACATAATTATGATTTCACTGTACAAATTAATTTTTTTTTATTTTTAATTAATTCATTTAATACTTTGGTTTTGTAAAAAAGTTGAACATTTCTAATATCCAAAGTCAAAATACATTAATACATTTAATATCAATCACATTATATGTATATTTATATTATCTACGCTACATTAAATTTTTTTTTTTCACTTCATTTCATGCTTCGACTTTGTAAAATTACATTAAATAAGTTTATTAATTAATTTCCTCAAAAAACGAAAGCAAAATAAAGGGCTCTATATTTTTTTCGTTTTGCAATTCAAAATTAAATTAGATAAGCTTATTAATTAACTTTATTGGCTCTGCACATTTTTTTCATTTTGTAATTCAATCTTATCAATGGGACTTTTCATTTTGCAATTAAAAAATTATTCATTGAACCTAATCACCATTCCACTGTACATATTAATTTTTTTTATTTTTAATTAATTCATTTAATGCTTTAGTTTTGTGAAAAAATAGATCATTTTTAATATCCAAAGTCAAAATACATTAATACATTTAATACCAATCACATTATATGTATATTTATATTATCTACGCTACATTAAATTTTTTTTTTTACTTCATTTCATGCTTTGATTTTGTAAAATTACATTAAATAAGCTTATTAATTAACTTTCTCAAAAAACGAAAGCAAAATAAAGGGCTCTGCATTTTGTTCGTCTTGCAATTCAAAATTAAATTAAATAAGCTTATTAATTAACTTTCTGGGCTTTGCACATTTTTTATTTCGCAATTCAATCTCATAAATGTGACTTTTCATTTTGCAATTAAAAAAACATTCATTCAACCTAATTACGATTCTATTGTACAGATTAATTTTTTTATTTTTAATTAATTAATTTAATGCTTCGATTTTGTAAACAAATAGATCATTTTCAATATCCAAAGTCAAAATATATTAATACATTTAATACATTTAATACCAATCACATTATATATATTTTTATATTATCTATGCTACATTAATTTTTGTTTTTTTGTTTTTGGATTAGTTATGTTGTTTTTTAAATTTTTAGTAATAATATCCAATAAAATGTTATTTATATGATGTTTTTGTATTTGATTTCATTATAACCAATAACTAATAAATTTTCTTAATTTTTTTTTTCGAAATTACTATCACGGAACACAACTCCCGTGCATAGCACGGGTTAAAAACTAGTAGTTAAAATAGAACAAAAGTTACATAACTGGTCAATACTTAAAGTGGACCTCAATCAAATAGGAATCTTTGATTTTATTCAAGATTATTCAATTAAGGGTGTGTTTGATTCCTTTCATTTTCTATGGAAAATGAAAATTTTCCACTCATTTTCCATCTTTGGTCTGTTTGATTGGTAAAATTTTCCATGAAAAATGCATTTTCTCACCTATTTTCCATCTTTCATTTGATTGGAACTTTTGATTTTTCATGGAAATTTTTTTCCATGTTTTCCACTTTTGGCCATATTTTCCTTGTTTTCAAGGAAAATATTTTCTTGTGGGATATGAGAATTTATTTTCCATGAAAATTTGTTAACCTTTTCCAACCCATTTTTATTTCCATGGAAAATTTGTTAACATTTTCCAATCCAATTTTCTTGGTAATTCATTTCCATGGAAAATATTTTCTTTCCACCCAAATTTTCCACTTCCAATCAAACACAACCTAAGACAAAAGAACAAACGATGTCTATTAATTAAAATATTGAAACTCTTCAATTGTTTTCACCAAAAGCCATAAGTAGGCTGAAAGAAAAATACAAGTTTTTGCTCATAAGTTTAGTTCAAATTGTTCAAGTAGCAGTCATACCTTTTCATTTGCGAATGTTGTATCGAACTTATCCCACCACTTGACTTTCAATCTTCTAATTAATGATCTTGAATGAAATGGCTTGAAGGAATTTTTAAGGAATAAATCCCAGCAGTATATCCAAGCTAATTGAATTGTCTACAAAAACTTAGGTGCTGTTCTTTATGCGTTTCAGTTTTTTGTTTTGAGTTTTGAATTTATTTTGAGTTTTGTATTTTGAATGTCTATTTTTAAATTTATGAAAATACGTTCTTTTTGTCATTCTTGAAAACTGTTTCTCAAAATAGAAAATTAGAAAACACGTTTACTTTGAAATTTTGAAAAATTATTTTGTATAATATTTTATTCAAACAATTAAAAACTTGGAATTACTTGGAATTAAAAATAATTAAAAACAATTATTGTTGGAATTAAAAATAATAACAAACTTGAATTAGTTGGAATTAAAAATAATAACAAACTTGAATTATTTGGAATTAAAAATAATTATTTTTGGAATTAAAAACAATTAAAAACTTGGAATTATTTGGAATTAAAAAAAATAATTTTTGGAACTAAAAACAATTAAAATTTTGGAATTAGTTGTTATTAAAAACAATGAAAAACAATTACAAATTTGGCTTTAAAAAAAGGCACCCATGGAGACTTGAACCACTGACCTTAAATAATTATAAGTGTGCATTCTGGCCATTTTGGAAAAGAGACACGTTTTATTAAAAAATGCAAAAAATGACTAAATTATCATTTTCCATGCCCAGCGTGAAATGTTAAAAAAAATACCGCTTGTTGGACTCGAAACACAGACCTCCAACATCAAAACGCGCATTTTTGTCGTTTTGAAAAATGCCCGAGTTTTGTAAACAAAATGCGGAAACGGCTAAAACATCGTTTTGCATTTCTTTTGTAAATTTTTTTGGTGTTTTGAAAAATGTATTTTCTAAAATGAATAAGTAAACACGTTTTGACTATTTTCAAAAACAAAAAACAGAAAACAAGTTGAAACCACTAAAGAGAACACCTCCTTAATACTTGATCTTCATATGGAGTATGCATTCTTACTGTTGACAAAAACCCTGGAGTTGTAGTCATCTACTTATTTAGTTGAAATCTCTCTTGAGCCTCTTGTAGTAATATTCTTTCATCTATTCCAAAGTATACCCACCAATCTTGAAACAATTTTGGAAAAGTCTTTGGACAATTTTTTTTTTTTTGTGTCAAATTGAATAAACCATGAGTGATTTGAAGATCTAAAAAATAGAATGTTTGTCTAGGCTTTGACGTAGTCCTTGTAATTGAATCTTTCTAGTGCGTATAGTTCAGAAAATCTCTTTTGAGTAAAGACATCTTGATTCCAATATGAAATTATCAATACTTGGATAATTTTTTTTTTTTGAAAAAGTTTTTATTGTTTTGTCTATTTTATGTGAATTATGGTAATCTTTGTTGACTCAATGTAAACAAAGAAAAAATCATAAAAATCTCTTGTTTTCTATAAATCTTCTGAAAGATGTTAAATATTTCAGGAAATATTTTTTTGTACATGTCAACCCAAGAACCCGTTCTTGTTCGAAACTCATCTTCAAATGTAATTACAAGTGTTGATAAATCTTTGGTAAGATATATGCTTGGATGAACTTTATTTTGTTTCGCTGTTTCTAAATAATTAGAAGATAATTTTGAACTGTTTAAAAGATCGTAAATTGAAATTTGAGATTTACTATATTGTTGAGGCAAAAGGACTTGTTTTCGTTGTGTTGATGTCTGTGTATTTGTAGAAGAAGGTTTTGACAGGTTTTGAGTGCAAGATTTACTTGTCATGGAGGCTGGACTCGTGTCCTTATGATATCGATTTTTATCTCGCAAGTGGACGAATTGTAAACAAGTAATATAATGATAAGTAGAGTGTCGAACCCACGAGAACTGAATTTCCTACATATTATACTTTAATTAATACTAGCTCTAATTCAAAAATAACACAATCACTTATTTAAATTTAATTTTAACTAAATCTAATTATCTACTAAAATAAAAAATTAGAATTACACAAAACCTGGAATTAATCAAATCGTGAAAGGTACTAGAATTCCGAATCCACAATTGCTAACCTACTTTAACCCTCAATTGTATGTTTACACTCAATTCTTAATTTATATTGACAATCAGTATTCCTTATATGTTAATTTGTTCTCTTAATACAAATTAAATCAATTCTCATATATGACCCAACTATGTCTCTACGTTGGATTCGAATAGATAAAGAACACAACACAAAGCTATAATACCACCAAAAAAATGTATTTAGCATATTAAAGTATATCTCTATCTCCTATCGAACTTAATGTTGTTTGTTATTTGAGCTAGACATATGTAGCACATCTCCACATCTACACAAATCTCAAGAACTATCCTAACATTTGTCAAATTTTAGGATGATAATTATTTCAATAACAAACGATCAACAAACATAAGAACTTAGATACCTAGGTTGAAAATCAATGATCCAATTTTAATCAATATCCTCTCTCGATGGTCAATTGATTTTATAATTATATGTAAATCTAATTATCTCTAATTAAATTTTGAACATATAAATACGCATTAACTCATAAAGATAATCACATAACGATTCCATATAACATAATGACATAGACCATTAATTATAGGATCATATGTTGTTTATTACCACGTGTTAATTTATAATGAATCTCTTAAAAGCAATATAAATCACAAATACGTTTTAATGGTGATCAAGTATTAAAATAGAATTAGAGAATAATAAATACATAACCCAAAAGAAAAAATAAAAACGAGCAATTTATTAAATTAAAGTGTCGACACGGTTTCATCAAAATCCTAGCCACAAAAGTTTAACCTATCATATTTTGATTACAAAAATACAATATAAAAAGTGAATACATAACTCGGATAATTTAAAATAAAAATTGATACAACCCAATCTCTTCAACGATCTTGGACGGCACCGTCTTTTTCTTCAAAATCATCTAAAGCTCCAATAATTTATGGTATTTATCTCTCAAGAATTTGATGGAATTCCTCCAAGTTTTATCCTTTTATTATGTTTTTTTTTTTTTTTGATCCTACTTTTTCTTCTCTAATAATGTATATTTATTGAGCCAAGAATAACATTATAGTTGTTCCTCAAAAAGTGGTCCAAAAGAAGCTCAAACAAATAAAGAAATAAAAAAGGAAAATTCAGGGTCAGATCATGCACTCATGGGCTCTTAAGTCATATGGCCCAAACTTAATTCCATAGCGCATGTTTGATAGTGCAGAAATTATTTTTTAAGTGTTGAACTTATAAATTGTTAATGAATGTGTGGATAAAAGTGGGTTGATAAGTTGTGGGTCCTATGAAATGTGTGAATAACAAAAT
Organism: Forsythia suspensa; assembly: GCA_023638005.1. Taxonomy (NCBI): domain Eukaryota; kingdom Viridiplantae; phylum Streptophyta; class Magnoliopsida; order Lamiales; family Oleaceae; genus Forsythia; species Forsythia suspensa. The sequence goes on along the minus strand of CM042674.1, from coordinate 28,468,140 downwards.
ATGGTTGACCAGTTTGACCAACTGAAATTATAATTTAAGCAATCCCAAACATGTGCTAAAATTATATTTCAGCGCTAAAAGACCAACGTATTCCTACAATTGCAAAAATCGCTAATTCATACACTATACTGTTTTACTATGATATTGTTTTCTCTGATAATATTTTCTATGATACTGTTTTATAAAAAATGGTTTATCCAGTTTTACTTTTAATATTGTATACTAGTTTTCGTTACATTATAGCATGTTTTGGCCAGGTTTATTAACTCTTTTTTTCTCAAACTTATTTTCATCAATATATTTCATAGGACCCAAAATTTTATCAACTTTTTAACAACACATTTTAATAACTTTTTTCAAAATCTAAAAAAAAAAATACTTTTAAACTCCACCAAACAAACATACATTCAAAATTAAATATTTTATGGTTGAAGTAATGATACTGTTTCAAAATGCTCCATTAGTAGTACAAGATTGATACTGTTTTCATTCAAAGTGATTTTTACTCATGTTTCAATCTATGATATTGTTCTTCTTTTGGGTTGTAGTTTATGTATGTGATATTGTTTTATTAAGATACTGTCATGTATGATACTGATATATTAAGATACTTTTATCTATGATACTGTTTTATTTGGATATTGTGTTATGGCTGTTAAAACATAATATTTGTGCTCATCTAAACATGTGCTTGATAAAAATGTTCTTCTGATATTGTTATATTTGCTATCTTTAATCATACGATACTATTATTATGATATTGATAAAAATGTGCTTCTGATACTATTTTCTATAATGCTATTTTATTAAGATAATTTTAGGGATGGCAAAAAATCCGTCCCCGCCCGCCCGCCCCCAGCCCGCCCGCCCCCCCCCGCCTGACATTAACGCAGGCGGGCGGGATCATGGTCCCCGCCCCACATTCCCCGAACCCGCTCCAAATAGTTTTATTTTATTTTATTTTTATGTTTTAAAATTTAAAGTGTATGTAAAAAAATAAAAATATAATATAATTAATTAATTAATTAATTAAACGGGGCGATAAACGGAGATTTTTTTATACCCGCCCCACCCCGCACCGCACCGCACCGCACGACCCCACCCCGATCCCCCCCGCCAAAAATCCCGACGGGCGAGTATGGGAATGGCCGCCCGCCCGAACCCGCCCGCTGCCATCCCTAGATAATTTTATTATGATACACTTCTTCCATTGGGTTGGAATTTTCTATTTTGAGGTGTGTAATATTGTTTTTGTTTACAAATAGACTGATATAATAGGCTTGTTATATTAATAAAATAATTATCTTTTGATAGTAAAATATTAAGATATATTTATTTATGATATTGTTATATTAAAATGCTGAGATATTGTTTGTGATTCTATGTTGCGATATATTGTTCTCAATAAGATATTGTTTTGTGATACTGTTTTATTAAGATACTATTTTCTATGACAACACATATGGATGTGTGACAATAACATCCCGAAAATCATAAAAATATTGATGTATGTGAAAAAAAAAATTTATTCGACCAAAAAATAATTACAAAACAATTGTGTTTCTATATATTAAAAAAAAATCTGAAACAAAAACAACCTAATTTAAGGGGAAAAAATAGAGAAAAAAATCCTTCATAAAAATTGAATCCATTTACAAAATAAAATAATTATTTTCAAAATTATGCAATTCAGGGACTGCCTAACACTTCTTAGAACTACTGTCATTATTTGATGATATTAACAAACTGTTAAAATTTAAATTTTTATCTTTTACATGATTGAGAAGAAGAAGAACAGAAAAAAAAACTGTGAATCCACTATTATCACTTACAAAAAACTATGAGAAATGTTTGAGTGGCCACCGTCGAATCGTGAAATGCTGACGACGAAGTACAATAGCCGGTAGGGAGGCGTTGGAGAAGATGGTGGTCACGTGCATTGCTACGCAGAAGTTTAAATATGGATCCAGAGATTAATATGAAATATGGCTAAAAAATATGACTTAATAACAATTTTGAAAAGTGTTTTGACTTAATTTGGAATAAATCATATACGAGTGACTTATAGGCAATTTTCTCAAATAAAAATAATATGTTTGAGCCAAAAACCTTGGAAACCATCCATCATCATTTTGCATCTTAGTCCTCATTTATTTATATGATAATCGTGTAATTTTTACGTCATTGTAAATTTAGCCCTCCAACTTAAACTTTTATTTCAATTCTACTCTTATATATTTGCACCACAAGTCCTTAAACATTTGGATATTTGAAAGTTGGTCTCCATATTTCTACTTTTATTTCAATTTAATCATTTTTTCGTTTTTGTTCTAAACACAACCAAACTCGGGTTTTGATCTACAATAACAAAATCAACATATAATTAAGCACAATTACACTCAAAATCAATTACAACGGTATACTTTTGACGGCCTAGATAAGTGTAAAACCACACCTATCAATTTCCTTTGACATATTCAATTGAGAAATCAAAATATGATAAAATGATTTGCCATCTTGCAAAAATCTCATTTGAAACAAGGTCCTTATATCTTTTTGCAAAACTTCTTTAGAAACTTTTGATTAAAAATATTTTGTTTATTATTATTAAACCATCTTGATATATGGTAATGCACAATATTATAATAAAATTTCATTTTTGATAATAGAATAATTTTTTTGAGAGTTGATTTAAATTCTAGAATGGTATTTTTAACCTATTGTTCTTTATTATCAATTATTTTTTTTTGCTTTAAAGTATCTCCATAATCTTTGTTAGATGCATCCGTTTCTACCATTAAAGATGCATTTGAATTTATTAACTTTAGACCAGGAAAACTTTTGACAATTTCTTTTATCATTCTCAATGTATTAGTAAGTTCTTCACTTGAAGAACCTTACCAGGGCTTGACATGCCGCGAATCCTCTTGAAAGAAAGGGATGTCTTCGGGAACGCTGACACAGGTGGTGCATGGTTGTCGTCAGTTGACCTATGCCTGTTTGAACAGCCTCAGTTAATCCTATCTTTCTTTGATAAGAATCAATACGATCTTTATAAGGCTCCTCCTCCGAGACCTACCTGTCATATAACTATTGGAGTGAAAGATATAATATGGTTGCACAAAAAAACTGTCAAATCGTAAATCGAATTGAATATGTGGATTTGAAACTATTGGTTCGGATCCACGTAGATCCGTCAAAGTTTTAGTTTTAATCCAAGCTGAACTGTTTGAAAATAGTTTGGTTTAAATTTCAACATTTAAAAAACTGTTTAAACTGAACCAAACTACTTTTTATTTTTTTTAATTAAAAATAAATTAATTCTACTCACTTCATTTACAAAGTGAGTAACGTACAATGCAATACTAAAATTATTGGGTTGACTTATTTAATTTTTGCCAAGCTACTTTGCCATTGACATATAACTGACAAGTTTATTATTGGACTTAAATATTTACTAATTTCTGTTAATTTCCTCTTCATTCTCATTTCATTCTATGACAAATATTAATATATTGTAACAATCGAAACAAATATTAATACAATATACTATTTATGTTTAAAAAGTTTTCGTTTAAGCTTGTATTGATAATTTTAGACAAATTTACTTATATTTTAATTTGTTTTAAATGTGTTAATATTATGTCAATAGAAAATCGTAGTTTAATACCGAATTGAACTGAACCGCAAAAAATAATTTAGTTTGGAAAATAAAATCAAAAACAATTTTAAACAATTTGAAACAAATATTAATACAATTTATCAATCTTTATAATTTTTTTTTTTTTATTAAAATTAAAAGTGTAGTTATTTTATTGAATGAAATTGGACTACAATAAATGGGAAGTATACTTACCCAAAGAATTTTGTGGAAATTAGGCCCTTACTTTATTTTTCAAAAAAATTGAAAAATACGGTTATTTTTAAAAAAATTGAAAAGTGGACTTTTTAATATATCGAATGGAGGGGTAAAATAGAAAATTAATTACTACAAAGGCCTTAAACTCTTCCTCACGTTTTTCTCTCGCGATTTACGGCGAAATTCCTCAAATTCACTCGCTAATTCATAGTTTCGCTCGCTTTCTTCTATATTTTAACACTATATTGTTCAACATGGTTGGAGAAGGCGAAATCATCGCTGCGTAATCTTCGTGGATGAAGAGAAAGTGTAGTTCAAAGGAAGGATCTTCAAAAAGATGAAAAATATTGTTCGTTTATTCTCAGTATTTCTATATTTTTTTTCGATTGCTTTGTTAATTCAATTTATGTTTTCCATTATTATTCAATTTATGATATTGCCTTTAGGAAAATCAAATGACAATGGTTGATGATTGAAATTTTTACATTTTGAGGATTTTGTTCGTGAAATTGAATGTCCGTGTTCAATAATTAACTCGTTGATGGTGCGTTTAGGAATCCAATAACACATTGAAACCATTGACAAATCAATGATATACCAAATGCAATAAGTTTGATATGTCCCTTCTCGCTTGATATGTTAGTTCATATTCCAAATGCAATAAGTTTAAACATGCAAACTAAAAAATTAATGCAATAAGTTTGAACATCCAACTAACATATGATTTTTGAACATTCCACTATTTTTTAAGATTTATATCACTTTTAAAGAGATCCATGTCACTTTTTGAAGATGTTTGTCACTTTTTGGTGATGTTTGTCACTTTTTACTTAAAAAGTGACAGAGCATGTCACTTTTATGTAATAAATAAATACAATATGTATGAATATCCAAACTAAGAAATAGATTGTATGATCACTTTATTTTGAGATTTATGTCACTTTTAAAGAGATCTACGTCACTTTTAAGATATGTTTGTCAATTTTTACTTATATAGGTACAATAAGTTTGAATGTGCAAACTAGTAAATAGACTTTATGATCACTGTTGTTGTGTATATATGTGACTTTAAAAGAGATGAATGTCACATTTTTATAGCTATATCATTTTGACAGAGTGATCTACTCCCCACTCCCCACTAGTGGGGAGTTTATGCTCCTCATTAGTTCAACATTGGTTGGACAAGCATAAAGTTTAACTTTATGCTTGTCCAACCAATGTTGATTAAGTGGACAAGTGGGAGCATAAGCTCCCACTTGTGGGGAGGAGATCAAGGTCATCATTTTGAAGAGGTATATGCCACTTGTTGAAGATGTTTGTCACTTGTTGGTGATGTTTGTCACTTTTTACTTAAAAAGTGACAGTAGTATGTCACTTTTTTACTTAAAAAGTGACGAGAGCATGTCACTTTTATGTAATATATAAATACAATAAGTATGAATATCCAAACTAAGAAATAGATTGTATGATCATTGTTTTTGAGATTTATGTCACTTTTAAAGAGATCTACGTCACTTTTAAGAGATATTTGTCAATTTTACTTATATAGGTACAATAATTTTGAATGTGCAAACTAGTAAATAGACTTTATGATCACTTTTGTTGTATATATATGTGACTTTAAAAGAGATGAATGTCACATTTTTATATATATATCATTTTGAAGAGGTATATGCCACTTTTTGAAGATGTTTGTCACTTTTTGGTGATGTTTGTCACTTTTTAAGTAAAAAGTGACAGATTATGTCACTTTTATGTAATATATAAAACCAATGAGTATGAACATCCAAACTAATGAATAGATTGTAAGATCACTGTATTTTTGAGATGTATGTCACTTTTAAAGAGATCTACTGTCACATTTTTAGAATATATCATTTTGAAGAGATGTATGTCACTTTTTGAAGATGTTTGTCACTTTTTACTTCAAAAGTGACATACCATGTCACTTTTTAAGTAAAAAGTGACAGATCATGTCACTTTTATGTAATATATAAAAACAATAAGTATGAACATCCAAACTAACAAATAGATTGTATGATCACTGTGTTTTTTAGATGTATGTCACTTTTAAAGAGTTGAATGTCACATATTTGGATATATATCATTTTGCGTAGATATATGACACTTTTGAAGATGTTTGTCACTTTTTATTTAAAAAGTGACAGAGCATGTCACTTTTTAAGTAAAAAGTGATGATCATGTCACTTTTATGTAATATATAAAACAATAAGTATGAACAATCAAACTAACAAATAGATTGTAAGATCACCGCGTTTTTGAGATGTATGTCACTTTTAAAGAGACCCACTGTCTCATTTTTAGAATATATCATTTTGAAGAGATGTATGCCACTTTTGAAGATGTTTGTCACTTTTATTTAAAAGTGATAGAGCATGTCACTTTTAAGTAAGTAAAAAATGATAGATCATGTCACTTTTATGTAATATATAAAAACAATAAGTATGAACATCTAAACTAACAAATAGATTGTAAGATCACTGTGTTTTTGAGATGTATGTCACTTTTAAAGAGATCTACTGTCACATTTTTAGAATATATCATTTTGAAGAGATGTATGCCACTTTTTGAAGATGTTTGTCACTTTTTGAAGATGTTTGTCACTTTTTACTTAAAAAGTGACATAGCATGTTACTTTTATGTAATATATAAAAACAATAAGTATGAACATCTAAACTAACAAATAGATTGTATGATGAATGTATTTTTGAGATGTATGTCACTTTTAAAGAGTTGAATGTCACATATTTGGATATATATTATTTTGAAGAGATGTATGCCACTTTTTGAAGATGTTTGTCACTTTTTGGAGATGTTTGCCATTTTTTACTTAAAAAGTGACAGAGCATGTCACTTTTCACTTTTTATGTGTTCATTCTATAAAATTATTATTTAACTAACCATCTTTGTTATTTTTTTTTGTAGGACTGGAAGCTATTGATTCCCCAGACCTATTGGTTTCTTGGGAAAGTCACCTTCTACTCACCCCATATAGTGATCAAAACCTTAAACGACAAGCTTTATCGAAACACAAAAGCAAATGTTTAAGGAAACATGCTTTGGACCATATCTTGATTTAAAAGAAACTGTGATTCGTGCTCGCTTGATTCACCAATTGTTATTAAGGCGTGAAAGCAACCAAATGTAAATGAATTGTGGTTCAACATCGCCGCAAACCGGTCGATTTTCTCATTGAAGAATTTTGTCTAATGTCCGGACTTCGCAAAGTGGGTAATGGTGATTTTACCAAGTACGTAATGCGATTAGTACTATTAAGGACAAATATTTCAAGAATATGATAGCATTTCAACAGTGTGTTGAAAATGTGTTTAAAGAGTTGCCATCCGATATCATTGACAAGGATATGGTGGATGTTGGTATTATTTATCTTATTTCGTCATTCTTATTTGCCACATCATACCATAAATGTGTTGATGATTCAATATTTGTACTTGTTGAATCGGGTGAAATGGAATTTTTCCATGGGGAAAGAGTTATATAGTTTGACTTTAATGTCTTTGAAGGGTGCATTCAAAGAAGAGAATCATGAAGTTACATTCTTCAAAGAAATTTTTGAGTATAGGCTTAATGGTTTTCTTCTTGCTTTCCAAGTTTGGATATACGAGTCTATTCCCGCAATAGCTCGAAAAATTTTGTGTGAAGTACAAGCCATCACTTCCTGGATCTTGAAATGGAGTTCTAATGTGCATTTGACATCTTTACAATTGCACAAACGATTTTTGACTTGATTAAAGTAAGCTCTATTTATTATTTATGCAATTTTGCTTTTACATTTTTTATTATGTTTCTTATTTTAAATTTATGAATATGTGTTTTTGCGCAGATAGAAGTTAATGACATTACAATAACTGACGCGGAGAAGGAGGTGGCATATGCTGAAGGGTTGTTTGAGAATTGCAAATCTCAAGGGCAAAACCCTGATGACGATGACAACTTTGAGCAAAATCCTATTATTCATCGGTCCAAAGTGATGATTACAAAGACAAGAAACATTAGTTGGCGATGATGATGCTCTTCAAAGTTGAAGAAAAAAAAAGGTAGTTGAGTTTTTGAGCATTTATTTACCTTTTTATGCTTTCTATACCTTTTTGTTTATTGTTTCTTATGATTATGTGTTTTCTCTCGATCGTAGAGACGTTCGAATCAAATGAAAAATATTAAAACCTCTAGCGAGATTGATGTGAAACTTCAATCAAATGAAGAAATTTTGAAACGTCTGACAAAAATTGAGGAAAAAGTGGAATCAAATGAAATTATTTTGAAACGCTTGGCAGATATAGAGTCGAAAATACAATCGAATGAAGAAATTCAGAATCGACTCGTTGAGCTTGAACTCAAAGTTCAATTTAATATTCAACTTGAGAAACAAATAAAACAACTTGAAGAGAAAGTGAAATCAAATGAAGAAATTCTAGAACGGGTGGCAAATGTTGAAAGCAAAGTGAATGACTTGCAAATGTTGAAGGTATGTCACATTTTTTGATCTATGTCACTTTTTGGACACAGTTTGTCACTTTTTGCTAGGAAAGTAACACAGTGTGTCACTTTCTAATAAGAAAGTGACAATGTGTGTCACTTTTTGCTATGTCACTTTTTACTCTAAGTATGTCACTTTTTACTATGAGTATGTCACTTTTAAGAGATTTATGTCACTTTTTATATAGATATGTATGAGACTTTTTATTTATTCTTATGTCTAGAATGCTGCGGAAAATGTTGCTAATGATACAATGGGCATGAAAAAGAATGCAACTGATGTTCCTAGTTTTTCATTGGGTATTGAGTTTGATTCGACTGGAAAAAGTATTGAGATGCCAGCTGAAACTAATGTGGAAAAGGTATTATTCAATTCCAAATAAATTGTATTTTTAATTTGATATTTAATTTTTTGTTATTGTGTACTATATAATGTGACTTATTTATTTTTATTCACCTATTGATGAAGATATAATAAATTTTAATGAAGAGGACCGGAAGATTGTTGATGATGTTGTCATTCATAGTTTAGCCAAAAAATGCATCAAGATGTATTTTTTCACATTTGATTTTGTGTTTTTACTTTGTTAAATCTGTTTTTTGGACTGCAAAAAGTAATCTTTTTGTATGTTTTTATTTAGACTGTTGATGTAAATGATGATGATGTTGAATTGAAAGATGAGGATTGGCAAAAAATTGATGAGATTGCAGCAGCTGTTTTAGCTAAACATAAACATGAAGAGGCAATTGTTTGTTTGATTATTTTTCATTTGAAAGACTTATTTTGTGTGTTCTCGCACAATATAACTTGACACTTTTTTAATTATTTTACAATATTTTAGACGGATGATGAAGTCACTCCGGATGCGCCCCTGAAGAGGCAAAAGAAACCTGCCGCACTTCTTCAGTCTCCATGGGTAAACAATATGATTCTACGGTGGGTACTTCTACGGTGGGTACTTCTACAATGGAACTTCTCTTCATCACGGGCGTGTGGTGAAGGGTACGTCAGCATTCAAAGTTGGGTTGTGCCCCCATTTGCTCCAGATGTGGAAGCATTCGAGAGTTGGTACAAGGAAGGGTTGGTGATGAAAAACAAGTAAGTATGTGACATAATGTCACTTTTTAATACGAAAGTGACACATTATTTTTATCCAAATGTTTTTGTGTAAAAATTAAATCAACCATAGAAAAGATTTGTTATTCAAATGTGTTTGTGTAACTTGCATACATTCATCTCATCACTTTTGAGCAAAAAGTGACAGAGCATGTCACTTTTTAGGCAAAAGTGATGAATATGTCACTTTTCAATCCCAAGTCACAATTCATATTCAAGATAAAAAATTGATGCATTAATGGTTGTTCATGCTTAATAATTCATGTCATCAGAATCTCGCATTCAAATCAACCACATAGATGATTTTGATTCAAATTTCTTTCTCTAACTTGTGTACATTGTTCTCATACTTTTTGAGCAATAAGTGATGCACCATGTCACTTTTTTAGACAAAAAGTGATGCATAAATGTCACTTTTAAAACAAAAAGTGACATAGCATGTCACTTTTCTATTCACAAGCCTCAATTTATATTCAAGACGAAAATAACGATACATTAATGTTTATCTAAGGTTCATACAATGTTCTCATTATTTTTAAGCAACAAGTGACATAGCATGTCACTTTTTAAGCAAAAGTGACAGAGCATGTCACTTTTCTAACTCCAAGCCTCAATTCATATTCAAGGAAAATAACGATACATTAATGTTTGATCATGCTCAATAATTCATGTCACTCCATGATGCGTAACAAATAACAAGTTAGACCTTGCATTTAAATCAACCATAGAGAAGATTTGTTATTCAAATATGTTTGAGTAACTTGTATACATTGTTCTCATTATTTATGAGTAAAAGTGACAGAGCTTGTCACTTTTTAGGCAAAAAGTGACAGAGTATGTCACTTTTCAAATCCCCAAGCCACAATTCATATTCAATATAAAAAATTGATGCATTAATGATTGTTCATGCTCAATAATTCATGTCACTATATAATGCACAACAAATATCAAGTTAAATCATGTATTCAAATCAACCACATAGATGATTTTGATTCAAATTTGTTTCTCTAACTTATATATATTGTTCTCATCACTTTTTGAGCAATAAGTGATGCACTGTCATATTTTAGACAAAAGTGACATGGCATGTCACTTTTCTATCCCCAAGTCTCAATTCATATTCAAGACAAAATAACGATACATTAATATTTGGCTAACATTGTTCATCACTTTTTGAGCAAAAAGTGATGGACCATATCACTTTTTAAACAAAAAGTGACATAGCATGTCACTTTTCTAACTCCAAGCCTCAATTCATATTCAAGACAAAAAAAAAGCGATACATTAATGTTTGATCATACTCAATAATTCATGTCACTTCATAATACACAACAAATATTAAGTTAGATCTTGCATTTAAATCAACCGCATAGATGATTATGATTCAAAACAAAAAGTGACAGACCATGTCACTTTTTAAACAAAAAGTGACATAGCATGTCACTTTTCTAACTCCAAGCCTCAATTCATATTCAAGACAAAAAAAAAAGATACATTAATGTTTGATCATGCTCAATAATTCATGTCACTTCATAATACACAACAAATATTAAGTTAGATCTTGCATTTAAATCAACCGCATAGATGATTATGATTCAAATTTGCTTGTCTAACTTGCATACATTGTTCTTCATCACTTTTTTAAATAAAAGTGATGGACCATGTCACTTTTTAGACAAAAGTGACATAGCATGTCACTTTTCTATCCGAAGCCTCAATTCATGGTATCACTGCATGTTACAGAATTTGTACCAATGTAATTGTATGTGACATTTCTTTTTTTGTAATGCAGAGTTAATCATTTCAATGATGAGAATGTTAAGATTAGCTCTAGCTTCTACTTCAAATGATGTTTCAATCTCTTCTAAACTGTGGTGGTATGAATTAGTGACAAGCAATTAGGCTTTGGATGACACAAGAAAGTTTTTGTTTGTTAGTTGTTTGGTTTAAGATTTATGTATAAAATTTATTAATACATTGCTGATTCTTTTTTATACACTTGTTTTGTAGCATATGGATGTGTGTTTTTATTATTTGCGAAAGATGTTGAGGTATGAACAGGGTATAAAATTCAATGGTACAACAACGGACTTTGCCTTTGACAGCCAAGTTAGGGGGTTGTATGATGATTTTTTGAAGGATCCAGTAGTCCTTGTTCAGCAAACTTCTCTACTTTCGTATCCAATTGGATTGTACATGCCTTGCAACACCAGTTGACGAGAAGTTGACCATATCCTTATGCCTTTGAGGATGTATAACTCGGCTCATTGGCTTCTTTGTCATTTTGACATCAAGGAGATGTGCTTGAATATTTATAATTCCTACACTAAGGTGGTCAAGAAGCCTGTTGTACTTGAAGTCATTAAACCATTTTCGCTTATTATTCCTCATCTTTTGTATAACACCGGTTCTTCGACGGCAAAAATATTACGAAACAAGAGGCGCTAAAACCACTTGGTGTAAAGTTGGTTCCAAAACTACCACAAAGAAAAAGAATGAGTTAGTTTGCTTTTTAAAAGTTTGAATTTTTATATGTTGAATAGATAGAAATGTATGGTTTGCCTTTAATTATTGGTTAATGTTTCATTTTGTTCTTTGCGGTGGTGATTGTGGAATCTATGTGATTAAATATGCCGAGTATTTAATCAATGGAATGTTGAATGAGATGCCAAAGACATTCAATATTGCATGTGTTCGAAAATACTTGGCCACTCAATTGTATGCGTGTATGCGAAGAAGAAGCAAGTGGAGAATTATGATACTGATAATGATTGGGTGGCAAAGGATATTTGACAAGATAGAGAAGGCTGCAATTTTTTTGTAGTAGGAGTACATATGACATGTAAATGTAGTGTATATGGTGAATGTAGTTTCATGTAAATGAGATTAACAATGTAAGTTTTGAATGTTTCTTTGCAAAAAATGTAAGTACAAAATATTTTTTTATATAGGTGACATGCTATTTGTGTTGACAGCTAAGTTATGGGTTTTAATAACGAACGGGTGACATAGTAGGTCACTTTTCGTTGTAAAAGTGACATGGTGTGTCACTTTTTATTATAAAAGTGACAATGTGTCACTTTTTGTTCTAAAAGTGATATAGTGTGTCACTTTTTGTTCTAAAATTATGAAAATTATGTATACACTTTGATGACCATGTTAGTGGTTTTAATAACGAACAACAATAGTGTGTCACTTTAGAACAAAAAGTGACATACTTTTGTCACTTTTATTCTTAAATTATGAACAAAAATCCATGTTGACATAGTGTGTGTCCTTTTAGAACAAAAAGTGACATAGTGTGTCACTTTTCATTATAAAAGTGACCATGTGTGTCACTTTTTATTCTTAAATTATGGAAATTATGTATACACTTTGACATCCATGTTAGTGGTTTTAATAACGAACAAACAACATATAGTATGTCACTTTTAGAACAAAAAGTGACATAGTGTGTCACTTTTCATTATAAAAGTGACAGTGTGAGTCATTTTTTGTTCTAAAAGTGACATAGTTTGTCACTTTTTGTTCTTAAATTATGGAAATTATGTATACACTTTGACAGCCATGTTAGTGGTTTTAATAACGAACAAACAACATAGTGTGTCACTTTTAGAACAAAAAGTGACATAGTGTGTCACTTTTCATTATAAAAGTGACCATGTTTGTCACTTTTTATTCTTAAATTATGGAAATTATGTATACACTTTGACAACCATGTTAAGAGTTTTAATAATGAACAAAAGACATAGCGTGTCACTTTTCATTATAAAAGTGACAATGTGCGTCACTTTTTGTTCTAACGAACAAATATGTGCGTCACACGAATTTGAAAAGGAAAACTAATATGCAAAAAGTGACACAATGTCACTTTTTGTTCAAAAAGTGACATAGTGTGTCACTTTTTGTTCTAAAAGTTACAATTTCGGTATTCATCAAATTTCTTTAATAGTTGAAGTATCATGTATACAATTTAGTGTTAAATGATAAGTTTTACATTCCACTATAATGTCATGACCTATAAAAAAGTAAAGCACATGAATGTTAACACTATTTTGAATAGAAAACCCAATAAAAATGAATAAGTGATACTTTTCCAAATAAAAATAAAAACTTATAAATCTTGTAACTTTCTTTTCTTTTGTGGCTTCTTCTTCAAAGGTGCTGGAGTTTGACACGATCTTCGATTGTGGCCATACTTTCCACATCTACCACATTTTGTACTTTGCTTTTTTTCTCCTTTTGATGGTATTCTTTTCTCTTTAGGTCGTCCAGTTTTTTTTTTTTTTGATCGTGAGCCAAGACTATTCTTGCTTTTACATCATCTCGGTATATTCCAATCATTACGATCTCCAAGTGGGTAAACTGTACTCATCAGTATGTTTGGACGATATCTCTCATTTGTGTAATATTTTGAACAATACAAATATGAATCTTCCTTTATCTTTGCAATAACTGCCAATGCGTGTGCACATGGGATTTTGTCCACTTGGAATTGATTGCATGTACATGTCTTTTCTTCAATATTCACCACATATGAGGCACAAATATCATTGACTTGGTATATTATTGAACTTGAAGCCGATGCCTGTGCAAATAATGCAAGAAAATAATGTATTAATAAACTACGACAATTAAATCATGCTTTCATAACATTTAACTCCAACTTCTTCAAAAATTGCACACTATGTCACTTTTTACTCGTAAAGTGACACACTCATCACTTTTTATTCAAAAAGTGACAACCTATGTCACTTTTTTAGATAAGCATATTTTCATCACAATAACAATCGATATAATAAGATTTCAAAATCATATACCTTCTACTCGATATTTAATTATAAATAGAGCCATAGACGATATGAAATCCAAGTCATGCCACTTTATACTAAGAAAGTGACACATCATCACTTTTTATTCAAAAAGTGACAACCTATGTCACTTTTTTTTGATAAGCAAATTTTCATTCAAATAACAATCGATATAATAAGATTTCAAAATCATAAACCTTCTATCGATATGTAATTATAAATAGAGCCATAGACGATCTCAAAATCCAAGTCATGCCACTCTATAATAAGAAGGTGACACACTATGTCACTTTTTACTCGTAAAGTGATACACTCGTCACTTTTTATTCGTAAAGTGACAACATATGTCACTTTTTTTTAGATAAGCATATTGTGATGCCACTTTATACTAAGAAAGTGACACACTATAAGAAAGTGACACACTATGTCACTTTTTATTTAGAAAGTGACACACTATGTCCCTTTTTTTAGATAAGCATATTTTCACTACAATAACAATCAAATATAATAAGATTTCAAAATCATAAATCTTCTACTGATATGTAATTATAATTAGAGCCATAGATGATACGAAATCCAAGTCATGCCACTTTATAGTAAGAAAGTGACACACTATGTCACTTTTTACTCAGAAAGTGACACACTCTGTCACTTTTCAAAAACACACTATATCCTTTGTTGGTACATGCATGTTTTCATTACAATAACATTCTAGCATATAAATGATATTTAGTTCATGCAATTTATAGTATTTTACCTTCAATTTCTTGGATTCCATGGATTTCTCTCTCAATATTTTTTTTGTTTTTGTTTGCAAGTTTTGTGAAGGTTGTTCGCAAGATCGTTTAAGTGCTTCACAAACCATTCTTGCAACAAATATCTCAAGGATTCCAATAAAAGTTCTATAGGACAACCTTTTGTTGTTTTTGTTATCGAATTCTTCGATTCAACTATATTTGAAGTCATTGTAGAAAACCCGTTATTTGTCATGTATGCCTTGACCACTTGTGGTAACCAATCTCTTCCTCGCATAAAGAACAATCAAAATATTAATCATTTCTTGAATACATTGTTATTATGCATTCAAAATAAATATTTTTGTACATACCGGATGTGATCGAATCCCTTTGTGGATTTCATCGAGTTGTTTCATATGGAACTCAAAATCATTTTTCAGATAGACTCTAGCACTCTATTGAATGGTTGTGTAATGTTCTTTCCATTTTTTTTGCCAAATGTTGACTTTAAATTTTGTAGCAGGTGGTAGGAACATAGACCATGCATTGAATTCTTATACACCTTCTAGATTGCACTTTTTATGCTTTTATGACCATCTGAGATTATACACAATCCTTGTCGCTCACCATAAGCTTCTTTTTAACATAAGTAAGAACCACTCCCATGAATCATTAGTTTCTAAGTCACCAACTCCAAATGCTAATATGAAAATGTTGTTGTTTGCATCTTGTGTACATGCTGTAAATAATGTTCCACCATAATTTTCCTTTAAGAATGTACCATCAATCACTATTATAGGTCTGCAATACTCCCACCCTTGAATAGATGCTCCTAATGCCATGAAGAGGTATTTAAATTTGTTGTTGTCGTAAGTCTCAATTCTTGTAATTGATCCAGGATTTGTTTGTTCTATCATGTACAAGTACTTTGGAACATTTTCATAAGACTCTGTCGGATCTCCTCTCACCAATTCCAAAGCTTTTTCCTTAGATCTCCAAGCTTTCTCGTAACTCATCGACACTCCGTATGTATTCATCATGTCACTTATTATGTCTCAAGGAGAGTGTATGTTGTTTTTGTTGAGACATACTTTTACTTGATGCATTCTCCTACTATTGAGCTTGTTGCTTGACGGTGATATGCCAAGATGATGTTATTTGAGCACGTGTGATCGCTTTCTCATATATCTTATTTTGAACATTTCATCGCCCAAGTCTTGAAGCTCTAAAACACCATTTGCAATTATCATCTATGCATTTCAAAGACATATTCTTTCTTGTCCAACTTACTTACTTACTTGAACTCGAAAGTTTTTATGTATCGCATACACCAAATACTTTTCTTAACCAATGTCTTGTTCCTAAAAACCTTTTTCTCTCGCAATTTCATTCATTACTAACAAATGAAATAATTTCACTACACTGTTTCATTACTCATTTCTTCAACCCCCGGTATGCATAAAGAAACATCAACAGCTAAGTCTTCAATAGTTGGTAGACTTTGAACTGAGGTTGTTGCCGAACCATGAGTTTGAAAAACTTGTAATTGCATCATGTCATTTTGTTCACCAAGAGTGCTTTCGAAAGTTGTATGTCTTCAAAACTTTCAATTCTATGACATAATGAAACCGATGTGACATCTATGCACAAAGGAAAGCGTGCAAGATGTTTCTCCTTCTTTGAGCTCCAAATAAAATGTAAGAGAATTATTGTCTCAAAATCTTCATCGAGGCGTGTTTTTCTTCACCTTATATTGTATTGTTATTGAGTGTGTTCTTTGGACTTACATTTGTAATCGAATATATCATGCCATTGAGTTCGTAGTAAGTGCATTCTATTGGAACGACAATTCCAAAATGTTTTAAAATTTGTATATTGGTTACCTTGTTCCTAGTTCCTCCATAATGGATGAATACATTTATTTTGTCCATATCTGTAAAAAAAAAACACCGACATATGATACATTAATGTTTGATCATCCTGAATAGATGTATCATTAAGCAAAAAGTGACATAGCATGTCACTTTTCTATCCCCAAGCCTCAATTCTTATTCAAGACAAAATAACGATACATTAAGTTTTGGTCACGCTCAATAATTCATGTCACTGCATAATACACAACGAAAATCAAGTTAAATCCTGAATTTAAATCAGTCACATAGAAGATTTTTTATTCAAATTTGCTTATCTAAGTTGCATACAATGTTTTGTCACTTTTTAAGCAAAAGTGACGAGCATGTCATCACTTTTAGACAAAAAGTGACATAGCATATCAATTTTCTATCTCTCAAGCCTTAATTCATATTTAAAGCAAAAATAACGATACATTAATATTTGTCTAAGTTGCATACATTGTTCTCATTATTTTTTGAGCAAAAAGTGACAGAGCATGTCACGCTTTTAGGCAAAAGTGACATAGTATTGAAAGTATGTCATGTCACTTTTCAATCCCAAGCCACAATTCATATTCAAGATAAAAATTGATGCATTAATGGTTGGTCATGCTCAATGATTCATGTCGGTCTATAATGCACAACAATTATCAAGTTAAATCCAAAGATTCAAATCAACCACATAGATAATTTTGATTCAAATTTGTTTCTCTAACTTGTATACATTGTTACATCACTTTTGAGTAAAAGTGATGCACCATGTCACTTTTTAGACAACAAGTGACATTGCATATCAATTTTCTATCCTCAAGCCTTAATTCATATTCAAAGTAAAAAATAACGATACATTAATATTTGTCTAAGTTGCATACATTGTTCATTATTTTTGAGCAAAAGTGACAGAGCATGTCACTTTTTAGGCGAAAAGTGACATAGTATGTCACTTTTCGATCCCCAAGCCACAATTCATATTCAAGATAAAAAAATTGATGCATTAATGGTTGGTCATGCTCAATGATTCATGTCGACCTATAATGCACAACAATTATCAAGTTAAATCCAAAGATTCAAATCAACCACATAGATAATTTTGATTCAAATTTGTTTGTCTAACTTGTATACATTGTTCTGTCACTTTTTGAGTAAAAAGTGACAGACCATGTCACTTTTTAGACAAAAAGTAACAAAGCATGTCAATTTTCTATCCCCCAAGCCTTAATTCATATTCAAAGCAAAAAATAACGATACATTAATATTTCTCTAGGTTGCATACATTGTTCTATCATTTTTGAGCAAAAAGTGACAGAGCATGTCACTTTTTAGGCAAAAAGTAACATAGTATGTCACTTTTCAATCCCCCAAGCCACAATTCATATTCAAGATAAAAATTGATGCATTAATGGTTGGTCATGCTCAATGATTCATGTCGATCTATAATGCACAACAATTATCAAGTTAAATCCAAAGATTCAAATCAACCACATAGATAATTTTGATTCAAATTTGTTTCTCTAACTTGTATACATTGTTCTCACACTTTTTGAGTAAAAGTGATGAGACCATGTCACTTTTTAGACAAAAAGTGACATAGCATATCAATTTTCTATCCTCAAGCCTTAATTCATATTCAAAGCAAAAATAACGATACATTAATATTTCTCTAGGTTGCATACATTGTTCATCATTTTTGAGCAAAAGTGATAGAGCATGTCACTTTTAGGCAAAAAGTGACATAGTATGTCACTTTTCAATTTCCAAGCCACAATTCATATTCAAGATAAAAATTGATGCATTAATGGTTGGTCATTCTCAATGATTCATGTCAGTCTATAATGCACAACAATTATCAAGTTAAATTCAAAGATTGAAATCAACCACATAGATAATTTTGATTCAAATTTGTTTCTCTAACTTGTATACATTGTTCTGTCACTTTTTGAGTAAAAAGTGATAGAACATGTCACTTTTTAGACAAAAAGTGACATTGCATATCAATTTTCTATCCCTCAAGCCTTAATTCATATTCAAAGCAAAAAATAACGATACATTAATATTTGTCTAAGTTGCATACATTGTTCATCATTTTTGAGCAAAAAGTGACGTAACATGTCACTTTTTAGGCAAAAAGTGACATAGTATGTCACTTTTCAATCCTCAAGCCACAATTCATATTCAAGATAAAAAAAATTGATGCATTAATGGTTGGTCATGCTCAATGATTCATGTCATTCTATAATGCACAACAATTATCAAGTTAAATCCAGCATTCAAATCAACTACATAGATAATTTTGATTCAAATTTATTTCTCTAACTTGTATACATTATTTTGTCACTTTTTGAGTAAAAAGTGACAGACCATGTCACTTTTTAGACAACAAGTGACATAGCGTGTCAATTTTCTATCTCTCGATCCTTAATTCATAGTCAAAGCAAAATAACGATACATTAGTAAAAAGTGACAGAGCATGTCACTTTTTAGGCAAAAAGTGACATAGTATGTCACTTTTCAATCCCCAAGCCACAATTCATATTCAAGATAAAAAATTGATGCGTTAATGGTTGGTCATGCTCAATGATTCATGTCAGTCTATAATGCACAATTATTATCAAGTTAAATCCAGCATTCAAATCAACCACATAGATAATTTTGATTCAAATTTGTTTCTCTAACTTGTATTCACTGTTCTGTCACTTTTTGAGTAAAAAGTGACAGACCATGTCACTTTTTAGACAACAAGTGACAAAGCATGTCAATTTTCTATCCCTCAAGCTTTAATTCATAGTCAAAGCAAAATAACGATATATTAATATTTGCATGTCACTTTTTAGAGAACAAGTGACATAGTATGTCAATTTTCTATCCCTCAAGCCTTAATTCATATTCAAGACAAAAAAATAATACATTAATATTTGTTTATGTTCAATAATTCATGTCACTCCATAATACACAACAAATATGAACTTAATCCTCTATTTAAATCTACCAGATATGTGATTTTGATATAAATTTGTTTATTTTATTGGCATACAATGTTCTGTCACTTTTCAAGCAATAAGTGACAGAACATGTCACTTTTGTATCCATAAAACCATATTCATATTTACATTTTTACAAACACGTTGTATGCATCTCTGTAATTGGTAATTTATATTTACATATGTTTAGAACATCTTACTCAATATTATTGATCTAAGGTTGAAGTGGATGAAGAATGATATGTCTAGATTAATCAAGAAGGATCTTCTGAAATAAGTTATTAACACAAACAAAAATATAAGATATCACAAATCTACAATGAAAATCAGAATATGAGTTCAAATTTTATGTAATTCAAATAAAAACTATGAAGACGAAATCATATTACCTGAAATTTTGGATTTTTGAGTTTTGATTGTGCTAAATTGGAGAAGAAACAACGAGAAATTCGTTACTATAATCTAGAAGAGATCCGATTTTATTATGAATTTGAATTTATATGAAAATTTTGTTCGTTTCTAATTTGGATTTTAGCGGGGCAGGTTTTCAGTTTGAATGTGGAGTTGGTTAGGTTTTGATTTGGGTTTGAACGTGTGAAATACGGTTTTAATGTGTAAATAACTTTTAAATTGATTTTTCAAGAAGTCCCCAAATTTATGGGCATTTGTGTAATTTGCCCAAGAATTTTTTTATCCTGCTCAGTCTAGGAGTGCCGAGTGCCTGGACATTATACTTAGCGGGCTGCTTTTCTTTTAAGTCCAAAGTAATAAGGTCCAGTACCAACGGTCCAAGACTCCAATGGTCTGTATGAGTTGCGAAATCCAAAGTACTAACGGAAAGGCCTCTGTTTTACCCCCCTTTCTACTTCTAGGGTAAACTTCCGGTCTTCCCAGATCTCTCTCCTTTTTTTATTATCTCTGTAACTCAATCTCCGTCGTCTTTGCGCGACAAACCCTGTTTCTCTTCATCGGTTTTTACCCGCTGAGGAATGCCATTTGGGGCGTAAGTTTGCTGCATCTTTTACTCAGCATCAACTACAATTTTTATCTATCTGTTTTCTTTCTGTATGCATGTTTTATTTCCTGTTTTAGTGAAGTTATGAAATGTATGACACACATCATTTTTTGGTCTTTATATTTCATTGAATTGCGGTACATGAACGCGCGATTGACCGCTTCCATTTCTGTTGTTCATGTTAGAGTTTTGGGCTACATTTTTAATCCCAATTTTAGACTATATGAGATAAAATGTGCTTCAATGTTTAGGGTTTGGTAATGAAATTTTGACCTCTCTAGTGCGCTGAATTGGCTTTAGGTCCTTAACTCGGGTAAAATTCATTTCCCACCCATGTCGCTTTAGATGTAAGAAACAATTTAGTGGGTACCCTGTTATTCCATGATAAGGGGATGATTACATTAGCCCTGTTGAACATAATGATCACTATTTAGTTATGCATTACTCTGTTGATAATGTGTTGTTCTATTTGAGTTTGGAAACTCATCCTTTGGAGGCAGCTGACACTCTGATTAGATGGTAATGAGTGCAGATTCTTGCATGCCTGTCAAACGTCTTGAAAATGGGAAGCCATCAGAGGAAGGTGAAGCCCAATCAAGTTAAAGCTAATTGGACTCCCGAGCTTCATGAAATGTTCATTGACTTGTGTCTTGAACAGATATCAATAGGGAATAGGCCCGGGACGAGTTTCAATAAAGATGGTTGGATGAATGTTTTGAATTCATTTCACTCAATAACAGGCCTGGCATATGAAAAGGTTCAACTGAAGAATCATTTAGACGTCACCAAAAAACATTGGACAACCTGGCATCAGTTGGTTTCTACTGACACAATGAAATGGGATCCAGAAACTCGAAGATTTGGTGCCAGTGATGAAGAATGGACCGAGTATTTAGAGGTATGTTTCTTTCCTTGCTACTGGATTTGGTACACAAATATCTCAGATAACATTAGTGTAGCTTATGTTAATGATTTGGAGAAGGATGAGAGCTTTCTACTCTTGACACTGGCTTGGTAATAGAGTGATGTTTCTTATTGATTTTGAGAAGGATGAGAGTTTTCTACTCTTGACACTGGCTCGGTAACAGAGTGATGTTTCTTATTACAGGCAAATCCTGATGCTGCTCAATTTCGGTTCAAGGAGCTTTTATTTGCCGACAAATTAGACATCATTTTTGGTGTAAATGCAGGTTCTGGAGGAGCAGTAAGACCTCTTAGACGTAGGAGGCACAGCTATTATTCGACTTTGACACAGCCATCTACTCGGCCAAAAAAGCACCATAATTACTTGACTGAAAGAGAAGCTCCTACTCATTTTGCAAAGCACCAAGATGATTCAATGAACACGGGTTTTCATACGGTAGAGCCAGTGACTGCGATACCTGATAGCAACATAGAACGATGTTATGATGCTGTTGAATCAAGGAGCTTTATGACTATTCAATCTCCACTACCCAGGACCAGTTATAGTATTGAAGATTGCATCAAGTGCCTAGATTCAATTGAAGAACTTGAGCAAGGTGGTGAACTCTACTTGTTTGCTCTAGATATATTCCTGAAGCAGGAATACAGGGAGATTTTCCTCAACTTAAAGAAGTCAAGCACGAGGATTGCATGGTTAGAAAGGTTGCAGTCAGTTGGTCCACAATTGCCTTCACAATCGGATGCTTAATGTGCTGTATTGGGTAGTTGTTTTTTGTTGTGTGTACAAAATGTTCTTAGTGGCTCCTTGATAGCTGTGATATTTATGTGAACAAAAGAACTTGAATGTGTATTAAAACAGGGGAGTTTTATCCTGAATGTACTTGAACATGCAAAGATTAAGTCTTTTGTTTTTGATATTCAGGAACCAACCAATCCATATGATTCCGAAAGCCATCCTTTTGCAATGTGGTCCTTTGTCTTGAAAGAAGTTCTTGAGAATCAATTTGTATTTCATTGTTAATAACCTCATAAAAATCTTGTTTACGAAGCATAAATGAACATCACACAAACTGAAGCTTCCATAATGGTTATTGGTTCAATGGCCTGTAATAATTGGTGGTTCAATTGGGTCAATTGACCCCAGTGAAATTGATCATGCATTATAATTTTGTTGACTACATCTCAAAATCTGTCTCCCACCATGTTGTAGCAGTTTGTCCAGCATAGCGCTCTGTTGAATTCTTCATTAACTGTTGTATTCAAGTCTTCCATGTAATGGCTTTCAATGATAAATTGTTATTGTACAAGGTTGTTTTTTATGGTCTAAATATCATCCATGTATATTCATTGAGTGCCGCTAATAGCAGAACATGATACTAATATACGATAGTATGAGTCCAACACAGTCTAGAAATTGAAACCTTAAGGCTGCATACATTTAGAACATTTCCATTTGATTGGATATTTCGAGTGACATGTCAACTTTGCAATTTCTTGTTTGTTGTGCTCACTTTCACTATTTTATAAGTAAAAAATGCAAACAAGCTATTCTAGCCCTAATTCAATCTATGTATAGGCGCAGACATAATTAACTAGTTGAATTTAGTTACAATTTATATTTGTTGTGGTACTGCAAGTGCTAGCCAAGGCCAGGGAAGAAGCTTATGATGTAATTGCTATCTTTGCTCTCTAGCCTTTGTAATGTTCTTCATGTGTATTTCTAGTGAGTTATCATTTATTTTCTTCTTGATATTGTAGTTACCTAGGTAGTTCATCCTTGGACTTGTCTCCTTGTAAACTAAGACTCCTTGTCTTTATATAATGTAATACAAACTGACCATTTGTTTCTTGGAATATTTTTTACAAGAAAATACGGCTGCATTTGCAACTGAGCCTCACTACAAGAAAATCTGGGCTGTGTTCTATTAGTAACATGGTATTTACATAGAGTTGTGTCATTAGGATTTCAGAAGTCATTCCTAAAGCCAAGCCCCAGAAAAATATATAGTAAGCGGAAGGCATCAGCTGATCACCGTTTGAAAATAAAGGATGGAAAAGAAAGAAGAAACAAGCACGGTATTAATTACTTATCATTCAAAATTATTGTATCATGTTACTTTTACATTTAATTCATGCATATGATTTCCAATATGACCTGGTAACAGTGCCTCTTATCCGATTAGCACTTACCGGTTGATATTGCAGCCTTCTAACTTCAGACATCTATTAGGTCAATCTAGCCAGTGTTATTATTCACCCGTAGATGACTGCAGACTGCTCTGCTTATGTTTTTTCTGGTGTAGATAAATGATGTAGGAAACAGCAACAGGAAATGGCGCGGATCAGTTGGAGGCATTGTTGATGCACCAATAGCCCAAGTCTGGAGCATGGTGTCTCAAACTAGTAGATTACCTGAATGGATGCCTATGGTCGAAAAATGCACTGATTTATCGGGAGTGGAAGGCATTCCAGGCTATCTCCGGCTAGTTTCGGGTTTCATGTTTCCCCAAAACGACGGTGATAGGTCATGGATAAAGGAAAGGCTAGTTTTCATGGATGCTTCTTCTCATAGTTATATTTACAGAATGGTAGCAAGCAATGTAGGTTTGGATGGATCTTTAAATTCATTAAAGCTTGTGGATTATGGCGATGATGATCTTGAATCCACTCTAGTTGACTGGGCATTTGAGATTGATCCTGTTGAAGGGGTGTCTGAGGAACACATAATAGATTATTTAGGTTTTCTTTATAAATCATGTATTAATAGGATTGAGGGTGCTATATCTACAAATTAAAACTTGCATCTAAAAAGTGCAATGTGACACACACATACATAAATCAGATACAAGTGCAAGCAATCAATTAAGGGATTTCTTCTCTAATGCTTATTTGGATCAGCCAATAAGTCTTACATGTATATATATATATGTTATAAGCAATATTTCGGATGATCATTTTGTAACAACATTTTCATTCATCGTATATTATTATTTAGATGATTTTTAATGCTAATATGTAATTAGAGTTGAATATTTTTGTCATTAAGATTTAAAACTGTATGGAATAATAATTAAAAAGAATTAATAGCAAGATATGTGAGGGGGTAAATTTCATTTGTGGTCACTAAACTTTCATTGAAATTTCAATTAAGTTTCTAAATTTTAATTTATCTCAACCCATTTACTGAATTTCAATTAAAAATAAGGATAAATTACACTCATAGTCTCAATTCTTTCATCTTTGTAAACAATATAATCTTTATTCAATTTTATTCATAGCTATCTTCTCCATCATTTTATTAATATCGCATAGATAGTCTTTAAATGGTCTTTTTTGATGAATTGGTCCTAGCTTAAATAAATTAAAATAACAGAAAAAAAATATAATGAAAAAAATTACAATTGGAGTTCCTAATCAAAAGTGCAAAGTAGGAGATGATATTTTTTAATTTGTTTTAAATAATAGCATGTAAATAGACTATTTTGCGCTTGTTAAATCGGTCAAATTTAGGTTATGAGTTTGATTATTTGTTAACTAACGAATATTTAGATGAAATCCATCTAGGTTCTAGATATCCTTTCGATGCACTTATACTTATAGATAGTGGCGGAGCCAGATTTTTGGAGTTGGGGGTCCCAAATGGGAGTGGGCTAGGGGAGGGCACTCGGGGGTTCGGGGGCAGCGCCCCGATTTTTTTTTCCCCTTAAACCACAATTATTGAATTTATTCTTATGAGAATCTAATATTTTTTTATAAGTCATAGTATTTAAAAAACTTACAAGAAGTCATTGCACAAAAATAAAATCTATATCTATTTTATCTAAAATTAAGCTATGTAGTTGATGGACACAAATTTAAACCCTTTTAATAGTGTTATATACAATTATTATTTGAACACGATATGTATTAACAAACAAATACCTTTATTAATTTAGTATTATCATTTGAGGAATGAGCCAATCATTTGTAATTTTATATTATTAATTTTATTAGGTTAATAGGTCCAATTGTCTTACGTTAAAAGTCGGTTTGGTCTAATTTATGAACTAGTTTATTTGACCAAAATGACTTATTTGATAAAAAATAGTTTATTTGACCAAAAAATATGCCTTAGTAGTATGATATTTTTTACTATTCTTTGTCAAATAAACCATTTCGATAAAATAAACTAATTTTTAAACTATATCAAACAAGCTCTAATTGATATTAGGTCAATGGATCCAATTGCCATTTATTAAACTGATATTAAGTAAAAGTTAAATTATATATTAAAAAATTAACAAACTTAAAAAAAAAAAAAAAATTACCCAAAAAGTTGGGGGGTCCAGGTCCCCCTTGGGACCCCCCCCCCAACTCCGCCCCTGCTTATAGACGTAAGTGCCATATTAGAATGTTTGAGACTTGATGACACATTTTTTATTATTTTAAGTAAAAATCTATAAAAAAAAATAAAAGATTTAAGTGTTTATATTATAAGTTGTGGGTGAATCTGATGATAAAAAATATGTTGTAAGTTATGGGTCCTATAAAATATTGATAACCCAAGAATAACTAACCAAGAGGGGGGTGAATTGGTTTTCTCAAACTTTTTCGAAAAATATTCTTAAAAATGAAATTTAAGAAATAAAAATTAATTCACTCAAATATAAGCACAATATAAGTAAATAAAGAGAGAGAGAGTGCAAACGATTTTTATGGAGGTTCGATCCAACCAATGATCTACGTCCCCCGTTACCAAGCTCTCCAACACGAGCACGGCCTTTCCACTACTTTGATTGACTTATGGTGCAATCCAAACCCTTACAATGTATCCGGTGACTTACAAACAAGGAGCACCGATCCTTATACAATATTGAGCTTTTCACGGGACCTCAATATGACCCAAATATATGAAGAAATTGATTTGAGTATTTCTCTAGATGAATGATAGATACAAGTTTAGTTCTAAGAGAGACTAACACTTTAATGAATAGCAATGAATAAGGAAAGCTCAAGTGTTAGATGAAAACTTTGTTGAGAAAGATGAATCAAAGGTTTGATTTAATCAAACAAAGTTTTTCAATATGAGATATTGAAGATATAAATATAATGAAGCTTTGGATGAAGTTTTTCAATATGATTCTCTCTATAAATGCTCTTGTAAGTGTTGTTGAATGATAATAAATGAAGTGGTATTTATAGAGATGAATTTTCGTCAATTTACATCCCGACGGATGACCCAAACGGATGACCAAACGGTCGACCGTTTACTTAGTCGAAACTAGCCGTTGGGCCGAAAAAAAAATCAAACGGACACTTTTTGGAGAAGGACAGCCAACCGGTCGACCGGTTCATCCAAACGGTCGACCGTTTGAACTCTCTGTTCAAACGGATGACCAAAACGGTTGACCGTTTCTGCAGTTTTAAAAACTTGATTTTTGACTTTGATAAAAATATTTTATGCAAGTAATAATGACATGTGTTTTGTGCATAAAAATATTTTGAGCTTTCATTCATTTAATTGCTAAGGATTAAAGAGTTAATACCTTTACAGTTTTATCTAAAAAATCTATTCTTCAATCTTGATCTTCGAATCTTGAATTTCGGCGGATCTTGAGATGCTTGAACTCTTGAATTGATTTTGACCTTGAACTTGTCATTGCATGAGAGTTCGATTTGTAGCACTTTGAAATTTTGCTTGAAAATAAAATGTTAGAAAACATAGCTAATTTGTTTGTAATAATCAAAACATTAAGGTTTAAAGTTAACCATAGGTCAACAATTTCCCCCTTTTTGATTATGACAAACAATGTGAGAATATATGATAATAATATACACTAAAGCATATATATTCCCCCTTTCTTTTTCAAGTAAACATGATTTGATGAAATTGATGAATTTGTATCACATTATATCGTTTTCATTTGATTTGCCAAATTTATCATATATGTCATTACATGATATCAATTCCATTTGATCACAAATCCATCACATCACACATTTCATCATATATCATCACATAGTTATTTTCCCCCTTTTGGCATAAACAAAAAGGCAAAAAGATAAAACATTAAGGTTTAAAATAATTTCCCCCTAAATGAAACAAAATATGCCGTTCATTGATAAACTTAAAAAAAAAGGATAGAACACCGAGTTACGGAAGGAAACTTCAAAATGTTGAAAAATCTTAGTGAGAAACATTCCGTAGGGAAGCCCCTTAGTCCTAGTGCCGTTAAGGATGGATGACATGTGTTGGATCATTATGTATGGAAAATCAAGTTTACGTCCACGAAGGATAGAGTCGAGAAGAAATACATCATAGTGATTAACCTCATCTAAGTGACCTTTACGAGGAACAATTATATGTGCGATGATGTTATGGAGGACTCGACAAGGAAGAGTAAGTTGGTTCGTGCGAAGACGGATGACGGCCTCAAATTGCTTGCCGGTGACATGACAACA
Source organism: Forsythia suspensa (assembly GCA_023638005.1). Lineage (NCBI taxonomy): Eukaryota > Viridiplantae > Streptophyta > Magnoliopsida > Lamiales > Oleaceae > Forsythia > Forsythia suspensa. The sequence continues at coordinate 28,439,848 of CM042674.1, read as the reverse complement.
GTCATGCGATTGGGTCGTAATCTTGAGTATGAGGAATTGTTTTTGTGGTGTACATGCGAATACCGCCTTCCTCAAGATGAAGAAGTGATCGAATTAAGTCCGGAGTGATTCTTATTTGTTTATTTCGAACTAGACAAGAAATTTCGACCTTGGAGAGGAAGACATATTTTTATAGAAATCTTTGACAACGGAAGGGTAAATTTTGTCATTCAATGTGAGAATACTAACCCAACCCATACCTACGAAAAGATCCTCTATATGAAAGGAAGGGCTTCAAAAGTAAATGAGGCAAGGTCTACGTTCTTACCAATGAGGACGGGACATTTGGCAATCCAATTTCCGAGGAGAATCCTCTTCTTGATGATGGAGCAGGTTGCCTATCCCTCCTTGGACGTTTGGCTGCCATTTTCACTCGAGGCATGGTGTCTAAAACGGATTTAAGGCCTAGGGTTTAGGGATCGTCCGTTTGGGTGGAATAGGTAGAATTTACTGGACAAAAATTGGGGATCTTTCGATTTTTGGTGTAAAAGATATGGGTTTTGTGATTTTGAGTGAAAAAAGGAAAGATTTTAGGAGGATTGGTGAAATGGAAGAGATTGGGATTGAAAACCGAAGGTTCGCGGCTGAAGTTGGAATGAAGAAATTTGAAAAATTCCAACTTAAAAACCTCGAATTCAATGATACGGACGACCGGAACATTAAAACGGTCGACCGTTTGACTAATTTTGAAGTTCAAAATCTCTGTTCGAGACGGATGAGAAGATTTGGATGACATACGGTCGTCCGTTTTAAATTAGACGGACGTCTGTTAAAATTAAACGGTTGACCGTTTGAACTTTTTAATTTTTGCAAAAGTCTCGGAAAGACGGATGATCAAACGGTTTGAACAATTGTTCATCCGTTTGACGAAAACAGACGTCCGTTTTGATAAACGGTCGTCCGCTTGGACTAGTTTGTAAAATTTTTAAAAACAATAACTTGATTTGATCCGTTGACAAAAGATTTTACAACATTTTTGTCATATAAAATGCAATCAATCATAGGAAACATAAAGATTTAGTCACAAATTTCACATTCATCAATTATACCTAAACTTCGTCGAATGTAAGAAAATCTTTCGAGTGCTAAAGGTTTTGTGAGAATATCGGCCAATTGTTTTCGGTGTTTACAAACTCCAAAGATATATCTCCCTTTTGTGCATGGTCTCGTAAAAAGTGATGTCTAATTTCAATGTGTTTGGTACGAGAATGCAAACGGGATTTTTAGATAAGTTGATCGCACTTGTATTATCACACATAATAGGAACTTTTTCAAATGAAATGTGATAATCATTTAGAGTTTGCTTCATCCATAGGATTTGAGCACAACAACTAGCGGCGGAGATATACTCGGCTTGGCGGTTGACAAGGCAACGGAATTTTGTTTCTTACTAAACCATGAAACTAAAGCAAAGCCTAAAAATGGCACGTTCCACTAGTACTTTTACGATCAATTGTGCAACCGCCCAATCGGCATCCGAAAAGCTAAGTAAATCAAAATGAGTTTCTTTGGGATACCAAAGACCTAAAGATCTAGTTCCACTAAGATAACGGAAAATGCGTTTTACTGGCACTAAGATGGGAATTCTTAGGATTAGATTGATATCTAGCACATAAGCATACACTAAACATAATATCGGGTCTACTAGCGGTTAAATAAATAAGGGATCCGATCATACCTCGATATTTTGTTACATCAACGGAAGTACCTTGCTCGTCTTTTATCTAGTTTGATTGATGAGCTCATTGGAGTGTTCATTGGCTTCAACTCTTCCATTTCAAACTTTTGAGCATATCCAAGATATACTTAGTTTGACTAATGAATATTCCATCATTGGATTGTTTGATTTGGAGACCAAGAAAGAACTTGAGTTCTCCCATCATACTCATCTCAAATTCCCTACTCATGCACTTAGAAAATTCTTCACATAGGAAATGTTAGTAGCACCAAAAATAATATCATCAACATAAATTTGAACAACTATCATATCATTCTTTTTGGTTTTTATAAATAATGTTGTATCCGCTTTACCCATTAAAAATCATTTGATAAGAGAAATTTACTCAATCTCTCATACCATGCTCTAGGAGCTTGTTTTAAACCATAAAGGGCTTTTCTAAGTTTGAAAACTTTGTCCGGATACTTGTGATTTTTAAAACCGGTGGTTGCTCAACAAAACTTCTTCTTGAATGACTCCATTCAAAATGCACTTTGACATCCATTTGAAAGAGAGTAAAATTCTTATGACATGCAAAAGCAAGAAGCATACTGAATTGACTCTAATCTAGCAACCGGGGCAAAAGTTTCTTGAAATCGATACCTTCTTCTTGATTGTAACCTTGAGCCACTAATCTAGCTTTGTTACGCACAATTATGCCATTTTCATCTCTTTTGTTTCAAAAACCCATTTTGTGCCAATTACGGTTTGTGAATTTGGTCTAGCAACTAAATCCCAAACATGATTTCTTTCAAATTGATTTAGTTCTTCTTGCATAGCTAGAATCCAAAATTCATCAAACTCGGCTTCTTTAAAATTCTTTGGCTCGATTTGTGAAAGAAAAGCACAATTGTTATGAAAATTTCTAGAAGAATTTCTTGTACTTACCCCTTTTGATGGATCACCAATGATGAGATCTTTTGGATGAGAAGGACAAACCTCCATTCTTTTGGTAATGAAGTGTTGAGATCTTCATGAGGTTCTTCTTCATTTTGTTGCATAGTTGTTTCCTCCTCATGTTGAATTTCAATGTTATTTGGATTCCATTTGTCTTGATTTTGAACGCTTAGTTGCTCAAATGGGGTTTCCAAATCTTCATCATCAATGACTTTTTCTTGCTCAATTGAGTTAGTTTCATCAAAACAACATGCATGGATTCTTCAACTACTAAAGTTCTTTTGTTGAAAACTCTAAAAGCTTTGCTAGTAGATGAATATCCAAGAAAGATTCCAATATCGGATTTTGGATCAAATTTTCCCAAGTTTTCTTTTGTGTTTAAAATAAAGCACTTGCAACCAAAAACTTTAAAATATCCAATATTGGGAATTCTATTTTTCCAAAGCTCATATGGAGTTTTGGTTTTCTTCGACTTACCAAAACTCGATTTAAGATATAACATGAAGTGTTTACGGCTTGACCCAAAAGTACTTTGGTAAATTGTTTTCATTCAACATGGTCCGAGCCATTTCTTGCAATGTTCGATTCTTCCTTTCTACTACACCATTTTGTTGAGGAGTTCTAGGAGCCGAGAAATTATGTTCATATCCATTGGATTTGCAAAAATCATCAAAGGCTATATTTTCAAATTCTCCACCATGATCACTCCTAATTGTGGTAATGGTGTATCCTTTTTCATTTTGGACTCTTTTGCAAAAATGTTTAAATGCATTTAAGGCTTCATCTTTTAAATTCAAGAAAATGACCCAAGTATATCTTGAAAAATCATCAACAATAACAAATGCATAATGTTTTCCACTTAAACTAGCGGTTCTAGACGGTCCAAATAAGTCCATGTGGAGAAGTTGTAAAGGTCTTGAAGTAGAAGAGTGTTGTTTAAGTTTGAAAGAACTCTTTACTTGTTTTCCAAATTGACAAGCATCACAAATTTTATCTTTTCAAACTTTATATTTGGCAATCCTTTTACAAAGTTGTTTTGGAGATTTTTGAAAGTAAGTCCATGCTAACATGACCTAATCTCCTATGCCATAACCAAGAATCATCCTTTATACTTGAAAGACATTTTATTTCCTTTTCAAGTTCAAATTCAATAGATATGATGTAAACATCTTTACTTGACTCCCCATGAACAATACCTTTTTAGATATAGCATCCTCAATGAGGCAATTGGAAGAATCAAATTTAATGAGGTAACCTTTATCACATAATTGACTTATGCTAAGCAAGTTATGTTTGAGGTTATCAACTAATAAAACATTTTCAATAGATGGAGAAGAACGATTACCAATATTTCCAATGCCTATGATTTTTCCTTTGGCATTGTTCCAAAAGTCACATGACCTCCATCTTTTCTTTTGAAATTTGATAGCAAAGATCGATCTCCGTCATGTGTTTGAACACCCACTATCCAAGAACCAATTGCTCTTGACTTTTTGTGGTACCTACAAAAATAATTTTAATTTTTGATTTTTGGTACCCACATAAGTTTGGGTCCTTGATAGTTAGAGCTTGTGGATTCTTTTATCCACTTGTGTTTCCTTTCAAAGAATAATTTCTTTTAGTTAAGCAATTATAAGCAACATGACCATCTTTCTTGCAAAAACTACATGTGATATTTTGTTGAGAAAAATTGGATGATTTTACAAAAATGGTTTCAAGGGATTTTTGTTTCAAGAGAGGTTTATATCCAATTCCCCCTTTGTTAAATACACATTTTTGCTCACCAAGCATTAATTCAAAATTTTTCTTTCCTTGGGTAAATTTGTGAACAATGCTTGTTAAATCAACCACTTTTTCTTTCAATAAAACATTTTCTTTAATTAAGGACTTATGATCATCTTTCTCTTTTTCAAAGTCCTTTTGAGCAATAAAAAGCTTCTTGACTACATTTTTCAACAAAGAGTGTTTATTGTTAAGAATAGAGTATTTTGACATAAGTTTCTCAAACTCTTCAAGAATTTCATCATAAGAAGAAGATAAGTCAATGTAAGAGTCATTGTTGTTTGTACTTACCTCATCCTCAATGGCCATGAAGCACATATTAGCAATTTCTTCTTGAATTTCATCTTCTTCTTGATCATCTTCATCACTATCATCCCATGTAGCTTGAAGTGCTTTCTTTTGATGAACTTCTTCTTGTTTGGGCATTCGGTCTTCTTGTGACCGGGTTTGTCACAATCGTAACATATGATCTTTTATTCTTTTCTTCACTTTTGTCTTCTTTCTTTTGAAATCGCCTATTGTTTCAAATCCTCTCCATTTCTTGACAAGAAGAACTAAGTCATCAAGTTCTTCATCACTCATGTTTGTATTGGAGGATCCTTCATCATTTGTTGATTTCAAAGCAATTTGCTTCTTGGGAAGCTCCTTCATCTCTTCTTTGCTTCTCCTCGTTTTCTCCTTTGTTTCGGCATTGTTGAGCTCATACGTCATCAATGTTCCATATAGCTCCTCCAATGGATAGGTGTTGATATCTTTTGTATTCTCTATCAACATCCTCAAGGAGTTCCAATCTTCCGATAAAGACCTAAGCATTTTGCTCACAAGTTCACCGTTAGTAAACTTTCGATCAAAGCCCTTAAGGCCATTAATAATATCGGTGAAACGAGTAATCATATCAACAATAGGTTCATCTTGTTTCATAAAGAAATTTTCAAAATCTTTTGTCAAAAGATTTATTTTGGTTTCTTTAACCTTGTTGGTACCTAAGTGAGTTATCTCTAATGCATGCCAAATATCATATGCTAAATCACATGTGCTAATCTGATTAAACTCATTTTTGTCTAAAGCACAATAAAGTAAATTTTTTGGCTCTAGCATTCAAAGACAACTTTCTTTTATCTTCTTCATCATATTCCTCTCTAGGCTTAGAAGTAGTTTGGTCCGGTTTATCATCAATTTTGATAATTTTTGTAGGCACATATGGACCAAACTCAATGACTTCCCAAATGTTATAATCAATTGATTGAATATAGATCATCATTCTAGTTTTCCAATAATTGTAGTGGGAGCCATTAAAGAAAGGAGGACGATTTGTAGAATGACCCTCAAGGTTTTGAAAATTTTGGTTAGCCATTACTCAAGATTGTGAAATCAAAAAAAAATGAGCACCTTGCTCTGATACCAATTGATAACCCAAGAATAACTAACCAAGAGGGGGGTGAATTGGTTTTCTCAAACTTTTTCGAAAAATATTCTTAAAAATGAAATTTAAGAAATAAAAATTAATTCACTCAAATATAAGCACAATATAAGTAAATAAAAGAGAAGAGAGAGTGCAAACGATTTTTATGGAGGTTCGATCCAACCAATGATCTACGTCCCCCGTTACCAAGCTCTCCAACACGAGCACGGCCTTTCCACTACTTTGATTGACTTATGGTGCAATCCAAACCCTTACAATGTATCCGGTGACTTACAAACAAGGAGCACCGATCCTTATACAATATTGAGCTTTTCACGGGACCTCAATATGACCCAAATATATGAAGAAATTGATTTGAGTATTTCTCTCTAGATGAATGATAGATACAAGTTTAGTTCTAAGAGAGACTAACACTTTAATGAATAGCAATGAATAAGGAAAGCTCAAGTGTTAGATGAAAACTTTGTTGAGAAAGATGAATCAAAGGTTTGATTTAATCAAACAAAGTTTTTCAATATGAGATATTGAAGATATAAATATAATGAAGCTTTGGATGAAGTTTTTCAATATGATTCTCTCTATAAATGCTCTTGTAAGTGTTGTTGAATGATAATAAATGAAGTGGTATTTATAGAGATGAATTTTAAATCAATTTCATCCGTACGGATGACCCAAACGGATGACCAAGCGGTCGACCGTTTACTTAGTCGAAACTAGCCGTTGGGCGAAAAAAAAAATCAGAACGGACACTTTTTGGAGAAGGACAGCCAACCGGTCGACCGGTTCATCCAAACGGTCGACCGTTTGAACTCTCTGTTCAAACGGATGACCAAAACGGTTGACCGTTTCTGCAGTTTTAAAAACTTGATTTTGACTTTGATAAAAATATTTTATGCAAGTAATAATGACATGTGTTTTGTGCATAAAAATATTTTGAGCTTTCATTCATTTAATTGCTAAGGATTAAAGAGTTAATACCTTTACGCTTTTATCTAAAAAATCTATTCTTCAATCTTGATCTTGAATCTTGAATTTCGCGGATCTTGAGATGCTTGAACTCTTGAATTGATTTTGACCTTGAACTTGTCATTGCATGAGAGTTCGATTTGTAGCACTTTGAAATTTTGCTTGAAAATAAAATGTTAGAAAACATAGCTAATTTGTTTGTAATAATCAAAACATTAAGGTTTAAAGTTAACCATAGGTCAACAAATATGTGGATAAAAAGTATGTTTGACCAATTGAAATTATAAATTAAGCAATACCAAACATAGGCTAAAACTTAAAGTTGCGCACCATTTGTGCAAATTAGCCCACTTATCTTAAAAGGTCAATTCTAAAGGAAAATTAGCACAAATGGTCAATAACCTTTATTTTTTGGCACATAAATCTTGGCTTTTTTGCACAAATGATCGCTATCTTTTGTACCTACTGCGGGTTTTTTCATTTTTGGCGGTGTAGCCCCTGTTTCAAACTTTTTTGGCGACAATGGTCATTTTCGTCCAATTCCGACAAATTAATCGTTAGTTCTAACCTTTTTGCACAAATGGTCCCCGCGTGTATTTCGCACTCTATATTTCATAATGATATTTTTTGTATTCTACTATTCATAAATAAAAATTTACAACAGATGTCCTAAATTTAAGAAAAAGAAAGAATACAAAAAGTACCTATCTTCTCCACTCACCCCAACCCAACCCAACCCAACCCAATTGCAAGTGCACGAGGATAAACAATTTGAACCAATAATAAAACTCTTTTGACATCATTCTTCTGCCCCTTATACATGTTCTTCCATTAACTTCAACAGGAGGTAAGGATGAATAGAAATATCATCTTCATCTTCAACATCCTGCATCATTTATTTTCAACTCTACTTATTACCAAAGGAAAACTAAGAAGCTTACGTTGTGAAGAGACACATATTCTCCTGTTCCTTTCATTCCATTTCCTGCTTAGAAAAAAAAATCGCCAGAATTTGTGTTACTATTCTTGTTTTGAAGTGAAAAAAATAAATAAACTAGCTGTAATCTGAATACCTTTATATCCATTTGCACCTGATAATTATATGTCTTCTTCTCCTCCAAATGCGACGACAGCGGTGGTGGAGACCTGCAAAAGGTGGTGGGGCTTTGTCCCCCGTTTCCACTCCGGCGTGATAATTAGTTAGGGGATAAACTCAAATATGCAGAATAACAATATTGAGTATGTATGTTCTTTTTTTACCTGGAGGGATGATCTTCTATTTATAGGAATGACCCGTAGCTGTATCTTCAATGGTCATTAATGGCGGGTGCCTTTTCATCTTTTTCATAATTAGGATTTAATGTGGGACGTTTCGTCTTCTTCAACTGCTGGTGTTTCATATTCCCAATGAATGTGGGTGTTGTTGTTCTATCTACGTAGGCGGACATATAAGAGCAATGATGCGGGGCGGACCAACAAGGCGCAGTGATTACTTAAGACAGGCGTCCATAGGAGAGCAGCAGTCATTTACCAAAGTGTAATCATATTTATCATCATAAGCCCCTCTACTTTTTATGGACTATTGTCAATGAGAAGTAGAAATATAGCCTTTTAATCATCTACCTTTGACCAAAACTTTTGAGAAATAATTCGTGTAATAAATAATTTATTATTTATTTATAATAAAAAATATATGGTAATTAACTGACCAAATATAGAATAAATATTTTGGGCCTAATTTGAAATTGATATGGGCTTAGATCTTAGTCCCATTTAGAAGATTTTATATATATATATATATATATATATATATATATATATATATATATATATAAAGAGGTAGAGGGATATTATTTGTAGTATTCCCATATCTCTCGGTTTATTGGAACTCTCTTGAGACCGGTCTCTCTTTTCTGTCTAATTCATAGAGGTTTTTCTTTCTTTAAGTCATCTAAGGTAATTGTTTCATTCTTGTGCCTTTTCTTGAAAAAATTTCGGCCTTCTTCTTAGATGTATAAGACGGTGGTCACCTCTATTAGTGGTTCTTCAACCAACGATTCTAACAGCAGTCCCTCTTATCGTGTCCTATCTATAGGAATAGATGATAATTTTCCACCAATTGAAGAATGGACATTTGTTAGTTCTTTAGGACGTGGTGGGCCTCGATATTTGAATGATCTTGTTGATGAACTTGGCGCAGTCCGTCATTTAAAGAAATTTGTTTATAGTTCAAAATTATTCTACCCGAGACGAAAACGGGACGGGCGGCACTCAAGCCCAATACCACACGGCGGGCATGGTCGATCGCCCCGGCCGCCCGCCACTGTTGGGGTGGGCGGCGGCTCTCGCCCTGGCGAGGCGGCAAAGGGCCTCCTTTGCCTTTACCGATATTGACCCTATAATTGACTTTTCATCCTCCAATGGATTGGTAGATTCTCGATGTCGATTCTTCTCTGATTGTCCCGCCCACTCAATATTCAAACTGAACATTCTCCAAGTGGCAATTTGATAGAATTAGATATACCAAACGATGCCAGTATTTACAATTCAAAAAGTTTTATGAAAATGTTGAAAAAATATGAATTACCTCCCGGTCATATATACCGAGTTCCCCATTCTAGTGAGAGAATTCCAGGATCGGACCCTTTGGAGGTGGTAGTTTACCGTGATAGCATGACAGCTGGTTTAAGATTTCCTCTTCATCCTTTATTTGTTTCTTTCCTCAACGAATTTCATGTCACTCCTGGCCAATTGACCCCTAATTCTTGGCGCATATCAACTTACTTCTTATATTTGTGCCTTACAAATAATATCGAGCCGTGTTTAAGACTTTTTAGAAGTGTATTTGACATGTATCCTGTGCTTGGGAGTAATCATGCGCGATATTCAACTTAAGGTAAAATTGTTAGTACCTCACTTTCCCAGTTCAAATAGCGGTTGGAGGAGACGTTTCTTTTTTGTTCGACCTGAGGTAGGACAATTCTCCTTTAGAACTTGTTGGAGAACTCCTTTTGCAAACACTTTAACGAACCCCGGATCTTGATCATGAATTGAAAACACGATTAGATAAGCTTTTACGCTTGACGCCTCGGGATCACAAATGAGCGAGGTGTTATCTAATGAGAACTTGAGGCGGGTTCACATTGGATCACCCGAGGGTAGGCTACTTTTATGTCTTTATTCTTTTGGACTCTTCATTTTGCACCGCATTTGTTTCATCAATTTCTATTTTTCTCACGAGATATGGATAATTTTGACTTTGGGCGTGATGGATGTGGCGTGATTCGCCATCGATGTCAAGACCCGTCTTTATCTCCTTTAAATAAAAAGAAAAGGCGGGTGATAAAGGAAAAAGCTCTTCTTTGATAACAGCTTGCCCTCGCTCGCTGGCGTCAAGACTACTGTGGGGTAATGATGCCCATGCTTTCAAGGAGTTTGGATTTCCTCCTGATGATTCATTGTTTGAAGAGATCATGTTATCTTTGTGTGAATGAGAAGCTCATTGATAATTTAAAAATAAAGAAGCGGTTGCCATGCGTCGTATTATGTACACCAACCACCGCGAGGTAAGTCATTATATTTTGATAACGATCTATTGCTTTCTCACTTAACTTTTTATCCTCTATTTAATTTCGATTTCTTCACATTGTATGGATGCTTGTTATGGAGGAGAAAGTATTGCGTGATTTGGAGAAATTTGAAAAGTGTGCAATAGATAAAGACCTCGATAAGAAAAAAAAAAGCCAGTAGCAGAGATGCGTCTTTGTTGGACAAGGCAACAAATGCGTCTAAGAAAAAGATAATCGAAATTCTCTCCTTCAAAAGAGGTAGACCAACTTCATAAAAAGTTGGAGATTGTAGATAATGAGGCCATAACACGGTACAAGTTGTCTGCCGAATACAAGGGTAGCTTACACATGTATGGCGCAGAATCTTTAAAGGCCTCTATCAAAATGACCAAGGAGTGGCTAATTGATGATCATTCGGAGATAGACCCAGATGAATTTGATAGGTATCTGAGGAAACGTCAAGTTGCAGATTTAGCATTTTTTCGAAAAGGTCAAAGTGACTAACCATGGAGGGGTTGGATCTCAACCTGCTGGCTCTCATGATAATTAAATAGTAGTTTTACTTATTTTATTTTCATGACAGTTGTCCCGCTTAATCATGAAAATTTTAATATTCAGTCTATTTCATTTCAAATACTTTTGATTACTGCGAATTTCAGTTTTGTATGTTCGTCATAAAACATACATCATTAATAAAATTGTTTTTCACTTTATAATTGTTGGTTGTAATGTATAATATAGTATATCCTCCCCCGAACAAAAGAAAGTGAAAAACAAGTTGAAAAAATTTGGAAATAATCGAATGGTTAGGGACTAAAGTCGAGGCGGCCAGCCCCCTGTGAGGACAGGCGCCCCTGCCTCCTATGGGGGTGGGCGGGCGGCTGACCCACTGTGGGCGCCCCCCCCCCCTCCATTTTTTTTTTTGCCCGGAATGAACCTATGATTAGGGTTCATCATCTGAATTTATAAGACAACGGCTTATCACTTTACTTTTCGAGTCATAGGCTTATCGCCTTACTCGTAGAGTCATAGGCTTATCACCCTGATCTTTTGATTAAGGTTCATCACCTTAATTTTTAAGACATAGGCTCACCACCGTACCCATTGATTTACAGGCTTATCGCCTTGTTCATTTCATTAAGGTTCATCACCTTAATTTTTAAGATATATGCTTATCGCCTTACTTTTCGAGACATAGGCTCATCGCCTTAATTTTGGATACGGCAGCTCATCGCCTTGGTATGTTGAATAAGGCTCATCGCCTTAATTTTGGATACACAGGCTCATCGCCTTAATTTTGGATACACAGGCTCATCGCCTTGGTATGTTGAATAAGGCTCATCGCCTTAATTTTGGATACATAGGCTCATCGCCTTGATCTTTGAGATATAGGCTCATCGCCTTGATATGTTGATTAAGGCTCATCGCCTTGATCTTTGAGATATAGGCTCATCGCCTTGATATGTTGATTAAGGCTCATCGCCTTAATTTTAGATACACAGGCTCATCGTCTTGATCTTTGAGATATAGGCTCATCGCCTTGATATGTTGACTAAAGCTTATCGCCTTAATTTTGGATACACAGGCTCATCGCCTTGATTTTTTAATTAAGGCTCATCGCCGTAATGTGATTGTAGTAGCAGTTGAAGAAAAAATTCGTATTGCCTGATAAAACCTTAATAGAGAGACCATATCAAGTAATAAATGGTTGCCTTAGGTCGAGTTCGAGAGGGTGCACCAGACTTCTCAATGGGTGATCCTTCCGTAGCACCCTCATCATCCATCCGCGTGGGCATTTTATTGAATTGGAAATCAAATGTAGAAGTACTTATTTAATACAACTACATATACTTGCTTCTAAAGAAAAAAGAAAAGTGATAAATTATCGATAATATTTCTTCAAAATCGACCTTCAACTATCACCATTTCCTCGAAGAAGTTCTAACGGTTCTATTCGTCCTTTAGGTTGTTCGATATCAAGCATCATTACCGTATTTTTGAGAAGTATCATCTCACATAACACCTCCTTGATGCTTCTTTGTCACCTCTCACATCCTACTCCACGACTAGTGGAGAACTTCATTACACGGTGATACGTGGAAACCACGGCCCTAGCTGCATTCAAAAGTGGGCGACCATAAATCGCATTGTAGGCTATAGGAGCTTTTACCAACAAGAAGCTAGATATTATCACCACACTAGCTGGGTAAGTACCTAAAGTCACCGGTAATTCAATTGTTCCCTCTGGTATAACGGTAGCTCCTCCAAACCCATGGAGTGGAGTGGTGACCGGTTTGATCTTGCTAGGTGATATCTTCAATCCTAGGAAAACTCTCCAAGACATAACGTCAGCTGCACTACCATTGTCTACCAACACCCTCTTCACATCAAAATCGGAAATATCAGCTACTATTACTAAAGCATCATCATGTGGGCAAGTAACATCTTTTAAATCCTTATCATTAAAAGTGATATTCTGGCTAAACCTTTCATTTTTATCTACCGAAATAGATCTACTAGCCCGGGCATAGTTCTTCCGTACTGAATTAGAGTTACCTCCCACGGCAATACCACCAACTATGACATTTATAACACCAGCGCGAGGAGGTGGTTGTTGATATTCAGCCTCTTTTCCCTTTTCTTTATCTGTTTTCACAAATTTGGATAGGTATCTTCTTTTTATAAGTCTTTCTATTTCCTCCTTCAGCTGCTGGCAATCCTCTGTATCATGTCCATGATCTCGATGGAATTTACAATACTTGGTCTCATCTCTCCTATGTGGTGACGCCCACATCTTTTTGGGTCATGCGAGCTCTTTCATATTTCAGATTTCCATAAGGACGTTAGTCCTGGAGGTGTGCAGCGGTGTACTATACGTCTCAATTCCAGTAGTAGTCCGATTAGGACCTGGATGGACCATTTTTTGCTTGCCTTTGTCTTCTAGGGGCTTTGGTTCATCTCGGTTCTTTCTTTTGTTAGACTCAGGTTCTTTTCGATCCTTCATGCCCTTAGTAATGAAGAAGGCATCTTCTACATCCACATATTTATCTCCTCTTCTTAGCAACTCGTGCATTGTATCATGTGGGTTTTTAGAGAGTGACATTTTGAATGGATGACTGCGAGTTCCATTCATCATAGCGATGACTCTACATGCAGATGTCTCAGAGATCCTTAATTCCCAAAGTGGCCCTATTGAATCGGGCAATGAAATCTTTCGATGAATTCATCTTTGTCCCGGGTCAATTGCATCGGGCCAATAGAGGTTTTCTTAGAGCGTTTACTCTTGGCAAAGTATGCGCAAAACTTCTTAGAAAAATCATCAAACGTCATGAATTGACTTTGGAGGAAGAGTGGCTACCCAATCTCGGCTTCACGCCTAAGTGTAGGCGGGAAGGCCCTGCACATGATTGCATCAGGGGTAGCCCTCAATCTCATCAAATCGACAAAAGCTCTGAGGTGATTGACAGGATCAGATGATCCGTCGTATTTCTCCATCTTCGGCTGTTCAAAATCCCCTGGCAATGGAACTGCCATCACCTCTGGGAAAAAAGGATATTCTTCCAACACCATAGATTGTTGTCTACTGCCTTTTTTAACATAGCCTCAGCTATTTTGCGACTCATCATGTCCTCCAGTCGCTGTTTTAGGGTTAACCCAGATGTCTCAGCCAGAGTAGACGTTGGTACCCATGACGGTTGTCCCCAAAGTGGATTTGGACCAGATGCCAGTGAATTGAGGTGAGGTGCAGAAAATGGAGCCAACGGTGGGACTGTTGTTGGTGGTGTTTCCATCACTGGAAAATTATTAGCCAACGGAGGAGCTACTGGCGGTGCTCCGTTCTTGCGTAAATTATGAGTCCGGGAGGAGCCTCCGGTGGCGAGGGCCCTAAAGGCGAAGGGTTGGGACCACAGGATGGAACATCCAGGTGAAGGTCCCACTGCGAAGGGGCGGGACCTTGCGGTGATTGGGAAACCGTAGTGTTACGACCCAGAGCAAAGCCGCGGCGGCTGCCACTGAGCTTGCAATGTCAGAAGTTGAGCGTTGTAGCAAACTCTTCTTGTGGATGATTAGTGGCGGCATTAGACTCTATATCTGCATCCCCGATGGGCTGCCGGGCCGTTGCATTCTTAGTTCTTCCGGTTCGAGCCATGATTTCTTGTACGAGTTCCCACAGCATTTGCGCCAATTGATAATTATATGTCTTCTTCTCCTCCAAATGCGACGACAATGGGTGGAGACCTCGCAAAAGGTGGTGGGGCTTTGTCCCGCTTCCACTCCCAAGATGATAATTAGTTAGGGATAAACTCAAATATGCAATAACAATATTGAGTATGTATGTTCTTTTTTTTTACTTGGAGGATGATCTCCTATTTGTAGGAATGACCCGTGAATGTATCTTCAATGGTCATTAATGGCGGGTGCCTTTTCATCTTCTTCATAATTAGGATTTAATGTGGGACGTTTCGTCTTCTTCAACTGCTGGTGTTTCATATTCCCAATGGATGTGGGATGTGGGTGACTGTTGTTCTATCTACTGTAGGTGGACATATAAGAGCAATGAGGCGGGTGGACCGACGAGGCGGGCAGATTACTTAAAGACAAAGTCCCATAGGAGAGCGTGAATCATTTACCAAAGTGTAATCATATTTATCATCGCTAAGAGAGAAATGTAGGGCAAGCAAAATGAATGGCTTTATCTTGTTGCAGCAGAGAAATTTGTTTCGAAGTGAGAAAAATAAACAAACCTTAATCTGAAGTTTATTATTGGTTCACATTGTTTATCCTCTTGCAGTTGGAGTTGAGGTAGAGAAGATGGGTACTTTTTGTAATTATTTTCTTTCTTTTTTTTTCTTAAATTTAGGACTTCTGCTGCAAATTTTTATTTATGAACAATAGAATACCAAAAGTGTCCTTATAAAATATAGAGTGTGGAATACACGCAGGGACCATTTGTGCAAAAACATTCAGAACTAATGGTTAATTTGACGGAATTGAACGGAAAGGACCATTATCGCCAAAAAAGTTTGAAATAGCGGCTACACTGCCAAAAATAAAAAGATAGGTCATCAACTCGCAATAGGTGCAAAAGTTAGGGATCATTTGTGCAAAAAATCCCATAATTATCTAATTTATATGTTTTGATCACGATTTGTCCTTATTTGTTGAAAATGACA
Source organism: Forsythia suspensa (assembly GCA_023638005.1). Classification (NCBI taxonomy): domain Eukaryota; kingdom Viridiplantae; phylum Streptophyta; class Magnoliopsida; order Lamiales; family Oleaceae; genus Forsythia; species Forsythia suspensa. The sequence continues at coordinate 28,424,281 of CM042674.1, read as the reverse complement.
AATATGCCTTTATTTTTAATTAAAGAAATTTCAATTGAATTCATAATTTTTGTAAAAAGTGCGAATAGGTCTAATACTTTTATTTTTTATAAAAATTAAAAAAAACTAATAAATTGATAATATACTAAATTATTTTTATATTTTACAAATTATTATAACATAACTAAAATTTAAGCTCATAATTATTAACAAACGTAATAATTAAAATTATTTTATTATTATTAAGTAATTATATTATTTAAAATTTAAAATTTAATTTTATCATTACAACTAGATGTGGTAAAATTGATCGGCCCGCGTATAACCCAGAGATTTTGGGTTGGGCCAACCCCGACCCAAATGGCCCAGCACGTCTAGCTTGCTGGGTTGGCCCGCAAATTTTTATTTTTTGCTCGTTAACACTAATAACTCATTTTGTGAATTGCCTCAATACATAATCTAAATAATATCAGTCTAAAATGGCCTAAGCCTAAGTCTCCAACTTAAATTGTCTTTTTTGAAACATTAGTCCAAGAATTCCAAGCTTCAACATAAAATTGTTTAGATTTAATTAAAATTTAGTTTAATAACTAGTAAATTATTTATTTTAAATTTACTTATAAGTAAACTATTTAATTTAAGTCAAACATGTTTATATCTTAAAGCAACAAAAGTAGCATGCTTTTACTATTTATATTTTTAAAAAAAGTGTTAAGAAATAGTTTACAATTAACCCAAAAAATATTATTATTTTAAAATAAAATTGATGTTTGTCTATTGACTAATACATGAGAGTCTCAATTTTATAAATTAATCTTTTTAAAAATCTCAAAATACATATTGTGTAAGTTTATCTAAGATTATATTTGATGCAATGCATTAGATTATATGAAAAATTTATTTAAAAAATAAATAAATAAAATTAAGATCGAAGTTGGTCCAATGGCTGGGTTGGACCAGCATATTTCTGGACTCGCACAAATTTCAAGTGTGGCTCAGCTCTAGTGAGCCGAATTGGCCCAACCCAACCTGTGGCGACCTCGAAATTCTGTCAATTTTTTTTATTCTGTCCAGTTAGGTTATATGAACTAGATTTGAGGGTACTAGTACCCTTTTTCGCAAAACAGTTCATCTCTTTGGTTTGATTAAAAGCTGGATTGAAACATATTTGTAATGGTTTTCTTCATTTTCTTTTGGGGAAAATAGTTAGAAAATAATCGAGACAGCATCTGGAGGTCACCCTTTCTTTTTTGCTTTGGATTCGCCTTATTTTTGTTATGTGAAAGTATGTATATTTAATAAAATGAAAAGCCATAAAATAAAGCATAATAACTTAAACATAGCGGAAGAGTAAAACATGTGAATCTCATCTTTTGATCTATTCTTCCTCCAATATTGTAGGTAACTACAAAATATGGGCTTAAGGAAGGAAATGAAGTACCTCACTTACAATTTCGTTCCAAAATGGCTCATGACAAATCATTATGTCTCTTGAATAATCCATATGTCTTGAGCTCGTTTAAAGAGTGCTACTAGGTACTTTATCAAAAAAGAAAGTGCTTGTATATTAAAGATGAGTTCACTTAAATTATTACATTTCATAAAAGCGAGTTGTGAGATATTCCATAGTCCAATAATCAAATACGTCTACAACGAAGTAAGTGACTTCATATGAAGACCATACATCTATATTGGTGATAAAATGGTATTCTTGGCCATCCGAAACTAATTCGCACTTTAGTCCCATGACTTCATAGATATCTCAATCTATTTCCTACAAGAGTCATGAAACGATTATGAATGGTGACATTCAATGAGTAAAATACGGTGCATGTGTGATATTGCACAAAATGTATCATTGACATAACTCATTTTGGAGCATATAAAATTTATGAGATATATATATTTATCGTATTGCACATAAGGCAAATAACGTAGTTTACTCACAACTTGATGTGGTTTAGCTTTAATCAACCTGAAATAGAAGGTTCTATACATCACAATCTTATAGTAGGTGAATGTTGCTTAAATCTGTAAACGAGGGTATTAGGACCCCTGCAGAGACTGGTATCAGGTATTCATGGTGCAGAGATTTTGAGGTATTGATACCTTATCGCAGAGATTTTGGGGTATTGATACCCTATCGTAGAACTGTAATACATGGTACCAATACCCTTCGGGGTAGAGATGTGTTAAAAATATTTTATTTTGAAACTAAGTTTTCGGCCATTGAGATCTAACCTTCTCTACCATGAAATATGAGGTTCTAGGTCCATCTATGCTACTGCCCGATTTGGAGCCTTGAGGCTTGGGTGTGGAGATTTTTCTATTAAATTAGAGAACCTCTACACCAAGCTTTTCTTTAACTATTGCTCACCTCTTCTACTTGATATATGTTTTCCTTATTTGAGAGTTCTTTCCTTCTTATTTATTGTTAGAGAGAGTGTGAAAGTGTTATGGTTATTAGAGAAAAGAAAAGAGCAAGTTGTGGTTTGAAATGGAGGGGTATTTATAGGGAGAGTAAATCTTTTCCTCATGATTGCATATATCCATTGTGATATAAGAAATTTTGGAGAGATTTGCTTAAAATTTCTTTGCTGGTCTTCATTTGATGCGTTCCCAACTGCCCATAGTTTTGAAGGGTTTAATAAAGACACTAGGTATAGTTTCTAAGATAATTAATGCAGAAAACTCCAATTGTTGGCAGATTTCTGGACCCGTTTTTAGGTCGGATTTTGAAGGTCGAAGCATGCTTATCTTTTGACGTCTCTTGTACCATCTCAAAGATCTCACGGGGATCTTCGCAACACACTTTGAATCGTAGAAAACGGACCAACACAGAGATTACAACATCGTCCTAAAAATGGCTGCTTGAAAATAGATTGCTGAAATTCTTCATTGTTTTCCAGATTTAAGCTTTCTGGAACGTTTTTGACATAAATATTTGGGGCTAATTCCTTAGTCGAACATAGGTGTATTTGGTACCATTTCGAAGGTCTCGTTGTGTACTTCGCAACACCGCAAGAGTCGTAGAATTTCGACCAATACATAATTCATACGATCACTCCAAAGATGACTGTTGGACTTATCCAAAAAGGCTAAAAACGTTTTGGATTCCCACCCAAATTTTCACTTTTAATCAATCAAGTCCTATCATAAGCTATTAAATCTTTAAATTAATTCATATTAGTCTCTTCATAACTCATTAAATCCGATTTTTCTCTTTTTTATTTTTTAGATTTAAATTAAATTCTAGGTGTTACGATTTTTGAAGTACTTTTTGGGACAACTCAACTAAATTTCTCGATTTATTTTATTTTTCATATTTAAATTGGAAATACGAATTTTCGGCGCGTTACATAACCCATTTGCCACCTCTAGTTACAACATAAAACAAACTTGATGCTCAAAAAATTTTATTTATAGCATGTTCGGTGTAGTTTTTTTTTGAGAAAAATGAGTTTTTTTGGGCACTTGATTGACTTTTCAAATTTTTTGTAGTGTAGAAAGGTTGAAAAGTCAATTTTTTGTAGGCAAAAAAATGGCTACCGAACATGGCCAAATTGAACTATTCGTTTATTAAGTACAAATATTAGAGCTCAAATTGTATTTTTCATATTTTAATTTATGGTTCAAAAATAAAGAACACATATTGTATAAATTAAATTTTGTTAGTATTTTTATATTAAAAAATATTATAAAATTGGTTCAATGTCATAAAATTATATACGCCATTTTGCTATTTATTTAACTTAATTTTTATTCAAAATTTTCACATCAACAATTACATATATCTAAAGCGCAATAATTTTATATTTTTATTTTATGAAAATTTAATTGACTTTACTATAGTGATATATTTAATATACTAAATTAAATATTATTTAATAAATATATCTAACATAATTGCCCATTTTACAAATGTTAAGAATCCAATTGTAATTTTTTTAATTAAAACTAAGAGTATTTTTATATTTTTTATCAAATAAAGAAAAATAGCTCGTCAAAACACATAAATTAAGAATTAATATGATAAAAAACAAAGGATAAGGATAATTTCTGCACTAAGGATAAAGGTTAAAGACCATTTGCGCAAATTCCCCATTTTCAAATGTGCGTCAACTAATCCCGGGGTCTCTCTACTGGCCGTGATAAAAAAAACAAGGTCAAGGACAATTTCTGCACTAAGGATAAAGATTAGGGACCATTTGAACCAATTTCCCATTTTCAAATGTGCGTCAACTAATTTTAAAGCTGACGACCTGACGTACGATGATGATGATTTTTATTTTGGGTAAATTTCAAATTTAGTCCCCAATATTTGACCAATGCACAGTGCCAAACTAATTTTTTGTCCGATTTTCGTTCCCAAACTTTGAGAAATTAGCAAAATCAGTCAGACAGACGTTTTTGATAAAAAAAAATCTGTTGAAACTGATAAAAAATAAAATATAGAAATAAGAAAAGAGAAAAGACAAGACAAAAAGAACAAATAAAATAAAAAAAGTAATTAACCAAAAAAAAAAAAAGGAAAAGAAAGAAAAGATTTCTCCCACTCCCATCACATCACCCATCACCCATCACCAATTGAATAAATTTTTGGATGGTACCGTCAGTACTCAGTAGGGACTGATTTGGATAATTTCTCAAAGGTTGTGGACAAAAACCGGCCAAAAAAATAGTTAGGGACAAGATAGCTACTTTATCCAAAAGTTAGAGACTAAATTTGAAACTTTCCCTTTTAATTTAGGGTTTTTGTTCCGGAACTCAAACCGACGCTACACGCAACTTAATTACCAATAATTATTTCAAGTCCGATGGGCCTCCTCCTCATCTGATTCTGCTCTATAAATCACACTTGACGCCTCTTATCCACCTGTTTTTGCAGATGCTGAGAGACGGCTATCCTCTTTCATTTTCTCTACAAATTCTGCTATATCTATCAAACTCATTAACCTCGATATTTTTTGCAATTTAATACGGATTGGATTGCCACAACTTTCCGACAGATCTCGATACAAATTTCAGTTTAATAACTTAGAAATTTCCGATAAAATAAATGGTTAATCAGGAAAAGAAACAATCCTCAAACGATCGCCATATAGACGATGAAGATCGCGCAGATCAAATTTCTAACGGGGAGGGTTCATTTAACGGCTTATCGAGCAGTGATGGGACCTCAACGAGTGAGAATCCTTCGATTACTGGGAGATTGATGGATATTCTCGTCGACGACGGGGATGGGGATCTGCTGCTGCAACGGAGCCATCGGGAGGATGAGGTTTTGCAGTGGCTACAGGCCCTGGATGTGCATGTCATGGGGGCATGCCGTGCGGACGAGAGGTTGAAGCCTTTGCTGAAGCTCAATGTCTCCACTGGCGCAGCTGAGGATCACCTGCTGGCTCATCTTAGTCAGGTATATACGCTTGCGTGTACACTGTATGTGCTCTATTTGCTGTTTCAGAATTGCGAAACTTGCCTTGAAATTTGTGGAAGGTGATATTAAATTCAATGGAAGTTGTTTTAATTGCATTTCAAAGCCCGTATACTAAATTTGTAGTTTTCTCAATCATTATGATTTTGTGTATATGTTTAATTGTGTCATTTTTCCGGTTCGAGTGGAACTCTGTATTGAAGTCCTGTAAATTGTTTGGTTAAACTGTATTCTCATGTCTTTCTGTTCAAGATTCTCTAGAGAACTGTGTGCTTGATATGTTTTATTTGTTGAGTTATTTTGCATGGAAAGATGAATTTGATATGATATAGCCTTGTTTTTCTGACTTTTGGTAGATACCAACTCTTCTGTTATATGTCTGTGCTACTTATATTACTTGATTTTTTACATTGTTCATTGAACTGAATTCTTAACTATTGTTCATTGAACAGCACTTTGAACCTTCAGAAGTTGGTATACTAGCCATGTGCTTGTGTGTACCTCTTGTTTCTATTCGTGTTGGGAAGGTTAACAAGCAAGGGACCCGCTTGTGTCCTACATCTATAAGGTAGTTGCAACCCCAGAACTCTGTTAGTTACATTTTTATGGCTGCATGCATCAAAATAATTTGATCTTCATTCTTTGAGGTGTCTGCAAGTAGTTTTCATTTTTAGTTTTTGTTTGTGTTATCTGGACTGCTTAGGGCACAGATGGTTTTAGGAAGAAGGGAACAGATAAAATTAAAAGAAATAAGTAGGGAATGTCTCATTAGGTACGCATTTGGGCAAGGAAAAAAATATTATTCTGTTGTTGATCTTTCAGAGAATATAATAGGGAAAACATTGAGGTGTTGATAAGTAATCAGCGTTTAGCTTCATATTCCAAATAATTTGGTGAAAAGTGCATGGAAGTGGAGATGATGAATAAATCAAGCCAGGATTCAACCATGGGCCTATTTTAATTTTTTGTAAGCGTACTTCGACAGTACGAGAACAAATTATATATTTAAAAACAAAACAAATCTAGTCAGAGGGATAGTAAGCCTTGCGCCTCAATATGTGTATAATTAATACAATACATTAACTTAAAAGATGAAAAAGAAAAGATAACAAAAAGGTACAGAAAAATAAACCTGAAAACGTGTACGTTTTGAGGCGAGTACGATCGGGTTTTAATGAGAACAAGACTTGCTGAGTTCCGGTTCCAACTTAATTCAAGTGGTTCTGAAAAAAAGTACTCACACCTCTATACTCTATACAATCCGTTATAGATATTTTCGAGGCTTAAGCATAAAAATGGTAGTGTACTAGTATATTAAGGAGTTGAAGTATCCTCGTCAAATTGATCTCTCTTTTTCAAAAAATGGATAACAAGGTTTTTCCTTTCTTGGCAAAAGTTTGATAATGTTGAATTTTAAATAAATTCTAAAAAGCCCAAAAAAATAAAATAAAATTCAATAATCCAACAATCCGAAAATATTCCACCAACGACAATCCAACAATTTAACAATTCAGTCCAATTAAACAATAATCCAACAAGTTAACAAATTGAGGGTTGAATCGGATTTAGGCTGGAAAATGGAATGGATTAATGTGTCTCAGGTTGCGGGCCTCGGGAGAGGCCGAAGTTGGCTGGGCTAACATCAAATGCGGTTGGCTAAATTGGTTTTGTAGCTGCAATAATATATAGAAAAAGAAAAAATTCCACATTTGATAATGGTTTTGGGCTGGGCAGCCCACCTTTGGATCCGCCCCTGGAATAAATTATAGATGTATAGAATTTGAATATCTTTTGGAGATATTGGAACTATTTATTATTTCATGTTCACATTGGGGATTTTTTAATTAACTCCATAACTTATACCAAACATATTTCAGTACTGAATCTCCACAAATAAAAGTGAATGAAATAATGTGAACCCTAGTACACTAGAAAAGGAGGCGGGTGGAGTGGAAATAGCAGAAGGGAAGATCAATTATTTATTTATTTATTTTTAAATTACACGTTATGTGAGCTATTATCAGTTGATGAATTAAAACCAACTGATTCTTCTTCCTTGCTGGAGAAGCCTTAAGTGCATATGGTGAACATTAATTGGCTTCTATGTTAATGTTGAACAGTATATTTTGATTGCCACTACTGGCAGGTGGTTTGATGCTATCTTATGATGTAAAATTTGTGTTTTATTACGATATTTGTCGTTTTGCAATCTTTATCTTTACCTTTTCATTTTATTCTATTTTATTTTATGGTAATGCATTGTGCCTTCCAGTAAAGGAGAATAGTTTCTATTTTGCATGCAACTGTGTATCTGCATTTGTGTGTAGTGTGTGGATGTTTATTGAATCTGATTTTCATTTTTTGGACGCTAATTATTTTCAACTGGTTTTAATGGGGGATATAATACAATATTTCTCACCTTGTTCAATCTCTCATGAAAAATTACTTCTGTTCCCTCTTCAGTATTTGAAATGTCATTTAGATAATCATTTTTACCTGTTGAGTGACTAATAGTAGTATTGACATATGTTATCAGTTCATCTCTGATCCTAAACTTGTTTAGGGTCCATGTATTGAGAGACGTACATGAATTGCAGAATTATCATAATCATCTCTTGATTGGCACTACATGCTGGATTGTCGTAGACATCTGCATCTTGATTTGCCTGTTCATAGCTAGGAGGTTCGTGTGACTTGTGGAGACACCTGGAAGGTTGGTGTAATAAATATGCTTGCCATATTTGTAACGGATAGAGATCATAGTCTTCTCTTTTATCTGATAGCGAACTGGTATGTTAGTTTGGTGTGCAGTAGTCTGCTTCAATATCATGGTGTCATGGCTTCTTTTTCTATATTAAGTTATGTTCCCAGTTACTGCTTAATGAGTTTGCAATCTATTATAATGTTTGCTGCTTTTATAATGTATGTCATAGAAGTTATTAATTATTGTGAGTGGCACTTCTAATGATGTGAAAGTTGACTGCAACTTCTTATGGTACTAGTCGCTAGTATTGTTGTTGATTGCCTAGATGTTACATAGATCATGTTTGGTTTTATCAAAAGTTATTTTTTCTAGAAAGCAAGAGCTAAGCTTCAAAAGTTTACTTTTACTTACTTTAAAAATAAATAATTCTGTCATCAGTGAAAGTTAGAAATAAGATACTTGTTTTGATAGTAAGTTAAGCAATACTTTAAAAGATGCAACCTTTTTTTTTTTTACTTAAACAAAAGAGAAAAGTAGGGTTTCCAAACATATTTATGGACAAAAAGTTAGTTGAAAGTTACTTTACATTTTTAAACCAAACATACTCTTATATGCTCTAATTAAGACTTACATTCTAGAAATGTAAGTTTTGTTAGTAAAATAGTAACTTACTTTACATTTTTTAATCCAAACATACTCTTATATGAATTAAGACTTACATTCTAGAAATGTAAGTTTTGTTAGTAAAATAGTAACTTCTAAATTTATGTTTGTCAAAATAAGTAACTAAAAGTAAGTTTCACTTACACGTAAGCACAACCAAACATGCTCAAGTGTTGTATTTTACCTTGTTCATGGTAACAATGTTCATCCTTCCAAGTGAAATATCTTTTGAGGTTCAGTTTGTAGTGTGCTTCAGTATCATGGTGTCATGGTTCCCTGTTTCTATTTTAAGTTTTGTTCCCGTTTACTACTTAATAAGTTTGCAATTCCTTATTATGTTCACTTATTTGACAATATATGCCCTAGAGGTTAGTTATTAATCATTATATGGGATACTTCTAACAATCTGAAAATTTAATGCAACTTATGTGGTGCATGTTCCCTGTATCATTGATAATTCCCTAGATGTTACATGGTATTTTAGCTTGATCATGGTAACAATGTTCATCCTTCCAAGTGAAATATCTTTTGACTTGTAGGTAATTTCGGCGTATACTATTATGATCTCTGAATTAAGAAGTAAAGGTAGCTTCACGCTCCTATGTTGATAATTTACATCATATTTTACTTTACCTGAGTTATGTAATCTGCTTACGTGTAGAACTTTTGTCTTCTATTGAGGATCGAGGTCCATTGTGTAACTTGTTTTGAACATGCTCTAATATAGTTCTTTGTTCAACTCACTAACTCTTCCTATATTAGTTACCTTTTGGGCTCTTATCACATGGAGATGACTGCTCTCTTTTGTTAGACAATGTATAATTTACTTGCTATACATTTGGAATAATACGATAATTAGCTTTTATAAGTTCCTTTTGTAATAGTAAATTTATTTGTAAAGGCTTAAGCTCCATAAAATTTGCCTCTCCATCCATTCTTTTTGTTGCTTTCATGTGGACAAATGAATGCAACAGGAATTTGTTCCGCAAACATTTAACTATCGCGTAGATTATATTATAGGCTTCAGAACATGCAGTTCTCTTAGCTTGCATGTTAATTTGATGCATGAGGGAGTAATGGAAATAGGAGGAGAGAAAAACCAAGGTTTACAAACTAGTATAACTTATTACTAATTCATTATGTAGTGATGTTGGTTTGACACCCTACTGTTTACTAGACATATTTAAAATTCCATTAAAAATGCATTCAGTTATTTGGTACCTACATATATCTAGTTAATGTCTGCTTAATCTTTTTAGACGATATGGTTCCTTGCCTTGTGACCAAAAAGTGGCTTACCATCTAGTTACTAATTTGGGATGAAACCAAGGGACAATGCAGATCTCAAGTAAGAACAAATTTTTGGGGAGGTTGGAGAGCAGAGGGAGCAACTAGTACTCTAAATATAGCATAACGTATTCTTGGCATTGATTCATTTTGGGTAATTGTTTTTCGGGAGTTGGATCTCTGGAAGATGCAATCGTACATGATTCCACTTGACTCTAAATTTTGTGATCTTGTTGAATAATAAAAAATAACGAGGGGTAAGCAAATAAGAGAAAAAGAACTTACTTTATCAAAGCCAGTGCCTCTAATGTGCTACACTTCAATATTCATGCATCATCTAGAAAGTGGAATATATAGGTTTCTATGACTTTGTATTTTTGGAGATTTTTCTGATAATTTTATGCATCATTAGCCTGGACTGTTATTCAAGGATGTGCATATACTGCAATGAATAAGATATTTTTTCATTTGATTGAATTTAGTCCCATATATTTAAGGTTTTAAGTACTTTCTAAACCTAGTTGTTTCTTTACTTTCAACAGAGGGAATTTAAATCTCACTCTTTTGCCTACTTCTAACTTGCGCATCTCGTTCAATGGAGACGATGGTTGTGTGGAGAGGCTTGCAACAATAAGCACTGGGGCTCAATGCCCTGCTGTAGAAATTGAAGAAATGTCAGCAGACAAGTCTGGACGTTCTTTCTTAGTAAAGAACCCAGTTGGTGAGATTTCTTATTTTTGGTGCTCTGAAAAGTCTAAGCTTCTGGGCAGTGAATTGCTCAGAAAGGTAAGACCAGTTAAATAAGTTATTTCACGCTCACTTATTTTTACAGCGAATTACTAATGTCTTTGTTTTCTTGCCTGGCATAGATGAAGAATTTACTTACAGAAAGGCCTTCATTGGCTGAATTAACCGGAATTAGTGAGTCACGCCTCGACTGTTTTGCGATTCACCTTCGAGCTTATCTTTCTGGGTCAGTGATGAATAGTACTCAAGCTAGTCGTGTTTTGTCGGCTACCCCTTCTCCAGATAACTCAGTTGATTCTTCGCAATTGTCATTCACATCTCCGAAGACTTCACATTTCCGGCACAATGGTGGTCAAGTATCAAAGACAAACCTAATGTACCAGGGTAGTCTTAGTCCCAGGTCAAGTTCTTTTAAAGAAGGTCTGCCAAGAAGCTTGTCTTTTTTAAGGAATAAAGAAAAAGTGAGGCGACGCGGGGAGATTTATTTTTCAGGTGTTGACAGCCTAAATGTTGCTTCACCAAATCGTGCAGATCCATCTAGTTTGAATTGCTCGGAGGAGGACAGGTTTTCTGAAACAACTGGAACTGGCGTGTTTCCTCCATTGAGTTTTCTGGACGTACTTGAGAAATCCACTGACCTGTACCTTTCAGGCCCAGAAGCTCGAGTTTCTGCATACCTTTCAGGCCCAGAAGCTCAAGATTCTGCATCAGGTTCATCTCGTTTCTCTCCTCACTATTGCTGGTGTCCTCCTGTAGCATCAACTCTGCAATATTCTATTGGAACACCACAGCTGCCCATTGCAATTACTGAATCAGTATCTCTACCTCCACTTTCTTCTTTTCTATCAACCACCAGGCCTTTGAAACCATCCGAGCCCCCTGTAGATTTTCCTCCTCTCCTGCCAGAGCCTTTGGTGAGGTTACCATTGACCATGCCCACGTCACAGCAGATCCCAACGTTTACACCTCTGATATGTGATCCCATTGTCCATATTCCAGTTATTGATGTTTGCTCCTCCATTCAAGGGTACTTGGTTAGTGCAGGTCCTGCTATATCGACCGTGATTTCACCCTTCAACCCAAGTCTTGTGGAACCCCTTATTCCAGATGCAGAATCAGTGGTCGAAAAAGGTGCGAGGGAGACGCTTCGCATGCTCATCAGCAGCTCGAACCAGCCCAACCCGCAGCTTCTTGATGTGTTGCCTTCTGTCCTCGCCAGCAGCAATGATAAGAACATCCTTGCCCTTGGAAGTAGGGGTCTTTATAGTGGAACCAGAGATGTTGGTGCTATCAGCAATAACATGACAACTGTGGGGTTGGCCTCGGTGTCTGGGAAATCAATGGGAGGTAGTATTGGCAAAAGATATGTTAGAAGAGATGATTTGGGCTATCAAAATGAGAAGACTAGTGGTTCTGGTCTATCAAGTTCTGATGATTGTTGTTCAAACTCGAGAAACGAATGAACAGATTGATTGATACTATTGGTTTTTACAGTCTGTAGATTCAGTTTTGTTATAGATGTGTAGATATTTGGCTGTAGCTTTGATGCCAATAATGGTTTTTAGTCTCAAACCCATGGCTCCTGTGGTTCTCCTTTTTTCTGCCCTCGAATGAGAAGGAAAAATATGTTCCTTTTTTGTTTAGTGTTTTCTTTGTGATTCTGTATGCTTGTGCAGCCGCGCTTGTATGAACTAATGGGCTTTTGAAAGGGTTTTTAGCCAGTTTAAGGAACAAACATATTTAATTAAGATGTTAATGACTTGATTAATTATCTATGAAATGAAGTGATTATATTATATTAAACTAGTTGGGCGGAAGCATGATAGGATCCCACTTGTGTTCATATTTTCTCATGCTACTTTGATATGATAGGTAGAATGTGTTTGTTTCATTTGTGCAGTTAAAAACGGGATATGTCGTTTGGGAGCCCTTTCATGTGCTGTAGAAAGTGATTTCCTCAAGTCTGCATTGGTCTTTTCAGTTGTTCATCAGCTATCTGATACAATATCATGCCAATTGAGCAAGCAATGTAAGTTCTTTTCAAATCTCTCTTGAATGCATAGGTTTATGAAGAACAACTCTTTAACCTCGGAACATAAAATTTTCTTTATACTAAAATGAAGTTGCATTGATGAGATGTATAGTTTCTATTTCTTATAATAAGGAACAAACTACATGTTCATAAACATTTTATGCAAGGACCAGGTAATTTTTAATAAGATCCAAAATAGTATCAGAAGAAAAGTGAAAACATAATTTTACGGTAGTTCTCCAATATAGATAAATACCTTATATCAGGTATTATTTATTAATTTGAATATACTCCAGCAAGCTATGAACACTCCTCCATAAATGTTTCCACATTCTCGTTCTAAAGGGAAAAGAGAAGGGTGGAAAATAACAAAGTAATGAATTTAGAAGTGAGAGAAAAAGAAAACAAGTTCTTATGCAACTTGAAGAAAAGTTGGCTCTTATGAAAATGTTGCACAAAGTTGATATTTAGCTCATTTTTCACTGCAACTTTCCTTTTCTTTTTCGTTTTGGCGATAATTATACATGCAAAGTGACCAAAGTGACCAGGGAAGGCACTAAGCATTATTAATGATAGTGAATCCAAACAGTATTAACATGCACTAGAGTTTTAATTCCATTTGTAGATTGTCAATCCATTTACTCCCATAATTATGTCCTTGTTGCTACTACCTCTTTTTTTTTATTTAAATTAATTTAAGTAAAACTTCTTTGTTTTGAATGCCAATGTTTCATGAACTGCAGATACTAAACTGTAGTGTTTAATTTCATTTTAAGTAAACAACTGAATGAAAGGAGTTTGATGAATGAGTAGAAATTAACTGCCTGATATCATGAAAGCTTGACTACTTTTCCTGTCTTTACAATCCTATTTTGAAGAACAAAATTTTCATATCAAGGAGATATATAGTTTAAATATTTCAATTCTTCCCTTTTAGCCTCGCCCTACAATTTTCTTTGGCAAACAGAATTTTCGCGGACTACACTCGTTACCATATTACCATATCATCATATATTATTTGTGTAGCGCAGCAAATTTGTTTGGGGTGCAATCTTATGCTTTCAGTACGCTTCTTCTATTAGCATATTCATGCAAATCTTATATTAAGGATTAAATTCTGTCAAAAACAATTATAGAAACATTAAAAAGAGCCCGCTTAGATATTTTGGTTTAACTCAAAATCTTTTTCTGCCTGCGCGAAAGGCCAGATGCAATTTGGACACTGTCACATCAAGAATACTAAATCTCTACAGAGTTAAATCCTTTCAACCTCTGCTTGACTTTTAATTGGGCAGCAACTGAATCAGTATCTCAAAAAACTATGATATCTCTCAAGACTTCTGATAGAAGACGTATTGAAATATGCCACCACTGACCATTTAATTCAAAAAGATGTTATATATGATGAGAATATAGAAGACTCCAATCAAGAAAAAGTAACAGAAACACTAGCCAAAATATCAATGTTAGGTGGATCTTTAGTTGCTTACGATGGATTAAAGCAGAAGATGCTTTGATTAGTGGAATACACACTCAGCCTACACAAAGTGATAGTGATCAACCTCAGTCATATTCACTTATTTCAATAGGTTTAACTAATTAAACTATGGCGGCTAGGTTCACCGAAAAGAATAAGATATCAGATATATAATCTGGAATTTCCCACACTTGTCAGCTGATTTGGCCACAAATATCAAATGGCGAAAAAAGCTTACGCGGTTAGAATGAAAAATACAGAGAATTCGGACTAATCTTGAAAAGCCCATAAGATGTTGAGAACAAAATATTATTGTCCCTTCATTGAGACATCATTTAGACGTAATCTTCAAAATTTAAATAAATAAATGTTTCCCCTCGGTTCACAGAATCAATAGAAAGGGAAATTAAACTCCTATTTAAGTTTCTGAATCATGAACCGTTGATCACTTGCCATGGTACAGACTAAAGAGTGGTGATAATAAGGAATTTAGACACAACTGTATTAACTTGAACAATTAGAGTTATACAGAATGGTTCAACAGTTTTTAGCCAGAGAAGATTGCGATGATCCTATAGCATATATTAAATGGTCACAAAAAGCAAATACAACAGGACATAGCTACTTAACTATGATTGAGCTTAAAATCCACAATTGGCATGCATTTTAATCTAGTATCCTGAACAGATATTGCTCCCAGCTCTTCCATGAAATCTTGCCATATCTTGTGGATATGCAATGGAGTCGAAAACCATTAAAGCGCTATCATTTTTATTATTCCAATCAAGTAATTTATCTGGAGTGGCAGTTGAATTGGGTGTTTTATCAAATGATTCTGACCAAGTTGTGATATCATGGATGCTGGGCCTCCTCTTATCTTTGCCTCCAGGAAGCTGTCTTAGAAAGTATTTTTGAGCATGGCTTGCAACTTGAGTAGGTGTTTTGGAGATGACAAAATTTCGAGATATATTTCTCCAGTCACCTTTTCCGTGTCTTTCAAGTCCCAACAGAAAACGCCTAAGCAGAAAAACAGATGACTAAATAGTGTTATCGAATTGGAATTATTCAATCTAGCCAAAGAAGAATAATGTTATGATAATTGAAAATTAACCTGTGTTCCTCCTCTGTCCAAGGTACACCTTTCTTTCTTTCTTGATCGTAAGACCTGCCTCTCTTCCTATAAGCATCAAAATCGCTATTTTCTCCCAATTTGAATGTGAAAGAAGCAGCCAAGTATCCTGGAATCGGAACCAAACCAGCTTCAATATCACTAATATCTGCCACCAGTTTCCTGTACTGGTTTATCACATCAATAACTGATTTACCCGGGATCATGTCTGCCACCTTATGCCATCTGTAGGGAGTTTTCTCATCAAAAACTGCAATAGCACGCTCAAAATTTTTGTTCTCTTCTCTTGTCCATATTGTGCTTTTCCTTTGTTGCATCAACCAACTCAAGGTTTCCATACCTAAAATGCCTAAACCACTCTTCCAAAACCTCAATACACTAGAATTTGACAGTCTTGAATGTGAAGGGAGCCGAGATAAGTGGGGTATGGTGATAAAAAGTCAAGTTTTGTACAGTGATATGAAACTCATTGAAATCGAATAAGAATACTACTTTTTTCCAAATGGCAAAGGTTAAAGAATATAGAAAAGACTACTGCAAAGAAATACAACTATACAAGCAAAGCCAGATCAAGACATTGAATTTAAAAGTAACCTGTGTAATTTTGTGACTAAGGCAGTACAACAACTCTACTAGAAATAATCTGGTAAATGATTATGAGTTATGAAATCAATATTATTGAGTAGAATGAAGAAGATAGAATGAGACATAATAAAGCAAAGGTTCCCGGCTGCTATGCAAGTTGCAAAGTTGTTCACTTTTTTTTGTGTCAGCGGAGTAGATTATGAGGCTAATCTGATACAAAAGTTGGAAAGATTTGGCACAGCACTATTACTATGCTAATGCTCATTTTACCACTTTTGATATAAAGTGACTTTGCACTTTGCATTATTCTATCATTTTTCATAACAATCCAGACATGTACTTCTATTATTATCGCCAATAATTACCAGTTTCTATCCATAAGAAAAATTATACAAATTA
This sequence comes from Forsythia suspensa, assembly GCA_023638005.1. NCBI lineage: Eukaryota > Viridiplantae > Streptophyta > Magnoliopsida > Lamiales > Oleaceae > Forsythia > Forsythia suspensa. Next base: position 28,407,845 of record CM042674.1, on the reverse strand, counting down.
GCCAAATAACCATAAATTTAATCAAAAGTATTTTTGCTCTTTAAGATGCTTTTGGGCTTCAAAAAAACCTTTTCAAACACATTATAAGTCTTTGTTTGGTTTTGCTTAAAATTTTGCTAAATAGTTGAAGTTAAAGTTAAAAATTAAATTTAATTACAGGCCCACAATTTTTAGCAATTTTTCAACACACATTTCATCAACTTTTATCAAAATTTGGTAAAAATTATTTTTTAGCGAAACCAAAACGGGCACTAAATTATGTGGACTAAATGCGATATGATGTGAAAAGCATGCAGGAGAGAAGCTCTTATCAAATTGCAGGCTGTAGAAACTGCTGAAGCTATACAGATCCTTTCGTAATTCTATCTTAAAGGAGGAGTTAGAATTCTACTTATGTAAGGAGTTGCAATCCTAATTTCACGGGAACAAGGGCCTGTCTGTTTTATATAATAAGGCACATTCCATAACACACGATATAATTACAAGATTTGCTTCTTATATAAGCTTAAAAAGGAAAATCTTAAGTTACCAATTTCCATAACATCTCTTGGAATAATAGAGTTCCAAATTAAACCAGCAACAAGATTTTATTTCCATATACCAACTAATAATAGGGCTCTCTCTTGCACCGTGTCTCAGGCTACTCCGTCAAGAAATCACATATTATATAAATAGTCCCACGTTGGAGAATAATGTTTGACAAAAAAAGATTTGCAGGAGAATTAAAAAGGAAGAGATCAGTGATGGTAGAAGAAGAACACGAGTGTTATCTAAGTCTTAAGCTCTTCTCGGCTGAAGACATTGATAGAGCCACAATGAATCCCAATGGCGAGATGAGGAGATATCGAGCCCTTATATGGGTACGTCACATGGATGAAAATTATACTACACCGATTGCATCAGGGTTACCCAATCCATCTTGGGATAGTTCTTGTATCATACCTTTAGGGATTTATGAACCCTTTAAGTATTTTTTGCACGTTGAGGTATATAGAATGTGCTCCAAATCAGATCCTGGATCTTCCACTGGCATTGCTTTGGTTGGAAAAACTCGAATTCCTTTGCCTAAACTTGGTCATAAAATTTGTGGGCGCTTTGGACTTGTTAGGCCAAACGATGCTGCCAGCTCAAGCTCAGGCTCGGACTTAGGGTGTATAGCCGAAGGACACATCATTCTCAACATGGAAACCAAGATATTTTTTTAATTTTTGATAACAATTAATTACTTGTATCTTTCTTCTATTTTCCTCCTTGATGGAACTTTTTTATGCTTTGTTTTTTCAATATACATTTTTCTAGTTATTCAAAGTTTTTTTTTTTATTATTATTATTATTTATTTGATGTTCAATACATATTCAGACCTTGTTATCATCTTAGGCCTAATTTTACTTGGTTGTACCTCACTTTTAATTATTGCTTTATAAACTATTTGACCCAAAAATTTGTCTTGGCAGCATGATATTTTTTGACAATTCTTGGTCAAATAAACTATTTTATAAATTCTACCAAACGGGCTCATACTTATATTAGCTAGCTCGCAATCATTATAATACTTCATCGAACCAGTTATATGTCATTATTGTACACAAAGTTTAGGGTTCCTTCATATGAATAGATTAACGTAATTCGTTTATCACTTTTGTATATTTCTTAGTTCGTACTCAAAAAAAGAAATAAAAATAATTTCATCTTTGCATCCAGCCCCTACCCCTTAAAAATAGAGCGAAAAAGAAAGGGTTTTGGTTTTTCTTCTTTGCATCCAGTTTCTCATGAAATTAGTTTATGTTAAGTTTGTTTGAAATTTCTCTCTTTGATGTAATATTCAAGATATGAGTTTCTGTTTTGATGGTGTTCATTCTTTGATTGGTGTTTGTGCTCGGAAAAAGGTGTGTAAGACATATTTTTTATTTATTAAATTAGCTTTTTAAATTTATTTAATTGATTTTTAATGTTGAAATAGTGATTGAAGAATTCATTCGGTGAAATTTATATTGGCAAGTTAAAAAATAGTTAAGTTAGTACGTTTATGAGTAAGTTCAGACACAATCTTTGTTTTAATGAGTACATGTGGACATTCGAACGTAATAACGAACTGGACTAACTTGGTCAGAATTTTTTATTTTCGAGTCTAAATTTATTTCTTTATTAACCTTGATATATAAACGTGATTTAATGGTAAAAAATAAGTATATTTTGTTTATATATCAACATCTCTTAATATCTTTATGAATTTATTAGGGAATGAGACTTTATCGAATTCAAGTTTAATTGGATTTTCTTTATTGGCTCTCCCATCAATTCAAAGATATTTAGGAGTATCTTTTGCAGTCTACATTAATAATTCTTATATTTCTCATTAAAGTATACTTTTGGCAAGAATTCAATTTTATTGATTGTATTTTCTTTTAACTAGGGTATGATACTAAGAAAATTGATCTTGGCTTGAACTCTTAAACAAATTGAACACACTTCTTATAGTAAAAAATAAAATAGAGAGTGACGGCTGAAGCAAGAAGAAACAGAGGAGCAAGTTCTTGGCTGTGATTTTCTTATTTATTTATTTATTACTCTAATGAGTATTGATTTTGTTGCGAAAATAGATTCACTGGAGAGATGACATTTCGGTGTGAAAATAATAAGAACTTGTATCATGTTCATTATAGTAAATTATTTATCCGTAGCATGAAAATCCGAAAGTGAATGTTTTCCTTCGAGTTTACCATAGCACGTTCAAACTTCTTGTTCTCGTCTCTTGTCCATATTGTGCTTTTTCTTTGTTGCATCAACCAACTCAAGGTTTCCATACCTAAAATGCCTAAACCACTCTTCCAAAGTGACACCGGAAACAAAGGGGAGAATATTAGGAGATAATACTCGAACACACACACAATAATCGACTCGCCACACAAAGGAATTCACCTAAGGGATAAGAGTAAAGAACAAGAAGAAATCCTTCTTCTTAACAAGCCAAAGGCTAAAACATTTATATCTCAATTCAAGTCTCCTCTTTACTGCAGAGAACACAAAATACTTATAGGTTAGAACAACCCTCTAACCATAGGTCTTCCCAAAAACAACATTAATAACCAAAGCCTAGGAAATGAGAAGAACTTGACTAATAACAAGGTAGACTTATTAAAAAAATAAAAGACATTAATTAACATTGAAAATACTGGAAATGACCTGAAGAGTTCTTCAATAACACTGATTCTCGTAGGTGTTGATTCTCGAGACAGTCCCTGCACTATTGTTACGAAAATGTCCATATCTCAACGTAGAAAAATCGAAATTGCGAACCTTTTTTTTGTATGAAATTAGACTCATAATCCTTTCCAACCATATAAAATTTATGAGCTGAATGTTTCTGAAAGAAAACAGTTTATTCAATGAAGTTGACTGAATTACGAACGGATGCCCGTGTCACAAAGCCTCAATGCACTAGAATTTGACGGTCTGGAATGTGAAGGGAGCCGAGATAAGTGGGGTATGGTGATAAAAAGTCAAGTTTTGTACAGTGATATGAAACTCATTGAAATCGAATAAGAATACTACCTTTTTTCAAATGGCATAGATTAAAGAATATGGAAAAAACTAACAGTACTCCACAGAAATACGAGTAAAGCCAGATCAAGACATTGAATTTAAAAGTAACCTGTGTAATTTTGTGACTAAGGCAGTACAACAACTCTACTAGAAATAATCTGGTAAACGATTATGGGTTGAAATCATGAAATCAAGTGTCTGGCAAAGGTGCTATGCAAGTTGCAAAGTTATTCACCTTTTTTTTTTTTTTTGTGTGTGTCAGCAGAGCAGATTATGAGGCTAAAAGTTGAAAAGATGGGCACAGTACTATTACTATGCTAATGCTCATTTTTAATATCAAAAGTGATTTTGCACTTTGTATTATTATATAATTTTTCATAATAATCCAAACATGTACTTCTATCACATTTTACTAAACAAAGAATTTAAAACATAACCATTTAGGAAATTTCAAAAATGACCAAATTCGTTAAAAAAAAAAAAAATTTCAATATTGTTCTTATGTGCATGATTGCAAATACTTGTTTCTTTCTTTTATAAAAATTTTTATATGATAGAATTTGTAGTCCCAAATAATAATTTCTCACGAAAAATTGCAGCATATTGTTCCCAGCCTAATGACTTTGTTCAAGTCTATGATCTTTGAATATTGGCATTTAAGTGTACACCTTTTACTTTAGGAATTTGGTATAAATGGATTCTAACCTGTTGTGTCTGTGCGATTCTGATCGCTAACATAATTAATTATTTTTTTTTTGACATGGACAGAAATTTGGTCGGAGGTTTGATTTTCATCCTTTTTTTCTTAATGTTGCATGGATCATTCATAGGAAAACTAAGATTAATATTATTTCGGACCTTTTTGTTGTAATATGATCCAAATTAGTGTTGGAAGCCCACTGTGATGAATGGCCCAAATCGATGATTACCCACAATGAGGAAAAGCCCAAGAGGATTGTGCCCGTAAGTGATGGCCCATGTCCGATGAAACACGCTTATGATTAATCTTTGAAAATGCGAGGCCCGAAGTTGAAGTCGCCGGGTTGCTTGTCATCCGTTGATATTGTGCCTTTGATCTCGGCCGTTGGTCCGCCATTTATATAGGCTCATCCATCGGACTTAGGGCAACACTCTGACGAGTCTGCGACCTTGCCGAAAAATATTGTGATTTCTACTTGCTTCTTGATTTGGTCTCAGTGTCTACTGTGAAATATTGTGAAATATCTAATATCTGTAAACTGTTCTGTTTGTACATCCTGTTGTCTTAAGTGTAACTCCCTCCCTTGAGGCTTTCTTGATCCCCCCTTGACCTGAGAACTTGATTCTCACGGAATCCTGGGGTGGTCTTGATTATAGGCCTCTCCCAAACACTGTGTGCAAGAACCTGCTTGTGCTTGTATCTGGAAACTTGCGTGTGCTTATATCTGATTTATGATCCTATTTTTCCTTGCCTTAGAATAAAATACCCCCTTTCTTGTTATCTATTGTTGTTTGTAACCTTTGTGGTAAAATTGTTCCAAATGGCCACCTCAAGTTTTCATTTAGATCAATTTAATGGAAAAGGAGATTTTGCTATTTGGCAACAAAAATGAAGGGCATTTTAGTTCAAAGAAAAAGTGTCCAAGGCCATAAATAAAACTTATCCTCGATTCTATGTCGATGATCAAAAGTCGGAGGTCGATGAGTTAGCCTATACCTCTATCATACTTCACTTATCCGATTACGTGTTAAGAAAAATTGGTACCCTTGATGATGCTCAATCTTTATGGGAAACCCTTGAATCAACTTATCTTGAAAAATCCTTCCAAATAAATTGTTTTTGTTGGAAAATTTTTTAGCTTTAAAATAGATCCTCAAGGATCTTGATGAAAATTTTGACATTTTCAATAAGTTGATCCAAGATATTAAGAATCGTGGTGATAAAGGTATTGATGAGTACAAAGCTATTATCTTACTGAACTCAATACCTGAAGCCTATAAAGATGTTAAAAGTGCCATCAAATATGGTAGGGATGATCTGACTGTTGATATGATCATGAATGCTCTAAGAAGTAAAAGTCATGAGTTAAAAACTGATAAGGAAACCAGAAGTAATGGTGAAGGGTTGTATGTTAGAGGCAGATCTCAGCATAGACAGTCAAATAATCAGGAAAGTAATAATTCTAATGGCCAAGGTCACAAAAAGAAAGGCAAGGGTAAGTCTAGATCTAAATCAAAGGTAAAAGGGAGAAAATGTTATAATTGTGGTAAGTTGGGGCATTATATTAAAGATTGTTATAAATTAAATAACAATTCTCAGAAAAATAAAGCCCACGAACAAAGTAATGTTGCTACCACAAGTTCGACACTCTTGGTGAATTATATGTGGTCTTTGATAAAAGGAGCCCGATATCTATGTGAATTACGTGTCTCCAACTTGTAAATTTGATGAATGGTCATTGATTACGGATGTACATTTCATATGACACCCAAACTTGATATATTCTGTACCTACTCTAAAGTGAACTCGGTAGTGTTGTTATGGGTAATGATGTTGCATGTAAAGTCCATGGAATAGGAAATATAAAGTCAAGTTTGATCTTGGTTTTGTTTATACTCTTGAAAATGTGAGACATATTCTGACTTGTCCAAAATCGATTTCCATTGGCACCTTAGAAGATTCTAATTTTGTTGGAAAATTTGGTGATGGTACATTTAAAATATCTAAAGGTGCTCTTCTTGCTATCAAAGGATATAAAAGAAATGGCTTGTATTTTACTCAATGAAAAAATCTTCTTCTTGTTACTGCATGTGACTAATCCTGTCAATATTGATTCAATCGATCTTTGGCATAAAAGACTAGCTTACCTTAGTAATAAGGGGCTAAGTATTTTACAAAATCAAGGTGTTTTGGAAAGATAAAATCTCTAATATTCCTTTCATGAAACTTGCATTATGGGAAAACAACATAGAGTTCAATTTTACGATAAACTTACATAAATTTTCCTCCATACTTGATTATGTGCACTCTGATTTATGGGGTCCATCTAGCACACCTACACATGGAGGGAACAGATATTTTCTGTCTATAATTGATGATTTTTCTAGAAAAGTGTGGATCTATTTGTTGAAAAATAAATCTGATGTGTTTGATAAGTTCAAAACCTGGAAATCTCTTCTTGAAAATCAAACTGGAAAATCTGTTAGGTGTTTAAGGACAGACAATGGCCTTGAATTTTGTAATAAGGCTTTTGATGATTTTTGTAATCAATGTGGTATTAAGAGGCACAAAACTGTCCCCTACTCCCCTCAGCAAAATGGTGTTGCTGAGAGGATGAATGAACCCTCCGGAAAGAGTTAGATGCATGTTAACTAGTTACGGTCTATCTAAACCTTTACGGGGTGAGGTATTGTTATTCTTGCATGTTATCTGGTAAATAGGTCTCCTTCACGCTTTTAAATGGTAAGACTCACGAAGAGGGTTGGCATGGTAAGCCACTGACTATTCCAATCTTAGAACTTTTGGATGTCTTTGCTTACTCCCATCTAAAAGATGATAAGCTTGAACCCGGATCTCAAAAGTGTGTGTTCTTAGGTTATCTGAAGGAACAAAAGGGTATAGATTATGGGTTAGGAGTGCGGGAGGTTTCAAAACTCACATGTCGATGAGAGATGTTATTTTTAAGGAAAATGAAATGCCTTGTTTGAAACACTCTCTTGAGAGTAGTGATGCAAGTAACCCCACTAATCTGAGATGTTGAGGTGGAGCCCGATAATGTAGTTATTACTCCTCTTGATCAAAATCCCACGGATGACCCTCAACTTTGTAGCCTCTGGAGATGACTCTAACCTTGTCGATTAGAGATGAAAACTAGATCGAGAATCAAAATTTGGCTTGATGATTACCTTTTAACTAGAGATAGAATTAAAGAACTATTAGAGTCCCTTCTAGATTTTACGATTATGATCTTGCTTTGCTTTAGTGTAAATTCTTTTGATGATTTGAGTAATCATGAACCTAAAACTTTTGATGATGCTATGAATGGAAGTGAATCAGTTAATTGGTGGAATGCAATGAAGGAAGAAATGACTTCTTTGTATAAAAACCAAACCTGGGAGTTGGTTCCCAAACCTCCTCATAAGTCCATTGTGGATTGCGGATGGTCATATAAGGTAAAAAGAAGGTAATAATTCTTCTGACCCACCTAAGTTTAAAGCTAGACTTGTTGCTAAGGGGTTTACTCAAAAGCATGGTGTTGATTATAATGAAATTTTCTCTCCTGTGGTAAAGTATACTACTTTAAGAGTTATGTTTGCTTTAGTTGCTCATTCCAATTTAGAAATGGAACAACTTGATGTTAAAACTGCTTTCCTACATGGTGAATTGGATGAAAATATTTACATGAATCAACCTATTGGCTTTGTTGATAAACACAAGTCTGATTATGTGTGTTTACTGAAGAAATCCCTATATGGTTTGAAGCAATCCCCCAGACAATGGAATAAAAGATTTGACACTTTCATGTTATCTTTAGGTTTTCATAGAAGTGATTTTGATCATTGTCTCTACTTTAAATCTGAACTTCCCAGTAATATTCCTGTGTTTTTACTGCTCTATGTGGATGATATGCTAATTATTAGTTCATGTATTGACTTAATTAGTAATATTAAATCTGCTTTAAGTTCTGAATTTGATATGAAAGATCTTGGCAATGCCAAGAAAATTCTTGGTATGGATATCATTAGAGATAGATCTAATTCTGTTTTATTGCTAAAGCAACAGTCTTATATCTTGAAAATTCTGAAGAAGTTTTCTATGTCTGATTGTAAAGGTGTTTCTGTACCGTTGGCTAACCATTTCATTCTTAGTAAAGACCAATGTCCCCAATCTGTTGAAGAGTTAGAATATATGAATAAAGTGCCTTATTCTAATGTGATTGGGTTACGTAATGTATGCCATGGTTTGTACCGGACACGATATTGCTTATCTTGTCGATTGTGTTAAGTAGATATATGTCTAACCACGGGGAACAACATTGGGAGGCTTTAAAATGGTTCTTGAAGTATCTGAAAATCTTGCGCAAATGTTGGTTTAGTTTTTAAGCATTGTTACGAAGGGATAAAACTCAAAGGGTATGTTGATGCTAATTATGCTAATGATAGGGATAGTAGGAAGTCCACTACTTCATATATGTTTACTCTTTGTAACTCTTGCATAAGTCGGAAGTCTCGATTACAACATATAGTGGCTTTATCCACTCTTGAGTCTGAATATGTTGCTATCACTGAAGCTGTGAAAGAGGCTCTGTGGCTGAAAGGTTTGTTATCTGAATTAGACTTGCTCCATAATCCTGTAGTTGTTTTTTCTGATAGCCAATCTGCTATACAGCTTTGTAAGAATCCTGTGTTTCATGATAGAACAAAACATATGGATGTAAGACTGCATTTCATTAGGGACATAGTGGAAAAGAAATTGATTAGTCTTGATAAGATCCCTACTCAGCATAATCCATCTGATATGGGAACTAAACCATTACCTTTAAACAAGTTTAAATCATGTTTAAGTTTGCTTAATATTGATTCAGGTTGAATGTGTTAAAGATATCTAATCAATAGTTTAGGTAGTATATATGTTAGTTTAGATTATCTTGTTTTTAAATTTGTGTATTTTTCACTAACTTGTTTAAATTTTTTTTTTGCAGGTACTTGAGGCTGTGATATAAGAGAGATTTGAGTCCTTTCTTTTTGCACTTAGGAGTCACATTTGGTTCAAGGTGGAGATTGTTGTAATATGATCCAAATTCGTGTTGGAAGCCCACTGTGATGAATGGCCCAAATCTGATGATTACCCACAATGAGGAAAAGCCCAAGAGGATTGTGCCCAGAAGTGATGGCCCATGTCTGATGAAACACGCTTATGATTAATCTTTGAAAATCGAGAGGCCCGAAGTTGAAGTCGGCTGGTTGCTTGTCATCCGTTGATATTGTGCCTTTGATCTCGGCCCGTTGGTGCGCCATTTATATAGGCTCATCCATCGGACTTAGGGCAACACTCACGAGTCTGCGACCCTTCTTTTCGTCTTCTCGATTTTCTCTTCTTCTCTTCGGTTTCCTTTTCTTTACGGTGAACCTTTGGTTCTCTCCTCGTGTGTGTGAGAAGGATTTGCTACGATGTCGTTCCACGATTCGCTCGTACAGTGTCATGATTAGTTCTCTATCTTTGTTGTGTTAGGGCTTTTCTTGATGTACAGTAAAAAGAGTGTGTAATGGGAAGAACTTAGGTACATTACAGGTGGTGCAGTCAGTAACCTTGAATCTTGAACGTTTGTGATTCTTTATAGTGCAAAGAGAGGCCGTATCTATTTTTATAGAGCCTCAAAGCGGATGTAGGCATCTCCTTGCCGAATCTACTGTTCCTAAGACGGAGACAATCATATCTGGTGTTATTTCTTGTTTTACTTTACATATATTGTTATTTCTTGTTTACGTGATAAAGGTTGTAAGTATGGTATATCTGTGATCTTGAAACCCCAACACTTTTAACTTATATGGAGATGGACACAGTGTCGCTCCATCATGTTGAGGTTGTTGTCAACAACTGATTTTTGTTTGATTTGTTTTACCTTTTTAACGGCGTTAGCTTATGTTGCAGTGGGCATTCTGCCATGTGGCAAAAAGGAAAGTATGTTGTTCCCTTGTTTGAAGCAAGAAATCTGAGGTCGCATGGCTTTTACTTCGCTAACTCTCCCTCAGGCTTGCATGCAGGGAGTTAAAGAACTTCTTCAAGGAAAATCAATTTGTCGTAGGTGAAGGTGGCAAGGCTAGGGTGTAGAATCCCGAATTTTATTATTATTTATTTGTTTAGGACCTAAGTGAAAATATGTTTTAGAATCAATTAGATTATTTTGGGCTAAATAATTAATTGATGAAATTTTGAGTTTTAATATTTCAATATTGGGCTCGTTGGGTAGCTCGTATTTAATTACGATTATTGGTCCAAGAAAAAGAAATTTTAGATAAGCTAAACCTAAGATAAAATAGTTCAAAGTAATCTAAGATTATCTATTTGTATTTATCTTGTTGACCGGGAGAGAGAGAGAGAGAGAGAGAGTTAGTTAGGAATTGTAATCATTATAGAATTCTAGTGAAGTCATCATTTCTAATTAGGTTAAGAATTAGTTACCAACTCTTCATCACCTAAACTAAGTAGCGCCAGATTCGGATGATATTACTTACTACTTGATGAGTTCTAAATCAATTAAATAAACTAAATCCTAGTTTATCTAAACTAAGCTAACAGTAAGCACAATCATATTCTATAAAACCACACCTACGTGAAACCTTTCTCCCACTTTTCCCACGTTGGCCATAAAATTGATATAGTCCAGAAGGTCATTGTGAACTTGTTTTGGCACACTAATATTCGAGGTTTCGCATCAAATTGCTTTCGTGTGTAAATCAGAATTTTCAAGTACAACTCCAAAATTTCAGATTTCTAATTTTAAGGTGAGATATTATGTGCTATAGTTGTTTTCCACTCCTCTCTATATATTATTTTTGCGCATGTAATTACTTTATTTCAGTGCTCCTTCGGGAGAAATCATGAACCAGTTCGATTAAACTCTCGTGTTCGATTAAACATTTGAGTTTCATTTATTTACGGTATTGCATGAATTATTATTGTCATGGTGTAATAATTCACAGATTCAGTTTAGTAAGTTAATTACGTGCTTAATTATAATATTTGGATTGATTGCGGAAATAGCAAGTATCTCACTGAGTATAATTAATTATACTCATCCCTCATTTTAAAAAATTTTCAGGTAAATGATTAATGTGATGGATGCGTGGAGGGTCAGTGGAGTTGTCAAGCCAATGGTCGCCAAATTAAATAATTTTGTTTATGATACTTTAGACGATTAGCGTCATGATTCAAGTTATTTAGCTTTAAATAAATATTTCCTTATTTGTTTACAATTTAACCAATTGATTGACAATTGGGATTTTATTATTTAAATTATTTTTCCGCAATATTTAATGTTTATGAATTTTACTAACTCTCCGAGACTTTAGAAATTTCGGGGCGTTACATAGGGTTCACATTCTTGTGCTTAACCAGGAGGTTCGCCTAACACAAACCTCGTTTTATTAAGCCGTGTATAGCTTCACACTGTCTGAAACAACATTGGCGATGCACACTTGAGACTCATCAAAGTTCAAAGTTGTCTTGGTGACGTGGCTCACATATGAATCGTGGCTTTTTAGTCTTACGTGGCTCGCACATGGCGTCCACATGGGACGAGGTAGTAACAATAATCCCCAAGTCCATGTCTAATATTTATATTGAGTTTAGGACTTGTGATTTTCAAATTCGCTCGATTTTTGTTGACACATTGTCTTTTGCGAGCCTTTATTACTCTGAGCCTAACAGTTGTATTGAGAATGTGATTATGAAATTCACTTGATTTTCTTTGGTAGTGCCTTGTCTCAACGAACCCATATTACTTAGAGAAATTTCTAAAATGCTTTGATGTTATCCTCCCACCTTGCGTGGCAATATGGTAGCAATAGTCTCCCCAAGTTCGAGTATTATATTTATATTGGGTCTAGGACTTAAGATTTTCATAGAATGTGATAAGTTCTGAGTGGTGCACGTTGCACCTACAGGCGCAACAATTAACGATGTGAAGAGACGTTGCCATCATTGCCTTTGCAATAATTGCAGCCTTCATCTCATCTCCCTATATCCAATACCACGTGACCCTCACGTGCACGTGTGGGGTTTGATTCATCCATGCCTCCATTTCAATTTAACCATTTGTGCTCTTTCAGTTTCAAAGGCTTGAACTGAGCTAACAATGAATGATTTATGTCTTTTCTTGAGACTTACTGATTGAAGTTTTCCCACAAAAACCTATAAAAAGTCTTTCTTGCCTCCATTTTAGAATTCTTGCATTCTTCGTACATCAAGTTCTCTTACTTTCTCCAAACTCGAGTGACTTAGAGCAAATTCCTATAGCCTTTGGTGTGGTGATCCTACTAACATTAATACAAGATTAACCATCCACTTTCTTGAAAATAATAACCATAATTCTACACAAGCGTAGATCCAAACGGAGGTTTAAAATTTTTTAGACCGAGTTAAAATATGAAAAAAATAATATTTTCATATAAAAATTGTTTTTCATTTTTTTTCTATACTAAAAAAAAATTGGGCAAAGGGAGACTCCAACAAAGGGAGTACCCATGTATCTGTCCTTTATTCTATTTAATGACCATACATCCCCATGACTCTGTAATATCATGTCACTCCTCAACCTTTCATTTTTCAAAAATTAAAAATAATATCATACATTTTAATATTAAAATATATATCAATACATAACAAGTACTATAGTAAAGAAATAACAACCACAACAAATGTAAATAAATATAAAAGGCAAATTCATCAATCTCAGATGCAATTCACGCACTAAATCTTAAGGGCATAATTTTAAGAAGTGAAATAACCCTAGAATAGTAACCCATTACTTTTGGGTCCTTGTTGATATGTTATTAATCATGCACTAGCACCCTATAGAGTTTTGTTATCAACGAAATGGAAAGAAACATAAAAAAACGGAAAATAAAAAATAAAAAGTCAATGCGTTTCTTATAGATGGAAACTTGTAGCTTAACTCGCGATTAACTTTAATGCTATAAGTGAAAAATAAATGAATTGGCTACGTTAAAATGTATGTATCGTAGTGTGTAGATTCTACCTTTGTTTTCGTCGATAAATTTCACAAGCAGTCGAGGCCTTTGACATTGTAGCCATTAAGGGTTTGTTTGTCACAACTATTGTGAGTAGAACTTTTGGCAGTAAAACTTTCACTAAAAAGTTGTTGATTGTTTTGGTCTTGAATCCAAAAAGTGCTGTAAATATTAAATTGAGTGTTTGGTTGTATAATTATAAAAGTACTTTTGTATAAATTTATATTTATTTGACTAAAATGTTATTAGTTATTATATATCTTATATTTTTTTTTCATATCTTATAATAACTATTAAAATTTATATTATCTTAATTAAATTATGACAACGCACTTATTTTAGTATAACATTGTTGATGTTGGAATCTGTACTATCCACGTGTCAATAGATCTCAAGCCAATCCTCTGTCAGCATATATGTTATCTGCACACTAGGACGGCTGTTAGGCACCAAGATCACCGAAAAAAAAGGTATGACGATCGTTGGTATTTCGACGATCAAGTCAATTGCCGGTATATGTAAGAGATAACAATAAATAGAGAATGTGATTTGGGGTGTGGGAGAGACAAGCTGGCAGAAATTTGAGTAGAGTTTAAGGGTTAGAATAATGCGTACCTTAGAACAACTGGAGATGTCTTATTTATAGCTTCAAAGTTCTAATTGATTTAGAAAAACAATCAATTAGATTAATTAGATCCTTTTTCTTTATGGGATAAGGACTATTGGTTGTCAATGCAATCTCCTAGATTTCAGCCTTTATTTGATTCAATTTTCCTTATCACGTTGCCTAATCTTTAGGGGATTGAGATTTGTTTTCCTTGTGAGGATCTGTGTGCCAATCAAACATAATCTTCCTTTGACTATATCTTCTGGTTATTCTGAAATATCACAATACATGCGGATCTGTGATGGATTTGATTGCGGCAAAGCGCCTAGGGTCAGCCATGAGTGTTGAGGCCCTTTATGGGATTCGCTATAGTTAACTCAAGAATGCCAATGTGTTGATGGGCTTTCACGGCCTTCTGTGGACTTTCGAGGCCTTCGCGAGGCTTTCGCGGGCCTGGATTGGGTATTTGCTGACGTGGAGGCTTTACCAAAATCTGGTAGTAACAAACATATTACTTAATTAATTTATTTAAATCAAACGTATTATGTATAATTTGAAATGAGCTATGTATGCTTGAAGCGATTCTCTCTTCTCATGGGTCACCTACATAAGCCCCATGGCTGTTTTCTTCTTCTGAGCACTGCTAGAGAAGCAGAGGGAAAACTCGATCGTGAAACATATGTATGTGATCAATAAGGCCCGATGTTATATCGAATTTATCGATCAGTTCTTTGAACTTCGAAGGTCGGAACCATCATTACTTCTTCAGTGAACGACTCTTCCTTAATGGAGATTGACCGTCCCTTGTTCTTTCTTCGAGCTTTTGCTTCTTCTACCTTTTGATTCAAAAGACTTTCAAAATTCGAAGTAGGGGTGGGCGTAGGTTGGGTTGGGTCGATTTGGGCCCAACCCAAACCCAATCCAATACTTTCGGTTTGAAGCAAATTCAACCCAAACCCAACCTGTCAATGGGTTAGAACTCGACCAATATTGGATTAGTTTGGGTTGGGTTGGGTTGGCAATTTGGGCCCAATTCACTGAACGTTATTTATTTATTTTAGTTAAAATTTGACATTTCTTATTAGAAAACAGTATATTAACAGAAATTAACCAAGTTTTTCAATTAGAAATATGCATCAATCATCATAGCAAGGCCCTTGTGGTGCCATCAAGCATTCATGAAATATGGTAGCAAAATAATTGGACATTCCACATGAACTTACTAGAACAAAGATTCACTAATAAGTCTGAACTTACTCATGAACGTACTAACTTAACCAACCATGTACTTACCAATATAAATTTCATCGTACAAATCTACTCCAATCTACTATTTCGACATTAAAAATCAATTAAATAAATTAAAAAAAATTTAATAAATTAAAAATATGTCTCACACATCTTTTTTCAAACACAAACACCAATCAAAGAATGAACACCTTGGAAACAGATACTCATATCTTGACTATTACATCAAAGGGAAATTTCAAACAAACTCAACACAAACTAATTTCAAGAGGAACGTTAGAGAAACTGGATGCAAAGAAGAAAAACCAAAACCCTTTCTTTTTCTCTCTATTTTTAAGGGGTAGGGATGGGGTTAGGGGCAAGGATATTTTCAGCAGTGGTGGGTGGTGGTAACGGGGTGCATTGTAGGAGAAGATGAAATTATTATTTATTTTTATTTTGTTTTTTTATTAATATTAAGTACTTTTTAATAGCAATTTGGACAGATTATATTCATAACAACGAGGACGTGAGTACGAAGTAAGAAATATACAAAAGTGATGAACACGTTTAAAAATTATGTTAATTCTAAGACTATTCACAATTGGGGGGGTGTGGAATCGTTGATTCATCGACCAAAATTGAGCAAAATCGTGCTTATGTAGAATTATACTGCAAACCCAACTAAAATTGCAACATTAGTCCATCATCTCTTATCAAATAATAATATATTTCTAATGAATAAAATAATGCTATTATTAAGTAAATAAAAAGACCTTAAAATCAAAAAAGAGACAGCAATAACACAATTCAAGCCCAAAGAGACCTAATAATAGAACCAAAAAAATCTTTGAAATCTATCAATACGAAGGAACCCTAAATTTTGTATATGATAATAACATATAATTACTTGTTCAATGAAGTATTATAATTATTGCGGAGCTAATATAAATATAAACACTTTGAATAAAGCAATAACTTACACGTGCGGTACAACCAAGTAAAATTAGACCTGAGATGATATACCAAGGTCTGAATATGTATAATGTATTGAACATCAAATAATTGGAATTTGCAAGTAACTAACTAAACTTTGAATAAATAGAAAATCATATATTGAAAAAACAAAGCATAAAAAATGTTCCATCAAGGAGGAAAAATAGAAGAAAGATACAAGCAATTAATTGTTATCAAAAATTAAAAAAATCTCTTGGTTTCCATGTTGAGAATGATGTGTCCTTCAGCTATACACCCTAAGTTCGAACCTGAGCCTGAGCTTGAGCTGGTAGCATCGTTAGGCCTAACAAGTCCAAACCGGCCACATTTTTTTATGACCAAGTTTAGGCAAAGGAATTCGAGTTTTTCCAACCAGAGCAATTCTAGCGGAAGATCCAGGATCTGATTTGGAGCACATTCGATATACCTCAATGTGCAAAAAATACCTAAAGGGTTCATAAATCCCTAAAGGTATGATACAAGCACTATTCCAAGATGGATTGGGTAACCCTGTTTCAATCGGTGTACTATAAGTTTCATCCATGTGACGTACCTATATAAGGGCTCGATATCTCCTCATCTCGCCATTGGGATTCATTGTGGCTCTATCAATGTGTTCAGCTGAGAAGAGCTTAAGACATAGATAACACTCGTATTCTTCATCTACCATCACTCCCTTCTTTTTTATTTCTCGTGCAAATCTTTTTCTGTCGAACATTATTCTCAACGTGGGACTATTTATATAATTTGTGATTTCTTGACGGAGCAGCCTGAGACACGGTGCAAAAGAGAGCCTTATACCGATATAATATACGTATTTTTCTTTTCTCTGGCTTATATATGAATATTTTATAAAATTTATATTAAGATCAAACCAACTAGAAAATAAAATAAGAAGCAAATCTTGTGAGTGTATCGCGTGTCATGAAAATAAAAAGTATATGTCTAATGTGTCTTATTATATAAAGAGGCACGCCCTTGTTCTCATGCAATTAGGATTGCAACTTCTTATATTAGTAGAATTCTAACTCCTTGTTTAAAGTGGAATTGCTAAAGGATTTGTGTAACTTCAGTAGTTTCTACAGCCTGCAATGGGAAATTGGCGCAAATAGTCCCTAAACTTTGCCTTTATTGTGTAAATGGTTCCCAACCTTTGTTTTTAAAGCAGTAGTCCCTAACCTATGTATTTTGGTGCGCAATTGGTCCTTATTTGATAAAAAAGACAACTATGCCCTTATTTTTATTTTAAAAAAAATTTCATTGGATTCCTAACCTTTACAAAAAGTACAAATGAGTCCATTACTTTTTTTTTAATAAAAAAATTAAAAGAAATTAACAATTTGATAATATACTAAATTATTTTGTTTATTTTACGAACTATTAAAAGTAACTAAAATTTAAACTCATAATTATTAACAAACATGTTAATTATAATTATTTTATTATTATTAAGTCATCATTAAAATTTAAACTTTAATTTTATCATTACAATATAAAAAAAAAAAAATTTTGTCTCAAATTTGATGTTCAAATATTATTATTTAATTGAACTATTCGTTTATTAACTACAAATATTAGATCTCAAATTATATTCTTCATATTTTAATTTATCGTTTCATTATGTTCAAAAATAAAGAACACAAAATGTATAAATTAATTTTTATTAGTATTTTTATATTAAAAAAACATAATAAGATTGGTCCAATGTCATAAAATTATATACGTCATTTTATTTTTTCTTTAACTTAATTTTTATTCAAGTTTTTCACATCACATAAGAATTACATATATCTAAAGCTCAATAATTTTATATTTTTGTCTTATGAAAAATTTAATTGACACGACTATAGTGATATATTTAATATGATAAATTAAATATTATTTAATAAATGCATCGAACTTATTTACACATTTTGCAAATGGTTAGAAATCCAATTGAATTTTTTTTTAACTAAAATTAAGTTTTTATTAAATAATATTTAATTTATCATATTCAATATATCACTATATTCATGTTAATTAAATTTTTCATAAGAGAAAAATATAAAACTATTGCGCTTTAGACATATGTAATTGTTATGTAACGTGAAAAACTTGAATAAAAATTAAGTTAAAGAAATAACAAAATGACGTATATAATTTTATGATATTGAACCAATCTTATATTGTTTTTATTTCAACATAAAAATACTAATAAAAATTAATTTATACATTTTGTGTACTTTATTTTTGAACGTTAATGAAACGATAAATTAAAATATGAAGAATATAATTTGAGCTCTAATATTTGTAATTAATAAACGAATAGCTCAATTAAATAATAATATTTGAGCATCAAATTTGTGACAAAGTTATTTTTCTTTTTATGTTGTCATGATAAAATTAAAGTTTAAATTTTAATGATAACTTAAAAATAATAAAATAATTTTAATTAACATGTTTGTTAATAATTATGAGTTTAAATTTTAGTTATTTTTTAATAGTTCGTAAAATAAACAAAATAATTTAGTATATTATTAATTTGTTAGTTTCTGTTAATTTTTTTTTATAAAAAATAAAAGTAATCGACCAATTTGTACTTTTTGCAAAGGTTAGGAATCTAATATAATTTTTTAAAAATAAAAATAAGGGTATATTTGTCTTTTTTATCAAATAAGGACCAATTACGAACCAAAATACATAGGTTAGGGATTGTTGCGTTAAAAAACAAAGGTTAGGGACCATTTACACAATAAAGGCAAAGTTTAGGGACATTTGCGCCAATTTCCAATTGCAGGCGGTAGAAACTGCTGAAGTTATACAAATCTTTTAGTACTTCTACCTTAAACATGGAGTTAGAATTCTACTAATATAAGGAATTGCAATCCTAATTGCATGGGAGCAAGGGCATGCTTCTTTATATAATAAGACACATTAGACATATACTTTTTATTTTCATAACACGCGATACACTCACAAGATTTGCTTCTTATTTTATTTTCTAGTTGGTTTGATCTTAATATAAATTTTATAAAATATTCATATATAAGCCAGAGAAAAGGAAAATACGTATATTATATCGGTATAAGGCTCTCTCTTGCATCGTGTCTCAGGCTACTCCGTCAAGAAGTCACAAATTATATAAATAGTCTCACGTTGAGAATAATGTTCGACAAAAAAGGATTTACAGGAGAACTAAAAAAGAAGGGAGTGATGGTAGATGAAGAATACGAGTGTTATCTATGCCTTAAGCTCTTCTCGGCTGAAGACATTGATAGAGCCACAATGAATCCCAATGGCGAGATGAGGAGATATCGAGGCCTTATATGGGTATGTCACATGGATGAAACTTATAGTACACCGATTGCATCAGGGTTACCCAATCCATCTTGGGATAGTGCTTGTATCATACCTTTAGGGATTTATGAACCTTTTAGGTATTTTTTGCACGTTGAGGTATATCGAATGTGCTCCAAATCAGATCCTGGATCTTCCGCTGGTATTGCATTGGTTGGAAAAACTCGAATTCCTTTGCCTAAACTTGGTCATAAAAAATGTGGCCGGTTTGGACTTGTTAGGCCTAACGATGCTGCCAGCTCAAGCTCAGGCTCAGGATCGGACTTATGGTGTATAGCTGAAGGACACATCATTCTCAACATGGAAACCAAGATAATTTTTTAATTTTTGATAACAATTAATTACTTGTATCTTTCTTCTATTTTTCCTCCTTGATGGAACTTTTTTATGCTTTGTTTTTTCAATATACGATTTTCTATTTATTCAAAGTTTAGTTAGTTACTTGCAAATTCCAATACTTGTTATTATTATTATTTGATGTTTAATACATTATACATATTCAGACCTTGGTATCATCTGATCTAAGTCTAATTTTACTCGGTTGTACTGCACATGTAAGTTATTGCTTTATCTAAAGTGTTTATATTTATATTAGCTCCGCAATAATTATAATACTTCATTGAACAAGTAATTATATGTTATTGTCGTATACAAAATTTAGGGTTCCTTCGTATGGATAGATTTCAAAGATAATATTTTTGTTCTATTATTAGGTCTCTTTGGGCTTGAACTGTGTTATTGTTTTCTCTTTTTGATTTTAAGGTCTTTCATTTACTTAATAATAGCATTATTTTATTAATTAGAAATATATTATTATTTGATAAGAGATGATGGACTAATGTTGCAATTTTAGTTGGGTTTGCAGTATGATTCTACATAGGCACGACTCTGCTCAATTTTGGTCGATGAATCAACTATTTTATCCCCAACAATGCACCCCATTACCACCACCCACCACTGCTGAAAATGTCCTTGCCCTACCCCCTGCCCCTACCCCTACCCCTTAAAAATGGAGAGAAAAAGAAAGGGTTTTGGTTTTTCTTCTTTGCATCCAGTTTCTCTAATGTTCCTCTTGAAATTAGTTTGTGTCGAGTTTGTTTGAAATTTCTCCATTTGATGTAATAGTCAAGATAAGAGTTTCTGTTTCTATGATGTTCATTCTTTGATTGGTGTTTGTGTTTGAAAAAAGATGTGTGAGACATATTTTTAATTTATTAAATTAGTTTTTTTTTAAATTTATTTAATTGATTTTTAATGTAGAAATAGTAGATTGGAGTAGATTTGTACGATGAAATTTATATTGGTAAGTGTAGGGTTGGTTAAGTTAGTACGTTCATGAGTAAGTTCAGACTTATTAGTATATAACATATTACTTAAAATTAATTAATTTAAATCAAATAAATTATTTGTAATTTGTATTATACTATTTAACACGCCAATATGTATTTTTCACTTTATATAAATGTATGAATTATGTTAGATATATATTTTTTTCTTTTTTTTGATGTATTAATGGTAGTTTAATGGTAGTTTTGTTAATTTTTAAGTTTCATTAACTTTTTTAAGCTGGTTTTTCAATTAAAAAATACTTATTGACTTTAGCCAAACAATCATAAATTTAATCAGAAATATTTTTGCTCTTTAAGATGCTTTTTGGCTTCAAAAAAAAAAAAAAAAAAACTTTCAAACACATTGTAGGTCTTTGTTTGGTTTTACTTAAAATTTTGCTAAACAACTGAAATTAATAATTAATAATTACATTTAATTACATATTTTAGAGGGCCCACAATTTTTAGAAAATTTTCAATAATATATTTCATCAACTTTTATCAAAATTTGGTAAAAAATTTTTTTAGCAAAACCAAACGAGCACTAAATTATGTAGACTAAACGTGATATGATGTGAAAAGCATGCGGAAGAGAAGCTCTTGTCCAATTGCAGGCTGTAGAAACTACTAAAATTATACAAATCCTTTCATAATTCTACCTTAAACAAGAAGTTAGATAACCACTAATGTAAGGAGTTGCAAATCCTAATTGCATGGGAACAAGGGCTTGTCTGTTTCTATAATAAGGCACATTCGACACTTACTTTTTATTTTCATATCATACGATATATTCACAAGATTTTTTTTCTAATTTTTTTTTTCTAGTTGGTTTGAAAATATATATTTTAGAAAATATTCATATATAAGCCCGAGATTTTATTTCCTTATACCAACTAATAATACGTATATTATATCGGGTATAGAGCTCTCTCTTGCACCATGTCTCAGGCTGCTCCGTCAAGAATTCACAAATTATATAAATAGTCCTACGTTGGAGAATCATGTTTGGCAAAAAAAGAATTGCAGGAGAATTAAAAAGGAAGAAAGTGATCTACATGAAGAACAAAAGTGTTATCTAAGACTTATAATCTACAAGAAAAATAGCCTTTCGCGACGGGCAGAACACGTTGCAAAAGGGTTTTGACAATGTTCATCCGTACGTTGCGTCTTTTGATGTTGCCGAAAAGTATCCAGTTACGGCAACAGGCATTGCATGTTGTTTAAAAAAAAAAAGTGTGTTGTCATTTAATTTTTAGCAATGTTTATTGTTTGTTGTAATTTAGTTTTTAGCAACGTTCATTGTTCGTTGTCATTTAGTTTTAGCAACGTATATTTGAACGTTGCCTTTACCTATGTCTTTAACAACGTTCTATGTCCGTTGTCATTTAATTTTAACAATGTATATTTGAACGCTTGCATTTACCTATGTCTTTAACAACACTCATTGTCCGTTGTAATTTAGTTTTTAGCAATATTCATTGTGCGTTAGGGATGGCAACGAGACGGGTCGTGGCCAGGGCGGCCCTCCCCATCCCCGCCCCGTCGGAGAATTTTTACCCCCATACCCGTCCCGTTCCCCGTTTAAATCGGGGCGGGTCGGGGCAGCTTACCGCCCCATTTGTTGTCCCGTTTATTTATTTTTTTTAATTTTTAATTTTTAATTTTTAATTTTTTTTTTTACCGTGATTTTCAAAATTAAAAAAAAAAAAAAAAAGTATTTCGTGGTGGGCTACTCCGCCCCGAACCCACCCCGGGGCAATTCTCCCCGCCCCGAATACCTGATTATCCGGTCGGGGAAATTTTAAACGGGGTGGGGGTCGGGGACGGGGCGGGGCGCGGGGTAAATTGCCATTCCTATTTTGCGTTGCCATTTAATTTTCAACAACGTTCTTGTGCACGTTGTCTTTACCTTGGGTTTTTTTTATCTATTATTTTGAAACTTATTGTATATATATTCTTGATGATTTACCAATCATTTAAATACAAATTACATTGTAGATATAATAAAACTCAATCCATACACCACATCAACCTTTAACTGGAATTTTTACAATATTAATGAAATTTGTCATACAAAATATAGCCTACAAGTTTCTTTAAACATACAAAGTTTGAAACAAACCTAGCAAAACAAGTCCTGGAAGTTTCTTACAATGTTGTACATTTAATCTACCAAAATATAGCAAAACCAACTTGATAACTAACACCCCAAATCAACGAATCCGAAACGTCCAACATTTATTGTCCGAAGATTCAAGTTACAAGCTCTTGACTAATCACAAATGTTCAAACCAGGATTGCAAGAAAAATATATTTAATCAACTCACTAAAATACCTGGAAAAAGTAACATGGTGAATAAAATGCATAGTTGAGCAATAATGATTCAGTTGTCATCCATAAGGTGATTTCCATTGAAACACATAGTAAAGTGAACATACTTTAAACACTTCAATGTATAATGAAAGCAAACCCCCAACACATGTTGACATAAGTATGCGAGGTTGATAATACAAATAAAAGGTTCAGTGAGCATAAAATAACAGAAAATTATGAACATGTCGAGTCCTGATCCCAGTTGCTTGAAGCTTGCATTCGGGGTTTGGACAGTATTGAAGAGTTTGATTCAGAAATCATAGTAATTAATGCTTCACATTTCTGTTTGTTTCTCACCTGTTATGATGATATTGGATTTGAAACTGATTTTATTGTACTCAGCTAACCCATTTCTTTACATATAGCACTACTAATTAAGATTCACTCCTTTTCACCTGTAAGTTTTGACATCTTTTTTTTTTTCATGTTGATCTTTAGTACCATCCTGATGTCAACAAGGAACCTGGAGCAACTGAAAAATTTAAGGAGATTAGTGCTACTTACGAGGTAAGGATGGAAACCAACAGTTCTAGCATCTAGCATCTGATCTTTTTGACCATCTTCTGATTATTCATTTTCAACTACAAATTTGTCATACCAATATTATTCAGCTCATGGGACAAGAACTCGTCGAACAATTTCATAATTTCAGTAATAGGAATGTGATGGCTTGATTTTTTCTTCTATTCATCTTTTGATATGCTATAATGGCCAACGTTTATTTATTTTGAATTCATGAATTTATGTAATCTAACCATGTACATGTGACTGCTGCATGTGTTATATGGAAAGGCAAACTGTGATCAAGTAAAATGTGAAAATTTGTCAATTTACTATCACAATTTTCCCAGTAAAGTATTCAATTCGCATGTGAGCTTTCGAATTTTCTTTATTTGTTTCATCTTGGTATGCTCTGGAATAGTACGAAGTTCAGAAAGGTTTAAAGTTTAAATGCATGATATCTATACCATTCGCAACCCCACTTCATGGTTGCAGCTAAATTTCTAATTCAATCCTGACAACGACCATCATACTCGCAAAGCTTCATAAGTTCAGAAAGCTTTTACTAGCTCTTTGCACTCAACCTTTCCATTCAAAAGTTGGTCCAAGATATCTTATTAGACAAATTACTACCATAATTTACTTCTCCTGTTAGCTAGAAAATGGTTAGTTGAAAGACTAACCTTCGATGGAAGTAGGTTCATTTTTTGAGGGTTAAGTTGAAGGACTAACCTCTGATTGAATTAAGGTTTTCTTTTTGATAAGTGAGAATTTTACTAAAATAAAATCAATAGGGCACAGCTCATGCCTCCTGGTTCGTGAATCGTGGTAAACATGTCCTACTGGGTCAAAATGCAGAAGTAGGAAATTGTTCATGAGCCCATGAGGAGTAGCATGTTGTGATTGATCCAAACGGACGTGTTAGATAATGCAAAATGAACATATATATCATATAAAATGCAGCTTACAAATGTTACCAGTACGAGTTAGAGGCCAACTCTCCACACTGAACCATGCACATAATTTTTATGGATAGACAGTAACTGATTTGAGGAAGTATCTTGCAGTTGTCAACACCTGAGAATAGAAAGATGCTAAGCTATATAGTCATAAGATAACTACAGATGGAGCAATCTCTGTCCAAAAGTGTAATCACAGACCAGGACTAAATACTTCCCAAGTACTACATAAACAGTACTTTGGCTACAAATTTCAATTAAAAGAAATAACTATATAAAGCAATAAACATTCTGTAGCAACAACCTTTGCAGGTATTTTCCTTTTGAAAGCCAGAATCTCTGCTATAGTAATCAGTATCACAAGACCACAGAAATATATTATATGATTAATGCATGCAATAATCATAATAATAAAGATTTTTTACATGAAATAATGGAGGAAATATTCAAGATGCCCACAAAAGAAACGGTAATTTCTTTTCCAGAATAGATACTAGAAGTAGAAAGAACAAAAATATTATTTATCACTTCTAGTATACAGGATAATATATTGAACTAATTTATGAACAGATTATGGGTTGAAAATGAGGCTTCCACGTCTGCATTTCCAGCTCATTGGCTTGTAGTTGGGAATTCTCATCTGTTCTAGCATAGGCAATTGTTGAAGCTGTGGTGGAATTCTTGATTCCACTTCTTGTTTGGGGGTTAGTAGGTACCTGAATGGCTTTACAGCGCGCACACACAAGAACTGCACCTCCTCTCGCATCGGGATGCCTCAAACCTATTTGACCCCTTAATATTGCCTTCTCTTCGTTCATCGTCTTCCTAGTTTAAAAAATAAAAAAGAATTCAATTTACCATAAAAACACAAATTCAAGTGAAAGACCTAGCCAGAGATTTAAATCTTAAGCTATACCTTGGAATTGTCGACCTTCTGTACCAGCATGCAAAAAGAAAACAAATTTACTTTTATTTTACAAGTGGATGAAAACACATTCACTACCAGCAGCAGATGCACATGGCTGAAGCTGCATATATTTCTAGAGGAAGTGCAAGAAGTAATGATTTCAATGTTACAGAAACTGCTTTTGAAACTGCCAAGCGTAAGAACGTGAGGCATCTAACAGTTGGAGTAATGGGCATGATTTCAATTGTGATGACGACGATCTGGACAAACAGGTTTCGTGGATAAACAGAGAAAAAGCTTTAACCATATGAACTTAAATAGTCAGCCGTAGTCATTAAGTCAAATCTCTGCATTAATTACATTTTCATCAGTAAAGAAGACAAATATAACCCTTCCTTGACAGAAGGACACTTGTATAATGGGTAGGAATCACTTATTGGGGGATTATTATCTGGAACTGGATTTGAACTCTGGATTTGTAATTTCAGAATCTGAAAGCCTTGGATTTGAGAAAAATAGTTAATATCAATCAATGCTATTTTCCTTTCTTATCATTTTTAAAAGATAAATGCAGATTGTCATAATTCTTTAGATTTTTCCTCAATTAGATTTAACTTTTTAAGTAAATGGAAAGCTTTCAATCACAAGCTGAACTTTGGATTTGGACAAATTGAACTTTCTTTTATCATAACAAGTACATCACCAACCCTTCATTCTAGATGCAGTGATATCCTAAATCCATATTTCATTCCCATATCCCATTTATTTAACAATTTTATTGATATTAACATTCTGTGCACCCGAGCTTTCCTTGCGATCTTTTCCTTTGTAAAAGATGGCCAGACGATTAAAAGGATCAGATGGCATACGAGTCCTGGCTATCAGTTATAATCGTTTTTACTCTGATCCAGGTGTTGCATATTCGAAGCACATTGTTCACATATATGCTTATCACGGCGGTGATGATTTAAGGAAATACATATAAAGAATAAAGTCATAAACCAATCTAAATCTTCCATTCTATAGCACATTACCAAAACAAAGAAATTAAACCCAAAACAAAGAATAAAGTCATAAACCAATCTAAATCAGATTAATGATATTAAACCCAAAATTTCAATTGATTAGGAAAATTGGAGAAATGTGGTGGGAGGTCCACTAAGAAATTCAACCCATGGTATAACCCAAAGTTAATCTCAATCATAGGAAGAGTTTGATTCACCTACCTATATGAGATTGACGATGGTCCTCCAACATCTTCTTCCCAGCAATCCTACGCAACTGATACAATCATAGGCAACTGATTTTATAATCCTCCAAGGTCTTCTTCCCAGCAAAAACAGTGAAGGTGCCGAAAGATAATTAGGTTTTCCCAAAAGATTAAGAGAAGTAGGAGACGAATTGGATTTTGGGTTTGGAGCCAATAGAATAGTTTCAAAAGTAGGAGACGCGAATTGGATTTTGGGTTTGGAGCCACTAGAATAGTTTTTGCGGGTAGAATTTCACGTTAAATTGGCTTCAATTTGATGTTTAATTGAGCCATCTATGCTTATTAAGGAAGGGCAACGTTCACTAAATGTAGTCAAATAAGCTATTATCACCCAATTGTTGAAAAGTTTCTTGCTCTACAAGCACAAAAATAAAAATATTTTTTTATTTGTCACTACGTCTTCATTATCTCAAATCAAAATCCATATCTCTCTCTCAATTCTCTATTTCTTCATATTCTTTTCTATATTCATCAAAATCAAACTCCCTTCAAACAAAACCCTCTCTCTCTTTCATTCTTCTCAACTCCTTAATCCATTGAAATTCTCTATAGTCGGATTCCACCGTAAAAAAAAAAAAAAAGTATACTAGTATAATATTTTTTGCAACATAATTTAAACGTTATGAAATGTTCTAAAACTATATGTTTAGAAACGTGCATGAACGTTGTCAAATATTCTATTTTTTTACGATAGTCATCGCCCGTTGTTAAATGACAAAATATATAAAAACTTTTTGCAATAGACTATGAACGTTGTAAAAGGATACATTGCAAAAGGCTATTTTTCTTGTAGTGTTAAGCTCTTCTCGACTGAAGACATTGATAGAGCCACATTAATTATTAATCCCAATGGCGAGATAAGGAAATATCAAGCCCTTATATGGGTACGTCCCATGAATGAAAAATATATTACGTATTGCATCAGGGTTACCCAATCCATCTTGGGATAGTGCTTGTATCATACCTTTAGGGATTTATGAACCTTTTAGGTATTTTTTGCACGTTGAGGTATATCGAATGTGCTCCAAATCAGATCCTGGATCTTCCGATGGCGTTGCTTTGGTTGGAAAAACTCGAATTCCTTTGCCTAAACTTGGTCATAAAAATTGTGGCGGTTTGGACTTGTTAGGCCAAACAATGCTCACAACTCAAGCTCAGGCTCAAGCTTAAGCTCGGATTTGGAGTGTATAGTTGAAAGACACATCTATCTCGACATGGAAATCAAGGGATTTTTTTAATTTTTGATAATAATTATTTACTTGTATCTTTCTTCTATTTTACCTCCTTGATGGAACTTTTTTCTATTTTGCTTTTTCACTATAAGTTTTTTTAGTTATTCAAAGTTTATTATTATTATTATTATTTATTTGATGTCCAATACATATTCAGACCTTGTTATCAACTTAGGTCTAATTTTACTTGGTTGTACTACACTTTTAATTATTCCTTTATTCAAAGTGTTTATACTTGTTGATAAGTAAAAAGTTGTGCTTATCCAGGCCCACAAAAAAGGACAATTATGAGTTATATTAATTGTTTTGAGTTTAATGACACGTTATTTTTGTATTATTTTAGAAAATAGTTAAATTCAAGTGTCAATATGACGAAAAGACGAAAAGAGAGCAAATAGAAGAAAAATAGATTCAATTGAACAGACAAAGAGACTTGAAAGACTTGACATGCAAATACCAAAGGAATAAACGCGGGAATTCATAAAAACTAACCATGCTAATGTCTGTGATCACAAGGTGCTAAAATAAACTGCAGAATGTAAATTGATTGAACCATGCGATCGCATGGCTTCCTACGGCAGCAACTTGGTAGTTTCTTGATTGGATTATAACTCTACCAAGTCCATATTAATTCAACTGTCTAAGCCACGTTTTGGGGGTATGGAATGAGCAGTATAAAAGCCAGATAATAGACATATCACGAGAGGCGAATTTTAGGGAAGAAGATACAAGAGAAGAATTGAAGATTAAGGATTTGGTGGAAGATTCTTCGACCAAAATCACGGGTTTTATTTGCATTTTTGTTTTTCTTTCTTCGGAACATAATGAATTTAATTATTGTAATAATTAACGAAATCATGTCCGACTAAATTTACTTTTTGCTATGATGAACGATGAAACCTCATGTTTTTAATTAATTAGAAGTTTTTCGTTCTAGTAATTAATTGATTCTTGATTGATTATTCTTTATTCAGTATTTTTAATGTTTTAATGCTTGATCATCATGAGAATATTTTGTGATTTATATTGAAGTCGAGAGATTCAATATAGATTTAGCACGTGGTATTGAATAACGTAGGGTTTAATAATAGAT
Source organism: Forsythia suspensa (assembly GCA_023638005.1). Taxonomy (NCBI): domain Eukaryota; kingdom Viridiplantae; phylum Streptophyta; class Magnoliopsida; order Lamiales; family Oleaceae; genus Forsythia; species Forsythia suspensa. The sequence goes on along the minus strand of CM042674.1, from coordinate 28,378,739 downwards.
AGAAATTACTATTATGCTTTATGAAATCCAATTAGGTGTTCTTGTGATTTAAATGCATATTTTTATGTTCGAAACTTGATTAGAGATAATTAGGTTCGCATATCGATATAGAATTAATTGACCATAGAGAGAGACTTTTGATTATTATAGAATCACCGATTTTCAATCTAGAGTAATTAACAGCTAAAGCGATTAACGGATAATTGATTAAGGAACGTGTAGGTGGATTCACAAATCCTAGTGTTAGTAAAAACTCGAATTCATTCTCACCAATTTAATTTGATTATTGATATTTTAGATTTAATTAAAATAGTTTAGAATTGAAACCAAAACAATATGTGTTCTTCACATTGTTAAAAAGTAAGTTATAAATTAATAGGTTAAATTGATAACTAGTCCTCATAAATTCGACACTCTATACATCATTATATTACTTTTTAACAATCCGTCTACTTGCAGGATTGAAATCGCACAACACTTATATTAGTTAGCTCCGCAATCAAGGGTGGATTCAACGGGGGCAACCCTGGGCTCAAGTCCGGGGCTGCCCAAAATTCAACCCACATTGTAAAAAAAAAGAAAGGATAGAAATAAAGTCCAAATTTCACTAAGTAGCCCAAAAGAATTTATAGTCAAGCATAGAAAAAGAATTTTTTACTCCCAATTGTACATCCATGTTTAATTAAACAAATAATTATTTGCATTTCATGTAAGTATTAGTAAGTTCAAAATTCAAATTCAAATTTTAGAAAGCTTAAAATTCGAAAGTGGGCTTGAATTTTTTAATTTGTTGCACCTTCCACTATTTGGTATTGAAATATCATTTTATTTTGTAACTTGGTTGTAATAATTTTGTTGTGTATGACTTACTTATATGTCGTTTCATTAAATATAGAATTACAATATAATTGTATATAACACTATTAAAAGTTTAAATATTTTGTGCATCGACTACATAACTTAATTTTAGATAAAAATACATATAGAATATATTATAAAATAATTTTTGTGCATCGAATACATAACAATTTTTGTTGAAAGAGACCTTGTTAATAAAATAGATATATATTCTATTATAGAAGAATTCGCAATTGTAAAACATCGTCGGATACAACTTTCTTTTAACTAGTTCAGATCTTGAATATATTTGTGTAATGATTTATTATAATCTCTTTAAAGATTATAACTTATAAAAAAATATTAGATTTTCATAAAAATTGGTTAAGTAATTATAGTTTGAGATAAAAAAAAAATTGGGGCTCTTTCAACCCCGTAAGGGGTCCCTCCTCCCTAGCCCACCCTTATGGCATATCCTGACTCCACCTCTATCCGCAATCGTTGTAAATCTTCATTGAACCAATCATATGTCATTATCATACACAAAGTTGAGGGTTACTTCATATGGATAGATTAACGTAATTTTTAAACATGTTCATCATTTTTTGTATATTTCTTACTTCGTACTCACATCCTCGTTGTTATGAACATAATCTGTCCAAATTGCTATTAAAAGCAATTAATATTAATAAAAAAATAAAAATAATTTCATCTTCCCCAACAATGCACCCCACTACCACCACCACCCACCACTGCTGAAAATGCCCAAGCCCACAATTTTTCTTCTTCGCATCCCGTTCCTCTAATGTTCCTCGTGAAATTAGTTTATGTTGAGTTTGTTTGAAATTTCTCTCTTTGATGTAATAGTCAAGATATGAGTTTCCGTTTCCATGGTACTCATTGTTTGATTGGTGTTTGTGTTCGGAAAAAGATGTGTGAGACATATTTTTTATTTATTAAATTGAATTTTTTAATTTATTTAATTGATTTTTAATGTTGAAATAGTGATTGGAGTAAATTCATTCGGTGAAATTTATATTCGTAAGTGAAGAACTGGTTAAGTTAGTACGTTCAATGTGGACATTCGAACGTACTAAGAAACTCGACTAACTTGGTCAGAATTTCTTATTTTTGAGTTTAAATTTATTTATTTATTAACTTTATATAAAATCGTGATTTTATGGTAAAAGAAGTATATTTTGTTTACATATATCTCTATGTATTTATTAGGGAATGAGACTTTATCGAATTCAGGATTAATTGTACTTTTTTTTATTGGTTGGCCCATCAATTTAAAGATATTTAGGAGTATCTTTTGTAGTCTACATTCATAATTCTTACCCTTCTCATTGCCGTATGCTTTGGTAAGAATTAGGGATGGCAATGGGCGGGTCCGGGTCGGCGGGTCGGCCCGCCCCGCCCGCCCGCCTCGCATGAAAATTTTACCGCCCGCCCGCCCGCGACCATGGTCAGGCGGGCGGGCGGTCATGGCGAGGAGGGCGGGCGGCCCTCTTCGACCCGCCAACCGCCCCATAATAATTTTTTTTTTTTTTTTTTCAAAACTGAAAAATAAAAAAAAAAATTTTTATATATATATTTGTACTAAACAAAACAAAAAAATTATAAAATTGAGGTTATGGTGTAGTGGTTAAGATTTGTAGTTTACAAATTTCAACCCGGTTCGATTCTTCTTTAAGCCTATTTGTAGTGAAAATTATAATTTGTATTATATATTTATATTTTATGATTTTTCAAAAAAAAAAAAAAAAAAAAAAATTCTAGGGGCGGTCATGGGCGGCGGGGGGGTCGGGTCGGCCGGACCCGCCTCCCGGACCACAAGCCCAGGGCAGATTTTCTGCCCCAAACCCACCCCTATTGTCCAGCAGGCGGGCGGGCGGTGCTTAGCGTGTGAGGCGGGGCGGCAGCGGGTCATGGTCGTGGGTTTTTGCCATCCCTAGTAAGAATTCAAGTATGTTGATTGTATTTTCCTTTAACTAGGAAATGATACCAAGAAAATTGATCACGCCTTAAACTCTAAAACAAATTGAACACACGTCTAATAGAGAGAAAAAATAGAGAGGGATGGCTTAATGACGAAGAAATTGAGAAGAGCAAGTTCTTAGCTTTGAGGCATTTTTTTTTTTTTTTAAACATTAGGGAGTATTGATTTTGGTGCAAAAATATATTCACTATAGATGTGGCACTTCGGCGTGAAAATAAGAACTTATATCATGTTCATTATAGTGAATTATTTACTCATAGCATGGGGGCCCGTAAATATTTTCCTTCGAGTTTACCAAGTTATATCGTGCGTTTATTAGTTAGATGTTAATTTACTGCATATAACTAGTTCACTAGGCAGTTTGGACACACGGGTGAACTCACAAACATGCTCAATTTTTGGTCAAGGCGAGTGAGGCAATTGTCTCGGGCCCAAAATCGAAGGGACCTATTTTCATTAAAAAAAATTGTGCAAATATTGTCCAAAATCGAGGAGGGTCCATCTTTATTACTCTTGTTAATGTTTGTTTGTTTTTTTTTTTTTTTTAATTATACAAAAGACTTGTGGATTTTGAATACATACTACATTTGTGGATCCATTAGGGAACAAATTTACCTAAAAATAACAGGACCGGCCGGTATAACTGACTTTTCAAATTAATTAATTTTAGTTGATTAATTAAGCTGGAAATCAATATTTTCCTAGATTTTAAACTTTGAGCTTGATCTAGGTCAGTAGGTCTGCGTACATTTTTTACTTGAATGTGTTATCGCGTGGATGATACCTAATTCTGAAACAAAAATGTGAATCACAGTGGTAAGATTTGATAACATGATATAAATATGAGTAATTATTGAAACAATTAATCACGAGTTCGGATCATTGTTCCAATGTGTGTGTTTCGTTGGCGGTCATGCATTGGAATGTCACACCATCAAATAAATACAATTATTTAATGTGTTCACACTTTTGTATTTATTTGATGATGTCAGACATTTTTCTATCGGGCGACACCAAACATGTTGAATATTTTGAACATGAATCCCGGACTCATTAACGACGAGTTTCTAATTATTTAACAATTTTATAAAGAGATCATCAATGAACAAACTCCAAAACTGCATAATAACCGATCAACACCGGGAGGGACACAATCATGCCAAATATAACCCTGAAAAAAAAAAATTGAATTTTATTTTTTTTGTTACTTTAATTTTCATATAAACAAGTGATTAAAAACTGCAAAAATGGTCAAGTGACTCACGCTGTGCTAAGTACATCTGCATGTAAGCCGTACTCTTTTGCGTAAATAAACGAGGTGATGGATTGTGGCAATGCTGCCTGCAAAGTAAAAACAATCTTTATTCAAGCGTGTTTGTCTGTGTCGAAATTATTTTTTAAGTGTTTATAAGTTGTAGATTTTATAAAATGTTTTAATAAAAAGTATGTTTGACTAATTTAAATTATTATTTAAACTTAGACAAACAAGCTATAAAATTTTGGTGGAATTTACCTGTATTATAGCAACACGTAAGACATCGCCATGCAAACCTACTGCGACGGAACCGATGGCCATGGCGAGTGGTCCAGCAAAAAATCTCAAAGCCATTCCAAATACAGTCAAACTTGGACCACAGGCAATTAATTTCTTTTGCATTGCCATGAACAATCCTGATCAATAGATACACATAGTTAACATATTATTTTTTAGCAGATTTTGATAAAAGTTCATGAAATATGATAAATGACTCACCCATGCTAAACATGGCAGTGCCAATACCAGCTCTTGACATGATTAAAATCGATCCTTCCATGATGCTAGGCATTTGAAAATGAAACCTGATTGAACTCTATAAGTTAGTAGTCCCATAGAAATTAGAAGAATAAAAAGGTTTTAAGAAAGCTAATTATAGTATATATATACCTGTTAGCTAAGAATGCCCAAGTGATGCCGAGTATACATGCATATGAGTTTGGATTCATAGCAAGTTTAAGTCCCACAGTTTTCATCAAAGAGCAGAAAGAAGGTCTATCTTCGTCGTCCTTCTTCGCACTTTCTTCCAAATCTTTACCTGTTATATCTCCAAAAGCTAAAGCGGCCGTATTATTATTATCATTATCATTATTATTATTATTGGGATACAAGTCATTGCCAGTTCGTCTTATTTCTAAGACGAACAATAGGATTGTTAACCACACAATGGACTGAATTACTGAGGCCTGAACAACAAGGTCAACAGCCATATTTCCATACATAGCTTGCAAAAGGGGCACACCAACAACAAGAGAGTTAGTAAGTGTAGACAAAGAGAAGCTTGTTATGGACCAACAATAACTTCCTTTGCTACAACACTTAGCCCATAAAGCCAATACTGTAACGATAATTACTTTTGATATAGCATCGGCTCCAATGAATAAATAATTCATCTTGAAAGGATCAACATGAGCTGTGAACTCCAAAGTGAAGAGGGGTAGTGTGAAAAAGCAAACTAAGCGGTTTATGGCATCACCCTGCTCGGGAGTGAATATACGCCACCATTTCATCGACCCGTAACCTAAAACTAAAGCTACATATAGTGGTGCCATGGCCACCACCACCTTGTACACATCTCCCCATCCTATCATTTTTGGAAGAGGGAATTAATGGCAGGCCTAAATTTGCTCTTGTTGAGATTGTTGAGATGATCACTGTTGACAAGATTTAATGTGTGTAGCTAGCCTATTTATATACTAAAAATTAACACAAGTGTTAATTTGCATACGATTCTCTATGCCGTGGATTCTTAAAGAGAGACAAACATTGTGGCAATTAGTGCGTGAAAGGTGACGTAACATTCACCAGTGGGCTTCTCTTGTGGTCAGCATTCAGCATGTAATTAAAATGAAGAATATGGAATGAGGTCCAGCAGTTTATTGCACCATATTCTATGCCAAGTTATGTTTATGATTTCTAATTATTAATATGCTTTTGTTCTTCACTGTTGCTCATACACCTCTCCAGTGCTTCCCAGTACTGAACTGATCAAGTAACTTATGTCCAAGTGTCTTCACCTTGACACTAATCATACCTACTTGGAACTCCAGAATAAGTTCTCCAAGATAGGTTGTACCTTCTAAAAACTTATCGTCCCGCTAGTTTTTGTATTCCTTTTGAGTGGTTTTGGATCAATGCTTAATATGCGTTTTGTTTCTTGAAATTGCATGAATATTTACACAACTTTCAATATGCTTTGACAGGTGACGAGGAAATTAAGATTTTTGTAATATTCACCAAACAACAATAATCAACGGTTATTACTTATTATTTATACCTCCCAACCTTCGATCAACAAAGAATCAACACAAGGAGAATAAGTATTGATTCCAAAATCTTTCCATGCGTTAATATAAATAGTAAGAATTTAATACTGTCTCGCCCATAATAGAAATTCTGCTTCACAATTACTACATCAATAGCATGCCACAAGGTTGTATTCTCAGAGTAACATTTTTAATTACAAATTCTCAATGAAACAAGTCGGCCTCTTTGTTGTCTTCTCAGTACTATCATGTTCACTCTGGTTGGTTCTTTTTCCATACCTATAGAATAATAGAAAGGCGGGAAATTCCTTTGGTTGGCTGACCTCCCACATGACTCACGTGATGCAATCAAAGTCTTTGACTGAGTTTCAATTAAAAGTGCTGAAATTGGATGAAAAATATTGCTTTACATGCAGAAATGAACCTATAAGTAAAATTTATGGGCCAAGCTGTTGAAAACTGGAATGAGAATTAGCCAGAAAACAAAAATATTCTTTAATTCATAAAATCAAGATCTTTGCTAGGTGTTGACGTATTTATTATAATTAAAATACTAATGGATTAGTATTATACCGAAACGATAAACGATATTAGTCTGGATCTGATTCACGAACTTGTTGTTTTTTATTCACGAACTTGATGCTCCCAACGTTCAAGCCTTCTATGATATTCTCCCAAGTCTGAATTACATCGGCGTGTGGGCAATGTGATATAAGTAAGGCAAGCGTTCTGGTTGCAAACAACGACAAGAGTCCTGATTGCATCTAAGTCCAATTAGTTTAGGATTGATTTAATTACACATGTAATCCCTGAACTTATATCACAATTACAATTAAGTCCAAAACTTTTATAGTAACTGTGATTAAACCCAAAACTTTATAGAGCTACCACAGGGACCTGATCGGACATATATTTTCCAAGCTCTAATAATTTGATTCCGTCTAGTCGACCCTAGACCTCTCAATCTAATTATTAGTCTTTTGCTTTTTCCACTAAAGACAAGAGACTGCACTCTCAAAATATATAAAATTACAGAAGGTGTAATACTTTCCTCTGACCTACCGTATATATATTTCATCTCTGTCTGAGATCAGCTAATTAGGTATGAGCATAAATAACCATTTTGCCCTTCTAATTATTCTCACTAACTTTAAGTTACATTTTCTTCTACGGTCCTGTGAACTAATCACAGATGTCGAAGTTTAGCCGTCGCTAAACACTGAGCTCAAATTTATAACCGTTCAACAGAAAATACTTAAGTTGTCACTCGACCCATTTTTTAGGGCGATAGTTCCCAACACGAATTCGTGTTCTCTACTTCGCTCATTCTCAAGTTCCCAACTCACCAATATATTTGATTAACTAAAATGATCTCACTCATTGGTGAATCAAAGAACCATCAAACTAACAAAAAGATATACACAATCATGTCAAGAAATTTAGATAAAATATCCGATGATCAAGTGGAATTTAATTATTCGCACGTCATGCTATATAATTAAATTCGACAAGTGGTCCGTTCAATACACTCCAAGTGTACTAATGTCACCATTAATCCATTTCTGCGATAAGGACAAATCGCAAAACCCGAATGATTAAATAGTCAACACTACAACCTTCTAGTATAAGGTGCCAACCCTTATACATTGATTGTGAACAATTTTATTTATGATCAAAATATAAGCTGTGTCACACTATACTTCTCAATGCAAGCATCCAACTTATATTATCACTAGTGATAATTGGCACTTTATTTACATGCTCAATATTAAACAAATGCAATAATAATAAATGAATACAAACTAAAGTTTTATTCAATATAAAATTGTCATTTCATCACAGCAAAATTATACTATTTGGACATACAACCCAACAATTCTCCCACCTGCCCTAGAGTATAATCTTAAAATACATATACCACAATGGCAAAGAGTTAACCAGCATATAGTTCCTTGTTCTCCGAAGGTATTTAAGGATATACTTTACAATCACCCAATGTTCTAGTTCGTCTAGACTGATAACGAGTTATCATACCAACAGTATAACAAACATGAGACTATTCATTGCAAATGCATAAAGTATTCTACTCATGTCATCTATCTCTTCAGGAGTTTCTTTAGGAATACTCCTTAGATAGTTAGATTCTATGTCTGAATAGCAAATTGCCTTTCTTAGAATCTCGCATGGCAATCGACAAGCATCTTGTCAATATATATAGTTTGGGACAAAACTACCACTTTTCTATTCGATCTCTTAAGATCTCGAATCTCTAGAACACATCTAGCTTTGTCCAAAACCTTCATATAGAAAACTGGGCCAACCAACTTTTCCAGAGAATGACATTCTTACATCATTTCCTATGAGTAGAATATCATCCACATAAAGCACCGGAAAAAATTACCTTTTTGTCCCAGATCTTCTTATAGACACGGGGGTTCGTCCAGTTCTAATCAAAATCATATGTCTTAATCACCTCGTCGAATCTTTTGTTCCAAGATCTTGATGCCTGCTTCAGTCCAAAAATGGACCGTTGTAGCTTGCACACTTTAGATTCATGACCACGTTCTAGGAACCCATCTAGTTATACCATATAAATACATTCTTCAAGATCACTATTAAGAAAAGCTGTCTTGACATCCATTTGCCACACTTCATAATCATAATGAGCTGCAATGGATAAGAGAATCCGAATAGATTTGAGCATAGCTACAGGCGAGAAGGTTTCTTTGTAATCGATACCTTCTCTTTGGGTAAAACCCTTAGCCACTAGCCTTGCTTTGAAGGTTCCCACCTTCCCATCTACTCTTCTCTTTCTTTTGTAGACCCACTTGCACCCGATGAGTTTTATCCCTTTTGGTGCATCTACAAGTTGACAGACTTGATTAGAATGCATAGATTCTATCTCAGTGTTCATAGCTAGTCTCCACAAATCTGCATCCACATTGTTTATAGCCTCCTTATATGAATTTAGATCATCTACTTGTTTTGCGAGATCGTCTGCTTGGATTCTCGACAAATAAGTACCTAAACGATTTTCGATGACCCTTTGACTTTGCCTGAGGCGGTGGATCTTAATTGTGGCTTCATTTGGAATTGTAACATTTTCATCGATGTTAGTATCACTTTCGGTGATACAATTACCTCATCACTACCTTGAACATTTTCTTGATCTATGGGATTAGATAATAAATCATTTCTCCCACTCGGATAACGTTCCCCGTATTTGCGATACCATGGATCGTCTGTCACCGTGTTGTGTTCCAGGAATTGATGAGTTACTCCCACTCATTTCTTCCAAAACATCCCTACTCTTGGGCAGTTGGACTGACGTTCATTAATATATTTATCCTCCAGGAAGGTTGTATTTGTACTGACAAAAACCTTCCTATCTAGAGGACTATAAAAATAGTATCTCCTGGTACTTTTAGGGTATCCCACAAACAGGCATATTTCTGATCTAGACTCCAATTTTTTTGTCTTTCGTTTCAGCACATGAGCCGGACATCCACATTTCCAGGAGAGTCTTGGGAACAGACTTAGATGGAACTAGGTTCAGAATATAAACGACTGTCTCCAGTGCATATCCCCAAAATGAGATAGGTAGAGTTGAAAAACTCATCATTGACCTAACCATATCTAACAATATCATGTTTCTTCTTTCTGAAACGCCGTTCTGTTGGGGTGTACCAGGCGCACTCAGTTGAGAAACTATACAATTTTCTATTAAGTAGTCCCTGAATTCTCCCGAGATATATTCGCCACCACAATCTGATCGAAATGTCTTTATACTTTTACTCAAATGTTTCTCGACCTCAGTCCGATATGCTTTGAATTTTTCAAAAGCCTCTGACTTTCGAGTCATCAGGTAAATGTATCCGAATCTAGAGTAATAATCTGTAAAGGTGATATAATACTCATAGCCCCCTCTCGCAGGTGTACTCATAGGTCCACATATATCAGAATGAACTAGTTCTAATACTTATTTGGCTCTATGTCCCTTCGCTAAAAAAGGACCTTTTGGTCATCTTACCCTCCAAACAAGAATCACAGACCGGCAATTGTTCGACCTCAATTGAGTTCAGGGGACCATCCTTTGCCAGTCTTTGTATTCTGTTAAGGTTGATGTGTCCAAGCCTAAGATGCCATAGATAAGTATTACTAGTATGGTATGTATTTTGTTTATTATGATTTGCAGAAGTGTTATTAATTTCATTTGTGGAATAGTTTAATATATAAAGACCATTCATCAAATATCTGACACAATTTGGAGCTTTATTCATCAAAATGTAAAGCGATTTATTAGGCGCAAAAACAAGAGAATAACCCTGTCCTATTAGACAAGAAATGGAAATCAAATTCTGCTTCATCTGCGGGACATAATAACAGTCTTTGTAAACGCCTACCACTACTGAAATAAAAATAAACTACTCCTACAGCTCTCGGTGAAACTACTGCTCCTGTGCCGACTACGATAGTAAACTGGCCTTCATTGAGTTTTCTGCTCTCCTAAAGCATCTGTATTGACATGCAAACATGATTAGTAGCTCCAGAATCTACAACCTAAGAATATGTAGAATCAACCACTAAACAAGACTCAGTTGCGAAAAACTCACCAACACTTTGGTTATGTTTAGCTAGTGCTTTGGGACAGTCTTTCTTCCAGTAACTTTCCCATAGATAAATCATATCTTGACAATAAATGTCTAGATAAATCCAGTATCTCTTTATTTGGTCACCAATATCATAAACGAGAGCCTCTATAGGAGGTTCGTAGATGATCTCGATTTGAGTATATAACTTTTGTCTAGATCTCCACATACTTGAAAAATAATTCCGCTATCTATAGGATGATCTCAAATTATATTCTAGCTAGAGGCGATCTTACAAAAAGAATCCAATCAAACAACCCAAATCACGCAGCCCTCCTATAGGAGTCCGTTGCGTTCTGGGACGAAGGCTAACGCGTTACGTTGCTTATGAATTGACAAAAGGAGACCGTAGGTTTTTATTTAAATAAATACCCTCTCTTACTCAATATTTTAAAATAATAGATTTTAATTTTAAATAATTACCAACTGTTTACATTAATTAAATTAATATACAGTTTAATTATTACGAATTTTCCTTTCAAGAAAAAATTAATTTAAATTAAATTAATCAAGGGAAAACCAATGTTCCAATGAAATGCATTATATTCTAAGTATTACAAGTGATGCCAAAATTAATTCTATATGATATGATTTACAGAATAATAATATTTCAAACAAATATTTAAAGCATACATTAACAATAAATTTAACAATTATTTGTGGCCCAAAACAAGACTCAAAAATCAAATTAAAAACTAATTTGGGCCGAAGCCCAATATTTAACTTGAAACTTCAGCCTATACTTTCCAAACAACATTTATCCATTGAACCAAACAGTTACTATTCATGGCACCAAATGAAGCTATCCCAACCAATCAGTCGCTATCCAAGCAACCAAACAAAAGGTTATCCAAACAACCAAACAAGTACAATCCCAAAGAACCAAACAATGGTCTTCTTCTTCCTTGAGATTTTTCTTGCAAGAGATTCAACCACCATTACATCCGGAAAAATACCATGCCCGGAGTCCCAGCACGCTACCAAGTCGAATCGTCGGAGGAGCTTCAAGATCTGCTCGGCCGCGATCACGCACAGATCCAAGAACAGATGTTACTCAATTCTGCTCAGCCGCTGGTCACGCGGATCCGAGATCTGTCATGCGTGATCGCCGCGGCCCACGCTGTGGCATATCTCGAGATCTGCGTTGGCATTCGACTACTCGGTAGCGGCGCTGCACGTCACGATCTCACCGGAGATCACATGCCGTCTGTCGCCCAAATCCAAAGAAGATGCACGCGACCGCGCGCAGATCCACCAGGATCTGTGTGACGCCGGTCGCGTAGATCCGGCGAGATCTGTGCGGCCGCGCTCAGATATCCATTCGACAAATTTTTTTTTTTTGTTGGTCCGATTCATCGATCTTCAATATTACAAAATTGACTAGTTCCAAATGAGGGCTCACAATTTAAATCTATTTTACAATTAAAATTAAATCAAGATGATGGAGTCGTAATCCATCGATCTTGTTACAGACTCGAAATAACGAATTACAATGAACTAGTGGGGCCACAAAATAATTAGATCATAGTTTAAAATAATATCAATTATTCAATCAACATATGATCAAAAATCCTAGACATCGCTCGACTAGAACATGCAATTATCACATCTAGATAATATAACAAACACGTGAATAATCTAGACCGCTTTGATACCACTTGTTGGAAATTGGCACGAGAATTAGCCGAGAAAGCAAAAAATTTCTTTAATTCATAAAACCAAGATCTTTGCTAGGTATTCACGTATTTATTATAATTAAAATACAAATAGATTAGTATTATACCCGAATCGATAAACGATATTGGTCTCGGATCTAATTCACGAACTTGCTGTTTATGATTCACGAACTTGGTGCTCCCAACGTTCAAGCCTGCTATGATATTCTCCCAAGCCTGAATTACACCGACGTGTGGGTATCTTTTAATTAAATCAAAAACTAATTTCTAGATTGGTCAGATCTAGAAACCAAGAAGCTATATTTCTTCTCTTTTCTAACTGATCGAATTGTTCGAATTAATTTATGTCACAAACAATGTGATATAAATAAGGCAAGCGCTCTGATTGCAAACAACGACAAGAGTCCTAATTGCATCTAAGTCCAATTAGTTTAGGATTGATTTAATTACACATGTAATCCTTGAACTTATATCACAATTACAATTAAATCCAAAACTTTATAAAGCTACCATAGGGACCTAATCGGACATATATTTTCCAGCTCCAATAATTAGATTTCGTCTAGTCGACCCTAGACCCCTCAATCTAATTATTAGTCTTTTGCTTTTTCCACTAAAGGTAAGAGACTGCATTCTCGGAATATATAAAATTACAGAAGTTGTAATACTTTCTTTTGACCTACCGTATATATTTCATCTCTCTGCATAAGATCCGCTAATTAGGTATGAGCATAAATGACCGTTTTGCCCTTCTAATTATTCTCACTAACTTTAAGTTACATTTTCTTCAACGGTCCCGTGAACTAATCACAGATGTCGAAGTATTGCTGTAGCTAAACACTGAGCTCAGATTTATAACCGTTCAACATAAAATACTTAAGTTGTCACTCGACCTATTTTTTAGGACGACAGTTCCCAACACGAATTCGTGTTTTTTACTTCGTTCATTCTCAAGCTCCCAACTCACCGAGATATTTGATCAACTAAAATGATCTCACTCATTGGTTAATCAAAGAACTATCAAACTAACGAAAAGATATACACAATCCTGTCAATGGATTTATATGAAATATCCGGTGATTAAGTGGAATTTAATTATTCGCACAGTCATGCTATATAATTAAATTCGACAAGTGGTCCGCTCAATACACTCCAAGTGTATTAGTGTCACCATTAATCCATTTCTGTGATAAAGACAAATCACAAACTCGAATAATTAAATAGTCAACACTACAACCTTCTAGTATAAGGTGCCAACCCTTATACATTGGTTGTGAACAATTTTATTTATGATCAAAATATAAGCTGTGTCACACTATACTTCTCAACGCAAGCATCCAACTTATATTATCACTAGTGATCATTGGCACTTTATTTACATGCTCAATATTAAACAAATGCAATAATAATAAATGAATACAAACCAAAGTTTTATTCAATATAAAATTGTCATTTCATCACAGCAAAATTATACTATTTGGGCATACAACCCAACACAAGCCCATTGAGCCCAATATTTTTTTAGGAAATTATGCCCCCATACTCTCTTTATTCATTTATTTTCAATTATATAGAAATACTGCCCAGATCAATAAAATTCAAATTTTCAATCTATACCTTAGAAATAATACCCACCACCACCAACAACTTCTCCTCCATTGCCCTAAACCACTTCCACTTCCACCACCAAACCAACACCACCACGCATCACCACTGTCACCGACCACCACCACGCATTGCCATCCCAAATCTTAAACAACCACCGCCACCCAAATTACAAATCTAACACCCACCACCCACCACCACCAATATTTTTTGTTAATTAATGATAAGAAAAAAAAATAGTAAAAAGACGTGTACATAAGCGCTCAAAAAGTGAGACGCCTCGAAACCCTTAGAGGGTAGGGTCAACTCTAACCCAGGGGTGGGCCCCCAATGGATTTTGATGTGTAGGGGTTGACCTCCCATGAAATTTTGGTAGTGGTCGACCATTTTACTTTTTGAGGCGGACACCCCTAGCTCGATCAAGCTAGTGTGCAGACAGAAAAGCACATACCATTTTGAGAAAACTTCAATCGAGGTCCATAAAATGCGTTGGATTCCTGAATCGATAAGATTTCCAATTATATATCATATGCCCTTTTCTAGTGATGTTTCAACTACAATGCAAAATAATAGTAGATGTATTATAATGTGCTACTATGTTACATAAAATATAATGTTGTTACTAAGTACCTGCACATGATTAGAGTATTTAAGATATGAGTTGATTATATAATATGGTTTTCAATGTACATAGATTTACATTGGAATAATTTAATATGTCATTATATGTGCATGAGATACACTTTGGCATTCATGTATACGTGCATTTGATATGCTTAGACCTGAGAGAAGTAGTACTTCGTAACCCGTAAAAGAAGAGATAATGAAAGTAAGAGAAATATAGTTATAAACTCAAATATGATATTTGGAAAGAGATGATAACAATGAATATAATAGAATCGCCACACAAGTGTATCGTACTAATCTTCGCATTTGGTTATACTTACTGCTTGAGGCTCTGAACAATAACTAATGGTAGCCAATGATAGGGTGTTGGTGGTCTGGGGCAGTATACAAGCGGTGTCAAGAGATCCTTTGGTGGTCTTGGGAATGCGAATCGACACGGTGAACATCGTATACATAGGTCAAGTCTAATTTGTATATGTGATATTTTCCAATACAGTATCATGAGTTTTGGTGGGCAATGATGGCTACAACTATGATCTCCTAAGTTTTAGTGGATGACGACATATCCACGGCACTGGATGGCAAGCTTGTTTTCGATCATATTGATGTTTGCGCTCATACAGTACATCATAGTGGCATTTGGGGCTCTAGAGACAAAAGACAAATAAGTTGTGAATTTGAGAACAAGTAAAAAGAGTAATTAGCACATTTCGTCCCTATCTTTTGAGGCTATTGCACAAATCGTCTCTATCATTTGAATTTTGGCATTTGGGTCCTTAAATACACCATTCTTTGCGTAAAAGGTCCGTACCGTCTATTTCTACAAACTTTTACCATTAAATCGGTAGCGTCTAGATGTAATATCTCATTTTCAAAGGGCAATTTCAACAAATTACAAAATGTATTGTTCACTTTCCTAAATACTCTCTCTCTCTACCACAATGAAGCCCACCACATCAACCGCCTTGCCGATGAGGACAAATCCTCATTCTCCTTCATCGGAAGTGATTGTGCACCGGCTTCGACCAACCAAGCCACCACCACAGCACGCACGGCGGACTTACTTCCGCAAGACAAAGATCCCCAACCCAATCATCCGCCGTTGGTTCGGTATTGGGCTACTTGTTCCTGATATTGTCAATGGTGAATGTGATCCAACATCCCAAACCTCAACACCTTCAAATTTATATGGGCCATAAAGATCTCATCAACATCCTTGATATTCAACAAATTAATGGCCAATTTAAGGCTTTGGGCCACCAGAGATGAAAACATAAAGAAGCTAAAAGACACCACTTCGAAAACCAAGAGTTTCTCATCCATGTCGATGCCAGCGTCACAGGTTGATGGGTTTTTCGAGGCTGTGCTAGCTGGGAGTCGTCAAGGAGAGACCCACATATTCAGATCTGTAAAACTCAAGAAAAAAAAAAAAAAAAAACCTATCAAAATCTTGAATACATGTATGAATAATAAACACATAGACATTTATATATGCATATAGGAGGACTTATTGTGGCATGATTAGTTATTCTTGGGTGTGAAATGTGTGATTCCAGCTGGAATTCTGGCTATTTCTTGGAGGGTGGTGGTGCGCTTCATTGTGGTAGAGAGAGAGAGAGAGAGAGAATATTTAGGAAAGTGAACAGTACATTTTGTAATTTGACGAAATTGTCATTTGAAAAATGAGAGATTACACTGTACGCGCTGATTTAACGGCAAAAGTTCACAGAAATAGACGGTAGGGATCTTTTGAGCAAAGAATTGTGAATTTTAGGACCCAAATGCCAAAATTCAAACGATTGGGACGATTTGCACAATAGCTTTAAAGGATATGGACGAAATGTACTAATTATCCCAAGTAAAAATATTGAAAAATGTGTGAATTTCAAGAAAGAAAGAAATAAAAATGATGCACATGATCATGCTCATGCATATCATTACTTGTTGTATATTCGCTCATATAGTTTTGTATTGTATGTATGGAAATACATATACTGAGATACTTGCTGTAAATTCGCTCACATTACTTACAAAATTCTGACCATCTCATTCTCAATTAGGTCATACACGTTTCAATCTAATTGAGATCTTGAACCCCTCACAATGTGATTAGGGCGATAATTTTCATGTAGATCTATGTACTCCGAGATTTTACCTAAATGACCAATCTCAATCTCAACTTAAGGATTACCTAGATGAATATAAACCTAACTTAAAACATTAAAAAGTGAAAACACAACTACTTAGGCCCCTTGGTTTGTTGTTTTCTACCTATTTCCTATTTTTAAATTTCAGTTTTCTTTTTTTCATTTTTCAATTTTGTAAAACACCCAAAACTTGTTTTGTCTAGTAAACACCAAAAAAATCAAAACAAGGGAAATAAGTGTTTAAATAAAAATTCTAAAAAAATAAAAATAATTCAATCCCTTATTAGTTATTTGAATAAAAATTCTAAAAAATGTATTAAATGAAAATAGATAAATTTATTTCTTTATTTCCTATATTTTGTCAAGTCAATTTATTATTTGTTTGTATTTTATTTTTGTAGCGGGAAAAAAATATTATAAGATTTACAAACTTTAAAATATATATATAATTAAATTCATTCAATAAAATGTCATAAAACAAGTTCTCAAATTTTCTAGTAAAACGTATTTTTCAATTTTCTGTTTTGAGAAACGACTTTTTAGAATCACAAACCAAGCGCGCATTTTTAGCAATATTAGAACAAACTCTCAAAATAGAAAATTGAAAATCAATTTAAAAAGTCAAAACTGAAAGTGAACCGCAAACCAAACGGACACTTAGGCACTTAAAAAGTGAAAACACAATAACATAAACATAGGGATGACAATGGGCCTGGGCCGCCTTGTCGCCTTGAACATCAGTCGTCCAAGTTGAGTCAAGCACGTAAAGCCCGTGGGCTCACACACGAAGCAAGACCACCTAATTTTTCTTATTTTCTTCTTTAATTACATTAAATTTTCTTGTTTTTTATCCTGTATTTAATATTTTTTGTATATTTTTCTTTAAATTTTGTCTTTAAATTTTGAAAAGCTAGCGGTCAAATCGACTCAGCTCGTCCAATTGCCGCCCCTACTTATTCACGTAGTATGTAAAATGTAACACAAATACACACCTCATTGTTAAATTGTATGTACTTGAACTAATTTTAAAACTTGAAGATCTTGAATTGGATCTTTGAAAAATAAGTTTGAATTCTTGATGGGAAACACTTTATATTTCTAAATAAATTTAGTTTAATTTAATTAGGTTTAGGATTTGATAAATTCTTAACCAATTTAGACTAGGTTTTTAACTACAAATCCAATTTAAGTTCAACAACTAAAGAAATCGGCTTTTAGTCACTTTAAGCACGTGTTTGGTGGTCTTAAATTATAATTTCACCTCAATCAACCCAATCAAACATATTTTTATCTACACATTTCATAGACTTCACTTATAACTCACTTTTTATCTACATCGCTCACCTACAACTTATAATATAAGCACTTAAAAAATAATTTTAGCACTATCAAACATACCAATTTTACTGCTGCCAAACAGACCCTAAGATGCCTCGAAATTTATACCAAATACGCATAATGCGTCCATTTTGTGAAAATTCTAAGCTAGGACCCCAGGTTGGTGGCCGGAAAATTGGGGATCAGAACTGGACAACTGGTATGGACAGGGTCCAAATTCAGAAGAAGAAGAAACCGTAATTGCGATTTTTAACACCAAAACATTCAGAAATTTAATAGAAGTCCAAAAATGCACGTTTTGAACCTTTTAAAATTGCAATTTAGTCCCAAACCTCTCAAAATTATCAAATGAAGTCCAAATCAAATCAATTTTCTAGTAATTACGATCCTATCTTTCACTATTTGCTTGAAATTTATCATTTTCTCGATCAAAAGCATATTTTATTTTATATATTTGTACTTAAGTCCTTGAAAATTGCGAATTGACCCAAACTCGACCTTTCTGCAAATAACAATTTTTAATCACTATTATTTACTTCCGGAATAGTTTCTCTCGGCCAACGAGATTGCTTACTATTTAGATTGCTTACTATTTTTGCAAATTTATTGGTCGGGATACTACATAATAAGTGTCTTACGATGTCAAAAATGTTCTTAAACGAACTCCAAATACCATTAGTAAATTCAATAATGGGTAATACTTTTAAATGATGTCATGTCTGACCTAATTAAATTCTACGTTAAACAATATCTATGTGAGTTCAAAATGTATTTCGTCGACTCCAAAAGAGCATATATGACTTAAGAAGTGTAGTATGACATCGAACTCAAAAATGTAGGGCATTAGGTAATACATTTTAATGGTGTCAATTTTTGACATAAACGATGACAATTCGAGATTGAATGATAGGTGTTTAAGACGTATCTTATTGTCTCCAACTAGTATAAATTTATTAGTAGGTTTCTTACGACGTTAAAAACTTATCTTTTCGATTAACTGCATCTTTTCACTATTTACCTTATGTCCTAGAAATGTGAAAATTTTCTATTTGGTCATAAACATTTAAATCCTAAAATCTATTTTAGATAGTTTTGCTACTGGACTTTGACTAGTAGAATCTCTTCGATTTTTCCGATTAATAAATGCATATTGTCACTAATAGCCAATCACACCATTCCCAAGAAAATGTAAAAAATTTCAATTTGGTCCTAAACTTTTCAATTTCACAATTAAGTACTAACATATATTTTAGAAAGTTGTAGGGTAACACCACTGGACTCAGACGTAGTACCTTGAGTTTTTGTTAGTTTTTGTAAAATAATATATTAATTAATTATAACCATATTTACACATAAATAAAAATTATTTAACTTGAAAAAACAATGAAACTTAATTTATTTATTTTTCTATAATTGCACTTTGTTCCCTGAATTTTCTCAAAAACCGCACAAACTGCCAAAACACCCCAATTTATTGTCCAATGCATTAAAATACATCAAAACTTCATTGGACAATGAATCAAACGTACCATGTGACCTTGACTCGTGATGATCTCTATATGATAGTATTACTCATTGTTTCATTTGATTTTTCATAAGTACTTTCCCCTTAATGCAACCATAATATAGAGCAGTAACCAAATTTAAAGTGGTGTTGTAGTTCAGAAAATACCAACTACACATTGCAACAACTCTCAAGTTTCTCGTAGATTCAATTTGGAAAACCTTATCATTTCGTATATGAAAATAACTCGACTGGAAAATAACTCTGTCCATGTACTTGTTGAGGAAGTAGGAAACTGAAATTGTAGATATTTTTAAAGCCAACACTCTCTTTCACAGTTAGCTGTTGAACTTTTGTTCAGTGATGTTTGTTGAAGCCTGTGGCATTCATTAAGACACAAGTTAAATGAGATCAAAGCACAAAATACGAAGCGGTTGGATTTAGGACTCTTATTCGATACAATTTTTATTATCCCTGTTACTTGAGAAAACTTAAAGAGAAGCCAGTTTCATGCTTACCCCGACTGATGTCACAAAATTGCAAACTGCACATTTTACAGATGGTGCCCCATATTGGTACATCAACAGCATCCGGCAATTCCCACAATTCACATGTGCTACTTGATTTGCTGTCACACTCGACACACACACTTGTTATTTACAACTTCTCTTAAGATGGGACAACATGAGTAGATATATTTGTACCTTCCAAAGCTAGATTGATGGTGTGGCAACAGGAGCATTGCACGCTTGTTGCACCACGAATGTACATTAGTAATGTGTGGCAGCCTCCACATACCAATTGAGCCATTTCAGTGCCTGGCCAGTTAGATGATTACGATAACTATTTTGGAGTTCATCAAAACATATTTGAATTAAACATTCGATTTTGAGGGCGACTCGGGATATATACCAGGAGGAGGTACAGATGTGACTGCATTGCATACAGCACAACATACAGAAGTTGCTCCAACTGGATAGAGTAAAAGGTTTTGACAACCTGAACACACAAGCTGGCTTTGTGAACCTAATAACACCATCATAAAGACAGATTATAAGTATTATGTCATCCACAAAGCAGAGCACTACTCTGCTCTGATGCAAATTTCAAAGAATTAATTCAATGTTCTTGAATGTTAAGACTATTACAAAAGTTACTCTGAGGAAAATGTAGAATTTTCTATCTGTTTGTTAATGAGTTCTGAAACTGCTAATTCTCTCCCTCATTCTTTTCTTATTCTGGGTTTGAACTTGTGTTTGATTGTTCATAAATAATAAAACGGCCAGATGTAGGCCGTATTTGATTTTGCTTAAAAATCTGCTAAAAAGTTATGGTCAAAGTCAGCAATTAATTTTAACCACACATTTCATCAGACCTACAACTTTTATCAAAATTTGTTAAAAATCTGGTTTTTAACAAAATCAAACAGGCACTGAATGTTTTATACCATGGGCGGGTGGCATGGAAGGTACTGAAACCATTGGATATGGAGCAAGAGGAGCCGGCATTCTGAATCTGACTGATACAGCTAATCTCTCCCTTGCAAAATCTTAGAATATTTATACTTCATGCATCTGTAATGGAACAGTTCTTTCCTTTCATCCTCACAATGCCCTGGAAATTAAGAAAATACAAATTGTAATAAAGCCATTATGACTTGCAGTAAGGAAATGAACATAATAAAAGTTACGGAGAGAATACAGTTCATAAATACACTCTGCTAGCCATGAATTCAGTGGGACATCCTCAAGTGAGATGAGTGAGGCATACACAGACCCCTTTGCAAGTTGCTTATGGAGAGAGAGAGAGAGAGAGATTTGGGTGGTGAGAAGTCGATTGATAAGCGTTTGAAAAGGTACAATGTGATATTTTTATTAATGGAATTCGATTGTATGCAATTTATTTTGGCAAGTGAAAGTGAAACTATAATGTGTCAGCAAAGTAGGTTCATTGAACAAACAGTGGAAATTTAGGAACCACAACAATCTTTCGATTATAAGGTGGGGGCTGCTCTTTGTCAAAATCTTAAGTTGCACCGACACGAACATGGAGAGACACGAACATGGAAAGACAGACACTAAAACACGTGACTTTCTAAAAAGTGGGACATGTCGATTTAAATTCTTTAAAGTAGGATACGGATACGACTTGTCAGATCTATGTCATGGAGTGTTCAAAGATTATCAGTTTCACCAAAGGCACACTGCCTTAATAAGAATGTCCGTGCATCATAGCCAAAATCCTAGTTAGTGAGTCGGTCAAGTTTTAAATATACAGTATTGAATTGTCATAAATATTTTATTATAAATAAACCAAGTGCTACAAGTGATGTAGATAAGCAAAATTGTAGAGCAAAGGGAAGCAAATAAGACAGTAATGAGAAGTGGTGTATGAGCATGGGCAAATGACCTGGATTGATAGATGACCATACATTGAAGTTAGGACCACTTGTTCCCATCTTTCTTGGCTTGTCTCCGCTTTCTCTTCTTTGATCCCAACTGGATATTCTTATTTCACTTGCAGACAAATCCATCAATAATTTATCAATTTTTTACTTCCAAGTTGAATTATAGTTGCACCTCGTTTAAACAAGTAATTCTTGGCAAGTATGAGTCAAATATATAAAAATAAAACATCTTTTTAAGTGATTTACTACGAGTATAACAAGAAAGTGTTCAAGAACAAGAAAATTACATACACAAATACAAAGTTAGCTTAGTAGCCAGATGGTTCACACGAATTGAGCATTTGAATCTCGAAAAATTACTACAAATTACAAAAGATCGATAGGAAGCCTACAAGTGGCACGAAATCTGTGGACGGCAAACTATCATAGTCACTTTCGTAAGCACCCCAATACTTCATTTTAAGTGTCCTTTAGTAACCATAAAGGGCCTCCCACGAGACACGTACCTATCTTGAGTCCTTTTCGTTTGTCATGTGCCAGTACACAAACATGATCTTTATCAATTTCAACCTCACTAATTAATTTGTGTATTGTGACATTCCATTTTTTTTCTAAATTCTTGAAGGAATATTTAATTAAAAGATGATAAGGGTACATATTCTTTTTTTAATCAAATCACCGTATAGGTGAAGTATATATTACGCTTAAAAAAAAAACTACCGACTTAGGAGAGACGAGAGTGTTGTCTAACCTCCCAATAAACGAAAGTATAAAAAGAGAAACTTCACGAGCCAAGCCAAGAGAAACGAAGGTATTTTGGAATGTAAAGAACTTAGAGATTTGGAGAAATAGTTTAATTACCCTAAAACTCAGGGACTAAAGTGTGAAGGATACAAACGTGCCACACAAGGCGCCAACCTAGAGCTAGTGGTTCAATACGAAAATAAAAATTCTTTTCTCACCTGAGAATTGATAAAATTAACATTCAATCAAGATATTTATATCCCATTTAAAATTGAATTGATCCAAATTCAAATCATTTAATATCAGCTAATTAATTTTGAAAAATAATAGAGTGAGAAGGGCGTGAGTAAGTATATATTTTAGGTTTTCTTGGTAGAATTTGTTTGAATATTCATGAATCAAATTTATGAATTTACCAAGAACAATAATATTCTTCTGTCTTTACATTTATCTGAGAAAGTCTTATAATTAATTAATTAATTAATAATCTGATGGCAGGAGGAAATACATTCTATTTAAATAAATTGAAACTAAATTCAAAAAATAAAATAAAATCTATGATGCTGCTGAGATGAAGAATTGCTAATTTACCTGCAATGGCGTTCAAGAAACTGAGTGTCTTTCCAATTGCTTTTAGTGCTAACTGCTTATATCATCAAGCAGACAAATTAAGAGATAAACATTCAATTAGTTTAATGAAGCTTCAAGAACTCCATTGAAAACCTGAAGCTTCGATCTGGCTGGAAAAACATTAAAGTTTAATGAAGAACACAAATGCAAATTCAGTTGAAATATAAATGGACAAATAAAGAGTCAGAATGAATATTAATTACATTTTCACTTTGCATGCGTGAGAATTAATTAAATATAATAATGAAATAATAATAATCTGAAAGAAAATGAAAAGAATGGTTTTCAGTGAGGACCATCCTCTTTATAATGAGGTCCCGTTTAGGTCTTAAAATACTCAAAACTCCGCTAATCCAGCAAGATCAGTAATTAGGGTAAACTCGTCAAAAAGAATAATCAAAAGTCACGCTATTCACCATTTTTTAACAATTTAATAATCATAAATAACAGTCAAGTACCTAAAAAACACAGTCAAAGTGGCGAGTCGAGATTAGTCGATCGGAAGCTATGTATAAAGAATATATATATACCGGAGAAATGAAAATTCCGGCACCAGAACCTGACAGAAAGAGAAGTGAGCACACAAAAGAAATGGTATACACTTATACAATCTGCCTCTGTGTGCTCACTCTCTTCTGTCAGTTTTCATACCCAAAAGGGTAAAAATAAAACTATGATATACAATAGCATAAAAACAATGAAGATGTATCAGATCTGAAAATAGAAAGTGCCAAACATAAGCAAAAGGACATCGAAAATCTAGAAACATTCTTGAAATAGAAGATCCATGGTGCTATATATATATATACCAATTAGGGTTTGTGGACCAACAAAAAGTAAAGTCACACAAGTTGAAACAAATATACTTGTCTTTTACATGCAGGACATACAGATACTGCTGAAACGAACAGAGATTTGTAACTTTCTGCAGGAATTTACACAGTGCCGAAAGCCACAAGAGCCAAGAATCAAATCAAAGTGTTTGTGTGTGTGAGAGAGATAGTGAGGGTCATTTCAATTGCAAAACGGCGTTTGGTTTTGTTATGACTAGGGATGTACACGATGAAGTTATTTGGGTATATAGCGAAGATTTGGGTTTAGCTATGTTGTGTGGTTGGTTGAGTCTTGGGAATTGAGCTGATGGGACTGCGTCTATTGGGGGAGACCATTTTTTCTTCTCTTGTAATTCTACTAAGATTACACTTATTATTCTCATATTCTTTTTTTAATTTAATCAAGTTGTAAGTTCATTTTCAACTTAAAAAAAAGTCAACAATAAAAATAATAAAAATAAAAATTTATCTAGTGCTCAAGGTCGAGCAATTGTCTTTAAACAACTTCTCTTCTTATAGAAGCAACACCTGAATCATGTTAAAACAAATTTATTTTATAAAGTTTTAAACCTTCAATTATTTAGAGTGTGTTTGCTTTTATTTCTGATTTTGCTACAAAGCTAAAATCAAAGTCAATAATTAATTGTAATTATATAATTCATGGACCCACTATTTTTTACAATTTTTCAATCACACATTTCAAAAACTTTTATCAACCTTTACAAAAAAAATTATATTTTAATTAAAATCAAACACACCTTTAATTTAATTAATGTTAAATTTAAAATACAATTTATGACTATAACTTTTTACATTATTAATATTCCTAATTATAAAAATTTTAATCCTATATTTATATCATTTTATTATAATATCACATATCAATGAGGTAGTTAATATATGAGATAACACTATAAAAAGAGGCTAAAGAAATTGATTTTTTTTTTATTGTTTAAAAAATTGAATGTGAAAAGACCATTTTGTTCTTGTTAAATTGATCAAATTTAGGTCACGGACTTGACTTCTGGTCAATTGGACAAAATTCGTCCAAACTCCAAATATCCTTCGGCGCACATATACTGATGGACGTACGTACTAGGATTAGAAGGTTTGAAATGTGAAGGCAAGTTTTTTATTGTTTATAGTGAAGAACTGTAAAAAAATTAAAGATTCAAGATTTATTTGTACTTTTGAAAAGATTAAATATCCCAACTGCAAATTTTCTATTTTCTTTTTTTCTTTTGTTGTTTGGTTTATTTAAGTTATGTAACGTTTATTTAAGTTATGAGCAAAATCATCAAAATGGACCATTTGCATGAATTACTCCTCTTAAGGGAACTTAAGTGGAATGCTTTAGTTGATATGTATTAGTTAGCTTGTGGTTAAAATTGAATGAGGATTTCTTTCGCGTCCCAGTGAATTGCTTCAAACTTGAAACGATAAAAACTGTGAGTGTAATTTACCTTTTAATTATGACATAGAGCTTAGATGAAATTGAAAGGAAAGGAAGGTTCACTTTTCACTCGTCCTTATGAAATATCTTTACTTTTAAACATACTTGATAAAATGGTAATTATATTTAAACTACAGTTTTTATTATCTATATCATATTTTAATTGTAAAAAAGTCTCCAACCTTTGATATTTTGATATTTATATCCATAACTTTTTTACATTGCATTTTTATCATTAACTTTCAATTATTTTCATATCTTGTTTATGATAACGATTTTTATCCAAATATTATACTAATGTGTATTGAAATGAGAGAAAAATATTTTGTCAAACTTTTGTATTTGTTATTTATTTTGTTTATTTAAAAATACGAGGCAAAAAAAAATCTTTTTGTACTATCCTAATTAATTTTTTAGACAGAAATCATTATAAATGACAAATAAGATATGCAAATTAATAAGTTGATGATAAGAATGTGATAAAAAACAGTTGGAGATATAAATGTACAAATAAGTAATAATTGATTACCTTCATTGCAATTAAAATGTGGTGTAGTTGACAAAAAATATGGTATAAATATAAATTACAACTTTTCAAAAAACTTGACAAAATAACCTTTACAAAATAGTGTAAATTCTAATTGTCTCTTCTTCAACCATTCATCAAAATTTCTCACTCTATCAACCCATATCTTTTATCACTTACTTTTCTATCATCTAAAACCCCCAAAATCTATTATATTCCACCCAATATTTTGTATTTCCGGCAGACGATACCGGATCCACTCTCTCCCTCTCTATCATCTCCACAAAACCCTAGAAGTAAGAAGAAGTCAACATATCAAGATTAATCAACTTAGAAGGAACTTCATTCTATTTTTTTCAATTTTTTGTCAATATTTTGCAACATTTACAAATTTTGAAGCCCTCTTGTTTGTATACGTTGAAATAAGTTATTCTGTTTTGTTGTGGGTATTTTTTTTATTTTTATTTTTGTGCTAATTGAGAAAATATGAAAAAAAATTATATGTTTTCTTGTTCTTTTTTTTTTTAGGTTGGAGACATGTATTGTTGAAGTCATGTACGTGGAGATTGGGATTTATGTTGAGTTGAGAGTTGGATTTACATATTTTGAGAATCAAACCAACAAACATTGAGTTGGCGAGTTTAAACACCAATTTTCATCATTCAACATGCAAGTAATCATACTTGCGGGTTTCGACCATATCTGAAATATACAATATTAATATAAATCTAGCTCAATGTTCAACCGTTCAACGGTCAAATTCGATATCTCAACATTAGAACTGTCTAATTCATTAGTTTGGACCTAGTAAATTGGATTGTTTCTGGTTTTGGTGTTTGTTAGATATCCAACTATCTATCAACACTAATAATTCATATTCAACATTTCAAAAGAATTCTAATAATTTTTGTAAATAAACACAAATTTTTACAAAAAGATATCACTATAATATAATTAATATTAAAACATTATTAACTTGTATTTGAGATGATAGTTCAAGCATCAAGAAAAATGATGAAAATGATATATATTTTGTGATTTTTTGGTAATTGGTATTATTTTATGGGTAAATTGCATGTTCTACTTAGATAGCTTCTCTTCGAAACTATTGTACAACAACATAAGAGTATTATAAAATCTTAACTACACAAACAAGTAGACATTTTCACATAATAGTACATTTGACTTTTTGCATCCAAAAGTGACTATTTTTACAAATATCCTCAATTTTTAACTACAAATCCAATTTATGACTTTTTTTTTAAGGAAAGATGAGCAGTAAGTAAGTTGATACGGTGTTGTCTGAATTTGCATGTATCTCTAAAAATATGGGCTATTGGTTTTTTTTTTTTTTTTTTAAATTTATTAATAGTAGAAAGGAAAAAATGCAGAATGGAAAGCCACCGGCGGGGTGAAAAAGGGACTGGGGGCTAGTGGTGGAATCAGTTTCTTTTTACATTTTTTTATTTTCTTTACATTTTTTTTTATTTTTTAATTGATGAAAAAAGGTATAATCATCCCTTTCACAAAATTCTACCGTTGTTTTTGGAAGCAATCGTCCATTGAGACTAACGCTCCCCTTATTTTGAAATGTAGGGTACCACCTTTGGATAGCGAGTTTCAATTCCCATGTAATTTGCCTATCGAGACAAATTGATCCTCATAGATGCCTTGTCAGCGCAAATTAGGATAGTACAAAAAAGTCGTCAATTCACAAATTCGAAATGAATCATTAGTTTGAAACTGTTGATTTAGATCCACGTGGACTTGTCAATATTTCAATTTGGAATCGAACCAAAATGTTAAAAAATAATTTAGTACAAGTTTCGATATTTAAAAACTGTTAAAACCAAACTAAACTGTTTATATAATATTTTTTATAAAAATCATTTAGCTCTATAATGAATTATTTTACAAATTATTCTTTGTGGTAGAACGCACGTTCGCTTTTGCTTGTTTTGATCCCCGTAGATTTTGAATTAAATTTGGATAAGTCATGTAAAATCGTCTTCTATCGACATCGTCTGCTTACTCTTATCGTACGTTGTAAATCATAGACTTTCAGACGTTCGATTCAATGTATTATAGGTCCCTTGAATGGTCAATGATAAAAATTTTAAATTTTCGTTAAAGTCGACTGTTTTGTGCGTAGATTTTCTACATCAAGAGTAACTTAGAGTCCAACTTTTTAATATCTTATAGCGCACTGATTATATTTCCAAGGACACAAAATACTTAACTCTTTAAGTGCTAATTGTTAAAAAATTTCACAACTATTACAGCTTTTGAAACTAAGAATCAAGAATATACAACTTAATAAAAAAAACATCAGATTGAATAGATCAAGAATATTTCAAGGACCACATTATATAAAATAGGGCTCAGTTATACAAACTACTAAGGATCATTGCAAACTGTCTTCCAATGATAGGCACAAGTTTCCCCTCATCACAAGAAGAGGACTCAAACCCTCTAAACTAAGGCCAAAACACTATCGTAAGTCTAATTTCAAGATGAGAGTTGTTTTCATCACTATAGGTGAACACCAAACCTCTCACCTCACATTTACTGTTCACACAAGCTTCAAGCTGTAAAGCCAACAACCCTTTAACTCAAAATCTCCAGAAGAATAAGGAAGAAATAGAGGTAGAAAGTAAAAAAGTTCAGCAGAAGGAGAGAGATGAGAAGATAAAAGGACTTAGATGATAATGATACCAAGACTATGACCAACCGTATGCTGTTGAACCACCAAAGGTAAGGGTACTGAAAAGGTGCACCATATCTCAGCCATTGAATTAGATCCAATGGCTATTATTAATCTAGAGAAAGCACAGTCCACCCAACAGCACACATAACCAATTAGAGAGGTCCACGTAGCATAGTCCACTTAAAGCTCCCAAAAACATGTTTCAACCAAAGATAGTTTCTGGTTTGAGAACCACACTTTCAACATTCTTCACCTTGGTTCACTAACCCATACCCATACCCTTGGTTGCAGAATACTATCGTTTTGATTTTTGATGTAATTAGATTTGTTTTATTTTTCATTATTGTCCTGTGGCCACCAACTTCAATTACTGCAAATTACACATTTTAACATGTGTCAATCAATAATTTAGATAGACATGTACTGAACTTACTAACTGGGAGTATCTTTGTACCCATGTCAGGTGGGTTTTCAGAATTTCCAATGTTTAACAGATAAATTTCACCAGTAGAAAATTGTTCTCTCACAAAATGGTATTTTACTTCTATATGCTTTGATCTATCATGGTAAACAGAGTTTTTACAAAGTATTAAGGCACTTTGGCTATCAATATAAATGTTTACAACATTGTTCATGATATTCAATTCAGATAACACCCCTTTGAGCCATAAACCTTCTTTTACAGCTTCAGTTATAATCACATACTCAGCTTTAGTACTTGATAATACAACCAAGGATTGAAGCTGAGATTTCCAAGATATACAATTCTTACCAAGAGTAAAAAAGAAAGCATTAGTAGATTTTTCTGGTCCTATCACCAACAAAGTCAGAATCGATATATCCAATCAGAGATAAAGCATCATTTGATTTCTCATATACCAGACCAGTGTTTAAAGTGCTACAAACATATCTGAGAAGCCACTTTAGACCAAACCAATGGTACTTACCATATTAGCCATAAATTTACTCAAAATATTTATAAGAAATGCAAGATCAGGTCTAGTGGTTATCATGGAATACATCACTGATCCTGTAGCATTAGCATAGGGGATGTGCTCCATATCATTTCTTTCTTCTTCATCTTTAGGAGAAATGGCAGATGAGAGAATCATGTGACCACCAAAGGCCACATTCACTCATTTTGCATCTCTTATACCAAATCTTGTTACAACTTTTTCCAGATAAGCTTCTCGCGTGATTGTTAATATGGGGATTTTAATTTCTCTATTTCACTTTTACTATTGCTAGTAAAGAGCATGACATCAATATATAAAAGGAGATACACTACACAGTTGTTTGTACTGCTATTATAATAAAGACAAGCATCATAATCACTTCTTTTAAAACCAATTTTTATTGCAAAAGAATCAACCCTTTTGTATCATTGCCTCGGAGATTGCTTGAAGTCATAAAGAGATTTCTTAAGGAGACACACATGATCAGGCTTACCTTTAGTCTCAAATCCTAAGAGTTGGGACATATAGATAACTTCTTCTAATTGACCATGAAATAAAGAAGTTTTGACATCTAAATACTCCAGCTCCCAATTGAATTGAACAACCAAGGCAAGGACAAGTCTGATGGTCTTACATTTAATGACAGGGGAAAACATCTCATTGTAATCAATTCATTCTCTTTGGGAGAAGCCTTTTGCCACCAATCTAGCCTTATACCTGGGGGAGACACTAGAATTATTATTATCCTTTAGTTTGAACAACCATTTACACTGGATTACTCTTTGGTTATGAGGTAGACTACTAATTTCCAGGTTTTATTTCTAAGCAAAAAGTGCATTTCATCTCTCATGGCCTCTTGCTTAGACTTAGGACAACCGATAGCTTCATCATAAGTCAATGGTTATATACTTTCAATTGATTTACCTGAAACTAAGGCATACTCAGTTAGATTCAAGGACTGATACTTAGGGTTTGGTCTAACCTGCCTTCTCTCTCTATCCCTAACAAGTTGATAGTCTTGACTATTAATTGGTTTTATAGTTTCAATTTGGGGTTGTTCAATGGGATTTTGATGAGGTTCAGGGTTCCAGTGGATTCTTGATCTCTCGTCTCACTAGGTTGAAGATTATTGTAGTTCTCATCAGTGGCAGCCTAATTATCTCTTCCTTGTCTTAT
The DNA here is from genome assembly GCA_023638005.1 of Forsythia suspensa. Classification (NCBI taxonomy): domain Eukaryota; kingdom Viridiplantae; phylum Streptophyta; class Magnoliopsida; order Lamiales; family Oleaceae; genus Forsythia; species Forsythia suspensa. The sequence goes on along the minus strand of CM042674.1, from coordinate 28,347,622 downwards.
TTTAGTAACCAGCTTCCCAGGTTGACACTCATCAGACTTGATATCAAATTTATCTTTGGCTTTTAAACTTGGCATTTCAAGTTCATTGAAAACCACATCCCTACTTTTAATAATATTCATACATTTTTCACCACATACCCACAATCTGTAACCCTTCACCCCAGTTGGATAACCCAACATAACACACTTAGATGCCCTTGCATCCAACATTTCTTCAACTTGGTGTGCAAATGCAATACACCCAAAGACCCTTAAATGAGAGAGATCGGGGGTTTTCCACCTCAGACTTCTTCAAGGGTTTTAAAATCTATAGCACTAGAGAGAGATCTGTATAAACTTCAGTGCAAGCAGCCTCACCCCAAAAACCTTTGGAGAGGCCAGAACTTAGTAGTATACATCTAACCTTATCCATTATAGTTTTATTTAACCTATCAGCGAACTCTATTTTGCTAAGGGATAAGTCTTACAGTTCTATGTCTCATGATCTCCATCTCTCTACAGTATGAATCAAACTCTATGTTACCAAATTCAAGATCATTGTCTGTTCTTAGGACTTTGACTTTAAACTCCTTTTGATTTTCAACTAAAGTTACCCAATTTCTAAAGTTTCTAAAAGCTTCGTCCTTGGTCTTTAAAAGAAAGATCCAATCCTTTCTGCTATGGTCATCAACAAGAGAGATGATGTACATATTTCCTCCATATATGAGGTATTTTTTTCAAGCCCCCACATATTAGCATGGATATAAGCTAAGGGTCTAACAGAATTATTAACCCCTTTCCCAAAACTAAGTTTGTGGGATTTGTCTAAGACACAAGTTTCACAAAAGAAAAATGGGGTAAACTAATCCTTACCAAGTAATTGTTGGTCACCGAGGAATTTTAACCCCTTATTCTCCGTATGCCCAAGCCTTTTGTGCCATAATTATGTCCTATCTTCATTAATTGAAAAAGAACCATGATTATTAGCCTCTTGGGCCTCACCTTGAAGGTAATAGAGGCCATTTTTCTTTGGCCCCTTCATAATAACCATAGACCATTTAACTACTTTAACACACTATCCTAAGCTTTGAACCAGTACCATTCATCTTCTAAAACCCTCCAATGCTACAAGGCTTTTTTTTAGATTTGGGATATACCTAACATTGTGTATAGTTCTTACCATGCCATCATGTATTCTTATGGCTATGTTTCCAATCCCCTACAGCCACTTGGGTGTTATTATCTCCCATATACACCTTTTTTTGGTTCAATTTCTTTGTGGTCATTGAACCAAGCTTTGATAGGACTCATATGGAAGGTACAACCTGAATCAAGAATCCACTATTGGCTCTGGTTACCTTCAGAGACAGTCATGACACACAGACTATCCATTTTATTTTCAAATGCAGCATTGTTTTGGTACTTTGTGGGCTAATCCTTTTGCTTGCTTTTGAAATCATTGCAATCTTTCTTAAAATGACCTAATTTGCCATAATGGTAGCATTTTTTGTTACTTTTGTCCCTAGATTTGGACATACCCTTAGACTTACCTTTCACTTTCTTACACTGGTTATTTCCTTCCATTTTCTCAAGCTTGCCTCTCATAAAGTGACTTTCTTCATTTATCCTCCCTCTAAACTCTTTCTTAACTTCAAGATCTCTAGACCTAATAGCGTCTATGACAATAACTTGGGTCTGGGTGTCTCTTGCATACTTAATAGCATTCTTGACATCTTTGTAAGAATCAGAGAATGAGTTAATCAAGATTACAGCAAGATCTTCATCAGCAAAAAAATTTCCTTTATGAGACAAATTTTTTACAATTTTGCTAAAATCACTCAAATTTGATTCTAAATCTTTACTAGTATCCATTTTAAAACTGAACAGTTTTCCAAACAAATAAATCTTGTTAGGAAAAGTTTTAATAAAAAACAGAGCATCTAAAACAGACCAAATATCTCTTGCAGTTTTTAAATCATCAACTTGTCTAACTATATTATTATATAAATGCAAAATTATAGAACTATATACAATTTCATTCATTTCATCAATTTCAGTGGATTTTTCTTTAAATCATGGGAATATGTTTCTGGATCATCAAGAGCCTTTGAGACTCTTTGTTGAACCAAAATTGCTCGCATTTTTTGTTTTCATATTCAGTAATCACCTTTTCCATCAAATATTGATGATTCGACCATCGAACTCATACCGGATTCTTTTAAAGGAGTGATCTCTCTTGTCAGCATTAGCTGATTTTGTCTAAGATCAGATGATACTTAACAAAAAATGGTTTAAAAAAAACACAATCAAGAAACAACAAGTTTTACCTACAGATTGTAGACAGCAACAGATTCAACTTATAATTTTTAAAAGAACAATCATTTCAAATATTATGCACTAATATTGACACAAGTAACAATATTATGCATGGATATCAGAGTTTTTTTTACCAATAATGCAAAGTTATACCAGAAGCAAGGCACCTAACCACAATACTATTGTCAAAATAGTATAATATGTGTTCTGTACTTGAAATTACCAGAATACCAGATTTAAGAATCAACATAGGAAATTAGAATAAAAAAACCACATATTCATAATATATTCCTTTTTAAGGTTGAACACGAGTTAACATATCTATCATCAATTTGATATATTTGTCTTCATATACTCAACATTAGCCCAAATTATTTCACAACTAGCTCTGATACCAGTTGTTGAAACTATTCATAATTACTACGGCTTTTGAAACTAGGAATCAAGAATATACAACTCAATGAAAAAAACATCATATTGAATAGATCGAGAATATTACAAGGACCAAATTATATGATATAGGGTTCAGTTATACAAACTACCAAGGATCACTACAAACTGCCTTCTAGGGATAGGCACAAGTTTCTCTTGATCACAAGAACAGTACTCAAACCCCCTAATCTAAGGCCAAAACACTACCATAAGTCTGATTTCCAGATCAGAGTTACTGTTCATTACTATAGGTGAACACCAGACCTCCCAACATCACATTTACTGTTCACACCAATGTTCAGAAAATCGAACCGGCCATCGACCCAAAAAGGCAACGGGTCAAGGGTCAAAAGATCGAACCGGGTTGTACCGAGGTAGAACCGGTTTCAATTAAAAAAAATTAAAAAATTAATCTATGAATCTCACAATTCCTAAAAATAAGTTATTTACAAATAAACTAACATTTATAGACAATATAACTCACAAAAATTAGCTTTAAATAGACTTTTCATAATATCCATATCCAATATTAGTAGAAATAGTCCAAACTCGAAATACATGTCCAAAGTTCAAAACACTAATGTAGCACAAACGGAATGAACAAACTACAACCAACCAAAGTGATTACAACTATTATGACTAAAGCAAAGTGAAACAAATAAATCATGGTCAACTATTATCTTCTTTAAAACTCTCAAAACATTGTACATTATCAATCTTTTGGAATCTTTTTCTTTTTCAAACAATATACCTTCTCCAATTCAAAGTTCATATAGAAATAATAGAAAAATTGAAAAACAAGAACGTGAACATTAACCCAAAAAATTGATGGAAATTTAGAACAAAAAATATGAAATCTGACCTATTTTTGTTCGCGCGCACGATCGTGGTAGAAGAGTTCGGTTGGGGATTCCACAAGCACAAGAAATATTGAAAAAGAAATGGAGAAGAGCAGTTCACGTCGCCTAAGCAGTCAGTAGAATAAGGAAGAAAGCACGGCTGAAATTTGGGTGTGAAATCTGATTTTTGACCTAAATAATTCACCACCGGTTTAACCGGCCAATAGTGCGAACCCGGTTCGTGGTTGAACTATTTAAAAACTCGGTTCTAGGGCCAGTTCTTCGTTGGAAGGTTAATTGCTATAATCGGACCAGTTTTACGGTCGGTTCTTGGTTTTTTCGATCGAACTGGTCGATCCGGTCCGGTCCGGTCCAATTTTCTAAACATTGGTTCACACAAGCCTCAAACTGTAAAGCCAACAACCCTTTACCCCAAAATCTCTAGAAGAATCGAGGAAGAAAGAGAGGCAGAAAGTGAAGAAATTCAACAGAATGAGAGTAAGATGAAGATGAAATGACTTAGCTGATAAAGATACCAAGACTATGACCAACCGTATGATGTTGAACCACCCAAGGTAAGGGTATTGAAAAAGTGCACCATATCCCAACCATTGGATCAAATCAAATGGCTATTATCCATCCAGAGAAAGCACAATCTACCCAAACACTTAACCAATCAGTGAGGTCCACGTAACAAGCCACTTAAAGCCCCAAAAACATGTTTCAGCCAAAGACAGTTTCTGGTTTTGAGAACCACACTTACAACATTAACTATTTGATTTGTCTGATTTTCTGAGTAAATCGCTGAAAATTTCTAGCAGGAACTTCCTTCTACACCTAAACGATTGAAGGTTTTTTCGAACTTATCTTAAGTGTTAGCTAAAATTTGGCACTAGTGGCTCAGGGCATCAATGATCCCCTTTTTTTTATTTGAATAAGTGATCGTTAGGGGGTCACTTTTGTGATTGTTGGAGTCCCAAACGATTCCAAAAATAACTGTTTTAGACCTCAATTTGTTTCTTATGTAAACATCCCTCCACTTCAATATTGCTCACAACTCTCAACTTACTCAATCTGAAAATGTTATATTCTCAATATTGGCTCTTTCATTGTTTAATTTGTTTATTTTAGTATTTTCTTTTGTTCAAATTCTACATTTCTATTTTCTACTTTCTTACACAAAGAAGTGACCAACAAACATATGATGATTTCAATTGGCTAAATAATATTCCAATTCTACATTCTTACACTAGGAAGTGACCAACAAACAGGTGATGATTTCAATTGGCTAAATAATATTCCAATTCTTGATTTTGGTGATGATTATGGAAGCACAAATCCTATTGATTTGGAGGATATCGACGAAGATTTAGAAATACACACGCATACAACAACTGGTTCGAGCACTAAACGACGAGCCAAAAAACAGAAGGCTTTATGTTAAAAATATTTCAATTTAGTGCAGACTGGTACAATAGCAGACGGACAATCAGATTACAAGGTAGTGTGTAAACACAGATTCTCTAGGCAAAAAGGTGGTAGCACGAGCCATCTAAATCAACACTATCCAAAGTGTTTGCAAAAACACGGAGAGATTGATACAAATCAAGTATAATTTCAGTTCGGATTTCCCTGAGCAAATTTCAATTCTAGTCCGAGTCTAAACAACTAAGTGTATTCGCAATAGAACATGCGCCAAGAATGCATGACTCGGTAGTAAGTGGTGAGCTTATGCTTAGCTTAGTAGAAAACGTTCACTTCACCAAGTTTGTACAAAGGTATCTTCAACTAAGGTATACATTCCATTTTAGAAACACTATTCATACAGACACTATTGTTTTATTCAATAAAAAGAAAGAAATCATAATATGTTATATAAATAAATATTTCGGTGTTGTATCATATACTTCGGACTTATCCGATAAAAACTATAAAAGATATATTGCTGTCACTTTATATTTTATTGAGAAAGAATAGATAATGTATAAAAAAATAATTGCATTTAAAATAATTGACTATCTTCATATGAAATAAATATTTTTAATATTTTAATAACTATTATTAGAAAATTTAATTGCGAATCTAGAATTCGTAATTTCACATTTGACAATACTACACCTAATAATATAGTAATAGAAAGATATATACAAAAATTAAATTCGAATTTTGGTGGCATTTTATATCATGTTCAATGTGTATGTTACATTTGTAATTTAATTATCCAAGATGGCTTAAATTTATAGAGCAATAGTTAGAAAAAAAATTATGTATGCCATAAAATATAGGCAAAATAGTATATTTAGTCCACAACCTTTCAATATGTAATTATTTGGTCCCTAACAGTTGGAAATTGTCTTTTCTTTTAAATAAAGAATAAAAAAAAGAATAAAAAAATAACAAAATGTATCTCTAAAAAATAAAAAATAACAAAAATATCATCTTCTTTATCAAACTCCAAAATCTAAAAATCCACAACCACACCCTTCCCAAAAAAAAAAAAAAAATCCAAAAATCCATCATCCCAAAACAATTATGATTTAAATGAAATTAAGAATTATGATCAATTGGTGAACTGGACCTGTTTTTCAAAGGATTTACGAGAAAGGCCTTTGGCACATTATCATAAAGTAGATACTTGAACTTCTAAGCCTAGCTTTTACAATATGTTTCTCTGGGTTTTTCTTGTTATATGTTGATTGGAATGGCCGTCGTAATGCAAAGTGTGGGACGAATGCAGTGGAATCTAGAATTAAGCCTTGTGATCTACACAATGAAGCTTTGTACTCGCATCCATAATTGTAGGCTATTTAGGAATATTTTCCATCTATTGGATTTTTTGTCTTGTGATTTTTTTTGTACAGTTAAAGGAGATTTTTAAGATTCGTCACTTTCACTACAACAGGTATATCTACATATGATATGGGATTTATTGTGGTTGAAAGTCGAATTGTCTTTGATATGATTTAAATAGAATTAACAATTATAGTGGATGTTGAGATTTTTGTGATTTGATGTGGTTGTGGATTTTGGATTGTGGGGTTTGATAAAGAAGATTACCTCTTTGTTATTTTTTTTATTATTTTTTTTTGAGTTCATTTGGTTATTTTTTATTCATTTATTTCTTTTTTTTTTTTTTGTTTATTTATTTATAGGGGATGGCAATTTCGTCATAAAAGACATATCATACCTATTTCTTCAAATGTTTGGGATGTCTAGTGCTATTTTTAAAGTTTAAGGGTATATCCTTTTTTTTTAAAATTTGGAACCAATATGCTATTTTCTTTAAATTATATTATTGTCTCGTCAGCTCGAAAACAAGTATTTGATGAATTATGTGTAAAAAAATTTCTTGGAACAAAATATTTATGTACAGACATAGGCCATAGATGGAACTCTATTTATTTAATGTTTGAATCATGTGAATATTACGAACACTGTATAACTTCCTATTATAACGATCAATACTCACACGGTCCATATTATAATTTGTAATGATATGATTGGGAAATATCATCCCATGTGAGAAAATACTTATAAAAAAAATTTGATGCCACAAACGCGTGTGATGGTGTATATTATTATACTAGTCCATTAGTTCTAAATTATTTTTATTATATTGCCAATAATTTTAATAAGTATAAGAATTTTCTAATTTTTTCTGATATTGTAATAGGAATGGAGAAGAAGTTTAGAAAATATTGAGATGAATTGCATATGGTATTCTTGTTAGCGTCAATTATAGACCTTAGATTAAATTTAGAAGGTACAGAATATATTGTATCAACAATTTCTAATATGTTAAGTTACAAGAATCTAATAACGTACGGTAACATACATAGAAAAAACTTTATGTAAAACGTACGAATTTTATGTGGAAAACATCAGTAAGAACGTTAGAAGACCCCATGTACCAATGACGATAACGAATTATGGAGTTTGCTTAGTTCAGTTAGGGGAACACAACAAGCTTGCTCTTGTTCTTCCTTTCCCATAGTACAAATGTAGGAACAAGTAATAGAGATGTACCTTTAAAATTAGCTAGACATTTTACTCACGACATGCTTAGTATATTAGATAAAGAAAATAATAAAAATTTTGATATACTTAGATAGTGGAGACAAAACGATCGTCAATATCTAATTGATTATATTATAGCATGCGATCTACTAACACATTCGATATCAATTGTAGTATCGGAGTCTGTTTTTGTACAGGTGGTAGAGTTTTGATAGATTTGAGGTCAAAACTTAAACCAGACATATTAGAGAGTTTAATGTGTCTAAAGGATTGAGATTATGAGAACTTCGGATCCAAGATAAAGTAGACATCATGTTAGCCGAAGAACTTGAAGAAATGACTTCATAATTTGTAAGTATTGTTTGTGTAATTTTTTTTTCTGTTAAGTTTTACCAAAAATTGTACACTTAACAATTTGTTTGAGTAAAATTTTAACTCACCTATGCTAAAAGTAGTCGGTCCCAAACCCGGAAAAAATGAAAAGGATTTTAAATATCAAATTTATCGTACCTTATTTCATTTTGATTTTTTATAGTCCCAAAAAAATACCGTATTTATATATATTATTTTTAGCGAGCCTAGCTCGGCCATGGGCCGGACTGTGCTCGCCTCTTGGAGACGAGCCGAACTCAAGCTTTGTAAGGGTCAAGCACGGTCCATTCTTTGGACCGAGTCGGCTCAACTCGACTCATTACCACCTCTAATTTCAAGTTGTTTGAATAACATTAAGTGACATTTTCCTATTTTTAAAGTGGACGCGCCAAAGCTGTCCAATTTGAAATGTCCTAAATGGCTTCGGATTATGTTTGCTACTCTTGTTTTCTAAACTTTTAAATGTTGAATTACAACTTACAATAGTAATTAAGGTTATACAACCGCTACTTGATAATACCCCGCAAGATATCACCATTAGGTAATATTGCACAGCAATTTAGAGTAGAGGCTTCAATTTGTTATAAAGTTCTCTTGAAAAATTTAATTGCCTTTACTACAACAAAAGAAAGATGTTGATGTTCAGAAAGAGAAGTAGAGTCAGGCATTGCTCGGTGAACATTGGTATGAAACCATATCAAATCACAAAATATCATTTGGCTAGGTGAACTATGGAATAAAAATATACCGAATTGCAAATCACGACCTTGTTTGATTTGATTTGATTTAGCTTGAAAAGTAAAATTGTTTGGTTTCATTTGATTTGAAAATAAATCAAAAACTGTCCAAAACAAACCGTTCAACCCTAGTGCAAAATACAAGGATTTCAATATACGAAAATTATTGAAAAGCAAAAATCATGTCACTAAATTGTAAGTTTGTTACACAAGCTAAAAATTGGGGACTAAAGTACTATTTTAACCAAATTTGGGAACCTATACGCAATTTTCATAAATACTTTACATCTTAGGAACGAAATATAAGAAATATATTATTAGCACAAACTCCAGCTACCATGAGACCAACTGAAACCTGCCGCATTCAAGACCTGAAAGAACTAAAATAACAAATGGTAGCCTCTACTTCATGTTAGACAGTTATGACATGCACACCTAACTTAACATCCAGCCCTAAGAAAACTACAATGTCAGTCTAGATTATACAGTAGATAACATAAAGAGGCTTAAGAGTGCAGATGCAATAGTTACGTCGCTGCTCATCTTCTACGCTTCTTTCCACTCTTTGTCTCACTTTCTGGTGGCTTGGATTTATCTTGCGATTTTCCCTTCTTGATTTCTGACATTTTCCCAGAGTCAGTTGCCTTTTCCTGTATACCATCAGTTTCTTTCGATTTTGACAGACTTGATTTTGTGTTGCCCCTACCATTAGACTTGGGGATCTTTTGTGTGTCTTGCTTAGAATTACCAGAATTCTTTGCTGTATCAACATCTTTAGATTTGCCTGATGCTTTTAGGGAATCATCAATAGATTTAACACTCACTTTCTGAGATTGATTTCTAGATTTACCGCCAGAACTTGAGGTTTCATCGTCGGACTTAGGGTCAGCTTTGGCACCATCCTTAGATTTACGGCCAGAAGAAGTTGCTGTGTTTTTCAGTTTACTGGAAGGATGCAAATCCATCAGATATCATTTTGCATAACACCATTGTACTTCAACAAAAGATGTAATGCAAACTACGAAATATTGACTACAAATACCAAACCTTTTACGTGAAAGCTTCATCTTTCCGTCTTTAGTTGATGCTTCAGGATTTGTTTTAGCTTTCTTCTTTTGCCTGATAGAAGGAAAGCAGAGTATCAGCCCCTGAAATCTAAGTAATAGCGTCCTTCGAATACGTGTGTGAAAATTTTTACGTTTTAGGGGACATAAATAAGCCACATTATGAAGTTCTTGAGAATAGAATATCATTAAAGAAAGACATAGAAGTGTTCTGTAGTCACGTGATGGCCAGATATATGTATTTAAATTTAATATCTCAACCATGTGACAAACATGATCTCTGTTTATATATCCTTGTTCGTCCACATATTTATGTTAATTTTATCACTTCAAACCACACTTGTCTTGTTCACATTTTGGTTCTTAGTTGGCTGACATTCAGTACAATTTGCCCCCTGCATTATTTTCGTGTCAAATTTATAGGACTTAATAGGTCAAGAAGAACCGCAAATGCACAACTCAATCAGAAAAGGAAAAACAAAAACAATCTATGGATAGAAACGGTAACATCCATTATACAAATAACAAGCCAAATAAAGTCTAAATGATAAGAGTTTAAATGCAATTCTCCCGTGTTTCTACATTGGCTAAGAAATATTATCCTGAATGCCTAGCATTAGCCTTACTGCTACCAAGAAATGTTATCCCGGATTCTTCTTATGAATTATGATAACAAAGAAAGTTCATCCATGACTAAAGTGAAAAAAAGCAACAAATTCAAGGCTGCAGCTGATTTGAACCTACATATAAACTGTAAGCAACTAGATCGCCTGATATTCCTGCTATTTTACAACTTCATCTAACAAATACTTTTACAGGTAATCTATTTCTTCACTCCTACCTTTTAACCCACAAAAAAGAAGACCAAACACTGTTGTAAAATAATCTTGATTTGGGACATTTTATTGTTTTGGTTTGGACTTGGAGAAGGAAACAACTTATTTTGATTGATCTTCAAAATTTGCTTGATACAAATGACAATGAAGCACAATCAAATAAGTTGTTTCCTTCTCCAAATATTCTTCCAATCCCACTTTCAAATAATCCTCTTCCTAACACACAATACATCTCCACTAGCCCGCAGGGGCGGAAATAGGGAGTCCGGTTTCGCTCCATAAAAAATCAATTTTTAAAGTGCAATTTTTTTTTTTTTTAAGGATTAATCCCCCTCCAAAAAAACTTGGCTCCACCCCTGACCCCTATCACAGGTCATCTTCTTTCTCTCTAAAACTAGCAGAACCATGTTATATTCCATAAGCTGAAGCTTGATGACTAATTCATCTTTCAAGCACATACCCATAGTAGTTCTTTTGACCTTAAGGTTCCTGTCCTAAGTTGAAGCTCAATGATGTTGTCGATAAAGTAACACTTACAAGCTTATTATGAGTAATTACCTCTAGAATTCAAAATATAAATTTTCATTTTCATTTGAGGGAAATTTGTAGCATTAAAACAGGTCCCCAATCTATTCTTTTGGCATTTATGTCCCAAAACGTCATTTTTGTAGCACCATGGTCCTCAACGAACTGAAACCGTCCAAAATGCCGTGACATATGCACATGAATCTCACTTGTTCCATGTATTGAAGGGCAAAAATGTCAAAACACCAAAAGTGATAAGTTCGTCTCTTCCAGCCTTCCAACCACCTCCGCTACTACCTTCCACACATCCCACCCTAACTGCACCCCTTTTCCATGCTTGCGGCAGCTTCTTCAACTTCTCCCCCAACTACCACCCCCTTCAACCCATCCCCACCCACCTCCTTGGGAATCTAAAATTCTGGATATATTTTCTATCCAGGAAAGAGGATATCTTATTTAGAACTGAAAGATTGCGTCTTCTACACCTACGGATAAATAGCCGAGCATACAATTCCTGTATCGTTTTTGTATGAATCTTTTGGGTTAAATGGGATTATTTTTTTCACCCATATGTAATTTTATGCGCATATTGGGCAAAACTATAACCCAACTCAATTTTGTTATGATTTTTAAGTTCATTGTTTAATTGGATTAATGGAATTAAGCGAATGTTTTCTGTGAATTGAGCGGAGGTTAATGTTGCTGCAGTGGAGGTGGGTTGGGGGAGGAATAAGGCCAGGTTGGAGATGGGTTGGGGTAGGAGGAAAACTGCCGGTTGGTTGGACACACACACACACAGAGAGACAGGCAGACAGACAGCCAGAGACAGTTGTGGAAATGGCAACAATATTTTCAAATCAAAGAAAAGGATCTGTGTTCATTTCATACTGCTCTTAAAAAACATGAAGCCTCAAAAATGAGGTTTGTTTTTCTTCTTTTATGTAAATTCTCCAGAACTTTCTATGTTTTGTGTGCATTTTTTGAGAAAATTATTTCCTTCCATGTCTCTCACTGTTCGGGCTCTGTTCCTTTGCGATCTTTGGGTTTTTTTCTGGTTGCAGTGGGTGGTGGGGAAGAAGAAACTCTCTCTTTTATCTTTTGGTATTCATTTTTTCAATTTGTATTAATTCTGTTTATTTTTTCTGTTAACTAAGAATAAGGGTAGAATCTTTCTTTTAAATAAAAGGTCGACCTTTTTTTACAGTCCATTAGACGGTTTCTGTCAATTGAGGACCACGGTGCTACAAATGTAATAAGCTTGGGCTTTAATGCCAAAAATAATAGCTTGGGCATCCCTTTGCTACTAATAGCTTGTTTGGCTAAGTTCAAATTATAATTTAAGCTAATCAAACATACTTTTTATCCGCACATTTTCTAGGACCCACAACTCATAAGCACTTAAAAATAACTTTAATGACAAGAACAAGAGGTGTGGATGGGAAAAGTGTGGTGGAGGGTCACTTTCAACACTTACATTTCAGAGGGAGTATCAGTACTTGCACATTCAACTGGTTGTCCCTGCCAACAAAATTTTTAGCAAAGATAAAGAAGAACAACAAGCACAAGGTACTGCATAAAATGAACAAGGTACTTACCGCATCTACCACTGAACCATTGTCAATGAATTCCCACCGTTCTTTTCTGAGATTTAATCTCTCTTCATCTCCATCATTATACAATATCTATATATGTTGAAAGCAACAATTCATACTAGAACAAACTTCGCATGCAAAAGAAATGACACCTAATAAAATGAAGAACCTTGCAGATTACACTGACCTTGTGCTTCTTTTTGACAGAATCAAAAGAATCAACAATCCCTTCATAAAACCTGAAATTAATGAATCACCGTTACCAATCACAAGCAGATATCATTTCTTCAATTACTATTGGGCACGAAGTACCCTAAGAAAATCCAGCAGCCAGTTGAAAGCTTGAAAAATACATTTTTAAGACTGTTGATTTACACATGCACAATCTGATAATATTCTTTTTAGTGAAAATAACTAGGGCACAACCTCAACCTGACAAAGCCCAACCGGAGAGCATCTTAATCTTGAAGCAATAGGAGACAGGCAGCAGAGAAATCGATAAAATGAGAGAAACCTCCCGTTATCAACTACTTTATACAACATAAAATGTAAGAAAACACTTACACGTGATCTTTGGGCCACCAGACTTTAACTTTTGAACCAACCAAGTTCTCACCAAACTCTATAGTCCCGGATGCCTGATGTAAAATGACAGATTAATTAGATATATACAGAAAGGAACCAAATCTCATGTCAAGGGTGCAACTTATCTGCGCGACAATTGGCTGTGTCCTAAGACTTCGTGTTGCTCTAAAAAGTCAAGAATAAATGGTCCTTTATAGGTCATCCAATAAAAAAGCCAAGAAATGTCGAGCACCATTTCTTTCAGACTCACTTGAGTCCAATTCCAAACATTGATCGACCAAAATACAAATTGACGACGTAAAAAATAAATAGTCTTATTCCCTATAAATTTGGGGCAATCTAAATGAATCCTTATTCGCCACGCCGTGCGCTTTATTGCTATATCTATTGAAAGATCCAAAACAACTACATCTACATCTGTAAGGTCCATTGCTTAATCAATGCTGCGTCTACTTGTTGACATATATTCTCATATTGCATCTTATCATCTACTTGCTAGCATGCATTCTAGTATGTTGGGGTGAATTACCTGGATTCAATACCAATGTACCACCAAAGCAGTTCAATATACAGCCATCGATGACATTCATAGTTCTGAAGCTGCTAATACACATAATGCTAGAGGGAAGTATCGGTGCAACGGTGTCAGAGACATGTTGGACTCGGACAAGTTGGGGCACATCTTACGTGCCATGTCTTTTATATACTCATTTAAAACTTCTGGCAAGTGAGAGACACAACCCCAACACACTTCAGTCATGTGATTGAAGCACCACGTGACATAGCCGGATGAGCTTATATTTATTACATATTTGCGCTCAATCTTAATTTTGAGAGTTAACTTTTACCGATAATATAAACTAATTAATGTTATTTGTTTGTACTAGGTCAAATGTAAAAGTTGATGAGATGGAGTACTAAAAAGGAGCAAGAAAAGAAAACAAAAGAGGGCATAAACCTTGAGTTGAGAATGAGGTTGGACCGAGATCATATATCATTTATTTGCGGGGACCAAGAGTGCAAATTTCTCTTACTTGGTTGATCTTGAAAGGAAACAAATTGAAAGAGAATTTTGAGACTTATGGACGTGGGCGGTCAACATGCAAATAAATAATAAAAAAAGGCATACAAGCATGAAAAAAGAAACTAAAAGAAAGCAGCAGGTTCTCTTGGGCAGAAAATCGGCGGTGACGTGCATGTGCAATTGGAAACAAGTGAAGGAAAATTAGGGGAGAGACTCAGCAACCATGCAATTATAAAGGGCCAATAAACGCACATGAACAGGGAGGATTCAGCCGAGGGGAATAGAAGCAAAAACGCAGAAAAAAAAGTAGCAGCTGCACCGGTGAAGAAAGAGAGAAGACAAATGCAAGAAAAGAAAGCTATTCAAGTTTCTTCATCTATGGTCAGTTCTATCTATTCTACGTCTTATAATTTTATTAAGTCATTTTAATTTTCTTGAACTAAGGTAGACGATAAAACCATGTTTAACAAAGTGATTATCTTTTTATGTTTTAATTCCATTTATATGCGCAAACGCTTATGGTTCGTTCTTTTTGGGAATAATTAAATTGAATGTTCTTTAATCTTAAATATCATCTATTTTTTATAGTTATTAGTTCATTTAGTTAAACATGGCATGTCAAACGCCTGCCCAATGAGTGTATTAAAGTATCTCAGGAGTGTTAGTTCAAAAAATATATAAAAAAAGGACAATGTATGTGTCTTGTCGGACCCATGTCATGGAGTGTCCAAAGAGTGTCAATGGGCCAACATGACAACGTATGTTTGTGTGTGTGCTTATAAGCACTTATAAGTTGGTTAAACATCATTTTTATTCACACATTTCGTATGACTCACAACTTTTACTCACTTTTTATCCACAAATTTCGTAGAACCCGCTACCTATAATCTATAAAAATCTTTTTGGACACAAAAACACCATCCTAGTAGGAGTGTCTGGGCTTTTTCTCAATAAGGGTAGACTATAATTAATTTGGAGCTTACTTTTTTTTCCCCCAATAAATTCATGCACTTGCGAGTTATTTAAAATTTCACAACATAGTCTAGATCTTTATAATATCTTACACAAGGGAGCCCAGAATTTGTTTTATATCCACTATATGTACTTTTTGATACATGACTATTTTTATTTCGTTGGTGCTGGTAATACAGTCTTGACGCAATATTTAGCCACTCCTCAAATTTAAAAGTACAATTCTAAAGCATTTTATTTAACGTGTCAGTGTCCTACTTTCTAAGAAGTCCTCCATAGTTATGGAGTTTGTTGAATGTGGAATTGGAGGTAAGAGGTGGCAACTAGAATGGTACATTGTTGACAATATGTTAATTCCATAACTTGCTCTATGTTAATGAGTTGGAGACGAACAAATGCAAAATGGAGCAACTAATCACTGCAGAACCCAAGAGAAAGAAGGGAGAATTTGAGAAACTGATTACACACCTAATCATTTGCAAAAATATTGGCTAATATAAATGCCATCTTTAACTAGGTGTGAGAACTGGAAGGTTCTCTTGCTAACCCTCAAGTGTTAAAATCAGGTGGTTTTAGTCATTTGCTAACAGTGATGCCTTGTTTAGGCAAACAGGCACTCATCATCGGGTGGAAAAGGAAAGAAACTAAACTTGTGAAAAATAAAAATAGTCGTATGGTATATTAAGAAGCTAAATAAAAGAACTGCAAGTACTTACTTTGTCTGTGCCTGGAGTACCCTTTCTCTTGGTACTCGTTCTTGGGGTTTCTTCCTGGTTGCTTTCATTGTAAGTTGATTTTTTTGGAGACCTCGGTGAAGCAACCATGTCCTATTAGAAAAGATGACCAAGAAAAATAAATAAAATGATTAAATAATCCAGTGATCAGCATAAGAAACACAGAACTAAGACAACACTCAAGAGAAAATCTGAATTACTTTGGCATCATCTTTGGCAGAGGATTTCAATTTATCTTTCTCTACTCTAGCTTTCACATGCCCATGCTTTTTGTCATCTTCATTCTTTGACGAGGATCCATCCTTCATTTTATTATTGGTATCCACTGACTTCGCTGGCTGATTTGGCGAGTTTGCTTCTGACTGACTTATGGTGCCACCATCTTCGCATGCGTCTTCCTCAGCCAACACTTGATTCTCAGGAATCTCGGTGGGTTCTCTTTTTCCAAAGCGCCTCTGCTTCTTCGCTTCTGAATCACTTGCTCCATCCGATACCTTCTTAGATGCAGCATTAACAGATACTCTCTTTTCTTTAATCGAGTTCTCTTTCTTTTTTGGCCGACCAGCCTTCTTTGGACGACTCTCATCAAGAAGAATGCCAGTTGGAGATGAAGATGCAACATTTACAGCCTTGCTCTCGGATGCTTTTGATGGAGAAAGCTGAATCCCAGTCTCTTTTACTTTAACAAATGGTTTTGCTGCCTCAACTGTTGCCACATCAGCAAGTAAATCATGATTATCTTTTCCCTCGCTGTCTCGGTGATCTGGCAGTTGCTCCACTCCTTTTTCGTCATCACCAATACCAGATGTTTCTGTTGAATTATTTGAAGAGCTAGGTTTCTTTCCTCTTTGCTTAGCAGCTAGCTCTGCATCAGACTCTGATTTCATTGGTTTTTGAGCAGCCAAATAATCCGACTCGTTCTTGGATGTCAATTTAGAATCAAGGGGTTCTGCCCTTTTAAAATCTGCATCAGTCAAAATTATTCCATTACCAGTCTCATTAACGCCGTTACTCACAATTGACTTGGGCAATATTTTGACATTGGGATTTTCTTCTTCGAGACTTGTCCCTTCAGTAACGTCTTTTGCAACCTGCTCATACAACAATGAGGTCCAAATGATCACTATTAAGATCTCAAATAACCAAAGTGTTTCCAGATCTATCTATCAATGCACGCTGTTCGCATAGCCTAGCAATCTACCAAACTCTTTGGTCTAAATTATCCCTACTATCTAATTTAGCAGAGAAACGGCAGCATTTCAGGAAAGCACCAGAGACGAGAGTAAAATAATTGGAGAACCATAAAAGCAGGGATTGCAAGACTATCAAATTCCTATTCAATACATGGCTAGTACATTTTGTTCCAGTGACTTGTACACGTCCCAGAGTAAAAGATTATCATATATAGTAGTTGGATGAAAAGGGGTTCAAAAATCAGCGCCCTACAACACTGTCACATGATTTGTTATTTAGTATTTACTTGAAATGTCTCGTAACATATATTGAGTATAATAGTCATGTACATTGATTTTGCATCCATAATTGAGTTATAGTTCACGTAGAAATACAGGTCAGAATCTTTAGCAAATGCCAAAACAAAACACATTCAACTGCCACACAAATGTCATGCTTCCCAGCACTTAGTGTGCCACAATCATTAATAGAATACAGTGCAGAAAAATACTATAATAGCTTCTATCGCTAATAAACAAATAAAGCAATGTGGAGAATTATGCAGAAAAGGGAAGAAGGTATAGAATGAAGGGAGCGGAGCACAAGGACCCTATTCTTGGAAGAGAAACAAAGCGAAGCTGGACTGAAGAATGCCAAGATAGAAACAGTCAAAAACTACACCATTGGCAAAAATTACAATTAATTGTAAATAAAAGGAAGCATACCGACTGGTCGCCACGGGAACTACTGCTATTATGACCAACAGAACCATCAGTCGGTTCGCACACCGAAGCGACAACCTCACTATAATCATCCAAAGAAGTCCCTCGAGATTTTACGGTTCGTGTCAGGTAAGGTTTAAGCTTGACTGCACAGTTCTCAAATACTCTCTCCCCCAATTTCCTTGCAACTGGAAGAAACTCCTGGAACCATAATGTTTATCAGCAATGCAAAATACAAAAGAGTAAAATAGTAATAGAAAAATTGCTAGGAAAATTGACCTCGTTGTTCCTTTTCACACTAGCCAAAAGGATGGTAAGCAGTTCTGGAGAGATAGCTTCACTTTCATCTAATACAAGAGTCATAATTGTCTCCATGGATGTGAAGATATTCTCCGGATGATAATCTCTGGAAGCTCCACAAAAGCAATATGTCAGTAGTTGAGAGAGATACAACCCCGTCTCTTTGGAACATATCACGAGTAATTATAAGTTGCAAAATAAAATTAACATATTTTTTTAAAATTAGAAGTTTATTTATAATAAAAATGAGTTGCAGAAATGGAAAACAATAACACTTCCAATGCATAAAAATATGAAAAACATAATGCACATTTCAAACCAACATTTTAGTCAAACGAACAACCTCAAACTATCCAAGCCAGTTAAAAGATGGGGAAAGCTCAAGGCAATTAACCATATGCAGCTATATAAAGGCACATTTCAATCATTATTCTTCAGAGTTAGAGAGTAGGCCTTCGACGCATATATTGATCCCAACCTTCAATAAATTGATGGATGAAACATAAGAAATCATCAATTATGTTTTATAACAGTTTTCTTATCAAATGTATCTATTTTCTCTTCATCTGGGAATACATAAAATGACAAATCATACATCATAAAATTTCCCACATGGCTGATTCACTTTTAAAGAAAGTGATAAGTTAAACCCCATCCTTACAAATAAATGCATGTACAGCACAAGATGTACAAGTTCTTATTTCCAAGAGAAAAATTGGAAAACAAGAATAATCAAGTGTATGAACAAGGTATCAAGTGATGTAATTTTAAGAACAAGGTATCAAGTGATTATAAGCATTATTGTAATTTTTTTTTTTTTTTTTTTGTAACCATTAATATTACATGTACAGACAGCCAATAGGGGGACTATATTTTGTATATCATGGCCAAGTAATATAGCTAAGTGCTTGTTTGGTAAAGCTTTTTGTACATCATAAGACCTGCATCATTCTATCTGTCATAGAACACATCACTTATACACGACGGTTGGAACAAAGACACATTTGGTTTTGAAGTAGCGATATGCCGATTTGCTGCTGTTAAAAACCAGGGATGAATCGAAAAAGAAATCTTTATTGGTCGAAAGGTACCTAGATTTATTTGTGACCTCTGAGGAGCCGTATAAGGTGAAAATCTCATGTACGGATGGAAACAGTGATGTTATTTTCAATAATGATTATCTAACAGTTCAAGTACAGTTCATATAGTTGAGGCGCAATCAAAATATGGTTTTTGGGGGTGCCGTTGACCCTAGCTCTATGAGAAGATAAAGAGTAGAGTTGTTTTGCCTTTGACTCATTAGCATGAAAGAGTCTGTTCCCACGTAACTTCAACAAGTTTCATTCTTACTCAAAGACCAACCTCGGAATAGAAGAAGAAGCCTCTAATTACCCACATCAGTTTCAAACTATACTCTCATAGCTCTAACTTAGCGTAGGGAAAGACGCTTAATTACTAGTTTGCATCAAAAATTGCAGGTGATACATGCATCAAAGAAACAAATGTTGAGATGTAAACTAGAGGCTGGAGATTAAAGAATGCTCTTATTCAAAAAAGAAAATGAAAATGAATCAATAAAAAGCATATAATCTCCACCTTGTTCTATTTTAACTACGGAAAAAAGCAATATATGGGATATAAAAAAAGTTGTTATAATTCTGGGATATCTTAGAATTCAAGAACTTGGAACAATATATCGCTCTAAAAATTGAAGAGGAGAAAAGAGACAAATAATCAGTGTAAATCCACCATTCTGTCTTAGGTTCAAAGATTAAAGTAAACTGTTAATAAAAGAATAGATAACATAGCAAATGTCCTTACTGGCAACAAAAACTGCATCAGGCTAAAACTACTAAGCAGAATTTCATAAGAAATCCTACCTTATGGCTTTAAGGAAATGTTGGAACATCTCACTAATCATTTGATCACATTCTAGATCCAACATGATGACACAGGACCTCACTTTGGACACAGTTTCAAGTATCATGGCCCTCTTAGCATACGATCTGCTGGATTGATCAAATAAATGTTCAAACGATGATACAATCAATTGAAAGATATCCTGCATTGTAGCCAAATGAATTGTTATACAGACAGCCAACAAGAGGCACAAAAGAGAGTGCAGGTGGAAGTCTTGGCACCTTCATTTTCTCATCATCATATGGAGCATCTGGTGCAGTAATTCTCGTTATTTCACTTATACAAGAAGCTACTGCAACTTTTACATCAACATCTGAATGCTTCAAAAGCTCTTCAGCAACCAACGCCTTCATTAGTGGAGAAATTGCAGTTTGCACGGATTTCGCAGGCGACTGCTCCACTTTTGAGAGAAAATCCTCAGCTTGCTAGAAGCAGAAGAAAGAGGAGAAAAGATTATAGGAAGCTGTCAGACCAGGTAATAGACTAGGAGAGAACAATACAACATTTCTTCCACTTCGTACATTAATGGACTTATAAAATAATTGGAAGTATCAAGTTTTCCGTTGAAATTATTTAATGAGAACAAGAAAGAAAGCACACAAACATTGATTAAACCAAAAAAAAACTAATTTCTTTAACAAAAATAAGAAATCGAGCACTGTGTAGATCATGAAATCGAAAAGATAATTGTTAGGGCTTACGTCAAGTAAAGGCAGAAGTTCATCAATAGAATCCGGAGGCTGAAGAAGCCTGTTCCCAGCAGCTGTCAGCTCTTCTTCCACCGTCTTACCGGAACGCGACATCGTTTTTGGGGGGAACAAATTATATATCAAATCTCTTCGCAGGAGAAAAAAACAAAAAGAGAGAACTTTAATTTCAATTAAAAAATCTTGGCACCATGGAAACAATAGATGTCAACAGAGAAATTTTACAATTGTTTGCGCTATTCTAGAAGGAAACCCTAGAATAGCAGCAAAACCCACAAACGAACCAACAGGATCTTAGGAGTAGAGCCAAGTGACGGGAAGTAATAAACAAACAATTATTATTTGCTCTCCTCTTTTGTTTTTCATTTTTCTTTTTGCCTGACCAAAATAAAATTTTCATTATAATATTATAAATTTAAACTGAATCTTATTTGAATTCCACCAATTCGAAAATGAAGTTTGGACCGTTGAAAAATAGACTATACTTTTATTATTTATAAATAAATTATTTATATACCCTCTAACATTGTGTTTAGTACAAAATGGTATTATTCTTGAAAGAAATTAGTCCAAATTGTATCTGATATTGTGTAGATTTATATTTTTCGCATTAGTTTGACTTGTAGCTAAAAGGCTATGCTTAAAAATTTAACTAATAGCAACACATTTACGAAGCAAAATTCTAACATGTATAAATTTATACTTACTAGAATTCTTTACTCAGAGACATTAAAATATAATATTGATGAATAGTTTAATTGGATTAGATAGAAAAACATGTTATCGTTGATTGGGCAAGATAGACGCGAGTAAGATGAAAACAGAGAAGTGTGTGCAATGTTCCAAAAAACGTAAAATATAGCTAGAATATAGAAATTAAATTTCAAACTTTTTCAAACCTAGACGAGACATAAACAAGAGCAAAACAAAAACAAGACGAGAACGAAGTTTAAAATGTAACTAGACGTAAAGACCGCACTTCAATATCTAAACGACTTAAACGAACTTTTTAAAACAGTAGACGTACGTGATTTGGCAGACTGGAGATGAGTG
Organism: Forsythia suspensa; assembly: GCA_023638005.1. Taxonomy (NCBI): domain Eukaryota; kingdom Viridiplantae; phylum Streptophyta; class Magnoliopsida; order Lamiales; family Oleaceae; genus Forsythia; species Forsythia suspensa. The sequence continues at coordinate 28,325,723 of CM042674.1, read as the reverse complement.
AATGTTTTTAGTGTCAGAGAACACCTGATGAAGGCTCCTCAGTACAAGCGGCACGCACAAAAGATATTAAAAGCATTTGCTACGAAATTTTAAGTTTGAAACACGTGCAAAAAAATGGAGACCCAAGCTCTCTTTTAAACAAAATTTGGGAAACCTACATGCAATTTTCCCATCAATACTTTACATCCTACCACAGAAATGTGAGAATATTTATCAGCACAAACTCTCTATCTTAACATGACTACAAGACCAACTGAAACCTGCTTCGTACTGAAAAACAAAAATAAAATACTGTAGTTGCTGACTTCATGTTAAGACAGTTATGACATGCACACCTAATTTAATATGCAGCCCTAAGAAAACTACAATGACTGTCTAGATTATACAGTAGAAAGAAGCTTAAGAGCGCGGATAAAGTCGCAGATGGATCCTCAAGTAGCCGCTCCTCTTCGACGCTTCTTTGCAGTCTTTGTCCCACTTTCTGGTGGCGTGGTTGTCTCTTGCGATTTTCCCTTCTTGATTTCTGACATTTTCGCAGAATCGGTTGTTTTCTCCTTTACACGATTAGTTTCTTTCAAAAACTTTGACAGACTGGATTTTGGCTTGCCCTTACCATTAGCACCACGTTTATGGGAACTTTGAGGGGCTTTGCCTTTAGACTTGGGAGTCTTTTGTGTCTCTTGCTTAGAATGACCAGAAGTCTTTATTGCATCAACATCTTTAGATTTGCCTGATGCTTTCTGGGAATCATCAAGAGATTTACCACCAGAACTTGAGGTGTCATCATCAGACTTTGGGTCGGATTTGGCATCATGCTTAGATTTACCTGATCTTGTTGACGTGTTTTTCAGTCTACTGGAGGATGCAGTTACATCAGAGGTCATTTTTGAGTAAACACCATTGCTCTTCAACAAAAGATGCAACAAAAACCATGAAATTTTGACTATAAAATATCAAACCTTTTACGTGAAATCTTTGTCTTCCCATCATTAGTTGATGCTTCAGGATTTGTCTTAGCTTTCTTCATTTTCCTGATACAAGGAAAGCAGAATATCAACCTAATTGCAGCCTTCCAACTGAACTGTCATTTCACTTCTCATTTTTCACCAAAAAGATTAATGCATAAATAGGAAAACCAAAATATCGTAAATACTGCCTCCCCCTCGTACTACGTAAGTACGTGGCTTAAGGGCTTATTGGATTCAAAGTTCTATTCCTAAACCAACCTTATATAATTACAATAATCCTGTTTTAAGAGATATTCAAGTATTTACATCTGAACTGAAACTGGAATTCTAACAGGTCAGGCTTCAGTAGAACTTTTCCAGCTACAATATTTATTATATTTAATATTTATTTTTTTTAAAGATTTAAAGTTTCTCCATTACGGATTTAAATCCTGATAGCTCTTGATCCTAATTGATTAACTAAAGAAACAAATGGCACAGTTATTTGAAAAGAAACACATAATTACTATATAATGCTTTATCAGAAAACAGATTAATGTGTCTGAATAAGTCATTTAGTCTGTGTTACAAACATAAATTTTGACACGTGTGTTTGTGTGTGTGTGTGTTTTCAAAACAAATCCTTCATATCTGCTTAAAGAAACTAGTTAATAGTCGATTTATGTATGGGGACAAAGGACAGACGGGTATGGGAACGGAATGAGGAAGGAGAGCTATTCAAGGACACTCAGCTCCTAAGAGTACTAACACAGGTAATCTCGGCTTACTATTGTAATTTCACACATTTAAAAGAACTTGATATACAATCAACTCAACTTTTTATCTTAATATCAAGCAATTGGTCGTGTCCATAACCTAACGAACTAGGTATTTGTATGATGGTATTACTTCTAGACTAAGTCAAGACTGTTTTCAAACATATACATTTATGGGGACATAAACTACTACCATTAAGCCGCATTATCAAGTTCTTGAGAATAAAAATCATTAAAGAAAGTGGGTTGAGGGTCACACACAATACTTACGTTTCAGAAGGAGTATCAGTACTTGCACATTCAACTGGTTGCCCCTGCCAAGAAATTGATAGCGAAGTTACAGAAAAGCGAGATGCGTGAGGTACTGTAAAAAAATGAAAAATGTACTTACCGCATCCAACATCGAACCATCTTCAACAAATTCCCACTTTTCTTTTCTAAGATTTAATATTTCTTGATCTCCATCCTGGTACAATATCTGTATAATATGAAAGCAATAATTTATATTAGAACAAATTTTGCATGCAAGAAGAAGCTGTTGAAATGCAGAACCTGGATACTACACTGACCTTGTGTTTCTTTTTGACAGAATCAAAAGAATCAACAACACCTTCATAAAACCTGAAATTAATATAGCAATATTACCAATCACAAGCAGAACACATTCATCTTCCTCTACTATTGGGCAAGATATAGACAAAATAACCTAAGAACGTTTAGGAGACAGTTGAAAAGCTGGAAAATTGACATTTTTAAGACAGATTTGCACATGCACATTTGATAATATTCTTTTACTGGAAATAACACAGGCACAGCCTCAACAAGACAAAGCCCAATTGAAGAGCATCTAAATCTTGCTGCAGTAGGAGAAGAAAGGCAGCAGAGAAGTTGATCAACAAAAGAGAACCTCCCATTATTAACTACTTTTTACAACATAGAATGTACAAAAATCACTTACGTGCGATCTTTTGGCCACCAAACTTTAACTTTTGAACCAACCAAATTCTCACCATGCTCTATAGTCCCAGATGCCTGACATAAAACAACAATTTAATTAGGAAAATATAGAGACGAATCAAAATCTCATGTTAAGGCATGCTACTTATATGCACGGCAATTGGCAATACGTGTCTTAAGACTTCTGGTTGCTCTAAAAGAGTCGAGAATAAATGGTTCGTTTGAAAGCACTCAATTTTTAAAAAAAGGCAAGAAATGCCAAGCCCCGTTCCTTTCAAACTCACTAAAAAGGTCTAATCCTAAACATGGATTAGCCAAAACAAACCAACTGCCACCATGTTTGCTCCCCCAAAACCACCCAGACCATGACAGGTGTGACCATCCCAACAAAAATCAAAACCTCCAAACGCACATGAAGAAAGAGAGCAAAGCCTGAAGAGTACATGGGGGAGAATTAATACGATCTGATTCCATGTACTTCAAAAGGAAGTTTTACTTCAAAAGGAAGTTTTAAATACAACTATCAGTGACATTTAAAGTTCTGGAGCTGTGAGGCACAGACATTATGGTGGAGTACCGGCACCCGTGTCCGACACCTATTGGGCTTAAATGCAATAGGACACATGCCCTACAAGCGGTGGCGGAGCCAGAAATTTAAATTGAGGGGGCACAAATTAAGTCACAAAAAAAATTTCGACAACAATAATGAAACTATTTGATACTATATTATAACTGTTGTTTACGTGTTTTCATACTTTGATAATATTTTATAGTTACACCATTATCAATACTGTTAAATACATCTTTCTCAATATATACAAAATTAAACTATTATTCAATCATTTATCTCCTATTCGATTTCGCAATCGATTTTTCACATGCTTGAGATGAGAATTACGGGGAGAAAGAGAGACTTCACATTTGGTAATTGGGTTGGAGCTGGGCTTCTGTGGGGCAGGCTGGCAACATTTAATTTTTGATTTACATTAAAAAAAAATTCAGATGATAACTTTTTGGAGGTCACGTGACTCCCTCCGCCCATGCCTACATGCATGTGGGATGGCCTTTATTTTTTGAACTTTTTGTGTCCGAAACTCAAAGGAGTAAGGACACAACACATCATAGACATGGAAAGTCCCATTCAGTAATTTTGGGAATCTAAAATGCGCTACAAAAATATTTATTAATATAAGAAAATTTTAACGATCATGTCGATTTTTCTTATTTCTATTATATGTACTTTCTGAAACATGAGTACTTTTATTTCGTTGGCACTAGTAGTACAAAGTACAACCCAAAGTTCTTGATACAAAAAATACCCAATCTTCAAATTCAAAAGATTTCACATGAAAATATTTAAAATCAAATCCACAATGAAAGTGTTACTTTTAGTGGAAATAATAAGTATTAGAAAATGAGATAATAGATAACTATATTAAATTGAAGTATTTTAATCTACGTGTGGTAGCAAAGGTGTGGTACTAAGAGCTAAATACTAGAAATTAACTGCAAAAGAAATCAATCATCAATCAAACAGAAAATGTAACATGATGCCTTGCATTTGATGAAATTTGTGTTGTATAAGAAATTGCAAGTACTTACTTTGTCTGTGCCTGGAGTACCTTTACTCTTGCTACTCATCCTTGGGGTTTCTTCCTGGTTGCCTTCATCTTTACTTGATTTTCTAGGAGACCTTGGAGAAGCAACCGCGTGCTATTAAAAAGGATGACAAAGAAAACCGTTAGATTAACTAAATGACGCAGGGATCTAAAGAAGTAACAGAAAACTAAGACGATATTTTTTAGGGAAAATCTAATTTACTCTGGCATCATATTTTGCAGAAGATTTCAATATATCTTTTGCAAAAGAGATAATAGATAACTGTATTAATTTGAAGTATTTTAATCTACGTGTGGTAGCAAAGGTGTGGTACTAAGAGCTAAATACTAGAAATTAACTGCAAAAGAAATCAATCATCAATCAAACAGAAAATGTAACATGATGCCTTGCATTTGATGAAATTTGTGTTGTACAAGAAATTGCAAGTACTTACTTTGTCTGTGCCTGGAGTACCTTTACTCTTGCTACTCATCCTTGGGATTTCTTCCTGGTTGCCTTCATCTTTACTTGATTTTCTAGGAGACCTTGGAGAAGCAACCGCGTGCTATTAAAAAAGATGACAAAGAAAACCGTTAGAAGAACTAAATGACGCAGGGATCTAAAGAAGTAACAGAAAACTAAGACGATATTTTTTAGGGAAAATCTAATTTACTCTGGCATCATCTTTTGCAGAAGATTTCAATATATCTTTCTCTACTCCAGCTTTTACACGCCCACGCTTAACGCCATCTTTCTTCTTTGATGAGGATCCATCCTTCATTGTATTATTGGCATCCACTGGTTTTTCTGTCTCATTTGGCAATTTTTCCTCTGAATGATTTGTGGGACCACCATCTTTGCATGCATTTTCCTCAGCCAACACTTGATTCTCATTAGAAATCTCAACAGGTTCTTTTCTTCCTAAGCGCCTCCGCTTCTTAGCTTCTGAGTCACTTGCTCCATCAGATGCCTTCTCAGAAGCAGTAGCATCATCACATACTCTCTTTTCTTTAATCGAGTTTTCTTTCCTTTTCTTTCGACCACCCTTCTTAGGGCGACTCTCGTCAAGAAGACTGCCAGTTGGAGATAGAGAAGCAACATTTACAGCCTCTCTCTCAGATGCCTTCGACAGAGAAAGGTGAATCCCAATCTCATCTACTTTGTCCAAAGATTTGGCTGTCTCAACAGTTGCCTCCTCGCCAGGGGAGGAACCATGAATATCTTTGCCCTGACTGTCTCGTTGATCCGGCACTTGCTCCATTTCTTTTTCACCATCAACAATATCAGAAGTTTCTATTGAATTATTTGAAGAGTTAGGTTCCCTTCCTCTTTCCATAGAAGCTTGCTCAGGCTTAGACTCTGAACTAATTGGTTTTTGAGTGGCCAAATCATCAGACTCGGTCTTGGATGTCAATTTAGCATCAAGGGCTTCTTCCTTCTTAAAATCAGCATTGGTCAAAATTCCTCCATTTCCAGTCTCGTTAACACCATTACTCACAATTTCCTTTGGTGAACTTTTCACGTTGGGATTTTGTTCTTTGGAGCTTGTCTCTTCTGTAACATCTTTAGCCACCTGTTCGGACAAAGCCATAGTGTTTCCAGAACTATCTATCAATAATACTCAGTTCGCATATAATAAGCAATCTACCAAACTTTTTGGTCTAGTTCATCCCTACTGCCTCATCTAATATAGAAATTTTCTTCACTTCAGGGAAATAAAAGACAAGAGTGTAATAATGGGAGACCATACAACAAGATGATTGCAACATTATTTTGTATTTAAGGGTCTAGTACATTTTTTTCCAGTGACTTGTACAAGCCAATAAAATTTGTTTCACTGACACATTTAGTATTGAAGATTCCCACACCAGATCCTTAACTTCCAAGTCTGGATTTCTCTAACCACTCCATCTCAATATATATTTTCATTTTTCTACATCATTTCACTCAGATATCTTCAAGTTAATACTATTCAAAAATTTTGATATTTAAAGAAAAGAAGATGTAGAAGGAACGGGTTGAATGAAGATCATAATCACCTAGTGCACTTCATCTCATAGACCTAAATCTCACTCACCACCAAGAAATTCAAGATTGAATAGAGAGTGCCATTAGTTTAAATCAAGGAACTGTTGTTCAGCCAATAGCGGTTGGGAACCTTGGAGGCTGTGGATCTAAGATGAGTGCTTGGCTGCAATGGTTCGGGTGGTAAGACATTGCTAGACACAATGCAGCGAGGGGCTGGTGGTGGTGAGTGGTGACATATGCATATGCAAGGTCGGCACAGCAGAATCGACTGGTCATGGCTTCCAGTGTGTCGGATATCATTAGGGAAGGGATGAACTGTAACAAGGGCAGTAGTAACTCAGGGAAGGGTTATCATGGGAAAAAAGAATTGAAATGACCACTTTAAAAGGGCATTTTTTATTCTTTTTTTTTTACACTTACTATTTCACAAAATGACCACATTTAAACCTTTTCAAGATTAAGCACAGAAAAGGAATGGAAGCAGCTCAGGTTTCTTACAACCAGCATTCATCATAACAATCTCACTATGAATATCATTTTTTTCCCTATGCTTTTTCTTCAGAATGGGGGGAAAAAAGAATAACCTAAGACAAAAGTGATGCGGAAGGTGAAGTTTAAAATTCATTGTGTATATACCATGCATAAAATTTGGGTTCCGGGAAAGTTGTTATTATTGAGATGGGGGAAGTATGACACAAGTACCGATCACAACGAAGAAAAAGAAGGCTAACAACAAGGAAATCACAAAAAAAGTGTAATTCACAAATTTGGCAGATGGACATTGTAGCAACAACATAAGGGAACAAAAATTATAGCAATTTGAAAAAGAATAAAATAATTAAGCAACTTGCCTGAGTTGCCAGAGCCCGATCTGGAGAGTCACTAGCAGTGGCAGACTTCCTCTCCATAACCTTGTATCATCAACTTAATAAGTCAGGGCATGATACTAAAAGCTCGAATTCAAATGGTAAAGTGATTATTATTGAGATGGAGGAAGTATGACACACGTACAGATCACAACAGTAAAAATGAAGGCTAACAAGGAAATCACGAAAACAAAATGTAATTCAGAAATTTGGCAGATGGGCATCCTAGCTACAACAAAAGGGAAGAAAAATTATAGCAATTTGAAAAGAAATAAAATAATTCAGTAACTTGCCTGAGTTGTCATAGCCCGATCTGGAGAGTCAATAGCAGTAGCAGACTTCCTCTCAATAACCTTGTATCATCAAATTACTAAGTCAGGACAAAATACTAAAAGTTCGATTTCAAATGGTAAAAGATGATACCAATAATTATTTAAAAGAATCAAACTGAGACCTATTGCAAAACAAAACTAGTTATATGTTGTCAGAATCTATGGCAAATGCCAAACAAACCACACTCAACTGCCACACAATTCAGGCTTTTCAGCACATAAGCAAATGCACCACAATTTTTGTAGCATATAGTACAGAGAAATACTATAATAGCTTCAATAACTATTAAACAAAATAAAGCAATGTGGAGAATTCTCTAAACTGAACTCAGAAAAGGGGGGAAGGTATAGAAAGCACAAGGACCCCAATGTTGCAAAAGAACAATAACAAAGCGAAACTGGACAGAGAACTGTAAAAGAAACAGATGTGCTCGTGCTAGCAATAACTACAGGAGCTCAGCATTGCTAGTACCAGAAGCATAGCGAGGCAAATAATTCCTGACTAGTCAAAGGACACCAAAGCATACAAAGAATTTCCACACAAGAAAAAGTAACTATTGATTGTAAGTATAAGGAAACATACCAACTGGTTGACATGGGTGCTGTAGCTATTATGACCAACGGAACCATCAGCCTCTTTGCACACAGAAGCGACAACCTCACTATAATCATCCAAAGAAATCCCCATTGATTTTATAGTTCGGGTTAGGTAAGGTTTAAGCTTGACCGCACACTTCTCAAATACTCTCTCCCCCAATTTCATTGCAACTGGCAGAACATCCTGGAAGCATAATGTTCATCAGAAATGTGCAAAATAGAAAAGATAAAAAGTAGTAAAAGTAAATGAAAATTGACCTCGCTGTTCTTTTTTAAACTAGCCAAAAGGATGGTAAGCAGTTCTGGAGAGATATCTTCACTTTCTTCTAAAACAAGAGTCATAATTGTCTCCATGGAAGAGAAGATATTTTCTGGATGATAATCTCTGAAAGTTCCACAAAAGCAATGTCAGCAGTTGAGAGAATAAAAGCCCATCTCTTTGACACATATCATGAGTAACTGAGAGTCGCAAATTAAGATTAATATATATTTTTTTAAATAAAAAGTTTATTAATGATAGAAATGAGTTGCAGAAATGGAGAACACGCTTCCATAAGAATATGAAAGCCTTAATGCATGTTTAAAACCACATTTTAGTGAAACAAACAACAGCAAACTATCCAAGCCAGTTAAATGGGGGGAAAGGTGGAAAGCTCAAGGGAGTAAACTGTAAACCATATACAGCTCCACCTAAATACCTACACTTCACATTTTTAAACTGATGATTTAAACGACATAAGGTTCCATTTATTTCACCATGAGATAGCCACAAAAACTGTAGTATGGTCAAATTTCAATCATATTATATCTACGCTATGAAGCACCGACACGGACACACGATTTTTCAAAAAAGTGCCGACACAACACATTGCCGACACAATGATTAAAATAATATTAACTATTTTTACTTTATTATTTTTTAATTATATAGGGTAATGAAAATAAAATATTGTATTTCTGTTTTCTTCAATTTCTATAGCATGGAAAGTTAGGGATTAAAAGGTAATTTATTGCTTAAAAAGCTGAAAAGTTTTAAAAAGACTGATTGGTTTATTGGCCCGTTGTTTTATTCATTGGCTATAAGGATAAATTTCTTTATTTATGGGTCAATTGCATTTAATAGGTAAAACCGTGTCTGGGCATTTTAAAAAACAAAAGGACTTGTTTGGCATGTTAAAAAAAGGTAAAGAGTGTTTTCCTCTTCTAGGGATTAGAACCCCTCTTGCACAGGAGATGGCATCCCACTGCGCCGGCGATGGAATAGCCCATCTCTGCCGCCGGCAACAAACCAGGTAGTTTTCCATTTTTTATTTTTATTTTTGATTAATTTTAAAAGCTCATTGTGTGTCGGTGGTACAAAATCAGCCAAAAAAAATTTGACACACCACCTGGCATTTCCGACACATGTCAGTGTCAGACATCGACTAGCGACTCACTGGTGCCAGAAACTTGTCGACGCTTCCTAGTATCTATACAATAAATTTCAAAATCTCTACTATTTGGAACAGAGATTTAAAACTAATAATCACAAGGGTTCTGATTTCTTTTATTGCCAAGATTTTGCTTATTTCTTCTGAATGTATTCTTCATTGTTCTTACTTTGAAAATGGGCCTTCAACGCATATATTGGATGCCAATCCTCCATTAAATCCATGGATGAAAGATAAGAAATCACTACATTTTGTTTATAAGAGTTTTCCTATCAAATGTATCTATTGATCTTGGTCATAAGGTGAGCGCCCCCTCACGAGCCTTATTGAAAAGGCCCCTTACTATATATAGGGTGTTTGAATGCCCTACCTCTATCTCTTACATTATAAGCTTTTCTGCATGTCTTATCCTTTCCAAAACATAAAGATAGATAAAGAAAGTGATTGTGTTATCTCTCACACATACAAATTAGATGCATGTACAGTACAAGATGTTTCTTTTTTTTTTCTCAAGAAAACAAATAATCAAATGTTGTAACAAGATTTCAAGTGCAGATTTAGGCAAAAGCATTGTCGTTATTTAAGCATATAAATCCAGTCAATAAGGGAAGTAAATTTTGCTACAAATTAACATAGTTAAATTCTGCATCATTCCATTCGTCATAGAATCATAAGCATCTGAACGCTAGACCACACATCATCACTCATGCCTCGAAAAATTTGACGATAAATGCATCAAAGATTGGAAAATAAATGTCGAGATATGACCCAGATGCCTGAGGTTAAAGAATGCAGTTTCTCAAAAACAAAAGAATCAAGTAACAAAATAAGAATCAATTTTTAATAGGAAACAGCAAATAGCAAATAGCAAAGCTTGAAATGGTCTTTTAATTGGGATAACTTAGCATTCAAAAACTTGGAACCAGATGACACTCTCGAAAATGAAAGGGAAAATAGAGACTACAAATCAGTGTAAGCTTATAAATAGAATAGCTAACATAGCAAAATAAGGACATTATATTGGCAACAAAAGCAGCATTAGGATTGTACCTACTAAGCAGAATTTCATAAAAATTCCTACCTTATGGCATTAACGAAATGTTGGAACATCTCGATGATCATTTGATCACATTCTAGATCCAACATGATGACACAGGACCTCACTTTGGACACAGTTTCAAGTATCATGGCCCTCTTAGCATACGATCTGCTGGATTTGTCACATAAATGTTCAAAGGATGATACAATCAATTGAAAGATATCCTGTATTACAGCCAAATGTAAGTGTTAAGCAGGCAGCCATCAAGAGGCAAAAATGATAATGCAATTGGAAATGTCAGCACCTTCATTTTCTCATCATCATATGGAGCATCTGGTGCAGTAATTCTGGTTATTTCATTTATGCAAGAAGCTACTGCAACTTTGACATCAATATCTGAATGCTTCAAAAGCTCATCAGAAACCAATGCCTTCATTAATGGAGAAAGGGCAGTTTGCATGGATTTAGCAGGTGATTGCTCCACTTTTGAGAGAAAATCCTCAGTTTGCTTGAAGCAGAAAAAAGAGGAGGAAGGATTATTAGATGTCAACCAGCTAATAGACTAACAGAGAATAATTTGAGCACATTTTTCGTCCACTTTGTAAATTTATGGACTGATAAAATAATTTGCGATAATAAAACACATGCAACATGTAAAATAGGAATACAGACACGTGAAGGAATTATTTCAACGAATTATTTAGTTGGAAGCATCGCTTGGATTTCAGATCGGTAGCTGATTCCTTAAACTCTACTAAGAGAAAGATAGTGGGGGAGAAATCGAAATGCGTGGCAATAAGAGAAACAATTGGTCAGAATGAATTCATGTAGAAGCAAGTGTTCAATAGAAATTATTCAATGAGAACAAGAAATTAAGCATAAAAACATTGTAACAGTAATAACTAAACCAAGAAAAAATCTAATTTCTTTAACAGAAATAAAAATTCAAGCGCTGTGGAGATCCAGAAATCGAAAACATATTTTTTAGGGCTCACATCAAGCAAAGGCAGGAGTTCATCAAGAGACCCCGGAGGCTGAAGAAGTCTGTTTCCAGCAGCCGCCAGCTCTTCTTCCATCTTTTTATCGGAACGCGACATCGTATTGGGGAACAAACTTTATCAGATCTTTTCGCGGAAAAGAAGATAACTTTAAATTTCAATTAAAAAACCTTGGCACCATGGAAACAATAGATGTCAAAGACGAAAATATAGAATTAGATGGAGAGATTTCTGCTATTCTGGAAGAAAAAACAAATCTTCAAACCCTAGAATAGCAGCAAAACCCACAACCACAAACGAACCAACAAGACCTTTTAGGGGAAAATATACTTGCTCTCTTTCGTTTCGTAATTCGTATGTTTTATTTATTTTTTATTTTTTTCCTTTTGGGCATTATATAAGGGAAGTTGCAATATTGTCTACTGGTCCCAATATATTGTATAAGTTGTAAGTTGCTCCCTCATATTTAAAAATGAGTAACAAATCTGCATCTCGATCTTCAACACCCCACTCCTGTCTCCTGCCCCGACCCTATCCTCTAATTTTTCTCCCTTCTTATTATTTCACCCCTATAATATGCCATTGAATTCGAATACGGCTTTGATTTTTCTTTTAGCCATGAAATAATTAATAAAGTTACTTGTTCAATTAATTTTACATTTTATTTATTATTTCACTCTATACTAATATTTTATATATATTTATAACTTTTTTTTAACGGACTTGATAATTAATGAAGTTACTTGCTCAATTAATTTTACTTCCCATTTATTATTTCACTATGTACTAATACTTTTTATACTAAAGAGATCAACAATATACGAGTTTCTCAACTTCTCCAAATTAAGACATAAATATTGTACCAATTGTTAGTATGAATATAGATGGTAGTGTCTTCGATTTTAGAACATCATCTAAAATAAAAAAAAAGGTACGTAAAATTATAAATATTGTTAACTTAATGAAATATCTATAAATGATCCACGATTATGTAAAGGTCTAATAAAAATTGTGCTAGATAGGAAGTTTTTCGGGGAAGGTACCAAAAAAAAATAGAAAGTAAGAAGGAAGATTTATCTACGAACAAATAAGAAAATGAGTTTAGGAAAATGTCGCCAGAGACATAAAAAAATGCGTCAGAGATGATTAACATTAATTAGGAAGCCACGGAAAAAGTGCATGAAATGTTGTTGGAGACCTAAAAATGCCATAGAGATGGTTGGTAGTAATATAAATTTTGGGACGTGTTTAGAGAGAGAGATGTAAAATGAAAAATGTAGGTGGAATCACTTCATAAAGAAGGAAAATCACGACCGTTGAATGCAAAATATGTGGGAATCTCAATTTTTGATTGAGCTATCAAGATTGATTTTAGAAGGCACGTGTATGTAGATCTTGCTGCTTCAAAAACAACATGACCTTTAATATTCCATCCATCGTTGCTATGATGGCTAAGACTTGTACAAGAGGTTAATCGTCAACGGTTAATGGGCACACCTTTTCAAATTTTTCGTGAAGCAATCGTCGTATGAACAATTAAGAACCAGGGTCTACGACAAGTCCTATGAAACAACCACGACAAGTGATGCGAATCTGGACACTTCATTAAATCACCCATTAGGATTTGGGAGGTTGAATATAGCCACCCTGATTAAAACGGTCATGACATGGCAAAATATGCGACATGTCAAATACCATAATTGGGAAGGCTCGATAATACTCTAAAAACTTGATGAAGAAGGCAGACACTATTCATTGCATAACTTTTCCCACCATAAGCATCGAAGCATTCATTGTTAAATACGAAATACTCGATGGCATGATATTCTCAGCAGACGATAAATGCAATATAGACATTAAGCCGAAGGACAAGCAAAGAAAAAGTAACCCACAACCTTCCGAGTATATTGACTTCTAAACACTAAGCAAAAGTTGTTGATTGCCATGTTATCCTCGGCCAACATCAAGATCTTTAGAAGGATCACCGTGCTGAGGTCAAGTAATCTTTCGTACATTTGTCTAATCTTTCAACTAATGTGGATTCCGAATAAACTAGGATTTTTAATCTTGACGAGCTAGAGTATAATCAGAATGATTTCATTGCAGAAGAAATGTCTCGTACACCACTATGATTATTGCGATATTGAATTGTTAAGTAAAATACTTAAACTAGGTTATAATGCACTCGATCTTTTCATAAGTTTCGTTTGCCATGTAAATCACAAGAACATAAAATTAGGAATGCTATTAAGAAGTGTCTCATACACCAAATTAGGAACGTACAACCATAATATGGGAATGGCCCGAAAAGAAAGTTAAAAAGAAATAAAAAGTAAGAAAATATTGATGGAACCATCTTTGGTTAGCATGTGCATAGCATTCCAATGTCTTTCATTCATACCATGCACATTGTGTTGATTGCTTGTGAGTGGTCATCAAAGGCATTACATGGAACGAGAATGTTATTAATTGTTTGGAAGTAATGTATGTTAAGTGATTATGATCTTATTCACTTATATGAGAATTGAGTATCAAAGTTAGAAAGTAAAGTGTTCAAGTCCATTCAATTGAAGGTATGCATTATGTGATTTCATGCTTATGTCCTAGTTTACTCATTAAGCTTCATCGCTTATAGTCGTTTCATGACTAATGTAGGAAATAGAACGAAATTACGTTGAGGTGGTGCATACTCATGAAAGGACATCGAGCGACGGGTTGAATTTCTATATCATCACCAAGAAAGATGTATGGGTTCAATTTCTGCAATGTCCAGACTTGTATAATAAGGAAATATCTTATAAGACGATATATATCTACAATGCCATTACGCTAGAGCCGAAGGGGACTCTTCTTTTATGTAATAAAGAATGAAGAGTCTTTAGATGGCTGTTTTTGTGATTACAAGGATTTCTAGTATCCCTTAGTTACTTGTGAACATTTAGAAATTGTTAATGTCGAAAAGTTTTTGAGTATTGGACTAACAAAGTGTGTCATTCCGACCTTTTTACTATCGGAATAGCGAAGCATAATTTGAAGGGAGGGATACTACTTTTGTTGAATAAAAATGTATTTTGTAAAGGAGATCCTTGTGTAATGGCATATATGATAGAAATTAAAGTAGTTTAAGTTATTGAGTATATAGTATATCCTTGTACTCTTATTTATAAATTGTGTGTAATGCTCCTAATATCTCTTCCAAGTGTTTTGGGTAATTATGGAGTGAGATATAAAATTTGAGGAAGTTTAAAAATGATTAAGATTTAAAATTTTCTTGTTCCTCTATGATTAACTCCAATACAATCCCTATTCTTATGATGATAATCACTTCTACTAGAATATGTTCGACTCTCACTTTATCTATCTATTCTTTTCTTTTTTTGAAATCGAGTCAAAAAATATTCAGCAGCAGGACACTAGTATCCTTTTGCAATTGCGTTTTTAGTTCAACTGAAGGCTACTAGTAGCCTGCAGCCGGAAAAAAAAAATTTAAGGAAAATTTAAAGGTCGTCACAGTTATAATGCAATTGTTCTTTTCATAAATGTCATGTTCGTCATGTAAACCACAAGAACATAAAATTAGGAATGCTATTAGTTCTATTTCTACTTTAAATTTTTTGCAACGTGAATTTGGAATATTTTGTAAATCATCAGGATTAAGAAACACAAAATTAGTTTTTCATATACAAAATTCAACATGCACCATGTTGCAATCACATGGTGTTGATTATGATTGTGCAATTATTATGTACTTTAGTATATGTTTGACAGTGCTGAAATTATTATTTCAAATAATGTGGAATTTTTAATCTTGATTAGCTAGAGTATAGGCAAAATGATTTTATTACAGAAGAAGTTTTTTATACACCACGATGATTATTGTGATTATTGACTTGTTAATTTAAATACTTCAACTTGGTTATAATGCAATTGTTCTTTTTGTAAATATCGTGTTTGCCATGTAAACCACAAGAACATAAAATCATGAATGCTATTAATTTTATTTATAGTTTTAATTTTTGCAACGTCAATTTAGAATATTTTGTAAATCATCATGATTAAGAAACACAAAATTAGCTTCTCATATACAAAATTCTAGACACATAATGTTGCAATCATGTGGTGTTGATCATAATTGTGCAATTACTGTGTATTTTAGTGCATGCTTGATAGTGCTGAAATTATTTTTTAAGTGTTTATAAGTTATAAGTCATTTAATGTGTAAATAATAGTTATGTAGTAAGTTGTGGATCCTACAAAATGTGTAAATAAAAAAAATGTTTGACCAAAATTTAAATTATAACTTAAGTTTATTCAAACAAGCTATTAGTGCAATAAAATAAAATGAAAAATTAACCGTAGGCAACTCGTAAATTTCATTTAGACTTACAAATTATTGACAAATTTTGTGTGATGCAACAAATGCATGTTCATAGTTTATTTTCTTACAACTTGTCTTGTTATTATCAAACTTATGAATTATTTAAATTTTATTGTTATACACTCATATTTGAGGAAAAATTAGGACTATGCTCTTCAAGTTTTTATTCAATCTTTAAAAGTGAGATTTTGACTATCCAACATAAGTAAATATATAGGTTAGGATTTTTCACGTCATAGAATCCGTTAATTTGAGAGTTAATAAGTCAACTTTTATTTAAAATAAACTATTACACCCTTATTTTGAATTATAAAAAAAGAAATGAATATAAAACGAAATGAAAAGAGAAAAGAATGAAATGTTTCAAACAAAAAAGAAAAATTAAATTTTCCTCTTCCACCCCCACACCTTGTCACCACCGCCACTTGGCTAACTACTATAATTTGGAGTATATTTCTCAACTTTCTAAATTGGTGATTTTTTGTCGTTTTTTAAATTATTTTTTCAATTTTACCATCACTAAAATAATTGTTTCTAAATCTATTCTAAACCTAAAATACATACTCCATTCTTCCTCTTCTCTCCAAATGTACATTTTACATCTTCTCTCCAAACAATAATATTTTTATGTGCTATTGAATTATGTTAAAAAAAATTTACAGTTGTATATATATTTACATTTTAACTTTTTACATTATTCATATTGTTTACAAATATCTACATTTTTTAATATATGATTATATATGTAATTTTATTAATTTAAAAACCTTTCAACACTGCTAATAATAAACTCTCAAGCATGAGTTTGACTGTTTTAAAAATGGCTACTAAAACTAACCAAAACCACACCCTCGTAAACACTCAAAATCGGTGTTTTAAAACTATCATAACCGACACCAAAACTCCCAAACAGGCCCTTAAGAGCATATCTAATACTATGTGATATAAACTCTGTCAAATAGATAAAACAAAACAAAACAAAAAAAGACGTCTAAAATTTCGTCTACATCAAATACTTTACTAGACATGCTGACCCCAACAATTTATTCAATTTTCTAAGTGTTTTTAGAGCATTTGATTTTCTTTCCCTTTCCCTTCATTTTATTTATTTTTATTTTAAGGTAAATAAAAGACACATATGTGTTAGTATTTGATTGTCGATACAACTCATTGAAAATTAATTTTAAGCAAAACTATTTATTCATTAGACATTAATATTACGTGAACTGCAAGTCTTTCAACTTGTTTGTTAGATAAACTACAATCCATATTACACAAATTGCAATTCATAAAATGTATTAGAGATAATCTTAACTTTAGGAAATATTGATGAGATATACCAATAATTTCTCATCAACAAGATGAACCCCAACAAAAATGTATTGGGTTTCACTTTTTAATGAAATTTCAAGCAACTCAACTTTTCAAATTAAAATTAAAACTAAAGATTAGGATGAAATGTTAAATCAAATTTATAACAATTCTGCATTAAACATGATAGTAATGAAACTGTTGTTCCCATCAAACATTTTGTTAAAGCAAACAATCATCATTTTCGTTAATAACTAATAAAGAACATCATCATGCTAACTCTGATTCTTCCAACTCTCGTGCTTCAAACACTCAAAGTGCATGTAGTGAATTATTTACGTACTATAACATTAATTATATTCAAATTATAGATTATTTAGAGAATTTAGTCGTGATAATATTGTGAACATGCATTTTCAGTATTGATTGCTGCTATACATTTGATATTACGATTTTGTTTTAATGCCCACGGTGACATTGTTATAATGCCCACTAGAACACTTGTCCAACAAGTATTGGATGAGTGTAATGGTGACAATTTGAAGAGACGCAACATTAAGAGTACAAAATCGAATTACACAAAACATTAGTGAAGATATCCAAAGTGTATGTGTAAATGACAATGACAACTAATTATTAAGACAATTTAACTACAATAAGTAGTTGTGTACGTAATTGAAACGTACTTCAATTACAACGATGCACATATTATAAATTTAATATTTTTATAATGTAAATTGTACAATTAAATCATATCCATCTAAAGATCATAAACAAGAGTTCAATTTTTTTCTTATGTTTTTATTTTGACGTGGTGTATGTTTGGGGAAGATAGTGATTGTTGCTTTCCTTTTCTTTCTTTTTGGTTTGATATTTTTCTATTTTCTTTTTCTTTTTTTTCTTTTTCAATATTTAATTCATAGTGATGGCTTGATAGTTCTTTTAAGGAAAATTCACTTTCTAACTTTCGTGATGGACTTAGTCTCATATTGTTGGATAGATTAGAGAATCACAACTTTATTTTTAAAAATTGAGGTGCAGTTTTTACACTACCTGAAAAGTTGAAAAGTGCATCCTTAGTTTTTCCTTAAGAGCATATCTCCAAGGATTGATTTAAAAAATATCCACAAACAAAATAGATCGTGTTAAAAAAAAAAAAATCTTCTCCAATACCGTCGCATAGACTCTCCCGAAGAGATGTGGTAAAAAAAAAAAAAAAAAGACATTACTCAACAACTTATTCGATTCTCTTTGTGTTTTTTGGAGCATTGAATTTTCTCTCTTCCTTTTCACTTTATTTTTAGGATAATAAAAGACAATTAGGTAGTAACATTGGATTGTAAATAGAACTAATTGAAAATCAATTTTAAATATGAATATAATTCAGTAGACATCAACACCACGAAAACTGCAAGTCTTTCAACTTGCATGTTACACAGACTACAATCTATAAAATGTATTGAAAATGCTCTGACCTTATAAAATATTGATGAAATATGCCAATAGTTTCTCATCAACAAGATGAACTGGGGCTACACAAAAAACCACCAAATCGAATCCATGGATTTTAGACCGTTGGTTCGGGTCTATATAGACCCGTCAACGTTACGATTTTAAATCAAACCGAACCGTTTGAAAATAATTTGATTTATGTTTCAATGTATAAAAAACCGCTTAAACCAAAACAAACCATTTTTAATTTTTTATAACTAAGAATAAATTAATTCTACTTACTTACACATTTACAAAGTGAGCAAAATACAATGCAATACTAAATTTATTGTGTTGATTTATTTAATTTTTGCCAAACTATTGGGTTATTGGCTCGTAATCCACAAGTTCATTCATTCATTAAGGCCAGAAAAGTAGATTGTGCATTATATTCTTGAGCCCATTTATTTACTAATTTATGCCAATTTCCTTTTCATTCTTAATTTTTTCTACGACAAATATTAATGTATTGTAACAACTGAGACAAATATTAATACAATGTAATATTTATGGTTTAAAAGTTATCGTTTGAACTTGTATTGATAATATTAGACTTTACTTATGTTTTAACTTGTTTTAAATGCATTACTATTATGTCGGTAGGAAATCGTGATTTAAAATCGAACATTACCATATAAATGGTTTGGTTTAGAAAATGAAACTTTTTAGTTTGGTTCGAAATTTTTCAAACCGATTTAAATGGTTTGGTTTAAAAATATGTCAAAAACTGTCCGAAGTGAATTGTGTGGAACCCTAACATGAACCTTAAAATAAAATGTATTTGGTTTCACTTTCTTAAATGAAATTTCAAGCAACTCAACTTTTCATATTGAAATGGAAATTTGGCGCTAATAGTCTCTAACCTTTGTCCTTAGAGCCCGTTTGATTTGTGGATGAAACTATTTATCTAGATAAAAGTTATGTAGATAATAATTATCCGAATAAGAGATTATTATTATCTTGTTTGGTTCAACTAAGTATAAAAATGGGAAGAAGAAAAATCACTATTAAAAAATCAGTTTTTCGTAAAAAAGACAATTTTACACTCATTCTTAATTAAACGAAAAAAATTAAAAGAAAAAATTTGGTGGAGCGGCAGAGGTGGCGGGGGAGGCGGATGGTGCGTAGACGTGGTGGTTGCGGACGCGGCAAGTGGTGGACGATGGGTGGTGGTGGACAATGACAATTATCCTAGGATATGGATGTCCAAAAATAGATTTGTTGTATATTATAAATGGTACGTTCGTCTTTTAAAATTTAAGAGAACTTTTATCCAGATAAAAACATTTGTCCTCCTTTCGAGGATAAAATTTATCCCCATTTTTTACTTAAATTGTTATTCGGATAAAAATTTATCCAGAATTCAATTCCGCCCAAACAGGATAAGACAAGTTCATCCGTTATCTTTATCTATTGACCATTTACCAAATGGGCCCTTAGTGTGGAAATGAGCCCTAACTTTTTTTTTTTTTTTTGGCATAGACGTCCCAAGCCTATGTGTTTTGGTGCGCAATTAGTATTTACTTCTTATTTGATGAAAAATACTAAAAAATGCCTTTAATTTTAATTAAAAAAAATTACAGTTAGATTCATAACCCTTACAAAATGTGCAAATGTGTCTCGTACATTTATTTAATAATATTTAATTTAGCATACTATATATATCATTATAGTCGTGCCAATTAAATTTTTTATAAGGAAAAAAATAGTAAATTATTGTGCTTTAAGTATATGTAATTGATATATGATGTGAAAAATTGAATAAAAATTAAAATAAATAACAAACTAACGTATGTAATTTTATGACTTTGAACCAATTTTTTTACGTTTTTATTTAACATAAAAATACAAATAAAAATTAATTTACAAATTATACGTTCTTTATTTTCAAATGACAATAAAACAATAAATTAAAATATGAACAATACAATTGGAGATCTAATATTTGTAGTAAATAAATGAATAATTCAATAAAATAAAAGTATTTGAGGATCAAATTTGTGACAAAGTTATTTAACGCGTTTGTTAATAAGTATAAGCTTAAATTTTAGCTATTTCATAATAGTTCTTAAAATATATAAAACAATTTGCGTATATTATCAATTTGGTCAATAAAGTTTTAATTCAAACAAGAAAAGAACTCGTTAGTTTTCTTTAATTTCTTTATAAAAAATAAAGGTACCGGATCTTTTTGCAATTTTTGTAAAGGTTAAGAATCTAAATACAATTTTTTCTTATTAAAATTAAGGGCACGTTAGTCTTTTATGTTTAATAAAAGTCAATTGCGCACCAAAACACATATGCTAAGTATATTCATGTCAAAAAACAAAAGTTAGACCATTTTTACATTGAGGCGGGATCTATTTGCACCAAATTTCCAATTAAATTTAAAACTACATATTAGGATGAAATGTTTAATCCAATTTATAACAATTCTGCATTAAAATATGGTAATAATGAAACTGTTGTTCCCATCAAGCATTTTGTTAAAGCAAACAATCATTATTTCGTTAATAATTAATAAAGAACATCATTGTGTTAGCTCTAGTTTTCTAACATCTCATGCTTCAAACACATAAAAGTGCATCTAGTGAATTATTAACGTACTATAACACTAAATATACTCAAATTGTAGAATATTTACAGTTGTGATATATGCATTTTCAGTATTGATTATGGCTATAAACCATAATTTCGTAATACATTTGATATTAACCATAACATTCCAATCTACTTAAAGTGCAAGAATATTGGACGAATATAAGTCAAGGTTGAAGTTGTGTACATTGAAGTGCCTCATATGTATCAACAATTTGAAGAGATGCAACATTAAGTGATGCGAGCTAGGGACTGCTAGCAACCTCATTACATAATTTGGTGGGACCAATAACGAGATCTAGAGTCAAGAAGATTATGAACGCCATACAAGGTCTTGTCCAAGTTACGTGGGCCGAAATCCACACCCAATGTGCAACAAGCAAGACACCAACCTTCAAAATAAGTATGACAAATGAAGAGCCAACTTTGGTACATTTGGTTTAAACTAAGGATCATATTGAAGGCATATCAGAGACTAATGGAAGATTAGAGAATCAAAATAAGCATGAAACAAAGTTTGGAGGTCCAAATGCGGAAAATGACGATTTTGATAAGTACTTCAATCGCAACAAAAGAATAGATGTGGATGAAACGATTGGAAAATTTGGTGTTTGAAGAACAACCCAATAATAATGTGAATGAATCGACCGAGAATTGAATAGGGCAATCGCCAACATAAAGATTTAATTATTATCGGGAAAATTGGTCCATGGATTTTTGGATTTTTGTTTTCTTTTCCAATTAGAACTCTATTTTTGTTAAGTTTTTAGTTATTTTTCGAATTAGATTAGGTTTTCATTAATTTTTGCATATATAAACAGCTCTCATTGTAGACAATTCACAACTTTGATTATTTGAGAGATTAAATTAAAAGTGAGATTCACTTTTCTTCATTGTTCTTAATTGAACTAACCAAAACTTATCAAATACTTCGCAAATTTTTGTGGCGTTCAAACTTAGTTCTTTGATTCAAGAAATCACCGGGTCAAGATCTTGCAGCTTGATTTGAGCTTTCTTGGGGTTTATATCAATCTTCTTGTGGGTTACGATATTCAATTCTTCGCGGGTTCAAATAAGTTGGTACCAAAACTTTGGCTCTAAAATCATGTTCTATTTTTTATAATTTTTTTGTTTCCATCAGATTCATCTTGAATCATATAAAAAAAATTATCTTTTGTTATTCATCATATTTCATAAGAGTCTTTTTATTATTTTTTTGTTCAGGTTCATCACATCGTAGAATCATTCCAAAAAAATATTCTTTTATTGTACAAAGAACATTCAAAAATTGTTTGGGCACAATCCATTAAAGCGCCAAAGCTAATTCTTTTCTAGTTCTTGCCTTGTAATAATTTTTTTTAGTTCTTGCGTTAAATCACAAAAGTTAAAAAAAACGAAAATTCAAGAAAAGTCAAGAAACACAGTTCTTTGAGATCTCTTGTGTTGTATTTGGCAATAAACACACATTCCATATTGTTATCCGGTGCTTAAGTATTCAAATCTTATTCTAGTTGTGATTTGTCTTCTTGAGTCGTTCTTGTTGTCTTATATGTTCTTCTTATTTTCTTGTTCTTGAATGTTGCAGAGATCGAATTCTTGATTGAGTTTAGTTAGTTTCCTTAGAGAACTTGGCAAAAAAAAAAAAACCAAGAGAGGTAACATGCAAGAGTTGTGAGATTATTATCGAAAAAAAACTAAATAGAGTAAAACACGAGTGTAAACACGGAGGTTAAATTTTTCTTTCAATACTAATTTCTATTTTTTTTTCATCCCAAAATGTCTAATAATGAAGAATCATCACCTAAGGAAGAGAACAACCAATTCTTTTTGTTAAAAGTCTCGCAACAACAATTTGAATGAATGAACATGGTGTTTGACGAGATGATGAATAGTAATAAAAAGATGAGGGCTAGAATAGATATATATGATACGATGATTACAACCTTACTAAGGTAGCAACAACAGGATCCCTAATGTTAGGAGACAGGATAGGTGGGATCATAACTATATAGCTGAATTTGAGGATGAAGATTATTATAATTATGTAGCTGAGATGGGTAGGATGAGGCGTAGATGAGATAGGCATGAAAGGGCACCTAGAGGAGGCCACGATGGGGTAGATAGAAACATTGAAAATATAAAAATAGAAATACATTCATTCTAAGGTAGAAATAACCTTGAAGCCGATTTAGAGTGGAAAATGAGGTTAGAATTAATATTTGATTGCCATAACTATTTGGAAGAAAAGAAAGTGAAATTAACAGTAATTGAGTCACTGACTATGATATAATGTGGTGGGATCAATTGGTGACAAATAAGAGAAGAAATCATGAGAGACCTGTAGAAACTTGGAGAGATTTAAAGGCTCTCACGAGGAGGAAATTTATACCTAGTCATTACTATGTGGACCTCTATCAAAAATTGCAGAGCTTTACTCAATGTTCAAATAGTTTAGAGGATTACCATAAGGAGGAGATGGAGATGGCTATGGTTATGGCTAATGTTGAGGAGGATATGGAGGCCACATTGGCCAGGTTTTTGAATAGGTTAAATATGGATATAGCCAATGTAGTGGAATTACAACACTATGTGGAGTTGGAAGACATGGTGCATATGGCTATAAATGTGGAGAAGCAATTGAAAAGAAAATGGGTAACTAGGTTTTCTTCGGGATCTAACCCTCATTTGAAACCGAAGCGAGATAGTAACAATGTGAGTAATAGGGTTGTTTCAAATAGAGAGACTGAACCACTTAAGGAAAAAGAGGATGTAATTAGTAACAATAAACTCAAGTCAAATTTCCAACCCTCTAAGAATAGAGATATCAAATGTTTTAAATGTTTGAGTTCCGGGTACATTGCACCACAATGTCCAAACAAAAAGGTAATGATTTTGCGTGATGATGGGAAAGTGGAGACTAAGGATGATAGTGATAGTGATAAGATGCCTGAGTTGGAGGATGATGGTGTAGAGTACCATATAAGGAGAAGTCCTATGTGAGAGGCATGCTCTTCATGTAAGGTAGATGATTTAGAGCGAGGAAGAAAAAAATCAACAAATGATTTTGTTAGTACACAAAAAATCCTACCTTGTACTAGGTAAAACTAATCAATTCCTCCCCAGTTTGGCTATTTCTTTACTGCAGGAATTGGATGACGTATTTTCAGAAGAGATGTCTAATAGGTTACCACCTACCATAGACATTGAACATCAAATTCACTTTGTACCTCAAGTTGTTATTCCAAAACGACCAGCCTATAGAAGTAATCCAGATGAGACAAATGAGCTTCAAATGCAACAAATTAAAAAGAAGAATATACAATATACAGCTAAAGCCAACAAAAGCCGCATACTCATCTTTGAGCCTAGTAATTGGGTTTGGGTGCATATGAGGACGGAAGATGATCTTTATCCCTTTGATGCAGGTAATGATTTGAGGTCGAATTTTTTTGAGGAATGAGGGGATGATGCGAGCCATGGATATGCTAGCAAGGACTCGTTACATAATCCGGTGAGGCCAATAACAAGACCAAGAGTCAAGAAGATCATGGACGCCATACAAGGTCTTGTCCAAGCTACGTGGGCCGAAACCGACACCCAAAGTGCAACAAGCAAGACACCAACATTCAAAATAAGTATGACAAATGAAGAGCCAACTTTGGTACATATGATTTAACCTAAGGATCATATTGAAGGCATATCGGAGACTAATGAAAGATTGGAGAACTAAAATAAGCATGAAACAAAGTTTGGAGGTCAAAATGAGGGAAACTACAATTTTGCCTGAGCAAAAAGTGTGGGTGGTCACCCCACACTCTGATGTCAAAACAGCAATGAATTTGCTGAATTGGGCGATCGCCCGAAATTATTTTCGGTTAAAAATCCAGATTTTTGTATTTTTGTTTTCTTTTCCAATTAGAACTCTAATTTTGTTAAGTTTTTAGTTATTTTCTGAATTAGATTAGGTTTTCATTGATTTTTGCATATATAAACAACTCTCATTGTAGACAATTCACAACTTTGATTATTTGGAAGATTAAATTAAAAGTGAGATTCACTTTTCTTCCTTGTTCTTAATTGAACT
This sequence comes from Forsythia suspensa, assembly GCA_023638005.1. Lineage (NCBI taxonomy): Eukaryota > Viridiplantae > Streptophyta > Magnoliopsida > Lamiales > Oleaceae > Forsythia > Forsythia suspensa. The sequence goes on along the minus strand of CM042674.1, from coordinate 28,300,292 downwards.
AATCAAAACTTATCAAAGACTTCGCAAATTTTTGTGGCGTTCAAACTTAGTTCTTTGATAAGAAAAATCATCGGGTCAAGGTCTTGCGGCTTGATTTTAGCTTTATTGGGGCTTATATCAATCTTCTTGTGGATTCCAAGATTCAATTCTTCACGGGTTCACATAAGTTGGTATAAAAGCTTTGGCTCTCAAATCAAGTTCTATTTTTATTTTTTTTGTTTCCATCAGATTCATCTTGCATCATATAAACAAAATTCTCTTTCATTATTCATCATATTTCATAAGAGTTTTTTTATTTTTCTTGTTCAGATTCATCACATCGTAGATCATTCAAAAAAAATTTCTTTTATTGCACAAAGAACATTCAAGAATTGTTTGGACACGATCCATTAAGTCACCAAAGCTAATTCTTGCTTTGTGATAAAATTTTTTTAGTTCTTGCATTGAATTGCAAAAGTTAACAAAAAAACAAAAATTCAAGAAAAGTCAAAAAACACAGTTTTTTGAAATCTCGTGTTATATTTGGCAATAAACACAAATTCCATATTGTTATCCGGTGCTTAAGTATTCAAATCATATTCTTGTTGTGATTTTTCTTCTTGAGTCGTTCTCATTGTCTTTTATGTTCTTCTTATTTTCTTGTTCTTCAATGTTGCAGAGACCAAATTCTTGATTGAGTTTAGTTAGTTTCTTAGAGAACTTTGCAAGAAAAACAAATAGAGGTAACAAGCAAGAATGGTGAGATTATTATCGAGAAAAAGCCAAATAGAGTAAAACACGAATGTAAACATGTGAGGCTAAATTTTTCTTTCAATACTAATTTCTATTTTTTTTTCATCCCAAAATATCTAATAATGAAGAATCAACACCTAAGAAATAGAACAAACAATTCTTTTTGTTAAAAGCCACGCAACAACAATTTGAGCAGATGAACATGGTGTTTGACGAGATGAGGGGTAGAATGGATGGGCATGATACGATGATTACAACCTTACTAAAAGAGCAAAACCACAAGATCCCTAATGTTAGGAGATATGATAGGCGGGATCATAACCATATAGCTGAATTTGAAGATGAAGATGATTATAATTATGTAGCTGAGATGGGTAGGATGAGGCGTAGATGAGATAGGCATGAAAGGGCATCTAGAGAAGGCCACGATGGGGTAAATAGAAACCTTGTGAATATAAAAATGAAAATGCATTCCTTTTAAGGTAGGAATAATCCTGAAGTTGATTTAGATTGGGAAATGAAGTTAGAATTAATATTTGATTGCCATAGCTAATTGGATAAAAATAAGGTGAAATTAGCAGTAATTGAGTTCACTGACTATGCTATAATGTGGTGGGATCAATTGGTGACAAATAAGAAGAAAAATCACGAGAGACCTGTAGAAACTTGGGGTGATTTAAAGGCTCTCATGAGGAGGAAATTTGACTTACTATATGGACCTCTATCAAAAATTGCAGAGCCTTACTCAAGGTTCAAATAGTGTAGAGGATTACCATAAGGAGATGGTGATGGCTATGGTTATGGCTAATGTTGAGGAGGATAAGGAGGCCATATTGACCAGGTTTTTGAATGGGTAAAATATGGATATAGCCAATGTAGTGGAATTACAACACTATGTGGAGTTGGAGGACATGGTGCACATGACTATGAAGGTGGAGAGGCAATTGAAAAGAAAATAGACATCTAGGTTTTCTTTGGGATCTAACTCTCATTGGAAATCGAAGTGGGATAGTAATGATGTGAGTAATAGGGCTTTTTCAAGGGGAGACCGAACCACCTAAGGGAAAAGATGATGTAACTAGCAACAATAAACTCAAGTCAGATTTCTAACCTTCTAAGAATTGGGATATCAAATGTTTTAAATGTTTGAGTTCTGGGCACATTGCACCACAATGCTCAAACAAAAGGATAATGATTTTGCGTGATAATGAAAAAATGAAGACTGAGGATGATAGCGATAGTAATGAGATGCATGAGTTGGAGGATGATGATATAGAGTATCCTATATTTACCCCTTTCCGGCCCAGGTCCGGGTAGGTAGTCAATATTGAGACATCTAATTGCGACGGGAAGAGGCGAAGAAAAGAAAGAAGTGCTCTAGCTCTCACTTACCTAATCTAATCTCGATTATAGGGTCAAAAAAATGGAAAGATCAGAACATGGGAATAGATCTGATACCAATACTAACCCTTTTTGCCTCAAACCTTCAAAATAGCCGCCCTTTGTCATAGAAGGAGAAATCCTATTTGAGAGGCATGCTTTTCATGCATAATTTAAGGTAGATGATTTAGAGCAGCAGAAAAGAAAAAATGAGTTAGAAGTACAAAAAACGACAACGAGGGAGAAAAAAATCAACAAATGATTTTGTTAGTACACAAAGAATCCTACCTTGTACTAGGTAAAACTAACCAATTCATCCCTAGTTTGGCTATTTCTTTACTGCAGGAATTGGATGACGTATTTTCAGAAGAGATGTCTAGTAGGTTATCACCTATTAGAGATATTGAACACCAAATTCACTTTATACCTCAAGTTGTGATTCCAAAACGACCAGCCTATAGAAGTAATCCAGTTGAGACAAATGAGCTTCAAAGGCAACAAATTAAAAAGAAGAATAGACATTATACAACTAAAGCAAACAAAAGCCGCATACTCTTCTTTGAGCCTAATGATTGGGTTTGGGTGCATATGAGGATGAAAGGTGATCTTTATCTCTTTGATGCAGGTAATGATTCGATGTCGAATCTTTTTGAGGAATAAGGGGATGATGCGAGCCATGGACGTACTAGCAATTACTCGTTACATAATCCGGTGGAGCCAATAATGAGATCAAGAGCCAAGAATATCATGGACGCCATACAAGGTCTTATCCAAGCTACGTGGGTCGAAACCGACACCCAAAGTGCAACAAGAAAGACACCAACCTTCAAAATAAGTATAACAAATGAAGAGTCAAGTTTAGTACATTTGATTCAAACTAATGACCATATTGAAAGCATATCGGAGGCTAATGGAAGATTGTAAGATCAAAATAAGCATGAAACAAAGTTTGAAGGTCAAAGTGCGGGAAAGGGCAATTTTGCCTGGGCGATCGTCTAGGCAAAAGTGTGGGCGATCGCCCCACACTCTAATGTCAAAACATCAATGAATTTGTTTTTAGGCAATCCCCGATTTTCGGAAAAATTCGGATTTTGGATTTTGTTTTTCTTTTTCAATTAGAACTCTAATTTTGTTAAGTTTTTAATTATTTTCTAAATTAGATTATGTTTTCATTGATTTTTGTATATATAAACAACTCTCATTATAGACAATTCACAACTTTGATTATTTGAGAGATTAAATTAAAAGTGAGATTCACTTTTCTTCCTTGTTCTTAATTGAACTAACCAAAACTTATCAAAAGATTTCGCAAATCTTTGTTGTGTTCAAATTTAGTTCTTTGATTCAAGAAATCAGGGTCAAGGTCTTGCGGCTTGATTTTAGCTTTCTTGTAGTTCATATCAACCTTCTCATGGGTTTCGAGATTCAATTTTTCGCGAGTTTGCATCAATAAGATATTGAGTACAAAATTAAATTAAACACGACATCACTAAAGATTTCCAAGATCTTTATGTAAATGACAACAACGAATGATGAACACAATTTAACTACAATAAGTAGTTGTGTACGGTATTGAAACTTACTTCAATAACAACGATGCACATATTGTAAATTTTAATATTTTTTTATAATGTAAATTGTACTATTAAATCACAACCACATCAATCATTAATGAGAGCTATTTTTTTTTTTTAAATCGAAATGAGAGCTCAATTTTTTGTTATATATATCTCTTCCTTTTGACTCAATATGATTTATTCACTAGCACATCAATCATGACTGAGAGTTCAATTTTTTCATATTTATGTCTTTACTTTGAATCCAACCATAAATAGAAATTTTGAAAAGAGAGTGATTTAATGAAGAACACGAAAATCTATCAAAAAAAATTATAAAAAGTATATAATTAAGCATTAATCATTTAGGGCGAAAGTGTGGTGAGTATTAGAGCATTGTTCAATACAGTTCTACGACTCAAACTAACTTAATCAATTTCTCTTCGAAGATACTTTATTAATTACAATCAATGTATTCAATAAACTTTCAAAATTGATACTTTCAACACCATTCGTTGTGAAGAGATTAGATCTTGGGAATTATGTGCATATATTTATATGTCTCTATATAAATTTGGAAAGTCGAACCGAAAAAAGAAAATGAGTGTTTATTATTTATAAGATATAAGATATATATATATATATAATACTCCAAAGGGTAGGTGTTCACATGTGACATCTTACTAGAAGTATGATTGAAAAGGTATAATTATGAATGAATGGAATTTTTTGAGAACGACTTTCTTAGCAGTAGAAAACAAGAAAAGGGAGAAAGCTGACGAAATATGAATACTATAAAATTGAAGAGCAAGGATTTTTAAGTATTTTTAGGAGATGATGAAGAGCTGTAATTAGTTAGTAAATCTCTATCATGCCTTATATAAAGTAAAAATGGACAAAAGCAATGGAGAAAGGAATGCATATGAAATTATGAATCCAATTAAGTTGAGTAATCATATCTAGTATGTTTAGTATCCGTCCATGTATTAGTATGACTCTACTGATTATAATTAATTAAAATAAAATTACTAATTAATAAACAATGAAATTCACCTTGACACATTGCTCCATAGATGAAATTCGACTTATTAACTCTAACAAATAAACAATGAAACTTCTCCACAACATGATGGTAGACTTGAATAGTTGAACATCCAAACCCGATGAAGGCGAACTTGATCTCTCTTCAAAAATGGGCACCAGTCTTAGGAAAAGCGGCACGGGCTTCAAAAGAGTTTAAATTTTTAATCAATTAGTTTCAATGATTTTAATAACTAAGATGACTTGCGTCTTACCACGGCCTTACTCTACCATTGAGTTAAAAGAGGTTATTCTACTAAGACCTTGTTTGACACAGATTAAAAACTCATTTTGATTTTTTTCAGCCGTCATTTTTGACTTTTCAACCTACTTTTAACATGAAAAGTCAACAATTTCAACTCAAATAAACTAATATTGGTCAAATAAACCAAAAATTGGTTTATAAACTTGTTTATAATCTCTGTCAAACGGGCCTTAAGTACCAATATTGTTAGATAACATTATTTGCATAGTTGTCAGACGTGACTCGGATAAACTATCGAGTCACTAAGTCATTAGTTCAACTGACGGATCACAATATTTAGTATCTTTTATTATTTATCATTAATTTCATTCGTTGTAATTTCAGTTTTAACAATAAAAGACCAATCATGACCAATAATTTGATTATATGAAAATAAAACAAGATTATGTTGTGTACTTTATTCTGGTAATACAAGAATTTTCAAAGTTAATTCTTAAATTGTTTAAAAAATGCCAATCACGGTTTCTTAAAATTTCTAATTTTTGTAGTGGACCGGTTTGGTGGAATCGGTCTGATTCTCCTTCAACCCACCCGGTAAAGCTTTGACTTTTTCAAGCAAGTATTGATTGGGTTAAGTGCAAAACAATTTACTAGTACCAGTCGGACCACCGGCAGGTTCAATGTTTTTTCGGTCGGATCGAATCCGAATTTTATAACTGTAATTATTCAATCAAGCTTGGAATTGATTGATCTTCTACTTGACAAAAAGCAACTCAGAATTAACGAGTTGTTAACTGTTAAAAGCTCTACTCTCAAAAACTTTGACAAACGAGAGCTATTTCTTCTGAAGTTCGATTGCCCCAACAATTGGCCCTCCTTTTTACGGCAAAACCACATGCCCTTCTTTTAGCACAGCAAAAAGAAAAGAATGCAGCCATGATGAGTTTTCTCCCTACCCAAGTTTTACAGCAATCATTCTCTCTTCATCTGTACTAGTTTCAAGTTTGATGTAAGCCAAAAAAAATAAGAATTCTTACAGTAAACATATAGTTTTAGCCATAATAAATTTGCTTCAACTTTGTAAATCCAAAGATTCCAGAGAAAGTACTGAGAAAAGACAGGCTGCACAGAAAGATTCTAAAATGAAGAATGGCCTTTTAATATCCCAACTTGTACCTAATTATAAATGGATTTGTCTTCAGCCAACATTTGACTTCTTGGATCTAATCTACTCATAAAAAGAAACAGAAAACCAAAGCTCTTAAATTAACAAAAACCAAAGTACATAGTACACAAATATGCTTCTTAATTATATAAATATTGCATCATAACCAGAGTACTGGCTGCTTCTGAACTTTTCAATTCCCTCAAAATGGTAAGCTCTTAGATGTGGAACTTGAAGTAAGAGATTTGAAATGATGAGAAGCAACAAAATCTTGTGGCAAATTAGCCCTCTTCATCATTCTCTTCATGTTGTTGTGCAAACTCTGTTGAACTAGTTGCTCGACCGCTTTCCTCTCTTCACTTAACATATCGTTCTCCCCCTCCGATAATTCCTCCGATTGATGAGTAGTAGGTGAAGGACCGCACAATGGAGCTGACAAACCCGAACCCAACCCTCCAGAAACTTGCTTCCCTTTCTCCACTCTTAAACACTCCAATATCCTCGAAGCTCTTTTTTGTGCCAATGTGCTTCCTAATAATGTTAATTCAAGCAGGGACGAGGCAATTCCAGCTTCAATCATCGCCTGCCTATCTCCATAAGACTTGTGAACTATCACCATAAGAATGTATGATACTTTCTCTTGGCACCCCTGTGAATCCGTCCAATTCAATACATCAATTAGTATTGGAAAGGCATCGGGCACAATCCTAATTGCCTTCCTCCCCTCCCCAACTGATACTACATTGCATAGAATAGAGAGGATTCTTTCACTTGCATCCACATCTCCCAGCTTGCTCAAGAGAAGTGGTATCAGATCAGTCTCCAGCATAAGGAACACGTTCGAAGGCAAGATTGAAAGATTGTAGAGTGCTCGCAGAGAGTCCTGTTTAGCTTGAGAACTAATTTCCTCGTTGAAATCTTTGAGAATTTCCACCAAAAATGGGATTGCACCTGAAGAACCAATAATCGGTTTATTCGAGTCGAGTGCACTCAATCCAAGAAAATTCGCTACAATTGCTTCAGCAACAGACTGCTTAGGTGATCCATTTGAAGAGTTGATGAGCTTTAGCATCTTGTGGACAGCCCCTGCTTTAACAATAGCAGCTTTGTTTCTGAAGAAGAACAAATTTGACAAAATTTAGATCAATATCTACATTACAGCCTGTCGTGATGGAATGGAGGATAAAACGAGAAATAAATATCAAGAATGGGGTTTCAAAAACAGTTGGAACTGGAAATTAATGAAGACACCAGCATTGAAAACAATACAAGAATTTATGGAAAACGACATATCATCAAACTTGCAGAACTTTTCTCAATACACAAAATTCATCCAAGGAATAATAAATGAATGTATAAGCATAGAAAGAAAATATAAAAATGTGAACTAACATCAAGAAAAAAGAAAAGAGTGGGAAGTAGAAACTAGAAAGTAAAGGGAACCCACGCATCATTGGCAATGGCGAGGTTAAGCAAAGCATAGAGAACGGCGATCTGAGTCTGAGAAGTGGGATCCTCCGCGTCAAGCGCCGCCACGAGCGGCGGAATGACACCCAGAAGAGCTAGAGTGGTCCTGGCTTCAGAATGTTCTCTTGTCAGCCTCCTAACCTCCCTTGCCCCCTCTAACACATTTATCTTCAACTCTTCCTCTGAGTTGCTCTCCTGCTGCAGCTTCTTTGCTACTCGTTTTAGAATCTCCAAGGCCTCTTCTTTTTTCCTTACTTCCTCCTCATTCTCCCTACAATCCGGTTGCTTCAAAAGCTCCGACAACTTGTTGGATCCGGGCTGCCTCTTCTTTTCGGGTTTGTTGGTCGGCTTTTGAGTGATTCCGCCGCCGCAGCGAATGGCGTTAATGATCTTACGGCGGAATGAGGCCCCGGAAAATGCCGACCAAAGCGTGAAATTCCGGTCCAGGTCCACCGATCCGACAACTTTACCGCTCTCACACTTGACCATTGTTGCCCAGACCAGACATTTATATTTTGGCACTCACTCAGGCATTACAGAAACAGAAACCCGAAGATAAAATCTGCTTGCCCTTGTGCTGCAACACGGAATAAAGAAGAACAGTGCGTGTTTTTGTGTGTGTAATACTGTAATGGCTAATTAGTAGTCCTATAGAGTAAGGATGGAATATATTATTAGTCCACAAAGTTGCAGCATCACATTTAATAATATAAATTGGGGGTTGTTACGAGGGGACAAGCAGAGTGAGCGAGTTTTAATGGGAACGGGTCAATATTGGTCAATAATTAATTAAATCGAGCACAGTCGGTTTCAGTGCGGTGATTGAAAGAGGTGAAAATTTCTGAATAAAAACAAAAAAGAAGACTTTATAACGGTTTTAGGTTTAATGAATAAAGAACATGAGTAATAAATTGCAAGTTTTATGTAAAATGTAGATTATTTATTATGAGTAATAAATTGCAAGTTTTATGTAAAATGTAGATAATAAATAAATAGTTAATTTATAAATTATATAAAATATGTGAATAAAAAATATATTTAATTAATTTAATCAATATAGATTATAATTTACGCTTTAGCCGAACAAATGCACTAGACTTATTACTGTGTTGCCATGTAAATTGACAGTGGTACTTTACAAAGTAAATTTTTGTTTCTTAATTTGAACCTGACATGTTTTCACAAAGGTAAAGAGTAAGACTCCAATTTAATAAAATTTTAGATGGGTTCTTATTGAATGTCTGAGTGTGCAACTAATTTCAACACTAGACGTGTTTTCATGTAGGCCCCACAACTATTTAATGAAAATTTAGATGGTTCCTTTCACTTTTCACTTTTCCAGTTCCTCATTTGAATTCATGAATGCCACACGACTATTTAATAAAAACATAAGATAGTTTCGATCATCTCCAACGTAACAATGTAGATAATTTCAAGCATTTCCAAATTTTTATTTTTTTTTTTCTGTCATGTAAACAATTTAGAGTGATGTCATATTTGTCATAACGATAATTTAGAATGACGCAGACACATTTTGAAGACAATTCATCCAATATTTATTTGATCAAGATGAAGCTTCTTATGATGATCAATAATTGTACATCAGTTTACTATAAAAACAATTATATTGGAGAAGAATGAAGCAAAGAAATTGCATGGGAAAGAGAAGTTTGTTGTGGGGTAAAGAAGAAAGAAAACGAATGGAGGAAGAAAGATATGTACGGTGCACTGCACCACGCTATTGCTCTGTCGGGTCGATTTATTATTACTTTTTTGCATTGGCAACTGCGCACGTCTCACGAAAATAAATACCCATACTTTACTTTTCCTAAACAATTCATTTTGAATTGCTATTCCAATAAAATTAGTTTCATATATCTATAATTCATTAACCCTATCATTTATTACCAACACAATTATTACTTAAATTAATAAAAATAAATAGCACTATTCATTTATCTAATATACACTGACACTAACTAATTAACACTCTTCAATAGTAATAATAATTACTCATTAATCCAGATATAATTCTAATTTCCAACTGTTTTAATTTCCTCTATAATTTTGAATTCATTATTTGATATTTTCCCTGGCCCTACGATTAGATTTCGAGGGTCCTACGGATCAGATCCACATTTTTGCTGGTAAGAACACACAAAAAATCTCACCTGAAATTACATCTTGACAACTTAAAACCCATCGACGTTAAGGTACATTAGAATGTGATGCAGTGATGCATCACCCAAATACAAAGGAGCACATTGTTTTGTAAGACCAGTAGACCACGAGTTGAGTTCATCGTCTAGATCTCAAATAACAAAATACTAGTCATTAGCAACTGCATCCATGGCAAAATTTTCCATTCTCTTGATGCACAATCTATTTTGTGGACGGAGGTCTTTACTACCCGGGACTACATCGATGATAAGTGAGTCTTCTTCCTTAACGTCCCCTCTTAAGATCCTCATTGCTATCTCATTCTCGACCATCTGTTGAATCACGCGCTTCACAGGTCTTGCTCCATAGTTAGGGTCAAAGCCCAATGTTCCCAGAAGATTGACAGCTTCTTCGGTGTAGTGTAAATCAATTTTCCTTTGTTTAAGTCTGTCCTTCACACGATTCAGCTGCAGTCACAATATATTAATAATGTTATCGAACCACATGGAGACATTTTATTCTTGATGATTAACATAACAATTCGCATAATAAAATTACAATAGACAAGAATCCAGAAATGAGCAGCGCATACTGTGATACTAATGGCCTAAACCTCAAGGATACATCTGATTGAAGTCAAGAAAACAAAAGGTGCTTCATGTGAAAATGGAATAGAGCAACACTCAGACAAAACGACTGCAAAATATTCAACAAAGAAAAAAGAATCAAATAACATGGAAACTAGTAAACAAGTATTTAGGAAACATAAAAATTATTTAAATTAGGTGAATCGAGGACCAAGGAAAGAAGCAGAGGCCAGTTCTAAGTGGGTAAAGAAATCAACATAATTATGAACCTTATTTTATCCACAATAAGAGCCAAGTACCACTCAAACATGTGCAGCAGAGCCCTATGTTCACTTTTTTATTATCATGTGTTAAAAGATTTATACGTCCATGCATGTACATATAGCAGGCCAGTTTTTTCTACTTCATTTTCTCCACAGGTGATGCCGTGTTGAGGCAATCAGAAAACATATCATCACCAAAAGTCAAAAGACAAGTATTTGAAAGTAACTTCAAAGAAGAGCATTGTAGAGTTCAAAGGAATTAACTATCAGTCTTCATGACAAGGCATCGTTACCTGGATTTCAACAATTTTGCTGATTTGTGTGGAGTCCAGAGGTTGGAAAACAATGTACTCATCAATCCGATTCATGAACTCTGGCCTAAAAGTTTGTCTCGCCAACTCAATCACTTGGGTTTTCATCACATCATAAACTGCATCCTTGCTATCCTGGGAGCTTCTAAGGGTTTCGAGGATATAATGAGATCCAATGTTTGATGTCATAATCACAACAGTGTTGGTGAAACTAACTGTTCGTCCTTGTGAATCGGTTATTCTTCCATCGTCTAACAACTGTAAAAGGATGTTGAAGACATCGTGATGTGCCTTCTCAATTTCATCAAACAACACAACACAATATGGCCTTCGACGGACTACTTCTGTCAGCTGCCCACCTTCTTCATAACCAACATAACCTGGTGGTGCACCAACCAACCGGGAAACCGCATGCTTTTCCATGTATTCACTCATATCAATCCGCACCAGAGCATTTTCAGTGTTGAAAAGGTATCCAGCAAGAGCTTTTGCAAGCTCAGTTTTACCAACCCCAGTGGGTCCCATGAACATGAAGCTTGCGATAGGCCGGTTTGGATCAGACAGGCCTGCCCTAGAACGTCTTATTGCATCAGCTACAGATTTGACTGCCATGTCCTGACCAATAACCCTTTTGTGAAGGACCTGTTCTAAGGAGACAAGCTTCTCCCTCTCAGTTTGCTGGAGATTTGATAATGGTATGCCAGTCCACTTACTTACAATTTCAGCAATATCAAGATCTGTAACTTCCTCCCTTAGTAAGGACTTTCCAGACTTCCGATAATCAGCAAGGCTTTTTCAGCTTCCTCAAGCTGACGCTGAAGGGACATCAGGGTTCCATATTTGAGTTCAGCAGCACGATTAAGGTCATACTCTCGTTCAGCGGCTTCCATCTCTAGGTTGACTCTGTCAATCTACATAACCAAATTCAACAAGCCAGTCAGATAGTATGAAAAAAACTTCATTATGATGAATTATCTTCACAAGAATCTGAATATTACCTCTTCTTTAATTGACCGTATTCTATTCATAAGAACTTTCTCACTTTCCCACTGTTCAGTTAGATCTCTTTGTTTTTGCTTGAGAGATGCCAAATCATGTTCCAGCTTGATCAACCTCTCTTTAGAAGCTTTGTCCGTGTCATTTTTCAGGGATAGCTTTTCCATCTCTAGCTTCAGAACAGCTCTATCTATCTCATCCAACTCAGTAGGTTTGGAAGTAATCTCCATTTTTAATTTTGCGGCAGCTTCATCAATGAGGTCAATGGCTGCAAGCACAAAAACCTTGTAATTATTTGGAACATGACACTGGTTTTTAGACATCCAGTAATACTCTTCATTAATCACCAGCCCATCCCCAAACTCCCAGCAGTTATAAAGAATAAAGGCTTTTCAATAAGTAAATGAATATGAAAACAAGAATTTGCTAGAAAAAAGCATTTCCAAACAAAAGATAATTTCAAATCTGAAAAGTAAAGCTATTTTCTACCTTTGTCAGGTAGGAAACGCTCAGTGATGTAACGATCTGAAAGAATTGCTGCTGAAACAAGAGCACTATCCGATATCTTGACCCCATGATGCAGCTCATATCGTTCGCGCAATCCGCGCAGGATGGAAATTGTGTCTTCCACAGATGGCTGGGCACAAAATACTTGTTGAAATCTACGCTCTAGTGCAGGGTCCTTCTCAATGTACTTTCTGTATTCATTTAGTGTAGTTGCCCCAATGCACCTGAGCTCCCCCCGGCCAAGCATAGGTTTCAGCAAATTTCCAGCATCCATAGCTCCACCAGTAGCCCCTAGACATAAATAATAGTTTATAGTTTACCATCATTGAGAAAGAAACAAAACAACTAATCAGGATAATAAACTCATGCACTGGAAAAATTCTCTAAAGTAGAAAATTTAATTCAACCTGCACCCACTACAGTGTGAATTTCATCAATAAACAATATAAACTGCCCATTTGAAGCAGTAACTTCCTTCAATACAGCTTTTAACCTTTCCTCAAAATCTCCACGATACTTGGCACCAGCAAGCAAAGAACCCATGTCCAGAGAGATCAACTGGATATACAAACACAACAACAAATTGTTTAATTAGAACCATACAGAACAACAAAAAGATAATGAGTTAAACTCAAATGACCAGATAAAAGCAATATGTGCAGAACACTGTGGGCATAAAGAAATTTAATTCCAAAAAACGAGGCACGTGATTATTAAAATTTGATATATTGAGGTACTTGTGCTCAACTAATAGTGAATAGCCATTTGAACTATACATATGTTAAATACATAAACAAATCACAAGAAACAGAAATAAAGTGTGTTTAGCTAGTGGGACTACTTATCACCAACTAAATACTGATAACTGTCATAAATGAAACTCAGTAAAATTATTACTAGATCATAGTTTCAGTTATGAACTTCACCTCCCCTAATCAGTTATACCTTAAATATTCTATAGAAATTTCAATACCAACCACTGATTTAGAATTAAAAAAGAATTCACATGCTCCCAGCACTAAATATATTCCAAACAAAACCTGTTCCCGTTGAACTTACAATATGCATGTAAACAAGAAATGGAAATCACAACAAACATATTTTGAGACAAGCCACTACATTAATAGCAAAGAGACACACAAACTCATGTTATGCAGAGTCACAAGAGACAATTGTGAAACAGACTTCTAGATAAGTATCTCAGCCTAAATATTTAGTAGCAGACAGACTGCCAAAAACTGCCTTATCAAGAAAATAGTAGTCATGAAAGCCTACGACAGATTATTGAAAATTTGAAATGGAAGTTACATTAATAACCTAAGAAGATAAACTAGCATCATCTTGAATAAACTGCTATGATAAATCTTCAATAGACAATACCATCCATATGCAATAAACAATTAGTAATTGAGAAAAATAACCTTCCGATTCAATAGAGGTTCTGGAACATCTCCACGGACAATTCGCTGAGCTAACCTGCAAAATACAGGCAATTTCAGTTAACAAAAAGCAGAACAAGGCAACAGACCGGTAAGGAAGCTAGAGAACCAAGATGTTATGGTAACAAATGCAGCTATCCCTGATTTCTTTTATTGTTTCATTCACAAATACAATTCATACAGTCAGTACAACCTTGATTCAGTAATGGTTGAGCAACTTGCTTTTGATTTATTTTAATTTTCTTTTGAATTTTAATCAATTTTACCACCCTAGTTCATATATTTGATTCCGAGAGACCTTAGTCCGGTTAATGTTTCTGCTAGGTTCTTGTCTTTCTCGGTTTCTCATTTCACAAGGAAATGAAAGAAGATATAAAGAGACCGAAATATAATCTGTAAGAGACAATTTTACAATTTTTCTCAATCCAAATCTCCTCCTGCGCACTCATTCACACTGTTACAATGCAACAATAAAGATTGAAGGAGATCAATTTCTCTTTTGTAAATTATCCTCATATTAAAGGACAAATCAACCCATAATTTAAAACTGGGATCCAATGAGAGGGGAGTCTATAGAATGCCCATAAATCCAAACTCTTGATGTATTCAATATCTTCTATCAAAATATTACCAAACATTAAATTACTTAGGATCTCTAACATTCCTAAAAAACCCAAAATACAATAGAAATAAGCTGGGAAACAAGGGAAATTATCCACCGCTTTCTCAGGATACAATTTGAAGCACCCTTACATATACTAGTATGTAAAACGTGCATTGCACGTGATTTAATAATAGTGTTGTGAGATATATGTTTATTCAAATATTTAAATAATTATAACTTAATTTAATAATGTAATAAAATAAAATAATCTGACATTAGAAAATACGGTGAAATATAATATTTGTTGTTGTATTCAAATAAAGTACCTTCTATAATTATGTGGCCAGTATTGAACATCTATTTTTTATAAGGTCTATAATGTAGTCAAATAATGTCAATTAAAGAACACAAACAAAAAAAAAAAAAAATAGTGTACACATGTTCTTAAATATATCAAGCACTCAAACCCATTGAATTTTCTTGCTTTATGAGATGACAAATGACTTATAACAAATCTTTGTAATTTAATATAGCTCTCCAACTATGAAGAGATTTTAACCCAAAATATTACATGCAATTTGAGCTCGTAGCACCTCAAGTTAAGTAGATTTATCAATCAGTATATAAAAGAAAATAAAATAACATTTACATTAGAAATTGGCAAAATTAAATATTCTCATTTACACAATTTAGTGCCGAGATGTCTTCACGTGAACTTATTCAAATTGTAATGAAAAAATAAAGTAATATTACCAAAACTAAATATTCTAGCGATATAAGCGTCTTATTCACATTGGAACATAAATAGTTAAGAAAAATTAGTTTAAGCAAAATAGATAATAATTCAATTCAAAAACATAAAAAATAATTATAGAAATAAGATACGTATCAGTAGTGGATTGAAACCATTATTAAAATTAGCCCACAAAGTTTTTTTCGTCTAGAAAATATTTAGCCGCAAGTCAATTAGATATGTAAACAATATACAAATACGCATGAGCATGCACAATAATTTAAAAATACACCGTAACCTTTATAATCCAGCGCAAATTATTATTTTTTTTGAAAAAAAAAAGAACATTGAGAGAAGATTATTCACATTAACTAACAAAAACCACAATCACAAATAAAAATCTTCAAATAAAGTCTCTATGGATATCAAAAACTACCTAATTACCTTTAAACAAAACAACCTTAAACTTTAAATTAGACCTTAAATAAGTTGAATAAATTATTGGTGGAATGTCAATTACTATTAACCTTGTAACTGACCAAATCCACTCTCACAATTCAAAGAAAATATTTTCAAAATCCAATAATTAAATATAATAAATAGAGATTTAGCATTTTCAACTTCTTAGACTATATGTGGTTATAAATACTAAATTAGGAGTTCAATTATTATAACATTAACTAAAAGATAATTTAGGAAATATAAAATATTAATGAAGACATATTTGTCCAAAATTATTTCTCCTTTTAAGCTTCTTTTAGATTAGTATAGAATAGATGTAGATGAAAGGCAACCAACAAATATTGGTCATTAGCACCACATATGCCAATTATTTAAGATCATACCCTTCAGCAATTGCAGTTTTCCCTACTCCTGGCTCACCAATGATAACAGGGTTGTTCTTCGTCCTTCGAGATAATATTTGGATGCATCGCCGTATTTCATCATCACGTCCTATAACTGGGTCGAGTTTACCACGTCTCGCAAGTTCAGTTAAGTCATTCCCATATTTTTCAAGTGCCTCATATTTACTTTCTGGGTCTATACAAAAAATCCCGGGCAATTTATTAATAAACAGCAAACCAAAAAATGGTTGGAGTGTGCGGTATGGGCTTTGAAAGATGGCCTTTACTATAGTTAACAACTTCAACATGAATAAAGAGATGAAGACAAACTTAATACACGTCATCATACAAAATGCTGAATCAGTCTGTGGTTCCAAAATAAACGTGAACTATCGTACCTGCAATGGAAACTGTTTAACAATTTTATATTTCTCTCAACATGATAGAAACATACGGTTCTTAGTATGCAACAATTACCAATGAGAAGAGAAGAAAGGGCCTTGCTGCAGTAACCTAAAATCTTTGACCAACAAGTCTTGACCTTTTTATCAATTTTATAATCTTTAGTAAAGTAATTAGTTCTGTCAACTTCTTACCTTAAAGTTCAAAAATGAAAATGGAAAGTCACATTATTCTTCTTAATTAAGCACTGCACAAATCTATTCATTATGAAATTTATTCCGTGATAGAAAGTGCTTTGGACTTATTTTTACTAATTGTTTACTAAAGTAATGTTATCCACTTCTCTCGAGTGTTCTGAGGTGGACTACAGCTTCTCTAGAATGATGGGAACATTCAAAATTCCTTCAAGTTTTCTCTGACTCAAGTTTCACCACTTTCTTTTCAAGAAGCACAACTCATAGAACTTAAAATTAGTAAGATTTTTCAGGAAGTCCATTGACTTTGTCAAAGAGATAAAAACCACCAAGTAGCTTTCAAGTCCTTCTAACAGAGAATGTTCAAATTCACAATGTTGATGAAAATCCTTTGCTTTTCTCTTTTACAAGAATCTTTACTCTTATTAATTCATTACTTTTTGTTGTAACATCCAAAAATTTGGATTTCAGCATCCCATCATAAACTTGATTAATTAATTTGCAGCTCCGGCTTGACAATGGAAGATTTTTTTTCCATTCACTGCTTCTGTTCTCTCACAAAAGAAGATTTCTTCCACTCCCCACTTCTTTCAGCAGACCTAATTGCTATCATAGTAGCTACAAGTATGAAACTTGAAACAATGACATGTTAGTACATACTCTGATCAGTTACTCTTTGATCACCACGAACAGCTTGTACAGCATCCTTCAAAGCCTTCTCACTTAGTTTCATATTTGTAAACAGTTGTTGCCCAAATCTCTTATCCGAGGGAAATGCCAACAATAGATGCTCCACAGAGACAAAGGAATCCCCCATTTCTTTCTTATGCTTTCGTGCCTTATCCAAGAGAGAACCAAGATGAGAACCGACAATGGGACCACTAGTATCACCTATCACCTGCCAACAGAAGATATGATCAAGTATTCAAGTGAACTACCACCAACTGTCTAGAGTAAATCCATGTTTAAAGCTCATACCTTTGGTTGTTGAGATATAAAGCTGTTTGTAGCTTCCAGAAGTGATGAGTTGTCAACCCCAGCCTTGGTGAATATTCTTCTCGCCAACCCATCCTTCTGCTCCAAAAGGGCTTTCATCAGATGCTCAGTTTCCACTACTTGTTGTTTACTCTCCCTTGCTGCATCCACAGCACCGATGACTCCCTCCCATGCCATCTCAGTAAACTCTGAATTGCTAATCTGCCAAGTAGATATCAATGTAGGATGCAATTCTAATGTAAGAAATTAGAGAAAAAAGTCAAAAAACCAACACTAAAAGAACATAGAACAACGCCATACATAACAAAAGGAACTATCTAAACACAGAAGATAAATTTTCTTTTAATACAAAAGAAAATGATTCTAATGAGACGAATTCGGCAAACCAGGAATAGTTTATTTGAGCAGTCCGGACTACGATGATGATATCGAGTATGGTGGTCGATCCTAATCACAATTCCCCAACCTCTCAAGCCTTTATATTCATTATCAAGGCTCAATAGTAAACCCTTTCGTCTTTCGCTCCTTGAAGCCCATTACCTTCAGTTAAACCATTTTGCACTTGCACAATGCAAACACATATTCCATGCCCTTATCATTGCCGCCACCCAATTTTTACGAGCATGTCCATGAATAATCCTTGTGTAATGTTTGGTATACAAACTGTCGTAAACATGTCTTTATAATACACATTTGAAAATTGAAGTCCACACAGGCTTGCCATTGAAAAATTAAATAAATAAATTTATCCCCTGGCTAACAGTTAACCGAAAATACAATTTTGTTCTGTCCACGTGAACAATCGATTTGAGAACCGTGGGGTTGGGAAGCACTCGAAAACATGGGTACATCCTAGTAAAGAAGTTCATTTGAAAACTGTAAAAGGAGCTCCAACAAAAACGTAGCAGTAACCAGTAAGCAAATAATCAATTTGTACTTGCAAATTGGATGCCAATTCTTTTGTATTATAGGCACGGAAACACAAGATTGTGAATGTAGAAGAAAATTAAACAAAACAGAAGACATACCTGGCCGGAGGCAGCAGCAGAGGCGGAGTAAAAGCGGATGAGACTTTGGGTGGAAACAAGACCTGATGAGAAGTTAGTAGGGATGCTGGGAGCTCTAAATCCATAAGCATTATCCGTGCGAGCGGGGAAAGCTGGGTTTCGAGAGCAAAGTATTTGAGAGGAGCGAGAGAGTGTGAGTTCTTGAGAGCGATAGCGGGAGGCCCTGAGAGCGGCCATGGCGGACCTGCTCAGCCTTGCCGCAGAGGAGGTTCTCGAAGTCGCCATCAACAAAAAGTTAAAATCCAAACCGTACTCAGAAGTTTTTATTCCTTTAAATTGTCTTTGGAGTATAGTATTACTATTATATTGGTATAGACATAGTGGTGTTTTTGGCGCTGGATTTCGACCTGAAAGCGAAAGAGAAGTTTGGGGAAGAGGCAAAAGCCGTAAGACGTAGAAGGTTGTAGAACTTCTTCACTATTCAGATTTTTTTTTTTCACTTAGCTTGTTCTTAGGTGTGTTTGATTGGTTTAGTGGAAAATGAAAATCTTTTCCATCTATGGTAGAAAATACAATCCATTGTTTTCCAATAAAGTTGGAAAAATTCTGCTTTAAATGCTTGTACCTTGAAAATCAAAATTATTTTCCATGTATAATTAAACAAAAAAAGTGGAAATTTTTTTTTTTAAATTTGACAATATTTTCCATAAATTTGACATTTTCTATGAAAAATGTGCAAATCAAACACACCCTTAGAGTTTTTCTGTATGGTAACTTAGCTTGTTCTTAATAGTGCTTCTTAAACTTAAATTGTAAGATAGTTTAAATTTTAGCCAAATCAAAACAAGTCATACGCCATACTCTCTACCTTGTTTCTAGGCGGTCCTCTTGTATCGGAGCAAATTTTATTTTTCTATATTTATATTATATTTATTTTTTGACTTTTTTCGACCACAAATAAATTCGCCTCATGGATTGTTCCAATGTCATAATTTGATCTAAACTCATCTTAATTTATAAGTATGATTGACCGAGTGAATTATCAATTTACACTCTAAAAACTCAATATTTACCGTCCAACCCAATTCAAATCATGACATTTTTTTCGCGTTCATCCGGTTCCTTAATTAATATACTAAAATGCAACCAAAAGTCATGAAGTAAATATTACGTTTTTAAAAGTGATTTAGTAATTCAAAATTTTCATTTCAAGAATTATGCCACATTTTTTTTTCATGGGATAATTTTTGACAAATATTGACTTTGTTTAAAATATTCAATTAATCACTATGAGGATACTTTTGTAATTTGATAAAAACCCAAAAATTTATAAGCAAAGATGGACAAAAATATATGAACTTTTTAAATGTGCTTATTTTACTTATAAAATAATTCCAGCTTATAATCCTCATGCCAAACATGCTCATAGTATGACTACTTAGCTTTTCCTTTAGTTTACGTTGTAACGGAGGTTAGTATTTCCTTATTTGTGGCTTTAATAATCTTTGACACTTTATCCTCAGTTGTAATCGTGAACATGGTAGGAACATTCCTGGCACCCAATTGTGTCTAGCGCTTAATGATAGATACGACAACGGTGATTATACTCTGGTGGATCATGGTGGTGCATTTTGGGACGCTCGTCTCATCGACTCGTCCATTCAGTAGGTCTCATAGCTCACCTCTAATATTTGGACGATAATAAATCGACTATTGTTGAATCATTCAAACTCATGATCTACGAAGTGACAATTATCACTAGCGTTTGAGAATAGGAATGGCAATTGGGCGGATCCGCCTTGTCCCGCCCCGTCCTGCGACCCACAAATTTACGGTACGGGACGGGTCGGGGCTTTGACCCGCCAACCACCCGGTTAAGTTTTTTTTATTAAACAGATAAAAATAATTAAAAAAAAAAAAAGAATATGAATTTTTTATATATGTGTAGGAAATAAAACAAAAAAAATATAAGATTGGAGTTGTAGTGTAGTGGTTAAGAGTTATAGTTTATTAACTTCAACTTATGTTCGATTCTTATTCAACCCATTTTTGTTTAAAAAAAAGTAATTTGTAAATTCTAATTATATTTTAGGATTTTTCCAAAAATAAAATTAAAGTGGTGGGTCGTTAAGGTATGATTTCCTGACCCACCCTAGATCCTTCATGGCGATGATTTTTTCTCGCTCCGGACCCGCCCCTATTACCCGAATAGTTGATGCAAGGCGTGGGACAGGTCTGGGTCGGCGATTTTTTTTTTTGCCATCATTATTTAGGAAGTTGTAACGTTTCTCATTAACTCCGAGTAATAAGGGAAATGAAAAGACACCCGTTATTAAGGACAATGACCATTAAAGACAGCAAATCTAAATCACTCTTACAAATAGAGGTTAATCTCCTACGAAAAGAATAACTCCCATATTTTTCTACATTGCTATTATGCATATCTAATTTAATTATATACTGATTATTACATCGGAGTGGACACTGGTGGATAGAAGCCCCGCCACTTTTTGCCAGGATTCTAAAAAGCGTAAAGCATGGCTAGGCGTGGAGGC
Organism: Forsythia suspensa; assembly: GCA_023638005.1. Classification (NCBI taxonomy): domain Eukaryota; kingdom Viridiplantae; phylum Streptophyta; class Magnoliopsida; order Lamiales; family Oleaceae; genus Forsythia; species Forsythia suspensa. Next base: position 28,279,108 of record CM042674.1, on the reverse strand, counting down.
CAAGCTTCAAGCTTTTTGGGCCTAGGCGAGGCTTAGGCGATGATGAGGCGAGAGAGCGTGCGTGAAAAGCGCTTTTCTTATTTTTAATATCATTTTAAATATTTTTTTTAAAAAAGATAAAAATAAATTTTTTAACTAAAAAGCACGCGCCTAAGCAAGACTATGCGTGATTAAGCGCGCCTAGACGTGCATATGCGAGCCTAGGCGCAAGCTTTTTAGTTAAAAAAATAGTTGACCAAAAAAGCGCGCGCCTAGGGCCTAGGCGAGGTGTGGAGGTCACGCCCACGCCTGAGACGCTTTTTTTAACACTTTGCTTTTTGCAGATCTCTATCACTGTAGCTACCGCGCTCAGAAGAGAAGAAAAACGCTTATCATCACTGATCTAAAATTCTGCTTTGATTTAATAGTATTTTGCAAAAGAAAACAAACTCGATTAAGACGTATTTAAACTTCATTGATTCATTTTGTTGTAAAGTGATATTATTTTTATTAAAATATACAGTTTCTACAATTATTTGAATAATAAGTTTAATTTGTGTCTTTATTTTAAATTGTAAAGAAATGAAAAACAAGCTAACCCCGATCGTGGACTGTAACCGTCGTAGTGGGGCCAAACCTTTGTCAGTGGATTGCACTATGAGTGAGTGAATGGCTTGCAGCTAGTTCATGATTGTTTCCCTCGAACTCCATTTGCTGGCTTCACTATTTTGCATATTTTCTAGAAAGACCTTCACCGTAGCATTTTTCTAAGAGTCGCTTTATATTGACAGTCACATTTGACACAATTTGCGTCACAGAGGCCACCCTTTTGCTATTTCTACGGTGGTGCACTATTTGGCGATTCATCACTTCTTCATGCTGTTCTACACGATGCCTCCGAGGATTATCATCGTTCATTTTCATGTTTTCAGTTTTCACTGATATTAACTTTATTTTCACTCATTTTGGTGTTTTTCTCGTCTCTGCTGTCACTCGTGTTTAGTATCTAATTACCATGGATGACGTCAATCAGTTGACCGCAAAATCTGATACGACTAGATCCTTGCCACTAGTGATGACAACAGTATGAAATTCAAATCAAATCGATCACCGATCTATATCCGCTTCCATGATAATTTTAGAAGATTCAAATCTACAGATTGATTCGTCATTTCTCGAGGGAGATCGGATTCGAATCAGAGTGGATCAAAGCAGTGTTCCGCAGACTGATCCGTGAATTTTTTTATTTTTGGTCAATTGTCATTCAAAAAATTAAACAAATATTGAAACAAACTTTACTATTTTACTACTTTTTTCTTTTCTTTTTTTCTTTATTTATCAAATGGGGCGGATCGGATCGGGGCACACATGATCCGATCCGAGGGGCAGATCGAGAATTTTTCATTCTATTCGAAGTGGGTATCCATCAGGTTTGAGACGGATCGGATATTTTTACCATCCCTACTTACCACCTCTCCGTCTACTTCTATATCATTTGCACACTTTGACACCGTTAGCTTGTAAAATATAACTGTCCAGAGGGTAGTCCGTCAATCAAGTCAGTTGTCAAAACATAAGAATAAGTATATAATATGAGTGTGGAGGTATTTATAAGAAAATTGAAGTCATTAAGGGTCCGTTTGATTGCACCATTTTCTATGAAAAAGTCACATCTGAGAAAAATAATGTCACATCACAGAAAAATATTTTCCTACTTTGGCTGTTTGATACAAGGTGGAAAAGGAAAATATTTTCTAGGGTACAATCAATTGAAGCATGAATTTGACTATTTTGGTAGAAAATATTTTCTCACCATTTTGGTGGTTTTTATTTTCTTTCTTACGTGGAATTTTTTTTATTTTCTACCCTTTCCAATTAAACACACTCTAATATTTCATATATTTTAGATCATTTGGACGTGTCACTTGTTTATTTGTGAGATTGTTATCAATAATTGATTTTTATATTTTACTTTTTTAACAATTTCTACACACGAGGAGGTTATAAAAAGTGCTAGGCGATAAATTCTAGTCTTACAAGCCTGTGTATAATAAATAAGGTGATCCCTATTAATATTATTTAACTATTTTAATAACACTATTAATAATTATTATTTTTATTAAACCTCTAAAAAAAACTGGACATACAAATTTAAAAGGCACGAACCTTGTTGGCGCATAAGCCTGTTTTTTACTGCCTAAGCCTGGGTGGTGGCTCATTACCTCGTGGCAGAGAGAGCATTTTCTTGTTCCCATCTTTGCAATAAGGAATGTAGGATCGCATATTCGCATGTTCTTTGTTTCGTCACACTTCACTTAGTTTGAAATGAGATTTATAAAAAATTTCTAAGGCAATTAGGCTCCTGCCTATCTTGTTCCCTTAGGATGACGAGGCCGATATTTATCTCTTCCATTTAGTCAGGAGGTTCGCTAAGATGCAAATTGTTGAAAAAATATCTTGAAGAGAAGAATGAAACACAATGAGACTTGAATCGAGTAGAACGATGTCTTAAAAACGATATTTGAACCCTCTTTAAAGAATAAGATACTAAGACTCTTCACTCAAATAGTTTTGGCGGGTTTCAAGCTTCAAAATCAGATTGCACCAACACCAATGAAATCCAGAAAAAAGAAACTAAGAATGGTAAGAAATCTGAGATTTTTTTTTTTTAATGAATTTGATGTTAAACACTTTGATGTTGTTAGAGAATGATCTCTTGTGTTTCTTGTGTTTTTTCTCATCAAATTCAACTTGGTTTTATAGTGTAAAGAAACCAAAAATCGAGAGACACAACACTTGGGTCGAAGAGGCACCTTTTGGTGCTTCAAACTGCTGATATCTGTTTGCCATGGTCGGACATGCATTCCGCAGCTGGATCACGGCCAAATTTTTTTATTTTTTTTATTTTTAAATATCTCCAACAAAAACCCACATAATATTTTTTAGAAAAAATCACAATATATTTTTGAACAATATTTCTAACACAAACCACCTCGACAAACTTCACCTCGTCGCAATGAGGGTCTGTACCTTCGCATCACCCAAGCAACTCCAACTATGCACATAGTGGTTCAATGAATCTCTGAGTTGTCGAGATAACATAACCAATATATGACACATGACTTATTAATCCTCTGTGTTATGTCGTAATGCATATTCATTCTTATTTCTAAGCTGGGCTCCGGGGCTGCAGTCAAGCAGTTGTCCCTATAGACATCAAATCCTTCGCACTGCGACACCAAACCAAGCAAAACGCACAAGAAAACAGGATTTACTACGCAGATGAAATGGCAACTTCATATACAGAAAACTCTGATTAGCCAACACAAAATACAGAGACCAGATATAACTCTACTACTACATTTCTAATCCATTAATACTCCAATCTATCCTTACAGCAGAGAACTAATAAAGCCATAACTTAAAATGCATTAAAACCTAGTAGAACAACCCCCAAACTTTAAACCCCGGAAATACTATAGTATACAAGCATAGAAATAACAAATAATCTACCTATCAATTTTAAAGAGAACAGTAGTATGCTTCCGAATTCGACCTTCCCCTTGAAAAAATAAGGGAAGTTATTCGTCAATCAGAAGCAAATCAAACCAAATGAAATCCAATTAGGTTACATTCAATCCAGATCGAGCCTGAGGAGCCTTCTCAAATCACTTGTGGCGTCATCGATGTTGCTGTCAAGGTTTTTCTTCTTAAAAAACACTGGGTGTGGAAGAGAACTCGGGGGAGGCGACGAAATGAAAGCCGAACCGGCGTAGAAATTGAGGACCCGGAACTGGTTCGGAATCATATCCGGCTCCGGACCCAGCCGATCCGTCGACGAAAGAACCAACAAATCGTCAGCATCCGCCACTTTCTTCTTCCCCTTGTCCAGATCTTCGTGCAACGACGTCGTTACATTGGTCAACACTTCTCCGCGTTTCAAAATCTTAACCTGTCCCATTACCAGGGTGTGGTTGTTGTGGTTGTTTGAAGGTGAAGTAGAAGAATACCGATTGTTCGAGGTGTTCTGACGGATTCTCTTCCGCCGATTTGATTTCGCCGGACAAGAATCGGGGTTAGGATTATGAGAAATAATGGATTTTTTCTGGAATTTCATAGGGGATTGAATTGAACTACGACGAGAGCGGTGGTGACTGAATCGATCTTTCAACAAATTTTGTGGATAAAGAACTTCAACTCCTCCCATAGAAAATCAAAATTTCCAAAACAAAATTAAATAAGAAATGGAGAGTAAAGAGAGTATACAAAATGGAAAGGGAGAGATGAAGATATAGGTCAGATCTGAAGAGAGGTAGGCGGCGGAGGGTGTGTGTGAGCAAGAGGAAAACGTAAATAATGAAATAACAACGAATAATTTGAAATATGAAATAATTATTTATGATTAGTATTATCATGATGCGTAGAAAAATTGGTGCAAATAGTCTTTAACATTTATTTTTATTGTGTAAATAATTCTTAATATTCATTTTTTGGTACTGTAGTAGACACTAAAAAATAAAATAAAATAAATAAATAGGCTTGGCCTATTAAAAACAAATAGCCTATTTAAATTGAGGAATATTTACACCCACTACTTACAAATATTAAAATAATTTCAAATCTAACAACTTAACTTATTTATTTCAAAAATACTACATAATTAATATTATATTAAATAATAAAATAATGAATTAAAATTAAATAACTATTTCCACGTGAATTCACTCAAATTTGTTTTTTAGTCCTTGATTATTTGCACAATAAGTCCTTCATCTTTATAAAATTTTCACTTTAGTCCCTATACTTCATCTTTCATTTCAATTTTGTCCTTTTTTATTTGCAACCAAAGTCCTTCAACTTTTAAATTTGTACAAGTTGGTCCCCATATTTATACTTTTATATCAATTTAGTCCTTTGTATCACTATTCGATACGAGATGTTATGAAATGATATTTTGTATCATTGAATATATTACCTATTATATTATGTTATTTTACATATCACACGTATTACGTGAATTGGTATTTTGATCATTCGATGTTACGTGATGTTACAAATGATGAAATCAATAGTTTTATTTGTTAAATTTAACATCGTGTTTCATATCTATATCATACTATAAATCGAAACTTATCGTTTAGAGTTGATTTTGAGTTGTAATAATTTCTGTTTAAGATCGCAATCATTATAAATATTACAAATCTTATTGTGTCATCATTGTTTGATACAAATGTTACAAATAATATTTTGTATAACCCAATATATTATGATTATATTATGTTATTTTACACAATACACGTTATACTTAATTAATATTTTGATCACCGATATTTTATATTTCAATTTGTAATACGATTGTTACAAAATATTATTTGTAATATTTGTATCAAACATTGATCTGGCGATATATCATTTGAATATATGTATCAAATAGTGATACTATATAAAGGACTAAACCGATATAAAAATATAAATATGGGGACCAACTTGTACAAATTTAAAAGTTGAAGGACTTGGTTTGCAAATAAAAAGGACTAAATTGAAATAAAAGATGAAATATAGGGACTAAAGTGAAAATTTTATAAAGATGAAGGACTTATTGTGCAAATAATTATGACTCAAATGCAAATTTAAGTAAATTTACGTGAAATATATATTTTGTAGTATAGATTTAATTTTAATTTATTAATTTATTAATTAATATAATTTTAAGAATGTAGTATTTTTAGAATAAATTTGTTAAGTTGATAAAATTGGAATTATTTTTAAAAAGTGATTTATTTATGAAAAGATCCCTTAAATTGATTAAAGCCCAAGTCTATTTATGACCCGTTCATTTTAAAACTAACCCACGTAGAAAATTCGTCCCACTTTTATATTTAATACGTGTTGGATGGTTATAAATGGAAAGTGGGTAGTTTGAGATTTCTCTATAAATAGGACATTAAGTCCAAGAGAAATCGAGAGTGAAATTCAAGCAGAAGAAAAGCCAAAAGTCCGTAAGCAAGTCCAGAGAAAATCCACAACCCGTGGAAAAATCCAAAACCGGAAATTTTAAGAAGATCAAAATCTTCTTCAAATTAAAGCAAGTCCAAGAAGATCAAAGCTTCTTCATAAATCAAATTCAAGCCAAGTCCAAACATTGAAGGTTCAAGCAAATTAAATTTTCAACAAGTCTCAAGTCCGTGATTCAAGTCACGCGCCCCTCGCCTTCAACACTCGGATCGTTAATCGAGGATTCTGCAGCCTACGCAATCACAAGGAGATTATCCACTTTGTAATTTATCAAATTTTCGATTTGTAACAGTTTAGATTTTAATACACGAAATTGTTGTACAAATTTCTTGCACGCCCAGCTGGGACCTTTTTGCCCTCTCATCTTCCGATTCCGTGAAATCTTTAAGTCAATCACTACATCAACTATGGCAAAGTAAAAATCGAAAGAAATCGTGACTCCATTCGAGGAAACACTTGTTGAACTCTTTCATACAACCAGAGCCCGACGAAGATCGAAAATTCAGTTGGTTTCACCAATCGAGGAAGTTTTGTAACAAGGCAAAGTCAAAATTTTCAAGTCTAGGAAGTCCGGTTCTGCTCACAAAAAATCCAAGAACTTAGCAAAAAGTTCTCATTCCGGCTCTGATTCCAGTAATGGATCCGTGTCCGGATCCACACATGTCACTTCTCCGCGAAAATGGGGTGATTATACCACTTCTGAAGAATCTCTCGAGCCAGTGATGGTAGCAGAAATGACACCTGACTCTAATGACCGAATTCAACAAATGGCCTTGGCCATTGAAAAGCTAACAAAAACGCTGGAAGACAAAGAGGCACAAATTTCCACCCTCATGCACCGACTCGAATCGCCAAGTCCATTGTCAAGACACCCAAAAATGCAAGCTCTTCCGAACTAAGGATCCGTAAATCCAAGAGCACCAATGAAGCAAGATATGCATGACCGGACGGTAGTGCAAAATGTATTCATGTGATACAACTCAACTCTCTCATTGGCTCTGTCGTCCAACAACTCCAAAGATATGATTGCCGACACAATCCGCGTGCCAAGATGGTGGTGGTTCGCCACAATCTTCAATGGTTTATGCTAAACCCTACAACCGTCGGATTGAAGAAATGATGATGCCACTTGGTTACCAACCTCCGAAGTTCCAATGTTTCGACGGAAAAGGAAACCCTAAGCAACATGTTGCTCATTTCATTGAAACATGTAACAACGCCGCACCTACAACGACACCATGGCGGCGAAGCGCTTTATGCGCTCCCTCGTGAGGCGCAACATTTGAATGGTATACGAGACTTACCTACCGGATCAATTGATAGTTGGGATCAACTTGAGCGGGAGTTCCTAACACGCTTCTATAGTACCAAAGTGACAATCGACCTTCCGGACTTGCCCGAACAAAACAAAGCAAGGAGGAGCTGGTCAAGAGTATATCGAAGATGGAGAAATCTCGTTTTAATCGCAAAGAACGCATCGTCAAGCATCATCTATCGACATGTGTGTCCAAGGTATGCATTGGGGACTACTTTATAATCTTCAAGCAAATATGCCTCACTCTTTTTGAGAGTTGGCTACACGTGCCCATGATCTAGAAATCCAGATTGCAAGACACGAAAAGTTACTTACCGAGTGATTCACGTGACAAGAAAGATCCCAAGAAGGAAATCAAGAGGGATGGTAAGTCGTGTAAGCCCAAAGAGGCCATGACAATTTCCACTGCTCCTCGCAAAAATCACTTTTAAAAATCAAGTTCAAATCCGCCCAAAGCCAAAACCGAGAGTTCGGACCCAACAAAGTACAAGTCCAAAGGAAAGGTCTTCTTACTCAAGGAACTTGAAGAAAAGAATATCCATTCTCGACTCAAGTTTCCGGATTTTAGATCAACTCTCGAACAAAGATAATTGAACTTCCAAAGACCAAAAGGCCTAAGAGGTCGGTCAAGTTGATCATCCTAAATATTGCGATTCCATCAAATCATTAGTCACCTAGTGGAGAGGTGTTTTGTGCTAAAGGATCTTATTGTCCGCTTAGACAGAGAAAATAAAATCAAACTTGAAACTGTGAAAATCCAACCGCCACCGTGCTTCGATGGTTTCGTTTGGATCATTTGATCCAATTCCCATTTCAAATAAAGAGCGTATATTCCTTACTCCATATGATGCCGGAAAGTCATTATCCGAGGTAGTCAATTTGGACCTCAACTTCCGAAAGGAGCTATTCCGCAGACACTCAAAGTAGACGAAGAAGTCACCATCATGTATGTCTATCCGTAGATGGTCAAACTAGATAGCGGTAATCGTCCCAACCTTCTATGAAATCATGACCGGTGATTTAGACGTTTGGGATTCGACTCAAATCAAGATAAAATTGGGATGGATGGTCTACTTTCATAAGTAAGAAGGAGAAATATCGGAGATCAAACGAAACAGGTAAAAAATCATCTTCTGTACCTCTTGCAGGATTGACATTGGGGGCACGGAGTACTGAAGTTCAATCTATTGATGAAGTATCATCTGAAGAAAGTCAGGGGACATGGACTCTCGTGAAAAGACGCCGCCAGAAAGCTCCACGGCTTCCAAGTCCTGACACCCATGACGAGAAACCAGAATCAAGAAAAAAGCCAAGAAACAGTCAAAAGAAGAAAACCAAAGTTAAAGCAAGAGCAAACAAAAAATCAACAGAAACAGAGGCTACACCACGTTCTTTTTCTAAACCAGTAACCATAGGAGAATATTTTCCTAAGAGTTTCTTTGACGAACAATGTTTCACCTCCAATGTCATCAATGTAGATGGAGGAAGTGAGTCAAAACATTTACCAGAGAGAGTTCAAAGACGAGGAAGGTCATATCACAACTCAAGAATATTCCTTCCGCACGAGCCCGGCAGATGCCTTTAATCTCTTTGATGATCGTATGGCCCTAATCGCAGCATTGATTGATCCGAAGCTTACCAAGGAAAAGTACTGGAACCGATTAAATCTACAACTTATCAAGATCAGTATGGCCACTATCACGCTCAACGATGATGATTTACAACTTGGATCTCGCTTGCATAATAGACCACTATACGTCGGTGGATGTATCCGAGAGTGTAAATTGTATCGAATAATGATTGATTGCGGCTCTGCAGAAACATTATGCCAATCAAAACAATGAAGAAGATTGGAATAAATGTTGATGATCTATCAAAGAGCAATATCATGATTCAAGGATTCAATCAAAAGGGTCAACGAGCTATTGGCATGATTCGCCTGAGGTTGCAAATAGGAGAGTTAAATTCCTCAGCTCTCTTTCATGTCATTGATGCCAAAACATCATATGAGTTGCTCATTGGACGTGTTTGGCTGCATAAAACTGGAGTGGTGTCTTCAACTTGGCATCAATGTTTCAAGTATAGCCGAGATGGAGAAGTCAAAACTGTGGTGGTGAGTCAAAACCATTCCTCAAAGAAGAATCTTATTTTGCGGATGCCAAGTTCTACTCTGGATGGTGAAGAGTTTCATTCAAAGAGGATTATCCGCACTGGATTTGAAATCAAAGAAGATACAAACAATGATCACCGACTTGTTGTAGTGCCGCCTCATCAACTTATGACGGTGTAGATCGAAACTTACTTGTGGAGAGCTCTCCAAAGGCAAACAACCTCAAATGGCGTTAGCGAGATGTTAAGGTATTGAGAAAAGAATTAACTTTTCCGATACCCAACATTCCTAAATTGCTCTCGCCTATCAACGTGTTACAGCCCAGACTAGCAAAGTTTCAACATGTATTCCGAATATAGAAAAGCTCATATCTCTAATTCATCCCAACGAAACATGTCACATGCCAAAGAAGTTGAAGACACGAAACAAACTTTTAAGGGACATTACAATCCGCAAGTTAAGAAGTTGTTCGAGAATGCCGGATTTGGGAAAGGAGAGCCTCAGAACCGGGTGATCTTGATGTCGTTTTCTTTTAGGTGGACGTGTTCCTTCGATTCAAAGGATCATTTATTGCACAACCAAAGTATGGATTGGGATATAATCCAGTCCACCAAGAAAAATTAAAGTCAAGAAGGTGTCCTCAAATCCAATCATGATTCAAATCTATGAGATCGCCAAGAAAAGCCAAAAGAGTCAAGACCTTCAAGATTTGATCGAATTCAAAGTGAGAATGTCGAGTTTCAAGATTCGAAAGGTCGGAAAGAGACTTCCACAATAGTTGATCCAAGAGGTAGAACATCCGCCTTTCAAAGGTTAAGTGGTGATTCTCCTACTTCTATTCAAGTTGACAAAAATGTGCGTGCTTATCCGTAATCTTCTCAAAGATACCACATTTTCTCGACTTGGAGTTAAGACTTCTAATTCAAGTTTGAAGCCTCAACAACAAGAAGAAGGAATAGAAATCGAAAAACTGTCTTATCTCAAAAGAATGGCGAAGATAAAGAAGAGGTATCAATTAATCACATTGCTTTTGAAGAAGCCTCCACGACTGATCTCGAATTTGAAAATACAACCACCAAGAAATGAACTCCGAACCAGCTCCGCCAATATTCAAGAAGAAGGGGCAAGCTACCGTAGATAATTTGAAGCGCTTAAACTTGGGAACAGAAGAAGATATGAGGCCGGTGTTTGTAAGTGCTCTTCTCGGTGAAAATGAGGAATCCGAGTACTTCAACCTACTCCAAGAATACAAAGACGTATTTGCATGGTCCTACAAAGAAATGCCGTGGTTGGATTCTAAAGTTGCGCAAAGGCATCATCTTACGGTAAAGCATGGAGTTCGCCCGATCAAACAACCCCAAATAAGATTCCGACCAGAAATGAATCCACAAATTGAAGTAGAAGTCAACAAACTTATTGAAGCCGGGTTCATACGCCGGGTTAAGTACCCAACTTGATTGCTAATATCGCTCCACCATGAAAAAGAATGGACAAATAAGAGTCTCATGTTGACTTTCGATATCCGAATCAAGCTTGTCCGAAAGATGATTTTCCACTTCCGATAATAGAGTTGATGGTGGACGCTACTACAGGATACAAAGTTCTATCTTTCATGGATGGGTCTTCAGGGTACAATCAAATTCGAATGAATCCAAAAGACGAGGAGCTCACGGCATTCCGTACTCTAAGGGCATATATTGTTACAAGGTCATGCCATTTGATTGAAAATGCTTTGAGCAACTTATCAACGGGCGATGCAAAAGATCTTTGATGATATGATGCATAAGCAAGTGGAATGCTATGTGGATGACCTTGTTGTCAAAACAAAGAAACGAGATGATCATCTACAAGACTTATGGATGTTTTTAAAAGACTCGGCGTTATCGCTTGAAAATGAATCCATTAAAGTGCGCATTTGGTGTTACTTCCGAAAATTTCTTGCTTAATTGTTCGACATCGAGGTATTGAAATAGATCAATCAAAATTGATGCTATAATAAACATGCCGTGAGCCAAGTAATTTGCATGAATTGAAAAGTCTTCAAGGATGGTTGGCATACATTCGAAGATTTATCTCCAATCTTGCTGGTCGTTGCCATCCATTCAACATGTTGGTGAAGAAAGATGTGCCATTTGAATGGGATGATACTTGTCGAAATGCTTTCCAAAGCATTAAACAATATTTATCTCATCCACCGGTGCTCATGAGCCCAATCCCGGGAAAGCCATTGACTCTCTATGTCGCAGCACAAGAATCTTCTTTAGGTGCACTTCTTGTCCAAATCAACGACGAAGGAAAAGAAAATGCACTATATTACTTAAGTCGAACATTGGTAGGTGCTGAAATGAAGTATTCACCTATTGAGAAAATATGCCTTGCATTGATTTTTGCAGCTAAAAAGTTGAGGCATTACATGCTAGCACATACAATCAATCTTGTCTCAAAGATTGATCCATTAAAATACATAATGTCCAGACCGATTCTTTCTAGGAGGATAGGAAAATGGGCACTTCTATTGTCCGAGTTCGACATCAAATTCATTCCACAAAAGGTCATTAAGGGACAAGCTCGCGATTTTCTCGTGATCATCCTATTCCTGAGAGCAGGAACTTTCTCGAAGACTTTCCTGACGAAGAAGTTTTTACAATCGGGTTATACCTTCATGGAGGCTATTCTTTGATGGTGCAACTCGAAGATATGGTGCCGAGCAGAGTTGTATTTGTTACTCCCTATGATCAAGTCATGCCCTATTCATTTACTTTGACAAAGATGTTCCAACAATATGGCGTAATATCAAGCTCTTATTATTGGTTTAGAAACAGCACTGGATATGGAAGTCAATCAACTAGAAGTCTTTGGAGATTCTTTGTTGATAATCAACCAACTTCTTTCCGAGTATGAAGTCCAAAATTTAAACCTGAAGCCATATCATGAATATGCGTTAACACTCCTAAAACGATTTGAATCATTAAAAATCAAGTTCGTTCCCAGGAATGAAAATAGAGAAGCAGATGCCTTGGCTAATTTGGCTGCTGTTTTGGCCAGGTCAGATGAAGATTTTTCTCACCCAGTATCAATTGGTCAAAGATGGATAATTCCACCACTGCTGCTTGAAAATTTTGAGGAGAACAATAATGTTGAAATTAATGGCAAAGAAGTGGATGATTGGAGGCAACCGTTAATTGATTATCTTCAACATCATAAGTTACCCGATAGCCCTCGTCAGTAAAAGCGTAAGTTCGGAGACGTGCTTCTGCTTTATCTTCTATAAGGACACACTCTATCGGGCGCCGCTTGATGGAGTATTCCTTCGATGCTTAAGTAGTGAAGAAGCGACATACGCCCGGAGGAAGCTCATTCTCGAATATGTGGTGCTCATCGATTCAGACCTAAACTCCATTTTCGGATAAAAAAATGGGATACTATCGGCGACTATGGTTCAAGATTCTATGGATTTTGCAAAAAATGTGAAGCTTGCCAAGTCCATGCAAATTTCATTCATCAACCTCCGTAACTATTACATCCGACAATAGCTTCCTCGCCATTTGATGCATGGGGTCTTGACGTGATTGGACCCATAACACCAAAGTCTTCACCGACATTCATACATCATCATTGGACCGACTATTTCTCTAAGTGGGCTGAAGCTATACCATCGAGGGAAGTAAAGAAAGAAAATGTTGCAGATTTCATTCATGGTCAAATAATTTATCGGTATGGAGTTCCTCGATACATCATCACCGATAACGGAAAACCATTCTGCAATAGTCACATCGATAATCTCTCGCACCAAGTTTGATTCACACAATACAACTCGTCCATGTATAATGCAAAGCCTAATGGATTGGCGAGGCATTCAACAAGACATTGTGCAATTTGTTGAAGAAGGTTGTTTCCAAATCCAAAAGAGATCGGCATGAAAGAATTGGAGAAGCTTTGTGGGCTTATCGCACCACTTACCGTGACTCCAACACAAGCTACTCCATATGCTTTGGTATATGGTGTGGAAGTCATACTTCCCTTAGAATGTCGATTCCATCATTAAGAATTGCCATCCAAGAAGGTTTGACGATAGAGGAAAATGCCCGTCTTCGACTTGAGGAGCCGAAGCTTTGGATGAGAAAAGATTAGAAGCTCAAATGCACCTGCAATGTTATCAAGCTCGGATGGCAAAGTCTTTCAATAAAAAAGTACGGCCAAGATCATTTCAAGTTGGAGATTTAGTACTTTCAGTACGTAGGCCTATCATAATTACAAAAAAGACAGGGGGCAAGTTCCAACCTAAATGGGATGGTCCATTTGTCGTTACTCATGTGTTCACCAATGGGGCATACAAGATCGTGGACAAAGATGGATTGCAGATTGGACCTATTAACGAAAAAATTCAAGCGCTTTTTACGCTTAAACTTTGTTTTATTTTCCTTTGTAAAAAAAAAATTGTGTAATGCTCCCGGCCGCAAGAGGATAAACCCATGAACGGCTATATATAAAAAAAAAATCATCATATATGTAAATCCAAGTTCACCAAAATCGTTAATCATATTTATATCTCTTTATTTGTCTTTGCAAAAAAAAAGAAATGATACAAAAGAGAATAAACAAAAAAAAAAAAAGAAATGAAATGTAGAGTGTCACCAAATGATCAATCACTTTCACCAGCTTGCAAAGTCAGTCGCCTTCAAGAGTCTTCCTCCCGATCGATGGATTCCACGTTGGCGATATTTCTAATTTTGACCGCCCTCGCAGTGATCCCGCCTCTTTTTATTTTATCCAGATTTTCCTTACGAGTCTCAAGTTCATCACGGAGTTTGTCCACCGAAAGCCAACTTGTCGGGCCTTATTTTCCAAAGAAGAAAATATGGTCATCTCTACGCCTATTCGATCGTCTAAAGACTCCAATTGTTGGTCCCTTTCTTCTAAAGCTCTGGACACTCTAAAATTTGCTTTCTTTCTGGAAAGGTAAGCATCAACTCTTTTAAGAAACACTTCCATACGCTTCACAAAGGTGCCGGATCCGCTTGAAATGATTCGGTGATCGTGTTTTGAAGTCTCGATTGCTTTTAGCCCACCAAGTCCTAAGATTTGAAAACCGTGTTTTATCACATCCGTGAATGACTTCTTAAGATACTTAGTCATGGCTTCTGAAAAACATCTTTTAGAAAAGAAGAATCTTCGAGAATTCCAAGCGGAAGTTCGTATATAGAAGAACAAATTGGCGCAATCCCACGATTGTTTATATTTGAAGTAGGAACAACAATCAAAGACAACGAAGATGGGGTAACAGCGCTTCTTGTCCACTCTCCTAATCTTGACTCATCGAAGTTCCGTAATTTACTTCTCCTCATCATTGATATCTCGCCTTGATGTCAAAATACCACCACCGATATGACCGGGATAATCGCAGGAAGATCTTTCAACCATTAAGGCCATCAATCCCTTCAAGTGCATCAATCATGTCAAGATTCTCGCTAGTCCGATCCAAAGAAAGGACTTGGACTTGTGTAAAAATTCAGTTCTTCGGAATTTTGGAAATCCTAAAAAAAAAAAAAAAATGATGAAGGAAGTTGCACACCGATATATCAAACAATCGTAAAAATAATAAGGAATAGATATACACCAAAGATTTCGTGTTTGAGGCGACATGTCTAAATTTTCGCCATGTAAAGGTATATCCGGATGCTCAAATCCATTTTGAAGTTTCAAAGACAAGCTTCGTGGTTGCTTTGAATAGATTGAGGCTTTTTCAATCAGACGACCGCTTTCGACGATGTACCAAAGAAACAAGAGTCTCAAGTCAAAAGTTGATACATTAAGAAAAACAAACAAAAAAAAAAAAAAAAAGAAAAGAAATTTAAATCATACCCGATCTTCGAACTACTATCTTCCCAACAAGAGTTGCTTCAAGTCCTCTGGATGCTTGATCTCCTAATCTATCTTCTCGAAACCAAAATTGTCCTGTATCTTTCTACACGCCCAAGAGGAAACGATTCTGTTGAAGGAATGTAAATTTAAGCCTCTTAGGACCTCCTTCATCCGGAACATCCAATGCTCTTTTTGAAAAGTTCTTTGGGAAGCTACACGGGAAGGGTTGATCTCTTTGGCTTTGTCATTCTCCTTATGCTTTGGTATAGGTGCGGGTTGCTCAAGTCTAAAGTATGTATCCTCATCGGATGATAACTCCTTCACTTGAACCTTGTTCAATCTTGAAGTACTTCATTATTCCACCAATCTTCGTATACGTAATCAACTTGATTTCAGTATATTATCGGTTCTCCCCGAATATGGAATGAACATCCACTCCCTACTTGTGTCAAAGATAACCAAGCACAATAAAGAGTCATTGGATTTATTACTAAGTTCATATCTTTTGGTGAGCCTCGAAGTTTTGTTTGAAGCCTTGTTGCCTTCCAAATCGATGAGGGTTATATGCTTCAAGAATGTATGAACCGATCCTCGGCGATAAGAAACAAATCCGTGTCGAATGCTCATCATGAACTCTCAAATCTCCAGAGATCTATCGTCCTTATCTCGTGCATATACCACAATGAGGAGGCAAATGAATAGGGTTCCAACAAAAATCATTGTGATCCATCCTTCCACGAACAAGTTCTCGACAATCAAACATGTCAACTTCCCAAGTCGGAGATCATTTAAAGTTCCGTGATATCTTCCGATAATAGGGCGACCAATGCTTTTGTCAATGTTTCAGAAATTCCTGAGAAAATAGGTTGCAGCCCAAGCATACGTAAAATGTCCAGAAATGCATATTTGATCAATCCAATGTCATGACCGCCACGCAATTTGATGTTTCTATAAGTCCTCGATAAATACTAGCCAAAATAGGAGGAACTAAACTCAGAAGTCGACTTGGCAATGTACATTCGGAAGCTGCTTTTGAAAGTCCCGGCTCTAAGATAGTCGTCTCGAAGGAAAAATGAAGCGACAAAGCCGTGAGCGAAAGATAGGCCGCTATTTCTAACTCTTCTTCCTCATCAACAGATAAAGAAGAATTCCAACGACTCATGTCCCTCACAAAAAATATCTTTTGGCTTGTCTCATGACGACAGTCTCCGTATCCTGCCTTTTTACTATTCGTTGACCTTCTTTATATGGCTTTGATTCCATAGCTTTCTTGAAAGGCTTACTCTTCCGAGGATTTGGAACGCAATCATCTTCTTGGAACCAAAACTCAATCCAATCGACATGGCGAATTCGATCGCTTTTCTTCTTGTCGACTATTAGTGAGTATGCTTTAAACAAATATGAACAAGACCGGAAAGCAAATTCAACAGCTCGAAGAGACTGGAACTACCTCCTCATAATAATCACCCATAATAGAGAGTCCAAAGTGATTTCTCGAATATCCCAAAGAGAAATACCAATTTCTCCATTTGTGGTTATAAAGGTATTGGTGTCCTGACACCAAACTTCACAAAGAGCTCAGTACATAGAATTGGGACGAGAATATTTCTTTGTAGCGTAATAAACTGCAGAAGCTAACTCGTGAAGATTTCTTTTGACTAAGAGTTTATGGATCCAAACCGACCACTCCCAAAACTTTGAAAGATAAGAAGTTTCTCCACTACCGCTAAGTGCACTTCCCATTTTACTTCTCTTTGATAAATCCTCTCCTGAAATGATCGCTCTCGGAATAATCGCCATATCCCGAGAATGATGTGGAGGTGGACCCAAAGAAGGATGTTGGATGGCATCCGAGTTCCTCTCAAGGCCATCGAGAATATGCATGTGCAGCTCCTTTAAAGAGACACATAAAGTCGAAGGACATGGCATCGGCCTGTGGATAGTAAGCTTGAGCTCTCCTGTGGCGTTGGTCTGGCTGTGATACTTCACAATTGTCTTAGGAAAGCAAAGAACTTTGCCCTTCCGTGCCGAATCATTAAGCTCAATAATTTCAGGTAATTTCAAATTCTCTTTGCTTTTAGAATTTGGTTGTGCCATTCCTACAAAATAAACAAACAAACAAAGAAATAAAATAAATAAATAAACAAATAAAAATAAACAAGAAAACAAAATGATAGTAAAATAGTCAAAGAAACAATAAAAAAAAATGGTCCATAATTTAAAATAATTATGAACATTAAATTTTTTTTTAAATTCTTTAATATCTTTCATCCTGGAAGGGTGAGTCTTCGGGGAATATCTAAAAAGATACGTTCCGAGCCTCTATTTCCAGGTCTTCTGAAACTCCATCCTGGAAGGGTGAGTCTTCGGAGAATATCTAAAAAGATACGTTCTGAGCCTCTATTTCCGTGTCTTCTAAAAATCCATCCTCGAAGGGTGAGTCTTCGGAGAATATCTAAAAGATACGTTCCCAGCCTCTATTTCCGTGTCTTCTAAAAACTCCATCCCGGAAGGGTGAGTCTTCGGGAATATCTAAAAGATACGCTCCGAGCCTCTATTTCCGTGTCTTCTAAATCCTCCATCCTAGAAGAGTGAGTCTTCGGGAATATCTAAAAGATACGCCCGAGCCTCGATTTCCGTGTCTTCCAAACAAAAAAAAATTAATAAAAATAAAAACTAATTGAAATAGTTCTTTGCACTAAATCTTTCAAGTATTTTAAGATTTAATGTCCAGAACGACAAGTTTTCTAAATACATAAAATGCCTTAGATTAAAAGTTTCGGTCCTTGATCTTTAACACAAAATTTTCTGGACTTTTGAAACACCTCTATCATGAAGATATTTATTTCTCACAACTAAAATCATCCGAACCTCAAAATTTCTGATCTGCTTCAAAGATTCTGTCAACAAAATAACAAACAAAAAAAAAATTAGTGAATATTTAAAATAAAGAAATAAATAGCTCAATTCACGCCAAAATACACACTTTCACATGAAAAAAAAAACCGCTCAAACAAAACTCTGCTTTTTAAAAAAAAGAAAGAAAAAAAAAAAAAAAAAAAAGAAAGAATAGTCAAAACACAATCACATGCACACACTAAAACACACACATATGCATGGTATATACACACGTGTATATACCATATATATATAAATATTCTTTTAAAAAAAAAAAAAAGTGTAAAACAGAAACCAAGATTACACACATGCAAACCAACACTCAACTTATTCTCTCTCACACACAAACACACAAATAATGAATAAGAACTTTATTGTTTTTTTCCCTTTCTTGTTCACGTAAAAAAAATAAATAAATAAAATAAAATAAAATAAAATCATCAGCTTTATGAATGATATGATGATATTTTAAAAAAAAAAAAAGAGATGGGATAACAAGATGATGAACGATTTCTTGTACTTCAATTTCTATCTTATTAAAAAAAAAAAAAAAAAAATTCTAGACAATGAATTGAAGAAACCTTTTGCTTGGTTATCGCACACAAAAAATTGTGCTTGAGAAGATAGACATTGAAGCTAAAAGTCGAACTTTACTATCTGAACAAGTTGTTGGAGATATTCCTGGATTCAGATTCAGAGTGATGAAAATATCTGGTATTTGTCTCCTGATCCATAAAAAAAAATAAAAATAAAAAAATAAAAAAAAAATGGAAAAGCCAATGTTTTAGTTTATTGGTGACTTTTCAGAATTGTTCAAGAAAAAGAAAAAGAATATCATACAAGGAAAACTCAAAACCAAATAAAATAAATAAATAAAACTACTTACATGAGTTGAAGGTGAGAAGATTCTTTAACTATCCACTTTCTTCTCCAAATTTAATATAAGTGATTTCAATGGTCAAATTCTTTTCCACACGTTTTGTGCACTTATATAAATGATTAAATATGATGGTTGAATTGTGATAGAATTCAATTATTTATATGGTTTGGTTGAATTGTGATAGGATTAAATTTGTTCAAATCTTTACAAGTTCATCTTGTTTTCAAATTTAGAAGCTTATCTTAAGTCAAATTCTTTACAACACATGTAGTATAAACCTACAAAAGAGTGTTCCAAGTTTAAATCAAATTCTAAATCAAAATTTAAATTCAAGATTTTATCTATTTATTTGTATAATAAATTGATAAATCTCGAGGGGCATTTGTAGACACTAAAAATAAAATAAAATAAATAAATGGGCTTGGCCTATTAAAACAAATAGCCTATTTGAATTGATTAAAGCCCAAGTCTATTTATGACCCGCTCGCTTTAAAAACTAACCTACGAGAAAAATTCGTCCCACTTTTATATTTAATACGTGTTGGATGGTTATAAATGGAAAGTGGGTAGTTTGAGATTTCTCTATAAATAGGACATTAAGTCCAAGAGAAATCGGAGGTGAAATTCCGGCATAAGAAAAGCCAAAAGTCCGTAAGCAAGTCCAGAGAAAATCCACAACCCTAGAGAAAATTCAAAACCCGGAAAATTTTAAGAAGATCAAAATCTTCTTCAAATTAAAGCAAGTCCAAGAAGATCAAAGCTTCTTCATAAATCAAATTCAAGCCAAGTCCAAACATTGAAGGTTCAAGCAAATTAAATTTCCAACAAGTCTCAAGTCCGTGATTCAAGCCACGTGGCCCCTCGCCTTCAACACTCCTTGGATCGTTAATCGAGGATTCTGCAGCTACGCAAATCACAAGGAGATTATCCACTTTGTAATTTATCAAATTTTTGATTTGTAACAGTTTTACAGATTTTAATACACGAAATTCGTTGTACAGGTACATTAGTTCTTAACCTATGCGTTTTGGTACGCAATTGATCTTTATTTATAAAAAAGACAAATATGACAAATATGCTCTTATTTTTAATTAAAAAATTTTAATTGGATTCCTAACTTTTGTAAAAAGTACAAGAAACTAATAAATTGATAATATAATAAATTATTTTGTATATTTTACAAATTATTATAAAATAACTAAAATTTAAACTCATAATTATTAACAAACGTGTTAATTAAAATATTACTTTGTCACAAACTTGATGCTCAAATATTATTTTTTAATTGAGCTATTAGTTTATTAACTACAAATATTAGAGTTAAAATTGTATTCTTCATATTTTAATTTATCGTTTTATTATCTTTCAAAAATAAAGAATACAAAATATGTAAATTAATTTTTGTTATTATTTTTATGTTAAATAATATAATAAGATTGTTTCAATATCATTAAATTATATACGCCATTTTGTTATTTATTTAACTTAATTTTTATTTAAAATTTTCACATCACATAACACTTATATATACCTAAATCACAATAATTTTATATTTTTCTCTTATGAAAAATTTAATTGACACGAAAATAATGATATATTTAATATGCTAAATTAAATATTATTTAATAAATGTATCGGACTTATTTGCACATTTTGTAAATGATATAAATCTAATTACAATTTTTTAAAACTAAAACTAAGGGTATTTTTATCTTTTTTATCAAATAAGGATCAATTGCACACTAAAATATAAATTTTATGGACTAATATACCAAAAAATCAAAGGTTATGGACCATTTGCACAATAAGGGCAAAGGTTAGGAACCATTTGCGCCAATTTCCCTGATACTTATTGTTGACGTCGGAACCTGCAACGTTCACGTGTCAACAGATCTCCAGTCACTCCTCTGCCAACTTGTATATTACCTGCACACTCGGATAATTGTTAGGCACCAAGATCTCCAAAGAAAAAGGGTTCGGCGATCGTTGGTACTCCGACGATCAAGTCAACTGCCGGTATAAGAGTAATACACGGGGGCGAAAGTAATTGGGTGTGGGAGGGACAAGCAGGTAGAGATTTGAGCAGAGTTTATGATGAAATTTTAAGTGCAGAAAAAGCGTCATAAATATTGTGCGTACTGAAAAATGTGCGTAATGAAAATTGTGCGTGTCATATGCGTACCTTAGAACAATCGAGGACATTGTATTTATAGTTGCAGTTGCAGTCCTAATTATTTTGTGTAAGCAATCAATTAGAACTCTGATCGGATTCTCTTTCCTTATAGGATAAGGACAATTGGTTGTCAACGCAATCTCCTAGATTTTAGCACTTATTTGATTTGATTTTCCTTATCTTGTTGCCCTACATTTAGGAGATTGATATTTGGTTTTCTTTGTAAAAATTCGAATGGCTATCTAGCGCAATCTTTCTTTAAGTACTTCTCTGGTTATCTCAAAATATCAGATTACAAGAATGCGAAGACCAGCAAAGAGCTCCAGATTGGCTATGAATGTCGAGGCCCTTCATGGGCTTCGCTGTGATAGATTCAAGATTGCTTAGATGTTCGATGGATCTCCGAGGCCTTATGAGAATTTAAGAGGCCCTCACTGGGTCCACGAGGCCTTCGCGATGCTTGACTTGGGTCTTTACTGGGCTTAGAAGGCCATACCAAAATTGGGTGGTAACAATAGTCCCCCAAGTACAAGCCTATTATTTATATCAGGCGTATAGGACTTTAAGAAGGAATATTTAATGCGGACGAAGGCCTTTAGGAAGCGAACCTCCAATGGAATCCGTGGGATCACCTCTCCCATTATATTTCTCCATATGAGGCATTTTGAACCGTGCAGAGAGTTCTCTAGCCTTCAACTCTTTGGAGAATGGGAGGTCTTCGTCGTCGTCATCAAGGTCGCACGATTGTTCTAGTCTTTCATCTTCAGGATTCTCATCCGCAGCCCTGGAGTCCATTCTCTTCTCTTGGTGGTCATCGCTAGGCTCGCTACGCCGACAGGTTAAGCCACAGAAGACCCGACCCCCAACCTGTCGAATACGCTGGCAGAGGCGACTCGATTTTCCACTCGTGAGACACGAGGTCTCTCCTAGTTACTGGGATTTCACCCGTTGAAGATTTGCGAATCATCTTGAGATTGACGATTTTTTATCGAGCCGGACCTCGAAGGGCTTCGCCGGGCACAGCTACGCTTGGGTCCATGTCGAAGGGATTGATTCTCCAACAGTTCAAGCGACGCCTTCATCCGGGGTATTGTCCAGCTTCGGGTCCTGGCCCGAATTTTCTATTGTCATGCTCTTTGGATAGAAAACATGTTTTACCACAAGTTTTTGGTCATGTAACGATTTTTTATTCTCACAGACGGCGCTAATCTGTTGACGTCAGAACCTGCAACGTCCACGTGTCAACAGATCTCCAATCACTCATCTGCCAACTTGTATGTTACCTGCACACTCAGACAATTGTTAGGTACCAAGATCTCTGGAGAAAAAGGGTCCGGCGATCGTTGGTACTCCGACGATCAAGTCAACTACCAGTATAAGAGTAATACACGGGGGGCAAAAGTAATTGGGTGTGGGAGGGACAAGCAGAAAGAGATTTGAACAGAGTTTAGGGTGAAATTTTAAGTGCAGAAAAAACGTCATAAATATTGTACGTGTAAAGATGCGTACCTTAGAACAATCGGGGACCTTGTATTTATAGTTGCAGATTCTTAATTATTCTGTGTAAGCAATCAATTAGAACTCTGATCGGATTCTCTTTCCTTATAGGATAAGGACAATTGGTTGTTAACGCAATCTCCTAGATTTTAGCACTTAACTGATTTGATTTCCCTTATCTTGTTGCCTTATATTTAGGAGATTGATATTTGGTTTCCTTTGTAAAAATTTGTGTGGCTATCTAACACAATCTTTCTTTAAGTACTTCTCTGGTTATATCAGAATATCAGATTACAAGAATGCGAAGACCAGTGAAGAGCTCCAGATTGGCTATGAATGTCGAGGCCCTTCACGGGCTTCGATGTGATGGATTCAAGATTGCTTAGATGTTCGATGGACCTCCGAAGCCTTATGAGAATTTAAGAGGCCTTCACTGGGCCCACGAGGCCTTCGCGAGGCCTGACTTGGGTCTCTACTAGGCCTAGAAGGCCATACCAAAATTGGGTGGTAACAGTAAGCAATCAATTAGAATTCTGATCGGATTCTCTTTCCTTATAGGATAAAGACAATTGGTTGTCAACGCAATCTCCTAGATTTTAGCACTTATCTGATTTGATTTCCCTTATCTTGTTGCCTTACATTTAGGAGATTAATATTTAGTTTTCTTTGTAAAAATTTGTGTGGCTATCTAACGTAATCTTTCTTTAAGTACTTCTCTGGTTATCTCAGAATATCAGATTACAAGAATGCAAAGACCAGCGAAGAGCTCCAGATTGGCTATGAATGTCGAGGCCCTTCATAGGCTTCGCTGTGATGGATTCAAGATTGCTTAGATGTTCGATGGACCTCCTAGGCCTCACGAGAATTTAAGAGGCCCTCACTAGGCCCGCGAGGCCTTCGCGAGGCCTGACTTGGGTCTTTACTGGGGCTTAGAAGGCCATACCAAAATTGGGTGGTAACAATTATATAAGTTTTATTTGATTGTATCAAATTAGTTTGAAACTTTCTTAAGAATCACGTGTATAGTTATAATAAAATGAAAATTTTGCAATTTTTGTTCCCCAACTTTTTTATTCTGTTACTAATTTATTCATAACTAATTTTTATAGCACCAGACACCCCAATTTTTCAATTAATAGCAAATCACGTCCCTATTGACAAATAATGATGGATTTGTCATCCTCTTTAAAGAAACAACATAAAAAAGCTAAAAACAACAAAAAAGAAAAAAAGAAAAAAAGAGAAAAGTTGCAAAAAATTCCATAACATTTCACAACATACAGAGTATCTTCTTCCTCACACATCATACTCCCACCTCATCCCACGACAATCAACAAAATAGGATAAAAAAGAAGAACGCAATTTCAATATTCATAGTTTCAAAAGTTTTAAAACACGCACAGAGAAAAAAATAAAGAAAAACTCACATCACCATTTCTAATTACAGTGCAAATGTATATCTCAAACTTGATGAATTTATGATACTAACGAATATTTAATGTCATATTTAAGGTGACGAGATTTTTCCATCTTAAATCTATCTTTAATGACAAATTGAGAAGTTGTGGTGGCCAGGGGCGGATGTGGGGGTCTTGGGGGAGACCAACCAAGACCCCCCAACTTTCTTTAATTTTTTTTTAAAATTTAATAATCAACTAAAAACAAAAAATATTAAAGTCCAATCAACAATGAATGAACTAAACAAATAAAGTCCAACAAAAGCCCAACAAAATTGATTCATATAAGATCACTTTTTCTTAGTTCACGTTCACGTTCACGTCTTCAGCATTTGACACAAAAAAATTAATTGCAATTTCATCTTTAGTCTTTTTTCACTTAAGCTGGAGATTTTTTTCTTTTTGCTATGGTAGAACATTAATTACATGAAACAAATTCTAACTCGAGTTTAAGTCGTGATTCTTTTGTTGTCGGCGAGTTCTCAAATTGAAAGAAGAAACATAGTCTCATAAAACATATTGAAAAATTTAGTAGTGCACACAACCTAGTTCGAATTAAGTTAGAATCATTCAATAACCAAGAAAAAAATATTGAGGCTAGTCTTTTCAAACAATCAGAACAAACACGAAGTGAGTATCGAATATGTATAACTGCATCAATCGATTGTGTTCGATATCTTCTTGTAAGTTTTTTAGAGATTATGACTTATAAAAAATAAATTAGATTATCATAAAAATTGGCTCAATATTTGTAGTTTGAAAAAAAAATTAGAGGCGCAGAGGACCCCTAACTTAAAATGTCTGGCTCTGTCACTGGTGGTGGTGGTGTGGAGATGGGGACTGGAGTGGAGTGGAGTGGAGTGGGGTGGGAGAAATAAGATACTATACTTTTAGAAAAGTTATAGAATTTTTTCTTTTTTTTTTTGTTGTTTTTTTTTTTTTTTTTTGTTTATTTGAAGGTGAAGGAAAATACTTCATTATATTATGGACATGATTTGTAATTAATTGAAAGGTTGAGGATGTCTGATGCTATAAAAATTATTTGTAGAGAGATTAGTAACATATTGAAAATGTTATGGATGAATATTGTAATTTTTTCTAATAAAATTACACAATTTATTTTTTTCTCTTATATTTTTCTTTTTTCTCTCCTTTAACTTCATAACACGTTATCAACACCACGATAATAAATTATTTTAGATTAAAGAACAAATTTAATCAGTTGGCACATGAGCTCATTCTTAACGTGGAAAAAAAATGACCATAATACTTCAATGTATGTTCATATTTTTTCCAATAGCAGTACTAATAACAAGAGAGATTGCTATTGCTCTCTTCCAAATTCATTACATTATCTCAAAGTCACAGTCCACATTATTTCAGATTCCTAGGTTTAACTCTTTTATTCATATTAAATTATGCATAGTATATTGGTATTAATGATTTAGTTAAACATTGTTTTATAATCAAGCATTTAGAACACATATATAAACTTGCAACGAATACTTTACATGTGAGTTCTCTTGTAATAGATTGTACATAAGAATTTTTATTTTACATGTATTATTGTTTTAATGTTTAACGATAAATTGTCAAGTATTAAACAAGATTTATTTTTAATTGTGATTTTTATGAAGAAACACAATTTTAAAATTTATTAATATTCTAAAAGAATATTATGTCGTATTTTTGGACAAAAAAAAATCACAATATAAGAATATTTTATTGTTTCTGAAGAAGCACAATTTTACATTATATTAATATTTCAATAGAATATTAATTGCTCTCGAAAAGTCTAATTTTACAATATCTAATATTGTATAAGAATATTATAATATTGTTCATGAAGAGCAAATATTTACTTCATAATAAAATTTAATATTTTAAAATAATTTGTTATTACTCTTGAAGAAGCACAACATTATATTAATACTCTGACATAATATTATTTGTTCCTGAATCGCGTAATTTATTATATTTGTTGACGTCGAAATCTGCATTGTCCAAGCATCAACAGATTAATCCACTGTCAACATGTATGTTACCTGCACACTAGGACGATCGTTAGGCACCAAGATCACCGGAGAAAAAGGGTTGGTACTCCAACGATCAAGTCAACTGCCGGTATATGGAGCAATATACGGGAAGAGTAGTAATTGGGTGTGGGAGAGATAAGCAGACAGAGATTTGAGCAGAGTTTAGGAGTGATAATAATGCGTAAAAAGAGCGTTATAAAAGGCATACCTTGGAATAATCGGAGTCGTCGTATTTATAGTTGCAGAGTCATAATTATTATGTGTAAGCAATCAATTAGAACTCTGATTGTATTCTCCTTCATTATAGGATGAAGGGTAATTGGATATAGACACAATCTCCCATATTTCGGTCTTTATTTGATGAGATTTCCAATATTGTGTTGCCTAATTATTAGAAAATTGATATTTGTTTTCCTTGTGAGAATCCTTATGGCAATAAAACACAGTCTTTCTTTAATTACTTCTCAGGTTATCCCAAAATATTAGATTACAAGAATACGAAGATCAGTGAAGCACTCCTGATTGGCCAGGAATGTCGAGACCCTTCATGGACATCGCTGTGATGGATTCAAGAGTGCTAAGATGTTCGATGGGACTCCGAGGCCTCATGAGAATTTACGAGGCCCTTGCTGGGCCCCCGATGCCTTCGCAGGGTCTATAGGGCCTTTGTGAATCTGGAAGGGTCCTTACTGGACCTATAATGCCTTAGCGATGCCTGAATTAGGCCTAGATGAGACCTTTACTAGGCATTTGATGACGTAGAGGCCTTACCAAAATCGGGTGGTAACAATAGTCCTCAAAGTCCAAGCCTATTATTTATATCAGGCGTGGGACTTTAAGAAAGAGTATTAAATGAAGACGAAGACCTTTAGAAAGAAAACCTCCAATGGAATCTGTGGGATTACCTCTCTTGTTATATTTCTCCATATAAGGCATTTTGAACCCTGCGGAGAGTTCTCTAGTCTTCAACTCTTTGGAGAATGGGAGGTCCTCGTCGTCATCGTCAAAGTCGTACAACCGTTCTGGTCTTTCCTTTTTGGGCTTCACATCCACAGCCCTGGAGTCCATTCGCTTCTCTTCTCTTGGTAGTCATTGATGGGCTCGCTACGTCGGCTACTCAACGATTGAGGTCGAGCTACAGACGACCCGGCACCTAAACTGTCAATATGCTGGTAGAGGTGACCAGCTTTTCCACTCGCGAGGCACGAGGTCTTTCCTAGTTCCTGGGATTTTGCTCGTTGAGGATTGGCGAATCTTCTTGAGACTGACGGCTTTCAATAGAGTCGGACCTCGAAGGGCATCACCGGGCACGGCTGCGCTTAGGTCCATGTTGAAGATATTGATTATCCAACAATTTAAGCGCTGCCTTCATTTGGGCATTGTCTAGCTTCAGGTCCTGGTTCTCCTGCTCGACCGTCTGCTTGTGTCGTTGTCTCCTCCTATTGCGGTGGGTTACGTTCTAGAGATCTTGAACACTTTCTTGCCGCAAGTCAGTATGATGGGACTCTATTTCTTCTTCCATGGAGTTTTCGGTTGCCATGCTCTTCTTGGTAGAAAACACATTTTTACCACAAGTTTTAGGTTGTATAACGTTTTTCGATTCCACATATGGTGCCAATTTGTTGATGTCAGAATCTGCACTGTTTACGTGTCAACAGATCTCTAGTCAATCATCTGTCAATCTATATGTTACCTACACACTAGGACGACCGTTAGGCACCAAAATCACCGAGGAAAAAGGGCCGGTGATCGTTGGTACTCCGACGATCAAGTCAACTGCCGGTATATAGAGCAATATACAGGAGAAGTAGTAATTGGGTGTGGGAGAGACAAGCATGCAGAGATTTGAGCAGAGTTTATGGGTGATAATAATACGTAAAAAGAGCGTACCTTAGAGCAACCGGAGATGTTGTATTTAAAGCCTCAGAGTCCTAATTGATCTAGGAAAACAATTAATTAGATATCTGATTGGATCCTCATTCCTTATGAGATAAGAGCAATTGGTTGTCAAGGCAGTCTCCAAGACTTCAGTCATTATTTGAGTCGGTCACGTTGCCTAATCTTTAGGAGATTGAGATTTGGTTTCCTTATGAGGATACTTGTGGCAATCAAACACAATCTTTCTTTAACTACTTCTCTGGTTATCCCAAAACATCAGACTACAAGAATGTGAAGACCAGCGAAGCACTCCAGATTCGCTCTACTTAACTCAAGGGTGTTAACGTGTTGCTGGGCCTTAAGTGTATCCGCCTCGTTGGATATCTGAGGCCTTTACGAATTGGGAATACCATCGTTGGGCATATGAGGCCTTAACGAGGCCTAATTTGGGCCTATATGGGGCTTTAGCTGGACTTTTGTTGACGTGGAGGTCTTAACGAAATCTGGTGGTAACAATATTTAATAATAAACCATTTGTTTCTGGAAAACAAATTTTTATAAAGTTTAATATTTTAAAAATAATTTGTTGTTGTCACTTCTGAATAAGCACAACGTTATATTAATATTCTGGCAGAATATCACTTGCTCTCGAAGAACATAATTGCATAAGATCTAACATTTATTATGTTTTTACTCCTAACGAGTACATCCTTACATAATTTAATATTTCTAAATAATAGTATGTTGTTGCTCACGAAGTAGTACAACGTTAAATTAATAATCCATAAGAATATTATTTACTCCTGAAGAGCACGTTATTATTTTAATATTCTAGAAGGATATTGAGCATTATTCTAAATAATATTTTATTGTACTCTAGAAGAAGCACACGTCTTGAAAATACCAATTCACATGATTAATTGGAAAAAAAAATTGTGATATATATGCGTAATCTAAGAACTAATTCTTATCCTTGAAGGAAAGCATACAACTCATGTCATTTGTACATTGATTATTGTGAATTATTGATCGGTCGCTAAACTATTTCATAGTTGATTAAATTATTGCTTTATGTTTTAACTCCTTTTTAGTTTTAAATTCATTTTTAAATATCTATTTGATCATGTTTTATAGATTCATGATGAATTGTAATCTATTTAGCTGATAGTACAACTACTCATACAATTATTCAAGACAAAAATTTTATTTTGGACTTAACATTAGCAGAAAATAATATTAATATGAAGGCTCTTTAGTATTATCTAACAAAATAATACAAAATTGCATATAAACAATACACTTTATTCTAGCAAATTTAGAAGAAATTTGCTTGGTTTTAAATATATCATCTGTAATGAATACCACATTAAGACGATGTAAGAAAATAATAATGAATATATTTGCATGACTTCTTTGTATCTGGCCAGAAGCAGATAAAAGTAAAATACATGGTACTCCCATCTGACATGTATTATACATTTTTAAAACAATTGAATCAAACAATGTTACGAACCCGAAGTTTGTTTAACCAAAAGTTTTATGATTTGGCATGATCGACTTGGACACCAGGAGCAATAATGATACGCTGAATAATTAATACCTCATATGGATATCCTCTAAAGAACCAGAAGATTT
This sequence comes from Forsythia suspensa, assembly GCA_023638005.1. NCBI lineage: Eukaryota > Viridiplantae > Streptophyta > Magnoliopsida > Lamiales > Oleaceae > Forsythia > Forsythia suspensa. Next base: position 28,249,373 of record CM042674.1, on the reverse strand, counting down.
TTTTACCTAATGATTATCTATGTGCTACTTATTCACAAGACAAGTTAGTCGTTAAATCTTCTACTACGAAGGTTCGTTTTGAATCTCCAATTTTATTGGAAAGAATTCATTGAGATGTATGTGTGCCGTATACCCAGCATGTGGACCATTTCTTTATTTTATGATTTTTCTACTAGATGGTCACAAGTCTACTTACTTTCTATTAGAATTGCAGTTTTTTGCTAGACTACTTGTTCAAATCATAAAACTACGAGCTCAATTCCCTGATTATTCAATCAAGGCAATTCGTCTTGATAATGCTAGTGAATTTAGATCACAAGCATTCAATGATTATTGTATGTCAACCAAGATTGTCATTGAACATTCGGTTACCCATGTCCATACACAAAATAGTTTAGCAGAGTCGTTTATTAAAGTATTCAATTGATTGCTAGGCTATTACTTATGAAAACAAAAGTCATAACTTCTGTTTAGGGTCATACTATATTACATGCTGCATCATTAATTCGTATAAGACCAACTGCTTGTCATGAATACTCATATTTACAACTTGCATTTGGCCACGAACTCAATATTTCTCACCTACGAGTTTTTAGTTGTGCTATTCAAGTCCCAATTTCACTCCCACAATGTACCAAAATGGGTCCCAACGAAGACTAATAATTTATGTTAGATATGACTCTCTATTTATTATAGGTACCTTGAATCTTTAACGAGTGATTTATTTACTGCACGTTTTGTAGATTGTTATTTTGATGAAATAATTTTTCCAATTTGGGGAGGGCAAAACTACATCATAAACAATAAAGTACAATTTATTGGAATAAAACAACTCTATCTAATTTTGATTTCTACAGTAATCAATGCGAGCAAGAGGTTGAGAAAATTATTCATTTGCAAAGAGTTGAAAGTGCCAAAGACTCTATAGCTCGAAAGAAAAAAGTACAAGAGAAAAATCAACTAAATTTTTTTAATGAAATTATGGTAGAAAATATTGATCAATCAAATACTGTGATTCCCACACAACCACAAGTGTTTGGAAATAATGAAATTTCAATAAATTATTTGTTATCTTATAAATTATGGGAACGAAATAATATTCTCATGGACAATATATTCGCCTTTAATGTGATACTTGATATCATAAAAAAACAAAGATCCTGAAGTACAATCTATTAAAGATTGCTAAAATAGAAATGATTGGTCAAAATAGAAAGAAGTCATATATGCGAATTGAATTCTTTAGAAAAATGCAAAGTAGTTGGACTTGTAGTTCGAACTCCTAGAAATGTAATCCATGTTGGATACAAACGATTCTTTGTAAGAATAAGGAATGAAAACAATGAAATTACAAGATACAAAACCCAATTTGTAGCCCAAGGCTTCTCACAAAGACCTGTGAATAATTATAAGGAAATATATTCTTCCGTAAGGATATCATCATATTTAGATTTTTAATAAATTGATTCTGTCACAAATTATCGATATGCGCCTTATAAATATAGTAACTGTCTATTTGTATGGTTCACTTGATAATACATATCCAAGCATCATTCAGATTAGCTTCAACAAATGATAGTACAACAGTAATGTATGAATACAATGCAACTTGTATTGTACAACTCAAAAGAGGCTACATAAAAGGAGACAAGACAAAACATATTTCTCCAAAATTATTCTACACACATGAGCTTTAGAAGAATGATAACATCGATATTCAACAAATTCGCTCAACAATTTGGCTGACTTATTCATAAAAACATTGCCAGAATCTACATTCAAGAAATTAGTGCATAAGATTGGGATGCATCGACTTAAAGAACTTTAGTGATTAACATCAGGAGAATATCTGTACTCTTTTTCTTTAGTTCATATTTTGTCTCACCGGATTTTCCTGGCAAGGTTTTAGCGAGTCATAATTTTCTTCATACTCCAAAACTTTAATAAATAACTGTACTCTTTTTTTCTTTCGTTTGATATTTTGTCTCACTGGATTTTTGTTAAACAAAATTTTTAACGAGATAATTATTGTAGAAATAGTTATCAAATGATGAGTGTTGTAAAATTATGAGATAATTATTGTTGACTATTTAGTCTTATCACGATACTTAGATAAACTTTATTTGCTTGTACTAAATCAGTTTGTAACTCTTTTTAGAACCCTATAAATATGAGTCTATAGTTATAATAAAATTACACAATTCATTTTTCTCCCTTCTCCCTTTAATTTCATAACAATCTTGTCTATTCTTAATATTTTTCCTCCCAATTAATTAATTTTGAGATATTTGTTTGATTTTATTTAAAATTTTATTAAAAAATCAAAATCAAAATCAATAATTAATTTTATCACACATTTCATTTCATTGGATTTATAACTTTTATTAATTTTTTAAGGGTAAATTACACTCATAGTTCCCCATTCAATTTTATTCGCAGATGTGATCTCCATCATTTCATTAATTCGCACATATGGTCCCCAATTGATTTTTTGACGATTATGTCCTTATCTTAAATAAATAAAAATAATAAAAAATACAAAACTTAATGAAAAAATTGCACTTAGGTTACCTATCCTAGTACTATTGTTGTTTCATCATCTCCATTTCTTTCATCTAAGAAAACACATTTTCTTTCAACATTGTTCTAGTTATATATAAATTCCTAGTTCTCAACTCTCCTTTTTGTACAAAGACTTCTCCTTATCACTTTCCATTTTGTGGTCTGATTTTATTGTCTCAGTGCTTTGTTCCTAAAGTTCATTATCTCAGAAACAGGCCAATTCAAGAAAATTGAAAACTTTATGTTAGTTTTCTTGTAGCAAAAATTTCAAGAATGCTAGATCTTTGATTCCTCTTCATGTTTTTTTGAAAGGATAATATATACATTGAAGGCAACCCAAAAAATGGCAATTTGAAGTTTGTTGAGTATTTTGGGATTTTGAATAGGAGATTGTCTATTTACATTTTTGTTTGTGATTTATGAATTTGAATCTTTGTCCCATAGAGAATACACTTTCCCTGGCAAGATACATTTGTGAAATAGATGGAGAAGATGGAGTGAGGTAGGGTGGAGGAAGAAAATGAATTTATTTATTTATTTTGTCAATTTAAAATTATTTTAAATAATAGAATGTAAAGAGATTATTTTTTATTAAATTTTCTATTTTTTTGCTATTTTAATTTATTTAAGCTAAGAGTAAAATCGTTAAAAAAATTATTTAGGGACTATTTGTGCGAATTATTGAAAAGAGGTGGATGATATTTGCGAATAAAATTGAATGAGAATGATATTGTTACAAAATTAAAAGAATGGAGACTATGAGTATAATTTATTAATTTTTTAACTACACATTTTATCATCTTTTATCAAAATTTATATAATTTTAACAAAATCAAACGAGCACTAAAAAATCTTTGAAAAACGAGGCTATGCCGTTTCAAAATTTAAATTTAAAATTTAAAAATATCAACTTTTCCAAAAAGGAAAATTAAAAAAAAAAAGTGTATAAATCAAAATAAATGCAGAATGAGAGCATTCCATGTTTTTAAAGTTGGAAGTTTTTAAGAAAAGAAATGGAACGACACTATTTTGTTAATAAATTTGTAAAATACAGCAATGAAGTGGAGAAGATAACATTTTTTTTTAAATTATGAGTTTTGTATGAATTTGAAATGGACAAAGATGATAGAAATTTTGTATGAAGTTTCATTATAAATTTCAAATGTACGATTAATATAAAATATTTTTGAGAAGTTGTTCTAACTTTATTAATTTAAAACAAGTTAAATTTGAAGTGTTGGAATAGTCTTGGAGATGCTCAAATTATTCTTAACCACTACAATCTACATCAGCATTGTCGTGAGAGATTTCAGACAACATAAAAAATGCCGGGACTTTGAAACGTGGCATTGAGGCCGGTAATTCAGTTCCAATGTTGCCATTGATTATGTTGGAAAAAATATTCCACGAGATTTGGGATAGGTTTTTCTCGACCGTCGTTCTCTTTGTAAGAATTAATGTCCAATGTCTAATTAGTTGGGTCGAATTTAATTACTTATTGGACCGAATTAATTAATTAGATTAATTAATTAGACTTGTTTGTTGATGAGTTTTAGTTGGACTATAACTAGGGCTATGGTTAGCCCTGCCTATAAATACAATGCACAACATATTAAGGTTAAGTGTTGTTTTCCATTACTTGCTAGCACAAACAAAAAGACAACTCAATCAATTTCTCCCAAAAGGTTCCGCTTTCATCCGTTTCGATTGTGGAAGTCCATATCCTTCTTCACGCGTGTGGATCACCATTGTAAATTTGAACATCCTGACAAATTGTGGTATTGAAGATCAAACATCCAACTAATCAGAGAATCAGATTCCACGGTGTTCATCGAGGTAAAATCCTATCACGAATTCTTTCGAAGTACAAGGTTGATCCGGGCTTAAAGGAATTGAACTTTTAATTTCACGATATATGTATACCTCAATTCCTTACAGAGTGGTATCGAGCCTACCTTGTTACTTGTTAGAATTCGTTAAACTGTTTTGATGAATAGTACAATAATTGTTATTGATATATTAATTTAATTTGAGTTTTGACCGTAAAATAAAATTATGAATTTTTGAAAAATGAATATAAAATTGTTTTGGGCTTATTTGGGAACGGAATTAGCCGGTCGAAAATTCATTCATGCAAGGCAGTGCTTTGGAAGCACCACCAATGACTACCCAGAAATTCATCACAAGGCGGCAGCTGCTTTGGAAGCACGACCAGCGGACCACCGCCAAAATCTCTGCCGTTGATTTCACGGTAATTGCCTGCGCTGCCGCTCTCAATTGAACAATGAGCCTTTTAGTCATTGCTTCGATGGTGAAATGGCGGTGGCCGCCAAAGGTACGTCTGAATGCGACGACGTCGGGCTTGATGAAACGGCTTTTGGGGTTTCACCTTTCTGCGTTAATTTTGGAAGAATGGGGACGGGGGGTCTCAATGCAATTTCATAAATTGCATGAGAAGTCCCTTATTTCAAAATATTTTAAATGGGCCTCCTATGCAATTTCCAAATTCATTGCATAGGAATGACAAAATGTTTTAAAATTGAAAAAGAGACCTTCATGCAATTTCAAAAATTGCACAAGAAGGCCAACTGCTTTTAAAATAAAAGCGGGTCTTATGTACGCTTTTAGAAATTGCATTTAAAGACCCACTGCTTTTAAACTTTTATGGAATGACTTTGCAATTTTAGAAATTGCACATTAAGTCCTCAAACTTTAAAGAAAAATAGGGTCTCAAATACAATTTTAATTTTTTGGAAAAATTGTAATTATTAATTATTTTAATGTTGGTCAAATATTCAAAATTAAACAAAATTGTTTTTAAACTATGTTTTGAATTTCTGACCAGATTAAACTTTAACTTATTACTTTATAAAATTGTAATTTTGACCCTATACAAATTTTATCTTCAATTAGAGTATGACTTTAAATTGGGAGATAAAATAAATTTTGAAAAATCCCCTTTACGAATAAAATTAATTGATTAATTGATTAATTGATTAATTTTATTGTTGAAAAATTAATTAATTAGATTAATTATTTAATTCCGTCTAGTCTGTTCCAAAATGTCTAAAAGGTTTAGACTTATATTGTCAAAGCTGCAAATTTAGAAATTAATATATTTTTAATATTAAATATTAAAATGGGTGTTTAGTGGATGATTATGGACTCGACCCATGTGATTGGTTGTATGGTTAATTATTCTTGTTATTTGTTGGTTGGGCTCATGAGCCTATTATTTAATTAAATGGGTCTCATGTGCCTATTATTTATTTAATTAAATTTTCGAGCTATTTATTTATTATGGGCCTGCGTGTCTATTTATCACGACCTGCGCACCAACTAGTATAGGATACTTGTTACAGATGGGCCACAATGAAGCAACTAGTATAGGATACATGTTGCAGCAGGAGATGGAGATAATTGCATTTAGCATTCGATGAAGGAATGCAACATCCCTTAGGAATTGACCGACTAATCTTCCTTTTGGCTCAGGAAGATTAGATAGATAAAGTCCATAATCATCCACAGTAGTTACTATGTATGATTGATTGCATGTTAGATGTTAATTAATATATATACATAAATATGATAAGACAAACTCCTCTTTATCAAAATATTAAATTAAGTATTAAATGGTTAATACAACGTGCCTTCTATTGTTATAGTGAAAACCGAGTCCATTATCGATGTCGGGTTTGTTGAGTCACCAAGTTCGCTCGCTCATGGATATGTTTATCACTATGAAACATTTGATGTTTCGAACAATGGGTCGAATTTAATTAAAATTTTATTTTTTGTTGAGTCACTCAAGGAAATAGAATTTTAGAGGCACATTCAAGTAAACACATAAAGATGTGTGCGACAATAAGTTATCTACTTGATGATTTGGGAGTCACATAGAGATGTGATTGATAGAAGTATCTACCTGGATGTTTTATTACGATTTGTTGAGTCACTCAAGGTTCTAATAAAACAAAAGGGATCCTAACCTACTGGGAATCTAACCGGTTCTATTGATTAATGTTTGAGGGTCATTAATTCAATTTAAATAGTGAGAGTATAATTAATTTAATATAAGTCCATGTTGAATTAATTTTTATGTATTTAATTGATTGTTCTATCTTGTTATTTAATAGTTGAATCATGAGTAACCATATAAGTTTGAGAGGCATATTGGATGCCAAAATACATATCGTACCAAATTTTCTGGACTGGCACCGTATTTTGAGAATTGTTCTCAAGCATGAAAAAGAAAAATTGGATATGTCAATAAGCAGCCAATGCCGGAAGTTCCTATTGAGGAAGCTACGCCGGAGAACGTGCAGGCTTACAAAAACACAGTGATTAAATAACACTGCAACATGTGATGCTTGCAGTAATTCACTTGAGTTAGAAAAGCAGCACGAGGGTATGGATGTCTATACCAAAATATATCATTTCAAAGAGTTGAATGATGTACAGTCACGAACTGAACAATATGAGACATCCAAAAAGTTATGAAAATGTATGATGGTAAAAAGATTTTCAGTTAGTTCTCATGTATTGAAGATGATTAATTATATTGAAAAATAAAATCAATTAAGTTTTACCATGGACCACGAGCTAAGTGTTGACTTAGTTATGCAGTCCCTACCTAATAACTTTTCCCAGTTCATTATGAACTTCAATGTGAATAAGATTCAGTGTACCCTACTCGAGCTGTTAAACATGCTGAAAACTTGAATTTGTCTTTGCTTAACTGTTTTCCAACAGATTCGGCCTTTTTGGATCCTTTCTAAAAGGTCCTTTAGATTTTCTCTTAGTTCTCTTAGAGATATCAATGGCCAAAGTTTACCCAATCATGCCCATTGGGCAAAATGACCTAGAATTCAAGCAAGAAGTAGAAAGGCAAACCGAGAAAATATTCTAATACTTAGATTTGATCGAGGTGAAGAATATTTGAAGGGTGAGTTTTTAGACTATCTAAAAGAGAATGAGATTCTCTTGCAGTGGACTCTACATTATACATCAATACAAAATAGTGTATCTGAAAGACAAAACCGCACCTTATTTGATATGGTGCGATCAATGGTGAGTCGCGCAGTTATTCCAAAATTATTTTGGTGATATGCGCTTAACACTGCATGTTATACACTAAACTGTGTCCTATCTAAATCGATCAATAAAACTCCATACGAGTTATGGAAAGGGAAAAATACCTAATCTTTCATACATGAAGGTTTGGGGATGCGACGCTTATGTGAAGCACGCTTGAATCGAGAAGCTATGAGCTAAATCGATAATTGTTTATTTGTGGGGTATCCAAAAAAAGTGTTGGATATTATTTCTACAATTCCATCGAGATGAAGGTCATCATATCGAGACTTCTTCAGTATTCTTAGAGAAGACAGCTGGGAGCAATGTAGATCTTGAAGAGGTTCAAGAAACCACAAATAAAATTGACCAATTAGATGTTCCAATAATCGAGCTTGCATCCGATGAAACATGATTGAGAAAGTAGGAACCACCAGTTCCCAAGGACACACCACCACCGGCGTAAGTCGAGCGAGTCATTCATTTTCTTCGAGATACGATCTCTTGGTTACTAGTAATGTATTACTAATCGAGGAAGATGAACCTATTACTTGAGCAGAATCGAAGTCAAGTGTTGACTAACAGAGATGGCAGGAATCTATGGAATCCGAAATGAACTCCATGTACGAAAACAAGGTTTGGACCTTGCTTGACCGCCTGAAGGGGTAAAACCTATAGGCTGTAAATTGGTTTACATTAAAAGGGTTGACATGGATAGTAATGTTCATACTTACAAGGTAAGATTGGTTGCGAAGGGTTTCAAGTAAAGACAATAGATTGACTTTGACGAAACCTTCTCACCTGTCTAAGTTAATTCGGATTCTGCTTGCGATAGTAGCATACCATAACTATGAGATATGGCAAATGGATGTCAATATTACATTCTTTAACGAGAATCTTAGCGAGGATGTGTACATGACACAACTTGAAGGCTTTGAATCCACATAGCCAAACAAGATATACAAACTACAGAAATCCATATATGGATTAACGCAAGCCTTTCGGAGCTGGAATCTTCATTTTGATAAGACAATCAAAATGTTTGATTTTATCAAGAATGAAGACGAACTATGTGTATAAAAGGTTAGTGGGAGCAAAGTCGTGTTTCTAATTTTGTATGTAGATGACATACTTTAGGAAACGATGTCTCCGATGCCAAAAATCAGTAAAATCGTGGTTATCCAAAATTTCTCCATGAAGGATATGGGAGTGGCAACGTACGTTCTCGATATAAAGATCTATAGAGATAGATCTAAGAGAATGCTTGGCCTATCTCAAGATATGTGCATAGATAAAATTTTAAGAAGATTTAGCATGGAAGAGTCCAAGAGAGGACTCTATCCCATCTGACATGAGATCAATATCTCAAAAGAGATGTGTCCAAAGACACAAATTGAAAGAGATCGCATGGATAGAATTCCTTATGCATCGCCACAATAGGATCTATCATGCATGCAATACTATGTACTCGATTGAATGTTTCATATACTTTGAGTGTCACAAGGTGTTCCAAGCGAACCTCGGAGAAAACATTGATCGCAGATCAAGAACATCCTTAAGTTCTTAGGAAGAATTAAAGACATGTTCTTGATATATGGAAGAAATGAACTTAGAGTTCAAGGTTATGCCGATGCCATCTTTCAGTCTGATAAAGACAATAGCAAATCTCAAATTCGGATATGTATTTACTCAAAGTGGTGGTACAGTCAGTTGGAAAAGTTCCAAACAAGAAACGACTGCTGATTCAACTATAGAAGCCGAATATATAGTTGCTTCAGAAGTAGCAAAGAAAACGGTCTGGATCAAGAAGTTCATTATTGAATTTGGAATAGTTCCTAGCATTGTTGATCCAATAACTTGTATTGTGATAACAATGGAGCCATCGCATAAGTGAAGGAACCCAGGTCTCATCAATGATCCAGATATATATTGAGGCAGTATCATCTCATCAGAGAGATAATGTGGTGACCTCAAAATTCGCCTAAACTTTTTTTTTTAGATTCTCGCCAAAGAGGGGTACTAGGTACCCATATTTGAGGGTATTGATACCCTTTACGCAGAAAAGCGCTTCTACTTCTGGTTTGATTAAAAACGATTTAAAACATGTTTTCTTTTTTTTTCTTTTGAGGAAAGTAGTTAGAAACTAATTTTAGACAGTATTTGGAGATCACCATTTCTCATTTTGCTTCGAATTTGCTTTATTCTTTGTTAAGTAAAAACATGTATACTTGATGAAATAAAGAACCATAAGGTAAGAGTATGATAACTTAAATATAGCGGAAGTTCATATAAATCTGGTCTTTTAGTTCATTTCATCTTTAATGGTATGAGTTACCACAAAATATGGGCCCAAGTAAGTAAAAGAAGTACCTCACTTACATTTTGATTTCAAAAATGGCTCATGACAAATCATTACGTCTCATGAACACACCGAAAGCTTGAGCCCGTTAGCAAGTACTACTAAATACTTTAAGAAAGAGATGATATGATAAAGACAAGGTTAATCAAAATATTACACTTCGTAATAATGAGTAGTAAGATACTCCATGGTCCAAAAAATCATATACGTCCACGCAAAGGTAGGTGGTTTCATGCTCTTGCAATCCGGGTTGAAGAGGATTGGAGGACTATATCTCAATCTTTGTGATCAGATGGTATTCATGTTCATCGAAGGCCACTTCCACTCGTTGCCCCTTGACTTCATAAATGTCTCGATCCATTTCCTACAAGAGTCATAAAACGACTATGAATGGTGACATTTAATGAGTAAAAATATGGTGCTTGTGTGATATTGCATGTAGATATGTCTTTTATCTTTCTTAGGGCCCTTCCCACAAACAATACTTGTACACCGAGCGCTCAAATAAACATTCTTTGTGTATAAGCACACGGCCAAATATTCTTAGGACCTTCATCGTCCTTCTATGGGCTACTTTTGCCCTTGGCCGTAGTTGATCAACTCATGGAACCCTTACCGTCCCAATATATGCTACTTTTGCCTTTGGTCGTAATTCAATCGGACCTCAAGTCCTCATGTAGGTCGCTCTAACCCTTGGCCAAAAGTTGAATCAACTCTTTTCTTGGGACCCTTACCATCCCCTATGGGCCACTTTTGCCCGTGGTGTACAAATAAGTTTGAGGAAAATCTTTATGTGTTCAAACATACTTCATCTTTGTTTACATATAATTTTTGCCTTCTCCAGTTGAGCATAAATGACACAAGATAGCTTTCTCATTCTTGTTCTTCATTCTTGTTGCATAAAATAGTCAATAAGCTCAAGATGCTCACAATCATATCATGTAACTCATCAATATAGTTCATCAAGAGCACATGGAATATACACACATATAGATGTATATAATTGTCATATTGCATATAAGTCATATACATAATTTTACTCACAACTTGACGTTATCCTTGATCCACCTGAAAAGGGAAATGTTCTAAACATTATGATCTTATGTTAAATGTTATTTAAAATCTGAAAATGGAGAGTATTAGGACAGCGCAGAAACTGGCTTCAGGTATTTCTGGTGCAGAGATTATAGGGTATCGATACCCTATCGTAGAACTCGTGATATATAGGGTATCAATACCTTTCTGCGAGAGACCGATGAAAGTATTTTATCTAAAAACTAAGTTCTCGCCCAAGGAAACTAACTTTCTACACCATGAAATCTGAGTTTCTTGGTCCCTTTAAACTATTGCCCGTAATGGGACTTTGGTGCTTGGGTTGGAGATTCATCTATTGAACTAGAGAACCTCCCATCCCTAGCTTTCTTAATATACAGACACTCACCTTTATCTCTGGTGTCTTTCTCTTATTTGAGGGTTATTTCCTCTTTGTCACGTGAGGGAGTGGTGTGGGAGTGTTAGGGAGGTTAGAGAGAAGAAAGGGGCAAGTGGAGGCTTGAAATAAATGGGGTATTTATAGGAAAATTCAACTCATTCCTCATGATTGCATTCATCCTCATTGTGACACATGTAAAGTTGGGGAGATTTGCTGAAGATTTTCTTGTTGGCCTTCATTTAAGGCGCTTCCCAACTACCCATAATAAAGGCACTAGGTATAGCTTATAGGGCAATTAATGCTAAACTCTAATTAAGACAAATTTTTGGACTTGTTTTTGGGTTGAGTTTTGAAAGTCGAAATGTGCTCATCTTTCGACATTCCTTATACCATCTCGAAGGTCTCACGGGGATCTTCCCAACGAACTTTGAATTGTAGAAAACGGATCATCACAATGATCATAGCATCATCCCAAAATGGTCGTCAGAACTAAATTTTTGGGAATTCCAGATTTCCAACTTCTTGGAAGGTTTTGATATAAGAATCCAAGGCTGATTCCCGAGTCGAACATAGGTGTATTTGGTACCATTTCAAGGTCTTGTTACGTGCCATTTAAACACCATATGTTTCGCAATTCCGACCAATACACAATTCATACGATGGCTCCAAGGTTGGCTACTTACTTAAATCAAAAGGCTCAAAACTTGGTTTTCTTACTTTTTGGGTCTCTACCCAACTTTTTCACTTTTAACCAAACAAGCCTTAATAAAAGCCAATAAATCTTAAATAAATTCATCTTAGCCCTTTTAAAAAATATTAAATCCGATTTTTCTCCCTTTTTATTATTCGAATTTAAATTAAATTCTAAGTGCTACGACTTTTGAAGAAAATTTCGAGAAAACTCAACCAAATTTCTTGCTTCATTCTTATTTTCTTATTTAAATTGAAAATACGAAATTTTTGGGTCGTTACAGATAATCTTAAGAAATTATATAAAGATAGAATGGGTCCTAACATACGATAATGTAGCAGATCCTTTGACAAAGTTGTTGTCCCACCACAAGCATGATGGTCATGCTAAATTTGATGGTATTAAGATACCTGAGTGATTGGATCTAGTTTGTATGAGATATTTTGTGATATACTCTTTGTTAGACATTGAAGTATATGAACAAATTGATTAATTAAATACTTGTCTACATTTTAATGGTAGATTTGTTATTTTTTAAATTTTATTATTTTAAATAATAGAGTCCGAATAAAAGTTCATGTAACTTGTTAATCACAAGGTGTTGTGATTGTGAGATACAAGTTATAAATAACTTATTTCTTGAAATATCCCTAGTCATAGTAATAATGAGATACGGATATTATTATTGCAGATAGACTAGCATGTGTTGCATTTCTTTTAAAGAAAGTAGCTGATCTCACAAGCTAAGATGTAGAGGGACATCTGAATGAACACATGGATGCATTGTTATGAGAACATGACATCGGATGATCCACCTAGAGATTCCACATAGATAACTATCCAAGCGTCGCGGTAAATCTCTAATGCTTGGCACATGGATTTGGTCCTTTGACTTGAGGACATCATAGAATCTTATGTGAGGACCACTATACTTTGGCGAGCGTTTGATGGGGCTCGAAGATTTGAGTCACCAAGAAGACGTCGTACGGGTATAGTGGGAATCATATGAAGGTTGTGAATGTCTAATATGAGGATTCGTCACTCCTGAAAAGTAGGAGATTATAACCTGCATTTTGCCTACTTAAGTTGATATAAATTTCCTCGGCCGAGGTAGAGTTATGAGTTGAAAATGTTTCAATCATAACTAGATTAGATCAACAAAGTTGAGGTGAATAATATGATTGGTTGAAATGAGATTGACGCCGATCCATATCTCTTAACCAATTGGGTTATATTGGAGGGATTATATTTCCACAGTAACCGCACATATATTGGTTCTGTCATACCACGTGATATTTTCCTTCACATGGATTGCCTTGACACATTGCTAGATGTCAATCTTGGACGGCGACGTGAATTGATCGATCTCGGTGAATCGACGAGAATATCAATGCGTTTGCCATCGTGAATGGGAACCTAATGGGCCACACACATAAAGCGAGAATTGAGCATCTGGAGTTGGACCTTGTCCAAATGGGAGATTGTAAGAATTAATGTCCAAGGTCCAATTAGTTGGGTTGTACTTAATTACTTATTGGACCAAATTAATTAATTAGATTAATTAATTGAGCCTGTTTGTTGATGAGTTTTAGTTGGACTAGAACTAGGGCTATGGTTAGCCATGCCTATAAATACAAGGCACAACATATTAGGGTTAAGTGTTGTTTTCCATTACTTGCTAGCACAAGTAAAAAGACAACCCAATCAATTTATCCCAAAAAGGTTCCGCTTTCATCTGTTTTTGATTGTGGAAGTCCAGATCTGTTCTTGTTGTGTGGATCACAATTGGAGACTGGACATCTGGACAGCTGTGGTATTGAAGATCAAACATCCAACTAATTAGAGAATTAGATTCCACGGTGTTCATCGAGGTAAAATCCTATCACGAATTCTTTCGAAGTACAAGGTTGATCCGAGCTTAAAAAAATTAAACTTTTAATTTTCGCTGTGTATGTATACCTTAATTTCTTACACTCTTGCCTGACCCAAAACAGACTTGAGACTCAAAAGTGTTTTTCCTATTTGAAAACTTGCTTAATACTTATACACACATGTTGTTGGGGTTGGGGGCGAAATGACACATAGAAGAATTTGGGAATTTGATGGGTGTGGAGACAGGATGTCAATTAATAGGCGACGTGGCATGCCACCTCACAAATGGGCAGGAGAATGGAACTGTAGCACTTTAATCTTGTAAATTTTTTTTAAAGCTAAATCAAACATATTCTTAATTATTTAGAAGAGTCCTGCTCTCCCGTCCCAGGTGGGCGGGAGAATAAACCCAATCACGACATGGAGTTTGCCATGTCAGCAGTGTTCCATTTTTATTTAAAAAAAAAAAAAATTTGTCCCGTCTATTCTTTCCCAAAAACCATTGCCCATTCTTTCCCAAAACCATCTTCTCCAAATCTGCAGCTCGGCGGACTGATCTGCACGCGACGAAGAAGAAAACCAAAAAAGAAAAAAAAAAAAAGTTGCGGCTTTGATACTGAGGGGGCAGTCGAGCCGGATCGCACGGATCCTCTCATCGGAGATATGTGCGCCGGGTCAGTCCGGAGATCCTCAGACTCTGCTTGACCCTGCCAGATGTGATCCAGCCGAGATCTGCGCGCCAAGGCGCGAAATGGATCTGCCGATCTGCAAGAATTAGATCTGCGCTTGGTCGCAGATCTCCTGTGAATATATCTCCCAGAGATATTTTTTTTTTTTTTTTGTGGTTTATGATGAATGCATTTCCAGTGGGTGATGGTGGTTTTGGTGGTTGATGATGAATGGATTTCCGGTGGTTGATGGTGGTGTTCTCCATTACATTTTTTTTTTTTTTTGGTTTTTGTGGTGGTTTTTTCTCTTTCCGGTTGATGGTGAATGGTGGTGTTCTCCATTACATTTTTTTTTTTTAGTTTTTGTGGTGGTTTTTTGATCGGATTGTGGTGGTTTTTTCTTTCTCCGGTTGACGGTGGTTTTCACTTTCTCCGCACAATTTTTTTTTTTTTTTTTTTTTTTAAATGAGCAATCACGACATGGCAAGCTCCATGTCGCTAGATGGGTTAATTTTCTCCCCCCAACCAAAGGCGGAGAACGGGACTCTTATTTAGAATATATTTATGTTTGTTTGAATTTACTTAAAATAAAATTTTACTAAATAATTGAAATCAAAATTAACAACACATTACATAAGATCTATAATTTTTTAACTACACGTTTTAACAGCTTTTAATATTTTTTAACTACATATTTTATCAGTTTTTATTAAAATCTGCTAAAAAAATTGATTTTGTAGCAAAATTAAACAAACAAAACGGTACACATATTGTTGAAAACCTGATTTTTGAATAAAACAAATATTTTGAGATAAATCTCTATATATTAAAAGAGGCACTTCATAGTAGTACTATTCATAGTAATGTGTGCCTAATTACTATTCTTTTTTTTTTTTTTTTTTTTTTTTTTTTTTCATGTTTCCATATCCTTTCTTTTATTTTCATTTAGTTTTTTCAATTGTAAATATTTTTCAGCCCCAATTTTTTCCAACATTTCGCCATTTTTCTTGTCTTCATTTGGTTATCTTATTTGTTTTCCTTCTGATTTTAGTCATGTCTTTTGAAAAATTATCTAAAATTTTTGCAGTTTTTTTGATAATTTTAGATACTCAATCAAATAAATTTTTTGCTTTTCTTCAAATAAAAAATATTCCCTATATATTAAAAGAGGCACTTCATAGTGATACTATTCATAGAAATGCGTGCCTAATTATCATTCAATTTTTTAAAAACTTTTTCATGTTTCCATATCATTTCTTTCATTTTCATGTTGTTTTTTCAATTGTAAATATTTTTCAACCCCAATTTTTCCAACGTTTCACCATTTTTCTTGTTTTCATTTGGTTATCTTATTCGTTTTTCTTCTGATTTTAGTCACGTCTTTTGAAAAATCGTCCAAAATTTTTACAGTTTTTTTGATAATTTTAGATAATCAAATATTTTTTTTGCTTTTCTCCAAATAAAAACTACTCAAATCCCTAATAACTTAAATCATTGAAACAAGATTCAGCCCCCCACCCTCCACCCCCCCCCCACCACCACCACCACCACCACCACCACCACACACACACACACACACACACACATATATTAAAAGAGGGACTTTAGTATGACGCTGTTTCTATGAATGCATGCCACCATTGTTCCTTTTTTTTTTTTTTTTTTTTTTTTTTTGTATTTTTAAGTTTTTCTTAATTTCTAGTAATTGACACTTTTTTTTTTTTTTTTTTTTTTTTAGTGTGACACTATTTATATGAATGCCCACCACTTTCATTTACTTCTTTTTTTTTTTCCACATTTTTCTAATTTTTTGAAATTGACACTGTTTTTTTCTCAATCGTAGATCTTTTTCAACACCCTTTTCTTTTCAACATTTCATTATTTTACTTATATTTCTTCGTTCGTATTTTTCGCTTTTCTTTCGATTTCAATCATGTCTTTTGAAAAAGCGCCCCAAAATTTACAAATATGTTGATTATTTTGAGTATTCATACAAATTTTATTTTATAAAAGCTGTTGCTATAGATCTATCTGCATAACTTTTCGCGCCACTGATCAGAATAGATTTAAAAGTTGCTATTAGCTCTTATTATTTCTAGGATTCGTGAATTAACCATTACAAGTAGTTGTTTAGTTGTTTAAGTCCTGTTTTTGTTAATTTTTTATACTTATTTGAATATTTTTGCTTGTTTGAGTGTTGATTTTCAATTCTTATTTTTAGTTCTTAAATAGTTCTAATATTCAGTATTTTAATTTATTAAAAGAAGGATTTTTACCACTGTACTTGTTTTTTTTTTTTTTGAAGTTCTTTTTTTTTTTTATTTCCTAAAATTGACAATTATATATATTGTTTAGCATTGTTCCTATGAACCTCCACTACTGTTCATTTTCTTTTCTCTGTTTTTTTTTTTAGTTTTTCCTAATTTACTGCAACAGAATTGGTAATGCAAGTTTTTTTTTGGAAATACAATAGTAATATTAAATTTAACACTGGTCAAGATACAAAATATCGTTTCTAAATATGTGTTCTTTTACACTAATTTGTCTTTATTTTTATTTTTATTTTTACATAGGTTCTTGATTATAGTAAAAATAATTTTTCTGATTTCTTGTCAGCTACGGCAAAAAAATATAGTGAATACCATTAATTGGATATTGAAATTTGCACTTTAGAACACGCTATTAAGAATGACAAATGCATGTTTTCATTGTTAATCGTTGTGTTGAGAAATTATAAGCATAAATTATTTAAATTCTAGAATGAACATTCATTTACTTTTTGAATTATTTTTGTTGATTTAAGCTATTGAGAGTTTTTATTTATTTTTTACTTTTTTACATAATTTAGTATTGTGAAGTTAATGTTTAAATCCTTAGAGCATCTCCAATGGACTCTTTAAACATAAGATTCTCTCTATTTTAAAGAGTTAAATTTTAAAATTATAGTTCAACGGACTCTCTAAATTAACTTTTTAAAATAGAGAGTGGGTTTGGCTCTCTACATTTGGAGAGCCAAACCCACTTTCTATAATTAAATGCATTCAAACAATTTCAATTTCCAATACTTCAAATAATGATTGAATTAATTAGTATATACAAAATAAAATAAAATAAATAGAATAAAATCATATAATAATTAGGAGAGAAGCATGTTAAAAGAAAATAAATGAAAAAATAATAAATACTTATTGGAAGAAGTAAAATAAAATGTTAAAGATAAAGAGATTGTTGGAGCACTTAAAAAATTTTACACTCTAAATTTATAGATGTTCTCTAAAATGTCAAATATGCTTTTTATAAATAGAGAGTTTATTAGAGATGCTCTTACAATTATACATGTATATGGTATTGATGTGCTCTATACTTTACTATTGCGAAAACAAGTAAAATATTATTAATGCACTTATTTTTATCAACCCTTTTTGAGATTTTTGAATAATTTTGTTGATTTTCAATTTTTAAATTGAAGAAATAAATATAAAACAATAAATCAACACTTTTCTTCAAATTTTTTGCTTATTAATTACTTCAAAAATTTATAAGAAATCACTAATTAACAACTTATGCTAATCTATAATAAATATTTTTATTATTTATTACTGCAAGTTCATAAGTAATCTTTAACATATCTCATGACACTCGTGTGATCTAAACTTTTTTGAATGTTTGATTAGAATAAACAAAATTAAATTGATAATTGAAAATTTTTACAAAGTCAAATCATGAAGAAAAATATGGAACTTTAAATTTAAATAGAGCAAAATAATTTTTTCACATAATAATTGAACTATCCAATTCTAGAAATTACAATAATCAATTTTGTCAGAAACTACATACCATTTATCACATCTAAAAGTAAAGAACGTTCATGTTAAAAATCAATCGAAACTATACCGATCACTCTTAAAAAATACGTATTTTCTCCAACAAGTTTTAATACATATTTTACTCAAATTTTCATTTTAATAAAATAATAAAATTTTTTTCAAATAATGACAACGCTATTAAATACGTAATAAAATAATAATAAAAAATGATAAAAACCTTACAATAAAGTCAAACAATGTAATTAAATACGTAATTAAAAGTAAAGCCCGTCCTCGTGATTCACAACGTTTTCAATCTTTAGGTATTGGTTTGATTTTCCATGCACTCCACTAGTAATGATCAAAACCTTACAATAAAGTCAAACAATGTAATGCGATACAGGCAGCAAAATAGCCATAGCAAAGCCAAAGCCCGTCCTCGTGATCCACAACCACAGCAATTTTCAATCTATTACAGTATTACATACCACGTGACTCGACTGGTTTATTTTATAAATATAGGAGTATGTTTGGAATAATTTATTTTAAACTTTTTTTTAAAATTTATTTTTAATCACATATTTTATAAGATCTATAATTTCTATCGATTTTTCATTTATACATTTCAACAATTTGTATCAAATTTTTTTAAAATACTACTTTTAAATTCTATCAAATTAGTACTAAATATCAATAAACAATTTAAATAATTGCATAGTGTAGGTACCCAATTAAATAAGGGTAGCCCTGAATATGGTCCATAACATGTAAGACAAGGTAGTTTCCAAATCCAGGCAATGTTACAAAAATACTCCAAGTAAATCATAGTAATAGTATCCGATAATATTAAAAAATTTGAATGGAATTAAATAGTTCACCCTTAAAATTGAGGTTGAAGATAATCAAGACATACGAGTTTGCATTTAATTTGAATTTAATTTTAAAATATAATTTTCATTTATGCAAAAAAATATTGCTGATTATATCAGTTTGTTTGATACTTATTTATATTGTTTTTTTCGACTCACTCTACATGTAGCATAAGGCAAGTGCTCGATCCTACATACTACAAAGAAAAAATGTTCACTCCTGGCTCGAGTCGTCGAAGGCAAAGCTAGATATATTTTCTTCCCCATTTGTCGTCCAATCAAAAACCAACAACTTATATTTTTCTTCATAGTATTTTATTAATGATTCATTCTTAGGCATTTTTTTTATAACAAAAATAACATTTCAGTAAGACTAGAATAAATTGTTGGATAGGGTGATGGGGCTGTTAAGAAAAGAAAAGGGTTAGCTGGGAAGTTATCCCACTTAAAGTTGGTTGATTAGTAATCTATCCTAATTTCAACATTCTTTTTTATATTTATTTTTAATTTTATTATTACACAGGTGACAAACTCATACCAACTGCAACCAACCCATATCATAAAATAAATAAATTATGGATCAAATCAATTGTTGCTTCCGTTAAGATATTATCTCAATTGTCGGCCTAACAATTAAGAGTTAGTTTGAGAGAGTTTTTCTAGCAAATTTTAATAAAAAATTGATAAAATATGTATTTGAAATGTTAATAAAAGTTGTGAGTTGAAAAATGTGTGATTAAAATTATTGTTGATTTGTAACCATAAATTTTTAATAAATTTTAATCTGAACCAAACAAAAACTAATTTTACTCATCACTTAATTGTGCTTATAAATACGTCAAATTCACTTGTTTTACTAAGGGCTTGTTCGGTGTAGTTTTTTTTCTTTTCAAAAAATAGGGTTTTTGCCCACTTTTTTGACTTTTCAAATTTTTTTATAGTGTAAAAAGTTTGAAAAGTCAAAAAAGGTAGGCAAAAAATAGGGTTTTTTTTTTTGAAAAAAAAAGAAGAACCGAACAAGCCTTAAATATAATTTTTAAAGTAACTTTTAAACGCATAGTTTGATATCGACGAGGCAACATTTTTAGTTAACATAGTAATAACTTTCCAAATACGGGACGAGGACAGAGTATTTTACATTCATATTAACATCTAAGAGCATCTCCCATGTATTCAATAGATTGGAAAAAAACATGTGCCACGTCAAATAGATAATGTTTATTAAAAACACTTATCCAAAGCACTAGGTAGAGTACTATGTTAGGCTGATGTGGCACTAGAAAAAATAGAAGATGTGAGTTACTCTTTCTACACTTAAACGTTATGTGAGATTTGATGAGTCATCAATTTTTTTACTTTTATTAAATGGATTACTTTTATTATTTTTCAATTTAAAAAAATAAATACCACATAATCAATATTATTGAATTATAGAAAGGACTATTGTAGAGAATTTTTAGATTTTACCGTCTATTCATTCTATATAATATAGAAGTCCTTCTATTTAATTGCAGTACGACAGATACAATGGACATGCTCTAATACGAGGGATTGACATGAATTGGTTATTGTGTTTGGTCATTATCTGACAACTGCCCCCATGATACTTCTGCACTTAGCCCCTCAATTGCAACTATACAACAAAATGTATAAGCTCATCCCTGTTAATTCAATTTTTGTCCTATTTTGGCTACCGCTCATATAATCAGACCACCCAATAGGGTGGATGAGAGAGAAAGATTTGAGATTTCAAACTTAAAAGACAGTTTAGAAGATCCAAAATTTTCTATGTGTAGTAGCCAGTAGGCGTTAGCTTAAAAGATAATATTTTCTTTTTCTGTCTCTTCCTCGAAAGTCCCTTTATATTTCCTTTCCAGGATAATCAAACTGAAGACTGCAAGCAAAAAGAATGAATAATCTTGTTTTCTATCTTCTTCTTCTCCTTGTTCTCTTGTCTACTGTTGTTGATGCCACCACAATTGCAGACTCTCCTCTTTCTTCAACAACTGCTCCACAGATTTCTCCAATTTATTCATCAATGGCAGCCTTCTCTCCAGGTATTATTAATTTCTAATGGGTCATTCTTGGCATATTTCAAATTTCAAAATTTGAAAAAACTCTCAGTGCCACCATTTTCAAAGCATTTAATGCATATGCATAAAAATGTTATCTTGTCCTTATACCCATTCATAATTGATAAAGACCCTAGCTGCTATAATTTTCTGTTCTACTATCACTGTCTTCAGACTTTTAACCAAATATACGGGCATTATTATTGTGATTCTTGTCATCTTGTAGTCCAAGATGTCAACTCTTACCTATAAATCTACTGTGTAATCAGGTATTGAAGTAGGAAGAGGAAAGCACGGTATGGGTTCGAACAAGAAGCTGCTTGTAGCTCTAATTGCTGCTTCTACAGCTCTGGGAGCAATCATTTTGTTTCTTTTGTGTTTCTGGATTTATTATAGGAAGTACACAAACAAATCGCAGGAGAAAAGGGATCATAGCTCAGGTACTCTCTTTTGGGATTAATTTCTTTTATGGTTTAAGTTTTCAATTTGTCAATAGTTATGGAGCCATGATAAATAACCTTTCATGATCTTTCTCTGAAATTTTTCTATTTTTCTTTTTCTTTAAATTTAAAGATGTTGCGAAGGGGCTTGCATTAGCTCCGTTCTTGGGTAGATACAATACTTTCAAGACAAGTTGTAGAAAGGGATCCGTAACTACAATGGAATACAAGATGTTAGAATCAGCTACCAAAAATTTCAGTGAAAGTGAAATCTTGGGTATGGGGGGATTTGGATGTGTGTACAAGGCTAAGTTAGAAGAGAATTTGTGCGCGGCTGTGAAGAGACTCCAAGGGGGAAATTCAGACGCCATAAGAGAATTTGAGGTACCAATTATCTCGAAAGTTTCTGTCCATTTGTACTGCAGATCTCATGATCCTAAATTGATTACTTAGTTCTTGAATTTGCAGACTGAAGTAGAGTTGCTGAGCAATATTCAGCACCCAAATATAATTTCTTTGTTGGGTTGTAGCATTCATGTAGAAACAAGGCTTCTTGTTTATGAACTGATGCATAATGGATCTCTGGAAACTCAATTGCATGGTAAAAGCATTTCAAGAATGTTGAATTATTTACGACTCAGTATGAAAATCAAATAGAGAGCTCTAAATTTTTTCCATTGGTTTTATTAACGTCTTTAGGACCTTCGCGTGGATCTGCGTTAACATGGCATCATCGGATGAAAATTGCCCTTGATGTAGCAAGGTGCGTTTGCACACAAACAGACACCCCATGTGGATATTTAATACTGATTATTGATTATTGATTATTGATGTTTGATATTGTTATATTGCAACTGTTTGACCAGAGGATTAGAATATTTGCACGAGCACAGCCATCCACCAATAATTCATAGAGATCTGAAATCATCTAATATTCTTCTAGATTCCAACTTCAATGCCAAGGTAAAAAAGTAGAAAATTCAAAATGTCTTTGATATATCCTTTTCTATTATATTGTTAACATCCATTATCAGTTCCATTTATCTGTAAAATCACTAAGCCTCTCGTTTCTACCTTTGTTTTAATTGTTTTAGCTTTCAGATTTTGGTCTTGCTGTACCCGACGGGGCCCAGAACAGAAACAACATTAAACTTTCAGGAACTCTAGGTTATGTAGCCCCCGAGTACCTTTTAGATGGTACACACTCACGAATTTCTTAGTTTCGTCACATGGTGTGTCTTTGCCTTGTTAGTTCCATTTTAGTGATCATAATTTTCTTGTTTTTCCCTTATAGGTAAATTAACAGATAAAAGTGATGTTTATGCATTTGGAGTTGTTTTACTGGAGCTTCTACTGGGAAAAAAGCCTGTGGAGAAACTGGCACCAGCTCAATGCCAATCTATTGTCACATGGGTAGGCATGGCTGTTAAACACACAACACTTGGTCTTTTACAAGTCCCATGAGCTTTTTAATATAAGCTTGATATATAAATGATATGCAGGCTATGCCGCAGCTGACGGATAGATCCAAACTTCCAAACATTGTAGACCCTGTGATCAGAAATGCAATGGATTTAAAGCACCTGTATCAGGTTTGTGAACCTAATATAATCTTATGGACATGGCAATTCAGGCTAGGATGTTGGTTGATTTGGCATTGCAGCAACTAGAATTGGTGTGGTATATTAAGATATCTTCTTTGCAGGTTGCTGCTGTTGCTGTATTATGTGTTCAACCAGAACCGAGCTATCGTCCATTGATAACAGATGTATTGCATTCTCTTATCCCTCTTGTTCCCATTGAGCTTGGTGGCACTCTAAGACTTGCAAAACCGGCGCCACCTGCAGTCACCACGATGCCTTCCAACAACTGATTCTATCAGCGATGCAATTTTTTTCAGTCGCACACTCACACTGCCCGTGCCGATCATTCGTTAGTTCCCTAGACGAGACATTTTCAATTATTTTTGATGGGCGGTCAATTGATTTGGTTCCCTCGCAATCTTGTGGTGTTAAATGAGGTGGAAGTCCATCATTTATTTTATTATAAATCACCTCTGTAGATTGAAGCAATTAGGATTGCAACTTGTGCTTTTATATATATTTTGAGATAAGACACATGTATATACAATAGTGAAACAAACATTGAACACTTTGCCAATACATATCCTTTTTGTTTCATATGATCACACTCCTTCTAGTCGACCAGCAATGAAAGAAGTCGCATTTATTTATTCCCAATTATTCTTCAACTATTTGATACAGATGTGATGGTTCAAAAATTTGTAGGAACATTATGTCCAAAATTTCCTTGTACAGATCGAACATAGAACAGACAATTCAATGACACTTTATAGCGACATTTGAACAGGTGAATTCATCAAAATTCTTGAGGAGTTCATTTGAATTTATGACTTGCGATCTTCTCTTCTACTTCACATTGTGGTATGAATCCACAATGGCATCTGCAAGGTATTCACATTTGGCTGAAGATAGTCCAGCTAAGGATATCCTCCCGTCCTTTGTCATGTAAACATGCCACTTGTTGGTCATGTTCTCACTCTGATTTAGATCAGAAGAAGGAAACATCAGTACAAGATATATCGTCTCAGCACTTTTTGAATTCGACGGTATAAAACTTTATCCGGGCACCAAAACCCTTCCCCCACCCCAAAAAAAAAATAAATGATGAAAAATAAAAAAATTGACGATTAATGTAGACATAAAACTGGGATTTTTATCTTCCAAAATGTTTAGGCAAAGTTTAAAGAAATTAAAAAACCATGTTCAAGCACAATGTCATATGACAACAAAAAATTGCTGGGGTTTTTAGTTTTTACCTGAGTTATGTTCAGTCCAGTGAAGGAAAACATGCCAATCTGTTTGAGAATAAATGACCAGTCCTTCCCACTCTTATCCTTTGCACACAGGCTATCATACAGTTTCTGTCTGACACTCTTTATTCTTCCAGCCATCATTTCCATCTCCTCTTTCCATTCATTGAAAAGCTCTGGACTTCCCACAACATTGGATACAATCCTAGCTCCATGTATGGGAGGATTTGAGTACATAGGCCGTGCAAGTCTTTTCAGTTGGCTCTTTACCCTGCAAAATTAATGATCTCGTTTGCATAAGTAAACTTAATACTATTACATAATCTCCCTTCACAGATTCTAGGGGAACTGATAGTTCATAACATCATCAAACATTTCACATGTATTCCATTTAAATGACAAATGAAATTATAGGTACTAAGAATTTCTTGGAAATACCCATGAAGATACCCTCTTGACAAACGTAGGAGAAAATAAGACTAGCAGAATGCAGGATACTTCAAATGTTACACTCTGACGTGGCTACCAGTAGTTTCTATAGGGATGCCAAAGGGGAGGGTTTGGTTAGATATCGGTGAATGGGTTGAAACACAACCCATTCATTTATAGTGCAGCTTGAAATTGGGTCAGAACTGAACCCTCATACCCTTGTGAAGCTTCTTTTGATCCTTTTTTACAACTATGCATTCTTCCTTATGCCAAAGCCTTTATTCAATATGGCATCTATTGCTTCTTCTGTAAAACTATGTTTAATGAGAAATCATAGTGTGATGTCAGCATTTTCAATTCTTAGTTGCAGGTGAACAAATGAGAAAGTCTGCTGTGCTTAACATAGGTGAAGGGAAATTCCAATTAGAGTCCTACGATCAACATTGTTATTGGATTGAGCACCATCTTAAAGTGCATAGAAGACTTGAATAAATTTATGTTCACAGTTCCCAGCTCATATTACAAGTCATCAACTAAATTAGATAACAAAAGATGGAGGAGATTGAAATAATTGACCAGTTGTACCTTGCAGCTGCATCTGATGATGCACAGACAACATTGATTGCTCCAATCCTTTCTGCATAAAGACCCAAGTTTTTACTGTAAGACTGAGCAACGAGAAGCTCCATACCTCGTGCGGCAAACAATCTCACAGATGATGCATCTTCATCAAGGCTACCACTTGCAAAACCCTATACTCAAATAGGGGAAATTCCATTATCAATAACTTCAACTTCCAACTGATTCTGGTGTAAAATACACGAATATGAAAAGATAATCAAGTAATTTCACAAGTTTTTGAAATTCTTTCTTTGCCATTAGATCCATAATTTCCCACCTAGAAGATTGGGTGAGAACTTAATTGAACTTTAAAGCCTGATGTAAAGCAAACAAAACCTTCTTAAACCACACGAGGAAGTACCTGGTAGGCAACATCAAAAAATGGAATATGATTTTTCTCTTGAATGACATCAGCAATTTTTTCCCATTGTTCTGGGGTGGGATCAATGCCAGTTGGGTTGTGTGCACAACCGTGAAGTAACACAAACGATCCATCAGGTGCCGCCTATAAACAAGATATTTAACAATTTAGGTTTAGAAAATGATTAAAACAGGAAATTCCAGCTTAGCATGACCAAGAGGCAAAGCCTTGACAAGAAATGAATTTTGGCCTAGATATTTTTTCTCCTTTTATTGTCAGGGAGAAAAGTTCAGTCAATCATACTCTGCATCAGTCACATGCATCTCATATGTGCAAGAGTATCGACTAAAGAATTTGGTTTGCCTTATCCAGAAAGAGGAAAAAAACAAGAACTTGATTTTAGAATAACAAATGTTATAAAGAATTGAAGTAGCAAAGACAATATAGTAATTGTATGCATAAATAGAAGGACGAAATGCAGTTAACTGACCTGCATATTGTCCTAGTTGGATCTAATATGTCTATATAGTATATAGTTTTTCTTTTCAAACAGAAGTGCAAATTAAGAATTTTGACCGTTTAATTAGAGGGACACAAGGGGTTCCATTTGCAGTCTAATAGTAAAATTGCTTTCTGTGCTTATATATGGAGGAACAGGCAGGAAGGGCAGCCCTCGGATTAATAAGAACACTCCCTCTATAAGTAGTAAAACCAAATTGATGAACACTTTTATAGGCTCCGACTTACTAGAGAAGATTCTTTAAACATGTAATGAACATACAACAAGTAAATGCAATGTGATCATATTAGTAGCATCAAGATAAATGAAAGGCATTGAAAGACAGGCCAACAAGACAAAAAATAGTTGACTCAATGTAAGTCTCACAATTTTGAATAAAGAGCTTGGTTCAAGCTAACCTTTATGTCCGATATCATCCCGTCAAAATCTAAACCAACAGTTTTGGGGTCATAATACCGATACTCCGACCAAGGAACTCGTGCATCATTGAAAATGTTCTTGTGGTTTCCTGCAAGGGCATTATTAGCCAAACTGTCAGTGACCACATATCATCCAGTGAAGTCCAAGGGTATGACAATACATACCCCAGGTTGGAGATGATATCAAAACTTTGGCACCAGGAAAATATCGCTCCATGAGTGCTGCAGCAAGCCGTAGAGACCCAGTTCCTGAAAGACCTTGAACAGTGGCAACCTGAATCCAGGAAACAGAATTAATTACATGAAAAACTAGGTTTTTAAACCAAATAAAAAGAGCACAGAGGATTTTATTTTCGTTTTTGTAAAAGAAAAAAGTGCTATTTTCATACTCTTTGTTGCTGAATAACCGCATTGTCTGCTCCAAACATTAATTCTGCTGTCACCTTGTTGAAAGCTGCCAAACCTTCAATTGGAAGATACTACACATTCAGATCCAGAAGATGGTAAGGAATCTGGAGTAATGAAAAACAAAAACAAAAAACAGCAGGTCAAGCTATTCATTTTAACATATTAAGTACCTCTTTGTTTTCTCCTCTTTCCAGCATGAGATTTTCTGCCTACATAAACATTTCAACAATGATTACTGTGTCATACAACAATGAAAACAAACTAAGTTTTATCATCAATAAAATTGGGTTGGCTATATTAATCCTTTTCTGCCATTCATTTAGGGCTTTACGACACTACTGGAATACACACTGTAATCAGATCCTACACAACAACATAAGTCATCTGAATGTTAGTCCACTCTTCTCAATTCCAACCAAGCTGTTTTACCAGGATCACATCAATCTTGTGAACGGGAACTTCTTTAATGTGTCATCAAATGAGAAAACAAATTCCACTTATCTCACCATTGCAAACTCAAATTAGAATTATTCTTTTCTAAAAAAGCATTGATAAGAACAAAATCAAAGCAGTATAGCACATGAACCAAAAGAGTTAGGAAAAGAACTTGCCTTCTTAACAACATTAAGTACATATGGTTGAAGATCTTCAGTACGATAAGCACCCACACCAAGGTTAAGCTTCATTTCATGCGTGTCAGCTTTGAATGCTTCAGAAACTCCAAGGATAGGGTCAGGAGGAGCCATTGTTATGTCATTGAATCGGGAAACCTTGACAGCAACAGTCATGCTTGTTCGAGTGAAAGACTGCAGCAAACATATAACAGAAGTGTAAGATCTGGTCAGAAAAGGCATCGAATTTCATTCTTTAGTATCAATGACATAACCATTAGTCAAAAGACCCAACAAACAGTTAGTTCCTAGTCGGTTCTGTTTAATCAAGGCCCAATCAACAACCTAATAACGCATACATTTCTGCAGATGAACAGCAATGGAAGAATAATCTTGACCGCATTGACAAAACAGGTTCTCACAAGAAGTGTCTCAGGCTGATTCAGAAAGCCATAATATTGAAAAACAGTTGCATTAGGATGTTGATTCACATAGGAGAAGAGACTAAGGATCAGTAGGATTAATGGCAATGTACTGCTAAATTCTTGAAACTGAATAACACCTGTAATTGTATTTTAAGCCCCTAGACAACAAGCTAGAGATGTGGTTGCATTTTACGGTGCCATCCAGATGCTCAAGTCAGAAAGAAACATAATCTTTAAAACCCAGATGCCAAGGAGAATCATGTGCTGCAAGAAAATACTACACCATAGAAATCATTTACAACAAAAAGAAAAATGTCATGATAATTAGCTATGAAGTAAGATAGACAGGATACGAAACAAAGATCACAATGCTGCCTAATTAAGAAGAGATTGAAGCAATATGAATGAGTATACTCCTGTTTCCAAACAAATGTATAAAATAAATCAAACTTACGGTTCAGTATTGCAAATGTTATAGTATATTCCATTTTCATTCAAACCATCTTTGCAAATAGGCATATCGAACACTTATCAGAAGCAGGACTAGGAAATCCAACACCACATCATGTATTTAACAGTAGAGAATGATAATTACACATTCATGATCATCAAAAGCCATAAATACAGTTACAAAATCCAGAAGTTGAATTACTGGGTTTCTATATCAAGAGTTGAACGGTTTAAAAGATAAATATACCTTCGTCTTGCTAAAATCTGATCCCAAGAAGTTAATTCGACTAGAAGTTCCACGCTTCCAACTTATCTGATAAATACACGAAACAACAAAATTCATAAATTTCCAGTCCTTACCGATAACCTTATCGCGAATAAATAGTAATTGTTTGTACACAATTATTGAATTTCGTCAATGGATTGCTACCTTGAGATTCTCTTGCAATGAGAGTGAAGCAGAAGGAGAAGCAGACGCAAGAGATAGCATTGCTGAAGCCATCCAGGAATGTATTATCCACCTGGGAAAATTATCCAATCAAATTAATCAGTTCTAAAACTAGCAGTAATCTCGTCGGATCCAAATAAAACAGTTTCATACAAGTAGAGTTACATGCATATATAATTATGAATATGTATCAAATAAACAATTCAAATGTCCCATGTTCCATGGTACCCAGATCATGTTTTGAGTTACCAGATCAGAACTTGAAACTGACCCACAAAAATAAAATAAAATTGGATTTATACCTAAAACGAATTGCTGTTATTAAGAAAAGAAACGACCCACAAAAGAGATGAGGGGGAAAAAGGACTGAGCGATAAAAACGAGTGAGAGAAAGCTTCAGGTGTTTATCAATTGGATTACTGGCATTGATTAGTCCGCTCCTAGATTTAAGATTTTAATATTTGCTTAATTGAAAATACTTTGCAATATTTATTTTGAGTCGATTAGCAAGTTGAATTTCATCATTTATTTTAAAAAAACAATTTAAAATTTTTTTTTAAAAAAATTAATTGGACGACTATAATTAAATTTGAACATCTGCGTCATCCATTTTAAAACGAGAGACTAACCGAATACAAGTAATTAATGCTGCTATTTTACCAGATAAATAAAATAGTGGGAATTTGGTCAAATGGCCCCTAATTTTTGTCGTCAGTGAAAAAATGGTCCATAGTATTTATTTATTAGCACATAAATTCTTAACCTTTAGTGCGAAATTGGTTTTTATTTAATAAAAAGATAAATATGTCTTTAGTTTTGATTAAAAAAATTATATTTGCATTTCTAACATTTACAAAATATAGGTCAAGTATATTTATTAAATAATATTTAATTTTATATACTAAATATATCATTATAGTCGTGTGAATTAAAATTTTAATATGAGAAAAATATAAAATTATTGTGGTTTAAGTATATGTAATTGTTATGTGATGTGAAAATTTTGAATAAAAATTAAGTTAAATAAATAAAAAAATGACGTATACAATTTTATGACATTGAACCAATTTTATTATATTTTTAATTAACATGAAAATATAAATAAAAATTAATTCACACATTATGTGTTGTTTATTTTTGAACGATAATAAAACAATAAATTAAAATATGAAGAATACAGTTGCATCTCTAATATTTGTAGTGAATAAACATATAGTTCAATTAAATTAATGTATTTGAGTATCAAATTTGTGACATAGTTATTTTTTTTTGTTATAACGATAAAATAAAATTTAAAATTTAAATAATATAATTACTTAATAATAATAATAATAATAATAATAATAATTTTATTTGACATGTGTATTAATAATTATGAGTTTCAATTTTAGTTATTTTATAATAGTTCGTAAAATATATAAAACAATTTAATATATTATCAATTTAGTCAATAAAATGTTAATTCAACAAAAAAAAAATTTATCGAACCCATTTGTCAGATTTTTTTTGCAAAGGTTAGCAACCCAACTACAATTTCTTCTTTTTAAAATTAAGAGTATATTAATATTTTTCATTAAAAAAGACCAATTATTCATTAAAATACATAGATTAAAAATTTCTGTACTAAAAAATAAACATTAGAACTATTTCCACGTTAAGAACAAAAATTAGGACATGCCAAAATCCCTAAAATAGTCTGTAAATTTATTTATTACAGATAAAAAAAAAAAAATAATAGCCATTAGTTTTAGAAGTCACATTACAACCTTTAGTGAATGTCTCTATCGTGTAAAAATTAGTGGATTGGAGAGTGACACTTGGCGGATGATTACTGGTTCATTTTTACCCATAATTATTTGGTTTTTATGTTATGTTATTTATTTATTTATGGAAAAATTGTCTAAAAGTCATTTCAAATTAGGCCAAAACAAATTTCAAAATCAATAATAAGTTATACTTTTATCAAATTTTCAAATTAATTCCAAAATTATTCCTATGATCTATATTTCCCACACACTCGCCATTGCGCACATGCACCGCCGCCACCACCACCACCACCGAATCAAGAGAACATTCCAAAATCTTATTTGGTGATGGAGTGAACTTGAAAGTTCGCAGAAATCGTTGGAGATCTTTTTCATTGAACCCATAGCCACATGCCTGGAGTTCATGAAACCCATAGCCACCGCCATATTTTTTCTCGCTTTTATGTTGTGATCTTTTCATTGTTATCTTTTTCTTCACAATCTCTTGAAGCAACGATGCTTTTTTCTCTATTAAGCGTCTTTTCAAAAAATCTGAAAATTCATAAGTACAAATCTTTTATAGCTCTTGTTTTCTGCAAAAGTATACTGAAGGAAGAGTTGTATTCCCGTTAGAATACGCTGCAGATTCTATAGATAATCTTCAAGATTTCAAAGAACTATTATATCGTGTTCGTTGAGATCTGGATCCACCGATTTGTTTTTTCAATAACCTTAAGGATGGTTTTGTCCTTCAAAATTTCTGTTGGAGACTCAAGGCTCACTTGAATTCTCGAATCGCCTTGGATGGAAAAATTCATTATTGGTCTGATCCTAGTTTTCTATTCGTGCATCTGTTGGTTTTTCCTTGTTTTTCTTTGTTTTTTTTAGGGGGAGGTGCTGGAGGTTGAGTAAACCTCTTATTTTTCCTTTGTGGTTCCTGCTTCTACATAGGAATGCTTCGTTGGTTTATGCTGTCTGCAGCTAGCATGCATTTTCTTAGTTTTAATCCATGATATTGTTTTGTTTAGGTAATGTGCATTAGTATATTTTAATATTGTTTTAATCCATGATACTGTTTTAATCATATGATATTGTTTGAATGTCTTAGTTTTAATCTATGATACTGTTTTGTTTAGGTAATGTGCATTAGTATATTTTGATATTGTTTTAATCCATGATATCGCTTTTAATTATATGATATTGTTTGAATGTCTTAGTTTTAATCCATGATAATGCTTTTGTTTAGGTAATGTGCATTAGTATATTTTGATATTGTTTTAATCTATGATAATGCTTTAATCATATGATACTCGTTTGAATGTCTTAGTTTTAATCCATGATAATCGCTTTTGTTTAGGTAATATGCATTAGTATATTTTGATATTGTTTTAATCCATGATAATCGCTTTTAATCCTATAATCTTGTTTGAATGTCTTACTTTTAATCCATGATGTTTGTTTTGTTTAGGTAATGTGCATTAGTATATTTTGATATTGTTTTAATCCATGATACTGCTTTAATCTATGTGGAATGAATTTTATTTATGATAATCGTGCTTTTATCTTTGATATTGTTTAATCATGACAATGTTTGAACTCGTGATACTGTTTAAATGTCTTTGTTTTGTCTATGATAATGTTTTGTTTAGGTAATGTGCATTAAAACAAAGATGACTAATTAAACTGTATCAAAGATAAAAGCATAATATCATAGTCATATGTGTTGTTTGATCTCAGACATGTAAAAAAGATCACAAAAAAAATATTACAATAGAAATGATCATAGAATTTGCACACGTATTCGTAATTTTTATTATAATATGTTTTCGGAATGGTCTCGACGAGACAGTCAAGACCAGTCGCTTTGCCACTACGTACGATGGATTTTACCTGTTTGAAGTCGTCTCTTTAGCTTAAAATGACAATCTTTAATTGTTTTTTTCAAAACAGTATCACAAATCCTCTAAAACAGTATCACGGATTAATGTACATCCTTTTGCTGTAAATTAAAGCTCTTCCAAGATATCTGAGTCCCTTAAAAGCAAACACATACTTCAAAGTAATGCCAAGATGAAGAAAGAAGAACTGTCAATCATTCTCAAGTTAATGGAAAGTCATGCAAAGGATTCTCATCTAAAACTATGAACAATGTTTCTAATTCTTCCCTTGAATTAGAATATTTTTGAGATTCAATTAGGACATAGATTCTCATTGGATAGATAAGTATAAATATATAAGGTGTTTAATGGTAGGTAGACAAATTAATCAGTAGATAATAAATAAGAGAATACTATTGTTCTTAAAATGTTTCATTAGTAGTACAAAATCATAGGTTTAACAGTATCACAAAAAAAGTATCACAACAAAACAGTATCACCACAAAACAATATCAGAAAAAAACAGTATCACCACAAAACAGTATCACAATTATCGTTTTTTTACAATTAAGGGTATATTGGTCTTTTAGTTCTAAAATATGATTTTAATTGAATTAAGTTTTAAGCATATGACTTTAGAGCTCATAAGTGCCCAAACAATGACCGGCCCTGAATTTACCCTTTATTTACTTCGTCTTCCAATTGGGCCTATTTTTGTTCATTTCCAACTCTTAACAAATAATACTTTTTTGTGGGCTATAGTCTTTTAATATTTTAATTGGTCTAGGCCCTTTATTGTATTTTGTCGATCTTTTTAGAAGACTTCTTTTTGGGGTTGAAATGAAAAGTGGGAAAATTTCACATATAGGCCAATTTATGTTAATATTTACCGAATCCCTATTACATGTTTTATATTCTAAATTTACTGTATTTGCCGTTATTACTAATTATAAATTTTAATAATCTAAAAATATTATAAACTTTAATTGCCTCTTTAAATTATGCTAATTACCCTAAAAAGATAACTACCATTTTATCTCTCTTATCACATAATCTCTCTCATGTTCCATCTCTCTCCTGTATATTCTCTCTCCTACAAGAAAAATTTAGAATCCTCATTGCAAAATTCATGTTACACAAGACTATCTAAACATTAGTACTATCGAAAATCGGATTGCATATTTATTTGAATGTATTCTAGGGACATTAATACACATTTTGTAACAACCGGTGCAATAATACTAAAAATTCAATGCAATGTAACATATTTTGTAACAACAAATGCAACATTTTTTTAACACTCAATGCAATTGAAAATGATGTGCAACAATTTGTTTTCCATGACCCATGTTACATTACTACAGTTTTTTGTAACAACGCATTCAAAATATTTTTAACATTCAACGCAATTTTGTAACAACGCATGCAAAACTTCTTTCCACGACCCTTGTTACATTACTACAGAATTTTGTAACAACGCATTCAAAATATTTTTAACACTCAACGCAATATTGTAACAACGCATGCAAAACTTCTTTCAACGACCAATGTAACATTTCTACAGAATTTTGTAAAATTGAATCGCAATGTTTTTTTACACCTAATGCAATGTAACATACAAGGTAACAACAAACATGTAACAGATTTTGGCGTGTCCAAACATATGACATTTTTTTGCAAATGACCGGTGGTTTTTGCCACATTTTCTGTCGGCGACCCTCTTTTTGACAATGACCAAGTGAATCTTCTCGTCGAGTATCCATGTGTAAGATTTATTCCTCAATAGCAATAACCCAGTGACTGCAAAGACCCTACTCGTTAAAAATCACAAAGTTAGGGTTTCATGGGTATTGAAGATTAAGATAGAAAATTGACGAAAATGTAGGGATTTTCTTCAGTTTGTAGGTTTTCACAAGAATCATATATAATTAGGATTTTTGAAAATATTTTCCTAAAACGATTCCACCATTGTTGGGATTTTGTGGGTGTGGCGAGGATAATATGGGCTGCTATGCGAAAACAATAGGAAAAGTGATTGGTAAAAGCTTTTCATTTGTTTTATTGGTATTACAATTATAATATAATATTAAAAGATCACACAATATTCTTGGAATAAATGCATAACAAAAATATTGTTGATAATATTTAAGAAATGAATAGTACATGGCGCAATTTCCTCATGATGAAAAGTCTTCTTTTAAAATAGTGTAAAAATGCATTTCCTTATTTAATAAAACATAAAATGTAAGAAAAAAACGCATTTTTTGTCATTAAAATTCAATATACTTGATGTTTCATTCTTATTCTTTACGTAGATCTATTAAGGAAAAGTAAGAAAAAAAATCATTTGCGTCCCACAACAACGAATGTATACGGACTATAATAAGAAGGGAAACATTTAAAAAAATAAAAATAAAAGAATTTTTTCTTTCATCTGCTCTAATTATTTTGATACTTAGGTAAATTCCTCTTATTTTTCTACTATTTTACAATCATATCCCCATCCACCAATAAATAATTTGATAGTTGAATTTTATTTTGGTTTTTAAATGAAGATATATAAAGTTAAATCTCTTTATATTGGGCTAAACCAATGTATTTATTGGATGAATTCAATACAACGCCATAGTTGATGATGTTTTTCCTATGCCATTTGGTCCTCACAAGTTGTAACTTAATGAATACAAACCAGATTCCACAAGTATGATTCTATAATCGAGCACAATGACTAGTATAGGCTATTTGAATACTTGTCATTGTTTGTTTGTTTAATTCGATTGATCGAAGAGACTGATTACAACATATAAGATTTTGTTTGCACTATATTGGTTTAAAAATCATCCCAATCAACATGCAAGAGTAAGAAAAAGTAAAGCAGAAACAAAAACAACACAAAAATTGTTTTACCCTAACACAAGCAGTTCAACCGAAACCTAATTAGCTTCTGAGCATCTACGATGAGTTAACGCTCTAGCACTAAGCGCAGTTCAAAATCAAGCCACGAATACGCAATATCAGATTATCTTCACAAATCAATACATTTCTCCATCACAGATAACCTCTCTAACAATACAAGTTTTGTTCAACACTAGTAGCCCAAACCTTCCCTTCAAAGATGATCACTCAGAAAATCCAAAAACCCTAGTTTTCGTATGATAGAAGAAGAAGATGAAAGAACTCAGAGAGAATAGAGAGAAAATGTGTGTATTTGTGTGTTGTAATTGACCGAAGGATGAGGCCAAGTTTACTCTTTATCACAAAGGTCTAGAAGACTCAAATCCAAGTGTCTAATTTGCAACGTGTCAACATCTCAGAGAAAGTCTAACTCCACTATAAGTTGTATTTTGTATAACACACTTTAACCAACAAATAGGTTAAGTCTTGGGCTTATCACGAGTTGGGACAAGCCACCTTCATTGTGGGTCAAATGTTAGCACAATCCAACATGCTTTACCTTGCTATCATTTGAGCTATACGAGTAGTGCAAGAGGTTACCATCAACTAAGCTTCATTTGCTCATGTACCTACACTTAAGGGAATAGAGTTAGCCAAAATCGATATTCAAAAGATTTAAACAACTTCTCAATTTGTTTAAGAGTGAAATTTTTGTTCCCATATCTTTAGGATTACATAGAATTGAGATTTTATTCAACTTAATAATTCTCATTTCTATGTTATCACTTATAACTTTGGCTATTTGTATATAAGACAACTTCTTTATTAATGATCCTAATTCACTAAATAGTCCACTTAGCCAAATCTCTTCTTTAACGGCAACTGTGCTACAATATGATGACCCACCAACTTCTAAAGTTGAGATTTCCAGCTTATGCATCTAGCATTAATGGTAAACAAATATTCAAAAGTGAATTTCCTATTATCACTTGCATAATCAGATTCCATAAATCCCTTTTAATAGACCAGATGCAATGTGGACTGAATCAATGACCAAATTGTGAACACGTCTTCAATGTCCAGATTCATCTCCTACATAATCCTCAATGTCCAGATTCTTCAATGTGGACTGAATGTGGACTTAATCAAAGAGCAGATTTCTCTCCTAAGATCATGGCTTTTGGATTGATTTAATTCCATATATATGTACATGAAGTTTTGTATATAAGCAACACATATAGCAATACAAAAGTTAACCTTGTAATATATTTTACTCTTTATGGTATCGAGACCTACTAGCTCCATCGAGCAACCTTCTTTTCTTCTTTTTTCACCTCCCTCATGGCCAATAACTCTCCGAATTTATGTCTTCTCCTATCATCTCCAGCTCAAATCCATCTCCACCCAATACCAAGACTTTATTACAATCAATGCCGCAGCTCAGTTACCTCTTCAAATTAACATCTTCAAATTACTCATCTTGGCGTGCTTAATTTAATTCTCTCCTTTTCGGCCTTGATCTCCTCCGTTTCGTCAATGGCACCTATGCCTGTCCTTCTTCTACTGTTGAATTAGATGGAAAGTGGAGCCCAAACCCTGATTATAATTCGTGGCTGCGACAAGACCAATTGATATTACACGCCATCTTTGCTTCATTGTCTGAATCAGCGATTCCTCTTATTTCGTCAAGACAAACCAAAGAAAGTTGCATAGGAGAAATTAGGAAAACTTTATGCCAGCAAGTCACACTCCCGCATTGTTCACCTTCGAGACAAACTAGCAGCCATGAGACGTGGCTCGAAACCTGTCGCTGATTTTCTTCTTGGTATTAAAACCATTGCCGACGAATTGGCTTTAATTGGTGCTCCACAATCTGATGATGACCTGCTCATTATTGTCTTTCGTGGACTTGGTTCTCAATTTAAAGAAGTTGTTGCTGCTCTCAAAACCCGTGACACTCCGATCTCATTTGAAGAACTCTATGACAAGCTCACATGATATGAACAGGACATGAAGACTCATGAAGTACAAGCAAAATCTTTTCCTGCAAATTACACCCACGTAACTAACTCCTTCAATTCTTCATACAAACATAAGTCCAACAACGTTAACACCAATAGGAAGCAAACAAATCATCCATCTCGTGGCATTCTTCCATTACCACGGGCCCCTCAAACAAGCAATCAACATCTTTTATTCCAACGAAATTTCAATCAAGCTCCAACTTTAGTCTCAATAGTTTGTCAATTCTGTGGCAAAAGAGGCACGAGGCTAATCGGTGTTACAAATTATTTCCTCATCTACGACCAACTCCAACAGCAAATCATACAACTACCTACTCTTCTTACAATGGTAATTGGCTCATGGACTCATCAGCTTCTCACCATGTGACATCTGATCTTGAAAACCTCTTACTTCAACAAACAAATGAAGGACCAGATGATGTTGTTATTAGAGATGGTCCAGGCCTTGGAATTTCTCACACTGGTTCAATCTCTCTACCACACAATTCTAATAATTTCAATCTCTCTAATATTTTGTGTGTTCCTTCCATAAAAAGAATCTTATTTCGCTTTCGCTTTTGCAAATCTAATCAAACTTCATTGAATTTTTTCCCAATTTTTTGTTGCGAAGGATCTAAGCACGGGGGCACCACTAATTCGCGGTCAGAATAAGCAAGATGACTATGAATGGCCAAGTACCCACAACCCAAAACATCGCCTCATTCTCCACCTCTTGCTTATGTTGGAATAAAAGCCTCTCCTCAGTTTTGGCACAATCGGCTTGGTCACCCTTCTGTCAAAATTACAAGTTACTTAGCTCAGTCTAATCGAGTCTCATTATCATCAAATTATCGTCGAATTTTCATTGTGTGTCATGTTAATGTAACAAAAGTCATCGTTGACCTTTTGGAACATCTTCCTCACAAAGTAGAGGACCACTTGATCTAGTGTATACTGATGTATGGGGTCCTTCTCCCATTTTATCTGATGATGATTTTCGTTACTATGTCATTTTTGTAGATTATTTTACCAAATATATCTGGCTATACCCTCTACGACGCAAATCTGACGCTCACCCGCGCTTTTACTCGCTTTAAATCCATTGTCGAATTTTTTTCAAAACTTCTATTATCACAATATACTCCGACGGTGGTGGTGAGTATGAAGCCTTAAAATCATTTTCATCACTCATGGCATTTAACATCTCAAAACCCCACCTCACACCCCCAACACACAATGGTTCTGCTGAAAGACGTTACATGCATGTAGTTGAAACAGGACTAACCCTTCTTCACAATGCTCTACTTCTATTAAAATTTTGGCCACATGCTTTTCAGACTGCTGCCTATTTGATCAACATGTTGCCTACCAACATTCTAGCATATAAATCACCATTTGAAAGTCTGTTTCACACCACACCAAACTATGCTAAATTACGTGTATTTGGTTGTCTATGTTTTCCGTGGCTAAAACCATATTCCAAAAATAAGTTCGAACCCAAATCAAAACCATGTATCTTTTTGAGGTATTCTACAAATCAAAGTGCATATAAATGTTTTAACACAGAATCCCAAAAACTTTATATATCTCGCCACGTTCAATTTGTAGAGCACGTCTTTCCATCCAACATTGAGTCCCATTCAAAAATTTCTCCACTGTCACATCTCTTTCAGAAATGGTCATCTCCTTCTTCTTCTCTTGCAGCATTATTTTTCCCTATCTCAGTTGTTACAAATAGTACATCACAAGCCCCTACACACCGTTTCTTCCACACGGTATGGGTTTTACTAGTGCTGCCACTTCATCAACATCCATGCCAACTTCTGACTGTGATACATGTATTGCCCTCGCCCCTTTACCCTCACAACAACCCTCTCCTCAACCTCCAGTATCTCCAATTGTCCCTGTAACTCGCACCCACACCATGGTAACTAGGTCCCAAAACAACATTTTAAGTCCAAGCAAATAAATCACACTATAACCAAACATCCTTTACCGAATCTATTGAACCAAGTTGTGTATCTTAGGCACTTAAAGATGAAAATTGGCGCCAAGCCATGTTAGATGAATTGAACGCTTTGTTAAAAATGGCACTTGGGAGCTCGTTCCTCCACATGCATCATAAAATGTAGTTGGATGTAAGTGGGTTTTTCGCATCAAGAGAAATTCAGATGGAACAATTTCTCGGTACAAAGCTCGGCTTGTATTCAAAAGGATTTTACCAAAGGCCTGGGTTGGATTATCGAGAGACTTTTAGCCTTGTTGTTAAACCCGCTACAATTCGTTTGGTACTCAGTTTTGCTCTTATCCATGGCTGGAAAATTCGACAATTAGATGTCAATAATGCATTCTTATATGGGACACTTACTTAGACGGTGTTTATGCAACAACCTCCTGGCTTCATTGACTCAACACACCCTTCATATGTATGCAAACTACAGAAGGCGATTATGGTCTTAAACAAGCCCCTCGAGCCTGGTACAATGAGCTGAAAAGTTTTTTACTTGACTTCGGATTTAACAACTCCAAAAGTGACACTTCTTTGTTCATTTACAAGTGCATGGACATCACTATATATTTTTTGGTTTATGTGGATGATTTAATTGTTACTGGTAATGATGAACATTTTATTACTCGTTTTCTGACTACTATTGCAAACAGATTTTTAGTCAAAGATTTGAGAGATCTACATTACTTTCTTGGTGTTGAAGTAGTTTCCACTCCTAGTGGCCTTCTTCTTACACAACATAAATACATTCATGATTTGC
The DNA here is from genome assembly GCA_023638005.1 of Forsythia suspensa. NCBI lineage: Eukaryota > Viridiplantae > Streptophyta > Magnoliopsida > Lamiales > Oleaceae > Forsythia > Forsythia suspensa. The sequence continues at coordinate 28,208,716 of CM042674.1, read as the reverse complement.
TTGCAAAGACCAACATGACTGGAGCAAAAGAGGTCACAACACCAATTTCGACATCTCAGCCACTGATGCTTCATGATGGTTCTGCACCAACTAATGCTACTCAATATAGGAGTGTAATTAGAGCAATGCAGTACCTATCCCTCACTCGATCGGATATTTCATGTACAGTAAATCGATTAGCCCAATTTATGCATCAGCCCACAGAAATTCATTGGTCAGCAGCCAAACATCTTCTCTGTTATTTGAAGAATACCATTCATTACGGACTATTTCTAAAAAAAGCTCAACCATTAACTCTCACTGCTTTCTCCGATGTTGATTGGGCAGGGAATAAAGATGATTGCCGATCTACAACTGCATACATTGTCTATATTGGTGGCAATGCTATATCCTGGTCCTCGCGTAAACAAAAAACTGTTGCTCGATCATCAACAGAGTCCGAATACCGTGCTCTTGCTTCCACAACGGCTGAAGTACTATGGCTTAAAAATCTACTTGGAGAACTTGGCGTGACCCTTACTATGCGTCCAATTATTTATTGTGATAACATTGGTGCCACATACCTTTCGATCAACCCAATTTTTCACTCAAGGATGAAACATATAGCTATTGATTACCACTTTGTTCGTGATCATGTGACAAATGGAACCTTCAATGTCTCGTACATATCTACAAAAGACCAGCTTGCTGATGCTCTAACAAAGCCACTTTCAAGACAACAATTTGCTGTATTACGAACCAATTGGTATCTCCAATGGGAGTACCATCTTGCAGGGGCATAATAGACCAGATTCAATGTGGACTGAATGTGGACTTAATCAACGACCAGATTGTGAACACGTCTTCAATGTCTAGATTCATCTTCTACATAATCCTCAATGTCCAGATTCTTCAATGTGGACTGAATGTGAACTCAATCAATGGCCAGATTCTTCAATGTCCAGATTCCTCTCATAAGATCATGACTTTTGGATTGATTTAATTCCATATATATGTATATGAAGTTTTGTATATAAGCAACACATATAGCAATGCAAAAGTTAACCTTGTAATATATTCTACTCTTTACCTTTAGGTACTATACCTTTCTTATGTTGTTTGAACTCTAATCCTAAGTTAGAGGACACTTCCAAGTATCTAAACAACCACTTCATGGCATCCTAATGACTCTCTCTTGGATTGCCCATGGATATGATTAAGACACTAATTACATGTGCTAGATTAGATCTTATACAAGCTATTATGTACATGATTGATCCCACAGTATTTGCATAAGGTAGACCACCCATCCTAATCAGTTATTCTTCTGTCTTAGGAGATTGTTCAGAAGACAACTACTAAAGGTAAATATACTAGCTTCTATCATAGAAATTGTTTCAAATGCTTTAGTAATGAAAGTTTGCTGAATTAGAAACAATATATTTGATGTCCAATATCTTTTAATAACTATGCCTAAAATCTTTTTAACATGACCTAAATCTTTCATCTCAAATTCAGTATTTAATTGTCTTTTAATAATCTGAATTTCCCTAATGTTGTGACCTGCAAGTAGCATGTAATTAACATGCAAAAGTAGATAAAGAGAATCTGGACCACCATTCCTTTTATAATAAAAACATGATCAACGTTATTTTTATTAGAACTCATTCTTTGGATACAAGAATCACATTTCTTATTCCAATGCCTAGGGGCCTATTTTAAACCATATAGTAACTTTTTAAGAAGACATACTAATTCTTTCTTTTTAGTTTGTTCAAAACTCTAAGGTTGAGACATGTATATTGTTTTTTCTAAGTTACCATTCAAGAAGACTATTTTTACATCCAATTGGTCCAATTTCTCAATTGAATCGGGCTACTAAAACAAGCAAAGTCCTAATAGAAGTGTATTTGACAACAAGAGAAAAGATCTCATTGTAGACTTGTAGTCAATACCTTCTTTTTGGGTAAGATCATTTGATATCAATCTTGCTTTATATCCGATGACATAGAGGATCTAGCTTTGACTTATCTAGATGCGATGGATCATAATCGTCATTTTTCAAAGAAACGGACATAGATTTCGCATACGAATTCGTAATTTCTATTATAATATGTTTTCGAATCGTTTCGACGAGCCGGTCAAGAATAGTCTCTTTGCCATTATTGACGATTGATTTTAGTCGTTGAAGTCATCTTGTTAGTTTAAGACGACAATCTTTATTTTGTCATGTCTATTTTCGTCTTTTTGCATTTACTTATCAATTATTGTTTTGTTTCAACTAGAGTTTGAGTATTTAAGAGTCATTTTTCATTCATTAAAGCGGTAGTTGTTGAATAAGAATATTATTCTTGGAATTTCTTTATCATAATCAATTTAATTTGGTATACATAGGAATCAACAAGTTGAGTTTAAGTTTTATTTCATTCATTCATATTTCTGCCTACATCACCTTCTTTCTCATTTATTTTATTTTGTAAATCAATTTACAATCTACCACTTTCAGCCTCTTATTTTTATTTACTCAAGTCCAATTTTTATTGTTGACTAAAGATTGCATTTCTTCTTGCATTGCTCCAATCCAGTAATTTGCATTTTTGATGTTGCAGCTTCTTCAAATGAAGATGGTTCATTTTCAATAAAGCAGACACAAAGTCAGTTTCTCCAAATCTTATTGGAGGCCTTATGTTTGTTTTCATTTCTCTATCTCTAATTTAATTGATAATTACTAGAGGTAAGAAATTTAGTTCTGGTAACTCTTGATTATCTTCATCATCTTCTTCTTAAATTTGAGGATCTATTTTTTCCAAAAATCTAGAAGCTCCACCCCAATTTATGTAGTGTTTATAAGATTTGGTTTTACAAAATCTCTCCGTTTTTCTACAAAAATAACAATTTTTACCTTAGTCTTTGGATTTGGACTTGTTAGATTTTTCTTTTTCTTCTTCTTATTATACTCTTTGTTAGAGTTAATAATTTATATATTGTAGTTGTTTCCCTTTCCCATTAAAGTTTCTCCAGAAGATTGTTCTTTAAATTCACTTTTCAATTTTAGCTCTTTATTTCGTAAGCAATTGGAGATAATGTCGACTGTTAGTTTGTCCTTACTATATTTAGGGCCTAGGTCCCGAGATTTGGGGGCCTTAGGCGAAAATTAAAATGGGCCCTTTAATATATTGAGATATTTTTAAATTATAAATTTTTAGAGACAATTAAAAATTGATTAGAATTTGTGTTAAGATGTGGGCCTAATATGTTGCGCCACGCAGAAATGAATCTGGATCGACCTTCAGCAGAAGGTCGTCAGAGGGGTTGGAAGGGGCGTGGCCCCTCCGGGCTCTCAGGCCCACTGAAATATCTGATTTGTATTTTCTTAATTAAGGGTGTTTTCAAAATTTTGCCTTATAGTTTCATTATAATTAGAAAACTTTCATTGTGTTATTATATATAGGACTAATCTATTATAAACAAAAATCATCATTTTTTATAGGACTATATAAATCTTTATGTTCTTTATTCTTTGCCCTTTTATTTATTTTTCGAATCCTAACAATTTGGAAAATCGTTTTTATTCAAGATAAAAATGTCTAAAATGATGTTTAAAAAAAAAATTGCATACTCTACAATTTAATAACTAGATTAAGATGGATAATGTATGTTAGATTTGAATTTATTTTCTATTTAGACTTATTTCATATTTAAATAGGTTGATCTTTATTTTAAAAAAAACAAAAAAAAAAAAAAAAAAAGACCAAAATTGGGCCCTGCATGGCCGGGGGCCCTAGGCGGTTTGCCTGGCCGCCTAGGGCCAGGGCCGGTCCTGACTATATTCTATGGCATTTCTAATGTCCTTACTATATTCTATGACTGTGAGTTCAATATGGCAACTACATGTTGAAAGCTTTTCATCACAATTTATCAAGTCTTTTATGATTTTATTAATATGTCCAAGTCCTTCTAAGTCAATACTAGGATCAAACGTAATGCTATAATGCTGCTTTAAAAGATAACACTTATTTAGAAGTGTCTTTGTTAGAAACAAGGTTTCTAAATTGTCCACAGCTCTACTGTTGTTTTGGTGTCACCTTCTTTCTTAAGCACACTATCAAATAGGTGTAGAAAAAAAATAGATCTCCATGATATTTATCAAGTTCATATTTCTTATTAGCTGCCTGCAGGCCAAAAATGCACATATGGCATTTGCATATCGTTGTTGCAGTGAGACTGCCTTTCTTCGAGCTCCAGAGACTAAAGTCTCCATTGCCAGACCAAAAGTCTATCTCAAACCTATTTGAAAATATCCTATAGTTCAGATTCTTACCACTAAGACAAAATAATGTCCAAGACTTTTAAAGAAAGTTAAGTAAAAGTTGTTAACAATTCACTAAAGATCAGAATAAACACTTAAACAATTAATTTTCACTTACAAAAATACCATTTTCTTTCAGGAATTGAATACATGCATTTATTTGGAGATTTCACATAGAAAATCAACAAATATACACGTAGTTTTGAAGAAATTATAGCACAATACTTATATTATAATGATATTTTTCACGTAGACAGAATTAACACTTTTCCACAGGATCAACAAGAGTACATACTTGTATGATTATTCACTAAGAATCAAGAACATGCACAAATTTTTATAAGTATTTCACAAAGAATAAAAAATGTAATCTAGTGTATCTTGATTTCGTAGTCAAACACATATTAAGCCCAAGTATGGCCTTAGAACTGATCCGTTTAATGTAAACACATATTACATGTATAACATAGAGATCCGCTTATTGTAGTTTAGTAATAGATAAAATAACTTTTTCAATTCATGTGGGACTACGTCTATTAAATAGATGGTCAAATTATAAATTCATCTCCAATGGGTTCTGTATAAAACTAATATTACATTTTATGTGGCATTAATTTTTTTTTTTAAATTACCGAGTCTTCAATTTTTATTTCCCTCGTTTGACTTTTTCTTTTTAATAAAATGCTGAGTTGGATTTAAATTTGCTGAGTCACTCCGTCTATTTTTTGGTGTGCCTTATTAGCTAGACGGAGTCTTTGTCAGCATGTATTAAAGAGAGTTTTTTTATATAACCTCATCTATTTATGCTTATGTGGCACGTCTAAAAAATAATAGACGGAGTGCATTGAAGATGCTATTAGTTTCTGAAATCATTGCAAGAGATTTTATGGTCCGTTTGGAATTGATTTTGGAACCCATTTTCTGACTTTCAGACAATCATCAGAAGTTGTTTTAGGCGTTTGGTAAATTTAAAAAAAAATGATTATAAAAGAATCTATATCATCTGACAGCAGATTTTGAGAAGCAACAAAATGGTAACTTCTCATATTCAACTTTTAGCTTTTTTCACCTATCTATTATTAAAATACTAAATTTGACATTAATTAATTAAAACAATTCCTTTTATATCCTATGTTTATTAGTATTCTAATTATAATGCATTTCTACAAATAATTTAAATTTAAATTTAATTGATATTTGTACAATATAACTATGTTTTTATTTTGTAATTTTTATAAATTTTGAGATTGTTTATTAATTTTATTTTAAAATAATTGTTTAATGTATTGTCTTGGAAAAATATTTAATAATATTACATATTTTGATAAAAGTAAAATTAAATTTTACAATATTACTCATGATAATAATAATACAAAAGAACATTACTATAATCAATGTCAATTTTAGTAATTTTATATCGTCACACTAATAAATCACTTTTTGTTTACCAAACGCTTAAATGCTGATTTTGAAACATACATTAATTTTGAAATAAAAGTTTACCAAACACTTATTTGATTCTTCACACAACTAATTCTTTTTGCAGCACAGCAAAAACTAATTCTCTTAAAAGCACAGTAATACTAAACCACGCCTTAGACAAAGGTAAAACACTGGAGTTTATGGAATAGAACTTTCAATCGAAACCAAGAATATGATATTTAAGGCACTAAACCAGGCTAAATTCCTTCAGATTCTAAGATCCCTGCATGAGATCTTAGCCGAAGGTAAATTTTTAGCAATTCCTGTGCACACAAGACAGAGTATATTCAAAATCTAAACTCAAAATGACAAGAGGTTAAATACTAGTAGATTTCATAATAAATGAGATCGATGAATCTATAACACTCAAGAATGTTTTCCTCAGATGATTTTTACCACAAAAATTGCATATTAAGAGACTTCACCAAGAAAATTACACATTTAGTGATTATCACTAAGAAAATTACATATCCAAGTCAAATCTGCAATTTGTTCTTCCAGCAATCAGGGTTTCCTTGCTGTACTACACTATTGGTCCAAAAAATCATCCCAATCAACATGCAAGAGCAAGAAAAAGTAAAGCAGAAACAAAAACAATCCAGAGAAATGTTTTGCCCTGATGCAAATAATTTAGCCGAAGCTAGATATGTTTTTAAGCATTCACAAATAAATAACGCTCTAGCACTAAGCACAATTCAAAATCAAGCGATGAATACACACTATCAGATTACAAAACCTTCACAACTCAATGCATTTTTCCATCAGAGATAACCTCTTTGACAATACAAGTTATTGTTTATCAATAGTAGTCCAAACCTTCTCCTTACAAAGACAAACACTCAGAAAATCCCAAAAATCTTAGTTTTCGTATGAGGGAAGAAGAAGATGAAAGAACTCACAGAGGAAAACTGTGTGTATTCGTGTGTTGTAACTTGTAACTGATCGAAGAATGAGGCCAAATTTACTCTTTATCACAAAGCTTCAGAAGACTCAAATCCAATTGTCCACTTTGCCAAGTGTCAACATCTCAGAGAAAGTGCAACTTCAATATAAGTTGTATTTTTATGTTAAATTCGAAAATCATTATAGTCTGCGAGGATGCTGCATGGATCCTAAAAGGCACACGACGAATGTGATCGACTTTATGGATAAGTGCAATCGAATGCATGCGTCAAATGTTGAAGTTAGAAGACTTGAACTGACGCATAGCCTCTGATTGAATGCGGAGGTGAAGCAAAATCAAACATCGTATATCCTTGGCCTCAACCTCAGATTTTATGCCTCTTTTTCATATGGGACATTCTGACAAATTGTACTCGAACATTAAATGAACTGTACTTTTGTGCAATTGACGCGACAATTTGGACAAAGGACTATTTACATATAGATTTAGACTCCAATGAGAATTGGTGTCAAATCATGAAAATGGGACGTTACATAATAACATGACTAAATTACATTTTAAGAGTTCTCTATAGAGAACAAAATATTAAACGAAACTCTAAAAAACTTTTCTAGAATTTCAAAAATGTTTTGTTAAGTTCCTTTAAACTCTAAAAAACATTTCTGGAATTTCAAAAATGTTTTGTTAAGTTCCTTTTTTATTTTTTAATAAAATTTGGAATCCTTGAGGAAACTTCACAAAAACTCTTAGGAAACTTCTGACCAAATTATTTGAAAAATTGGATAAAAAATGCACATTATTACCGACTTTTTTGTGAGCTTTAATTAAATTTAACTTCATTTCAAACTTCAACTAAAAATTGATATTATTTCAGGCTTTAATTCTTGTACTACAAAACATGTAATTACAGTTTGAATTAATAGTAAATATTATATTTACAAGATAAATTCATGTTTGGCAAAGTTAAATTATAATTTATGTTGGTCAAAAATACTTTTTATCCACACATTTCGTAAAACCATCAATTTATTATTCACTTATTATCCATATATTCTATAAGAATTAGAATTTACAAGTACTTAAAAAATAATTTCAGCACTACCAAATATGCACTATAACTCTTGTTTAAAAAACTAAAAAAATTGCTAATAAACTAAAGTCAAGTTAACAATTAATTTTAATTACAAATTTGATGAGACCTACAATTTTTATCAACTCTTCAATCACACATTTCATCAACTTTTATCAAAATCTATTAAAACTTTTATTAAAGATTTTTGTCAAACATTCTATAATTTTTTATACAACAGGAGACCGTTCTATTTACCAATGTATTTAACAAATAAATTTGATAAATAATCACGACCTTTAAATTCAAATAATCTAACGGTCTGCATGTATTAAAACCTTTATTGAAATATATTTGGATGTGTGTATAAAGATTTTAAAAGTTCTAATAAATCTAGACTTTTAAATTAGTATAAATTAAAGATTGTAATATTTCTCAAATATATATATATACACACACACACACACACACACTAGTTAAAAGACATGCGTTGCAGGCCTAGTACCCTCATGTTTTATTTGTTTAGAACAAGTAACATTATAGATAGGGTTTGAGTAATCATTTGGTACTTAAGAAACTCGGAATTAAATGAAAGGTGTTGCTATAGTTAATGAGAGAACGATTGGAGGCAATTAAATTTAGAGGGAATTGGACAAACTACTCAATTCCATAAGTGTATTTTAAAATATGCCTATTTTTTATAACATTTGATGAATGGGTTAATTTCACCAACCAACGGTCACTGAAGTTACCTTCAAATTATAAAATAGTCACTGAAGTTCAAAATTTCAGTGGTGGTCACTGAAGTTTGAAATTTTTCACTAATTGTTACTCCATTAAATTTCTAATTTAAAATAGTGACGTGGCATGATGATGTGGTATTTATTTATTGTATGGTAGTCTATGTACTTTATATAATATTCACTTTAGTCCCTATATTTCAATTAACTTCTTCAAAAATTGTATCTTAGGTCCTTAATCTTTTACATCTTTACACTTTGGTTCTCAAATTTTCAATTATCTTTCAGTTAAATCCTTCAAAAATTACATCTTATGTCCTTCAATTTTTTACATCTTTACACTTTGATCCCCAAATTTTTAATTATCTTTCAATTAAGTCCTCTAAAAAATTGCATCTTAGGTCCTTCAACTTTATACAACTTCAAACTTTGGTCTTCCAAATCTTTGATTTTAGTGGCCAAAATAAGTGTAATTTTAGGTATCAAAATAAGTGCACTTTCAATTAAATCCTTGACTTTACATTCGAATTTTTACCTAAACGAACAAAATAATATTATAGGGTCTAATCACTAAAATGTTTATTTTTAGTGGTCAACTCCAAGTGATAAGTGCGAATTTTACACTTATTTTGATACTAAATAGTTTATTATTTAATTATATTATTTTGTCGTTTAAGTAAAAATTCGAGTGTAAAGTCAAAGATTTAATTGAAAGTACACTTATTTTGACTACTAAAATTGTACTTATTTTGGCCACTTAAAATCTAGGATTTGGGGACCAAATTTTGAAGATATATAAAGTTGAAAGACCTAAGATGTAATTTTTTAGAAGACTTACCTGAAAGATAATTAAAAATTTGGAGACCAAAATGTAAAAATTCAAAAAGTTGAAAGACTTAAGATGCAATTTTTGGAGGACTTAACTGAAAGATAATTAAAATTTGGAGACCAAAGTGTAAAGATGTAAAAAATTAAAGACTTAAGATGTAATTTTTGAAAGACTTAATTAAACTATAGGAACTCAAGTGAATATTATATAAAGTACATGGACTACCATGTAATAAATAAACGCTACATCATCATGCCACATCACCATTTTAAATTAGAAATTTAATGGAGTGACTATTAGTGAAAGGATTTCTAACTTCAGTGACCACCACTGAAACTTTTGAACTTTAGTGACCATTTTATAATTTGAAGGTAACTTTCAGTGACCGTTGGTGAAATTAACCCTTCGATGAATTAACTAAATTTAAAATATTTAGATAAAATTATCCATAGATTATCAATTGAATATCTATTATATCTATTTTCATATCTTCTCACGCTAACTATTTCTCTCTTCAACTTAAACATTATCTCTCCTCACTTCTTCCACCATTGCCGCCGCCGTAAATTCCATTTCTCACTCTCTTTTATTATTTTTGTAGTCGAATTCCCTTATTCTTATCCCAAATTCAAATACATTGGCATATCTTTAACTGTTTTTTTTTTTTTTTGCGCATTTGAAGAAGTCAACCGATTTTAAATTTTTGAAATCAGTTATAAGCTATTAAAATTGAGAAAATTAGTAGATTTTTGTTGTGGATTATATGAAACTTAAATTGGATATATTGTATCTTTATTTTTTTCTTGATATATTTTATGTTGTTGGGTAATATTTGTTTGATTTAATTTGTATATTAGATGATTGTATTAGATATTGAGTTTAATTTATAAATTTTGTAGATCTAATTTGGTGGTATATTTTGTTGTCGGATAATGAAATTGGTTAGATTTGATCGAAAACAGACAAAAAAATGAACATAAAACTCGTCTCTTCGTCGACAAAAAGGACGGATATTTCCATTTGGACGATATCGACAAAATGGAAATAAAATTGTCCATTTTGTCAATATGGAACTTTGTCCATTTTGTCGATGTGGAATTTTACCCCACATAGATAAAATATATCGACAAAATAACTGTTCATTTTGACGATATCGACAAAATGGACGTCGATATGAAATTTTATCCCACATCGATCGACAAAATATCAAATTCCCATATTGTCATGGAAATGACAAAATGGGAACACCATTTTGTCGATGTTGGAAACCCACATCGACAATTCCAACATCAACAAAAGGAATGCCGAAAATGGGCTTTATATCGACAAAATGATAATAATTGGTATCTATTAAGTTTGTGTCTAACAGAAAATTTGTAAACATCAACAAAAAAATTGTTGACATCGACATTATTTGATTGATGTCGATAAACTTTTTGTGATATTCACAAAATTTCTGATATCAAAATATTTAGTCTAAGATAAAAGTTTTTTTCGAAATTCAATTCAAATTAACATTCAGTAATTGAAAGTTGAAATTAAATAAGTGTTTAGACTATAGATATGTGTATATCATCGTACTACAAAAAAAAAATTTTAAATATCCATTTTTTAGACTAATCTCTCTATTTTTTTTAACAAAAAAAAATCAATTGTTGATTTTTGTGCTGATGTGTTTATTTTTGGACTGATAGCTTCTCTTAGAAGCTATTGTTTGACACAAGTCATCTTTTGAGGATCTCTCTTATGTCAGAACAAAAAATTAGTGAAAACTTAAATATAAAATTTAAGAAAAAAATGTATAAATAGAATATATAAACATAGTGACAGAATGAGTTTTTAAATCAGGGTTTTAATCATGTGGCAAAACTCTTTCCAAAATTTCCCTCTCCGTTGAAACAAAAAAGAAATTCAAATGATAGAGCAAGTTTACTTTGTAGTCCGCAAGCCAACTACTCATTTAGAACTTTTACCCAAATGCTAAAACTTCCTATTTATTTCTCTAATATTCAAATTATATAGGATTAACAAAACTGCGACCAAGCTAAAATGTCTACATGAACCTAAAAAAAATAGTGAGTTGAAGAACAACATAAAGTTGCAGAATGAGGCCGTAACAAAACCAACCAACAAATATCTCAAACGAAAAAATCACAAAAACAGTTACCCAATCCATATTTCCACAAATAAAAACATAAATAGCTGAATAAGAACTCAAAGAACAAATTATTTTTGAAGAACAAGGCTGCAACAAATCTTGAAAACAGATAACCTGGGGAAAAAACAAAAAATTGCAAGTGGGACTTCCCTTGGAACTCTCCCCTGCTTCAAATCTAACCCCTTTGCCAAGAACTGAAAGAAGACAACACAGAAGAGAGAAATGGAAAACAATAGTGGAAAACGATTTCACACAAATTGAATTACATCCTACAAAAATTGAAGGAGAAAAATAGAAAAGATCAACTTAGCTTTCAGAGCACACAACAAATTCTGGATGGGGATGGTACCGGCGACTGTAGGAGGCGGAGGAAACTAAACCTAGATTTGGTAGATCGAGAGAAGAAAACGGGATGAGAAAATTAAAATGGAAAGAGGTTCAATTGGGAGACATCGGTATCTATTCTCATTGGAGGAAAAAAAGGCCAAAACGGCGTCGTTTTGGATGAAAGGGTGAATAGTGAATGTCCCATTCACTTTTATATTATAGCCAATAAGATTTTTTTGCACAAATGATCCATATCTTTTGCACTTACTCTGGGTTGAGAACTAATCTTTTTATATTTGGCAGTAGCGTCCTTATTTCAAACTTTGTTGGCAAAAATGGTCATTTCCGTCCATTTCTATCACATTTAACCATTAGATTCTCGCGTGCATTCCACACTCTTCATTTCATAAGGACATTTTCGACATTCCACTATTCATAATAATAATAAAAAAAATTCTTCTTCTCCAATGCACCCCACCTACAAACTTGGAACTGGCTTGGTTATTACTCGGAGGTCAGACGAGTCATGGTCGGCCCCATTTGCCATACTTTATGTTGGTTTGTGATGGGGTGCCCAGCTATATCATCGGGGTTTAGGTTTTGGCATTTTGGTTTAATAGGTACTGCTGACGTCCCCAACCAAGACCATCCCACGTGTCAACAGATCTCCAAATACTTCCCCCATTTCAGATGTTACCCGCACACTAGGACGATCGTTAGGCACCAAGATCTCTGGAGAAAAGGGTCAGCGATCGTTGGCACTCCGACGATCAAGTCAACTCATATATATGGGAGATACACGGGACGGGGAACAAAAAGGGTGTGGGAGGGACAAGCAAAGTGATTTGAGCAGAGTTTAGGGTGGGACTCTTAAGCATAAAAAGTGCGTACTTGGAACAATCGGAGACGTTGTATTTATAGCGAGAGGCCCGATTGATTTAGGTAACAAATCAATCGATACCCAATCTGATTCTCCTTCCTTATGAGATAGGGATCATTCCTTGTCAAGGCAATCTCCAAGATTACCTTTTTATCTAAGGTTATCACGCTTGCATGATTTTAGGAGATTGTGATTCGGTTTCCTTGTGAAGATCCGTGCGCTAAACCAACGCGATCTTTCCTTAATTACTTCTCTAGTCATTCCGTGCATGTCGCTTTGGTCGGTTATAATTGATGTATGGTCCGACGAGGCCCCATGGTTCAGCATCTGGCGCCGAGGCCCTCCACATGGCTCATGATTTCTAGTCGTTGAAGGCCCAGCGTGTGATGGGCCCTTCCAAAACCCTAGCAGGGCCCAGATAGGGTTCTTGACAGATTATAAACTGGGCCCTTACTGGGCTTGGATGGGGCCTATGCTGACGTGGCAGCCATGTCGTAATCGTGTGGTAACAATAGTCCCCCAAGTCCAAGCCTATTATTTATAATGGGCGTGGGACTTTTGAGGATATCCACCATTTGACGTACTGTCGAGGAAATATATTCTCACGGTGGTTCAAATGAGAAGTAATTTGACCTCCCCCATATATAGTCCCCAAGTCCGGGTTTCGAACATTCATGCGATGTGTGAGGGCTTCAAGGGCCGGGCGGTGGAGAGCATCATGGAGTTTCATCCAGAGGGACCTTTTTCCATTCTAGTGGGACTCTTCCGAGGCTCGTTCGCGATGCCTTTTGCCTATCCGACGCTTCGATTCTCGTGTGCGCGGGGGAAGATGCTTTAAATATGAGAATCATTCCCCAGCATTGATGACGCAGACACCGGTGGAACCTGGCGTTGGCGCCTTCAATGCCTGGAGGTAGAACGTCCGTGCACTATTTCGCATCGCTGTTATGACCGTGATTTATTGCATTACACCTCTTTCCAACGTAGTCTTTTATAAATAAGATGTAAGCCCAACAAGATTCTTCCATCGTTAGATCGTTGCATTTAACTTGTTATTATCGTGCGATCGGAATGAGATAGAAAACGTGTGATGGGTGGTGCGGGTGGAGGGTCGCATCCAAGATGTCCGTCGATCGAGAATCAACATTTAGAAGACCAAAAATCGGCCAATTAACGTTCGGGGACCAAACGTGCACGGGGTGGGATTTAGGTTTAGCACCTTTAGCCCCTCCTCTCGAGCAGTTGGTGGGGACTGGGGAGGGTCTCTCATCGCTGCGGAAAAGGCATCAACGACCTTTTTGAGCAAGATGGCCTAATTAGCCACCAAATCAACTCAGTTGGTTGGGAGACTTCCGATCATGGTGAAATCAGGTTTCCCAACCCAGGCGAGCCAGCGTGAACCGAGGGGATAGGGTTAGTAGATCTAGTTGCCCCATTCATGTGCCGACCCAAAGAGGCAATGGGGTTGTGGAATATACTGCAGCTTATATATGCTCCGTATTGTATTTCGTGTTTAATAAAAAGGTGTCGAGTTACTTCCATATTTGCGTGTGTATGCCCATATTTTACATGCTTTGTTTGGCCCGTCGTGATCAACACTCCTTTGCTATCGTTATCATGATTTAGCGTTCACAGACTCACACCACCACGCCGCTTAGATATATTCCCTAGGGTTTGCCGGGCGTGTTCTTAATTCTACGCCACGTGTCGGCTCAACCGATCTTTGGTACCCCATTGGGCTTATAAATACGACAGGGCATTCTTAACTCACCATTTCCCAGCCGTTTTGCCGTCATACCTGGACCTTTGATTACTTCCGGTCATGTCAGGCTTCTATTTTTCCAAAGTCCCTAAATTCAAGATTAGGCGCGGGAGAATAGTGGAGGATGTCTCTCCTCCCATTTGGCATCCTCCGCGGTTATCTGCCCCAGCCCACAAGCGCGTGTTGCGGGCCCGAGACGGGATGGGTCACTCACCGCTTCACCTCGCACCGGAGGTGAGAGCGGACGTCCCGTTGCCGACGAATCCTGCTAGACGTGTGTCCTCTTCTGGGAACGTTAGGTCGTCACCGGGAAAGAAACCAAAGGTCGAGAGTGGGGACCGGGCGTCCCGGACGCCTGTTTCTCCCCCTCCCGGTCGGCGTGAGTACTTTAATATTGGGGCCCGTCAAGACGAAATGGATCCGTCAATCATAGAGAAGCTACCTTCACCAAGTTGCCCTTGCAACCTACTTCAGTTCATAAATATTGAACATCTCCTTTGGGAAGGCGGTGAGATACCGCGAGGTGACTGAGTTGATGAAGTTGGTCGAAATGTATACCTCTCGTAGTCATGTGTTGAATTGCGAGTTGTATAAAATGTTGAGATGAGGGTTGCCGAAATACACCGCCTTGGAGAAGATGAAAATGCCGAATCGATGAGGGTCGAAATCAAAGTTTTCTGCACGACTCACGCTTTTCGGAAGATGCATTTGAGTCGCGCACGCGTCGACGCTACGAAGGCCCGACGATCCGTAAGGCGTGTATCGTTGCCCAAAAGAAGGCCGAGTCTCGAGTTGAAGTCTTGCTGAATATGATACAAAGCCAAAGATAGAGAACCGTATTTAGGTTTCGAACGAGCTAGCGGGCGCTAAAGGCCTCCTAGCAAAATTGGGGTCCCGGCTATATCGAAACGTAGGATTACGTGTATAGGTCATACTTTTTAGTCATGCCGTTGCATGGATATTTTATGTAATCGAGTAATGAGATTGTAGTGAAAGTTTTTACGCTCGTTCCGAATGCTTGCGCACTTGATACCTTATCATGCGAGCTTAGTGACGCTTTGTCGCGATCATGCTCCACGCGACCAAAAGAGCTACAATTGCGCCGCATGCATGCGTCGGATGTTTATCCAAAGTGACTTGAAAGAGTTGGTTGTGAATCGCGCCCTCTTGTGGCGCGGAGCTTTTGTAATTACTTGCTTTACGTGTAAGATGTTTACTCAATGAGTTAATAGAGTTGGCCGCGAACCACACTCTCTCATTGCCGTTAATTGTACTTGCTTTCTTACGCATAAAATGTTTATCCAAAGAAGTTAATAGAGTTGGCCATGAACCACACTCCCTCGCCGCCGTTTAGTTGTACTTGCTTTCTTACGCGTAAAATGTTTATCCAATGAAAGTAATAGAGTTGGCCATGAACCACACCCCTCGCCGCCGTTTAGTTGTACTTGCTTTCTTACGCGTAAAATGTTTATCCAAATGAAGTTAATAGAGTTGGCCGCGAACCACACCCTCGCCGCCATTTAGTTGTACTTGCTTTCTTACGCGTAAAATGTTTATCCAAATGAGTTAATAGAGTTGGTCATGAACCACACCCTCGCTACCGCTTAGTTGTACTTGCTTTCTTACGCGTAAAATGTTTATCCAAATGAGTTAATAGAGTTGGCCATGAACCACACCCCTCGCTGCCGCTTAGTTGTACTTGCTTTCTTCGCGTAAAATGTTTACCCAATGAGTTAATAGAGTTGGTCGCGAACCACACCCTCGCCGCCGCTTAGTTGTAATTGCTTTCTTCGCGTAAAATGTTTATCCAAATGAGTTAATAGAGTTGGCGCGAACCACACCCTCTCGCCGCTTTAGTTGTACTTGCTTTCTTACGCCGTAAAATGTTTATCCAAATGAGTTAATAGAGTTGGCCGCGAACCACACTCCCTCGCCGCCGCTTAGTTGTACTTGCTTTCTTCGCGCGTAAAATATTTATCCAATGAGTTAATAGAGTTGGCCGCGAACCACACCCTCACCGCCGTTTAGTTGTACTTGCTTTCTTACGCGTAAAATGTTTACCCAATGAGTTAATAGAGTTGGCCGCGAACCACACCCTCGCCGCCGTTTAGTTGTACTTGCTTTCTTACGCGTAAAATGTTTATCCAATGAGTTAATAGAGTTGGCGCGAACCACACCCCCTCGCCGCCGCTTAGTTGTACTTGCTTTCTTACGCGTAAAATATTTATCCAAATGAGTTAATAGAGTTGGCCATGAACCACACCCTCATTGCCGCTTTAGTTGTACTTGCTTTGTTACGCGTAAAATATTTATTCAAATGAGTTAATAGAGTTGGCCATGAACCACACTCCTCATTGCCGCTTAGTTGTACTTGCTTTCTTCTGCGCTGTAAAATGTTTACCCAATGAGTTAATAGAGGTGGCGCGAACCACACTCCTTCGTCGCCGGGCCGATTGTTACTTTTCGCATGTGGAGCACTTTGGATTCATAAAGAACGAATATTATAACACGGCGCCGCGTTTCTTGGCGTCCACCAAAGAATTGTAAAAAAGACCAAAACAATGCTAAAAACGGTATTACTGGTGATATGGCCTCAGATGGGCGATGTTCCAAGGGTGTCTTGCCTCTCGTCCCTCAGGATCTTCCAGTCTATAAGTTCCGGGACGAATTTCTTCGATGACCTTGTAAGGTCCTTCCCAGGTGGGCCCTAGAGTTCCTTGGTCCTCGCTTCCTTATTAGCTTGAATATCTTTTCAGACAAAATCATTGACACGAAAACTTCCGCCTCGACCTTGGAGTTATAATATCGGACCATCTTACATTGGTAAACCGCTGAAGCGAAGTTGCGACTCCGTGTGTCTCTCTCATCTAGTAGGTCGAGGCCCGCTCTTTGTGACTTCTCGTTGGCCACCTAGTTGAAGTGTAGGTGTCTGGGCGAGGTATTCCTATCTCGACGGGGATCATTGCTTCTGCCCCATATGCCATGAAGAACGGGGTTTCGCTGTGTGGTCGTGACGGAGGTGGTTCGATAGGACTACAGGGTCTCGGGTAGTTCTTCGCCCATCCCCTTTTGCCGATTCTAGTTTTCGTTTGAGGTGTGTTTAATGATTCTATTCACTGGCCCACCGGCCGTTGGATTGTGGGTAATAGGGGTGGAGAAATCTCTTCTGGATGCCAAGATTCTCACAGCTTATGCGTTAAACTTCATCCCAAAGAATTATTGCGTGCTGTTGTCGGAGACAACATAATGGAGAATGCCAAGCGCGCATAATATTTTTCCACACAAATTTCCGTGCATTTTCCTCTGTGATTTTGGCGGAGGCTCGGCTTCACACCACTTGGTGAAGTAATCTACCGCTACAATGGCGAACTTGACCCCACCCTTCCCAAATCGGGAGGGGACTGATGAAGTCGATCCCTCATTTGGCAAAGCGGCGTGACTAGTGACCGTGTAAGGTTACGAGCGGGAGCTTGGACCGCCGCGAACTTCGACATCCGTCGCACCTTTTCGCGAAATTGTGGGAATCTTTTTCATGGTCGGCCAATAGTACCCTTGCTTGAAGCTTTTCTGCCCAAGGCCATCCCTCCCGAGTGATTGCCGAGATCCCTTCGTGTATTTCTTTCATCACGATCTCGCTTCCTCTTGCGTTAGCGCGTAAGAGAGGGGGTGGTGAATCTCCTTTTATATAAAATTCCGTCTGAATACGAATTGGCGGCGCCCCTCTTCATGAGCTTCCGTGCCCAATTTGTCTTTGGGTGACACCGACTAATTAGATATTCGGTAATCTCCTTCATCCATTTCGGAAATCGAGAGATGGTTAGGACGGAGGTGCGATATCGTCCTCGGTTGAAGGTCGGTTAAGCTTCTCAACCGGGATGGCCTTTATTAGGTCGAGTCCCTACTTGCTTGCCACTTTGAGAGGGCGTCGGCATAGCTATTTTCCGCTCGTGGGATCCGGAGAAGTTCGTATTCTTCAAGTGGGACAACCGGTCCTTAG
Source organism: Forsythia suspensa (assembly GCA_023638005.1). Taxonomy (NCBI): domain Eukaryota; kingdom Viridiplantae; phylum Streptophyta; class Magnoliopsida; order Lamiales; family Oleaceae; genus Forsythia; species Forsythia suspensa. The sequence goes on along the minus strand of CM042674.1, from coordinate 28,190,280 downwards.
CTTTTGTTAAGTAGGACACCATGGATTGTTCACGTCTTGCGAAGGTCCCATTAACTTTGACTTCACGACAAAGTCGTGAATCGCTATGAATTTGGAGCTTCCTTGCCTTCATCTCCGTGCTAGTCTCAAGCACGCTAGTAGGGCCTCGTATTCTAACTGCGTTGTTAGAGGCTTTGAATTCCGTGCGGCTTGCAGCTGAGATTATGGCCATCCTGGGGGCGATCAAAGAGGATCCGGCCCAAATTTCCCGGCCTCTCCGAGGATCCATCGACATATAACTTCCATGTCGGTACCTCCAAGAGTCGGGCTTCAAGCGGACCATCGGGGATATGAGCGAATTCAGCCACAAAATCAGCTAAAGCTTGTCCTTTTATCGAAGGCCGTGGCTTGTAACTGATGTCGAATTGACTAAGTTCTACCGACCATTTCATCAATCGCCCTAAAGTATCTGGTTTCTGGAGTATTTGCCGTAGGGGGAGGTTCGTCAAGACATCTATGCTGTGGGACTGGAAGTATGGTCGAAGCTTCCTGGAGGCGACGATTAATGACAGAGCGAGTTTTTCCATGTCTGGATATCTTGTTTCTGCGTCCTGCAGGGCTTTGCTTACGTAATAGACAGGGAATTGTGCTAGACCCTCCTCACGGATTAGCACCGAGCTAACTGCCTTTTCCGAGACGGCGAGGTAAACGAGCAATGTTTCCCCATTCTTGGGCTTGGATAGCAGTGGGGATTTTCCGAGGAGGACCTTGAGGTCTTGGAAGGCCTTCTCGCACTCCTCGGTCCACTCGAACCGCTTCCCCCCTTTTATGGTTTGAAAGAAAGGTTGGCAACGATCGGTCGCCTTGGATATAAACCGATTCAGAGCTGCCAATCTCCCTGTCAGACTTTGGACTTCCTTGGGGGAGGATGGTGACCGCATCTCGATGAGCGCTCTGATCTTTTCGGGATTGGCCTCTATCCCCCGCTGATTGACCATGTAGCCGAGGAACTTTCCGGATGCGACCCCAAACGCACATTTCAAGGGTTAAGCTTCATGCGATATTTGCAAAGGGTTTCAACATTCCCCTCAAGTGGCCTATGTGGTCCTCTGCGTTGGCGCTCTTCACCAACATATCGTCGACGATACCTCCATCGTGTTCCCAATTTGTCCGGCGACATACGATTTACCAACCGTTGATATGTGGCTCTCGCGTTCTTCAAACCGAATGGCATCATCTTATAGCGATATAGCCCTCGATGCAGTAATAAACGACGTGTGATCTCGTCCCCGCGAACATTAAGATCGGTTGTAGCCCGGTATGCGTCCATGAAACTAAGCAACTTGTGGCGGCGGTCATCGTCGATCGACGAGTCGATCTTGCGCTGCAATGGGAAACTATCTTTAGGCACGCCTGGTTTAGATCGGAGAAGTCGATGCATACCTCCACTTCTTGGCACTCTTCCGAACCAACACCGGGTTGGATACCCACTGGGGGTAAATCGCTTCTCGATGAACTACCGCCGAGAGCTTGTCAACTTTCTCCTTCTGCGCTGGTACCTCCTCGGCACTTAGAGGCCTTCTTTTTGAATCTCGGGGTGCACTTTCGGATCTATTTTCAAGACGTGATACGCGATCGATGGGTCGATCTCGACCATGTCGCTGTGTTTCCATGCGAAGACGTCTGCGTTTTCTCGGAGAAACTGCTTCAGCTCTTCCTTCGTCTTTTCCTCGAGCCTCCCTCCCACTTGCAACATCTGGGTTGGTTCTGAGGGGCTTACCGAGAATGTTTCCAGCTCCTCGGTGGGGAAGCGAGAGAATCGAGGCTATGATTCGTGGATCTGCACCTTCGTCCAAAGACCAATTCTTCATCCAATCCTTCATGAGTCAACTTCCGCCGATTCTGAGTGCATGGTCCTTCCCATTGGGGGCGCCTGAGCTCACGGCCTCCTGCAATTCGTCCCACGCCATGGGAGCGACGGCGGACCAATGACCCAGGTGGCGAAGGCCTTCTCCGGTGCGACTACGCTGGGTCCCTGCTGGAGGGCGATCATCCAGCCACCAAGCGCGGCTCTATCCGGGCGTCATCCAACCTGTGTCCCGATCCCCGGTCCCCACCGTCCGTTTCGTCGATATTCGGGTGCCATGTTCTTTTGGGTAGAAGACATGTTTTACCACAAGCACTTGGTCGTGTAAGGTTTTTCGATTCCCACAGACGGCGCCAATCTGTTGACGTCTGAACCTGCACCAGTCCACGTGCCAACAGATCTCCAGTCACTTCTGCCATTTCGTATGTTACCAAGACACTAGGACGACCGTTAGGCACCAAGATCTCCGGAGAAAAGGGTCCCAAGCGATCGTTGGCACTCCGACGATCAAGTCAACTACCGGTATATGGGAGATACACGGGGGCGGAAACAAAAAGGGGTGTGGGAGGGACAAGCAGGCAGAGATTTGAGCGAGTTTAGGGTGGGACTCTTAAGCATAAAAAGTGCGTGCACTTGGAACAACCGGAGACGTTGTGATTTATAGCGCGAGAGTCCCGATTGATTTAGGTAACAAATCAATCGGATACCCAATCAGATTCTCCTTCCTTATGAGATAGGGATCATTCCTTGTTAAGGCAATCTCCAAGATTACCTTCCTTATCTGAGGTTATCACGTTGCACGATTTTAGGAGATTGTGATTCGGTTTCCTTGTGAAGATCCGCGCGCTAAACCAACACGATCTTTCCTTAATTACTTCTCTAGTCATTCCGTGTCATCATGCTTCTTTGGTTATAATTGATGTATGGTCCGGCGAGGCCCCTATGGTTCGCATGCGGTAGCCGAGACCCTCCACATAGCTCATGGATTACGGTTGTCGAAGGCCCAAGCGTGTGATGGGCCTTCTTCCAAACTTCCTAGCAGGCCCGGATAAGGTTCTTGACAGATTATGAACCGGGCCCTTCTTCGGCTTGGATGGGGCCTATCTTGACGTGGCAGCCATGTCGTAATCGTGTGGTAACAGGTACTTATGTGTGACTTTCCAATGCGAAATTAAAATCAATCTTCTTGTCACTTCTCAAACTGAAATGGAGTTACATATATTGAGGATGCTTTGGTTTTTGTATAAATAAAACAAAAGATACCCAGGCATCTTCAGGTCGAGAGTAAATGTTTTTACCAAGACAAAAAGATACAACAAAAGTAAAGAGATCATCCAAGATAAATGAGTTAGGCCAGTGTCGTTGATTTGATTTATTAATCCGATCAATGGCACTTGATTGTGTAATTGAAATCGGGTATTTTAGAAGGAAAGAGGCAATTCAATCCATGCTGAACGTGGGCTTGATGAAGAAATTGTGGAATTGCGGAGGTCGGAAAATAATATGTTGGCAAGTTGGTGAAATTTACAATCCAATTAGCGAGGGGTGGTGGTAGGGGTGAGGGTAGGGGTGGGGGTGTATTGGAGAAGAAGAGTATTTTTGTTAATTATTTTCTTTCTTTCTTTTTCTCTTAAGTTTGGGATTTTTGTTGCAAATTTTTATTTATGAACAGTGGAATGTTGGTAATGCCCGTATGAAAGAAGAGTGTGGAATGCACGCGAAGAGCTATTGGTTACATGTAATAGAAATGGATGAAAATGACCATTTTTGCTAGCAGAGTTTGAAATAGGGACGCTATTGTCAAAAATGAAAGAATGTCCTCAATCTACAGTAAGTGCAAAAAGTCGGGACCATTTGTACAAAAAAAGTCTTATAGTAAGGATATATATTTGTTTGTATTTCCAATTCCGTGTAATCTAACGCGCCAACAATAATTGAAATAGAATTGTGATTTGATTTTGAGTCAAGAATGGAGGAATATATAACCTGAAAGAGACGTTTATGGCATCTCAGTTGATTCACTGAAGAAGAAAAAGAAAACAGATGCACTTGCACATGCAAATTGCATATTGGACGGGGTTAATTTATAATTCAAAGACAAATGCGTCTCTCTCCTATCACATCAATATTCATCCTTTCTTGCTTCCTGTGCAAACCGCGTTAAATCCCCTGGCCGTTTCCCAAAAATCAAACTTAAACCGCTTTCCCATCATCTTACCATTTAGAGCGGTTAGATAGAGTCAAATATCATTTTATTTTACATATTTTGTAGTATTTATATTTTTTATTTATATATTTTGTAAAATTTACAAAAAATTTACCAAATATAGACGAAGTAGCTTGTTTAACTAAGCTTAAATTATAATTTAAATTGATTAATTTTTTAACTATATATGTCGAATACGTGCGTAGTGTGGTGGGCCCCTTCCCTTCATCACCCATGTTTGATTTTGGACCCACCTCACGCGGTTACCTAAGGTATCTTATACCACATTGTTTTTGTCTTCCACTTGATTTCTCCTAATCATCTAACCCTGTCTCACAATTAGCTGTAAACAAACGCCATTAACTGTCTGTATTCAGCTGTACAAAATCTCTTTCTGGTTTTTGTTTGTTCAAGAAAGACCACATTACTAGTTACGTCAATGTAATTGACCTTCATTGAAAAAATTAATTTTGTTTTGTAAATGTACAAATAAGTCTGTTGTGCATCTCGTGTTTACTTAATGAAATTCATATAAAAAAAATTAGGTTTAATATATTGACACAACATTTTTTTATAAATGCACTATATTCTAATTGTAAGAAAAGTCAATGACCTTTACTCATTATCACATTTATGTCATCAACTTTTTTTCATCGCATTCTTATCATCAATATTTTATTAATTAGCATATCTTATTCTTGATGACAGTTTTCATCCAAAAATTTCTTAATGAATGAGTAAAAGGACTTATTTGTCCCTCGTATTTTTAAATAAATAAATAAATATAAAATTACAACAAAATATTTGTCCTTCGTTTTAGGATATGCTAATAGAATTATCATATGGAAACCTCTCGTTAGGGATAAGATGTATTAGTTAATGGAAGATGATGATAAATATTTTTCTCATCCTTCAAGCACGACTGTGACAGTGGTGGAGATCTGCTAAAAATGGCGAGGCTTTTTTCCTCCGTGTCCACTCCGGTGTGATAATCACTATATGATTAAAACATACGTGCAGAATAGCAATATAGAGTGTATAAAAGTTGTGTCTTCTGTTTTTATCTGAGGGGTTGACCTCTATTTATAGAGGTGGCATGCAGTTATTGATGACGGGTGTTCTTTTATCTCTCTCATTTGATGACGGGTGTCCCTTCATCTCCCTCATTATAAAGAATTAATAAGAGATGTTTAATCTTCTCAATTGCTTGTGTTTCATCTTCCCAATTGTCGATGGTAACTGTCATTTTATGGGTCACCTGTCTGGCTGGCCTAATGGCAGTTGGGTCATTGTTATCTATCTGTCAGAGAGGAGCTTATGATAACATCGAGGCGGACGAGTCAGTGAGGCGGGCGTGTCAAGACGTGCCACTATTGACAGACAACATATAAGACCTGTCATTATTTCTATCATCATAAGCCCCTCTACTTTTCATAGAATGTGTCATCAATAGAAAGTAGAAATAATCTACCACACTTGTTTTTCAGACAGAGGCTCATCACCTTGATTTTTAGATAGAGGCTCATTCCCTTATTTTTTAGACAGAGGCTCATCGCCTTAATTTTTAAACATAGGCTCATCACCTTGTTTTTCAGAGAGAGGCTCATTGTTTTGATTTTTAAACAGAGGTATATCACATTGTTTTTCAGACAGAGGCTCGTCGCCTTGACTTTTAAACATAGGCTCATCGCCTTGTTTTTCAATACAAAGGCTCATCGCCTTGATGATAAATATAGGCTCATCGCTTTAATTTTTAAATAGAGGCTATCGCCTTGATTTTTAAATATAGACTCATCGCCTTGTTTTTCAATAGAGGCTACCGCCTTGATTTTTATATAGAAGCTATCACTTTGATTTTTAAACATAGGCTCATCGCCTTGTTTTTCAATAAAGGCTACCGCCTTGATGACTACAGCAGACATCTGTAGATCTTTAATTCTCAGTGTGGTTCTATTAAACCGGGCAATGAAATTTTTCAGCAGTTCATCCTTATCCTGGGTCAATTGCATCCGACTAATGGCAGTTTTCTTAGCACATTTGCTGTGGGCAAAGTATGCAGCAAAATACTTAGAAAAATCGTTAAATGTATGGATCGATTTTTGGGGAAGGGTGGCTACCCAGTCCCTAGCCTCCCGTCTAAGTGTTGGCAGGAAAGTCCTGATCCTCATCAAGTCGACAAAAGCCCTAAGGTGATCGACATGATCAGAGGATCCGTCGTACTTATCTATCTTTGGCTGTTTGAAGTCTCGTGGCAAGGGGACTGCCATCACTTCTAGAGAAAAAAGATCTTCTTCCAACACCATAGACTGTTGCCTACTACTTTTGTTAGACATAACCTCAGCTATTTTGTGACCCGTCATGTCTTCTAATCATTGTTCAGGCATAACACTGGTGTTCCAACCACCGTAGGCGTGGGCATCCATGACGGTTGCCCCCAATGTGGATTTGGACAAGATGTCAATGAATAGAAGTAGGGTGCGGAAGGTGGAGCCAAAAAAACTGGAGCCAGCTTTGGAGCTGCCGTTGGCAATGTTTCCATTGATGGAAAGTTAGGAGCCTGGGAGGAGCCCCTAGCAATGAGGGCCCTACTGGTGGAGGGCTAGGACTCTGGGGCGGAGCCCCGGTGGTAATGATCCTACCGGCGTAAAGCTAGTACCATGTGGTGGCTGAGAAACCCCAGCGTTCTGATCCTGGAGTAGAGCCGTTAAGGTTGCCATCTGAGCTTGCAGTTCCGTAAGTTGAGCGGCAGAGGCAAATTCTTGCTGTGGGTAGTTAGTGGCAGCATTGGACTTTGTGTCAACATCCCTGACAGGGGCTGGGGAAGCGGTTACATTTTTAGCTCTTCTAGTTCGAGCCATAAATTTTTGTGCGAATTTTTCATAGACGGCGCCAAATGATGATAAATATTTTTCTCCTCCTTCGAGCATGGTTGTGACAGAGGTGGAGACCTACAAAAGATGGTGGGATTTTTTTCTCCCATGTCCACTCCTGTGTGATAATCAGTATATGATTAAAACATATGTGCAGAATAGCAATATGGAGTGTATAAGATTTGTGTGTTCTGTTTTTACCTAGGGGTTGGCCTCTATTTATAAGGATGGCCTGCAGTTATTGATGACGGGTGTCCCTTCATCTCCCTCATTATTAGGAGTTAATGAGTGATATTTAATCTTCTCAATTGCTGGTGTTTCATCTTTCCAATTGTTGATGGTAACTGTCATTTTATAGGTCATCTATCTGACTGGCCTAATAGCAGTTGGGTCATTGTTATCTATCTGTTAGAGACGAGCTTATCATACCAACGGGGCGGGAGAGTCAGTGAGGTAGGCGTGCCAAGACGTGCTACTATTATTTTTATATAACAGTTGTCATTATTCCAATAATCAGAAGGTTAAAGATAAAAATCAAATGAAAAAAATTAAAAATATAAATATGATAATAAATACAAATTAAACACTTTTTAATACAATTAAAACATAGTAAATTTATTAAAACATGTAGTGTTAATAACGTGCTACATGTTTTATATAAACATCTTATAAAACACACATTCTCTCTCTCTCACCCTCTCCCCAAGATGGGGTTAGTTCTGGGCATGTGTACATTGGCGGCATTTGTGTTTACCTTGTACCTAGCATATGCCCATGTTTCCATTTTTAGCAACCATGATAAGATCCATGTGTCTTAACTACCAATTACATACAAAAAACCTTGAGCACATACCATGAGATAAGCAGTTAAGCACCGTGTTACATTGCACGAATTATTAAAGCTGTAAATAACTAAATATATGAATATTTGATTCCTCCCCCTTTTGTCCTGCTTGTCCTCTTTCCACCCTCTGTAGCCTAAATCAATAGCTTGAAAGGCGTTAGAGTATCTTCAAAGCAATTAATGAATTGTAATTTATGTAGCACGAAAGTTAAATTTTTTTTATCTACGTGATATTAATATCTAATAAATGAATATTCAAGTTTAAAATTAGTCTATGATACATTATATGAATTTCTATCTAAATGTCTTTTATTTTCTTAAAATAAAAACAAAATCACATAATCCACATAGAAAATTTAAATTTTGTTGAGTGTCTAATAGAGTTTTTAAATTTATATGGAACTCTAAACAATGTTTATTTTTTCTTTATTACATCAATTTGACTAACTTGCATTAGAGGGTAATTTTTTTAAACACGGTCTATTTGCTTACGTGACACAATGTTTTAAGCAATTTACGGTTGTATTTGGAGATGCTGGATGTGAGATAGCCTTGTTTGGATTGAACTAATTAATAGTATATTCAATGCACTCCGTCCACTGAAATCTACGTAACAGGTAAAATAAACGGACTTTCAGTCCATGTGGCACTACGTTTATTAAATATACGGTCAAATTAAAACATCTCTAATGCACTACGCTGTATTTGTAGTACTGTGACAAAGAAAATAGATTTTGACTTCAATCATGTAACACTATGTCTATTAAATAGGCGGTCTAAAATCCTATTAGAATTGAATGAGTAAGTATACTTGAATTTAGAACATGATATGGATGAGGAGATATTTTTATCACTTTGTTTCTTAACTGATAGAGTTTATCTTCTTAATTGTACGATAACAATGAAAAATTCATAATGTTTATCGTCCACAAAATCAAGAAAAGATATTTATTCAAGCTATGAAAAGAGATTTAACGTCAACTTTAAATACTAAGATTGTCATTTATCTTAAATATTATCTTTTTCCAAACCTAGGATTGACTCGAATCATTAATCAAGGCATATATGTACATAAAGACAAAAATCTTTTTTTTTTTAATTTTTATTGGATTTGTATTAAATCTATATGGGTTGCAATTGATAGCTAATCATCTTTCTTCAAGCGGCTGTCGATCCAGTTGTAATCATGTTTAATTAAATAATGCCGTTTATTTGTCCAATTAGTTCCATTTAAATCATTTAACATCATTTTGAATTTTGTTTGCTTAATTAATAATTAAAAAATGTAGTTCCAAAAAAAAAAAAATTAAATTATTTATTATAATTATTCCCAGTTATATTAGTTGGCTTAATTTCAACATTTTTGAATAAGTAAGTCATGGTCCATATCACATCAAGAATCTATGAGACCAATTGAGCAGCAAATGTCATTTTATTGCAACAAAATTTATTATTCTAATCATGTCATTATGTGAATTGAATTTAGCCAACATTTGATCAAATATGCCCCCTTTTTTGCTTCACCAATTGATGGCAAATAATCATGTCAAGCCAACTGGTATTAATTGATAGATAGATATTTATAATAAGAGAAGGTCAAGACTCAACCCCCCTATTCCCACCTGTGGGACCCATTTTCCAAAACTGGCTGCCAGCAGAAGGCCAAGAAAATACATGACCCTCAACTACATAAACCCACCCCACTCATCCCTCCATTGCCTAGAAAACATTTTGCTACAATAGAAGCTTCAATTGCACTAACAATGACAAGACCACAACAACGATACCGTGGCGTCCGGCAGAGGCATTGGGGCTCTTGGGTGTCTGAAATTCGCCACCCTTTATTGTAAGTGTTTAGTATATTGTCTTAATTTGAAGTATTTTCCCGACAAGTGATACGAAAGTGAACATTGTATGTACGTGGTGTTGGTGCAGAAAGACTAGAATTTGGCTAGGCACGTTTGAGACAGCAGAAGATGCAGCAAGAGCCTATGATGAAGCAGCAAGGCTAATGTGTGGTCCAAGGGCTAGAACTAACTTCCCTTACAATCCCAATGTGTCATATTCATCCTCCAAGCTTCTATCAGCAACATTAAAAACAAAATTGCACAAATGCTACATGGCTTCGCTTCAAATCACCAAACAATCTATGCAACACCCGCAGAAAATTCCTCCGGCCATCGGCATTGCAGAAAATGCTATGGAAAAGAAGCCGGTGGCGACAAGTACTCCACACGAAGAGCCGAATTGGGTTGTTAAGAAGGAAGTACAAGTAGTGAACAACTGCTGCACACAACAGTTGATTAAGCCACTTGAAGAAGACCATATACAACAAATGATTGAAGAACTTCTTGATAATGGATCCGTTGAACTCTTCTCTCTTGTGCCATCCCAGGATATGCAAACTAGCTCCGGCCTAATTGTATAAAATGGGGGCATTTATAATAAGTAATGTTATTTATCACAACTGATGATCATTCTCGATCCCATGCATGTGATGGGTTACCATGAGGATATTCAATATTTAGATAAGACTCAATCAATTGCGATCGACATTCTTACGATCACACATAGATTGGTGATATGATAAATCACATTATTCATATATAATAGCAATTTAAGTACAAAACAAGACTATAATTTCCTATTTTAATTTAGAGAGGTTTTTTTTTTTTTTTTTTTTAAATGTGGCTTAATTAGATAGCAACTCTCTTTTATTTAGCTCTAAAAAATGGCTCCTACTGTCTCCCAGTTTGCTAATTTAACCCCTTTTTGTTCTACTATATATCCACTTCTCTTTATTTGTATTTGTATTAGGATTAAGGTCTATTTCAGTCTTATTATTCTGTTGTAATTAATTCAGAACTTCAACTAGTTAGTTTGTGTGAGAAAATTTATTCTGTAGAAACCATTTCTCATAAAAGTCTGCCACGTGAAATATTGATTGATAAGCAATAGTGAAGTTTGAACTTAACATATCACGCTAAATCATACTCAAAACGGTTAGTAAGAAAGAATTTAATTATTTATCTTTCATGCAATGGGTTAAAAATTATTAGTAGCTCAACTTTAGAGTGAAAACATGAATGTATTCCACATCATATGTTTTGTTAGAAAACAAAAAAAAAAAAAAAAACAATTAGAATTTAACTGAATGATCACAATGGTTTTTTAACCTATGTGCAATTCTTCCTCAATTATCGTGGTCTAACACTTTGACTAGTTGGTGGACCGCCAATCACGGATTGATGATGCAGCAGTTTAGACAGTTCTGGATCTTAATTATTGCAATTTGCAGCAAATATTAAGGTAATTATGGCCAAGTTAATATTAATGGACTTTTGCTCTGTAATTCCAATGATTTGACACCCAATTATCATTCAAGAACCACATCAGATTCTCAAGTTTCTTGTCAACAGAATTTATTATTCAAAGTTGAAAACATGTTTATAAGTGAATATTTAGATAAGTTTAAATTATAATTTAAGTTAGGGTAATTATATTACTACAATATTATTTGTTAAATATACGATATTCTAATTGCAAGAAAAATCTCTAACTATTGGTCACTTTTGCATTTATAACTTTTTTTAGTAAATTTTTATTATCAACTTATTAATTTGCATGTCTTATATTTGTCTTTGATGATGATTTTTGTCCAAAAAGTTAATTAGAAGGGCGTAATTTTTTTTTGCCTATAATAATTTTACATAATTAAAATAAATAACAAATACATAAGTTTGACAAAATATTTTTTCCTCATTTCAATGCACATTAGTAGAATATTTAGACAAAAGTCTTCATTGGAGACAAGATGTGAAAACTAAATGAGAGTTAATGATAAAAAAAATACGATGAAAAAAATTAGAGACATAAGTGTCTAAATATCAAATGTTGAGAGACTTTTATTGCAATTAAAATGTAGTGTGAATAATAAAAAATGTAGTGTGAATATAATTATCTTTTAAGTTAAATTAAATTGGTTTATAATATTTTTTATTTGCATATTTGATCTAAAATTTATAAATATTTAAAAATTAAATTTAACACTATTAAATATACACTAAATTTCCTTACTTGGAAATAGCTGATCGAGAATACGGGCTCGTGCTTTCTCAAATCTAAATTTAAGTCTCAGAGCAAATATGAACAAACAGTATTAGTGAAAGTGTTTATGGATTAGCTACAAGTAGATCTACAACGTTTCCTCAAATTTTCCTTGGATATGAGTATTTCGGGAAACTAAAAACTTTTTGAATTTGGCTATGTTTGAAAACGGCTTCTTTTTCTTTTTCTTTTTCTTTTTCTTTATTGCTGTGGGATTGCCGCTGCAAAAGGCAAAGGACACTGAATGCTATTTGGTGACAGATGATACATTGACTTTCTTGTTTGAAGGACAAAATTTTTAACCATGTTTTTTTTATGTATTTGATTTGTGGATAAAATTATATATTTAGATAATAGTTATTCAAATAATAAATTTATTATTATCTTATTTAATTTAACTATATATAAAAATAGAAAAAATCACTATTAAAATGTCAATTTTTTATAAAAAAGATAATTCTATTCTTATTTTTAATTAAACAATAAATAAATTAAAAAAATGAGGAAGGGGTGGGGGTGGCCGCAGATGCGACTGATGGTGGACGGCAGGTGGCGACGTGAGATGACAATTATCTTAGGATATAGATAGCCAAAAATAGATTTGTTTTATACTATAAAAGGGTTAATTTCACCAACGGTCATTGAAGTTACCTTCAAATTACAAAATGGTCACTGAAGTTCAAAAGTTTCAGTGGTGGTCAATGAAGTTAGAAATCCTTTCACTAATGATCACTCTATTAAATTTCTAATTTAAAATAGTGATGTGGCATGATGATTTGGCATTTATTTATTGCATAGTAGTCCATGTACTTTATATAATATTCATTTTAGTCCATACGTTTCAATTAAGTTCTTCAAAAATTATATCTTAGGTCCTTAATCTTTTATATCTTTACACTTTGCCCCCAAATTTTTAATCATCTTTCAGTTAAGTCCTCCAAAAATTGTATCTTAGGTCCTCCAATTTTTTACATTTTTACACTTTGTTTCTCAGATTTTCAATTATCTTTCAGTTAAGTCCTCTAAAAAATTGCATCTTAGGTCCTTCAACTTTATACGTCTTCAAACTTTGGTCCCTCAAATTCTTGATTTTAGTGGGCAAAATAAGTGTAATTTTAGTGATCAAAATAAGTGCACTTTCAATTAAATCATTGACTTTACACTCGAATTTTCACCTAAACGAGTGAATATGTTTGAATATGTATAAAGTTGAAGGACCTATGATGTAATTTTTGGAGGACTTAACTGAAAGATAATTGAAAATTTGAGGATCACAATGTAAAAATGTAAAAGATTAAAGACCTAAGATACAATTTTGAAGGACTTAATTGAAATATAGAGACTAAAATAAATATTATATAAAGTACATGGACTACCATGCAATAAATAAATGCCACATCACCATTACAAATTAGAAATTTAATGGAGTGACTAGTAGTGAAAGGATTTTTAACTTCAGTGACCACCACTGAAACTTTTGAATTTCAACAACCATTTTATAATTTTAAGGTAACTTCAGTGGCCGTTGATGGAATTAACCCATATTATAAATGGTACGATAGTCCTTAAAAACATTGAGAAAATTTTTATTCGGATAAAAAATTTGTCCTCCTCTTTTCGATGATAAAATTTATCTTTATTTTTTACTTAAATTATTATCCAGATAAAAATTTATTCGGACATCAATTCTATCCAAATAAGATAAAACAAATTTTATTCGTTGTCTTTATCTATTAAACATATACCAAATAGGCCATTATACTCTAATTTATCTACGAATTTCTAAATATGTTTTCCACCCATAACTAATTGATTTAACTAAGCATTTCTTATAAGTGCCTACACTTTCAATTTCCTCTAATTCCTACCCGAACTTCCAATTATGTTTTGCATTCATATATAATTTAGTTTATGCTTGGTAAAACTTTTTGTAGATTATAAGTAATGGGTCCTATAGAATATGTAATTAAAAAGTTGGTAAAAATTGTAAATTTTACAAAATGTGTATATAAAAATGATACTTAACCAACTTATAAACACTTATAAACAATATAACAAACATAACCAATTGTTAACAATTCTAAGAGTTCGGTCTTACATGGTAATTGACTAAATTAACCCTTTTAGCAACATAATAAGTCGCAATATTCCAAACTCTACAAATCACACTTTATATTCTCCAAATGCACATTGTTAATGCATGTAGCCAGTTAATCATTCAAATGAATTTGATTTCATCTCTCTTGCTGTTGAATGGGGTTGTGAGCAACATAAAAATTGACATTTTAGAGCGATTTGGAGCCACCGATTTTTGGAAACTAGCGGGTTATGGCCCAATGGAATTAAAATTGGTGAATGCTAAGAATATTGGTAGCCCATTTATTGCAATCATCCTCATTTTCATTTCTTTAATGTTTTGTTATGGTGTGCCTGTGGAGCCATATTATTTGTTGATGTGAAAGAGGGATTTGTATTGCATTGTACTGAATCATTGCCCTTTAATTGTTAATAACATTGCATTGCTTAGAGGACCATTCTGGCATTCTCCAAGAGCATTCTGCCCCAAATTCAATTTCCAGAACCCTAGGCTTTTTCCTTCTTCAAATCGTGATTCGTAGAGTTTGAGGTAATACGATTTATTATGTTGCTAAAGGAGCTATATGGGATTGGACTTTTAGAGTTGTTAATGACCAGTTAAATTAGAATATTTAAAAGTTCGGTGTATGTATAAGAGAAAATTGAGAGTTTGGTTACTTATAAGAAATGTCTCGTTAAATTAGATATGCATGTGAAACATATTCAGAAGGTCGAACATGAGTTAGAGAAATTAAAAGTTAAAATACCTCTAAAAGACGCAGTTGAAAGTTCAGGCTATACAAATTACAACGGAAACAAAATAGGTAGATATATGGTTTCCGACTTTTTGAATTGTCTTGTGCCAACAAAGAATTCTACTTTACAACTGTTCAAATGGTAGAAAATTTCAGGTCAATATTTGTTGATTGGTGTTCAAAGTGCAAATCATGAAAAAAAAATTTGATGATTAATATTCCCTGTACATTGTTTTTACTTTGCCATATATTTAGGAAAGTGTCTAAATTAGGATATGTTTGATTTTACATAAAATTTTGTTAAAAAATTGAAATCAAAGTCAATAATTAATTTTAATCACACATTCTATAGAACTTACAATTTTATCAACTTTTCAACTATACATTCAATTAACTTTTATTATATTTAGGAATTTTGGCGCAAATGGTCCTTAACGTATGCCCTTAGTATATTTTTGATCCATAACCTTTCATTTTTGGCTAGAAGATCCCTAACCTATGCTATTGGGTGGAAAAGTGGTCCCTATAGACATATTCCGTCCAAATGAGCCATTAATTGAGTGAGTGTAGTGCAATCTCCTTAATTTTGTCTTTACCTGCAGGGTAAAATCGTCAAATCATTTTTTTTCTTTTTTCTTTTTTTCCCATTTTAATCTTCATATTACCCTCTTCCATTCTATATTTTGGAAAAAAAAAAAATCAACGCACAGAAGACTTCCACTTCCACTTCCACTTCCACTTCCATTCATAATTTTTGAAGTTTGTTTTGCCAAAGAATATGAGTGATTCTTGGAAGATTTGATTTTTAAGTTTTATGTACGGAGTTGGAAGATTTGGTTTTGGGTTCTTGGAATATTTGGTTTTTGGGTTTTATGTGTGGAGTTGAAAGATTTGGTTTTTGATTTTTTTTTCCCATTTTAATCTTCATATTACCCTCTTCCATTCCATGTTTTGAAAAAAAAAAAAAAAAAAATTCTCAACGCACAGAAGGCTTCCACTTCTACTTCCACTTCTACTTCCATTCATAATTTTTGAAGTTTGTTTTGTCAAAGAAAATGGGTGATTCTTGGAAGATTTGATTTTTGGATTTTATGTGCGGAGTTGGAAGATTTGGTTTTTAGGTTTTTGGAAGATTTGGTTTTTAGGTTCTTGGAAGATTTGATTTTAGAGTTTTATATGGAGAGTTGTAAGATTTGGTTTTTGAATTTTTTGGGTTCTCTGGTAACATGTTGTAATGTGTATTGTAGTTGTTGGATGCAGAGGCGGATCTAGAGTTGAAGTTCACTTTAGGGGCGGACGTTGACCGGTCAACGGTCAAATATTGACTGACGACCACCAACGACCGATGCTTGTGAAAAAATAATGTGAAAATATTTTTAATAAATACGTAACTTATCAAGCAACAAGAAAATCATATAATAGTGAAATATAATTCGATACAAACCGTAATAATGCTAAAAAATGTTTAGTACAACTCTAATTTCAATTTGTGAAACTAGATAACTACATTCTTCGAGGTCGCATAGTCTGAAATCGTTTCAAGATCGACTCATTCTCTATTTCTTTGAATATCCACCGCTTTGTGTAAACAACTAAGTTATCGTTCAACCAAACATCACACATTTTGTTGCGCAAATCATTCTTAATAAGATTCATAGCAGAGAATGCCCTTTCAACATTCGCAGTTACCACAGGTAGAGTCAAAACCAATGTGATGAGCCTATAAACCAATGGAAAATAACAATGACATCCTGTTGGAACAAGTCTCTCAGTGATACAAGTTATGCTATTGAGATCAGCATATGTCGCATCACTTATAACAAGCATAAGGAACTTATCCAATTGAGGTCTGAGTAACATGATGTCCTCAGTAGTGAAGTCTATAGGATAGAGCTGAGCTAAACGTGTTGACCTATGGTTAACTTTAAACTTTAATGTTTTGATTATAACAAACAAATTGGTTATGTTTTCTAACAATCTATTTTCAAGCAAAATTCAAAGCGCTACAAATCGAACTCTCATTCAATGACAAGTTCAAAGTCAAAATCAATACAAGAGTTCAAGCATCTCAAGATCTATCGAAATTCAAGATTCGAAGATCAAGATTGAAGAATAGATTTTTAGATAAAATTGTAAAGGTATTAACTCTTTAATCCACAGCAATTAAATGAACGAAAGCTCAAAAATATTTCTTATCACTTGTATAAAAATAGTTTGATCAAAGCCAAAATTAAATGTTCAAAACTGTGGAAACGGACAATCCGTTTGGTAAAACCGGTTGATCCGGTCGACCGTTTGACTTGAACCGGTCGACCGTTTGAACGTCTTTTTTCAAAAAGTGTCCGTTCTGATTTTTTGCAGTTCAACGATTAGTTCTGACCAATCTGACCGGTCGACCGTTTGGTCATCCATTTGGTCAGAAAGTGACGAAAATTCATCTCTAAAATACCACTTCATTTATTATCATTCAACAACACTTACAAAAGCATTTATAGAGAGAATCATATTGAAAAACTTCATTCAAAACTTCATTGCATTTATATCTTCAATATCTCTATTTGAAAAACTTTGTTTGATTAAATCAAACTTTTGGTTCATCTTTCTCAACAAAGTTTTCTTCTAACACTTGAGCTTTCCTCATCCATTGCTATTCATTAAAGTGTTAGTCTCTCTTAGAACTAAACTTGTATCTATCATTCATCTAGAAAGAAATACTCAAATCAATCTCTTTATATATTTGGGTCATATTGAGGTCCCTTGAAAAGCTCAATATTGTATAAGGATCGGTGCTCCTTGTTTGTAAGTCACCGGATACATTGTAAGGGTTTGGATTGCACCATAAGTCAACCAAAATAGTGGAAAGGCCGTGCTCGTGTTGGAGAGCTTGGTAACGGAGGACGTAGATCATTGGTTGGACGAACCTCCATAAAAATCGTTTGCACTCTCTCTTCTCTTTTATTTACTTATATTTTTGTGAATCAATTTTTATTCCTTAAATATCATTTTTGAGAATATTTTTCAAAAAGTTTGAGAAAACCAATTCACCCCCATCTTGGTTAGTTATTCTTGGGCTATCAATTGGTATCAGAGCAAGGTGCTCATTTTTTTGAAGATTACACAATCTTGAGTAATAGCTAACCAAAATTTTCAAAACCTTGAGGGTCACTCTACAAATCGTCATCCCTTCTTTAATGGCTCCCACTACAATTATTGGAAAACTAGAATGATGATTTATATTCAATCAATTGATTATAACATTTGAGAAGTTATCGAGTTTGGTCCATATGTGCCTACAAAAATTATCAAAGTTGATGATAAACCGGACCAAACTATTTCTAAGCCTAGAGAAGAATATGATGAAGAGGATAAAAGAAAATAGTCTTTGAATGCTAGAGCCAAAAATTTACTTTATTGTGCTTTAGACAAAAATGAGTTTAATCGTATTAGCACATGTGATTCCGCATATGATATTTGGCATGCATTAGAGATAACTCACTTAAGTACCAACAAGGTTAAAGAAACTAAAATAAATCTTTTGACAAAAGATTTCGAAAATTTCTTTATGAAACAAGATGAACCTATTGTTGATATGATTACTCGTTTCACCGATATTATTAATAGTCTTAAGGGCTTTGATCAAAAGTTTACTAACGGTGAATTTGTGAGCAAAATGCTTAGGTCTTTATCGGAAGATTGGAACTCCTTGAGGATGTTGATAGAAAATACAAAAGATATCAACACTTATCCATTGAAGGAGCTATATGGAACATTGATGACGTATGAGCTCAACAATGCCGAAACAAAGGAGAAAACAAAGAGAAGCAAAGAAGAGATGAAGGAGCTTCCCAAGAAGCAAATTGCTTTGAAATCAACAAATGATGAAGGATCCTCCAACACAAACATGAGTGATGAAGAACTTGATGACTTAGTTCTTCTTGTCAAGAAATGGAGAGAATTTTGAAACAATAGGCAATTTCAAAAGAAAGAAGACAAAAGTGAAGAAAAGAACAAAAAGATTATATGCTATGATTGTGACAAACCCGGTCACAAGAGGACCGAATGCCCAAACAAGAAGAAGTTCATCAAAAAGAAAGCACTTCAAGCTACATGAGATGATAGTGATGAAGATGATCAAGAAGAAGATGAAATTCAAGAGGAAATCGCTAATATGTGCTTCATGGCTATTGAGGATGAGGTAAGTACAAATAACAATGACTCTTACATTGACTTATCTACCTCTTATGATGAAATTCTTGAACAATTTGAGAAACTTATGTCAAAATACTCCATTCTTAACAATAAACACTCTTTGTTGAAAAATGTAGTCAAGAAATTTTTTATTGCTCAAAAGGACTTTGAAAAAAAAAAAGATGATCATAAGTCCTTAATTAAAGAAAATGTTTTATTAAAAGAAAAAGTGGTTGATTTAACAAGCATTGTTCACAAATTTACCCAATGAAAGAAAAATTTTGAATTAATACTTGGTGAGCAAAAATGTGTGTTTAACAAATGGTGAATTAGATATAAACCTCTCTTGAAACAAAAATCCCTTGAAACAATTTTTGTAAAATCATCCAATTTTTCTCAACAAAACATCACATGTAGTTTTTGCAAGAAAGATGGTTATGTTGCTTATAATTGTTTAACTAAAAAGAAACTATACTTTGAAAGGAAACACAAGTGGATAAAAGAATCCACAAGCACTAACTATCAAGGACCCAAACTTATGTAGGTACCAAAAATAAAAAATTAAAATTATTTTTGTAGGTACCACAAAAAGTCAAGAGCAATTGGTTCTTGGATAGTGGTTGTTCGAAACACATGACGGGGGATCGATCATTACTATCAAATTTCAAAAGAAGAGATGGAGGTCATGTGACTTTTGGAGACAATGCCAAAGGAAAAATCATAGGCATTGGAAATATTGGTAATCGTTCTTCTCCCTCCATTGAAAATGTTTTATTAGTTGATAACCTCAAACATAACTTACTTAGTATAAGTCAATTATGTGATAAAGGTTATCTCATTAAATTTGATTCTTCCAATTGCCTCATTGAAGATGCTATATCTAAAGAGGTATTGTTCATGGGGAGCCAAAGTAAAGATGATTACATCATATCTATTGAATTTGAACTTAAAAAGGAAATAAAATGTCTTTCAAGTATAAAGGATGATTCTTGGTTATGGCATAGGAGATTATGTCATGTTAGCATGGACTTACTTTCAAAAATCTCCAAAAATAACTTTGTAAAAGGGTTGCCAAATATAAAGTTTGAAAAAGATAAAATTTGTGATGCTTGTCAATTTGAAAACAAGTAAAGAGTTCTTTCAAACTTAAACAACACTCTTCTACTTCAAGACCTTTACAACTTCTCCACATGGACTTATTTGGACCTTCTAGAACCGCTAGTTTAAGTAGAAAACATTATGCATTTGTTAGTGTTGATGATTTTTCAAGATTTACTTGGGTCATTTTCTTGAATTTAAAAGATGAAGCTTTAAATACTTTTAAACATTTTTACAAAAGAGTCCAAAATGAAAAAGGATACACCATTACCACAATTAGGATTAATCATGGTGGAGAGTTTGAAAACATAGCTTTTGATGAGTTTTGTAAATCAAATGGATATGAACATAATTTCTCGGCTCCTAGAACTTCTCAACAAAATGGTATAGTAGAAAGAAAGAATCGAACATTGCAAGAAATGGCTCGAACCATGTTGAATGAAAACAATTTACCAAAATACTTTTGGGCCGAAGCCGTAAACACTTCATGTTATATTTTAAATAGAGTTTTGGTGAGTCGAAAAAAAACCAAAACTCCATATGAGCTTTGAAAAATAGAATTCCAAATATCGGATATTTTAAAGTTTTTGGTTGCAAGTGCTTTATTTTAAACACAAAAGAAAATTTGGAAAAATTTGATCCAAAATCCGATATTGGAATTTTTCTTGGATATTCATCTACTAGTAAAGCTTTTAGAGTTTTGAACAAAAGAACTTTAGTAGTTGAAGAATCTATACATGTCGTTTTTGATGAAACTAACTCCTCTATACAAGAAAAAGTTATTGATGATGAAGATTTGAAAATCCCATTTGAACAACTAAGTGTTCAAAATCAAGACAAAAGAAATCCAAATAACATTGAAAGTCAACATGAGGAGGAAACAAGTATGCAACAAAATAAAGAAGAACCTCATGAAGATCTCAACACTTCATCATTACCAAAAGAATGGAGGTTTGTCCCATCTCACCCAAAAGATCTCATCATTGGTGATCCATCAAAAGGGGTAAGCATAAGAAATTCTTCTAGAAATTTTGATAACAATTGTGCATTTCTTTCACAAATTGAGCCAAAGAACTTTAAAGAAGCCGAGTTTGATGAATTTTGGATTCTAGCTATGCAAGATGAACTAAATCAATTTGAAAGAAATCATGTTTAGGATTTAGTTGCTAGACCAAATTCACAAACCGTAATTGGCACAAAAATGGGTTTTTCAAAACAAACGAGATGAAAATGGTATAATTGTGCGTAACAAAGCTAGATTAGTGGCTCAAAGTTACAATCAAGAAGAAGGCATTGATTTCGAAGAAACTTTTACCCCGGTTGCTAGATTAGAATTAATTCGTATACTTCTTGCTTTTGCTTGTCATAAGAATTTTACTTTATTTCAAATGGATGTCAAAAGTGCATTCTTGAATGGAGTCATTCAAGAAGAAGTTTTTGTTGAGTAACCACCCGGTTTTAAAAATCATAAGTATCCGGATAAAGTTTTCAAACTTAGAAAAGCTCTTTACGGTTTAAAACAAGCTCCTAGAGCATGGTATGAGAGATTGAGTAAATTTCTCTTATCAAATGGTTTTTAATGGGTAAAGCGGATACTACATTATTTATAAAACCAAAAAGAATGATATGATAGTTGTTTAAATTTATGTTGATGATATCATTTTTGGTGCTACTAACATTTTCCTATGTGAAGAATTTTCTAAGTGCATGAGTAGGGAATTTGAGATGAGCATGATGGGTGAACTCAAGTTCTTTCTTGGTCTTCAAATCAAACAAACTAATGATGGAATATTCATTCGTCAAACCAAGTATATCTTGGATATGCTCAAAAAGTTTGAAATTGAAGAGTTGAAGCCAATGAACACTCCAATGAGCTCATCAATCAAACTCGATAAAGACGAGCAAGGTATTTCCGTTGATGTAACAAAATATCGAGGTATGATCGGATCCCTTCTTTATTTAACCACTAGTAGACCCGATATTATGTTTAGTGTATGCTTATGTGCTAGATATCAATCTAATCCTAAGAATTCTCATCTTAGTGCCGTAAAATGCATTTTCCGTTATCTTAGTGGAACTAGATCTTTAGGTCTTTGGCTCATTTTGATTTACTTAGTTATTCGGATGCCGATTGGGCCGGTTGCACAATTGATCGTAAAAGTACTAGTGGAACGTGCCATTTTCTAGGCTTTGCTTTAGTTTCATGGTTTAGTAAGAAGCAAAATTTTGCTGCCTTGTCAACCTCCGAAGCCGAGTATATCTCCGCCGCTAGTTGTTGTGCTCAAATCCTATAGATGAAGCAAACTCTAAATGATTATCACATTTCATTTGACAAAGTTCCTATTATGTGTGATAATACTAGTGTGATCAACTTATCTAAAAATCCCGTTTTGCATTCTCGTACCAAGCACATCGAGATTAGACATCACTTTCTACGAGACCATACACAAAAGAGAGATATAAATTTAGAGTTTGTAAACACCGAAAAACAATTGGCCGATATTCTCACAAAACCATTAGCTCTTGAAAGATTTTCATACATACGACGAAGTTTAGGTATAATTGATGAATGTGAATTATGTGGCTAAATCTTTATGTTTCCTATGATTGATTGCATTTTATATGACAAAATGTTTTAAAATCATTTGTCAAAGGACCAAATCAATGATTTTGGTACAATTTGTGAAAATCTGCCCAACCGGACGACCGTTATTCAATACGGACGTCCGTTTGAGGTTAAACGGATGACCAAACTGATCATCCGGTTTATCATCCGTCTAAGCAGAGACTTTTGCCAAAATTGAAAAGTTTAACCGGTTGACCGTTTCATTTTAACGGACGTCCGTATGATTTTACACGAACGACCGCATATCATCTGTCTGATCATCCGTCTGAACAGAGAGTTTGAACATCAAAATTTCAGTCCAAACGGTCGACCGTCTTAGTGTTCCGGTCGTCCGTCTTAGCGGAAATCAGGGTTTTAAATTGGAAATTTTTCAAATTTCTTTATTCCAACTTCGCGCGAGCTCACATTTTTCACTCCCAATCTCTTCCCATTCATCAAATCTCTCTAACATTCTTTAAATTAGTGCTAAAAATCAAAAACCCATATCAAATCCACGCTCAAAACTGCAAAATCCCCAAATTTTATCCACGGATTCGTGAAAATCCACCCAAACGGACGAACTCTAACCCTAGATTCAAATCATCCGTTTCAACACAATGCCTCGGGTTAAAATAGCTGCCAAGCGTCCTAGGAGGGAAAGGCAACCTTCTCCACCATCCTCCTCCTCTGAAGAGAACCCTCAATCCAAACGAATCGATGGGTGTCCCGTCCTCATGGGTAAGAATGTCGATCTTGCTTCTTTCACACACGATGCACCATCATTCAACATAGAAAATCTTTTTATGGGTATGGGGTGTGTTCCTCTTCTTACTCTCAATGATAATGTCTACCCCCCCATTGTCAAAGAATTTTACAAAAATATGATTTATTCTCCGAGGTCGGGTATTTCATCCTTTGTTCGGAACAAACGAATTAAGATCACTCAAGATCTTATTCGTTCAATTCTTCATCTTGAGGATGGTGGTATGCGTCTCTATACCACCAAGACAATTCCTCACACCGCCGAGTATGATCCGGTAGACGCTTGTTGTAACGTCACCGGCAAGCATTTTGAGGCTGCCGTACGTCTTGGCTTAAATCAACTTACTCTTCCATGTCGTGTCCTCCATAACATCATCGCCCACATAATTGTCCCTTGAAAAGGTCATTTGGATGAAGTTAACCATTTTGATGTTTTTGTGCTCGACTCTATCATCCGGGGGCGTAAGCTCGACTTTCCTTACATAATGATCCAACACATGCACTGCGTTCTTAGCGGCACTAGAGCTAAGGCGCTTCCCTATGGAATGATTCTTACCAAATTTTTTCAACACTTTGACATTTCATTCCGTGATACGGTCGCCCTTATTCCAAAAGCCACCGATACCATCAATGTCCTTACTCTCAAACGAATGAAGATTTTCAAAGAAAACGGACAATCGTGGCAAGGTCAAAAGGGTTTGACGATGAGTCGGGACCCTCCACTCTACCCTTCGAAGGTGAAGATATTCAAGAAGACGAAGATGCTCCTCCTCCGTCCCTACCGCAACAAAGATCACAAAGGCCGTCATCCTCCACCTCCGGCCACAACGAGGACCAATTTACTTTACTACATGGACGGATCGACTCACTTTCCTCTTCGGTCGAGAGTCTACACCATACCGTGGGGACTCTCCAACATTCGGTTGACGGCATGACTTCATTGCTCCGAGATCTTCATTCCCGTCTTGATGCCGTGCTTCCCCCGCATCCGCCACCGGAGACCTAGCCTATTTTCTTTGTTTTCTATTGTTTTGTTGTTTTTGTATCTATGTTTTTGCAAACTATCCTATGTTGTAGCTTTCATTTATGTATCTTAGAACTATGCTTGTTTTTAAATTTTCATTTTATCAATGAATGGCATATTTTGTTTCATTTAGGGGGAATATATTTTAAACCTTAATGTTTTGCCTTTGCCTTTTTGTTTATGCCAAAAGGGGGAAAATAAATATAAATATGTGATGTGAGATGAATTTGGAAAATAAGTGAGATGAATTTGGAAAATATGTGATGTGTATGTAGAATTTGCAATGTGATGTGATGAAATTGGCAAATCAAATGAAATTGATATCATGTAATACAAATTCATCAAATCATGTTTACTTGAAAAAGAAATGAGGAATATACATGATTAATTCTATTTCATTATTCTATATTCTCACATTTTTTGTCATAATCAAAAAGGGAGAAATTGTTGACCTATGGTTAACTTTAAACCTTAATATTTTGATTATAACAAACAAATTGGTTATGTTTTCTAACAATCTATTTTCAAGCAAAATTCAAAGCGCTACAAATCGAACTCTCATGCAATGACAAGTTCAAATTCAAAATCAATACAAGAGTTCAAGCATCTCAAGATCCGCCGAAATTCAAGATTCGAAAATCAAGATTGAAGAATAGATTTTTAGATAAAATTGTAAAGGTATTAACTCTTTAATCCTCAGCAATTAAATGAACGAAAACTCAAAAATATTTCTTATCACTTGTATAAAAATAGTTTGATCAAAGCCAAAAATCAAATTTTCAAAACTGTGGAAACGGACAATCCGTTTGGTAAAACCGGTTGATCCGGTCGACCGTTTGACTTGAACCCGTCGACCGTTTCAACGTCTTTTTTTAAAAAGTGTCCGTTCTAATTTTTTGCAGTTCAACGGCTAGTTCTGACCAATTTGACCGGTCGACCGTTTAGTCATCCGTTTGGTCAGAAAGTGACGAAAATTCATCTCTATAAATACCACTTCATTTATTATCATTCAACAACACTTACAAGAGCATTTATAGAAAGAATCATATTGAAAAACTTCATTCAAAACTTCATTGCATTTATATCTTCAATATCTCTATTTGAAAAACTTTGTTTGATTAAATCAAACTTTTGGTTCATCTTTCTCAACAAAATTTTCTTCTAACACTTGAACTTTCCTCATCCATTGCTATTCATTAAAGTGTTAGTCTCTCTTAGAACTAAACTTGTATCTATCATTCATCTAGAGAGAAATACTCAAACCAATCTCTTTATATATTTGGGTCATATTGAGGTCCCTTGAAAAGTTCAATATTGTATAAGGATCGGTGCTCCTTGTTTGTAAGTCACCGGATACATTGTAAGAGTTTGGATTGCACCATAAGTCAACCAAAATAGTGGAAAGGCCGTGCTCGTGTTGGAGAGCTTGGTAACGGGGGACGTAGATCATTGGTTGGATCGAACCTCCATAAAAATCGTTTGCACTTTCTCTTCTCTTTTATTTACTTATATTGTGCTTATATTTTTGTGAATCAATTTTTATTCCTTAAATATCATTTTTGAGAATATTTTTCGAAAATTTTGAGAAAACCAATTCACCCCCTCTTGGTTAGTTATTCTTGGGCTATCAAAACGTACTAATTTAGTTGTATCAAAACATGCAAATGAGTTCTTTTGATTGAGGCATGAAATACAAGTAAGGAGCTCGGTGCTAGTCTCTGAAAAACGATCATTCAACTCCTGCAAGATTGAGTCTATGACATGGCAATACAAGTCAACATAAAAACGATGATGATAAGTCACCTGATGAGTTCCGCGTCTAAGTCGACCTTTCTTCACTACAATATCCTCCAAGTTGGGCACTACAATCTCTCTACCAATACAAAACTCAATTACCCTGCTCAACAAATTATCCCAACTATTGTCCCTCATATTTTGCAATGAATCCCTGCACAAACTCAATAATCTCATAGCATTTTCAATGTCCTGATCTTTCTTCTATAAGGCTTGAGAAAGATCATCTGTCACTGCAAGAATTTTGAACATAAAATGTAGACAAAACACAAACTTAAAGTCTTGCATAATACTCAGTTGTCTTCCCGCCATTCCTTTCAAATCTAAACTTATGCCATCATCTGCTATATTCTCAAGCACATCAATTATGTTATTAAACATACCAATAAAATAGGTAATTGTGAGTAGATGTGAACTCCATCTGGTATCACCCGGTCGGGCAAAACTCATGTCTTGAAACTTGCCACTACCACTGCAAAGTTCTTCCGTATCGAGCTTTGCGAGAATCTCAGAGTGGTAGCTTGCTCTGAGAGCATCAACACGCTTACACGAAGCACCAACCAAATTCACTATGATACTCAGCATGTTAAACAAATCAGCAAGCACTTCAGTTCTACACACAACAGAAACAAGACATAATTGGAGTTGGTGTGCAAAACAATGAACATATTGTGCACATGGATTCTCTCTTAAAATCAAAGCCTTCAACCCGTTGAACTCACGACATGTTACTAGCTCCATCGTAACATTGCCCTCTAAGCTTAGAAATGCTCGGTCGCGCTTAGAGAAAAGATTTCATCAATTGCATCCTTTAGTGATTGGGCACTAGTATCAGTGATATGAGAGATGGCAAAAAAATGTTCTTTGACAGATTTGGATTTGTCTACCTCAAAACAACTGCCATTTGTTCCTTCACTAAGTTATCATGAGCCTCATCCACTAAGATTGAAAACACAGAATCACCCAACTCTTTCATGATAGCCCTTGTTGTCTCCACAGAGTGCAACAGTTAACCAAATCTTTTTGAATGCTTAGTGCAGTCATTTGGTCATTTCTAGGAGCATTGCCACTCCCTCATTCATCCCTCATATATATATGCGTACCAACTTAGTAACTCAAGAAAATTCTCCTTGTTAAGCGACTTCTCCGACTCATCATGTCCACGAAAAGCCAATCCTTGCATCAAGAAAAATCTGGTAACAGCTAGCACCGCAGTCAATCTAGTCGTGTACCTCTTTTGTTGTTCAGTACTTTGATTTGAAAGTGCAAAAGAAATACTTCGCCTTTAATTCATCAAGTTGTTGCACATTGTGAAAGCATGATGGTGAGCACTAGTAACAAGACCGACATGATCTTTCAAAATTTGTTTGTGTTTCCAATCTCTAAAACCAGTTTTTGTGAATGTTCCTCCACCTCCTTGACCCCCTCTATTGGGTTTGAACAAATGGCAGTGCAAACAAAAAGCGATATCCTTCTCAATGCTATACTCCAACCAATGGAAATCGGCAAACCATTCCTTCCTAAAACACCTCTTATCTTTTCCATAATTGTTTATGGAAAACTATGTACATGTGGTTGACAAGGACCTCTCTCCAAGTAAATCATCATAACCTCGTCTCTAATATTAGGGTCATAGGATTCGATTGGGGGCCGTTTCCCAGGATCATACTCAAGGTCAAGGATATCTACATTGATATCAACTCGAGACTTCTTAGTACCATCATTATCAACAGGTAATGAACTTTGTGAAGGTGTTGAACTCGAAGTATTGATAGCATTAGAAGCAGCACTAGAGCAACTTGTACGGTCCAGCTTCAGGCTTTCTTTGAGATTGAAAAAATATTTTTATGTCTAATGTCTTGTTTGTAGACTGTAAATTAGTCACTCAATGGTTCAAGACTTAAAGTAATCAAATTACGAAAATTATTTCTCAATCAAATTATTCAATCCCAACTCCCAACTCCCAACTCCCAACATAATGTACTAAGCCGGCAAGACAATAATAAAATCAATAGCAACTAGTAATAACAATATAATAATTAGCCGATAAGGCAATAATATAATCAAGAGCAACTATCAACAACAATGTAATAATTAGCCGACAATGCAATAATTTAAACAATAACAACTAGCAACGATAATATAATAATTAGCCGGTAAGGCAACAGTATAATTAATAAGTAAATATAATAATAGAATTTAATAACTAATAAATAATTTAATTAACCATTTAACCTAATAACTAAAATTAATTAACCATTTTTGCCTAATAAGTAATAAATGTGCTGTTGTATTAATTAACTAATTCTACCATTAAACTATTAATTAACAATTTAACCTAATAAAATATAAGTAATAAGCTAATAAGCACAAATACACAAGTACACAACACAATACAAATTCCAAACCTTTCTACTGCACACACAGAAAGATCAAAATGGCAGTGAAGGTGATTGAACTCATTGAAGATGATAAAAAGTAAAAACTAAAACGTAAATACCTTTCTTCAGATTTCAGCCAATCAGCCTTCTGCAGTTTTGCTCTTCGGAATCGACTTGTGCTTCGTCCTTCAGCGGTTCAACTTTAACCATTCACTTTTTCAAGCACTGCTAACTCGCCAGAATCGCCTTCTAAGTTCTACTAGAGTCGACCTTCTTCTTCTCGTTTCGTAGGTTGTTACAAATTTCCATTCTACTGTTCTAGGTTTTTTCTCATCTCTTAATTTTTTTTATTGATCTGATTTTTGGATTTAGATGGGTATTGCTGTATTGGGTCTTTTCTTCAGATTTCAGCCGATTTTGGATTTTTGGATTGGACTGCAAATGGGTGATGGATCAATTTAATTGGGCTGGACCTGAACTACAATTCTTTTTTAAAAAAATTTATTCCAGTCTAATGGATCTGGACTGGGTTGGACTATGCTACAGAACTTAGGCCGGGTTGCGGCCTAAAACATTTTATGCACCATTTTTTTGATGAAATTCCAAAGACGCAGGCGGATGCGAGGTCTCGCCATGTGACCCGTCCGTCCCTAGTTGGATGAATGAATGAAAGTTGTTGGAAATGAAAATTGTTGGAGATTATGCATGGCCCCTAACGTTTCAGATGCATATGTGGTCCCTAACGTTTTCAGTAAATGTGCACAACTGATCCCTAACGTATGTAAAATGGTGCAATATTAGTCCTAAACCTATTGAAAAAGTTGCACCAACATTCCCTCAAACAACATTTGCAGAGAATTTTTCAATTAATTAGTGCCATTTAAACATTTGCAAAATCAGAGAAATTTCCTAAAAAAAAAAAACATAGGAACCACATTTGAGACCTATAAATTATAAGTGTCATTTACACATTTGCAAAACCAGAAACATTATATATGCACACCAGTCCTCATCCAACGCAATCTGTTTTTCTTCTCATTGGGTTCAATTTAAGGTTTTACAATGATTGAATGAGGTTTTTCTCGCGTTTCAATGTGGTAAGAGTTTTTTTCTTCAAAGTTCTCAGACCATGTGTACCTTAGTGTATCTAACTTGCTATTGTTACGCACTTTGTTATTGTTGATTTTTTAATATAATTTGCATGTTAAGGTAATTTATTGCTTTTGCTATAATGGATGTCATATAAAGTTCAATACACATACGTTATGTGATTTAAAAATAAATGAATCATGATTATTTCTCTTTAGTAACATGAGTGTTACTATATGCTTTTCGATACATGTTGTATTGACAGGGGCGGAGCTAGAAAAAAAATTTTGGGTGGGTAAAAATTAAGTAGCAAAAAAAAATTGAAATAATATATTACTAATGAAAATTTTTCGATACATTTCTACGTATTTTCATACTTTGAAAACGTTGCATAATTACATCATTATCAATTTCATGAAATATATCATTATCAAGATATACAATCAAACCGCAACTCAACCATTGATCTCCAATTCAATTGTGAGTTGAGTCTTAACAAGATTCATTGCAAAAAATACTCTATCTACCGAAGTAGTAACTGGAAAAATTAAAGTCAATCTCACAAGACTATAAAATAATGGATAAACTTTTTTTTGTTGTCACAATTAACTTTTGTGCAAGATCACTAAGACCTTAATCCTCCAAAATCTAGATCAGTACGCATATCAATAATATATATTTCAAGTTATTCATCCAATGCCAAGAGATTTGTTGGTATAAAATTTTCGGGATAATACTCACCAAGTCTTATTAATTTGTTCTTGTTAAAAGTAGAAAATAAATCATGTGGACACAAACATGTTACATGAAGGCATAAGTCACCATTTACCTTAGAAAAAGATCATTCAACTGTTGAAGTTCCATGTCAATGAAGGCATAAAAACATTCTACATGCAAGTGATGTAAAATTTTCTTTTCTAGAGTGTTACGCCGTGAACGATCTGGAGGTATATACATATCATCCATGTTAGAAACATTAACACTGTACTTTTTAAACAAAGAACAAACATTTTTCAAATAAGATTCTCATCCATTATCCCTCATTGCTTAGAGTTGTTCTTTACAAAGTTTTACTAATCTCATGACTTGGCAATATCTTAATCTTTTATTTGTAATGCCTTTGACAATTCATCTGAAATTTCTAAGATATTTTTCATAAGATGTAGTCTAAAAACAAAGTCAAATGTAGTATCAAGTTCAACAAATTAAGGGCTTCACTTCTTTTTCAAGAGCATGAAACATCAATAGCAATCATTTAAATGACATCAATTGTATTTGAAAACATAAAACATGTTAATCAAGTTAAGCAAAGAAGTATAATCATAGTCTCAACGTGTATCACCAGAACACTTAATGGTAGTTTGTTGATTAATGCTCCGTCTACTTGATATTTCACCGTGATTGAGAACTGAATATATGCTGATGATATCATGGGACTTCGAAGTTGGGTCACCAACTAAAATTAAACTTAGACTTGGAGTCAATTTGGGCTGAAACATGAATTAAATAATTTGGGCGGAAACTTGGGCTTGAGTTATTTGGACTAACTTAGATTCTTGTATTTGGCTTGGGACAATTTTTCAAAATCTTTGCGAGGTCAATTGACCTGTCTCTTGGTGGCTCCGCCCCTATGTATTAAGTAACACATGTTCCTTTATTTTAAAAAGACATGAATCATGGATCTTCCTCTTAGTAACATGTGTGTTACTATATGTGTTTATTATATGTGTTATTGTTTGTTTTTTAATATAATTAACATGTTGAGAAAATTTATTGCATTCGCTAATATGGTTTGTTATATGTACTATATAAAGTTTAATACATATATATTACTTTGTATTAAAAATGCATAAATCATATTTATTCTTCTATAGTAATATGTATGTTATTATGTGTTGCTATATGTGTTATTATATATTTTTGGGTGCATGTTGTATTTAGTAACACATATGTTACTGTGTATTGAAAATGCATGAATCATGATTGTTCTTCTCTTGTAACATGTGTGTTAGTGTATGTGTTACCATGTGATATTTTGTTTGTTACTATATAAAGTTTCAAATTGAGTAACATAACATGTGTACCGTAGTGGTAGTGATAACACATGTGTTATCCTACAAAAAATAAATGTGTTATTCTAATGTAAATTAAGATAACACATGTGTTACTATAATTTAAATTAATGGTGATTGTGCTGGAGCTGCGTGCTGGTGGAGAAAGATGGTGGTGGTGGAAATGTTATTCTAATTCAGTGCTTGTTTGATAGAGTTTAAAAGTAGTTTTTAGGAGATTTTGAAAAGTGGTGGTGTTGGTATAAGATGAGTGATAGTATTGGTAGATGGCAATTGATAATTGTAACATATATGTTGCTAGGGTAAAAATTATTGATTTTAATAAAAATGATGAAGTAACATATATGTTACTCGTGTAAAATGTTGTTTTAAAAAAATTTAAATATAAATCTTAAATGAAAATAATGTATTTTTAAAAAAAAAAACTATAAAAAGAAGATAAATTATAAATTATTGATTTTAACGAAGATAAATAAATAACATATAGTAACAAATATGTTACAAGTGTAAAAATTATTGATTTTAATGAAAATGATTAGGTAACATATACGTTACTCATGTAAAAATGTTGTTTTCAAAAAAAATTGAAATATGAATTTTAAATGAAAATAATGTATTTTCTTAAAAACTATAAAAAGAAGATAAATTATAAATTATTGATTTTAATGAAGACGAGGAAATAATATATAGTAACACATATGTTACATGTGTAAAATATTTTATTTAAATAAAAAATTTGAAATATTGATTTTAAATGAAGCTAATGTATTTTAAAAAATTATAAAATGATATAATTTGTAAAATATTGATTTTAATTAAAATGATGAAGTAACACATATTTAAGTGTAAGAATATTGTTTTTCAAATGAATAAAATTAAAATATTGATTTTATGAAAATAATGTATTTTTAAATAATTATCAAAGAAATTAAATTGTAAAATATAATAATTATTATTATTATTATATTTGATATAGTATAAAATATTATAATTTTAGATAATGAAAAACGAAAATATTAATTTTAAAAAAAATTAATATAATTTTAGACAATGAAAAACTAAAATATAGATTTTAAATGAAAGTAATGTATTTTTTAGTAAATTATAAAATATTGATTTTAATGAAATAATATATTTTTTAAAGAAAACCATGAAAATGAGGTATTTTTAAAAAATAAAAAAAAAAAGTATTTTTCAACTTTTTTTTACAAAAAGTAGGGTCATAGTAGGGCTATTCACAAAACGAGTGATTAATGTCAATGAGGGGAAAAAATAAAAAATAAAAAAATTGCGGACTAGACTAGCTAGGCCCGACTTTGTTCGAGTCGGGGCCAACCCAACCAAAATTCAAGTTATACAGGCCAGCCCTATTTTACCACCTCTAATTTTGACTATATTAACCTCTAAATTATTTATTATAGTTTGTTCTTATAGAACATTATTCTCTCTTTAAGATCTAGATCATAAAAATGTAGACATCCTAAATCAAATTTTTTTTAATTGTAGCTTAAGAAATTTAAAAACTTTATAAGGGAAAACGTATGGACCCGGTGCGCAAATCATCCTTACCTTTCAAATTTTGACAATTACATCCCTTACCTATCCATGTAGTGCCCAAATCATCTTTTTGAACGGAATCCATCCAATATTACGTTAAACCTTTGGAATTTTGGCGCAAATGGTCCCTAATCTTTGTTCTTAGTATGAAATTGGTTCCCAACGTTTATGTTTTGGCAAACAAGTCCATAACCTATGTGTTTTAGTGCGAAATTGGTTCTTATAAGATGAAAAAGACAAATATACCCTTAGTTTTAATTAAAAGAAATTGTATGTGGATTCCAAATCATTACAAAATATGTAAATAAGTCCAATACTTTTATTTTTTATAAAAAAAAATAAAGAAAACTAATGAATTTTTTTTTAATTAACACTTTTGTAATAAACATGTCAAATAAATTTATTATTTTTATTATTAAGTAATAAATATATTATTTAAAACTAAAATTTTTATTTTATTGTTATATAAAAAATAACTTTGTCACAAACTTGATGTTCAAATACTTTTATTTAATTGAGTTAACAAATATTAGAAATCCAACTATATTATTTATATTTTAATTTATCATTTTATTTTCATTCAAAAATAAAACACATAATGTGTAAATTAATTTTTATTAGTATTTTTATGTTAAATAAAAATGTAATAAGATTAGTTCAATGTCATAAAATTATATACGTCATTTTGTTATTTATTTAACTTAATTTTTAAAGTAAAGAGGGAGAAAAATGATTTCTCTTTATTACTTAATAATAAATACTCCATCCGTCCCACAAAGATAGACTCATTTCTTTTTTCACACAGATTAAGAAAACGTATTTAATGTAATTGAAATTATAAATTTTTCACAAACTTTTCCTATTATACTCCCATTTAATATTAGTCATTCATGAATTTAATAAATTTAAATACTTGTTTTGGGTTGATAACAATGTAAATTAAATAAGGGTGTATTAGGAAAATGAAAAATTTAATACACCTTCTATAAAGTAAGTGGCCTATAATTTGGGACAGATAAATAAGAAAAACGTGTCTATCTTTGTGGGACGGAGGGAGTAATAAATTTATTTGACATGTTTATTACTAAAGTGTTAATTAAAAAAAATTCATTAGTTTTTTTTAATTTTTTTATAAAAAATAAAAGTATTGGACTTATTTGCACATTTTGTAATGATTAGGAATCCACATACAATTTCTTTTAATTAAAACTAAGGGTAGATTTGTCTTTTTCATCTCATAAGAACCAATTTCGCACTAAAACACAGGTTATGGACTTGTTTGCCAAAACATAAACTTTAGGAACCAATTCCACACTAAGAACAAAGGTTATGGACCATTTGTGCCAAAATTCCAAAGGTTTAACGGAATATTGGATGGATTCCGTTCAAAATGATGATTTCGGCACTACATGGATAGGTAAGGAATGTAATTGTCAAAATTTGAAAAGTAATGATGATTTGTGCACATGATCCATACGTTAGAAACATTTTTTTTCCAATTTTCCACTTTATAATCATAAATTTGACTAAGGCCGCCATGTGGGAACACCCTATATCTAACAGGCTTATCAATATCATACAGGCTGACTAACACCCTAAATCGGTTTTAGAAATTTTTCTAATTTCTTAGACTCTAAATTAAACCTTGAAATTTAATGTCTTATTTTAATCAAATTAATTAAAGAGATTATTATTCTTTTTGTACTGCAGTGTCTTCAAATTTTCTTGCACTTATTTCTCATAAGCAGTAAGTCTATTACATGATTTTAATCTATTTCTTCACCTTTACTTAATATATATTCTATATTGATGATAAATATTTTTCTCGTCTTGTGAGCACGGCAGCAATAGTGGTGAAGACCTGCAAAAAAGTGGCGGGACTTCTTTCCCCCCTATCCACTCTGGTGTGATAATCAGTTTATAATTAAAACAGTTGTCCAAAATGAGTTGTGTCTTCTGTTTTTATATGGGGGGTTGACCTCTATTTATATGGATGACCTGCAGTTATGGTCTTCAATAGTTATTGATGATGGGTGTCCCTTCATCTCCCTCATTATTAGGAGTTAATGAGGGATATTTCATCTTCCCAATTGCTGGTGTTTCATCTTTTCAATTGTCGATGGTAACTGTCATTATATAGGTCGTCTGTCTGACTAACCTAATGGCAGTTGGGTTATTGTTATCTATCTGTCAGAGACGAGCTTATGATACAAACGAAGCAGGCGAGTCGGTGAGGCGGGCGAGCCAGAACGTGTCACTATTGACAGACAACATATAACAGTTGTCATTATTTCTATCATCATATATGTACTAGAAGATTTTCTTTTGTACTTAATCTAGAAAATAAGTAAAATTGAAATGGTCTTTTGTACTTAATCTAGAAAATAAGTAAATTTCAAATGGTTTGAAATTTTGACGCATGTTTTACGAGGAGAGTATGACTTGTTTGTATTCTATTTTGTTAATATTCTTAAGAGAATTTGGCACAAATAGTCTCTAACATTTGCCCTCGCTACGAAAATCTCTCCTAGCGTTTTGTCTCTTGACACACATCTTTAATCTATGTATTTTGGTGCGCAATTGGTCCTTATTTGATGAAAAGATCAATATGACCTTAATTTTAATAAAGAAAAAAAATTGTAGTTGAGTTCTAAACTTTTTCAAATATATAAATGAATCTAGTACTTTTTTTTATAAAAAATTAAAAGAAATTAACGAAGTTTTTTTTTTAATTAAGAATTTATTAATCAAATTGATAATATATGTAAATTATTTTGAATAATTTTACGAACTATTATGAAATAACTAAAATTTAAACTCATAATTATTATCAAACATGTTAAATAAAATTATTAACTTTTGTATTAAGTATAAGCATTTATTTGATGGTTATAACAAAAAAAATAAAAATAACTTTGTCATAAATTTAATCTTAAAATATTATTTACTTAATTGAACTATTTGTTTATTAACTACAAATATTAGAAATCTAACTCTTATTGTTCATATTTTAATTTAACTTTTTATTATCATTCAAAAATAAACTACATGTAATTTATAAACTTATTTTTATTAGTATTTTTATATTAAATAAAAATATAATATAATTGGTTCAATGTCATAAAATTATAATACGTCATTTTGTTATTTATTTATCTTAATTTTTATTCAAATTTTTCACATCACATAGCAATTACAAATACTTAATTACAATGAAAATTTTAATTGATACGATTATGATGATATTTAGTACGCTAAATTAAATATTATTAAATAAAGGTACAAGACACATTTTACACTTTTTACAAATGTTAAAAATTCTACTGCAATTTTTTCTAATTAAAATTAAGGACATGTTGGTCTTTTTCAACAAATACAGATCAATTACATACCAAAATACATATGTTAGGGACGTCCATGCAAAAAAAACAAAGGTTATGGACCATTTGTACCAAATTTTATATTCTCAAGGTGGACTATTTGATTATTTCTAGGGTTAGTGACCATTTGCGGCAAAAAACAAAGGTTAGGGACCATTTGTGGCAAATAGGCCAAACATCCCGTTGGCTCATCGACTCGAACTCCTTTAAGGACGAGGACGAGCTCTAAGTTTTTTAAGAGTCGAGATTTTTTATTTTAAACTTTTGAAATTGTTTAAAAATTTTACTTCCAAAAAACAAAAAAAAAAAAAAACGAATCGGCTCAACTCGACCCATGATGCGCACGAGCCATGGGTCGAACCTTGCCCGGCTCGGTTGCCAATAGGCCGAACCAAGCCGAGCCACCCCTATTATTTCTAGAAATAATGCGAGTATTTTAAATAATTTATTACATTGCTCATTTTTATGTATTGAGAAATTCATTTTCAAGTATTATCCCAGTTTTGATCTCTTTAGAAAAGTGTTTTACTCTTAAATATGTTGGCGGATTTATTGTGTAAATAACTGGAAACGAGAAAATCGAATGAAAAGATGAAATGTAAGTTGAGACAAGTGTTGAACACTTTGTCCTTAAGTCAAATTTGTCCTGCAACGGTGCCTATGGTTTATGACAATTAACTCCTAAGATACAACGACTTTTGCTTGTGTTTGTAGCACTTCAAAACACAAGCAAAACAAACCAAAATTGGTTTTTGTACTCCAAAGATGAAAATGAAATAGAAACACCAGAAATCATGCAACAAATGTAATGAATTTGGTTCAAGGAATGAGTATATGGGTGGATTGTATTTGCATATGTTTTCTGTATGTTAAAGGACGTCCAGATGAGCCTTTTTATCGTTAATGAAGTGTTGGGAACGAAGATGTGTAGAGCCAAATCGTGCAACACTTCAAAAGGACATGTCTGTTCGCGCTTTTACCCATGCAATCGCATGGTTTTAACATGCTGCGATTGCAAGGTACATTTTTGAAGACAGAATTTAATCCAGGCTAACCATGCGATCGCATGGCTTTGTCTTCTGCGATCGCATGGTAGGACCAAAAACATTCTGCTTAAAAATTAGGTAAGTTGCGATCGCAGTGTAAAATACCCATACGATCGCATGGTAAAAAATTGACCTGATTTTGTCATTTCCCGTAATTTCTCATTCATTCGATATTATTTTCGAGATGCCAAATATACCCTTCAACGCATGTAGAGAAATTTGAATTCTCTTTCGGGGGCGATGCCAAATATACCCTTCAACACAGGTCGAACTCCGTTTCTCCGAAGCGGCGAAGTGGCAAACTATTTTACCTAAACAGATTGGGTCGAGTCTGTATATTTTGTCCGAAGTTGACACGAAGTCACTTTAGTTGTCAATTTCTCGAATTCTTAAACACCAATTTCCAACAATCCCCCACATGAATGGAAATTCATTGATATGCAAAACACGATGCAAATGAAATGCAGACTCTAACAAATTGAGTACATGCGACAAGTTATAACATCAAGATAGGTGGCTTGTGGCTTTGAACCTTCTTTAGTTGAGTACAATCGGATTTACTAGGCTAGTTGGTGAACGCGATGTTTTTGAACCATCCAACCGTTTGTGTAAACCCAAACAATTGTACCAACACCACAACTTATCTAACCAATTCGGTTCTCATGGTTGTGTCCATTTTGGCCCTGAACAACTCTTGGTTTCATAAATGCTCAAAGAGAATTAAGCCTCGAATTCTCGTGAGAAGCGATGTCAGCGATTTATATCCCGCAAGTGGACGGATCGTGGACAAGTAATATAGTGATAAAATAAAGTGTCGAACCCACGAGGACCGAGATATTAATTTAACCAATTAATTTATAACCTAAATTTTAACAATAAAAAAACACAGTTCAATTTT
Organism: Forsythia suspensa; assembly: GCA_023638005.1. Taxonomy (NCBI): domain Eukaryota; kingdom Viridiplantae; phylum Streptophyta; class Magnoliopsida; order Lamiales; family Oleaceae; genus Forsythia; species Forsythia suspensa. The sequence goes on along the minus strand of CM042674.1, from coordinate 28,151,682 downwards.
TGATTCTTAAGATTCTAAACTAAATTAACTATTTTGATTAAATTGAAAATAACAATAAGTAACTTAAAAAGGTAAGAACGAAATCAAGATCTACTAACTCTAGGATTTGCGAATTCACCAACACTTTCCTTAATCAATTATCCGTTTAACTGCTTTTAGCTTATAATTACCATAGATTGAAAATCAGCTCCCTAAATTAATCGAAAGCCTCTCTCGATGGTCAATCAATTCTATATGTTATGCGAACTTCATTATCTCTAATTAAGCTTCGAACATAAACACATGCATTAAAATCTCAAGAACACCTAAATAGATTTCATAAAGCATAATAGTAATCTCTATCTATTATTGGACCCTATGTTATTCAATACCACGTGCTTAATCTATATTGAATCTCTCGACTTCAATATAGATCACAATATATTCTAATGGTGATCGGGCATTAAAATAATAGAAAACTGCATAAAGAATAATCAATCCAAAAGCAATTAATTACTAAAATGTAAAAACTTCTAATTAATTAAAAATCATGAGGTTTCATCGTTCATCCTAGAAAAAGTCAATTAGTCGAACATAATTTCGTCAATTATAACAATAATTGACTTCATCATGATCCGTCGAAAGAAAAAGAAAAAGAAGAAGAAATAATTACAACCCGTGACTCCGGCTGAAGAATCTTCAATCCCGCGCCTTGATCTTCGATTCTCCTCTTGTATCTTCTTCCCAAAATTCCTCCTTTTTGTTATGGCTATCATCCGCCTTTTATAATGCTCTCAAAAAGACCCCAAGATGTGTGTTTAAGTTGTTGTTTTATCTTGAAAGTGTAGAGTTTCAATCCCATCGAAAATCGCCAAACTGGTGCCCAGATGCCCATGCGATCGCATGGTTTATAACCTCATGATCGCATGGTTCTAGGGTTTTACATTCTCGCTGAATTTTTTATTATATTGCGATCGCACCATTGGATAACCATGCGATCGCATGGTTATCTTGGACGCCTTCTTGATTTTCTTCCTTACATATTTGCATCCCAAGTCCTTCAAGTCTCTTTATCTGTTCAATTTAGTTATCTTTTCTTCTCTTTGCGCTCTTTTCATCCCATTTACACTTGACTTTGATTATTTCCTAAAATATTAAGAAAACAACATGCAATTAAACTGAAAACAACTAAGAATACTCATAATTGTCCTTTTTTGTGAGCCCAGATAAGTACAAAATTGTACTTATCAAATACCCCCAAACTTGAACTATTATTCGTCCTCGAATAAACTAGCTAAAAACAATCATGCACATACTAATAAAAATAATCATACTATAAATAGCTTGCCGTTCTTGCTTGACTTTTTCAAAAGAAAAACTTATAATTCATGACGAGTGTTCGTGTATTACTATTGCAAATGTGATTATACTCAAACCACACTTGATACGTGTGTGAGACCCGTTAATCGATTAACTTAAATTCTATGGTGGTGATAGCCCAACCACCGGGTCAACTTTTCCTTTCACTCTCGTAAAGGTACACTTCCCCAAAATGATGTTTTCTCTCAAATCCCGAGATTTTGGTTCAAAGGTAACACTTAAGCTCATTATTTTTCTTGTTCGAGAAGGCTGGTTGAGAAAACTAACAATTGTGACAACCTAAGTATATGAAGATTCTCCAATTTATGAGCACTTTCGACCGTAAAGTTTCTACTAAATAAGTCAAACCCATTAGTCATCTAATCCTTTTACTTTGCAAAGAATTTCATCAATCATTTTTTTTTTTTTTTTTTGAAATAAAAAAACTAAATTTAAATAAATAAATAATAAATTTTTTTTATATATATAGATCTTATGTGCAAAACTCAATCCATTAAGCTTTCTAAATGACTCATGTAGCGAGCTTGAGGTCGATGACTCCCAGATCTTTCGAAACCTTAGGGCATCAGGTTTTGAGAAACTCCTACGAGCCTTTTCACTCGAGTCAAATAGGCTACGAAATGAGTTATAAGATATTAATAAGGTGCAAAACTCAGTCCATTAAGCTTTCTAAATGACTCATGTAACGAGCTTGAGGTCGATGACTCCCAGGTCTTTCGAACCTTAGGGCATCAGGTTTTGAGAAACCCCTACGGACCTTTTCACTCAAGTCAATTAGGCTACGAAAAGAGTTAAGCAATAATAATAATAATTTGTATTCTTTGCGTGCAATAAGTTCATGCATGAGGATTAGATTCTTAACATTCGGTCATTACTTAGTTTCCTCTAATCGGTCTAAAGTGCTCCACACAAATTTTCAACATACATAAAATCAATCATAACCTAGATAGCCACTGTCACAGTTTAATTACCACACTTTCTCACTATATTGGTTATTTGTTCGAGATACGGATGATTTTTAGGTTTAAACAGGTATCCTATTATTTTCAACTTAAGTGCACCAACATAGCTATAAATCATTTTAACTGGCCGACACAACACAATATCAAACATGGTCAAATAGCCTCACATTTAAACAAAAGTAATAATATGTTTACAAGTCATGGATTACATCAGAAATTTTTTTAAAAATTCATTATTAGCCGGCAAAGCTATTCATATCACACAAACATGCAAACAATTAAATTTAAATAATAATAATGATAAATTTTTTTTTTTTTTTTTTTAAATAATTTAACAATCAATATCAAGTATTATTATCAGACCAAACATTTTTTCACTACCCCCAAACTTGAAAGATACATTGTCCCCAATGTAAAAATAATTCAAAGGAGTATATAAAGATTAGAGACTACCCAGATGTGGATCGAATGGTGGTCTTTGAAGAAGAAGTATGGTATGAACAATTTGTGGAGAGATCTGTACAAGTTGGTCTACAAATCTTTGCTTGAATGTCATCCAGCCAGTCCTTAGGTTGTAACCCTAAAAAGAAAAGAAAGAAAAAAGGAATTTATTAATAATAATAAAATAATTTTTTTTTTTTTTTCGTAAATGCATCGCGATCGCAAGGACAAAATGTCCTGCGATCGCGGAATAAAAAATCACGGTAAAGTTACGCACCGTGCCATGCGATCGCGAGAGGGTTATACCATGCGATCGCATGGTACAAAATTTAAATTTTTTTTTTTAATTTAAATTAATGGAAAACGTACTTATGCAAGATGACGCGATGATTGTAGCCTCAAAGCCTAAGAATTAAAAACCTACTTTAAATCCTAAAACCTAAAACGTGTAAATTATCAATTGAAATCCTAAAATTGAAATAATACGAAATTTAAATAAATAAAAGGGTAGAAAAATGGGTTGCCTCCCATTGAGCGCTTCTTTAAAGTCATTAGCTTGACTTTGTCGTGGTAATCGCTCAAGACACTTTGAATAAATCTTTGGAGGACCTGTTCTTCTTGCTTTGATCAACTTCTGAACAATTTTTGTTTACCTTCCAGAGTTTGATTTTTCCTTTATCATACTGATATGATTTTGTTTTGCCGTCATGCTCGAATTCAACTAAGAAAATTTCACCTTCTTCATCAGCTTTGGTCACAGAAGACGGATGAAACTCTTCTTTCTGCACATATTCTTCTTCTCGAAGTGGTGCCTCCTGATGTTGGGTAACAACTTTATCATCTAAGCTCCCTCCCTTCTGGTCAATGACATCAATCTCGAAGCAGGAATCTGAAGAGCTTGGAAATTTAATTGCTTTGAACACATTCAATGTAATGTGTTCATCATTCACTTTCAAAGATATGTTCTCCTTTTGGAACATCAATTCTTGCCCGACCGGAGCCAAGAAAGGTCGACCCAAAATGAGTGGCACATCTCTGTCTTCACACATATCCGAATAATAAAATCGCAGGAATATGAACTTGCCCACTTTCACCAATATGTCTTCAACTATTCCCCTGTAGGCGTTTGATTGTTCTATCTCGCAAGTCGGAGTATTCTTGTTGTCGGCCTTTGCTTCTCTAAACCGAGCCGCTTAAAAATAGAATAAGGCATTAGATTTACACTAGCACCTAAATCACACAAAGCTTTATCAAAATATAAACTACCAATAGTGCAAGGAATATTAAAACTCCACGGGTCTTTTAATTTTGGTGGTAGCTTGTTTTGCAATATGGCACTGCATTCTTGATTAAGCGCTTCTTGCTTCGTGTTCCCGCAACTTTCGCTTATTTGCAAGAATGTCCTTCATGAATTTGGCATAGCTAGGCATTTGAGCTAAGGCATCGCCGAATGGTATATTGATGTGCGACTTTTTGAAAACATCTAGGAACTTCTTGAATTGCTTTGGTCTAGCTTATGTTTTCGCAACCTTTGAGGAAATGGAATTGGAGGGACGTGGCCGGTGTGGTGGAATATAAGTGGTGGAGAGTCCTGCTCGGTGCAACTTCTGCATCTAATTTATTTTCTCTCGCTTTGTTTTGACACGCTTCCTTTTCTACACCGCCTAGTCACATGAATCTCGATAATCGAACACCGCTCCTCGTGGTAATTGCATTTACTTGCTCCTTTGGATTGACTTCGGTATTGCTTGGCCATGTGCTGGTTGTCTCTCAATCAACAATTTAGCCAACTGCCCAATCTGATTTTCCATATTCTTGATAGCAACATCTTGTCTTTTCTTGCATCTCCTCCTGTCTTTTTCAGATCTCCTTCAATTCAAATGATGACTTCTTCCAAATCCTCCTTTTTTCTCTTGTGGCATTCCCTGATTTGGTGGATTTTGAATATTTTGAGTGTTGCCATATGAGAAGTTTGGATGATTTCTCCATCCAGGATTGTAAGTCTGTGAATAAGGATTATTCTGACGCTGAAAATTCGAGCATATGCAACTTGCTCGTGAGATGATATATCAACTTTGGTCAAAGGACACTGATGATTGATGGTTTGCTCCACATGTTACATGATTGGTAAAGGCATCCCAACCATATTAGTTTGAATGAGAATATTTTATTGATTCCATCTGCTTTTGCCAATGCATCAATTTTGCCAATAAAAGTGAATTGGTGTCCACCTCATGTAATCCTCGCCGCTTTCTTCGCAATCCTCTTTACGCCACATAATAAATTGTTCACTCATGGTTTCGAATAGATCATAAAGGTCACCGGCGGATCTATTTTGGATAGAGCCACCGCTGCAGTAATCTCCGAAGAACGATTTGGTTGGAGCTAGTCCGAATAGAAATAATGATTCGAAATGCTAAAGGGAAACCATGACTTGGACACTTCCGAGCAATTGTTTGAATCTTTCCCATGCCTCGTGAAAATTTTCCAACTCGATTGTTGAAAATTGAAAATTTCATACTTCAACTGCTTACTCCGGGTTTGGAGGAAAATATTTCAATGTGAATTTTGGATCGGATCCATCCAAGTAGTAATGCTCCCAAAGTGAGAGAATCTAGCCATTCTCTAGCTTTATCCTTCAATGTATGTGGAAAGAGCCTCATCTTCATGCTTTCTTCATTAACACCGTGGTATTTGAAATTGTCACGAAATTCATCGAAGCGAGAAATATGGTAATGAGGATTTTCATCTCGTCCCATAAAACGGCGGGTTGTTCGAGAATAAATTCATCACATCCGCCTCAACCGGAAGTTGTCGTGTCCATAAGGTGGATATAGACTATCTTTGGATCGATTTTCAACAATCGGTGGCATCATATACTCACCCATAAGAATATCTCGTTCACTAACTTCAACCGGGTCGAGCTATTGGTGGTTGATTATTTATCGATCATGCACTTGATTGTCTCGCCATTGTGTCTTCTTTGTGTTTTTTTTCTCGCTTTTTTACGTTGTCGCTCGGTGAAAGCTTCGCTCAATTTACGGATCTAAATCAAATAGATCAAAATTTTTTGCGTGGCATGCACACTTAACACCAAAAATTAGAAAATATATACAACTCAAAGACTATCACGAAGAACTAAAATAATAAAAGAAAATAATCTAAAAATCAAAATCAAAATAAAAATAAAATAAATAACAATAAATAAAAAAAAATGTTAAAAACTAAACTATCAATTAATGTAGCAATTAATAAACTAGTCCCCGGCAACGGCGCCAAAAACTTGTTGTGCGATTTATATCCCGCAAGTGGACGGATCGTGGACAAGTAATATAGTGATAAAATAAAGTGTCGAACCCACGAGGACCAGATATTAATTTAACCAATTAATTTATAACCTAAATTTTAACAATAAAAGAAACACAGATTCAATTTTTGATTCTTAAGATTCTAAACTAAATTAACTATTTTGATTAAATTGAAAATAACAATAAGTAACTTAAAAAAGGTAAGAACGAAATCAAGATCTACTAACTCTAGGATTTGCGAATTCACCAACACTTTCCTTAATCAATTATCCGTTTAACTGCTTTTAGCTTATAATTACCATAGATTGAAAATCGGTTCCTCCTAAATTAATCGAAGCCTCTCTCGATGGTCAATCAATTCTATATGTTATGCGAACTTCATTATCTCTAATTAAGCTTGAACATAAACACATGCATTAAAATCTCAAGAACACCTAAATAGATTTCATAAAGCATAATAGTAATCTCTATCTATTATTGGACCCTATGTTATTCAATACCACGTGCTTAATCTATATTGAATCTCTCGACTTCAATATAGATCACAATATATTCTAATGGTGATCGGGCATTAAAATAATAGAAAAACGCATAAAGAATAATCAATCCAAAAGCAATTAATTACTAAAACAAAAAACTTCTAATTAATTAAAAATCATGAGGTTTCATCGTTCATCCTAGAAAAAGTCAATTAGCCGAACATAATTTCGTCAATTATAACAATAATTGACTTCATCATGATCCGGCGAAAGAAAAAGAAAAAGAAGAAGAAATAATTACAACCCGTGACTCCGGCTGAAGAATCTTCAATCCCGTGCCTTGATCTTCGATTCTCCTCTTGTATCTTCTTCCCAAAATTCCTCCTTTTTGTTATGGCTATCATCTGCCTTTTATAATGCTCTCAAAAAAGACCTCAAGACGTGTGTTTAAGTTGTTGTTTTATCTTGGAAGTGTAGAGTTTCAATCCCATCGAAAACCGCCAAACCGGTGCCCAGTATGCCCATGCGATCGCATGGTTTATAACCTCGCGATCGCATGGTTCTGTGGTTTTACATTCTCACTGAATTTTTATTATATTGCGATCGCACCATTGGATAACCATGCGATCGCATGATTATCTTGGACGCCTTCTTGATTTTCTTCCTTACATATTTGCATCCCAAGTCCTTCAAGTCTCTTTATCTCATTCAATTTAGTCATCTTTTCTTCTCTTTTGCGCTCTTTTCATCCCATTTACACTTGACTTTGATTATTTCCTAAAATATTAAGAAAACAACATGCAATTAAACCGAAAACAACTAAGAATACTCATAATTGTCCTTTTTTGTGAGCCCAGATAAGTACAAAATTGTACTTATCGACGACCTCACTTCACACTTATATAGGTGATCTCTTACCTTTCTTTTTCAAGGTTTTGAATCATTAAAAGTATATTTGTATACTTATTCTTATACATATTTGACATAGTACTTCAAATTTTAGAAATGAGAATAAGTGCTTCATTTCGAATCTTTTATAACTTAGTTGTCCCATTGAACCAAGATTTTGGGATCTCCAATCTACAAGGTTGGGTTTTCGTTATAGTAATTCTATTCAATGGGCTTTAGGCCCATTCCCCTTGAAAGATTGTATACTTGATCTCTTGTAAGTCCTTTCGTCAAAGGATCAGCCAAATTCTATTTTGACTTCACATAATTAATAGAGATTATAACATTCGATATTAACTGTTTAATGGTATTATGTCTCCAACGGATATGTCGAGACTTACAATTATACATACTGTTTTGTACCTCTGCTATTGCCGACTGATTATCACAATGTATGCTAATTACAGAAATCGGTTTTTTCCAACATAGAATTTCCTCAAGGAAATTACAAAGCCATTCTACTTCTTCTCCGGCTTTGTCTAAAGCAATAAACTCAGATTCCATTGTAGATCGAGCTATACATGTTTGTTTAGACGATTTACAAGACACGGCTCCACCTCCAATTGTAAATACATAACCACTTGTGGATTTTGAATCTTTAGTATCAGATATCCAATTTGCATCGGTATATCCTTCTAACATCGTTTCTCCGAAGTGGCGAAGTGGCAAACTATTTTACCTAAACGGATTGGGTTGAATATGTATATTTTGTCTGAAGTTGACACGAAGTCACTTTAATTATCAATTTCTTGAATTTTTAAACCAATTTCCAACAAAATATTCATTTAATTGGCGACTCTGATACCATTGTGGGAGCATGATCATAATCAAATGCAGTTAGAAATCAACAATTATGCACGAATCAATTAAATAAGAAATATAATGATGACTTCATTTAATTAATAAAAGCAATAATGACTAGTAATTACTGTAAATAATGTTTGAAATGTGATAGATTCTTGAATGAAATAAGATCTACCGAAATTAATTGAATTAAAACTTGATTAAGATATTCATAATTAAACTTATAATTATTTTATCGTTTGAAAAACAACTGCTGTAAATTGTGCAAATACTACTTGACAGATAAATTAGTCATTACGAATTTTTACACTCACTTCACTCTACCCATAGAATCGATACTTCTTGCATTTTATAGACGATATTGAAAGTAATTTTTTTTTTTTTAAAATTTGATATTGTGGGTTGAAATCAACGAGCTTGTCAGAGTCATCATTTCTTTTTTGAAATCTATTCTTTCATTATTCCCTTGAATTGATGTTTTTGAGATGAATTATTTCACTGACAATGTAGTGTTGCATTATTGAAAGAATGTACCCTAATTTTTTGTAGTTCTCTATAAATTTTGAAAATTTTGCATCTTTGTGTCTAGAGTTCTCTATTGTTGCCTTAAAAGTTTCAACATAAAAGGACTTCCATTGCAAATAGAAAACAAATTGGAACAATCAATTATCCCTGCAATTAATTTCGTGTCATCTTACCAATGGTAGAGAAAAAGATACATTAATAACAAACTATAATTGTTAATTACAATAGTTTTTCTATTTTGATTGAGTTGAAATTGGACTCTTGTAGCATGTATTGTATCCTATAAATAAATGATAATTTTCTTCTTTTTGAGTACGTGAATTGAGGGTAGGCTTTTCTTGGTTTCTTTGTAGTTTGTATGAAAAGTAAAAATTGGGGGTATGGTAAATTTTATATTATTTTTCCTACAATACTTGATGTTTGATTAGGCGGCAAAAAATATTATTAATATGCACGTCCTCGTCTCTTTTCAATAAGCTGTTGTACCACTCGCTCAAGTTTATCAAGAATCTCTCACTTCAACACATTTTATTTTCGTTAAGCAATTTGCTCGTGTCTCGAACAGCATGTGTTAGTTCCATGTATCTCAATGCACATGGTGGTGAATTTGGAGAGCTCTCAAGTGGGGGGTCCAGGTCTCCCCTGGGACCACTCGCAACTCTATCATTGGCTTTTTTTATCACACATATTTTAGAATTTGAATACTTATTTGAGTTTTAGACGAATCGATTTACTTATTTGAGCTTAATGAGCTCTATAGTAAGACTTGAACTTCCATATTTAAATGTCAATTTTCTTGAGAAAAGTAGCACACTCTTTATATATTGGCTATTATTTTCATTTTTAGCCGATGTATGAGTTATCCCTTAACATACTCCTCGAAGATGGTGTGGGTGACTCATTTGTTGTTGAACCATTTGATCTAAAAGTTTAAACTGTTAGATAAGGTCAAATGTATATCATATAAATATTATCTTCAACCATCATGTGTAGGAAGAAATTATTTTTCTCCATCAAAATCTAACACGTGCACAATGTACATAGGTGTTCTCAACTCAGATTTGAATAGATTTCTTAATATTTATAAATATTTATAAATTTCATGGAATTTAATAGAATTTGACAAATTTCATAAAATTTCAATAAATTTTTATATTATAGATTTTAATATATTCTCACGAGATTTTAATGGATTTGTGATATTTTTATTAAAAATTATATTTTTATCTCATCAATTGTTAAAAGCAACTTGGTAACTTTTGAAAAAATAAAAAAATTTCATCATACCATTTCACGTGGGATTTTTTCATAAATAAACCACTTTTTAAAAATAATTCTAATTTTATCAACTTAACAAATTTATTCTAAAAATACAACATTTTTAAAATTATATTAATTAATAAAATAATAAATTAAAATCAAATCTATACCACAAAATATATATTTCCACGTTAATTCACTTAAATTTGCATTTGAGTCCTTGATTATTTGCACAATAAGTTCTTCATCTTTATAAAATTTTCACTTTAGTCCCTATACTTCCTCTTTCATTTCAATTTCGTCCTCTTTTATTTGTAACCTAAGTCCTTCAACTTTTAAATTTTTGCAACTTGATCCCCATATTTATACTTTTATATCAATTTAGTCCTTTATAGTATCATTATTTGATACATATGTTACAAATGATATTCTGTATCAATGTTTGATGCAAATGTTACAAATGATATTTTGTAACAATCTATGTTACAAATTGAAATATAAAATATCAGTGATACAAAATATTAATTCATGTAACATGTATTGTGTAAAATAACATAATATAATCATGTAATATATTCAGTGATACAAAATATTATTTGTAACATTTGTATTAAACAGTGATACACAATATGATTTGTAACATTTGTAACAGTTGTAACAGATTGCGATACTAAATAGAAATTGTTACAACTGTTACAACTGCAAAATCAACTCTAAACTTCAATAAGTTCGTTATAGTATGATATAGATATATAACAAAATGTTAAATTTAACAAATAAAACTATTGATTTCATCATTTGTAACACATGTAACATCAGTGAAACAAAATACTAATTCATGTAACATGTGATGTGTAAAATAACATAATATAATATGTAACATATTCAGTGATACAAAATATCATTTGTAACATCTGTATCAAATAGTGATACAATGGACTAAGTTGATATAAGAGTATAAATATAGGGACCAACTTGTACAAATTTAAAAGTTGAAGAACTTGGATTGCAAATAAAAAAGGACGAAATTGAAATGAAAAAGGAAGTATATGGACTAAAGTGAAAATTTTATAAAGATGAAAGACTTATTGTGCAAATAATCAAAGACTCAAAAGCAAATTTGAGGGAATTCACGTGGAAATGGTCACTTGATTTTAATTCATTATTTTAATAATTAATATAATATTAATTATGTAGTATTTTTGAAATAAATAAACTAAGTTGTTAGATTTAGAATTATTTCATGTCTATTGTTTTATTTTCAAATTAAATTATGTCTTAACGAGAAACTTGCTATAAAATTAACATTGACAAGTCAATTCTCCATAAAAAAACACAATTTTAATTTTTTAAAAAATTAGACTAATACCCAAAAAAAAAAAAAAAAATAAAAATGACAACTAATTCATAATATATTGATATATATAATTTACCTTTTAAATATTACAAATGAGTAACGAGACGTTTTTACTTTTAACAGAATTCTAAATTATAGAAGTTAATGGAGTTCGTATAATATATTTGTGATTTATTTTTTTAACTTTAACCACTACACAGACGTAAGATGATTTTTTAAGAAAATGGTATAATGTCTTCTAACATCGTGATTAGAAAATAAAATCTATAACATTGTCGTATGTTAAAAAAAAACTCACAACTTTGTCATTTTAAATAAAAATTTCATAAAGTTAGAAATATAGGCAGCATTTGGAGAAAAATAAAATAACAATATAAATAATTACAAATTGGTACATAAGAGTTTCTAGCAAAATGTGATGTGAAAGGTGAGAAATTTGAGAGAGAGAGAGAGAGAGAGAGAAGTTAATTGATAAATTTAGTAAAATTGTATGTGAAATGTGAGAAATTTGAGAGAGAGAGAAGAGATGTATAGAAAGAGAAACCAATTGAAATTTTGATGTATATGGCTAGAATTGTTAAAAAATTTAATAATTATAATTATAGTTTCAAATCTATTGAAATCTATTAAAATTCATCAATTAATAAAATATTTAGAAATCTACTAGTTATTGAGGACGCATAGATTTTTTAAAAAATCTATTTAAATTCGAGTCGATCACACTTCGGATGGTGTCCTCAACTCAAATTTTGAAAGATTTGTTAATATTTATGAATTTGAATAGATTTCATGAATTTGAATAGAATTCCACCGAATTTATAAGATTTCAACAGAATTCTATATTATAAATTTCAATATATTCTCGTGGATATCTATGAATTTTCATGGATTTGGGGTTTTTTTTATTAAAAATAGTAATTTTTTATTGTTTTTATTCCAAATAGTTCAAGTAACTATCTTATATAAACAAATAATTTGAGTAGAATTTTAGAAAGAGAACAATTCTTGAAATATAAAGATGTAAAAATTATTTTCACTCAAAGAAGTGAATGATTCGATAAATTGGGATATACCAATCCGACAGCTGTGTCAGCTAATCTCATGGAGAACAAACTAATAAATAGATCATCGGTCGTCTCTAAGCTCGAAGCGCAATTAGATCTATTATTTAGAGAGATTCACATTATTATTATCAATTTCCTCAATTTTAAATTTAAAAAAAATTAATTAAAAAGCAAGGCTTCTTGAAAAAACGAATTAAAATAAAGTTTAATTTTCACTTTCTTTCTACTTGTATTTTTATAAAAAAAAATTCTTTCATTTCGAGACTAGATGATGAATATTTAGGATTCATTCTCTTTCAAAATCAGTTGTTTAACCATCTTGTATAAAAAAAAATTAGTGCTATATTAATTTTACAGTTCAATATCTAATTGTCCTATATAGTATTAAACTAATTATCTAATTAATATTTACCAATAGATTATTTATATTTTTCAGCCCAATTATTTTGTTCAATAAATGGTCATAGAATATAAATATTGAAATTTCAAAATTCAATAAATTTCCATGCTAATATAAATTAAAAATCAAGATCAAGAATTTACTACAAAAACTTGTGGCACAATTTGAGAAGAGAGACGAGAGGGAAAGATGCATAAGAGAAGAAATAGATTGAAATTTTGAGGTTGAGGATAGAATTTCTAAAGAATTTGGTATTCATATATATGAGGTCGAAATTCATGCAAATCTGTTTAAATCTTTTAATTAATGAAATCTTTAGAAATCCACTAGTAATTGGGGACACTTAAATTTCTAAAGAATCTATTTAAATCTATGTTGGGGACCCCTAAATTTCTAAAGAATCTATTTAAATTTGAGTTGATGACACTTAAATTTCAATTGAATCAATTGAAAATTGAAATTTGAGCTGGAGACACTAAAATTTACATAGATTTTTAAAATCTGTTCAAATCTAGGTTGAGGACACCCTCCTTAAATTTCAATAAAATCTATTAAAATTTGAGTTAAACACCTAAATTTATATGAATTTTTAAAATCTATTCAAATCTGAGTTAATGACAACTCCTTAATTATTTAAATGGTTGTTGGCGAGACTTCCAACTCAAAATCGTTGCTTAGTATGATATGATATTGAATAATTTGTTCAAAAAACTTAAACCGTTAGATAAAATTGTAAAATTATACAAACTACCTTTAAATGGGTCACGGATTGCTTAAACATGTGCATGTGGCTCAAACATAAATAGAAATGGCAAATTGATGTCATACTCGACCTATCCAACAAAAAAATAAAGTTGGTATGTGTTATATAATGTTGAAAATAAAGGAAAAAGTATTAATCTTGTAGGCGCATGCTTCCCATACTTTCTCACCTAATTGTGTCTCCTACAAATCATTGTTTGGTTAATTTAAATTATAATTTAATTTAATTAAATATATTTTTATCTACACATTTTCATAATACAAATATTCTAAAAAGCGTAAAATATAGTTAGGCGTGAAAGTCGAATTTCAAACTTTTCGACTCAGAGCAGCAAAACTCATATGAAAAGACAAGACAAGACAAGAAGTGTGTGGGCGTGAGGCGCGATTAAGCCGCGAGCCAGGCTGATTCACGCCTGATTGGAGCTTTAAATGGACTTTTAATAACGATGCATAATACTGCACAATTTATAAATATTTTAAAAAATAATTTCAATAATATCAATACTTATACTAAAAAATATACATAAATTTGGGTGACTAAACTTACACAATGGTACGTTCAAATAAAATGTTCTTCTTAAGCTGAGCTGTAAATCTAATGTTTTCATGATAATTAGATGGTTGGCAACAGAATAAGCCAACATATATTGCATTATAAAAATTGGATGACTATATACTTTTTTAATGTTAATATATATATTTTATATTTCAAATTAGTTGTAATTAGAGGGTAGTCGAATCTCTCCACATGGTGGGTCACTTCTATTTTTGACCTTTGTTTCTTCATTGCATCATTGCACCAGCCATTTCCTATTTTTAGACAACCACAAGCTTGTTTACTTTAAGCCAATTTGTTCAACTGCCTCTCGATCGATATTGATTGAGAAAATTGAGAATCGATTTGGAATCTAATAAGATCATAAAATAAAAACCATTCATAAAATCTGTACATAACAATTGATGATTTTGTCGTAATTTAATTCTTTTAATTATGTTCAATCTTATCTAGTACAAGATTTCAGAAAGTATTGAACGGTACATAAAGTACTTGAAAAAAAGGAAAATAAAAGCAGAACACAACCGACGTAATGTAGAACATAATATATGGTAGGGAAAGAGAAGTTGTCATAATTTCCCGACAATTTGAATGGTGTGACCTATTTTGTTATGGCAACCAAAATAATTTGGAGACAACTTCATTAAATACCTATCCAACCATTTATAGTTTCCTACCCAATTAAAGCACTTTGTGCTCGGTTCGGTTGGATTATCAGTTCATACTGATCGAAATTTTAACTATGAACTTAATTATGAACTAGCGTTTGGTGTTGTCTCACTATAAGTGATTACACTCCCCTCCCCCCACTTGCACAAAGTTTAATTGCAACTTGAGAACTAAGTATTACATCATTTTCTTCATTAAACTACACTTGACACATGTCATGATGCAAAGTAGCAAAAATAAGGTGGAGGTCGTATTAGCTAAGTTAATATTTTTAAAGATTTTATCTTATCTTTACTTAGAAAATTATTCAAATTAGAACACATAAGAATGAGTCAAATCATGGGTCATGAAAGATTTAGTATAATCTTGTATATTTGGTAACTAAAGGAGGTAATAATCTTCAAAATTTAGGTAATTATTTGTAATTTACCTTGTAAACTTCTTGGTGGGGTGGAGGGGAAAGACTCAGCCATAAATTTGACTTTGAATTGGTGTGGTAGTTCATATGCGGTCAACTATATCAATTGACTTCTTTTATTGGTATTGGTATCACATCAACTATCAAATATCAATACATATATATTTGTCTCATTGTGAAATTCACCCACAAAACTTTTCCAAATACAAATATTTAGCATATGATTCAGCAATGAAAATTTCCCAGCAAATCATATTATAAATTGACTTGAAGAAAGTGTGTTTTCTTTTGGTTTAGTTAAAAATATTTGTATGAAGTTCGAAATTAAAAATATTATATCGATTTAGTATATAAATATAAATCGAATGAGAGCAAGCTGGTTTATAGGGAGAAGTGGACGAGGGCATAGTAGTTTCGTAAGCTTTTAGTTGAGAATTAAGATGAAGTTCATTTAGCTGGATCAAAATCACTTTACAACACAAAAATTGGTGTGCTCAAACGAACAACTATCTTGCGAGGACGTAAAAAGATAAAAATCTTACATTGGTTAGGTATAAAAATACTAACTAACAAGTAGGGTTTGAACTACTCATCTTAACAAAATCGATATATTCAAATAGAAACTCAAGTCTTAATGTCAATGAGTAGAAATTCTACACACAATTAAATGTTTCATGTACAGGGATGGAACTAAGGGCATGTTTAATAAAAAATTTAGTAGATTTTGATAAAAGTTGATATAATATGTAATTGAAAAGTTGATAAAAATTATAAATTTTATGTATTATGTGGTTAAAAGAAATTGTTATTTAACAACTTTTGGTTAGAACAATATGGTTCTCGGTTTCAAGACCTAAAGGCTAAAACCACTTAATGGAATTGAATCGCACTTATTCATTTAGCATTTTTAAAAATAGTTTTAAAGTTTTGATAAAAGTTGATGAAACGCGATTGAAAAATCGATAAAGTCGTCGTGATCATAAAATATGTTGTTAAAAATAAATCTACAAAAAAAAAAAAATTAAAATAAACTCTACCAAACATGCTCTTAATTTGATTCTAGTTCGACTCAGGTGGCTAAAATGTCGGGCCCGAGAAATATAGCAGTGTTGTTGTACATATTTGATAAGTAAAACTGATAATGCCGGTGTTGATACTTTTCACATTGGCATAAAATCAAACACGCGGAATCCAATGTAGACTTCTAATCTTCTTCTCCATAAAACCCCATTTTTTTTTCTTCTTTCAATCCATCCCAAAAAACCCTAATTCAAATTCTATCACATGATTGTGTAAAAAGCACATATACAAACCCAAAATGTCAAACCACCACCAGTTTTCCCCGCTCCCTTCTTGTTTCCGGCAAGCAACCACAAAAACTATCACCCACCACCACTCCTCCACGGCGGCACCACCACCCACCAGCAATCCCAATCTAATCACCTGTCTCTACAATACTGGCTTAGGCCCCTTTGCTCTCACCTGGTCCCGCAACCTCTTCAGCCGCTCCCTTCACCTCCATTTCCTCCTCGACAACTGCTCCTCCGCCGCCGCCGCCGTCAAGGAGAATGACAAAGACTTGTCTTTTCCTTCCTTACCCACCTCTTCCTTTCACCTCCTTATCAAGCCCTATATTTTCTGGCACAAACAAGGCTCTAAAAGGCTTGATGTCAATACCAAATCAGGTAAAAGTGCTTACATCTTTTGGGATCTTTCCAGAGCCAAATACGGAGCAGGACCCGAACCCCAGACCGGATTCTACATCGCAATTGTTATAGATGGTGAAATGGTCCTACTAGTTGGCGATTCTGCAAAAGAAGCCTATGCAAAAACCAAAGCGAGAAATCCAAACAGAAACCAAACAATGGTTGTAAAAAGAGAACATGTGTATGGCAACAAGCTTTACACTACAAAAGCCAACTTCGGTGGCAAAGAGAGAAACATATCGGTCGATTGTAGAATTGGCGATGATCCCAGATTATATATCGCTGTCGATAACAAAAGGGTTCTGCAGATCAAGCATTTGAAATGGAAGTTCAGAGGGAATGAGAGGATTGAAGTTGATGGTGTCAATGTACAGGTCTCATGGGATGTATACAATTGGCTGTTTGAAGAAGATCGTGAAGATGGTTATGCATTGTTCACATTCAGATTTGAAGATGAAGAAGATTACAACTATTTGAATAATAATAAAAATGGAAATTTTATTTGGTCCCAGCAGTCATTTGGATTTGGATTTGAAACCAAGAAAATGAAGAAGGGTTTGTTGAGATCAGCAGGAAGTTCGTCTTCTTCGTCATTGTCTTCTGTTTCTTCCAGCTGCAGTTCTGTTATGGAATGGGCAAGTATGGAAGAGAATGAATTGAAGGTTCCTTCTGGATTTTCTTTGCTGATTTACGCTTGGAAAAGCTGAAGATTTTTTATCTTTAATTTTCATTATTCACTAACCCATTTGTTCATGAACATAGTCAAATAAAAAAGAAAAATTATTAGAATTTGAAGAACTTATAATTTGATAGATCTAACATTTCTTGATTCACTTTCCCTGTAAAGGGTAATCCATATTTTAGTTTGTGGCTTTTGTATCGTACCTAAGTTGTTGTAAAATGTATTCACGAAGAAAATATAGAAATATTTATCATTTTTCCATTATTTCAATTTCCAAATTCTCTACAGTCTTGCAAATTATTTGCAGCTTTGTTTTAAACTTTTTTGGTGTTCTAAAAAGCGAGCATATGTTATGATTTAAGCTCGAAATTAAGTGGTCAATTGTATTTTTAAACCAAAAAGCGCTTGTCTAGATGCAAACTTTTTTTTTTTTTTTGAATTTTTTTCATCTATTAAATAAATATTAAAACTAAGAAAATATTTTTTCACGCTTTATTCTCTCCTCGCTTTTGATTATGTTCGAAAAGTTTGAAGTTCGACTTTCACACTTAAAAACGCTTTACTCATTTTAGAATAATGTGCAGAACACGTTGTAATTGGACATTATCTTGTTAATAAAATACACGAACATGCATTGAACATTCAATACGTCTCTTCACGTGCATAAAGGATGCTTTGATAGTGTGGAATACAATTTCTCCACCGGTTGGGCAACGGTAAGTTTTAATATTTGTTGTTTTTCAATCATTTTTCCAATTGCAAAACGTGATATTAAATCGATAAAGTGAAGCAATTAAAAAAAAAAAAAAAGAGTTAAGAAATCATATAATAAATAGTAAAATGTGGAGCTATAATTAGAGATTCTGCTTTTTCATAGCATTTTTCCAAATACATAATGTGTGCATAAATATGTTTCTGCTTTTTGTCTGCTGGGTTGCATTGAGGCTGGCAATGAGTTGTTGTTTGATTATGATTGGAACAGGAACACTATTAATTTATTAATTTGTTTGTGTGGAGATTCCTAAAGTTTGGAAACAATAGTACAATTTGGGCATGTGAATGGTGGGTCTTCTTTGGTTGATTTCTGTCTCTATTTTGACTTTTCTTTTACCAAATTATTGTTGCTTTACAGCAAATTAAGGCCTTTATAGCATGACTGTAGTATTGAAATTATTTTTTTAAATATTTATTATGATCGTAAAAAAAAATTACTATTAAAAAAATATATATATATATGTTTGTTTACGCCTTCAATTTATCTCTCAAGAAAATTTCTTTCTTCAAACGATCTTTTTTCTTTCTTTACCATCACACAATCTTAAAACCATAACCACTGCAATTGATATCGTCATCTTTGTCCATCAAGATTCCATCATGAACAAAGGAGTTCAAATCTCAGTGATCCATTCTCATAAATCCTACGGTCGGATCCCACAGCAAGGGAAAGCGATATACTAGTAAATTATAAGTTTTATAAAACGTGTTGATAATAAGTGAATAATAAGTTGTGCATTCTACGAAATATATAGATAAAAAATATGTTTAACTAATTTAAATTATAATTTAAGCTCAACCGATAACAGCTAGGTATGTTACATAAATGGGAAATTCTTAATTCCTTTGCTAGGCAAGTTACTTTTACTCTTTTTGCGGATGATAGCTAATAAGAAAGTTAAATGTGTATTTGTACACAACAAACTTATCAATAGAGTAGTTCGAATTTAGTGTTCAATTGACACGAATGCATATAAGAACATCTTCAATGTTAAACACCTTTTAAAAAAAGAAGAAAATTAGAAAAGATAGAAAAGAAGTAGAAGGAAAAAAAGAAAAAAATAGATGAGAGAATAATACAATTTAATGAAAAAAATAGGTAAATGACCGTTTAACACGATGTCTAAAACTGGACGGCCTTCTACAATAAATACTGTCACATAAATTTTGTCCTTTCCACATCAACTGAACATTTAAACTAGAATGTAATATTAGAGTCAGAAATGCTCTAAACGTACGTGCTAGAGGAGGATAAGAATTTCATTGATTCTACAATTAATAGGTGCCTTAAATTTCTAACACATGAATAGCATTGGGAAGAGTTGGAGGCACATGACAAGAAATCAACCAACTCCTTTAAACATTTGGTCAAATGCGTTCTTTGCAATTTGTAAAAGAAAACAAAATTTTGATTATATTAATGTTAATTCACATTTAAATTAAGTTGTGGTATGTGACGTGTCCACCATTGGATGGTGATCCTTGTAAGAAAATTGTACACATTCCTTAACCTTAACGCCCAATTCATGTCACCATCCTGGAAACCAAAATTCAACATTGAAATTATTTTATTTTATTTTATTTTTTAATTTTCAAATTCATTTATAAAATAGGTCTAAGCCCCACAAAATAGATGTAAATCACAAGAAACATTACACATGGGTTTGATTACCTAACCTAGGCCATGCAAGAGCAAATTGCATTAGTTGTTGAAGACTTTTTTCCCATCATATTCACCTTTTATGTGATGTCTTGTTTTGACTCTCTATGTTTTATTTCAATTGTTTTTAACTTCAATTATAATGCAATTCTATTCGAGCTTCAAATCTACAACCAAGATTAAAAGATAGAGGAGGAGTCAAACTACTCATTAACGATTTTCCAACGCTCAAACGTTGTAGTGAAAAACAAGAGGTATGGATAATGTGAGAGTTGTAACGAGATTTTGTGATTAATGAACGTTATGAGTCAAGATCCTTAACTTGGAAATTGTATCCACAACATGTTTTATCTTATGACGTTTGATTTAACTTAGTATCTTTAGAGGTAAAACAGACCAGATCATTCGTCCAAAAACTGTAGCTTGGCGCGGCTGGTTTTTTTTTTTTTTTTTTTCCCTCGTAAAATAATTTTAGAAGGTTCACGTGAATTTACCTGTCTTCCATAACATACCAAATCAAACAAGGGCGTAGTCCCATCTATCTTTACAAGTCTTGGTTAGAATTTGATGCCAAAGTCAAGGGAGGTCAATTCGTGTTTCTGAAGAATGAAAGAGTGATTGGACAGATCAGGTGTTAGGTTTTGAATCTTTAATTTGAATCAAAGATGAAAGCTGCCGTGCATGACTCGGCGGCTTTGGATAATCACTTATAATTATCTTGACCGCTTTTAACTTATTTTCATTGTTGGATATACACAATTAATTAAAAGCTGCTTATCATAATTTGTACTCATTAATACTCTTATTGGATGCACTTTTAATTCTCAGCGCTCCAAAAACAAGCAAATTGCCCCATCTGTTGCATTCAAACCAGAGTATCAAATGGCATAAATTTATTGTGCACGGTTCAAACTAATTCACGAATTGGCTCTCCAACAATCAAAAATCGAAGGATTCACCAGTGATAAACAAGCCATTATTGAACTCAGTAGCGAACCTGATTAGATTTACCAAAGTGTCGTTCGCTAACCAAATGGATACAATGTTGTCCAATAAGCCAATACCATAAAAGAATACAGAAAATTGTGATGGCAAAACAAGGTATGTACAAACAATGTAACTGGCAAAAGATTGTGTCACAAGGCTCCACCAATACAACTCGCAATGTTTTCCTATTTTGTCCACCAGTAAATTAAAATGAGAAACGTGCAAACAGAAGCGAGCAAGGAAAGGATGATGGTATCCATGGACTTTTTCTTCTTTATTGCCGAGAGAATGTGATTCACCTGCAACATTGAATTAATTACATACATATAAATTTCACAGATTCATCAGCAAGTAAAACTATCGTCTCCATTTCCACCATATCTGGCTCTAACAAACAGCATAGATATGAATCATTCATTTAGTTATGTGTCTATTCAAAAAACGTATTATTCTCTTCCGAGAAATTAGTTTGAAGGTTCCACCTCCATGTTCTTCATGTCA
This sequence comes from Forsythia suspensa, assembly GCA_023638005.1. NCBI lineage: Eukaryota > Viridiplantae > Streptophyta > Magnoliopsida > Lamiales > Oleaceae > Forsythia > Forsythia suspensa. Next base: position 28,130,057 of record CM042674.1, on the reverse strand, counting down.
AATTATACTTAAATTAGGGGACAGCTACATAACAAGTAATCTCATGCATTGAAAATTTACCTCAACCAAAAGGTAAAACCATTTTTCGCTATCTCACTTATGACAATTAATTGTTGACTTTGACCTCAACTTTTTAAGATAACCCAAACGGACAATCAGAAAAACTCAATGATAACGAACTTAACTCGAAGTGTATGTCCTCAAGTTGTACAAGCACCCCACTCCAAAACCTTTAGTAACGAGTATTGCATGAGTTTCTAATATACTAAAAGAGGACCTCTCCGTGAAACTTGGTTAAGGATGGAAAGAATTCCAGATTAAAAAAATATTTAGCAAATACAGAAATTATTTTGCAAAAATTATTCAATAGAGAAATCTGATATTATTGGCAAGGACATTCGAAGAATCGAGTCTATGTTTTTACAGCGATGAAGCCAAGGAAGAATAAAGCAGGAAATGTGCTTAGCTGCTAAATAAGCAGAATACCTCATAATCAGCGGTATTAAAAATTTATTTCCTTACCGTTGGAAGCCGACTGCTGACATTACTAAGCTTTGAATTAATGCCCCCAAATGTCGATCGTTGAAACACAAGGGATTTTAAGGTTTCTTGTGCTTGTGAGATCACGGAGTCCATCTGCAGTAATAAAGAATCAGGTACTAGGTATAAAAACAAACACACAGTAAAAAGATGCAAATCGAGAATTATAAACAACTTTCCAAACATAAAAAGCAATTCCTCAGGGTAACCACCTTGCCCAAGTTTGTCTACAGCATCCTCAAAAGTCAAAACAAACAAGACACGTGGAATGAATATATCATCTGCAACAACATTTAAAAATTGAAGTCGAATCTAATCAAGTCTACTAGTTTTAATAATAAAGGCTATTTTCATCAGCATCTTGTCGTCCTTCATACAATTCTCTCTCCTCAAACCACCAAAAATACAGGCATGAAGATCCCTTCCTCTATGAGGCTACCTGCATGAGTTAAGTCGACACAACCACCAGTCCGCATAGAGAAGTGATTGCAAGATGGCATGAACAAAGTGTGTGAGGTGCAATCCTTATGTATGGAAACTAGCGTGTGAAGTAGTTTGATTTTGCATGTCTTGGCTTCCCCATGAAATCTATGGTTCGCTGATCCAATATTGTTATATAGGAGGATGACAAAATTATCTTTATTCTGAAAACAAGTTGATGCTTACTTTCATTACTTGGCAAAACTCTCATTTCATACTTTCCTACCAGTCATTTAAGGGTTCTGAAACTTTTTAGATAAGCACTGCATGGTCTGCATTCAAGGACACACACAACACAACATGTTTCCACCTATATGGGTAAACATATTGTCCATATCTATTATTATCTTACACCCTTGACTCTCATAGGAAGATAATTTCTTCAGCTGGCCAAAGACCAAAATTCTTAACCACCAATGTGGGTTCAGCAACTATACTTGAGGAAAAGAACAAAAAAAGAAATATATTAACAAATAACGAGCCATTTTAAGAATAAAGTGTGCGGAAAAACCTAACACTAGATAGGTCCAACGAATCAAATTAATTACATGTTTGGTGGTGCTAAAATTATTTTTTAAGTGCTTATAAATTGTGGGTGGAATGTGTGGATATAAGTGAGTAGTAAATTGTGGATCCTACGAAATGTGCGGGTAAAAAGTATATTTGACCAATTTGACTAGCTTATATTATAATTTAAGAATGGACAAACAAGTACTAAGCCACGCAAAACATTGACGTAAAACTAAAAGTATTATTCATCTTGCTCCATCAGTGGAGATTGAAAGTGTCTCAATAATTTCACAACTGCCACAAACATGCCAAGACGCAACAATTTATTAAACCTATCAAACAGGATATAAGTTTTAAGTTGATTTGTCACAAATTTGTAAATATCCCCATGCATTGAACATGTAAAGCCTCTAGTGCATATTTTTTGAAGTAAGTAGCCCAGTTGTTGGTTGTTAAATTTGTTTCTGTTCAACAGATAGAAGTTTAGCAACCATACTCACCAAGTCAAGCATAAACATACACGAACTAGAAGACAGACATTTGTTCAATTTGAAAACCTAGTAATTCAACTTTATCATTTCACAATACTTCTTTAAAATGCCAGATTAGTCTCAATTACCTGTCCTGTACTTCTATTGACGGTAGCACGCTCCTTGAGGAGAGCTTGCTCATAGGAACCACCACCATCTTCCAGGTCTAATCTTGTCCGATCGAACTCCCTAAAATCCTCAAGTAAAGAAGCATGCTCTTTCTTAGCTCTTTGACTAGAGTGAAGCCGATTAAATTCCTACAAACCAAATGATACATTTGATCAACATCAGCCAATTCCTTCTTAATTTAAAATAGAACAAAAGCAATAATGCAATCACAATAGAGAAGAGAGTTTTATAGTACACAGGTCATGCATTTGACACCACATCCGTTGTCTTTCTTTTGTCATGCTTCCAGTTTCACATCATATGATTTAGTACACATGTCACATGGTTTCAAAGCACTATTATACAGCATTTGAGAGTTGTAGCAGTTCACAATACTCTCAGGCAACCTTAGCATTCCCTACCCCACGAACCTAAATATTAAATAGTACTCAACAATTATTAAGGATTTTAGCAACGGTCTTACACAGTAAAGTTAAAAATCTCATAGAGATAGTAATAGATAAGTCAGACTCCCTTCCAGTGTATTTTGCCCCAGAAGGTCAGCAATCACATGTATCTAGCCACATCATTATAGAAATTGCCCACATAAAGACTTCATTATCATATTCCATACCAAGTTTTATTGGAACAAGAAGCGTGATGTATCAGAATGTCTAATTCCAGATTATCTGCGTCGTCAAGTTGCCAAACTATTGCATACCTGAGTAAGATCCTGAAGAATTTCTTGATGTCGAGTCAACGTGTGAGAAAAAATTTCAGATCCCCCAGATGAAACCCAAGCTTGCATTTGCAAATTTACTTGTTGAAGCTGTTTCAGAAGATGCTCAATTCCGGATTCCAAATCATTATCATTAGTATTATCAACTTTTTTTGATACTAATTTACGATATAGATGCATCTGTTCATCCAGTTGTGCTTCGAGTTTCCTTGCCTATTCAGATATTCACCAAGAAAAGGTAAAACTTAAAAGAAAAAAATGTCAAAGAAACAGAAACAGAACAAAATTGTAGATTCCTATATCAAGATAAATATTCAAAAAAATTGCTGCAGAAAGAAGATGATTCGTAATGATTCAACAGAAAGAGATGAGATCCTTGGAGTACAGGAGACTCCCCTACAGAAATGAGTCAAGAAGCTGTAAAGTAGTTTACCTAATTAAGAGACCCAACTCACATTCCAAATGGATAGAATTTAATCCAATTATGTGTATATGCTATGATGCACCGATACGGATATACGTGTCCGACACGACACGTATCGGATACGTCTACCTGCGATTTTAGAAAAAGTACCGACACCGACACGCCGCCGATACGTCGATTAAATTTTTTTAATTTAATTTTTTTAACTTTATAGCTTAAAGAAAATAAAAATTTCTATACTTATTGCATAAAAAACAATACTAAAACATGATTTACCCATTTTAACATTAACAAACACATAATTAGCCCATTTAAAATCTTGACCGGCCCATAAAGATTGACCTATTTTTTCTAAACCCTAAACAAATATCCGATGAAGTATCCGATACGTGTCGGTGTCCTCTACGTGTCCGACACCGACACGCCGGTGGCAGTAGAGTGTCCGTGCTTCTTAGTGTATATGCAAAAACATGATGCAAAAAAGGGAGAATGAAGTGAGACTATCTCAAACAAGTGGCATTTAACTCATTTTTAACACTTTCTGTTATTATACAGGTAAAGGTTGATTAAATCTCCAATGAAATGAACATGTATGCTTTCTTATGGACTAACAAAGTGATACACTTCTATTACACACTGGAAAGTTTCTTTTTATTTTTATTTTTTTTTTTTTAACTCGTTATCCTTTGATGAATTAAGGGATCTATTAAAGTATAACCATTTCCAGCAAAAAATGGTGGGGCAAACCACTCCCAGATGTTCAAGTAGGCTGCTACCAAGCTATTCGATGATACCAGAAGCTTAGGATTTTAAGGAAAACCAAAATAGATGCAAGGGTTTAGAGCACTACACGACCTTGTCTGTATTATAAATTTGTTCCACCAGCTCACTGAGGATAAATTATTAGAATGACAGCAAATGAAGACAATTCAGTTTGAAAGACACATTGGTAAGGTAATGTACTCTGAGCAAACAGCAATATTCACCATAACTCATTGAAGATCGATGCTACACAGTACACACATACAACAAATGACTTCATCTCAAATGATTTCACAATTTTCTAAATGAAAAAATTGGGTACAAGAAATCAGAACATGGCCACTGCACATCACCAATTTTCAAAGAAAAGGAGATTATAACATTTTCTTCCTCGAGATAACATGATAGTTCTCTAAGACTCCTTCGTGATTTTTCCATGAAAATATATCTCATGAACCCCAATTGTCAACCAGATGCAACTCGCAATCTTAGGTTAAAATCTAGAACAATCCAATCAAAATAGATCAATAGATCCAAAATTCAGCCAATACATATATCAGAAAACAATCTAGATAACACAAAAATCGTAACTAATTCTTCAACACCAAAAGATTAGCATATGCGTGCGTGTGATATATACAATTACATACCTGCTTTCGCAAGGAGTCCCACGATATAGCAGGATCCATGTTATCAGGGTTTCTATTTTTTTTTTCCTCGATTTGTTTTCGAATTGTTGTTTGCAAGATTGCAAGTTTACGATATAGTAGTGAATTAGGCGAGGTGTATGGATCAAAGGGAAAATGGTGGTATAATTTTACAATATTGGTACCCTAAAATTTTAGTTATAGCACATCAAGTTTGTTTGGTGGAGACGTGAAAACGAAGCCAAATTGTCAACGGCTCAACGCTCGACGGATTCGACGTCGGTGACGTGCAAAATTTCATTTATAGTAACTCGACTTTAATTTAATTCAATTTTGTCACTGAAATTTTGGCTCTTTGACATATAAAAAGTTTAAAAATTGATAAAATTTGTAATTAAAATGTTAATAAAAATCTTGTAGTTAAAATTAATTATTAATTTTAACTTCAATTTTTTAATAATTTTCAAACAGGGCTTTATTCCTAACATGCATATTGCTCATAGTTTTCGTCTCTTTCATTTTATTTTATTTTATTTTTTTGGTCGGGACTCCAAAGAATTAAGTCCATTGTCGCCCTTTTCCATAACCTTTTAAACTTTTCATTTTCCGTATAAGAAAGAAAAAGGAACTATTCAAGTTCACAGTACATTTCATAATTTAAAAAGGGAAATTGGCGCAAATGGTCCCTAATGTTTTCCATTAGTGCGCAAATGGTCCCTAACGTTTCATTTTTAGCAGAATGGTCCCTAACCTATCTATTTAGGTGCGCAATTGGTCCTCTTAGGTGCGCAAATGGTCCCTATCACTGTTTTTTGTCTTTATTAGTAGGGGTAAAATTGTCGAGTTACATTTTTTTCAACTTTTCAATTGGCGTAAATAGTCTGTACATGACGAATTTCGTGTTATTAAAATCTGACTGTTACAAATCGAAATTTTGATAAATTACAAAGTGGATAATCTCCTTGTGATCACGTGGCTGCGGAATCCTCGATTAACGATCCGAGTGTTGAAGACGAGGGGCACGTGGGCTTGAATCACGGACTTGAGACTTGTTGAAAATTTAATTTGCTTGAACCTTCAATGTTTGGACTTGGCTTGAATTTGATTTGTGAAGAAGCTTTGATCTTCTTGGACTTGCTTTTAATTTGAAGAAGATTTTGATCTTCTTAAAATTTCCTGGGTTTTGGATTTTCTGCCGGGTTGTGGATTTTCTCCTGGACTTGCTTCTGGACTTTTGGCTTTTCTTCTGCCGGAATTTCACTTGTGATTTCTTTTGGACTTAATGTCCTATTTATAGAGAAATCTCAAACTACCCACTTTCCATTTATAACCATCCAACACGTATTAAATATAAAAAGTGGGACGAATTTTCTACGTGGTTAGTTTTAAAGCGAACGGGTCATAAATAGACTTGGGCTTTAATCAATTTAAATAGGCTATTTGTTTTAATAGGCCAAGCCCATTTATTTATTTTATTTTATTTTTTAGTGTCTACAAATGCCCCCTCAAGATTTATCAATTTATAGAAAATAAATGGGATAAATATTGAATTTTAAAATTTTGAATTTGATTTAAAACTTAATGAATTTTTTTTTTTTTACTATTATTATTATAATATTTATATCACGTTTATTGTCAACAATTAGACTTTATTCAAATTTTAAGAGTTCAAGTCCTAATAGACTTTAAACTTTTAGGAAACAAAGTCTCCTACTATAAATTCATCTAGGCTTATTTGCACAAATGGTCCTCGACTTTTTGCACTTCTCGCGGGTTGAGGACCTATCTTTTCATTTTGGTAGTTTAGCCCTATTTCAAATGTGTTTTGCTTGAGCAATGGTCCTTTTCAACAATTTCCATCCAAATGGTCGTCAAATTTCACGGTGGAAGTTTTTTATTTAAAAATACTTATTTGCACAAATGGTCCCGACTTTTGTAAAGAAAAATTTGCAATAAAAAGTCCCAATATTTTAGAAAGTATTGAAAGTCCCATAACCTTCTAATCCTAACACATATGACCCTAAACTTTTTGACAATTTATCCCTAACTTAAATAAATTAAAAATAACTCATGAACCTTTTCAAAAATACAAATAAGTCCTAAATCTTTTTATTTTTTCTGATTTACACTTAAAATAATAAAAAAGTGTGTCATCAAGTCTCAAAACTTTTAATTTTATTCACCAAAATAATATTTAAAATGTGTTTGATTAAAATCAAATTTTTTAGTAAAAGTAATTGAAAAATTGTGGGACCATAAAATGTGTGCTTAAAATTAATTGTTGACTTTGACTTTAACTTTTTAACAAAATCAAAATTGAAAACAAGCGAAACTCTTAGAGTCTCTACATATTTTGTCCAGGTGGTTATTAATTAACAAAAAAATTATACCCACGATCAAAATTTGACCAATTTAAAATTTTAATTTATTTTCATATCAATTATTAGAGGTGGCAAAATGGGCCACCCAATGGGCGATCCGCATAGCTTGGGTCTTTGGTCGATCGATCCAATAAAAATTGATTAAATAGAAATTTGGTCAATTTAGTCGACACAACTAGTCAACCGACCTGGTCCGATAAATTTTTTTTTGCCCAAGTCCTACTCCACTTCAAACACCCCACCCATCCTCTCTCGTGAAATGTGGGCTGCTAGGGGTGGGGTGTTTGAAGTGTGGGATAAGGACTTGGGAAAAAAATTATCGGGCCACCGGTTGGCAAGTTAGTTAGTTATCTTGGACTAAGTTGACCTAATTTTTATTGGATCAACTTTTATCGACTAGCCCAAACCTAGAGAATCAGGCTATCCGAAATGACCCATTTTGCCACCTCTAGTAATTGATATGAAAAATAAATTAAAATTTTAAATTGGTCAAATTTTGATCATGGGTATAATTTTTTTATTAATTAATGTACCACCTGGACAAAATCTGAGAGGCTAAGAAATTGCTTTGTTTCAATTTTGATTTTGTTAAAAAGTGGTCAAAGTCAACAATTAATTTTAACCACACATTTTATAGTCCCACAATTTTTCAATCACTTTTACTAAAAATTTGATTTTAATCAAACACATTTTAAATATTATTTTGGTGAATAAAATTAAAAGTTTTGGGACTTGATGACACATTTTTATTATTTTAAGTATAAATCAGAAAAAATAAAAAGATTTAGGACTTATTTGTATTTTTGAAAAGGTTTGTGAGTTATTTTTAATTTATTTAAGTTAGGGATAAAATTGTCAAAAAGTTTAGGGTCATATGTGTTAGGATTAGAAAGTTATGGGACTTTTCAATACTTTCTAAAATATTAGGGACTTTTTGTCAAATTTTTCTTTACAAAAGTCAGGGACCATTTGTGCAAATAAGCATTTTTAAATAAAAAACTTCCACCGTGAAATTTGACAGCCATTTGGATGGAAATTGTTGAAAAGGACTATTGCTGCCAAAAACATTTGAAATAGGGGTTAAACTGCCAAAAATGAAAAGATAGGTCTTCAACCTGCAGTAAGTGCAAAAGTCAGGGACCATTTGTGCAAATAAGCCAATTCATCTATAATGAATCCATCTTGGACGAATTGACATTTTAACAGAGCTCAATTTGATTTTTTGCGTGAACTTTGAAGTGTAAAAGTCAGACAATAAATTCTTGTGGCAGGTAAAAGTTGTTTTCAATTGATTTTGTTTTGTTTTACAATGCACAAATGTTAATGCATGGTGAGAAAAACAATTTTGAAGTGCCATCATTCTTTTCATCCCCTTTTTTTTTTCACACACGTATACAGATATATGTATCAAATTTGTTCACTGTTTATATCATGTGGTGTGTATATTTTATGTTATTATAATGTGTGTAATGATTGTGTTTTGACTTTTGTGTGTTGTCTTCTTCTTCCTTTTCTTTTTTTTTTTTTTTCAAGTTTCGTTTGGCGTTATGTTTGTTTTTTTTTTTTTTTTTTTTTGACAAACAGAAACTTAGTTTCAAGTTTTTTTTTTTTTTTTTAAAACTTCAAACTTTTGTAAATTTGAACTATTTATTTATTTCAAACATTCACTAATTTTTTTTTTTTTTTTTTTTGTTATTTTGTTGACAGGATCTTCTTGGAGCGGTCGTAAATTTTGAGGTTCGGATGATTTTAGTTGTGAAAATAAATATCTTCATGATAGAGTGTTTGAAGTCCGTTCGTATTTTGTGTTAAAGATCAAGGACCTAAACTTTTAATCCATGGCATTTTATGTATTTGAAAAACTTGTCGCTTACGGACATTAAATCTTAAAATACTTGAAAGATTTAGTGCAAAGAACTATTTCAATTAGTTTTTTATTTTTTTAATTTTTTTTTTTTTTTTTTTTGGAAGACACGGAAATAGAGGCTCGGAACGTATCTTTTAGATATTCCCGAATACTCACAATTCCGGGATGGAGTTTTTAGAAGACACGGAAATAGAGACTGGGCGTATCTTTTTAGATATTTCCTCAAGACTCATCCTTCCGGGATGGAGTTTCGAAGACTTGGAAATAGAGGCTCGGGAACGTATCTTTTTAGATATTCCCGGAAGACTCACTCTTCCAGGATGGAGTTTTTTAGAAGACCTAGAAATAGAGGCTCGGAACGTATCTTTTTAGATATTCCCCGAAGACTCACCCTTCCGAGATGGAGTTTCGTACACGGAAATAGAGGTTCTAACGTATCTTTTAGATATTCCCAGAAAGAATCACCCTTCCGGGATGAAAGATTTTAAAGAATTTAAAATTTAATGTTCATAATTACTTTAAATTATGGACCATTTTTTTTATTGTTTCTTTGACTATTTTACTATCATTTTGTTTTTTTGTTTATTTTTATTTGTTTATTTATTTATTTTATTTCTTTGTTTGTTTGTTTATTTTGCGAGAATGGCACAATCAAATTCTAAAAGCAAAGAGAATTTGAAATTACACCGAAATTATTGAGCTTAATGATACGGCACGGAAGGGCAAAGTTCTTTGCTTTCCTAAGACAATTGTGAAGTATCACGACCTGACCAACGCCACAGGAGAGCTCAAGCTTACTATCCACAAAGCCGATGCCATGTCCTTCAACTTTATGTGTCCCTTTAAAGGAGTCACATGCATATTCTCGATGGCACTTGAGAGGAACTCGGATGCCATCCAACATCCTTCTTTGGGTCCACCTCCACATCATTCTCGGGATATGACGATTATTCCGAGAGCAATCATTTCCAGAGAGGATTTATCAAAGAGAAGTAAAATGGGAAGTGCACTTAGCGGTGCGTGGAGAAACTTCTTATCTTTCAAAGTTTTGGGAGTGGTCGGTTTGGATCCATAAACTCTTAGTCAAAAGAAATCTTCTGAGTTAGCCTCGCAGTTTATTCTCGCTACAAAGGAATATCCTCGTCCCAATTCTATGTACAGAGCTCTTTGTGAAGTCCGTGTCCTGACACCAATACCTTTATAACCACAAATGGAGAAATCGGTATTTCTCTCTCGGGATATTCGAGAAATCACCGGACTTTCTATTATGGGTGATTATTATGAGGAGGTAGTTCCAAGCCTTTCGTAATCGGCTTAATTTGCTTCCCGATCTTGCTCATATTTGTTTAAAGCATATTCACCGATAGCCGATAAGAAGAAAAGCGATCGAATTCGCCATGCCGATTGGATTGAGTTTTGGTTCCAAGAAGATGATTGCGTTCCAAATCCTCGGAAGAGTAAGCCTTCAAGAAAGCTATAGAATCGAGGCCACATAAAGAAGGCCAACGAATAGTAAAAGATAGGATACGGAGACCCGTCGTCATGCATAAGCCAAAAGATATTTTATGCAGGGGACGAGAGTCATTGAACTCTTCTTTATCCGTCGATGAGGAAGAAGAGTTAGAAATAGCGGCCTATCTTTCGCTTTGGCTTTGTCGTTTCATTTTCCTTCCGAGACGACTATCTTAGAGCCGGGACTTTCAAAACACTTCCGTAATGGTCGCCAAGTCGACTTACAGCTTTAGTTCCTCCTATTTTGGCTAGTATTTATCGAGGACTTACGAAACATCAAATTGTGTGGCGGTCACGACATTGGATTGATCAAATATGCATTTCTGGACATTTTCAGTGCTTGGGTCAGAACCTATTTTCTCCGAGGAATTTACAACAACATTGACAAAAGCATTGGTCGCCCTATTATCGGAAGATATCTTGGAACTTTAAATGATCTCCACTTGGGAAGTTGACATGTTTGATTGTCGAGAACTTGTTCGTGGAAGGATGGATCACAATGATTTTGTTGGAACCCTATTCATTTGCCTCCTCATTGTGGTATATGCACGATAAGGACGATAGATCTACTGGAGATTTCGAGTTCATGATTAGCATTCGACCTGGATTTGTTTCTTATCGCCGAGGATCTGGTTCATACATTCTTGAAGTATATAACCCTCATCGATTTGGAAGACAACAAGGCTTCAAACAAAAACTTCCAGGCTCACCAAAAGATATGAACTTAGTAATAAATCCAATGACTCTTTATTGTGCTTGGTTATCTTTGACACAAGTAGGGAGTGGATGTTCATTCCATATTCCAGGGAGAACCAATAATATACAAAATCAAGTTGATTCTGCATACGAAGATTGGTGGAATAATGAAGTACTTCCAGGATTGAACAAGGTTCAAGTGAAGGAGTTATTATCCAGTGAGGATACAGACTTTAGACTTGAACAACCCGTACCTATACCAAAGCATAAGGGGAATGACAAAGCCAAAGAGATCAACCCTTCCCATGTAGCTTCCCAAAGAACTTTTCAAAAAAGAGCATTGGATGTTCCAGATGAAGGAGGTCCTAAGAGGCTTAAATTTACATTCCCTTCAACAGGAATCGTTTCCTCTTCAGAGCGTGTAGAGAAGATACCTGGGACAATTTTGGTTTCAGAAGATAGTAATTCCGGAGATCAAGCATCTCGAGGACTTGAAGCAACTCTTGTTCCGGAAGATAGTAGTTCTGAAGATCAGGTATGATTTAAATTTCTTTTTTTTTTTTTTTTTTTTTGTTTGTTTTTCTTAATGTATCAACTTTTGACTTCAGGCTACTGTTTCTTTGGTACATCGTCGAAAGCGGTCGATACGACTGAAAAAGCCTCAATCTATTCAAAGCAACCACGAAGCCTGTGCTGAAACTTCAAAAATGGATTTGAGCATCCCGGATATACCTTTACATGACGAAAATTTAGACATGTCGCCTCAAACACGAAATGCAGGTGTATATCTCTTTCTTATTATTTTACCTGACTGTTTGATATATCGGTGTGCAACTTCCCTTCATCATATATTTTTTTTTTTTAGGATTTCCAAAAATTCTCGAAGAACTGAATTTTTACACAAGTCCAAGTCCTTTACTGGATCAGACTAGCGAGAATCTTGACATGATTGATGCACTTGAAGGGATTGATGGCCTTAATAGTTCGAAAGATCTTCCCTGCGATTATCCCAGTCATATCAGTGGTGGTATTTTGACATCCAAGTGGCAGATATCAATGATGAGGGAGAAGTAAATTCTGGAACTTGATGAGTCAAGATTCCGGGAGTGGACAAGAAGCACTGTTACCCCATCTTCGTTGTCTTTGATTGTTGTTCCTACTTCAAATATAAACAATCGTGGGATTGCGCCAATTTGTTCTTCCATATACGAACTTCCGCTTGGAATTATCAAGATTCTTCTTTTCTAAAAGATGTTTTCCGAGAAGCCATGACTAAGTATCTTAAGAAGTCATTCACGGATGTGATAAAACACGGTTTTTTCAAATCTTAGGACTTGGTGGGATAAAAGCAATCGAGACTTCAAAACCCCGATCACCGAATCATTTCAAGCGGATCCAACCCTTTGATTTGGCGTATGGAAGTGTTTCTTAAAAGAGTTGATGCTTACCTTTTTCGAAAGAAAGCAAATTTTAGAGTGTCCGACTTTAGAAGAAAGGGACCAACAATTGGAGTCTTTGGACAATCGAATAGACGAGAGATGACTATATTTTCTTCTTTGGAAAATAAGATCGACGAGTTGGCTTTCGGTGGACAAACTCCGTGATGAACTTCGCACTGTAAGGAAAATCGGTTAAATTGAAAGAGGCCGGGATCACTCTGAGACAGTCAAAAATTAGAAATATCGCCAACGTGGAATCCATCGATCAGGAGAGGAAGACTCTTGAAGACAGCTTCTTGCAACTGGCTGAAAGTGATTGATCCTTTGAGCTGACACTCTACATTTCTGCTTTTTTTTTGTTTATTCTTCTTTTTGTATCATCCCTTTTTTTGCAAAGACAAATAAAGAGATATAAATATGATTAACGATTTTGACTGAACTTGGATTTACATATATGATGATTTTTTTTATATATATAGCCGTTCACAGTTTATCCTCTTGCGGGCCAGGAGCATTACACAATTTTTTTTTTTTACAAAGGAAAATAAAACAAAGTTTAAGCGTAAAAACGCTTGTAAATTTTCCGTTAATAGGTCCAATTTGCAATCCATCTTTGTCCACGATCTTGTATGCTCCATTGGTGAACACATGAGTAACGACAAATGGACCATCCCATTTAGGTTGGAACTTGCCCTGTCTTTTTGTAATTATGATAGGCCTACGTCTTGAAAGTACTAAATCTCCAACTTGAAATGATCTTGGCCGTACTTTTTTTTTATTGAAAGACTTTGCCATCCGAGCTTGATAGCATTGCAGTGCATTTGAGCTTCTAATCTTTTCTCATCCAAAGCTTCCGACTCCTCAAGTCGAAGACGGGCATTTTCCTCTATCGTCAAACCTTCTTGGATGGCAATTCTCAATGATGGAATTTGACACTCTAAGGAAGTCTGACTTCCACACCATATACCAAGCATATGGAGTAGCTTGTGTTGGAGTCCCAGGTAAGTAGTGCGATAAGCCCACAAAGCTTCTCCAATTCTTTCATGCCGCCTCTCTTTTAGATTTGGATACAACCTTCTTCAACAAATTGCACAAGGTCTTGTTGAATGCTTCATTGACCCATTAGTCAGCATTATACATGGACGAATTGTATTGTCTCAATCCAAACTTGGTGCAAAGATTATTGACGTGGCTATTGCAGAATGGTTTTCCATTATCAATGATGATGTATCGAGGAACTCCATACCGATAAATTATTTGACCGCGAATGAAATCTGCAACATTTTCTTTCTTTACTTCCCTCAATGGTATAGCTTCGGCCCACTTGGAGAAATAGTCAGTCTCAGCGATGATGTATGAATGTCCAGCTGAAGAATTTGGTGTTATGGGTCCAATCACGTCAAGACCCCATGCATCAAATGGCCGTGAAAGCTATTGTCGAATGTAATAGTTCGAGGTTGATGAATGAAATTTGCATGGACTTGGCAAGCTTCGCATTTTTTTTGCAAAATCCATAGAATCTTGAACCATAGTCGGCCAATAGTATCCCATTCTTTTTATCCGAAAATGGAGTTTAGGCCACGATGATGAGCACCACATATTCCGAATGAGCTTCCTCCGGTGTGTGTCGCTTCCTCACTACTTAAGCATCGAAGGAATACTCCATCAAACGAGCCGATAGAGTGTGTCCTTATAGAAGATAAAGCGAAAGCACGTCTCCGAACTTCTGCTTTCTGACGAGGCTATCGGGTAATTTATGATGTTGAAGATAATCAATTAACGGTTGCCTCAATCATCCATTTCTTTGCCACTAATTTCAACATTATTGTTCTCCTCAAGATTTTCAAGCGGCGGTGGTGGAATTATCCATCTTTGAACAATTGATCTTGGGTGAGAAAAATCCTCATCTCGACTCGCCAAAACAAAGACCCAAATTAGCCAAGGCATCCGCTTCTGCTTTTCATTTCCGGGAACGAATTTGATTTTCTACGATTCAAATCGTTTTAGGAGTGTTAATGCATATTCATGATATGGCTTCGTGTTTAAATTTCGGACTTCATACTCGGAAAGAAGAAGTTGGTTGATTATCAACAAAGAATCTCCAAAGACTTCTAGTTGATTGACTTCCATATCCATCTTTGTTTCCAAACCAATAATAAGAGCTTGATATTCTCGCCATATTGTTGGAAAATCTTTCATCAAAGTAAATGAATAGGGCATGACTTGATCATGAGGAGTAACAAATACAACTCCCGCCTCCAAAGCACCATATCTTGAAATGCACCATCAAAGAATAGCCTCCATGAAGGTATAACTTGATGTAAAAAACTTCTTCGTCCGAAAAGTCTTGAAAGTTCCCACTCTGCTTTAATAGGATGATCACGAGAAAATCTGCGAGCTTGTCCCTTAATGACCTTTTGTGGAATGAATTTGATGTCGAACTCGGACAATAGAAGTGCCCATTTTCCTATCCTCCCGTAAAGAATCGGTATGGACATTATGTATTTTAATGGATCAATCTTTGAGACAAGATTGATTGTGTGTGCTAGCATGTAATGCCTCAACTTTTAATCGCAAAAATCAATGCAAGGCATATTTTCTCAATAGGTAAATACTTCATTTCAAAGACCTACCAATGTCCGACTTAAGTAATATAGTGCATTTTCTTTTCCTTCGTCGTTGATTTGGACAAGAAGTGCACCTAAAGAAGATTCTTGTCTTTGCGACATAGAGAGTCAATGGCTTTTCCGGGATTGGGTGTGAGCAATTCTGGATGAGATAAATATTGTTTAATGTTTTGGAAAGCATTTTGACAAGTATCATCTCATTCAAATGGCACATCTTTCTTCACCAACTTTGTTAAATGGATGGCAACGACCAAAGAAGATTGGAGATAAATCTTGAATGTATGCCAACCTTCCTTGAAGACTTTTCAATTCATGCAAATTACTTGGCTCGCATGTTTATTATAGCATCAATTTTGATTGATCTATTTCAATACCTCGATGTCGAACAATGAAGCCAAGAAATTTTCCGAAGTAACACCAAATGCGCACTTTAATGGATTCATTTTCAACCGGTAACGCCAAGTCTTTTAAAAACATCCCGCAAGTCTTGTAGATGATCATCTCGTTTCTTTGTTTTGACAACAAGGTCATCCACATAGCATTCCACTTGCTTATGCATCATATCATCAAAGATCTTTTGCATCGCCCGCTGATAAGTTGCTCCAAAGATTTTTCAATCCAAATGGCATGACCTTGTAACAATATATGTCCTTAGAGTACGGAATGCCGTGAGCTTCTCGTCTTTTGGATTCATTCGAATTTGATTGTACCACAAGACCCATCCATGAAAGATAGAACTTCGTATCCTGTAGTAGCATCCACCATCAACTCTGTTATCGGAAGTGGAAAATCATCTTTTGGACAAGCTTGATTCAGATCTCGAAAGTCAACACAGACTCTTATTTGTCCATTCTTTTTCATGACTGGAACGATATTAGCAATCCAAGTTGGGTACTTAACTTCGCGTATGAACCCGCTTTCAATAAGTTTGTTAACTTCTACTTCAATTTGTGGAATCATTTCTGGTCGGACTCTTCTTTGGAGTTGTTTGATCGGGCGAACTCCATGCTTTACCGCAAGATGATGCACTGCAACTTTAGGATCCAACCCTAGCATTTCTTTGTAGGACCATGCAAATACGTCTTTGTATTCTTGGAGCAGGTTGAAGTACTCGGATTCCTCCTTTTCACTGAGAAGAGCACTTACAAACACCGGCCTCATATCTTCTTCTGTTCCCAAGTTTAACTGCTTCAAATCATCTACGGTAGCTTGCCCCCCTTCTTCGAATATTGGCGGAGCTGGTTCAGGTTTATTTGCCGTGGTTGAATTTTCAAATTCAGAATCTGAGTCAGAGGCTTCTTCAAAAGCAATGTGATTAATTGATACCTCTTCTTTATCTTCGCCATTCTTTTGAGATAAGACAGTTTTCCGATTTCTATTCCTTCTTCTTGACTGTTGAGGCTTCAAACTTGAATTAGAAGTCTTAACTCCAAGTCGAGAAAATGTAGACTGTCTTTGAGAAGATTCTGGATAAGCCTGCACATTTTTGTCAACTTGAACAGAAGTAGGAGAATCACCACTTAACCTTTGAAAGACGGATGTTCTACCTCTTGGATCAACTATTGTGGAAGTCTCTCTTTCCAGCCTTTCGAATACTGAAACTCTGACATTCTCACTTTGAATTCGATCAAATACTGAAGGTCTTGACTCTTTTGGCTTTTCTTCGGCAGTCTCATAGATTTGAATCATGATTGGATTTGAAGACACTTTCTTGACTTTAATTTTTCTTGGAGGACCTGGATTATATCCCAATCCATACTTTGGTTGTGCAATAAATGATCCACCAGAATTTGAAGGAACACGTCCATCTAAAAGAACAAACATCAAGATCACCCAGCTTCATTTGGCTCTCCTTTCCCAACTCGGCATTCTCGAACAACTTCTTAACTTGCAGTTGTAATGTCCCTTAAAAGTTTGTTTCGTATCTTCAACTTCTTTGACATGTGGCATGTTTCGTTGGGATGAATTAGAGATACATAGCTTTTCTATATTCGAATACATGTTGAAACTTTGCTAGTCTCGAACTCAGTAACAAGTTGATAGGGCGAGCCAATTTAGGAATGTTGGGTATCGGAAAAGTTAATTCTTTTCTCAATACCTTAACATCTCACTAACGCCGCTTTGAGGTTGTTTGCCTTTGGAGAGCTCTCCACAAGTAAGTTTCGATCTACACGTCATAAGTTGATGAGGCGGCACTACAACAAGTCGGTGATCATTGTTTGTATCTTCTTTGATTTCAAATCCAAATTGCGGATAATCCTGTTAGAATGAAACTCTTCACCCTCCCGAGTAGAACTTGGCATCCGCAAAATAAGATTCTTCTTTGAGGAATGGTTTTGACTCGGCCACCACGGTTTGACTTCTCCATCTCGGCTATACTTGAAACATTGATGCCAAGTTGAAGGCACCACTCCGGTTTCATGCGACCAAACACGTCCAAGGAGCAACTCATATGATGTTTTGGCATCAATGACATGAAAGAGAGTCGAGGAATTTAACTCCCCTATTTGCAACTTCAGTGAATCATGCCAATAGCTCGTTGACCCGTTTGATTGAATCCTTGAATCATGATATTGCTCTTTGATAGATCATCAACATTTATTCTAATCTTCTTCATTGTTTTGATTGGCATAATGTTTACAAAGTGAGCCGCAATCAATCATTATTCGATACAATTTACATTCTCGGATACATCCACTAACGTATAGTGGTCTATTATGCAAGCGAGATCCAAGTTGTAAATCATCATCGTTGAACGTGATAGTGGCCATACAGTCTTGATAAGTTGTAGATTTAAGCGGTTCCAAGATGACTTTCCTTGGTAAGCTTCCTGGATCAATCAATGCTGCGATTAGGGCCATACGATCATCAAAAGAGAGATTAAGGGCATCTGCCAGGCTCGTGTCGGAAGGAATGTTACTGAGTTGTGATATGACCTTCCTCGTCTTTGAACTCTCTCCTGGTAAATTTTTTGACTCACTTCCTCCATCTACATTGATGACATTGGAGGTGAAACATTGTTCGTCAAAGAAACTCTTAGGAAAATATTCTCCTAGGGTTACTGGTTTAGAAAAAGAACGTGGTGTAGCCTCTGTTTCTGTTGATTTTTTGTTTGCTCTTGCTTTAACTTTGGTTTTCTTCTTTTATTGCTTTCTTGGCGTTCTTCTTGATTCTCGGTTTCTCGTCATGGGTGTCGGGATTTGGAAGCCGTGGAGCTTTCTGGCGCTTTTCACGAGAGTCCATGCCCCCGACTTTCTTCGATGATACTTCATCAATAGATTGAACTTCGATTACTCAGTGCCCCCAATGTCGATCCCGCAAGAGGTATAGAAGATGATTTTTACCTGTTTCGTTTGATCTCTGATATTTCTCCTTCTTACTTATGAAAGTAGACCATCCATCCCCAATTTCATCTTCAGATTCAGAGTCAGAATCCCAAACGTCTAAATCACCAGTCATGATTTCATAGAAGGTTGGACGATTACCGCTATCTGGTTTGACCATCTCTGGATAGACATACGTGATGGTGACTTCTTCGTCTACTTTGAGTTGTACCGGAATAGCTCCTTTCGGAAGTTGAGGTCCAAATTCAGCTACCTTGGATAATGACTTTCCAGCATCATATGGAGTAGGGAATGTCTGCTCTTTATTTGAAATGGGAATTGGATCAAATGATCCAAACGAAACCATCGAACAACTGGCAGTTGGATTTTCACCAGTTTCAAGTTTGATTTTATTTTCTCTGTCTAAGCGGACAATAAGATCCTTTAGCACAAAACACCTCTCCACTGGGTAACTAATGATTTGATGGAATCTGCAATATTTAGGATGATCAACTTGACCACCTCTTCCGGCCTTTTGGTGCTTTGGAAGTTCAATTATCTTTGTTCAAGGAGTTGATCTAAAATCCTGAAACTTGAGTGCGAGAATGGATATTCTTTTTCTTCAAGTTCCTTGAGTAAGAAGACCTTTCCTTTGGACTTGTACTTTGTTGGGTCACGAACTCGGTTTTGGCTTTGGGCGGATTTGAACTTGATTTTTAAAAGTGATTTTGCGAGAATGTGGAATTGTCATGGCCTCTTTGGGCTTACGACTTACCATCCTCTTGATTTCCTTCTTGGGATCTTTCTTGTCACGTGAATCACTTTCGGTAAGTAACTTCCGTGTCTTGCAACTGGATTTTCTAGATCATGGGCACGTGTAGCCAACTCTTCAAAAGAGTGAGGCATATTTGTTGAAGATTATAAAGTAGTCCCCAATGCATACCTTGGACACACATGTCAATAGATGATGCTTGACGATCGTTCTTTGCGATTAAGAACGAGATTTCTCCATCTTCGATATACTCTTGACCACTCCTCCTTGCTTTCTGTTTTGTTCGGGCAAGTTCCTAAGGTCGATTGTCACTTTGGTACTATAGAAGCGTGTTAGAACTCCCGCTCAAGTTGATCCCAACTATCAATTGATCCAAATAGGTAAGTCAGATACCATTCAAATCTTTGCGCCTCGAGGGAGCGTATAAACCGCCGCCGCCATGGTGTCGTTGTAGGTGCCAGCGTTGTTACATGTTTCAATGAAATGAGCAACATGTTGCTTTGGGTTTCCTTTTCCATCGAAACATTGGAACTTGGAGGTTGGTAACCAAGTGGCATCATCATTTCTTCAATCCGACGGTACAGTAGGGTTTAGCATAAACCATTAAAGATTGTGGCGAACCACCATCTTGAGTACAGTTGTGTCGGCAATCATATCTTTGAGTTGTTGGACGAGACACGAGAGCCAACAGAGAGTTGAGTTGTATCACGCATGATACATTTTGCACTACCGTCCGTGTCATGCATATCTTGCTTCATTGGTGCTCTTGGATTTACGGATCCTTAGTTCGGAAGAGCTTGTATTTTTTGGACCTGCTTCGACAATGGACTTGGCGATTCGAGTCGGTGCATGAGGGTGGAAATTTGTGCCTCTTTGTCTTCCAGCGTTTTGTTAGCTTTTCAATGGCCAAGGCCATTTGTTGATTCGGTCATCGAGTCGGTGTCATTTCCGCAACCATCACCGGCTCGAGAGATTCTTGATGGTATAATCACCCCATTTTCGCGAGAAGTGACATGTGTAGATCCCACACGAACCCATTCTTCGAATTAGAGCCTAATGAGAACTTTTGCTAAGTTCTTGGATTTTTCTGCGAGCAGAACCGGACTTCCTAGACTTGAAAATTTTGACTTTGCCCTTGTTAGAAAACTTCCTCGGTGGTGAAACCAACCTGAATTTTCCGATCTTTGTCCGGGCTCTAGTTGTATGGAAAAGTTCAAAGAAGTGTTTCCTCTAACTGAGTCACGATTTCTTTTGATTTTTCGCCGCCATAGTTGATGTAGTGATTGACTTGAAGATTTCACGGAATCGGAAGATGAGAGGGCAAAAAGGTCCCACCGGCGCCCGAGAAATTTGTACAACGAATTTCGTGTATTAAAATCTGACTGTTACAAATCGAAATTTTGATAAATTACAAAGTGGATAATCTCCTTGTGATCACAGAGTGGCTGCAGAATCCTCCGATTAACGATCCGAGTGTTAAAGACGAGGGGCACGTGGCTTTGAATCTGGACTTGAGACTTGTTGAAAATTTAATTTGCTTGAACCTTCAATGTTTGGACTTGGCTTGAATTTGATTTGTGAAGAAGCTTTGATCTTCTTGGACTTGCTTTAATTTGAAGAAGATTTTGATCTTCTTAAAATTTCCGGGTTTTGGATTTTCTGGGGTTGTGGATTTTCTCCTGACTTGCTTACGGACTTTTGGCTTTTCTTCTGCACGAATTTCACTTGTGATTTCTTTTGGACTTAATGTCCTATTTATAGAGAAATCTCAAACTACCCACTTTCCATTTATAACCATCCAACACGTATTAAATATAAAAGGACGAATTTTCTACGTGGGTTAGTTTTAAAAACGAACGGGTCATAAATAGACTTGGGCTTTAATCAATTTAAATAGGCTATTTGTTTTTAATAGGCCAAGCCCATTTATTTATTTTATTTTATTTTTTAGTGTCTACAAGTCCCTAATCTTAAGAAATTTGCAATTGGATTCCTAACTTTTAAAAAAGTGAAAATAAATCCGATACTTTAATTTTTTTTATTAAAATTAAAAAAAAAACTAACAAATTGATAATATACTAAATTATTTTGAATATTTTATGAACTATTATAAAATAACCAAAATTGAAATTCATAATTATTAACAAATGTGCTAATTAAAATTATTTTATTATTATTATGTAATCATATTATTTAAAATTCAAACTTTAATTTTATCATTACAACAAAAGAAGAAAAATAAATTTATGCATAAATAAAATTTTACTTATGCTCAACTCAACTCGATTTTATCTGGTCTCATATTCTTTGGGTCAATCAAACCCACTTTGAGCAACAAGATTCTTGGATCGGTCCTATTTTAAATTTTAAATAATTTTTATATTAAAAAAAAAAGTTCCCCCCCCCCAAAATATGAGCAGAAGGGAGGGGTGGCGACCGGGGAGGGGAGAAATCCCTTCCATCCCTAATGCTCGCGAAACCAGGGGGAAGGTTTCGCCGTGAATGGGGGAGAGAAATAGGGGGGATTTCTCCCCCCTATTCGCCATGAAACCGGGGTTTCATGAGCGGATAGGAGAAATCTCCCCCCGCTCTCGTGTTGGGGGAGGGAACTTTTTTTTTTTTAATATAAAATTAATTAAAATTTAAAATAGGACCGATCCAAAGAACCTGTGGCTCAAAAAACTAGTTGAATCGACCTAGTAAATATGAGGCTATCATCGAAATCGAGTTAGACAAAGATAAGTAAAAAATTATTTATGACAAATTTATTTTTCTTCTTTGTTGTAATGATAAAATTAAAGTTTGAATTTTAAATAATATGATTACTTAATAATAATAAAATAATTTTAATTAGCACATTTGTTAATAATTATGAATTTCAATTTTAGTTATTTTATAATAGTTCATAAAATATTCAAAATAATTTAGTATATTATCAATTTGTTAATTTTTTTTTTTAATTTTTAATAAAAAAAAATTAAAGTATCGGACTCATTTTCACTTTTTTAAAAGTTAGAAATCCAATTGCAAATTTCTTAAGATTAGAGACCATTTACACCAATTGAAAGGTTGAAAAAATGTAACTCGACAATTTTATCCCACTAATAAAGACAAAAACAGTGATAGAGACACTATTTGCAAGACCTAAAAAGCACTAATCACAACCTAAATAAATAGGTTAGGGACTATTCTGCCAAAAATGAAACGTTACGAACCATTTGCGCACTAATGGCAAACGTTAGGGACCATTTGCCCCAATTTCCCTTAAAAATGAATAATGCTATCCAATACAAATAAATGCATCTATATTTTATTGGACAATGAATCAATTGACCCACTGTTACATAGACTAACGATGATGTCTACAAATGATATTACCCCTTAAAAATATGATCATCCGCATATTAATAAATAACTTTTTTTTAAGAGGCTGCTTTTGGTTTAACAAGGCAATTCATATACAAAATAACCAAGAACCTGCAAGTCATCTACATTGTCTCTATTTCTCAAGTTGCAGTAATTCTTAATAACCATATTGTTCTATTATCCTTCATTCTACATGTTTAAACATTTATCAGTAATTCTGAATAAGATCTAATCATCCAAAACAATGACTTTCTCTGTGCTTCCATCAATCCCAACATCGGTGTTAAGAATAGAATCTTCATCATCCTTTGCCTCCATTTCCACATCTCCAGTTCCACTTGATAAATCCATACGATTTTCAATCTCAGCCATAGATGATTCTGTGTTACGAACATCACAAGGCGATTCTGTCAGATTACTTTGTGTTGGAAGGTCTACATCCATACCCGATAACTTCATGCCAGTATCTGCCTTGACTTGAGGCACAAAATCATCTGTCTGGGGAATAGATGAGGAACTTGGTTTTTCAACTTTTGCCTTCTCATCCTCTACAGATGCTGATGCAAGTATATGGTTTATCTCTTGATTAAATGCTTCTAGTGGGGCAAGATTTCTTCTCACGTTCAAGCTTGCCGGTTTGTCAGCTAAATGTGCTTCTACTGAATCATGGGCATTTTCTGCAAGTACCTTGCACATCTACAAGCAAATTAGAAGCACGGTCATATTTACACATCACTGTGTAGTATTTGGTGATCTTGCTGGATAAATTTTCTTAAGAACGCATGCAAAATAATGATGCATAGAACCGTTAATAAGATTCGACTACATGCATTTTACCTCATTGTAGAGCCGAACCATACCCAAGCGGTCGGATTTGTTGTCACAAGCAACCTTCGACACTTCCTCTGGCACTGCATTAGAAAAAACAATTACACGTAATAGTCTTCACTGTTTAATTGCATAATCAGAGTCCTCAATAAATAAAAAGTCATGAGAATGAGCCACCATGGTGAAATAAATCCATATACAATGTCAAAGATGATTCATTCTTCAACAATCCACCAATATTGATATTCTCGGGACAAACTTGAGAATAATTGGCTACACTTACAAATCATTTCAGCTCGAGGCAAATGGTCAATCATTTGGTCATCTGATTCCACAAAACTTGGATTTGTTACATGTGTAACCTTGTGTCCAGTCTCATCATTCGGCATCTCATTTGGTATTTTGTCACCCTGAAAAGTATATTCATTTAGATAACAAAATTAGCAAGTAATGATGATGTCACTTTATAGAGTAAAAACGTAATTATTAATAAATTACTGCTTAAACTTCCGACAAACTTCTGCCTAACTAATCATCATTTCATGCATTGAGATGTAATAGAAAATGACCCAATTACTAAGTGAAAAACCTTCGTCCACCCTTTGTACTAAAGGCTATACAGAGAGCTAATCTCATGTGCTTCTATTATCTGCTGATGATGGAAAAAATTCACATCCAAGTAAACTAGATACAAGGCAAGTTATTCATCTATGATATAACTATTGAAAGAACTTACAAAATATTCTTTCTGGTATTCTGCATTAAGTACTTTCTCCAAAAGCAGCACCCTTTTCTTAATAAACTCAACCTGTCTTCTCTGCATCTCTCTGAAACTATATAGTACAGAATGATCTTGGACAGGTGGTGTTTGGGCTGCAGAATTTGCTATTCCCTGTGCAACATCTGCACCCTGATCGTTCTCACTATTGGTTCCTTTCACCTGATTTCCAGATGTTCCAATTTCAGGTGTAGTCATACCATTTTGTGCTTGTAAGAATCCTGAAGAAGGATCTTGTGCTTGAGAAACTCCTGGAGCAGAAACCTGTGTTTGAGGAGCCGCTGAAGAAGATTGCATTTGTGGAGCTCCTGAGGCAGAATTTTGGCCTTGAAGATCCCCAGGGGCAGGTAAGTTTATAAAGGGAAGGTTCAGTACTTGACAAATCACTTCTTGGATTCTCAATTCCTTGTCATCAACAATTGCTTGCCATCTTCCATAACCATGTCTTGATGTCCAAAACAATAAAAGTAAATTATAACGATGCAAATAGAATCTGAGAAAATTTATAGAGTGACTTATTCAATCTAACTTCATTTCAACTACCTGCTTTAAAGGTCAAGAGAGAAATATTACCAGAAGGAAGATTGAAATAAATCCTTGGCAATAAATCATATCAAGTATTCACCATTATTTTATTCAATAGGTCCTAACAATCAATGTAGTGACGAATCTTATCTCAAGGGAGATATAATTCGACATATTTTCTCATTCTGGGAAATTTCATTTCTTGAACTCCTTTTTAAAACATTACTGAATTATCTATATATACCATTTTGTTATGAAACTTTAATCTTTTTATTGTGAAATTTCTCTGCCAGAATTGCTTTATGTAAAAGGTGAAATTTCAATTTAACAGGAAGAAAAAAAAAACATACTTCAATACCGCTCGCAGAAGAATCCGGTCATGCTCCTCCCTCCAAAGTTTTCCAATTTTCAACCCAGGGAAACGAGATACAAGGTCATCCGCAAAAAGGGCAGGACCTCCCTCTTGTGAAGACTTCACCTGTCAACACGCCAGGCTGGTCTTTCAAAATTGAATCGAATATCATAGAAATGCAACGTTTTAAGAATGAGATATTAACACTAAGTCACACATTATTCTCTCTATGTCAAAATGCTATAAAACAACAAAATCTGACTGCCAAGAGACCCATAAAACTTTGCATAAACAGAAACAGGATATTATCCACTTCCAAACATCCACCTTTTTATATAGTAATCTAATTGTCCTGCTGTTTAAAAGTTGCAGATTCATGGCAGGAGTAATTATTATGCAAGAGCATAGAATCCTTCCAAATTTTATTCTAGAAAATTGTTTAGCAGGACATCTGGACATGCCACATTCAGACGTGATAGATAAATGAATGGAAAACATAGTTACGAACATAACATGAAATACAAATTTCTTGATAGTTTTGGATCTTCAAAATGGTGGTGCAAGCAGATTTTGTAAATGGTTTTGCCTCAACACTTCACGAATAACTTCTTTACCTTTCCAAGAAGCCATTCTAATGCACATTTTTTAGAATCTTTTCCTACTGCATCCAGGGAAGTAAAAAAACTTAGCTAGTCTCACGTTTAAACATGAAGTCTAGCTACAGATGATGATGACACTCAAAAGATTCTTATTTGAAGAACAAACTAGGCTACGCTTGCCTCCAACCTAGTAGCATACATTAGCAGGACAAAGAAGATACATCAATTTCACCTTCATAGACAGCAAGACAAAAGAAATCAAGAGATTTAATCTGTAAACATGATTCCAGAGACATCACAAAGCACCAAACCTTAGAAATTTCCTTAGCAATAACACAAGACAAGATTGTGATTTACGCTAGAGATTTAATGAATAAACATGATACCAGAGTCATCAAAAAGCACAAAACCTTCGAAATTCTATTTGCAATAATAAAAGATATAATTGTGATTTACTCTAAGATATAGAGCTTACTTTGTCCCTGATAAGCATTAAGATTGCTATCCTAACAAGTACATCCTGTATTCTTAATCCCTCTTTGGGAACACCATCTGCCACCAAGAGAAACTATGCAATTATTGACCTTGCATTAACCAAGAAGAAGAAACAGATAAAGGCAGAAAAGAAATTAGCAGGGAAATTTTGAGAATTAAAAGTAATCACCTGAGAACGTTGGTGAGTCAGTTATGTCTTCAGCTATATGTGACAAGAAAAGCCGCCCATAACTGAAAAAATAATTTTAGTTGTTCAGCACGAAGTATTGTTAGGTGTTGAAGTAAACCATAAGGATGTTCAGCTACACACAAGAAATAATTGGCAGCATAATTCAAGACTTTTAATGTGAACAAAACGTCACTAATCCAAATGACCTCATGGATACATATGGAGGACGTGCATTACATTGAAGACTCAATTTCAATGTCCAAGAAGATATGCATGGATTATGTAAGGACTTCCTTTGGCATGCTGTCATATGACAAGTCCCAAAAATTGAAGTCCAGAAACAGTGTGGATTAGACTCTTTTTCCTTTTATTTTTATTAGATTCAAGATCAAAATAGAAGGTTGAACGTGCTGCAAAATAAAAAATAAAAAATGCAAAATTAGTCAGCCTACAGTTTCTGGTTGGACCTGAAATCAATTTTATGAGCTAGCCAATCTCAAAACAGAATAAAAAGCTCCTTGATTGCTTTATACTTTCTCTGTCTGCTCTTTCAAATCTCAGGAAAGGTCTGCTATTAGTAGAAATGGTTTTGTAACATATAATGTGCTCAAAACGAAGGAAACAAAGAGAAGAAGAACATACCAACTAGACTAACAGAGGCTATATTTTAGGTCCTTTAGGAAGCCATTAGCCATATCAAGTTTGTTGGATATCAAAACCCAATTTTGATTGTGCACATAAATACTTATACATGAACGACCAGCAAATAGAAATAACTCGGAGCATTTCAGAGAAGTGTGATGTATTGGACTATTCACGTGATTATAAAGAACAAGCACATGCAGTAGATAGCTGTTGCTTAAGCATGTGAGCCATGTTAACAAAGAATATGAGCCTAAGATGCCTGCACCAGTTTATATGCTCTAGCAGAGAAGTTGTGATGCAGCATGGTATATTATCCTCGATCTATATACTGTGCTGCATCAAATTCCCTCAGCCGTTGTTTTGGTATATATGTGAAAACTAACAGGGAGGATTAAGACCACATACTCTCTAATCTCTTCGTAACTCTTTTGCTTTAGACGCGGTACAAACTCTGTCCAGTCATATTCCCCAACCCCAAACCTGGAAAACAATTGAGTTCTTTTAGATTTATAAACATAGATATATACAGATATACACATACATGCATATATGATATGTGTGTGTGTGCGTGTGTAGAGAGGCAGAGAGAAAGACAGTACGGGAAAGTGGAACAGACAAAAAGGATAAACGAACCAGAGAAGATATTCAAACATAATGTAATGAAGAAAACAAGATTTGCAACCTCATCAAATTTTGAACAAATGCAGCCCTTTGATTTTGATTAAATCCAAGAACTCTAAAGGATCTCCCTTCACCTTCCATCAAAGGAAGTGGTTCAGAAGTGTCCGCTGATAAAAATTGAGAACACGAGGCAATGTTAGATGTAACTATGAAATTCATCTAATCAATCCGCAAAATAGTTAACTTAAACTCTACCACGGACTCTCTTCCTGTAAGGTTTTCGCACAGCTGCAGCACCAGTTGAAGCTGTCTCGCCATCAGTCAACTCAGCTTCATAGTTATCATCTTCTGCATCAGAACTTGCATCTTCCATACCAGCAAGGTCATCTTCTTCAACAGATACCATCTGTATATAGCATGTACATAGATTATGACACCGGATAGATGAACAGTGAAGAGAGCAAACACCCAGGACACAAAACCTAAACTGGAAATTCATGTTGAGTTCAGTTTTCAAGTTTTTCTCATTCTTTTGCCAAAGGACTCGTGAAACACAAAGAAAATATAACTAGTGCATCCAGAAACTCAACAGTCAACACTAAGAATAATAATCAGGATTGAGGAGAAGTGAGACGGGAACTTTGATAAGCCTCAAGTGCACCACATGAAAAATTCATTCAACCCATCAAGTTCAATTTCCATGTACAAAATCCTTCTTCAAAGACTACAGCAAAAGACGCATGCTCACTCACAAAGTGGGCAGGATGGAATTTTCTTTCTGACCTGAAAATTTCATGGTAGCTAGAGAAGGACTTGGTGTGGTCTGTGCTCAAGTGGGGTTGCACGTATCCCCAAACGGAGCTTCCTCGAAACCATTTGGGGATTATGGATTGAGCCTTTCTTTTCCTTTAGGTCAATTCTGATACTTGTAAAAGCAAGGTATTATATTATTAATCTTTGAAATAAGATTTTTGTTGTACTGATCAACCTTGTAAGGTTACTGTCCATGGTTTAGTTTGGATCAAGTTGCGTTATTCAGTCTTTATATGGAGCCGACAGTCCTCAACTTGTAAAGTATATTGCACAAGATCAAAGAATCAAAGTATCCCCTACACTTCTCAACTCCATAACTGTGGAACTATAGCCCTTCACATAGATTTACAAATCTCACGCTGACTGCAATCCTTTTTCCCCCCCTTTGTCAGGAACTAAGCTCTTTCACCCATACCAGGTAAGTTTCCAATCTTCTTCCTCACCCTTGATTTTCTTCTCCTTAACCACAGGTCATCTTTTAATTGCATATCCCATAGACAAGCCCACCTGCTTCCTAAATTGATAATTTTGTTCAAACCTCTTGTGGCTTAAAAGCTAACACTATAGTACTACCAGTTCAGAATCTAAAGAAATGTTTAATCGAAAATTTTCCAGCCTATAAATAACTACAAACTCTCCTTAGTCCTCTAGATTCGTTGAGTCTTCAAATGACCATGTACCTTGTATATCCTTAACTTACTACCGTTTGTAATTTAATTCCAACAAGAAATTCAAATTGGTAGCATTTCTGAATTTCTGAAGTCACCCTTCCCTCCATAGGCTCTATGCTCGATTGAAATGGTAAGAGACAATACTTGAACCAGAGACTTTTTAGAAAGAATATTGTCCATATAAATATGACAAGCATAGAGCCAAGAAAACGCATAATTAAAAAATAAGCTAATTCAACCTTCAACTTAAATATCCAATCAAGCTAAGGAGCTCAAGTAAACAATAGTAAAGATCTCAAGAAAACAATACCTGTTTACGGCTTCTCTTTCCCTTGCCCATAGCATTAAATTCTTCAACTTTCTGCACTTCATATTTGTCTCGTAACAATTCCTCCCAGTAGCTTGCTTTCTCAGAATTGTTTGTTGAGACTTTACTCTCTGTTGGTGCCACAGATACTTCCTCTTCTGCTGCCACTTCAGCTTCATCAACATACTCGAAATTTGCTACCTGAGGAATTCACTTCAGTTGAGCGTCTTTCCCGAAAAAATAGGATCTCATATCCAAAACAACAACTTAGAATTCCACGGGTCAATAATGAAAATGGTTTTGGACAGGAACAGCTTATTGCAGCCATATCACATAATACCCTATCTACATTTGGCTAAGCTTGTGTCATAGCTTTGAGAGCCTAAGAGATTACAGGAACAAAACCCACTCATATTGAAGAGTGTCCCTTGTCAAAAGAATGTGCCTGACTGCATTTATTTGGTTTATTCTTTTTAATTTGAAGTTGATACCTTACAGTCAAGCATGCATGGGGTGTTAAAAAACATATGTGGTGAAGAACGGACTGCATTTTCCATGAATGGGGTTCATAATGAACAGCTACTACTAGTGTGACAGACAAAAGTTGATTGTGTATAAATAAGATGAAGCCATCGCAAGATACGGGGGCAAAAGTCCATGGTGTAATTGGTATCTAAATAGAAAGACAGTCATTCACAACCAGGTCCCTGCAGAAGTCATTATAACCTAAAAGTTAATGGGAAGAATCTCTATCCAAGCAATGGTTTTGGACACCCAAACGAAAACGCACGATGAGCTTACTTCACTTCTCAGTAATTATAAATCTTTATCGTTGAAGAAGAGAAAGTCCAGAAGAAAAGGACAAAATAAAAATATTTGAATCCTTTCAAGGGATTATTGGAAATATTGTCCCTTTGATACAAATTCATTCCTCTACTTCAAGCATTAAGTTTCAAAACAATATATTTATGAATTAAAATATCCCACTGCTTGCCAGCTATTACATTTCCATTTGAATTTGCACCAAGGAGTAAAATTATAGAACAATTTGTGATTAGAAGCTGAACATCCATGGCAAAGAATTTGAATCAGAAATATATTTTGCATATTAGAATAGATCAATCAGCCAGGAGACTTGATCAGGACCAGATCCAAAAAGGGCCACATTGACCATTACATACAAGAACCAAAGGTCAAAACGTCAAAACGTTCGCTAGAAGGCAATGACCTACAGTTGAACTGTTACGGCACTCACGGTCTTGTTTTGATGAAAAAAGAATCATTAGAAGAAAATTGGTACGGAAACAGAGGACAAGATGTCCTAAATTACAGAATTTAAGAATAATGAGATCTGCATACAATCTTGTCGTTAAAGTAGAATAATGAGAATGATGCTGGGGCAAGTTAGAAGGCGATGTCAGTGATGCCAGTAAGATCTTAGATAATGGAAATATTTTTTCATTATGCCAATAGATCCAAATAATCTATCATTATTTGCTCAGATTTCTAATTTTCTGCTAACATGTATAAATATTTTTATATAAATTAATTAAAAATACAACATATATGAACCATCTAGTTGAATTCCAAGTAACCAAATACAACTACTTTTTTTGTATGCAAGTATGCGTGTGGGTTAGATTTGAATGTGAGCATGAAATCTAGTCCTGAGATGCAAATAAATGAACGAGAATTCTTTTTTTTCAATGCGAAGTATACTGAAATATCATCCGTTGTATCCATTATTTTTGTCTGATATCCTCCAGTTATTTCTGATATTGGCCTCAAAAATTTTAGAGGAGATCTTGAAATGCCTTTTATATTACAGGACACCTTTAGCAAAAGCTAGCTAGCAAGATCTTGCCGAAATCTAAAATTAAACCATGGCGCCAGTTGTCTAGTAGGTAAAGTGAATGGGAAAAGAAAATGGAAGATGAAATTTTCAACTACATATACAAGGACAAGAAAAGAAAGAAAACACCTTCATTTGGTAAGTAAATTTAACTCCCGTCAATAAGAAAATCAAATGCCGAGAAATCAGCTCGCAGAATTACGCATGATGACTAGAAAATTATAAACCTTGAAGGCCTTCAAAAATCCATCCTCTTCTTCATCGTCCAATGTAGCCTCTTCTTCTCCAACTTGTTCTCGGTCAAGTAGTCTAACATCAAAATCTAGTAAAGAAATAATCCAATTACAGTCAAATAGGTTAATAGAGAAGGAAAAGAAGTTACCTATCAATTGCAGTATCATCATAGTGAATTTGTCGGGATTTTCCCGTCTCATCATTATCATCAGCAAATAACTCCTTTGAGCCATACCTTATGATGTCATCCAGTTCTTCCTGCATTGAAATCAGAACATTTCAGCAATAAAGGAAACTATTAGTGATCAGGTAATATTTACTTCATGCACAACAGAAAAGGACTTGCGACAATTTTGTTTTGAATTACATCAAAGATACAAAGCGGGCTACACCACAAAAAAAAATCTTATGGCTACAACCCAGAACATTCCGCTTATGGACACAAATAATCAATGTGATGCCTTTAGAGAGAGAAAATAATATTGCCAGACATGACAAACAATTAGGCACAGATTGTTAATAGTCAGGATGACGAGATAATTGTTCCGAAACGTTCTCTTCTACCGTACATTGGCCGTAGATAGACACAAAAAGTAATGGTACCTTCAGCCTGAAATACATATACCTGATTAATGTTTTGCGCCTTGAGCCTCCCAACAACGAGGTGTTCCAAAACCATTTTCTTCTTGGTCATCTGCATCATCCTTTCTTCAATGGTTCCTCGTGTTACAAGTCTGAAAATCATTACCTGCGTGAAAGAAAGGAATAAGACCACACTAACCCAAGCAGCCAACACGAAGAGTCTTCTCTTCAATTACTGAGTGGGTGTTTAACCTTATTCGTCTGCCCAAGTCGATGAGCTCTGGCCATTGCCTGTAAATCAGCATGGGGATTCCAATCACTGCAGAAAAAAAATGGTGATTCAACAGATAAGATGACAACTATGTAAACACACGTACCCTCGCACGCATTAGAGAATAAAAATGGACACAAAGTTTATTAAGGTGTACGTGTGCATTGAATATTGTTCAAAAGCACTATTTTAGTAGTCACAATTGACGACTCCACATACTGTTTTAAGAATTTGCAAACCTTCTCGCATAGATATCATGCATGGAAAAATCCTAAGGGAAAATGCAGAAATTTAAGCATTTGTGCACTCTTTTTTCTCAATAAAGAATAAAGAACTCACGAACTACAGGTGAGAAGATGAGAGGGCCTCAATCCTAAATTATAAATTTTACCTGTCATATATAATTACTGTGTCAGCAGTTGCAAGGTTTATTCCTAAACCCCCAGCTCTAGTTGATAGCAGAAAACAGAATCTGGACGAATTCTTTGCATTAAACCTATCTATTCGAATTTGTCTTTCCGATCCACCAACTTTTCCATCAATCCTTTCGTATTGCCATTTCTAACAAATATAATAAACAGAACATCAGCTAAAATCTTCAGATATCTTTTTCTCATAACCAAGTTACAATAATCTATACCTTATGGTTACAGTAGTCTTCTAATAAGTCCAACATATGCTGAAATTGTGAATATATCAGAACTCTGTGGCCTTGCTCTTTAAGTTTGACCATCATCTTATCCAAAAGTTGCAATTTTCCCGAGGATTCCAACAGTTGTCTGTCAAACAAATGATAAAAAAACTTAGATTATTATAGTGACATGGAAGGCACAACTGTCCATATTAATATCAACTTCAACGGAATAAAACTCAAGGTACTGCACATTACTTTACCATGCATCCTAGTAATTACCACAAAGGTTCACAGTTTTATATAGGCATCTAATCCAACTTTTATTCCATGGACAAGAACAAACAGAAGTTCAAAATCAAATGAATAATATTACTTGTTAAACTCATTTGCATCCTCAGGCTCGACACCTTCCAGCATAAAGGGGTGACAACAGAGCTTGCGCAGTTCCATAACCACATTTATAAGGGAAATCTAGCAATCAAGACAGTAAACCATGTTAGATGTTTCTACATAATAAGGTGGCACAGTTGTATAATTGAACAAATAGGAAATTGCATGCCAATTATTGATGACTCACCTGGGCACCACCTTTCCGAGTCAGTATCTGATAGTTACGAGTCAAAATTGCTTTGTAATATTCTTTCTGTTTGCTACTTAGTTCGACCCGCAGAATAAGTTCCTTTTTAGGAGGTAGTTCTTTCATGACATCTTTCTTCAATCCTGCAATTCGAAGGGAAAATTCAGTTTGCGACCATACTCTTTATGCACATTCAAAGTGAATAATGCAGTAAGAAAATATCAAGAATAATGTTGAACCACTTGATTTAAGCTTGAGCTGTTAGAGAGGACCACATGCGTATCATTTAAATCTGGTCTTCGACACACCCTCTCACGTCGTGTAGGTAGGGTTCATTTTTTCCCATCACAACCTAACACGTGCACAATTTCATCAAATGGGTAGCAGGGAGACTTGAACCCATGACATTTGTTTGATACCATGTTGAACCACTTGATATAAATGCTTAATTTGCTAAAGAAGGCCACATGCATATCATTGTCTTCAAGAGATAACATAAGCTTTGGATGTCTAACATAAGCATAGATGTCCAGAGTTCATCAAGAATCTTAGATAGACAAGGACAATCTAACAGAACAGTTGCTCAGCTCCTGTAGCTGATATATTCAAGGCGGAAATAAGCAATATAACAGACACATTTGCAATTGTCTAAAAGAAACTAGCTTTGGGTGCAACCTAACCAACAGAACAGATCATAATAGACAGATTGCATAAAGCAGTAAGCTGAAGTTGGATGTTTTGGGGCAAAGACCAAGCAGTAAAGAGCATCCACATCAGAGAATTAACTGCTAGTGCAGATGGGGCACATGGCCAGGAGATGAGGGGGACAAGGATCAAGGAGTGAAGAGCACCAACAGCAGAGAATTAACAGCTAGTGCACAGCAGCTTGGGCAGGGAGATGAGGTGGGAGGAGTAGGTTGGCTTAATTGACAGGAATTGCATCAGGATGAGTGTACAAAAGACAATTATACTCGCCCAGAACAAAAGCTGTGCTTTTAGAGGTTTTAGCTTGATTTCCAAGCGGAACTGGAATCCAAATAGAGCAGAACTTGAATGATGGAGTGTGATCAACCCCAAAATTTACATATGGGTATGCATAAACCTGCCCTTCTTTCAATTTCCAATCGCGAACTTTGGTGTGACAGGGCACTCTTACCTAATTAAAATATTGTTCAAATTTCAGAAATGAACTTTGACCCCCTAAAAGTACAGCATGTATAAATGCTGTATGCCTCGTGCTCACGAACTAAAGTGATAACAACTAAAATCCAAATAACAAAAGAGTATAGTGTCACAACTCAAAATTTGGAGCTTCATAGTCTAAAGCACGATTTCAGATTCATACTTCTGAGGAGATGAGGCGCCAGCATTTTATGAAGTCTGGATATCTGCTCCTCTTGATTGATATCCTTGAACTCCTCTTGGAACTCCTCTAAACTTGCAAACTGCAAACGATTTATCAAAAAAACTAAGGAAACTTCACCATCATCACCTGATTATATTGCCAACATTGGCAGCCAGCTCATAATTGTTTTATTTCAAAGATGTTTTACACAAAGTAGGATCTAAACAGTGGCAAAGACTGACCTTTCCAGCATCAAGGAAATGCATTAGCATGAAAAGTTCATCCAGATTGTTCTGAAATGAATAAAGCAGTGATCGTTGATCAGTTCAGAACAAAATTGAAGGTACAAAATATTATATGTAAGGCAGCTGTGTGCACTAAAAGCAACTTCCATGAAAGGTTATACCAAAATACCACGGATGGAGAAGTCCTCTAGGAGAATAATAAAACTAACATCACCATTAATCATTAATTTTCGCTAGCGATATGATACTTGCAAACAATATGCTGTAGTAGAGTAGTACCGGTGGAAACGTAATAGAAAAGAGCAGTGGATCAAGGATTTAACTCATAATAACGAGCAACAAAATTGGATCTGATTAAGGTTGTAACTGAAAAGCAACATCAAAGGAAGCTTTACAATCGACTTATCTCTTGTATCAGACAATCACTGATTCTACCAAATTAAAAGGAATAAGAACAAGTAAACCCCTCTGTATTGTTGATTTGAGCTCTCTGTTGGAGGTTTTAATTAACAAACTTCAAGCAATGTAATTCTATTCATGAACATTTGACACTATAGGTAGCGAGGAAGACTACCTAACTCCCATGTATGTAACTTCATTCACAACACTGTAGTCCGTTTAGCTAGATGAATACCGTTTCAAGTAGCTAAGTTGGTATATAAGAACTTTTGCAGTTCAAAAGGGGACCCGGCCCTAAGAAACTTTTGGCTATAACTTTATTAAACCACTCCAAAATCCCTTACATCTAATCTAGGGAACTAAAATCTTTCTTAAATCCTAAATCAATAGGCTGTGCATAACTCTTCTCACCATAAAACCAGTACAGAAACATTCTTAGTTCTTGTAAGCTGATCCCAAGGCCAAGAACACCAAAACTGCACAAGAAATTTGCAAAGAAAATTTCTTTCCCAAGGGTATTGAAAAAACAATAACATCTCACTCGCTACGAATGGAACAGTGAAATGTGGGCCATTGCAAACAATAACGATGTGCTTCTGTTTAAGTCAATATTTTTGCCAACATTTCAATAAATTGCAATCTAAATGAAAAAAAGCAGAAAACTGAGGCCTTGAACAGATTTCAACAAACCTGAAGCGGAGTTCCAGTCAAGAGTACACGGTGTCGGGTAGAGTACTGCTTCAACGAAGAAAACAACTTTGAATCCTTGTTCTTAAGACGATGGCCTTCATCAACTATCTATATATAAATGTCAGCATAACTTCAAAGGCACAAAATGCACACAAAAAAGGCATGAAGGTGATATAGATTGTTACCATGCACTCCCACTTGATAGGTTTCAGTGATGCTGAATCCATGTTAATCATTTCATATGATGTCAGGAGGACATCAAATTTTATTCTATCTTGTTTGCTGTCGCTAACAGATTGACTGGATTTTTTCTTCTTACTCTTTTTCTGATTTTTAGGATAGTAGAATTCATATTCCCTGATCACACCACGAGCTTGGGAAGAGCCAACATACATCACCTGCAGCAGTTAACTCTTGCTGAGTACACATATGAGCTAATATTTATTTTATCTTAACCATCCTGCATACTTACAACATTCATTTGAGGAGCCCAAATGGAAAATTCACGTTCCCAGTTCCTCAAAGTTGAAAGTGGAGCAACTACAAGATGAGGAGAGATACTTTCCTCAAACAGGGATGCCAAAAAGGCAATACTTTGTATTGTTTTGCCTGCAATCACAAACATTTATCAAAAAGACCAATATTATTATCGAGATACAAAAACTTGGCCTCAAAGTGAGAGTAAGGAATAAGAGGAAGGAGGAAGGAGGAAAAAGATCGTAAAAGGTACTAGATGGCCTACCAAGTCCCATCTCATCTGCAAGTATAACGTGAGTTTGTTTGGACCAAGCAAAACGTAGGAAGTTCAACCCTTCAAGCTGATATGGATGCAAAGAACCTTCATTCGAACCACAATATTAATGAAAGAAACAACAAAAAATATTACTTATACTCAACTCAATAAACATCCAAAGTAATGAAAAGCATGCGTACCTCCAGAAATAAAATCAGGGCTGCGGTCGTATTGTTGAAACTCTTTCAGTTTCTTCTTTGACTCTATGGCATCATGGAGGCTGCTTTTCTGTTTTGCCATAGATATTTTAGCAGATCGAGACTGAGTTTTGTTAAATCTTTCTATCTCTTTCTCAAAGGATGCAATGTCTGACTCCAACTCCCAATAGCATTCATCATATGGAAGCTCCTTCCACTTCACAAGATATTCTTTTTGCTCATCCACTCCCCTGTCAAGTACCACAATATCACAACACTTGCCAGTAGAGCAAAATTAATAACCTCCATTACTACAAAAACATTTAAAAAAACAGATTTATAAACCAAGAAGATAAATGATAAACACAGGGAGCTGCTAAAATGGAGAAAGAAAATGAAAATTGATATGTTGGTCCAACAAAACGTTCCACAAATCTCTTTGTGCTAGTCAAAGCAGTATCATCTATTTACAAGTTTTAATACTAAAATGCAAGGGAAACAGAGCAAATGAATAATTGTCCTTTGAAAGAGTGGTATCTCAATTATAAGCTACGAGATAATTACTATGCCTGAACAGCTAAAATCCAACAACATCAAAAGAAAGCTTCAATTAAATTTATGTCAGCTAAATAGCTATTCACTTTATTCTACCAAACATTAAGAAAAACTCTCCTGCCTGCACATTAGAGTCTACAGTTTCCTCAATAACTCTTTCACATTTAAACTTTCTATTCCTGTCCAATGAACCATCACAACCACCAAATCTCACGGGAAATATAACTGGGAAGAAAAGATAAATGATAGGAGGACACTGGCGGAATTAAAAAAAATGAGCTCCACATCTCCTATACCACAAGCATATACCACTGAATTATGTTTAAGCAAATAATTTTCATTTTCACCTCCTGGTTTCACGAAGGTCAACCAAAACCTGGAATAAAAATATAAAAGGTTTCAAAATTATTCAGATTCTTGGCAGTGACCAATGACTTAGCAAACTAAAAGATAATAAAAGGAAAAAAAAAAAAAGTAGTAGTCTGATTGATCTAAAGTTAAAAATTCCTCTAATACCTCAATATCAAAATCTACGCTACAAAAGTTATCAGATACAGATAAGCTATACCTGCAAGTGAGAATTCGATCAACAGTTGTCCACTCCAGTCGTATTGCAACATGTTCATCCTCAGAATTATTTATGGAGGAAAATTGACGGTTAAAGTTGTTTACTTTCGTTTTTAAACGGGGATTTGCCTTGTATGCTTTAACGAATTCCTTCTCTGGCACCCTGCAACATTATTCAGGAAACCAATAATGGTGCATTAGAGTTTTAAAGATGTCAAAGACGAAGCTTACAAGTGATCCACACCAAAATCAAGAATAAGAGCAATGAACTTTAAACTAACAAGTAAAATGGTTTCACTCCCCTCCATCTCAATGTTGTAGCTACATCTCTACATTAAAATCAAATTGACTTTTTTGTCCGAAGAAAATGCAATAAATTTTTAATACTAAACTAAATAAAAATTAGTAGCACTCGAAAGTTCTATAATTACAAAAAAGAAACTACTAAAAAGACAAAATATTACTCCAAAAAGTTGGCTGTTCTCAATGAACCCAAAAAAAAAAAAAAAAAAACAAAAAAAAACAGGAGTATAACTAAAATGACTTCAAATAAAAAGAAAACCACTTCTTCAGAAAATATAGCCAAGAAAAATCATAATGAATAAACTACCAAGTGCAGTGGAGGTAGGACAACCCCTTCCATTTCACTAGATATTGTTTCACAAAAACTTGCTTGGAGCCCAACTTTGACACATCACCATCCTCTGCAGCTGTAGGACGCATCTCGCAGTCGAGTATCTTTTCAATATCATTAAGTGGGCTAACCTGTGAACATATAATATAAATCAAGATAAGCAGACACATTATCATTGTTTCCCTCTAGATATATACAATGAGAGTAATAGGAGCATACACATTCAGGGCATCTCCAGTTACTAGGAAAAGGAGCTTTCAGTGGCGGGAGTAAACACTTGGGATGGTAGGCATAAGAACATGTTTCACAGCTCAAAAGATTGTCTTCTCTCCCACAGGCTTGACATGAACCATCCTTCTAGTAACAGGATGAAATAAGACGACAAAATATCACAGACAAGGCACTTCAAAAGATTGGAAAATTCAAAAGGATAACGAAAGATTCACAGCG
Organism: Forsythia suspensa; assembly: GCA_023638005.1. Classification (NCBI taxonomy): domain Eukaryota; kingdom Viridiplantae; phylum Streptophyta; class Magnoliopsida; order Lamiales; family Oleaceae; genus Forsythia; species Forsythia suspensa. The sequence continues at coordinate 28,090,566 of CM042674.1, read as the reverse complement.
TACATGATGTGCATGCATAGAGAGAGGTGTGTACGAATTTTCACATATATAAATCCATAGTTTTTAAGTAATGAATCCCAGTAACTTCAGCAAATGTTCAGACATGCCTAGAATATGATACATAAATTTGAACAATTAAGGATTTCTTCTTTTAGCAAGATAGATAACATGAAAGTCGCTTGCAGAATCTCCACCTGAATTCCAAGGTTTTGAAGATACAAAATTAAGCTTGGAAGAGAAATTTAGCTTTCAATTCCACCCCAAAAACCAAACCCCATGCTGGGCGAGACAAGCTCCCAGCCGTGGAGTATAAGTACCATTATGAATTTGAGATTAGAAAAATGTAAAATTCTTAAAACAGTGTAATATGAGAAAACAAAGCCGAAAGGAGAGGCCTTAAAAGGATGTTTATCCACGTGTCAAGAAAATTTTAGGAAAATAAACCTAAAATCTGAAGAAGAAAAACTCCAGACCCAATTCCCCATCACTATTCAGCACAGAGTATTTTAAGCAAGGTTCATCGTCTTTGATCCACCATTCCTATGGACCATAGCCTCTCCATCGTAGCCAGCCTCGAGCATCCACAGGGTTAATTTTTGGAGTGATACAGTTAGAGATTTTACGCACGTGGTGAAAAATATATCACTTTCCTCCATTAAAAGACACTAGTATTAATTTACCCGCCACGTGCATCAGTGACACCGCTGGCATCCACCAAGTGTTGGCTTAACTGCCAGAAACGGTTTCATGTGTATTAACTAATAACATGGGAAAATATCATTTTTCCTCAAACAGCATAATTGTCTTTCCTCACAGGACAACTTCCTAAAGTGAGTTATCCAAAAAACCCCCAACTCGGAAAATTTTCCATTTATAATTACTAGAAAATGTGTCAGGCCACAACAATCAGAACCCGGAAGAGATAACATTGAACTTCTGCTTTCAAAACACTCACAATGACAACTAGTGAGTTACTTGACAGTGCCACAGGCATCCATCCAGTGTTGGCTCAACTGCCAGCCCCCATGTAATGCGTAATAACTATTAACATGAAAAAAAATCATTTTTCCTCAAACAGCATAAATTGTTCCCTTTAAAATTACTAGAAAATGTGTCAGGCCACAAGCATCAGAACCCAGAAGAAATAACATAGAACGCCTGCTTTCAAAACGCTTGCAATGACAACTAATGAGTTAGTTTCACAAAGAAAATAAATGCAGGAAATTGGTAAAAGCCACTGAGCTAAAAAAGGAAAAAGATATGCAATTACCGCGTCAGGTCTAACAATTCTCTCAATTTTCTCCTGGGAAGGGCCGGATTTCTTTGGTAAAAAGTCAGCATCTTCATCTGATTCATCTATGCTGTAAAAGGTTCTTCGATCTGATCGATCCCGGAGCCTCTCCACTAAACTTGCCATATTCTGCACACGAATTCAAAAAGGCAACAAAATTCAAGCAAAAACACAAAAAGGCCCAACAAACACGAAATTAAGTTAAAAGAGATTTGTTGAGAGGAAGTGGTTTTGTGCATAAAATTGAATGTCGTCGAGTTGGAAAAGCGAAGGGTTTGAATTTTATGTAAAAATGTTAAGCATTCAGAGAAAAACGGGAACAACCTCGTAAATTTACGCGAGTTTTCAGTTTTCGAAGGAGCAGCGGCAGTACTGAAGACAAAATTTCTGAGTTCAACTGCGCACCGCCACCGATGAGGCGTCCGAGCGTGTTTGGAAACCTTAAAATCTCTATTTATAAAGTAAATTCTAAAAGGAGAATTTTTTATTGACCACTGTACCACTTCATAATGGGATCCGACCGTAGAATAACTCACCGCTTTATTTTTTGCGGAGTTTTGATGGATAAATATAACAATTTGAGTTGCAGTAGTTATGATTTTAAGATTAAAGTTGTGAGTAGAGTAAAAAAATTGAGTTGAAGAAGATTGAATACGTAGAGATACATGAACATACATATTTTTTTCCTCCCAATAACAAAAAAAAAAAATTCTATAACCGTGATAAATTTTGAAAATAAGCAAATTACTTAGATATGAACACTAGATGCTTATTCCAAATAAGCATAAGAGTGTGTTGAGAAATATGACTATTAGTGATTTAACGGTGAAGTGAGAATTATCAACATTTTAAGCAGGAATGCAAGTGAGTTGAGGAGACTTCGTAAATTGTCACAACAGCAAAGATTCATCAGTAAAAATTTCCCTACTTTAGTTTTCATTATGGAGCCTAACGTTCATGGTGAAAAAGTAGAAAAGATTGTTGCTCATTGTTTTTCTCTAGCAACTTCTGTGTTAATAGCGATGCGAGAAGAAGAGTGAAAGGTGAAAGAAAAAATTCTAAATTTGATACTAATAGACAAGTTGAAAAGAGGGGAGAATTGTTTGGATATTTATTGACTTTTATGGCAACTAAACTCAATCAAAGCGTAGATACGATTGTAAGAAGACTCTTGTGAGGCTTCTAATTGCCTATTTTGTTCAAAAGGATTGCTACGAAATACTTTCTGTTACAGCGTGGATATAGTTAGGATGTGACAGTAACAAGATGTGGGGCTCTTAATTGTTTATTTTGTTCAAGAGGATTGCAACGAAATACTTTGTGTCACACCCATTCGTCCATCAATGCATTGTTTCAACAAACTCTTTGGGAATGTGATCTTGCAGACTTGGAATTTATTGGACATCGATTTACTTGGAAAAACCCGTCAAGTGGAAGTGATGTTATTTTAGAAAGATGTCCACAGAAGAGTTACTTGCCTTTCTTAAAGAGCCATGTATAGTCGGGCATTGCTTTCTTCCATTCGGACCATCGAATTATCGCGTTGGAGCTCCACCCACGATTTATAAAAAAAACAGGTACATGAAAGTGGCAAAGGATTATCTCTTATTTGCGAAGTAATAATAAATGTTACTAGAATTTTGTATGTTTTGATTTATAATAGATAATTCGTTTTAACAAAAACAAATCTCATATAATAAATAAGTGTTTTCAATATGTGTCCCAAGTGCATTCTACAAGTAAATTATTTTGATCCGTTTAAAATATTTTTTTATTAACAAAATAGTTGTAATTTTTAATGTCCCTAACAATTCAAGAAACAAAATGGGAGAATTTTAAGGTCCATTTTCTTTATTGGTTTCAAGCTCTTTTGAGTTTTGAGTTTTGTAAAACACCAAAAACTTGTTATTTTCATATTTATGAAAATGTATTTTCGAAAACAAAGTTAAATTTATAATATAAAACTCAAAACACATTTTTTACGTTTTTGAGTATTTTCAGTGAAAATATTCAAAATGCTCAAAACCCGAAAAAATATTATTTAAATATATTTCTAAAAAAACTAAAATTTTGAAAAAAAAAATTAAATTCTATAAAAATAAAAATTCAAAAAAATTAAATTCTAAAATACTAAAAAAAAATTAAGCCTTATTTAAATAAAAAAAAATTGAAAATTTTATTTAAATAAAAATAGATTAAAATTCTCAGTACACGTTATTAAATTTTTTTTAAATTTCCTATTTTGTCAAATTATTATTTGTTTACATTTTATTTTTGTAATAGGACAAAAAAATTGGAAAACCCACCAACTTTGAAATGTGTATATTATTTGATAATATATTATCATAAAATTGTTCTATTTCACTTAATAATCAAACTAATTAAATAAAATGTCGTAAAATAATTTTTCATAATTACAAACGTGTTTTCCAGTTTTCTGTTTTTAGAAATCATTTTTCAGAATGACATACCAAACATATTTTCAGCAATCTTAAAATAGACTTTAAAAGTAGAAATACAAAATTGGAAATAAATTTAAAACCCAAAAATCAAAACTGAAACGCAAAAAGAACATGCCCTAAGTCATTTATCAACTTTGTAGCTTTTTATTTGCGAATAACAATTAACACTCTTTTTGTGGCTTAATGTTAGATTTTCTGTACAATTATGATGCTGATATCGGAGAGTATTCAATACTACTCGTAAGTATTAAAAAAAAAAAAAAAAAGGAAATGTTCTATGAAATAATCATGCACTTCGAGTGTGTAAAACAAATTTTTATTATAAAAAGTGTGCAAGACAATCGTGTCTCGATTGCACGCACTCTTGTGCTTCAAGAAAGTGCTTTTCCGCTAAAGACCTTTTCAACTCGTCTTCCTCGTAGGAACCTCTTTGTACTCCTCCATTTGTGCCAGTTCCTTTCCTATCCTCCTGCTAAAATAGGTATAGCTCATTGCAGGTCTTGAATAGACAAAAAGGTGTACATGTTAAAAACTACAACCAAAGAAGAAAAGCCACTTCATGAAGGTAAATACGCCAACATGAAATTAGCTTTTGAGAAAATCACTAGTTCATTGACTTGGAATATTTTTGCAGCAAACATCAGTCAAAAATAAGAAGACAATCATCATATCAGCACTTTTCAATTGCTTGACATTATCAACCTATTACATTAATCGCTTTAGCTAATTGTAACAGGAATTAATGTTGCGGTGTGCCATCGAGGACTTGCCTTTAGAGTCTCAAAAGGATATGTAGAGTGCCACCATGCGCGACGCATCAGTATCATACAAAGTCATAGATATGCAGGCACGAAAGGGTTTTGAACACGATTACACTATTGGTCTCAGTGGAATATTAGTGTCTCTAATTATGAACCCACCAAATTTCAGATGAAAAAAGAAATGTTAAAAGGCATTGATGATGTGCTTCTATGGTAAGAATAATTAAGGACAAGATGTGGAGAGCAAGGATCAGGCATGAAACAAGAATCAACTCAGTAACATAAAAGAGCAATAATTCATTTAGAGCCTCTCTATCATAAATTTCCAAATTAGCATATCAAATCGATAGCCATTTGAAGACATACGTGTACCATCAAAGTAAGAGATTAACTAGCAATTGTATTTATGCATGAACAATAAATATATTAATGTAAATGTAATCCATCAAGAGAACAAGTTTAGTACCCCAAGTTTTATGCTTTGGACAAGTACAACGCAACTAACATGCCACGCAATTGCAAAACAATGGTTTGAAAAAGAATGCATCAAACTGCGTTGAAATATTTTTCTTTTTAAGCCAAAATTGCTTTAAATTCTGCCGAAAAGCTGCATAACAATCTTGTGTATCAAATGCAAGAAGCAGAAATAAATATACACACAGATAACATCTAGCTTCTTTGAGAGGGAGAGAAAAAAGACTTTTCACTATGTTAATGAATGTGGTAAGCATACAAGATAGAAGCCGCAGATATCTGCTCTTCATAACCAAAAAGTTGAGATAAAACCTCCATCCATACACCCAAGAAGATGCCTAACAAGCAAACAAACAGCCCCGGTGTATGCATGAATAGAAGTTTCAAAACTGATATGGATAACTAGTTTATGTATAAGAATCATTGAAGGTATCTATCTCTATCTGCTCAGTGGTTCAAGCTGAACTTCCATTCTTTCTGAAGAAAGTGCTTCTTTCTCTGCCATCGTCTGACTTGGGTTCAAGAGATCAATATCTTCCTCCTCACCATTACCCAACACCCAATTGCTTCTTCCAGATATTCTATCCCGGCTTCTTCTTTTCTTCTCGCGGTACTCCAAATACACTACTGTTAATGCGCCTACTAAGAACCAAATTATTAAAGCCCAGATAAGCCCGTGAATGTTTTCATCACCATATCTGTCTCCCAAATGTTTCATTCCAGTAATAAGAGCAGCACCGCCAATAACGATGGCACATCTGCCGGTTATAACATGAATATACTCCCAAATAAGCCTCCTCGCCGAAACCTCCTCTCCATTAGAAGGCTTTTTAGGTCTCAGATATGCGTTCACTGGTTGTGCAATTGCTAGTAATATTGCCAACATTCCAAACTTAACGTGCAATGAATGGAAAGTGAAACCCCGAAGCTCAGCAACAGCAAAAAGAAAACCAAGGAAAACAATTACTAATCCCGAGTACTGCAGGTTAACATGAATCTGAAACCACCCATCACCCAAATGCTTTAAGTATCTAGCTGCCAAAGTTCCACCAGGAAGCAATATACCCCAGGCAAGAAACATCATGAACCCATGCACAGCTAATACTGGGCGCAAGTCCTCCTCTGCCTCTGCAGAACCGCGCATTAGCAGTACACTTACAGGCCTCTTGCTTGTGACCGAATGCATATTTCTCACGCTTAAATGATCATCAGACCATTGAGCACCCATAGCCCAGACAACTTTCAGCGGAGTTGTAGGATCAATGATATTGTTGCATTCTGGCCTTTCATTGAGCTTGCATGATGGATTCAAAGGCCGACTGAACTCCAATGTGATGATGCCATTTTCAGACTTGCATCTCACATATGTCAAATTCTCCTTCGTCGGATGCACACTTGAAGGATCCCTTCCATCTATCCAATATGTGCTCACCCTCCCTTTCCCGTCGTCATCAATCCAACCCACATAAGCGAAGCTGTTTACCATTCCACGACCAAAGCCGACAGCCAAATAACCACTTTTTTTCTCACCCCGAGCGGCAATAGATATTGAATTCTCCGACAGTGTCCAAAACAACATAACTTGCTGATCATCCAAAGAAACACTGTTATTATACATATCTGGCAAACCTCCATCAACCACTTGAACTTTCCAGCCCATCTTTTGTGTATAAAGAGATTGATAGTAAACCAGATCCGGTGTGTTCCGATCAGGTGCCCAAGCCAATTCAGTAGGACTGGCTTGAACTCCTTCTGCTTCTGGTCCTCCAAAATAAATAGTCTCAGACATATTTCTTAAAGTTGCATTTCCACCAAGCGGATCAGAAGTAACATAGAATGCCACATCATGCCCAGCTTGTATTGAAAACTTCACTGGCACACCCCTCTCTACCCTAAGAACAGGAGCCTCTTTCTTGTTAATATAAAGAACTTTTAAAGGATTTGGGGGATTTGGATAATGCAACGCGGGACCAGTCACTACAACAAGTGGCTCTTTTTTATCTGCAATGACGAGATCCTGATCCTCCTTGTCTTTAGCATCCAATGGTCCCAAGCAATCATTTACACGCTCTGAAATGTTCAGCGTCAAGTGACCATAGCTTCCACCATGATTTGTGGGGAGATAAAAAGGGCGTAGACTATCTGGCGGTTTAATCGACCCCAACGCCCAAATCACAGTCATATTGCCCTTAGGGTCAACCAGCACATCATACTTCTTATCAACAGACTTCAACCTTCTCTTATACCTGATAAAGGACACCCCATCCTTCCTGTGCCCATAAACCAGCTTTGTATTATTCACCAACCCAATGGGATCAGAGCCTTCATACATAGTATCGGGACACACTCCCTGAACAGTCCCATCCTTATTTATCATACACTCACTGTACTTAGTTATATAGTAGTCATCAGCAAATGGCAATCCATCCTCCTTAAACCCCGCGATCACCACATCACTGCCAACCATAATATTAGCAGAAACAATGGGGTTCGCCCATCCAAATGCCATGTAATTCTGAATCCCAGTTGCACCCTCCAACCCAATATCAATCCCGTCCTCCTCCTCCTTCAAAGTCCACCTGATCCTATAACCATCAGATAGAACTTTACAATTTTCAAACATGGTGGGTTGCTCCATTCCCATCAGACTAGTGCTCCCATTTACAGGCATTGGCGATGGTGCAGCATTTTCAGTCGCATTAGACGAATTTCTCAACAAAACATGGCCAAAATCCGAAGCCGTGGGGATATCCCAAACTGAAAGGACTTTAATTCGATCCCACGTTACATTTTTGCGCAAATTGACCAGAAAGCTATCATTTTTATAGGTCTGATTCAAATTTTGGTCGGAAATGACAAAACCCTTGGTCAGGTTTTGGAAATCATCCCCATCAGCGCCCCACCAATGGACGTCGGAGCCGGAAAGCATTTCAAACTGGGTGATCCTAAAGGAACAGTCGTCAATTACAGAAAGTACACCACGCAGCTGGTGTTGCACCATAATGAATTGGGAGGTGAAGTTGAGGAGAGTTGTATTGGTCCGAGGGCAATATGAATCCGAAAAATGAATGAAATGAATAAAGAACCATAAACAGCCGAATAGGAAGCATCTAAACGGGGCCATGGCGAGAGATCCGAGTTAACGGATCTGGGTTTTGTTTGGATCCTTATACAGTAGCTGATATATATGTATATACGTGACGTGCTATACATATATAGAATTACATATAGGGAGAAATTAGTGGGGGGAAAGAGTGAAATACCAACCTGGTGATGTAGAAACAGGGCGTTGTATGAATGGGGAAAGAATGTGAATGAATTGCTGGGAAGTTGACGAACCAGAGAAATAGTGAAGAGGGGTTTTTGCAATTTGTACTTTATGGCCTCAGCCGGCACTTGTTTTCTTGTTTAAAACTTATTATTTTTTACTTTTTATAGCACGTTCTTTTGTACATGTTCTGATCATATTTTGTAAATACCAGTCATTTATTTCAATCTATGATTCTCAATGGACCTAAAGCATCCACACCAAACAGGATATAAATTGCATTGCCGAATTAAATCAAGAAATATTTTTTCTTCTTTGACAAAGTTATAATTCGTTTATCAAACCTCGATCATAATTGATAGGTAACGGTAGATCTCTTTCCACTAGAAGTACTTCATGATTTTTGAAATATAGCTCCATCTATTGACTCCGTGGTATTCTTCTGTGCAAAATTATGAATGATGTTTTTGTCATTTTAACAACTATTCACCCAACCATTTTACCCCGTTCCCTTGTTAGAGCTCTTTTATTGTGAGCTGGAATTTGTGTTCACTTTGGTATGTATGTAAATTATCATGTTGATCACATTGGTGTTCATGTGCTCAATGTCGTTATAACTACTAATTCTAGTTATTTTTACAAAAAAATGGGTGTTTTTTTTAATGTTAAGAGTGACTAAATACATAATATTAGATATTTACTTGGAGACAAGATAGATATATAATATCGTATTATCATTGTCATTATATTTATCATTACGTTCATCATGGTGTCGTCCATATGCTCAATATGTCTTACAATCACAAACTTAGTTATTTTTATAAAAACATGTGTTTTTTCTATGGTGAGAGTGTGATTAAATACTTAGGACTTATTCGGTGTAGTTTTTTTTACTACTTTATTGACTTTTCAAATTTTTTTGTAGTATAAAAAGTTTGAAAAGTAAAAAATAATAGTTGAAAAAATGAGTTTTTTGAAAAAAAATGATTACTGAACATGTCCTTAACATTAAATATTTACTCAACTTTAAAGATATGGAAAGAATATGATTAAATACTTAACATTAGATATTTCCTAAAAGTAAATTTGCCTTGTAGAAATTGAAAATTGAAAGAGTGCTTGTCGTTAACTTTAAATTGACTTTTCCAGGGGAAAAAAGGGTAAAAACTACTAAAGGTCCCGAATCTTTGAATCTTGTGACGATGGGGTCCTAAATCTTCCATTTTTAACCCCCAAGTCCTTAATCTTTTAAAAAACACGCGAACAAAGTTATTCTGTTAAAAAAACTGTTAGTTTGACCGTTAAATTGTCAAAATTTACTTAAAATGACATAATTACCTTTTTCGAATTAAAAGGGTAAGAATAAAAAAAACAATAGTAAAGGCAATTTTATCTCCGGCGTCCATCTCCGGTGTCTTCCTGTCCAACCACCTCCATCTTCAGCGTTCTCTATCTCCGCCTCAACCACCTCTACGACACTCCCTTCTTACTTGTCAATGGAAAAGGCAATGTTATCGTCATTTTATCGTCACCAGATATGGGGGCACTTGAAGCATCAAATAAATGATAAGCCATGTCTAAAACCATTGTTCTACACCGTTGTGAGGCTGGGTTTTGAAGCTCTCCCATTTTTTTCTCCTTGAATAGAACTCCGTCGAGTTTCTCTTCTCCCGGCAGCTCTTTTTCCAACAACACAACCCATTGCCAAAAAAAAAAATTGCAATAAAATCAAATCAAATTTTAGCTACCCATAAGCTTATTCCAACAAATTTATCGGTTTCAAGAAATTAAAATTGAGTTTGCAGAGAAAGCAAACTGAATTGAGTTTGTAAAGAAAGCAAACTAAATCTCCAGTAATTGGACCGACGTCGGAGATCGAAAATACTACACTACAAAAACGCCGCCTGAGATTGGATTTGGCTCAGATTAGTGTATAAATGCATGAGTAATAGATTTGGGCTCCTACAGATCGGATATGGCGGAAGTTTCCGGCAACGGAAGTGTTTGCCTTTTGTTTTGTTTTGTTTTGTTTTTCTATTTTGTTTTTTTAATTCCAAAAAAGGTAATTTGGTCATTTTAAGTAAATTTTGACCATTTAACGATCAAACTAATAGTTTTTTTAACAAAATGATTTTGTTCGCGTGTTTTTTAAAAGATTAAGGACTAGTGGGTTAAAAATGGATGGTTTGGGACCCATCGTCACAAGGTTCAAAGGTTCGGGACCCCAGTGCTATTTACCCAAAAAAGGGTTAATTACACTAATGATTCCCATTTTTTCAGGTTTGTAACGATTTCATCGCCATTCTTTTTTTTTAAACAAATATCATCTCCATTTTATATTTATATTCACATATGGTCCCCAAATCACTATTTTTCACTATTCTGACAATTCTTGGATAATTTTGCCCATTGACTTAAATAAATTAAAATAATAAGAAAATACAATACAATGAAAACATTGCAATTTAGCCATTAACTTTTTCAAAAGTACAAATAAATCATAAACTATTTTATTTTATACATATATGTGTTATTTCTCAACAAAAGAAGAATAATCTTTTTCCAACCCCTCCCCCCCAATCAAGGCAACAACAGGATAATCATTCTTCCTCTGTTCCTTACCACTATAATCAGGGACTGCGGCAGAAGCTGCCTCACAGCGGATGATGGATCTGCCGCCGTCTCCGGGAACCCAACTCTCAGTAAAAGGATAATGCGTCATTTTTTTCGTAGTTGTGGCCATTGTAACTGGTTCGCAAGCTCACTCAATCCACCGTAGTAATGCATGTGGCAATTTAATGACATATAGCAACCACTTTAGTGTTCACAACAACACCAACACCTCCACTATCTATAGATACAGATGAGTTTATTTACAATAGTTTGGTATACCAATTCCTATATAAATATATTTGTAATCTCTTTTTCAAACATATATCTCATTTATTTCTCAACTACTTTCCCATTTCTCGAAATTTTGAAAGTCCACTTTTCCAAAAATTTGAATAATTTTTTCATTTGATCTTAATCATTGTCAAGAATTCTCAAAAAAAAAATATCTCGCTTCTATATATACAAAATCGTGTAGTTGTGTATATAGATATGGTGATGACTGCGGCGTAATTGCGGAAATCACTAAACAAGGTGTTTGAGAAGGTTGAGATGTATGGTTTTGGGGGAGTAGCCAGAAAATATGCAAATATGCAATTGAAGATGAAGATGGGACCATGGAAATGGAGCAGATTAGCGCGAAAGGACAAAAATGTCTTGATTCGATGAAAGCGATCTCGGTGGCGGCCACCATATGTCGTGGAAGCAATTCGGGACTCGTTCAACCGGAATATGGGGATGAATATAGGGTAAGTTAATTAATGATTTTAATTGTTTCTAATGCTCCAACTCATACTTTTGTTGTCCTTTTGGCAAATTGGTGGGGTGGGGTGGGGTGGGGTGGGGTGGGGTGGGGTGGGAAAATACTTATATGTATAAAATAAAATAGTTTAGAATTTATTTGTACTTTTGAAAAGGTTCAGAGTCCAATTGCAATGCTTTCATTGTATTTTATTTTCTTATTATTTTAATTTATTTAAGTAAATGAGTAAAAGTGTCAAAGAATTGTCAGAATAGTGAAAAATATTGATTTGAGAACCATCTGTTAGTATAAATAGAAGAATAGGATGATATTTGCTAAAAAACAAATGGAGATGAAATCGTTACAAACTTGAAAGAATGAAGAGCAATTAACCCAAAAAAAATCGAACTGGGCATTAGAAGTCGTTTCAGTGTTTGAAAAACGTGTTAGTAGGAGCACAGCGCTTTTTCACAACAGTAGATCTTCCAACTTTTCTTCTCTCTCCCATACACACAGGCGCACGCACACAGTCACACGCACTCGGAAACTCTGCATCTGAAAATGGAGCCCGACGTGAGCATAGAGACTAGCAGCATGATCCGAGCGGCGGTACTCCCGATCGGCACGATCCCGACGCCTCTGTTCCGAGATTATGCCTCCATGCTTAACCGCCACCAAACGGTGTCCCTCTCCTCCATCAGCTCTTTCTACACGGAGCACCAGAAGTCACCATTCGCACACCAGCCCTGGGACTCCGGAAGCCTCCGATTCAAATTCATGCTTGGCGGATCCCCTCCTTCCCCCTGGGAGGACTTTCAATCCAACCGCAAGATCCTCGCCGTTATCGGCATCTGCCACTGCCCTTCCTCCCCCGATCTAGGAGCCGTTGTCCAACAATTCTCCAATGCCTGCAAGGGTTACTCTTCCTCACTCGTCCAGCGCTGCTTCGCCTTCTGCCCCGGGGATTCCCAGGTTCAGTTGAATTACTATCGAGATTTTATCTACTACTTAACAAGCTCGTATGACTTTGGCGGTAAAATAGACGGTATTTTTTATGGTATTTATACAGATCGAATCATGCCATTACTTATGAGCTCTTCTAATTATTACGGTAGAATAAAACGTTTCCCCCCCATGTTGGAACTTGTGGGTTATATGGATTTGTGGCTTTTTGAGTGCTGGCATGGCTCAATTAACGTAATTGTGCTGTATTGCAGCTAGAAGATGAGAGTCATAAGGGGAGTAACTTAGTGTTATTTCCTCCAGCAGATCGTCATACTCAAGAATTCCACTTACAAACAATGGTGCAAGATATTGCTGCCTCCTTGTTGATGGAATTTGAGAAATGGGCCCTTCAAGCCGAATCTGGTGGAACTATTTTGAAGACGCCTCTAGATTCTCAAGCCAGTCTCAGCTCAGAGGAGGTTTAGATTTTAGGTGTCCTAAGAATTTTATTTGTGTATTCCTTTTACAATTTCATGTTTATTAATGTTTCATTTCCCGTTAAAATTCAGGTAACTGAAACTGCAGTTCCTTATTCTAATTGACAAAATTCACAGGTGATCAAGGCAAAAAAGCGGCGACTGGGCCGTGCACAGAAAACCATAGGAGATTATTGTCTGTTGGCTGGATCACCTGTTGATGCCAATGCCCATTATTCTACTGCGTTGGAACTTGCTAGATTGACTGGGGACTTCTTCTGGCATGCGGGGGCAATGGAGGGCAGTGTTTGTGCCTTGCTGGTAAGCATGATGCACACGTAGCTGAACTTTTTATGAAAGATTCTATTAGATAATTGCATTCCTTATTTCTAGAATGCTGTGCAAGGTTTTTTATTCCATAAGAACTTATGGCAACATTTTTTTCGCCTTTCTCTGCGACTGTATGTGTGAATTACCTTCTTCCACACTTATGATAAGTCCGTGAACACTCCTAGCAGTTCAGATGCAGTTGTATGGACAAAACATGGTACATGTTTATGATATCCATTTTATTTTTAAACTCTATTGTGCTTTTTGAATTTGTTGCCATTCTTGACTCGCATATATTGTCCTTGACAGATAAACTTATATCAACAAATAAATATTGTTGTTGTAAACAATTATATACCTTGTTGCTATGTGTTTATCGTTCTACCTTTCTGTTTTGATTTTCTGATAAACAGACAATTTAAAATGTTGCTTATACACAGTTTTGATGTGCATTTTAGTTTTATTATTTAACAATGGACAATATCTTATATAACATTGTTCAATATTTATTACAAAGTTATCACAATCAAATTGTGCATCAAAATAAGAGTTTTAACTACTGTTGCCGATGCTGCAATGTGTATATAAGATGCTTCAAGTATAATATTTGCTTAAAGTGTATAGATCTTGCATGAGATTTTGTGTGAACAATGGGTGGAGAGATATTGGTAACTTAGAATACCTTGAGCTCTTTGGTTCCTATTCTATGTTCCCAAGACTAGTGCAGTTGTGAGCGATATACATGTTTTCTCTTGTATCAATTTTTCTTTTACCTTTTTTTCCTTTTCATCTGAAAATATAGTAATATTTTAGTTTTTATTGTTCATAATTAGATAGATCGTATGGGTCAGAAGGATCCAGTTTTAGAGGAGGAGGTCAAGTATCGCTACAACAGTGTAATTTTACATTACAGAAAATCATTTATCCAAGACAATGCTCAAAGGTATCAATCCCTATTCTTGTTGTTTATACTTGAGCAACCTGACCTCTGTTATAAATATGTCTGGTATCTAGTTATATTTGCCTGCCTCTACATGGACACGTATAATAGTGCTGGGACGAATATTAGACATGTACTGTATGATTTACAACCTCCGATTAATCAGTGTAACAGCAGTTAAGAGTTAAATGTGAGGACCTTTCTGTAAATGTTGATTATAGTGTATGATTGAATTTTTGTTTCCTATCAAACGCAATCGCCCAGGCAATAAATACGATAAATAACTAAAATAAACATGATTAGCTGGGTTTTTATTCATCGCCGTTATACCAAAATCCTACTTGCCTTATAAGCTTAAAAAAAAACATATTTTATGGGTTGCTTTTTGAGAATTTGCTAGACCATTTCATTCCAATAATCCTTCGATGTATGGGCTGCTAGTTTAGAATTTGTTAGACCATTTCATTCCATTAATATTTCACAAGTACATGGTAAACCACACTGTTTGTTTGACTAATGCTCTATTTTTTTTTTTTAGAGAAAACTATTACTGCAAATGCTGAAAGTTCGTAAAATATATCATCTTTTGCAACCTGAACATTTCTACCCTAAGATTCCAATTCAGTCAAAGCACAGATGGTGCCTATTTATGCTGTGCTTGAAAATAATCTTCTACAATTATTTTCTTGTGTTCTCTTAACAAATTATATCTTGATTTTCAATAAATCCACTTGGGAAGTGCGTGATCTATGTGATAATATTCTGAAATCCGAAATAGATTTTGAGAAATATATTCCTGTAAAAGAATATATGATATTTTCAACATACATTCCAATGAACAGCCTCAGCAGTATAGCAACATTAAAGAACTTTTACTTGATTGATTGATAGTTTAGGCAAATAAATGTTCAGAACTGGAAAAGACTTACCAATTCTTTGTTGGTATTCAAGGAATCGGGTTCATGGAAACTCTAGTGCGAGTGAACAAGGTGAGACATTCAACTGGGAATTTCACCAACTCTTTAAATTCCGGACGGGATACATGAAGCACGACTTGAGTTGCTATATAGGCTTCACTTCATGTTGCATGATGGGCTTCAGATTAGTTGATTAACATGTAAAGATAGTGCTGATATATGCTTCCTCTGAGCATGATGGGAGGAAAAAGAAATAAGAAAGCAGGAAATTATAATATTTGGTTTCTCTAACAAATAATAATGTGTAACCAGCAAAGCAAGGTGGGATCTAGGGATGGGGAATTGTGTAGTTTGAGTTTGTTTTTAAATTACAAATGTTAATGAGGACATCTTGTCCTTGGTTTCTAGGTTTCTTTGTTTTTTCTTATTAGATGATTTTTTCTTATTTTTGGATTAGTAATTCACATTTACTCAAACTGCTTTTTCCCTTACATAACTTTTTCATCCTGAATGTTTGGATTCCCAGTATCAGTTGTCATGCATTCACTTCTCATATTCAAAGTTACTTATTATTTATTATCTGCTTGTAGGGTTTCACCATTAAGTTTTGAACTCGAGGCAACATTAAAATTGGCAAGATTCCTTTGCAGGTACTATTGTTAATCTTATTCTTTTTGTCTATATTAATGTAAAATGCTCATGCAATAAGCATGTGGTTGATTTTCATCCTTTTATGTTTCTGTTTGTAGAATATGTACATTGGAGAATTGTTCTTTGTGGAATATGAAGTGGATCTCTAAATTATCGCTTAGCACATTCACACGCGCATTGTTGTTTTACTCAGGCGGGAGCTTTCTAAGGATGTTGTGGAGTTGTTAACAGCTGCTGCGGATGGAGCAAAATCTTTGATTGATGCTAGCGACAGACTGATATTATATGTAGAAATAGCGCGACTCTTTGGTGCCCTTGGTTATCTTCGAAAAGCTGCTTTTTTCTCAAGGCAGGTTGCTCAGTTGTATTTGCAGCAAGATAACAAATTTGCCGCTATCAGTGCCATGCAAGTGTTGGCAATGACAACAAAAGCATACCGTGTTCAAAGTAGATCATCCATTGAACATAATATATCTGACGTGAGTTCAAAAAACTTCTTATATTTTACTTATTTACGATTGTGCAGAATTACCTTTTTAAATTCGTAGGAACTATATGGTATTATTATGAGCGTTCACCCATGCATGACAGAGTTCTGTTACCACCGACTGGCTTTGTTGCAGTTGGTTGTGGTTTATCATTTTTCCTTTCTGGGAAATATTTCTTAAGGTGTCGGATGTCGACTCTGTCTAGGAGTTTTTGGGTTGTGTAAAACCTGACTGAGATAGCATCTGCTTATTGTAGCTCTTCTGATTTGCCTGAATACCTTTGCCATATTTCTAACTGATATTTTTCTTTTAATTTTTTCAAAAGGATGCTGGACCAACTCATACCGATGGAGGGAAGATGCATCACTACTCAATCGTCTCTCTATTTGAATCTCAATGGAGCACCCTGCAGATGGTTGTACTGAGAGAAATACTTCTGTCTGCTGTCCGTGCCGGAGATCCTCTTGCTGCTTGGAGTGCAGCAGCACGATTACTTAGGTCTTATTATCCTCTAATTACACCGGCTGGGCAAAATGGTCTGGCCAGTGCACTTGCAAATTCAGCTGAGAGGCTTCCTTCGGGAACTCGCTCTGCCGATCCGGCTTTACCCTTCATAAGGTATTTACCATGAATACCATGCATAGCCTCACGTGTTGACACAGAAAAACGCATATACTAACCTACATGCTTTCATTTATACAGAAACATGAAATTCACGTGTATTTACAAAGATATAAACACATATTAATGTACAGATCCACACATACACGATGTACATGTATGTGCTTTCATACTTGTAACTATACAGGCTTTTCTCATTTTTCTCAGAACTTGGGTAGCTTTTCCCAAGGTTTTGAAGATAGTTTTTCGTAGTAATGCTTCCGCTTCTTTCTGGGGGGTTATTTGTTTGGAGAGTTTAGTACTATTTTGCAGAACCTGGTTTCTAAAGTAGACCATTTTGATTTAGTTTGTAATACTGTGTCATCCAAGAGTGCCTCGATTCATGATGATCAAATATTCTTCTTCAAGTTTACATGAGAAGGACGTAGTTAATTTTCTATTTCTTCTCATTAACTATTTCAGGTTGCATTCGTTTCCTCTCCACTTCTCACAAATGGATATTGTTAGACGTGACACTGCAAGAGAGGACTGGTGGGCAGGAGCTGCTCCTTCAGGACCTTTCATTTATACACCATTCAGCAAAGGGGAGTCAAATCATAGCAGTAAGCAGGAGCTGATCTGGGTTGTTGGTGAACCAGTCCAAGTGTTAGTGGAATTGGCAAATCCCTGTGGTTTTGAATTGATGGTTGATAGTATATACCTGTCGGTGTATTCTGGAAATTTTGATGCTTTTCCCATCACTGTCAATCTTCCACCCAATTCTTCAAAGGTGATTTCATTATCAGGAATTCCAACCAAAGAGGGTCCAATTTCTATACCTGGATGCATTGTCCATTGTTTTGGCGTAATTTCCGAACACTGTTTCAAGGATGTAGACAATCTGCTCATCGGGGCAGCTCAAGGGCTTGTGCTTTCTGACCCTTTCCGCAGCTGTGGGTCTGTGAAGTTAAAAAATTTATCTTTTCCTCCTATTTCTGTGGTACCACCACTGCCTTTGTTAGTATCACACGTTGTTGGTGGTGATGGTGCCATCATATTGTATGAAGGTGAGATTCGTGATGTTTGGATTCGTTTGGCCAATGCTGGTACAGTTCCGGTTGAGCAGGCTCACATATCATTGTCGGGGAAAAACCAAGACTCTGTTATGTCAGTTGCTTATGAAACTTTGAAGTCTGCCCTCCCTTTGAAACCTGGTGGGGAAGTGACAATACCTGTAACCTTGAAAGCCTGGCAGCTTGGCTTGATGGATCCTGATACTGCTGCGGGAAAGAGCCTTTCTGGAAGTGCGGGGAAGCAAGTCAAAGATGGGAGCAGCCCAATGTTGTTTCTCCACTATTCAGGTATTATTTGAGGTTTGCAAAAGGCTATTGGTTTTATCTGTTGGTAATTAGTATTTTTCACACTTTGCTTCCACAAAGGTTTAAAGCCAGCCTAAAACTTTGGCAACTTTAATGACATGACATTTGATGGTTCAGCGTTCCACTATATACTTTATGTTATAAACATTTGTTTAAGGGAATTCATTAGCTTTTAGAGTTCATGAGTAATGATGCTGAAGTCCATTGGTTTCTATGTTTGCATGTGATGATGCATTAGCAATGAGACTAATGACAAGATATAATTTAAAATAATATTTGCACTGTATTGCCCAAAGCGTGTGATTTTAGGAACTTTATGTTGTGTCTTGAACACTACTCAGAGTTGAAGCTGAGTAGCACTGCTCAACATCAGTAGAATTATGAAATTTAAGTCATTCAGCTGGTATTTCCCATTGAAAAATCGTCCAGAGTAAATTTCTTGTAGTTTCATTAATATCCTTACAATAATATTGCAAGTTTTTGTCTGATGAATTTTCCAATTCGGATTTTATCTCGACTCTTGTTAGTCCTGCTTGTAATAGTCAATTTATCTTGTTAGGTCCAATGACTAATTCTGGAGATCTGCAAAATGAGTCTGCTCCACCTCCTGGCAGACGGCTGGTTATTCCTTTAAACATATGTGTTTTGCAGGGCTTATCTTTTGTGAAGGCTCGTATGCTATCAATGGAAATTCCAGCTCATGTTGGTGGAACTTATCCCAAACTGGTACAAGTAGAAAGTGGTGATGTAGAAGAAGCTGATGGTTTGGAAAAGCAGACTGATAGGTTCATGAAAATTGACCCTTACAGGGGAAGTTGGGGGCTTCGCTTCCTTGAACTGGAGTTATCTAATCCAACTGACATTGTATTTGAGACTAGTGTTTCTGTGGACGTGGAGAACTCCAATAGCAATAAACACCCTTCTGATTTTAAGTGTGGAGAATTTAGTTACCCTAAAACGAGGATTGATAGAGATTACACTGCAAGAGTGCTAATACCATTGGAACATTTTAAACTGCCTGTCCTTGATGGCTCCTTCCTTGTCAAGGGTTCCCAAATGAACGGAACTACCAGCAGTCGAAGTTCAAGCTTCTCAGAAAGGAATTCTATGGCTGAACCCAATGCGTCCATCAAGAATCTAATTTCTCGTATTAAGGTCAGATGGCAATCAGGACGTAACAGCTCTGGAGAATTGAATATCAAGGATGCGATACAGGCTGCCCTTCAAACTTCTGTGATGGATGTGCTGCTGCCTGATCCGCTAACCTTTGGCTTTAGGTTAGCGAAAAATAGTGTAGACCACACCAAGATTCTTGATTCGCCAAAAAATTCTGATGTGCAAGACAATTCTTCTTTATCCAGAGGTTCCATCATCGCACATGACATGACCCCAATGGAAGTATTGGTACGTAATAATACCAAGGAAATGATCAGAATAAGTCTTAGTATAACATGCAGAGATGTAGCTGGTGAGAACTGCATTGAGGGCGACAAGGCTACGGTCTTATGGGAGGGTATTCTTCTACAACATTTTCTTTTAGCCACTTGTTTCTACAAATATATTTGTGGTTTACCATTTCAATATATTTTCTTTTAGGTAGCTCCACTCTTCATATTATGGGAATAGGTTTAAATTATTGACCAGATACAGCTGTTGCCATAAAAGAATAAATTTAAAGAACATATAGTTCTCAATTTATATACCAAGATTACTTTGATTTTTGTGCACCAAGATCCTTAATATTTGATTAATGACTATTATGCATGTCATTGGTGTCTTTTAGGTGTTTTGAGTGCTATTACCCTGAAAGTTCCTCCCCTTCAAGAAATTAAGCATTCATTCTCTCTCTACTTTCTGATACCTGGGGAGTACACAATGTTGGCCGCTGCCGTGATTGATGATGCCAATGAAGTTCTTAGAGCTCGAGCTAGAACTAATTCATCCGACGAGCCAATCTTCTGTCGAGGGCCACCATTCCATGTAAGGGTAAATGGAACAGCGTGATTTGTGTTCTTTTTGGTGTATTGGCTTAAACTAGGTGAAAATTGCTTAATGCCCCGGCTTTCTTTTTGGAGAAATCCTAGTTAGTTAATGTGTTTGTACATTAGTAATTTACAGTGCTTCTACATTTATATTTGGCAAAAGTGAGTTTTTCTCCAGAATATATATATTCTCTTCTCAATGACTGATGTTATTGTTACTGCTCGTTTAATTTTTTTGTAGTTTAAGCTTTGATGATTGAATGAGTACCATCATGTTTAGCCTTTCCATAATTGTGTATTTAATATTATGCCTGGGAAGGACTTGGAACAACCATATGCGAATACCATAGTTCGACCATAATAAGAATATTCATAAACCGTCAAAAGAGAAGGATGGTTGCCGAGAAACCATATACATAGGCCCTACAGTACCATAAAAAGATACTACTATAGTCTCTATCTTGTGTCTGGGATTTACTGTAGTTAACTTCAAACTTGTAGCAGTACTAGATTACTAGTTTTGTAGAACCACATGCTTAGATTTACTGAGACTGAGATTGAGGATGGATTACAGTGGAAAACATTATTTGATTTTCTTTGTTTGCCTGTAATAAATTGATTCACTTTCCAGAAAATCATGATAGTTTTGTAATCATAGTGCAGTCTTAACATTGATAACATGTTTGGCCAAGTTTAAAAGTCGTTTTTTAGAGACTTTTAAGCAAGGCTAAACACGCTGTCACGAGAAGAGCGTTACAGTTTCATTGTCTTTGAAAGAAAGACTACCGTAAAAACTGGTCGACGTCTCATTGGAAATTGCCAGACCGTTTGAAAAACAGTTGGAACCAAGTGATACTTGTTAAAAACATTTTTAAATTGATCTAATCATGAATTAAGTTTATGTATTTTGATTCTTTTCAATCATAGGCAAAAACTGTTGAAAAAGCCCAGTAATAGTATATGTTATTTGCTATACAGTACATCACTTATTTTGTTTTCCCGGTCAACATTAATGTTACAGTAATACTGTCATATATTCTGTTCCTGAATTTTCTTTTCCAGTCTACAGGAATTCATGTATATTCTTGAATTTTTGAATATCATACTTGGATTGGATCTCTACTGTTTGGCCTTGCTTGTATCAATTAATGTTAACAAAATAAACTGGATGTTATCTTCACTTCTCTATTATATTGTCCAATTTATTTACGGATGATATTATTAATTTCGTTGGCTTGGGATTAGCTGCGTCAATGGGACTGGAGGAGAAATTATCAAATGTCTGGAATTCTCCATCTCGAGATATAGAAAAAAATTATGTTAATTAAGTTAATATATACTAAGGGACATGTTTGTTACATAGTAACTAGTGTCTAGTGAGGACAATGTATCTTTCTTAAAATTGTCATGAACGTGCCATACTGGATTATACATATACACAAGTTATATTCAGCAGTGATATCTAATAATTTTCCAAAACAATGTTAAAATGCGAATAATTCTGAAAAGAGTGTCCAGTTGTCTTAAGTTTTCACCAACCCATCATCCAACCTGTCTATTTCACGACATTGTACATTGTGCAATCAACGTCATAGAACAGGAAAATATGCTCTGTTTGTCTTGATAAATTCTGAGCTTCGACTTAGAAAGGAAAATGGGTGTGACATTACACAAGATAAGGAGCTATGGAAACATGATAATAATTTCTTCTATTTGTCCTTTAGATTTTACCCTTTTCTCATCTATCATGTCACCTACATTACCTGCCCAGTGGGACATATCCCTGCCCTTTTTACATCTTTTGGACTCCCTATTTTTTTCTAGTACAAGGAGTCACTGTTTTCAAATCTATATTCACATAACAACTCTGCATCTTATTCCCAGACAAATCTTTCAGAATATGTTCAAGTTCACGAGACTTGTTTAGATGTAGGAATTCACACACTGCTGCCTGTGTTAGCCTCCATATGCACCAGGAAAACAACTCGTATTCCCGTGCACCAGCACTTGTCTTCGGGCCCCAATGACAGATAAAAACTATTTACTTAACCTTGTATAATTCTATTGGGATTTTGGCTCAAGTATGTCTTTAGTGTGTTTTTGGTCCTTAATCTTTCATTTTTGACTAGGAGGTCTCTAACCTATGCCATTGGGTGCAAAAATGGTCCTCATAGACGGATTCCGTCCAAATTTACCGTTAATTGGGTTCGTGAAGTGAACTCTCTTTTATTTTGTCTTTACCTGCAGGGGGTCAAAATCATCAAATCACATTTTTTCTAATTTTTCTATTTTTTCTTTTACTCTTCATATTACCCAACAATGATTTGAAATTTTTGAAGAAAAAAAAAAACTCTTAACATACTGAAACGCGAAAAAATCCTCATTCAATCATTGCAAAAAATATAAATTGAACCAAGGAGAAGAAAAGCATGTTACTTACTGGATGAATTGTTTTTTAGGACTGATGTGCAGATAGAATGTTTCTGGTTTTGCAAATGTGTAAATGACACTCATAGTTTGTAGGTCTTAAATGTGGTATATATATATATATATATATATATATATATATATATATATATATATATATATATATATATATTTTAGAAATTTCTCTGTTTTGCAAATGTTTAATTTCTCTACAAATGTGTTTGAGGGGAATGTTCGTACAACTTTTTCAAAAGGTTTAGAACTAACATTGCACCATTTTACATACGTTAGGGACTAGTTGTGCACATTTAACTGAAAAGGTTAGGGACCACTTGGTTTGCGTACATTTACTGAAAACGTTAGGGACGACATATGCGTTTGAAACGTTATGGATTCATTCACATCTTTCTTGAAAATGTTAGGAACTATCTATGAACCATCTCCAACAACTTTCATCTCCAACAATTTTCACCTCCAACATCTTTCATCTCCAACAATTTTCATTTCCAACAATTTTCATTCATTCATCCAACAACTACAATACACATTATAATATATTACTAGAGAACCCAAAAAACCTAAAACCAAATCTTCCAATAACCAAAAAACCAAATCTTTCAACTCCTCACATAAAACCCAAAACTAATAAATCTTCCAAGAACCCCAAAACTCAAAAACCAAATCTTCCAACTACGTACATAAAACTAAAAAATCAAATCTTCAAAGAATCACCCATCTTTTTTGGCAAAACAAACTTCAAAAATTATGAATTTTTGCAGATAATCCATTACCAGATAAAGAGAAATAAAAAATAGTTCACCCATCTTTTCTGAAAGCGAGATTCAGATATGACCAGAAAATCTTCCACTTCAATGGTAACCCACATTCAACAAAGATTGAATTCTATTTATTTTTTCTAATTCTATCAAATACCTTACTTCAAAGGAGAGAGAAAATGTATGTATATGTATAAATTGTTTGCTAAAACCAACCAAATGAGAAGTAATGTGATTTGATGATTTTTGCCCCTACAAGTAAAGACAAAATAAAGAGAGTCCACTCTACACACCCAACTAACGGTAAATTTGGACGGAATCTGTCTATAGGGATCACTTTTGCACCCAAATGGCATAGGTTAGGGACCTCTTAGCTAAAAATAAAAGATTGAGACCAAAAACACACTAAGAACATATGTGAAGGACCATTTGCGCCAAAATCTCAATTCTATTTGTTGTTTGATAAAGAATGATGTGTCTGTAATTTTTAATTATAAATATTAAATCATGTTTGGTATATTGAATAACGTCTTTCTATTTTACCAATAACGTGACAACTGAAAGACGGGTTACCCAGAACTATATATGATTCTACGGGGATTGACCACAATAAAGTTGTTTCATTTATGTAGCATTCACCACAAGTCCAAGATATTGTGTAGGGGACCTAATTGATTTTTTCCATTTTGTTGTGTAGGGTTATATTATGCATTTATGCTTTAAAGAAAGACAGATAAGTGCTAATGTGGTCCAACAAAGAAGGGTTCTATCAGTGCTATTGTGGTCCATGTGCAAACCCAAATTAAATTCTCAGAAGGGGGTGGGGTGGAGTGGAGTGGGGTGGGGTGGGGTGGGGTGGGGTGGGGATAAAGGTGGGCATAAGAACAATATTAGGTAGGGGTGGCTATGAATGACATTCAAGTTTCAACACTACCTTATCCTTTCCATGGTTCCTAAATGTCCATGTACACAATTATCAATGATTCTTGGGGTGAAAAACACCATTCAAATTTTATTTTGGTTATTTAACTTTTCCGTTTCAACTTATTTATTTTAATTTTTCTTTTCGTTTCAATTACATTGTCAAATCAATTTTCATTAGTTATATTTTATTACCACGTTAAATAATGATTCCTCATTTCTAAATTCTTTTGTTAATTTTCGAATATTAGAGCTCGAACTCGTACTTAATGCATAATTCTTGTAAGTTAAATATATATCACATTTGATAGATTATTCGATGCTCTAAATAATTCAAATATGTTCATATACATGTCTTGTTAAATCGATTAATCTAGATTCTATTTAATTATTTGAATTATAAGAATATATATCAATCAATTTATGTCGAATAAGTACAAATTAAAGTACTTAGGTGGGAAAAAACATTAAAAGTATGTCCGTTGTGGATAAGATGATAATGTTCTTTGTGGGGCATTACCAAAATCACGCGTAAAATTAGATAGTTGGAAATTGATACATTGAAAAATCAAACACCAATTTGAAGTTAGGTTAATGAACATAAAAAAAAGTTTGTGATTGAAACTGTTTGTCTATTTTTCCAAACTATTAGTAAAGGTATGGAAAAAGCCATGCATTACCATGTCTTGTTTGGACCCATGGAATTAGGTATCATCTTCTATTGATTTGAATTGCTAAAAGTTTCTATGTTTGTTCATCTATGGACTCAATGCTATTGCCCATCAATTCAACGTTCCGTGAGCCAAATTCCACTTATGTACATCACCTTGACAAAACTTCTTTTGACGAGACTTGTTTGACGCTTTACACTTATTATTTCGTATAAAAATTTAGCCAAGTACAATCATTCATTCTTAAAATCAGTATTCTCTTTATTGTTTATCATCTACCTAAGTTAGTCGGAGGGTTGAAAAGCAGTGGTTTACCCTATGACAGGTATCAGCAGTTCGAATTCGCTTATCTCCAACTCATGAACTCAATCGATACAAAGCTATATGACAAATTTTCCTACAAACTCAATATATGATCTATCATTGATAAGATCCATCCATTTGCAGGGCCTTATAAGGGCGAGGTTCAAACGAAACAGTTTAGTCAAATGAAAAAAAGTTTATAGTAGATATCTAGACATTGAGAGACGAGGAAGTGCATAATAGTCGGCGAAATACTTTAGAGAGTTGAAAGTAAGCATATGTTTGAAGATTTTCGAATAGGGCAACTTTTCAACCTTAGTAGTCAGAGAAAAAAGAAGCAAAAGCAATTCCCAACCAGCAAATTGGGAGCAACTTAGACTGTAAAAATGGAGTTGTATGAGAGCAATACAACCGTCGTGATGCTTTCCCTTGCTAGGCGAAGCAGCACGAATAAGTAATTGTTTGATAAGAAGAAATAATAATATTTATTGTTACAAGTATGAATTATTGAAAATAATAAGACATGTATTTGAATATTTCCTTTCAACTAATTATGTCATATAAATGTGGAGTTGAAGGAATTATCCGAAGAGAAAATAGATTATGAGAGTATAACTTGATTCGTTTGCATGTTTTACTATAATCTTCTTGATGAGCAAGAGGGTGCCTTTATTCCATTGTTCGCTGAAATCTAATGCGCCCAATTAGATTTGAATCGAGAGAGTATGACACCATAAAGTTTGTGACGTTTAACATTTTACACTTAAATGATATGATTCAACATTGTGAGATTAGGCAAAAATTGTCACGTGTTGAACTTTTCATAAAAAATAAAGATTATTCGACGTAAGGGATGTGTCAAAATTACAATTATAAGTAGATAAATTCAATTAGATCTTGCTTGAGAGAGCTTTTTAGCAATTTATAATAGAAAGTTGATGAATCGTGTAGTTAAAAAATTGATAAAAATTATAAGTCTCATAAAATTTATGGTTAAAATTTATTGTTGACTTTTCAACACAGTTTTTTAATAGATTTTAGTAAGTACCAAATAAGCACTTATTTTCTAATAATTTAAAATTAATTGACTTGTTTGGATTGTTGAATTTGTACCTCGACATATCCACCTTGAAATAATTGCAAGTTTGAACCTTGACTAAAATATGTTGACTAGTCAATTTTATCAATCTGCTCACATTCTAAACCTAAGGGGTTTAACAGTAAAACAACGTATTTAGTCAATGACGATTAATAAAGACGTTTTGCTTACGTAATGCATGATGTAAGCTTTTTTAAACAAAATTATTCATCTTTGTACCTTACTTTAATCCCAACCTACCAAACCGGCCACAAAATCAACCATCGTATTCTAAAACCAACCGTGTAACTAGAATTTGTAAGTTTATTAAGTCATATAAATTTTTAATTTTTTTATTAGTCAAACTATATAATAATTAGTAATGTTTTGAAAACTAAATTTTACCAACTGGTTGAATTGGAAAAACTAAAATTCGATCTAATTATACATAAACAAAAATATAAAAAATAAAACTCGTTTAAAACAATTCAAGAAAAGACTAGTAACTTTCAAATTCTAACTTTTTTTTAATATATCATCGTTTTCGTCTCCAGTTCGATATTGATCCAACCCCTAACCTCGTATTTTTTCACGATAATGTTTGGATCAGATTTCAAAACAACACATTAATATATAAGAGCATTTCCAATACAAATGTGGATTGTAATAAAAAGTGTTTCACATTATCCTAAAATACTTATTAGAGCATCTCCAATGCTAGGGTCCCGTTTGATAAGTCTTATAAACTAAAAGTAGTTTATTTCAGTCATATTTTTTAACTTTTTAAAACTAATTTTAACATGAAATACATATATTACCCTTAAATAACAAAATATCATTTCATAGTAAAAATGACAATTTTATCAATTTACATTAAAATAATTTGAAAAGTCAACAATTTTAACTCAAATAAACCAATATTAGTTTATAAAATTAGCTTTAATCATCATTCAACCAGATGCTTGAGATACCTTCTAAAAAATTTATGTGGCAAGAGAAAAATAAATGAGGAGAGAGAGTGTGGAATAAAGAATGATAAGGAAAAATATGTGAGAAAGATAGACACAATTTAATAAAAAATAAGTGAAATGTATCTAATATGATGTTTAAAACTAAACGACCTTCTACAATAAATGACGCCACATCAGTTTTGCCTCATCCACCTCATCGCCACATCAACTGTACATTCAAAATGGAATGTAGCATTTGGAGATGCTATTACATGGCAAGAAAAAATTGGTCTATTTATTTTTTTAAAATAAATGTTTATCGAAATGTGTGTTAAATATTTTCTATTTAATTTTTTATAATTTATCTTCATCAAAATGTGTGCTATTTATTTTTTATAATTTATTTATATCATGTTTTTGTGCAATTGAACTATAATTTTTCAATCCACGACCACATTAGAGATGCTCTTTATCCGTTTTTATTTTACACTGTTACGTATATAACAATCCACATTATTGCATTTAAATTAGAATTTGTAATTGTATACAATTCACTTTACATAGCATGTCATTAAATAGTTCACATAATTGTTAATGAATAATGAAGAGCCTAACAAGAGTGACCCACCTCTTTTTTGTGCATAGAAAATTGATGCATTAATCACTTCAATAACTTTAATTAAACCCTTTATTATAGTGTTAATTAATTGTTGTTAAGTCGGTACAAGACTCCAAATTAATTGAAATGAGACTCTTCTATTTTATTGTTGGCTGGTGGAGAAAGTGTGGACCATGTTTGTATAAAGGCAAATTGACACGTGTTAAATGACAATTGGTTTTGATGGTGACATACTCGTAGATTCCACGTTTGACAACAAAAACAACAAAGGTAACGGATGCTCCACGAAACCTTAGACGCGGCCTTACCCCAAATTCCTATATTGCGGGTCACTTCTTTTTTTGTCGACACGTTTCACTTAAAATCACTTATTTTTTCACTGTTTGGATACTTTTCAAATACAATAAAATACAAGTCTTTAACCTTTCACGACTTGACACCTGGATTTTTAAGTTGTTGTTCGACCAATAAATTGATCCAAGTGCTTGTTCGATTATATTTTTAAGTGCTTATAAATAGTTAATCCTACATAAAAATAATAAGTATATAATTAATTATAAATATAAAAAGTATGTTTGACTATCTTCTAAAAAGTTAAGATTTGTCAAACATGCTTTAAGTTGAAAAATAAAAACTAACTTTATAAAAATAGACATAAGATTCACGTCCGTATGATTTTGGTCATTTAGGACGAATTACGTGAAATGCCAACAACCAACTTACTATTTAAGCAATATTCAATATGTTGATGACTAGTCGTACAATTTAACCCCGAAAGTTCTTATTATTATTTAAGTCAATAACAAGTTAATTTTAGTAGATGCGTTTTATCCATTTGACTATTCTATTGTCGAGTTATATCAAGAGTTGCGTATTAAATGTGTTTTAATTGTAAAAATTTAAAAGTAAAATATATAAAATATTAAAATATTTATAAAATAGAATATTGGAGGGGGGCAAAGAAAACAAACAAGGGAAAAAGTCAAAAAGCCCAAGAAATGAGTAAAATGACGTGGAAAGGAAGAAGCACGCGTGAAGAAAATAGAGGGGGTGTGAATGTGACAAAAAAGGAAAACAGGGGGCTACCGGCTACACTTTTATAAAATAATACATACATATATAATATATATATATATATATATATATTGTCCGAAAGACAAGGTCTCACTTCATATGACAAACAATCCTTTACTTAGTTTAAATTCACAGACAGGAGCTGTACCTACTGTTTACAAGTCTTTGTTCATTCATTCCTGTGGGCCATTTAAATATTACTCCATTTAATTTAAATATTGGTACAATTATTGAATTGTCTCGTCCAAAAATTTATTTATTTTTCTTTTAAATTTGATAATTGAATATAGAAGGGATAAAAGAATAGTTCCATACAAAATCATTTGTGTTAAAATCCGAAACATGTGCTGCTGCATGTATGTGACTACTAGTTTGTGTGTACGTTAAATCAAACGTATGGGACATATAGTCTGACTCAATTTTCTAGTAACTCAATGCACATGATTGATCAACACTTGTTAATCAAGTTCGACTTCAATCGTCTGTTCTTCTAGTAAAAGTATTGAAGAAACTATTTGATAAGATTAAGTGGCAGAGTAAGACATTTTAAGTTGATGATTTTTAAATTAACATGTAAAAAACTTTGAAACATCATAATAATGACGAATTTTTTTTGATACTAAGTGTTTTTGTACGAGTTCTTATACTTTGATAACGTTGAACAATTACTTCATCATTAATCTTGTCAAATATATCCTTCTCAATAAACACAATCAAACTATCATTCAATCATTTATCATCTATATATTCGATTACATAATTGATTCTTGACATGATTCCTTGTAGAAAATGTCATCTATATCGTAGCAGTTGAAAGAACAATGTCAATCACAAATTACTGAATCCACAATATTGATTTGTTGAAAAATTAGACCACACTCAATATAAAAATATATAATTGTATAGTCGAAACAAAAACTAAAAATATAAATTATTTTGTTTATACATTATATATAAACAGATAAACAAACTTACTCACTGCTAGTAGTCCGGTCCGGCGGTCGCTAGACCGTCGAGAAGTGCAGTGGCCCGTGGGGCGTGGTGGTCTAGTAGAGTCACCAACCTAGTGCAATGGTTTTGCGAATAGCAATTGAAGATTTTATGGTAAAATTTAAGGATTGAGTTTAAAAATTTGGGAGTGGTAGTTTGGTGGAGTCTCTAATCATTTGTAATTTTGCATTATTAATTTATTAGATCAATTGGTTCAATTGATTTCCATTAAATTAATATTGGGTCAATAGGTTCAACTGTTTTCTATTAAATTCATATTGTGTTAAAGTTTTCTGCTATTAAATCGCATGTTAATAAATTAAAAAATAAACAAACAAAAAGTAATAATTTCACCCAAAAAGTTGGGGGGAGGGGGTACAGGTCTCCCCTATGACCCAATCAGCTCTGCCCCTGATAAGATAATTGTTGTAATAGCTATCTCTAGATGGAGACGAAGTTGACTAAGAGTGCGGAGTAAGATCATGTAGAAGTGTCTGACTAGATCAATCTACTCATACTCTCTTGCAAGTTCTTTTGATCAAGTTAATATTTAACTCTTTGAAATGAAAGAAACGCTTACAAGTAAGATAAATGAGAGAAACTTTTACACGCATGTAAATAATTTCAATTCTTATTTATCACACAACTCATTTCACACCATAGACACTAGTATTCTTGATCTACTCTATCGGTTTGCCCACTTAGCAAACTATTGTTCCTATTTGGTCTGGGGCGGGGATAGGAGGGACTACTCTCCTTTGTTGGAGTCCTCAGTGGCCCCAAATTTATTTTTTACAAAATAGGATTTACAAATTTTTTATATTGAAATTTTATTTTTTTCATATATTAGCTTTAGTCTAAGATTTTTTAACTCCCGTCTAGATACGCCACTGTTATGGTTGATTGTTTTGTTGTGTATTTAGGTGAAACTCTATACGAATGTCAAGTTAATTTTTACATAAATCAATTCAAGTATTTGTGAGCGAGTTTGGATCTTCATCGTTCGTTTAGAAATAACAATTACATGCTAAAACCAATAAAAATGAAAAGCAATTTACTACAATTTGTTGTTCCAAGAGTGAAAAAGATGGCTAAATATATAACACAATTCTGTCTAGCACAATATAAAACAACACGATTGTGAATTGTATAGTTAAAATCATACTCACCCGTCTTGTCAATAATTCCCAACTCATCCCCTACTTTTCTTATTAATTTAATCGTATGTACCTTTGTGGGCAAAACGCGTTTTAAGTAATGTTGAAATTATTTTTTAAGTGTTTATAAATTGTAAATTTTATGAAATGTGTGAATAAGGCTATCTCCAATCCATATATCTAAATTGGTGCAACTTTTACACTAAAATAGTGCAATTTTCATACCAAATCCATATGTCATCTCAAAAATGTTGCACCAAATGAATAGTGTATATTCTCATATATTTATATTTTTTATTTTTGAACAACAATTTATTTCAAAAATTATTTAATTATATAGTGTATTTATATTAGATGTATAAATTTTAAAATACATTTATGTACCGTAAGTATTGCATTCATTAAAAAAAGAAAAAATAAAATGCACGATACTCAATATCACAATTTAAAAAACATTTAACATCAAAACTAAAAATAAAAATTGGACATATACAAATATCCAAAAACAAAACAACATAAAACATAATTAATTTTGTCATTAACCACTTTAAAATAAATTTAAATCACTTTATAAGGAATGATCTCCTAAGACTCGGTCTTGATTTTTTACAAACATGTTAGCGTCGATGACGTACACGTATACATTTAATGTATATTTTATTTATACATTGAATATATAGGATTCACCATTGTCAATTAAATAGACATGCCATGTCATTGATACTTAGCATAAACTAAGCATCGGTGTTTAAGAAATCATTCCTCATCACTTTATATCACAAAAATAATAAAATGATTATAAATAAGGACATAAAAGAAAAAACAAATTTTTGTACAATGATAGAATGACAAAATTGGAATTATTTCTCAAACCAAACCCATCTTCAAATTAATGCGCAGCAATGTTCAAATTCTCAATTTAGCGCAAAGAAATGACGTACAGTTGGAGAGGTTTGGTGCTCCATTTTGGAGTTTTCACTTTAATATAACGTTCGGTTGGAAATGACCTAATAAATATGTAGTAAATTGTGAACACTATAAAATATATGAATAAAAATTATATTTAACTAATTTAAATTATAATTTAAGCTAAACAAACAAATACAGAGTTAGATCAAATACATCAATTAAACTTCTAACAATCTTCTAATCCTAAAAAGCAGTCGAGGATTATATTTCAACAACGTAGTATTTAAATTTATAATAATTTTTATCAATTCAATTGTTCGTAATTAAAGCTTCTTGTGGTGGCGACATGAAGTGCAATGCCGCCTGCCTGACGGCACTGCCTAAACCTAGCCTAATGCAACAAAATTAGTAGGGGACCATACAATTTTTGCTCAAACATTATAGGTAGGGGACCATATTTTCCTGTGTGGTGATGGTGCACCCCGGTTACCCTTTGCAGCAAAACATGGACCCACATTAACAGGATAAGTGGGACCACACACCACACACCATACACCCACCCCCCTTTATTGAGCTCGCCCGCCGGCGGACCACTTCTGGTCCCCACAGCGCTCTTATTTATACACGTGGTGAACTTCTATTGGTGGATTCCACGCGCGTGATTGCTTGGTCCCCTCTTTTGTCGTGTTGCCACGTGTTCCTTTCCTCCGTGAGTGGCGGAATGCGGGCCGACGCAAGTTATGGTTCCGGGTTCTTTTTTCTCATGACGCTTAGTTTTTCTTCAAATTACACAATTCTCACTCCATACTTCGATACTTTTTGATTTTTAAGATATAAAATTTCAAACTTGTGACCTTTTAAATTAATGTACACAATTCGCTTCACATGAACTCAAATTTTATGTGCACAATCATGGAACCGAGCACTCATGTCTTATGTTGGTAAGTGATAATGGATGCTATCTCCAACTTATAAAATCGAAATACTTACAATTCACTTGTTATAATACGAGATAAAACTTTTAACAAACTCGATAACTTTAGGTGATTAAATACACTTAATAGTATTGATCTCAACAAATGTAGCACATGTTTGGATGTTGAAATTATTTTTTAAATACTTATAAATTGTGTATCTTATAAAATGTGTACTTAATAGGTAGATAGTAATTAGTTATGAATCCTACAAAATGTGTAAATAAAAAGTATGTTTGACTAATTTCATTAAGTTAAATTATAATTTAAGTTAAGACAAACAAGCACTTAATCGAAAGCTTGGAACCTATGGTCAAGCTTGCTTTATTCGTTATTAATTTGACTTAGACTAATTATACAAAATTTTTCGTCTGGTTGATTTTTAAAACATATTGATACACGAAAAACTAGCATAATTAGCTATCAAAGTCATAAAATTTATTAGAACACGACAGTTTGTTGATGACATTTACTAATTGTCGTGTGTCAATTCGTTTCTTGTCGAATTCTCATATTAAACAATTGGATAACGTAATAAAGATTATAATTAAATTATACCTGTCCTCATTAAATGAACTAGTTCATCTTGTGATAATAGTCAACACATGATTAATTAGTGCATTATATGTGAGTCGTGTGAAAATTAATGACATTTAGATGTGTTAATCATTTTACTAAATTGAACTCAATGCTAGTAGCTTAAACTTTCCACTTTTAATTTTAATTTGAACTTGAAATTTAAGATTAAACTGAAAAAGATAGTAATAAATTAATAATTAATAAAATTGAGATTAGTAGTTAGTAATTAGAATTTAAAAATTGACACATGGCGCCTAGCGGTTGGAAGTTGGTCAAAACAAAAACCCCACGTGACACGCACGCTACTCAATTTCATTACATCCAAACCAACGAACGACAAACAAATATAGCCACGTTTACGATGCCATATTCACCCGCCCACCCAACTATATTAGTCCACGCCCAAAGCTAAAAGTGCCTTTTCAGTTTTTGATACCACCACTCCCTTCCCAACTAAGTTGTTGGGTACTATAAATAATTTGAGAAATAAATATAAATAATTTGAGAAATAAATTAAATTGTGAGTCGAATTTTGGATTTGTCGTTTATCTGCAACTTGATGCAATTTAACAATGGTACTATAAAGGTTCGACGACTATTGACTTCAAATTTTCCTGTGAAAGGCAACAAATTAAATCAAACACGAAATTACAAAAGAGGAAAAAAAGGATCAAAAGAGAAGGGAAAGAAGAAAATGTGACAGAGAAACTAGAAAGCTTGGCAATCAATTCAATAAAGTGCAAATGGAGAAGATAGAGATAGAATTATGCTATATTACTAGTGAACCACTTGATCATACAACAATAACGATCACCAAATGAAGAAAACGACATCGATGGATACAAAAGTTTAATTTGTTATAAAGTAGTGATAGTTAGAAGAGGAGTAGATAGTCTATACTCAAAGACAATTCAACTAAATTATTGGTCGATACTAACGTTATTTGATCATAGCCCTGGTCAAAGAAAGGAAACGCGAAAATTAATAGTTTTGATTCATTAATACCTGAATATGCACATATAAACGCTAAATCAATTCAAAATATCAAAAGAAATCGCAAAAAGAGAGAAGGAAGCAAAATTGCTACCAAACGAGCAACACAAAACTGCTTCTAGCAAACAAATCCAAAGACTAATTTAGCTTCTAGGTAAGATGGAATTTTGTATTATTACAATATTAGAAACTCTAATATAATTTGCACAATTCTTTTATAAATTTAAAAATCATAAAGGAGGAAGACCCTAATTAAAATTATAGGCCAACTATTTAACAACAATTGAAAATTTTTACACTAATTATGAATTAATTTATTAGAAAAATAATTAAACGAGATCTAAAAATATGACAATAAGTAAGATTACGTAACTCTTTCAATATCTTTAACATGCATATTAACTAGTGTATTACAAAAATAGAGTGTACATAGTTAATTTGAGGGTGCCCGCTTAAAATTTGCCCCACCTTTTTCTTCAAAATTAATTGAAAGCTGTTTCCCGAGCAGTTTTCCTTCCACTTAGTAAACGGAAAACCACTCTTCATATACTCCTTTTACATCATCCCCTTTCACCCATATGCTATTATATGATTCATCTAACCCCCACTCCACCCACCCGTCCCCAACATATACATACACAGACATATATATATATAGTAACACGCACAAGTTTCTCTCTCTACAAAAATACTCTCCTAAACCTTCCTTTTCTCCTTTCTACAAACATAGCTACGGTATATGCACGTATTTTTTTAACTAATATCCTCTCACTCCCTCCTCTCTCTCTCTCTCTCTCTCTATACGCACCAGAGTGAGAGAGCAGGTGGCTACTTCATAGTTTTCTCTCTCATCATCTCCAGTCGTTGACGTTCATCTTTCACGCACAAAACACGCATATTTATATATCTGTGACTTCTCTATATTATAATTTTGAGATATGTTTTGCAGTTTCGTTCTCTCCATAAACAATCATATAATAGTATTATCATGATGGAAACGGGGTCGTCATATTGAAATACATAGAATACTAAGATATTTTTTTTGTGGGCTTGTATATTAATGGCGTTTCCAAATCATTTGTCGCAAGATATGGCTTTACAGCATTATTCAGACCAACATTTAAGCCAGAATTCATCGGTTCTACGGAATATACTCCCCGAGCATCTGGGGGATCATTCTCCGGCGGACGAGAAGCCGCCGGAGCACCACCACCACCACCACCACCACCATCACCGCCAACGTGGCTGAATAGCGCGATTCTTCGCCAGCAGGCCCAGTTCTCGTCCACTGGAGAAGGGAATTTCCTCAACCTGCAAACTAACTCCGACTCACCCTCGGCCGCCGCAGCGGCGTTGCAGGTGCCGAATAATCAGTGGCTTTCGCGGTCGATTTTGCAGCGGAATGTCAGCGATGTGAGGGAGGATGTTCAGGTGTCCAATGATTCGATGATCGCTGCTGCAATTTCTCATGAATCCGCCGATGTGAACAATAATAACAATCACAACAACCATAACACAAATGATAACAATGAGCTAACGGAG
The DNA here is from genome assembly GCA_023638005.1 of Forsythia suspensa. Taxonomy (NCBI): domain Eukaryota; kingdom Viridiplantae; phylum Streptophyta; class Magnoliopsida; order Lamiales; family Oleaceae; genus Forsythia; species Forsythia suspensa. The sequence goes on along the minus strand of CM042674.1, from coordinate 28,054,287 downwards.
AGCGGAGGTGGCGCTGCCGGTGAGGGAGTGGTGAATTGGCATAATGCGAGGTACAAAGCAGAAATTTTATCTCATCCATTATACGAGCAGTTGTTATCGGCCCATGTGGCATGCTTGCGCATCGCTACGCCGGTTGATCAGCTACCAAGGATAGATGCGCAGCTCGCACAGTCACAGCAAGTTGTGGCGAAATACTCCGCGCTTGGCCATGGAAATCTTGGTGGTGATAAAGAGCTTGATCAGTTTATGGTAAATATATTTTCCCAAAGCTCTGTTTTTTACTTTTTTTTATGTCACATAAATTGAAGTCTTTAAATTTATTTAATCCATCTATGATAATTGAGACCCCAATGAGGGAGAGATATTTGTTTCCTATCCGTGTTTTGTGGCTTTCGATTGTTTTGTTTGATAAACTATAAAGGGATTTGATTGTGTGTTTCGGAGTTTTGTTTCTTTGTGATTTATTACATTCCAATTTTAAATTTTCTGTCATGATTCAATCTTTTGTCTTGTTCACGAATTTATTGTGAATTTTTGCTACCTCTGGGTAAAAACCGAAGAACTCTCTTGTCTTAACTTTCAGCCTGGTAAAAGATATAGGCAAATAGCAATCAAATTTTTTTAAATTCACAAGGACATAGTTCTGGATATGGGGAAGGTTAACTGAGGTCAATTGTGTTCCAGGAACCGAAGCCAAGTTGGAGAAGTTCCTCTTAAATGCTCTAGTAAAGATCAATAGGCTTGGAACTTGGAGCTTCTTCTGAGACGTATGAAATTTGTGTTAAGATTAGCATTTGAATGTTGCAAAAAATTAGTACGAGCTCCTCAAATCTTGTCATTGTAATTAAATTATGATTTTTAAGTGTGAGGGACAACAAATTTCTAGTTAAATGATGACTAATCTAATAATCAGCAACTATTGTATATATGCCACTTTTCAGGCGATAACCTTGAGCTTGACATGTTGGATTCTTGTTGCCAGTATCAGCGTCTATTGTATTTGTTTAAAAGAACGAATGTTCTTATGTAGTTCCCACTAGAAAATATTTTCCAACTCCCACAACATGAAGAGTGACTTAGACAGAATCTGGAAGAGAGACCATTATAGTGGACTTGAACTTGCATATAATAATTTTGAGAGAAAATGGAGTATGCGCACGGTGACTCCTTCCAGACTTAGTCATATCTTCTAAGTTACAGGTCTGTGCATGACACTCAATTGATAGTGTAATTTGGTAATTTTACTCCAAGCAAATTTTGAGATGCATAATTTTTCTACAGAAGTGAAGGTGCAAAAATGTTTATCTTAGGAAGCTGACTTCTTATAGATGTTTCTGTTGTGTCCTTCAGGTTTCTACTTTTTGTTACTATAGAACTTAATGATTCAGTTCTTAATTCACTCAATACACTTCAATTTCTGTGTTTCTTTGCTGGTTCCATTTGCAGAGGGTTTGAATCTAGAAATGGTTAGATTTTAGTTTCCATAAACTGCTCCACTCACGGGAAACCAAGCAGTGAAATAGGTAGAACTTGAAAGGTACAATACTAAGCCATCTAACTCTGGCTATAGTTCTGTTGATTCTGGGTTTGAATTTTCTGTAATTTTCTACTTTCATCTGTAAGAATGGTGTTCTTGATAAACTAGTTGATATTATGGAAGGGTAAACCATGCAATAAGCACAATTTTTTTTTGCGGGGTTTATTATTGTTTACCCTGTGTAGGTACAAATAACAGACGTTTATGCATGCCTATATATGCACGATTTAAATTTATACCTATGTGTGGTGCTTCATACCATAAAACGTTTTAGGTAAAAGGTTTGGGTCCTTATTCTTCTGCCCTCTTCCCACCCCCACCCCCACCCCACCCCACCCCCACCCCCACCCCCACCCCAAGTACCACACAGGAATATTGACAGTCTTAGTTGTGGTTTGATGGTTCCTGGGTTCCCCTTGACACTTGACGTGACTCTTGCATGTTGTTCGAGCCAATCTGTGGAACAAATTTCTTCCATGAAATTTGACCTGCTTGTCTAACTATTCTATTTTATGTCAATTTGGAGTTTGTTGTTGAGCTTCTAATGCTTTGGGTTCCAATTCACATTCAGTTACAAGGAGACAAATGTATGCTGTGAAAATTCTGATTCCATTATCTTTCCTTCTTTTTCCCATCTCTCCTGCCTCAAATTTGGGAAGAACCAAGTCCAAGCAAATTGCAGATACATTCCTCTATATGCTGGTGCTGTGGTGCATATTGTCTATTTTCTGTTTCTTTTCACATATGCTTTCTCGTAACCATGGATAAGATAATATGAGCATGATATCAAACATTATTGTGCAGAGTCAACTAACATAGAAGGAAGTACTTGGTTTTCTGTTTTTTTGTTTTACTGAATATCTTGTTGTAAGTGTTGGATTAGTTCCCGAAAAATCAGTGCTTTGAAATTATTAAGTGACAAAGAAATATGACTGTGCTTCAAGTTAAATTTTGGAATATGGTAATATCTTTGGTATAGGATTAGTCAAAACTATGTTGATGGACAATCCGTTAATACATTTAATTTTCTTTTTCCTACAATTTACTTAAGTTTATCTTCTGTTTTTCTTATGTAGACACATTATGTCTTGCTACTATGTTCGTTCAAGGAGCAACTACAGCAGCATGTGCGTGTTCATGCAATGGAAGCCGTTATGGCTTGCTGGGAGATTGAACAATCCTTACAAAGTTTAACAGGTGAGGCTTTACTATTTCTTTGGCTGTCCAAAGAGGTTTGTTTCAAAAAAATTCCAACTAGTATACCACTTTCAGAATCTGTAGCTTCTATTGGTATTGTTAAGCAGCTATATTGGAGGTTCTATAACTTTTCAGACCTTGACCAGCGATCTGTTGAATATGCTTGTATCCTCTTGTCGATTGTGGAAAAATTCTTATTGACGGCACAAGATCTAAATTTTATGCTGTGTTTAAACTGTTGAACAATTGGTCCCTGTTGAGGGAGGTAAAAATGAAAATTTTCTTGTAATATCTACTCTTTCTTAGAGCTTTGTCCGCATGCATTATTGCATCTCAAACTTCTCTGAGTCTTGGGCAGCAGTAGTTCCTTCGTTTCTTTTTGCTATTTATTTGATGTTTTGACATGTATCATAGATGGGCTTCACGGGGTAAATTCCAGCCCATTGTTTCACTGTCATCAATTGAATCTGGGACCGCCTTCATTGGGATATCGCCACATTCTAGTTTCAATTATGCCGTGTACTGCTCTTTTCCTCGTCTTCTACCTTTCCACATCCGACTGTGGATGCCCATACCGATATAAGCATAGGCTTTTCTAGCTCTTCATTTATTAAGGAAAAAAATGTCAAAGCTAGAAGTTTACCTTCATATGCCTCTTTGCACAGGAGTTTCGCCAGGAGATGGGACAGGTGCCACGATGTCTGATGACGACGATGATCCTGTAGACAGTGATGCAAACTTGTTTGACGGAAGTTTGGATGGTCCTGACAGTATGGGATTTGGTCCGCTGATCCCAACAGAAAGTGAAAGATCATTGATGGAGCGCGTAAGGCAAGAACTGAAGCACGAGTTGAAACAGGTGAGGTACTCGAATTTTGTCAACACTCATTTACCATGTTCATTCAACCAATTCCTTCATTCTTCTTTCTTCACCTAATAGGGTTACAAGGAAAAGATTGTAGACATTAGAGAGGAAATTTTACGCAAGAGAAGGGCAGGAAAGCTCCCTGGGGATACGACCTCAGTGTTAAAAGCTTGGTGGCAATCGCATTCCAAGTGGCCATACCCAACAGTAAGTATCAAAATTCGACTTCATCTTGTTCTGTGACAACTACCGTATTGGTAGTAATTCCATCCAAGCTCATTTATCCTAGGGATTTTAATTCTGCTGAAGTTCTTAGACTGATCTGCATTAGTTCTTTAACCAGAGGCTCTTAATTAAACCATTGTGGTTATTTGTACTTTCCAGGAGGAAGATAAGGCAAGATTGGTACAGGAAACAGGATTGCAATTGAAGCAGATAAATAACTGGTTCATCAATCAAAGGAAGCGGAACTGGCACAGTAATCCTTCCTCGTCTACAACCTTGAAAAGCAAACGCAAAAGGTATTATATTTGAAAAAGTATTAAATTTTTTTATAGGGATTTCGACCAGTTTAATTTGATTAAGAAGTACTACAGGTGAAAACAACAGCGATCCATTGGTGTAAATGGAAGGGTATAATCAACAACACGAGCTTCCAGAGTAATTGTATGTTCATGCTTCTATTTCGATTACTATATTAAACACCAGTGGCATACAAGCAAAAGATCAACTATCTAGGTACAAACACAATGTTGAAGGATTGTACTTAAAATAGGTATGGAAAAAACACGCAGCATTAGATGTTAAAAGTTTATATATACACGACAATTGCAATTTCTTGGTGAAGTCAGTTCGATTTTTGGTGCTGTTTGTGTATAAAATAGGAATAGTACTTGTGGTGTACAGTTCAATAATCTTTGTCCTGGTGATAGGCAAATTATAGTAGTGATGTAGCTATTTCGATTCATATATGACAATATAAAGTTGCTATAATTTTGCCCTCTAATCCCAAATCCCCCAACCATATGATATACATGTAATACAAGCGTCCTCTAAATTTTATTGATTAGGTGTTTACGATTGTTCTTTAATAGCTGTAGATATCAAATTTGCAATCATTTCCCGTATGAAAGAAGTGAGAATTTGGTAAAATTTCAAAATTGTTGGTGTATTGTGGCGTCAAATTTATTTATTGAGAATAAGGATTATTTCGTTTTTGAAGAAAAACATAAAACAGGTATTGGGTCTTAATCAAGCAAACTATATAATGGTAGGTAAGGATTTTACTGATGTTGGTTCATGTGGAACAATTTACAAGAACCAGTATTATGTCAGCGGTTCAACTGGCAATTTATTTGAGAAAAAAAATTATATATTCCAATCTCAAACCCTAGCAATATTACATAGGCACTGATCATTCGCCACTACCAAAACCAGATCTGCATTGGCACTCTAGTCTTAGACCCACTATCACAATTGCAACCCATCAACAGTTTGCATTGGCACTCTTAGTCTTAGATCCACTACCACAATTGCAACCCATCAGCAGTTTGAAGGAGAAACATGAGGAATCAAAGTTAGAGGCCATGGAACTTCATCGGAAGCATAAATAGAAACAGCACTCCAAGGCGGGAGTGCGTGCAAGATGCTCATTGGAGCTTTGTTGTCGCAAGATGGAGGCGGGGAATGGAGTGGTGGTGGTTGAAACTAGCGGTTGATGAATGCAACATGTTGTGCGATTTAAATCATGAGTGGACGGATCGCTTACAATAATAAAGTGATAAATAAAGTTATCGAGCCGCGAGGGACTGAATCTTAATTTAACTAATTAATTTCACAACTTAAATTTTAACAATGTAAATAAACACAGATTCAATTTTTGTTCGTGTGAATCTAAACTAATTTAACTATCTTAATTAAATTGAAATTAACAATAAGCAACTTTGAAAGATGGGAACGAATTAAAGTTTACCAACACTAGGATTCACAAATCCATTGACACGTTTTATAATCAATTATCTGTTAATCACTTTTTAACTTTTAATTACCTTATATTGAAAATCGGCGTTCCTAAATCAATCAAAAGCCTCTCTCGATGGTCAATCAATTCTATATGTTATACGAACTTAATTAACTCTAATTAAGTTTCGAACATAAACACATGCATTAAAATCTCAAGAACGCCTAAATGGATTTCATAAAGTATAATAGTAATCTCTATCTATTATTGGACCCTATGTTATTAAATATCACGTGCTAAATCTATATTGAATCTCTCGACTTCAATATAGATCACAATATATTCTAATGGTGCGCAAGTATTAAAATAATATAGAAACTGAATAAAAAATAATCAATCCACGGGCAATAAATTACTAAAAAGGAAAAACTTCTAATTAATTAAAAACGCGAGGTTTCATCGTTCATCCTAGATAAAGTAATTTAGCCGGACATGATTTCGTCAATTATTGCAATAATTGAGTTCATCATGGTCCGGGGAAAGAAAAACAAAAAGTAAGATAAAACCCGTTATCTTGGCTTGATGATCTTCGATTCCGTGCCTTGATCCTCGTTTTTGCTTTGTATCTTGTTCTCAAAATTCGTCTCCCGCGAGATGTCTATATCCCGCCTTTTATAATGCTCTCCCAAGACCCCAAGACGTGTGTTTGGTATTTGAATTAATCTGGACTGGTAGAATTCTAATCCAATCAGGTTTCTGTTAAAATTCTGCTGTGTTTGGCCCATGCGATTGCATGGTGTAATTATGTGCGATCGCATGGTATTCTTCATAAATATTCTGCAGAATTTTTAATGGTCTTGCGATCACACCAAAATCATTCCATGCGATCGCATGGGTGGTTTTGGTGCTGAATTTGAATTTCCCGCCTTGGTAATTTCACGTCAAGCCCATGAAGTCTCTTTTCTTAGCAATTAGGTCCCATTGTCTTCATTTTGCTCTCTTTTCATCCGATTGATACTTGACTTTGATTATTTCCCAAATTGATAAGAAAACAACATGCAATTAAACTGAAAACAACTAAACGAACTCATAATCGTCCTTTTTGTGAGCCAGGATAAGTACAAAATTGTACTTATCACAACACAATATGTAATACAATTTGTTACAAAAGCCACTAGATCTAGGTGTTACATATCTAGATGAATGTAACATAGTGTGCGAGTTTTTAGGCGAGTTGCTTGGCAAGGTGGTGGAGAGGGGGTTGGATTCAGCAGGTGCAGATCTAAAGTTGGCGGTGTTTTTTTTCCGGATCTAACATAATAACAAATTGTGTAACAAATTGTATTTTAATTTTACACAATTTTTTCAATTTTCTTTTGTAATACAATAAGTTACATTTTTGTAAAAAAATGCAACAAAATATTTATGTAATAAAAATCATTGAGCAATATTTTTAGAAAGGATGGTTATATTCGCACTACGTCTTTTTTTGTTAACTGCATTAAATTTTAATTATAATAAAGCTCTCAAACTATTACTATTTTCGCATTTATGTCCTCAATTTTTTTTTTATCACATTCTTATCATTAACCTATTAATTTTTTACATTTTATCTTTGATGATGATTTCTATCCAAAAATTAATTCGGAAGACGTAAAAGATTTTTTTTGCTCTCGTACTTTTTAAATAAGCAAAATAAATAATAAATTCAAAAGTTTAACAAAATATTTGTCCTTTATTTCATTGCATATTAGTAGAATATTTGGACGACAATAGAAAATTATTAAAAGTTAATGATAAAAATGCAGCAAAAAAAGTTAAAAATATAAGTGTCAAACTGTCAAAGGTTGGATGGCCTTTTTTACAATTAAAACGTGGTCAGATAATAAATAGGTAAATATAATTACCCTTTTAGAAATAGTTTATTTTTTTCATGGGCTTCAGTGAACAGCCCATTGATACCTATGTTGGATTGTGATTCTAAACCAATTTGTACACTTCCACAGTCACGAAAATTTGTGCAAATTAATTATACACACAAGAAATTTCTCAAAAAAGGATCAAACTAGTGTGGAGAAATGAAACTTAATGAAGTAAAAATGCAAATGAAAATTATACTTTCAAGTCTTTAATATATTATTGGTAAAATAAATGTGTTCTTCGTGTCTTTTATCTCCATAAAAAATCAAAATATACCTAGATAGTCGATCTTTTGCTTTGAATAGTGTTTAATATAATAAGTAGAAGCATAAACAATAATTACTCTAGAAGCTCGTTTTCTTGATTATATCACTCCATTTACAAGAATCTATATATCGACTTTGTTTTTACCCATATTTACTTCTTAATCTCTCTAATAATTTTTAATACATTTTCACATTATAAAACCTTTTGCTTTTCAAAATTGTCGTGTTTTCCATACTAATCTAGCCTTATCTTCCTCCTAAAAAGTACAAATTAACCACAATTGTTAAAATACCTAATTAGGCTTCTAAGATCAACTGGAACCTCATGGCCTAGGTTGCCATAATCAGCAACTAGTTCAATAAGGTAATTGTACCAAAAAGATCCATTCGATTTACTTTTTCAATAAATATGTCTAACATAGAACACGATATAATCAAAATTTTGGTACGATTCCCACCAAGCTTTTAACACTAAGCCGTATCCCTAGGGAGCTTTCGAGCCCTTCTCTTGCACAAAAACTCTATTTTAACTCGTGCCTTACACACTTCATTCACGACATTCACTCTGTTGGAATCAAGGGACCAAATCCCATAGTGTCAATTCCATCAAAAAAGTTTGCATCACCGTGTACTGGTCCTTATCATCATTAGACACCGTGGTACCCATGCCATGCCTACCATGACTCAAAATATATCTTAAAATGCCAACATTGTTAAAAGGGGTCTTTATTTAAATGGCCTAGTCAAACAAGTGTCTTATTTAAATAATAGCCCATTTAATGTGTTTTGTGTGAAAGGCCTAAACAATAAATAAAGTGGAAAAATGAAATATCAAATGACTAAAATATCCTTGTACTTGAAAATACACTATAACGACTTCAATATCGTTTTCCTTCAACTATAACGACTACAATATCGTTATAGTTATATTTACTATAATAACGACTTTAATATCGTTTTCTTTCAACTATAACGACTTCAATATCGTTATTTTGGATCAATCAACGTTCATCATTATTTAACATAACGATATTGATATCGTTATGTTATAACTAAAACGACATTAATATCGTTATAGTTATATTTACTATAATAACGACTTCAATATCGTTTTCCTTCAACTATAACGACTACAATATCGTTATAGTTATATTTACTATAATAACGACTTTAATATCGTTTTCTTTCAACTATAACGACTTCAATATCGTTATTTTGGATCAATCACTATTCATCATTATTTAACATAACGACATTGATATCGTTATGTTATAACTAAAACGACATTAATATCGTTATAGTTATATTTACTATAATAACGACTTCAATATCGTTTTCCTTCAACTATAACGACTACAATATCGTTATAGTTATATTTACTATAATAACGACTTTAATATCGTTTTCTTTCAACTATAACGACTACAATATCGTTATTTTGGATCAATCACTGTTCATCGTTATTTAACATAACGATATAAATATCGTTATGTTACAACTGAAACGACATTAATATCGTTATAGTTACATTTACTATAGTAACGACTTTAAAATCGTTTCATGTTAACTATAACGACTACAATGTCGTTATTTGGGTTCGACATCCGTTTCGCAATCCGGTAGAATCGAATCATCATTATTTGGTACAAACATTACTTTTAACCAAGAACCGAACAATATTTTCTAATGAAGTGCCCGTTTAGACTACCATACAAGATTCTAGTGTTGTCAACAACGTTTGAAGTAATTCGGTAGGAATAAAGTAACTTCATTTGTGTTTTATTCATTGTTCGTATGGTCTTTTGTGACCAGATACAATTTTTCGGACCTCTCGCGTGTGTTCTAAGCATGCTTGTCTCTTACGTGGATGATCGATCCGGCATATTTGAGCGAAAACGATATAGATATCGTTATCTTACAAGCGAAAACGACTTTAATATCGTTATAGCTACGTTTACTATAGTAACGACTTGAATATCGTTTTCTATCAACTATAACGACTATAATATCGTTATTTGGGTTCGACATCCATTTCGCAATCCGGTGAGAATCGAATCATCATTATCCGGTACAAACATTACTTTTAACCAAGAACCCAACAATATTTTCTAATGAAGTGCTTGTTTAGACTACCATACAAGATTATGGTGTTGTCAACAACGTTTGAAGTAATTCGGTGAGGAATAAAGCAACTCCATTTGTGTTTTATTCATTGTTCGTATGGTCTTTTGTGACTAGTTACTATTTTTCGGACCTTTCACGTGTGTTCTAAGCATATCCATCGTGCGTGGACGATCGATCCGAAGCATATTTAAACATAACGATAGATATCTTCAAAATTGTTGGTGTATTGTGGCGTCAAATTTATTTATTGAGAATAAGGATTATTTCGTTTTGAAGAAAAACATAAAACAGGTATTGGGTCTTAATCAAGCAAACTATATAATGGTAGGTAAGGATTTTACTGATGTTGGTTCATGTGGAACAATTTACAAGAACCAGTATTATGTCAGCGGTTCAACTGGCAATTTATTTGAGAAAAAAAATTATATATTCCAATCTCAAACCCTAGCAATATTACATAGGCACTGATCATTCGCCACTACCAAAACCAGATCTGCATTGGCACTCTAGTCTTAGACCCACTATCACAATTGCAACCCATCAACAGTTTGCATTGGCACTCTTAGTCTTAGATCCACTACCACAATTGCAACCCATCAGCAGTTTGAAGGAGAAACATGAGGAATCAAAGTTAGAGGCCATGGAACTTCATCGGAAGCATAATAGAAACAGCACTCCAAGGCGGGAGTGCGTGCAAGATGCTCATTGGAGCTTTGTTGTCGCAAGATGGAGGCGGGGAATGGAGTGGTGGTGGTTGAAACTAGCTGTTGATGAATGCAACACAATATGTAATACAATTTGTTACAAAGGCCACTAGATCTAGGTGTTACATATCTAGATGAATGTAACATAGTGTGCAGGTTTTGTGCGAGTTGCTTGCTGGCGGTGGTGGAGAGGGGGGTTGGATTCAACGGGTACGGATCTAAAGTTGGCGGTGTTTTTTTCCAGATCTAACATAATAACAAATTGTGTAACAAATTGTATTTTAATTTTACACAATTTTTTCAATTTTCTTTTGTAATACAGTAAGTTACATTTTTGTAAAAAATGCAACAAAATATTTATGTAATAAAAATCATTGAGCAATATTTTTAGAAAGGATGGTTATATTAGCACTACGTCTTTTTTGTTAACTACATTAAATTTTAATTATAATAAAGCTCTCAAACTATTACTATTTTCGCATTTATGTCCTCAATTATTTTTTTTTAATCACATTCTTATCATTAACCTATTAATTTTTTACATCTTATCTTTGATGATGATTTCTATCCAAAAAGTTAATTCGGAAGACGTAAAAAGATTTTTTTGCTCTCGTACTTTTTAAATAAGCAAAATAAATAATAAATTCAAAAGTTTGACAAAATATTTGTTCCTTATTTCATTGCATATTAGTAGAATATTTAGACGAAAATAGAAAATTATTAAAAATTAATAATAAAAATGCGACAAAAAAAGTTAAAAATATAGGTGTCAAACTGTAAAGGTTGGATGACCTTTATTAAAATTAAAACGTGGTCTAAATAATAAACACGTAGTGTGAATATAATTACCCTGTTAGAAATAGTTCATTTTTCGGCTTATTTATGTAAATTTTCCTTTATTTGAATAAATTAGGAGTTTAACCCACATATTTCAGAAATGGCCCATGGGCTTCAGTGAACAGCCCATTGATACCTATGTTGGATTGTGATTCTAAACCAATTTGTACACTTCCACAGTCACGAAAAATTTGTGCAAATTAATTATACACACAAGAAATTTCTCAAAAAAGGATCAAACTAGTGTGGAGAAATGAAACTTAATGAAGTAAAAATGCAAATGAAAATTATACTTTCAAGTCTTTAATATATTATTGGTAAAATAAATGTGTTATTTGTGTCTTTATCTCCATAAAAAAATCAAAATATACCTAGATAGTCGATCTTTTTGCTTTGAATAATGTTTAATATAATAATCGAAGTAGAAGCATAAACAATAATTACTCTAGAAGCTCGTTTTCTTGATTATATCACTCCATTTACAAGAATCTATCTATCGACTTTGTTTTCACCTATATTTACTTCTGAATCTCTCTAATAATTTTTAATACATTTTCACATTATAATACCTTTTGCTTTTGCTTTTCAAAATTGTCATGTTTTCCATACTAATCTAGCCTTATCTTCCTCCTAAAAAGTACAAATTAACCACAATTGTTAAAATACCTAATGAGGCTTCTAAGATAGGTTGCCATAATCAGCAACAAGTTCAATAAGGTAATTGTACCAAAAGATCCATTCGATTTACTTTTTCAATAAATATGTCTAACATAGAACACGATATAATCAAAATTTTGGTACGATTCCCACCAAGCTTTTAACACTAAGACGTATCCCAAGGGAGCTTTCGATCCCTTCTCTTGCACAAAAACTCTATTTTAACTCGTGCTTTAACTCATGCCTTACACACTCCATTCCCGACATTTCACTCTGTTGGAATCAAGGGACCAAATCCCGTAGTGTCATTTCCATCAAACAAGTTTGCATCACTGTGTACTGGTCCTTATCATCATTAGACATCGTGGTACTCATGCCATGTCTATCAAGACTCGGATTCTATCTTAAAATGTTAATATTGTTAAGATGAGTGATCCAACCCTTATATGTAGATTATTGATTTATCTTTAGTCAATGTGAGATTTATCTTTTAACTTGTCTCCGCAAGATGTTGACTCGTTTGATAACACAAATCTTGATAACTTCTTTGAGCTTCTAAACAAATTGGGTGGCTTGTTTGAGTATTATGGACTCTGAAAAGTTTAAGCTGTTAGTAGATAAAACTATATGTATATCATTTAAATATTGTTTTCAACACGCTCTCTCACATTTAGAAGATGTTTATTTTCCTCAATCAAAACCTAATATGTGAACAATTCATTTAAATTAGTAGTAGACAGACTTGAACTCAGGACATTTGTCTTTTCTAATACCATATTAAAATTTGAGTTTCTAAAATAAGTCGTTATATGTTAATTATTGATTTTATTTAGTCGATGTGTAATTTATCATTAACAATCTCTTGATGAAAAAATATTTTCGTAAAAAGATAGAGAAGTGCTAGATATTTTAGAATTTATAGGATTTGGTGAAAAAATAATGCTTCATTATCTCAAAATCCCTTTAAATAATACTGCAAATCTATAAAATCTACAATTAAGCCCCTCGACGTGCTACCAATTAATGTGATATATTACTCATTTAGTCTACACATTTTTATTAGTCAATAACTTAATATTTCATAAGGGCTTATTTGCACAAATGGTCTCGACTTTTATATTCTTTGCGGGTTGAGGACTGTCGTTTCATTTTGGCAGTTTAGCCCTATTTCAAATATTTTTGGCGACAATGATCCTTTCTATCATTTTCCGTCCAAATCCTTGTGAAAGTTGACGATGGGAAATTTTTTATTTAAAAAGTAAATTAAAATTTGCAGCAAAAGTCTCTAATCTTTCGGAAAGTATTGAAAAAGTCCCATAACTTTCTAATCCTAACACATATGACCCCAAACCTTTTTGACAATTTAACCCCCAACTTAAATAAATTAAAAATAACTCATAAACTTTTTTAAAAATACAAATAAGTCTTAAATCTTTTTATTTTTTTACAGATTTACACTTAAAATAATAAAAAGCATGTCATCAAGTCCCAAAATTTTTAATTTTGTTCACCAAAATGATATTTAAATTGTGTTTGATTAAAATCAGATTTTTTAGTAAAAGTTGTTGAAATGTGTGGTTGAAAAGTTATGGGACCATAAAATGTGTGGTCAAAATTAATTGTTGACTTTGACTTTAGCTTTTTATCAAAATCAAAATTGAAAACAAACGGGCTCTTAGAGGTCCATTAATTAACAAAAAAAAAATTATCTTCATGATCAAAATTTGATCAATTTAAAATTTTAATTGATAGAGTCAAGAAAATAAGCCGGATGAACATTCCAACCCGAAATTGGACGGACCACATAAAAATTGGATTGGACTAGTCCTGACCCAATTTTACATGGGTTTGGTATTTGTTGGACCAACCCATTTCGATTTTTAGGCCAATGGGCCGAATGACTTACATTTTAACTTATTTTTTCAAAATAATTACTTATAATAAAAAAAAAAATTCACCATCTTCCTCCACTCCACTCCACCTCACCCCACCCCACCCCACCCCACCCCACCCCGGAAAATCGACCTCGAAAGGGGGATTTCTCCCCTTTATTTCCGGACCGAACGGCCGAAGCAAGGGAGAAATCCCCCCCCGTCGCAACAAATATAGGGATTTCTCCTGGTTTCAGCGACCAGTGGAGGAGATTTCTCCCCCCTCCCCGTCGCAACAAATAGGGGAGGATTTCTCCCCCCTCTTCGCGGCGAAACCAGCGAGAGAAATCTCCACGGTTTCGCGACCGTGGGAAGGAGATTTCTCTCCCCTTGGTCGTCGGAAAATCCGACGACCAAGGGAGAGAAATCTCCCCCTCCGGTCGTATTTCGAGGATGGATGGGTTGGGTTGGGTTGGGTGGGGTGAGGTGGGTTGGGTTGGGTTGGGTGGGTTGGGTGGGGGTCGGGGGTGGGGTAGTGGAAGAAGATGGTGAATTTTGATTTTTTTTTATTATAAGTAATTATTTTAAAAAATAAGTTAAAAATATAAATTGGGCTGGCCCATTAGCTCAAAAATCGAGCCGGGTTGGCCCAAAGAATACCACCATGTAAAATGGGTCGACTAGTCCAATCCAATTTTTATGCGGTCCGTCTAATTTCGGTTGGACAGGTTTATCCGGCCTATTTGCCGCCTCTACCAATTAAAATTTTAAATTGGTCAAATTTTGATCATGAGTTTAATTTTTTATTAATTAATGGACCTGCTGACAAAATCAGTAGAGGCTCTAAGAGTTTTTGCTTTCAATTTTGATTTTGATAAAAGCTAAGGTCAAATTCAACAATTAATTTTAACCACACATTTTATGGTCCCACAACTTTTCAACCACACATTTCAACAACTTTTACTAAAAATATGATTTTAATCAAACACAATTTAAATGTCATTTTGGTGAACAAAATTAAAAATTTTGGGACTCACTTGATGACACTTTTTTATTATTTTAAATGTAAATCAGTAAAAAAATAAAAGATTTAAGATTTATTTGTATTTTTAAAAGGTTTATGAGTTATTTTAATTTATTTAAGTTGGGGTTAAATTGTCAAAAAGTTTGAGATCATATGTGTTAGGATTAGAAAGTTATGGGATTTTTCAATATTTTCCTCAAAATTAAGGACTTTGCTGCAAATTTTTATTTACTTTTTAAATAAAAAAATTTCTACCATCAACTTTCACAGGAATTTGGACGAAAAATGATGAAAATTACCATTGCTGCCAAAAATATTTGAAATAGGGGCTAAACTGTCAAAAATGAAATGATAGGTCCTCAACCCGCAATAAGTATAAAAGTCGGGACCATTTATACAAATAAGCCATTTCATAAGTAAACATAAAGATGAGTTTTAGATTTTAAATTGAGGTTCTGATTTTTAAAATGGCCTTCATTTGTATTTTAACTTCAAAAATGACAAACTATTTAGAAAAAATTGCACTATTGATCTTTAACCTTTAAAAGAACAAATTGATTCTCAACCTTTTATCATTGCAGCACAATCAGAAAACATTTGAAATCATTGTTAAATTACCACGTGATCATGGTGAAAATGTTGGAAGTTTATTTAGTAATGTTGGTTTTGACCAACTCTAACTAATTATTTAAGCGAGACCCTTTAGTTGAGTACGAGAATTATAAGGCCATACATGTTCTACTACTCGAGTAGTTTAACATAGTATATTTAGTTCCTCGAATCAATTTCGGTGAATAAGAAATTAAGGCCCAAAGTGAATCGCTTAAATACACGAATATTGTTGAAAAATAGGATTAGAATATTGTGAAATATTTTTGAATCTGTTTAGATGAAAAGTCGTGTCTTTTTAGACATGTCATTGTTTAACAATCGCATTTTTTCATCTTAGAGACGTGTCTTTTGGACATGTGATTTTCTAACAAGACATGTCTTTTGAACGTGCATTTTTATAAAGTTGTGTCTTTTGATACAAATCTTTTCAGATATTATAAAGAGGCTCCCATATGATTGCAAATTAAAATAACTTCACTTTCGACCAAATGTCTCTACACTTTTGCACAAATCATTTTAGTATAGAAATATTTTTTACATAAAGTTCAACTCTAGTTTTCATATAAAGAGAACTATTCAGTTTGTTGTTCTCATAATTTGGAATGCTACTATTACGAGAAGTTGTTGTTGTTGTATCTTGAGAGGCGTGTGCCGATAAATTGTAAACACCTATGTAGGACAATTTTATTTTAAGAAGAAAAATCAAACTCTCGTCTCGATCAAATCTAATTTTTTATTTTTCGATATTTTGTAAGTCGTCATTTTGCTCGTTAAACTATTAGAATATAAAAAATTCACTAATTTTACCAAGAGAAAATGTGGCCCATTTCAAAATTTTGGTCTCCAATCTAAGTTGGAAAATAGAACTTAGCATCACAAAATTATACATGCTAGGGTCACATCACGATTTAACAAAAAATTTGATTGTTTTTAATCATTGAAGATTGAGTGTGTAATTATCTATACTATATCTAAAAGTTTAGAAAAAAGAAAAATATTTTTGGACGAATACGTCCACTTTAATATTTTATATTTCCTAATCCTTCAGTTAATATTATAATTAAATTCTCAAATTAATATTTATAACCACATTTAGTTTTTAGAAGTTGAAAATGGTAAATCATCATTTATTACATTTAATTACTAGATTTTGAAATATTTATATCGAATTATGACAATGGATTTGGTCAGTTACAAGATAAATAGTTATTTACTTTCCACCAACAATGTATTCAACATATTTTAAGCATAATTTGAAGTTTAAAGTTGCTTCATTTGAAGGTAATTATGTAGTTTGTAAAGTTCATAAAAATTTCATTTGAAGATTTGTGTGTTGTGATTATGGTTTTTGTTATTTTACGTGAATAATCATTTCTCAGTGGTCTATTTTTTATTTTATTTTTCTTCTTAACTTCAATAATTGATACGGATCTCATTTCTATTATTACTTTTTATGTTTTTGAATTGAATTGTTATCTATTGCTTAAACTAATTTTTCTTCAATATTTATGCTCTCGCATAAGTTGCTTAAATCGTTAAAATATTAGTTTTGGTAATATTACTTTACTTCTCTATTACCATTCAGACAAGTTCACGCGAAGACATGTGGGCACTGAATTGTGCAAATGAAAATGTTTAATTTTGTCAATTTTCTGATGTAAATGTTATTTTGTTTTATTTTATATATCGATTCATAAATCTACATACAATTGCTAATTTGAGGTGCTACGAGCCCAAATTACATGTGATATTCTGGGTTAAAGTCTCTTTATAGTTGAAGAGTTATATTAAATTACAAAGATTTGTTATAAGTCATTTGCTATTTTATAAAACAAGAAAAAGTACTTTTGTTTGTTTTGTTTTGTATCTAAATTGAAATTAAATGTATTGATTGGTAGTTAAAATAAATATTAATTATTATTACATACGAACGTGGCTATTTTGGCGATTGAATACTGTAACAAACGGTATATTGCACCGTATTTTTAATGTCAGATTTTTGTATGTTAATGTAGTATTAATTTGAATATAATTATTTGAATAGAAATTTAATTTACAATACTATTACTAAATTATGTGCAATACACGTATTACATACTAGTAATAAAAAATTATAGATTATTACTAACACGTTCATTTTCATGATTAGAGATTAATTTACTTTTAGGTTGCATTTGATTGTAAGTATTTTTCCATGGAAAAAGTCTTTTTTCCACATATTTTCTAACTGATAAGTTTGATAGCCACATTTTTAACCTATTTTCCAACTATAAAGGTGTTTGATGGTCATTTTTTTTTCAGGTAAAATATTTTCTCATTTCTACATAAATGATCGTATTTTCCTTGAAAATTAAGAAAACGTTTTCTTTGGAGGAGGGTTTTCTAGATAAAAATTGCCTTTGTTTCCACATATTTTCCAACTAACAAGTTCTTGGCAATTTAATTCTTTGGAATTCATTTTCTTTTCACCCAAATTCAATGCTTGCAATCAAACGCACCCTTAGAGCAATACAGAAATATTCCCAAGCATGTAATTTATTTTATCAAAATAATTTTTAAAGCTATATTACTCGTTGACCAACTCTCCAAATTCGATAAGTAAACGAGTTTAAAAAATTGAAAATGTCGGTTTTACTCAATCAGCTCATAGGGTAAGGAATTTGCCCTAGAAGGCTAGGCTCGTTAAGTATAGATGAAATTAATTTGATACACAATTTGACAAATTTGAAACAAATTTAATGAGTTTAAAAAATTGAAAGGGTTGATTTTACTCAATCAACTCATAGGGCAGGGAACAATTGATAGAATTTGTCCTAGAGGGCTAGGCTGGAATCGGTTATTATTTCTGAATTTCAAAATAGATGAAAGTAATCTGATATAGAATTTGGAAAGTTTCAAAACAAATTTAATGAGTTTAAAAAATTGATCTACTCATATAGGGTAGATAGCAATTGATAGAATTTGCCATAGAAGTCTAAACTCGTTAGGTATAGATGAAATTAATCTCATATAGAGTTTGGCAAATTTCGAAACAAATTTATCGAGTATAAAAAATTGAAAGAGTTGATTTTATTCAATCAGCTTATAGGGTAGGGAGCAATTGATAGAATTTGCCTTAGAAGGCTAGGCTAGTTAGGTATAGATGAAATTAATCTGGTATAGAATTTTACAAGTTTCGAACAAATTTAACTTTCAATTTTTCATACTAGTTGGCCCTTCTCTAAATTTCTCTTATCTATAATCAGATTAATTTTAATTAAAAATTAAACAATAAAAGTTGAATAATGCTATGTAACATAACTAGCAAAGATCGACTTTAAATGTAGTATATAACACTTTAAATGTGAAAATATGAAACTAGTTTAAATTGTCTTATTAATTGATATCATCCAATTATCACCTAAATTGATATTTAGCACCAGCTTCACAGTGGTCATAAAAATCTGTAACTTTTCCTGTGTAACCGTGTTTGTGTGGAAGCAGAGTCAACTCAATTGCCAATAATTCCCTTAACTAATCTATATTATAGATTAGAGAATTAGTAAAACTTCTTAATTATCAATTAATTTTATTCAATCAGTCTACCTTAATCTCCAACCACCCCGCCACCACCAAGAGGACAAAATACTACTATATATGTAACAATTCGTAGTCGAAGGCGACTTTTTAGGAAGAGAAAATCGTTGCCAGTTGCCACCCACCACCGCTCTCCGCCACCGCCGCCCACACACGATGGGGTGTGGTAATTTGTTCTTCATCTTAGTAATAACTTGTTCAGCAGCACTGATCACATACAACATAATCATATCAGCAAATGCATCTCTCAAGCAAGAATTCCCTGGCCCTTCAAACCCTTCACCAGTTTCATCATCTTTTTCGGTGGACCCAATCATCAGGATGCCGGGGCACACGTCATCATCGGGCTCCAAGAAAACTAAGAGGCTGTTCCACACAGCTGTCACAGCTTCAGATTCAATCTACAATACTTGGCAGTGCAGGGTGATGTACTACTGGTTCAAGAAACAAAAAAATAAACCCAATTCTGAGATGGGCGGCTTCACGAGAATTTTGCACTCTGGACAGTCTGATCGCTTCATGGATGAGATTCCGACATTTATTGCCCAGCCACTCCCCTCTGGAATGGATCAGGTTTTTGTTTTTCTTTATTTCCTTTATGGATTTTTTTTCTAATTTTCTATTAGATTGATATTGCTAAAAGTCAAATACGTGATTACTTTGAAAAATGAGCTGAATTTTTGTGTTGTCCCCAAGTGGGATGTGCGTGTTGCGGGATTACAATTTTTGAAATTGAAATGTTCAACTTTTTATACATCTTGATTAGAATGCTTTGACTAAGCTGAAAATGTATGCTTGCAGATGCTCTAGTTTTGAAATAGTTGTGGTTATAAATAGATAGTTGTTTAATGTGTAGAATTGAACGTGCAAATTAGACTTATTGTTTAGGTATTACTTATTTATTGTACCCTGGTTATTGCATTTTTTGATTCATGCCTTCATGTTTCTGAATATTATTGGAGAGCAATATGAACTTTTGCTTAGTCCTTAAGAAGACAGCCACATTTGCCATAGGGGCAATTAAGACATGTATATAATGGTTTGTTGGTTGCTTATCCAGTGAGATATTCTGTAGGGGAACGGAAATTTGATTGGATTTGAAATGAAAACATTCAAGGTAGGGTCTTGCTGAAATCATCTGAAAATTACTGCTGTATCAACTTGTAATCAGTCAGTGTGATATAAATCACCTTTTTTGGTTGTTGCTATTTCAAAACATCTTCAAGAACCCCTCTCTCCTGCTCAGCACAATTCGATAGTAATTTGGCTCTTTCCACAGTACTATTATTTAGTCTGTGGCGAAATCAAGAATTCTTTGCTTTTAGATTTCCTTGTCAACTTTTAGCCATGTGGGCTGTCAGTTATTCTATATAGTTCCCAAGCACACAAAGGGGTTCTTCTCTGTTGGCTTCCCCTAGGAGTATTTATACAGAATGGCTTTTGCAAGTAAGAAACATCTTGATGTACAGAGGACAATTCACTTCATGTTTGTTGGTTAAGAAGTAATTTTTGTTCCCTTTGGTAAATTATCTCAGCTTATATTCACTGTATTTTGCTATTTCAGGGATATATAGTCCTAAACAGACCATGGGCATTTGTGCAGTGGCTTCAACAAGCAGACATTAAAGAAGAGTATGCTAAAACATTCTGAGAAATTTTGATTACATATTTATTTAATCTTCTCATCTTTTCTGCATTCTATTAGTCTCACGGGAATTTTATTTTGTGTAGCTACATTTTGATGGCGGAGCCAGACCACATTATTGTCAAGCCCATCCCAAACCTATCTAGAGATGGCCTTGGTGCTGCATTCCCTTTCTTTTACATTGAGCCCAAGAAGTACGAGTCTGTACTACGGAAGTTTTTTCCTGAGGACAGGGGACCGATAACTAACATCAATCCCATTGGGAATTCTCCTGTCATTGTGGGGAGGGTATGTATATATTCTCCAGGGCTAATTTTTATTAGTTTGATTCTCATTCTCTTCATTTATATAAGACCTTTGGCACTTTTTTATTCTCTTAAATGATGTTAGGATGCCCTGAAAAAGATTGCTCCCACTTGGATGAATGTTTCCTTGGCAATGAAGAAGGATCCTGAAGCAGATAAAGCTTTTGGTTGGGTACTTGAGATGTAAGGAACCTTTATTTTAAGTTCATATTTGTGGGCCTTTGTAAAGTTTTCGATTTTCTCATTCTTCCTTCTTGAAATGTAGGTATGCATATGCTGTTGCATCGGCATTCCACGGTGTGGGTAACATCTTATACAAGGAATTCATGATTCAGGTTTGGTAATTGTTGCTATTATTGTTGTTGCTTTCTTGTTGACTGAAGGACATCCTATTGTTGCCACTTGATGGTCATGTCATCTTTAAGAATACCTCTTTTTCAATTATCATACAAGAACTTGTTAACTAACATAGAATCTGGCAAATGCTACTTTCCCTTCCTTTCCAAATTTTCTTTTCTTTTTCTTTTCCTCCTATTACATCCTTAATCAATTAAACATAAAATTACAGACTCTTCGGTGATATTTTCAGAGTATACAGGCTCACAATTTTCTTATACCGTCTCCCTTATGATTTTGTGACTTAATTTATCTTTCTTGTGAAATGCCAAACAGCCTCCTTGGGATACTGCAATCGGCAAGGCATACATAATTCATTATACTTATGGATGCGACTATGATATGCAGGTATGTTTGAGCCATTTCTTTAGCATGAAACATTCAAAGAGAATAAAAATATATGATATTTTCTTCCTTTATGACTTGGCAAGAGAGGAAGATGAAAGTTGGAATGAAACTTTTAGTTTATAAGAGGTTGAATGTATATTCAGGGCAAGTTGACATATGGAAAGATTGGAGAGTGGAGATTTGACAAAAGATCATATGATAATAGCTGGCCTCCCAGGAACCTTCCACTGCCACCGCCTGGTGTCCCAGAAAGTGTGGTATGTTCTTTTCACCCTGTGCATATGCCATTTTGCTCTGTAACTTTACAAGAAGTGGAAGTATGCGGCTTGATTATTATAAATTTCAATTTTATTTCACAGGAATTATAGTTTGTGTCTGAGAAGTCTAACATTGTCAATCTGGCATTACAAAACATGTAGCTTTCAAAGTTCTATGCAATCTACAGATTTGTTAAGAAGTATTTGCATAGATAATTCTTGTTATGCCATCTACAAAGTAGGTTGATCTAGCTCCTCATGCTTTTAAAGAGCGAGGATAATCAAATTGGTAAGAGCAGTATACTTACTTGGTAAATATCTATCGCAACTAATTTGCCAAAAGAAAGTGCCAGAGAACTTTCATACTTGTTTAGAAAGATAGGACTGGGTGGTCGATTATGGTTAGGAACTCGCGTACTTGTTCAGCAATATGGTTTTACATTGTCTACACTCTACATTATTGTAAAGTGTCTGTCTTATTATTTGCACTTTAGCTCGGATGTTTTGATAGTCCTTATCAATTACTCGTTTCAATTTGATATTCACTAATTAAAAAGATACAAGACAGTATATAATTATAGTTTGTGTGTCTATTTATCACTGGTCACATCATATGCACATATCAAAAACAACTTATTTGCTATAATTTTTTCATCTGAGTTTGACAGTTGGAAAAATGTGATATCATTTATAAGCAGCATAGTGCAATGCATCTGATTGTTATATTCTTATTTCTTGTCTGTTATCCATGTGGCTATCTTAATGTATAAGCAAGACTTATGCTACATATTGTCTTCGTGGTCTAGCTCATTTGTTGTTCGTTCTAATGTTTTTCTAATTTTCATGCATATAACTCTGTATTTTCCTTAGACACAAGACGATGACGTCTTTCCACCCCAGATTATTCATGCTATTAGATTAAAAGCTAAACTATAACGTGGCAGGTTACTCTGGTAAAAATGGTGAATGAAGCCACTGCTAATATTCCAAATTGGGGTTCTTGAAAAGAAGTCATGCTGAATATCAATCTTTAAATGATGCTTTACAAGAAGAATGGTGAAGGTAGAAGCAATTTATACTGAAAAAGGTGCTACAGTTTAGATAAATTTGAGCTTACTTTTGCTTTTTAGCCCACCCCTTCATGGTGCCATGGTATAGTGTATTCATGATACAGATATATAAGGACTGCCCTTGTGAGTCATGTACATTATAGGAGCCGTATTTGTTGTTTAATTGACACAAGTTATCATCTATCGTCAAATTATAGCTTTTCTTTTGAGTTGCATGGATATTTAAATAATTTGCCTTTTAATGAAATCTTATTTTGTCAAATGGTTTGGCATTCTCAGATGACCTTTAATTTTTATACATGTGAATTTTGTCTAATTAGTAAGTACATCTTATGGGATAATTACAAGTACACACGACACATGTTATACTGTTTTCAAGTTCCAGATGACCAAATATGTGGTAGTCTACGCTTTTAATATCGTTGATCAACAAAAAGCCCCAAGAAAAGCTTGGTGCATGTAGACAAATACATACGCAATGACACAGTAACACATTGAGCTAATCTAGTACTACCTAATACGCCTTTCCCAGAATGTGATTTATGTACTCAATGCGATGTCTGTATATTTCTCCATGCTTATTCTTGTCTTTGAGAACAAAGTGACTCTCAGTTGTTGATTTAGGTCTTGCTATCAGTGGGAGGAGGTTGAGAAATTAACTTGTTACAACATCATATTTGATTCTAGATTGGCAGGAGGTTTGAAGATTACAAGTTATAAATCTTGATGCTTGCTTAGAAGAATAAGAAGACACACATATATATATTTTGGTATTGTCTAAAATATTTGTGGGCTTTTTGGGATCTTTGAAAAGTGCTCAAGCGTGCTTTACTGTTAAATACCAGTAGGGTCTCGCATCAACCGTGGAATATAATTTTTGTTAAAACATTGATTTAATTTCTTATAAATTCAAAAACATCTGAAAAAATTCTATCTTAAATTTCTATTAGCCCCCCTCGAGACAAATCTCTATGCCCATCCTTGCACACGAGAGGGTGTTTCGCTTGGGTAACTTAGATTAAACCTCAAGAATACGGATGTAATGCAGCACGACAATCTGTAGGCTTGATAAGAGAGAAAAGCATCAAGAACATATTTCTTCTTACCCTCCTCAACTGAGGATGGAACGTATATACTCATTACATAAACTTTATTGATTCAATCAAAGTATAAATTAGAAAAATCTGCAGAAAATAGACGAGAAAAATAAAGATATGGTGCCAATATCTCATGACATAACAATTAAAATATCACGAAATGTTAAACGAGTTTACATTGAATGATGAATCAATCAAGATTCCTGTTCTAAATTAACCCAAATAGAAACAATAACGAAAACCTATAAAGCAAATCCAATAGCAAACAATATATGGAGCATAATAGAGATTATATATAGTTTAAAAGACTCCAAAAGTAAATTCTCGATCTTTTGGCATCATATCAACCATTGGTAGGGTGAGCAGAGTCGGTCAAGGTGCCCATCCATGCTGGTGGCTACATCCCAGTTTGCTCATTCACAGTCTTGAACAATGGTGGCAACATTCTGTAAACTCCTGCCATCTCTTTCATGGCATTATTTTCACCTCCAGCACCATCAGCCGCCTCGCCACCTCCATTTGTCCAAATGCTGATTTTGGGCTGTAGTCCACGCATGGCCTCGCCATTAATCTTGGCCATTTCTCGAAACATTCCACCACTGATCATCATATAATCCCTCAGGGCAGCATAAATGCCTCCCAAAGAGTCGAGAAGAGTGCGTAGGTAAATTCCTTGAGCTTGTGCTATGGCTATTAGTCCTTCTGCTTCCTTCTTCTTTGCATACAATTCTCCATCTACAATTTGTTGGCGCCCGTAAAAAGTAGCATCAGCTGCTGCTTTGCTTCTGCAGTTTTCTGTTTCTTGTAGAGATCCCAGTTTGCTTCTTGGACCTTCGTTTTCATGACAACAATTATAAGATTTAGATTGTGATACATTTCAGAAACCAGCTAGGAAGAAGAATATAGGATCACTGTTTCAGCATTCGACTAACAAATTATCTGATAGACATAATATATTTTAGTAATCCAGTCGATATAAGTAGACTCTAGATTCATTCGTGATAAGTAATCTCTTTGGGGTGGGAGTGTAATAAAAAAGAATATAGAAAAGCAAAGAAATTAATTCTCGAACAACAATTTGTGCAACAAGTATCGATACCTTGGTTTCATATTTGACACTAGCTTTGCTCAAAAACTCTGCCTTGAGCTTCTCTGTCTGTGTAAATGCATTCATCTTCTCGACCTCCCTTTGCAGCTCAGCTCCCCGAAAAGTGCCACTGCTTTTGAAGCCTCAACCTCGGCCACTTGTGACTCCTTAGCCCATCCTGCCTTCTTCTTTGCCAATTCTGCATTCGCCTCAGCCACCTCAGCCTCCCTTTGAGACCTTAGCCCATCCTGCCTTCTTCTTTGCCAATTCTGCATTCGCCTCAGCCACCTCAGCCTCCCTTTGATTCTCATAAACCTTCACATCAGTCTGCACCTTGATTTCTTATAAATAGAGGGTTAATTCTTTGTTTTTATCATTCATTCATAAGTATTAGGGTTAATTACACTAATTGTCTGCGTTTTTTCAGGTTTGTAACGATTTCATCCCCATTTAATTTTTTTAGCAGATATTATCCCCATCATTTCATTTATTTGCACAGATGGTCCCCAAATGAATACATTCTTTGACAATTTTGCTCCTGACTTAAATAAATTCAAATAATAGAAAAAAGAAAATACAATAGAAAAATTGTAATTGGATCCTAACTTTTTCAAAAGTACAAATAAATCTTAAACCTTTTATATTATTCAAAATAATTAAAAAACAAAAAAAAAAACAAACCACACCCCACCCAGGTGAAAATAACTCTCAGCAGACTTATTTATGAATATATATATAGTGGAAATTATAGAGAGATAGATAGAGAGAGAGAGAGATGGTTATAGAAAGAGCATATAGATATACCATCGCTGGTGGAGGATGGTGGAGGGTAAACTGTTCTGCAGGCTGAGCCATGGCGATGGTGGCGACCAAGATGATAGCCAAAACCGCCACCAATCCAATGGGAGCTCTCTTGATCACCTTCACTGATCCTGTTTTCTCTCACTATTCAAATTTTGGAAATTTTGAATTTGACTACAAATTGGGTCAAGAAAATTCTGTTAAGAACTCCAACTCAGTTTCTTAAGTAAAATGGTCCTTACTTTACAAGTAAAGCTCAAAATTTTGGGAATTCTATTTTGTTATTACTTTAAATTCTAGTGATTGTTCTTAGTTGTTACTCGAAATTTTTGATGCTTTATTCATATTTAATTTGTTACAGCTGCTTAATCACAAACTGAGATTTTTATCAAATATTTGTCTGAGTTGAAAAATAGATTGCTCTATTCCAATGATTTATTCATTTGTAGGCAAACCACATATTTTTATTCAATGCTGGGATTCATTTACTTGTTGCCAATCAACGCTCCTATTAAGATTATTATTATTTGTATTGATATCTTACACATACTTTGCAGGCAGGGAGGAAACTGTTTGGCCTCACGATCCTCGCACTGGTTGGAATTACTGTGTTACAATGCCATCATGAGTTGTTCTTGCAAAGTCGAGAAATTTAGACCCTATAGGTGGGTGGGGGAAGATGAAGTGGGGTTTGATTTTTTATTTTATTTTTTATTAT
Source organism: Forsythia suspensa (assembly GCA_023638005.1). Classification (NCBI taxonomy): domain Eukaryota; kingdom Viridiplantae; phylum Streptophyta; class Magnoliopsida; order Lamiales; family Oleaceae; genus Forsythia; species Forsythia suspensa. Next base: position 28,027,413 of record CM042674.1, on the reverse strand, counting down.
TTTGAATAATATAAAAAGTTAAGGATTTATGTGTACTTTTGAAAAGGTTAGGAGTCCAATTATAATTTTTCTATTGTCTTTTTTTTTATTATTTGAATTTATTTAAGTCATGGGCAAAATTATCAAAGAATTGTCAAAATAGTCATTTGAGGAACATCTGTGCGAATAAATGAAAGGATTTGGATGATATCTGCTAAAAAAATTAAATGGAGATGAAATCGTTATAAACTTGAAAGAATGAGGACTATTAATGTAATTAACTCTAAATATTATTCTTAGAGTTATAACTTTTCTCTCTCTGGTGGATTCCAGATCTTGTATTTTTAAGATTTTCGTTTGAATTTCTTATTCGTGTTGCGTCACCGTGAATTTGAATAAAATTAATTTCTGCAAGATGTTTGTGTAATCATCTAAGTGCTTGTTGAATTTTACTAAAAATTATAGTTTTTATAAATTTTGATAAAAATTTATGAAATATATAGTTGGAATGTAGATAAAAATTGTAGGCCCCATGAAATAAGTGTATAAAATCAATTATTCACTTTAATTTCAGTTTTTAGTAAAATTTTAAGTAACTTTTGCAAAAGTGACTCTGAGTTGTTTATTTAGGTCGACAAATTAATTGGGTTATGGTTACCCGTAAATTTGATTTTATTGGATGCTTAGCATTGAAGAACAAAAAGACAGCATTTGTGGGCATTCGAGATCTTCAACCAGTTCAGATGTTCGAGCACGAATTTTCTATTCTGTATCTTTATGTGGTCTAGCTGGAGGGTAAAGTGTTGCTGAAACATACATGATACATCCGAATGTAAGGAAAATTGGCACAAATGGTCCCTAACGTATGCTTATAGTGCGCAAATGGTTCCAATCTTTTATTTTTGACGGAGTGGTCCCTAACCTATCCATTTTGGTGTGCAATTGGTCATTTTGGATAGATTCTGTTAAAAATGTCCCTTAGTTTCTTGAATTGGTTAAACTCTCCTTTTATTTGTCTTTATTGGAGGAGGTAAAATCGTCAAGTGTTATTTTTTCTCTTTCTTTCATATTTCGGAGAAATCTCAAACTCTACTTTGCTACACCCCACTCCCACTTGCAAAACCCAAATGGGCCAAACCCTTTTATGCTTTTCCAGCTTCTTCCTCATTCTCCATTGCCTATCTACCTCCAAATCCACCAGTTATTCTAAAGAGATTCAAGATTCAAAAACAGCATTTTCAATTTTTCATGTAAGTTTTCATGATCTGGTGTTGTGTAAATTGATTGAATCTCAGAACCCATGTGGCTAAGGCGAAGCAAATCAAGGTTTCGACTCCACGACGCATCATCCCACAAATTTGCTTGTTCTTCCTTCAAAGATATACATGGTCTCTTCTCTGAAGACAAAAGTAATTGTAGCAACAATAAAAGCAGCGATAGAGGTGACATTACACTTGATTCACCTGCCCCATTCATTAGGTAGCCCTCCATTTTCCATTTGCCATCGTGTTCGCAGCGCCAATCTCTTCCTCCAGACACTATTCAGCATGTTTAACAGCTCGAGTAGGGTACACTGAATTTTATTCATGCTAAGTTCATAATGAACTGTGAAAATCTATTAGGTAGGGACTGCATAACTAAGTCAACACTCAGCTCGTGGTACATGATGAAACCCAATTGGTTTAATTTTTCAATATAACCAATTATCTTTAGTACATGAGCACTGACTGAAGATCGTTTTATCATCATACATTCGTATAACTTTTTTGAATGTCTCATACGTTCAGTCCTTGACTGTTTATCACTCAACTACTTGAAATGATATATATCGGTATAAGCATCCATACCCTCGTGCAGCTTTTCTAACTCATGTAACATATTGCAAGCATCACATGTTGTAGTGTTATTGTCATAACTGTGTTTATTGTAAGCCTGCACGTTCTCCAGCATAGCCTCATCAATAGGAGCTTCTGGCATTGGTTGCTAAATGACATATCCAATTTTTCTTTTTGAGAACAATTTTCAGATTGCGGTGCCAGTCCAAAAAATTTGGTCTGGTATGTTTGTTGGCTTCCAATATGTCTATCAAACTCACATGATTACTCATGACTTAACAATTAAATAACAAGATAGAACAATTAATTAAATGCAGAAAATTAATTTAACATGGACTTATATTAAATTAATTATACTCCCACTATTTAAATTGAATTAATGACCTCAAACATTAATTAATAGAACCAGTTGGATTCCTAGTAGGCTAAGATCCCTTTTATTTTATTAGAATCTTGAGCGACTCAACAAGCTCTAATAAAACATCCAGATACATATAATATTAATCACATCTCTATGCGACTCCTAGATCATCAAGTAGACATCTTATTTTCGTACACATCTTATGTGTTTTATTTGATTGTGCCTCTAAAATTTTATTTCCTTGAACGACTCAACAAAAAATAAAATTCTAGTTAAATTCGACCCATTGTTCAGAAACATCGAATATTTCATAGTGATAAACATATCTATGAGCGAGGAGCATTAAGTGACTCAACAAACTGACATCGATAATAGACTCTGATTTTTCACTATAACAGTATAAGGCACGCTGTATTAACCATTTAATACAAATTTAATATTTTGATAAAGAGGGGTTTGTCTCATCACATTTATGTATATTAACTAACATCCAACATGCAATCAATCATACATAATTATAACTGTGGATGATTATGGATTTTATGTATCTAATCTTCTTGAGCCAAAAGGAAGATTAGTCAGTCAATTCCTAAGGAACGTTGCATTCGTTCATCAAATGCTAAATGCAATCGTCTCCATCTCCAACCAATAATCTACAGAAATAAATTAACCATACAACCGATCACATGGGTCGAGTCCATAATCATCCACTAAATATCTATTTTAATATCTAATATTAAAAATATATTAATTCTAAATTTGCAGCTTGATAGTATAAGTTTAAACTTTTTAGAAATTTTGGAACGGACTAGACGAAATTAAATAATTAATTAATTTTTCAATAATAAAATTAAGTAATTCATAAAATTAATCAATTAATTTTAGAAATTGCATAGGAGGCCCATTTTTACTTTTGAAATTAGGAGGGCTTCCCATGATATTTCCAAAATTACATGGGAGCCCCCCTCTCCAAAAAGGAAAAAGCGCAGAAAGTTATGTTTCTTCCTCGCAGTTGGCGCTGTTTTCTTCAATTAGCCTGCAGTGGCACGTCGATGTCTAACACCAGCGCCTACTGCCCCTTGCCCCTGCGCGTCGAACAGTGCTGTGTTATGGTAGAACAAATGAGTTGCAATCGCAAGGAAGAAAGAAGAGAACTAGCTGGAGAAGAAGGAGCAGCAACCAGTAGAAGCTGAGGAAGATAAGGAAGAAGAAGAAGCCAACGGATTTAACTGAATTTTAAACTCCAAGACGACGTTGTTTCTACATTTAGTTAATTAACATAGTTGTAATATGCTTTTTTTTTTTTTTACATTTCAAAAAACACGTTTTTTTTCCTTGTTTCTGTTATATACATTCAGCTGAGGAGAGAGAGACACACGTTGATGGAATTACTAACCGAATTGCAGAGCTTCTTTCCCATTTCTAAATTCTGTTATTCTCATCCCTTCTTGTTCTTCATTGGATTACAACCATTTGTAATTCAACTAATTTTATTAAATATAAGTTCAGATTTATAAATTGGATTCCGGTTTGTTGATTTTGAGTGAGTTTCACCATTGTTGGAACTTCATTCATTACAATTGGTATCAGAGAATTAAAGATCCTAAAACTAGATGGAAATGAGACTAAATGCTAACGAAGAAGGTTGGAAAAGAGTGGATAAGGAGATAACTGATCTGGGAGCTGCCTACACTACAGTTTCTAGTAAGGTAGACTCGACTGAAAAGCTTCTTAGAGCAATGAGCACTAAACATGATAATTATATGATGGAAATGAATGATAAATATGAATCTATAGTTGCTATGTTTGCTAAAATGAGTATGTCTAGAGATAAACAAGTAGAGGGAAGCATGCCTAAAGATAAACAAGTGGAAGGAACTTATCTGGGTTCAGCTGAGGGGAGTGTGTTGGGTGGGAGATTTGGTGGTGAAACTAGAATTGGAAGAAATGGAAATGATGCCAGAATGAATCATAAGCTCATTAAGATTGATTTCTCTCAATTCTGTGGTGAAAGCCCAAGAGAATGGGTAAAGAAAGCCAATAAATATTTTCAATTGCATCAGGTACTAGAGTAGTTGAAGGTAGGAATAGCTGAGATGTATTTGAAAGGGAAAGCAGATGTGTGGTTTCATGGATTTCAGTCTAGCCATCCAAATGCAGATTGGGGAGTTCTAACCATTGAAGTGTGCAGAAGGTTTGTTAAAACCACTAGTGAAGAGGTGGTGGAAACCTTTTGTAAAATTAGACAATATGGATGGATTACTGAATATGTAGAAAAGTTTGAGGAGTTAAAAGCCCAAGATATGCAAGCCTTGCCAAACTTACCTGAGTCTTATTATATCAATGTATTTACAAGTGGATTGAAGGGAGAAATTAAATCCATGGTCAAAATAATCAAACCTACTTCCCTAACCCAAGTAATTGAAATTGCCTTGTTACAGGAAACCACCAATTCAGCCATCAGTAAAAATGCCAAAACCCATAAACCTTACATCCACCCTAAACCACTTGAAGCAGTAAATACAGAAACCAAAAGACCAAGCCCTTCTTTTCCTTATAAAACCCTTATCCCTGCTGATTTGCAAACAAAGAAGAATTTGGGACTTTGTTTTAAATGTGATGAGAAGTATACCATTGGACATGTCTGTAAAAACAGGATGTTGAATTACATTTTGGTGGCTGAAGAGGAAGAAGGAGAGGTGGGGGATGATGTGTTAGCTGAAGAAGAAGATATGGGGGTTATGCAGATTTCTCTTGATGCATTAATAGACAGTCTTGTCCATAAAACAATCAAAATTACTGGGAAGGTCAAGGACAAGAACATATCTGTTTTGATAGATAGTGAGAGTACCCATAGCTTTATAGATAATGATCTGGTGTAGACTTTAGGCTACCAGAATGATAACAACATGCCCTTGACTGTGACAGTAGCTAATGGACAGAAGCTAGATAGCAGATCAGTGAGCCAACCTATTGTGTGGCAAATGCAAGGGGATTGAATTTCAATATAGACTGAGGTCATTGAAGCTTGGAGGAAGTGATATGGTCTTAGGAGTTAACTGGTTGAGCCAATTTGGACTTATCACATTTGACTTTAACCAGGGGCACATTAGCTTCATGAATAAGGGGAAGAGAGTGACTCTGAGAAGTGGTAACTCTGACTGCATGTTTGAATTGATCCAATGTCCACAGATGGAATCCTTAATGGCACAGTAACCATATGGATTAATGGGGCAACTTTGGACCATCTTGGATGAGAGGAAACAGCTACACCAGAAGAAATTAAACCAATTTTAGATGAATTTGATAATGTTTTTAACGAACCTAAAGGATTACCTCCAGAGAGACTACATGATCACCACATTTCACTGAAGGAATGGGCTCAGCCCTTCAAAATCAGGCCCTATAGGTGTCCTTTTATTCAGAAGGCAGAGGTGGAAAAATTGGTAGAGGAAATGTTAGCCACACGGATTATACAACCAAGCAATAGCCCATTTGCTTCTCCTGTGCTACTAGTCAAGAAGAAAGATGGAACTTGGAGGTTTTGTGTTGACTATAGGCAACTCAATAGCTTGACTGTGAAGGAAAAATATCCTATGCCCCTCATTGATGAGTTGATAAATGAGTTAAATGGAGCCAGTTATTTCACTAAGATAGACCTTAGAGCTGGATACCACCAGATCAGAGTGAAACCTGATGATGTGTTTAAAACAGCATTCAAAACTCATCAAAGATTATATGAGTTTAAAGTGATGCCATTTGGATTGACTAATGCACCAACTACCTTTTAGAGCTTGATGAATGAAGTCTTTAAGGAGCAGTTGATGAGATATGTGCTAGTCTTCTTTGATGACATTCTGGTATACAGCAGGGATTTGGCCAGCCATAGTGAACATTTGGGCACTGTTCTCCAACTCCTGAAGAAACACCAGCTTTATGCTAAGTTAAGCAAATGTACTTTTGGACAGATTAAGGTGGAACATCTAGGTCATGTGATTGACTAACAAGGAGTGGCTGCTGATCCAAAGAAAGTAGAAGCTATGCAATCTTGGCCACCTCCAACCAATCTCAAGCAATTAAGAGGATTTCTGGGCTTGACTAGATATTATAGGAAGTTTTTCAAGGGATATGGTACATTGGCTAAACCCCTAACTGAATTATTGAAGAAGGACAGCTTCCTATTGAGTGAGGCCACTGAATCAGCATTCAAAACTTTGAAGGAAGCTTTGAGCTCCACCCCTATACTTGCCTTACCTGACTTTACACAACCCTTTATTATAGAGACTGATGCTAGCTATGGAGGTTTAGGTGCTGTCTTAATGCAGAACAGAAGGCCATTAGCCTATATCAGTAAAGCTTTTGGGTAGAGAAGCTTAGGGATGTCTATATATGAAAAGGAGCTATTTGCATTGGTAACAGCTGTGGTCAAGTGGAGGCACTACCTTGAAGGACACCATTTTATTATTAAAACAGATCACCAATCACTAAAATTCCTGCTAGAGCAAATGGTTACTACACTTTTACAACAAAAATGGCTAACTAAGCTTATGGGCTTGGATTATGAAATACAGTACATGAAAGAGATAGAAAATGTGATGGTTGATGCCCTTTCAAGGAGAGAAGAGGGTGAATGCTATGCTGTGACACAACTAATTCCAGACTGGTTACATGAAGTAGTGGACAGTTATGAGGGTGGTGCTGTTGCTAAGGAGAAAATTCAAGCACTGATAATTGGATCAAGTGTTGACCCTCTATTCCAGTACTGCAATGGAATACTGAATGTTAGATAGAAGATCATACAGAATATCCACTCATCCCAGGAAGGAGGACATTCAAGCATTCAAGCAAGCATTGCTAGAGCCAAACAACATTTTTTTTAGCCAGGCATGACACAAGAAATCAGGAAAGAGGTTTTGCAATGTGATGTATGCCAAAAATGTAAGGAAGAACATGTACCATACCCTGGTCTTCTACAGCCACTACCTGAACCACATCATTCTTGGAGTCACATATCTATGAATTTTGTGGAGGGACTACCTAAATCAGAGGGCAGGGATGTGATACTGGTAATAGTGGACATATTCACTAAGTATGGTCATTTTCTTACACTGTCCCACCCTTTTTCAGTAAGGAAAGTAGCTCAGCTGTTCCTTGAAAATATCTGTAAGTTACATGGATACCCACAGTCTATCATCTCTAACAAGGATAAAGTGTTTACCAGCATATTTTGGCAGGAGTTGTTCAAGTTACTGGGAACTAAACTGCACATGAGTACAGCATACCACCCTCAAACTGATGGTCAACAGAGAGACTCAACCAATGCTTAGAGATGTATTTGAGATGCATGACTCATACCAAGCCTAAAGCATGGGCAAAGTGGATTTCCTTGGCTGAATGGTGGTATAATACATCTTATCACACAGCCATTCAAATGACTCCTTTTGAAGCCTTGTATGGAATTTCTCCTCCCCAGCTAGCCATGGGGCCTTACCAACAGACCAATGTTGCTGCTGTAGATGATCTTTTACAGGAGAGGTATAAAATGGATCAAAAACTGAAGGAAAGCTTAGCACAAGCAAGGGCTAGGATGAAACACTATGCTGACAAAAACAGAACAGAGTAGTATTTTCAGATTGGAGATTGGGTCTATTTGAAGTTGCATCCTTATCGGCAAAGAATCGGTGGTAAAAGAACTAATCGTGTCGAGTCCCAAGTATTTTAGGCCTTACAGGGTTATGGAGAAGATTGGAGAAGTAGCATACAAGCTGGACCTTCATGTAGGAACTCGAGTTCACCACATTTCATGTGTCTTTACTAAAGAAAAAAATTTGGGGACAAGGCAGTGAGAATTGCAGAACTTTCAGTGGACATTTCTATACCACTTCCAGATAAGCAACCATGGAAGGTGATTCAGGCCAGAATATTTAACAAGGGATGTGAAGCTGGAGTTATATGGCTTATACAATAGGTTGATCAGAATGGGAAGGAAGCTACATGGGAAGATTCTACTATCATTCATCAACAATATCCTATATTTAAACCTTGGGGACAAGGTTTGGATAAGGAGAATGATTGTTATGGTGGAACAAAGGAGCTGCAATGGAAAGGAAGAAAGAAGAGAACCAGCTGGAGAAGAAGGAGCATCAACCAGTAGAGGCTGAGGAAGATAGGGAGGAAGAAGAAGAAGCCAACGGATTTAACTGAGTTTTAAACTCCAAGACGATGCCGTTTCTACATTTAGTTAATTAACAAAGTTGTAATATGTTTTTTTATTTTACATTTCAAAAAACACGTTTTTTCTTTGTTTCTGTTATATACATTTAGCTGAGGAGACAGAGACACATGTTGATGGAATTACTAACCGAATTGCAGAGCTTCTTTCCCATTTCTTAATTATGTTATTCTCATCCCTTCTTGTTCTTCATTAGATTACACCCATTTGTAATTCAGCTAATTTTATTAAATATAAGTTCAGATTTATAAATTGGATTCCAATTTGTTGATTTTGAGTGAGTTTTACCATTGTTGGAACTTCATTCATTACACGCTGCTGCTCGACGCCTCTTTTGAAGGCACGCCGGTCGCCGCCACGAATCAGTAGCGGCGATCGCTGAGCGGTGGTGTCCACTGCTTTCCAAAAGCAGCGGACCCACCACTTTCAACGGAGTTTGTTTCGCAACTCCGCCATTATCCGCCAGCTTCTTTTTTTTTTTATATACGTTCCAAACAAATCTAAAATCTAATTTTAGATTAAAATTCGCAAATTTATAGTAACTTTTTCAAATGACATTAATATACCGATAACAATTATTGTTCTATTCATCAAAGTAGACTAACAAACTCTAACAAGTAACAAGTTAGTGTCTGATACTACTGTAAGGAATTAGAATTGATGAATATATGCATAGCGAAAATTAAATCTACAATTCCTTTAAGCCGTATCAACCTTGTACTTAGAAAGAATTTATGATTGAAGTTTACTTTGATGAACACTGTAAAATCTGATTATCTGATTAGTTGGAGGTGCGATCTTCAATACTACAACTGTCCAATTGTTCAGCCTCCAATGGTAATCCACACAGCAAGAACAGATTTGGACTTCCACGATCAAAAACAGATAAAAACAAAATTTTTTGAAATAATTGTGTTGGGTTTTTTTTTGCTTGTGCTAGTAAGTAATGAAGACCAACTTGTAAACTTAATTTGTTGTGCCTTTTAATTTATATGCGGTGCTAACCTTAGCCTAGGTCTAGTCCAACTAGAACCCATCAACAAACGGGCACAATTAATTAATCTAATTAAATTAATTTAGTCCAATAAGTAATTAAGTCCGAACCAACTAATTGGACATTGGATATTAATTCTTACACTCGGCATCCCTCTGCAGCTCGGCATCCCGAAGTGCCACTGTTTTTGAAGCTCGAACTCGGCCACTTGTGACTCCTTAGCCCATCCGGCCTTCTTCTTTACCAGATCTACATACGCCTCTACAACCTCAGCCTCCTTTTGATTCTCGTAAACCTTTACATCAGTCCTCACCTTGATTTCTTCTTTTTTCCCTTCTCCATGCCTTTGAGTTGATATTATCTTGGTTTCTGCATCAACTTTTGCAGCATTTTGAAAATGTTTGCCCTTCTTTTGAACCTACTTCTCCCATTTGAATCCTTTGACCCAAGTAAGAGAAGTACGCATTACCACGCACATCCACGAGCTGTTTGACATTGGCATTGTAGATTAACAGCCAAAACTGGTTGAGTTCAATTAGATTTAGCAAAAAACTTAAAGATATCAGTATTAGGAACAATGGAGGAAGAAATATTGTCTGGCGTGCTTTTTCATTCATTCAATGGAAGTTTTATACAATGCATGGATAACAGATTTTTCCTTGTCATTCTACACTAGCTAATAACTATTTTACACGTATCAAACAGTCTAACAAAGTTCCTAAATTCTAGGAAATGCATGAGGTCTGTTGCAGCAACCAATCTGTAGAATATATATTCAATATCAGTCCCTGATCTTTCATTTTCAATCACAGAGGTCCCTGATCAATTGTTTACTGTTATTTAACATCCCCCCTCAAGCTGGAGGGGACTTTAGTCACTCCAAGCTTGCTTTTCAAATAATTGAATCTTGAATGAGATAAAGGTTTAGTAATTAAATCTGCTGTTTGATCAAATGATGGAATATATTTAATTTCCAACTCTTTCTCCAACACTTTGTCGCTAACAAAATAAATATCCAATTCAATGTGTTTTGTGCGAGTATGGAACACTGGATTTGATGCAAGAGCACTAGCACTTTGATTGTCACACCATAGCACTGGTTTTTCTTCTTGATTAAGTTTGATTTATCCAAACAACGACTGCAGCCAAGAAATCTCAGATATAGCTTGAGCTAAGGCCCTATACTCAGATTCTGTACTTGACCTTGACACAACATGTTGTTTCTTAGATGACCATGCCACTAAGTTATCACCAAGATATATACAATATCTTCCAGTTGATCTTCTATCATCAGGACAAGAGGCCCAATCAGCATCAGCAAAACCTCTCATATCAGTCTTCTCACTTCTTTTGATCCATAATCCTTATTTGAGAGTGCCCTTAAGATATCTGATGATTCTTTTTACAGCTTTCCAATGTATATCAGTGGGACATTGCAAGAACTGACTCATTTTATTTACTGCAAAAGATATATCACACCTAGTGTAACATAGGTACTGCAATCCCTCTATTGCACTTCTGTATCTGCTTGGATCATTCAGTGGTTGTCCATCTTCTTTAGACAAGATCTACCCAACAGCCATTGGTGTTTCTGATGGATTCATGTTTTCATAATCAAATCTCTTCAATAGTTCTAATATATACTGAGTTTGTGTCAAGTGCATACCAGCATCATGTCTATGTACTTCAATTTCCAGAAATTGATGTAATGCTCCCATGTCTTTTAGTGCAAACCTCTTGTTCAACTTCTGTATGAACTCTTGAATTACTTCATTATTATTCCCAGTTACTACAATATCATCAACATATATCAAGGTGAAGATAACAGTCTTATCCTTCAGTAGAAAAAATAGTGAAGTGTCAGCTTTTGATTGTTTGAAATCCCAATCTAGAACTACCCCCTTCAAACTTTCATACCAAGCTCTAGGTGCTTGTCTCAATCCATACAAGGCTTTGTCAAGTTTGCAGATGTGTGAAGGTTTGTTCTTATCAATAAAACCCTCCGGTTGAACTATGTATACTTCTTCCTCTAACTTTCCATTTAGAAATGCATTATTGATATCCACTTGCCTTACTTCCCAATCTCCTGAAACAACTAATGATAGAATTACCCTTAATGTTGAAGCTTTGATTACTGGACTGAAGGTTTCATGGAAGTCTACACCTGGAGTTTGTAAAAATCCTTTAACAACTAATCTTGCTTTGTGCCTTTCCACTTTGCCTTCTGAATCATACTTCAGTTTAAATATTCATTTGTTGCCAATGATTTTATAGTCATCTGAAAATGGTACAAGTCTCCATGTTTTGTTCTTAATCAGTGCATCATATTCAGCTTTCATGACAACCTTCCATTTATCACTTAACATGGCTTCCTTCACACCATTTGGTTTTAGATCTCTGTCTTCACTGGTCATCTTAGTATCCAATTGTTTACTGATATAAGCTTTTGGTTTAAATATACCTGCCTTTCCTCTAGTTATCATAGAATGCTGTATGTCACTTAAAATAGTACCTCTGTTTTCATCAACTATTTGGTTGGGTTCAGTGTCCATTTTTTGCACTACTGCTCCAGAATTATCACATTCTAAAGGCACTTGATGATTGGACTCATCAATTGAAGAATCATCAGCATGTTGAGTAGCATTCTGAAGTTCTATATCAGTTGAATATGAGTGGACATCTTCAAAGTTGTGATGAGAATAGAAAGGTAGATTGCAAAGAATGACATCTGGTTTGTTGTTAACTGGTGAAGTCTTTTTGTTCAAAAAACCAGACTCAAAAGGAAAGATTGATTCATCAAAGATCACATGTATAGAAACATAGATTTTTCCAGTAGAGCTAAGGCATTTGTATCCCTTGTGCTGGCCACTAAACCCAAGGAACACACACATTGTTAGTGAAAACTAAATTTGTTCTTTTGGTAGGGTCTAAGACAGGGATAACAGGCACATCCAAAAATTTTAAGGGATCTGTAATCAACAATTTTTTTGTATAGTATTTCAAAGGGAGATTTTTCATTTAATACAGGAGTGGGTAGTCTATTTATGATAAAACTGGCAATTTAAAATGCTTCCCACCAGTAATGTAGAGACATCTTTGCTTGTGCAAGTAAGGTCAATCCCATCTCAGTGATATGTCTGTATTTTCTCTCGGCTCTACCATTATGGGCTGAGGTATAAGGACATAAGTGTCTTAGGTTTATTCCATGGTGAGCAGCAAGGTTTTTAAGTAATCTATATTCACCTCCAAAATCAAATTGAAGTGTTTTGATTTTTCTGTCAAATTTATTCTCAACAAGATTTTTGAATTGGGTAAAAACACTAAGGACCTCAGACTTAGCTCTAAGCGGATAAATCCATGTGAATCTACTATGATCATCAAGGAATATAATGTAATATCTGAAGCCATTTGTTGAAGTTATGGGTGCTGGACCCCAAACATCAGTGTGAAGAAGTTCAAGTGGCTAAGTGACATGTGATTTAGACAGTTTGTAAGGTAAGGAATGAGATTTACCAAATTGACAAGATTCACAAAAAACTTTAGATTTATTATAGTAGAAATTTCCATTACAAAGTTTGGCAATCCTTGACATTACATTATCAGATGGATGTCCTAATCTTCTATGCCAAGTACTCCATTCTTTTACAGACTTTTGTGACTCACTAGGACTAGATTTTGTAACAAAACAACCGCTTCTGGAGATATTTGAGTGGCTAGGCTCTTTTGGAGAGAAAAACTCTTTAATTTGGTTTGGAAGATTCAACTGATATAGTCCTTCATTTAGCTTCCCTTCCAGCATGATATTCTTTGTTTGATTGTCCTTCACAAAGCAACAATTGGAGTGAAATTCCATAAACACATTATTATCAGATGCATTCTTAGAGACACTCATCAGATTCTTTTTAATGTCAGTGACAATCAGCATATTTTTCAACATAAGCAATTTATTGTCTAAAGCAGAAAATTGAGTACATCCAATATGTGAGATATTCAAAGATTTACCATATCTTATTGTTAGTGTATTCTTACCACCATATTCCTTAGTAGTTTGGAGATTGTCCATGCTCCCAATTACATGGTGACTTGCACCAGTGTCTGCAAACCATGATGTGTCAGCAACTGTGTTTGGAGATGCAATATAAGCTGAAAAAGAGTTATTCTGCAACTGAGTTGGTCTACTTCCCATGTATCTTTCATCATATCTATTGTAGCATTTTTCGGCTGAATGGTTACTCAATCCACAAATCTGACAGTTCTCTTTCTTTTCGTTTTGCCTATAGTTTCTGCCTCTGCCATTTCCTCTATGATAAGATCCTCTTCCTACATATCCAGTTCTACCACCTCTGTAGCTATTGGTTTTGTGAACAAAATTCACCGAGGAATTAGCCAAGTTCAGGAAACTCATTCCAGTTTTAATGGTGTTAAGATGTTCAAGTCTACTCTCATAAGTCATAAGGACTGATTGAAGTTCATGCCAGGATATTGATTCTCTGCTGCTAATTTGAACGACTATAGGTGTATAATCATCATCAAGTCCACATAAAATTTGTGTGACTAAATCAGTTTGGGAGATTACCTTCCTTGCAATCTCCAGATTGTCAGCCAAATGTTTGATTGTACTCAGGTACTGGTCTATGCTCATAGCTCCTTTCCTAGTCCTTTGAAGTTCACTGGTGAGGAAAATGATACTTGATCTGTTCATTATCCCATAGCTTTCCTCAATGGCAGTCCATAGCTTACTTGAGATAGTAGATCCCATGACTCTCATGGCAATCTCTGGTGACATTGAGGAGTACAACCAACCCATCAACCCATCAATAGCTGATCAGTAGTCATCCATTTGTTGTACTCTGGGTTCTGATTCATCCCAGCAGAGACTGTGGCATTTTCTTCAGTCTGAAATTCAGTGGTTTGAACTGCAATGAATTCTGGTGGACACACCTTTGTCCCCAGAATGAATCCTTCAAGGTTGTGACCACGGATGATGGGCATCACCATGTTCTTCCATAGCAAGAAGTTGTTTTTGTCTAGTTTTACTGCTGGTGTTTGGGTAAGATTCACTCCAAATGGTGAAGAATGGTTACCTCCCAACAATGGAGATACCACAGAACTTGAAGCTGAATTATGTGTTGAATTGGTGTTAGCCATGTAAGGCTCTGATACCAAGTTAGATTTCAGCAAAAAAAAACTTAAAGATATCAGTATTAGGAACAATGGAGGAAGTAATATTTTATGGCGTGCTTTTTCATTCATTCAATGAAAGTTTTATACAATGCATGGATAACAGATTTTGCCTTGTCATTCTACACTAGCTAATAACTATTTTACACGTATCAAACAGTCTAACAAAGTTCCTAAATTCCAGGAAATGCATGAGGTCTATTGCAACAACCAATCTGCATAATATATATTCAATATCAGTCCCTGATCTTTTCTTTTCAATCACAGAGGTCCCTGATAAATTGTTTACTGTTATTTAACAAGTTCAAGTTGTACTTTCTCGAACACTTCTTGTTTGAACTCTTTAGTCCCTTTAAAAATCCAGGACACGGGTCTCCCCCTCGATGATACCTTGAACAAGTTCTGTAACATGATTCGAGAGCTTGTTATGAGGGGAGAGAAGCTTGGCATACTTTAGGACGCTTGCCTCACCATCGATATGAGGGCCTATCGTGAAGACTGCCGGGAGATGGGAAGGCAGCTTCTTGGCACTCATTGCTTGCACTTCAAAGGTGTAATTCACTGGAGAAAAATCAAAGACTGTACACAATTGGCCGGAAAAATCCATGACTTCTTCACAATCTTAATATCAGCAATGCCTCCTCCAGTGATTACTAGATACTCCGATGCATGTGCAACTCTATACATTGTTCTCTCTACGGGGGAAAATAAAGTTGAAATCTGAGAAAGAATTTGAATGTGGATGAACACAGAAGAAGTAAGAAAACTTGAGAAAAAGTCGTGAAGAAGGGAAAAACAAAATGTTTTGTGCCCCTCTGCTGATATATAAAGCATACGACATAATAAGCAATATGTATAAAGCATACAACACAGTAAGGAACCGTACAAAACAAAACGCAAACTAGTTTTGACTACGTACATTAGCTTCCGTGCTTGTGACTCTAGCAGTGATTCTTCCGATTGTTGGAACTATTGTGAAGTGTTGAAAAAAATTACATCGAAGATGATTAGGCCTAAATACATTCAAGATTAGTGGTAATTGTATACAAAAGGCTTGTGCTGGACAAAGATTGACAGAATCAACACAAATAAATTGATATTTAGACACAAGTTTACCTTTCATTGATCATCTTATAGTATCTAACTTGTTTAACTTGATCTCTATCCAATTTAAGAAAATGGTATTCTATGATTTTTCCCAAAGTAAGATGATAAAAATGGAGCTTTTTGGTCGCCATCAATGGTTAGTATTAGGAAATTTCTTTTGTATTTGTCCCATCTCACAAAGCAGATTCTTCACCAACCCAAAATGGCATGTCTGGTAAACAGCACTATACAAGCATGAACACAAGCATTGAGTATACTTGCATGTCATAAACGTGTAAATCAAAGCATGCCAAAACTCTTAACAAACATGCCATAATGTGTAAATAAATCAAAGCATACCATTACTTGCTCTTAGTTTCCTAACACTCATTCCACGGACAAGTCTATCAAATACACAGCTACCTCAACAGTTAATATAGTCAGATTTTAGTGATATTAGTAGGCGTTGAGCACGTAGAATTCATTTCTAAGCACGTGAAGATTTCATGTTTTCGTTTGGCTAGCTGAACATGTGAAAGAAATTATATTCTTTTGAATCAACTCGTGCAGTTGACAGCTCTGATAAACAAAAAAAAAATGTACATTTAATACTGAGTATTTCTTCGACAAATATGACAAATATGTCATCCCGAGCCTTGAAATCACAGAAAATTTTGCGTACCTTTCATTTCCTAATTGTCAAATGGCGGATCACAAAATGCCATTTTAACCTGTTGGAGAAGGACGTATATATTCATTTAAATCTTGTCTTCAACTACAACACAGCATCAACAGAATGGTTCTTACTATCAATATACTCCAGTTCAGTACAACTTTTGAAGGATTGCGTCCATTATTCAAAATCAAACCAGAGAGAATCACTAAAAGCACTGCACAGACATGTTTTAAACAACCATAGACTGTAAGTCAGCACACACAAAAAAATTAATAGAGTCGATCATGACATAATTATTAAAATTGAGAAATTCCAGAACTGCCTAATAGAGAATATAATTTAGTAATTGGTAAAATACAAAAAGTTTTAATCCATCAAGGCAAGTCAATAGCAACATATTTTCAACTAAAAAGATTAACAAAGTATCAGAACAGCCCTTCCTAACAGGCTAACACAGAAGCATGTAGATATGTGTGCTGGAATGTTTGAATGCCTTTTCTCATATCTAGAAGAAATAACTAATACAAATAAATATTGTTATTGCTTGTTTGATAAAGTGGATTGTACAGTATTTGACAATATTAAATAACGAAAAAAGAAAGCTAAATATTGCCCAATGCTGTGTCCAAACAAGCTGTTAGAGAAAAACAAATGCAATGAGACTAAAAGTGATTAGGTCACACCTCTGGTACTTCTTGACCCAATGCAGGTAGTTGCGACGGACAAATATTGTTCTCGTCATCTTGGCGCTGTGACAAGTCCCACCAGGAATACAGCCCCTGATGGGAACATAGTCAGTGAATGAGCATTTTTTGCCAATATAGGCACCTGGAAAGCAGTGCTCATAAGTACAGTGAAAGAATAGCGATGAAGTCCATTAACATTCCAACGTAGAACATTACCTATAAGATAATTTTTCTTGTCAACATGCTCTGACTTGAATATTTCCCGAATGATTAAAGTGGCATTGATACTCAAAGACCATAGGAGAGACCAAAACTAAAGTGAAAACAAAGATAATAACAATTCAGATTTATGAAGTGCGCTTTCCAAAAGGATTTATACCGATGAGTGGTACAAATAAGTACTTCATCTAATATTCGTGCAAACTTTGTACACAAAATGGAACACACTAACGGCTTCATGGATATAGAGCTTGAGTCGAGTTAATTAAGATTTACCAACTACTCAACACTAACCAAGTTCATATAAACATATTATTTGAAGTAACTAATTTTGTGAATCAAGAATAATGTTCAAATTTACCAAAATACAAGTAAAAACTAAAACATGAGAAGCACACATGACAGAAAACATAGCACTATAGAGATTGCAAATAGTTAAAAAGACTTTGAAAATAAATTCTTGATCTGTTGGCATCATATCAATCCTTGGTAGATTGAGCAGAGTCTGTCAATGTGCCCATCCATGCTGGTGGCAACATCCCAGTTTGCTCATTCACAGTCTTAAACAATGGTGGCAACATTTTGTAAACACCACTTATTTCTTTCATTGCGTTATTACCAGCTCCTGCACCATCGGCAGCCTCTCCGCCTCCATTTGTCCAAATGCTGATTTTGGGCTGTAGTCCACGCACAGCCTCCGCGTTGATCTTGGCCATTTCTTGAAACATTCCACCACTGATCATCAAGTAATCCCTCAGGGCTGCATAATTACCTCCCAACGCATCAAGGAGGGTGCGTACATAAATTCCTTGAGCTTCTGCTATGGCTATTAGTCCTTCTGCTTCCTTCTTCTTTGCATACAATTCTCCATCTACAATTTGTTGGCGCCCATAAAAAGCAGCCTCGGCTGCTGCTTTCTGCGCTTGTGCTTCTTTCTCCTTTTCATATAGATATGCTTCTGCAGCTTTCTGTTTCTTGTAGAGCTCCCAATTTGCTTCTTGTACCTTTGGTTCCATGAGAACAACATCAGATTAAGATTGTGATAAATCTCAGACACCAACTAGGATGATAAATCTAGAATCATTGTTTCATAATTCAATTAATTACTTAATTTCTTTGTTAATCAAGGGCAAATTATCCAAGAGGCCTTATTAGTATAATCATGTCATGAGTAGGCTTTAGGTTGATTCATGATAAGGACTTTATCTTGCTTCCTGTTATTAACACAGTTAATTAGTACTCAAATAAAATCATATAAATGTGTGGGGAAGTTTCATCTTCTGTTATATATCTTGAGAAAAAATAGTCTGACGAAATTCTATTTACCCAAAGGTGTACTGAGTAATGTCTGCAATTGCACAAAGTCTTTCCAAGTAATAACTTACTCATATATCAGCTTTGATGGATGTTAAAAGAGGACACAAACAGCTAGAAAGGCAAAGGAATTGATTCTCAAACAAGAATTGTGCAACAAGTATCTATACCTTGGTTTCATACTCGACACTGGCTTTGCTCAATAACTCAGCCTTGAGCTTCTCTGTTCGAGTCATTGCATTCATCCTCTCGACCTCCATCTGCAGCTCAGCGTCCCTAAGTGCCACTGCTTTTGAAGCCTCCACCTCGGCCACCTGTGACTCCTTAGCCCATCCGGCCTTCTTCTTAGCCAGTTCTGCATTTGCCTCTGCCACCTCGGCCTCCCTTTGATTCTCATAAACCTTCACCTCAGTCCTCACTTTTATTTCCTCTTTCTTGCCTTCTCCCTGCCTTTGGGTTGATATAATCTTGGTTTCTGCATCGATTTTTGCAGCGTTTTGAAGTGTTTGCCCGTCTCGAAGCTTTGAACCAACCTCTCCCTTCATTTTGGCTTCAGAAACATCAATTTTTGCCTGGTTTGCTGCTTCCATCTGAGTCTTTTGACCCAAGTAAGAGAAGTACTCATGACCAGGCACATCCACAAGCTGTTTGACATTGGCATTATAGATTAACAGCCCAAACTGGTTAAGTTCAAGTTGTACTTTCTCAAACACTTCTTGTTTAAACTCTTTAGCCCCTCGAAAAATCTCTTCCATAGTCATCGAGGCTGCCAGGACACGAGTCTCCCCCTCAATGATACCTTGAACAAGTTCTTTAACATGGTTCGAGAGCTTGTCATGAGGCGAGATAAGCTTGGCATACTTTAGGAGGCTGGAGTCATCATCGATACGAGGCCCTATAGTGAAGACTGCCGGGAGGATGAATGGCAGCTTCTCGGCACTCATTGCTTGCACTTCAAAGGTGTAGTTGACCGGCGAGACATCAAATTTTGTACACGACTGGCCTGGAAGAACCCATGCTTTCTTCGAAATCTTAATATCGCTGATGCCTACTCCGGTGATTACTAGGTACTCCGATGCACTTGCAACTTTATACATGGTTGTCTATGGGTGGAAGTGTGGCCAAATGGTGTTGAGGAAGCTTATAAAAGTTGGAAGTCCAAAATGAAGGGATATATATATTATATGTAAAGACAGAGTGCAGAGGAGCATAATTCAAGAATATAATATTAGCGTGGAGTTTACAACAAATTTCGCTGCGTAGGCCTACAAAATCAACTCAAATAATGTGACATTAATATGAAGGAAAATTGGTTTACTTACAGTAATATGATACAAACAAATGGAGCCTTTGTGTTAAAACTATGCCGGAAAGACCAGCCAGCAAATCGATAAGATTTATATTGACATGTTCCCTTATTTAAAAGTTTGGCACGGTTCTCCTACTAATGAATTTATCAAATAATTACGGTCTTTATTTTAAGTTAATTCAACCGTTTAGATCTATTAAAAATTTTAAAATTCTTATACCCACATCCAAACACATTCCAATTAATTTTTTAATAAATCTAGATCGTTAGATTAGTTAGAATTAAAGACTGTAATTATTTGTTAAATACATTAGTAAGTGGAATAGTGTCCTTACAAGTTTTGGTGAAGCACTTTATTTTTAATAGAGAAAAATGCGCAAGTGTTAATAAAGAAATGCATTTAATTATTTGAATTAAGGTGTACTTTAGTCAGATTTTAAATGATTTTAAAAATTCATATAAATTTAAGTATCCTCAACTCAGATTTTAATAGGTTTCATTGAAAGTTAGGTATCCTAAACTCTGATTTAAACAGATTCTTTAAAATTTTAGGTATCTCCAATAAGTGTTGAATTTTTAAAGATTTCATTAATTGATGGATTTTAACATATCTCAATAGATTTGGAACGGTAATTATATCTACCAAATTTTTTAACAATTCTAGCTCCAAACTTTAAATTTTCAATTGGCATCTCTCTCTCTTTTTTCCCTCTCTCCAACATCTCACCCGTTACATACGATTTTGCTAAAACCATTTTGTATCAATTGAATTTTTTCCCCTCTGTTCACTCTTTTGTACCAATTTATAATTCTTCATGTTCTTATTCTATTTTTCTCCAAACGCTACTCATATTTCCAACTTTATGATTTTTATTTATTTAAAATGACAAAGTTATGAGTTTCTTTTAATATGCGATAATGTTATAAATTTTATTTTCTAATCACAGTGTTAGAATTTTTCTTTTTTGAGTGATATAATCAGATGTTCTACCATTTTCTTAGCATTTATTTAAAAAATCATATTCCGTTTGTGCACAGTAAGTTATTAAAGTAAAAAATAAAATAAAAATCACAAATACATTGTACGAACTCTATTAACTTCTATAATTTAGATTTTTGTTAAAAGTAAAAACACCTCGTTACTCATTTGTAATATTTAAAATGTAAATTATATGTATCAATATATCATGAATTAGTTATCTACTTTTTAATTTTATTTTAGCTATTAGTCTAGTTTTTCAAAAAAGAAAATTGTATGCTATGGAGAGTTGATTTGTCAACATTAATTTTAGAGCAAGTTTCTTGTTAAGACTTATTTGGTTTGAAAACAAAAAAAAAAAAAAAAAAAAAAGATTTGAAATGACATTGTGAAATTTTAAAGTTTTTTCAAAAGTTACGGTTGACAAGTTGCTTTTAACAATTGAAAAGATAAAAATATAATTTTTAATAAAAGGACTACAAATCCAATGAAATCCATAACAATCTATAAAAATCTATAAGATAGAAATCTATTAAAATCTTATAAAAACTATCAAATTCTATTAAATTATATGAAATCAATAAGAATTTATAAAAGTTAAAATATTTATTAAAATCTGAGTTGAGTCTGGTAAATTTTCTTAGATTACAAAGCCAGGACCCACTTCATTGCATGTATCAGAGGACCATATTCGCTACAAATTGCGAATTTGACAAGATGATAAAAGAAAGAATCTAATGTTATTTTATTTTTTTGTTTTTTGGTTCCCCTAAGTATGAATAAGCATATTTAAAGGAACTTTTACCTAGTCGAAACCTTATCTTTTGGCTATTAATAAAAATAAAATAAAAAACAGCAAGACTTCTTAAAGAATTAAGAAGGTTCGAAGTAATTCATGTACTTCATACATAGAATAGTCCAATTCTCCACTTTCTTAATAAATCATTCTCAATTTACAAACTAAAAAGTCAAGATTTGAAGTGTAGGAAAACGAAAGGCATCACAAATAGTTAGTTCTAGGAAATTTCTTCTGTAATAAATTCCTATCTCGTTGACAATTGACAAAACACATCCTACACCAGCCCTATCTCGCTAACAATTGACAAATCACATCTTTCACTAGTCCGTTAGCACGTATTTTTACACAATACTAGATAAAACTACTAATTTTTTTTTTCCCTTTAATACTATCAAAACATTTTCAAATCCACTTGACCAAACATGCAATCAACGCATAAATCAAAGCATACCGTTTAATCGACTATCCAATATTGATTTTGTTTCTAAGCAAAAGCAGATTTCATATTTTGGTTTGGCTACCAAAACAATAAAAGAAATTATATTTTTCTGAATAAAGTTGACATCCAATAAACCAATCAACAATTGAACATTTCAAAGAGTTGCTTCAACTGTTATGAAACTACAAATAAGAAATTACTTGAGTTGGTTTAAGGGTGTGTTTGATTTTGATTAAAATTATATATATTTTTTTGTAAATATTGATAAATGTGTGGTTGAAAAGTTGTGGATTTGATGAAATGAGTGATAAAAAATGATTGTTGATTTTGACTTCATTTTTTAACAAACTTTTAATTGAAATCAAACAAACTCAAGAGAATATGGATAACAAAATATGTACAAAAATTAATGGAGTGTAGTTCCAAAGGATATAGATGGGTAAGTGGCATACGGATCTCAGTTTAAATTATAATTTAAGTTAGTCAAACATAATTTTTATCTAACACATATAATAGGCCCACAATTTAATAAAAACTTTATCATCTACAAATCTTATAATACCCATAATTTATAATTAAGCACTTAAAAATAATAATATTAGTTAAATATGAATTACATCATCTCATTTTTGCACCATACACAGAAAAAGGATGACACGTGTGGTACAAGATATTCTTTCATCTAGAGCTTGTTCGGTTTGAGTTTAGACAAAAAAAAAATGTTTGACATTTTAGACGTTTTAAAGTTTTTGAATATAAAATGATTATTTTGCCCTTAATCAACATAATTTTATTTCAAAAGACTATGTACAATATAGTCATTTTATCTTCAACAACTTTGAAAATTCAAAATTGTTAAATCAAAAAAAACTCATTTTTTTTTTTGTTCAAAACTCAAATCGAACAAGTTCCTAATATATGCACTATTGTCCACAAAATGGATTACACGTGGACAGATCTAAAAGATGGAATCCCTGGTTGTACTGATAACGTCCTCGGGACTCATTTTTTTCTCAAAGCACTATGAGCTAGAATTGCACTAACATTCCAGTAAACATGGCCTGCCAAGACACGAGTCTCCCCCTCTATGACACCTTCAACGAGTTCTTTAACATGGTCGGAGAGCTTGTCATGAGGAGAGATAAGCTTGGCATATTTCATTAGGCTCGCCTCATCTTTGACACGAGGCCCAATCGTGAAAACTGCCGGGAGAACAAAAGTACTTTTTGGCACTCATCGTTTGTATTTGAAAGGTATAATTAATTGGCAAGACATGTGCACGATTGGCACGAGTGGCCTGAAAATATCCATGCTTTCTTTGAAATCTTGGTATTAGTAATGCCTATTTTGGTGATTGCTAGGTAGTTAAATGATTTTTCAACTTTATTTATACTTGTCTGTGCTGCAGAGAATTTTATAAAAACAAATAAAATAAATAAAAATTAATACAAGAACCGAGTAAGTATAGATATCAATTGTGAATTATCGAGCAAAATAAACAACACCAAGATTGTTAAATAACTTATGCTAGATATTAAATTAAACAAGGAAGAATTTTGAAACACTATGTACATTTGATGCAATTGACTCGCTATCAAATGTGAAAACAGTACATGTCGAAGTTTTTGAGGGGCTGCACTTGTACTACTTTCAAACTCCTACAAGGACAATGACTTTTAATATAAATTAGGTTATATTTGATTGAGTCAAATATACTAACATTGTATATTTCTACGAAACTAGTATATTAAGTTATTTAAAATTTTATTAAAAAATCCATCTTGGGCTACAAGTCGAAGCAATCAAATATTTTTCTGTCCATCGTGGGGACTCTGAATAAAATTAATTTCAATGTATTTAAATAAAGAATAATGTTATTTATAGTCGCTCACTATTAGTAGTCATTCTACGTGGTATTATTCAATTAGATGAATTATTACTTCAATTAAGTAATGCTATGTGACTAACTTAAAAAAAAAAAAACCGACGCTTTAATTAGATGAGATATTTAAGATTCTTACTATAGATAAATAGGATCCATTATTAATATGGTAATAATGAATTATGATTTTAAGTCACAACAACTATGCAATATTAATTTTTAGCTCAACTTCCATTCGCAAACATCTAATTAAATTGTTTGCGTATCATATCATTAATTTTATTTTATCTTTGAACTTTACTGGTTTCACCTATGATCGATCGTTAATTAACATTCTTGAATATGAAAAATTTGTCCATTATTGATGCGTTCAACTCTAAAAAATCTCTATTATCAGAACTCCATTTGTCCATTTCAGTATTTAGTAAATATCATCAATACCAAATTTGAACTTACGGAGTATATTGACTTAGATTTAGTACTAGTATATTGCTTCTTTTGCGGTGTAATTTGACCGTAGGCTCTATTATGATAATAGATTGACATGGTGAATAGATTTTAGATATGATCAATGGATAGAGATGGTCGATTGAGGGGAATTGATTGAGAAGATGAGCAGATTTTGGATCTTTTGAAGAAGATGATTGAAAAGCAAATTTTGGAAGAGATGAAATTGAAGACGTGGTGATAGCGTGACACACGTACGTGTTTTTTTTTGTCCGTAGTGGAGAAAACTTCCATGTGGTCGGTGATTATATATAGTAATTCAAATAGAGAAAATTACAATTAATTCAATGATATAAGACTGTTTTTTATTTGAATGACAAAATGGTGTATTTTTTTTTCTATTTAATTAATTTTACAATAATTCCTAAAATCAATAATTATTTACTTCAAATACATTCAAGTTATAGAAGAAAACGTGGACTTGATTTTAAAGATGTATAAATAATTTATCCACTATTACGATAAGATTATTGATAGAGTTCAAATTTCATTATTATTTGTTATTTTATGTATTCGTGTCCTGAATTAAAAATAAATTTCAATTTCGTCTATTCATTTTGTCATTTTCTTCTAAAAATTAGGAAAATATCTTTTCATGTCATCAAAATTAAAATTTTAAGTCGCATTCTAACTATATTTCTAAAATACGTTGTATGAATAACTAATTGAATCGACGGGTTTTTTGTTGATAAGTCTATTAATATTAGTTTTGATTGTCTCATAAATTAATTTTATTTTTTTAAATGCACAAGTAAATGTATAACTAAATGATGAAGCAGGTAATCTATATATAACTAGAAATCATTTCATTTATTTGAAAATTTTCAAGCTAAACTACATTCACAAACTACAAATGTGAAATGGAGAAAATTAATAACAAAAGAATAAAAATTTATGAAACTCCAACCCAACACTCTCCAAAAAATAAAAATTAAAAGAAGATTGAAATTCTTTTGTATCATCACATTTTGAGGCAGAGTCACTCTAGTAGAGTGAATGAAAAAAAAGAAAATTGCCAATAAGTCATCTCCACATGACTTGTTTCAAATTAGGTCAAAACTTTTTTTAAAATTGTGATTAAGTCATACTTCACATCAATATTTTATATTAATTCCAAAATCACCCCTTTTAACCATATTTTTCATTGACACAATCTTCCAACTCCACAAACTTCCTCCACCTCCGGCAACAACCTCCTCAACCTCCGGCGACCTCCGGTAACAACCGCCTCCACCTCCGACGAGTGCTTTTTAGGCAGTTTTTTTGGTGAAGATTTTGGATCACTTTTTAGGCAGTTTTTTTGGTGAAGATTTTGTTAGCTGTGAAACTACAAAAATAAATGACAAGTTATTATAATAAGAGACTTTTTCAGACATGTGTATAGGGAGGTAGTACTGGTCAGCTTTTAGGTGGCCGAAAATCAATTTCTCGTACTTCACGTCACGATGGAGCAGCCAGAGCTTCCGGTGGCTTGAAATATCCGTAGT
Organism: Forsythia suspensa; assembly: GCA_023638005.1. Classification (NCBI taxonomy): domain Eukaryota; kingdom Viridiplantae; phylum Streptophyta; class Magnoliopsida; order Lamiales; family Oleaceae; genus Forsythia; species Forsythia suspensa. The sequence goes on along the minus strand of CM042674.1, from coordinate 28,001,448 downwards.
GGATAACGTTTTATGGACTTTGGTCACAGTGTTTGAATCCTTAGCTTTGGTTTGTATGCTTTTTTATTTCTTCATCTTCTGTGGTTGTACTCTATTCTTAATGTCTTAAGCATTGATCTATCCGTGCTGCAAGAGAGGTTGGCCAATATGATTATCCTGGGTTGAGTATTTTAGTAGTTATGTAAACAATGAGTATTTTCCAGTTATATAATCAATGAAGTAACATCTGTTGTTGATACTGTATTATAGAATAGCAACTTGATATTGTATTATACAAAATAGTATCACAACAGAAATGGGCATAGAATGATGTAAATATGAGCTTGAATGCTGTAAATATGAGCTTGAATACTCCACTATCTTATGTAAATAGGAGCTTGAATGCTCCACCATCTAATTGTCAGAAATAGGAGTTTGAATGTTCCATCATCTCATGTTTAGTCATGGTATTTTATTTGATACTATATTATACAAAATCGTATCACGTAAAAAAAATATCACAATATAAATGGACATAGAATTATTGTAATAGGAGCTTGAATGTTCCATCATTTAATGTTTGAATGTCTTAGTTTTAATCCATGATCTTTGTTTTTAATGTCTTAGTTTTAATCTATGATCTTTGTTTAATTATGGCAAGGTTTAATAGATTGAAACTTAGTCATAATATTTCACTATCATTTTAAACATGTTTTAATCCATGATAATCTTGTTTTAATTACGTGATAATTGTTTGAATATATATATATGATCTTTGATCTTGTTTAATTATGGCAATGTTTGAACCTCGTGATATTGTTTGAATGTCTTAGTTTTAATATATGATCTTGTTTTAATCCATGATACTGCTTTTTGTTTAGGTAATTAGTATATTTTGAAACATGTTTTAATCCATGATAATTGCTTTTAATTTTGTGATACTATTTGAATATATATATATATATTTGATCTTTGTTTAATTATGTGTTTGAACTGTGATATTGTTTGAATGTCTTAGTTTTAATATATGATCTTGTTTTAATCCATGATCTTTGTTTTGTTTAGGTAATTAGTATATTTTGAAACATGTTTTAATCCATGATATCTTGTTTTAATTGTTTGAATGTATATATATATATATATATATATATATATATATATATATATATATATATATATATATATATATATATGATCTTTGATTTTTGGTTAATTATGTGTTTGAACTATATTGTTTGAATGTCTTAGTTTTAATCTATGATTTTTTAATCCATGATACCGTATATTTTGAAACATGTTTTAATCCATGATCTTGTTTTTAATCTTGTGATATTGTTTGAATATATGTGATCTTTGATCTTGCTTTAATTATAGTAAGGTTTGAACATGTGATATTGTTTGAATGTCTTAGTTTTAATCTATGATAATTGTTTTAATCTATGATATTATTTTGTTTAGATAATTAATATATTTTGATACCGCTTTAATCCATGATACTGTTTGAATATATGTGATCTTTGATATTGTTTAATTATGGCAATGTTTGAACATGTGATACTGTTTGAATCTATGTACATTAATATAAATTGATATTGTTTTAATCCATGTTTTAATCTATGATACTGTTTTGCATAATAAAGTATCAAACAAAATATATGACTAATTAAAAAGTATCAAAGATAAAAGCATGATATCATAGTCATATGTGTTGTTTGATACCAGACATGCAAAACAAAGATCACAAAAAATGATATCACAATAGAAATGATTATAGAATTTGCACACGCACTTTCGAATTTTTATTATAATATGTTTTCGAAATGGTCTCGACGAGGCGGTCAAGACCATGGCTTTGCTTAACGCCTATGATGGATTTTACTCGTTTGAAGTCGTCTCTTTAGCTTAAAATGACAATCTTTATTTTTTTTTTCAAAACAGTATCACAAATCCTCTAAAACAGTATCACGGATTAATGTACATTTTTTTGCTGCAAATTAAAGCTCTTCCAAGATATTTCTTGTTACCCTTAAAAGCAAACACATACTTCACCAGAGCAATGCCAAGATGAAGAAAGAATAATTGCTCACTATCATTAAAAACAAAGAAAAAAAATCAGTAAATTTCACTATCATTTGAAACAGTATCATATATTGAAACACATCTATTGAAACAATATCAAGCATTTTACATGTTCTAACATAAAACCCTAACTCACAACAACTACATTATCAAAAACTAGTTGAATCAGTTCATCCAAACTTCATTCATTAACTGCATTGCATATGTTTCAATTAGAACAATATCTCAATATTTTCATGATTATTTTTAACCGAAAATGGTTACTTTATACAAAAAAAAAAAACAATATGTTCGCCATTGAAATATCAGCTTTCGAATTGTTTGTATGCGGTTACAGGTTATGGTGAGAAGAATCAAACACAAGAAGAAGATGAAAATTGATAAAAGTAAATGAAGGAGTTTGTAAACAGGCATTGAAATGATTTTGTTGGTTTTTACGTGTTTAAATGACAATTTTTACAATTGGAGGGTATATTGGTCTTTTAGTAATAAAGTATGACTTTAATTGAGTTAAGATTATATCATATGACTTTTCAGCCCACCATGGCGTTAACAGTGACCGACCCAAAATTTTCCCCAAAAAAAAAAGGGGTCAACTCGGACCAACAAAAAAAATTGGACTGGTGTCACTCTAGTATATTAAAAAAGAAAAATAGGCTAGCCCAAAAAAACTGGGCCAAACTCGGACCAAGCCCAATTGGCCCGGAGGCCAACCGGGTCGGGCCTTATAGGTCTAGTTTTTTCAAGGGAAATTTTCACAAGTAAACTATCTTATGTTATTATTTATAAAAAAAACTGTAACATGTTTTTTATTCCACAAATACTGGGTTTCATCTAATTTTTAATTAATTATTTAATTGATTAAATATTGTAATAGAATCCTTAATTATCTCATTTACTATTTTGATCAAGATTTTATATATAACTAATTAAGATATTCTCTCTTATCAATCTAACCTCTCTCTTGTTTCTCTCTCTTTCATCATTTACAATCTTAATAATTTCAACATCTCTCTAAAATTACAATAAACTGCAACTCGTCTCGACCAACTGCAAAGCGTCTTCTTCATGCAAATCGTGTCCGATGATAACATCCACGTATTTATAACCGAAACAGATTTTTATAACATCGTTTGCAACAGATTAATAACAGAGAGAACAAAACAGATTTTTGTAACATTGTTTGCAACACATTAATAACATAGACAACGAAATAGATTTTTGTAACATCGTCTGCAACAGATTAGTAACAGAGACAATGCAAACTGATTTTGTAACAACGTTTGCAACACATTAATAACAGAGACAACGAAACAGATTTTTGTAACATCGTCTGCAACAGATTAGTAACAAAGACAATGTAAACTGATTTTGTAACAATGTTTGCAACAGATTAGGAACATGGACAATGCAAATTGATTTTGTAACAATTTTTATAATAGATTAGTAAACACCTATTCGCCTGCGACTTCCTTCAATATGTGCATCCATGTGCGGTTCCTTTATTCGGCGACTTCCTTCAATATGTGCATCCAAATGATTTTCTGTTTGGAATGTAATGCATGCTTCTTCACATAGTCAGGTGACTCTTTCCTTGCTGCCGACCGAGTCATTCTGCGAGTGGGCGTATCTATGTTGGGTATCTTTGTCCAACGACTAAAATTTATACAAAATGGGTGTTAGGCTTTCACATAGTAATGGAACCCTAGAGATTAGAGAGATAAGATTATACTGTTGGCGGAAATGTCGGTGATATGGATGTGCTGAAGAGGGATAGAGAAGATGAATATGGAATTTTATCTCTCCCACGATTTTTTCTCTCTCTCTACGAAATTAATGAGGATGTATATTGTGTTTCCTTTTGTAAATATTATATTATATAAATATATAGAATAATATATAAGTAATACCCAGTATTTTTAGAATAAAAACATTAAAAAAGTAAATTTAACAATATATTGTATATACATAGTAATGGATGTAATTTCCTCTTTTTTCAAGTCATTTTTTACTGAGCCCGCCAGACCCAAAATTCGGACCATGCGGGCTCTCCCATTAGATTGAGAATATTTTGTCAACTCTAACCATCACCCAGTTTGAGCAAATTTGGTATGCACTACATAAATTCGTCTTTCCAAGAACATGATTTATATACTGCTTATTCTTGTTTAGGAAAACAATTTCTACATGAATAGCACAGCAAAGATTGAAATGCTTAACAAATCAGGCTCAAGATAAGCAAGTTGTGAATTCCACTAGGACAACATTTGGGCTTTAGAAATCTTCAGTCGGTTATTATCGCTAACACATAAATAAAAATGTAATCACAACATAACTATACATCTCAAAGAAGGAACGAAGGTACTAATATCAGGACTAAGTAATGCATGTTTAGTACGTTAATTTGGACATCTGATTAAAAGAGAGACATGACATCTTGTTGGAAAGAACTGCAACAATTCTCAACTCGTTACTACAGTAAAAAAAAAAACATCACAATGATGTCAGACCACTTAGAAGCACAAATACATGATCGAGATATTCTAGTTATAAATTAAAACAATTCATTTGACTTAATTGATGAGTTGGGTTATTAGATCAATTTGGCTTAACCAATTGGAAGGATGGCTATTGAGCTCCAGTTGAATTAGTATTTTAAAAATAAAAAATAATTTTTTTTTTTGTTTGGGTAATAATTATAGTATTTTAAAAATTAAAAATTAGAAATGGTAAAATTAGAAATATAATATAAAAAATGAAGTACATGGCATAATTTCCTCTTCAATATCTTTATTTTTTATTTTTAAAATACTTAAAATTTATTACCCAAATAAACATAAAAATAAAAATAAAATTTCAATTTCAAACACTAAAACCAATACCCAACACCATCACCACATTCAGGCACCATCAATCACCGCTCCGACCATCACCTCTTCCTTGTACATATGCCACCAATCACCACCACCTCCATCTACCACCACTTCGAACCACCACCATCTCCTCATTCTACAGAATCTGTACACACAATCCCCAACCACCGCTACCTCCTTATTGTTGTAAATTGTTCAAATTATATAATAATAAGTGATTTGGAATCAAGAGGATATCAATTAGGTAAAAAATGCCCAAAACAAAACTTGAAAACGAAAGAGAAAAGCCAATAATTTCATTTGAATTTCTAAGTTAAGTTATGACAGAGGCCAAAATCGTGTCTTCATCGATTACAAAATTTCAGTGACCTTTGGTTTTGAATTTCTGGCGGTGTTTGAAAGGTTTTTGGCATCTTTCGGATTGATTTTGGCACATTTTCGTGTACTAGACTTAATTATCTATATACATAGATGGTTTTCATTTTAAAAAATATATAACATCAAAGACATATACACACATCTAAATCAAAGTTCAAATCTCATATTTTCTTCTTCAAGTTCTTATTCAAGTTCATTTTGCTTGATTTGAACTTGATTTCTAAGGTTTGTTTACTCTCCTGCAAACTATTTGTCATTAAAGCTAAGAGTGGACATTTTAACTGGAACTGAACCTCCCGAATCGAAATCGAACCGGAATCGGAGGTTCGGGTCCGATTCCAAAAAAATAAAATTAGGAACCGAAACCGAGAATTGACCGGGTTCGGGTCGGTTCTTGAACTAGAACCGTGGGTACCCGATTAGAACCGAATTTGTCATTTTTTTATAAATTTTTTATTTTTTACAATTTATTCACCATAACTCAATGACCCACGATCCAACACCACAGTACCAAATACAAGAGTCCAACTGTCTAAGATCAAAACAAAAAGTACAAAATCCATCACTCTTAAACTCAATCTCAATTGACCAAATTCTAATTACTCAAATCTTCAATCGCTATTTGCCCAGATGCTCAATACAAATATTATCGTCTGTCTCATAATTTCGCTCATCTCTATCTCGCTCAACACATAGTGAGACAGTGAAGGTGAAACTTTTCTACAACCGAAACGAATCCTCAATTTTGAGAGACGTAATTTTCTTTTTTCTAACACAAATTTATGAGTTTACAATTTTAGTATCTATTCTTCCAGTTAATATTTATATCTTTCATAAATTGTTTTAATATCTAACATACTTTAATGATAACGGGTTTGCAATTTTTAATTTTTTTTCAAAACATGTCAACTAAAGATTTTTTTTTTTAAATGTTATTGGTAGAACCGAACCCGAACCGACGGTTCTAATAATGACGTGGAACCGAATGATTCCATTTACGAAATACTCAAACTGTAATGGGTGGTTCCGAGTATTGAATTACGCAGACCGACCCACCCGACGCCCAGGCCTAATTAAAGCCTTCAAGCACTTATCCTAGTGGCGGCAAATATCGTTTGAGGACAGCAATTCAAGATCGCGTTCAAACATTCTCTTTGGGTGATTTAATTTTTTTGTTTTGTTCTTCATATCCTTTTTGTTAAACAATCTCAAACAATATTTACGTGATGGAGAACGACTACAATGGCTACTATCAAAATTATGAATCAAGACCTTGTGAGGCTTGATAGGTTCGATGGAACTAATTTTACCAGATAGAAGGATAAGTTGAAATTCCTTCTCACCACCTTGAAGATCTTCTACATTTTGGATCCGGATTTGGCACTATTGCCGGAACCAACCCCAAATGATTCTGATATGATAAAGGTAGAAAGAAAGAAGAGACAAGAAGACGAGTTTATACGCAGAGGACACATTTTGAATGCTCTCTCTGATCGCATTTATGATATTTACACAAACACTAGTTTAACAAGGGAGATTTGAAATGCATTAGAAAATAAATACAAAGCCGATGTAGAAGGTATCAAAAAGTTTCTGATTTCTAAATACTTCGATTTCAAATTTTTGGATAACATACATTTGTTATGACAAGTACATGAGTTGCAAGTCATTGTCAACAAAATGAAGTCCGTGAAGATAAAAATTTGTGAGACTTTCCAAGTTAGTGCAATTATTGCTAAGTTGCCATCATCTTGAAAAGGTTATTAGAAGAATATTCTTCACAATTTCGAATATTATTCTTTGGAAGGGATTCAAAAGCATCTTCTAATTGAGGAAGAATCAAAAGCATGAGATGGGAATGAATATTCTCATGAGGAGACTTCCAAAGCCCATGTCATAGATCAAGCCGACAAATCAAACAAAGATTCCATGAAGAGGAAATTCTTAAACTCCAACAAAGACAACAAGAACAAGAAAAAATCCAAGATTTCTTGTTTTGTGTGTGGCAAACCTAGACATTATGTTCGTGAGTGTGGGAACCGCAAACAACCAAAACAAACAGGAAAAATGAACTCCATTAACATTGAAAATATTGTTGCTATTGTGAGTATTGTCAATACCGTCAAAGGAAGTTCAAGAATGGTAGTATGATATTTGTACCATCATACATGTTTGTCATGATAGGTCACTATTCAAAACCTATCAAAAGGTGGATGATGAACACATTCAAATGGGACATGAAGTTCAATCCAAGGTTGTTGGCAAAGGAAGTGTGAACCTACATTTCACATTTGGTAAGAAGATCACATTGATAAATGTTTTACATGTACCGGATATAAATAGAAATCTTGTAAGTGGGGATTTGTTAGGAAAACCAGGAATTAAGTCCGTATATGAGTCGGGCAAACTTGTACTTTCCTGGAATGGTGTATTTGTTGGAAAAGGCTATTCTAGTGATGGAATGGTCAAACTTTGTATTGTCGAAAATGATATTAATAAAACTACAAATTTGAATTATGTTGTTGAGTATATTTCATTATGGCATGATAGACTAAGACATATTGATTTTTCTACTTTAAAAAGAATGATAAAAATCGAAATGATTTCATGTGAAAACATAGAATATAATAAATGTGAATTATGTGTTAAGTCTAAAATAATTAAGTAACATTTTCATAGTATTTAAAGGACCTCTAACTTATTAAACTTAAATAGAATGTTAACTAAAGGAGGAAATAAATACTTCATAACATTCATAGATGATCATTCTATGTTTTGTTATATCTATTTAATGAAGCATAATGATGAAACCTTAAGTATGTTTAAGATATAAAAAATCGAAATAGAAAATCAATTAAATAGAAATATTAAAATTCTTAGAAGTGATAGAGGAGGTGAATATTTCTCTAATGAATTTAATCTTTTTTGTGAACAACATGACATAATACATCAATGTAGTGCTCCTAGAACACTCGAACAAAATATTTTGGCTGAGAGAAAGAATAAGACATTAGTTGAGATGATAAATGTTATGTTATTAAATTCTAAGTTGCCATTTAATTTATGGGGTGAAACTTTACTAAGTGCATGTCATAAAGTTAATAGGATTCCTTCTAAAAGATTAAATGTTTCTCCCTACGAATTTTGGAAAGGAAGAAAACCAAATATTGGTTATTTCAAAATGTAGTGGTGTCTTTCTTATTACAAAAACACAGATTCTAAAAGGACTAAGTTGGATCTTAGAGGGATCAAGTGCGCTTTTGTAGGATATGATCAAAACAGCAAGACATATCGTTTATTAAATTTGGAAACCAATGTTATAATTGAATCCCAAAATTAAGAGTTCTTTGAAAATTTATTATCTTAGGATAATAATTCTTTAAGAGAATCTCAAGTGACTCCTAATTCTACAAGATCACAAGTAGAAACACCTTCCAAGGATGTTGATACAAATGAACTTCACAGAAGTAAAAGAGCTCGAAAAGATAAAGTACTAGGACATGATGAAATTGATTCTCAACTTATTTTCTTCTATTTGGTTGAAGAAAATGAGAAGAGTGTCACAAGAACTACTCCATATGTTCTTCAAGTAGAAACTAATCATCAAACTTATCGAAAAGCAATGTCATCAAGAGATAGTATCTTTTGGAAAGATGCTATAAATGATGAAATGGATTCAATAATATCAAACAATACTTGGGGATTAGTCGATTTACCACCCGGCTCAAAAACTATAGGTTGTAAATGGGTATTTAAGAGGAAGTATAATACATACGGTACTCTTAATACTTTTAAAGCTAGGTTAGTGGCCAAAGGGTATCGAAAAAGGGAAGGAATAGATTACTTTGACACGTATGCACCAGTTGCACGAATAACCTCGATTAGAATTTTATTCGCATTAGCTTCTATTTATGATTTGCATATACATCAAATGAATGTTAAGATGGCGTTCTTAAATGGGGATCTCGATGAGTAGGTTTATATGGAACAACCGAAAGATTTTGTTTTACCCAGAAATGTACATAAAGTATGCAAATTAATAAAATCATTATATGGATTAAAACAAGCACCCAAAAAATAGCACGAAAAATTTGACTTAGCAATAATATCATTTGAATTTAAACATAATAGTGTTGATAAATGTTTATATTCAAAAGTTTGTGATAATTATGTTGTACTTATTTGTTTATACGTGGATGATATGTTAATTGTAAGTAATCAAATACAATGTATAAAAGAAACAAAGAGGTTTCTTTCTTCCACATTCAACATGAAAGATCTTGGTCAAGTGGATACCATATTAGACACCAAGGTTACCAAGACTAGTAGGGGTTATATGTTGAGAATGTAATCAAAAAGTTCAATCACTTGAACATCAAAGAGGTAAACACCCCTGTTGGAAAAATATGTGTCATATTTTTCACTTTTTATATATTGGCTAACTTAATAAATATAACTGATTTTTAATGATAAAAGAGCAGGTCAACGTTTGTGTTTTTGACTGTTCTGGTTAACGCCAGTTCTGACTGATTGGGTTGATAAGCGTATTATTTTTCTAAATCAGTAGAAGCTGCGATTTTATTCTATTTCTATACTTGATATATTCTGATCTCATGAATATTATTGATAGCTCCTTTTGTTGGTTAAAGAATCTTTTCTTATTCTTTTAGATTTGTTTATGAAGGAAATATTTAGTTTTCTAAATCCTTTCCTTCTACAAATCTAAGAATATATTTCTATAGTTTTTCCTACTAATTTTCTTACCATTCTTATTGCATATTTTTAGGTAAGAAATAATTCCTAAATTGATTTCTACTTTAACTATAAGTAAGAGTGGAAATCAATAAAGAATTAATGCTTTGTAATATAATTTTTGGTCTTGTATTCTCTAAGCAAAACCGGCCGAATTCATTGGTGGAAAACAAGACCCGATGCTTCATTGATTCAACTTTCAAAGCAAAAAGGTTTTCTTCAAACTCATTGAAGAATCAAGAACTTATTGATACTCAACGAACAATTCCATATCTTGTTCAAGCTACTTGGCGTGAAGTTAAGAACGGGGGTTCTTAATCCAAGTGATGGTTGCGATCAAGTACAATAGAGAAGTGGCGATAAAGTCAAGACCGGCGGGTTTGATTCCACTTCATCAACAAGTCAGAAGAAGAAGTATAACAGAGAGTTGATCTATTTTCTTTTGATTGTTATTTTGTTAATTTTGTGAAATTATAAAAATCGATACTATTGTATTTTTGAACAAGATTATTAGTAGATTATTTTTTACCCATGGCATGGGGGCCCGTGGATGTTTCCCTTAGGAGTTTACCACGTTACATCTTGTGTTCATAATTAATTCTTTAATTTACATACTTGACAAGATTAGGTAAACGAACATCATTGTCTTGAGTCGAATCATTATCTCTATATTTTGCCGCTTATGACTACGTTACGTCCATCGCTTGTTTAATTAAGATTAAAATTTGTTTTTAATTTAATTAATCTAGGTTTTAGAACTTTCAATTGGTATCAGAGAGGGTACACTTTTTAAATACGATCCAAAGAAACTTAGATATGGATTGTGCTCCATTTAGACCACCTATTTTAGATGGTACTAATTATGCCTATTGGAAAATTGGAATTCAAGTTTACATCCAATCCCTTGATAATAAAAAAAGCTTGGCACTCTATTGTCCATGGCTATAAAACTCCCACCATTATTGAAAATGGTGTAGAAAGAGAGAAAAAGGCAGACGAATGGGCTACAACTGATTTTAATTATACTAATTAGAATTCCAAAGCTTTAAATGCCATATTCTCTTTCGTAGACTCTAATTAATTTCGTTTGATTTCTACTTGTCAGGTGCTTGGGACATCTTACGAATTGCTCACCAATGAACCACTATGGTTAAGTCATCCAAGCTTCAAATTCTGATTTTAGAGTTTGAACAACTAACCATGAGAGACGATGAATAATTCAAGAATTTCTATGCAAAACTCAGTGACATCACCAATACTGCTTTATACTTTGGAAAAGAAATATTCGGAGAGCAAAATTGTAAAGAAAATTCTCAGATCCTTGCCTGATCGTTTTCATTCTAAAGTAACTGCAATTGAAGAAAGTAAGGAGATTGAAAATATGAGAATTGAAGAATTGGTGGGATCATTGATGACATATGAGCTACATCTACAAAGGAGAAAGAAAGAAAAGGGCTCTGGTATTGCATTTGAAATTAAAAACGATGAAGACGATGTTGATTGTGAGGAGAGTGAAACAAATGAAAACATGGCCATGCTCACCAAACAATTCAAAAAATTTCTAAAAGGAAATCAAAAGGGTAAGAACTTGAATACCTCTCTCCAACAAAAGAAGAGATTTTCGATCAACACAAAACAAAACCCCACTACGTCTATGAATAGATCTGACAATCGAATTCAATGCCATGAGTGTGAGGGTTTTGGTCACATAGCCTCTGAATGTGCAAATACTTTAAAGAAATCTCATACCAAGAAGACCATGAATATCACTTGGAGTGAAGATGATGAAAAAGATTCAAATGAGGACGAGGACGACAGAACCACTATTGATCAGATAACGTCTTTAACTGTGAACGTAACTTCTTGTACTGATTCTGTGCAAAACTTGATTGCAGGTTCTGACTCCTTGGCGACAATACCTAAAGAACCAATCCGTGTCTATTATAACTGCAGTAGTATGAATAAAAAATTACAAGATGAACAGGAGAAAAACTTGTCTACTCAAGTCATGATGGAATTTTTGGAAGATGACAAGGCTAAAATTGATTCTCAAAATAATATTCTTACCAACATCTTAAAAGAGAAGGATGATCAAATTGCGAACCTTCTTGATGAATTAAAAGTTTCAAAAGAAAGGATCAAGCAATTAACAATTGGAGCCTCTCGCTTAAGTGAAACTCTAAGCTATGGAAGAACTCCAAACGTCAAAGAAAGTTTGGGATATGTTGAAAAAGGTGAAAGAAAAGTTGGGAATCAGATCAACTTCATCAAAGAAACAAAAGTTGCTGCATTTTCTTACAAAACTGCTCCCATCACTGTCAGAACTAAAGTTGATCTGCCTATGCGGGTTCTGACCAATGCCAAGACTCAAAAACAGTCACGACCATCAGGTATACAACCAATACAGAGAGGTAAATCAAAGTACTTTGTAAAATGTTGCGTCTGCGGTAATTTAGGACACGACTCCTTTTATTGTTTGTTTAGTAAAAACTTGGCTAATAGACAAATGAGACACCTTAGCAACACTAAAGTAAGATAAATTTGGGTCAAAAAGGGTGATTTAAATTGTTATATGGTTGATGTTGCCTATAGATCTTTTATTCCTAACTCTTGGTATTTTGACAGTGGTTGTTCTAGACATATGACTGGTAATCGATCTTATCTAACTAACTACAAAAGTCATGAAGGTGGTCTGGTTACTTTTGGTGATCGAGCACACGGTAAAATTGAAGGTGTAGGCACTATTCTAATTGATAGTTCCTCTCCGTTAAAAGAAATCCTTTTTGTTGTAGGTTTAAAAGCTAATCTGATTAGTATATGCCAACTCTGTGATGATAAACACTTGGTTATGTTCTCAAAAAATTCTTATAAAGTCTTTAAGTATGATTGTAGTTGTATTCTACATAGTACTAGATCCAACGATAAATGTTATCTTCTTGACACCAAAATTACTTGTCATATTTCAAAGACTGACTCAACCGAGTTTTGGCACAAACGATTGGGACATTTAAACTATAGTGATCTGTTGAAACTGACAAAATTGAATGCAGTACGAGGTGTTCCTAAACTTACTGAAAAATCTGAAGAATTGTGTGGTTCGTGCCTAAAAGGTAAGCAAACTAAAAGCACTCACAAGCAAGGTAAGTTTCTTACTACAGCTCATGTATTAGAATTACTTCACATGGATTTGATGGGACTTATTCAAACTGAAAGTAATGGGGGCAAGAAATATATTTTTGTTTGCGTGGATGATTTTTCTAGATATACTTGGGTAGATTTCTTGAGAAAAAAATCTGATATTTTTGAAAGATTCAAATTTTTACACCTAAAATTAAAAACAGAAAAATATTTCGAGGGAATAAAAATATTAAGGATTAGAAGTGATCATGGGAGAGAGTTTGAAAATGCTACTTTCTCTACTTTTTATGATCAAAATGGTATTTTTTATGAATTCTCTGCACTCAAAACTCCTGAACAAAATGGTGTTGTAGAAAGAAAAAATAGGTCTCTACAAGAGATGGCTAGAGTTATGCTAAATAGTAAGAAACTCCCTGTTAAATTATGGGCTGAAGCTATTAATACTGCTTGTTATATTTTGAATCGTGTGTCTTTGAGAACAAGAACTACTCAAACTCCTTATGAAATCTGGAAAGGAAGAAAACCGAATCTCAAATATTTTCATACCTTTGGTAGCAAATGCTATGTGTTAAAATGATCGGGAATACTTGGAAAAATTCGATTCAAAAAGTGATGAGGGAGTGTTTATTGGTTATTCTGAGAACACTTGTGCTTACAGAATTTATAACATGCGAACTCAGACTATCATTAAATCAATCAATGTAAAAATTGATGATACTGATGACTTTTCATCTTATTCACAGGGCCTAATATTCAGACTTTGGAAGAACAGGTTGCTGGATGTCAACCTACTTAAGACCATCATGTACATGCACCAGAAAGTGATACATAAAAGGAACATCCAGCATCAAGTTCTGATGTCTCTGCCCCTGCTCCTAGAAGTTCTGACGCACCATATACAAATAACGAACAGGACATGAGAAGGCAACCTTCTTCTTGGATTCAGAAAGCACACCCATTGGACAATGTTCTTTCAGATTCCAGAGACGGCATGATGACTCGAGGAGGCTTGCTAATGAACTTGGAAATATTTGCTACACTTCACAAATTGAACCTAAAAATATAAATGAAGCCATTATTGATGAAAATTGGGTTTTAGCCATGCATGAAGAGCTAGCTCAATTTGAAAGAAATGAAGTGTGAGAACTTGTACCTCGGACAAAGGACACAAATGTGATCGGGACAAAGTGTATATTCAAAAATAAATCAGATGAACATGGCAACATAGTCAGAAACAAGGCACGCTTAGTTGCACAGGGATACACTCAACTAGAAGGGGTGGATTTTGATGAAACATTTGCACCTGTGGCTCGACTTGAATCCATTAGACTCTTACTATTAGTGGCATGTCAAATGAGGCTCAAGCTATACCAAATGGATGTCAAAAGTGCCTTTTTGAATGAAATTCTTAATAAAGAAGTCTATGTTGAGCAGCCTAAGGAGATTTGTTGATCCTTATTCTCCCGAACACATAGGATTTGTTGATCCTTATTCTCCCGACCATGTGTTCAGACTCAAAAAGGCTTTATACGGACTAAAGCAAGCCCCACGAGCTTGATATGAATGATTAACCATGTTCTTATTGGAACAGGGATACAAGAGAGTAGGAGCTGACAAAACGTTATTCATCAAACATTTTAAAACTGGATTAATTGTTGCACAAATCTACGTCGATGACATTGTGTTTAGTTCTTCACTAGAAACAAAATCCAAAGAATTTACTACACTTATGCAAAATGAATTCAAATGAGTATGGTTGGTGAACTAAATTTCTTTTTAGGTTTGCGAGATCAAACAGTTGGATCGAGTGATTTTTATCTCCCGTGCCAAGTATGCTAAAAATCTTGTGAAGAAGTTCGCCTCAAATGCACAAGTCGGTCGAACTCCCATGGCCACGCCCTTGAAAATTTCCGAGATGACTAGGGAAAGGAGGTTGACTCAAATTATGCATGAAGCATGATAGGGAGTTTGTTGTACCTGACTGCAAGCCGTCCTGACATATCATTCAGTATTGGAGTTTGTGCACGTTATCAAGCTAAACCAAAAGAATCACATCTTGCGGCAGTGAAGCAAATTATTCGTTATATTAACTGTACTTCTGAATATGGTTTATGGTATACTAATGATACTACATCTCACCTGCGCAGGATACAATCGATCTTGATCAATTTGAAAACATGGATGATAGGAAAAGCACGAGTGGATGATGTTTCTACATTGGTAACAATCTCATTGCATGGTTAAGTAAAAAACAAAACTCTATTTCCTTATCTACTGCAGAAGCTAAGTATATTGCAGCAGATAATTGTTGCACTCAGCTACTTTAGATGAAACAAATGCTATGTGATTATGGTATTGATCAGAACTCTGTTACTATATTCTGTGATAACACTAGTGCTATCAATATTTCTAAAAATCATGTTCAACACTCTAAGACCAAACATATTGATATTAGACATTATTTTATTAGAAATTTGGTCGAAGAAAAAGTTATTACTTTGGAACATATTCGGTGATCGAGTATCGGTTGGGCGATTTGTTCACCAAAGCCTTAGATTCTCGCTAGATTTGAGACTCTACGAAAGGTCATGGCATTTGCTTGATGCATTAGTTTTTTTAAAAAAAACAAAAATTTTAGAAGTAGTGTTTTTCTTTTTTTGATTTTATCATGTGTGTTTGTTTGCATTTGCTTATTTTTTATTTCATTTTTAAAAAAAGAAAAGAAAAAAATGAGGAAAGAATGGGTTTTCTTGCAAATAGCATATGATATAAATGTATGATTGGTCTATGCATTTTGAGATTTACTTGGATTAACCAATCAGTATGGTATGCTCATTATACTTATGGTAAAATATGCTCAGATAAGTACACTTTGAGGACATATTGACTTGTTTGATTGTACCTTACTACTAACTAGATTGTTATCTTTAAAGTAGTTTCAGTATTTTGTTGTGACCTATGGTCGAGATCTATGTCTCTCGGCACCATAGTATGTTGTTGTGTTAAACAGACAATTTCATGGAAGAGAGGGCTACCACCATAAATGTGT
The DNA here is from genome assembly GCA_023638005.1 of Forsythia suspensa. NCBI lineage: Eukaryota > Viridiplantae > Streptophyta > Magnoliopsida > Lamiales > Oleaceae > Forsythia > Forsythia suspensa. Next base: position 27,985,200 of record CM042674.1, on the reverse strand, counting down.
GCAGCCGTCCTTAATAATAAACATAAATCATGTAGAAAAGGGCTACCTTTATGGCTGTGAGAAAGTCAACTCCATGATCTTATAAATTCAGTGCTTTGATAAAACAAAAAAAAAAGGAATATATATATATGCAAATAAAGTCAACACTCTGAGTACTCAAAAAAAAAATTGATATGGTACTCCTGTCTGGCACACTCATATTTTTTATTCAAAGAGATATGTTCAGATGATGACTAATTTGAAATACATCTCAGTACTGATCTTCTTGACAAGGTTCAATCTGACCAATTAATTGAATCTAATGATGCGCATATATCTAATTGGAAGATTCTGGTTAATTTTGATATTTTTGGACTGATTGTATAATTTGTAGAACTATGAAATTTGCCCATAAATAAACGATTCAATTTTATCTCATAAAATATTCTCATTATTTTTGAGTGATTATCTTGTGTGGGTCTTTTCGTAGAAATTTCAATCAACAGTCTAATTTTGGCAGTACAATCAGTTTTAACTGAAAAAAATTTGGATGAATTTTTAGTTTATAGAATCTAATCGTATTTTGTTCTGATCTTATCTTCCTGATTTAAAAATTCTGTTTTTCATAAATTAGCATCTTAGGCAGTTTAATTTTAATTCAAAACTGACATATCTGATTAAGGAAGGTTTCGTTGTCATTAACTTCCATTAATCAGTTTATTTTTGGTAAACTGCTTTCTATACGTCCCAAATTAACTGCTCTCCTCATGTGCAATTTTGAAAAATTTCCCCTTTTAAACTGTGATTTAGGATTTTATTCTTCATCTTCTCACACTTGATTCTCAATTGCTTAAACATCAAATTCTCTCTTCCATTGGATTATAGGGTTGTGTTAAGTTCTTTATTTCAGATTCAAACAATGACGAAAACCAAGATGCCAAAATCAAAGAAAAATGTTGGTGGTTCTTCCAAGAACACATTGATCGGCCTTATTGTTTGAACCGCAATGGGGCCACAAATGTCACCAGCAAGGACTCTCCGGCGAAGTGCAAGAAGACGGGAACCCTCAAGTTCAGACCCGAACACTTCTCCAGCGGCAATTGCATCTCAGGCTGACCAATCGATGGATATTGTTGCATATCAACCGCCGGTCAGCCACTCTAAAACTCAGTCTTTTCCAACCTCTAACGACCCAATCACCTTTCTGAGCAAGAAAGTTACCTTAAGTGCTCAAGACCCAGATGAAGAAGGAGATGAGGATGATGAATCTGCGGATGATAGTGGGTCTGACAATGCAGCGGGTGACAGTGGATCTGACAATGCTGAAATTGAAGAGGAAGTTCGTGAGGATGAAGGGACTGGTGATGAAGAGTCTGAACAGCCTCCTCCATTCGTAGAAGGTTCAAGTAAGCCCCCTCTCAAAAATCTGATTCTGATTTTGATGTTGCCCTTAATGAATCTTTGGAATCAACTCTGCCACCTCCTCCAACGAAAAGGGCCACAAGGGCTGAGAAAGATAAAGGTAAAATCATTGATGTTGCTGAGAAGCCCACGCCTGCTTGTCAGAACAGGCCTATCACTGTCTCAGGGGGTGCCTATAGAGTACTGCCTAGTCCTAGTTCAGACCCCCAAATGTTCAGACTTGACACATTAACTAGAGGTAGACACTCTGTTAACCTCCTCAATTACTGTTTTCTATCGAAGAGTGCTGAGAGTCTGTTTATGTCATTTACCATCTACCGTTGAGTGCAAGGTTGCAATTGCCGAATTTAGTTCGTTTGGTTTGGTTGAAATTGTTGATTTTCACAACTTACATAATCTGTTAAGTTTTTTTGGGCCGTTCAATGAAACTCTGGTCAAAGAATTTATGGCCAATGTTCCAAAGAATCTGGGGAAGGCTGGAAATGAATTCAGGTGGAAGGTTTATGTCCGAGAAAGACATGTTACCTTCAGTCCTAACTCTCTCAGGGACTGGCTTGGGGTGACCATCGCGGGGCTGTCACAAGTGACAAAAAATTGACCAAGGACAGCATTGCCCAAGAAATGACTGGCTCTACCGCCGTAATCGGGAGAATCGATCGCTTCTGCCATCGCCTAAATATAAAATTCTTCATCGGATTCTTATCAACAATATCGATCCATTAACTTATCGATCTAACATTTCGGAGGACATGGCTGTTATGCTATACAAGTTAGGGATGAGGATGCCAATTGATTGGGTCAAAATAGTTTTTGATAGAATTGTTTATGAAGGGCCGAGGAGGGCCAAGCAGTACAGGCTACCGCATCCAACTCTGATCCATCACTTTCTTGTTCATCAAGATGTGCCTGCAATGGATTCAGACCGCTTCTTTGAGGACATTCCATCGCTAGGTAATCATGAGTTTACAAATTTGGGTAACGCACCGTATCCCACTCCCAGAGTTCCCAGGCATTTTCTATCCTCATTGGACCATTCTGGACGTCTGGATGCACTGGAAACTCAGTTGGGGCTGGTTCGAACACAGGTAGATCAAATTTTTGCCATAACCAAAGGTTTTTCTGATGATCTTACTTTCATGCGTAGGGTGTTGGGTAAACTGGAATTTCTGGGCGATGAGCATATAAAATCTGCATTCCGAATAGTTACTCCAGAATTCTCTGCACATCTTGGAGATCCAATGGAGATTCTGACTTCCGATCCTGTTGTTGAGACAACTGCTGCCCCACCCACTGCACGTATCGCTGATGATCCTCCAGTTGATGCTCCTTCAGATACCCATGCTCGCAGGAGAGTTGCAAATGCATCTGCTTTCGGTACAAAGAAGCCCAGATCCTCCCGACACTAACTATTCTCAGTTCTAACTTTTAACCTTCTGACTATTTGGCTATGGATGACTGTTTTAACTCTTAAATTTTGCTTTATTTCCCTTCCAACACTGCTTTACTTTTGTTTTTTCTCTTCATTTAGCGTTCCCCTTACAAAAGGGAAAGTAGTAGTAATTTTTGTGGTTGTTAGGTTTTTCTTGCTAATTTTTGTGGTTGTTAAGTTTTTCTTGCTATGGACACTTTGTTGGTTAAACTTTAATAGTAGTAGTTTTAAGTTTATGGTAGTTTGATCATTACACTTAGATGATATCTTACTAAGGGGGAGCAATTTTAAAGTTATGGCTAATGTGTGTGGTTTTTGCATATGGTGTTAACTTCTTTGCAGGAGTTCTTGGTTTACACACTAAAGAGGAGCCATAACCCTTGTATGTTGATGCTCATGGGTTCTTTACTTATTCACACACATCACACTTAGAGGTGTCAAGATGGGCGGACCGGCCGAACCCGCATCGGCCCACCCTCTTCGACCCGGAACTGCAGGTCGGCCCGTGAACCGCTTTGATTTTTTTTAAAAAAAATGGGCAGAAAATTTAAACTTTCATATTTGAAATGATATTTAAAAAAAAATAAAAAAATAAATGGCAGAGAGTCGTTTAAAGTAAAAGATGTGACAGATGCGTGATATTTTATTCTTTAAATATATAAATAAAAAATAGAAATTGAATTAAAAAATTAACAAATGTGAATTTATCATTGTTATTTATTTTTTATTTAGTAATTTAACACATTTTTTATGATATATGTAAACATTTTTTTTTTTGAATTACAATAAGTAACTAAATTTTTTTAGTAATTTTAAAAAAATTAATTTTTATTCATACGGACCGAACTGTGTCGAACCGCGGCCCACATGGGCTCGACCCGGATGGGCCAACAGGTGCGCCGGGCTTGTGTTCAATTTTTGTGGGCTGGGTCGACCCGGCCCTCAACCCGTCGTGGCGCGGGCTTTTTCTAATGCAGGCCGTCACCGAGCTTCATCAGAGGCGGGCCGGGACCCGGATTGACACCTCTATTCACACTTACATTAAAAATCCGATAGTTATGTGTTTGTAATTAAGCAACGCCAAAGGGGGAGATTGTTAGAAAAATATGTGTCATATTTTTCACTTTTTATATCTTGGCTAACTTAATAAATATAACTGATTTTTAATGCTAAAAGAGCAGGTCAACGTTTGTGTTTTTTACTGGTCTAGTTAACGCCAGTTCTGACTGACTAGGTTGATAAGTGTATTATTTTTCCAGATCAATAGAAGCTGTGATTTTATTCTGTTTCTATATTTGATATATTCTGATCCATGAATATTATTGACAGCTCCTTTTGTTGGTTAAAGAATCTTTTCTTATTCTTTTAGATTTGTTTAGGAATAAAATATTTAGTTTCCTAAATTTTTTCCTTCTACAAATCTAAGAATGTATTTCTATATTCTTTCCTACTAATTTTCTTACAATTCTTGTTGCATATTTTTAGGTAATAAATAATTCTTAAATTGATTTCTACTTTAACTATAAGTAAGAGTGGAAATCAATAAGGAATTAATGCTTTGAAATATAATTTTTGGTCTTGTATTCTCTAAGCAAAACCGGCCGAATTCATTGGTGGAAAATAAGACCCGATGCTTCATTGATTCAACTTTCAAAGCAAAAAGGTTTTCTTCAAACTCATTAAAGAATCAAAAACTTATTGGTGCTCAACGAACAATTCCATATCTTGTTCAAGCTACTTGGCGTGAAGTTAAGAACGGTGGTTCTTAATCCAAGTGGTGGTTGCGGTCAAGTACAATAGGAAAGTGGCGATAAAGTCAAGACCAGTGGATTTGATTCCACTTCATCAACAAGTCAGAAGAAGAAGTATCACAAGGAGTTGATCTGTTTTCTTTTGATTGTTATTTTGTTAATTTTACGAAATTACAAAAATCGATACTATTGTATTTTTTAACAAGATTATTAGTGGATTGTTTTTTACCCATGGCATGGGGGCCCGTGGATGTTTCCCTTAAGGGTTTACCACGTTACATCTTGTGTTCATAATTAATCTTTTAATTTTCGCACTTGACAAGATTAGGTAAACGAACACCATTGTCTTGAGTCGAGTCATTATCTATATCTTGCTAGTTACGCGCTACGTTCGTCCCTCGCTTGTTTAATTAAGATTAAAATTCATTTTTAATTTAATTAATCTAGGTTTTAGAACTTTCAACCCCGTTTGATTCAAGTTTGAAACTTGTAAATAATGGTGGAAGAGTAATAGCACAACTTGAGTATGCAAGTGTTATTGGAAGTCTTATGTATGCGGTGCAATGCACAAGACCTGATATTGTATTTGTAATTAGTAAACTCAGTAGGTTTACTAGCAATCTAAGTTAAGAACATTGGAAGGCTATTGAAAGGTTTCTTGATTAATTGAAGAAGACCAGGGATCTAAGTCTCCAATATTCTAAATTTCTGGCAATCTTAGAAGGATTTACAAATGCTAGTTTGATCTCTAGTGCATGTGAGAATAAATCTACCTCAGGTTGGGTATTCACCTTTGGAGGAGGTGCAGTCTCTTGGAAATCTAAGAAACAAACTTGTATTACACATTCAACTATAGAATCCGAATTCGTAGCACTGGCTGAAACCGAAAAAAAAGGTTGTATGGCTTATGGATTTAATGTATGAAATCCCATTGAGAGAGAAGAATAATTCTTCTATATCTATCTTGTGTGATAGTCAATCCACTTTAGCTAGAGCATACAATGAAGTGTATAATGGTAAGTATAGACACATGAGTCTAAGACATGACTATGTGAGAAAATTAATTAAAGATAGAATAATTTCACTCACTTATGTAAAGTCAAATGAGAATTTGACTGATCCACTTACTAAACCGCTCACAAGGGAGTTAGAGCGGACAACAACTAGTGGGATGGAGTTAAAACTCCATAATTAAATCCACCAAATGATAGCAACCCTACTTGATTGTACTAACAAGTATACTTCGGGTTCAAAGGGTAACAACAAGTCATTCGATAAGTGGATAGTTTCAACACTTATTCTTTAACCATATTCTAGGTTATAAGTGATGGTTGTCACGAAGAGAAGGGATGAGTTTTTATAACTCTTAATAAAGTTCAGATCGTTAGATCAAGTATCTCTAAAAGTGACAAAAATGTTGCAAAAACTTTACCTATACGAACTTTGAGGTGGTGCTGCCTCAATAAAGAGTTGGAGTTTATCTTTTAAAAGTTCATGAATAAGAGAAGCGCAAAACCTTAAAAGCGCTAAATGAGATAGTGTGGAACGTGGAACACATGATGCTTATCTATGTGATTTCACCGGTATCATCACAAGGAATAACAGGTACTAAGCTTTCACGCTACTTGAGATTTCGATGATACTTTGTGAGATTTACACTAAAGTTGGATTCAAATCGAAAGATATTCATACTTTATGCATATGCGTCGTTAAATTTGATTTTGAGCTCATTATATAATTGAACAAGTGAGAGATTGTTGTAAATTGTTCAAATTATATAATAAGAAGTGATTTGGAATCAAGATGTTATCAATTAGGTAAAAAATACCCGAAAACAAAAGAGGAAAAACCAAAAATTTAAATGAATTTTTAAGTTGGGCGAACCCCAACCTCAATTCTTGGCAGCAGAGGCCAAAATCGTGTACTAAGCAATACTGGGAGTTCGCTTAGTACAAAAGTTCAGTGACCGTTGGTTTTGAATTTCTGGTGGCGTTTGAAAGGTTTTTAGCATCTTTTGGATTGGTTTTGGCACATTTTCGTGTATTAGACTTGATTATCTATATATATAGATAGTTTTCATGTTGGAAAATATAAGATTAACATCAAAGACATATACACACATCCAAATCAAAGTTCAAATCTTATATTTTCTTAAGTGTTCTTCAAATTCTTATTCAAGTTCCTTTTGCTTGATTTGAACTTGATTTTCTAAGGTTTGTTTACTCCTGCAAACTATTTGCCGTTAAAGCCTTCAAGTACTTATCCCGGGGCGACAAATATCGTTTGAGGACAACGATTCAAAATCGTGTTCAAACCTTCCCTTTTGGTGATTTAATTTTCTTGTTTCGTTCTTCTTCTCCTTTTGTTAAACACTCATTTGACCACCACGAATACTAACTTACCACCAACATCTTCTCTGCTACACCCGACCATCATTACCACCACCACATTTATCTTCGATTTCAGATTATTACACGACGACCACTACCAATCTACCACATAATCTTTCCCGCCGCCACTGACAATTGCCACCAGCACCAACCATCTCTAATTGCATATCTTTTTTTATATTTGAAATTGGATCTGGATCTCAAAACCCGATGTAATCTGAACCCAAAAAATGGTTGTGAAATTGTTGAATCCGTTTGTGTTTTCAAAAAAAAAAAATCAGTTTCTTGTGAGTTTGGAAGTGATAGTGACGTAGCGCGGTGATGGTGATTGGTTTTGGGGTGGCGGTTGTAGTTGTGGTCGTTTTTGATAGTGTGGTGACTGGTAATCATGAACTACTGTTAAATAGGCTTGATTATTAATTTCAGAACCACTTCATTAAAGGAGTCAAATTATAATCCGATAATCATGAACTAGTATTATTTTTTAAGTTGCAACAAACCAAGCAACATTAATTTTTTGTTTAACGCCCCGCCCATTTTGAAACATCTAATGAAATTGCTAACATATTGTCCGATCAATTTGTGTATTGTTAACCCATATTTCAACTATTTAATGAATATCCTCAATACCAAATTAATATCACTCATAGTAATTCAAATACAGAAAATTACAATTAACTCAAAATTGAAAGTGAAGCAAATTAAGGTTAATAAGATTTAACTGATTATGACAGGAATAAAATTCATTAAATCTTACACGTGATCGTGTTTGATATGATTGAATCGTATTATTGATCTAGACAAATTAAATCGAAAGCTTTATTTGGAGCAATAATATAAGAGGGCTCATACATAATTCAATTTCTTTTGTACTTGTCCTATCTCACAAAGCAGATTCTTCACCCCAAAATGACATGTCAGTTTCTGGTACGCAGCACTATACAAAACTGAATAGAAGCATTGAATCCACTTGCGTGTTATAAATGTGTAAATCAAAGCATACAAAAACTCTTAACAAACATGCCATAATATGTAAGTAAAGTTGTGTTTGATTGCGAGCAAGGAAAATGGGTGGAAAGAAAACATTTTCTATGGAAATGATTTGCCAAGAAAATATTTTCCTGGCAATTGTAAATGTAGTGTGTTTGATTGGATTAAAATTCTTCTTAGAAAATGTTGTCTTTTCTTGCTTTTGGTGTTTGATTGTCTAATTTTCCATGAAAATGTATTTTTTTTCCAATTTTTGTTGTTTGATAGCCTTAAATTTTCTAGGGAAATTGTATCATTTTCCATGACAATATTGGATAGAAAAATTTGATAGTTTACATTTCAGAATTTTGAAATAATAATTAATTACCACTTTTCATCCACTTTTCAATCATACATTTTATATAATCCACCACTTTTACAAATTTGGAGGATATTCTATTGTACGTTGAAATCCCAAAAGCATATCAGTTCGTTAACAATTACGTACAAGTGAGTCACATACTAGCATTCCCACGAGGCCTATGATTTGTAATAATCATGTAAATAAATTAACATTAAATATATTCTCGACTACTTTTATTAAACACAATGGACTAACTTAGCTAACTACATTACACTTATGCGTCATGATTTCGAGCAAAAACAGACTAGATTTGAAATATGGTAGGAATCCAGACTCTACGCTTATATTCATTTTACTTTCCGAATTCACACTTCCCAATCTCTATTAGACTTTCTATTGACAATCGACTATCCAAACTTATGTAAAACCATCTCTTTCACATTACTTTATATATACATTTCTATATTTCCACGAGGATGAGAGTCTCACAAAGGTAAACATACACATTATTGACTATTTCCAAAGAGCATATATAATTCACAAACCAAGCTACGGAGCAATCATAAATCATCTTGAGTTGGCAAATTGTAGACTTTCTTACACAAAGGATGATTTGAAAATTTGTTTTTGTTATTTGTTAACATAAAGCATTGAACCGATTACAATTTGAACATCACTACCCAATTTACTTGTACTTAATTGATACCAAATATCCACCCACCCCAACACACAAAATGAAGAAGTCCCAATTATTGGGGAGGCGGTGGGTAGAGACCGAAATAGCCAAGAAGTCACATCCGGTGTGGGATAACGATCGTGCTCCCGTCGGCGATTCGGCCTCTTGACTTGGGCTTCCCGAATCTCCCGAATCACGCTTTGAGTTCCGCTGCGAGGTACGCCATTGAAGAATCTCATGAGAAATAGATGCCAATGTTGGTTCAAATGACCGTTTCATGGAGGTCCTCGGCCATTGGATCATCATGAGCATGCTCGATTTCAGGTGTACATTACCCTCGCCGCCAATGGGACCCCGTGTGCTTCGCTCCAGTTGCGAGTCATGTGTAGTTCAGAACTACGTATCCCAATTCTGTCTATCTGCATTGTACGCTTCACCTAGGTGATTTCATGGGAGAGGTCAATGCCGTACATTTCACAAAGTCCTGTAATTAGCGATGGGAACGCCAAACATCTCCGGTTGTTGCGAATATGCAAGACATTGCAAAATATATAAGTACCGATATTGAGGGTCTTATTCTGGAGCCAGTAAAGTAGGCATGCTTGCTCCATAGTGACCGTAGAAGTATGTGTCGTAGGAAGAAGATTGGCACTCACCATTTTGTCTAATGTGCGTACTTGAAGACTCAGACATTTATAGTGTAATGTGCTGCTTCCATCAGGCCAATGATCAATTGCCTCAGAAATGGAGACGACTACTTCATGAAGATTATTAGTGGTGGCTTGATAACTGTCGGTCTCCGTGTTGTCAAGTTCGTAGTAGCGGAGAATGGCTAAGGGGGAGAATGGAATATATTGCCCTCGCATGTATACTTGCTGATACTTAAGATGATTAGGGTTGTCGATGTTATCATGGATATTGGCGTAGAATTCTTTGACGATTTCTACATAGGCAACCCGCGGAGTGGCTACAAATGTTTCCCACTGATTCCTCGCAATAACTTGACCGAGCAATTCATTTTCAAAATCCGATATTAACACCCTTCGCTCCGATATAATATTGTGTTGGCTTGTGTCGTTCTTGTAGATCATCCAAGCTGCCTCCGACTCAAATTTCATATCATCATAAATTATCGGTTGTTTGGAAGTCTTCTTTGATGAAGCCTTTCTCTTTCCCGAGCTCGGTCCCGCAACTTGCGTTGATTTCTTTGATCTCGGCATTGTATCTATACATTTTAGAAGAGAAATAAAATTATGGTTACAATCTAGACGAATTCACTCATAAAATTAAGCATGCTAAGTGGTTCATCAATGTGGACTTGGGTGGATGCTGTGTATGTATCATGCGGTGCTTTGTTAAGAGTGGCATTGGCGTGAAAAATCATGTCTAACAAGTAAGCATTTGAGTTATTGTAGTAAGGACACAAGCAAAGTTCAACACACTGGGTGAATCAATTTATCAAACACTTGGTGGGCATATGCTATTACAAGTGAAGGAAAATACATTGGATAATGCATTAAACCCAAAAAAAAATTTGTTCTAAACAACAAACCACCAACACATCATCCATTTAAACCAAGAACTATTAATTGCCCAACCTCCTCAATCAAAGAAAAAAACCAATGATAAGTTTGAATTGGAGAAATTTGAAATAAAAGTGAGCCATGTTACCTTGATTTTTATAGTGGGAGGAGGAATGTCACGATAACAACGGCCGGGAATTGAAAGGATTCCTTAAATTGATTACGTATTGAAGACAAACTAAGTTGTTTTTGATGTGTGAGGACAATTTAAGAATTTGTGGATATGAGAAGTGGGAAACAAATATTGTGAGTGTAATGTTGAAAATGAGTTTAACGAGTTCACGCTGGGGTTTTAAACCCCAGCGTGAACTCCGCAGCGGACGACGGCCCCAACTCATGGCACGATCGATATCTCTTAACGTGAAATCGATAAATGAATCAGGTTCATAGTTAATAGTCCTATAACAAAATCGGAGTCCCAATTTAGTAACTATGATCTATGATGGGTAACATGGATCAAATGGTTAATTCAAAAGCTGTGATCAGTTGCATGAACCAATGGCTTAAACATTGGAAAATTGATTGACTATGATTCACATTCTAATCAACACTTTGTCATTCTTTCAGCTAAGTAAATTTTACTTAATTAATTAACAACTAACTAATTCAGCTTCCAGAGTTTGAAATCTTAATTTGGAAAAGTAAGAACAATATATGAAGCCAAAAGAAGAACTAAATGGGCTTCCACCGTCCACTCGAGCGGACGGAAAGCCCCAAATGGGGCTTCCACTGTCCACTGGAGCGGACAGCAAATCGCCCCATTTCGTGTTCAATGGATCTTTTACAGAAATTCTCCCCATGGGGCGAATATGTCCGGTCGAGCGGACATATTCACAACGTTGAAATGTTTTCACTTTTCAACCACGATAATGGGCATAATGAATCAACTTCAAATCATTTCCATGCAACTCCTATACTTAACTTTCCAAAAACTTGCATTATAAATAAAGTACCAAATCATAACGTTCACATAGCGCCATTGTGTGGCGACCTCAAAATTCTGCCTAAACTTTTTTTTTTTATTCTCGCCAAAGAGGGTAATAGTACCCATATTTGAGGGTATTGATACCCTTTTACGCAGAAAGCGCTCTACTTCTGGTTTTGATGAAAAACTAATTTGAAACATGTTTTCTTTATTTTCTTTTGAGGAAAGTAGTTAGAAACTAATCTTAGACAGTATTTGGAGATCACCCTTTCTCATTTTGCTTCGGATTTGCTTTATTCTTTGTTAAGTAAAACATGTATACTTGATGAAATAAAGAACCATAAGGTACAGTATAATAACTTAAATATAGCGGAAGTTTAAAACATATAAATCTGGTCTTTTAGTTCATTTCACCTTTAATGGTATGAGTTACCACAAAATATGGGCCCAAGTAAGTAAAAGAAGTACCTCACATACATTTTTGTTTCAAAACGGCTCATGACAAATCATTACGTCTCATGAACACACCGAAAGCTTGAGCCCGTTGATAAGTACTACTAAATACTTTAAGAAAGAGGTGATATGATAAAGACAATGTTAATCAAAATATTATACTTCATAATAACGAGTAGTAAGATACTCCATGGTCCAAAAATCATATATGTCCACGCAAAGGTAGGTGGTTTCATGCTTTTGCAATCCGGGTTGAAGAGGATTGGAGGACCATATCTCAATCTTTGTGATCAAATGGTATTCATGTTCATCGAAGGCCACTTCCACCCGTTGCCCCTTGACTTCATACATATCTAGATCCATTTCCTACAAGAGTCATAAAACGACTATGAATGGTGACATTCAATGAGTAAAACTATGGTGCTTGTGTGATATTGCATGTAGATATGTCTTTTATCTTTCTTAGGGCCCTTCCCACAAACAATATTTGTACACCGAGCGCTCAAATCAATATTCTTAGGACACTCAATGTCCTTTCATGGGCTACTCTTGCCCTTGGCCTTAGTTCAATCGGACCTCAAGTCCTCATGTGGGTCGTTCTAACCCTTGGCCTTAATTCAATCGGACCTCAAGTCCTCATGTGGGTCGTTCTAACCCTTGGCCTTAGTTCAATCGGACCTCAAGTCCTCATGTGGGTCGTTCTAACCCTTGGCCAACAAAGGGAATCCACTCTTTTCTTGGGACCTTCATCGTCCCTTATGGGCCACTTTTGCCCGTGGTGTACAAATAGTTTGGGGAAATCTTTATGTGTTCAAACATTCTTCATCTTTGTTTACATATAATTTTTGCCTTCTCAAGTTGAGCATAAATGGCACAAGATAATTTTCTCATTCTTATTCTTCATTCCTGTTGCATAAAATAGTCAATAAGCTCAAGATGCTCACAATCATATCATGTAACTCATCAAAATAGTTCATCAAGAGCACATGGAATACACACACATAGATGTATATAATTATCATTTTGCATATAAGTCATATACATAATTTTACTCACAACTTAGCGTTATCCTTGATCCACCTGAAAAAGGAAAGGTTCTAAACATTATGATCTTATGTTAAATGATATTTAAAATCTGGAAATGGAGAGTATTATCACAGAAACTGTCTTCAGGTATTTCTGGTGCAGAGGGTATCGATACCCTATCGTAGAACTGTGGCATAGGGTATCAATACCTTCCGGGCAGAGACCTGATGAAATCATTTTACTTAGAAACTAAGTTCTCTGCCCAAGGAAACTAACTTTCTACACCATGAAATTTGAGTTTCTTGGTCCTTTTAAACTATTGCCCATAATGGGGCTTTGGTGCTTGGGTTGGAAGTTCTTCTATTGAATTAGAAAACCTCCATCCCTAGCTTTCTTATACATCAACACTCACCTCCTATTTCTGGTGTCTTTCTCCTAATTGAGGGCTACTTTCTCCTTGCTAACTGTTAGAAAACGTGAGGGAGAGAAAAGGAGAGTTATGGGGTTGGAGAGGAGGAAAAGGGCAAAGATAACTTGGAATGGATGGGGGTATTTATAGGAGCAAAAGGCATCTTTGTTAATGATTACATTCATCCCCATGGTGACACATGTAAAGTTGGGGAGATTTTCTCAGATTTTCTGGTTGGCCTTCATAAATTCATTTCCCCAACTACTCACATTTAAGAAGGTACTAGGGGTAGCCTATAGGGTAAAATGCTAAATTCCTAATTTAGGCGATTTCGGACCCCTTTTTGTCGATTTTTGAAGGTCGAAACGCACTCATCTTTTGACGCTCCTTATACCATCTCGAAGATCTCACGGGATCTTCCCAACGAACTTTGAATCGTAGAAAATAGGTCATCACAGAGATCACAGCATCGTCTCAAAAATGGCTGCTCGTAACCAAATTTCTGGGAATTCCAGGTTTCCAACTTCCTGGAAGGTTTTTCACAAAAATATTCGGGGCTGATTCCTAAGTCGAACATAGGTGTATTTGGTACCATTTTAAAGATCTCATTGCGTACTTCGCAATGCACTTTGAATCGAAGAAAATGGACCAACACAGAGGTTAAAAAATCACTCTAAAGATGGCTTCCCGAACACAGTTTTGCTGAAATTTTTGGCTGATTCCTAGATATCTAACATCTTAGAACGTTTTTGACATAATTTTTCGGGGCTGTTTTCATAGTCAAAAGTACGCATATTTGGTACCATTTCGAAGGTCTCGTTGCGTACTTCGCAACACCATAAGTTTCGTAAAATTCCGACCAATACACAAATCATGCGATGGCTCCAAAGTTGGCTATTTAACTTTAATGAAAAAGGCTCAAAACTTGTTTTCTCACCTTTTGGGTCTTTACCCCACTATTTCACTTTTATCCAAACAAGCCTTAATAAAAGCCAATTAATTCATCTTAGTCCCTTCACAACTCATTAGATCCGATTTTCTCTCTTTTAATAATCGGATTTAAATTAAATTCTAAGTGCTACGACTTTTGAAATACTTTTTGGGACAACTCAACCAAATTTCTTGCTTCATTCTCGTTTTCTTATTTAAATTGAAAATACGAATTTTCGGGCGCTACAAACTTCCTCCTTAAATAAATTTCGTCCTCGAAATTTGCCTAGAATACCTCAAGAAATTTTTCTCTCATTTCATCTTCTTGCTCCCAAGTCTCTTCTTCGATAGCTTCACTTCTCCATTTACTAAATCTAAAATACTTGACCACGATAATAATCGCAAAACTTCATTCTCAATTTAAAATTCATTAGCTATCTATAATGATTCTCAAGAATTCAAGTTATTTGTTCGACCAAATAACTTTCTTCACTAATTCGACCCAAAATTTAGTGTTCTACGCATACTTAACTCCAAAAAAATCATCGCAGACTAACTATTATCGTCTTTAAAAACTAATAATTTCTCTAGCTCTTGAAACTCATTTGACATCCTATAGTATTAACAAAATTAGTGTTCTTTCTAACAAGCCACCGAACGATAGGCAACTCTCGAGATACTTTCAAGAAGAGATAATAGTAATCTTCTAACCCATGGAAATTTTGTACTTATCACCTCAAAGGGTATTCTCATATTAGCACCGCTTCTATTCTTCTAAAACCTTTGGTCCATTCTACTCAATATGATCATACAATACCTACTGCAGTAATCCAACGCTATTTCTTTTCTCCTACCTTCAACTTTATACAACCATTTCTTACCTTCTTACTACTAGAAAACGAAAGTGATAGTGAAGGCTTTATACTAGAATACAATTTCTCAATCACTGAAGCCAACACTATCTTTCAATCCATTATTCATTTCATCTCTCTAATTATCATTTCTTTATGGACTTTCAATATAATCTCTCAATTGAGTAACCCCTTTCAAATCCTATCTGCAATTCTATTACTTCTACATAACTTAATTCACATCCTTCTTTCAATCATACCTGGTGTTACAACTATTTTCTCAAATCCTCAAGGCCCATCATATACATTAACACCATGGTTTTCCATATATCAACATTCTACATACTCTTTATTTTTATTTTATCAGCAAGATTTTTATCTAATATTCACCATCGTGCTTTTCACTCATAAGCATCATGCTCTTATACTACATAGAAGTCACAAATTTCTTCAAAATTTCTCCCAACACAACCGTCATTTAATTCCTCAAGACAATCATAAATATATCATGAAATCTTTCCAAGTTCACATGTATCAAAACCTATGTCAGCACTTATCATACAAGGCACCAAGAGTTTCCTCATAATACTTGTAAAAGAAACCCATAATTTTCATAAACAACTTGATACTTATTCTTTCCTTTAGGTCTACAGATAAACAATTTCTAAAGCCTCAAAACTCTTGCTCCCTATATTTTTTTTCCCACACATCAATCTCATCAGCTTTGTCATGTACTAGTTGTTCTATGAAACAATTTCTTCTATCATCTCGAGTTTCTTGTCCTATTTCCTTTTCTCGAAAAAGCAATTGAGTTTCAGATAAGAGATTGGAGCCTATGAGTTCTGCCACCCTTAATTTTCTAAATAAGATAGGATTCATAAAAATTTGAGGAAAAAGATTCAATCCTTTACAAATCTTACTTTTGCAAAAATATACCAAACAGTTTCTGTTCAGGTAGGGTATCGATACCTATGTCTTATGGGTATCAATACCCATCGCGGATTTCAGAAAGGAAATTTTTGAAATATCTTCCCAAATTTCATTTTATTCTTCACAAGGGTAACATGGACTTTTACTTTAACCTTAAATTTCACTTCAAAATCTCACAATCCATTTTCATTCTTTCTTCATCCTGCTCCTTTTCTTCTTCTTCCCCAAAATCACCAAGTTCTCATAATTTCTCCCAATTCTTTTCATGGGTCCTTCTAAGAAAGCTTCTACAAAAGGGTAAAGAGTGCTCAATCTGCTGTTTCTAAGGCAAAAGCTACCAAATTTTCAGTCGAGAAAATGATGGAAAAGGGCAGAGCTACTGCGGGTTCTTCTTGGACTGGAGTTTTGACTAATGAAGAGGACTTTTCTTCCATTTGGTTCCAAAATAAGGCTGCTTTATAGTTGTTTGATCACGGATACAATGATCAAATTGGGGGTAGATCTTAGGGGAAAAATTAATTAATCTCAAATGTATCCCTTAGGCATCTAACTCCTTTTTATCCATCACCTATGCCTTATAATTTCTGCTCATTAGGCTCTTGAAATGCTACTTTAACTTTAATTGGTTGAAAGCTAAAGAACTTTTACATTGGGCCTCATGCTTATCTTTTCATGAATGTTCAATCATTGCTCTTACTTGTCATTCATGGTCTACTTTACTCATATAGCAAGTTTCATTTTCATAGGTTCTAAATTCCTATGTTGAACTGCCAGATCTACTCTACCAAGCAAGTAGACAATTTATGCACATTGAAACAAATCACCATAAAACATTAAACACAAGAAATGGAAAGAGGTCATGGCATACCGGAGGTGGAAGTTGTCTTCGATGGCCGAATACCATTGATCAAAGTCTGCAGAACCATTAAACCGAAGCTCTGATACCAAGTCTTGTGGCGACCTCAAAATTCTGCCTAAACTTTTTTTTTTTTCTTATTCTGCCCAGTAGGGTAATAGTACCCATATTTGAGGGTATTGATACCCTTTTTTACTGTGAAGCGCTTCTACTTCCGGTTTGATGAAAACCGATTTGAAACATGTTTTCTTTATTTTCTTTTGAGGAAAGTAGTTAGAAACTAATCTTAGACAAGATTTGAGATCACCCTTTCTCATTTTGCTTGGATTTGCTTTATTCTTTGTTAAGTAAAACATGTATACTTGATGAAATAAAGAACCATAAGGTGCAAGATAATAACTTAAATATAGCGGAAGTTTAAAACATATAAATCTGGTCTTTTAGTTCATTTCACCTTTAATGGTATGAGTTACCACAAAATATGGGCCCAAGTAAGTAAAAAGAAGTACCTCACATACATTTTTGTTTCAAAAGGCTCATGACAAATCATTACGTCTCATGAACACACCGAAAGCTTGAGCCCGTTGATAAGTACTACTAAATACTTTAAGAAAGAGGTGATATGATAAAGACAATGTTAATCAAAATATTATACTTCATAATAACGAGTAGTAAGATACTCCATGGTCCAAAAATCATATATGTCCACGCAAAGGTAGGTGGTTTCATGCTTTTGCAATCCGGGTTGAAGAGGATTGGAGGACCATATCTCAATCTTTGTGATCAAATGGTATTCATGTTCATCGAAGGCCACTTCCACCCGTTGCCCCTTGACTTCATACATATCTAGATCCATTTCCTACAAGAGTCATAAAACGACTATGAATGGTGACATTCAATGAGTAAAACTATGGTGCTTGTGTGATATTGCATGTAGATATGTCTTTTATCTTTCTTAGGGCCCTTCCCACAAACAATATTTGTACACCGAGCGCCAAATCAATATTCTTAGGACACTCAATGTCCTTTCATGGGCTACTCTTGCCCTTGGCCTTAGTTCAATCGGACCTCAAGTCCTCATGTGGGTCGTTCTAACCCTTGGCCTTAATTCAATCGGACCTCAAGTCCTCATGTGGGTCGTTCTAACCTCTTGGCCTTAGTTCAATCGGACCTCAAGTCCTCATGCGGGTCGTTCTAACCCTTGCCAACAAAGGAATCCACTCTTTTCTTGGGACCTTCATCGTCCCTTATGGGCCACTTTTGCCCGTGGTGTACAAATAAGTTTGGGGAAATCTTTATGTGTTCAAACATTCTTCATCTTTGTTTACATATAATTTTGCCTTCTCAAGTTGAGCATAAATGGCACAAGATAATTTTCTCATTCTTATTCTTCATTCCTGTTGCATAAAATAGTCAATAAGCTCAAGATGCTCACAATCATATCATGTAACTCATCAAAATAGTTCATCAAGAGCACATGGAATACACACACATAGATGTATATAATTATCATTTTGCATATAAGTCATATACATAATTTTACTCACAACTTAGCGTTATCCTTGATCCACCTGAAAAAGGAAAGGTTCTAAACATTATGATCTTATGTTAAATGATATTTAAAATCTGGAAATGGAGAGTATTATCACAGAAACTGTCTTCAGGTATTTCTGGTGCAGAGGGTATCGATACCCTATCGTAGAACTGTGGCATAGTAGTATCAATACCTTCCGGCAAGAGACCCGATGAAATCATTTTACTTAGAAACTAAGTTCTCTGCCCAAGGAAACTAACTTTCTACACCATGAAATTTGAGTTTCTTGGTCCTTTTAAACTATTGCCCATAATGGGGCTTTGGTGCTTGGGTTGGAAGTTCTTCTATTGAATTAGAAAACCTCCATCCCTAGCTTTCTTGATACATCAACACTCACCTCCTATTTCTGGTGTCTTTCTCCTAATTGAGGGCTACTTTCTCCTTGCTAACTGTTAGAAAACGTGAGGGAGAGAAAAGGGAGAGTTATGGGGGTTGGAGAGGAGGAAAAGGGGCAAAGATAACTTGGAATGGATGGGGGTATTTATAGGAGCAAAAGGCATCTTTGTTAATGATTACATTCATCCCCATGGTGACACATGTAAAGTTGGGGAGATTTTCTGAAGATTTTCTGGTTGGCCTTCATAAATTCATTTCCCCAACTACTCACATTTAAGAAGGTACTAGGGGTAGCCTATAGGGTAAAATGCTAAATTCCTAATTTAGGCAGATTTCTGGACCCCTTTTTGAGTCGATTTTTGAAGGTTGAAACGTACTCATCTTTTGACGTTCCTTATACCATCTCGAAGATCTCACGGGATCTTCCCAACGAACTTTGAATCGTAGAAAATAGGTCATCACAGAGATCACAAACATCGTCTCAAAAATGGCTGCTCAGAAACAAATTTCTCGAGAATTCCAGGTTTCCAACTTCCTGGAAGGTTTTTCACAAAAATATTCGGGCTGATTCCTAAGTCGAACATAGGTGTATTTGGTACCATTTTAAAGATCTCATTGCGTGCATTTAGCAACGCACTTTGAATCGAAGAAAATAGACCAACACAGAGGTTAAAAATCACTCTAAAGATGGCTTCCCGAACACGGTTTTGCTGAAATTTTGGGTGATTCCTAGATATCTAACATCTTAGAACGTTTTTGACATAATTTTTCGGGGCTGTTTTCATAGTCAAAAGTACGCATATTTGGTACCATTTCAAGGTCTCGTTATGTGCTTCAGCAACACCATAAGTTTCGTAAAATTCCGACCAATACACAAATCATGCGATGGCTCCAAAGTTGGCTACTTAACTTTAATGAAAAGGCTCAAAACTTGTTTTCTCACCTTTTTGGGTGTTTACCCCACTATTTCACTTTTATCCAAACAAGCCTTAATAAAAGCCAATTAATTCATCTTAGTCCCTTCACAACTCATTAGATCCGATTTCTCTCTTTTTAATAATCAGATTTAAATTAAATTCTAAGTGCTACGACTTTTGAAATACTTTTTGGGACAACTCAACCAAATTTCTTGCTTCATTCTCGTTTTCTTATTTAAATTGAAAATACGAATTTTTCGAGGCGTTATAGTCATCTTCCCTACATTCATCGTTGCAAACATACAACACAACTTCAGCAACGTATTTAACAAAAAAGTATACATCGTTGTTACAAAACCTGCCCCAACCTCATTTACAAAAGACAAGTCTCCCACAAGTCGGAGGACACCTACAACATACTAGTGATTACATATGTACGACATACAAACAGTGTAATCTACGGCAATGGAGGCGGATCACGACCAAGCTGCTCAAACACTAAAGCACACATGATTGTTGTATTTGTCAAGCTCATAAACACCTTCGCCAAATCACCATCCGATCGAAATGCTTTCATCACTTTCATGATGTCAACCAAGTCTAGGTCCATTGCTTCAAGCTTTTCGGTAATCAATCGCCAATTCACGTGATTCGATGTATCAAGTGTTGTTTGCATGTGTATAAGCGTCGACAATTTTTCTTGATGACTCATTATAATGCTAAGGCCCGATGACCGCCATCATCATCATGGGGTTTTGTGCGCTTACACCGACTGTCTTGGGTTCCTTCTTCGAGACCTCTCTTACGCCAAGGAGTTGGGCTTGGATCGATTGTCCTCGCTTGGAGTGTCTAGCTCGTTCACACCGCCATCAACTCGAAATAGGAAAAATACAAAATAATCGGCTGCAACTAAACTACAGTACGAATATCATATATATTTATGTGATACAAAATCAAACTACCTTGCATAGGCGAGAAATTGTCAAAGCCCGATACTGCCCGATCTCCAGTAGCTGTATCGTTTCCAAAGATACACTCCATATCATCATATCGACGACACAGTTTGCTCCTCCATTTTCCAAAATCAGGTTTTCCCTACCAAAATATATAAAATGATCATAGTTTTGACCACTACAGTTTCGGAAGACAATGGGAGTAATTGATACAATGCAATGAGGAGAAATAATACCTTCACAAGTTCATCCCACGCAAGTGAATCGACAGTTATTCGTCCTGTTTCGGCATCCCACCCAAAGTCGCTAATACTTAATAGTTGGCTTACTTCAAAGATATTCTCTCTTTAGAGTCTTCAAACGCGACCTAACATTCTTCTCTCTGTCACTACCATCCCGCACCCTTGTTTCACGCTTTCCACCGCTTTAGATATTTGAAAGGATGTGAAGCCATTGTCACTTCTTTTTGACCTACCAACACTTGATTAACTAGGCGATAATCATGAACCCATCCATGTCGTCATTCCAACGCACTGATTTAATCTTTGTACTAGGATCAACCTGGTAGTCTTGTTTGTATCATTCTCATCCATGGTTGTTGAGGTTGTTGGTCTTGGAACTTAGAATGGGGCTGCAGTGTGTTATGTCGATGCGCCATCAAATCTAGCTACAAAAAAAAAGCAATACCGTAAATATATATCAAACCTAGGTTGACAAATTGTGTGGTTTCCAAAGTGCAAACGCATCAATATGAGAAAATATACAATTCGACATATGTACAAGTTTCATTAAATTTTCCAAATGGTTACGCGTTAATTATTTTCGATCAGTTACACAATGGAATAATAGCATCAAATAATGTGACAATAGTTGCATAGTACAGAGATGGAACGTATTCTTCATTGGCGTACAAGCTAGAATGTTTGTACCATTACATAAGATGAAAGTGTAGAAAATATAATACAACGGCTTAATCAAATTCAATTTCAAATATTCGGCATTGGGAGTATGATGAACCCACATTGATTGAGCCAT
The DNA here is from genome assembly GCA_023638005.1 of Forsythia suspensa. Lineage (NCBI taxonomy): Eukaryota > Viridiplantae > Streptophyta > Magnoliopsida > Lamiales > Oleaceae > Forsythia > Forsythia suspensa. The sequence goes on along the minus strand of CM042674.1, from coordinate 27,963,422 downwards.
TGCATCCCTATTAGTAGACCACGATCGTCGTGAGGAAAAGATATATGAGCATTTATTGTCGCTTCTTCCGTCCACTTCAAAGATGAGTAGGGTTAACCTCATCATCGCCGCTATCGATGTCCTCCTCACACACATCCTCTGCATCATCAATCCGTAGAGTTGTGAATAGCACAACAAGCGAGGACTATCTTCGCTTGTGCTAATGTCATAAAAGGGTTGATGCCTCAAATATGCAAATCTTTTCTTAAGCGGACCTATTGTCCTCTCGACCGCATTGCGTGAGATGAATGTCAAAAATTGAACAGCTCCTTACTATTTTGAGGGATGACGACCTCGATATCTCTACGATGATAACGAGTTCGGCGATAAGGTGAAAGAAAACCCGGAACCAATGGGAATCCAAATACGAGAAGGTAGTACTTACCTATGAAACATTTATATTTAGCACTTGTGATAGAAATTAAATTCCATATTGAAAAAGCTATGAAACTACTAACCCACAGGAATTGTTAGCTTATGTCCTTGGCGTAGTATTGCACTTCTTAACAACCTACCATCATGTGCCGATCCCTCCCAACCGGCGAGCACATATGTAAATTTCATATCAAATGTGCAAGCCACTAAGACATTTTGAGAAATGACTTGCTTCCTATTGCGGTATCTAGCTTGATCCTCTACAGGGACATTTGCAGCTATGTGTGTACCGTCTATAGCCCCTACAGCATCCTACAATAAAAAAAGGGAAAGTATGTGAAAGTTTGTACATTATGTGATTTGTAATTTATAAAATGAAGTAGCTATGAAGACCTCACCGAAAAAGCGAGTACCACCGCTTGACATTATCCTTGTCATATGGTGAGTTATTGATAGTGGCATTGGTCACAACTTCTCTATACGATCCCTGACAAGCGTGCAAAACCCTATGGAAATAATAGCTCACTATTTGTCCGGATCTATAGAAAGTAAAACTTCCAGCTCGAGTACGTTGGTCATGCCCGACAGAGTTGAGGAAAATAGCAACTTGTTCCTCAACTCGCACTGATTTACTATCAACCAATCCGAAGGTACGTAGACGAGCACATAAGCTTTGGAACGGACCTATTTTCATCCTAAGAAGGTCACGACATATTCTGTCACTCGTACCAAACATTCGTGTCAATGTCATTTCTCTCTCAACTACCCAATTTCTATGAGGAGCCCTAGGAATATGTCGGGCACGACGTCTAATACCATCATATATCACAATTGCTTGGATGACCATGGTCCAAAACAAGCCCACGCGTTGTATTTGGCGTCGACGTTGCCTCCTTTGTATATCCATGGGACTCTAATATAGTTTGAGAAATCAATAACTCATTAGTTGTGGTATCTAACTCATACGATCAATAGCGGCCCACATTGAGTTTAGACGAGCTAATGAAGTAACATATATGTGGAATATGTAATCTATTACAAATTATGTGTGGACGGGCATAATCAAGGTGAGTTTTGTAATGAGAATTTGCCTAAACAAAATGGGACTTGATTTACAAAATGTAAAAGGTTTCAGAATACGGTCTCCGAACTTGCTTTTTTCCATGTCCATTTCGAAATTGGTTCTATAGCTTTGGCATCCACCTCATATGGTATTTTGTCTTCAAGTACCACAATTGGAGAACGCTAGAGTGTGTGAAGTTGATCCAAATATAATGCACAAAGTTGCATTATCTATGTTTCACATGGCATAACTTCCAAGTATAAATACATGAGATTACATTTTCACTTTTACATTACACATCTCCACTCATATTATATGGCTAAGCTGGAAAGTGGCCGGTTTGATTATCGTGGATATTGTGTCTAATATGGAGTCGAGCCTAATAAACATGGTTAATGAGAATGAAAATTTTTAATTACATCTCAATCTACTTTTTCGTCCTTGGAATTTCCAAACAACATAGTTGATGTCCATCTTGCTCGAATTTTATTATTTGATGAGCAAAATAAAAGCTCAAATGGATAAAAAGAAAATGGCTACATGAATGTGGATCGGTTTCTTCATGAAATGCAATAACACGAATATTCAATTTGAAGAATGACAAATATAAATACAAAGTGATGTGGAGACTAAAGCAACTTTTGTCCAACCAAAAAATAAAAATAAAAATAACTAATGAAGAAGTCCAATGGGTTAATGAATAAAGGAAATATGCTTAGTTGTACTTGAATACAATTTAAAAACAGAATGCACCAATGACCAATTAAATATGAAAACCACGTATGAGTGAAAAAGGCATGAATTAACCCAAAAATTTGATGATTATTAAGTTTAGGGACAGAATTGGACAATTAGAGGAACATTTTATAAGTGGCAATACAAATCTATTTACATATCTATATGTTCTGATTGAAGTTCCAAAACAGGCGACGCAAATACCACCATAATGAAACTGTTTTTTTTTTATTCTGATTGGATTTATGTTGACTTCGTTGGGAGTCTCAACATTCAGAGTGAGTTAAGTATTAGCTTCGACATCCAGTAATGTATGGCTAATTATTCTGAAAGATAAGCCGCCAGTAAAAAATTAAAATAACTAGTTATAGTAAGCTTTGGTAATTATACAAGAACTGTAATAGAATACCAAAATTATCTTTTTAGTTACGGTACAAATAAGGATGACATTATAATTACCACAAATTCCAAACACATATCAAACGAACTAATAAAAAAAAAGATATATATACCTCACTCCATATTAATTTATTGAAAATAAGACTTGATTGCTGTATATAAGTCGAGCTTTCGATTGTTTATCTTCTTTTAACTACTACTATTCACAAAATTCCAAATTTTCAATGCTTAGGGACCCATCATTAATGTCTCATGTTGGCTTTGACAAGAACACATAAAATGATTTTCAAGCTTTATGTAAAATTTTAAAGACGGGCTTTAGACAATTTTCGCAAAGACCTTTAGAAAATATGGAGCCAATGTGTACCCGGTTCTTGTGACCTATTTTGTCCAACGATATGGTCCTCCCTTGCAAATTGCTAGTTATTCCAATGGAAGATAAAGTTGAGTCTCAATGCACATACAATTATACAAATTGCACTCTTATTATCTTTACAAAGACCAAATGGAAGCTGAATTAGGACAATAGAAAATGTTCCATTACTTTACCAGCGAAAACCAAGGAAGCCACTGGAATGATGAACAAGTGAGGAAAATGAGCCGAGCAGCTGAGATTGGCCAAGATTAGGGCACGAACAGATTAATGGCAACTGCAATAATCGACCTCCTACTGCTGCGATTTCGAAATGGAGGCTGAGTTGAGCTAAAGGGAAGGAGGAAGACAATGGTAGCTGAGATTTGGAGCTGTAAAATGAAGGAATGGTGGCGATTTCCAATTTGGGAAGAGAAATGGGCGGGCTTGCCGATTGTAAACATTTGCCCTAGAAAATTGGTTCTCCTGGATATGTAAGAAAAAAATTTCACGATTTGCAAGGAAAATCCATCACGTGTCGGGAAAATGGAAAAAATTTTACACTGAAAATTTTGTCAATCAAACACCTCCAAAGTCGGAAAATGAGTGGAAAAATTGCATTTTCCAAGGAAAATCTCAGCTATCAAACACAACCTAAATCAAATCAAAGAATAACTAGCCCTTAGTTTCTTAACACTCATTCCTTGACAAGTCTGATGAATATACAGCTACCTTGACAGTTAATATAGTCAAATTTTATTGAAATTAGCAGGCGTTGAGCTCATAGAATCTAAAGCACCTAAAGATTTCACGTTTTCGTTTGGCAAGCTGAACAAGTGAAAGAAATTATATTCTTTTGAATCAACTCGTGCAATTGACACAACTCTAATAAACAAAACAAAAAAATGTACATTTAATACTGAGTATCACTTCGACAACTATGACAAATAAATTGTCATCCCCAACCTCGAAATCACAGAAAATTTCGTGTAACTTCCATTTCTTAATTGTCAAATGATGGATCACAAAATGCCATTTTATTTGTATTAACCATTTCGTCTAAAAGCTTAATAAGCTTAAGCTGTTAGAGAGAACCACATATATTCATTTAAATCTTGTCTTCAACTACAAGACAGCATCAAATAGTTCTTATTATCAATATACTCCAGTATAACTTTTGAAGGATTGCCTCCATTATTCAAAATCAAACTAGAGAGAATAATGTTCTGTAAGGCCAAGAACGATTAGAAACTTTCAAGAAGATTAACTTTCAACATAACGAAGCAACAAAAACGAAATAAAACTGTAAAGAACACAAGAGATTTTTCGGCCTAAGCCCCAGAGGTTCGGTGACCAAATCTAACACCTACATCCTCTGTTGAGCATCCACAATGTGGAATATGCTCTAAGCATCAATATAACAACCAATCGGCAACCAAAGTACAGAGTAGTTCAATATTAAAGACTTCCCTTAAACCACCAAGGTTTAACTCTCAAGAAACCACAGAAATTATAGAAATCAACCCTCAGTTACTGTTCACGCAAGAACATCACATTTCAGTATTTGATTCGGCAACTAAGAATAAAAACCAAGTGGTCTTTATCTATCACCAAGAATCATCGACTGATGACCTTTAACAAAAGAAAAGAATGAGATGAAGATTTCAGAGATTTCAGAGACGAAGAGACGAAGAGAGCATTTCACTAAGAAACCCTAATCTGTCTGACTGAAGTGAAGTATCCAGATGAAATGAAGGAGTATATCAGACGCCAGTTTCATCCCAGGGTTGTAAGGCCTCCACGTGTAATCATCTGATCAATTGACTCCACTAAGAAAAGCGCGTTTCACTTTTAACTGAAGATATAAGCAATTCTGGTGGCACACGTTTTTTCCCAACAGCTCCACCTTGCTACCAGGAATTGATCATCTTCATTGATACTTAGAACACTTCCTTTACTGTTTCATTGCTCAGTACCTGTTAAGAATTTTAAAACAAATTAAATGGAGGGAAAACAAATCAATCAGATTCAATCTGATCAATTGAAAGAATCTTCAAACAATTCTTAAACTTATTCAAAGGAATTACTTTTGTTCCCATATCAGAAGGATTGAATTGAGTAGCAATCTTCTCAAGTTTCAAAATGCCTTTTGAAATAATATCTCTTATGAAATGATATTTAACATCTATATGTTTTGATCTATCATGAAACATGGGATTTTTACTCAAATGTATGGCACTTTGATTATCAGAGAACACAATAGCATTTTCATCAACAAAACCAAATTCCTTTAATAAACCTTCAAGCCAGATACCTTCCTTTACTGCGTTAGCAGCAGCAATATATTCAGCTTCAGTGGAGGATAGAGCAACTACCTTTTGAAGTTGAGATTTCCAACTGATTACAGTTCCACATAATGTAAAGAAATAAGCAGATGTGGATCTCCTATTATCTTTATCACCTGCAAAGTCAGAGTCTGTATAACCTCTAAGGGTTATACCTTCTTTGCATTTTCTGAAGATCAGACCCATATTTGAAGTGCCTTTCAAGTATTTGAGAAGCCACTTAAGAGCTTCCCAATGGCATTCACCAGGGTTAGACATAAATCTACTCAATACACTAATGTCAGTAAGCAAGATCGTGTCTTGAACAAATCATCGGATACATCATGATCCAATCACATTAGCGTAAGGAACATTTTCCATTCTTTCATATTCTTCTTTTGAATTTGGACAATGAATCGAGGACAATTTAAAATGATTTGCAAGAGGTAAACTAACGAGGCTTTGCATCGACATAGCAAATTTCTCAAGAATTTTTATCACATAAGATCATTGACTCAAAATAAGCATGTCATTTTTCTTATCCCTTTTAATTTGCATCCCAAAAATTCTTTTGGCAGATCCTAAATCTTTCATGTCAAACTTAGAATTTAGTTTATCCTTTATACTTTTAATTTCATCTTTATCATGGCTGAAAAGTAACATATCATCAACATACAGCAAGAGATAAAGAGAATTTGCCCCTCCAGAACCTTTACAGTAACTACATGAATCAAATTTGCTCCTCTGGAATCCCAGATTTTGTACAAAAGTATCAAATCTTATGTACCACTGTCTAGGAGCCTGTTTCAGACCATATAAAGACTTCTTTAAAAGATGATGAGTCGGACTTACCCCTTTTCTTGAAACCTAAGGGTTGATTCATGTAAATGGTTTCATCTAACTCACCATAGAGGAAGGCGCTTTTACATCTAACCGATCCAACTCCCACCCAAACCGAGTTACCGAGAGACAAGATGATTCTAATAGTAGTATGTTTTACCACGGTGAGAAGATTTCGAATAATCAACACCCTCTCTTTGAGTAAAACCACTTAGCAACAAGTCCTCGGCTTTAAACCCCGACATTGTTAATACTACCTTTACTTTCTTTTATCTTGTAAATCCATTTACAATCAACTACCTTCTTCCGATTTTTAGGTTTTCAACCAAAATCCGGTATTGTTCTGCATTAAGGAAGACATTTCTTTCTCCATAGCAGCTTTCCAGTTTAAAGAGTCTTTACATTTCATTGCCTCATCATAAGAGAGAGGCTCATTTTCTACCACTTCCTGATATGTGAGAAAAGAGACAAAATTATCATCATTGAATCTAGCAGGTGGTCTGATCTGCCTTCTCTGTCTATCTCTTGTGAGTTGATACTCATCAATAGGCAGAGTTGCTGTATCAGTATCACCTTCTGTAGATTCATCATCATTTTGTAAAGTTATTTCTTGATGATTTAGATTTTCTCTTTCTCCCATATCCTCTCCATTCCCTAAACTGGAAGACTCCACCTCAATCCTAACATCTCTATCTTTCAGATTAGTAGTGGTGTCTTTCAAACATGGCATTAAGGACTCATTAAAGACAACATCTCTTCTAATTATTACCTTAAACCCTCTCTCTTCTTTTACCCAAAGTCTATAACCTTTTGTGTTTTCTCCATATCCCAATAAAACACACCTTAGAGACCTAGGCTCTAATTTGCCTAAATTTTGGTGAACATAAGCAGCACAACCAAAGATTTTTAGATGAGAGTAGTCTCACGTGTCTTTTGGTCCAAACAGTTACTCGACTTTAAAGTTTAAAGCAATCGAGGACTTCTATTACACGATAAGCGGCGAGTTAAAGCAGTTTCACCCCGAATGACTTAGCGGACCCGAAGTTAAAAGCATGCATCTTACCTTATTGAGGAGAGTTCTATTCATCCTTTCAAAGAACACCATTTCTTTGAGGAGTGTATGTGTGCCTCAGGTGTCTAACAATACCATGCATGTGACAAGATTTATTAAATTCATAATTGCAGAATTCAAGTCCATTATCTGTTCTTAAGGTCTTAATCTTAAGATCAACTTGATTTTCAATTTGGGTTTTCCAAGTTTTAAACACAGAAAAGGTTTCATCTTTAGTCTTTAACAAGAAAACCCAAGATTTTCTAGAAAAATCATCAATGATTAACAGATAATATCTAAAACCAGATTGAGTACACACAGAAGCAGGTCCCCACAAATCAGCATGCAAATAATTAAGTATTTTTTCAGACTTGTGAGTTCCCTTTGAAAAGGGAAGCTTTACTGCTTTTCCTAAAATACATGTTTCACATGAAGTAATATCACACGATTCACATTCTCAAAACACCTTGTTTCAAAGAAATTTAAGCCCTTTATTGCCTATAAGACCAAGTCTTTCATGCCATAGTTTTGAGAAAATCAAATTTTTATCTGAAGTAGCTGCTGATAAACTGTGGATTGACTTGGTTTTTAGAAAATATAAACCATGTTTCTTCTCAGATTTGATGATTAAATCACCATCTTTGAAGATATTGGTTTGTCCCTTTCCAATCCTAATATCAAACTCCATATCATCAAGAACACCTAAGGATATAAGGTTTCTTTCAAGATTAGGTACAAGTCTGGTATTATGGAGAATCAGATTGGTTCCATTTTCTAAAACTATACTCACATTGCCTATTCCTTTTATGTCACAGGTCATGTCATTTCCCATAACCACATGGCCCCCATCAGAATTCTGAAAATTGGTGAACCAGTTTCTATTTGGGCACATATGGAAAGTACAACCTGAATCAAAGATCTATTCCTGATTTAGGTGTCTTTCAGAATTGACAAGAACAACACCATTTTCAGATTCTTCATTATTATAAGCTAAAACAGCAGTACCTTCCTTTGTACCCTTTTCTTTTAGCTCATTTTGTCTCTTGAAGCAATCTTTAATAAAATGCCCTGTTTTTCCACAGAAATAACATTTCTTCCCTTTGGCATTATTCTTATTCTTTTCTTTACCCCGACCCTTCCTTTTCCCTCGAGATGATCTTTCTTAAAATGAAAACTAGATTTTCTGAATTTTTCCTTTAACCACTAAGGTCTCGCCTCTCAAGTTCTCCCTATTTTCGATTTTAGCTCTAGATCTTTGTTTCTAAGGGCACTAATTATAATATCAGTGGTTAGGGTATCCCTTCCATATTCTAGAGCATTTTTCAAATCTTTGTGCCTATCACTTATTGAATTTAGGAGAACCACAGCCAATTGATCTTGTGAAAGTTTTTCATCACAATTGGCAAGGTCTTGGGACAGTTTTGTAAATCTGTTTAAATTTTCATCCAAGTCAAGGGAAGAGTCCATTTTAAAAGAAAAATACTGTTTCAAAAGATAGCATTTGTTTGGAATAGTTTTTGACACATAATGTGTCTGTAATTTGGTCCACAGTTCAGCAGCAGTACTCATTTCTCCTATGGTTCTTATCACATTATCAGATAAATGTAAAAAGATAGTACTCCAGGCAATTTCTTCCATTTCAGACTTCTTAATTTCAGGCATATCATCAGGCCAAGAGTCATTAAGAGCTTTTGCACATTTTTGTTGCATCAAAATAGCTTTTAATTTCTGACCCCACATATTAATATCCCCTTTCCCATCAAAGATATTCAACTCAAATCTTGTTGAAGTCATATTTCAAAAACTTCGAAAACACTTTACAAAAAATTACTTAGCAAACTATAAGAGAATATAATCATAGAGAAGTTTTTCAAGTTATAGTCAAGTTCAGAAGATCATATACACAATATGAAAAGTCTACTCTATACAGATCACACAAGTTTTGTCTCCAGCAGAAAATAACTCCAGGATCACAACCCGTACTGGATTTATCTCAGATTTCCAAGGCCTCTTATGGAGCCTTTGGACAAAGAATAGTCTCCAGGGGATTTCTTTGTGAACGGAGTAAATTTTAGGAAAACAAAACACAAAGAAACCTATCTATTTAACAAGAACAGTTAAAAGAAAAGGTTAGATCTCACCCAAGGATATCTAAATCAGCATGCGACGTTGAAGTTTTTCAGATTTCCTCTTATCTGAAGCGAGAATCCAAAGCTCTGATACCACTGTAAGGCCAAGAACGATTAGAAACTTTCAAGAAGATTAACTTTCAACATAACTAAGCAACATAAACGAAATAAAATTGTAAAGAACACAAGAGATTTTTCGGCCTAAGCCCCAGAGGTTCGGTGACCAAATCTAACACCTACATCCTCTGTTGAGCATCCACAATGTGGAATATGCTCTAAGCATCAATATAACAACCAATCGACAACCAAAGTACAGAGTAGTTCAATATTACAGACTTCCCTTAAACCACCAAGGTTTAACTCTCAAGAAACCACAGAAATTACATAAATCAACCCTCAGTTACTGTTCACGCAAGAACATCACATTTCAGTGTTTGATTCGGTAACTAAGAATAAAAACCAAGTGGTCTATCTATCACCAAGAATCATCGACTGATGACCTTTAACAAAAGAAAAGAATGAGATGAAGATTTCAGAGATTTCAGAGATGAAGAAGACGAAGAGAGCATTTCACTAAGTTACCTAATGCATAAATTGAGTGAAGTATCCGGATGAAATGAAGGAGTATATCAGACGCCAGTTTCATCCCAGGGTTGTAAGGTCTCCACGTGTAATCATCTGATCAATTGACTCCACTAAGAAAAGCGCGTTTCACTTTTAACTGAAGATATAAGCAATTCTGGTGGCACACGTTTTTTCCCAACATGTTCAAATTTACCAAAATACAAGTAAAAACTAAAACATTAGAAGCACACATGACTGGAAACATAGCTCTATAGAGATTGTAAATAGTTAAAAATACTTTGAAAATAAATTCTTCATCTTTTGGCATCATATCAATCCATGCAGGTAGAGTGAGCAGAGTCTGACAAGGTGCCCATCCATGCTGGTGGCGACATCCCAGTTTGCTCATTCACAGTCTTAAACAATGGTGGCAACATTTTGTAAACACCACTTATTTCTTTCATTGCGTTATTACCACCTCCTGCACCATCGGCTGCCTCTCCGCCTCCATTTGTCCAAATGCTGATTTTGGGCTGTAGTCCACGCACAGCCTCCGCGTTGATCTTGGCTATTTCTTGAAACATTCCACCACTGATCATCAAGTAATCCCTCAGGGCTGCATAATTCCCTCCCAATGCATCAAGGAGGGTGCGTACATAAATTCCTTGAGCTTCTGCTATGGCTATTAGTCCTTCTGCTTCCTTCTTCTTTGCATACAATTCTCCATCTACAATTTGTTGGCGCCCATAAAAAGTAGCCCCGGCTGCTGCTTTTTGTGCTTGTGCTTCTTTCTCCTTTTCATATAGATATGCTTCTGCAGCTTTCTGTTTCTTGTAGAGCTCCCAATTTGCTTCTTGTATCTTTGGTTCCATGAGAACAACATCAGATTAAGATTGGGATACATCTCAGAAACCAACTAGGAAGATAAATCTAGAATCATTGTTTCATAATCATGTCATGAGTAGGCCCTAGGTTGATTCGTGATAAGGACTTTACCTTGCTTCCAATTATTAACACAGTTAATTAGTAACCAAATAAAATAACGTACATATTTGTGGAAGCTTCATCTTCTGTTATATATCTCGAGAAAAATAGTCTGACAAAAACTCTATTTACCCAAAAGTGTATTGAGCAATGTCTGCAATCGCACAAAGTCCTTCCAAGTAATTACTTACACATATATATGATCAAACATAAAGTCTAATGTTGTAATTGTTTATTAGCTTTGATGGGTGTTAAAAGAGGGCACAAACGGCTAGAAAGTCAAAGGAATTGATTCTTAAACAAGAATTTTGAATAAGTATCTATACCTTGGTTTCATACTCGACACTGGCTTTGCTCAAAAACTCGGCCTTGAGCTTCTCTGTCCGTGTCATTGCATTCATCCTCTCAACCTCCATCTGCAGCTCGGCGTCCCTAAGTGCCACTGCTTTTGAAGCCTCCACCTCGGCCACCTGTGACTCCTTAGCCCACCCGGCCTTCTTCTTAGCCAGTTCTGCATTTGCCTCTGCCACCTCGGCCTCCCTTTGATTCTCATAAACCTTCACCTCAGTCTTCACCTTTATTTCCTCTTTCTTGCCTTCTCCCTGCCTTTGGGTTGATATAATCTTGGTTTCTGCATCAATTTTTGCAGCGTTTTGAAGCGTTTGCCCTTCTCGAAGCTTTGAACCAATCTCTCCCTTCATTTTGGCTTCAGAAACATCAATTTTTGCCTGGTTTGCTGCTTCCATCTGAGTCTTTTGACCCAAGTAAGAGAAGTACTCATGACCAGGCACATCCACAAGCTGTTTGACATTGGCATTATAGATTAACAGCCCAAACTGGTTAAGTTCAAGTTGTACTTTCTCAACCACTTCCTGTTTAAACTCTTTAGTCCCTCTAAAAATCTCTTCCATAGTCATCGAGGCTGCCAGGACACGAGTCTCCCCCTCGATGATACCTTGAACAAGTTCTTTAACATGGTTCGACAGCTTGTCATGAGGCGAGATAAGCTTGGCATACTTTATGAGGCTGGCGTCCTCATCGATACGAGGCCCTATGGTGAAGACTGCCGGGAGGATGAATGGCAGCTTCTCGGCACTCATTGCTTGCACTTCAAAGGTGTAGTTAACCGGCGAGATATCAAAGATTGTACACGATTGGCCGGGAAGAACCCATGCTGTCTTCGAAATCTTAATATCGCTGATGCCTACTCCGGTGATTACTAGGAACTCTGATGCACTTGCAACTTTATACATGGTTGTCTATGGGTGGAAGTGTAGCCAAATGGTGTTGAGGAAATTTTTAGAAGTTGGAAGTACAAAATGGTATAGATAAAAGGGATATATATATATAGATACATCTAAAGACAGAGTGCAGAGGAGCATAATTCAGGAATATTAACATTAGCGTGGAGTTTTCAACAAATTTCGCTGCTTATGCCTTAATACGTTCAAATTAGTGGTACAAAAAGACACTAAGGATTGACAGCTGGGTAAATGATTGACAAAATCAACACAAATAAAGTAGCAGATCTGGACACATGAAGAAATGTATCCAGTTTAAAGAAATTTGTTTTCTTACAGTAAGATGATACAAATGGAGCCTATGTTAGAACAATCCCAGAAAGACCAGCCAACAAATCGATAAATTCAAAGAGAAAATACGTTTTGGTGAAGTATTTAGTTATTTGAATTAAAAGTTTATAACACATCACATTTATTTTCATCAACTGTCCGATGCATACGCACTTGAATTCAAGACATTTATATGCCCTGATACTATGTCAAATCATCTAAAAGTTTAAGTTGTTGAAGAAATAATACATTTATTTGTTTACATCATAAAGAATACTTTTCGTCACATGCAAGTCAATTTTATTTTTTATTTTTCAAAGAATTTCATAACTAAGATATTGCTTTGCTCTTGTACTATACCTGACCACCTCATCAAAAGCTTAAGCTTCTAACTAGACGCATTGGGGTGCCGATATTACAATTATAAATTGTTGCTTTTGTAATTGACTAATTTTCTTATATTACAAATTTGGAACACCAGAATAAAAGGAATCTAGTTTTTTTTTTTTTTTTTTTTTTTTCTTTTTGGTTCCCCTAAGTATGAATAAGCATCTTTAAAGGAACCTTTACTGATCGAAACCCTATATTTTGGCTATTAAAAAAAAAAAAAAAAAGACTTCTACAAGAATTAAGAAGTTTCGAAGAAAATCATGTGCTTCATATCATTGAAGAGGCCAATTCAGATGTCTTAGCAATTTTCACACACTTTCTCAAGACATCATTCTCATAACAAAAGGCATCCATCGATGGTTAGTTCAAGGAAATTTCTTCAATTCAATGCCAATTCAGATTTCTTAGCAATTTTCACACTTTCTCAAGACATCATTCTCATACCAAAAGGCATCCATCGATGGTTCGTTCAAGGAAATTTCTTCAACCAGTTAGTACGTATTTTTACACAATATTAGACAAGACTATTAATTTTTTTTCCTTTAATCCTGTCAAACATTTTCATATCCACTCGACCAAACATGCAATCGACCGCATAAATCAAAGCATACCAAAACTTGCTCTTTAGTTTCCTATACTTCCGAATTTAATTCAGGGGTGGGCATTTTAACTAAAACGGAACCTTCCAAATTATAAAACTAAAGCGGAACTTAATGTTCTAGTCCAGTTCTAAAAAAATAAAATTAGAAATCGGAACCGAGAACCGACCGAGTTTGAGTCGGTTTTTGGAACTATGGGTACCCGAATTTGGAACAGAATTTGTAATTTTTTAAAATTTTTTTATCTTTTATCTCTCCATATTTCTCTTACTCAACTACATTGTGGTGACGTAGACGAAACTCTTCTATAACCAAATTTTGAAACAGAACGTTCTTTTTTATATCTTTAATTTATGAGTTTACAATTTTTGTGCTTATTATTCCATTTAATATTTATTATGTTTCAAAAAATTTATTATGAAGTTTCTAACGTACTTTAACATCAACAAATTTGCAACTATCAATTTTTTTCAAAAGATGTCAACTGATAAGTGCGTTTTGTGCACTTATTTGGGTCCTTAAACTAAGCTTTTAATTCGTTATTTTAGTAATTTTCTACTTAATTCGGTGCATTATTCTTTACATTTCAGTTTTGGACTCGTATGTGAGAAATTGGAGAAGAATGGATGAAAATATGTATAAATTGAAAGTTGAAGGACCAAATTGGAGATTATCAAAAGTTGAAGGACCACATTGCACATTATCAAAAGTTGAAGGACCACATTGCACATTATTGAAAGTTGAAGGACCAAATTGGAGATTATCTAAAGTTGAAGGACCACATTGCACATTACTGAAAGTTGAAGGACCAAACTGGAGACTATCAAAAGTTGAAGGACCAAAACAGCGCGATTGAAAATTATAAGTCAAGCGATCGCCCACATTATAGCCGGGCGAGCTTGACGTTTGTTAAACAACAACAAAGAAGCAAAGCCACCAATCTGGGCGATTGCGGAAATACACTGGGGGATTTTTTGTGTAAATTTTGTATCATGATTTTTTTTTCTTTTTTGAATTTTAATTTAGTTAGGTAACTTTTGGCCAACGATTTTTAGGTCTTTTTGGCAGCTTTTTGGGGCACCATTAGAGTAGTATATATATGAGTTATTAACTCATAATAGGTGGTTGAGTTTTTAGGAGAAAAATATAGACGAAGGCATTAAGCGGAGATCAAGAGGCGCTTCTTTGAAGAATTGAACGAAGATCAACAACGAGCAATTATTCTTTCAAGTCTTCTTCTTTTCCGGGTAATGAATTCCATGTGTTCTTCCCCTTCTTATTTTCTTATTATTAGTATGCTAGGCTAGTTTAATTAGCGCTAAATTACGATGAAACTTGTCGTTTAAATTCTTTTATCTTGAGACTTGGTTTTGACACTTTACTTCAATATAGTTTTGAATAATTAATTTTGTTTTGTTTACATCTACAATTATATACGTAGTAATTGTATGATTATTGTGGTGTGTTTTACTATCGAAAGGTCAAAAGCATGCTAGACGCTATTTTAATTATCTTAAAGTCCGATGGGGATAGAAATATCCGATATGCTTTAGGTGATCTTTAATTATCCATGGAAATTTAATGCTTTCATTTGTATTCGCGTTCGTCGTAGAAATATAATCGAATACCATGTCATGCGTATGAATAGGTTTAACTTTATTCGAGAACTGTTGAACAATCTAGGGATATTGATCTTCATAATCGAATTAATTTGTCAAAACCAAGAATCAAGATAAAAGAAATAACAACTACAAGCGGATTCGAATTCTAATGCTTTTCCTTTTAAAAGTTAAATTCATCTTTAGTTAATCTTAATCTTTCATTTATTTGAGAAATAGTTGTTTAATTGTTTTTATTTTATTCTTTCAATTAGTTATAAAACACAAAATCTTTCAAAGTTCTTTAGATTCGGTTAAGGTTAAGCGTGATTAAATTGAATTATCTAAATTTCGTAGGATCGATCTTTGACTCAAAATCCATCTTACTACTTGAAATGATCTCACAGACTTGCATGAAATTATTAAAGACAAAAAAATCGCTATCATCAACTCACAATTTTATAGATAAATATTTTGGGTAACGATTCTAATTCATGTTCGTGTTCGGACGCGATTCCAATAATTATGTGGATCCAAAGAATTCTATTTACAAAATACCCGAAATATAATGAGTAGTTGAGTATTGAAATACTCGGACCGACTCACCCAACGCCCACGCCTAATTTAATCGACCATCCAGCATCAACTTTGTTTCTAAGCAAAAGCAGATTTCACAATTTGGTTTGGCTACCAAAACAACAGAAGAAATGATATTTTCTGAATAAGTTGACACCCAATAAACCAACCAACAAACAACAATTGAACATTTCAAAGAGTTGCTTCAACTATTATGAAACTACAAATAAGAAAATACTCGAGTTGGTGGCTAAAGAAGAGGGTTTGGATAACAAAATAGAGATCCCAAACTACTAAAAATGCCCAAGAAAATTGAGAAATTCCAAAACTGGCTAATGGAGAATATAATTAGCAACGGGTAAAATACTAAACATATCAATCCCTCACGGCAAGTAAATATAACCATATTTTCAACCAAAAATACATTCTCAAACGGCCCTTCCAAACACTTGAAACTTGAAAATTCAGAACCCTGGACTCACATTCCTGTAAATGCCTTCTTTCCAAGACCAGAAGAACCAGCTGGGATCACCTTCAAAACATTGAACCTCACAGTTTTTGACAATGGCCTGTAAAGTCAAAAATTTCACAAAACTGAATTTTGGAACTCTATTTAAAAGATTGAATAAATAAAGCAGCTTTGATTCCAACCTGCACTGGCCAATTATAACATAATCTCCTTCTTTCACACGGAAGCATGGAGATATGTGTGCTGGAATGTTTGAATGCCTCTTCTCATATCTAGAACACGGATGTATAACACAAATTAATACATTATTAATAAAAAAACCAAAAAAAATAAAGAAACCAGACAAACAGTGATACATACCTCTGGTACTTCTTGACCCAATGCAGGTAGTTGCGACGAACAATTATTGTTCTCATCATCTTGGCACTATGGCATGTCCCAGCAAGAATACGGCCCCTGATGGAAACATCGCCAGTGAACGGACATTTCTTGTCGATAAAAGTACCTATAAAGCAGTGCTCATAAGAACAGTGAAAGAACAGCAACAAAGTCCAATAACATTTGATTATAGAACATAAGATTAATATTTTTTGTCAACAAGGTCCTCCAAGAAACACAATTCTCAAATGATTTAAATATCAAGCATTAAGATCAAAGGCATGCCCAAACTCAAAAGCCAAAAGACCAAAAAGTGAAATGTATCACAGATAACTATAATTCAAATTTATGAAGTGCAGTTTCCAAAGGATATAGATCGGTGAGTGGCACACGGAACTACATCATCTAATATTTGCTCCATGTACAGAAAATGGATGACACGTGTGGTACAA
This sequence comes from Forsythia suspensa, assembly GCA_023638005.1. Lineage (NCBI taxonomy): Eukaryota > Viridiplantae > Streptophyta > Magnoliopsida > Lamiales > Oleaceae > Forsythia > Forsythia suspensa. The sequence goes on along the minus strand of CM042674.1, from coordinate 27,946,534 downwards.
GGTACTCTTTCATCTAATATTTGCACCAAGTCCACAAAATGGATTGCATATGGACAGATCTAAAAGATGGAATCCCTGGTTGTACTAATAGCTTTAATGTCCTCTGGACTCATTTTTTTCTCAAAGCACTATGAGCAAGAATTGCAGTAAACATGGAGCCTGATAATTTAGCCAAACTTTTCTAAACAGGCCTTTTTAAATGGCCAAAGTAAGAAAATGTCCTTTTTAGTGGAAAAAAATGCAAATTTAATCCTTTTATATATGGCCTTCTTCCTTACCTGATTATGTGAAAAATGAATTCACTCAACAACCTGGCAAGTTAACAACGTTGTGAGCAGAATAAAGAACCACACCAATGGCAACTCGCCAATTTGGGGAGCTGTCGAATCTTGTCAACTAATTGGCAAGTTGGCCAGCCAAGTTGTCAACCTGAACCGGAAACATGACAGCATACCAGAACGGTAATTCTGTTTAGTGCATGTAACAAAGTTGCAGACTTGGAGTATTCTCGATTAACCTTAGTCCTCAAGAGTCTTCCTTTAACTGACTGTTGCACGAGTAAACCCCTCCGAAAGAACACTCTTGAAAAATTTGCAATTCAATTGAACCCTTTCCTTTAAAATGCAAACACTGCTCTTTCGTCAATAGCCAGCATTTGTCCAACTTAAACAAACAATTCAAGAAACCAAAACAGAGCCCAGATAAACTAAGGTGTGCCTCCATCTTTATCAAGGTAGTTCGTGCTTCTCCCATGCATTGTCAGTCATGATTGAGGTCTAGAAAAGGCTTAAAGAGGGTTGTGAAATGGCTGGCTTCTTTTCACTTGTTGGAGGAGCAAGAAGGGGAATTAAATTAACAGCAACCGAGACCAAGAAACCAGCAGCAGCCACAATCCACCACCACACAAAGGTCGTTCAGAATATTATATAAATCGCGGCCATTCTAATTCATTATGCAACGCCTTTTTCTCATCTTGTCTCAAGACACTGGTCCTTAAAAGAAATTTCCTCAATATCAATAATTTTTCCCATCAATTGCCCCAGAATTAAAACATTATGAAATTGATTTAATTAGATATGTCCAGGATTGTTAAGTGGCAACAGATCCAGACATAGTCCCAATTAGCTTAGCCATGAAATACTATAAACTGATTTTGCAGAAAGGTACCAATATCTTAATATACATTTTGCAAACAAAAGATTTAACTAATTAACCTTGATGATTTGGAAAGATTCAATCTTTAGAAATAAGCATTTATTTCTAGTTATTAGAGTACCATGATAGATAAAAATTATGGATTTTTTTTAAACAATGGTTCGAAAATCATAAAGTTTAGCTATTTGAAAATAAACAAATCCATTTCATACAAAAGATAAATGTATATAAATAACCATATGCACACCTTCAATAGCCTCACGTGGAGTCTTGAACCCGAGCCCAATGCTCTTCCAGTATCGGTTTCCTCCCTTTCCTGGCCTCTTTCCCTTCCCTGTCTTCTTCGAGCTGCAAAAATCCCCATTTCACCCTCATAATATACTTAAAACTCCACATCCATGTAATCGACAAATGTTATTTTTTTTATGTACACAATTTTTCACTTACCAAAGGAAGACCTTAGGCTGCTTCAAGAACGCCTTCTCAGTCTGTAAATCAATTGTAAAATCAGCGTCATTCAAATCATCCGTACTTACAAAATAGAGAGAGTGTGTGTATGTGTGCGCTAAGAGAGACTCGCCTGTTCGGCCATGGTTGAGTTGTGAAGAGTATTGGAGGTGAAAAAGCAAGCGGGAGAAGTCTCGGCAGCGAGAAACCCTAGAGTTCAGCAGCAGACAGATTAGAAGGAAGTTAAAGGCTGCGATTGTTATATGGTCGAACCCTAAATTCGTTATAGTAAAAACCGGATTGGCCCATTGTTTACGATATTAAGGCTGCGGATCCAGACCAGCCTAAACCCGTAAAATAGATTAATGGACACCTATCACTTGGTTAATTTAGGCATACCCATGCCATCTTAAGGGGCTCACAACAGCCCAGGAAGATCTGAAGGCCCATGAAGAACTTATATATGTGCAAGTGCAAGAGAAAATGATGCAAACGACTTGGCCGTCTCTTATTATTTTTCGGAAAAGTTTCACAAATAATCTAAAAAATAAATTATTTCTTATAATACTTTCCAATTTTTTTAATCAAAATACATTTATTTTTATATTTTATTTTTACACTACACTTTGTAATAACTGTAGTATTCATATGTATAACAATATGTTGCGCACATTCTGTCACTTATTTCCATTGCTATCGTCCAATTGTTACAAAATGTGTTACATCGAAGTCTTACATTATCGCTGCCACTTGCAATCTAATGTGTTACAGTGCCAACACCTAGACCACCTCTACCACAATCTACACCACCATTTGTGTCATATCATTACCAATACTACCAAACCACTACACCCTACATCCACCACCTACAAAATCTAGGGCATCCCACGACCACCACCATACTTGAAATCGAGCCTCCACACCACCATCACCGTTTGCCTCCATCATAAACCACTATCTCTGAAAGTCTGAAACCCTAATTCATCATCACCACCAGTAGATCTACACCATTACCACTATATGCACTACCATCGTGCCACCGTCACCATCAAACATCACGCCAATGTCACCACCATCGAACTACCTTCACCACAAATCGTCACCATCAGCGGTGGCAATCAAATCCCTACACTAACCACAAAATCTAATCTTATAAAATCAAATCTGATTATTTCACAAATTTTCAGCACAAATAATTTGAAAAAAACTAGCAAAAAGATGGTGGTGATGTACAGTAACCGTGGAGGAAGATTTATTTTATAAAAAAATATCAGCAAGAAAACTGTATTGGTGTTCAGCAAGAAGATGATCGATAACAATGGAGATAGTGATGGTTACAAAAGCGACATTGGTGTATGGTTTTGTGGATGATGGTATTTCACTATTTCTAAGTTTTCAATTAAAAATTAGATTTTTTTTATTTGGGTAATGTTTGAAATAAATATAGTATATTAAAAATAAAAAACAATGTGCACTAAAATGGATATTTCAACACTAAAAGAAGGAATTGGTGTAATTTTCCCTTATTTTTAATTGTTGATGAAAATGGAGAAATATATTGAAAGAGTGAAGTGAGTTGGGCACTATTCATGGAATGTGTGCCCAACTATTATTCTTTTTTTTTTTTTCTTTTTTTACTTTTCTCTATTTCCCATCATTTCTTTTCTTTTCATTTTTTTTTTTTTCAATTTTAGATTTTTCAACCTTAATTTTTTTTCCAATGTTTCGCTATTTTTCTCGCTTTCCTTCCAATTTTAGTCGTGTCTTTTCAAAAATTGCCCAAATTTTTGTAGATGTTTTTATTATTTTGAATACCCAATTAAATATTATTTTTATTTTTCTCCAAATATAAACTATCCAAATTCCTAATAACTTAAATTATTGAAACAAAATTCAGCTCCACACACATATATATTAGGCTCTAGGTTCAGCATCTTAGGTCGAGACATAATAACATATATCAAGCAACTCACTTTGAACTTCAAAATCATTTGCAATCGAAATTCCTTCAATTAATTACTTATATTAAGTTAGCAACACAATGATCAAGATTACAAGAAATACATAGTTTTAATTCATTTTTTCTGTCGATTACTGAATCAAATTACAATTAAGTCCAAGAAAATTTACCCACGAGCACAAAATGTTGCACTATGCAAGAAAAAAGAGAAAAGGAATACTACTCTCAAGATAGAAAGTTACAAGAGTAAAAAAAGAAAATATATCCACGAGTACAATCCTATCTAATATACCAAGAAAATAAAATCACTAATTAACAACTTATGCTAATCTATAATACGTATTTTACTACTTATTACCCAAGTTCACAAGAAATCTTATGCATATCTCACGAAACTTGTGTGATTTAAACTTTTTTTAATGTTTGATACATTAGAATGAATAAAATTAAATTGAAAATTTGAAATAATTTAAAAAGTCGGGTCATAATGAGGAAAAATGTGGAATAAGTTTAAAATTTAAAGCAACAGAATAATCTTATAAGATCATAATTGAAGTATTTAGTTCTACAATTTGTATTAATCAATTATGTTAGTGAATTACACACCATTCATTGCATCATTTAAAAATGAGAACGTTATTGTTAAAGATCAATTGAAGCTATATCGCCAACTTTTAAATAATACGTAATTTTTTCAATATATTTTAATATATGTTTTACTCAATCTTTCATAAGTGAAAAAATAATTAAAAAATTCACTAACAATTACCACACTATTAAATACTTAATTAAAATACAATACATGCAAAGCACGTGAATTTCACTAGTATATTAGAAAAAAGTGACCATGAATTTGAATTATTTTCAAATATTCTCCCATCTTCTCTTAGTCTTGGCTTTGCCTCGTACTACCTTCCCTCCTAATTTGAATTATTTTCAAATATTCTTCCATCTTCTCTTAGTCTTGGCTCTATCTAGAGGTGTCAAGACAGGCGGGCCAGCCGAACTCGCATCGGCCCACCCGTCTCGATCCGGAACCACTGATACCACCCATGAACCGAATCTGGACATTCATCGTCCGGACGGTTCGACATTTAACCGCTAATCTATTTTGATTTTTTTTTTAATAAATGGCAGAGAGCCGTTTAAAATGAAAGATGTGACAGATGCGTGTATTTTTAGTTTTTAAATATATAAAAAAAATAGAAATTGAATTAAAAAATTAAAAAATGTGAATTTATCATTGTTATTTATTTTTTATTTAGTAATTTAACACATTTTTTGCTATATAAGTAAACATTTTTTTAATTACAATAGGTAACTAATTTTTTTTAGTAATTTCAAAAAAAAATTAATTTTTTATTCATACGGGTTGAACCGGGGCCCACATGAGCTCGACCGGATGGACCGACGGGTGGACCGAGCTCGTATTCAATTTTTGTGTACTGGGTTGACCGGACCAATTACCCGTCATGGCGCGGACTTTTTCTAATGCGGACTATCATCGGGCTTCATCGAAGGCGGGCCGGGACCCGGATTGACACCTCTAGCTCTGCCTCGTACTACCTTCCCTCCTAACTATCTAACGTCGAGCTAAATGCCCTCTTTTCCGTCTCCATCTTAGTAAAGCTTCCACCTCCTTTCAATTGAAAAAGCCAATTCTTGCGTGTGTGTGCGTAGGCTCGTGTGGTTTAACGTTCCTCTTCGTTTCGCTCACTCCGCCCGTTATTTCTATCATTTCATTCTTTCAATAGCTACAAAAGCTAGCCGGGGTCTCAAGCTGGGGAAATGGTTGAATTTGCCAGTGGTAATTTAATTTATAAAGATCCTTGGTTATGCAGATGAATACGAGTGAAGCAATAATCTTGATCACCACCTTAGTAAATCATCCCTTAACTGATACAAGGTCGAGGTAGTGTTATGAAAAATCACTACTTCGAGTTCCTGCATTCACACATGATTATCAAGATACTTGAGATCGTCATGATTAATTGTAAAAAATCAATTGTCGAATTTATGTTGACCTGATTCAAATATGATCGACTATGAAAGACAAGAACAACCATTAAACTGCAAGTAAAAGCGGTCGACCACGACAAAGTCCTACAATTGCAAAGCATTAGATAGCCTGTTCAAATGTCCCAATTACAGTACAAGAGATTAACCACTTTCTTTATCTTTTCGAGATAAATGAACGGATAGGGCACTCAAACTAAATTCACGCCACACCTGCAAGAGGAAGATTTTATTTTTCAATTTTTTCATACACTTCTATATATACATTCATCTAGGAATGTCAATGGACCAAGTCAGACCGAGCTCGACCCTTATTTCGGACTAGCCTGTGGGCCTCACAGGCCGGCCCATAAGTTCAACTCGTTAAATTTTATTCATTTATTTTTTTAAAATGCGATATTTTCTTTGGATAAATAAAAAAACCGAGTCTGCTCGACCCTTGATTGGAAAAAGCAGCTCAACCGGCTCGAGCTCGTCTAGAACGTGGCCGAGCCCATAATGGGCCGAGCCGTCGAACCCACGGATGGTCCGACTCAATTGTCATCCCTATCACCTAACTTGATCATTGGAGTTTGAGAAAGAGGATAGCCATGCGTTTCTCATATAAGGAGTGTTTATAAACACTTATAAGTTGATCAAACATTATTTTTACCAACACAATTTGTAAAACCCACAACTTTTATTCAATTTGCATCTATACATCTCGTAAGACTAACAATTTACAATCTACAAAAATATTTATCAAACGATGACATAGTGGAGCCATCGTCTGCCACGATCGTGTTAACATGGTACACTTGAATGCTATACCAATTGTAGTGAAATTTACAAACTTTTATGTCATGTTCCACTTGTGGCATGTGCCATATAAACAAAAGTTAATTTTCTCTACATTACTTATTTAAGTATATCATAGTATCCTCGAGAATTTCCTGCCCCCTTTTGTGACACTTTTTTGAGGTTTCTTGAATCATTTTCCAAGACTTGTAGGAAACTAACATCAACATCTCATTAACAAAATTCGAACACATTACCACCCAACAACGAAAAGATACGAAAACACCAAATGAAAGAAACACAGGTTAAAATCTCCATACTCTATCTTACCCACAATTATATATAAGTAGTTCTGCAAGTTGTATCGACTTTATAATTATCTAGTCTCCCCCCAGTGTTTTCCATTAACATGTTTCAGATAACTTTTAATTGCGAAAAAGGAAACAATTTTATATCATAGAACCTTAAGCAAACAGAAGTGCATGTACTTCAAGAAGCCTTCTTGCAGCGTGTCACTTCTCCACAACACTTTTGGCGTCGTTCTATGGAAACTTCTTCGTTTTGTCCAAGCAAACGAAACCAGCGCTTGGCAGAAAAATAAATTTTGTTAGTAAAAAACGTAACATTGAAAACGCAACATTATTCTGTAATAATATATTTCCGGACCAGAATGAAATGTGGGTCTCATTGTGCTAAGGTTAATGTACGATGAGAATAACAAAAATAAATTAATTAAGAAGGCCAGAAAAGTAAGGATGCTTGGAAGAAAAACAAAGCAACTCCAAAAAAGAAGAAAATTTCTATATGATTTTACACTCTAATGTCTCGGCTGCCAATGCGAATAATTCAAACTCACTATACCATCTGAGCATCATTTCGGGTTTCAACTGAAGGCTTCAAAGCAGGATTCCAAAAAGGACAAGCACATACAGAATCTTGATTTCAGATCAATCCCTCTGCATCATTTAAAAGGAAAATCAATTTCACATAGAGAATTAACAGGAAAAATATAGATGAAATTTAGGCTTTTCTACATTTTTTCCCTTTTAGACTGTAAAAGAAAACTTGGGGACAATGAGGAAGAAATGAAAGAATGAAGAAAATAATACCCTTTGGCGTTTTGGACTTGGTTGTGATTGAGGACCACGCCGCTGACGAGAAGAAGCCCCTTGATCTTGGTTTTCATGAGCCTGCACATGCAAAAAATTGCTCAGCCACAGCATTATGAAGCATTATTCACTTCTAGTTCCATATTGTGAGCGTCTTCATTTGAAAAGTATCAATGGAACGGAACTGCAACAGATAGTTCTTTCCATTGCAGAAAAAGAAGACTTGCAATTGACTGTCTGAGCCAAACCTACATTTAACTTTTTAAAATTGAATTTCATCTCAAGAGTCTCTTTACCTGCTGTTCAGATGAGTTTGCGCCTCCAGTAGACGCTGCTCTATTTTCTTGAATAATGGGCATTATCTGATGTAGTATATTAGACAAAAATATCCCATCATGACTTGCTGTCTCTGCTGCCTCCTGAGAAGTACCGGTATCCTGGGCTGCTCCAGCACGAGTTGGGTTACCATTGTCACCAAAGATATGCTCACCTGGAAATATTGTCCTCAGCAGTTCCCCAAGTCCACTTTGGATCTGCGCAGAGAATCCTTGCCCGTTGGATGCTTCACTAGTTGTAATACCGCTGCCTGAAGATTATCATTATCGTTAATGAATAAGCACGATAGGATGGCAATCGCGAATGGCGTCAAAAGTGTCCAATCACATGTAGGCTTACCATTCTCTCCAGGGACTCCAATATTTTGCTGCTGTGTTGCAGAATCAGGCATTGTTTGTTGTTCAATGTCAGTATCCTGACCACGATGTTGCTCGGATGCTTGAGAAGCTCTTGCACTATTTGAATTCCCGGAAATTACTTGTTGAACTCTAGCTAAAACTGGGTATACTATTCCAATTGAACCATGAGGTGAATCCGAACCACGTTCACCAGAAGCAGGAACGGCGGCAATCATGGTCCTAATAGGAATTGCCCGCACTTCAGAATCCCGGGTAGAGGAATTTGGATTAAGTCCCACAGAAGCTTGTTGACCAGAATTCCCACGGGTAGAAGACACAGTTACACCTTGTCCTTGAGACTGTAAACCAGTTGGCTCTCTCCGGGACATCAGCGAACCTGACATCAAAAGTAGCGTTAAAAGAAAATAGATAGAAGTCACACGTTCAGTATTCAGATATGCAAACATCACATTTGCAATTGATCATTAACGAGGAAGGTAACTCTTGTATGCTTAATCGACAAAAGAATTCAAAACTTTTTAAAATGAGATGCAAGCATAAGATATGCTTTCAAATGCTGACAACACCTGTTCGTACTCTGATGTCGATATTCCTTGGAAGAAAACCGGAACCAATAGATCCTCCAGATAATCCTGAGCCATTCTGCACAGTTCCAAATGGATTTGCCCCAAAATTTGCTCCCGGTTGAAACGGCAGTGGCTGCATATGCTTCATAAGGAAGAGAATGAGCATATGATCTGATGGTGCCACAAACAATAGGAGGAACATTCTATCAAATTGATTACCACCTGAACCATTAATGGATTCGGACCAGTTGATGATAAAAAAACAGATGGTCCAGCATTCACCAATGCATCAGCCTGTGGAAGGAGGGACACTCTTACAGTCAGTTTGATGACAATATTATGCACATGTTTTGTTAATCTTCTATCCTAAACTGCAAATAAACTATACGGTACTGGTGAAAGTTCCAGATAGAATGAAAAGGAAAAACACACCGGTGTTTGACCCATTCGGAGAGTCATGATTGTCCGCCCAAGTTCAAGAAGCAAAGAACTTAAATTTTGAAAAAGACCCCCTGATCTTATAGCATTCGACTGAATTCTCGACCGCTCCAATGAATCGGTCACACTTGCATGACCCTCTAGTTGTCCCGCAAGTTGCTGCAGGGAAAAAAAGAGAGAGAAAAAACAGAATTACAGTACTAACAACCTCTTCCATATCTTAAGATAAATTTGAATTCAACGATCAATTTTCATTCATGATCATGGAAACTTTGACCTCCAACCTCAATACCAGTATTATAAAGACAAGTGGTGTCATCTCCCTAAATGTGGGAGAAACTAGACATTTAGTAGTCCAAAAAGCACTCAATAGCAAAGTTACACTGATTTATATCTCAAAAAAAGGGAGAAGATGCGGGCCATTATACATGAAAGTTTATTTTAGAAATATACAGGACATATATACTGTATATACTGTATACATACATGCATAAAAGAAATAAAAACAGAAAATGTAGGAGACTAGGAGTCACTGGACCAAAATATAGTTCTTAGGTTCTATGTCCCCACCTATCCATTTAAAGAAAAAGGAAAGAGTACATGCTTCTGAGCTGACCAAAGGAACTATTAGAAGTCTAATTCAAAATATTAGATAAAGAAAATTAGGTAGTGTTCTCTTTGTGTTTGAATTTTGTGTTTTGAGTTTTGAATTCGTTTTGTGTTTTGTGTTTTGAGTGTTTGTTTTGAGGTTTTGAAAATACGTTCTTTTTGGTGTTTTTGAAAATTGTTTCTGAAAACAGAAAACTCGAAAACGTGTTTACTTTGAAAATTTTGAGAAATGATTTTGTATGATATGTTATTCAAAAAAGTTCATTATTTAATTTTTTTAATACTTTAATGCTAATATAGTATAAAAATTCTAATAAGATAGACTATATAATACTAATACATACTTTCTTAAAATAATTTAATGCTAATACAATTGTTATATATATTTCACTATTTATTTATTGTCGTTTTGCAAATTGTTTGCCACTTAACCGCTTCGGAGAAAGCGGGGTTCGACCGCCCGGTCGGTCATGAAGTCGAGGCGGCGCCCGAAAAAAAATTTGATTCTATATATGTGAATAGGTGTGTGTTGAATAATTGATTTTTGATTTTTGATTTTCGTATATATATTTTCTAACAATTTTGATGTTAATAATTGATTTTACAACATGAAAATCATCTATACTTATGTATTATAACCTCTAATATACAAATATGTATCAAAACAAGTCAAAAGATGCAAACCGTAATAAAATGTGATTGAAATTCAAAAAAAAAAAAAAAAAAATTTTAAAATTTTACTGGGCGATGTTGCCCATCGTTTGAACCGGGCGATCGCTTCAGATTTATCTTCGAGGCGATCGCCCAGCGTAAAATTTCAAAAAAAAAAAAAGGGCGGAAGGGATTCGAACTTCAGACCAAAACGGCCAAAACGCGCGTTTTGGGCGTTTTCGCTTTTGCGCCCATTTTGTGAAGAAGCCCAAAACGGCTTTTTAGCCGTTTGGGTTTCACTATTTTTTTTTTTTTGTTTTCAAAAATCCATTTTCCAAAATGGTCAAGAGAACACGTTTTGGCCATTTTGAAAAACTCAAAACAGAAAATGGCCCCAAAACAGCAAAGAGAACAGGCCCTTAATGTTTTTCTTTCACTCTTTGTCCAACAATCTGTCTTAGTTTCAGCTTCAAATAATAAAGCAAAAACTTATCGTATCAGTTTAAAAAGAAGTACTGAATTTCATATGGAAAATATATGATCTTTTGTCGGCTGTGTCAATCGATTTTCACTGTATAAAACTCTTGTGCTGTTTGAATGTTATATAGGCATGAAGCAATTTTCATAATTCATTTATTTACTTATTTCAAGAAGTAACAGTTAAATAATTAAGCTCATACCAATAAGCACTCAGCTGCTTGTTCAACGAGTATTTGTCTTGCGGACAGAATCAGCTCTGCCAATGATTCTGGGGTCGGAAGCCCTCTCCGTTCGCTAGAATGCGAAGTAGCATGTGAATCTTGCACATCACTCCCACATGGATCAGCAGTTTGAATACTTCCACTTCGGCCTCCAGCTAGGAAAACCCAATAATGTAAGGGGAAAATATTTATTTTTGTTTCGAGGATGAAAATTAAAATTAACTAAAGAAAAGATTCCTGACCGTGGGTACGAAATTCTTGCCTCAAGTGACTCAAGTACTGGGACAAAGTAGTCAATGAATCAGGAATAATCTGCAAGAAAACACAAACATGAACCCTTAGTGAGAGAAAAGATGGGGTTAGGATAAAATGGAAAAACACAAATGTCAAACTCTTTTATATGCAAAATTCATATAGCTTTAGTTTTTAAAAGTATTAATATACATGAAAAACAAAACATCCAAAGGTTACCGGTGGCTGCAGAGATTCCTCAGGAACAGCATTTGAAGCAGCTTGGTCCGATTGCAGTCTGTTAGAGTTTCTCAGACCACTAAGGCTAGGTGCAGTTGAAATCCTTTCTGATGGAGGTTGCTGGGCAAAAAACATAAAGAAATCAGTTGACTAGAGGGGAAAACAAGATTATAAAGTTTTCCTCCATTAAGAAAATTAGAATATCGAATGAACGGAATAACTCCAACAAAGTTCATCCCGTGTAAAACCGAAACACCAGTCAGTGAGCGTAATATAAGAAGCACAATGCCGAACTTTCACAATCTTACATTAAGATCAATCCCTTCACTACCACTTCCCATCCTTCCAATTCCAAAAGAATTAAGTACAGTTGAGACTATCTACAGAATAAGCACAGAAAATGTAAGTGAAACTCAATTTGAGTAAAGATAAGAGCTTGTATAATGTTGCAAGGTGATATAATTACCCGATTGAGATCAGGAAAAGCTCCATCTCCCTGCTCAGATATATTGAAGGTTCCAACTACAACACCAGGACCTACTCTATTGCCTGGATTATTTCCGGTACTTGATGTGGGATCAGTTGCTGCAAATACAAGTTCTTGATAATCAGATACAAGCTACCACAACATTGAAATACCACATAAGACATTACTAATAAAGAAACTACAACAAGAATTAATAGTCATGTAGACACGAAGTGCATGTTTGGTACGTAGTACTAGACAGAACTAGATAATATGTGAACAAGATTTTAGCTTCTTTTTCTTCCTTAATATTGTTCATAGCTGATACATCGTTTCTACCAAACACGCCATAAAATTACAACTTCAAAATGTAATAATATAGCTGTAGCAGTGGCATTCAAAAGCACGTCAATTATTAATCACATTTGGCCAAGGTAAGACACACTCAAAAATATTAGGGAGATAGCAAAGCCAGGTTATTGTTTCGGATCAGGCTATGCTATTGAGCTGGCCCGTTGGCTAATTTAAACATGCATGTTGTGAGAACTCTAAGATGCCAACCAATCAATACAAAATTCTTTAATCAGATAAAATGAAAGCCTATTTCTTTCCTGCAACCTTAGCAATTTAGATCCAAGGCCAAACAACATATGCCATGCATCTTCTCAAAATAGTGAACAGAAAAACATCAAGTAGTTAGCTTAGCGACTTAAATGATATGTTTCAAAACCATCTTGCATCCAATAAGGCACAGTAGAATCAATTGTCACTAAATAAAGATGCAGTTTCTCATAACACACTTCAAAACCAAAAAAAAAAAAAACTAAGGTCAATGCAAGGAAACACAACTTATTCTTGTTTGTACTCCCAAGAATTAGGCAAGAGCATACAAAAAATTAAAATACTGCATAATGCATTACACAAACAATCTGACCACTTCAAAACCATACAATCCAGTGAATTATATACCCCTCCTATTTCAAGCGAGGAGAAGACCAACAGAAAACGTCAACAGAAAGAGTGACCACTCACGAATACCGTAGTAGATTCATCAAAAATGGTGGTAAAGACAATTGGACACTGAAGCCACTAAATCCATATAATTCCAATCTTCAATTGCCATGCAACAAATACCAAGGCAAAATAACCTATTAAACCCTAATTATAAATACACACACACATATGCATGTATAAAGAAAACACAACTGAGTTATATTGTTCAAAAATAAATATTAAAGGGAAAGACTAATCAAATCCATATTTTTAGTGCAAAGAACTACTTTTGTACTCAAAAACAAATATTTGTCCACCACATTGACACGACCATAAATGAACAAAAAAGAAATTCTATGGACTTGTTTCTTTTGCTACGTATGTCTTCTATCACCCTTTCTCAATTTGGTTCACAGATAATCGAATATTTTTTCCTACGGATCAACGTGTCTTAGATGAACCTCAGAAACTTGCAAACTCAGAAAATCTTCATATTTATTGCACATAACTTTGAAATACCCAAGAAATCTATAAAATGATCTTTCATGCAACTATTATTGCATAGTGAAAAGCAGAGTGAGCAGAAAATCCTAGGAGCAGCAGAAACCAAGAATGTAACAAGAAGAAGGAAGCTAATATATTAAATCCACCGGAAGTAAATGAATGAGGAATTTTGTTAAGATATATGAAGCACTTAACTCCGTGAAGAATGTATCAAGTCTATTCACTCTAGAGATTTAAGGTAACTTATATAAGCACTGAATTCTAATATGTAGTCCGAAATACTACATTGACAAGGTCATAAAATTGATCCTTTAAGCTACATGGAGCATCTTCAAAATAAAACAAGAAGATTTCAAAATGTGTAACACCTTTGAAATAACAATTTTTAGAGAATCACAGTTTTAGATTTGTAGTGTTGCATTTTTTAATTATCCAATTCTACATAACAAAGTTGGACGAGGATTTGTGTAATTGTAAATAAGTCAGAATATGATTTAATTCTCCACTTGGAACTTCTTAACTATCTATCAAATAATTTAACACATAAGATACGAAGTTTATGTAAGTGCAAAGGACATGAAACCTGCATGATCAAAGCCATCTGATGATGGGATAACTGGCTGTCTCACGACCAGGTGCAATGTGTGACCATCTTCCACATCTATGAATAAATCTATTAAGGAACTGAAGCATCAAAATAAATATAAAAACTTCCAACTTCCTTACATTTATCATACATCCTCTGAAACTGACAATGAGCTTACTTCAAAGCGTAGGATGTGAAATTTAAGTCAAAACTTACAAGAGAACTAAATACCCAAGCATAAAGTCATTCTACTCCCAAGAGAAGGCATAAAGAAGCAAGGATACGGTAAGCCGAGAGGAGCTGATCATCCTTTAAAACTTTTCCACGGCATATAAGACGCTGTTGTTCAGACAAGACACCAGTTACAGAAGCAATCTGCTCCTTCAGCTGAGGAACTGGCACCTGCAGTCAACATGAATATTAAGAGATTGGGGTATGGAACTGAAAAATAAGAAACAAAACTAACGCCACATTGTACAATTCTTAGTAGATTTTTAAAAAAATTCAATCCATAGCCAACGTGGTTTACGCTTTTAAGGTCATTGCTGCTGCACCTGCAGTTTCACTATTAATTCACATATATGAATGTGTGTGTGGCTCAAAAACAAACAAAATGAATTATACATAGAATAACAAATCTAAAACATCAAAAAGTGAATACTTATTAAGATAGACAAATAATTGAAGCCAGTATGTTTTGTAGAGAGCCAAGTTTTCAAAAGATAAGCAGTGAAAAAGGAAATAATCATTACGCATTTATCCACCCGCAGTGTGTAAGTTTGAGAATCTAGTGTCTTGATCTTTATCTCGACAGTGGTTTCAGAACATTCAGCCATGTCATTCATTGAGATTTTCACATCCTCGGCACCATTACTTCCCATCTTCTTCAATACCTTGCCCAATACCTGAAACTAAAAATGACAAATGAAATTCTTGAAAGAGTGAGAGCATAGAACAACTTTGAGAGAGATAAGAGCAAGATGATCTATTTACCAGGTTCCCACCAATGTAAATAAAAAGAAGGGAGGAAGAGGAAGAGGAAGAATAAATGACTCTATATACGATATGAGTTTCTTATGGCCATTTTCACTTATACCCGAGGTTAGGAAAAATGTCACTTACTCCCTGTGGTTATAGAAATGGGCATATTCTTCCAATTTCCCTTAAAAAATTGGTTAGCCAATCAGGACTAAAAAAATTTACTACTTTAGCCTTCTCACAATTTTGAATTACTAAATGAAGACAAATATATCTTTGCATGATCAATATGGAAATATAGATTTATTAAAAAATACCTAGATGGAAAAATAAGTACAAGTATGGTATATCATGATAGTAACAGTATTTGGGGAAGAATGGGACAAAAAATAAATCCACTTGGTTTCAGACTTGACAACTTTTCTTATATCTCCCCCTCCATGAGTCCAAGTATCATCTACCCCCAAAATAAAGTTACTTGAATAATATTTAAAAAATAAAAAATAGATGGAAAAAAAGTGAAATATTAGTTTAAACTAAAAGATAACAAGACAAAATAGAGAAAATGAACATGAAGTAAAATCATCTTTGTAGAGTCCTATCAATTAAAGCAACAAGCATCAACTTTTTAAGGTTAAAAGATAAATGACAGCGACAATGTTCGATATCATCATGTGATTTATGTATTGCAAATCGCGCGAAAGACAAACTTTACATCTAATTTCCTATAACTAAGCAAATTGAGCCAACTTCAGGCTAAACCTTGCCCCATCTCCACTCAAATTTCTTACTGGTTCCATATTGTGGCTCAAACTCATCTAATCAGATCTAAGATAAGCAGAGCAGACTGAGAGCACATGGGCATTGGATTCAAGTCAATTGACAGTTGTACCTCCCATAAACCAGTATCACAAGTAGCTGCCTTTTATCCTCTATCTTTAACCCAATAGACAGCCAGTGATAGGGCCATAATTGCCAAATCCCATAACTATCATATTTTTTAAAGTGTGGATGATCACTCACCAATTTGGTAAAAGCAATGAAGAAGTTGCTTCTACAAGAGAAAAGAAACTAAGGCTGCCCAACAACTTATATGCATGGCAATGCATGTTGCTTCCTTTGTACCGCTGGCTAAAATCAGTCAATTGATTCCAATATAAATAACACAGAAAACACAATACAAATTTAGCAGAAATTTCTTGTCGGGTTCTTATTTGTGGGAGCACCCAAGAAGGTGATAAATCCGACATAGATCATCCTATACGTGAGCAGGGTGGTATTAATGGTTGACAAGAAATGAAAGAGGGTGATGTTGTGAAATTGGTGATTGCAATGGGGATGCAAACCACGGAGGTAGCTAGAAACAGGGATGAAATCAATGAAAAGAAGACATGTGGATGTTAAGGTAAGGTGGAGGAGAATCAGAGAGGATGGTCAAGGGTTAAACATGAAGCCTGAACCACTGGCGAAGAGTAATATTGTCATTTTGTTCTTTTTGCTTTCCTGTTTTAATTCTCTCTTCTTCGTTTTTCTATTTATTTTGACCATAGGGCCACCCAAGAAGTTGGTATTTACCCTTTAGCTACTGGCAATTTTCAGTAACATCATTTGCATGCACGCTCATTTATATGTGTTTCTATGTAAAATTTCAAGTAATCGGACTATGATTATTACTAGTTCGACATCTCACCCATCTTAACTGATATCTCACCTCACTACCACAATTTCTTAGGTCCAAGATCCCTCTCCTTGTTTATTCATATCTAAAAACTCCCATGCACCCAGGCCAGAAGTCCTCGTCTCCATTTGGGGTTCCATCATTGACCAACATCATGAATCACAAGTTCCACAGTTCAAGTAGTATTCTCACTGCCAAGCACTACTACATAGCAACTCAGGCCAACCCTCTACAAGAAGAAATAGAAATCCGAAAAATAGCTTAAGAAATTATTTTGTCAAATACAGAATGCCAAACCCTTAACTCACCCTTCACAACCCACCGTTAGTATGTATAACTAAGTCAAACAGCAATGATAAACCCTAGGAACAGAATGAATAACCCAGACAGTCTATCCTCGGTACATCCAGACTTCCCTATTTGATCAATTCATTATTTTCAGCTATTGTCAACTTTCATGATTCAGAAAAGAAAATGCACTAATACCGGATGAATCTATAAAATGACAATCTCAAGTTGCTAAAATGCTCCAATTTTCAGGGTTCAAAATGACCAGACATTGCTGTCAAGACAAGTGAACAAAGTGAACCCTTTAGCTAAATGGAACCAAAGCTGGGTTTGTAACATAAGCTCAACTCAGAGCTATCCCGAACTAAACAAGACCTACAAATCGAGATGAACATCAAACTCAACCCCACTCTATTTCCAGAAAAACACTAAGCGGGGAAAAAAAAACCCCATCAATCTCATTTGATTAGACATCCATTTCTTGAATCCTAAAACCTTATTAAAATGGGTCTTGAACGCTGTTTATGCTTCATAATCCAAAAATCACATAAAAATTACTTGAAAATGGAACTATAGATTAATAAAAATCGGGTCTTTCTCGAAATCCATGTTCTGGTCAGCTAAATCATAAACCAAAAATAACCAATTACCAATAATCCATGCAAAAAAAAAAAAAATCTGTACATACCGAGCGGATTTCAAGAAAGAGAGCATCAAATAAAAGTAAACAGAAGCAAATAGAAATCTAAAGCAAACCGATTAAAGAGGCCTGGGAGGACTCGATCGAGACAACGATTTATCGAAGAAAACGCCCCAGCGACGATGAGAGCGTCAGCAGGAGAGAGAGAGAAGTAAGAGGTTTCTGTTCTGTGTGTGTGCTAATGTCTCAATTTACTTTTCTGTCTTTCCTCTTTTCTTTTCTCCTTCTTTTTACACTCTTCCTGCACTACCAAAATTTCTAGCACATGAATTTTTTTTTTAAAAGTCCTAGCAAGAATAACATGACAAATTTTAAATATTTTAAAATATACTTTTTTTTTTTTTTTTGCTGAAAAATTTAAAATGTAATTCACCCTTTGTTAAAAATAATTTTTCACTCAATGATTTACCGAGTTTAATGGGTGTGGGATAGAAGAGTCGAACACGTCTTCATATAGCTTAAAAAATTAAATAAAAATTTTATATTCACTCCTCTTTTAATATTTCATTTCCTATATGCATGAATAGATAATTTCGAGTCTCGATAACAAAATTCTTTATTTAAGCGTGTGAAAATTTTTAATTATAAAAACATAAAACACGTCCCGCTATTTAAAAAAAAAAAAGTTAAATTTTTTTTTATCTACCGCCTACTTGGGTCGTTTAATTTTTCCGCTAATAATTTAGGTCGATAACATAATTTCTTTTATACACTCCATTCAATTCGTGTGTGTGTGTGTGTGTAATCTGGGGAATTTAATTATGGACCACTGGATGTGAATAATTTTGGGTACCAGTTACGGATTTGTTTATGGAAAGGAATTTTTAGTATTAAAAATTTAATTAATTTACAAAGTAAGGATTAATTGCTCCTAATAAGATTTTAAACTAAGGCAAGATATTATTATCAAAATTTTATCACTTTCATAATTAGTAATTACTCTTCCCTTATCTCTTTCTTTTCTATATTCAAAAAGTGTAAGGATTAGATTGTGTATATTAAAGTATGGAAAAATATAAAATCTTTACAAATTTAAGACTTATTTTGAAACAGATTTTTTCTTTAGGCGTCACTTTTGAAAATTAAAAAGAGATTATGCTCGCTACTATAAAATAAAAAGAATATGAAAAATGGTAGTTATATTCACATTACTGAAATATTATAAAAGTCATTTATATTTTAATTGTAATTAAGATCTTGTTTTTTTTATTATTGTTGTAATTATTTTCTTAACTTTTTGTCTCATCAAATTTTATCTTCAATTTTCATTAATTAGCACATTTCATCATTAATGATAGTTTATGTCGAGATATTTTATTTACGTGCTTTGAAATGAGGAAAAATATTTTATCATACTTTTGTATCTATTTTTTTTTTTAAATATGACAGACAAATAAATTTTTTTACGAATTCTCATCAAATGTTTTAGATGGAAACCATTATTAAACACAAGATATGCTAATTAATGAAAAGTTGACAATAATAATGTGATAAAAAAAAAAGTTAGGGACATGCGTGCTATAATGTTCATAGATTAAGGATGTTAATATAATTAAAATGTGGTTGAAAAAATAAAAATTGTTGTGTGAATATAATTACCTTATGAGAAAATCAAATGTGGATTAATTTTTTTTATTATATTGATAGACTCATATTTATAGGGTTGCAATTAAAGTTATAAACTAATTAAGATATAGAGTTCTAGAGTAAGTATGATTATTTTTTAACTATTCTAATAAGACTAAATAGTCATCAATAATTATATATTATTTTACAACACTCTCCCATTGGATAACTATTTACATAATAACCGGCTCGTTGATAAAATTGTTCGACAAAAACTCATTAGGAAAAATAACAAACAAGGGAGAAAAGTAAAGTTAATTATTAAAATTTTGGAGTACTAAATATCTTGACACATTAAATTTTAATCTATTTACCAGGTTCCCACCAATGTAAATAAAAAGAAGGGAGGAAGAGGAAGAGGAAGAATAAATGACTCTATATACGATATGAGTTTCTTATGGCCATTTTCACTTATACCCGAGGTTAGGAAAAATGTCACTTACTCCCTGTGGTTATAGAAATGGGCATATTCTTCCAATTTCCCTTAAAAATTGGTTAGCCAATCAGGACTAAAAAATTTACTACTTTAGCCTTCTCACAATTTTGAATTACTAAATGAAGACAAATATATCTTTGCATGATCAATATGGAAATATAGATTTATTAAAAAAATACCTAGATGGAAAAATAAGTACAAGTATGGTATATCATGATAGTAACAGTATTTGGGGAAGAATGGGACAAAAATAAATCCACTTGGTTTCAGACTTGACAACTTTTCTTATATCTCCCCTCCATGAGTCCAAGTATCATCTACCCCCAAAATAAAGTTACTTGAATAATATTTAAAAATAAAAAAATAGATGGAAAAAAAGTGAAATATTAGTTTAAACTAAAAGATAACAAGACAAAATAGAGAAATGAACATGAAGTAAAATCATCTTTGTAGAGTCCTATCAATTAAAGCAACAAGCATCAACTTTTTAAGGTTAAAAGATAAATGACAGCGACAATGTTCGATATCATCATGTGATTTATGTATTGCAAATCACATGAAAGACAAACTTTACATCTAATTTCCTATAACTAAGCAAATTGAGCCAACTTCAGGCTAAACCTTGCCCCATCTCCACTCAAATTTCTTACTGGTTCCATATTGTGGCTCAAACTCATCTAATCAGATCTAAGATAAGCAGAGCAGACTGAGAGCACATGGGCATTGGATTCAAGTCAATTGACAGTTGTACCTCCATAAACCAGTATCACAAGTAGCTGCCTTTTATCCTCTATCTTTAACCCAATAGACAGCCAGTGATAGGGCCATAATTGCCAAATCCCATAACTATCATATTTTTAAAGTGTGGATGATCACTCACCAATTTGGTAAAAGCAATGAAGAAGTTGCTTCTACAAGAGAAAAGAAACTAAGGCTGCCCAACAACTTATATGCATGGCAATGCATGTTGCTTCCTTTGTACCGCTGGCTAAAATCAGTCAATTGATTCCAATATAAATAACACAGAAAACACAATACAAATTTAGCAGAAATTTCTTGTCGGGTTCTTATTTGTGGGAGCACCCAAGAAGGTGATAAATCCGACATAGATCATCCTATACGTGAGCAGGGTGGTATTAATGGTTGACAAGAAATGAAAGAGGGTGATGTTGTGAAATTGGTGATTGCAATGGGGATGCAAACCACGGAGGTAGCTAGAAACAGGGATGAAATCAATGAAAAGAAGACATGTGGATGTTAAGGTAAGGTGGAGGAGAATCAGAGAGGATGGTCAAGGGTTAAACATGAAGCCTGAACCACTGGCTTAAGAGTAATATTGTCATTTGTTCTTTTTGCTTTCCTGTTTTAATTCTCTCTCTTCGCTTTTTCTATTTATTTTGACCATAGGGCCACCCAAGAAGTTGGTATTTACCCTTTAGCTACTGGCAATTTTCAGTAACATCATTTGCATGCACGCCATTTATATGTGTTTCTATGTAAAATTTCAAGTAATCGGACTATGATTATTACTAGTTCGACATCTCACCCATCTTAACTGATATCTCACCTCACTACCACAATTTCTTAGGTCCAAGATCCCTCTCCTTGTTTATTCATATCTAAAAACTCCCATGCACCCAGGCCAGAAGTCCTCGCTCCATTTGGGGTTCCATCATTGACCAACATCATGAATCACAAGTTCCACAGTTCAAGTAGTATTCTCACTGCCAAGCACTACTACATAGCAACTCAGGCCAACCTCTACAAGAAGAAATAGAAATCCGAAAAATAGCTTAAGAAATTATTTTGTCAAATACAGAATGCCAAACCCTTAACTCACCCTTCACAACCCACCGCTAGTATGTATAACTAAGTCAAACAGCAATGATAAACCCTAGGAACAGAATGAATAACCCAGACAGTCTATCCTCGGTACATCCAGACTTCCCTATTTGATCAATTCATTATTTTCAGCTATTGTCAACTTTCATGATTCAGAAAAGAAAATGCACTAATACCCGGATGAATCTATAAAATGACAATCTCAAGTTGCTAAAAATGCTCCAATTTTCAGGGTTCAAAATGACCAGACATTGCTGTCAAGACAAGTGAACAAAGTGAACCCTTTAGCTAAATGGAACCAAAGCTGGGTTTGTAACATAAGCTCAACTCAGAGCTATCCCGAACTAAACAAGACCTACAAATCGAGATGAACATCAAACTCAACCCCACTCTATTTCCAGAAAAACACTAAGCGGGGAAAAAAAAACCCCCATCAATCTCATTTGATTAGACATCCATTTCTTGAATCCTAAAACCTTATTAAAAATGGGTCTTGAACGCTGTTTATGCTTCATAATCCAAAAAATCACATAAAAATTACTTGAAAATGGAACTATAGATTAATAAAAATCGGGTCTTTCTCGAAATCCATGTTCTGGTCAGCTAAATCATAAACCAAAAATAACCAATTACCAATAATCCATGCAAAAAAAAAAATCTGTACATACCGAGCGGATTTCAAGAAAGAGAGCATCAAATAAAAGTAAACAGAAGCAAATAGAAATCTAAAGCAAACCGATTAAAGAGGCCTGGGAGGACTCGATCGAGACAGCGATTTATCGAAGAAAACGCCCCCAGCGACGATGAGAGCGTCAGCAGGAGAGAGAGAGAAGTAAGAGGTTTCTGTTCTGTGTGCTAATGTCTCAATTTACTTTTCTGTCTTTCCTCTTTTCTTTTCTCCTTCTTTTTACACTCTTCCTGCACTACCAAAATTTCTAGCACATGAATTTTTTTTTAAAAGTCCTAGCAAGAATAACATGACAAATTTTAAATATTTTAAAATATACTTTTTTTTTTTTTTTTGCTGAAAATTTTAAAATGTAATTCACCCTTTGTTAAAAATAATTTTTCACTCAATGATTTACCGAGTTTAATGGGTGTGGGATAGAAGAGTCGAACACGCCTTCATATAGCTTAAAAAATTAAATAAAAATTTTATATTCACTCCTCTTTTAATATTTCATTTCCTATATGCATGAATAGATAATTTCGAGTCTCGATAACAAAATTCTTTATTTAAACGTGTGAAAAATTTTAATTATAAAAAACATAAAACACGTCCTGCTATTAAAAAAAAAGTTAAATTTTTTTTATCTACCGCCTACTTGGGTCGTTTAATTTTTCCGCTAATAATTTAGGTCGATAACATAATTTCTTTTTATACACTCCATTCAATTCGTGTGTGTGTGTGTGTAATCTGGGGAATTTAATTATGGACCACTGGATGTGAATAATTTTTGGGTACCAGTTACGGATTTGTTTATGGAAAGGAATTTTTTAGTATTAAAAAATTTAATTAATTTACAAAGTAAGGATTAATTGCTCCTAATAAGATTTTAAACTAAGGCAAGATATTATTATCAAAATTTTATCACTTTCATAATTAGTAATTACTCTTCCCTTATCTCTTTCTTTTTCTATATTCAAAAAGTGTAAGGATTAGATTGTGTATATTAAAGTATGGAAAAATATAAAATCTTTACAAATTTAAGACTTATTTTGAAACAGATTTTTTCTTTAGGTATCACTTTTGAAAATTAAAAAGAGATTACACGTGCTACTATAAAATAAAAAGAATATGAAATCTAGTAGTTATATTCACATTACAAGTATTATAAGCGCACCACATTTTAATTGTACTTAAGATCTTCAACTTTTATTTATTGTTGCAATTATTTTCTTAACTTTTTGTCTCATCAAATTTTTATCTTCAATTTTCATTAATTAGCACATTTCATCATTAATGATAGTTTATGTCGAGATATTTTATTTACGTGCTTTGAAATGAGGAAAAATATTTTATCATACTTTTGTATCTATTTTTTTTTTAAATATGACAGACAAATAAATCTTTTTACAAATTCTCATCAAATGTTTTAGATGGAAACCATTATTAAACACAAGATATGCTAATTAATGAAAAGTTGACAATAATAATGTGATAAAAAAAAGTTAGGGACATGCGTGCTATAATGTTCATAGATTAAGGATGTTAATATAATTAAAATGTGGTTGAAAAAATAAAAATTGTTGTGTGAATATAATTACCCTATGAGAAAATCAAATGTGGATTATTTTTTTATTATTATATTGATAGACTCATATTTATAGGGTTGCAATTAAAGTTATAAACTAATTAAGATATAGAGTTCGAGAGTAAGTATGATTATTTTTTAACTATTCTAATAAGACTAAATAGTCATCAATAATTATATATTATTTTACAATACTCTCCCATTGGATAACTATTTACATAATAACTGGCTCGTTGATAAAATTGTTCGACAAAAACTCATTAGGAAAAAATAACAAACAAGGGAGAAAAGTAAAGTTAATTATTAAAATTTTGGAGTACTAAATATACTGACACATTAAAATTTTACCAGAAAAATTTATTGGAATAAAATCTAGATGAAGAAAAAGAGTACAGTTACTCTCTCAGATGTTACTAAAGATATTTGAGTCATCTCATTCCTATCTAGTGTAACAATTTTCTTGAATGTAGATGTTGGTAATGTTTTTTGAATAAGTCGGTCACATTATCACTCGAATGAAATTGTTGAACATTGATGCCAGTATTCTTCTCAAACTCGTGTGTATAAAAGACGTGTTTTATCATGTCCTATTTGATATAGCCCCCTTAATTTGTACAATATATGATGTATTATCTTTATACAATATTATTGGACTATCTTTTTTTGAAGTTTATCCACACGACACTTGGATATGATGGGTCATATTCCTCAACATAAATATTGCCGATTAGCTTCATGGAATGCAATAATTTCATAATAATTGAAATATATTGCTATCAAAATTTGCTCTATATATTTCCATAATATAGTTGTTTTTTCACGTGTAAACACATATTATGTTTGTGATCTAACAGTAATATTGATCGGATAGATAACTTATATCTAGCATATCCTACTAAAGAACATCATAATTTTTGTAAACTAAATAATTGCATGTCAATAGTGCCTCTTAGGTAATGAAAAATGCATTCAACAACACTCTAATATCTTTTAGTAGGTGCAAAACTATATCTTGCAATAAGATTTATAGAAAGAGATATGTTTGATGGAGTGCAATTTACAAGGTAATGCTCCAATTGTACTAAAGTATGGTACTTTAGGACAAAAACATTTTTCTCATCTTCAAGTGGCGCAAAAGGAATCATTTTTCGCATCAATTGATTGAACAGCTATAGGCGATGCCAATGGATGGCTTTATCTATATAAAAACGTTTTAAGATTTTTCTATATAATAAGATTGATGAACAAATAATCCTTATTGTAAATGTTAAATCTAGAATCCAAGACATAATTTATTTTTTCACATATCTTTTATCTCAAATTCATTTATCAAATAGTTTACAATTTTGTTGAGCTCTTTAGGAGTTCATTTAAGATTTAAATAATCAATATAAACTACCATAATTACAAATCCAATATTTATTTTCTTTGTAAAAATACATAGGCAATCATCATCGTTGTTACAGCCCTCTTTTAATAAATATTCTTCAAGGTAACTATACTATATACATCCACATTGATTTAAATCGTATAATGATCTTTGCAATTTGATTGAGATAACAAATTTGGAAAAGAAATCATTTGCTTTTAATCCTTTAAACCATCCAAGATTTTTCATATATATATCACTAACAAGTGAACCATGCAATTACTACTTCTGTCCTATATGGATTACGTTTCATATGTTCAAACTATAGATCCAAACAATTTGCAATATTCTAAAGAATGCAATTTTGCCAATATGGCTTCTTTGCATTATTAGTTAATAATTTCTAACTCAACTTCGGCATATTTCAATTCAATATCCTCGCATTCTATTAAAATAGTGAGCGCTACATTATTTTTCCATATGTTGTCGACGACTATTTCTTTTCGACTCTTTTTATTTCCCAAAGCGACGTAACTTTATCGAGATCTTTTTACTTTCATTTATTTCAGGTACCCAAATCTCTCATTGGGTTATTTGATTAGTTATATTTTGTGGTTTCTTCAAGAGTGCTGCCTCCATGATAGGATCATTTTTTAATTATTTACTCAATTTTTCTTTTGGAATTTTTTGTTTTGTAATCAAATTTTCTAACATTCTTCATGTTAGGGCTGTATACAAAAACCGTCAAACCGCAAATTGAATAGAATCCGTTAACTTATAACTGTTGGTTTGGACCTACGTGAACCCGTCAAAGTTTCAGTTTTGAATCAAAACTGAAAATGATTTGGTTTAGATAATTAAAAATAAATTAATTATACTTACATACATATCTACAAAGTCGACAAAATACAATATACTGCATTTAGTAACATCATTTATAGGATTTTGCTACTTGTACACTCTCACTTACATCTCCACTTACATTTGCTTATGTATTTGGCAAAATAAATAATAATTTTGACCAAATATGCTACCCCAAAAATGAGGGTGTAAGTCGGAGTGTACAAGTAGCAAAACTCCATTTATAATTAATATCGTTTGTCGAAAACGATTATGAATATATAGATTAGCTTATGGATTAGTCAAATAGTGTTCATTGTAGAATATGTTTATCGCATTGTCATTTTGATTGTCAATGAAACACAACAGAAATTTATATAGTGCCTTCAATATATTAATCTAATTGTTACTGAATTAACATAATTTTTAACTTAATTGTTACCGAGTTATTTCCTTCAATTGCTAGAAATTAATGTAATTGCTACGAAATTAAAGAAATCGAAACACCTCTATTTGAAGAAACGTCGAGAATGGTGAGATTTGGAGGATTTTAAGAAAGATGAGTTAATTACTCATATAATAAATGGTGTTAAAGATTAAGTACCTAAAATTTAGTAAATTAGTTATTAATTGTATTAGAATTTAAACTAGTTAATTTTGTTTATATATATAGGCTGAACTTGTTTTACCACCTCTAGCATTAATAGTATATCTAGTTTTAATATTACATAATTTGACCATATAAAAACATTTTCGGGTTACAAAATATATTAAAATTATTGTAAAATTATAGATAATGATGAATAATTATTTAGTTGTATCTAGATGTATATGTAGTTATCTATTTACCCATAAGAACGTATTTTAATCAGGTTGTAACTTCTTTTGGAACCCTATAAATAAATGTCATTGTTATAATAAATTTACATACTTGAGTTTTGACTCACTCTATTCTCTTCAATTTCTCTCTACTTTTCTAGTTTCATAACAAAAATAGTATATTTAGTTTTAATATCACAATAACAATCCAGTAATTTACAATGAAAAAAATATCATATAAACAAAACAAAACAATAAACACTAAGAATATTATATACAAAAATACACACTCAATTAAAAATAAAAGCCACACTTTCATAATTGCTTACCTCTTTCATCACCAGTACCATATCTATTGTCAACGGGTACATCGTGCAAATTCATTCTCAATCCATCTTCTGCATAAAATGAAATATTATAGTTAATAAAAGATAACACTGAGAAAAAAATTATTTAATATAATAATAAAACTATGAAAATAGTTGCTAACCCATGTCAAGTACAATACAATTTCGTATTTTATCGATGTCATATCTACTCTCAATCATCATCTCATGCAAATTCGCTTGTAATCCACCTTACAGAACAAAAAACAATTGTACATCATAAAAAATAACATAAAAAACAAAATATACGACCGAATTAAGATTATGTGATAATAACAAACCATACAAACGGAAAAAAAGTAAACATTAAAAACAATTGATATCTAACTTCTTTATCACTAGCATGTTTGTTCATTTTCTTCGCAAATAGTTCTGAGGGTATTTTTTTGTTAGGGTGTAGTTTTATTTGGCGCTTGTTTTTCCTTTTCCAACTTGCATCATGTCTCATTGCAAAAACGTTTTCTTGAGCAATTCCTTCAGCACATTCACCTATTTCATGCATATATACACTTTTTTTATTATTATTATACACGTGCAAGAATTTAAAGAAAGAAAATTTACATTACACAAATGAATATTACAACAAAATAACCCAACCACAAATAACAACCAATATCATAAAACAACCAATATCATAAAACAACTAGAACCAAACCAACAAATCCTTACTCACCAAAATAAAGGAGCAACATTAATAGTCGAAAAATTCAAAGAAACCCTAACTACACTTCTTTGTTTTGATAAACAAAGATCGAAAATAGTATAGTCTAGACAACTATATGGACAACAAACGAATGGCGAAAATATAGGTTATACGAAAACCCACATTTTCTGAAAAAAAAAATTGGGCATCTGCAATACGACAACGTTCCATATTCCAAAATCGCCCAAAAAGAACTTACATTCAAACGTCACATGAAGAAAAACTCAATATCATGACATAAATTCTCATGTTCACACACAACGATGCCATCAATACATTTTTAACTTACAGAGATCTCGACAAACAAAAAGATCGCAAAAACGATTCCTTAGAAAAAGATTGCAACTACATAAAAATCACAAATGGAAGCCGCAACAAGACACAAACACACTAGTAAATCTCCAAACTTAGAATCTACCACAAGGTTTCACATTGGAAATAGAATGACCAATGACGTAATTTCAGCACCAAGCAACCCATATGTAGGAAGGCCCAAAACAACGTCTTTTTTATGCAAAATTTTGAAAAAAAATGACATTGTGTTGAAAGACTAATTGCCCCAATTTTGAATAGTTTGTGGCCAATGAGAGAAAAACTTCAATAACATGCTCATAAAGTCCTACGTGGTACGCCTAATCATTTAAATAATGACATGTGGCTTTTGTATTCTATTTAATTTCTCAAATATCAAGTTGGATCTTTCAAAATAGAGGCGGCAAAATCGGGCCTAATACAGAACTCCCGAATTTTGGGTCAATGGTCCTAACCCAAACAAAAGCCGGCTTATATGGCCCGACCCGTCTAGCCGCTAGGCTAATCAGGTTGGCCTACAATTTTTTTTGGAAAATTGCAAATAAGTCATCTCCACATGACTTGTTTCAAATTAGGTCAAAACTTTTTTTAAAATTGTGATTAAGTCATACTTCACATCAATATTTTATATTAATTCCAAAATCACCCATTTTAACCATATTTTTTCATTGACACAATCTTTCAACTCCACAAACCTCCTCCACCTTCGGCGACAACCTCCGGCGACAACCTCCGCCACCTCTAGCACGCCTCCACCTCCGGGCGACAACCTCCGCCCACCTCCAAAGACGCCTCCACCTCCGGGCGACCTCCGCCTCGGCCTCCGACGACCTCCAATGACCACCGCCCACCTCCGGCGACCTCCCATGAGTGCTTCTAAGGCACAATGTCACTTTTTTGTGCACTTTTCTTGGTGAAGATTTTGGATCACTTTTTAGGCGCTTTTTTGGTGAAGATTTTGTTAGTGTGAAAACTAAAAAATAACGCTTTATGGACTTTGGTCGCAGATGTTTGAATCCTTATCTTTGGTTTGTATGCTTTTTATTTCTTCATCTTCTGTGGTTGTACTCTATTCTTAATGTCTTAACAGCTAGCATTAATATATCCGTCTTTGCAAGAGAGGTCAATTAATATAGAATAGCAATTTGATATTGTATTAAACAAAACAAGATCACAATGTAAATGAGCATACAATGTTGTATATATGAACTTGAATGTCAGAAATATGAGCTTGAATACTCTACTATCTTATGTAAATAGGAGCTTGAATGCTCCACCATCTAATTGTCAGTAAATAGAGATTGAATGTTCCATCATCTAATGTTTAGTCATGGTATTTTATTTGATATTATGTTATACAAAAACAAGATCACGTAAAACAAAGATCACAATATGAATGGACATAGAATTGTTGTAAATAGGAGCTTGAATGTTCCATCATCTAATATTTGAATGTCTTAGTTTTAATCTATGATAATCGCTTTTAATGCCTTAGTTTTAATCTATGATAATCGCTTTTAATTATGACAAGGTTTAATAGATTGAAACTTTGTCATAATATTTCACTATCATTTGAAACATGTTTTAATCCATGATATCGCTTTTAATTCTCGCGATCTTGTTTGAATATATATATATATATGTGATCTTTGATCATCGCTTTAATTATGGCAATGTTTGAACCTGCGATATTGTTTGAATGTCTTAGTTTTAATCTATGATACTCGTTTTAATCCATGATACTGTTTTGTTTGGTAATTAGTATATTTTGATATCGTTTTAATCTATGATAGTGTTTTAATCCTGTGATACTGTTTGATTATAGCAATGTTTGAACCTGTGATATTGTTTGAATGTCTTAGTTTTAATCTATGATATTGTTTTAATCCATGATATTGTTTTGTTTAGGTAATTAGTATATTTTGATACCCTTTTAATCCATGATACTGTTTTTATCCTGTGATACTTCTATGTGATCTTTCATATTGTTTAATTATGGCAAGGTTTGAATAAGTGATACCGTTTGAATGTCTTAGTTTTAATCTATGATAATGTTTTGTTTAGATAATATGCATTCATATAAATTGATATTTGTTTTAATCCATGTTTTAATCTATGATATCGCTTTACATAATAAAGTATCAAACAAAACATATGACTAATTAAACAAAGATCAAAGATAAAAGTATGATATCATAGTCATGTGTGTTGTTTGATCTCAGACATATAAAACAAAGATCACAAAAAACAAGATATCACAATAGAAATGATTATAGAATTTGCACACGTGCTCGAATTTTATTATAATATGTTTTCGGAATGGTCTCGACGAGACGGTCAAGACCAAAGAGCTTTGCCACTTCGCTATAATGGATTTTACCCGTTTGAAGTAGTCTCTTTAGCTTAAAATGTCAATCTTTAATTTTTTTTTTTCAAAACAAGATCACAAATTCTTTAAAAACAAGATCACGGATAAATGTACATCCTTTTGTCAGCAAATTAAAGCTCTTCCAAGGTATCCGAGTCCTTTAAAAGCAAACACATACTTCGAGAGCAATGCTAAAAGGAAGAAAGAAGAACTACCAATCATTTTCAAGTTAAAGGAAGTCATCTAAAACTATGTAGGCATATGTATTAATCCTATGATAATCGTTTTGAATGTCTTAGTTTTAATCTATGATACTCGCTTTTATTTAGGTAATGTGCATTAGTATATTTTGATACTATTTTAATCCATGATAATCTTGTTTTATTCTATGTAGAATGAGTTTTATTTATGATACCGTGCTTTTATTCTTTGATACTGTCTAATTATGCCAAGGCTTGAACCTGTGATACTCTTTGAATGTCTTAGTTTTGTCTATGATACTATTTTAATATATGATACTGTTTTGTTTAGGTAATGTGCATTAGTAATTTTTATACTGTTTTAATCCATGTTCTAATCCATTATATTGTTTTGCATAATACAATATCAAAGATAAAAGCATGATATCATAGTCATGTGTGTTGTTTGATACTGTATTATGCAAAACAGTATCACAAAAAAATAGTATTACAATAGAAATGAACATAGAATTTGCACACGTGTTCGTAATTTTTATTATAATATGTTTTCGGAATGCTCTCGACGAGACGGGTCAAGACCAAGAGAGCTTTGCTTACTGCCTATGATGGATTTAACCCGGCTTTGAAATCGTCTCTTTAGCTTAAAATGACAATCTTTAATTTTTTTTTCAAAACAAGATCACAAATCCTCTAAAACAAGAGATCACGGATAAATATATCTTTATTGAAGCCACCATTCATCTTTCTCTTGTTGAACATCCTTTGAACTTGATCCTTTTCATTAACACTCCCAGCTCTTGATTGATCGATCCTAGTTCTTCATTATTACTACAAGAATCATAAAGGTTCACTACAAGAATCATAGGTTTAACAATCTTTAATTTTTTTTTCAAAACAAGATCACAAATCCTCTAAAACAGTATCACGGATAAATATATCTTTATTGAAGCCACCATTCATCTTTCTCTTGTTGAACATCCTTTGAACTTGATCATTTTTCATTAACACTCCCAGTTCTTGATTGATCAGATCCTAGTTTTTCATTATTACTACAAGAATCATAAAGGTTCACTACAAGAATCATAGGTTTAACAATCTTTAATTTTTTTTTCAAAACAGTATCACAAATCCTCTAAAACAGTATCACAGATTAATGTACATCATTTTGCTGCAAATTAAAGCTCTTCCAAGATATCTGAGTCCCTTAAAAGCAAGCAAACACATACTTCAGAGCAATGCCAAGATGAAGAAAGAATGTTGCTCACTATCATTAAAAACAAAGAAAAAAAATCAGCAAATTTCACTATCGTTAGAAACAGTATCATATATTGAAACAGTTTCAAGCATTTTACATGTTCTAACATAAAATCCTAATTCACAACAACTACATTATCAAAAACTAGTTGAATCAGTTTATCCAAACTCCATTTTATTAACTGCATTGCATATGTTTCAATTGGAACAATATCTCAATATTTTCATGATTATTTTTAACCGAAAATGGTTACTTTATACAAAAAAAATAAATAAAACAATATGTTCGCCATTGAAATATCGACTTTTCGAATTGTTTGTATGCGATTCTGTGTTATGGTAAGAAGAATCAAACACAAGAAGAAGATGAAAATTGTTAAAAGTAAATGAAGGAGTTTGTAAACAGTCATTGAAATGATTTTGTTGGTTTTTACGTGTTTAAATGACAGTTTTTACAATTGGAGGGTATATTGGTCTTTTAGTAATAAAGTATGACTTTAGTTGAATTAAGATTATAACATACGACTTTTCAACCCACTATACATTAATAGTGACCCGTACCCCAAATTTTCCCTTTTTTTTTTCCTTCATTGACACTAATAACTCATTTTATGAATAGTTATAATACATAATCCAAATAATATCAATCCAAAATGGCCTAAGCCCAAGTCTCCAATTTAAATTATTTTTTTTGAAACATTTGTCTAAGAATCTCAAGCTCCAACATAAAATTGTTTAGATTTAATTAAAATTTAGTTTAATTCAAATTTCATTCTAAATTATGTTTGGTGTGACAAATAAATTATTTATTTTAAATTTACTTATAAGTAAATTTTTTAATTTAAGCCAAACAAACATGTTTATATCTCAAAACAATAAGACTAACATGTTTTTACTTTTTATATTTTAAAAAATGTGTCAAAAATAGTTTACAATTAACCAAAAAAAAAAAATTATTTTGAAATAAAATTAATGTTTATCATTTGACTAATACATGAGAGTTCCAATTTTATAAATTAATCTTTTTAAAAATCTCAAAATATATATTGTCTAAGTTTATCTAAGATTGTATTTGATGAAATGCATTAGATTGTATAAAAAAATAAAAAATAAAATTAAGATCGAGTTGGCCAGCTGGACTCGACCAGCATATTTCTGGCCCCCCACACACACACTCTCTCTCTCTCTCTCTCCCTCACATTCATTGAGAAAATGTATATTACGTCCCTAATCTGATTCCCCTTTGCCTTCTTTGTATTTATATTACATTAATGTGAATGTGTATCTTTCTTTATATTTATATACTATGTGAATATGAAATCAACTCCATTTGTGCTTTCTTTGTATTTATATTTTCGGCTTGATATATTTATTTGTCTCTTGTTGTATCTGAAATCCCCCTTGCCTCATGTTGTATTTTTTTTTTTTTTTTTGTATTTGTATTTATATCTTTGGCTTCAAGTAGTAGGAAAAAAAAAATGATGAAGAACTTAATGTGAGAATGAAAAATATAGTAAATTAAATTTTACACAAATGATATATGCCATCATTTGAATAGATGTCTTTAAAAAAGTAAATAGAAAAATAAATTAAAAATTAAATAAGACATAAAAGTCACGTATCATTATTTAAATAATTAAACATACTAAGTAGAATTATAGAAACATTTTACCGAAATTTTTCTCCTCCAAATAAAACATTCCATATATCTAGACTTGGACTTGGGCCCGTCTCTCCCTTTTGGGCCCTATCTATATACTCTCCCACCTATCCATCTAATATTCAGAATCAGAGCAATATCCTTGTTCAAAGTTTTTTCGTCTGTAGATTTTATATTTTACGAAGATTTTGTTGTCTTTTTTGAAATGTTCTTATACTTAGGGTGTGTTTGATTTAAACATTTTTCATGGAAAATGTCACTTCCATGGAAAATCTCATCAAATCTAACACTTTTATTTTTCCACTTTGTTGTTTGATTAAGACATATGAAGTTAAATACATTTTCTGGTGACAAAGATTTAAAGTGATGGATTCATTTTATTTCTGGAAAAATTTTTTTGCTTTTAGATAAATGAAATTTATTTTCCCACTTCCATTTGAAAAATATTTTTATTTTCCAATCTTTTTCCATGCTACCAATCAAACACACCCTTACAGCTTAAGCATGATTCATTGTGAAGTTTGATATCTTCAAAAATCAAAAAGGAGAAAAGGCACCCTCCATAATTTAGTATATGAATGCGTAGTGAAAGTATATAAATAAGTGAATAAAGACATATTCTTTTTAATATTTTCAAGCATTTTTCAGTTGTTATTTTTGAAAATTCATTTTCAAAAACAAGATTAAATTTATAACACAAAACTCAAAACATGTTTAGGTTTTTGACGTTATAAGTGTTTTCAGTGAAAATATGGAAAATACTCAAAACAAGGAAAACAAAATTTATTTAAATAAAAATTTATATAAACAAAAATTTTAAAATATAAAATTATAAAAAAACAAAATTCTAAATTATTTAAAAACAAAAATTCTAAAAAAATTAAAATTTTTTATTTAAATAAAAATTCTAAATATATAAAATTCTAAATAAAATAAAAATTCTAAAAAATTAACAAAAAAATTATTTAAATAAAAATTTATATAAACAAAAATTCAAAATGTATAAAATTATAAAAAAACAAAAATTCTAAAAATATCTAAATTCTTAAAAAATAAAAATTCTAACAAAAATTAAATTCTAAAAAATAAAAAATAAAATTCTAAAAAAGTAACAATTCTAAAAAAAAAATTAAAACTCTATAAACAAGAAAATTGTAAATACTAAAAAATAATTCAAGCCCTTATTGGTTATTTAAATAAAAAAAAAAAAATTAATTTAAATAAAAAAATGATTAAAAATTTCATACCACGTCGTTAATTTTTTTTTTTTTATTTGTTTGTATTTTATTTTTGTAAAAAAAATTGTAAGATTCACTAACTTTAAAATGTATATATTATTTTATCATATATTAGCATAAAATTATTCTATTTTACTGAATAATTAAATTCATTGAATAAAATAATTTCTCAAAATTCCAAACAAAACGTGTTTTCCAGTTTTCTATTTTCAGAAATAGTTTTTTATAAAGACAAATCAAACGCGTTTTCAACTCTCAAAACAAAAAACTGAAAATGAATTCAAAACTCAAAACTAAAACGTAAAAAAAGAACAGCCAATAAAATTTTCGTAATATTATTTATTTTAGTTCACAATAATCGAAAACAAGAATTAAATAACTGTGTGAGTCTAGATATTCCTTTTGCCAATTAGCCGTATCAAAATGCTTCTTCCCCCTTTGTCAAGCTCCAATTGTAATTTATATGTAGAAATTGATTTCTTCCCCCTTTGTCAAGCTCCAATTGTAATTTATATGTAGAAATTGATTATACAAAAAAAAAAAAAAAAAAAAGTGAGGTTCATTGTGTATTTTATTTAAGGTATACCTACACCAGAAATAATAATTTTTTGGTCTCGTCATATTCATTTATTGAAATTTGGAGACAAACCTTGCTTATCGTGTTCACCACTTCTTTTCTTTTGTGCCTTGGCAGTGGATTAGATCAGGAGCACAACATAAATTCTTTGGAGAGAATATTATTTTAAAAAAAAAGTTAAAATTCAAAATCGGACTGCTAGAGAAAAAAAAAAATTGACACCTCAAAAATTAATTTTGTCCGAAAAGTTCAGTCCTGCCTGCCCTTGATTATGATCCGCCCCCATTCACATCTCTTTGAGATGTATGAAGATTGATCCTCAATTGCAAAGAAAAAGATTTTGATGGGAAGATCCATTTGTCAAGTAGCAACAATAAAGTGAAAGCTTTATTGCTCTATGGAACCAATATGGCTCTTGGTTCAATCTATTGAATTTTTATTTGATTTTTAAAATGGTCAAATTACTCATTTGAATTTTTTAAATCTTAATTACATATTCCCTATTTTGAAAATCAATTTTTAATTTCGGGACATTGACCTTCAATCACTACTATCTATTTCAATTACAAAATACAAATGTTTGATTATTTTTAATACCAGTATAGATAACTATTTGATGGGATATTTGGCTCCACGGCCACTTGACTAATGTTGAACACCAACATTATTATTTGTTTAAGTGTCGCGATCTAAATCCAATATATATATATATATATATATTTTATGAGTATTTTTTTACGATTTGTTTACACTTTCTATTTAACAACCATTCAAATAGTTATTAGATTTACATTAAATTAAATTTAAACGCAAATATTGTTATAGATTATTTTATATTAATTTCTTTTTTGTTAAATAATGTAGAAGTAGAGTATATATATATATATATATATAGTAAAAGTAAAATAAAATATAAATTTAAAAGGGAGACATATTACATTACCTCAAATTAGAGAAAGTATTGAAAAAAAGGTAATTCGTAAAAAGAAAATTAGTGGAAATAAAATAGTTTATATCTCATGTTATTGTATTATTATATTTCTCGTCATCACATCGCGTGAGATATTTTGTAGGATCGCGGTCTCTTTCATAATTGGTGTTGTGAATTGAGGCATATTCCTTGATTGCACTACAAGATATTTGCTTAGAAAAATATTAAAAAGACAAAAATAAAATAGAAGAGAAAAACAACACAAAAATTTACATGAAAAACGTCAAAATTAGAGTAAAACCTTAGGGATGTGTCCTTAACTTAGATTTGAATAGATTTTAAAAATTCATGTAAATTTTGGTGTCCCTAACTCAGATTTTAATAGATTTAATTGAAATTTAGGTGTTCTCAATTCAGATTTTAATATATTCAATTAAAATTTAGGTGTCCTCAACTCAAATTTAAATAGATTCTTTTGATTTAAAGTGTCACCTTCTAGTGATTTAAAGATTTCATTAATTAGAAGATTAACAAATTTGCATGGATTTCAAACTCATAAATATGAATACCAAATTCTTTAAGAATTATATCTCCACTCCTCAAAATTTCAATCCAACTATTCTCTTGTGCATATCTTCCTCTCGCCTCTCTCCTCAATTTGTGCCACGAGCTTTTGTAGTAAACTCTTGTTCTTGATTTTTAATTTATATTAACATGGAAGTTTATTGAATTTTTTATTTTTTATTTTAATATTTTTTTGTACAATTATCAAACACTGTCTTTGAAATTTCATTCTTAATGCTCCATGACCATTGAACAAACAATTTGACTGAAAAATATAAATAATCTATTGGTAAATATTAATTAAATAATTAATCTAATACTATATAGGGCAATTAGATATTAGACTGTAAAATCAGTATAGCACTAAAAATTCTTTTTTGAACTTGAAAATATTTACTCATCAACTGCGTCACTTGTAAATTATTTTTTTAAGCCATAAAATAATTTTTTTATACAAAATGGTTAAATAACTGATTTTGGAAGAGAATGAATCTTTAATATCTATCATCTAGTCTCGGATATGAAAAAAGAAAATTTTATAAAAAAAGACAATTAGAAAGAAAGTGAAAATTAAAACTTTATTTCAATTTTTTTTTTCAAAAAGCCTTGCTCTTTAATCAAATTTTTTTTTTAAATTCAAAACTGAAGAAATTGATAATAGTAATGTGAATTCTCCTAAACAATGGATATAATTGCGTTTCAAGCTTAGAAACGGCGGATGACCTATTTATTAGTTTATTCCATAGAGCTCGAATTTGTATACCTCTCAATTTATCGGATCATAAATCTCATTGACTACTTCTTTATATTTTAAGATTTTTTCTCTTTTCAAAATTCTACTCAAAATATTTGTTTATGTAGGACAATCACTTAAACTATTTAAAATAAAAAAAAATGTAAAATTACTTTTTTTAATAAAAAGACCACACATCCATGAGAATTCATAGAAATCCATAAGAATATATTAAATTTTGTAATATAGAATTCTATTGAAATCTTATAAATATAGTGTAATTCTATTCATATTCATAAATATTAACAAATCTTTTAAAATCTGAGTTGAGGACACATTCCTTAGTTTGTAAGAGAAATTTCACTATTTGAAAATTGTTACAATCACACATTAATTCTCTTAAAATAATATATACTTTTAATGTTATTTCTATTAATATTTAATTTAACCATAGTTGAGAAATGAGTGTAATTTCGAATTTGATATATATAATATTTACCGAAAATAGATAGCGGGAGATAGTTGAGAATTAACATTATATACATGTTTCACTATTTACAAAATCTAAATATATCATTTAGAATTAGTTATAACATTTTTTTGGGTTTTTTGACAATATATCTACTCGGTCATAGTTGGGTACCTGGTACATAAAGCCGACAAATGGGCTGGGTTGGGCCGGTCTGGTCCGTCAGAGCAGAGCCACACTTGAAACTGGATCGGGCATGCCCATCCCAATTTTGTATAGGCCAGAAATATGTTGGTCAGCCCATCCCATCCCATCGGGCAAACCGGTCTTAATTTAATTTAATTTAATTTTTTTATACAATCTTAGATAAACTTGCAATCATTATAAAATTATAGATAATGATGAATGACTATTTAGTTGTATCTAGATATCTATGTAGTTATCTACTTACTCCGTAAGAAGAGTATATTCTAACCAAGTTGTAACTCCCTTTGGAACCCTATAAATAAGGGTCATTGTTATAGTAAATTAACACACTTGAGTTTTCAATATCTCTATTCTCTTCTCTTTTTCTCTCTATTTTTCTAGTTTCATAACACGTTATCAGCACGACGTTCTAAATAATTAAATAAACTAACGTGATTTTTCTTTGTGGCAGAAAATATTGGTGGAAAATTAGTTGGAATCCAATCTCACATTTTTCAGACAATCAATTGGTGGAAGGTGCCAATTACGAGGTTTAATTTCTGTACATCTCTTTATCTCTCTCTTTTAACCTATGTGGATTTCATATTATGATGAGAAGTTAACTAATGAGGTGGTAAAATTATCATCACATAATTAAAGCCCAGAAAAACATAATTATTTGTCTTTTACTAATTATTCTTTTAAAAGAATCTTTTTCTTTTAATTGAATATTTTAACCATGCATAAGTGTTGTTCAATGCACGCATCAACTCTATAGTAAACAATTTACATGTGATTGCAACACCTATTATTTTAAATGTACATGCACTATATTTTCATGTTTACTAATGTATTATCAATTCTTAAACAAGATTAATTGTTAATTGTGTTATTTTTTCACAAATCGGTAATATTCGAGAAGAATATTACATTGTTGCTTTTCTCGAATATAACATAACCTCACATATAAATATTCTAGAAGAATATTTTATTGTTGATTCAGAATAAGTAAAGATTTATATTACATTAATATTTCAGTAGAATTTTAATTGCTCCCGAAGAGCCTAATTTTATAATATATAATATTCTATAAGAATATTGTAATATTGCTCATGGAGAGTAAATCTTTACTTCAGAATAATGATTTGTTGTTGCCCCTTAAGCAGCACAACGTTATAATATTCTGACAAAATATGAGCTGCTCCAGAAGAGCATAACGTTACAATTTAAATATTCCACAAGAATATTAATTTTTACGACCTTATAATTTTGATATTTCAGAAAAATATTGAGCAATAGTCGAAATAATATTTTATTGTGCTCTAGAAGAAGCACGTGTTTCAAAGAATATCATATCACATAATTAAATTGTGATATAAATAAGTAATTAATCAACTAATGCTTATCTCCGAATGAAAGCATATAAATCATATTATGTTAAATTGATTAATGCAAATTATATAATAATTGATCGATTGCTTTAGTGAAAACTTTTACTTAATCGATAAATTATTTTGTATTGAGTCATTGCTCTTGAAGAACAACAACCTTATATTCAATCAATATTCTTAGAGAATATTGCATTGTAATTCCTAAAGAAACACAATATTACATATATTAATATTTTGATATTACTCTTGAAGAAGCACAAATTTATAGTATATTAATATTTTCCTGAAGAAGCATAATTTAATTAAACGAATATTATACGACTGCTTTTGAAGAAGCATAAATTTGTACATATCAATATTCTAGAAAAAAATCGTGTTGTTGCTCTTGAAGAAGCACAATTTTACAATTTTAGAATATTAATATTGTGTAATATTAGAGTGTTGATACTCTTAAAGAAATACTATATTGAACCAGAAGTTCAATGTCTTAAAAATTTTATTAATTGGCATTACCGGTTAGACCATCCCGGATCAATAGGATGTGAAATATTAATGAGAATATGTATTGAAAACCAGAAGATTTTTCAATATAATGAATTCTCATGTGATGCTTGTTCTCATTTTATATAAACTAGTAGACCTTCACTAGGTAAAATCGAACCGAATTTCTCAGATTTACGAAAATTATTTAAGGTGATTTATGGGGCCCTATCACCTTCTATGTTGATCATCTATATATTATTTGTATCTAATAGATGATTGTATGGTGTTATTATTCGCAACTTGAAGTTTGCGAGATTACTTGCTCAAATTTTAAATTATGAGCATAATTTTTAGATTATACAACCAAGACGGTGATGTGTCTTGTCAATACTAGTGAGTCTAAATTTCAAACTTTTAAAAATATTAGTTGAGATGATATTAAATGGTTTAGCAATATTATTTTTCAACGCTTCCAATTAAATTCTAAACCATTACTATTGAGAACAAATCGCTTTCCATTTTTGTCTAGGGAATGCTATTTTATATGTTGAAATACTTATACGCATCATGCCAACATCAAAATTACTCCCGCTATAGTTGGCTTATGGTCAGAGCCTAATATTATCCATCTAATGATTTTTGATAGTGCAGTATATGTATAATCGATCCACCATATTGCACTGAGATGAGCTTTGAAAAATGTTGAGAATACATGTTTAGTATGGAACATTATAAAATATCTTAAGTCCTAACGGGTGATATTTTATAATATGATATTTCGAATGTTATTTTGATAAGACAGTTTTCTCAACATCAGGGGAGAGAAATTAAGTAGTTGGAAAGAATACATAAAAATGCAGTATATTATATTTTCTAGATCCTTGCACAAAACAATATGAACCAGAAGTTCAACAAATAATTCATTTGTAAATTATACAATTGATGATGCATTTATCGACCAAAGAGATTAAATCAAATCTCATATACCAAATCTAAATGCTCCAATTTATATTAGCGTCCTTGAAGGACAATCCATTAACATTATATCGTGTAAATTAATGACATGCACAAGCGTGGTGATATTTGATTCCAAAATTCTCAAATTAAAAATGAAGCCAATTATAAAGATGATCCTATTGAGGAGGTGTATACTCTTGAGAGTATATAGACATAACTAATTATAAAACTCTAGAAGAGGTTCAAATTATTTGAAATAATAAAACGAAAAGATCTCGTTAAGTTATGTCGTTATGAGAAAGAAATGGATTCAAAAATAAATGTTGTTAACAACATTTTGTATATAAAGAAGCGCTTCATATTATAAAAGGTAGCGAGGATATTGAAAGAAATCACACAAATAATTAATTGGCTAAATAAAAGGATGCAATCCAAGTAAATTGAACTGACTAGAGAAACCTGAAGTTTCTGGACCTATAGTCGGAGCACCTAAAGGTGTATATTTATGCGAAAAGGAAATGAAAAAATGAGGTCGTAACATGTAATGCACGACTTTTAAATTTCGCAAAGACTTATGTAAAGCAATCATAAGTTGACATCTTGTTAGTCTGTCAATGCATGACATATATGCATATAATAAATATTGTTATAACCAACTCATCTGGCATGACTAATAAAACAATGTATATAAATTCCTGAAGGATTTAATATGCCTGAAGCATATAGTTCAACTTTTTGAGAACTCAATCGATCAAAGTACAGATCTGAACTAATATTATAATGAAGGGGAATAAATACGCATTGTACTCTTTTCCTTGACTGAGGTTTTGTCCCATTGAGTTTTCTTGGCAAGGTTTTTAATGAGGCAATTTGCATGGCGTATTAAAAGAATTATGTACTATTTTTCCTTTACTATGATTTTTTCCCATAGGGTTTTTTCCTAGTAAGGTTTTAATGAGGCATATTCTTTGTATAAATGATATCCAATTAGAAGTGTTATAATTCT
Source organism: Forsythia suspensa (assembly GCA_023638005.1). Lineage (NCBI taxonomy): Eukaryota > Viridiplantae > Streptophyta > Magnoliopsida > Lamiales > Oleaceae > Forsythia > Forsythia suspensa. Next base: position 27,904,141 of record CM042674.1, on the reverse strand, counting down.
TATAGTTATGGATGTCTATAACCTACAAAATATTTACCTTCATCATAACCATATGATTATACTCCCGTATATTATAAATTGTATATGAGACCCGCAGAGGAACAACTACAAGATATATTTTTAATATAATTGCATCAGACCATCATGTTGACTACATCAACCGGAGATAGTATGATTGATGATATTCTTTGGAGGTTATAACATGGAGCACATTTCACGTAATTGTTTTATACAAGTTTTGAAAAGATGGTGGCATTGAAGATATTGGCGCACAAGATATGGATAGCTTCGATACAAGTTTTTTTTCATTGGTTGAAATCGAGTTGATGAGTCATTCTTTTTTTTGTTCGAGAAATTTCACTTTTGAAAATTGTTACAATCACACATTAAATTTTTAAAATAATATATACTTTCCGAATGTTATTTCAATTAATTGATAATTTAACTATTGTTGATTTTTGTCCCATTTTAATTTGATATATATAATATTTACCAAAATATTAGTGGAGATAAGTCAGAATTAACATTATATACATGTTTAAAATTATACAAAATCTAAATATATATTTAGTTAGTTATCTACATTTTTATGGGTTTTTCAATATATCTACTCTCGGAAAAGTTGGGTACACTGTACATAAAAGTTGACAAATAAGTTGTAACTTCCCCCCGTGGACCCTAAATAAGGGCATGCCCATCCCATTTGTAAATTAACACACCCCATCCCATTTCAATATCTCTAATTCTCTTTTATTTTTTTTTTCTAAATAAATTTTTTAGTCTTAGATAAACTTGCACAATATATATTTTTAGATTTTTAAAGAGGTTAATTTATAAAATTGGAACTTTCATGTATTAGTGAATAGATAAACATCAATTTTATTTCAAAATAATAATTTTTTGTGTTAATTGTAAACTATTTGTTGACACTTTAAAAAAATATATATAAATAGTAAAAGCATGCTAGTTTTATTGTTTTGAGATATAAACATGTTTGACTTAAATTAAAAAGTTTACTTCTAAGTAAATTTAAAATAAATATTTTACTTGTCACACCAAATATTATTTCGATTGAAACTTTAATTAAACTAAATTTTAACTAAATCTAAATAATTTTATGTTGGAGCTTGTGATTATTTGATTAATGTTTCAAAAAAAGACAACTTAAATTGAAAACTTGGTATTAGATAAATTTAAATTGATATTATTTAGATTATGTATTAGGACTATTCATAAAATGAGTGATTAATGTTAAAGAGAGAAAAAAAAAAATCGGGCTAGATGGGCCGGGCCATATAGCCCCATTCTTGTTCGGGTTAGGGCCAGCCCAACCCAAAATTCGGGTTATGTGGGCTGGCCCGTGGGCCGGGTCGGTTTTGCCACATCTACCGATACACAATCGTTCCGTCATCCAAGAGTAAGCACCAACTTCCAATACATATACTATTGCACCTAAAATGCACAACTATATGAACGGATATTCAACAAGTAACGACATGCATAAACACGAGCATGGTTTTCTATCATTTCTTTCGCTATACTTCGTTCTCGGAATTCACACATTTCCTCAATATCTTTACTAATTTTTCAAATTTACAATATATTCATCTTTTATCTATTTGAGCCCCATATTCCGCTACGGTGTACCGTATGAGCTCAAATATCAATACGATCAATAACAAGTGCGTTATGGCCAATGTTTCAATGGGTCCGTCCAGGTTGGTACAACAACTCAGAACTTCACAATGTACAATATAGTCATTTTAATAACTCAAGAAGCTCTATTGGCATATAAATCACAAAATAGGCACGGCCTGATATATAGTACTCGCATGTGTCGATTCGTAGTCCCCGAACCATCGAGGACCTCCAGACACAACATGTATACGAGCGCTAGACCCCCAATAATCTATCATTAGCTACTCAAAGTGACCTTCGGAGCTTCAACATGTATATTTACCCATGCACCAAATAGTACGATACACATGTAGGATGGGTTCCATTATGTTCAATATTATCATCTCATTTTGAATTTCATATATGAGTATTTACAATCATCTATCTTTATCTCTTCCTTTATGATTTATGAAGTACATTATCTTTCAAGTTCACGCATATGCCATGCACGTGCACATGAATGCCATAGTATATCTCTGCATCATGTATCAGTAGTAATAACATATAACATTATTCCAATGGTATTCCATGCACATCATCGTATTCCGAATACTCCAATCATATCCATATATTTACAGCAACATTATATTTCATGTATATAGCAATAACAATACATCTCGTACAATCACATAGGAGCACGATATAATAAAAATACTATTGTTTTGCATTGTACTTAAACTGTTACTTACTCTATCCTTGCTTATATTAACATTCACATATTTGTTCATTTATATTTCGTGTCTAGGTTAGAAATTGCATGAATCAAGTAATTGTATGTTAATCACAACCATATTACCTCCCGAATCAACTTAGAGGTCAATCGGGGCTAAAAACACCAAAAATAGGATACCAAGATAAAATTGGAGAGTGAATGTTAACACTAGAGAGCCAACACGCATAACGCATCAAGTCTCCACAAGGCATATAAAATACCATTAAAAGCTTATAGAGTTAGGAGTCCAACGCATTTTATGAATTCTAAATTAGAGTTTTCTACAAAAATGTTATGCTCATTTTCGTCTGACATGTCAAGTCTGACATAGGGGTGTCGACACCAGGTTTTAGGGTGTCGATACCTTCCACCAAAAAAATGATGGGTGTCGACCTCCAAGACTAGGGTGTTGATCCCTACTCTCAAAAGTTTATTTTTTATTTTTTTATCTCATTTTGAGTGCTCACGCCTTCATGCGTGTAGTACTATGTCGAATAATTTCTACGATCTTGACTATTTTTGCTCATTTAAAAGTAAGAATTATATAAAGAGAAATTACATTTCTCAGCCGAGCAGCCTACTATTAAAAGAATTCAAAACCTTGAAAACGAATAAACATTAGCTATAATTCTTATTTGCATTTTAAATCCCCATAGTAATTCTTGCAATATCATTTTTCCTAAAAGTTTCACTAATCATTTTTTCAACTCCATAACTTTATTACATTCTCTAAAAATCTCCAACAAAAATTCGAAAAATCACAAAAAACCCAATTCTTTGATTTTCCCAAAGGATATTTGTTTAGATAAATACAGGACGACAGAAAAATAAAATAGATAGAAAAGAACAACACAAAATTTACGTGGAAAACGTCAAAGCCTAAGAAAAACCATAGTCCGTAAAAGAAATTTCACTATGCGAAAAATTATTACAATCACATAATAATTCTCTTAAACACTCCAAACCCCATTAATACATCCAAGAACCTACAAACTAAGAAAACCCACGTAGTATGTACCAAACTAGAATACAAAGGATTCGCATGTCTCAATGCCAAGATAGCCCATAACTATCTCAAAAATCATAATAAATAAAATATAAAAGATAAACCTCTATTTATAGAGACCCAAGAGGAAAACCTTTTGATTTTTATTCAACATGAGCAACCACATTATAAATGTGAAAATTAAGAAGAGAATCCTCAACTCACATTTTAATGGATTTTACAAATCCATATAATCTTATTTTATGTGGGATAATAAAATTCAATTCCCATTTTAATTAGGTTAATACTAAATAAAAAATCATAACATTCAGTACCTCTTCAAAGTGCGTTAATATCTATCCATAACTCATTCTAACATATCCATAGCCTCGTTGATGTAGGTTAGGTCATGTGAATCCACTCGAAGCACTATTCATCTGTGGCCAACCCATTACGACTTAAGCTCACTCACATGTTCAATGATACTCCACATCATTCTCCCATCTAAAATCGAGCACGGGACTCCCAACTCTGATACCAACTGATGTGGAGAGATACAACAACTTTTCTCAAAAGCTATATATAGCTAAAAGGAGAGGTGCAATCAAACTATTTATCACTTATGATCAGACCCGAGAATCCACCTCAAACACTATTCATCTAGGATCAACTCCCTTACAAAATAAGGCCACTTCCATGTTCAGTAATGCTTCACGTCACTTGTCCGTGTCTATATGTATCCATCTAAATGCATTACATGCATGATCTCAATGCGTAGGCTTAAAGCCAAATATTCATGTCCTAAGTGTAGCTTACTCAAATCTAGTGGAATTGAATGAAGGGTTTATTTTTATTTTTATTTTTGTGATTCTCAATCCCAACTTCTCACATCTGTAAAAATATAATTTATAATTTGTTTACTATCTATAATCTTATGTTCCTTGTCACGATTAGTATTCAACAAGCCAGTGCCTTCGTGTTTATTTTTATAACCAGTAGATGCCGAGTTGTTAGACTCCGACAATATTTTATATGAAAAATGATTTATTCCAATTTAAACAAAAAGAAGTAGAAATCCCAAGCTGTTTTTCCTCTTTCTAATTGAAAAGCACAAGGGGACCAAACCTTGCCACCTCACATGTGCAGGTGTCACAAAAATTTTAGGTCCATACATTTGTATTGTCGAAACAAACAAGCATATATAAAAAAGTTATCATTAATATGAGCTGTGTCAACGTGAATATAATCAACACAATAATATATGTGGAGACTTTGAGAGAGAGAGAGGGAGATGAACAAGATCTTAAGAGCTAATGCGTGTAGAAAAACTGTTGAATAAATATTGACATCTATATAAAACCACACAATTATGCGTGTCACAAATCGTATTGAGCAAGATTTTGTCTAATTTAATAATGAACGCGGAACCTTTAATCACCGTAGAATATTAAAAAGTGAGTCGGTAATCTCTATTTATATAAATATCTTGTTTTAACTTTTTTTTTCAAGTATTTTCTCTTAAGTTTTAAACTTAAAATATAATATAAGAATGATGTATATTAAATAAAAGTTTATTATAACTTGTTTGGTAAAACTTAAAAATCTACTAAAATTTATTAAAAGTTAAAATGAAATTTAACAATTAATTTTAACCACACATTTCATGAGATCCATAACTTTTATCAACTTTTCAATTACACATTTCATCAATTTTTTTTTTATTAAAATCTGCTAAAAAGCTCAACCAAACCAGTGTTAGAGTGACACGTATTGAGAGCTCAACATGATCATATGTGTGTCTTGCTCGTCTTAACACATTTAGAGCTTATTTTATTTGGCATAAGTTAAAGTCAATAATTAATTTTAAAAAAAAAAAGACTTGTAAATTTTATCAATTTTTCAACAACGTTTTTCATTAAATTTTTGTTAAAAAAAAAAAAAACTTTATCAAACAATCATATAATATTATATAAGTCAACTTAAGAGCTAACGTGTTCTTATTAGATCGAGTAGTGCCGAATGTAATTTTTTTTTTTTCTTTTCAACATATAGATCTGCTTGGGAGGATTCACGATTACGTATTGACACTTAAACGTAAGCCAAATGGCGAGACAATGAAAAAAAAAATATGTGGAAAATGGTTCTTTTATTGTAAAGTATCATATGGAAAAAACTAATGTTATCTGGGGCCACTTTTGAAAGAGCCAAAAATACTCCCCATAATTTACTCAAATCCGTTGGCGAATGAGCCGTTAAAAGCTGACACGTTTAAGGTTATTGTTCCCTCCAGTTTTCTTTTTATTTTCAGGAACATTCTCCACTTGCCCACAACTTAAAGGGAATTACAACAGTTTCCATACCTTTTTGCTTGTCTTTTTGTTCAATGAAATATTTTGTGGTAATTAATAGTTTAATTACTTGTGATATTAATAATGATTACTGTAGATTTTTGTATTTATTTTGGAGTTAAAAAGAGATCATCAACTTTTACTTAGTCCAACATTATGATTCGAAGATGTCTCTTTGTTATTTTTTATTTTTTTGAATTATATTTTTTACTTTTTATTTTTTTGGGTACATTTGATTAGTTTTCAATCATGTTTTTTTTTTTTTTTTTTGTTTATTTAAAGAGAATGACAATTTTGTCAAAAAGACATATCATGTTAAGCTTTTCATACGTTGGAGATGTATAGATCTTTTTTTTTTAGTTAAGAAAGATATTTCCAACAATTTAAAAGGTTGAGAACTAAATATGCAATTATGTCTTAATTTTATACCTTAATCACTCCAATCCCTTCCAAATCCCACTAATTAGTTCTAAATGGAGGAAGTCAAACAAAATTGATTGTACTTTTAAATAATTTCAACCAAATAATCAACCACCATTGATTACCAAGAACACCAAAACTTTGTCCTCGCTTCGTGTGTGGTCATAACGGGAGTTGAGCAAATTGTGCCGCTTGATGTTTTTCCATCCAAAGTATAGGGATTTATGTGCTTAATTATTGAAGGATGACAATTTGTGTACGTGAAAAATTTGAATACGACATCAAACGCTATATGTTAATATTACAATTTTAATTTTTAATAAGTTAGACTAATGCGTTTCTTTAATTCAAATTAAAATCTATTAAAAAGTTGTAGTCTAAATTAAATGCTTTTCGAACCACACTAATTAGAGCATGTTTGTCAGTGCTTATAAGTATTTATAAATGTATTTACACATTTCGTAGGATATATAATTTTTTTTTTCACACAATTTTATAAAACTCACTGTTTATAATATACAAAAATATTTATCAAACCTAGTTTGCTGTATGATGCAAGTCAAATTCAATTGATTATACTTTGAAATAATTTCAATGAAATACTCAACCACCATTATTGCTAAACATAGAAAAGTTGTATCATAAGTCCCCAACCCATTGTTTATGTAGCAAATTGATCATCACCGATCGCACTACCATTTCTCAATGACGAAAACATTTAAGTTAAATTATCGCGCGGTCTTTACATGTCTAATTTTATGAACTCATGTTTTTTCAGCTTTGACACGTGACAAGAAAATGAAAGTGGGACACGTTTTTCATGAGTATCACATGGAAATTTAATAAAGACAAATGATTTTTGTCATTGGAATAGTTTATGCAACTATAACGAAAAATTTAGGATAAATTTGATAATGTTTAAAGGATAGGCACCAACTTGCTACTGGAGTCATAGATTGATGACCGATAGTGCAATTTTTCCTATTAAATACTAACGAAATACCAAAATTTTCCTTCACACATGGTCATATCTTCGGTTAGTAGGCTTAGTAGCGTGTAATTATCAAGGGCATTCCGGGAACAAAAGAAAAATTTAGGGTTTATATTGGAGTGGTTATATTTACACCACATCTTTTATTAATTACACTACATTTTAATTGTAATAAATATTTTAAATTATTACTATTTTTGTATTTATGTCCTCTATTATTTTTTATTACATTCTTTTCTCTCATCTATTAATTTTCCTTCTTTTATTTGTCGTTGACGATGGTTTTTGTCTGAAAAGATAATTAGGACGGCGTAAAAAATTTATTTGTCGATCGTACTTTTTAAATAAGCAAAATAAATAATAAATTCAAAAATTTGACAAAATATTTCAATGCACATTAGTAGAATATTTGGATAAAAATCGTTATCAAAGACAAGATGTGAAAATTATTGAAAGTTAATAATAAAAATACAACGAAAAAAGTTGAATACATAAGTACTAAAATGTCAAAAGTTGGAGGACTTTTATTGCAATTAAAACGTAGTATAGATAATAAAAACTGTAGTGTGAATATAATTACTTTTTATATTGAGTATTGACTTATTTTTGCATCATTTTTTTATTGCATTAAAGTCCTCAATATTTATTTAATATCGTACTTATGTTTCTTAACAAATTTTTGAATAGAAATCATCGACAATAACAAAATGTGTCAACAATAATGATAAGTATTCGACAATAAGATAGAGTAATACATAAGTAATGTGAAAATGTTGAAAAGTTTTAATGCAATTAAAAAGCATACAAAAGTAACAATGTGAGGGGGAATATAACACAAAATAAATTGTTCCCTACACACCGCCATTTGCTGTCAGCACCAAAAATCCCTATATTGTCCATCTTCCTACTCTAACTGCTAATATCCCCTCTCTCTCCGCGTGTGCAGGAAAAGTGAAAAATTATATAATTCAAGGCCATACCACAGTTTCGAGAATCTGCACAAATTTTCTCTGTGCAAGAATTGAAAATATTTATGAGCATAATTTAGTTTCAAGAATTTAAACCCATTTTCAAGAAATAGAGCCTTGTGGGAATCAAACAATGTTCTGTTTAAAACCTCTGCTATTTTGCCTTGTAACTGCATTTCTGTTTTCTTCTTGCATACCCTTTTCATTTTCACTTGGAGAACAGGCTCTTCTTCACGCTACTTCAGGTACTCTACTTTGATATTTTCTTTTTCTTTTTTCTAAATATTTAAATGGTTTTAAATTTTTTGTTAATGATTTTCTGGGAATTTTTAGGTAATTATGGGGAGAAAAATAGTGGGATTGTAGTTTCTTGGGGAAGAACTGAAAGATTGCTTGCTGAATCCGGTGAGCCTGCAGTGAATTCAACTCTTGTGTTGGCTGCAAAGAGGACATATAGAAAAGATCCTCTAAATAATTTCGAGAAATACAGAGGAGGCTGGAATATTAGTGAACCCCATTACTGGGCTGTAAGTTCTTCATATTCTTCAACTTTTATTTGTAAAATATTAAATCTGCAGTTAGTTTTTATTTTTTGAGTAAATTCCCGGAGAAAGAATGAATTTCTGGGATTAGTTTAGGACTAATTCAGTTTATGCTCATTCCGAGTGCTTGTACTAGGAAAAACAGAGAAATCTTGTATGTATCTACAGTTCTACACATGTTTTTTTTTTTTTCTTTCTGAGAAATCCATTTAGTCGAGGTGAGTGTTATTAAGCCTACCCACGCGAGCTTGAATATGGATGTTTGGTATTATTCCCTACCTTAGTATATTAAATGGAATAATTGTTCTAGACGAGGGGGACGTATAGCCACCTTACCTGTAAGTATAAAAGGTTCTACACGCTTGTATGAAAGTATTATGCAGTACGCAAAAGATATATAGAAAAATATGAAATGGTAGAAATGGGATTGCAAAAATGAGGAGATAGAAACAGTTAGTGTAGAAATGTTGAGCTAGGACGAGTTGATGTCATAAGGGTATTGCGGAAATTATATCAGGATGTTTGGGCAAATCATGGTCGGGAATCATGTGGAAGTCTTCAAAGATAATTATCTTATCTGTCTTTGGTCACTGCTTAATTATATAATTGATTTTTTTCTTGATGTATAGCTGTATAGAGTCATATAAACAATACAGATTCTGGATAAAAATATTATGCAACTTTAGCTTTTATTTTATAATTGCTAACACTTTTGTGTTACTGTAATTTGTAACTTATAATATCTAATGAAATCTAAATTAGCAATTAAAAGAATTTTTATAAGGTACTCATTCCATTATCTCAGCATACTTCAAATTTGGGATAAAATTCAGCTGGAAGTCTTAATATTTTGGGATAAAAGAAATTGATGTTGTGTAAGGTCTATTCATGATACTGTTGGCTGAAATATAGAGATATGTTTGAGAAATTTTCGAAATTTTGAAGAATTTTGTTACTAAGATGAAGGATTTTGATTTTATCTAATCTGTCGAAGTTGCTATGTTCATGATTTCTGTGACTTGGGTTTTCCGGATGATTTTCTATGATTTGGGTTTACAATGATATATGAATCGGTATCCATGTTTCTAAGAGCCTTACAAATTTGAATGCTGTGGTAATTCCTTTGTTTGTATTTACTAATTTTTATCTTATAAATCACGTTCATGTCTAATATTTGGCTTCTAATGTCATTCAACAATACTTTTATTATCCAATTTCTTGTTCATCCAGTTTATTTATTTAAATTTTTTTTTTTTTTGCAGTCTGTGGCTTTTACTGCTGCTCCATTTTTTGTTATTGCGGCAGCCTGGTTTTTGATCTTTGCGTTATGTTTATTAATCATCTGTCTCCGCCACTGTTGCTGTCAAAAGGAGCCTTATGGCTATTCTCGAATTGCTTATGCGCTCTCTCTAATATTACTCATACTCTTCACTATCGCTGCAATGTACTCCTCTTTCTATATCTAGGGAAAATTGAATTATTGGTCCACAACCTATTGCCTTAATAGCAATTTGGTTTCTAACCTTCAAAAAGGAGCAAGTGGGTCCCCAACTCTTCATTGTAGTTGAACAATCAGTCCTTAATGACGGAAACAACCCAAACCTATGTTAAATCATCAAGTAACCCTCACATGTCCAACATCATGAAATTAGGTTTTACTTCCCAACATGGCCTGGTGCCCATAGATTTGAAGTGAGGTATATTTCCATGAGGGCCACGCGATAATTTAAGGAAAATTCGAATTGTTTCCGTCATTGTGCATTGATCTTGCAATTATAATGAAATGTTGGAGACTAACTTGCTACTAGGCAATAGGTTGGGGACCAATTGTGCAATTATTCACACACGCACATATGCATACGTGTGACATAAACACATGCACATGCGCTCTCATTGCATGCTTTTCCCCGTTCTGAAACTAATTTGGTGCATTCCACTTTCAGCATTGGATGTATTGTTTTGTACACTGGCCAGGGGAAATTTCATAGCAGCACAGCAAACACTTTGGAATATGTTGTATATCAGGCAAATACCACAGCCGAGAAACTTAGGAATGTATCTGAATATCTTTCTGCTGCTAAGAAGGTCGGAGTGAATCAAGTGTTTCTCCCTTCTAATGTCCAATCTGACATTGATCGGATTCAGACCAAGATAAACTCTTCTGCTAGTACCCTTTCCACTAAAACAGAAGATAACTCAAAGGACATCAAAAATCTAATCGACTCTGTGTAAGTTGATCACACTTACTGTTTATAATATATCTTTCTTGCGTTATGGAATTCCAAATTGATATTTAGCTTGTTAAAGTAATGTTCATGGCTCTTGCAGGAGATTGGCTCTAATCATACTGTCTGCCATTATGCTTATCTTGACATTTCTAGGATTTGGTAAAGCTATTTTTTATCATTTAAATCTGAGGAGAAAATAAGACTCTGTTTACAATTGTCTTGCGGCTGACCTTGTCTTTTGAATTTCTCTTTCAGTGTTTTCTCTTTTTGGCATGCAATTTATTGTATACATGTAAGTGAGATAGTCATTTACATGGTATTGAATACCCGTACCTTTTCTTCATTTCTTCCTCTAGTGATTCTAAACTATTCCTTTTCTTGTTGCAGCTTGGTGATCTTGGGATGGATTCTTGTCACGGGAACTTTTATATTGTGTGGCGTTTTTCTTCTCCTCCACAAGTATGATCTATTTTTAGGGGTTACATCTATTACTCGCAGTATTGTTTCTTACCATTTTCCTTTTGCTAGGTCAATTACTCTATAGCTTAGACTATTCATGCAATATGAGGAAAATGTTCTTCTTGTAAAAGCAATGAATAATGTTTGCTTGACTCGGATTATTTAAGTCGAACTCCTTGATTTTTTATACTTTCTTTTTCTACCAGCTGCTTACTAGTAAAATGTAGAAATTAGGCCCATGCAGGCTACAAATTAGTTTGAAGTGGGAATTTCCATTTTATATTTTGGTAGCTTCCCATTTCAATTGAATTTTGAGTATAAATGGAACTAGAAATTTTAAGTATAAATGGGATTACGATTTCTGTAAAATGTAGACAATTGATTTGAATATTAACTGACTGAAATTATTTACCCAAAAATTTCTCTTCCAAATCCTTAGTTCTTCGTCTCTCTCTTCTTTCTTTCTCCTGTTCTATGTCACCTTCTCAAACAGAGTCTACAACAACAGAAATACAAGCCTTTTTCAGGTTTCCAGAATTAAGCATTTGGGAAAAAAGGTTGTGGTTAATCCATAGAAGAGGCCGTCAGATGTAAAATACTAAATGTTTTCTGGTGGATGATATTGATCCGTGTCGTTTTAGTGACCTATTTATTTACTAAATGTATTCCTTCCTTTGTTTCTAAATAATTTGTAGTTGTTACCTCTTTTAAGTTGCTGCTTAGCGCATTCTGTTTCCATTGATTTAGAATTGGTTTAGAGTCGGTTTAGATTTCTTTTCTGGAATCTAACTGCTCGATTTTCATATTAGTGTGACTGCAGACACTTGTGTAGCAATGGATCAATGGGTCCAAAATCCAACGGCTCATACAGCTCTAGACGATATACTGCCATGCGTGGACAATTCTACGGCACAAGAAACGTTGATGAAAAGCAAGGAAGTCACTTCTCAACTTGCAAATATAATTAACTTCGTTGTCAATAATGTCTCCAATATCAATTTCCCCGAACGTTCCAACTCTCTACTACAATCAATCCGGCCCGCTTCTACCATCCCTTTGCAATCCATTTAATCCCGACCTGACTGATCGAGCATGTAAGCCCGGTGAAGTGGATTTGGAAAATGCAACACAGGTATTTAACAAATCCAAATTGAACTTGGCATATAGAAACCCTTGTGAACTAGAATTATAGAATTAACCCTTCTGTGCTTTTTACTAGTTGAAATATGCACATCAATGAAGTTTTCAATATTGAATTTTGAATATACTTTGAAAGATTCAAACCTTGTCTGCGAGCTGGCTGCATTAATATGTTTGAGCTACATTTTTTGTCATATGCGTTTATCCATTCTTAGTGGAGGTGAAGGATAAAATAACTGCATGATGTCTATTTTGAATAAGAGAACCGACTAACAAATTTGAAGCTGGGGACTTTCTTCTAAAGAATACATGAGTCCACAGTTGCCAAGGGTGGAAAAGGCTGTTAGACTGCGTGAAGCCAAATTGTACTTCACGCTCCCCTCAACTGTGGGACGTATTAGGTAGTCCACAAGTGTATTAGGTCACCCTAACATTTCTATCATATATAATTGATTTGAAGAGAGGATTGTTGTGTTGTGGTGTGGTGTGGTGTGGGGTGGGGTGGGGGATGCATTTGTGTTTAAACAAGACAGAGGTTTGCTAAACAAACCTTGTATTCTCCTTCGCTATAGCTTTCACGTTGAGGGTGAACTATTATAAATCTGTGTTTTTGCTTTGCACGTGTTTTATTTCATTTTGTTTATTATTACTCTCAAAGTTAGAGATTAAGGTTTATTCCATAACAAAAAAATGCTTAACTCATTTTATGCCATGCAGGTGTGGAAGAAGTATGTCTGTGATGTTTCACCAAATGGCACTTGTGTCACTACTGGTCGACTGACTCCGTCATTCTACAGTCAGATGGGCGCTGGTGTAAATGTGAGCTATGGCTTGTATAGATATGGTCCTTTCCTCGTTGATCTACAGGACTGCACTTTTGTGAGACAAACGTTCACAGACATAAGCAGGACTTATTGTCCAGGCCTGAGACGATACAGCAGTTGGATTTATGTCGGGCTAGTGCTGGTTGCTACTGCAGTTATGCTCTCGCTACTTTTCTGGGTAATCTACGGAAGAGAGAGAAAACACCGCGTTTATACAAAAGAGCATAAACCCAGGTTCTCTGGAGGTTATTGAGGTGATAAACCATAGACATACTTGAGAGGAAAACAGCATCGATATCTTTATTTTCGTATAAGGATATATTTCTAGGCTCCCCTGTTTTCTAGTTTCATACTTGGAGTTGTAAATTCTTGGTAGTTTGTAAAGCTTTTGTTAATAGACTATAAATTTTTTCTTAACTCTGCTAAATTTTTATCTGCACATTTTGACCAAGCACTAAATCTTGAGTGTGAATAGAATCCTTCGTGCCAACTGGGAATGGCTTAAGGAGAAAGAAAATGAAACAAAATATGACAGGTTATGAATACGGTCACATTGGAGCTCAGCAAATAGGCTTGGTTCCAGGTTTAGGAATGGGGTTTGATGCTTGTCTTGCTACATTGAACTAGCATAAACTGTTTGTGAGACGTTAATGCCTCCAACTAAGGTTTTGGCAATCTATGTGAGATGTTAAATGTGGAAATTGGGCTCAATACGCCATTTTTTCAAAAAAATTGAAAAATACTATTATTTTTAAAAATTTGAAAAATACGTTACTTTTTGTTCTAAAAGTGACAATTTCACTATTCATCAAATTTTATAAATAGTTGAAGTATCATGTATACAATTTAGTGTTAAATGATAAGTTTTATATTATATTATCATGTCATGACGTATACAAAAGCAAATCGCAGGAATGTCAATACTATTTTGAATAGAAAAATCAATATGTATGAATAAATTACATTTGTGTCACTTTTTGGCATAAAAGTGACATTGTGTCACTTTTTGTTCTAAAAGTGTAATTTTAGTATTCATCAAATTTCTTTAATGGTTGAAATATCATGTTATACAATTTAGTGTTAAATGATAAGTTTTACATTCTATTATATAATGTCAGACATATACAAAGGCAAAACGCATGAATGTCAACACTATTTTGAATAGAAAAATCAATATGTATGAATAAGTGATATTGTGTCACTTTTTATTATAAAAGTGAATCATTTTTTTTGTTATAAAAGTGACAATTTAGTATTCATCAAACTCATTTAATGGTTGAAATATCATGCATATAATTTAGTGTTAAATGATAAGTTTTACATTCCATTATAATGTCAGGACCTGTATAAAAGCAGAGTACATAAATTTCAACACTATTTTGATTAGAAAAACCAATATCTATGAATAAGTGACATTGTGTGTCTCTTTTTGTTTTAAAAGTGACAATTTCAATATTCATCAAACTCATTTAACAGTTGAAGTATCATGTATACAATTTAGTGTTAAATGATAAGTTTTACATTCTATTATAATGTCAGGACCTATACAAAAGTAAAGCGCAATAATGTCATCACTATTTTGAATAGAAAAATCAATGTGTATGAATAAGTGACATTGTATCACTTTTTGTTACAAAAGTGACATTGTGTCACTTTTTGTTCTAAAAGTGACAATTTCAATATTCAGCAAATTCAATTAATGGTTGAAGAATCATGTATACAATATAGTTTTAAATAATAATTTTTACATGCATTATAATGTCAGGACCTATACAAAAGCAAAGCGCATGTATATCAACACTATTTTTATAGAAAAACCAATATGTATGAATATGTGATACTTTACACATAAAAATAAAAAAAATCATAAATCTTGCAACTTTCTTGTGGCTTCTTCTTCAAATGTGCTGAAGTTTTACACGATCTTCGATTGTGTCCATACTTCTCACATCTAAACCATAATTCACAAAAAATATCAAGTTAAATCTAGAAATTAAATCAACTACAGAGAAGATTTTGAGTCAAATTTGTTATTTCACTTATATACATTGTAATGTCACTTTTTAATCAAAAAGTGACAGTGCATGTCACTTTCTTTTCAAAGTCTCGATTCATATTTAAGATAAAAACAATAAAAATAAACGATACATTAATGTTTGATCATCTTCAATAATTCATGTCACTCCATAATTCACAACAAATATCAAGTTAAATCCAAAAACTAAATCAACCACAGAGAAAATTTTGATTCAAATTTGTTATGTCACTTTTATACAATATTATGTCACTTTTCCATCCAAAACCTCGATTCATATTCAACACAAAAAAATGATAAATTAATACTTAATCATTTTCAATAATTCATGTCACTCCAAGATTCACAACAAATATAAAATTAAATCTAGAAATTAAATCAACCACAAAGAAGACTTTGATTCAAATTTGTTATGCCACTTGTATACATTGTTATATCACTTTTCTTTCCAAGGCCTCAATTCATATTTAAGACAAAAAAAAAAAAAAAAACAAATGATACATTCATATTTGATCATCCTTAATAATTCATGTCACTCTATAATTCACAAATATCAAATTAAATCCAGAAATTAAATAAATCACAGAAAAGATTTTGATTCAAATTTGTTATGTCATTTGTATACATTGTTATGTCACTTTTTAGGGTAAAATGCAGTTAGTGTTTCTAACATTTAACTTCATTTGTACTTGTATCCTATCTTGGCATCCATCACCTCAACTTTTTATATAATTAGCAGTCAATGCCCTTATGCCAATGCCCTTATATAGTTAGCAACCAATGCCCTTACATAAGAGCATTGACTGCTAATTATATAAAAGGTTGAGGTGATGATGCCAATAATTAAATATTGATGATACAAGTGCAATTGAAGTCAAAGATTGAGGACACTAGCTGCAATTTACTCCACTTTTTAAGCAAAAAATGACATAAAATATCACTTTTTAATCAAAAAGTGACAAAACGTGTCGCTTTTCTTCACAAAGCCTCAATTTATATTCAAGGAAAAAAAAAATAATACATTCATATTTGATTATCCTCAATAATTCATGTCACTCCATAATTCACAACAAATATCAAGTTAAATCCAGAAATTAAATCAAACACAGAGAAGATTTTGGTTCAAATTTGTTATGTCACTTTTAAGCAAAAAGTGACATAGCATGTCAATTTTTAATCAAAAAGTGACAGAGTATGTCACTTTTCTTTACAAAGCCTCGATTCATATTCAAGACAAAAAAAAGATACATTCATGTTTGATTATCCTCAATAATTCATGACACTCCATAATTCACAACAAATATCAAGTTAAATTTAGAAATCAAATCAAATCAAATACTGAGAAGATTTTGATTCAAATTTGTTGTGTCACTTGTATACATTGATATGTCACTTTTCTCTTCAAAGTCTCGATTTATATTCAAGATAAAAATAAAATAAAAATAATAATACATTCATTTTTTTTATCATCCTCAATAATTCATGTCACTCCATAATTCACAAAAAATATATAGTTAAATTCAAAAATTAATTCAACCACTGAGAAAATTTTGATTTAAATTTGTTACGTCACTTGAATACATTGTTTACGTCACTTGTACACATTGTTATGTCATTTTTAAGCAAAAACCTTTTCTTTAAAAAGCTTCGATTCACATTCAAGACAAAAAAAGATACATTCATGTTTGATCATCCTCAATAATCAATGTCACTCATAATTCACAACAAATATCAAGTTAAATCCAGAAATCAAATCAACCAATGAGAAGATTTTGATTCAAATTTGTTATATCATTTGTATACATTGACGTCACTTTTTAAGCAAAAAGTGACATAGCATGTCACTTTTCTTTCCAAAATCTTGATTCATATTCAAGACAAAAAAATGATACATTCATTTTTTATCATTCTCAATAATTCATGTCACTCCATAACTCACAAAAAATATCTAGTTAAATTCAGAAATTAAATCAACCACAGAATATTTTGATTCAAATTTGTTATGTCACTTGTATACATTGTTATGTTATTTTTCTTTACAAAGTCTCGATTCATGTACAAGACAAAAAAATAATCAATGTATTCATGTTTAATCATCCTCAATAATTCATGCTACTCCATAATTCACAACAATTATTAAGTTAAAATCCAGAAATTAAATCAAACACATAGAAGATTTTGATTCAAATTTGTTATGTCACTTATATACATTGTTATGTCATTTTTAAGCAAAAAGTGACATCGCATGCTATTTTTTAAGCAAAGAACCATATTCATATTCAAGACAAAAACAAAAAACGATACATTCATGTTTGATCATCCACAATATTTTATGTCATTCCATAATTCACAACAAATATCAAGTTAAATTTAGAAATGAAATCAAACATAGAGAAGATTTTGATTCAAATTTGTTAAGTCACTTGTATACATTGTTATGTCACTTTTTAAGTAAAGTGACAGAGCATGTCACTTTTCTTTACAAAGCATCGATTCATATTGAAGACAAAAAATTAAGATATTTCTTTACAAATATCAAATTAAATCAAACATAGAGAAGATTTTGATTCAATTTTGTTAAGTCACTTGTATACATTGTTATATCACTTTTTATGCAAAAAGTGACAGAACATGTCACTTTTCTTTACAAAGCATCGATTCATATTCAAGACAAAAAAATGATACATTCATGTTTGATCATACTAAATAATTCATGTCACTCCATAATTCACAACAAATATCAAGTTAGATCCATAAATTAAATCAACCACAGATAAGATTTTGATTTAAATTTGTTATGTCACTTGTACACATTATTATGTCACTTTTCTTTACAAAATATCAATTCATATTTAAGACAAAAAAAGGATACATTCATGTTTGAATAAAAAACTAACAAGGCATGTCAATTTTTTTTACAAAGTATCGATTCATATTTAAGACAAAACAAATATTAGAGATGGAAATGGACCGGGCCGACGGTAAAAAGATGGACCGGCCGGCCCGGGCCCGTCGAACAATGGACCCGATCCCAGACCGGGCCGTGAAATAAATCACGGACCGAGCCAAGCTTGGCCCGTGAATTCTGCGGACCGGCCCGTGGACCGTGGTCCGTGGTCCATTTGGGTTGGGACCAAATTGGTTCCCCAGCTAAAGCTGGGGACCAATTGTTTATGACAGTTGCAGTGCAACGGTCATATTTTTGACCGTTTGCAATTTGGTCCCCAATTTTTTTTTAAACGGCTATAATTTTTTTTTCCCTATAAATACCGCATAAATTATCTCTATTCTCTTCACAAATCTCTTAAGTCTCAACTTACAATCTTACATTCATACAACAATTCGAAAAAATTATATTGTGCAATTTATTGTTGAATTTCTAGATTTATAATCTTATTTTCTACATCCCTACAATTGTCCCATATACTTTCTAGTATTCTACATTCCACATTTTTTTTCTACTTCTACATTTCTACTATCTACAATTATTCATGGATCAATACAATTTTCAAAGAAGTGCTGAGTCTGTTGAAAATCAAATTCAATATGATTTTAGTGGTTTAAATAATGTTCAAATTCTAGAATTTGGTGATGATTTTGGGGTTGAGAACACTGGTCCAAGTTTCGATTTAGATAATATTGACGAAGAGTTAGAAACGACCAACACTACTCAATCGACTACTAAACGAAGAGCCGCAAAACAAAAGGCTCGGTGTTGGGATCATTTAAATAGAGTGCAGACCGGTGCATCTGCAAATGGGCAACCAATTTTCGAGGTAGTTTGTAAATATTGTAAACAACAGTTTGCATGGCAAAAGAGTGGTGGAACGAGCCATCTTAACCTACATTTTTCGAAGTGTATGCAAAAGCACGGAAGAGTTGATACCAACCAAGCACAACTACAGTTCGGATCTCCGGGTGGATCTACTAGTTCTTCTCCCAATCTTAACAATTGGGTTTATTCACAAGACTCTATGCACCGGGAATGGATGTGTCAGTTGGTGGCCAGTGGTGAGTTCCTGCTTAGCATAGTGGAAAGCCCTTATTTCACACGGTTTGTACAAAGGTATTTTCAACCAAGGTATTTACCCTTTGCTAGAAACACTCTTCATTCTGATACCATTCCTGCATATAATAAAAGAAAACAAAATATAAAAAATGATTTAAGTAAATATGCTAGTGTTGTATCATTCACTTCGGACTTATGGTCCGGTCTAAATCATAAAGGATATATTGCGGCTACTTTATATTATATTGATAAACTATGGATTATGCATAAAAAAAATAATTACTTTTAAAGTAATTGACTACCCTCATAATGGCATACACATTTTTAATTATTTAATGGTAATTATTAAAATATTTAATTGCGAATCTAGAATTTGCAGTATCACATTTGACAATGCTCCGCCTAACAATATTGTAATAAAAAAATTAATTGAAGAATTACATTCGATTTCGGTGGAATTTTGTTTCATGTTAGATGTGTATGCCATATTTTTAATTTAATTGTCCAAGATGGTTTAAAATATATAGGCCCACAATTAGAAAAAATTAGGTATGCCTTAAACTATATTATTGCTCCACCTTCTAGAAAACAAGTATTTGATGAATTGTGCGTAGAAAATTCTCTTCCAACTAAAACTATATGCACAGACATACGTAATAGGTGGAACTCTACTTATTTAATGCTTGAATCATGTGAAGGTTATGAACATTATGTAACTGCTTATTATAATAGCCGACATTTACACGATCCACAATACGATTTGCAACCATATGATTGGCAAATTGCATTTTATGTTCAAAAATTTTTAAAAGTATTTTACGACACCACAAATGCATATGGTGGTGTATACTACCCTACTAGTCTATTAGTTTTAAATTATTTTTATTTTATTGCAAAAAATTTTAATAAATATAAGACGTATGCAATTTTTTCTGATATTGTTGAAACAATGGAAATGAAGTTTAGAAAATATTGGGAAGACCTGCTTATGTTGTTCCCGTTAGCGTCAATTATGAACCCTAGAGTAAATTTACAAGGAACTAAACATACTATTTCCGAAACTTCAAATAATTTGAGTTACGATAATCTATTAATTTACGGTAATTTAGAAAAAATATTATGTGAAATGTACAAATTTTATACGAAAAAAATCGGTAGGAACGTTAGAAGACCTCCTGCACCAAACCATTCTTCTTCTTCAAATAACCATAATCCTAATGATTATTGGAGTTTCCTTATTTATAAGGGAACTCAAAATTCTAGTTTTTTCTTCTTCTTTGTTTTCCCGTCCCACAAATGTTGAAACTAATATTAGAGATATACCGTTAGAGTTATCTAGATATTTTGGTCACGACATGCTTAATTTGTTAAATGAAGATGAAATGAATAATTTTGATATACTTAGGCGGTGGAGACAAAACGAGCGTCAATACCCAATTGTTTCTATTATAGCACGTGATTTACTAACACCTCCGGTATCAACTATAGTATCGGAGTCTGTTTTTAGTACAGGTGGTAGGATTCTTAATGATTTGAGGTCAAGATTTAAACTAGACATATTAGAGAGTTTAATGTGTTTGAAAGATTGGGAAGATGCAGAACTTCGAATTCAAGATAAAGTAAGCCTGATATTGACCGAAGAGATGGACAAACTGAATACATAAAATGTAAGTATATTTATTATTTTGTATAAATTCATTTCATTTTTATTCATTTTAACTTGTAAGTTTTGATATTTAAATTTACAAAAAATTGTATATGTAACAACTTGTTCGTGTACAATTTTAACTTTGCCTACGCTAATAGTAGTCGGTCCCAAGCTCGGAAAAAGAGGGGTTTGAATTTAAAATTTTATCTTGACTTATTTCTTATTTTTTTTAAACTTGAAAAAAAAACATTATTGGGTCCGCGGACCACGGGCCAGTCCGGATCACTTTTTTTGGTATGAGGCTCTGCCCGTTACAATGGCCAAGCCGGACCTGTTGTGCCACGGGCCGAGCCGGCCCTAGCTCGGTCCATTGCCATCTCTAAAAAAGATACATTCATATTTGATCATACTCAATAATTCATGTCACTCCATAATTCACAACAAATATCAAGTTAAATCCAGAAATGAAATCAATCATATAGAAGATTTTGATTCAAATTTGTTAAGTCACTTTTCTTTACAAAGCATCAATTCATATTCAAGACAAAAAAAAAAATACATTCATATTTGATCATACTCAATAATTCATGTCATTCCATAATTCACAACAAATATCAAGTTAAACCCAGAAATTAAATCAACATCAGAGAAGATTTTGATTTAAATTTGTTAAGTCACTTGTATACATTGTTATGTCACTTTTTTATAGTGATATAACATGTTACTTTTTGATCAAAAAAGTGACAGAGCATGTTTTTTTTTACTAAGTATCGATTCATATTCAAGACAAAAAAAAAACGATACATTCATGTTTGATCGTACTCAATAATTCATGTTACTCCATAATTCACAACAAATATCAAGATAAATCTAGAAAATAAATCAACTACAGATAAGATTTTGATTTAAATTTGTTAAGTTACTTTGTATTTATTGTTATGTCACTTTTTAAGCAAAAAGTAACATAGCATGCTACTTTTTGATCAAAAAGTGACAAAGCATGTCATTTTTCTTTACAAAGCATCAATTCATATTCAAGACAAACAAAAACGATACATTCATGTTTGATCATATTCAATAATTCATGTCACTCCATAATTCATAACAAATATCAAGTTAAATTCAGAAATTAAAATAACCACATAGAATATTTTGATTTAAATTTGTTAAGTCACTTGTATATATTGTTATGTCACCTCTTTAAGCAAATAACCATATTCATATTGACATTTTTACAAACATATTATATGCATCCCTGTAATTGGTAATTGGTATTGACAAACATGTTTAGAAGACTTTACTCAATACTATTAATTTATAATGAAGTGAATGAAGAAAGATGTGTCTAGATTGAAATTGGAATATGAGATAATTTAACTCAAAATCATTTGTATGTATTTAATAAGTTTGTTATTGAATATCTCCAGCCAAAAACCAAAAAATTATCTAATTCAAATAGAAACTGTGAAGAAGAAATAAAATTTAGCATATTACATGAGTATTTTGGATTTTGAGTTCTGATTTTGTGTTGAATTGGAGAAGAAACAACTGGAAATTCATATCAATAATCTGAAAGAGATCCGTTTTATTATGAATTTCGATTTGATTATAGAATTGATTTATTTTTTATCGTATTACATACGGTTGTAATGTTTTAGGATGATTTTTCAAAACGCCTTCAATTTTATGGATATTTGTGTAATTTTCCCATTTTATTTTCTCTGATTAGAGTTGTCAAAATGAGTTGAGCAGTTCGACCCTGATTGGCCAAGGTCCAAACTAGGCCATGCTGTGGGCCGTCCTGTTCCTTGTGCTCGATGGTGTTGTGCCCAGGTCTATCGAAAAGTGAAAACTATTGAAATATATTATACTCAGGCCCGAAACGCCATAAAAACTAGGTTATGTTGAGTTTGGGGGTGATCACTGACTAGTCTGCCCCAAAATTGGGCCATGCCTACTGTTTACTTCAAAACTGGAGTTAAGCATATATTTTTGGTTAGTTTAGTTTGAGTTCAGATATGTTGTTCCAAATATATGACTTTTTAGCTATACTTCCAATAGAATTTTTATACATCATCAAATAAAGTAATTTAACAGCAAGTAAGAATGTATTAAATGTTGTCCATAATGATTCTCCATTCTATTTATTTGATAATGTGTAAAATTTTTATTAGGAGATATATATTGGGGACAACATATTTGAATTTGTTTAGTTTGAATGGAATGAAGTGGAATTTGACCACAATCTGCCCAAAAAGCACTGCTTAGAGCATGTCCGAGAGACTCTACATTTATAAAGAGTATTTATTGTATTTTAAAGAGTATTTATAAATTTAAAGAATAATTTTTTTGAAGTGCTCCAATAACATCTTTATTGTTAAAACTTTATTTTACTTATTCCAATAAGTATTTATTATTTTTTTCGTATATTTTATTTTGACTTGTTTCCCTCCTAATTAAAATATGATTTCGGTAGATCTGGGCACAACACCATTTTATGTTTAAAGATCATCTTAGAAACTGTTTTAAAACTTTTCTAAAAAAGCTCTAATTCAACTTTTACGAGAAATTGAACTTTATATTTAACAAATGTTTAAAATTAACAAAATTCTACACACTAATATATAAAAAAAATTTCAAACCCCAATTCGTCTTCATCTTAGTTGAACGTCCTTCCTTTCTCTCTTTAACTCTAAATTGTTATTATACGACTCACTTGAATAATAATTATTATTATGTTGTAATTACTTAATGAATGTGTAACGCCGCATTTTCACTTACATGATTTTTATATATTATAACGATACATGTCCTAATATTATATTTAATCTTCAATTAATAAATTATCATTTTTGTTGACTAACCATAGTTTTTGCAGTGGAATGTTCTGTGGACGCCCTAGACGATCGACATGCCTATTAATTTAAATTACAAGACACTTCTAATTTTATTTAAATTTGAATTAAAGTATATAATATTTTTTTTAATTAGTATTATGTGCCTATGTCATATTATATAGATTAATGAACCTAGACATAACTCTTCAACACATTCATTTCTTTCACATGAATTAAAATATAATTAAATTAATATATTATAGAGAGCATGAAATGGGGCCTCAAAAACGTGAATGAAACCAAATCTTTTCACAAAATTGGCATGATTGACTTTTAAATGGGCATCCTAAAATTGGAAACAAAAGACTCCTTTTTTTTAGCACTTGTCTTTATAAAAAAAATCACCATTCATTCATTTTCATTTTGGAAGCATTTCTCGGTGGTCACAGAAAGGTACACAATTTTAATATTATTTTATTGTTGAATTTATATTTCATTATTTAAAATCTTTGAGCTTTGTTAGTGAATTTATGGAATAGGAATATCATTCAAATACAAATATATACACAAGTTAATATATAGGTATATATGTGTTTATGATTTCAAGATCACACTTAAGGTACAAGAATCACTATATTATTAAATTATCAATTGATTGTGGGATTCATTATGAGGCCCATTTGTTTTGGATTGAAACTTATGGATCATTCCACGGCCCACCTGTTGCGACACGTGCCATTGATTAATTTTGGATTGAAACTTATTATCATTAAGTTGCCCGCCATTGATTAATATGTATACGTGTATGTATATTTATATATTATATATATGCAATTGTTAGAATTTATTTATTTTTGATTTCATAGCCTTTATTCATTTTTTTTAAATCTCATAAGTTATATGATAAAATTAGACTTAATGCATCATGTCTCTGTTTTTTTTTTGTTCTCATAAAGACAATGTATTAATTTAATAGCAATTCAACCAAGCTGCTAGGGATATATAAGTTGACAGTTAGCGCATTTCTTTTAAATTTCTAAGGGATTCTTGACACTTTGATTTAACACTTTGGTCTTAATGAATTAATAAACAAGTTTATTTTAATAGGATAATGGTATATATATGTTCATTTATTTCAAGAAACGAATCTTGTTTGGAATTTTAAATAAATAATAATGACCTAGGATTTTCGGCACGTTGACTTCGTGGGCAGTTCGGGACATCTCCATTTGCTACTTAAAACGTGAATAAATATCCAAGGTAAGTAAACTCTCCTAGTATTCATTTATAGAATGCTATGTTAATTGTCTAAATGTGTTATATTATTATCTGAACATATTATTTTGTAATCGCTTTATATGTTATTAATATTCATGTGACATATTCTTGCATGTGTGATTAAGTTAAATGCATCCATAAGCATGCATGAAGTAAAGTTGTCAATGGTAATATTGTAAAATGTATTTTATTCAAAAATGATATGTATCCCAAATTTTATAAATGAAATAGTGTTCGCCTATGCCATGAAAGGTGTGAGTGGGAAATGGGGTGTGGGGGACCGGCGTACCCGACGAATGATAATGTTGAATGTGGAATGTTTAATGTTTAATGTTTAACCGCTTTGCGGTACTACCGGTAGATGGAACGGGTTCCAAATAATAATGGCCCACTGCATACTGATTGGATAGGCGATACACAAAAGTGAGCTCACAATGTTAAAGTTTTTTAAATGATAAGGAAAGAAGGGATACATATTCTAGAAAACTACTTGAAACCAATGCATATCATAAGCATGCATCATGTGCATGAGGTTTACTTACTGGGCGTTAGCTCATCCCATATTCTCCACATTTCAGATGATGAGAGCTAAATGATTCGAGATGACTGCTTGGGGCGAGACGGACTCAGTACTGTTTAAATTAAAGTTTTATTTTTGTTATTATTTCAGAAATAAGATGCCTTAAGTCGATTAATGTTTTTGGAATACTATTCTTTTACTTATTTTAATTTAGTCGAACTATGAAATGTTCCGCAATTATTGTGTTTATTCAATAATGGATTTGGGCATAAAATTTATTATGCAAATTATTGTTTTTAATTAATATTGTTTAAAGCCATTGACAATTAGTTCGTATTTTCAAATAAAATAAAATAGAATGAATGTTTTAGCTATTTTTTCGCATTTATATCTTGTTATTTAATGGTAATTAAATGCTAACATTTCTAAATCTAGAGTTTCTAGACTTGGAGTGTTACAGAATGGATGTTCATTTTAGCTACCTTATTAAATTGATTTCAATGTTATAAATTTTTTATTTGATGTTAGTGTAAATCCTGCAAATGTCGATTTCGTGGACAAGTAATAAAAGTAGAGTATAGAATATCGTTCAACGAGGATTGAGAATTTAGTATGGATTCAATCAAAACTAACTTAATTCAAAAACACAAAATTTTTAATGGTTTGGAAGATTTGAACTAACTACTGTATCAATTTCTACGAAAGTAAAGTTAAAGTGTGTGAATTTTTAGAGAAAATTTAAAGAGATAATACTAGGATTCTGATTCCACCATTATAATGCATTTTAGTTCTTAAATTCCCGTGATTAAATTAATTCATGCTTATGGTGACAATCAAGATTCCTAATTTATCTCACAATCTCTTTCAAGTAGGGTTAAATATATTTCTACGCATGAATTTCCTATATCTCTATTAAACTTGCAAAATGTAAAAATGCAATCAATACTAGAACATTCAATCAAGGATTGCACAAAGTATATGGATACATATCTATCCCTTATCTGACTCTACATTGTTTGATAAAAGCGTGCTTAAACCTATATTAAACATCTCGAAAATAATACAATTTACAAATACGTTTAGAAGGTAATTAATTATTCAAACACGATAATTACTTAGCAAACAATAAACCAAACATGAACTAAAAAAAAAACGAGAATTCTTGAATTAAAATTTCAAACTGATAGTCACCATAGTGAAAATGGGTTAGTCTAGCATCTTTGAATCACATAAACATTTAAATAATTGGGAGTACATCACTTAAATTCTATGAGTACGAAATAAAATAGAAGAATAATTTTACAATTGAATGTCTTCGACAAGTTTTAGAACAATCTTCTTTTTCTTCTTACTTGGGAAACAAGTGTAATCTCCCCAAGAGAATTATGTTTGTCTCTCCTCTTGATGTTTTCTTCCTCCCAAAATTTTGTTTTTATGATATACAAGAGTCTGGGTATATATGTATCAATCTAGGGTTCAGAATTCGTGTTTTTAGTTGCCAAACAAGCCCAAAACTTACCAAAATAAGAAATTATGTGCACATATACTAGGTTTGTAGTTTTAACAGCCTTCCTACTCGCTTAAGCGGACAAAATGTGTGAAATTTCGCCCAATGTCCACTCGACCGAGGTCAGGTCCACTCGAGTGTACATATCACCTAGATTTTTGTGATTAAAGGATCACTCAAGCATGCTTCACCTCCGCTTGAGCGAGCAGAGGGTCCTTCTTCTTTTCCATGGCTTTCATGCTCGACAGGACCTCTAATCCTTCAATGCATTTTTTTTTTTGGATCTTCTAAACTCTTCATTCAACATCTAAATCCCGACTCTCCATCCCCAACTTTCACATCGTTCAAGTACACGCCAATCTTCTATATTTTCTTCATTTTTGTCTCCAATACTCTCCAAGCTCAGGTGTGATCCTAAACACAAAAAAGAGAAGAAAATCAATAGAATATTAACTCCAAATACTCAAAACACTATACAAAAGTCTTCATAAAAAATGTCGAAATAAGTGTATAAAATCATTTGAGGACCACTGCCTATGGCTTTTTTGTTCTAACTCTGCCCACATCCACGAACATGGTCACCAACAGGTGAATTGTTATAGATGATATACACTTGTGATTAAAATATATGTTATATTTTGTTATGATCAAAGGTTTAGATTTTTGATGAATTTTCTTGATTACAATGCTTTTATACTACTAATTTTCGGTATACATTTTGCAATTTGTTGTGTGTGCTTGTGAGAAGTGACAAATATATGTTTGTGTGTCAAATGATATAATATAAATTATACACTATGATTTGATTTTAAATAGTATAGTATATACTAAAATAATGATTCCATTATAATTTAATTAAAATATTAATTTTGATAGATATTATAGGATAGTTATGGAAGAAAAAATTATGAGATATTATAGGATAGTTAATCTTTAGTCAAATAAATAAGTAATTTATACAAAAACACTTTTAAAGGCCGCCAAACAATTAACAATTTTTCAATAACAACAATTTTTGAAAACAATCTATTACTAAAAATTCTACTAATAGAAAATATGCTCGTAACAGATAGTACCATACAAACCTAATACTACGAAAAATAAAAATATCAAATACAAGACAACACCGCCTAGACAGTATAACTCGATGGTAGCGAGCATCAAAGTATTTACCAAGCGAGGCGGATTTAGAGAGATGGTCATGTCCTAGAAAAAATCATTTTTCATAGTGTAAAAAAAAAATTTGGTATAAAAATTATTTTTTTAGTAACAGTCCAATCTTAAAATGTAATTTTTTTTTTTTTGCCAGTAAGAGTCTAATCCCCAAAAATTCTTAGTACTGCCCATGAATCAACCACTATAAGCACTATAAGCACTACAAGGCATAAGCTTGATCCACTCATTCAAGCACTATAAGCACTACAACGCATAAGCTTGATCCACTCATTCAAGCACTATAATAAATTCATATGTTCCCTCCAACAAGTTTGACTATGTGCCTACAAATAAGAGGTCACATGTATCAAAAATGTGTCTTTTTCTTATTCATTAATATACAATGAGACACTTATCTTTCTCTCGTCCATAAGCATTATAACATTGGGGATAACGAAAAAAATAAAGAACCCCACCCCCCTTTCAGATCATTGAAAAGACATATAGTGATTATTCGATTTCTATTAAAATGAATTTTTTGTTTTTTATTTTTTAATTTTTAGAGAAAAATGACAAAAATATCCATTTTTTCTAGTCAAATATTACGACTATTTTAGAAAGCAAAAGAACATTTTGATCATTTTTTTCCAAAAGTCAAAAAATGGTAAACAAAAAACCCATTTTAATGAAATAAAACAAGCACATAAATTCACTTTCGATGATATCCTAATTATCTTCAAGTTTCATCATCTACGAACACGGGTCTATAAATATGACATGCTCTCTAACTTAGTAATTATTGTAATAAAAAATCAAATAGCTTCATAATCTTCTATTAATAAATATAAATTATTAGTCATTTTATCTTTCATGAATAAGTAATTTTTTTATGTAAAAAAAAAAAAAAAATTCTTTGTAAACGGTTTTTTTTTTTTTTTTTAAACACATTTTTTCTTGTCTTTACAGAGTTCAGATAAATTTGCATGCCACTTGTATTTCTTGTTGGCATCAAAATAATTTTCATTTAAAGAAATCTAATAATTGAGCCATTAATATTATCAATTGTGAAGGGTAGACATTAAAATACAGCTAAGCACTTTGTTGATGACAACAAATTATTTTGTGATTTTATAATCCTAAGTCGGCTTAATTGCTCATTAATTTTAAACTAAAAGTCGTATGTATGACACCTACAATTATTGTAGTATTAAAATACCCAAAATCAATATAAAGTAGGATTGAAATAGGAGTAAGATACAATACGTTTGACTTTTTACAATGCTAGATTGAACGGTCAATATACAAAATTTAACTTATTCGATTGTATTTAATAATGTCAAATTCAAGGTACTAAATATATAAAGTACATATTTTATACGTAATATTAAATATGAATAAACAATATAATTAAACATATTTTAATTTTTTTTTAAATATTAATATTGTTTAATTTTATCCGATTCCCTACTAATAAATCGCAAGTACTATATTAATTTAAGCAAGTTGGTATAACGTGCCTAATTATTGAATAGGTTTTGCTTGTTGACTCAGCCACGAGTATTTAAAGTTGAGCAGATAGGATGAACCAATATTATTAATGGGAATTTTCAAATTCATCCAAAAGTAAACAGTTGATTTGAAATATAATAATTATGGATAATATTTGTAAATATATCATTTTTAGATATAAAATTTTAAATATATCTTTTTTTGTAGAAATGATATTTTTTTTGTGTGGTTAAGATTTAACGGTAGTTGACAGTCATACAATAGTTTCTAAAATCAAGTATCAGTCTAAAAATCGACATATCAGCACAAAAAATCGACAATTGATTTTTTTTTGTTAAAGAAAATAGAGATATTAGTCTGAAAAATAGACAATTTAATTTTTTTGGTGGTACGATGATATGCACAAATTTATATCATTTAGTCTAGACATTTATTTAATTTCAATTTTTAATTACTGAATACTAATTGGAACTGAACATCGAAAAAAGCTTTTGTCTCATAATAAATATTTCAATATCAAAAATTTTGTGAATATCGACAAAAAAAATTTCAACATCGACCAAATAATATCTATGTCAACATATTTTTTGTCGACGTCCACAATTTCTATCCATTTGTTGATGATATCGACAAAATAGACACAGACTTGATAAGCACCAATTATTGTCATTTTGTCGATATAAAAATGGGGACAAATGACCACATAAACAAAATGGGAGGTCATTTTGTCGATATATTTTTTTCGATGATATCAACAAAATGTTCGTCCATTTTGTCAAGAAGACGAGTTTTGTGTTCATTTTTTTGTTTGTTATCGACCAAATTTAACCAATTTTATTATCCGACAACAAATATATCAATAAATTAGATCGAAAAAATTTGTAAATTAAACTCAATATCTAATACAATCATCTAATATACAAATTAAATAAAAAAAAATTGTTCAACAACATAAAATATATCAATAAAAAAAACAAAAAAAATATAGAGTATATCAAATTTAAGTTTTATGTAATCTACAACAATAATCCACTAATTTTCTCAATTTTTAATAGTTTAATAGTTTATAACCGATTTCAAAATTTTAAAATCGGCCGACCTCTTCAAATGCTCAAAAACTAATGATAGATCCGACAAATGTATTTGAATATGGGATAAGAATAAGATAATCCAGCCACAAAATGAATAAAGGAGAGTGAAAAATGGAGCTTAGGATGGCGGCAATGTTAAAAGAAAGGATATATAATGTTTAAGTTAGAGAAAGAAAATGTGAGCGTAAAAAGATAAGAAAATAGATATAATAGATATTTAATTGATAATCTATAGGTAATTTTATCTAAATTTTTAAAATTTGGTCAACTCATCAAATGTTATAAAAAATAGGCATATTTCAAAATATACTTATAAAAAATTAGGTAGTTTGTCAAATTCTCTTTAATATTAATGCCAAATTGAACGAATCGGTATTAAATTATATATTTTAGCACCTTTTATGGATCTTGTTGCTAAAAAAATCGAGTATTTTATATTTAACAACTCCTAATAATTTTTCATGTCTATAAAATTTATTGTAATATGTCATGTTTGGACATAATTTTGTGTAGGATCTTTTTTTCATTGTGGAAGATAAAAGTAGATTTGTGTTCTCCTTCGCGTGAACATCGAAATCATCTATTTACTTGGCAAAATTGTACTCGGGTTAACGAGAAATTGAAGATCAAAGTGGAGTTGAAAAAAAAAATAAGTGGGTTATCCCACATTGGAAAAATGATGAAAAGTTGATTAGTATTTAAATAGCTATAGTTTACAAAGATGTAATATTGTGTAGCATAGAGACTATTTCTTGCGTGCGCTCGTAAGGGGCTACAAATCACAGATCGATTTACACATTGAACTCATGTGCGAGTGCAACCTGTGTACGCTAATGTCGAATCGAAATTGGCTCCTTAGAGGAGTTCACGTTTTGTCATTAATTTCTCCATTTTATTTTTCTGATTTATTTCTAGACCTTCAAATTTAATGTTGTGTTAATTCTGTAACACCTGAAACTTACTTGTTTATAGAGGGATTGAAAGGTCCTGGGAGCTTTTATAAACATGTCTTAATTTTCACAATCAAACACACAATTTTTAATCTGTTCTTTTTGTTTCCAGTCCAGAAAATTCCAGGTTCTTTGCAATCCGATTTTTTCTTGTACGTCTATTGTTTGGTGATTTTATTCAAGCCCCAGTTCAGTTTGTCAGATCATAAGTTTTGTGCTAAACTTACTGCTACTTCCACTGTTGTATCCTAGGAGACAAATGCCCAAGAATCCTTGATGAAACGAATCTATTTTAAGGACACTGTGAATACACAGGCTTCAAATTAATCTGTTATCTCTTTAATTTAAATTTCAATATTCTGTAGTTGCTTTACTATTTTTCAATTAAATTAATAAATAAATTATTATTTATTATTTTTGTAGATTTTCGGATAACATATTCTTCTAGCAATAACATTTCACAACAAAATTATCTTCACCGTAAGGTCCCAAACAAGATTGTAAGCGTAAAATAGAGCAAAAAGCAGAAAAAGAACACAAGAGGCTTTTTCACCACTAAGGGGTCCGGATGTTCACGTGTTCTAAACGCTAGTCACCCGTTGAGCATCTACCAAAGTAGATATAGCTCTTGCACTAAAGAATACCACGATTCACGGTTCGATTCTGATTACAAATCATACAAACCATCATGATTCTTCGTTCACACAATTGTGAACAAACCTCACTCGATAATCCTCACAAAATCACTCAGATTTTGTACACAAAGTGAAAGAAAATAAGAAGGAGATGAAGTTCTAATCTACGAAAAAACACAAGAATTCAAAGGAAGGCGATCGCCTTTTCTCTCTGGTTTTTTCTCTCTCGGATACTTCCAAAAGAAGAAAACAGAATGAATATAAGGGACCTTTTCATCTAACCCTTGATCCAACGGTAATCCATCGACCACATGTCACCATCTCGAAATTAAAAGCCCATTTGCATAAGGGGCTCATGCAGAGGATGAGTATTGGGCCCCAATCAACCTAATGATCCTTTAAGTAAATGAAACGATGGTCCGAAACTTAAGCCCATTCTCGAGGCGATTTCTCAACAAACTCCATCTTCTTTGAAGAGATGGCTGAACTATTAGTGTAGTATCCTTAGTGCATTAAGCTGTATCAATTTTGATTTCATTTGCTCAAATGTACCTAAAAAATAAAAATGAAATCAGTTGCCAAATTTAAACAAATTAAAACAGAAAAATAGAAAAGAAATTCATTACCTTTAAAACTCAACATCAGAGATATTCAAGATATTTAAACAATTCTTGAATTTATTCAAAGGAAGAATTTTCGTACCAATATCTGAAGGATTGAATTGAGTAGGAATTTTGATCAAATCTACTATATTCTTCTCAACCATATCTCTTACAAAATGGAACTTAATGTCCACATGCTTTGTTCTATCATGATATACTGGATTCTTACTTAGATGGATAGCACTTTGATTATCAGTATATAACCTGATTGTTTCATTTCTGAAACCAATCTCACCAAGAAGACCTCTTAGCCAAAGTCCTTCTTTTACAGCATCACAGGCAGCAATGTATTCTGCCTCTGTAAAAGAAAGTGCTACAACCTTTTGCAGTTGGGATTTCCAACTTATACAACCATCACAAAGAGTAAACACATAAGAGGAAGTGGATCTTCTTTTATCCAAATCACCTGCAAAGTCAGAATCAGTATATCCCTTTAAGATTACTCCTTCATTATTTCTACTGAATTTTAAACTCAGATTACCTGAACCTTTTAAGTATCTTAGTATCCATTTCATAGCAATCCAGTGTGTTTCACCCGGATTAGCCATAAATTTACTTAAGATACTTAGAGCATGAAACCAAATCAGTGCTGGTACAAACCATAAGATACATGATAGAGCCAACTGTATTAGCATAAGGTACTAAGCTCATTCTATCAATTTCTTCTTACATTTTGGGTGATTGCTTATTAGAAAGTTTAAAATGATTTGCTAAAGGTAATGAAACAGGTTTAGCATCATTCATAGAAAATTTTTCCAAAATTTTCAAACATAAGAAGGTCGAAAAAGGTAAAGTGTATTGTTTACCCTATCTCTTTTGATTTCCATTCTTAAAATCCTTTTAGCTTCTCCTAGGTCTTTCATTTCAAACTCAGTTTTCAGCTTTTCTTTAATAAGATCAATTTCTTTCCTATCATGACAAGCTAATAGCATATCATCCACATATAAAAGCAAAAACACAGAGTTATTATCATGAAGGCTTTTATAAAAGAAACAGGGATCAAAATTACTCTTATTAAAGCCCGAGTTTTGAATATAAGAATTGAACTTTATATACCGGCGCCTAGGAGCACCTTAAGGCCATACAAGGATTTTTTAACGAGCAAACTTTTTCAATTTTAGATTTCAACTCAAAGCCTTTTGGTTGAGACATGTAAATGACTTCATCAAGTTCACCATTCAAGAAAGCGGTTTTAACATCTAAGCGATCCAAATCCCAATTAAATTGAGCAGTTAAAGCAAGAAGAACTCGATAGAGGTATATTTAGCAACAGGAGAAAAATTTCATTAAAGTCAATCCCTTCCCTTTGGGTGAAACTCTTAGCCACTAACCTTGCTTTATACCTTACTCTATCTCGAGGCACTCTCTCATTCTTTAATCTTATAGATCCATTTACAATCTATAACCTTTTGGTCCTTTGGTTTATTGACTAAGGTCCAGTATTGTTTTAATAAAGAATTCATTTCATCTTGCATTGCATCAAGCCAGAACTTTGAATTCTTTCCGGTCACTGCTTCTTCATAAGAGTTTGGTTCAGAACTAATCAGATCTAAAGCAGTAAAGAAGGTTACAAAATCTTCATTACTCACTCTAGATGAAGGAAATCTCACCCTTCTTTCTCTATCTCTTACAAGTTGATAATCATTTAGGTTAGATTCTTGTACTTGATCCTGATTGTCATTTGTATCATCTTCAGACTGATTTAGATCGGTGAATGGTCTCCACCTCGATGTGAGGTTCAAGAATAGTTTCATCGATATTTTGAGGATTCAAATCTATCGTTTGATAACACTATCCTTTTCGGTATATGAGAATTCCCTTTCTTCAAGCAGGCATTTCATTCTCATTAAAAATCACATTTCTACTAATTATGACTTTATAACCCCTTTGTCTTTAACCCACATGCATGTACCATTTTGTTTCTTCTCCATATCCCGAAAAACACATTTAATGGATCTAGGTTCTAGCTTACCCTCATTTTGATGAGAGAAGGCAACACACCCAAAGGTCTTAAGCGCTTGAGTAATCGGTGGGACTATTGGACGGATCATTTCGAGAGTTTTAAAACCAATGGCACTTGAGGGACTTCTATTTATCAAATAGGTAGCGAGTTTTTAGGCTTCCCCCAAAGGATTTAGACAAACACGAGCTTAAAAGCATGCATCGACCTTGTTTAACAAGGTTACATTCATTCTTTCTGCCACTCCATTTCTTTGAGGAGTATATGTCACCATTACGTGCTTGAGAATACCACAATCTTCTGAGAAAAGATCAAAGTCATAATTGCGAAATTTCAAACCATTGTCGGTTAAAGAACTTTAATCTTCTTATTTATCCGGTTTTCAATTAAAGTTTTCCGTGTTTTGAAATTTTGAAAAGTATCGATTTTGATTTTAAAAGAAAGGTCCACAGGTTTCCTTGAAAAATCATCTATTATCAAAAATAGAATCTATACCCACTAAGAGTACCCCCAAAGATCGACATGCAAATATTCTAAAATAGAAGTAGACTTGTGAGTTCCAATCATGAAAGGCAATTTACATTGTTTACCTAACATACATTCATCACAGAAGTCCAGTTTTTCTATACTATCTTTTCCAAAAGCTCCTTCATTCTTCAAAATTTGAAGACCTTTATTGCCTATGTGTCCTAATCTTTTGTGCCACATTAAAGATTTACTGGTTTCAGAACTGATGACAGAGGCTGAAGTAGCTATTTGGGGCTTAGCCTGTATAACATAGATACCATTAGTCTTAGGTGAAGATAGGATTTCTATGGTATTAAGGAAGAACTTAACAGTTCCATTGTGTATCCTAATATCATAATCAGCATCTAATTCTCCCAGGGAGATTAGATTCCTTTTCAGGTCAGGGACAAATCTAATCCTATTTAAAATCAGAATATAACTGTTATTTAGAAGCAAAGTAATTTTACCAATTCCTTTGATCTTACAGCTCATATCATTTCCCATTTGGACCTGACCTTCACTGATTTCAACAAAATCAGTAAACAATCTTTAATTGGACACATATGGAAGGTGCATCCAGAATCAAGAATCCAATCATCTATACCCTTACTAGTTGAGGCAACCAAGACTACCCCATTCATTTCACCATTGTTATCACGGGCTAAGGCAATGACCCCGTTTGGAGAGGGCTTTTCTTTCATATCGACATCTTTTAAAACAATCTTTGATCATATGGCGGTTTTTCCCACATGAATAGCACTTCTTTCCTTTTCCTTTACTCCTATTCTTCATCTTATTCTTATCTCTAGATTTATCGGAAGAGTTTTTAGCCTTTTTCTGAAAATTGGAGGTAGGAGTGCTATGGTTCTTACTTCCTGGTTTTTCTCTCACAAACAACCCCTCACCACTATTATTTTCTCTCAGATCTTCTCTCAACTCAAGATCTTTATTTCTTAAAGCGAAATAACTATATCCATGATTAAGTCTCACCTCTCATATTCTAAGGCATTCCTAATATCTCTATATTTATCACCTAGAGAGTTAAGAAGGGCAACAACTTGCGATCATCAGATAAAATTTCATCACAATTTGCCAGATTTTGAATCAATTTAGTAAATTTATCAATATTTTCCTCTAAAGATGAGGAAGTATCAAATCTGAAATTGTAAAACAGTCTTAACAGATAGCATTTGTTTGGCATTGTTTTTATCAGATATAAGTCTTCCAACTTTTTCCATAAAGAATCGACAGTGATTGTTTCACCCACCTTTCTAATCACACTATCTGATAAATGCAGAAAAATTGAACTCCAAGCAATTTCATCAAGTTCTTTTCTTCTATAAGGATTGATTTCTGCTGCCCAAGAGCAATCAAGAGCAGCAGCACATCTTTGTTGTAATAAGAGGGCTCTCATTTTCTGGCGCCAGAGACTAAAATCTCCAGTTCCATTCCATAACTCAACTTCAAATTTATGAGAGGTAGACATTTTAAAAAAAAAAATTTACAACAAGATTGTAATCAGTTTACAAAGCAACTTAAAGAAGAACACAATCCCAAACTAAAGCAAAAAATAGTTTTATTTCACAATAATTTCAGATAAGATCACACCACACAGTAGATGAGGTCTAAGGGGTGAAAAACCCACGTTGGGCCAAAGTTCCCTCGATTCCCGGATCCTCGCGGAGATCTTGGACAAAGGTAAACTTTGACAGGGTTTTATCACCTTAATGACCTCCCAGTCACACGCATGCAATAAGAGCTAGATATAGAGAGAACAGAGGTTACCAGATCGAAACCCTAGGTTTCTGATAATGAAGCAATATATGAAGAAATTAGGAAAGACTGTTAGGCGAAGTACCAAAATATCACCAGAAACAAGGTTGAGTCACTAAGAATCACCAGGGGAAGTGATTTTACAAAGATCACTACAAGATCAAGATCGAAGAGAGGTTAGAACATAAAGATTCAGTAAACAAGATTCTTTCTTCTGAATCTTTGACAAACCATAACAGATCTTTATTTTCACAAAAACGTTTCCAGAACTTAAAGAAAACTTTCAAGATCTATGGTTTTATCAAAGCTTTGATACCACTGTAAGGTCCCAAACAAGATTGTAAACGTAAAATAGAGCAAAAAGCGGTAAAGAACACAAGAGGCTTTTTTCACCCACTAAAGAAGTGCGGATGTTCACGTGTTCTAAACGCTAGTCACCCGTTGAGCATCTACCAAAGTAGATATAGCTCTTGCACTAAAGAATACCACGGTTCACGGTTCGATTCTGATTACGAAAATCATACAAACCATCACGATTCTTTGTTCACACATTGTGAACAAACCTCCTCGATAATCCTCACAAAATCACTCAGATTTTGTACACAAAATGAAAGAAAATAAGAAGGAGATGAAGTTCTAATCTACGAAAAACACAAGAATTCAAAGGAAGGCCGATCGCCTTTTTCTCCGGTTTTCTCTCTCTCTCTGGATACTTCCGGAAGAAAGCAGAAATGAATATAAGGGACCTTTTCATCTAACCCTTGATCCAACGGTAATCCATCGACCACATGTCACCATCCGAAATTAAAGCCCATTTGCATAAGGGGCTCGCAGAGAGATAGTATTGGGCATAATCAACCCAGGTATGATCCTTTAAGTAAATGAAACGATGGTCCGAGCTTAAGCCCATTCTCGAGGCGATTTCTCAACAACTGAGTTAAAAAAAAAAAAAAAATTTATCTTCATTTGTAATGTGCATTGTAGATTATAGTGCATCATTGAAGAGAGAGTAATAGGCATTATGCTATTGACTTTCTCCGGTTCGATAATCATTTTTTTTTGGGTACATCAGAAAAGAAACAACACTAATTTGAACTTCTAACAAAAGCTATGTCAACCATATTGCAAGAAGCAAAAATTTTATAAATTTTGATGGATTCTTCAAAACCAACTAAATTTTTCTTTATATTTTCACATCGATAAGGTGATCTGCACAACCATTTCCTTGTTTTGATGTGTGATTATCTCCACATTAAGTCTTTTGGGTAAAAAACGACAATTTTCAAGCAAGGTTCTGTATGAATTTTCGATTATATCCGCATCTTTCAATAAATATACATTTTCTATGGAATATGTTTCTAGCACAACTTTTGGGATATTTCTGTCTTTGATAAGCATCAAGTCTTGAAATATTTGTCAAAAGTTTAATTGTTAAGTTCGATGCTTGTCTAATATTTCACATAATAGAATGTGATACGATGAGATGGAAATAAAATACAGAAGTTTGAATTTTTTTTATTAGGTGGGTTCAAAGAAAAGAAGGATTTTGAGTGAATTCAACGTTGCATGACTAGTAATGTTTCGATCTTCCTTCTTTCAGGACCTAACTTAAAGAGAATTCAAACTATAAACATTGGTGTTCACTCAATTAGTCAAAATGGGATTGGGGGGGCTCACAGTACCATTGGAAAAGCGGCATGTACGGAACATTTCTAGTGACGAATCATCTTAAGAGTGAATGTTTGACAAAATTTAAATTATAATTCCAGTATTACTGAACATGCACGATGAAAAAGTTTAAAAGAATAAAATATAAAACTTCTAAGACAATTGAAAAGTCAAACAACAATTCATTTTGAGATGAAAAACTTCATTTAAATATATTTTTTCTTTAAAAAGTATTCTTACTTTATGAAATATTCACTTTTCCATGAAAAAGTAGAAAAAAGTAATTTATTTAAATAATTTTTTCTTGTGACAATTTCAAGAATGTTGTTAACTTTGCAAGCAATAGAAACAGAATAAATTAAAATTGAAATCCAACAACTTGTTTACTTGCAAGATTGAAGTCAAACATATATAGTTGGCTATTTCTATCTACACTATTCTAAGTGTCAGCATACCATCATGAGCGGATTCAAATGGGAGCTAATTTTTTATTATTTTTTTTGGGTCGAACCAATATAAAAAAAAAGTAAAATTTTCATACTAAAAGAAAGAAGTTTTTTTACCAATGAAGACTCGGGCAATACAAGAGAACTGTATCCACCCCTGCATACCATCATGAGCAGAATCAAATGGGAGCTAATTTTTTTTTGGGTCGAACTAAATTTTTTTTCTTATACTAAAAGAAGTTTTTTGACCAATGAAGACTCGGGCAATACAAAAGAACTATATCCACCCCTGCATACCATAGGTTCTGCCTATAAAAGTGGATGCAAATGATATATAGAACATGCAGCACTTCATTTTGATGGTGAAGGCAATGAATTTATTCATGGTGGATTTTGTATATGATAGTAATATGCTTACAAATAGAATGACATGATAATGTCCTCATGCATGCAATGATGCAAACTGCTAAATCAACTGATCATCAAAGTGTGTTGATACAATAAGACTTGAATTTGTATTGTAATTCACATAAAATATAAAGTTGGATCTGTCTGTTAAATATTGTGTATAAGTGAATTTGTTTGCCAAATATAAAAAAGAAATTGATAGATAACCTCTTTAATTATTTTATATATAGAAATCTAGTATATTTTAGTTTGTGAGATGTTTTGGTGAGAGAGTTGGACCTAATGTACTTACTTTATGAATTTTTATTTATTTTTTATTTATTTGGATCTCTTAGTATGTATTTCGTTGGGCGTAATTGCAACTTAGGAGTAAGAATAGAGTGTAATTGTAACTATTCATTATATAACAAATTTTATTTATTTTTGTCTTTTGTAGCATGTGTTTCTTTTTTATTTTAAAGTTTTTTTTACGTAAATTCTTATTCGTAAGAAATTATTATGTACTTATATTTTCTTGTTCTTCTTGATATTTCTTAAATGAGGATTGTGGAAGTGAAAATGAAAATATATTTGAACTCCCAACACTAAGAGCATCTCCAATATAATCGTAAAGTGCAAAAAAAAAATTCTATCACGTAAACAAAATAGACAGTGTCTAATTTTTTTTTTATCTCCAATGCAAATTGTTGTGTACTCGGTCAAGTTGATGTGGCACGAATTAATAAAAATAGATAATGTCTAATACTTT
Organism: Forsythia suspensa; assembly: GCA_023638005.1. Classification (NCBI taxonomy): domain Eukaryota; kingdom Viridiplantae; phylum Streptophyta; class Magnoliopsida; order Lamiales; family Oleaceae; genus Forsythia; species Forsythia suspensa. The sequence continues at coordinate 27,863,501 of CM042674.1, read as the reverse complement.
GTTAGAGCATCTCGAATGCATTCTGGATTGCTATAGTATCTAGGTAGCACAAATATTGAAAAACTTTCGATCTATGTAGTATTGATGTCTAATTAGTAATTAATAGACATTCAAGAACAAATTTGGTCTCCAATATATTCTATAGATTGCTATTTTATGAAAATAAATACTAAATAATAATTAAATATGTATAAGAAATTTAAATCTATATAGAAAATTTAAATATTGCTGAGTCAGTATATCTAACGAAACGTCTGAAACTAGATGAAGTATTAGATATTGTCTATTTTTTTCTTGCCATGATAGTTTGACTAAGTGTTTGACAACTTGCATTGGAGTTTGGAAATAATTTTTTTTAGAAATTGTCTATTTTACTTACGTGGTAAATTTTTTTGCAATCTATGATTGCATTGGAGATGCTCTTAGACATGCTCTGACTCATCAATATTTAAAATTCCTATGCATATTTAAATTTTGGGATAATTTGTAATTTTAGTCTCAAACCTTTCAAATCTGTTACTAATCTACTCCCAACCAATTTTTTTAGCACCAGACATTCTCAACATTTCAGTTTGTTGCAAATCACGTCTTCATTGACATATTTTAACGGATTTACTCTTCTATTTAAATAAACAAAAATAAAAAAAAAAGCTAAAAACAACAAAAAAATAAAAGAAAATTGTAAATAGAGTCCCATAACTTTTAAAAAGCACAAAATAACTTCATCTTTCCAAAAAACACTCATCACCCCCACCTCATGGCCAAATCACTTCCACTCTAACATCTCTTTCACCACCATTTAAATAGCTCGGTTGTCGGTCTTCTGCATGAAAAATCATTATAAGAAAGTTCTAAAGTAGATAAACTTTACATTAGACCAATTGAACTGAAAAATAACGCCAGTGAGTTCATTTCTCGACAGGTTGAGAACATTCAAATTATGCAGCACATAAATCCCCTAAGGAATTACACTGTCTAAATTGTTTTGACTTTGATCAATGAAAGTCAAGTGGGAACAACGAGCAATAGAAGCTAGAATTTTGCATATCAAGTTGTTGCCACTGAAATTCAACTCTAAAATTTTTTTAAGGTTGAAATCTTCTCTTATAGCTCTTCGGTTAAGAAATTATCATTTAACTCGAGCATATCCAACAATGGAAAATTGAAAAATCCCGCCAGAATTGTTCCATTTAAGTAATTCTTCTTTATTCTGATTCGAGTCGATGACTTGCACTCACCCAATTCTTTAGGAATCGAGCCATAAAAATAATTCTCCATTAAAATCAAAGTCTTCTGCCTTTCTCCTTTACACAAGTCCTTAGGGATAGTTTCCGTTAGATGATTCTGCAAAACATCTAGCAGCAGTAGACTCTCATTCCAGCCGAGATTTTTCGGCAGTCACAGAGTGAAATTGTTGTTCATATCTGTAAAACTTCAAGATTAAGCATGTCCCCAATGAACTCCGGAAGAGGACCCTCAGAGTCAAATTCTTCTATTTAAAAAGTTACTTTCGGTATCTCTCCGCTTAGAGTAGAAGTGATTTGGCGGTGCGGTGGGGTGGGGGTGGGGTGGGGTGGGGTGGGGTGGGGTGGGGTGGGGTTTTGGAGAATATGATGTTATTTTGTGCTTTTTAAAAGTTATGGGACTTTATTTACAATTTTCTTTTATTTTTTGTTGTTTTTAGTTTATTTTTGTTTATTTAAAGAGGAGGGCATATCCGTCAAAAAATGTCAGTGTGAACGTGATTTGCAATAAATTAAAAGGTTGAAGATGTCTGGTGCTAAAAAAATTGGTTGGAGGTAGATTAGTAACAAATTTGAAAGGTTGGAAACCAAAATTGTAAATTATCCTTAAGTTTTCTATGCATAATTAAATGTAATATGGTATTTATTTTAATAAAATAAAATCCACATAGATAGCAATTCATCTACAATGTATTCTATGGATTGTTTTTAGATGGCACAAATATTGGAAGACTTCCAATCTACGTGGCATTAATGTCTAATGAATAGACATTCAAGTTCAAATTTGATCTCCAGTGCATTCTATGGATTGCTATGTATGTATATTTCATTTTATTAAAATAAAATAAAAATAAAAATACATTTACATATGTATAGAAAATTTAAATTTTTTTGACGCATGTCTAACAGAGCTCTAAACAATGTATATTTTGTATATGTCACATCAACTTGACAGAATATCTATCAGCTTACATTGAAGATGAATTTTTTTAAACAATTTTTATATCGCTTATATAGCATATTATTTTAAACAATCTAAGATTGTATTGGAGATGCTCTAATAACTATATGTGCTAGACATGATTGAGTCGTCGAAAGATAGACTTTACAATCGACCACGGTGTATCATGTTAGGAATGGCTGAGCATGGCATACACGAGTCAAGCAACTAGAAAGTATATTTTAGCCCAACAAAGGATTGACTGACCTAGCAAGCGAGCAACTCAGTAATTGCTCTGCTATGGGACAAGATTAGAATTGACACTTGGTACAAGTTCTAATATGATCACGTCTACCAAAATAAGTTTATGTGAGAAATAGTGTTATCACCTCGTTTTATGTGGACGTCATGTGCAAGTCTCTCGTCAGATCCAAAGGCCACATGTCACATATGGATCACACTAGCTATCAAGAAGACCCATAGTTTAGCGAACCTTCATTTGCCTAGCTCAAAACGCTTCGACGAAATAAAGCTAATAATACAGTTCGCTAAAAAGAGAGGAGTCGCTAAGGTAGTCTCACCAAACCTCTTGACTAAGTGAAACAATGCGAGTCTTAATCTCATCTTTCTCTTGAGGCAGATCAAGAACGAATATTTATGCCTTGTGAAAATCGGTTAAGTTTCGTATTAAGACAAATGAAGGCTAGCGAAGCATAAATCATGTAACATCATATTTCTTGGGCCAGATAAGAACATCATAATATTCTTTTGCCACATGACAAATGATCCATTGCCACTAGGTTGAAACAATTAAAAATCCAAAACAAAATTAAACAAGAATCAATTGTTGATAACAATCTCACCAATGATAAAGTAATACATGTCCAAACAAGTTAAAATATTTAAACTACCATGATGTAACACTCGAGAATCTTTCTATAATTTTTGGGAATTTTGAAGAACTTTCCAAAAATTATTAGGAGATTTAAATTATTTTAATTTTTAAAATAGTTCTATTTATTTAAAAAAAAAAAAAAAAATTGGTAAATGTGGCTTCTATCCTAGTTTAAAAATATAATTACAAAAAATAAAAATTGTACCTAAGCCTCTTCCTTATAAATAGTAGAGAGATAAATTCATTTTGAAAACAAAGATAAAAGCTAGTTCATCTTTCGAAAAAAAAAAATATTTTTATCTTTTCTATGCGCTTTCAAATAAGAAAAAATAAAAATATAATGGTGAAAACGATCCCCTGGATATAGTAGAAAATCACCCGCACATTTTTGAACCCGGTCGGACGACCCCCTTAGGTTTTATTGTCAAAACTTGCATCAGATTTGGATCAAGTTCATAAAAAAAAATTCAATATTATTAAAGGAACTTGAAATTATATTCTATAAAAAAAATTTCAATATTATTAAAGGAACTTGAAATTATCTTGAAAGCGGCAGCCAACCGTAAACCGTAACTTAGTTGTAGCCAAGTAGAAGTTATTGTTTACGTGTAAGAAATTAACACCAAGAATTGCAGTCATCCACCCAACTTCAACGCAATGTTTACATCTTTTAGGAAAAACCTTTGATCAAATCAGCAGTCACAATCACTTTCCTAACTCAAAAGAAGAGAGAAATTAAAACCCAAAAGAGATGTTTTGAGTAAATTACACTTGAATAAATAATTGAGTCTTTCTTTAATTATGTTAATATTTGAATTTTAAACATTCAATTTCTTCAACAGTTAAAATGTTAATAATTTTATTTAAAAGTTTAAATATATATTATTTTAAACTTTAGTCTATAATATAGTTCTTTATAAACTGAACTCTTTTTTTTTTATCAAAAATTTAACAGGTGCATAAATTTTAAATGTCTAATAATAAAATTTGAATTTAAATATTTTATCTGAGTTTGAAACAATATTAATCAATTCATTTAAAATTTTAAATCAATAATATATATTTTTAAATCTTATCTTCAAGCATAATTTTAAAAAATTATTTGTTCTGAAGTCATCTTTTCTTATCAAAAATTACAAAATCAAATGAAAGGTTGCTTAGAATGAAAGTATCTCCAACCCATCCGATCAATCCAAAAAAAAAAAAAAAAGAACTATCTCCACTTCCGTTCTAATGCCAACGGTGGATATTGTTCTAATGTCCATCGCGACACTTATCCAACAATCAATAAGTGTAAAATAGACCATTATATTTATTCAATAATTGTTGAACAAGTGTCTAACAATGTCTACCATGGACGTTAGAAAAAATCATCTCCAACCCAGTCTCTCCTTTTTGGTCAAGACAGAGAGATTTCGGTGGCAATACCCCTACACTTAGGTTCTAGATAGGAAAAAGGGTACATTAGCAGTGCTAAAATGACATCGATATTCCACGATTCCATCCCTTCTATAAAAGCTTCTCTAACCAAGTCTTTCCCTTAATTATGCCCCTCTCTCCTGGCCCACAATTACACGTGTCCAGCTGTCTACCACATTCGTATCAATCCTCTTTATTTGTTTATCCACCTTTCCTTTTCACATTTCTTTCTTTTTAGGCGCCATTGCAGATTCGTTTTCTTTTTTAACTTCTATTTATAGATTTTAGAATTTCCTTGGTAATTTTTGTCCGCCAAAGCCATTAATAGAATATAATTTTAACTTTTTAACCTTCAAAATGTTTGAACTTATTCATTTTTAATAACTTTAAAAGCCGTTTTTAAGGACATCAATAATAATAGGATCCAATTTAACTCCAGTCCAGCTCCAAAGTCGAGGTAAGAAAATATTTTAAGTTAAAAATTTGATGGTCCAAAGTTGCCAAACTTCAAAACAAATTGGTGTCTTCAATCCAAAACAATGACGGCATACCTGCAACTGCACAGTTATTCAAAACAAACGTCAAAAAGTAAAGAAACCAAATAAATAAATAATGTATATACGAAAATACCAAAAAAATAAAAAGGGATTACCGAAATACCTTAACCGGAGATGAATACACGACGAACGGGAAACGTGACGGCGAACGGGAGAACGTACAAGACGTCAATCACAATAAACGGCGAACTGGACCGAACACAACGCTGCAAACACGCACACGGGAACTAGATCAAATTGATTTCAACGAACTTAAAAAATCACAACCAAACTCTCAAAGAACACACGGAATCTAAATATATTTTGTCTTTAATTTGAATTGGAGTTTGCAGGTTTGATTAAATGAAAGTGCTAAACATCCAGTCCTTTTTTAGTTAGATTCTTGTGGAGTATGGATGTGATGAAATGTCCAAAAGTGTCGTTCATTTCGCAAATCATATGTACACAACTGAGTCAATTTCAGATCCTCCTGTTTCCAAAATTGCTTAGGTGTTTGACTGCCCCGGAGTACAAAAAAAACCGCCGGAAATTCCACTTGATCGCCACCTAGATCTGGCGTCTTCGCTTGAAGTCACTGAACATAAAACTTCTTTTCAAAATTGTCAATAGAACCAACCTGTAACCAAAAGGACTTGACTTCTTAGTGATCCTCGGCTTTGGACATAATGGACAAACGGCTAGGACGGGGCTGGAAATCAAATCGGCGGCGCTGCTGATGAGACGAAGGACGTATCAAAGCCGCCAAAGCTCGCTTAACCAAATCGCCTTCGACCGTCCCGATCCGCACCAGAGAATTCGTCATCGCCGATCTCCGAGCGTTCAAGCGGTTGGGCGTGTATGATATTGAATTATTACTACCACTACCACCACCAAAATTATTCTTATGCAAGGCACACCTGAATGATCCAGGATGCGTGGTAGGCGAGCACAAGCAAGTCCGTTTCTGCAACGAAATACTGCTGCCGTTATGCTTTCGCACCACCTGATTCTGCGGCGCTACCGCCATAGACCGTCCCGGCGAGCCAGATCTGTTTATGGAGAACCTTACGGACGGTGTTGGAGACGATGATGAGAGCGCGTGAAGGTTCACGCGCGTCGGAGATGATGACCTGTGGTTCTGAAAGAAGCCACTCGATGAATTGGACGAATAAGTAAACGACGACGAGGACGATGAGGCAAACGACGATACATCTGGCATCACCATCGCCGAATTGCAGAACCGACCGGATGGAGAGATCGATCGCCGGAACGTCGATGCTATTGGTAACACCGGTCCGCTTGATTTTCTAGAAGACGTAGACATTTCAAGAGAGATGGGAGAGAGAGAGGGAGATTATTTCGAGAGAGAGAGAGAGAGAGAATATTTTATTATTTTATATTTTTCCAAAGGGCCCTGAGGCTCTTCAGTTTGGCAAACCTATCTGGTGTGGAAGGGGAGATTTATAGGAGGAACGGCGCTGGGTCTCGTTGTGAATAATAGGAAGTTCAAGGGTAATATTGGAATTGAATCGCTAAGTTTAATTTTTAGTGTGGGGTCCACTTGAACTAGAAGTTTGAGAGTGGGGACCTTGATCGCACGGCTTAGACGTATTTGGAATAACCGCCTGGTGCCTGGGAGGAGGAGATGTTGCGACGTATTTAAGAGATGGTGATTGTGGGGCCATCATGTTGGTTGGGAATTTTGAACCAGTTGTATTGTCTTTTGGAGTAATGTATGGCCAGAAATATCATCAATTTTCAATACATTGATTATCCACCTAGGAAAATTTCTCCAATGAACAATTGAAACATGTTTGCCTAATCTTAACATTTATTAGAAATTAAATATTTTTTAATTGTGTATTAGCGAGAAAAATAACAACACTAATAAAAAAGTAAAACCAAAGAAAAACTCATTACTTATAGTAATTTACCTTCACAGTGTGAGTAATGTTTACTTGTCATATAATTAAGGATATGTTTGTCATTGTTTAAATTATAATTTTAACTAGTTAAATTAATCAAACATACTTTTTATCCACACATTTAATAGAATTCATAACTTACAACTTACTTTTTATCTATACATTTACTCACAACTTATAATATGAGCACTTAAAATATAATTTCAGCACCACCAAACATATGCTAAGGAAAAATAAATAGTATATTTTAGAGCATCTTCAATATAATAATGTAAATTGTTGTACATATGGTAAGTAAAATGAAGGTAGAGAGAAGAGCACTCCAATGGAGAAAAATTCAATACAACGCTCATATAATCCTACGTAGTATGCCTAACTACTTAAATAATGACATGTGACTTTTGTGTCATATTTGATTAATTTAAGCAACAGTCACTAAAGTTTGTTAAAAATTTCAAAATGGTCATTGAAATAATTTTCTTATATGAATTAACACTCAAGTTTTTAATAGTTACACTAATGGTCACTTGGCTAGAAACATTAACCTAAAACTCTAAATGACACTATTAAATTTCAACGTGGACATAAACGACGTTAACTAGTAAGCCACGTCAGACAAAGTCGTGTTAATTGCAGATAAATGCATAATTAAAAAATTCAAATTTGTTCAATTGTAGTAGGCAGTTAATTGGTGAAACTTTGTATTTTTGTTGGTAAATTTTTGAATGTGGGATATTTTTGTCTAATGTTGCGTACTATTTAATGTTGTTTGTGTCTACGTTAGAATTTGAGAGTGATACGTATGATTTTAAGTTAATGTTTCTGATTGAGTGACCATTAATGTAACTGTTATAAACTTGAGTGACTACTATTTTAAGAAAATTACTTCAGTGACTATTTTGAAATTTTTAAGAAACTTCAGTAACCGTTGCTGAAATTAATCCATATCCTATTTGATTTTTCTCTATTTATTTATTTTTAACTCATCTACTCACATGATGACACTTGTCATTTGTGCAAAATTAATATACTTTATTTATATCTGACTTTTTTTCAAATTTAATTTTTAATTATTGTCTTAGTCTTATTTTTTATCCGAATGTTATTTTGGCATCAAATTCTCGCTAAAGATTCTAGTTGAACACCTAAATTACGTTTGAAAACTTTAAACTTAATATTCAATAAATTAATGAAATTAAATATTAATAAATTAGGCTCGGACTTCAGGAACTATTTTTATACCACACTTTATTCTTAGCTTAGGAAAAAAGCTCGCTAAAGAACATTTGACTTGTACGTCCAACGAAGGCATTAAACCAAGGGCCAACTTGTGGACCACTTGGGTTCAACTTCGCTTTAGGGATGGCTTTGCCTCATACCCGCCTTCGAGGAAGCGGAGCTGGTATCGAGCGGGGGCGGTTGAGGGGCAGGGCGGGTATAGAAAAATCTCCATTTATCGCCTCGTTTAATTAATTAATTATATTATTTTTATTTTTTACATACGATTTAAATTTTAAAACATAAAAATAAAATAAAATAAAATTATTCAAGGCGGGTTAAGTAGAATGGGCGGGGACCACAGTAATCAGGCGGGCGGGCGGGGGGCGGGGCGGGCGGGCGGAGGTCTGGTTTTTGCCATCCTACTTCGCTTTGCCCTTTTGAGGATTTGGCGAGGATTCTAGGTTTGACTGCCACACCATTTACTAATAACAGAGCATCCCTTGAACCACATAGTAAATCTCTACGGGCAGAGTTAGTTATAAAAACTCATGTGAAGTTAACAGTCACAAAATCTGTTGAATGAGATCTTGGAGCAATAACCTTCTGTCATGTGTTATAGAATATTCTAGAATCATGAAGCATCCAAGAAAAAGACCAAAAAGCCCAAAGAATGAGAACATCTATAAATAGCCCAAATTAAATCATAAGAAGCGGAGATTAATTGAAAACCTTAGCCAAATTCTTACTCTAAGAATTCTCAATTCTTAGACGGTGATTAACAAATGTTGGATTATTCTTTTGAGTGAGGAAGTGGGTAAAGATTTGTTGATATTATTTATTTAGGTCAAAAAATTGGCACCGTCTATAGGAAATGCACCGTTTTCCATTAAAATCATAAACTACATGTGAAAGTTTTTTAGCAATCTTGGTAAAGTACAAAAATCTATTGTGAGAAAGTTAAAAATGAGTGATATAGAGGGAAATATGTGTGAGTATAATCTGAAAAGTAAAGTGAGCATTTGGAATACAGCGATTTCAATCCTAGAAGGTAAATGAATGATATCCCAAATGTAACAGCCAGCGAAGAGAGAGAAGTTCCCAAGAAGAAACGTAACCTTCGGAAAAATAAGATTTCCATAGAAAAAACTATATCTACTTTGGCAGAGTAAGTTCAAATGTTGGTGGAAGAAAACAGAGCAAAAAATGTTGTTCACGGTGACAGACAAAAAAAGAGGAATTGGGGCCAAAGCCAGATGCGCAGCGACTAGCCACTCCCATCTGCTTAGTGAGCCACACAATTCTAGATGTTACCAGCCCACTGTCCCACTCAAAGAGTGAGAGTGTAGACCTACTAGGTCCACCAGTGCCTTTGACGGGCTTGGTGACAAAGCTGACTCTTACCAAAAGAAGTCCCATATGTTTGAAGGGTGAATGAAACGGTCCTACTAGATCTTTTGAACTAGATGATGATGACGAAGACCTCACCTTCTCCCATAAAATCAGAGTATTCTCATTTCCATAGGTTTCGTGAGACCCAAACTGGAGAAATACAATGGGGACAAAGTGACCCCATGTATCATTTGGCAGACAATAAGACAGAAATGAAGCTTACAAATGCTTCGCCTTCGCTGTAGTGTATAACATTCCATATGACCCTCACGAGAGCTGCTAAGAGATGGTACCTGAAGCTGAAGCCTGACTCCATTCGAAGTTGGCCTCAAATGATAAATGCGCTATGAGCGCTTTCATGGGCCACACTTTAGGGTAAAGCTCCAACTACGGGGATGAATGACATCAGACTGGGGCTTAGTGAGTCGGTGAAAAACTACTTTAATAGGTTCCAAAATGAGCTTATTACAGTTGAGTCCATATCTGATGAGAAGACGATGGATTCCTTATAGAACATTTTAAGGATGGAGACCATATTCTGGCAAGATGTGCAGAATAAGAGGCCTCAGACGTATAATCAGTTGGTAGATTTGATCAAAAAAAAAATTTAGACGAAAAAAACAATTGAAAACATGAAGAAAGACGGAAAGAGAATTGATAGCCCAAGGTGTGGTGAAGAGTTCATTTCAGAAACAAAACAATCCTGAAACATTATGAGGAAGCCTTCACCAACGTGGGCATCAAACTATACATACAATCGAGGAAGCAGTAAGAGGATGAGGGACGAAGGCTATCGCCAAGCACCCCGGACAGCAAGGAAACCAAAGAAGGCCAAATGCTTAACCACCTACAATTCAACTCATCCCTTTAGGGAAATCAACACCATCATGGAATGAGCCATCATTGGGGAACCCCATATTAGAAGAGCAAACAATAACTCTCAGAAAAATTATGTGGGTGTAGCCAAGAAGTCCATGTTGGAAAGTTACTGGGTATGTAGGGAACCAATGTCAAATCGGTCCTAGCATAACCTTTAGTGACGAGGACGAGGCCAATGTCCATTTGTGTAAAATTTAATATACTTTAGTTATATATCTTACTATTTTTTTTCAAATTTAATTTTTAATTATTATCTTAGTCTTACTTTTTATCCAAATGTTATTTGGGCATCAAATTATCGTTAAGGATTTGATTTGAACACCTAAATTACACTTGAAAGCTTTAAACTTAATATTCAATAAATTAATAATTTTAACTATTTTAGTATAAATAAGAAAATGTAATATGTTACGATGTAATAGAGTTGACTCGAGCATATATAAAAATAAGTAATTTTTTATGTAATATGTTACGTTTGAAAGCTTTAAACTTAATATTCAATAAATTAATAATTTTAAATATTTGATTATAAATAAGAAAATGTAATATGTTACGATGTAATAGAGTTACTTATATATATAAAAATAAGTAAATTTTAAAATTTTGTGGACAATGTCAAAATATAGAATTTTAGGCGAACATATTCTATTACGGGCTACATCGTGACATATTCAATTTTCTTAAGATGATGTTATACTCATGCTCAAGTATTTTTGGTTTTATTGTTTTGTGTTAACACTAATGAATTTTTTTTTTTTTGCTTGAAAAGAAAATGGAAAGTAATGGGTACTGAATTATTCTATATGACTTTGAAGAATTTTATTAATATCTAAAATTATTTATTTATTAAATATTTAGTTTAGAGGTTTCAAACATAATTTAAGTGTTTAACTAAAATCCTTTACGAGAATTTGATATCCAAATAATATTTGGACAAAAATTAAGAATAAGATAATTATTAAAAAAAAATTGAAAAAAAAAGAGTAAGAGATACAAATAAAGTATATTAAATTTTACAAAAAAAATGGCAAATGTCATCAATTGAGTAGGCGAGTTGGAAAAAAGTAAATAGAGAAAAATCAAATAAAACACAGAAGTTACATGTCATTATTTAAGTGGTTAGGCGTACCACGTAGGACTATATGAGAGTCCTACTGAAGTTTTTTCTCTCCAATGGGATTATGGATTAGATAAATTATAAATAATTAAATAAAAAATAATTAACACATATTTCGATGGAGATAAATTATAAAAAATTAAATAAAAGAGGCAAAATATATATTTTGGTGGACATAAATTAAAAAAAATAAATAGAGGATGTCTAACACATAGGGATGAAAACGAGACAAGACGAGGCTAACGAGGCCATTACGATTTCCGTCCCATCTGGGATTAATGGGAGTCGGGACGGGGATCGGTGGGGATTGAAAAATTTTCTTTTATCGCCTCATTTAATTAATTAATTATTTTTAATATTAATTTTTAGTTTTTAAAATAAAATAAAAAGATCTACGACAAGTTCAAAGAATTTGGGACGGGGACCATGATCTCCGTCCCTGCCCCAATTACTAATGGGGCGGGGTAATGAGCGATGGGTCAGGGCGAGTTTTTTTTGCCATTCCTACTAACACACCATTCAAATAGACGTCTCCATCTTGGAAATGCTACCTTTGGTCCCGACGATGGCGGCGGACCACGGTCATGAGTTCGGTATCTTCTCCGGGAGAAGGTCATGGAGAGGCCTCGTTGGAGGATATGATGACGATGGTAGCCATGAACATGGCACGGGGCTTCGTCCTAAACTCTGAGGTACACAGCACGCTTAAGGGCTTCATGGGAAAAGTGGATCGGGGTGAGGCGAATGCCAAGAAGCTCTCTAACGAGCTACAAACAATGGGCTCAACGAACACTATGTTGGGTTCTGAAAACGAAGAATTGCGGTCAAAGGTAGAGACTTTGGTTTCAGCCGAAGCTGTCTTGAAAAGTAAGCTCAATGCTGCTATCGAGGATGTAAGGCAGGACGAGAAGAGAGTGTTGGAGGCTCAGGGTCTGAGGAGGGCGGCGGAGGATGCCAGGAAGCGGGCTAAGGAAAGGGTCGCGGCGGCTGAGGATACTATAGCCTCGATTAATTGAGATTTTGATGCCAAGGTCCATAAAAAGGACAAATAGTTGGCCGAGGCTATGGGCAAGCTGGAGAAAAGGCGAAAGAGGAGTTGGCGATGGTAAAGGCTTCAGTGGCAGAGGCTAAGACGAGGGCTGTGAGGTTGTATAGAAGGAATTTTATAAGCACCCCTGAGTACATCCTGCCTTGCAACTCATTTCATGGAGGCTGGAGGCGACTAGCTAACGCAGAAGTCGAATCTCCTCATCATAATTCCCTTCATGTGTCGACTCCACTGAGGCGGCGGACATAGTAAGCTTCATAGTTTTTGTACTTTAATTTTCTTTGTAATTTGGACCTTTATGAATAAAAGATCGTCTTTTTCATCAGTACGCTTAAGTTCGTTTTCATATTTTTCTTATAACTATATAATTAACATTCAAATGAATGTGCAAATTCAGCTCAACTAAGTATTTTTAAACCTTCTAATTGCATCGCCAACTGACGCATTAAGTACATTTAAAGTTAGACGCCTCGCAAGCACAACTTCTCGTTGTTTGCTCCCAAGTGTTACTGCTTCGTCTGCTCTATTTTCACCAATGAAAACACTTATTCAAACAACATTCTAACCTTGAATCAATTTGTTCGCGAACCACACCCCATCACTGTTTTGTTTTCTGGATGTATGCGTTAAGTAGTTTATCTAGTAAGTTGAGGAGTTGTCCGTGAGCCACATTCTTTCGCTGGTACACACGTTTAACCGAAGTTGTTGTAGCTAGGTGTCTTTATCGAAAGGCGGACCTCTGCCAGAGGCCAAATCATCAAAGAGGCTCTTCGCAATTTACAAACCTTTGAAGAAGTTGCTAACCGCGGGACTCCTTCGCGGCCCTTTGCTGAGGTCTTATTATCGAGGGGGTTCTTCGCAAATGACGAAGTTGATGACCGATCTCCCAAGTCCGAGGCCTGCGCATTTAAGTCGAGCGAAGGCTTGGACTTAGAGTATTTTGTTGGATGGGGGTCCATGCTGTCAAGATTTAAATTTGAATGGTTGTTATTCATGTCATTGTTTCCCAAGGCAAGTAATGATAGCGCAGCCCTTACGTTGCTCAAGATGTTGGCGCCATTATTGCTTGGGCGTGTTGAGGCGCGCGTGGCACATGTCAGTCTCCAAATCAATTAAATCACACGTTTTTCAAGAGCCTTCTTAATGTCTTGTTTATCCCACGCATCTTTCCATCCAACGGTCCAGATCTTGATGTCTCTAATCTACAACTGTCATTAGATGTTGTGTCCATATATACCCAATGAACCTTTCTTTTCAGTTTTACCTTTACAAATTTTCCATAACTCAATTGTTTGGTTGTTACACTGACCGTTTTCAGTGAAATGAGAATCAAAAAGCTTTTTGGTTTAATGGATAAGTACGCATTCTCAAATATCCCAGTCTTCAGCATTGATAAGGATGGAGATGACAACGGGAATGTGACCCTACCTCATCTCTTCGATTTCGAGCTCGGTGCCAACCCTAGTTGTAACTGCATCTCCAGCGCCAGAGCCGACCGTAAATGCCTTGTCTCTCATTTCTCTTCGAGAACCTCTACTTTTGTCCCAGAGTATTAGACATCAGAAAAAAAAAGCGGTGCTCCTAGGCATAAGAGGACGGCAATCCATGTCGGGGACGAGGGCATTATGAAGAATACAAGGAGGGCCAGGCGAGTTGAATGGTCTAATCCTTCTTATGAGGCCTTAGTAACAAGGCCCTCTTCTGTGTTATCTGACAGGATCGAATGTATCAACATAGGATCCCACCAGGACTAGCTGGACCCAGCCGTTTTGGAGATGCTCACCGCTCTTTCTGCTATGGCGGCGGTCTCCGTGTATAAGTAGGACCTCAAATTGGGAGAAGGCAACCAAGCAAGCAACTCTGATAGAGTTGATAAAAATGGTGGAGATGAATATCGCCTTGGGGACCATGTTTTAAACAGCGAGCTGTACAACATTTGAGATGACGGAGGCTAAGACAAAGGAGCTTGTCGATAAAATTAAATACTATTAGCTTCGAAAACACCAAGCTGTGCTCGGAGAACAAGGCTCTTCGTTCTAAGATGGAGGCTTTAGCTTTGAGCTAATCTGGAGGCCAAACTTGAGTCCGTCGATGAGGATAGAAGATAGGTCAAACAAAGGGTGTTGGCAGCCTAAAGTCTGAAATGGATTGCTGAGGAGAGGGTCACGGTGGTCGAAGAAACCATTGCCTCGGTCTATCGTGATTTTGATGCGATGGTCCTTACTAAGGATAGGCAGTTGGTCGAGGCAATGGCGGAGCTTGCGAGGTTGAAGGAACAATTAGCTAGTTTAGAAGCTCCTGCTTGTGTCGACCTACTAGAGAGGCGGCGGGGTCGTAGGCATAGTAATTTGCATTTTGTTTTCTATGTAATTTGAATCTTTCTAAATGAAAAGCAATGTATTGTTTTCTCTTTTACCTTCGTTATTTCTTTATCGCTTTTCATTTGACCCTTTCCAAAACTTTGTAATTAGCTCATTGTTGCAACTGATTCGTAAATGGGATGTCTTTTTTATTGCCTGACTTGTAATATACGTGTTAAGTATTTTTACCCAATAAGTTAAAGAGTTGGTCGTGAACCATACTCCCTCGCCGCCTTGTTATTCTGACTTGTATGATACGCGTTAGGTATTTTTACCTAGTGAGTTAAGGAGTTGACCGCGAATCGTACCCTCTCGCTGCCTTGTTATTCTGACTTGTATGATACGCGTTAGATATTTTTACCCAGGGAGTTGATGGGTTAGCCACAAACCATACCCCTCACTGCCTTGTTATTTTGACTTGTATGATATGCGTTAGGTATTTTTACCCAGCGAGTTTAGGGGTTGAATGCGAACAATACCACCTCGATGCCTTGTTATTCACTGAAAACTGCAATCTTGATGAGAAAATCTTTATTTGAAACCCGTTAAGTTTCGAATATGATTATTCCTGCAGATTGCAAAATTGAATGAAAAGAAAACAAATTGACATGCCACTTGGAGCTAATAAATAAAAACTTATTAGTAGTACAAACGAAGGTGTGTGATGTTCCACGGGTGTTTCGTTTCATTTTCTTCAATGCTCTCTAATTTGTAGGTCCCATGCTGAATTACTTCAGTGATCTTATACGGTCCTTCTCAAGTGGGCCCAAGGGTTCTTGCTCCGACTTCTCTGTTAGTGAGAAAAACAGTTTTTAGGACCTATTCGTTAACTTGGATGCTCCTATTCTTGACTTTAGAGTTGTAGTACCTAACCATTTTTCTTTGATAAACACCTAAGCGAAGCTGTGTACTCGCGTGCCTTTCTCCCTAGAAGTCGAGGCTTGCTCTGTATAGGTCCTTGTTGGATACTTTGTTAAAATATAAGCATCTTGAGGAGAAATCCCTACATCAACGGGGATAATTGCCTCACCCCGTAGGTCATGGTGAACGGAGTTTCACCGGTCGCTGTTCGAGAGGTAGTTCGATATGACCATAGGGTCTCAAAAAGTTCTTCAGCCCATTATTCTTTGGTACATTCTAGCACTCTTTTTAGAGTATGTTTGATAATTTTGTTGACATCCTCCACTTGGCCCTTGGATTAGAGATAGTAGGGGGTGGAGAAATCTCTTCTAACTCCAAACTCCTCGTAGTTCGAGTTAAACTTTTTTCGTGCAAACTGTGTCCCATTGTCTGAGACAAGAGAGTGGAAAATCCCAAAACGACAGATTATATTCTTTTATACAAACTTTCATGCATTCTCTTTTGTGATCTTAACCAGGGGCTCGGCCTCGCTTCACTTGGTGAAGTAGTCTACATCTACTACTGCAAATTTGACTCTACATCTACCTATTGGGAGGAGATCGACGAAGTCGGTTCTCTACTTGGTAAAAGGCCACGGGATGGTAACCGAGGTGAGGTCTTGATCTGGGAGCTTCGAAATGGTAGCAAATCTCTGGTACTTGTTACATATTTTCACAAAGGCGTAGGAGTCCTTCTTCATAGTCGGTCAGTAGTATCTTTACTTTAAGGCCTTTTTTACTAGGGCCATCCCTCTAGTGTCATTACTGCCAGACTCATTCATGTATTTCTTACATGATATAGTCAGCTTCATCTTTGGTAAACATCGTAGGAGTGTGTGGCACACTGAATCATCTTTTGTATAGGATTCCATCCTATAGGACAAACTTCGTAACCTTCATACAGAGCTTTCGAGCTTTGTCCTTATCATCTGGAAAAATTTGATCGGTTAGATATGTGGTGATTTTCTTCATCCATTCGAGAGGCTCGCTAATCATCATCGAGGACTGTTGTGGAACATCATCGGTGGTGGGTCGGCTAAGTTTTTTGACTGGAATAACTCTTTATCAAATTGGAGCTTGCTAGCTTGGAGAAGGCATATGCGTAACCGTTGTCAACCCTGGGGATTTGGAGTAACTTGAACTCTTCGAAGTTTGACAGAAAATCATTGACCTTCTTCAAATAAGCCACTATAGATTTTTCGCAGGCTGTGAAAGTAACGTTAACTTGACTAACCACCAGTTGTTAGTCACTATAGATCTGGATTTTTATAGCCTTCATCTGGTGTGCTAACCTCAAGCCTACAAGGAGTACCTTGTACTCAGCAGCATTGTTCGGGCTTTGAACTCCAGGTGAAGTGCACAGTTGAGGTTATGGCCATCAGAGCTAATTAGTAGGATCTCGGCTCGTGCTCTAGCATCACCTGAGGATCCGTCAACATGTAGTTTCCATGTTGGTACCTCTTAGGGCTTGGCCTCGAGCAATCCTTCAGGGATGTAGGCGAATTCAACTATAAAGTTTGCCAGCGCCTGGTCTTTTATGGATGGCCTAGGCTTGTAGGAGATCTTGAACTGACTAAACTCTATAGACCATTTCATTGGCCTTCCAGGAGTGTCTGGCTTTTGGAGAATTTGTCTTAAAGGAATATTCATCAGGACTTCGATGATGTGTGCCTAGAAGTATGGCCAAAGCTTTATTGATGCAACTATTAGGGATAGAGCGAGCTTCTCCATGTTTGGGTATCTCGTTTATGCGTCTTGTAAGGCTTTATTCACATAGTAGACCAAGAGCTGTGTCTGTCTCTCTTCTCGGATTAATATCGAGCTCACTGGTTTTTCAGACACTGCTAGGTAGATCAACAATATTTTATCGATCTTTAGCTTGGATAGTAGCGGAGCTCTACGAGGAGCTCTTTGAGTTCTCGAAAGGCACCCACACATTCTCCTGTCCATTCAAATTTCTTTCTCCCATTTGATAGTTTGGAAGAATGATTGGCACCGATCAGTTGCTTTTGATATGAATGAGTTTAAGGCTGCCAACCTTCTTGTAAGGCTCTGGACCTCCTTGGGTGAGGACGGTGAGTGCATGTCGATGAGTGCTTTGATCTTCTCAGGGTTGGCCTCTATCCCACGATAATTCACCATATAGCCCAAGAATTTTCCAGACTGACTTCGAATGCGCATTTCAAAGGGTTGAGCTTCATCTGGTATTTTTAGAAAATTTTGAACATCACTTCTAAATGTCTGATATGATTCTCGACATCCACACTCTTTACGAACATGTCATCGACGTAGACCTCCATGGTGTTTCTAATTTATTCTACAAACATACAGTTCACTAACCTTTGATAAGTAGCTCTGACATTCTTTAGGTCGTAGGGCATCATCTTGTAATAGTATAAACCTCAGTCCATTATGAACTAGGTGTGTTCCTCGTCTCCTGCAAATATAGAGATCTGATTGTAACTGGAATAGGCGTCCATGAAGCTAAATATCTTGTGTTCGGCAGTGGCATCGACCAATTGGTTGATGTGCGGTAAAGGAAAGCTATCTTTGGGACATGTCTGGTTCAGATCGGAGAAGTCTATACATACTTTCCACTTGTGGTTCTTCTTCTTTACTAACACGTGATTGGACACCCATTGTACGTAGATTGCTTCCATGATGAATCCATTGGCCAGCAACTTGTCCACTTTCTCCTTCAAGCACCATACATCTCGATGTTCAGAGGTCTTCTCTTTGTATCTTGAGAGCATCTTCGGGTCCACTTACAAGGCGTAACAAGTTACGGATGGGCTTATCCCCACAATGTCGACATGCTCCACCAAAAACATTTACGTTTTCTCGTAAAAACCATTTTAGTTTTTCTTTCATCCCCTCCTGTAGTGTTTGTCTCAATTGTAGTGCATGTGAGGGGTCCGATGGGCTCACTGGGAATGTTTCTAACTCCTCCACGGGCGAAGCTAGCAAATCTGAACTTATGATTTGTGGGTCGAGGCCCTCATCGAGGACCATGTCCTCTTCGCCATTCTCTTTGTCAATATCTATTGCTTTAGTTCGTATAGTCATGACTGCAGGGATGGCGCCTTCGTGTGTTGCTGTGTTTTTTCTAAGTGCGTTCATATAGCATGTCCTGGCTTCTTTTAATTACCTCGAACCTTGGCGATTCTACATGGTGTTGAGAATTTGATGGATGGAGGTGACTACATGTAAATCTTTGAGCGTGAGCTTGTCGAGGACTCCATGGTAAGTGGAACGTGTATCCATCACCAAGAACTTGTTTACGTGGCACGAGGGCTCTCCAAAATCCATAGTGAGGATGATCCTTCATGCGGAATGAGATCGTCCGTCCCGTAAATCAAACAGTGGCTCTGAGATAGGCTATTAGCTCGTGGTCTACCTCAATTGGTCGAAGGCGCTGCCAAATTAGATATTCACAGCACTACCATCGTCGACTATCATTCTTCCTAATCTGTTTATGGCAATAATGGCGCAAATTACCAAACCATCACAATGTGGGTAATGGACAACAACCTCATTCTCCTCTGTAAATGTGATAGGTGAGACCCTGGGGTCGGTCCATGAACCCACCAACTTTCTATTGGTTTTTTCCTTACTGCTTTATTGAAATTTCTTCGTGAGTTCATTGTATGGCCTGCAACATAGGTCCTTCCAATTAAGGTGTTGATCTCAAGTACTAAAGGGGCTCTCACATGTTAGTCCTGTCTTGATGGATCCATATTCCTGTCATCCTTCATATTTTTGTAGCGAGGGTGGTCATCCTAGTGCTGAGGTTGAGGTCCTCGTCCTTGGTTGGGGCGATCTTCGCCTTCCTCGCATTGGCTCGTTTTTTTCCTCTTGCCGTCGATTCTTTCGATCAATTAGTTCTCATACATCTTAGCAATCTTCTGTATTATAATTTTGAGTTTGGTGTATACGGAAGAACTTGAGCAGAGGAATTGGTGGTGAGAGAATCACCTCTTGTGGTCTAGATAGATGTCCCGGGATTAGTTCGGTTTGATTGAATCTCTTGTAGTGGTTGGTGCAAAGTTTGGGAAATTGTCGTCCTTCATGACGATAGCACTCTCCTTTTTCTCTTTCAGACTTCTATTTATTCTCGATGGTTTCTTCAAAACGAATCTCTAACCGGATCAGATCCACCAACTGTGTGTATGTCTTGGGCTCTCTATTCTGGACGTCTCTCCAAAAGGGAGTTTGCATGTGGAGCCCAATTATTAGTACATCCAGCGCCTTATCATCGATCACAATCTCGATTTTGTTAATGACCTTGCTGAATTTTTTGAAATACCCATTCACTGATTCACCTTCTTTCTGTCGAATGTCGTGGAGTTGAGCCATATCAGCTATTATCGTTCTGTTGTCGATAAAGGTATTAATGAATTCCTGATTCAGCTATGGCCAACTTCTGATGCTCCCGGGCTTCAACTTGTTATACTACATCTTTGCATCATAGACGAGGGTAGTGTGAGTTTCTGCACTTGACTACAATAATAAAGCCTTGGAGCCTCGTCTTATATACATTGATGTGATCCGTGGGATCGCCTTTCCAATTATACTTTTCTATATGAAGCATTTTGAATCCGGTGGAGAGTTCTCTAGCCTTCAATTCTTTGGAGAATGGGAGGTTCTCATCATCATGATCGTTCGCCTCTCATCCTCAAACTTTACATCTATAGACTTAGAGTTCTTCTTATTCTCTGGGTGAGCCTAGTTGTGCTCGCTTCGCCGCTACTCAATGATAGGGACAGTGCCACAGAGGACCCGATCCCCGACCTGTCAAATACATTGACAGACGCGGCGGGCTTATTTCTTCGTAACGGGAATGGTTTTCCTTGTTGATTGTCATGCGAGGGCCTCGGGTTCAAGTTATGAGGATTTCGTCCACCTGGTATTAGCAGATCATCCTGAGATCGACGACTTTTGATCGAGCCGGACCTCGAAAGACTTCACCAATTATGGTCACGCTTGTGCCCAGATTGGGGATATTGATTTTCCAATCGCTCGATCACATCCATCATTTGGGCATTTTTCTTTTTTAGGTCTAAGATATCTTGTTCAGTCGTCCGCCTTTCTAGTTGTCTCCTTCTCTAGAGGAGGGTCGCATTCTCAAGATCTGAAATGCTTTTCTACCTCTGATCTTTGTGGTGAGACTCAATTTCATCTTGAGAATTGTCTGTTGCATGCCCTTTCCGGTAGAAAACACATTTTTACCACAGATTTGTTGGTTGTGTAACGTATTTTTGTTTTCATAGACGGCATCAATCTATTGACCTCAAAATCTACACTATCCACGTGTTAACAGAACTCCAATCAATCATCTGCCATACCTGCACACTTGGATAATCGTTAGGAACCAAGATTACTGGAGAAAAAGGACCGGCGATGGTTGGTACTATGACAATCAAGTCAACTATCAATACAAAAATATATAAGAAGTGTGTTTGGTTGTAGGAGAGACAAGCAATCAAAGATTTAAGTAGAGTTTCAGAGTAGAGAATAATGCGTATCTTAGAATGACGAGGATCTCTTGTATTTATAGGGCAAGACTTTTAATTGATTTAGGTAGACAATCAATTAGACATCTGATTGTAAAAAATTTAAATGAATAAAGACTATGAAATCATAAATATATGCATATACATGTCGTGTGTGTGGGATGTATATTTTTATATACATACGTGTATGATATAAATTAATGGAAGACCACTAAAATATTCACAATTTTCAATAAAAATAAAGTGGGCTCATCATAAAGTCAACCACAAAATGTTAACATAATAAAAAATAATTATAGTTCTTTAAGTGCAAGCCTTAAATTCCGAGAATGTGGAACAATAGAAGAAAACTAAGGAGTTTCCACAGTTGGACGATTGAGGAAAAAATTAAGCTGTGTAATTATTCAAAATCTCATTTAGCTGATTTCATTAGTCGATCAAAATATTAATTCATTGTCGAATTATTAATCAATAAATAGGATTTACTTAATATAAAATATATATGCTATTATCACCACACCCCGCTATTATGGTATCAGATCCAAACATTTATGCTTATTATCATGACTAAGATTATTCAGCCGAAAGAAACTAGTGAAGGATCTTTTATCATGACTTCAAATCTATCTCGTTCATATTCATCATCTTCATTTTGAACATCCAACACTTCTAAAATAGATTCATTATATGAAGTTTCATATTTAGATTCTGATAAAGTTCCTATAACTGATCTCCCTCTTATAAATCCTTATCTTGCATATACAAAACCACGATATTCCATTTCTAAATCTATCCATACCATTGTTTCCCCTTCCAAATCTCAAACCAAAAAATATGTCCAAGCCTCTAAGTTCGACCAACATCTTCTGCCAGCCATCGAAAAGGAACAATTTGTTACTCTTGATTTGCTTTCTCATCTTCTAAAGGTATGGCTATCAAAAGGTTTACGCATCTCCACTTTGGAGTCGTAAGGTTCACCCTCACCCTTCACGGTCGAAAAAGACTCCCAACCATATGTAGAATCGCACTCCTAAATACTAGATTTGTTAAGTATCCACAAGCTTGTATTAGCACAGTTCAGACGACTCTCAACGCATGAACAATCCTTGTAACTCTGTTCCCAAATTTCAATATGCCAATATGTGATCCACAACTCCTATCTGCCTTAAAGCTTCAGGTCCAGATTGTTGGAGCAGTTCCTCTCCAATCACGTATGCTGCTACTCTCCATTATCAAATAGTTTACAGTGTTCAAAACCATTCACTTGATTTTGCTACTCCACAAGGAATAGACGATGTTATTTTTCTTCAAATAGAGACAGACCAACCCATTTGTACCTATGTTCCAAGACAGATCCCTCAATCTGAACTCCTCAAGCTGATCCCGGAAACATGGGTTACTAGTTATGAACAAGAACATAAAGCATCCCAGAATTCGAAACCTATCCAATCCACTACTCACCATTTCAGAAAAACAACTAATGGTGGAGTAGAAATTATGTTCAAAAGAGAACAAGTACAAATGAAGCCTCCTTGCTTCCCAATACAGTTCGCCTTCACAACAGAAAGCGTTCCAATCTAGGTTTTTAACACAGAAGAAAGACCGATCTATGCTAGGTTTGATGATTCTGGCCATCAGTATTGGGATGTATGTTTTTACGCAGAATGTACAAATTCAGAAGATTTTCCGAGGATCACTGGTAAAAGAGAAAACCTAAACGAAGTAATAGCCAGCGCAAGCTACAAATGGCTTATGAAGCCAAATCCTGTTGGATTACTAGGAGAACCCTCTGATAAATTCGACTACTATGTCAAATACACTCTACCGCCAACAAGTGACAAGAAAATTGTCCCTATATGATGGGATGAAAATGATGATGAATGTTGCCAAATGCACAAAAGATGGAGACTAGGATGACAATCCGTCATCTTCTCCTACAGTCTATGTTCCATCCACCACCACTAGAAGATTTTCCTCCACTTGACTCTTTTGACAAGGAACAATCAACACACACGTGGAAGATAAAGAACCTTACTACTAGAAGACCATATGGGTCTTTAAATCAGCTTTCCTAAGATGAAAACAGTCTTGAATTGGCAGTCAGAAAATGCAGCATACCAAAACACTGTTTTACAGAGGATTGACCAAAGCCAGCAGAGAATTGAGAGGACATTACAACAAACACAAACCCTTCTTACCCCATTACAAGCATGTAAACAAAAAATTGAGACCATACGCAATGAATGGCTCTCCTAAAAACCGATTATCCATTGACAACCAAGAAAGAGAAATTCGAAACTTAAAAACACAACTCTCTTTCCTTTAAAATAAAATTATGGTCCCACTAACCACTCCATATTATCCAAGCTCATACACTATAAGTGCTCAAACATCTAGCCCTATGTATTCTTCCTGGAACCTCTCGGTCTATTGCTTCACTTTTACCCGGAAAATGGAAACAAAAGTAACAACCTCTCCCATCTAAATAGCCCAGGGAAACAATACCAAAGAATCCAAAGAAATAGTCACAAATGATGATCAAAAATCCAATTTCTAAATTTCTAGAACAAGCTCAAACAAAACCCACTTCTGTCCATCCAATCCTACCTATTCTATATGAGTCAAGCTCAAGCACCTCAGAGATCTTAGAATCATCTGATGAATCCTCTCAATATAAACAAACTCCTTTGTATATGGCTAACCGGCCTCAAAAAGCCAGAGCAAAGAAATTCTACGGTTGAAGAACCTGGTGATGTAATTGATGAAGACATCTTAGATGCCTCAGATGCTCACGTAGTTAATAACTATTACTCCCAGAACAACACTTCTACAGTCAAGTTCATATTTGATGATATATCTCATTTCTTGTGGAAGAAAAGGTTCAAGGAAATGAAGGTATGGTGCTTAGCAGAGCTCCAAATACAAAATATGACACATACCCAGGTTATTAAGTCCTTCATTGCAAGGATTACATGATTTCTTAAAGACTGGTATGATTCTCTAGGAGAATACAGACAAATCCAGTATTCTGGCACTTCCAAAGTCGATGCATTTATTGAATCCTTGTATTGAAAATTCTATAGCAAAATTGACCATCTAAAGGATGTTGCTCGAGAAGAGTTTTTTAAACTAAGATGCTGTTCTTGTGACCTGAAGGACTTAGAAGAACACTTCCACAAAAGCAGCCAGGTGGTATTATATGATTGGAGGACCAGATTATGTCAACATAAAATAAGCCTATTTGAAATCCATTCCCTAACCACTTGGTCAAGAGACACTGCGGATGATCCAAATCAAAGGACAATCTCTGGGAACAACTTCATTCGGAGAATTACATAATTGGATCGTAAAAACCTTGAAGAAACTTTGCAACCAATGAGAGTTTCTCAAAGAAATTAGTACAACAGGGCAGAAACTTGAGAAGGCCTACGAACGTCCTAATCTAAAAATTAAGTGCCGACATGACCTCAAAACTTGTAATTGCCCAGTAAAAAAGAGACATCACAAGAAAATGTTTAAATTCTGCAACAAGTGATTTCCAAAATCACACCCTCGAAAAAGACTATTCTTTAAGAGGAAGTTCACAAACAAAAAAGGATACCGATGTTTTATCTGTGGAAAGAAATGACACTTTGCTAGAGATTGTACTAGCCAAAAGAAGACAAAAGTCCTTAACCAGATCTGTAGAGCTACACAAGTTGATCTTGAAGAAGCGGATCTTGAGTCTATCTTCTTTTAAGAAGAAGAGCAAACCACAAATACGGTCTTTGTTCTCGAAGCAAACTCTGATCGAGACAGTAAAAGAGACTCTAACGGACTAAGTGATTGCTACAGGTATAAAGACTATCAATCTTTGTCTCCCAGTACCAATGATTAAAATCAAGATATTTGCAGGGAAATACAAAAGGTCAATCATCGTTGCAGGACTATTTGATTCATGAGCAGTATGTTCAATCCTAAATCCATCAGTTCTCCCAGCAAACATGTGGCAATCTCACCAACAAATTTTCCAACAGCAAACAATGTGTATTTCTTCACAGAGCTTATTAGCGAGCCGGTCACTGTCCACTTTTTCCCTGATTGCAATACCTCACACAGATCGCTTGGCTCGTCTCTACTAGGAAAAAAAATATTGTTATTGGTTTTGATGTTATCCAACATCTTTGGGCAAAAAAGAGTTATTCCACTTCCAAAGGGCCTCAGATTCAAATCCTACTACCTACCTTACATCCAACCAACCACATATTTTTCCTTAACAAACATCCATGCCATCTCAGATATATTAATACGAGATTGTTGTACAAATCTCACACAGACTTCCTCACTAAATGCACTCATCTCTTATGGAAGAACCTGAACTCTTCATATCCTTACCTTTCAAGGGAAATAAAGGTATAAACCCTACAAGAGCCAGCCATATTGGAATGAGCCATGAACATCTCCAACTTGCAACAAAAGAACTTGCCCAATTACAAGTTGAAGGACTAATCCAACCTACTACTTCCCAATGGGCATGCCAAACTTTCAATGTCAACAAAAGAAGTGAAAGTTCGAAGAAAAATGAGACTCGTCATTGACTATAAGCCACTGAACCATTTTCTTGCAGATGACAAGTTTCCATTGCCCAATAAGAAGGCTTTATTTGCCAATGTGTCTGACGCACAAGTATTTTCAAATTTTGATCTAAAAGCAGGATTTTGGCAACTTGGAATTGCGCATGAAGAAAGGCACAAAACTAGTTTTCGCTTACCAAACCACCACTACCAGTGGATAGTCATGCCATTTGGCCTCAAAACAACCCCGTTTCTATTTCAAAAGGCTATTACCAAGATATATCATCCATTAATGGACTCATCTCTAATCTACATTGATGATATCCTTTTATTTTCCTGAAACGATGAATCACATGCACTACTTCTGGCCAAATTCGTAGAAGTAACCAAGGAATTTAGAGTTATGCTCTCTCAGAAGAAGATGGTCATTGGAGTACCAGAAATAGACTTCATTGGTGTGAAAATAAAAGAAGGCCAATACTCCCTACAGCCCCACATTAGACAAGAGCTATTAAAGTGTCCTGACAAAGATTTGTCCAGAAAAGAGGTCCAACAATTCCTTGGCATTGTGAACTACATGGCTGATTTTGTTGACCACCTCTCCGCCATTATCAAGTCACTGCAGAATATGTTGAAAAAAGAACCACCACGATGGTCAACTGCCCAGACTGAAGCAGTACAACAAATCAAGCAAAAGGTATAACAACTACCAGCCCTCTCATTCCTTATGATGGAAAGAGAATCTTATAAACTGATGCTAGTGACTTATATTTGGCTGCAGTCCTCTTAGATGAAAAGGATGGAAAACGCTCAATTTGTGGATATAAGAGCGGATCGTTTTCAAAGGCAGAGAAGTATTACCATTCTACTTTCAAAGAAATTTTAGTGGTAAAACGTAGTATTGAAAAGTTTCAATTCCATCTCATTGGCCACAAATTTCTTGTGGAAAATAGCATTCTCAAAAATGTTGACTTTCAAACAGAAATATGTCCCTAATTCTCAATTACTTAGATAGGTTGAATGGTTTTCTAATTTTGACTTTGACGTCAAGCATATAAAAGGCCAAACAAATCTCCTACCAGATTTGCTCTCTCGACCAAAGATACGTCCTGCTCTTACCATTCCCATTATATGCATGATGACACCTATATCCTGAAACTCCCAGTCCATGGTTTCTCTCTTGAACTTCAAGATCTAATTAGGAATTGGACTATCGAATTAAGGTCTAAATAACTCATGTTAAAATACCAATCTATTGTCATCAGACAGCATGGTATCACCTTCTGGGAGGCCTAGGATTCCATCCAGATTATCCGTTCCTAAATCTCTTCTTCCTCAATTCCTTCCAAATGAAAGAGAAATTTTCAAAAAGAACTCATATGCTACTTGTGGTATCTATTCGAGATGCACAAAATTGCTTTATGCTTCAACGCCTAATGAAACATGCGAATTTTTTGGCAAGATACAATACGAAATACAGTTTTGGAAGAATCATCTTGAATACATTCAGGAACACAGTAATAAGGCCAAAAAGTTTTTCGAATGGTTCCATCTACTCTCTTATTGGGAAGAAAAGTTCAAAACATATACTCTGATAATGAAAGTTCTAAAATTATTTCTCCTTTTTAAGACCTTTTAGAAGTAGTATAGATATATGAATTAATTTCACCAACAATCATTGAAGTTATCTTAAAATTTTAAAACGGTCACTAAAGTTCAAAAGTTGCAGCGGTAGTCACTAAAGTATATATTTCTTCAACAAACGATCACTCTATTAAATTTCTAACTTGAAATAGTGATGTGTCATACAATATACATTAATTTATTGCATGGTAGTCCATATACTTTATATATATTTATTTTAGTCCATATATTTTTAATTATCTTTCAATTAAATCCTCAAAAAATTACAACTTAGGTCCTTAATCTTTTTACATCTTTACACTTTGGTTCCAAATTTTCAATTATATTTCAATTAAGTCCTCCAAAAATTGCATCATAGGGCTTTCAACTTTATACATATTCAAACTTTGATCCTCCAAATCCTTGATTTTAATGGCCAAAATAAGTACAATTTTAGTAGTCAAAATAAGTATACTTTCAATTAATTCTTGACTTTACATTCGAATTTTCACCTAAACAAACAAAATAATATAATTAAATAATAAACTACTTGACAAAACGCACAAATATCTACTTTTAGTGGTCAAAATAAGTGCAAAACCCGCACTTATCATCTAGAGTTGTTAATCAAATATATTTTTATCAACTCTAAGTGATAATTTGCAAGATTCAAACAGAAATCATCAAGGACCGAGCGAACAGTAAAGAAAATTAGCAAGGATTGGCCGCTTTTGCCCCATAAACCAAATTGGAGAAATTATGGCGAACGGGATTGTAAATTAGGGTGCACGGAGTGAAAAGACAGGAAAAGAGGAGTCCTCTCATGGCAGGAGATTTTGGCCCAATATTTGGGCTGCCCATATTTAATATGGGTTTTAATTTTGACCCATCGGCTGAAGTAGAGCGTCTACTTCAGCCGATGGGTAAATCATCTCCTGTCCCTTGGGGGCAGGAGAACGGGACTCTATTTGTATATGTATGGAAAAATGCTTCTACAAAACCTCAAATTGATGGTCAATTTAGTGCTGGAGAAAAGCTGATAGAATCTTGAATTCTTTTTGACTCGCTTAATAATGGTCAAGAGAATATACACACAAGATTATGAGCATGTTTAGTATATTTTAATTAATTTTTTTTTTCAAACTCATTTTCAACCATATATTTCATAAAATTTTTCAACTACATATTTTATTAATTTTTCTCAAAATCTACTAAAAATTATTTTTAAACTTCACTAAATATAAACATACACTGTACATAAATAGAGTGAAGAAGCTTTTTTGTGGTGATGGTGGGTCGCCACAAGTGAGTGGCGTGGAGTGGGTCAATAATATTGATTTTGGGTGATGGTGGTCTGTTTAGTTGGGGCTGTGGAATGTCATTGAAGAAGTCTTTATTTTATTTTTTATTATTTATTTTTTTTTTCAATTTTTATTTATTTTATATTTTATTTTATTTTATATTTATTGTATTTATTTTTTGTATATTTAAAATTATGGACAAATAATATCTCTTTTAAACCATTTTACTAGAATTTTTTGACGAATTTCATGAGTGATAATTAACTAGTTGTTTGAATTATTGAAAGTTAGGCATGACGTGTTTTATTAAAATTTAATATTAATGAAATTGAAACAAATTTAAAAAATTAAAAATCTATAATATAGTTTATTCTAAAATAAAATAAAAATAAAATGCTAGCGACGGTCATATTCTCTATCTATCCTCGCTCAATTTTTCGAGTTGACCGAAGAATTATCGCCGAAGAATTCTTGTCGCATTTGAAAACGAGATAATGCAAGGCAAAACTGGACGTCTGGACAGGATCTTGAAGAAAAAAAGGTTTTATGTGGATAACGTTGTTGGAAAATACAAGATAGGGATACAGTGATTGATTATATGCATTGTAATGTGCTTGTCATATTCTTACAGCTGTCTGCATAAGTTGAATATGATTGGATGCCAACCATAATAGTTATTCTAATATAAAATAATATCTTTTAAGGTAATAAATCTTTTTTTTTTTCCTCCTTCTCTTCTAGATCCTTTTCCTACTTATTTACTATTACTCAATATGTTCAAGAATCAACCAAACATATATTTATGATAGATGTCACAAATTCAATATATAAATAAAATATACATTAAATAGATATATCATATCTTTGATACTTAGTATAAATTAAGCATCGATGCTTAAGAGATCATTCTTCTCTATATGATAGTAATTCATATAAAATTAACTTAATTTGTTGATTTAAATGAAAGATTACAAAAGAATGATATTAAAACCAAATTAATTTTAGTTCTTTAACTAAAATCAAGAACAAGATTAAGAACTATTTAGTTGTCCAACTCAACACTCAAAATGAGATAAAATTTAACTAAAAAAAGAGCCCACCATCGATCAACTATATTTAGTTCGAATAGTTCCGTACATCTCAAAACATAGGTTTGAATTCTTATGTCATGTTTGCATGGCTGGTTCTGACATTTTTAAGGCCTGAGGCGAAATCCAAAATTAAGTTTTTAAGGCAAAGTCTGATAAATCATGAATATGACTGCTAGTGGCAGGATTGTTGGTGGGCTCGGCCTCAATATTTTTTTTTTTTTTAATAAAATAAGCCTCTTCGATTTGGGGCACTATTTAATAATAATCATAGTCCTCATAGAATGCGGCTTGCTTTTCTTTGTTGGGCTTCAAAATTTTGTAAAAATATATTTTTGAGTAAATTGTTATAAGTCAACTCCACATGACTTGTTTCAAATTATATCAAAATATTTTTTTTAATTGTGATTAAGTCACACTTTCAACAATATTTTAAACTAATTTCAAAATTACCCATGTAATCCATATTTTCTATCCACGAGTTCTTCCAACTCCACAAACCATCTCCACCTCCGACAACTTCCGACGAGTTCCTCCAAAATTGCAGATTTTTTTCTTGTAGATTTGTGCATATTCTTTATGATGCTTGTCTGTCTTTCCATGGGCCGATCAAAGAGAACTCGTAGTCTCCTAGATTTTTCGGATAAGGAGTTCTTGGGTTATGTTAAAAACATCGTCGTCGCTAGTGGAGACGGCAGACCTGGTGGTGCAATAGATAGTTTTTCTGATATAGAAGCTTTGATTGGCTGAATGAAATAGTAATCTCTATTGTCGGACTTGTAAATTGTTTAATTTATTTATTTAATTTTTTTAAGTTTGTTCTTAATTAGCAATAGCTGAAAAAAGTGGGGAAGAGGTGAGTTGGAGGTAATTTTGAAGGGTCTTGAAGGAGATAATTTTGATGAAGAAAATTTGAGGTGTAGATAAGAAGATGATAAAAAGCTGGTTATGGAAATGAAAGCAAAAGCTCAGGGGGTGAGCCAACAAACGACGAGGGCGTGCTCTTGACTATGAGAAGTTAACTGATGAGAGGTGTAATTGTAGTAAAAAATGTAGCTTGTGAGAGACTATTGGATCGAGGGTAGAGTTGAAAATGAAGTCGAAAAAGTTGAATGATCGCTCAATCGCTTCCATGTTGCAATGCCTAAGCCACGTGACCGTAAAGAAAGGCCACCATGTATACCGAGGCATCTTAGAAGCTAAAGCCAAGAAAGTGAGCAAGTCGCAGAGAAACAGATCAAGTTGGAGAAGGATCGGAGGATGAGAATGGAGATGCAGGTGTATGTCCATGAATGGCCATGATAGGTGGAGTAAAGTGGCCATGATAGGTGGAGTAAAGTGACCATGATTTGTTGCTATAAATAGCAGTTTGAATTTTCTGTAGGGATGATACTGTATTATAGAAAACAGTATCATAAAAAATAGTATCATTATATTTGTTGTGGCCATGATTTGCTTATGTAAATAGCAGCTTGATAATGTATTAAGTTGGCCATTAGATTATTTTTGAGTTTTTAGTCATGTGTGTTGTTTGATATTGTATTATACAAAACATCACAAAAAACAGTATCACAACAGAAATGGATATAGAATTAGCATACGTGTTCAAAATTTTTATTATAATATGTTTTCTGAATGGTCTCAACTAGCCGGTCAAGACTAGTAGCTTTGTTACTACGTACAATGAATTTTAGCCTTTTGAAGTCGTATATTTAACTTAAAATGACAATCTTTAATTTTTTTGTGAAAACACTATCATACATACTAAAACAGTATCACAGCTAAACATATCTTAATATATTAGTATCATATATGAAAATATCTTAATAAAACAAGATCACATATACACTTTTCTCGACTCTAGTATCTCACACTGCTTGATTTTATAGAAGAAACAAATAAAAAAGAAAATGTCCATAAACTTGGTTTAACATCTTACTCAATCCATTTGAATATAATTTCAGGCTTATGGGTGAAAATGGAACTACTTAAACCTTGAGGTACATAATTGTTTATTTCAATTGCTTCCTTCTGACTCTGCAAAAATTATTAGACGCTTGAACCTCAGGTACAACTCAGAATTGGAAAACTAGAGGCTACCTGAAACTTCATTACATAAAGAAGTGGACCAAACAATTCTTCTTTAACAACATCAGCATTTGGGGAAATTTCAACTATGGTGGGTTGCATAAAATTTCCTTCGGACTCTATAACATTTCCACTTGTAAATATCTTTCTCCATGTAACACATTAGTAGGCAATATTTGTAAAAGTCGTGTACACAATAAAAGGCTAAAAGTCGCGTAACACATTAGTATGCAATATTTATAAAAGTCGTGTAAATATCTTTCCTCACTGCTTTTATGTGACTTCATTTATGAGGCAATACAATTACTTGAAGTAATTATATTGTTTTTAAAATATTCTACTAGTAATATAAGACCATTGATACTGTTTGCATTTAATAACATTATTATAAATTAAAACAGTATCATATGTTGAAACATTATCATAATAAAATAATATCAAAGATAAAAGCATGGTATAAGTGTACCATAGCATATTGTAGACAAAAATAGTATCAAAATAAAAATTATTTTGTAAACAAAACAGTATCATATATATAACTAAGTACAAGATGTTTTGTCCAAATTGAAGTAATGATATTGTTCTTAAAATGTTCCATTAGTAGTACAAGATCATATGTTTAAATATTGTCATAATAAAACAAAGATCAAAGATAAAAGTATAGTATAAATATATCAATGTACATTATCTAGATAAAACAAGATTATAATAAAATAAAGATCACAACAAAAAACAAATGTCACAATTAAGTCTTTTTTTTTTTTTCAATTAAGGGTATGTTGGTCTTTTAACTCTAAAATGTGACTTTAATTAAATTAAGTTTTTATTATATGACTTTAGAACCTATAAGTCTTAAAAATAGTGACCTGGACTTGAATTTACCATATTTTTTTTTGGACAATTTCAGTAATCACATTTTTTGTGATAATTTCACCATACACCATACACCATAAAATATAAAATAATTTAAAAAATACTATCTAACTTTTTTATTTTAAAAATATTGTATTTTTTGTTTTGTAACACTTGTTATTATATTTGTTATGTTTGTTAATAACAAATATAACATATTTATTGTAACCAAAATAACAAATGTAATAAATATAACAACAAGTGTTACAAAACTTAAAAAACAATATTTTTATAATAAAAAAATAACAGTATTTTAAGAAATATTTTATTTATTGTGATTATTTATTAAAAGACCCATTCCTTTTAAAATGAAAATGGACCCACTTCCGTTTTGAACCCAAGACGGTTACCTTACTCATTTCGATTCAAAATCAACCTTGCATGTTTGGGTTATAACACCAGATGATTTAAAAAATTTAATTTTTATTATTTATATAGTATAATTATATTTAATAGTGGCCCAAATATTCCAAACCGTGCCTTTAGGTACGAGTAATGATTCGTGACGCAATTAAACTCTATAATCAGGTAGCTTTCGCTTTCCAACACAAAGTCCCCAAAGTTATTTGATTCTTGAATTCTATTCTCCATTCACATGATAATATATTATAAAATATGCATGAATCTGCAATTGAGTGCTGGGTTCGATGAATAGCTTTAGAGCATCTCCAATGCTCCATAAATTTATTATACAAGTAAAATAAATATTGATGTTAATTTAATCTAGACTCTATCAAATTAATACAACAAATAAAAAAATGTACATTGTCTAAAGTTCTATTTAGATTCATAAATTCTGTAAAATGTAATGACTAAACAAAATTTATATCACATATACACATTTAGAAGTTCATTTTATTTTATTTTAAGTACATAAATAACACTTAAAACAGAATCATTGAATTATAAATAATTTTTAAAAGGTAAAAAATGCAAGGCCCAAACGTGCTAGGCGTGGAAAAAGATGGTCAACCTAATTGCTTCATGCGAGCCATGGTGCCAAAATATGCGACCATTGCAAGCCTATACTACGAAAGAACGCACTTTTTATTTTTTCAATTTTTTATTTTATTTTTTAAGGTAAAATAAATTAATTAAATAAAAAGAATAATATTGATGGTCTTTAAATAATAAAAAATAATTATTAATGATCTTATAATAATTAAAATAGTATTAAAATTAAAGAAACATTTTACTATACCTAAGTTTGTAAAGCTTGAGGTTTGAATTGTTATCTAGTTATGCCTAAGACTTTTTAAGATATAATTGAAAACTAATTTTGAATTTGAATATCTTGTTAAACATTAATGCTAAATAAATTAAAAATCTTTCCATTTAAATGCCAATCCATAACAATCTATAGAATCCATTCTAAAATACCGTGATGTATCCATCGCCATCCCTTTTTTTTTGACAGGGCATGACACCCTTTTACAGGCAAAACATTTGAAAAGTCAAAAGAACAAAAAACCCATTTTTCCCCAAAAAACTCTCTGGGCTGTCTTCAATAATAGATTTCACAAATCACAATCCATCCATATGCAAGTTGAGGCCTAAAAATCCAACCTAGCAAAGGATAAATTAGCCGCAAAAATAGAAAAAGAAAATAAAAATAATCCGGCCCGTAAAGTTCAATATATCATCCATCCTTCTCGTAAAGAGAGAATCTTCACATTTTCACTCTAGATCATAAACATTTCACATCTCACCTAGATCATAAACGTGCAATTAAACGATCGATTATATTTTTTAATCAAAAAGTGCATGCCTAGGCGCAGCATTTTGTTTATCTTTTTTTTTAAAAAAAATAAAATTTAAAATAAAATAAAAACACTTTTTCACATTTCGTCCTAGCATAAGTCTCATCTAGGTCAAAAAGTTTAAATCTCGACATCCATGTCTAGCCACACTTTACACTTTTCAAAACAATGCTCATGATAGATTTGCACTTGTCAATCTTAATTAAAAAAGAAAAATAAGAGGCCATGCTGCAATGTTTTGCATGGACAAGGCCTAAATAAATTTACAACGAAAGTAAAGAGACCAAATTGGTATGGTTGATTGAATAGTCTTGAAGAGTATTAAAGAAGACAGAGAAACTCAAATCTAATTAATCCTCGGTCTCGACCAGTTCCTCAGTCCAATTAACTATTTATCTATCTATTTTTTCTGTTGGGATTAGGGGGGGAAAGAAATAAACGTTTATCTCCCCACCCTCAACTATTTTCATGATATCACTAACTTAGAAAACACAATACCGGGAATAGCATTCTTAAAGCAAAATTTATGGGATTCAGTAACATCCATCTGTTAAAAACTTGGGAGATTAAGAATGAAGCCCAAAATACCAAAAACTTGCAGCAATTGATCTTTGAAGAACAAGAGGTAATTAAAAAGATCATTACTTGAAATTCGCATAACGCTGTCTTAAAAACAATATTTAAACCCTCTCAATAGAATGAAATGCTATATGATTTTCACTCAAATAGATTTAATATATTTCAAACATCAAACCAGATTACACTAGTACTACTCCAAAAAAAAAAAAAAAAAAAAAACTTTCAAATGTCTAAGAAATCTGAGATTTTCTAATATGAATTTGATGTTGTTTGAAGATGATTTCAAATGTTTATTCACATCAAATTCATTTTGTTTTATAGTATAGACACCCAAATCTGAAGGACACAACACTTAGTCCAAAGAGATACCTTTTGGTGCCTCCAACTATAATTTCTATTGGCTGCAGTACCAACATGTCTAGCTTGCCGCAGGGTTGGACCGCGGCAAGATTACCACGGACCAGCCGCGATCAGGCACTCGGTAGGGGTCAATTGAAAACCGACCCTATGTTTTCACCATATTGTTTCTTTGATTTTTTGATTTCCTCATGTTGAACAATAATTCCAATACCATCTTATCTCCACAATCTTTAGTTACAAAGCATACTCCATCACCATGTTGACTGGTGCATGATACGCTACTTCTATTACTGACTATGCACTTTTTCGAAAACTACGTTAAGACTACACTCGTATTAAACACACAGTAGAGGCATTTTCCGTAATTAAGAAATGATATAAGCTCCTCACAGCACCAAACGTCCAAAGTTGGATCTGATGAAACGGAATAAGAAATAAACAAGGGGGCATAGAACAGAGTGCTTACAGGTATCCTGTCAATTGTCATTGCTAGAAAGAAAGCTGAACCACTCAACACCAAGTATTAAAATTTGAACAAAGGATATACAGCAATTACACTGCATTTAAATTGGAAAAAAAATTCCATTTAGAGTGATCACCTCCTTACAGGTGGCACAACACCCCTACCAAGTGCAGCTCCACGACCAGCAGCCTGAGCCTGCAAGTGTATAATTCCATTGTCACGCAGATTTTTATCCATTAAAAAAAAAAAGTAAACAGGTGGGCTGTCAACGTATGTTTTGAAAAAGCCTCCCCCACCCACAACACAACACTAGTTCTATTCTCTCTTTCTTCAATTTTTTTTTTTTTTTTTTTTTTGGGGGTGGGGGGAATAAGGACACTCGCTACTATCACCACATCCAAGCCATACATAAAAAGGAACTTTTGGTACCACCAACCTGACACAGAGCAGTGTGTGCTGAATAATGTAAAAAAGATGTACATGACAAAACTTTGGCATCAAAGAATGATTAGCAGTGAAAAAGTTTTTAAGAGAAGGAGGACATTCCCGAAAATGGGAAGGGAGGAGGGAAAAAAGAACTTACTCTGGATCGCATGGCAACAGCGCGTCCTCGTCCAACTCCAAGTGCAGAACCTTTACCCTGCAACAGGTTGATACTGCATAAGAAAAGTGGAAGGATAAAAACTAGGCAAAATAAGTATTGTGCACCCAAAAGGTACCTTAATTCTGGCTTCTAGACGCTTAAACATCGGAGCATTCTTAAGCATATCCGGTATTACCATAAACCTGGGGGATTTAGTGTTAATTACAGCAATGATTAAAATTATAAAAGGCAAGCCAACAAATCAAAAACGAGTGAATATGCCTACCTGACTTTGCTGCCTCTTATGAATATGTGCTCAAGTTGTGAAACCTTCCCATCCTGTAAAGAAATTGACAGAAATTAACAACTGGTGGGAGACAAGCATAGAGATGAAAGACAGGTATTCTAACAATAGACAAATTAAAGAAAGAAATCAGAATGGTATGCAAGTCCAATTCTCTACTTTTCTAAAACTTACCTTTTTTGTATCCAGACTACGTAAATTTTGATGCCCGTGACAATTAAAGGAAGTCTCCCCTATTTGAAGAAGAGAATAATTGAACAAAGCTTCCAATCATTCCCTCACAATATGACAAATCTTGCGCTTAGTTCATTTTTCTTTTTTCTTTTAAGCTTTTACTTTGATATTCCAGGGTTCTGAATATGTAAAATATCTATGTAATTTCTTGAAGAAGAAGAATAATTGAACCAAGCTTCCAATCATTCCCTCAGAATATGACAAATCTTGCACTTAGTTCATTTTTCATTTTTCCTTTTATCTTTTACGTTGACATCCAGGTTTCCAAATATGTAAATATCTATGTAATTTCTTGGAATTTACCATCATCTAGTGCCCTTTTCATTGCAACTTACAATTTTCTCGTAAGGAAAAGCCCCATGTGACTTGTAGAAAGCTGAAACTTTAAAGGCAGCTGCCGACTCAAATGGTGAAGATTAAACTTGTCAATATATGACACTGATGTAACATGTTGAAGTATGTTTTACAGCAGTGTAAAGCATTTGCTTTATTCACATGAAGTTTTACCAATCATTTTTTATAATAAGATCTAAGAGTAAGCTCTTCCTCTGAATAACTAAACAGCAATCGCAAGGTTTATAATATAAAAAATGGGGAACCGGAAGTCCATGGCACTAAAGGTGCATATTTCTATCAAAGATTCACAGGAAAACATATAAAAGTCTGAGAAGGAACAAAACATTACTTCATTAATATGATCAAGTCAAATGAATTAGCATAGAACTTTGTTTTCCATCCCAAGCCTGAAGGTTCTGACCAGAACTAAATTAAATGAAATAGAAGGCTGACTCTTCTTGTTGAAACACATGCACTCATTTCCTCCCTAATAACATCACCTAATACAAAAGTTGATCTCTATTTTCCCACAGCAAGTAGTAGGAGAAATATTGACCAATTTATGAAAGTTGATATGGCAACGAAGCAGAAATAGTTGAATTCATATATCATATTAGTAGTTGCATAATTATTCTCTAGATAAATGTCACAATTCATAAGCTTAACGATAAGCAAATGTTATGATAATCACTCGCTGATAAACAATTTTTGCTCATATTGCAAAGGTAAAAATCGCTGATGTAGCTAATACACACAATTAAGATGATTCCTCAAAAAATCTAAGGCTCTTATAGTCAAAATTCATAAGCAACTCAAATGGCATTTCTTAAGTACTCTCCTTCATGATAATTACAACCAATCTGTACAATCTTGAACATGTCACGTATTATCAGATACTGCACTCTTCCTTCATTCAAGCGGCATCACCCGTCCAAATCCCAAAGATCCTTACTATGTATTCCATTAAATAATACCACGGAATTATTCCTTCATCTTTAAGGATATTATTGCTACAAAAAATTATTAGATTTGTAAAACAATTATTGTTCCACATTGCGCATGGCGTGCTTAAAAATTGAGAATGAGACCATTTCCTTTAAATTAGAAGACTATTTTTGAGTCATGAATTACTAACTAACCAAACAATACACCTTTTAAGGATTTATAAAAGAATATATTTACTTTAGTTTTCTTTCACTATCTTGGTAGTTATGATATAAATTCCTCTTGCAATGATCTTGATGCGGGCTCAATAACAGATTAGAGATGGAAAAGGAAAATGAATTCCACAGTGATGGACTTTGAAAAATATTTTTCTACGTTTGGTGGGTTTTTTTTCATATTACATAGAAATCTTTTTCTTTTTCCACCCTTTTGGTAAAACACAAACTAAATTCCTCTTGAGGCATAGTGGAGTCCTCCTTTGGCAAAGATGGCAAAGGCACGTGTCCAACACGACAAATTTGTCTTTTGAGATGCTTCACTGAAAATGGGAGAAATTAAATAGCAAAAATTGGACAAATTAAATAGCTTCAGACACGGAGACGAAGGCTATTTATCGGGGAGTTTTTAAAAGTCTTAATTTCAGAAATCACATTTTCCTAAGACCCAATAAATAAAATATAAATATATAAAATTTAACTGGCAGAAAAGCTGTATGTACATTTAGTGGGTCAAAATCAAATTCAAATCTTAGAAAACATTAATAAGAATACAACAAGGGCACGTGAAGATGCACAGTGATGTTCTTCTCAACTTTAAGATTATAACTATATATTGATTAATTCAAAAATTTGAGATGCCATAAATTGATTTTGGCGTAGTCCATTTTATGTTTCATCGATTTCATTTTCAGAATAGAATGTTAAATTTTATTATTAATGTATCATAGTTAAGTAACAACTCTATTTTCCCAAGTTTTTTTGTTAAAATGAGGACAAAACCTATGTTCCATATCTTTAACTCAATTTCAAGTATCAGCATCCTCTCTCCCTATTTAACCTTTTGAAGGTAATCGGATTGCTGTGTTTCTTTTTTCACAAGGACCCTTCATTTGGTAGGAAGCTAGGAGAATAGAAAAATAATGCATGGAAAATAGAAGCGAAGGTTTTCTATCTTTTGAAAAATGGAACCTAATACAAGTGACATCTTCTTCCTAGTTTGGTAGCGAAACTGAAAATTAAAGAGAAATCAGACCAATTTTTTTACCTGTTACCAAACACTAGAAAGCATTTTCACAATTTTCCATCCACCATTTCCCTTCTCTCCCCATTCATACATTCCAAAAATTCTTGCTTGCTCTCCAAAATACACCAGTTAATATTCTAAAACATATCTGTTTGTCCCACATGCTGTAATATTGCAAGCCTAACTTTTGCCCCATGCCTCGGTCCCTTGCCTTGGCCTTGCAACGCCTAGCCCTCAGTCATCCTGCCTAAGGCTATCTTGTCACCCTGCTTACGGCCTTCTCTTGCAACAAACATCCCCTGCTCACTTCTTGCATTCTTTAGTGCAAGTGTTGGTTGATCTTGTAGATCTTCTCATTCTGGACCAAATGGAAGAATTCTTTGTCTATATCATTTGGTGCTATAAAGAATATTTCATACATTCCACTTTATTAATCAAAGCCCAAGAATATATGAATTAGCTCATGCTTGACTACCCCATCCTTTTTTATCTCCAGCATTTAAAGTTACAATAATCACATTCTTGATCAAATTAGTGAGTCACATTATTATGGCATGATGACTTAGTCCTAAGCAGGGTAAGACTTTTGTCCGAGGCTTCAAAATCTTCAATAAGCTTATGTCCATAAGGCTGAAAAAGCCCCTTAAAAGGGCTTGTAAGCTTAGCCAAACATCCTCCAAGTAGTCACGACCGTACCATAAACTACTGTACGTTTGTCTTCAAAAAAATTAGATAAGAATTGCTCAACTCTTCATCATATATCCTCAATTCATCAAATACCATCTCCACAAATCAGATTCTCAAATCCATCTCTCTCATTTGCCCCTCATTTGCCATTGAATTGGAATCCTGAGTTTACGGTTGGATTCCACGAAGCGGTATACTAGTGTAAATACTTTATACGAAAGCATCCATAGCGAGAATAACAAAAGAGAGGGACAATAAAAACGTCTAGGGTTTAAGAACACCACATTGCTTTAAACGCCCACTAGAATAAACGAGAAAACACAATCTAGTAATCGAGATAACACGCAACTAAATTTCAATTATAAAAAACGAAAATGTTTAAATGCCAGTCCCAGGCCAATATTCTTCAATGTGCACCATGTGAGGACCCGATAAAGTGGAGAAGAGAAGTATGTGATGTGACTATTACTATACCTTGGCAGTGTAAGTGATGTTTTCGAGTTGACAGTTCCAGTTGTCTTCACACTCCACCATGCTTCCTCTGTAGAGCTCTCCGTTCTTCAGCTCTACGGACACCACGTGTCCTGAAGCCTCGTGGAGAAGCTTCACCGGAATCCCAAGGCTCCGAATCATCTTCTTGCAGTATCAGTCTTTCTTCGGTGCCAGAGTCCGTCGCCCGACTCAAATTTTGTTTAGGCGGGACTGAATTTCAGAACCTCCGCGGTTTATATATAGAGAGAGACTGGAGCCCTTTCTTCTTAGGGCTTTTGAGTTTAAATGCATAGTGAAAAAATGAATTTAGGAAAACAACTCTTGTTCCAAAATATTTTGGTAAATGGCCTCCATTATTAAACTAGTATACCTTTTTTTGTGCGGTGGATGTTAGGATAAAATTCAACATGTGGGGCTCAAACATGTATATATTAAAATGTGTGGTCTTTATCTTGGGCTTTTAGTCGATAAAGTAATCTACTTAAGACTATTTTGGATTAATGGATATTAAGCGTCGTGAAGTGTAGAGATGGATCAATGTTTTAAATTGATGAACCAATTTAATAACATTTAAACATAATAATCTTTGCCGCAGCTATATATCTTGGTCGTAGCTTCCAATCGAGCGTGCGCTTTTCAAACTCTTTGCATCCCTATAAGCGAGAGACACTAACGAGAAAAACCATGGATCAGTTGGAAGACCATAATCCCGTTCGATCAAACAGAATCATGGATTCGAATGACGCTTCACTTCAATCTTAATCTTGATAATTACAAAGATGGTTTTTGTGTTATAGATGTGAAATCATCTATATATGGATTCGGTAAATTAAATCTAACAAATGGTATCAGAGTCACCTTCATATTGAATTATCAGATTTATATTTATATAGACATAAAGCGTATTTTGTGAAATTCTCGTAATATTAATTTATAATATGCATAGTTATTGCCTTTGGACAAATTGGCAATAAAGTTTTTAATTGAAAATTAGGATTCAGCCATTTTTTCAAAGTTTCTGTATGTATATTGGAAAAGAAAAATACAAACGCAAAATGGGTTCTGGTCTTAATTTGGGTTTGTCAAAGAAAACTCACATCTTTCATCTTAAGGTGTGGGTTTTAATAGCAATCTTTCTGGGTATCGTTTTTGTATTGGTTCTCTTGCTTTTGCCCTTTTGTGTTAATCGTAAGAAGTTGATGAGATGGATTAATTGTTGTCGTCGTCGGAGAAGAGGAACACGCAGCGCCGGCGCGTGTGAATGAAGTTTCTGCAGCGCCGGAGATGGCGCTGCAGGCGGAAACGCCGGCAGTGGCGCCGCGGGTCTCGTTGGTGGCGGTGCAGCTAGGGTTTCTAACCCTAGCCGTTGCATTTTTTACCAAGGGACTTCATACGGAAATTAGAAGTCCTAAAGGGCTAGTTTGCAATTTTTGCAATTTTGGTTTATTTAATCTCTAGTCCTCCTTATTGTTCCCTCATTTAATTAAATCCTAAAGTTTTAAAATCATTTAAGTTGGCCCCTTAGACTTCTGTATTTATAAAATAAGTCCCCACAGTTTTAGTAATCAATTAAGTTGGACCTTTGAAGTTCTGAATTTTATGATTCAGTCCCTAAAGTTTAAGATTTTAATTAATTGGCCACTAAAGTTTTGGTAAAATTACAATTTAGTCCTTTAAGCTTAAATTTTTTCATAATTGGCCAATCAAGTTTAATTAAATTGTAATTTAACCCTCCAACTTAATGATTACTTGATCCTAAAGCTTTGAACTTCAAAAATTCAAATCCTAAAGTTTTAAATATATGCAAAATAGTCAATTCAGGTTCAAATTTTGGTATGATGGACTCTTTTGAGAAATATAATATTCCAAAGTAAATTAATTGAAGCAACATGTTGCCAAAGTAACCTCTCTTGTGGAAATTAATTAACTTAGAATATTAGAAAGTCTAGTGTATGTGTTGTTCATGCGAATATTGATTGGCTCAAAGGAAGGTCAATGTTTGGCTGGAATTTCACATGCACCGTGATGATAAATGCGTCGATTATTTGGTTTAACGTGTGATCAATAAATCGGTCCAAAGAAAGGTTTATTGATTGACATGTCTTATTGTTAATGTTTGATTGCTACATCGATGTACCACTTACGAGTCAATGTTTCTGTCCAAAGACTAAATATTGATGTTGTGCTAAGTATCTTGTGATGAGCCTTACCAATATATTTAAAATTATTATTTGCATAATTAAGTACTAATGTAAGCTATTTCTATCTCTTTCTCTATACAGCTCATGCATTTACTTCCACAATATCTACAAATATCAATTTAATCCCCGTGCTTAATGGGTCAAACTTCAAGGATTGAAAAGAGAACGCTCTAATTGTTCTCGGCTGCATGGATCTCGACCTTGCTCTGAGGATTGAGAAACCTGTTTCTCTTACGGATGCAAGTTCACCTGATGACAGGAGAAACTTTAAGAAGTAGGAATGCTCAAATCGCACGAGTCTAATGATCATTAAGCGTGGCATTCCGTAGCTTTTTAGGAGATCGAAGATCGAGGAGGTAATCGATGCCAAGGAATTCCTTCTTTGAAATTGAAAAGCATTTTGTGAAAATGATAAGGTCGAAACAAGCACGCTCGCAAAGCTTGATTTCAATGAAGTATAAAAGCAAGGGAACATAAGAGAGTACATCATGCGGATGTCTCATATCGCTTCAAAACTTAAGGTACTAAAGCTCGACTTGTCGATGACTTGCTCGTGCATTTAGTATTAATATCGCTTCTGCACATTTCAATCAATTTAAGGTCACATTACAATCGTCGAAAGGAGAAATGGACTCTAAATGAGCCCATTTCTTATTGTGTCAAGATGAAGAAAGGTTGAAGCGAGACGAACCGAAATTGCTAACTTGGCAAGTACCTCTAAAGATAAGGGCAAGAAAAGAAAAACAAAATATGAAGTCGCTAAGGGTCCGTAATGTAAGAAACCACATAAAGACAAAGAGGATCGTTTCTTTTGCCAGAAGCCTGTACATTTAAAGAAGGATTGTACCAAATATAACGCCTGGCGTGCAAATAAAAGTATATTTCTTAATTTGGTCTGTTCTGAGGTTAATTTAGCTTCAGTACCTAGAAACACTTGGTGGTTAGATTCTCGTGCTACTACTCACATAAGTATTTCTATGTAGGATTGCATATTCACTGAAAAGCTAAATGATGCTTAAAGATTCATCTTTGTGGGCGACGAAAAATCGGTGGAAGTTGAAGCAATAGGCACTTTTAGATTATTGTTAGGAATTGGTTTTTATTTGGATGTGAAAGACACTTTTGTTATACCGTCGTTTAGACGGAATTTAGTTTCTATTTCCTCATTGGGCAAATTTGGATATTATTGTTCTTTTGAAAATTGTCAGGTTTAGTCTTTCTTTAAATTCAAATATTGTTAGTACTTGGTTCATTATGTTCATACGATAACTTATATTTGCTTGATACTATTGCGCCATATAATGAAACCTTGCATGTGGAATCACGTGGTACTAAGCGAAAATTAAATAAAGAAAATTCGACAAAAT
Source organism: Forsythia suspensa (assembly GCA_023638005.1). Classification (NCBI taxonomy): domain Eukaryota; kingdom Viridiplantae; phylum Streptophyta; class Magnoliopsida; order Lamiales; family Oleaceae; genus Forsythia; species Forsythia suspensa. The sequence goes on along the minus strand of CM042674.1, from coordinate 27,818,998 downwards.
TATGGCACAAGCACTTAGGTCACATCTCAAAACTAGAGTTGAACGACTTGTGTCGATGGCATTGGATTCTCCGGACTTCTACGGACTTTGATGTTTTTATTGATTGTATCAAGGAAAATGAGACCAAAACAAAAAGGTTAGGTGCCAATAGAACTTGGACGTCTTAGAATTGATACACACAGATATTTGTGGACCATTCCCTCTTGCTTCTTGGAATGGTCAACAATATTTTATATCATTCATAGAAGATTACTTACGTTATGGGCATCTATATCCTATTCATGAAAAATCTGAGTCACTGGACATGTTCAAGGCTTTCAAAGCTGAAGTTGAGAATCAACTCAACAAAAGGATTAAAAGCGTTAGGTCTGATTGTGGTGGTGAGTACTACGGCAATTATGACGGTTCGGTGAACAACGTCCGGGACCATTTGCTAAATTCCTAGATGAATGTGGAATCGTCTCTGACAAGACACCATGCCGGGATCACCTAGCATGAATGGTGTAGCTGAAAGACGAAACATGACTCTTAAGGATATGGTAAGAAGTATGATTAGTCATTCTACTTTACCAAAATCACTATGGGGAGAAGCATTAAAGACTGCAACTTATATTACGAATAGAGTACCAACTAAATCTGCTTGCTAAAACACTTTATGAGCTTTGGACAGGCGAGAAACCCATTCTAAAGCATTTCCACATTTGGGGATGTCCAACTGAGGCTAGGCCTTATAGGCCACATGAAAATAAATTGGACTCCAAAACTATAAGCAGCTATTTTATTGGTTATTATGAGCGATCAAGGGGCTACAAATTTTATAATCTCACACTTAAGTCAATTTTGAAACGGGACTGCAACATTTTTGAGGATGTTGAGTTTGGAGGAGAAAATAAGGTTAGAGACATTGTCTTTGAGGAAGAAACGAGGAAGGATCGATTTCGATTCCTACTATTATCAAGTGACAATGTGCGGTTTTCTATATCGGTCATTGATTAAGAAGTATATCCTAACCTCGACAAGATGATGTTGAAGAACCTCCCACCATTCCGTAAGTACAAACTCAACAACCTCAAGAACCAATACCATTAAGGAGATCCACTCGAGAAAGGAAAAATACTATTTCTGATGATTTTATAGTATTTCTCCAAGAACATGAGGAAAATAATGGAATGATGGAAGACGATCCAATCAATTTCCATCAGGCCATGAAGGATTCTGATTCTCAAAAATGGATTGATGCCATGAATGAGGAGTATAAGTCTATGCAAGACAATAAAGTTTGGGATCTTGTCATATTACCAGAAGGTACGAAGCCCATTGGTTGTAAATGGATTTTTAAAATCAAAAGGGATTCGAAAGGTAATGTGGAAAGATATAAGGCTCGCCTTGTAGCTAAAGGCTTTACACAAAAGGGAAGGTATTGACTTCAAAGAGACTTTCTCTCCGGTTTCAACGAAGACTCTTCGTAAGCAATGTCATGGCACTTGTTGCACACTTTGACCTCGAGTTACATCGGATGGATGTTAAGACAGCGTTTCTCAATGGAGACATTGATGAGACGATTTATATGGTACAACGTAAAACTTCGTGTCGAGAGACTCAAGAATATGGTTTGCAAATTAAAGAAATCTATCTATGGACTCAAGCAAGCTTCCGTCCGGTGGTACTACAAATTTCATCAAGTGATTATCTCGTTTGGTTTTGAGATGAATATTGTTGATGATTGTATATATCACAAGTTCAATGGGAGTAAGCATATTTTCTTGGTTTTGTATGTTGACGACATACTTTTTTGCCACTAATGATATAGGCATGTTGCACGAAACTAAGAGTTTTTTGTCAAAGAATTTTGAGATAAAAATCTTGGGGCGCCTCTTTTGTATTAGGGATTCGGATACAGTGGGATTGCTCTCGGAGTATTCTTGGATTGTAACAAAAGAGTTATATCGATAAAGTTCTTAAAAGGTTTGGCATGCAGGATAGTAAACCAGAGGACACCCTTGTTGTTAAGGGAGACAAAGTTAGTCTCAGTCAGTGGCCGAAAAATAATCTTGAAGTTAAGGAAATGCGGAAGATTTCCTATGCATCAGCTGTTGGGAGTCTGATGTATGCTCAGGTTTGTACACGTCCGGACATAGCATTCATTGTTGGAATCTTTGGATGATATTTAAGTAACTCGGGATGAATCATTGGAAAGCGAAGAAAAAGGGTTATGAGGTACTTGAAGAGAACAAGAGATTACATGCTTACATACAACAGATCGGATCGCTTAGAGATCGTAAGTACTCCGATTCGATTTTGCGGGATGTCAAGACAAGAGAAAATCCACATCATGCTACATCTATCTACTAGTCGGAAGAGCTATTTCTGGAGGAGTGCTAAGCGGACACTCGTAGCTTCTTCCACTATGGCGGGGAGTTTGTAGCTTGTTATGAGGCATCTAATAATGGAATATGGTCGCGAAATTTTGTCATTTGGGTCATGATTACTCAATGGCATTGAAAGACCATTAAAGTTATATTGTGACAATAACTCTGTAGTGATATATTCTAATAACAACAGGAGTTTAACTAAGTCAAAACACATTGACATTAAGTTCTTGGTTGTGAAGGAAAAGGTACAGAGTGGACAGATTTTCATAGAGCATATTGGGACAAACTCCATGATTGCAGATCTGCTTACTATAAGATTACCACCCAAGGTCTTTCATGAGCACACTGCTCGTATGGGTGTTGTATTTCTTGAGGATATCATGTTTTAGTGGGAGTTTGTATTTTTGGATTGCTTTATGTTTTAGTTTTGGACACATTTGTGTATTTGGATAATTTTCTGTACAGAAATAAAGTATTCAGTTCATTCCACTCTGTTACATTATGTTTGGTATTGATCTCACTTGAGGAATAAAGTCGGACCAATTGAAAATAAACATGTTTGGATCACATAACATGTAATTTTCATACTACACTCTCATGATTGATCTATGTCATTTGGTTGTATTGATGTACATGACCATTGATGGATTTAGTTACGATTAATGTAACGAAAGTCGCTTTGATCCTACATTGATATGACTAATGGACGAGATTGTTTGGAAATACTCTTAATAGTGATAGCAAAATTTTGAACTCATAAGGTTGTACATATTTGTAAGGATACATGTATGGCCCAGTGGGAGATTGTTGGATAAAATTCAACATGTGGGGCCAAACATGTATATATTAAAATATGTGGTGCTATCTTAAAGTTTTAGTCAATAAAGTGATCTACTTAAGATTATTTTGGACTAATGAGTATTAAGTGTCATGAGATTAAAGTGTAGAGATGGATACAATGTTTTAAATTGACGAAGGGCCAATTTAATAACATTGAAATATAATAACTGCCATGCAGTTATATATACAGGTCATGGTCCCCAATTGAGCATGGCTTTTCATAACTCTTTGCATCTCCATCAGCAAGAGACACTAAGGAGAAAACCACGGATCAGTTGGAAGACCATAACTCCGTTCGATCAAACAGAATCATAGATTCAGGTACGCTTCCGTTTCAGTCCTAATCTTGATAATTACAGCATGATGATTTTTTGAGTTATAGATGTGAAATCATCTATGTATAGATTCGGTAAATTAAATCTAACAGTGGAATCCAACCGTAGAAGATTTTAATGGATTGAGGAGTTGAGAAGAATTAGAGAGAAAGAGAGAGTTTTGTTTGAGAGTAGTTTAATTTTGATGAATATGAAGAAGAATATGGAGAAATGAGGGAATTGAGAGAAATATATATATTTTGGTTTGAGATGATGAAGACGTAGTGACAGACAAAGAAATACTTTTTTGTGCTTGTAGTGGAGTAAATCTCTCTACGGTCGGTGATAAACTAGTACACCACTTTTTTTGCAGTGGAATCCGACCATAGATGATTTTAATAGATTGAAGAGTTGAGAAGAATGAGAGATAGAGAATTTTGTTTGAGGAGAGTTTGATTTTGATGATATGGAGAAGAATATGGAGAAATAGATGAATTGAGAGAGAGATATATGGGTTTTGGTTTGAGAGGATGAAGACGCGTGTGATGCATAAAGAAGTACTTTTTGTGTGCTTGTAGTGAGTAAACCTCCATACGGTTGGTGATTATAAAAAATATGAAACAATATCCAAAATGCCCCCAGATGGTTAAGCACGTGTTTGCCAAACAAAAAATTGCTCTAATTTTTTCATTTTCATCCCTTACGTTCTCATCTTTCTCTCTCTACAAAATGGCAGACATGTCTCTCTCTCATCACCATCTTCATTACACTTGATCTAGAATCCCAAAAATTCTTTATGTTTGTCCTCTCTCTTTCTATTGTAGCTTTGAGTGGTGTGTAAACTTGTTAAATCATCCACATTTAAGATTTGTAATTGGAGAAGATAATAGGTACATACTAATATCAATTTCTATAATTTTTTGCTCAATTTTCATTCTGGTTTACAACATTGTTGCTGATAGATACATTTACCTAAGAATGTGCCATAACGTCATATATGCCGTTATCTGTCATCTATAACGGCATATATGCCGTTATCTTATTTTTCCACTGTTAGCATGTATATAACCTTGGGCCTTTACAGCATTGGTGTTGATATATGCATTTGCCTAAGAATATGCCATAACATATATGCGTTATATATGATCTATAACCATTATCTCGTGATTATATAACAACACCATGCCAAGTAGTAAGTTGTTTATGAAATTTTTTCTTTTACTTTCATGAAGAAATTCTTGCACCTTGTATGATAAGTCTTGACAAAGGTTTTGAATGTGATAAATATTTCATTATATATATATGTCATGTTTTATTTTTCCACTTTTAGTGCGCATATAACCTTTAATATGATAAAATTTTAAATATATGTTTGTTTTAGTGAGTTAATATGTGAGTACAGTAAAAATTTAAAATAAAGACAATTATGCCGTTATTCACAATGTATAACGGGACCGGTGGCGTTATCTAATTTTTGACTATCACCATCTACCTAGCATTGAGTTTGATAATTGGCTTTGAATATATATACTAGTTTAATGCTATTGGGCGTAGGTTAATAGTTAGCACTCATCGTGTATTGATTGAAAATTTATTGGTATGTACTTTGACTTGTATAATGTAGCACTTTGTGATATGATCAACTGAAATCTATTTGTTTTATGTTGAATTGCAGTCATGGATGTGTTGGACAAGTTGTGGATATCAGTTTGTTATTTCGTTGAGTTTGTGGAAAAAGAAGGTGGTGGGTGGACATGGAGGTATATAGGCAATGGTCGAACAAATGTGACTCTCGTTCTTGTTTCAAATACCACTACCTATACAAAGCTGTGCGATAAAGTTCGAGGGGGCTTTGGGGGTTGATTCTAGTTTAAATGATATAGAGATGGCAACCATTGTCCATGGAATGTCTACCGTTCTAGTTCTTACAATGAAGATTGATTGTGACAACAATGTGAAATGGTATCTCTCTGTTTATATAGAAGTTAATCTTTGTATTACACTTTTGACGAAAGATGCTGAGGAGTATGAAGAAAATGATGGTTTAAGAGAGAACCAAGAACATGCTATTATTGTATTACATGGTGACTCATTGAGTGAAATGCAACCAAATGATGGAACACGTGGAGGCATGAGTCGAGAATTAAATTATGTGCATGATGAGGAAAATATAGGAGATGAAATTGCTGATGGGAACTGTATAGATTGGGATGGTTTGAATATAGTTCCATTTAGCCCTAAAAGATAAGATCTTCACGAAGAATCTCCTATGACGATTGCACTTTGTCCACGTGAAGATGTTATCTACAACAACATTGAGAATTTAACGGTAAATATAAGTTCAATCCCCTATGGGACTATCATCGAGGATTCCTAAAAATATGGATTTGCAACTGAAACTATTGTTCCCTACCAAAAAGCTTTTGTTATCAAAGTTGTACTTACTTGCACTTAGGTATCACTTTGAGTTTAAAGTGAAGAAGTCAAATAAATCTATTTATGTAGTTGTTTGTTTGGAGAAAAACTATAAGTGGCGTATGCAGGCAATAAAGTTGAAAGAATCTATTATGTTTCAAGTTCGAACCTACTATAGCCATCACACGTGTTCCATGAGTGTTCGCCGTCGAGATCAACGACATGCTAGCTATTCACTAATTGAAACATTGCCTCCAAGTTTGAAGATGCTAGAAGGATTTACAGACCGAGAAACATCATCAATGATGTTCGCGAAGAGTTTGGCATAACTATAACATATAATAAATCATATATGGCAAAGTATTTTGCATATGGACTCGTCCGAGGGACACCTAATGAAAGTTATGCCAAATTACCTTCGTATCGCCATGTTTTTGAGCAAAAAAATCCTGGCACAATGACGGTCATTCAAACTGATGATAACATACGTTTCAAGTACTTTTTCATGGCCCTAGGACAAAGTATATGTGAATATCAAACTTCAATGCGACGAGTAATTTATGTAGATGGAACATTCATGACATGTAGATATCGAGAAACTCTACTTGTGGCCACTTGTCAAAATGCAAATATTCAAATTTATCCACTTGTATGGGGTATAGTTGACTCGGAGAATGATGCTTCCTGGACTTGGTTCTTTCATAACGTATGGTAAATAACTGGTGACTCCGATGAATTAGTGATTATTTCAAACCGTGGAAAAAGCATTCCTCATGCCTTTAAAAATGTTTACCAGTTTGCACATCATGTAAATTGCATATGGCACTTGAATAATAACTTAAAGGTAAAATTTCCAATAGTTGATTTTGTCCTCATTTTTCAAAAAGGCGGCAAAGGCTTATACAATAATAGATTTCGAGGCATACATGGTAGTGCTTTGCGGTAAAAAAAATGGCATCAAAGAGTACTTGGAAAATGATGTTGGTGGTTTCCATTATTGGAGTAGAGCACGTTTCAAAGGAGTTCAATACAATATCATGACAACAAACAATGCAGAATCTGTGAATTCCGCGTTGAAGGAGGCCCGATATTTTCCTATAGTTGGTTTGATTGAATATATTCGACGGTGTTGCAGAAATGGTATTATGAAAGTCATGTAGAAGTAGGAAAGTGCACTACCCAACTCACCCCACCTATGGATGAGAAATGTGCTTAAAGTATAACGAGTCAAATGGTTGGAACGCCATTAGGATATCCCAAAATGAGTTTCAGGTAGTTAAAAATATAGAATTATATATTGTTAACTTGGAAGAACACATGTGTACTTATAGGCAATTTGACCTGGATAAATTTTCCAACATGCAATTGTCGTTGCAAGACGGGAGAGCCCTCATAGTTATAGCATTTGCTCTCTTTTCTATACTACTTTTGTAGGAGACAAGCATATTCCAAATTCATATACCCATTACTAAAGGAGGATGAGTGGCAAATTCTAATGAAGTTAGATCAAGAATGGTCTTGCATCCATTAACAAAAAGACCTCTTTGGACGCCCACCGAAATAGTAAAAAAATCAATTGGAGAGGCATGCATGTCTGTAAATATGGTAGGTGTTTGAAGACTAGCACAACAACCGGACTACTTGTACAAATGCTTTACCGCTACCACGTAAAAACCGAACACACTTACGTAATCGTTGAACATCCTTTTGAATTAGTATGTAATTTGACGTATTTTACATTTTTAATCTATTTTGCCATCTGCTAAAGTGGTGTTATTTCTATGTATGTAAGTGTTGAATTTTTATTGATTGAACGTGGTGGTTTTTATTGTGATGTATGCTGCATTAAGTTCAATATGTAACCGGGATTTAAAAAGAGTTTTTACTTTATGTTGGTGTTAGATTAAAAGTAATCAATGCCAAGTATGGGTACACTAAAGCGCACGCTTGCCGTTATTCCTAAATGTTGTAATTTATCGCTCACTTATGTTGAACATCTTTTTTTTTTTTTTTTGATAAAATCATTATAATAAGTCGATGTATCGCCTTCAAATCATTCCAAATAGTTTAGAAACATAACGGCAGAATGCCATTATGGGTACACTAAAGCGGCATGCTTGTCGTTATGGTCCTAAATGTTGTTATTTATCGTTCACTTCGGTATTAAACATCTTGTTTGTGATAAAATTATTATAATAAGTCGTTGTATCGCCTTCAAGTCATTCCAAATAGTTTAGAAACATAAAGGTAGAAATGTTGTTATGGGTACACTAAAGCAGCACATTTGCTGTTATGGTCATAAATGTTATTATTTATCGTTCACTTCGGCGTTGAACATCTATTTTTGATAAAATCATTATAATAAGTCAGTGTATCAACTTTGAAGTCATTCCGAATAGTATAGCAACATAACGGCATTGTCACATGGGTACACTAAACATATAATGGTCCTACAATACTAATTTCTCGCTTCATTTCAGCCATAAAGATGTTGTTTTTTAACATATAAGCTAATATGTGTCTTATTTGTTATAATGACCTTAACGATATTTAGTTTAGTTAATTTGTTAGCAAAGAACTTGAGTATTTGATAAGAATGCATATTGCTATTCATGATGGATAATATGTCATAGAATAGTTTTAGCGGTAGAGATATTGCATAAAAATCAGTATAATAACTATTATAACATTGAAAAAGTATATAAAACGCTAAAAAAATATTGATGTAGGAGATTTGAAGCATAACGTCCCACGTGCCGTTACGGCATCACTAGAACAGGATGACTGCCGTTATGGAAAATACTTATGTATTTTTCTCCCAAACATCATATTGCTGTTCAAATGTAGTGAAATTTACTACTTTAAGATGTTAGAACCTATTCAGGTTAACTTGTAGGCATAACGCCATGCATGCCGTTACAGTAACACTAGAATGGCATGGCCACTGTTATGAAAACTACTTATGTATTTCTCTATTTCGAACTTCCCAAACATCATATTTTTGTTCAAATATACCAAAATTTACTTCTTTAAGAAGTTAGAACGTGTTCCGATTCATTTGTAGGCATAACGCCATGCGTGTCGTTACGGTATCACTAGAACGGCATAACTGCCGTTATGAAAACTACTTATGTATTTCTCTATTCCATGCTTCCCAAACATCATATTTATGTTCAAATGTACCAAAATTTACTTTTTTAAGAAGTTAGAACCTGTTTCAATTCATTTGTAGGCATAACGCCATGCGTGCCGTTGTATTAGTGATGCGTGCCGTTATATTATCACTAGAACGGCATGACTGCCGTTATGAAAACTACTTATGTATTTCTTTATTCCGAGCTTCCCAAACATCATATTTTTCTGTTCAAATGTACCAAAATTTACTACTTTAAAAAGTTAGAACCTGTTCCAATTCATTTGTAGGCATAACTATTTACTTTTCAAAGGTTTTTGACCCTCTTTTTTCTCCCCAAATATATCTTCTATTTAAGGTTCTCAAAGATCTCCACGATTCCAATATTCTGTTGCCAAAAATACCTTCCGGTCCGCTCGAATTTACGAGGTAAAGATAGAGAAATTTCCCCTCTCTTTCCACTCGAGCTGGGAAGAGATGAGAAATTTTCTCCTATCTCGCTCTCCGGACACTCGATCGGGAAAGATAAAATGCCGCTCGAGCGCATGAGAGATGAAAATTTCTCTCTTCTTTACGCTCGAGCGTAAAAATTCCTTTGTCCATTTTGGTTTTGATTGACTCGGATTGGCTTTGGTCTTGTATTGGTAATACAGTCAAGCACGCAGATGAATTTCATCAGTCTTTCACATGCCCCAATCCATGATTTTAGCTTCATTTCACCTCCAAAACATCATATTACTGTTCAAATGTAGTGAAATTTACTAATTTAAGATGTTAGAATCTATTCAGGTTCATTTGTAGGCATAACGCCATGGATGTCGTTACGGTATCAGTAGAATGGCATGACTTCTATTATGAAAACTACTTATGTATTTCTCTATTCGGGCTTTCCAAACATCATATTTTTGTTCAACATAACCGAATTTACTACTTTAAGAAGTTAAAATTTGTTCGGGTTCATTTGTAGGTGTAACGCCATGCATGCCGTTACGGTATCGAGAGAAAACATGGTCGTTGTTATAGAAACTTCTTTACTAAACATAACAAACAACTAAACATTAACAAATCATACACTTTACACATTAACCATTCACATTTACCTAGTGAAACATAATGCATACACAGCAATTGTACATGTCAAAAATTGAATACATAACAATCTCAACTGCCATTTTCTAATAGTCAAATTCCCCTCCAAAAATCTCAGCCGCCACTTTCTGCCTCCACATTAGCATATGCTTCGGTTGAACAAGATTCAGGTCAAGTCCGGCTAAAGATGAACTTGACTGTAAAAAGTCTACAATCAGATCTGAAAAAAGAAATAATATTTGAAGTTTTAGTCCAACAATCAACATCAACATATTCAAGCCAGTCTTTAACTAAAAAACTCACCTATTATCTTGTACGGGAAGCTTCTTGACTCTATGATGCGTGAACATTGATGTGCTATAGTTTCCATTGACGTATTTTTTCATGAGACATGGTACGACCACGACCACCTTTAAGGGTTTCATGTAGTTGCCAAGGTTGCTTTCACGCACCATACTCGTCAAGCTATCGAAGATGTTGATTCGTCTCTCTTCCAAGTCAATCTCGACTACAAACCAATGTAAATTTGGGACACAATACGGAAGATAAAGATAGCGACAAATCTTCCAAAGTTTCTCCAGACTAGGAGTTGCCCCTTCAACATAATGCACCAACATCTTTGCAAACGCTTCGTCTGATTTATTGTGGCCAAGCTTTACCCTGTCTTCGAAGGCATTTTCGACAAGTTGCCAAAAATTAGAGTCGAGAACAAGACGCCTTGTCGAAAGATATTTAAATGCTTAACTCGCTCTCGATATGAAATAATGTCGAGTCCACATGCTGCACGTAAACATACAGTTAATAAATTGAAATGACCTAGTAATATAGAAAGCTGACAACTTTTTTACTTACGTCACCCGTTAGCCATCGACTCTAATCACGAAGATCCTAAAAAAATGTCCTTCCGGCATCACATATTGCCAATGCAACTACATTCCTATACAATCAGGTAGCACCAGTAACAAATCAGCTCTACATTGAAGGAAGAAAACACACTAGATGCAGGTTAAGGAAGAGAACAAATTACCTTGGTGAAGCTTTTTCCATCCACTCATTCAAATCACTTACTTTTGCAGGATCCACTTCTCGGAAGGGGTCATAAATAGTGAGATTCTTGAACTTCCTCCTCTTTAAGGAATTGGTCCACGGAGTATGAAATGCTTTTCTTTTTCTCCTCTTCCTTTGCCCTCTACCTTTAGGTGATTCTTCATCTGTCTCATCCTCAAGCAAAATAGCAGAAGATTCTCCAACTTGATCTAAAAATTGGTTCAAGCAATATTCAATCAACAATCATTGCTACACAAAATGTCAACATTTTTGTATTCAATCTACATATTAAATACCTTCAGGGAAGCTTTCTGTAGAATGCTCCGGTTGATTTGACATCACAACGTCAACAGGTTCACGTTCTCCCAAAAAGTGCCCAGAATCTAGAATCAATATATGAGGCATTTCTTGGTACACGACTATGGCAATTGAAGGGTTTGATAGCATACCTATGAATGGAGGTCAATAGAAACTTGATTAATTTCAACACATTATGGAACTAAAAATATAAAATGACGACCAAATAACCAACCTTGACCAGTAGCACTCATTCGCCTTTCACCTTGTATTGGCGTGACTTGTTCTTCTTCGTATGTGCAATCTTCCACATTAACAGAATTCTCAACTACAGCATCAAAAACACAATTTTGCTCCCGCTCCTAATTCTCTTCCGAAACTTTGTCCTCACGATGAGGTGAATGGGTGTCAAATCTCCTCATTTCTGACTGAAACCCACCACTGTCCGACTAAAACTCACCTCATTGTGGTTGGGATACACCACTTCCAACCAACTTCATTAACCTATCAAGTTTGGTCTCAACGTGATCACATCGACCATTTATCACACGCACCATCCTACTCTCAAGTTCTCTCATTTCTTGTCTAATTACCTCCAATACATTGTTGTTATGAGAGGAGGATGATCTATCGTGTGGCAGCTGGTGGATGGAAACAGGTGGTTCGTCTTCCTCAGACTCAGACTCTTCTACTCCATCTTCATTCAAGCTATTATCCACTCTGGATTCTTCTACATCATCAAGTGGTGTCATTCCCTAACAGAATTCTTCATCGACTTCTTCCTCCCAGAAAGGAACTAATGTGCTTCACCCCGAAATGCATGATTTGAATTTCAGTATCCAATAATTTGCTCATATGCTTTCTCCATCCAAATTGTCTGCATTGAAAATCCCACCCCAACATTCTTGGAATTCTATCACCTTCCAACTGTGAGCAAACCGCTTCCCAAGAGAGGGTATCGCTTCAAACGCCCAAATCTGTAGAAAGGAAAGCATTGCTAGTCAGTTCATAAATTAGAATATTAGACAAATAATGAAAATAATTTAACAGTTACCATGATTGCAAGATGAAATCCATGAAAGTTGTAGGGATATCGTTCATTTCTTTCATATTTCTTTACTGTTTCTCTTTTTATTTGGTTGAATATCCCAATTGTGTACTCATACTATCTCTTTCCCCAAGCATAGTTGTTGAATCGTTCAAAATTATCAACCAAATTAAACCACCACAAGTTCAAATTCGTATTCTCTTCCGCACTCAACAAAATATATGCCAAAATTAGGAGAAGGTCCATTTTGAACTTGTCTGGTTGGTCACCACACCTTCGGAATGCATTCAACAATTGTTTTCTTACCACTTTTCCTTTGATCTTCTTGAAGTATTTTTGTATAAGATCATTTTTTAGGCCTAAGTTCTCATCATCTGATTCCAACTCTCTCGCTTTTAGGCCTGTGACTAATACAAATTCTTTTAACCCAAACCTAGCAATCTTGTTTCCAAACTTGCACCAAACTTCATTCTCTTTCAATGTCCTCACTGTCCTAATAATGTATTGGTGAATAATTTGAAGAGAAATTTTAATCTCCGCAAAAAAAAGAAGGTGGCCAAAATACGAATCTATAAACTTTTTTTGATGATTGGAATCTAAAGCGTAATACACCTCTTTAATAATCTCAAGTTTACATCTATTACTGATTTTGTCTCGAACTATTTCTTCAACGTCAATAAATACTCCATTTAAAAGTCAATCTGCAAAAAGAATGCGAGACAAGTTGGATTATATCATACTAATAATATGCAAAAACTTAAACATGTAATTAACAAAACTCCAAAATTTATAACTAAAACTAAAGAAGATATTTAACATTTATAGCCTAAAGAGGAAAATGGAAATCAAGTATTAACATAATTAACAATAGCCAACGACATACACTTGGCAGCTAAGTATGATGGACATTGACTTTAAACATACTTAAAGACTTAATAATCTGGTTACTTTCAAGTCAATGAAATCTAAAACTAAAACTAACACAACAATCGACAATGGAATTCATTAAAACGTGCAAATTGCAATTGAAAGAAAAATGTAGGGAAACAAAAATATTCAAATGGAGTCATAAGTATTCTAAGGAATACCACTATAGTTATAGCAAACAAAGTTTATGAAAATAAATATTAGATTACATTATTGACAAGCTTTTCAAAAATACCTCAAATATTATATGCTTATTCTATAAAAAAAATTCACAGGACCTTCAACCTAACATCAAGCAACTATTAACGCACTCATTTAAAAGTTAAAAATGTTCTAGGTGTAAATGTAATTAAAAGAAGAATGCTGTAACTCTTATCCATTTTGTTAATTAGATTTCTTAATTAAGAACCATAGGTTATTTCATAATCTTCCAAAAGCTCTAATAACAGGCAACATTAGCAGCACCCATGGAGTTGCACGTCTTCATTGTCGTGCTATGCTAACAAAAAATGTTCCAATCATATATATGTTTGCACTCTTCTTATTCACCCTTCCCAGGACAATCAAGTAGCAAGGAAACTAAGAATGTGCATTTGTTTACTTGCAAGGCAATTCATGAAGATGAGACAAAGAAACCCTAGATGATTTAGTAGAATCGTTGCAACAATTAGTGAAATTGTCGAGAAGAAGCAAATTGGAGGGCTTAAAATTGTGTGGAGCCGGCGGCACTGTTTGGAGGAAGAAAGAACCGGCGGCACTGGAGGAAGAAAGAAGATGCGGTGAAAAAGAAGAGAAAATGACAGAGGTATTAAATTTGGATAATGTTGATCTGACGACATTTAGGACATTTACCTATTATTTATTTTTGGAATTAATTTTATTAGTTTATTTCTGGTCAAATGTCATTTGACAAAATATTTTTCTATGGCAAAGCCATTTAATCAAATTTATGTGCTTGTTATTGCTTTCTAAAATGAAAAGCGTGCTTGTTAATGCTTTCAGCGTTGTCAACATTTTAATAGGTACCAAAGTGCTTTGAGAGATAATGTTTGAGAACCTTAACTGCAAATTTCTCACTTATACCAAGCTAAAATGTCGACAAGAGTTGCTCCACCAAAACCATCGAGATAAAATTAAGTGCTTATTTTATAAATTTTTTTATATATAAATTATAATTTGTGGTTCTTATGAAATGTGTAGATAAAATTTTTGTGAGTCGTACAAAATGTGTGTGAATAAAAATAATATTTAACTAGCTTATAAATATTTATAAGCATCCTCAAATATCTACTAACATTATTCAAGATTCTTGTTGCAGTTGTAGAAAATGTGGAAAAAGATACAATTCTTGACTGTACTCATCAATTTTGGAAGAAGATACACAAAAAAGTTTCACATCAAGCTCCCTTCTACCTTTGTAATCGAGGGTCAATCTTTGTCCGCTCGAGAAATCTTTACACACCTCCGTTACCTTTTGGGGGCTACGTCTCATAGAAACTGTCTAATTGAGACTATGTCATAGCTCGACGTTGAAGTAAGATCAAGTTCACGAGCTTATTATCCTAGGTCATAACAAGTTAATAGGATCCCCCTTTTTTAAAGTCTCCCCGTGGCAACATGGGGACGAATAAAGAAAGAGATTGATGGGGTTTCTCTTGCTTTTGGCATAGCGGGTTTCCAGTGGGAGGCTCTCACTACGGGTTATTAGCTCAATTGTAGAGTGTGCCCTTCATAATTTGCGCCATTGAGCCTTGACTGTGAGAACTCCCACCACATAGATAGTTCAATGTGCTCATCGGCACATGATCCTAATATGTGGATCATCAAATGCACATTAGCACGATGTATTCCTCCTGAGGGTTTGAAATCAAACCTCTCATTAGTAGGATAGATGGGAGCGATTCGAACAACGATGATTCTTTCATAAGTCGAGAGTTAAAGAGATAAGTAGATAGTTGTTTAAACTTTATTTTTTTAAAATTCAAGAAGTCAATAATACTACGTGAATATTGTCTGCCGTTCACGAGAGACTTAAATAGTTCCATTTAAAAAGAAAAATAAATAGATTTTCATATTCGAATCCCTAAGAACCAGATTTGTGCAAAACTCAAATTATATAAAGAAGAAAGCATATGTTATATTTGTTGTTGAAGAATTGTGTTTATGAGTATTTCAATTCAAGCATGTCAAAAAGAAATTATTGTAAACTTAATTTTTCTGTTAGTCAATTGAATTGTCCTGTACATTCAAAAATTAAAAAAGGATAAAAATGTTATTTTGATATTCTTAGTAAAAATATTAAAAAGAAAATAAAAATAAAAATAAAAATAAAGGAACATAAAAGAAAATACAAAAATACAAAAAAAATATCATCTTCTTCTACCCACCTTACCCCATCCCTACATCATTGTCCACACTGCACTTTCGTCTGGTTTTAGTTTCTTTCTCGTTGAACAAAATGGAGCTATTGACCAAGGTGAAATAGACTCATTCGATATGCTCCCACTCCACAGGAGATGGCTAGACTGATAAAGAAGAAATGTTGTTTTAACATTTAGAAAATAGAGTTGACAAATCCCATATCATATTAATGCTCCAATAAATGCAACGAGTTCAATAATGCATCTAAGATCACGTGGGCAAGGAATTGTCACAAAACATTTTGGGAGTGCAATAGTTGTTAAATTATTTGAAAAGACTTCTAAAAAAAAGGTGCAAAACTTTCAGAATCATTGGAGTCGAGCAACCTTGATGCAACACATTTATTTGTTAATTTGAAGGGTAAATGATATGATTTTCGTTTTGTTCAATGATATACAAGTCGAATTCTTTAAATCAAACTACTTATATTTTTTACTTCAATTATGTAACTTTATATATACTATTATGACCATAAATTCTATTTTTAACATAAACAATTCAATGCTTGGTTTTCGACGAAGTGAGGGAGGAGAAATCTCCATTGATCTACGCACAAATCGGGGGGTCGGGGGGTTTCTCCACTGGATTAGTATGTGGATGGAAGAAGATGATATCTTTTTTTTTAATTCTTTTTTTTTTTTTTTGTTATTCTATGTTTTGTTTCTTTAATATTTTAACTAAGAATATTAAATAACAATTTTTCTATTTTTAGTTTTTTAATGTACAGATCAACATGTTGACTAACTAAAAAATAGATAGAATTCATCAATTTGGATGAATGCAGCTTATTTCCAAAATTTGGGGACAAAGTAGCCAGAAAAAGATTAGGGAATAAATTGTAAATGAAACTAAAAGTTGGGGACCTTTTCCATAATTTATCCTTCAAAATAAATAAATAAATGGGAACCAAAATGCTTCAAGAGGTAATGTCTGATGACCCCAACTGCGAATTTCACAAAAACAAATTGTAATTTATACGTGGATAAATGTGTGGATAAAAAAATGTGTGGATAAAAAATGTGTTTTTACAGTTAAAATTGTAATTTAAATATGGTAAAACATATGCTTAGACGTTTTTCCAGTTTTTGGTTATGAAACTTGAAAAAGCGTGTTATTCTATTCAATATCTCACTCTTTTTAACTCAAAACAGTTGCTGCACTGCCAAAATCAAATGCAACAATCTGGATAAAGAACATGTCCTCTTGGTCAACTCTCCGACGAGCCTCACCATCGTTCCACGGCCGACAAGTACGCCAATTCTCCGCCCATGCACCACCACCTGAATCCACTACATTTCCTAACAGTTCTACTACTAACAACAAAGTAAGGACAAATTTCCTTAGATGGATCTCCGCCGGAATAATTACCAGCTCTACCCTTGCCCTCGCACTACACTCCTGTTCTTCTCCTTCTACATCTCCATCTTTAGCCTTCGCTGATTGCTCAACGAAATCCCTGACTACCACCCCCGGCCCCGCGGTTCTTTCACATAATCCGAATCATCAATCGAAATTTCTATTTGGAGGTAAACAAAGATTAAATATTACTCCCGCGATATTTTGAATAGATGTTTATAATTTAGTTTCTGTTTTGTGATTGCAGATGCATATAGGAGGAAAATCTTCTTTAATTACGAGAAACGCATACGGATGCGAAGCCCTCCTGAAAAGGTAGCACTCTTTTTTGCCCATTTTTAAGTTTCAATCTCGCAGCTAAAACAGAAATGACGGCCAGACTTCAAAATTATCAAATAAAGTAGAAAAAGAAAAACATATTTCTGTTAGTAATGCCGAAGTGTAATGTGAAGAGTTTAATTAAATAGGAATTGAATTTTATTACACAAAAACTGGTACAAACTGATTTTTATGGTTGCATCAAACACGCACCCTCACTAATTTATTGTTATTATTTTTTAAAACGGGACTGGACCCGATAGTTCGACCGGAATAACTGACAACTGCTGGTAAACTGGTCCAGTTGATGCTTGAAACCGCTGTACTTAAAACCCGGGAGAAAAACTCTCAACCTGGCAGTTGAACTGGGAACCGGCTGACTGGTACTGGATTTTACGGTTTCCCAGTTGGCTTTTGTCCAGATAAAGAACCCATCACATTCCCTGACCCCGCAGTAGATTTCAGAAAATTATTGCTCAGTTTAGATCTCCGAAAATTATTACTCACAAGCAACATAAGAAATTCTGGACATCAGGTTGTTGTGGTGCGGCCATATAAAAAATTCAGAACAAGATTTGGTGGTAGTAAGGCTGAGGGAAGTGGTTTTGGTGGTGCTTTTGGTATGGAGATGTTGAAGGACTAGAGGCTGCGGTTGTCATAGGGCTTAGAGGACTTGGTGGGGTTTACTAAATTGTAGGAACAATTAGGTTTTCAAAACACTGTTAAACAAGTTTCTGCTCCTTGCACACTATCTCTCTCACTCTTAATTCACTCATTCATACGTTACAAATGCCGAACTTGTATTTATGGATGTGGTAAGTCGGTGGTCTGCTCCTCGCTAGTTCATGTATGGCGATGACTTTCACTATTCCATATCTCTAGAATTATCCATATTGGCGGTGTACAGCAAAAAATTTAGAGAACTCAAGGTGCTATGGAAAAAATATTCTAGAAACACGATTAAAGAAATGAATGGAATAGTGGTGCAAGCTCCATAATTTTCTTCCAAGGTTGGTGATGTCTTCGTAATGAGTAATTGGTATAGCTTGCAATTTATGGATTAACAAAAAATCTCTCTTTCTATAGTTGGGAAAGGGCATGGTCTCGATGATTAGTCCTATTTGCTTGTTATCCCTTGCAGGGATAAACATGAAATAGGGCATTTGACCCAGCAATTTTAACCACTTGTTTCACTATCCTATCCTTAGAGAAGCCTACATTTTTATCAGCTTTGCAAAATGATCAATGCACTTACTATGTTTAACAAGGGGGCAAATAGTAGTTGTCCCAAATCATTTTCGGTACTTTTTCTTTGGTTTGAGGGGTGGGGCAAGGGGTGTCGTAAAGGAACAAGTCCATTAAAGCATAAGGTTAGTTTTAAAGATCTTGATAATATCAATGTGGTAAACTACATATCCCGATCCCGTAGTGGAGGGTATGTTCCTGTTTTGAAGTCCCATTCTTAGTATCTATATTTTACAGTCAAACCAAAGGGTAACTGACCCCATATTTGTCGTGAAGGTATTCGAGTATTTTGCATCTGTTGGTGCTACTGACGAAGAAACTTTCATGAAGCCAGCAGATTTGATGCGAGCACTTGTTCCTGTTTTTCCTCCTTCTGAATCAAACCTTGTAAGGGATGGCTATCTTAGAGGGGAAAGGAACCCTGGTGAATTGCTCTGTGCCCCTTCACAGTTTTTTTTGCTGTTTGACACAAACAGTGATGGTCTCATTTCTTTTAAAGAGTGAGTTGTAATACGAGCTGATTCTTTACAAGTTTTCAAGGAGTTTTTGTTCACATAAATGCTTTTTTATCAGTTTGTTTCTTTTTTCTTTTGCCTCTTTCCTTTCTTACTCGCTTTTGTATTACATTTTTAACAAATTATATAATTAGCTAATTCATGGGAAACTTTGGCCCTGTGAAGGTCTAAACTGTTATTCTTTATTTTCTAACAGGTACGTGTTCTTCGTCACACTACTCAGCATCCCAGAATCAAGCTTTTCTGTGGCATTCAAGATGTTCGATCTAGACTGTAATGGGTAGATAAGCAATTTAATACTTGGACAAATATCTTAGTGGAGTAGTTCCTTAATTTGATTACCCCCACCACACCCCCTAAAAATGAAAACCCAATAACAGTACAATGAAGTTAATTGAAGAAACCAGTTTAATATGTTACAACTTCAATGAGAAGGGTTGGTTGGAAGGCAGGGGGTTGAGCACAGAGAGTGTAGCCTACTACCTAAAGAAAAGATGGAACTAATGCTAAACAAATCTTCCTACGCTGTTCTTAGGGAGTTGCCCTTGACAAATCAGAAACATGGATAGAAAAATAAAGTTGACATCATTACTTCCATCAGGAGGATCATGTGGCATACAATAATCTATCACCAGCTTAGGGGATTTGGTTTGATTAACATGAGAATGTGGTTTCTTGATCATCCATTCTGAATAGAGATTTAAAGTTTTGATCCTATGGAATTTTGATGGAAGAGCAGTGGCTGATTAATTAATATCATTAAAAGAATAGATAATGTTAAATTTATTGTTCAGCCATTGCACTATTAGCAAATTTATCATTTCTGTCAGTTGATAATACATCTGTTAAACTATTTCCAGTGAAAGTGACAGCCAAGGTTATATATGTGTTTCCTAGTTTGACTACTATTGATCAAGTCACCTTTCTCTACTTTCATTTGTATCATACACTTGACCATCTTTGAATTGAGAGGATTATATTTATCGCAGTATAATGCATGAGTAGTTATGCTAAGAGATCATTTGCATGCAATAAAAAAATTATTGGATCTTGATCTTCTATACATGGCTGACTTGAAATGGACACTCTTAAAAGATGCTAATGGTGGAATGATGAAACAAGGAGATCTTTCTATGTTGATATATTGGATGAAAAAATCACCATGAAACCCAACTTCCATGTGAAGTTAGTTTTCAAACATAATAGTTTGTTTCATGTGACTTAACTCCCCAGTTGAAACTGATTTTGGCTTGCTTAGTGGGTAGACACGATCATGTGACATCAGACAGTCTTTGCCTCCTATCCTCTCTTGCCTATATGTTTGGAGAAGGATATAACTGTCTTATCTGTTTCTCCATATTTCTTGAGTTAATGTACACATAAAAGCCTCATTTCTCCTGGGTCATGATATGTTCGATGTTTTCTATTAACAGAGAAATAGATAGAGAGGAATTTAAGAAAGTAATGGCCTTGATGCGAGCTCAAAATAGACAAGGGGCTATCCACAGTGATGGACTTCGAGCAGGGCACAAATTAGGAAGATCAGTAGAAAATGGAGGCCTGGTGGAGTACTTCTTTGGCAAAGATGGCAAGGCGCGCCTCCAACACGACAAATTTGTACAATTCTTGAGAGATCTGCGCGATGAGGTATGTCATATCCTCAAAATAAGAAAATTTGACCTGAAGAAGTGTATCTTCACGGCTTATATTCAATTATGTTACCTTAGTCAATGCCTTGAGTGCTTTTACACTACCTGAGACATTATCATGCAGGGGCCTGAATGTTTTGTTATGGTGCTTTTTCTTGTTCTGCAAAGTGCAAACCACCAGAGACAGAATACACTGTGTGTTAAGATTTGATGTTACATCTGAACCTGAGAGCTTAACAGTGGTCTTCAGAGTTTCTTTTGTCATCCTACTGAGTCATGGATGCTTGTGGTTTGAGTTATCCTTGGTTGAAAGTTACTTTCATAGAAATTTAAAAATGTTGCACAGAGTTTGAATCTTTAGAATTACGAATCCCATAGTTCACAGGCACTCTATTTGTACTTGTCCATCAGTTTTTCACTTGCAGCATATTTTGATATTCTTTAAAGTTCCCTACATCTATCTAATTCACATTTGCTTTTTCCATATTAGCTTTTACTTCTGGAGTTCGTCCTTTGTATGATTATCCATAGTTTATACGTACTTACCTGTATGTATTTTGCAGATGCTAAGACTGGAGTTTGCCCATTATGACTACAAGTTACGAGGAACCATATCTGCCAAAGATTTTGCTCTGTCTATGGTTGCATCTGCTGATATGAAGCACTTGAATAAGTTGCTCAACAGGGTTGATGTTTTAGATAATGATCCACATCTCAGAAATATGCGCGTTACATTTGAGGAATTTAAAAGTTTTGCAGAGCTGCGAAGGAAGTTACGGCCATTTTCTCTTGCACTTTTTAGTTTTGGACAAGTAAATGGGCTGTTGACGAGGAAGGATTTACAGCGTGCTGCCTCCCAAGTAGGTTTGGTATTTAGCTTTTCAAGTTCAATTTTTCTGTTGCATATTGTGATAGAATGGTTAACTTCAGATTTGATCTCTCTTTTCTTGATAAATTTGAGGGAATTTGGCGTAAATGGTCCCTAACTTTTGCAATCAGTGTGGAAATCGTCCCTAACGTTTATTTTTGGGCACATACGTCCTTCACCTATGTGTTTTGGCTCTCATTTGGTCCTCCAATATGCCCTTAATTTTAATTAGAGAAAATTACATTTGGATTTCTAACTTTTGAAAAGGTTCAAATGGGTCCAGTATATTTTTTAATAATATTTAATTTAGCGTACTAAATATATCATTATAGTTGTTTCAATTAAATTTTTCATAAGAGAAAATTGTATTATTGTTGTTTAAGTATATGTAATTGTTATGTGATGTGAAAAACAAGAATAAAAATTAAGATAAATAAATAACAAAATAACATATATAATTTTATAACACTGAACCAATCTTATTATGTTTTATTTAACATAAAAATATTAATAAAAATTAATTTACACATTATATTTTTTTTATTTTCGAACGATAATGAAACAATAAATTAAAATATGAAGAATATAGTTGGAGCTCTAATATTGTAGTTAATAAATGAAGATTTTAATTAAATAAATTATTTGAACATCAAGTTTGTGATAAAGTTATTTTTATTTTTTTGTTATAACAATAAAATAAAAGTTATAAATTTTGAATAATGTAATTACTTAATAATAAAACTAATAATTTTATTCAACACGTTTGTTAATAATTATGAGTTTAAATTTTAGTTATTTTATAATAGTTTGTAAAATATATAAAACAATTTAGAATATATTATGAATTTGGTTAATAAAGTTTTAATTAAAAAAAAGAACTAGTTAGGGTGTGTTTGATTGTAAGTGGAAAATTTGGGTGGAAAGAAAATATTTTCCATAGAAATGAATTGTCAAGAAATTATGGGTTGGAAAATAAGTAAAGATTTTCAATGGAAAATAAATTCTCCTATTCCACAAAGAAAATATTTTCCTTGAAAACAAGGAAAATGTGGCCAAAATTGGGAAAATGAGAAAAAATTTCCATGGAAAAAAAAAGGTTGCAATCAAACAAAACAAAAAAATAGGTGGGAAAATTCCTTTTCCATGAAAAATTTTTAGCAATCAAACAAACAAGTTGGAAAATAGGTGGAAAAAAGACATTTTCCATGGAAAATCTAAGCTAATCAAACACACCCTTAGTTTCTTTTAATTTTTTATAAAAAATAAAAGTATCCGACCTATTTGCACTTTTTGCAAAGATTAGAAGCCTAATTGTAATTTTTCCTTATTAAAATTAAGGGCATATTGGTTTTTTTAATTAAATAATGTCGAATTGCTCACCAAAATACATAGGTTAGGGGCGTCTGTGCCAAAAAACAAACGTTACGAACCATTTCCGCACTGAGGGCAAAGGTTAGGGATCATTTGTGCCAATTTCCTTAATTTTGATTTTGATCTTTATTTTGATTTTTAATTATATCTTTTTCATATCCTGAGCTGTGAGCAGCAGCTGTCCTGAATTTGTATTGCTCTGTAGCCCTAATACTTGTTTACTTTTACATCACTATAAAATATTGACTCGGAAGTCCGAATATGGCCGGTTGACTTGGTTCTACATGTGTTCTTAGAACTTCTTCTCACTATTTGGTAGCTTAAATATCACTAAGAATTGTTTAGTGGGTTATTTTTGACGTTATTATTCTGTAGATGTATTGCTTCCCATCTTCATTCCCTACTTCAGAATAATATACTACATGTACACACGGACATCCATACTTAACTGTCTTAAATACATTTGAAATATTATTCACTACCCTAGAGTGCATACATAACATATACGACATGCAGGCATGATGGCATGCATTCACACCCAGCTTATTACGAATTCCTCATTCTCAATTGCGACTTGTATTTAAAGCTTCTCTTGTCAAATAATGTGTTATATTTTTCTTTTCCATTTTTGTCCTATACTTCCATAATGGTGGTTTTTGTTACATAGGTTCAAAATTATGTGCATTAAAATTCACCAGTATTTTCCTCTTTAACAAATAAGTATCCTAGTACACAATTTTATGTTGAGTGATTGATTGAGCTTGGGCTATGTTAAAATGCAGGTGTGTGACATCTCTCTTACTGACAATGTGATTGAGATTATCTTCCATGTATTTGATGCAAATCATGATGGAAGTTTAAGCGCGAGTGAGTTTGTAAGAGTTCTACAGAAGCGGGAAAGAGATATTGCACAACCCACAGAGGCAGGTATGTTGAGCTTTTTGTCCTGCTGTTGGGACTGCACGAAAACCTACTCTATTGCAGGGTTGTTATCCTGAACTTGAGATTGATAGTGTGCTAAAAGTGGGGCAATGAATTGATATAATTGGGACTGTCTCCTATTTCCTAGTTGTAAGCTACAACAAAAGAAATATTGTAACAGGATATAAAACGGATTACACGTTCTGAGATTATCAACCGGCAAAGACTAACTTGTCTTGTAACTTGGCTGACAGTTTATGTTTACTTCTCTCTTAGATGATGCCACTATTATATTTGAGTCTTGGTTAAACTTATAGGTGACATTTAACCTTGAGATTGTACAGTTGATAGGTTTATTAATGATCTACTTGTATACTTTGTCTTTCTAATTGTAATGTTATAATATATTGCAAGTGATTCCGAAATGTGATGTGTTATTTTTGAGCTTGTTTGGCTAAGCTTAATTTATAATTTAAGTTGGTCAAACATATTTTTTATTCACATATTTTGTAGGATCTACAACTTACTATTCACTTATTATCTACACATTTTATAGGATCTACAATTTATAAACACTTATAAAATAATTTCAGTACTCTCAAATCTTTGAAGTTAGGTGAAAATGACTAAGAATGAAATGCGTGCACACGTGTTGGCTTGGCTGTGATGCATGTCCATGGCTTCATAAAGTCGGTTGTACTACGTATAAAACATGTTCTATGAAATTGCATATGCTCGAGTTTTTGACTGTATTTTGATGTTTTAGACATCTATAATCTTCAGAACATCTGAAAATAGAACATGTTTGGACCTTCAAACTCACATAATCACATCACTTGTGTCAAAAGCTCTTCCCAACATACAGCTTTCCTTGAAGCTTGGGGTTTCTTAGTGTTTGTTTGATAAGGTGTTATTTTTTTATTTTTTAAAAGAATATGAGCAGTGGATTTTACGAAATGTGTGGATAAAAAGTAAATAAAAATTATTGTCTTACGAAATGTGTGGATAAAAATAATGTTTAATCTGTTTAGAGTATCTCCAAGGCACTCTATTTATAAAGAGTATTTTTTATATTTTAGAGAATAAAGCTTTTTAAGTATTCTAACAATTTTTTTATTTTAAATTTTAGAACTTCATTTTAGTTCTTCTAATAAATATTTATTATTTTCTCTATATTTTATTTTAATATGTTTTCTCCTAATTATTATATAATTTTTTCTATATTTTTTTCTTATTTTGTATATGGTATTTAATTTAATCAGCATATGACTATTAAAAATTAAAATTTTTTGAATTTATTTAATTATAGATAGTGTCATTCTTTATTTTAAAAAGTTAATTTGAAAAATTTCTTTAAATATAATTTTAAGAGTTTACACTAAAAAATAGATAGCATTTTATATTTAAGGAGTTTTTTGACAATAGTCATATAAGTGCTTACCAGCCCTCAAAATCCAACTTTTATTTGCTTTTCACCTATGCATCTGTGTATCAGCTTTTAAAGCTGTCTTGTCTTAGAAAGATTTATTAAAGAAATTCTGGAAATTATAGATACTTATAAGCAAATTTCCTGACCATTGCTACTAACCTCCTTAATTGTTTCCAAGAAACTATTACTTTGTGGCTGATGCTTAAGCTTAAGAAGTTTAAAATTTAAATTAAAAAATATTAAGATGATAAAGTAAAAACTATTACTTTGTGGCAATAAAAGTTTAAAATTTTTTATTAAGATGATAAAGTAAAATTACTTCAAAAAAAAAAAAAATTTTTTTTTTTTTTACTTCAAAAAAAAAAAATGAAGAAGTAACTTATAGACATGTTGAAGACCATATATGTTCAAAAATTTGTTAAGAGTATAGTCTTTTTTATTAATAGGGTTAATGACACTAAGGGTGTGTTTGATTGGAAAGAGTGGAAAAGAAAAAAAAAATTCATGTAAAAAGGAAAATAAAAACTACCAAAATGGTGAGAAAATATTTTCTACCAAAATGGTCAAATTCATGCTTCAAGTGATTGTACCCTAGAAAACATTTTTCCTTTCCACCTTGTATCAAACAACCAAAGTAGAAAATATTTTCTTCGGATGTGACATTATTTTCCTTAGATGAGACATTTTCATGGAAAATTGTGCAATCAAACAGACGCTAATTATTTCCATTTTTTCAGGTTTGTAACGATTTCATTTCCATTTAATTTTTTAGAAGATATCATCATCATTCTTTTATTTATTCTTACATACCGTCCCCACTTACGGAATTTGTCAGAAAGTGCCGTTAACTGAGTTCACATTACACTTTTTAACTTTTTAAGACGAACATTTTAGTAAAGTGTGTATCCATCATCCATTACAATTCCATTTAACTCTCTCTTTCCTCTCTGTAAAATCCTTCAGCTAAATTACCACAATTCAGAAATTACATTTCATGTTTTTCAGCCTCTATATTCAACAATCTTAATTATTTTATGGCCACCTCTTTGCACCATGGATTTCATGGCTTTTACTGCTTGAAGTTTCACCTTTCGTCACTCAGAATTTCTTCATTATTTTTTGGTGGGTTTTTCTTGTTCTGATTCTCGATATAAACATATATGGGAAATTTTGGGAAATTTCATGCTCATCCTCAATTGAAATTTTTGGATTTTTTTTAATGTAGTGTTTTCGCCTTCTTTGGGGCACACAAAATGAACATATCGTGTTCAAAAAATTGACAAGAAGTTCCAAGAAAATGTGCAAGCCAAATGTGTGGTAGAGGTGGAACAGGTATGTTCAAAATTGCTACTAATTTTGCCCAAAGAAAAAGAACGATGAAGAGGAGCAAGAACATACTTGAGGACAATGAGACGAGTATAACTAGATACCTTAAACACCACCCAAGCAGCCAAAGTCACAACTAAAATTCCAACTATCGATTTTTTTTTGCCTCCATAGCATCACATCTGCAACAAGTCCTCCTCCAAGGATATGATGAACAATTCTCTTCCTGGAAAACAACCGATCTGATGAATCCATTTTCAAGAACTGGGAAACAAATAGAACCCAAAAACCAATTTAAATGGAATTCAATTATATGGTTGGAAAATAATTTATGTTACCATGCTTTATAAGGAAGTAAAGAACAGTTTGTTCTCTAAAGCTATGAATCCACCATTCATTCTCAATTGAATGGTGGACACATGCTTGCCTAAAACGTCATCGTCCTAAAGTGTTAAAAAGTGTGATGTTAATTCAATTAATGGCACTTTTAAACAAATTCCATGAGTGGTGATTGTATGTGAGAATAAATGGAAGAATGAAAATAATATTTGCTAAAAAAATTGAATGCTGATGAAATTGTTACAAATCAGAATGAGAATCATTAGAGTAATTAACCCTTATTAATATACAACAACAAAAAACTTTAAACACCAAATCTGTCAAATCATGATATTTTTCTTTGTGATTATTTATAAATTTGAAGCCTGCTCGATACATTGAAAACCTCTAGATTTTGAGAAAAGTCCATTTCCACATTGGAAACTTTCAACTTCTTTTGGAGTCCCCATATCAAAGAAAATAATATATAAATGAAAGGAATTTGACTTGACAAACAAGTCCTTAAAGGAGGCGCACGTGAGACATACAAACTCGTTTGGCCAAACTGGGTCTTCCTGCTTTCCGGAATAAATGCGTTTTCTGGTCAGAACTGAACCCTTTGGGTCCCACTAAGATTTGTTTTGCATGTGGAGCTCCAGTTAGGAATCGGGCTGTCTTTACCTCCACTGTTACGGTTTGCCGCCACAAACTTCTTGTATCGTGCGCGTTACGCGGCACTCCCGCCACCAAATTAGCTAATTAATTGAAAAATTAAAATTTGATTTGGATCATAAATTAGAAATTTAGCAAATAAAATTTTCTTTTGTCAAAATTGAAGGCAATTTAACATTTTTGAATTTTGATGTCTCATCATTTTTATATAATTGTCAATTCAGGACTTATTTCGTAATATTTTTTTAGATTATAAGACGTGAATTTTATAGATAAAAATTTTGAATCCTATTAAGTGTATGAATAAAAATAATGTTTGACCACTTTCTAGATTCAAAGTGCTTAAAATGCTGCACAAATGCTTATAAGCACTTTCGAACATGTTCTTAATTATAAAATAATTTACTGGAACCATAGAAATTTATTTCATTAATTACAAATTTTAAAAATTTAACAACAATTTCTTCATAATTATCTTTCGAAAAAATAAAATAGTATATTTTAAGAAGACGAAGTCTTAATTAGATAAGTTAAATGTGTAAAAAATAATGATAGGAGGTTTAAAGACTTAAAAGGTATTAGAACTAAAGTCTTAAAGATATATAAACTTAATTTTTTATTTGAACAAAATCCTACTTATAAAATTCTATACATTTTTCTTAAAGTCAAAGCCTAAAGGAACAAAACATAAAACAAGAAAATAAATAATGTGAAGGAGACGCGCTATAATTGAGAATGGGGATTACGGCCATGATTGCAGATCCGTTGACGTCTTGCTCAAACAAAGCCAGCAAATATGGAATATGGAAACCCTAGAGAAACATTTCTCAGAACATAAATTCCCCATTTTCCATTTCCCCAAAATTCTTCCATCTTTTTTGAGTTGCCATTAGTTTTTTTTTTTTTACTTCACTTTTATTATTATTTCCAGCTAATTTATATCTAGAAAATTTACATACCTTATTTTAATTTTGAAATTTATCTCCATTTTCTGGTCAAAGTTAAGCATATTTGTACTCTGCGATAATCATTGGCTGATCCGATTGAGAGAAATTCAAAAGGACTCTTGAAGGTAAGCAATTTTCTTTTTGTTGTTTCAGTTTTTTATGAATTCTTTATGGGTTTGTAAAACTGGGTTCAGCGTTTTTACTAGAAGTTTTTATTGATTCTTCTTGTTTAGCTGCCTATATTTCTGCGGTGGGTTTTTATTTGAAGTAATAAATGGAGCTCTTGAAGTTTTGATTCTTGTTGGATTTATATTTATTTGGAAATCAACGTTTGAAGAGTTTATGCATGATTGAATAAAATTTTAAGCTGAGTTTATTTATCATAGTTCGACTTTCAGGTTCTGATTTCTGTTTTTTATTCATTTGGTGTTTAGTGAGGTGGGCTTTGTATAAAGTACAAATCAGAGTATCTATTTTAAAGCTTTGATTTTGGGCTTTCTGTTGGACTAAAAATATGGGGAAGCCTGCTGGGAAGAAGAAAATTCAAACAGGATCAAAATCCAATGATGGAAATGTGAAACATACCAAAGCTCAGGATCGGAACTCGAAAGCATTTGATGAAGACACAGCTATTTTCATTAACATGTCCCAAGAGTTGAAGGAAGAAGGCAACAAACTGTTTCAAAAGCGTGATCACGAGGGTGCTATGTTGAAGTACGAAAAGGCGCTCAAATTGCTCCCTTCTAATCACATTGATGTTGCATATTTGCGTAGCAACATGGCAGGTTGCTACATGCAGATGGGTATTGGTGAGTACCCGAGAGCAATAAACCAGTGCAATTTGGCACTTCAAGTTGCTCCCAAGTATAGCAAGGCACTGTTGAAGAGGGCAAGGTGTTATGAGGCCTTGAATAGGCTTGATTTGGCACTGAGAGATGTTAATAACGTGTTGAGCATGGAACCAAATAATTTGAATGCAATGGAGATTGCTGATAAGGTCACAAAGGCGATTGAGGAGAAGGGTCTAAAAGTTGAAGAAAAAGAAATAGATTTGCCCCCTGACTATATTGAGCCTCCTCAAGCCCCGATTTCTGGTAAGGTTGTCAAAGAAAAGACAAAAAAGAGGAAAAGCAGTAAGTTCGAAAGGAGAAGTGTTGAGGAGGAACCTGAGGACAAGAAAGTCGATGAAGTCGAGGAAAAGAAAGTCGATGGAGTCGAGGAAAAGAAAGTCGATGGAGTCGAGGAAAAGAAGGCTGAGGATAAGGTGGTTGTAGAAGAGAAGAGAAGTGTTAAGGAAGAGAAGGTGGTCATGAAGACGGTGAAATTGATTCATGGAGAGGATATAAGATGGGCTCAGCTACCAGTCAATTGTAGCATTAGACTTGTGAGGGATATAGTTCTGGACCGATTTCCGACTTTGGAGGGTGTACTTATCAAGTATAAGGATCAAGAAGGTGATTTAGTTACAATCACAACAAATGATGAGCTGAGATTGGCGGAAGCATCAGGTGATCCTACTGGTTTTCTGAGACTGCACATTGCAGAAGTTAGTCCCAATACGGAACCACTTTATGAGGGAATGAGCAGTGAAGAGGAAATGCACCAAACGAATGGGAAACCAACTAATTTTACAGAGAACGGTAATGTGGAGAAAGGGCTGACTTGTGTTGAGGACTGGATTTTCCAGTTTGCAATACTCTTCAAGAATCATGTTGGGTTTGATTGTGATTCATACTTAGATCTTCATGAAATAGGAATGAAGTTATACTCAGAAGCAATGGAAGACACTGTTACAAGTGACGATGCACAAAAACTCTTTGAAATTGCTGCAGCGAAGTTCCAAGAGATGGCTGCTTTAGCATTGTTTAACTGGGGAAATGTTCACATGTCTAGGGCAGGGAAGAGGGTGTCTTTTACAGAAGACAGTTCTGCGGAGTCGGTCTTAGTGCAAGTCAAAGACGCGTACGATCGGGCGCAAAAGGAATATGTGAAAGCTGGAATGAGGTATGAAGAAGCTCTAAAAATTAAACCAGACTTCTATGAAGGTCTTCTTGCGCTTGGGCTGCAGCAATTTGAACAAGCAAAGCTCTCTTGGTATTATATAATTGGGAGCAAGGTTGATTTAGAGATGGGGCAATCTGCGCAGGTCTTAGAGCTATTCAATAAGGCCGAGGATAGCATGGAGAGAGGCATGCAGATGTGGGAAGAGACAGAGGAACAGCGTCTTAATGGACTGTCCAAGTTGGAAAAACAGAGAGCCGAATTGCAGAAATTAGGGTTGGATGGGCTTTTTAAAGATGTATCGCCTGATGAAGCTGCAGAACAGGCTGCCAGTATGAGGTCTCAATTATACCTCCTATGGGGTACTTTGCTGTATGAACGTTCTGTTGTGGAATTTAAATTGGGTTTACCAACTTGGGAAGAATGCC
Organism: Forsythia suspensa; assembly: GCA_023638005.1. Taxonomy (NCBI): domain Eukaryota; kingdom Viridiplantae; phylum Streptophyta; class Magnoliopsida; order Lamiales; family Oleaceae; genus Forsythia; species Forsythia suspensa. The sequence goes on along the minus strand of CM042674.1, from coordinate 27,787,731 downwards.
TGGAGGTTGCAGTTGAAAAATTTGGACTTGCTGGAGCATCAGCTACAGATATTGCAGTTATGGTCAAGAATCATTGTTCAAATGCAACTGCTTTAGAAGGTAGTTATGTTCAATATATTTTCTATTTATTTATATTCAGTATATCCTTTTATATTTTTCTACGAATTTATTGGGATCTAAAATTTCTCACCATTTTTTACCTGCTGCAACATTAGGTTTCAAAGTTGATGAGATAGTACAGGCATGGAATGAGATGTATGATGCGGACAGGTGGCGAACTCGTGCTGCAACTTTTCGACTAGAACCGTTGATCAGGCGGCGCACTCCCAAACTTCACTCTGTTTTGGAGCATCTTTAAGTTATCTTGCTAAAGATTGGCAATGCAATAGGGAAAAGCATTGGTATTATTTCTTTCACTGTTCAACTGTTATAAACTCTTTGTTGACATGGGGAATTTAACACTGCATTTTTCTTTATCGAATTGATCAGGACTCGAGCTTTCTAAAGTACTCTGAAAATATATATTACATGATTGAAACAATGGCAGTTTTGCATGATCAATAAAAAAATCATGTATTATCTTTGAAACTAGTTAGACAGTTAAAATAGTGAATTTCATAAGGATAGAAATAAGTAAACAAATGGACTCTCTTTCTTTTGGTCCTCTGTTCATATCTCTTGCTGTGTGTAGAAATGTGGAAATTGATGTGACATCATGTGACATAAGCATGAAGTGTGTTTGCATGAATTTGTTGAAGACAAATCATGATTACCTATATTACTCATGTTACAAAACAAAGAACAAAGATATTCAATATCTACTATGTAATGTAATGATAAATGCATCTATTCATCTTCTTGTTTATACAAATATGCAATTGCATAGTACCGTATGTAGAATTATAGTATCGGTATAATTTTGTACACATTGTAAATTTATCTCTCTCTATCCCTTATTTGTAAATTATTTTGTTTCACAACTTCTGTTTCTGTTGGGGTGACTTCCATAATTGATTTCTTAGAAAATTTGTGATATTAGAGAGGGAAAGAGATTACTTCTCAGCAACTTGGGCCTTTTGTCCATTTATGATCTCTTAAACGGAGTTCCGATTTCTGCAAAGAAGCCTCTCACCATGGTAGTTCCTTTTGGGTCAAATTAGGGAAAGGTAGATTTGCCCAAGGCAACCTGAAACATTTTACTTCCCATAGTTGTTGCATATTTCACGTAAAACCAAAATTTTCACCAAAACACCCCGACAATACGATCTCACTGGTTTCAAAAGCATGTCAGCTCAAGATTTCTGCTTGGTCTCCTGAATTATCTTCTTGGTTGTAATAGTTCAGGCTATGTTTGGCTATTGTTCTCCAGATTCTCATTGTCTAATTAATCATCAGTTCCCTAGGAGAGTTTAGGTATCGAATAACTGTTGAAGTAGATGACCCAAACTTCATGTCAGGATTGTAATGGTATTTGCATGCTTGCCATGTGCACAAGTCAACAAATCTAATTTCCATTCTTCACGTGCACTCTTTTTCTCTCTTTGATAATGTCGAGTGCATTTAGAGAAACCCGGGAACAATTTGATTTACTGATGTGAATTTGTTGGAATACGTTTCTCCATTGTATACTTTTTCCTTCACTGAATCACAGTTAACATTGTTCTTGCAGGTTTCTTCATAGGTATTTGTCTTTGTTTTTTGTTGCTTGCTTATGGAAGCAAACAACGATTTGATCATCCGAGTGTTGCATTTTGGATCGTATTGCTCGTGATTTAGTTGCAAAGCTGTTTATATCATTCTTTTCCTCCGGTCGATGATTTTCTCAGAGGCTGAGGAAGTCTCAGTATTACAAAATGAAATTGGTAATATGATTTATTTTGTAAAGGTTTTGTGAGGGCTATTGTGTATTTTCAGTTTGTCACTCTGTATTTACAGTTTGCATACTTATGTCAGCTTGTTTTGATAGTGGGAGAAGTCTGAAATTTTTTGCCTGTATCATTTGTTGTCTCCATTTCTCATTATTAAACACATTGGAGAAATTTATTTTTGCGATTGAAATTTATTAAATCGATTAGATGTTATATTCACCTCACAAAATGGCACCCGTCTTGGCAATATTTGTTTCGTTGGACTCGACAACTAAGACTGACAAATTTTATTACATTGTTCTCTTCTTTGATTAATAGACATTGAATATAATATAAAAAGTTCAATTGTTGCAATTTTAATTTGAGTCAAGCTCTATAATATTAGTGTTCATTGATGCTAGATTATATAATTTATAAGTTTAAATTAAATGAAGTTTTCAAACTCAATCTAAACATATTGAAACTTATCCAATAAAGGATAATACGGATATGCAATTATTTTTAAGACTTCTTTTAATTAATTTCAATTTGAAACGTAGTTTGACCGCAATTGATGAATATAAGAAAAAAAGGTACTATAAAGCCTTGATAAGTTCCTTGAATTGAAACGAAAAGGATAAAAGAAATAAAAAATGCATGTTTGTTGACATATTTAGGATGAGTAAATTTAACGAAGGCTCATCAAATTTTATCAATTATTACCACTTGCTCACTTAAAGAAGTTCTTCCTCTAAATAGATAGCGAGAATATGTTCTTGGTGGTAGAGCATGGTTAAGCTTTTAGTAGGCATAGAGTAGAAGAAATTAATCGATTGAGATAACATTTCTACCAGATGCCAGAAAGCAGGAAGACAAAAGTCTAGGCTCAGCGTCTTGGCTTGTTTAGTAAAAATACAAGTCTCCGTAAAGTTGTAAGACTATGTATGGAGGCTGACGCTTGCCTAGTGCATAGACGAGAGATTCAAAGAAAAGAAGACCTCCATGAAATCCTATTTTTTTAGAATGAATTGAGGGCGTTGGCATTATTGGAGGAGAAGAATCACTAAATTGGGTCCGCCATATGCTTTTGTACAACGAACCTTGTCCCAGTTCACAAGGTGGACTTTATTTTCACACAAGTTGATGAGCAAAACAAGTTATAATGCTAAAAGATTAGAAAAATGGCAAATATTAAAAAGAAGAAATGCTCGATTAATCTGTAAATATAAATGAGTTAAAAAGAAAAAGAAAATGGAATACTTTTAAGTATAACTTGATCCTAATATGTATGATTTCATTTTTTTAAATACTTTATTTAAAAAACTCTAGTGGAAAGGTGAGGAGCTATAGCATCATTGTTCATCATCCCCGTGCTATCGGATGAGTGAACTCTACCCACCTATGTTGGATGGGATTGGTTTGCATTCCCTTTCTAAGAGTGAAATGGTAAGAACCTTGTTTGTTTAATATCCTCCTTCTTCATTAGTTCTGGGACGTCAAAAAATCAGCAAAGTCAAAATATCTCTTTTCTATGCGAATCATTTTTGGAGAAGCTATTCCTCCCGGAACAAAAAGATCAAAACCTTCCACGCCTTATCCATTGCTTACCCATTTATATTAAACCATGGGTAATGAGTGAGCAATGAATGATAGATGGAAAATGATTTGAGATAGGTGGATGAACCATGTGTAATATTTTAAAGTTGGGTGAGCAAGTGGTAATGTTGGGTAAGTTGGGTGATTATCACGATCGTAATGAGAAGAAAAAAGAATATATACGTTTGTGTACCTCTACTCTTCACTCCCTTCAAACGATATTCTCTTTGCCGTATCCACTGTCTCAATACTAAAACCATAACCACTGCAACTCTGATCGTTATCCTCGCACATCAAAACTCTATCAGGAACAAAATAGTTCAAATATTATCATTTTTTATAAATCTTACGATCGAATCCCAAGAAAGTAATATACTAGTTTATTAAATTTACACTATTTAAAATATTAGATTAGATTAAACATGATTTAAAAAATTATAAATAAAATATTTATTGATAATTTGTTTAGTTTATTCGATTCAAGTTATCAAACCAGAGCCAGTCGATTTAACCAGCACATATAAGTAATGAACCGAAAAGAAGAAAAGAAAAAGAAAGATTCTTTTTGTTGCCCACTATGCCTATTTAATCCATATATACAAAGCCCAAGCTGCTACTGTATCATACCCATAGGCTATAATCGCATTCTACAAAATACTGAGAAAAACGATAATTTTTCGAGCTATTGCAAAAATGGACAAAATCAGAAGAGCATCCCACGCCGGTTCCTGGTACACCGACAATCGTAAGTCTCACAAATTTAATTTCAACGAATTTTCACCGCTTTTTTATTCTAATTTGATCTTTAGCTTCAAAAGTACTTGTTATTCATCATTCTCTTTGAATTTTCCTTTTTGATTTAAACCTCCTTGAGAAGCTTTGACTGTAATTTTAATTTAACTTGAATGGGCCTGGGTGGGAAAAAAACTTTACTCCATTATACAGTTGGGATGATTTTTTTCATGGAAAAAATTAGATTTTTTATTTTTATTCAGGAGATTGTTGCTGTAAGTTTATTCTTGAACTATGCGGTTGCATTTAGAATTATCTTATTTGGGTATTGTACAATTATCCAGTGATCATTTTTTAAGAAAACAATGAATTGAGTAGCATTTGCAATGGAATGCATTTGAGTGTGTTTGCGGGTGTAAGAATGAGCTTATATGTTTTGATATAGGCGTCGAGATCAGTTATTTGTGGAGGATAGTTACAGATAGTGTGGATTCACATGCAAGACGATTTAATTCTGCTTCTGTACTGTATAATGTAAACTCATCTTTGGAAGGATGGTTTATTTTGCCTTGTGTTTATTCATCAGCCAAGAAATTATCTGAAGAGCTCGACGAGTGGCTGAGTGCAGCTGGGTTGGCAAAGTCTTCCGATGTAAGAGGGATAATTGCACCGTAAGTCATTACAAATCCCTGTTCTCACTCTGCAACAAATGGTGACAGTTCTGACACTGGCATACCTGGTGGCATTTAACCCACTAGTCATGCAGGTTATTCATATTCTGGTCGTGCAGCAGCCTATGCATTTGGAAACATAGATCCTGCAAACATGTGGGTTTTCTCTCACTAAACTTGAAGCTCACCATTTTTTTCATTTAAAATTATATTATCTAATATGAAGTAGTGATTTTTCGCTAATTTGCTTGTCGATTCATCCTTGAACGATAAATTTAACTGCTCCATCAACTCATAAGGAACTCGTTGTTTGCAGCTCTAGGGTGTTTCTTCTTGGTCCATCTCATCATCATTACACTCCAAAATGTGCACTTTCAAGAGCCACACTTTACAAGACGCCAATAGGAGACCTACCTATTGATCTAGAAGGTATTATGAAATTCATTTTCTTTCATTTCTCAAGCTTTTCTGTAGTAATGATCACTCATATAAGTCTTCTTGATATGTATAATCTACAAAACTTAGCGGTTTCACATGCTTTTCCTTTTCCAAAGAAGGATTGATCGTAGGTTGCATGGATGAGGACAGTGACAATGCAATTGCATCAATAGTATTTATTGTTGCCTGTGAGATAAATCAAAATTAATGACCGGAGAGAGTGACTACATGCCAATATCGGTTCAAAGAACTAAATCCTTTTCAATATATATGCAGTTAAATGAAATAAATTTCTTATAGAAAGAAGGTAGAAGAGGAAGCATTACTCTAGCCTTAAGAAGTGGGATAGACAATAGTTGATGGATCATGTTTATGATAATGATGCAAATGCACATATGTTTCTACTGTCGTATCATGACAATTAACAAATCACGGAGGGGTGCCTTTTCTGTATTTTTTGGGTGGATGGGGCAGGGGAGGCTGGAGTTGGAGGATTTGAGTGAGGTTCGTTCTGGTAGAGAAGACAATATCATTCTATATAAATTATTTACCATGTGATCTTCAAATTGGGCAAAATGCTGACAACTCTCCAGTATGCTTCATGAATTATCCTAAATTTTAGCATATGAGTGCGATAATAGACCACCATTTTGGTGATTACCGTTGCTTTATAACATTTTGTCTTATGTTCAATTTGAAAAACAATCACATCTATAGGATAACTTCCATCTTGAAAGTTATGTGGCATTTTGATAAAAGAAATTCAGAATTGAATAGATGTATCTAGGGAGAATTCGCTTAATCGAGTTCTTAATCTATTTCTTTCAAATACCCCACTATAAACATATCAGTGATGGTCTAATTTTTCTTCGCCTCTAGTGGCAACGAAGTTCTTTGGAATTAGCAAGGGGAAGGGAAGAAAAGAAAGAGGGTCACTCCTTTTAGGAGTCGGATAGCGCGATAAGGCTCCGAGGTTATTGATAACCTAATTTGGGAATTCATTAATGCCGGCATAGGTGTTGGTGAACTTTGTCTTATACTCGATTTGAAAAACAATCACAAGTTGCCCGTCCCAATGCCATTTTTCTATACATCTATATATCCACATGCATGCATGTATTTGAGTTATCTTTTTCGTATGACATTTTCTCAATGACTGTCTTCTAAAACTTGTTTGCATCCGTACTTGGCCTTGTGCCAGTCAACGAGGAACTAAAAGCTACAGGGAAATTTGAATTGATGGATCTTCATGTTGATGAAGCTGAACATAGCATGGAAATGCACCTACCGTATCTTGCTAAAATTTTCCAAGGGTATGTTCTGTTGAATCTAAATTTTATTGTCTTTGATCTTTCACTGAGGCAAATATGCTGAATATGTTTAAACATATAGGTATCCTATAAAGATTGTTCCTATTTTGGTTGGTGCTCTTAATGCTGAAAATGAAGCCATGTATGGGCGATTGCTAGCGAAATATGTGGATGATCCCAGGATTTTTTTTTCAGTATCTTCAGATTTTTGTCATTGGGGCGCTAGGTATGTTCCATCCTTTCTTATTTGTTATGGACTCGTTATAATGATCGTCTGCATTCACTTTTTCACTTATTACAAATGCATCTTGTGATTATTTAGATTGATACAATCCATACTTAATTCACATGATGTATACAAAACCACTTGTTGATATCTTTTCTCAAAGTTTGATTGATTTTGCACAATTGAATTATCATGAGAATTTGCAAGACATGAAATTAAGAAATGAAGTTATTAGACAACCCAGATTTTCAACCTTTCAACCTTGAGGAAAAATGGAACGGAAAAAAGTCCTTGGTTAAGTTAGAATTTATGACATTGAACAACAACTTGTCAAAGACTTGGCTCTTCCAAGCACGTGTGTAGCACATAGCTCCTCAATTTTTTTTCCGTGCGGTCTCTAGTTAAGTGACCTCCCTCGATTGGTGGTATCCATAAGTGTGTTAGATGACACTTATTGAGGCAAGAAAGTAAAAGCCAACATATAATACAAGAGAGCACCTAGAGAGAAAGATACTACTCTTGTATTAAACTATATATTACACATACTCTCACTTTTTGACATAGAACGTAATACTGAAAGAGAAATAGGAAAGAGGAGAGAAACATAGAGAAGGAGAAAAAGTGAGGAATAGAGAAGAATTTAGTGGAAGAAGATATCAATATTCAATCATTAATCAAAGTCTGAATACAAATTAATTACTAGGTCCTATTTTTTAAAGTAAAGAACCTCTAGGAAAATAATAACTATTAAAATGATAAAATCATATCTAATAAAACTGCTTGAATCTTATTTAAATCAAGCTCTATCTTCAATCATAATCTTCTTGGATATCTTCAATTATTATCCTTATTCTCCATAACTTTCACTCTTGGATGCTCTCAACTTGATTCTAACTTGGTTTAAAGCTTTCCCAGCTTGGTTTACAAATGAGGCCCCTTGCCCCTTTTATACTTTTGTCTCCTTAAAATGGATGGTAGAGATATATCCTAAATGATTGAGATCTAAGTTCTAGACTATTCTCAAGATACTTGCTAGGAGTTTTTCTGAGAATGTTCTCTATAACTTTCCACTAGTTTCCTACACATTCTAATTTGGAACATTTTAGAATGTAGTAGTCTCCACATCCTATCAATATTCTAGAATGTTCTTGATAACAACCACAACTGAACCAAAACAAGGAGAGAGAAGAGATAAGAAAAGAAGGAGGAAGGCTTCATATAGAAGAAAGGGGAAGAGGATAAGAAGTAGTGAGAGGTGAGAGAGTGAGAGAGAGAACAAACGAGAAAGACAGGAGATAATTATTAGAGGGAGAAATTTGTGTTTTTATTCAATATCAAAGTTGTCCAATACAATGAAAAACCACTCATAGTTGTACTAAAAATCCCTAACTATGGAGACTACTTGATAATAATTATATGGATTTAAAAATTCCTAACAAAATATGGAAACTACTTAATAATAATTATAAGCAAAATCCATCTAAATAAATGCAAAATAACTCATGTTTTAATCTATACCAAGTCTTCCATAAATACTCTTCTAATAATATCCCAAAGATCTCTATCATTCTCCCCGGCTGAGAAAACTTGACTCCGGTGAGATAGACTACAACATCTTTATCTAAGGGAGACCACTCTTTCTTCCGGACCAAGTATCAACATTGAGATCCCAATAACAACAACTCATTCACAGAAACATCAACTGACTATGCACAAGGAGAAGCAACACGAAGGACTCGCACGGTAAACTGGCTTGTGGAAATGAATGATTGCAACAAAGGATTAAACATTTATGATTTATGCACTAAAGTCGCATACATGTGGAATGTTTTGATTAGGTGGCCACTCGTTAGGTAATTACTCAGTGGTGGTACAATGAACTGTGTGTACTAAAGGTGGAAAAACTCTCGTCCTCACTATTAGAGCATTCTATAGGATTGACAATAAAAGCCTCAACTTATTCTTGGACTGGAGTATCAAAATAGTATTTCTTAACATGAATATGTTGTGGGCATTCAGAATCAATATGTTTGTTAGCAAGACAATAAGGACACAAATTTGAGAGCAGATGGACAAGAGCTGGGCACAAGAGGAACAACACAAATATTGACGATTGGCTTATCTTTAGTCCTAGTAGATTATTGCTGAGTTGATTTAGGAGGACTAGTACGACGAGACTCACTACTAGATTGAGAGAACAAACTAGGGCAAGACTGTTGAGAATTAGGTGGTAAGTGAGGTGCATGTCTCCTATGCAAAAGATCTAAGAAATCTTCAATATGCACTACCTTGCAAAACTTCCTCTCAGGACTGGGGTGCTAAAATGATATCACGCTTGACCTTATGATTTAAACCATTGACAAATCTAGAAACTGTGATGTGAGGAGTTTTATAAATATCACTATTGTATAATGGCCCCTTGAAGTGGGTCAGATATTTGCTAACAATTGAGGTACCTTGCCTACAATGCAAAAAGAATTGATCTAGCAGCTGAATTACCAAATTGACGACGAACGCAACCGAACTAGAACTAGAATTATAGAAGAAGAGATAAGAGATAAGAAAAGAAGGAGAAATGGGGAAAGATATAGAAGAAATGGGAAGAGGAGAGGAAGAAGGGAAAGGGAGAGAGACAACAGACGAGAAAGATAGGAGGGAGGACATATAAGAAAGGAATAGGAGAGAGAATTATTAGAAGGAGAAATTTTTATTTTTATTCAATATCAAAGTTGTCCAATACAATTAAAAACCACTCATACTTATACTAAAAATCCCTAACAAACTATGGAAATTAATTAAATAATAATTATAAGGAAAATTCATCTAAATAATTGCAAAATAACTCATATTTTCATCTATAGCAAGTCTTCAATAAAAATACTGTTCTAATAATATCCCAAGAATCTCCATAAGTTCTTGCAATGGAATGCTTTAGAATTAGCCTTCTCCATGAGGTTCCACATGTTTTTAGAGTCTTCCGCAAACGTCTTTGTGGTTGCGCCAAATGCATAGACCATCTACCTACACCGTCTGCCATTTTGGGCCTTCGACCACGTCCTCTTGTGTCCTGCCTTCAGCCCTCTGCTTCTCGCACTTCTTGTGCAGTCTTGGGTGCAAGTTTCGGCTGCAAATGAGAGCTTCGATCCTGCCAAGGCTAAAGTGTGACAAACTGTTGAATGTAAAGATGTTTTTTTATTTAAGTTAATGATGTTTTTATGTGAGAGAGAATCATATATGTGTGATTTGAACTCAAATATTGTTGTCGAATAATGATGGGTAGCCATAAGTTGTAATGTGATATAATCTCTAAACGGCAAAAAGTGTTATACTTCTCTTGTAGAGAATATCAACAAAGTCAACATAAACTAATTAAATTTGAGAGAAAATTTCTTAGGTTAATCGACCTCTCTACCATGGCACATGAAGTAGGTAAGCAAAAAAAGTGGTTCTTGATACTTCGTTTCTGTTGATGGCATAGTTTGGTTAAAATAATCGTAGATTGTGAGATAATGAACTCTGAAAAAAAAACCTTTGAAAGAAAACACTTGCTATAATACAAATTCCCATATAGAAAATATCGAGAATTTATCTGCTAAACTAAAATTTGAAAACAGACAAAAATTGAAATTTAGAAAAAGAAAAAATATATATATAGGTAAACGGAATGATGATGATAATAAATAAATATAATAGTATCATATTTTGTCTCTGGATAGTAAAAGAAACAAAATTTAAATAAGGGTTAATTACACTGATGGTCCCTATTTTTTCAGGTTTGTAACGATTTCATCATCATTCAATTTTTATAGTAGATGTCATTCTTATCTTTTATTTATTCGCACAGATGGTTCCCAAATCACTATTTTTTACTATTTTGACAATTCGTTGACAATTTTGCCTATTGATTTAAATAAATTGAAATGATAGAAAAAAGAAAATACAATGAAAACATTGCAATTGGGCCCTTAATCTTTTCAAAAATACAGATAAATCTTAAACTATTTTATTTTATACAGATAAGTGTTCTTCTCCAACAAAAAAGGAATAATCTTTTCCAACCCACCCCACCCCACCCCTCCCACTCCCACTCCCACCGCCACCGGAATGGAAAGTTAGGGAAGAACACTTCCTTCAAACAGAGAGATGCAGTATGAAACAGTTAAAAAAAAACTCTCTTGATTTGATCAATAAATAATCCTAAACGTAAAATAAAGAGGCTAGGTATGCAGAAACTTGTAAAAGTAATCAAACATCTCCTGGGACGATTCAAATACCTTTGGACCCACACTGACCCCACCCGACTCCTCAATTTTCGCATTATTATTTTCCAAACTCTCTAGCCGTTGTTCTTCGACGGACTTCTCATCAACCTTCAGTTTCTTCTCTCCATTCTCTTTCTCCTCCTCTTCTTCCTTGGCGTGTTTCGACGGATCTGTTTTTATTTCCATCATTTTGTTTCAGATCTGTGTTCGAAATGGCAAATATTGAATTTTTTCATTGGAATCTTCATTTCTGAGTATTTTAAAATAATTAAAATTATTTATTTGATTATTTTCCCTGATTTTTTGTGATTGTTGTGGATCTGTTTGATTGTCTTTTGATTTGTTGATTAATCATCTTGAACTTGCGGTAGACAACGTAAATAGTTACCCTTTCGTAGATTTTGTTATTGTTTTAAATCATATTTATGTTTCAGTTTGTGGATGTTTATCGATGGTTATAATCTTAGGTTTGTCAGTTTTGAGGAATTTTATCCGAATTGCTATATGAATTATCGATCTGGATAGTTATGGAGATTCACTTAAAGCTGTTGGTTCTTGGTTGCTTTGCTTCGGTTATTTGATCAACTTTTTAGAATTAGGGTTATCCGGTGCTTTGATCTACTTTCTATTCTTTGATGGAAAAGATAATTCATTTTTTGTTGGGAAAGAACACTTATCTGTATAAAATAAAATAGTTTAGGATTTATTTGTACTTTTAAAAAGGTTAAGGGCCCAATTGCAATATTTTTATTATATTTTCTTTTTTCTATCATTTTAATTTATTTAAGTCAAGGGGCAAAATTGTCAACGAATTGTCAAAATAGTGAAAATAGTGATTTGGAGACCATCTGTGCGAATAAATGAAAGAATGGGAATGATATTTGCTAAAAAAATTAAATGTGGATGAAATCGTTACAAACTTGAAAAAATGGGGACCATTAGTGTAATTAACCCTTTAAATAATGGGGGGAGAAAGAGAGAGACACTTTTACACAATTTGGGCATAACTTCTGCTCAATTTTTTCCCTTTTTGTTGGGTTGGAGGGTTGGAGAGATGGAGAGAGGGAGATAGAGATTTGTACACAGAGACTTTTACACAATTTGGGCATAACTTCTGCTCAATTTTTTCCCTTTTTGTTGGGTTGGAGAGAGGGGGAGAGTGAGACTTGTACACATATTGATTCGATACTTGGGCATAACTTCTGCTCAATATTTTCCCCCGGGGGAGTCATCTTCCACTGCTTTATGCAACTACGTGATAAATTTCTAGTATGACATTGCTATATCAACACGTTGATTACTGGTTACATATTTACTTTGGAAATTTTTGGCAACTTTGCACTTGTGTGCATGAACTTTCCTCTCTAGTAGTCAATTCTTGGAGGCTCTCTATCTTTCTCTTGCTCACTTTGTTTTGTCCATCCAAACCTATGACTATTATATAATAAACTTTTAAGTAATTAGCCATCAAATAGCATCAGATCATTACAAAAGTAAGTTTTAATTTATTATTTAATCTTTTGTTATTAGTGTCAAAGAAATTGCGGGTGTGACTTAGGCCATCCTTACATATCGATGCTTTTTCTACAATCATGCACTTTTTCATTTAAGTTAGCAGGATTGTTTTATTTATTCCTTTATGTGCACTTACATCATTGAAACATTTATACTTTCACTTTTTTTTTCACTAGGTTCAACTACATGCATCATGATAAAAAACATGGAGCCATCTACAAGTCCATAGAGGCATTGGATCGAATGGGGATGGAGATAATCGAAACGGGAGATCCAGATGCATTTAAACAGTACCTGTTGAAGACAGACAATACAATTTGTGGACGCCATCCTATTAGCGTTTTCCTTCATGTAAATATATTGACCCTCCTATTTTATGGCGTGAGTAAAAAGGACTTCTTTGCTTCTGAATTTTAGCTGTAAGTGGTATTTACTGAAATTTGTGACAAGTTAGCCCCCTTGTGCCTTCCACAGTTCCACTTCTTCCCGTAATATTTAATGGCTTCAATTGCTTAAATAGAGGTCTGACAATTTTAAACAAGGATTCTTAGCTCTGGGGAGATGGTTTATCACTTCTTTTCCTTTTTTTTTGTAATTTTAGGGAGGGGTTTACAACCGCACCCACACACAAACATACATACAAATATAGATGTGTGTATAGTTCCATGTACCGTGTGCATCTGGGTGAGATTTTAGCATTACTTCATATTTCACATTCATTTAGTGCATGTTTCATGCGTACAATATGAATCTTTTTCTTTTGTAATACTGTCGAGTTGTGTCCATTCCTCCCTACCAAACTTGCCATTGTATTTTTGTTGTGGTTTTCTAACTACATTTTATATTTCAAATTCATTAGATGTTGAAGAATAGCTCAACAAAGATAAAGATTCAGTTTCTACGATACGAACAGTCAAGTCAGTGCAAAACCACTAGAGACAGCAGTGTCAGTTATGCATCTGCAGCGGCAAAAATTGATGCTTGAATTTGTGAAGGGAACACAATATTTACTTGCTCTGAAGTACGCTATCATTTCAATGTAATTGAACTGACTGTAATTTCTAATCTTTATTTACTACCTCTGGAAATAGCATATCTAATTATGTTTATCATCCCGTGATGGAACCTTTCAAGTTTTCTCTTCGGCTGTTCTAATAAAATGACTGTAATTTTATTTTGGATTCTCTTCTAGTGTTTGAAGAATTGTCATTAGACCATATAGAGATGACCGCCAGTCAACCCGTAGTGCCTTCAACCTACTAGAGTTGAGTTGGTTTGTTGAGCCTATTTTTTTTGTGAACAAGTATATACTGGATATTTAGTACATCTACTCCTTTAGGGTGGAGTTCATGCTTTTTTTAGGGGTAAAAAACCTGATTGGTGTATGTACTTTACACTTTGTACGAATAAAGTCCCTTAAATTTTAAATTGTATTTTGTTAGTCTTTCAACTAAACATCGTTACTCTTTCCGCCTATCTCTACTGTTAGTTGTAACAGAAATGATGAGTTAATGGACAGAATTGTATGTGTGGCAAATAATTTCGTCCAACTCAGTATCTGAAAAACATGATTAATTTTTGAAATATACGCTTTGTGCGCAAACTGTCCCTAAATTAGTCCCACTTATACATATACTAGTTTTTGTTATGTGCGTTGCATGTTTGTGAAAAATATAGGGATCAATTATGTGAAAAATGTAGTGATTAATTTTTCGTGCAATATTTAATTGAAATGAAAAAATTGTGGTATTTTTTATTTTGATACAAAAATTATTTTATATTGTATCATCCAAAAATTAAAACTGTGGGACATGTGAAAAATATTTGCTTATTTGACCTTATCTGAATTCAACCCACCCCACCCCACCCACACCATTCCAACTCTATCTACTTCAATTTTAATTAGAGCTCACCCAATTTATATAAATACTCTACATGAAATTAGATAACAAACATCTACATTAGTCCAAGAATGGAGGAAAGTGAAAAAGAAGTTATTTATATTACTATATAACATTCACTTTGAAATAAATAAATTTTATTTTTTACTTAGAATTTTAAAGTAAGAAAAATAATACACTAAAGCTTTTATAGAAAATGTATAGAAATGAAAGTAAATTTTTATTTATTTTAAATGATTCTAACATGTGATCAATGTTAATAATTACATACTTCTCTTTTTGAAGGGTTTACATTAACCTTTTGAAATGGTAGAATGTAGAAATTGTGGAACCATTGGAAGTGCGTGATGAACATATTTAACAAAAATCTGCATTTGATTGATTCCAATTAATCTTTTACAAATACCCAAATATTCCTTTGTCATCTTACAATTTTGTAACTTTCACCCGTGATTTAATTCATGTGACTCATCCCACCCCATGAAACCTCATCCTGCTTCACCACACTCTACCTCATTCTATCCACTACATATCTTAACTTTAGTTAGACTTACCTATCTTCCTTATCTGAGTTGAACCCACTCTACCCCACCCTACGCCATTCCAACTCTATCTACTTCAATTTTAATTAGAGCTCACCCACCATCCACCACCTACTTTAACTCACCAACCCCATCAATACCACTTACTTTCATATTTATTCATTTCATTTGAATTCATATATTTACTTTTAGAGATAGAGAGAAACTTCAGAGAAGAGAAGAGAGAGAAGAAGAGACAAATTTAGAGGTTTACAATAATGCTATCCATTCCTCTAAATATATGTTTCTTTTTATTAAGCTAATTATTCTGGATGAATTTTAATGTGAATTTATTGTAAATATTTTTATCTGAATTGATATGTTTTTTTTTATTTGTGTTTTTTTTTTTTTGGGCATATATAATAGATGGTTGGATTTTTTGTGTGTGTAAATATGGGTGTTGAAAATCAAATATTTATGAAAACTGGGGATGAAATGGAGCAAGCAAACCAAGAAGATATCACCTAACAACCTATACAATCTGACCTAGGAAAAGTTGAAAATGTTGGTGATTATCAAAGTTGGTCCCCATATATATCAAATGAATTACCAACAAATAACTGGCATGCACAAGGTGTTACTAATTTAGATTATTTTGATGAAAAAAGCATTCCTCAAGGCTCTGAGTATGTTACTAATGAGCATTTGAATTCGCTTTTTGTTGAGCAACAATATTATCTTGATGATCAATTTGGTAGGAATGATTATCTGCTTGCTATAACAAGAGAGGAGTTATTGGAGCGATTTGATAATTTAGAATCTACCAGTGTGGGTAATAAATATAATGAAATACAGGGGCATATTGATATCAAATTTAACTCATTAAAAGTTGAACGAGGTGCTTAGTTTGATAGTTTGCGTGATGATTTGCATAAACAGATGCAAAGATGTGTACGAATATTTAAGGGGAAGATGGTGGAGAAAATTGGTGGTGGTGATTACGTGGAGCAGCCTGAAATGGAACGCACTTTAATTAACCCTAAATATGGAAAGCATAATGTAGGTTTTTCTTCTACCTTTGTTGAGACTCGAGATATTCCTATATTATATAATATCAATAAAGTTAGAAAGAATGATTTTCTCAATTGAGCGTGTCGCACTAATGCTGGGTAAGTTATAATGTTTGATATGATTATTTATCCTATCTATTTGTGTGTTATTTAGTTAATGTATAATAATTTCTAATGTTATAATATTACAGAGATGTTGTAGAAATACCATGGGAAGTCATCTCTAAATTGACGAAAAGAATGTTACAAGATATTAGTAAGCCTCAATTTGCATTGGAGCAATGGGTAAAGAATATTTTTATTTTATATTTGATGAATTTTATTGTATGTGAACGAATTGTGTTTATATTATATTGTTATATTTGTGTATAGGATTTAGACAATGCAATAACTTTGATAAGAGCAAGAACTCTTAAATATCCAAACATATTTTCAACAAGGTATGGAGTATTGGACTCTTGTTTTGGAGTACTTATTCGTTCTTATTTCGTCAAAAGTGTTGGATCTTGAAGGACATTCAAGAGAACGTCTTGAGGTTGATCACCAAAGGTTAATGCAATCATATATATATATATATATATATATATATATATATATATATATATATATATATATATATGGTGCTCTTCCTAGATATTATGGCCCAAAATAGGAGGAATGTGAGCATTTGTCGTGGCCACATTTGATGTACGATAAATATTGGGTACTCTTCCATGTTGATTTAAATGCTTGGAAGTTGACACTAATTGACAATTACCGATGTTTTATAATGAAAATCGAGGTATACTCATGCTCTCCCAGGCCTTAAGATCATTCTAGAAATGATTCAGAAGTATGTGCCAGAGCTTGCTAAAAAGAATAAGTCATTTGAATATAGGAGAAAATCATTTAGTCAAATACAGCAGCTTCAACGATATATGTAATAAATTGAAATTAGTATAAATACATACTTTAAGTATACTTATTTAATTTTTACTGATATTTTATTTACTCATATTTGTTCCATTTGTTGTAGTGACAGCGGACTATTCATGATTAAATATGTGGAGTGTCTTCTAGCTGGATTGCTTTTAGATGCTGTTGTAAAGGATAACATAAATATTCATAGGCGCAAACTTGTGCTAGATTTTTTCACAATGATTTCTTTTTTTCCCCAATTCGAAGTGAACAAAGTTAGAGTTAAATATTTGTATTGATTTGTTTAATAAATTAATAGTGTATTATTATTTGAAATTAGTTGACCACAAAAAAAATAACACAAAATTTATGTTTATATTATTGTTGTTCTTGACAGGACAAAAAAAAGGGATATCGAGTTACTCGACAACCAGTTGGTTGTTGAGTTACTCGATAACCGAGTATGCGACAACCAATGGTTGCCGAGACTCGACAACCAAGCTGCTCGGCAACCAAATGGTTGTCGAGTAAATTTTACACATAAAAACATTTTCATTGTTTAATAATTTTTTTAAATTCGCACATAAATAATATATTTATTTTTTGTGTCCACATTTTTTGTAATTACAGTGATAAATAAAATTTAACAGAAAGAAAATAAATAAAAAAATATTTGTTTTTGAAAAGCAAATGTATACACACAACTTTGTTAGACAATCGTTAACTTTTTTAATTTATTTGTTGATTACTGTACTAATATATACATATATTTTTTTCTCTTATTTTTGAAATTTTGATTTTAACCCTCTTCAATTACATAAATAATATATATTATTTTTTCTATTATAATAAATAAAATTTAACAAAAAGAAAACAATAATTTTTTTTTATTATTAAAAGTTTACTCCGCAAATATATAAATATATTTGGTTTATTTTTTTATTTTGTCTTTGAACAACTTCTAAAATTTTATTTTTTCCTTATTATTAATAAAGTAAATTTAAAAAAGGGAAAAAGACAAAAAAATAAAGAAAAAAAAATTAGACAACATTGGTTGTCGAGTTCTGTTAAAATTGACCATGAACTCGACAACCAATATTACACACACCTGTGAATCCTCTTCCCAACCCCTCCCTCCCTCCCTCCCTCCACTCCACTCCACACGCACACCGCTTTGCACACACGCACACGCACAATTATCAGAGGCACATTTAATCACACACCAACTCCTTATTCACTTCTTCTTTTCCATCTCCATCTCCATCTCAATCTTCATCTTCATCTCAATCTCCATTATCACTCCATCCACAACTTTCTATTTCAATCTATAAAATCAGGTATGTTTATTTTAACGCTGTTATTTTAGGGATGATTTATTTTAGGATATGTTAGTATTTTATTGTTATATATTTAGGCTGTAAATTTATGAAATATGTTTTTATTTGAAATTGGAATTTGAAACTGGTTTATATGTTTATATGTGTATTATGAATGTAGTAGTTTATATTAATATTTGATGATTGCTATTTTTAATTGAAATTATTGTAATGGTTAAAATTGAGTCTTCATTATTTTTTAATTAAATTTTGATAACTGTGAATATATTATAACTATTTATAGTATCTATTATGAACTCATGAAATATTTTTATAACGTTTTTTGGGCTTTTTTTGTAGATATTGATATACAATATGTTGTTGCTGACAATGTTAGATTTGGTGAAAAATTACACAGATTAGTACTTTCAGATATGTAGAAGTTGTTATTGGAAATTATTATGAGCAACAGTTGAATCAATTTAGAAATAGTTGTTTTTCTTATTTGGAAGAATTGCTCAGTAGACGATTGAGATTTATTGGTAAATTAGTCCATAAATTTTTTTTAAATGTAGTACATACAAATAAAGCAAATGAAGTTTGGTTTAAAATAGATAATCAATTACTTAGATTTGGGCTTCAAAAATATTGTTTGATAACAGGATTGTTAAGTCATAATAATTTTGATACTATGTCCATATATAGTGCTTTGGGAAAACACAAACTTAGAAGGAGGTATTTTAATAATGCCTCACATATATCTTTGAATGGATTAGAAGATGTTTTTATGAATTGTCACCATCAAAATGATAAGTATGAGCTAGGATTAGCTTTACTTATTGAAGGATTTCTGAAGTCCATGGAGAGGAAAAAAATAAATATACAAACATTTTCATTGGTTGACAATTTAGAGGTTTTTTATGAGTATCCATGGGGAAAACATTCTTTTTTTATACTCCTTCGTTCTTTGCTAACATCATGGGAGCGCCGCCAAGCAAGGGTGATGGATGGTGATATTATGACGTATATCATATATAGTTGTCCTCTTGTATTTCAGGTTAGTAATTGTATTTAATTTTTTAAGGATTGTATTATTTAATAAATATTGATTTTATTTATATTATTTACAGATATGGATATATGAGGCATGCCCTCAAATAGGTGAAAAATTTGGTGTCAAATTACAAAATAGGTTTTCACGTATTTTAAATTGAGAAATACGTCAAAAAATAGAAGCATGTGATGTTTCCAACTTTTTGAACTCTACTCAGGTTTGTTTTGTGAATATATATTGTAATTAATGTGTATAAGTGTAGTTTTGTATATTATTATAACAATTGTTGTAATTTCAACAATATTTTTTTGTAGATTCATGTTGTACCAATACTTCTACCGACTGAAGAAGAATTAGAACAATCATATGTGTATACAATAGTTTTATTCGACGATGCAGTAGATAGTCGTTTTGATCTCATTGTATACCAATTTGAACATGGAGAACAACATTTTGATGAAGTTGGAGAAGAAATGAATGAAGAAAATATAGCACCACCAGCAGTGCAACCAACTGAACCAGTTGTACAATTAGATAGAAATTCTGATCATAGTTGGTCCCCTTATATATGTAACGAGTTACCCACAGATAATTGGCCTTCAAGAAATGTTACTTATATGGACTACTACAGTGAACAAAATATCACTGATCCTTAAGGACCTTCAAGTTTAGGTTATGAGTACTCTGATTATGTTACTAACGAAAACTTGAGTTCCCTGTTTGCTGAACAACGAGCCTATTTTGATAATCGATTGGATGAACAAGATCTTACATTGATAGTACAAGAGATGACTTATTACTGCACTTTGATCAGTTACAACCAAACAAAGATGTAAAAGAATTGCAGCAATACATAGATAGAAAATTTGAATCATTTCAGGCTGAACAGAGTAGTTATTTTGGTGGTTTGCGTGATGATTTTCAAAGTTCTCTTGTACATATTCAGGGAATGTTTGACGCAATGAAGGTTGATAAACCTAACACTGGTGACGGGATGAACGTTGATAAACCTGGTGGCGATGAAATGGAATATGAGGCCACTCCAGATGATGGAGGTGGGACATCGTCTGATGATATTTTCATTCTAATTTTGTGCGACATTAACAAAAAAATAGAAAGTGATTTTTCTATTTGGATCCGTCGTGCCAAAACTCGGTAAGTTATAATATTTAATATAATTATTTAACTTATCAATTTTTCTATATTTATCTGATTGTTTGTAATGTTATAGAGATGTTATACGATTGCATGGTGGTTACACCTTGTCTAAAGAAAAAGCGTACAAATCTTGGCGATCCCGGTTTTGCATTGCAGTGTGAGGTATAGGGATGGCAATGGGGTGGTCGGCCCCGCCATGAAAATTTTACCACCGCCCGCCTCTTCGCCCGCTTCGCGACCCGCGAATCGCGGGGGTGGGGGGCGGCGGGCGCGGCGGCAATAATCGACTTCGACCGCCAACCGTCCCATGAAATATTTTTTTTTTTTTTTGAAAACTGAAAAATAATAAAAAAAAATAAATAAATTTTTATATATATTTGTACTAAACAAAACAAAAAATTATAAAATTGAGGTTATGGTGTAGTGGTTAAAATTTGTAGTTTACAAATTTCAACCCGGTTCGATTCTTCTTTAGCCTATTTGTAGTGAAAATTATAATTTGTATTATATATTTATATTTTATGATTTTCAAAAAAAAAAAAAAAAAATTCTAGGGGCGGTCATGGGCGGGGGGAGGGGGGGGTCGGGGCCCCCCGGACCATGCAAGATTTTTTCTTTGAAACCCGCCTATTGTCCAACGGCGGGCGGGGCGGGCGGGCGGGCGGGCGGGCGGTGCGGGGCGGGCGGGTCAGTCATGGTCGTGGGTTTTTTGCCATCCCTAGTGAGGTAAAGATTAATTATATTTTTTAATGTTATTATGTATAGCAAGGAAATGTGCTTATTATATTTGTTGCATTGTGTGCAAAGGACATGGATAATGCAATGATGTTGATAAGAGCAAGAAGTAGAAATTTTTCAGATATATTTTTAGATAAGTATGCAGTTTTGGATTCTGCTTTTAGATCGCTTATGCTACATGTTAGGGCAAAAAAATTGGATCCCATAGGCCATTTTGTACAACTTGCTGCTTCTTCTTCTTCCCTTGATAGATGAGATATGTTAATGGTTATAATCCTAAAAATTTTGCTAAAAAATAGAAGGATTGTAATTATTTATTGTGGCCTCATTTGATTGACAACAAATATTGGGTCCTCTTCCATGTGGATTTCAGAAGTTGGAAGCTCACACTACTTGATAATTATCAAAAATCAGCTGATGATGGATCCATATATTCCTGAGTTTTTCCATTTATTAATGTTTTTCCAGAGGTAATTCACAAGTATGTATCTTGTGAAATGCCAGAATTTGGTAAAAAGAAAAATGAGCCTTTAGACTACTGGAGAAAATCAATTTATGATATACATCAACTTCAAAGATATAGGGTAATCAAGTCAAATATTTTATTTGATTTTTAATGATATTTATGTATACTCACTATATTCTTAAAAATATTATTTGCAGTGACAGTGAGATATTTTTAATTAAGTATGTTGAGTGTTTATTAGCTGGATTATTCTTGGATGCCGTTAGACTGGACAAAATACCTACTTATAGGTATAAACTTATGCTTGATTTTTTTTCATAAGGAATTGTTTTTCATTTCATATGAACAAAATGATGAACAAAGTTAAATCATTTGTTGATTTGTAGATTTGTAATTGATGATATAAAGTTGTTATAAAATGTTACAATTTTTATTAAGTGGTTTGATTTGATAATAGGAGTTTTGTTTAGTTAATTTGTTAGTTGAATTGTATTGGTTTGTTTAGCTGAATTAGGTTGATGTTGAATGTGATTGATTATGAGTATGAATTTTTGCCTTAGATCAAATGTCTTCAAAGCAGTGTATCCTGAACTTGTAGAATTGTAAGGGTTTGGATTACAAGAATATTTAAATTCTAGCAATCTGTGACAAGCTACAAAGAATCTAGTCTTTAGGATATCAAGTTTCAACATCATTAGATCACATTTGGTAAATATTTTGACAAAATCGGATGGACAAGTTTGAGAAAGTTAAAAAAATAGTTGTAGATTATAAATTATAAATTAAGAGGGTGTGTTAAAAGTACTGATTATTTAATTTTTAATCTTCAAAGTATATTTAAAAGTGTTGAAGACCACAATATTAAGGCTGTTAAGATTTGGTAAAATGTATTCTGGAATGGTGGTAAAATAAATTCTCGAATGGAAGAAAAAGTCTGACCCAAAGTCGACAATCTTAATTTAATTATTTTTGATTTCTTGTAACATTCCTAGCATGTCTACAATTGCACTAAAATACAAATACAAAAAACGTTTAAGCACGTTTCGCTCGTCCAGAGAGCTCATTTATTACTCACTCATAGTCTCACCTTAATCCAAACAAATGTAATCATACTACAAAAATATGGCAACCTGTTTGAGGCAACTGCCAGCCCCATTTTTTTTAAGTCATTAAATAAGTTTAAGAAATATAGAGGGAAAAAAACCATGTAATGGTTCTCGGCAATCATGTTGCCGAGTTTCTCGGCAACCACGACTGGTTGACGAGTAACTCGGCAACCACAAATGGTTGCCGAGAAACTCGGCAACCAAGACTGGTTGCCGAGCAACTCGATAACCACAACTGGTTGTCGAGAAACTCGGCAACCATAACTGGTCCTCGACATGGTTGTCTTTTAAGAGTTAATTGTTGGGATTTGCTAATGCACATATTTTCAAAATAATGTGGGCAAAATAGTTTATCATGATCCTTTAAAATTTACTCATACGCCAAAATATTAAAATTAGAAGAGAAATTGGTAGCTCTAATGAAAAGCTAAATTTTCAAGTATAATCAATCTTTAGTAACATCTTCTGGATAAGTACCTTGAAGAAGAGCTAGACAATTGCTAAAGACGAAACACTTTGAGTTCATTTACATTTATCAACAACAGATTCTAGACAAAATTGCTAAAGCTTAAAATTACCATAGATCATTTTTTCTCAGTTAAGGTGTAGAAGTCATTTACAAGAAAAAGGACCAACATTTGTTGTAAAGGATAGTGAACCAATACTTGAAACAAAAAGATAACAAATATTATATAATATAATTATAAAACAAAAAGATGTCTTACAAGAATGTCAACAAAATACATTAAAAATACATCTTAATTCAAAGTTGAACATTCATTTTCTTTCATTTGAACATTCATGTTCTTTCATATTTCAAGAAGTTTTAAAAATTCATTGATTTTTTTTGTTGCTCTCAATTCCAGACTTGTCAAATTTTTTCTTAGCAATCTGTGCATCATCTGAATCTGAATGGAACAAAGATCTTTTTGCTGTTAGTTCCAGGAGGGTATTAGGTTGGCCTATATACTCAACCAGAGATTTTCCTTTGTCTTTATCTCCTATTTGTGATGGATTTACAATAAAAAGTATTTCAAATTTTTACTGAGGAGACGACTGTTGTGCTATAGCCTTCACATAAAAGACCTCATCTTCATCCATTGATAAACGCATTAAATCAGCACTTGCTATATATGTCTGTTAATATAAAATTTTATAAGTTGTCAAATAAATAAGTGTAAAACTTAAGTTGAAGAAAAATAAATACCAATGATTGCTCCATCAAATTTTCAGCACTTGATTGCAAGAAATATTCTGCTGGATTTCCAATAGCTGTAGCATTAATGTATCCAGTACGATCCATCAATTGCATGTACACCTTGGCTCTATAAGTAAATGTTATAATTAAATAAATTTGTGTTATGAAATGTAAATAAAATATATCCAAATAAAAGTTTAAAAATATTTAATTTGGTAACTAAATAGAGTGTGATTACCTTGGAATTGCTTTTGCGTCAACACATTTATATCACCATAATTTTCACTTGAATTTTGTTGCAATTGTTGCAACTCATATATTAGTACGTTTGATTCAGAACTTTAACATATGCTCTCCC
The DNA here is from genome assembly GCA_023638005.1 of Forsythia suspensa. Classification (NCBI taxonomy): domain Eukaryota; kingdom Viridiplantae; phylum Streptophyta; class Magnoliopsida; order Lamiales; family Oleaceae; genus Forsythia; species Forsythia suspensa. The sequence continues at coordinate 27,763,351 of CM042674.1, read as the reverse complement.
TTTTATCCAGAAAAATTGTTTCTGGCAATATAACAATATATAAATCATTATATTGAGCATTGAACAATTTTATAAATTTAAACAATTAGTTTAAAGTATCAAGCATTGCACCATAGTTTTGAGCCTTTGAATGCTCCTGATTTCTGTGAAGTCTTTTTCATCTGTTGGAACAGAGAGCTTGGAAGATAGCTTCGATGGTGTCAAACTTAAATAATATTTCTCACATACAATGTCATCATCATTTCAGAATTTGTGTCCCCTAGTTATACAATAACAATAGATAAGTTTTAATTTCAATATAATAACTGAAAGTATAATAGATGAACAAATAATTAATATACATTTACCAAGATTTAATTTCAAATTCTCCGTCTAAGAAGAAAGAACTGTCTGCCTTTGTTGATAGTGATAAACCTAAACATACAAATGCAAATGGGAGATATTAATATATCTATTAGTCATGCAAAGATTAAAATGATAAGTTTATTGAAGATGATGGATTACCATTAAATGATGTTACTTTGAGATGCTTTCCAATCACAACAGATTTTTTTTCTTTTTAAAATTCTGAGATACGTATTTGCATTCGTTATCCACAAATGCCTCCCACATGATTAAGAGAATAGTGTCAAACCTATTATTTATATAGAGAATAGTGTGAAACCTATTATTTATATATTTTTGGTGTAATTAAAACAAATTCTACATGGTAGCAATAGTATATACAAAAGTAAAATTAAAATATGTGTATGAAGTGAAATAAATATAGAACTATAGTCATACTTTTTGTTTATGAGCACCAAATCTTGTACTTGACATTTTTTCCCAAATCGTGTTTGAATAACCCTTCGAGGTTTGATATCAATTATCATTGCAGCAACGCCTGTAAAAAAAGTATGTATATTAGCCTTAGCAGCTTTAGTGTAATATGTTCAAAAGTGTACTATTTACTTACTTGTGTCTATGTTAGAATCCATATACTTTGGAAGATCTTCGAAATCAGTAAAGCTATAAGTAGAAATTAACACGTTGCTATTGTTTCCTTCGACGCGGCGTATTCTAGTTCTTCCTGAGATTGTCCATTGCACTTCTCCAGATTTTGCTTTGTATTCTGCACTTGTTACTTTAACCAGTGCATTTGATATTAAATAAGTTTTTCCTAATATCAATTCATCTTGAAAAGCTGTAATGTTTTGACCATACAACGTTGTCTGAACTGTTGATTCCTGGTAAATAAAGAAATTTCAGAAATTAATAATTTTCATAAATTTTTGATATAACAAGTGAAGTATGTATCTGTAAAATTTACCTCTGAGTACATAAGTATCAAATTTTGATATTTTGTTGGACTTTTTTGAGCAATTCTGGGTGAAAATTTCTGAGCAACTACAACTTTAACTGTGCATCCAGCAGTTCCTAGAGAAATTTCAAGAATTAATTGAAACTCATTACTCATGTTGTGAGATTGTGGGATACTTGTGAAAATTTTGTTATATTTGTAGAGAAGATCAAGACAATTAGGAGGACAAGTATTAAAATTTAGCTGAGTGAATGAGTGAATGAGATGAAATTTTCATTTATTGTAGGGATATAAATAGATATATGTGTACAGTACACAAACGTGTGAAACTTACCATACTTACTTGTAAGTACCATGCTTATAAGCATCATACTTCAAAGTTGTAGTATGACAATTTAGCAACATGGCAGCTGGAGAAATCAAATATATGAAACTTGATCAATTTTCTTAAGAATCATATTGTATTAGCATACTAATGTTGTAGAAATCAAATAGGCTATGATTCATTTTCTTAAGAACCATACATCAAATACTGACAATTTAGGGCAGCTGGAGTAATCAAATACAGAGTAACGTGTGAAACTTGATATATACTACTCATGATTGTTGTGTTCTAGAAATCAAATACTATGGCTTAGCACGACAATTTAGAAGTATGGCTTGGAAATATCAAATACCTAATTTGAGTAAAAAGTGGAAAAAGTGTAAATTTTATTCAAAAAAATATTATAGAAAAAGAAGTTCATTAGTATCAATGATGTTACTGACACAACGATAATAATTATACATCCCAAAGAAAAAAGATTCAATAAAAAATATTAGAATCAAAATATTCATGAAGATATACAAAAATAGAAATAGATACCGTTTAATGAGGCTACTATTAAATATTGACTCAGATGTGGCAAGCTCTTCTATTCTCTATTCTGTTCATTGTTCATTGTTTCGCAGCTTCAAGAAATAAATTAAATGTAGGGATATATAAATGGTTCAAGTCTGGACCAACTCGACAACTGAGTTGGTTGACGAGTTGGCTCGACAACCAACACAGTTGTCGAGCTACTCGACAACCGTGGCTAATTCGAGGCTGTCGAGTTAGCTTGGTTATTAGCCACGTGGCTAATAACTCCCCGAATTTCAATTGCGCTCATATTGATTACTGTAGGTTCTTGGGGTCAAGCTTTTCCAATCAATGGACTCGTGTTTCGTTTACTATGAGAGATTAGGTTTAATTATATTATTAGTTCTAATTAAAATAAATTATATTATTATAGAATACTTTGTATCAATTTTCAATTTTCATTAATAAAAAAATATAAATTTGTAAATTTTAGAAAATAAAATATACAATTTAATTTAATACAATTTAGCAGCATGGTAGCTGGAGAAATCAAATATAGAGTAAGACGTGTGAAACTTACTTCAAAATTACTGTATTAACATACTACTGTTAGACACATCAAATAGCTATGATTCATTTTCTTTTTCTTAAGAACCATACATCAAAGTACTGACAATTTAGGGCAGCTGCAGTAATCAAATACTGAGTAACGTGTGAAACTTAATTTATTTTCTTAAGAACCATACATAAAAAGTACTATATTAGTAGAGACTACTCATGGTTGTTGTGTTGTAGAAATCAAATACTATGACTTAGCTGCAGAGCACGACAATTTAGAAGTATGGCTTGATGATATCAAATACCTAATTTGAGTAAAAAGTAGGAAAAATTATAGATTTTATTCAAAAAAATATTATAGAAAAAGAAGTTCAGTAGTATCAATGATGTTATTGACACAATGATAATAATTATACATTACATGAGCCCAAAGAAAAAAGATTCAATAAAAAATATTAGAATCAAAATATTCATGAAAATATACAAAAATAGAAAATTGATACGGCTAATGAGGCTACTATGAAATATTTACTCAAGCTCTTCTATTCTGTTCATTGTTTCGCTGGGCGCGTAGACATAAGAAATAGGTTAAATGTTGGTTCAAGTTGGTTGTCGAGTTGGCTCGACAACCAACACTGTTGTCGAGCTACTCGGCAACCAACACGGTTGCTCGACAATCATGGCTAACTCGACGAGGTTGTCTTAGCTTGGTTGCGTGGCTAATTTTCAATTGTCCCTATATTCACCATTGTAGGAATTGGGTTCTTGGGTTTAAGCTTTCCCAGCCCTTCTCATCAATGTACTACTGTTTTGTTTCATTTAGGTTTAATTGTATTATTAGTTCTAATTAAATTAAATTATAATGTGTATCAATTTTTAATTTTCATTAGTAAAAAAATATATTTGTAAATTTTAGAAAATACAATTAACAAAATCTAAATAAAAAAATTTGAAATAGAGTTCCTTGTTGCACTGGTTGGCTGCCGAGAAACTCGGCAACCACAACTGGCGACCACAGGTGGTCCTCCACATGTGGTTGTCGAGTTTTTAAGAGTTAATTGTTACTCTAAAAGGGTGTGCTGGGATTTGCTAATGCACAGAAATTGTTGGAATAACAAGTAATACAATTATTTCCAAAATAATGTGGGCACAATAGTTTATCAATGAAGATCCTTTAAAATTTATTCATAGGCCAAATTATTAAAATTAGAGGAGAACTTGGTAGGTCCAATGAAAAGCTAGATTTCCAAGTATAATCAATCTTTAAAACATGTTCTGGATAAGTATCTTGAAGATTGCACAAAAATTGGACAAACTCTAAAGTCTAAGAAAAAAAATGTGTACAAACCTGAAATACAATTTTGAAAACAAAATACCTACCAAATCATTAGACGTATATAATTGTGATTTTAAAAATATCTTGTAAACTAAATAAATTCTTTAAGTATACAAATGCACCAAAGCTACAAACAAATCTTAAATGTAATATTGAATTTTGAATTAGTTTGATCATAAGCTTTAATACAATAAAGTATTTTAGCTCTCAGATAATGCTACATATAATATCCATTGTATGAAAGATATACTGAAAGATATAAATGAATAGAGTGTGTCCTTAATTTATTATCAAAGCAAGATGAAGAATCACAGGACTTGTGGGATGCTCAATATCCAATAGCAACAGATGATTTCAGTATTGCTTGTTGGATGAAGGACTTTGTTCCTGCCATCAAAAACCTGGTTGAAGATATATGAGATTATTTTATTCAACAAAATCAATCATTTCAATCTAATGCCTATTGGTTTCAATTAGGGCAGTTTATACCTTATTTATGAATATGACCACTATGGATTAGAATGAGGGGATTTCACAGCGTGATCCAACAATATCAACAGACAAGGAAGAAGGAAATTGCCTTCACAAGGAGCCATGAGTATTTGAAGAATGGACTAATCACTCCAAAGCTTGACGTGTATATATTTGGTACTATAGATCCTAAGAGAAAAAATGTAGCCACATTCAAAATTGAGCCACTAATTATTTTTATCAACTCATTTTTATCTATTATTAATTCAAAGGAGAACATTGCGTATTAAAAGGGAGGGAAAAGGCAATAAAGCATACATGCTTTCTTTATCTCATCATAGATCCATATCATATATAATCAATTTCTATGCCCATATTTTAAAAGAACAAGTATGAAAACTGGAATACTATAAATATAAATATGCAATATAGTTCACAGGACTCTAAATTGTATGCATTGTTGATTTTTTTACATTATGTATATCAAGCTATTACCATATTACCAGAGCATTGATCTAAAGAAGTAATGTGATCAAAGAAAAAAAATTAAATTTTCATGATTTAAATGGAATGCTTCATATTTCTAAATTTGGAGAATTAAATTAGAAAATAAAATACTTACAATATTATCTTGACCAGAGTTCCAGAGTGGCAAGAATAGCAAGGATTGCAACATATAATTGGGATTTCAAAAATATCTTGTAAACAATGATAAGTACATTACAAATGCACAAAAGCTAAAATTTCTTTGTAGACAACATTTTTCGTATATCTTAAATGCAAATGTGAATTTTGAATTGATTTTATCAACACTTTAATACAACTAATTGTTGTTGCTCTAGATAATGCTACATATAATTGTCCATGTGAAAATACAGATTCTGGAAGATATAAACCAACAAAATTTAGAGTTTGTCCTTGAACTTTATTTATTGTCATCGCAAAGCATGGACGAATAGGAAATTGTGTTCTTTTAAAAGGAAATGAATTTTTATCACTTTGAAGAGGTATAAATGTAATTCTTGGTAAAAAAACATGTTTTCTTTTATATTCTCCAATACAAATTTCAACATGAATAACATTACGTTCAAATGATCGACAGATTAATCTCGTGCCATTACATAATCCTTCTGAAGGGTTAATATTTCTAAGTAATATAACAGGACAATTTATTTTTAACACAAGTTCATGTGGTGGAATACCATTTGGAGTTAAAGTATCTAAACAATTTTTATGGATAGTTTGATCTATTTTTTTCAATATTTCATCATAACTATAATATGTACATATTTTTTCCTGGTATTTCTTTAAGTATAATATTGTTTATTAAATCAACACATTCATTTTTAGGAGTTAAAATAACTCTATTAATCATTGTATCTAAATTTGTAACATAATCTTTTAAATTTAGAAATACAATGTTAATTAAATTTTTTAAAGACCTGTATTCTTCTTCAAATGGTATAGTTTTTTCATTAAGAAGCTTAATCATGCCACAAGTATGTTCAATCTCAATTCCATCACCAATATCAAATAGCATTTGAGAGAATAATGGATCTAATTGTGCTATCATATTTTGGACTAATTGAAATTTTCTAAAATGTGGCTATAAGCTAGAATAAACTAAACTTGCTAACATTATCTTCTATTTGTTTCCTTTTTGAATAACTGGTAAAACTTGTCTAAGATCTCCACCTAGAACAACAACTTTCTCACCAAATGGTAAATCACTTTCATTAATATCTTTTAACATTTTGTCCACAGCTTTAACAGCATAGCGATGCACCATTGGTGCCTCATCCTAAATAATTAAATTTGTCATTCGAAATAGATCTGCTAATGCAGATTGTTTACTAATGGAACAACTAATATCACTATTCATTTCTAAAAGAATTTTAAATCTTGAATGTGCAGTTCGTGCTCCAGGTAACAAAGAAGCTGCAACTCCCGAAGAAGCAGTAGCTAATGCTATAAGATTTTTGGATCTAACTGATGTAAATAAGGCTTTATATAAAAATATTTTACCTGTACCACCTGGTCCATCTATAAAAAAATTTCAAACTTCCTGTTCAATACATGTTCCAAAATTTCATCATAAGCAATTTGTTGTTCTTTATTTAACATATTTGTATACAACATATCACAAGCTCCAGTTATAGCATTTGTCATTTCTTCAGTAATGATATTAGCCAATCTTTCTTCTTCTTCCATAGTTATTTGAAAGGGTACAAGGGAATATTCATTTATATTTTTACCACTTTCTTCTAATATATGATTAATATGATGTAGAGCTTTAATTTCAACATATATAATAGATAAACATTCATTTACATAATCCTCGTACATGAAGTTACGAAATTTAATCCACAATGATTTTAGATCATTAGGTCCACACAAAGTTAATATTGTAGCAAATAAACGTCATAAAGAAGAAGACATTTGATAAGCAATAGTTTCTTCTAAACACATCTCACAATAATTGTCACTATTTAGTAAGCCATGTGCAACAGCTGCTTCACAAAAAGATTGCATAGAAACACCATTTACTATTTTTAAACTTTCATAAGATGTTGGTCCCCTAATATGATTGAGCAAAATTCGTAAATAATATCTTTCACCTTCAACTATATTAGCTGCAACTAATCTTCCAATTACATTTCCACGTTTTCTTTTTGTCCATACCTTACTTTGTGCATCCCACACAAAATATTGGAGAAATTCTCTATACAACAATGTTTTTGCTAACTCATTGCATGTATACATTTTGAAAAATTCAGTTAACATTATTATTCTTCTATAATCTGTATCAACAATATTTGACAAATTTTTAGAATGTTTATACGTTACTAAATGGTTATTTTCAAGATGTAATTGTAATGATATAACTGATGGAGAAATTTCTGATAAAATAAATCCATATATTCTCCACATTGCTTCAGTAGAGAAATCCAGCAGATTGATATCTTTCAATTTCATCTGCAACATCATTTGTATTATTATTTACACAAACTTACCATATCATGTCATTTGTATACATATTTATATAAATATTTTAGTACTTTTACGGTTGAACATATTTCAACATTGATATGACAATCATATTTGGCACATAAATATGGATTATAAGGAACAACTCATCTATTATCTAATAAACTACATCTAACAATAACTGTTTCATAAGTATTGCAACGTCTATAGTTTAGGTAACAATTTTCTCCAACAAAAGTTTTTATAACAAATTCCTTTGGATATTTATTTTTACATTTTTCATTTTCATTCATACAAATATTGTTTGGATTTAATATGCCGCAAGGACCGTGCATTATATGTTTAACTACAACAGAATGTAAATAAGAGTTTTCATTTTTATTAGGTATTTCACAGGAAACAATTTCATCAATTAATCTACGTTATTAATTTTAAAACTTGGTTTTAGAATTAATAAAAAATGTGCATATGGAATGCCTCTTTTTTGGAATTCTATTACACAAATATAAGCAGCAACTTCTCCAAAAATTTGTCTTTCTAATAGATCAATTTTTAATTCTTCTAATTTAGCTCTAAGTATACGAGCAATTAAATCAGGTCTATGTGACTAATATCATTATATTTTAACTCATTTTTTATTTCATCCCAATTAGGGTTACAAGTTATTGTTAAAAATATATCTGATTTACTAAATTTTCGAACCAAAGCCATTGCATCCATATATTTTTTTTTCATATCTCTGGGACAACCAACAAAAGAAGAAGGTGAAATAATTTTTCGACTAATTTTATAACCTTTACTTTCACCATTTTCTACACTATCTACAATTCCTTGATACAATTCAACACGTATTTCATTTTGATTTTTTCTAAAATAATCTAATCTATTTGTTTCAATTTTAACATACATATCAACCATATATTGTTGAAAAGGTCTTCCAGCATAAAGTAAAATGTATTTATTAGTAGCTTTTACATGTAACTTGTAACAATAATATTCCCGACAAGACACTTGCAATCTTTTTTCGGTCTTTTTCATAACTACAAAGAAATAAAGAAAGTTAATAAATTTTCAATAAAGAATAATAATAAAATATAATAGATTATGTTTAGAATAATAACATTCTCGTTTTCAATTAATTCATTTGCAGAATTTATAACATTTATATCTAACAAATTATCCACAACATTATAAGTATCAACAATGTTTGGACTGCACTTTTGGATACCTTCATGCCATCCAGATTCACCATAAGGAAATAATAATGGATATTGAAGTGGATCATAACAACCAAAATAGTAATGTATTTTATGTAAAGTATCAGAATGACAATGTATTGATATATCTCTTGATCTAATGGTAGTAGATGGTCTTCATCAACCCATATAGCAGCAACTTGTGATACTGAAGGTGTATTGTACACTCTTTGATCAAGCCCAACATCACATCTAATTTATATTTTACATAATTCCAAAGAATTGACACTACTTAATGAGCGAAATTTTTTTTAATATGGATTAATCTTTAATATATTTATTAATCTATTCAACATATATTCACAAAATTTATCTGATTTTTGTAACCTATGTTGTATTTCATTTTCAGTATCATAAAAGTATAATTGTAAAAATGAAAGACTGTCATCAACGGGTATAATTGGATTTATATAATGATAAACATGTCCTTGAACTCTAAATGTATATATACCTTTGTATGATTTCTCCAAATTTCGATCATATTTTATCCCAAATGATGTAAATGCAAAGTGATTATTATAATTGTGTGCATTAGTTTTAAAATGTAATGCTTCATTGGAATTGATAGTATATAACTCATACAATTCATCAGGAACATAATTTATTTTTAATTTCACTTTACCATCACAACAACAAAAACCTTACTTTCTTTCTTAAATTTTGTAGCTTGACAATGCCTACAAATTGTTGGTATTCTTAATTTATGAGTTTTTGTGGGAATATTTTTTATGTACAAATCCTTACCATATTGCTTGATAATAGAATTCTTATTTAATATATCATCATCAACTATATCATGTCACATTCATGAACAACTATATCACCTTCATCAACTATTCTTTGATCATCAATTACAAAAATGAAAATTCAATCTATTATATTATAATGTATATAGAAAAAAAATTGATAATATAATATATAAATTTAATGAATACTTGCCTGTTATATTTGAACTACCATGCAGCAATCTATTTAATTTCTTCCTTGATTCAATTTTTTTTACGTTTGGCATACAATTCTCTTCTACGTTTATTGCGCAAATCTTTTTTTGCCCGTGTGTCCATCTATCTACAATACCTACATAAAAGAACAAAGAAAACTACATAAAAAATACTCATACAAACTAAAAATAAACAATAAAATTAAAAAAAGAAAAAAAAAAAAAAAAAAAAGTTATCCACATCAACAAAAATATGTATAATACTAAAATCATGCAGATTTGAAGAAGCCACTCACAAACACATACAAAAAACAATGGACCACATTATAATTCTTTTGCTAAGCTTAAGTGTTCATATGAATTTCCTCTCCAATTTTCAAAAATACTCTACATAAATTTCATTGGGTATGCAAAATGTGACTTCTCATGGTATCCAATATAACTAAAACAAAAAGATAATGGATATAGCAAGATTATCTAGCTAGCTGTCGAGCCTCAGCAACCAACATGGTTGCCGAGTAACTCGACCACCGTGGTGGAGTTACTCGATGTCTGTCGGCTAAGTTTGCAAATGTTGTCGAGTTAGCTTGGTTGCATGGCTAACTCGACCGCCTAAGTAACTCGACCACGAATAATATTCGGCTCCACAAAAAGTTTGATAATCGGTTATTGGTTGGTAATCAAATATAGGACACCACTGAAATCTCAACTGGCCTCAAGATTGTTCACAATGAAGACAAATATAGTAGCAGAGAATTCAGGAGAAATGTAAGATTCAGACAAACTTACACATAAATATTTGATTTTAAATTTCTAAAACTATGGATACAGAATTTGTTGTATAAATAAGAATAAAGTAGTCCTTACAAATATCAAACATAAAATTCATCCCTAAAGTTTTCACAAAATTGGCAAAAACTAAATCAACTGAATGGATAATGGATACAGTAAGACGATCGAGCTAACTCGACCACCAATACGAAACCAATACGAAACTCGACAACCAATTGGTTGCCGAGCTGCCTCGACAACCAAGCATGGTTGCCGAGCTACTCGGCAACCACGCCGTGGCTGCTGAGCTACTCGGCAACCATCACATGTTGATGAGCGAGTTAGCTTGGTTGCAACAAACAGATGGCTCTACAATCTTGTCCAAATATCAAGCAACCCCATACAAATATAACATAATGTACTAAAGAATTCAGGAGAAATGTAACATTTAGACAAAGTACACATAAATATTTGATTTGAAATTTCTCAAAATTATGAACAAATTAACAGATTTGTTGTTAAAGAAGAATGAAGTTCTACTTCAAAATGTTGCCATTGTCATACAAATAATATACGCTTATAGATGTATGGAAAAACGACGAACAACATTGAATAAAAATGTTGTTAAACAAGAATGAAGTTCTACTTCAAAATTTTGTCATTGTCATACAAATAATATACACTTACAGAACTTGACAAAAACAGTCTGAATTATAAGCTCCAATGGAAAGTATGGAAAGACAACAAAGGCGGCTAAATTCTAAGCTCCAAATGGAAACAGTGGCTTCAGAAAATGTAGAAAGTAATAAGGTAGAAAGTGGTGACTGAAGTAGGTAATAAAAATAAATGATAGTTGTAAAACGACGGCGTGTTGGACGAAAAATTGAACAGTAACAAATTTAAGGCTCTTATATTATTGTAATGATATACTTTTTTTAACTAAGAATTTTATATATAATTAATTAATAATTATTTTTTAATTATAATTATTATAAGGTATTATTTTATGAAAAATTAATAATAACATGTACAAATAGTAAATCGATATATCTATTTTATAACAATATTTAATTTTTCCTCTATTTTGTGCTTTAGTATTTCTATCAATTGTAATGATTTCTTTATCTCTTCATGTTGAAAAAAAAAAAAAAAGATTCTTTAGATCCGATGGAAGTCAATCTCTCATCTTCTTCTTTCTTTCAAACTAATGAAAATGATGAGTGAACAAACGAAATTACTTATGTGAAAGTTATTTCTATTCGACTCAACATCCACATTGACCACAAAAAAAAAAAAAAAAAATTAGACAGAAAAAGAATTTAAAAAATCTCAATATTAACAAAGAAAAAAATGGTGCACCCATACCTAACACATGCGTCACCTTTTGCACTTTATAAATCCATTTTACTACTTTCGTAAGTAATTCTGCTTAGTTTGACAAAATTTCACAATTTTATTTATTTTTTGTCGAGATAGATGCTGAGTTGAACGAAACACAACGTAAGTAATTCCGTCTGCCTACTCATCATTTTTGTTAGTTAGAATGGCAGAGACAAACGAATAGACTAACGTGGTTCATGTTGTTAAGTTGAAGGACTAAACATGTGTGTTGTAAAAGTTCAGAGACTTTTTATGTGCAAAGTGTATAATTTAGAGACCAATCATGTTGTTTAGATGTTGAATTGGACGAAATTAACAACTACGTAAACAATTTTGTCTGGTCATTTTCATTAATTGGAATGGCGGAGATATACGAAGAGACTAAAGGAATTCACGATGTTTAGTTAAAAGATTAATGAAGTATAATTTAATGTTTAGAGACTTTATTCACACAAGGTGTAAAGTACGGAGACTATTCATGTTTTTTGCCTTTTCCAAGTATATTTTAAAGGTGAACTAATCAATTTGACCCCTAGCACGTCTATCAAATTGGGTCGATTTGCCATGTTAAGCATGTTTGCAAGTGAATGTGTCCACTCACCCAAATATCTCTACTTAACAACGGTGATTCAGTGAAGTTGCCCGTAACAATATTTCTGAACTAAGAGATCAAATCCACTCAAAATTATTGAGAGCTCAAAATGCATTCTATTATAGCATAACAGTTGAATTTGAGCTTAAAGATGACAAAACCTATCCAATCTCAAATCTCTTTATACCACTGCTTCCCACCAACTCCAACGTTTGTGTATACACAACCAGTTCTTGAATGCATGCTCAATTCCCTCATCTTTTAAGGCATGCTCAGTGCAAGTACTTCTTCACACTAAGCCTATCGAGTAGTGTCTAATCCAGTATACCAAACATGTCCTTAATTGTCAACCGGTAGGGGTGCAGTCCATGTACCTTCAGATTCCATGGGTTCAATGACAACAACTCCACCATCCGATAACCCTAAGGCAAACTGGTTTGCCTTCAGTGGATGAGCAGCAACCACCAGTGGATATGCATGAGATCTGCACCCACAACCAAAAGCACAAATCATTTTCTTGGAACGAAGCATTAAATTAAGCACCCTTAACATGAGTGAATGCATACACACGCACGCACGCACACAAAAAGTTGGATCACTGAGGCTGAAGAACCGCATCCTGGCAAATTTATGACAAATTTTCGAAGAAAATTACAATATCTTAAATGCTTTTTGCTTATTTTCAAGAAAGTAAAACTGGAACTTGTATCTTATATTGTTTTCATCTATAGCCGATATGGATATCAGTATAATCTCTTTTAGTGTTCAACTCCAGGTCACAGTTACCCAATATTGGGTGAAAATGCAGTTAGGGTCCATTCATTTTATTAGAAAATAGGTTATAAGGACAAAAAATTCAGGAAAATATGTGTTGATATAGAAGGGTTTTGTCTAGATTTTCCATCCTCTTTTCCTACCATTTTCCTATAAAACAAACAGAACTATATAGTCCTTTCGTCTGAAATTACCAAAACAAATTAATTTTCTTGAGAAGTTTTAGTGAGTAAGACTTTACTCTGGACACGTGCAAACATTGGCTGGCGTGATAGATGCCACTAAGAACCATGAATTAATTATGTGACTAAACCATTGATAAAGCAATGATGTTTATAGTTTGTTGGAAGAGTCAAAAGGATTCGAAGTACCTGATATGCTGTGGAAGGTAAGCAGAGGGATCAATCTCAAATCTTGGAAGGAGATCTGAAGCACCAAGTATCAGAACGATTCCATCTCTCATGACAGCATATAGCAATTCTGTATCACAAGAAAATGCCGCATGGGAAATCCGCGCACAGAAGTTTCCAACAACCCACTGAAAATATAGCAGATTTAAATTGTGAATTCACGTGTATGACAACACTGAAGAACTTCATTTTATACGCGTCTGAGAGAGGGATAGACCTGCTTAACGCATTGTAGTTTTGTTGTTTCGTATATTGCAAGTTGAGTCTCATGTACAACAAGAAAATGTCTTTCATCCTTGTCAAATTGGACATGAGTCTCTGATAGTTCTGATGGTAACCACCCGGTGGAAATCTCTAAAAATGCATTATTCTTTTTCTCCCACGTGATAGAATCCCACACAACAATCTGAGGAACAATGGAGGAAAATTAGATTGTTTAAGAATGTTGAATTCAACTCAAATTTATGTTAAGTAGCGAGTCTTGAAACGAGCTGTCACCAAAAGTTGATCAACTGTATCTCTCCAAATCAAGATGGATAACAGATTTATTTTCAAACTTGGGAATGGCAGTACTCATGGGACTAGATAGTATAACAAACAAGATTTTAGCTTCTTTTTCTTTCGTCATACAGTGCTATCCAATCCTCCCTACCAAGTACGCCAATAGCGTTTGAATAATATATATTTGACAATCTGAGCTCAATTAAGCTGGTAAATAACTTATTATATCCAAAAACACTTATTGATTCATATTCAGAGGAAACTGGGTTTCCTTCTGCACAACCAACCCATAGAATAGTACTAACCTGAGCATCCAATCCAGAAGAGACGAGTACATTTAACATGGTCGAGAAAGCAAGGCTGCTGATTCTCTTCGAGTGACCCTTAAGCTTATTTATCATCTGCAAAATGAGGCAATCGATAAAATGCTGAATATTTCTTCTTAATTGTTCCAACTCTAATTTATGTGTGTAGGACACACATATCATACCTCATCCACACGGACATTATAGATGAGAATTGTTGAATCATCCATGCCAATAGCGATTATGTTGTTATCTGGCGGATAGAAAACAATACATGTTGCTGCAGGTGGCGATGGCATGAAACTTTTCATTTTCTACAATTATCGAGCAAATTGGAAATGGTAGGTTAGATCTTTCTATATGTCAAGCAATCCCTAAGTACAATAATACGGGAGCTCTTAAAATTAAGGTGCTACCCCGTGAATTGAACATTAGAACATTTTGACAATCGTTTACAAGTACTGAAAACAGCAACAACTTTTAGGATTACCTTAAAGATCAACATGTTGAACAAAGAAACCATCTTTCCAGATGCTGAGATGACATAAGAATCATTCTTGGACAAACAAAAGCAAGGTGAAACTAAGTCGACTTTACTGTCGGGAAGGTCATTGATCATCAGTAACCCACTCTTTGGTTGCCACAGTTGTGGGACACACTTTGTAGTTGCCTGTTGAAGCAAATGATCATTGCCCGTTAAACAATAACCGGATGTTCAAATCAAAGATACATATAGACACGCACTTGTGTGCTTGTATAAAGAGAGAGACTAATGAAAAATAAAAGTGAAAAATCTCCTACCTTTCCTCTCAAATTAGAATCATTTTTTGACCACCTCCAATGTAGATGAATCCCATCTTCTGCTAATGCCAAAATGCCATTACCTGCATTAGTGTATAACAGCCTCCGAATCTGCAATCATCAAATGTGAAGCTATGAGTAACTCTTTTCTTCTCTCTCTCTCTCTCTCTTCTTCCCAGATGATACAAGTAAATTTATTTTTGTGGTCATTTTGAGTGAAAAAGATGAAGCAATTCTAAAAGATGAACATAGTTACATCTTCAATTAAATAAACATTTTCATAATTCGAAGAGAAAGTTAGAGCAATTTATGGTCACGAATAATTATAATATTCCACCACCGCAGTTGGTCCTCATATAGATAGATATATGATTTGTTACCGTATACAATTTAGGAGTTTATATAATTTAGGACTTCTCTATATTAATATTAGTTGTATAGATATAGGCTAAATAATAGGAATCAGTTAAGGGCTCTTGATATATAGCATTTGACCTATTTTCCATGTACACAGCTTTTTCAGATTGATAATAGAAAGGTGGCTGAAAGTGGGAGAGCACTTTTTCCAAAACCTCTCTTCGTATATTTCTTCTCTCTAGTTTTTGACATGGTATCAGAGCAAGGTTTGATTACTTGCTTGTTTTGAAAAAAAATTTCTCTCTCGGAGGTGTTTAGGTGTTGATTTCGACACTGTTTGTGGCTATTTTTTGGTTCTTGAGTTTTTGTCGGCATCAAAAGTGGATTTTTTTGGTTCGGTTGTTGCTGCTGGCACCATCAGTTGCATTTTCCAGTTCTGGACTCTTGTTTTCAGCGCTGTCTGTGGTGTTTTCGGGTATGGTCTCTTGTTTTCGACGCCTCTAGTGTTGATTTCTGGTTAGTTGTGGCTTTCAGATATCTCTGTTGCTGTCCCTGGTTGTGCTTCTTTTCAGTGCAATAGATTTTCTAGTGCATGTTAGTGTGTGTATTTTTTTTCACGGTGCAAGTTACAATTTTCTGGTGGGATATTCTCTGTCTCTTGGTTGCATCATGTCATCGGATAAGTTGGAATCGTTCCATATTAGGTTTACTGGCAAAAATTATTCTACTTGGGAGTTTCAATTTAAATTATTTGTTAAAAGAAGAGAATTGTGGGGTCATATTGATGGGAGTGCTCCCGCACCTCAAGGTGTCGAGGCTTTGTCTAAGTGGGAAATTAAGGATGCTTGGGTTATGACTTGGATCCTTAGCTCCGTTGAGCCTCATCTTGTTCTCAATTTGAAGCCTTATAAAACCGCTGCTGCTATGTGGAATTATCTCAACACGGTTTACAATCAAGACAACTCCGCTAGGCGATTTCAATTGGAGTATGAGATGGCTAATTTCACACAAGGAAGTCTCTCAATTGAGGAATATTTTTCTGGTTTTCAAACTCTTTGGGCTGATTATTCCGACATTGTTTATGCTAATGTTCCTGCTGCAGCTCTTTCTGCTGTCCAAGCAGTGCATGCAACCTGCAAGCGTGATCAACTCTTGATGAAGCTACGACCTGACTTTGAAATTGCACGGTCTAATCTGATGAATCGTCATCCTGTACCATCTCTGGATGCCTGTTTAAGTGAACTTCTTCGTGAGGAGCAGCGTATTGTAACTCAGGCTGCCATGGAACATCGGGCTAATGTTAGTGCACCTATTTCTGTAGCTTATGCAGCCCAAGGGAGGAATAAAGGTAGAGATATGCGTGTTGTCCAGTGCTTTAGTTGTAAAGCTTTTGGTCATATTGCTCGGGATTGCCCCAAGAAGTTCTGTAACTACTGTAAGAAACATGGTCATATCATCTCTGTTTGTCCCATTCGACCTGAAAGGAAGCAGGGTATTGCTTATCATGCCTCCACCGGTGCTTCTAGTTCTCTTGCATTGCTGTTGCCTCGTCGGTTGTTCCTATTCCTCCTCCTATAGCCTTAGCAAACCCGAACACACTTACTCTGAAATGGTACAACAGATGATCATTTCTGCTTTTTCTGCTTTTGGACTCTCAGGTAATCATAGAGTTTCTTCTAAGCCATGGGATTTTGACTCTGGAGCCTCTAACCATATGACCAATACTGTTATACAATTTAGGAGTTTATATAATTTAGGACTTCTCTATATTAATATTAGTTGTATAGATATAGGCTAAATAATAGGAATCAGTTAAGGGCTCTTGATATATAGCATTTGACCTATTTTCCATGTACACAGCTTTTTCAGTTTTACTCAAAGTCAGTATGATTCTTCTCTCTTCTTCCACACGTCTGCGTCGGGTATAGTCCTTCTCTTGGTTTATGTGGATGATATTATCATTACTGGCACTGACTGTGGTTTGATTACTAAGCTTCAACAACTGTTACATGCAACTTTCCATATGAAAGATCTTGGCCAACTCACATACTTCTTAGGATTAGAAGTTCATCATCGGGCCAATGGTATTTTCGTAAACCAGCATAAGTATATTCAAGATCTTATCACTTTGGTTGGTTTGGAGGACACTTCTTCTGTTGATACTCCTATGGAGGTAAATGTCAAATATAGGAAAGATGAAGGGGACCTTCTGGATGATCCTACTCTCTATCGGCGCTTGGTTGGGAGTCTTATCTACTTGACCACTACTCGATCTGATATCTCCTATGCTGTCCATCATGTCAGTCAGTTTATGTCTTCTCCTCGGCATCTCCATCTTGCTGCAGTTCGACGCATCATTCGCTATCTTCGAGGTTCACCAACTCGAGGGTTGTTCTTTCCTACCGGCTCCTCTCTTCAACTTGTTGCCTATAGTGATGCTGATTGGGCTGGGTGTCCGGATACACGTCAATCTACTACGGGTTGGTGTATGTTTTTAGGTGATGCCTTAATTTCTTGGAAATGTAAGAAACAAGATCGTGTTTCTAAATCCTCTACTGAGGCCGAGTATCGTGCCATGTCTACTGCTTGTTCTGAAATTGTATGGCTACGCGGTCTTCTTGAGGAGCTTGGGTTTCCTCATACTACTTCTACCCCTCTTCATGCTGATAATACTAGTGCTATTCAGATTGCCACCAATCCAGTTTTCCATGAACGCACCAAGCACATTGAGGTTGATTGTCATTCTATTCGAGACACCTTGGAAAGTTAGGTGATATCTCTTCCTCACATCTCTTCTGATCTCCAAGTGGCTGATGTCTTCACCAAAGCAATGACTCGATAGCGGCATCAATTTCTTGTTGGCAAATTGTTGCTGGTTGACTTACCAGCACCAATTTGAGGAGGGATGTTACCGTATACAATTTAGGAGTTTATATAATTTAGGACTTCTCTATATTAATATTAGTTGTATAGATATAGGCTAAATAATAGGAAGCGATTAAGGGCTCTTGATATATAGCATTTGACCTATTTTCCATGTACACGCCTTTTTCGATTGATAATAGAAAGGTGGCTGAAAGTGGGAGAGCACTTTTTCCAAAACCTCTCTTCGTATATTTCTTCTCTCTAGTTTTTGACATGATTTACAGTGCGATTACTTGAAAAGACATTTTATGCTACAATGGTTTATGAAATCACTAACCAAAAAGTATTGCCCGCTAGTCCTCAATCCAAGAAATGGAACATGAGAAAAATGCAGGCTATTACTATGATATACTCGCTATCCAGATCATCCGATTAACCTAGGGATGAAAAACAAAAACAGTGCAAATACCTTGTACCAAGCAAACCATGCATCTTTTATACATAAATATAGCACTCAAAAAGTTTCATCTTCGATTGCACAATAATTTTCCACGGAAAGCAAAATATTCGTGTTGATAATGAATGTTAGAAGAAATAGTGATGGTGAATTGAAGGAACCTTGGTCATACACTTAATTGCTGAGAATTTGATGTCCCCTTGTGCAAATAGAGACGTTAGGTAACTAGTATATTAATATGAGGTCTTCTCAGTTACCTTTTTTGTCTCGACTTTAGAAGTGAGTTGCAAGGATCGGCAACGTGAAACCTCAACGATTTTAGAAATGCTCTGCGTCTCCAGTTTGTTATTCTGTTCCACGGACTTTTCGTGTATTACATTTTCCAAATTACCTGGAGCTTTTTCCTGTGATAAGCAATCATTTCTAAATGTAAACTACACTGTTACCAATCTAGAATGCTAGACTCTAATGGCATGTTTAGTAAGGTGGACTTTACAAATTACAGTACTAATGAAAAAAACAGGTCAAATTCTTGTCTATCGTACTCTTCAGTCTAGTCCAGTCGAGTCCAATACTGCACACCATACATGCTCTAGAGGTACAAATTCCCTTTTTGTAATATGATTCTAATGAGATCTAAAATAATTGCAAATGAGAAAAAGTGCAAAAGAGAACGAACTTTTTGAGGACTACTTACCACAGGGATATCTCCACCTGTGATTCTAGCTTTAGCAGGAAGAGGAATTGAATTGACAGCAAGCTGTACCAAATAATAAACAGTAAGAAGAAATTTTTTTCTACTAAAGAAATTGTAAAAGGATTTAGATGCTGACCTTTTTCAAGGACTCCGTTAGGAATTCAGAGTAATCACCAGAAACAAATGTAAAAGTTTGAAGCAACTGACTGCCACGATGGTTGGCCAAGATTTTGGTTCTATTGTCCGAGAAAACAGCCAATAGAGTGCCTTCCTTGTTGAAGCAAATATATGGGTTCGCCTTGAATATCAGAATAGAGGCAGACAAGTACATCAAACAACAATTCTGTTCGGATATTAAGTTGATGATATTTGAAGATAGAGCATGACTTTGGTACACATTATGGGACACAAATGTATAGTACAATACACAATATTTTAACTTTTGTTTCTCCTTTACTAGTGTCTAATCCAGCATACCAGACATGTCATAAAAGTTATAACTAGCAAGATAACTAGAACAATTCAACACTAATCGAGCACATACCGGCAAACCTCCATCTGCATCAATAACTGCCAAAATTTCCGCATTGTCCATGTCCCAAACTTTTATCACATGCTCATCACCAGCGGCTAAAAACTTATTATTACTTGTATCGAATCGAACCTGGCCTGAAGCATGTTTGCAAAGTCCTCGGTAGTTCCTCATAACAAAACCTTCACTCTGATTCCATTCAACTAAATACGACCCTCCATCTTTATCAGTTCCACATGAGAAAAGCCTAACAAGGGTTAAAACAACTCAGTTTGGACAGGAAAAATAATTAATGCAGTAAAGTTGTCCAGTCCTAATCACCTTTTACGATCAGTACTATAAGACATTCTCGTGCGACATAAACCGGGAGCATCATAAGTAATCCGCGATCCCATATTGTCAAACAACCATGCTTTCATCTGACCGTTTGTTGATATCGAAAATACAAACTGAGACACAAGGAAGGAAATTGCATTAAGCATGCTTGTGTAAGCTTTAAAGTAAATCCAACTTACTTATAAGTAGATTTTTGTTTCCAAACATGTTTAAATATGTTACTTATTTCCAAATTTAAACGACAAAAGAATTATTTATTTTAAAACTAACTTATTTACCTATAAGTACATTTTTTTAAGCGTAGCCAAACATGCATATTATCTACAGTCAGATGCATTAAAAAAATAAAGTGGCAACAGCATCAATTGAATCCTCACATGAATGTTTTCGTTCTCATGAGGGCATAAAGAGTATACAGGAGCTCCATGACCTTCAAATGTAAACTGTTTGGTACCAGTCACGGTATCCCACACCTTGCACCGGCAACAACATATAATTTGTCAATTTCCAGATGACATATTCCATGACTTAAACACGAAAACCAACCTGAATCAACTTATCATCACCGCAGCTTATGGCAACAAGTTTGTTGTATGGTTTAGCGAATGCTAGATCATTTACAATGCCATCATGTGCATCGATCTGGGCAGTGAAAGTCAACATCAGAATGAAACCTAGGACTCCAAATTATGAGTAAATTAAAGGCTATTAAAATCTACCTCCAAATGTTTTTCAGCGTAATTTCGGCTATAATGATAAGAATATAACTGCACTAGATTTTTGGAGTACGCAACCCCTGACAAAGCAACTCAGATTTAAAACAAGAAGCACTACAAACGAGTAGATAACAGGAAAAAGAAGTCCTTTTAATAGTTGTGGACTTACCGAATAATAATCCATCTGGGCTCCACAGAATACGATTGACAGAAATGTGTGGGTTTTTGACCATATCCTCCTGAATGAAGAGTGGCAGAAATTACAATATCAGACAATTTACTTGTTACCAAAAGTGAGAATTTAATTGGAGCCTAGACTTGGAAAAGAGTGGATATACCAAAAACATTGCTGAGATTGTTTTGAGTTCCCAAACCATAAATTGCCTCGTGAACAACTTATTTGCAGAAGTAACATTCCACAGTTCTATGCCCCCAGCATTATTTCCAACTAAAAGAAATAAATCAGCAGTATCTAATGAGTTTTAAGAAAAATAATATTTAGGTAAAATATGAAATATACAGTCTACATCTTTCCCACTGTAGATCAACCTAATAGAAGAGTCTGTTGAACAGGGTGAAAATCCATGCTGGTTGGAGAAGAGCCCATATCTAAAATGCGTTCAACAGTCACAGGAAGGTCATAAGGTGTTTCCGTTGTGGGTGACACTACCTGCATATGCGTAAAATCACGACAAGGAAAATCATTTTTGAGAAGAAAATCCCTTTAGTTTACTTATTTCACGGAAAAGCTCCTAATAGTCAAGCAACAATAAAAGGAAGGCTCAAATATGAAGTCGATAATATATATAGTTCCTCACATAAAGATTAATCACCTCATTCAGAGTCGCTGTGGACCTTATCTTAGAGGTATCACCACAATCTGTACTCCCGTCCAGAGATTCTGGCTCTGCTGCCAAATGAATTATATAGAATGTAGTCAAACACGATAAATGAAACAGATGACAATGATACTAGATAAATTTCATAGCCTACCTTGGTTGGTTAGATTTCCAAGATTCATGGCTCCACCAGAAATTGCAGTTTCCGTCACTGTGGATGGATTACAACTCGACTTGGCTGAGACAGGTAATATAGACTCTGGCATGGGTGTGGAGGGCTGAACAGAATATCAAATCAAGCATTAGAAGAGAAACAGCTGCAGGTATCCATAAAGAAATTGATCAGGTTATAAGGACAAGGCATAAGATAATAAGACAAATGATTTTTTAGCTAAAATCTTACAGATGGATTTTCCACATTTAGTTGATCCTGTAAATGATCTGGTCCGGGACACTTGTGATCCGTAAATAGGGTGTCAATATGAGGTTGTGGATGAGGATGCGAACAATGAAGGTGCTGCCAGTTCAAGCTGTATGTTGTGAAATAAAATCAGTCGCTCCAAGATCATAAACGAGTCTACGCAATTTCAACAATATCAAACTTAACATAAAGAATTAACCTTCATGGCAAACAGCTAATTGCTTCAGCTGATAAAAACAGGCACCAATTTTCAAATAAAATACAAACGGGAAAAGGAAGAGAAATACCTCTGGTTGATCAAACGCCTTAACCTCGACTTGTTAATTTGAGGAAATTTCGTTCTTCCCCGGAGAAGGGGATTTGCCTCTATGACGATGGTGAGTTCATTCATCATCTGTTTTCTAGCAGATATTGTATCTCCATATGAGGAGAGTGAACCATGCTCCCTATTAATTCATCACGTACTTAGTGTTACTTGTACAATAGTGTACCACTTCCGAAACTCGGCATATTTACGACTGTTATAAGTACATCACAAACCTGAAGTCATCTAACGTAAGAAGCTGAGTCATTTCTTTGTACAGTTCTTTGTTTGATTGGGCAAAAGCTTTAAGATCTTTGCGAAGGATGTCTAAAGCCACTGCATGATCATGTCTATCACCGAAAATTGTTATGTTTATACATGAATGACTGCATGAAATTCACAAGACAATAATTCATAGTGGTAAATGAAACCACAAACTTACTTGTCAAGTGCCTCGAGAAACATTTGCTTCCTAATCTCAAAATAAATCTTAGTAGAGTACTTGTTGTCTTCAACTCCTGTGAAACTCGAAAGATATTTCTCAGCCTCCTCCCAGTTCCCGTTCAGCACCAGATCTTCAAAATATTTCATGTCAAAGAAATAACCCGTCTCCTGCTCAAGCCTGTTTGAGAGTTCACAAGATAAGTTGGCAATGTTGCCCAAACATTGGGTCGAAAAGATAGATATTATCTCATAAATCAAATGATTTCAAAAGAAAGAAATGTCTCTTTTTTGTAAGTTTGATATTTTTCCTAACTCACATATGGGCCGTCCTTTTGAGGTTTTCCTCATCACAGAACTGTAAGATCAAGAAGATAAGATCTTTACTCAGAGACATTGCCAGAGTGACAGATTCCTTTCTGCAAAAACTTAATAGACTTGTTAGACAGCAAACATACATACAAGTAGACAATAATATGTATCCCAGAATTTAGAGTCTGTTAAGAAACACACTTAAGCTAAAACACATGTGTGTCTATCTTTATAAATCGGCATTTTTGATACAAAGGCGTCAGAAGTTGGAAGTTGTTTGATCAAGCATTGATCATTTAATAATGTCTTTTACAACATAACTAGAAACATTCTGAATAAATCAAGTAAAAAGTTAAAACAAAACCAATGGATACTGTCTCAATTCAAGAACAAGAAGGCTGTCAACGTTGCATTATTGTTAAATTTAAATGACTGCATAATATGCTATTGATTAAGACCTGTTCCCTACGTCTGAAAGCAAATAATTAACATAAAAGGAATCAGAAAATTATCAAAGTACACAGAGATATACGGTGGTTCGCCCTCAATGTGAGAGCTACGTCAACTTGCAGATGTAGGTTTTCACTATATTGGAGAAAAAATGTACAAAGGTTTTCTCACGTCTATCTCTATTTATCTTAAAAAACGGCACCCTGAAAATCCTTTTTAAATCGTAGTAATGTCAGAATGACATAATACAACAACATAATCCATCAAAACTTACAAAAAAACCTTGAGAGGACAGAAAAAAACATGTATAAGGAATCAAATGATAATGGCATTCTCTCTCTCTCTCTCTCTCTCTCTCTCTCTCTCTCTCTCTCTCTCTCTCTCTCTCTCTCTCTCTCTCTTGTTCTTCATGGGATCCAAAACATCGATCAGTCACCATATTACATCTTTCCTTCTGGATGGACTCATGAAATAAGCACACAAAAAAGAGAAACCGAAAAAGGTAAGTAAACAACTTAGAATTCCAAAAGCATGTTATTGAACAAGACACGGGAAATTGAGTTCCGAAGAATAAATACGAAGCCATATGCACCAAAGAGTAATTTAATTTAGCCTCCCATTAGTAAAATTCGTCATAGGAATATACAAAATATCTAATGTAAGCACCCTCATATTTACACAGATGCACTGATGCACACGTACAAAAATGCATATATATATACACACGTTTCTGTATACAGATATATAGAAGACTATCAAAACAATCAAGAACATAAGAACAATGGAATTCCAGGTGATCAATTAAAAAAAATCAAACAAAATAATTCAGGAAAATTGGAAAAAACACCTGCAACTGTATTTGTACTCAGAATAATCACAATCAGTAAAGCGAAAACCCAAATGAAGCCACCATTTCAATTGAGTAAAGTGAACTTAAAAAAGGTATTCGATCAATCTTAAGCAATTCAAAATAAGCTGAAAAAAACTAATTATAATTACAATACATGTAGATTCAAGAAACCCTTTTCACCACAGCATCAAATGAACCAACAGATAACAAGTATAAACAAAGATCAACAATCCAGCTGCAAATTCAAGGGTTTTAAGTCTTTCATATCCTTGATTCCATCGGTTTAAAGGGGAAAAAAAGTGAAAAAGTAAAAGAAAATAAGCAAAAAAGGGACTTGAAACGCTTACTTTTTGATTGGAAAAAGAAAAGACTGAATTGAATACAAAGTGACTACACAAACTCTTTCTTTACCTCTGTATACTGCAAGAAAATGCTTGGTGTATATAGAAAACGATGCTTCCTAGGAGATAAGAACATCTACTTATCTGATAAGTGGGTAGTTTCGTCGGATGTGTGGGGCCCAGCTGGTTGATGCGGAAATCTCTGTCGGGACATGTTTTTGGTCAACGCTTCTCTTGTTTTAGAATTTGGGAAAATCTACATATCTAGCCCTCCAAAACAAACTACAAATGATATTAATTTTTTACTGATAATTATTAATTAGGAGTAACACTTCTTAATAATATTCACACAGAAGTATAGCAAGACCATTGAAATTCGTGTATTTTCTAAATTAAGCCTTCTTACAATATTTAGAGTGAAAAGTAGTCTCTTCTTTTCTTATATTTATGTATCTATCAAAATGAATGTCTTATCCTATCATATTTGGTCGTGTTGAATTTTTTTTAAGTATTTATAAGTTATGTGTCTTATGAAATGTGTGGATGATAAATTGTGGATCTTATTAAAAGTATGAATAAAAAATATGTTTAACCAATTTAATCAACTTATATTATAATTTAAGCTTAGCTAAACATTTAGTTAAGTTGTAAAAAAAATTCAAACTAAACTCTATTGATGGGCACATTGAAAAATATTGAAATTAATTCAAACTATAGTAACAATATTTTATGTGTTACGCCTCTCATTTTTTTTAGATAAAATAAAATAAAATTACATTGTTGTATAAAAAATTGTAAAGTTTCAATTTATCATTTCTCCCTTCTTATTGGTTTTTAATTTAGATTCTTAGATTTTTCAATATTTTATATTTTATTATTAGAGATAACATTGTAAAATAATTAGAGATGGTGTTGTAAAGTAGTTAGAACTTATTGTCTTATAACTTATTGATATATTGTAAGGTAATAACTATTCATAGGCAATTTCCTTACACAAAGTGCCTGTCTCTACTATGATTCGACTTCATGACCCTAAATACCTTACGTCACGTTACCTTCGTTGAATTTCAGTTTGCATCTCACCGACTAACTAAATTATTGCTAGAAAATTAATTTGAAGATTCAATTGATTTGAATTACCAAAGTTTCAAAATCTACCATTGTTTAACATAGTAATTATCCTAATATCGATTAATTATCAAGATTGAACGACAACTCGAAATCAATCTATTTTCGTCTTAAAATATTTATTAATTAAGTCCAAGTGAAAATAAATATAATTAGTTCAGCTTAGCTTCGTTATCTCTACTACGTAAACATTTCCTATATCAAATTCAATTCAAAGAAAACAAAGAATCAAAAGTTCCGCATCCTAAGTATTTTATGATAGGAAAAAAAGGAGAATTAAAAGAAATTAATTAACTATTCAAAGCTCCAAGCACAGATTAATTAAACAAACTTCTAACAATAAAAAATACATGATATATAAAAGAGTGTTCACTTTAATTAATCCACTAAGAACGGACCATGAAAATCTAAGCTCATAAAGATAATCAAATAGTTACGAGAAGATCATGTAGTTAAACAATATTTCATTGTCTTCCTTGGTACAAGAAAATTAGAAAAACATGATTAAACTAAAAACAAAAAGTTGATAGAACCCAACATGGATATTTAAGGGGAAGAAATTTTCGATCTTCTATCCTGTCGTAGTCTCTCTCTCTCTCTCTCTCTCTCTCTCTCTCTCTATATATATATATATATATATATATATATATATATATATATATGTTTTTTGCCCATCGTTCATCTCCCAATTTAGACTTAGATTAGATCTTTATATAGTGTTTAATCCATCTTCAAACTCATATATAGGCAAAGACGAAAATATCCATTACTTTGAAGACAAAAAATCACAAAAATTCTTGGACGTACTTTGCAAACCGTGGCCAAAACCACGGCAAACAGAGAATTTTGATTTCCAGGTCAATTTCCAGAGTTTGTATGGTTGGTTCCCAATCTTTAAGCATTGGGCGATTTATTTCATACTTCAAGTTTTTCATATGTGTTTGCTCATTTTCGCTCCCAACGTTTAATATTAACCCCGCACTTCCCAAAAGCTTCCACATTGGTCCTCAATTTTTCATAGTTATCCACAATTGGTCATAGCCTAAATAAACCATTAATTAGTATTCTTAGCAATAAAGAAATAAATAACAAAATATGATTAATAGGTAAAATATATACTAAAATTATGTTCATAACCAAAGAATGTGACAGATAAATTGTAGTTGTATGTTCGACAAATTTTCTTAAACTCTAAAGATTCAAGAGAACTTGATGTAAATATTGCATTTAATTTCTTCCGTTACATTTTTATTAATTTAATAGATCCACCACAATAGCAAAATCACTTATTTTCCTTATAAAATTTGGTAGCTTCACGGTGAATACATTCAGTTAGTAACACTAGTACATAAGATTCAGTAAGAATATTTTGGAAAATTATATTTATGTTATTTAATTTTGGTTTAGAAATTTTTATGTAACAAACGAAAATCCACCAACAGGAACACAAGGTTCATCATCTAATTCTGGTATGGTCGAACAACCTATTAAATAAAAAAAAGTTCAAATACAAATCAAAGATTTTTTTTTAAACAAAATATATCTATTGTTTTACTCACGTGCTCTAGAAGTGTCCTATTCAATATTTTCAGACTCTCCAGACACATCTTCTGCACAACGTAAACTTTCAATTATTTATACAAAAACTCGGTAATAGATTACATTTTATAATCTAAGCATGAAGTTTCCACTAGACTCACATTTGAAGAAAATATATTTTAATTAATGTTCATAAAACATTTAAATATGCATTTTTGTCATATTACGTCTAAACAATGCAAATTAGTAATAATTTAAGCCATATTTCAGTAACAATCTAACCACTACAATTTTACACAATTCAGACTAAAACGCAACTATTTTCATACGAACACATTATACCCAAAGCAGTCAAAATAATAAACAACATTATCTTCTTCCACATTGTTAGAGGGTTCACGTGTACCCAAATCCAACACATCATCTACATTTTTTTGATCGAAACACACCATCTACATTACATGAATAATGGTTAGTCCACAACATTTTCTTTAACTAATCATATCCAAAATTTAACAACATAAGCCAACAACATAAGCCATAACAAATTTAGTGAAATAGCACAATTTCACTATTTCTAAAATGTTCGTGTCAACTACGGTAACAAACTACCAACATTATGCACATAATCACTTACACGCTTCAACATATTCATAAAATGATTTAACTAATATAAAATAACAATAATTGAGGTAAAAAATAATTACATTATGTAATGAAAAACTATTAGTGAAATATATTGCAAACAAGCAATCAAAAGTCCGCAAAGGAAAAAGAAATCAAACATGACACAATTAAAAACACAAATATAGTACATTCAACTCTAGAATAAACTATAAAAACATATATATCACATAACATTACTTTTATTTAGAGTTGGCAACCGTGCCGGGCCGACTTAGCTCGATTTTGTGCGGGCCAGCCTGGCCCTAATTTTTTCTTTTTCTTTTTTTTTTTAAATGATTTTTTTAGTAGAAAGATAAACAATATATCTTTTATGTTACAAATGTGTGCTATAAGTTAAAAATAAAATTTATAAAATAATTTATATATAATTCTTTATTCCTCTTGTTAAATACATAATTGCATGTTGAACATCAACTTAAATGTATTGAATTAAATTTTCTTTGTTTTAATAATTCAATTGTAGTCATTGGATTTCTGAGTGGTGGTTAAACAAAAGTTGCGGTTGATGGAGGCAATAATAGAGTGTAGAAAATAGAGAAATATATTAAAAGAAAGAAATAGATGAATGAATAATTCTCCATTGGCATTGCATTCAAGAACCCACCCACTATTTATTCATGCCTTATGCCTACAAATCTTCTTCTCTGTTTGTGTGTATATATATTAGCATGCACTAGCATAATTTGGACTACATATGAAATTTGAGTTGAAATTTGAATTAAACTAAATTTTAATTGAATGTAAACAATTTTGTGTTTTAACTTGGGATTATTAGACTAATGTTTCAAAAAAATATAATTTAAGTTGGAGACTTGGGCTTATGCAATTTTAGATTGAAATTATTTAGACTATGTAATTGACTATTTACAAAATGAGTGATTAGTATCAAGGAGCAAAAATAAAAAATAAAGGATAAATTCAAGGCCGGTCACTGTTTTGGCACTTATGGGTTCTAAAGTCATATGATCAAAACTTAATTAAATTAAAGTCACATTTTAGAGTTAAAAGACCAACATACCCTTACATTTGTAAAAAAACCCCTTAATTTAATGATACTATTTTATTGTGATACTATTTTGTATGATACTGTTTTATTGTGATACTGTTTTGTATATATAATGTATTTTGATATATTTATACAATGCTTTTATCTTTGATACTGTTTTATTATTACAATGTTTAAACATATGATCTTGTACTACTAATAGAGTATTTTAAGAACAGAGTCATTACTTCAACCATTAAAATATCTTGTATTTAATTTTATATATGATATTTTTTTGTCTATGATACTGTTTTATATAGATAATGTGCTATGGTATATTTACATCATGCTTTTATCTTTGATACTGTTTTATTATGATAATGTTTCAATATATGATACTGTTATTTTATTGGGTTGTAGTTTATATATGTGATATTGTTTTATTAAGATATTTCATATATGATACTAATATATTAAAGTATATTTATCTGTGATACTGTTTTAGTATGTATGATACTGTTTTGACAAGAAAAATTAAATATTGCTATTTTAAGTTAAAGAGACGACTTCAAACGGCTAAAATCCATCACATGCAATAGTAGAGCAACTGGTATTGACCGGCTTATCGAGGCCATTCTGAAAACACATTATAATAAAAATCATGAGCATGTATGCGAATTCTATGCTAATTTATGTTATGATACTGTTTTATGTGATACTGTTTTTTTATATTAGAGTATCAAACAACACACATGACTAATTACCAACACAGAGAATAATCTAATGGCCAACTTCGGTCATAGCAATGTCCACATCGAATTTTTTCATTCCTACAGAAATTCAAGTTGCTATTTACAACAACAAATCATGACAACTCTACATAAATTCATCAAACAAATATTCTTTAATATTTTCTATAATACAGTATCATGATACAAATGTATTTTATGATACTGTTTCTCATTATTGATTACAAAACAACCTGTTACTATTCTCTCAAATCCACATTCATTATCTTCATCAAATCAGTTTCAAGATCTACGCAAAATCACTCACAATTCTTCAAGAATTTCTTTCCTCTCACAATAATATTTTGTTCACTCTAGTATTTATTGTCTAGTGTAGAATTTCTGTTCATCAATAACAACTTTTTCGAATAGATCTAATATAGAATATTAGAAATTCATAATCTAATACTTGAGCCAGAAAAAGTTTCAGTGGAAACCTTTTTTCCAAACCCTCCGTACACACAAATCCCATAATTTTTTACCTCAGTACCCTGCCAATAGCCCTTCAGGTTTTTTCATTTAGTTTTTTGATTTAAGTATTTCTAATATTTTTTTATGAATTTTTGTAAATGGGTTTTAATTTTTGTTTTGATTTGTGCTTAGATTTTGCGAGAAGACGCTCAATGAAAAAAGAAGGTATCGTTGCTTCAAGAGATTGTGAAGAAAAAGATCACAATGAAAAAGATCACAACATAAAAGCAGAAAAAATCTAACAGGTGGCTATGGTTTCCAAGAATTTTATGTCTCCAACGATTTCTGCAGCTTCCAAGTTCAGTCCATCACCAAGAAAGAAAGTTTTGGTGCCGAGCCAAATTCTGATATGATGGATTCAGATCATTCAAATCTGAATAAGATCTTAGAATGTTCTCTTGACTCGGCGGCGGCGGTAGTGGTGGTGGTGGGTGCGGCGGTGTGTGGAAAATATGGATCACAGGGATAATTTTGAGATTAATATGAAAATTTGATGAAGAGTATAGCTTATTGACAATTTTGAAATTTGTTTTGACCTAATTTGAAACAAGTCACTTTCAAATGACTTTTAGACAATTTTCCCAAAAATAAAATTACCAACCCAGTTTTTTTAAGGCCCGCATTTTAATAGGCCAACCCGACCAGACCCGAAATTCGGGTTATATGGGCCGGGCTAGTTTTGCCACATCTACTTTTATCCCATGCGACAAAAAGTGCATAAATCCATAATAAAGCAACCAAATAAAACACATAGTCTATAGTACATATAAAAAGGGGTAAATAGCACAAGGGGTCCCTAACCTTTGAACGTTGTAACGATAGGATCTCCAACCTTTGTTCACTAGCAACCGGAGTCCCTAACCTTTCAAACATATGTATCAGAGGTCCTTTTTTGATGGAAAACGTCAAAAATTCTATTAACTCACCACGCGCTCAATTTTTGAAGGGCAAAAATGGGATAAATAGCACTAGGGGTCCCTAACCTTTGAACGTTGTAACGATTGGGTCCCTTACCTTTATTTACCGGTGATGAGTCCATAACCTTTCAAACGTACGTACCAAAGGTCCTTTTTTGACGAAAAACGTCAAAAATTATGTTAACTCACCACGAGCTCAATTTTTGAAGGGCAAAAATGTCTTAACACTATTCAAATATTAATAATTTTTTCACGGTCCATCTCTTTCAATAGCTCCGACAGATTCTTCATCGGCGGCCAGCAGAACCCGAAGCGGCACTATCGTCAAGTCTAATTTGGAAATGAAGAAATTCAGATGGACAATTCGTTCATTGTAAAATCCTTCACGATTAAATCACAAGACGACCGTTAAAGCTTCTTCGCCTCTTCTTTCTCCAGCCTCCAACCACCAACCACCAGCCACCACAAAGAAAAAACAAACAAAAGTGGCGCGCGACGGCTCAGCCCACAGTCGCCATGCCCAAAACCAGAAATGCATTTATTCAAGTCGGTGGACCGATATTTTCTTTAGTCCCTAACCTTTGAATAGTTTTAAGATATTTTGCCTTCAAAATTGAGCACATGGTGAGTTAACAGAATTTTTGACATTTTTCGTCAAAAAATGACATCTGGTACACACGTTTGAAAGGTTAGGAACTACGAATGCTAGTGAACAAAGGTTAGGGACCCTATTGTTACAATGTTCAAAGGTTAGGGACTCAATCGTTACAACGTTCAAAGATTAGGGACCCCTAGTGCTATTTACCCCATTTTTGCTCTTCAAAAATTGAACGCGTGGTGAGTTAACAAAATTTTTGACGTTTTTCGTCAAAAAAGGACATCTGGTACGTACGTTTGAAAGGTTAAGGACTCCGTCTACTAGTGAACAAAGGTTAGGAACCCGATCATTACAACGTTTAAAGGTTATGGACCCTAGTACTATTTACCCTATAAAAAGTCCCTAAAAAAGAGACACATTTTAAAACTATTTTACCCTTAAATTTTTTTTAAAATTTCATAATCACTCCTAATGTTCATTAATGTACATTTATCTTTTAATATTTTATTTATTACTCATTATTATTGTACATATTTATTAAATGTACAGTTAAAATTTTTAACATTTAATCTATTAAATTAAATATGAAAGTGAAAAGATTATTTCAATTTTTTTTTTTTTTTACATAAATGAAAAGAATGAGAATGAGTTTCAAAAAGAATATCTTTATTTATTACTATTGGTGATTATTACCAGTCTATGTGACAACTGTGTTGACATTAATTTATAGGCTTAATGAAATGTGGAGATATGAAACTCATTTTATTGGACCAATGATTTAATGTCATATAGAGTGTTGATTATCACCAATTGTGATAATTAGCATTACTCTTCAAAAAAAAAAAAAAAATAGAAAAAATTGTGACTTTGTTTCTTACCGCATTAAAATTTGAATCATGGTTGTCAAAAATGAAGTGGAGATGAAAAGATTATTTTTTATACCTTAGATTATAGTGATTATAGTTCACAACTAATTACTCTTTTATTGTTCATCATTATTGTACATTAAATTTTTAACAATTTATAAAATGTACAATTAATTTTTTTTAAATATTTAATCTATTAAATTAAATATAAAGGTGAAAAGATTATCTCAATTTTTTTTATTATATAGATGAAAGGAATGAAAATAGTTTTAAAAAAAGAAAAAAGTTGTAACTTTGTTTATTGTCACATTAAAATTTAAATTATAGTTGTGAAAACTGAAGCAGAGATGAAAATATTATTTTTATGCTATTTTGATCGTTAAATCAATCCCGCCTAATAAAAAAAAACATACACAAAGAATGTTGTTTATAAAGAACTATTACTCTAACAAATATACAATATTATATAGTCAATCATTACATTATCTCACAATAAAATTAATATTATGTAGTCAATCATTACATCAAAAGATCTTCACTAATACTGTTAGTATTATTGTCACAATATATAACTCATCTATGATTACAATTGTACTTATTTGAATGTAAATAAAATATCAATATTCTTAATTTTGATATTGAACAATACAATAAAACATATTATCAAGAATTGACTTATTTTTTATTTATTGCAATTGCTATTTTAAAATTTTAATTATTGACAATTAAAAAATAATTTTTTTGAAAATATTAAATATTGACAATATTATTGTAAAAGTACGTATAATGCACACGTGTCTAGCTAGTATCAAAAAAAGGTATACAAAATACATGACGAAAGTAAATACATATTCCCAAGAAGTCACCACATTTAGTTTCAAAATAACACGTTATACAATAACCCATTGAGAAATCGAGGGAGAACTGCAACAAAATAACAAATTTTTTTACACCCCACACAAATCAGCCTGACACCTTCATCTCCAAATTAACAGAACACACATAAATTGATAGAAAATTTGTACAAAAGACACAGAACAAGGGAATGGAATCCATAATAAAATAGCCAAACACAACACACAGTGTAAAAAAAAAAAAAAAAAAAAAATACATACTACATGACACTAGTAAATACATCTTTCCACCCAGAGCTCCAAAAAATGTAATACACAATAAACCAATGCGAAAATGACGACGCACCACAATCGAGCCAACACCTTCAGTTTCAAAATAGTAGACTATACAATAGCCAACTGAGAAGTCAAAGGAGAATCACAAATTCACAACACAAGAAACAACAAAAGGGGTTTTTGACACCCCCACAACAATCAACTCGAAACCTCCAAGTCCAAATTAATAGCCTACGCAAAAATAAGCACATAAATTGAGGGAAAAAAGATTTGTCGCTCCACAAGAAAATGGTATCTTGCTTTCAATTTGGGAAGCAATAGAAAATGACAGACTCCAACCTAATGAGGAAGGCATACCCCCCAGGAATAAACGGTGTCGTTTACAACTCGAGGGGCCTTTTTTTTTTTCCTTTTCAAAATGACGTTATTATGATGCCATTAAAATGAAGTCGTTTTAAACCACCACCATGAATAGTAACTGCATTTAAGGCTCGTTTAGTATAGTTAAGACATGTCTTTAACATCAAAGAAGATTAGAAAATATATCAACACACAAGGATACGAACACAACTCTCTCATCTAGGGTTTGAGAGTTGAGAGACAAGATACAAGAAGAAGAAAGAAGTTTGAAGATTTGAAGTAACGTTTATGGATTCAACCATGATTCTTCGTTTTCGTCTTTATTCTTAATATGGGTAATGCCGGTTTCATAAATTATGTGTTTGTATTCTATAAACATGCTAGACTAAAATCTATAGTTAGGACAAACAACGTAGCCTAATTTTAATGGTTTAATTTCTACTTTTGAATTTTGACACTAAAGTACAATTTTCATGCTTTCGTTTTTGTTTGTTAAATTTAATGTCTTTAAATGATTAGTCGCCGTTTGAATGATTTGTGAACTATAATGAGATCGAATGAAAATTTATGAATTTAAACCAAAACTACAAAAATATAAATTTCGTTTTCTTAATGCATTGTTATTCATCGTAGTTTACCTAGAGATATTTTGAATTCACATTTAAAAGTAATTTTGCTTTATTTGCGAGTAAATGTCTATAAACTGGAGAAATTCAATCTATTGCTTGATGATATACTGTCAAAGTCTAAAAGGTGAAATTGAACCAAGTAAATTGTGGTGAAATCGTAAAATTCCAACATTGTCAATTGCATTAATTTCAACCAACACTATTTACTGATTTTATTAATTTTTAGTTAAAATCACCAAACAAATTTCTTTTGATTTTTAGCAACTGTTCAAGAGGGGTTAGAATTAACTGAAATCATTAGTAGGTACACAATCCTCGTGAAATTAAAAATAGACACAATCCATTTTTATTATTGTCCACTTGTGATTAACGAATAATGACTTTAGAATGACGAGTTGCTTTATGGTCATCTCTTTAATAGTTTATTTTTTATATAGAAAATAGGGACGAGCTTGCATAGTTTTCTTAGGAAGTAGAAAAAGAAATTGTTTTTAACATATAGCATAAATGAGTAAGAAAGTGGATTTTATTTCTAATACTCTTGAAGTATGTCCTGTCAGCATTTAATAGACAAATGTATTGAATAACCGAGACTCACTATTTAATTGAGATCCAAATATACACATGTCAATTAAATAGTGACAGAGAGATATTGAGTTCCATACTAGAGTAGTATAAGTTTTCTTATGAAAGTGATAACACTAAAGCTCCAACTAAGTTCAAGGAAATTATAGCAATAATAATTAATTATAGTAATTGACAATTACTATAATTAATCTTGACAAAATTCGTTAATAGAGACAAGATGTGAAAATTCTCATTATCAAAGAAAAAAATAAGACGTGCAAATTAATATGTTGATAATAAGAATGTGATAAAAAAAAGTTGAGGACATAAATGTAAAAATGCTTTTAAAAATATTTATTGCAATTAAAATGTTGTGTAGTTAACAAGTAATGTTATGTGAATATAACATGGGTATATTAAAAAATTAAGAAATTAATGATACTATCAATAAGAAAAACGGACTATAATTTGAGATATGTGAATTAAAAAATTAAACTTATCCTTATAGAATGGGTTTTCTATCAAAATATTCATTAATCACCAACCGCAAATTTTTTTTTACCAAACTCACACAAAAAAATGATATAGTCTTCACCTTTTTCAAAAAATTATCAATCTTCTCAAATCTCTCATTCTCAATTCTATTTGTTCTCACTATTCACTATTGTTCTTAAAATTTCTCTTTTTCAATCTTGTTCCTCGTCAGTATTTACTACCAATCACTCACCGACTTCTATCGATTTCTATTTTTTCATATTCAATGCGAACAAACTATTATCTTACTTACTCAATTTTTATTTTTTAATGGTCCAATTGTACCGTAAATGACATACTTGGCATACTAGTCGTTTGATCAAGAGAATAATTATATAATTAAAAGGGAATTGGTGCAGACTCTCGGGTGCAGAAGTATGGAGGTTGAGAGTTGAGACCCCGCAAATGCCTTGGCTTGTGTCCAAAATCCAAACAGATTTGCTTAAAAAAAACTTTGACTGACTGATTACTCAGATTCTCATTTTTATTTCCCGCTGGATTGAAACAAACAGATTTTCTTAACCAGTAGCACAAGTCCAGGCATGAAAAATCAAATTTGCATTGAAGTTCCTCATTTAATGTCTTCACCTACACCCTGCCCATTTTGAGAAGCATCTGTTTTAATGCATTTAATGCTCTCTCTCTCTCTCTCTCTCTCTCTCTCTCTCTCTCTCTCATGTACTCTTTTCACCATCACCACCGCTTTCCCCAACTTCTTCATTCTTTGGCTTGCCTTGCCTGCTTTACACCTTTACACCCCATCCCCTACTAATTTAGTCGATTTTTTTCTTTAGCACTCTCTGAAGCGAGACTTTGCATGGACTTAACAGTAACTCTTTTTCAGAATGGATGTAGGGTTTGCTTCTTGATCTAATCAAGCTGCAGATATTCCCTTTTCAGCTTTTTTTGGCTCAAGGATTGTGTATCTTACGAGGTGATATACAAGAGCAAGCATCAAGTTTTCAGGATCTTGGAAAAGAGAAGTAAAATAGAAGATGATTTGTTGGCTTGAATGGTAAATATTGTTCGGAGATTTCTAGGTTGGAAAATTTCGTTTCTTGTCAGTATAGAGTAATAGTTCCATTTGATTCTTCACTGTTTGGTTTATGCATTTTGATTTTCGACCTTTATAGGTGAATATACTTTCTGGGTTATATGTTTATTTTTAAACTGCAGTTTAAGAAATTTAATGGGCTTCCAAGAATTGTTTTCCCTTGTACATTGCTTTATACTATGTTGTCATGTTTGTCAAGCAGGTTCCGGGGGATGGGATGAAGAAGCTATCTACCGAACATGAACTAAAAGTTTTAAGCTTTTGTTGCACAGCAAGGGTTATAAATTGACAGAGACACTGGGAGGTCAAGAGCAATAGGAATTCTGAATTTCTCAAGGGACAAATCTGCCATTTTAGATGTCAACCATGGATGAACAGGTGAGATTCAGGATTATTACATGGTAAATAAATGAATCTGACTGACCTTTTTCCATGTGGTTGTGACATCCTTATTTTCCTACGTTGTGACCTTTTTTCTTGCAGAAATTGAATGGGAGGAACATCTTTGTTAGTTACAACTAAGTGAGATTGCCTTGCATACTTGTTTATTCCTAAAAACATCCCCATCTGAAAAAATCAAGAGAAGAAGAAATAACCAGAGTTGATTGATGTATTGTACCTTCAATAAATTAGGAAGCCATGGTGTATGCACAATTTATAATTTTTGTGTTGTTTTTGAATTTGTGGGGATGGGTTTTAGGCTTGGGATCAATGTCTTCCATCACCATTTCTTATGGTGAAAATGGCCCTGTTTTCTGTGGCATGAAATCAGATGGCTCTCATCTTGTTACTTGCTATGGGTCCAATTTGGCTATTACCTATGCAACTCCAGCTCATCTCACTTTTAGCGGTCTGACAGCTGGGAATGGCTTCGTTTGTGGACTTCTGATGGACTCGAATCAACCTTATTGTTGGGGAAGTAGTGGATTTGTTCAAATTGGTGTTCCTCAGCCGATGGTTAAGGGTTCTGAATACTTGGAAATTAGTGCGGGTGATCACCATTTGTGTGGCTTGAGAAAATCCTTGACGGGAAAGCACAGAAACACTTCTTTAGTTGATTGTTGGGGTTATAACATGACCAAGATCTATGAGTTTGATGGGCAGATCCAGTCTATCTCAGCGGGTTCAGAGTTCAACTGTGGATTGTTTACTCAAAATAGAAGTGTTTTCTGTTGGGGAGATGAGACTGGCAGTGGAGTAATTAGCCTTATCCCCATGGGGATGAGGTTTCAGAAGATTGCAGCTGGGGGGTTCCATGTCTGTGGGATACTGGAGGGAGTGGATTCTCGAGTCGTCTGTTGGGGAAGGAGCTTGGACTTTGATGCAGAGATCTCTGCATCTTTAGTGGATTCTGGCCTACTTAATGTGGACTTTGCACCGAATGATCCAATGCTTTCAGTTGTCGGTGGAAGATTCCATGCTTGTGGAATTAAAAGCTATGATCGTGGAGTGGTTTGTTGGGGTTATCATGTTGAGAGAAGTACCCTCCTCCAAATCATGTTAGGCTCTACGAGATTGCTGCAGGTGATTACTTCACTTGTGGGGTTCTCTCTGATGCATCTCTTCTACCTGTTTGTTGGGGTGTTGGTTTTCCATCCTCTCTGCCACTAGCTGTTTTGCCTGGAATTTGCAAGCCTAAACCTTGTACACCTGATTTCTATGAATTTAAAAATGGAAGTGCTCCTTGCAAATCTCCTGGCTCTCATGTTTGCCTAGCCTGCAGCAATGGCTGTCCTAATGAAATGTACCAAGTTTCTGCATGCACTTCGACTTCAGATAGACAGTGCAGATACAACTGTTCAAGTTGCATATCACGTGACTGCTTCTCCAACTGTTACGATGCTACTGGTAACGGGAAGAAGAAAGGAAAATTTTGGCCACTGCAGCTGCCTGTCATTGTTGCAGAGATTGCCTTTGCTGTTTTCTTGGTGAGTGTTGTATCTTTGACCTCAATTATATATGTTCGTTACAAGTTAAGGAACTGTAGATGCTCGGGAAGAGCTTTTAAGTCCAAGAAAAATGGCAAAATTGGTTCTTTCCAGAAAGAGCGTGGAAAAATTCGGCCAGACTTGGATGAGCTTAAAATTAGGAGAGCTCAAAAGTTCTCCTATGAGGAACTTGAGAGAGCAGCTAGCGGATTCAAGGAAGAATCACAGGTGGGGAAGGGTAGTTTTTCGTGTGTCTTTAAAGGGGTGTTGAAGGATGGCACTGTAGTTGCTGTGAAAAGGTCTATTATGTCTCCAGACATGAAGAAAAATTCAAAGGAGTTCCATACAGAGTTAGATTTACTTTCGAGGTTAAATCATGCTCATTTGCTTAGTTTACTTGGTTATTGTGAAGAAGGTGGAGAGAGGCTTTTGGTTTATGAATTCATGGCTAATGGCTCCTTGCATCAGCACCTCCATGGGCAGAATAAGGCACTAAAAGAGCAACTAGATTGGGTGAAGAGGGTGACCATTGCAGTCCAAGCAGCTCGGGGAATTGAATACCTACATGGTTATGCTTGTCCCCTGTAATTCACAGAGACATAAAATCTTCAAACATCCTATTAGATGAAGAACACAATGCCCGTGTTGCTGACTTTGGTCTGTCTTTACTGGGACCTGCAAATAGTAGCTCCCTTTGGCTGAGCTACCTGCAGGGACTCTTGGATATCTCGATCCTGAGTACTATAGACTTCACTATCTCACGACCAAATCTGATATTTATAGCTTTGGCGTTTTGCTTTTAGAAATTCTCAGTGGTCGAAA
This sequence comes from Forsythia suspensa, assembly GCA_023638005.1. Lineage (NCBI taxonomy): Eukaryota > Viridiplantae > Streptophyta > Magnoliopsida > Lamiales > Oleaceae > Forsythia > Forsythia suspensa. Next base: position 27,723,206 of record CM042674.1, on the reverse strand, counting down.
AGCCATCGACATGCAATTTGAGGAAGGAAATATAGTCGAATGGGCAGTCCCTTTGATCAAGGCCGGCGATATACTAGCCATTTTGGATCCCGTTTTGAAACCCCCAACCGATCTTGAAGCTTTGAAACGAATTGCAAACGTGGCTAGCAAATGTGTAAGAATGAGAGGGAAGGAGAGGCCATCGATGGATAAAGTGACAACAGCTTTGGAGCGTGCACTTGCACTCTTAATGGGTAGACCGAGCAACGAGCAACCTATTTTGCCAACTGAGGTAGTTTTGGGAAGTAGTAGATTGCATACGAAGTCTTCTCAAATATCTTCATACCGATCGACCTCAGAAACAGATGTGGCAGAAAATGAGGATCAAAAATTTGAATTCAGAGCTCCATCATGGATTACTTTTCCTAGTGTTGCATCTTCTCAGAGGAGGAAATCCTCAGTTTCAGAAGCAGATGTCGACGGAAAGAACTTGGAAGCAAGAAATGTGGGAAATTGCACAAGTGCAGGAGATGGATTGAGAAGTTTACAAGAAGAAATTGGACCAGCTTCTCCTCAACAACACTTGTTCTTGCAACACAACTTCTAATTGACATGTTACTTCTCTCATCAAACCAAAAAAAAAAATGTATAGAGAATTGGGAGAGATGTTGCTTTTGATTATTAAACCTACTCACAATTGCTTAATCCTGTAATTTTCAGTTGTCTATTTTTCTATTTGATTCTGATATTTTTCTAACATGTTTATCGCTCAAGAAAAAGAAAATCAATCAAAAGAAAAGCTAGTGTGACCTCAACCCGAGTTGAGTTGTCTCAACTCGATTTTCTACCCTAGTCGAGATAACTTGACTACTACCAAATTTAGAAAGGGACTTAAAACAACCTAAACTTAAAAGTTCATTCGGCCCAATGGAGATGGTGGTAATGGTGTTGAATGGCCGGGTGACCCGGCCAATTTTTCAAAATGGCCGTTGACCAATTTTTCAAAATGATGGTGGTAATGGTGTTGAATGGCGGGTGACCGACCAATTTTTCAAAATGGCCGTTGACCAATTTTGATGTGTAAATTACCAAATATAACTTTGTCTTCTTCTCAGCTTATAACCATTTCAAATGATTTCAAATTCATTTGTCTCTGGAAAAAAGAAAATTTCAAGGTTAGAATCTAATCTATTTCAATGTTAGAATCCAACTCATTTCATTTATATAAGAAATTTCATTTAAAAGTAGAAATTCATCATTTTCCATATTCTTCTTTTAATTCACAGTAGAAATTGTGGATTTTGTAGTATAAATCATGAAAATATGTATAAATCTAAGTATGAATTATGATTTTTACGTTAAATTTCTACAAATCTGAGTTCATTTGAAGTGGGTTAATTGAAAAATCGAGTTAAATTTGTATAAATTAGCGTTAAAAGACTTATATTCTGTTAACATATATGAAATGGGTCTCATAACACGCGCTTTGTTAATAAAGTATGACCACATGTTAATGTCAAAATTGGCCTTAATGAGACCATCTATTAACAAATGTTATAAAATAAGGGTATTTTAGTTATTCTATTTAAAAGAGGCCATTTAAACTTAAATTGTATAATTTGGACGCTTCTGCAATTCACGATGTTTGACGAGGCCATTTAGCCAAAGCGGCATATGGAGATGATTTAACAAAGTTTAGTGACCAAATCATCTTGATTGGGGCTGAATGGGTCAAATTTTTAAATCAACCCTAGTATAGAAAATTGGCTTTTTTGCACAAATGGTCCTTGACTTTTGTATTTATTGCGGGTTGAGGACCTATTGTTTTATTTTTGGCAGTTTAGCCCCTATTTCAAATATTTTTGACAGCAATGGTCATTTTCATCAATTTCCGTCCAATTCTCCGTGAAATTTGACGTTGGAAAATTTTGGATTTAAAAAGTAAAGAAAAATTTGCAACAAAAGTCCCTAATCTTTCAAAAAATGTCAAAAAGTCCCATAACCTTCTAATCTTAACACATATGATCCCAAACCTTTTTGACAATTTTACCCATAACTTAAATAAATTAAAAATAACTCTTAAACCTTTTTAAAAATACAATTAATCCTAAATTTTTTTTTTTTTTTGATTTACACTTAAAATAATAAAAATATGTCACTAAGTCCCAAAACTTTTAATTTTGTTCACTAAAATGACATTTAAAATGTATTTAATTAAAATCAGGTTTTATAGTAAAAAGTTGTTGAAATGTGTAGTTGAAAAGTTGTGCGACCATAAAATGTGTGGTTAAAATTAATTGTTAACTTTGATTTTAGGTTTTAGCAAAATCAAAATTGAAAACAAAGGGCTCTTAGAGTTTTTAGATCTTATCCAGCTGGTCCGTTAATTAACAAAAAATTATACTCATGATCAAAATTTTGACCAGTTTAAAATTTTAATTTATTTTCATACCAATTACTAAATAATAATAAATAAAAAAAGTTCTTCACAATCTCGATTGACCCCCCACTTTTTTTAAATTGGTATGAAAAATAAATTAAAATTTTAAATTGGTCAAATTTTGATCATGAGTATAATTTTTTGATTAATTAACTGACCACCTGGACAAAATCTGTGAGGCACTCTAAGAAACTGCTTGTTTTCAATTTTGATTTTGCTAAAAAGCTAAAGTCGAAGTTAACAATTAATTTTAACTACACATTTTATGGTCACACAACTTTTCAACCACACATTTCAACAACTTTACTAAAAAATCTGATTTTAATCAAACACATTTTAAATGTCATTTTGGTGAACAAAATTAAAAGTTTTGGGACTTAGTTACACATTTTTATTATTTTAAGTGTAAATCTGTAAAAAAAAAAAAGATTTAGGACTTATTTGTATTTTTAAAAAGATTTAGAAGTTATTTTTAATTTATTTAAGTTAAGTGTGAATTTGTCAAAAAGGTTTGAGGTCATATGTGTTAGGATTAGAAGGTTATGAGACTTTTGACACTTTTTGAAAGATTAGGGACTTTTGTTGCAAATTTTCCTTTACTTTTTAAATCCAAAATTTTCCAATGTCAAATTTCACGGAGAATTGGACGGAAATTGATGAAAAGGACCATTGCTTGTAAAAACATTTGAAATAGGGATTGGACTGTCAAAAATGAAACGATAGGTCCTCAACCTACAATAAGTGTAAGTCAAGGACCATTTGTGCAAAAAAGTCATAGAAAATTTTAGAATGTATCAACTCAGATTTTAAAAGATTCTTTAATATTTTTTAATTTGAATACAATTCCATAAAATTAATAAGTGTATATGATAAAGTTTAAAAGTAGTTTTTTAGTAGATTTAAAAAAAAAAAGTGAAATGTGTGATTAAAAATTTGATAAAAATTGTGAATCCAATGAGATATGTGCTAGAAAATGAGTTTTAAAAAAAATAGTTTAAATTAAACTACACCAACCATGCTCTAAGATTTTTAAAGAATTGTATATTATAGATTCAATAGACTCTTATGGATTTTTTTAGATTTGTGGTCTTTTTATTAAAATTGTAATTTTATGTTATCTTTGTTTTAAATAGTTCAAGTTCACATAAACAAATATTTTGAGTATAATTTTGGAAGTAGAAAAATTCTTGAAATATAAAGAATGAAAAACTGTTTTTCAATTTTGAATAAAGAAAATTGACTATCAAACGAGGCTTCTTGAAAAAAAAAAATAAAATAAAGTTTAATTTTCACTTTCTTTCTACTTGTTTTTTATTTATTTATAAATTTCCTCTTTTATATTCGAAACTAGATGATGAATATTTTCCTCTTCCAAATTTAGTTGTTTAATCATCTTCTATAAAAAATTATTTTATGGCTTAAAAAATAATTTTCGGTGTCGTATTTGATAGATAAATCTTTTCAATTTTGAAAAGGAATTTTTGATACTATATCTAATTAATATTTACCAATAGATTATTTATATTAGGAGTGGACATGGTTTCATTTGGTTTAGTCTGAAGAGAATCGAACTGGAACTAAGAACCAAACGTTATTTTTCAATGGAATCATTGATTCTATTTGAAATTATGAAACTCAACTAGAATTGTACCAAATGGCTCTGATTTGGTTTGGTTTGGTTCGGTTCCATGATCAAATTTTTAAAAATAATTATGCAAATTACAATAAAAATTTATGTAGCTAAATATTAATTGATTTTGATTTTGAAGAGAAAATAAGGGTTTGAGGAAGTAATTGATTTGAAACGAATTGATTTTTGTGTTAAAAATTTAAAAAATTTGGTAAATTATTTGATTGGATAGACGGTCAGTAATATGTAACAACAACACAATTAATTATTAATTTTTTGTAAAAAATAATTAATAAATTTTAACTAGTTTTTGGTTCTAGGAACTAGAACCGTTTGACATTTACGTGGAATCGAACCAAACCACTCAATTTTGTATCTAGTTCTTTACGTTTAACCCAATTGCTTGGTTAAATGAATGGTCATGAAACATCAAAAATGAAATTTCAAAAACAATGTTTGACAATTATGTTAAAAAAAAAAAAAAAAAACTATTATTAAAATTAGAAAGCAAACAATTTAATAAATTTTCATACTTAAATAAATTGAAAATCAAGAACATTAGTTTAGTACAAAAATTTGTGGCACAAATAGAGGAGAGATATGAGAGGGGAAGAGTTAGATTGAAAATTTGAGGAATGAGTTAGAATTCCTAAAGAATTTGATATTTATTTTTATGGGTTCAAATCTATACAAATTTATTTAAATCTTTTAATTAATGAAATCTTTATAAATTCACTAGTTATTGAGGACACCTAGATTTTTAAATAATCTATTTAAATTGAATTGATGACACCTAAATTTCAAAATATATATATATATATCTTTTGTTTTAAGTCCGTGCGTTGCACGTAACAATTATAACATTGTAGAATTTAGGACAAATAAATGAAGCACATACATAATTGTATTTAAATGATTATTTATTAGAATATAGCAAAATAAAATATATATTATATAAATTTAATATATATCATAATCAATCAATACAATATATCATATATTGTTTTATTATGATTAATTTATCTAGTAACTCGAAAAATCTAAATTTGAGTTCCACGAGTTGGTTAAAAAATAACACGAAAAAACTAAAAAATAAAAAAATTTAAGTGTATTACATAATTTAAATACAAAAAGTAAACTATAAAATGAACAATATGCATTGTTGAAGTTACTCGAGTAACTCGATAAACCGAAAATAAAGTTTGTCGAGTTACTCGATTAAAAATGTGATACGAAATTAATCTATTCAATAGCTCAAATAGCTCGACAAACTGAAAATCAAGTTGTCGGAGTTACTCGATGAACGAACGAAATTTAAAATTTTCATTATTTTGTTTCCGTTTTTTATTTAAATGATGTCATACATTTAAATAATTTTTTATTCTTATTTAGTGCTTTGTTATTGTTCAAGAAACTCGTGAGTCTAAAATTTGGATTTGTCAAGTAACTTGATAAATAAAGCATATACAAAATTTTATTTAATGTTTCATTTATTAGAATATAGTAAAATAGAATATATATCATAATCAATTAATACAATATATTTTATTTTATTTTAGCAATTAGTATAAAAAAATATTTATAACATTATTGGTAAGAATGTTATAATTAATAGTTATAAAAAATAAAATTTGGTTGATTTTTTTCATTGAAAAAAAAATTAGAAATGTAAAAGCTCACCATAAAAAATAAAAAAAATAAAAAAAAAAAAAATCATGAACGATAGAACTTTTTCGAAAGTTACTATTCACCTCGTAAAAAGTTTGTCGAGTTAAATAGTAACTCGACAAACTTTTCAATTTAAAAAAAAAAAAAAAAAATTTACATGAGCAAGAACTTTTTCGAGTTACTATTCACCTCGAAAAAGTTTGTCGAGTTGAATAGTAACTCGACAAACTTTTTCGAATTTAAAAAAAAAAAATATTTTTTTTCATGAACGATAACTTTTTCGAGTTACTATTCACCTCGAAAAAGTTTGTCGAGTTGAATAGTAACTCGACAAACTTTTTCGAATTTTAAAAAAAAAAAAAATTAAAATTTTTGTCGAGTTACTCGACAAAATTTTTTTTGAGTTGAATTTTTAAAAGTCGAGTAACTCGACAAAAAAAAAAAAAAAAATTTTATTTTTATTTTTTTATAAATTCGAGTTACTCGACAAAAGTAAAAAAAAAAAAAAATTTTTTTTTTTTTTATAAATTCGAGTTACTCGACAAAAGTAAAAAAAAAAATTTTTTTTTTTTTTTAAAAATTCGAGTTACTCGACAAAAAGTAAAAAAAAAATTTTTTTTTTTTTTTTTTTAAATTTGAGTAATTCGACAAAAGTTAAAATTTTATTTTTTGTTTAAATTCGATTAACTCGACACAAGTTAAGAAAAAAAAATTTGTTTTTTTTTTTTTAAATTCGAGTAACTCGACAAAAGTAAAAAAAAATTGTTTTTTTTTAAAAATTCAAGTAACTCGACAAAAGTTAAAAAAAAAAAAAAAATGTCGAATAACTCGAGAAATTTAAAAAAAAAAAAATTTTAAAAATGTAAAAATAAAATTGGGCTACTTTTTAAAAGTTGTAGGACTTCATATACATTTTATTTTATTTTGTTGTTATTTGTTTTTGTATTATTTAAAGAGGTGGACAAAATAAAATTTGAAACGAAATTTAAAAGTCGGGGATGACCAAAGTTAAAAAAAAAAAAAATTATGGGTAAATTTGTTATAAAATGAAAAGAATGTGGACTAAAAGTGCAAATTACAAAAATAAAAAAAAAAAAATTTAATGTTTCCCACTTTGTCGAGTTACTCGGCAAAGTGGGATGTTTTAATTTTCCCACTTTGTCGAGTAACTCGACAAAGTGGGATAAATTAAAAAAAAAAATTTCCCCCACTTTGCCTACTCGGCAAAGTGGGGAAATTTTTTTTTTTTTTTTTTTTATATTTTTTCCCTACACATGCGCAGCCTTTTTTTACTTTATATTATGTTTTGTTTGTGTCGTCTTTTCTCTTTCCTCTCGACATTGAAAATTATTTTGTTCGTTTTACTTGTCGAGTGGCTCGATTGTTGTCGAGTCACTCGGCAAGATAGGAGTTTTTATATTTTTAGATTTGGTCGAGGTATTAAGTCCTGTGGATATTATTATTATTATTATCATTGTAATTTTTTATTCATATTAATTGTTATATCTCCTATTTTTTTCATTGTTTTTTGCATGTAAGTGTTTGAATAACTCAGTTTTTTAATTTTTCAATTTTTGTAGTTTATTCATAAATTAGGCATCTATAAATTTTTTTTTTTTACTATAGCATTTAGGATAAGATTTTATATTAGATTATATCTGATGTAAATTTTTTTATTTTTATATCAAATTATGATTATTGATTACATTATTTTGTATTTTATCAATTATTATACCATATTTGTTAATAATTGTTATATTATAGTTTCATGGATTTTCTTACAAGAAACATTTTTTATTATGTTTGGTAGTTATATTATAATATATTATCAATTTATCATAATTTATTTTTATTTATTTATTCATTATTAACTTATATTTTATTTTCTTTTGTTTATTACATTTATATTTAAAACTTACACTTTTTTATGCTTTCTCTATATGTCGGTATAATGGAAAATTTATTTTTTTGCAAAAATTATATATATTTTTTTTAGGTAGGCTTTTTCATGACGTAATATGAAAAAGCAAATAAAAATATTATCTATTTTCCTACTTCCTCATGGCAAATAAATTTTTTTTTTTCTCCAACTTTTTCATGACAAAATATAAAAATCAAAACTTAAAATATTTACATCTTTTTTTTTTGTTTTCCGAATTTGCTTGAGTTATATTTTCTTTTGTTTTTTTTTTTCAATAATATTTAAAACTTACAATTTTTTATCGCTTTTTATGGACGTGCAATGGATAAGTTATTTTTTTCTCAAAAGTTATATATTATTTTTTTTTTTTGGGCTTTTTGATGACAGTATATATAAAAAAGGAAAAAATAATATTATTTTTTCCCACTTTGCTCACACAAAAAAATAATATTTTTTTTAGTTTTTTTTTTGTTGGACATTCTCATTACAAAATATAAGAATCAAAATTAAAATATATTAATATTTATCAATTATTGTATGTTATTATATTTTTTCATGAACAGTAACTTTTTCGAGTTACTATTCACCTCGAAAAAGTTTGTCGAGCTGAATAGTAACTCGACAAACTATTTCGATTTTTTTTTTTTTAAAAAAAAAAAATTTCATGAACAGTAACCAAGACCAAATCTTAAAAAAAATAGCAAAGTTAACGAAAGTCGATTTTATAAAAATTTAATGCAAATATGTAGGACAAAAGAATGATAGTTGGATGGCCAATGTCCAAAAAAATTTGGGGTAGATTAGTTACAAATTTGAAAGGTTTGGACCAAAAGTGTGAATTAAAAAATAAAAAATGTCAAAATGAAAATGGGATACTTTTTAAAAGTTGTAGGACTTCATTTACATTTTATTTTATTTTGTTGTTATTAGTTTTTTTTATTTAAAAAAGAGGCCAAAATAAAATTTGCAACAAAATTCAAAGGTCGGGGATGGTCAATGTAAAAAAAAAAGTTAACGGTGAATTTGTTATAAATGATAAGGTCGTGGACTAAAAGTACAAATTACTAACCAAAAAAAAAAAATACACATATTCAAACAAGCAAAGTGAAAAAAAAAAAAACAAAAAAAAACAAAATTTTCATTTTTGCTTTCTCAAGGACTAAAAGTGCAAATTACTAAAAAAAAAAAAAAAATAGCAAAGTTAACAAAAGCTGATTTTATAAAAATTTAATGCAAATATGTAGGACAAAAAGATGATAGTTAGATGGCCAATGTCCAAAAAAAAAGTTGGGGTAGATTAGTTACAAATTTGAAAGGTTTGGACCAAAAGTACGAATTAAAAAAATGAAAAAATGTCATAATGAAAATGGGATACTTTTTAAAAGTTGTAGGACTTCATTTACATTTTTATTTTATTTTGTTGTTATTAGTTTTTTTATTTTTAAAAGAGGACAAAATAAAATTTGCAACAAAATTCAAAGGTCGGGGATGGTCAATGTAAAAAAAAAAAAGTTAAGGGTGAATTTGTTATAAATGATAAGGTTGTGGACTAAAAGTACAAATTACTAACAAAAAAAAAAAAATACACATATTCAAAGTGAAAAAAAAAGAAAGACAAAAAAACAAAATTTTCATTTTTGCTTTCTCAAGGACTAAAAGTGCAAATTACTAAAAAAAAAAAAAAAAAAAAAAAAAAACCAAAATTTCATTATTGCTTTCTCGAGTAACTCGAGAAAGCAAAAATGAAAATTTTGCTTTCTCGAGTTACTCGAGAAAGCAATAATCAAATTTTGGTTTTGTTTTTTTTTTTTTTTTCGCGTAACTCGGGAAAGGTGTTTTTTTTTTTTTTTTTTTTTAAATACTAAATTTGCCGAGTTATGAGGCAAAGTGGAAAAAAAAAAAAAAAAAAAAATTCAAAACTTCACTTAGTTATGGATTAAAAAAAAATTCATTTGACATAGAAAACGATCACCGAAAAATATGAAATTTTCAGGAAAAATAGAATACTCATGTAGCTACCACATATCAAAATTTGATAGTCCGACGGCATGTTTCGGCTTACTAAAATGCTAATCGAAACATTCTAGTTAGTTTTTCGGATTCATGCTGTCACAGTTTACAAAATTGTCCATAAATTGAGTTATATAACATGAAATTATGTAAAACCAAAGCCAATGGTTAGGTAACCCATAAGGCTATCGTCTCCAACTGGAATTATGTAAAAATACTTAATATATAAGGTGCAATAAATTTTTGAGTTGGACAACAGAAATTGCATCTTAGAAAAACACGAAGTTTAGCAAAACCTTTCACGTTCACATCATTAACGTGTAACCAAAACATGGGAATCCACTAAAACTACCACAAAACCAAGGTCCACAAAATTTTAAGAAGATATTTACACTACTTAAAGTTTTTGATAGGTTTATAATATCGATTCCGACGCCGGACGGCATAAATTCGAAAAACCTAGGAGGTTTCGCGATGAGTATTTTAGTATGCTAAACATGCCGTCGGACTACCAATATTTGATATATGGTAGCTACTTGAGTATTCTATGTCCCCTGAAAATTTTGTATTGTTGGTGATCGTTTTCTATGTCAAAGAATTTTTTGTTACTCCATGACCAGGTGAATAAAATTTCAAAATAAGGGAAGTGTAACTAAAATATCTTCACCCCATCATGGAGTAAAAAAAAAATTTGTTTGACATAGAAAACGATAACCGAAAAATATTAAATTTTTAGGGAACATAGAATACTCATTTAACTACCATATATCAAAATTTGATAGTCCGACGGCATGTTTCGGCTTACTAAAATGCTCACCGAAACACCTTAGGCAGTTTCTCGGATTCATGCGGTCGCAGTTTACAAAATTGTCCATAACTTGAGTTATATACCATGAAATTATGTGAAACCAAATCCAATGGTTAGGTAACCCATAGAGCTATCGTCTCCAACTGGAATTATGTAAAAATACTTAATATATAAGGTTCAGCATATTTTTGAGTTGGTCAACAGAAAGTGCAGTTTGGAGAAACAATTCACCCAGTCATGGAGCAAAGAAAATTTATTTGACATAGAAAACGATCACCGAACAATATGAAATTTTCAAAGAACGTAGAATACCCATGTAGCTACCACATATAAAAATTTGATAATCCGACGGCATGTTTTGACACACTAAAATTCTCACCGAAACATCCAAGGCAGTCTCTCGGATTCATGTTGTCGCAATTTACAAAAGTGTCCATAACTTGAGTTATATAACATGGAATTATGTGAAACTAAAGCCAATGGTTAGGTAACCCGTAGGGATATCGTCTCCAACTGGAATTATGTAAAAATACGTAATGTATAAAGTGCAGCAAATATTTAAGTTGGACAACAAAAACTGCAGTTTAAAGAAAATGAAATTTAGCAAAACCTTTAAGAATCTAATGTTGTCGAGCAACCTGAAACCCTTTTGGGTGTTTTCTGTTTTGGAAAGAGGGTTTTCCATGTAATTTGAAAATTGTATAGTAAGTCCCTTAAATTTAAAATAAAGACAAGAGCCTCTTGTGCAATTTTTGAAATTGCATGAAAAGGCTTCTTGTTTTAAAAATTAAAAAGGGGTCTTCAGTGCAATTTTAAAAATTGTATTAAAAGATCCATTGTTTTAGAATTTTAAGGTCTGATTGTATAATTTTAAAATTGCACACTAAGTTTTCAAACTTTAAAAAACATATTTAATAAAATTCAATATTGAATAAAAACTATTCACTATTCAATAATTTGAACATACCATTTAATACTTGCTATTTGCCTATACCTTTTGTTTCAAATTCCACTTAAACTTGGTTTGCTTCAACCTAATTTCCCCGGGAACCTCAAGAAAATAAGAAATATTTCATGGACAACCTATCTTGTGCAATATATAGGATGAAAATTGATGGTAGCCTTGAGACCGTGAGAGGAGTCGAGGCTGCTGAAGTTAGTGTATTGTCCTCAGGCACACATTTCAACCCAGAAACTTGTAAGTGAATAAGGTCCATACCATTTCATATACACTTTAGAGAATTGATAAATAGAAAGTTCACCCATTTTCATGTGCAGGCGAACAACGAGAAGAGACATTTGAAATTTCTCTCTGTTCAGTGTGTACGTTGAACTACCTCAATTAAAAGCTTAATTCATTAAAGAACGGACACATTTATTTAATGCTTGTTTATGCGGACAAAAGCGTGGCATTGACATGGGAATAAAGACTAAATATAGCCCATGGGACAGACTAAAGGTTTGGAATATTTGCATGGAAAAGCATGATATATGGAAGTGTGAGGCCAAGTAATATCCTCATTACCCACGATTACCACTCGGTAAATTTAATTTGTTATTCAGATTACGGATCATATTAAATTCACATTCATGCAAATTTAATGTCTCTCATGTCACTATTTTTTGACATGGATCATTGCACAGTTAATTAAAAGGTTCTATTCTTGTCGAGTTCCTCGACAAGAAAGTTCTTTTTCCTTCCTTTCTTGTCGAGTAACTCGACAAGAAAGAATAAAAAAAAAGTTTGTTGTTCTTTTTTTTTTTTATAGTTGTGTGGATTTTTTAGGTTTTTTTTTCTTTTTTTGTAATTTGCACTTTTGGTCCACAACATTTTTAATTTATAACAAATTTACCCATAATATTTTTGTTAGCATTGACCATCCCCGGCCTTTGAATTTTGTTTCAAATTTTGTTTTGTCTTCCTTTTTAAATAAACAAAATAAAAACTAATAATAACAAAATAAAATAAAATTGTAAATATTTTATTTTACTTGGATAACATTTTTTAAAATTTTTCTTAAATATGTTTTTATTTTGAAAATTTTTATTCTTTTTTTGGGTTTTTGTCGCGTTACTCAACAAACTTTTTTTTTTTTTTAAATAAGATTAATGTTTAATATCAATTTGTCCAGTTATTCAACAAAATCCAATTTGACAATTTTAAAATTTTTTTTTGTCGAAAGTTACCCGATAAAGGGGAAAAATTTTAATTTTTGTAGAAAAAATGTTTATTTTTTTTTTTGTCGAATAACTTCGACAAAGGAAAAAAATTATTATTTTTTTTTTTTTTGTCGAGTAACTCAACAAAGGTCAAAAAAAAAAAATTCGAGACAAAGCCCAATATTTTTATTTATTTATTTTTGTCGACTTTTTTCATTTTTGTTTTCTCCTTATTCCAAAGAGGATGTTTCGGTAAGCATTTTAGTAAGTCGAAAAATGCCGTCGGACTATCAAATTTTGATGTGTGGTAGCTACACGAGTATTCTATATTCCCCGAAAATTTTATCTTGTTAGGTGATCGCTTTATATGTCAAATTTTTTTTTTAATCCATGACTAAGTGAAGAAATTTTAGTAACACTACCTTATTTTGGCCATTTAATTTTATTTTTTTTAAAAATATTAAGATTTTACAAGTTAAAAAAAAAATTTAAATCTTTATCGGGTAACTCGACAACAATTTGTCGAGTTACAATTAAAAATAAAAATAAAATCAAGATTTTTCTAGTTAATCTTTTGATTGAATTTTTGTTTAAAGACTTTGTCAAGTAACTCGATAAAGTAAAAAAATAAATTCCAAAATACTTTGTCGAGTAACTCGACATAGACATTAAAAAAAAAATTAAACTTTATTGAGTAATCGGACAAAATGATATTAATCATTAATTTTATTTTTAAAAAAAAGTTTGTCGACTAACGCTGCAAAACCTAAAAAAAAAAAAAAAAAAATTCCAAAATAAAAAAAATATATATAGGAAAAATTTAAAAGATGTTGTCTAGTAAAATAAAAATTTTTACAATTTTATTTTATTTTATTTTATTTTTATTAGTTTTTATTTTGTTTATTTAAAGAGACAAAACAACATTTGAAAAAAAATTCAAAGGCCGTGGATGGTCAATGCCAAAAAAAAAAGATTATGAGTAAATTTGTTATAAATTAAAAAGGTTGTGTACCAAAAGTGCAAATTACAAAAAAAAAAAAAAAAAAAAAAAAGATTTCAAATGACTTTGCCGAGTTACTCGGCAAAGTGAAAAAAAATTTCAAAAAAAAAAAATTTAAATGACTTTGCCGAGTAACTCGACAAAGTGGGAAAAAAGAAAAAAAAAATTTCAAAACTTCATTTAGTCATGGATTAACAAAAATTCATTTGACATAGAAAACGATCACCGAAAAACATGAAATTTTCAGAGAACATAGAATACTCATGTAGCTACCACATATCAAAATTAGATAATCCGACGGTATGTTTCGGCTTACTAAAATGTTCACCGAAACATCCTAGGTAGCTTTTCGGATTCATGATGTCATAGTTTACAAAATTGTCCATAAATTGAGTTATATAACATGAAATTATGTGAAACCAAAGCCAATGGTTAGGTAACCCATAGAGCTATCGTCTCCAACTGGAATTATGTAAAAATACTTAATATATAAGGTTCAGCATATTTTTGAGTTGGTCAACGTAAAGTGCAGTTTGAGAAACAATTCACCCAGTCATGGAGCAAAGAAAATTTATTTGACATAGAAAACGATCACCGAACAATATGAAATTTTCAAAGAACGTAGAATACCCATGTAGCTACCACATATAAAAATTTGATAATCCGACGGCATGTTTTGACACACTAAAATTCTCACCGAAACATCCAAGGCGCCTCTCGATTCATGTTGTCGCAATTTACAAAAGTGTCCATAACTTGAGTTATATAACATGGAATTATGTGAAACTAAAGCCAATGGTTAGGTAACCCGTGGGGATATCGCTCTCAACTGGAATTATGTAAAAATACGTAATGTATAAAGTGCAGCAAATATTTAAGTTGGACAACAAAAACTGCAGCTTTAAAGAAAATGAAATTTAGCAAAACCTTTAAGAATCTAATGTTGTCGAGCAACTTTGAAACCCTTTTGGGTGTTTTCTGCTTTTGGAAAGAGGGTTTTCCATGTAATTTGAAAATTGTATAGTAAGTCCCTTAAATTTAAAATAAAGACAGAAGAGCCTCTTGTGCAATTTTTGAAATTGCATGAAAAGGCTTACTGTTTTAAAAATTAAAAAGGGGTCTTCTGTGCAATTTTAAAAATTGTATTAAAAGATCCATTGTTTTAGAATTTTAAGGTCTGATTGTATAATTTTAAAATTGCACACTAAGTTTTCAAACTTTAAAAAACATATTTAATAAAATTCAATATTGAATAAAAACTATTCACTATTCAATAATTTGAACATACCATTTAATACTTGCTATTTGCCTATACCTTTTTGTTTCAAATTCCACTTAAACTTGGTTTGCTTCAACCTAATTTCCCCAGAAACCTCAAGAAAAATAAGAAATATTTCATGGACAACCTATCTTGTGCAATATATAGGATGAAAATTGATGGTAGCCTTGAGACCGTGAGAGGAGTCGAGGTGCTTGAAGTTAGTGTATTGTCCTCGTGCACACATTTCAACCCGTAAACTTGTAAGTGAATAAGGTCCATACCATTTCATATACACTTTAGAGAATTGATAAATAGAAAGTTCACCCATTTTCATGTGCAGGTGAACAACGAGAAGAGACATTTGAAATTTCTCTCTCTGCTCGCAGTGTGTCACGTTGAACTACCTCAATTAAAAGCTTAAGTCGTTAAAGAACGGACACATTTATTTAATGCTTGTTTATGCGAGACAAAAGCGGGGCATTGACATGGGAATAAAGACTAAATATAGCCCATGGGACAGCTAAAGGTTTGGAATATTTGCATGGAAAAGATATATATGAAGTGTGAGGCCAAGTAATATCCTCATTACCCACGATTACCAATCACTGGTAAATTTAATTTGTTATTCAGATTCTGGATCATATTAAATTCACATTCATGCAAATTTAATGTCTCTCATGTCACTATTTTTTGACATGGATCATTGCACAGTTAATTAAAAGGTTCTATTCTTGTCGAGTTCCTCGACAAGAAAGTTCTTTTTCCTTCCTTTCTTGTCGAGTAACTCGACAAGAAAGAATAAAAAAAAAAGTTTGTTGTTCTTTTTTTTTTTTTTATAGTTGTGTGGATTTTTAGGTTTTTTTTTTTTTTTTTTGTAATTTGCACTTTTGGTCCACAACATTTTTAATTTATAACAAATTTACCCATAATATTTTTTGTTAGCATTGACCATCCCCGCCTTTTGAATTTTGTTTCAAATTTTGTTTTGTCTTCCTTTTAAATAAACAAAATAAAAACTAATAATAACAAAATAAAATAAAATTGTAAATATTTTATTTTTATCGGATAACATTTTTAAAATTTTTTCTTAAATATGTTTTTATTTTGAAAATTTTTATTCTTTTTTGGTTTTTTGTCGCGTTACTCAACAAACTTTTTTTTTTTTAAATAAGATTAATGTTTAATATCAATTTGTCCAGTTATTCAACAAAATCCAATTTGACAATTTTAAAATTTTTTTTGGTCGAGTTACCCGATAAAGGGAAAAAATTTTAATTTTTTGTAGAAAAAATGTTTATTTTTTTTGTCGAATAACTTCGACAAAGGAAAAAAATTATTATTTTTTCTTTTTTTGTCGAGTAACTCAACAAAGGTCAAAAAAAAAATTTCCGAGACAAAGCCCAATATTTTTATTTATTTATTTTTTGTCGACTTTTTCATTTTTGTTTTCTCCTTATTCCAAGAGGGATGTTTGATGTAAGCATTTTAGTAAGTCGAAAAATGTCGTCGGACTATCAAATTTTGATGTGTGGTAGCTACACGAGTATTCTATATTCCCGAAAATTTTATCTTGTTAGGTGATCGTTTTCTATGTTAAATTTTTTTTTTAATCCATGACTAAGTGAAGAAATTTTAGTAACACTACCTTATTTTGGCCATTTAATTTTATTTTTTTTTAAAAAAAATATTAAGATTTTACAAGTTAAAAAAAAAAATTTAAATCTTTATCGGGTAACTCGACAACAATTTGTCGAGTTACAATTAAAAATAAAAATAAAATCAAGATTTTTCTAGTTAATCTTTTGATTGAATTTTTGTTTAAAGACTTTGTCAAGTAACTCGATAAAGTAAAAAAATAAATTCCAAAATACTTTGTCGAGTAACTCGACATAGACATTAAAAAAAAAAAACTTTATTGAGTAACTCGGACAAAATGATATTAATCATTAATTTTATTTTTAAAAAAAGTTTGTCGACTAACGCGGCAAAAACCTAAAAAAAAAAAAAAAAAATTCTAAAATAAAAAACATATATAGGAAAAATTTAAAAGATGTTGTCTAGTAAAAATAAAAATTTTACAATTTTATTTTATTTTATTTTTATTAGTTTTTATTTTGTTTATTTAAAGAGAGACAAAACAACATTTGAAAAAAAAAAAAATTCAAAGGCCGTGGATGGTCAATGCTAAAAAAAAAAGATTATGGGTAAATTTGTTATAAATTAAAAGGTTGTGTACCAAAAGTGCAAATTACAAAAAAAAAAAAAAAAAAAGATTTCAAATGACTTTGCCGAGTTACTCGACAAAGTGAAAAAAATTTCAAAAAAAAAAATTTAAATGACTTTGCCGAGTAACTCAACAAAGTGGGAAAAAGAAAAAAAAATTTCAAAACTTCATTTAGTCATGGATTAACAAAATTCATTTGACATAGAAAACGATCACCGAAAAACATGAAATTTTCAGAGAACATAGAATACTCATGTAGCTACCACATATCAAAATTAGATAATCCGACGGTATGTTTGACTTACTAAAATGTTCACCGAAACATCCTAGGTAGCTTTTCGGATTCATGATGTCATAGTTTACAAAATTGTCCATAAATTGAGTTATATAACATGAAATTATGTGAAACCAAAGCCAATGGTTAGGTAACCCACAGGGCTATCGCTCCAACTGGAATTATGTAAAAATACTTAATATATAAGGTGCAGAAATTTTTTTAGTTGGACAACGTAAGCTGCATATTAGAGAAACATGAAGTTTAGCAAAACTTTTCAAATTCACATCATTAACGTATAACCAAAACATGGGAATCCACTAAAACTACCTCAAAACCAAGGTCCACAAATGTTTAAGAAGATATTTACACTACTTAAAGTTTTTGATTGGTTTATAATAGCGATTCCGCATGCCGACGGCATAAATCAAATAGCCTAGTAGGTTTCGCGATGAGTATTTTAGTATGCCTAAACATGCCGTCGGACTACCAATTTTGATATGTGGTAGCTACCTGAGTATTCTATGTCCCCCGAAAAATTTCAGATTGTTGGCGATCGCTTTCTATGTCAAAGAATTTTTGTTACTCCATGACCGTGTAAATAAAATTTTCAAAATAAGGGCAGTGTTACTAAAATTTCTTCACACGGTCATGGAGTAACAAAATTTGTTTGCCATAGAAAACGATAACCGAAAAATATGAAATTTTCAGGGAACATAGAATACTCATTTAGCTACCACATATCAAAATTTGATAGTCCGAGGGCATGTTTCGCATACTAAAATGCTCACCAAAACACCTTAGGCGCTTTCTCAGGATTCATGCGGTCGCAGCTTACAAATTTGTCCATAACTTGAGTTATATACCATGAAATTATGTGAAACCAAAGCCAATGGTTAGGTAATCCATAGAGCTATCGTCTCCAACTGGAATTATGTAAAATACTTAATATATAAGGTGCAGCATAATTTTGAGTTGGTCAACGAAAGTGCAGTTTGGAGAAACAATTCACCCAAATCATGGAGCAAACAAATTTATTTGACATAGAAAACAATTACCGAACAATATGAAATTTTCACGGAACGTAGAATACCCATGTAGCTACCACATATAAAAATTTGATAGTCCGACGGCATGTTTTGACACACTAAAATGTCCACCGAAAACATCCAAGGCGGTTTCTCGAATTCATGTTGTCTTCGCTATATAACATGAAATTATGTGAAACCAAAGCCAATGGTTAGGTAACCCATAGGGATATCGTCTCCAACTGGAATTATGTAAAAATACTTAATGTATAAGCTGCAGCAAATATTTAAGTTGGACAACAAAACCGCAGAGCTTAGAAAATGAAATTTACCAAAACCTTTAAGAATCGATTGTATTTACCGTCCTTTGTTCCCCATAGCAACTGGGGATAAAAATTTTTCTTTATGTTCATGTATTTTACAAGTTTCTTTAGCTTTCTGTGTCTATTAGTATTTTCATTATTACCTTTTACGGGTTTGGATACTCCAGTTATAAATGGGTTGCAATTTTGTTTTAATATACAAGAAAGGCAAGATGTTATTTAAAACAACTATCACATATACTTTGATTCATGTTTTTGTTATTATGCCTTTATTTCAATTTACATAAAATTCCAAGATGGAAAGGATTATGAGTTTGGAGCTCCGCTGTCGTTGGACAAACTCATGCATGAAATGCCACAATCTCCGGAGGAATGATTGTTGTAGTTTCTCGTTGTTGTTTCTCGCCTTCATTCTCATGCAAATATGTTTCATTGGATAAAACTTCTACCAATTTGTCTTAACTTTGTTCATTGTGAATTTTTGAAAGGTACTGCGTGGCTGATATAAATATAGGATATGAGGACCTTGTCAACACTCGAAAGTTAGAGAAAATGAAATTTACCAAAACCTTTAGGAATCAATTGTATTTAGTCCCTTGTTCCCCATAGCAAATGGGAATGAAAAAGCACCAAATTTGATGACTTATTAAAGGAAATTATAATAATATTTATTACATAATTTAAATAGAAAAGAAAACAAAAAAAAATGAAAAATATGCATTGTTGAAAGTTACTTTCGAGTAACTCGCCAAACTAAAAATCATGTTTGTCGAGTTACTTGATGAAAAAATGTGATACAAAAGCAAAAATCATAAAATGAATATTTTCGTGAAATAAATTGAATAAGTAATTATAGATTTCACTTAGTATAATTGATTTACGATATTATAAATAAATGTATGAATTTATGTAAAATAGTTTTTCTATATATTTGATATTTTGTGGACTTGTGTATATTATATTTTATGTTTCTCTTTATTGTAAATGTAAAATTTCTATAATATAAAATATATGTATTTAGCATGTAGGTTATAGAGTAACTCGACAAAATTTATTTTCAATTTGTCGAGTTGCTTAAGTAATAAATTGTAAAAGATTGTTTTGTTTTATGATTTAGATTTTATTTTATTTTATAATAGCTATTTTATTATAACATATTATATTAAGTTATAGAATATGAAATATTATTGATATAAAAGAACTGATTATTCATTGTAGAGCATAACTCGACAAAGTTAAAATCGAGTTTCCCGAGTTACTCGATCCAATAATAAAATGCATAATTTTGATTTTTTTAATCTTTTTTTATTGAAATTATTTAATACATTGACTATTTTGTTTAATTTGAATGTTGTAATATTATTATTCGAGGAACGTGTTGACATGAAATTTGGATTTGTTAACTTATTTGATAAATGAAGGACATACATATTTGTATTTAATTGATTATTTATTAGGAGATATCAAAATAAAATATATATCATATAAATTTAATATATATCATAATCAATTAATACAATATATTATATATTCTTTTATTATGACTAATTTATCTAGTAACTTGACAAATCCAAATTTGAGATTCATAAGTTGGTTTAAAAATAACATGAAAAAACTAAAAAATAAAAAAATTTAAGTGTAGTACATAATTTAAATAAAAAAACTAAACTAAAAAATGAACAATATGCATTGTTGAAGTTACTCGATGAACTCGATAAACCCAAAATCAAGTTTGTCGAGTTACTCGATTAAAAATGTGATACGAAATCAATCTATTCAATAGCTCAAGTAGCTCGACAAACTGAAAATCGAGTTGCCGGAGTTACTCGACGAACGAACGAAATTTAAAATTTTTATTATTTTGTTTCCCTTTTTTATTTAAATGATGTCATACATTTAAATAATTTTTTATTCTTATTTAGTGGTGTTATTTTTCAAGAAACTCGTGAGTCTTAAATTTGGATTTGTCGAGTAACTTGATAAATAAAGCATATACAAAATTTTATTTAATGTTTCATTTATTAGAATATAGTAAAATAGAATATATATCATATAAATTTAATATATATCATAATCAATTAATACAATATATTTTATTTTATTTTATTTTAGCAATTAGTATAAAAATATTAGTAACATTATTGGTAAGAATGTTATAATTAATAGTTATAAAAAATAAAATATGTTGTTGATTTTTTTATTGAAAAAAAAATTAGAAATGTA
The DNA here is from genome assembly GCA_023638005.1 of Forsythia suspensa. Classification (NCBI taxonomy): domain Eukaryota; kingdom Viridiplantae; phylum Streptophyta; class Magnoliopsida; order Lamiales; family Oleaceae; genus Forsythia; species Forsythia suspensa. Next base: position 27,702,257 of record CM042674.1, on the reverse strand, counting down.
AAAGCTCACTATAAAAAAAAAAAAAAAAAATTTCATGAACAAGAACTTTTTCGAAAGTTACTATTCACCTCGTAAAAGTTTGATGAGTTGAATAGTAACTCGACAAACTTTTTCGAATTTAAAAAAAAAAAATTTTTTATTTTATGAACAAAGAACTTTTTCGAAAGTACTATTCACTCGAAAAGTTTGTCGAGTTGAATAGTAACTCGACAAACTTTTTTTGAATTTAAAAAAAAAAAAATTTTTCATGAATAGTAATTTTTCGAGTTACTATTCATCTCGAAAAAGTTTGTCGAGTTGAATAGTAACTCGACAAACTTTTTCGAATTTTAAAAAAAAAAAGTTTCATGAACAAGAACTTTTTCGAAAGTTACTATTCATCTTGAAAAGTTTGTCGAGTTGAATAGTAACTCGACAAACTTTTAGAATTTAAAAAAAAAAAAATTTAATTTTAAAAATTTTTGTCGAGTTACTCGACAAATTTTTTTTTTTTTTTTTTTTAACGTCGAGTAACTCGACAAAAGTAAAATTTTTTATTTATTTATTTTTTTTAAAGTCGAGTTACTTGACAAATGTAAAATAATTTTTTTTTTTTTTTTTTTAAAGTCGAGTTACTCGACAAATGTAAATTTTTTTTTTTTTTTTTTTTTTAACGTCGAGTAACTCGACAAAAGTAAAAAAAAAATTTTTTTTTTTTTTTAAAATTCGAGTTACTCGACAAAATTAAAAAAAAAAATTTTTTTTTTTTTTTTTAATTCGAGTAACTCGACAAAAGTTATATATATATATATATATATATATATATATATATATATATATATATATATTTTTTTTAAATTCGATTAACTCGACACAAGTTAAGAAAAAAAAATTTTTTTATAAAAAATTGAGTAACTCGAAAAGTTAAAAAAAATATATATATTTTTTAAAAATTCGAGTAACTCGACAAAAGTTAAAAATATATATATATTTTTTTTATTTTTTTAAAATTCGAGTAACTCGACAAAAGTTAAAAAAAAAAAATATATTTTTTTTTTTATTCGAGTAACTTCGACAACATTTTTAAAAATTTTTTTTTTTTTTTTAAAATTGAGTAACTCGATAAAAATTTTAAAATTTTTTTTTTAAATTGAGTAACTCGATATAATTTAAAAAAAAAAAATTTTTGTTTTTTAAATTCGAGTAACTTGACAAGATTTAAAAAGTCTAGGACTTCATATACATTTTATTTTATTTTGTTGTTATTTGTTTTTTTTTTATTATTATTTAAAGAGGTGGACAAAATAAAATTTGTAACTAAATTTAAAAGTCGTGGATGGCCAAAGCAAATAAAAAGGTTATGAGTAAATTTGTTATAAAATGAAAAGATTGTGGACTAAAAGTGCAAATTACAAAAAAAAAAAAAATTATCGTTTTCCACTTTGTCGAGTTACTCGGCAAAGTGAAAAATTAAAAACATTTTAATTTTCCCACTTTGCCGAGTAACTCGACAAAGTAGGATAAATTGTGGGATTCCCCACTTTGCCTACTCGGCAAAGTGGGGAAATTTTTTTTTTTTGTTTTATATTTGTCATGAAAAGTCCACCTACAAAAAAAAAAAAAAAATCTTAAATAAATACTTTTCCATCAGCACGACATGTGAAAAAAATTTCAAAACTTCATTTAGTCATGGATTAACAAAATTTATTTCACATAGAAAACGATGACCGAAAAATATGAAATTTTCGGGAGCATAGAAGACTCATGTAGCTACCACATATCAAAATTTGACAAACCGATTTCGATCGACTAAAATGATAAATCGAAACATCCTAGTTAGTTTTTCAAATTTATGCTGTCACAGGTTTACAAAATTGTCCATAAATTGAGTTATATAACACGAAATTATGTAAAACCAATGTCAATGGTTAGGTAACTCATAGGGCTATCGTCTCCAACCGGAATTATTTAAAATACTTAATATATAAGGTGCAGAAAATGTTTGAGTTGGACAACGTAAACTGTATCTTAGAAAAACATGAAGTTTAGCAAAACCTTTCAAGTTCACATCATTAACGTGTAACCAAAACATGGGAATCCACTAAAACTACCACAAAACCAAGGTCCAAAAAATTTTAAGAAGATATTTACACTACTTAAAGTTTTTGATTGGTTTATAATAGCGAATCCGTAAGACGCCGACGGCAGATAAATCCGAAAAACAGCCTAGGAGGTTTCGCGATAAGTATTTTTTAGTATGCCTAAACATGCCGCGGACTACTAATTTTGGTATGTGGTAGCTACTGAGTATTCTATGTCCCTTGAAAATTTTGTATTGTTGGTGATTGTTTTCTATGTCAAAATTTTTTTGTTACTTCATGACCGTGTGAATAAAAATTTCAAAATAAGGGCATCCATTACAAAAAATTCTTCACCCGATCATGGAGTAGCAAAAATCTGTTTGACATAGAAAACGATAACCTAAAAAATATGAAATTTTCAGGAAACATAGAATACTCATTTAGCTACCACATATCAAAATTTGATAGTCCGAAGGCATGTTTCGCTTACTAAATGCTCACCAAACACCCTAGGCAGTTTCTCGGATTTATGCGGTCGCAGTTTACAAAATTGTCCATAACTTGAGTTATATACCATGAAATTATGTGAAATCAAAGCCAATGGTTAGGTAACCCATAGAGCTATCGTCTCCAACTGGAATTATGTAAAATACTTAATATATAAGGTGCAGCATATTTTTGAATTGGTCAACAGTAAGTGCAGTTTCGAGAAACAATTCACCCAATCATGCAGCAAAAATATTTATTTGACATAGAAAACGATTACCGAAACAATATAAAATTTTCACAGAACGTAGAATACCCATGTAGCTAACACATATAAAAATTTGATAATCCGACGGCATGTTTTGACATACTAAAATGCTCACCGAAACATCACAGGCAGTTTCTCGGATTCATGCTATCGCACTTTACAAAATTGTCCATAACTTGAGTTATATAACATGAAATCATGTGAAACCAAAGCCAATGATTAGGTAACCCATAGAGCTATCGTCTCCAACTGGAATTATGTAAAAATACTTAATATATAAGGTGCAACATATTTTTTGAGTTGGTGAACAGAAAAGACAATTTAGAGAAACAATTCACCCGGTCATGGAGTAAAAAAATTTATTTGACATAGAAAACGATCACCAAACAATATGAAATTTTCAAGAAACGTAGAATACCCATGTAGCTACCACATATAAAAATTTTATAGTCCGACGGCATGTTTCGTATACTAAAATCATCACCAAAACATCTAAGTCGGGCTCGGATTCATACTGTCGCAGCTTTACAAAAATATCCATACCTTGAGTTATACAACATGAAATTATGCGAAACCAAATCCATTGGTTAGGTAACCCATAGGGATATCGTCTTCAACTGGAATTATGTCAAAATACTTAATGTATAAAGTGCAGCTAATATTTATGTTGGACAAAAAAAACTGCAGTTTAGAAAAATGAAATTTAGCAAAACCTTTAAGAATCGATTGTATTTCGTCATTTATTCTCCACAAAGAATCGGGGATAAAAAGCACCAAATTTGATGACTTATTAAGGAAAAATGAATATATATTGACTATAATATATAAGAAGTCAATAATTATGGCTAAAAGACACTAATATATGTATATTAAAACAAATAAAAGAAAAGAAAAGATGAAGAAGTCAAAAATGCGGCCAAAGATATTAATTTAATATACAAAAGTGTCAAAAGATTAGGACAAAATGGTGAGATTTGGACAAAATTAAGACTAATACAACATCAAAACGACGTCGCGTTGGTTGAATGGTGAATAAGAAAGCAGTAGCCATGTACACTTATATTATATATATATATATAAAATATGAGTTAGGGACACCTAAATTAATATGAATTTTTAAAATTTATTCAAATATGAGTTGAGAACATCTCTTTAGTTGGTATAGAATGTGCCAGACGATTCAACATTGTCATCTCTAAGCATTCGATCTATTTTACTTGAACAAATATAGAAATTGGACAACTTAAAACGCATACTTATGCAATAGGTGTTTGAGTGTGTGTTATTTTATTTCTTTTTTTAAATTATGAAAACAAAAGTAAAATTGTCTTTTCATAAAAAGTTGACATGTTGCTCGAAAATTAGACAAATACCTCCAAGAAACACCACATCTACAACTAAAGTGAGATGTAACTATCAACAACACCGCTTTCTCCGTCCTTGCCCACTGTGGACGTGGCATGCTAGGTCACCATTTTAATCCACCTGGACAAATTTCCACGTCATACCAACATACCCATCCTAACCCCATAACCCTATACCACTCATAACAATCAGCCGAACACTCGTGGAGCAAAATCCCCTCCTTTCACTAGAGCATTCACGTGGAGCCAATCACTGGAGCAACTCGAGTATGCTGGAACCTCCACTGCTATTGATTGTTACTCTTTTTCTCACGCTATCTCTCCCTGATTTCGCCACAGTTGGTGTTCTAAATCGAAACCCACCATTTGGCTAAAATTCCACCGCTGCCTGCCACCGACCCACCACTACACAGTAGTCGGACCACCACGAGCCGAAATGGTATTAGTTGTTTCAACGTAAAACGGTGCTGCTAAATCACCAAAGGTAGTCTCGTGGGAGCAAGCATATTGCCCCCGACCCTCCGCTGCACAGTAGCCAGATTTCAGCACAATTGGTGCTCGATTTCAGGCACATTTGGTGCCCTAAATCTTCAAGCATTTTGATGCCGCCCCACTACTACACAGTACCTAGACTACCACGAACCTACTCGGAAGTAATTTTCAATTTTATGTTGCAAGGTTGTCAAGTTTTTAGTTATGGGACAATTGCACATGGAATGTGAGATTCAGAACTTGTATTGTAAAATGTTGAATGAAATTCAAAATTTTATTAATAATGTTTCATTATTTGATGGCTTAATTTATATTAAAATGTTAATTTATTAAGTAAATTGTCTTTCAATATTTGATGGCTAAATTTATATTGATATTGTTGAAATTTGATTAATTTTTCGTATCGAATAAGATAGAATCAGAAAGTGCATAACGTATTTATTCCTCAAGTTTCAATTTGTCGAATCTCCATAGTAGGGCAGGAGTTTAAATCACATGAGGCGGGGTACAATTTTTACAATAATTATGCTCGCGAAACGGGATTTAATGTACGATTAGCAAACAGTAAAAAAAATAAGGACACTAATGAAACATATTGGAAATTGGTTGTCTACTCGAATGAAGGAAAAAATGATGACACATACCAACAGAAACATAACGATGCGGTGCGGCGTGTTGGAGAACGAAATCGTGGACAAACAAGACTTGGATGTGGTGCTAGATTATCAGTGGTCAAGCAACAAACCGGGGACATGTGGATTGTAAACAAATTGGTAGAGGAACACAATCATGCTCTTACTATCCCTAGTCAGGTACATTTGTTAAGATATCACCGGTCTGTCTCGGCTACAAAGAAAGCTTTAACACAACAATTTGCAGAAGCCAACATACCCACATTTCAACAATCACGTCTTATGGAGATAGATTCCGGCAGTCCATCATTGATTGGGTGTGGAGAGAGATATGATAAACCATGAACGTAATATGTGGGAAGAGCAAATGGGGCACAATGCAGAAACACTAATTGAGCATTTTACATTAGAGAAAGAGAAAAGTCCAAACTTCTATTTTGATTACTGGCTTCACGAGGAAAATAAGTTGCTTCGATGTTTTTGGGCTAATGCCGAATCGAGAAGGTCACGTGGTTGTTTTGGTAATGTCGTGGTGTTTGACACAACTTATAACACAAACAGTTACTCTATGATTTTTACCCCCTTCGTAGGAGTAAATCACCACGGTCAGACTATTCTTTTTGCTTGCGATTTAATGAGTAATGAGTCGACAAAATCCTTTATGTGGTTATTCACGAAGTTCATATAATCCATGTCCAACCAAGCGCCCTCATTGCTTATAACTTATTAAGATGTCGCAACTGCGAAGGCCATATCAATAGTAATGCCCGTGACATTCCATCGATTCTGCATATGGCATATATTAAACAAGTTTTCAGAAAAGATTAATGCAATGTTGTACAATGAGCAATATCATAGGTTATTGCATATCATTAAAGATTCAGGGACGATTGAGAAATTCGATCAACGGTGGAATGAAGCAATGGAATCCATGAACTTACATTGTAATGAATGGCTACGTACCATGTATGACCTCCAGGGCCGATGGATGCCTAAGTTAATCACATATTCAGTACTAGAATGTCTAGTAGCCAACGATCCAAGAGTGGCCAATCATTCTTCAAGAAGTATGTCAACATAAAAAATTCACTTATGAGATTTATTACAAGGTTCAATAGGCCATTAACTCATTAGCGGCATGAAGAGTTAGTATGAAACCATGTCGATCTTAACGAACAGCCACGGATAACTTCAATGATTATGATGGAAGAGCAGATGGTTCATATATACAAAAGAAGTTATTTCTATTGTTCTAGAAGGAGATTGGCCAAAGTAATTTATACATTTGTTCCAAGAAAACCTGTTGTGATGTCTTCAAAAAGTATAGCGTACATCGATTTGAATCGGGCAAGAATTTTCATCGCCAACGTGATATTACGTATTAAACCAAAACTGACTACATATCATGCTGTTGTCGAACTTTTGATTTTGAAAGCTATCCGTGTTGACATATGGTTTGCTTTTTCAAGAAAAAAAAGTCCTTCTATTGCCAGAAAAATATATACTTTGCCGCTGGACGAAGAATGCCAAAGTTGGCATTTTATATGACACCAATGCAAGTTTTGGCATGGAAGATAGAACTAACACATCATTAATGGCACGACATGGATCTAACAAATCATTAATTAATCATTATGATAACCACTGCAGTACGAACATCATTAGAATTGCGATACAAGAAAAATTTACAATATCTGTGCATATTATTCTCATATTCATATCACGTCGAATTGCACTTATAGTGTCATCCATCTTGTCCATTTTCTCAAGTAACGTCACCACATTACAATTCAAATCTATCAAAACTCTTGTTGGAATTTCACGTCCTTCATCATGGCATGCAAAATTGGATTCAACCTCATCAACTAATGTGAACTCTCCACACAATACATCATCCTGCAACAAAAAATATACATCAAATCAATTAAATTTACATACTCCTAAATGCACATATTGCAACAAATGGAACTAACTTTGAAATTATGACATCTCCAATACCAACGACGATGATTCCTTTCTGAGTGCGAAGTGTGAATCTTCATATACACACCACATCTACATCTTACTCGTGATTGCACATCATTTCTACTAGATGAAGACATTGTTTCTTATCTATTTGTTTATCAAAATTTTCACCAAAACCACATGAATACCAATATCACATTTACAACACAAAATCCATTGCAAATTTAATGATTTCGGAGCCTCAGATCATGTTTCAAACTAGATACATACGGCACCGCCATGACTGCAAAGCACCGATTGCATTTGTAATAGAGATTACAAGAACCTCATCACTCATGCCGTCCGGGTTGCCGAGCCAAGCTACGGATCAGATTAATTCATAGCTGAATTACCACAATCATATACATTCATAATCAAAGATCATCATAGCCTATTATGACATAACAACACCGTTCTCCTGCCCATAGGTAAGCAAATCAACACACTCCTATCTCACTCTCCCCGCCATAACTATTCCACAAATCATTCAAAACAGCATTATGCCAATTGTATTTCACAAATCATCGGCCAAGAGGGAAATGAGAACACAATATCAGCCTAATATTTTCACAATCAACACCGAAGAATAGGGATTAAAACATGGATCACAGAATCAGAAATTAATTATCATCATTAATAAATAATCAAATTTTAGATAATAGGAACCCATAAATTAATATAACATATCATTAATGCAATTGGCTAAAATTTCAGAAATCAGGAACCCATTACGAGAATGCTCAAATGAAATCATCTTCAATTCAAATCAGTAATGCAATTTTTTCAAATCACTGGACAGGAAGAAGATGGGAAACAAAAAACAGTGTTTTCCAATCTCTCTCCACCCTCAGTTGTTAATTTTTAAGAAGAAATACCATCGGCCAATAAGATTGTATTTTTCAAATTGAGCTCGTAATTTGTTTTTCAAATTTCCAAGAACGGTGTCAATTTCAGTAAAAATGATGCTCATACCGTTCTGGATCATGGTGGTCCGACTAATGTGTAGTGGTGGGTCGGCGGTAGACAGTGGTGGAATTTTAGCCACATTGTGGTTTTTGATTTCGGGCACCAACTGTGGCGAAATCGGGAAGAGATAGAGCGTGGTGAAAGAATAACGATCAATAGCAGTGGTGGTTCTAGCGTATACGAGTTTTTTCGACGATTGGCTCCACGTGAATGCTCCGACAAAAGGTGGCGATTTTGGGGTACCCAAATCGTCGAATAGAAAGAGAGAGTGTTGGGCTGATTGTTATGAATGGGATGAGGGTATGGGGTTGGGATGTGTATGTTAGTATGATGTGGAAATTTGTCCAAGTGGATTAAAATGGTGACCCAGCACGCCATGTCCACAGCTGGGCAAGCTAATTCTTTCCCACTATAGGAAGGAGAACGGTGATGTTACTATCAATGTTATAAAAATCGGATTGGGCATTGATCCTAAATGGGTCAAAGATAAAATGGTTGAATCGATAATTTAAAAAGTAAAATATGAAATTGGCATGAATTACCCTATTTTGTAGTGAATTGGATAGTTTTAGTGCTTGTTTGATGGAGTTTAAAAGTAATTTTTTTAAAAGATTTTGATAAAAGTTAATAAAATGTGTGGTTGAAAAATTGATCTAGAGAATGTTAATTAGTTTCAAAATCCATTTCGTTGTCCATAATAAAGATAAGCCAACAATAGTCTTTTTTGATTGACACTGCAGTGGCTCTTTGATTGGATATTGGTGCAACATTATCGATTAATAAAGACTAATTCCATACCTTACAAATTATCAAATGTCTTTCCAGTAAAATTTGTAGATCCTATGAAATATGTGGTTGAAAATGAGTTTAAAATAAACTATACTAAATCTTTTGTTAAATATCCGTCGATTCACAACAAAATATGCTCATTCTTAACTTATTTTCGTAAGTCTCATTCGATTTTAGTATACAACTAGACTGGCTCTCGATTATCTTGATTCAATTGGCCATCTCAATTTTTGCATTGTTTGATTTTGTTAAAAAAATTGTAAAAATGTCAAAGTCAACAATTAATTTTAACTACATATTTTATAGAACCTACAACTTTTATCAATTTTTTGACTATACATTTCATCAACTTTAATAAAAATATACCAAAAATATAATTTGTAGTAATATCAAATAGGCACTTTGACAACAATGATTATGATGCTCAATTTTAAAAGTTAGAGATTAGTTCATATTTGGTAGTGTTAAAATTATATTTTAAGTGCTTATAGATTGTGCTATAAACACTATTATAAAAAAGTCCACCTTAAACTTCACCTATGTGCAGGCCTTAGGCGTGAGGCTCAACCTTCACACCTCACACTCACACCTCGACCTCGCCCGCCTGCGCCCGCCTGCCTCTGCCCCCCCCCGCCCCGGTCCCGGTCCTCGTCCTCGTCCCCGTTGTACCATTATCTCACTTCTTTTGCGCCAGTAAAGTTTCTTCAAAACTCGACTCATCTTTCTACACTTTTTAAACAATAAATATATAAATTGTGTGAATAATAGACATATAGTAAATTATGAGTTTTATAAAATCTGAAGATAATTTATTCAGATTGTTCGGTATAGATTTTTTTTTCCAAAAAATGGGTTTTTTTTGCACATTTTTTGACTTTTTAAAATTTTTTATTGTGTAAAAAATAGGCAAAAAATAATTTTTTTTAGAGAAAAAATCGAGCCAAAGATGCCCTCAATTTAATTATTTTAAATTATAATTTAAGGCTAATTATTGTATATTATAGAGAAATGGACATCCAATTATAGTGGATCCGTATATTCCTCGGGAATTAAGCATCTAACTGTCAATCATCCACCTGGTGTCTGACGTGTCAAGGAGTTGTCTAAATCTTAACCGTTCAATCTCCTTTCTTTTAATCCAACCGTTCAGATCGCCCAAAATCGTACGTCAAGAATAAGAAAGAACGTGCGAAACTCAAAACGGCTTCTGGCGCGCAGGTGCCAGAACACGTCGGATTTCTCCAACTTTTAACCAATAAGAATTGTTCACGTATACCTTTGTTCCTTGTCTTTATCGTCCTGAATAACTACTCGCTCCAACTTGAAGGCAAATACAACTCCTAGTCCGAAGAAAACTTCAATTCTCGACAACTCCTATAAAGCAAAATATTCATTAAAGCGCAAAGAAATTCAAAGTTTAGAAAAACAAACCAGCGACAATGGAGGTTTCAAGATTGGTATTGGGTCAATCTTGTTGTTTTTCTGGTGCTGGATTGGATGTTCATGCCCCAGGATCTCATTACTCTGCTTCATCTTCTTCTTTGTCAATTCCGGGTCATGGAAACTCTGGGTTTTCTTTGAGACCCAGCAAGAATTGTGGGTTTTCTGATACGGGTCACTTGGAGTATTACAATTACAATAATAAGTCTTCGGGGATTATAAGGTGTGGAAAGAAGGAAAATATTAAGGAAAAGGAGACAAAGAAGATTAAAAACAAGCTGAAATTGCTCAAGGGGTTGTCGAAGGATTTGTCTATGTTTTCTACCATGGGTTTTCGATTGAACTCCGATGAAGTTAAAGGCAACACGATTACGGTATGCATTAAATATAATCATGAATTTTTTAGAATTTTTTTTCTCACATGGGTTTTGATTGCATGTTGGAATCAATTGATTAATCATCTCGGATTGCATGATCGAAGTTAATTCTATGATCATGCTTGATTTTGGAGTTTGGATTTAAAACAAAATAATAGATATTCAATAGTTAATTATTTGATTTTGTGACCTGGTGTTCATCAAGATTTTGATTAACAAATCCTGTTTATTAACCGTTATAGTAGGTAGTTAAACTGATTATTTCTCTGTGTTTGTTTTGAAGTATTTAATTTATGTTAATTTTTATGGCTAGTTGAATCTCTTTAAATTTTTAAAGGATTTTATTTTAAGTTGTTCTGATTGATTTAATTTCTTTTGGTAACTGTAAAGAAGAATAAATTCCATGGGTTAATTGTTCGATAGTGCAATACTTTAGAACATTGTGTTGACATTACTCTGTTTATACGGTGTTCAGGACGCGACCGAGTTATTGCTGGAACAGCTGAAGAAACTAAGGGCAGAGGAGAAGGAATTGAAGATGAAAAGGAAAGAAGAACAAGCTAAACTAAAAGCTGCCCTGAAGCAAAGCCGGCTCGAATGTGAATCATCTTCAAGTTCTTCCGAATCAAGTGATAGTGAATGCGGAGAGGTGGTTGACATGAACAGCCTTAGACACGTGCAGGCAATCCCAGATACTTTGCAACCAGTGGAGGAGGAAGTAGCATCACCCCCTCCTAGCAGGTCCACCCAGGAGGAGGGGATGGAAACTGAGTTACAATCGAGCATTTTGGAATCAGCGCCAGCCGATCTGAGCTCCCTAATCACGGAGGAGAAAATTGGCGGTGTGAGGGACGTTGAATCTTGTGGATCATGCAATTCGGTTCAAGAATGCTGTTCTAGGACAGATAGCTTAGGTAGAGACATAAATAATGTTAGTTACAGTGATGGGAATAGTGTGGTTAAAGTAGCATCTGCAAAGAAAATCGAGGTGTGCATGGGTGGAAAATGCAAGAAATCAGGGGCTGCAGCATTATTACAGGAATTTCAAAGGATGGTCGGGATTGAAGTTGGAGTTTCTGGCTGCAAATGCATGGGCAAGTGCAGAGATGGCCCTAATGTACGGGTTCACAATAACTTGGAAGGAATTCAAGCTGGTGGTGTTGATGTTTCTGTTAGGAGTCCGAACAATCCTTTGTTCATTGGTGTCGGTCTAGATGATGTTGATTTAATCGTTGCCAATATGTTAGGTGAGAACCAGCAGAATGAATTCGGCGGTGCTGCTGCTGCTGCTGCAGCATCTTAACCTCGATAATTTGGAAAAGAAAGTGTGTGTGTGTGTGTGTGAGTGAGTGTATGCAGTTAGATTCAGTTAGGTTCGTGTTGGTTCTTGATTACCTAGAAGTTGTGCGCATTTTATGTTTCTGTTAGGAGTCCGAACAATCCTCTGTTCATTGGTGTCGGTGGAGAGGATGTTGATTTAATGGTTGCCAATATGTTAGGTGAGAACCAGCAGAATGAATTCGGTTCCTGCTGCTGCTGCTGCTGCTGCATCTTAATCTCGATAATTTTGAGAAGAAAGTGTGTGTGTGTGTGTAGTTAGATTCATGTTGGTTCTTGATTACCTAGAAGTTTTCTACATTGTCACAAGTACATGTAAAAACATTTGTACTTTTTCGCATTTAAGGTAGTGATTTCATTTTATTTCTGATCAAATCTTGCTTTATTAATATTGCAGCCATCTAGATTTTGTGGATAACATGTTAGAGATGTATTCATACATAAATTTAAACCTTTTTTTCAGTCTTTTAAGAATGAACATGGAAAATAAAACACATTGGTTTATAAGCATGTCGATTCAACTGCCTTGCAGCAAAAATATTCAAGCAAAACACCCTACAATAAAAGTGAAAAATGAAAAATACGTTCTTCTGCATAAATAGGAGAAAATGCAGCCATTAATTTCAAACCCGGCCATATTGTTTGTAAGTTGTAATAGTTATTTTTGGTATGATTCCATTCTCTACAATTTTCACTCAGATTAAATTCAAAAATCAGAAGTGAGGAGAACCCAAGAATTTGAGATTCACTTCTCCTTCTCCTCAAACATCCAACCAAAAAAATCTGAATATTTTTTACATCTATGCTCCGTATTCGATTATTATTCAGGTGATTTTTAAAATTTTAAAATTGACTTTGTTTTTTCAATATGAATTAGGAAACTTTTTGGATAGATATTTATTGTAGAATCAGCAGAAAATGAGCACGATTCGATAATTGTAAGTAAGAGTTGAAGAAACAATACTCATACACGACTTTAAACTCAATCAAAGAAGATGCATTCTAGGTATTTGTGAAAATGTACCAACCTATTTTTTGTTTGGAATGTTAATTAAAGTTATGCATTAAAAAGTGACATACTATGATTTTTTAATTAAAATGTCATTGACACATTGTGTAATTTAACTTTTTTTAATAAAACATTTTTGCTTAAGCTTATAATGAGGTTATAAGAAACTTTTAAGTGATATTTTGATCTTACTCTGCCTTTTTAATGTATTGCTTTTTTATAAAAGTGTGGATAATCCAACAACTTGACTTCATATTTATCTATGTTGGATTTCAATTTTTGGTCAAAGGTGGTGAGTAGCGGTACGGCTACGGTAGTCACAATTTTGGGCACTACAAATGTGTGTAAGTCAATCAGAGAAGATGCTCACAATGTATTTGTAAAAATGTATGAGTCAATTTTTAGTTTGCCAAATGTTCATACTTGTGAAAATTATAAGAGCTAGAAATTAACATGATGTGTCACTTCTTAATTAAAAGTCACAGACCGTATAATTAGATTTTTTTTCTTAATAGAACATCTTTAACTAAACTTACAACATGCTTACAAAAATATCTTAATCTAATATTCAGCTAAACTTTAATTTTTTGTTGTGTTAGAAAGGGATTAAGGTTTCGCATTAGAAAGTGATATGCCTTATCACTTTTTAATTAAAAAGTCACACACTATAATTTGAGTTTTTCTAATACAACATATTTGGGTAATTGATTATAAGAACTTCACACACTATCTCGATGACTATTTTTTTAACATTACATTCATTCATTTTGTTTGTCTCAATTGTCGAACTTGAATGACTCGACTCTTTTATCTGACTTCAACTTCTCACTACATTTTTGGTAAATAACATCGATTGAATGAAGAAATCCAACTAGTCGAACTAATTTAACACCACTTGTCATTGACTAAATTTACAATGTGCTTATAAAATCTTTTAAACTAATATTTAGGACCTATTTGATAGATATTATAAACCAATTTTAATTTATTTGAATTGAAATTATTGACTTTTCAAACCATTTCTAACATGAAATGACAAAATTATCATTTCTACTTTGACATAACATTTTGTTGATTAAAGACAATTTATCATTTCATGTTAAAAATAGTTTGAAAAGTCAAAACTTTCAACTCAAATAAACCAATTTTGATTTATAAACTCTATCAAATGAGTTCTTAGTTCCTACTTCTATTTTTAATTTCGATATATATTAATTAAAATTCTATGCTATAAAGTGTATCACTTTTTAATTAAAAAGCCAATTAACTTCATTTATTAAAAAGTCACATGCTATGTAACATATTCACGAAAAAGTTACATACGCATTTTCAACTAATTAAAATTTTAAGTGTATTTTTCAAATTTTTTAATAAATTTTTGTATTGGGCCTAATTTGCCCATAAAAAAATAGTAGGAAAAATTGGTTTGGCCCTACTTGGTCCAGGATGTGGCTAAGGCCCGTGCCAGGAGTAATTTAGGCATTCCAGATCCCTCAAAAAACTTGCTCTAAAATTAATGTTGACAAGAACACAAACAATGCCCGGTTTACACCGTTTTAACTTTTAAAGATTTCTAAGTGCACATTACTAAATTGCGTAAGGAGACAGAGAAAAGTAAGAAATGTCTGTTTGAGAAAAATGCCAAGAACTATACACCTAAAGCTGAACTCCATACAGGTCACAGTTTTGAAGGCATAGTGTCTCAGGCAACTTGTGTACATACTCTGTATCGAGTAAGATTTGACTCCATGTAAAGAATGCTCTAACTAATAATTTTCACGAATCATTCTGGTAACTAAATGCTACAAAGAATCAGGTCCCGACCACATTCCATATGATGCACCATCTGCACTAACGAAAAGTGCATTGAATTCTGGTTACTGCCCATACAGAATTCAGGGGTACTACTTCGATGGGAAAACGGCTAGTTTCCCTTCTCATGCCAATGAGCACACCTTGTCTGGAATACAACAATTCAAACTATTTGTTAATATGTGTAAAGTTGGGCTATCCTGTACATAATGGATATCATTATTGATAAATCTAAAACCATCACAATCACATGACAGTATATTTGGTTTAAATCAATGCCTTCCGTTTTCATATTTATTCCAGTGGCTAGGTTAAACAATGGGGGATAACCATTTACTTAAACTAAGGCTGCTCTATTTTACTTTTTTGAACCCATTTTCATTTTTGCTGTTCTGTTTCCTATTTTCTTCCTCCTCCCACCCCTGCCCCAAAGAAAACAATAGGAGAAAAAATACCCACCTCCCAAAGAAAAATATAATAGAAAAACTAATCCAAGACGTGATGCATATCACAAAGTAGATACTGGGAAATAGCATAGGATACAAACTGTTGAAACAATGTGGTAAACATGTATTTACCTTGGCCAGAGTAACTACAGCACAGACGACTGTCATCTATATAAGTTGCTTGAATACCCATCATCCATGACCCCACTGATACATCCTCATGAGCATAAGCCTTTAAAGATACACTGCATGAAGGCAGCATGAAACAACATTAAAGATTCGCAACATCCAGACTTCTAATGAAGACACAAGAATCTCTACTCTGTTTGGTTTATCGTAATAGGGCTCGAGCTTTGATCCAAACACAACTTTGATAATAATCTTGCTCCCAAAACATTGTCATACAATTTTAAAGATGGTTATAAAATCATGTTACAGCAATATTCATCATATGTCTGCCAAGAAAGACCCGTAAGCAGTGGTGGAGCCAGAATTTAATGCTTGGGGGTCCTCAAACAATGGTGGGTCGTGAGGTTTCTCGGGGTTCGGGGCAGGCGCCCCGATTTTTTTTTTTTTTAAACCACGATTATCGAAAGTTAATTTTTATGAGAATCTAATATTTTTTATGTCATAATCTTTAAGAAGTTTATAAGAAAATATTGAATACAATCGATTCATGCAGCTTAGACGATTCGATACTCACTCCGTGTTTGTTCCGATTGCTTGAAAAGAGTAACTTCAATACTTTCTTCTTGATTATTGAATGATTCCAATTTAATCCGAAAGTTAGATTGGACTTTATTTGTTTAGTTCATTTATTGTTAGATTTGGACTTTACTATTTTTTGTTTTGGTTGATTATTAGGAAGAATAAGTGATCTTAAAAGCATGTTTGATTCTATTATTTTAGAAAAAAATAGATTTTTCCTAAACAAATTTTGGCCCACATTCTATTCAATAAATTTGTAATTTCAATTTTACCCTTCTTGTGTGTATCTAATTATTAAATAGAGAATCAAACACAATATTTTAAAAAAAAAAAAAAAAAATTTAAATTTTTTTTTTTTTTTTTCAGAAAGTTGGGGGGTCCTGGTCCCCAGGACCCCCCCCACCTCCGCCCATACCCGTAAGCATTACAAACATTTAAGTACCACAGGCAGTCCAAAACCTGTATACTAGCCAGATGGATTTAACATGCTTAAAGATCTTTTGACAATCAAAACTATGATTCCAACTTAGTCCCAGATAACAAACCTGTTTATGTCAATATATCGAGCCAAATTCTTTGACAGTATAAACATAGCACCAGCTGCGTGGCGAAAGTACCTGAAAGAAATCTTGATGTCACTTATATAAATTGGAACAAAATTAGGATTGATGATACTCCAAATATTGGTTCCGCCCCCAACCACCCCTCCAAAAAAAAAAAAAAAACCGAATAACTTTGAATACAGAGTCGTCTTAAACTGAATCCAATAGGTGTAGGTGCCAATAATTTGAGAAATGTGTGTTTGAGTATGTTTTCAAAACAAATCCTCAACCATTAAAAGAACTTTACACAAGATCCTTATCACTTATAAACAAATGCAAATTCTGATCTGAATACCCCATACTTTCTCTAATATTGGTTTACTTACGATTTCTGATCACCAAATTTCCACCATTCAGGCTCGTACCACAGTTTTCCCCTGAAAGTTAAACAATATTTAGATATTTAATATTGGAAGTGAAAGATATTAATTTGTATACATAGTTTTTCAAATGTAAAAATATGCAACTTCAAGTTGTTTAGATAATATGTAGCATGGATCACAAATAATGCATGCAAATAGAATACTGCATAATAACACTAAAATAACAGTTCGGATGTAGTTCTGTAACAAAACCAAATTTCTTCTACATGTAAAAAAAGTAGCACAAAATAAATACAACAGAAGACCTCAAAGCACTGAGAAAGGATGTGGCCAAGACTAAATCACAACCCTTCTGCAGATATCAAAAGGAATGACACCAAATAGACATAGGAACAGAATATCAGTATTATATTTTTCATCATAGTAATAGCATACAATTAATACTTTTTGATGCCATGGTACGAATTTCACCATGCGGAATTCCAAGATGGCTGCTAAAATGATCTACAGATTTTCATTAACCAAAAATAATTCACACAATTTTATGACGGCTACCAACTGGAGCAAAAAGAAATCAGGGATGTGTCAAGTGAAGCAGGATGGGAAGGAGTAGTGTGGTGTGAGGACCAATAACAGCACAGAAATTAACAATAACTACTACATGCCTACATTACTTGTAGACAAGGGGAAAACAATTGCTGACTTGTTCAAGTGCCACTGGTAGTCTAACCAGCTCTAGCTACGTAGAAATAGACAATGTAAAGTAAAATTGAGTCAAATCAAAATTATTTGTATTACTCTTCAGCAACTACTTCCCCTGACTTCATGCATCCAATATAAGCACCATCTTGACCACGTCGACTCTGGAGAAGTTCAATCAATGCATCTGCCAAGAGAATAGAGCATGTATGAGTATATGCTATGAAGCTGTACTGTGATTACTGTCCCACATTAACGTGAAATGTACAATCAGTCACAAGGATAAATACTTTTAGAAGCATGAAGCGAAGATACACAACAAGCAGACATGTTTTAGAAAAAATATAAATTGTCAGCATTTACCAAAGTTAAGATCAATATTGTCATCAACTTTCACATAGAACTCTGCATCCCAAGTCTGGACTGCTTTGCTGAAGAAGAATTTTGCTTTCTTGGGCAATTCCTCTTGAGCCTCCTCATGACCATCCTAATTAAATAATAATGCACTTGTTCAGATTTTATAATTTGCATGAAAGTAGACGTTTTTCATTTTAAATTCCCAATAATTGAAGGAAACCCAATACTAAAGAAGAAAAATCAGAAAAAGATAAATGACGAGAAAACCTGTTACTAGAGACAGAGAGTTTTAAGACTCCTATTAGATGAAAAAGGATTTGTGAATCAATTTAAGCCAAACAAAGATTAACAACTTACAAGAATCAAAAAATCCTTTGTCACGTGATTTTCCTCATCGATATTGTGGTCCAAGCTGTCACCGCGGTTAGGACTGCAAAATACAAGCAACTGACTGATGTTGCAATTTGTTCAGTTGATAAATTTAGCTAACCTCATAAGTCATAACACATAGATAGTGCAGAAGAAGGACAAGGAAAAAAAGTGTATAAAGCAGTCTTAATTAGGAAGCAAAGTTTCTAAGTGAGTGGGAAAACCTCCGACCAATCACAAATCGTACAATGATTCCTCTTTCTTCAAGTTTCTGTAAAGTATCACCTGAAAGCAGCAAGAAGTGTGAGCTCCTCAATAGTAAAATCAAGTTTACAATCTTCTAGCTACAATCACATTTAAAGATATACATGCAAGCAGTCTCCACATTAAAGGCGTACTAATTTAGAAGACAAACAGCACACTGAAGCCACATAGTTTTGTTTTTACTATTAACAGTAATCTATGAGAAAAGGGCAATAAAATGAAAATCATTCTATATAACTCATTTTACACTGGGATCTGCACTGGATTTAGTTTTCCCTGTGTGTGTGAGGGGGAAGGTGGAGGTGGGGGGGTGGAGGTGTACATACACATTAAGTAAGACAGCTCACCCTCCATTTTCCTGGCAATGAACAAGGTAACAGACCATTATCATTTGAATCTTGTTCACATTTATTAATGCTGGTGTGGGTTGGACGTATATGTTAAAATAGACTTTAATGACAACAAAAGTGGGAAAAATATGAATAAGAAGGTTCAAAGAAGAACAAGATGCAACAAATCTCAGTTCCATCTATGAAAAAAATTAAATGTCACAGTTACATCAGGTCTTTGTACAGAAGAAAGATAGAGCTGATAATTATGACTACATGCAATTTTATCGAATAACAAATCCAATATTATAAGCTGTATGAACACTCATTTATAATCAATGCAGTATCAGCTTAAAGAACACTAAAATCATAATCTAAGGATCACATGCAGAAATCTGGATTTATACTGACCTTTTGATGTCATAGATCCTCTGAAACTATTGCGCCGCAACCGACTCCCAAAACCACTGTAAACTCCAATAACAGCAAGCATTTTTTTACCAGAAGAGGAACCACTTTGCTGCACTTGGCTCTTAAGGTAACCTTGACTCTTCGCCAGTGTTAATTCCATTTCAGCTTCAACAATTCTCCTTTCCATATCCCTAAAAAGGTTCACCATAACTAAGCCTCAGTGCATCTTAAATAGTGAAACCTTACCAATTGCATAAGCATATTTAATAATCATGTAAAGTAAATTGGAGCCATAAGCCATTAGGAAATATACTTGCATCCTAGGACCATTAGTTTGTCGTCCACTGTAAGCACCTTCGGCCGCTGCCAATAAAAGAGCAGAGAAAATAGTTCATTAGTATTTACTTATTCACGTGTTCTCTCTCTCTCTCTCTCTCTCTCTCTCTGTCTGTGTGTGTGTGTGTGTGTGTGCGGGGGGGGGGGGGGGGTCCCTAGTCCTGTGTTTCACACATCATTAATTGATTTGGTAATAAAAAGAAAAACACAAAATTCAATATCGGATCTTTTGGGCAACCAAATTCACAATATAAAGAGTGAGACCGGAACAGTTGAATTGAAAATGATTTTGGTGTTTGAAAGATCAAATAACTCATTTTTTGTCTCATTCCAAACATCTGGGCATGTCCAAGTGGATCTTACTTGTTCATTCAACTTCGTCTAGGACCAATTCCATTGTTCAACCACTAAATAGCACGCCTTTATTAAATTACTTCATTTAGCATTGCTTGGTCTACTTTTCACAAAGCACAATTATCTGCTATAAAAGTGCTAAAACTATCTCAATCTATTAATTGTATCTACAGTATTTGCTATATAACACACTTCATAAAAGATTTTCTTCTAGAACCATTGCTTATTTCCCTCTCTCCTCATATCCGTCTTCCTCCTGTTTTGTATCACGAAACTAAAATCACATATCCATATTAGTCTATGCATAGCTGGACAATACTCAAAGAACAGAACACGAAAATCCACTATTTTCTAATTCGGAACAGGGGTGGGTTCTCATTTTAGCCTCATTTACCATCTCATATCACACAATTAAAGGGTTAGATAGAAAGTCATCAAGCTCGTTCAGTCATTCACCAATTTATACACTAAAAAACTCTTCTTTGCAGTTAGCATTATTTGTTCCCATGTGGAAAACCTTCAACGGAAATGGTGATCATATCCATTTTCAATTTTTTCCTCAGATATCTTTTTCCTTTTTTTCCCCCTTTTAGTTTACCCTGTGCATTTCCCACATTTCCTCAGAAACCAAATAGAAACAAAAGAAAAGGAAGCAAATTAAAGCATCACGAAATTCAAACCTGCAAGGCATTCTTCCTCAGTAAATTAGACAATAGCATTCTGTTCTCCGCATCTTGCCACAACCTAATAGAACATACAAAAAGACAGATCCCGAACAAAAATTGAAATTTTCTCACTAATCAAAATCCATCATTTCACAAACACAGATATATACCACAATTTGTCCCAAATAATAATAATAATAATAATAATAACACGGACCGTCCGGCAACGTAGAGCCAGGCGAGGCAAGAGAGGAAGGCCATGAGGAGAGAGGTTTTGGAAGTTCTCTGAGAATTCTTCGATTTCGATCGCCTCTCCGATTTCGACGACGACGTCGCTGTCAACGGTAAGCTGCTCTCCATTATTTTGATTATTACCTGATCTCCGATCAAAAAATTGTGTAAAAAGGGAAAAATGAAAACATCAAAATACAGCTGTGATGATTGTTTCAGAATTTGCGAATTTAGGAAGAAGAATTGATAAAACAGTCGAAAATAAAATCGAATTTTTGGGAGTGGATTTTGATTTGATCGGTTTTAGACTTTCGCAGAGACTCCATACTCAGTAGTTCTGTTTGTCGACTTTATTTCACATTTGGTCACACAAGTTGTAGTGAAATTTCATGTTCATCCTTGAAATTATTTTTGATGAAAAAAAAAAAAACATATTAACATACCGTTTACGAGCAATGGAATCCAACTGCAAGTTACAATTTAAATTCAACTGATAAATTTTGCAAAAGAAATAAGAAGATAGAGTTGAGGAGAAGAGATGAGATTTGAGAAGATGGTTTGTTAATATTTGATTTTGATGAAGATAGACATTTTATTTATTTATTTGTAAGGTAAAAAATTCTACAGTCATTGATAATTTTAATATTATCACTCCAAAGAGATTAAACAAATCTAATTGTAACCAATTAAATGCTAATGGAGACAATCTAATTGTAAATAATTAATGTCAATTTTGACCATAAATAATTAATGCCAATTTTGACTGTAAATAATGAAACGCCAACAATGACAAATAGAATAAGTCATAAAAATTAGAGTTTGTTGGTCTGAAACACGATTGCATAATAAAGTGGACATCTTTTGATATTCGATAGTCTAAAAGACCTTTACTTTGTTTTGAAGTCGTGTTCCAAAATACCAATTTCTATTTTAGACTTAATATAATGTCACGTTTCACCTCATTACATATATTTGACGTTAATCTCACCAATAAAGTGATCTTGGAACCATTTGCTATTTTTAGTGACTGATTTGGTCAACAATTAACTTTAAATACCAATTTGAGCTTTTGGCACAACTTCAATGACCAAATGTGTAATTAACTCTTTATTAGTCTAATGAAGCGTTACTAGTGAACTGAAGTGAACTCCTGGCCATATCCCTAAGAGAATCTCCATTGCTTTCAATGAATTGGAAGGAAACGTGTGACACATCAGACAATATTTATTAAAAATAATTTTTCAATTCACTGTGTAAAGCATTATGTTAAGATAATATGACACACAAAATAAAAAATGTGATGTACTTCTTTTACATCTAGACGCTCTGTGAGATTAGATGAATTATCAATTATTTTAATTTTTCTTTAATTTTTTAAAATTTTATTAAGTTGATTAGTTTTATTATTTTTTAATTTAAAAAAAGAAGAAACCTATTGGAGAGAAATTTTGAACTTCAACGTCTATTTATTCCACATAATCTAGAAGTGTGTCTATTTAATTGTCACATCAGCCACAATCCATTAAATGTATTAGAGCATCTCCAATACAATAATGTTTACTATGTATATGTGGCAAAAGACATTGACATTATATCAAAAAAAAATTTCAATGCAACAATGTTCATTGTGCAAATGTGGCAAATTATTATTAGCTTTTTAAAAAAAGAAAGAGAGAAATGTATTGATTGGATAGAGATTATTAAATTAATGATGAACATTGTTCTGAACAATGTTTAGAATTAGACATTGTGTTAAAAATCTTCTAGCATTAATTGTGCTACATAAGCACTTTTTGACCATTTGTCAAAAAAATACTAGACATTGTGCTTTGAGCATTGTTCCATTGAAGATGCTCTTAGAGATGTTCTAAGGCCAAATCTCGCAATGACGACTCCAGTCCTTAACCTATTGCCTCAATAGCAAACTAGTCTAAAATCTTTAAAATGAACAAGTTGGTCATTGTCTTTCATTATAATCACAAAACCAGACACCCTCATAAAAACATACATCACTTTAATTTTTTGGACACCAAACCAAGTTGTGAAGCAAAACTTAATTCTATAAAATTAGGTATATAAGGATTACATGACGACTTAACACAAATTTAAACAGCTTTTACCGGGCTGGTAGTGCATAAATAGTGTAAGGTTGAAAACTGACATGTCATTAGAAATATAGACCAAGGACTAGTAGTGTAATTTTTTTTTCTCCTTCGAACCTTCATTTGACAAGACAGGATAAAACCTTCTAAATTTAAAATAAATAATGTGATATTCTTGAACAAATTCAAACGAATATTTATAAAATATCGGTTATTTATTTTGAGAATATATTCTGGTAAACTACTATCATCAAATATTAAAGGGTAAATAGTGTTGGCGGAATTTCTGTGGAAATTACTTCTAAGCAATCAATCAAACCGAATGAACTGGATAGAAAATAAACCGAAGCAAGAGTTGAACTTTTGTCCTTAAGTCAATATTGCCCATAAAGGTGCCTACACAGTATATGGCAATTGACTCCCAAGATACAACGGCTTCCTATTTGTGGTTAAAGCACTACAAACCACAAGCACAACGAACCGAAAATCGGTTTTGTACTCCAAAAGATGAAATGAATATGAAAACCAGAAATTCAAGCAACAAATGCAAGAATTTTTTATTCAAGAAGTAAAGAATTATGAAATGATGTTATGCAAATGTTTTCAGTATCAATTCTTTGTAAAATGGACGCCCGTAGTCCCTTTTAACGTTGAAGATCGATTGGAAATGAAAAGGTATTGAACCAAATCGCAACACTTTAAAAGGACATGTCATTCACGTGAACCTATGCGATCGCATGGTTTTACCAAGTCACGATCGCATGGTACAAAAATTCGAGCAATGCACATTGATCCAAAATAACCATGCGATCACAAGGCTTTGCCTCCTGCGATCGCATGAAAGGACCCAAAAGCGTTCTGCTTAAAATTTAGGCAGATTGCGATCGCAGATGTACAAACCTGTGCGATCGCATGGTCAAAATTTTGACCCAAAAATGTCCTTTTCCGTAATTTCTCATTCATTCGATATTGGTTTCGAGATGCCAAATATACCCTTTAAACATGCCAAATATACCCATTTCCCCGAAGCGTCGAAGTGGCAAACAAATTTGCCTAAACGGATTGGGTCAGATCTTGTATATTTGACCAAGTTGACACGGAGTCACTTTCGTTATTTTTAACACTTAGTTAATTTCTCGACATATTTAAACCAATTTCCAACAATCTCCCACATGAATGGAAATTCCTTGATACGCAAAACACGATGCAAATGAAATGCAATGATATGCAGACTCTAACAAATGGAGTACAAGCGACAAGTCATAGCATCAAGATAGGTAGCTTGTGGCTTTGAACCTTCTTTAGTTGAATACAATCGGATTTACTATGCTAGTTGGTGAACACGATGTTTTTGAACCATCCAAATTGCTCGTGTAAACCCAACAATTGTACCAACACCATAACTTATCTAACCAATTCGGTTCTCATGGTTGTGTCCATTTTGGCCCCGGACAACTCTTGGTTTCATAAGTGCTCTAAGAGAATTAAGCCTCGAATTCTCGTGAGAAGTCATCCCACTTCACACTTATATAGGTGATCTCTTACCTTTCCATTTCAAGGTTTTGAATCATTAAAAGTATGTATACTTATCCTTATACATATTTGACATTGCACTTTAAAAGTTAGGAATGGGAATAAGTGCTTTATTCCGAATATTTTATAACTTAGTTGTCCCATTGAACCAAGATTTTGAGATCTCCAATCTACAAGGTTGGGTTTCCGTTATAGTAATTCTATTCAATAGGCTTTAGGCTCATTCCCCGAAGATGGTATACTTGATCTCTTGCAAGTCCTTTCGTCAAAGGATCTGCCAAGTTCTCTTTTGACTTTACATAGTTAATAGAGATTATATCATTCGATATTAATTGTTTAATGGTATTATGTCTCCGACGAATATGTCGAGACTTACTATTATACATACTGTTTTGTGCCCTTGCTATTGCCGACTGACTATCGCAATGTATGTTAATTGTAGAAACCGACTTTTTCCAACATGGAATTTCTTCAAGGAAATTACGAAGCCATTCTGCTTCTTCTCCGGCTTTGTCTAAAGCAATAAACTCAGATTCTATTGTGGATCGAGCTATACATGTTTGCTTAGAAGATTTCCAGGACACGGCTCCACCTCCAATGGTAAACACATAACCACTTGTAGATTTTGAATCCTTAGTGTCAGATATCCAATTTGCATCGGCATATCTTTCTAACACCGCGGGATATCTTGAGTAGTGTAATTCATATTCAACCGTGTGTCTTAAGTATCTAAGAACTCGGTTTAATGTCTTCCAATGTTCAACATTTGGATTACTAGTGAATCTACTCAACTTGTTGACTATGTATGCTATATCCGGTCTTGTGCGCTTGGTAATGTACATCAAACTGCCTATGACACGCGAATATTTCAATTGAGATACGGGCTCACCAGTATTCTTGGCTAAGTGTATACCTAGGTCAATCGTGACTTAACCGGTTTGTCGTCATACGCCTTAAACTTTTTAAGTATAGTCTCAACATAATGTGATTGAGATAATAACAAACCATCGGATGTCTTAGAGATTTTAATCCCTAATATCACATCCTCCACTCCCATGTCCTTCATGTCAAAATGTTCATTAACATTTTCTTAGTCGAGAAATGACTTTTGAGTTATTTCCCATAATTAGTATATCGTCAACGATAGGCATATGATCACATATTCATCGGTGTGTTTTTGAATGTAGACACACTTGTCACATTCATTGATTTTGAAGCCATTTGACAACATAGTTTTATCAAACTTTTCATGCCATTGCTTGATTGCTTGTTTTAATCCATACAAGGATTTTACAAGTTTACACACCTTCTTTTCATTTCCGGTGCAACAAACCCTTCGGTTATATTCCATATAGATTTCTTCTTCTAATTCACCGTTTAGAAATGCAGTTTTAACATCCATTTGATGTATTTCAAGATTATACAATGTCATGATTGCAATTAAGACACGTATAGACGTGATTCTTGTCACCGGTGAATAAGTATCAAAGAAATCGAATCCTTCCTTTTGTCTATACCCTTTGGCTACTAATCTAGCCTTGTATTTATCTATTGATCCATCCGATTTCAAATTTTTTTTTTGAATATCCATTTTGCAGCCTAAAGCTTTGTTTCCCGGAGGAAGTTGAACCAATTCCCAAGTATGGTTATTCATGATGGATTCAATTTCGTTACGTACAGCTTCTTTCCAAAAAGGAGCTTCGGGAGTTGACATTGCTTCATCAAATGTCCTCGGATCATTTTCAAGTAAATTGGTTACGAATTCTGGACCGAATGTCTTAAGAATTCGTTGCCTTTTACTACGCCTCCTGTTCTTCATTTGTTTGAAGATTATCGTCATTTCTATGTAAATTATCATAAGTTCGCTTAACTCAACTTGCTTCCTTTTCTTTACATCGGAAATTTGTCTTCAAAGAAGACCGCATTTCTTGATTCAATAATCGTGTCTTCATGTACATCAAGTACTTGATTTATGAACCAAGAATCGATATACACTACTATTGATTGCATATCCAATAAAGACACAATCAATTGTCTTTGGTCCAATCCTAACTTGTTTAGATTTAGGTATTTGTACTTTTGCTAAGCACCCCCACACTTTGAGATATTTGTATGAAGGTTTTCGACCTTTCCATAACTCGTAAGGTGATTCAACCTTATTCTTGTGTGGTATCTTATTTAGGATATGATTTGCAGAAAGTATGGCTTTCCTCCACAAGTTTTGAGGTAAGCCCGAACTTATTAGCATTGCATTCATCATTTCTTTTAGAGTTCGATTCTTACGTTCAGCAATCCCATTTGATTGAGGTGAATATGGTGCAGTGGTTTGATGAATGATTCCAAATTCTGCACAAAATTCCTCAAATGGTGCAACGTATTCTCCACCTCTATCACTACGAATCATTTTTATTCATTTTCCAAGTTGATTTTCAACTTCGATTTTGTAGTGTTTGAACACTTCCAAAGCTTCATCTTTGCTTTTCAATAAGTATACGTAATAGTATCTTGTACAATCATCTATGAACGTGATGAAATACTTTTACAATCTCTTGTTTGTACGAACTTTAAATCACACACATCCGTGTGAATTAGTTCTAAAGGTGTTGTGGTTTGTTCAACCGAATGAAAATGCTTTGGCCGCTTTTGCCTCTACACATGTTTCACATTTTCCATTATTAAAATGCATATTCGGAAGTAAACTTAAATTCATTAACTTGCGTATTGAATTAAAGTTTGCATGTCCTAATATATGGTGCCATAAATTTGATAACTCGAGAATATAAACGGAAGATGGCGTTTTATTCATAACTTTCGGTACAACAGTTAGGACATTCATTTTGAATAGTCCATCTTTTACATAGCCTTTGCCAACATACATATTATTCTTGGTAAGTACAAACTTATCCGACACAAAGACTAACTTGAAGCCATTCTTGCTTAACAAAGAACCTGACACAAGGTTCTTGCGAATATTTGGTACGTGAAGAACATTGTTGAGGCTAAGTTCCTTTCCCGATGTCATCTTCAATATCACTTTGCCTTGTCCTTCTACTTTGGATGATGAAGAGTTCTCCATAACAGCTTTTCTACCTCGGTTGGAATGTAGGATGTGAACATATCCTTATCAGCACATATGTGACGGGTTGCACCCGTATCAACCCACCATTCCATGGGATTTCCAACGTTGTTGTATTCTCAAACAACCGTCGATAAATTCATATTAGAAATTCCATTTGTTATGGAATCAGATCCGGCTATGTTCGCTTGGGCTTGCTTCTTTGGTTTATGACAATCAACGGAGCGATGTCCAGCTTTTTCCACAATTATAGCAATTGCCCTTGAACTTCTTTGCATTTTTCTTGGAAGATTCAACGAAATGCTTTCTCTTCTTTCCTTTGTTGTTGTTGTTGGATTCCACAACATTAGCCCTGATTGTGGTATGCTATTTCCAACACGCCCGTCCGAACTTCGATTGTCTTCTTCAATCCTTAGTCGGACCACAAGCTCTTCAATATTCATCTCCTTGCGTTTATGCTTGAGATAGTTCTTGAAGTCCCTCCACATGGGTAGAAGTTTCTCAATTATTGCAGCCACTTGAAATGATTCACTTAGAGACATATTCTCCGCGCGTGAATGTCATGAAGTATAATCTGCAACTCTTGCACTTGATCGATAACCGTCTTTGAATCTACCATCTTGTAGTCCAAAACCTTCCTACGATGAACTTCTTTGTTCTCGCATCTTCGATCTTGTATTTCCTTTCCAAAGAATCCCACAAGTCCTTTGCCGATTGCTTGAACAATACACATTGTACAAAGTGTTGTCCAAGCCATTTAGAATATAATTCTTACACAAGAAATCTGAATGTTTCCAAGCATCCAAAGCAATCAACGATGCCCGATTGTTTTCTCCTTCTTGAATAGCGGGAGGATCCTCATTCAGGAATTTTGCCAAGTTGAGGGTCGTGAGATAGAAGAGCATTTTCTGATGCCATCTCTTAAACTCAACCCCAATGAACTTTTTCATTTTTTCCCCATGTGGAACGGAGTTTGAATGTACGGTAGTAGGGGGAGCCAAAACCAGAGCCACAATCGGATGAATTACACCAAGTAGGAATACTTCCTTCAGAAGTTCCCTCATTCGAAGTATCATTCAATTCATTTCTGTTTATGTAAAACAGAAGATCAACAAACAAGTAGAACCAGATGTCACTTACCACAAAAAATACTGCAAAATATTGACTTAAGATTGTTAGAGGAATTTCTGTGGAAATGACTTCTAAGCAATCAATCAAACCGAATGAACTGGATGGAAAATAAACCGAAGCAAGAGTTGAACTCTTTGTCCTTAAGTCAATATTGCCCATAAAGGTGCCTCACAGATATGGCAATTGACTCCCAGAGATACACGGCTTTCTACTTGTGGTTGAAGCACTACAAACCACAAGCACAACGAACCAAAAATCGGTTTTGTACTCCAAAAGATGAAATAAATATGAAAACCAGAAATTCAAGCAACAAATGCAAGAATTTTTTATTCAAGAAGTAAGGAATTATGAAATGATGTTATGCAAATGTTTTCTGTATCAATTCTCTGTAAAATGGACGTCGAGAGTCCTTTTTTAACGTTGAAGATCAGTTGGAAACGAAAAGGTATTGAACCAAATCGTACAACACTTCAAAATGACATGTCTGTTCACGCAAACCTATGCGATCGCATGGTTTTATCAAGCTGCGATCGCATGGTACAAAAATCCAGAACAGACCTTGATCCAAAATAACCATGCGATCGCAAGGCTTTGCCTCCTGCGATCGCATGGAAGGACCCAAAAGCGCTCGCTTAAAATTTAGTGATTGCGATCGCAGTGTACAAACCTCAGGCGATCGCATGGTCAAAATTTTGACCCAAAATGTCCTTTTCCATAATTTCTCATTCATTCGATATTGGTTTCGATATGCCAAATATACCCTTTAAACATGCCAAATATACCCGCTTTTCCCGAAGCGTCGAAGTGGCAAACAAATTTGCTTAAACGGATTGGGTCGGATATTGTATATTTGACCAAGTTGACACGGAGTTACTTTCGTTATTTTTAACACTTAGTTAATTTTTCGACATATTTAAACCAATTTCCAACAAATAGCACGGGGTTGAACTTCTATTTCTAACTCTCGGATCCTTAACCTTTTTAAAAAACACGTGAACAAAATCCTTTTGTTAAATGAAGTGTTAGTTTGACCGTTAATTTACTTCAAATAACGAATTACCCTTTTTAAGTAAAAAAAACGCCATCTTCCCCCATCACCCTCTTCTCCGATTTGCATCCATCTCCTGGTCTCCTACCATCCAACACCCTCTCCAATCTCACTCTCCTCCGAATTCAGAAGCACTTTTAGGATTCAAACATTGCATCCACGCTAAAGGATTTGAAGTAAACACATTTCATATTGGGAATGCTTTATACTACGATTGTGTCCTCGTGGTTTTAGCGAGATCACTATGATCTCCCATATCTTGACATTTTGAATCGAATGGAGCAGCTTCTCTCTCGTCCTTTCGACGACGGATATTCCATTATTGAAGAATATACTTGAAGAAATAGGGTTTGAGGATTACTTGAAGTTGTAGAATAATGTAATCAAAGTGCGTACATTTTCAGCTGGCATAATTTTCCTATTGATTTTGATGCTTTTCATATGGTTATGTATGAGTTACGGCTTAGAAGAATTCATGTTAGAATCCCATTTGTGGAGGAAAATGGCATGGTTACGAGTCAAATAGAGATAGGAGATTTTGCCCATTTTGTCTAATCTTCCCAAAGAGATTTATGCATCTGTAAGAAATGTTTTCAATTTTATTTTGAAGGGTTGAATGTTTGCAGATTGTAGCAGAATATGAAGGGTTTTGGAATTGGAAAAATGGGGGTGAGGATGATTGGAGAAGAAGAAGTGGGAGGGTTGATTGTAATTTTTATTTTTTTTATTTTAATTCAAAAATGATAATTTTGTACTTTTAAGTAAATTTTGACTATTTAATGGTCAAATTAACAGTTTTTTTAATAGAAGAACTTTGTTCGCGTGTTTTTTAAAAGGTTAAGGACCGGGGGATTAAAAATAGAAAGTTTGGGACTCTATCGTCACAAAGTTTAAAAGTTCAAGACCTCCAGTGCTATTTACCCAATATTAAAAGTGGGGTTTCTTTGCTTACACTGTATATAATATATTAATAATTATTTATGTAGACGACTCCCATTTGCTTAGCTTACAAGGTATGGTGAAAAGTTTGATAAAATAAATTTCTAGACTAGAGATTTGGACATGGCTAGAGTTGTCAATTTTGGAGCGGCCCAATCTTTGTTTGACGGGAAATAGCAGCAAACGGCCATTGCATCTGCCATTTTTACTAAATTGTCACTGTTTGATTCTATTGAGAAAAGATCTCACAAGTCGAGATATTATGTTTACGAAAGATCAGATCATAGAAAATATAGACAGAATCGTTTGTTCGATGATTTAGTTGACTTAAATCCATTTTGTTGATATTGACACCGATATAGATTGAAGAAGTTTAGGATGACCAATAAGTAGTGATAAAGTAGATATTTCTTTTAAACTTGAGACAGATGATGATGCATGAGTAGTTACCAATACTACAGACTCTACCAGCTATTCGTTCAAGGAGGTCTACTAGAGGTAAACAACCTTCAAACTAATATTTTCCTAATGAATATATACCAAGGGCTTTGAAGAAGTTATGGATGGTGAACACAAGGAGGAGTGACTTAGTGCAATTACATATTAGATTTAATCATTACACAAAAATTATACTTTTGAGTTGTTGAAGTTACTTAAAGAAAAGAAAGATTTGAAGAAGAGCTGGGTATTCAAGGTAAAATAATGAACATAGTTCACATTTATGGTATAAAGTTAGATTAGTTGTAAAGGAATTCACACGGAAAAAAGAGAATTGATTTTGATGAGATGTTTTCTCCAGTTGTGAAAATATCGTCTATTCATGTTGTTGGAATAATAAATCTGCAAATCACCAAGAATAATGAGATTATATTATTAATGAGAAACAAATAACAATGGACAATATTTGAAAGTAAAAAAAAAACTTCAATCTTGTGTGAAAGAGGCTCAAATTAGCCAATCTCCAACAATGGTAACACCACAAATCTTGGCCAAAACACACTCCTAAATAACCCACTATGTTCTACACAAAAGGGAATGTTATTCTCCATAAAGAAGAAGATGAGGAAAGGGCCAAGAAAACAAAAGGACAGCAGCGCCTGAAGAAATATGAAAGAGATGAAGAAATATAAAAGAGAATATGTGTAGAGAAATAATTCTCTATATTGATTCAATTGTATGAATGATTGAATGATGAATATTACAAGAGTACAATGTATATATACTAGCAGGAAAAGAAATCTGCCTAAATATATAAATATTACATATATGATATCTTGCTATAAATATAATTCTACCAACAAGTTGAATATAAAATATGGTAAGTAAATATATGTTAATACTCCCCCTCAAGTTGGAGCATGTATGTCAAAAGTGCCCAACTTGCGAGTGAAACTGTGAAATGCCTCATTGCCCAGTGCTTTAGTAAATAAATCTGCAATATGATTGCTGCTTGAAACATATGCAGTCTTGATCTCTCCCTTAATGATTCGTTCACGAACAATATGACAATCTATTTCAATGTGCTTTGTCATCTCATGATATACTGGATTAGCCGCAATATGTATTGCTGCTTGATTGTCACAATATAAGGTTGCTGCTTGTGGGTGATCCACACATAAGTCTGTCAGCAACTGTCTCAACCACGTAAGCTCACAAGTAATGGAAGCCATTTGCCTATATTCTGCTTTTGCTGAAAATTTGGACACAGTCGTTTGCTTCTTGCTTCTCCATGATATAAGTGTCTTTCCCAAGAATACACAATATCCCGTAACTGACCGTCGTGTAGTAATATCTCCAGCCCAATCTGCATCACAAAATCCTGCTAGCTGCAATTTTCTACTTGATGGGAAATATAATCCTCGTCCTGGTACTCTTTTCAAGTATCGGAGCAATCGGTGAACTGCATCAAGATGGGGTTGTCTAGGTGCCTGCATGAACTGACTGAGTGTATTGACTGCATATGAGATTTTCGGTCTAGTAATGGAAAGATAAATGAGCTTCCCTACCAACCGTCGATAATATGTGGGATCTTTCAACAATTTTCCATCCGTCGAATTAAATTTTGATGATCTGCTCCATGGAAATGTCTTTGGTTTTGCTCAAGTAATCCAACCTCTTGAAGAATGTCAAGAGTATACTTCTTTGATTTATCTAGATCCCCGATCTCGAGCGAGCAATTTCTACTCCAAGAAAGTATTTTAGTGTGCCAAGGTCCTTCAACTTGAATTGAGATGCAAGAAACGTCTTCGTGGAAGAAATTGCTTCTTTATCGTTTTCTGTGACAATCATATCATCTACATATAATAGAACAGCTGTAAATGAATCACCACTGACCTTGGTAAAGAGTGAATAATCTGCATGTGACTGTTTGAACCCAAACTGAATAATAGCAGATACAAATTTTTGAAACCAAGAACGAAATGCCTGTTTCAATCCATATAGAGATTTATGAAGTCGACATACAACTGGTGTCTTCCTCTGTCGACGAAATCCAGGTGGAGGAGTCATATAGACTTCTTCATCAAAGGCACCATGAAGAAAGGCATTGTGTACATCCATCTGATGAAGCGTTCGGTTGCAAATAGAGGCGGCAATGAGTAAGCATCCGATCGTTGTTAACTTTGCAACTGGAGCGAAACTTTCATTATAATCAATCTCTTCTCGTTGTGTAAACCCCTTTGCCACCAGCCGTGCTTTGTAACATTCAACAATCACCGTCGAATTAAATTTGACCTTAAACACCCACTTACAACCAATATGATGAAAACCCGGAGGAAGTGGGACAAGGGACCAAATGTTGTTTTCTTCCAAGGCACGGATTTCATCATTCATAGCAGCTACCCACTTGGGATCCTGACATGCTGCCTCAAATGTTGCTGGCTCAACAATATGAGAAATATTGTATGTGAGGGCATGATGAACAGAAGAAAGATTGCTATATGACACATACCTTGATATAGGATGTCGAGTGCTGAATTTGACCGGAAGAGACCCGGTTTGAGTAGGCAGAGCATGATTGATATAGTAATCTTTCAGGTGAATTGGAGTTTGAATTGATCTTGTGGATCATCGAATTTGGTCATTCGGTATGACAGGAGGTTGGTCTGGCTGTCTGCCAGGTGAAGGTGGGAAAAATTGCTCAACCGATCGACCAGAATGTGGAGACGGTCGACCGTCTGAGCTCTCTATAGAAACGGATGAAGGAACCGGTGACCGGACGGTCGACAAGGTGAACTCTCTTAAAAACAGATGATGGAACCGGGCGACCGCAGACGATCGGTTGGATGAACTCTCTGTTGAAACGGAAGATGGAACCGGTCGACCGGTGGTCGACCAAGTGTCTTGGACTGCAGGCAAAGAATCTGTTTCTGCTATATGTTGGTCATCAGGGTAAGGTAAATGTGGCATTTCAACATCCAGAGGCATAGATTGTGGTAATGGAATGGAGTTAGTGTCTTCATTTTCTTTGGGGCGTATGGAAATATGGTTTCATGGAACACGACGTCCCAGGACACTACTAGTTTTCTATCGGTGAGGTCATATAAAAGGTATCCTTTTTGTCCTAAGGAGTATCCAAGAACACACCGTCTGGCCCGTGTGTCAAATTTATGGCTGGGTTTAAGGTTTGTGGCAAAACATAGGCAACCATAGACACGCAAATGGAAATAAGGTGGTAATTTCTTGTGCAATCTTTCGTATGGTGTTTTGTATGAAAGCAATGGAGAAGGTATCCGGTTGATAAGATAACAAGACGTTTTGATATGTTCTCCCCAAAATTTTAATGGAAGGTTAGCTTGAAATTTAATGGCACGGGCTACATTAAGGTGATGACAGTGTTTTTTCTCTACTACTCCATTTTGTTGAGGGGTATAGGGACATGACCTATGAAAATTGGTGCCATTTTGATCTAAAAATGCTTGCAAGGATAAAAACTCTTGACCATTATCAGATCTTAGGGCTTTTATAGTCAGGTTGTGTTGTGTTTTAACCCAAGCAAAGAAATTCTTAATTATGCTTTGAGTTTCAGACTTGTGACGCATGAGGTGTATCCAAGTATAACGAGAAAAGTCATCAACAATGGGAAGGAAATATCTAGCACCAAAATAAGAATAAATTCTATGAGGTCTCCAAATATCACAATGAATCAGATCAAATGGTTTATTGCTAAAAATTTGACTAACCTTAAAGGGTAGTCTAGATTGTTTAGCCAAATGACAAACATCACAAATATCGTGGGAATCAAAACTAATATCTGAAATACTTTGTGCTAGGAATTGAAGAGGTGAGGCGGAAGGGTGCCCAAGACGTTTATGCCATAGGTTGGTGGATCTACTGGTAGTATGATGTATTTGTGGTTTTCGTGAAAGGTAATATAGACCGTTGCTCTGCCTTCCCAAGCCAATTGTCTTCTTCGTAGTCAAATCCTTCATGACACAAAAATCAGGGTAAAATATCACATAGCAACCTAATCCTCTGGTAAGTTTACTGATAGATAATAGATTAACTTTGAAGTTGAGAACATAAAGCACATTATCAACAGTCATATTATTCTCCAAGTCAACTGCACCAATAGATTTAATAAGAGCATGACCCACATCCGGTAATTGAACAGTTTTGTGCTTTGACATGGATTTATTTTCAACGATCCCATCCTTCGTCACATGGTCAATGGCCCCGCTATCAATAATCTATGAATTACTCAAAGAAGTAGTAGAAGAATTGATACCTGGTGTGTTAACATAAGACTTATCATTACCCGTCTTATTGTTCAAAAGTGTCATGATCTGTTGGTATTCCTTGGGTCATTAGCGTTCTTCTTTCCTTTGGGTTAAGTGTAGAAGCGATAACAAATGTTTGTGAAGCGTTTGGTTGGTGGCTTCACATCCCCGCCCATGAAATTTGTGCCATAGAGAGAAGCCATGTATGAAATAACAGTATCAACAATGTGGCGATCATCTTACGATGAGGTGCGCGTCATTTGATAGTTTCCGTCGAAGCGGTCGACCGGTAAGATGAAACGGTTGACCGGTTCGGCCGATCTTCACTTTTCCAGTTCGATCTCCAATTGATTGAATGTTGTCCTGGTGCTTTGATCTTCTCATCAAGTGGTTTAGAAACGGAGATTAAGCCGGGATGATCGGATTGCTGTAGAGCCATGAGATCCGATTGGACAATTGTTGCTTCTATGGTTTTTGTGCCAGACATCGCTGCTCAGAATCGTCGCTTTGATACCATGAAGAAATATGAAAGAGATGAAGAAATATAAAAGAAAATATGTGTGGAGAAATAATTCTCTATATTGATTCAATTGTATGAATGATTGAATGATGAATATTACAAGAGTACAATGTATATATACTAGTAGGAAAAGAAATCTGTCTAAATGTATAAAAATTACATATATGATATCTTGCTATAAATATAATTCTACCAACAAGGTGAATATAAAATATGGTAAGTAAATATATGTTAAAAGCCCCGCACAACAAGGGTGCGGAAGAAGAAAGAAGAAAAATTGTTGCCAAAAATTTCTCTTTGTGTGTGTATTTAAATCCACCAAGGAAAACCTATTCATGCAAGCTCTCAGCCAACAACTCTATGCACACAGCACTTCTTTCTTACAAATAAAATAGGGCAGCCACCATATAAATAATTACAACCAAGGAATTACCACATATAGATATTACAGCCAAAGACCCACAAAAGACCCCTAAAGGTAAGTGGGTTATATAAGATTAATTAACCGAGCAACTGGGTCGTGGCCCATTACTCAAAGTTAACTATAAAGTGCTTTGACCCGTCTTTGTAATTGGGCTTCCTAATTGTTGGAGATTGAGCATTAATAATACGTCTTTGATCATTGGTCAAGCATACGAAGTATAATTAAACCAACCCATTTAATCATCATAGCCCCTTTGTTTGTTTGGGACCAAAAATCTCAACAAACCTCTACCTTGATTCCAAACAAAAATTCTGCAAAACTCAAATAAAAACACATATTCAGTAGATGACCAATGAATGAATTCTAAACTAATTAGAACTCAACGTACCTGTACCAATGTTTAGAAGTGTAAGACAACTTCTAAATTTTACCAAAGTCAGCACCTTAGTGCCCATATCTACAGAGTTATAATATGAATGCATTTTCTCAAGTTTAATTAAATTTTGAGATACCACATCTCTAATAAAATGCGATCTAACATCTATATGTTTAGTGCGTTCATGAAAAAAGCAGGGTTCTTACACAAATGAATAGGCGATTGACTATCAAAATATATAGTCACATTATCACTTAAAACACATAGTTCATTAAGTAGACCTTTAAACCACATATCTTTTTAAAGGCTTGATGAGCACTATATACTCGATTCGGTGGTGGAAAGAGCAACAATATGTTGGAGTTGAGATTTCCAACTAACAACACACGAATCACACAAAGTGAACACATAGGAAGAAGTAGATTTACGATTATCTCTATCTCCACCATAATCGACATCGGTAAAACCCTTTAGTTTCACACCATTAGAAATTTTATATATTAACCCTACATCATAGGTACTTTTCAAATACACGAGCAACCATTTCAAAGCTTCCCAATGAGTGGGTCTGGATTAGACATGTACCGCTTCAAAGTACTAACAAAGAAAAAGCCAAGTCAGTCGGCCTAGTACAAACCATCAAGTACATCACAAAACCAATTGCATTTGAATATGGAATTTTATTCATATATGCAACTTCTTCTTCATTTTTAGGTGATTGTTCTTTAGACAAAACAAAATGATTACCAAGAGGCACATATACAGGTTTACAATCAAGCATTCCAAATTTTTTCAAAACCTTAAGCACATATGGAGTTTGATGAACAATTAAGTAAGAATTAGACATATCTCTATTTATTTCCATGCCAAGAATCCCTTTAGCATGCCCAAGGTCTTTCATAACAAATTCTTTACTTAACTCAATTTTAATATTGTTTACCACTTTTATGTTAGAACCAATCAATAACATGTCATCCACATAGAGTAACAAATACACACAATCATTTGTGTTGTGGTGCTGGTAATACAAGCAATGATCAAACTCACTCCTCTTGAAACCAATTTAAAGAACATGTGAATCAAAATTCTTGTACCACTGTCTAGGAACCTGTTTTAGACCGTATAGGTATTTTTTAAGAAAACACACATGATCAGATTTGTTTTTATCTTCAAAACCTTTTGGTTGATACATGAAAATCTTTTCATCAAGGTCACGATGTAAAAAAACATTTTTTACATCAAGTTGATCAAGTTCCTAATCATAATGAGCAACTAATGCAAGCATGATACGAATAGTGGTATACTTAACAACATGCGAAAAAATCTCATTGTAATCAACCTCTTCTTTCTGTGTATACCCCTTGGCTACCAACCTAGCCTTATATCTCACATGTTCAGTCTCAGTGGTTCCCTCCTTTACCTTGTACACCCATTTACATTCCACAATAAATTTATCCTTAGGTTTAGGTACTAATTCCTAAGTTTGATTCTTAGCTAGAGAGCTCATCTCCTCTCTCATAACACTCACCCACCCTTAGACTTTTCACTCCTCATAGCCTCCTCATAGGTATTGGGCTCCCTATCCACTAGTTCTTGATAACTCACATAGGCTATGGTATAGTCAGACATCTTTTGGAGTTCCCTACTTGGTCTTCTCTCTCTATCTCTAGCTAATTGATAATCAGCTAGAGGGTTTTGGTCAACGTGATGATCTTCTATCACATCCTCGACCCTCTCATTTTCTACAACCTATTGATCTTGTTGGTTATCACTCTCCACCTCACTAGGAGAAACGAGTAATGGGGTGCTCACTCTCTCCACCTCAACAGGAGATTCACCACTAATGGTTTCTTGCTGTTTTTCACTCTTTAGACAAGGCATCTCTGACTCGTTAAATTTGATATCTCTACTTATGATGATCCTTCACACCACTTTGACTTCTATCCTACAACCTATATCCCTTAACTCCCTCAGGGTAGCCCAGAAAGACACACTTTCTAGCTCTAGGTTCAAAATTTCCTTTACTTTGATGAAAAAAGCAGTACAGCCAAAGGTTTTAAGTATAGTATAATCAACACATTTACCAAGCCATTTTTCATAAGGAGTATCACCATTTAAAGCAACGGATGGAGTCAAATTAGTCAGATAGCATGCAGTCATAACAGCTTCACCCCAAAACGATTTAGGCACACCAGAACTCAACATCATACATCTAACCTTATCAAGCAAAGTACGATTCATCCTTTCAGCAACTCCATTCATTGGGGGGTGTAAGGCGCGATTTATGTCTAGTAATGCCGTACTCATTACACAAGTTATCAAAATCAGCATTGCAAAATTCAAGACCATTATCATTACGCAAATATTTAATCTTTTTGCTAGTCTGATTCTCCACCAGAACTTTCTAATTTTTAAATTTAATGAAAGTTTCACTTTTATCTTTCAACAGATAAACCCACACACGTCTGGAGAAATCATCAATAATAGACAAAAAAATATTTGTTACCACCAAAAGTGGGATTGCTCCCGGGATCCAACAAATTTGTATGAATGTATTCTAACACTCTAGATGTCTTGTGTGTGCTAGACGAAAATGATATCCTACGATGTTTTCCAAGCACACAATGATCACAAAATGACATGTCAGACACTTGATCCTTACCAAACATACCCTTATCCTTAAGGAACTTAAGTCCCTTAACACTAACGTGAGCAAGTCTATTATGCCACTTCTGTATGTGATCAGTGTCAATGGAAGCAATAGTGGAGTTTAGACCACCTACCACTTCAGCACGTGCAATGTAAATGCCATTTTTTCTAACAACTTTAAAGGCTCTAAGTGCACTCTTAGTCA
Organism: Forsythia suspensa; assembly: GCA_023638005.1. Classification (NCBI taxonomy): domain Eukaryota; kingdom Viridiplantae; phylum Streptophyta; class Magnoliopsida; order Lamiales; family Oleaceae; genus Forsythia; species Forsythia suspensa. Next base: position 27,662,405 of record CM042674.1, on the reverse strand, counting down.
TTTTTAACATGTCATTGCCAAGCACACTAACAAAACCTATATCTTCCAACTCCCCTGCAGAAATTAAATTTCTACCCATGTGTGGAATGTATCTAATTTCCTTTAGTATATGCACAAAGCCACTATCAAATCTAACAGTCACATCACCAATGTCAGTAATGTTATATGCAACACTACCCCATGCAACGACATTCCCATGATTACTTTCATGCAAATGATCAAACTAATGTTTATTTGATGTGATGTGAAAAGATGCACTGGAGTCAAGAATCCACTCATCCATATAGGAGCTCATAGACATGTTAATTTCACTAGGCTCGGAATTTAAAAGCATGTAAACCTCACCAAACTCCTCTATGGGTACTACCACATTTGTCTCATTATTTTCTCTCTTGTCTCTCTACTTATTCTTTTCTTTATAGCGATTACTAATGAAATGGCCTAATTTGCCACAACCATAACACTTCTTCCCTTTTGCTTTACTCCGTGACTTAGAACAACTTCTACCTTTTCTATTGTGTCAACTATTTTGTCCACCTCCACCTCCACCTCCACCTCCACCTCCACCTCCACCTCAACTCCCATTCCCTCCCTTGACCGAGGTCTACCCTCACAAAATGGATCTCACCATTTTTCTCTCATTTTTCTCGAACTTCAACTCTCTCTCCTTACTTTTTAAAGAGGGATAATAGAAGATTTCTACCTGGTGTTTCTATTTCAAGCCAGTTCAAGCCCAGATCATGAGGAAGTCAAGGCTCTAGATTCAGCCAAAGTACGATACAACAGTCAAGGAGTAATCGTCCTCCTACTCTGAGTTTCTCCTAGAGATCATTTACTCTGAGATATGGAGAGAGTTCCAGCAGCACAAAATTTTCTCATTGCAAGTTTTGTGGAAAATTTCACTTGGGCGAGTGTTTGAAGTTCAAAGGGTTTGGTGTCTGCAATGTCAGGTGTAAGGGTCTCCCTCCCATACTTAATTGTATTCTTGACTTCCTTATATGAATCAGGAATAGCATTTAACAAAATTATAGCTTTGTTAATTTCAGGGACCGTTTCACCACAGTTTGTAATATCTTGCACAAGCTTATTAAAAACATCAAGATTGTCATCTAAATCCCTTGAGGGATCAATTTTGAAGTGAAAAAATGTTCAAGGAGATAAATTTTATTTGGAATGGATTAGATTAAATAAAGCTCTTCTAATTTTTTTCAAAGCATTTCTGTGGAATCAAAATTTTTAACTTTTCGCAAAACAGGGTTTGATAAATGCAATATGATAGAAGTGTAAGCAAGTTTATCAAAATCCTTTTTCTGATCCTCAGTAACATTAGGACTATAAGAATTATCAATAGCTTTTGAAACCTTTTGCTGAACCAAAATACCTTTCATTTTCTATTGTCAAATAGAAAAATCACATTTATCAATAAAGACACTCAAGTCAAAACGATGTGCAGACATCTTAACAAATAAGAATACACACCAATATGCACCTCAAGATAATCACGCAGAAAAATCTAAAGGCCTCAATATACACCGTTTTAGATTCCCAGGGTTTCGTGAGATTCGCGATCTCAGTTCAAGGGAATTGTCAAACGGGTAAAGTCTAGGTGACAGTTCTAAATAATAATGCACAGAAACAAAGTATCGCAAATAATCAGCACCAAAACAAAAGCTAACATAAGTCACAATAATGGGCACCTAAATTCCTAGCAATAGCCAATGGTTACCCCACACGATAACCCCAAACCTAATGGCAACCCCTACACGATGGCCTGCTATTACAGGAATTTAAAAGAATTAGCCAATTTACGGAGGCGGACCAATCGGCGGATGCAGTAATATCGGAGAGATGCGAATTTATTTATTTTATTCTCACTTTTGCAGATTTTATCTTTCATCAGATTTGGAGCAGAAAAATGACACCAAGCTCGAATTTAATCTGTCCAAGAAATACACTGATGTCCAAATACTTAACCTGCAGTCAATAAAATAAAAAAGTCAGATCGCATAATAAGCTATTTCAGCCCAAACAATTAATTTCTAAAAAAATAAATTTTTGGTGAAGGTAGTCTATTGTCTTCTTTGCCAGGTTCTCTTGTACCGTCGTCGTCACTTGTTCACTTTCCAGTCCAATGTATTCTCAAAAGCCAACCACGCTCTGATACCAATTTGTTAAAATAATAAATCTGCAAATCACTAAGAATAATGAGATTATATTATTAATGAGAAACAAATAACAATGGACAATATTTGAAAGCAAAAAGAAAATCTTCAATCTTCAATCAACAGGATGATAGTGGTGTGTGAAAGAAGCTCAGTTGGCCAATCTCCAACAATGGTAACACCACAAATCTTGGTCAAAGCACACTCCTAAATAACCCACTATATTCTACGAAAGGGAATGTTATTCTCCACAAAAAGAAGAAGAGGAAGAAAGGGCCAAGAAAACAAAGGGACATCGGTCACCCCGCATGAAAGGGGTGGAAGAAGAAAGAAGAAAAATGGCTGCCAAGAATTTCTCTCTCTGTGCGTGTATTTTAATCCACCAAGGAAAACATATTCACGCAAGCTCTCAGCCAACAACTCTATGCACACAACACTTCTTTCTTACAAATAAAATAGGGCAGCCACCATATAAATAATTACAACCAAGGAATTACCGCATATAGATATTGCAGCCAAGGACCCACAAAAGAGCCCTAAAGGTAAGTGAGTTATATAAGATTAATTAACCGAGCAACTAGGTTGTGGCCCATTACTCAAAGTTAACTATAAAGTACTTTGACCTGTCTTTGTAATTGGGCTTCCTAATTGTTGGAGATTGGGCATTAATAATACGTCTTTGATCATTGGTCAAGCCTACGAAGTATAATTAAATCGACATGTTTAATCATCATAGCCCTTTTGTTTGTTTGGGACCAAAAATTCGAACACATGTAATTCTTGAATGTTGAATAGATAGATGTAAAAACGGCATTCCTCCAAACTGACTTAGATAAAGAGATATATATATAGAGAGAGAGAGAAACTAGAGGGTTTCCAAGTAAAACAAAATGAAATTATATTTGCAAATTGAGAAAAAGCCTTTAAGGCCTTAAGCAAGAGCTAAAACAGTAGTATAAGAAGTTTAAGTCCGTTACATAGAAGTATGGCATGAAATAAAAAAAAAAAACTACTTCTAACAATTGTATATATGTAATAAATTCTTTAACGACGACTTTATCATTCTCTTACTTTATATTTTGATGATATGTTGATTATTAGCAAGAATGCCTCGAGGATTGAGGGGGCTAAAGTAGAAATTGAGTCCATCTTTTGCTATGACAGACTTATTACCAGTAAAGAAGATTGTTGACATGCGAATCATTCGAGATAGAAAGGCCAAGAAGTTACACTTGTTGTAAGAGAAGTACATTGAGAAAGTTATTCAAAAGTTCAACATGGAAAATAGTAAAGTTGTTAGTTCTCCTCTTGTTATTAATATCAAATTGAGTATCAAGCAGAGTCGTTTGATAGATGAAGAGAAAGAAGATATGGAAAAATATACATATGCCTCAACACTGGAAAGTTTGATGTATGAAATAGTGTGTACAAGATTGGATATAACTTGTGCAGTTGGCACTAGTAGCCGATTCTTCTGCCAGGAAGAGAGCATTAGAATACATTTTAGTGGATTATGTAGTACCTTCCTGGCACTTCAGATTCGAGACTTCGTTTTGGGAGTGGAAAACTAGTGTTAATTGGCTACACTGATGAAGATGTGGCCAGAGATATTGATTCTCATAAGTCCACTTTAGGTTACTTTTTGAGGTAAGATAGTGTCATAGCAGTTGAGATTACAGAGGTGTGTTGCACTTTCTACAACAAAAGCAGAGTTCATTGCAACAATCAAAATGCAATTCAATTGGGTAAAAATGCTACATTTCATACAAGATCGAAGCATTTTGATATGCGGTATCATTGGATTAGAGATGCTCTAAATTCCAAGCCGTTTGAACTTGAGAAAATTCATACATATCATCATGTCAGAGCATTTTGATATGTGGTACCATTGGATTGGAGATGCTCTAAATTCCAAGCCGTTTGAATTTGAGAAAATTCATACATATCATCATGGCTCAGAGACATGATGGAAAAAGCTTTGCCAATAGATAAACTTGATGTTTGTTGTTCCATTGACAAGATGGTGACTCCCTCTACACATGAGGTGGAGTGGAGATTTAATGGGTATCCGCCTCTTGTTTTGGGTGGATCAAGGGTCCAAGTTCAACAAATTAATTTAATTGAAAGGTCCAATGGTAATTATGTTTGAGAAGGAATTATTGCACGAGTGGAAATTGGAAAAGAAAAGCCTCGCTAGGACTTTAATTTGATATCTTTAATTTAACATTATAAATTTGGACATTGAGAAGCATGATCAATTTGTTAGTGCATGAAATAGATAACTCTATTCAGCCACAAACAGTGAATGAACTCAAAGAGGAACTGTGCAAAATTTGCAAAATCTGGACAATCTGATGTTAGCACAAAAACAAAAGTTCGAGGACAAAAGTGAAATTATGTTATTCATTAAACGCGAATTGATATCTCTCTCTCACCTTCTCCATGAATCGTAGTTAAATTTGAACATAAAGTTCACATCCCGTTGTCCTTCAAATCCAACGGTTCACTCGTGAAAAATTGATATCTCAATAGTGATGAATTTTGATGAGTTCTTTAGTATTCCAAGAATATTTATTTTTGAGATAGTTATGTTCTGATAAATTATTATTGTTGCTTTTTGAGAATACCCTATTTGAATGATGAAGATTTTAGTAGGCCAATAATTGTTGAATTCTTGATAATTTGAATAGTCTCTAGTATTACCTAGAAAAGAGTTTTGTATATTTATTGTTGATTATAATAAAAAAATATTCATTTAGGATGGCAAACATGTGCACATTGCCAAACTACATTAAATCTTGTGATGTTATTTTTGCGCAGCATTTATTTTGATTATTGTCCTATTTGATTATCAACTATTAAGTTTGCACGACAAGAGAAAATTATTTTATTCTGCTGTAATTTATTTACATTGTATTTTTCTCCATCATAAACTATAAGAGTCGTATCTATTCACATGATACTATAGAAACAGCAAGAACCTTGTACATGAAAAAAACCAACCTGCTATTGTTCAAATGTTTCAAAACTTGAATTTGATTACAAGGGAAGTGAATATCTCAAGGAACTCTTTTTCTGAATTTCAGTTGCAGGGCAAAACTATAAGCAATATACTCATGAAAAAACCTTTGTGCCAGCTCTAATCGATCAGTCTCGCATAATTGGTTGTGGTGTCCACTTGAGATGCAAATTCAGCCTTCCCGATTCAGTCCCGTCTAAGGGGAAACTGTCCGTAAATTCTCCCTCCAGTATAACCCGGGTCAGCGTCATGATGCATCTTCCCAATTTATCCTGAGACATTTGTTAAACTGAAAGTTAGGCCTATTATTTAGTAGAGATACACTAATATCTAATTCAACTATTCCTGAGAAGATAGTGAATTTACTGAACAACTAGCTATGAGACAATGCAATACTAGTCACATTAAGGAGTGCATTATAGCCATTGAATCAGAGAACCGACTGTCAAATTAAGAATATTGAGCGGAGACTGATGGCACAATTATGCATCAACAATATCATTTACCTGGTTCGACTAGTTATCGACTGAGGAAAATAATGAGCAGAGAAAATGCAGCACTGAAGCAACTGAAGATTACAAATAGAAAAAGAAGGCAAATAAATATCCGATTCCATAACAGGAGTTTGTATGTTTATTAATTAAATCCTCAAGTTTTCTGTCCCGATACATGAAATGGAAAGCATTTTGGTATTCTAATGAGAATGATAGGACCAGTCACCTTTATGTACAACCTCTTGAATTTAACAACTGAGTCCCAAAATAGAAGGGGTAAAAAATATTAAGACTTTTAGTTTTATCTTAAAACATCAATATTATCAAAAGACTTTGAGTTTCATCTTAAGACTTTGAGTTCATGTCCTTATACATTGTGTATTTAGTTTATCATTATTTGATGTGGGATTTAACCTTAACATGCTCCGCAAGATGGTAGCTCATTTGAGAAGACCAAATTTAGGATCTGTGTTTTCGTTTAAGTTAGTCGGATTGAAGTTAATTAGCACTGATACGATATTAAGACTTGGGGTTTCATCTTAAAATGTCAACATTATTAAGAAGAGTAGTTCAAATCTTATATGTTGTGTATTTATTTCATCGCGTGAGATTTACCTTAACAAAAAGCACCAAAAAAAAAAAAAAAAAAAATATTGTTAAAGAATTTGTTTAATTATCCTTCTTTGTTTCAAAATAGCTCAAAGCATTATTAACTCTCGGAGCTAATTTAGATTCTTTCAATTTGATCCAAATGCATCCAAAAAATCATAATCATTTACAGGTTTTCCAAAAAATACCTCAATAGACATTTTAATGAGATGACACACACATACACGAAAAACTTGGGTTGGCTATAGTAACTTACCTTCCCAAAGGTGTCATGGTCCCAAACTTCCAATATTAGCAACTCGTGTAACCCGTCCTCAATAACAAGGTCAAATGTTTGATTCCAAACGGGATTTAAAGTGTCATTTAAGACCTGGGAATGAGAGAAAAAGAATTAAATTCACTATAGAAATAAGTTGGTGTTTTTTTTTATTTATTGATATAATTGTATCTTCTTCTTTACGGGGAGAGGGTAGGAGCCATCAATTTTTCTTAACCCCACTTTTCCTCGTGCTAGAACGTGACATTGCAGGTTTGGACACTGTATTGACAGAACTTGACAGTATATCAACAATTTTTAACTTCTGTTTCTTTATTACTGTCCCTGTTGTTTAGTCCATCTTACCAGACACGTCATCAATTTTTGAATTCATGTGAACTGTGATTTGGACCATCAAAACCTTACCCGAGTTGTGTACTTCTGCTCAGATTTCTTCATTGTTAATTCGACAAAAGGATCAGATTTTCCCAGGAGATCTGCAGATGGCAAGTCTTCAGCCGATACCACGGTCACTGAAAGAACTCCCCGGACAATGACATCCTTTTTTGATTTTACTGGATCAGTCAAATCTATTTCATCACTACCGTGTTTAAAGGCCTTCTCCAACTTAGTTAATCTGAAATCAGGGTCGTAAGGATTCATAAATGCACTCTCGGTGCCGAAAGGACAATACAAGAGCTCCATGTGCACCTAAAATAAAGAAAATAGTAAACAACAACTACCAATAACCAGTTTGAAAACATCCAATTAATAACTAATCTAAATGGTATTGAATGCTAAATTTGGAATCAATGAACGTGGCCATTTCTAATAGTTTAAGCTTTTAGATGAGGTAATTCAACAAATGGGACATTCATGAAGTTAAATGTTATGTGCTCTCTCCCTCTGTCCACATCTTCACTCTTATTGCACATACAGACGTCAAACTTACGAACCCAAGGGATTTACAGGGATCTACCTGAAAATGCTAATGAAAGCAGTAGAAACAAATGCATCAGATAAAGTTGAATGATGAAAATTTCACTATGGCCACCAACTAATTCTATTCACCAAGTAGATTTGCCTTCACCCACAAGCTCCCTCGAAAACATGAAAATGACAAATTTGACCAGCATCCTTACCTGACCCCGGTTCTTCTGATCTCTTTGGATCTCGAGATCCTTCACCAGTTTCAACCACACGTCTTTCACCTTTCCAGGCTCGAGATCCTTTAGTGCCACTTGAGCACAACCAATGAATTCGGCAGCTTGAATTCCTTCATCGTCATAAACTCTTATTGTCAAGTGTTGTGTAGATGCATCTTCAACTACGAACTCAAAGTGCTCATTCCAGATTGGATTTACTGAATTGTTCTATGAGAATAATCCGAAGTTATACACACAAGACAAAAGTAGACCCCACAAAATAAGGGGAAAAAAAAAGAAAAGGAAAGACACAGAGAGAAAAAGAAGTATATTGTCATACAATTGTTTTGCTGGTTTTCATCCTATCACGAAGTGGACGAACAAATAACACAGCAAATGGATCAGACTTGCCAATGATGTCTTTATTTGTTAATTCCTTAGCTTCTATGAGCTTCACCTCCAAAATTCCAACCGGCTTTAACTCTAGGTAACTGTAACAAAAAATACATACCAAGACTTCACGTTAGAAACATAAGACATGTTTGACTGATCTTAGTAAATGTACTTAAAATAAGTAAGTTTTAAAACATAATTTTTTATTTGTGAAAGTTTGAATAAGTTACCTGTTCTCACACTAACACGAGATACTTTCAATAAAAGAAAGAATTTTTACTTAAAAGTAACAAAATAGTAAGTTATCCAAATATGTTTAAGACAAAAAGTTACTGAAAAGTAACTTTACCAATTTTTAGATTAGCCAAACATGACGTATTTTGAGAGACACATGCTTAAGTTTCCAAAATTGTTATGGAACTGTTTATTTTCAAGCACGATGGCCTAAAAAATACTTTATTGGCATTATAAATATATGAATCGTTTATATGACTCCATAACAACTTTAAACTTGAGAGAAACAAAACACAATTTTGAAGTGAGATTTTCAAATCCAAAAATTTTTATTTAAGACAAGAATAAAGCAAGTAACGATACTTATACAATATCACAGTTCTATGTGCCTGCAATCTAGCATCAACAAGTAGGTGGAAAGGTGCACATAGTTAACATGGTAACATTTTTCGAATTTTAGAAGCATCACAGAAAATATGAGCATAAGCTAAATTGTGGATAAAAAATGACTTATTGTTTAGTCACTGGTCATGGATCATAGAAAGATCCAAAAATGAGAAAATTTTGTTTTGAAAATTAGGGGTATGTGCAATTGACGGGTTTGAAATGGTGATGATTTACCTATAATCTCCAGGTATTATGGGTATGATTTTACGGACTGGCCAGGTGATAGAATCTTCAATCGCATCTCGTATTGTTCCCTATGTGGCACAAAAGAAAATAATACTTCACTGAAGAAATGTGTCATTCTTCATACAAGTCTACAAACCGGAGAACGAGCAAAAAAAGCATCGCAAAAGACTTCAATTCACTAATTATATTACAGAAAACCATAAATTTGTAAAAAATAATCAAACCTCAAGGGCGTCAGATATTCCAGGAATTGCTGATACATCACCGCCAATAACTTTGAGGGTAAAATCAAGATTTTTCTGCAGGCATAAAACACGAATCCACTAAATCTATGCACAATTTATTTTTTTGTTTTTTTACTATGAAAAAACTGTGCGTGCACATTTATCACTCTTTGTAAATACGCATGTCAAATAAAATAATCATATCATATGCATGTGTACCGTATTAGAAGGCATGTAAAGATACTATAGATATTCATGACAAATTATACTGCACTTTGCCGATAAATAAAGAGCAAAAAATGTTTGGTACTCACCTTTTCTCTTAAGGAATAACATACTGCTCCAAAACAAGGAAATTCATCGACTAGTGGTTTGAATATTATCCTGAAAACCCCGGTAAATCCAATATTTTTGACCTACACTCAACAAATACAATTAGAAGTTCAAGAAGTAGTTGGTGAGCTCTAATTGATAAGCACAAAGCTTCTGCAGTTATTCTTTGGAATGAACAATGCAATATCCTTGTAAAGTAGATGATTGAGGTTGTAAAACAGAGAAGTTCGAATAGAAAAATTGTGAACTTTGGGTTTCTTTGCTAGTTTTTAATACAATTTTTTTTCTTTTGTGGATTTCAGTCATAATTCTTCTTTCACACTGTTTCTGTTTACTTATCTCTTCAAACCGGTTTATATGAATGTTCACCAGCTTGTCATTCAAATTTACTTTTGTACACAAGAAACAAGAGCATATATTAATCACTTTAGACCATAAATTATGACAATGTTAACTGTTACTCGAATCTGAATTTTCTTCATAACTTTAATACACAGGTTGTTGTTTTGAGTAAAGAAAATATCAATAGGTTTATATTAAGTCGAGAAGCACCTGTACTGGCAGTCGCACGCCGACTCTAGTTTTAATATCAAGTACAATATTGGGATTTCCGTCCCACTGCAACTCCAACTCCATAATAATTTCCCCAGGGTCACCTTCAATAATGGAAACTCCTATAGACATGAAAAACCGCATAAAATCATAACCAGTCCTTAACATGGCAGAATCTCGTTTTCACATTACGAAAAATTGTGAACTTCTTCGAGTGTGACAATAATTCAACATGCAATTCATGACTGCTAAATACACGCAATCTTGAGAGTTGAGAACATGAATACATTTGTCAATTCTTTTATGATCACATTTCATCTCTTTTACTACCAATGCAAATTCTCCCACCTTTAGAAATAAGAATTGTGCTATATATAGCTATAAAAGTAAATAGACTATTTATAAGTTAAACCATAAGAACATGTTTGATATACAATATTAGACGCGATTGTATGGTACAATATACAAGATTTTAGCATCTTTCGCTTTCTTAGTATATCAAGTGCCGTGCAGTTCTTGTAGCCAAACAATCCAAAAGTAAAATAATTAAACTAACCTGTGAATTTTGGGGCCACAGTACCCAGTGTCAACTTGGAAAATTTAAGAGAAGCTAAAACTATTGGTATGTATGCCTCAAGAGTTGGCTCTACAGAGTTCTTTATTAGCTCTGAAGCTGCCTATGCAAACAAGCCAAAAAACAAAAAACTTCTCATAAAAATAAAATTTAAATCTTGGAAAGTACAAAAAAACTACAATCTTGAAGATAAAAAAATTACCTCATCAATATATGGCCATATTTTTTCAAGGTGAGTATTGAGCCAAGTTAACTGTAACAAAAAAAGGAAAAAAAAAATCATGTTAGAATATACAACTACTATACACAAAATCACCACATATGTTTCACAGTCCACAGACAATCAATTGTAAGGAAGATTTAACTCAACTTCTGTCGCTGCGAAAAGACGACCCAAGAAGGGTAGAATGCATCTGGAAGAATTTTTCTTGAATCTTCAACTGTCATCCTGGCAAAAGCTGCAATTGCTTCTGCCTTATAAATGTTAAAAATAAAAAATAAAAATAAAAAGTTACTAAATTTGTGATATCCATAAACAAGAAATGATGTTTCAAATAGATAATGGAAAAATATGTAAGTAAATGCAACATTCAACTATAAGATTAAGCTTTTACAAGAGCAAGTTCAATGCAGTATTGAAAAAGGCAGAAGTCTTAATTCAATTCAAGTCTCGCCAGTCAAAGCCTTTCGTGAGAAAATCAATCCGACCCTTTTCAACAGCTTAATTTTAGACGAACTGGTTCAACAACAAGAACATCCGGGCACGGGAATGTGTATACAAGTGTATATATGTAGATAAAAAACATAAAAAACTAAAAACTAAAAATAAAATAAGATAAGGTAAACAGCATACCAAATCAGTACGACGTTTGGATCTGATGTTCTGGTAGCGAGCAAAACCAACGATTAAACCAACACCTACAGCAACACCCAGAATGTATCCTACTAAAAAACCCATATTTTTGAAGAATATTTATTGATTTCAAAACAGACTAGAGATTATTTCACTTGAATTTTTATGGGTAATAATCCATTACGATTAATATCAAGAACAATAAGCTTATTGAAGAAAATCTAGTTGAGGGGAGGGTGGGTGGACTCAGTGAAGCAGCTGTATTTGATCGGGGAAATTTGGATGCAAACAGTATAATTAGAGATATAATGTGTAATGATGGAATATTATAAGGTAATTTGGTAATCTTTCATTTTCTGTTTTGAGTTTTCTTGATTTGAAGAAAATGTAATATTCATTTCTTCTGCTTTCTGCAACATTCTACAAACTCTGCCGCCTTCATTTTTTTTACAGTATCTGTATGCAAGGCACTACCTAAAAAAGGGTTAAACGCTCAAATGACACCTGAACTTTACGTTGCATTCTAGTTCTATACCTCAACTATCAGTTGTTCCAAGTCCATCCTCAAACTTAAATCTTTTTTTTCTATTTATACCTAAATATACCACTATTGATCAAATTAATGCTTCTGGCTTACGTGGCACTATGCGGCGAAAGTTAGTCAAGCTTTTCAAATCGTGATTTTTAAAAATTAACGACATTAAACGAGTTTGGGGTTTAGGGTTTTAAACCCTAATTTTAATTGGGGGAATGCAAGATTTGGAGATGGAGATGGATTTGATATTAAGGTTTTTAGTATAAACACAAAAAATGTGTTGGAGAGAAAGTAAGTCTTTTGATGTTTGAAATTTAACGATGTTTAGTGCCATGTAGGCACTGATCATTAATTTGGCTAATTGTGGTGGATTTAGGTATGTATGGAAAACAAATATTTAAGTTTGGTGACAGATTTGAAGAAATTGAAAGATGAGGTGCCAAATGGTAATGTATTGTAAAGTTCAGGTACCGTTGATGTAATTATCCTAAAAAAATAAATATTTATGTTGTTCATTTCTAGATCATTAATGTGTTGCATCGAATGATCGAATTGAACAGCTTGCCCGGGTTACGTAATTCATTATTTAATCGAATTTTATACTGTTTAATTTATTATTAATATAGTAGTATTTAAGATCAATAAGTATTACGTTGCAATTTTTAATTTTAATTAATAATAACTTGGTTTGGCTGCCTAAACTGTAATACCGGTCAACATTTGGCATTGGGAGTGGAATCTGCTACTGGCTACTTAGCTGCCACGTGCCAATTGTCGGCAGTGACAGTGTTTTCTACGTTTCCTTTCGACAATTACAGGGTAAATAGTATTAAAGATCCCACAACATTGAACAGTGATGGAATTTCGAATCTTTAAATTCTAGCACTTGAAATCTTAAATTTATCAAGTGTGTGCTCCTGAGGTCATTTTTGTAAAGAAACATGTTATTTGACCGTTAAATGATTAATTTTTTATTGAAATAACAATTATATCATATATTTAATTTAGAATAAATAGTAATGGGAGTCTTTAATCTTTGAAATGTCTGTGCTTAAAGTCTTTTTGTGAAGTAAAACATCAATTTGATTGTTAAAAAAAAAAAAAAAAAAAATCATCATTCTCATTCATTCAAACTAATAATTTCATTAGCAATTTGGAAATACAAACCAATTATCATGACATACCACTTTCGTTAGAGTTGGGTAGGTAGTTTGGAATTGAGAAAGATGATTATTTCTTTTTTATTTTTTATTTTGTATTTGTTTCTTTATTTTTTATTTAATTCAAAATTAAATATGAGTACAATAATCATTTTACTCAAATTTTAATAGTTTAACGGTGAAACTAACATTTTTCATTACAAAAAGGACATTAGGCGCAGACTTTTAAAAAAATTGGAATCTCAAATTCTAGAAATCAAAATTTCTAAACCTCATTATTATAGAGTTTAAAGATTAGAGACTCCTATTACTGTTTACACTAAATTAAAATAAGAGTAAAACTGTCATTTTCATTATAAAAAAATGACTATTTATCAACCCGTCTTGCTAGATCAATAAATTCATATATATTTCAACAATAATCTTTACTTAAATCGTAAATTCATGTCATGGCACGTCAGATTGATTGTATATGCCATAAATTATGACAATATTACAGGACTTCCAAGAATTAAAGTTAAAACAATATGAACGGTGAGAAATTAACTAGTTCTTGAAGTGATTAACATAATTAGAAGGCAAAACTATTGTTTGGTTGTGTATAACATATTTAGCACGTTCAACAATGAAAGACTCGAGTAAAAAAAATTATTATATACATTTTCGTACTATCCAATATTGAGTATGCATGTTTAAGGTCCATTTGACAGAGATTATAAACTAGTTTATAAATTAATATTGGTTTATTTGAGTTGAAATTGTTGACTTTTCATGTTAAAAGTGGGTTAAAAATAAAAAATGACGACTGAAATAAACTAAAATTGATTTATAAATCATGTCAAACAGGCTCTTAATATATAATACCACACATAATTTTAATAAAAAAAATTTATTAATACAATCCACTTCACCAATCACCAAATAATCATTTAAGAAGACGTTTGACGAGAGCACATATCTATTCAATTGGTTATCTTCTCAATTACATTTTGATACTTCAATATCACTAAAATTTTGACACGTAAAAATTATAATGGCGTGTTAAAATTTGATTGAGAAAATAGTTAATGTGACAAAAAGACTGGAACAACAAATTTGAACTTGTTTGATGATATTTTAATTAGGGATGGCAAAAAAATTTGTCATCCCGCCTGTCCCTTGGCACATGCGCTGTCTTGCCGTGCCGTGTCTTGCCGAGTAATAAGAACGGGTTTGGGCGAAATTTTACGCCCCATGCAATGGATCCGGGCAGCCCACTCCCGCTCCCTAAAAAAATTTTTTTTTTTTGAAAAATCATAAAATATAATAGAAATTATAATTTTCACTAAAAATAAATTAATGAAGAATCAAACCCGGATTGAAACTTATAAACTATTAACGTTAACCACTAAACCACAACTTAAATCTTATAATTTTTTTTGTTTTGTTTGGTATAAATATTTAAAAAATTTGTATTTCTTTTTTTTTTTAATTCTTTTTTCAGTTTAACAAATAAAAATAAAAAATAATAAGCGAGAGGCGGTTGGCGATTAAAGGGCGCCGCCCGCCTGCCACCACGCCCGATCGCGGAGCGGAGCGGAGCGGGGCGGGCGGGCCACCCCAGACCCGCCTCAATGCCATCCCTACCTTTAATCCAGGTTAAAAGTTATTTTTAAGCATAGTAAATATTTAAGTACTAATAGTTAAAGACATTCTAATTAACATTAGCATCAATTGGAAACAACTATTTCAATCTTTAAAGTTGGCAATATGCGAAAAATGACATTCTGAAAGAAAAGATAAAATTACAGTTTTATAGTAAAAATATTCGGAAAATATATGTCTTTTTAAGATGAGAAAAATATTTTCTTAAAATAATTTATAATATAATGAAGATAAATTAAAAACATTAAGCATTAATGCAAAGTCCTTTGACACGTGTAAATAGATCAAAGCGATTGAAATGTTATATATATGATCACGACTGCAACAACAAATGTCATGAAAAGCTTATTGTGATAATTTCACTATATACTATAAAATATAAAATAATTTGAAAAATACTATTCAACTATTTTTATTCTAAAAATATTGTTTTTTATTTTTGTAACACTTGTTGTTACATTTGTTATGTTTGTTAATAACAAATGTAACACATTTATTATAATTAAAATAATAAATGTAACAACAAGTGTTACAAAAATAAAAAAAAAACAGTATTTTTAAAAAATATATATAACAGTATTTTAAAAAATATTTTATTTATTGTGTTATTTCTGAAAAAACTCCTTTAAGTGTGATTATGGGTGTAGGCTCGGCCCATTGTCAAACAAGCCAAGTTCAGCCCATGGATCGTCGTGGGCTTCATGAGCTTGGCTAGGCAAAAAAATTTAACAACTTCAAAATTTCAAAACAACAAAAATTCAAAACTTGAGCTGGCTTGTGTTTTTTACAAACTAAAAATGTCACTTCATTAAAAAATTTGGGGCTCGTCCTTAAACAAACTCGAGCCCAAACAAGCCAAGCCAATTAGCCCACTAGACGATCGATCTGTTTGTCACTCCAAACATAAATGACACGCATGGCTTAGAGATCTCTTTTAATTTAAAATGGATATTGTTTGCTCAAAAAAACTTGTATGTTGCCAATGTATTTTTTTTATTTTTTAATATCGCTCCCAACTGTTGAATCTTTCTTAGTAAACATATTTATTAGTGCAATACAATCAATCCAAGAACAAATGCATGCAACAAGAAATTAGCTTTTTTTTTTTTTTTTATAACCCACTTTTAGTAAATGTAAACATAAATTATTTTAAATTAAATCTCAAAGAGAATGGTTGAATAAGGATCTTATAAAAGTTCAGTATAGATTAGAGCTTTCAATATAAAGAAGAAACGCAATGTGCTTTTTGAGTTTAGATTGCAGCAACAATAAATTATATATTCAATAAAATCGATTATATAAATTAGTTCTCGTCTGTATTGATTATCATTATATTTATATCTAATAAAAAATCAAAATGAACAAACTCGAAAACTGTTGCACCTTGTCACTAGTAATAGACGTACAACAAATGTTGTCTAAAAATTTATGTCATAAAATTTATAGTGTTTGTTTGTGTTAGTCATGATACTGGAAGATAAAAATACTTAAAAGTTCGTATATCTTCTTCAATTTCTCCTCTCACAAAATCATTTCATCTAAAATTTGCCAACGGCTTCAATCCATCTCCTTAATTAGATTATTTCCCTTAACCGATCATCTCCAAAATCTGCTCACCTCCTCAATCGATCATCTCCTTCACCGATCATCTCCAAAATCTGTTCACCGCCTCAATCCATCATCATAATAGAGCCTACAGTCGGATCACACCACAAGGAAGCGGTATACCAATTTAAATTATAATTTAAATTGGTCAAACTAATCAAACATATTTTTTATCCACACATTTCATAGGAACCACAACCCACTTATTAAGGATGGCAAAAAACCCGCTGCCCCACCCCGCCCCGCTCCACCCCACCCCACCCCACCCCACCTATTCTAGTAATAGGGGCGGGTTCGGGGTAACCCTATCCAGCGACCCGTCCCATCAATTTTTTTGTTTGTAAAATTATAAAATAGAATACAAATTAAAATTTTGCTAAAAATGGACTAAAAAAAATCGGACTCAGGTTGAAGTTATAAATTATAAATCTCAACTACTACACCACAATTCTAATTTTGTAAAAATTTCTATTTTTAAAATTATTTTTTCAGTTTTAAAAAAAAAAAATTCCGTGGAACAGTTGGCGGGTCAAATAGTTGCCCCGCCCTACGAATTTGCGAGTCGCGGGATGGGGCCGACCAGCCACATTGCCATCCATACCACTTATTATTTATATATTCTATAAAATCTACAATTTATAAATATTTAAAAAATAATTTTATCACAGCTAAACATGCTCTAAGGATCATAATTCTTCTATCAATTGCATTTCCACCTCGTTAAATTGCATTTAAATCTAATTTAAATTTTGAACAAATGTGAAGGAAAAAAAATAGCCAGCTCATTTTTTGAGTTACAAATTAATTGCTAATTTGTAGCTAATTACCATTTAAACCAACCGCGATTCTGGTAACCAAATTACTTTCTTTTCAGTTTCAACAGTTTTTAAGGTCAAAACCGTATACACTTGAAGTCATTGCTCCATTCCTCACGGTCACTGTGTTTTTTCCACAGTGTTTTTTCCGCCATAAATTTCACTGAGTCTCTCAAACAAGTTCACACGGTAGCATGTGTGATGATATATACATATACACACACATATAAAACATGCGTATATGCGTGTATAGCATAAATACATACAGATACACGCAGTGATGGTGATGGTGACGATGAAGAGTTATGGAGTCTCTGTATCAATTGTACTCTCTGCTGTTTTTGTGGCATCAATCGTAATTGTGTTTATATTCGGATGTTTCTCTGATGACAATGGAATTGGATCATTCTATGTGAATTCAGAAGAAAAATTAAAATACCCGTTGTTGAATTGATGACTACTGCTGCACGTACACATATTGGTGAAGCCAGCGCTGTTCTTTCCTCCGAATTTTCATCTAAATTCAATTCCACCGCCATTGTTACCGTAAGTATTTCCGAATCATAGTCACATATATATATATATCTCTCTCTCCTCTATCTCTCTGTGTGTAATTGACGGATACAGAGAAGCACGTGTATGCACATTCATGTGTGTGTGTGTGATAAAATAATTAGATATACAGAGAATCCGTTAAATACACATTCATCTTAATTAATACCATTTCATACTTATTTATGTGAATGAATTTATGTATTGTTACACTATATTTTTGTTTAATTAAGTTCAATTTCTTCCTGATTTTCATCTGGTTGTTGTTTGATTTAGAATAGTTGTGAAGTTGTTAGCTACCTGAAAATCAGTTTCTCACTTAATTACAATGTTATGCTATTCATCATAATTTGAATTTACAGCCTTGCACACGTTTTCTCGAGTGTGAATTAGTTGAATAAAGATGACGATTTCATGAATTTATGAAAAGCCATTAATTTTTTCTGCATTAATATGAAAATGCTGTATTCATCTTCATTTGAATTTACATCCTTGATGAACGCGTTTTTGTTTGTGTGAATTAGTTAAATTGAGATGAAAATTTCAAGAATTTATATAATTTCGTGAATCTATGGAGATTTCATTAATTATCTTTTTGCATTAATGTGAAAATGCAGAAAAAGGAAAATAGTAAACTGGAGCAAGGATTGGCTAGCGCAAGAGCAGCAATTCGAAAAGCAGCTTTAAACAGAAACAAATCAATAATCTACAAGAATAATGATCTTCTCTCCGGCCAAATTTATCGAAACCCCAATGCATTTTATCGGTAAGCAATTTTCTTTTAATTTTCCTTTTAATTCAAGCAATGAAAGAGAGAGTGGTGATATATCGCGCCATTATCGACACTAATTATAGTGCATCATATTGTCGTACGAAGACACGTTATTCGGCTTTTTTTAAAAAGTTGATGCCACGACATTTGTCACATTTTAAAAAGTTGAATATGGTGATGCCACGTGGACAGTAAACACCATAATTAATTCCACTGTGGGTGTTATATCACCACTCATAAAAGAGAAGTGTTAGATACGTGTAGATTACATGCATGTGCTTCAAACATGATACCAACTAATTCTTGCATGACAATCTAAACTCGAGATATATGATGGTTAGTTTCTTTCTTATTTATGAAAATAGTGTATTTCTCATCAATTACCTTAATATATGCCTAAAAAGGATGTCCATCTGCCGTATTATTTGAAAGTTCTTATGAAATTTGTCTTTGAAACCCACAAAAATCCATGTTTGATTTTTTTTTGAAAAAAACTAAAGTCTATGTTTGGTTTTGCTAAAATTTAAATATTTAGTAGATTTTGATAAAAGTTGATAAAATGTGTAGCTGAAAAGTTGTAGATCTCATAAAATATGTTGTTAAAATTAATTGTTAATTTCAAATCTAATTTTTTAGCAAAATTTTAAGCAAAATCAATCAAACTCTAAACCAGGATTCAAATCCTTATTTGCGTATAAAGTGAGAATTCAAATACTCATTTACGTATAGAACAATGACGCATATACTTATTTACGTGTGTACAAAGACTCAAATACCTTTTTATATTTATATAAAATGAGAATGTAAGTACAATTTTTTTTTCTTGTAATTCTTTTCGTGTATGATAATTGATATGTAATTATGTATGCAAGTGGTATTGGAAAAAGGTTTTAGAAGGGGGCATTGTATGCTGTGACACCTTTCCTTCTAAGACACCTTTCCTTCTAAACCTTTCCTTCTAAGACACCTAGTTTTCTCACCACTGATTCTTAAGAGGGAAAGTGAATGTCTTCTAATTGACGCATGGAGTGTCTAGTGCGCACATTCATTGTTCCCTCCACTCTATTGTTTTTGCATTTTGTGGTAAACTGAAAAAGCCGGCTACCATTACTCATGGCTTGATAGTGATAAACATTGATCATGGACGGCTACTCTCTTTATAGATTTCCGTTTTCTTAAAAGAGATATATTTTCAGAGATAAGTTGGATTGAATATAAATTAAAACAATAATAATTAAGTGGTCGATTGTATTTTTTAACTAAAAATGTACGTCTAGCTTCACCTAGTTGTGCTCTTTTTTAATTGTTTTTTTTTTTTCAATTTTAAAATAATATTAAAAATAAGAAAATATTTTTTCACGCCTCGTCCTTACCTAAGTCTCACCTAGACTCGAAAAACTTGAAATTTGACATCTACATCTGGTCACGCTTTTACATTTTTTAGAATACTAAAAAAAATAGATATAAATCAAAATTTACATATAGTCTTTAATTGTCTAAAAAATCTCGATTGAGACCATCCTCAGAGCAAGACAAACAAAAATGCTCAACAACTGATTCTTAGACAATTTTTGAATTCACACCCCCCTCAATGCTATTACTAAAATATTAAAAAAAAAATTTGTTTATCATATCCTCACTTTGGGAATACTTCACTATATATCCCACCAACTAATTAAAACAATAGTTTCTTATTTGTTACTTTTTAAAAAATTCTATTGATTGTTTGCACACTTAAATTGTTTTACCGTGATTTTGAAGATTCTTTATGATTTATCATGCACTTCTTTTGTATTTGAATATTTTTTTAATATATTTTGGACTGAGGTGTGACTTCCGCCTCACTTTACGAAGGAAAAATGTCTCAATGCCCAATTACACCTTCTTAAACATTGAGTCTTTCATTAGATCAAGTAGAGATGATTGAATGGTATAGAGTAAATAATTTGTGTACTCAGACTTCAAATTAATTAGATAGAAAACTTATTTGTTATTGTTGTGTTATGACTTTTATAGGTTCTTTAAGGGTAATTATTTAAGGGAATGGTGCTCCGTGCTTGGTCCAGATTCTACCATCTTAACAGTAATTGCTTTTCTTCAAGAAAGCGAATTTCTTATAAACTGAATGCACTACAAGATCAAAACACTAGTTTTTGAATTTTGATGTGACATTTTTTAATTTGCCATTTGAGTCACTACATCAAGAAATTTGCTTAGTCCACAAGATTGATTTCCAATAATATTAAGGTTGTCATATTAGCCCGTTAACTTAAAAAAAAAAAAAAAAAAAAAAAAAAGAAGTTATTTCCACTTCAAAGATTTTCGAGAGAAAATTAAAAATGTCTTCTACATTATCCATGTAAACGGGATAAACTAATATAAAATTATTTAGAACTTATTCAATAAGTAGATAAAGAAAATTTATATACATAGCTCTTAACGCAATCTATAATACTAAATGAGTTTGACATTCACGGATCACGTGGATAATAAGTATATATTCTTATTAGCATTGCATTCATGATTTTCTTTGGTGATCGATTCTTACGTTCAGCAATCCTATTTGATTGAGGTGAATATGGTGCAGTAGTTTGATGAATGATTCCAAATTCTGCACAAAATTCTTCAAATGGTGCAACGTATTCTCCACATCTATCACTACAAATCATTTTTATTCGTTTTCCAAGTTGATTTTCAAGTTCGATTTTGTAGTGTTTGAACACTTTCATATTTGCTTTTCATCAAGTATACGTAACAGTACCTTATACAATCATCTATGAACGAGATGAAATACTTTTTACCACCTCTTATCTGTACGAACTTTAAATCACACACATCCGTGTGAATTAGTTCTAAAGGAGTTGGGTTCGTTCAACCGAATGAAAAGGTGTTTTGACCGCTTTTGCCTCTATACATGTTTCGCATTTTTCATTATTAAAATGCATATTCGGAATTAAACTTAAATTCATTAACTTGCGTATTGAATTAAAATTTGCATGTCCTAATCTATGGTGTCATAGATTAGATGACTCAAGAATATAAACGGAACATGATGTTTTATTCATAATTTTCGGTACAACAGTTAGGACATTCATCTTGAATAATCCATCTTTTACATAGCCTTTGCCTACATACATATTATTCTTAGTAAGTACAAACTTATCCGAAACAAAGACTAACTTAGAGACATTCTTGCTTAACAAAGAACCTGACACAAGGTTTTGCAAATATCCGGTACATAAAGAACATTGTTGAGGCTAAGTTCCTTTCCCATGTCATCTTCAGTATCACTTTGCCTTGTCTTTCCACTTTGGATGTTGAGGAGTTTCCCATAAATAGTTTTTCTCCCTCAGTTGGAATGTAGGATGTGAACATATCTTTATCAGCACATATGTGACGGGTTGCACCCGTATCAACCCACCATTCCATGGGATTTCCAACGTTGTTGCATTCTGAAACAACCGCCGATAAGTTCATATCAGATATACCATTTGATATGACATCAGATTCGGCTATATTCATTTGGGCTTGCTTCTTAGGTTTGCGACAATCAACGGAGCAATGTCCAGTCTTTCCACAATTATAGCAGTTGCCCTTTAACTTCTTTGCATTCTTCTTTGTAGGTTCAACGGAATACTTTCTCTTCTTTCCTTTGTTGTTGTTGGATTCCACCACATTTGCCTTTGATTGTGGTATGCTATTTCCAACACGCTTGTCCGAACTTCGGTTGTCTTCTTCAATCCTTAGTCGGACCACAAGTTCTTCAATATTCATCTCATTGCGCTTATGCTTGAGATAGTTCTTGAAGTCCCTCCACATAGGTGGAAGTTTCTCAATGATTGCAGCTACTTGAAATGATTCACTTAGAGACATATTCTCCACGTGAATGTCATGAAGTATGATCTGCAACTCTTGCACTTGACTGATGACCGTCTTTGAATCTACCATCTTGTAGTCTATGAACTTTCTCATGATGAACTTCTTTGTTCCCGCATCTTCAGTCTTGTATTTCATTTCCAAGGATTCCCATAAATCCTTCGCAGATTGCTTGGAACAATACTCGTTGTACAAAGTGTTATTCAAACCATTCAGAATGTAATTCTTACATAAAAAATCTGAATGTTTTCAGGCATCCAAAGCAATCAATGATGCCCGATTGTTTTCTCCTTCTTGAATAGTGGGAGGATCTTCATTCAAGAATTTCGCCAAATTGAGGGTCGTGAGATAGAATAGCATTTTCTGAGGCCATCTTTTGAACTCAACTCCAATAAACTTCTCCGGTTTTTCTCCATGTGGAACGGAGTTTGAATGAATAGTAGTAGAGGGAGTCACAACCGAAGCTACAACCGGAGGAATCACACCGGTAGGAATACTTCTTTTAGAAGTTTCCGCATTCAAGTATCATTCGAATTGGTATCAGTATTACCAATTGTATTCATTTCTATTTACGTAAAACAGAAAATCAACCAAAAACCAAGAGATGTCACTTACCACAAAAATACAGAAATAAATTTTGACTTAAGATTGTTGACAGATTTATTGTGTAAATGACTGGAAACGAGAAAATCGAATGAAAAGATGAAATGCAAGTCGAGGCAAGTGTTGAACATTTTGTCCTTAAGTCAAATTTGCTTCGTAATGGTGCCTACGATTTATGGCAATCGACTTCCAAGATATAACGACTTGTACTTGTGTTTGTAGTACTTCAAAACGCAAGCACATCGAACTAGAAATAGTTTTTGTACTCCAAAGATGAAATGAAATGAAAAAACCAGAATTTCATGCAACACATGCAAGAATTTTGGTTCAAAAGATGAATATATGAGTGGATTGTGTTTGAATATCAATTTTGTGTGTTAAAGGACGTCCATAGGGTCCTATTTAACGTTGATGAAGTGTTGGGAACAAAGAGGTGTGAAGCCAAATTGTGCAACACTTCAAAAGGATATGCACGTTCGCGCTTATACCTATGTGATCGCATGACTTTGTCTCCTGTGATCGCATGGTAGGACCAAAAAATATTCTGCTTAAAATTTAGACAAGTTGTGATCGCAGTGTAAATTGCCCATGCGATCGCATGGTCAAAAATTGACCCAATTTTATCCTTTTCCGTAATTTCTCATTCATTCGATATTGGTTTCGAGATGTCAAATATACCCTTCAACACATGCAGAGAAATTTGCAGGTCGAACTCCGTTTCTCCGAAGCGGTGAAGTGACAAACTATTTTGCCTAAACGAGATTGGGTCGGATCTGTATATTTTGGTCAAATTGACACAATGTTACTTTAGTTGTCAATTTTTTAAATTCTTAAACCAATTTCCAACAAATTAGCATCAAGTTTTTTTATAAAATCAGCAAATATTAACTACGGCTAGCTAATAACTTGTAAAGAAAGACAAAAAAGACGTTGATTTCATTTCTTGATGCCATTAATAGTCTAAAATGTTGACTCTAATTTACAATAAAAATGTGTTTTAATTTGGACTAATATGATTTTACTAGTTGGATGATTAACTAGTTCTGATAGTATGTTACCTGTCTGTTTAGAGCATTGGGGAAATTCTATTAATAGACACGTTCTTTCTTAGCAACTACGAGAGTTCAAATTTTTAGGACCGGAAACAAGAAAATCATTCAATTCATGACCTTGTAACCAGGCATATGGCAGTTATTTGGTGTAATAATTAGTTGTTGTACATTCTGCTACCTTCTTGTAGTATAAACAGTTCACCACTGGATGGCTTCAAAGTTATCGTTCTTTTCTATATTGGGAGTCAATCGAGATGTTTCAATATCTATGGCAAAAATTTGAAGTGTTGTACCAGATGGTTTGAAACTTGTACTTTGTTTTTGCGGGTTGAAAAGTTCAAGAATTACTCCCTGTTACTTTGGAATATTGCACCATTGGTTTTTCACTTATTGTTTCAGTAACAAGTTGGTCCTGCACCTTTAAAAAGGAGCAAGTTGATCCAAATATTTCATTATCACTGCACAATCAATTGTCAATGATATAAACCGGCCAAATCTTCATCAAATCATTATGTGCCAAGTTGGGAAGGAGAACTTAGCTCATAAAGTTGGACATGCGAGAGTCACGTGACAATAACAAAGATTTGAATGGTTTTGATCATTCAAGACTGATTGTGCAACTACAATAAAAAAAATTGTAAACCGTTTCGCTCTTTTTTAGCAGATGAGGACCCACTAGCTATTGCGGAAATAGATTGGGGACAAATAATACAATTTTCCAATAAATTGAGTCGTTTATCTACTGTCTTCAATGCATTTTCACTATTAAAGATTTCAAAAGAAAAAACATTAGCCTCCATAGTGTGTGTGTTTTTTAAATTTTTACTGGAACTTAGTAGTATGCTCCAAGTGCAGGAGTTATGTGGAAATGGAAAGAAGATTCAAGGTTTATCTATATGAAGAAGGGGAGTCACCATTAGTACATGATGGGCCATGTAAAGACATTTACACAAGTGAAGGAAGGTTCATACATGAGATGGAACAAGGTAACAATAGGTTCAGGACAAGAAATCCAGAAGCTGCTCATGTTTACTTCATGCCCTTTAGTGTTACATGGATGGTCAAGTACCTCTACCATCCTAACACTTACAATGTTACCCCACTCAAAGACTTCGTGTCTGATTATGTGAGAATCATCTCAACAAAACACTCATTTTGGAATAAAACTCAAGGAGCTGATCATTTCATGATTTCTTGCCATGATTGGGTAAGCACAATTCATTCCATGTTTCATTTGATTTATTTGATTAAAAATTAGGCTTGGTTTATTGTTATATATAGTTACATATGATTTATTTGAAATGGAAGTTTTTTGGTGTTTCATGGAAATCCATCGAAACACAACGCTATTTTGTTCAAATTAGGGTTATAAACATTGTTACTCACCGAATTTATAACAATGATTTGTGCTTTTTGGTGGAATTTAAAAGTAGTTTTTTTTTTTCTTATTTTAGATTTTGAAAAAATATTGGTAAAATGTGTTGTTGAAAAGTTGTAGGTCCATGAAATATGTGGTTTAAAATGAGTTTGAGAAAAAAAAAAGTTAAAAAAAAAACTAACCAAACATGAGTCTCTCTACATTAAATTAACGAAATGATATAACGCGATATGAAAAAATGAATATTTAATTCAATCATGAAACAAAAATGAAATTCAGTGA
This sequence comes from Forsythia suspensa, assembly GCA_023638005.1. Classification (NCBI taxonomy): domain Eukaryota; kingdom Viridiplantae; phylum Streptophyta; class Magnoliopsida; order Lamiales; family Oleaceae; genus Forsythia; species Forsythia suspensa. The sequence goes on along the minus strand of CM042674.1, from coordinate 27,636,650 downwards.
CGTGACAATTTGTAACAATAAAAAGACCAAAGTGGAACAATGCTATAAATTGTGTTGCATGATGAATATATACAGCATTTTTTGTACTCCAGAAAGATAATGAAATTTTGTGTTTAAATTGTATCAGGGGCCGGTCACCTCACAAGGTAATGCATTTCTCTACAACACATCAATTCGGGTATTGTGCAATGCCAATTCTTCAGAAGGATTCAATCCAAAGAAAGATGTGAGCTTGCCAGAAATACATCTTTATGGTGGCAAAGTACCCTCAAAGCTGCTCTCTCCCCCACCATTTAACAATTCAAGGCCTCGTCTTGCATTCTTTGCCGGTGGAGTCCATGGCCCCATTAGGCCGATCCTCCTCCAGCAGTGGAAGAACCGGGATTCTGACATTCATGTATACGAATACCTTCCTAAAGATCAAGACTATTACAATTTCATGTTACAGTCGAGGTTTTGTTTATGTCCTAGTGGGTACGAAGTTGCTAGTCCAAGAATTGTTGAGGCCATTTACGCTGAATGCATCCCGGTTATATTATCCGATCACTACGTGTTGCCCTTCAGTGATGTGTTAAGATGGGAGGCCTTTTCGATACAGGTTGATGTCTCGAAAATTCCTAGGTTGAAGGAGATTCTGATGGCCGTGTCGAAAGACGAGTATCTGAGGCTGAAGGAGGGACTCAGGGCTGTAAGGAGACATTTTGTTCTAAACAAGCCAGTGCAGAGGTTTGACGTGTTCCATATGATATTACATTCTGTATGGCTTAGGAGATTAAATTTAAGGGTGGGATAAATGTTAGAAGGGTTCATAGCCCAGTGTATATGCTTCCCTGTAGTGTATGTAATCCTCTGTAGAACCCATATATCAATTTTTATATAATTACTAATTTGATTGACATTTGACCATACATCATAATCATGTAAATAACACTGATAAACAGCACGAGCCTTCTTCTGCTCTTTCATTGGATACAGTAACAACTTAATGATCCTATCATTCCAAGATACACTGATAATCATCTTTTAAATAATAAATTGCTGAAATCCATCTGGTAGACACGGACGATGCTATAAATATGATAGGTTGGTACGAAGTTGTTACTAAAAATTAGTTGAGAATGAAACCAAAAAATCGATCAGTTGGAAAATAATGATGCAAAAATGTCTCTCTTGCAAAGTATCTCCAATTTGATAACACTGTTCGACTTATAATTGCTCTCAATAGTGTAAATTGAGACTTGATAAAACTTTAATGAAATTTAAAAGTCCAGATGTATTTAATCAAACTTTTTAAACTCCATAAAAATCTTTAAGTATTCAATATAGATTTTTAAAAACTTTTTAAAATAGATTATAAAAGACGTCGCGATATTCAATTCGAGACGTTTTAAAATCCCATGAAATTCGAGATTCAAAATGTCGATAACTTTTAATAACTTCATGAGAATTTGTTATGTCTTCGACTTTAAAGTGCAAGTTATAAATAAAAATATCACAATTTCTCTCTCATTCACCCATAAGATTTTGAAAGACTTTGGGGATAAAAAATTCTTTCATTCCCTGATTTTTTTTCTTTATGCAACATTTCTCTTTTCTTCAACAGTTTTTTTCTTTCTTCAATGTGATTTTTTTCCTCTTCAATATATTCTCCTAACTATTTTTTCTTTCTTCTTTTTCCTTCTACAAATCCTATAACCATGATTAATTACCAATATTTTTGAAGAAAAAGAATATTAATATTTTTATCTCTAGCCAATTTGATTTTTTTTTTCTTTTCAATATTCTTCTAACCATTTTCTCATTTTCCCATTTTCTTCTTTTTCCTTCTATGAATCTTTAGAGATAGTGTGATATTTTTTTCTTTCAATATTCTCATAACCATTTTTTTCTCTTTCTTTTTTTTCATCGTTTTTTTATTTTTTATTAAAAACAAGATAAATTTATAATTACATTCTTATATAATTATTGATGATTGTAGTTTATTAATGACTTTCATTAAGTTAAAAATTAATTTTTTACTACTCTATTTTTATTTTCATTTTCATTCTTGTTTTTTCTATTTATCTTAATGAGCATGGTTGCATTTTTTTTCTTCGTAAATTGATACTTTGATTATTTATTTATGCAACTGTGAGTAATAATGACATGTTACCTATAAATTACTAAATATAAAAAGGGAGATTATGAACTAGATAATTTTTTTTTGTTGGAAGATATTTTTAAAAAAAGTCAAATGCCATAATTTTTTTTTTTAATTTATCTACAAATCATTTGAAAGTTTATAATTTTACCCTAAAGAAAAAATAGAGTGAGTTAATAATTTATTTCATTAATTTTCAATGTAGTTTACTTGCAGTAATTAAATAGAATATTTTTTTTTATGAATTTAATAATATTAATATAATTAAATAAATTATTAGTAGACTTTTCACATGTGAATTTTTTTTTTTACTGTTGGATATTAAATATTTATATTCAAAAATTTTAATTGAAAAAATAAAGTCTATAAAAGTCCATAAAAGTATGTAAAAGTTTAGGAAAATCTTTCAAAATAAATCTATAAAAATTCATAAAAATCTGTATGAGTCTATTAAAATCTATAAAAGTCAATAAAAGTTAATGAAATCCATCAAAGTAGGTCACTTAAAAAATGTCAATCAAAATCTTTAAAAGTTTAGATTAAATATACCCCCCTATGTAACAATTTTTTTTTTTTTTTTTTTTTAAATTTCATTATGTAATATCAGCACTCCTGCAAAATATGTCCACGCTAAAATAATTACTCCAACTGTACTTGCATGAATTGTTGATCAAGTAAACCTTTGATTTATAATATCAATTGTGTTTAATGTGAGTTAACGTCGCTGAATTTTATGCCGAATTTTTAAGATGACTAAATTCTATATTATTTTAAAGTGTAACAAATAACTAAGTACAATAAAATAAAATTTAAATTTAGTGATCAATTTGAAGGAAAATAAATTTTAATAAACATAATTTTTATCTACATATTTCGTAAGATCCAAAATTTTTATTCATTTTTTATTTACACATTTTATAAAATTCACAGCTTATTAAATAGAAAAAAAAAAAAATACCAATCAAGCACTTAGTAACCACCCTCATTTTTAACCCATTTAGATGTAAAATTTTACTCAACTAGGTCAAGTTCCCTACAGGTGAGTCAAATAGGAGATGAGAAAAACTGAAATGGCCTTACTCATCACAACAAGGGGTCATATGGAAAGATGTGTGCTTACCAAAAATTGAAGGGGGGGTTAGGTTTTCGACAGATTGCATGTTGGAACACGGTCCTCCTCGCCAAAACTCTTTGGAATATACATATAAAAAAAGATACTTTGTGGATTAAATGGGTTCACCAAACTCACCTTTGGGGCCAATCCGTTTGGGCAGCCATATTCAGAAAGTCAGACTCGCCGCTGTTGAAAAGAATTATGACCATCGTGGATCGATTATCGTGGCCGAAGGCGGGATCGATACTAACTTTAGCACGTTGGTCGCTTATGATTTTTTCTCGTCTAAAGGACAAATCAGAACCTGGGCAACAGACGTTTGGAGGCCGTGTATCACACCGAAACATTCTTTCATCCTTTGGTTAAGTGCGAAAGGAAAATTACTAACGAGTGACAGAATTATTCACTTGGATATTGAAACAAACTGCGTTTTTTGTCAACATGTTCACGAATCGGCTGATCATCTCTTTTTCCAGTGCCGGTTTACTTCTTTGGTTTGGTTGCATATTAGACGATGGCTTGGTATCCATAGGACTATGAGTACATTCTCAGCTCTTTTAAGTGGATTAAAAGGAAGCACGAGAAACAAATGACAAAGTAAGGCCAAAAGATCGACATTTTGTCGCTACGGTATATCACCTTTGGATTGCGAGAAATAGATAGATTTTGATAATCTCAAGGCTAACCCACTACTTTAGTTAGGAAGATTAAAACACATGTATACAAAATTATGTTTTCTTTATATCCTAATGTTTTGATTCATTTTAAGTCCTTAGCCTTAGTTCCTTAACCTTTTGTTTTCACCTGTGTATGCCCAATGTACATGTTTTGTTTGGTTTTTCCAGGGGATACCATGTGTATTTTGTTGATTTTGATGCTCTGTTTTCTGCTTAGTACCTTGCATTGGTGCTAAGTTTTGTTACGACATGTACCATCTCTTTTGATCTAATATGCATTAACATTTTCGATAAAAAAAAATGATATATTTTTGTTTTATCTCCAAACAAGTCTAAAAAACATGAAAAGAAAAGATAAAAATCTATAAAGTACAAGTCAGCATGGTCGAGACTGGTAGGACAAATCCACTATGAATTTGATAAATGCATCGTGTTAGAGTTCTATTTTTCTTTTGTATTTTGTTTAATTTATTTTGGACATGGTCTAATTGTTATAATTGTTGCACTTTATTATTAATGGAGGATATAGAGCCAATTACAACTCCTAAATTTTAGGTGAAAATGTTCACAGTCAGGGAATAATATATGAATGAAATATATCTACAAATTTATATATATATATATATATATATATATATATATTTACTATAATATAAGTGCTTCATCAATTGCTTACTATTTATTCCTTCAAATCAACACAACGTAGTTTTAGTGTTTTACTATTCCTAATTTCATTCAAATTTCACCCTTTTGTCAAACAAATTTGCATTAAATTTTTAAAAATCAGCTTTTGTTGACTTTTTGTTTGTTTTTAATTATATATATATATATATATATATATATATATATATATATATATATATATATATATATATATTTTATTTTTAATCGTAATTTTTTTGACTTCTTTATCTTATCTTTTCTTTTCTTTTTAATATATATATTAGTGTCTTTTAATTGCAATTATTGACTTCTTATATTATTATTATTATTATTTAATAGAAGATTGTCGAGTTGCTCTAACTCGACAACATTTCATTGTTTTTTTTTTTTTTTATTTTTACTCAACAACATTTCATTTTTTAAATATGTTTTTATTTTGAAATTTTTTTTTTTTTTTTGGATTTTTGTCGAGTAACTCGACAAATTTCTTTAAAATAAGATTAATGCATACATAAAGTTAAGCAATTTTTGACTTTTTTTTTTTTTTTTTGATCGTTTGTCATTCAACAAAGTCCATTTTGACCATTTTTTATTTTATTTTTATTTTTATTTTTTTTGTCAAATTACCCGACAAAGGAGAAAAGAACTTTTTTTTTTTTTTCCTTTTTTGGATTTTTGTCGAGTTACTCAACAAAGTCCAATTTTTTCAATTTTTTGGTGGGTTTTGTCGAGTTTAGGATTTTTTTTTTCTTTTCTTATTTTTGGGTTTTGTCCCACTTTGAATTTGGCATTTTTTCATTTTGTTTTTGTAATTTGCACTTTTGGTCCCAACCTTTTAAATTTGTAACTAATCTATGGCCAACTTTTTTTTTTGCATTGGCCATCCCCAACATTTAAATTTTGTTTAAAGTCCAATTTGACTATTTTTTTTTCTTTTTTTGGGTTTTTTTTTTCTAGTTAAGGAATTTTTTTTTTCTTTTTTCAAGTTAAAGACAACAATTCCCTCCTTGTCGTCCAATATGCCACCATTTTGATATTACAATAGTCGTAATTTTTGATTTTTGTGGTTTTTTATTTATTTAATTAGTGTCTTGACTTTGGTTTGTTGAGTTCCAAAACCAATTTTAGCCCATTTTGACAAATTACCGCAATCTTTGATTTACTTTTTTTAAAGGCAAGCATTGTATAACTCGAGAAACACACAATTTTTTTTGTGTGTGCTTGTCGAGCAATTTTTTTCGGTGCTTGTTAAGCAAATCGAAAACACACAAATTTTTTTTTTTTTTGAATTTTTTTTTCAGAGTAGCAAATCGACAAGCACAATAATTTGTTTTTTGACTTGTTGAGCCTGCTAGACAAGATTTTTTTTTTTTTTTTTGTGCTTGTCGAGCACACAACAAATTTTTTTTTTAATGGTTACACGAACTGGACTTTGGGTGATTTTTTTGAATTTTTTTTTTTATGTTGTCGAGTAACAACATGAAGAATTTAATTTTTTTTTTACTATTGTCGAGTTACTGCAGTAACTCGACAACATGAATTTATTTATTTATTTTTCTCTCGATAACATAATTTCAATTTTTTTCTATTGCAGCAACTCGACAATATGAATTTTTTTTTCTTTTTTGTTTTTACGATTGTTGAGTTACATCATTTTTTCTTTTTTGTTTTTGTATTGCGGTAACTCGACAACATCATTTTTTGTTACTGTTGTCGAGTTCTTACAATATTTCTTAGAAGGGTAACTTCAACCAATGGCCACCGAACTTTAATTAAGTTTCTTTAAAAGGTATCTCAATGGCCACCTAACTTTCAACTGATTTCTATTTAGCCACCGAACTTTAAAAGGTATTTCAATAACCACCCAACTTTCAACTAAGTTTTGCATATATCACCCGTTACTCATTCACTTGCAATACTGATGAAATATCCTACGTGGCAAAAGCTCTTTCAATATAGCATAGTAATATTATTAAATCTCTCTCAATTAGTAAAAGTACACTACTCAAATACGCCATATTTCAAAGAAATTGAAAACGCTTTTAGTTTTTTTCAACCAAATTCAAGCGAATTAAGCGTGTTTAAGTGGTGTATTTTTGTTGATAACATTATTATCTGTCGGAAGATCGTTTACCACGTAAGATATTTCGTCAGGTATTGCAAACAAATGAGTAACGGTGATATATGAGAAACTTAGTTGAAAGTTGGGTGGCCATTGAGATACTTTTTAAAGTTCGATAGTTAAATAGGAACCAATTGAAAGTTGGGTGGCCATTGAGATACCTTTTAAAGTTCGATGGTTAAGTAGAAACTCAATTAAAATTAAGTGGCGATTGGTTGAATTTACCCTTTCTTAGAATGAGGAATAGTGGATGGAGACGGTAATGGGTCTTGGACGGAGGAGGTGAAGTCGCCGAGATCGGTGGCGCTACCAGAGAGAGGTGATGGTGGAAAGAACATAAATGGTTATATACATAGCCAAATTTTGAGAATAATTGCTTTGAAGATTCACATATTGGAGCGGATATTGGGAAGGGAAATTTTGTCCACCAGATTGCGCAATGTAGTATATATAAACCTAGAACTTCTTTTACTTTTCTATATTATACAAAACGACTCTGTTTCACTACATCTTTATGAGAAACGGCGTCGTATTAGTGGTATGTGAGTTTTCACAAGCCATTTATGGTTTGTTTTCATCTCTGATCTCTCATATTCCCTTGCAATTTCATGATTTTATAAAAAATCTAATTACAATTCCTCAATATTTTGCTCATATTGTTGTTATCTAATTTCTATGTAATTTCTTTCATTTTTGCAGATTTTTCTTCAAATGGGTTTTAGGAATTGGGTTTAATTTACGTAAATGGAGGCAGATTGATGTAGGGTTCTTAGGGCTATTATCAGTTGGTACAGGTTTTGCTGCTGAGGCTAAGAGGATTAAGGTATTTACAATTACTTAAACAACTCGATGTATATTAATAAATAAATAATTTACCATGAAATTTCCATGTTCTTCAGAGTTGAGCGATCCTATCCTAAATGAAGACTCCGAGTTTTCTATTGTTCATACACAATTGAAGCAGATTAATTTTTAAAATTCTCTGAACCTTTTCTTTTGGATCTTCAGAAGAAATTAAATGTTAGATGTCAAGTTGATTGATTTCCCCCTTTTTTTTCTCTCGTCTTTATCAATGTAAATTATTAGAATACTAAGGTTTCCATGTTTTTTATTGAAGTGGTTTGGTGACGATTAATGCCTCATTCATTAATTTTGTTAGGAGGATGTAATTTTCAATAAATAATATTCTTTTGGGTATAAAGTTCATGTACATCTATTCATCTATGAAATTGTGCATGTTTTTTCTTGATTTGATTCGTATTTGCTCATCCTGGTTTCCTAATCTCTTGGGGCTCCAAAGGTAATTTTAACTTCTAGATAATGTGCTTTTAGTAATTGAAATTTGAACTACTCATATTGGTTTACAATAAATTTGAAAATTGATATCTTTTGGTTAACTTTGAGCATGCTTTTTTTTCTATTTCCTCGTACACTTGAGCCAGAGACCCTAAACTCATTTCACGAACATAGGTCGGCCAATCACTTCTGAGGTATTATTACAAATGTGAATTTTGCTCAATTGTCTCTGATTTGTAATTGCAAACTAATACAAGCATAGAATATTTGTAATTGCTTCCATCCCCGGTAATTTGAATTACATTTGTCTTCCCGATGTTTTGTATCTTTTGTTGAACCTGCTATGAATTTTAACTCTATTACTGAACATTTAGATGGATGAATATGGTTAATTAATCGACTTACTTTGAAGACTTGGTTGGTCATAACGATGAATTTATGTTTGATTTGGTTATAAGACTATAAACAACAGAGGCCTTCATAGGAGCTTGTAGCCAAGGATTTGCACGGGATTGAGTGGAAATTTTGGCATATCTACACAGCTGCAAACTTTTATATTCACCTTTTCTTGTCTATGGAGATGTTATGCTTTTTTTTAAGGTATGTAAACCTCCAATTTGCTGAAAGTTTTAGTTACTATTTCTTTTTCTTTTTTGTTCTTATTTTTGTGTCTCATCATCCTTGGCAGGGTTGGTGACGGAGAACTCAGACTAGGAATCCGAAGAGCTGCTCAAGCTAAAATTGGCACTGCTTTTCTAGCTTCATTTGGCCATGATTTACTTCAAGTAGCATGGCTACTGTAGCATGTGCCATATCTATGTGTAGGCTGTAAGGTGTTTAATATTTGTTACAATCCAAGGTATTCTAACCAACCAAAGGGCTTTCTCTAAAACCCCTTTATATTCAACATCGTTAGTATTATTTGCGAGTATTAATGGATTTACACGTGATTGATTGTGAGTGTATCCTTACATTGATACTGTCATTTTGACCAGAACGGTTGGGCCATATGCATGACATTGACCTCTGATGCATGTTGCATGAAAAATGAAAAAATGATGAATTGAAGCAGAATAGTGCGTTACAATTGGTTTTAAAAAAAAGTTGAACTCCAACTTTGAAGGCCCCCACCGACCCTGTCCTAGGCCTTTGGTGGATGAGGTAAATCGCAGGATGTGCCTCCCGAGAGTCGTGGTGGAGAGCTTATGGATAGGCGCGGCTATTAACCATTTGGTAACTCTCACTCATGATGACGGCACAAATCCAATATTTCAAGAATCGAACCCTGCACCCCGTCGTGCTGAGCCCTATTCGCCCTCTCCTTTGCCACTGGGAGATATGCCCTGGGGCTTTTACAATTGGTTTTAGGTTTTAGGTTATGTTGTCCCAGGTGATTGTGATAAGCCTCCAATTGTTTTCACATATCACATTGGCAAGAAGCAGGGAACAAGAGCAGTTTGACAAAGGCTAAAGCAGCAGCAGCAGTTTGACAAAGGTTAAAGCAACATGGCAGTTTTGGAATAATAGGATGGGGGTATTCTAGGAATTGTCTACATATTGCAGTTAGTTAGAATATAAAAGGGGAGGGGATCATTCTGTAAGGGTATCAAATCAGTTAGTAGAAAAAGGGGTGAGAACCAACCTCTCTAATTGCTAGGGACCTTTATTTTACATTGTAATTTTCTGTTCTTTGTGCTATTTGATTACAAATACATACAAAGTATATTTCTACCATTTTCAAGAGTAATTCTCCATTTGTTAGCTGTTATTTCATCCTTCTTTGTTGGCTGTTGCAAATTTTCTACACCTGCAATACAAATATAATCAGAATCTTATCAAATTGGTATCAGAGATATAATCCTGAGAAATGACGTTAGCAGACCGAATGGGAGCCGTGGAAGGAAGGATGGACTGGAGAATACGAGGGTCGAATTCCAAAGGGTTAATGGTCTAGAGAAAAATATGGCAACAATAATGGAGAAGATGGATATGTTGCTGGGAAAATGGGATACTGCTGAAAGGGAAAGGAAGGAGAAAGGACCCGTCCATGAAGTTTCAATCAATTCTGGACTAACGCAAGGAATGTTGGAGGGGAGTCCCAATGCTGTTGGAAGCTATGAAGGGAGTGAGAGACCGGAGTCTAGGGTCCGCGGACCGGAATTGCTTATTGCGTTTAAAAATCAATCCAGACGGATGGATTTTTTTTTGAGCCGAGCGCTATTTTTCCATCAATGCAATGACGGATAGGGAGAAAGTAGAGGCAAATGGTGTTAGTTTTAAAGGAGATGCACTAGCTTGGTTACAGTGGGAGAAAAGCAGACATCCAATTCGTTTGTGGGTAGTGTTGAAGGAGTTGTTATTGGGTCGATTTCGGCCATCCCAAGAAGGCACAACCTGTGAGCAATTTCTAGCGCTAAGGCAGGAATCCACTGTGAAGGAATATCGCCGTTGTTTTGAAATTTTGTCGGCATCTTTACAGAACATACCGGAGCAGGTGATGGAAAGCCATTTCATTAATGGACTCCAACATGAAGTCTCAGAATGCTAAAACCAATTAGGCTAACCCAAATAATGGACATGGCCCAATGGGTGGAGGATAGGAATATGTTATTAAGGCAGGCCCAATATCCACCAAGCCCAAATCGGGAGAAAGGTCCAAATCAGGCCTATCAAACCGCTCAACTTTCACGATCAGGTAATCAACTAAATCATCTTGCATCTAATTACAGTCTTCTCCCCAATCCTAGGGCTCTGTCCATGTCCAAACCATCTTACTCAGCAACGTATAAGCGTCTTTCCGACGCAGAATTACAAGCCCGACGAGAGAAGGGGCTCTGCTTTAGGTGCGATGAGAAGTATACTGTTGGGCACCGGTGTAAGAATAAAGAGCTTCAAGTATTGGTATGCAGTGATGAAATTAAAGAGGAAGAAGTTGAGGAGACGAAATTTGAGGAAGAAGACACCGGAGTAAGAGACATGGTGGAATTATCTATTAATTCGGTGGTCGGTCTAACTACTCCGCGCACGATGAAGGTTCGGGGCAAAATGGGTCAGCAAGAGGCGGTGGTGTTGATAGATTGTGGCGCCACTCACAATTTTATATCAGTTGATTTAGTGCAGAGGTTGGAATTGTCGTGGAATACAACTCTAGGATATGATGTATTGATGGGAACGGGGTTAACAGTAAAAAGGGAAGGAATTTGTAAAGGCATAGTATTATCTCTCCAAAATTTAGATGTAGTTATTGATTTTCTACCAATCGGAATTGGAAAGTTCTGATATTATTTTGAGAATGCAATGGCTAAGGACTTTGGGAAAAATGGAGGTTGATTGGGAAAAGTTGACAACGAGATTTTGGGTGGGGGGGAATTGGCTGTTACACTTCAAGGAGATCTCAGCCTTAACAGCTTCCCTCGTGTCTTTAAAATCCATGTTGCGAACCATCCAGAAAGAAGGGGGAGAGGTGATGCTAGAATTGGGTAACATGACAGTAAACGAAGAAGTGGGTTGTTCGACGGTGCCGGTGTTGATTCAGGACCTGCTAAAGAATTTCCACCAGGTGTTTGAAGGAGTGAACGAGTTGCCACCCCACCGGAGTCGAAACCACACCATTATCTTAACTCCTGAGGCTGCTCCAGTGAGTGTACGTCCCTATCGTTATCCACATATATACAAGAATGAAATAGAGAAGTTGGTCCGAGATATTTTGGTAGCTCGTATCATTCAACCAAGCACGAGTCCCTACTCCAGCCCAGTACTGTTGGTAAAGAAAAAAGATGGCAGTTAGCGCTTCTGTGTTGATTACCGAGCATTGAATAGAGTGACGGTGCTTGATAAGTTCCCAATTCCTGTCATAGATGAACTTTTGGACGAGCTTTAGGGAGCGAACATTTTCTCTAAGCTGGACCCCAAGTCGGGTTATCACCAAATTTGGGTCAGACCTGAGGATGTGCCGAAAACTGCTTTCCGAACTCATGAAGGGCACTATGAATTCCTAGTTATACCATTTGGCTTAACTAATGCTCCGGCCACGTTCCAAGCTTTGATGAATGACGTTTTCAAAGAATACTTGAGGAAATTTGTATTAGTATTTTTTGATGATATATTAGTATACAGCAAGTCACTGACGGAGCACTAGGAGCACCTTGGTTGGGTATTGGAGTGCTTGGCTATCCATAAAATGTACGCCAATGCAAAGAAATGTGTGTTTGGACAATCAGAATTAGAATATTTGGGACACATAATCTCAGGAAAATGGGTGGTGGCTGATGAAATTAAGGTGGGAGCTATGTTGAATTGGCCGAGTCTGAAAAACTTGAAAGAGTTACGGGGATTTCTAGGGTTTATGGGAGCTTGGCTTGGCCATTAACGGAACAACTTAAAAAAGATAACTTTGGCTGGATTGAGGTAGCTAAGAATGCATTCCAAAAATTGAAGCAAGCCATGACCACTGTCCCAGTTTTAGCACTGCCTGATTTTTCCCAAATCTTTGTGGTTGAAACTGATGCATCGGGACATAGCTTGGGGGCAGTATTAATGCAAAACCACCACCCAATTGCTTACTTCAGCCAAGTGTTAAGCAATCGGGCCCGAAATAAATCAGTTTATGAGCGAGAACTTATGGCTATCGTACTTTCGATACAAAAGTGAAGGCATTACCTATTAGGAAGACATTTTATAGTTCGAACCGACCAGAAAAGTCTCAAATTTCTTTTGGAGCAACGCATGGTAAGTGAAGAGCATAAAAAATGGTTGACCCGGCTGATAGGGTTTGATTTTGAAATTCAGTATAAACCGTGGATAGAGAATCGAGCAGCAGATGCTTTGTCTCGATTAGAAATCGATACTGCTTTGATGGCCATTTCAATCCCAAGTGTGATTCAACTAGAAAAGGTAGCTGAAGAGGTGGCTGTATGTGAGGCATTGAGTAAAATTGTGGTAGCAATTGTGGCTGATCCGTTGGCTAAACCGGGATATTCAATGGTGCAAGAGAGATTGTTGTACAAGGGGTAGATTGGTGTTGCCACAAGATTCGCAATTAGCACCACTTATACTAAAAGAGTGCTACTGAAAGTAGCATTGGGGCCATTCGGGATTTCTAAAGACTTATAAACGCATTGCCACCAATGTATTACGGGTGGTATGAAGAAAGATATCCGAATTATGTAGCCAAGTGTGGAATATGTCAACGAAACAAGTATTCGGCCTTGACACCGGGATTCTTGTAGCCACTACCACTACCCGAAAAGGTTTGGGAGGATACTACCATGGATTTCATTGAAGGATTACCAAGTCTGAAGGAGTGGACACCATATTAGTGGTGGTTGATCGCCTTAGTAAGTATGCCCACTTTATCGGCCTCAAACACCCGTTCTCCGCTCCAACCGTGGCTACCGTTTTTGTTAAAGAAATAGTCAGGTTGCATGGAATTCCTCACTCAATAGTCTCTGATCGTGACAAGGTCTTCATGAGCAGTTTTTGGAAAGATTTATTTCGGTTGAAAGGCACGGTGCTTAAGCACAGTACCGCCTACCACCCACAAACTGATGGGCAGACCGAGGTGGTTAATCGGAGTTTGGAGACTTATCTCAGGTGTTTTGCTTTCTCCAAACCCAAGGCTTGGTTTCAGTGGTTACCTTGGGCTGAATATTGGTATAACTCATCCTTCCACACCTCTTCTCATTTCACACCATTTCGGATCCTATATGGGCGCGACCCCTCCACTGTTTTACGATTTGAAAAGGACGGTACAGCTGTGTCCACAGTCGAACATCAACTTTCTTACCGAGATCACATAATTGAGGAACTTAAGTCCCACTTATTACGTGCACAACAAAAGATGAAATAAGTGGTAGATGGAAAGCGTAGAGAAGTACAATTTGAGGTGGGACAATTGGTATATCTCAAATTACGTCCTTACAGACAACGTTCGTTAGCTCGACGACCAAACGAAAAGTTATCTCCCAGATTTTATGGGCCATTTGCAGTCGAAAGGCGTGTCGGGCAAGTAGCCTACAAGCTAAAACTACCTGACTCCTCTAACATTCACCCCGTGTTTCATGTATCTCAGCTACGCAAAGTGGTGGGAAACAATCACTCAGTTATAGAGCTACCGAACCAGATTAGTCGGGAGTTGGAGATGTTAGTTGAACCAGAAGCAGTGTTGGGAATAAGGTGAGGGATTGTTGGATCACCACAAGAAAATGAAGTTCTCATACAGTGAAAAGGGGTGCCATCATTTGAGTCTACATGGGAGCCTTACGAGATGTTACAACGACAATTTCCAACTTTCCACCTTGAGGACAAAGAGTCGATTATGGGGGGGTATTGATAAGCCTCAATTGTTTTCACATATCATAGGCGCAAGAAGCGAGAGAACAAGAGCAATTTGACAAATGCTAAAGCAAAGCCAGCAGCTTGACAAAGGGTAAAGCAAAGAGGCGCTTTTGGAATAATAGGATGGGAGTATTCTAGGAATTGTCTACATATTGCGCTTAGTTAGAATATAAAAGGGAGGGATCATTTTGTAAGGGTATCAAATCGCTTAGTAGAAAATTGGGAGAAACCACCCTCTCGAATTCTTTGGGTACCTTTATTTTACATTGTAATTTTCTGTCTTTGTGCTATTTGATTACAAATACATACAAAGTATATTTCTACCATTTTCAAGAGTAATTCTCCATTTGTTGGCTGTTATTTCATCCTACTTTGTTGGTTGTTGCAAATTTTCTACACCTGCAATACAAATATAATTAGAATCTTATCAGATTTAGGTTTATGTATTAAGTTTGGTTACTAATAAGAAATGAAGAATTGAAGCAAATTAGTGCACATTATATCGGAGTGCGTTGGATGACGTGGATAAATGCTTTAAAGGTTCTGGATACTAAGTGTGATTAAAAACCAAGTTTTATAGAATGGTCATTAGGCTAACTATATTTTATGGTATCAAATGTGAAGCCGATAAAGAAAAAACTGTCCATGAGATAAATGTACAAGACATAACAATGTTAAGATAAATGTGTGGCGATATTAGAATGAGTAAAATAAGAAAATGGCTTTTACACCACCAACTGGAGGTACCACTTCATAAGGATAAATTAAGGGAATGGCTGCTTGGATGGTGTGGAAGTGTCTTGCAGTAACCTAAAGAAGGTTCCATTCATAAGAGTGATACCGTCCCTGCTCCATGCTTGTAGATGTAAATAAATCTGAGGCTGTTTTCTCTCTACTATGTGACTGTCTGTACAAATATGCATATTTCACATTAATAATTTAAGTTACATCTAGCAGTTGTCTTGTGAATATTCATTTAATATGGTAATAACCTTGCAATGAGGTCAATTTTGCTGCATGCTGCAGTTTTTGCTAATTAGATTTATGTAGTGCTTTCTTTTTCGACATTTTCCCTGGTTTGTGAAGATTGGTGAGTCCTACTTGAATACCTAAAGTTACTCTCACCAAACACTCAAATCAAGACGATAATGGAAACTAAAAAGAAAATATCTTTTTCATGCATTCTTTTGCGTAAACACTATTCATCGGCTCAATTTTTATCCAGTTGATCAATCTTTCGGGACAAATCCATCACACTATTCTGATTTTAACAAAATTGCCTATCGGTAGTTCATTCTTCCAATTTTTTACAATTGACCATATTAATGCAGATTCATTATTAGTTAATGGTTACTTATGGCAGTAACATTTATCCTGCGTGGAGTTTTTGACATCCTGAACAAGTGAGATTCTTAATTTTGACATGAACCCCCCACCCTTATGATGCACATTTTTGTTAGTAAATTATTCATACACTAGATGCAATCTGTTTTCTTTCCTTAGGCAAAATTTCAAATCATTGAATGATCACGATTTGTGTTTGGTCACCTGATTCTTTTTAGGTGTTTGCTATGTATCATATTACTATTTAATTTGCCTGGTTTCACTTTATGCTTCTTTTTCTTCTTTTTTTGGTACTTTGGACTTTTATTTGTCAGTTGTCTTTGTAATGCTCTTTCAACCATGTCCTTGTTATCATGTAAATTGTAGAAACATAGGCGCTATGACTAACCATGTTGATTTTTATGTCGTAGTGCAATTTCAGATACTTGTATGGCCATGGGAGAAAGGGTGAAAACTCCTCATGCACAAACTGTCCTCAGCAATATCCTTCCTTGTGTGGACCAAAGAACCGTAAATCAAACGTTGTTAAGAGTAAACAAGTGATCAATGATATTGTAAATATTGTCAAATGCCACTCAATATATAAACTCTGCTGGCATTGCAAATCTGCCTTTCCATGCAGTTTCTTATAATTTCAATCATTCAGTCCAGCAATTCCTCATCCCTACTATCTTTACGACTCACAGCTAAGAACGCCAGTGTTCAGCTGAAGAAGTTCCAATCATTTGGGAAGCATTCTAACTTCATGTATTTTGTAACTTCTTGGAAAACATCAAATATCAGAAGTTGAAATGGACCTTTTATGTTAAAGAATGATATGCCAAAAAATTGACCTTTTATGTTAAAAAATGATATTGATTCAATCAAGAATTCTTCCTGAGATAAATTTTAGAGATAATTATTTATTCTCATTGGGAAATGAAAGGTGTTCCTCTTAGAACAAAAATAGGGCTATCGGACTTGACTAATAATCAGGTATCAAAGCCTTAGATTCTGCATTTGTCCTAGTCCTGTATTTTATTGGCTGCTTAGTTTATTTTTACAAGATATACAACATTATGCAACTAATCTATAATTATTTTTTGTCTTAGATCTTTCTATTTGTTATGATGTAAGAAAAAAAAAATTAAATGTACCTATATGATATCTTTATTTCACGATTTCTCATATACTTGTTCCTACTTCATTTCTTACCAAATTCTTGTTTTGTATTAGGAGCGTGCTATCTGACGTGATAATTCAGCCAAAATTGATATTCCCATGGCTATTTTGGTTGAACGAGTGAAAGTGTAACGACCACAGACTTTCCCCTACAGGCCTTTCGCGCAGGGGCTATTCCGTGCGCCATCAACTTACGTACTATCCACTGGAGGTTGGGCTCCAAACTGGATTTCTTTCGCGTCTCCAGCGAATCGAACCCTTAATCTCCCATTATGGAGAACTTAAGTGGAATGCTTGTACCAATTGGGCAATTTTTTTTTTATACGACCACGGACTTTCTCCTCCAAGCCTTTCGTCTAGGGGCTATTCCGCACAAGAGTTTACGTCTTGTCCCATGGAGGTTGGGCTCAAAGCCGGATTTCTTCGCGTCCCGAGATTGAACCGTTGACCTCCTCCCATAAGGAGAACTTAAGTGGAATCTTTGGTACCAATTGGGTGAGTTGTCCAATTGGTACCAAAGATTCTACTTAAGTTCTCCTTATGGGAGGAGGTCAGGTTCGAATCGCTGGGACGCGAAAGAAATCCAGCAGATGAGCCCAACCTCCAAAGGACAAGATGATGAAGATAACGACGCACGGAATAGCCCCCGGCGAAAGGTCCGTAGGGAAAAGTCCGTGGTCGTTACAAAAAAACTCTTTGTCCAATTGGTACCAGCATTCCACCTAAGTTCTCCTTAATTGGAGGTCAAGGGTTCGAATCGCTGGTGATGCAAAAGAAATCCAGTTTGGAGCCCAACCTCCAGTGGACAGTACTTAAGCTAACGGCGCATGGAATAGCCCCTGGGCGAAAGGCCTGTAGGAAAAGTCTATGGTCGTTACAGAAAGACTTGCTTAATATCATCCAGAAATGCCTCTTCGAGGTTGAAGAACAAACGAAAACGAGATGCCTGCATTCCGGTTGTAAAATTTGTATGAAATTGACTTTTTATGTTAAAATCTCCTACTTAATAAATTCGTATGAAATCTGTTCATGTATTTGAATACACAATTACGTAACATTTAAATACAAATACAATGTTTTGCACACTTAATTACCTATATGCATGCGTAGGGACTTGAACTTCATTGTCCCCCATTGGTTATATATTCACTACATTAACAAACGCCTTCCATTTAGCTCCGCATTCCTTAACTATCAATCAATTTTCGCAAATCTTTCTTTAATATTACTTGTCAACACGAGCTACATAAATAAACTATCGGGGACACTAGACGTGCATCGCATGCGTCCTCAACCTAGTGTGTATATATATGTATAAGAGCTTTAAATTTTTTACTGTTCATTTTTTCGTCCAATACGTCGTCGTTTTACAACAATCATTTAATTTTATTACCTACTTCATTCACCCACTTTGTACGTTTTTGCTTTCTCCTTTTCAGAAGCCATTGTTTCCCACAGTCGTCGTCATCCATAGTTTCCAATCCCATAGTTTCCATTGGAGTTTCTAATTCCTTTTCAGAAGCTATTGTTTCGCCTGGTCGTCGTCTGTCCATAGTTTCCAATCCCATAGTTTCCATTGGAGCTTCTAATTCAGAGTTCTTGTCTATAAGTGTATATTATTTGTATGACAATGACAAATTTTTGAAGCAAAACTTCATTTATTCTGTTTAACAACAATTTCATTTTATGTTGTTCGTCCTTCTTCCATCCATTGGAGCTTGTAATTCATAGTCAAGCAAGTTCTATAAGAGTATATTATTTGTATGACAATGACAAAATTTTGAAGCAGAATTCTTCTTGTTTAACAACAAATCTATTAATTGTTTAGTAGTTTTGGAAAATTTTAAATCAAATATTGATGTTTACTTTGTCTAAAGATTACATTTGTTCCGAATTCTTTAATACATTCTTGGTGCTATGTTTGTTTGATATTTTGCTTGATATTTGGCCAAGGTTGCAGAGCCATCTCTTTGCGAAAAACTAAACTAGCCAAAGAATCAGTAGGGTTCTTGCGAGTCGCTTCGGCAACTACACTTGCTTGTTGCTTTCTGTTGTTTGGCACCTACACCGGTTGTCGAGTAGCTCGGCAACCGCTTTAGTTGTCGAGTAGTTCCACTTTTCCCGACTATCCGAATTGTTAAAAGGTGAAACTATTTTCTTTTTGCATATTATTTTGTTTAATTGCACATTATATTTTGAGGTTCTTATGGATTTTTATTTCTGGAATAAGAAATGAGTATTTTTGTTGTGATCTTCTTTTGAATTCTTTAATGTGCTATGTTATATTTGTATGAGATTTATTTGGACACGGTTGTAGAGCCATTGCAACCAAGCTAGCAACTCAACCGTGATGGTTGCCGACCAATTTATTTCAATTTATGCTTGCACTATATTTGTTTGAGTTTTTAATTATGCAGTTGGAATTGTGTCCGGTGCTGTTAAATGATTGGGATGATATGGGCAATTCAATAGAGAATAACCTGCTGATCAAATTTTGCTTTCTCCAACAGTGTTGGATTAATAGAATCAAGTTAATACATAGACCTGCATTTGAGGAAATTCTTATTTCAATCTCAAGGAAATTCACTAATACTCAAATTCCCTTTATTAACTGATACTTTACCAGATTGACTACGCAGAATTTTTTATGGAAAAGCAGCAATCTATTTCCTGATCTCCTCGAGCAAGTTTCAGTTTTCATATTACATAAGTTGATTTTATTTTACTATATATTTTGTTTTTCTTGTGTTTTTAAAAATATTTCTGAGTTTTGATGAAATCTCGTGTGCAGGTGATCTTGGATCCATCATATTGTTGGAACGAAGTAATCACATTAAGTACTATTTAAAATTCACAACTCGCGCTCCCAGTAAGGTATCAATTTTCTTATAATGCTCTACCGGCTCGACCAAGGAAGTTTTCATCAAGGTTTAGGACTTGGAGTGTGGTCATGGATCTCAAGGTGGACTTGAAGCAGGAGAGTGAGATGGCTATTAAAGACACTACTCTGGCCACTAAAATCAAGGTATATTTAAGAATTACGTTTATTAGAATTTGTATATTGATTTTATTTTTGTTTAGAATTATTTTTCTGATTGTTATTGTGATTTTATCTTGCATTTATTTCACGAAGAATTTTTTTAAATTGTCTACTTATAAATGCCAAAGTGAAAAAAAGCCATTTTTTAATATTAGGATCAATGCTATCTTTACAGTTTAATAGCCTATTTATCCTTATTAAAAGTAACCACCATTTGTTTTTCTTATTTTTTGTGGTAGAGTGACAATCAATTCAACTATTTATTGAACTGTTTTTTGCTCAACCATCTTGTTAAGTTGGTTGAGCAACTTATACTTGAGCGATCTTGTTACCTTCATTCATGTTAGTGGTAATAGGTATGGATTGAAGTCAATCTCACATTTCATGAATGTTTTAGTTTCAATGTTTTAACTTGTGTTGTATTTTGTTTTTTTTTTCCAGGTTTTTAGGATTTTTCTTTTCTTTTTGTGACTGCATTTCACATAAAGAAAAGGATTGTTTCCGCGAAGGGGGGAGTTAATGCAGTGCACGAAATCAAGTACTGAGCCAATAATTGAAGAATTCGTACCATTGAAGAAAATTAGTGACGATTTAGATGAAAAACTTGAGGCTCCAAAAGATGAAATTGTTAGCGATAGATATAAATTGAATTGGATGAGCTCTATGCGACTATGGAACTCTAGTGACAGTGTTACATAAAGAATATTTAGTGCAGGTGGTTTAAAGCTGATGATAGTATTGTATATCTTTACCTTCTCATTTTAAGTATCTTTTATTGTTACTACGACAAAGATATTTTATTTTTTAAATTGTTTTACTTTGAAAAGATATTGTTTTAAAGGCTCAATAAGCGCGATATGTTGTTTATGCTATATAATGGGAAAAGACGGAGAAGCCTTGGGTAGTAAAAAAAAAGCAATTGGAATCTCAGATTTCCTAACAAACTTGGTTGCTTGAGCCAACTCTACAACCGTGGCCATTAGTAATCTTATAAGCTATTTTTGTATTTCTTTATGCTGAAAGTCCCAATAACGATTAGTTTTCTGGTGTTTTAGCCCACATACATACACAAAAAAAAAAAAAAAAAATGTTGCTCTGCAATGAACAGTAATTTTTTTTTTGGGGCTTCTAGCCCAATTTCTCTGTCTTTTTTCTCATTTTTTTCACAATTTTTTTTCTTTAGTTTATTTTTGTTTTTATTTTACACATTTTCATTCATTTTTTTATTAATCTTTTTTATTTTCTCTTAAGTTAACAATTGTCTAAAGATATATATATATATATATATATATATATACATTTGCTTTTCTAAAACAAATATTTATTTATTTATTTACTTTCTGTTAAATTTTATTTATCACTGTAATTTTTGTGGATATCAAATATAAATAGATTTTTTATATTTATTTTTTAATATGGAAATTTTCTGAACAACCAAAAGGTTGCTGAATTTCTCGGCAACCATTTATGGTTCTTGAGAATTAGTTACCCTTTTTTTTTCGTTTTTTTTCTTGTTCAAAATAACAATAATATAAACATACATTTTGTGTTATTTTTTTTGGAGGTCAACTAATTCCAAATAATAATACATTATTAATTTATTAAACAAATAAATACAAATATTTAAATTTAACTTTGTTTGAATTGGAAAA
This sequence comes from Forsythia suspensa, assembly GCA_023638005.1. Taxonomy (NCBI): domain Eukaryota; kingdom Viridiplantae; phylum Streptophyta; class Magnoliopsida; order Lamiales; family Oleaceae; genus Forsythia; species Forsythia suspensa. The sequence continues at coordinate 27,615,105 of CM042674.1, read as the reverse complement.
AAAAAAAGAAATCATTGTGAAAAAAATTTAACACAAGTTTACGCCTATAAATATTAATTTTATCCTTTACAACAGCATCTAAAGACAATCCAGCTAGAAGATACTCTACATATTTAATCACGAATAATCTACTGTCACTGCAAGAAACAAATGTGAGTAAATAAAATAAGTAACCTAAATATATATATTTATTGCAAATGTAATCCAAAATATTCATCTTATAACACTTAAATATTTATTATTTGCAGAACATAAATAAATTTTTTTGGTATGCTTTTTTTTTTTAGAGTTCAGTAGCAAATAAATTTTCATTTACTTTTTTACTATTTTTTATTTTATTTTATCTTATAAGCAAATTGTAAACAATCCTTTCTAAATTTTTTACATTTTTCAAATTTATTCATATATTTTTCTTGTCATTTCAACTATATTTAAAATTTAAAATTCTTCCCTATATTTTTCGGTTACGTGCGTTTAAGACTAGTATATATATAATGTTAATGATATCTCGAAAGTCAATACAATTTTGGATGTCTAAATTTTCTTGTATAAATTTACCATTCTCTTTTTTCCTTGTTACTATTTTTCTGGTGTTACAAATAATTTGTATTCGTACGTCTTCCTGTATGCCCAGTAAATGTATCCATTGTTGAATGAAAATTAGAAAGTAATATTAAAAAGAAACTGACTACTTCATTACAGTAGATTCTGGAATCTATATATTTGTTGTAATTGCGTTTAATATTGTCCAACAAACTGTTTACTTGTAATCGTCACGGACTGAATTATAATCAAATTGCTTTTCAAGTAAGTTACGGGTGTCACTAACACAATTCAAATAATTTCAAGTTCACCTCAAATAAAAAATGGGCAGAGGAAAAGCAAATCCTTTTTCCCATTCAGGCGTCGTCTGATCAACAAAAAAAAAATCGAAATCACTTGTTCTCTTATGTTGACAAAACTCGCAGAATTATTTCCTGACAAGGAAATGGAATGTTGATACTTGTTTCATTCTACGGATCTAGTCTGAAGGATTTACAAAACACTGTAAACCCTTGCATGTGGGATTGAAAGTTTCATTCTAATTTAATGATATGTATTAAAAATGGATCACTCTGCCCCCTTCACGCCTATGTCAAGCAACTCAATCGCAGAAAACAGAGCCAGTTTTGCTGCATCAATTAGTCCTATTCAGTGAACAAATTGGAAGCAACAGCATGGACAGAACATTATAATCACATATGAATCTATTATATGCTTAAGCTACTTTATGAATAAAGCATCGGCGAGGAGGGGGACGGTATAATAAAAGAAAATGCAAAGAAGAATTGGACATGTAAACAAAACTTTCTAGATGATTTCAATTAATTTAAGTGAGGAAGAACTCAAATATGGCATTTGCAACTGTTAGTTCTATCGGACTCACAATGCCCAGGTAGCATAAGAATACGTACCCTTACTGCCATGAATCTCGAAACATCTGCACGAACACTCTTGTTATGCATTCCAACAGTCCCACCAGCGAAAATGCCATTAAAATTCAGAATAGATAAGGACCCCTTTATATTGTATGTTACCGAGCTGTTAATAGGTCCCCATTTTCAAGAACGACTGAACCAGGGTCCACCTGCACCATTTACATGCCCATTGCTATGCACCCCAACTCCATTTGGAATTATTGAAGGGGGCAATCCAACTGCCATTGGAGGCGGAACAGCCGGGTACAACCCATGCGTGTGCGGAAGGTTGTGGGGACTTACAAGAGGACTGCCAGCTGGACTTCCTTTATGATGTTGGATGGCATGAATCTGTCGAAGTCCTTCTTCATGAATGAGTGACAATGTCTCCAGCTCCTTCATTGATAAAGTTTCCAAGCCGGCACCATACAGAGGGGCGTGTCGTGACATTTCTTCCCGAAGCTGAGCCTCTACATGAGGGATGTATTGCTACCAAAAGAGAGATGTCATAACAAGTAGACGAGACAGCCATGCAAACGTCAATTTTACCCTTTCCAGATAACAAATATCATAAAGCTCTAGAAGATGTTTGGGAACTAACAATGATAAATAGCCTTTTGACAACAATAAAGGGATGATATGTTCCCTGGTATCACAAAAATTGAACTGCCTTTTCAAATTAATGCAAGTCCATTAATTGCTCAAAGTGAAAATGCCAATTTGAACAACAACAAATTCATGCCCTGGATCAATTGTTATCATCTAATCTATATGGAGAAACCAAGTAGCAAGTTTGACATAGGATCCATCCAGAAACCCACTTCATTAGAAGAAATTACAAAGGGAGTAAAAACCGGATTATTTTTTTGATAGGAACCTTCTCCATTATTTCCTTGTAAGTTAAAAATTAGTTTATGCGAACTAGCCCAAAGATGAGACAAGCTATTCATTCCCCTCAATTATTTCCTCAATTAAATGAATGCAAGATAGAAGCGCTAATAATAAGAAAGCTTTTAATTGGTTAATCAGAAAATAACTAAAAGAAGATCAAGGCTCTACTAAACGAAATGCCAATTAAGAAAAGGTGTTTAAAGTACATACCTCACAGGCTTGCAATTTGGATTCCATCGCATCAATATATGCCTCGTATCGAGCAACTTGTTCCTCCTTCTCGCGCTTCTCTCCTTCAGCTTGCCCAGCTGTTTGTTTCAGCCGACGAACTTCATCCTCTAGTGATTGCCGAATCTCTTCTCGAGTGACATTTTCTGCACCATACCGTTTCAATTCTTCATCAAATATTTTCCGAGCTGCTTCAGAACTCTTTAACCTTTCAGCAAGAGTATTTTTCTCCTTCATTACCCTCTGAGAAATTCAAATTTTGTTGTCAGGCAAAGCATCATAACAATGATTCATCAGTGCTCAAGTCCTAAGCCTTCCCAAGAATGCGATAAAAGGAGGCCAGGAGGAAAAGAAAGCTGGTTTTTCTATTATCATTTATGAATGTCAGGGAAGGATGTGAGACCCAGATCATTTAACACTTCAGAAAAAAATTCTCAATCTAAACACCCGGATTTCAAGAAATGCCCCATCAATATTTATAGATCATTTTCCATTCAAAAACCATGCAAATGAAATTACTTTCCTTCTCCATTGCCCCATGTTTGCTCTCTAAAAACAGGAGATTTGTCAAATAAAAACCATATTGTAAAATATATCTTTCAAAAGATTTCTTCAAGAACATTTTAAATCACTAATGGCGGCCACAAAGAAGTACAGCAACAAGAAGATAAAATATCAAACCTTCAATTCGTCACGCTTTCTAGACTTCAACTGGGAGAGCTGTGTCTCCGCGTCATGTAAACGATCTTGAAAAAATTTCTTCTCCGCCACAAGCTTTGTGATTTCATCGTCTCGCTTCTGAGCGAACCCACTCAAGTTGACTCTCGAGTTCTTGTATCTGTTCCATAAGCTCTTTTCTTTCTCGAGCAAAACGATCTGTTTCAGCCCTCATCTCAGACTGCCATTCCATATAAGTATCAGCAGCAGCTATGTTTTTCTTTCATTTCCACACACACACACATGCTTGAAACATTAGTAGAGGAAGAGATATCATATACCTTTAGGCGGCTAGTAGTAGACTCCGAATCACTCAGCCTTTGAGACAAAATAGCTTTTTCTTTAGACATACTAGCGCTTTCAGCTTTTCTTTCATCACGAAAGCGAAGAATCTCATCTTCACTGGCACACAACTGATGCCAAAGAGCTGCCCGATCAACATTTGCAAGTTCAGCAACCTCTCGCATCATGCTCAGCACTGGTCTAACTATATCTTGCTCCTCACACGCCAATATCACCAAAATCTCCAGATCTAAGTCTATTTCACGACTAGTATTTGTAGTACTTGTAGCACGATTGACAAGTCTCTTTAGCATTCTAAATCTGTAAGACTCGTCAGTATACCATTTGAACAACATAGGGTACAGCATCTTTACAAATCCTTTAACACACAGGTCTCTAGAGAGTGCTAATGTCTCTGCAAGGCCAAGAACCGAGGTGAAATCATCTCGTTGGGCTGTGAGTTGCTCAAGGGCTTCTCCCTCTACAACTAGATCCGGTTGCTGAAAACTTTCAGCAATATATTGTGTATTCAAATTCAAACGCCGAGCAAGGCGTCTTTCCAAGACCATGGCTACAGACTGAGGAACAAAAGCTCCACGTGCTACAGCTCTCTCAAAAGTTTGGGAGGCTTCAACAGCAAGGCAAGGGATAGATAACATCTCGATTAAGATATAAATGTCAGTAAAATGATGGCTAGCACGGAAAGCTTGCTCTTCCATTATATGCAGTCTTTCAGAACTAGACCCACTTTCACCAAATACGAAAAGTCCACAAGGGAGTGGGGAAGGAATGTCACCAAAATCATCATCACTATCAATATCTCGAAGAATCGCTTCGGCAATATCAGCACAACTATTTACAGTTCCACTCAAATAATCCAAGACACATGGAGAGATTTCAGTGCCTAAATATTTTAGCCTGGCTCGTACAGACCTTACCTGCAACAAGACCAACAAAAGTCAATGACATGCTCAAAGGAAGCAAGCAGAAAAAGAAATCAGGCTATGAATGAAAGTAGAAATGGTTTCCATTAAATTTTCGTGCATACTGCTTCAGGAAGATGTTGGCAATGCAATGCAGCTTTGAATATAAAGTCCACTGTCGCCGCAAGAGGTTCATCATTAGAATCAGCCAAAAGCTCTAATGACTGAAAAAGAACACGTTCCCAAACTTCACTGCTACATTCCAACTGACTAAGTGCCCCAAAAACCTAAGGAATAAAGAGTCAAAGCTGAACTATAAGCAGTGAAAATTAACCAAACTAAGATGACATTATCTGGGTACCATCTACGATCTAAAATCATATAAAAGCAATAAAAATGCAGTTAGCAATCCCAGATTCCCTTACAGGCAAACGCAGTGCAGGTTCTGCATCTGACTTCTGAAGACGATCTAAAAGTGCAGAAGCAGCAAGTGGATGTTCTGAATGCTCAACTAATTTCGGAACCAAAGCAACTAGGTCTGGTTGTAGATGCTTTGGAGCTTTATCCAATACAAGAGCAATCTTTTGTGCAGACTGTGGCCTTCTTTTCGGTTCTGGACAACCTTGTAGAACAGCTCCATCAAGTGCTCTCAACGAGTTCACAATCAATCCAAGAAGCTCCTCCGATTGCTCCGGCCACTTAGCATGAAATGAATCTTCCATCAATATATACTAAAACAAGCAAGAACTTCGTTAGTAAAGATAATATAGCATCATACCTTGGACCGCAAGGAAGGATTTTCGAATGAACCAGTAGCAGATGTTTCCGGTGGACCAGTAGGGTGTCTAGTATCAGCTTTAGTGGGTATATTAGTTCCATTAACATCTGAGCTTTGTACAGCAGATGCATTTATTGTTTCATCGATTCCTGAATCTAATCTCTCAAGTGCAGGAAGCTGGGCAGATTCTGTAGCTCCACTGTCTCTACCACTTTCCAGAGGACTAATTGTTCCACTGCTATCTGGGGAAAGTTTGGAGCTCACATCTGAAGAATCATCATTGGAACTTCCTTCTGAGGGTTGGCAACATTCAACCATTATATCTAAAAGTAAATCAATGATTGCTTGTTGCAAAACTTTTACTCCCATTAGCAAATTCATCAGACTGGGAGAAGACTCGTCATTCTTATTAATCTTCTTCCCGTCATTAGTTCCAGATATCTTTGTAGGAAGAAGCAAGCGCTTAACTTTTGCAGGGTCATCAAGATAAACACGAAGTCCAGTCAAAAAACCAGCTATTGCCCCAGCATCCATGAGAAGTTTCTCTCTCAATGTGACCTGCAGCTGAGAAGGATTGTCTCCATAAGTAAGGTGAAATCCTGCTCTAGAAAGAAGATTTCTAAAGATGTCTTCCTCATCTCCACTTATTCCTTCACTGTCATCGGAATCAATGAGTTCATCAGGGTCGGTTGTCGGAGCATCTTGATCATCTTCAGAAGCCAAAACCTGACAAAAGGAAGTCCAGGATAAAACACTGGTACATTGAGATTAATATGGAAACTATAATAAAAGTTACAAATACGGGGAACTTGGGACAATATCATTAGTAAGAAAATGTGGCACTCATTTCAAAAGTTTGCATCAATATATGCACAGCTCTGCCAGCTAAGGGAATGGTATATGATTTTTTCAGAGTATTCCCTTCCTGATGCTACATGCATGGAGCTTCATTAGTAGTAATTTAACATTCAAGCAAACTAACATTTATTTTCTGAGATTCTACATAGTGATAATTCAACTAATCCAAGTCAGGGCTCATAACTCTTGTGGCCCAGTAAGTGAATTTATAACTTGCATATCCCAGATGGCTTGACCACTTAATTGTACATAGAGAAATTTCACTAAAGTTCTTGATTCAACCATTATTTGTAGCCCAAGGAGAATAAAATAATAATCCATCATAACTTCTGTGGCCACCCATTCATTTAATAGATTCACTATGCAAAAAGGTTCCATTACCGTGCTTAACGAATGTCTTTGATATTTATTAACAGCTAAGATAGAATATTGACAAAATCATAAACTATCTTCTAATGAAGGTCTCAGAACTTTATATAATGCATAAAGTCAAAGATAAGGATATAACAAGTCATTTAGCCTTTGCACTTGTTCAATAATTCTGGCTTAAACTTGTGTGTATAGATTTTCCAAATAATTTTTAAAGGAATTATTGTAAGCTAACAAACTACAAATGCATACCTCAGAATTTCAGAATCAGACTCAGTTAAAGATCCCTAAATTGAAGGTTTACAAATTGAGAAATAACTACTAGAAGCATTAATGGAAGATCAAATTTCATGTTTGCAGTATAAGAAAACCAATTCCATATTACACATGGAATCATCTGATGCAACTTCAAATTTTGTGCCTAGATCATTTCACGAAAGATCCAAATAACTCTTGTATGATAATAGGATACAAGAAAGTGCATTTATTTCAAAAATTACACACAGATAGAAATGTATTCATCCCCTAACTCCCATCCTCACATGTGCATGAGAGCAAGCGCACACATACAAGTAGAAATAGTTCCAGCTACCAGTATATAAAGGGGCAAATGAAGCAATAGAATCATATAATAAGAGTATATTCAAGAAGCATTGAGTAATAAATAAAATGAGCTACAGGCAACATGCCAAGTTACAATACTAATTTATCAGTTCCTTTGATTCCATCTGTTTCTTTTCTGACTTAAAAATCATAATTCAAAGGGATAAGCCATCATAAAGGAGGCTTAATCCGGTCATCCTCTGAAGGAATGCATTTGTTGATTTCCAAGATCATAATTATTCAGGCATCATTTATTAAAAGCTTGTTTGGCTAAAAGCTTAAATTATAATTTAATTGGTCAAACATATTTTTTATCCATACATTTTGTAAGACCCATAACTTACGATCCACTTATTATCCACAAATTCCTTAGGACTCACAACTTATAAATACTTAAAAAATAATTTCAACCGCTATCAAACATGCGCTAAATCAACTGCAGTCTGCAGATATTTATTTCCATACAGAAAAAAATACTATATGAAAGAGAAACCTAATATGCGGTCCTAATACATTTCTTCTCTTGTAGGTCTCATGGTGCCACAATTCCGTCCAACATGGGGTCCCAAGAAATGTAGAATTATGGCATGTAGTTTATATGCAATGTGGCAATTGTTGAAGTGGTAGAAAGGAATTGTTCAAGAGGATTTTGGCAATTCATCTAAGCCAAAGCATCCGCACCATGCACATGCCTTTCCAAACCTTTCAATACAATGGGGCGATTGTTCAAGAGTATTTTGGCAACTCATGTAAGCCTAAGCATCCCCACCATTATCTCCTTCCATTAAGATCTATGATTCATTTTCCAAAACTAAAGGTGTACAGTGCTGCTGGGTGAATAGGGGAGAGAGAGAGAGAGAAAAACACAACATGTGTCTTTCAAAACCTTCCCTGAGCAATCTGCTATAAATGTGGGTTTTCTTACTTTGTTAGCTAAGATCCAATTATAGAAGAAATTGGATAGCACCTATCTTAACAGTAGAGCACTCGAACAATTTTTCCTTTTTTTCAAAGGGGGTAAGGGGGAGGTAGCAGGTTATGATGCTAAATATATGAATTGCTAACCTCTAGGTCTGCAAACTCAAACCACGGACAGCAGTCCAGGATCTCGCAAACAAATACAACTGTATCGCGTACAAGAAATCCTGCATCAGATTCCAACATATCAGACACCTTCATGAATTGAAGAACAGAATTGTTCCATGTCTTGGTGCATATAGAAGACTCCTTCCAAACAGTTTTAGATGGAGTTTTTTGATTCACAATAGCCATTCTGTATTTGACCCAAAAATTCTTCTCAGGATCACTGCTAGCTGATTGGTCACTCTCCAAATATATGCATATGGTGTCAAAGGACTCGTAAACTCCTGCAAAACCAAAGGTGGCATTGATGGAAAACTCAAAATCAGCAATCCAAAAACACCAGGAGCAGATACAAAATTTTCAATGTTAAAAAGGCAAGATCAAGGAAAAGCTACCCACCAATCCGAAGCTCACATCCACCAGCTTGAAAGAATTTGCTAAATATTTTCCGCGTTTCCATTATTTCTTTGAAGGACAAGAAGTTCTCAACCTTCCATGTGAATGAACTCCTTTTCCCAACAGTCTCTAACAGAGAACTGACATTTCCTGACTCAGTTTCCTGATCAGTGAAATCCTGCATTATGGACGTCTCCTTCAGTATAAGAACCTCAGCAGAGAAGACTACAGTGTCCTGGACTAGAAATCCAGAGTCCTGATCAAAGAGACTAGTGAGTGTCACGAACTCGCGCCAGCCCCAGTCCTTGGCAGCCTTGGAATATCGATTCTGAGATTCCTTCGTGACCGACTTGTCCTCCATCCTTTGGTTCACAACTGATAGACGATGGCTCACAAAACAACTCCAATCACCATTAGCAATTCGTGAATCTGTGACTTCAAGAAATACTGAAAGGTGGCATGGAGGTTGAGACTGCCCTGATACCATGAAGCATAAATGTTACATTCATCAGCTCAGCAGCATAAGCAGGATGTAAGGAAATCTCAATTAAGCTCAACCAACAAGTAATACCCCTTTTCATTTATTAAATAGTAGAACCTACTAGCCTCAGCAGTCCATATGTGTAGCATGTTTGGCACTTGGCAGTGATGAAATTATTTTTTAAGTACTTATAAGTTGCGACACCTATGGAATGTGTGGATAATAAGTGAGTAGTAAGTTGTGGGTCCTACGAAATGTGTAAATAAAAAGTATGTTTGACGAGCTTAAATTATAATTGAAGCTTAGCCAAACATGGGCTTAAGTTTAGTCCACATTTGACCATATAAAATGTGTTAATGTCTCAAATGCAAGGATGGCCATGCATAGGAATCTGAATTTGTTAGGACTTAGGAAGACAGTGTCCTTTAACCATAGATGTATAGTATGGATCCATTTACTCGTTAAATGCGTTATGCTCATAATGTCAAGAGGGTAAAAAGATCAGCTTAAGAATGACAACCAACATGATGTTCAGGCTGCAAGTTCTACTAGGACTAAAGTCTAGATGCATGAGCAACATGTATAAGACGCGCTTTTTCCTTCCCAATCAGAGTATGAACAATGTAATAGGCCACTGTTGATTCATTACTCCACTTTTCAGCACTTAAACAAGGTGTGTATAAGCTATACAACCGGCCCTTCAGTTCCAACAGCAGGACACAACTTGATAGCAGACAAGGCCTTACTCATTACCACACGCTAGAATAACCTGTGGGGTCAAACACAAGAGTACAAGAACAACAAATGCCGACAGAGAAATTGGATAACACTACCTTATTTTCACATCAATATAAGAACAACGAATGGCAACAAAGAAACTCTAGGTGCCACTAAAATATTGTTCGAACCTTCAAATTTAATAAAACGAATTAAGAACATATACACCACTGGCATTCCCTCCATGGTAAATTAATACTACATACCTCTGGGGTAAACAATAAGCCTACAATCCCGATTCCCAATCTGAAACCTCCTGCTCTTAATGCAAAGCCCCGTAATCTTCCTCTTCTTCAAAAGGTCCTTCAACCGTGTAAAATTTTCAATTCTCCACGTAAACTTCCCCATATGCCCATCTGCTTTCCTCACATTCCCACCATTCCTCCCGCCAATCAATGTACCGCTCTTCGAGAAACTACTCAACTCCTTAATCACATGGAATGATGTGCTAAAGACAGCCGTATCTTCCGCCAAAAACCCTGAGTTGGACCCCGTGAAATCTGTCATCTTCATATAGTCATTCCACCCCAAACTCGTGTTATCCCCGGTCTTATTATCCGCGGCAAACCGCCCATAGCTATCCCTATGCACATGATTCGAACCATTACCTGGCTTCTGATTCAACACTGACATTCTAAATAAACACCAGCAACTCCTATCCAACGCCATTGCATTCTTCTCTGTGTCCTTACTCTCCAAACACATGGACAAATACTCCACTCCATTGACCACACTTTGATAAACACTAATTCGTAAATTACACTCCCCTGCTGGGAAAACTGGGCTCATTATTTTCTGTGTCTTAATCATCTCCTTAAACAAACTAAAGTTATGCACCCTCCAAGTAAACTTCCCACTCAAAACATCCCCTACAACTGGCCCCACAACCCCGCTCCCCATAATCGACACATTATTTGACTGCAAATCATAATTATCACGGGCAAAGGAAAATGACTCATGGAGGATTAAGATATCCGCGGTAATGAGAATGCAATCATTTGAGGAATGCAGGAAGCCGAGCTTAGGGTCTAATAGGGAGTTAAGGGAGGCAAAATCGCACCAGCCATGGGACTTCTTCTTGGAGGAGAATCGGTGCCAACTGTCACGGTGCACTGACTTCGAGGGCTCCGAGGAGTTGTCAATGGCGAGGCGGTAGCTGGCGAAGCAATCCCACTTAGAAGAGGCAGTGTTGCGGGGGTCCATGATTTGAAGATAAATTGAAAGGTATCCAGGCAGCGCCTGCGAGTCACCCTTGGGGTAGATTAACAAACGGCAGTCATAGCCGCCGACCTCAAAGTACTTGCTCCACAAGGCGCGCGACTTGATCCTCGGGAAATTGGCGATGGTCCACTTGCAGATGGCAGAATAGTCCCCCCGCCGCTCCACCACCACCGACTCCGCGGACGCCGTAGTGGCGATGGCGGAGGTGGACGCCACGTCCCTAGACGGATCCTCGACCGCCACGGACGGCTTCTCAAGAGGAGGGGATTGGTGGTGCGATGAAGAACACGTCAATGATGACGTCATGGAGGTGGCATCGCAGGAAGACACGGCGGCATCAGCAGTGGAGGACGGGAGGTTTTGGTGGTGGTGGTGTTTCATTGTTAGGTTTTCTCGGGTGGTCTAGTTGATTGATTCCTATATATATGTTCTCTATCTCTGTATGTATCGTTTTATTGCAGATTGATCAATATAGAGAGATAAAATGTATGTGTGATATTTATATATAGAAGGAGAGAGAGATTATTATGTGGGTGCGAGAGTGAGGGTATTGGTAGTACACATTCCAAGAGGGGTTTGGGGACGAAAGTGAGAGTGCATGATAGTTAAGGTGAGCAGCAACACACCATTTCTTTTCTCAATTTTGCCATGTTTGGCAAAGCTTAAAAGATTTTCTTATAATTAGATAAATAAGTTTTTCTTTATAAAATATAGTTAAAAATAAGTAAGTTTCTCGTTCTAACATTTGTATGGTACTGTAATAAAAGTAATAGCGCGACCATCGAGCTAGGTTAAATTAGAGTTGGTAAGAAAGATTATCCAGACGTATCACATTCGAAAAAATAAGTTGTTGATTGATATAAGTTTCTGTTTACGAGTAAGTTACTTGATTTATAAGTAATCAATACTTAAATGTCAAATTAAATAACATACTTACTGCAAGAAAAAATAGTAATTAAAACAATGTCTTTTTAAATTTTTTGATTAGAATTTAGAATATGGGTAGAAATAAAATAGGAAGAATGATCTAATGCTTACCTATTAAGTCTACTTATCTTTAGGGATGGCAAAAAAATTCGCCGCCTTAACGCGCCCGCCTCGCCCGCCCGCCCGCCCCCGCCCGCTTATTCGGGGTAATAGGGGCGTCTCGGACGGGTTTTTACGTCATGAGTTTGGTGGGGAATTTTTTTTTTTTTTTGTAAAATCATAAAATTAAATAAATTAAAACTTTGATAGAAATTGACTAAAGAAAAATCGAACCCGGGTTGAAATTATAAACTACAAATCTCAATCATTACACCACAATCTCATTCTTGAATTTTTTTTTTTGTTTGCTACAAATATTTTTAAAAAAATTATTTATTTTTAATTATTTTTTCGGTTTTAAAAAAAAAAAAAAAAATTTGTGGGCGGTTGGTGAGTCAATCCGATCCCGCCAATTCATGGTCACACATCGGGTAAAAAATTTTGGGTGGGGCGGGCGGAAACCAACCCATCATTGTCATCCTACTTATTTGTCATCTTAAGGTGTCATCATATAATTGGTTTTTAAACATGGTCCCACAAATATTATTTTTACTAATTATGTGATGACACCTTACTAAAGAAAATAAATGGGCGTAATAGAGTGACGAGATCATTTCCAATGAAATAAAGCATAGAATTAGAGAAAAACTTTGGTATGATACTCATATAGTCTTACGTGATACTGTCTAATTACTTAAACGATGACATGTGACTTTTGTGTTTTATTTTATTTTTTTCTATTTACTTTTTTTCAACTTATCTACTCAAATTATGACACTTGTCATTTGTGTAAAATTTAATTTACTTTATTTCTTTCTTTTATTTTTTTCAAATTTAATTTTTAATATTATATGAGTATTATTTTTTATCTGAAAGTTATTTTAGCATCAAGTTCTCACTAAAAATTTCAATTGAATACCTAAATTATGTTTGAAAGCTCTAAACTTAATATTCAATAAATTAATAATTTTAGATATTAATAACATTCTTCAAGGTCAAATATAATAATTCAATACCAATCTTTTTTTTAACCTCAAAGAAAATTCATTAGTATTAATATAAAACTATAAAATCACAAATACTTGAATATAAAAATAGAACCTCTTTATGAGAAAGTGGAATATGTCACGACGTAATAGAGTTAGCTTGTGCATATGCAAACCAAATTTTAAAATTTTGTGGTCATTGTCAAAATTCAGAACCTTAGGACAACACAATCTATTACAAGCTATGATGTGACATATTTTATTTTCTCATAATGAGATTATACTTTTATGTTCAATTATTTGAGGTTTTATTGTTTTATATTAATACTAATGAATTTTCTTTAAACTTAAAAAATTAAAAAAGTAATTATTATTATATTTGAATTTGAAGAAATTTATTAATATTTAAAATCATAATTTATTGAATATTAACTTTAGACATTTCAAACGTAATTTAGGTGTTCAATTGAAATCCTTAGCGAGAACTTGATACTCAAATAATATTCGGATAAAAAATAAGACTAACATAATATTAAAAATTAAATTTAAAAAAATTAAGAGACATAAATTAAATAAAATAAATTTTACACAATTAAAATGTGTCATCATATGAGAACAGAATAAATATAGAAAAATCAAATAAGATACAAAAGTCACGTATCATTATTTAAATAATTAGGCGTACCACATAAGATTATATGATGAAGTTTTTCTCATAGAATTATTATTACATATTTGGATTTTAAATGGACACAAACATGTAATTAATAATTCAATGTCTTTGTTAATTTATGTTTTTAGTTAGAATTTTGGATTCGGGTAGAAATGAAATTGAGCATAGAATTATTATTGTGATAATTTTATCATTTACTACAAAATATAAAATAATTTAAAAATATTATCTAACTTTTTATTCTAAAAATACTATTTTTTATTTTTGTAACACTTTGTTACATTTGTTATTTTGTTAATATGTATTTATTATAATTAAAATAACAAATGTAACAACAACGTTACAAAAATCAAAATGATTTTTTATAAAAAAAAGTATCAAAATGGCACAGGAAACCGAGTTTTACAAGGGTTCAACCCAGCGCTTGAGACATCCGTCTTCTCCTTGGGGAAGATTTACCCGGTGTGGTTGGTTGGGTCTTGTGCCGAAGTTTACCTAGTGACAAGTATTTTAAGAAATATTTTATTTATTGTAGTTATTTGTTAAAAAATCCAATTATTTTTACATATTTGGATTTTAATTGGACCTTCGAGAAATTATATACAAAATTATTAGATAAATTTGAATATTTATCTAATGTCGAAATAATCTAAGAGGCACAAAAGAAATTTGTTTTATTCTATAAGCACTTGTATTATATTTTTGGTATGCAACCAATGTTTTAAAAAGCGTAAAGTGTGGTTAGGCGTGGAGTCGAGTTTCAAACTTTTCGGGCCTAGGAGAGTCCTATGCGAGAGCGAGATAAGAGCAGGGCGAGGCGTGATGTGTGGTGCTTGGAGGCCAAGCTTCAAGCCTAGTTGGACTTTTTAGAACAGTGTATGCAACACAACACTCACTATTACCTATATTATCACTCACTACACTTGCTCGCTCTACTCAAATACAATACACCAATACCCTATTTATACTTGGTTACACTTTTCTAGAGATGTCTATTAATGGGGTTAACAAAAAACTAGAAAGTTCTAGTGCTCCATAATTATTCTACATCTTTCTTTGTATATATGGCATAATGAAAGATTTTAGAGAAATTATTTTAAAATAAAGCAAGGAGAAAAATCTAGAACATTCAAATAAGTTGGTGATAACTTTCAATTATCTCATTTTGCTCTGACTATTTGATTTAACTTTTTTCATCTCATCATTCCCATTTGTGTCCTTGTACCTCTCTATTGACGCATCAAATCGCCTATTTACCTTGTATACATATTTGCAGGATATAGGCTTTACTCCGTCAAGTATTGGCATCAAGTCCCAAATTTCATTTTACTTTAGAGCCACGATCTCTTCTTCTATTTCTTTTCTTCACTCCTTGTGTTGGACTGTCTCTTCAAATGTCTTTGGTTCATTGGTACTTTCATCTTCTTCTAGTATTGCATTAGCGTTCTTATGATTTTGCCTTCGTTGTCTAGTTATTTCCTTAGTATTGGTTGAGGACTCGTTGGTACATCAATCTATTCTTGTTGGTTCGGCCTATTATTTTCTGGTGTTGGTTGATGCACACCAGTTTTCCATGGACCATGTGTTGCCCTCGTAAGCTCTTTTTTGTGGCTTGACTCCTATGAATTTACAATTTCCTCAGGACTCTATTGTACTTATGCGATTTCTTCTTGCAACTTATTTTCAATTTCTTTTGAATCTCGTAGTTCCATCCTCTGCGGTGTTTATCAAGAAGATGCTTCATCAAACACCACGTTGCGCGATGTGTAGCAACGGTCGCTTGTAGGATCGCAGCACCTCCATCATTTCCTTTGGCTATCATATTCCACGAATATACATTTAATAGCTTTTTTTCGAACTTGCTTCTCAAGTGACTAGGTATGAACACGTAACAGATGTATCCAAAGATTTGAAAATGACTAATTATGGGCTTAATTTTCCACAGTTTCTCAAATGGTGGCATGAACCCTAGCTTTGGTTGCGGAAGCTTGTTTATTACATGTGCTGATGTCTTCATATACTCCAAAATCTTTATGGTACATTCTTTGCGTGTAACATAATTCGACATGTTTCAGCAAGATGTCGATTATTTCTTTCCGCTAACCGTTTTGCTGTGGAGTGTTTGGACATGTCAACTGATGGTGTATCTTATGTTTTCATAGATATTGGGAGAATTCTCCTAATGTGTACTCTCTCCTATTATCCGTGTGTAAACACTGAATTTTATCTCCAATTTCTTTTTCTACTTTTTCTTTAAACTCTTTAAATTTTGTAAACGTCTCAAATTTTTCTTTCAAGATGAAAACCTAAACATACATTGAGAAGTTGTCGATGAATGTCACCATGTAGCGCATGCCTCGAATTGATAATTGCTTGATAGGTATAAACACATCAGAGTGTAAATGGTTGCTTTGCTCTATAGTTTGACTCCCGATATGGTAAATGATGTGCTTTACCATATTAACAACCAGCACACACCATGTCGTCTCTGATCTCGAGCTGAGGAAGACCCTTGAGCATCGACTTCTTCATCATAACCTTCAACATATAATAGCTTATGTGTCTTAGTCTCGCATGCTATAAATCTGCAGTCTCATTCTTTAGAGTCTTATCTACGTATGCAGACTCTGCTGACATTACATAGATGGACTATAGTCTTCGTCCATCCATTACTGGTGTATCTGAAATTTTGATATTTTGATACACTTTGACATCTTTCGATCCATATAGAATATAATTACATGAGGATGTCATTTGTGCCACTAATAAGAGATTTTTCTTCATTCATGGCACGTAATAGATGTCTTGTAGCTGCACTAGACTAGGATAAAAACGGAGCGTAATAACTTTCTTACTGATGTGGGCTATTGGCAATCTCGAGTTGTTCGCAGTTACCACCATTCGGCCTCCCTTGTACTCTGTCGTGTTTTGCAGCTTCTCCTTGTCCCATGCCATTGTGATTGGAACATCCTAAGTCGAAAATCCAATCATTTTCATAATTTATTCATTCAAGGACGACCACCACTAGTGTCGATTCTTTCTCAAGGCTTGAACTGCACACTTCCTTATGAGTTTGCTTATTCACTTCAAGCGACGCTTCAGCATCCCAATTTTCTTCACTATTATATTTTTCTCTCTTGTTGGAGGTTGTCATATTACCTAACGCTGGCTTTTTCCTTAATCGACAATCTCTAGCGTAATGACCTCGTGTGCCACATGCAAAACAAGAGCCATTAGGTTACCTATATCCCTTGAACGCTGACCTCTCTCGTCGCGATTTTCTTAAGCTCATATTCTTTGATAACCTTCTCTGCATTTATTTTCTTTTGATTCTTTATTATTTTGTTGAGAGGATCGATCTTTTCTTTTATAGCTAAACAATGATTTATCTTCTTTCTTTAGTGAGACCCCTAACATTTACTTAGTCAATACTTCTTCGTCGGCTAGCAAATTTTCTCAGTTGACCAATGAAGGTTGTTCTGGCCAACCTTGTATTGCGACAATAGAGCTTCTAAATTCAGGTCTCGAGCCATATATGATTATTCTTCTCATCCTAGACTCCAAAATTTTACTCGATGAATATAATTCAGATATTTTTGCGACCTTGTTGAAATATTGGTTTGACGTCATCGTCCCTAAGTGATGGAGATTAGCTCGTTCCCTGAGTGATGGAGAGTGGCTCGTTCTCCAGAAGTTGAGATTATTTTTCTTTGAAAACAATGCTACAAATGTGTCTCATGCTTCATTTGGCGTATTTTTGTCCTTTATGTACTCTAATAATTCATCACCAATTGTTGTCTTTATCGCAAACATAGCTTTACCTACTTTAATATTCCATTTCTTCAAAGTTCCGGCGTCTTCCATGGTGTCATTTCACTGTTGCATCAATTACATTCCACAAGTCTTTACCTTGAGATAAGACTCCAAACATGTCTGCCATGTGATGTAAATTTTAAAAATCTTACCAAATAATGTACTATTTAGTACCATAGTAGACAATCCTATTATTAAAAAAAAATGTATTTCTTTATCTAGAATTAAAAGTTTTATCTTACATTTCAATTTTATATTTCAAAATATAAATTACCTTTTTTAGTTTTTGCATAATGTTAAATAAGTGTCAGCTTAAATTATAATTTGAATTAGTTAAATTGGTCCAACATAATATTTATCTACATATTTTATACTTATAGGACCCACAACTTACAACATATTTATCATCCACACATTCTATATGATCTATAATTAATAACCACTTAAAAAATAATTTCAACACTACCAAACATACGAGGAGGAGGAGGAGGAGGAGGAGGAGGGGAATGATATAAAAAAACTGCTCCCAAAAATTCTTGAGATGCATCTGTTTCAATTATCATTTTATCATCTTTTTTAGGGTGATAAAGAGATGGGAGATTTTTGATCTTTTTTTTGATTTTTTGCATATACTGGCTATCCACATTACACCAGTTCCATTTGTAATCTTTTTTCAATTTTTTCTCAGAAGGACTTCTCATTTTTGCTAAATTCTTTATGAAAGACTCAGCATAATTCAAACATCCTAAAAATCTCATTAATTGTTTTTGGTCTTGTATTTCATTTGAAAATTCATTTATATGGGTTAATATATGAGGTTTTAATTGCTTAAAGCCGAAAGCAATTTTTAAACCTAAATATCCTATTTTTTCTTTGAATAATTCAGCCTTTTTGAAAGACAAAACAATTCCATTTTCTTTGATTGTTTACAAAACTTGTAAAACATGATTTTCATGTTCAGATTCATTTTCTAAAAATACAAGTATGTCATCAACATAAACACAACAAAATTCATTATGTTTTTTAAATGTATTATCCATGTGTCTTTGGAAGATACCGGTGCTTGTTTTAATCCAAATGGCACAACCGTCCATTGAAATGTCCTCATGGGACAACTCGAATCTTTATTAGGGGTTTTGTAGTATCATCGAATCTTACCGATGAAATCCTCGATTTTAAGTCAAAGGAAGAGAATATGTTTTCCTTTTATAAGTCGTAAAAGACTTTGCATGTTAGGTAAAATGTACCCATCGGTTTTGTATATTTGTTTAGTGTAGAATAGTCAATGACCATTCTTGTTTTACCACGTCTTTTTTCTGCTTCTTTCCTAACCATGAAGGCGGTGAAGAAGAGAAGGGTGATTTACTTGGTTCAATGACTTTTAAATCAAAGAATTACTTGATTACTTGACTTTTAAATCAAGTAATCAAGTAATTCTTTATTTGAGTGAGGATGAGGAGGAGGAGGAGGAGGAGGGGAATGATATAAAAAAAACACGCTAAGTTTGAGGGGAGAGAATGATAAAAAACTATCCTGGTCACTCAACTTACAACATAGTTTTGTGGAGTAATCAAACTTTATTTTATTTTAAAATGGTCACTAAAATTTTCTTTTTGTTCTAATTTGATCTTTGAGTCAAATATCTTGACTCTTTCGTGGTGTCAACTGAGTGTAGCTATTGGACATAGTACAATTATCTAAAACTAAAAACAATATTGTACATTTGTCTATGTATTTTGATCAATCATTCAAACTCTAGCTAGCTCTAGATAATATCTAGTTGATAAAAGTTACTTCGAAAACATAATACATTAAAGTCAAATTCATTTGTCCTATTCTCTCAATTCTAATAAAATGCAGTCGATCCGGAGATATAAAGATAGAACTCATAACGGATTTATAAAACTAAGTAATTTCTACCCTTATCATTTTTTCTGTTATGAACTTATTATTTGCGATTTGACTTCCTCTTCTAGCTTCAGCAACAAACATGAACAACTGCTAATGCCAAACCAAGAGGGCTACTATAGCTAGACAAACCTCACGTCGACACCACAACAGATTATCTCCTCGCATTACTAGTATATTAGAAAAACTAATAGATTTTGATTCATTGACTAAATAAAATTAAAAGGCAATTTTTAGTGAATAAAAGATATAAAACTTCGCTACATGCTCAATGACTAACCTTGTTATTTACTCAAAATAAAATTGTTGCGTTATTAATCTTTGCTAGATAACTAGTTATACTTTTAAATGAATATAAAGAAGTAATAAACAACCCAATGCTGGCGCATGGGAAATAATTATAAAAAAAAAAAAATTCAAGGTTTTTGAAGAGGAAAAAAAAGAAAATTTAAGTTGAGTGCAGAGTCAAATATAGCAAAAAAGAACCAATTCCCTTTTTCTATTTCCATTCTAAAGTACAAAATCAAAGCACATTTTAAGAAAATCACCATAAAAGGCACTTATTCTCCCATAAAGAAGAATAAACTGGGGTCACATTGTCAAAGGGAAATGCTCTTCTAATATGCCATTAGCATCTTAAAACAAAAATGGTTTATTTTTTATTTATAGCTAAGCTTAAAAAGTTTACTTATAAGTAAAAAAGTAAATTTTAATTAATAAAATTTTGAAATAAGTAAGTCACTAGAACAATGAGATAAGAATTGTTTTGAAAAATAACTTTTTTACTTAAAAGTAAAAAATTTTAAATATGTTTGGAGAGAAAAAAATTAGGAGTAATTGTAATACCCGGTTACACATCACAACTTCAGAAACTTTGATCAATAAACTTTCAGTACAATAATGTTTCGAATTATATTAACAATTTTGAAGTATTATTTATTGTAATTAATCTATAAAAATACTAGTTCTTAAATAAATATAATAGCTAAGATACCATATGGCCTTGTTATGCATTGAAAACATACAATGCAACATAAAACAATTAAATTAAAATCGCACGATCATGTTATTACATAGCAAAAAATTCTGCTGGGATGGATTGTTTTGCATTGCTCAAAAACCCATTACCTTTTCCTTTTCTTCTTTTTTCCCCCCTTAAGTGAGTCTCAAGTGACCTTATGAACCTAGACTGTCCAAGCCAAGAGACAAATGGCAACCATAACGCTCACTGGGTAAGCATGTTGAGAGGCTATCATGTCTAAATATGTGCATGACCACGAACATATCATATTATCAATATTTGGTTTGACTTATTAAATAGTTAACTAAACTAATTTCGCAGACAGTCATGACTTACAGAAATGAGATGAGTTAAACGTTCAACATGTTGGCGGATTTCTGTGAAAAGTGACTCCAAAGCAATCAAACCGAATGAAATGGATGAAAATTAGACCGAGGCAAGTGTTGAACACTTTGTCCTTAAGTCAATTTTGCCACGCAATGGTGCTTACGGTATATGGCAATTGACTCCCAAGATACAACGGTTTCCACTTGTGTTTGTAGCACTTCAAAACACAAGCACAACGAACCGGAAATCGATTTTGTACTCCAAAAGATGAAATGAAAATGAAACACCAAAAATCATGCAACAAATGCAATGAATTTTGGTTCAATGATGAAATATGAGTGGATTATTATTTCAAATATGTTTTTGTATCACTTCTCCGTAAATATGGACGTCCAAAGGTCCTATTTAACACTGAAGATCAATTGGAAACGAAAAGGTATTGAACTAAATCGTGCAACACTTCAAAAGGACATGTCTGTTCACGCAAACCTATACGATCGCATGGTTTTACTAAGCTGCGATCGCATGGTACAAAATTCAGAACAGAACTTGATCCAATTTAACCATGCGATCGCAAGGCTTTGTCTCCCCGTAATCGCATGGAAGGACCTTAAAACGCTACGCTTAAAATTTAAGCGATTGCGATCACAAGTGGAAAAACCCATGCGATCGCATGATCAAAACTTTGACCCAAAATTGTCCTTTTCCATAATTTCTCATTCATTCGATATTGGTTTGAGATGCCAAATATACTCTTTAAACATGCGAGATAATTATGAATTTTCTTTTCGGGCGTTGCCCTCTCAACCCCGCGACCGATCGGCGGGTTGATCCCGTTCATAAAGCGGCCTAAGTGGCAAACTAATTTGCCTAAACGGATTGGGTCGGATTTGTATATTTTGGCCAAGTTGACACGCGAAGTTACTTAGTTAATTTCTCGAATTTTAAACCAATTTCCAACACAACATGCCTTCAATGTAGCAAAGTTCTAGTGCAGCGATACATACCCTAGTAGTTGGACAATTGCATCATTGTTGCATAAAAAGGTCGGTTGTGGATATATACTTGACAGAAGTGTGCAACTTTCATTCTAATCTTTGTCCAAATTTCTTTAGCGAGAGTTCATAAATGTTGAGGATTTTTCCATACTTCTATGTTTCTTGTGTGTTTGTCGCTTGAATGTAAGTCTCTTGTGTTAGTATTATGTCATAGGTCCAATAGTTATTAGGCTACGTACAATTATTAAGGTGTAATGACTATACTGTTGGGAATCAACTATACATACACAACAATTTACTAAATCAACTTGGATGTTACAATACAATTAGGGTAGATATTGTCCGTTATGGAAAAAAATTTGATCAAAACTTGAATTTTTGCACACAACAATTGAAATATCGACCAATCGCAGTTGTCTAAGAGTCTAGTCTCTAAGAGCACTCCACACATATGAGATTGAAGATAAAAATTATTTACTAGCAATAAGAGAGAGGTGGACGACCACTATGTAGGCTAGGGGTTGGGAGTTCTAATTTTTGTGCCAGCAAAAATAACTTATAACTCATCAACCCTAATACATGTAGATGTAGAATCCTAGTTGGATGAAGCATGTTAATCCCAACTTAAGTCCATTGTTAAACTAAATAACTAGACCCACATTTAATTATTCGTGCTAATCAATGGGGGCGTATTATCTAATCAGCTATACATTTCACATAATCAATTAATTAAATTTATAAATGTAGCACATTTATTATTTAGGCCATGTTCGGTACAGATTTTTCTCCAAAATATTCATTTTCTTGCCTACAATATTTGACTTTTCAACCTTTTTGTTATAAAAAATTTGAAATGTCAAAAAGTAACCAAAAAAACCCATTTTTTCTCCAAAAAATCTCTACCGAACAAGCCCTTAATTAATTTCTCAAGTCGATCTTTCAACTCTCATCTTTTGTGTGTCACTCATTAGATTCTCATCCACAATATCAAATTATATAATTATTATCTCGATCCAAGGTCTTGATCTCCTACCCACTTATGTTGCCTACTTATAATACCCACGTTGAGGTGGCATCACATGATTGGTAAAAATAATGAGTGTGAGACTATAAACTACCAATCATGTGATGTCACCTCAGCGTGGGCAACATAAGTGGGTAGGAAATCAAGAACCCTCGATCCAATTAGGATAAAAATAAATCATAATTCGTCTTAATTTATTCATTAACTCACTAGTTAACTAATTAATATAAGCGTTCGTTTGATTTTGCTAAAAATTAAAATTTTGTTTTAAAGTTTGATAAAAGTTGTGGGTTCCATGAAATGTGTGATTAAAATTAATTATTAACTTTAATTTCAATTTTTTAAGCAAAATCAAACAAAGTGTAAATGTTCTTAGTTGACATCTAGCAATGTATCAAGACAACCTATGTGATAGGACAAGTCCACACATGTGGTACGACTCCGAGTTAACGTGAAATAAAATATTTTTATCATATATATCTCAGCTGGTTACAAGATGTAGAATGTGTTTCATTTCACCAATTATCTTATTCGCCACTTTAAATAATCGATTTACTAAATTCATATTTAGAGCATGTTCGTTGGCCATTTTGGAGAAAAAATGCATTTTACATTTAATGCAGTGGGCCACGTTTGTACAGGTAATAAAACTTTTGCATTGACTAAATATATTCACATAGTGCATGTTTGACCATTATACCCTTCTTCTTCACGTGGAGACATCCTCAATAAACCCATTTCCAATCCAAACAATGTTTATCATGTTTCTCCTACACATATTTTTCCTCCGCCTCCGCCTCCACCTCCACCTCCACCTCCACCTCCACCAGAGCACAGTCACCCACAGAGTCATTGCCAATCCCGTTGGAATTAACATTTTTCAGTGCAAAATCGACGCAAAGTTCAACTCATAGCTGATCCTTTGAAAATGGTAAGCGATCTGCCTCCTTTTCATACCCGTCTGACAAATGTGTTTCTTCGCATATGTTCCTCATTCATTAGTTTCTTATAACTAATGTCTCATGTTAGCTATATAAATTTCAAATACGATTTGCCCTAATTTTGTTCCCCTTCCTTTTTAGTCAGCCGATAATGTCTCTGGCGTAGTACCCACCGGGTCGTTTGTTCCGCCTTCACAGTCGAGCTCTTTCTTGCGAAAAATTGTCAAATGGAACGACTATACTCACCAAAATTTTCTTCATTGTTGTGAAGTGATGATTGTTCAAGGATTAAATGTTTTACCAAGCCGGGATGGGATAATCTTATCAAATTGTTCAACTCCGAATCAAGCAAATAATTAACTCTATATTCATAATCTCTGCTATGAATTAATTATAACTCATGTTTCCAATTACTCATGAACACGTTCTCATGTTCAATTAATTATAAGTCATGTTTCCAATTAATGAAGTGTACATTGCTTTGTTAATCTGGACCAATTCAATAAAGTTCAACCAACTGTGTGGAATTTGCAATTGAGTTATCTGCAAGTTGTTATTATAGGTGGTTATAAACTGCTTACAAATATTATTTGTGTAACTTCGACGTACACAGTGTGGTGTTGTTGGACCAATTCAGTGAAGTTGAATATTTTTTTTTCGTGTGACTTCGACATACACAGTGTAGTGTTGTAGAACTTCAATGTCATTATCCAACGATGGATGAGTCATCAATGAATTTGCTCTTGCAATTGTTGTTGTAGAACTTCAATGTTTTCCAATTACTCTAAATGTATATATTTTCTGTATAGGAAAACAAAATTACACCAAATTTAAAAGAAAGAATTGTGCAAAATTTTCCACAAGTACCGTAGTATTTTTGATGACATGTATGACTCGGAAAAATACGCTCTCAGCCCTTCGAAGCTATCTAAAAAGGGTTTCGATGACGATGTTGTCAGTTTAGACAAGATACCATTTAGCGCTGAGCTATATGATGAACACGTACCATCATCCGATCTATTTAGCACGTCCGCAATGGAATGTTCAAGCAGACACAATGGAGAGAAGAGGAAACACGGCTCTTGTGCTGATAAAGGAAATAAGAAGGTTGACTTCCACGCTGCATTGTCAGAATTAATTGAGAAATTGGCATCGGCGAGAGATGCATTGGTTGCGCACTTAAAGTCGAGATCCGGCCTCATTTGTTTGAGCAGTGCATGCAACAATTGAACAAATTAAGGGTATTCGATGGGGATGAGAATTATGAATGTTGGGCCATCAGTTTTTTTAGAGAGAGAGAACTGGGTTGCTTTCGTCGGATGCCGCTCAGATCACATGAAAATCAAATGGATGCGCTTCGAGTACACCAATTGGTTGTGCAACAATCTTCATTCATTTGATTAATAGTCTATGTTAGGTGTACTTAATTTTCCACTTCTTGTATCAGATTTTTTATGTTTTCAATTACTGAGTGTCACAATTTTTCATCTTTCGTTGTATTGTATTATGTGTCATTGTACATTTCATTTTCAATCGGATCGGAAATTCTTGGATTTGGGATTGAGCACGTGATAAGTGCGGTATTAGACTTATTGTAGCCACTAAAAATGGATATTTGTGAGTTCTTGAAGCAATTTATTATTTATCTATGTTCTTATTTATTTTTATCACATGGCACAACTTTTATCCGCTTCCTTTTTTTTTTTTAAATGCAGAAGTATCAAGAAATATATAATCTATCTTTAAACAGTAAAAGGTTGTACTTTGAGTTAATAAAATATTTCTTCAAACAAATAATTGTACTATCAAGGAAGAAAATATTTCTTACAAGTTGTCCTTTGAGAGAATAAAAATCTTTCTTGATCAAAATTGGATTTTGCTTAGATGAAAGGATTTGCATGCGTGAATGGACAACGCAATGACATGAATCTCTCTTATATATGACATACCATTGTTTCACAATTGAAAGTAATGCATTCCATATTGTTACAAATTGAAATTTGGTATTTCAAACCTGAACTTGCCATTTTCACGCCAGCAATGAATGATCAGTTTGTGTATGAATCGGTACGTATTGCCGACTCCAATGATAATAGTTCCGACGACGACGACATGGACAGAATAGAACAAGATATACATGTGTGGCTCGAGTATTGTCGTGCAATTGAAAGCTTGGTTCGAGATTATCTACAACGATGTCGGGTTAGAATTCGAAGATTCCCGAATGTAAGAAATGGGCATATTTTCATGCTCGAAGCACTAAAAAAGGATTCCCAAATAGCTTTTCAAGAATTTAGGATGTATCATCCTTTGTTCGTAAGTTTTACGCACTTACTACGTGATGAGTTTGAACTTTCTAGCGGACCGATATTTATGAACAAGTAGATATGTTCTTATGCATTCTAGCACATAGAAAAGGGTGTATCGACAAATACGTAATAGGTTTGGGCACTCCATGGACACGATACACTATTATTTCGATGTCGTTCTACGTGCAGTTGTTG
The DNA here is from genome assembly GCA_023638005.1 of Forsythia suspensa. Taxonomy (NCBI): domain Eukaryota; kingdom Viridiplantae; phylum Streptophyta; class Magnoliopsida; order Lamiales; family Oleaceae; genus Forsythia; species Forsythia suspensa. Next base: position 27,588,820 of record CM042674.1, on the reverse strand, counting down.
GAATGGGTGCCAGAATAATAAGACCAACACCAAATTATAACGAAAGTCCACCTGGTCACAGGCCATGTCCGAACAAGCATTCCCATTTCCATGTGAATGCAGTTTATAGAATGTGATCGTAATGTTATTGGCCATGTCTATCTATTTAATATTTATAATGAAACTAGTTTTCAATTGCTACGATTATTAGGATTGCATTGGGACGATTGACGGGACATACGTTAAAGTGATTTTATCACCGACGAGCGCTTGCACTTCATAGGGCGAAAAGGCTACCTAACTCAAAATGTGATGGTGGCATGTGACTTCAATCTCTGCTTTACATTCGTCCTTCCTTGAATGACTGAAACGCGTACGATAGCCGAATTTTGGCTAGGGCTATTCATAATCCTGATATAAATTTTTCAGTGCTGGCTAATGGAAAGTACTAACTCGTAGACTCTGGTTTTGCGCATAGGCCTGGATACATGGCCCTGTATAAGAGAGCGAACATCAAATATCATTTTCAAGAGTTTCATTCAAAATCTAGTCACGGTCAAAGAAGGTTCAGGGATGCGCGCGAGCATTTCAACTTTAAACACTCATCTCTGCGCAATGTAATTGAACGTGCTTTTGTTGTGTTGAAGAATAGGTGGACAATTTTAGATCGTATGCCACGTTATCCTTTTCAAAACAAACCGCATTAGTTGTTGCAACAATGATGATCCACAACTTCATTTGATGGGCAGGCCAACAAGACCTTTCATTTTGTATTGCGATAGAGGTTGAAGAAGCAGTCGAGATTGATTTGCTAGACGAGATAGAGCAAACAGCGGCTGATTACAATGCGCCACAAATCTCGAACAAAGAATGGGATCAATATCGTGATTTCATAGCGCAACAATTGTGATGGATAAGTACTATTCTATTACATTTTCTATTTTATCAAGATTCATTGCTATTATTGTATGCCACGGACACTATGAATGAATCAAATGATTTGATCGCACGAAAACTTTGAGGACTGAATTGTACACTTTTGATACTTTTGTAAAATCAAAATGCAGGTGTATAAACATGTTTTCAAAACAATTTCTATGCTTTTCAAAGTTTAGTTACAAATGTCGGGGAAGTATGGATCATTAAATAGCAAAAATATGAAAGTTGAAAGACCAAAATGTAGAAAAACGTACATAGTTGAAGGACCAACCTGCAAAAAATGTAAAACATCACATTTAACACCCCCAACCGCGGAATGCACATAACAACATTTTCTAGCTGGAAATAGAAAATGTTTGTTGCCATGTCCAACCGCATGATTGGACCGCAACAAACAACACCGAGGAACAAATCATGCGGCTTGGTTGCGGTTTGCAAACTGCGACCAAATAGGAAGTGGAACGAAATTTTTTTTTCTTGGCCAAACAATTTTTTTTCTCTGAATGTTAACGACAAGATCCCCATTGTAAGATTTGTATATTTCAATTAATGGGCTATAGTATTTCAAGCCAATGATGTTTATCTTCTTCAACAATGCAGTTATACATACACACAGACGTATGTATAGTTAGTGTGAGAAACCAATTTGCAAACCGCGACCAAACAAGAAGTGGAACGAAATTTTTTTTCTTGGCCAAACAATTTTTTTTTTTCTGAATGTTAACGACAAGATCCCCATTGTTAGATTTGTATATTTCAATTAATGTGCTTTAATATTTCAAGCCAGAATGTTGTTTATCTTCTTCAACAATGCAGTTATACATACACGACGTATGTATAGTTAGTATGAGAAACCAATTTTTAAAGAACCAAAATTAAGGGTATAAAGGTAAAAACCCATAATTGGTCAAAACATGTAGAAGTGGAAATGTGTAAACTTTTCAAAAAGTGGAGGTTGATTGTTTGTCATGACCCACCAGCATTTATTGATAAATAGATTTTTCAGTTGTAAAAATTGTGAGCGAACATGCACTTAGTACTTGTTTGTAATTGCTTGAATTATAATTTGAGCTGGTCAAACATATTTTTTTTCACACATTTTATAAAATTCATAAATTATAAACATTTAAAAAATAATTTCAGCAGCACCAACATGAGCTTAAAAACCTATTTTCAAATCATAACTATAGCTTAGCCAAAGAATCAATGTATCTACAATTAAATCCACGAAGGGCATGATATAATCTATTTATCCAAGAGTAATAAATCACTTCTTAATCATTCATTATCTTCATGTGATTCACATCACGACCAATTAGTGTTATATTTGTTAAGCCTAATTTGTTGCGCTATGCGAAGCTAAGCGCGAATCGAGTGTTATAGTTATTAACCTGTAGAACCTAATTTGTTGTGCTGCACATAGTTGATCGAGATGCGGGGGTTGGAAGAGGAGGCAAGGGGGGCAGTGCCCTCGAAAGCTCCATGATATTTGTATTTGCTTAAGTAAATGTATTTTCAAGATTTTTTCTTTGTAATTAGGTTGTCCTAGAATTCATTTGATTGACTTAGAACTTTATTATTAGTGAACTTTCATTGAGTTTTATATATATATGACTAATCTCTTGTAAATAGAAATCATTATTCATTATAGTGAATTACTGTAGTGGCTGAAGACATGACGTAATCTCACATTGTGACGAACTTATATAAATTCTTGTGTTCATTATTTTTCGTCATTTATTTATTGTTCTAGTCCTAACAATATTAATAACCTGGAATAGATTCAAATCTAACACACATAAGATTCTATGATGATCTTAAATAGAATAATTAGTTTCACAACAAAATTAAAAGGTAATCCATTGACACTAAGATAATTATCTATGTAGAATCTCTACGATAAATTATTTGATGAACTTGTTCAGATAACAAACATCCACTCATTCACTTCTAGTGTGCCTACACTTTAGTTTGTGGGATACTTATAAAAAAAAAAGTGCAATATGTGCTAGCCTACTCGCACTAATGATATCTTTATCCCATTAATATATATATTAGGGATGGGTGCGAATGGATAATTCAAGAATAAAACAACAAAACATGTATCTCATTGTCACAACTTTTTGTGATTAACATGTTTTCAATAATTATTATTCGGACTCCATCATTTAATTAATTAAATGAATAAATAAATAATAGAGATGACATTAAACAATTTATAAATGAATTTATAAATGCATTGATAATAATAATAATAATAATAATAATAATAATAATAAGATATTTATTACAACTATTTGATCTTGGGCACAATACTAATATATATATATATATATATATTATCAATACAATTATTTATCATATTAGCATCTCTATTATCTTTCTTATTTTTTAAGTACTTGGATAATAGGGTCCAGAGAATAAATATGAGGGATATGTTAATCATAAGGAGTTGTGTATGGACTAACGAGATACAAATGTCACTGATTCGGATATGTTAGCACATATGATACGTTTTTTTTAAGCGAGTAGTTGATCTCACGAACTAGGGTGTGGAGGCACTTGAGTGAATATGTAAATGACTTATAAGTTGAATAAGTTCATTGGAGACCCAAAGTAGAGATTCCACATTGATGACCATCTCAATGTCAATGGATTATCTCTCAACGAGGTTGTAAAATCAATCCCTAGACTCGAGATCATCATGGAAACTAATGTGTACATCGTTGTACTTTGATGGTGTTGGACGTAACCCTATTTTGGAGTTGCTAATACAATGCTAATTAGGTATGAAGGAAATCACGTGAAGATTGATGAATGTTCACTCCTAGATAGTAGTCCTGACATTTGTAGACTTGAGCATTGAAATGATTGTATTTTACGTTAATCGGACATTTTATGTTTTATCATACTTCATGACTTATCCCGTCACATAAGTAGCCTTGTCAAATTGCTTTGTCAATCCTGAACATTTAATGTGGATTGATTAATTAGTTAAATATAAATTAAAATGGGTTTATTATTTTATCTTGTCATATTTGAAATATAATAGTAATTCGTATTATTTTCTATCATGGACTCAAGTCTAATGGTCACACATAAAAGGTGAATATTGAAAAATAGAGATGGAGAATTAATCAATTAAAAGATGTATGACATTTATGCACTTAATTAATTGGTGGACCGGACCATTAACTAATGGGTCAAAATTAGATAATATGCTTATTAATTTTGAGGTTAGCTAATGGGACAAATTTATCTAATAAGATTAATTAATTTTGGTCTCGGTAACTTTAGGACTTTTATTTGTTGTAAATATTCAACTTAATTTGATTTAATTTTCAGTTTTAGTTTAAATTTTCTATTTTTAAACAAATTCAAAACTCCTTAATTTCATGATTAAAATCAATTTGAATGACATAAATTTTCATCAAAGTAGGGGTTGAGTTTTTTACTATAAAATAGGTGTAGTTTTCATGTTTTTAAACATATTACAAAAAAACAAGAAGATTAGAAAAACAATCTCTACACTATACTTATTTTTTTGTTTTTGGCAATTAGTTAAAAGGCTCGTTCTTATTTTCTTTTGGTCGTGTCCATAAAAGTAGAATTGGATGTGAGCTAAAAAAGTTTTATCTTGGAGCCGTGCAGTGTTGACAATACCGCAGCACGAAGGAAGGCCACAAACGACTTTAGGACAAATGACTTTTTATGCGACTATCTAAGACCAAATCATTTCTAACTCTATTTATTTATTTTCTGTTAATTATATACTAATTAATTTATTACACAAATCACTTATTTGTAACAATCTAAAGTCGTGTGGTGATTTGTATAGTAAAATTCATTTTTATCTATATTATCAATTATTCAGAATATTGTAGAATTTTAATTACTTTATTCCATGAACTTTTACATTGTGGAAAACTCACTCCCATCAATATTTTAAGTTGAGCACATTTTTTTTAAATATCTTAGTGCTTTTGTTTGAAAAGAAGATATCTTGTTATTAAGTTAATTTTTATTGCTTAGTATATGAAAGATAATTGTATAACTAAATAGTTTTGTAGACTTGAACATTTTTGTATTGTTCAAGTTGCTAATTTTGTTTATGTTACTCTTTGATTAGATTAAGAAAATAAAATTGACATGTGTTAAGTTTTTATTATTTTCAATTTAGTGTGCTTTAATTCACTATTAACTCAATTAGGTTTGCACTTAGTTGAAATTTTAAATTTCATTTTCAATTTAATTGCTCTTAATATTTTATCACTAAACATTAATTTAGTCTAATAAAGGTTTTATTTGTACTTATTTGTCATTTTGAATTGTTATTTAATTTCATAGTGGACATTATTGTTTTATTTGAAACTTGAATTTTGATTTAACTAAATATATCATTGGCTTAATTGTGATATTGACAAACTTATATCTATACAGTTATTTCTCTTCTTTACCTTAGTAATTCCTAGTATAAGAAATGGTATCTCGTGAAGATACAATTAGTGCTAAGTCTGAAGATTTTGATGAAAAAATTTTAAGAGATGGTAAAACAAATGAAATATTGTTGACTGTTCTTAGGTTAATTTCTGCTATAGAAGAAACCAATAAAGATGAAGTGTCCACATCGTGGTTCAACTTCAAACAAATTGAATTACATTATCATAATCGAATTCTTAGTGCTCTTTCTAATAGGCTCTATGATATTTATCAAAATATCACTAGTTCTAAAGAGCTTTAGAAAATTTTAGAGGATGAATATAGAATTGATGATGCTGGCGTAAATAGGTTTAATTCATCAACCTTTAATAAATATTTTATGGTAGATGGAAAATCTATTAATGAACAAATTCATGAATTTCAAGATTTGTTTCGACTTGTGGAAGAGAAATGGTCAAATTTTAGTAAAGATTATAAGGTGTCATGCCTTATAGATAAACTTCCACCCTCTTGGTCGAACTTTGCTAAAGGTCTTAGACATAAGCAAGAGATTATGACATTAAACCAAGTATTTAATTCTTTAATAGTAGAAAAACATCATAGAAAGGTTTTAAGCCAAGATGATGGGATGAAGGCTAAGACAAACTTGGTTGAAAATTCTAAAAATTCTACTACTACTTCAAAACATTTTAAGTCTCAAAATATTAGATTCAAGAAGAACTTTTACCATAATAAGAAAAATTTTCAGCCAAAGAATAATTACACTAGGGATGGCAAAGCAAAGGCAAAGGCAAATGAAAGGCAAATGAAAATGAGAATCAAAACCATGTTTTGTGTGCGGAAGAATGAATCACGTGGCGCAAGACTGTTATCTCAAGAAAACTAAGGAGTACAAGCTTAAATCTAAATCTCAAAAAGATCAAGTGAATATGTTGGAAGATGGTGAACCTTCTATTAGGTGTGAATCATTAATCCCTTTAATTAATTTTATTTATAAAAGTAATGATTGGTGGTTAGATTCTGGAGCAAATATCCATGTTTGTTTTGATAAAAGTTTGTTTAAATCTTATCAAACTTCAAGTGGAGGAAGCGTAACTTTGGAAAATGATACGATTGCTCGTGTATTGCGAATTGGAAGAATTGAGCTTAAAATGACTTTTGGAAAGACTTTGGTTTTAGATCAAGTTCGACATGTTCTTGAAGTTAGAAGAAATTTAGTTAGTAGATCTTATCTTATTCAAAGAGGTTTTAAGGTTGTAATGGAGTCGAATAAAATTGTAATAACCAAGAATGATGTTTTCATTGAAAAATGCTATATTAGTGATGGATTGTTTAAGTTGAATGTTGTTGATAAAAATTATCAAAATTTTTTAATTGTTCTTAATATTGAATTTAGTTGTTTGTGGCATAAAAGATTGGGACATGTTAGTAATAAGAAGATCAAGAGATTAATGGATCTAAATTTGATTCCCAAAACTCAAGTTGATAATAAAAAGTGTGAAGTTTTTGTACAAGCTAAACAAACTAAGAAAGCTTATAAATCGGTTCAAAAAAATACAAATCTCTTAGAGTTGATTCATAGTGATGTTTGTGATTCAAATATGTCTCCAACTAGAGCTTGGAATAAGTATTTTGTAACTTTTATAGATGATCATTCTAAGTATTCTTATGTTTATCTATTAAAGACTAAAGATGAAGTTTTTGATAAGTTCAAAATCTATAAAACTGAGATTGAAAATCAATTAGAGAGTAAGATAAAAATCTTAAGATCCGATAGAGGAGGAGAGTATACTGCTTATAGTCTTAATATTTTTTGTGAAGATAATGGTATAATATATGAAGTTACGCTTCCTTATTCACCACAATCTAATGGGGTTGCTGAAAGAAAGAATATAACTTTAATGGACATGGTTAATGTTATGTTAATAAGTTCTGGAGCACTCGAGAATTTATGGGGTAAAACTGTTCTAACTTCTTGTTATATATTGAATCGGATGACTATTAATGACAATGTTAAAACTTCATATGAGTTATGGAAAAAGAGGTTTTCTAAGTTAGGTTTCATGGAAGTGTGGAGGACGGGGCGGGGGAAATTGACATCCCTAGTTTTAAAGTCAATGGATATGACAAGTGTGTGTATTGCAAGGAATATAATAATGAGCATGTAATACTTTGTTTATATGTAGATGACATATTAATATTTCTGACAAATATAGGTGTTGTTAATGAAGTGAAGAAATATTTGTCTAAGAATTTCGAGATGAAAGATTTAGGAGAAGCTCATATAATTTTAGGAATGGAATTAAGGAAAACATCTGAAGGAATTCTATTAAATCAGTCAAGTGCTATCGAAAAAATGTTAAAAAAGTTTAAGTATTATGATATTAAGCAAGTATCTACTCCATATGATTCAAATGTACACTTGAGGAAGAATTTAGGTGAACCAGTTTCACAGTTGAAGTATTCTCAATTAATTGGGTCTTAGTTGTATATAGCAAATAGGACAAGACCAGATATATCATTTGCTATTGGAAGGCTTAGTAGGTATACTAACAATCCAAATAAAGAATATTGGTATGCACTAGAAAGAGTTCTTAAATATCTTCGAGGTATGTTCGATTATTCTATATGTTATAAAAAATTTCAAATGTGGTTGAAGGATATAGTGATCTAAATTGGATAACTGACAATGTGGATATCAAGTATACTACTGAATATGTATTTGTGTTAGGTGGTGCAACTATATATTGGGGTTCAAAAAGACAAACTATTATATCGAGAAGTACTCTAAAATCGGAATTAATAGCATTAGATACCACTTGTACCAATGTTGAATGGTTAAGAGATCCATTACTAGACATACCTTTAATAAGTAAACCAATTTCAACTATCTCTATACATTGTAATTGTAAAGCTATAATAGAACTTGTAAATCAATCTCATTCGAATAAAAAGGTAAATAGATATATAGAAGCAAGACATAAGTCAGTTAAAGCCTTATTAAAGAGAAGTGTGATTTCTCTAAATTTTGTAAGATTTGAGAAGAATTTGATAGATAACTTAACAAAGGGTTTACACAAAAAAGGTGTTGGTGAATCATCGAGGATGATGGGCTTAAGCCCACAAGAGAATCACCTACGAGAGTAACCCAACATTTGTGATTGGAGATCCCATGAAGAAGGTTCAATGGATAGAAACAACTTGCACTACGTGACTTAAGATAGTACTATATTATTTGTGCTCATCCCTATGTTGATAGTGCTATATTATGTGATGTTAGGAAGGGTTTAACCCTGAATGAGTACCGAGGCGGAATACTCTCGCGAGGTGCGGGTCACACGTCCCCCTGGAGGACTCACCTATGTAAGAGTTGTCATGAGGCCATGGCTATGAGATTGGGCTATTCTCTAAAGACTTTACTAAAATCAAGATAAGAGCGCAATGCCATTAACAACGCTACCTGCTATGAACTTAGCCTAATTCGATACTATGTGTGGAACAATTAAAGTTTGGACAAATGGACCTAATTCAAAGCTTAATCCATTATGGCTCCATCAAATAGAAATTGTCATCACTAAGTGAGGTTCAAGTCTTGAAGACACCTACAACTATTATACAGTATAATGTTGCCATTAAATATATATATATATATATTATATATATATTATTTGAATGTTTAAGTCTTGTGGGAGATTGTTGTAACTTAAAATAAAGATTTAAACATTCAACTTAATTTGATTTAATTTTTAGTTTTAGTTTTAATTTTCAGTTTTTAGACAAATTCAAAACTTCTTAATTTCATGATTAAAATCAATTTAAATGACATAAATTTTCATCAAAGTGGGGGTTGAATTTTCTACTATAAAAGAGGTGTAGTTTTCATGTTTTTACACACATTACAAAAAACAACAAGATTAGAAAAATTCTCCCTACACTATAGTTATTTTCTTGTTTTTGACAACTAGTTAAAATGTTCGTTCTTATCTCCCTTTGGTTGTGTCCATAGAAGAAGAATCGACTGTGAGCTAAAAATAGTTTTATCTTGGAGCCGTACAGTGTTGATAATACCCGCACGAAGGAAAGACCACACGATTTTAGGACAGTGACTTTCACGACTCTCTAAGGCCAACCATTTCTAACTTTATTTATTCATTTTTGTTAATTATATACTAATTAATTTATTACACAAATCACTTATTTTGCAACATTATTATCATGAGAGGTTTAGGATTACTAAAGTCTATATGTTGTCTAGGTAGAAAAATATAATGGTTGTTCTCTTTGCGTTTTAGTTTTCAGTTTTGAGTTTTGAATTTATTTTGAGTTTTCTATTTTGAGAAACAATTTTAAGATTGCTGAAAACACGTTTAGTTTGTCATTCTGAAAAATTATTTTTGAAAATAGAAAACTGAAAAAACATGTTCTATTTGAAATTTTGAGAAATTGTTTTATATCATTTTATTCAATAAACTTGATTATTTATTAAAATAAAACAATTTTATGCTAATATATAATAAAATAATATATATACATTTTAAAGTCACTGAACCTTACAATAATTTGTTTTATAAAAATAAAATACAAACAAATAATAAATTTTTATTTTTTAAGAATTTTTGTTTTTTTTTTATAATTTTATATTTTTAGAATTTTTGTTTAAATAAATTTTATTTACCTTGTTTTGAGTGTTTTCCATGTTTTCACTGAAAACATTTAAAACGTCAAAAACCTTGTTTTGAGTTTTTTTGTTATAAATTTAACATTGTTTTTTAAAATAAATTTTCAAAAAAAACATAATAAACAAGTTTTGGGTGTCTTACAAAATTGAAGAGTGAAAACAACAAAGAGATCATGCTCTAAGTTTTTATTAGCACAAAAATATTTCTAGAACCCTAATCTACACAATGAAAAATTGCCCACACATCTGTTCACAATGTAGGAATTTTGATATTTACATTTTCTGTGTGGATTAAGCAGAATCTTTGAGTTGCTGTGGTAGATCAAGATCTAGAATAAAATAATTGTTGTTGTGCATACAAAAAAAAAAAAAAAATTCAATTTCTACTGTACAAATTATTAAAAGATAACGATTTCTATCTCAAATCACGTTATAACATCAAAATTAGTCATACGTAAAAAAATAATTTTTAATTTTCACTGCACGTCTGTTTAATTCCCAATATTTTATACTCTCATGGGCTAACTAAGTAGGATTTCTCCATACATCACGGATGTAAAACTTGTTATAGAATTTGATCCATGACATTTATCATGGTGCCTTGCCAATTGAATTTTGTTGCTACATTATTCCTTGTCAAAAAAATAGTGCAAAGAGCGTACTCCATTATTCATAAATAATGAAAGGCAACATATTGTCTTCTTTTTTCATGTCATCAATTTTTAATTGTATTAAAAATTTTAATTTTATTATCGTACTTATATTTTATATTTTTTTTATCACATTTTTATTCTCAATCTTCTATTAATTAACATATTTTGTCTCTGATCATGATTCATGGCCACACATTTTGTTAGCATGATTTGAAATAAAAACAAATATTTTATCGCATTTTTATAATTAATTATTTTTTCTAATTTCTCAAACATTGGAGACAAAAATTAGACAAAAAAAAAAGGTTGGGGTAGGCATGCTACTTTGCTCTAAGGTTGGAGATGAATAGTGTAATTAACTCGAAAAAATACGAGGGACAAATAAATATTTTTACGTCTTCCTAACATACTTTTTAGACAGAAACCGTCGAGATAATATGTGCTAATCAATAAAAATAAAAATAAAAATATCATGATAAAAAAATTAAAGACTTTTAGTGCAATTAAAAATTCGTCTAACAATAGAAAACCATGATCCGGTATGACCACCCATGAAATTAATATAAATTTATTACTTTTCTTATGTTTCTTAATTTTGAGCAGAATATTGGTTTAATTACACGAAAGTACAACAATGAATTCAATTTTATTCTCAACAATTCTAAAACCAACTACATTAAATTCTTTTGGGCATCCCATCCTCCAAAAATATTTTACGTAAAAATAATTAAAAATATTGGAGAAAAATAGTACAATTTATTTTGAGACAAATAAAGTCTTTTTACGTCTCAAACAGACTTTTTGGACAGAAATCGTCATTAAATACAATATATGCTAATTAATTAAAAATTGATGATAAGAATGTGAAAATAAAAAATTTAGAAACATAAGATCATATCCAATGCAATCCGTTTATTGAAGTCTACGTGATAGGTAAAATAAACGAACTTTTAATTCATGTAGCACTTTGTCTATTGAATAGATTGAATAGACGGTCAAATAAAAAATTCATCACCAATAGGGTCTAAAACTAATATTGCCGCTTACGTGGCATTACTTTTTTTAAAAAAATTGGCGTGTCTTCAATTTTTATATCTCTCGTCTGTCTTTTTTTTTTTTTTTTTACTAAAATGCTAAGTTAGATTTAAATTTGTTGAGTCACTTACTCACTTGTGTTCTGCAGAAATCTTGTAATTTTAGGCGGAGTCTATATTTTATATTTTTAATGTGTCACATCCGCTAGACGGAGTCTTCGTCAGCTTGTATTGGAGATGATTTTTTTTATAACTCCGTCTATTTGTACTTATGTAATACGTCTAAAAACTAATAGACGGTGTGCATTGGAGATGCTCTAAGTGTGACAATGAAAAAAATGTTAAAGACCATTAGTATAATTAAAAAGTAGTATAACAAAAGAAATTTGTGATCACAATACAACCACCCATAACGAAATGAATATAAATTTATTATCCTTCTTATACTTCTTAATTTTGACCAAAATATTCATTTTATTATACAAAAATACGATAACAATGATTCCAAATTTATTCTTAGTAAAATTAGAATTAACTACGTTAAATTATTTTGGGCATCCTATGGTCCAAAATATTTTACATAAAAATAATATAAAATAATGTTTTATCTTGCAATTTATTTGAGAGTTCAATTACTAGCCAGACATCAAGATTACATTGCTTCAATAATTGATTCATAATTCAAGGAATAGACAAAGAATACAAGACAAGAAAATATTAAAGAGATTGTCTATTTTTGCCCAAATGAGCAAATACTTGTCGTAGGTCACACAACCTGGCCTGCACCCATACCATACCATTCTTGAAATCCTCAGCATGTGGCATAGGACAATAATTTTTTCTTCTATATCACTTCCAGCTCATATATTCATATATTATGCATATATTTTTTATTTTTTTAAATCCAACATGTGTTTATATATACTTTGGACCAATGTTCAAAAATCGGACTGGTCATCGACCCAAAAAAGACCGTGGAAAAGGTCAAAAGGTCGAACCGGTTTCAATTAAAAAATTAAAATTTATATAAAAATCTCATAAAATTTCTAAAAATAAATTATTTTTAAATAAACCAACATTTATAGACAAAATTACTTACAAAACTTGATTTTAATTAGACTTTTCATAAATTTCAATTAAAAAATTAAAAATTAATAAAAAAAATCTCGGTTTTCATTAAAATCGGACTAGTTCAACCAGTTTTAACGGTTTAACCGTTAAAAACTCCGATTTCCGGTCCAGTTTTTTGAAACTCGGTTAAATTGGTAAATCGGACCGGTTTTGTGATTGATTCTCGATTTTCTCGATTGAATCGGCCGATGCAGTCCAGTTTTTTAAACACCACTTTGGACAATTGACACATAAAATATCACACACAAAGTGTATCAATGAATTACATGTAACCAATCGTAAGATTAATATTTATGCCAACACAAGAATACATGTATACTCTCGATATGTCTAGTATTACATGATTTATTCTTCGAATAATGAAAAAATATATATGTAAGATTAGACATAATTAGATAGTATAATAAATAAAATTTTACGATTAAAATCTCTTAGTCACACAACTTATAACAAAATTTCGTTTTGGTCATCAAACTATTTTTCATTCCAAACACGTCACGTCACGCATGTTTCTACTTTTGTTTTACTTAAAATATGCCTTCTACTTTTGTTATCAATGAAAAAGCTAATACGTCTAACAAAAATGATAGCGTGGAAAATCTGGTCTATGCAAAATCGTACGTGTTGGAAATATCGTATTTTAATATGTAAATATTTTGACTATTTTATTGAACTTCTAAATTAGGTATCTTAAATTTAAGTCAAGTATAATTCAGAAAAGAGAATTCAATTATAAGTCATATGTTAATGCTTTCAGTATGGTCGAAATAGTCTTGCTAAAAAGGTGGTCGCGGACGACAAGCCTTTCCTCAAATTGAAGTTCTTTCTTTTAATGATAAGTTCTATTTGCAAGTTAATGTTGCAAGTCTCACAGTGGAGTTAAGTTTAAATCAATTCCACTATTCCAGTCCTTTCCGTGCCGGACTGCTGGTCAGCTGGGCCACTAAAATTGAAAAAAATAAATTAGTATAAAAGGAAAAAAAATTAAAAATAAAAATACGACATTTCAAGTATCCAATGCTGGGGAATAAATTGTACACTAACTACAAATTACTATTAGACACCAAGCAATCAACTTCTGCACAAGATTACAAAAATCCAACTTGTACACCATTGTCTTTCTTCACTCTCTTCCACTCAATCAATCTCCCTACTCCAACCTCACATTCAATCTTTAAATAGGACACCTTCCCTTCAACAAGGGCACCATACCCTAAACCTAGTCTTCCATGCCAGCAACAATGGCTGCCAACAATCTTTTTTCGACGGTTTTGATCTTCTCCTTCCTCTTTTTCGTCACGTTCGCTAGTGGATGTGGCACGTGCATCCCGAAGCCACAGCTACCACCTAAAGCACCACCGGCGAACCCCTTCTGCCCTAGGGACACATTGAAGCTTGGTGCCTGCGTCGACCTCCTAGGACTCGTTAACATTGTCGTTGGCACCCCACCGTCGGAGAAATGTTGTGCTGTTCTGGAAGGGTTGACTGACTTGGAAGCTGCAGTTTGTCTCTGTACTGCCATCAAGGCAAATGTGCTTGGAATTAACTTGAATGTGCCAGTTGCGCTTAGTGTGTTGGTCAGTGCTTGTAGCAAAACCATTCCTCCAGGCTTCAAGTGTGTATAGAAGATTCCAATTTCAATCCCTCATTTGCTGTGTTGTGTTTTTTAAGTGAACTTGTTAAGCAATGTTTGGTACATTCGGACATGATTAAAGAAAATAAGTACTTAATCTTGTTCATGGTATTGTATTATCCAGTAGACACGTATTTTTAGCGTGTCCAAAAACTGGTGCTGTTTGCTTAGTTCTATGTATTCTATCCTCAACTGGAATTATTATTAATTTCTTTGTAAGATTTTGTGATTTAGCCTAACAAAAGGCAGGTTTATGTGCCCTATGTCATTGTTACTTGTTACTATTTTTCAGTAATTAAATGATATTTAATCTTTTTTTTGGTGAAATTTTTTGCAGATTTTGATAAGAATTTGATGAAATGTGTTGTTGAAAAGTTAATAAAAGTTGTAGGTCGCATGAAATTTGTGGTTAAAATTAATTGTTGATTTTAACTTTAATTTTTTAGCATATTTTTAAGCTTCACCAAACAAGCTGTTAGTAAACATGACGAGAAATGAGAATATTTGATGAAAATAATAACTTTACAACAAAAAAGACAATATTGCTCAACATGACAAAAAGAATAATATTTTTTCCACAATTGACCACACAACCAAAAAAAAAAAGGAAAAAACCACACTAGAAAAAAATAAAAATAAAAAATACAGTTTTATCATGACCTAAACATGTTGAAATAACAATTAACCACTGTACAAATTTATCTTCATTTTTATTACCCAAAAAAAAAGTAGAGAGAAACAATGAAAAGGAAGAGAGAGATAGAGAGAAATGGTAGGTGGATATTAAAGAGAAAAAAAAAAAATCACATCAGATGGAGAGAACAATATTAATATTTTTTTATAAAAAAGATAATAATTTAATCATGCTAATAGAGTTCGTAAAAGAATAAATGAAAAAAAAAATATTAGGAAAAAAAATTATTAGATTAAAAGACGTTTTTATTTTTAAAAGTCATCCAAAGTCTGGGAAGATAACAATCGACTATTGTAAAAGAATTTAATTACAAATTTATCTTTCTTTTACATTAAAAATGGGGAAACGATGAAAAATAAGAAAGAGATAAAAAATGGTTAATGTGATCAAATATGGAAAATAATATTGATGACTATATTTAGATATTTATTACCTAATCTACAAATATTTGAAACCCTATATGTGAGTCCATTATTATAATGAAATACACAATATTTTTTATATTCTCTTCTTTTTTTTCCTCTAGTTTATAACATGTTATCAGCACAAAGAAGCTCACCAAAAATATAGAGAATACGATAGCAATAGTGTAGAAAATTCGTAGAATCTGGACAATCTGCATATCTATGATTAAATAATGATATCTCAACGCTGTGTCGTCCGATCATTGTGAATTTGGATAAAAAATTCAAAACTCATTGTTCTTCAAATACAACGGTTAAGATCAAAATCCAACGATTCATTAGTATGACATCTATGCGTGAATATTAACAAATTGTGAATTTGTTGGAATAATTTGGACAGTCTGTGCAATTATGATCAAACAATAATATCTTAATGGTTCATGATCCGATCTTTGTGAAATTTGGATAGAGAGTTTAAAACTCATTATTCTTCAAATCTAACAATTCCTTCGTGAGAAATAATTATGTTAACAATAACAAATTTGGATTATAATGAATATCTTCATATTCAAAGTAAGTTTATTCTTACAAATCTGTTGATTAAATTTTGTAAGATTGGATTTACATGATTTGTGAAGCTTTTATTTTAGGTCGGTTAAATATTTTATTTTAACAAATTAAATATTTTTTTAAGAAGCAAAAATTTTTATGAATGATATTGAAAAAAATTGTGTTGATGAAACATAACTCAACTACATAAATGTTCGAGAAAAATATTATTTTGATAGTCTTGAAGAAATCAAAATTTCATACAAATCAATATTCTAAAGAAATATTATGTTAGTCTTAAAGATTAACTTTATACAAGTCTAAGTCTGATAAATATGTTAATGCTCCTGAAGAATTACAATGTTATATTAATATTTTAGAAGAATGTTACTTGTCTCTAAATAATATGACATTACAAATTTAATATGTCAAAAAAATATTGAGTTACTATTTTTGAAGAAGCATAATTTTCTTGTATCGATATTATTGAAGAAATTTGTATTGTTATTCTTAAAGAATTATCTATTACTAAAAAATCAATATTCTAAAAGAATATATTGTATAATATTTTGAAAGAAACACAACTTTGCAAATATCAATATTTATTAGAATATTACTTGTTCTCGAATAGCTTAATTGTATAAGATCTAAACATTTGTTATGTTTTGCTCCTCGTGAGTAAATTCTTACATAATTTATGTTATATATTTTTTCATAATTTATTTATTTGTTTATTGTTGTTATGCAAACGGGGGCTCAGGAGCGACGCCCTCGAAAGAGAATTTTGATATTCGTGTATGTAAATAAGTGTGTTTTGAAGAGTTGTATCTGTTGAAAGTTAACAGTTTTCTTCCAACAGACACACCTATTTATCTCAATGGACACATCTTTCTTATATATTGAGATTGTCGTCCATTTGCAGATACACCATAAATATTTTATTCTACTTCTTCTTTTCGTTTTCCTTAGCATAATCAGTTCTTTCTTAGAGTATTTTCTTGGTTTGATCAAACCGTCACAGTTTGAATCAAACATCTCCATTGTATCTTGAAAGAGATTTTCATTAAAACTCCATTGTGACTTCGTTGGATAGGGGAGAAACATTTTTTAAAAGATAGCATTTTCGTGCCTTAGAGTTTATTAGATTATAAGATTCTCTATAATTTAATAACAATTTAATATTCTTAAATAACAATTCATGGTTGCTTCTAAAGTAGCACAATATTACACTAATATTTCAGTAGAATATTATTTGCTCTCGAATAGTGTATTTTTTAAGATTTAATATTAAATTATTGGTCCTGAAAAGCGTAATATCATATATTGCTACCGAAGAGAAAATTACTATACAGTTCAATATTTTAAAATAATAATTTGGTGTTGCTCTTGAAGAAGCAAGACGCTATATTCATATTCTGACACAAATTTACGTGCTTCTGAAGATCATGACATAACAATTTTAATATTCCAGAAGAATATTGAGCTACTGCTTTTGAAGAAGCATTAATCTAAATAATTTTTATTTTTCTCTCGAAGAAGTACATGTCTCAAAGAATACTATATTACCTAATTAAAAAAAAAAATTGAGATATATATGTAAAATTATGAACGAATGATTTTCTCTAAGGAAAGAATACAACTTATGTCATGTTGACATTGATTATTGTGCATACGAAAGAAATTGATATAGATTATTCTATTTGATTATATCGTTGTCTATATTAACTAATGGTAGAAAAATATTGTTTATTCTTACATACCAACATTTTAGAAGAGTATTATTTTGTTGCTTTTGAGAAGCGCAACTTTACATAAAATAATATTCTAATATAATATTATAACGTTCTCCATTAGAAGATACAAATTTATATACATTAATATTCTAGAATAATGTTTGTTTAATGTTACTGAAGAATTATTTTTTTTTATATATACCAATACTTTTGGAGATATTTTGTTGTTCTTAAAGAACATATTTTTTAAAAAATATTATGTTGATACTCTTGAAGAATATCATGTTGTAGCTCTTGAAGAACGATAAACTTTATACATATTAATATTCGATAAGAATATTGTGTTATTGCTCCTACCAAGTGTACATTATAAGATTTATTTTTAATTGTATTTTTTCTGAACAAACACAATTTTACAATTCTATTAATATTCTAGAAGAATATTTTGTTGCTGTTTTTGAAAGAAAAAAATAAAACACAATCGAAGCATATAAATATTCTATAAGAATATTTTGTTGTTGCTCCTGAAGAAACATGTCTTAATTAAATGAATATTAAATGATTACTTTTGAAGAAGCATAAATTTGTACATATCAATATTTTAGAAAAAATATTGTGTTGTTGCTCTTGAAGAAGTACAACTTTACAATTTCAGATGTGATAATTCTCGAATAATATCATATCACCTAATCGTATAAAAAGATATGATTGATACGACAATTTTATGAAATTTAGTTCAATTCGTCATTATTGTCAAGCAATGAACTTTGTTTATAGGGTATCAAATTATTTTGTTTATTTGATTTGATCTAGTTAAATCAATTTACTTATCAACAATCAAATAAATGATTTAGGTGGTGTTTTTGAACAACAACCAAGATTTTTGAATTGATTGTCTTGTTTTTGAAAATGAAAAATGGGCAAGAGAACACTTTCTATATTATATTGAACACACCCTTAGTTTTTGTTCAATAACTTAAAATATTATATTGATTGGTTCATTAACTTAAAATTTTATTGATTGGTATTCTAGAGAGATGGCAAATAAGTCGAGTGGCTCGTGGGCTCACCGACTTGGCCCATAACGAGCTCGACCTCGTTGCGGGACGAGCCCGTCAATGAGGTCGAGCCCGAGCTAGGACCGAGCCCAAAAAAAAGGCCGAGCTGAAGACGAGCCAACAACGAGCTGGCTTGTTAAAGCTCGTGTCCAACGGCCACATTTTTGTGACCGTTTATCAACGAGCACTTTTTTTAAGTGACCGTTAAATGTCAATTTTTTATTTTTATTTTTTTTCAAATTCATAATTTTTTCCCCTATAAATACCCCTTTTTAAACTCATTTTTTTTTCACAATTTAATCTCTCAATCTATTATATATTCAATTCAATAACAATTCTCAAATTTTATTATCTCTCAATATTAGTTTATAATTATTTATCTCAAATCTCATTATCTAAATATTAGTCTATACTTTTAATTTTCTACTTCTTATATTATATTTCTACATTTCTACTACATCTTCTACTATTCTCTTTATTATTTTGTTCTAAATGACCTACAATCAAAGTGGTGGTGATTTCAGTAGTTTTAATGACATTCTAATTCCTCGCGATATTGTTGATGAGTTTAAAGGTAGCACTGATCTTATTGATTTAGATGACATTCAAGAAGATATCGACACACATAAAACTACAACTACTGGTTCTAGCACTAAAGGAAAAGCCACAAAATAAAAGGCTAGGTGCTGGCAGTATTTTGAGTTGGTGTCCACTGGAAAACTAATAGACAGAGTCCATGAGTACAAAGTATAGTGTAAACACTTTAAATAGAAGTTAGCGTGGCAAGAGGCGATAGACACGACATATCAAACAGACACTTCAAAAAATGTGTGTTGAAACACGAAGGGTTGGAATCAAATTAGGCACAATTTCAGTTTGAATTTCTCGAAGCCAGCTCTAGTAGTACTCATGATCTAAACAATTGGTATATTCACAAGAGAGCATGAGCCACGAAGGACTGCTGCAATTGGTGGCAAATGTCGAGTTTCCACCGAGCTTGGTGAAAAATCGTTATTTCACGAACTTCCTCCAAAAATATCCAACCAAGATACGTATCTGTTGCTAGAAATACTCTTCGTACAGACACCATATATTATTTAATAAAAAGAATGAAGATATTATAAGTGATATTTATTATAAGTGATATTAATAATTGTAGCGGTATTTTATCTTTCACTTCAGACTTATGGACCGGTAATATTAAAAAAAATATATGACTGCAACTGTACACTACATTGATAAAAATTAGATAATGCATAAAAAAGTATTAGCGCTTAGACAAATTGACTATCATCATAATAGAGTCAATATTTTTCATGTTTTACTGAGTGTTTTACGTGAATTTAATTGTAAAACGAAGATTTGTAATTTTACTCTTGACAATGCAGGCCTCAACAATATAATAATTGAAAAATTAATTCAACATTTTAATCCAGAATTTGATGATATTTTATTTCACATTATGTATGTCATGTTTTTAATTTAATTGTAAAAGATGAATTAAAATTCATAGAAGTAAAATTACAAAAAATTAGATACGCTATTTGTTATGCCTCCTAAAAACACACCAACGTGGCATAAGACATGTAATCCCCATACAATGACTCAGCCTCAAAGTAGATACACCTGGCGACAAGTGGAAGACGCCTTAAGGGCTATCCAGACTGCTCTTAATGAAGGCATTTCGGAAACTCCACGATAGCCGAATCACTCCGAATGATTGATAAGACAGAAGTAAGGCGGCACTGTTAGCCTGACATAAAGGAAGAGTGTAAGAAAGGATAAGGCGGCCGTCTGTAAATCCAGAGTCAGAAGCAAAAGAGAACGGCGACACTAACAGTTTGATGGGACATGAGTCAATCACTCACTCTGAAATCTGACTCAAGTCAATTGAACTTCAGAGGTATATAAGGAAAAAAGAGAACGAGAAGGAAGGTAAGTATTCTGAAAAGACTCTACTTTGATTTTTGGTCTTTCTTAAATTCAACCAGTCTGGTTAAAGCATAAATTCTATTTTGAGTGTTGGAGTACATACCGCAACCTCCCGGTCGCCTATGCTAACTGACAATCTTGGTGTTAAGTGTGCATGAATTTTATAGCTGGATAAATAGAAGCATTAGGATTTGTGGTCAACACTATTAATTGAATTACGGTCTCACGAACAAGAAAACAAGTTTTTGCTATTTTATGTGTTGAAAATGGGCTTCAAGAAAAATGTTTTTGCACTGATTTTGGTCATAGGTAGAATTCAACATATCTCATGCTTGAATATTGTGAAGGGTACGAAGATTGTATTACTGCATATTATAATGACCGACACTCACACAGCCTCCAAAAATGATTTGCAAACATATGACTGAAAAATATGTGTTCATGTTAGAAAAAATTTTAGAGTTTTTTTCGACACAATAAATACATGTTCAGGTGTATATTATCTGACTACTCTACTAGTTTTCAATCATTTCTATTATATTACTAACAATTTTAATAGATATAAGGATTTTGCTATTTTTCTAATATTATATATGTGATGGAGGCTAAATTTAGAAAATATTGGGAAGAGTTGCCTATATTATTTCCATTAGCATTTATTTTGGATATCAAACTTAACTTAGAGGGTACGAAATTAACCATAGTGGCAATTTCACAAAAATTAATGTACATATATCTACTAATGTGTGGCAATTTAGAACAAACATTTTGTCAAATGTATGAGATCTACGCTAAAAAAGTCGGTAGGAACGTCATACGATCCTCTGTTCCAACACATACTTCATCATCACTTTGTTGGAAACTGGCACGAGAATTAACCAGAAAATAAAAATTTTCTTTAATTCAATAAAACCAGGATTTTTGCTAGGCATTCACGTATTTATTATAATTAAAATACTAATGGATTAGTATTATACCTGAATCGATAAACGATAATAGTCTGGATCTGATTCACGAACTTGCTGCTTTTGATTCACGAACTTGGTGCTCCCAACGTTCAAGCCTTCTATGGTATTCTCTAAGTCTAGATTACACCGGCGTGTGGGCACCTTTTTAATTAAATCAAAAACTGATTTCTGGACTAGTCAAATCTAGAAAACTAAGAAACTAAAATTCGAGTCAAACCAAAGACTTTAGAATTTTCTCTTTTCTTTTTCTTGACTGAATGATTGGAATTAATTTACATCACATGCAATGTGATATAAATACAACAAGCATCCCGATTGCAACCAATGACAAGAGTCCTGATTACAAACAATGAAAAAACATCCAAGTCCAATTAGCTTAAGATTGATTTAATTACACATGTAATCTCTGAACTTATATCACAATTACAATCAAGTCCAAAACTTTATTAGTAACTGTGATTAAGTCCAAAACTTTATAGAACTACCACAGGGACCTGTCCGGACATATATTTTCCAAGCTCCAATAATTACACTATCTAGTTGACCCTAGACTACCCGATCTAATTATTAGTCTTTTACTTTTTCCACTAAAGGCAAGAGACTGCACTCTCGAAATATATAAGATTACTAAAGCTGTAATACTTTCCTCTCGATCTACATCAGATATATATTTTCATCTCATACGAGATTCGATAATTAGGTATGAGCATAAATGACCGTTTTGTCCTTCTAATTATTCTCACTAACTTTAAGTTACATTTTCTTCAACGGTCCTGTGAACTAATTCACAGATGTCAAAGTTTAACCGTTGCTAAACACTGAGCTCAGATTTATAACCGTTCAACAGAAAATACTTAAGTTGTCACTCGACCCATTTTTCAGGACGATAGTTCCCGACACGAATTCGTGTTCTCTACTTCGCTCATTCTCAAGCTTCCAACTCACTGAGATATTTGATCAACTAAATTGATCTCACCCATTGGTGAATCAAAAGAACCATCAAACTAACGAAAAAATATACACAATCCTGTTAAGAGATTTAGATGAAATATCTGGTGATCAAGTGAAATTTAATTATTTGCACGGTCATGCTATATAATTAAATTCGACACATGGTCCGTTCAATACACTCCAAATGTACTAGTGTCACCATTAATCCATTTCTACGATAAGGACAAATCGCAAATCCGAATGATTAAATAGTCAACACTACAACCTTCTGGTACAAGGCGCCAACCCTTATACATTAGTTGTGAACAATTTTATTGATGATCAAAATATAAGTTGTGTCACACTATACTTCTCAATGCAAGCATCCAACTTATATTATCACAAGTGATCATTGACACTTTATTTACATACTCAATATTAAACAAATGCAATAATAATAAATGAATACAAACCAAAGTTTTAATCAATATAAAATTGTCATTTCATCACAGCAAAATTATACTATTTGGACATATAACCCAACACACTTGACGATAATGACTTATAGAGTTACGTTAGTTCAGTTAGGGAGGTCAATATAATAGTGGTTTTTCTTCTGCTTTTTCCCTTTCTTGTTCTAGTAATTTACCTCTAAAGTTAGTTAGGTATTTCGCGCACAACATGCTTAGTATTTTAGATGATGAAGAGAGAGAAAATTTTGATATATTACAATCGTGAAGACAAAATCAACATCAATTTCCAATTCTTTCAAATATGGCATGCGATCTACTAACACATCCGGTATCAACTGTAGCATCGGAGTCTATTTTTAGTACAGGTGGCAGAGTTCTGTTTAATTTCAGGTCAATACTTAAAGCTGAAATATTAGAAAGCTTACTGTATTTGAAGGGTCGGGATGATGTCGAATTTCGAATCTAAGATAAAATGGACAGAATGATGTTCGAAGAACTTGAAGATTTGAATATGCAATACTTGAATTTGTAGTAAGTATTATTTGCGTACATATTTGATATTTTCTTTGTCTTATTTCAACCCAAAAAAAATTGTACATGTAACAACTTGTTTGTGTACAATTTTAACTCCACATACGTTCAAAGTAGCTGATCCAAGCTTGAAAAAAGGAGAAGGGTTTTCAACTTTTAATTTTTAACAGAATTTTTTTCATACTTTATTTCTTTTTTATTTTAAAATTCTCCGAAACAATATTAAAAAAAAATCGAGCTGAGCTCATGGGCAACTAGACTCGATTCGTTCGACCTACGATCTCGTAGGCTGAACCGAGCTTCAATATGTGGGATGAGCCGAGCTCGGTGGATAATGGTCGGGCCGAGCATTGCCACCTCTAGATTAGACCATCCCAGATCAATATGATGCAAATTATTAATGAGAATTTTTATTGAAAACCAAAAGATTTTTAAATATAATGAATTCTCACGTGATGCTTATTCTCATGGTATATAAACTAATAAACATTCACTAGCTAAAATCGGGACTGAATTTCTTGTATTTTAAAAAATTATTTAGGGTACCCTCCATGTGGACCATCTATATATTATTTATATCTAATAGATACATCTACTAGATGATTGTATGGTGTTATTATACGTAACTTAAAGTTTGCAATATTACTTGCTCAAATTTTAAATTATGAGCATAGTATTCAGATTATACAACCAAGATGGTGGTGTGTCTTGTCAATGCTAGTGAGTCTAAATCTTGAAATTTTAATAAATGTTAGTCGATATGACGATAAATGGTTTAACAAGATTGTTTGTTAATGCCTCCAGTTAATTTCAAAACTATTATTATTGAGAACAAAGTGCTTCCCATTTTTGTCTAGGAAATGCTATTTTATATGCAACAACACTTATGCGCATTAGGCCAACATCAAAGTTATCCCGCTATAGTTGGCTTATGATTAGAACCTAATATTATCCATCTAATGATTTTTGATAGTGCAATATATGTACAATCGATCTACAACAGTGCACTGAGATGGACATTAAAAAATGTTGATAATACATGTTTAGTTTGAAATCTTATAAAATATATATCTTAAGTCCTAAGGGTGATATTTTATAACACGATTTTTCGATTGTCATTTTGATAAAACAGTTTTCTCAATATTAGGAAGAGAAATTAAGTAGATGGAAAAAATACATGAAATGTAGTATGTTATATTTTCTAGATCCTTGCACAAGACAATATGAACTAGAAGTTCGACAGATAACTCACTTGTAAGTTATACAATTGACATATGCATTTATTGACTAAAAAGATTAACCAATTCTCATATACCAGCTGTAAATGCTCCAATTCATATTGAGTCCTGCAAGGAAATCCATTAACGTTATATCTGGTAAATTAATGGCACGCCTAAAGCGTAGTGACATTTGATTAAAAAACAAAAATTCTTAAATTAAAAATAGAATCAATTGTAAAAATGGTCCCGTTGAGGAGACGTATACTCTTAGAGAGTACATGGACATAACTAATTATAAAATCCCATAAGAGATTCAGGTGCTTGAAATATTGAAAATGAAGAGATTTCAATAAGTTATGTTGTTATGGAGAAAGAATGGAATCAAAGAGAAAATGTTGATTTACAATAATTTTGTACATAATGTAGCACTTCACATTGTGAAAGGTAGTGGTGATATTGAAATAAATCCGTCAAATAATTAATTGGCAAAATAAAATGATGCAATCCAAATAAATTAAACTTACTAGAGAAACATGAAATTTCTGGACCTAGAGTTCGAACACCTAAATGTGTATACTTATGCTAAAAGGAAATAAGAAAAATGAAGTCGTAACATATAATGTATGACTCTTAACATCATGAATTTTGTAAATGCTTGTGCAAAGTAATTATAGGTTGATATCTTGTTAACTTGTCAATGTATGACACGTATAATGAATATGATTATAACCAACTCATTTGGCATGATTAATAATACTATGTATATAAATCATTGGAGAATTTAATATGCTTGAAGCATATAGTTCAACTTTTTAAGAACTTAATTGATCAAAGTACAGATCTGAAGTGGTATTATAATGAGGTGGAGTAAATACGTGTTGTAGTCTTTGCATTAACCGAGGTTTTGTCCCATTAGATTTTCCTGACAATGTTTTTAATGAGACAACTTTCGTATGGTATTCAAAGGAATAATGTACTCTTTATCCTCTACTAGGATTTTTTTCAAACGGTTTTTCCTAATAAGGTTTTAACGAAACATATTCGTTACGTAAAGGACATCCAATGAGAAGTGTTATAAATTTTATAGTTATGGATATCCATAACTTACAATACATTTACCTTCAACATAACTCTATGGTTATACTCTCGTGTGTTACAAATTGTATACGAGACCCCTGAAGGGAATAACAAAAAATCTATGTTTTTAATATAATTGTATCAGACATCATGCTAACTACAGTTAACCAGAGATAGTGTATGAAGATGATATTATTTGGAGGTTATAACATGGAGTACATTTCACTAGAATTGTTTTATACAAGTTTTAAAAAGATGGTGACATTGAAAACATTGATGCACAAGATATGGATAGTTCAATACGTGAGATTTTTATTGATTGAAATCAGGGGGAGTAGTTGTACTCTTTTTCCTTCGTTCAAGTTTTGTCACATTGGATTTTTCTGACAAGGTTTTAACAATGTAACAATTTATTACTCCAAATTTTTTGATAATTATTATTTTTCATTTGTTTTGTATTTTTGTCCTATTGAATTTTTGCCAAACAATATTTTTAAGGAGACAATAATTGTACTAATGGTCATCAAATGGAAAGTGTTGTAAAATATGGAAAACAATATTAGTGACTATATTTAGCTATTTCTTATCTAGTTTACAAGTGTTTGAAATCCTATATATATGAGTCCATCATTATAATGAAATACACAATTTCTCTCTATTCTCTTCTATTGTTGTCTATAGTTTATAACAATTAAGGGAATATTGAGGACAATATCACATTGAAGAAAGTGAAAAACAATAAATTTTTTATAAAAAAAAAATTGGTAATTAATCATGGCAATAGAGTTCGTATAAAGAAAAAAAAAAAAAAACCACATATTGAAAGACGTATTTTTTTTTTAAAGTTTTCTAAAATCTTGAGAGTGAATGAAAGACAAATTGTAAGACTTTTTATTTATACCGTCTACTTAAAAATTAGTACGTAGAGAATTTTATAAAAAAAATCATTAAAATTCATTAGAGAATACACTAAATTTGTTTAAAATTTAAAAAGTCTATATTGAGTACACTAAATTTTTAATTCTATAAAAGTCTTAAAAACACCACTAGAAAGGGGCGCTACTAGTGTATATGTAGGATTTAATTCTATAAAAGTTTATATGTAGGATTTTAGGTTGACGTTATTAATCGAGTGATCATTAGTGTAATTGTTATAAAATTAAGTGACTACTAGTGTATAAAAATTATCTTAATGAACATTTTAAAATTTATTGCAAACTTCATTAACAGCGGCTGAAATAAACCCATTACCGGTCGAGCTAAGTTGTTGTAGAAGAATGAGTAGCCTTAGAACATCTTCAATACTTTAATAGGTTGCTTAAAAAAAATTTGTCATATAAGCACAATAGACATTGTTTTAAAAAATACTTAAAAGAATTGTATCAAACAGACTTGTCAAAAGAAAAAAAATAGACATTATTTGGAGCGCTGTCTAGATTTAGAAACACTGTTAGACATCCTAACTTAGCAAAATTTATATTTCTTATGTAGATTTAGAGCTTATCTGAGATTTTTAGCAAATTTTGATTAAAAAATTGATGAAATGTATGTTTAAAAATTTAATTAAAGTTGTGAATCTATAAAATATTTGGTTAAAATTAACTGTTGACTTTTAACTACAATTTTTTATCAAATTTTAATTTGAGCCAAACAAGCAATTATATGTTTTTTAGAAAATTAGAGCATGATTATTATTCGTCTTGTCATTATTTCCTCGTTTTGCAAGCAAGGAACTGAAACCGGGCCGTGACGCACCGTGCATACATTAGCCACGTCACGATAAAATGCATCGCATTGTACGTTTGTTTCTGGAAAATTGGCGCAAATGGTCCATAATCTTTATCTTTAGAACGAAAATGGTCCCTAACTGTTAGCACAACAATCCCAAACCTATGTATTTTGGTGTGCAATATAAAAAAATGAAAATACCCTTAGTTTTAATTAAAGAAAATTGTAATTAGATTTCTAACATTTGTAAAATATACAAATAAGTCCGATACATTTATTAAATAATATTTAATTTAGCATATTAAATATATCACTATAGTCGTGTCAATTAAATTTTTCATAAGAGGAAAAATATAAAATTATTTTGCTTTAAGTATTTGTAATTGCTATTGATGTGAAAACTTGAATAAAAATTAAATTAAATAAATAACAAACGTATATAATTTTATGACATTGAACTAATTTTATTATTATTTTTAACATGAAAGTACTAATAAAAATTAATTTAAACATTATGTGTTCTTTATTTTTGAACGATAATAAAACGATAAATTAAAATAAGAAGAATGCAATTTGAGCTCCAATATTTATAATTAATAAATGAATAGCTCAATTCAATAAAAATATTTGAACATCAAATTTGTGAAAAAAATATTTTTCTTTTTATATTGCAACGATAAAATTAAAGTTTAAAATTTAAATAATATGATTACTTAATAGTAAAAAATTAATTTTAATTAACACGTTTGTTAAATAATTATGAGTTTAAATTTACTTATTTTATAATAGTTCGTAAAATATATAAAATAATTTAGTATATTATCAATTTGTTAGTTTCTTTTAGTATTTTTTTTTATAAAAAATAAAAGTATTGAACTCATTTACACTTTTTACAAATGTTAGGAATCCAATTGAAAATTCTCTAATTAAAAATAAGGGCATATTTGTCTTTTAACAAATAAAGACTAATTGCACATCAAAACGCATAAGTTAAATATTTTGTGCTAAAAAATAAAAGTTGGAGACCAATTCCACACTAAGTGAAAAGATGAGGATCATTTGCACCAATTTCCCTTTGTTTTTTGAAAAATAAGTTCCCTCTCTTTATGAAATGTCTTCTCAAATCAGATTCTTGAATTCTTTTCGTTCTTCTACTTCATGAATCCGTATGCGGTACACTAGTAAATATGCACAACCGTTATACATATTAAAATACGCAAACACAGATATATATAAACGAGACTGATATATAATTATTGGAATTAAATAGTATAATTGGTAAGTAATCTGAGGGTGGGAGATGAAGAGGCAGAGTCCACCCAAGCACAGGCACGATGGGACTTCGCCTTTGCCTTTGGGTATGGATTGGAGCCCTCCACCTCGTCTTTGGGTATGCAGTTCATTTTTTGCCATTTTCTGAACTCCTACGAGTTTCAAATTTTCATACGTACTTCCAATTAATTTGAATTTCATTTGATTGCTGATCGCTTAGTTAATCAGAATTACCTAGTAAATGTGATTTTCAAGTTTTGGATAAATTTTGATCTTTAAGTTGAAGTTCTTTTCTTTATAGTAATTGACTTCGTAGATTATTTACGTGCTTGGATTTGAGTGGAAATCGCAAAATTGAGGTTAAGAATGCGTTTGATAATTTTATAGCTTGTCATCTGCTCTTTAAGCTTAAAGTCTTGGATATACAAGTAAAATTCATGATTTTTCTGCTGCTTATGCTCAGTGGAAAAGGTGAAGCTCATCATGGCATCTTAAGCTCAGAGTCTTTGTTATACAAGTATAATTCCTGATTTTTCTACTGCTTATGCTTAATGGAAAAGGCGAAGACAAGATATGGGGTGAATTTTGTTCCTAGTGATGTGTAATGTCTGTAACTTAAAGTGAAATGAGATCTGAATTTTTTATGTAGTTAGATCATAGTTCAACTAGGAAATTTCAACCATTTAAGAACTTGAGCTGTTTTTTAAAGTAAAAAATCCTCGCGTTATAAGTAAAAATCCAAAATATTCAGCGGTCATATTTCTATTATCACTTTAATTTCCGATGACTGTTTTTTATTAAACTGTTACTGGAAATGCAGATTTACACTGATATATATTCGGTATGTGACAGCAGCTTCACTGCTAGCTGCATTTTGAACTGAACAATATGTTTAACCTTAAGAAAAAGATGGTCCCATTTGTAAGCAAATCTGACTTCGTATAATGCTCTGACTTTTTTTTCTTTTTTTTGGACCTGATTCTGAACTAGACTTGTGTGTATATTGGTTGATGATATTTTACATCTACACTGCAGGCAGGGAGGGAAACTGTGTGGCCTCATGTGTCGAGAATTGAGACCAATTATTGCCCACAAGATCCTTTTCAGAGAAAAATAATAAAACAGATAAATATAAAAGATAGAGAAAGATTTACGGACTGCCAAAACTTTCACTATATGAAAATTATTACAATCATATAGAATTCATTCACCCAAATCTCCAAGTATCTCAAAAAAAATAATATCTCAAGCTTTACCGCACTCATCAATTCTACTTTTGTACAACCCACAAAAAAAAAAGCAAAAAACAACTGGGATCTTGAGCTTATAATTTTTTTCTCAAAAACCTTCAAGTCACACTTACAAAAGAGAATAAACCACGTCAATTTATAATTAACGAATGACCTAATTTTCTTCCAAGTTTAAACTCCCAAAGAGTCCAAGATTTGAAAACTTGTTCAATTTTAGTTGACCTAAATGTCTTCCAAGTTTCGACTATCAAAGTTTACAAGATTAGGAAACTTGTAATTTTAGTCGACCTAAAATCTTCCTTTTCAACAATTGGTGCATCTTTTGATTTTGGCAAGTTTTGAAAAATATCCCAACATCATGATTCTCGGATAGGTTGGAGTTATTGTGTCACAATACCATCCTGGGTTGTCCTTGCAAAATCAAGAGATTCAGACCCCATAGTGGTACTTTAATTGTTTATTTAACGAACATCCTTGACAAGCTATATGTTAATTGTAATTATACATGACTTTATTTGCAAAAATGTGGATGAAAAGATGTTTCCAGATCATTTTTCCTTACCATCTAGAATATGGGTGACCTTCCTATGAATGCACAAATGGTTTCTCTTATTCGCTAACAAATGAGTGTGCTTATAACCTAGCCCATGTGAGCAAGGCCTCTGTTTCTCTCTCTCCTTGGAGTGATATAAAATGGTTTATCACTAATCTATCATAAATATTATTTGGGGCTGTTTTTAGCTTTTAGCAAGTTTCCATTTTAACATTCTTAAGGGACAGTTTTTCAGGGTTCTGGTTGGCATCCAATCAGCCAAAGGGATTACAACTACTCGAACTGTGTTAAGAAGATTTAATGATTTCCTGAAGTTATTTGCTGCAGTAAGTTCGCATATGCTTTACGGCTGTCGAGTACCATTGTAACTTTTGGATTGAATAATATAGATAAATGTGTTGCTTGGACATTGCTTGAGCATTCATATTTGTGGCCTCATGAAAGATGTAATATGATTTCAGGACATCTCATAGATTTGTCTCTCTTGTAGCTCAAGCGATCTTTTCCAAGGAAAAAAATCCCGCCAGCACCCCCTAAGGGGATCTTACGAATGAAAACTAGGTCAATGTTGGAAGAGGTAATCAGAGTATTTCAACTCTTCTCATGAGTTATGTCAAGGAATGAAGTATAGTCTGTCCCTTGAAAATGTTTTTAGGGAAAATTGCAGCGGAGGTCCCCAAAACAGTGCTCCACATGCCTTGCATGTTACATTTTAATTGTGACGTGGACGCTTTCCATCCTCAGGGGACCACGGTGCAACTGGATTTAAAGGTTGAAGATTAAAATGCCAAGAATTTAAGGTTGGGACCTGTTTGAACAAATTTAATAGGTTGGGGACTTTTGCTGCAATGTTCCTGAGTTTTTAAGATGGATAAGGGGAATTCTGCTTATAAGCCCTTTATTTTATTGGCCTTTAAAAACCTGCATCAGCTTGTATGTTTCCCTCTATAGATTTTGGACTTGATTCGATGTAGTAATGCATAAAAATTTGGCGCTCACACGTTTAACATGAATTCTTGTAATTTCTTCTTGTGTCATGGAGTCTGAGTTCTTGGCAACTATGGACTTCTTTTCAATGGAGAATGGATTATCAATAGTTACATTTGTTGTTGCAGACATTGACTTATCAAGAAGCATTTCAGTTGCATCCTTTGTTGAACTGGAAACTGCTGCACGATCTTGTATGCGTGACAGCACGACGATTTTTTTGCTTTAGAAAATTGGTCATCTGACTGAATCCCATTGATGTTTAATGTGGATTTTGGTTGTTCTACACTTCTACTCAATGTTTAAGGTTCATCTTATATTCCATGTGAGTTACTCTTTTTATTATTTTCCAGCATTTCAAGATGAAGGTTCACAGAGTTCAGAGTTAAATATGTCTTTGAATACCACATTTCCTGCGCTTCAAGTTCATCCAAATTCAAGCTCGTCTGTGGTAGCAGGAAGTTCGTCACTGGCATCAGAGTATTGTAGTGATATTGCTGATGAGACATCTGAGAACGAAACCCCAAGCCTCGGAAGGGATAACAACTCTGAAGTTAAGACAGAGGATCCCTCGCTGGATGACAACCTAACAAGTCCAATAGATACGTTTGTGAAGTATGGCATGTCAAATATTGATGAGGGCTTGACTATGGGTCAGATTATCTTAGATAAACTTGAAGGTTTTCCTAAGCATAAACTTCACCTTAGAGAGAGAGGTTCACAACGTTATAGAGAACAGCATTAGCAATGAAAATGCTTCTAAAGCCTCTTATTTTACTGGGAATGTGTTAAAAGTTCTGTCAGGACCAGAGCATGGTACCATAGTTCGTCATGCTCGAAAGCTCTCAAGTGAGAGTCTTGGAAGTGACATGGATTCTCAAAAAGACTGTGAATTATCGAAGTCAACTTTTCTAAATTCAAATGGGGATGGGAAAGTTGACTTTTCTAGTGATGCTGACTGGCTGAGATCTCAAGAACCATTAGAACTTTTGGAAACACAGATTTTGAGCTCCTAAGGCTCTGCTTGGGAGTTTTTTTTCCACCGGTTTTGATTTGGTTTTGAATGGCCTTGTTTATAAGGGGTTGGGATAACCCGTGATTGTTAGTTTTTAGAAAGACCGGTTTTGGGAGTTTTAAAGTAGTGTAATTTTAGGTATACTTCTCAACCCCTCAAATCGGCGGTTTTGGCCGTTCTCGAGAAGTTGGTTCATGATCACAAGGAATTTTATTAACTTAGATTCAATAATATAAATTTATTAATACAATTTTGATTATGAGAAAAAAAAGATAGAAAAAAAAAAGTGGAGAGAAAATTACACAATACCATATTATTACATAGATCTTCTTTGTTATCTATATATGAGCATATATGTAATTTGATTGTTTTAAACACTTTCGAATCATTGGATAATAAACTCCAAAGTATGGGTTAGGCTGCTTTAAAACCGCTACTAAAACCACTCAAAACCGGATCATTCATAAACGCTCAAAACCGCTACTTTAAAAAAAACGCTGATAACCGCTTCTCCAAAACTCCCAAGCAGAGCCTAAATGATGGACGACTAATTCTCCCGTTGGATCAAGGCCAGAAAATGAGCAGGGTACTTGCGACAATGCAGCAAAGGCTGGTTGTAGCTAAAACTGATATGGAGGATCTTATAACAAGATTAAATCAAGAAATTTTTGTAAAAGACTATCTCAATACAAAGGTATAGATTGAGATTTTCTTCTTGCTGCTATTTTATTTCACTATTTCACAAATTCATGTTTGGGAAGAACTATCCAGAGATATTTCTAGACGACATTAAGCTTAACATTATGGCAAGCAATTACATTAAAAAAAATGGAAACTGAGGAAAGTAGCACAAAAAGGACGGAAGAAGTTTTAATAAAAAAACACAAATAATGGAAATACAAGTTGAAATTGTAGTTATGATGAATTCTATGATTGTATTTTTTTTTTTTTAAGATGTGAATCCAGAAATGCCAAATAGCTTTTGCTGTTCTTTGGCAAGCAGATCTCTTTCGGCTACAGTTTGTTGGTGGCAAGTAAGTCTTCCTTCTGGGAGTGAGCTTCATCTACATTCTCCTCTTAGAAGATGATCTTGGGGGATAGGCAGAGGGAAATAAAGGTCTGTACATGATTAAATTCAAGAACAATTTGATATCAAAGACTAAGTGGCTCGAAAATGAAAATGCAAAAAAAAAAAAAAAAGCTAATTTGGGAATTTATGTTGCCGATTAGTTAATGTTGAAATTTGAATCACAATAGTATAAATCCTAGTATGAGTAATCTTCTCTAGTATTTGATACAAGACATTCAACTGTTTTCGTGAAATAATTCCCTTTACGCATGACAACACCAAAGTTTTGCCATGTTCTTGTTATGTACTTACCTTATGATCTATGTTAGAAGATGTATGTGATATTGGCCATTTTGTTATATCTCTCAGGTGAAGGATTTGGCAGTAGAGCTTGAAACTACTAAAGAAAAAGGTAAAGAAAATCTTGAAAAAGCTATATTGATTGAAAGGGAAAGACTCACTGAAATGCAGTGGGATATGGAAGAACTTCAGCAGAGGTCAATGAAAATGGAAGTGAAGTTGAACTCTCAACAGGTTATATTCATGTGTGATGTCTTACTATTGTATTTTCATGACTTTATCTCAATTTGAACAAATTCAAATTGACATGAAACATTTTGCAGGGTCAAAAACTAGATCCAGAGGTCACCAAAGCAAGTGTTAGTGAGGAGAAAGATGTATTGCAAGCCAAAAAGAAAGAGCTTGAGGAATTGTTGAAGCGGCATCAAGAGCTAGAAGTGAAGTCAAAAGCAGATATTAAAGTTCTTGTAAAAGAAGTTAAATCTCTACGAAGTTCTCGAGCAGAAGTAAAGCAGCAACTTAGTCAATCACTTGAGGAAAAATCTGCGGCAGAGGTATGATTTTGTTTCCTTAGTTCTTCAAAGCATGTAACTTATATTTCATTGTTTGGGTCCATATGGAGTTATGATTACAGGTTTTTACATCTGGTGGTTTTAGGGATGTCAACCTTTTTAGGATTTATGGCCGGATGACTTGCTGAAGTTGTAATATTTGCTGGATTTTTAGACTATTTAATTAATTTACTTATGTGAGAATGTGGGTACTAAATCCATCTTGTGTGGGCTTAGATGGGTTGAGATCATTTTAGGGTTTTATATAAGTTTGGTATATGGATGGATTCTGCTTCCGAAAGTGAAAATAAAGATAATGATAAATTTTTTGTGGTAATCAAGTTTATCAAAGTTTCAAAGGCGTATTTTTCTTGTATTTTTCATGTTGAATCGAGATTGTAATACTTTGTAATTGTTTTCAATCTCAACAACTTATCCTAAGATGTTGATAATGATAAATTTTGTCTTATCTTTTATCCTTTTATCTTGATAACAATTTAAGCAAAAAAATGGATAAATTTTGTCGTGGACAAAAAATTATTATCTGGATAATAATTCACTCATTTTTTTAAAAGACAAATATATCATTTATGATAATAACAAAAAAAAAAGTATTTTTGAACACCCATAACCTAGGATAATCGCTGCCACTTGTCTGTCGTCTAGGGATGACAAAATACCCCGACCCTACCCAGTTAGTAATCGAGGCAGGGACGGGGATCATTGTCCCCACTCTAAATTCTCCGAACCTGTTCTAAATCTCTTTTTATTTTATATTTATATTTTATAAAATTTAAATCGTATTTAAAAAATAAAAATTAATTAATTAAATGGAAGTAAATGAGGATTTTTTAATCCCGATGGGGGCGGAGATGGTAATGGCCGTTCTCACTTGTTGCCACCGCCACCGCCACGGCCACCGCCACCGCTCCACCTATTTTTTTCTCTTTTAGTTTTTTTATTTACTTTTTTTCGTTTAATTAAGAATAATGGCATAATTGTCTTTTTTTAATTTTAATTATCAAAAACTGACTTTAAAAAAAAAAATCATTTCTTATACTTAATTGAATCAAACAAGATCGCTAATAAACATGTTATCCAGATAACTCTTATCTATATAATTTTTATCCACAATCCAAACGGCCCCTAATAGTCTAACCTTTATGAAGTATCTCTTGTCATGGTGGCAGTGTGAACGATGATAAACCATTTTGATTGATAAAATGAATTGGGAGGAAAATTCAAGACTCACTCCTCAATTTCTTTCAGTTATATTGTGTGCACTTGCACAATTTACTAGTTGGGAAACGATACTTTATCATATGTTGCACAATTTACCAATTGGGAAACGATATTTATCATATAGTAGGTCGGAAATTTATACCTTATCTTATTGTAGGCCGGAACTTCCTTATGATTATTATTATTGTTATTATTGTTATTATTGTTCATTTTATTGCACAAATGGTTGGCCTTGATGTTGGATATGAACATCCGTGAGTAAATTTTATACAAAAAACTGATTGTGTTCTTGAAACTTGTGCAAGTCCAGGATCTCCTCAAACAAGAAAGAAAGAGTAATGAGCAAGCAAGGACCTCTTGGAGGGAACTTCTACACAAGTGCAAGATTCTCCACGATCAGCTTAAAGAATGCAAGGTTAACTTAATGAACGAAATAGAAGATAATCTAGTCACAGCTATTTCATCCTTGCCAGATGCCTTGGATCTTTCAGCCATGTATGACAATAAAATAACCCTTCTCATTTCAGAGGTACTCTTGCCCCCTTTCATTGTTTTCTTCTATTATTTGGTTTAGGTGCTTTCTAATAGTTAAACACTCCTATCCTGAGATACTTTTAAATTAGAATCTCTCATTTTTTCTGTTTTTATAACAATTTTTCAATCATAGAATTGGCGAAGAATCTGGCATTCATGATGCCTGAGATTGATACTGTAAACTTCGAAAGAAGAGACAGAGAACATGAAGTGATCACCAATTTTTTGCTGCATATGGTGTAGAGAGATTCAAGATATTTCTAGACTTTTGTTTTGTGTTCAAGAATCTATTCGACTCTGTTAACTATATAGCTGCTTTTCTTTACATGTATGCTGTGGATGGATGGTGCTCCCATTTGGACAACAATGGACAAGATTATTAATTTTCTTTCTTCCTTAATCCTCTACTGTAGAATCCAGCAATACCAAATGCGCAGTAAGTGTCTTGTGCACGTGAAAAAGGAGTTCTGATGTGCACTGGGAGGATTGTTGTCTTTTATGGCTTTAACTCAGTTCCATATATTTCTCCTCGTGGGTGGACAAAATTTTGATTTTAAGTGTGTTATGATGGCCATACGATCAAATTCTTCAATTGAAACTGTGTCAGCTTTTTTTTTTTTCTTTTTTTCACTATTAAGTTAGTTAATCTTGTTCTCATAAATTCATCAGGTGCAGCATTTAGCTCAGGGCATTGATTCCTCAGGTTTGACTTAGGGCAGAATTACTCGTCTGGACTAGGACACGCTGCACACGAAGTCAATTGTCGAGGAGTTCAGGACAATGCTGGCTGATATCTTGGTTGATAATGGTATGTTGAGAAAACAGGTGAATTCTATTATCATTTATGCTCTTGAAATGAACAAAACGATCAAGAAAGATGACTCCAAATCTCCTTCAAATGTAACTGTTACGGAATGAGCTTGTACAAAATGAGCTTTAATATAGATAAAATCGGGGTGAATTTTGTAAATTTAATTGTACATAAGTAGATTGTACTGCACCCCTTAGGCCCTGAATCACCATAATTGATCCTTTCCGTAGAGAGTTATACGGACAATTGTAAAAGTTATAGCATTTCTAGTGTTCAATTCTTCATACTGATAGTCTACACGATCTTTTTGTGGAGAGAATGAATTATATCACCTAGATAATTGGGCAAAAAAAAATTAAACTCTTGTTCATTGAGACAAGGGTTGCATACTCCTTTTGTTTTCCATGATACTGATAAGATTTTATGGAATATCATACGCTAAATTGGGATTAAACAAGCTATTGTGATAACAAGATCAAGATCTAAAGGTTGATCTTCTTCAAATGAATCTTTTATTATCATATATCCCAATCGATGCTATAATAAGAACAAGTTTCTTTCTCGATCCAACCTCTGTTTGTCTGTTTTCAATGTGAAAAAATTAGGTAATCAAAGCATATTTAAGGCCAATCCCCTTCCCGCAACCCCAATCGCAACTAATATATATCCTCTCCAAATCTATTTATTTGATGGTCCAATGAAAATTTTAATCGGATTAAATATTGTCCATAATAATCTTCTCATTTATTTATTTGATGATGTGTAAGATTTTAATTGGATCTAACTCCCTCTTTCAACCCCACTCACCCATAAAGAAAGTAGCAATAAATAATACAACAAAGAAAATTAATGTCCTGTTATACAGCTAGTTATACTAAATGTCTGGAGGAGCTCAAATCTGACCATCAAAAATTTTGCATGAAATTTAATAGTCAATAAAATGGTTAACAAAGGCAGGAGTTTTTTTATTTGAGCCAAAATTACAACTAAGATTTTAATAAATCAGAAGGTTGTTTCCATAGCCTCTGTAATTAGTAAAACGAAACTTCTTGTAATTAGTTGTAAAATTGAAGACCTAGAAGAATAGGATATAATACATTTTCAAAAACTACATTAACCCGTTAGGCGATTTTTGAAAAATGAGATTGTAAAAAATAAGACCTAGAAGAATAGGATGTATATACATTTTTTTTGTTCAAAAATTTGCTTACTTAATTTGAAATTGTACATTAAATAATACTCATTAAATAAGGGTAAATTAGGAAAACTATTGATAAAATTTACTTTTTCAATAACATTCTTAATCCGTGTGAAAAATCGAATCAGCCTATATATTTGGGACGGATGGAGTATGTATGGTTCAAAAGTTGATAAAAGTTGTGGGTTCTATGAAATTTGTGCGCCTGCATTACTAGTGTAAGATGAAGTTCCTAGAATGGAAATGCAAGTGTAAATTAAATTTCTTTGTTACATATAAAAATAGTCATGAAATGCACTTGTTTAACATACTTTTCCATAAAAGATTGAAACGATACCTCAACAACAGTTTTCTATTTCGCGCGGCTTGATTAGTATGTAAAGTGGCTTCCCGTCTAACCTGCTTTGTCCCTGAAACATTAAGAAAGAACCAAAGAAAAGTTATCCATGGTGGAAAGTTGCTATATAACTCGGTCTTAACATATCCATATTGACAGAGGCGAGCTCACAGCACGACTCATATCAGGCGGAGCAATGCATGGACAGTCTTGGACGACTCAGACATATTTTGACTTAAATAAAAATAAATGGTTTAGAGCATTACCTTTACCTCAGGCAGCCCAATAACACAAGCACACTCAACCACTTCAGCCCCCATTCTTTCTGAAAGTATCATTGGACATTTTTTTTTTTTTATGTAAGCAACTAGAAATTAAGTATTAAAATAAAGATGAAAAAATTTGAACACACCTAAGAGTTTTATTGCAGCAGAAAGGGTCCCACCAGTAGCCACCAAATCATCAATTACCACAGCCTTTTCCCCCTGTTGTACAGCACCAACATGCATTTCTAGACAATCTTCACCATATTCCAGCTCATAAGCTTCATATATCACTTTTCCTGCCATTCAATTTTCCTTCTAAAAGTCCGTGTTTGCACGCAATATTAATGAGAATTGAATAATACAACGAGTTAAATTTTAACTTCTTTCTTCTTCTTTTTTTTTTTTTTTTAAATATTGTTTGTATAGTACTACTGTCTACCCTACTAAACAATTACAGTAGTCGACATCTCACATTAACTTCATAAAACTATTGCTTAATTTGCACCTATCTTATCTATATGTTTGATAGGTCATCATCATAGTTTGATTTATTATCTTATCAAAGACTCGCACGTGTACAATTTTTATAAAGAGCTGTGGTAAAACTTGAATCTAAGAGATTTCTAGGCTTTGATAACACGTTGAATCATTTCGTCTAAAAACTTATTTATTTCAATTTAATCGACAAGGGCTGTTGATATATTATGTTGAATGAAAATATTTCAAACTTCGTAAACTATTGAGAGCACCATTTCATCTTGTATCACTCGTTCAATTCAATAAGCAATATATAATAGTGTTAATTATTAATATTTGGAATTCTATCTTAAAAGATCAACTTTGTTAAGAGTATTAGTTCAAATTTTTATATATTGTTTAATATTTTGGTATTTAACCGACGTTGGATTTATCCCTTAACATGCCTTCGCAAGGTGGCTCGTTTGACAACATCAATTTTAAAATTCGTGTACTCATTTTTGAGTCTTGGTCGGATTGAATTGTTTGTTTGAGCTTAATCTTAATGAACTCTCTAACCATCTTAAAATGTCAATTTTGTTAAGACGAGTACTTCAAACCCTTATATTATTTTACTATTTAACAACCGATGTAGATTTACCTCTTAACACTAATCATGAATTTGGTAAATTCTTTACTATATCTCCACAGCCTGAATAATGCATGGAAATTAAGGACTTGTTCGATTCCAATTTTTTTTCCTAAAACACTCTTTTTTTGCCTACTTTTTTCTACTATTCAAACTTTTTACACAATAACAAATTTTAAATAGTAAAAAATGGGCAAAAAACCCCTTTTTTGAAAAACAATATGCACCGAACAAGCCCTAATTTATGAAAAATTATTTAAGCAAAAAGAATATATATCAACAAAAAAGAGTATATATACCCGGCAACTTTCCTGGTTTACGTAGTGGAACAAACTTTGCACCAATAGCTAGGGCAATAGATGGACCAAACATGAATCCTCTTGCTTCAATTCCTATAAAAGTCATATGCCAAAAATAAAAATAAAAATAAATGCACGATCGGTGTAGAGTTCTGTTCGTAGGACTGTTCAATATAATAAATAAGATGGTCGTTTTTCTTCCGTAACGAACACGTCAAAATGGAAAAAAAATGGTGCTGTAACAAATAGATCACTCTTGTTCCTTATGAATGTGAAAAGCTGATGTAAATAGATATAGAAACACACACAGATAGATATAGAGAGAGGAAGAAGTACCAGCAACAACAGAGATGTCCATGTTCTTGTACCTATCGACAAAAATGTCGACAGTGTGTTTGAAAACCTTATGATTGAGCAACAAAGTGGTTATGTCTTGAAACATAATTCCTACAAACACCAAAAATTACATGCATTTTCATATGAACCCATTAATAGAAAAAATGATCAAATTGAAACCTTGTTTAGGAAAATGGGGTATGACTCTAATGGCTTCAGAAATTGCTTCAAGCCTTGGGTCTCCCTTCACTCCATTCTCTGCTGCAAACATTTCTCTCTCTACAACTCTTCCTGTATGTTTTTTTCTGTTTCTC
This sequence comes from Forsythia suspensa, assembly GCA_023638005.1. Classification (NCBI taxonomy): domain Eukaryota; kingdom Viridiplantae; phylum Streptophyta; class Magnoliopsida; order Lamiales; family Oleaceae; genus Forsythia; species Forsythia suspensa. The sequence goes on along the minus strand of CM042674.1, from coordinate 27,547,597 downwards.
TTTTATGGGTTATAATATATATACTAATTCTTAACTGTACTTTCCCTTTCTTCAATCGTGCCTTACTGCAAACATATCTATAACTCTCTCTTATATATATATATATATGTAGATAACTGTATCTCTCTATATATTAGGTTTTGCAAGTTCCGTGAAGAAATATGAAATCTTTCTGTATATCCATGTGCGCGTGGACAAGACTGCTATCAAATATATTTTTCTTTTGTCCAAGACAATGGCAGCTCTTATCACCCATAGATATCTACATCTTGCTCACGCAATCCTTTACTGCGTGAAATCCACTGCTTTTCACCTCTTTTTTTTTCCTTTTTTTAAATAATTGTCCCCTTTTATCAAAATAAACTAATTAGTATACCACTTTCTCGCGGTGGAATTAGATCGTATGATTTATGAGAATTGGTAAGTGAAATTTGAACCACTTTTATAGTGATGGATTGAGATGATGAATGAATTTTAGAGATGATTGGTGGAAGGAGATCGATTGAGGGAGTTGAACAGACTTTAGAAATGATTGAATTATGGAGATGATGGAATCGAACAATGGATTACAACAAATTTTTGGAAGAGATAATTTTGTTAGCGGAGAAATTGAAGACGTAATGACACACGGACGTTTAAGTACATTTTTTCTTCCAGAGAGAAAACTTTCTAGTGTTGTGATAATTCTAGATTTCACCCTAAAAAAACTAAATAAAATTTATAAGGAAAAATGTACAATTAGTTTTCGATCTTTAAACACGAACAAGTTGATTTACAACATTTCATTCTTATAGAACAATTAATCTTCAATGGCAAAAATTCATTTTTTGATTACAACCAACTTTTTTACAAAAAAGTTAAAAGTGATCTTTAAATATATCTATATCCCACTTCAATTATTCGGACATTAGACCAAATTAAGATATAAAACTTACATCATTGAAAACTATTTGCACTTTGTGATACGATAACTCTTTTCTTACTTGAACAATAAATTATACAACATTCATGGTTTTGGTTAATTGGATAGATGAATATCGACCGTGAGTATGAAATAAAAAAATAAAATTTTATTTATAGTAGTGCTAATCTCATTTAGTACTAAGTACTCGATATCTATTTTTTAAAATAAATTAGTTCATAATACGAAACACTAATAGAAAAGAAAATTAAAATCAATGTATTATAATTTTTAGTACTATTCATCATACATTATTTTACTCTATATATAGATTATTAACTTAAATCGGTCAAGATTAATTATATTTTTGTAGATGTCACGCGCAAGTCACTGGAAGTGCGACTTCATAGTGACGTGTTCTAAAATGAAAGTGTTAAGACTTAAGCGTGTGTGGTCCAGGTTAAATAATATTTTTTCTCTTATTTCTAGAAAGAAAAGTTCAATTCAATAATCCATGCACTTCTCATTGCTAAAGATCTTCTCCTCGATTTTTTTAGGAAAACTAATCAAGGTGTGACTTTAGTTCTTTTCGTGTAATTGACGGCTATAGAGGAGCAGAGAATCCAGTGCGGTCAGCTTTTGAGATATGGCTGTGGTCCCCAGGATTTTCTTCCTTTTGATTATTAAAAAAAGAAAAAAAGAAAATTGACTTTGATATCAAGTATGCTAATAAATATAGTATAAATAAATAAATTTGTTTTATATTTAATATTTTCAACTTTTATTTGTTTGTTTGGGAGAGCATCATAAATTTGTTTGGTCCAACTGTAAGAATCTCACGTCAATCATGGGGTGAACTGGTCCTTGGAAGACATGGACCCCCAATTTTTGGGAAATTTTTTTTTTTATTTTTTTTAATTTATTAACATTTAATTTTAACTAAATATTAATTTAATGGAAGACAATTAGACTTATTAACCTATTAAAATTATTAATGATTGGCTCATTCCTCAATTCCAATACACGTCCAACCATCTGAAATCTGAATCTCACGTTACTCATCCTCCATTTGTTATATTGAATAAAGAAAAGTTAAATTACAACATTTCAATATTTACTATCTCTCTCCAAATCACCATATATTAATTTAATAATTTAAACTCAATATCTAAATTTTACTATAAAATAGTTTGCTAGACTACCGAAAAAATCAAGACATCGTACAAGGCTCTGAAGTGTGAGACAAATTTCATGCTCGTCACTCCACTGACAAATTCTTTAAAGTAAAGAGAATACTGAAAACAATTTTTTTTATAAATAAAAATTAATAAAGACACTTTGCATGTGAATACATATCGTATTCAATTGATTTTTCTTTTTTTTTTAGTTTGAGTGATATTTAATTTTATTTATGTATTGGGTATTCTTGTTTTTGAGGATAATTTTGTAGAATGCAAAATGAACAATAAGAGTTTGATATTTGTTTTTTTTGTAGGCTTATTTTAGACATTGCACATTAATAGTCCAAGTCATATGTTTAAAAGAAAATTAACATATTGATGCGGAATCAAGGTCAAACAATGGTGCGGGTGATATTCTTTATCTGTGTGTATAATATAGTGTATAAATAAAATAAAATAAGAAAATTCGTAAGAAACATTGTAATAAAGTATAAAAAAAATTCATCATTATTATATTATTTCAAATTTTTTACATATTAATTTAGGGATCTCCAATTCAAATATCTAACTCCGCCACTTTGGTCCAATTACTATATCTCTTCACTAGTGTTTAACCCGTGCGATGTACGAGAGTTGTATTCTGTGATAGTAATTTCAAAAAAACACACACCTACAAAAAAAAAAAAGTTATTCAAGAACATATTTTAACTTGTTACTAATTTTAAAAGTAGAACAATCATTCTATAAAAGAATTATTCAAGTTCTTGATAGATATTTTTATTTCGGTTCGATTTGACAATGAAATTGACATATAATCACATATAAGGTATCACTGTATGGATTTTTATCATTTTTCTGATTCTACACAGTATTTATGCGTAGACATGATAAAAAAACACACAAAAAAAATATATTTAAGAACATATTTTAATTTCTTACTAATTTTAAGGTATCGATTGGGTTACTATATAGTTTTTTTTATCATTTTTTTGGTTGTACACATTCTTTATACGTAGACAGGATAAAAGCACCAATAATAATAATAATAATAATAATAATAATAATAATAATAATAATAAAATCGATAATATATTTATGACAAATACCTCTTTATCGACGAATACAATCTATTAATGTATTTTGACTTTGTATATTGGAAATGATCCATTTTTTTACAAAATCAAAGCATTAAGTGAATGAATTAAAAACAAAAACAAAAAATTAATCTGTACCATGGAATCGTAATTATGTTTTTTACAAAATCGCAAAAAAAAAAAAAAATTGGTTTTGCAATTCAAAATTAAATTAAATAAGCTTATTAATTAATTTTCCTTTCGTTTTTTGAGTAAGTTAATTAATAAGTTTATTTAATGTAATTTTATAAAATCGAAGTATGAAATGAAGTGTATATATATATATTAATGTATTTTAACTTTGAATATTGAAAATGATCTACTTGTTTACAAAATCGAGACATTAAATGAATTAATTAAAAATAAAAAAAAAATAATTGACTTCACTATTGATTGTCATTTTGTAAAAATCTATCTGAATTATCCTTACTTTTATATATAATATAGATATAGATTTGTACTAGACTTAGGAAGAATAAAAATGATCAACGTGTGATTAGATATGACTCTTTCTAATACATCGTTGTTATCCTTTCTCAAATAACTATTACATAGATACAGTAGAAACGCGGAATAGAAGAGGAGATGGATCAATATTAAATAGAGAAAATTGCAGTATTAGTCTTTAAGAAACTACTATTTTGGTTCCAAATTGGTTTTCTAGCTTTAAAAAAAATTCAAATCAAACCTTAAACTCTTATTATTATTGCATAAACATCTCTTAAACAACTGAAACCATTCAATTTATTAAAGTTTCACATTTCATAGAAGTATGTCTCATTTCAGGCTTTAGAACAAGTTGATGACTAAGAGTGGACATTTTAATCTAAATTGAATATCTCGAATCGAAATTGTGGATAATCATATTTGTCATTTTTTATAAATTTTTTTTTTTTACAATTTATTCACCTTAACCCGATGATCTCCAACTCAACACTATGGTACCAAAAACAAGAATTCAACTATTTAAGACCCAAATCAAAAGTACAAAACTCACTACCCCTAAACCCATATTCAATTTCAAATATCCAAATCTCAAATTCTCAATTGATATTTGCTCATATATATATATACAAAATATTGTTGTTTGTCTCATACTCTTGCTCAATACACAGTAGAGACGGCGAAGGCAAAACTCCTCTATAACCAAAACGAATCCTCAATTTCTAGAGGTAATTTTTTTTTTTTTTTAACCCTAATTTATAAGTTTGCAATTTTGGTGCCTATTATTCATGTTTCAAAAATTATTTTAATATCTAACGTATTTTAATGTTAACGGATTTTTAATTTTTAATTTTTTCAAAAATATTGTCAACTCACAATTTTTAAACAAAATGTTATGGATAGAACTGAACTCGAACTGAAATTGATGATTCCAGTTCGAATTTGGTTTCAATAATTACATAGACCCGAATTGTTTCACTTATGAAATATTCCAGGTGTAATGGGGTGGTTTAGGGTATTGAAAATCCGATTATGTTGAAACATAAAACTTAACTTCATATAATCAAACATGTGAGGGTCACACGACAATTTAAAAGAAATCTTAATCACCTTATATTATCAAAGAATTGATTGCGCAACTAATAAAATGTTAGGGACCACCATGTTCGTTTTTTCAAGCTTGAAAACCAACTATAACTAGAGCAACAGATTGAAAGCCATTTGTGCAATTTTCCTGACTAATTATTGTTTCGATTTTAAAGAGAGAGTGGTACAAATAAAATTCCTGTAGCGCGTGACAAGTGCCATTTTATCTGGTCCTACAGAAGATATCTACGTACCCGAATTCCCTATTCGTGTGCACGCGCATCGTACGATAGAAAAGAACCACAATCATAACATAATCATTGAAAACATTAAACATTATTATAAGATTTTGCAAAATATCTTTGTGTTTGTATATTTATGTCTGTCAGGTATGATCTCACGGTCAGAATTGTCCTCTTTATTTCAACACGAGATCTCAACCGTTGAAAACGTTGTTCTTACAAGATTTTATGAAGATCTTCTACTATTAGTACCCGAACACCAAATGTCAAAAAAGAAAAGTAAAAGATTTGATTAGTGATTATATGTTGACATATTCCCACCACTCCCACCCCACTTACCCATCACCCTCCTTTTTTTTTTTTTTGGTTAAATCTCAAGCCTAATTTTCATTAATTTTTAATAAAAACAATGAAATAAACCAAAAAAATATATATCTTAAATGTCTAATTCTATTAAATAATTATTAATTGTAGCATTAAAAATAATAAAAAGCTAGGGAGGGTTTGAATTTGTTTTTGACTAGTCATCTTGGCTCAAAATCGAATAAATAGAATCAAACCCGACTCGTATACCTAGATCTTAGATACCAAAAAAAAAAAAAAATATTTACGTGCTTCTTAAAACATCTTGTGTATTTATTTTGAGAAATTATTGAAAACCCTTTGGTAACCCGAATATCTACAAATTGGCATATTTTATATCTTTTAGGAAAATGACAAATAATTAACAATTTAAAATCTTTTGGTTATCAAACTGAATAACTCTTCATTTTTTTTTTTTCTCTTTTCCAATTTGTTTCTGTTAAGCTTTTATATTTCTTCAAAACTATATTATATAAGATATGATAGCTAATGAAGAATAAAACTTGAAAAACGTACTTGTCTCATTGATAGGCAACAATGGCAAATTTGTCTTTTTCTTTCTCTAGTGATAATAACACTTAAAAAGGGAGAGAGACATGACAATATCAAGCACTTAACGTACCAAATATCTTGTCCATATTAAAATTCGATTGGTACAACACTTGCACTATTATGATTATTCGTATCAATTGATACTAACTACTCACTCAGAAGTTTGTCCATAAGATTTCACTAAACAAACTTCTTTCATCGTATACACGACTCGTATAAAAGCAAGCCGTGCAAACGACGCATTTATTTAATTCGATGTGGAACAAATGAAACTTGCTAGGCCAGCAACACAGGACCTAACCTGGTTGTATGTTCATAAACAAGCTCATATCCCACTACATTATCTATTCGCCTCTTATTTTAGTTTGGCAAGTCGGCAGGGATGAATCTAGCATTTTGGTTTAATGGGTGCGAGATAGAATCTTGTGAAAAAATAATTTCAAATAAGACAATAACGATAAAATAATATTAAAAATGTAATACTTTTTTATTTACGATTGTTCTCTACGGCTTCTCATATTTTGATAACATCGTATAATGGTCTCATTGTCGATTCTATTAAATACATTTGTTTTCAACATACACAATTAAGCTATCATTCATACATTGATTTCTAATCTGATTACGCAGTCCATTCTTTACAATGTTCATAGCAAAAAATACCCTTTCAACTGTGATTGTAGCAACCAGAAGAGTTAATGTCAAAGTCACAAGCATGTAAACTAATGGGTACACTTTATTTTTTTTCTTCACAACCAACTTCTATGTAAGGTCACCAAGTCCCTACAAAACTCTTTGCTAGAGGGCATATCAACAATATAAGTTCGAAGCTGGTCATCAAGTACCATAAGCTCTACTTAAATCTTCAGGATAATACTTAGCAAGACGAATTAATTTATCTTTGTCAAAAGCAGAAAATGAATCATCATAGCATAAACATGCTAAACAAATAATTAACTCACTATTTGCATTCGAAAACCAATCATTCAATTCTTGAAGCTGCATATCAATGACATCATATAATGAATCCACATGGAAGCGATGCAAATTTGTCATTTATTCAGTGTTACGCCGTGAACGACATGGGCGTATGAACACACCACCCATATTAGGAACATCAACATTCTGCTTTTGACAAAAAGAAACGATTTCACCCAAAAAAGAATCTCATTCATTGTCCCTCATCTCTTGGAGTCTTTGTTTACAAATTGTCACTAAAGTCATAGCATTTATAATGTCATGATCTTTCCTTTGTAATGTCTTCGACAATTATTTTGAAATCCCTATGATACTTCTCATGATATGTAAATTAAATACAAATTCAAATGATTGAATCGAGTCTAATAAATTATCTGCCTCAAATCTTTGTTCACGAGTTGATCCATCAACAACAATCATTTCAAGGATGTCAATTATAGGTGAGAACATCGAAATCAAACTCATCAAAGTACAATCGTGCGATCCCCAACGTGTATCACCAAAACGTGCAATAGTACTTTGTTTATTAAGACCCCGTTCACTTGCAATCTCACCATTAATGAGTGATGTAGAAATTATGGCTTCTTGTTTCTCTCGAAGAATATCACAACGCTTAGACGAAACACCAACAATATTTACCACACTAAAAACCAGATTAAAGAGTGTTTGAAATTTCTTGTGCTTCTTTGCTACATCGACGAGCCAATTGAAGTTGGTAGGCAAAACAATGAACATAAAAAGCACACAGATTCTCTTTCAAAACAAGTGATTTGAGACCATTAAACTCACATTGCATATTACTAACCTCATCATAACCTTGTCATTGCAATCTAGATATATTCAACCCATATCTTGAAAATACTTTATCTATAGCAGCCTTAAGTGATAGGGTTATAGTATTTAGAACATGTTCAATCCCAATAAAATGTTCATCTACATGTCCCTCTTATTCACATAATGCAAAACAATGGACATTTGCTCATTCACTAAGACATCCTGAAATTCATCAACTAGAATTTAAAAGAATGTATCACCAATATCTTTAATAATAACATTGATTGTTTCAAGAGATGCAGCGCTCACAACATCCTTCTGAATTTTTGGTGTTGTTAGTGTGTGAGTTTTTAGAGCATTTTTCAAAGTGAAAACTTTAATCTCCTCATTATGATTTGCTAGAAAGCGTAATTGTTCACGAAAGTTACCTTGATTATTAGAGTCTTCACACTCATCACGACCACGAAGGGAAGTCCTTGTCATAAAAGAAGTTGAGCACAATCAATTGATGCATTCAAACGAATTCGATATGCACTCCGTAACTTTTTTGACTGCTTAAACAAAACTATCTCAATATGTTGCTCATGATTCATCAAGGTTTCACGCTTGCCTTGGGCTTCATTGTGTGCACTACCGACCTTTCCAACATGAATTTGTAGTATACCATTCTTTCCAAAATTATGGAACCCATCTTTCACAAAAGCATCACCACCTCCTTATTCTCCATTGTCTGGTTTGAAAAGATAACAGTATGAGTAAAAGCGGCATTTTCAATTATACTTTATTCCAACCAGTTACCATATTTATTGAATTTAGTAGGTATGAATCGTCTTCCTTTTTCACGTGGAAAGCATGACATCGAGGCTGGCACATACCTCTTTGTAAGTATGCTCTTCTAATTTGATTTCGAAGATTAACATTATAATTTATTATTGGAGTTCTTAATCCAGGATCCGTAGGAAGTTGTGCAACATCAATTTTCTCAATACTTGCTTTCTTTGACTTATCATTTTCTTGAATATCAAATTCTCCAACACTTGGTTCTTTTGCTTCATCATTTCCCCCGCCCCCAATATTAATTTCCTCAACACTTGCTTCATTTTCTTCATCATTTTCTCCAGTAGCAATTCTTTCAACCCTTGCTTCCTTTGCTTCATCAATACGTGCTTTCTTTGCCTCTACATTTTGTTCAATAGCAATTTGAGATGTTTGTTTAAAATATCTTTCCATTTCTTCCTACAAATCAAGTTATCAAACAAATTACAATCTAATTAAAACTCAAAAACAACTAAAATGACAAAAATTGCTAAAACGGACTCCCAAAACAATGGAATTTGACCCCGAAAGTCCAACATTGTCACCTGAAAAAATTGTGTAAAATCGAAAGACGCTTCTGAAATGTACTCACTCATCTAAATCTAACACCCGAACTGAAAGTTAGGCGCATTTTTGTAATTGTGTTGTGTTTTTCTATTTTTGAACAATTGAACATCACAAGATTAATACAATAACTTGATTCTTGATAATTGATATGCAGCAAAAATTGATTCTAGAAAGTGAGAAAAGTGTCATTCAAAGAATCAAATCCAATTTGGACATCTAAGAAAAACCCACTTAATACAAATTAAAAAAACTTCCTTTTGCTCATCTGCAATGCTGTTCGACTTTGGAGTTTAGGGATTGTCGACTGGAGTGGTGGTCCCATGGTGGCAACATGGCATGGAGTCAAGGGGGTGAAGTCGTTTAAGGTTTCAATGTTTGATTTAAGAATTGGGAGAAATGGAAATGGGGGATTTGATATGTTCTGTAAAAATGGGCCAAATTGTGGACTGAAACAAATTTTTTTTTTCAATGTCCAACAGCATAGTCCAATTGGGGGCAACTCAAGGTCGAGAGGGTGCAATTCCACCCACTGGTCCATTCATAGGTCCGCCCACATCGCCATGTTAGATTTATATCAAAAAAAAAAAAAAAAAAAAAAAAAATTTAAAAAATTAAAAAACTCAAACGCATACACATTACATAAAAAGTTCCATGGGGAGAAATACAAAGTCCTCAGAATAACAAGTCTCAAAGAAAAGAAATCCAGTTCCATCATTAATCAATTCATTTTCTAAAATATACAAAAAAATTCTGAAGAGCATCAACCTACTCAACTCTAATCACTCTATAATGAACTTAAGTTGTCAATAGTAGTTCTCTTAACCTATTTATGGAGATGAATTCATCCATCGCGGTTCTACCAAAGTCACTAAAAGCGAAAAAATTTGTTGTTTCTAAGTAATTATCTCGATCAATGTAACTGCAGCAAAGACGAGGAAGAGAGTGCCACCAATGTAAGCAATAACCTGTTCAAGAGACAAAATTTGACTATCTATCAGAATAGCGTAAAATGAGTAGAAACTTCAAAATCAATAGAAATTGAGAATTAATGGTGTACTAGGTTCTCAAGCGCTGTCGTTATGCATGAAATTGGAACGAGCAACTGAAATCAAGCACTTCATCTAGGGATATGTTAAGGTCAGTGTTTACTTTTTGTTTTTGGAGCATACATGTGACTGTTCGACTGTTAAATAATGATCACCAAGCCAGATGATCAGGGAGGACACTAATATCCAATCGAGAAAATGCAATTATGCAAGGACACAATCAATTGAAAGGAATACCATGTTGATAGGGTGAATATTGGTTCATCTATGTCTGTACCATGTTGGTTGATTAATAAAGACACAGTATGCTAACCTTCTCGGATAAGAATGTCCCCAGAAAAGAACCTCCTAGAACAGCCAGCTGCAGGATATAATGTATTAATCAGCTTAACATGCATATATATATAAGAAGAATTGCTTTTTGTGAAACTACCAAGTACTATAGACTCCATAGCTAAACTGTACTGCGCGCGTAGAATTATTTTATAAGTGTTCCTGCCCTAGTGTACTTATCCCCTGGCATTGAAAGATAAAAATGACAAGGTATTTTGAAATCCACAGTAAGGATTGCCGCTTAGTCCAAGAGCAAACAAGGGGCGACTTTGAATGTATAGAATGCACCTTAGCAGGAGACCGGCAATATACCATATCAGAGGTTGTGGGCTACCCTGAAAGGAGTAGCTACCCAGTGCGATAGCTTGCTTAAGTGTTGTGTGAGTTGCCGTTAATTATGGTCCTACAGAGATAGAGACTGGCAACAGCTGAATGCTTCAATATGAAAATTGAATTTACCAATGTTGCAGCTCCATGACCAGCAAATGCCCCCGCAATGACTCCAAGAGGCGATGAGGCGGCAGCAAGTGCTGAAAGAGAGAGTATTGCATTAATGCTGGTTGAAACAGAAAGCAACTTGCTTGATATAAAACAAGTAGCATACATGTTCTGTCAACTTAAAAATGTGAATACTGCAATCTCAATCTACACTGATACTTTGATGAATGATGATCGAACAAATTAATTCAAAAGTTCACCAGTTTCATGCAGGAAGAAAATTTACTGCTTTTAAATATTTCCTCACCTTGTGTTCAGGATGATTTGTCTCGTATTTTTTAGATGATAGTTTCTAGGATTCCTAATAATGTAATATTCTAATCTAGAAGAGTTTTGTATCTCAAATGAGGCTGCTATATGATGTTGTGACTGTTAAAATACAAGCAGTGTCCATCTCTGTTCTTGACAAGCAAGCTTCGACTGTCCAGAAAGATTATAGACTTCTTAACTAGTTGATGCAAAAAATTAATTATAAAAGTCTGGTACTCTCGGTACATAGATTTAGATATTACGAAACAGAGTTTTCAACTCACCAATTGTGGAGAAAAATGATTTGTCACCCCATTCAGCAACAAAAACTAGCAGGAATGTGCTGAAGACTGTGTTTGCAGCAGCCAAAATACCTGTACCAGATCCAGAAAGTTCTGAAACTGCTAGCTCTGCCTGGATTGTAAAGCAAAGATATATCCAGTTAGGAGTGTGAGCTTCTCAAATAGCACTCGACGGTATTAAAAAAACAAAAACAGTTAAAATGTTGTTTAATATATTGATCTAATATTGCATACCAAACATGAACTTGACTTGAAGGGTGGGGTGGGGGGTGGGGGGTGGGGGTGGGGGGCAATGAAGTACTAAAGCACCATTTGCATCCTTGGTCTTCTAAATTCCACGGGCAGAATAAATAATTGAACATATCAACCTAGATCTTCTCGCTTCTAATTAATACATTTTATTCTCCAGTAGAATCTAAGATGCCTTCTATAAATAAATTCAACCCTTAAACATAGTGAAGACACAAGGACACTTCTACAAATTCTCATCATGAATATTCAACAATGCAGTCAATTATTAGTGCATGAAAAATCTGGACAAACTCTGAGTGATAATTTGTTTACCAAAGAAAGGAGAAGAAAGATTATAAGTTAAAATCTTTTAACTTCCACACTTCGATATGTGTACAATGGACCAATATAATGCTGAAACTATGATAAAGATGCAGGAATGTCAGTGGAAATCTTTATTTGTGATCAAATTATATTTACATGTGTTTGCGTAAATGCACAAAATGTTAATGGTAAAAAATCCCCCTTGGGTCATAACCATGGGACAACCGTTCAACTTGGAGTCCAATTTGCTATTTCATGTAACATCTCGACAGTGTAAAATCTTATCGTAAGGATTGATTTTGGCTAAAGTTTCAACTAGATCTTATAATTAATTGGCAGAAGATTCACCTCCTTTTGTTCTTCTTCTGCTTTTAAGCCATCACCGGAGGAGGCTTCAAGCAAGGACGAAACACCAAAATATACCTGTGATCAGTAAAATTTTCATGCATGTGAGCCAATTTCAACAAAAAAAGTGGTTTTTTTTTTTTTTTTTTTTTTTTTTTTTTTTTTCTGTTCTTGAGGCATTATACAAATGTCAAATGGTCCATAACTATGTGGTCTGTTTATTCTAGCTAAGGTTTCAAATCCCTGGATTACCAGAAGACAAACTGCTGCAAGGTCATCAATGGGCAAATCAGCATCACCAAACCTGCATTCATGAAACCATGAAAGGTTGAATTCTGATATGAGCATTAGTTTCCTGTCAGAGCTTGAAAAGGAAGTATTTCATAGGAATATGCTAAATAAAAAAGGTTGGATTCTTCTGGTAATCATCTACATATGCAAAGGTAATTAGTTATTCATTAAATGCAAGGTAAAAATTCATTTAATTGCATAAATCATAGAGTAGACGTGCTGGTATCAAGAAATTAATTACTGGACACGAAAAATATATAGCATCTCTTTGTATGCATGCTGCAGAACATATTTTATGGTTTTGTACTTTCACGGACCTTATGTCCCACAAATAATTTGTTTAGCCCATTTTCAAGCAGTTTAATCCATTAGCGCCGAATGCTCTCATTTACCAAGATGTTTTTGCCTTACTTGATGAAGTTAGATGTGGTTCTTGCTTCTTTATCCCTCGATCTGGGAATAAAGTTGCCCACCATCTAGCCTGGAAGGCAACCACCATACCCAGTGACTTGTACTTGGATGATTGCTGCCTCTGTTTATTTCGGATTGTGTAAACGTCAATCTATTATAATAAAATCCTTTTGCTTCTTGTCGGAAAAAAAGAAAAAAAAAAGATTTGGAGTGAAAAAGTTGTAAAATCTCAAAACATCTGATATGGTGTTTTTGCAATTTTGTATTGAATTCTCTTTACTTCCAAAATGTCCTATTCCAAATAGTCCTAGCGGAAGAAATCACATTAATGACGTTTCTACTGGTTTCCTGAGTTAATCTTAATGCATAAATTAAAAATCAGCAACCAGTGTGATAATATAAACTCAACTTGATTTAGCTCCTTAAATATATATAAGACAAAGAGGGTTAACCTGAATGGGAGGATACCATCAACAAAGTGAAAAGTTCGTCCAAGAACGACAGATATGATTGTCATTACCCTGCTCATGATACAAGAAGCCAACTGTGAGTACAAAGGAAATAAAAATTACCGCAATTTCAAGACCAGTATAATAAATGAATTTCCATGCTGAAGATAAATAGGAAAATTATCATGGTATCTAGTAGTAATGTGATTGTTTTTGAAGATTGAGTATGGTGATTTTTCATTGTTTGAAGAATATCCAAGATATTCTGAATGATCCTTGAGAATCTGTCCAAACAAGAAACATATGCTCCTCTATAACACGATTGTAGAACTTCAAAGGTCCACCTGTGATGCATTGCATCATAGAAGTAGCAGTTTATAAGCTTGATAAGCAACTCGCATAGAACTTGGTTAATCTTGGCTAATACTTGCATAATCATTTCTAGGTAATTTTTAAAGGTAAGGAATATTCGATTTCCATATTCTATATAGAAGATAACATTATTCTGCCAACAAAGGAATTTGCTTTGAACCTCCTCATGTAGAAGATTGATCTCTTAGAAGGGAGACAATATCATTTATTTAAATTTTTATCTTCAACAGGTCCCTTCATATGCAGATCGGATTTATATTTTAATCACGAGCCTGATGTATGCAGAATTTTCATAAATGAGTGGCACAAAGACTGAAGTCAGGACCTTTTCTTGCTTTAATACCATATTGAACCAACTCATTTAAAAACTCAAGCTATTAGAGAGGGACCAATTTATTTAATTAAAATTTGTCTTCTACAATTTTCATATATGATAAACAAATTTTGAGATTTTCACTTGTAGATGGCTCCCACTATATTATGGGTTAAGTACAAAGGCCATCCTGATGACCAAGACTACAGGAAATAACTTACGCAAGGGCTCCAAAAGTCCCAAGGAAGACAACAGCAGCCGAGTTCCTAGCAGCTAAAAGTGCCTGATCGGGAGAGCAAAAATCCAATTGTTATCTTACTAGACAGTAGGTTAGCAAGGGCATAATAACATAGAATACACATGCTAGGAAATATTTTGACTTGAGGACAAAGTGATATTTTTAATCATTTATCCATCATTGCCAGAACCTGAGAGAAGAGAAAGAAAGAATAGATTGCACCCTTATCAAGTAAGAGGAAATATCACATGGTAATTTCTCATTTTCTAATGGCCTATGTGGAGCTGGGTTCATCTGTATATATATACATGGATAGAATTTTGTCTATCTGCAATTCATCGCATTTTAAAATGATGCCTGAGGACTTATTATTTGACCAAGATGCATGGAGACTAACATTTGTACAAGTACATAATCAATATGTTAATTATGATAGAGAACTTCATGAACTGTGTTATTAATATCTTACAGCGATAAAGAAGGTTTTGTCCCCAAGTTCAGAAAAAAAGATCAGCAAGAATGCCTGCAAAATAAGGATTGCGTTCATTAAATTAGTCAGTATTCTAGTAAGAAGGGTGATATCTCAGTAACTCAATCCACAAGAAAAGGGAGACATAACAAAGAAAGAAGGGGGGAAGGAGGTGGTATGCTCAAGAACTGTTTCATTGGAATGTGATTTTGAAAGACATGAATTGGTGACACATTAAACTATAAAAACAAAAAGAAGCTCTAAAATTTGATTTGAAGAACCAAATAAAACCCAAACGAAATTTTCCATGCTATGGCCAACACGCCCTTAGTAGAAGAGAAGTCTTGTATCGTGAAATTAGTTGCATAAATTATCATGAACCTATTTGAAGAGATATCATCTCTGTTCAGTACCCAAAACCCCCAGGAAACCATTTTGGCATCTCCCCAAAATTTCTAACTGAAAGGGTGTCTGTGTCATTTATACACGAGATAACCTTTGGACTACGGATATGAAAAACAAGCAACCTACCTTCCAAAATTCAGAATAATAATAGAAATTGACAATACAGCCACACATGAAGAGGTTACACTGTAGTATATATAAACACCTCTGGATAACTACCACAGACTTTATGAGAATACACAAAGACTAAATGAGACCACAAAATAGATCAAGTGGTATTTCACTAAAGAAAATAATGCACAGAAATGTATAAAAATCATAAAGGAAATCGAGTGAATTATTGAATCAGAATAACCGAAGTTTCCATATATTGTCAAAGTTTGGATTAAGAAAATTGCACCTGGAGCAACATAGATTTCATGCATGATAATAGTAGAAGTTACAGGGAGATTTTCCTAACTGAAGCAAAACCTGTGCTAATATCGCCGAGATCCCCTAAATATGGAATTGATTGCAGTCCACTACCAATATCTGAACCTGCAATTGCTTGTTGAGTGCTTTGCAGAGTGAAAAATCCGCACATCAGCATAAATTTCAAATGACTATGTGATGGAGAAGACAGAACTAAGAAATCCAAGGACTTTGGGCTTTTCTTCCTTGAATTATTTGATGAAGCTAATTTTCTTGTAATATTGCAGCCGACACCAGTATGAGATAACAGGGTAAGTTTGCAACTCTTGCACTTTCTGCTTTTAAGTTCCTATGCCACAAGTTAGCATTTCATTGAACTTGCAATGCAGGTTAAAAGATGGAAATATAAAAATTAAACAGCTTTTGGCAAAAATATAGTTAATCCACAAAAACTGAAAATGAAAAGCAACAAAAATGAAGATAGTATTTGTTCTAAGAAGCTTTGATCAAAGAAATCATGTATATGTTAAATCACCTCGTGTGAAAGCTTATTACAGAAGAAATGAATTTTATTTCTTTATATTTATATCTTCAACACGTCAATTCATTTTTCCACTCAAGGCCTGACACACTAAATTTCCTAATTGGGTGGCATTGAGACTCAAACCTCAAAAACTTAGGCTGTTGCGTTGTTGTCTTAAATCATCTCCTCCAAAGCTTACATTGATAGAGAGCAAATAAATTTCTTTATATATATTTATATCTTCAACAAAATATAATCATTATTGAACCACCTCATCTAAAAGCTTAAACTGTTTCAGAAAGCACAAATATATTTATTCAAATTGCCATAAACATATCCCTCATTAGCAGATCTCATTTTTTTTTTTAATCAAATGCCTAAGATGTGCACATTGGCAGCAAGACTTTAATTCAAGACCTCTGCCTACTCTATATCATGTTTAACCTCCTCATTTAAAAGTTTAAGCTATTAGAGAGATTTTCAAATTGACTTGAACAAGGACAGGATACTGCAAAATGGTGTGCATGTGCATGGGTGTGCAACTTTTCTAGTGCATGAAGGTTTAATCTCAACCTGCTTTGATGCGTTGACCGTAGAAGATGGGAACCGAGAATCACAAGACGACTTTCCAGCAAAAATCTTCCCTACGAAGAAACAACAAATTAGCTACATCTTATTGAGAAAGGTATTACACAAGCTAAAATTTGTCATATATATTTAGTTCATCACAGTGGGGAAGGTAATAGGGGATTGCTAAGCAATCAGAATTTCTCAGGAATATTATGTTTTCTGGTTATTAGATTTTATTAATTTCGAATATCTCATAGCCTCATAGGTAATAATATTACTGGGCTGAGACATTTTTACTAAAATACACTCTTTCCACGTTAAAAACACTGGTGATCACTACACTTTTAGCAAAAGTTTCCATCTTAATAATCACTAAACTTCACTTTGTTCCAAGTTGATCACTGAGCTCAAACATTTGTTATGTCTATTAATTTGGCTAATGGAAAACAAACCAACCAGACTGTCGCGTAATGTTTTTGGTTAATCAAACTAAAGATATAGATGGAGTGATCAAATTGTAACAAAGTTTAACTCCGGTTTACAACTTGAAACAAGCTAAAGTTTAGTGATCAACATGAAATTTCGCTAAAAGATTAGTGAGGGCCCGTTTATGTAACCCCACCCTTTCCTCTATTTTCAAACTTAATTCTAATTACAGAAAAGCAAATGAATTTAAATTCCTGCAAGTTAAAAGCCCCGAGACCATGGATTCTCTTAAGAATTTGAAATTATGGAGACTTGAATTCTTGCCAAATGAACAGACTGTAAGCTCCAGAAACTAAAGATGAACAGGAAATTTTGGAGACAAACCCGCAAGGCAGTTTGGACCCTCCAATCAATCCCAGTTTAAATAGAAAAAATACTCACTACTACAGCACCAAGAAAATGCAAATGCGGCCCATTTAAGAAAATTTTATCATCCAAATATTAGGGAAAATCTTGTATGAAACCGATTCTAAAGTAACACCCAAAGAAGAAGAAGATCTTTGCTACAATACTCAATTGAGTTAACCAATAGAAATGAAAAATTACACAACAGAGAATTAGAAAGACAGATAGAATAATTTTCATTACTTGAAAAATGCGAGTTGGCATTGAAGAAGAAAGAGAGATGGGGAATTTTCCTCTGCTCCGCATGTGGGCTCCAAGGAAATGCAGTGAAACGAACCCCTGGAAGAGTATAGACCATTTTTGTTATGAAGGGGCGGGCCTGCAGAAATTCAGTATTTGGGAAGATGAAGGGATAGTGAATACAAGGATTATAAGGAAAGGCGCCAAGAGAAACCATTGATGATAATACTACAGATTGCTACGTGTGGTGGGAGAGCTTAGTTGCATGGTGATTAGATGCGTGGGGTCCTGCCACAATTTGCACTTGAAATGCTAAAGGCAAGATTGTCTTCAATGTAAAGGTACCGTGTTTGTTGGGAGATTATATTCATTCTACAATTTGTTATAAGTACACTAATTATATTTAGATTTTCAATTTTTGTTTATTATTGTAATTATGTTCTTAACTTTTTGTCATCGAATTCTTATCTTCAAATTTCATTAATTAACACATTTTATCATTGATGGTGGTTTAGGTTGAGACATTTTGTTTACATGATTTAAAATGAAGAAAAAATATTTTATCATACTTTTGTATCTATTGTTTTTTTTAAAATATGATAGAAAAAATAAGTCTTTTTACAAATTCTCAACAAATATTTTTTACAGAAATCATTATCAAACACAATATGTGCTAATTAATGAAATTTGAAGATAAAAATGTGATAAAAATGGTGCAAAAAATTAAAAGTATTGTGTGAATATAATTACCCGTGTTTCTTAAGTTTGTTTAAGAAATTTAAAATATTCACACCACGTTATTTGTTAATTAAACTATATTAAAATTGTAACGAAGGTCTCTAACATTATTCATTTTTGTAGTTATGTCCTCAATTTTTTTTATCATATTTTTATCAACAATTTATAAATATGTACGTCTTATCTTTGTCTTTAATGATAATTTCTATCCAAAGATTGAATTAGGAGACCGTAAAAAAAAAAAAAAAAAAAAAAAATTGTCTATCGTAGTTTTACATAAACAAAATAAATAACAAATACAAAAATTTGAAAATAATTTTCCTTATTTCAATGCACATTAGAAGAGTATTTGGACAAAAATCGTCATAAGAGACACAATGTAAAAATTAATTGAAAGTTAATAATAAAAATACAACGAAAAAAAAGTTGAAGACACAAGTGTCAAAATATTAAAGATTGGGAGACTTTCATTGCTATTAAAACGTAGTGTAGATTATAAAAGTTGTAGTGTGAATATAATTACCCTTTGTTTAATTGAATGGGGCCGGATCCGTGGGAGGCGGTAAAATGGTGGTGGGGGACCCCTCACGAGGTTTGGGGCAACGCCCTCGAATTTTTTTTTCTCAAACTACAATTAGTAATCCCGTTCTCCTACCTACAAGAAATCTTGACCACTGTCTACATGGAGTGCCCAATCAGAATCAAATGGCCCAAGTAAATAGTGCCAATTCAGCAAACCAAAAAAATAAAATAAAAAATAACCAACCAAACCCTCACTTCCCCTCACCTCATTTCATCTACTTTCTCTCCCCCAAATTTTCCCTTTTTTGGTGCCCTAAACCCCCCATCCCAATCATCGCTAGTTGTAAACACCACTTCATTCGTCGCAAGCGGAGCCCCACACCCAAAAACTTCAAACAGCAATATTGAAAACTTCAACTTCTTTGGTTGCAAGCGGAGAAATTTTTTTGTACTTCCGGGCTGGGTTTTGGTGGTCAGATGAGGGCAATTTGGTGGATCCAGTGACTGAGGAGTGGCGGGTCTGGTGAGACGAATGTTGTGGTGGGTCCAAAGAAACTACAATAGTTGACACTATAGAAAGAGTTGTGAGTACGATCATAGAAGTGGTGGTTCCGGCGTGAGTTGCGACGGTAGTGGTGTCAAATTCTGACGTGAGTAATGTTGGTTCCGGTGTTAGATTCCGGCAAGCATTGGAGAGTGAAATTTAGGCACCACTGTCGTGGTATCTTTGAAATGTGGTTAGTTGTGGTATCTTTGAAATGTGGGGTGGGTTGGTGGTTTTTTTTTTTTTTTTTGTTGAAGTGGCACTAACCAATTGGACCATTTGATTCTGACTGGGCACTCCACGTAGTCAGTGGGCAAAATTTATTATGCCCAATCGTGGGTGGAAAACGGGACTTGTCACAATTAGTGAGCGCATTTTATGAGAATCTAATAGTTTTTATAAGTAAAAATCTTTAAAAAGCTTACAAGAAGTCATCACAAAAAACATTCAAGATCTAAAACTAGCTAAAGAAAGTTGTATCCGGCGATCTTTTACAGATGCAAATTTTACTCTAATAGAATCTGTATCTATTTTATTAACAAGGTCACTTTCAAAAAAAATTGTTACGTAGTCGATGCACAAAAATTATTTTATAATAGAATCAATATCTATTTTATCTAAAATTAAGCTATGTAGTTGATGCACAAAATATTTAAACCCTTTTACTAGTGTTATATACAATTATATTGTAATTCTATACTTAATGAAACGACATATACGTAAGTCATACACAACAAGATAATATGACAATCAAGCTAGAAAATAAAATGATATTTAAACACCAAATACTAGAATGTGCAACAAATTAAAAAAATTCAAGCCCACTTTGATACATGCAGCTGCTTTTAACACAATCAGACAGTTTAATGAGTGGCTGGGCGTGGTTTAAAATAGACTGGACCATGGCATAATTTTTTTTTTTAATTAATTGCACTTCTTCCATGACAGATCAGTATCCGCCTTTTGGTCGGATCATTATTTTTCTCGTCATGCATTTTTGTACAAAATGTAGCTCGAAAAAATTAAACCTTTTTACTCTACTCGATATTTCATTTGTGAGTTTCTTGCAAAAAAAAAAAAAAAATGCAAGGAGATTCCACAACCCTTTTAAAATCGATAATCTAAATTGATAATATATCGTGTATTTAGATAACATATAACTCTCTTTGCCTTTCATTTGATCGACATGGAGTACATGATTGTTGGAGTTGTGTGGAAGTGAAATTCGTGAATGTCTCGTCTCATAACTTCATAAATCATATATAGGGGTATGCCCACGGGCTCGTCGGCTAGAGCTCGTTTAGGGACAAGCCTAGGCCCAAGTCAAGTTCTAATTTTTTTACGAGTCGGCTCGTGTTTTGCATTTTTTTCAACAAAAAAACGATGTTAAAAATTTTTGCTTAAAATAAAGGAGCTCGCTTGTGGGTGGCTCGATTCAGCTCGGCTTGGCCCATGAGGCCTACGAGCTATGGGCTAAGCCAAGCCTCCTAGTGGATCACAAGCCGAGCTCATGCTCGAATCCACATAAGTCGAGCCGACTTCGCCATATATATATACTAGAAATTAAATAAAAATTGAAAATTACTGAATTTTATGTAAAAATTGAAAAGTAATATCTTGTTATAAAATACGATTAATCACATTTAATATAAATCATAGTTATCTAAGAATAAAATAAAAATAACAATCAATCTTTATCCAAATAGATTATATATCTCCTCTCTATGACATTTCTCTCTTCTAAAATATATTCTCTCCATATTATACCATATCAAAATTCCATAATCAAAATCTCCATGCTAAAATAAATAAATAAATAAAAATTGCACAATTCTACCAATATGCAGTAACAAGACACGACAACAATTAAAGTTTCAAAAAAATAAGACAATATGTTGTTTAAACAATGGACAATAATAAATTATATTATTTCAAATTTCAGTAACTATATGTATTGACAACAAGAATAAAGATTGTTCGGCACCATCTCATCCATGCCCATGCAATAACTAGTATACCGCTTAATCAGGTGGGATCCAACTGTATAATCTGTTCTCAAATTAAAAATTGACATAAAAAATAATATCAATAAAAATGAAGAAAAAAACGAAGAAAAATCTTGTCGTAACCAAAACAAAAACAAAAAAGAAGAAAACCCAATTTATAGTTTTAGGATGATGGATTGAGACGGTGAGTAGAGCTTGAAGATGACCGTTTGAGGGAGAGGATTGATGGAGAGTTTCTTTTGAATAGAGAAATTGAAGACGTAGTGACACGCGGATATAGTATTTCTCTTTTTCCCATAGCAGAAAAAACCTACGTACGGTCGATGACAAATTGCAACAACAATCATCACCATTGTGTCCCCCGAAATAACATAAATAGCAACAATGACAAATAACAAGATAAGTAGTTAATATGAAATAATCATATTTGATTTGTAACACAATAAAGACACAGTCATGAGATATAAGTTGTTCAACAATTAAAAGCACGAGTTTATTTATACCGCAAGCGCTTTATATAAACTTGTTGGAAATCAGCACGAAAATTAGCCGGAAAATAAAATTTTTCTTAATTCAATAAAACCAAGATCTTTGTTAGGTGTTCACGTGTTTATTATAATTAAATACTAATAGACTAGTATTATACCGAATCGATATACGATTTTAGATCTTGGTCTCATTCACGAACTTGCTGCTTTTGATTCATGAACTTGGTACTCCCAACGTTCAAGTCTTCTATGGTATTCTCTAAGTATAGATTACACCGGCGTGTGGGTACCTTTTAATTGAATCAATAACTAATTTCTGGACTAGTCCGATCTAGAAAACTAAGAAACTAAAATTCAAGTCAAACAAAGACTTACAATTTTCTCTCTTCTTTTCTTAACTGTTCTAATTATCTATGTCACAAGCAATGTGATATAAATGCAGCAAGCGTTCTGACTGCAAACAATGACAAAAGTCCTGATTGCATCCAAGTCCAATTAGTTTATGATTGATTTAATTACACATGTAATCCTTGAACTTATATTATAATTATAGTCAAGTCCAAAACTTTCATAGTAACTATGATTAAGCCCAAGACTTTATAGAACTACCACAGGACCTATCCGGACATATATTTTTCAAGCTCCAATAATTAGACTGTCTAGTCGACCCTAGACTGCTCGATCTAATTATTAGTCTTTTACTTTTTCTACTAAAGGCAAGAGACTCACTCGAAATATATAAAATTACAGAAACTGTAATACTTTCCTCTGACCTACCGTACACATATATTTCATCTCTGTCTGAGATCTGATAATTAGGTATGAGCATAAATAACCGTTTTGCCATTCTAATTATTCTCACTAACTTTAAGTTACATTTTCTTCAACATTCTGTGAACTAATTCACGAGATGTCGAAGTTTAGCCGTCGTTAAACACCGAGCTTAGATTTATAACCGTTCAATGTAAAAATACTTAAGTTGTCACTCGACCTATTTTTCGAGGCGACAGTTTCCGACACGAATTCGTGTTCTCTACTTCGCTCATTCTCAAGCTCCCAATTCACCGAGATATTTGATCAACTAAATTGATCTCACCCATTGGTGAATCAAAGAACCATCAAACTAACAAAAAGATATACACATTGATTACGTCAAGGAATTTAGATGAAATACCCGGTGATCAAGTGGAATGAAATTATTCGCACGGTCATGCTATATAATTAAATTCGACATGTGGTTCGTTCAATATACTCCAAGTGTACTAGTGTCACCATTAATCTATTTTTGCGATAAGAACAAATCGCAAACCCGAATGATTAAATAGTCAACACTACAACCTTCCGGTATAAGGCGCCAACCCTTATACATTAGTTGTGAACAATTTTATTGATGATCAAAATATAAGTTGTGTCACACTATACTTCTCAATGCAAGTATCCAACTTATATTATCACAAGTGATCATTGTCACTTTAGTTACATACTCAATATTAAACAAATATAATAATAATAAATGAATACAAACCAAAGTTTTATTCAACATAAATTGTCATTTTATCATAGCAAAATTATACTATTTGGATATACAATCCAACAATATATACATAAATTCAAATTTTTGATAAAAATGTTGTAAAGTATCACCGAAGGAATAACAATCAATAGCTTCTAAAATGTTCAACAAATATCATGAATGAAGAGTTGGATTACAATAATTCTAATCATATCTATTTATAGTCTTGATTGAAGTAAACCCACCTATTTGAATCAGATTTAAAGCAGGAAAGTTAAGAACAAACGTTACCATTTTTTTTAGTGTCACTTCGTATTTCTAGAATGACGATTAAAAAAAACCCAAATTTTATACAATGAGGGGTCTTGATCGTGTACCATACAGAGGGTTCTTGGCCATATAATATAAAGCTTAGCCTTTGAGGCAGTTTATGCATGTATGACCAGATTTCAAATTACAGATTATCAGTGATTGATGATACTTTCTCGTGTGATTTTTCGGTATATGACAGCTTAATTAGTTTGCAAGAAACACATGTTTGCATATATTGTAATCAAATGGCACTTCTTTGCAGATTTTCCATGTTTTATTTATCAGGTAGTAGTTGAGTTTTGAGCAACTTTTGAAGAGCTTGTTGATTTTTGAGTCAGAGCCACACAAGCATTAGTTTGTATGATTCATCTCAGTTGAGCATATCTTTATTTATTTTTGGAATATATCTTCTAGGTCTTTTTGATGAGTTATTTTGGATTTTGTAAATTCATATGCTTTTGGGTCATTTTGTAAAAGACGTTGAAGATGATAGAGTTGTCTGTACTTGATCTTGGTTACTATGAATGTTGTGGAGCAGGCGATTCCTAATTGTTTAAGTATGTTTTTGAGAAAATTTTACTACTTTTCAGGTTCAGTTTGGTCCAATTTACACGGAAACTTTGCCAAAATTTTTATAAAATCATGTTAGTCAAGGAAAAGTCAATCACTTATAGAAAAGTCTAAGTAGCCTTAATGGTGGGTTTGGCATCCATCATTGACGCACGACACATTTTGGTTCAGAACGGGTCGTGTTAAGTTGGTATCAGAGCCAGGTTTAGATCCTGGACCCGTGGACATCCACAAAAACTGAAATATATCGATTTGCAACAAAAAAAAATGCCAAAGATGTGAAAATACCTTAAATGTATGATCCAATAATGAAATATTTCCTATTCATTTTCAGAAAAATAATGTATTAAAATTGGGTGCTGTACTCATCTTGCAGATTTTGCTTCGACTTTGTAAGAATTTGATGAATTTTCGTATTAATTTCAACGAAGCTTGAAGACACAGATGCATGTTTCTTTTCTTCTCAATGATACAGAACTTAGGTTGTGTTTCATTGGAAGCAAGAAATTTGAGTGAAGGAAATTGAATTCCATGGAAAAGAATTGCCAAGAAATTATTGATTGGAAAATAAGACAAACTTTTCTTAGAAAATAAAACCTACCCCCTTCCATGTTTTAAAATGTGGCCAAAACAAGGAAAATGAGAAAATGTTTTACATGGAAAAAAAAGGTTGCAATCAAACAAAACAAGAAAAATAGGGAGAAAATATTTTTTCAATGGAAAATCTTGTACAATCAAACACATCAGTTGGAAAATAGGTGGAAAAAAGGCATTTGCCATGGAAAATTTTGATGAATCAAACACTTTTAGTCTTTTTGGTTATTCTGTGAATTGATTCCCCTTCATGGAATATTTCCTAAGCTGTTGTTGTACATGTTCTTTTGTCATAGGATGCAACAAAGGTCACCACGGTCCAGTGCACTGTCTTCGTTTCTCTCCTGGAGGTGAATCTTATGCCTCAGTATCAGAAGATGGGACTATCATATTATGGCAGACTTTCCTTCGACTCACAATGGGCCGGACCATTCAGATGCTAATGGAAAGGTGAAGAATGTAGCCGATGAAATTTCTCACCAGATGGAGAAAGTTGATATTGCCGAAGAAGCGAAAAATGATGAGAGTGAAAAGACAACCGATGAAAAGGCAACAAAACCTAACTAGGATTGTGTTTTGCCTCACCGCGGGATGTAAGAGTAGCTTAAATTTCAGAAATTCTTCTTATCAGAGAATTAGACCCGGCTTATGTACGACATGGTACATTATACTATTATGTGGATGTGTACTGTTGTTACAGTTTCTAGCACAATACTAGGCAAATCCTTTAAAAGGAAGTTGGCTTCAACAGAATCCAAGTATATTTATTTCGAAAAGAACATATGGCTGCACCATTTTAATCTTTTCAGACAAAAATGTTAGTCTTTCATTTTGTAAGTGTCAACGTGTGCCCTGATGCATATCGTTACCGTAAACAATGCATAGCAAGGGACGAGACAAAGACTAATGCATGTTATCACCGGTGCCTGCTGGCAAAATTCAGATGAATTGTCTATAAAAAAAAAAGTGCAATGTGCTTCAAAACTTCTTTTCTTTTCAAGGATAAAATTATGAAAATGTATAGTATCATTAAGTTTTACAAAAACGGTCGAGATCTTTTGAATCCTAAATATATATGTATGATACATTGATTGTGGCGACCTCGAAATTCTGTCTAAACTTTTTTTTTTTGGTATTCTGCCCAATAGGGTAATGGTACCCATATTTGAGGTACTAGTACCCCTTTTACGCAGAAAGCAGTACGGCTCTTTAGTTTGATTAAAAATTGGATTGAAACATGTTTTCTTCATCTTCTTTTGCATAAAGTAATTAGAAACTAATCTTAGACAGGATCTGGAGATCACCCTTTCTCTTTTTGCTTAGGATTCATTTTATATTTGTTGTAAAAGTATGTATATTTAGTAAAATGAAAAGCCATAAATGAAAGCATGATGATTTAAACATAGCGGAAGAGTAAAACATGTGAATCTCGTCTTTTTATTTATTCTTCCTCCATCAATTTAAGTTACTTCAAAATAGATGTTTAAGGAAGTGAAGAAAGTATCTTACTTATAACTTTGTCTCAAAGTGGCTAATGACAAATCATTATGTCTCAAGAATGGTTCATATGCTTTGAACCCAATTAAAAGTGTTACTAGGTACTTTATCAAAAAGCGAGGTGCTTGAATGTTAAAGACGAGTTCGCCTAATTTATTAAATTTCATAGAAACGAATAGTGAGGTACTCCATGGTCCAATGATCGAATACATCCACAACAAAGTAGGTAGTTTCATATTTTTGTAATCTGGGTACATGTGGATTGGAGGACCATACGTCAATCTTGGTGATCAAATGGTATTCTTAACCATCCGAAGCTACTTCCAACCTTAGTCCCATGACTTCATAGATTTCTCGATCCATTTCCTACAAAAGTCATAAAACGACTATAAATAGTGACATTCAATGAGTAAAATACGGTGCGTGTGTGATATTGCACATAGATATATATCTTTTGTCTTTCTTAGGGCCCTTTCCACAAGCAATATTTGTACACCGAGCGCTCAAAATAAATCTTCTTTGTGCATAAGCACAATGGCCAATACCTTGTTGGACCTTTACCGTCCATTTATGGGCTACTTTTGCCCTTTGCCATAGTTGATCAACTCTAAGAACCCTTACCGTCCCAATAAAGGCTCATCATTGCCTTGGCGTTCTCTAATCGAAACTCGAGTCCGCTCGTGGGTCAATCTAACCCTTGACCAAAATTGAATCAACTCCTCTTTTGGGACTCTTATCCTCCCCTTATGGGCTGCAATTGCCCCCTCGATGGTGTACAAATAGGCTAGGAAAAACTTGTTGTGTTATCACATAACTTGTCTTTATTTGCATATGAACTTTGTTTTCTCAAGTTGAGCATAAATACGTAAAATAACTTTCTCATTCTCATTCTTCATTCTTGTTGCATAAATAGCAAATAGGCTCAAGATGCTCATAATACCTCATGGGTCTCATTGATAAAAATCATTTGGAGCACATAAGAGCACATATAACTTATGCACACATGTAGATGTACATTCTTATCATTTTTACACATAAGGCAAATAATATGAGCCATTCACAACTTGTCACATCTTTCCTTAAATCAATCTCATTGGCATATCTCATTTTAGAGCACATAAATTTATGAGATCTAAATATATATATTTATCGTATAGCACTTAAAGCATATAACATAGATTACTCACTACTTGTTGTTGTTAACCTTGATCCACCTGAAAATAAAAGGTTCTAAACATCATGATCTTATGGAAGTTGAATGTTTCTTAAATCTGAAAATGAAGGTATTAGGACCGCGCAGAACCGCTTCGGTATTTACAGTGCGTAGATTTTGGGGTAATTGGTACCCTATCGTAAAAAGCTCAGAAATACAGAGGCACTAATACCTTTGAGGCGAGAGATGGGATAAAAGTATTTTATTTGAAAACTAAGTTCTCGGCCCATGGAATCTGACTTCCCCCACCATGAAATATGAGTTTCTTGGTCCATCTATGCTACTGCCCAAAATGGGGCTAAGAAGCTTTGGGTGTGGAGATTCCTCTATTAAATTAGAGAACTTTCTTATCGAGCTTTTTCATTACTCGAATTACTCACATCTTCTCTCTAATTTTTCTCTCTTATTTGTGGGTTCTTCCCTTCTTGTTTATTACCAGAAAACGTGTGAGAGTGTTGTGGTGGTTAAAGAGAAGCAAAGGGGCAAAAAGTGATTTGGGGTGAAAGGGTATTTATAGGAAAAATGTATCTCCTTCTCATGATTGCATATCTCCATTAAATGCAAGAATATTTAGAGGGATTTGCTGAAGATTTTCCTTGCTGGACTTCCTTAATTGTGTTTCCCAAACTACCCATAATAAAGACACTAGGTATAGTTTATAGGGCAATTAATGCTAAAACTCTAATTAAGGCAGATTTCTAGACCTGTTTTTGGGTCGAGTTTTGAAGGTCGAAACGTGCTCATTTTTCGACATTTCGTATAACATTTTGAAGATCTCACGAGGATCTCAGTAATGCACTTTGAATCGTAGAAAACGGACCAACACAAAGGTTAAAACATCACTCTAAAGATGGCTGCCCGAAACTGGTTTGCTGGGAGTTCTTCACTGATATCCAGATTTTTAACTTTTTGGAACATTTTGGCATAATTTTTCGGGGCTGTTTTCATAGTCAAAAGTATGCATATTTGGTACCATTTCTAAGGTCTCGTTGCGTACTTCGCAACACCATAAGTTTCGTAGAATTCCGACCAATACATAAATCATACGATGGCTCCAAAGTTGGTTGCTTGAAAATAAATTTATGAAATTCCAGATTTTCAACTTCCTGGAACGTTTTTGACATAAATATTCGGGGCTGATTTATCAGTCAAACATAGGTGTACTTGGTACCATTTCTAAGGTCTCGTTGCGTACTTTGCAACACTATAAGTTTCGTAGAATCCCGACCAATACATAAATCATACGATGACTCCAAAGTTGGCTGCTTGAAAATCCCAAAAACTTAAACTTTACTTTCTTAATTTTTGAATTTTCACCCATCCTTTCTCTTTCAATCAATCAAGCTCTTAATAAAAGTCATTTACTCTTAAATTAATTCATCTTAGTAAATTAATTCATCTTAGTCCCTTCACAACTCATTAAATCCGATTTCTCCCTTATTTATTTAACCGGATCTAATTTAAATCCTAAGTGTTACGACTTTTGAAGTACTTTTTGGAATAACTCAATTGAAATTCTCGATTTCTTTTATTTTTTATATTTAAATTGGGAATACTGAATTTTCGAGCGTTACATTGATAGTCACCCTCTTCTAGCACCTTTACAAGGAATTAAGCATGAACTTGGTTTTCGAACCAAATGCTTGCCATTGCAAAGGAAACTATACTGGTTATAACATATACAAATGTTTTAATCTTCTCCATTGCTTCTACCACAGGGGAAATTGTTATCAATGATAATGAGTTGTTAAATTTTACGTTTATATGAGATCGTTAAGGAAATAAAATGGAATCCTATTACAAATGTTATTGTAATATAATATTGTTTAATGTCACACACATTCAAAAACAAATAAAAATTGTATGGATGATAACTCTTTAATTGATGTTCATAAGCAATAAATGTAAAATTATTATACTATTTGGATAATCAAAATTTAATACCACTAACAAAATATTAAGTAACAAAAAACAATTTCTAAGATCTACATTGTAATATCAAAAAAAATTGAAATCATCTACTACTACAAAAATTATTTACTGATATTAGATCAACTACTACTACAAAAATCATTTACTAATATTAGATCATGTGCAACAAAAATCAATCAATCATCCTTGGCCTTTCTACGTATAGGCAATAAAGTGCAATCTCATTCCTAATTCTGGTGCCTCTTGAGCATGGTAAATTCCAATCTTGAAGCGTTAACGTCCCATCTAAGCCCAATCTCGTCGTTCTTCTTGAGTCGCCTCCTACTCACGAAGTTGCTCTTCCAATTATTCAACAATACAAAACTGTTAGTTTTCCATTTTTTAAGTGTCAGCATGTGCTCTGTAAGCGTATCGACATCAAAAACTGTGACCCTTATTCCCTCTATATTATGGCAAAATTCAGATGGATTATTTGTAAAGAAAGGTGTAATATGTGTGAACACTTGTTGTCTTCCTATCAAGAGTCTCGAGGAAGTATCAACGTCACTTTGTTTCAACACTTTCTTGATTCTCCAATGATTAGCAAGATCCTCAGCTTGAGCCCCGAACTTGTTGAATTATTTCACCTCCATTATTATTCGATTCTGGTGTTGAACATATGGAACTATTTCACCCCCATTATTATTGGATCCCGAGGGCCCATTATCCTTCTTCTAATAATACTTGGACTCCCTAGTCTGAGTTCAAGGTCGAGTGATGTTTGATCTGAGTTGAATTCTTGCACTCGAGAAGATGATGCAACAATATTTGTAGTATTGTTCTCTCTAGAAAAATAATCAATGAATTCAATGGTCTTCCTTTTGCGATTACTAGCCAATATGTTAGTTCCTTTTTCCTTCTTGTTCGAAACGACAATCGTAAAACCGAAAAGCTTGATTGTTTGGGATGGGACGAGAACATGCACAATGGTTGTTCACGAAGATGAAGAAGATAGACGGGGAGAAGGAGAAACTCATCCCGCTTGGAAGATTGACAAGATATAAGTATTGGTAATCATATCGAATTGCGTCCAAAAATTCAAAGCTTGTTTTCGAGAATGAACTCTTTGATCGGAGTTTAGGTATATATATATATATATATATATATATATATATATATATATATATATATATATATATTTAAATTATATACTCCTAATTTCAAATGAACTAGAATTTCAAATTTCACAAGGATTAGGTTACATGGGTTTCCTTGTAGAAACATGATTCAAAGGTTTCCTTATGGAAACTAGTTCGATTTTAGGAAATTCTATTCATCCTTGAGTTTCAATTGCATCTACTTTTCTTTCTTCCCTAAATCTATCGACAAGGATTCGTATCTATTGATCCTTGAGTTTTGATTGATGTAGTTTCTATTTTACCAGCAAAATTTGGTGCTTTGTAGAGTTTTTTTGATATGTTTTCGAATCAACTTACTCAGATTTTGCGGCCAATTATTTCCATAAAATTAACCCAATAAATGGTCAATTTTGTTTCTCTTTCCTTCATGGGGACACGCTTGTTATACCATATTGGATAACTGCTTTTTTTTCTTCTATTTTTAAGTAAATGAAAAAATAATTCTCACGTTATTGTCACAATAAGTAACTAATTTATTTAATTGTAATTTTCATTAATGAAAAAATTATTTACTTAAAACTTACTTATTCATTTATAAGTAAAAAATACGTTCATAAAAGTAACTCTTATGTTATTGTCAAAATAAGAACTTACTGATTTTTTACTCTAATTAATAAAAAGAAATTTTAAATTTAAAACTTACTTATTACTTATAAGTAAATTGACGCTAATTAAGTGGATTTGTAAGTAAATTTAAACAAATTAATATGATATTTAACATGTCTAGGAGGAGAAAAGCTTTAGTAAGATGGTCTTATATGTTTACGTGGTCAATTCACCCACTTAAATAACGACACATGATTATTTGCGTCATAACTAATTTTGACTACACAAGACCTGTTCATAAAATCTATCGAGACGTTCTTGGATAACTGTTTTTTTCCCTTCTATTTTTAAGTAAATGAAAAAATAACTCACGTTATTGTCACAATAAGTAACATATTTATTTGTAATTAAAAAAGATATTTTAATTTCAAACTTACTTATTACTTATAAGTAAATTGACCCTAATTTAGTGGACTTATAAGTAAATTTAAACAATGTAATATGATTTTTAACATGTTTAGGAGGAGAAAAACTTCACTAAGATGGTCTTATATATTTACGTGATAAATTTACCCACTTAAATAATAACACGTGATCTTTTATATCATAACTAATTAGAGATAGCAACGGGCGGTGGGGGGGGGCAACCGTTCCCGCCCCCGCTCCGTCGAAGAATTTCTATCCCCATACCCGCTTGCGTTCCCAGCGTAAAGCGGAGTGGGCTCGGTCGGGTCGGGTCGGGCGGGGCAACTTCATGTCCCATTTACGTTTTGTTTTGATTCTTAATTGTGAGTTTTCATTGATTTTTTAATTAGTAAGAATTTTTTATAATATGTTTATAAAAAAAAATAAAAAAAATGCAAATCAAGGGGTTGTGATGTCGTTGTTAGGATTTGTGGATTAATCTTCCCATCCCAACACCTTAGGTTCGACTCTTTTTAGTCCCATTTCAACAAAAAAGTTTTTTAAATTATTAGAATTTTGAAAAAAATAATAATAATCAGGGCAGGTCCAGGCCGTACCCTCCCCGAATATCCGATTGTTCGAGGCGGGACAATCCTAAATGGGGTGGGGAACGGGACGTTTTGCCATCTCTATAACTAATTTGGACTAGACAATAAAATCAGTCGAGGCATTCTTGGATATTAGCATCACCCTTCCTTTCATTATTCCATGTAAAAAAAATGACCCAAATACCCCCAAGTCAAACAAGCCACATTCCAAGAGAACATTCTAAAACTCATAATCTATTTGCTCCCTAAATTTTTCCGATAATGATGTGAGCTCTTTAAAGTCACCTCCGCCGCGACCACGAAATAGAACTAGTGCTTTTAAGTCGTCTTGAGAAGTTCCATGAAAAGTGTCCGAGATGTGCTTTGGGATTGCCATAGAATCGGTAATCGCTAATTAAATTCCATTTGGCGAGCTAATTAGTGCATGGATGTGTCTAGATGAATAAGATTCAACTGTAAAATTCGACCAAGAAAAAATTATTTAATTTGGAAGTTGAAACTTGTGTAATTATAAGTATTTAAGCTTAGCCAAAGACGCAATAGATTCTTAGAAATCATAAACAAGTTTAATTTCAATTGATCTTTTAAATTTATTAATCTTTTTAGCTTCACTTAAAAAATATGTATACAATGAGAAGGATAAATGAAAGATTCAAAAAAATGAGACAATACTATGGTATTTTAGCATGAAATACTTTTGCTAGAATCAAAACTCAACCTTCATAATTACCGTCCCAAGAAGCGAGAATTTCAAGAGCAAAAATTTGGCTAAAGTTTTCAATTGATCTCCCATTCTATATGGGGTGGGGGTGGGGTGGGGTGGGGGTGGGGGTGGGGGATATTTATAGATTTTCAAGTTATTGGGTATTTTTTTTTTCCTTTTGTATTATCTAGACATGTGTCCCTTTGCTATTTGAAAGTTGATAATAAATTACAATTATAGAGTGTTCTATAACATGTGGGGTTTACTTTTAGCATTGGTTGTTATTCTCATTAGATTTATCTCATTAACAGTTTTGCTACGTGGTGCCAAAATCTAACCGTCACATGGCCGAATAAGATAATTGTATGTTCTCTTGTAGCCTCGACCAACATATTTTGTTAAAATCTAATTAATTTCAAATTTAATAGACTCGACCTTCGCTGCTAGGTTTAACCCTTTGCTTATTAGAGTTTGCCCACCAAGTCAGCCTCTTTTTTATGTAAAATATGAATAGATCTTAGAGCTTTGCTGTTGCAAAGTGACTTTGACGAAGCTTAATTCAGTTCATTTTGTAATAATGTCGTTATGGTAGGCCATGTGGCTCTCTACGTAGATCCATCAATCATACGTCCACATAGAACATTAACGTGTCACGTAAAATCATGTAGTAACAATAGTCCCCTAAGTCTGAGTCGTACATTTATGTGCAACATCGGATTTAAAAGAAAAGTAGAAGCGATGCATTTGCTAGATTGCTTAGGCACTGTAAGGCTCACAAATAATATTTGGATTATTAGATGCCCTCAACTAGGCGAGGTATTAAGGATCGCCTCTAAGATATTATCTCTAATAGGCGAATGTTAGTGAATAACGATAGCTTACAAATAGCCGCTAATCACATTTCAATCTCATTAGGTAAGGACTTATGAATGGCCTCAGAAATATAGTCAACTTCGAATAGATGGCTTTATAGCCTTGCAAGATTGCCAGCACAATAGGGTTTATCGAAATTTCGACAGCATCTCCCCTATAATATGGACGAAATCAACATGAAAAAGCAACACAATATTCTCGGTTGGCACATATAGATTAATTAGGGACTATTTGCCCCTCCCAAACAAGCATAATCGTGCGATAAAATAAAATAATGATAAATCAATTTTTTTTTCAAATACTGCATGCACATTCAATGCGTGAGTTATAGCCGAAGTAATGATCACATTCAATTATATGCACATGACCTTGTATCACTGTGTGAAGCAAGTGTCATGCTACCAATAAAATGATAATACGACCTGACAATAATAAAATAACAATACGACATGATTTCTTCGGAAATTATATAATAGTTATAATAACAAAATGATGATAATACATCGATATAACATTATTAGTCCCCAAGTCCCTACCTAATATTTATATTAAGTTAAGGACTTAAATTTTTTTTGACATTGTCAATTATTTGTTTGGTTCGTCTTGTTGGAGCATCAAATTGAAGCCATTTTCTTTGTTTGTGTTACTAAGCAACAACATTTATATTTTTCTCATTTCGTCTTTTTACATGCCCGTGTTTGTTTCGGATGCACCGCACTTAATATTTGTTCGAATACCATGGTTCGCTCTTTCCTTTGGTCTCTTGCTTTTCTGGTTACTTGCAATAACACTTTCTTAGGTCATTTTAATAGTGATTGATCCGGTCAAGGTACCAACCCCTATACCATTCACTCAACAATCTTTAGGTAGTTTTAATGGTAATTGGTCCCACCAGTACCAACCCTTACCCAAATAATGAAACAGGTTTGTTTGATAGGTCAAAGGTAGTTGGTTCGATAAAAACACAACTCCTCTATTGAAGCTTTTGTAGTATGATCATCTCGAATGTCGAGGCATAGGTGTCATAATCCAATCTTCTTGCCTATCGAGGCATGTGTGGTATAATAATCTCGTGTGGCAAGGTAAAAGTGATACAATCCAATCATCTGTCATAGCGAGGTATAAGTGATAAATCCAATCATCTCGCATAGCGAGGTATGAATTAAACAATCCTTTCGCATAATGAAGTATAAATAATACAATCCTCTCGCATAGCGAGGTATAAATAATAGAATCATCTCGCATAGCGAGGTATAGGTGATACAATCTTCTCGAGGTATAAATGATACAATCCTCTCGCATAACGAAGTATAGGTGATACGATTCTCTCGAGGTATAAATAATACAACCACGCATAGCGAGGTACAGGTGATACGATCTTCTCGAGGTATAAATGATA
This sequence comes from Forsythia suspensa, assembly GCA_023638005.1. Lineage (NCBI taxonomy): Eukaryota > Viridiplantae > Streptophyta > Magnoliopsida > Lamiales > Oleaceae > Forsythia > Forsythia suspensa. The sequence continues at coordinate 27,512,068 of CM042674.1, read as the reverse complement.
CAATTCTCTCGTATAGCGGGGTATAGGTGATACAATCCTCTCGTTGACAAGGCATCTATTATACAGTGGTCTCACGTGATGAGGCATCTTGCACTGCGAGGCGCATGCTATCATCTCGCATGATGAGGTGCATGCTACCTTCTCGCAAGGTGAAGCACAGGTGATGCTTGCCTCCGAGAATAAGATAACTATAGGCGAGCCTTCATTTGCGAGGACTTGTGGACTTTTCTTCAATATTGAGATAATTATGAGCTAGCCTCGATATGCGAGGTCTTTTAGGCTCGTCTTCAATAATAAGAAAACCAAGAGCTAGCCTCAAGGTGTGAGGACTTATGGGCTCGCCTTCAATAATAAGAAACCCACGAGCTAGCCTTAAGGTGTAAGTACTTATGGACACGTCTTCGAGAATAATTTGATTATAAATGAGGGCTTACCTCAACCAATTTAGAATGATCAATATCGTCTTTGATCAAGGAGAAAAAAAACCGAGATAGACATTGTACCATATAATATTGAATTTCTTTCTCAAGCCATAACGTGTGTAGCACAATCTACACTTTGCATGTTTCAAATCGTGACAGGTTTTGTCATCACCAAATGACAATATAACCTCAAAAAATTCATAAACGAGACAGTTGTAGTATTATCTAGATGCTATCTTCCAAGAATCGTGTCGCACATAATAAGAAATATTCCCGTTCCAATTTCTTAATAAAAAATTTAAGTAACCATAAAACTATTTGAAACAAGAACACATCATGCGGGAGCAAAGTGGTATTGTTACAATGTCCTACTAAAAATAATAATGACTTGTAAAAATTTGACAAGATCACTTATTAGAAGTTGAAAGGCATTAAGCATATAAGACTTCCTGGAATTCTAATATTTCCTCCAAACATTTTGTATCCATGGGAAAGAAATGAATATCATATGTATAGATAAGCCTCAATGTCTGATAAAACTTATCATATGCTCCTAATAATAGCATACTCTCTAATATAAAAAGGTTGGGATATCGATCAAGGAAAAGAAATGAATTATCGTACCCACATATAGAGAAGTCTTGGAGTGCGGTATTTAACAGAGAAGATCAATACTTGTCAATAAAAAATAAGTTTACGCATACTAATATTGACACTCGTGATTCAATAAACTCGATTAGCCTTTGTTTCTTCAAAAGATAAATTAATATGACTTATGAGTTCATTCAAGAGTTTTAAGCCCAAAGAAATCGACTTTTTGTAAGGTTTCAATATAAAAATCGACTTTTTGTAAGGCAATTGTGCATATTTTTTATGTCAATTGTCATTTTCTGGGTATCAATTTTCGTTTAGATTTGGGGTCATTTTTTTATTTCTTTTTCATTTGGAAGAGTCATTTTTTCTTGGATTATATTTTGGGCATTTGAAGAATGGATAAGAAGAAGGTGGTAGCTCCACTGGTTTTCCATGGACATTCTCGTCCGGTTGTTGAGTGTAAACTTATGTAGACTTATTGTCAAAATGGTGTCTATAACTACTCTTGAACACCGGGGAGACATGATACGTGGATAACCTCTACACAAGGCTCACCTTACCCCTGCAGAATGAAAGTGGCCAGCTTGGGACAAATTTTAGTAATGGAGAGTGCTTTAGTCCGTGTACTATTTACTTAGGCTTAACTGTGCTTTACATAGACGTAATGAGTCATTAGGATTCATCGATGTTGGGATCTATGTCATTTATACTCTCCCGTTATGAGTATTTATGGCTTGAAAATGTACCGCCTCTTTGCCATTTGGCGCTTGTTTTTCCAGTCAAGCCCAGTCATTTATGAAGCAGATTTTTTCGATTGTGTTACTGATTCACGATGCGATGCCATAAAGTAGTTTCATTTTGTACCTAGTATTTTATATTATTTTTGTGTAATTCATGCGATTCGAGATAGCCCATAAATGTAATAAATGTGCTCTCGTGAACAATTCCTCAACTTCAATTACTATGGATTATGCTTTGAACTATTCTTTATGGCAATGTCTTTGCTTACTCAGATTCCACACCAATGTTGAGAAATGGAGAGACCGGAGATTGGATTGGAACCTCTCAAGGGCATAAAGGTGCGCTTTGGAGTTGTGGTTTAGATAAACATGCTCTACGCACTGCCTTTGCATTTGCTGATTTTTGTGCGTACGTGGTCAAGTTCTTACATTTTTTTGAATTTAAGAATTTTCATGCATGGACATTAGATCTCTGATTTGGAATTGACGTATTATTGGATCACTTATTTGACATTGATTGGTGATATCTGATTGGCAACCTATGAAACATGGACCCTCCAGGACATGTGACTGACATGCCACGTGGTGTGTCCTATTTCCATGTAATTTGTTAAATTTTCGACACTCGAAAGATACATTAAGAACACTCTTCGGCATTATCCAACATGTCATTTGGCGTGTCCTATATTGTTCATATTCTAATATTCATTATATTTTTAATAAGCGGAATGTATTCTTGACACAAAAAGGACTCCCATTTCATAAATTTTGGAATATAAACTTGAAGAATGTTTATTATTAGAACATTGGGTTAATCTTAAAACGGTTAGTGAAGTTACCTTAAAATCTTAAAACGGTCAGTACTGGAGTTCAAAAGTTGCAGTACTTGTCACTAAAGTATATAACTCTTTTTCAAATGGTCACTCTATTAAGTTCCCAACCTGAAATGCTGACGTGGCACATAATAGATCGTTATTTATTGCATGAAAGTCTTTCTACTTATGTAATTTTCACTTCAGTCCCTATATTTTCAATTATCTTTCAGTTAAGTCCTTTAAAAATTGCATCTTAAGTACTTAATCTTTTACATCTTTCACTTTGGTCTCCAAAATTTCAATTATATTTCAGTTAAGTCCTCTAAAAATTATAACTTGGGTCCTTCAACTTTTTATATCTTTACACTTTGATGTCCCAAATCCTTGATTTTAGTGGCCAAATAAGTGCACTTTTCAATTAAATCCTTGACTTTACACTCGGATTTTCACCTAAACGAACAAAATAATATAATTAAATAATTATACTTATTTTGTGGACGATATCTTGCTATTACAGTTTCTAGCACAATACTAGGCAAATCCTTTAAAAGGGAAGTTGGCTTCAACAGAATCCAAGTATACTTATTTCGAAAAGAACATATAGCTGAACCATTTTAATCTTTTCAAACAAAAATGTTAGTCTTCTATTTTATAAGTGTCAACGTGTGCCCTATATGCATATCGTTACCAGTAAACAATGGCATAGACAGATGGGGACTTCCCATCGGCTTTGTACAGCCATAGCAGGACGAGACAAAGACCGATGCATGATATCACCAGCTGGCAAATTTTAGATGAATTGTCTGTAAAATAAGTGCAATGTGCCTCAAGACTTCCTTTCTTTTCAGGATAAAATTATGAAAATGTTTAATATCATTAAGTTTTACAAAAACAGTCGAGATCTTTTGAATCCTAAAGATATATGTATGATACATGGACAGTCATCCTCTTCTAGCAAATGCATTTACAAGGAATTAAGCATGACCTTGGTTTTCGAACCAAATGCTTGCCATTGCACACTGAAACTATATTGGTTAACTATACAAATGTTTTGATCTTCTCCATTGCTTCTATCACAAGGACAATTGCTATCAATGATAATTAGTTGTTTAATCTTACGTTTTTATGAGATCGTTAAGGAAATAAAATAGAATCATGTTACAAATGTTATTGTAATGTTATTCAGTTTAATGTCACACATATCCAAAAACAAATAAAAATTGTACTAAAGATAACTCTTTAATTTATGTTCATAAGAAATAGATGTAAAATTGGATAATCAAAATTTAATACCACTAACAAAACATTAAGTAACAAAAAACAATTTCTAAGATCTACATTGTAATATCAAAAAAATTGAAATCATCTACTACTACAAAAATTATTTACTAATATTAGATGAAAACATTTACTAATATTAGATCATCTACTTCTACAAAAATTATTTACTAGTATTAGATCATCTACTACTACAAAAATCATTTACTAATGTTAGATCATTTACAACAAAAATCAATCAATCATCCTTGACCTTTCTACGTGTAGGCAATAAAGTGCAATCTCATTCCTAATTCTGGTGCCTCTCAAGCACGGTAAATTCCAATCTTGAAGCGTTAGCGTCCTATCTAAGCCCAATCTCGTCGTTCTTCTTGAGTCGCCTCCTGCTCACGAAGTTGCTCTTCCAATTATTCAACAATACAAAACTGTTAGTTTTCCATTTTTTAAGTGTCAGTATGTGCTCTATAGGCGTATCGACATCAAAAACTATGACCCTTGTTCCCTCTATATTATGGCAAAATTCAGATGGATTGTTTGTAAAGAAAGGTGTAATATGTGTGAACACTTGTTGTCTTCCTATCAAGAGTCTCGAGGAAGTATCAACGTCACTTTGTTTCAACACTTTCTTGATTCTCCAATGATCAGCAAGATCCTCAGCTTGAGCCTAAACTTGTTGAATTATTTCAGCCTCCATTATTATTCGATTCTGGTGTTGAACATATGGAACTATTTCACCCCCCATTATTATTGGATCCTGAGGGCCCATTATCCTTCTTCTAATAATACTTGGACTCCCTAGTCTGAGTTCAAGGTCGAGTGATGTTTGATCTGAGTTGAATTCTTGAACTCGAAAAGATGATGCAACAATATTTGTAGTATTGTTCTCTCTAGAAAAATAATCAACGAATTCAATGGTCTTCCTTTTGCGATTACTAGCCAATATGTTAGTTCTTTTTTCCTTTTTGTTTGAAACGACAATCGTAAAACCGAAAAGCTTGATTGTTTGGGATGGGACATAACATGCACAATGGTTGTTCACGTAAGATGAAGAAGATGGACGGGAGAAGGAGAAAACTCATCCCCGCTTGGAAGATTGACAAGATAAGTATTGGTAATCATATCGAATTAAGTCAAAAATTCAAAGCTTGTTTTCTCGAGAATGAACTCTTTGATCGAAGTTTAGGTGTATATATATATATATATATATATATATATATATATATATATATATATATATATATACATTTAAATTATATACTCTAATTTCAAATGAACGAGAATTTCAAATTTCACAAGGATTAGGTTACATGGGTTTCCTTACAAAACATTATTCAAAGGTTTCCTTATGGAAACTAGCTCGGTTTTAGGAAATTCTATTCATCCTTGAGTTTTGATTCTATTTTACTCAGATTTTGCGGCCAATTCTTTCCATAAAATTAACCCAATAAACGGTCATGTTTTTGGGGCACATTTTTGTTTAAATTAACCCAATGTATTGGATTAGGTGATGAGACTAAAAAGAATAGAATTAGATATGATTGTATTATGGTGAATTATAAGATTGGCCGTCGATAGTAAATTGTCACAATAAGTAACTTATTTTTTTGTAATTTTGATTAATGAAAATATTGTTTACTTAAAACTTATAATTTACTTAAACCTTAATTATTTAGTTATAAGTAAAAAACACTTTCATAAAAGTAACTCTTATATTATTCTCGAAATTAGAATTTATTGAATTTTTACTCTAATTAATAAAAAGATTTTTTAAACCTAAAACTTATTTATTATTTATAAGTAAATTGACGCTAATTAAGTAGACTTATAAGTAAATTTAAATAAAGTAATATAATGTTTAACATGTCTAGGAGGAGAAAAGTTTTAGTAAGATGATCTTATATATTTACGTGGTCAATTCACCACTTACATAACAACACATGATCATTTGTGTCATAACTAATTTTGACTGCACAAGATTTGTTCATAAAATCTATTGAAGCCTTCTTGGATATTAGCATCACCATTCCTTTTGTTATTCCATGTAAAAGAGGACCCAAATACCCCCAAGTCAAACAAGCCACGTTCCAAGAGAACATTCTGAAACTCATAATCTATCTAGTCCTCTAAATTTTTCTGATAATGATGTGAGCTCGTTAAAGTCACCTCCACACGACCACAAAATAGAGATTCTTCTTCGCCATGGAAAGGAGGCATTCGATTTTGATTTTGGATCTAGACTTGCTATTGATGCGTGTTTGTCAAATATATATATATATATATATATATATATAATGATTTAAAACATAAAACTAATCAAAATTTGAAAGTATCTAAAATAAGAATAAGAAATAAAGAAGGGATTGACATAAGTAGCATACTGATGTTAATATGGAGAAATAGAAAGTTAGATGATTCATGAAAAAAATTCTGATAAAATCGAATTGAATTTCTTAAAAGGGTTTTGTAGGATGAAAGAGAAGAAAAGTTTGAGCGTCTAGAAAGAGGTGAAGAACTCAAAATATGACTTTAATAATATCATGATTAAAGATTTATTTTATTCTCTTGAAAAATGGAAAATTCTATTACAAATAGGTAGGGGTGGGCGTCCAAACCACTAAACCGATCCGAACCAATCCGAATCGGGTCGGTTTGGTTCAGTTTTTTACACCTTGGCGGTTTGGTTTGGGTTACTAAGCTAAAAAATAAATTCGGTATGGTTCGAGTTCGGTTTGTGGCAAATAAACCAAACCAACCTGAGGTAAACCGAACCGACTTGAAAGAGCACAAATTAAATTTACTTTAATGTTGAATCGTATTATATTTTGGACTTATTTTTTACCACTTATCAGGTTTTGATTCAAATATATAGGATCATATTTTGAAATGGGAGTTATTTTTATAAATAATATGTCCAAAAACAGGTTGTTTATAACAGGTTATTTTGTAAATAAGAGTTATATTTAAATATTTTGTAAATAACAGGTTGCATGTCCAAAAGAAAATTTGAAATGAGATTTTTTTTTTTTTTTAGAATACAAATACAAGCCCAAACTATTTAAGTCCAAACCGCCTAAACCAACCGAACCGACCGAAGGATTGGTTACCCAACAAGGCGGGTTTGTTCGATTTGAAATAATAGCCAAACTGAAGTGGTCAATTCGATTTCGGGTTGGGCCCAAAACCAAACCAATCCAATCTAATCCATGCCCACTCCTACAAATAGATGTGATTAAGAAAATAATTTAAAATTAAAAAATATTAGTTAACGGTATTTATGAAAAAAATTAATCTGTCCTAATATATTTCAAATTCTAAAAAAAGGAAAGAAAAAAAGAAAAAGAGGAGAGGAGGGGAGGGGAGGGGAGGGGGTTAGAATGCCTAAATTTTCCAACTAAAAACTAGGTTATATATCTAAAGAACCCAAAAAAGGGAGGCTTTTTTTCTTCGTTATCCAATATTGGGCTTTCCTAGCAGGCCCATGAACCATTCGCACTGCACACTGGTGAACTGTAGAGAAGTCACAAAATATCCAATCCACCGTCCACTTGAAGTTTTCCCCATCAGATCTGTCGTCGTTTTCAGTAAACTAAATGGTTTGATAGAGAGAATGGATTAAAAACTAAAATGGAATTTTTTGAAATTTTCGAGATTTACTCCTTCTATTGTGGAAGGGTGCGTTTTGGTCCCTTAAAATTAGAATTTTTTTTTGTTATAATGAGATTGATTACATAATTAATTAAGAATTAATTTTTTTTATAATAACAGTAAACATATAAAACCTTCAATATTTATGAATATATAAAATAAGACGAGTACATTTCAAAATCTTGATGAAAATACGATAGATGACCTAATTATCACTATAATTAAGAGGAAATTACACTCTATACTTGAATTTTTAGAAATAATTATAATATTTCAAACATCGTCATTTAATCTTAAAAATATTGCATATTATTTTATATTTTATACTCTCTCCGTCCCACAAAGATAGACTCATTTCTTTTTTCACACTGATTAAGAAATCTCATTCAATGTAATTAAAATTATAAATTTTTTACACATTTTTTCTATTATACCCCCATTTAATATTAGTCATTTATAAATCTAATAAATTTAAATGCTTGTTTTGAGTTGATAACAATGTCAATTAAATAAGAGTATATTAGAAAAATGAAAAATTTAATACACTCTATAAAAGTAAGTGACCTATAATTGAACAGATAAATAAAGAAAACAAGTCTATCTTTGTGGGACGGATGGAATAATATATTAAAGGGTTGATTACACTAATGGTCCTCATTCTTTTAGGTTTGTAACGATTTCATCTTTATTCTTTTTTTTAACAAATATCATCCTTATTCTTCTATTTATTCTCACAGATGATCCCAAAATCACTATTTTTCACTATTCGACAATTCTATGACAATTTTACCCCTTGACTTAAATAAATTAAAATGATAGAAAAAAATACAATAAAACCATTGCAATTGGGCCTTTAACCTTTTTAAAAGTACAAATAAATCCTAAACAATTTTATTTTATTCAAATAAGTGTTCTTCCCCAACTCAAAATGAATCATCTTTTCCCATTATTCCCCAACTCAAAATATGCCTAATTAAAACCTTACTAGAAAAAAAAAACCCAGTGGACAAAAATCATAGTGAAGGAAAAAGAGTACATAATTCTTTTAATACACCATTAAAGTTGTCTTATTAAAAACATTGCTAGGAAAATTCAATGGAACAAGCTTTAGTTAAGGAAAATAGTACAACGCGTATTTACTCCATCTCATTATAATATCATTTCAGATCTGCACTTCGATCGATTAAGTTCTTAAAAAATTGAACTATATGCTTTAGGCATATTAAATCCTCCAGGGATTTATATGCATATAATATTATTAGTCATGCGAGATGGGTTGGTTATAAAAATATTCATTGTATGCATATATGTCTTGCATTGACAAGCTAACAAGATATCAATTTGTGATTACTTTACATAAGCTTTTGCGAAATTCATAATGCTAAAAGTCGTGCATTACATGTTACGACTTCATTTTCTCATTTTCTTTTCGCATAAGTATACACAATCAGGTGTTCGGACTATAGGTTCAGAAACTTCAAATTTCTCTAGTCAGTTCAATTTACTTGGATTGCATCATTTTATTTGGTCAATTAATTCTTTGACATATTTCTTTCAATATCCTCGCTACCTTTCATAATATGAAAGCGCTTCATTATGTACAAAAATATTGTCAACAACATTTTATTTTTGAATCCATTTCTTTCTCATAATGACATAACTTTAACGATATCTTTTCGTTTTATTATTTCAGCTAGCTGAACCTCTTGTGGAATTTTATAATTAGTTATGTCTATATACTCTCCAATAATATACGCTTCCTCAATAGAACCATCTTTATAATTGACTTTATTTTTAATTTGAGAATTTTTTGAAATCAAATGTCACCACACTCTGGACGTGTCATTAATTTACCAGATATAATATTAATAGATTATCTTTCAAGGACGTTAATATAAATTGAAGCATTTAGAGCTGATATTTGAGATTTGATTTAATTTCTTTGGTCAGTAAATGCATCTGTCAATTGTATAACTTACAAATGAGTTATTTGTCGAACTCCTGGTTCGTATTGTCTTGTGTAAGGATCTAGATAATATAATATGCTACATTTTTAATATAATATGCTACATTTTTATGTATTCTTTTCAGTTACTTATCTCTCTTCTAATGTTGAGAAAATTTTCTTTTCAAAATGACATTCAAAAACCGTGTTATAAAATAACACCCGTTAGGGTTTAAGATATTTTATAATGTTCCAAACTAAACATGTATTCTCAACATTTTTAATGTCCATCTCAGTGCATTATGGTGGATCGATTGTACATATATTGCACTATCAAAAATTATTAGATAACTGATATTATGCTCTAACCATAAGCCAACTATAGCAGGGATAACTTTGATGTTGGTATAATGCGTATAAGTGTTCTACATATAAAATGGTTTTCCTTAGACAAAATGGGAAGCGCTTTGTTCTCAATAGTAATGGTTTAGAATTTAATTGGAGATGTTGAAAATTAATATTGCTAAACCATTTAACATCATCTCAACTAACATTTATTAAAAGTTAAAGATTTAGACTCACTAGCATTGACAAGACACATCACCATCTTGGTTGTATAATCTGAAAATTATGCTCATAATTTAAAAATTGAGTAAGTAATCTTGCAAACTTCAAGTTGCGAATAATAGTATCACACAATCTTGTACTAGATGTATCTATTGGATACAAATAATATCTAGATGGTCAACATGGAGGGTGATAAGGCCCATATATCACCATAAGTAATTTTCAGAAATGCGAGAAATTCAGTCTCAATTTTAGCTAGTGAAGACCTACATGTTTATATACCATGGGAATAAGCATCGCGTAAGAATTCATTATATTGAAAAATCTCATGGTTTTCAATAGTTATTCTCATTAATAATTCGCATCATATTGATCCGTGATGGTTTAACCAGTATTGTCAATCAATAAAATTTCGAAGTATTGAACTTCCATATCAATATAATTTAGCCAGTATATTTTTCACTTATTTAGAGAATAAGTATATGTTCCTTGTCTCACAATAATGGAGAAATGAAGAATAGATAATTGTCTCTCAAGTTTATTATATTTCTTTAAGAATATCAATACTCTAATATTACACAATATTAATATTCTAAAATTGTAAAGTTGTGCTTATTCAAGAGCAACAACATAATATTTTTTCTAAAATATTGATATGTACAAATTTATGTTTTTTTAAAGAGCAATCATATAATGTTCGTTTAATTATGTTGTGCTTCTTCAGGAGCAACAACACAATGCTCTTTTAAAATATTGATATTTATAATGTTATACATCTTCAGGAGTATTAATACAATATTTTTATAAAATAATAGATCTTATAAAATTACGCTCTTTGAGAGCAAGTAATATTCGACTGAAAAATATATATAATGTTGTGCTACTTCATGAACAAAAACATATTATTATTTAAAATATTAAATTATTTAAAGATTTACTCATCATGAGCAAAATCATACTAGATGTTAGATCTTATACAATTATGCTCTTTAAGGGTAAGTATTATTATGCAAGAATATTAATATAATGTTGTGCTTCTTCAGGAGCAACAACAAATAATTTTAAATATATTAAACTTTATAAAAATTTGTTCTTCAGAAACAATAGCTAAATATTAGGTTGTGTTTGATTGACAAATATTTTTCATGCAAAATGAAGATTTTCCGCCTATTTTCCAACTTGTATGTTTGAATGCCCAAAATTTTCCATGAAAAAGGCATTTTCCCACATATTTTCCTTGTTTTGTTTGATTGCAACCTTTTTTTTTTTCCATGGATTTTTTTTTCTCATTTTTTCACTTTTGACCACATTTTCCTTGTTTTTAAGGAAAATATTTTCTTTGTGAGATAGGATAATTTATTTTCCATGGAAAATTTGTTAAACTTTTTCAACCCATAATTTCTTGGCAATTCGTTTCTATGGAATTTATTTTCTTTTCACTCAAATTTTCTACTAGCAATCAAACACAGATCTTATGAATTACGCTCTTATATTTTGCTAGAATATTAAAGTAACGTTGTGCTTTTTCAGAGAGCAACAACAAATTATTTTGAAATATTGAACTGTATAGAAATTTACTCTTTAAGAGTAATAGCATAATATTCTTATAAGATATTATATTTATAAAATTACGCTATTCGGGAGTAATAACTTCATAATAAATCGAACAAATTACGCTCCGGGATTGTACTGAAATATTGATCTAATATAAACTTGTGCTTTTTCATAAAGACCAAGGAAATATTCTTCTGGAATATTATTTTGTATAAATCGATATTTTTCAGAAATACTAACAAAATATTATTTTAAATATTGATATGTAATAATTAATAATATTCAAGCAACAATTGTCTATTACTTATCAATACATAAAAATATATAATCAAATATGATAGAAAAATAGAATACTAACCTTTGTTTATGAACAGAAAATAAAGATTGATTCGTTAACTCAATTGGCTTCATCTCCATATACACAATTTAAACTTTACTTTTGTTCATATAGTTATTTCTCACGAATGAACCGTCGGATCTTAATTATAGCCGTTGGATTTCAATAAAAATGAGTTTTGAAGTTTTCGTCCAAATTTTATGACGATTGGACCATGGAGCATTGAAATATCAACGTTTGATCTTAGCTACGCAGGTTGCCCAAATTCTTCAATCAAATTCAAAATACGTACTATTCACATAGAGATTTCTCAAAACTGCACCGTTGGATCCTAATTATAACCGTTGGATTTTAAGAACAATGCGTTTTGAAGTTAGTATCCAAATTTCACAATGATCGGAATATGAAGTGTTGAGATATCAATATTTGATCATAACTGCGCAGGCTACCCAACTTCTGCGAATTTTTAAACTAGCTTTCGAATTTTTTCTCTATTTTGGATGAGCTCCATCATGCTGGTAACGTGTTATGAAACTAAAAAAGTATAGAAAAAAATAGAAGAGAAAATGGAGAATTAAAACTCAAGTCTGTAAATTTATTATAACAATAACTCTTATTTATAGGGTTACAATAAAAGTTACAACTTGACTAGAATACACCCTTCTGGAGTAAATAGATAACTACATAAACATCTAGATAAAACTAAATAGTCATTCGCCATTATCTATAATTTTACAACAAATCATATTTTGTGAAATTGTTTTCTCATTTTAAAAAATTGAAACAAAATGTGATCTAAAATAATTAGTTTAAACAAGAACTAAAAATAAACCAAATCTTCAAACCTCTTATGCCTACTTTATTTCATTTTTTTCTTTTATGACAACAATACTTTAATTTTTTGAACTTACTATAATATAAATGTTAAATGTATAAAAAAAAAATTAAAAATTTGAGAAAATTCTACTAAATCAAACTATATAAAATATTTAATAGCTTTATGTAAGTAATTTCAGTTAACTCATCATTTTTGGTAGTTTGAAAATGAATGAATCAGATTGGCTTCCATCTAAACAATCTAGTTTTTTTTTTAATAACATGAGAAGAGAAAAAAATCATTGCAATTGATAGAAATAGCAGACCTACTAAAGTACAATAATAGAGAAAAAATTGAAAGTTGTCGTAAAATTGGTATATCCATTTAGTATTTGTTTGTGTTATTATTAATTTTTCATAAAAAAATCTTATAATAATTATAAATAAGAAATTATTATTAATTAATTAAATGTAAAATTTGTAGTATAGAAAAAAAGTCTCTATATACCTAAGTTAACATACGAAATGACCAACAAGATTCGTATTGTTAAAGTTTAGTGATCTTTTTGCGTGCAAAGTATATAAAAAAGGTTGAGCCCCAACTTTGAGGGCTCCCACCGACTTTGTCATAGGCCCTTGGTGGAAGAGGTAAATCGCAGGATGTGCTCAGGAAGTCGTGGTGGAGAGAGCTTATGGATAAGGCGCAGGCTGTAACCATATGGTAACTCCTCCGCCATGATGACGACACACAAATCCAATATTTCAGGATTCGAATCCTGCACCCTGCCGTGCTGAGCCCTATCCACCCTCCCCTTTGCCACTGGAGATATGCCCTGGGGGCTGCGTGCAAAGTATATAGTTTAGGGATGAGGAGGATCAACCATATTTTTTAAATGTTGAGTTGATAAATTAACAGGCACGTAAACAACTTTGTTTGTTAACTTATTATTTTTATTAGTTGGAATGGTAGAGACAGACGAAGGGACTAACGGAGTTTGCGATATTTAATTGAAAGATTAACGAAGTATGATTTAAAATTTAAAAACTTCATTGGTACTATGAAAATCATTCAAATTTTTTTATCTATTTTAAATAAAATATGAAAATTGCAAACCGTCAAAAACAAAGCAAGAACCAACCGAATCAACCGTGAACCATCCAGTTTCACCAAATATTTTTATTTATTTTTTTAATTACCACTTCGAAGTCAATTCGATCTTTTTACGTTCAACCGACTTTTAAAAGTTAAAATTAAAGCATTCATGAAAAAATTCAATAAGCCATTTGTCTTTAAAATGCTTTTAATAAAGTGTAGGCCCATTCATCCTGTGATAGTGTGAGGTGTACAGATAAAGAGGCTGTGGGTCCCACCGAGTAGCTGTCCTTACCCTGAACCTTCTCTGATTCTGGTGGTAATAACAAACTACACGTGTGAGCATCTCACGCTTCCACAAAAGTCCATACCCATAAATAGCATCTTTCGAATTGGTGCAGTTTCTTGCAATCCTAACATTTGAAATTATTTTTTAAGTATTTATTAGAAATAATCTCTAATTTATTTATATTGTCCATGTTAATGTGACATTATATAATTATTAAAAATAATGCGTGTAAAATTATGAACTATCAATTATATAATGCTACATCAGCATGAATAATATAAGTATATAACATAAGTAGGTAGGAAATCATTTTCATGTAAATTATACATTTTATTAAATATGTAGATAATAAATTAATAATAAATTGTGTATTCTATAAAATATATAAATAAAAAAAATATTTAATTATTTTAATCAACTTAAATTATAATTTAATTTTTGACAAATAATAATATTGTATGTCTACATTTTCATTGCCAGAATGGAATAAATTTGTGTAACATTGGTTTTTTGGGATGCCAAGTGTCATTTTTGTCACTTATTTATGAGCTTTTTATTGAGTTCAATCAATGCAGAGTTTGTTTGGTATATGAACAAATATTAAAAATAATAGATAAATTTTATCTTATCCTATTTGAACGAAAATAATAACTAAATAAATTTTTATCTTTATAACAATTTAGACTTGATTTGGTATTACTGTGCTTTTAAGATAATCGAACACAACACTTTTGCGAAAAGAATTAGATGTTGGAAGAATCGGATAAGTGTTTGGTAAACTCTTATTTCAAAATTACTGTATGTTTCAAAAGCAACATTTAAGCATTTGGTAAACAAAAGTGATTTATTGCTGTAACGGTATTAAATTACTAAAAAGGACATTGATTATAATAATGTTATTTTGTATTATTATTATTATTATCACGAGTGGTAAAAAAATTTTCCTAGTTAAATATTTTTTAACAAGACAATGCATTCATTATTATTATTTTAAAATAAAAATAATAAAAACCTAATAAATTTCAAATTTTATAAAAATTACAAAATAAAAATATAGTCATATAGTGTAAAAATTAATTAAATTAATATTATTTTTTATGTATCCAACTTGCATCAATTCGGTTTCTCAAATGGGTATTAAAAAGAATTAATTTAATTAAATAGGAATAAAACGAGTATTTTAATAATATATAAATAAAAAAGCTAAAAGCAGAATCAAAAAATGCCATTTTACTACTTCTCAAAATCTACTGCCATGTGAGTCAAATTATTTTATAATCACTTTTAAAAAATTTGTCAAACGCCTAAATCAACTTCTGATTGTTTGAGAATCGGAAGTTGAACTCTAAAATCAATCCCAAACGGGGCATTAATCCAAAAATAAAGATAAATTTTATATTAAAAAAGAAGAAGACAAATTTTTTTATCTGCATAATGATTTATTCATTTTTAAAAAAAGAAACGTACTATTTATAATATAAAAAAATATACTTTTGAACATCTATAATCTAGAATAATTGATGTCACCGCCCGCCGTCTAGGGATGGAAAAATATCATCACTCCACCCTGTTAGTAATTGGAGTGGGAACGGGAATCATGGTCTATGCTCCAAAATTTTCAAACCCGTCTCGAATTTTCTTTTTATTTTATTTTATATTTATATTTTTAAATTTAAATCGTTTTTAAAATTAAAAATAATATTAAAAATTAATTAATTAATTAAACGGTAGTAAATGAAGATTTTTTAATCCCCATCTTGTATTTCAAAAATCAACGATAGGACGAAGATAGTAATAGTCACTTTGTTTCGTTGCCATCTCTCTGCTATCTTCTATCGTCATGCATTGCTTTCGCTCTTGCCCATTTTTTTTTTCTTCTTTTAGTTTATTTATTTATTTATTTATTTTGTTTAATTAAGAATAATATTATAATTTTTTTTTCATTTCAAAAAACGGATTTTTTCATTTTTGTACTTAGCTAAATCAAATAATATAATAATAAATAATTTTATCCACAAACTAAACGGGTTCTTATAGACAAAATTTCTCGTCTTACAACGTTTAATTTGACTCTACCTTAAGAGGAATATTATCTGCATTGACTTTTAAGTTTTGTGCCGTTTCAAAGTACATAAATAACACTTTTCATTTCGAAATCACATCGAAGGCAAATGTTTTCTAGGTTGATGCATAGACACGTAAATTAAAGATGATAATTATGAAGAACTAACCTTTTTTTTTTCTAGACGTTGTATCATTCGAATTATATGACCTTTCTCTTTATTGATTTACCTGTTGTGCAAATTTTTTGTAACTATTGTTACAATAAATTTGTGAATAAGTTTATAATTAACAATTTATTTATAATCAAAATTTGATTATAAATCATCATTTTGGGTCGAAGATCACGCCAATAAAGTGGTGTTCTCTTTGCGTTTGTATTTTGTGTTGTGAAATCATTTTGTGTTTTGTATTTTGAGTATTTGTTTTGAGATTTTTGAAAATGCGTTCTTTTTAGAATTTCGAAAATTGTTTCTAAAAATAGAAAACTCAAAAATGCGTTTCTTTTCAAATTTTTAGAAATTTGAACTTACTTGAAATTAAAAACAATTAAATATAATTATTGTTGGAATTAAAAACAATTAAAAACTTGAAATTATTTGGAAATAAAAATAATTATTCATTAAAAATAATTAAAATTAATTATTTTTGAAATTAAAAATAATTAAAAATATTATTAAAAATAATTAAAAATATTTAAAAATAATTATTGTTGAAATTAAAAATATTTAAAAATAATTAAAAATATTTAAAAATATTTAAAAATAATTATTGTTGGAATTAAAAATATTTAAAAACAATTAAAAACTTGGAATTATTTGAAATTACAAATAATTATTAATTAAAAACAATTATATTTGGAATTAAAAACAATTTAAAACAATTAAATTCATTCAAAGCTATTACAAAGGAGCCGCGCTGCTGAGGACTCAGACTCCTGACCTCTATTTGACAAGGAGTGCATGCTGATCGCTTTGGCAATGAGCTACGTTTTGTAAAAAAAACGCGAAAAATGATAAAATTATCATTATTTTGTTCAACCTAAAATTAAAAAAAAAAAAAAAAAAAAAATGCCAGATGTTAGACTTGAAACGCAGACCTCATCAACAAAACACGTGTTTTCAACCATTTTGGAAAACACTCAAATTTTGTACACAAAACACGAAAATAATGAATCATTTTCCATTTCATTTGAATTTTTTTGGATGTTTTGAAAAATGCATTTTTAAAAATGGCAAAGAAAATGTATTTTCACTATTTTAAAAATTCAAAACAAAAAATAGATTGAACACACCCTAAATTTTTATGCAACAATTAGCATGTACATAGTGCTAGTAGCAATTTTTCTTAACTAAGTTGTTGTCGCTGTTTTTAATCTTTAATCCATTTTGCACTTTTATTTTTAATTTTTTTTAATATTTCTATTCTCAACTTTTAATGAAATAGCAAAACGATGGTCATCAATTTATAAAAGTTTAATGACAAAGGTTAAAAAAATAAAAGGGTGAAAGAAGATAGAAATCGGAGACAACCACAATTTATTCTCTCACATATATAGTCGCACGTGTCCCAGTGGAGCACGACATCATTTGAAATTGGAGACAACTGTAGTGGATCTCCTCGCCAGGAAGTAAGACTCGTGCACAAGCCTCATTTCAGTACGATGCTAATTTGCGCCTCTCTCTCTCTCTCTCTCTCTCTCTCTCTCTCTCCTGTAGTTTGTTTCCCTCCATTGCAATCCCTTACCGCACCTTCAAGTCTCTCTCTCTCTCTGTCTCTCTGTACATACTCTTATCATCATATTAATACATTATAAATGTATGTGAAGATCCTGTTGAGGTCAGATGTGCTGAGGAAATGAAGCATGGCGCTCTCTGCCTCTTTCGCACCCAATCAACTTTCTCAGGTTCTTTATCTCTCTAATATACGAGTGTTCGTGTGCGCCGCACGAGTATTTTAGTTTTTTTTTTTTTGTTATTCATAATTTTCGCTGCTTCAATTTGTGGTCTATATAATCATGAAATGTTTTTGGGGTATGTTTCCGTATTTCATTATTTTTTTGCCTACAAATTTTTTATTAGTAACTGAAATTTTAGTTATATTGATGTTCAATGCTTTCATCTTTGAAGATAATTGTTTTTGAAAATGCATAATCACAATTCTTTGATTAATTTGGGCTGCAAACTAATAAACAGTGAATAAATATTCCGAAAGATGCAGTTTTTTCTAGTATCTACACAACAATTAAACCCTGGTAAAGGGGCATAATTGTTTAGGTATTGGCTGAATTATTATTTTCCACATGTTTGCCTTGTTAGTTAGCTATTAGGGAAAAATAGTTATCTCCCTTTTCATGTTTCTAACTCGTGTATTACTCTTATGTATGAAACTTTTGTAAATACATAAATATATCTTTATAGAGTTGGACATGTATAAATTTTGATTAATAATCTTGTGGACTGATCAGAGGTCTTGAGTTCAGCTCTGTTCGATGTTTTCTGGAATCTATTTTGTCCATGAATTTGATTTACAAAATTTTATGATGCACTGTTTAATTTGGATTCAAACCTAATTTTTACAAGGACAAAACTAAAGAAAGATTCTTGTCTGTTACATCAAATAGATAGCTAAAGAGTTGTACAACTTGTGACTGTCAATTGTTTTTAGCAGATGTGCTATTCTGGGCTCAAATTTAATGAGAAGAGATTAGTGTTTTTGACGGGGCGCAAAAGAAAGGGTCGAAGTCGATGCTTGTGGATTGTCAAGTCAGTCTTGGATAACAGGAGCTCTTCAAGTATTAGTGACAATGGGGCAACTGAACCTGCTAGGATTCTTCTGGAGAGGTTGTTTGCGCAAACACAGAAACTGGAGGAACAGATAGGCATAGATCCTCATTCGCCTCTAGTTTCTGAGCTAGGTTTGAATCTTGGTATGCTGGAATCAGATCTTCAGGTTGCACTGGTGGCCTTGAAGAAGAAAGAAGAAGATTTACAAGATACAGAAAGGAAGGTCTTGTTGGAGTACGATGAAATAAATCGTGCAAAAGAGGACTTAGAGCGGCGTGAGGAAGGAATAGAAGCGGCTAGATTGAAGCAGGAAAGGCTAGAAGAAGAGTTAAAGCAAGCTAATATAAACTTAGCTTCGCAAGCTATGGAAATTGGTGATCTTAAGCTTCATCTCAAGGAGAGGGATCAGGAGATTTCAGCTGCTCGATCTGCACTATCTTTGAAAGAAGAGGAAATTGTAAAAATGCAAAATGATGTGGTGAAGAAGAGTGAGGAAGCTGCTGATGCTGAATCAGAACTCAGATCCAAGGCCCAGCTCCTGGATGAAGCAAATGAAATTGTGAAAAAACAAGAATTTGAACTCCAAGAACTTCGGAGAGCAATTCAAAAGAAAGAGGAAGAGCTAGAAGTTTCCACAAGTATTCAGAAAACTGAAGCAGAGAAATTGAAAATTGCCGAGGCCAATTTGGAGAAGCAAGCAATGGATTGGCTAGTGGCACAGGAAGAATTGAAGAAGCTTGCAGAGGAAACGTCTAAGCATTTTGGGGAAGCGAATGAAACTATGGAGGAGTTTGGAAGAGTTAAGAAGCTTCTTGCAGATGTGAGGTTGGAGTTAGTTTCGTCTCAGAAAGCTTTGGCCTCCTCTAGACAGGAAACGGCAGATCGGGAACAGCTACTAGAAAAGAAGCTTCTTGATCTCGAAGAGCAGAGGAGGAGTGTTATGTCCTATATGGTGAGTCTGAAAGATGCGAAAATTGAAGTGGAGAGTGAGAGAGTAAAACTTAGGGTTGCTGAAGCTCGAAACAAGGAGCTCGAAAGGGATTTATCCATGGAGAAAGAGCTTGTTGGAGAGTTACAAAAGAAATTAGATATAGAGAGATCTTCCTTGCAACAAGCAATTCAGGAAATGTCAGCTCTCCAGGAGGAGCTAGACCGTAAGAGTGTTGAATTTCTAGAGAAACAACGTCTTCTTCAGGTCAAAGAGTCGGAATTGGTGGAAGCTAGACTGGAGATCCAGCATTTGAAGTCTGAGATAACTTCCCTTCAGCTTATTTTGGAAGAAAAAGATCTGGAACTCTCAAGTGCAAGGAAGATGCTGGAGGAAGTAACCTGGGAGATAGTTGAGCTGAGGGGGATTATGAATAGTAGAGAAAATCAGCTTATTCAAGCGATATCCACGCTGGAGGAAAAGGATGAACATGTTCAGGCAATGCAACATGAACTAAATGATACAAAACATAAATTCTCTGAAGCTGAAACAGTGTTGGAACGGATTGTAGAGGTGACTAACGAAGTGGTTCTGTCAGTAAAGAATGAAAATTATGATGCTTTGAGCGCACATGATTATACCAATCACCAAATGTCACAAGAGAAATCAGCTGATAATTTTAAGTGGCAGAAGAAACAGCTGGATACTGAACTTAAGTTTACACGAGAAAGTTTGAGAACGAAGGAAATGGAAGTTCTTGCAGCACAAAGGGCCCTTACCATTAAGGACGAGGAGCTAAAGATGGTTCTTGGAAAATTGGATGCCAGAGAGCAGGAACTTACAAAACTGAAGGATGAAATGATCAGAGATCGTGATGATCTGAAACAGCTTTATGCTTTGGCACAGGAAAAAATGGGTGAAAAGACTGTTGGGGACCTAGCAATTGAGAAACTCCAATTGGAGGCAGCACAACTGGAGGTTGAAGCTGCAACTGGTGCGCTTTATAAACTCACAGAAATGAGTCGGGAGCTTCTACATAAATCTAGTTTGAGCATTGATGTTGATTATGATACCGAGTTTTTTGAGCACAATGGTTCCGACACTAAGATGAATATGATCAATGGCCGTGATTGTCCTGGTGAAATTAAAACAGAAGTTGCTCGACTTTTGTCTTTGACCGCTCAGCTTGTTGATGATGCTGGTGTCATTGGTAGCATGAGCTAATAGAGGAGGTAATGATTAATTTGTTGACCAGACAGTAATTGTATTTACACCAGTTGTTTCTGTAGGTTGGGTATATTTGTCCAGCATGATTGTAGTTTGTTTGAATGTAGCCTTGTTGGTTGTATCATATTTGATTGCGTTGTGGACATGAGAGTTCAACAAGTAATTTACTCTTTCCTTTTTCGGTATGTTTGGTTCTACCAGAACTTGATTCGGGTTATTTTAATTGGATTACTGGGATTTCAAGAAGCTTTTGTGTATGTACGAAATGGGGGTAATCTCATTCTCTTTTTCTTTTGGCTCTTGATACTCTTGGTCGCAAAATAGTGTCTCCAAAATTCGACCCTCACCTTTATAACCAGCTTACGAGTGTGTCTTGGTACGAGTGATCACTCAGCCAAAAAAGAGAGAATGAAAGTCTTATGTATTCACAACAACTAAAGTCCAAACAAAAATGCAGACGTTTTCGTGATGGAGTAGTCTGTCAATTGTTGTCGACTCTCATTCTCCTTGTTACTTCACTAACACCACACACTCACAAGCTCATTTATGAGTGGTGAGACTTTCAGTCCCAATGGCATATCCATAACAAATAGCGAGTGATACCCTAACACAACAATGTCAATGGTTTTGTTGGGACCCTATCTGTTATAGGTATTCTCATTTTCAGTTTTCGTTTGTGTGGTACCGTAAGCAGTAAGAAGCTCATTGTAAGAGTGACTAGAGTTCGACCACTGAGGACATCAGCTTGGAGAATGCAAGCATCCAAGGCCAAAAAAGATGAACTAGAGCACTCTAACAAATATCGTCCAAAGCAATATGTCATTTATGCGTTGGACTCCTCGGGGTGGGGATGGCGGTGGTGAGTGGCGGCAGTGAGTTTCAAAGCCAACATCTTGCTCTGAGTGATGACTTTTTCACTTAAATCATAGTGCAGGTTTCCCTTGAAATAATAACATGGGGAAATAATATTCAACATAACAAACATACACAATATCACTGAACATAAATGTATGTTATATGCACAAGATCATTGAACATACATGTTATATACACAGTACTTTTGTGAACAACCATCTATTTACAATGACAGTGATACTGGAGAAAGAGCGCGCCAGATTTTGACACGGATTTTAACCAAATTTACAGCTTTCAATGACAGGCCAAGTTTTAGAATCATGTCAACTCAGTTTCTGCAATACCTTATCTGAAAATGTTTGTAACTTTTGGAGGACGCCATGCTGTGTTCTCACCAGTTTGGCCATCGACATATTGACCATCATTTTGTATGACAGGATTACCTCCCTTCTTCACCTTTGACCTCTTCAATTTCTTCCCAACACGAAGCCCTAGTTTCATGGCAGTAAACAGACCCAATGCTATTAGTAATGGCCTGACTGCCCAGTGAAAATCCTCGAGATGTTGATATTTCCTCACCACACCCCGACAGGTGTCGAATGACACAAGTTCAACTTCAGCTGGATCAGCCAAGAAGCTTTTGTTTTCATCACTGAGCGTCAATCTACCCGGGAACTCGACCACAAGGCAGCCATTTGGAAGAATCTGACAAATTCTACCCGCTGCCCATTCACCGCATCTTTTCCACGGCCATTCAAAACGAGGGCTGAAAACATTTGATCTTGGCCTTACGAACTGCCCTACACAGTAAGGTTTTGCCATCTCGAGTTCCGAGTAACTGCCCTTCCAAAGGGTTTCTAGTCCTATAAATCCAATGGCAACATTTCCATCACGGTCGATGGAGTGAAGAATACCCACAGGTGAATGCTTCTTGTCTTCTTTGTTCAAGAGCACCCAATCTCCTGCAGCCAATCCAAATGTGACACGTTCTAATGTAGAAGCATGAACTCTTATTGGGTCATGAAGTCCACGCATCCTCACCAAAACAAGTCCATCTCGATCTGTATCATGTTCTAAACCAACTACACTGCCCTCCGGAATGTCCATGTTTTCAGGTTTGCACGAGTTTGGTGACTTTCTAGATCGTACCATGTCACCCACTTGCAGATGATCCTTCGCAAGGAACCACTCGGTATAATTACTACCGCTTGGTTTTTCTCTTATAATTCTACTTCCAAGACCTGTCCAGCCTCCATCCTGGTAAACTGCATTTTGTGAACTGCAAATTGGTAACAATACGAGTTAGCTTAAGAATACATGCACAAGCCACTTGAAGCCTGAAGAATACAGTGACAGGATGTCTAGTAGCAGCACATATCTGGAAAATAGTGCAGAACCAATAAGGGGTTGGTTCGATGGTCAAGATTCTTGTGGTAAGCTTAGAGGTTCTGAAATCAGCAAATCATCTTTTACTAAAAAATGGATTCAATCAGAACACAAATAACCCCATAATTTACGTGTACTTGCATTAATCAGGTAAGAAATTGACGTGAAGATATCAAAACAATGAGTTTTCCTGGCATAGCTGCATTTGTAAATTTTGTTCGTAAATACTTTGGTATTTTCTTGCCCTTGATAAGTTCAACACATTATAAGTATTTGATCCATTGGAAATGTATTTTTTTCTCTGCAAAGATTTGCCTTCCATTTCCATTCTAATGACCAGTTAAATGATCAAACTGTGAACTAAATGAACGGCAACCTACAAATTCCTCCACAATAGTTCTTTTTTTCTTTTTCTTTTCTAAATGAAAGTTAAAAACGAAGAAGGAAAAAAAATACCTTTTAAATGCATGTAATATGTCTGCCATCATAGGGCGACTCATAAAGTCATACTCAAAACAGCCAATAATGACATTCTCAACAGCAGGAGGGAGTCCACTGGGAATATGTGGTTTTTCTTGCTTCTTTACGACCAATTTGCATATCTCATCAATTGATTTACCACTCCAAGGCTGAACGCCAGTCAACATCTCGACTATGCTGCAACCAAACCCCCATGAATCAGTCTCCAAGGATAGAGGTCCAATAACTTCGGGTCGCCATTGTTCTGGAGCCATGTAGTTAGGAGTACCAAGTCTCCGAATCATATCTGTACTTGGCAGAGAAACGCCAAGCAACACATACGGAATTCCTATGTCTCCAAGAATCACCCGGTCATTTTCATTCAGAAGGAAATTAAAAGGCTTAAGATTGAGAATAAGGATCTCCTTGGAGTGTAGGTCCATTACTCCTTGAGCCAGATCTGCTCCATACCTGTGAACACAACAACAGCATGAAGATTACGAGCTTTTTATGCAATAAAAATTTTAACTAGAGAAATTACTTAACGATGTGTTTCTCAGACACATTAAGCAAAAAGTCACCTCAAAACATCACTCAAAGAAAGCTTTCCCCCTTTGAGGCGAGCCATTTTGTCCCCAACTGAGCCCTCATAAAATTTCATAACAATGCATATCTAGAAGGAAATATAGAGCATTCAGAATAAGGGTTGCCAGAATTTGTTTATTTTACATAAGTGGAAAGATATCCAGATTCTCAGAATCGTAAAAAAAATTCAAACAATACACTCACTTTCTTACTTATAACGGAAAGACCATGCAGCCAGCAGACGTTGTCTAAACCCCGACATTTAGAAAGTAAATCATCCAACTTTACCAAGATATCTTTAATGCCATCTTCTTTAATGGAATGCAACATTTTAACAGCCACTTCGTGATACTCTTCATAGTCTTGCGTTGAACGGTGATGTGTTGCCAGCCAAACATCACCCAGAGGCCCTCTTCCAATCCTGTGCTTGAGTTTAATTGTTGCTGGGTCGATCCAAGGATGGATCTGGTTAGAAGACACTACAGCAGTACCACAACTGTCACCAGAATCTCTCTCAACAAGTTCAAAGTCAGAAATAGACATTGGTCGATTGGCAATAACTTGTCCAGCCATTTTTCCTGAAGTTCCCACAACATAAGCATTAAGGAATATTGAACACCACGGAACGAATAGAAAAGAAAATGCACTATTGGAGAATTAAACTGCGTACTAATCATGAGAATGATATATGAAGGCAATATTAGCAAAATGGCAAACATACTACGTTACATCAATAATTACAAATTTGACAATTACTAGTACCACGGGACAAAAACTCAGATGAAATCATGAAAGTATATTCAACAGGTATGAACTTCCCTAATGATGCTAGAACAAACAAAAGAACATAGACTTCACTGACGATGCATTAAATTAAGATATGTTTCAGAAAACTGAGTTACTGAAGAGAAAATTGTATGTGGCCCAACTAAAATAGTATTGCTCTCGCCAGAATTTGTGTACAAAACCACAAGAGATATATCATTTTCACTTCTTGAGAGTTGAAAAACAGTAGATTTCACATCTTCAACAACTCAGTCTTCAGCTCAAACTGCAATTGCTTTTGATGAATATTAATAATTAGAGAAAATATATGAGAAATATAGAAGCATCCATGATCATCTGAAAATATAACAATCAAAATAAAATTTTTAATTAGTATAATTTAAAATATTTAACCCGCTCACTACTCAATTCACCTTTTGACGCACGCACAAGCACACACAGTACTCACTGAATTTCCAAAATTGAAATTTCTTTCAATTCCCTCAAAGAAAACATAAAAATCAATTCCAACCTGAGTCGTTTTTTTCCCTGTTCACAAAATCAAATTTTGTGCAGGAATAAATGATAACAATAAAGAATAAATCGCATGATTTTAATTTCCATTTACAAGAGAAAACACAGTACAGCACAGGAATTAAAAAAAAACACAAAAAATAATCAAATACTAAAGCAAATAGAATTATGAGACTTACACTTACAGATAGTATGGTAGAGAAAGAGCTAAAATTGTAATCAACTATATATTTTCGACGAATTACGTGATGAGTGGAAATTAAAAGAAAGAACTGTGGATAAATAAAACAAATTATATGCTTTTATGGTCTAAAAAAATGAAGAATTAATTGTGAAAACGAAATTAAAGATTGATAACAAAGTGATATATAGAGAGAGAGAAAGTAAACTATAGAAGTGAGGGTGAGGAGTCATCTTTTACCCTCTGTTTTTTATTGAGTAAATTCAACCAATGGCCACCAAACTTTAACTTAGTTACTACTTAACCACCCAACTTTGAAAAGTATCTCAATGGCCACTCTTCTTTCTATTATCTTACCCATCAATTCACTGAATGTTTAAAAATATATAATTATTAGTTAAACATCCTACATGGCAAATAAAAATATGATGTGACAAGTAAAAATATGACGTGGCGTATTGAGATTATTAATTCTGACCAAATAATTAAAAACACAAGCCAAACACACCCTACGTGTTATGAAATGAATTATTTTAGGGTGTGTTTTGCTTGTGTTTTTAATTATTCGGTCGAATTAATGATTTCAACACGCCACATCATATTTTTTACTTGCTACATCAAATTTTCATTTGCCACATCATATTTTTATTTGCCGTGTGGATGTTCAACTAATAATTATACATTTTAAACATTGGGTGGATGATGGCAAGATAATAGAAAAAAGTGGCCGGTCGAGATACCTTTTCAAAGTTGGATGGTAAGTAAGAACCAGGTTAAAGTTTGGTGGCCATTGGTTAAATTTACTCTTTTTTATTGGAAGAATTTTTCAGCAAATAAGAAGGATAATTTCACTATTGGTCCTCAACCTATTATTAAAGTCGTAATTTGGTACTATCCTTTAAAAAATAGAAAATTGATCCCTAATATTTTATGGTTGTACAATTACGAGCTAATTAATGATGGATTGGAGACCATCCAATCTATTAAGTTGTCGCGTGTTCCTTGCATGTCTAATTTTTATGAAGTTTAGATTTTTCTTTCCAACTTTGTGTTGTTCAAGAATTTGAAAGGCATTTCCACGAGGGAGGTATAACAATTTAATGAAGATTCAATGTCCGTTTGATTTAGTCAAAAACCAAATTTTCAGTAATTTTGACAAAATTTGATGAAATGTGTGGATGAAAAGTTGTGGATTTATTAAATATGTGATTAAAATTATTGACTTTGACTTTAGTATTTTCACAAAATTTTAATTAAAATTAAACAAACTTTTAAATTATTTATGTCATTGAAAATTGATTTTGTAATTATAATTAAAAGTTGAGAGCTAATTTGCTCATTTTTAAAAGTTGAGTACGAGCTTGGTAATGGAAAAATGGGATAGAGACCAACATGCAAGTTCCCTAATAATAAAGTCAATTCTTATCAAATAGACCATTTTGTCCCTGCCCCAACTATTCCAATGAAAGTCAAAAATATTTGAGTAATGTCATCTATCAAATTTGCTAATAATCCGTAATTTATATTAATCCGTAATTTATATGACAATTAAGTAGCATTAATTAATATATTATTTTAAATATAAAAATATAAATTTCATTCAAAATAATATATCAATTAATACTATTTAAACGACCAATCATCATTAATTGTAATAAATTATGATACTAAACACTCGATTTGTTAGCTATTACCACGCACAACATAGAAAACTGTCTAACTAGTTTATTTTATTTTATTTTTGTAGAAATTTTTTTTTATCTCTCACCAAAAAGTTTATTAAATATGGCTATTCACTAATGTAAAATAATTTTAATATTTTTTTTATTAAAATATCTTTTAAGTATATAAATAGATTCAAAATTGAGTCAACTCTGTTAACTTTGTCTAGTTTTGGTGATAATGAATGTTTTGATTCGTGCAAAAAGTAAGAAAAAGTGTTCAAACGCATGTTTAATAGTGCTAAAATTATTAGTTGTTGATGAATGTATAGATAAAAAGTGGATTGTAAATTATATGTTCTATGAAATGTGTAGATAAAAATATTTTTAACCATTTTTACAGTTGAAATTATAATTTAAGGAACCCCAAACATGTGCTAAATGGACTAGAAATTCTCGTCAAATTTATTTAGTTTTAACTTTTAAGCACAACTACTATATTGTTGTTAGGCCCCGTTTCATGTGAGAGTAGATATGGATAAACAACAAAAAGATAGTTTGCTTTTAGCTTATTAAATTATCTATAATCAAAATATTACTTGTAATCCTAACTAATTAAATTTATTTATTTTCTACAATATGGACTATATTTTTATTTTGTAATTTTATAAATTTTGAGATTTAATATTAATATTTTATTTTATTTTAAAATAACTACAATAAATACATTATCTTAGAAAAATATTTGATAATATTAAATATTATTATATAAATAAAATTATTTTACAATACTATAATATAACAATAATACAAACGAACATTATTATAATAAATGTCCATTAGTAGTTGTATATTGATATATTAATAAATCACTATTGTTTATCAAACACTAAAATACCGATTTTGAAATATACAATAATTCTAAAACAAAAGTCTACAAAACACTTAACTGATTCTTCTCGCAATTAATTATTTCTTCAGCATAACAAAAGTTGATTTTTTTAAAATCACAACAATATCAAACTAAACCTTAATCATTTGTGTCTAGATCAAATTATTTACATCATGCCACGATAGGCATGGTATTATTTCATTTAGAAAAGAGTTAATTACATTAATGATCTCCATTCTTTCAAGTTTGTATTTATCTTCATTCAATTTTTTTAGTAGATATCATCCTCATCATTTCATTTATTCGCACAGATGGTCTCCAAATGACTATTTTGACAATTCTTTGACAAATTTTCCATTGACTTAAATAAATTCAAACGAAAGAAAAAAAAAATACAATAGAAAAATTATAATTAGACCCATAACCTTTTCAAAAGTACAAATAAATTCTAATTTTTTTTTTTTATTTTTTACATCTTCCCCACATCAACATCCACATCCACATCCACACCATCTTTCCAAGTTGAAATAAATTTAGGATGTAATTTACTATAATAAATTCCAACAATTTATTTGGAGTCCTTGGAAAGCTGGAATCCAGAATTCTATCCATGAAATTCATCAGCCCAGATGAAGTAGCAGTCGTTGACTTCTCATATATATAACGATCCAAATCTTCAACAACAATCAACAATTTAGATGTAGTCTGCAACAGAATAATGTTAAGATGGGAATCTTCTGAAACGTGTGATAAATTTACGTTGTAAGCATCGCACGAAAGGAAATTCGCCATTGCTGTAATGAAACTAGATTTTCCAGTGTTGGACGAGCCATAAAGGAGATAGCTGTGCTTCCACGCACGACCGAGTTTGTGATAATATAGCTTGGACTTAATGAATGTTTCAGATTGAATTTCACTTTTTTATCAAATCTGTTTTGAGAGCAATCAAGTCGAAATTCGCCTGTTATCCTTTTTCTTGATCTTCAGTCCTCTGAATGTTGAAGATGTGAATTTTTTTTAGAGGAGGTGATGGTTGTGGTGTTAACGAAGTTGTCATTAGTAGTAGTAGATGAGGAGATTAGAGAGGAAATGGTGAATTTGGAGCGAGTAGTATTTGGATCTGCATTTACATCGCAATGCAACAACACGGTGGTGGTTCTTGCTTTTGGTTTCTTGTATCTAATGTGTTATACTATTCTTGACTTGTCTCAACCAACCAATGCAAGCGGGGTGGGGTCGGGTCGGGTGGGGGGTGGGGGTGGGTTGGATGATGAAGTGGGGTTTGTTTTTTTATTTTTTATTTTTTTAATTATTTTGAATAATATAAAAGATTTTAGGATTTATTTGTACTTTTGAAAAGGTTAGGGGTTCAATTGTAATTTTTTTTATTATATTTTATTTTTTCTATCATTTGAATTTATTTAAGTCAATGGCAAAATTGTCAAAGAATTATCAAAATAGTCATTTGAGGATCATTTGTGCGAATTAATGAAAAAATGAAAATAAAATCTGCTAAAAAAATTGAATAGAGATAAAATCTTTACATACTTGAAAGAATATGGACCATTAGTGTAATTAACCCTTTAGAAAATCAATGAAATTTAAAGAGTAATACTACATTTCAACTTCATAATTTACATTTATTTTAACTAGTCTAGTAAAAATAGTTCTCACCATATAGTTTTTGAAAAATTAACGTAGAAACATTTATTCAACAAGATGATGTAATTTAATATTTTACTTTGGCATTTTTACATATACTCGTACTTTATGAATTTATATTTTATACTTTGTACTTTTTTACATACGAAAATATTTTAAATTATTTATATATGTGTATATGCGTATGAATGCGAGTTTAAATACATAATTTTTCTATTAATTTTGATTTTTACGTGGATGCCAGATCAGCAATTTCTAGACATGTGGCTGTAAATAATTGGGGTGCAGTTGGCAGCTTATTTGGCGGGTGCTTTCAATAGAAGTGACCTTCTTATTATCTTCTACAAAATAATATAATTTGCCATATTTTCCCAACAAATAATTTTCCTATTTTGTTCTATTTTTATTTTCAATTTTTTCTGTATTTTCTTGAATCCAATATTTATTTTTCTTTATACGTGAATATACGAAATTACTAGATTATGTTTTATAACTCAAATTAATTTAATTTGAATGGAAATATTTGGTAACAGTAAAAGAAAAAAGAAAAAAAAAATTAGTAGGATAATAGGGGCCTTAAATAAATGAATTATTTATTTTTATCACTTTTTCCTTTTTGGAATTATATGGTTTTGATTAGTTAGTCTGTAGACACGTACAAGAAACAATATCGTTTTTGTATTTTTTTTGAAAGTGTTGAATAGACAATTTCCCAAGGCATTATACCTTCTTTAACCAATAATTTGACATATGAAAAGGAAATATAAATAATTCATTTTATGTTATAAACGTGGGGTTTATACTCAATTTAAAACTTGCACGATAACATTCTAGAGTAAAATCTAACACTCAATCGAGCAAACTTAGTATATCTCTAATAACGTAACTGGTCTAACTTTCATTGCACCATATCACATATAACTGTATATCAAAAAAAGTTCAACTTGTTTTTTTGTTTCTTAATATTGTCAATCGACATATAGCCTAACTCATTTCAGTCCACCTTACATTGCATGCCAACAATGTTCTCTGTAATTGGGTTTTTTTTAATCGTGAGTTGACAAGTTGACTCTTTTAATTCATGTTGTTTCTTAATATTGCCAATCGACATATAGCCCAACTCATTTCAGTCCACCTTACATTGCATGCCAACAATGTTATCTGTAATCGGGTTTTTTTTTAATCGTGAGTTGACAAGTTGACTCTTTTAATTCACGAAGCACACAAATGGAGGACTAGGGGGAGAAGGATAAAAAAAAAAAAAAAAAAAAAAAAAAAAAAGAATGCACAGTTATCATCCATTGTTTAGGTCCTAGATAAAAAACCTTAAAAAAGACCAAAAAGTAAAAAATAAAAAATCTAAGTTGTATTCTATGAAATTCTATGCAATAGTTCTGGTTACAAGACTCTCAAATATAGTTGTATTCAGAGGACAAAAATAACTCTAATTCACAATGTCCAATGGAACAAAAATTATCTCAAAAAGTGGAGCCTCAACAATCTAAATTTGTATTCTGTATCAGTATCTAAAATGCAGCCAAGCTTCTTAAGTTAAATACGGGATTTGGAGAAACGCAAAAAGTGCGGCTTCCTAGAAAATCGTCGTCTCTTTCAAAACCTGTCATCTTAATTTCAAAAAATGT
Source organism: Forsythia suspensa (assembly GCA_023638005.1). Lineage (NCBI taxonomy): Eukaryota > Viridiplantae > Streptophyta > Magnoliopsida > Lamiales > Oleaceae > Forsythia > Forsythia suspensa. Next base: position 27,480,348 of record CM042674.1, on the reverse strand, counting down.
ATAACTAGAAAGCTGCAAATGATCATCTCCTGATGAGCAGATTTAGCAGCTACTTTCCAATGAGCTTGTAGTAGGCATACAATCCCGATCCAATGAAACCTAGAAGTTGCCCGACGACATTCAACTGCAAGCAAAGTCGATTTGACACTCATACATAAGGTTGGGAAGAACAAGAAAAACAAATAAGAGTGCATAAATACTCAGTCAAGGAAGACAACAGCACAGAAACTGAACTCACCAAATCAAATGGGAGCCCACCGAATATCATCCATCCTAGCGTAATTGTGAAAAGATCCTGCATAAGCAGAACGATAACCAAATATTTATTACCGAGTGCAATGCATAAAACATATAAGCATGCAGCTTAACACCACAACATACACACAAACACCATGTTTGGTAAGGTGGATTCGACATCTAAAACAAAACACTGAAGTCAAAATTTTGTCCATTATACCGTCCTCTCTTGTTCAGTTAAAATTTTGTCCATTATACTATGTCCAGTCCGGTACAATACTTCTTAACAAACATGGCCAAATATCTTAACCCAGAATGTGGGGGTTGATGCCTGCTGACTTATGGCAGTATGCATTTCCTAAAATTTAAAACTAAATGAACACCAAGAGGATGGGCACCAGTAGCAATGCCATTTGCTATCAAGACAAATGAAATTACATTCAAGGCCTAGGTTAGAAAAAAAGACTCTAAATCTCGTAAATTAAATGGAAATGAGTTTGGGTATTCTCTCTTTTTTCCTATCCTTCTAAAGATGCTTTTTCCATTTTTGATAAATCACTCACTGTGCACCGTTTTAAAAAGTCAAAGGTATCGGCCCGCATTTTTTTCTTTTCTTTTTTCAATGTTCTTATTGTGTTGGGCTTATTGCTTAATGTATTAATTCTCAGGTCAGTATGTGCGTGCGCATCCTTGCAAAGAAGGAAAATGAAAATTTTAAGTTTTGTCATTGATAAATGATAAATGTACAGTTTCTGGATTTTGATTTATCTGTTGATTGTAAACATTTATAGCAGGATTAAATATTTAAATTTTTGAATATAAGGTTTTGAAATGTTGATCAACAATATTAGATGAATTACAATGTGAATTAGTCTGTGGTTATGTTTAATTTGTTGTCTTAAAATTATAAATTTGTTTAACTGAAATTTGGCTAAAGTGCAGTTTTAGTTTACTAATTTGCTGTGCATGAGTGTGTGTATAAATTTTATAAATTGGAATTTAGATTATTGTTGGCAATCAAATTGAAGATCAATTGATGAATGATAACTTGGTTATGTATATTGAAAAAGACGTGTTAATAAAATTGATAATAAAGTCATTATTAGACGTCTTTAAAGCATGAGAACTAATAGGAAACAATTAAAAACATTGAAACATTTTTATTATTATGTTATTGTGTTATTGAAAAAAAATCCGCAGTTAAATCTTGCCCCAGTGAATTTAATTCGTGGCTCCGCCACTGGTTGGGGTTCCCTTGAGCATCATGCACGTAACACACATTCATGGAAACCAACTAAAGAATATGTTAACGAACAAACCTTTAAATTACCACAGATTGTCTGAGTGAGTGCTGAATTCAGGGTTGTGTTCAGGAATATACTGTAATTCAGAAAGAATGCCAGTATGCAGGAGAGAAGCAATACTATCTGTACATTTGAAAACATAAACTATGCTTAAAACATGTAACATACAAGTTCAAGAACGATGAAAATTTGAATCTGAAAACCCGAGCACACAAGATAGCCAGTTCAGATATCGTCATAAGTCATCAGTCAATCAATAAAATGAAATTTTTACTCGTTTATGGTGCATTTTAGATGTTTGACAAAATTGAATCTAATGTCTAGGCTGTAAAAAGTAAAAAATAATAAAAACATGCAGGAGCAATGTAGTTAACTGCTTGATGACCTCCAAATGAGCATTTCCAAGGCTAAACACAAGATAATGAATAATCATAGCTGTAAACCATGATAATAGCATTACGTAATTAATTGAACTATTGATTAGATCAAAATGGTAAAACTTGCCACGTACAAAAAGAGGAGAAGCAGAATCTGGGAGATTCATATTGAACTTACTGGTGATCACGGATACGATAAGGGGAATGTTTTAATTAAACAAAAGGTCCCAAAATTAACCCATAATCAGAAATTGGAAAAACATACAACATTATAACATGGAATAACAAGCTCGGAGCAAAGCATCAAGTTGTATCAAAATATTCATATGGGCAGTTCAGTTTGTAGCCAATATTACCAGGAAACCAGGTGAAAGCAAATATGTGAAATTCATTGTCATCTCCAAGTCGCCTCGAAAAAGTGTCCACAGCAGTAGAATGGGGCCACACAAAATTCCTATATTGTGAAAATAAAATAATCATTTCACACTAAGTGAATATCAAATACTTTAGGCGATGTAAACTACAAGGACAATGGTTACTTACCGTTGCACCACATGAGGCCAAAGCTATTGAGACCGCTGGATTTTCCTGAGTGAAAACATATTAGCGAAGAGAAAAATTAAGCTAAAATAAAACATTGTGAACAGAAGTCGATTCCGTACCAACACGGGATATTGTAGCAAGGTATATTGCTGTGGTGATGTTGGATAGGAAAACAACAAGATAACCATAGGAGTCAAATGATAAATCCCGAGCACCAGCAATAAAAGCACCCAGCACGATCAATGCCACACTGTCAACACCTCAACGATTTTGTTAAGTAAAGGAGTTCAAAAAATATCAACGCAGATGCATAAAAGCAGATTGTACTAAAATCTTCTGATGATAATATATCAGATCAGAACCCAGAAAAGAAAAATAACATCAAGAAAAATAAAACTGATCATTTGTCAGTCAGTAAATTCTTTTGCCAAAAGTTCATATGAATTTAAGCACTCAGTTTGTTTTCATTACGAAACTTTGAAGTTTTTCTTTTGCTATTAGACGTTTAATCAAAGACTATTAATCTACTCTGATTTTATGTGGTGTATTGTTAATTTCAAAATATATTTGCATTGTATCCACTATCTATATACAGGTACCATGATTCTGTTCAAATGAATTTAAACTCTCATATTATAGGGCTATTTATAAGTTTAAGTAGAGAGCGAGAGAGTAAATTTAGAATAAGTAATAGCATTTTTGGCAGGGAGGATTCAGTAGCATTGGGCAGTATTAAGGAAGAAAATAAGTTAAGATCTTGTTTATTATACTATCCAATCCTATCCAATAGTGTGTACCAAACATGACTTAATAGTATATCACAGGCTGCTAAGGGAAGTATGCTTGTTACGGAAAAATCATACCTTCCCAGAATAGGATGGGTATACTTCTGCCTCACAAGTACATATTCCACGATCATTGTAAATACAACAGTTGTTCTCCTAAGGGTTGTGTACATGGGTACATTTACTCCTCGAACAGACTCCATTGTAACTAGCTTTCAAGCGAATTGAAAGAACTTGTAAACAATTTCGAACATGAAGAAACCACAAGAGAAAGAGCAAACTAAATAGCAATGAATGTAAAAAATACCATGTAAAGCAAATAGGTCAAAGCAACGGGTGAAGTGTCAATCAATGTCTTTAACGGTACCAATGTTTTGGAACTCTCGCTGATGACAAGGGATTCATTGCTATTAAAAGAAATAAGCTTCCAGCGTCGTAACATGTAAAGCCAACAACATGAACATATCATCTGCCTCAAATACAAAGTGCAAATTAATTAGATCAATGCAACAGGTAATCCACACAATGTCTTTAGGCATTGAAACTGGGAGTAATGAATCTGTACTCCTTATTTCAAGATGAGAAAAGAATTGGGAATATACATGATGAACAGTAATAGTGTAACTGAGTAGAAAAAACAATAAATGATGCATACACATTCACTGCTGGATCTAGTATATAAAATATTCTGTATTATCCTCACATTTTTAACCATCTGAAAAGAATTGATCATCATAAAGACCAACATATTTGGATTAAACAAAGAGGTGGTAAAAGAAAATATATGCGCCTTTTCTTTTTTTCAAAAATGAAAAACAAAAGAAACAAAGTCTAGCAATTCTGCAAATTGCTGTGTAATTAAGATGCATTGCTTGTTGTTACATCACTAGTCTTATATTTATGGAAATAAAGTCACAGAGATGTTCAACCTATAAAATTTCTATTTTACAATAACGGGTTAATAGACATAATTGAGGTCAAGTTGACATATGATGCATACAAAATCTGGAGTTCTGGACAAAACTAAATGCATATCCTCGTTTTTTATTTCTTTTATTAATGTTGAATAATTGTTTTTCACCCACCGAACAGAAAATTAATTCAGTAAGTTTCTTAGAAAAATTGAAACTCCGTAATCAAAAGACAGGTCAAACATGTTAAGTTAGGCCTGCAACTAGAATTTCATCAGACGAAATCAGCCATTGATGTAAACTGGGCTAATAATTTCTACCTGACAGAGGGTGATGACATTGGCACAAGGGAAGTTGTACGAAGAAAGAGCTGCTTTGTTGAATAATACCAATAGCACTGCAAAATCAGAGTCAAGACATGTTGCTATAAATGTTGCAAGCAGACTTAAGGAGTGTAGAGAGATCTAAAGGAAGCACGTGTAGCAGGTGGGACAAGGAGCATGTTTGGGTAAGCTTAAAAAGTTTAGTTATAAATATTTATTGGTTAAAATTGAAAATAAGTTATTTATTTTGACAGTACTCAAAGTAAGAACAAAATAAGTTACACAAACATGTTTAGAAGTAAAAAGTTACTTAATAGTAACTTTTAAGATTTTTTAAAGCTTACCAAACATGATCAAGATAGCTTAAGCATGTATGCCAAAATCAGCCAAAGGAATCTCTGATGTTTTGTGAAAAGAACAATGTTTTTTTCTAATTTCCCAACAATGGACCAGTCAATCTCAAAATTCTACGTTGGCCAACAATAACCCTCCTGTAAATCTGTTAAAGAATTAGTAACAATTTTTTCTTTCAAATGCTCTGATACATGTGGTCGTCAAGAGTGAGACTTGGATACAGGCAGGGTGGTGAAGAGCCATTTAGCATGAGGCAAGGACCCCTATAGTGACTGCTACAGTTCTCACGAATTCAATATGCTCGTCAAAAGTTTCAAACTAAGACTTCAACAATAACTACAACAAAAAATCTAAGAATTCGTAGTTCTTACCAATAAATTTGGCTTCGGCTCCATGAATCCATTTTCTGCACTCCGTTAAATTCATTGCTAGATACTTGAAGATCTAAAGGAAATAGATTCTTAGCAATTGTGTTAATTTTGGCTATTCCACCCTCTTTTGACTTATTCTACCGAGATCATGTCACATTTATGAACGGGAGTCTCTTTAGGTCTTCGCAACCATGTTCTGACTAAGTATATCATCATTCCCTAATTTATCCTTAATTGGCTACACCTCCAAAAGTCTGACCCACTGGATTCAAACCAGCAACCTAAGGGAAACTAAGACTTCAATCTTCAAAAATAATTTTTCTTCCCTAACTGATTATGCAGCTACAATTGCAGCAATAGTCTTGATGAAAAGACGAACATATGCATTATGCCTCTGAAACTTTGCCGCACAGTAAGACTCACACTCTAGATTTCAGATATCTCAAACCATACCAAAGCATATTTCAAAAAATGCAACTTTATTTAAATACAATTAGTTGCAATCAATAGCAATTGCCATGGAATTCTATGTATAATTACAAAATATCAATTATCGTGCTCGTATAAACATGTCCTGTAATTTCAATTTCCAAACATTTCCAGGTGAAAACATATAGCAAAAAAAGAAAAAAAAAGGTAAAGAACAGGCAACTGGATTAACAACCATGGATAAGCACAGGAAAAAGAATCATGATGAATTCTGAGAAACCTAGAAAACAAGTTTAAAATAACTCCAATTCAAAATGAAATGAAGAAATGACAACATCATTACATACATTTTCATATAACAAGTTTATTATCAGGAATTTGAACATTCTAACCAAATAACTCCAATTTAAGTTAATAAAAATAAGAATTAAACCCAACCCCAGAAAATTCACTAAACAAGAAATCACTCTGAACTCAATATCCACAAAGAAATCAACTTTCAGAAAAAATCCATAAACGGAATTCTGGGTCAACTTTCTAAAGAACTAAAAAGAATTAAAATCGATATATACAAAAAGAACATGCATGAAAAAAAAAGTCGTACCAGCACAGATCATGTAAGAAATGGCAGCATAAGCACCGCGTTTCGTCATGGCGGAGCCTTTGAAGAGCTTGTCTTCCATTCTGGGCGGAGGATCGCTTGCCGCAGTTGGTAGAATCGAACTGCTCTTCATCGTTGTGTTTGTACCCATCCCCCTCCCTCAAAATTTGTCGGTATCTGAATTTTGCAAGCAGACTTTTTTCAGTTTTTACTCCTTTAAAACTTCTGAATTGCAAAAGATTTTAGTAGGAGGAAATTGGGTTCTGGGAAGAAGGTACACTGGACGAAAGCGTTGACGACAATTTTTGTGAGCAATTTTTTTCCACCAAGAAAAGAATGGGGAATTTTTGTTTTTGTATGATTAGAGATAGGTCAGATGGAATTTGCTTTTGTGAACTCAATTTATTTACCAAATTAATGAAATTTGAAGGATAATAAATACCTCGAATTTAGTTAAATCATATACCATATAAAATAAAAATTTAAAATATATTATGTCACTTTTTTTGTTTTAAAAAATATTATTTTTACCTTTTGTAACATTTGTTATGTTTATTTTATTTTTACAAAAAATAAAAGAGGATGCCTTCGAGAACGCGGACACACGTGTGGTGCAGGTCATTGTTAACTCGTGTCGTAAGGTGTTGGGTTAAGTCTCGCAACGAGCGCAGTCCTCGTGTTTAGTTGTCATCGTTGAGTTTGGAATTCTGAACAAACTGTCGGTGATAAGCCGGAGGAAAGTGATGATGATGTCAAGTCATCATACCCCTTATGCTCTGGGTAACACACGTGCTACAATGACCTGGACAAAGGGTCGCGATCCCGCAAGTTTGAAATTTAAAATTTTAATATAAAATCAAGTATGTGACAAAATTATCCTTACAGAAATAGACAAGACTAGATCTTGAGGAGTCAAATTTGATTGTTGAAAAGTAAAATATTCAAGCATGTTTGATAAATAAAATAATGAAACGTAATAAGATTAAGAAAAATTAACATATGACCAAAGTTATATATTCAATGTCAAATGAGGTTAGATTTAGCAGCAACCACTTAAATTTATTAAAAATTTCAAAATAGTTATTCAAGTAATTCTTTTTATAGTGGTACACTCACTTAAATTTTTCAACTTATACTAATAATCACTCAAATAGAAATGTTAACCTAAAATTTTAAATATCACTGTTAAATTTCAACGTGTACACAAACTGTATTAATTAGTACGTCAAGTGAAACAAAAATATCCTACCTTTAAAAATTGGCCAACTAAAGTGTGAAGTTTTACAGAGCTTATTAAAATAGAAGAAAATATAGAAAAAAACGTATTTGACAATTACGTATTTTGCTGCAATTAATATAAATTTGTCTAACGTCATACTAGTTAACATATTTGGTGTCCATGTTGAAATTTTACAATGACACGTAGGGTTAAATGTTAACATTTCCAGTCAAGTGATCATTAGTATAATTTTTAGAAATTTGTGTGACTATTACTGTAAAAAAATTATTTTAATGACTATTTTGTTAACAAACTCTAATGACCGTTATTGAAATTAATCCATGTTAAATATGTTAAAAGTTTATTATTGATGATTAAAATTTTATTTGAACTACCAACTTATTTACACATAGATGAAATTTTGTTTTAAAACTACATAAATAACATCGATTACAGCTAATAAAACTATGTTTTATTAAACTAGAGTTACAATAATTTTGCCGGAAGAATCTTTATTATAGTCTGATCAAATCAAATTATAAACTAATTTAGATTATGAAAGAAGTTTTGAAATGTTCTATTACATAATTTTATCTGCAATTATTCTTTAACCCTAGAAACGTCCCACCCCTAAAGGTGGGTGGGGGGATAGGGGGGGTTAAAGAAAATTATTGGTCAAATTTGGTTAATTGCACATATTGACTTGTTGTTAAAGACTTAGTCAAAATGGACACAAACAGTACTAATTTGAGTCATTTAACCATTTTTAAAGCTTTCTGTTGAATTTCGATTTAAGTATCTTTATTCGATATGTATCAAAGAGAAAAGATCTGGATCCTGTAACATTGAAAAAAAAATTTTTGGCCCCACTCTCCACCCTATGCAAGAAAAACAACCCCACCCCTCTGCAGGGAACCCCCTCTCCCTCCCCTCTCCTCCTCCTCTAACTTTTTACAGCCCCTCCCTCCCCCCCCAACAAATCCATTTTTTTTTTCCTTTCTCTAACTATTTATACACCACTCAACGTAACAATTTTTTCTCATCAAATACATATTTTTCCATCTTTATCAGAATACATATTTTTCCCTCATCACCATAATACATATTTTTTTGTGAAATTTAGCCAACACAATCGTTTTATTTACTTTATCCAAATTTGACAAACATCAAACGTTTCCAACCACTTTTATTCTCTAGATTTATTTTACCAAATTTGTGTCATACTTATTGTTTTTCATATTCTTCAAAGGTTAGTAATAAATTATTAATTTGTTTTTTATTTTAGTTTATTTGTACATATTTATTTTTTGTAATTTGTAAGTTAGTTGTAATATTGTTAACAGTTTTTTATGTTTTTTTTTTTTTATTTTCAGGTATAATTGATGTGGCATCAGTGGCCACGATAGAAGAACTTGTCCTACATTGCAAAATAGGTAAGTTAATGTTATATATTTCCTTACTTATTTGTTTTATGATGGGTAATAATTTGATTGTCAGCTTGAACAACACAAATCAACTACAATACTCATAGGATCCGTTAGACCAACAATGTCATGCGGCAGACCCACAGTACGCATATCATGCTACTGGACTCACAAAGACGCACAAGCACCCATACCCATATCATGCTCCCGATCCACACAATACGATCACGCGTGAAAAAATGCACCATATTCCCTGAGACCTACGGAGTATGATGACGCTTTAACTTTCGTCACTAATTTATTATTTCTAATGTAATATTACTTTTTCTTTGTGTGTGTATATTATCAATTAGAGCAAATTTATTATGCACCTTTATTTATTTTTATTTTTTAAGTACAATTTAATTTATTACTCAAATATAAACTAATTAATTAGTCTCACTCTAATCTTAATAATAAAATTAACGTTAATTATATTATTTATTATATGATATAAATAATATTTAACTCAATAAATATTATTATATATTATATTTTTAAAAACAAATACAATGAATATAATAATAAAAAATTATTTTAATTTAATAAATTTAATTATATTAATAATATAGATGTAAATTGATATGTGGGGGGGGGGTGGGGTGGGGGGGGGGGTGGGGGTGGGCTAAAGAAGTCAAATGGTTTGTTAGTGATGGCAACGGAGTGGATCGGCCGATCCAAATCTGTCCATGATAATTAGAGAGATCCAAATCACCATGACCTAATCATTTTTTTCATGGCGGATCGTAGTCCCGATCCGTATCTTGATCCATATCTTTTTTTTGACATTCAAAAAATTTAAAATATAATGAATCAAGCTTTACTACTATACTATAAGAGTTTAAACAACATCACGCCCTCACTAAACCTCGTGCAAAGTCCACAATATGTCGAAAGTGATAAATTTTGTATTCAAAAAATATTTTAATTATCAAATCACATATTAAAAAAAATATAAATTCAATATTTTAATCTTTTTTTTTAAATTGATTTGGCGGATCGGGCAAATTTCGATCCGATTTGCCGAGATCCGCGACGGATCACGATATTTGTCTCGATCCGCCCCGACGATCCGTAGATCAGGTATTTTTTGCTCCATTCGGATCGGGTATATATCGGGTTCGGGGCGGATCAGATATTTTTGTTATCTCTAATGGTTGCCTTTGTTGCTTGGGTCTTTGTTGTGGCTATTGTTCTAATTTGTGATAATAAGATACATTACCTAATTTTAAAATATTTAATTAAATATACTAAATTGTCTGAAATTTCCAAAGATTATTGAATCTATGTAAATTATAATGATAATTATTAGATATTTAAAATTTTAAGATTTAACTATTTCCATTAATTACAGAATTAATTTTTCTATTAACAGATAATCTTAAAATTATGTTACTAAATATATGTTTGGTCAAGTCAAAATTATAATTTTAACTAGCCAAATATAATTTTTCTTTACGTAGGATTCATAATTTATTATCCATTTATTATTTACACATTTCATATGACCTGTAATTTTAGCACTCCCAAACATGCGTTCTAATTAAACGTCTTGAATATTTCTCCCAAACCAACCCCCGCCTCACTTCACTTTTTCAACTCAAAGGCTTCGTCTCTCTCTCTCCCCAACTCGCCGTCCACTACCACTCTGCCACCATGAAAAGTCAAATTTCCAATAGTAAATAAAGGAATTAGCAGCAAATCTCCATTACAAAATAAGAGAATCACCAGCAAATTTTTGCCTCCATCACTAGAAGAAGAAACAGTCAAAGAAATCCTTTTAGAGATTCACACCGTTCACAAACATCATCTATAATTTTGAGATTCCAAGAAAATTAACAAAAGAAAGTTCTATTCATAAAGTGTCAGATTTTTCACAAATCCTAGATGAAATGGAAAAACTCAGTGGGAAAATCTCTAGAGAAGAGATCCGAGCCCTCTCCTGGTCGGGCTAGATCCGGACCCGAGATCAGAAGAAATGGCATTGTCTTACATGGAAGGAGGGACAACGAGAAGAGCTCCTGCTGGAGGTCTATGTCGCTGATGACCCATACACATGGTAGGCCAGTGAAAATGGATTTGACCTGGACTCAATTGCATGGTAAAAATATTTTAATAAAGTTGAATCATATAAAATTATGAATTATGGAAATTGAATAAGTTGTTGATGGGTACTGGGTATATTGTTGTAGATTGTTACTTCATTTTATTATGTTGATGGTGGGTACTAAATGTTGTTACATTTCACGGAGTTATGATTGCAACTGGAATACCTAAGAGTGAACGTCCGGTTGATACCATCTATAGTAACACCAAAATAATTGTGGATCGGGAAACATTTTGATTTTTGAATTTGAAGTATATGAAACATTAGAGAGTTAAATTTCTTTTGTATCTTACCTAATTTTTTGCTCAAATGGTAACATCAGTAAATTGACAAATTTAATTTCCAAATTGGGTTTTTCTACTAAATTTTGGTTGCTCCAATAATTTTCAAAATCTAGTCACAAACTAGCGTGTATATGTAATGAACCTTCCCAATTTGGGCATTGGGTCGTTGTGCTTTTGGTATTTTGGGCCTCTAAAGCTTACTCCTACTTCTGTGATGGTCTTCGGACTCGGTTGAAGCTTATTTCGGCTCTGTCTTGGGCTGTTTTTTAGGCTTTTGGTTTTACTAAAAATAAATAAATTTAAATATAATATATTTAATTAAAATGTTTTTTTTTAATAAAAAAAACTACTTAAAATTATTTTAATCCATGCATGATCAATTATTTTTCCTATTTTTACTTGAATTCTTAAACTTATGTTTTTTATTTTAAATTTTAAATTTTTTTGGGGCTAAAAATGTATGAAATGAGTAATTAGACAAGTATCTGTATGTCCATTCACGGATCAAATTACAAATCTTGCAAGATAAATAGTATATTCCATTCGTGAACATGGAAAACCCTAATACGAATGAACTTGATCAATGTATGTATATTTTGTTAGGCGTTCATCTACTCGTAATCTTAGATAATATTATTAATCTCAAAATCACGTCTTATTGAAAAGTTCAATAAATATTTAGACGTAACATTTCAATAATAATTCGTTGGGCCATCTTTGTCTTAAAATTGTTCCAACTCATCACCCCATATTTAATTTGTTTGATCATAGTTTTGGCTGGTTATATGAAAGTAACTAAAAAGGAATTAAAAGAAACAAACAATGATACTTTAGATTCATGAACCTTACAATCGAATGTCTTTATAATACTCCAAGCTAATGAACAATCAAATCAAGGATTGCAACAAAATCATATTAATCAATATATAAAAGTCAAGATTTACTAGGAAAGAAAAGTAGAATTTTAAGAGAATCGTGGTTTTTATGTTCTTTGAATTTCAGGTACTTGATTGCGGCTATAATCACAATAGTGAGTGATGGTTTTATTGCAAAACATTTGACATGAGTTTCAGAATGAGTAATACTATTCATAATTGTTCATCACCACTAGTAAGCCTACGTGACATTATTCTATTGAAGTAATTATTCATAATTGTTGACTATAAATACATTATTCAATTGGAATAAATAATTACTCCAACTAAGTAATGACACGTAGGCTCACTATAAACAACTATGAATAACATTATTTTTTCAAGAATGTAGTATCGGATGACTTAATATACGTAACTTAGTATCTATAATAGATTTAACCGTCGAAGAATCGATCAATTCTTCCTAATTAGAAACCTAAGCTTACACCATGAAAACAATATATATGGTTGTTTGATTTGTGGATAAAATTATTTATCTGGATAATAGTTATCCAGATAATATGTTTATCAATATCTTGTTTGGTTCATCTACGAAATTAAAAATTTTCAAAAAATAAAATTATTTTAATTAAATTAAAAAAATAAAAAAATAAATCTATAAGAGAAAAAAATGGGTGGAGGGGTGGTGGCGGTAGAGGACAGTAACGATTATCATATGATGTGGATGTTCAAAAATAGATTTGTTCTGTATTATAAAAGGTATGTTCGTTTTTAAAAAAAATGAGTGAATCTTTATCCGGATAAAAAATTTGTTCTCTTCTTTCTGAGGATAAAACTTATCTTTATTTTTACTTAAATTGTTATTCGAATAAAAGTATTAATTTGTCTAATAAGATAAGACAAATTTTATCTACTATCTTTAACAATTGAATATATTACCAAGTGTTATCGGACCCCGGCCGTAAACAAGATAAAACAAATTTTATCTATTATCTTTAAAACAATTGATTTTAAAATCATTTCTTTCCACAATTAATCAGAATGACCATTGAAATTCATCTCTATATATATATTTTTGTGATTTTCAAACCTTATTTTTCATTTTTAATTTTTTTTTTACACACACACACACACACACACACATCATTTTAAAAACACAAACGACATATAAGTTCACTTTCCAATCAACATAATTTTCTTCTATTAATTTGTTATAGTTCCAAATAATTGTGAATGGACTTAAAGACATTTTTTGAAATAATTGGGAAGGACACATTTGTTAGAATGTTTGATTGATGAAAATACATTGTTGACTAGAAAGAATTAATCAATGGGTCAAGACAACATTGGAGTGAATATAATTAAAAGGTATAAATGGTTCATGAATCTGCTTTTCTGATTTGGAATGCAAACCATTGTAAAATCAAATCAAGAACCATATTTATCAACCAAATTCATAAAATGGCTCGACAATTGAATATGAGTGAGTTTGTGGGATTCTCCATTTGAGGAAGCATTTGGGGTACCTTCGCTTTTTCCCATTTTCTTGTATCAATACAATGAAAGCAATCATGTACTAGGATCCAAGACCCATGTTGTATATGGGCATCATATTCATGTGACACGTGGCTTTAAAAACAAATTTGTCGACTTCGATTCGTTGAAGAAATTGTCCATGATTTGTTGAATTTATGATTCATTGTCTTTTTGTCACCGATTTATAAAAAATGTGTACGATTTAGACTTTTAATGAATGTTGAATAATAAACGGTTCTCTTTAACAACTTTAACTTTTAAATGATTTAGTTCAACAAAATTTCACTAGAAGTCTTATATCGACATCATAAACCTAAAAATGCTACAAAACCTTTGAAATAGACATCATTTTAGCAATTTCAACCTTCAAATGCTTGACCATTTTATTAACTTGGTGATCAATCTAGTAGTTTTCATTGTTATCGTTGTTACATGTCAGAATTGTTTAGTCCCAAATTTAACACCAAGAGTACACCATGTCTCGATAGGAAATGCCGTGTTCACCTTAATGTGTGGGGATTCATGAGATCATGCCCCCCACGTGTTGGCTTTGTATTAATGAAGACATAACAATCCTATCATAATCTCAAAAGGTATGTTTATGTACATATAAAAGATAAGTTGGAATGGAGACGGAGTGAGTGATATGATCTGTGAATGAATGAGACATGACCAGATAAATACTTTGAACTGCACTTTAGTCTCATTTTCAATCCAGCAGGATTCTTATCTTCAAAACCCTAGTGGAACACACTCATTTCATTTGAACACTTTGATTTCTAGCTAGAGTGGGGGACCTTTAATGGATAAATATATAGATAAGAACATGATCCTTTTACTTTGGACATCCCTATCAATCTTCAAAATATATGGGTTCTATGTCTTTTTCCGTTCATGGTGAGGTATAAATCGAGTCTTTTTTTTTTTTTTAAGTAAAAATAAAATACAGGCTCACGTGAGATGTCATCTTTAATTCCTATCGTCAGACCCAAAGCATGTTGTGCTACTCAACCATAGCAACTCGACACATTTTGAGTTGTTGTCTACTAATGAAAAATGAAAAATATTCATAAAATGGCTAATACACTGGGCACAAGCGATCTATATATACTTATAGTGCGATAATACTATATTTGTTAGACCCAAGATATAGACTATGGAAGAACAAAAAAACGAGTTTTCTTTTTTGCTTTTTTGCTTTTGGGTCCGTGTAAATGATCTAGTACTTCAAGCTAACGTTAAATATGTTTTCGTATTCTGTTAACAATCTTGAGATATGTCTTAACTTGCTGTAAAAATTACGTTGATCTCATTTATAAATTTAAGATGCCACGCGTACAATAATCTTCATGAAAAAATGGCTGCAAAACTCAATAAATGTTTCTATGTCAAACCGTCGGTCGACAGCAGGGGATGGGCAGTGAACCTCCCACAATGTTTGTTGCCCGTATCTTCCTATTTTATTTCACTGAGCTGTAGTCTGTAGATCAACAAAATTAAGAGACATCATATCCACTAGTGTCCCATTATGTTGCACCTGTCCTGTCCAGTGTACTTCCAAATATGTGGCTGAATAAAAATATATTTTAATAATAATAAACAAGTTGGATTTTCAATCTTAATTATATTTACGTAAGTAGTACGTTGTTTCTGATGCTCTAAAATTTGAAAACACGTTTTCATAAAGAATGTGGCGATTTAATAGAGATTTGAATTGTTTTTACTATTGAGATTGATTGTGTAACTACATTAAAAAGTTACAGAATAATTTGCTCTTCGAACAATATCTTGGCGACCAACGACCCAATTTTGCTATTTATAATATGAACCACAAGAATGATGGAAATTCTGGGACAGACATGTTGTGCCTTGATGAAGTGTAACCACGTGAACTTCACAAGCCAGCCCTTTAAAGTTCTCAACAATCACAAGAATAGTACCCTACAATTTCAACTCACATTTTCTAAAGAATCATGCAAGGAAAAAACATATACCAAACGCATATACAAGTTGTTGGTTTGCATTGTCTACGCTATTCCACGGCCAGTACCCCTACCCACACACCTACCTTTCTCGTGGACTCCCACCCAACCCTATCCTACTTATGTTCGTGTCCAAGTGTCAAAATAAACTAGCGAATTTAATTGAAGTCGCGATTTTACTGATCATTTGTCTTATAGTATGTTTGGTAAAATTTAAATTAATTAAACTAGTCAAATATACTTTTTATTCACACATTTTTTAGGATTCACAATATACTATCCATTTATTACTCACACATTCAATAAGACTATAAATTATAAATACTTAAAAAATAATTTCAAAGACTATCAAACATATCTTTGGTGATTAGTCCAGGCACGGCCAAAAATTCAGTCCAGGCACGGCCAAAAATTCAATTTTTTTTTTGGCGAGACTGGATTGCCTGCTTAGTGGCGGAGCCAAGATTTTCAAGTAAGATGAGCGACAAAAATGTTGGAAGGGTAAAAAATATATATGCACATGTACATATTAAAAAATTCTATATAAATTGAGTATGCATTGAGAAAAATTTAAAAACATTGCAGGGGGATCGCCATCCCCACTGCCTTGCTGCTGGTCCATCCCAAAAGCATGCTAGTTATTGATCTTAACTAAATCACACATTGAATACAACCATATAAAAATTTGAACTACTATTTTTAACAATGTTGATATTTTAAGATGAAATCTCGAATCTTAATATGGTATTAGAGTCAATTAAGTTCAAACGAACAATTCAACTCAAATGAACACACGAGTTCTAAGATTGGTGTTCTTAGACAAGTCACCATTTACGAATGCGTGTTAAGGGTAAATTTCACATTGAATAACGATGAATAAATAAACAAACATATAATGGCTTGAGTCATTTCTCTTATCAAGATTGACATTTTAAAATAAAGCCCAAAATCTTAATAGTACCAGAGGTTCAAACTTTTCCTTCGGATTGACACCTGTGTGTGTGTGTGTGTGTGTGTGTGTGTGTGTGTATTTTTTGAACCGGATTTGAAATTTATTTGTATAGAAATGTAAAGTACATTTTAAACGGGGATTAGACTAGACGTTGAGAAAATGAATAAAACTAAAAGTTTTAATTAATTATATTATTGGTATGAAATTGTTACTCTGACGCAAGGAATCAAGGTTAGGGTAATCAAGAGATTAAAAAATCTGTTGGTCACTAAACTTAAAAAAATGTGCCACTTTAGTCCCCGAACTTTCTTTTTAGCATAAATAGTCATTGAACTTATAAAGTTGTCTCAATTGAGTCACTAACAAGTAACAACATAATGTGTTGGACTGCGATACTTATCACAATAGGGTCAAAAATCAATTAATTAATTTTTATAATCGCTTTTGATTTTTACGTTGAGTGAATAAACCGAAGCGTTAAAATGAAAAAACAAAAAGTTAAAATATTTAAATGAGTGCTATAAACCAAAATTGCACATGAAATCACGTTTTTTAGCTTACTAATGTCATTTCACCAAGGTCTTCGCTCTACCTAATCAATGCATGTCAGGTGCCTTAATAACACTGTTAAATTACTAACAAATATGTAAATACTGGCATAATCGAAAGAGCTTTTTAACTTCGGTGACCACAACTTTAGTGATAAAAGTGAATATTTTAACACTTTGATGACAATAAAGTTTTTAACCTAATGAAGAAAATCATGGGAATTCTTTTTGGTTTAGTTGATATCATTATAATCTAAGATGATAGATTAGCATGATTTATGGGATTAATTGCTTCTACAGTCCCATAAGTATATTAAGATTTTGAGTTTGGTCATCAAGTACTTGTTTACCAATTTTTAAAACTTTATGAAAGAAATAAAAAATTATAAAATTAAGATAATCGGCAACGGATTTTGTGGGTGATCACCTCGCAAAAATTCTCCAGAAAATCCTCACTTATTTTATAAAACATATAGAAAGATAGCTACAAAAAAATGTTGTGATTATGGACGAATTATGAAATTAATCACCAAAAGATACATAAGCGACGAAATTTGTCAAGAAATTTTTGAAATCATCCGCTGGTTGCGTTTTTCTTGTAGTTTTTATTTACCCTAGAACTTAGTAAAAAGAAAAAACAAAAATAATAAAAGAAATTGAGGAAGTCGCATTTTTCTTTTCTTCTTTGAAGATAGAAAACAATGAACTCAATATTGAGACACAGGACCAAATTAGAAATTTAGTTATACTTTAGGGTGTGCAAAAGCAAGTAACTAATCACAAGGTGGTTGACAATAAGATTTCGACACGTCGAACATGTTTCAAAGTCAAAATTACATTTTGCATTGGATTGAAAATTAAGAAACATTAATCATCATTTTGTCTTCCTAATAGAAACGTGTTAAGGCAGAGTTTATCTAGAAATCCTTAAACCAATCAGATTAATTAAGGATCTTGAAATTGATTGCAAAGATTTCATTTGCCTCTACAGACTACACATAGAAAATGAGTAATTAATCTATGTGCCACTTTCGTCAAACATGGTATTCAAATTCATGTAGAAATACAAAGTGATGTGACCATTCCATCATTCTTTTGTTGATTTTTAATCCCACATCGATTTGGACTGATTAATTAGATTTACATGAAAACAAAACATTAATCGACTTAATGGAATATTTACATTTCATGTTCACACTATAATCTTGAATTTGTTAAAGAAAAGAAAAAGGGCCAACAAATTGAATATACGAACAAAAGAGGCCTTTTCACACTCTCCAAGTCTATTTACAAACATATGCCAGCCATTTTAACTATTTACGCGAACAAAAAAATTGATTAAATAATTATTTTAATTAGTACTAAATAAATACTAACAATACAATAAATAAAATTTATAATTTTATTTTTCGTAGTCGTGTCTAATTTTGTTGTTTTCAACTCACAAATGTGCCAATAACATGTGTATGTGTACTAGAAATAGCTATAGAAAGTGAGATTGGTCATTTGTTTCTGAGTTTTAAATTAATTATTTATTAATATGATAATATACCAGTTTGTTAAATATAAATACTATTCAATTATCCCAATATTTTTGTTCGAGTTGTTTAAGGTTGTCTGTAAGTTACCTATATAACTCATCAAATCAAACTTTTGTATTATTAATTTGAGGTCTTTATGTTTTTCATCATGCATCACAATATTAAAGTGAATTAATTATTCTTACTTTTTTTTATATGTATAGTAAATGGCTGCAAACGTGGTACAAATATGAATTAATGAAGTCAATTGAATAACTACTCTATTTAAAAATTTAATTGTTTAGTCATTTTCCAAATGTGTCAACACAATGTAATTAACGTGTCATCTCACCTACTAATATCATGATAACCATTCAATTTAAAACATTTAACTACTAAAAAGGTGATAAATTTATTTATTACGATCTTACGAAGTTTTCTTCTATATAAAAAAAAAAATACTTAGTTTGTGTATCATTACGTCTTCAATTTCTTTCTTCACAAAATCATCTTCTCCAAAATTTGTTGATTATTTCAATCCATTTTCCTGATTCAATTATCTCTAAAATCTACTCACCTTATCAATCTATCTCCAACCACCGATCATCTCCAAAATATATTCACTATCTCAATTTATTATCATAATAGAGCCTACGGTTGAATTTATACAAGAAAGCGGTATACTAGTTTAAGTTGCGTATCTAAGTTCTTATGGGAAAGATCAATATGTTATATGGATAGTAGATTTCTTCCGTCGGGTGATGGCCGACAGTTCTTCCAAACTTTCACCCAATCAGATTAGAACACTAAGGTCGACTTTCGTTTTTACACATAGACAGAGAATTGTAACCTTGGGGACAAATAGACAAGGTGGGAAAAAGTTGAAAAGAAGGCGGGAAAAACGGTCCTAAAACTTTATAAGCACAACGTTTTTCTCAGCTGTCCGAATCAGTGCTCCTCTTTTGGCCGACCCAACTTCAATGCGGTCTTTTAATTTTTCTCCTTCCCATCCGACAATCCTCTTTTTTCCTCTCTTCCCCACAAATCAACACGCACACATACACATCTGTGTGTGTATTTATATATATATATATATATAGACTGATCCACTGGAATTAACGAAACCCTACATATATTTCTGTTCTTTTTAGCTTTTTCTTGAAGTGTTTCTGCTTATAGTAATTAGATGGAGCTTGAACTGGGTCTTGCCCTTCCAAACCAGACTCCCATAAAGAGGCATATAAAACAGAAGCGTGAATCTGCAGAAGCTTTTGAGAATGGTGAAATTGAAAATAAGAAATTGTGTTTACTGTTATGGAGTGGACAGCCAAACGAGGAAGGAGATGATCGCAGGGGATCACAAAGAACAGACAATAAGTGAGCTTTGATTTTGCTTAAAATTATTATTACATACAAAAAATATTAATTATACTTACAATTATCAAATACGTATTGTGACACAGGAGGATTAATGAGGAAGAAAATATAATAGTGGGTTGGCCACCCATCAACTCACTGAGGAAAGAATTGCTCCACCAGCACCAGCAGCAGTATCACGGTGGCAATTGGATTGCTCGCGTGCCGGGAAGAGATAATAATAATGGCGCAAGAAACAGAATGAGCTTGTTAGTAAAGGTGAAGATGGAAGGTGTTGCCATTGGACGCAAGATTGATTTAAGGCTTTTTAGTTCTTATCAAGCCTTAAAACACACCTTGCTCCACATGTTTAGCAAATGTAAGATTCTATTTCGAGTTATTAAGAAAAACACTTACATGATTTTTGTTTATATATGCTGTTCTCCATTTTCCTTTTTTTTAAGGTTTTCTTGTTTTTGTTGAATGCACAGACTTGAAAATTAACAGAAATGGCATTGAGTATACAGTCTTGTATCAAGATAAAGAAGGAGACTGGCTGTTTGCAGGAGATGTTCCATGGGAGTAAGTATATTTAAATCTCTCTTTAAAAATGGAAATAAAAAATTATTTATCTATAATTAGATGAATTATATTATTCTAATATATTTGAATGTAATAATTTTGCAGAACATTTATGGAGTCTGTGCAACGTATGGAGATACTAAGGAATGACAATTAATGGAGTTGAGGTTGTATTTTGTGAAATTCAGTGGAGAGATTGTGAGTCAAAATCTGCTGTCTCAAATGCATGTCTTCGTTAGTTGTTCCACCAATAAAAGATTTACACATCATCAAATAAATACAAATCAATTTTATCAGTAATTGTGAACACATTAAATAATTGTATTTATTTGATGATGTGTACATTTTTTATTAGTGAGACGGCTTAAGAAATATACATTCGAGACATCAGATCTGGACTTAGAGATTGTACCTAAGAAATATATAGTGGTTAATTTCCAGAGGGGCAGAAAATAGACATTCAGAAAATAAGTGGACTCGTTTGTTATTACAATTTTTCATTGTAAGTTTGTATCTCTAAACTTTGATTTGATATTCTAGAAAAAACGTTTCTTTTTTCATTGAGAATGGGATAAACGTGATGATTTCTAAGAAGATTATACAAACAATGAAACAATAGAAAAAAGGGAAATTTGCAGCCACGGTCCCCTAAAAAAAAATTGGCATTCAGCTCATCAAAATATCATTTTTAGTGCATGTCAGGGCCAATTGGATGGAGACCATCCAAATTCTATTAAATGTTCACTTGACATGTACGTGATCACTTTATGTAGTGCTTATTAAGATTTGAGGTTCTATTTTAGAACGTCAAACTTAAGATAGTGTCTTGCTTGCACTATCTTGAAATTTGTATACTCGTTTTTGATTGATTGAATTGCTCATGGAAGTTTAATTGTTGTGATATTATATTAAATTTTGGAATTATATCTTAAAAGGTCAACCTTATTAAAAGTAGTAACACAAACTCTTATATGTTATGTGTTTATTTTATCGTTATTTCACATATGATTTACCTTAACACTATTTTTGTAAAACATTCATATTTCTTAAAAAAGAAAATTAAAGCAACTTGTAAACTATGAACCAAACATTACATAAATAATTCAATAATGTCGTGCACAATGTGATATGTCAAGAGTTAACTACACACATTTGACTGCTTACTAGTGTCAAATCCTCAAATAATTTTACCATAGAGTTAACGATAGACAATAATACCACTTACAACTTTTACCTTAGTTATTTCTTAAAAGACAACTCTTCTAAAAATCTCTATTTGGATTGACAAAGGGAATTGACAAAAATAATCTATACTAATTCTAAAAGTTTCTTAAAGGGAAAAATATTTTTGGACGATATTGTCCCTCAAATAACTTATAATTCTTAAAATCATCCTTCAATTAATATAATTTATTTTGGCTTTAATTTAAACTATTTAATACTAAATAAATATTGTATTTTGATCATTAAAAGTGATTTGTCTCTTTAAATTCTATTATATATTGTAATGAATGAAAATAAATAAAAATATACTAATAAAATTTTAATATATTGAAATTATTATCTTTAATTGTAAACAATCAAAAAGTCAATCTTATTAATTTAAACAAATTTCTTCATCAACATAACAAAACAAGATGAATTTGGCTTTGCATTTCGAATTATTGATTCATCTTATGGGAGAAACATTTATGAATGATATTGCGCCTCAAATAACTTATAATTTCTAAAATCATCTTTCAATTAATATAATTTATTTTGACTTTAATTTAAACTATTTAATACTATATAAATATTGCATTTTGATCATTGAAAGTGATTTGTCTCTTTAAATTCCATTATATATATTATAATTAATGAAAATAAATAAAAATATACTAATAAAATTTTTAATATATTGAAATTATTATCTTTAATTGTAAACAATCAAAGAGTCAATCTTATTATGCACGAGAATTTAAGCAAATTTCTTCATCAACTTCATAAAACAAAATGAATTTGACTTTACATTTCGACTTTCTTATTATTGATTCATACTTTCTTCCTTTGTTATTAGTCTTTGTTTTTTATTATGCCAAGAATATTTTTTTCCTCGCAATGATGATTTTTAATCTTTAATAATTAGTTTGATAGTAATGTAGTAATAATGGATGTGTTAATTTTCCATGAATGATTCACTAATTTTAAGAATATATATGATAGTAATATTGATTTTAAATATTGATTTCTATATTTTTTTTTTCTTGATTTAGAATATTTGTTCGATGTAAAAATGTTAATTATTGTGGTAGTCTTGATAACAAAGGGATTTAAGCTCGAATGATGTTTTATGTCATTTTGTAAGCAATTAAACGTATATTTATTGTGGAAGAACGAGTTAGAACAAGGAGAATTGATATTACTCTAACTCTTTCAAGCACGCGGCTGAGGAAGATATAATTTGGATAAAGTGAGTTATGTTATGTATAAGGTGAATGTAAATCTCGCATAATAAGTGGTTTTATGTGATGAGTTAAAATCATTGTCCAAATACCTGATTGTTTTGAATTTTCTTAAAATTTAATAATATTTCAGATGGAATTACGGGAAAGAATACATGAAGAGAACAAAAAAAAAAATCTCCATTAATTTATGGGTGCATTAAAACTGAATGAATATTGCAATAGAAAATTCATCTTTATCTTATGTCAAAGAATTTGACATTCTTTTTCTGAGAAATAATTACCTAAAAAGGCTAAATATTTTGTTTTTCTGTGCTTTTTATAATGATATAAATATAAAAAATCAATAAAAAATTGTGTTATACTTATATCTACTATTTTCATGTATTTTATAATTTGATACTAATTTTCATAAAAGAAAGTTGTCTTTTCTGATATGCCATTAGATATATGCTTTAAAATATAATTAAAAGAGTATCAATAATCTTTCAAACTTAATATTCACGTAGGCCATGTATTTTTTAATGAACCACATATTTTACCAAGAAGTTTGAATATAATTCATTAGTTGGTCATAATCATTGATAAACTTATGATTGAAAATAAATTTCATTTAAGTGTTATATTCATCGATAATTTTAAAATAAAAAAATCATAATATTATTATAAAATCACGTGCAACGCACGTATTTTTAACTAGTAATTATAAATGGGACCAACAACTATTAGCACTTCGTTTTATAATAATTGCAATCTTGGTCAGTTTGCTGTGCTCCCAAATCGTGAATGAGCTCTATATAGGGCTATTTGTGTCAATTTCTCCTTGATGGAAACCGTAAAGTCGTGGGCTATATATAGTTTAGACAATCAGTTTATGGATGAGATTTTGGTCTGAGTTGAAGCAAGTCCAGGTAATTTTATTGAATAATGCTATTTTATTGGTGATTATTACCCGTTTAAGTAATAACTGTATTGACATTAAATAAAAAAATTTAATAAAATATGAGTATATAAAACTTATTTTATTAAACATATTATTTATTGCCACATAAACTGATGATTATCACCCGTTGTGTTAAATAAAAACATCTTTAATCCAATAATGTAGATTATTGTACACGTGATAAATAAAATGGAGACAGAGAGAAGAGCATATCCAATAAGGTTGTGAATTTGAAAAAATTATGGTCAAATTGTAGAAAATAGTGTAGATAATAAATTATAAAAAATTAAATAAAGAATGATTAGCACACATCCCGATAAAAATAAATTATAAAAAATTAAATAAAAAAAACTTAACATACATTTCAATACACAAATTATAAAAAATATAGAAGATGTTTAGCACACTATCCAAATCTCTACCTTTTTTATTGTAATGTAAGCATTTTGAGATAATGTGACACACTTTTTAGTCAAGATCCACAACAGACGTGAGATATTCTAGTATTACTCAATTTTATTGGGATAGTTACTCTAAAAAAATTAATTAATTTATGAAATAGTGTTCAATCTTTTTTTATTAAAATATTATTTAATTTATTTTTCTTTTTACACCATTATTTCTTTATAAAAAAAAGTTTTACACTTTTTGTAACACCTATGTTACACTTACAATTGTTGCATATTTGCCACTTATAACACACTATGTCATGCACATTCACCCACTTGTTTCCATCGCCGCTGCCACCACTACTCGTAACAAGTAGTGTTAATTTGTGATCGTCGTCACCACTTATAACAAACTATGTTACATTTATAACACACTATTACGTTTGTGCTTTGATGTTCAATTTCAAACAATAACAAGTAAGTAATGCGAAAATAAATGAACAAGAAGATTTGTATGTCCCTAAGGACCCGGGTTCACCCAACCTTTTGCTACTTCCCGTTGAAGCTTCACAAAGTGGATTTCAACTTCATGCATTAACAAGAACGTTCAAAAAATATGTCTCAGAGATTATAAGATTTAACACAAAATCACGTTCTAATATTAACCCTTACAGATCGAACGCCAATCAAATATTGACCTCTAAAACTAACACAACTTACAAATACTCTCACACAAGGAGCATCATCACCATGTTCATGGTGTAATTTCACCAAGAAATCAAAAACCAAAGAAGAAGAAGGAAAAGAATCATACAGATTACAAAGAGACAGAGAATAGAGGAAGAGTCCAGAAGAAGATATAACGAATTAATTCAGCCAACAATACTCACGAATACCTTATATACTCCAGATGAAGGGCTCAGATCAAAACTAGAAAACCAACTATTCAAATGTAGCTGAAATATCATAAGTAAAAGCGCCAAACCAGAATGCGATATATCATAGAAGTAACAACAACTTTTAACATGGATTTTGATTAACAATTAACAATCTCCATCTTGATAAAAAAATTCATCATCCTCGACGTTTTTCTCTAGTTCTCATTAATGCATGATTGGCTTCAATCCAATTTTGAATTCATTGCTTCTTGTACATGCACAAAAACAAAAGTTAGAAAAAAAAATTACTAACAAAACACAAAAAAAAATCCAGACTTACTAACTTGTATCTAACATGTGTCTAAGTTTAAAATACTTTAAAAAATTTTAAACTTACTTAAAGGTAGAATTTTTATGCCCATGTCTGCTGGATTAAACTGGGAATGAATCTTTTCCAATTTTACTAACTCTTGGGGATACAATGTCCCTAATAAAATGGAGTTTAAAATCAATGTGTTTTGTCCTTTCATGAAAGATTGGATTCTTATACAAGTGAATGGCAGGTTGACTATCAGTATAGATGATAGGAGACTTACATTCATAACCCAATTCTTTTAAGATTCCTTTCAATCATAAAACTTCATTAACAACTTCAGTTATGGCCACATACTCAGATTCAGTAGTAGAAAGTGCAACAATGTGATAGAGTTGTGATTTTCAGCTGATGCAAGTATCACAGATTGCAAACACATAAGAAGTTACAGATTTCCTATTATCTCTATTACTTGCATAATCAGCATCAACATAACCTTTCAATTTAATTCCTTCTAAACTATGTTTAAAAGTAAGGCCAACATTTGAAGATCCTTTTAAATATCTCAGTAACTATTTTAAAGCCTTCCAATGAGAAGGACCAGGATTAGACATATATCTACTTAGCACACTAATAGAATGAGCCATATTAGATCCAGTACAGACCATAGAATACATTACAAAACCAATAGCATTATTGTAAGAAACATTTTCCGTTTCAGTAAGTTGTTCTTTTGATTTAGGGCAATCATCTTTGCTAATTATAAAATAGTTTCCAATAGGGATACTAACTACTTTTGCTTTAGTCATAACAAATCATCAAGGATTTTATGTATATAACGAGTCTAAGTTTAGTTTCAGGTTCAAGGAGATTTCTAATGATCTCCATTCCTATAATCATTTTTGCATTACCCAAATCCTTCATGTCAAACTCGGAAAACAAATCGACTTTAACTTCTTAATTTGATTTACAAAGGAACTAATCAACAACATATATCATCAACATACAAAAGCAGGTATATACTGATATTTTTTTCAGGTCCACATTTAAAATATAAACAATGGTCATAATCACTTCGTTTAAAATTTAAAGACAGAACAAAGGTATCAAACCTTTTATACCATTGTCTTGGAGATTGTTTCAGACCATATAAGGATTTCTTCAAAGAAACAAACGTACGTTGGTTTTAATTCATCTTTAAAACTATGAGATCGATTCATATAAATCTTTTCATCCAAATCACCATGTAAGAAAATTGTTTTCACATCAAGTTTCCAGTTAAAGTGAGCAACTAAAGCAAGCATCAATCTTATAGTTGAATATTTAACCACATGAGAAATTTTTTTATTGTAGTTAACCCATTCCTTTTGAGTAAAGTCTTTAGCCACTAATCTGGCTTTAAATCTAATAGGGCCAGAATCAGAAACCCCTTCCTTAACTTTATAAATCCATCTATAATCAACAATGGACTTATATTTAGGTTTGGGAACAAACTCCCAAGTTTTATTTTCAATAAGAGATTTTATTTCTTCAATCATAGACTTTTTCCATTCAACTGAATGAACTCCACTCATTGCTTCTTCATGAGATTTTGGTTCTTTTTCATAGAGATCTTGATAACTCAGAAAAGCAAAAGAAACACTATCTTCAAAACATAATCTTTGTGGCACTCTTATATTTCTTCTCACTTTATCCCTTGCAAGCTGGTAATTCCTAAGATCACCATCATCAGGGACTGGGGTATTCTGATCAGCAATAGAATTAGTTAAGGTTTCATCAGATTCTTCAAATTCTGTTTTAGTCTGATTATTATCAGACTCCACCTCAATTTCAGAATGAAGATTAGGTCTATCTAATTCATTATCAGCAATGGTTAAGAAAAAATCATTTTTCTTTTCATTTTTATCTTCTACAGATTTAGGACCTAAACAAGGCATTTCACTTTCATTAAAAGTAATATCCCTACTTATTATTGCTTTTACTCCACCATAACCCATAGCCCACAATCTATACTCTTTTACACCTTGAGGATAACCAAGAAAACATATTTTTTAGTCCTAGGCTCAAGTTTACCTTCACTTTGATGAGAATAGACAGAGCATCCAAAAGTTCTTCAAGAAGAGTAATCAGCATGCACATTATTCCACATTTCATAAGGGGTTTTATCATTTAGAGCAGCAGAAGGAGTCAAATTCACAATATAGCATGCATTCATTACAACTTCTCCCCAAAAACTTTTAAGTAATCCAGAGCTTACCATCATGCATCTCACTTTATCTAAAAGTGTTCTATTCATGCCACTTCATTTTGTTGTGGAGTATATGAGACAGTTCTATGTCTTAGAATTTCATGCAATTTGCAAAAGTTATCAAAATCAAAATTACAAAAATTCTAAGATATTGCCTGTTCTTAGAGTCTTTACTTTCTTTCAGTTTGATTTTCAATCAAAGTTTTCTATTGTTTAAACTTTTTAAAAGGTCTGATTTATGCTTCAATAAGAAAATCCACAATTTTCTTAAAAAAATCATCAATAATGAAAAGAAAATAAACATTGCCTCCCATAGTAGAAACTAGTGAAGGACCCCATAAGTTTGAGTGAATATAATCAATAATTCTCTTAGACTTATGAGTTCCAATTTTAAAATGCAACTTGTGATATTTCCCTAAAATACATGTTTCACATAAATGCAAATCATAAACTTTATCTTTGCCAAAAATACCATTCTGATTTAGGATGGAAAGCCCTTTATTGCTAACATGAGCAAGCCTTTCATGTCATTTTAAAGTGTCACTTTGGTCATTTATTACAAAAAATGCAAAATGATTTCTTGTTAAAGTAGTGGCATTTACAACAAAAATTCTATTTTGTTTTATTCCTTTGAACATTACAAATGAACATTTTGCGACATTTAAAACATCTTTATCAATTTTAACAGAGAACTCAATATCATTAAGCACACCTAAAGAAATTAAATTTTTTTCATTTCAGGCACATATCTTACATTTTAAAAAATGCACACACAACCATTTTCAAATTGTAAAGAAACACTTCCAATTCCTGAAATCTTAGAAGTAATATTATTTCCATTGTTACCAAACTAAGGTCTTTTTCAATCAAATTTGAAAACCATTCTATTTTTGAACTCATATGAAAAGAACAACCTGAGTCTAAGACCCATTCTCCTTCAAAAACAGATTTAATAGTCAAAATTGACTCAGTAACTTCAGAAATTTGATTTATGATCACATAGACTTCAGCAGTATCAAAACTAGAAGAAAAAGCACTATTTGCATATTTCTTATTTTGATCTTTTTGCTCATTTTTCTTCTTATAGCAATCTTTTATAAAATGTTCAATTTTTCCACATCTATAACACTTCTTACCTTTAGCTCTAGACTTTGATCTATTTTTCCTTTAAACTTCTTTTTATTTCCAGTTTGATGATTGTCATAGTGCCCATTTATGTCTAGTGAGGGACATACGATGATACAAAGTTTCAAGTTTATCCCAAATGAGAGGGGTAGTAGTACAATCACTCACTTTTCTCATTACATTATCAGCTAGATGCAAAATTATGGCACTATGAGCTAACTCATCAGATTATTTCATTTGAACACTTGTCATATCATCAGAAAAAGATCCATCAATTGCCTTAGACAATTTTTGTTGAATTAAATGAGCTTTCATTTTTGTTACCATATTAAAAATCACCTCTACCATCAAATATTTCAAGGCCAAACTTACTAGTTCTCATTTTTCAAAGAAAGATGAACAATGTGGAGAGATTTTCACACAAATACAACAAAGAAACAAACAATCGAGATAATATAAAACAAAGACGTAGTCAATTTTTTTAGTTAATAAACACTTTCGCAGAAAACTTGTTCAGAATAAAACACATGAAAAATCTAGGGTCTCAATTTATATACTGTTTAGATATCTCTATGATTCCGTGAGACTCTTGTTTTCTGGTCAAGGGGATGAATCCAAATATGAGGCTTAAGGTGAAGTTATTCTTAATATGAAAAATGAAAAAGATTCAAGAAACAAGAAAGCACTTCAGAGATATGATTTCTAAGTCACAAAGTACAGAGAAAATATGCAACTCATAAAATCAGTTTGAAACCATACTAAAACGTAAAGATCTAAACAAGAAAGGGACAAATAGTCGATTTATGCATACATCAAGAGACACAACACACGCTTGAGAACAAAACTTAACAAGTATGAAAAGAGTGAGAGATTATCACCGAACAAACACCTGTTTTATTATATTCGACTCCAAAGAATATTTATGATTTCAAGATTTACATATTTGAACCTAGGTTTACAATTTTATCCTAGGAACTTTTGTGCTTCTTCGACTTTGGAGATTTTCCAGATCCCCTCAAGAACAACCTCCAGAAGCATTTTGAAATTTCAAGATTCAAACCCAGAACCAGTTCTCAAACATCAGAGACTTCAAAACACAAAGCTCTGATACCACTGTTACGTTTTTGCTTTGATGTTTGATTTCAAACAATAACAAGTACGTAATGCAAAATGAAAAACGCGAAGATTTTTATGTCCATAAGGACCCGTGATCACCCAACGCTTGGCTACTTCCCGTTGAAGCTCCACAAAGTGGATTTCGCTTTATGCATTAATAAGAACATTCAAAAATATCTTAGAGATTACAAGATTCAACACGTAATCACGTTCTAACCCTAACCCTTACAAATCGAGCATCAATCAAAGATTGACGTCTCGAAACTAACACGACTTACAAATACTCTCACACAAGGAGCATCATCACCATGTTTATGGTGTGATTCCACTAAGAAATCAAAACCAAAGAAGAATAATGGAAAGAATCGATGATTATAATCGGAGAGACATAGAGTAGATGAAGAGTCTAGAAGAAGATAGAACGAATTAATTGAGCCAACAGTACATATGAATACCTTATATACTTCAGATGTAGGGCTCAGATCAAAACCACAAAACCAACGGTTCAGATGTAACTGAAGTATCATAAGCAAAATCGCCAAACCAGAATACGATATATCATAGAAGTAACATCAACTTTTAACATGGATTTGCAATCAACAATTAACACACACAATATGACGCCGCCGACGCCCGCCATAAACGACCACAATAACCTCCAAAAAAATTAATCATTACAAAACTACGACAAAAAACTGAAATGTGAACAAGATTTTTTCGTTTCTATTTTTCTTTCTTTGATCTAATTATCAGCACGCTATAGCAAATATGCCAAGATCATCAAGTGAGGGGTGTGATTTTTCAATTCTTTTTTAAGTTCTCCTTTTTTTTTCCCCTCCTTTTCATTTTTCAATCCTTGCATCTTTGAAGGTGAGGGCTATTGGTCCATTTATACACACAACAAGCATCAAGAAATAAGCAAAATAACACAACACAAGGATTTGTTTTGCCAAAAGACTCAAAGTTCACCGCCTAATCCCCGTTGAGCATAAGGGTGAGTTCGGTCCAATTTGATTCTTTTTCAAATAGAATTGAATCAAATCGAGAACCAATGAGTATTTTGTAAATGAAATCATTGGCTTGGTTTTTCGATTTTGAGTCTAAAATCAATAACCGAACCATAAACGGTCGACTCTAGTTTATAATACCCATTAGCCGATTTTAAACTTAAGAAAAACCTAATCGAATCGCTTCACTTGGTTCGATTTGGTCCAAATTTCGATTGGATAATTTTGCCCACCCCCAATTGAGCATCCACCGAAATGTTTGTCATCGCTTACCACTAGCATAAACTTAAACAAATTACAACAAATTAAAATACACAAAATATTCTCTAAAATCTCGCGCAGAGACAAAAGAAAACCCACAAAATCAAATATTAAACCATAGTCAATGTTCGCCAAGTACAACACAACCATATCAACTCAAAATTACAAGTTCCACTCAAGAAATCTCACAAAAAGACCAAGATGAAGTAGAGAATTTCAGGAGAAGATAGTATATTGTATTAACTGAATATGCAAGATGGGAATGAAGGAGTCTTGAAGATTAACAGCCCACGTGTAAGCATCACAAGGCACGCACATTTCACAAAGAAATCGCATATTCGCATTAAGCATCTCTTAGTCTTCTGGGTTTGATCATTATTGGGCCAATGGACTGTGTATTTGGACAAAACCAAAAGGGCAAAGTTTACAAGAGCCCTACTTTTTGTAAAAAAGTTGAAAAATACCTCTCTTTTTTATTATTCAAAAAATACCCCATTTTCTTGATTTTTTAAAAAATACCTCATTTCATTAAAAATAATATTTATAATGTGGAATGATGATGTGTCATTTATTTATTATATAGTAGTCTATTTACTTTATATAATATTCACTTTAATTCTTATATTTTCAATGATATTTCAATTAAGTCATCCAAAAATTACATCTTAGGTCCTTAATCTTTTATATTTTTACACTTTAGTCCTCAAATTTTTAATTATCTTTCGCTTAAGTCCTCCAAAATTACATTTTGTATCCTTCAACTTTTTATATCTTTACACTTTGGTCTCAAAATTTTTAATTATTTTTCAATTAAGTCCTCTAAAATTGGCATCTTAGGCCCTTCAACTTTATACATGTTCAAAGTTTGGTCCTCCAAATCCTTAATTTTAGTGACCAAAATAAGGCCAAAATAAGTGCAATTTTAGTGATCAAAATAAGTGCACTTTCAATTAAATCTTTGACTTTACACTCAATTTTCATCTAAACGAACAAAATAAATATTTGTATACTATTTTAAATTATGGTACACATGTTACTTTAATTTAAATTAAATTAACATGTGTTACCACCACCAACTATCATATTTGTATACTATTTTAAATATAATAATAACTATAATCATATTTTACAATTTATTTTCTTTGATAATTGTTTAAAAATACAGTATTTTCATAAAATCAATATTTTTATTTTTTCATTTGAAAAATAATATTTTTACATGAGTAACATATGTGTTATTTCATCATTTTCATTGAAATTAATACTTTATAATTTACTTATTTTATTATTTTTTAAAAAATATATTATTTTCATTTAAAATTAATATTTTAATTTTTAATTGAAAAACAATATTTTTATATGGGTAACATATATGTTACTATATGTTACTATATATGTTACTTCTTCATATTTCATTAGAATCAATATTTTACCATTTCTCTAATTTTATTAATATTTTAAAAATATATTATTTTCATTTAAAATCAATTTTTAATTTTTATTTTAAAAAATATTTTTATATTAGTAACATATATGTTACTATGTGTTACTTGCTCATTTGCAATAAAATCAATATTTTATAATTATTTAAAAATTTTGTTATATTTCTTTAAAATTAAATTTTCAATTTTTTTTTTTATTTTAAAATAACTTTTGTACACATATAACATATATATTACTTCCTCATTTTTCATTAAAATCAATATTTTACCATTTCTCTATTTTTATAAATTTTTAAAAATACATTATTTTCCTTTAAAATCAATATTTCAAATTTTCATTTTAAAAAATATTTTTATACTAGTAACATATATATTACTATGTGTTACTTGCTCATTTGCAATAAAATCAATATTTTATAATTATTTAAAAATACATTATTTTTCTTTAAAATTAATATTTCAAATTTTTGTTTTAAAACAACTTTTTACACGGGTAATATATATGTTACTATATTTAGTTCTTCATTTTCATTAAAATCAATATTTTACCATTTCTCTATTTTTATAAATTTTTAAAATATACATTCTTTATATTTAAAATTAATATTTCAATTTTTCATTTAAAAACAACATTTTTATACTAGTAACATATATATTTACTTGAAATTTTCAGAGACCTAGTGGGGAGAATAATTTTGTCCACCTGGACAAATTTCCAGCAAGATTGGTAGAGTGTTTGACTTTAATATCAAACACATTTTATTCCTCCAAATGTTCAAGAGGGCTAAATAATTCTCCCTCACCGGGTGAGAAGATCAAATTCATATGTCACTATGTGTTATTTGCTCATTTGCAATAAAATCAATACTTTATAATTATTTTAAAAATACTTTATAATTGCTATCTTATAATTTACCTCCTTATAAATGTTTTTCAAAAACTATATTAGTTTGGTCTAAAATCAAATATTTTCAAATTTTATTTTTGAAAAACAATTCTTTTACGCGGTAACATATATATGTTATTGAATTTGTTACCCTATGTTACTTCTTCAATTTTGTTGACGTTGGAAAATGATGATGCACTTCCCAAGCCATCTTATGATGAGTGTTGAGGTCACTATGACCGTAAGTAGTAGATAGGTAAAAATATGTAGGAAGACTGATTGTATAATCTTTGTAAGAGTGCTTTTATTAAGCAATTGAATGTCCGAATCGTTGGACATTTATGTCTCTTATTTATAGGAAAATATGTGATGATGATATGTATTTAATGCCAAGCTAGGCATTAAATGCCTACAAGATATTTTCTTTATGAACATTTAATGTGGTGACATATCTCGTGATGGACGGGCGATCCGACGTCCCGACATGTGGGAAGACGTGCCATACTAGTGACGTGAGCTTAACCGTAAGATCTGGGTATGAGGTCTGACCTGGAGTAATGCCCGCCTTAGGATGAGGTCCGACCTAGAGTAAGACGGGATGAAGTCCGACCTGGAGTAAGGCCCGCCTTGGGATGAGGTCCGACCTGGAGTAAGACCTAGATGAGGATGACGTCCGACATATTCTTGTAGCACAGGTGAAGAATTACTTAATTGATGTAACAGATCGAATCGGATATCAACAATTGCCCCCCAAGGCCCGCTATTGACTTGGGCCATGGGTGGCCTTCAGCCTCGGGTCGCTTTTGATCTGCTTCGTGTGCACACATAGTCGACATGATAGTACTAATCGTAGGGACCCGAGATATCGGGTAGGATCTCTTGGACGATAGTGTGGAGGTTAGGTTGGACCTCCTCATTGAAGTTAGGTAGGATATGATATACATGTAGTGTTACGCCGTGATCGTCGTCACCACTTATAACAAACTATGTTACATTTATAACACACTAGTACGTTTGTGCTTTGATGTTCGATTTCAAACAATAACGGTAAGTAATGCGAAAATAAATGAACAAGAAGATTTGTATGTCCCTAAGGACCGGGTTCACCCAACCTTTTGCTACTTCCGTTGAAGCTTCACAAAGTGGATTTCAACTTCATGCATTAACAAGAACGTTCAAAAATATGTCTCGAGAGATTAGAAGATTTAACACAAAATCACGTTCTAATATTAACCCTACGGATCGAGCGCCAATCAAAGATTGACCTGCGAAACTAACACAACTTACAAATACTCTCACACAAGAGCATCATCACCATGTTCATGGTGTAATTTCACCAAGAAATCAAAACCAAAGAAGAAGAAGGAAAAGAATCGGACAAATTACAAAGAGGCAGAGAGTAGAGGAAGAGTCGAAGAAGAAGATATAACGAATTAATTCACCCAACAATACTCACGAATACCTTATATACTCCGGATGAAGGGCTCGGATCAAAACCGTAAAACCAACGATTCAAATGTAGTGAAATATCATAAGTAAAAGGCGTCGAAACCGAGAATCACGATATATCATAAAGTAACAACAACTTTTAACATGGATTTTGATTAACAATTAACAATCTCCATCTTGATAAAAAATTCATCATCCTCGACGCTTTTTCTCTAGTTCTCATTAATGCATGATTGGCTTCAATCAATTTTGAATTCATTGCTTCTTGTACACATGCACAAAAACAAAAGTTAGAAAAAAAATTACTAACAAAACACACGAAAAAAAATCCGGACTTACTAACTTGTATCTAACATGTGTCTAAGTTTAAAATACTTTAAAAATTTTAAACTTACTTAAAGGTAGAATTTTATGCCCATGTCTGCATTGGATTAAACTGGGAATGAATCTTTTCCAATTTTACTAACTCTTGGGGATACAATGTCCCTAATAAAATGGAGTTTAAAATCAATGTGTTTGTCCTTTCATGAAAGAGTGGATTCTTATACAAGTGAATGGCGGGTTGACTATCGATATAGATGATAGGAGACTTACATTCATAACCCAATTCTTTAAGATTCTTTTCAACCATAAAACTTCATTAACAACTTCAGTTATGGCCACATACTCGCATTCGATGAGTAGAAAGTGCAACAATGTGATAGAGTTGTGATTTTCAATAATCTGCAAGTATCACGATTGTAAACACATAAGAGATTCTGATTTTCTATTATCTCTATCACTTGCATAATCAGCATCAATATAACCTTTCAATTTAATTCCTTCTAAACTATGTTTAAAAGTAAAGCCAACATTTGAAGATCCTTTTAAGTATCTCAGTAACCATTTTAAAGCCTTCCAATGAGAAGGACCAGAATTAGACATATATCTACTTAGCACACTAATAGAATGAGCCACATTAGGTCTGGTACATACCATAGAATACATTACAAAACCAATAGCATTACTGTAAAAAACATTTTCCGTTTCAATAAGTTGTTCTTTTGATTTAGGGCAATCATCTTTGCTAATTATAAAATAGTTTCCAATAGGGATACTAACTACTTTTGCTTTAGTCATAACAAATCTGTCAAGGATTTTATGTATATAACGAGTCTGTTAGTTTCAGTTCAAGGAGATTTCTAATGATCTCCATTCCTATAATCATTTTTGCATTACCCAAATCCTTCATGTCAAACTCAGAAAACAAATCAGACTTTAACTTCTTAATTTGATTTACAAAGGAACTAATCAACAGCATATCATCAACATACAAAAGCAGGTATATACTGATATTTTTTTCAGTCCACATTTAAAATATAAACAATGGTCATAATCACTTCGTTTAAAATTTAAAGACAAAACAAAGGTATCAAACATTTTATACCATTGTCTTGGAGATTGTTTCAGACCATATAAGGATTTCTTCAGCAAACAAACGTACGTTGGTTTTAATTCAACTTTAAAACTAGGAGATTGATTCATATAAATCTTTTCATCCAAATCACCATGTAAGAAAATTGTTTTCACATCAAGTTTCCAGTTAAAGTGAGCAACTAAAGCAAACATCAATCTTATAGTTGTATATTTAACCACATGAGAATTTTTTTATTGTAGTTAACCCATTCCTTTTGAGTAAAGTCTTTAGCCACTAATCGGCTTTAAATCTAATAGGGCCGTAATCGAAACCCTTCCTTAACTTTATAAATCCATCTATAATCAACAATGGACTTATATTTAGGTTTGGGAACAAACTCCCAAGTTTTATTTTCAATAAAGAGATTTTATTTCTTCAATCATAGACTTTTTCCATTCAATCAATGAACTCCACTCATTGCTTCTTCATGAGATTTTGGTTCTTTTCATAGAGATCTTGATAACTCGTAAGCCAAAAGAAACACTATCTTCAAACCTAATCTTTGTGGCACTCTTATATTTCTTCTCACTTTATCCTTTGCAAGTTTGGTAATTTTAAGATCACCATCATCGTGGAGTGGGGTATTCGATCGCCAATAGAATCGATTAAGGTTTCATCAGTTCTTCAAATTACTGCTTTGAGTATGATTATTATTACTCCATCTCAATTTCGTAATGAAGATTAGGTCTATCTAATTCATTATTAGCAATGGTTAAAAAAAAAATCATTTTTTTTTCATTTTTATCTTCTCTGATTTAAGATCTAAACAAGACATTTCACTTTCATTAAAAGTAATATCCCTACTTATTATTACTTTACTCCACCATAACCAGCAGCCCAAGCGGTCTATACTCTTTTACACCTTTGAGGATAACACAAGAAAACACATTTTTAGTCATAGGCTCAAGTTTACCTTCACTTTGATGATAATAGACAGAGAGCATCCAAAGTTCTTCAAGAAGAGTAATCGGCATGCACATTATTCCACATTTCATAAAGAGTTTTATCATTTAGAGCAATGTAAAGGAGTCAAATTCACAATATAGCATGCATTCATTACAACTTCTCCCCAAAAATGCTTAGGTAATCCAGAGCTTACCATCATGCATCTCACTTTATCTAAAAGTGTTCTATTCATGCCACTTCATTTTGTTGTGGAGTATATGAGACAGTTCTATGTCTTAGAATTCCATGCAATTTGCAAAAGTTATCAAAATTAAAATTACAAAATTCTAAGATATTGCACTGTTCTTAGAGTCTTTACTTTCTTCGGCTTTGATTTTCAATCAAAGTTTTATATTGTTTAAACTTTTAAAAGGTCTCGATTTATGCTTCAATAAGAAAATATACAATTTTCTTAAAAATCATCAATAATGAAAAGAAAATAAACATTGCCTCCCATAGAAGGAACCGGTGAAGGACCCCATAAGCCCGAGTAAATATAATCAAGAATTCTCTTAGACTTATGAGTTCCATTTTAAAAATGCAATTTGTGATATTTCCTAAAATGCATGTTTCACATAAATGCAAATCATAAACTTTATCTTTGCCAAAAATACCATTATGATTTAGGATGGAAAGCCCTTTATTGCTAACATGAGCAAGCCTTTCATGTCATTTTAAAGTGTCACTTTGGTTATTTATTACAAAAAGTGCAAAATGATTTCTTGTTAAAGTAGTGGCATTTACAACAAAAATTCTATTTTGTTTTATTCTTTTGAACATTACAAGTGAACATTTTGCCACATTTAAAACATCTTTATCAATTTTAACAGAGAACTCAACATCATTAAGCACACCTAAAGAAATTAAATTTTTTTCATTTCAGTACATATCTTACATTTTAAAAATGCACACACAACCATTTTCAAATTGTAAAGAAACACTTCCAGTTCCCGAAATCTTAGAAGTAATATTATTTCCCATTGTTACCAAACTAAGGTCTTTTCAATCAAATTTGAAAACCATTCTATTTTGAACTCATATGAAAAGAACAACCAGTTCTAAGACCCATTCTCCTTCAAAACAGATTTAATAGTCAAAATTGACTCAAGAACTTCGAAATTTGATTTATGACCACATAGACTTCAAAGATTATCAAAACTAGAAGAAAAGCACTATTTGCATATTTCTTATTTTGATCTTTTGCTCATTTTTCTTCTTATAGCAATCTTTTATAAAATGTTCCATTTTCCACATCTATAACACTTCTTACCTTTAGCTCTAGACTTTGATCTATTTTTCCTTTAAACTTCTTTTTATTTCCGCTTGATGATTGTCATAGTGCCCATTTATGTCTAGTGAGGACATACGATGATACAAAGTTTCAAGTTTATCCCAAATGAGAGGGTAGTAGTACAATCACTCACTTTTCTCATTACATTATCGCCTAGATGCAAAATTATGGCACTATGAGCTAACTCATCGATTATTTCATTTGAACACTTGTCATATCATCGAAAAAAGATCCATCAATTGCCTTAGACAATTTTTTGTTGAATTAAATGAGCTTTCATTTTTGTTACCATATTAAAAATCACCTCTACCATCAAATATTTCAAGGCTAAACTTACTAGTTCTCATTTTTCAAAGAAAGATGAACAATGTGGGAGAGATTTTCACACAAATACAACAAAGAAACAAACAATCGATAATATAAAACACAGACAGAAGTCAATTTTTTAGTTAATAAACACTTTCGCAGAAACTTGTTCGTATTAAAACACATGAAAATCTAGGGTCTCAATTCATACATTGCTTAGATATCTCTATGATTCCTAGAGACTCTTGTTTTCTCGGTCAAGGGATGAATCCAAATATGAGGCTTAAGGTGAAGTTATTCTTAATATGAAAAATGAAAAGATTCAAGAAACAAGAAAGCACTTCTGGAGATATGATTTCTAAGTCACAAAGTACAGAGAAAATATGCAACTCATAAAATCAATTTGAAACCATACTAAAACGTAAAGATCTAAAACAAGAAAAGGACAAATAGTCGATTTATGCATAGATCAAGAGACACAACACACGCTTGAGAACAAAACTTAACAAGTATGAAAAGAGTGAGAGATTATCACCGAACGAACACCCTGTTTCGTTATATGCGACTCCAGCAATATTTATGCTGGAGTCGCATATTTGAACCTAGGGTTTACAATTTTTATCCTAGGAACTTTTGCTTCTTCTACTCGACTTTGGGGATTTTCCAGATCCCTCAAGAACAACCCCCCAAGCATTTTGAAATTTCAAGATTCAAACCCGAACCCGCTTCTCAAACATCGAGACTTCAAGAACACAAAGCTCGATACCATCACATTACGCTTTTGCTTTGATGTTTGATTTCAAACAATAACAAGTACGTAATGCAAAATGAAAGAACGAAGATTTTTATGTCCATAAGGACCTGTGGATCACCCAACGTTTGGCTACTTCCGTTGAAGCTCCACAAAGTGGATTTCGGCTTTATGCATTAATAAGAACATTCAAAAATATCTTAGAGATTACAAGATTCAACACGTAATCACGTTCTAACCCTAACCCTTATAAACCGAGCATCAATCAAAGATTGACGTCTCGAAACTAACACAGCTTACAAATACTCTCACACAAGGAGCATTATCACCATGTTCGTGGTGTGATTCCACTAAGAAATCAAAAACCAAAGAAGAATAATGGAGAGAATCAGAATGATTATAATCGGAGAGACATAGAGTAGATGAAGAGTCTAGAAGAAGATAGAACGAATTAATCGAGCCAACAAAGACATATGAATACCTTATATACTCCGGATGTAGGGCTCGATCAAACCACAAAACCAACGGTTCGGGATGTAATCAAGTATCATAAGCAAAATCGCCAAACCGTAATACGATATATCATAGAAGTAACATCAACTTTAACATGGATTTGCAATCAACAATTAACACACACAATATGATTACACGTACGC
This sequence comes from Forsythia suspensa, assembly GCA_023638005.1. Lineage (NCBI taxonomy): Eukaryota > Viridiplantae > Streptophyta > Magnoliopsida > Lamiales > Oleaceae > Forsythia > Forsythia suspensa. The sequence goes on along the minus strand of CM042674.1, from coordinate 27,439,786 downwards.
CCGCCATAAACGACCACAATAACCTCCAAAAAATTAATCATTACAAAACTACGATAAAAACCTAAATGTGAACAAGATTTTTTCGCTTTCTATTTTTCTTTCTTTGATCTAATTATCGTAGACGCTATAGCAAATATGCCAAGATCATCAAGTGAGGTGGTGATTTTTCAATTCTTTTAAGTTCTCCTTTTTTTTTTCCCTCCTTTTCATTTTTCAATCCTTGCATCTTTGAAGGTGAGGGCTATTGGTCCATTTATACACACAACAAGCATCAAGAAATAAGCAAAATAACACAACACAAGGATTTGTTTTGCCAAAAGACTCAAAGTTCACCGCCTAATCCCGCTGAGCATAAGGGGTGAGTTCGGTCCAATTTGATTCATTTTCAAATAGAATTGAATCAAATCGAGAACCAATGAGTATTTTGTAAATGAAATCATTGGCTTGGTTTTTCGATTTTGAGTCTAAAATCAATAACCAACCATAAACGGTCGACTTTTCAGTTTATAATACCCATTAGCCGATTTTAAACTTAAGAAAAACCTAATCGAATCACTCGGCTTGGTTCGATTTGGTCCACTGATTGGATAATTTTGCCACCCCTAATTGAGCATCCACCAAAATGTTTGTCATCGATTACCACTACTAGCATAAACTTAAACAAATTACAACAAATTAAAATACACAAAATATTCTCTAAAATCTCAAGCAGAGACAAAAGAAAACCCACAAAATCAAATATTAAACCATAGTCAATGTTCGCCAAGTACAACACAACCATATCAACTCAAAATTACAAGTTCCACTCAAGAAATCTCACAAAAAGACCAAGATGAAGTAGAGAATTTCAGGAGAAGATAGTATATTGTATTAATCAATATGCAAGATGGGAATGAAGGAGTCTTGAAGATTAATGACCCACGTGTAAGCATCATGAGGCACGCACATTTCACAAAGAAATCGTGATATTCGCATTAAGCATCTCTTAGTCTTCCGGGTTTGATCATTATCACCAATGGATCTGTATTTGGACAAAACCAAAAGGGCAAAGTTTATAAGAGCCTACTTTTGTAAAAAGTTGAAAAATACCTCTCTTTTATTATTCAAAAATACCCCATTTTCTTGATTTTTAAAAATACCTCATTTCATTAAAAATAATATTTATAATGTGGAATGATGATGTGTCATTTATTTATTGTATAGTAGTCTATGTACTTTTATATAATATTCACTTTAATTCTTATATTTTCAATGATATTTCAATTAAGTCATCCAAAATTACATCTTAGGTCCTTAATCTTTTATTTTTTACACTTTAGTCCCCAAATTTTTAATTATCTTTCAGTTAAGTCCTCCAAAAATTACATTTTGTATCCTTCAACTTTTTATATCTTTACACATTGGTCTCCAAATTTTAATTATTTTTCAATTAAGTCCTCTAAAATTGGCATCTTAGGCCCTTCAACTTTATACATGTTCAAAGTTTGGTCCTCCAAATCCTTAATTTTAGTGACCAAAATAAGTGTAATTTTAGTGATCAAAATAAGTGCAATTTTAGTGATCAAAATAAGTGCAATTTCAATTAAATCTTTGACTTTACACTCGAATTTTCATCTAAACGAACAAAATAAATATTTGTATACTATTTTAATTATGGTACACATGTTACTTTAATTTAAATTAAATTAACATGTGTTACCACCACCAACTATCATATTTGTATACTATTTTAAATATAATAATAACTATAATCATATTTTACAATTTATTTTCTTTGATAATTGTTTAAAAATACAAAGATTTTCTATAAAATCAATATTTTTATTTTTTCATTTGAAAATAATATTTTTACATGAGTAACATATGTGTTATTTCATCATTTTCATTGAAATTAATACTTTATAATTTACTTATTTTATTATTTTTTAAAAATATATTATTTTCATTTAAAATTAATATTTTAATTTTTAATTGAAAAAATAATATTTTATATGAGTAACATATATGTTACTATATGTTACTATATATGTTACTTCTTCATATTTCATTAGAATCAATATTTTACCATTTCTCTAATTTTATTAATATTTTAAAAATATATTATTTTCATTTAAAATCAATTTTTAATTTTTATTTTAAAAAATATTTTTATATTAGTAACATATATGTTACTATGTGTTACTTGCTCATTTGCAATAAAATCAATATTTTATAATTATTTAAAAATTTTGTTATATTTCTTTAAAATTAAATTTTCAATTTTTTTTTTTATTTTAAAACAACTTTTGTACACATATAACATATATGTTACTTCCTCATTTTTCATTAAAATCAATATTTTACCATTTCTCTATTTTTATAAATTTTTAAAAATACATTATTTTCTTTAAAATCAATATTTCAAATTTTCATTTTAAAAATATTTTTATACTAGTAACATATATATTACTATGTGTTACTTGCTCATTTGCATTAAAATCAATATTTTATAATTATTTAAAAATACATTATTTTTCTTTAAAATTAATATTTCAAATTTTTGTTTTAAAACAACTTTTTACACGGGTAATATATATGTTACTATATGTTAGTTCTTCATTTTCATTAAAATCAATATTTTACCATTTCTATTTTTATAAATTTTTTAAATATACATTCTTTATATTTAAAATTAATATTTCAATTTTTCATTTAAAACAACATTTTTATACTAGTAATATATATGTTACTTCAGTACTGTAGACCCAGTGGGAGAATACTTTTGTCCACTGGACAAATTTCCAGTGGGCATTGGTAGAGTGTTTGACTTTAATATCAAACACATTTTATTCCTCCAAATGTTCAAGAGGGCTAAATAATTCTCCCTCTTTGGGTAGAGAAGATCAAATTCATATGTCACTATGTGTTATTTGCTCATTTGCAATAAAATCAATACTTTATAATTATTTTAAAAATACTTTATAATTGCTATCTTATAATTTACCTCCTTATAAATGTTTTTCAAAAACTATATTAGTTTGGTCTAAAATCAAATATTTTCAGATTTTATTTTTGAAAAACAATTCTTTTACGCTGGTAATATATATGTTATTGAATTTGTTACCTATGTTACTTCTTCAATTTTGTTGACGTTGGAAAATGATGATGCACTTCCCAAGCCATCTTTATGATGAGTGTTGAGGTCGGCTATGACCGTAATGAGTAGTAGATAGGTAAAAATATGTAGGAAGACCTGATTGTATAATCTTTGTAAGAGTGCTTTTATTAAGCAATTGAATGTCCGAACTGTTGGACATTTATGTCTCTTATTTATAGGAAAATATGTGATGATGATATGTATTTAATGCCAAGCTAGGCATTAAATGCCTACAAGATATTTTCTTTATGAACATTTAATGTGAAGTGACATATCTGTGATGGACGGGCCGATCCGGACGCCCCGATATGTGGGAAGACGTGCCATACTAGTGACGTGAGCTTAACTGTAAGATCCGGGTATGAGGTCTCGACTGGAGTAATGCCCGCCAGGATGAGGTCCGACCTAGAGTAAGACGGGATGAAGTCCGACCGGAGTAAGTGCCCGCCTTGATGAGGTCCCACCCGGAGTAAGACCTAGATGAGGATGACGTCCGGCATATTCTTGTAGCACAGTGAAGAATTACTTAATTGATGTAACAGATCGAATCGATATCAACAATTGCCCCCTGGCCCTCGCTATTGACTTCACCATGGGTGGCCTTCGGTTCGGGTCAAGCTTTTGATCTGCTTCAGTGTGTGCACACATAGTGACATGATAGTACTAATCGTGAGGACCCGAGATATCGAGGTAGGATCTCTTGGACGATAGTGTGGAGGTTAGGTTGGACCTCCCTCATTGAAGTTAGGTAGGATATGATATATCGAGGTAGGCTCGAATGGATAGGACCTCTCTGATGAGTGAACTCCCCTCCATAGAGGTTGTAGGTAGGACCTCCTTCGTGTGATTCGATATGACCAAGGATAAGACCTCCTTATTGTGATTCGGTAGGACTTGGAAGGAGTAGGACCCGAGATATCGAGTAGATCTAATATCGAGGTAGGGACCTCCCGGCGAGGATGTCCTCTTCGTAGAGGTTAGGTAGGACCTCCTTTTTGATTTGGGTAGGACCCGAGATATCGATGTAGGACCTAATATTGAGGTAATACCTCATGGGCGATGATGTCCCTCTTCGTAGAGGTTAGGTAGGACCTCCCTTTGAGTTAGGTACCCGAGATATCGGGCGTAGTGACCTGAGCATTGAGGTAAGACCTCCCGAGCGAGATTCTCTCTTCATGGAGGTTAGGTAGGACCTCCTTTGGAGTTGGGTAGGACTTGAGTGAGTAGGACTTCCCCGATGAGTGAACTTCCTTTCCATAGAGGTTGGGTAGGACCTCCTCATGAGTGAACTCCTTTTCCATAGAGGTCAGGTAGGACCTATTGTAAGTAGGACCTCCTTCATGTGATTTGGTAGGACCTGAAGGGATAAGACCTCTTTTTGTGATTCGATAGGGACTCGAATGGGTAGGACCTCCCTGATGAGTGAACTCTCTCTCCATAGAAGTTGGGTAAGACCTCCTACTCTTGACTTTGGTCAGGGGTGGCCCTTAGTTCGTACTATTGCTCTGATCCATTTTGGATGAGGAAATGAGGCTCCGTTCTGAGGCCGTTGAGGAACTGGAGAGAAAAGAGGAAGAGCTTACTGAGAATGAGTCCGAGCTCCAGGCTTTAGCATGCCAAGTGGAAGAAGAGAAGATGGAAAAGTACGAGCTGGAGGCTTTATTTGAAAAGAGCCAATCGGACCTCCGAGCTTCTGTAAAGAGGTCGTGGATGAGCTAATTGAGACTATTGCAGAGAAGCATCAGGACTGGGATGTCCAGTTCTTGAAGGACGAGCTGGACGAGCTAAAGAAAAACTCCAAGTTCAATCCTCATTCTTCTGGAGATGAATGTCAGCTTGAAGGCTAGGACTGAGCTTGACCTTTTTTAGCTTACATATCTGGATCAAGTCCCACTAGGAGATGAGGTCCGACCTGGATCGAGTCCCACCAGAGGATGAGGTCTGACCTGGATTAGGTTCTACCAGGGATAAGATCCAACCTAAATCAGGTTCCACCAGGAGATGAGGTCCGACCTGGATCAGGTTCTACTAGGGATGAGATCCGACCTGGATCAGTTCCACTGTGAGATGAGGTCCGACCGACCAAGTTCCACCTGGGGATGAGGTCCGACTTGGATCATGTTCCACTAGGGAGATGAGGTCCGACCGATCGTGTTCCACCGTGATGAGGTCCGACCGGATCGTGTTCCACTAGGGGATGAGATCTGACTTGGTTACGAACGCACTTAGAATGAGGTCGACCTTAAGTTGCTTAGTGAGTGAAGAATTACTTAGTCGATATGATAGATTGGATTGATATCAACAATTGTGATGTCTCGAGTAGAGTCCGAATCGCGTGGGACATTTCAGTGTTCTGGAGGTCTCGCGACCTTGGTCACATCCTCGGCCGGACGCTTGGCTTTTTCGAAATGATGTCAATCAAAGGCAAGACTTACGCTGATTGACACGGGTCCGAGTCAGATGGAACATTTGTGTCCGTGAGGTTTGTGACTTTGGTCATGTCTTCGCCTCTGACGTTGGCTTCTCGAAATGATGTCGTCGGCAGCAAAGACTTACGGCCGATTGACATGGGTCCGAGCCGCCAAAGGGACCTTTGTGTCCAGAGGTTTGTGACCTTGGTCACATCCTCGCCTCCGGACGTTATTTTCGAGCCGATGTCAACAATGCAAAGACTTACGCCGATTGACATGGGTCCGAGCCAGATGGGACCTTTGTGTCCGTGAGGTTTATGTGACCTTGGTCACATCCTCGCCTCGGACGTTGGCTTCGAGTCATGGTGTCGCAGCGGCAAAGACTTACGCCGATTGACATGGGTCCGAGTCAGATGAGACCTTTGTGTCCGTGAGGTTTGTGACTTTGGTCACATCCTCGCCTCGACGTTATTCTCGAAATGATGTCAACAAGGCAAAGACTTACGCCGATTGACATAGTTCGAGCTATGTGGGACCTTTGTGTCTGCAGGTTTGTGACCTTAGTCACATCCTCGCTTTAGACGCTAACTTCTTGAGTTGGGTGTCGCAGCAAAGACTTACGCCGATCGACACGGGTCCGAGTTGTGTGGGACCTTTGTATCTAGAGGTTTGTGACCTTGGTCATATCTTCAATTCGGACGTTGGTTAGATTTATTAACTTTGTAGCTATTCCAAGAGGGTGGAAATGGAAGCTCCTCCATGTTCTGGAGCTAGTAAGCTCCATTCTTCAAGACTACGGTATTTTTTAAAGACCTTCCCAATTCGGGCTCTACTTTGAAGGCTAATGAGAAAACGCCTCCCATGCTAGAGCGGTAAGTTGCGATAAGATCAAAGTATATTCGTAAGTTTTTCTACCTGTGCACCCTCGAGTTCATCCAATTGCATCTTCAGGTGTGTGTTGATTATTTTCGCTTCACCGAACGACCTCAACCTTGGCCAATGGTTCGCTTACGCTCATTTGGTGAAGTAGTTAGTATTGACTATGGCGAATTTGGTCCCGCTCTTTCTCGTGGGATTTGGACCGATTAGATCAATCCTCTATTTTGAAAAAGACCATAGTCAAGAATGAGGTCACTCTTCCGGGAGGGATCTAGTGACGAGGGTAAACCTCCGGCACTTGTTGCATTTTTGGACAAACTCGATAAAGTCCTTATTTAGTGATGGCTGAGTATCCATACCTCAAAGTTTTATGTGCTAGTGATTGCCCCAACCGCGATTGTTGTCGCATATTCCTTCATGAACTTTGTCAATGGCGATTTGCACTTTGTCTTCCTTAAACATTTGAGTATTGAAGTGAAAATTTTCTTTTGAATAAGATGTTGTCGATGATTTATTGGCCTCCGCACTATCCGGGGACACCTTGCCATCCTTAAAAATTGACGATTCTGTCCATCCAGCTTGATCGACTTGCGCGGTGAGCATGGACTCAAGTTAAGTGATCATTGGATCGCTGATTCTTTTGATTAGGATGCTCTCTAGTTCTTCTTTTTCTTCACCGGTAGTGAGTCGAGCTACGGCATCAACGAGGCTATTTTGTGTCCTAGAGTTCTCTTTGCTTAGCCTCCACCGGACTAGCGTTGTTTAGCCCACGATCTTCAAGTTAGTTCCGGGTCAAGCGAATGCTTGTGAGTTTGAAATGCATTCAGAGGTGGCTTGATTCTTTTCAAGCCATTCGATAACATGAGTTAGGTACTCCAACGCTTGTAGGACCGCTTTCCTTACGGGAGCATAAGCTAGAGCCGAGGTTTCTCCGGGATGTCTTCAATGGAAGCCCGGTAGGAGATCAATATGTTAACTTCATTTTCTTCCGTGGTTGTGAGTTCTTGAGTCATGGCCACGACTCACGCCGAATGTGTTTTAGAGATGAAGTGTTTAGGTATGATGATCAAGAATTGATCTTTTCGATGAATTTCTGGAATATGGAGAGCCTTTTTAGGGGGAGCCCTCCTTCTAGCGCCAAACTGTTGACGTTGAAAAATGATGATGCACTTTCCAAGCCATCTTTATGATGAGTGTTGAGGTCGGCTATGACCATAATGAGTAGTAGATAGGTAAAAATATGCAGGAAGACCTGATTGTATAATCTTTGTAATTGTGCTTTTATTAAGCAATTGAATGTCCGAACTGTTGGACATTTATGTCTCTTATTTATAGGAAAATATGTGATGATGATCTATATTTAATGCCAAGCTATACGTTAAATGCCTACAAGATATTTTCTTTATGAACATTTAATGTGAAGTGACATCTCTGTGATGGCCGGCTGATCTGACGTCTGACATGTGGGAAGACGTGCCATACTAGTGACGTGAGCTTAACCGTAAGATCTGGGTATGAGGTCCGACCTGGAGTAAGACGGGATGAAGTCCGACCTGGAGTAAGGCCCGCCTTGGAATGAGGTCCGACCTGGAATAAGACCTAGATGAGGATGACGTCCGACATATTCTTGTAGCAGCACCTAGGTGAAGAATTACTTAATTGATGTAACGGATCGAATTGGATATCAACAAATTTCATTAAAATCAATTTGACACGAGTAACACATATGTTACCACATGTGTTATCCTATATTACTTCCTCATTTTCACTACAATTGCTATTTTATAATTTATATCTTTGTAAATGTTTTTAAAAAAATACATTAGTTTGGTCTAAAATCAAATATTTTCAATTTTTATTTTTAAAACAATACTTTTATGTAGGTAACATATATGTTACCGTATTTGTTAACCTATGTTATTTCCTCAATTTTATCAAAATTAATTTGACACGGGTAACACATATGTTACCACACGTGTTATCCTATGTTACTTCCTCATTTTCAATACAATTGTTATTTTATGATTTATCCCGTAAATATTTTTTAAAAACTATATTAATTTAGTCTAAAATTAAATATTTCCAAATTTTAATTTTGAAAACAATATTTTACGTGGTAACATATATGTTACTATATTTGTTAACCTATGTTACTTTCTCAATTTCATTAAAATCAATTTAACACGGGTAACATATATGTTACCACATGTGTTACCCAATGTTACTTCCTCATTTTCACTACAATTGCTATTTTATGATTTATCTCCTTGTAAATGTTTTTAAAAAATGCATTAGTTTCATCCCAAAATCAAATATTTTCAATTTTTATTTCTAAAAACAATACTTTTACATAGGTAACATATATGTTACCGTATTTGTTAACCTATGTTACTCCCTCAATTTTATTAAAATCAATTTAACATGTGTAACACATATGTTACTACATTTGTTACCCTATGTTACATCCTCATTTTCAATACAATTGCTATTTTATGATTTATCTCTTTGTAAATATTTTTAAAAAATACATTAGTTTCATTCCAAAATCAAATATTTCCAATTTTTATTTTAAAAACAATACTTTTTACATGGGTAACATATATATGTTACCGTATTTGTTAACCTATGTTAATCCCTCAATTCCATTAAAATCAATTTGACACGAGTAACATATGTGTTACCATATGTTACTTTCTCAATTTCTATACAATTACTATTTTATAATTTATATTCTTGCAAATATTTTTGAAAAATACATTAATTTCGCCTAAAATCAAATATTTCCAATTTTCATTTTTGAAAACAATATTTTTACACGGGTAATATATATGTTAACAGATTTGTTAACATATATTATTTCAATTTCATAAAATCAATTTTTAGAAAATCTATTTCATTTGAACACTTGTCATATCATCAAGAAAAGATCCATCAATTGCCTTAGACAATTTTTGTTGAATTAAATGAGCTTTCATTTTTTGTTACCATATTAAAAAATCACCTCTACCATCAAACATTTCAAGGCCAAACTTACTAGTTCTCATTTTTCAGCAAAGATGAACAATGTGGAAGAGATTTTTCACACAAATACAACAAAGAAACAAACAATCAGATAATATAAAACAACCTGTAGTCAATTTCTTTTAGTTAATAAACACGCATGAAAAACTTGTTCGTAATAAAACACATGAAAAATCTAGGGTCTCAATTTATATCTTGTTTAGATATCCCTATGATTCCGTGATACTCTTGTTTTCGGTCAAGGGATGAATCCAAATATGAGGCTTAAGGTGAAGTTATTCTTAATATGAAAAATGAAAAGATTCAAGAAACAAGAAAGCACTTCGTAGATATGATTTCTAAGTCACAAAGTACGAGAAAATATGCAACTCATAAAATCGGTTTGAAACCATACTAAAACATAAAGATCTAAACAAGAAAGGGACAAATAGTCGATTTATGCATACATCATGAGACACAACACACGGTTGAGAACAAAACTTAACAAGTATGAAAAGAGTGAGAGATTATCACCGAACAAACACCCTGTTTCGTTATATTCGACTCAAAGAATATTTATGATTTCAAGATTTACTGATTTGAACCTGTGGTTTACAATTTTACCCTAGGAACTTTTGTCTTCTTCGACTTTGGAGATTTTTCGATCCCCTCAAGAACAACCTCCGTAGCATTTTGAAGTTTCAAGATTCAAACCCAGAACCCGGTTCTCAAACATCGAGACTTCAAAACACAAAGCTCGATACCATCAAGCACGTTTTGCTTTGATGTTTGATTTCAAACAATAACAAGTACGTAATGCAAAATGAAAAACGCTAAGATTTTTATGTCCATAAGGACCCGGATCACCCAACGTTTGGCTACTTCCGTTGAAGCTCCACAAAGTGGATTTCGCTTTATGCATTAATAAGAACATTCAAAAATATGTCTTAGAGATTACAAGATTCAACACGTAATCACGTTCTAACCCTAACCCTTACAGATCGAGCATCAATCAAAGATTGACGTCCGAAACTAACACGACTTACAAATACTCTCACACAAGGAGCATCATCACCATGTTTATGGTGTGATTCCACTAAGAAATCAGAAACCAAAGAAGAATAATGGAAAGAATCGGACAGATTATAATCGGAGAGACAGAGAGTAGATGAAGAGTCTAGAAGAAGATAGAACGAATTAATTGAGCCAACAAGACATATGAATACCTTATATACTTCGATGTAGGGCTCGATCAAAACCACAAAACCAACGGTTCGGATGTAATCAAGTATCATAAGCAAAAGCGCCAAACCGTAATCACGATATATCATAGAAGTAACATCAACTTTTAACATGGATTTGCAATCAACAATTAACACACACAATATGACCGCGTACGCCCTTTTAAACGACCACAATAACCTCCAAAAAATTAATCATTACAAAACTACGACAAAAAAAGCTAAATGTGAATAAGATTTTTCGTTTCTATTTTCTTTCTTTGATCTAATTGTCAAGACGCTATAGCAAATATGCCAAGATCATCAAGTGAGGGTGTGATTTTTCAATTCTTTTTAAGTTCTCCTTTTTTTCCCCTCCTTTTCATTTTTCAATCCTTGCATCTTTGAAGGTGAGGGCTATTGGTCCATTTAAACACACAACAAGCATCAAGAAATAAGCAAAATAACACAACACAAGGATTTGTTTTGCCAAAAGACTCAAAGTTCACCGCCTAATCCCGTTGAGCATAAGGGTGAGTTCGGTCCAATTTGATTCTTTTTCAAATAGAATTGAATCAAATCGAGAACCAATGAGTATTTTGTAAATGAAATCATTGGCTTGGTTTTTCGATTTTGAGTCTAAAATCAATAACCGAACCATAAACGGTCGACTCTAGTTTATGATACCCATTAGCCGATTTTAAACTTAAGAAAAACCTAATCGAATCGCTCGGCTCGGTTCGATTTGGTCCAGCTCGATTGGATAATTTTGTCCACCCCCTAATTGAGCATCCACCGAAATGTTTGTCATCAGTTACCACTAGCATAAACTTAAACAAATTACAACAAATTAAAATACACAAAATATTCTCTAAAATCTCACGCAAAAACAAAAGAAACCCACAAAATCAAATATTAAACCATAGTCAATGTTCACCAAGTACAACACAACCATATCAACTCAAAATTACAAGTTCCACTCAGGAAATCTCACAAAAAGACCAAGATGAAGTAGAGAATTTCAGAAGAAGATAGTATATTGTATTAACTGAATATGCAAGATGGGAATGAAGGAGTCTTGAAGATTAACAGCCCACGTGTAAGCATCACAAGGCACACACATTTCACAAAGAAATCGCATATTCGCATTAAGCATATCTTAGGCCTTTGGGTTTGATCATTATTGGGCCAATGGATCATGTATTTGGACAAAACCAAAAGGACAAAGTAGACAAGAGCCCAACTTTTTATAAAAAAGTTGAAAAATACCTCTTTTTTTATTATTCAAAAAATACCTCATTTTGTTGGTTTGATTTAAAAAATACCTCATTTCATTAAAAACAATATTTATAATGTGGAATGATGATGTGTCATTTATTTATTATATAGTAGTCTATTTACTTTATATAATATTCACTTTAATCCTTATATTTTCAATTATATTTCAATTAAGTCATCCAAAAATTATATCTTAGGTCCTTAATCTTTTACATTTTTACACTTTAGTCCTCAAATTTTTAATTATCTTTCGATTAAGTCCTCCAAAATTACTTTTGTGTCCTTCAACTTTTTATATCTTTACACTTTGGTCTCAAAATTTTTAATTATTTTTCGATTAAGTCCTCTAAAATTTGCATCTTAGGCGCTTCAACTTTATACATGTTCAAAGTTTGGTCCTCCAAATCCTTGATTTTAGTGGCCAAAATAAGTGTAATTTTAGTGATCAAAATAGTGCACTTTCAATTAAATCTTTGACTTTACACTCGAATTTTCATCTAAACGAACAAAATAAATATTTGTATACTATTTTAAATTATGGTACACATATGTTAATTTAATTTAAATTAAATTAACATGTGTTACCACCACCAACTATCATATTTGTATACTATTTTAAATATAATAATAACTATAATCATATTTTACAATTTATTTTCTTTGATAATTGTTTAAAAATACGATATTTTCATAAAATCAATATTTTTATTTTTTCATTTGAAAACAATATTTTTACGAGAGTAACATATGTGTTATTTCATCCTTTTCATTGAAATTAATACTTTATAATTTACTCATTTTATTATTTTTAAAAAAATATATTATTTTCATTTAAAATTAATATTTTAATTTTTAATTGAAAACAATATTTTACATGGGTAACATATATGTTACTATATGTTACTATATATGTTACTTCTTCATATTTCATTAGAATCAATATTTTACCATTTCTCTAATTTTATTAATATTTTAAAAATATATTATTTTCATTTAAAATCAATTTTTAATTTTTTTATTTTAAAAAAATATTTTTATATTAGTAACATATATGTTACTATGTGTTACTTGCTCATTTGCAATAAAATCAATATTTTATAATTATTTAAAAATTTGTTATATTTCTTTAAAATTAAATTTTCAATTTTTTTTTTATTTTAAAATAACTTTTTTTACACAGGTAACATATATGTTACTTCCTCATTTTTCATTAAAATCAATATTTTATCATTTCTCTATTTTTATAAATTTTTTAAAAATACATTATTTTCCTTTAAAATCAATATTTCAAATTTTATTTTAAAAATATTTTATACTAGTAACATATATATTACTATGTGTTACTTGCTCATTTGCAATAAAATCAATATTTTATAATTATTTAAAAATACATTATTTTTCTTTAAAATTAATATTCCAAATTTTTGTTTTAAAACAACTTTTTACACGGGTAATATATATGTTACTATATCTTACTTCTTCATTTTCATTAAAATCAATATTTTACAATTTCTCTATTTTTATAAATTTTTAAAAATACATTCTTTACATATAAAATCAATATTTCAATTTTTCATTTAAAAACAACATTTTTATACTAGTAACATATATATTACTTAAGAAACGCTTCTCTTCCACCTAGTGGGAGAATTATTTTGTCCATTTGGACAAGTCAGTCAGAGTGGGATTTGGTGAAATGTTTGACTTTAATATCAAACACATTTTATTCCTCCAAATGTTCAATAGGCTAAATAATTCTCCCTACTGGGTGGAGAAGATCAAATTCATATGTCACTATGTGTTATTTGCTCATTTGCAATAAAATCAATACTTCATAATTATTTTAAAAATACTTTATAATTGCTATCTTATAATTTACCTCCTTATAAATGTTTTTCAAAAACTATATTAGTTTGGTCTAAAATCAAATATTTTCAAATTTTATTTTTGAAAAAACAATTCTTTTACGCGGGTAACATATATATATTCTTGAATTTGTTACCCTATGTTACTTCTTCAATTTCATTAAAATCAATTTGACATGAGTAACACATATGTTACCACATGTGTTACCCTATATTACTTCCTCATTTTCACTACAATTGCTATTTTATAATTTATCTCTTTGTAAATGTTTTTAAAAAATACATTAGTTTGGTCTAAAATCAAATATTTCCAATTTTTATTTTTAAAAACAATACTTTTATGTATGTAACATATATGTTACCGTATTTGTTAACCTATGTTATTTCTTCAATTTCATAAAAATCAATTTTTAGCAAATTATATCCTTCTATAATTTTCTGAAATATGAATTATTATAAATAAAAATAATATATTAAATTTATTTACTTTTAATATCAACAATTTGACATGGGTAACACATATGTTACCACATGTGTTACCCTATGTTACTTCTTCATTTTCTATACAATTACTATTGTATAATTTATATTCTTATAAATATTTTTTAAAACTACATTAGTTTAGTCTAAAATCAAATATTTTCAAATTTTAATTTTGAAAACAATATTTTTACGTGGGTAACATATATGTTACCATATTTGTTAACCTGTGTTACTTTCTCAATTTCATTAAAATCAATTTGACACCGGTAACATATATGTTACCACATGTGTTACCCAATGTTATTTCCTCATTTTCACTACAATTGCTATTTTATGATTTATCTCATTGTAAATTTTATTAAAAAATACATTAGTTTCATCCAAAATCAAATATTTCCAATTTTTATTTTTAAAAACAACACTTTTACTTGGGTAACATATATGTTACCGTATTTGTTAACCTATGTTACTCCCTCAATTTTATTAAAATCAATTTAACACGGGTAACACATATGTTACCACATTTGTTACTCTATGTTACATCCTCATTTTCAATACAATTACTATTTTATGATTTATCTCTTTATAAATATTTTTTAAAAAATACATTAGTTTCGTCCAAAATCAAATATTTCCAATTTTTATTTTAAAAACAACGTATTTGTTAATCTATGTTACTACCACAATTTTATTAAAATCAATTTGACACGGATAACACATGTGTTACCATATGTTACTTTTTCAATTTCTATACAATTACTATTTTATAATTTATATTCTTGCAAATTTTTTTTAAAAATAAATTAATTTCGTCTAAAATCAAATATTTCCAATTTTCATTTTTGAAAATAATATTTTCTGCTGGTAACATATAATGCTACTATATTTGTTAACCTATGTTATTTCCTCAATTTCATAAAATCAATTTTTAGAAAATTATATCCATCTATAATTTTTGAAATATGAATTATTATAATTAAAAATAATTTATTTAATTTATTTACTTTTAATATCAATAATTTGACAATAGGTAACACATATGTTACCACATGTGTTACCCTATGTTACTTCATTTTCTATACAAATACTATTGTATAATTTATATTCTTGTAAATGTATTTAAAAAATACATTAATTTCATTTACAATCATATATTTTCAATTTTTATTTTTGAAAATAATACTTTTATGCGGGTAACATATATGTTACCATATTTGTTAACATATATTACTTACTCAATTTCATTAAAATCATTTTTTAGCAAATTATATCCTTCTATAATTTTCTGAATTACAAATTATGTTAAATAAAAATAATATATTTAATTTTTTCATTTTTAATATCAACAATTTGACATGGGTAACACATATGTTACCCTATGTTACTTCCTCATTTTCAATACAATTACTATTTTATAATTTATCTCCTTGTAAATGTTTTTTTAAAAATACATTAGTTTGGTCTAAAATCAAATTATATCATATATTACTTCCTCAATTTCATTAAAATTAATTTGACACGGATAACACATATGTTATCACATGTGTTACCCTATGTTACTTTCTCATTTTCAATACAATTGCTATTTTATAATTACAATTGCTATTTTATAATTTATCTTCTTGTAAATATTTTTTTAAAAATATATTAGTTTGGTCTAAAATCAAATATTTTTAATTTTTATTTTTAAAAACAATATTTTTACGCGGGTAACATATAAGTTATCGTATTTGTTACTATATGTTACTTCCTCAATTTCATTAAAATCAATTTGACACGGGTAACACATATGTTACCACATATAAGATGTATTTTTTGGAGGATTTAACTGAAAGATAATTGAAAATTTGGAGATCAAAGTATAAAGATGTAAAAAGTTGAAAGACCTAAGATGCAATTTTTAGAGGACTTAACTAAAAGATAATTAAAAATTTGAGGACCAAAGTGTAAATATGTAAAAAGTTGAAGGACCTAATATGTAATTTTTGGAAGACTTAACTGAAAAATAATTAAAAATTTAGAGACTAAAGTGTAAAGATGTAAAAAATTAAAGACCTAAAATGTAATTTTTGAAAAACTTAATTGAAATATAATTAAAAATATAAAGACTAAAGTGAATATTATATAAAGTACATAAATTACTATGCAATAAATAAATATTTTTAAAAGAGTTTATATAATAGAGAAGAAATGTACTTTTCATAAATATTATTTAGATGTGGGTAAGAATAAAACATTTAAAAAAAGAGGTCTATGTTAACTTTTTATTAAAAAAAAAAGTATATGAGCTAATTATTCCAAACGAGAAAAAGATTGAGCCCATTGTACAAGCAACCCAACAAGGGTAAAGTTATTTCTTATTTATTTATATTTTAACATATTTCTTTAGATAGAAACGGTCTAAAAACACCGTTTACTACGAAAAAAGTTTATCAGTGCCACATGCCATTGATGGGGAAAATTTTATTGGGGGTCACTTAACTTATAAGTTTGTTTCATGTTGGTCGATTTCATCATCCAATTTATATATTAATTTCAATTTGGTTAGCCAATTTATATTTTTATTTCAATTTAACTATTTTATCTATAAACATTACCAAAACTGACGGAATTCATAACATGGATGACCAAATTTGTGATTTGTCCAGTGGACTCGGCTAACAGAAGTAGTCCAATATTTATATACACGTCATTTGCTATCATACTATCCCCGCTATTTTAGAAACAAGTATATTTTAGATATTCAACAAGAGCAGAATTTGTTATGCAAAACTGAAACAGTTGAAAAAGGATACTTTAGTAGTTTAACAAATGAAGATGTTAGTGTATAGATAATTTTCTTTTATTATTAAATTTTTTTAATTTTTACTCATTGTCACACTTATGTTTCTATATATTCTTGTAGCATTTTTATTTTCAAGCTTACATTAATTAGCATATTTGGTTCTGATGATGGTTGTCGTCCAAATATTTTGTTAGAGTACTTTGAAATGATAGACAAATATTTTATTACACTTTTATATTTGTTGTCATTTTGCTTATTTGAAAATACGAGGGACAAATAAATTTTTTTATGCCCTCCTAACCAACTTTTGGATGGAAATTGTAATAAGAAATAGCATTTGTTAATCAATGAAATATTGAATATAAGCATGCGACGGGGAAAAATAAAATAAAAATTTAATGAAATAAGTACAATAATAAATAAAGATTGATGACTTGAATGCAATTAAAAAATAAAGAAATAATAAATTGACTTAAAAAGGAAAAGAAATAAAAGTGGTGGAATCTGGTAAAGTGGAGGAAAAAGATGCCATGATTGGTTGGAAAGGAAATTTAACAATGTCCTTAGCTCCTAGCTGTTTCAGCCGAATTGATTGAAGGAATTAGGTCATATCTTTGGAACCTCTCTTTTATGTACATGACTAAGAATTTTTTTAGAAGAAAAACAGTAAGGGGTGGTATTTAATTTTAACTTTTTAAATCTTTGATTGATATTTTTTTAAATGATTGATTTTATTGACTTCATTAAATTTTAATAGATTTTCGTAGACATTTATAAATTTTTATGTCGAAAGACTTTTTAATATTTCAGACTTTATTTTATTAATTAAAAATCTTGAATATAAAAATATAATGTCTCACAGTTAACAATAGGAAAAAAAAAAAAGAAAAAAAAACACATATTTAATTATTATTTTTTATAAAAAAAAATGGTATTTAGTTATAGAGTTTATAAAAGAAAAATATTTAAGAAATAAAAAGAATCTTGAAAATCATTTTTATTTTTTGAAAATCTTCTAAATTGTGGGTGTAAAAAGACTAAGTTAATTGTTTTTATTACGATACTCAAACAAACAAAATATTTTATATGATTATAAAAATTTTTCATGTAGTGAAAATTTATATCTTTGACAATTGATAATTTTTCTATATCTTTTATATTTTATATTTCTTTTATTTCTCTCTGAACAAATAGAAGACAAATGGAAATAGTCAAGAGACTATTCTCTTGCAAAACCAATTATCTTATTTTTAATAAATTTGAATCGACTATATAATATTTTGAAATTATATTGTTCAATTCAACACGATATAAAGTGTTCATGCACAGATCATTTTTTCAACAAAAAAAAAAAAAAAACCCCATGAAATTGAATAGGTGGGACAGATTACCTTCCCTAGTGTCCATACCCACACTTGTAGTTGACATGTAATTTTTAAAAATTTAATTAGGTCAACTGTCATTACAAATTAGTGTTAAACCTTTTCCCTTTTCATAAAGTGACAGGTAGAAAAAAAAAAATAAAAAATGCAAGTAAATTTAAAGCCAACAAATTAATTTAAATATTCTAAAGGCATTTTTGGCACATTGTAGTGAACCAAATTCGGCACATCACCATAAACAAGATTTCAAATTTTCTCCGTTTTAATACTGTCACGTACCAAAAAGATTTAATTATACAAGGAGAGGAGTAAGTTTCAAAACATTTAAGGGATTTTAGTGTAAATAGTTTCTAACGTATGCTTTTAGTATATTTTTGGTCCCTAATCTTTCATTTTTTACTAGAAAATTCCTAATCTATGCTATTGTGTGCAAAAGTGGTCCCTATGGACGGATTTCATCCAAATGTGCCATTAGTTAGGTGCGTGTAGTACAATCTCCATTAATTTGTTTTATTTGCAAAGGTAAAGTCGTTAGTTCATTTTTTATCCCTTTTTTGTTGGTTTTAGACGTTTCAATTGCTTCCATTCCATGTTTTGGGGGGGGAAAAAAAAAAAACTCAACGCATAGAAGGTTTCCACTTCCACTTCCACTTCCACTTCCACTTCCATTCATAATTTTTGAAGTTTGTTTTGCCAAAGAAGATGTTTAATTCTTAAAAGATTTGATTTTTGAGTTTTATTTGCAGAGTTAGAAGATTTAGTTTTTTGATTTTTGAATTCTTGAAAGATTTGGTTTTTAAGTTTTATGTGCAGAGATGGAAGATTTGATTTTGAATTTTTGAGTTCTTCGAATTTTGGATTTTTGGATTTTATGTACAGAGTTGAAAATTTTGGTTTTTGGGTTTTTTGAATTCTCCAGTAACATGTTGTAATATGCATTATAGTTGTTAGATAAATAAATGAAAATTGTTGAAGATGAAAGTTGTTAGAGATGGTGCATACATAACCCCTAACCTTTTCAGTAAATGTGTGTAAATAGTCCCTAACGTTTCAGATGCATATATGGTCCTTAACGTTTTCAGTAAAGGTACGCAATTGATCCATAAATTTTCAGTAAATGTGCACAACTGGTCCCCTAACGTATGTAAAATGGTGTAATGTTAGTCCCAAACCAATTAAAAAAGTTGCACAAACATTCTCCTCAAACAATATTTACAGAAAAATTTTCAATTAATTAGTGTCATTTACACATTTGCAAAATCAGAGAAATTTTTTTAAAAAAAAAACAAATAAGAACCACATTTGAGACCTACAAACTATGAGTGCCGTCGTTTACACATTTGCAATACCAGAAACATTCTATCCGCACATCAATCCTTAAAAACAATTCATCCAACGTAATCTACTCTTCTTCTCCTTGGATTCAATTTACGTTTTTTGCAATGATTGAATGAAAATTTTCTCTTGTTTCAGTGTGGTAAGATTTTTTTTCTTCTTCAAAATTCTCAAATCATTATTAGGTAATATGAAGAGTAAAAAGGAAAGAAGGAAAAAAAAAATTGTGATTTGACAATTTTGCCCCTGCAAATAAAAACAAATTAATAAAAATTACACTACACGCACCCAACTAACGGGACATTTGGACAGAATCCATCCATATGAACCACTTTGCACCCAATAGCATAGGTTAGGGACCTCTTAACATAAAATAAAAATTTAAAGACAAAAAACGCACTAAAGACATACGTTAGAGACCATTTGCGCCAAAATCCCAACATTTAAAGACTTATGCTTTGATAGATAGACAACTTTAGCCTTTAAGACGTAAAGCCTCACGCGATGCACGAATGGAGACATAAATGATAAATCACAAGTTTTAGGAATTTTGGCACAAATAGTCCCTAACCTTTGTCCTTAGTGTGGAATTGGTCGCTAACGTTTAATTTTTGACAAACAAGTCCCTAACCTATTTGTTTTGGTGCAAAATTGATCCTCATGAGATGAAAAAGACAAATATACCTTTATTTTAATTAGAAAAGATTGTACATTGATTTTAATCATTACAAAATATGCAAATAAGTCCAATACTTTTATTTTTAATAAAAAATTAAAGATAACTAATGATTTTTTTTTTTAGAATTAACACTTTAGTAATAAATATGTTAAATAAAATTATTATTTTATTATTAAATAATTATATTATTTAAAATTTAAAATTTTATTTTATTGTTGTATAAAAAAAATAACTTTGTCACAAACTTAATGTTCAAATACTTTTATTTAATTTAGTTATATGTTTATTAACTACAATACTAGAAATCCAACTATATTATTTATATTTTAATTTATCGTTTTATTATCGTTCAAAAATAAAACACATAATGTGTAGATTAATTTTTATTAGTATTTTTATGTTAAATAAAAATATAATAAGATTAGTTCAATGTCATAAAATTATATACGTCATTTTATTATTTATTTAACTTAATTTTTAAAATAAAGAAGGAGAAAAAAATTTATAAGTAAGGAGGGAGAAAAATGATTTCTCCCTCTTTAAATAATATAATTACTCAATAATAAAAATAATAATTTTATTTGACATGTTTATTACTAAAGTGTTAATTTAAAAAAAAAATCATAAGTTTTCTTTAATTTTTTTTTTATAAAAATAAAAATATTAGACCTATTTACACATTTTATAATGATTAAGAATCCACATACAATTTCTTCTAATTAAAACTAAAGGCATATTTGTCATAATGACCAATTTTGCACCAAAACACATAAGTTAGAGACTTATTTGTCAAAAAATAAACGTTATGGACCAATTCCACACTAAAGGCAAAGGTTAGAGACCATTTGCGCCAAAATCCCCAAGTTTTATTACATAATGATGTAACGTGACATTAAATTTTCCATCAATAATAAACTGGATACAAGCTGGTTGCAACTGGCAATGTGGTTGGACCAACTAATTATAGACTTTGAAAGCTAGTCAAATTTTCACATGTTGCAAATTATCTTATTGACTTATTCCAACCACAATAATTGAAACTAATGCAATTCTTAGGTCAAACTTTTACTTTTTGTATTTTTCCTGTTATACTTTTATTCTTCTTTTATAGTTTTTTAATGGAGTAATCAATTAGAAAATCAAGAAAATTAATATATATTTCTGGCATTATTGTGATTAATTACATAATAACAAGATTAATTATACTAATGATCCCCATTCTTTCAAATTTGTAACGATTTCATCTCAATTCTATTTTTTTATCAGATATCATCTTCATTCTTCTATATATACTCATAGTTGGTCCCCAAATCACTATTTTTCACTATTTTCACAATTCTTGAACCACTTTGTCCTTTGACTTAAATAAATTAAAATGATAAAAAAAAAATACAATAAAATATTGCAATTGGGCCCTTAACCTTTTCAAAAGTAGAAATAAATTCTAAACTATTTTATTTTATTTAGATAAGTGTTCTTCCCCAACTCCACCCCCCACCCGGCCCGGCCCGGCCCGGCCCTACTCGGCCCTTGAAAATTGTTGCTCCACAGGCTTTTTGCTTTGGGAACAGTACACATAATTTTTTCCACCCACCGGCGAAAAGGTGCCAAAAAATGAGTAAGAATATTAAATTAAGAAGAGTGCATTCGAAGAGAGATAAGAGAATGGTGCTTTTTAACGAGTTGGAGTGGAGGCTCACTTGAGTAGCATGCAGTTAGCAACCTACGGAGAGAATGCGCCATGAGTGGGAGCCACAGAGGCGGAGCTCACTAACCCGGCGCTTGTAGCAACTAACACCGCGCCATTCGTAGGGGCATGCATTTGCGGTGGAAGGCTCCCAACCGGTGAGTGCACCGAGCGTGTCATGTAGGCTCGGCTTGAAGGCGTTCCCACGCTTGATCTCGTCTCGAGTATCGGCCAGCTAAGCTTGGCGCATAATAACAAAGGCGTAAATCACCAAAGACGAAGAATACAATAGGAGTGGCGGCCATAAAACCGAATAATAATAATAATAATAATAATAATAATAACGATCTTGGAATTTTTTTTATCTTATTGTTTGATGAAGAGTGGGTTACGGTTATGAGAGTGCGCAGTGAGAGTGTAAGTTAGCAGGGTCAGCCTAGAAGTGTTGACAGTGGAGAACGACAGAGTGGTGGCCATATGTTGCACCGCTTTGCGCATGCCACTCCTTATTCACAATCCTACTCTCCACACAGGTGTTTTGCTTTGGGAACAGTTCCTCCAATTATTTTCAAAAGGAGAGGAGAAAGAACACTTATCTAAATAAAATAAAATAGTTTAAAATTTATTTGTACTTTTGAAAATGTCAAATGCTTTCATTGTATTTTTCTCTTATTATTTTAATTTATTTAAATCAAAGGTAAAATTGTCCAAGAATTGTGAGAATAGTGAAAAATAGTGATTTGGAGACCATCTATGAATATAAATGGAAGAATGTGGATAATATCTGCTAAAAAAATGATATAAAATCGTTACAAATCTGAAAAAATAGGGACCATTAGTGTAAATAACCCATTAATTAATTTTCATGTACTGTATATATTTGAAAATTGAATGATTTTTTCAAGTGAATTTCAAAAAATATTAGCGTTTTTTATCAAAGATTTGACACGAGAGAGACACTATGAGTTGTGAGTCAACAAAACTTATCAGAGGAGGAAAACCAGTGGGATCTTTATTCCGAACTTGACGAAAGGTACTCGATTCAAGAACAAAAACTACAAAAGTGAAAAGGTTCGAGAATATGGAAGGTTGTCTCTGTCTTGACATAGATATGCTTTGAATCTTTGCGTAGTACCATATTTCAAGAAATCAACAAGCCTGTTTGGTTATGCTTAAAAAAAAAGTCAAAACTACTTATTTTGCTTACAAGATTTTCTAAGTTCAGTTTCTTTCCCAACAGAACTTACTTTTCTATAAAGTAAATCTAAACTTATTCTCGGAAGTCGGTAAAATTAAGTTTTAAGCACAACCAAACATACTTGTCTTCTAAGGTCTCTTAACGTCTACAATGACACCAGATTTGGATAACTATGGTGAAACATGCAAAGGACAACAAAAATACTCTTAGTACTTAACGCAAGGAGCAAGTATAGGTCACTTTCAGTGCTCAAATTGTATTATTTTTCAGCTTTGTATTGGATGTTTTCTATTGGGATTTGTCTTAACAGTCTCCTAACTCTCTATCAAGCAATATAATACAGGAGCACTCAAAGAAACTCTAGAACTTATCAGCTATCGCAAAAAGCAAGGCTAGGTCATTTTCAGCACTAAAATTTTATTCTTTAGCTTTGTATCGAACTAGTTTCAATTGGGATTGTCTAATAGTTGAGTAACTTCCTACCAAGCAATATAAACTATGCTATCCAAGCACGGGTGCTTGCAAAGTTGCAATACATACTCCCTATAGACGGCTAGATGAACACACTTTCTAGTCAATTGTTTCTCCATTTTCCCCTTCATCAACATAAACAATTAGGACATAAGTTCTTTAAACTGAACAGAATCATTTGATAACTAAAAACAAGCATTGCATTAGCATAAAGATTTCAAAAAAGTTCCACATGGTATTACACACAAAAAGAGACATAACAAGATATTTGCAGAGCACCAGGCTTCGAAATCCACCACATAACCAATATCTTCAGCTCAGTTTCTCATACCCCCATCCCCACTCCATCACATTCTCATGCACATATTGTAAGATAAGATCACATAAAATACAGTGGAAAAACAAGAAACGTAACAAATATAAACTAATGTATAGAAAAGATTTAACGAAAATAAATATTAGTGAGGAGTGGAGTAATACCCGGCTGGGGGTAGTCCCACTCCATTTACCGGTGGCATTCCATAAGGCATCACAGGCTGTATGCCAGGAGCATAGTATCCACCGGCATTGATCTTGGCCAAACTAGCTTGGCCTTGCATGCCTTGTTGGGCATACTGTTGCCATACTACCTGCTCCTGCACTAGTAAATTCTGCTTCTTTTCCATATCTGCCATTTGCACGTATGAAGGTGGAGGAATGTTCAACGATGCAGCAAATGGATCTCCTCCTACTGTCTGAACTGTACCATCTGGTGCAGGGAGTGCCAATACAGGAGTTGTGTTCTTCCCTGGCCCTGGCAATGCCACACTACTGGCACTGCCACCACTCAGTTGGGCAGTGCTGACATGTTGCCTAACCGTTCCCTGATCATACATTCCATTCAACAACAAAGGATCGAGCCCACCGCCCATTGCCGCCTTCTGCTTAGACAAATGACTCGCCGTCTCCACCAAGGCCAGTTCCCAATCAGCCTTGCCACTTTCAGCAGCCGGATTCTGCCAAGCAGAAACCACCTCTGGCTCCCCATTGGATGGGAATGCTTCCCAGGAGCCATTCCCATTGTTTGCCGCCGGCCCTGCAAACAATGCCAAAGCAAACTTATTTCCTTGATCATCTGCTGTCACACCTTCATCCCTCAAATCCACCAAATCTCTAGTCTCCTGAACCACAGGCTTAGGAGGCTCTGGCTCAGGCGGTGGTGGAGGGGAATAATTCTCCGGAGGTGGCAATGCCTTAATCTCATTCATATCTGGTACTGGCTCCTCTTCCGCCACTGGTTGGCTCTCCACAATCCTCTCTGGACTCTTTGTTGCCTTAGCCCTATCCCTCACAAACTCTTCCAAAGTCTCCAACAACTTACTAGTAATCCTCTGCACTTCTGGGTACTCCGATGACCTTGCAACACCTATATCCTTGCACCAACTGTAAAAACCAGCCAGCTCATCAATCTGTTTCGCGGTGCTAGCATAGGTGTCAAAAGCCTTAACACAATCCTGATACTCCATATCAAAAAACTTATCCAAAAGCACAGCCAAAACCTCACATACATCAGCATACAACTTAAAACTCTCCTTCGCAACAGAATACAAAGCCACCAGAATCATTCTCTCATTCTTGGCCAAACCCGTAGGCCGACACGACAAAAACCGATCCAAAAGCCTCTGCAAATGACCCATCTTCCCGAAAACCCTTTCGGGTTTCATATCCCTCAACGGGGTCACATCTTTCCCCACCTCTGTCGACTCCCTCACGTCCCCAGATGACCTCGATCTCCTCATCCCATACCCCGGCTCATCCCGAAACTCGTTATAATCATAATCAACACCCCGATTTGAACCGGGAGGTGATCTATAATTAAACCTCTCCTCTCTTGACCCAAATTTCTCAATTTCACCTCCATTTCCACTCTGTTTCCGCTCAAATGCCATTAGGTCAAGCCTCTGATCCAAGTACAAAGCGTAAGTCCTCACAAAAGCCGAGTGATCCCACGAATTAGAATGAGCCTCATCACGAAAATCCGACAAATTCAACAGCCTAGTACCCCTTCTAGTAGCATACATGATCTCCTGTTGGAAAATAGCATCTCCATCATTAAGTAAACGATGAACAAGCATCAAACACTTAAGGGCAACGATCCAATCCCGGGTTTTTCCAAGCCTTTTAGATATCAACGACACACAAGCATTCACATATCCTCGAGAATACGATGTTAATTGCAGAATCTCCCGGATATATTTCTCCGATGCCGGGTCATCGTCGTGGCTCGTGGCCTTGACTATGGCAACTTCGAGCTCCGGCGCCATGTTGCTCGCCACCTTGGCAATCCCGATGCTCGTCTGGTCCTTCACCGCCCCGATCGCCTTCCGTATTGTGCTCGGAGCCATAGCTTCAGCTTATCTTCACCTTCATATTTAAAAATTTGAACAACCCAGTTAGCAAAAACAAAAAAAAAAAAAACTCATATTAACTAGAAAAATGAGAACCCATAAAAAATATTTTTAGCTCAGCTTCACCTTGATATACAAAAATTTCAACAACCCAGTTAGCAAAAAACACATCTACTATAAAAATGAGAACCCATAAAAAAGTTTCGCAATTTATACCTTCTGCAATCAAAGTATCCTAGATCTGCTATGAATAAAGGAAAAACAATAATGGATCTGTGTAAAAATACACGACTGAAAATGCTTAAAAGTGAGATCTGAACTTAATTAAGCTGATTATTTTGAGCGATGAGGGATTATTAGGTGGGCTGGGGCCTGGGGTGTAATAGAGGCCTGTTTTTTCTCTCGCTAGATTTGCTGCAACCTTGTAGAGAGAGAGAGAGAGAGCGGGGGAGGTACAGAAAAGGTGAATGGAAATAAAGAGCGAATAAAGAGGTGAAATTAAATGGAGAATTGGGTTCCGGAACAATCTGAACCGTTGGATTTGATCTGAGAAATGAAGGAGTTAGGTGCTGTTTGATGGAAGGGACGAGGAATTGAAAGATGAGCGGAAAAATAATTTTAATATTAAATAATTTATTTCTATCCACTATGATGTCTAGGAACTAGGAGACATATGCGGTTCAAAATATTTGTTGGCTGCCTCACCAATAAAAAATGTATACATTATTAAATAAATATAATTATTTAATGTGTTCACATTTATTGTTAAAATTAACTCGTATTTATTTAAAAGGCTGATCAAAATTGTGTCCATTAAAAAGGCGGGATCAAGACAGTGAACATGAATTTGCTTAGAGGTTTCATAGAGCCACGGTATCACGGGGCGCCTTTTTTTCTAACGCAAAAAGGAGCACCGTACGGCAGTAGTCTACTCTGCTAGACTATCTTCTGCATGTTTTTGATCGATTCAGTAAATGAAAGACAGTTTAAAAAAGTTTTGCAACAAAAGATTTGAATGCATTGTAAATAGCTTATTCATTGATTGATGAAAGCAGAAAATTACAATAGATGTATAGGGGGTGAACACCAGTGAGTTTGACAAGACTTCGAATACCAACTACCCTTATAATAGCTTAAGTAATAAAAACTTAAGTTACATGAGTAGACGTTTAAAAGTTGAAGAATCATAACGAAAAATAAACTATTACAAACTAACAGAACTAACAAATGAAAGTAATATTTACAAAGTGCGGCCGAAGTTGGACAACTACGGCTGCAAATGCTATCAGGGAGCTAAGTATAACTACAGGCCCTGACATTCTCCCCCATTTGATTTGGCGACGTCCTCGGTGCCATCTTCGCATGATATTCTTCAAGTAGTGGTTTGAAGGCTCCAAGGTCTTTAACTCTTTCCCAAGTATTCTCCTCGTGGCTGCATCCACTCCATTTAACTAAATACTCCTGATGATCTTTCTTGGAAGCTCGAGTAACTCGGCGATCAATAATCTTCAGCAATCCTCTTACCTGTTTTCTTCAATTCAAATGTACGTCGCTTTTATCTGCAAAATAAGACCTGAGTAAATTAACATGAAAGACATTGTGGGTTTTTCACCATGAAGGAAATACAATTATGTAAGCAACTCTTTCAATCTGCTTCATGATGGGTAATAGCCTGATATATTTTGGCATCAATCGAGAATCTTTCCCTCTTATTGCTTTATAATGGTGTTTGTTGTGGAGTTTCACCATCACCAGATCTCCTACGTTGAATTCTAGAAAATGACGTTTTTGATCAGCAGCCTTTTTGTACCGTTTTTGTGCTTTCTAAAGATAACTCTGAGTAATTTCGATATTTTATTTTTATTCTTTAGAGAACCTCTTAGCTTGAGGAGACTTGGTACTTTAATCAATGTCCACAGTATGAGGGAGTAACAGTTGCTAGCCAGTAACAATCTCAAAAGGACTATTATTGGTGGAAGAGCTCTTTTGGGCATTGAAGCAAATCTGAGCCACATCCAAGAGTTTCACCAAGTTTTTCTGCGAAGTAGAGATAAAGTGTCGAAGATATTCTTCCAGCATAGAATTGAACCACTCCATCTGTTCATCAGATTGTGGATGAAAACAAGAACTCGTGCTCAAAGTTGAACCAAGGAGTTTGAACAACTCGATCCAAAATGTACCGATAAATAGTGGGTCTCGATCACTGACTATATATTTAGGCAGCCCTCAGTATTTGACAATGTGCTTGAAGAAGAGGCGAGCGACGAGCGGTCTCTTCAGCAGATACATACCTAGGTGCTGCAATAAATGTTATATATTTTGATAAACGATCCACCACGACGATGATAGTGCCAAGATCTCCAACCTTTGGCAAGCTAACAATGTAGTCCATTAATATACTCTCAAATGGTCTAGTTGGAACGGAAATGGGCTCTAGTAAGCCTGCATTTTTCTTATGATATGGCTTTCTGTTGACAAATCAAACAAGTTTTCACATAAGTCGCAATGTTATCCCTCATTTGCGGCCAATAGTATGCACGTTGCAACAGTGCAGAAGTGTGTTCATTTCCCCAATGTCTGGCCCAAAGCGTGTCGTAGCATTTCGTGATTAAGGATTTCTCCAGATCTCCACTTTTTAGAACATAGAGACGGTTTCCTTTTGTCTTCAATAGACCCTCATCCAGCCAGAACTGTTGAGTTTTTCCCTGCTTGATGAGGTCGACCAAATAATGTGTTGCAGGGTCTTTTTCCAGAAGTGTGTATTCGGTCCCTTGTGGTTGTAGTAACGTCGCTCCCTGAAAGAGTGGCCATTGAGAAAATAGTAGCCAAGTCAGCCTGCCGACTGAATGCATCTGCTACATGATTGCTGGATCTAGCATGATATTCCAATACAAAGTTGAACTCTGAAAGAAGTTTCTGCCAACGAGCCTGCTTGCTCGAAAGTTTCGGTTGTGACATGACGTAACTCACAATAGTATTGTCTATCTTAACAATGAAAGAAGACTCAAGTAGATAGTGACACCATACTCTGAGGCAATGGACTACTACCAACAACTCATTCTCATGCACCGAGTAATGGCGCTTTGCATTATTCAGCTTTCGACTCTCATATGCCACCGGATGCCCTTATTCCTTCTTGTATTAGGACTCCTCCAAGAGTAAAATCTGATGCATCGATCTGCACTTCAAAAGCTTTAGCCATATCTGGAACAACTCATTCTCATGCACCGAGTAATGGCGCTTTGCATTATTTAGCTTTCAACTCTCATATGCCACCGGATGCCCTTATTCCTTCTTGTATTAGGACTCCTCCAAGAGTAAAATCTGATGCATCGGTCTGCACTTCAAAAGCTTTAGCCATATCTGGTAAGGTTAAAACTGGATATGTCCACATGGACTCTTTCAGTTTCTCAAAAACAGCTTGGCATTGAGCCAACAACTTCCAAGCTTACTCCTTCTTTGTTAATTTGGTTAACAGCACTGGGATTTATGAATATCCTTTCACAAATCTTCGATAGTAGTTGGCCAACCAGAGAAACAAACATACATCATATACGTACCTTGGGGGTTGCCAATCTTTGATAGCCTTAACCTTTTTAGTATCCATGCAGACTTTTCCTTACTCAATAATGTGACCCAGAGGTCTGGGCGAATGAACATTTCGATGGTTTTGCATAAAGTTCATTCTCCTGTAGTCGAATAAGAACTTTTCTTACATGCTGAACATGCTCATCCAGAGTCTCGCCATAAATTATGATGTCGTCCAATTTTTGTGTAGTATTTCTCCCTGCTCAAACAGTCGAAGCAATCTGCCACTAGTAGAATCAGATAACTATTTTCACTGTGATTTTGTTCAAGGTTCGATAGTCACAGCGACATTCGAAGAGAACCATTAGCCTTTTTCTGAATTAGCACAGAAGTTTCATATGAAAATTTCGCAGGCACGATAATCCCACTTTCCAGCATTTCAGTCAATTGCTTCCTAAGCTCCTCTAGCTCAAGTTGAGCCATGCGGTAAAGCGCCCTAACAGAAGGGTTGGCACCCAGTATAAGCTCAATTTCATAATCAATAGCCCTTTTGGCGGCAATCTCCTTAACAATTTTTCCAGCATGACATCCTCAAATTTCTTCTTCTAACATATTTTGGGATAGGGCCAGTTGCTTCCTCAATCTCTTCCAGTCAAAGTAGAGGTGTCAATCCAGGTCCGATGAGGCCCGGTAACGGCCCGCATTCGAAAAAGCTCGCGCCACTGCAGGTTGCGGGCCGAGTCGACCCAGCCCACAAATTTTTTTCAAAAACTCGGCCCACCCATTAGCCCATACGGGTCGAGCCCATATGGACTGCGGTTCGATCCGGTTCGGCCTGTATGAATAAAAAATTAATATTTTTTAAAAAAATACTAAAAGAAAAATTAGTAACTGATTTGACTATACTTACACGCATTTTTTTAATTCATTTATAATATTTTTTTAATATATATATTATTTGTGGTAAACCACTTTCACACCGATCACATCGCAGCAGTTAATCGCCAAGAATCGCAAGCAAAGAAGAAGTCGCTTGTCACAAAGAACCGCCATCGCTTTGCTTAATTGTTGTTGGCCGATCATTTGTCACTACGGCGTAAAGTCGCACCGCCGCCGCCTTTTTTTTTTTTTTTTTTTAATTATAAAAAGTGGTTTGGCCTGCTAGAGGTCGAACCGGATGGGCTTGTGGTTCAGCCTCTTTGGCCCGTGAACTGCCTGCTCGGTTCACGGGTGGGCCTGTAGTCTTGGGTTGAGGTGGGTGGACCGATGCGGGTTCGGTCGACCCGCCCGTCTTGACACCTCTAAGTCAAAGAGTACACAAAAATGAAGGTTCATTCTGCTTGAAGCCCTTACTGAACTGCATGACTGAAATGCTCTTCTCACCTATTTTTTCAACTAGCGTGGGGATGACACATGGCTTGTTCTCCATCATCATCATCAGGAATCAAAAAACCTCAACACTACTGTCTTCGTATCCCGAAGAAACTCCAATCCTAAAATTAACTTGAAGTTACTATAGACAAATTAGTCATCTCTTCAAAAGGATTAACTTTAATGAGCACGAACTTAGCTACTCCGAAAATTGGTTGAGCAACTGAGTTGATTGTCTTGACTTTTCCACTACCTTTTTCCAGCACAAGTTCGAGGCGCTCTACTTCGGGACTTGAAAGGTAGTTGTGAGTTGCACATGTATCTACCATGGCCTTGATTAGTTTTTCATTGATCTTCACATTAATGTACATCAAGCTTTTAGCCTTACAAACACGAGGTTTCGACTATTCTTTTTCCACTTTTTTTTGGGATACATCACCATTTTCAATCACCCGATTCGATATTGTGCTGCATCGATGCGAGAATGCACCAACGATATCCTCATTTTCCTCAGAATCGGCCTCGTAATGACTGCTAGTCTGCAAAATGTGTTGCTTTAAACCCGATACTCCACTTATCAGTTGGCTCAATGCATTCACAAACTGTTTCTAGGGACAATCATTCACCCGATGAGGCCTACCACATAAAAATCATCCATCCTTTCTAAGAGTAGTACTTGATTTGCTCTTTGGCGTCTTTCCTTTGTTCTAGTGGCTACCCTGATGGTTACCCTAATAGTTGTCCTAATGGTTATCCTGATAGCTGTCCTGATGGCCTTCCTTATGGTGAGAGTAGAGTTCTCCCCCGTTTGACTTTGATGTGGGCTAGGCCCCTTATGGTAAGAGTAGCGTTCTCCCCCGTTTGACTTTGATGTGGGCTTGAAGGATCTATTTTCTCTACATCTGGATTTGGCTATTTACTTGCAGCCACTCTTTTATGGGTTCCGATTGATAGTCCATCAAGTATTCGACAGCTCCCATTGCCGTGATTACATTAGCCACCTTCTACCTTTGGAGTTCAGTTCTCGCCCATGGTTTCAACTCTTCCATGAAAGTGAATAGCTTGTCCTTTTCAAACATGTCTCGGATGTCCAACATATGCCCTAAAAAGGTTGTCTCATAGTCCCAGATGGAACCAATATGTTTTAGTTCTCGTAGCGCTCGTCGAGCCTGATATTCCACATTTTTTTAGAAGAATGCCATTTTTAAGATCCCATGTGTCTATTGGGTTCTGCTGGCTTTCGAATATCGGTATATTTTGTTCCATGCATCTCTACCTAACAAGGTAGTTCTCAACTTTTTTTCGCATTGACGGCCAGAATGTATTGTTCCATGTCAAACAAGAAGTTCTCAACTTTTTTCGCAGTTACGGGTGCGGCCGGATTATGAGCCTATGTGCATACTCTTGTGCAGGGGCTTGCCATTGCCAACTACATGCTGAAGTATTCGCAACATGAATTCTCATGTCTATATGGGTCATGTTGACCTGAATATCAGTATATTTTATTTGCCACCCTAGTTTTGCATCTCTACCTAGATACATGGTAGCTGTTTCTTACCCCATCTTCAATATTGGCGGCCAGAAAGTATTGTTTCATGTCAAACAAAAGTTCTCGACTTCTTTCGCATTGCGTACCCCACCATAGGTACGCGGTTATGGAATTCTGAGCCTATGTGCATACTCTCGTGCAGGGGCTTGCCATTGCCAACTACATGCTGAAGTATTCGCAACTGAATTCTCATGGCTTCTATTTCTTTCTGCAGATCAAGAAAAATTGCAACATCATCATTCATCATTGCGTAAATCATTCGATTCTCATCTAGTTGGATGTTCAATTTGCAGATGTCTGCCTTTGCTGTCTCGACCTTTTCCTCAAGGGTCTCGATAGCGTCGCATAACCTAGTACTTTGCCTATCGAGCCCATCTAAGTGCTGTTTAGTACTTTTTTGTGATCCACCACCTCAGTGGTGTATGATGCATTCGGATCCATCACTTTCTTCTCGAGGGTCGTGAACTGCAGCTCTGATACCAACTATCACAGGCGTGACTTTCTTTCTAGCACAGAAAATGGCACCGTGCGGTAGTAGTCTATTATGCTAGACTACCTTCCGCCTATTCTCGATCGATTCAGTAAATGAAAGACAATTTAAAGAAAGCTTTGTAACAGACGATTTGAATACATTGTAAATAGCTTGTTCATTGATTGATGAAATCAAAAAATTATAATAGCTGGTGTAAGAGGTGAACACTAGTGAGCTTGACAAAATTTTGAATACCAACTACCTCTACAATAGCTTAATAAAACAAAAACCTAAGTTACATGAGTAGACGTTTAAAAGCTGAAGAATCATAATGAAAAATAAACTATTACAAACTAACGAAACTAACAACTGAAAATAATATTTACAAGGTGCGGCCGAAATTGGGCAACTGTGACTGTAAATGCTGTCAGGGGGTTTAGCATAGTTGCGGGCTCTGACACACGGACTTGGAGCATCTCCAATGCATTTTATAAATTATTATTTAGGTGGTATAAATTACAAAGGTTGAATTTTTTTAATCTATAAGGCATTGATATTTAATGAAGTGTTAATTATACTAACAGTCTCCATTATTTCAACTTTGTAACAATATCATTCCCATTCAATTTTATTCGCATATATCGTCTCCTTCCTTTCATTTATTCGTTCTAATGGTCCTCAAATAAATTTTTTTTGACAATTTTGCCCCAGAATTGAATAAATTAAAATGATAGAAAAAAGAAAATACAATAGAAAAATTGTAATTGAGACCCTAAACCTTTTTAAAAGTATAAATAAATCTTAAATCTTTTTATTTTTTCAAATAAAAGAAGGAAAAAATTTTAAAAAAGAAAGAAACCAAAATTTGGTCTTCTTTCCCACCCCACAATTGTCAACCCAAACTGCCGAAGTTGGGGAAGAAAACACCGGGATCTAACCTGAGAGGAAGAGTTTTAATAATCATGAGTTGGGTTGAGTTCCAACAAAGTAGAAGGGCCAATGTGTCGTTGGAGAAGACTTTTCCACGACCTCAAGCAACCAAAAACTCATCGGAGATAGGTATTTTTCTAATGGGGCAGTACGTGTTTCCGGCTTCCACTCTTGGTTATGCTCGCGGCATTGTAGCTAGAATGTCTCCCAAGGCTCGTCTTGAGGCTTATAAAGTTTTTTGGAATGCCAGTTGCTATGATTCTGACATTCTGGTGGCATTTGACGTCGCCATGGTTGACGGTGTTGACGTAAGCTCTTTAAACGTCGATGGAGTTGTTGTGTCGTACTACCTTGACGCTATAGCTCGCCTTTGATGCCGAAATATTTGTGTCCGCCTCCACCGGCTCATCCTGAATGGATGGGGATGGGGATGGGGATGAACACCTATTATATGTTTTTTTTTTTTTTAATTTTTTTCTTTTTCTTTTAATTTTTTTAGGATTTATTTGTACTTTTGAAAATGTTATGGTCTTAATTGCAATTTTTTCATTGTATTTTTTTCTATCATTTTAATTTATTAAAGTCTGGAGTATAATTGTCAAAAAGATGATTTGAGAACCATCTGTACAAATAAATAAAAGAATTTAGACGATATCTGCAAATAAAGTTGAATGAGGATGATATTGTTACAAAACTAAAAATATTGAGATTGCTAGTGTAATTAACTTTTTAATAAATAAACAATTAAGTTCAAATTTGAACGTCAATCTATTCTATAGATCGTTATCTATGTATATTTTATTTTATTAAAATAAATATAAAATTTAAATGTACTTATGAAATTCAAATTTTGTCGAATCAGCATGTCTAATAGAACTTCTGAATTTAGGCAGATTCTAGACATTTTCTATTTTTTTCCCCTCTTACGTTAGCTTGACAAGATCCATGACAATTTGCATTGAAGAGAAACTTTTTAAACATTATCTATTTTGTGGCAAAATAAATTAGCAATACACAGTTGCATTAGAGATGCTATTAGATGTTATCTTTTCATTTCTATACTTTTTTGAGTAATAATTAAAAGAATTCATTTTAGGAATTTTCAAAATAATTAATATAGTTATCAAAAAACAAAAATAAAAAATAAAATGCATTTTCAACAAGTTTTATTCTATTTATTTCTCCAATTAGAATGAAAAGAAAAATATTCAAATTCTTCATATTATTTTTTCGTCTACTTTTCCTCTTGTCCACCACACCCACAAAGCTATAGCGTGAAACATTTTTAATAATTTTGTTTCAATTGATCTTCTATTTCTTTGATCGAGTTTACTATTTTTTATAGTTCTATTCTCATCGTGTGTATTTCAAATTCAATTCTATTTCTTTCAATAATTTTGTTTCAATCGATTTTCAAATATTTTTAAAAAAATATTGTCTATAACTCTATCAAGATTCAAATGCTCTATTAAAAATGTTGACTCAACAATTTATTTGATTTTTTTTTTTTTTAATTTTAGAGCATTGAGTTTTTGCTCTATTCCTTTTCTTTTTATTTTATGTGGATAAAAAGTACTTAGATATTAATGGATTGTAGTTAGAACCTACTAAAACTAATTTTAGGTTTGATTGTTTATTCATTGAACAACAATATCACATAGGCTGCAATCCACAAAATGCATTGCAAATGAGTTCCACACTACTTTTTTTGAAATTATAATTAAAAAAAGTATTTTCCTTGTCAAGTCATTTTATATTTATTTAGTTATATTTCGATTACTCTCTTGGTCGAGATTACTATTTTCTTCAAATCTATTTTAAGAAACCTAATTTTTCCTCTTTATCGTACTTCTAATGTAAAATTTAGAGTAAATTCTTTCAGGGGTTCTCAACTTTTCATAAGTATAATAGCCACATCCCCAATCTTTCTCATTTGTGACAGCTATGTCTCGTACTTTTTATTGGTAGTACTTCCATGGCCGACTCCGAGATTTTGGGGTTTTAGACGAAAACTGAAATGGGGAGCTTAATAAATAGTTTAAAACACACACACACACACACACACATAATGATTATAGATAATATTTTTCATTGAATAAAAACATTCAAAACTGCATTAATAATAGTTTAAAACTTTCAAAAGTTCACTTTAAATGTACTCTTCTAGCATTTTGAGATAAAAAATCAACAATTAATCTTTTACAATCAATCTGTTCTAACCCACATTTTTCAATAGGTACCATAGCCAACCCAATCAGTCTATCTTATAACATTGTTGATCGAATATAAAATTGTAGTAACTTCAACTTTGAGAAGCTTCTCTCTGTAGAGGCAACTGCAACTGGTGTTGTCAACAATATCCTGTAAGACATAATAAGACAATCCAACTATAAAAACAAAATATGATTAAATATAGAATTTGTGAGGATAAATAAAACCTGATTAATTTGGAGAGAATTTGATCTTTGAAATTTGAACTCTAATCTGCAAAAAAAAAAAAAAAAAAAAAACAATGAAAAGGGGGTTAGTTTATTTTCTTAAAAATTTTATTTTCAAAGCATCAAAACATCACGGCAAGAGAGAACATGTGGCTGTGGATTGTAAGGGACTAATGTCACTAATTAATCAGTGATGGTATATTATATCAAAGATGTAAAGGATTAGTGGCGCGATCGAGCTTCATCCAGCAAGAGCTTCACTCTTCAGCCTTCATTCAGATTCCGAATTTTTGATTTCCAATCTGCATGCGTCTTTACTCCTTTTCTCTGGTCTCTGCGTCTTTTAAGTTCAAAGCAAAGTCGGTTGTAAGGGACTATTATATGTTTGGACAATTGGTAGGTTTTCATTTGAGCTTTTCAAATGTATTGGATTTTTTAAAAAAAAATTGGGCCACAATTTAAGGGGCCCTTTAATAGTGGGGGGCCTAGGCTGTTGCCAAACAGCCTAGGGCCAAGGCCGGCACTGAGTACTCCTCAACCTTTTAGCGTTATGTACACGATATCGCCACTTAATGAAAAACGTCTATTTAAATGTTAAATGTCCATGCAACACACACATGACATTTGACTGAATGTCCACGCAACCTCTTCGTTGGTTACATAAATATTTTAGGCTAAATATGTTTACACCGCACTAATAACCATTAATAAGTGCACCACAATTAATTGTATAAAACGGTCATAATCTTTCACGCTTATGTTTCTTATTTTTAAAGCACGTTATTAAAATTTTTGGATGAAAATCGTCATTAGAGACAAGATGTGTTAATAATGAAACGTTAAGAATAAGAATACGATTAAAAAACTTAAAGACATAAATGTGATAATGAATAAATTTTGAAGATTATTAATGCAATTAAAATATATAAATTTATAAATAAAAAATTCTATATAGTTTGAATATAATCACTCAATAGTTTATTACAAGATCCACGCGTACGGTTTACGGAGATTGAGACATTTTAGGAATGATGGGGGCGTTAAAATTAGTAATTAAGATTGAACTTTAAACGGCATTATTATGCTTTTTCTTAAAGTAAATCTTGTTATAAAGGATTTTGTGAATTTAAATGAATCATTATCCTTTTTGGTAAAATATATTGTTACTCAATTTAATTCGGTTTCAATTGAAATTTAATTGATAGTCGGTTAAACAATTCCATTTTGATATTATATTTTTATTTTTATAATCTCTCTCAATAAAATTAATAATTAAGTTAATTAATGCAATTTCATAATTTAATATGTATTTAGAATATTTAATAGTTAATTTAAACTTCATAATTTCTCAAGTATAAAAACCTTGTACTTGACCAAACTAGAACTAGTACATGGAAATGTTTGGTAGTATTCGTAAAATTGCAATTAGCTAGTTTTTGGTTTGGTGCAGTCAAATCGCACAAGGCCCAACTTTGTACCAACGGTAAGGAAATGATATTAATCGTGATAAAATAGGATTTCAACAGGGCTATATTTGTATCATTACACAAGCACGTAGAACGACTTGCCTGTGGCTTGGACCAGAACATCGACCGACAAAAGCCGCTCACTGGTTGTGAAAAAACAGCAAGGCACTCTAAGTTTGGGTTGATCGATTGATCTCTACAATTTAATTAGGTTATCGATCGACTTGATGAGTGAAAACAATCGATCGCTTGACTCATCGCTCAATACTATTTGATACGCACGTGACCTGCCTATGTGATTTTGGTTAGGCAATTATAATCGTGAGATATATTCACCATCAACCTGCTACAATTTCGGGGCTAATGACGCTTGTCCTCCCTAACTTGCAGATATAAATGTCACGTGGACCTACTAGAATGTCTATAAATAGTGAGCTTCTTACCAGCACGTATTATTTTTTTCTTCATCATTTTTGAATCGAAACATATCATTACATATCTCCAGATCCCCTAGAGTTAAAACAATGGTGGAAGCCCCAAACCTTTTTTTGTGGCGTCATGTCAATGGTTTAATAAAAAAGTCCATTTCAATCGCATGCTAGGAGGCTATGACTGTGACAAGCCACATTAACAGGCTACCCTATCAGTCTTTTCAAGCCTGAATCGCAGAGTGTTAGGGTAAGCTTTCTCAACACACAATCAAGATCGATCTTTGACCGCTTCGTCTTCTCAACCTCCTCTTCTCAAACCTCCTCGACCTAAAAGAACATCATCTTTCTTTTAACCTCCTCTTTCAACCTCATCGGAACAGAAGGTGACTCCTTCAAATAGAAGATGACAGCTTACTAAGCAAGTTTGATTTTGACCTTGTCATGTGGAGCACCACGTAGGAATGGGACGTAACATGACTATTAATTGATATGTAATTATTTGTAAATAATAATATCTATATTTTGATGTACCGGAACACATGGGTCTGCTAATAGTAAGTGTTACATGGGTACATGTTTTGGGCTATATAAGCCAATACTGGCCATTATTTATTGTGATAATTTCACCCTATACTACAAAAATGTAAAATAATATAAAAATACTATTTAACTTTTTTATTCTAAAAATCTGCTTTTTATTTTTATAACACTTGTTGTTACATTTGTTATGTTTGTTAATAACAAATGTAACACATTTATTATAACTAAAATAACAATGTAACAAATGTAACAACAAGTGTTACAAAACTAAAAAAAAAATATTTTTAGAATAAAAAAAACATGATAGTATTTTTAAGAAATAGTTTATTTATTGTGGTTATTTTGAAAAAACCCTTATTTATTTGGTGAATTGAGATTTTAATAGAGAGAGTTTTGCTTCCCTTTCATCTTGGGATTCTCAATTCCTCTTGATATAATAACGATATAAAAATATATACGTGGATATATTTTATGCATACATGTTTATGTAAATAAATTACAATTACAAAGATAAACAAAGTTAATTAGGATGTGTAGGCCTTTGTATGTAATATTGGAATCAATTACAAGGTCGATCTATAATCTTAGCACATGTTTGGATATGTTTAAATTATTATTGTAATAATGTGACCCAAAGTTGTGAGCCCACAATGATGATTGGCCCACTATACTATTAATCCACAATGAAGAAAAGCCCAGAGCTGGCCCAGCTCATTCTGCCCAGTCGTTTGGCCCAAAATTGATGAAACACGCTTTTGCCTATTGCTAATAATGCTGCGTCTAATGCTGAGACATTGGTTGCTTGTCATCCGTTGATTTTGTGTCTTTGATCTCAGCCCATTGATGCGCCGGATAAATAGTTCCTTCAATCATTTTCTAGGGCAACGTTCTTTGAGTGCGCAGCTTTCCTTTTTTCTTCTCCGATTCCATTTTACTTCTTCTTCTTCTTTCTTTCTCGTGGTGAACCTTTGGTTCACTTCTGGTGTGTGGAAATGTTGTTGCTACTGATGAATCTTCAATCGACATCTTTGTGATTATGGTCTCGTGATTCATCCTCTAAGTCGCTAGAGAGATCTTTCTTGATATCTGTTAGAGGAGTTTGTAATAGGAAGAGATTAGGACTATTCTGAGTGGTTTGAAGTTGTAACCTTGATTCTTGAACGATTGTGATTTCTATTAGTGCAAAGGAAGGCCGAATCTACGTTTGTAGAGCCTCAAAGGCAGATGTAAGCATTAACGTGTTGAACTGCCTGTCCCCTAATACGGGATGCTCATATCTTGTATTATCTTTTACATTTACGTATATTTCTTATACTTGTGTTACTAACTGTTTGTGGTTGAAAGATTGGTAAGTTTAAAACTCAAATACCCCAACAAGTGGTATCAGAGCAAGGGATAGCTATTTCTTGATGCTTAATAATCTTTCGCCTCTGTTACTAAGACAAATCTCAGGACTGTAAGTATAATCCTCTATGTTAAGTTTCTTGTATATAAACTTTGTGTTTTGTAGTTAATACAAGAAAAATGTTTTGACTTTTACATGCTGTATGATTTGTTCTCAGTAAGTATTGTGAAACAGTTCGTAGTATAGAATATCTATAAAGTGTACTGATTAACCATTCTTGTCATCTTAGATGTAACACTCTCCCCTGAGGCTTTCTTGATCCCTCCTTGACCTGAGAACCCGATTCTCACGGAATCCTGGGGTGGTCTTGATTATAGGTCTCTCCCAAAATCTGTGTGAAAGATCTTGCTTGTGCTTGTATCTGATTAATTGGTTTTCTTACTTTCTTGTCATTGAATAAAATATCCCTTTCTTGTTTTTCCAGTTTTCTGTTATCTTTGTGATAAATTGTGATAAATGGCTACTTCAAGTTTTCATTTAGATCAATTTAATGGAAAACGAGATTTTGCTATATGACAACAAAAAATGAAAGGCATTTTAGTTCAACAAAAAGTGTCCAAGGCCATAAATAAATCCTATCCTGATACTATGTCTGATGATCAAAGGGTAGAGGCTGATGAGTTAGCCTATACCTCTATTGTACTTCATTTGTCTGACTCTGTGCTTAGAAAAATTGGTACCTTTGATGATGCTCAGTCTTTATGGAAAACTCTTGAATCAACTTATTTTGAAAAATTTCTTCCAAATAAATTGTTTTTACTGGAAAATATTTTTAGTTTTAAAATAGATCTCTCAAAGGATCTTGATGAACATTTTGATATATTCAATAAGTTGATCCAAGATATTAAGAACTGTGGTGACAAAGGTATTGATGAGTACAAAGCCATAATACTTCTGAACTCAATACCTGAAGCTTATAAAGATGTCAAAAGTGCCATCAAATATGGTAGGGATGATCTGACTGTTGATATGATCATAAATGCTCTAAGAAGTAAAAGTCATGAGCTGAAAAATGATAAAGAAACTAGAAGTAATGGTCAAGGTTTATATGTTAGAGGTAGATCACAGCATAGAGAGTCCAATAATCAAAAAGGTAATAATCCAAATGGCCAAGGCCACAAAAAGAAAGGCAAAGGTAAGTCTAGATCAAAATCAAAGGTAAAAGGGAGAAAATGTTACAATTATGGTAAGTTGGAGCATTATATTAAAGATTGTTATAAGTTAAATAACAATTCTCAGAAATATAAAACCCCTGAACAGAGCAATGTTGCTACCACAAGTACTGACACCCTTGGTGAGCTATATGTAGTCTTTGATAATGAAGAGCCTGATATCTGTGTGAACTCTGTGTCTTCAACTTGTCAATTTGATGAATGGTTACTTGATTCAGGATGTACTTTTCATATGACTCCTAATTTTGATATGTTCTGCTCTTATACTAAAGTGAACTCTGGTATTGTTGTTATGGAAAATAATGTTGCATGGAAAGTCCATGGAATAGGAAATATAAGAGTTAAATTTGATACTGATTTTGTTTATCTCCTTGAAAATGTGAGACACATTCCTGACTTATCCAAAAATCTGATTTCTACTGGCACTCTTGAAAATTCTAAATTTGTTGGAAAGTTTGGTGATGGCTGTTTTAAAATATCTAAGGGTGATCTTCTTGCTATCAAAGGATATAAAAGAAATGGCTTGTATTTCACTCAAACTGAAAAATCTTCTTCATGTACTGCTATGGTTAATTATGTCAATATTGATTCCACTGATCTTTGGCATAAGAGGCTAGCTCACTTAAGTAATAAGGGGCTAAGTATCTTACAAAATCAAGGTTGTTTTGGAAAAGATAAAATTTATGATCTTCCTTTCTGTGAAACTTGTATCATGGGAAACATAGAGTTCAATTTTCTGATGGCTTACATTAATCTTCCTCCATACTTGATTATGTGCACTTTGATTTGTGGGGTCCATCTAGCACACCTACACATGGAGGAACAAATATTTTCTGTTTATAATTGATGATTTTTCAAGAAAATTGTGGATTTTTCTTTTGAAAAATAAATCTGAAGGGTTTGATAAGTTCAAAACCTGGAAAACTCTTCTTGAAAATCAAACTGGTAAAACTGTAAAGTGTTTAAGGACAAATAATTGCCTTGAATTTTGTAATAAGGCATTTGATGATTTTTGTAATCAATGTGGTATTAAAAGGCACAAAACTGTTCCTTATTCTCCTCAGCAAAATGGTGTTGCTGAGAGGATGAATAGAACTCTTCTTGAAAGAGTTAGATGTAAGCTAACCAGTTCTGGTCTATCTAAACTTTTTTGAAGTGAAGTCATTGTTACTTGCATGTTATCTTGTTAATAGATCTCCTTCACGCCTTTAAGTGGTAAAACCCCTCAAGAGATATGGCACGGTAAGCCCTCACCGACTACTCTAATCTTAGAATCTTTGGTTGTATCGCCTATTCTCATCTAAAAGATGAGCTATGAATGGAAGTGAATATGATATGTGGTGGAATGCAATGAAGGAAGAAATGACTTTTTTGTATAAAAACCGACTTGGGAATTAGTTCCCAAACCTCAACATCAATCCATTGTGGATTGCGGATGGCTATACAAGGTAAAA
Organism: Forsythia suspensa; assembly: GCA_023638005.1. Classification (NCBI taxonomy): domain Eukaryota; kingdom Viridiplantae; phylum Streptophyta; class Magnoliopsida; order Lamiales; family Oleaceae; genus Forsythia; species Forsythia suspensa. The sequence continues at coordinate 27,396,834 of CM042674.1, read as the reverse complement.
GAAGGTAATAATTATTCTAACCCTCCTAAGTTTAAAGCTAGACTTATTGCTAAAGGGTTTACTCAAAAACATGGTGTTGATTATACTGAAATTTTTTCTCATGTGGTAAAATATACTACTTTAAGAGTTATGTTTGCCTTAATTGCTCATGCCAATTTGAAAATGGAACAACTTGATGTTAAAACTGCTTTTTTACATGGTGAATTGGATGAAAATATTTACATGAATCAACCTATTAGCTTTATTGATAAACACAAGTCTGATTATGTTTGTTTACTTAACAAATCCTTGTATGATTTGAACCAATCTCCCAAGCAATGGAATAAGTGATACTTTCATGTTATCCTTAGGTTTCAATAGAAGTGATTTTGATCATTGTCTCTATTTTAAATCTGAACTTCCTAGTTGTTACCACATGATTACGACATGGCACGCCATGTCGTACAGAGCCCCATCCAAGCCCGCAGAAGGGCCGGTTCATAACTCATCAAGAACCCTATCTGGGCCCTCGCTAGGCCTTGGAAGGCCCCATCACACGCTTGGGCCTTCAAAGACCCGTAATCCGTGAGTCATGTGGAGGGCCTCGGCGCCCGCATGCGAACCATAGGGCCTCGTCAGGCCACGCATCATTCGTAACCAACGAGCAACTCGATATGCCGGACAACCAGAGAAGTAATTAAAGAAAGATTGCGTTGGATTGGGCACACGAATCTCTACAAGGAAACACAATCATGATCTCCTAAAATCATGGAACGTGATAAACTCAAGAAAGGAAGGCAATGTCGGGTATCTTTATCACATAAGGAAGGAGGATCCGATTGAAGACCGAATTGATTTGTCTTCCAAATCAATTACTCAAATCTGCCCTTTTCTCTCCCCCTTTTTGAGATCTTGGTCTCCCATATACCTAACGGATCTCGTCCTAGTGTGCATGTAACCCTATTCTCCGAGATCTTGATGCCTAATGGTCGATCGTGTGATGTAACATATATGAACCGCGTACGAGTGACGGAGATCTGTGCGCAGGATCGACGCGCAGTTCGAGACGTCGTCATGATTAGCGCCGTCTGTGGGAACCAAAAACTTTACACGACCAAGTGTTTGTGGTAAAACGTGTCTTCTACCCGAAAGAACATGGCACCCGAATATCGGCGAAACGGATGGTGGGACCAAGAATCGGGACCAGGTTGGATGACGCCCGGATGGAGGCCGCTTTGGCTCTATTGGATGATCGCCCCTCCAAAGGGGACCCAAGCGTAGTCGTGCCGAGAAGCCCTTCGCAGACCGGTTCGTTGGTCTCGCCGCCGCCCCATGACATGGACGAATTGCGGAGGTCGCCGAATGCGAAGACGCCTCCCCAATGGTAATGACCACGCACTCAGAATCGACGGAAGTTGACGGTGAAGGATTGGATGAAGAACTGATACTGGATGAAGGTCTAGATCTCCAAATCATAGCCTCGGATTCTCTCGCTTCTCCACCAAGAGCTGGAAACATTTCCAATAAGTCCCTCGGAACCAACCCAGATGTTGCAGGTGGGAGAGAAACTCGAGGAAAAGACGAAGGAAGAGCTGAAGCAGTTTCTCCGAGAGAACGCCGACGTCTTCGCATGGAAACACAAATGACATGGTCGGGATAGACCCATCGATCGCGTGCCACGCCTTGAAAATAGATCCGGGGTGCGCCCGAGATTCAAAAAAAGGAGGCCTCTAAGTGCCGAGAGGTACCAGCCTTGAAAGAGGAAGTTGACAAGCCACCGCCGCGGTGGGTTCATCGAGAAGCGATTTACCCCAGGTGGTATCCAACCCAAAGTTAGTTCGGAAGAGTATCAAGAAGTGGAGGGTATGCATCGACTTCTCCGATCTAAACCAGCGTGTCCTAAAGATAGTTTCCGTTATCACAAGATCGACCCGCCTCGTCGATGCGACCGCCGACCACAAGTTGCTTAGCTTCATGGACGCATACTCGGGCTACAACCAGATCTCGATGTTCATAGGGGACGAGGATCACACGTCGTTTATTACGGACCGAGGGCTATACTGCTATAAGATGATGCCATTCGGCTTGAAGAACGTGGGAGCCACATATCAACGGCTGGTAAATCGTATGTTCGCCGGACAAATTGGGAACACGATGGAGGTATACGTCGACGATATGCTGGTAAAGAGCGTCAATGCAGAAGACCACATAGATCGCTTGAGGGGAATGTTCGAAACCCTTCGCAAATATCGCATGAAGCTTAACCCCTTGAAGTGTGCATTTGGGGTCGCATCCGGAAAGTTCCTCGGCTACATGGTCAATCAGCGGGGGATAGAGGCCAATCCTGAAAAGATCAGAGCGCTCATTGAGATGCGGTCACCATCCTCCTCCAAGGAAGTCCAAAGTCTGACAGGGAGGTTAGCAGCTCTGAATCAGTTTATATCCAAGGCGACCGATCGTTGCCAACCTTTCTTTCAAACCATAAAAGAGGGAAAGCGGTTCGAGTGGACCGGAGGAGTGCGAAATGGCCTTCCAAAACCTCAAGGTCCTCCTCGGAAAATCACCACTGCTATCCAAACCCAAGAATGGAGAAACATTGCTCGTTTACCTCACCGCCTCTCGAAAAGGCGCTTAGCTCGGTGCTAATCCGTGAGGAGGGTCCAGCACAATTCCCTGTCTATTACGTAAGCAAAGCCCTGCAGGACGCGGAAACGAGATATCCAGACATGGAAAAACTCGCTCTGTCATTGATCGTCGCCTCCAGGAAGCTTCGACCGTACTTCCACCCCCACAAAGATAGATGTCTTGACGAACCTCCCCTACGGCAAATACTCCAAAACCGGATACTTGAACGATTGATGAAATGGTCGGTGAGAACCGAGTCAATTCGACATCGCCATACAAACCACCTTCAATAAAAGGACAAGCATTAGCTGATTTTGTGGGCCGAATTCGCTCATATCCCCGATGGTCCGCTTGAAGCCCGACCTCGGAGGTACCGACATGGAAGTTATATGTCGATGGATCCTCGGAGAGACCGGGCCGGAGCCGAGATCCCGCTAATCGGCCCCAGATGGCCATAATCTCAATCTGGCGCTTGGAATTTAAAGCCTCCAACAACGCAGTTGAAACGAGGCCCTACTAGTAGGCTTGAAACTAGCACAGAGATGAAGGCAAGAAGCTCCAAATTCATAGCGATTCACGACTTGTCGTCGAAGTCGTTTAATGGGACCTTGCGACACGTGAACAATCCATGGTGTCCTACTTAACAAAAGCTAAGGACCAATTGTCCCACTTCGAAGAGTACGAACTTCTCCAGATCCCACGAACGAAAAATGGCTATGCCGACGCCCTCTCAAAGCTGGCAAGCAGTAGGGACTCCGACCTAATGAAGGCCATCCCAGTTGAGAAGCTTAACCGACCTTCAACCGAGGACGCTACCGCACCCTCCGTCCTAACCATCTCTGACTCTCCGAAATGGATGAAGGAGATTACCGAATACCTAATTAGTCAGGTGTCACCCGAAGACAAATTGGAGGCACAGAAGCTCCGCAGAAGGGCCGCAAAATTCGTATTACAGGACGAAATTCTATATAAAAGGGGATTCAGCCACCCCCTCTTACGCTGCCTAACGCAAGAGGAAGCAGTGTACGTGATGAAAGAAATACACGAAGGGATCTGCGGCAATCACTCGGGAGGGATGGCCTTGGCACGAAAAGCCTCAAGTAAGGGTACTATCGTCGAGCATGAAAAAGATTCCCACAATTTCGAGAAGAGATGCGACATATGTCGAAGTTCACTACAGCTCAAAGCTCCCCGCCGAACCTTACTCCGATCCTCTAGTCCCCGCCCTTCGCCAAATGGGGATCGACTTCGGCCCCCCCCCGGCTGTGGAGGGGTGGGGTCAAGTTTACGATTGTAGCAGAGATTACTTCACCAAGTGGTGTGAAGCCGAGCCTCGCCAAAATCACAGAGGAGAATGCATGGAAATTTGTATGGAAAAATATTGTCTGCCGCTTCGGCATTCCCCATTCTGTCGTCTCCGACAACGACACGCAATTTGCTGGGATGAAGTTTAATGCGAACTGTGAGAATCTTGGCATCCGAAGGGATTTCTCCACCCTTATTACCCACAATCCAACGGCCGGTGGAAGCCGTGAATAAAATCATTAAGCACACCCTTAAGCGGAAACTAGAGTCGGCAAAAAGGGATGGGCCAAGAACCTGCTGAGACCACGTGGTCCTACCAAACCACCTCCCGCACGGCCACAAAGCGAAACCCCGCTTCTCCATGGCATATGGGGCAGAGGCAATGATCCCCGTCAAGATAGGAATACCCTCGCCCAGACACCTGCACTTCAACGAGGTGGCCAACGAGGATTTACAAAGAGCGGGCCTCGACCTGCTAGATGAGAGACACACGGAGTCGCAACTTCGCCTCGCGGTTTACCAACGGAAGATGGTCCGATATTATAACTCCAAGGTCAGGGGCAGAAGTTTTTTCGTGTCAATGATTTTGTCTTGAAAAAGATATTCCAAGCTAACAAGGAAGCAGGGATCGGAACTCTAGGGCCCACCTGGGAAGGACCTTACAAGATCATCGAAGAAATCCGCCCCGAAACTTATAGACTGGAAGATCCTAAGGGAAGAGAGGCAATACACCCTTGGAACATCGCCCATCTGAGGCCATATCACCAGTAATACCATTTTTAGCATTGTTTGGTCTTTTTTTTTACAATTCTTTGGCAGACGCCAAGAAATGTGGCGCCGTTTTATAATATTCGTCCTTTATGAATCCAAAGTGCTCCACATGTGAAGAGTAACAATCAAATCGGCAGCGAGGGAGTGTGGTTCGCGGCCAACTCTATTAACTCGTTGGGTAAACATTTTACGCGTACGACAGCAAGTACAAAGAACACGGCAGCGAGAGAGTGTGGTTCGCGGCCAACTCTACCAACTCGCTGGATAAATATTTTACGCGTAAGTAAGCAAGTGTAATCGACTCGGCAGCGAGGGAGTGTGGTTCACGGCCAACTCTACCAACTCGCTGGATAAATATTTTACGCGTAAGTAAGCAAGTGTAATCGACTCGGCAGCGGGGGAGTGTGGTTCGCGGCCAACTCTATTAACTCGCTGGGTAAACATTTTACGCTTACGGGAGCAAGTACAAAGAACACGGCAGCGAGGGAGTGTGGTTCGCGGCCAACTCTATTAACTCGCTGGATAAACATTCTACGCGTAAGAAAGCAAGTAGAAAGCACACAGCAGCGATGGAGTGTGGTTCGCGGCCAACTCTAATTAACTCGCTGGATAAATATTTTACGCGTAAGAAAGCAAGTATAATTAACCCGGCAGCGAGGGAGTGTGGTTCGCGGCCAACTCTACCAACTCGCTGGATAAATATTTTACGCGTAAGTAAGCAAGGGTAATTGACTCGGCAGCGGGAGAGTGTGGTTCGCGGCCAACTCTATCAACCCACTGGGTAAACATTTTATGCGCTATTAATCAAATACAATCAAATCGGCAATGAGGAGTGTGGTTCGCGGCCAACTCTATTGACTCATTGGGTAAATATTTTACGCGTAAAGAAAGTAGTACAAAGAACACGGCAATGAGAGTGTGGTTCGCGCCAACTCTATTAACTCATTGGTAAACATTTTACGCGCAGAAGAAAGCAAGTAAAAGAACACTATTAAGGGAGTGTGGTTCTCTATTAACTCATTGGGTAAACATTTTACGCAGTAGAAAGCAAGTACAAAAAGAACACGGCAGCGAGGGAGTGTGGTTCATGGCCAACTCTATTAACTCATTGGGTAAACATTTTACGCGAAGAAAGCAAGTACAAAGAACACGGCAGCGAGGGAATGTGGTTCATGACCAACTCTAGTAACTCATTTGGGTGAACATTTTACGCGTAAAGCAAGCAAGTACAATTTACCCGACAGCGAGGGAGTATGGTTCGCGGCTAACCCTATCAAATCGCTGGATAAACAGTCAACGCGAATGTGCGCAACTAGGATTCATTCGATGGCAAATAAAATTTGATCATGACACGCGAACCACCCCGCGCCACCAGGGGCATTATTTGCGACCTCATACTTGTACCAATAACTTCGTAAGCGACACTAAACATCGACGAAGCCCGAAACAAGTATGTAAAACGTGGGCATCACAAACACGATAAGGGCACGCACACGCAAATATGAAGGTAACTCGGCACCTTTTTATTAAATACGAAATACAATACAGAAGCACACATAACCGCAATATATTCTACAACCACCGCTGCCTCTTTGGGCCGGCACATGAATGGGATATCTAGATCTACTAACCCTATCCCCTGGTCTACGCTGGCTCCACCCAGGTTGGAAAACCTGACTTCACCATGATCGGGAGTCTCCCGAGCCAACCTGAGTTAATTTGGTGGCTAATTAGACCATGCTGCTCAAAAAAGACATGTTGATGCCTTTTTTCGGCAGCTGGAGACCCCCTCAACCCCAGGTCCCACTAACTGCTTCGGGGAGGTCGGGCTAAGGCGCTAAGCCTCAAATTCCCACCCCGCACGTTTGGTCTCCTAAACGTTGATTGGCCAGATTTTTGGTCCTCTGAATGTTGATTCTCGATTTACGGACATCTTGGATGCTAGCCCTCCAGCCGCACCACCATCACACGTTTTCTATCTCTGTCTCGATCGTATGATAATGGCAGGTTAAATGCAACAGTCTCACGATGGAAGAATCTTGTTAGGCTTGCATCCTATTTATAAAAGACTACGTTGGAAAGAGGTGTAATGCAATAAATACGGTCATAACAGGGAATCTAAAATGGCGCACGGACGTTTTACCTCTCCAAGGCATTGAAGACGCCAACCTTTCAGGTTCCACCGGGTGTCTGAGTCATCAATGCTAGGGGAATGATTCTCAAATTTAGAGCGTCTTCCCTCCCACGCGCACACAGAATCGAAACGTCAGATAGGCAAAAGGCGTCGCGAACTAGAGCTTCAGAGGAGTCCTGCCGAAGGAAAGAAAGGTCCCACTCCGGATGAAACTCCATGATGCTCTCCACCGCCCGACCCCTTGAAGCCCTCACCCGTCATGAATGTTTGGCTTCGGACTTGGAGGACTATATACTGGGGGTAGGTCGAATTACTTCTTGCCGAACCACCTTGAGAATATATTTCCCGCGAAGCGCATCAGCATTCCGTTCCTGCGAGGCACATCAACTTGTGGATATCCTCAAAAGTCCCACGCCCATTATAAATAATAGGCTTGGACTTGGGGGACTATTGTTACCACACGATTACGACATGGCTGCCACGTCAGCACAGGCCCCATCCAAGCCCAGTAAGGGCCCAGTTCATAATCTGTCAAGAACCCTATCTGGGCCCTGCTAGGGCCTTGGAAGGCCCCACACACACTTGGGCTTTCGGCACCGTAAATCCGCGAGTCATGTGGAGGGCCTCGGCGCCGCATGCGAACCATAGGGCCTCGTCAGGCCACGCATCATTCGTGGTTCAGCAAGAAACAACTCGATATGCCGGGACAACCAGAGAAGTAATTAAAGAAAGATTGCGTTGGATTGGGCGCACGAATCTCCACAAGGAAACACAATCATGATCTCCTAAAATCATGCAACGTGATAAACTCAAGGAAGGAAGGCAATCTCGGGTATCTTTATCACATAAGGAATGAGGATTCGATTGAAGACCGAATTGATTTGTCTTCCAAATCAATTAGAATTCTTGCGCTATAAATACAACGTCTCCTGTTGTTCCAAGGCACGCACTTTTTATGCTTAAGAATCCCACCATAAACTCGCTCAAATCTCTTTGCTTGTCTCTCCCACACCCTTTTTGTTCCCCGCCCGTGTATTTCCCATATACCGGGGTGATGACTTGATCGTCGAGTGCCAACGATCGCTGCACCCTTTTTCTCTGAGACATCTTGGTGCCTAACGGTCGTCCTAGTGTGTAGGTAACATACGAAATGGCGGAGGAGTGACTAGAGATCTGTTTGCACGTAGGGATGGCACGTTAACCCGCCCGCCCGTCCCCCGCCTGGTTAACATTTCCCATGCCCGGATAATCGGGTATTCGGCCGGATGCGGCGGGTTCGGGCGAGTTGCCCACCAACACTAGTAATACTTTTGTGTTGGTTACAAAAAAAAAAAAAAAAAAAAAATATAACGGGTTGAATGTTGATGATATGCTAATATCCCTATTTGCACGTGGAGTTCATGTGTCAACACTAGTAATACTCTTTAATTAATGTTGATGATATGCTAATAATTAGTTCATGTGTTACTTAGTTATTAAAAACTGCTTTAAGTTCGAATTTGAAATGAAAGATCTTGGCAAAACCAAGAAAATTCTTGAAATGGATATAAATAGAGACATGTCTAATTCTACTTTAATGCTAAAGCAACAGTCTTATATCATGAAAATTCTGAAGAAGTTTTCTATGCTTGATTGTAAAGGAGTTTCTATTCCTTTAGCTAACCATTTTATGCTTAGTAAAGACCAATGTCCCCAATCTGTTGAAGAATTAGAATACATGAATAAAGTGCCTTATTCTAATGTGATTAGTTTTGTAATGTATGCCATGGTTTGTACTAGACCTGATATTGCTTATTTTGTCAGTGTGTTAAGTAGATATATGTCAAACCCTGGGGAACAACATTGGGAGGCTTTAAAATAGTTACTGAAATATCTGAAAGGTACTGCAAATGTTGGTTTAGTTTTTAGACATTATAGTGAAGGGATAAAACTGAAAGGGTATGTTGATGCAAATTATGCTAATGATAGAGATAGTAGGAAATCTACTACTTCATATATGTTTACTCTCTATAATTCTTACATAAGCTGGAAATCTCAGTTACACCATATAGTGGCTCTATCCACTACTGAATCTAAATATGTTGCAATCACTAAAGCTGTGAAAAGAGGCTTTATGGCTGAAAGGTTTGTTGTCTGAATTAAACTTACTCCATAATCCTGTTGTTGTGTTTTCTGATAGCCAATCTGCTATACAGCTTTGCAATCCTGTTTTTCATGATAGAACTATGCATATGGATGTTAGATTACATTTCATTAGGGACATTGTGTCCAAGAAATTGATTAATCTTGATAAGATTCCTACAGAGTCTAATCCGTCTGATATGGGAACTAAACCACTGCCTTTAAACATGTTTAAATCATGTTTAAGTTTACTTAACATTGATTCAGGTTAAGTGTTATAAATATGTCTAATAAATAGTATATGTAGTATATATATTAGTTTAGATTAATCTTTCTTAAACTTTGTGTTTTACACTAACTTGTTTAAATTTTTAAAGGTACCTGAGGCTGTGATATAAACAGATGATTCCTTTCTTTTGCACTATAAAGCTACATTTGGTTTAAGGTGGAGATTGTTGTAATAATGTGACCCAAAGTTGTGAGCCCACAATGATGATTGGCCCACTATACTATTAATCCACAATGAAGAAAAGCCCGTAGTCGCCCGACAGTGCCCGGTCGTTTGGCCCATAATTGATGAAACACGCTTTTGCCCATTCTCGATAATGCGCGTCTAATGCTGAGACATTGGTTGCTTGTCATCCGTTGATTTTGTGTCTTTGATCTCAGCCATTGATGTGCCAGATAAATAGGCTCCTTCAGTCATTTTCTAGGGCAACGATCTGTGAGTGCGCAGCTTTCCTTTTTTCTTCTCCAATTCCATTATACTCCTTCTTCTTCCTTTCTGTTGGTGAACCTTTGGTTCGCTTCTGGTGTGTGGAAAGGTTGTTTCTACAGTAATCTTCAATCGATTATTGTATTGTGGTCTGTGATTCATCCTCTAATCTGTTGTGAGAGGATCTTTCTTGATATCTGTTAGAAGAGTTTGTAATAGAAAGAGATTAGGGCTATTCTGAGTGGTTTGAAGTTGTAACCTTGATTCTTGAACAATTGTCATTTCTATTAGTGCAAAGGGAGGTCGAATCTACGTTTGTAGAGCCTCAAAGGCAGATGTAAGCATTAACGTGCTGAACTGCCTGTCCCCTAATAAGGGACGCTCATATCTAGTGTTATCTTTTACATTTACATGTATTTCTTATACTTGTGTTACTAACTGTTTGTGGCTGAAAGATTGGTAAGTTTAAAACTCAAATACCCCAACAATTATAATTTTAGTTGGTTAAACTGGTCAAATATAATTTTGTGTGCACACATTTCATAGGACTCACAACTTACAACCCATTTTTTATCCACACATTTACCAACAACTTATAATATAAGCACTTAAAAAATAATTTCAACACTACTAAACATGCGCTTAGAGGATCTTGGTCCTACTCATCAATGATAATTATCACTAAGGAATATAGATGCTTATGGTGCTAGGTAAGGAAATGATACTTCTCATAAAATAAGATTCCAAAAGGACAGCATTTTTGTTGTTACACGAGCACATCGACTAAATTGCATGTGGCTTGGACCAGAACATCGACTGACAAGAGCCACTCATTGGTTGTGAAGAAACAACAAGGTAGTGAGAGTTTGAGTTGGTCAATTGATCTCTACAATTTGATTAGGTGATCGATCGACTTGATGAGTGGATAACGATTGATCGGTTGACTCACCACTCAATACTATTTGACAAGCACATGACATGCCCACTTGATTGTGGTTAGACAGTTATAACAGTGAGATATTTTCACCCTCTACCTGTACATTTTCGGGGGTGAGGACGTATGTTCCTCTAACTTGCAGAGACGAAAGTCACGTAGACCTTTAAGAATGCCTATAAATAAGGAACTCTGTTTTCACCATTTTGTTATAGAAACATATACATACATTATCCATTATATATTTCTAGATCGTTGCAATTGATTATCACATCAGAGTTACAAGGAGAGACGAAGCCCCAAACCCTTTTCTTATCGGAGTTCCTCTGCCACATCTCTTTGTCAACAAGGAGGAACGGTGATTCAGTTGTTTCACCACCCTTCGAACTCTAGGAAACTAATTATGGAAATAAAATTTATTTAATAGAGTGAAATCATTGAAAATAAAGGTTAATTTTATTTTTCTTATATTCGGTTAATTTAAAGGTTTCAAAAATACTTATTTTCTAGGTATGTTTGCATTACATTTTATTGAAAATGTATTAAACATGAGAAAGATTAAATTAATCTTATTCGACGTTTAGTGCAATTAACACTTGTACTAAATTAATATGAGGTGCTTATCCAACCGTAGACCAACATGACTATTTTAATCCTCTCAAACACATGGGTTAAGGAGGGATTAAGCCTTAATAAAATGTAAATAAAAAAATAACAAAAAAATTATGATTGGAAGGAAAAAATCGAAAATCACTTTTGCCTTAAAAAACTGTCTTCCTTCTCTCCCCACCCCCACGCATTCGAAGCTCAAGAAAATGTTATGTATTTAACTTTTTGTATAAGTAAATTTATTTATAAGTAATTTTACTTATAAGTACATAAGTAAATTCTAAAATAAATAAATTTTTTATTATAAAAAAGCGAGTTATTTATTTTCATAGTATAGTAAGAGTTACTTTAAAATAAAAAGATTTTTTACTTAAAAGTAAATTATCAAATATTTTGTGGGCAACAAATAAATAAGTAAATTTACTTATCAGTATATAAGTAAGTTTTAAAAATAAATAAATTTTTTTAATCAAAACTAAAAGTGAGTTACTTATTTTGATCAAATATAAGAGTTGTTTTTTAAAAAAAGTAATTTTTTACATAAAAGTAGGAAAAATTAGTTATATAAACATGTTTTGTAGACAATTTACTTTTTTTTTTTTTTTTTAAAAAAAAAAAGCCAAAAATATTGTTTATAGATTTTTTTATTTTTCAATACTTATACGTCTTCTAATACGTTGTAGCACTAAACGATGTATTAGAATTTGAAACAATACACCATAATTCATCTTAATACAATCTCTCTTAAGGGTGATTATATTGGTTAGTTGAACAATTTTTTAATTGTAATAAAACTCATTGATGTTGCTTATTCTCGCACTTATGTCTTCAATTTTTTTTCTTACAATTTTATCCACAATTTTTTATTACTTAGAACATCTAGTCTATGATGACGTTTCTGTTCAATTTTTTTTTTAATTAGTAAAAAACATCAAATACAAAAATGCGACATGATATTTACCTCTCATTTTAAAGTAGTTTATAGTATATTTAGACATAAATCATCATCTAAGACTAAGTGGACTAATTGATAGCAAATTGAAGATAAGATGTGATAAATAAATAAAAAAGTACAAAAGTGGTAATAAGCAAAAATTGTAAATTTTTAGTTCAACTAAAAAAAAGTAATACCAACATTTCTTAATTTTATCCCCCAATGGTGTACCCAACGCGTACAACTGACAAAAAGGGAAGTGCAGATTTTAAAGCATTGAATATGCCATTTTCCTTCTCTCATTCTCTTCTTCCTTCACTCTTCCCAAGAAATATTATAATAAATCAAATAAATATTGAAAGTTCTAAAACTTAGATTAATTAAATTAAAAATAAATTTTAATCTTAATTAAATAAGCAATAGATAGAATGTAGTCAGAACTGGTAAGAAATAGAGATAACAGTTCTGACTCGCACAACAGTGTTCGTTTACCTAATCTTCTCAAATGCAGAAATTAAAGAATTAATTATGAACACAAGATGTAACGTGGTAAACCTCTAAAGGAAACATCCACGGGCCCCCATGCCATGGGTAAAAACAATCCACTAATAATCTTGTTCAAAAATACAATAGTATCGGTTTTTGTAATTTCGCAAAATTAACAAAATAACAATCAAAAGAAAACAGATCAACTCTCTGTGATACTTCTTCTTCTGATTTATTGATGAAGTGAAATCAAACTCACCGGTCTTAACTTTATCGCCACTTCCTTATTGTACTTGACCGCAACCACCACTTGAATTAAGAACCTCCGTTCTTAACTTCACGTCAAGTAGCTTAAACAAGATATTTAATTGTTCGTTGAGCACCAATTAGTTCTTGATTCTTCAATGAGTTTGAAGAAAACCTTTTTGCTTTGAAGTTGAATCAATGAAGCTTGATGTTTTGTTTTCCTTCCATGGATTTCGGCCGATTTTATGGCTTAGAGAAAACAAAAACAAAAATTATATTTCAAAACGTTAATTCTTTATTGATTTCCACTCTTACTTATAGTTAAAGTAGAAATCAATTTAGGAATTATTTATTACCTAAAAATATGAAACAAGAATGATAAGAAAATTAGTAGAAAAGAATATAGAAAGATATTCTTAGATTTGTAGAAGGAAAGAATTTAGGAAACTAAATATTTCCTTCCTAAACAAATTTAAGAGAATAAGAAAAGATTCTTTAACCTACAAAAGAAGCTGTCAATAATATTCATGAGGTCAGAATATATCAAGTATAGAAATAGAATAAAATCGCAGCTTTTTCTGATCTGAAAAAAAAATTCTCTTATCAACTCAGTCGGTCAGAACTGGCGTTAACCATACGAGTAAAAAACACAAACGTTGACCTGCTCTTTTATCATTAAAAATCCAATTATATTTATTAAGTTAGCCAAGTTATAAAAAGTGAAAATTATGACACATATTTTTTCAACAAATACAATTACAACAATATCAACTTTAAACTTCTTAGAAGACAAATTTAAAGTTAACTATATCACGCGACTCTTATGAAAGTATATCTCACTTCAAATTTATAAAGTTTGATTTCAGAAAAAAACTTAAAGATATCAATATTAGCAACAATGGATGAATGAATATTTTCTGGCGTGCTTTTTCATTCATTCAATGGAAGTTTTATACAATGAATGGATAACAGATTTTGGGTTGTCATTCTACACTAGCTAATGACTATTTTACATGTATGAAAACAATCTAACAAGGTCCCTAAATTCCAGGAAATGCATGAGGTCTGTTGCAGCAACCAATCTACATAATATATATTCAATATCAATCCCTAATCTTTCCTTTTGAATCACAGAGGTCCCTGATCAATTGTCTACTGTTATTTAACATCCTCCCTCAAGCTGGAGGGGACTTTAGTCACTCCAAGCTTGCTTTTCAAATAATTGAATCTTGAATGAGATAAAGGTTTAGTCATTAAATCTGCTGTTTGATCAAAGGATGGAATATATTTAATTTCCAACTCTTTATCCAACACTTTGTATCTAACAAAATGAATATCCAATTCAATGTGTTTTGTGCGAGCATGGAACATTGGATTTGATGCAAGAGCACTAACACTTTGATTGTCACACCATAGCACTGGTTTTTCTTCTTGATTAAGTTTGATTTCTCCAAACAATGACTACAGCAAAAAAATCTCAGATGTAGCTTGAGCTAAGGCCCTATACTCAGATTCTGTACTCGACCTTGACACAACATGTTGTTTCTTAGATGACAATGTCACTAAGTTATCACCAAGATATATACAATATCTTGCAGTTGATCTTTAATCATTAGGACATGAGGCCCAATCAGCATCAACAAAACCTTTCATATCAGTCTTCTCACTTCTTTTGATCCATAATCCTTGTTTGAGAGTGCCCTTAAAATATCTGAAGATTCTTTTTACATCTTTCCAATGCATATCAGTGGGACATTGCAAGAATTGACTCATTTTATTTACTGCAAAAGATATATCAGGCCTAGTGTAACATGGGTACTGCAGTCCCCATATTGCATTTTTGTATCTACTTGGATCATTCAGTGGTTGTCCATCTTCTTTAGACAACATCTTCCCAACAGCCATTAGTGTTTCTGATGGATTCAAGTTTTCATAATCAAATCTCTTCAATAGTTCTAAAATATACTGAGTTTGTGTCAAGTGCATACCAGCATCATGTCTGTGTACTTCAATTTCCAGAAATTGGTGTAATGCTCCCATGTCTTTTAGTGCAAACCTCTTGTTCAATTTCTGTATGAACTCTTGAATTACTTCATTATTATTCACAGTTACTACAATATCATCAACATATATCAAAGTGAAGAGAACAGTTTTATCCTTCAGTAGAAGAAATAGTGAAGTATCAGCTTTTTATTGTTTGAAATCCCAATCCAGAAGTACCTCCTTCAAGCTTTCATACCAAGCTCTAGGAGCTTGTGTCAATCCATACAAGGCTTTATCAAGTTTGCAGATGTGTGAAGGTTTATTTTTATCAATAAAACCCTCCGATTGAACCATGTATACTTCTTCCTCTAACTTTCCATTTAGAAATGCATTATTGATATCCACTTGCCTTACTTCCCAATCTCTTGATACAGTTAATGATAGAATTATCTTTAATGTTGAAGCTTTGATTACTGGACTCAAGGTTTCATGGAAGTCTACACCTGAAGTTTGTAAAAATCCTTTAACAACTAATCTTACTTTGCGCCTTTCTACCTTGCCTTCTGAATCATACTTTAGTTTAAATATCCATTTGTTGCCAATGATTTTATAGTCATCTGAAAATGGTACAAGTCTCCACGTTTTGTTCTTAATCAGTGCATCATACTCAGCTTTCACGGCAGCCTTCCATTTATCACTTAATATAGCTTCCTTCACACTGTTTGGTTTTACATCTCTGTCTTCACTTATCATCTTAGTATCCAATTGTTTACTGATATAAGCTTTTGGTTTGAATATACCGTCTTCCCTCTAGTTATCATAGGATGCTGTCTGTCACTTAAAATAGTACCTCTGTTTTCATCAACTGTTTGGTTAGGTTCGGGTCCATTTCTTCACTACTGCTCCAGAATTATCACATTCTAAAGGTACTTGATGATTGGACTCATCAATTAAAGAATCATCAGCAGGTTGAGTAGCATTCTAAAGTTCTATATCAGTTGAATATGAGTGGACATCTTCAGAGTTATGATGAGGATAGAAAGGTAGATTGCAAAGAATGATATCTGGTTTGTTGTTAACTGGTGAAGTCTTTTTGTTCAAAAAACCAGACTAAAGGAAATATTGATTCATCAAAGATCACATGTCTAGACACATAGATTTTTCCAGTAGAGCTAACGTATTTGTATCCCTTGTGCTGGCCACTAAACCCAAGGGAACACACACCTTGTTGAGTGAAAGCTAAATTTGTTCTTTTGGTAGGGTCTAAGACCCGGATAACATGCACATCCAAAAATTTTAAGGGATCTGTAATCAACATTTTTTCTGTATACGATTTCAAAAAGAGATTTTTCATTTAATATAGGAGTGAGTAGTCTATTTATGATAAAACTGGCTGTCTGAAATGCTTCCCACCAGTAGTGTAAAGGTATCTTTACTTGTGCAAGTAATGTCAGTCCCATCTCAGTGATATGTCTGTGTTTTCTCTCGGCTCTACCATTCTGGGCTGAGGTATAAGGATATGAGTATCTTAGGTCTATTCCATGGTGAGCAACAAGGTTTTTAAGTGATCTGTATTTACCTCCAAAATCAGATTGAAGTGTTTTGATTTTTCTGTCAAATTTATTCTCAACAAGATTTTTGAATTGGGTAAAAACACTAAGGACCTCAGACTTAGCTCTAACTGGATAAATCCATGTGAATCTACTATGATCATCAAAGAATATAATGTAATATCTGATACCATTTGTTGAAGTTATGGGTGCTGGACCCCAAACATCAGTGTGAAGAAGTTCAAGTGGCTGAGTGGCATGTGATTTAGACAGTTTGTAAGGCAAGGAATGAGATTTACCAAATTGACAAGATTCACATAAAACTTTAGATTTATTAGAGCAGAAATTTCCATTATAAAGTTTGGCAATCTTTGACATTACATTATCAGATGGATGTCCTAATCTTCTATGCTAAGTACTCCATTCTTTTACAGACTTTTGTGACTCACTAGGACTAGATTCTGTGACAAAACAACTGCTTCTAGAGATATTTGAGTGACTAGGCTCTTTTGGAGAGAAAGACTCTTTAATTTGGTTTGGAAGATTCAACTGATATAGTCTTTCATTTAGCTTCCCTTCCAGCATGATATTCTTCTTTTGATTGTCCTTCACAAAACAGCAATTGGAGTGAAATTCCATAAACACATTATTATCAGATGTAATCTTAGAGACACTCATCAGATTCTTTTTAATGTCAGGGACAATCAACATATTTTTCAACATAAGCAATTTATTGTCTAAAGCAGAAAATTGAGTGCATCCAATATATGAGATATTCAAAGATTTACCATCTCCTATTGTTAGTGTATTCTTACCACTATATTCCTTAGTAGTTTGGAGATTGTCCATGCTCCCAGTTACATGGTGACTTGCACCAGTGTCTACAAACCATGATGTGTCAGCAACTAAGTTTGGAGATGCAATATAAGCTGAAGGAGAGTTATTCTACATCCCATGTATCTTTCATCATATCTGTTGTAGCATTTTTCAGCTGAATGGTTACTCAATCCACATATCTGACAGTTTTCTTTCTTTTCATTTTGCCTATAGTTTTTGCCTCTTCCTCTGCCATTTCCTCTGTGATTCTGTGATAAGATCCTCTTCCTACATATCCAGTTCTACCACCTCTGTAGCTATTGGTTTTGTGAACAAAATTCACTGAGGAATTAGCCAAGTTTAGGGAGCTCATTCCAGTTTTAATGGTGTTAAGATGTTCTTGTCTACTCTCATAGATCATAAGGACTGATTGAAGTTCATGCCAAGATATTGATTCTCTGCTGCTAATTTGAACCACTATAGGTGTATAATCATCATCAAGTCCAGATAAAATTTGTGCGACTAAATTAGTTTGGGATATTACATTCCCTGCAATCTCCAGATTGTCAGCCAAATGTTTGATTGTACTCAGGTACTAGTCTATGCTCATAGCTCCTTTCCTGGTCCTTTGAAGTTCATTGGTGAGGAAAATGATCCTTGATCTATTCATTATCCCATAGCTTTCCTCAATGGCAGTCCATAGCTTACTTGAGCTAGTAGATCCCATGACTCTCATGGCAATCTCTGGTGATATTGAGGAGTACAACCAGCCCATCAATAGCTGATCAGTAGTCATCTATTTGTTGTACTTTGGGTTCTGATTCATCTCAACAGAAACTGTGGCATTTTCTTCAGTCTGAATTTCAGTAGTTTGAACTGCAATGAATTCTGGTGGACACACCTTTGTCCCCAGAATGAACCCTTCAAGGTTGTGACCACGGATGATGGGCATTACCATGTTCTTCCATAGCAAGAAGTTGTTCTTGTCTAGTTTTACTGCTGGTGTTTGGATAAGATTCATCCCAAATGGTGAAGAATGGTTACCTCCCAACAATGGAGATACCACAGAACTTGAAGCTGCATTATGTGTTGAATTGGTGTTAGCCATGTAAGGCTCTGATACCAAGTTTGATTTCAGCAAAAAACTTAAAGATATCAATATTAGCAACAATGGAGGAAGAAATATTTTCTGGCGTGCTTTTTCATTCATTCAATGGAAGTTTTATACAATGCATGGATAACAGATTTTGCCTTGTCATTCTACACTAGCTAATAACTATTTTACACGTATGAAAACAATCTAACAAGGTCCCTAAATTCTAAGAAATGCATGAGGTATGTTGCAGCAACCAATCTATAGAATATATATTCAATATCAGTCCCTGATCTTTCCTTTTGAATCACAGAGGTCTCTGATCAATTGTCTACTGTTACTTAACAATATGTATCGATCAATGTTGTGAAGCAAAATCGTAACGTCGTAAAATTTGACGTATGAAGATCGTGTGAAGATTAATATTTTCAATCATCAAGGAGTGATTATATGAGTATAACAAAATGTTAGAAATAGGCTATCTATATTTTAAAAGTTGAAACCAACTTGCTACTAGAGCAATATATTAAGAACCGATTAGTGCATTGTTTTCATAAAATTTTTAGAACTGTTTAGCATGCGTACTTACACTTTCAATCAAAAACTACCAAAACATAGCATATATTTGATATGTTAAGATGGATAAAACTCGAAAAGGAAAAAAAAATATCAAACAAAATTTGTTAATCATTTTGTCTAATCTTATTTACATCAATATACGACTTGCATACAACTAAACTAGACACAAATGACTGTTAAATAGTTTTGCAATCTCTCTCTCTCTCTCTCTCTCTCTCTCTCCACACACACACACACACACACACATTGCTTAATTAAAAAACTTCAACAATTAAAATAAAGAGATTTCTAAAATGTCTTCTTTCTTTTTTTTTATGCGCGCGCGCTTAGAGCATCTTCAATGCTTGAATAAATTGCTACAATAAAGTATCATATAAACAAAACAAAATAAACAATGTTTAATTTATTTTTTTAAGACAAACTTTGTCGAGTTGATATAACAAAGGAAAAAATTAGGGATAACAATGGAGCATGTCTCGGGACAAGTCGGTCTTGGCCCACCACGCAACTCTCGCCTTGGATGGGGGTGGAGGGTTTGACCCGATAACCGCCCAAATTAATTTTTATAAATTGAAAAAATAATATATATATATATATATATATATATATATATATATATATATATATATATATATATATATATATATATAACAAAGGAAAAAATTAGGAATAAAATGGAACCTGGTCCGAGACAAGTCGGTCTTGGCCCACCACGCAACTCTCGCTTGATGGGGGTGGAGGAGGTTTGAAATTAATTTTTTTTTATAAATTAAAAAATATAATTTTTATATATATATAAATTAAAATATATATATATATATATGAATTTGTTATATATTTATAAGAAATAAAACAAAAAAAAAAAAACATACAAGATTGGAGTTGTAGTGTAGTGGTTAAAATTATAGTTTCATAACTTCAACCAAAGGTTCGATTCTTATTCAACCTGCTTTTAGAAAAATGTGATTTGTAAATTGTAATTCAATTTTATGATTTTTCAAGAAAATAATATTTAATGGATGGGGTGGACCACTCAGGATCCTTCATGTGGCAGATGTTTCCGCCTGACCTGCTCATATTACTCGAATAGTTGGGGCAAGGCAACCTGGGGCGGCGAATTTTTTTTGCTATCCCTAAAAAAGCAGACATTATATTAGAACTTTCTCTAGATTCAAAAACTATATTCGACATGTTGACTCAGCAAAATATCCTTCGACTTTTAGTCCTTTACCAAACTCAAATATTACAATTTCATATTTGTAGAAAATATATTTGACCAATTTAATCAACTTAAATTATAATTTAAGTTTAGACAAACAAACTTAAAGAGTAAATCTAAAAAACGTAAGTTTCATATGCAAAAAGTGACTTTTTTAAATTATATTTATTAAAAAGGAAATTTACAAGTATATTTTTTTACAAGGTGCATTTGTTTATTTTATTAGTGATTGTTTAGTTTTTTAAGTTATATAAAACATCTCTAATACATTCTGTCTATTGTAGTTTATGTGGCAGGTGAAATAGACGAACTTCTAGTCCATGTGGCACTACGTCTATTGATGGTTAAATTATAAATTCGCCTCCAATGGATTCCATCTAAAATTAATATTACCGCTTATGTGGTATTAAATTTTTTTAAAATTGGCTGGTCTTCATTTTATATCTTCTTTGTCTGGCTTTTTAAAAAAAATATAAAATGCTAAGATTGATTTAAATTTGCTGAGTCACTTCATCTAGAAGTCCGCCTAAATTTAGATTTTGGTCTATTTTTTGTGTCTTACCAAATCGGTTAGATAGAATCTTCACAAGATATATTGTAGATGATTTTTATAACTACGTCTATATATATTTATGTGGCACATCTAAAAAGTAATAGATAGAGTGTATTGGAGATGCTATAGAAATTAAACAAAACTTATGTGATTTTCATCTTTTTAAAAGTATAAGTGGTAAGAAAAAGTGTTACAAACTTGATACTTACAATAATCGTCACAAGATCAATTTTAGTGCTCTCTATACGACTTGTCTCATCATTTATTGGGCCTCGCCTGCTTCCATGTATTGCGAGATGAAGCTTGGCCCATTGAGACCTTAGTGGCTTGTTTGGACTCAGTGCTAATAATTCAAATTTGGTAAAAAAATATGGAGATAATTTTGTACCACACTTAATTTTAGGACAAATTAGACAAGAGTCCTACTTTTTGTAAAAAATTAAAAAAAATACATCTTTTTTAAATTTTTTTAAAACACCTCATTTTCATAGTTTGTTTTAAAAAATACCTCATTTCATTAAAATCAATATTTTATAAATTAATAAAAAAATATTATTTTCATTTAAAATCTATATTTTAGTTTTTCATTATCTAAAATTATATTAATTTTTTAAAAATTTAATATTTTAGTTTTTCATCATCTAAAATTATATTATTTTTATCTAAAAATATATTTTTCTTATCTAAAAATATTATATTTGTATACTATTTCAAATATAATAATAATAATAATTATAATTATATTTTACAATTTATTTTTCTTTGATAATTGTTTTAAAATCCATTATTTTCATTAAAATCAATATTTTTATTTTTTTATTTGAAAAACAATATTCTTACATGAGTAACATATGTTTTATTTCATCATTTTTTTGATTGAAATCAATACTTTATAACTTACTCATTTTATTATTTTTAAAAAAATATATTATTTTCATTTAAAATTAATATTTTAATTTTTCATTGAAAAACAACATTTTTACATGGGTAACATATATTTGTTACTTCCTCATTTTTCATTAAAATCAATATTTTACAATTTCTCTCTTTTTATAAGTTTTTTAAAAATATATTATTTTCATTTAAAATCAATCTTTCAATTTTTTTATTTAAAAACAATATTTTTACACAGTAATATATTGTAACATACATGTTACCATATGTTGTTCCTTATTTTCATTAAAATCAATATTTTAAAATTTGTCACATTTTATAATTTTTTTAAAAATACATTAGCTTCATTTAAAATCAATATTTCAAATTTTTATTTAAAATCAATATTTTTACACGGGTAACATATGTGTTACTATATATTATTTCCTCGTCTTCATTAAAATCAATAATTTATAATTTATATTCTTTTTATAATTTTTCATTTATTTTCATTTAAAATTCATATTTCAATTTTTATTTGAAAACAATATTTTTACACGAGTAACATATATGTTACTTCATCATTTTCATTAAAATCAATAATTTTTATGCTAGTAACATATGTGATACTATTACCAATCGTCTTCTACTACTACTACCACTCATCCTATACCAACATCACCACCACTATTTACCTTACTCTACCACCACAACTAATTTAAATTTTGATAACACATATGTTACTCTAATTTAAATTAGATTAACACGTGTTACCACCACCAACTATCATATTTGTTCTACTATTTCAAATATAATAATAATAATAATTATATTTTACAATTTATTTTCTTTGATAATTGTTTAAAAATACATTACTTTCATAAAATCAATATTTTAATTTTTTTATTTGAAAAATAATATTTTTACACGAATAACATATGTGTTACTTTATCATTTTCATCGAAATGAATACTTTATAATTTACTCATTTTATTATTTTTTAAAAATATATTATTTTCATTTAATATTAATATTTCAATTTTTTTATTGAAAAACAACATTTTTACATGGATAACATATATGTTACTACATGTTACTTCCTCATTTTTCATTAAAATCAACGTCTTAAAATTTTTCTCTTTTATAATTTTTTTGAAAATATATAATTTTCATTTAAAATCAAATTTTCAATTTTTTATTTGAAAATAGATTTCAACACGTGTAACATATGTGTTACTATATGTGTTACTTCATCATTTTCATTAAAATCAATAATTTACAATTTATATCCTTTTATAATTTTTTTTAAAAACACATTAGCTTCATTTAAAATCAATATTTAAAATTTTTTAATTTAAAAACAACATTTTTACACGGGATAACATATGTGTTACTATATGTTATTTCCTCGTTTTCATTAAAATCAATAATTTATAATTTATCTTCTTTTTATAGTTTTTAAGAAAATTCATTATTTTCATTTAAAATTCATATTTCATTTTTTTTAAAACAACATTTTTACACGAGTAATGTATATGTTACTTCATCATTTTTATTAAAATCAATCATTTTTACACTGGTAACATAGGTGTTACTATTATTAATCGTCTTCTACCACTGCTACCACTCATCTTATACTACCACTACCATTACTACAATCCGGTTGAAATTGGCTACCACCATCCACAACTATAATTACATCCACCACAAATGTGGTAACTCACGTGTTACCATATTTTAAATTAAGATAACATAAGTGTTACCGCCACCAACACGGTCACCGCTTCACCATCACTAATTTAAATTAAGATAATACATGTGTTACTATAATTAAAATTAGAATAATACTTGTGCTACAACCACCACGATTTTTCCCCCATCACTGCGTAGCTCTAGCACCATCATTTACCTTACTCTATCACCACAACTAATTTAAATTATGGTAACACATATGTTACTCTAATTTAAATTAGATTAACACGTGTTACCACTACCAACTATTCTCGACCACCACCACCACATGTGATCCCCACCAAAAATCTAATCATTGTCACCAACATCAGCTGTCATAAACAAGGAATGGATAGTTGATTCGGGTTGTTGCATGGAAATGCCTCTCTATTTTCTGATATTCAACCACGCGGTGAGAAAATAGTCATTGTGATAGCTGATAATTCATTACATCATAAAGAGAGAAAGGCATTTCAATTTGAAGGAAAACTAAATCAACTGATGTATCCAAAAACAGTTAAAAGAGTTCATTAAATGAGAACACTTTTTTTTTTAAAGAATGTTCTTTTGCTAATCAAATTACACTTTATTAATATCCAACTATAAAAGCAAAATGGTTGAAAACAGAAAACAAAACGACTCAACCACCACTCGTCCGTGGTCAGGAACTTAAAAGTTAGTCTACATTAATTACAAAGATAAACATCCTACAGTTAATATTAGTAACAAATGCGAAAAGGTAGAAACCAAGCAGACAATTATCAGCTCACAGAATATTATGTCCTTTTTGCTCCAAATTCGAATATCTAAGCAACTCCACTTGTAGCATGGATTGGCCCATTGGGCGTGAATCCACGACCCCTCGGCCATGAGTTCTCCTCCCACGACCTCAGCACGGTATCCCATTGGACGTGAATCCACGACCCCCGCCATGAAGTTCTCCTCCCACGGCCACAAGAAGGTAATTGGCGTACGCATCAAAAGGACAAAGCGTACAGGAGCGTAACTATCCAACGGGATTTAAGTAGTGCGAATCACCCCGCCTAAAAATTTGGAGCATCCACGGAAGTCAACAGTGCGATATGGTCGTGAGTAATAAAAAGTAAATTTTCACCAAAAGAATTCGATATGAGGCGTGAGGATGGCTTCAATTTTTAGATGGATTGATAATCAGGACGTCCAAGGCGAGAGTGGCCGAAAGTAGGAAGACAACAGATAAGTGGCAACAAGCGATCGCAGACCCTTATGGAAGAAATAAAGATTGAAATCTCATAAGGCGTCATGGTTTCAATTCAAAGATTCTTCGGGACCGAATATCAATCTGTTCGTGGATCGGATTAAGAGCTAACAAAGAGGTGAACATTTCTATTTATCAAATGAGATTGACCGAGAACATGGATTTCAAGATCGTAGAGACAGAGTGTATCGAGGACGCCTTGATATAGGGAAGATGCAGAAACGGTTATGGATAGAAGCTCACTCCACCTTATTCTCACATCCAGAAGTACAAAGGATCCCGACCTATTTTTAATGATGAGTTTGAAGAGATGAAGCTAAATATGTAGAGAAGTGCCGCGATATAACAAATGATTGTCAACATCACACCATCATGGATAATTGCAACCGGTTGTGAGGTTCAATGGTAACATTATTGAGACATGACCAGATGGAAGCCACAGGTACAACCCTCTCAAGTCAAAAGGTCATGAGGCCATTAATTGTTGAGCCATGAGCCAAACCGCTCCATTTCTTAATGGATAATCAAATCCAGGGGTACTACAGTATGTTAAAAGCGATGGAAGAATGGTGAATAACTAGAAAGCTATGTTTTACCCAAGATTCAAACTTTGGACATCGGCGCAGTAATCCTTTCCTTTTCATCCTCAAATGTATGGAAGATTCCATCGAAATAAGTTTGTAAATGACATGCTGCCAAGTTACGTGATTTCGATTCGATGGATTACGGCTCTACTCATTCTTTTATCGAAGTTCCTAAGCATATGAGCACCACCTCTATTGGCTCTATTAACGCATATCTTGAATGTTGCTCACCCCTCATCGGGATGAAAAGTCAAGAGTGCAAATCATAACAGACAAGATTGCTAAGATTAGAGATTGTATGATAAAACCTTGAGAGACATGTATATGTCTTGCGCAACATGCAAGTTCGAGCCCGAGATAAAGTACCTCTTAGGAATGGTGGCTATCGAAGAAGGATAAACCTGTATCAGCATACTCTGGCCCTTTTTATGCTTTGAAAGGGAGGTGGGAAATGTCGCTAGCGGCACTTCAGACATAGATGTCTTCCACATCAATGCTTTATGTAACCCGACCCAACCTGGAGTAAAACCCCTACCATATCATTTACATTGAGATCCGAAAGTTGGCGAAGAAGCACCGAGTGTCATAGCTCGTGAAGATGTACAGCTTCGCGAACAAGGATAGCCAGTATTAGCAACTCGGGAACGCGAGTTAAAATGCGACTATGTATCCCCAACCTGCTTGCCAACGACAATGACGTTTTAGGGTAGTGTGGGATTTCGAATCAGGGATATATAAATATTATGTTTTATCTCAAAAAAATTCGATGACCAATTTGAATGAAATATTGAAGAACCAAAGCTGCATCACCTTCCTTTTGAGTTGCACGATTGATATTTTAATTGGATAATAGATCCGCACTATTTCTAGCTCCTTATAGAATGGCGTTAAAGGATAATTGAATTGAAGCTCGAATATGGACCTATTGGAAAAAGGATTCATTGACCTCGCACAAATCCTATCTCATGGGATAGCACCTGTGTTTAAAGTTAAGAATTAAGATAAGGTTTATCTTTCAAGAGTTATGCATCGTCTCGTGATTCTTGGTAACCCCTATAAATAGAACATAGAGAGTTGATCATTTAGTACACACCAGAATAAGTACACTTCCTAGATATTGAAAAGTTTCAAGAAATAGAAGGAAAGAAACAAGCGACCAACTTAATCGATTCCAGTATTTAAGTGTACATGTTTTATATTATATGTTTATGGAATATATGATGGGTCCACATGTATGTTATAAGATCGACCTAGTTTAATAGCGCCACGCATGAATAACGCCATCTGTTCGGTATAATTTTTATGTCTCCACCATGAAAGTTCATGAAAGTTCCAAATGAATGTTCCAAATTAAAGTTCCAATGAAAGTTCGAAGTAACAAGTTTCATGTTTCGTTAAAAGATTCCATAACATTGTAAATGTATAAACATGTATGTACTCATCGAGATTTTCACCCTTCAGTTTTTCCCTCCAGTAACTAAGACTTAAAGATTCGGGCGTGGGACAATCTGGAGAATATTTAGATAGGGAGTCTTTAATTAAATAAGAATTGAACATATGTTTTACGATTAATGTTTCAAATAAAATGTTCTTTAATATCCTTAGCCTTAAAATTTAAATGTTATTAGCATTGATTATTTTCATTCATGTTAAGTGTCATTACGATTTCGAGTTTTGTGGATCCCAAGGCCACAAAGTGGTATCGTGAGCAAAGGTTTACATTGTGGACTCTTTCAAAAAAAAAAATTATTTATATATTCACACGTGAATAGGACGGTACAATCGCTCAAGGACGTGAAATGTTGATTTAAAAAATTTATTTTTGGTTATTAGTTGCTAATAAAGACTATTTGCTGATAATGACGAAACCACCAGGTGAGATCGTCCAAACTCGAATCTCCAAGTCGTACAAGTAATTTTGCATAATGTATTTATTTATTTTAAATTATTATGCGAATATGAATGATTAAATGTTTGAATATGTATATGATGGAAATTAAGAATTATGAAAAGACGCTTTACATTTGGGAATGTTAATTAAGTATCATGTTATTTCTAGTATAAAAAATAAGTTTTTGTTATACGGTGAAAAACCCAAGTAAGATTCTACCCATTGTTCGAAGTTTTTGATTTATATTCAGAAAATTGAGATTACTGTGCCAATTTTAAACTACCATGAATCAGATTTGTTGTTCAATCTAATTCCCCTCCCCACCGAATTGCGCCGGGATATTCAAATTAATGAAAACAAAAAATTACTACGATGTTTCTTCCTTTAGACGGTTGATAGACGCCCACAAGAAATTAGAGTCAGCCAAGAGATTTCAAATATTTTTGAAATTTTACATAAGACGATAAGAACCCAACCATAATCCGTTAGAGCACTTGGATCATGGAACAAAATTATAAGAGGAGCAGAGAGAAATGGGCACAACTCTCTGCTGCAGTATTTAAATTGCGTATCACCTTCTATGACACCAAATTTCATCGAAAACAATGGCTGGATGAAATTGAATGTAGGTTCGACATCGACACCCCCACTTTTTAACGGCGAGTTTGAGGATGAAATGGTTAATCAATGAATAGGGAAATGATTGAGCTCGGCCTCAGTGTGGTACTCGGGCTGACAATAATGGTAACATTATTGAGGAAGACCCGTATGGAAGCTCCCGAGTACAACCCCACACCATACCCTAATGAAGCACGCGAGCCAAAACCATGGATAATCAAGAAGCAAGAATAAATGAAAAGCGAAGGGAGAAATTTAGAATTAGAAAGCTATGTTTTTATATTCTAAGTTTTGAATTATGCCAAGTAATCCTTTCCTTTTATGTCAAATTATCAAGATTTACAAACAGCATGTTAATGTTTTCACAAGTTTAGAAGATTTCATGATCGACTCCTGCCTCTACTCATTCTTTGTAACTCCTAAGTTTATGAGCAACCTGGCCTCTAGTAAACATGCACATACTCCCTTAGATGTTAAGCACCCCTTCAAGAGAAGTATTGAGTGCAAACCATATAGTAAAGACAAATTAAGATAGAGATTGATGATAAAACCGAGACATACTTATATGTCTTGAACATGCAAGAGTTCGAATGCGGATTTTAGGAAATGGACTGCTATCCAAGAACCACGCAACTATTTTGTATGCTTGAAAGGAGGTGGTGTTTTACAATTTGAGAGGTAGAACTTCACCTTCAAGAACTAAGATAAAACCCCACTCGTATCATTTCGTGATCAAGCGCAAAGTTATACCTTGAGGTCGAAGGATGTAATGGGATTCTTTAATGATGTGAGTAGCTAAGGAAGTTAAAGAACTAACAATCAAGACGCATAGTGTGGGATTTTTATTTTTCCCGATGATTTGAATGAAATGCCACCTAACGAAAGAAGTAGTCTACGATTGATCCGATTCCCCGATCCGCACTTATATTTTCTAAAGCTCCTTATAGAATGTGGGCCAAAGGAGTTACATGAATTGAAGGTCAACAGAGGAGTTATTAAAAAGGATTCATTCGCCCAGCATCACCAAGTGGGGAAGCACTCAGCTGTTAAGAAAAAGATCGTCAACGAGATGCGACGACACGAGAGTTGAACGTAATTACTAATAAGTACCCCTTCCTAGAATTGAAGATTTATCGACCAACCACAAGGCCAGTATTTCAAAGATCGATTAAGGTAAGGATATCACCAGTTAAGAGGAAGGCGCTCAAGATAGACGGTAGACCAAGCGTATATCATCTTTTCAAATTTTAAACGAAATTGAAACGTTGCGCTTATTCGCTTAACGTAACTTTCTACAAGACATGATGTTTCCATATCAATGCTTTTAAAAAGTATGTTACCTAATTCAACTCATGTAGTAAAACTCAACCTTGCATCAAAGTTAAGATCTCAGATGACGCTACAGTTCTAAAGTACGAAGTCATAACAAGGAGATTTTCAACGCGAGATGAACATAACGAAATGTTAAATTTGATTATTTAGTTCAGACCAAAGTTAATTTACCTTTTGTCCATGTTGCGCATTGTATTTTGAATCGATAATTATATACTCGCATATCTTTTATCTAATTAATTTAAAGTAGGATAATTATGGTAGCGATATCGCTTAAATTTTGATGACCTCAAACAAACTTATCTCTAGGATACGATTATTTTGAAGATAAGAGCCAAGATAGTTGCCATCTTTTCAAGAGCTTTCAAATGGTTTCAACCAGACTCGTAACCCTATAAATAGAACATAAGATCCATCATTTATTTCACACCACAATATACACTTTCCTACTATACATAAGCACATTCAAGAAATAGCGAAGCAGTTAAACAAGTATACATGTTTGCTATTACATGACGGAATATATGACTATCCACATGTATTTATAAGATCTTAATTCGAGTTTAATAGCGCCATGCATTTAATAATGCACCACTCAAGAGATAATTTTTATGTTCCACCATGAAAGTTCAAGTGAAAGTTCCAAATGATGCACAAGTTTCATGCTTCAGTTAAAAGATTCCAACACGGTGTAAATGCATAAACATGTATGTACTTACCGAGATTTTCACCCTCACGGTAAATTCAAGACTTGTGAAGATTCGGATGACAACCTGGTGAATATTTAGATTAGAGTCTTAATTAAATAAGAATTTTGGAACCGATTTCGTTTGTTCTAAATAAAAATGTTCTTGGTCATCTCAAATTTAAAATTCTAAATACATAGCATTGATTTATTTTTCAACATTCATGTTATGTCATTACGACTTTGAGTTTTGTGGATCCCAAGGCCACAAAAAGGGCATCGCATAAAAGGCCTACATTTCATGACTTTTCAAAAAAAATTATTTATATATTCACACGTGAATATGATTTCAGCACTGCTCGCGACGTGAATGTTGATTTAAAAAAATTTATTTTTTCGTTATTAGTTACAATAAAGGATAAGTCGAAGTTCACCAAAGCGATCATTCAAACTTCTAATCTCCAAGTCGTGTAGTTTTTGCATAATAAAATATTTATTTTAAATATTATGCTAATATGAATGATTAAATGTTTGAATATGTATATGATGGAAATTAAGAATTATATGAAAAGCGACATTTAAATGAATTAAGTATCATGTTATTTCTAGTATAAAAAATGCTTTACATATACGTAAACCGTTAAGATTCTACCATTGTTTGAGTTTTCTTGATTTATATTCGGAAAGATTTCACAAAGGATTCAACCGTTTGCATTGGGATTTATAACTGAATTTGACCCTCCTCACCGAAGTCTTTTAATTGCGCTGATATTCAAATTAATGAAACAAAAAAAATTAATTATGAGGTTTCAGATGGTTGATAGACGCCCACAAAGAAATTATTAGAGCTCGTGCCAAGAACGGAAGATTAAATTACATAAGATGTGGCGCAAGAACTTCTGTTGTGATTCGAGAGGTTATGGGCACAACTTTCGAGATGAAATTGTATCACTTCAGAGACTCAAATTTCATCGGAAATGAGTTTAACGTAGTGTTCGAATATCACCCCTCAGCCTTTTAACGGCTTTAGTTTGAGGATGAAATGGTTAATTAAATCGCCA
Organism: Forsythia suspensa; assembly: GCA_023638005.1. Lineage (NCBI taxonomy): Eukaryota > Viridiplantae > Streptophyta > Magnoliopsida > Lamiales > Oleaceae > Forsythia > Forsythia suspensa. The sequence goes on along the minus strand of CM042674.1, from coordinate 27,366,170 downwards.
ATATTGAACCACAGCTGGTGGCCTCGCTGACAATAAGGTAACCCACCCAGATGGAAGCCCAGTACAACCCCACACCACCCCAACGGTTAATGAAAACCATGGATAATCAAGAAGGCATTAAAACGAAGTTGATGGAGACAATTTTAGATAACTGAGCTATGTTTTATATTTTAATTTGTATGCCAAGTAATCCTTTCCTTTATGTCAAATTATCAAGATTTATGAACAGCGACAAGTAACGCTTGGCCAAGTTTAGTGATTACGATCGATTCTCGCCCACTCGAATTCCCAAGTTTTGGCGAAAACTCAATACTCCTAGTAAACATGCATACTCCCTTAGGATTCGTAGAAGTCAGGCAAAACCATATAAGAAAGACAGCCTTAGAGATTGATCAAACATATGCCTTGGAACACGCAAGAGTTCGACGCGATTTGGGAACAATCCAAGAACCACGCAACTGCTTTGAAAGGAGGGAAGTTTAAGGAAATTGAGAGGTAGAATCACCTTTCAAGAACTAAGATAAACCCCCAGATCATTTCAAATATCGTTTTGAGGTCAAGATGCACGGATTCTTAACGATGAGAAGGTGAAGTTAAAGAATCAACATCTTAAAAGAGTTCATTAAATGAGAACACTTTTTTTTAAAGAATGTTACTGCTTTGCTAATCAAATTACACTTTATTAATATCCAACTATAAAAGCAAAATGGTTGAAAACAGAAACAAAACGGCTCAACCACCACTCGTCGTGGTCGGGAACTTAAAGTTAGTCTACATTAATTACAAAGATAAACATCCTACGCTTAATATTAGTAACAAATGCGAAAAGGTAGAAACCAAGCGCATAATTATCGACTCACCACGTATTATGTCCTCTTTGCTCCAATTCGAATATCTAAGCAACTCCACTTGTAGCATGGATTGGCCCATTGGGCGTGAATCCACGACCCCGCCATGAAGTTCTCCTCCCACGGCCACGACCTCGACCTCGACCTCGAATGGGTGGTTCTTGATTGTAGCCTTCAATGTCGTCTTTGAGTATCCACCAGAGACCATTGTTTCTTCCCTCCCACGACCACAAAATTGCACCCTCCGCCTCATCCCCTACCCTGGGGTATCCACTTGGTTCTACCCATAACCTCCATCATCATACTCAAGCAGATGCAAAACCATTCCCGGATGTGGCGGATGGAGATGACAACTTTCGACTACTACGAATCTAGTTTTCATATCTGAAAATTAGATCTAAATTTTTTCAACTTCCAACTACGGTGAGACCTGTGGCGAAGAAGATGGTGATGATTGGTGGTAGAAGCATCGGTGGTGGTGGTGGTGGTGGTGGTGGTGGTGGTGGTGAAAGTTGCAGGAGATGGTGGAAGGTGGATGTAGTTAGGGATGTTGAATATTTTGGTTAGTGAAGTAATTAAATTAGAATTAGAGTTTGGCAAATATTTATATAATATAAAAAATATATTTTTCATTGAGTTTTTTTTATTTATGGTATATATTAATAAATTTTATAATGGAGTATATTTTTACTTTTAAAAAAAAAAGTATATAAGCTAATTAACTCTTAATTTTATATAAAAATTTTATAATTATTTTTAATATTTTAAAATCTAAAAGTAATAAATATAACAAATGTAACACATATTTTTTGTATGAAATGTAACAAATGAAAATAAAAACAGTAGTTTTAGAATAAAAAAGTGAAATAGTATTTTCAAAAGTTTTTTATTTTTTTATAGTATAACGGTGAAATTATCCCAAAAATATTTTAACTTTCCCCTAAAATATGTTCAACCGTGTTTAAAATTAGGTAAAAATTACTGTTAATTTAATTATTTTCGTCAAAATTAGTTTTCAAAATTACTTTTATCTCCAACAAATTTATGTTATTTAAAAATTAAGTTAAGCATTGGTATGATATTGTTTTGATTTTAAGAGAATCAACATTTGTTGTACTTAAGAAAGAATGAGTTGTAAGAATATTCAGTTAAATATTTAGTAAATTTTTGTTTCAACATTGTTGTATATTTCAAAATCAACATTTTAGTATTTGGTAAACAAAGTGATTTATTGTTGTTCTTGTATACAATTACTAAAATCGATATTGACTGTAATGATGTCATTTTGTATTATTATTATTATCATTGGTAATATTATAAAATTTTCTTTTATAATAGTTTGTAATATTATCCCAAGACAATATGTTAACTATATTTATTTTAAAATGAAAGGTATAGCTATTAAATCTCAATTTTTATAAAATTACAAAATAAAAACGTAGTCCATATAGTATAAATTTAATAATTTAATTAATTTAGTTTAAATCGATATTTTGATATAGATAATTAGATAAGCTTAAAGCATAATCTGATAAGCCTTCTCAAAATATGTTGTGAGATAGTTTCTTCCATAATTAATTTTTCTTCAAAATTTACCAATAAACTAAAACAACTTCTGATTGTTTGACAATGTGAAGTCGAGATCTAAAAATCAATCACAAACGGAGCTAAAGACTTAACATATGTTTGGTAGTATTGAAATATTTTTTAAGTGCTTATATTATAAGTTGTGGGTGAATGTATAAATAAAAATTAAGTCCTATAACATATGTGGATAAAAAATATATTTGTAACAACTTTAAGAGTTGAAATTATAATTTATGTATCCCCAAACAAGCACTTACTTTATTAAAAACTAACATTACTTGTGTCGCAAAGTTTCGACGCTATTTATAAGTTCACATGCAACAAGATCCACCTTCTATTCAAATTAACTTTAAGAGTTCGTTCTATTTTATGCAGTTGGTACATTTAATATAAGAGGAGTCGCTTTTGTGGGGACAACCCTTGTTGTAGACAATATTTCGCCTAAGCTTTACTAGAGCGTGAAGCTCAGTCTCCACACCTAGCCACGCCTCACGCTTCACCCTCGTCTTATCCTTGTCTTACTCTCGTATAGGCGAGGCCTATGCTCGAAAAATTTGAAGTTCGACCTCCACATCTAGCTACGCTTTACGCTTTTTAGAACATTAGTCGTATATGACAAATTGAAGAGGATTACTTTCAATAAAAGCTAGTTTTGTCTAGATGGAAATATGTAATAATGTGAACGTCGGGTTTTAAAAAGGGATGATATAAAGATGAGGTGAAATGTGAATTTAGATGGGAATATGGGATAAATAGCACTAAGGGTCTCGAATCTTTGAACGTTATAACGATTGGGTCTTGAACCTTTGTTTACTAGCAGCCGGAGTCTCGAACTTATGAAACATTAGCACCTGAGGTCATTTTTTGATAGAAATCGTCAGTTTGACTGTTAAATGGTCAAAATTTTGTTAAATAGACAATTTTACCCTTAAATTGAATGATAAAAAAAAAAAGAAAAGAAAATAAAAATTACAACTAAACCCAACCAACAAAAAGAATAATTGCAACTAAACCTCATCCCAACACCTTCTTCTTCTTTTCCAAATTTACAGCCGCCCATCACCACCACCACCACCAGAAAATTTGTCGCCACCGTTACAGTGTACAAAACCACCGGCAACCTCTCACAGCTGCAACCTCTCAAACGACGCAGACAACCTCTTACAGCTGGCAACCTCTCATAGCCCCAGCGTCACCGGCAACCTCTCACAGCCCCACCTCTCAAACGACGCCCCACCCCACCCCAGCGCCGTCGCCAGTAAGCAGCTCTTCTCCACCTAGTCATTCTTTTTTTTCTCTTCCATCTCTTTCGGAGACACATCCTTTGCCGCCACCAACCACCATTTCTCAATCCCTTCCGCCGCCTTCTCTACCCTAAACGCGCCGCACTTCTCCAAAACCTCATTCAACTCCCTCAGCACTCTTTCCTTTCTTGGTCTTTAACTGCAATTGTCAGCCCGTAATTTAATATATTGTCACCGATTTCATTCTTTCACTTGGGACTCTAAGAGTGAAAAAATAGGGATTCATCAAGCTTCATCGCCGTCTCATCCCTCGCCAACGGCCATTGAATTTTCTTCCCAACTTCTGCTTATCTGACTAAAGCAGCACCAATTTTTGGGAAAAAATGGATTTGCTTTCTTTCATCTGATCGTTTATTTGATTTCTCCGGCGATGATTCTTTTGCTACTCTCGCCGCCAACGAGGACTTCTCTTTCCCACAACCAAAGATCCCAGATCCCAGCTCCCAACTCCCGCGTGACAATGGAATATGGTTGGGTTGGGTTTAGTTGCAATTATTTTTTCATGTTGGTCCTTTAGTTGCAATTTTTATTATTTTTTTATTTTTTTATCATTCAATTTAAAGGTAAAATAGTCTATTTAACAAAATTTTGACCATTTAACGGTCAAATTGACGGTTTCTATCAAAAAATAACCTCAGGCGCTACCGTTTTATAGGTTTGGGACTTCGGCTACTAGTAAACATAGGTTCATGATTTAATCGTTACAACATTCAAAAGTTCTGGACCCTTGGTGTTATTTACTCATGAATTTGTGATGATGTAAATATCAGTTCTTAAAAGATGAATGATATAAAGACAGAGGAGTGAACTATGAACACTCTTAAAAATATTTTATATGGCCAAGTTAATGTATCGTGTGCAAATTCACATTGAGTTGGACACGTTTTTTATATAATTCAAAATTTAAATAGCGAGTTCTGAGGGATTTTTACTTCCTTGACCTTGTTTGACAGGTTCTCAGCAATTTCCCCACACCCCGTCCTTGATTTTTTTTAAAGGCTATTTGCCGATTTTAATAGTCTGTATTATACAGTTTGAAACAGGGTTTTTGCTTAGAATTGCCACCGACAGTGACAATTACATTATCAAACCTTCCTCCCCCACCACATAAATGATGAATGATGAATGGGTCCATATATAAATATATATGTATGTGTGTGTAGAGAGAGAGAGAGAGAGCATGGGGAAGCAGGCATGTGGCAGAATGGGGGACACACCAAACTCATCACAAATCCATGAATAATTGAGTGCATGAATGAGACAACAGAAAAAGGATGTGAAGAACAGTAATTTTTACTTTTTTAAAAAAAATAAGTGATTATTTTGTTGGAAATAAAAAGTTTTTATCATATTTAAAAGTAAAAGGCACAGTCCCTCTCTATCATCTTTTTCTCATCCCTCACTGTCAATAATGCTCTTCATTCTGAATACTTTTGTCAGCTTCATTCCCTGAATTTAGACACCATAATCCCACCAAAAGTCAAGAAAAAACAGAGGAAAAAAAAAAAAGTTTCCCAGGATCATAGTATTTAGTATTTTAATTCACTTATTTTCTTCAAGTAGCAGATTATTCTGTTTTTCCCAGTTGTTGAAGATGCCAAGACCTGGCCCAAGGCCCTATGAGTGTGTTAGAAGAGCTTGGCACAGTGATACACACCATCCCATTAGAGGTTCTCTAATTCAAGAAATTTTCAGGTACTCTGTGTTGTATCTAATTGTACTGTACACTTATTTTCTCGACTACGACGACTTTGGCAACAAGGTTGAATGAGAATCATCTTAATCCAGAACATATGTATGTATACATAAATAAAGGCATGTTAATTTTCATCCTTTTTATGTCATATTGTTTTGTTAGGATTGTGAATGAGGTTCATAGTTCAACTACTAAGAAGAACAAAGAGTGGCAAGAGAATCTGCCCATTGTGGTCTTGAAAGCTGAAGAAATTATGTATTCCAAAGCCAATTCTGAGGTTATGTTTTTGGCCCTACAACTCTCAAATTTCCTCTATTGTAGCATAGTTCAGTTAAACTTTATTCTTTTGCTACACGTATTTGTAGGGAGGATTAAGAAAAAATTCTTGTTAATTATGTCTAGTCACATTCAATATTGCGTAGCAAACATGCACTTGTTGCTTCTTGTTCATGTTTGGCATGTATTTGTTTCCTCAGGCTGAGTATTCGGATCTTAAAACTCTTTGGCACAGAGTAAATGAGGCTATTGATACTATAATTCGAAGAGACGAGAGTTCGGAAACTGGGAAATTTTTGCAGCCTTGTATTGAAGGTAACATCCATTTAAATCTTCCTTTCTTGCAGGTAAAGATCAATTTATAGTATACATTTGAGTCATGTTGTCCATTTGCATCTCTCGGAGTGTGTATATGTGATTCCTCTTGCATTTAGCGGGCCTTTGATAAGGTGTACTAGTAAGTACTAGACAGTATTCTTGAAGGAGAAAAGCTAAAATGTCGTCCATTATACCAGCAGTCCCATTTAGTACTATCTACCAAACAATCTCTTAAGGATTTTGTTATTTTAGCTTTGTAGTTTGATAATTTATTAATTTGGGATTGGAAGTCTTTCAGTTATAAAAGATATTAAAACCAAATTGAACAACTGATATCAAAAGTGTTTATTCTTCTGTTTCCCCTATGGTAGCTGCTCTATATTTGGGCTGCACTCCAAGAAGATCATCAAGAAGTCAGCGAAACGACATACCTAGGTATTACCTTAGGCCTGAGACTCCGGATGCCACCTCTGTTCCTCCTAGCAATTTGGACAGCAAGCTTCTTGGCGATTATACATCTAAAAGCCAACTGATGTTACAGTATTCGAAATTTATGACCTCCACTGCCATAAATTCCTCGTTTTCCTGCACAAATGTTGACAATTTGGTTGTCCGAAACAAAGATTGTAATAACGTGAAATTTCCCGTTTTACCAAAGAATTCGATTCCCAGTGGTAACTACCAAAGTGAGCCAATACAAGCTTCATGGTCAGTTTATCCCTTGTATTATGCAGATCAACTTCAATTTGATGACCCAAGGTTCAGTTTAAAGCAGCCTTCCAATTCATATTCTCACTCGACGGAGAATGATAAAATCAGTGCCATACAAAACCGTTCCTCTTGTAAACCAGATCCTCCTAACATTACTTTACCAGTCAAACTCGATTCCAATAACCCTTCTGAAATCCAATGTGATTTGTCACTACGGTTGGGCTCTCCAGCCGTTTCATGCACAAGTATGGAGAACGGTTGCCCCCAAGAAGAGGAAAATGGCGATTTGGGCAATGCTCGAGAGGGAAGAAGAAAGTTAAGCGAGGATTTCTCTTTCTTTCTTCAGAATAAGAACAAGCAAGTTTGTTGGAAGTTGAGCCTCAATTCAATGAAAGAATGAGCAGTCGACCTCCATGAATTAACTTAGATTTCTTTAGTTCTAAATTTTGGAATCACAAGCTGAGCTTGTACTTTTCTTGCAATCTTTGCTTTATGCGGCTATGTTTGAAATCCCTTATCAGCGAGTAGCTCGTGGTTGCAAATATGAAGTGTAGATATCCAATGAGTTCAATATGTAATAGTATTCGACAATATGATATTGCAATTTGCGTATTGTTCTTCGAAATTGCTATTAAACAGGAATTCCTGAGATGACTAATTGTTGATATGATGAAGATCACGAAGTTCAAACCCCCCTTCTGATTCGGTAAAGGTGATTTAGAGAAATGAATATGTGAATCAACAATAAGGATAATATCTCATTTGGTGCATAATATCTTTAAGGGCAATAGACCTAGTGTTCTATAATCTTTTCTAGGTTTGTCTTGATCAAGTGTCAATGAATATCTATTGTGACAATAAGTCTTGTTCCCCATAAATTGGAATAAGTTACACGAATCCCTTTTTCCCACTACGTTCGCATTAGGATTCATATCTTAAGATTTGGTAAAATTTTACGCTGGTTGTCAACTTGGCGCAACCCTCCTCCTCCACTTGAGATTGGGGTCTGCTATAAATTACTACACGGAGATGTGGGGAAAAAATTGATGTGCAATTTACGTTTTGAGTATTATTCTTGAGTTGTAACAAAGAAAAACTGCATGAAACATAACTGGCTATCTAGGATCCGTCTTCATATTCTTAGTTAGTCTGTCTTGATCCTAAAGCTGGTTGTCCTCTGAAACTTGGCACTTCGGCTTTGATTGAGGTGGAAACAGAAATTCTCCACGCACGAGCTGAGTAGAGACTAATGACATATATGGTAAGACGGACTAGATCGCTGAGCAGCATTAAGGCAGACTGTCCATATGATTACTTCAAAACCATACGATTACGATAATGGATGTAAAACTAATGGTCCATACTTTTGAAGGCACAGTCTACCTATTGAAGTGGGGATAGGGCTTGTTTGTTAAGTGGGGAACAAATGGGGGGTCCTTTACAAAATCTAATAATATTTGTGGTTCATATAGGGGGTCCATCAACCCCATTCTAATTTGATTATGAAGGGTGAAAATGACTTATAAGTAAAAGACTGGATAGGGTTTCCTCTTTTATTTTTCATTTTTGTGTGGTGGCAAATGCTTGTGAATTTCTTGGTTTCCATCAAACCATCCACAGGAAAAGAGCAGATCTGAAATTTCATTGATTTCTTTCTGTTGAAGATTGACTAAACCTTAGGGCTGTCAAATTGGCAGGGTCAGAGTTTTTTTATTTTTAAAAAGATTGTGTTTCTCTCCCTCTTTTGAATCATTTGTCAATCCCGACCCAAGCCACTGTTAAAGGCAGGCCCGGTGCCAAGGCAAGCTAGTCCATTTTGACACCTCTACTACATAATTTATAACATTCTTTTACAACCCTTTCTTTAGGTATCTGTCTGGCACAACACACTTTGGGTTGTGTCGGGCCTACGGGCTCATTCCTTTTATTGCACAAGTTTTTTTTTCTTCATATTTTTTAATTATATGTCCGCAACAGTCGGCACAAGTCTCTAGAGCTAGGCTTGCCGTGACCCAACTTTATGGACGAGCTGGCCCACAGCATGTGCATGTCATGCCTAAACTGTAGTCCAACACATTTTAACACGTCTGGTTTAATCTTTTGACACGACGAAAGACTTGACTTTTTGAGAAAGAAGTGGGCAATTATAATGTCTTTATGCACCATTCTTAGTGGGTCCTTGTGAAGGAGCATGCCCATAGAAGGGTAATTTGCCATCATTTGTTGCTTTTGCCTTAAGTAGATTTTGTCTCGTCCACTTAGCAGAAGATAAGGGGAAGGAATTTTGGGGTGGGGGTGCTTTAGTTTGTGGGTCTTCCTTTTGCTAATGACAATTCCAATTTTTTGTGATGGTGACTGAACAAGATCAACTTTAAGTTACATGGAAATTTTTTCCTGTTTTCCATTGAGTAAAATGGCCCGTGTGGCGCATAACGAGCTGATCAGGCTGGATGCATGGACAAAGACAGTCCGATCTGGTCCACAGGGCCTTTTGGTTCTCTCCAAAAACAACGTTTCCTTTTTTTTTTAACCCATTTTTAAGGAACTTGAAAAGAAATTGGTTTACTAGGTTTCCGGAAAAAAAAAAGTCAAGGGTTTTCTAAAATTAAGGCCAGGATGGGCCAGCTCACGGCACAGGTAGTGCTGAGCCTCGTTCTAGGCGGTCCGGTCGAGATTTACACCACTTACAGTTACTGTAAGTCTGTCACACTTGTAACATGACTTGAATGCTGAATGGACTGAAGTATCTGTTGGTTTATGACACTACATTTAACATATCCTATCTTAAGCTAATTACTGGAAATGCTTTACTTATCTCCTCCCTCCAATATAGTCCCTGATTATATCAGTCGATAAGTTTGTGGCTCGAGATATCTTAGGCGTGTTCCAGGTGGCATCTACTGATATTTCAAGCTTCATTATGCTGCACGCAATGTACTTTTTTTCGATTTTCAGATTTGAATTGTGATACTAGGTTTTGTGTTCATTGATACATGTTATATCTTTAACCGAATACTTGGATTTTTCCTACGAAGATTCAACGACTGCCAACTATTCAAAATTTTGTCTATTTAATCTTAGAATTTTACATAGATACACGTTTACATTATTACATCTGTGAATCACACTCTTCACTTGAGAAATGGGGGGATGTAGAAGTGGCCGTAGAAGAAAACGGGGATGATGTTAATGATGATGATGATGAAGATGAAGATGAAGGTGATGGTGAAGGCAAAGTCGAAGTCGAGGTCGAGTAGCTAAAGCTGAACTCTATCTGTAGCCGATTATGGAGCCAATAATACGAAACACCCGTCTTTTCTTCTTCTTCCTGAAGTTCTTTGAGTGGTATTGCAGCAAGAAATCTTTTGATGTATTCCCTGCAACATTCTTTTCCACTGCAAATTCTCTCTTCATTTTCTGCCTTTCGATGCATCAAAGCTGAAGAGTCGAATCGTAGTATGTATGCTTGATTGCAACCCTCAAAGAGCCTCTCCCCCAATGTGTCGATTATATAATAAGCATCCGACTCCATCTTCAACACGAAGAAATGGTCGTTCCAACTTATTATATATATCCTTGTTTGATCAAAATCTTCACCACTGTTTCTGCTGATCTCGTTCCATATTTCATCGAAAGACATCACTCCTTTCAGCGACTCGAAAATTTCAGCACCAAAAAATCCCACAAAAGATTTCTCGCGTGAAATAGCTATAGGCCTAACGCCAGCCTTTAGAGTGGTCTCAAGATCAAAATGCTGGTCCGGGAATTCATTTACATAGACCTCGTTGTCACATAATTTTCGCCATTCCGACGAACCTTCGATTATGAGATTGTTGAATTCTGACATGTTAGGCATGGCACAAGGGTTCGACTGAAGCCAGTGCGAGATCACAGCAACTAATGCTGTGCATGCACTCTCGCCTGCAGCCTTATCGCTGCATTGGTCGAAAGAAGCAAAGAAAACACCGGATTTGAGCTTTGTTTGCCCATCTCTACTGACTATCTCCTTTTCTTCCCAAGAGCCTGTATTGTTACCTTCATATTGGGGCTCTGATTCTGAAGAACATTGAGGGGCATCTACTCTCTGAAAGTGTATACAAAAGTACAACATTGTCAGAATTTATGAATTTTGTGCTCCATCAAATGATGTGCTACACAATCAGAAACCCGGTAGATAATGGCATTTAAATCAGTTTTATAGTTAGTGATTAGGAGTAATCTTTTGCCAGCACCCTAGAGGTGTAAAGCTTCCCGCCCCAGCCAGTGTAGGGCCTAGGGGAAAACAGGCCCCCGTGCCTTGCTGTCACCTACGGCAGAATGTGCAAGAAGAGCTTTGGCAAGACGTATTTTCTTACGTATAACACAACAAGAGCAAGTAGAACAGTACTGTAATAAACTATTTACAAGAAAGTGACCTATGAAACAAGAACTAACATTGAATTAAATAGCAATCATATTGGCCTTAGTCAACTAAATACATGTTGAAAAATTCAGAGAAAGACTAATTCTCAGAGTCAGCTGCCTAGAAAATATATTATCCACTGCAATATGATCAACAAGATAAACATTATAAAAACATGGTTGGATCATACCCAATCAATAGAACACTATATACAAATCATTTTAGCTTATAATTTCCTTTTCAACACTTACTGCATCATGACAAATGAGATTAAACTTCATATATTTTGCGGCCATGTACAATATATTATAATCTAACCTTATTTCCAATAAATTTAAGATCGACTATATGATTCTTATTTTGGCTCTATGTTCGTTCCATTGTTATATCTACTTAGAGATTTAAATCAAATTTTCAGACTTAAAAAAATGATAATATCAAACAAAACAATCTATATGTTACAGGATTAAACCCATATTTTACCCTAAAGCTTAATAATAAATGAAAAAATAATGCTATCTATCACCACTAGTGATTATTATCAGTTTATGCGGCAAATGTGTTGACATTAAATGATACGTTCAATAAAATTTGGAGATATGAAACTCATTTATTGAATCTATCATTTAATGCTACATAGACTAATGATTATCACTAGCGATGATAAAATAGCACTACTCTAAATGGAAAAAAGCAAAGCAAAGCATACATAGATTTATGTGGTGCACAATCAATGTGAGAGTTATGCCTAAGTGGCGGAGCCACATGGGGTCATGTGGGGGCCACTGACCCCACATATTTTTTTATTTTTTTAAATTTAACCTTTTATTTTCCCCTCTTTTTATGTGCATGACTTTTCGTCCAAATCATGAATTAACCTCTCATTCGTGCCTAATTGTTAGGTTGTTTAAAAAAAAGATTTACAACTTAATTTTTGCCTCCATATTAAAAAATGTCTAGCTCCGCCACTTTTAGCATGTCTTCACTGTAGTGGAGAGGAAGAATACAATTTTTTGCTCACATAAAATCAGGCCAAAAACTTTATATATGAATAGGAATATTAGAGCAACATAACACATCTATGGAATGTCCAGTAAACTCTTTAATCTATCTCAACTCTAGTTAATCGTACAATATAATTAAACAACACATTGTTCAACAAAACATGCATCACATCACTTCATAGCAATGTCTTCCACAAAACAACATCTATCAAAGTAGAAATGATACAAAATATGTACCTGCATAGGGTCACTGCTGACTGTGTCCAAGGTAGAAGAATCATTGGATTGAGGATCAACATCAATCTTAGTTTTGACTGCTTTTAAATGCCTGTTCTTCCAAGAAAACCACCCCATTTTCTTGTTTGAATCCAACAAATTTTCTGAGGATTTTCTTTCAAAAATGGCTGATTCTTCAGATTCATCCATCAGCACTTCTTCTTCTTGGCTCAATCCCTTTTCTCTTTCCTTCAAATCGTATGGATATTCATTGCCTGATACACTTTTCACCCCATTTGATTTTGCTGCGTCATGAGATTCTATGATTTCAACAAAGTTCAGTAGCACCTGAAGGTATATATATGTATCAAATTAGGACAAAATTAGATCATGTACAAATTATAACTAATAAAACGATACGACATCAACAAACTAAAGTCTGATTCTTAATAAATTTAGGGTCAGCTGTATGGATGTTGTTTTGTCACCCCTTCAAAGTTTTAGATCTTGGGAGGTGGGCAAAGTTATTCATTCATTTATGTTGCTTCAACATGGCAAGCCAGATTCATCAGAGGTCTATGGATGCACAATTTTCATAATGTGTTCATGAGAGAACATTACACAAAATAAAGATTAAAGCGCAAAATAAAAAGTAAAAACGTGTTTCTTCAATATAAGTTGAAAAAAAGCTTACCGTGAGGGAGACTTCTCTACCAACTCCAGCATTCTGCAAATTGATAGGAATTTTCCATTCAATTTGGGACTCCATTTTTGAAACAATTTCAGCTAAATTAACGCAACCTCTCCCAATCACCACCAATTTACTCTTGGATTCCATCTTCTCCCCCTACAATATATAAATAGTATTAAGAGGAAAATCTTAAGTCAAACATACAGGTTTGAACTGATCTTCTTAACAAGTTAATATTTTAGACAGTACTCCAATACTTAAATACGGTATTGAGAGTTTACAAAACTCAAACGAGCCATTGGACCGGTTTGAAGCTTAATTAAAGCATCAGTCAGCCGAATTACAGAAACTCAGAAAGGATAGAAAAAGATAAAAATTTCACATTCGAGTGTTTGTTTGTGTGTAAAACGTACATATAGGATATTGAAGGAAACATCCCAAGGAACAAACTTTTGATCTTGATTGGACACCATTGTAAAGCAACAAATATGAACCATCTGATCGTCATCATCCCATTCAATGGCTTCCCCTTTATTGACAATTTTCTCTCTCAAAAAATCTCTTTTTTGTTTATGAAATGACATTGGTGCAAACTTGGGTTCTCCTTTCCATTTCACTTTGATTGAAACAACCCTTTGTTTCTTTTCATCCTCGCCACCTTCTTCTAATTGTTCTAGCTTCAATGGCTTCATCTTCACCAGAAACTTCCTAGTCGCCGCTGCCGCTGGCGGTGGCGCTGCCATCCACGCTGACCATTTCCTCATCTTCACCACCATTTTCAACTTTTTTCTAAAACTCACAAAAAGTAGAGAGAAAGATTCCTTAGCAAGCGATATAAATGCAAATGGAAACGAATAAATAAGGAAATGACGAAACAGGAAGGGAAAATTTCACATCTGATCCCCAACCTATTACTTCATTAGCCATTTGGTCATAACGTTTTAAAATAGAGCAAGTTTGTCCTTAATATTTTATTTTAGTTGTACAATCAGCGCCTATTACTCAGTCTTCTAAAAAACGTAAAGTGTGGCGAGGCGTGGAGGATGAACTTTAAACTTTTAGAGCCTAGGCAAAGGAGGAGCGTGAAAACTCGTTTTTTATTTTTAATATCATTAAAAAAAAAAGATGAAACAAACAATTCAAAACAAAAAGTGTGCGTCTAGGTGCGCATAGGCAACACTAGACAAGACTAGATGATCGCTTAATTGCAAGTCTAGGGCTTAAACGAGGCGTGAAGTCGCACCTCGAACTTAGGCGATGTCTAAGTGCAAGACTTTTTGTAAATCTTCTTATTACTAAAAAATCCAAATTTTCATTAAATTATTCATAAAAACATGCTTTGCTTTAAATTTTCTAGCCATAGTTGAAATTAAGAAACAAAAGTTAACTTCATAAAATTTGACATGCCAAGACCTTGTGATGATTTAAAAGAGGTTTGGATGATTTCTATGAATCGAAACTGATTTTACAATTATAATAAAATATTTGGGGACCAATTTGCTCATTTTAAAAGTGGGAGACCTATTTGCTACTAGATTGGGGGGACCCATATTGTAATTGTCCCAAATTGAAAGAGTCCGTATCCAATTCAAAGCGTTTTTAATTGGTAATGGTGGTGTACGGCAATTGTCATATGACAAATCCTTTTGCGACACGTAAATTCGGACAGGAATTTTAACACGTGGTGTACGCGTAAGATAAGGGAAATCCAACGAGGAAGGATATACTATACGGGATTGTACTATTCTTGAGCGTCGCCATTTCTTGAAGGGTTCCAACTTCCAAGAAAAGAAGGATTTGGTCTTCGATTTTGATACGTCTTCTTTTGCTTGGATTGTGATGGAGTTTTGGGTACATCAAGGGCAGAAAATGGATAGATAAATTAGATTGATTTAATTTGACTCTTTACCATAAATGGTTATCTTTTGTTTCCTTATGTTTATCGTATGTTATTTAAGTGAAATTGATATGAAGGAAATATGACAATTATTATAATAGTGTCAAAATAAACAATTTGATTCAAGATCTTCTCTAAAAAAATCATCTTCTCTTCAAGCTGTACACAATTTTCAGTTTTTCAAAACATTGAAAACGTGTTTACTTAGTCATATTTTCAAAAATATATTTTTCAAAACACTCAAAATATATACACAAAAAATAGAAAGTGATGAAAAGTCGTTTCCATTATTTTGTGTACAAAACAAAGTTCAAACCCAAAACGTGGAAAACTTTCAATGTTATGCATTTTTGTCTTTTTTGCTCCAAACTTTTTAATATTCATTTCAAAACTTTCAAGCACTTCAACTTTAGTCCCCAAACTCGTTAGGCTTCCGATTTTGGTCATTCTCAAGTTTTAGAAGTGCACAAATAAGTCTTCAAACCTTTTGTAAGTTAAATTCCACTTTCAAAACTTGTGAAATTCCTCCAATAGCTTTCTTAGCAATTCTTATTACTCCTGTGTCACCAAGTCAATCTTCAAATACTTTTGATCAATTCTAATTAAGCTCCAAGTCTCTCTCTTTTTTGTTCTATTAACCTTTATTATTGGAAATTTCTTACAATGACAATATTTATACAGAATTAGATAGAAATCCACTCAAATCACAATTACACATCAAATTTATAAG
Source organism: Forsythia suspensa (assembly GCA_023638005.1). Lineage (NCBI taxonomy): Eukaryota > Viridiplantae > Streptophyta > Magnoliopsida > Lamiales > Oleaceae > Forsythia > Forsythia suspensa. The sequence goes on along the minus strand of CM042674.1, from coordinate 27,350,490 downwards.
TTAGGATAAGCGTATAAAACACACTCATCACATATTTATTCAACTGTTTGATTTAATCTCATTTACCATGAACAATTACTTATTCTCATTCTAATTGAGTTTATCTTTAATATTTACTTCTATATTTTCTAATTTTTGCCAAATTTAATTTATGTTTTATTTTTTGTAACTAAAAAAAATATTTCAAAATTCACCAATTTCAAAATTTATATTTTATTTAATACTATATTAGCATTAAACTATTATTTTTTTGAATAATATATTATAAAAAAATTTATCAAAATTTCAATTTAAACGCGTTTTCCAGTTTTCTATTTTGAGAATATTTTTTCAAAATGACAAAAAGAACGTATTTTCAGTCATCTCAAAACAAACGCTCAAAACTGAAAATGAATTCAAAAACTAAAAATTGAAATCTAAAATACAAAGAGATGTTATTTTCAAGCTGTTTTCAGTTTCCAGTCTTGCAAAACATTCAAAACTTGTTTATTATATTGTTTTTGAAAATTCAATTTCAAAAATAAGGTTAAATTTATAACACAAAATTCAAAACACATTTTTGATGTTGTGAGTATTTTTAATGAAAACATGGAAAACACTCAAAACAAGTAAAATAAAATTTATTTAAACAAAAATTTTAAAAAATAAAATTCTGAAGTCTTAAAAAAATTATATAAAAATAAAATTATAAAATTACTAAAATAATTAAAAATTCTAAAAATAATTAAAATTCTATAAAAATGAAATTCTAAATACTAAAAAATAATTCATGCCCTTATTGGTTATTTAAATAAAAAAAAATTACAATTTAATTTAAATAAAAATTGATTAAATTCTCAATCCACATCAGTAATTTTTATTTTTTTAATTCCTATTTTTTTTATTTATTATTTGTTTTCATTTTATTTTTGTAAAAAAAAATATTGTAAGATCCACTTACTTTAAAATGTATATATTATTTTATCATATATTAACATAAAATTGTAAAATAATAATTAAATCCATTGAATAAAATGATATAAAACAATTTCTCAAAATTTCAAACAGAAAATGTTTTTCAGTTTCTATTTTCAAAAATAGTTTTTCAGAATGACAAATCAAATGCGTTTTTAGCAATATTAAAATAGACTTTCCAAACATAAAACTGAAAATAAATTCAAAACTTCAAACTGAAATCTGAAACGCGAAGAGAACAATCCGACTTCGAGACGAGAATGACTCGAGAGCGTAACATCTTTTAGCTCCCTAGATGTGGCCCATGTAGGCTTCTCTTTTTTTTTTTTTTTTTTTTTTTTTGAATCTACTAAAAAACCTTTAGATAACAAAAATAAATAAATAAAAATCAGGCCCGATCCAGGCATTAGTAATTTATGGTTCTAGCTACCCACTTTGACACACTGGTTGACATGAATTTTTACATTTCAAAATAAAATACGTGATGTATCTTTGGTTCAAATATATTTAATTCTACGTTAATTACTAATCTTTTATTGAAATCATTGTTCTTGTCGAAATTCTCACCATTCGTCTAAAAGAATCGCTCTTTTTACAACTCTTAAAATAAAATATTACAATAAAAAATGTACGAACTATTTTTAAATTTGTAAGTTATAAACTAGTTTATTCCACAAACATGGTATTGATGAAATCTTCTGTCAAGTTCTCTAGTTGCCAAGTGAAGAAAGTGGATCATTTCAAGAGTAACAGAAGCAAGCTTAGCTCGCAATTTTGATACGCCGTGGAGAATTTAGTCGTAAGTATTATTAGTGGATCGCCTAAAAAGTTAAAGAATTAACAAATAAATAAATCAAAGACTAACTTGGTCAACCAAGCCAGTGGAAGTCAAGCTAAGAATGTGTTGATTTCTGGGGCACCTAAGGGAAATGTGTTGATTTCTGGGGCACCTAAGGGTCTTGTGGAATGTGACTTTATGGTGCTAGCTTGGTCAACTAGGCCGTGTGGAAGTCATGACAAGAATTAGTTGATTTTTAGGGTACCTTAGGGGTTGTGGAATGTGACTTTATGGCGTTAATGGAGCAGATTGATTCTGGACTTGGTATTAGAGAGACAATGCACAAAATTTATACATTCTCTTTCTACCATCGAGTCTGAAAGTGACCACGAACTAGAGGACACTACACTTATAATATGATGGTGAGTAGTATGACTACAGTGCATGAAGCGTAGTTGTATTGTACTTCCCATCTTCAAACGAAGTACGTTTTCACTTTTATTATGATACATTATATTTTTGTCATTAATAAAACATATCGCCTAGCAAGATTATTTAAAAAATAATACGCACATTCTCTAGTAAACATCTTTTATAAATATATTTGCAAACTGTCTCCTCTCGTTTATAACTATTCTTTTATTTGGATACAAAACAATTCATCCCGAAATTAGAACACGTGATTAGTAATCAAGGATAGGCGAATAACATTTTGGTTTGTGTAATTAAAATCAAAAGCTCAATTTCTCTTGAAACACATGACAAGAATTATACATAATCGTTCCGTGTTTTTTTTTTTTTTTTTTTGTTTCAAATTATACTCAGCCCATATAACCTGAAGAGCCCATTTGAAAAGCAAACTCTGGGCCTAACAATCAACCAGCCCATATATTGTGAAGAGTCTATATTTGATAATGGAAAGTCAATGTGAGAATAATTGTAAGTGCACAATATTGCAAACAAATAATAAAATAGATGTAATGAATCTAGATTCTTATTTCTATGACAACTATTTTATTTAGATATTAATTCAATTAATTATAATTCTAATATATTGAAAACAATTCGAAATAATTTTATTTTAACTACTAACTTACAACTATCAATTTAAGAAAATAATGTAATAACACAAGCGAACACAAATCTCAAAAATTAATCAAATATGATAGTTAAAGTGTCGAGACTCACGATTTCACCATAATTATCATATCTAAACTCTTATCTCAAATCTTTTTCATATTATTGTACTTGGTCGAAATCACGAATTTAACATAATTTACCTCTATCGAATTCAAATTAGTCTTATCTAATTAAATCAACTTACTATATCTATATGTGAAGCCAGAATAAGCATTAACTAGATGTATTAAATCTCATAAGAAATTGAATTTAAGACTACAACAATAACGAAAGAGTATTTCTACCTTTATCCAATTGTGGAATTTACTTCGTGGTCTAGATTAATAACTCACATCTTGATTTGTTACAATCCACAATTCAATAAAATAGTGGCCAATTATTTTAAGCATTATAAGAAAAAGTAAAATTAATACATAATCAACATATATTCAAAACTTGAGAATTGAAATTGAAGAATTAAAATTAGCTTACATCGTTCATCCCAACCATAATTTAGTTACACATCATAAAAAAATAAAAACTAACAAGAATTAGATTAAGATCTTGCAGCAAAAATCTATCTCGTCCTTTCAAAAGTTTAAATCCTAACTCGATTAATGAAAATTTCCTCTCACATCTCTCTAAATTCTTGTATATGGTTTTCCATATTGTTTGAATAATCATCTATATTTTTAAGTCCCAAAAGAGCCACAATTTCATACAAAAGTCGTGTCTCAAAAGCATACAAAAACAGAGCCTCACTAAAATAGGGAAGCAAATATTTTGGTCACAAAATGTCCTTGCAATCGCAATGTGTAATTAGTTGTGATCGCAATGTTGTGGATGATGAGCTGCTCATCTGTCCAAGATAAACCTTGCGATCGCAAGTTTTATGGCCCGTGTGATCGAATGGGCCAAAATTTCTTCTAGTTTTGTGGCTAAATACTTGATTATTCGTATCGTAAGTCTTCAATTTTTCTAATATTTTCATTTTAGTCCATGAATTTCCTATTTTATTTCAATTTCGTTCTTTTTTATTTGCAACACGGGTCCTTTGACTTTCATGAGTTTACACGTAGGTTTCCAATTACAAGTTTTTGTACGCTTTGAGTCTTTTTTTTTTTTGGCTTTGTTTTCTCCAATTATAACCGAACTCAAATTTTTACCTAAAACAATCAAATCAAGACACAATTAAGTAAATATTTACTTAAGAACGCTATAAATCATCCACTTTTGATGAAGCCACTCATGATATTTAGAATATTTCCATCTTTTTTACGATTAAATTTACGTGTTAAAGAATATGATTATTTTACAATATTTTGATTAATTGTATAGACATAATGTTGAATAAAAGCACTAAAGTGTTAAGGTAGTTCGGTGATGTGTCTATGTTCACACAAGAAAGAAGATTGTGTTTTTATTTATTGTGTATTTCATCAATTACAACATACAACTAGACGTACATATTTAACTATACTGCATATAAACGTAATTGTTTATGAAACGTAGTCGTGCATGCAGCTCAATTGAAAGTCACTTGTACAATATACGAGAATTTGTTAAAAACAAGTTCACCATATCCAATTCGGGGGTAAAATATATATACGAAATTTCAATTAATGAAGTTATATTTTGGATTAAATTCAAGGGAAAATTGTCAATAAGTCATTTTCCACATGACTTGTTTCAAATTAGGTCAAAACTTTTTTTAAAATTGTGATTAAGTCATACTTCACATCAATATTTTACATTAATTCCAAAATCACCCATTTTAACCATATTTTTCATTGATACAATCTTTCAACTCCACAAACCTCTTCCACCTCCACGACAACCTCCGGTGACAACCTCCGCCACCTCCCGGCGACAACCTCCGGCCATCTCCAAGACGCCTCCACCTCCGCGACCTCCTCCTCCACCTCCCGGCGACCTCTGGGCGACAACCGCCCTCCACCTCCCATGACCTCCGGCGACCACCGCTTCCACCTCCCATGACCTCCCATGAGTGCTTCTAAGGCACAATGTCACTTTTAAGCAGCTTTTTTGGTGAAGATTTTGTTAGTGTGAAACTAAAAAAATAACGTTTATGGACTTTGGTCACATGTTTGAATCCTTATCTTTGGTTTGTATGCTTTTTATTTCTTCATCTTCCGTGGTTGTACTCTATTATTAATGTCTTAACAGATTAGCATTGATCTATCTCATAACAAGAGAGGTGACAAATATGATTAACTTTGGGTTGAGTATTTAGGTTGAGTATTTTAGCATTTATGTAAACAATGAGCATTTTCCAGCTTATATAAACAATGAGGTAACATCTCGTTGTTGATCTTGTATTATAGAATAGCAACTTGATATTGTATTAAACAAAACAAGATCACAAATGTAAATGAGCATAGAATGTTGTATATATGAGCTTGAATGTCAGTAAATATGAGCTTGAATACTCTACTATCTTATGTAAATAGGAGCTTAAATGCTCCACCATCTAATTGTTTTGTAAATAGGAGATTGAATGTTCCATCATCTAATGTTTAGTCATGGTATGTTATTTGATACTATATTATACAAAACAAGATCACAATATAAATGGACATAGAATTGTTGTAAATAGGAGTTTGAATGTTCCATCATCTAATATTTGAATATCTTAGTTTTAATCCATGATACTGTTTTAATGCTTTAGTTTTAATCTATGATACTGTTTAATTATGGAAAAGTTTAATAGATTGAAACTTTGTCATAATATTTCACTATCATTTGAAACATGTTTTAATCCATGATCTGCTTTTAATTTCAATCTTGTTTGAATATATATATGTGATCTTAATATTGTTTAATTATGGCAATGTTTGAACCTCGTGATATTGTTTGAATGTCTTAGTTTTAATATATGATAATCGCTTTTAATCCATAATCTTGTTTTGTTTGGTAATTAGTATATTTTGATACCGCTTTTAATCCATGATAGTGTTTTAATCATGTGATCTTTGTTTGATTATGGCAATGTTTGAACCTCGTGATATTGTTTGAATGTCTTAGTTTTAATCTATGATATTGTTTTAATCTATGATCTTTGTTTTATTTAGGTAATTAGTATATTTTGATACCGTTTTAATCCGTAATACTGTTTTTATCCTGTGATACTTCTATGTGATCTTTGATATTGTTTAATTATGGCAATGTTTGAATAAGTGATACTGTTTGAATGTCTTAGTTTTAATCCATGATAATGTTTTGTTTAGGCAATATGCATTCATATAAATTGATATTTGTTTTAATTCATGTTTTAATCTATGATACCGTTTTATATAATGATGATCAAACAAAATATATGACTAATTAAACAAAGATCAAAGATAAAAGCATGATATCATAGTCATGTGTGTTGTTTGATCTCAGTATTATGCAAAAAAGATCACAAAAACAAAGATTAGAATTTGTCAATTAGAGTCAACATTTTCTTGCAAGCTTGCACCGCATCAAAAATGATCATAGACCATTTGCCAATGCTCGATCATACTTTTTACACGGATAATATTCTCCCATCGGATTGGTCTCGCCGAGGGGGCACCTCGATCCGCATTTGTGCAAAATTATACCCTCTTGATGCTGCCCAAGTCATTAGAATTTATCTCATTTGTATATCCATGGGGACGGGGCTCGCCATGCAATTTTGGAAATTGCATGGGAAGCCCCCAATTTTAAAAAGAAGTAATATATATGTGAAAAAGTGGTTGGACTAATTTACCCTATGTTAATAGCTGATTTTTTGAATCAAGGACGTTTTTGCGGGAAATCCAAAGAGGTAAGTGAAAATGTCAAAATTTTGAAAGTAGGACGTTTTTCACAATACCCTCAATAAGTAGGGACGTTTTGTCTATTTACCCTTGAATAAAAGCACTAAAGTGTTAAGGTAGTTCGGTGGTGTGTCTACATCCACACGAGAAAGAAGATGGTGTTTTAATTTATTGTGTATTTCATCAATTCCAACATACAAATGACATACATATATAACAAATTGTTTATGAAACGATGTCACCATGCATGCTCAATTGAAAGTCACTTGTACAAGATACGAGAATTCCAATTCGGGGTAAAATATATATACTAAAATTTCAATTAATGAAGTTATATTTTGGATTAAATTCAATTGAGTTCTAAATGAAAATACACCATTAATTGCAAAACAAAACGAAAAATTAAAGTTAAATACTTCATTTAAATTACTCATTTTCATTCTTAAAAAAACACATAAATTAAATGGATGAAATGAAAGATAAATAAATAAATAAAAAACCCGATTCAGACAGTAAAATTATTTAATATGATAATGGATCACCATCTTGAAAAGAATATATATTATTATCTATTTCCTAAAGAGTCTTTTCAAATCTTCCTTCAGAATTGCCTCTTTTTTTTTTTCTTAAATCTGGGCTTTTGATCTTGTTTTAAGTCAAATAATTTGAGAATCAGAAAATACTATAGAGGATCTTTTAGAATCTTTTCCATATCTCCAAAATCATATTTTAAAGAAAAATCTACAAAACATATTTACACTTTACATATTTACTCTTAATTGAAAAGTAACAAAAGGCGCATTTTAGTGAAATATTATAAATCACTGTACATACTAAAATACTATTATTTAAATATAACAAAACACACTCTATATATTAAATTATGTGACAATTTATATTTTAACTATTTTATTATTTTTTCAAATTAAGGGCACAACTTGACAACTCCCAATCTCCTGATGGTCTTACCACCAACATCGCTTATTCTTTCAACGACAAATTCAATACCAACTTTACCACGACTTAGCTAATTAAGCAAATCCACGATACAACCAATCCATTAATCATTATTTTTATTTTTCATCATAGTTTTTGAGATTCTCGCTTTTAGATTTTTCATTTATGTTTTATCAAAATACCCATTTTATCCCAAATTAATTAAACTAATTTCTTTAATACCCATTTGAGAAACCGAATTGATGCAAGTTGAATCATAAAAATAATATAAATTTAATTAATTTTTGCACTATATGACTATACTTTTATTTTGTATTTTCTAAAATTTGAAATTTATTAGGTTTTTATTATTTTCATTTTAAAATAATAATAATGAATGCATTGTATTGTTAAAAAATATTTTGACTAAAAAAAAAAAAATTTTACCACTGTGATAATAATAATAATACAAAAAATAAAATTATTATAATCAATGTCTTTTTAATAATTTAATATCAATTCTGAATCTCGAATGAGTTTTATTTATGATACCATGCTTTTATTCTTTGATCTTTGTCTAATTATGCCAAGGTTTGAACCCGCAATCTTCGTTTGAATGTCTTAGTTTTGTCTATGATACTATTTTAATCTATGATCTTGTTTTGTTTAGGTAATGTGCATTAGTAATTTTTATACTATTTTAATCCATGTTCTAATCTATTATATTGTTTTGCATAATACATTATCAAAGATAAAAGCATGGTATCATAGTCATGTGTTTGTTTGATCTCAGATTATGCAAAACAATATCACAAAAATAAAAGATTACAATAGAAATGAACATAGAATTTGCACATGTGCTTTCGAATTTTATTATAATATGTTTTTGGAATGGTCTCGACGAGAGGCGGTCAAGACCATAGCTTTACTCACGCCTATGATGGATTTAACCCATTTGAAATCGTCTCTTTAGCTTAAAATAACAATCTTTAATTTTTTTTTTTTTTTAAATAGTATCACAAATCCTCTAAAAAACAAGATCACGGATAAATATATCTTTATTGAAGCCACCATTCATCTTTCTCTTGTTGAACATATTTTGAACTTGATCCTTTTTCATTAACACTCTCAGTTCTTGATTGATCAGATCCTAGTTCTTCATTATCACTACAAGAATCATAAAGGTTTACTACAAGAATCATAGGTTTAACAATATCACAAGAAAACAGTATCACAATAAAACAGTATCACAATATATGCAGACTAGTAGTTGGTTAAAAAAAATCATTGTATATCAACATTTTGCTAAAATCTAAATAGAATATAACATAAGAAAAGTGGAAAGAACTGGTGCACATTCCTCTCAAGAAATACAAAAGAACATAACCAAGGGATTTAAGATCATCACGCCTGCTTTGTTCTGCAAAACAAGAAAATGTGATCCACATGTCATCATGCAGATAACACATCATTTATTTTCCTCTTCTCTTGATCTAAACGAAAAAGAAGTGGGTAGAGTCTTGTCTTAAAAGAAAGGCCGTAAAAAATGTCTATCACCACTAATTCCAATATGAGTATTACAACTTGCATAGCGTCGATCCTCAAGTAAATTTTTGTTCTCCCCATGATAGAGAAAAATAAAGCAAAGTATACTCATCTTTATATCTTTGTTGTTGAAAATGAACTCGTATAAAACTATAAACCAAATCATATCATCACTCAAGTAGTAGCCACAAAAGAGTTAATATCTTTGTTTTTTTTCCTAACATAAGTGTGAAAAGAAAATGTTTTCTAACCAAATAAGATAATGTTCGAACACTTTTGTATCTCAAAAATAAAACAATGATCATAACAAAACAAGATCACAAAAAAAACAGATGATCACAACAAAACAATGATCACAAAAAAAAGATCACCGCAAAAACAAGATCACCACTCACAATTAGCGTTTTTTACAATTAAGGGTATGTTGGTCTTTTAGCTCTAAAATATGACTTTAATTGAATTAAGTTTTGAAGCGTATGACTTTTAGAGCCCATAAGCGTCCAAACAAAAATGACCGTACCCGAATTTTCCCTAAAATTCAATTGAGTTCTAATTGAAAATACACCATTAATTGCAAAACAAAACGAAAAATTAAAGTTAAATACTTCATTTAAATTACTCATTTTCATTCTTAAAAAAAAAAATTAAATGGATGAAAATGAAAGATAAATAAATAAATAAAAACCCGATTCAGACAGTAAAATTATTTAATATGATAATGGATCACCATCTTGAAAAGAATATATATTATTATCTATTTCTCAAAGAGTCTTTTCAAATCTTCCTTCAGAATTGCCTCTTTTTTTTCTTAAATCTGGGCTTTTGATCTTGTTTTAAGTCAAATAATTTGAGAATCAGAAAATACTATAGAGGATCTTTTAGAATCTTTTCCAGATCTCCAAAATCATATTTTAAAGAAAAATCTACAAAACATATTTACACTTTACATATCACGTTTTTTATTACCTATTACTCTTAATTGAAAAGTAACAAAAGGCGCATTTTAGTGAAATATTATAAATCACTGTACATACTAAAATACTATTATTTAAATATAACAAATCACACTCTATATATTAAATTATGTGACAATTTATATTTTTAACTATTTTATTATTTTTCAAATTAAGGGCGCAACTTGACAACTCCCAATCTCTTGATGGCCTTACCTCCAACATAGCTTATTCTTTCAACGACAAATTCAAGATACCAGCTTTACCACGACTCGAGCTAAGTGCAACCAATCCATTAATCATTATTTTTATTTTTCATCTAAATTTTCTCTCTCTATCTTTTGTATCTCCACATATTATTTTTTTATAGAATCTCTCAATAACCATTATTAATTTATTTATTTTCATTCGCAAAGTTTAGAATAAAATTATTTATAATTATTAACAATATTTATAAATATCTTCTCTTTTATCAATTTCTGTAGTAGTCACTTGGCTCCAGGGTTAAAACTTAAAACTTTAAAATAGTTATATTTGGATGTATCTTCCCAAGTCAAAAAGACAATTTCAATTAACTTTTTGTTAATTAATAATAAATCATAAAGATGGTTACATTATTTGACATAAAGTATAAATATTAAATAAATCTTTTGGTTGCATTCCCAAGACACGTACCAGAATCCAACTATTCTAAATTTTTTATTAATATGACAGTTGTGCTAGGATTAATCATGCTTAGGACATGCTTAGCTAATAATTGCATTTATAATTTCAAAGAATTTAAATAAAAACTAAGAGCATTTCCAAAGCAACAATGTCGACGCACAATATCTAGTACTTTTTTTAATAAATAGTCAAAAAATACTTATGTGGTATAATTAATACTAGAAAGTGTCTAGCACAATGTCTAATTATAGATATTATTCTTGACAATGTTCATCATTAATTTAAGGGATTTTGGTGCAAATGGTTTCTAACGTATGCACTCAATCAGCATTTTGGTCCATAACCTTTTATTTTTGGCTAAAGGTCCTAACCTATGCATTTGGTTGCAAAACTGGTCCCTATGGACAGAATCCGTCTAATAATGCCATTAGCCAATAATTTATTTTGAGATTTTAGTGCAAATAATTCTTAACCTTTATCCTTAGTGTGGAATTGGTCCATAACATTTATTTTTGGCATACATGTTCCTAACCTATGTGTTTTGGTGCGAACTTGGTCATTATAGGATGAAAAAGACAAATATGCTCTTAGTTAATTAGAAGAAATTATATGTGGATTCCTAATTATTAAAAATGTGCAAATAGGTCTAATACTTTTATTTTTTATAAATTAAAGAAAATTAATGAATTTTTTTTTTGAAATTAACACTTTGTAATAAACATGTCAAATAAAATTATTATTTTTATTATTAAGTAATTATATTATTTAAAATTTAAAATTTTATTTTATTGTTAAAAAAATAACTTTGTCACAAACATGATGTACAAATAATTTTATTTAATTAAGTTATATGTTTATTAACTACAAATATTAGAGATCCATCTATATTTTCATATTTTAATTTATCGTTTTATTTTCGCTTTAAAAATAAAACACATAATGTGTAAATTAACTTTTATTAGTATTTTTATTAAATAAAAATGTAATAAGATTAGTAATAAGATTATGTAATAATTTATAAAAATATAATAATTTTTTTATTTGACATGTCGTGTGATTGTGAGTATATAATTTTCTCAATGGAGTGTGTACATACTATTGAGTATTTTTTTATTTTAATGCTCACGTATCAAATTATTTTATTTACCAGATTTAATAGTTTGGTAACGGCATGATGGCAAGTGGTAGTGACTGATAAAAATTAGTATTTTTATTTACCAGATTTTATTTTATTAGTATTTAACATAAAAATACTAATAAAAATTAATTTACACATTATGTGTTTTATTTTTGAACGGAAATAAAACGATAAATTAAAATATGAAGAATATAGTTGGATCTCTAATATTTGTAGTTAATAAACATATAACTTAATTAAATAAAAGTATTTGTACATCAAGTTTGTGATAAAGTTATTTTTTAATACAACAATAAAATAAAAATTTAAATTATAAATAATATAATTACTTAATAATAAATATAATAATTTTATTTGACATGTTTATTACTAAAATGTTAATTCCAAAAAAAAAAACTCATTAGTTTTTCTTAATTTTTTATAAAAAAATAAAAGTATTGGACCTATTTGCATATTTTGTAATGATTCGAAATCCACATACAATTTCTTCTAATTAACTAATGACATATTTGTCTTTTTCATCCTATAAGAACCAATTTCGCACCAAAACACATATGTTAGTGACATGTATGACAAAAATAAACGTTAGGGACTAATTCCACACTAAAGATAATGGTTATGGACCATTTGCTCCAAAATTCCAAAACAAATTAATGGCTAACGGCACAATTGGACGGATTCCGTCCATATGGACAAGTTTTGCAACCAAATGCATAGGTTAAGGACCTCCTAGTCAAAAATGAAAGGTTAGGGACCAAAACCACACTAAGTGCATATGTTAGAGACCATTTGCGCCAAAATCCCTTAATTTAATAATCTTTATCCAATCAATACATTTTCTCTTTTTTTTTTTTAAAAAAGCCTAATAATAATTTATCGTATTTCGCATGATGAACATTATTGTATTGGAGAAGTTTTTGATATAATGTCGATGATCTTTTTCGTATATCGTGTTGATCGTTGTTGTATTAGATATCTTTCTAAAAATTACTATGTCTTTACATTAAATCGATCTTTTATTGGCAAATGAAGGACATTGAATAAAAAAAGGTACAATTTTTGAAAAAATATGTAGGGATATAAAATAGTTTGATGAATATTCAGAAATTAGTCGAATGATACATCGATGTGCTCAATTCATTTTATTTTTGATTGTGTACAACGTATTTGAATATGATCTCACGTGAAATTCAACAGTTCAAATTACGTAAACAAAGATAACAAATACGAAACATATAAAAAAGTAATATCGAGCAAAATTAATTCTGCTGCAGATATAAAAATTAGTTTTACAGGCAATAATCACTTATAAAAAGATAAGTCAAAAACCCAAAGATTCAATCCAAGTGGATATTGATTATTGTGTGTTGAATGGGATGCAAATCCCGAAAGAGAAGCATGAAAAGTACACGTAGGAGAATCGTGCTTGGTACCTGCGATTTCAAATCATTTGGTTAATATCAAAATTAAAAAACGTGAATAGTGATAATGAGTTGGCTGTTGGCCCCATGCAGCGGAGGGAGACATGGTTGCCTGTCGTAGGATGTCATGTTGATGCTGTCACATGCGTTCACAATGTGACGACCCTACTTTGTGCTACTAAATTATCTGGGTGTATATTATATTTTAATAATAAATATTTATATCAGTCAATTTTATAGTTACACTCCTGTTCTACATTCTTTACGGTGGGACGTTGTTATAATATCCAGTCAAAACAATTGAAAGTGAACATTTAGACTTATCCAACAAGTGTCGACATGTCATATTAGAGATTATAACAATGCCCACCATGGACATTAGAATAAAACCGTTTATAATTATTGAACATTTAAGTATTAGTCGAATCGAATTATTTGTTCGAGATTAATGGACTCTAATATTATACTAAAATTTGTGTTCTATTTTAAAATGTCAATTTTTAAGAATAGCCTAAGCTCTTAAAGTATCTCCAATATATTGCTATCTATGTGGTACAAATGTTGAAAGACTTCTAATCAATGTAACATTGATGTCTAATAAATAGAAATTCAACTTCAAATTTCGTCTTTAATGTATTATATGAATTTATCTTTGTGTATTTTATTTTATTAAAATAAAAACAAGATTACATTTAAATATGCATATAAAATTAAAATTTACATAAGAAATTTAAATTTTGTTGAGTCAGTATGTGTAAATATGTGTAAAGTAGTTTTGAATTTAGATAGAGTTGTAGATATTGTCTATTTTTTTACTTGTCACACTAGTTTGATAGAGTTCTTGACAGTTTGTATTGGAAAATAATTGTTTTAGATATTATCTATTTTTTTATATAATAATTTTTTAATTTATGATTGTATTGAATATGCTCATATATATTGTATATTTATTTTTTCTTTATTCAATATAAAATTTACCCTTAGTGGTCAAGTAGCTAAAGTACCTAGAGTGGTAGTGAGGTGCAATTAAATAATTGATGTATGTTGACATTCGACCTTCTTTCTCCTTTTCGTGCCTATTTAAAAATAAAATAAAAAATCAGCTACTTAAGCATCAATATCTGAAATGATACCATTGTTCAATAATTATTTTGATCATTGATATCTATACACAGTGTTTTGATTTAAAATTTCGATTTTTCTAGAATTCATTAATAGAGGACTGATCTCTTGCTCCAAGGAAGCAGGATAAGGTGTCCAATGGACTTCATTAATAATAATTTGCAAACTCTCTTTGGAGAAGGGAAAAGTGTAGAGCGTTGGAAACCACGTACATGATTTAAATCATCATGAAATTTATTTAATTTTTTAAAAAATTCTTGACAAGAATAACCATTATGCTTGCTCCAAGAGTGATGGTTTAATATTGATGCTTGGATTTATATAATTACTGGAATTGAATCCAAATTCGAACTATATATCGTAGACTGACAATATGTTTTAAAAAAATTGCAAATCATTAACATTAAATACATTAGATATTAAAACAATTTCTAAAATAAATAAACATTAACTGAAATAATAGAAACCAAAATTACAATTCCATAAATTGTGGTTAGAAAGAGGAAAATTACCTCTTAAAATTGAGGATTCGTCATGCTTACAAAAGATCTTAGCATTCGCTGTCGCAATGTCTGTTGAACGAGAGAGATGTCATTGTTTATATTGTGTAATTGAGCGATAACGACTAAGAATTTGAGATTTAGATATTTGAAATTGAATCAATTGAGTTTGGATTTAGGGGTAATGGGTTTTGAGGTTTTTGTTTGAGTATTTGACAGTTGGACTCTTGTCTTTTGTATAATGGTGTTGGCCAGGTCATTGGGTTATGGTGAATAAATTATAAAAAAACAAAATACTTATAAAAAGGACAAATTCAGTTCCAAATTCGGGTACCAACGGTTTCGGTTCAAGAATTAAGAATCGACTCAGACTTGGACCTGATTAGTTCTCGATTCCATTTTTTTTATTTTTTGGGACCGAAGGTTTCGGTTTGATTCCGGTTAAAATTTCCACTCCTATATGTAAAACAAACGAAGAAAAAATATAAATTCAAATTTACTTGAAAATGTTATGAAATGTAGCTTCATCTAATATACAGTAATTTTTGTATACATAATAAACAATAAATAATTAATTTAAAAGTTATTTCATCAGTGAGTCCACATGTTATGTCCTTTGTGGTAATATATAATATTTTGGAGTCGTGATATTTTCATGAATAAAAACAAAAATGCCCAAAAAGGTGGCTTTTGTGCCTATAGTGTGCTACCCATTTTCCATTTTTTTATAGATTGATATTTGATACTCCTTGATGTTTAATCACGTGAAAAATGCAAATTAGACTACAATAATTTTGTTTAGAGTTTATTGGAATAATTATCCATCATTAATTCACAAGTGGACTTATCTTGTGTAGACTTGAAAAAAAAAGTATCAATGAAAATGGCATAATCCTAGTATAAAAATTTAATTTATCATGATCGTAGATAATTTTCTTCGTTACGAAAAAAAAAGTAGTTAAATGTCCGTATATCACTACGTATTCAAGTTCTCTTCTCACAAAATCATCTCATTCAAAATAGTTGACTGCTTCAATCCATCTTCCTCAACTCATCATCTCCAAAATCTACTCACCTACTCAATCAATCTCTCTTACTCAATTATCTCTAAAATCTGTTCACTGTCTCAATCTATCATCATAATAGAGCATACAGTCGAATTTCACCGCAAAGAAGTGATATACTAGTTTAATTACATCTCTCGATAAACACAACGATGAATAAATAGTTCATCTCAAATCTATTAAGAATATTCATTTGTCTTACCTCCATTAATACAGCTTGGTATTACAAGATTATAATATTGTAAAAATTGCAATTGAGATCCCAAACTTTTTATTTTTAGCACTATCATCCTAAAAAATTGCAAAAATAGAAGGTTTGAGACTTAGTTGTACTTTTTTTTTTGAAAGTTTTAGATCCCATCTGCAATTTTCCTAGAATATTTATGTAGGAAGACTAGTTGGAGGAATCACAGAGATCAAAATATCATTCTTATGATTATAAAAAGAGCATAATGAAAGCATCCAAACTATTAATGTTATTGTTTATGTTTTAAACAAATTCTTGGAAACTTTTGATATACACAACATGATGATGAACATGATTTTAATTTTACCTTTTAAAAAATAATTAATTTTACCAAATATGTCAAGTTATACTATGATTAACATGAAAATTACACTATGAGAACTATTGTTTACAATACTAGCTCGACATAACCAGTTGGCCAAAGTAATCGAGAGCCGAGTCGAATTTTATTCAAATATACTTAAATATTGTATATTAAATAATTGGGACGAAACCACATATTGACTTGATTTCATGTGCATTGTGTTAAGAAAAGAATTTTTATGTGAAAAAAATGTTTGAACCTAAATATACAGGTAATGCTATTAATAGTCTTTCCTTAATTGGAGTAATTATTTATAATTGATAACTATAAATAACATTAATCAATTAGAGTAACTAATTACTTCTATTGGGTAATGTCACGTAGGTTCACTATCTATAGTGAGCGACTATGAATAACATTACTCAAACAGATATTATGATAGATTATTATGAATATTTTCATTAAATTAACTTATACAATTGTACTTGTAAATGTTTTTTTTTTTTTATGCGAGTCTATACTCAAATATATATTTTATTTTTTAAATACTTATAAATTGTGAGTTATATAAAATATGTAAAAAATAAATAAGTATAATAAGTAAGAGTCTTAAGAAATGTGTAGATGAAAATATATTTAACCAATTTAACAAACTTAAATTATAATTTAAACACGGAAATCGTTTCTCCTACCAATAAATTTGACAAATAATCATGGTCTATGATTTATAATAATCTAACAGTCCAAATATATTAAAACCTTTTAAAATTTTTATATCCACATTCAAATACATCTCATTAAAATTTTAAGGATAATTTGCACTTTCGGTCTCCATCCTTTCTAATTTGTAACAAATCTACCCATAACATTTTTTTCTACCCATAACATTTTTTTTAACACCAGACATCCCCAACTTTTTAATTTTTTACAAATCACGTCCCTATTGACATATTTTGATAGCTTTGCCATCATCTTTAAATAAACAAATATAAAGATAAGCTAAAAATAAAAATATAATATAATAAAATTGCAAATAAAGTCTTATAACTTTTAAAAAATGTAAAAGAACGCTATCTTCCTCAAAAGTCCTCCCCTCCCTCCCTCGAATTCATTTTTTGTCTCTTGTCTCTCTCTAATGGCCACAAAAACTCCATTGTAGGAACTCAACTCTCCATATATAATTAAGTGTTTAGGTTCCGATATTACTTGCGAGGAAAATAAGAATGTATACAATCTTTTCTTGGAGTATTTTTCGAGTGGGACATTATCCGATCAAATCAGAAAGCAGAAGGGTTCATTAGATGAGTCAATCATTCAATTTTACGCACATCAAATAGTACGAGGATTTAATTATCTTCACCTGAATGGAGTGGTGCATGACGACATCAAAGGTCGGAATGGCACTTCAAAGTGGAGTTTTGGTAGCCATTAGAGAGAGAGAGAGAGAAAATGAGTTGGGGTGGGGTGGGGTGGGGTGGGGTGGGGTGGGGTGGGGTGTTTCTATTTTTTAAAAGTTATGAGACTTCATTTGCAATTTTATTTTATTTTATTAGTTGTTTTTAGCTTATTTTTATTTTTGTTTATTTAAAGAAAATAAAAATCCTCAAAATATGTTAATGGAGATGTGATTTAGAAAAAAATTGAAAAGTTGAGAATGTCTGGTACTAAAAAAAGTTAAGATTAGATTTGTTATAAATTAAAAGATAGAAAACCAAAAGTACAAATTATCCAAGTTTTAATACATTTACCGTCTACACCATTAAATTTACTTAAATTAAAAGCAATAATTATTTATTAAATTTGTGGTCTCATTAAACGTAATCAAACTAGATAGAAATTGTAGCCCACAAATTTTCAAGTGGCTATACATGCCCTGAACCGGCGGGTATGATTTGGTACGACTCAAAATATTCTTCGTCACAATCGTTCAACCTCTTCAATTAATTATCCAACAAGCATTCATTTCCCTCCCTACCTACCCACCCCCGCCACCCCACCCCCCACCTGCAGCCGGCAAATACATGCACTACTACACTCACCCGATTACAAATTATACACACATATGCATACATATTGAATGAAATAAGTAACAATTCATTAATCAATTCAAGAAGTTAACTATAGATCATTCACCTACGCATTAATTTTATGTTTTTCCATTTTTTGGGTGATGAGTCACGACCCATATATTAATTGTCAACTTGTTCTTGACATTTCCAGTGAAATAACAAAATTCCCACCTCAGATCTCTCCAATTCTTTGACATAAGCAAAATCAAATTCATCTGAATTCTGTTTGTAATTACACAGTATAAACCAATGTCTGCAAAATCAACTTGTACCTTTTGGGTTCTCAGTCTTCGCCAAGATTTGAATTCTTGATAGCTACCCTTCAGTACTGGTATGTATGTATTGTGTACGTATAATTTCACCAGCTCCCTTGTTTTGCCTGCAAAATCTTGTCTACTTTTTGTGGGCTATTCTTCTATTGGTTTATTCTCTGTTCAATTTCAAGTTGGAACCCATGTTCTCACCGATCTTTTCTTGGTTGTGTGAATAATAAGTACCTGTGTATTGTCATCTCATGATATTCTTTTCTTGTCCCATATTCCCAATTCAGTTGGCCCTTATCATATTCAATGATTTTGGGTTATATTTTGAGTCTTGAAATTTGATCTTTGCAGTTGTAAATCC
The DNA here is from genome assembly GCA_023638005.1 of Forsythia suspensa. NCBI lineage: Eukaryota > Viridiplantae > Streptophyta > Magnoliopsida > Lamiales > Oleaceae > Forsythia > Forsythia suspensa. Next base: position 27,331,247 of record CM042674.1, on the reverse strand, counting down.
AGGTACTTCAGATTTGGTATTATGGGTTTTCTTATATGCATGTTTGGCTAAGATTAAAAGTTACTTTTTAAGTGACTTTTTTTTGCCAAAAATGTTTGATATTTTTAAAAGTTAGTTTTTGCAGGGTTTTTTAGTTCAAACGTGACAGTAGCAGAGCAAATTTTCTTTTCATTTTTCCTATTCTTGGCTTTGAAATTCTTGAATTAGATGAATTATGCTTGTTGATGTGATCATGGGGAATTGGAGGATTCTGAAGATCACAGTGATGTGTTCGTTTATTCTGTTTCTGGTGCAAATCTGTATGGCTAGTGTACAACGTAAAGGGAAATTGACTCCGGGATTTAAAGGATCTCAAATGAATTGGATTGACAATGATGGGCTGATTTTAGTATCCAACAATACAAATTTCGCCTTTGGGTTCATCACTACCCAAGATGTCACTTTGTTTCTGCTTGCTGTGATTCACAAGGGTACCTCAACTGTAGTTTGGTCTGCTAATAGGGATTTTCCGGTTCAGAAATCAGACAACTTTGTGTTTGATGATTCCGGGAATGCTTACTTACAAAGTGGGGGATCGGAAGTTTGGTCCTCAGATACTGCTAACAAAGGAGTTTCCACATTGGAATTGCTGGACTCAGGAAATTTGATTTTGCGTGGGAGTGATGACAGTTTAATTTGGCAGAGTTTTAGCCATCCCACGGATACTCTCTTGACGAACCAGGAGTTTACTGAAGGAATGAAACTTGTAAGCAGTCCCGGTTCCAATAACCTGAGCTATTCCCTTGAGATTAAATCCAGAGATATGATTCTTTATGCGGGTTTCCAACCCCAACAACCATACTGGGCTATGGGAAAAGACAACAGAAGAACGATCAATAAGGATGGTGACGACGTCGTTTCTGCAACTCTTACTGCTAATTCTTGGCGATTCTTTGACAAAAATAAAGTCTTGCTTTGGCAGTTTATATTTTCTCAAGATACCGGAGCAAATGCATCTTGGGTGGCGGTTTTGGGAGAAGACGGTTTCATCACGTTTACTCTTCTTCAAGGAGGTTCAACTGGTCCCTCATCAGTAAGAATCCCACAAGATCAGTGTAGCCTGCCTGCAGCTTGTGATCCGTATTTTGTTTGTTATACTGGCAACAAGTGCCAGTGTCCACCATCCCTTCCTTCTTGCAAACCGGGGACTTTTCCGTCTTGTAACAATTCAAAGGCTCCGGTGGAGCTCATCAATGCAGGCGATGGCCTCAGCTATTTCGCACTTGGATATGCTCAACCATTTTCCAAAACAGATTTAAATGGTTGCAGAGATGCTTGTCTCAGAAATTGCTCTTGTGGTGCTATGTTCTTCGACAGCAGTTCAGGAAACTGCTTTTTGTTTGATCAGATAGGAAGCTTGCAAGGATCCAATGGAAAGGGTGGCTATGTTTCATACATCAAAGTATCAGGAACTGCAGGTAGTGAGGGAAACGCGGGAGGCGGTGACAAGAAACACTTCCCATTTGTCGTTATCATTATTATTGTCACAATATTTGTTATATTTGGTCTTCTTTATACGGGATTCATTTTCCACCGGAAGAGCAAGAAATTGCCTGAGTCTCCTAAAGAGAGTTCAGACGAGGATGGTTTCTTGGAAAGTTTGTCTGGGATGCCAATCCGGTTTAGCTACAAAGATCTTCAGACAGCAACGAGTGACTTCAGTGTGAAACTAGGCCAAGGAGGGTTTGGTTCGGTTTATCAGGGGACACTCCATGACGGGACTCGACTGGCGGTCAAAAAATTGGAAGGCATTGGTCAGGGTAAGAAAGAATTTCGAGCTGAAGTTAGTATCATCGGCAGTATCCATCATCTTCATCTTGTAAGGCTCAAAGGCTTCTGTGCTGAAGGAACCCACCGGCTTCTTGCATACGAGTACATGGCAAATGGATCTTTAGATAAATGGCTTTTCAGGAAAAACAGAGGGGAACATATGTTGGATTGGGATATGAGGTTTAATATTGCAGTCGGCACTGCCAAAGGCTTGGCTTATCTCCACGAGGATTGTGATGCAAAGATCGTTCATTGTGACATAAAACCGGAGAATGTGCTTCTTGATGACAAATTTATGGCCAAAGTCTCGGATTTTGGTCTGGCAAAGCTTATGACTAGAGAGCAGAGCCAAGTTTTCACCACTTTACGGGGCACGAGAGGGTACCTTGCACCTGAGTGGATCACAAACTATGCCATATCAGAAAAGAGCGATGTTTATAGCTACGGGATGGTGTTGCTTGAGATAATTGGGGGTAGAAAAAATTATGATCCTGCTGAGAGTTCGGAGAAATCCCATTTTCCGTCCTATGCTTTTAAGATGATGGAAGAAGGGAAATTGAATGACATTATTGATGCGAAGCTGAAAATAGATGAAGAGGACGAGAGGGTCGGTATAGCATTAAAAATTGCTTTGTGGTGCATACAGGACGATATGTATCTCAGACCATCGATGACCAAAGTCGTGCAAATGCTCGAACGTGTCAGTCCCGTGCCTCCACCACCAACTGCTTCACAACTTGGGTCCCGGCTTTACTCAAGTTTCTTCAAATCAATCAGCGAGGAGGGCACTTCGTCAGGGGGCCCATCAGACTGTAACAGCGGCTCCTATCTTTCCGCAGTTCGCCTTTCAGGGCCGAGATAGCAGCTGCGGAAGGAGTGGTTCACGTGTGCATCGGGTCCGTGCTTTTGCAGTTTTTCTGTATATTATTTAGATTAGTAGAAAATTTTGCAATACTCTTCGAATTCTTACTTGCAGTCAGCAATATTCTTCAGAAATATGATTTTGGTACTTCTTTGAATTCTTACTTGCAGTCTTGACTCGTTTGAGTAAGAGCATGTTTGGTATGCAATATTCAACATTACAATGAACATGATTTTAACTTCTTAGCTATAAATTGTTTACGTGGCTGCTATAATTAATTGTTGTGGAGGTTTTAACTTCTTCATGTAAACAATCAAGCACTAAATACATTGCCGCACGAAATAATAAGGCATACTATTTGTTTTTAAATTATAAATTATAATGAGAAATCTGTTACTTATACAACTGTGAATCTGAATGAGTTGATTTGACTTTGTCTTGAAAGGAACACCTAAAACTTGCTAATCTTTCTTTTTCATTGCTCTCTGGCTTGAGGGGAGATAGTTTCAATACATAGCCTGCCAGCAAGGAGGAGTTCATGGACCTGTACTGTAACTTAGTCTCGTCTCGGTTAGTTAGTGTAGTGGTGGTTGCCTTGCTTTCAAAGTCTCAATTCAGAATTTTGTTTATCTAGATTTCCGGGTCGAGTGGCACAGGTAGTCCAATTCACTTCCGTTTGTAAGTGCAAGTGGGGGCAAACTATATATCTAGTCACCGACCGTAAAAAAAATTTCATTTCTACTCACATAAAAAAAAATATATGTCTATCTTCATTAAGGTTAACAATCCTCTTAAATCTCATCTTCTCATCTTCTCTTCTCTTTTGCAAAATCTATCTATTGAATTTGAATCGTAATCCTACGGTCGGATCCTGCTGCAGGTAAGCGGTATATATTAGTATATATGGTTGACCATCTTCTACATATGAAAACATGAACATATCGAATAAGCCTTAGCTAGGTGGATTTCTTAATGTTGGTGCAAATTTTCTAATTCCGTTAAACTGGAAAATGAGTATAATGCAGTCACGGAATTATTGTGAAGACGACTTGGTACATTGTGTTGAATGTAAAATTTAAATAAATATGTTTATTCTTGAATAATTCAAATTTTTAGATGAAGTAGTTTAATGTGTAATTAAAACATAGAAAATTCTAGTAATTATTTATAAAAAAATTTATTGTCACAAGCATTTGATTAAAAATGAAATCCAGAATACTCATGAAAGGGCAGTAATGGAAACAAATTTAAATAGATAAATGTATTGTTTTTTTAACAATTTATTAAGAACATTGCAGGTTAGCTTCGACATCAATTGAATATTTTCAGCGCAGTGAAGTATCCAATAGTGAATCTGTCGAGTTTCACAACAAATTCTTTACTTAAATAAAAATAGGTGTCTAATCTAAATAAAAAAAAATTATTTATCTTCATTTACAACATCTTATTCTAATTCAATTAGTTTTGTTTTGATTTTACATGGTGTGATATATAATACTATCTTTATTTTTATGATATTTCATACTAATAAACGAATACGTGATGTCATAACATGTTATCAGAGACGAATCTAAGAGTGGACTCTCCTTTGCTAGAAAAATAATTTTTTTAGTATATACAAAAATAAATTTTATTTTTATTTTTATTTTATTTTTCTTATATATTAGCTCGACTTTAAAAAAAATTTTCCGTCTGGATCCGTCCATACAAGTTACTATTGATGATACAAATATATCGAATTCCTAAAGTATAAAATAAAATAAAAAGAAGAAAGGAAAAATAAGTAGGAAAAAACCAACAACATGAGTTGTGATGTGAGCAATTCTTTGCTATTAAAAGGTTTCTTATTCTTATCGCTTGTTTCTTGTCTTAATATGTGGTGTCCAAATCAAAGCTTATCCAACAAAACAGTAAAAGGACAATAAAATCCTTTTTTTTTTTTTTTTTTCCAACCTCAAAAATTCAAAATTTCTTTGGTGGTACTCAAATAATTGTTCTCGTGCTGTTGGGTTTCCGGCAACTATTTTTTTTCCCCCAATGCATAATTTTTATTATATAATTTGGCACTAATCTTACGGCTCACTCTCCTATTTTTTTGGTGATTGTATAATTGTTAAATTAATTTTTTGTTCGAGAATATGTCAGGTAGATATTATAAACTATTTATTTGGAGAGAAAATAATACTTAAAATCAAAACATTCCATTAATTTGAGGCCCACACAAAGACCGCAATCACAGAAAGAGGAAGTTGTAGAGATAGTAGACTTGTTAGTTAAATACAGCATGAGACTAAGTATAACAGATCGAAATATTATAATTCATATTTTTTATTTTTTATTTTCGAGAGTGTAGAAACTAAAAAGTGCATAGGAAGAAACTAGAAAGAAGGAAAAACCCCATGTTCAAAGGAAGACAGTTTGAGGGTCCTTGAAGGTGACCCTATGGAGGACTTTTTAGTAGAGAGGTATATCCAACATATAGCTTTGTAAACATAGGACAAATAGATGAGAAAATATATTCTTTCTCATTTCCTTATCTACTGTATTTTTTAAATATGTACATGTTTGATAGTATTAAAATTATTTTTAAATATTTATAAATTATGAGTCTTATAAAATATGTAGATAATAAATGTGAGTAGTAAATTGTGAATCTCTACAAAAAATGTGAATAAAAAGTATGTTTGACCAATTTAACTAATTTAAATTATAATTTAAACTTTGATAAACAAACTATATATAGCCAATATCTCATATAGAATTATGGTTGTTGACCGGTGGTTGGTGGTCGCAAGCAATGGTCGATGGTGACTACAACACAATAATGTAATGCTTGTATGGTATCTCGTCTTAAGACTGTTGTAAATATGATATTTAATATGTATTTTTTATAGTATAGTTTGATGTGGTATTAGAAATAATTAGTTTGATGTATATTTTATTGTTAACTAATACATAAAAAAAATGTGTATTAATTTCACTTGTACAATAATAATTTATATTATTTTTAACTATTATCAGTTATCATTTTCGTCAAAATGTAAATTTTCTCTACTTGTCCACCTCTATCGATTCCGAAAAACAAGATCCAAGCTAAGTCAATGGTGATGGTGAGTTGACATGAGCTTTGGCTTTACCCTACGAAAGACATTACATGTAACACTTGTAGGCTATTGGACCCAATCACTAGACGTCATGAACTAGGCATGTAAGGCTTAACCTAGACCGATAATAAGTTTGTTTGTTTTGTTAGCAAATAAAGTATAGACGTGAGTCGATTCTTATTTTATTGAAAGTTTTTCCCCCAAATTGGATGCATTTAAACTTTATTGTAAGGAATGAAATGTTTTTTTTTTTTTTTCAAATCACCACGTAGGAGTAATGAAGTTATGAAACTAATCAATATAGATGAAAAGTACATGTTAAGTCGAGTATCACAATATCTTTATTTTTTAAATATTTATATGTTGTGAAGATCTTATAGAATGTGTGGATAATAATTGAATAGTAAATTATAAATTTTACGAAATATGTAGATAAAAAATATATTTAATTAATTTAACAAATTAAAATTATAATTTAAGCAAACACAAACAAGCACTTAATTATTCCAAACGTCAATGACTTGGTCATGAAAAATCCATAACAATTAGAATATAATAATTAATTATTGACTACAAGCACTTGACTATTACATGACTAAATATGACTTTCAAGGCCACTTGTTCTTTATTACACACACATATATGTATATGTATCAAGTATGTATAGATACATGTGGGAGTAGTGGGGCATATCTCACACGTGGAGTGTTGAAGAATGTTTTGGAAGACTTGGTGCAATACATCATGCACTGGCCACCTCTCCATGAACCCATGAAAATTGCAACCTCACCTTGTAGTTGCATCACGTGCTTTGCTCCCTCTCTCACGTGTCATTTGTCACATTTTTTGGAGCACTATTAATCATTTTTTTTTTTTTGATCGGATTTTTAAGAATATACCTACCTTATCTCAAGTGAGCTCCAAACAAAGACCAAAGTGATTCTTGTTTGCACAGATAAAATCCGTATTGAGGTTTTTATTATATACCTACCTAAAACAAAGACCATTTCTTGTTTGCACAGACAAATATTAACATGCAATGTCTTGAAAATGTTGTAAGGGTACATATAATCTATTTCAAAAACAAATAAAACAATTAACAACTTTTAAAAGCAACACGAGTTTAGACATAATAAAGAAAAATATCGAGTTAAAAATCATTTAGTTTTCTTTTTTTTTTTTTTTTTGCCTTTTTCTTCAAATTTTTGATCCCGCATCGAATAGTATCTGAAAAGTGAAGGGGGAAAAGAGAGTGTTTAAGCTATTGAAAAATTGTGCAGATGGATAGTAAACATTCCAATAACATGGGAAAAGAAAATAGAAAGGCAAAATGGGGGATAATTTTTCTTCTTATTTCTCAAATTAATTATTATTTTGAGAAGCTTGGTTGATAGTATTGTTGGGTGTATTTGAGGGTTTTGATTTTGTGAGACATATTGTGTGTTGTAGCAACTTTTCAAATTATAGAAATTCTACATTTCGGCCTATCATTTTTCTTCGATTTTAAATTTTTTCATGAAAGTCTTGTGTTTTTTAAGTGTTATTATTTATATTTATTATTTCTTCTTGATGTTTTTGGGAGAAGGAATCTGGACGATAAATTTGAAAATAAATCTAGATTCTCAATAAAATCTTTTTTTTTTCCTCATAGTATCATCTCACATTTAATTTCAACTTACAAGTAATGACACGTTTGAAGCTCGTAAGATTTTATTGTTAGTACGTGACAAACAATATATTAAATTAGAATGAAATCCCTGATAAATTAAAAGTAGGTAAATTTGATTTCTTACATTTTAATAGAAAGTTTTCAACTCTAACAAAGACTGGATTAGATTTCAGGATGTGTTTGATTTTAATTAAAATCAATATTTTTTAAAAAGTTGATGAAACGTGTAGTTAAAAAGTTATAAAAAGTTGTGGGTCCATGAAATGTGTAGTTAAAATTAATTGTTAACTCTGACTTCAACTTTTAACAAAAAACTAATTGAAAACAGACGAACCCTCAATTTTCAATGAATATTATTAGAAGTGGCAAAATGGGTCGGTCAGGCGGACTAGTTTAGATAACTCGGATTTTAGATCGGGTTGGTTTAATAAAAATTTGGCAAAAAATTGGTTCAATCCGGCTAATGCCAAGCAGGTCCGATTATTTTGGACTAACCCATAAAAAGACACTAAAAAATCTAGCATAAATCCTTACCCCACCCCCAAACTCCCTAATACACCATCCGGATCTAGACCAACTCGGGGATAGTAACGAGGCAGGGGCCGAGATTTAAAAATTCTCATTTACCATCCCGTTTAATTAATTAAATAATTTTTAATATTATTTTTTATTTTTTTAAATATGATTTAAATTTTAAAACCAAAAATAAAATAAAATAAAAATATTAAGGAAGGGTTTCGAGGAATTCGGAGTTGAGACCATAGTCCATGTCCTCGCCCTGATTATCTAACAAAGCGGGGCAAAACGAGGTATGTTGACATCCCTAGACCAACTGGGGGTGGGGGTGGGGGTGAGGGGTGGAATTCTCTCCTTGGCTTTCGCAACCGTGTTTAGAAACCAGGAGAGAAACCCCACTCGATTTGGTTGACTGTCGAGGTGGGGACGTTTTTGAGTTGGGGCGAGATGGGATGGGATAGGATGGAAGAAGAAGATCATTTTTTCTTCTTTTTTGTTCAATTGTTCTGAAAAAATATATATAAAAAATTAAGGCGAGTTGGCTCGGTGATTGAAAATTGGGCTGGTCTGGCGTAGCAAATTATTGGTCCGTGTAAAATTGGGTCAGAGTCAACTCAGTCTGGTTTCATGTATGACCTATCCTATTGTAGGGCGGGTCTATTTGCCACCTCTAAATATTATAATAATTTTTTTTGCAATATATTAATTAAAGAATCAAATTTGCGTTTTAATAATTTCTTAGAAAAACTTTATTTCCTAAATTTGGCATTATATATGCATACTGTATTATCTATTTATTTGTCCCAGTTTTGTTCTAATGCTCATGGTGGGCATTGTTATAATACCCACCGGAACACTTGTCCTACATTCATTGAATAAGTGTAAAAGGATGCCCATCGAGATACTTATCCCACATTCATTGAATGAGTGTAAATGCCACCCTTTACACTCATTCAACGAAAGGTCAACAATGTCTGGTAGACGTTATAAGAAAGCGTCTCCAATGCAACAATGTCTAATATGTATATGTGGCAAATGATATTGACATTATATTAAAAAACTTCTCCAATGCAACAATGTTGATTGTGCATATGTGGCAAATTATTATTAGTTTTTTAGAAAAAAGAAAGAGAGAGAAATGTATTGATTGGATATAGATTTTGAAATTAATGGTGGACATTGTCGAGACAATGTCTAGAATTAAACATCGTGTTAGACACTTTCTAGCATTAATTGTACCACATAATCACTTTTGGCTATTTGTCAAAAAAAAGTCTTGCAGACATTATCTTAACATTGTTGCATTGGAGATCTTCTAATAATACCTACCGTGGACGTTAGATCATATCCCTGTTTTGTCATATAGACATCATGGATCGTATTATCATAAAAATTTAACTCTATACATGCATTGTTTTTCAATAGTCACGAAGCACATTTTTTTAATCACGCACCCATCGACTAACTTCGTTAGTTCTCAACAATGCAATGTACTAAAATCGATCAATTTAAAAATAGCTCTCATTTATATTAAGAGGCTCTAATTTAATCCTTGCGAAATAGCATAATGATGCTCGTTATAGAAGTGAAGTTTTTCAAATTAAAAATTTTAAAAATTGAACTACGAGTGTAATAACTTTATACAATAATATCGCATATAGAAGGGAAGTCTTAATTGTACTTATCCTTCTATCGTCCCCTCTTATTTACTTTCCAAATTGACATCTTTCTTTTTTCACTAAGAATTATTCGACTTCTCAACTTATTTCCTAATAAATTTATATTTTAATTTTGATTAAGTAATTCATTCTAAATTCACCAGCCCGAGAATATTTCTTTTTAGTTGGAACTCAAGAAATATTTCTAAAAGTTATTTTTTAAAAGGTAAGTTAAGATTTACCTTATTTAGAAAAACAAGTTTTATTAGTAAAAAAGTAATTTGAAATGTATAGATAATAAGTGTGTATTGTTGAAAAACAAGATTTAGTAATGTATAAATTATTTTTTAAGTGTTTATAAAATATTCATACGAAATGTGTAGTTAATAAACGCCTAGTAAGTTGTGATTCCAACGAAATATGTGAATACAAAATTTATTTAATCCGTTTGATCAACTTAAATTATAATTTAAATATTAAAAATATATGTTTGATTATCACGATCGTAGGGAAAAAAATTACTTATGTCTGTCTTCACTTTTTTTAATATTTTTTCAATTTCTTCAATTGTCTCTTTCCTAATTCTCTTTTTCTTTATCATCCTTTTCCAAATCTTAGTGTTCTAAAATGCTCACTTAGCGTGCACAAACGATCTTTTGCCTTCTTCTGCGTCTCGTCCCTCATCGCATCGCTCATTTTTTAGCGTCGGCCACAGCGTTGTCACGCTTAGACGCGTCTACGCTTAATAAGTGACCTCGCCGCCTCGCTACGCATTACGCATTTTAGAACCTTACTTTCAACCTTGTTCTTATTATTAATCTCTATTTATTTTTTTTCGATTGAATTATCAATAAGCGATATACTAATTTAAGTGTAGAAACTAGAAATGGACTTGAAAAATATATATATGTACACATTGTTATATTTTTATGTCCCCCTCTCTCGCTTACCAGATGGTGACCTGGAATGGATTTGAATAGTGATGGTACAAACACAAATACCACCAGAAACAAACACACCTTTGCCTCTCTTCCCATTTCCTATTTTGATTTTGACACAAGAGAGAGAATTTCAATTTCAAGAAACACCAAGAAAGAAGAAAAATAACAAAAAACTCCCAAAAAAAAAAAAAAAAAAAACTTCCAGATCCGAAAATTATTTCAAAATTCGAAGTTCAAACACCAGACCAGAACCATTCAAGAATCTTTTTGATATTTTCAAACCTTTTGCTGATTAATGGAACTTTGATTTCTTCTTCCATATTCTGTTCTGGGTAAGTCTTTGCAATTGTTGAAAAGCATTTCTATAAATTGATTCATTACTGCTATTAAGATATTACGTGGTATGTGTGCAGTTATTTCGAGATAATAATGGGTTGTTGTGAAATGGAAATGGGTTTTCTGATTTATGTTTTAAGAATTGAACCTTAGAATGGGTAAAGATTGGATCTTTGGGGTGGCTTTGAAGATCTGGTGCGAGTATATTCTGTTATTCTGTTTCTTTTTTAATTTTTGTCAATTGCTGGGTTTGTTTTAGATTTTTGTTTCCGTGTTTGAGGTTATTTGAGATTTTTGGTTAAAGCATTTGATAAGGCTGTTATTTATGTATTGTTATTAGTATCAGATTTATTTTTCATTTTGATGATTTTATGGAAAAGGGTTTTGTTTGGCTTGCCAGAAAATTGGGAATAAATGAATCTATGTTTTTTTAATTCTTCTTGATGCTAAAGAAGACTTAATTTTGTGTTCTGTTTAGAATTGACTGCATGCTATCCTGAAATCGACATGATTGTTACTAAAGAACATTTCTTTTACACATATGTGATTCTACTTTTAAGAAATGAAGGAACATTTGATATTTCTCTAGTATATTAAAGGAATCATTTCAGTGGAGGCACATTTTGTTATTCTCTAAGCTTTGTGGCACGTGGGTTTACGAAGTTCTTAGGTGCTAGAGTGAGATGGATGCCAATAATATTATATCTGATTCTGGAAACGGGATGGAGACCAGTGTTCACCAGCAACTCCCTGCCTCCGGAGAAGAAGTGACTTCTGAAAAAGATAATGGAATTCTCAATGGCAGTTTCGAAGTTGGTGGGTTGAGTGAGAATCTTGAAAATCTTGTGAAACCGAATGACGATGGAACCCTTAGTTTTTCTGTACAAGAAATCATGGATGAAACTACATTGCCACCAGATGGCAATTCTGTAACAATCCCCATGGTAGGAGATTTTGAATCTTTTGTTTGGTGAATATTTTCTACTAATTGGTTCCAAACCACAGTATGTAATAATTATTTACTTCTAGGAACCGGGTGTCGAAGAATTAGGAGAGTCTAAGAATTCCAAACCACTGAAGGGCACGAACAAGGCTAAGAATGGGAAGCCTTCAAGTCCGAGACATTCTTCATTGACTGGGACAAACAAGAAAAAGGATGGAAAAGATGTGTCAAAATCTTCTGTTGCTTCCAATGGCATCCTTGCTTCAGAATCACAGTCGAAACATACTTCTCTTAGAACAAAAAACAGATCAAATGAGAGGCAAGCTGCTGACCAGAGCACAAAACCGGCTCCTGCTAAAAATAATGCTTGTCATTCTAAGGTAAAAAGTGACTGTTTCCATCTTAAATAAATATTTAGTTGTATATTACTGTTTATATAATCTTTATCCGAACTGGCTATTGTAATTATTTGCTGTATACTCGCAGCAGGTTGGACATTCTGATGCAAAACTGTCTTCCACGAGCACACAGCTTGAAGGAACTCTGTATGTTGTTTTACACTAATGGTTAATTTTTCTTTAATTCCGATAGAGCTCTATGATATTTTGATCTAGCTTTTCTACCTACATTTTTGTGTGATAGAATGCAGGAATGTCTCTGGTGGGAACCCTCCGATGATATTTATGAAGTCGCGTTCTTTTATTTATTTAGCATTTTTAGTGGAATTTTATGTATTATAATAACTTCTTTCCTCTGAGGTATGTGAACAGTAATTTCCTGGCTGCAGGGAGAAGCCAAAACTGAAGGCAGTGAAAAAAGGCTCCACAAGTAAAGATGAAGAAACTTCAAAGTCATCGTTGTATCCTTTTTGATTATATAATTTTACATATTATCTCCTTTTTATATAAAGGGTTTCACACACACACACACTGCTACTTTTATGATGAAAGATTGAGTATTGTTTATCCTTAAGTACTTGATAGAAGTCCTACTACTGCAGATGCCAAGTCTCACAGATTGGGTACTCTTCCGAGCTATGGTTTCAGTTTTAGATGTAATGAAAGGGCCGAAAAGAGAAGAGAGGTTAGCCTTTAACATCAGAAGTACTGACTATTCTTTCTTTTCTTCATGATTTGGTCCTGAGATTTTCCTTTATTTTTCGAGTAGTTCTATTCAAAACTTGAGGAAAAGATCCATGCAAAGGAAGAAGAGGAGAATAATATGCAAGTGAAGACTAAGGTGAGATTTTGGCGCTGATTTCTGATTTAAAATGGTAGTTAGGATTGTGCAAATGAGTTTCTTGATCTTTTCTCATTTTGCTTATAAATAGGAAACGCTGGATGCTGAGATTAAAATGTTAAGGAAAAGTCTGACATTCAAAGCAACACCAATGCCTAGCTTCTATCAGGAACCTCCACCACCGAAGGTGGAACTAAAGAAGGTACCATACTGCTTGGCACACAAACGTTAAAAGCTCAATCTATTACCTATGGAATACCGTGTGAAAAATAGTTACTAAACTAGAATCTGTTGTATGGTAAATTTCAAACATACTTTTTAGGCCTGCCCACTGCCCCTTGCCCCTGCCCCTGCCCCCCTCTCTCTCTGTCTCTCTATTGTGGTCTCTTGACTTCTGAACTTCATTGGTTAGATTTGGATATATGATATATACTGATAAGATGTCATTGATGCTAGAACTTAGTACAATTGCATTTGGATATGAATAAAGGATGAAAAGCAAAAAGATTGGATCTCTTACTGAAAAGTAGCAAGAAACCTTGTGCTGTTCTCAACTTAGAATAAAGAAAAAGATTCCCCTTTGTTTAGAGACTCCATCATTACTAGGTCTTTGATCTCTACGCACTGGGAATGAGACTCACAACAAATCTTGATCTTCTTCTACCCAAAATATCATATAGTGAGACCCCTGTCATCTAAACACACATCTAATATTCTTCTAAATTATGTGTGGCCTCGTCCAAATTTGAGTAGAATTATTTCGCTCCCAACATTGAGGTTGGAATAGTGGTGTGGGGTTTTGTTAGTGTTGACCAAGGCATTCTTGATTTCTATGTTGGCAAAGAAGGTCATTTTGTGATGGTTTAATATTGATGGTGGCATAACCTGTGGCTGTTGTCATGGGTGATTGTTCCCAATGGAACTGGTGGTATGGTGGCATTTGAAGGCTGTTAGTTTGATATTTTGTGGCGCAAAGACAGTCATTAGGAATTTCAAATAAAACATCAAATGCATGTTTGTTACATAGTATTGACCAATGCTAGATAGTATAATTAACAAGATTTTAGCTTTTTTTTCTTCTTTAATATTGTCCAATGCTTTACTATCCTCCCAAGCAAACACGGCAACATAATGGCATTAGTATGCTCTAACAACCGGGCCGGTGAGGAAGGTTTCATATCTGTGTAGGTGTGCCGTGGTAGCTAAGCTAATTATTTTATGAACAGTCTTGGTGAAAGATTTGTTGCTATAAAAATGAGTGTTTAGAAAGTGTTACATGAAAATGTAAAGAATCAAAACTGTATATTGACACTAGAATAAGGTATGTTAGTCTGCTCTCTCTCTCTCTCTCTCTCTCTCTCTCCCCTCTTCATGATACCTTGAGCTTACCTGTGAAGTTGGTTTCAAGCAGTAGTTACAATGTGGTACCTTTGGTTTAATGACCTTGTATCGATATCCTACTTTGATGTAGATACCTACAACAAGACCTAAATCTCCAAAGCTTGGTCGGAAAAAGAGTTCACCAACTGCTAAATTTGAAGAAAATGGCGGTTCCAATGCTATCCCAGGTAGGCTAAGCTTGGACGATAAAGTGTCACAAAATAACCCTACGAAGGGACCTCTCGCCCATGCCAAGAATTCTTCACGGAAATCTCTTCCTCAGTTGCCGTCTGAGAAAACTACCTTATCCAATGAAAAGAGAAAAGCTTTATCTCATAAGACAATTTTATCCAAGGAAACAAGTGAATCTAAGTCTCAGCCGAGCAACTTATCCCGGGAAATGAGCGAAGCTGAATCCAACACAAAAAAACATGAGGCAGAAAAGGCGGTCGAATCTGTCAACGATGACGAGCCTGTCATTGAAGCTCAAGCACAGACAAACCCCGAGATGCAGGAACCCGCTGTAGTCTGATTCTAAATCAACAGCAGGGAACCAGAATGTAAATCTATTCAGCTGCCTCATCCTCGATCTGAATAAGATTCGATTCGTCCAACAATGGGGGCATGAAGGACACTGTATTAAAGGTTGATGCGTCGTATTATCCAAAGTCGCCGACAAGGTTTGATAATCTGATGTGCTTTTCAAGATTGGTCTTTAGAACTTGCAAGATGATTACTGCAATATATGGTTACTCTTGGTCAATTTGTTGCCCTAATTTATATTTACGTACATTTCTGTCGTCTGATGTTGAAAAGTCGAAATTTTTGAGGAATCCTGCGTTCAAATGGTTCAAGTTCTAAGTGTTGGACTGTTTTGGATTTTAGTTTGGCAACTTTTTTGGGCTTGTATTACTTTTGATGTTCAGATTAAACAAATGGGTATCTTCTGTTAGTTAAGGTGTATTATATTTGTTTACACAACTCTCTTTATGAATTTTTTTCTTCATCGTCTTTGTGTTCGTCTTACCTTGGGTTCAGACATTTTTAAAACGAACTAATTAGTGTCTAGTAATCAAATCTTATTAGTCTTGATTGCAGCCTTCATGAGCGTGAATTGGGTCACTCCTAGGCTGTAGCTAAACCGACAAGGAATTAAATTTATATGTATTGTTTGTTTTGTCTGAGGCTGCAATCAAAAGAACAATCAGCTGGTTAATCCTTGGGATTTGGCTGACACTTTTCTTCCGACTATGATCATCCACAGTTCAAATGCTTGAGATTTATTTTATCTTTTTAAGTTATTCTTATTTTAAATGGAAACGTTGACTCTGAGTCTATGTTCATTAGAGCATTTGTAAAGGTATGGTAGTGATCTCACTCTACGCATTGCACTCTTTCTTTTCAGTGCGGCCTATGGCCTTTGTAATCGAAACAGATGCGCTGACCTCATTGTACTCCATATGTTGGGCAATTTGAACAGCAAGAAAGGTTTGACTTCATATTATTTAGTGATGCCTATCTTTGTTGGCCGCTTTGGCTAAATGGCCGTGTCAAACCACCGTAATTGCAGAAGATTTTAACTTATATTAAATAAGTTTAGAAAGCCTTTTTTTATGTAAAAAAGACTTAAGTACTCTTATTTAATAGTTACTGTTAACAAACCATGTTAACCATTAACAGACCATAGTTAAGGTCCAATTAATTGACCAACAAGCTTGTGGATCTAGATAAGGCCAATTTGGCCTCAACAGGTCAAAAATTTGTTAACACACCATGAGTCTGTTAACCCGAATTTATACATTTTAGCTGATTTTTCAATCAACGCACTTTAAATGAATTCAGATTTACAGAAATTTAAAGTAAAAATCACAATTCATATTTAGATTTATACATATTTTCATGATTTATACTACATAATCTACAATTTCTATTGTAAGTTAAAAGAAGAAGATAGAGACACATAAATTTCTACTTTGAAATGAGATTTCTTACACAAATTAAATGAGTTGGATTCTAACATTGAAATGAATTATATTCTAACCTTAAATTCTTCTTTTTTCACAGATAAAAGAATTTGAAATCGCTTGAAATAGTTATAAGCAGGAAAGAGAAGAGTGAGTTATAATTGGTAATTTATAGGCCAAAATTGGTCAATAGTCATTTTGGAAAATTGGTTGAATCACCCGGCCATTTAGCACTTATCACACATCTTTGTTTGAGGGAATGGTTGTCTAACATTTCCTCATACGTTTCTCTATTTCCAATATTACTCATAATTAAGTTGTTTTAGTTATACCAACGATAAGAATGGTAAATGCTAGGCCTGATTTTGGGTTGAGATGAGTGAGGCAATTGCCTCGAGTTCAAAATCGAATGGGGAAATTATAAAAGAAAAAATTATTTATGATTACTGAAGTTGGTCCAAAAAAAAAAATTTATGCAAGTATGACCCAAAATTGAAGGGGGTCAATTTTTATTATCCTGCCCATGTTTGTTTTTTAGTTTTAAGTAAATAATTAATTTTGTAAAAGGCTTGTGAATTTTGAATGTATACTACAAATTGGGAGCCATATGAAATTCGTCTCACACTCCGAAACCCCAAAAATTACAAAACCAACCATGATAAATGCATATTTAGTCTCCAACCTTTCTAGTAAGTTGCGATCTTGTTCTTAACTAATTTTTCGTTCTATTTTTATTTTCAACCTTTAAGAACGTTAAGATATTAGCAAATTTAGTCCTACTTCACGGTAGGGATGGCAACGGGACGAGGCGAGGCGGGGCGGCGGGCGGGCGCGGCGCGGCGGGCGGGCTTGAAAAATTCTTATTTATCGTCTTATTTAATTAATTTTTAATATAACCTCGATTACTAACGGGGCGGGACTAGACGGAGTGGGTCGGGGACAGTCTTTTTGCCATCCCTACATTTAAGCCTCAGGTGAACTACGCATGCTTTTTTAATTACTGGCAAAATCAACGAGTAAGTTAAATCCTTTGTACTTTTTGAAGAGGTTGGGAACTCCTACCCCAATTTTTTATTTAAAAAAATTAATTTAATTTCAAATTTCAAAGTGGGAGGAAAATTTAGGAATCCTAATACCCTTCTAATTAGTTTCTTGATTCCAATATCTTCATGGACAAGATTACGGATTACCTATCCTAATTCCTATTGTTGCATGCATGCACGCACGCACTTGCAGCCTATATATAATTATATGGGATTTTGGCGCAAATAGTCCTCAACATATGCTTTTAGTGTGTTTTTGATTTCTAATTTTTTATTTTTGGCTAGAAGATCTCTAACCTATACCATTTGGTGCAAAAGTGGTCCCTATGGACGGATTCCATCCAAATTTGCCGTTAGTTGGATGCGTGAGGTGGACTCTCCTTTAAATTGTCTTTTTACCTGCAGGGGCAAAATTTACCAGTTGTGCACCTTTACTAAAAAATGTTGACCACTTGTGTACTTTTACTGAAAACGTTAGAGACCACATATGCAATGACCATTCACACACCTTTACTGAAAAGGTTAAGGACTTCCATGCACCATCTCCAAGAACTTTCATCTCCAACAATTTTCTTCTCCAACAACTTCCATTCATTCATCCAACAACTACAATACACATTACAACATGTTACAACACCTTAACCCTTCATCTACATTGTAGCAACTCCGCACATAAAACTCAAAAACCAAATCTTCCAAAGATCACCCGTCTTCTTTGGCAAAACAAACTTAAAAATTATGAACTTTTACATATAACCCATTACTAGAGAAAGAGAAGTAAAAACAATGGCTCATTCGTCTTTTTTGGAAAGTGAGAAAACTTCTTCAAAGTCCAAATATGTCCAAGAAATCTCCATCTCCAATGGTAACCCACATTCAACAAAAATTGAATTCCATTTACTTTTTCTAATTCTGAGAGAGAAAGTGTATGTATATGTAGCAATTGTTTGTTGAAACCAACCAAATGAGAAGTAAAGAGAAGTGACCATTTTGCCCCTACACGTACAGACAATTTAAAAGAGAGTTCACCCCACTCACTCAACTAACGGCAAATTTGGACGTAATCCATCAATAAGGACCACTTTTGCACCCAATGGCATAAGTTAGGGACTTATTAGCAAAAAAAAAAGGTTAGGAACTAAAAACGCACTAAGTGCATATGTCGACCATTTTCGCCAAAATCCCTACAATTATATATATGGCTTCACCAATCGCCCCGTTTTAAAAACCAACACAAATCTCAAGTACTTGAAGATAATGAGTTCTTCAATCCACAAGACACCACCGCACATACCACTCCAATGGCGATTTCCACCGTCGAAGCACCCACTTCAATGGCGCAAAATCGATCAGAATTTCAGGGTTTTGATCCTGTGGAATTCCCATATGATGACAAGTGTTTATTTGTCACAATCATATCTTTTTTCTTTATTCTTCACTCTCCTAGGAATTTTATTTTGTATTTTTTAATCATCCAAGTCGAATCTGCGTCAATATCCATCTTGAATGAGTCTGCTGGCAAGTTGGAACATTGTAATCTCAGCTAGCAGTTTGAAGTACGAGGAATGTGATTGTTGGGGTGTCCCACGATAGTGAATATATATTTGGAACAAAAATTGTTGCTTTTGAATGGAAGGGAGGGGATGAGATCATGAGACATTGTCAGTAGTCCCATTGCCTAATATCAGTGATGGAAGAGTAGTGATCTCCTATCTCTATTACACAAGTGTTATCTTATCCACATCTATTGAGTCGACAATTCATCCAATGGGCAAGTGCCACAATGGATGTGGGTAAGATAACACTTGCCCACTAGAGGTAGGAGATCACCCCTCCAGTGGATGGAATTCTAAACATGATAGTGAATTTGTAGGTTAAAATATTTTCATTTAGAAAAACATTTCAACATGTCGGACTATGTAACTCATATCGAGTGGAACACGTGTATACTACACTAAAAGTAAATCGATGGGGTGCGGGAGCAATGCCCCCACGTTATGGTACAAGGGTATTTTTGAAATTTTCCTAATATTCTGTATGGGCTAGGTTAGTGTCACTACAAGAAAGATCACTTTTACTGACGCAATTTTTTGTCGTAAAAAGTCAATTTTAGGTTGTTTAAATCGAAACTGGTGGAGTCGAGAGACTTTACAAGACCAAAATTTTCGTAAAAGCGAAATTTCTTGTAGTGTGTATATGTATTGTAATCCTATTATTTTCATAGAGTGAAAAACAACCAATTTGCTCATGTGGAATAGACTTACTTCTAAATCATGTATACATGTGTGTTTTCCCTCTTGCTCTTTTTCATTTTGTACAATTTGTTAATATTGATGCATGTAACAAAAAAAAAAACAAAACAAACATGTGATCAATGTACCATGTAAGGATGTTAAAATCAAAATTTTAGACGATATAGAAAACAAGTGTAATTTGTGCTTGTACTTTGTCATGGAGACCATCTATTAAAGTCTTCAGTGTCAAGTAGTTAAAGTATTCAATTGCAAGCGCTTTGCACCTTACTTGACTCCTGCCTTTTTACCCTCAAAACCAGCATGTTAGCATGTTTGATAATGCTGAAATTATTTTCTAAGTACTTATAAGTTGTTGGTGAATGTATGGATAAAAAGTGAGTTGTAAGTTGTGGGTCCTATGAAAAATGTGGATAAAAATTATATTTGATCAATTTGACCAATTGAAATTATAATTTAAGCATCTTCAAACATGTGGGGCAGAGCCAATATTTTAAGTATGGAAAAAAAAAAATTTAAATAAGACAATTACGCAATAATATTAAAAATGTAACCATTGTTCAACAGTGCATATATAGACATCCTCGTCTAAGGTTAAGACTTTTTGTAAAATTTCAATATTTTCTTATAATTATTATAAATATCCTCTCACATACTTTTTCTCTCTACATTTTGTACTTAATTGATAAGCCCTACCCAAACATGATCATAATTCAAAAACTTACTTTTATTCAACTAGATCGCTTTTAAATGTATAGTCGTCTTTACTCTATAAGTGAGTTCAAGTTTTATCGTCTATCTATAAAAATTTCATTAGCCAAGTTTTTGACGAGTGTTGAAGATATAAATATCAAGATATAAATTTTTGCACTGGATGGTTATTCAATACAGAAATCGAAGAATTCATTAACTAATGTAAAGTGAAGCAAGACAAAGACAACTCAAGAGTAACAAAGATCAAGAGTGATGTCAAATTTTAATTAATTCGCAAGTGTACGAATCTACTGGAATATAGATAAGTAAAAACGAGGTCGATCCCACAAAAGATCTGCTATGAAGAAGGTGTAATTTAATCCCAATTAAGCATTATTCTAGGCTAGTTGAATCGAAAAGAGTTTTGTTGAAATTATTTAATTTAAAGAATAACTAATTATGCAAAAATAATGAGATTGAATAATCAAGAAGTGTAAAACACCAAAGTTTGGAATCCACCATTGTCTAACTTAGCAATCATCTAATCATTCATTAATTCCCAAAGAAAACATACGACAACACGAAATCAATCTATTGTCGTCCCTAAAGATTTATCAATTAAGTCCAAAAGAAGAAAATCAAATATAGGCTCCCCTTATGCTTCAAACATAAATTACTTAAGCATTTTTCATATCAAATTCCATTGAAAGAAGACAAAGAATCAAAGATTACCTAAGCAT
The DNA here is from genome assembly GCA_023638005.1 of Forsythia suspensa. Lineage (NCBI taxonomy): Eukaryota > Viridiplantae > Streptophyta > Magnoliopsida > Lamiales > Oleaceae > Forsythia > Forsythia suspensa. The sequence goes on along the minus strand of CM042674.1, from coordinate 27,310,098 downwards.
TCTATGTATCCCAATAAGAATAAAAGAAGATGAAAAATTAAAAGCAATTAATAGAACTTATTTAAGCATCAAGCATGGATTAATTAAACCAATATCTAACTATCAAAAAATACATGATATTTAAGATGAAAGAAATTATATTTAATTAATCTAGTTAAGAACGAACCATGAACGTTAAAGCCCTAAAAAGGAATTAAACGAATAATGAAATAATTACTTAATTAAAACAATGTTTCATCGTCTACCTTGGCTAAAGAAAATTAGAAAAACATAATTAAATTAAAAATACAAGAATTGATAGAACCCGGCATGGATTGAAGGAGAAGAAATCTTCAAAAACTCTTGATTGTCGGTCGATTTGTCTTCTCTTGTTTTCTTCCGTCTTCCATCGATTCGGCTCCCAAAATCCTCCATTGTTATGAGAATATATCTCATATTTATATTGCCTTCAATATGCCACAAAATATCCCAAGAAGACCTAAAAATTCGTCCAAAACGTTTCCTAGTTGAATTGGGACTCAAAAAGGAAAGAAAATAAAGCGAAAAATCCATGGGGCAAAAATGGCACAGGCGATCGCCCAGTACGCTGCTTGGTCTCTCGCTTCACACTCCAAGTCTTTGGCGCTCGCCAGCCTTCGCACAAATCTAAGAGTGCCCACTTGTTATTATGTTAATTTGCAATCCGGTCCTTTTTGTTTCAACAGTCACCACATTGGTCCTTCAACTTTTTATAACATCAAATTTGGTCCTTAAACTTTACATTATCTCCAGTTTGGTCCCTCAACTTTGGGTTGAGTGCAATTGAGTCCTCGAACTTATGAGATATCTTCTAAATCATTGCTCTTTTTGCCTAAACTTCTCCAATTGTTCACCAACAAGTCCAAAACTGAAATAAAACAATAATAAACTAGATTAAGTAGAAAAGCACTTATATGAGGCATAAATGATTAATTCAAAGGCCATAATAAGTGCATAAAACGCACTTATCAAACACCCCCCAAACTAACCCTTTGTTCGGTCCTCGAACAAAAAACAAAACTAAAACATGCTTTAAACTAAGCTAATTGAATCCACGAAAAAAAAAATGTCAATGTTAAATTCCTTACCATATAAAGCAACACATTTAGAAGGATATCAAACAACAGACAAAAATTTTCACTTATCCGATGCTCGACCTTGTGTGAGTGTGTGAATAGCCAAAATTAAACTTATACATGTATTAGACCATGACCAATATTGTGTTGTTGACATTTTAGCAATCCCGAACCCTTTGTAGTCATTTATTCCTTACACCTCTCGTAAGTTATTACACTTCTAAAGCTTTTCTCTCAAATCCCGAGGTGTTCTAGAGAAGTTGGTTTCTATTGATCATCACAATGCTCTTTTTTTTTCAACAAAAGTGGTAAAACTTAGCACTTGTATTACGAGAATTAGGATGGTGAGAGATTTCTAAATTCTCATCTTCGGTCTCCAAAGTTCTAATCTAGCAATCCTTTACGAGCACTTCTACTCTTTTATTTATTCAACTCATGTTATGAGCCTTACATCACATGCGGTACTTCTCTTTCACTAGCTTTACATGTGACCCTTGTAGCGAGCTTTAGGTCGATGACTCCCAAGTCGAGATGACCATAGGGCACCGGTTTGAAAATACTACTAGCGAGACTTAATTGCTCGAGTCCCAGCGTGCTAATAGAGAAGTGAAGATGTAGATTTATAAATGTCGCTCTCTTTTTTTTTTTTTTTTTTTTTTTTTTAGATCTGGGACTCATGTAGCGAGCTTTGGGCGATGACTCCCAAGTCGGATGACCATAGGGCACCGTGTTTTAAGATACCCTTACGAGCTTAATTGTTTGAGTCGGATCTTTCATTTAAATTTATCACCGCGAGTAGTGCTCGGTTTAGATTACTTGACTATAACCCATTCAACCAAAGATGAGACCCGAAAAACCCAAACCATCAAAAGTCTTAGAACAAAAGTAATAACTTTAACACCCCAAACCGTTCTCAAAACAGTTTAGTCACTAACTCTAAGAATGTAGGAACGGAATTTTTTATCATGATACTCGATCAACAATATCAACACTAACACTCAAGTCATGTCTCCAATAAGCGATAAGTCAATAGTGGCTATGTGCTTCCATAATCGGTCTAACATGGATAAGTATACGAGATAAAAGAACGAGTTCAAGTGTTGTCTAATAGTCTACTAAAATGTACTCAATTTTGAACATATATCATCATTGGCGGCAAGATATTCAACAAGAACTAGAAATTTATTTTTTTTTTTTTTTTTTTTTCAAAAAGTATTTCGATTATGGAGACAAGAGTGATAAACAAATTCAAAAGTACTAAAGTAACATGATACTTTATAACCCACCCCAAACAAAAACCTTACATTGTCCTCAATGTAAGCATAAAATAAAGCAAAGAGAAGTAGAGAAAAGATCGATTACTCCCCAGAGAGAGATGTGGAGAAGAAGGATCTGCCTAGTATGTAGTGGACTCAGAAATAGTGTCGGGACCCTTGGTCAAAAGATGATTGCCTAGATATTGTCCAAGAGGCTCGCACAAGTAGGACACATCCTGCGCATGACATGGTGAGGCTTAAAATGCATTAAACAAAAATAAAAATAGAAACTAATGAATTATTAAACCTATCTAAAACTACGACATATAAAGCAAGTAAATAAAGGGTTAGAAAATGGGTTGCCTCCCATTAAGCGCTTATTTATAGTCATTAGCTTGACTTATTATGCGGTTGCCTTTACGGCACTCTGAATAATGCTTTGGAGGACCCCTTTGCTTGCACCTATTGACTTTGGCACTTTCGTTGGAAGTGGCTCAATTATGCATTTCCATTCGATTGTACCCATGACAAGTGCGGATCCAAACAAAATATTCACCTCTTCTACACCACTATCAACATCAAAATAAGAACCCAAATGAGTTAAGCACATGTTTAACACATCATCACAATTAATGTAAGCAAGACAATCATCATCTAATGCTTCTATCATGTCCACATCAGCAACATCCTCATTATCATGTGGTAGCCTGTTGACATTAAAAATATTCAGTTCTATTGTCATGTTGCCAAAGGATAGTTGCATAACTCCATTCCTGCAATTAATGATAGCATTAGATGTTGCGCGAAAAAAGGGCGACCAAAAATTACGAGGAATATGTTTTGTAGAGTCTCGTCTTGGTTGAGTATCAAGTACAACAAAATCAACGAGAAAATAAAACTTGTCAACTTTGTATCAAAACATCCTCTACAATTCCTCGGGGTACTTTCACGGATCTATCGACAAGTTGTAAAATCATAGATGTTGGTTTTAACTCGCCTAGTCCAAGTTGCATATACACAGAATAAGGAAGAAGATTAACACTAGCTCCTAAATCTAGCAAAGCTTTCTCAATTTTATGGTTTCCTAAGATGCATGAGATAGTAGGACAACCTTGGATCTTTAAATTTCGGAGGAGTGTTGCTTTGAATTATAGAGCTAACTTGTTCAGTTAAAAATGCCTTCTTGCGCATATGTAGTTGTCTCTTTGTTGTACATAGATCTTTCAAAAATTTAGCATAGGCAGGAACTTGCTTAATAGCATCAAGTAAAGGGATATTTATGCTTACCTGCTTGAAGATGTCCATCATGTCATTGATGGAATTACCTTGCTTTACCTTTGTGAGCCTCTGAGGATATGGGGCTTTTGGAATGTAAGATGGCTCATTGTCCTCTTTGGGAGCTTCTTGGATTGAATCATCAGTTGGAACAGTACCTGGAGAAAGTGGTTGAGAAGTGGTTTGCTTTGAGATGTCCACTTTGTTGTCAAACAGTTTTCCACGTCGCAAAGTCATGATTGATTTAGCCTCTTCATGTTGCACTCCTTTAGGATTAGGAAATGGCTGACTAGGAAACTTTCTTTTCTCAATGGTTGTTGCCAAGCTGTTGGGCCGATGAAGCAAGTTGTCCCATCGGTTTTCAAGATTGGAGATGGATTGTGCACGAGAGTTACGGGTGCGTACTTCATTCTTAAACTCGATGGTTGTGTGATTCGATGCTCTAATGCAGCTTGTGTAGCTTTTGTCAAGTTATGAATTGCTTCCTCCCATGGTTTTGGGCATGAAAAATTGTGATTGAATTGTTGAGTAGCTGCACTTTGGGGCTTGACTTTCTTGTGTTATCCTGTTGATACCCACTGTGACCAAGAGAAATTGGGGTGGTCCCTCCAACTGGGTTATAGGTGTTGGAGTAAGGATTGTAAGGAGATTTCCTCATCATGTTGAGGGCATTAGCGTGCTCGGCACATTACGGTTTCTCAGAGGACTATTGGTCATCAATGAGGTCAACTTGCGAGAAATGTCTTCTATCATGCACTTGACTTCTTTGATTTACGAGCTAGGTTCACTGCTGCGAATCTCATAGATACCCTTTTCTTTGGCTCGGTTCTAGAGGATCTGCTCCATTGTTGTGAATGTCGGCCGCTTTTGAAAGAAGGTCCAGATCTCGTAGCATTTTTAGACATAAGCTCTCCCCGCTTGTGGCCATCAACCATTCTTGAATATGTGGTAGCAATCCTCCAAAAGTATTGGCATAAATGCCATTTTTCATAGCCGTGGTGTGGACATTTCATGAGAAGCCCGTTGAATCTCTCCCAAGTTTCATAGAATGGCTCATCGTCTCTTTGCACAAACTACGAAATTTCCCTGCGAATAGCATTAGTTTTGTGAACAGGAAAAGTATTTGTTCAAAAATTTAGCAACCATTTGTTCCCAAGTAGTAATACTATTAGCGAGCAATGTATTAAACCAAGATTTAGATCTATCTTTCGGAGAAAAGGAAATAGACGAAGTTTAACATTATCGGGAGACACATTCTCATATTTAAATGTTTCACATACAGCATAGAAATCAGTCAAATGATTATAAGGTTCTTCACTATCTAACCCATAGAAAGATGGGAGATAGTTAAGCACACTCGGTTTAAGCTCAAAATTCCTAGCTGTGACCTGAGGGTATTGTATGCATGAGGTGCTCAGATTAGCCAATGGACTAAAATAGTCCCTGAAAGGTCTCTCCTCAATTTCATCACCCATAGCTACTATTGCTCTGGTGTCTTCAATTTTATCTAGATTAGTGGCTCGTTTTTGTTGGTGAAAAGTCCTTTCAATTTCATTATCTAGATGTTCTAGCTTAAGTTCTAGGGATCTACGACCAAGCATGCACAATGAAGATTTTTGATTTTTTTTTTTAAATAAAAAATAAAAAAATAAAAAATAAAAGCGAAAATAAAATAAATAAAATAAAATCCTAAATTATAACTAGTCAAGAATGAAATTAACTAAAATTAAATTAACCTTGAGACCTGAGTCCCGACACGCGCCAAAAACTTGATGTCAAATTTTAATTAACTCGCAAGTGTACGAATCTCTTGGAATATAGATAAGTAAAAGCGAGGTCGATCCCACGAGAGGCTGCTATGAGGAAGGTGTAATTTAATCCCAATTAAGCTGTTATTCTAGGCTAGTTGAATCGAAAAGAGTTTTGTTGAAATTATTTAATTTAAAGAATAACTAATTATGCGAAAATAATGAGATTGAATAATCAAGAAGTGTAAAACACCAAGGTTTCGGAATCCACCATTGTCTAACTTAGCAATCATCTAATCATTCATTAATTCCCAAAAGAAAACATACGACAACACGAAATCAATCTATTGTCGTCCCCTAAAGATTTATCAATTAAGTCCAAAAGAAGAAAATCAAATATAGGCTCCCCTTATGCTTCAAACATAAATTACTTAAGCATTTTTCATATCAAATTCCATTGAAAGAAGACAAAGAATCAAAGATTACCTAAGCATTCTATGTATCCCAATAAGAATAAAAGAAGATGAAAAATCAAAAGCAATTAATAGAACTTATTTAAGCATCAAGCATGGATTAATTAAACCAATATCTAACTATCAAAAATACATGATATTTAAGATGAAAGAAATTATATTTAATTAATCTAGTTAAGAACGAACCATGAACGTTAAAGCCCTAAAAAGGAATTAAACGAATAATGAAATAATTACTTAATTAAAACAATGTTTCATCGTCTACCTTGGCTAAAGAAAATTAGAAAAGCATAATTAAATTAAAAATACAAGAATTGATAGAACCCGGCATGGATTGAAGGAGAAGAAATCTTCAAAAACTCTTGATTGTCAGTCAGTTGTCTTCTCTTGTTTTCTTCCGTCTTCCCTTGATTCGGCTCCCAAAAATCCTCCACTGTTATGAGAATATATCTCATATTTATATTGCCTTCAATGTGCCACAAAATATCCCAAGAAGACTTAAAAATTCGTCCAAAACGTTTCCTAGTTGAATTGGGACTCAAAAAAGGAAAGAAAATAAAACGAAAAATCCGCGGGCAAAAATGGCGGGCGATCATCGAGCTATTCCCGGCGATCGCCCAGTACGCGGCTTTGGTCTCGCTTCACTGCTCCAGTCTTTGGTCGCTCGCCCGGCAAATCTGGGCGAGTGCCCAGCTTGTTATTTATGTTAATTTGCAATCCGGTCCTTTTTGTTTCAACAGTCACCACATTGGTCCTTCAACTTTTATAACATCAAATTTGGTCCTTAAACTTTACATTATCTCGGTTTGGTCCCTCAACTTTGGGTTGAGTGCAATTGAATCCTCGAACTTATGAGATATCTTCTAAATCATTGCTCTTTTGCCCAAACTTCTCCAATTGTTCACCAACAAGTCCAAAAGCTGAAATAAAACAATAATAAACTAGATTAAGTAGAAAAGCACTTATATGAGGCATAAATGATTAATTCAAAGGCCATAATAAGTGCATAAAACGCACTTATCAAAGAGCCAAAATATCAAGTTCCTTTTGTTCGGAATATGTTTATAAAGTTGGTTTTTACCAAATTTTGATCAAATATTATAGTAGGTCTCACAATCCGTTTTAAGAAGCATCAATAGTCGAACACGTTCTACTTCATGAGTAGATGTTTGTAATATATTTGGATGCTCAAAGCTATTCCTGGATGAACGAAAAATTAAAGTCAAAAGTGAAGTATTGGAAATGAACATAATTATATTGGAAGATGAAGAGACAAACTGTCTCACATTGAAAAAAGAATATATTTGTGACTTGTTTATATATTCCTAGTTCGAGACTTGAGTTTCGGCCTCAATGGGATCCACTAGTCTTTGAAAGAGAGAGGACCTTGATCTTATGGTCCAAAGTCCATGCACGCGTTATCAAGGTTGTAAAGAGTTGGACTATGGCTTGGGTTTGGGATGAGCTTATATATTCTTTTTGATGAAATAATATATTTATTTATTAGATTGGATCTTCCAGTTCAAATATGACATGACCTTTCATTGGAGCAGAAGAAATTTTCATCTTTTTCCGTCTTTCATATTCTGGTTTGTGAAGTGTTTCTATCACAAGAACTGATAGTTGTACCTTGTGAGACGATTGCTATTCAATCGTGTGCACCTGTGCGGGACAAATGGTCGAACTCTTGCTTTGATCTAATTTTTAATTTTCGTAAGCTTTTTTTTTTTCTTTTCTGTTCATTATGGTATGCAGTAGTAATATTTAAAGAATCTCAAATTTTGCCAACACTTTTTTCATTCTTAATTCAAGAATAACAAACAGGAAGAGAACAAGCAAGAGTGCCCCAAAAGGAGCATTATATGACGGAAAAGTAGAATAGACAATATTTTAGCTTTTTTTTTTATTGAATCTATTCACTATTGTCCAATTCGACTTAGTGAATATGCATACCGCTACTATATTAAGTCATCAAGGATGATAAAGCTTATTTCCGCACTTGCATTTCCACGCAAGGAGGTAATAGTTACCGTCACCGTGGTTGTCACGATTATGTGGTGTGTCTGAACCTTTGTTGTGATGGGATGTTATAACTAATGCAGCCATACAAGGCTTACAATTCAAGCACTTGTTCAAACACCTTGGAGGCCTTGAACCTATAATCATCTTTCTTGCTTCCACCTCATGAGTTCCTTGCTTCAAAACCTCTACCTGATCAACTGCCAACACTGGGCACACCATATAACATACAAGTTAGAATCTCTTTAAACATAAGACATTTTGTGACTGCTAATTAAATCGAGTTCTCATGTATTGCAATGTCGAAAAAGTTACTATAAAGAAATATAAATAGTCATAGGCCGGACCGCCGGATGGGGTGTTACTCGCACGTCCTACTGTCTCGTGAATGAATACTAGCTAGGTGTAATATAGGCATGTCGAAATTATCTTCGTTTGCACGTACAATTATCGTTGTCGTATATGACAAGATGATGATAAATGAAGCTTTAATTTGGGCAAAATGGAAGTGAAAAAAGAGAATTTGTACTATGAAGAAGAAAAAATGAAAAAAGATTATTAGTTAAAAATGGTTGTAAATCTTTCTTACCTGATATAGAAAGAAGACAAACGATGCATAAGATGATAAGTCCAACATTCAATGCAACTTTCAGCTTCCTAAAGTAGTTAATTGATGAACCCATAATCATCAAACTTTAATGGGAATACCTAACTTGTCTTGCAGAATAGAATCTGTATATATATAAAAGGAGAAGAAAACAGATGGCTATATATGAACCCTAGAAACTTGCATCTTGTCTTTTGTAGAGAAGAATTGCATATGCAGAGAAAAGTTTTTAAGTGTTCAGGAATCAGAATCGATATTAAAGTGGAAAAAAGCTGATGAGTTATCAGATACATGTTCAAAACTGAATTTTTTCTTTAAGATCATTTACCTTATTGCTGTACAAGTTAAAATTGTGTACGTGCAAGAGAACTGCAGGAACACATTAGGACACCATTAAAATCATTGTCATAACAGTCCTTGCAACAGGTTTATTGCAGGAGTTTTTAGGGTAAATTTGACCACACGGGTCTGGATTAAGAGGTCATTCTGCATTTGTAATCTGAAAACATTGTTAGTAACATAAATTTACTTGATTTTTTTAGCAATTTCCACTTGCATTCCTATGTGTTACTGGGAAAGTACGAGCAAAGTCGCATGTAGACTCAACCATTTGCGATACAATCCCAAGTTTGAAGAAGTGGTATAAGAGCTAACCTCCAAACATAGCCATGTAGACTCACAAGAGTGATACCGACTTGCAATGGAACGTAGGTGGTGCACTGGAGTTGGATTGCAATGTAAAAAATATTCGTGGATAACTCTCAAGGCGAAGAGTTAGGCCGTGTAGATTGTGTGATCCTTCCTTATTTGAAGAAGAACGGATTGGTTATCAATTTTGAGGGACCGGGATGATGTGGTAAGTACTTCATTAGAGTGTGAACAAAGTCCCATGTCGACTAAACGTGGGGTTGATAATTAGTATTATAAAGGCTAAGGCTAAACCAAGTTGCTTTGATAAATTCTTCTGTTGCTACCTCGTAAAAGAAGTGGCAAGTTGATGGATCATTACCTGATTTTTGAACTTCTATCATTTATTGACAGATATTTCCGTAAATCCATCAAGAAAAATTTGCAAATAAAATAATTAAAATGGTAATTAAATTATAATCAATTTGATATTCAAAATAATCATATTAAGAACATAGCTATAATTTTAAGCCTCAATTTAACCTCATCTCCAGAATCTCTCTTTGTAGCAAAGGAACAGTCCCTTTCAGACAAGCAATGTACTATGAAAAGTTTTTAGGACTGTTTTGTCCATGGTCTGTGCAATTGAATCTTTTGAGTAAATATATTCTGGGCTGGGAATCTGGTGAAGTTACATTTCAAGGAAATTTTGATGTGCAATTGGCAAATTACAGACTGGAAATTTTATTTAAAAAACGTGTTTGTGTGTGTGTGTGTGTGTGTGAAAACTGCATATAACTATAGTAGGCGGATAGTATCTTTCTAAAGTTGGCAATGACTCGGAGTCTGAGTATGGTAACGAATTATTAGGTGAAGTTGATGTTCAACTAAATGCAACCCAACTGCCTACGAGCATCATAGCAGTTGGAGTATGCATATCTAGATTCTAGATTAGAGGTGTTAAAATATGTCGCCTCCTAAAATACCTAGACGCCGTGCCAGGCAGACTTTTTATAAAAAACTAAGAACGGAAAACCACTGAGCAGAGCAATGGCCATAAGCTTGGCTTTGCCCAATACTGATCATCCCGACCCTTGAACTTTGTAGCTTGACGCGTCAAAACACTGGCCTGTGCACTAGGTTATGTCGTCTTGACATGGTCCAGTTCTAATCTAGATAGAAGCCTTCCCGGTTTTTTCAACCTACTCAAGTGCATTCCATTTCAAACTCTTAGAAATCTTAGCATGCTATTTCTCTAAATCTCTGTGTGTCATTCAAGATTGTGGCTGTCGTTGAGGTTCTTGTGCATAAGCAAATGTATCATGGAAAAAAAAGTTAAATACAAGTGCATGGATTTTTGTGAATCAAGATTAGCTTGCATACACCAAACAACTACAAAGTATCTTGTAAACCACACAAACTTTAACAGAGATGTTTCACTGCTTTTATTTTTTGGGGGTTGGGGGTGGAAATGACAACAAACCAACACCAGATATGACAACTTATACTGGATTCTCTGCAGAAGAGTTTTGAAAGAGATTGTTTCATCTAACTCATCTACAAATTTATAATGAGATATTAACTTCCTATCTCAAAATCTTTTTCAGTATAGTTCAATCCACCATGACAAACATCCCACGAGGTAACAAAATTGAAACTCTATAGCTACAAGATCTTGCATGCCATAAAAGTTACCATGACAACCTTTGGTACACCGTAGAGGACAATACCAGACTAAAACAAGATTTGAACTTTGCTTACGTAATCTTATCTAGTACTGTGCAATCAAGCAAGCCAAACATCCCAGAGAAGGTGCCATAAAAGTTAGCTTGACAACTTTTGGTGAGCATTACTCAACTATACCGGATGAAACTCTGACAAGATTTGAATTTTTTTTAATCCATAATCCTGTCCAATACTATGCAATCAAGCACGACACACATCCCATAAAAGTACATGTAGTTTTTCTGAGAAAAGAGAACTACTTTTTCATTAAAAGTATTCTGCCACTTACAAGAAAAGGGGAGGCTATTTATTCTACTTTATTTCAACTAATCTAATAAATACAGCAGTTGTCACCAACCTATTAAATGAAAAAACTGCAGTTACAATAATAAAGACTTTTGATCTTCTCTATGGAGAATACATGGAGAATACAAATCTATTATTCCAACACTCCTTCTCAAGCTGGTGCAAAGATATTGTGCATTCCAAGCTTGACAACAATATGGTGAAATGATTTACTTGGCAATCCCTTTTGTGAGTATATCTGCAAGTTGGTTGGAAGACGAAACGTAAGGAATGCAAATTTTTCCTCTTTCAAGTTTCTCTTTGATGAAATGCCTATCAACTTCCACATGCTTGGTCCGATCATGGTGTAGTGGATTATGTGCTATATTTATAGCAAATTTATTATCACAATACAATATCATTGGTTCTTTTACTTCTACCTTCAAATCTGAAAGGATTATTTTTAACCACATTAGTTCACATATCCCTTGAGCCATAGCTCTAAATTCTGCCTTTGCACTAGAGCGAGCAACCACATGTTGTTTCTTGCTTCTCCATGTAACTAAATTTCCTCCCAAGAAGGTACAATAACCTGTTCTATCGGTTATCGATCCAGCCCAATCAGCATCCGTGTAAGTTTCTACTTTCAACCCATTATTACTCTTCTCAAATAAAAGACCTTTTCCTGGTGTGCCTTTTAAGTATCTGATGATTCTATAGACAACATCAAGATGTGATCTAAGAGGAGCATGCATGGATTGACTTACAACGCTTACTGCATAGGCTATGTCTGGCCTTGTATGTGACAAATAAATCAATTTTCCAACCATTCTTTGATACATTCCCCGGTCAACCATCTCTTCATCCTTCTTTTCTCCTAACTTGTGGTTTGGATCTATAGGAGTATCGATGGACTTGCTGCCTAGCATACCTGTCTCTTGGAGAAGATCTTGGACATATTTTTGTTGTGAAATATATATTCCATGCTTGGACCGAGCGACTTCTATTCCAAGGAAATATCTTAAGTTGCCCAAGTCCTTGATCTCAAATTCTCTTGCTAAGTAGGCCTTGAGATCCATCATTTCTTGAATATCATCACCTGTGACAATAATGTCGTCGACATATACAATCAAAGCTATTATTTTACCATCTGAAGAATTTTTAATGAACAAAGTGTGATCACCTTGACTCTGGAAGTAACCCTTTTTTATCATTGACTTGGTAAATCTCCCAAACCAAGCTCAGGGTGACTGTTTAAGCCCATATAGAGATTTCATAAGCTTGCACACCTTGTCTTTCCATGGTTTTTTATCATATCGCGGAGGGATATCCATGTAAACTTCTTCCTCCAAATTTCCATGAAGAAATGCATTTTTCACATCAAATTGGTGTAATGGCCAATCTTTATTTGTTGCCAAGGAGAGGAGAATTCTGATTATATTCATTTTTGCCACCGGTGCAAATGTTTCATGATAGTCTATCCCATGTGTTTGAGTGTATCCCTTGGCTACAAGTCTTGCCTTATATCTGTCTAGAGTGCCATCCGCTTTATATTTAATTGTGAAAATCCATTTACAACCAACTGTTCTTTTTCTATATGGTAGATCAACAATTTCCCATGTCTTGTTTTTGTTTAACGCTCTTATCTCCTCATCCATAGCCTCTTTCCATGGTTTTGAATCCAAGGCTTCTTCGACTGATTTTGGAATCTGTTGAGAAATAATTTTGGCGAAAAATGTCCGATATTGAGGTGAAAAATTCTGTAATGATACAAAATTAGACATAGGATGCTGAGTACAAGTTCGAACTCCTTTTCTAAGAGCAACAGGTAAATCCAATTCAGAATTTTTATCAATATTTTTAGTACTGTTTCAAGGTCGACAACTGGAGCGAGTGAGGTGAGAATGGACTTTTTTCGCCTGGAGTATACATTGAAAGTTGGAGTCTTTGATCTCTCATCTATAGTTTCTTCATTTTTTGAAAGGTTGACTGATGTATCACTTTAAGGAACATCAGAAGGAACAGGAGATTGAGGATGAGTACTGGGAAGATCATTATTCTGCCTACCAACATCTATAGGACTAGTATTAAGATCATTGTCATTAACCACTTGATTATTTCCTACAATCTGCCCACCAACATCCATAGCTTCAACATCCCACCACTTATCTTCAATTGTCAACTTGTTGTTCTCCCCCTGAAGATAAATGTTATCAAAATAAGGTTGATCTTCCAAAAATGTGACATCCATGGAGACATATTTCTTCTTTGTTGGAGGGTGATAGCATTTGTATCCCTTTGTTGTTGAAGAGTACCCTAAAAACACACATTTTGTAGCTCTAGGATCTAATTTTCCTCGCAAATGTTGATGGATATGCACATATGCAGTGCAGCCAAAAACTTTTGGTGGTAAAGAGCCAATTCCTTGGAAATTTGGAAACATGGCAGTTAGCTTTTTAACTGGTTTTTGGAATTCCAAAACTCTTGTTGGCATTCTATTTATCAAATATGTTGCTTTCAAAATAGCTTCTCCCCAATAGTTTTTAGGCACCTTCATTTGGAACAATAAAGCACGAGCCACTTCTAATATATGTCGATTTTTTCTCTCCGCCAATCCATTTTGTTGTGGGGTGTCTACACATGATGAATGGTGCAAAATCCCTTCACTTTCCAAGTACCTCATCAATTGTTGGTTGAAGTATTCTTTACCATTATCAGATATGAGAGTGTGGATTTTAGCCCCAAATTGAGTGTAAACAAGTTTGTGAAATATGGGAAAAATAGCTGAAACTTCAGATTTAGATTTCATCAAGTAAACCCAAGTTGTTCTAGTGCACTCATCAATAAATGTAACAAACCAACGAGCTCCTGAAATATTATTCACACGAGAAGGGCCCCAAACATCGGAATGAATTAGACTAAATGGAGAAATAACTTGTGGCTCTTTTATTGGAAAACTAACTCGATGATGTTTAGCAAGAGTGCAAGACTACATAATGAAAATTACTAACATCGATAAAAAGCGAGAAATAACTTTCTCAACAACTCGAACTGGTGGGTGTCCAAGACGTTTGTGCGAAAAAAAAAAACTGATCGAATTGTTTTTAGGGATGAAACCAAACCTTGAGATCTCAAAGTACCATTCTTCCAATCAGCCTCCAAGTAGTAAAGTCCATTTCTCATCTCAGCATGCCCAATCGTCTTGCCAGTCACACAGTGCTTAAAATAGCAACCAGAAGAAGTGAACACAACATTGCAATTCAAATCTTTAGTAATTTTTCCAATAGACAGCAGGTTATAGGGCAAATTTGGAACATGAAGAACAGAATTTAATGGCAAATTTGGAGTGACTTTTACAGTTCCTTGACCAGCTATGGAAGAAAGAGACCCATTGCCACTTTTATTTTCTGTTTTCCTGAACATGGCAGATAACTTGAAAAATAGGTCGAGATGCTTGTCATATGGTCTGAAGCACCAGAATCTATAATCCAAGCATCCGGGTAATTAGTGGAACACAATAAGGCCTTGAAACCTGATTGAGCCATAGAACAAGATGTTGGCGGAATTTCTGTGAAATGACTCCGAAGCAATAAAGTAAGAAACCGAAAAATGGAAAGGATGAAAATAAACCGAGGCAAGAGTTGAACTCTTTGTCCTTAAGTCAATTTTGTCTCGCAAAGGTGCCTACGGTATAAGGCAAATGACTCTCAAGATACAATGGCTTCCGCTTGTGTTTGTAGCACTTCCAAACACAAGCACAACGAACCGGAAATCGATTTTGTACTCCAAAAGATGAAATGAAAAAGAAACCAGAATTTGGTTATGCACTAAATGCAATTACTTTGGTTCAAATGATGAAATATATGAGTGCTTATTGTTTGCATATAGTTTACGTATCAATCCTCTCGAAAAATGGACATCCACAGTTCTTTTACGTTGGATATCGGTTGAAAACGAAAAGGAATGAACCAAATCGTGCAACCCTTCAAAAGGACATGTCATTCACAGAAACCTATGCGATCGCATGGTTTTACCAAGCTGCGATCGCATGGTACAAAAATCGAGCATGAACTTGATCCATTTAACCATGCGATCGCAAGGCTTTGCCTCCTGCGATCACATGGAAGGACCCAAAACGTTACGCTTAAAATTTAGGCGATTGCGATCGCGGTGTACATACACATGCGATCGCATGGTCAAAATTACGACCCAAAATTGTCCTTTTCCGTAATTTCTCATTCATTCGATATTGGTTTCGAGATGCCAAATATACCTTTTAAACATACGAGATAAATCTGAATTTTTCTTTTCGAGGCGTTGCCCCGAGCCCCCGAACCTCTGCGACTGACCGGCAGGCGGTCGATCCCCGCTTCCCGGCGTCAGTGGTAGACTAATTTGCCTAAACAGATTGGGTCGGGTCTTGTATATTTGGCCAAGTTGACACAAAGTCACTTTCGTTGTTTTTAACACTTAGTTAATTTCTCGATATATTTAAACCAATTTCCAACACAAGAACCTGAAATTGGAGATGAACTAGCATTGTTGCCCTCTAGTTGATTTAACAATGTCTTGAGTCTTTCGATATCTGTTTTGCTTAAAACAGATGATTCTTGTTTCTCCTCCACAACTGAAGTTTGATGGGCCTGTCCTGGTTTAGTTAGTTGATTTTTTCCTCCCCCCCGGGTCCTCCAGTTCCTTTGTTGTTAAAAGAAGGTTTCCCATTAAGTTTCCAGCAAGTACTCCTGGTGTGTCTTGATTTTTGACAGAAATCACACCACTCCTGGTCTTTGTCCACTGATTTCTTTCCATCTCCTTTGTAGTTTCCAGTATTGTTGTGTGATTTTGAGACAGCAAGAGTTGAATTTTCATGAGTGGAATCACTTGTTCTACCAAGCATCACATTCTTTCGACCTTCTTCCGCACGAACGAAGGCAAATACTTCACTTAAAGATGGCAAAGGCTCTTTCCCAAGAATTTGACCGCACGCTTGATCATACTCTTGATTTAAACCTACAAGCAACTCAAAGATTCGTTCTCTTTCCAGCCTATCCTTGAGAGCTTTTGTATCTGCTGCAGACTCCATTTCAATATTATCATACAGATCTAATTCAAGCCATAAACCTTTGAGGTTATTGTAATATTCATAATGATGATCATTGCCTTGTTTAGTATTGATAATTTGGCGCTTTAGTTCATAAAGTTGGGCAGCAATGCCTACCTTAGAATAAGTTTGTGTAGCCGCATCCCATATTTCCTTGGCTGTAGTGAGAAGAAGATAAGTTTTTTGATTTACGGTTTCATTGAGTGTAGAAGCCATGACATAACCATTGAGTTTTCGACCTCCCATCTCTCATATTTAGGATCATCTTGTCTTTGGAATTTACATACCCAATACATATTTCATTTTTCCTTTGCTTTTCGAAACAATTTTGCGATGGGACCACTCCATGAAATTTAACCCATTGAGTTTTGAAGTGGTAATTTGAAGAGTAGGGTTATCATTATATATAGAAGCCTGGTATTGGTTTTGAGGATAGATGACTCAGCCATTCTATGTGAAACAGGTTTAAAAAGAACAGAGATAGTAACAGAAGGATTGGTTACACAAACAACAGTGTTTGCTGCAGTGAACAGAATGGCAATGAAGGCCGAAAAAAGGATTAGGTTAAGCTAACCTGATACCATGTAGTTTTTCTGAGAAAAGAGAACTACTTTTTCATTAAAAGTATTCTGCCACTTACAAGAAAAAGAGAGGCTATTTATTCTACTTTATTTCAACTAATCTAATAAATACAGCAGCTGTCACCAACCTATTAAATGAAAAAACTGCAGTTACAATAATAAAGACTTTTGGTCTTCTCTATGGAGAATACATAGAGAATACAAATCTATTATTCCAACAGTACAACATTGAAATTCTAATACTACCAGATTTCACATGCCATAAAAATTAGCATCATGTATTGTACGATGTACTAGACAATACATGTTAAGACTATGACCAGATTTGAACAAGTTTCTGTTCCTTAATCTTGCCTAGTACCCGCGCCAAAATTCCCATAAATGAAAAACATTGAAACTGTAAAGCTATAAAGTCTCACCCATGAAATTTAGCATGACAACATTTGTAGACTTTGACACGTTTTTAACTTTTTTTTATTCCATAATCTTGTCGAGTACTAATACAATCAAGCACAACAAACATCCCATAAAAGTTAGCATGATGACAATCAAATTCTAATTAAAGCTATAAGATCTCTGTAGTTACTGCATTAGATTCAGCTATTTGCACTTATTTTGTCTAAATATATGTATTTCCCTTAAGCTGGGATCATAGTAGCAAAAGCATGGTTCTATACTTAACCGAATTGGAATAGCAAGGTTACAGAGAGCACATGATTCTTCATTTTTCAGCATCTCAAGAACATAGAATAAAGCATGGGAAATATGAATCCAAGACTTGGCAAAATCCAGAATTTCAAGCACCTGAACGCTCACACGAACAAAGAAATCTACGAGTTCAAGATATCCTCATACCTGGCCGCATTCCTCTCCCATCCTTATGCTGGCCACATTCTATACCATATGTCTCTCTCGCACTCCCACTCCCACGCCCACGCCCATGCCCACGCCCACGCCCACGCCCACGCCCACAAAGCAGGGTCAACAAGAACTCATGCATTGAAATCATACCAAGATTATATCAAGTCCATCCTCCTATGCATGATATCAGTCCGTTTTCTTTTGGATATGCAGGTATTCATCTAAAAATGTAACGAATCTGTAATCATCAGCATGCAAGATGTTAACAAATGAAGTTCCTTCAAATATTTTATTCATAGACATTAAACCATACGGTTACATGTACTACATCACAAGAGGTTGCACGGGACAGTTCATGACTAGAGAACCTGCAAAACTAGGGCTTTGGAAGAAAAAACAACCCCTCTGGAGGAGATAAGGTTGTCATAGCAGATAAAGAAGTTGCTGCCATGGCCAACGCCCACAAAAGCAAGGTGACAAACCTAGAACTGCCAAAAGCAACCAAGAGAGGGAATTGACACTTTAGAAACAGACCCGAACTCCAGTTACTAAAACACAAGCATTCAGCAATGTTGATGACTTGGTAAAATTCAGAGTCGGGAGACCCAAAAAGAGAAGACAGCAGAAGCTAAAAACATAAAACTAGGACCACTTGAAAGAATCCAAAGATCCAGAACCCAAATCTTTGTTCTCGGCAAAGCATGACCATGAAGAAAAATGTCTCCAATGATAAGAAGACAAAATTCTTGAAACAGCTTTACAATGGAAAAAAAAGCTGCAAAAAAACTGAGTTACTGGCCACTCTTTGCTGGAAAAAGTCGACTGGTATACTGAACCTCGTGAAGACCCATGGTGATGGACCCAAAAACTACGCTCACTACTGCTATTACCACGATGTTTTACTTAACAAGTTGAGATTCCTTATCTACTCCTCGCCTGTGATCAGGATTCTTCAAATCGGATACTTAGTTTAGGCAAGTATATCGCAACTCCAAAGCTGCTCCACAAGTAAATCAACAGCGCCAAGGCTGATACCTTGACAATGCTGGATGTTCAAACCGACTAAGGTCTGACCCAAAATCCCCAAGGAAGCTAAGCTTTTGTCGGAGACCAATGAGCAACCCGAGAGGGAAAGTATCTGCAAAATGAGGTGCACTGCACCAGCCAAGGCTGCTATCCCGGAATCGGTTATTCCACAACTGGAGACATCTAGTTCACTCAGCAACAAGCAATCATCTGCAATTTCCACCAAGCTAGCATCAGTGATGTGTCTGCAGCCATCAAGATTCAGAAGCTCGAGAGTGCTCCCATGCATCTTAACAATGGCCAAAACCACGCTGTCCGTCAAATTCACACATCCGCTCAGATTTACCTTTGTAAAACCATCTTCAGAGTTCTGAACAAGAGGTAGAAGCCCCTCATCAGTTATTCCTTGAAGCCCCACAAGATTCAAATGTAACAGTTTGGGGCAAAGTCTTCCCACTATGGCCAAGCTAGCATTACCAAATCCGGGGCAGTTTCGGATGGTCAAATATCGCAACGAATTGCAAAGAGGCATACATGGAAATTCAAAATCTGTTTCCCTAATTCCCAAGCAGTTTTCCACGACAAGTGCCTTCAGTTTCCTACTATTTCCAAGAATACCAAAAAATCCAAACTGGGTAATCCTGTGGCATTCCTCTAATTGAAGACTTACAAGCGACCCTGCAGTTTTCGCAAAGGAAGCTAATCCTTTGTCTGATAGGAGTGGGCATTTTCGGAGGCAAGTCTGCTTTAGGTTTGGGCAACCTTTACCCATTGATTCAAGCCCCACATCGGACACTCCTCTGCAAGCGGTAACCGCAAAAGATTTCAGCTTCTGCAAACCTTGTCCATTACCCATGGCCCAGAATCCCCTCTCGTTCACATTTTGGAGGCCAGTGAGTGCAAGGTCAGTCACTTCATGTCCATAGTATCCAATCACAGCAAGAGACACATCACTGATATCGAGTGCCTGAAGCTTAACCTTTGTCAAGACACGACCAGCAGATGAAAACATATTTGCAATTCCTTGATCCCCAACAAGTCGGCAGTTTTTAACTGTGATGGACTTCAAGTTGGGGCAAAAACAACCCAAAGCTTGCAGGCTTTCATTCCCAATGTTCGAACAAGATTCTATTGTAACCGAGGTCAGATTAGGACAACTCTTTGCAATAGCAAGCAAACTTTTGTCAGTAATTGTTGAGCATCGACAAAGGTCGAGCTTCTCCAGCAGACGACACCCATTTGCGATCTCGATTAAGCCTTCATCATCAATTGATGATATGTTCCACAAAGAAAGAGCTCTTAAAGAAGGGCAACCACGAGCAATGGCCTTGAGGCCAAGGTTTGTCACTCCTCGAATGGAAATGGTTCCTCGAATGGAAAGCTTGCCCAATCCTCCACGGCTTCCTGTTCCAACAGCAATAGCAGCCAGTCTAACATCTGTAGCTTTTTTCCCTTCTAGGCATCTCGAAAGATATCCATTGGCCTCCGTCTCTTGATCTTCCTCCTCAACTTCAGCTTTAATTTCATTTGAATCAATGTATCCACCCTTCTGCTCCGACTCACTAGACGTATCTTCCTTCTTAGGATTCGATCTTTTCTCAGGCTCAACCGATTGAGTGATTTTGTCGGTGTATAGTTCATCCCTCCGGATGCAACTTAAAAGCATGAGCCAGCGCTTGGAGACACAGGCACAGGCACTCCTCTCTTGGCCCCCGGGAAGACGTCTGAACACCTCAAAGAGACATTCATCGGGAAGAACTTCAATGGATGACTTCTGCTTCTGCTCCCCGCAGATAACAAAAGGGGCACTGACACGAGATCTCTTTCGAGGAGGAAAATAAACATCCACATGATGACCAAGGGGCAAAAGAAGACTCGAATCCTTGGTATTTGGGAATCGGAAACCCCCAGCGGAAAAATCTTCAGTGCCTGAAATTCATGATGTGTAAAAGAATGTCAGCCAATGCACAACTATATAGCTCATAAATTTCAAATAAGATGAAGTATGATAGATTTATATCTAATGTTGAGCATGAAAAAGATATGCTACCTTCTAAGGTCAGCATAATTCAGTTATAGTTAATACAGGGCATACAAAGTATCCCTGTGTAGTTTATACAGGAATGGTAATATCTGAAAATATAACTTAATAAATTTGCTTCCCAAAGGAAAAGGTATATCCAGCTCAAGACATAAACTTGAAGCAAAATCCAGATATGATCCGTGCGTATATATACATATAATTTATACTACCTTAATCAAATACCTTTAGCAATTAGCATGTAAGTATACACAAATGCATATTCCAAGAAAATCGCAAGCCATAACGAAAACAAAGCAAGCGATGCGATAGACAAAATCTTCAAGCAAAACCACAAACGATTTGAGATCAGTAACCCAAGGGTTTGTGCATAGACATATATATACACATATGTACCCATATATAGTACGACGAAAATCATAAGATTTAACAAAAAAGCCACATAAATATATGAACTTTTAGGAAAAAACCCATAAAAGATTTGGGATTGTACCACTGTAACCAAAGACTTTAAGCATACATATTCTAACGAACATCATAGTATTTATAACAAAAAAGCCACATACATATAGGAACTTAAAAAAAATCCATTAATTTTTTTGAGATTATAGCACTTTAATCATAGAACTTCATGAATCTATACACAAACATACAGATGCAAATATTCCATGAAAATTACAGAATTCAACAAAATCAAAGGCACATGTATAGATAAATATCACATGACAATCCAAAATTTTTATGGATTTATTTGTACTTACATATGGCAAGAATATCGCAACATTTAATTAAAAAAACATAATATCAAAGACTTTAGACATGAAAACCAGCAAAACCAAAGAAAGATTCAGAATCATACCACGATAATCAAAGACTTTAGACATGGGACCAGTGTAGAAACCGCAGGGAGGTCAAATCTGAACCCAAAAAACACTCTTTTGAGAGCAAAGATTGTCAGATCAATCAAGAAAATCACTATCAACAGGCCTTCAAAGAGAACTGAATGCATCAGAGAAAAATAAAAGGCAAGAGATCATCTGGAAACCAGAGAAAAAAAGAAAGAAAGAAAGAAACAAGGAAATGAAAGTGTGGTGGGTGAAGGTTACTGTGTGTTTGTGTGAATGTATATGGAAGTGTGTATATACATATCTTTTGTTGTCAGGTGGGGTCTATTTTCCTTTGCATATTTTATTGAGAGGGGATACATGCAATGAACCAAAATTTGTGTTGTAATATTCAATGTTTCTAATCTGTGTTCAGAATTCAGATGTTCAGTCCAACTTTAGCTTTTAACAGAAGCCAAAACCAGGGCATGTACCAAAAAGTAAAGCCCACAAAAACAAACACTTTTTTGCGAGAATTTTCTTATTTGGTAAAGTTTTTTTTTTTTTTTTAAAAAAAAAGAGTTTTGGAGAATACATAAATAAAAATTATGGATATTACATGACGTGTTAATAAAAATAAAGTTTGATCAACTTATAAATTTAAAAAAGCTAACATAAACATGTATTTATAAAAATAGAACATATAAATTGCTTCAAGGGTTAGTATTTTGATTAGTCTTATTGAAATAGAAATTCTTTATGTATTTCCCATTTAGGCCATATCTATTATCTATTATCGTGAAAAAGAGAAAAATGACTTGTTTAAAGACGACCGTCTTTTTAGATCCACAATACACACACACACACACACACACACACACACACACTAATATAGAGTTGCTTTTTCTAAAAAAAAAAAAATTGGCCTTGAATATCATTTATATATATATGATCGCGGAATAATAGAAATGAATCATTAGAAGGCAATGTATCTTTAAATCTACTATCGATATATTAGTATGGGGTTGTTATTTTTTGAAGGTAATGTCTATTTAAATCTACCATCAATATACTAGTATAGGGTTTTCCCAGATCTATGATCGTGAAAATAGAAAAAGATTCGACTAGAGAAAATCTTTTCACATTTACAACCAATATGCTAATATTTATGGAGTTTGTTAAATAAATACATTTACATGTAATAGAAGTTGAAATTTTACCTAGAGTCGATCAAATAAATTTTTTAGCGTTGAATTTAGGGCATCTATTTTCAAAATGCACGTTAAATTTCATTTTCATCATCATTTTCAAAATGAAACATTTTGTTGCTTTGTAACAAGGCCTCGAACATTAGTCCCCAACTTGATATTTTATACTAATATTGACACCTCATGCACTCAAGGAGTTTGATAGGGTATTGCCCAATTAATAATCTAGCCTCATACATCACATCCGATACACCTTTCTAGCTTATTATGTAATTAATTAAAGTAATTAACAAATCCCAACTTGCTTTAGTCTAATGCAAATTAAGTTGAACAGATCCAATGTCACACTCGTAAGGCAATGACCATAATTTTCCGCAACTTAAGGTCAAGTGGGCAACCTTAATTTACCTAAATTATCAAGTTGATTAAGATACGCATCAAATGTTGTTATTAATTTCATACCAAAGATTTGATACATTGTACCTTATTTCTCTACAAATACTTCGTATTCTACAAGTTTTTTATACTATATATATATATATATATATATATACACACCATACACTCGCATGCATATATACATAATTTTTTCTACTATATCTATACACGTATATACAGGAGCGGAATAGGTCAATTTTTGAAGTGCAAATAATTTATTTTTTTTTGTAAGATTTAATTTCCCAAAAATACTCTTGCAGAAAATCCTTATAACTATTTTTACATTTTTGGTCATCCAATAAATTATGTATAATTAAAATAGGGTAAAATCAACTTGTGGCCACCGAACTTTAACTGAGTTTCTATTTAACTGTCGAACTTTAAAAGATATTTCAACGTCATCCAACTTTCAACTAAATTTCTTATATATCACCCATTACTCATTCGCTTGCAATACCTGACGGAAGATTCTACATGGCAAAAGTTTTTTCAATATAGCATAGTAAAAGTATTAAATATCTTTCAATCAACAAAAGTGCACTACCTAAACATGTCATTTTTTCAAAGAAATTGAAAACGCCTTCAGTTTCCTAACCAAATTCATGCCAATTAGGCTTGTTTGAATAATCGCTTTTTCTTGAGTGGGAAAGATTTAACATCATTACTACGCTCCGTATAAAGATCGTTTGCCACGTAGGATATTTTGTCAAGTATTGCAAGTGAATGGTTAACAGGTAATCGATGAGTAACTTAATTAAAAGTTGAGTGGGTGTTGAAATTTTTTTCAAATTCAGTGGCTAAATAGAAACCAAGTTATAGTTGGGTGGCCACCAATTGATTTTATCCAATTAAAATATATTGAAACTTGCCTATTTTTAGGGTCCAAACAACATGCAAACCGACTTCACGTGAATATGTTCATGTTCTTACAACTCTGTGTGTGTGTGTGTGTGTGTGTTTTTTTTTTTTTTTTTAAAGATTTCTGAAAATTTTCTGGCCAAACATTCTCTTATGTTGTTACAACTCACCCACTTTGCAACTTGCATGCAGGTTTTGTTTGCTTATTAATTTGGAAACTATTTTTTTTCATGAAAAATTTAACATTATATATATTCATTTTAGAGTGTGTTATTTGTTTAAAAGGTTAAGGTGTTATGAATAAATTTATTTACTTAATTTTTTTTTTCAACATGTTACCTTACGTGAACATTGAACGTGCAATCAACTTGGATTCGTTTAAAATTTTAAATTATCATAAAGGACTTTAAACATAAAGGTTCTTGAATGTGTTTGGTAGGGATGGTATTTCACCGGATATGAATTTCTGTAGGTGAGTTTAGACACGTCACGTTTACATTTGGACTTTTTGACGGCATTATTTCATCGATGGAATTTAGAACTTTAGAGATGGAGAACTTTATCGCTATTGACGTGTTTTCTGATAATGATTTGATAGCAGATTAATTAGGTAAAATTCCAATTTTTATTTTTTTTGTTTGGTAAAGAGAATAGATTTTCTTGCTTGGATGATTGGCTTGTTTAGGTATGTTATAGGTACGAAATATAGATATAAGATGAAAAAGAATACAAACATTGCATAATAAAAAATTAACTTAATAAGGAAATAGATTACATGCCCAAATGGCAATGTTTTAATAAAAAATGTTATAAATGAAGGTGTTTTCATAACAACATAAAGACATGTTTCAAAATATCACAAACAAATATTTCCAAAACTGCTTAAAACAAGATAACAAAGATTGTTTTGAAGCTCTATGTTCAACTTGGTGCCATTTTATGGAGGATTTTTCTGTGATCCTATTATGAAAATTTCAAAATAAGGAAAGAAATTAATATGATATTTGGATTAATTGTAATTATTGTTTGTTGTCTACTAATTGATTAAATAGATCTTACCTCTTGTTGTTCAATGTTTGCTAAGTGTTCAAATTGTCTTCTTTTGGACACCAAAATCTCTTGCTGATGGACTTTTAGTGTTGAGCTTTTGATCTCTCCTCTTAATCTTTTTTCATAAATAGAATACACTATAAGAAATGTTAGCTATAGCGGTGACATGTTGCGACGATAACAAAGTTGTCGCTATAAACATAACACTATAGCCACGACTAAATCTTGTCGTCGCTCACTATAATTAATTGTGTCGTTGCTATAGTGTTGGAAGATGGCGGACTATATTAGTGCTTTTTTTGCTACTTATAGCAACGATCGTTGTCGTTGATATAGGTCCCAGCTGATTGGCAGAAATTTTTAGCACGTTTTTTGTGCCGTGCAAGGATATAGTCACCAGAACTGTCGTCATTATAGGTCGATTAGCGCATTTTTATGATGTGCACCTTAAAAAAAATCGATTTCTTTTTCTTTCCCATTCTTTTATTAGGCACGTATGGCCAAGAACAAAGATAATCAGGCTAAAGAAAAATAGCTCAGTGTCCAAAGGTCGAAGAGTTATTCTACTTCATGATATGATAAGGTACGTGTTGAATAATAATTTTTTTTTTCAATTTTGAATGATTCATTATGGACATGATTATTATCTTTAGATTTATTATTTTTGTAGAGGAACTCTGAAACACAAGAGTGACATGAAGTTATAAACTCATTTTAGACCTTCCATTACTGAAAAACAGGCCAGTGTAGATGAACCCTCAAGCAGCGAGTGATTACATAAGTAAATATTAATGCACAACATTTTAGTTTTTACAAGCTTGTTTGGGATTTAAGTTTTATGAACTAATTTTTTTTTCTTTAATTTTAGGCTAAACTGGTTGAAGTGAAGGAGACACAGACACGACACGCTAGCTACAGCGGTGCAACAATGGACGAGCACGCTGTTGTGAAAGAGGTGCTAGAAGAGAATGAGATACATCTCCGGAGTTGGACGTATTGTGAATGGCACTTCCTGTTCTCAAGTATCCATTGCTGCACATGTGTCCCATCTACAACCATTTTTCCTGGATATACTACGGATTTAATGACTACTCCGCAAGCCAAATTCCCCAGGAATCCTGCTACCATAACAACTTGTGATGCCACATCAACTTGAGGAGGGAGAAGAAAACGAAGATTTAAGGGATCTTTAAGCTTTTTATATTTTTATTAGTTTAATTTTGTTCAGTGTCCAAATGTTAAATTATGTTAATTAATTAATTTTTAATATTATTTTTATTATCATGCAATTTTTTTTTTTAAAAAAAAAAAATATACCAGTAGCAATGACATGTCATTTATATAAATAAATCTAAGTAATAACTTGGTGTCGCTATAGAGA
Organism: Forsythia suspensa; assembly: GCA_023638005.1. Classification (NCBI taxonomy): domain Eukaryota; kingdom Viridiplantae; phylum Streptophyta; class Magnoliopsida; order Lamiales; family Oleaceae; genus Forsythia; species Forsythia suspensa. The sequence continues at coordinate 27,283,620 of CM042674.1, read as the reverse complement.
CATATACAGTGACAACTTAGTGTTGCTATATTGTCCAATAATGACAAAATACCACGACCTATACATCGATAACGATGTCGTCGCTAAAAGATGACATGGATATAGTGACGACATTATGTCGTCGCTATATACACTAACGTATAGCGGCGGTCTACAACGACGAGTGTGTCAATGCTCTAACGTTATAACAATGAGATTTTGATATATAACAACGACACATGTCGTCGCTATAGTCCTACTTTCTTGTAGTGATAGAGACCTCTACACTTTTGCGAATATTTATCCACTTTATGATTAGTTCTTTGTGAAAGTTATCCAAGTATACAACTTGATGTCTTTAGTAGTTAGTGCATGTCAATGTTGTTCTCCAGTTTGATTTACATAGAGTAATATGTCGAAATGAAGTGCATCAACAAACCTTTCCCATCTGTTTCTAAAGTGCAACACATCAGAACATTTGTGTCCGTTATAGTCCCAAATTGGTTGAATTTTAGTAGGATCTACTCATTTCTCTTTCAGCTTTCTGATACTGCCTTTGGACACTTGCATTGATGGCCATTGCATGGAAAATATACATGGATTCTATATTTGTGGTGGAACTGGTGGTGCATAGTGAGCCATTTCACTGTATAAAATCGAAGGAGAGTAAATGAATTTTAAGATTATAATATTTGAATTTAATAGTTTGAAAGGGATTAAGGCAATATAAGCACTGTTGTGCTGTGTAGTTAAGTGAACAAGCTTTTCTCAATCACCATTTTATATCAAAAAATTTGCAATAATTCATATATCTATACTAATCTAAAAGGGACTTAAAAGGAGAAATATTTTTTGGACAAATATGTCCTCATTAATATTTTATATTTTCTAAATTGTTCTTGAGTTAATATTATAATTGAACTCATAATTTAATATTTATAATCACATATAGTCCTTAGAAGTCGAAAATGTTAAATCTCTATTTATTATATTGAATTGCTGAATTTTGAAAATATTTTCTTTAAATTGTGATGACGAATTTGGTCAGTTACAAGATTAATAGTAATTGACATTCCACCAACAATTTATTCAGCTTATTTAAGGTCTAATTTGAAGTTTAAGGTTGTTTTATTTGAAGGTAATTATGTAGTTTGTGATGCCCATAAATGCTTCATTTGAAGATTTGTATTTGTGATTATGGTTTTTGTTAGTTAATGTAAATAATTATCTCTAATGCTTTTCTCTTTTCAAAAAAATAATAATTTGCATTGGACTATAAAGGTTACAGTGTATTTTTTTAATTATTGTGCATGCTCATGCATATTTGTATATTGTTTACATATCTAATTGACTTATGGGTTTCATATTTTCTAGATGAAAAAAAACTTTGTGGGCTAACTTCAATAATTGTTTAAATCCACTATTATTACGTATTTTATTTTTATTATTCTTTTTATGCTTTTGAATTGAATTGTTATCTATTTTGCTTAAACTAATTTGTCTTAACTATTTATGCTCCAACGTGAATAAGACGCTTAAATCGCGAGAATATTTAATGCGCAAATGGTCCCTAACGTTTACCATTAGTGCGCAAATGGTCCCTAACGTTGGCGCAAATGGTCCCTAACGTTTACCATTAGTGCGCAAATGGACCCTAACGTTTCATTTTTAGCGGAAAGGTCCCTAACCTATACATTTAGGTGCGCAATTGGTCCTTTTAAGTGCGCAAATGGTCCCTAGCACTGTTTTTTGTCTTTATTAGCAGGGGTAAAATTGTCAAGTCACATTTTTTTCAACCTTTCAATTGGTGCAAATGGTCCCTAATCTTAAGAAATTTGCAATTGGATTCCTAATCTTTAAAAAGTGAAAATGAGTCGATACTTTAATTTTTTTTTGTAAAAATTAAAAAAAAAACTAACAAATTGATAATATACTAAATTATTTTGAATATTTTATGAACTATTATAAAATAACCAAAATTGAAATTCATAATTATTAACAAATGTGCTAATTAAAATTATTTTATTATTATTAAGTAATCATATTATTTAAAATTCAAACTTTAATTTTACGTTACAACAAAGAAGAAAAATAAATTTGTCACAAATAAAAATTTTACTTATGCTCAACCCAACTCGATTTTATCTGATCTCATATTCTTGGGCCAATCCAATTCGATTTTGAGCTACTGAGGTTATTGGACCAGTCCTATTTTAAATTTTAATTAATTTTACATTCAAAAAAAAAAAAAAAAAGCAAAAAAAAAAAAAAGTTCCACCACCTACCCCTCCCCCCCCCAATCTGAAGGAGAAAGGGAGGATCTCCCCTCCCGCCGCCGTCGCCGGCATGACGGCGACCGGGAGGAGGAGAAATCCCTCCCTTTACGCTCACAAGCAACCGGAGAGGAGAAATCCCCGGTTTCGCCGTGAATAGGGGAGAAATCCTCCTATTTCACACGCAACGGGGATCTCTCCCCTGATTCGCGGCAGTTGCTTGAAAGAAGGGAAGGATTTCTCCCTCCGGCCGCCGGCCGGGAGGGAGAAATCTCCTCCCTTTACGCTCGTATTTTAGGTTTGGGGTGGGTGGGTGGAACCTTTTTTTTTTGCTTTATTTTTTTTTTGAATGTAAAAATTAATTAAAATTTAAAATAGGGCTGGTCCAATAACCTTGTAGCTCAAAATCGATTGATTGGCCCGAAGAATATGAGATCAGATAAAATCGAGTTGGGTTGAGCATAAGTAAAATTTTTATTTGTGACAAATTTATTTTTCTTCTTTGTTGTAACGATAAAATTAAAGTTTGAATTTTAAATAATATGATTACTTAATAATAATAAAATAATTTTAATTAGCACATTTGTTAATAATTATGAATTTCAATTTTGGTTATTTTATAATAGTTCATAAAATATTCAAAATAATTTAGTATATTATCAATTTGTTAGTTTTTTTTTTAATTTTAATAAAAAAATTAAAGTATCGGACTCATTTTCACTTTTTAAAGGTTAGGAATCCAATTGCAAATTTCTTAAGATTAGGGACCATTTGCACCAATTGAAAGGTTGAAAAAAAAAAAATGACTTGACAATTTTACCCCTCGCTAATAAAGACAAAAAAAAGCTATAGACCATTCATGCACTAAAAGGACCAATTGCGCACCTAAATGTATAGATTAGGACCTTTCCACCAAAAATGAAACGTTAGGGACCATTTGCGCACTAATGGTAAACGTTAGGGACCATTTGCGCCAATTTCCCTTAATGTAAATAATTATCTCTAATGCTTTTCTCTTTTCAAAAAAATAATAATTTGCATTGGACTATAAAGGTTACAGTGTATTTTTTTAATTATTGTGCATGCTCATGCATATTTGTATATTGTTTACATATCTAATTGACTTACGGTTTCATATTTTCTAGATGAAAAAAACTTTGTGGGCTAACTTCAATAATTGTTTAAATCCACTATTGTTACGTATTTTATTTTTATTATTCTTTTTTATGCTTTTGAATTGAATTGTTATCTATTTTGCTTAAACTAATTTGTCTTAACTATTTATGCTCCAACGTGAATAAGACGCTTAAATCGCGAGAATATTTAATTTTGGTAATATTACTTTATTTCTCCATTATAATTTAGATAAGTTCACATGAATACATCTGTGTACTGAATTGTGCAAATGAGAATGTTTAATTTGTTTTCTTTTATATACTGATTGATAAATCTACCCAACTTAAGGTGTTACGAGCCCAAATTGCATATGATGTTTTAGGTTAAAACCTCTTTATAATTGGAGAGTTATATTAAATTACAAAGATTTGTTATAGTCATTTGCCATCTCATAAAACAAGAAAATTAAATGGGTTTGAGTGCTCGATATATTTAAGAACTTATGTACACTATTTTTTATTCTTTTTGTTTGTGTTATTTAATTAACATTATTTGATTATATTACAGACTTTAAAAAATAAATGTTCAATACTGGCCACATAATTGTAGAAAGTACTTTGTTTGAATGCAACAACAAACATTATATTTTACCGTATTTTCTAATATCAGATTTTTGTATTTTAATGCAGTATTAAATTAAGTTATAATTATTTAAATATTTGAAAAACATATATCTCATAATACCATTATTAAATCACGTGCAACACACGTTTTACATACTAGTTGAGTATAAAATACACCTCCACCCCCCAAAAAAAGGCAAGCAAAAAGAGTTCGCATATAAAGGAGAGAGTCGTGCAAATCGTCGTACTATTTAATACTGAAAGAAATCATTGATTTTTTTATTGTAATCTATGTTGATACAATTGGTGCATTATTTATAACTTAAACAAGTACATACAAAAACGATCAAAATAGCAACTTACAAAAATGTAGATAAATGAAAAATTAGATTCGGTCGAGTCAAGAGTTGGATTTTTTCTACTTCAGATGAAATTGCCCCGCATAGGTGTTCACGATTTTTTGACACACATCTTCCAAAATACAACGATCACTTTTCGAAATAGTAGCACTATAAATTACGAGAACAACGAAGTAGACAATATTTTGTACTCTCTTTGAATGAAAACTGGATTTGGACTTTATGCAAAAATTATTTCTAGACTAAACTAATTTGTACAGAAAGAAAGTGCAGAGACATTCGTTTGAAAGTGAAATGAAGTAATTAATTTACAATCATACCTGGTCTATATATAATATTTAAACAACTAAGACACAGCTTCGTAGAATGACGTGTCTTGTTCGAAAGTACATGTCCAAAATAACATATATCTAAAATGAAAAAAATATAACTGGTCTATATATAGTATTTAAACAATTAAGACACAGCTTCGTAGAATGACATATCTTGTTCGAAAGTACATGTCCAAAATAACATATATCTAAAATGAAAAAATATGATTGTTTAGAAAAATGACGTGCCTAAAAAGATATGACTTTTCAGCCAACAGATTCTAGAATATTCTAATCTATTTTTTTTAACAATTTTTGTGTATTTAAGCAAATAACTTTGGGCCTTAATTTCTCATTCACATGAAATTGGTTTCGAACAATTAAATATACTACATTAATTTACTAGCGGAATAAAACACGTTTGACCTTACAATTCTCGTACTCGATTAACGAATCCCTCTTAAGTAATTGATCAAAGTTGGTCAAAACCAACATTATTAAATCAATTTCCAACAATCTCTTACTCTTCATGAAAACACTCTCAATATGGCAAAGGTTTGTAAAAAAAACAATCTTTTAGTTTTTCTTGTTGTGCTCTTTATTTTTCTATATTTTTATGTTTTAAAATCTCTAATCAAACACATAGTTATTAAACTCGGATAGGACCGGCCGGTTGGACCGGAAAACCGGCGACCCGGTGGTCCAATCGGTCCAGTTCTCTAAATTAGATCGCTAAGCAATTGAACCAGCTACGACCCGGAAAAATCGCCGGTTTTTTTAGTAAACCGGTGACCCGGCCGGATTGTTATATAATGAAAAATTTCAAATTTTTTTAGTCTTTTTTTTTTAGTCTTTTTTTTAGTCTATTTTTTTTCATTACAATAATTTATGTTATTTTTTACAATAATTAGTTGATGATACTAGTAGTCTCGTACTTATTTTGCTAAATAAATTCCTGATTGTGATGATTTAACAAAAATAGACTTATCGATTTAACATGAATTGACCCACCGGTTCAACCATTAGATCACCGGTTGAACTAGAAACCCGATGACCCATCTCCTTGTCCGGGTCGGGTCTGATAACTATGATCAAACAGATTATCCAAAATTATCAATGATTATGCTCAAATAGGAATTTTAAAGGGTTAAAGAATGAAGTAATGCAATTGGCAAGATAGATGTTAAATAATAAGTGATACAGGGGAAATTCAAAAAGGAAACTATTGAAATAAATTCGATTGTAAGAAGAAACACCTAATGCATATATATTCGAACTTAATGAACTAATACAAAATTCTCTTAATGAACTAATCAATTCTCAATTAGATGTCAAACAATCCAAAAAAAAAAAAAACCCTACAACATGATAATGACCTACTTTCTTTTATTTTCATAAAAAAAGAACCAAATAACATAGTCCACAGTCCACACAACTACAAACAAAAGTACCTTCTCTACAAGAACAGTGTGCCGGCCAACAAGAACCTTTTAGCACATGTTTGGACATGCTTTAAGGATTTAAAAAATAATTTCAACACTATCAAACATGCGCTTAGTATATGTTAAGGATTTGGCAGCTCAATTTTATGAGAATGGAAATAATAACAAAAATATGTCACTACAGTACTTTACTAAGACAACAATATGGATTATCTTAAATGTAAAGAAGATAGAATGGTTCAGTTGGTATGAATCATACATAATGACATTGAGAATTCACATCTAAATTAGGAATGACAAAATATCGTGTTTCGTCTTGCTTCGTCTCGAATGGGGCGGGATAGGGATCATAGTCTCCGCTCCGAATTCTCTTAATCTGTTCTAAATAATTTTTTATTATATTTTACTTTTTATATTTTAAAATTTAAATCATATTTAAAAAATAAAAATAATATTGAAAAATAATTAATTAATTAATTAAACGGGACGATAAATTAAAATATTTTAATTTCACCTCGATCTCTTGCCATTCCCTAACCTAAATTGATTAAATGACTTGATTTATAAATAAAAAAATAATGCTAGTTGTACACTCCACACTTACACCTTCATATTTGACACATAAGAAAGTGTAAGTGTGGGTGTACAACTAGCATGATGTCACAATGAATATTTTATTATATTTCAAATCAATCATGATCACAAGTATTAAAATATGTCGAGTCACTTAGGTCTAGGCCGCAAGTTGACCGCTCAAGCTATTCGGTATGTGAAAAGCACCTTATCCATTATGAGTTGTGTTGCGAGATCAATTCATCTCAGAGACCTCGATTATTCTGGACTTTATAGTAAAGGCTCACGAACTGCGGAGTAACTATCAAAGATTGAACCCTCGACCAAACATATATTAGTTAATCAAGAGAGAGCATTTTAGCTTCAAACTCAATTTAAATAAAAAATGTATACAATCGGGTGGATTTTTTTTTTTTTTTGGGGGCCACGACTACGACCGGACCACTTGGGAAAAGTTGTTTTTTTAAGTAAAAAAATTTCTTAATAACAACGGCTCGTCTGAAAATTTTTTTTTTTTCGATAGTAGTCGGGCTTAAAAATTCTGGATCCGCCACTGTATACAATTATTTTCCTTTAAATTCAAAAAATAAAAAATTGTAATGACCTTATCTATGGGCATGTATGTACTTGATATGAACTTGAAAATTGTATATTAAATTATTTGGATTTGCCATTCTTATGATGCCTGCAGATTCAAAGCACCAATTGGCCCACAACTCTCATAATAGATTATCATAGTGCAAGGGGGAAGAATTGAGGTGGCTAGAATGTAATTTTGAAAGGTTTGACACAAGAATAATCAAAATCAAAAGACAAGATTTCTCATTTGTAAACATTGCAATCATTCTTAGAAGGAAACTTTATTAAAAATAATAGTCTAATGTGCAAATTGAAATTTATTGCTCTTCTAGTCAATCATCTTTTTGGAATTTGTGGAGCGTACGCAAGATAATGGACATTGACACTCAAATTACATGTAAAATACGTTATTTTTATATAGGGTGTTTTTGATTGCACAAGTGGAAAAAAAAAAATGAATTCCAACTTCCATGAAAAATAAAAATCAACCCTCCTCCCACAGAATTCATTTTCCTTGTTTTTGAGGAAAACAAGGCCATTTTTACATGGAAACTATTGGCAATCAAACAGATAGACCTGAAAATTTTCACTTCCCATAGAAAATGTGTGCAATCAAACACACCCTTAGTTCCATCGATTAAGAGTCAATTTCATTGACTTGGAAGATTTTGAGTGTATAAATTGTTGCACTTGAAAAATATCAAATGCTATTTCATATACCCTATAATTATTTAGGTTTATTTAGTTGTTATAAATTTTTAAATGTAAATTAAACGAGGAAATTATATAAAATGTTCATTTGTAATATGTATTTTTTAAATATAGCAGGTTTTTATAACAACTTCAAAAATGATCATTTTGATAAAAAAAAAAAAATACTTTTAAAGCATTACCAAAATTCTCTGCATGTCATATTCATAGTCAAACGTAATTCAAAATCAAATCTACAATTGTACACTTAAAAATTGAAAGTGAAGTTTCTTCACCGCTTCGCGCCATTGCTAGTAAAAAGTGTTTTTCCTTTTTCTTACTTTACGGACAATTCAAATTGACATTTCAATTTAACTAAAAAAAAAAATTAGTAGGTAGCTTATCTTGGAAGTCAGAAAAGAAAAAGTTGTGCTTTTTGCACAAGGGTATAAATGAATTTTTGCATCTAAAAGTTGCAACATTTGCAAATATTATTAAAAATTTCTATTTTCAAAAATCACATTTTACATTTGTCTAGATTTATAAATTCCCCAAACTAAATACGAAGTGATGGAAAGAAATTCATGTATTCACCCATTATTGAGAATAATTAGCATAGTTTGTCGTTGTAAACATTAAAGAATCTTAAAATATTTTTTATTTTCTACTGGGATTGGTGTCCAAATACGATCATACTGTAATAGTTAAACATTTTAAATGTTATTAAATAAATAACATTTATTCATTTATGTTTTAAACAATTGTTGCATTTACATTGAGCATGCGATTAAGTACTTTCGATCGACAATACAAGTTGAGTGCTTACATAGAGAAGTTTATATAGATAATATTTGTACTTCGGTCGAGAATCGTTCGTCCTAAACTGGTGAGAAAATGTTGGTATTTTGTTAAAATAAAGTTCTACCAATTGGGGTATGAGGTCTGTCGTAATCGTGGCAAGTTGAACTCGTAAGTAGTGACTCTAATACATGTGAAAGTGTATGGATATTACCAGTGTACGTAGATTTTGATTCTATAGCATGAGCATACAAAAATTAAACTACATTCGACTGCTTTATGGATTGCCTTAATCTGTAATGGAATAGTGGTTACTATTCGTGAACTCAATGATCTTTGACGTGCCAATGAGTGAAATCAATTAATATAGTCAAAAATCTTGATACATTGAGAGCTGAAAGCAAGCGAAGCATAAAACCATATTCACATTTGGAATCCACCACCCAGTCCGTTGGGTAAATATCCGGTTAAGTAATTTCTTCTTGGCTCAGTATTTATCGGTGGCTAAATCAATTATGTGATTTATTCACAAAGAAACTGTTGGAGAAAATTCAAGCTTAAGTGAGAAAATAATTAGAAATTGTGAAACAGTCATTTTAGCCAGGCATTAATTATTCGATATCCAATGAAAATAAGACATGCATAGCAAGTCAAGACGATGAAATTATAGAGAATATAAATTGTTATATATTATATAATTCGAGGGTTTAGTATTGTATCTTTAGTGGAGTGAGGTTAGACTAATAATTGGACTGCACAACATAGAATACATTGATTGAATCTAATTATTGAAGTTTGAATTATATTGTCCCCTTTGATAGCTTTAGAAATAGTCCAGAATTTAATTATGCAAAAAATTAAAATTTAGGAATTGCAAAATTGACCAAGTAAAACTTGAGTTTAACAAAGGTCAAAATTTGGGTTGACCAGGACATGTACTTTTGACCAAGTCACAAAGGAAATTATATTTTGATTAAATTTTAAGTTCTCAAGTCTGGTTTTGATTCTATACCCAATACTGAAATCGATTCTATATATTTTATTAATTAATTTTTTTAAAATTTTAAATAATTAATAGTGTCTCTATTGCCAGTTGGTGACCGCCTAACCCATCAAATAATTTATCAATTTTTTAATTTTTTTAAAGATAAAAATTAACTACTACTTCAACCATTATTTTATCTTCCAAATAAAAATCAATTAATCTTTAGCGACATAAATTTGTATTGTAATTTGCATAATTATTTTTAAAAATTTAGCTATGAACCAAACCAAACTAGAATTATATGGTTCGGTTCCATAATTTCAGATAGAACAAATGGTTGTATTAAAAAATACCAATTGATTCTCGATTCGAGTTCAATTCTTTTTAAAATCGAAGCAAATGGAACCACGTACACCTCTACCTATTGGTCTTAGTTCAACTAGAACAAGATAAAAGAGTATTGTAATTATATATATAACCTAGATGCTCTATACTTGAGAACTATTCTATACTCATTAGTTTTATAAATACTATGATATATAAGAATTAAGACATTGGTTTCTAGGGTTCTAGATTTTGGATGCCCACACATTGGTGAGATCTGGACTATAGAGAATACTAAAGAAATAATGGTTGGAAGCGTTAGAGAGTTCATGGTTGGAAATCAAGAATTCAAGGTTCAAAGTCAAAGCTCAGATTCGAGAATCATCATCCAAGACTAATTATTGATTAGGTATTCCGCTTTAAACATCTATTTGATTAATTAGGAGAAATTACTATACATAGTAATCATCTAACAAATATTTAGTTCATAATTTATTAAATAATTTTTTATTTTTATCAATTTTCACAAACTAATTTCTAACATTTGCGATCTCCAAAATATGAATTTACGAAATACTTATCGAACTCATGGTGAAATATATAGATTTTAACCATTCAACTCAATGATTATATATTATAGTATCTCCAATGCACTTCGTCTATTGTAGTCTATGTGACAAGTAAAATGATGGACTTTCAGTCCATATGGCACAACGTATATTACATAGACGGTCAAATTATAAATTCGTCTCCAATAAGTTCCGTCTAAAATTAATATTACCGTTTATGTGCATTAAATTTTTTTAAAATAGCAGTTCTTCAATTTATATTTTTCATGTCTGACTTTTTTTTAAAAAATAAAATCTTTAGATTGATTTAAGTTTGCTGAATCACTCCGTCTAGAAGTCCGTCTAAGTTTAGACGAATTCTATTTTTGGTGTGCCTCCGTCTGGAAGTCCGTCTAAATTTAGACGGACTTCTCCGTCTTTTAGACAGAGTCTAGTTTTGGTGTGCCAAATCAGCTAAACATGGACTCGTCAATATGCATTGGAGAAAGTTTTATATAACTCCATCTATATATGTTTATGTGGCACGTCTAAAAAGTAATAGGCGGAGTGCATTGGAGATCCAATGCACTTCGTCTATTACAGTCTATGTGGCAAATAAAATAGATGGATTTCCAATCCATGTGGCACTACGTTCATATAATAGACGGTCAAATTAAAATTCATCTCCAATGCACTCCGTCTAAAATTAAATTTGTTGACTCACTCGTCTAGAAGTCCGTCTAAATATAGGCGGACTTCTAGAAACAGTGTCGACCCGCAGACTATACTTAGCCTCCAGACGACCTTGCGGCCGCGATTGCCCAACCGGCCGCACATTGTAAATATTACTTTCCGTTGTTATTTCCGTTAGTTTGTAATAGGTTATTTTCCGTTATGATTCTTGACTTTTGATGTCTACTCATGTAACTTAGGTTTTGTTACTTAAGCTATTATAGGGGTAGTTGGTATTGAAGTCTTGTCAAGCTTCTTGGTGTTGACCCCTGCACCATCAATTGTAATTCTTGCTTTTGTCAATCAATGATCAAGCTATTTTCAACGCATTCAAATCTTACATTGCTAAGCTTTCTTTAATTTGTTGGATCGATCGAGAAAAGCGCGGAAGGTAGTCGAGAGGAGTCGACTCTTTTGCGCATGGTGCCCCCATTTTGTGCTAGAAAGAAAGGCGCCCGTGAAAGTTGGTATCAAAGGCTGCGGCTCAAGACACACGAGTGAAAGCAATGGAACCGAATGCATCACACACCACCGAGGTGGTGGATCACAAAAGAGTACTAAGCGGCGCTTGGATGCGCTCGATGGGCAAAGTACTAGGTTATGTGACGTGTCGAGACCGCGAGGAAAAGGTCGAGGCAGTGAGAAGCGTATATCCATGAAGCGAACGTCCAGGTGGATGAGAGTCGGATGATGTGCGCAGCGATGACTGATGCTGTTGCAATGCTTCCCGATCTGCGGGAAGAAATGGAAGCCATGAGACTTCAGTTGCGAAAACTTCAACGTGTAGTTGGCAATGGGCAAGCCCTGCACAAGAGTATGCACCTAGGCTCGAAATTCGAACCGCGTACCTATGGTGGGGCGCTTGACGCCGAAAAAGTTGAGAACTTCTTGTTTGACATGGAACAATACTTTCTTCTTTTGCAATATATTGAAGGCGGGGCAAGAAGGGTGACGACGACTACCATGTATCTAGGGTGGAGATGCAAAACTATGGTGGCGAACAAAATATCTTGATATTCGAGGCCAGCAGGCCCGAGATAGACACATGGGAACTTCTTAAGGAAGCGATCGACACGGTTTTTCGAGAGAATGTGGAATATCGGGCCCGACGGGCACTCTGAGAACTGAAACATCTTGGTTCCATTCGGGACTATGTGAAAACCTTTTCGGGGCATATCTTTGGACATCCGAGACACATGTCGAAAAGGACAAGCTCTTCACTTTCATGGAAGGGCTGAAACCATGGGCGGGCGAGCTCCAAAGGCGGAAGGTGGGCGATGTGAGCACGGCTATGGGGCTGCCGAGTGCTTGATGGACTATCAATCGAGAACCCGAAAGGAGGCGGTGCGCAAGTTAATAGCCAATCCCGGGAGAGGAAATAGATCCTTCAAGCCCACATCAAACTCAAATGGGGAGAAACGCTATTCTCACCATAAAGCGGGCCATCGGGGTGGCTATCAAGGTAACCATCGGGGTAGCTATCGGGGTAACCATCGAGGCAACAAGCGGAACAAAGGAAAGGCTCGGGAGAGCAAATCTAAATACGGCCCCTAGAAAGGATGGATGTTTCTTATGCGGTGGGCCTCACGGGGTGAAGGATTGCCCGAAAACAATTTGTGAATGCATTGAGCCAAGCGACAAGTGGAGCATCGGGTTCGAGCAACATGTTCCGCAGGCTAGCGATCGTTGTGAAGCCGATTACGAAGATGATGAGGATGTCGTTGGGGCATTTTCACACCGATGCGACACAATATCGCACCGAGTGATTGAAAAGGCAATGTATCTCGAAAATAGTGGAAAAAGAAGCGCGAAACCTCGTGTTTGTAAAATTTAAAGGCTTGATGTACATTGATGTGAAGATCAATGGAAAACCAATCAAGGCCATGGTGAATCTGGAGCTACTCATAACTACCTTGCAAGTCCCAAGTAGGCGCCTCGGGCTTGTCTTTGGAGAAAGGTAGTGGAAAGGTCAAGGCAATCAACTCAGTTGCTCAACCGATTGCTGGAGTAGCCAAATCCGTGCTTATTAAAGTTGGTCCTTTTGAAGGGAGGACTAATTTGTCTGCAATTCAGATGGATGACTTCAAGCTGATTTTAGGGTTGGAGTTCCTTCGGGATACGAAGACGGCAGTGTTACCGTTTTCTGATTCTTTGATGATGATGGGGAGCAAGCCCTGTGTCATCCCCACGCTAGTTGGGAAAATGGGTGAGAAGAGCATCTCAGCCATGCAGTTCAGTAAGGGCTTCAAGCGAAATGAACGCCCGTTACATGTACTCTTCATCTGGAAGAGATTGAGGAAACAAGCGCCCTATCCCAAAACACATTAGAAGACTTTTACGAGAATTTGAGGATGTTATGCGGGAAGAATTGCCAAGGAGATTACCGCCAAGGAGGGTTATTGATCATGAAATCGAGCTTATTCGGGTGCGAAGCCTCCTGCCGGGCGCCCTATCGCATGGCTCAACTGAGCTAGAAGAGCTTAGGAAACAATTGGGTGAAATCTTTGGATAGTGGGATTATCGTGCATGCGAAATCACCATATGGAGCTCGAGTGCTATTTCGAGAAAAAAAGTCGACGGTTCTCTTCGGATGTCTTTGTGACTATCGTGCATTGAACAAAATTACGGTGAAAAATAGTTATCCAATTCCGCTAGTGGCGGTTAGCTTGACCGTTTGAGCGGGGCGATACTACACAAAAATTGATCTAAGGTCCTGGATCTTGCGGCAAGTGCGGATCAAAGAAGGAGATGAAGCGAAGACTACGGTGGTAACTAGATATGGGGCATTTGAATTCAAAGTTATGCCTTTTGGATTGACAAATGCTCCCGCAACCTTCTAGCGATGATGAATCGGTACTTCACGGGTTTTAGATGATTTCGTGGTGGTGTACTTGGATGACATCGTAATTTATAGCGAGACTACGGAGGAGCATGTTCGACATGTGAGAAAAGTTCTTATTCGACTACGGAGAATGAACTTTATCTTGAAACCATCAAAATGTTCATTTGCCCGGACCTCGATCGACTTTTTGGGCCACATTATTGAACAAGGAAAAGTCCGCATGGATAGTAAAAGGTTAAGGCTATCAAAGATTGGCAACCGCCAAGGCATGTACATGATGTCGTTCGTTCCTTGGGTTGGCCAACTACTATCGAAGATTTGTGAAAGGGTATTCGAAATCGCCTTGCTTCTAACCGAATTAACCAAGAAGGAGAAAGCTTGGGAGTGGTCGGCACCATGCCAAGCCGCCTTCAAAAATTGAAGGAGTCTATGTGGACGGATCCGGTTTGGCCTTACGGATATGGCTAAAGCTTTTGAAGTGCGAGACCGATGCTTGATTTTGCTCTAGGAGGAGTCCTTATGCAAGAAGGGCATCCGGTGGCATATGAGTCGAAAGTTTGAATAATGCGGGCCTTGTTACTCGGCGCATGAAAAGGAGTTATTGGCGGTGGTCCACTTTGCCTCGAGTGTCAGCGTCGTTATCTCGCTTGGGTCTCCTTTCATTGTGAAGGCAGACAATCTGCATGTGAGTCACTTCATGTCTCAACCGAAACTTTCAAGCAAGCGAGCTCGTTGGCAAGAACTTCTTTCGAGTTCAACTTTGTATTGGAGTATCGGTGGATCTAGCAATCATGTAGCGGATGCACTCGATCGGTGACTTAGCTTCTATCTGTTCAATGGCGGCTCTTTCAGGGAGCAATGTTACTACAACCACAAGGGACCAAATACGGGCACTTCTGGAGAAGGACCCTGCAACAATTTATTTGGTCGACCTCATCAAGAAGGAAAAACTCGGCGATTACGGTTGGATGAGGGCTTATTGAAAACGAAGAAACCGCCTCTATGTTCCAAAGGGTGGAGATTTGAGGAGATCCTTAATCAAAGAATGCCACGACACGCTTTGGGCCGGACATCAGGGAGAGGAACGCACTTCTGCTCTGTTGCAGAGGGCTTATTATTGGCCGCAAATGAGGGATGACATTGCGACTTATGTGAAAACTTGTTTGGTTTGTCAACAGGATAAGCGGATCATCGAAGAAGGCGGGCTTCTTGGAGCCCTTCCGTCCCAACTAGACCATTCGAGAGTGTATCGATGGACTACATTGTTAGCTTGCCAAAGGTTGGAGATCTTGGCACTATCATCGTCGTGGTGGACCGTTTATCAAAATATGTAACATTTATCGCAGCACCTAAGTATGTATCCGCTGAAGAGACCGCTCGCCTCTTCTTCAAGCACATTGTCAAATACTGGGGGTTGCCTAAAGATATAGTTAGTGATCGAGACCCTCGATTCACCGGCACATTTTGGACTGAGTTGTTCAAACTCCTTGGTTCAACTTTGAGCATGAGTTCTTGTTTTCACCCACAATCGGCGGACGAGACGGAGGCGGTTCAATTCTATCTTTGGAAGAATATCTTGACACTTTATCTCTACTTGGCGGAAAAAAGCGGGTGAAACTTTTGGATGCGGCTCAGATTTGCTTCAATGCCCAAAAGAGCTCTTCCACCAATAAGAGCCCTTTTGAGATTGTTACTGGCCAGCAACCGTTACTCCCTCATACTGTGGATATTGATCAAAGTACCAAGTCTCCTCAAGCAAAGGGCTTCTCTCAAGAGTGGAAACAAAATATCGAAATTGCTCGGAGTTATCTTGAGAAAGCACAGAAACGGTACAAAAAGGCTGCCGATCAGAAACGCCGTTTCCTGGAATTCAATGTGGGAGATCTGGTGATGGTGAAACTCCCTGACAAACGCCAGTATAAGGTAATAAGAGGGACGGATTCTCGATTAATGCCGAAATATATCGGGCCATTACCCATCATGAAGCGGATTGGAAGAGTAAACTTACGAAATTGAACTTCCTTCATGGTGCAAAACCACAATGTCCTTCATGTTAGTGCACTCAAACCATATTTTGCGAGATAAGGAGGATGCATCCGAGAAATAAGCCAAAGCGACCTACATTTGAAGTGAAGAAAAGCAGTAAAAGGATTGTTTGAAGCTATTATTGATCACCGAGGAGTTACTCGAGCTTCTAAGAAAGATCATCGAGAGTACTTGATTAAATGGAGCGGATGCGATGGCGAGGAGAATACTTGGGAAAGAGTTAAAGACCTTGGAGCCTTCAAACCTCTACTTGAAGAATATCTAGCAAAGATGGCACCGAGGGCGTCGCCAAATCAAATGGGGAGAATGTCGGGACCCGCGACTATACTTAGCCTCTGACAGACGACCTTGCGACACCTGATTGCCCAACTTCGGCCGCACATTGTAAATATTACTTTCCGTTGTTATTTCCGTTAGTTTGTAATAGGTTATTTTCCGTTATGATTCTTCGGCTTTTTGATGTCTACTCATGTAACTTAGGTTTTTGTTACTTAAGCTATTATAGGGGGTAGTTGGTATTCGAAGTCTTGTCAAGCTTACTGGTGTTGACCCCCTGCACCATCAATTGTAATTTTCTGCTTTCGTCAATCAATGATCAAGCTATTTTCAACGCATTCAAATCTTCTGTTGCTAAGCTTTCTTTAATTTGTTGGATCGATCGAGAAAAGGCGGAAGGTAGTCGAGAGGAGTCGACTACTGCCGCACGGTGCCCCTTTTGTGCTAGAAAGAAAGGCGCCCCGTGAAACGGAGTCTATATTTTAATGTGCCATATCAGATAGATGGAATCCTTGTCAGCATGCATTGGAGATGGTTTCTTAAAATTCCGTCTATATATGCTTATGTGGTACGTCTAAAAAGCAATAGACGGAGTGCATTGGAGATACTCTTAGAGCATCTTCAATGCATTCTGTCTATTGCAGTCTATGTGGCAGATAAATTAAACGAACTTCTAGTTTTGTGGCACTACATCTATAAAATAGACGGTCAAATTAAAATTGATCTCCAATACATTTCGTCTAAAACTAATATTACCGTTTATGTGGCATTAATTTTTTTATAAAATAAATAAAAAAAAGCCCACATAACAGTTGATATTTAAATTTGCTAACTCACTCCATCTAAATTTAGACGGACTTCTAAACAAAGTCTATTTTTGGTGTGCTACATCAGTTAGAAAGAGTTCTCATCAACATGTATTGGAGATGGTTTTTTAACTCTGTCTATATATGCTTATGTAGCACGTCTATTGCAGTCTATGTGGCAAGTAAAATAGACAGACTTCCAATCCATGTGGCACTACGTCTATAGAATAGACCGTCAAATTAAAATTCATCTCTAATGCACTCCGTCTAAAATTAAATTTGTTGACTCACTCCATCTAAATATAGACAGAGTCTATATTTTAATGTATCACATCAGATAGATGGAGTCCTTGTCAGCATGCATTGGAGATGATTTTTAAACCTCCGTCTATATATGCTTATGTGGCATGTCTAAAAAATAATAGACGGAGTGCATTGGAGATGTTCTTAGAGCATCTCCAATGTATTCTGTCTATTGCAGTCTACGTGGCAGATAAATTAAACGAACTTCTAGAACATGTGGCTCTACATCTATAAAATAGACGGTCAAATTAAAATTGATCTCCAATACATTTCGTCTAAAACTAACATTACCACTTATGTGGCATTAATTTTTTTATAAAATAAATAAAAAAAGCCCACACAACAGTTGAGATTTAAATTTGCTAACTCACTCCGTCTAGAAGTCCGTCTAAATTTAGACGGACTTCTAAACAAAGTCTATTTTTTGGTGTGCTACATCAGTTAGAAAGAGTTCTCATCAACATGCATTGGACATGATTTTTTATAACTCTGTCTATATATGCTTATGTAGTAGGTCTATTGCAGTCTATGTGGCTAGTAAAATAGATCCATGTGGCACTACGTCTATAGAATAGACGGTTAAATTAAAATTCATCTCCAATGTACTTCGTCTAAAATTAAATTTTATGACTCACTCCGTCTAGAAGTCCGTCTAAATATAGACAGACTTCTAGGCGGAGTCTATATTTTAATGTGTCACGTCAGATAGATAGAGTCCTTGTCAGCATGCATTGCAGATGGTTTTTTAAAACTCCGTCTATATATGCTTATGTGGCACGTCTAAAAAGCAATAGACGGAGTGCATTGGAGATACTCCTAGAGCATCTCCAATGCATTTTGTCTATTATAGTCTACGTGACAGATAATTAAACGAACTTCTAGTCCATGTGGCACTACATCTATAAAATAGATGGTCAAATTAAAATTGATCTCCAATACATTTCGTCTAAAGCTAATATTACCGCTTATGTGACATTAATTTTTTTATAAAATAAAAAAAAAAAACCCACACAACAGTTGAGACTTAAATTTGCTAAAAGTCCGTCTAAATTTAGACGAACTTCTAAACAAAGTCTATTTTTTAGTGTGCTACATCAGTTAGAAAGAGTTCTCATCAACATGCATTGGAGATGGTTTTTTTATAACTCTGTCTATATATGCTTATGTAGCACGTTTATTGCAGTCTATGTGGCAAGTAAAATAGACGGACTTCCACTCCATGTGGCACTACATCTATAGAATAGACGGTCAAATTAAAATTTATCTCCAATGCATTCCATCTAAAATTAAATTTGCTGACTCACTCCGTCTAGAAGTCCGTCTAAATATAAACGGACTTCTAGATAGAGTCTATATTTTAATGTATCACATCAGATAGATGGATTCCTTGTCAACATGCATTGGAGATGGTTTTTTATAACTCCGTCTATATATGCTTATGTGGCACGTCTAAAAAGCAACAGACAAAATGCATTGAAGATGCTCTTAGTTTCAAGATTTAATTTCCTTATTTGAAATTAAAACCAATTAATTTTAGATTTTATTCCTTGGGTAATTTAAATCATAGATTGATAGCACACTTAGGCAGTCGTGTATCTACAAGGGGCTGCAACAGTCTGGATTCGGCTCAAAGAGATCGCATATTTCATTAAAAAAATTTAAACTCTTTTTTTTTAAAATTTATTTTCAACCACATATTTTATAAGACCCGTAACTTTTATTAACTTTTCAACAACACGTTTTATCAATTTTTATATATAAAAAAAATCTCCTAAAAAACTACTTTTAAACTACATCAAATAGGCACTAATTTAATTGAAGATTGATACAAGAAAATTTCAGTCTAATTCTTCTTCAATTTTGCAAAAAATCACAACTCTGAGCTTCAATTAGAAAAGCAAATTCAATAGAGATTTCCATTAATTGTTTGAATTTTGTTTCGAATTATTGTGTAAGGGACTTATAGATTTAAGGATTTTTAAGGTTTTTGTTTATCAGTTAATGTTTATTCAGTAAGTAATTATAAATTTCAAAATTTTTCCAATTTTGTTTTGCATTATTCAATAGCATGTAGAATTTGAGGTTGAACATTGAGGGATATGCAGTTTTGAGCTTATTTTGAGATTCTTTGGTTATGAATTTTAATTGTTAGCTTAGTTTAAGATTCTTCTCCTATTTGTTCTGCATTAGAAAAGTGATATATTGTGTGACTTTTTAACTAAAAAGTCACACACTGTATAATATGACTATTTCTCATACAAAATCTTTGGATAAATTTACGATGTGGTTATAAGAACCTTGATCTCACTTTTTTTTAGGATGTTAATTGAAGTTAAAGAGCATTTTTGGTAGAGATTTTTTTTTTTTCAACCACATATTTAACGAGAACCATAATTTTTATTAACTTTTTAACTACACATTTCATCAACTTTTTATCAAATTTCTTAAAAAACGATTTTTAAACTCCACCAAACAAACACTAATAAAGTGATTTTTTGGGTTAATTTTTTTTGAAACAAAAAAGCAAGTGCAACATTGCACCAGATCTGCTACTATTCATTCATCGCTTATGGTTTATTAGGTATGATGCACCAGAGGGAGTACTAGTATGCAGTGTAGTAGTTCTTGTACTGCATTGATTATGGACTTATTAGAAGTTTGCTGCTTTCTAATAATAGGCTTTATTTTGAGACTACTAGATAATGATTTTGCAAGGGTATTTTAAATGTTATATCAGTGAGATCTTACTCTTTGAAAATAGAAATCTTAATCCGTCAAAGGGTATCATAATATATTAACTTAAGATATCATATTTTATCATTCACTACAATCTAAAGGTAATTACACAAATTTGTTCGTATAAAAAATGACATACTTATACACTTTTTAATTAAAATATCACACATTCCGTGAACTTAATTTTGTAATAGAACATTTTTGCTTACGCTTATGACGATTTTATAAAAACCTTTTAACTGATATTTAGATTTCACTCTTTATTTTTTTCGTGGGATATGAATTAATGTTGTGCGTTTGAAAGCGACATGTTGTGTCACTTTTTAATTAAAATGTTACATAGTGTGTAATATGGCTGTATTTTTTTGTAGATATTGATAAAAATCAGTATCTTTATTTATTACGGGGATATATTGGAACAAGATAACAAATATATAAATATTAAAATAACTGGAATTGTTGTCCCGGTAGAATACACATACAACGAACTTGATGGCATGATATTTTCAGAGATAAGAATTTTTTGTTAGTTTAATTTTTTGTTATGTTAATAAGAATTAAGATTCTGCATCAAAAAATGACATACTTTATCATTTTTTAATTAAAAAATTGCATACTGTAATTTGAGTTTTCAACTGAACTTATTTTGCTAATGTTACAATGTGATTATAAAAAATTCTTAAACTAATATTTAGCTATGAGTTTTATTTTTTGTTGTGTTAGATGTGAAATAATTTTCTATATTAGAAAATAACATGATGTGTCATTTTTTAATAAAGAATGTGTACCCCATATAATTTGGTTATTTTTCAACAAAACAATCATTTATTTGTGCCAATTGTTTCGCCTGATTGACTCAACTTTTCTTCTTGACCTCAGCCTCTCACCACATTTTGTTTTTCATAAGTAACGTCGTTTGAATGAATACACCTTATCAGTCTAACTTTCTCAAAATTCCCACCATAAGCTCTTGACTAAGTTTACAATATAGTTAGAAGAACTTTTTAAATTAATATTTAGTTCTTATTTTTACTTTTTGTTGTATTGTATGTTAATTAAAGTTCTACATTATAGAATGACGTGTTGTGAACTTTTTAATTAAAAGGTCAATTAAGTTTACTTCTTAAAAGGTTAAATAATATTAGAGGTCCCAAACCTTTGACTTTTGTGACGATGGGGTTCCAAATCTTTTATGTCTAGCAATCGGGATCTTAATGTCAATTTGTGACAGAAAACGTTAGTTTGACTATTAAATGGTTAAATTTTTATTGAAATGACTGTTATATTCTTATTTTAATTTAGGATAAATAGCACTGAGAGTTAGGACTTTTAAAATTTGTGATAATAAAGTCTTCAAATCTTTGATTTCTAGCACCCGGTATTTCAAACATATCAAACGTCTGTGCCCGAGGACCCATATTTAATGTTGAATTACATAAAATAAAATAAAAATGAAGAAACAAAAGCAAAAGAAAAAACGAAAAAAAAATAATCATCTTTCTCAATTCTAAGCTACCCACCACAACCATAGCAGCAGCAATATGTCATTATAATTGGTTATTATTTCTAAATTATTAGATGAAACTATATGGTTTGAAGGGGGTGGAAGTGATTATTATTTTTTCTTTTGTTTTTTTTTCTGTTCTTTTCTTTTCTTCTTAATAGTTAAACTATGTTTTTCGTCCACTGACGTGTTTCCGTCACTAAGTTTAAAAGTTAGGGACTCCTAGTGCTATTTATTTTACCCTAAAGAAAAATAATGATAGAACTGTCATTTCAATTAAAGTGTGACTATTTAACGGTCAAACTAATATTTTCTGTCACAAAGGACATCAAACGCAAACGTTTGAAAAGTTTGGGATCTGGGTGTTAGAAATCAAAAGTTCGGAACCTCCAGTGCTATTCACCCCTTCTTAAAAAGTCACATATTGTGTCACTTATTCAGTAAAAGTTACATACAATGTCACTTTTTTAGTAAAAAATCACATGCCGTATTTTCAAACTAACTAAAATTTTAAATGTATTTTTCAATTTTTTAATAAAATGTCTATACTAGGCCTAATTTTCACTATATTTATAGCACACTTAGGCAGTTGTTTCAAACAATCTAAGAAGGCTAGAAAGTTCGGATACATGCATGTCTATGTCTGTGTTTTGTACTGGGTTTTGTTGGAACTGTATAAGAATGAGTAGTGTGTCTATGAATTGTGTGGATAATAAGTGAGAATTAGGTTTTGAACCCCACGAAATGAATAAATAAAAAATATGCTTGATTTTTAACTATTTTAAATTATAATTAAGCATTAAAACAAGCACTTAAAAAGGGGTTTCCCATTAGGGTTGAAATTCCTTTTTGATACCATTAAAAATGTTCATAGTTATTTTAAAATGTATATGTTTTTATTTGATGAAAATAAACTTGTTGCCATGTACTTCAAATATAAACATAATATTTTTTGTTCGCATTCTTGAATTCCACAAGATTGTTGGCAACCCACCATCCGATCATCTCAATTGTAGAATTTACCATCTACAATTTGAATCCTACCATAGGGTCCTAGCAATCATTCCGACGAACGAAACTCTTTTTATCCAACTCTATCACATACTTTTCACATACTGCCGTGTCCATATCCAAACTTTACCCATACAATGGCTTTGCCAACCAAGATTTAGATGAGATGGCTCGTCAAGAAGCTAAACGCATGATCATTCAAGAGATGGATGTGATGACCCAACAACGGGACAACTTAGCATCAATCACATGTCATCCAGTCACTGCTCATCCAAACACCACTCATTCAGTCAACGTTCTTCGCTCATCCTCAAGTCACTATCCATCCTCCACCAGTTGCTCTACCAACTGCTATGGTTGCACAAATAGAGTAGCTTATTGCATTGACAAAGAAGAATGCCTAGAAGCGGATAATGTTGCAATGCGTGCGAAAACTCAAGAACTTCATGAAAAAATGACTCTTTGGTGGCAAACCCAACCGGTACATCTGCTACACATCTATCACACTTAGAACTCAAATAAGATCTATGCAACCTCTTGACCATAGCGGGTCTAGACAGTCATATAGAATATTCGAGGCACAAAATCGTATTTTAGAACGATTGGAAGAAGCACAACCTGTCACAATGACCATTTGCGAACTTAAACATATACCTCTTTGTTAAAAACAAAAGGTTAGAGTTTCTCTATGCAAGATAGACATATGTTAAGGACTATTTGCACCAATTTTCCTATATTGTGGGTACTATGTGCATATGTATGTAGGAGATATTGTAGGCCTCGTTACTTTGAGTGAAAATTAGGTACTCCACCTACTTTTTTATCAAAATTTCAAAATTACTAGATGTATATATTTTTTTTCAATATTACTAGATATTCATTTTTTATACTGTACAACTTTAAATAATATATTATATTTATTTTAATTATGGTCATTATCACTTTGTAACTGGATTTGCTAATTATTAGAGATTTAAATAAGTCAATCACTAAATTTAAGCATAAAGTAATGCAGATTACTGTTTTGCCCTCATTACTTTATCAATAAACGTGAATCAAATTTTCTGATCTCTGGAAACTTCTCACATGGAGAAACCCTTTTTTACCATTCATTTAGAAATCTACCCAGAATCAAATCTTAGAAATCGCCAAATCCCGTCATTTAAAACCCACATTCAACAAAGTAAGTGAATACAATCCCTTTAAATTTGATTTCGAATCAATTATTCATTGTTTTCTTCATTTAATTCTCACATTGGGATTTTTTTTAACATTGTTTTTGAATACCCATATTTTGTAGAGTGGCATCATCACGCAGTGCTTCGAAATCAAAGCGTAAATGTAGAAAAAGAAATAACACCTCGACCGCAAAGAGAAATCGGCGACACAATAAAGCTAGAACTAAACCGGTCAAAGATAAGCACAATATTCCGGTACCAGAAGGAGAAAATGTAAGTTTCTGTAATGTTATACTTTGTCAATCATTGCATGCAACCGATTATGTTAAAAAAAATTATATATTTTATTAAAAAAAATTGATCAAACTATGTCTTTTTATATTTGTGAGTTGAGCATTGATAAATTTGGAAAATAATTTCAATTTTATTATATACTATACTTTGCAATGTATTTGATTATTCACAAGTCACAAATACTAATTTTTGTTTCTTTAGGATTGAGAATATCTTATTCATCCGGACATGTGGTCTCTCGAAAAAGTGAACGCATTTTCAAAGCCTAATACATTCAGCTCACTGGTGGGAAGGTTGTCTAGTGTGCGGAAGAAACTCTTTTCGGACACGTGTTTCGGACACTTTCTGGAGGCTAAGGATATTGCAATAAATTACCAACTAATACACCAGGTGCTTCTCAGTGAAGTAAAGTAGCCTAAATCTGATGAGATGTGGTTCAACCTTGGTGGAAGTCTTGTAAGATTCAATATAGAGGACTTATGCTTGATATCTGGGCTGCGTTGCTTTGGGGAAGAGCAATGACTGAAATCTGATGCATGTTAATGCAGAATTAAACATGAACTCCTCAGTAAATTTAGCAACATTTCGACAGCAGAAATATCTGATTTTTTTCTGAAAAATTATCAACTGAGTGACAGTGATGTCGTAAAACTTGGGTGCCTTGTTTTGTTGACGAATTTGATGTTCACAACAGCATACAAGAGGTCTGTTAAGGATTCACTTATAGTGTTAGTTGACTCAGATGAGATGAATGCATATGCATGGGGAAAAGAGTTGTGTAAATTAACCCTGTCATCTCTAAATTTCAGTCTTAGGAATAAGTCTTTAATAGTAGAGGGGGACGGTAGACCATACATCGCGTATAGGATCAGTGGATTTGTGATTGCATTTCAAGTATGGATATATGAGATTCTACCGATACTGGATGGAAAAGTATGCACCCATATTGGTTCACGCAGCCCACGAATTCTGAACTGGACATCAAATGTATATGGGAACCACTCATCCAAGTTGAATATAGGTAAATATATATTCAGTTGTCCTGGTGTAAGTGTTTTTGAACATTTTTGTATTTTTAGTTCTCAGTCTCAGTGTAGTCATAAGTTCACTGATCTAACATTTGTTACTTATCTTGTCCCATAATTTTTACTATTTTTTATTTCTTCCGTAGTTATAAGCAACTCCAATTAGGGCTACTACTCACGAGAAACAACAGCTGTTTACATCTGGATTTTATTCTGGAATTGCTGATTAACTTGTAGAGGACAGTGAAGATGATTTCATGTATCCAATGTTACATCGATCTATGCGTGGTAAAAACAATCAATCGCCTATTGCATCAACCAGTAACCCTGTTCAGAGGGTAGATAACTCGACAAAGGTAAATGCAATTTCAATTATTTCATCTTTGTTAATTTAGTCTGTAACATTCCAACGTGGCTGATTTGTCTTCCATCGTCATGTTGTATTAGTCGAATGGGACCATCCTTAGAAATCAAACAAATCATGTTACTGTTTCCTCTTCAAACATTGTACCAATCAACGAAGTAGTTGACTTGTCAACTTGCAAACCATCCAATCATGTTGTGGTATGTACTTCAAGCGTGTCCAAACAAGCACACATCCCAGTGGAGCACATTGTCCATTCGAGGGAATCAAAAGAAAAAGACAAACTAGTTGACGATACTTTGAAGATTAAGGTATATATGCTGGTGGTCTGATTTCAATGTTAATCTGCTATGTGGTCTATTTATTTACTACATGACACATTTTCAGAAATCCCAGGAACGGTGTAACTCGAACGACGTTCTCAAAAGATGTTTCAGTGAGATACATAGAAAGCACGAAGTACTAGTGGCAGAGCATTTCTGACTCAAATTCCATTTTCAATATTTGTGCAATGAGTTTGCGAAATCCATAGCAGACGATTTGAATGAAGTAAATAGACTTTGCGCAGCCAAACAGTCTCCGCATTTCAAAATGGCTAGCTCTCATAAGAAGTCTTACGCTGCAAACATGAAGGTTCATACGAGTACTTTTATCGCATATTAATCATTTCTATTTTTATTTTGCACACACGCCTATTGACATTGGATTTCTGGTCCAGGTAGCTTCAATGAATACTGATAGTCAACATCCAGGATCATCTTTGAAAGGCAGGAGGATGAGACCATGTGAGACAAAAACAATTGATGAGGCTGAATGTCCCAGCTTTGATCTAGGGATAGATTCACAATCTCACGTTCCTTACATTGAACTAGACGATGAGATACTACGAACACAAGACGACATTATGATAATTGACGACACTTACTGTTGCTAGAAAGATCCCCGAGTCTCATCAAACAGACGACAGAGTTGAGAGTAGTAAGAAAGTGAAGTATACTAGTCCCGTTGTGGAATGCAGTGATGCTGGACGCAATCTCTCTATTTCAAAGTCATCCTCAGAATTGTTGGATGATGATCTGGTGTTTACTGAAGAGGACTTGAGAAACATGGACGAGTCGGTTGAAAAACACGATGTGGGTAGTCACAAAGTAACTTCTCAGGTCACCATTACACGGAGTCCCAAAGTCTGATTTTTTCTTTTGAGTTCGTCTTGATTATATTTTCATACTAAGATTATAATATCTTTATTTATACTGCATGCTCTTACACCGATCTCATTTGTGATGGATGATAGTAATACACCTGAACTTAATAAAATAATAAAAAGACCGGTAGCATGCATTCAATCACCATTTGTCCAGAGTTTCCAGTCACAGCCGGGTTGTCCATCTATTGATTTGCCTCCGTTGTTCGAATATAAGATGTTCCTCGATCCTCCTCATTCATCTCATATCCGAACCTTCGACAAGTGGTATCACATAGGATTGCGTCGTGGCAACAAGTAATTATTTTACTTATTTTAACATGGTTTAATATTCTAATTTTGAAGATTGTTGACATTTTCCGATTTGAACATCCAAAATTAGGTTGCAGAAATATCGTAAGGATCAACTTGAGATTCGACCAACAATGGAACTTGGACCTATCAAGATTCAATCCAAGATGTGGTGGTTTACCTTAAATCAAGCCGCGACTCCACTAAATACCATGGTAATTATGATTGTCTCCTATTACCATTAACCATTTTCAATTAAAAAAACTTAATCAACAGCTGTACGTTTCTATTTGTGGTAGCACATCGACGCAATGTTCTACTACCTGAGATTGAACATGAAAGTGAATAGTTCAAGTGGGTTGAGTGCTATATCTACTGATTGCTAGTTTGACTTCATGGTCCGTAGCATATACGATAAATCGAAGAAATTCATCAATGCAATCGATAAACAAAAAGCTTTGATTTCGTATCTTACCGATGACAGGATTCCATTCAATTCTAACTGGAGAGATGTTGAACACGTGTTGATACCAATTTTTATGGACAAGAAAGCACACTAGATATTAGGCAACCTTGATATAGCTAACTGGCATATGGATGTATAAAACTCTTCATTCAAGACAATTAGAGACGATTCTGTATTGGACGCGGTTGAGCCATTGCGGAATGTTATTCCAAAATTCCTTCGCAGCTCAAATGTTCTAAAGTTTGAACCACCCGTAGTCCCAATGTACTACAGATTATGCAAAGACATTCCTCATGAAACAAATGGGTTAGTATATTCGTTAAAGTAGTTAATATTTTTTAACTATATCTGAAGAGATGTGGTTTATATCAGCTTGTTTGTTTAAAAGCAATAGCTCAAACGTCTTTCAATAGATATCTTTGAAGACTATTAGTTGATTTTCTTGCAGTCGCGATTGTGGAATTTTCGTTATTAAGTTTGCAAAATACATATTTGGCAGGAAGATTAAAGAAATTCCCAAAAAGTTTGACACAAAAGTATCTCGTCATAACATGGATGTACAGTTGTACAGATTTGCATTAGAGAAGCCGGATTTGCATCTGCCTGGGTAGTTCATGAAATTAACATTATGCCATCGGAGCAGTTTTGATTTTTGAACGAAATGTTTTGGTTCTATAAGTTATTATAGAAGTTGATGAAATTTATGTTTAGATCTCAAGACTCATTAGTTAAAATGAAATTTTTCGATGTATGTACATGTACATGAAATGATACAATCTCTAGGATTTTTATGGAACGGATGGTATTATCTTTGCATTGTTCCAATTTTTGCAATCTTATTATATAATAGTTAATTTCAGCAGCTAATTAAGGGATTTATGTGTTGTGGTGATTGAGGATGATGCGTGATTTGTTGACAATTAGGTTCCAAGTAGTTTATATCATTCATGGCGCAATGATTGTATATCTCCATAAAAGTTTCTTGTTGACTATTTTGTTCCAAATAGTTTATATCTCCAACAAGGATGTCGTGATTGAGGATGATGCGGTTCATCAGTGTTCTATAAATTCATTCATTGCTTTTATCATATTGCAATTTTCTCAATGATTTATCATATTGCAATTTTGTCCAGGCATTACAGTATTCATTTTCATTCCGTTGCGGTTAATTGTTTATTTAATCAGCCATATAACTACACCATCTTAACGTTATGAAACAGAATACAAGAGGAGTGTTTAAGGGTGATGAAAAATTTGTAATACAAATCAATATCCAAAAGTTGAATTCACCAAGCATAGAAACGATGGAGTACATGGTTATTAACATGTAACCAAACCATAGCATTTATAATAACCCGCCGTTCCTTTTTCAAACAACAACCAAGTCTCATTCAAAATACTTTTAATAATTAGTAACATTATTGTAACAAATCATTCAAATACATGACAAATTGCAACAGAACAACATCAAAATAGAATAAAAAAAATAAACAAGTGGATTAACAAAATATAAATCTCATTTTATACATTATTTTTCAATGCAGTTGCTGAAACTGATGATGAATTTAAATATAGACAAGTAGATAAATCTGTTGACAATGTGAATTCATCAATGAATGAACTTTCTGTTGATACATGATATCTTTAGAATGGTCAGCTAATGTGTTATTAAACCTGCATAAAAGAGTTCAAAAAATTACACTCATTTTCATTGATTAATCCAGTAAAGCATTAATAGTGAATGAATTCCAAAATACTGTTAAGAAATGTACTATTGCTAGCCTGACATTTGTCCTAACTCGTTACAGTCATTTGCCTGATTATCATAATCTCATTATATGATAATATATTCAAATCCATACGCACAACACAACTAAACAATGAATAATTTACAGATATATACTAGTTTATAAATGATCAATATAATGGGACATGTTAAATCATGAAAATCATACCTCAAATTCGTTAATAATTCTTGCCTTTTTTTCTTCCCATTTTTCGTGTTCGAATTGGCTCGATTTTGGCAATGAGTTTTGTTGTGTCCGTACTCCATGCAACGACCACACTTTGATGTCTTTTTAATTTCGGTGAATAATCGATATCTCTTATCACGTGATCTTCCAGATCTTCTTTTCCACTTAGGGATGAAAACCAACTTTCTCTCCACGTCATTCTCCAACTCCCAGTCATATTTGTTACCAATAGGATATATTGTACCGATATAGGCCCCTAGATATGAATCTTTGCTGAAATAATCCGAGCTGTAGTCGTAGAGAGACAAGTTCTTTTTCTAATAACTGCTATTCCATGAGGACAATGCATTTCATCGATTTGAAAACGGTTGCATGAGCATGTTTTTGCATCGAGCCTCACCAAATAAGAAGATGTTTCATCATTCACTTGGTAATTAGTCTAATTTATCTATTATAACCTATTTAATGACATGCCAATTAAGATAAGTATTTAACACGATAATAGACTAAATTTTCTATATAAAAAATCATATTCAATGATATATATTCGATTATGCGTAATGGAAATGAATAACACTAGTTGACATACCTCCATTTCTATTGATTCTCGAGATCTATCCCTCAACATGATCTCGTATCTTGAACCTAATCTGGTGAATGTCGACTTTGCATCATTTAAATTCTTGTGAAACCATTTCTGCATTGTACAACGCAATGACTCAAACAATGCCTCTATTGGAAAATTTTTGTCTGATCTTGTTACCAAATTAACCGACTCTACAATGTTTGATGTCATTGTAGTGAACCTGTTTCTTGTCATGTGCGATTTGGACCATTTTTGGTAACCAACGCCCTCTTGCATCAAATTTAGTTCACATTATCAATGATATTATTCAAAAATTAAAAGGACAAATATAATAGCTGCGTCTATATTTGTTTACCTACCAAATATTCTCGTATACCAGTGTCTATGATGTCCAAATGCCTCATCTGTAATTCGAATTTAGATTTCATGTAAGCTCTAGTTGCTGGATTGAACGGCTGTCTCATGAATTTAGCCTTTTACTAATTTTTTTCTTCAAAATATGAAATAGGTGATAAGAGCATATTCCATGCATTGCATTCGGGTACACTTTGGGTATTGTATTTTCGATACTACCATGTCTATCAGATAAGATAACCAACCCATCACGGTCGCCGTATGCTTCTTTTAGCCTCAACAGGAACCATTCTCATGCTAAATTATTTTCAGAATCATCAACACCAAAAGCAAGAATGAAAATGTTGTTATTAGCGTCCTGTGTGCAAGCAGTGAACAACGTCCCACCATAACTTCCAGTTAAGAATGTACCGTCAACTACGATAATAGGCTTGCAATATTTCCACTCATCTACGGAAGCCCTAATGCAACAAAGCTGAGCAAGAACCTGTTACTCTCATCAGTTTCAATCATTGTATACGACCTTTTATTTGTTTTTTTTAGCATATATAGGTAATCTGGTAATCTCACATTTAATACATCTGGATCACCCCTTATCAACTCTAATGCTCGCCCACGAGCTCTCCAAGCCTTCTCATAACCAATTGATACTCCGTAAATTTTCAACATATCCCTTACAACATCATTTGGTGTGTAAACTGTTTTTGCAGAAGTGAATTTATACTTGATGCAGCTAGCTATAACTGAACATGTTCTATGATCACCTAACACTATGTCTAGAGAACATGTATGACTATTTTTTATTTTTCTTATTTTGAACATCGTTGTTCTCCCAATTACTGAAGATCTAAACCCCCATTTGCAATCATCATCTATGCACTTCAATATGTACTCATTCTTGTCTGATTTGTATACTTTGAATTGGAATCTGTAATGAATTGCATGTAGTGCTAGTTGTTAATAATTCTTTGTTCATAAATATTGCATTCTCCTTGACACTTTCAATACTTGGTTGGCATATGATATCACTCTCTGTTTCTTCCAAGATCTCATCAATACATGACACGTTATTACTAATTTCATAACCCATTTCTTCAATTGTTGGCAGTCTCGGATTAAAGGCATTATCTAACCACTGATGTGTACAATTTTCAATAACCATTCTTTGACGCTTCCTAAAGCAACTAGGATCTGAATGTGAAGTATCTAAGCACATTAAATTAACTTCATCACCTGCCACCTTCTTTATATCGACTAACAATGGTAATTTAATCAATTCTAAATCTACCTTTTTCACTTGTATGTAGAAATATACTGAACTATCACTGCAGACTTTGATTAAGGGGCCATTTGATAATACTTGATACTAAACTATTACTGCATCGGATCCATTTTTATCTCCTTCATTATTATGTCAACCAACTTTTCATAACTACAATCCAATGTGACTATTATTCCAACAATTGAGTAACCATTGTATACTCGTGTTGTGTCTCATTCACCATCGTAATATACCGGAACACTAATAAACTCCATATCTACAACATACACATTCAATAATAACATTGAATTTCATTTTTGGTTCTCACACACTTTATTATCAAGATCTAATAATAAATTAATACAAATTAGAATATATGAACAAACACATATGTATTTAATCGTAGTACAAAATAATCAAAAAATTATATTAACAGACAAATTAAATTTTGAAGCAGTAAAAAAAAATACAGTACTGATCCAAATATTTCATTAATGTTTTATGATAGTATTTAAGACCATCAACATGATACTTAAATTGTTAAAACATTTGTATTCAAATTTAACATCATGATCAAAACAGTATCATAGTGGGTTATCAAAAATCCGCCATTGATTGCATCAAAGTATTGATATAGATTTCTTGAATGAAGATAACACAACATTAATGTTAAATGCTAAATATAAAGTAGACAGTTACCTCACAAATTAGTCAACAAAGCACCAATCAACTAAGAGTCACAGACCGCGGCAATGAAACCCAATTGCAGAGATTTTGATGCCGATACTTTTGTTACCTGATGAATACTGGTACATACGTTACGAATACCCACTTCGTGGACATTTAATTTCATTACCAATCTAAACATATAAATTTTGAATTTCAAATTCACCATAATCATCGCATATAATGTGGTTATTATACTTATTTTGGTAATGGAATGTTTATCTTTGTTAACAGCAAGGATGTTTCACGTCTATTGTGGGCCTTATCCAAAGCCCAGTATTTGTGTTAACATTTTGACAAAATATAGTAAAATTACTATTTTCAAAGGGGGGTCAGTATATTTGATATTATCAATATGAAAATATGGTATATATATATACTTTAATTTGTTGGGCCTATTTGATGGAGATTTAGAGTTTAAGCTTTTTGACTAATCTAAAAAAGCTTCTTTTGTTTTCTAATTATATGTTAGAGATGTATTTAATGTTCTATAGTTCATTCTGCTACTTTTCTTGAGAAGTCGATGATTATTTATAGACATTACATCGACTTTTACGTCCCATAATTAATTGTGATCCAAAACATGGCCATATTTGTCTAACTATTAATAAAACAAATATCAATAGGAGGGTGCTAATCAAGTCATGCTCCTTTCCTTTTAAGAGAAATGACCGCAAATTAAATACAACCAATTAGCCTGTCATGTCAGGTCATTCTTGTCCATTTCTTTTAGGGTTAATTATACTAATGGTCTCAATTCTTTCAGATTTGTAACGATTTCATCCCCATTCTTTTTTTTTTTAGCAGATTTCATTCTCATTCTTCCATTTATTCTCACAGAGGGTCCCCAAATCACTATTTTTCACTATTCTAACAATTCTATGATAATTTTACCCCTTGACTTAAATAAATTAAAATAATAAGAATAAAAAATACAATGAAAGTATTGCAATTGAGCCCTTAACGTTTTTAAAAGAACAAATAAATCCTAAACAATTTTTTTTAATTCAGATAGGTGTTCTTCCCCAACCCCACCCCCACCCCCCCCCCACCCCCACCCCCACCCCCACACCCATTCTCCTTCTCCCATGCGGATGGCTCCACCGCCAAGTCTAAGTTCCTCTCCTCCTCTCTCCCACACCTCTAACCGGTCACCACTACCCACTTCAGTGGCGGGCGCCCGCGACCTCTACAAATGAGCAGCCCCCATTAACGGATCCAACAGAACGTACACATGCCCCTCGGCCCAACGACCATATTCGGTGGGCTCACCAAACAAATGGGGATCTGTTGTTTGGGTTGGGGATATTCCTATCCCTATTTCGCTAAATGCGCTTTTAAGAAGGAATATCCCTAAAATCTCGATGTGAAAATTATTTACCCCTACATCCTATCCCCACAAAGCCCCTTTTATCTTCCGAGTTTACGCCTCGACTACCTACCAAAAAAAATTTCCAAAAAGACACGTAACCACCATGAGAATACTAAGAACGCCAAAATTTCTCCACTGATATATGCAGCATCTTCATTGAAATCGGGGACTGTGCTTCAAACTCATGTGTGTCTGTTGAATCAATCCCTTTGGGATGTTATGAATTTTTCACCACTATCAACTCCTCTGTCACCACTACCTCCGCCATCGTTCCAAGTCAGTTAAATTTAGTCTATATTGACTCGAATTTGTTTCTATAGATAGATCTGTTAAAATCCATTTGTTTTTCTTCTCAAATGTCCCTTCATTTTTGCTATTATTCTTTTTTCTTCTAGAGTTTCTGAAAACTCATCATTAGGGTTCATTAAAAAATGTGAATCAAAGGGTTTTTATCGTGTATTTGGGATTTGGAATTTTAATTCTTTTGTGGGTTTTCACTGTTTTGTTTATTATAGCTTGGGTGTTTCTAATTGTTTACCAAATATTTCGGTTGGGGATATTCCTATCCCTTAGACATGGCGGTGGAGCCATCTCAACAGAGAGAAGGAGAATGGGGTGGGGGGGGGGGGGGGGTGGATGATTTCTTTTGAGTTTGGGAAGAACACCTATCTGAATAAAAAAAATTGTTTATAATTTATTTGTACTTTTAAAAATATTAAGAGCCCAATTGCAATACTTTCATTGTATTTTTTATTTCTATTATTTTAATTTATTTAAATCAATGGGTAAAATTGTCATAGTATTGTCATAATAGTGAAACATAGTGATTTGTGGATCCTCTGTGAGAATAAATGGAATAATAGGGATGATATCTGCTAAAAAAACAGAATGAGAATAAAATCGTTACAAACCTGAAAGAATGAGGACCATTAGTGTAATTAACCCTTTCTTTAATCGAATTAAAATTTGGGTAAAGAGTTTTAGAGTTCTTGAAATTTCCAACGATAAAGTTTTGAATTTTTTTTCTATTATTTGAAATTTCAATTCTTCCAAATTTCTGCACTCGAAGTTTTTTTTTGTGACGAAAAATATTATTTGATCGTTAAATGATCAATTTTTATTGAGATGATATTTCTGTCCTTTATTTAATTTAGGATAAATAGTACTGAAAGTCTTTAACTTTTAAACTTTATGACAATGAGATCTCGAGTCTTTGATTTTTAACACCCAGAATCCCAAATCATTCAAACGTCTATACTTGAAGTCTTTATAACGTAAAACATCAATTTGATCGTTAAAAGAAAAAAAAATCATCACCCTCACTCATTCAAACTAATAATTTCATCATCAATTTAAAAATACAAATCAATTATTATGACATACCGTTTTCGTTGGAGTTGTGGTGGATAGTTTGAAATTAGGGAAGATCATTGTTTCTTTTTTTTTTTTTTTTTTTCTTTTGCTTTTGTTTCTTCATTTTCTTTTTATTTCTATTTAATTCAAAAGTAAATATGAGTACAATAATTATTTTACTCAAATTTTGATATTTTAACTATCAAACTGATATTTGTCATCACAAAAGGAGCTCAGGCGCAAATTTTAAGAAGTTTGGAATTTCGGACCTCATTGTCACAAATATTAATGGCTAAGGACCCTCTGTACTATTTTCACTAAATTAAAGTAAGTATAAAATTGTCGTTTCAATAAAAAAGAATGATCATTTAACCGTCAAATTGACGTTTTTCGTCACAAGAGGACCTCAGAAACAAAAGTTTAAAAGGTTTAGGATCTTAGTTGCTAAACATCAAATGTTTGGTACCATATCGTCACAAAGTTTAAAGGTTCAGAACCTCTAGTACTATTTACCCTTAAAATTTTGATTCGTCAAAATTGTTTAATTTATTTTATTATCTTGTTAAATAATGATAATTTTCTGAAATAATTATATGTACTTACAACATGTTTGATAAAGTTTTTTATAAAAGTTAATGAAATACATATGTGGTTAAAAATTGATAAAATATATATATATATATATATATATATATATATATATATATTATTGGCCCTTAATTATTGGCCCTACTTTTAAGTAAAACCAAACGAACACTTAATGTTTATTTGTTAAAATTTTAATACGTGGATAAAAATAATGTTTGATCAATTTATAATTACTTATAAGCATTAACAAACAAGCACTTACTCAAATTTTTACCCCATATATGATAATTGACAAGAAATTACAAATATCTTTGTTTGTTTGTTTTTTTTTTTCCTATTTCCAGTTATCTTTTTTCTTAGGTTAAATTACACTTAGGGTCTTCAATCTTTGAAGCTTATCTCAATTTTGTCAGTTCAATTTTGTCTGCACTTACAATCCCCAACCTTTCAGTAATTCGCTCAAATAGTATTTTCTGACAATTTTGCCCTCCAACTTAAATAAACTAAAAAAGAAAAAAAAAATTACAATAGAGATCTCAAACCATTTAAAAATGTGTCGTAAAATCCTAAATTTTCTAATCTAGAAAATAGAAATAAATAAGAAAAATAGTTAAAAATAAAATAAAATATGGTGTTCTTGTGTGAATTACTAACACTCCATTGTCTGTACAATATAAATTCTCAAAGTATAACCACAATTATGGAATCTGATGCTTATTTTGCTCTCAAATAAATAAAAATGAAATCTTAAACCTCGAAGCCTTGTGCAAATTATATATTTCACCCTACAATCACGAGTACCATGGAAGCTTCTTGTTATAGTAAAAGGATTATTGTTGCTATTGGTGTGTGTTCATATTCTTTCTTTTTTATTGGTGGTGGCTTCGTTGGCAATGGGTGGCGGTGGGTGGCTAGAGCAGGGTTTTGATTGGGTGGGGATGGAGATCTTCTTCTTGGTTTTCGTTATCAATCGGGCCGGAGATTTCTTCTCTCGATTTTTTTCTTTTTAATGTTTTAATTAATTAATTAATTTATTTATTTATTTTTATTTTTGGGAGATAGGTGTTAGAATGAGAATGTTTATGGTAATTTTTGAAAGATTTGTGGCCTCGACTGCAATTTTTTTTTCTTTTTTGTTGTTTAAGTTTATTTACGTTGGTGTGTAAAATTGTCAGAAATAAATATCTGTACAAATTATTGAATTGTTAATAATGACGAGTGCGAATAAAATTGATTGAGATAACTTTAAAAAATTGAATACTCTGTGTGTAATTTACCATTTTTCTTATGCAGACCCTTTCGCAGAAGTCAAAGTTTGGTG
Organism: Forsythia suspensa; assembly: GCA_023638005.1. NCBI lineage: Eukaryota > Viridiplantae > Streptophyta > Magnoliopsida > Lamiales > Oleaceae > Forsythia > Forsythia suspensa. The sequence continues at coordinate 27,246,408 of CM042674.1, read as the reverse complement.
GGGTCAAAATAGACTAAAATTCACCTAAGAATGAGAAAGTATTAGGGTAATTATATTCACACTACAAAATTTATTTGTTGCACCACATTGTAATTGTATTTAAGGTCCTCAATCATTATTCATTGTAGCACTTATGTCATCAACTTTTTTTCGTCATTTTTTTTATCCTCAATCTTTTATTAATTAGCACATTTCATCTTTAATAAAAGTTCATGTCCAAAAAGTTCGTTTGTAAAGAGTAAAACTACTTATTTGCCCATTATATATATTTAAAAAAAAAATAAATAAATACAAAAGTGTGACAAAATATTTTTATCTCATTTCTAAGCACGCAAAATAGAATATTTTAACAAAAATCATCATCAATGACGAGATGTGCTAATTAATTAGAAGGTTAAAGATAAGAATTTGATGGAAAAAAGGTTAGGAACATAAGTATTACATTAGACAAAGATTGAAGACCTTAAAATTAATTAAAATGTAGTGCAACAAAGAAAAGTTGTGGTGGCAATATAATCACCCAAAGTATTATTGCATCATTCAATCATATTTTCTTATCTATTTGCTTTACACAAAATGTGATCTGGGTTGACAATTTGTTTGGAGGTGTTTGATCTCTCTCTCTCGTTTATGTTGTTTGCTTTATAATGTATACGCCGAGGTGTCATCACGTGATTGATCAATCACGTGATGACACCTCAACATACATTATAAAGCAAACAACATAAATAAATGAAGAGAGATCGTCAGCACTTTTTGTTTGATCTATATACTATTCAATTATCATTTATCTCAAAATTTAGAAGTTAGATCAATATATCCCCCACATGTAGAGACATAATAAATTTATTTTTCAAATGCTTAAACATTAAGTTTTTTTTTTTTTTTTTTTTTTTTATGCACGATGTTGATGGTACAACTTAAAATCTTTGTTTGCTCCAGTCATATTATATAAAACGATCCTTAACGACAATATAAATAAGGAAGGAAAAAATCTAATTTATTGTTCATAATTTTGTTGAGTCATATAAAATAATCGATTTTGACGTTTCTCTAACATCTGAGTTGAAGACAAAATATAACAATTAATATTAACCACACATTTTATAGGACCCACAACTTTTATCGACTTTTCAACTACAATTTTCATCAAAAATTTTTTTATCAAAATATGTTAAAAATAGAAAGAAATAAATGGATGAGAATAATACAAATATTTGGTTTTCCTTTTGCTATCCCATATTCTCTCATGTTTTGTGAGTCCAAACAATGTATTAAAAAAAGTAAGAAAAAACCATGTCCTGTGGCCTTCATTTTCTCTCCTGCAGTTATATTAATTAGAAGGAAGTAGTTAAGAACATTATGGTTTTTGTTTTGTTTATGGTTGTGCAGATGAATCATGAATGCTTTTATTACAACCTTAGAAATTACCTTTCGTCATTCTATGTACCTTTCTTCCTCTTTCCACCACCGACAGGAAAAAAATGCACTTATATTCACACACACACACTCTCTCTCTCTCTCTCTCTCTCTCTCTCTCTCTATATATATATATATATATTGATGAAACTTGCAATTTGCTCATTTTTATATGAAGAAGAAAAGATTTTAAAAAATGGTACGATCAAGGAAGTTCAGAGGCGTCAGGCAAAGGCAGTGGGGTTCTTGGGTTTCTGAAATTCGCCACCCTTTACTGTAATTTCACCAACCATGCATACCTTATCCTTCATTTCATTTAAAGCTTAATTTATATGTGTGTTTTTTGATTCCATTGCACTTATTTGAGTAAGTTCTGGTGCCATAATTCATATATATTCTCCATGTTTTCTGCAGCACCATTTGTTATTTGTTTCACACACACACACTTGATCATATTTGTCCCGCAGTGCATCATTAGGCCACTTCATTGTTGGAAAGATACTCGATAAAATAGCTCATTTGCTCTATTGTACTTTGTAGTCAGTGATGTCGAGTTTCTTGATTCTTTGACTTTGACTTAGACAACTCAATTTTACTAGTATTGCAATAATATCGTACTATCTTTCTCTAGGAAGAGAAGGATCTGGCTAGGGACGTTCGAGACAGCCGAGGCAGCAGCACGAGCATACGACGAAGCGGCCATCTTGATGAGTGGCCAAAATGCTAAGACAAACTTTCCTATAGTGAAGAACGATAACAGTACTAGTGATCATGACACAAATTCAAGTAAAGACATGACTCATTTATCTCCACCAACACTTTCAGATATATTAAGTGCAAAATTGAGAAAATCCTGCAAGGATCCATCTCCTTCACTCACTTGTTTAAGGCTCGATAACGATAATTCTCATATCGGAGTATGGCAAAAACGAGCCGGTAGACATTCCGGTTCACATTGGGTAATGAAAGTCGAGCTTGGGAAGAAGACGCCGGCGGCGGCGGCTCAAGTTTCAAATGATAGTTCACCATCTACATCATCTGGCATGGATGAAAATCTTAGAGATAGATTGGATGAAGAGAATAAAGTTGCAATGCAAATGGTTGAAGAACTACTCAACTGGAATACTCCCTGCATGTTTAGTCCTTAGACAAGGGGTAGGGTCTCGTAGCCTGTTTGTAAGGTTGACTGTATATTACTCAACAATATTAAAGAAGAAGAATAAGCTAAAATCTTTACATCGCACATACAGCAAGGTTTTTCATGGTAAATTGTTAGTTAATGTACTATAATTTATAAGCAGTTGTATACATTTACATCTATATATATGTGGTACTTAATTGTGAGGTGATTAACTCCAGTCAATTTAATTCCAAAAAATTGTTATGGATTAGATGCGTTATCTCGAATTACTTAGAGCAATAACAATACGAAACAAACAACAAATCAAGTAAAAACACACCATTTATAGTAATTTATTCTCAATACGAGATATACATTCTTTTGTTACTAAATGATTTCACTATAACAAAAATAATAAGATTACAATCGTATCTCATAAGTCATGTCTCTTTGTTTTCTCTACAATGAATATGCCTTGTCTCAATACCCTTTGTATATAGAGATGAAAAATTAAGATGACCTAATATATGTTCGAATTGCGAAATATACCCTAGTAGGTCGATTTGCAGTCCAAAAAAATGAACAACATAATTAGGTTCATCCAATAGCTAGGGTATAGTAATTGTTCGAACATATATATGAGACCCATTTTATTGGCGTTTACCATCAGTTTACGTGATGTTAATTAAATGATGTTCAATAAAATGTAGGAATATAAGACTTATTTTATTGAATTTATCATTTAATATCGGTTAATGCTATATCACTACTAGTAATAATCACAAATCTACGTTTCAATGTGGTTCACTACAATTGATTGATTTGAAAAGACAAAACAATTATGTTAACGCAAATCAATTATAGTAGGTATTGCTGCCACATAAACTAGTGATTATCACCAATAGCATTATTTTTAATACTATTGTGATAAATAGCATTAGAGCATCTCACTATAGATTGTTAAAAAAAATTGTCACATAAGTAAGATAGATAAAGTTTAAAAAAATTCATCTCCAATACACCCTGTACATTAAGGACTCTGTTAAGCTAATGTGACAAGAAAAAATTAGACAATGTCTAGAATTCTGTCTAAATTCAGAAGTTCTATTAGAAGTGTCATCTTAACAAAATTTAATTCTATGCATATTTAAATATAATTTAGTTTTTATTTTAATAAAACAAAATATACCTATATTGAAGATCAAATTTAAATTTATATGTATATTCATTAGACATTCACATCACATACGTTAGAGTTTCTTTTAATATTTATGTTATTTATATATATGTCGAAGATATTTTACTCATTCCATAATAAAATAATGGAAATTATGACCAGGTCTAATAAATAGCCATGCATGTGGCTCACACTTAGTGGTGGTGTATATGATCTTGGTACTCCAATTAAATCAGACAAAAATAAAAGTTGACACCAACTGTCATAACCATTGGTTGGTTGATAATTAATGTTCCAACATAAATGCATAAGCTACTTTCAACATAGGTAGATTAGATCAATAGATGTTTGATTTTTGATTGAAAATTACCCTTAATCTAATGTGCCCACCACTCTTAAATTACCTATCTTTCTTCTTCTTCATTTTTCACCTCATATGCATAACTTTGAATTAGAAATGAAATTAGTGATATCAAGATGAATTGGTTAGTCTATGTTACGATAAAACGAAAAATAAGCAACAAAAATAACAAGAATAGACAAATTTAACGTAGAAAATTCTAAAATAGGAAAAAAAAATCTACGAACAGAAGAGAAGATAATTTACTATATTAAAGATGGTTACAAATAGGAGCTAATTTTCTAATCCATCTAAAACAGGTCCTCGTGCGAAAAGAATCATAATTATGATAAAACAGGTTTTCGTGGGAGAAGAATCTTAATTTTGATCAAACATGTTTATATGGTTGGAGGCTCCGCTATCACCACAGACTATATACTTCTATTTTTTTTTTCTCATAATTTTAATTTATTCACATATGTCCCATCGCAAATTTTTCGGAATCGACCCAATAGAATTCAGGTCACTGAACTTTAATAGTATCATTCGACTCATGTTAATATATACTATGACCGAGCTTGTGTTTTATCCAGCTAAAATCACATGCTACTTATAAAAAACTCATATGCCATTCTAATTTGCTATTAAAATATTATGCAAAGGGGCCCACTTTCAATTGAAATACATGGTTAATGTCTACACTGTATATTGATTTTGAATTCCAATTTTGCCCTTCACGTGGACCTGCAAAATTTGAGAATGCACTTCATACCAATTTCCCCCACATACCCAATTAATCAATTGAGGGGCATTTCTATAAATTAGAAATAAATAATTCCCTCACCTTAAGCAACTTCCTGTCAACGTGGAGCCCACATAGAACTTGCCAAAATCAAAATTTCCCTAATAGCGCAATCAGACGGATCCTTAATTTGAATCGTATGTTTAAAACTTAAGCATGGAGTGATCTGTCAATTCACTACAACTGCAATCAGATCTTTTTTGCCGCATTGGGCACAACCGTATTCTAAAGAATTACACGCTTGTCAACTTTCTTAGCACATGTTTGATAATGTTGAATTATTTTCTAAATGTAAAAATTATAAATTGTTGGTGAATATGTGGATAAAAAGTAAATTGTAAGTTATGGATCTTATAAAACGTATGAATAAAAAAATATGTTTGACCAAATAAAATTATAATTTAAACAACTCCAAATATGTGCTTAAATTGTATATATAATTTGGGAAATTGGAGCAAATAGTCCCTAACGTATGACATTAGTGCGTAAATAGTCCCTAACTTTTCAATTTTTGTGGAATGATCTCTAACCTATCCATTTATGTGTGCAATTAGTTTCTTTTTACGGATTCCGTTAAAAATCTGTTAAAAACATATCATTTAGGTGCGCAAATAATCTCTTTCATTTTTTTTGTCTTTATTAGTGGGGGTAAAATTGTCAAGTTACATTTTTTTTCTTTCTTTCAATTGGAGCAAATGGTCCCTAACTTTAGTTTTAAATAAAGAAATTTGCAATTGGATTCCTAACCTTTGCAAAAAGTGAAAATAGGTCCAATATTTTAATTTTTTTATTAAAATTAAAAGAAACTAACAAATTGATAATATACTAAATTATTTTGTATATTTTATGAAATATTATTAAATAACTATATTTTAAACTCATAATTATTAACAAATGTGCCAATTAAAATTATTTTTTTATTATTAAGTAATCATATTATTTAAAATTCAAACTTTAATTTTATCATTACAACATAAAAAGAAAAATAAAATTTTCACAAATAAATTTTTTAATTATGCTCAACCCAGTCCGATTTTATACGGTCTCATATTTACTGGGCCAACACATCCCGCTTTTGAGCCATAAGACTACTAGATCAGCCCAATTTTAAATTTTAATTTATTTTTTGTTTTTTTTTTAAAAGAAATAAAAGTCTTCACCATCTTCACCCTACCCCATCTCACCCTACCCTACCCTACCCTACCCTACCTTACCCTACACTAAATCAACCAAATGAGGGAGGCGTCGACGACTAGGGGGGATAAATCCCCCCCTAATATAGTCGAAACCAGAGCTCGCGTTGGTTTCGCAAAAATCAGGGTGATTCTTTTCCTGGTTTCGGTCGCAGAAACGGGAGAAATTCTCTCCATTTTCGGCGTGGGGTGGTGGTTGGGTGATTGGGTTCAAAAAAATATTTACCGGTCCAAAAAATTTTTAATTTCTTTTAATTTAAAAAAATTAGAGTATCGGACCCATTTTCACTTTTTGCAAATGTTAGAAATCCAATTGCAAATTTTTTATTTAAAATTAAGGTTAGGGATGAAAGAAAGAAAAAAAATATATAATTTGGCAATTTTACCCCACTAATATAGACAAAAAAAATAAGATGGACCATTTGCGCACTTAAATAATAGGTTTTTAACGAAATCTGTTAAAAAGGACCAATTACACACCTAAATGGATAAATTAGAGATCATTCTGTCAAAAATAAAAGGTTAAAGATAATTTGCGCACTAATATCATACATAGGGACCATTTGCGCCAATTTCCCATATAATTTTCATTGACACATCCTCTATATTTCTCATGATTTGTCCCAATGTCATATAAAAGCAAAGACTAAAGTAATTAGTCAGTTTTAAGATATAAATTCTAATTAATACATATTTTGCTCTCGATGTTATTGCTGCATATATAATAAGGGTAATGATATCCTCTCCATAGTGGGGAGGAATTATAAAAGCTACAGGACATGCGTCATGTGATCATTGAAAAAGGTAAGTGTCATGTGGCATTTATAATACCTCCTCACTATGGAGAGGAGATAATTTCTTTATATGGATATGATCTCCTCCCATTTTTTCTCTCTCTAATGGCCATAGGACACGTGTCCTGTGGCTTTTATAATTCTTTCCCACTATAGAGAAGAGATCATTTTCCTATTTGAGATCATTTCTTCCCCACTATGGATAAGAGAAAAGTGATTATCATTTATGTCAATTACTTGTCCAATGACCACAAGACACGTGTCATATGGTAATTTCTCCCTACTATGGGAGGAGATCATTTTCCTGAGTCTTAGTGCATGTTTGACAGTGTTGAAATTAATTTTTAAACACTTATAATTTATGATACTATAGAATGTATGGATAATAAATGAATAGTAAATTGTAGATCTTACAAAATATGTAAATAAAAAATATATTTGTTGATGTTGGAAAATGATTTGTATTAATTTCAAGCCAACTTAAAAACAAGTGTTGAGATCGGTTATGACCGTAATGAGTGACAGATAGGTAAGTATATGTAGGAAGACCTGATTGCATGATCTTTGTAAGAGTGCTTTTATTAAATTGTTGAATGTCCGACTTGAAGGACATTATGTCTCCTATTTATAGGAAAATATGTAATGATTTCTTCCATTTAATACTAAGCTAGGCATTTAATGCTTATAAGACATTCCCTTTTTAGGGCATTTAATGTGAAGTGACAGCTATTCTAACTTTTTACATATGGGAAAACGTGTCATATGCTAGCAGCGTGAGTCCGATCAAGAAAGGCTGAGGTCCGATCTGGAGTTCACCAGGACTATGGCCGATCTGATCCAGTGGTGTTTTGAGATTGAGATCCAGACGAAGGATGAGGTCCGACCTGGGGTAAGACCCGTCTAGGATGAGGTCTGGCCTGAAGTAAGACCTGCTTGGGAATGAGGTCTGACCTGGAGTAAGACCTGCTGATGTAACAGATCAAATTGGATATCAACAATTGTCCCCCAAGGCCTGCTCTTGACTTCAGTCATAGGTGGCCTTCAGTTCGTACCATAGCTCTGGGTTGTTTTGATCTATTTCGTGTGTGCACACGTAGCTGAATTAGTCGAGAAAAAAGACTCCGAGCCGAAGTCGATGATGGTCTGAAGACCTGAGCACTGCCCTGGAGAAGTCGATAGACCGGGTCGAGGTAGTGGTGGAGTTCAAGTCCTCAGATGTCTATTTGGCCGAGCAGAAGAAGCTCTACTTCCTCACGATGGAGGAGTTGATTGAGACAGTAGTTGAGAAACATCTGGACTAGGATGTTTAGTTCCTCCAAGGTTGTAGCTCGATCAAATGGATGAGCTCAAACTGACATCAGACATCTGACGGACGTAACCTTCTGGTGACTGCAGACGATTGCAGTACGGCTTGAGGTGTATATGTAGGACCTCCTAGGTGAGAGTGTACATCTTCGTAGAGGTTAGGTAGGACCTCCATCTTAGAGTTGGGTAGGATCCGAGATATCGAAGTAGGACCTGATATTGAGGTAGGGCCTCTTGGGCAAGGATATCTCTCTTCGTAGAGGTTAGGTAGAACGTCCCTTTTGGAGTTGGGCATGACCTGAAGGGGTATGACCTCCTTCATGTGATTCGGTAGGACATGAGATGTCGAAGTAGGACCTGATATTGAGGTAGGGCCTCTTGATGAGTAAACCCCATCTCCATAGAAGTTATAGGCAGGACCTCCTTCGTGTGATTCAGTAGGACCTGAAGGAGTATGACCTGAGATATCGAAGTAGGACCTGATATTGAGGTAGGACCTCCTGGGCGAGGATGTCCCTCTTCGTAGAGGTTAGGTAGGACCTCCATCTTAGAGTTGGGTAGGATCCGAGATATCAAAGTAGGACCTGATATTGAGGTAGGACCTCTTGATGAGTGAACCACCTCTCCATAGAAGTTGTAGGTAAGACCTCATTCGTGTGATTCAGTAGGACCTGAGATATCGAAGTAGGCCTGATATTGAGGTAGGACCTGATATTGAGATAGGACCTGATATTTAGGTAGGACCTCTTAAGCTAGGATGTCCCTCTTCGTAGAGGTTAGGTAGGACCTTCCATTTGGAGTTGGGTAGGATTTAAGATATCGAAGTAGGACCTGATATTGAGGTAGGACCGCTTGATGAGTGAACCCCTTCTCCATAGAAGTTGTAGGTAGAACCTCCTTCGTGTGATTCAGTAGGACCTGAAAGAGTAGGACCTGAGATGTCGAAGTAGGACTTGATATTGAGGTAGGACCTCCTGGGCGAGGATGTCCCTCTTCGTAGAGGTTAGGTATGAGCTCTCTTTTGGAGTTGGGTAGGACATGAGATATCGAAGTAGGACCTGATATTGAGGTAGGACCTCCTGGGGTGAGGATGTCCCTCTTCGTAGAGGTTAGGTAGGACCTCTTTTTTACAGTTCGGTCAGGGGTGGCCTTTAGTCATACTATTGCTTTGATCCATTATGAAGATTCTCACACAGCTGATATGACATTACTTGGCAAACTTCTAGAGGATGAAGGAATAATGTCGGAAGGCTCTAGTTGACCTGGATAAGGAAATGAAGCTCCGCTCTTAGGCCGTAGAGGAACTGGAGAGAAAAGATGAAGAGCTCGCCGCGAAGGAGTCCGAGCTCCAGGCTTTGGCACACCAAGTAGAAGAAGAGAAGATGGAAAAGTCCGAGCTGGAGGCTTTATTTAAAAGAGCTAAGCGGACCTCCGAGCTTCTATAGAAAGGTCGTGGATGAGCTAATTGAGACTGTTACAGATGAGCATCGGGACTGAGATGTCCAGTTCTTAAAGGACGAGCTGGACGAGCAAAACTCCAAGTTCAATCCTCCTTCTTCTGGAAAGGAATGTCACCGAAAGCCAGGACTGAGCTTTACCTTTTTTAGCTTACATATCTGGATCAAGTCCCACCAGGGGATGAGGTCCTACCTGGATCAAGTCCCACTAGGAGATGAGGTCCGACTTGGATCAGGTTTTACCAGGGATGAGATCCGACTTGGATCAGGTTCCACCAGGGATGAGATTCGACCTGGATCAGGTTCCACCAGGAGATGAGGTCCGACCTAGATCAGGTTTCACCAGGGATGAGATCTGTCTTGGTTATGAACGTACGTGGAATGAGGTCAACCTTAAGTTGCTTAGCGAGTGAAGAATTACTTAACTGATATGACATATCAGATTGGATATCAACAATTGTGATGTCTAGAGTGGAGTCTAAACTGTGTGGGACATTTATGTCTAGAAGTTTGTGACCTTGGTCACATCCTCAATTCGAACATTTGCTTTTGAGTGATGTCGCAGATGCGATTCTACGCCGATTGACATGGGTCCGAGCCGCAGTAGACCTTTGTGTCCAGAGGTTTGTGACCTTGGTCACATCCTTAGTTCAGACATTGGCTTCTAGATGTCGTGAGCAAAGACTTACGCCGATTGACATGGGTTCGAGCCATGTGGGACCTTTGTGTCCGAGAGGTTTGTGACCTTGGTCACATCCCTGCCTCGATCGTTAGCTTCTTGAGTGATGTCGATGAGTGCAAAGACTTACGCCGATTGACATATGTCCGAGCTGTGTGGGACCTTTGTCTCCAAAGGTATGTGACCTTGGTCACATCTTCAGTTCGGACATTGACTTTTTAGTCGATGTCGCAGCGGCAAAGACTTATCTTTGATTGGCGTGGCTTGAGTACAGTAGGACCTTTGTGTCCAGAGGTTTGAGCCCTTGGTCACATCTTCAGTTTGGACATTGGTTAGATTTATTAACTTTGTAGCCATTCCAAGAGTGCGAGAATGAGAAGCCCTCCATGTTCTGGAGCTAATAAGCCTCATTCTTCAAGACTGTGGTAATTTTTTAAGGACCTTCCCAATTCGGGCTCTACTTTGAAGGCTAGTGAGAAAAACGTCTCTCCCGTGCTAGAGCGAAAAGTTGTGCGATAAGACTAAAGTATATTCAGAAGTTCTTCTGCCCAGGCACCATTGAGTTCATCCAATTACGTCTTCAGGATGTGTTTGATGATTTTCAATTCTTCACCGAACAACCTCAACCTTGGCCAATGGTTCTGCTTCCGCTTATTTGGTGAAGTAGTCAGCATTGACTATGGCGAATTTGGTCCCGTCTTTTTTCGTGGGTTTTGGATCGATTAGATCAATCCTCTATTTTGAAAAAAGGTCATAGGCTAAGGACTGAGGTCAACTCTTCTGGGAGAGTTCTAGTGATGGAGGCAAACCTCTGGCACTTATCACATTTTTGGACAAACTCGATAGAGTCCTTATTTAGTGATGGCCAGAAGTATCCATACCTCAAAGTTTTAAGTGCTAGTGATTGCTCCCCAGTGTGATTGCCCATACTCCTTCATGAACTTTGCTGAGGGCGTATTTGCGCTTCGTCTTTCCTTAAATATTTGAGTAGTAGAAGTGAAAAGCTTCTTTTGAATAGGATGTTGTCGATGATTTCCTAGCCTCCGCATTATCTGGGGATACTCTACCATCCTTAAAAAATTGGACGATTCTGTCCATCCAGTTGGGATTGACTTCTGCGTGGTGAGCATGGGCTCAAGTTTTTGATTGTTGGACTGTTAATTCTTTTCATCAAGATGCTCTCTAGTTTTTTCTTATTCTTCATTGGTAGTGAGTCGAGCTACAGTGTCAACGAGGCTATTTTGTGTCCTCGAAGTTCTCTTTTGCTTAGCCTCCAGCTCGACTAAGCGTTGTTTAGCCTGGCGATCTCCAGGTCGGTTCCGGGCTGGCGACTGCTTGTGAGTTTGAGATGCATCTAGAGGTGGCTTGATTCTTTTCAAGCCATTCGATAACGTGAGTTAGATACTCCAACATTTGTAGGACTGCTTTCCTTACGGAGGCACAGGCTGGAGCTGAGGTTTCTCTAGGATGTCTTCAGTGGAAGCCTGGTAGGAGATCAATATGTTGACTCCCATTTCTTCCGTAGTTGTGAGTTCTTGAGTTATGGTTATGACTCATGTTGAATGTGATTTAGATAAAAAGTGTATAGGTGTGAAGAGAAAGATTCACTTTGTATAAATCAAAGGCTAATCTTTTTTGGTGAGCTTCTGGAATATGGAGAGCCTTTTTAGGGAGAGCCCTCCTTCTAGCGCCAAACTGTTAACGTTGGAAAATGATTTGTATTAATTCCAAGTCAGCTTAAAGACAAGTGTTGATGTCGGTTATGACCGTAATGAGTGGCAAATAGGTAAGTATATGTATGAAGACCTGATTGTATGATCTTTGTAAGAGTACTTTTATTAAGTAGTTGAATGTCCGACCTGAAGGAAATTTATGTCTCCTATTTATAAGAAAATATGTAATAATTTCCTCCATTTAATACTAAGCTAGACATTAAATAGTCAAGCTAGGCATTTAATGCTTATATTACATTATCTTTTTATGGCATTTAATGTGAAGTGACAGCTATTATGACTTTTTATATATGGGAAGACGTGCCATATGCTAGCAGCGTAAGTCCGTCAAGAAAGGTTGAGGTTCGATCTGGAGTTCACCAGGACTATGGCCGACCTGATCCAGTGGTGTTTTGAGATTGAGGTCCAGATGAATGACGAGGTCCGACTTGGAGTAAGACCTGCCTAGGATGAGGTCTGACTTGACGAAAAACCTGCTTGGAAATGAGTTCCGACCTAGAGTAAGACCTGCTGATGTAATAGATCAAATTGGATATCAACAATATTTAATCAACTTAAATTATAATTAAACTTGAACAAACAAGCTATTATTCATTATTAGACGATGACCCTAATTCAATCTTCTTGTAACATATTCTTGATTCGAGTTCATCACCCACTGCCACAAAAATAAAACGAAAAATTGTATTGAATTATTAAATTATACATATTGGAAAAGACAATCAATTAGTTGCGCCTGTAGCTCAGTGGATAGAGCGTCTGTTTCCTAAGCAGAAAGTCGTAGGTTCGACCCCTACCTGGCGCGTGTTCACCCTTCTTAATTTTTCAATCTGTATAAAATTTATATTATACTAAAAATTCTAAAGATATATACTTTTGGGAAACGTGTGTGCTTGATAATATTTAATAGTGCGTTTAATTTGCCTCTTTTTTTATTCTTTTATTTAAATCAGATAAGTAAAAAGTTTAACAAGAATAATAGGAACACTTTTATATTTTAGTTTTATTGAAAAGGTATTTTTTTTATATATCATTTGATAATTATACTAACAATGTTAGAGCTATATGCTTTTTAAAACGACGAATTATTTGAAATCGTACAGACTTACAACAATATTATTCACTTTTGTATACTATTCTCTTACTAAGTTCACATTTCTCTCCAAAGTTAGTTGGTTGTATTGCCTTGTTTGAAAATATTACGAGCTATAAAAAAAGTTAAGAGAGAAACAATATTAACAAAATTACGAACTTTGTTAGAAATAAAAGTATGTATTTTATACTAGTTTTTTGTCCGTGCGTTGTACGTTGTATTTCTGTAATATTGTACTTATAATCTTTTTTAAGTTGTCGTTATGGTAGATTGTATAATTAGTTGTATAACGCAAGGAAGAAAAAGTCGTTTGTTGTAAACATGAAATTTACTTTAGGACATTCTATTTTAAATTTATATTTAATATTGAAATACAAAAAAATTATTGATAACAATAATAGATAGAATAAAATTTTATTTGGACTAGATAATAGATTTATTTAAAATGGATAACAATAATGAATGAAACTTTCATAATTAATTGTAGCTTATAGTTCTTTTATGTAAATCTTTTAGATTGGATTGTAAGACTATTGTCGACAACATCCATAAGCTCGAGGTTTGTTTCAAAATTTTCTATGGTTTCATGTTATTTCAATTATATATGGTATATTTAGTAAAAGTATAAAAATGTGAATAAATTCATTATTAAGTGTATAAAAATTGAAGGACAAAGATAGGGGCAGTATTAATAGTTTTACTACTATTTGGATTAGAGTTTGAACTTTTGAAACAAATTATGAACATTGGATGTTTTGGGCTATTAAATATAGAGTTTGTCGAGAGATGAAAGAGAACCATTGTATAATATTTTGCTTATTGTATTTGGATATCTGATATAGACATGAGATCTCTATTGTGGCTTATATTATATTCTACTATATTGCTTGTGATGTAGTCGTCTTTGAATACAATCCATGCAAAAAGTTCACTTGTTATCTTGTTTGCTATTCTAATTTTTCTTTATTGTTCATTGTGAAAGAATATCAAATAACATTGCAAATTTCAATCCTTAGAAAATTTTAGAAAAGCAAAACCAGAGTGTCCTCTCTAGTTATATATGTAAGAATTAATGTCCAAGGTCCAAATAGTTGGGTCGGACTTAATTACTTATTGGACCAAATTAATGACTAGAACTAGGGCTAGGGTTAGCCCTACCTATATATACTGGCCATAACAGATTAATCACAAGAGTTGTTTTCATTATTTGCTAGCACAAAGAAAAAAGACAACACAATCAACTTCTCCCAAAATTTCGCTTTCATCCGTTCTTGATTGTGGAGTTCAAATCGTTCTTGTTGTGTGGATCACTATTGGAGGTTGGACAATTGGACAACACAGGTATTGAAGATCGCACCTCCAACTAATCGTGAGAATCGGTTTCACGGTGTTCATCAAGGTAAACTCCTATCACGAATTCTCTCTAAGTGCAAGGTTGATCCGGACTTATAGGAATTGAATATTTATTTTCCATTGTGCATGTATACCTCAATTCCTTACATACGGTGGTATCGAGCTACCTTGTTACTTGTTAGAGTTCGTTAGTCTGCTTTGATGAATTTGAACAATAATCGTTATTGGCATATTAATTTGATTTGAGTTTTGACAGTAAATAAAATTTTGAATTTTTTAAAATCTGAATTTGATTTAGATTTTATTTTTATTTTTGGATTTTAAAAAAAAAAAAAAAAAAAAAAAAATTTGGGGACGAAGATGGCGGCCGGCGTGCACATTGAAGTCCGTGCGGAGATAACAACAGGCGAGTCCCGCCGCTTTTGGGCGGCAAATGAACTCCGCCGCGAAGCAATGGCCGCCACCGCTTGTTCTCGTGGCGGCGACCACAATGAACCACGCTGGCCCGCTAGCTTGCTAGCATGTTGGCGCCGCTATCTGATAAATGGCAGAACATTTGCTTGACGCTGTGATGGCACTGCACGGCCGCCATCTGCAGATGTTTGCGGCGCCGAGTTGTCTTGGCGCCGCCTTGAAGAAAACGCCAATTGCATCGTTGCACAGAATAGGGTTTCCTGCGTTTGGCAATTTTGGGGACGGGGGCTTTCTTTGCAATTTTGGAAATTGCATAGGAAACCCCCCTAATTTCAAAAAGGAATTAAAATTGAGTTGGGCTTTCTTGCAATTTCGGAAATTTCAAAGAAAGGGCTCACTGTTTTAAAGTAAGAAAATGGTCTTCTGTGCAATTTTGGAAATTGCATTGAAGGACCCACTGTTTTAAAAATTTTAAGGGCTGATTATGCAATTTTAGAAATTGCAAATTAAGTCCTCAAACTTTAAAAGAAAATAGGGTCTCAAATACAATTTTAATTTTTTTTGGAAAAATTGATTATTAATTATTTTAATATTGGTCAAATATTTAAAATTAAATAAAATCGTTTTTAAACTATGTTTTGAATTTCCTGACCCATTAAACTTTAACTTATTAATTTATAAAATTGTAATTTTGACCATATACAAATTTTATCTTCAATTATAGTATGACTTTAAATTGGGAGATAAAATAAATTTTGAAAAATCCTTTTATGAATAAAATTAATTGATTAATTTTATTGTTGAAAAATAAAGTAATTAATTAGATTAATTATTTAATTTCGTCTAGTTCGTTCCAAAATGTCTAAAATGTTTAGACTTATCTTTGTCAAAGCTGCAAATTTAGAAATTAATATATTTTTAATATTAGATATTAAAATAGATGTTTAGTGGATGATTATGGACTCGACCCTTGTGATTGGTTGTATGGTTAATTATTCCTGTTGATTATTGGTTGGGCCTGCGAGCCTATTATTTAATTAAATGGGCTGCGCGAACCTATTATTTATTTAATTAGATTTTCGAGCTATTTATTTATTATGGGCTGCGTGTCCATTGATCGTGAACTGCGTGCCAACTAGTATAGGATACGAAGTTGCAGCAGAAGATGGAGATGTTTGCATTTAGCATTCGATGAACGAATGCAACGTCCCTTAGGAATTGACCGACTAATCTTCCTTTTGGCTCAGGAGGATTAGATAGATAAAGTCCATAATCATCCACAGTAGTTATTATGTATGATTGATTGCATGTTAGATGTTAATTAATATATATACATAAATGTGATGAGACAAACCCTCTTTATCAAAATATTAAATTAGTATTAAATGATTAATACAACGTGCCTTCCATTGTTATAGTGAAAAATCGTAGTCTATTATCGATGTCGGTTTGTTGAGTCGCTCAAGGTCACAGCTCGTAGATATGTTTATCACTACGAAACATTCGATGTTTACGAACAATGGGTCGAATTTAACTAGAATTTTATTTTTGTTGAGTCGCTCAAGGAAATAAAATTTTAGGGCACAATCAAGTAAAACACATAAGATGTGTAAGACAATAAGTTGTCTACTTGATGATCTAGGAGTCACATAGAGATGTGATTGATAGAGTATCTACCTGGATGTTTTATTAGGGCTTGTTGAGTCGCTCAAGGTTTTAATAAAACAAAAGGGATCCTAGCCCACTAGGAATCTAACCGGTTCTATTGATTAATGTTTGAGGGTCATTAATTCAATTTAAACGATGGGAGTATAATTAATTTAATATAAGTCCATGTTAAATTAATTTTATGCATTTAATTAATTGTTCTATCTTATTATTTAAATTGTTGAATCATGAGTAACTATATAAGTTTGAGAGGCATATTGGATGCCAACAAACATATCGGACCAAATTTTTGGACCGCACCGCAATCCGAGAATTGTTCTCAAGCATGAAAAGAAAAATTGGATATGTCAATAGCGACCCAATGCCTAAGCTCCTATTGAGGAGGCTACGGCAGGGAAAGCGTGCAGAGCTTACAAGAACACAAAGGATAATAGTAATATCTTGCAACATGTGATGCTTGCAGATATGTCACTGAGTTAGAAAAGCGACACGAGGGTATGGATGTCTATACCAAAATATATCATTTCAAGGAGTTGAATGATGTACGATCACGGGCCGAACAAGATGAGACATCCAAAAGGTTATAAAGAGGTTTGATGGTAAAAAGATCTTGATCGGTGCTCATGTATTGAAGATGATTGATTATATTGAAAAATTAAATCAATTAAGTTTTACCATGGACAACGAGCTAAGTGTTGACTTAGTCATGTAGTCCCCACCTAATAACTTTTCGCAGATTCATTATGAACTTCAACATGAATAAGATTCAATACCCTACTTAAGTCGCTAAACGTCTTTGAAAAAGCGATAAGCCCAAGGAAATGGGTAAACTTTGGCCATTGATACCTCTAAGAACACCAGAGGAAATCTAAATGGACCTTTTAGAAAGGATCCAAGAAGGCCGAATCATTTGGAAAATAGTTGAGCAAAGACAAATCCAAGTCGATGATCCGTGTTTTCACCGTGAAAATAAAAGGACATTAGAAGAGGAATGCAAGGCAAAAAGAGATAAAACTAAAAGACTCATATCTTTGGCATTGCACACTCGGTCATATAAATGAAAACGCATAACCAAGTTACATAAAGATGAATACTTGGGTTCAAATGATTATGAATCATTTGATAAGTGTGGATCATGCCCATTGGGCAAAATGACCTAGTCCTCTTTTACGGAAAGGGAGACACGATTCTTGCAGATATTTTTTGGGTCTTGTACATACGGATGTACATGGACAAATATCTAAAGATGCTAGATGTGGCTTTTCTTACTTCATCACATTTACGAGATGACCATTCTAGATATGGTTTCATCTACTTGATAGAATTCAATAGTGAAGTCCTTGAAAAGTTTAAGGAATTCAAGTAAGAAGTAGAAATGCAACCCGATAAAAATATTCTAACACTTAGATCGATCGGGGTGGAGAATATTTGAGTGGTGAGTTTTTAGACTATCTAAAGAGAATGGGATTCTCTCATGATGGACTCCACCGTATACACCATGACAAAATGGTGTATCTGAAAGGAGAAATTGCACCTTACTTAATATGGTGCGATCAATGGTGAGTTAAGTAGTTATTCCAAAATCGTTTTGGAGGTATGCGATTAACACTTGCATGTTATACACTAAATCATGTCCTATCTAAATCGGTCAATAAAACTTCATACGAGTTATGGAAAGGGAAAATACCTAATCTTTCATACATGAAGGTTTAGGGATGCGACGCTTATGTGAAGCGCGTTGAATCAGATAAGCTATGAGCTAAATCTGATAATTGTTTATTTGTGGGGTATCCAAAAGAAAGTGTTGGATATGATTTCTACAATTCTATCGAGATGAAGGTCATCATATCGAGACTTGTTGTATTCTTAGAGAAGACAGTGGGAGAAATGTAGATCTTGAAGAGATTCAAGAAACCACAAATAAAATTGACCAATTAGATATTCCAATGGCTGAGCTTGCATCTGATAAAGCACAGATTGAGAAAGTGGGAACCACCAGTTCCCAAGGACACACCAGCTCCGCGTAAGTCGAGCAGAGTCATTCATTTTCTTCTAAGATACGATCTCCTGATTACTAGTAATGTATTACTAATCGAGCAAGATGAACCTACTACTTACGCAGAATCGAAGTCAAGTGTTGACTCAAAGAGATGGCAGGAAGCCATGGAATCTGAGATGAACTCCATGTACATAAACAAGGTTTGGACCTTGCTTGACCCGCCTGAATGGGTAAAACCTATAGGCTGTAAATTGGTTTACGTTAAAAAGGGTCGACATGGATGGTAATGTTCATACTTACAAGACAAGATTGGTTGCGAAGGGTTACAAGTAAAGACAAGAGATTGACTTTGTGAAACCTTCTCACCAAAGAGCTTTGTTTAAGTTAATTCGGTTCCGCTTGCGATAGTAGCATACCATAACTATGATATCTGGCAAATGGATGTCAAGATTGCATTCCTTAACGGGAATCTTAGCGAGGATGTGTACATGACACAACCTGAATGTTTTGAATCCACATAGTCAAACAAAGTATGCAAACTACAGAAATCCATATATGGATTAAAGCAAGCCTTTCGGAGCTAGAATCTTCGTTTTGATGAGACAATCAAAATGTTTGATTTTATCAAAAACGAAGATGAACCATGTGTGTATAAAAAGGTTAGTGGGAGTAAAGTCGTATTTCTAATTTTGTATGTAGATGACATACTATTATTAGGAAACGATATCCCAATGCTAAAATCAGTAAAATTGTGGTTATCCAAAAATTTCTCCATGAAGGATATGGGAGAGGCAACGTACATTCTCGGTATAAAGATCTATAGAGATAGATCTAAAAGAATGCTCGGTCTATCTCAATCTACGTACATAGATAAAGTCTTGAGAAGATTTAGCATGGAAGAGTCCAAGAGAGAACTACATCCCATCGGGCATGGGATCTATCTCTCAAAGAGATGTGTCCAAAGACACAAATTGAATAATGCATCGACAATAGGATCTATCATGTATGCCATGCTATGTACTCGATTGGATGTTTCATATGCTTTGAGTGTCACAAGCAGGTTCCAAGCGAACCCTGGTGAGAAACATTGGATCGCAGTCAAGAACATCTTTAAGTACTTAAGAAGGACTAAGGACATGTTCTTGGTGTATGGAGGAAATGAACTTAGAGTTTAAGGTTATCTTAGATGCCAACTTTTCGATCGATAAAGACAATAGGAAATCCCAAATTTGGATATGTATTTACTCAAAATGGTGGTACAACACTGGAAAAGTTCCAAACAAGAAACGATCTTGATTTAACTATAGAAGCCGAATATATAGCTGCTTCAGAAGTAGCAAAGAAAACGGTCTGGATCAAAAAGTTCATTATTGAACTTAGAATAGTTCCTAGCATTGTTGATCCAATAACTTGTATTGTGATAACAATGGAGCCATCGCACTGTTTAAGGAACCTAGGTCTCATCAATGATCCAGATATATATTGAGGCAGTATCATCTCATCAGGGAGATAATCTTAAGAAATTATATAAAGATAGAACGGGTCCTAACATACGATAATGTAGCAGATCCTTTGACAAAGTTGTTGTCCCAGCACAAGCATGATGGTCATGCTAAATTTGATGGTATTAAGATACCTGAGTGATTGGATCTAGTTTGTATGGGACATTTTGTGATATACTCTTTGTTAGACATTGAAGTATATGAACAAATTGATTAATTAAATGCTTGTCTACATTGTAATGGCAGATCTGTTATTTTAAATTTTATTATTTAAGTTAATAGAGTCCGAAGAAAAGTTTAAAGTAACTTGTTAATCACAAGGTGTTGTGATTGTGAGATACAAGTTATAAATAACTTATTCTTGAAATATCCCTAGTCATAGTAATAATGAGATACGGATATCATTATTACGGATAGACTAGCATGTGTTGCATTTCTTTTAAAGAAAGTAGCTGATCTCACGAGCTAAGATGTAGAGGGACATCTGAATGAACACATGAATGCATTGTTATGAGAACATGACATTGGATGATCCGCCTAGAGATTCCACATGGATAACTATCCAAGCGTCGGTGGTAAATCTCTAATCTTGTGGTTGTGGATTTGGTCCTTTGACTTGAGGACATCATAGAATCTTATGTGAGGACAACTATACTTTGGCGAGCGTTTGATGGGGCTCAAGATTTGAGTCACCGTGAAGACGTCAGTCGTGCGGGTATAGTGAGAATCATATGAAGGTTGTGAATGTCCAATATGAGGATTCGTCACTCCCGGAAAGTAGGAGATTATAACCCGCATTTGCCCACTTAAGTTGATATAAATTTCTTGGTAGGGGTGGAGTTATGAGTTGAAAATGTTTCAATCATAACTAGATTAGATCAACGAAGAGTTGAGGTGAATAACATAATTGGTTGAAATGAGATTGACGATTGATCCATATCTCTTAACCAATTGGGTTATATTGATGAAGGATTATATTTCCACGGTAACCGTACATATATTGGTTCACGCTATGCCACATGACATTTTCCTTCACATGGATTGCCTTGACACATTGCTAGATGTCAATCTTGGACAATGACGTGAATTGATCGATCTCGGTGAATCGATGAGAATATCACTTCGTTTACCATCGTGAAAGGGAACATAATGGGTCACACACATAAAGTGAGAATTGAGCATCTGGAATTGGACCTTGTCCAAGTGGGAGATTGTAAGAATTAATGTCCAAGGTCCAAATAGTTGGGTCGGACTTAATTACTTATTGGACCAAATTAATTAATTAGATTAATTAATTGGGCTGCTTTGTTGATGGGTTCTAGTTTGACTAGAACTAGGGCTAGGGTTAGCCCTACCTATATATACAAGGCCACAACAGATTAATCACAAGAGTTGTTTTCATTATTTGCTAGCACAAAGAAAAAGACAACACAATCAACTTCTCCCAAAATTCCGCTTTCATTTGTTCTTGATTGTGGAGTTCGGATCCGTTTCTTCTTTATGTGGATCACTATTGGAGGTGGACAATTGGACAGCTGTGGTATTGAAGATCGCACATCCAACTAATCAGAGAATCAGTTTCCACGGTGTTCATCAAGGTAAACTCCTATCACGAATTCTCTCTAAGTGCAAGGTTGATCCGGGCTTATAGGAATTGAATATTTATTTTCCGCTGTGCATGTATACCTCAATTCCTTACAATATATTGGTCCAAAATTACTAATTTGATATCACTGTCTTCTCCAAAGTTGTTAGAGGTAGACGTTGCAGTTTTTGACACTATATGATTTTTAATGCGTACTGTAATATTTGTTATTATTATTGTCCATGGCTTCACAATCTTGTTGCCATTGCTATTATTGGTCATCTTCAACTGTCAAAAAAATAAGATTTGATAAGTGTTAATTTATAAATTTTAGATAATAAGGAAGTGTTATTATTATAAGGTTACAATTAGAACGAACTAGAAAATTTGAGAGTTGACGATAGTTTTATTCACAAAATTAAAGACACCGATAATATTGTATATAATGTGCTAGAAAAATGGAACTCATGTGTAACTGGATTTTTATATTATTTTTTTTTGTTAATAGTGATAAAATATAGTAATTTTTTAATTACAGTTGTGAAACGAAGAGCAAAGAATTTTTACTTACAGAAGTTTGATTGTGAATAAGATTTTTGATTCTCGATTGGAATGCACGTTAGTATTTGTAATATTTATATAGTAGAGTGTGTTTTGGAAGTTAGTATTTTGGTATTGAAATTTACTATTTATGAAAAAGATGAAGTGATTGGTTATATTGTAAGCAGAGCGATTCAGAAGAATGCTAAAAAAATTTTACACTTTAACTAAGATAAGATTAAAATAATAATAATAATAATTTTTGGCTGGGGTGGAGGGTGGGGGGGTCCACCCTAGATCTGCCCGTGAGTTATAATTTTATGTTTGTATTTGGTGCAATAGTGTTTAGTACTTTAAAAATTTATAGAAAAGAGTAATTTTTTATTCTTAATGAATTATTATTGAATATTTGTAGATATTGTGAAAGAGTGTAATAATTTGTGTTGTAGTGTTTGGTACTTAGTTTATTGTTTGATGTGATGAAAGAATATTTGTTTTTGAACTTTTGTGTGTATATGTGTGTTTTGCTCTCTTTTTTGCCACATATTACATTTTGTATTCACTTGAGTAAATTTCAAAACTATTATTTATAACTACAAACTTTTTTCTTTGTTTATTATCAAATAAGAAACATCTTTTAAAAAAAATTGTTTGCTACAAATGTTCCATAATTTTTAAATATTTTGTTAATCATCAATTTTAAAAGACTCGTTTTACTACATAGTTTTTTCATCAAGAGAAATTTTTGTACTTTATTATTTTTATTTTATGATTTTAACAACGTCGAACATTTTCCAGCTATAAAAACTTTACAATTATGAATGTTAAATTATTTTTTAAATATAATCTCTTTGAATAATATTTTTTTTTTATCAATACATGCATATGGTAAAATCATGATTACAAAATAAAACAAATCCAACCATGCACAATTTATCGTTTTATGTTTAACATGCATATAGTATAATCACTCTTGAGTGATCGCATAATTCTTATTTTTCAAATTTTCAAACATGTCTTCTTTCTTTTGACTATTAGAAAACCTAACAAACATCATGTGATGCTATACTAAAAATAGATTATACTCAAATTGTGCCAGACTTAGTAGGCGCTATATGTGAGTGGCAGTCGGTTGACTGTCCTAGGCGGCGAGCAGTCGATCAGTCATTGTGACGAATAGTCAGTCGACTGATTATTGCATCGGACCAGTGGACCAGTCATCAAGAATGGCAGTCAGTTGACCAACATCAACGGGCGACTCGCTGATGTTACATAACAGTAATGTGGATGATAAATTAATCGCCCCGCGTCCCAAAATCAACTGGCGCACTATTGAAACCGCTGTCACGTGACGATAACTATCGATGCGTGGGAAACAATCGCCGAAAGCGATGCGGAGAAAACCGTCTGGCGCGTAGAAGAAAATCGCCCACCTATAAATACCTCAGAAGGTGAGCCATGTAAATCATGACAAAAATCTTATAATTGCTACACACATTTTTTACTTAATTCTAGTCACTCTTTCCCCTTCTATATCTAACTTTCACGCTGGATGATAAACCGGGGGAGAGTTCCCCGCCTCCCTTTCAAGTATCGGAGCAACCAAGGACTCGACTATCGAAACGCTTGAACCATCTCAATCAAGGTAATATTTCATTGGCGAGTATGGAAACGATTAGACTTAAAAGTTATGACGGGTTGACAAACCGAAGTGGAACACGAATTACACCAACAACGGCGGAATCGGAGTCTGTAGGCCGAGATGACCAACTACCGCCCCTCCATATATTACTCAAACACAGTTCAACTCATTGGAAACTAAAATAGAATCCCTTATGGCACTTTTGCACAATCAAACTCGGAAAGCCGCTGAACTTGCCCCAAACTCGTTGGAAAATCACGATGGGGCACCGCTTTTGGTAGAGCATCAAAACACACTACCAGAGTTCAACCAACTGAGCAGAGATTCTATCCACCTGGTGCCACACCACAAATGGGACCAACAGTCACACCTCCAATGGCGGTCTATGGAGAGACAGATCCACATGGGATACGACCAATGGTAAGCTTGGAAAAGAAGATGGAAGAGATGATGTAGCAGAAGATTGATGATGCTCTGTCAAAAAAAAAGGACCGACGTAGGCACATGGTTTTAGAAGAGGACCCAAAAGGTTTTGCGCCAAAAATCATGGCAGTTCCTCTACCAAAAGGTTTTAAGCAACCAATGATAGAAGCATACGATGGAATAACAGACCACCTAGATCACTTGCGGACTTTTGTGGACTTGATGAGGTCAGATGCAATGGTCGACGACAAAGAATGTGTGCGGTCTTTTCCCACCAACGTTGAGGAGAGAAGCTAAAGAATGGGTAGCCATTCTCGCTCCGCGGTCTATCAAAACATTTGATAAACTTTCTCGAAACTTTGTAGCATACTTTTTAAGTAGCAAAAAGAAGAGAAAAACCGCCATCGGCCTAATGCAAGTCATCCAACAGAAGAATGAATCACTGCAAGAATAATTGGTAAGGTTCAGTAGAGTAACTCTCGGCATCAAAGACTTCCAAATGTCCATTGTTGTCACGGCCATAATGAATGGTATGCGAAACAAGGCTTTCAAAATGTCTCTTTAAAAAAATCCTTCGGAGTCAATGCATGATTTGTTGAAGAAATGAGATAAGTACGTGGATGTAGAAGAGGCAGACATAGTAACCAAAAGCTTGCGGGAAGGAAGGGAGCCAGAGACTCACAAGCGAAAATCTCATGATGACCGAAAGATGACTGACAAATGGAAACAAAGAGCTGTACACATAAGTAAAGACAACACCCGAGACCGATCGACTAAACAGAAGTATGAGGATACCCAAACATATACCCACCTGAATACTCCACGTACAAAAGTGTTGATGGAAATACGAGATATAAAAGATCTCGAATGGCCTAAACCAATGGCCACGCCTACCGTGAAAAGAGATAAGAGTAAGTATTGTCAATTCCTTAGAGATCATAGACATGACACAGAAAGTTGTATTCGACTAAAAGAGGAAATCAAATGGTTGTTGAAAAGAGGATCTTTTTCCAAGTATGTGAAAAATGATCGCGGTAAAGAGAAAGTGGAGGAACATTTCTAGCCTCAAGCGGGAATGATTAATATGATCATTGGTGGAACTGTGGCAGGCGGCACTCCAACTCCGCCAGAAAGAGTTATGCCCGCTCGACTAGAATTTGCCCAATTTAGAGGAAAGAAAGGTTCGATCAAGATATCATTTTTGGTAAGGAGGATCTGGTAGGCGTGCAATGCCCCCACAATGATGCTCTTGTGGTGGTGAGCAATAAATCTAAAATTTGGTTAAGTCTCTAAATCGCCTTGCAGCTAAGGTGATAATCACAAAGTGGTCTATTATACAAAAAAAGTTGCCCAAAAGGCTTGGTGGTGAGCAATAAAACCAAAATTTGGTATAAGTCTCTAAATTGTCTTGCAGCTAAGGTGGTAACCACAAAGTGGTCTACTATACAAAAAAGTGCCCAAAAGACTTGGTGGTGAGCAATAAAACTAAAATTTGGTTAAGTCTCTAAATTGCCTTGCAACTAAGGTGGTAACCACAAAGTGGTCCATCGCACAAAAAAGTGCTCAAAGGGCTTGGTAGTGAGCAATAAAATTAAAATTTGGGTAAGTCTCTAAATTGCCTTGCGGCTAAATTGGTAACCACAAAGTGGTCTACTATACAAAAAAGTGCCTAAAAAGTTTGATGGTGACAATAAAACCAAAATTTGCTTAGCAGCATGAACAATAAACACAAAATTTGGTTAAATATCCAAAACGATTTACATAATTTAGATTGCCCAAAATTACACGATAGGCTGTCAACCATATTACTTTGCACGTTGGTAGTCGATTGTGTCACAGCAGCGACTAATTAAAAAGATAAATTGTTGCTAGAAAAAATGACAATTTAATCCTTTCTGCTAGTTGCACAACTTGATAGCATAAACACAATCATATAAGAACCAAATGAAGTCATTCAAGTGCTAGGGGTTACATCATAAAAAAAAAAAAAACAACGGAAAAATAAACGTTGAGAACTAAGGAAAATTGCCAAAGTCAAGCTACTAAAGATAATTCTAGCCCGCATCTCGGGCTAGTGAGACAAAATGTTAACCGAACAACCAAAAGTTTGTCTTAAAAAAAAGATAGCGACATGCTAAATCAATCAAGCTGAGAAGCACCGTCCTCGTCCTAAAGAGGAGCGTCTGCCTGATCATCTGCTCCATCCTGCTCGGCAGCTTGCCCTTGCTCAGCGGCCCACTATAAATCTCGTCGTCGAGCTAAGAAATGGTCAAAATCCTGGGGGTTGACGCTTGGATGCTCGGCTGCTATCCATTCTTTGGTCAAGGAAATGGAAACGCTCATAGACTCAGCTCCATACGCATACAAATTGTGCTGGTATTTCGATTAAGCTTTATAACTCTCCACGGCATCATGCTGAGCACGAGTAAGAGCAGATCGAAGGTTATCAATCTCCTTTTCTCGTTCCTTGACTCGAGCTTCTAAAGCCTCACAAGACTTCCTCAAACCTGAATTCTTCTTTTTCAAATGATGAATTTCCCTGGATTTCTCATCCTCGACAACTTTCAAGTCAGTGACCATGCGCTTACAAGACTTTAACAAGAGAATCCTCAATGGTCAAAACTTGGCAGACATGAATCAAAGTATCCATGGTTAAATAAATTGCTAATAAAAAAAAAAAAGACGTGTAAATAACTTACCTTTCTATTGTAGACGGCCAAAACCTTTTCAATATCCTCGATTTTTCTTCTTGACAAACCCTTAGACATTTGTGATAAAACACAGCTCCGCATGACTTCCATATCACGCCTAGCGTGAGCGGGCGAAAACGTAGGTCGAGAACAAGAGAATCTCCAACAGTATGGTCATCGTCTGCCTGCATCGAGTCAGCACCCCTAGTCAGATCGATGTGGTCATCCCCCATAAGTCTACTAGTAGACACCAAGGCATTTTTATCGCCTGCCATACTTTTTGTTTGATCGCAGTTTTCCTTCTCTTAGCATGTCCCGGAGAGGAAGGCCCCTCGTCGTCGTTAGTAAGGGGTACAGAGCCAAGCACGCCTGCCAAGCTGAATTTCATTCCTGTATGAAAACAAAGCTCATCAAAATCATCATATGAAAAAAAAAAAAAAGTAAAACAAAGACAACAAGGTAAATTATAAACACAAAACCTACTAGTAGGCTTGAAGAGCCCCACATATAACATGTTCTCTTCTGTTAATACATCGATCAGCCTAGAAGCAAGAGGGTCTAGACACTCCAATATTTTAACTTGGCTTTCCACAAGAGGGGTCACTTCAAAGGGACTGTTGAACAGGCAAACTTGAGGATGTCTCCATTTGGTACTAAAAAGAAATTGACCTTTGGAGGGTAGAACAAAAAAAAATCGAGACTTCCACCTACAATTGGAATTTCTATATCGAGGCACTTGCATGTTAATTTTTTAAGTAAGGTAGACATAAGCGTTACATTGTGGCAGGTGATGCAACTCAAAAATACATCTAAATAAGTCTACGCTATGCTCTATGTGTTTAAACAAACACATGTATAGAAAGTATAAAGCAAGCCTCCAAGCATTTGGGTTCATTTGACTAGGAGTAAAGTAAAATTTATTAAAAATAGAGATAAAGAGTGGGTGGAGTGGAAACCTTAAACCCCCGTCCATACTATCCTTATATACGGCTATTTCACGAAGGTCTGACCTGGGAAGTTGCTCGATGGGAAAGGGAGCCCTATACACATAATCATCATAAAGAATAAATTTTCCAAGCATCCTATTCAATTTTTTTTTTGTGAACTATAAAGACTACATGCTTTGGGAATCTCAAGTGCAACTATATTACCAGCCGGACTTCTCTCAATTTCAACATTATCACAAATATGACGGTCACCAAAGAATTACCAACGACCACCCCAAAGGGAGCAGTCGACGGCCCCCAAGAGAGTAGTCAACTGACTACTCCCAATAGGGTGATTGACACTTAAGTGAGATCCATTCGACTCAGGTAAAAAATTTGAAGAAGGTGAAGAATTTTTTCGACTATCGGACGAACTTATAACTCTAGGCATTTTCTAAAAATGAAAAATTAGAGAGGATTGAAGGTTTACCTTTAATTGCCCAAGGAAAATGAGGGACACTATGATGTGGGATGAGAGAAAAGTGAGATAAATGATCATCACACCCCCTTTATAAAAGGTGCATTTTGGAGAGAATTTTACCTTCAAAAATTTGAAATCTCACACGTGAATTTAATTCCTAATGCGATCAAAACTCGTTAAGATAACTGGAAAAAAAATCGAGTAATCAAAATTATTCGAAAAATTATTCGAAGAGTGAAAGAAAGTTTCGCTACCTCTTAATGACAAGAATCTTCAAAAGGTAGAGGGGTTAATGATGATATACTAGAAATAGACTATACTCAAATTGTGTCAGACTTAGTAGGCGCTCTATGTGAGTGGCAGTCAGTTGACTATCCTAGGTGGCGGGCGATCGACCAAATGGTTGTGACGAATAGTCGGTCGATCGATTATTGCATCGGACCATTGACGATCGGCATCGAGAAGGGCGATCGATCGACCAACATCAATGGGCGACTTCGCGATGATACATAACGGTTATGTGGAGGATAAATTACCATCCCGCATCCTAAAATCAACTGGCGCACTATTAAAACCACTGCCACGTGATGATAATCACAAGATGCGTGGGCAACAACTTCCGATCGATCTGAGAAAACCGTGCATGCGTGAAGAAAATCGTCCACCTATAAATACCTTAGAAGGTGAGCCAGGTAAATCATGACAAAAAAATCTTATAATTAATATACACGTTTTTCACTTAATTCTGGTCACTCTTTCTCCTTCTATATCTAACTTTCAAGCTGGAGGATAAATCGGGGAGAGTTCCCGCCTCTTTTTCAGGTATCGGAGCAACCAAGAACTTGACTGTCAAAGTGCTTCGAACCATCTCAATCAAGGTAATATTTCATCATGCATACTTGCATGTAGTGTTTTGTACATTTCTACTATAATATGTTATTTAAATATTGTCTTGAAAGCTAAAACAATAAAGTTTGAAGGCTCCTAATAGTTTAGTGGAAGTTAATGAATATAACATAAAATACACGAGAAAAATACTATGTGTACTACATTGAATTCTTTTGTTGACTAGGAAATGACATTGTTAATGGTAGTGAAATATTAAAATATACCTACATAAAACATTGGCATTGTTATATCCTAGAAAATATAAAATTTCAAAACACACAATTGTCAGATGTGTGAAGCAATGTTTCTGTTGATGTAACATGAATTACATTTGATGGTGGGTGTTATCAATAGTGTAAAAAGCAGTGCGTGCATTGTCGTGTGAAGCTTCAAAAAAGTTGGAGATGATTACATATGTTTTTTGTCTATGTATGCACTTTCATCTTTATCTATTTTCTTTTTGGTTGGAATGAGTGCATATGAACTTGAAATAGTAATCTTTTTGCTGGTGGTTGTCCTGATAAAAGTTCGAGATATTTTTTCTATGAGCATTTATCTTCATGCATTGGTATCTTTCCTTTGTCTTTATTACTGTCTTCGTCCACAATGATTGTCGAAGAAGAATTGAGAATAAAAATTGTACTTCATACTTAACTCGGCAGACTATGGATCTTTCAATATATTTTTGATGTAGAAAATTTTATCTCATTCAATTGTAAGACGTACCAAATCAATAATTTTTTATTTAGGATTATATTCAAGTAAAAGTATCTAAAGTATTCAAATTGTAAATGTGTCAAATAATATAAGATTATTTCAAGTTCATTATGTATGTTTACCGAGGTCAGTGCTCCATCAATGTCTTTGCAGTGCATAAGAAGAAGTTTTCGACTGAATCTCCTATGGCTGAAGTATTGATACAGCATGTGAAATCTATTAATTCTATGTACACTTTTGATCCACGGTTGTGCAAATTTTAAAAATGAATGATATGCTAAGTATTGTACAATAGGAATATAATTGAATTGTTAAAAAAAAAAAAATTGATGATTTATTGCATCTTATTGTGTGTTGCAAGCCTCGAATGTTATTTATATCGTTGAACTTGTTTTCATTTGGAAGAACAAGTTTTGAAAGTGTCAATTGTAGGTAACACTTATCAAAGATGATGTTATTGAGTATTTGTGTTTGTCCTATTAACACAAAGTACAATAAAAAGTATTATGAAGTTATTGTTTGGCATGAGATTATATAAAAACAATATAAATTTATAATATAATCATTTCATTGTTTTGAATTTTATTTGATTAAAATAAGTACAAAAAATAATAGACATAATTTACCATGATTTGAACTCCCGCACCACTTCAATTGGACCATCAATGAAGAATGAACTTTTACTTTTGTTGACAGTGATATTCCTATTCTGTGTATTTTTTTATGAGAAGTGTTGGAGCAGTGTGTGGTTATAACAAAGTGTAAATAAATTGTATAGTTTGTATACCATTAAAATATGGTACTCTGAGATGTTATCTAATGAAGACATGCTTCTTAGCAATATTTTCAGCAATGTAATTGCATTCGTGTTCTATAAAATTTTCTTACATTTTTAGTAGCACAGTGTCAAACCTTCAACAAATAAAATTGTGATGAGGAAAATAGAAGTTATCTAATATTGAACAACAATAAGAACAAAGTTGTTAGATGTATACTTTTTGTTCTCAAGAATTAAATCTTACACTTGACATTAACTTCCAAAACGTGTTTGGATAACACTTTTAGGTCCCATTTCAATAACCATTCATATTACGCTTTGAAAATATATATTAGCAATGTCAATGTAATAAAGTTATAATAAGATATAAACAACTATTTATGTACTCAAGTTCTAATAAGACAAAACAAATGGATAGAAAATTTTTGACTTACTTATGTCCTTGTTTGAATCCATATGATTTTCAACGTCTTCAAAATAAGTAAAGTTGTATATAGAAATCAAAAGTGCATTGTTATCTGTTTGTTGTATTTTGGTTTTCCCATAAATAGTCCATTGGACTTCTCAGTTTTAACTTTATAATCTGGATTTGGAAGCTTTGACTAATCGTTAGATATGAGATAAATTTTCCCAATAATAGTTAGTCTTGAAATGCGGTTATGTTATGGTCGTACAAAGTTGCTTGCACAATCGATCCTGTTTGGTATGTATAGAAATATATTAATATGTTATAATGAATTTATAAAGATGAAAAGAAATGAATATGTAGAAAGTGAAAATACTGTGCGAAACAGCTGCTTCACGAAATGAAGATATACAAATATCATTTCTTGCTTTCAAATTCTCAAACGATGATGCTCCTTTAATATGTTTTACAACATGTTTGGTAGTGCTGAACTTATTTTTTAAGTGCTGATAAGTTGTGGGTCCTATAAAATGTGTGGTTAATTAGTGGTTAGTAAATTGTGAATTATACAAAATATATAAATAAAAAGTACGTTTAACCAGCTTAAATTAATTTAAGCTTGGCCAAACACGAACTAAATAAAACTCGTAAATAATATCTTTCACCCTCAATTATATTGGCTAATATTGTCCTACCAATCAGATTTCTTTGTTTTCTTTGAGTCCATACATTACTTTATGCATCCCATACAAAATATTGAGGAAATTCTCTATGCAACAATGTTTTGGCTAATTCATGTTAAAGAATCTTGTTAACATTGTTTGTTTTCTATAATTTGTTTAATAATTGTAAACAAATTCTCTGAAAGTTTTACATGTCGCTAATTAATTATTTTCAAGATGTTAGTGATATAACCGATTGAGAAATTCTAGATAAAATAAGTCTATATATTCTCCACATTGCTTGGTGGAGAAATCTATCAACAGACTGATATCTTTCGATATTTCATCGACAACATTTTCACTTGTATTGTCATTTGCATAAAAAATTACTCTATCATGTCATTTGTACACATATTTATATAAATATTTAACATCTTTAACTTTGAACAAATCTCTCCAATGATATGACATTCATATCATTGTAAAATTGATAAGGATTATAAAACACACTCATCTATTATTTACACTATATCTAAAGACCCTTAAAGGGAGAAACATTTTTAGAATATTCTATTCTCACAAAAAATTTAAAATTCCATAATCACTCTTATTGTTTATTAGTGTACAATTATCTTATAATATTTTATTTATTATATTACATTTTAAATTTACTTAATTAAATTAATATTGTATTCATTTATGAAACGTCTCTTGCCCTCCCAAAACCACCTTCAATGATTCTACATTAAATTTTAACAATTTATTAAATATACAATTAAATTTTTAAACATTTAAAATTGTGCTTTATTCCTTTTTATTGCTAATTTTATGGAGGTTTTTTTCCCCTACTAAATGAGAACATAATAGTTATACTCCATCTAAAATGTCCTATAAGGGATAAAATATTTTAACGTAATAGTTATTGTTATTATTATATTATACTACATCTAAAAGGTCTTAAAATGAGAAATATTTTTAGACTATTCTATCATTACAAAAATTTTAAAATTTCATATTCACCCTTATTACAATTATCTTATAATATTATATTTATTATATTATATTTTAAATTTACCTAATGAAATTAATATTGTATTCATTCATGAAATGTCTCTTACCCTCCCAAAACTACATTCAGTGATCTAACATTAAATTTTTAACAATTTATTAAATATACAATTAAAAATTTTAAACATTTAAAATCATGGTTTATTCCTTTTCATTGCTAATAGTTATTTTTATGAGAGATTTGGGACTATAGTTGAAATATTTATAATGTTTGACAATTCGATATTTTTATTTATACTACATTCAAAATACCATAAAATAGAAAAATATTTTTAACAATTCTATTCTTACAATAATTTTAAAATTCTATTTTCACTTAGTGTTCAACAATGTACAATTATCTTATAATATTTTACTTATTATATTACATTTTAAGTTTACGTAGTTAAATTAAAATTGTATTCATTCATGAAACGTCTCTTGCCCTCCCAAAACCACCTTCAATGATCCTACATTAAATTTTTAATAATTTATTAAATGTACAATTAAAATTTTTAAACATTTAAACTTGTGGTTTATTCTTTTTTATTGTTAATTTTATGTTTTTTTTTGGCTAAATGAGAATGTAATAATTATTTTTAAAAGAGACTTTGGACTATAGTTGAAATATTTATAATGTTCGACTATTAGGTAATTTTTAAAATTGTGAATAGTAACCAAGAGTTCTTGGTGTTTATTTTTTTTCTTTATTGATAATAAAATATTATGAGATTCTTTCTTCATATTTTGTCTAAATTATCAGTATTTTGTATGAATCAAATAGCTTTTGGAATGTTAGTCATTTTCGTATTTATTCATCTACATCACTATTGGTTGGTGGACGTATAAGAAATATCGCAATATTACATTAATGCTCATCTTTATAGAAGTTTTGTTTTCACATGTACTTAAAAGATTATACATTTGTTATCAGTATATAAATTTCTTCTATTTTTCTTGAATTAATAACTCGACGAATAAGTACTAACAATCAACTAAATATAGATAATCATGCCCAAATGGAATAAAAATAAATATAGTACCTGTCTCAGACTCCAATAATCCAAATATTATATAGCAATAAGACCATCTAAAAAATATGTAATTATCATACAAAAATTCTCAAGATTTAATATTTAATTCTTGTTATATAGCGTCAATTCTCAAAAAAGTAAAATAAAATAAACTTTTCATATTAGATTCCTACAATAAATCACTTTTAACTACTAAAATCATTCAAAAAAGCAAAAGTTTTACAGGTTGAACAACATTAATTCATAAAGATCTTGATAATGAGCATTAAAAGATAATATTCTGCATATCTACCAAAAAGTCAATGAGAAATGATTTATAGACTCATTTTTAGGTTTGTCTATGGCATACTTATCTGACAAGCAATCTGCAAGTGCTCAACAATTTGGTATATTCAGTCATATTAATAAGAGTTGTACTAGGTGAACTATTCACCATTGTATCTCTTGACTTTACTTTAATATCTTTGCTTTCGAATGAGAAATTCAATGTAAATTTACTCTTGTATCTCAATTTTTATCCATTGGGATTCATAACAATAATAAAAATTCTACTTTAATAAATAGTGAGTCGAATTATCAAGTACCTAATTTTTTGAAAAATGGTGGGATGCATAGATTATTCTCTACTTTGCCATGTATATAATTTTTTATGTATATTGGAGATTATGAGGTGTCGATCATATATTTAAATAAAACATGTATATAAATGGAGAAGCATCTCTTATAACAAGATAGAACAATTCATGAATTATCTTTATCACATCGATGATTACAGAAATGTCATATGTTGTTTTCACAATTTATGTTTAAAGCAATATCACCTAAAACTGTAACAAAAAAGGACATACCCTCACATAACTATTTCTTCTAACTATAAATAACTAAAGTTTCATAATATCTTAATCTTAATATCTTCACTATAATATATAAGAGGCTTGTGATGGTCACTATTCACACTTTGGGCCTGCACGACAACGTTTTGTTTGATTTCTTTGGACAACAAAACGACGTATTATGAAGGCAAAACAACACTGTTTCAAGCATTTGTCTCTCCTCAATTGAATGTAGAGATTCATTTCTCTCTCCACCAAGTGTTTCCTTCGTCTATGTTCTTCATAATTTTTCCAAATCTCTCCAAATTCCTTCTTTGATACTTTTCACATTTCGACAATAATGGGGTCGTATTGGTGTAGTTCAATTTTAATTTATTTTTGAATTTTTGTGGTAAATCCGAAAAACCCTAGAATCCCCTTCCTTTCAACCACCACATGAAGCTAGATCTGGAAGAGGAATTGACGACAAAAGCACCGAGGAAGCCGAAGAATGGTGCCATTTCATTGTTGCTGAACTTTGACGACATCTTCCCGAGTAAAACGAAGCCGCGAAGGTTGGAATCCGGATTCAGTATCATCTGTTTTTGCTCTCTCACCAAGGTTTCTCTCAAAATTGGGTCGGGTCATGTACATAGCCAATTTAATAGGATTCGGGTTGGTTGTAGCGTTGAGTGCTTTCATTGGATACAGTGTTATAATCAAGAAGAAGGGTCTCCAGAGAGCTTGCGTGTCCGGCTACCGTGCCAGTAAGTATTTTTTTTTTTTTGCTGTTAATTTTATCATTTTTTTTGCTAATTGAAGAAAAATTTGTAGATTTTATTGTTTTGTTTTGTGAAAATTTTAAGTTGTACCACCTGCTTCAGTTTTTGCACCTGGTTCTGGATAGTAGTATTTTTATGTCAATTCGGAATTTCTCTTTGTAATTTGAAGGAAAAATTTTGCTCTTATTTTTCATTTTTTCATTTTTTTATGTCATACCATCTTCTTCAGTTTTTGTACCTGGTTCTGGAATACTGGAACTATAATTTTCCTACAAACAAATAAATAAATCAGATTAGTAGTATATAATGTTTCATTGTGACAGAATTGTGTAAAATTGGGTTTGGTATTGCTCCATGAGTAATTGAATGTTTAATTGTAATGGTTGGAGCTTAATTAATGGACAAATCAAGCTCTGAATTTGATAGTTCAAGGTATACATTTAATTCATTGATGAGTTAGATTCTCAATTTCTTTTCCAGAAATTAATAATATCTACTAGCATTTTCTTGAATTTATTTAAATATTTTATTCCTGAAATTCAATGCTCTCTAGGTACACTTTGTTAGTCGAAGAAGATATAAGGTTATAATATATGTAGACATCATTCTAAGAAATTATTTTAAACAGTTGCCTCTTTCAAGTGTTATTTTATGAAGCATTTAGATTTAGAAATAAAAGTTGGTCTTTTTATAGCCTGTCTTATGTCCGGCTTCTATGCAGTTCGAGTAAGTTTGATTCCCATTGCTCACAAAAATGATTCATTGTTGGACGTATATTCTTGAAGGTTGGCAATGCAGTTATTATACATATGAAATTTTGTTTTTTGGCTTATTGATCTATGCCAGTCAAATTCATAATTTAAGCTTACTGTAAGCTTTCGACAGCGATATCACTTCTTTGGCAAATGACAAAAGTAATGCGCATACTAATCTTGACAAAATGACTATTCATCAGGTAAGCACATTGAAATTGTTACATACAAAATGAATGGATCTTATATGTATTAGATTTATCACAATCCTTTGTTTTCAATTTCAGACATTACAGCTTGGAGAAGACCCTCATTCGTCTTCTAGAAATAGCATTCAAAGATATCATGTCTTTCAGGTCTGATCCCCTGCATAAAGTGTTGGAGAAATTATCAAAGCCATGTTTACTTTTCTTCTTCTTCTTTTTGCTTTTCAAAATCATTGTCTCTGTCGTTGGTCATATGTTCCATATCAAGCAAGAGTTTACTAATATAGCTTAATCTTAAACCTCACATGTAATACTTGGTTCATTATTTTATTCTCTTGTTTGCAATATTCTAGAAATAACTGCTCCTTTTGGTCAATTTGTTTCAATGCATGAATAGTTCATATTTCTGTTCGGTAAAGAAACAATTTTAGCCACTCATCTTGTAGTAAGATTACTCAAATATCTAAATATGAATTCCCCATCAAAAGACTAATCTTGCATTTCTTTGAACTTTTTGCAAAGATATTGTGATTCTATTTTACTACACTCTTTTGTAAGAGAGATTGTGGCTATCTTGAAATATCTTCTTTTCATTTTTTCCATGAATTGCTTAATTAAATGGCCGATTCCCATGATTGTTTGAGAAGTTAAGTTAGACTATATACAATTATGAATATTGTTTCATAATGTACGAAGACAACAGAAAACGTAAACAAGTACAATATTTTCTTCTTCTTATATTTATCATTTTTAAAGCACAAATTTGGTGGTAAGAAAGCTATAGACCAAGAGAACTAGGTGATACCTTAACAATAGTTATAAAAGAAACAACTAAAAAAAAATCTGAACCGAGTGACCATCCACATTAAAGGTCTTTCGAAATTCTTGTAGTAAAAACCGAACGCCACATTAAAGGTCTTTCGGAATTCTTGTAGTAAAACCGAGCGCCTTGGACTGCATAGTTTGGAATAAATTCATTGGAATAAAAAGTATTCTAACAAATTCAAGAGCAGTTGTCCATTGGAAAACCTGAGCTATATCCTCCTCAAAAGGAACGCTTTCCGGACCATGGCAGATGCTTTATATCCTTCTGAGGTATTTTATTTTGTTGTTATTTTGGGCATTGACATGTACTTAAAGGTTCATATTCTCAACCCTTCTAGAGACTAATGCATTGTATGCTTGTGTTACTGAAACAGTGTAGACAAGCCAAACCTACATATGTGGGGAAGTTTTGGTGGACATTTACTTCCATTATGCCGATGGAGCTCCCGTTAGAGAAAATTTTAATTTTGGACAGTTTCTGTCATGTTGAAGGTAATTGTATCTCATTTCAGTTCAAAAATTGTGTAAATTTATATTTTCTTACCATTATAGGAACTTGTAGGACATCTTATTTGGTAAGTGTATGCTGATTTTTTTCTTATATATTAATTCCACCCGTAGTGAATTACGGGTTTCTTGCCATTTTAGGTGCGTGTACATGCTATTGTTATTTAAGCACTCCTGCCTTTCAACCTTGTGTTGGTGAGAATTAGTAGTCATCATTTACATTTGAGTAGATGGAGAGTGAGAAACAAGTTTTTGAGGGCAAAATCGTGTCCATTTATTGTATCAAAAGTGTGCTTGATGTCCTCTCTTAAATTGAGTATGATGGCTGATCTCTGGTTAAATTTGGGAAGGAATTGGTCAGGTACATTACATTGCATAATATATGATTCAAATTGATGATTGATGAACATATGACATTAATCTTTCTATTCAATCTTCAAAGTATTGTTGCTTATAATAATTGATCAAGCCTTTTTAGACTATGTGAATTGTTTATTATCAACAAATGGGTTAGTCAATTGCTCATGATTAATTATCACATTTATCCAAATGTGATTGTTTGAGGATCAAGCTTATACATGAGCAGGGGCGTAAAGAAACTGGTTAAATAAATGTGAAGTGGCTTTAGCCTTTGTGAAATATATTTTAAAAACTTGAGTTCTCATAAGATTTATAGAAATTATGTTTCTTGTTATCATGATGCTAATTAAATATACTTCAATAAAAATAATCTTAGTGTAATGACACTATTCAACTTATATATGTGGAATAAACATATCTTTGGTGCATTCTTAGCCATGTGGAGTATTTCAATTAACAAGGTTTCAACTTTGAAATAATGAGGCTAATTATTTAACTCTGCTATATCTATGGTTTACAATTTGTGATCTTAGGTATGACTCTTTTACGAGAGCTTTGTCTTTTAATCAACTCCAAGTGGTTTTATATGGAAAATTTTTGTGCTCTTATTCTATTTTAGAGAATTAAATGCTCTTTTACTCAACTTCCAATGGTCTTTTATGAGAGCTGTCTCTTTTATATATTTGTTCTTATTTGAAAACACATTACATACCAAAAATGCACTTGTAAACCTCCAAATGTAGTGTCACAATCCCTCCCTAGAACAACAAAGTTAAGGAACTAATCATTTCTCAAGCTGACAAATTTCCATCCAAAGGTTTAAGAAGAGAATATTACGCCTCAACAGTAACGTTCAAATTATGGTTCAAACATAACTACACCAACTAAATGCCAGGCACCAAAAGACTAGACCCGAAATCACAATTCAGCCTGAGAGCTAAAGAGATCTTCATAGGAAGGCTTCTAAATCATAATCTTCCAAAAAAAGAAGTCATCCTTATTTAAGACAGATGCTTAGGCCAACTACTCCTAGCAAGTCCACAAACAAAATTATGAAGTCTGGAAAATGTACTAGCTGTTAATAAGGAACTATGAAGCATCGAACAAGGTACGTCAACGCAATTCATATCCAGAGTGCTAACTAAATTTCAACTCCTAGCAACTATGATATCAGAGATGATAGGATCACTGATCTGTTTTATTATGACTAGTGAAAAGAATTGAGAGGCAATAAGAGTATTGGATCCAATCCATAATACTACTTACAGTTAGCGGCCATCCTTTCAATGTCAAACTGTTGCCACCTTGGTTTGACCCTAAATCAAAAGTTGCATCAGTTACAGCATAATCTAGCAAATCAATCAAACAAATGACAGAATGGATGGCTTCTGTGGGTGAGTATCAGTCTCTTTTTTAGCATGTCTTGAGTAAGATCTAACTTGAAAAAAGTTCCAATTTTCCTTCATTGCACAGAGTAACAGCACAAATACATGTATTCACTTACACATACCAGATCAATAAATTAATAGTAAAATATACGTCACTTGGAACTAAGATAATCAAAGAGTACCAGGGATGCCCACAAGTGATCCTTCAGGGCCCGCAGTTCTGGGGTTCAGTATTGGATTCATTTCATTCTTGATTTCCTGTGCAAGAAAATTAAGGGAAGAAATTATATGGAAGTGCAGATACTAACAGAAATATCTTTTGGAAAAAGAAACAAAGAAAACACCGACCGGTGTAGTCCCCTGAAGTTGTTGACTTCGAGCTTGAACTTGGGGGGACATGCTGCCAGCCGTACCATGCAGAACTTGCCCGAAAATAGGAATTTGGATAAATGATGAGTGATATTGACAAAACATTGATACCTTTTATCAAATCAATAGTAAAAAAAAATATATTAGAGAAATAAAAGAATTCATTTTGTTTCACAGCCTCTGTGTTTCTTTCTCAACACAGGTAAGCATCCTGGTCAGATCAGTTCCACTCCCTTAAGTTAAGACTTCGTATATACCCCTTTACACACACACATAACTACATGTATATACACACTAGACAGACCGACAGAGGGGGGAAAGATTCACAATCCACCTTACTACATGTAGAAATTCAAGATTATTTTTGCAGGAACTAAGGGATCTTGTTGTGATTTTTATAATTAATCAAACCCGACAACTGATACATCTTAAACCCCAAAAACAAAATCCCAAATCTAGAAACACACCAAATACGTGTGTATGTGCGTGAAAAGAGTTGGAAACTTGCCAGGCCACATTGGGCTAATTTCGGAGAACCATCCAGGGATAATAGTGGAAATACACTCAGCCGGTGCGACGGCGGCGCCGTTTTTGTCTCCCATTTTGACAGAAACACAGAGAGATTACTGTTATTTGAAGGGGGTGAGAGATGAAGTATTTACAGAGAGGAGAACAATCGTTGACAAGGAGAAGATTATTGGTTGGAATGGTTGGGCGATTTCTGGCGATTTCTGTGAAAAGGGAGAATTTGGGTTGGAAGGGTTTGGGAGATTTCTGGGTTAGATGTAGGGAGGAGCAGAGATGGATAAAGAACGTATTTTAGGTTAGAACCAAATAATTTTAGTTTTCGCGGGCAGTGAATTTGTTAAAAGCGCTCGTATTTGGGTTTCGGCATTTGCAACGTGCAAAGAACGTTGCGAAATCGTTTTTAACAAAACTTTCCGCAACAGACAAATGACCGTTGCCAATTGTTGTATGTTTTAACAACGGTCAAAGAACGTTGCCAAATATTTCTTTTTAAAAAGTTTTCGCAACATGCAAAGACCGTTGCAAAAGAGTTGTGGTATATATGTTCACAACGTTCACAAACGTTGCTAAATACTATGTTATTTGACAACGGTCACTGACCGTTGTCGTATAAGAAAATATTTTATTTTTTTGACAACGGTCCACCGGCCGCTTGCAAAGATATATTGACAACGATCATCGTAACACCGTTGTTGTCAAATGTCAATTGAATTAACCAATTCAATGACATTTGATGATCGCTGTCAGTAGAACTGTTTTAGCAACATGCTTTTAACGAATGTTGTCATTGACATGTTGCAAAAGGTCCTTTTTGTTGTAGTGCTTCAACAAATAAAATTGTGATGAAGAAAATAGAAGTTATCTAATATTGAACAATAATAAGAACAAAGTTGTTAGATGTATACTTTTTGTTCTCAAGAATTAAATCTTACACTTGACATTAACTTCCAAAACATGTTTGGATAACTCTTTTAGGTCCCATTTCAATAACCATTCATATTACGCCTGAAAATATATATTAGCAATGTCAATGTAATAAAGTTATAATAAGATATAAACAACTATTTATGTACTCAAGTTCTAATAAGACAAAACAAATGGATAGAAATTTTTTGACTTACTTATGTCCTTGTTTGAATCCATATGATTTTCCAAGTCTTCAAAATGAGTAAAGTTGTATATAGAAATCAAAAGTGCATTGTAATCTGTTTGCTGTATTTTGGTTTTCCCATAAATAGTCCATTGGACTTCTCCAATTTTAACTTTATAATCTGGATTTGGAAACCTGACTAATGCGTTAGATATGAGATAAATTTTCCCCAACAATAGTTCGTCTTGAAATGCAGTTATGTTATGGTCGTACAAAGTTGCTTGCACAATCGATCCCTGTTTGGTATGTATAGAAATATATTAATATGTTATAATGAATTTATAAAGATGAAAAGAAATGAATATGTAGAAAGTGAAAATCTTGTCTTAAAAAATGATTCACGAAATGAAGATATACAAATATCATTTCCTCTTTTCAAATTCTCAAATGATGATGCTCCTTTAATATGTTTTACAACATGTTTGGTAGTCTTTGAACTTATTTTTAAGTCTTTGATAAGTTGTGGGTCTATAAAATGTGTGGTTAATTAGTGGTTGATAAATTGTGAATTATACAAAATATATAAATAAAAAAGTACGTTTGACCACTTTTAAATTAATTTAAACTTGGCCAAACACGAACTTAATAAAACTCGTAAATAATATCTTTCACCCTCAATTATATTGGCTAATATTGTCCTACCAATCAGATTTCTTTGTTTTCTTTGAGTCCATACATTACTTTATGCATCCCATACCCATACAAAATATTGAGGAAATCCTCTATGCAACAGTGTTTTGGCTAATTCATGTTAAAGAATTCTGTTAACATTGTTTGTTTTCTATAATTTGTTTAATAATTGTAAACAAATTCTCTGAAGTTTTACATGTCGCTAATTAATTATTTTCAAGATGTTAGTGATATAACTGTTTGAGAAATGATAGATAAAATAAGTTTATATATTCTCCACATTGCTTCAGGTGGAGAAATCTATCAACATACTGATATCTTTCGATATTTCATCGACAACATTTTCACTTGTATTGTCATTTGCATAAAAAATTACTCTATCATGTCATTTGTACACATATTTATATAAATATTTAACATCTTTAACTTAGAACAAATCTCTCCAATGATATGACATCATATCATTGTAAAAATTGATAAGAATTATAAGACACAGCTCATCTATTATTTATACTATATCTAAAAGACCTTTAAAGGGAGAAACATTTTTATAATATTCTATCCTTACAAAAAAAATTAAAATTCCATAATCACTCTTATTGTTTATTAGTGTATAATTATCTTATAATATTTTATTTTCTATATTACATTTTAAATTTACTTAATTAAATTAATATTGTATTCATTTATGAAACGTCTCTTGCCCTCCCAAAACCACCTTCAATGATTCCACATTAAATTTTAACAATTTATTAAATATACAATTAAATTTTTTAAACATTTAAAATTGTGCTTTATTTCTTTTTATTGCTAATTTTATGGAGGTTTTTCCCCTACTAAATGAGAACATAATAGTTATACTACATCTAAAATGTCCTATAAGGGATAAAATATTTTAACGTAATAGTTATTGTTATTATTATATTATACTACATTTAAAAGATCTTAAAATGAGAAATATTTTTAGACTATTCTATCATTACAAAAATTTTTAAATTCCATATTCACCCTTATTACAATTATCTTATAATATTTTATTTATTATATTACATTTTAAATTTACCTAATTAAATTAATATTGTATTCATTCATGAAATGTCTCTTACCCTCCCAAAACTACATTCAGTGATCCAACATTAAATTTTTAACAATTTATTAAATATACAATTAAAATTTTTAAACATTTAAAATTGTGGTTTACTAGTGTTGCACCCGTGCGATGCACGGGATGTGTAATCACAAAAAATAATTTCTATAGTTATCTATGAAAGTTAATTAGTTATAATAAAATAATCTTGAAAATGCAATATCTTAAATCTTAATTAGTATTGAAAAATCCATGCATTTTTTTGTACCAAAATAAAGATAAGATTAATTAATTAAATATTTTAAATATAGATAATTAAATTAAAACGCATTGGATAATTAATTTTGTAATGATAACAAAATTAAATTAGTTTTGTAATGATAACTAAATTAAAAGGTAGTTGGAGGGACTCCAATTGAAAAACTACAAAATCGGGGCGGCTATTAAACGTAGTATTAAGAATGAACATTTAATACTATTAAAAAAATCTATTTATGGAAACTGAAAAAAAATAGAAATTCTAAATATAAAAGTATTTAAGCGGGAAAATAAAATTTTGACGGCACTTCTGAAAAATTCATGCATTTTTTTTAAAATTTTAATTACTATTACTTCTACATTCGAAAAAATAATTTCTCTTTCATCTATCTTCTCCGTAAATAAACTTTCTAGAAATCTATTGACTACACTACTAATACAACTTTATTTATTCCATTTTCTTATTACACAAAATTATATATTTTTACCCAATATTTATATTTAATTTCTTTTTCTACAAAGTTTCCTCTCATAAAAGTAAAAGACCATTCACAACAAAACCAATGAAACACATTCATTCTTGAACTTTTTTAAATTGCAAAATAATAAAAACTAAAATTCCAAATTAAAATGAATAAGAATAATAACTAACATCAAAAGTTATTTGACTAATTATTTATTTATTTATTATTCATTGAACAGAATTAGTCAATTAGAAAGATGACTGAAATTTTTATTTTTACTTTGTAAAAATTTCAAATTAAGTATTTTATATAATTTTCAACCCATTATTAATTCAATAAAATTATTATTTATTCATTTCAAGTTGACCAAACACTAAATTTTAATTAGTATTAAACTCATGCATACGTTGACCAAAGCGAAGATAATTAATTAATTAAATTAAATTAATTAGATATTTAAAATATAGATAATTAAATTTAAAACGTATTGAAAAATTAATTTTTACAATGATAACAAAACTTTGAAAATATGAATTTTCACTTATTTTTCTTTCACTTTGCATTGATGTCTTTTATAATAATCTTGAAAATGCAATATTTTAAATGTGATCTCTTAAATCGTGTCATAATAGTGTTTTAGTTGAATACAACTTTTCTGATAGTCCTATAACCATTCAATCTATTCGAAACATGTTTGGCTATTTTCTTATGTATGTTACTTTTTGTTGTTGTTGTTGTTTTTTTTTTTTTTTTAATGAAAAGTTAGTGCATGTTCGTTGGCCATTTTGGAGAAAAAATAGATTTTACATTTAATGCAGTGGGCCACATTTGTGCAGGAAATAAAACTTTTGCATTGACTAATATATTCACATGGTGCATATTTGACCATTATACCCT
Source organism: Forsythia suspensa (assembly GCA_023638005.1). Lineage (NCBI taxonomy): Eukaryota > Viridiplantae > Streptophyta > Magnoliopsida > Lamiales > Oleaceae > Forsythia > Forsythia suspensa. Next base: position 27,201,526 of record CM042674.1, on the reverse strand, counting down.
TCTTATTCACGTGGAAAAACCAATTTTTAAATCAACAAAATGAAGGGCATAAAGGTAAAAAGTCATAACTGGTCAAAACGTGTACAATTTTTTATGTGTAAACATTTAATGCAGTGATAGTTGATGGTTTGTCGGGCACACAGCATTTATTGAAAAATGAATTTTTCAATTGAAAAATGGTGAGCGAACATGCTCTTATAAAGTAAGGATTAATGAAAATTGAATAACACATTTAATTTATGACAAAAGTTTAAATGTGATTTCTTAAATTTTAATTAGCATTGAAAAACTCATGCATATTTTGAATAAAATGAAGATAAGATTAATTAATTATTAAGTAATTAAATTAAATTATTTAAGTATTTAAAATATGGATAATTAAATAAAATGAATTGGAAAATTAATTTTTGCAATAATAACAAAACTTTAAGAATATCGACTTGGACTTATTTTTCTTTCAATGTGCATTGATTGTTTTCATAATAATCTTGAAAATGCGATATCTTAAATCTTAATTAGTATTGAAAAATTCATGTATTTTTTGTACTAAAACAAAGATAAGATTAATTAATTAAATATTTTAAATATAGATAATTAAATTAAAACGCATTGGATAATTAATTTTGTAATGATAACAAAACTAAATTAGTTTTTGTAATGATAACTAAATTAGAAGGTAGATAGAAAGGCTCTAATTGAAAAACTACAAAATCAGATGGCTATTAAATACAGTATTAAGAATGAACAAGTAATGCTATTAAAAAAATCTATTTATGGAAACTCTAAAAAAAAAAAAAAATTTAAATAGGAAAGTATTTAGGCGGGAAAATAAATTTTTGATGGCTCTTTTGTTTTTATATATATATATAGATTCCTTTTCATTGCTAATTGTTATTTTTATGAGAGATTTGGGACTATAGTTGAAATATTTATAATGTTTGACAATTCAATATTTTTATTTATACTACATTTAAAATACCATAAAATAGAAAAATATTTTTTGACTATTCTATTCTTACAATAATTTTAAAATTCTATTTTCACTTAGTGTTCAACAATGTACAATTATCTTATAATATTTTATTTATTATATTACATTTTAAGTTTACGTAGTTAAATTAAAATTGTATTCATTCATGAAACGTCTCTTGCCCTTCCAAAACCACCTTCAATGATCCTACATTAAATTTTTAATAATTTATTAAATGTACAATTAAAATTTTTAAACATTTAAACTTGTGGTTTATTCTTTTTTATTGTTAATTTTATGTTTTTTTTGGCTAAATGAGAATGTAATAATTATTTTTAGGAGAGACTTTGGACTATAGTTGAAATATTTATAATGTTCGACTATTAGGTAATTTTTAAAAATCGTGAATAGTAACCAAAAGTTCTTGGTGTTTATTTTTTTTCTTTATTGATAATAAAATATTATGAGATTCTTTCTTCATATTTTGTCTAAATTATCAGTATTTTGTATGAATTAAATAGCTTTTAGAATGTCAGTCATTTTCGTATTTATTCATCTACATCACTATTGGTTGGTAGACGTATAAGAAATATCGCAATATTACATTAATGCTCATCTTTATAGAAGTTTTGTTCTCACATGTACTTAAAAGATTATACATTTGTTATCGATATATAAATTTCTTCTATTTTTCTTGAATTAATAACTCGACGAAAAAGTACTAACAATCAACTAAATATAGATAATCATGCCCAAATAGAATAAAAATAAATATAGTACTTGCCTCGAGACTCAATAATCCAAATATTATATAGCAATAAGATCATCAAAAAAATATGTAATTATTATACAAAAAATTCTCAAGATTTAATATTTAATTCTTGTTATACAGCGTCAATTCTCAAAAAAGTAAAATAAAATAAACTTTTCATATTAGATTCCTACAATAAATCACATTTAACTACTAAAATCATTCAAAAAAACAAAAGTTTTACAAGTTGAACAACATTAATTCATAAAGATCTTGATAATGAGCATTAAAAGATGATATTCTGTATATCTACCAAAAAGTCAATGAAAAATCATTTATAGACTCATTTTTAGGTTTGTCTATGGCATACTTATCTGACTGGCAATCTGCAAGTGCTCAACAATTTGGTATACTCAGTCATATTAATAAGAGTTGTATTAGGCGAACTATTCACCATTGTATCTCTTGACTTTACTTTAATATGCTGCTCGAATGAGAAATTCAATGTAAATTTACTCTTGTATCTCAATTTTTATCCATTGGGATTCATGTCAATAATAAAAATCCTACTTTAATAAATAGTGAATCGAATTATCAAGTACTTAATTTTTTGAAAAATGGTGGGATGCATAGTATATTCTCTACTTTGCCATGTATATAATTTTTTATGTATATTGGAGATTATGAGATAATCGATCATATATTTAAATAAAACATGTACATAAATGGAGAAGCATCTCTTATAACAAGATAGAACAATTACATGAATTGTCTTATGCACATTAGTGATTACAGAAATGTCATATGTTGTTTTCACAATTTATGTTTAAAGCAATATCACCTAAAACTGCAATAAAAAAGGACATACCCTCACATAACTAATTCTTCTAACTATAAATAACTAAAGTTTCATAATATCTTAATCTTAATATATATAAAAGAATGATAGTCATTAATAAAAGTCAACACATTTTTCCGCCCAAAACATCTCTCACATATTAATTGCCCAATATCAAATAATTAATAATCAAATTTAATGTGCCGAATGAGATTCCCAATTATTTATTTATTAAATAATTGTTCAACTTTATTTAATTAATTATCAGTATTTCAATACAGTGTAACTAGTACTTCCGGTTCAGCTTCTCAATCTTTTGAATTTTCTATAATACTCGGTAAATTTGAATAAAATTATGAATTGACATGTCCAATTAAAAAAATACACATATTCCAGAACAAGATAAATTCACTTTAATTATTAGTAACAACAAATTTGAAAGCTACATTAAATAATTATTATAAGATTTAGAATATGTAAATATTACTAATTGTCTACAAATAGAATACCAATAAATTTACATAATATCATTAACGCAATCTGCATCTTTACAGTTTAGAAAATCAATTTTCAAATTATAATATACCTGCGCTAAAAATTAATTAATTGTCTCATACATACTATAAAAAATAGTCAGGGTCAATCTTTCTCCATTAAATATGAAAAAACAAGTTTTTAGTCATGGACAACTTTATGTTGCATTGTCTAGAGTTATAAATCGTACAAGATTGAAGATGTTGATTTGTGATAGGGATGGAGTGCCAACCAATTCGACCATAAACATGGTTTTCAAATAGGCATTTGAAAATCTAATTAGTTATGTTATTGTTTTTTCAATATCAATTAGTAATCAAATGTTATTTATATGATACTCTTTTATTTCAATGTAATAAATAAACAATATACTCTTAAAATATTTTAAAATCACTATCATGAAAAATAAGTTCCGTGCATCGTACGGGTGATATACTAGTTACTAAATAAATCAAAATAGTTTATGTATCTAAATCGAGAATGCTAATACATGTAAGCCTTCTTCCAAGATCGGGCCACAAAATGACTTAGAGGACGTCATATTACCTTTATCAAAGCTCGATTTAAAAACCAATGGCAATCCAAACCTAGAAGTAGAAAAAAATTTAAAACGCCAGTAATCCAAACAATTTTATTTCCAATTTAAGTTGAATCATAATAGGCCAAAAATAACTTGCTCACCCATTCAATTTAAGTTTAATATAATCTTCTATTTAATTTCTCCATTTTTCTCTTTAATAAGGGGTCTATAGTGCCCACCCATGTTAAATGATTTTTATTAAATGATTTTTATTAAATGATTTTTCTTAATATATTTAAAGAATTACTCATTTACTTTCGAATACTAATGTAACTTTTTGGTTGATGGGTTGAGAACTTAAGATCAAAACTGATTAGAGAAACTTGGATCAATGTTTCACATTTGAATTTTTTTCAAGAATATAGTGAAGTGGACTACAGGTTCCGCAAGCTTGGAGGTAAGCAAATCAAAAAATATACTTATTCCTCAGTCTTTAATATATATGTTGCAATTTTTTTTTTAATTTAGTATAAATAAAATTTATCTAAAGAATGGTAAAATTAAAAAGAAAGTATAAGATACATGTCAACTATGACATGTATGTCTACCATTCTATCATACTAAAATTAGTAATTACTAATTTTATTCTCCGTAAAATACAATCATGAAAACATCATCAATTTCTTAAGATTTAATATCAAGTGTTCAAGTTAATCATCAAAACTCAAATCACCAAAAAGTATTAATTGGGTTCAAGTTAATGTTAGTATTACTACAATATAAAACTCATCTCGATTGCAATTGTACTTTTATGAATGTAAATAAAATATCAACATTATTCATTATAACGTCGAATGATACAATACATCATATTATCAAAAACTATGTTGTTCTATCTTTATTGCAATTGTTACTTTAACCTTTTAACTATTATAAATTAAAAAATAGAAACTTTGAAAATATTAAAAATTAACAAAACTATTGCAAAACCACGTGCAATGCATGTGTTTCTAACTAGTCTAATAAATATCATATAATTGTAATTAATTGATTATTATTACGACGTCTATAATTTAGATAAGAATTATAACCAAGATAAATTTTCATAAAAAATTGTTTTGAATATTTATTTTTGCACTCTTATTTTTTTTATTCATGCACACATTATTTAGATTTAGGACACCATGCATTATATGTTTCACTACAATAGAATGTAAATGAGAGTGCTTATTTTTATTTGTATTTCACATGAAACAATTTAATCAATTAAATCAATATTGGTAATTTTAAAACTTGTTCTAAAATTAACAAAAAGTGAGCATGTGGAACATCTTTTTTAAAACTCTATCAAATAAATATAAGTAGAGTTGGTCCAATTTTTTTTGAACTAAATCAACTTTTAATTCTAATAATTTAGCTCTAAATACACGGGCAACCAACTTTTTAGTGTTTCAAATATATCAGGTTTACCAAATATTTAAACTAATACCATTATATCTATATATCTTTTTTTCACATCTCTAGGTTCCCCAATAAAAGAAGAAGGTAAAATAATTTTCAACCAATTTTATAACCTTTTTTACCATTTTCACACTATCAACAATTCCTTAATAAAGTTTAGAGTGTATTTTGTTTTGGTTTTGCCGAAAATAATCCAATCTACTTGTTTCAATCTTAACATATATATCTACTACGAATCTTTTTGATACAGCTGTTGTTAGTAGAGCTTTTAGATGTAGAGCTTTTGGTAATAAAACATTTGTTAAAAAGTTGTCGATTGTTTGAGTGTGAATTCAAAATGTATTGTGAATACTAAATTGATTGTTTGGTTGATTAATTATAAAAGTGCTTTTGTATAAACTTTATGTTTATTTGACTAAACAGTAATTAATTATTATTATCTCATATTATTTTCTTTTATAAACAATATTTTTTCATATCCTATAATAACAATAAAATTAATATCTTAATTAAATTATGAAAACACAATTAACTTAAAATTAATTTATTTAAATTAAACATATTATGTGTAATTTGTATTATTATTTAACACGCTAACATATATTTTTCACTATATAAATATATAAAGTGAAAATTTGATATAAGTAATTAATGTGACAAATAAATTAATATTTTTTTCTGCATTAATGATAATTTTGTTAATTTTTAAATTTTATTAAATGTTAATTGCACATTCTTATAAAGCACAATTAAAACTTTTTAGAAAAGCTCAAAATTTGAGTTTCTTTAAAACATCTTTTAAGGTATTTTTCAGTTAAAGAGTACTTATTAATTTTAGCCAGACAATTATAAATATAATAAAAACGCTTTTGTTTTTGAAGAAATATTTTAGACTTCAAAAAAGTCATTTCAAACACACACTACACATTGTTGGAAAAGCCTACAAGTATGAAGTAAAATACAATTGTTGGAAGTTTGTACCAGTAATTTAAAGAGTTAATTACACTAATGGTCAACATTCTTTCAGATTTATAACAATATCATCCTCATTTAATTTTTTTAGCAGATATCATCCCCATCCTTCTATTTATTCGCATGCGGATGGTCCCCAAATGACTTTTTTTTTTGAAAATTTTGTACCGAACTTAAATAAATTAAAATGATAGAAAAAAAAAAAAAAAAAAATGAAAAATTTGCAATTGGGACCACAACCTTTTCAAAAGTACAAATAAATTTTAAACCTTTTTATTTTTTATTTTTACATAAAATAGTCAAAAATGTGTCATTAAGTCCCAAAACTTCTAATTATGTTAACCGAAAGGACATTTGGATCTACAGATTTCGTCCAATGGTTTGTTAATTGACAAAAAAATTGTAACCATGATCTAAATTTGATCAATTTAACAAGGTCAAAATATTTTATTATATTATATTATTCAAAATAATTTTTAAAAAAAAAAATCAAAAGTGATCCCCAACCCCTTACCCAGAAATCGGGTGGCAACCGCGAAGACAAGGGAGCGAAAACAAATTACTTCATCACCATCTCTATTTTCACACTTTCTAATAACTTCCAGAGTTGGCTGCTAAGAAACAAATTATTTCATCACCATCTCTATTTTCACACTTTCACATCCCTTTTCCACTCACAGGCACAACTCAACAACAATGGCAGACCCTAATTCAACACATTGGCCCTCAAAGTCAACTCCTTGTATTCCAAATTTCCTCCTCCTAAGAAACAGGCTTTCTCTATCTTTTCTAAAATAATCTCCACATTGACAGCCCAATGAATAATTATGTTCGTGATTATCAACATCATTTCCCAAAACCCTCCCCCAACCCACTTAAAAAACTCAATCACAAACCGCCGTAGAATAAAAAAAAACTCCTTTTGTGAATAATCGTTATTAACCTATAAATTAAAGTATATCTGGTTTGGCTGGGGTTGGAGTTGGGGTTGAAGAAAATGATCATTTTTTTGTTTTTTTTAAATGATTTTGAATAATAGAAAATAAAAAAGTTTAAGATTTATTTGTATTTTTGAAAAGATTAGGATTCCAATTGTAATTTTTCATTATTTTTTCTTTTTTCTATCATTTAAATTTATTTAAATCGGGATAAAATTGTCAAAAAAGTCAATTGGGGACTATCTATACGAATAAATGGAAAGATGATGATGATGATATTTGCTAAAAAAATTAAATGTAAATGATATTGTTACAAACTTAAAAGAATGAGAATCATTAGTGTAATTAACCCTAATTTAAAACATTAATATTCTCGATAAGATACTCTCAATTTCTTTTTTTTCTCTTCCTCTTCAAAACTACAAATAAATAAAAAAAGAATGAAGTAAAATGGAAAATTTTAAAAATGAAACAATAACATAACGTAAATGAACAAACTACAGTTGCTAATAATAAACTCTATTCTCTTTTTTCGATTAACTCGTTCGTTGAATGTATACTATTTATATCAAACAAATTTTCTATTATATGACAATTATTAGCTCTATTTTGGTTACACTTTTCAATACATTCGAGTCATCCATATTCACCAAAAGAAAATAACAATGGATATTGAAGTGGATCATAACAAATAAAATAGTAATGTATTCTATGTGAAGTATAAAATGATAATAAATTGCTATGTCACGAACTCTAATGTATGTAGATGGATCTTTATCAATCCAAATTGCGGCAAACTGTAACATAGAAGGTGTATTATAAACTATTTGATCAAGCCTAAGTCACATCTAATGTGTATTTTATACATTTCTAAACAATCCTTAACGTTTAAATAACAAAAAAATTTATAGTGAGGATTAATCTTTGATATATACATAATTTTGTACAATATATCATCACAAAATTTATCTGATTTTTGTAACATATTTTATATTTCATTTTCAGTATCATAAAAGTACAATTGTAAATAAGATGGATTATTCTCAATGGGTAAAATTAGATTTATATAATGATATAATTATTCTAGAACCCTAGTTGTATAGATACCTCTATATTTTGTAAACAATTTTTTATCATACTTTATACCAATTGTTGTAAATACAAAATGATTATTATAATTTCGTCCATTATTTTTAATGTAATGCTTCGATTGATTTAAAAGTATATAACTCGTATATTTCATTAGGCACACTATTCATTAGTAATTTTACTTTTCCATCACAACAAACATAACTTTTTTCTTTCTTTTCTGGCACTACAAATTTTTTGGCACTACAAAGTTTGAGTATGAATATTTGTTATATCAATTTTTGTACCACATTTAATTTTTTAGAGTCTATCAATTTTGTTATAAGTGATGCTTGACCTCTTCACATAAATGATGATTCTCTACACCATATTCGAAAGTATTATGTTCCATAATAAAAAATCTTGGTCCTCATGTCCTTCGACTACAATACCAAAACTTTATTTTAAATGTCTATAGAACGAATATCATAAATAGTATATTGCCTATATTCTATTACGGAAAATACAAATACTTGCCATTTAAATTTGAACTATTTATTTTATTGGAATTGACCTCTACTTCATCGAAAAGTTGAAGTTTTGTTCTATGTACTTTCGTTTTAGAAGTGAATTTTCTACGTTCAACGTACAACTCTTTTCGCCGTTTTCCTCCGTATTTCTTGTTGTGTTTTCCATTATTTTCTAGGATCCATCTATCATACATCAAGAATAAAACAATATTGATTTATTGTTCTTTCTTTTTTCCAAATCCCAAAAGAATACAAAGCAAGCGTATCACATTATTACTAAAAAAAACATCAACAAGTCCACCAACACAACAAAACACAACACATAGACTCAACAAAAAAATCAATAAAAAAGATATAATTTCTGACAACTACAATATACAACAATAAGAATATTATCATAAAGTCACACTAAAAAAATAGATTATCAATAAACAAATTATAACAGATTAATCCTAATTATATGAATCTATACCTAAACATACAAATAAATAAATGCAGCTACGATATCGCAAAACTAACAATTTCATCAGAGTCATGCCTTAACCAAGGCAAGACCAGCCAAATGAATGACAAACAAGCCAACTATACAATACATGAACTAAACCCGGAAAATCTAGAACAACCAACAAAAAAAAAAAAAAAAAAAAGCCTCAAACTGTCTCATCCAGCAAATGCTTAGCCAAACACAATGAGAAAAAAAAAAAAAAAATGGACATAGGTAACAATAACAATATAATTAATTTCTAAAATATAACTAACCATACACCAAAATGTACGAAATAACAGATAACACAAAATCAAAGATATAAATTAATCGAAAATTCTAGCAAAGCAAAGAAACACAACGGAAGAAATAAACACAAATCTATGTCCAAAATAGAAGATAACACAAGACGGTACCTAAACATGCAAAAAAAAAAAATTTAAACAAAACTAACTAAAAAAAAATTATCAGATTTTATTGTTACATAATATACTAAATTGTACCTAAACATGCAAAAAGAAAACATAACTAATTAAGAAAAGTGAAAAAAAAAATTGAATAGCTTTGATACATATGAATTAAGAAATCTGGCAAAGCGAAGGAGAACAACATGACAAATTGACGTTCAAACTCCACAAATAACCTCAAAGAGACGAAACGACACAGAAATATACCGAGTTGAATAGATCTACGAAATTTCGTCGTGTTTCTTTTCAAACGACGACCATAAAAAAAGAACCCAACAACTAAAATTTCAAGAATGAATAACTTCACAAATTTGGATGAATAATTTCATAAAACTATTGGCCGAGATGAAATTCGCCACGTGAGAGCAATCTAGAATAGAACAGCCATACAACAAGAATCCAACGAATGAAAATTGGAAGTTTCTAATTTGGGATCGATTATTTCAAAGATTTAGCTCAAATGAAGTCGGAAAGAAAATGTTGTGCTAGAGTTCCCACGTTCTAAGAAAGAGAAAAAGCACAACAAAGGAGGCAAAATTTGTTTTTATATAGTGACAAACGACATCGTCACGACTCTAAAAAAAATATAAAAAAACAGCATCATTTTCTAATGCCAAAACAACGTCGTTTTGTGCAAAATGGTGAATAGTAACTTTAACAACAAGTTCTTATATATTGTAAGAATATATTCTCCAATGTACACCAAGTAATTTAGGACATAACCTCTACATAATTAACTACAAGAAGTGATTGGTGCACATAAAAGGAATTGGTTGAAACAACATAAAGATTGAATTCACGATTAATAAATTTTTATGTTTTTTGTTTTCCTTTTCATTTTTATCGTGTTTTAGTAATTCTATTATATTCTACACCATTCTCTCATATTTTTGAATGATTTAGAAGTAGACATAAGGAGTTAAATTTTTTTTTTTTTTTTTTTTTTTTTTTTGGGGGCTTCTAATATTAAAACAACAAGGCTACACTTAACATAAATTGATTCATAGTTTAAGTAATTGGTAAAAATTTAAGCTAATAAATTATTACTCTTCAATTAGAAAGAAATCCAGTTGCCCGTTTGCTTGCAACGTAATATCACTCATTCAGTCATTCTCATTTTATTTGCTGGGAAGTTAGTCCGTCATGTGAATTTGATTAAGCAACCAAGCTAGCGAGCCAGTTAACTGGACAATTGAGGACACAAAAAACACAAAGATATGAAAAAGGTTCAAGACATTTGGATTAAGAATATTTCCATTCTGAAAATGGTGAAAAAGCATTTCACATTTTCTCTATTTTCCATCTTAAGGCATGTTTGTTAGTGTTTAAAAGTATTTATAAACTAGTCAAACGTTATTTTTATCTATATATTTTGTAGAACCCACAATTTTAATTCAATTTTTATCATTATATTTCGTAGGACTCATTGCTTATAATTTACAATTTTTTTTTACCAAACATACTCTTAATTTGCAAGTTCGGGTTCGTCTACAAGACTATAACTAAGTAGTTCGTGCCTTTTCAAGTTGCAGATGTCAATTATTTCACTTGTTGTTGTTGTATATTCTAAAACATCAATAAGTTGCAGATGTCAATTATTTCACTTGTTGTTGTTGTATATTCTAAAACATCAATACTGGCTTTACCTTGAACTTCAACTTAGATAGGTTTTTTCTTCAACATGAGCACCATTTTTTCCATATTCTTCATTCAAATCCTATCTTTTCTTCCTCATAGCTTCGAACATTTTAGTCTTTTAGATGTTCGTGGGAAAAAATTTCTATTAGTCCATGGGAATGGCAAGTCTCCAACATGCTCGTATTGCTTGGGTATGTGGAGATTCTCTGTCCCACCGAGGAATCGGGGCAGGGGCGGAGAACATGATTCTCGTCCAGACTATTATTTCTAATTTATTTTTTGTATTTTTAAATTTAAATAGTATATAAAAAATATTCACCACAAACAGTTAGTGGGGATGTGCAAGTATATTCAATGATTAAAATTATCCACAATTCAAAACCCCAAATCATTAACAGTTTTGTATGTAATCTTAAACAAATAAGGCATATGAAAAACCATCCATAGATTGGGGAAAATTTGTTAAATTGAAAATGACAAAAAAATAGAAAATGGGCATTTCCAGATGAAACAATCCATATGAACAAAGTGGACATCGAAGTTGAGAACAAAACATAAAAATGAAATCTTCTGAGTAAATGTCACAATCCATGGTATAAAAATATAATTTTTTCACAGGGAATAAAAAAAAAAAAAAAAAAGCACAGTCACACATATGACATACCCTCTTGCTCATGTGTCAGTAGATAGACTGTTTTGTAAATTAATTGTCTTCAAGTGAACAACTCACTTGCTGACACATCAGCAGGTGGGTTGTTTTATCCCGCCCCCAAGGTGTAGGAGAACACTGCCCGTACCCCATATTTATAGATTTTTCGCACTGGACAATAAGTATGATAAGCATATAACTACATTTTTCAGAAATGTTTAGATTAAAAACGAAATAAAATTCACATTAAACAATATTTACCTTCATAGCATATGATTATTCGATAGCTGGAATACATAATTTTTTTCCCTTCATCAATCTGGAATTTCTTATTAATGCCCGTTTTCTCTTAATATTTTTCTGATTTGAACCCTTAGACTTCAATTTCCTGGATCAATCGCTGCTCTAAGTTACAGCCATTGATGTATTGGATTGTGTTCTTGATGGTAGGTTTTTAAATCTCTAGACTTCTCTTCAGTCGTAAAAAATAGAATTTAGTGGGTTTTTTCATAATTTAGATTACGTCTTGAAATGATAATATTCCGTCTTGAATTCATAATGTTTGTGTTGAGTAGATTAAGACCACATTGAAGAAACAATACGTAGAAATAATAATAAAACTTATTTATTTTAATAATTTAATTTCTAAAATACTTGATTTTTCAAATTAAATATTAGTGGTCAGATTTCCATTGGGGAAGGATTGGGCCTAATCTTCTCACATAAAAAAATTGGAATAGTCACACAAATAATCATAAAAAATATAAAAATATAAAATTATGGGTTAATTACACTAATGGTCCCCATTCTTTCGGGTTTGTAACGATTTCATCCCCATTCTTTTTTTTAGCAGATATCATCCTCATTCTTCCATTTATTCATGAGAGGTCACGAATCATTATTTTTCACTATTCTAACAATTATATGACAATTTTATCCTTTGACTTAAATAAATTAAAATAATATCTGATAAAAACATTACAATTGGTACTTAACCTTTACAAAATCTGAATAAATCTTAAACAATTTTATTTTATTTAAATTAGTGTTCTTCCCAACTCAAAGAAATCATATTTTCCCACCCCACTCACCCAACCACCCCCACATTACATAAATGTAATATAATGAGGTGAACAACAAAATGCAATTACCGGTTGTTAATCGAAAATATAGAAAAAAGGCTCAGATCTGTTGTTATATCGGCCGAGACAGTCGATGTCACCATGGCTGCAGAATTACCAGTTGCAGGTGAAAAGGAAAACCAAAATCACATACCATCCCAGTCGCCACGCCAAGATATGGGCCAAACTATTTTCAATGACCGATAGATGAGCTTGGAAGAATTAAGAAACATCATCACAGCCTTATAATTTGGGGATCAAAATAGTATACACGCTGTACACAACCACTGCAACAGTATCAAATAAGTGCTTGTTTGGCTAAGCTTAAAATTATATATATATATATATAAATAAACTTGGATTGTTTAAGCAGATGAATGTTGAGGGTAATATTCCACTTGGATTACATGTGAAAACATTGCTCAAACATACAAAGGCGTAAACTACTCCTCTTAGCAAGATTTACTTGTTAAGAGGAAATCCAAGAAACATTTTGTGTGTAAAGGGCTGTTGATTTTATTCTTAAAAATGAGTGAAATCATCGGTCATACAGAGATGAGCAACCACCCGTAAAGAATTCCCAATCTCTCTATAAACCTCATTCTTCCCTTCCAAGCAGCTAAAAAGAAAATTTCCTGCCTTTTTCTAAATCACTAAGATTTGCATTTTGTTGTTTACCTCATTATATTACATTTATGTAGTAGTGGGAAAAGATGATTTTTTACTTGGAAAAGAATACTTATTTGAATAAAATAAAATAGTTTAAAATTTATTTGTACTTTTGAAAAGGTTAAGGACCCAAATGCAATTCTTTCATTGTATTTTTTTCCCTATCATTTTAATTTATTTAAGTAAAAGGGCAAAATTGTCAAAGAATTGTTAGAATAGTGAAAAATAGTGATTTGGGGACTCTCTGTGAGAATAAATAGAAGAATGAGGATGATATCTGCTAAAAAAAAGAATGGGGATGAAATCGTTACAAACCAGAAAGAATAGGGACCATTAATGTAATTAACCCTAAAATTATTGTTCCACTTTTTTTTTTTTAATTATAAAATTAATGTTTTCACTTTTTGTTACATTTATTACACATATTTAGCTACCTATTTCCGCTGTCGCCACCATTTTTTTACATTTGTTACGTACATTTCGCCGTTTGTTTCCACTACCGCCACCATAGTTGCGACTGCCACAAACAATCACAAACATCAACATTATCCACACAACCACTTGAAAATCCGTGGATACTATCACCACCACGCACCTAGCACCATTATAGCCACTTTCAAAACACCAAAACAATTAGATTCGACACCAGGTTTGCACCGCCACTGCCGGAGAAAGGTCACCACCACAATAGGAAAAACATCACCACCGCCACCTCAAATCACTATATTTGTATCGCCGCCACCAGCTCCGATCGCCTTCCACCACCATCTCCACCATATTCAGTTAGTTTCATCCATCTCCGAGATTCAAAACAAACACAAGCCCTAAAACCAACCCGTTCCCAAACAAGATCGGCGCTTGACTCTCGTAGTCACTGATAAGTGCATTTTATGCACTTATTCGAGCTTTAAAACTAAGCTTTTATCTCGTTATTTTATTGATTTTCTACTTAATTTAGTGTATTGTTCTTTCTATTTCAGTTGTGGACTTGTTTATAAGCAATTGGAGAAGAATGGATGAAAGAACAATAAATTGGAAGATGTTTAGGAAGTACAAGGATTAAATTGCACTTAATTGAAGCTTGAAGGATCACATTAAAAGTTATTGAAAGTTTTGAGGACCAAAGAAGACACGATCCAAAGTTGGAGGACTAAAAGACGCATATTTAAAAAAGTTTAAGCTGGGTAAACGCCCAACCTTAGATGAATATAGCTGAGGCCAATTCAGTAGCCTGGGTGATCGCCCAATGCATTTTATGGGCAGTTGAATTTTTTTGCCTTTTTGAGTTCGACTCCAATTAGGAAACTTTTTAAGATACGATTTTAATGAATTTTGAGATCTTTTGAGATCTTTTGAGATACAATGAGGATGCTCTATATATATATATATATATATATATATATATATGATATTTAACCTAAGAATAAGGTGCCAATTATTGGAAGAAAAACAAGAGAAAGGAACAAGAAACGAAGATTGAACGAATATCAAGATCCACTCTTTCGAGTTTTCTTCATATCCGGGTGATGAGTTTTATATTTCTTTTTGTTTTCTTCTTCTTAGTATACTAGGCTAGATTTGTTTTGTGCTAGGATCATGATGAAACTTATATCATAAACATTTAATTCTTTGAACCTAGTTTTTTATATTCAAACATATTATTTAATTTTGAATAATTGATATTGATTTCTTCTTCTATAACTATATGCACAATGGTTGTAAGAGTTTTGTGGTTTATTTTACCATCGTGAGATTGAAATTAAGTTAAACATAGTATCAACTATCGTAAAGTCCGATAGAGGATAGAGATATACCACTATATTTTACGTGATCTTTAAGTATTTACAAATTTTAACGCATTCTTGCGTGTTCACATCCGTTATAGAGATATAGTCGGGCCACATAGAGGGATATGTTTAATTCTACTCAAGAGAGATTGTTAAATAAATTAGGAATATTGATCTTCGTTATTAAATTCAACGGTTTGGATTAAAGGGGATTGATATAAGTGGATTCGGGATCATAGTACACTTTTCTTTCTTATATTCAAAGTAATTCTACATAAACTTAATATTTTATTTGTTTAAATTATAATTAGTCAATTCTTTTTAGTTAATAATCTAATTAGTTCTTAAACAACAAAATTTCAAAAGTTAAATTGATTCTATTAAAGTTAATTTAATTGTATTGAACTATCTAAATCCATGTAGGTACGATACTTGGACTCTAAAAATCTATTATATTACTTGTGCGATCCGTACACTCACAGTACAAAATAAATGCTAACAGTCACCATAAAAATTTCATTTCAACACCTTCTAAATTTAGAATTTCAGATCTAGATAGAGATGAGAGTGGTGGTCGATCGGAGGCGTGAAAAAAAGGAAAATGGGATATGTTAATGTTGGGGGATTTTCTTTGCAGTGGTGGAGATGGAGAAGGTGGTGGTCGGTCAGAGGCATGTGAAGGGAGATGTGGTAATGTTGGGATATTTCATTGCAATGATGGAGATGGAGATGGAGATGGAGTAGGCAATAGTCGGTTGAAAGTGTGTGAAGAATGGAGATGAGGGCCCTAGAGGGTCTGGGCCTTTCAAAATTTTGGAATTTATTTATTTATTTTTACTCCATTTATTTTCTTATTAAAAATAACAACTTAGAGACTCGTTGTAATATTTCAATATTTATTTATATTTTTTATATTTAATTATACGAGTTAGACGAGCCAAATTGATGTCAAGTAGAATTTTAATTAAATTGACATTTATAAATGAAAACAAAATGAAAATATTAAATCCAATTCTAGCAGTCATCTTTGACTTTTAGTTTGAACTCGTAATTTAACGATTTTTCAATCCAAAATATGTGTTGCATAGTTTACCATGAATATTTTGAAACGATACCAAGAACCTACATTGACGAATGAAGAATATTAGTCCAAAATAAGCCGAAAGAGGTGACACTAAAATAGAAATTAAAAGTGAAAAATCAGATTACTAAATTCATTTCTAGTAGTTATCTTTGACTTGTTATTTTGAATTTGTCGTTTAACAATATTTTAATCTGAAAAAAGTGTTACCAAGTTCCCCATGAATACTTCCAAATGGTACAAAGAGCATACTTCGACGAGTGAAAAAACATAATCCAAAAATAAGTCGAAAGAAGTTATGTCAATTAAAGATAAAAAATTAGATTATTATATCTATTTTAGCAGTCATCTATGACTTGTTGTTTTGAATTCACCGTTTAACAGTTTTTAATTCAAAAGATGTTTTGCGAAGTTTGTCGTGAATACTTCGAAACGGTATTAAAAACTTACCCCGACTGAGTGAAGAACATAGTAAAAAAATAGTGATGTTACAATGAAAATTAGAAGATAAAAAATAGGATTATTAAATTCATTTCGAACATACATCTTTGACTTTTTTTTTGAAATTGTCGTTTGACTTTTTTTAATCTGAAAGATGCGTTACACCAATGAAATTTTTTGGCCCATCTAGAAAAATTTCTTGACTTCACCGCGGATGGGAGAAAGTAATGTTGGGGGTATTGTTATTGCCATGAGTGGCAATAGTGGTGGTAATGGGTAGAAGCGAAGATTAGGGTTTGGATGTCGAGTTTGATTAGGTTAGGTGATAGTAGAGTTAGAAGGATGAGGTGATAGTGGGTCACACTATTGGTGGTTGATGCTGGGACGACGATAGATAGTGATAGTGGCGATGGTTTTTGGGTTTGGGGTAGGACGATTGGGGTTGGAGGATGAATGGAGATGCATTCAGTAATTTTAGAATAAAAATTAAAGAAAATTTCACCAAACAATTTTTAAGATAAGAAAATTGGCCAAAAGTCACTTGCAAATGACTTGTTTCAAATTAGGTCAAGACAATTTTCAAAATTGTCAATAAGTATGCTCTTCAATAATTTTTCATATTAATCTCAAAATTATCCACGTGATTCATATTTGCCATACACATTGCCCTTGACACTGCTCTCACCACCATCGCCACTGTCGTCACCACCACCATTGGCACGGCTCCCACTACCACCACCACCGCCGCCGCCGCCGCCGCCGCCACCGTCATGATTACAGTCTGAAGTATAGAAAATTTAAGTGGGATGCTCTACGGAAAACTATATTCAGATTAATTAACAAAGTGAGTATCTCCAACATTAATTACGTAGTAGGATAAATTTTGAATGAAAATCTAATTGTGGGTAGAGGTGGAGAAAATATTGATAAAGAGATTGAGGATATTGAAGAACAATTACACGTACAAGGATGTAAAGTTGTAGATGAAGTGGATGATGAAATTTCTCAACAAAATGTGGAAGAAGAAGTGGAACAGGTACAACATAGTAGGGAATTTTTGTACGAAACAGAACAAGAAGAACTGGGACTGGAACAAGAACAAGAACAAGAACTTGATTAAATAGGATGTTGAATTAAATATATCTTCATTCGAAGCTCTTTTAGATCAAGAAAACAAAGAACACTTTGAAGAAGATGATGGCACAATTCAACATAATAAAGTAGAAGAGAACCCACATAGCAATTCATCTTCATCTGCAGAATGAGACGAAGAAGAAAACAGTGGGTCGACAGAAGTGGAGCAAAAATATGATTGTAAAGTAATGATAAGTGGAGTAGAGTGACCATGATTTGTTGCCGTAGGGATGATTTGTTTGATGAATTTTTATAGAATTGTCATGATTTGTTGCTATAAATAGTAACTTGAATTTTTGTATGGATGATACTATATTATAGAAAACAGTATCATAATAAAATAGTATCATTATATTAGTTGTGGCCATGATTTGGTGCTGTAAATAGCACCTTGATACTATATTATAGAAAACAGATTGATACTGTATTATAGAATAGCAGTTTGATATTGTATTAAGTTGGCCATTGATTATTCTTTGTGTTGTTAGTCATGTGTGTTAATTGATACTATATTGTAGAAAACAATATCATAACAGAAACATGTATAGAATTTGCATACGTGCTCAGAATTTTTATTATAACATATTTTCGGAATCGTCTCAAAGAGCCGGTCAAGATCAGTCGCTTTGCCACTGCGTACGATAGATTTTAACCGTTTGAAGTCGTTTTTTCAGCTTAAAATGGTAATCTTTAATTTTTCTTGTTTAAACAGTATCATACATACTAAAATAGTATCATACATACTAAAACAGTATCATAGACAAATGTATCTTAATCTGTTAGTATCATACATGAAACTATCTTAGTAAAACAGTACCACATACACATTATCATACATTAAATAACATTATCATAGATTAAATAATAGTATCATAGATTGAAATATTATCGTAATAAAATAGTATCAAAGATAAAAGTATAGATAAAACAGTATAATAGATAAAACAGTAGCATAGATAAAACTAAGTATATGATGTTTTTAATGGTCGAAGTAATGATACAATATGAGATAAACAAACTACAACCCAATAAAATAATAGTATCATAGATTGAAACACTATTGTAATAAAACAGTATCAAAAATAAAAAACACGGTACAAATATATCATAGTACTTTATCTAAATAAAACAGTATCTTAGATATAACTAAATAGATATATTTTATTGGATGTAGTAATGATATTGTTCTTAAAATGATCTATTAGTAGTACAAGACAATTGATACTGTATGGATTCAATAACAATATCATAGATTAAAACAGTATCATAGGTTGAAATATTATAATAATAAAACAGTATCAAAGATAAAAGCATAAATAAAACAATATCATGAAAAATAGTATCATAATAAAACACTATCATACTAAAACAGTATCATATAAAACAATATTACTGAATTAACATTTTTTTTGAAATTGCATGGGTATGTTAATTTTTTATCGCTAAAATATGACTTTAATTGAATTAAGTTTTAACTGAGTTTGGAATCCATAAGTACAACACCAACCTTGAATTTACTCTTATAAGATAAGATAATGGGAGATAATTATGTTTAATAATGCATTTATGTTTATATTTTGACAAATTAATTAATAATTTTTTTTTGAAGAATTAGGTTTTTTTAATTAATAAATTAAAATCTAAATAATTAATTAAATATTTTAATTAATTATAAAATGAAATAATATCAATATTTGTATTTATCCTTCCTAATAATTAGGAATTGATATCCGGTTGTTAAAAAACCTGATTTTAGAATTCAAAACTCCTCACATCCAAACTAAAGACCCATCTTCATCATCATCTCATAGCCAAACTCAACTTTAATTAGAGAACAAGCTGACCCATCTTCATTGTCATCTGCGCAGGCGAGCTCCGTTCATCAGTCGCTTGGAGGTTTCTTTCATCATCCGCGAGTTCCGTTCATCATTCGCTTGGAGGTTTCTTTCACTATCTGTGCGGGCGAGTTTCAAAATCAAAACAGGCCTGTGAAATTGTTTCAAATTTAGGCTTGAACGAAACCCTAAAAATTAATTTCAAGAACTATTCAACCCCAAATTTCAAAAACCCAACCCAAAAATTGATTTCAAGAACTATTCAACTCCAAACTTCTAAAACCCTAGCTCCGAATCATCAATGGTAATAACTAGGTCTGTTGATCGATCCAAGAAAATGAACAAGGTTTCAAATTGCAAAAGTAAGAAAAGGAAAAGAAGTGGAGATGAAGAAAATCCGAGGTCAACAAAGAGGAAGAACGTCTCGTTCATTATCTGTTCATAAGGTAAATATCATATAATGTTGGTTTTTTCATATTAATAAGCTAACTTTCTAGGTATAAATTTCTATGTATAGATTCTATTCTGCTTTCGATTTTTTTTTTTTATAGTTACAGTTTGGAGATTGTCACAAATTCTACCAATATCCTGTGTAAATTTCTATGCGGCATTCTGATTTTCTATTTTATTTTGAATGCATATCTGTATTGTATAATGTGACTTCTAAATTTTATTGGATTAGCTGGAATGTATACTGTGACTTCTAAATTCATGAAGTTGTTGATTCTGCACAACTAAGGAGAGTTCTTTGAATGGATGCATTTTTTTTTTTTTGTCATATTCTGTTTTATAGCATTTTATGGTTTGCATGTTGTGTTTGATTGAACCGAAGCTGCAAGTCTACTACATTCTTTTCCTATGAGAGATATATTTTTTGGACCTAGATATATGAAAATTAATTGAAGAATTGACTTGGGGTATAATGATGCTTAAATCTATCTGGTTGGAGTTTTGCTCTCCGGACTTGAAAAAATATTGAGATTGAAAGAAAGGTTTTTGAGTGAGATTTTGTTTCCAGTGTCTCAAACTCCCACGAAATGACTATGGAATTGTTGCACCACTAGCTTTTTGGTTTGTGCATCAAATTCCTTATACTATGTTATGTTTTGATTCTACTGCTGGGAGAACAAAAGCTTGTGACTTGTGTATGAATATTTTGAACATTATTTTGTGGCTTGTTTTGATAAGTTGTTTTTACCTTTTTTCTTGTTGAATTCTTTTCAGGAATGGGACTTTATAATACCCCGTGTTAACTGGTTTTTCGGCAAAATAACTACGTGTCCCACCAACAACGTGATTTCAAACCTAGCAGAGAAGCTAATTGAACAACAGAAGTCAATTTTCAGAGACACTTGTTTTTGCTATTTCATTGACTGCAAAGAAATATCTTTTCAACCACAACTTATCCACTACATACTTTTGAGAGAAGTTAAGCAACCGAAGAAAGATGAAATGTGGTTTAATATTGGAGGACGATTTATTAGATTTTCTATTACGGAATTCTACTTGGTGACTGGTCTTCGATGTGTTGGAGATGATGATCTTAAAAAATTTGAGTCAAGATATTCGGAGGTGAAGGAAAAGTATTTCAGTCATCTAAAGACGATAACAAACGAGGATGTGAAGGAGGTTTTCTTCAACTTGCAGGACGCAGTTGACGAACATGCTATGAAGATTGGCATATTATACCTCATTACATCATACTTGTATACCACGTCATACAAGAAAGTTGTTGATAACACTCTATTCGCACTAGTTGAGAGTTTTGATGATCTTGAAATTTTTCCATGGGGTAAGCAGTTGTTTAAGATCACAATATCATCTCTCAAGAAAGCATTGTCGAACAGATCCACACATTACCGTCTCAAAGGATATCTTATTGCATTTCAAGTATGGCTGTATGAGTCAATTCCATGTCTTAATGGAAAGGTATGTACAGGTGTCCATCCATCTTGGTCCCGTATAATGGGATGGAAAGCAAACATGTATCCATCTTCCGTCATGCTGGATACCGAAATTTTCTGCAAACCCAATGTGAGAATCTTAATTATTCGTGAAATTATTATATTCATACTATTATGTACCGTCATTAATAGTATTCAAACGTATCTCTATTGTCATTTTGTAGATGGAAGTCAAGGATATTGAGCCTTCAGAGATTGAGATAGATGAGGTATATATGGTTGGTCTAATTCACACGTCTCCTCGACAACCTACTGTTGTGGATGATGATGACACTCAACACCACCAATTAAATTGTCTGATACCATCTGCTGGAGTGGATAAATTTCAAACTCGAGACATTAGAAATGATGACTTCGAGATTACTCCACCGTGTCACATGAAGACATTTGATGTACCAACTTCGTCTAAGCAATCACATCGTAAATGTAGCAACTCACCGAAGTCACCTATGTGCACAGAGAAAATAGTTAGTATTTATATGTTAGCTACACTACTATACAGTTTTAAGTACCATTTCCTCCATTTAGAAGATGGTTTATTTATATTACTTGACGTATAAAATATTTTTTCTAAAGAATTGTGGTCATCTGAACGAAGAGATGATGAAAATACTTACTGATGTTCTATTGAAGAATCAATAACTCTTAGTGGAGCTCTTCAAAATGAAGTCACGGATGTCAACTATGCAAAAAGAACTGTGCTGTTCAAATGAAGAATCTATGAAACTGATGTCAAAAATTGTTGGCATACAACAACATATATCATCTGATATAATTGATACCAAGACAAAGATGGATTCTATGACTGAATCTATTCAACAGATACAAAAGACTCATAACGATATTGGTCCGAAGCAATTTGATTGTCAAATGGTAGTTCCAACGAACACTGATATTATTCCTTCAAAGGTTCCAATACTCTAACATAAATTTAAAATATTTGTCAATGTTTTTTAACCACTTGTGCTATGCTTTCACTTTGAATCATTTTATACGTTTTAACCTTAACTATGAATCAATTTTTTTATTCTATCCATCATACAAAATGCGATTCCTTGATTGTTTTCTTTTATCTGATTTCTATCAAGAATTCTGATGGCCACGAAAATAATGAACAAAAAGCTACAACAAATGTGGATATTATCTCACACGTAGATAAACCAAATTTTGGTGAGAATGACTTCCCATCTTTTGATCTTAGGATTGATGTGACACCCAAATTCATTGATGTTGACGTGGATGATGAATTTTTTTCTAAAGAAGAAGTCCAGAGACAATTGGAAGAGGCATTTGTATCTATATCGGAATCAACCGACCCCGATGAATGCAATGTAAGTATACCGAATATTCAATTGTATGTCGTTTATAATATAATATATTTTTAATACTGAGAAATGAACTTATAGAATTAGTTTACATGTATGTTCAGTGTTTGTGAACGATGTTTTGCTATTCTTATTGTTAGGAGACTCGTACTATCCCGACTGCAAGCATGGAAATAACTCCAGCTGCCCCATTGAAAAGGATATCCAAACTTGGGAGATGTCTCTTATCTCCTTATTTACCCAATGATGGATCCTCACCCGACAGTGCATCTAAATTAAGCATTGATACAATTGTGTTCAAGGAAGAGTTGGCTCTCCCTGATGACAGTGACATTTTCACATTTGATGATTGGTTTAATAAGGGATACAAGTCACACAACAAGTACAAATCTTTATATTTTAATTTGTGCAACAGAATAAAACTTATTCAAATTTAGATTTCTGTTGTTATTTTTGTACATGAAGAAGTTCAGTGATACGGATAATGTAATTGACCCACCATTTCAATTTGGCACAATTCCAGTATGCATGAAGATATGGTGGCACGCTTTAATGGACACCAACTCCTCTTTGAGTGACACCGTATGTATCTTTTGTTATGAAGAGTCCATTTCTTTGATAATTAAAACCTTTAAATCATCTTGTTTATAACTTTAATCTATTAAAGAATCAAAAATTTAAGTTAAACTAACTTGTCTACCTAGTTAAATTTTTTTTCTTTTTACATATTTTGTCACAACTCCCATTTTTTTGTTAAATTTCCAAGAATTGTTGTCATACAATTAGTTATCACATGATATTTATCTCAATGATTATTTTTACAACTCTAAACAATCTCTTCTTATAGTTTATCATTATTGGTTAGTCACATTTTTCTTTTCAAATATGCAGCACATTGATGTATGTTTTTACTACATCCGCCAAATGGCATAATACAGTACAAAGGTAAAGATAAGGGCAACAACTACTGACTGCTTCTTTGGGTTCATGATCACAAATGCATATCGTAAATTTGTGGCAGACACAATTGTACTTCCTAAACACAGCGTTCTGACTTCATACGTGATTGGCGAAAATTTGCTTCTAAACACTCAATGGTGAGATGTTGATCATGTATTCTTTCCATTATTGACACCGTCTTGCGCACTGGATTCTTGCACAATTCGACATCAAGCAGTGACTTCTCTACGTATTTAATTTCAGTCAAAGGACCGTACGTGACCGTCAAATCGAGGAGGCAATTGAACCATTATCTAAAATAATTCCACACTTAATGGTTCACTCTGGATTTTGGAAGCCTAAATCAGCTACAGATAAAGAAATACTGGAGAAGCTATTGATCCAAATTGTGAAAGACATCCCGCAGCAGAAAAATAGGTTAGTTGCAATGGACATTTCTAATTTTTTGGTTTTGCATATCTTGGAGGTGGTCAATTAACATTATTATTATCTTATAATGCAGTCATGATTGCGGAGTTTTTGTGATCAAATACCTCGAGTATTTGCTTTACAACAAACTTCGAAGTATGCCTGAACCTTTCAATACAAAGATGGCTTGCCATCTTGCCGTCCAGCTGTACAAACATGGGAAGGACAGACGCCAATGCAAACATGATAAGAAGAAGGCTAGATAGTATGACATTAGATAACTTTTGATTAAAGTCACTAAACTATATGTTAATATTTTGTCCCTTCTATGTATAGTGGTTAGTTTTTTGGACACATTATGCTATGGTTAGATGACAATGTGGCAGTGGTTGATTAATATGTTTTTGGTATTCTGCTTATATTAGGATGATGTTCAATTAATTCCAATTATGTTTAATATCTCTGTTACTAGGGTGAATGTTGCATTTTTATACTTGAGATTTTGTTTGTGTTATGTTGATGTTGAATCAAATCAGCCAACACAACAAATACAGAGGCACCTGAGCACTTTAGGCCACATATCTGTTTTGTGATTCTTCTTATGAGTTCTAAATAGTTGTAGTTTAGAAATTGATGAATTATTGTGACCTGGTCTACTGATTGCGGAATTAAATGGCAAGCACTTGAGAGAGTAAATCCGTGACTTGCGTTTACTGATATGTGAATTAAATCCCAAGCACTTGAGAGAGTAAACATGCTCCTTCAAGCACTTTGGGACACATATGCGATATCTGATCCTCTTTGTGAGTTCCAAGTAGTTGAACGAAAGCTTTAACAAATATATTGGATGTCACAATTGAAACAAAATATTAAATTAAAGAACTTCTAATTATTCAAATAATCAACAATAGATAATGTACTTGTTATTTATTTATTTCCAAAATTTTTAACTTGATTGACTTTGTCGCTAGGGGGGCTAAATTCTTGCACGTTCTTCTATTGTGTCCATATGCTCTGCATCTTCCACACTTCATCACTTGTTTGAACTCTCCTGTGGATCTTATCATCTTCACCGTAGGTCTCCCAGAACTACTTTTTTGATTCGGAGCTTCTACAATTCTTTTAGTCACATTTGCTTGCACAATCCAGTCATCTTGATTTCCTATAGAAAATATTGTTCTCTTGTATGTTTCGATGTATGCCTCCTTCGTGTAATAATTTGAACAATAATGGTAGGGATCAAGCTTTAATATTGCAATAACAGCCAACCCGTGCACGCTTGGAATCTGTATTGCAAGCGCATGTTCTTTTGTTTATATCAACCGAATGTGAGGTGGTGTCATACTTAACCTGAAATAATGTTTGGTTTGCAGCTGCTACCTGGTTGAGTATAATGTCAAATAGTCACATTAGTTTGGTTGAATATAATACTAAATAGTCACATTAACAACAACATAACAAGTTCCACACTATGCCATAAATTTATATTTCTAACCTTCATTTTTTTCAGATCAGTAGTCTTATCTCTTAGAATTTTTCGAGCCTAGTAGTGAGTTTAGTGAAGATTCCGTGGGCATCATCTCGATTCTTTCAGAACCAATTTTGTAGCATTTGTCTTAAGGACTCCAACAGAGCCTCTATATGATAGTTCTTTGCTGCTTTTGTAACTGCATTTACCGACTCCACAATGTTGGATGTCATAATTGAATACCTGTTCTTTGGCATGTATGCTCGTGACCATTTATCATAACCAACATCTTCCTGCACATCCAAAAACAATTCAATTTTTCAACAAATTAAATTCAGATCATAATAGACAGTGCTTTCAAATAAAATTTACAACATACCATATATTCTCTAATC
Source organism: Forsythia suspensa (assembly GCA_023638005.1). NCBI lineage: Eukaryota > Viridiplantae > Streptophyta > Magnoliopsida > Lamiales > Oleaceae > Forsythia > Forsythia suspensa. The sequence goes on along the minus strand of CM042674.1, from coordinate 27,175,118 downwards.
TCGTCATGTATCATGTCTAGTTGCTGTATATGGTATTCAAATTCTCCTTTAGTGTATGCTCTGACAGCTGCATTATACGGTTGAGTAATATTCTTACCACTTTTACCATAGTGCGTCTTCAAGTTTTGCAGTAAGTGGTACGAACATATGCCATGCATTGCAGTCGGATACACAATTGTGACCGCATTTTTAATGCTCGTATGCCGATCCGATACGATGCAAAGGTCTTCTCGTTCTGCGTAACTATGTCTTAACATAGTTAGAAACCATGTCCCCGAGTTATCATTTTCATTGTCACCAACCCCGAAAGCTAGCACAAAAATGTTGTTATTTGCGTCCTGTGTACAAGCAGTAAAGAGAGTTCCCATCTACCACAATCACAGGCCTACAATACTTCTATCCTCGAATTGATGTACCTAATGCCATGAATAAGTATTTGAATCTATTGTTATCATTAGTCTCAATCTTTGCTACTGATCCAGGGTTTGTCTTTTGCAGCATGTATATGTAAGATGGTAGACGTCCAAACGACTCAGTAGGATCACCTCTTGTTGTCTTCAACGTATTCTCGCGAGATCTCCAAACTTTATCGTATGTCACATTCACACCAAATTTATTCAACATATCATTCATTATGTCACTGGGGGTATACATAGTTCTTGACGATGCATACTTGTACTTGATGCACGTAGACACAATCGAACTTGTTAGTTGTTGATGACCTCCTAAAATGATATTCATTGAACACGTATGACTATTTCCAACCTCCCTTATTTTGAATATGTCAGTTTTTCCCAATCTTGAAGCCTTGAATGACCATTTGCATCCACTGTCTGTACATTGAAGAATATATTCTTTCTTGTCTGACCTACACACATTGAACTCGAACTCGTTGTGTATGGCATACAATGAGATGTTTATCTTAACAACTTCTTTATTTCGAAATAATTTCCCAATTAGTATTGCATTGGCACCAGGGGTTGAAATTATTGCTTCTTGTTGTTCATCAATGAATTCATCAACTTCTTCTACGGATGTACAAATGTCAGAAGGAATATGATGTAGCGAGGAAGCTTTAATAGTGTTACCATTATTACATCTATACTTATGGACTGAATATCGCAAACATTTTCTCTATTGTGCCATGCTTTACCATTGTAACATCAATACATAATGGAAATCTCGAAGGGTCATTTTCAATCATCTTAAGATTCAGATAGCACTGTAGATTGTTGTTGCTAGATATTCTTACTGGAGGTAGGTTTTCTCCAACCTTATAATGTATTGTAACTGCGACCACTATGGATCTAATTGTAGTTCTAAAAATAACATATCAATTAGTTGTTTGTACGTACAATTTCGTGGGACCAAGATACCCATCATGTTGGACCCCGTATATTTATTATCTTCAATCCATTCTCCTCCGTAATACAAAAAAATGCTAGTGTACTCCATTACTATAAAATAGAAAAATTCTAATGTCAAATATCTCAAAAGAGTAAAAAAATCAATAACAAATAATTTTTTATTTTTAAAATTAAATCAATATATACCCCAGCCGCACACTTAAGTCATTCCAATTTGAACAGTCACATATCGTAATCCAGTAAGTAACAATATTCAATCATTTTTTTAATCACATGTGATAAATATAAAGTCTCTAAAAATGGTCACAATATATGTAATTTAAATATGTTTAACATAATCATTTTTTTTGAATTTATGTAGACATACTGAATATTATTTTGTCATATTCATAATCAATTATTAAACCATACTGCAGGTCACAAACTATCACAATAACAACAGTTATCATATTCCTAACATGAAATCAAAGTCACAGCCACATGTAACAACAATCACAAATTATAAAAAGATAACCATAGACAAAAATACACTAAATTATCACGTTACAAACTATCAATCGAACAACATTATTCAAATACTTTACATGAAATTAAAGTCACAACTACATGTACTGGGTCACAAAACTAATCATCATGTTAGTAAACCATAACAGCAGGTCACAATGGTTAGAAAACCATTACAAGATAGTTTTTGACAAGCATACACCACATTATCATGTCACAAACTATCACCACATAATCAATCACATACTAATACCACATAATCATGATAAGATGAACTATTATCAGACAACTATATATTATTAAATTATTAAAATGAGAAATCAAAATAGACATCAAAATATAAAATATTGCACTATCTCATTCACATACCTAAATTTGTGGCAGTTCCTACGCAAATAGACATAAGATAGTAGCAATATCTATTCAAAGACGCGAGTCACAATATGGCAGTTTTTAGTCACAATGTGACAGTTTCAAGTCATAGTGACTTTATTCAGTCATAGACTAAACCATAACAGTAGGTCACAATGGTTAAAAACCATTACAAGATAATTTTTGACAAGCATATACCACATTATCATGTCACAAACTATCACCACATAATCAGCCACATACTAATATCACATAATCATGATAAGACGAACTATTACCAGACAACTATTTATAATTAAATTATAAAAATGAGAAATCAAAACAAATAGGAATATAAAATATTGCACTATCTAATTCACATACCTGAATTTGTGGCAGTTCCACAATATGACAGTTTTGAGTCACAATATGACAGTTTTGAGTCACAGTGACTTTATTCAGTCACAGACGAAACAAACATTTTTTTCTCTCTCTACGAACAATAATTTTTTAATTGTGAAAGATGATAGTAACTAATCTTAAATATTTTGGTTAGAATTTGATGAGAGATAATATAAATATATAATTATATCACATGTTTATCTTAAATCATATTCAAATGTCGGTTACAAAATCTTATCATTATCCAAACAATATTATTTTAATTATTATTGATAAATAATATCTTAAAAATAAATAAAACACCTAATTTTTACAATTTTTTTATAATTTTGTCATTTATTTTAATTTCATTTATCAAAAATGTAAAATAATTTAAAAACCTTTTTTATTCTAAAAATACATTTTTATAATCTGTAACACAATTATTAAAATAACAAATGTAACAACAAGTGTTACAAAACTAAAAAACAGTATTTTTAGAATAATAAAAAATACCCCAATTGCAAACCCAACACAATGGCAATTTTTCCCAAGACAATGGCGGTGCAGCCCATCTTGACTCGGCCCATATTGTATTGAATCCCCGTCCCGCTATCCTCCCCTACTTAACCTCTCTCTACAACCCTAGCTTTCCTCTCTCTACCGTTCTCTAGTCTCTCTCTAATTACACTCAATTTTTTACTAACAATTTTCTTTGCAGACTATTCAAACCCCAAAACCCTAAAAATCCCCCAATCTTTCTATCGGATTCAGCAGGTAAATAGCCAAAACTTGAAAACCTAGCTTCGTACTCCTATATATGTATTACATATAGGAATATGTATGTGATTAATTTGAGCTGAAATCCCAAGTATTGAATTTTAATGTATTGATCTGTTGGGTTTGTGTGCATGTGTAGTGAAAGCAGTTGAGAAAATGGGAGAGATGAAGGAGAACGACGCATACGAGGAGGAGCTTCTCGACTACGAGGAAGAAGACGAAAAAGCTCCCGACTCTGTGACCAAAGTGAACGGCGAATCAGCTAAGAAGTGAGCTTCTCATATATCTTTATCCATAAATGTATATGTTTTTATGTGGGCATGTGGCTATATATATGCATATTTGTTTCTTACTGTATTTTTTTTAAACCTGAATTGAACGCTCACTTTTTTTGTGCCAAGTCTATGTTTTTGCAACTTTTTAAACTTAAAAGAAGACTTTGCCCCAAAGCAGTAACCGAGAGATTCTTCCCCCAAATCACCAATATACTCATCAACGGGAAGTTCAAGGTCTAAAGATCGGGCACTGTGATGCTTAGGCTTAGGCCCATCATACTGTTTGAACATATATATGTTTTCCACGCTTGTTGAGCGGTCAAACTACTTGTAACTGCGGATGGGCACAGTATGAATTAAACTTGCTTTCTAAGGCCCCAACCAACCGAGCCCTTATCGTAACCCAACTGGTTAAAACCCTAGAAATCGAGATATAGGGAGGAGAAATAGAAATAGTAACAAATCTGGTTGGAGGTAATGTCTTTTTGTTAGCTTTTTTAGTTGTTTAGCCCTCCTTTTGGTAGTTTATTTTTAGAGACAAAATTATCGTGCACAATTTATGATTTAGGGTTGTATTTTTGAGATTTTTTCTTGTTTAGATGGGTACAGTTCCCATGTGCTTTCGCGTATGGATTATAGCCGTATAAAGTAAGGATTGTAGTAGAAAGTTGTGGATTGTATTCTGTTTAATTGTTTGGTAGTCTAGAACGGTGTTCTATTCAGAACTTAATATATTCATTTCTGGAAAAGGCCATTAATGATTTTCCAAAAAATGATTTTCCAAAAAATAGTAGGTTTAGAGATGTGATTGTGAAGATCTCATTAGGCTGCAGATTGGTTACAATTTTACAGTGAAGTCAAGGGGTTGAACTTAGTTTTTGCTATTGTGGAGATGCATCTGGTTTTGTTGGATTAGGTGTAGCAGTTACTAGTTATATCAGGTGTCATATCATTGGATCTTTAACTTAGTTTTTCATTGTGGACTGTTTTCACAATTGAATATTCTCTTATTGTTTTTAGAGAAGTCTATCATGCTGATTCGCAAATGCTAGTGCATTCAGTATTGCATTTGCTCAACGCATCATTCTCTTTCATGAAAGCTGGTGACTCATTCATTCCTGTTTAATATTGCAGGGGTTACGTGGGAATTCACAGTTCCGGATTCAGAGACTTCCTCTTGAAACCAGAGCTTCTAAGGGCTATTGTAGATTCTGGATTTGAGCATCCTTCAGAAGGCAAGATTTGACCTCTGGTTATTCAATTTATTTAGCTGGGTTAATTCCCTAATAATTTATCATATGGTGTACGTGATGGAAATTATATTTAAAATCCGGTCCTTAAACTAAGTGATACTGTAAGAATGGGGAGAATGAATGATGAACATGACATTTTATAACAAATTCTTGTGGCATCTGGCTTAGCTCAGACCACGAGAGATCATGTTACTTGTTGTGCATTTCTTGTTTTCCCTTTCCTTTTGGGGACGTATCATAGTTTCAAACATCTGTTGTGTCCCCATAATTTGCTATATGGTATTAGTTTTCATAGGTTATTCGAGTTAGCTCAGTACAATTGGATCCATATCATTTCTTGAAATATCATAATTGACTTTTTTGTAAAGTTTTAAGTGAAAGTATGGAAAAACTTTTGAGGAGCTTGTTCATTTTTAAGTTTAGACTTTAGGTTGTTTCCTCCTTAATTTTCTTTACTTGTGTCTTCTCTGGAGTTTTGGTGAATCTCTTTGAATTGAACTTTTCTCCACATATGATGGCATGCATGTTTGGTACCTCTGATTATGAGCATTTACTCTTGTTGCTTTCTTCCTTCCTATTAACTTGATGAAATTTGCTTTTTAGAGTTGTATCTTTCTAAATTAGGCAACTTCTGATTTCAGGTAAATCACTATTATCACTCACACTTTGGGGAAGTTGAATGGTAAACCTTTTTTAATTGAACTGAGGCTTCTTTCGATCAAATTTCTTTGGTTCTTCATCAGTGCAACATGAGTGTATACCTCAAGCTATTCTGGGAATGGATGTTATTTGCCAAGCGAAATCTGGAATGGGGAAGACCGCTGTTTTTGTTCTCTCAACATTGCAGCAGATCGAACCTGTTGCAGGTCAAGTTGCTGCACTTGTTCTATGTCATACAAGGGAACTAGCATACCAGGTGTTTATTCCATCTGGGAACTTTTCAAATTTTCTTTTGTGTTTCGGAAAGTGATTTCTACCATCTATGCATAAATACACATAATTTCTTCTGCTAAGGTATCTGTGCATAATCTTTATTCACCTATGTATATGAGCAAGCATTATACTTACTAAGCATTAAGGGTTCACTTTTTCCCATCTGCAGATATGTCATGAATTTGAGCGGTTCAGCACATACTTGCCAGACATCAAAGTTGCTGTTTTTTATGGTGGTGTCAACATCAAAATCCACAAAGATCTTCTGAAGAATGAATGCCCTCACATTGTTGTTGGAACACCTGGGAGGATACTTGCTCTAGCGAGAGACAAGGACCTTTCTTTGAGGAATGTCAGGCATTTCATACTGGATGAATGTGATAAGATGCTTGAATCTCTTGGTATGCCACATGAATAATATATATCATCAGCTTCTTCATGCAAAAAATCTAAATGCTTTTGTTTTTCTTAATAATCTGGTTGTATGTTCTCCCAGATATGAGGAGAGATGTCCAGGAGATTTTCAAGATGACCCCTCATGACAAGCAAGTAATGATGTTTTCGGCTACGCTCAGCAAGGAGATCCGACCGGTTTGCAAGAAATTTATGCAAGACGTAATGTCCTGTGGCCAGTTCTACTTGAATTTTAGAAGTCTACAATTTTACCATTATTCCAGCTTTCTGCAGGCGATATCTGGTCAAGAATGCAGTGGTTCAAGCACTGTATTCTTCCCATTTCACATGTTTATCTATCCTACCAAGACAACATAATGCTTGATTTGAAAAGTTCTGAAGGAAAGGGAAATAGGAGTCTTCTTGGAGTAAAGGCAGTGCTCCCACCAGTGTTTTCTGCACTTAGTGTGTTTTTAGTTTGCGTCTCTTAGAGTCTTCTTTTTGTTTGAATTTTTTGTATGTTTGGAGGATGAGGGTTTAGGAGTTAAGCAAAAGCAGTGTCATTCTGGAATTTATTCTCAGTTTTTTTTCCTAGTTTTTGTTGAGCGATGGTGGATTCTAGATGATCTGTGCAATAGGGTAACTGAAAGGAGACGAATCAGATGGACCTGAACCTCGATTTTGGGGATGTTCATCCGTGATTCATTTCGTGTACCATTATCTTCAGGCGGGCACCTAATATGCTTTACTGTGACATTTCTTCCTTTCAGCCTATGGAAATTTATGTGGACGATGAGGCCAAGTTGACCCTTCATGGTCTTGTACAGGTTTGTTTCTTAGCATTAGAAATGTCCTGTTTGCTCTTCTAAATTCTGTTTTGTTTTTACTTACATCCCTTAATTGCAGCACTACATCAAATTGAGCGAGCTGGAGAAGAACCGGAAGCTGAATGACTTGCTGGATGCACTGGACTTTAATCAAGTCGTCATCTTTGTCAAGAGTGTGAACAGAGCAGCGGAGCTTAATAAGTTGCTCGTGGAGTGTAATTTTCCGTCTATTTGCATCCACTCTGGCATGTCTCAGGAAGAAAGGTTTGATCTGTTTAAATTATACAAATATTTATTTGGTAAAATATATTGTGATTTTTGAACCAAATTTTGGTAACAATGGCAAATTTGTGAGATCAAAACATGCCTGGATTGCAGTAATGAAGGTTTTAAAACATTATGCTGGAGTAATTAAAGGTTAGAAATAATGATGTTGTATGTGTTTACTTGAAACCTTCAACAGAAGCACATATAGAGAATCCTTTTAACTGAAATCTGGTTTCTTTTTTTCATTGCATCAATGAGCTAAGTCGATATAAAGTAACAAATTATTTTGCTTGGGGTCAATTTAAGCCTTGAAAGGGGTGCCTTGCACATTAGTTCAATTATTGTTTGTTAAATATGATTGATATCTTGGAATAGTGATTTTTATTCAGGCAAACAAAGAAAAGATTGGCTCTTTTGGGCCTTTTCCTGACTTATGTTCAATGGCACAATTATTCATCTTTCTCAATGGCTTGGAATTGTAGATTGACACGCTACAAGGGCTTCAAGGAGGGGCACAAGAGGATTCTTGTGGCAACAGATTTGGTTGGTAGAGGAATTGACATTGAAAGGGTTAATATTGTCATTAATTATGACATGCCAGATTCTGCGGACACGTATCTGCACAGGGTATTTTTTTATTATCATTAATATAAGCTGTGTTTAGTATCTCCGAGCAACCATTTCTTATGTTCTGTTTTCATTTTCAACTTGATAGGTTGGAAGAGCTGGAAGGTTTGGTACCAAAGGACTTGCCATCACATTTGTTTCGTCTGCTTCTGACTCTGATGTTCTCAATCAGGTATGCAATTGATACACACACACACACACACTGATTTTGCATTTATTTTTGGCTGCTTTCATGTTCTGATACCTGGCTCCATAACTTGTTACAGGTCCAGGAAAGGTTTGAAGTGGATATAAAAGAGCTTCCTGAGCAGATTGATACATCAACATACAGTAAGTTTGTTTAACCTTTAGTAATTTTATACTCGAACATATTGCCTGGACATTCCAATTTCCTATCCTTGTGTTCATGAAATACTGGGCAACATTGGTGGAAACATACCTATCCAAGGGTGCATAAATCATAAATAGTAATCTTATTGAATCTCGTGGGTGGCTCATACTCCCTTTTTTGAGTTGGAAACTGGTTTACATTTACCTGCTCCTGCTGCTGCTGCCCATTTTATGTAGGCATCATGTTTGAATTACTCGAGGAAATTTAAATGTTGTTTAGATAGTAGCAAATTAAAATACCGCGTTGATTTATAGATTTCTTATAAAGTTTAAAATCAGAATACGATGAAAAATTCTTTATGTTTAAATGTGAGTTTGAGAGGCTGTAGGTAGTGACCTATTGTTAGCCTAAGAGCATCTCTAATATAACCGTGGATTACTTAAAAAATTGTGCTACAAGCAAAATAGATGGTGTTTAAAAATATTCCTCTCCAAATGTAAGCTAGCTAATGTGGCAGAGAAAAAAATAGACATTGTCTAGATCTTTGTCTAGACTAAAACTCTATTACACATGCCGATTGAGCAAAATTTAAATTTCTTATGCAGATTTTAAATTCTTTATATAGATTTAAATGTAATTTTGTATTTTGCTTTAAGAAAATAAAAGATACCTAGATATCAATTTATAGAATGCATTGGAGACTCAAAATTTGAAATTCATCAATATTTTAAAAAGTAAAAAGTGTGGCTAGGTGTGGAGGTCAAGTTTCTAGTTTTTCGTGCCGAGGTGTGGAGGCCACGCCTCACGCCTTGGCGAGCTTTTTGGAACACTGCTATTCATTAGATATCAATGTCACGTAAATTTGAAGTCTTTCAATAAAGGTTCACCTAGATACAATCTATAGAATACATTGGAGATGCTCTATTCCTATGTGTTCTTCCAGACTTTTAACTTTCACCTGTTCACATTCTAGTTTATTTTTTGACATGTTTTATCTTTGCTTTAAGGCACAGTACTGTTCTGTATGAAGAATATGTTCATTTACACTATCCTTTATCCTGATGCAGTGCCATCTTAGTCCATCGACAAGGTCTTTCTGGCAGATGCACTGGTCAATCATAAAAGAAGGGAGGCCGTTTATCTTTTGGTTTTTGAGCTCCTGGTCTTGTATCTGTTGAATGTATGAACTAGTTTGTTGGAAGAAATTGAGGCTCTAATCTTCTTGCTTCACCGACTCCAAGATTATTGTACACCTATTGAACCACTAGATATGCCAACCTTAGCAGACATTTTTAGATTGTTTTGATGTTTTCTATAAATGATTCTTCAGTAATGTCTCTGAATTTGTTTAAGGCCAGTTTTCTTGTATTTTATTTAACTTAGCGGACGGTTATCATATCTTCTATTGGTATTCTATCTTCATCTTGTGCTATAGCCATTTTTGAGATATGAGCACTAGTATTACGAGATGCTTAGCTCTCTAAATTTGTTATTGGGTTGTCTTAATATGAATATAAATTAGCTCTGCAGAATGTGAATCTTTAAATTGTTTCAAGCGCAACATTTATACGGACCTCTGATTGGTTTTGTTTTGAGCTTAATTTTCTGTTTTCTGTACTCGAGTTATCCAAACTTAATTGGTTGGAAGGCAAATATCCTAACCGTTGAACTTTAAAAGATAGTTTCTGATGTAATTCAAAGATCAATAATTTTCTGTTTATGAGCACACAACTTCCGGGGACTAAACGTATCATTGGCTCCAAGGAAAATACACAATAGATAGTGCTTTCAGAAAACAAAAAAAATTATTTATTACAGTAACTAGTTTTGTCTTTGATGCTATAAAACATTTTACAATCAGAACTTACTAAACGAAGCAAGAAGAGTGAGATTAAACTAGCACTTGTCTTGAGTAGGGGAACCCTTATCAGCAACAATTTCCGTCTGTAGATTCTTCTCAGCTGCATGTGATTTGTACCATGAAGCACAAACAAGATAAATCCAAAAATCAAGAAAACTTAATATGGCCAGAAGGCCATAAAAACAATCAAGTCTACCATTATTAATTGCGTCCCCAACCCACCCTTTTTTTCCTCCATATGTGGTCACTTTCTTGACAATGGATACCAAAAGGCTACTGAGAAAGAATCCAAAAGCAAGTGTTGTCAAAAATATGCCAGTGCTCATTGTTTTCATCCCTTTTGGTGATTGAGTTATGAAGAAATCTAGTTGTCCAGTGTATATAAATGCTTCTCCAGAGCCCACAAGAATAAACTGTGGGATCAAAAGGAAGACACTTAAAGGTAGAGTTGGGGTGTTTCCACCGAATTTCATCGCTATTGATAGGCGCTTCTTCTCTGCAAGTGCTGCAACTGCCATGCCTAGTGTTGATAGGAACAGACCTATGCCTATTCTTTGCAGATTTGTGAAACCTGCATACAATTAACAATACTTGTCATGTTGAATCGAGGTGCAGAACAGCAAAATTCGATCTAATATATCTTAATGGATTCGTTAAGATGTTGGTTAAACAATACGCGGAGCAACTGCTGACATAATAGTAAAAGGAAGACGTAGGTGTATGAATCGACTCAAAAGAAAGAAAAAAAAAGTGAAAAGAACTAGGAGAAATTAAAGTTACCTGGTATTCCTTTCCATTTTTTCCATAGAGGAATGATCAGACGGTCATAAACTGCCAAAGTGATTAATATGGCTGATACAAAGAAGACAGTTAAGGAACCAGCCGGAATTTTGAAATTTCCAATGTTTCTTTCCATTGTAGAGGCTTGTTCTACAGAGAATGTAATCATCTGTGCGTATGTTGTCCAAAATATAATTGTTGTAGCCCAAATTGGTAGAAGTCTGATCATCATTTTCACTTCCTCTACCTTTGTTACAGAAGAAATCCGCCATGGATTTGGAGACATAATATTGTTTGTTGCATGATCTTCTTTCATGATCACTGCAGCCTTGTCCAAGAATCTGTAAATGCTCAAGGTGATATATGTCAGAAGATCATGAAAGTATGCGTTTACGTCTTTTTTCTGTTAGCTGTAACTCCTTGAGTCTTTTGTTGGGCCTGCAACACTAGTGTGTGCCGGGCTGTGCCACAAGGAAAAGGCTCGAGGAGTTATGACATCAACACAATGCAATGGCTATCACTACAATCCCTCTTGCTACTTGTGTGGTTATGATGGATTTGCGTCTGATCATACTTTAGAAGAAAATTATACAATCACTTACCTATTTGATAGGTTCTTTTCTTCATATCAATCACGCACGTGTGCACGCACACATATTTACACAAGTATATATGATTAAATTAGACTTTGACTTGCTATCAGAAAATTCTATATTTTTTTGTTATATGTGTGTTTGATTTTGATTAAAATCAGATTTTTGTGAAAGTTGGTGAAATGTGTGGTTGAAAAGTTGTGGGCCTATGACATGTGTGGTTAAAATTAAATATTGACTTTGACTTTAACTTTTTAGCAAAATTTTAATTGTTCACAAACAAAGCCTTGAGCCAGTATTCTTTCCAGGTGGGCTGTGCTAGGTTTGGCAGAAGAATGCATGCCGTGTACATCAGAGGCGGACCAGATTCTTTATACCTCTAGTTGTACATCAAATGTCATACATGGTAGTTAATTAGTTACCGTCATGCTAACTTTCTTCATTGGAGTTTCAAATTTCAATGACCGAGCATCAACAACGGATTTTCAACTTGAATTTTGGAGCATCATTCGTATACTTGATAAAACATGAACGTATACATTTAAGTTGATAGATACCGTAGAACAACGTGTGACTTACCTGAACTGATCTGTATGACGAATCCTTAAACCCTCAGGAGCTGTTTCATACAACAAATCCTCATTTGTAGGGATTTGTACATCTCTCTTTCTAACAGCAGCCACTGAAACCTGTAAAATATGCACTACAGGACTTCCTGCACATTTCTTATATCTGTATTTTCTTGTTCCAGCAAGGAATATCAAAATTGCAATAAACATGGACACAGAACAAATCCCATAACCCAAACTCCGGCCCAATTCGTCTTGAATGTAAACAAGAACTGTAACAGCCACCAGGGTTCCCAGGCTAACAAAGAAAAAGAACCTCCCAAAAAAGAGATTCATTTTTGCCTTTTCCTTCTCGTTGTTTTCATCGAATTGATCGGTTCCAAAACCTGATACACTTGATTTTAAGCCACCAGTTCCTACTGCTATAAGATATAGAGATGCATATAGAATTGCCATTTGAGATCCTGTTGCTTGCTTGCATAGGATGGGTGATTCTGCATGGCAAAGAGGTGGACGAAGCTGTGGAAGCTTTGTTGATATAGCTAACATGCTTGTACCCTGACTCACAAAAAAGTACAAAATAAATTAGTGTAAAAAAAGCAGTATGGGCTCCAAAAATTTCTGGAACTGCCCTGAACAAGACCCCTTGATGTTGCTAAAGAGCAAGATTTTAGATCATCCGGTAGATCTAACAATGTCCCGAACAACATGAAGAAAAAGACTTCACGTAGTCATCCTAAATTTATACTGAAATCGTCTCATACATAATAAGTGGAAAATGCTTACAAGGGTCTGGACAAATGCGAAAATTGCAATTGTTCTGTATCTGCCCAAATAAGAGTCTGCAAGAAATCCCCCAAGCAAACACAGAAGAAAAGAGGTTCCCATGAAATCTGTTACAATATTAGCAGAAGTAGCACTTGGGAGATGCATTGTTCCAATTAAATATGTCACAAGGTTTACTGCTATTCCCATTGTTGATAGCCTTTCACAGAATTCTATTCCTGAAAATAAAAAAAAGTAGAAAAAAAACGAAAACTTATTACGAACAAACAGTTCAGACTCAAAGTAAAACTTATGAACAAATTCATATATATATGAAACAGAAAAGAGAAAAAAAAAAAAAAAAAAAATCTAGGGTCGATTCAGAACCTAAGATGAGAGCAGCAGGTATCCAGCCACCAGTTTTGGACTTGTCAGCAGGAAATCCTTTGTAGTCTAATGCATTTGCTGCAGAAGAAACTATATTTTCCACCTGTTTACAAAAGATGCAGATGCAAAAAAAATCTGATTAAATAATTCATTGTTAATTATTATATTGTTATTATGAAAAGTTTACTTTTTTTTGAAAAGAAAGGTAATTTGAAGGCTAAAGATTGATATACCATGTCTCAGAAATTCAGAAAGAGAGCTCTGAGAAAAGATATATTTATATTTGTGTGTGAAGTTAGGGAACAATGAAATTCTGTGTGTCTCCTCAACTTCACTGGTTAGTTGTTCTTGGAGCTCTTCTTATATAGGCAAAATACTTTCCATACGAGAGCACCTCTAATAAGTTCTTTAAATATAATGTGTTCTTTAATTTAAATAGTCAATTAAATTCTGCTCCAATGCTGGGGTGGAGGTGGGAGTGGGTCCTGGGGAGACCAGGACCCCCTAACGTTCTTATTTTTTTTTAAAATTTAATAACAAACTAAAAACAAAAAAAATATTAAAAGCCCAAACACAACAATGAATGAACTAAACAGATAAAGTTCAACAAAAATTCAATAAAATTGATTCATCTAAGATTACTTCTTCTTAGTTCACGTTCACGACTTCAGTCTTTGACACAAAAAAATTGATTGCGATTTCATCTTTAGCTTTTTCACTTAAGCTGAATATTTTTTTCTTCTTACTATGGTAGAACATTAATTCTACGAAACAAATTCTAACTCGAGTTCAAGTCGTGATTTTTTTTGTTGTCGGCTGATTCTCAAATTGAAAGAAGAAATAGTCTCAGAAAACATATTGAAAAATTTAATAGTGCACACAACGTAGCTTAGATTAAGTTAGAATCATTCAATAACCAATAAGAAAGTATTGAGGCTAGTTTTTTCAAGCAATAAGAACAAACATGAAGTGAGTATCGAATACATCTAACTACATCAATCGATTGTGCTCGATATCTTCTTGTAAGTTTTTTAAAGATTATGATTTATAAAAAAAACATTAGATTCTCATAAAAATTAGTTCAGTAATTGTGGTTTGAAAAAAAAAAAAATTTTGGGGCAACCTAAAAGGGCTTCCCCATCCTGGCCCACCCTTGTTTGAGGACCCCCACCCACCCAAACGTAAAATGTTTGACTTCGTAATTGCTCCAACGATTCTTCAATTTAACATTTTTATTTAGAGATTGGGTATGACTCTTCACAAGTTTGGAGAGTCAAGCCCACTTTCAATCATTAAATGCATGGAAACGATTTCAATTTTCAATTTTCAATTTTCAATGTTTGATATATTGACTTTAATTAAATAGAATATACAAATTGGGAGAGAAGCATATGAGAAAAAAAAAAGAGAAGGAAAGATATTAAATATTTCTTGTAAGAAGTAAAATAAAGAGTATGGATATAAAATATATTGGTAGGAATGTTTAAAAAAAATGTTCTTTAAAATGCTAAAGATGTTCTTTAAATATAGATAAGCTGTTGTAGATGCTCTAAGTATATTTAGTATGTATGTAGTAGTGACAAAATGTTTGCACTACCAAATATCTAGGGACATAATGAATTTTTAGAGGGAAATACTACTTTAAAAAAAATTTATACATTATAATTGGCTTGCTACTGACTTTTTTTTTTCAATTCAAAAATTGATATTTTTTTCTACAGCAGGACCGAATTACAGTCCGATTTTACCCCCTATCTCCACCCTTGCAAGTATCTACTTAGTGATAGAGCACACTATCTATAATTAGATGCTTTGAATAAAGGATTCCACGATAATAATTCCCCAATATTTACTCCATAGTTTTGAAACTTTGTACTTTTTGTAAAAAAGAAAAAAATTCCTATCAATATTATCTAGTCGACATCTTTATATTTGGTTCAATCGTAAGTTTTACTGGATACAAAGAAAAGATTTTCGTTGTGTCAAGACGAGAGGGAAGGGCGGCCTGAGAAAAGAGTGATCACAATTCACAACCTTCGCTTAAGCACTTGATATCACTCCATAAAAAAACAATATATAAACGTTAAAAGTGTGATTTCTATAATAAAAAAGTTTTTAATTTTTTATTCACACGTCCAATTAACACACCTTCAACAATATCTATGAAACATTATTGGTGGTTTTCACTTTTCCCATATTGGAGGTAGCTTTATGATCAACTTGAAAATGGAAGGTTCTTGAACATTAAATATAGTTTATTCTATTATGTGATTTTGACTTACAATTATAAAGAAATAAATACATTCATAAAAACTATAAAATATTGGGGGGAAAAGCAGCTTAAAAAGTTGGGAATCAGCACTCACTCAAAAGTAAAAAACAACTCATATTAATGCTTTTTCTGTCCCACAAAAGATGCCATTCAAAACTAGTCATTTTTTTTATACTTATAATAAATCCAATCATTCACTTTGCATCAGATATGACATTTTTGATTTATTTCAATATTCGACTAAAACAATGTTATTTAGCATCGGGTTCATTCAGGGCCGGCCATGAAATTTTAAGTGTCCTGCACAATAATTTAAAATAGTGTTCTTTTTATTTAATCAAAAAATATGTTAAAATAAATAAATTATATTCTAATTTTCTTGCAAAAATATGATATTTAAATATTTGTTTATTTTTAGACATCTATTAATCGACTTCCTTTTTGTAAATCTTTTCAAAATAACTTGCAACAGAAACAAAAAACTCTATTAAAATCACTTGAATAAACCAGCCATGACCTATCACGTTTCTTACCATTTGATAAATAATGAGTATAAAAGTTTGAAGAGAAACATCTAGACAAATTATCTTTAAAATCATTTTCAAAAGATATCTTGTAGAACTATTTATCACTATATTTTATGTCAAGATTATCCCAAGCTCTTGGATCATAGATATTGATGGCAATAGACTTATTATGAATTAAATCATCTACATCTTCACAAGTATCATTTTCCTTAAGAAATTCACCATCAACATTTTTATTTTTATCATTTTCATTAAGTCTCAATTTTCCTCAGCATCATCATTTTTATCATTTTCAAGTATTTGGTCTACATTTTTGATTCTATCAACTCTTCAAAATTTTTTTTCCCCTTTCGTTTACAAATCATGATTGTTGTTTTCTAGGATGTATTTTAAACTTTTATGACAAAAATAAAAGCTATGAAAGTAATTAATTAAATAAATGTCAAATGAGATCACAAAAATTAAAGTATAGCATCTTATTAAAGATTAAAATAGCAAAAGCTTTATAAACTTAATTAAAGCTATCCTGTTTCCTCAAAAACCCGTGTAACACAAATCAAACGAAAATATAGAAGAATTAGAAATGCTAAAAGTCATTATCTATCTAGGAGACTATGAAAAAAATCAAAAATTAAGTATGGACGAACAAATCAGAATGTATGTAGATTTAATTACCTAAAAAATGGCTTCTCTTTCAACTATTCATCAGCTATAGAATAAATGAGAAAAATAAAGATTGATTAAACATTAAAGAATATGAATCTTTAATCTTTTAAAGAGAGTAAAAAAATCCTTTAGCTCAATTTTCTTTAAAGTGATACTTATAATTTTTATTATTTTTATAAACAGACCATCGAAATCTTTTTGATAACTTGCCGATAAACTCTTTGACTCCCTCTTCTTTTATGGGAATATTATCACTTACTAATAATTAGTTGTTTTTAATCAATCTCGAGGCTCTCAAGACATTTCGTTGCCTTAAATAACCATACATGTTTATAAGTACTAGTACATAAAACGTCGTTACACGTGATTTAATAATGATGTTGTGAGATATATGTTTATTCAAATATTTAAATAATTATAACTTAATTTAATACTGCATTAGAATACAAAAATCTGACATTAGAAAATACAGTGAAATATAATGTTTGTTGTTGTATTTAAACAAAATACTTTCTACAATTGTGTGGCCAGTATTGAATATCTATTTTTTAAGATCTGTAATATAATCAAATAATGTCAGAACACAAATAAAAAGAATAAAACATAGCGTACATTCTTAAATATATCGAGCACTCAAATCCATTGAATTTTCTTGCTTTATGAGATGACAAATGACTTATAACAAATCTTTGTAATTTAATATAACTCTTCAACTATGAATATGTTTTAACCCAAAATATCACATGCAATTTGGGCTCGTAGCACCTCAAGTTAGGTAGATTTATCAATCAGTATATAAAAGAAAACAATATAACATTTACATTAGAAATTGGCAAAATTAAACGTTCTCATTTGCACAATTCAGTGTCTAGATGTCTTCACATAAACTTATCCAAATTGAAATGGGGAAATAAAGTAATATTACCAAAACTAAATATTCTAGCGATTTAAGCGTCTTATTCATGTTAGAGCATAAATAGTTAAGAAAAATTAGTTTAAGCAAAATAGATAACAATTTAATTCAAAAGCATAAAAATGAATAATAGAAATAAGATACGTATCAATAGTAGATTGAAACCATTATTGAAGTTAGCCCACAAAATTTTTTTCGTCTAGAAAATCTGAAGCCGCAAGTTAATTAGATATGTAAATAATATACAAATACGCATGAGCATTCACAATAATTAAAAAATACACCGTAACTTTTATAGTCTAACGCAAATTATTATTTTTTTGAAAAAAGAAGAGTATTGAGAGAGGATTATTCTCATTAACTAACAAAAACCACAATCACAAATATAAATTTTCAAATGAAGTCTTTATGGACATCACACATACTACAAAATTACCTTCAAATAAAACAACCTTTAACTTCAAATTAGACCTTAAATAAGTTGAATAAATTATTGGTGGAATGTCAATTACTATTAATCTTGTAACTGACCAAATCCGTTATCACAATTCAAAGAAAATATTTTCAAAATCCAGTAATTAAATATAATAAATAGAGAATTAGCATTTTCAACTTCTAAGGACTATATGTGGTTATAAATATTAAATTAGGAGTTCAATTACAACATAAACTCAAGGACAATTTAGAAAATATAAAATATTAATGAGGACATATTTGTCCAAAAATATTTCTTCCTTTTAAGCCCTTTTTAGATTAGTATAGAATATGGTATATTTTGGAAATCTTATAAATATTCTAATAAAATATTGTAATTTTTTTTGAAGCATCATTTTAAATATTTGGAAAAGCTTATATTAAAAAAATATTTTAAAATTATTAAATTTTTAAATATATATAAGCACATATAATAAAATTTTTTTTGGTACTCCTACAATGTTGAGGTCTTGTATGATCGTACCACCTGCACACCCTTAGGCCGCTTGCGCATTCATTGGAAACAAATTTTAGATTAAAGAAATAACTTATGTAATTGTTAAATTGTCTCTCCTATTTGTCATGTTTTCCCTTGGCCGTCTTCTTAATTTTTCTAGAACTTCTTTTATGAATGTTTTTTTTTGTTTATTTATGTGAGACAAATTCAACAAACAATATTCTTATTTACTGATGTAGTCATGACTCGATTTATGAACATGTAAAATCATTGAGAAGAGACAAAGGATGATTGCGATTTAATTTTTTTCACATTATGTGATCCATCAAATTGGTTGATAGAAGTTACAATATTTTAAAAGGTTTCCACTATATGGGAAAATTTTGTCATATAAGAGCATCTCCAATGCAGTGAATGGATTGTAGTTGACGTGGAAATTAAATAGATGGACTTCTAGATTATGTGGAATGAATAGACGGTGAAGTCGAAAAATTCTCTCCAATGTGTTCATTCTACAATATAATAATATTGATTATGTGACATTTATTTTTTTAAATTAAAAATAATAAAACTAATCTACTTAACACAATTTTAAAAAATTAAGTCAAAAATTAAACAATTGCTGACTCACCATTCTCACATAGCATCTAGATGTAGAAGAATTGCTTTACATCTTCTATTTTTTATAGTGCCACGTCAGCTTCACATAGTATTCCACATTATGCATTGAAGAAGTATTTGTAATAGACATTGTCTATTTAGTGATGTGGCACACATTTTCTTCCAATCCATTGAATGCATTGGAGATGCTCTAAGGCCTTGACAAGCATACAAGCATCCCATGAAATAAATACTGCTCGAATGTATTTAAGGACAAAAACTCATGTTCCCATGTTACTTATATGTTTCACATTTATTATTCGTCCAAGTACAAACATTCTTAATACACTCACACTCACACTCACACTCACATTCTTAATTATTCTTGATGCTAGATACACTTTTGTTATATATCTCATTACGCGCTACATTTTCTCGATTTAATAGGTCGGTCGAGTTTTTTGTCTTGTACATTTTCTCCATTTAATCGGTCGGTCGAGTTTCTTGTCTCATATGTGAAAACTTGACCATTTGATTATAATCATTGTCTATAAATAAACAAGCCCTTCTCTTTTTAGAAGGCGCGAAAAATATTTTTAAATAATAGTCAGGTCACGACATTTCTCTCACTAAAGAAAAACACATTGATCAATTGGCGCCGTCTGTGGGAAAGATTATTCTTTTCTCTTTCTCGAAAAAAGAAAAAAGAAGAACTAAGAGCCATGACAAGAAGGACTAGGGAAAGGCCTAGAATAGAACATACGAAGACTCCACCACCAGAAACAACAGTGGAAGAGCATCATCCATCGCAATTCGCTACCATCCAGCAAGTCACTATTCTGCAAGACCAGATGTCTACAATTATGGAGATGTTGCAAAGAATAGCCTCTCAGCGTCGTACATTAGAGGCACCGCCACCGGCTAATGAGGTTCTTCCGACGACAGAAATACCGCTAGCTGCAGAAATTCCTCCAGCAGTAGAAATACCACCATCGGAGACTATACAAACACATGAGATGACATCTACAAGCCGTCCTTCAATACCAGTCAATTGGGAGAGCATTTTGAACGATAAAGTGGAGGAAGCGATCGCACGAAGAAAGAGCAGGGGGAGACCAATTTCTATAAAGGAGGATCCGTTTACCGAGGACGTGATGAGTGTACCTTTACCGTCGAAATTCAAAGAACCAACTGGAGAGTTCGATGGAACCGGTAGCCCTATCGATCATATACGAACATTTCAAGACCAGGTAAGATTGCATGGCTGGCCAGATGCCATAGCATGTAGGGCGTTTCCCATGACGTTGCAAAAAGATGCAAGAGAGTGGTTTGATACATTACCTTCGCGTTCGTTATCGTCATTTGCAGATTTTGCTAACAAATTTGTAATCTGTTTCTCTAGTAGCGTGCGGAAAAGGAAGACAGCGATGGGGCTTAAGCAAGTAACGCAGGATAAAGGAGAGTCACTGTAGGAATATATGTCACGATTTAACCGTGCAACATTGGGCATAAAAAACTTGCAGATGTCGTTGGTAGTTACCGCATTGCTGAGTGGATTAAGGAATCACGGCCTCCGAGCCAGTCTCTCGAAAAAACCAGCCGAGTCTATGACAGAACTACTTAGACGAGGAGAGGAGTACATTGATCAAGAGGAGATGTTGAAAGCAACACGAGGCGACCGAGATCTGTACGATAGTGGGAACAAAAAGAGACGACGTGAAGAGCAATCAACAAACCAGCGTAACACCAAGAATATGGCTGAGTATAAGTATCGACCAAGGCCAAAAGTTGTTAATGCAATCTCACAGATACAGTTGAATGCACCTTTGTCTGTCATCCTCCGAAAAATATCTACGTTGAAGGAGCTACAATGGCCAGAGAAGCTGAGATCTGATCCATCCATTTGAGACAGTAGTCGCATGTGCGAGTTTCATAAAGATTACGGTCATACCACAGATCAATGCAGGACGCTACGAAGCGAAGTGGAGAGGCTGATCTCGGAAGGTCTGATAAAGCACTTTGTGAAGAAAATAGATGGGCATCTTGAACAAAGAGTAGAGGAAAATGGGAGGAAGAGAAGAGCATGAGTGATACATGTCATTGTTGGAGGATCAGTTGGTGGTGGAGATTCGAAAAACTCCAGAAAGGGTTATGCACGGTCGCTACATGTAACTCGATCGGAGTCTCCAGCAGGTTTGCCCAGTCGGTCACATTTGATGACGGAGATCTAGAGGGAGTGTCTTTGCCACACGATGACGCGTTGGTAATTACTGGGGACATAGCTGATTTCGATGTCAAAAGGGTACTTGTAGACACTGGCAGTGCTGCAAATGTGTTAAGCTGAGAAGTATTTAAGGCTTTGAAAGTCCCAAACGATCGATTAAGGTCTGTAAATACTCCGTTGCAAGGATTTGGAGGACGGACTGTGATACCTGAAGGAATCATTGACCTCCCAGTGGTCTTGGGAAAACATCCCAATTGTGTGACGTTAATAACACCCTTCTTGATTGTTCACATGCCTATGGCCTACAATTCCATTTATGGTCGCCGATTATAAACTCGGCCGGGGCAATCATATCTACCCAACACCAATGTATGAAATTTCCTACCATCCGAGGAATTGGAGTGGTCAAGGAAGATCGGTTGACGTCGAGGAGATGTTATGTAGACGGCATTCGGTCTGAAATTAACCTAACTGTGTTAACTATAAAAAAAATGAGTATCAACAAGCGCAACGTTTTGAACCAGTGGAAGAGGTAGAGGTGATGGATTTAAAAGAAGGAAGAAAGGTTAAAATTAGAAGGTCAATGAGTAAAGAAGACAAAGAAAAACTTCTAAACATGCTTCGAGAGAATATTGAGGTTTTCGCATGGAGTACTGATGACATGCCGGGAATCAATCCCTCGATCGCTCAGCACCGATTGAACAATATAGCAGGCTATAAACCCGTAAGGCAGCGAAAAAGTTATTTCGCACCTGAAAGACAGCAAGCCATAAAGGAGGAGTTAGAAAAATTACTCAAAGCAGGTTTTATCAGAGAAGTGGAGTATCCAGAATGGTTGGCCAATGTGGTTTAGGTAAAAAATCGATCGAAAGTGGAGATTGTGCATAGACTTTACCGACCTGAACAAGACATGCTCGAAAGATTGTTTCCCTCTACCACGGATAGATGCGTTGATAGATGCCACGGCCGGAAAGAAAAGATTCAGTTTTCTTGATGCCTTTTCAGGATATCACCAGATTTCACTAGCGCCAGAAGATGCTGATAAAACATCTTTTATAACAGATTTTGGAACTTATTGCTACATAGCTATGCCCTTCGGGTTGAAGAACGCCAGAGCCACATATCAACGCATGATTAACAAATTATTTGGCATCATGATAGGTCGAACAATAGAAGCCTATGTGGACGACATGGTAGTACACAGTAACCCGGAAAAAGACCATGTGGAGGATTTGAGAGAAATTTTTCAAGTGGCAAAACAGAGTCGTTTGAAATTTAATCCTGAGAAATGCACATTTGGCACTACGGGTGGCAAATTTCTAGGCTTCATGGTGACTCAAAGAGGGATAGAAGCCAACCCCGACAAAATTCAGAGATCATTGATATGACTAGTCCAAAAGCAAGAACAAGGTGCAAAGACTGACCGGCAGGATAGCAGCACTCAATCGATTTATGTCAAGGGCTGCTGACAAATGCCTCTCATTTTTTAGAGCCATCAAAAAAAGTAATGACTTCGAATGGACGGCCCAATGTAAAGAATCATTGGCGAATCTGAAATCCTCACTGCAACATCCTCCCATCTTAAGCAGGCCAACTATAGGAGAAACGCTCAGAGTGTATCTAGCCGTGTCCCAACATGCGGTCAACTCCGTACTGATAAGAATTGAAGAAAAAGTTGAGCGGCCGGTTTACTATGTAAGTCACATTATGAAAGAGATTGAATCACGGTATAACTTAGCAGAGAGTTGGTCCTATGTCTGATCATAAGCGCAAGGAAATTAAGACCTTACTTCCAGGCACATCCGATTGAAGTTCTAACGAATCAGCCTTTGAAGCAAATTCTTCATCGACCTGAGACATCCGGCCGATTAATGAAATGGGCAGTTGAAGTGGGAGAATATGATATAGAATTCAAGGTACGGTCTTCTATAAAAGGACAAGTGCTAGCAGACTTTATAGCTGAATTATCACCCAGGGCCGTATCTGGAGAAAATCTCCTTTGGACTCTATTCGTAGATGGATCATCCACCATAGAGGGATCAAGGGCGGGGATTATATTGATAAAACCAAATGGAGAAGAGATAAGATATGCATTAAGGTTTGAGTTCAAAGCCACTAATAATGATGCAGAGTACGAGGCAGTCATCATTGGGCTGTAATATGCGTTAAAAATGGGAGCGCAGTCGATTAAAGTGCATGCGACTCCCAGTTGGTGGTAGGACAGATTCAAGGAGAATTCGATGCTAAAGAGGATCGCATGGCGCAGACACGATGAGAATCGAGATTTGACAATTGCTCAAGGAATTCAAAATCGTGAAAATAGCTCGAGCTGACAATTCAAGAGTGGATGCATTGTCTTGATTGGGGTCAACTTGTAATACCACTTGGTCACATTCCTTCCCTCTCTAGACAATTACCCGGCCGAGTTTTATAACTACGATCGAAGTTGGTGAAATCGGAGAACAGCCTACCTGGATGGATTCGTTGAGAGCCTACTTATCTGAGGATGTCCAGCCTAAAGATCCGGTTGAGGCGAGAAGACTGCGAATACGGGCAGCTGGATTTGTAATAATAGACGGTCAGCCTAAAGATCCGGTTGAGGCGAGAAGACTGCGAATACGGGCAGCTGGATTTGTAATAATAGACGGTCACTTGTTCAAGAAAGGTCTCTCAACTCCATATTTGAAATGCATTGACGCCAATAAGGGATATGTGATACTTACGAAAATACACTCAGGGATGTGCGGAAATCACCAGGGTGCAAACATGCTGGCCTTCAGAGCCCTCCGACAAGGATATTACTTGCCAACTATGAAAGCGGATGCAAAAGAGCTAGTCCAAAAGTGTTACTCATGCCAGAGACATGCAAACCTTATTCATATCCCGGCCGAATACCAAACCGCCGTGTTTGGTATATGCCCATTTTTTCAATGGAGAATTGATCTTCTTGGACCATTCCCGATGGCTAGCCATTAGAGGAAATTCATAGTAGTTGCGATCGACTATTTCACAAAATGGATAGAAGCAGAAGCACTTGCTACAATAACAACCAAGAAGATACAGAGCTTCGTTTGGAAGAATATTATTTGCAGATTTGGTATACCACGAATAATTATATCGGATAATGGAAGGCAATTTGACAATCGGGAGTTTGAACAATTTTGCAATAGTTACAAGATTGACCTGAGGAGAACATCGGTCGCCCATCCTCGAGCTAATGGTCAAGTAGAAGTCACTAATCGTACTATTTTATGGGACATTACGACCAGTTTGGAAAGTTGTAAGGGGTCTTGGACAGAAGAAATTCCGAACGTATTATGGACGTACCACACCACGCCACGAGAGTCGACCGGGAAACACCATACCGATTATGTTTCGAAGTAGAGGCTGTAACGCCGGCTGAGATATTGGAACCTTCACCACATATAATGATTCAGCAAGCTAATGTGGAGCTACATAAATCTGAACTCGACTTGCTAGAGGGAGTTAGATAGGAAGCATTCACAAGGATGGTGAATTACAAACGGAGAACAGCTACATATTTTGATAGAAGGGTAAAACATCGAATGTTTGAAGAAGGAGATCTAGTCCTCAGAAATGCATCAGCAGCAGGTCATCATCCGAGCAAGTTAGATCCTAAATGGGAGGGGCCCTTCGAAGTCATCCGGGAAGTAAGGAAAGGAACGTATAGTCTAAAAAATCAGTATGGGAAAGCTTTTAGCTGACCGACCGTGGCACGTCGAACACTTGAAGAAGTATTACCAGTAAGCTTTAGTTGTTTTTTACTGTTTACTTTTCCTTTATAGTTGCTGTATTTCTTACTTTAGAAGTGTTATATTCCATCACAAAATAAATAAAGGGATGGGGGACATATGATGAGGACGCTAAGGTTATGGCCGAAAAACATGACCAAACTCGGTGCGACCCCTGATTCCTCCCAACCACCAAATTCATCTGTTACACATAAGACTACGGTCATCTATACTTAAGACTACGGTCGTGTATACTTAAGACTACGGTCATCTATACTAAAGACTACGGTCGTGTATACTTAAGACTCCGGTCATCTATACTAAAGACTACGGTCGTATATACTTAAGACTCCGGTCATTTATACTAAAGACTACGGTCGTGTATACTTAAGACTACGGTCGTAACGACAATCATTTACACAAAAGACTACGGTCGTGTACACATAAGACTACGGTCATTTATACTAAAACTATAGTTATGTGTATTATCGACTACGATTGTGGCTGCGGTGATTAAAAAAAAACAAGGATAAACAACAAGAAGTTATCAACCAAAAGATGTTTACACGAAAGTTAAACAATAAGAAATTTGTTTTCAAAAGTTAAGGTGACAAAAATTTGTGGAAGATCACTCTTCTGAATCATCATCGTCCTCGTCTTCATCAATCGAAGGCATGAATGGGGCACCTGTGAAATCAGCATTCGGGAAATGTTCTGCAAGCCAGTCTCTACTCTTCCTAAAAGCCATATCTCGATCGCGAACGCCCACCATGCCCACGGTAGTCATGTATTCTTCACTCCCCTTGTATTCTTCGATGGCGACTTCTCCTTTTATAATCAACTCTTGAGATAGGCGAGTAACAGCATCTTCCAGAGATTGATTTTTTGTACGAGTGCGCTGCAACTGTTCTTCGCGCTCTTGTAAAGACTTCTCTAGATCAATTAGTTTTACTTCACGATCGTTGAGTGCATCAGTCTTCTCAGCCAGCTCCTTGCGAGCGTCGCATAAACCTTGACTCTTCTCTTCCAAGGCACGGCTGGTCTGGTCTAGTTTTTCTGCTTGGTCGCGCATTTTGTAAAAATCAGAATGGCGAAGAGACAGAATCTGTCGCGTGGAAACAATAATGTCAAAAAGAAGAAGTAAAAGACTTTATATTTATCATTAGGGCACAAGAGACGTACTCGTCGTTCTTCCACCATGATCGACCTTTCTAAACTCTCTGGAGATTTATTCTTGCTTGCATCTATCACCTTCCAATCTAAGCAAAAAGAAATGACTCGGCAATCTTCAGTCATCTTCTCGAACGGACGGCGTATCTTACAGGTTGGTCGGGGCTCTGAAACAGTCGTAGGATCAGATATAGGAAATTCAGGGATATTCACCGGAAAAGACACGTTCTGAGTTACTGGAGAGGAGTTAACGGGTAAAGTTTCTGTTGGACCAGACGACAGGGCAGCATCAGAAAAAGGATGATCGACCGAAGGAATCTCCCGACGCCTCTTTCTTTGACCCCGAGAGTTTTTCCTAGCCAGTTCCTCTAAGAAATCCTCTGTAAATTTGTCAGCAGACATGTCTGAAAGAGCACATATGTAGTCAGTAATAAAAAAAAAAAGAGGTTTGGATTGTATTTAAATAGTCAATGGAAAGACTCTTTCTACCATAAGGACGGCCGATGCCGGCAGACACCAAGGCATCATCTGTTAATACATCATTCATCGACCGACCCAGAGGTTCAGCCGCTCGTAAGATGAATAATGAGTCGATTTCTGGTTCAGATAGGATTGGAGTGGAGTTAAAATCTTCAAGGGGTGGAGTACTCCAATTTAAAGGGAAGGAAAACATTCCCTCGGAAAGTTTTACAAAGAAATACCTATTTTTCCAACCGCTATTGGAGGTAGGACAGTTAGGAATTTTAAAATGTTCATGTGTAGGAAGACCCCGGTCTCGATGAGAAAAGACAACATAGCAGTCGTAATGGTCGAGTAGCTTCATCTCAAAAAGTAGACGAAATACATCGATCGATGGTTCTATACCACGGCGCAGACACACAAGCAGATAATAGTTTAACATTCTTAAAGCATTGGGCACTAATTGACCGGGAAAAAGGTTGAAAGTACAAAAAAATTCAACTAAAAACGGGTGCACAGGAAATCTAAGCCCAGCTTTGAGACTATCTTGGTAAATTGCCACTTCCCCATCACGACCCAGTGAGAAGGTACTCGGTTGGTCTAGGAGCCCGGTAAATGTGTTTTTTACTAAGGAAAAAGTGATCGATTGTGCGCCTAAGGGTTGTTTCAGTGTATGTGCTCGGGTGTTTAGGAATATTGTGAAGATTGGAACTGGATCTGTCGTGAGTAGATGTGGAAGTATCGATCGATCGGTTCTCCCTAATAGACCGGTTATTTCCTTGTACAAATAAATAAAAATATATATATGAAGGGGTAGCAGAGAGTAGAGATGAAACACTAAGTTACGAGCAGAACAAAAGAAAGAAAGGACCTACCGAGCGTGATTAGGCCGTGGGTTTGATCGATCGATGTTCAAGTAAAAACTATTTACTTTTGGTGCTGAATTGTCTGGTTGCCCAAGAAGTTCAATTGATTCTAAGGAATTGAAAGAAAACTCTATCTCAGAAAGATAAACGGCTTCTTGTTCGTCAGACGAGCTCTCCAAATTTATAATGTTCATGAAAGTGGAGAAGCTATATGAGGGCAGGAGGAGTTGTTTAAAAATGGGAATGATGTTATGGAGAATTATTGATGGATAGTGTTAAGTTGATAATGCTAAGAGTATTAAGAAATTTCAAAAAACTAATAGAGAGTGAAAAAGGCGGTAAAGTGAAAAAGGCGGTACAACACTATTTCCCAGAATGCGCCTCTTCGGTCCCTGTGCATCTAGGGAACACGCACCATATTAATTATGTTGGTCATAATGATGGCCATGACGTCATCATCTGAATTGACAAACTAGTCGAGAAAATGTCGCGGATTTGCGATTACGTGAAGAGACAACTCTCAAGATAAACAGTTTATATGCTTGAGAGTAGGGGACTAATGATGCTAGATACACTTTTGTTATATACCTCATTACGCGCTACATTTTCTCGATTTAATAGGTCGGTCGAGTTTCTTGTCTTGTACATTTTCTCCATTTAATCGGTCGGTCGAGTTTCTTGTCTCATATGTGAAAACTCGACCATTTGATTATAATCATTGTCTATAAATAAACAAGCCCTTCTCTTTTTAGAAGGCGCGAAAAACATTTTTAAATAATAGCCAGGTCACGACATTTCTCTGACTAAAGAAAAACACATTGATCAATTGTTAAGGTAAAAAATACGTTACAAAATAAACTTAGTCGACGGTTCAAATATCCAATCTCAAGCCTAACTGCAGTTATTTTTGGATGAAAGAGTAAGGACTAAGCACAGAAGAGATCAACCAAACCCGGTTCAGTCCATTTTGAGTGAATTAAAATCCTCGGGCAAAGTTCTTTCTAGAGATTGATCCCAAGCCAAGTGGCATCTTGATTTAGTTGTTGAAAGTGAACTAATGACATATATTTTTATAGTAATTTTGAAATATTCTTCTATGATTTTTTTTTTATTAATGCGAGGGTCGACTGAAAAGAGAACTTGTTGAATAATCAATTGAGAATTCTAACTTTCATATTCCTTGTGAACTAAACTAGTCCAAATTCTCAATATTTTGTGATGATTGATAGCCATTAATTAGGCGCTAGTCATGATAAAATTGTCTATCTTCACCCATAAATGTAAAATATTATATTATAGGATTTTCATATATATTAGAAAATTATTCCAATATATTAGAATATAGATTAGACTTTACCTTATTATATAAATCAGTTATATTATTATTTCTATTATACCGTTTTATTTAGTAAGATTTGTTCTTTTTTCTCTCTCTTTGTTTTATACTTCTAGTTTGATTTATGTTGATGATACAATATTCACAATACTACTGTGTCAAATTTGTCTCATATGTAATGTAACATGAAATCCTTATTGGCTTGTGATAATTCATGGTGCAAAGATCACTTTGGTCTGATGTAGAGTTGACATATCATTTAGCTGTAAAGTTACATTAAATTTTATGGGATAGCCAGCAGGTGGGATTGTAAGATTTTATTATGTCTCTCAACAAAAGCCACGTTCACACATGTGAACTGTCTTCTACATATATTATTATTATGCCCCATAAAGTTTAATTTAGTGCGGAGTAACACTTGCCTTATGATAACGATATGTTCAGTGTAATTTCACGTCGTATCTTTAAGGTAAATCTAAGATATAAAGTAATTGTCTTTCGTGATAATGATATAACAAATTTTTACTTTTATAAAAACAACACCTTAATCACACAAGAAACGACGAACAAAATTATGTCTTTATTACTGAAAAGTGTGTAAAGTGAATTATGAAATGTAGACCATTGATTCGAAAGTCAAAATCTTTCATAAAAGTCGTATATTTTGAAACGAAAGATACGAGATTCTTGAGAAAAATATATAAGACTGAAATATTGCAACTACTACAAGAAGAGACATAACCCTTAGAGCATCTCCAATGCTATCTTCTATTTTAAATGTCTAGTTGATATGGTGATGAGGTGGAGGGAACAAAACTCAAGTGGTAGTATTTATCACGACCGTAGAAAGTCTTCTCCGCTACGGGAAGAAAAAAGCACGCTGTCATGCTGTGTCTTTAGTTTCATCTCCTCCAAAATTTGTTTTTCAATCATCTTCTTCAACAGATCAATAAAATATGCTTATCTTCTCAATCTATCCCCCTCAATCGATCATCTCACTCTGTCGATTATCTTCAAAATCTGTTCACTGCGTCAATCTATTATCATAATAGAGCATACAGTCGGATTCCATCGCAAAAGAAGCGGTATACTAGTTGTAGAAGGGCGTTTAACAGGCCGTCTAGTTTTAGACATTATGTTTGACGGCGTTTCACCTATTTTTTCATTATATTGTGTCTATCTCTAACTTATTTTCTCTTTCTCTTTCCTCCTTTCACTATCTCTCTTCTCATTTATTTTCTCTGATTTGCCACATAGATTTTTTAGAAAGTGTCTAGTATTGGAGATGTTCTTAGACCGAAAAAATCTTTTAAATAAAAGACCAACAGTTGCCTTTTAAATTAATGTTATTTCAAATTTAAATTCATGAGCTTTTCCAACTTTCTCATAAATGGACTCTCCATTAATGCAAAGTCCAATGAAAAAAAAAAGAAAAAAAAGCATTTTATGAAGTGTAATTTTATCCTTCGGTTGTGGGTACCATTCTGAAATGGGGTCATTTTATCCATTATTGTCTTGCATAGGATTATGAAGTGTAATTTTATGCTTTGGTTTTGTGTGTGTGTGTGTGTGTGTGTGTGTGTGTGTGTGTGTGGGGGTGGTACCGTTCCTGTTCATATATAGTAATGCCAACATGTTAGCTACAGTTGGAGTCACTCATAGTGTGTAAAGTTGGAATGCACGACCAGGATGGCAAAATAATCAGTTCGCCTCGAATAAGGAAGAATCATTGCGCCGTTAGGTAATTGAGACACGGACAAAGATCATGGTCTCTTTCTCGAATTTTTCGAATCCACCCCGAATATTTTTATCTTCTAAAATTTAAATCGTATTTAAAAAATAAAAAATAAATAAATAATTAATTAAACAGATAGTAAAAAAAAAAAATTAATCCCTGCCCAATCGGGACAAGGACGGTAAGAGCTGCCTCATTGCCGTTCCTCTGAACATGGCATTGGATTTATCATAAAAGAAAAAAATTTACCTTCAACTTATGAGTATGACTTGTGTAAGTTTTAAAGTTACTGTTGGAAGAAGCGTCATTGGTGTTTTAAATAGACATTGAAAATTAAAATACTAACCACCTTCAACTAGGGGGTTTAATCTGGGATGGGGTAAAAGACACAAGTGGTACCTGAATTTTAACTGTATTGTTTTTATAGGTATCTAAACTTTCAATTTTTCCTAGTCCATTCCTGAAGTTCCAAATGAATCTCGTGGGTGGCTCATACGCCCTTTTTTGAGTTGGAAACTGGTTTGCATTTATCCGCTGCTGCTGCCGCCCATCTGTGTACGCATCATGTTTGAATTACTCGGAGGAAATTTAAATGTTGTTTGTATAGTAGCAAATTAAAATACCGCGTAGATTTATAGATTTCTTATAAAGTTTAAAATCAGAATAAGATGAAAAATTCTTTATGTATAAATGTGAGTTTGAGAGGCTGTAGGTAGTGACCTATTGACTATTGTTGGCCTAAGAGCATCTCTAATACAACCGTGGATTGCTTAAAAAATTGTGCTACAATGAAAATAGATGGTGTTTAAAAATATTCCTCTCCAAATGCAAGCTAGCTAATGTAGAAATATGAAAGAGATGAAGAAATATAAAAGAGAATATGTGTAGAGAAATAATTCTCTGTATCGATTCAATTGAATAATGATTGAATAATGAATATTACAAGAGTACAATATATATATACTAGTAGGAAAAGAAATCTGGCAGAGAAAAAAAATAGACATTGTCTAGAGCTTTGTCTAGACTCAAGCTCTATTACATATGCTGATTCAACAAAATTTAAATTTGTTATGCAGATTTATATTTCCTTATATAGATTTAAATGTAATTTTGTTTTTTACTTTTAAAATAAAAGATACCTAGATATCAATTTGTAGAATGCATTGGAGACTCAAGTTTGAACTTGAGTGTCTATTTATCAATGTTTTAAAAAGTAAAAAGTGTGGTTAGGTGTGGAGGTCGAGTTTTAAGCTTTTCGTGCCGAGGTGTGGAGGCCGCGCTTCACGCTTAGGTGAGCTTTTTACAATACTGCTATTCATTAGATATCAATGTCACGTAAATTTGAAGTCTTTCAACAAAGGTTCACCTAGATACAATCTATAGAATACATTGGAGATGCTCTAATCCTATGTGTTTTGCTTCCAGATTTTTAACTTTCACCTGTTCACATTCTAGTTTATTTTTTGACGTGTTTTATCTTTGCTTTAAGGCACAGTACTGTTCTGTATCAAGAATATGTTCATTTACACTATCCTTTATCCTGATGCAGTGCCATCTTAGTCCAGTGACAAGGTATTTCTGGCAGATGCACTGGTAAATCATAAAAGAAGGGAGGCTGTTTATCTTTTGGTTATTGAGCTCCTGGTCTTGTATCTGTTGAATGTATGAACTAGTTTGTTGGAAGAAATTGACGCTCTAATCTTCTTGCTTCACCGACTCAAAGATTATTGTACACCTATTGAACCACTAGATATGCCAACCTTAGCAGACATTTTTAGATTGTTTTGATGTTTTCTATAAATGATTCTTCAGTAATGTCTCTGAATTTTTTAAGGCCAGTTTTCTTGTATTTTATTTAACTTAGCGGACAGTTATCATATCTTCTATTGGTATTCTATCTTCATCTTGTGCTATAGCCATTTTTGAGATATGAGCACTGGTATTACGAGATGCTTAGCTCTCTAAACTTGTTATTGGGTTGTCTTAATATGAATATAAATTAGCTCTGCAGAATGTGAATGTTTAAATTGTTTCAAGCGCAACATTTATACGGACCTCTGATGGGTTTTGTTTTGAGCTTAATTATCTGTTTTCTGTACTCGAGTTATCCAAACTTAATTGGTTGGAAGGCAAATATCCTAACCGTTGATCTACAAAAGATAGTTTCTGATGTAATTTATGTTGTTTTCCATGAACTTTATGGTTTCTGTTTCATTTCACAGTTAATTGCAAAGAAAATGAAATAAATAAACATTGCATAAACATATGTAGCAAATAAATGATATTCATCTGCAACCGAGCAGAAAATGGAAACAGGTACAAATCCGAAATAAAGACGATCGAGGCGAGAACTTGGTTCTCTGTCCTTAAGACATTTTTACCCCGCCACACGATGCTTACGGTATATGGTAAAGAGTCTCCCAAGATACAACGATCGAAAAACTTGTAGGTGAGCACCGTACACTACAAGAACAATGAACCGAGAATGAACACTCTCTCGAAAAAAATGCAAGAACGACGAAAAAAAACAAAGAAAGAAAGAAAAAAAAATTGAAGAGATGCTCGGGCGATTTACGTGTGTTGTGTTTTTGAATGAACACCGAGGAACTTATTTATGGAAGATGGATGAGCGGTTGATCGGGTTACCAAGCACTCCACTTGCCCACATCTCTCCATGCATGGTTTCCACTTACCACACTTGAATGCACGGTTGTGTCTCTTTGGAGGAAAAAAATTTCGAACAACTTAAATTTTATCCAAAATTTAATATTTGATAAGGCCTAGCCCAGCCCACGAACCCGAACCCGAGCCCGATTTCTCATTCAAATTCCAACAATCCCCACATGAATGAAAATTATCACGAATGTGCTCAATGCAATGCAGACTGGATTCAGAGAGTACAAGCGAAAGGCTTATTGCTTGAGACAAGATAGCTTTTGGCTTTGAACACCCTTTAGTGGAATACTATCGAGTTTACTTAGCTATTCAATGAACTTGATGTCTTGAATCTTTCAAATTGTTAATGTAAACCAAGACAACAAGAGCCACACAACAACCTTCCTATCAATTCTTTGGTTCTCATAGTTGTGTTCATTTTGGCCTGAACAATTCTTGGGATTCATAAGTGCTCTAGAGAATTTAAGCCTCAAATTCTCACAAGCGCCCCACTTCACACTTATATAGGTGATCTCCTATGAAGAGTATTCTGCTATACTTTACTTGATTTATACAAGCTATAGGAATCATTAAAAGTTATAACTTAACCTTTTACATTCTGCAGACAGCACTTTTATAAAGGAATGGATAAGTGCTTAACTGAGTCTTAATAACTTAGTTGTCCCATTGAACCAAGATCTTGGGATCTCCAGTCAACAAGGTTGGGTTACCATCATTAAGATTCATGCATATTAGGCTTTAATCCCATTCCCTTTGATAGATAATATACTTGATCTCTTGGTAGGCCTTTTGTAAGCGGATCCGCGAGATTCTCCTTTGATTTCACATAATCAATAGAGATAATACCATTTGAGATCAACTGTCTTATGGTATTGTGTCTACGACGTATATGTCTAGACTTACCATTATACATGCAATTTTGTGCCCTTGCAATAGCCGACTGATTGTCGCAGTGAATGCTAATTGCAGGTACCGGCTTGGTCCAACACGGAATATCCTCTAAGAAGTTACGAAGCCATTCTGCCTCTTCTCCAGCTTTATCTAATGCTATAAACTCCGATTCCATTGTTGATCGAGCTATGCAAGTTTGCTTTGAGGATTTCCAGGACACAGCTGCACCACCAAGTGTAAAAATGTAACCACTTGTGGATTTAGAATCTTTCATATCAGATATCCAATTTGCATCACAATATCCTTCTAATACTGCTGGATATCTCATATAATGTAATCCAAATGTTAAGGTATGCTTCAAATATCGAAGTACCCTATTCAATGCCTTCCAGTGATCATTGCTTGGATTACATGTGAACCTACTCAATTTATTAACCGCGAACGCAATGTCTCGGGCGATGTGCGGTTCATTAAATACATCAGACTTCCAATAATCTGAGAATATTTTAATTGATGTATAGGTTCACCTCTATTTTTGGCTAAGTGTAGACTTGTGTCTACCGGAGTTTTGACAGGACTTTCATCAAAGACTCCAAACCTTTTTAGCACAGACTCAACATAATGAGATTGTGAGAGAACAAGGCCATCTGGTGTTTTAGAAATTTTAATTCCAAGAATTACATCTGCTACACCCATGTCTTTCATGTCAAAATATTTTGTTAGCATTTTCTTAGTGGACATTATAATAGCATGATTGCTACCTAGAATTAGCATATCATCCACATATAGACATACTAAGACATATGATGTGGGAGTACTTTTATTGTACACACATTTGTCACACTCGTTAATTTTAAATCCATTTGACAACATCGTTTTGTCAAACTTTTGGTGCCACTACTTTGGCGCCTGTTTTAATCCATATAATGACTTAACGAGTCTGCAAACTTTTTTCTCTTGTCCATGAGCAACAAATCCCTCAGGTTGCTCCATGTATATTTCTTCTTCTAACTCACCGTTTAGAAATGCTGTTTTAACATCCATTTGATGAATTTCGAGATTGTGTATCGCAAACAATTGCAATGAGGATTCTTATCGAAGTAATCCTCGTTACTGGTGAGTAAGTATCAAAGAAATCAAGACCTTCCTTTTGTCTATATCCTTTTGCTACCAATCGAGCTTTGTATTTATCAATAGATCCATCGATTTCAACTTTTCTTGAAAATCCACTTGCAACCTAGAGGTTTATTTCAGGTGGGAGATCAACCAACTCCCAAGTGTGATTTTGCATTATTGAATCAATTTCACTATTGATAGCTTCTTTCCAAAAAGGAGCCTCGGTGTTGACATTGCTTCACCGAATGTCTTAGGTTCATTTTCGATCATGTGCGTTAGAAATTACGAACCAAGGACGTGAGACTTTCTAGCCCTTTTCTTGCGTCGGGTTCTTCTTCATTTTACTATCATTTGCGATATCGTAAGTTCGTTTTGTTACACTTACATCAATTTTGTCTTTACGATGAAAGACATGTTCAAGAAACTTGCATTTCTTGATTCAATGATAGTATCTTCATGTATATCGATGATCTCGATTTGTGCACAAGAAAGCGATATGCACTCTTCATTATGAGCATATCCAATAAATATGCAATCTGATTTTCGGTCCTATTTTTATTTGTTTAGGTTTTGGCACTTCTACCTTTGCCAAACACCCCCACACTTTCAGGTATTTATATGAAGGTTTGTGACTTTTCCATAACTCGTAAGGTGTTTCATCCTTTACTTTGTGTGGTATTTTATTAAGAATGTGATTTGCCGAGAGGATAGCTTCTCCCCACAAATTCTGGGGTAGACCAGAACTAATCAACATAGCATTCATCATTTCTTTAAGCGTGCGGTTCTTACGTTCCGCAATACCATTAGATTGAGGTGAGTAAGGAGCCGTTGTTTGATGAATAATGCCTTGTTCAGAACAAAAAATTCTTCAAACGGCGCCATATTCTCCACCTCTATCACTTGAACAATTTTTATTGTTTTGCTAAGTTGATTTTCAACTTAATTCTTATAATGTTTAAACATTTCCAAAGCCTCATCTTTGCTTCTTAATAAATAAACATAGCAGTACCGAGTGCAATCGTCAATGAAGGTAATGAAATACTTTTTCCCACCTTTAGTTTGTATAAATTTCAAGTCACATATATCGCTGTGAATTAATTCCAAAGGTGAAGTATTTCTTTCAACAGAAGGAAACGGTCGTTTGGCTAACTTAGCCTCAACACAAGTTTCGCATTTGTGATTAGGATCGAAACTTAAAGAAGGTAGCAAATTTAAGTTCATTAATTTGCGTACAGATTTAAAGTTTCCGTGTCCTAATCTGTTGTGCCATAAACAAGAAGATTCAACGATATCTGTGAGTAGAAGCTTCATTAATCTTGTTCAATTTGGGTACAATAGTAAGGACGTTCATCTTGAACATCCCACCGGTCATATATCCCTTCCCCACATACATTCCATTCTTAGTTAGTACAAATTTGTCGACACAAATACTAACTTAAACCCATTCTTACTAAGAAGAGAACCGAAAACAAGATTTTTCGAATATCCGGTACATGCAAACACATTGTTGAGGACGAGTTCCTTGCCGACGTCATCTTCAAGGTTACCTTTCCTTGTCCTTCAACCTTTGAGCTTGAGGAATTTTCCATGAACAGTTGTTCTCCGTTGATAGTTTTGTAATCGAAAACATGTTCTTTTCAAAGACATATGTGGCGAGTAGCACCGGTGTCCACCCACCATTCCACAGGATTTCCAACAAATTACATTCGGATATTACAGTTAAAAGGTGCATTTCTTGAACACCCTCGATTGATTATCGGTTTCAACTACATGTGCACGATCATTTTGCTTTTTAGGCTTGCGACGGTCAATTGAGCGATATCCGTGTTTGCCACAATTGTAGCAATCCCTTTGAACTTCTTGTTCTTACGGTTGTTCTCAATCTTCTTAGGAGCATAACTTGAGTGCTTCCTTTTCATGTTCTTCTTTGAACTCGATTCAAAGAATGTTTGCCTTAGCTTCCATGCCTTGTCCCCATTCATCCTTTCGGACTTTTTAGTGTCTTCTTCTATCCTCAAGCGCACAATCAACTCCTCCAAGTTCATTTCCTTCCGCTTGTGTTTGAGGTAATTTTTGAAATCTCTCCATGAAGGTGGGAGTTTCTCAATTACACCGCTACTTGGAATGACTCACTTACAAATAATTTTTCAAAGATGTAACTCATAGAGGAGTACCTGCAAATCTTGAACTTTGGAAATAACAGATTTAGAGTCAATCATTTTATAGTCCAGAAATTTACCGACAAGAAACTTTTTAGTTCCGGCATCTTCTGCTTTATATTTTTCTCTAAAGATTCCCATAATTCTTTTACAGATTTTCATTACGCTATATACATCATATAATGAATCATTCAGTCCATTCAATTACATAGTTTTTGCATAAAAAGTCGAATGTTTCCATGCGTCCAAGGCAATAACCAAGCTCGATTATTTTCTCCTTGTTGAACCGAAGGAGGATCCTCCGTGAGAAACCTTGCCAAATTAAGCGTGGTCAAGTAAAACAAGTATTTTACATTGCCATCTCTTAAAATCGACCCCATTAAATTTTTCAGGTTTCTCCCCGTGAGTAACATGAATCGAAGCAGACGGACCAGGCCACGATGGCGTCGCGATTTGCCACGCGATGAGGTGTTACGATCGATTGCCACATTAGGCGTCCACAGAGGTGCCACATTAGGATGAATTGCATTTGTCCCAACAGTGTTAGCCATTTCTGTTTTCAAAACAGAAGATCAACAAATTAAAATTAATAATTTCAGTTATGAAAATCGAACCAAAATCTGCAAATGTTAGAAAGAAAATAATTTCGGCAGTTGAAAGAAATCATGCAGATTTGCAATTTTTGAATTTGTACACAAGGCATGCAAATCAGTACTATTCACATTATTAGAATTATATATTCACATCATTAGCAAATTGAAAATTTAAGGGACATGAAGAGCGATATCGCTTACGAAATGAAAAATATATAATGAACCAAAATCGACTTTAGTTCTTGTTTTACATTTGTCTTTAGCGATGATATCACACAAAGCAAAAACAAAATCAACCAAGAAGCAATGTGAAAATTCAAAGTTATAAACCTTAAAAAAATTACCACTTTTGGCAGAGAACCGTAAAAACATGCAAATGTTCAATTTCGATATCAACGGTGCAAATTTAGAACTCATGCACATGCTAATTTTGGAACTTCACAGAAACTCATGCATGCATTAAAAAATAATAACTATGAAAATTTTTTTTATACATGTACAATCGACATCAACTTCAACTTTAATTAAAATTAAATGGATTGCATGAACATGCACATAAAAACACTTTCGAAACATGAAACAAAAACAAATTTATAATTAAAAGGTCTTAACTTGTTGTCTTCACGAGATCCGTATATGATTCTTAATACGACGAGAGATGAATCAACAAGATATTATTTTTGTTTTCTTTCCCAAAAAAAATCGCAGAATATAAGAAGGGATAAAAATTGAAAGGATTAATTTCAAGTTTAACAGAGACAAGAAATGTATATTATTATTTCGGAATTACAGATTCAGAATATCACAGAAAGCAGCAATCTTGAGGAAACAGAATTTAAAACCATAAACAAAAGAAAATGTCTTAAGTTGTTGTTTTCCATGAACTTTATGGTTTCTGTTTCATTTCACAGTTAATTGCAAAGAAAATGAAATAAATAAACATTGCATAAACATATGTAGCAAATAAATGATATTCATCTCGCAACCGAAGCGAAAAATGGAAACAGTACAAATCCGAAATAAAGACGATCGAGGCGAGAACTTGGTTCTCTCATCCTTAAAGACATTTTTACCCGCCACACGATGCTTACGATTATATGGTAAAGAGTCTCCCAAGATACAACGATCGAAAAACTTGTAGGTGAGCACCGTACACTACAAGAACAATGAACCGAGGAATGAACACTCTCGAAAAATGCAAGAACGACGCTGAAAAACAGTGAAAGAAAGAAAAAAAATTGAAGAGATGCTCGGGCGATTTACGTGTGTTGTGTTTTTGAATGAACACCGAGGAACTTATTTATGGAAGATGGATGAGCGATTGATCGGTTACCAAGCACTCCACTTGCCCACGTCTCTCCATGCATGGTTTCCACTTACCACACTTGAATGCACGGTTGTGTCTTTGGAGGGAAAAAAAATTTCAGACAACTTAAATTTTATCCAAAATTTAATATTTGATAAGGCCTAGCCCAGGCCCACGAACCCGAACCCGATCCCGATTTCTCATTCAAATTCCAACAATTTAAAGATCAATAATTTTCTGTTTATGAGCACACAACTTCCAGGGATTAAACGTATCATTGGCTCCAAGGAAAATCCCCATTGGATAGTGCATGAGCAACACTACAAAACAAATTATTTATTGAAGTGCTTTCAGAAAACAAAAAAAAATTATTTATTACAGTAACTAGCTGTGTCTTTGATGCTATAAAACGTTATACAATCAAACTTACTAAACGAAGCAAGAAGAGCGACGTTAGACTAGCACTTGTCTTGAGTAGGGGAACCCTTATTAGTAACAATTTCCGTCTGTGGATTCTTCTCAGCTGCATGTGATTTGTACCATGAAGCACAAACAAGATAAATCCAAAAATCAAGAAAACTTAATATGGCCAGAAGGCCATAAAAACAATCAAGTCTACCATTATTAATTGCGTCCCCAATCCACCCTTTTTTTCCTCCATATGTGGTCACTTTCTTGACAATGGATACCAAAAGGCTACTGAGAAAGAATCCAAAAGCAAGTGTTGTAAAAAATATGCCAGTGCTCATTGTTTTCATCCCTTTTGGTGATTGAGTTATGAAGAAATCTAGTTGTCCAGTGTATATAAATGCTTCTCCAGAGCCCACAAGAATAAACTGTGGGATCAAAAGGAAGACACTTAAAGGTAGAGTTGGGGTGTTTCCACCGAATTTCATCGCTATTGGTAGGCGCTTCTTCTCTGCAAGTGCTGCAACTGCCATGCCTAGTGTTGATAGGAACAGACCTATGCCTATTCTTTGCAGATTTGTGAAACCTGCATACAATTAACAATACTTGTCATGTTGAATCGAGGTGCAGAACAGCAAAATTCGATCTAATATATCTTAATGGATTCGTTAAGATGTTGGTTAAACAATACGCGGAGCAACTGCTGACATAATAGTAAAAGAAAGACGTAGGTGTATGAATTGACTCAAAAGAAAAGAAAAAAAAAACGAAAAGAACTAGGAGAAATTAAAGTTACCTGGTACTCCTTTCCATTTTTTCCATAGAGGAATGATCAGACGGTCATAAACTGCCAAAGTGATTAATATGGCTGATACAACGAAGACAGTTAAGGAACCAGCCGGAATTTTGAAATTTCCAATGTTTCTTTCCATTGTAGAGGCTTGTTCTACAGAGAATGTAATCAATTGTGCAAGTGTTGTCCAAAATATAATTGTTGTAGCCCAAATTGGTAGAAGTCTGATCATCATTTTCACTTCCTCTACCTTTGTTACAGAAGAAATCCGCCATGGATTTGGAGACATAATATTGTTTGTTGCATGATCTTCTTTCATGATCACTGCAGCCTTGTCCAAGAATCTGTAAATTCTCAAGGTGATATATGTTAGAAGATCATGAAAGTATGTGTTTACGTCTTTTTTCTGTTAGCGGTAGCTCCTCGAGTTTTTTGTTGGGTCTGCAACACTAGTGTCAGAAGGGGTGCCGGGCTGTGCCACGAGGAAAAGGCTTCGAGGAGTTACGACCTACTGGAAAAAGACATTAACACTATGCAATGGCTATCACTACAATCCCTCTTATCTATTTGATAGGTTCTTTTTCTTCATATCAA
Organism: Forsythia suspensa; assembly: GCA_023638005.1. Lineage (NCBI taxonomy): Eukaryota > Viridiplantae > Streptophyta > Magnoliopsida > Lamiales > Oleaceae > Forsythia > Forsythia suspensa. Next base: position 27,133,887 of record CM042674.1, on the reverse strand, counting down.
TCACGCGCGTGCGCGCACACAAATATTTACTCACGTATGATTAAATTAGACTTTAACTTGCTATCAGAAAATTCTATATTTTTTTATGTCTGTACAATGGGGATTGGGTTTGATATAATGAACTAATTTAGCCAGTATTCTTTCGAGGTGGGCTGTGCCAGGTTTGGCCGGACCAGTCTGACAGAAGAATGCAGGCCGTGCATCGCTGTCCACATCAGGCCACCTCATAGGCGGACCGGATACTTTATACCTCTAGTTGTACAACTTACGTCGTACTCGTACATCGTAGTTAACTAGTGACCGTCATGCTAACTTTCCTAATTGGAGTTTCAAATTTCTATGACCGAGCATCAACAACAGATTTTTCTACAGAAAATGCCTTTCAACTCGGATTTTGGAGCATCATTCGTGCCGAAAGGCATACATGATAAAACACAACATATACATATAAGTTGATAGATATCGTAGAACAACGTGTGACTTACCTGAACTGATCTGTATGACGAATCCTTATACCCTCAGGAGCTGTTTCATACAACAAATCCTCATTTGTAGGGATTTGAACATCTCTCTTTCTAACAGCAGCCACTGAAACCTGTAAAATATGCAATACAGGACTTCCTGCACATTTCTTATATCTGTATTTTCTTGTTCCAGCCATGAATATCAAAACTGCAATAAACATGGACACAGAACAAATCCCATAACCCAAACTCCGGTCCAATTCGTCTTGAATGTAAACAAGAACTGTAACAGCCACCAGGGTTCCCAGGCTAACAAAGAAAAAGAACCTCCCAAAAAAGAGATTCATTTTTGCCTTTTCCTTTTCCTTGTTTTCGTCGAATTGATCGGTTCCGAAACCTGATACACTTGATTTTAAGCCACCAGTTCCTACTGCTATAAGATATAGAGATGCATATAGAATTGCCATTTGAGATCCTGTTGCTTGCTTGCATAGGATGGGTGATTCTGCATGGCAAAGAGGTGGACGAAGCTGTGGAAGCTTTGTTGATATAGCTAACATGCTTGTACCCTGATTCACAAAAAAGTACAAAATAAATTAGTTTTGATACTGAGTTCTCTGTACGGGAATTGTGTGCGATAGGAAGATTCCCCAACAACTGGAAGTGGCGCTAAAAAGATAAATTAATGGAATAACGACTTAGATAGTTGTGACATATTTCGCGTATTCTATGTAGAACAAGTGAGAATAACACGACCATGGGCAGATTTTATTTTGGGGGAGGGGGGGGGGGTGCAGGACCGGGGCCCGGAAAAAATCGTTTTTGTTAGTGTAAAAAAAAATAGAGTAATAGCCTGGTCTCGAGGTACAATTTTTTTTTTTTTTTTTTTTTTCACTCCCCAAAAATTCCTGGATCCACCCTGAACACGACCCCTTGATGTTGCTAAAGAGCTAGCTGCATTTTAGATCATCTAGTAGATCTAACAATGTCCCGAACAACATGAAGAAAAAGACTTCACGTAGTCGTCCTTAAATTGATACTGAATTCGTCTCATACGTAATAAGTGGAAAATGCTTACAAGGGTCTGGACAAATGCGAAAATTGCAATTGTTCTGTATCTGCCCAAATAAGAGTCTGCAAGAAATCCCCCAAGCAAACACAGAAGAAAAGAGGTTCCCATGAAATCTGTTACAATATTAGCAGAAGTAGCACTTGGGAGATGCATTGTTCCAATTAAATATGTCACAAGGTTTACTGCTATTCCCATTGTTGATAGCCTTTCACAGAATTCTATTCCTGAAAAATAAAAAAAAAGTAGAAAAAGAAAACGAAAACTTATTACGAACAAACAGTTCAGACTCAAAGTAAAACTTATGAACAAATTCATATATATATGAAACAGAAAAGAGGAAAAAAAAAAAAAAAAAATTCTAGGGTCGATTCAGAACCTAAGATGAGAGCAGCAGGTATCCAGCCACCAGTTTTGGACTTGTCAGCAGGAAATCCTTTGTAGTCTAATGCATTTGCTGCAGAAGAAACTATATTTTCCACCTGTTTACAAAAGATGCAGATGCAAAAAAACATCTGATTAAATAATTCATTGTTAATTATTATATTGTTATTATGAAAAGTCTTTGCTTTTTTTTTTTTTGAAAAGAAAGGTAATTTGAAGGCTAAAGATTGATATACCATGTCTCAGAAATTCAGAAAGAGAGCTCTGAGAAAAGATATATTTATATTTGTGTGTAAAGTTAGAGAACAATGAAATTCTGTGCGTCTCCTCAACTTCACTGGTTAGTTGTTCTTGGAGCTCTTCTTATATAGGCAAAATACTTTCCATATGAGAGCATCTAAGCTCTTTAAATATAAAATGTTCTTTAATTTAAATAGTCAATTAAATTCTTCTTCTTCGATTGATTCATCTTCTTCGTGATTGATTCTTCTCACCGAAAAATCCTAACTACAAATCCTAACTCGCATACATCGATGGCGAAGGTAATTTCTTCGATAAATTTTTGATAAAGTATTTTCCATGTGGGATTAGTTTTTTGAGGGCTTTGAAATACGTGATAATCGTATAAAATATGTTGATGTTTTGGTGATTTTTTTATTTTTTCTTAGAACGTGCTATTTAACCATGCAAAATGCTTGATACTCCTTCTCGATCTATGATAGTGTTTCTATTTTTAATGAATTTTTTCCTTGTTTCTATGATCTGTTTTGATCGTTAGAACGTGTTATTTAACCATGCAAAATGCTTGATACTCCTTGATCTATGATAGTGTTTCTATTTTTGCTTAATTTTTCCTTGCTTTGTTCATGTGATCTTGTTTAATCTCTTGGTTGATGCGTTAGTATATCGAATCATTGCTTGATATTGTTTTTGTTTATGATGCGGCAAGCAAAAATACTTACGATTCCGTGAAACAATTGTTATAAATCAATGGGAAAAAGTTCATTCCACGAAAAAAGTAATCGTGGATAAAAAGTGGGTGGTTTGATCTTTGGGCGACAAGATTGACAGACATTGTCTTGGATCGTCAAGTGATATGGATCCGCATAAGATCATTGAGTGCTTCGACAAGTCAAACAACGATTTTTGATAAACAACTCCCGTCTAAAGTTCAAGATGGGGATGGGTGGGTATTTTTGGTGGGGTGGTCTCAAAAAAAAAAAAATAATAAAGTCCAAACCCAACAATGAAGAAAACAAAGATGAACAAAGTGAGAAAGACAACGTCGATGAAGTAAAACATGGAGGTTTTGAAGAGGAGGATGATAGTTGGCTACACTTGCCCTCGAGTCAGTCCCGCGTAAATTGCAATCAAGGATTCATCGAAGAAAAAGCTATAACTAGTTCATCTAGACTCGTGATGAATTACATGACTTAGAGAAAAGGAGCGCATCTTGCAAGCTGCGTTGGATGAAAGCGTCTCATGAGAATGAAAGGTACTAATATATATTTATATGATACAAAATCTATATTACTAGAATATATGATCTGCTTTTATTTTAAAACCGATTGATAATCGCTTTTTATCTATGCCATTGTTTTCTTGTGATACTGTTTTATTGAGATACCATTGTCTCTCGGCAATCTTTGTTTTGTTGTGATCTTGCTTAATTAAGATACCGATAATAATATGATTTTAATACTTTGATGCGATAATTAATGCTTTTGATACTTTGCAAATTGAAAGGAATATCTGAGGAGCTCAACGAGATGAGCACAAGAATCGTAATTATAGAAGACCATACAAAAGTCAATGGCTCTATATGCGGCTTTTGGAGAAAAGAATAACACCGAACAACTCAAAAAGTTGCAACAAACTTTGGAATCTCTTACATGAAAATAAATCATTGGAAAAAGAGAATACCTCACTTGTAAATGAGTTGACCTGAAAAGGTAGTGCATGAAGTCACTCAAGCTTTGAATGATGAGAGAGTCGAAAAACAAAGGATGCAACAAAGCAAACTTCAATGGTCAAAAGAATAAAAGAAAAAGGAAAGAAAAAGAAAGAGGGATGATGATTTTACCTACTACTCGCTACGAAAAAAAAAGAGTCACAAGAGTAAAAGGGAGCAAGTAGAAGAGGATGACAATACAATCATCAATGTTGAGGACCTTCCCGATCTTCCAATGAGGAAAGAAAAAGAGTACCAATGAAAATCAATGCAAAATGGTTAATAAAGAAAACATTTAACTCAGCAGATGGCGAGGTGAAGAAGATCACAAAGATCGAAAAATCCACGACCCATCGTAAGTATCTTCACTCTGATGGTTGTTGATGTTTTAATTCATGATCTTGCTTTCAAGTATTGTGATACTGCTTTCAATTCTCGAATGTTTTACTTATAATATTGTGATACTGTTTTGAGATAAAACAGATCATGGATTAAAACTAAGACATTTGTGATAATCTTGTTTTAAAAATTGTGATACATGCTTTTCAACTATTGAATGTTTTACTTGTGATATTGTTTTAAAAATGTGATCGTGGATTAAAACTAAGACATTTGTGATAATTGTTTTAAAAAATTGTGATCTTGTTTCAACTATTGAATGTTTTACTTGTGATATTGTGATACATCGTTTACTGCTTTAAAGGCTCACGGCTATTGTAGAGCGACGGTTTACATGCCAGCAAGAGGCGGAGTCTGCTTTTGTGACATTGGGGATTTATTTGATATTCTTGGCGACGTGCAATATCAAATACTGAAGATTGTAAAAATCAAAAATGTATTCTCAAATTATAAACTTATACAAAACATAACTTTGATACTTTATATGCAGTGTAATTGATGCATATGGAGAACTTCTAAATGCGAAGACCCAATTGTAGGCATGACTTTACAACAAAAGATTTGTCATTTTGATTATTTGTCTTTGGTGAATTATTCAATTTCAACATAAACATTTCAATTACAAACTTAGGTCTAACAACAAAATAATTTCTTATCTTGATATTATACTTGAATCTCGAGACTATATGTCACAAATCTTCAAATGGCAATTCCAAGAACTCAAAATCGACATAGTGTTGGAGCACCTCCACAACATGGGCAGTACTCGACTTTTGCTTGCCTGATGAACTCAAACGGAGGAAGAGGATCTCGACGTAGTTCCAAACCATTGACATTGCTGCATTCGATTTTGAGAGAGTCAATGGACACATTACAATGATAATTTGCCGAGAGGCGGACTTCAAAATGGATATATGGACGATGCTATAATATTGGTAAGATAATGAGTTGTTCTGATTACCATATCTTTGCTTTTGGTGAGTTTAAAAAATACAAATCTAATATTTTACATTGTTGTTTTTTTTTTTCAAATACGTGTGAAAAGAATATGTTGAGAGCAAACAAAAAAATTATTTATGAAATCTCTACATAACAAATCTTTGTTGTATAGAAGAAGAATTCAATCATCCATTGATCTCCTATGAGAAATGTCCGCAACAACACATTGGGACGTGAAGAAGCAACTAATCCTTCAAACTCCCTATTTGTATTATCTTGTGTTTAAATGGCTATGCTAAGACACCTGACATTTACTACATGTTTTTTGAATTTTGTTTTCTAAAGGTCGATTGTGGAATATGCGCTTGCCATCCGATGGAAAGATCGGCAAAGAATAAAGAGATAGAAGAAACCATGACAATGAATGAAGTTAGACAATATAAAGCAAACATGGTTTCTCAATTCATCAAGAATTTTGTTGTAGATGAATGAATGGATGAATAGATTTTCTTTATTCTAGATGAATAGATTTCCTAGTTGCGGATTTTGTTTGATCGTAAATTGTACTTGAAATTTTGTTTTGATCTCAATACAATTTGTGCATCTTATCAGACAGAACATACTGCACATTAATTAATGAAATATCTTTGTGATCTTGTATTGTTAAACTATTTGTGATCTTTGTTTTGTTAAACTATTTACATTATCAAACAAATGTTTATTAAGATAAACGATTTCAGTGATCTTGTTTTGTAAAATAAATGTTTCTTTCATTAATTCGACCAACAAATAATATCTCCATCAAAAACTTAAAAAGAAACAATAATATCTTTCACACGAACGGATAACTTTCAAAAACACCGGGGATTATAGTAAATTGTGATCGTGTTGACAAATGTAATGTTCTTAATGAGATCTTTGTTGAGTGATCATCGCTTTGTTAATTTTGTGATCTTGTTTTGTGAAAAATAAATGTTGCTTTCATTAATTCAACCAACAAATCATTACAACACAACCGTGTTCGTATATTTAAAAAAGAATGAATAATATCCTTCATGAGAACAATCTTTTAGACCAATGACTCCTTACAAGTCTTCTTATTGTGATTACTCGACTTTCCACACCTACCACAACGTTATCATCCGCACTTGTTCACCCCTTGATCTAATTCGCCTCTTTTAGGTCTTCCAGTTGTCTCTTGTAGGTGGAGGCAAAATGTCAACATTCATTTCATATATTCCAACCCTCATTACGTAGGGGATGGGATGTATAGCTTCTTCATAGGACTTGCTCAGCAACATGAAAATAATAATCAAAATTCATCAACGCTTTCCAGATCTATTAATTGCACATGCACACATGGGAACCCATTCACCGCCACCGGAACAAGAACATGTGCTTTTGCGAGATATCCACACAAACCGATGGATCCTCAAAAACTTCAAAAAATTGTATCGGAAGACCGCTTGATATTCCATGATCGACTCATCTCCATATCACCGCAACTTCTATCATCTTGGGACGTACAACCCCTCCACTCACCCACATCGGTATCATATAGAAAATAAAACAGTGATCACATCAAAATAAAACAGATCACGTTGAAAATAAAACAAACCAAATGGGAAAATAAAATTTAAAAGAAAATAAAAAGCAGCGCGGAAAATAAAAGCGATTACAACATTACGATCGGAATCTTCTTGTAACAAAACATGTTCATCGCCTTTATCCTCAACATGTCAACCATTCGGGTTATGGGCAAACTCCTGATCTAACTATCCAGCATTAAAAGACTCATACCGCGTTTGATGACATCTCTCTCCATATCGACATCAACACCATATGAGCATTCGACCAATTTTCAAATGGTAACCCATCAGAAACCCTTTGAACAATAGCCTCCCTCACGCTTTCAATACCTCCAACTTACGGTTAAATAATGCAATTGTTGGAGCATGTGTACATTCTCCGGAACAACTGTATCGTTATACGCCTCTATAATCAAGTTGAGAAGCCACTTCACCACCAATTTATCCTCAAATTTCTTTTAAAAGGTGTTGTAAGCAGTGATTATGTGCTGTCTTCAGGCAACGCATTAACCCAACATTCGGGTCGGAGACATAAATGTAAGCTCGAGTGCTGAACAATACTATAACCCCAAGAACCACAACCAATTATCGTAGTTCTGGAATCTACAACAAAGATAAGCCAATGGATATAAGCTTACACAAAATAACGAGTAAATGCACGGTATCACAAAATAAAAGCAGATCACAAAATATAAGAAAGCGAGATCACAAAAAGAGCGGAAAATCAAGATTAACAACGAAAAGACAATTATCACAAAAAATAAACAAGATCACAAAATAACAAAAATCGAAGATCTAACCTCGTTTGCCATTCTTAGCGAGCTTGCGGACATAACAAGATACCTTTGAACCTTCCTTTCAAAATGTTCCATCGATAAACAACATGGGACGACAATGATTAAACCCATGAATGCACGCATGGTAAGAAACAAACAATCTTTGGAATCTTTAGAAAACGGTCCACCTCAAATCAATATGACTTCATGATTAAATGACCTTGCATTCTCAATATACCAATGTAATCGCTTGAAAGATTCGGATGCGTGCCAAAATCAATCCTTCGCTCTTCCAACGCATTCCAAGCCTTCCTCAGCTTTATTCCCGTAGTTTGTTAAAAAGTGTGAAAACAACATCATTAGAACAACAATGTTGGTTCTCCTCAATATATCACAATCAAACCGAAATTACCTTACAACTTAATCTCTCACTTTTTCTTTCCTCAACACCATAGGGCAACTATGCTCATTCACAAGCTGAATGTAACAAAAACCACTAACCTTTTGATCACATACCACCTACAATCATCGGAATATCCGCTTTGAACATTTGAGCACCATACCAATTGTTATTTCTCATGTAATCAAACCAAATCCTCTCGATCTAAAATTTGCAAACTTCTAAATTCATGGGACCTCTCTTTCAAACCTCCATCCCAACGTGAGGTGATTATTTGACCAACTTGATGAAAGTAATGCCCTACTATTTGTTGAAGAACAATATGTAGTTATGGCATCCTTCCATTCTCGATTAAACAAGATTAGCAATCATGTGATCTTTGCTTTATAATCAAGTAATCTGCGTTTAGAGTCCGAAACACTAATATCAACAAATTTCAATTCAAAAGCGTAAAAATTCATGTTCCTAAATTCTCCTCATTCCTTAGAAACACCTACTCATGTCCGTAAATACAATAACGTAATAAAATAGTGTTTTCTAATGAATTCCAATTATCATATATTTTCTGCAAAACACCATTAAAAATCTCCACCGAAGAAACTTTTATGGGAAATGTCTCCAATATACTTGTAAAATTGGCCACCTTCCATGATTGAGAAGAGAAAGCAGGAAAAAAACCATAAAATTCATGAAATAAGCAATTGCAAAAACAAAACAAGGTTTTTAGAGTGGGCGACTCCTGCGCAACGTCGACGACGAGGTAAGGTGATGTGATTGTCGACGGGGAGATATGGATGAAAAAGGTCAGTTAATGGCGACTTGAATAAGAATTGAATTGATGAAATCGGTTTAAGTGGTAAACAAGTCACCTATGGATGACTTATTGGCAATTTTCCCAAACAAAAAATAATAAAGTCCAAACCCAACAATAAATGAACTAAACAAACAAATCCAACAAAAACTCAACAAAATTGATTCATCTAAGATCACTTCTTCTTAATTCACGTTTATGTCTTCAGCTTTTGATACAAAAAAATTGATTTCGATTTCATCTTCAGCTTTTTTCACTTAAGCTGGAGATTTTTTTCTTCTTGCTATGGTAGAATATTAATTCCACAAAACAAATTCTAATTCGAGTTCAAGTCGTGATTCTTTTGTTGTCGGCTGATTCTTAAATTGGAAGAAGAAACATAGTCTCAGAAAACATATTGGAAAATTTAGTAGTGCACACAACATATAGTTCGAATTAAGTTAGAATCATTTAATAACCAAGAAGAAAGTATTGAGGCTAATCATTTCAACCAATCAGAACAAACATGAGGTGAGTATTGAATACGTCTAATTGCATCAATCGATTGTGCTCAATATCTTCTTGTAAGTTTTTTAAAGATTATGACTTATAAAAAAACATTAGATTCTCATAAAAATTGGCTCAATAATTGTGGTTTGAAAAGAAAAAAAAAAGTTTTGGGGGCGGTGCCCTTGAACCCCCAAGAGGGCTTCCCCTTCCCGGCCCATCTCTGTTTGAGTACCCCAAACATAAAATGTCTGGCTTCGCCACTGCTCCAACGACTCTTCAATTTAACATTTTTATTTAGAGAGTGGGTTTGGCTCTTCACAAGTTTGGAGAGTCAAGCCCATTTTTAATCATTAAATGCATTGACATAATTTCAATTTTCAATTTTCAATACTTGATTTATTGACTTTAATTAAATAGAATATACAAATTGGGAGAGAAGCATATGAAAAAAGAGAAGAAAATATATTAAATATTTATTGAAGAAGTAAAATAAAGAGCATAGAGATAAAGATGTTGTTGGAATGTTTAAAAAATACTTTTTAAAATGCTAAAGATGCTTCTTTAAATATGTATAAAATTGTTGTAGATATTCTAAATGTTTAGTATGTAGTTTGCACTACCAAAATATCTAGGGGCGGAATGAATTTTTGGAGGAAAACTACTACTTTAAAAAATAATTACACTTTAAAACTGGGCCGCTATTGATTTTTTTTTTTTTCATTTCAAAAATTGATTTTTTCTAAAGCGGAACTGAATTACAGTCCGATCTCACCCCCTACCTCCACCCTTGCAAGTATCTACTTAGTGATAAAGCACGCCATCTATAATTAGATGCTTTGAATAAAGGATTCCATGATAATAATTCCGCAATATTTACTCCATAGTTCTTGACACTTTGTACTTTTTGTAAAAAAGAAAAAAAAAATCTTGTCAATTTTATCTAGTCGACATCTTTATATTTGGTTCAATCGTACATTTTAATAGGTACAAAGAAAAGATTTTTATTGTGTCAAGACGAGAGTGAAATGCGGTCTGAGAAAAGATAGATCACAATTCACAAGCTTTGCTTAAGCACTTGACATCATCCCATAAAAAACAACATATAAACGTTAAAAAGTGTGATATCTATAATAAAAAGTTTTTAATTTTTTATTCACACGTCCAATTAACACACCTTAACAATATCTATGAAACATTATTGGTGGTTTTCACTTTTCCCATATTGGAGGTAGCTTTATGATCAACTTCAAAATGGAAGGTTCTTGAACATTAAATATAGTTTATTCTATTATTATGTGAATTTGACTTAAAATTATAAAGAAATAAATACATTCATAAAAACTATAAAATATTGGGGAGAAAAAGCAGCTTAAAAAGTTGGGAATCTGCCCTCACTCAAAAGTCAAAAACAACTCATATTAATGCTTTTTCTGTCCCACAAAAGATGCCATTCAAAACTAGTCATTTTTTTAATACTTATAATCAATCCATTCATTCACTTGCATCAGATATGACATTTTTGATTTATTTCAATATTCAACTAAAACAATGTTATTTAACATCAGTTCATTCAGGAGGTCGGCCATGAGATTTTAGATGTCCTGCACGAATTTAAAATAGTACTCTTTTTGTTTAATTAAAAAATATATTAAAAAAATAAATTATATTCTAATTTCATTGTGAAAATATGACATTTAAATATTTGTTTATTTTTAGACATTTATTAATCGACTTCCTTTTTATAAATCTTTTTAAAATAACTTGCAACAGAAATAAAAAATTCTATTAAAATTACTTGAATAAACCAGCCATAGCCTCACATTTCTTACCATTTGATAAATAATGAGTATAAAAGTTTGAAGAGAAACATCTAGACAAATTATCTTTAAGATCATTTTCTAGTGAAAGATATCTTGTAGGATCATTTATTACTATATTTTATGTCAAGATTATCCCAAGCTCTTGGATCATAAATATTGATGGGAATGAACTTATTATGAATTAAATTATCTACATCTTCACTATTATCTTTTTTCTTAAGAAATTCACCGTCAACATCTTCATTTTTATCATTTTCATTAAATTTCAATTTTTCCTCAACATCATCATTTTTATCATTTTCAAGTACTTGGTCTACATTTTTGACTTTTTTAACAATAAATTTGTCAAGAACACCTTTTTGAGATTCTATCAACTCCTCAATTTTTTTTTTCCTTTCGTTTTTCAAATCATGATTGTTGTTTTCTAGGATGTATTTTAAACTTTTATGACAAAAATGAAAGCTATGAAAGTAATTAATTAAATAAATGTCAAATGAGATCACAAAAATTAAAGTATAGCATTTGATTAAAGATTAAACTAGCAAAAGTTTTATAAGCTTAATTAAAGCTATTTTGTTTCCTCAAAAACTCATGTACCATCAATCAAACGGAAATATAGAAGAATTAGAAATGCTAAAAGTCATTATCTATCTAGGAGACTATGCGAAAAATCAGAAATTAAGTATGGACGAACAAATCAGAATGTATGTAGATTTAATTACCTGAAAATTGGCTTCTCTTTCAACTATTCATTAGCTATAGAATAAATGAGAAAAATAAAGATTGATTAAACATTAAAGAACATGAATATTTAATCTTTTAAAGAGAGTGAAAAAATCCTTTGGTTTTATTTTTTTTTATAAACAGACTATCGAAATCTTTTTGATAACTTGTCGATAAACTCTTTGACCCCCTCTTCTTTTATGGGAACATTATCACTTATTAATAATTAGTTTCTTTTAATCAATCTCGAAGCTCTTAAAACATTTTGTTGCCTTAAATAATCATGCGTGTTGATAAGTATTATAGTATATTTTGGAAAACTTATAAATATTTTAATTTTTTTGAAGCATCATTGTAAATATTTGGAAAAGCTTATATTAAAAAAATATTCTAAAATTTTAAAATTAATAAATTTTTTAAATATACATAAGTACATATAATAAAAGAATTTTTTGGTATTCCTACAATGTTGAGGCTCTGTACAATCGCACCACCTGTATACCCTCAAAACCGTTTCCGCGTTCATTGGAAACAAATTTTATATTAAAGAAATAATTTATGTAATTGTTAAATTGTCTCTCCCATTTGTCATTTTTTCCCTTGGCCGTCTTGTTACTTTTTCTTGGACTTCTTTTATGAATGTTTCTTTTGTCTATTTATTCGAGACAAATTCAACAAACAGTATTCTTATTTACTGATGTAGTCATGACTCAATTCATGAACACGTAAAATCATTGAGAAGAGACAAAGGATGATTGCGATTTAATTTTTTTTCTCACATTATGTGATCCATCAAATTGGTTGATAGAAGTTACAATATTTTAAAGGGTTTCTTACACAATTAGGCCCATTTAATATTAAAATTCTGAAAATACTATACATTTATCATAATTCCCAAATTATTGGAATTCATCAAAAATAAAACCAAAAATACTGCTGCTCCAAAACGTGAATTTAGGTTACCCAAACAAAAACATGAAATTGCAAAAGAACAAAAATATCATAAGAATACCCAAACGAATTCAAATTTGTTTTGAACTCCATGAATTCATATCAAATTGATTTTCTTGCAATTCAATCCGTGTTCGAACATTCAGCTGGAATAGGAAATTTTGTCAAAACATTCCTCCGATTCAATCAGTATTCAAAGCTTGGTTGGGAAGACGAAATTTCTTCAAATCAATTTTGTCGTGCAATTTGTGTTTGAAGCTTGGTCTGAAAGAGGAATTTCTTCAAATCAAGGTATTATGATATTCAAAATCAAGGTGCAATCTGCAGTTCAATGATTTTAATCAAAACATTAAATTTCAGAAATAATTATGTTATATATTGTTAATATTTGATTTTGTAATTTTCAATTCGAATTATGATATTCAAAATTGTGTAATCTAATATCCAAATTTCAACTGTGTTGCAGATTTTTTTTTGTAAGTATGAATACAGCCGTGGATGGCATCCAGGTATTCATCGATTCGATGGCGGGTATCTGATGAGGCATTCTTCTTCCAATGGGGTGTACATATGCTGTATTGGTTGATATGATTTTGTCAGAATTAATGCTTGATAGAAGTAGAGAAAGTGTATCTATACAATATGAAGTAGATAAAAATAGGGCACCTATTAGGATTACAAATGACAACTCTGTCATATTCTACATGGAGCTGAAGCGAAAGGATGACAAAGTTACAACATATCCATTGCATATTGAGGTTATACCACTGCCAAAAGAACTAACAAATGTTTGTTCATCTCAGACCGGTAATTTTGAAGGTAATGATATTATTATTCAAATGAAGCTTAGCGAAACTTATAATAATATAGGGAATTCTGAGCATTGAGAAATTTGCTTCAATTGTAAACAACACATTACTAGAGTTGGAAGAAAATGATGTTGATCAAGAAAATGATGTGGTAATGCACCCTGCAATTGAATATATTGTCGTTAATCTGATATTTAGAAACAAAAAATTGTTGTGCATGACCATAGCATTGTATACTATTGAGAATAATTTTCAGTTCATGGTGTACAAATCGGACAAGCAAGAGTATGTACTCAATTGTGTTGATGAAATTGCAAGTGGCATTTTAGAGCATCCAAGGTAGGCCAAACTGACATGTTTAAGATACAATATATTCGATATGATCATAGTTGTTCGTTGGATGTTATTTTGAGAGATCATAGACAAGCAAAAAGTGCATTAATAGCTTTGTATCAAACACAAGTATACGTCTGCTAAGACTATTTATACACCTATGGACATTATGCATGACATGGCTAAGACATATGGACTTCATTTCATTTATGGAAAGGTTTGGAGAGCTCGTGAGCATGCGTTGGAGATGGTAATGGGTGATCCCGGGTTGTCATATAGTAAGATCCCACTATTTCTTCACATGCAACAAGAAATGAATCCGGGCACATTTATACGGATTAAAGTTGATGAATATAATCAGTTCAAATATGTTTTCATGGCAATGGGAGCATGTATACAAGGGTGAGACATTGCAAGCCTGTAGTTGTTGTTGATGGTACATTTCTTACAAGTTGTTACGGTGGTTCTCTTTTCACAGCTTGCACTCAAGATGCAAATAATGGTATATATATACTTGCATTTGGTGTTGGTGATACGGAGAACAACAACTCATGGTTGTGGTTCCTAAGGATATTTAAGGAAGCTTATGGTGAAAGAGAATACATGTGTATTATATCAGACACGCACCCAAGTATAGAATATGCCATTAAGATTATATATCCAACTGCAATGCACGGTGTGTGTGCATACCACCTTCTACAAAATTTGAAGAAAACCTATAACAAAAGTGCAAAAAATATTACAAAACCTTTCAATGCAGCAACTAGAGCATATACTGTTCGAGAATTTGATTACCATATGAAGCAGCTCGACCAACTAAACAAGGAGATCCGCATATATCTCGTAAGTATAAATCATTAACTTATAAATAGTTTCTTACATATGTTATATTCAGTGTTTTTTAAAATTAAATTATTACTACTTTTCAAGAAGGTGTAGGACATGAAAAATGGTCAAGAGCACATATGCCACATAATAGGTTTACAACTATGACCTCAAACATCGTGGAGTAGGTAAATGCAACCACCAAAGCCTTAATGCAACCACCAAAGCCTTAAAGAGTTACCCTATTGATTATTTGTTCGAATCGTTGAGATACATATTACAAAGTTGGTTTCACAAGAATAGGAGTAAAACACAATCTACATTTACAAGACTCGCTAGCAATCAAGAGAAAGTATTGAGATCAAATTTTGGCAATTAACTGAAACTGAAGGTAATATAGCCAACTTCAACAGTTATATGATTTAAATTTTTACTTAATGATCCAAACACATATTTTGTGCTTACTCATGTTGTCTTTGTATTCCATGTCTTACACATTGCTTTTTTTTTTTTGTTGTTGTTGTTGTTGTTGTTGTTGTTGTTGTTGTTGTTGTAGGTCTTGCCATCAAATGATGTTCTACACCAGGTAAGTGACGAAAATACACAACATTTAGTTGACATGGAGAGACAAACATGCACTTGCAACATGTTTCATGTAGATGGAATTCCATGTCCACATGCATTGTCGGTTATTAGAAATAATGCGCTACAAACGTATCACTATTGTTCATATTACCACACAAAGGAAGCTTACATTTCTACGTATGAAGGGAACATTGTGCCACTTGGAGATCGTGACCATTGGACCATGCCTAATAACTTGGAAACAATTGTTATTTTTGCTCCAAATCCAAAAAGACAAGTAGGAAGACCTGGAGAAAAGAGGATTCGATCAATACAAGAGGGCAATAAATCTACAAAATGTGGACGGTGCATGGGTTACGGGCATAATAAAAGGACTTGCAAACAACCATTGCCACTAAAACATACTGAAAAGAAGAAACGAAGAACTGAAAACTTGTAACTTGCATATGGAATTGCAAAACAATATTTTACTCTATGTCTATGATAGCGTTATTTTTCATAGATAAGAATATTTATGATAGTTATACTTTGTATTGCTGATTGGTATACATTCTCAATTTTCATTTGTATTGTTGGATTTTGTGTTTCATTTGTATTGCTGGATTTTGTGTTTTCTTGCTGATAGTTATACTTTGTATTGATGGATTTTGGTTGAAGATACATGTATTTTCATTTGTACTCATATTGCTGGCTTGATGTGTTGAATTTTGGTTGAATATATGTTTGTAGATTCTTGCTAATTCAGTAGTTTTAGCATGTGATAAGGGAAGAAACTTTATATATGTTCCACTAAATCTAAATCTACCAACGGTTGATCATCAATTCTCTTTATCATCTTTTACTGATGGTTGATTGAGTTGGTCCCAATTAACTTGGATATACATGTTATGAATGTTTAGTTTTCTTTTCAAATTATGGATATCAAAATGGTTTGATGAATGTGCAGTTTAATGCTTTGGAGGCAAATATGGAAACCTGTGGTGCTCGAGGCAAATATGGAAACTTGTGGTGCTCGAGTTAGCTCTGTAGTCCATGCACATAATTTTATTAAAAAAGAAATAGACAAAAAAAAGCCTGCCCCTGAAAATGAGTATAATTGAGAACACAGTTGAAAGCATTATTCACCAACTTCAAATGAGCATCAGCCTCTACCCTCTAGCATTCATTTCACATGATTAATTTCACTCTCTATTAAACTTATATCCAACCATCAAACGACATTAACAACTGAAAATATGTACACAAAAACAATTAAAAAGAACAAATTTATCGAATTGAACAGCCAAATAAAAGTCAAGGGCTTTACAAAAACAAAATATGCCATGACTTGCTTCACTGCTCCCATTCAATGTCTAATTATCACTACTATCATTTCAAATCTAACTATCACTAGTCATTCGACGTCTAAGTACGTTAACTAAAGTGCTGGTATCATATACATCCCATTCATCAAAAAAATTTACAAAATCTGCAGAACAATCTTCACATCTTCACTTGATTTTCTCCAATTTTCTCGATTGTCTAACTTTTCTTGGCACAAGAACAGGATCTGTTTGATAACCACTTGCTCATTTTTCTATACCATACTTGAATAACTGAGATGCAATATGGATCCTAGCAACCTACGTATCAAAACTATCATCCATTGCTTGAACATTCTGGTTAATCCAAGCACGAGCAGTCTCGATAACAAAAATTCCACAATCATAACTACAAAACAAAACAAAAAATTGTTTAAATTATGTATTATGATATGTCAAATGTGATTTTATATGTAGAATTATATGATGAAAAAGCATGAGTCATAATATGAAACTTACCAGTTAGTTTGTTGAGGTGTGCCTTCAACAATGTTAATAGCTAGCGGTGGGACACCAACACCACCACTCACATCATGTTTCCAACCATCAAATATGGGAAACATACAAAAAATCCTAGACATCTTGAATCACAATTCTATCCCTTTACACTTGCCCTTGCTGAGTTGTAAATGTTTAGAACCTTTTTGTTGATATCAAAATGGCCAAGCAACCAATGGGCATGTGAATGCATCATAATTGGGATGAGAATATGGTGTACGTCCCACCATCCAGTGTTGAAGTGCATGTACTCTCCCATTGCGTATGCGATGAGGGATTTATAATTGTTAATAACACTAAAATCATACAAAAACGGGTAAATACTCCTGACCATGGTTGAGAAAAAACTGTCTGTAGTAGTAATGTCTATAGTTATAGCTTTACTGAACTTTATCATTTATCGAAAATAGTAGAAATATATGTCGATATGCTGCAAGATAGAGAGTTATACGTGACTTAACACATTAAATAAAATAATAGCAGTAATGTTATGAATAAAGTGATAAATATTGTATCTCCAAGTGAAGAATCATTTGATCGAAGCTCATGCCACCAAGTTTTGTTGTCTATTTCGTACGGTCCAAATTGAAATGGAGGTGAGGTCTTGTCTTTTTTCATTGTGAACTTCCTCTTGCTGCATAAAATAAAAATATTAATGCATTGAAATGGTTTATCTCAACAAATGAAGTAGAAAACAAATAAGCTTGTCAAAACTTACAATTGAGCAGGCTTGTATCCATCGTGAAACCATTCCTCAAAGCAAGTGATGTCAGCATCATCAGAAGGGTTGAGTGTTTCCTTAAATGCTGAATCGAGAATTAATTGGAACCTCTTGTTGGTGTAATTTGAGCATTAGTATTGTCCAACCCTACTTCAACAATCTGCATATGAAACACTATCAGATAAGAGAATTTAAAATAGAAAATGTAAATATTGTACATCAGATTTGAAACTAAGAAAAACGTGCCTCTGTCCCTGACTTTTCTTTGACATCACTTGCAACCTTGGTAGCTTGGTCATATACCTCTTCATTTCTCTTAATAGAACTTTTGACAACTTCATCAACTTGTTTGAAACCTTCTTCGGTATCTAATAATTCATCGTTTCCTATGTCAAAAGAAGGAATGGCATGCTCACCTCTGGACTTAACAACAGCCTTGTAATGGTCAACATAAATGTTAATATTTGTTAGCAAAAATAAAAAAAATAAATGTTGACAGTAACATAAACTCATACCTTAGTCTCCGAAGGTCCTATATCGCTAACAATTTGAACATCAAACTCTACCACATTTGACTTTTCAAATAACTTCTCTCTTAACTCATCCATAAATGCATCAATCTTTGCTTCCAAACTAAGTTGCAGAGCACTGAAATCAGACTTTAGTTCTAGCTGTTGTAACATTATTCTATCCTGGTTCAATTGCAGTATATTGACTTGTTTTTCAAGTTGTTGAATTAAACAGCTATGTGGGATCTGTGGAAAATGCAAAAAAATAATGTTCAACTACAGTAAAATAACTTAGCATTGTAATTTGCTAAAATATATATTTTCAAACCTCTTTCTCATTGACTTTAGAGCTATTTGGATGATTGCTAGTCTGGGGTGATTTTGATCGATTAACAGGATGATCAACAAAATCAGAGTCGTCATTATGAAATGGGTCAACATGATGCCTTCTGGACACAACTACAAAATATGTTGACTCTTTCTCCTCTTTCGTAGGCTCAAGTCTAGTAACTTCTACCTGCAAAAAATAAAAAACAACAAAACAATTATAAGTAATCAATATAAATAAAAGTTTAAAAACAAAAACAAAAAAAAAAATTCAAAAAACATTATATTGTCATTATGAGTGTCTAATGTTATGGTATCCCACAAAGAGGACTTCTCGTGAATATCAGTTTTCCAATTCAAAATGCGAGGCTGCGATTGACGAATCCTTTTACAAACTACCCCAACTAAAGATGGAATTGACTCATATATCCAAATTTGGAATGCCATGGGAAACCATATAATCTGTACATGGCTAATCCTTTCAATTTACCCTCCAAAGCAGGACTCTTAGACAAAGCAACCTTCAAATGGCTAAATGTCAATGTATAGAGCTCCTGACCCCATGGAAACTTATCTAGATCAAATGAATTAATGATTGTCATCAAGTTTTCTGGAAGTTGTTTTGGGTACGGAGTAGTAAACAAGTATGAAGAGATTAGTAGAAGAATCCCAATTTTTACAACATCTTCATCCTTTGTATTAGAAGGCAAATTCTCTCAAACTTGTTCAACATCTTTTAGGTATACATTTTTCACATGGCTGAAATATTTATCTTTCAAAACACAACGACTCCTTTGAAATTTAGAGATATTATCGGTTCCCGTGCTACTCAGTCAGTAATCAAACAAAACTCTTGAATAAAGAATCAAATTAAATTCCCAGCTATCTTGAACCACATTTCATTGGGGTTCGACTGTTTCACTTCCATTAGTAACATCTTGTGTATTAATGAGTGTTGTAAACGAGTCTCTTCAACACCAAGAAAATGGCCAAAACATGTACTCCTGAACAATGCTTTTTAAGAGTCATTCATTTTTAACTTCAGCATCAAGATGACGTCATAGTTTGCAGACACCAAAATTCTACCACCAAATCGATTTTTTGGGTCTACGCAATAATCCATCTCCTGTAAAATAAAGAAATATCACCATTAATTATCATATCATCCACAAACATTGTGATGGACGCTAAGTTTGATACGTTTATAACGAGGATGATACAAAAGCACAATTGTTATAAATCACATTTACAAAATCATGGCGTGATAGTCGACACTTATGTTTGATCACATTTATACCAAGTGTGATAAAAGCATACAATATACACAAAAACATGGCATGATAGTTGAGGCTTATGTTTATTTGATCAAATTTATATACTAAGTGTGATATTAGCATACCATTGGTACAAAATTACAATTGGTTAGATCACATTTGGTATAAATTACATTTACAAAAATCATGGCAAGATATTCGACGCTTATGTTTTAGTCACATTTATAACAAGTAACAATATTATTTGTAACAAGTATGATACAAAATCACATTTGGTATAAATCACATTTACAAAAATCATGACAAGATATTCGACGCTTATGTTTTAGTCACATTTATAACAAGAAACAAGATTATTTGTAATAAGTATGATACAAAATCACAATTGATATATCATATTTACAAAATCGTGGCATGATTGTTGACGCTTATGATTGATCTCATTTATAACAATTATGATAATAACAAAATGTATTGCTTGACACTTGTGTTTATATCAAATTTATACCTATTATAATACAAAATCATACATTCTATATATATCAGATTTTAAAAAAGCATTGCATGATAGTCAAAACTTATGTTTGATCACATCTACAAAATCATTGCGTGATAATCGATACTTATGTTTCATCACATTTACAAAATAGAAGTTTATTTAACCATTCCAATATAAAGGATTAGTCAATCAAATAGTAGATAGTAATTTTGTAGGTTTAAAAAAAATGAATTGCTAGTCGTAGAATATTTTTCTCGTCAGACTTAAACTTAACTAAAATAACAAGGGTCCGGACAATTTTGCCCCTTTTGCCAAAGTAAATTGACTTAAATTCTGACTTTAAATTTGTAACTTGGGGCAAACAGTAAAAAACCACAAAGAATGTCTATTGTTATTTTTTGACTTCTTAACTTTAAATTTACCTTATATTGGTTCTCCCACCCTTATTCTAAAAATAATTATAACCTTATGAAAATGTGTACTTACGCCTATTAAGTGCTTCATACTTGAAAAGTAATTCACATTAACATGTAGTACTCGTATCAACAAATCTCAGAGTATTGCACACCAACAAATTTCCTAATTTCAAAAGTATAAAAAACCTAGTTTCAGAAGCATCTACGGTGCATTTCACTTTTCATAAGTAAATAGGAAAAAAACAAACACTGAATGCAAAAAATTCAACAAAGTGTCAATAAAAATGCATACATTTCGAAACCCTTAAAAAAATCCAACAAAAAATCATGAAAAAATAATAAAACTGAAAACCCTAATTATTACTCAACTGATAAGCATATACGGTGCATTTCACTTTTCATAAGGGAATGTGAAAAAAAATAACATACACTAAAGACAAAGGATGATTGCGATTTAAATTTTTTCACATTATGTGATCAATCAAATTGGTTGATAGAAGTTACAATATTTTAAAAGGTTTCCACTATATGGGAAAATTTTGTCATAGACAAGCAGACAGGCATCCCATGAAATAAATACTGCTCGAATGTATTTAAGGATGAAAACTCATGTTCCCATGTTACTTATATGTTCCACATTTATAATTCGTTAAAGTACAAACATTCTTAATACACTCACATGAACATTCTTAATTATTCTTAAGGTCAAAAATACATTACAAAATAAACTTAGTCGACGGTTCAAATATCCAATCTCAAGCCTAACTGCAGTTATTTTTGGATGAAAGAGTAAGGACTAAGCACAGAAGAGATCAACCAAACCCGGTTCAGTCCATTTTGAGTGAATTAAAATCCTCGGGCAAAGTTCTTTCTAGAGATTGATCCCAAGCCAAGTGGCATCTTGATTTAGTTGTTGAAAGTGAACTAATGACATATATTTTTATAGTAATTTTGAAATATTCTTCTATGATTTTTTTTTTTTAATACGAGGGTCGACTGAAAAAAGAACTTGTTGAATAATCAATTGAGAATTCTAACTTTCATATTCCTTGTGAACTAAACTAGTCCAAATTCTCAATATTTTGTGATGATTGATAGCCATTAATTAGGCGCTAGTCATGATAAAATTGTCTATCTTCACCCATAAACGTAAAATATTATATTAGAGGATTTTCATATATATTAGAATATAGATTAGATTTTACCTTATTATATAAATCAGTTATATTATTATTTTTATTATACCGTTTTATTTAATAAGATTTGTTCTTTTTCTCTCTGTTTTTTATACTTGTAGTTTGATTTATGTTGATGATACAATATTCACAATACTACTGTGTCAAATTTTTCTCATATGTAATGTAACATGAAATCCTGATTGGCTTGTGATAATTCATGGTGCAAAGATCACTTTGGTCTGATGTAGAGTTGACATATCATTTAGCTGTAAAGTTACATTAAATTTTATGGGATAGCCAGCAGGTGGGATTGTAAGATTTTATTATGTCTCTCAACAAAAGCCACGTTCACACATGTGAACTGTCTTCTACATATATTATTATTATGCTCCATAAAGTTTAATTTAGTGCGCAGTAATACTTGCCTTATGATAACGATATGTTCAGTGTAATTTCACGTCGTATCTTTAAGGTAAATCTAAGATATAAAGTAATTGTCTTTCGTGATAATGATATAACGAATTTTTACTTTTATCAAAACAACACCTTAATCACACAAGAAACAACGAACAAAATTATGTCTTTATTACTGAAAAGTGTGTAAAGCGAATTATGAAATGTAGACCATTGATTCGAAAGTCACAATCTTTCATAAAAGTCGTATATTTTGAAACGAAAGATACGAGATTCTTGAGAAAAATGTATAAGACTGAAATATTACAACTATTACAAGAAGAGACATAACCCTTAGAGCATCTCCAATGCTATCTTCTATTTTAAATGTCCAGTTGATATGGTGATGAGGTGGAGGGAACAAAACTCAAGTGGTAGTAATTATCACGACCGTAGAAAGTCTTCTTCACTACGGGAAGAAAAAAGCACGCTGTGTCTTTAGTTTCATCTCCTCCAAAATTTGTTTTTCAATCATCTTCTTCAATAGACTATCTCTAAAATCTACTCATCTTCTCAATCTATCCCCTCAATCGATCATCTCACTCTATCGATTATCTTCAAAATCTGTTCACCGCGTCAATTTATTATCATAATAGAGCATACGGTCGGATTCCATTGCAAAAGAAGCAATATACTAGTTGTAGAAGGGCGTTTAACAGGCCGTCTAGTTTTAGACATTATGTTTGACGACGTTTCACCTATTTTTTCATTATATTGTGTCTATCTCTCATTTATTTTCTCTTTCTCTTTCCTCCTTCCACTATCTCTCTTCTCATTTATTTTCTCTCTCTTGCTATATAGATTTTTTAGAAGGTGTCTAGTATTGGAGATGTTCTTAAACCGAAAAAATCTTTTAAATAAAAGACCAACTGTTGCCTTTTAAATTAATGTTATTTCAAATTTAAATTCATGAGTTTTTCCAACTTTCTCATAAATGGACTCTCCATTAATGCAAAGTCCAATGAAAAAAAAAAAAAAAGAAAAAGCATTTTATGAAGTGTAATTTTATCCTTCGGTTGTGGGTACCATTCTGAAATGGGGTCATTTTATCCATTATTGTCTTGCATGTGGGATCTTTCAATAACTTTCCAAAGAGTCGATTAAATTTTAATGACCGCCCCATAGGAAATGCTACAAAGTTTTGATCCAAGTATTCCTATTTGAAGAATGTCAAGAGTATACTTCCTTGATTTATTGAAACTCGATCTTGAGCGAGCAATTTCTATTCTAAGAAAGTATTTTAATGTGCCAAGATCCTTTAACTCGAATTGAGATGCAAGGAATATTTTTGTAGTAGAGATTGCTTCTATTATTTCCTCGACAATCATATCATCCACATATAATAGAATTGCCGTAAATGAATTACCATTGACCTTTGTAAGGAGTGAGTAATCAGATGTGACCGCTTGAACCCAAACCGAATAATAGCAGATACAAATTTTGAAACCAAGAACTAGATGCCTGTTTAACCATATAAAGATTTATGAAGTCGACATACAATCGGGTGTCTCCTCGTCGATTTAAATCCAGTGAGGATGAGTCATATAGACTTCTTCATCAAGATCACCATGAAGAAAGGCATTGTGTACATCCATCCGATGAAGCGCCCGCTATTTAATAGAGGCGATAGCAAGTAAGCATCCGATCGTAGTTAACTTTTGCAACCGGAGCGAAAGTTTCATTATAATCAATCCTTCTCGCTGTGTAAACCCCTTCGCCACTAACCGTGCTTTGTATCGCTCAACCGCATCATTTAATGAAATTTAATTTTGAACACCCACTTACAACCAATAGGATGAGAATTTGAGGAAGCGGTACAAGTAACCAAGTATTGTTTTCTTCAAGGCACGAATTTCATCATTCATGGCAATGACCCATTTTGGATCCCTCGACATGTCACCATATGTAGTCGGTTCTATGATATGAGAAATATTATATGTAAAAGCACGATGTATAGAAGAAAGGTTACTATATGATACATACATTGATATAGGGTGTCGAAAAGTCGGATTCGACCGGAAGAGATCCGACTTGAGTAAGGCGTAGTATGATTGATATAGTAATCTTTCGTGAAATGGGGTTTGAATTGATCTTGAGGATCGCCTAAGTTGGTCATCCGAGGGTGAGAAGAGGTAGGTGGATCAATTGTGGTCGGACATCGCCAACCGGGTCGACCGGTGAGGTGAAGACGGTCGACCGCTTAAACTCTCTCGTGAACCGGTTGGTCCCGGATGATTGTCCGTGATTGTCGTGCAAGTTATCTCTGCTTCATAAGTGTTGGTCCTCGTGATTTGTGAAATATGGTGTTTCAACATCTAGAGGCATAGATTGCGGCAATGGATAGAGTTGGTTTCATCATGTTGTTGGGAAGTGTATGGAAATATATTTTCATGGAACACAACGCCCCTGGATACTATTAGCTTTTTGTTTGCTAGGTCATATAAGGTGTATGCTTTTTCCCCGAGGAGCATCCAAGGAACACACACCGCTTGGCTCGTGTGTCAAATTTATGGTCGGGGTCTAAGGTTGGTGGCAAAACATAGGCAACCATAGACACGTAAATGGGAATATGGTGGTGGTTTCTGTGCAATATTTCGTAAGGTGTTTTGTGTGAGAGCAATGGTAAAGGTATCCGATTGATAAGGTAACAAGTCGTTTTGATATGTTCCCCAAAAGTTTAACGGAAGATTGGCTTGAAATTTAATGGCACGAGCCACATTAAGGAGGTGGCGTGTTTTCTCTCTACCACTCCATTTTGTTGAGGAGTATAAGGACATGACCTATGAAAAATAGTACTATTTTCATCTAAGAATGTTTGCAAGGATAAGAACTCTTGGCCATTGTCGATCTCAAGGTTTTTATAATCGTTTGGTTGAGTTTTAACCCAAGCAAAGAAATTTTTTAATTATGCTTTGAGTTTCAGATTTGTGACGCATGAGGTGTACCCAAGTATAACGAGAAAAGTCATCAACAATTGTAAGGAAATATCTAGCACCGTAATAAGAATAAATTTATGAGGTCCCCAAATATCACAATGAATCAAATCTAAGAGTTTATTGCTAGATATTTGATCGACTTTAAAGGGTAGTCTAGATTGTTTTGCTCGATGACAAATATCACAAATATCGCGAGAATCAAATCTAATACCTAAGATACTTTGTGCTAGGAATTGAAGAGGTGAGGTCAAGGGTGTCCAAGACGCTTATGCCATAGGTTAGTTGATCCAATCGGTAGTATGATGTATTTGTGGTTTTTGTGAAAAGTAATATAGGCCATACTCGCCTTCCCAAGTCAATCGCTTTCTTCGTAGTCGATTCTTCATGACACAAAAATCGTGAGAAAAAGTCACATAGCAACCTAACTCTCTAGTAAGTTTACCGATAGATAATAGATTAACTTTGAATTTAGGAACATGAAGCACATTATCAATAAATATATTATTTTCAAAGTTAATCGTACTAATAGATTTAATAAGAGCATGACCCCATTCTGCATTGCACGCTTTTGTGTATCGGCATGAATTTATTCTCAAGAATCATCATTCGTCACATGGTCAAAGGCCCCGCTATCAATAATCCATGAATTACTCAAAGGGGTAGTAGAGATATTGATATTTGAAGTATTAACACGCGGCTTGTCATTACCCGACTTGTTGTTTAGAAGTGTCATGATCCGCTCATATTCCTTGGTTGCGAGCGCTTCCTTTTGGTCGTGTAGAAGCGGTAGTAGTGTTTGTGAAGCGCTTGTTTCGCTGGTTTCACGCCTTTTCCATGAAACTTGCGCCCGGAGGGAAGCCATGGATGAAATAGCATGTATCAATGATGTGGCCAATCATCCCGCAATAGGTGCACTCGTTTCATCGATTTCACCGAAACGGCTTGACGGGTTGATTTAACCGGTCGATCGGTCCGACCGATTTTTGGTTGGCCGATTGTCAATTTTCCTGCTCGATCTCCAATTGATTGAATTGATTGAATGTTGCCCTTCATGATCGGATTGCTTTAGAGCCATGAGATCCGATTGGGCAATCGCCGCCTTTATGGTGTTTGTACCATAATTGTTTCCATCGAGTGGTTTAGAAACGGGGATGAAGCCGGATGATCGGATTGTCAGAGAGCCATGGGATCCGATTGGGCAATCGCTGCCTCTATGATTTTTCTATCATCGCTTGTGCGAAGCATCGCCGCCGTAATCGCCGCCTGATACCATGTAGAAATATAAAAGAGATGAAGAAATATAATGGAGAATACGTGTGGAGAAATAGTTCTCTCAGATATCATGTAATGTAATTAATGAATGGGGTTATAAGATATATATATAGGTTAATAGAAACCTAATAAGGAAAGAAATAAAAGAAAAGAGTTCTACCTAGGATAGGAATATTACATATATGATATCCTACTTATCCTACTATATAGTATTCTAATCTAAATGAAATTCTAATACATAGGATTATGAAGTGTAATTTTATGCTTTGGTTTTGTGTGTGGGGAGGGAGGGCGGGGGTAGTGGGTACCGTTCCTGTTCATACATAGTAATGCCAACATGTTAGCTACAGTTGGAGTCACTCATAGTGTGTAAAGTTGGAATGCACGACCAGGATGGCAAAATAATCAGTTCGCCTTGAATAAGGAAGAATCATTGCGCCGTTAGGTAATTGAGACAGGGATTTAAGATCATGGTCTCTTCTTCTAATCCAATTCTAATATTTTTATCTTCTAAAATTTAAATCGTATTTAAAAAATAAAAAAAAAAATTAATTAATTAATTTCTTTCCATTGTAGAGCTTGTTCTACAGAGAATGTAATCAATTGTGCATGTGTTGTCCAAAATATAATTGTAGCCCAAATTGGTAGAAGTCTGATCATCATTTTCACTTCCTCTACCTTTGTTACAGAAGAAATCCGCCATGGATTTGGAGACATGTTTGTTGCATGATCTTCTTTCATGATCACTGCAGCCTTGTCAAATCTGTAAATGCTCAAGGTGATATATGTTAGAAGATCATGAAAGTATGTGTTTACGTCTTTTTCTGTTAGCTGTAGCTCCTCGAGTTTTTGTTGGGTCTGCAACACTAGTGTCAGAAGGTGCCGGGCTGTGCCACGAGGCTCGAGGCGACCTGGAAAACAACAACACTATGCAATGGCTATCACTACAATCCCTCTTACCTATTTGATCTTTTCTATCAATCATGCCTCAAAAATTTACACATGTATGATTAAATTAGACTTTAACTTGCTATCAAAAATTCTATATTTTTAATGTCTGCTTGTTGTTTAGAAGTGTCGTGATCTGTTCATATTCCTTGGTTGTGAGCGTTTGCCTTCCTTTTGGTCGGTGTAGAAGCGGTAGTAGTGTTTGTGAAGCGTTTGTTTCGGTGGCTTCCGCGTCTTTTCCATGAAACTTGTGCCACGGAGGAAGCCGTGGATGAAATAGCATGTATCAATGATGTGGCCAATCATCACCGCAATAGGTGCCTTTGTTTTACGCCCGATTCGATCGAAAGCGGTTGACGGGTTGGACGAACCGGTCGATCGGTCCGACCGATTTTTGGTTGGCCGATTGTCGTAGAAATAGGATTATGAAGTGTAATTTTATGCTTTGTTTTGATGTTGTTTGTGTGTGTGTGTGGTGGGAAACCTGGGGGGTGGGGGTACCGTTCCTGTTCATACATAGTAATGCCAACATGTTAGCTACAGTTGGAGTCACTCATAGTGTGTAACATGTTGGAATGCACGACCAGGATGGCAAAATAATCAGTTCGCCTCGAATAAGGAAGAATCATTGCGCCGTTAGGTAATTGAGACAGGGACGAAGATCATGGTCTCTTCTTCGAATCTTCACCCTACCCAGATATTTTATCTCTAAAATTTAAATCATATTTAAAAATAAAAAATAAATAAATAATTAATTAAACAGATAGTAAAAAAAAAAATTAATCCCTGCCCAATCGGGACAAGGACGGTAAGAGCTGCCTCATTGCCGTTCCTCTGAACATGGCATTGGATTTATCATAAAAGAAAAAAATTTACCTTCAACTTATGAGTATGACTTGTGTAAGTTTTAAAGTTACTGTTGGAAGAAGCGTCATTAGTGTTTTAAATAGACATTGAAAATTAAAATTCTAACCACCTTCAACTAGGGGGTTTAATCTGGGATGGGGTAAAAGACACAAGTGGTACCTGAATTTTAACTGTGTTGTTTTTATAGGTATCTAAACTTTCAATTTTTCCTAGTCCATTCCTGAAGTTCCAAATGAATCTCGTGGGTGGCTCATACTCCCTTTTTTGAGTTGGAAACTGGTTTACATTTATCTGCTGCTGCTGCTGCCGCCCATTTGTGTAGGCATCATGTTTGAATTACTCGGAGGAAATTTAAATGTTGTTTGGATAGTAGCAAATTAAAATACCACGTAGATTTATAGATTTCTTATAAAGTTTAAAATCAGAATAAGATGAAAAATTCTGTATGTATAAATGTGAGTTTGAGAGGCTGTAGGTAGTGACCTATTGTTGGCCTAAGAGCATCTCTAATACAACCGTGGATTGCTTAAAAAATTGTGCTACAAGCAAAATAGATGGTGTTTAAAAATATTCCTCTCCAAATGCAAGCTAGCTAATGTGGCAGAGAAAAAAAATAGACATTGTCTAGACTCAAGCTCTATTACATATGCTAATTCAACAAAATTTAAATTTATTATGCAGATTTATATTTCCTTATATAGATTTATATGTAATTTTGTTTTTTACTTTTAAAATAAAAGATACCTAGATATCAATTTGTAGAATGCATTGGAGACTCAAGTTTGAACTTGAGTGTCTATTTATCAATGTTTTAAAAAGTAAAAAGCGTGGCTAGGTGTGGAGGTCGAGTTTCAAACTTTTCGTGCCGAGGTGTGGAGGCCGCGCCTCACGCTTAGGTGAGCTTTTAACAACACTGCTATTCATTAGATATCAATGTCATGTAAATTTGAAGTCTTTCAACAGTGGTTCACCTAGATACAATCTATAGAATACATTGGAGATGCTCTAATCCTATGAGTTTTGCTTCCAGATTTTTAACTTTCACCTGTTCACATTCTAGTTTATTTTTTGACGTGTTTTATCTTTGCTTTAAGGCACAGTACTGTTCTGTATCAAGAATATGTTCATTTACACTATCCTTTATCCTGATGCAGTGCCATCTTAGTCCAGTGACAAGGTATTTCTGGCAGATGCACTGGTAAATCATAAAAGAAGGAGGCTGTTTATCTTTTGGTTATTGAGCTCCTGGTCTTGTATCTGTTGAATGTATGAACTAGTTTGTTGGAAGAAATTGACGCTCTAATCTTCTTGCTTCACCGACTCAAAGATTATTGTACACCTATTGAACCACTAGATATGCCAACCTTAGGAGACATTTTTAGATTGTTTTGATGTTTTCTATAAATGATTCTTCGGTAATGTCTCTGAATATGTTTAAGGCCAGTTTTCTTGTATTTTATTTAACTTAGATGACAGTTATCATATCTTCTATTGGTATTCTATCTTCTTCTTGTGCTATAGCCATTTTTGAGATATGAGCACTGGTATTACGAGATGCTTAGCTCTCTAAACTTGTTATTGGGTTGTCTTAATATGAATATAAATTAGCTCTGCAGAATGTGAATGTTTAAATTGTTTCAAGTGCAGCATTTATACGGACCTCTGATGGGTTTTGTTTTGAGCTTAATTATCTGTTTTCTGTACTCGAGTTATCCAAACTTAATTGGTTGGAAGGCAAATATCCTAACCGTTGAACTACAAAAGATAGTTTCTGATGTAATTCAAAGATCAATAATTTTCTGTTTATGAGCACACAACATCCGGGGATTAAACGTATCATTGGCTCCAAGGAAAATACCCTATAGATAGTGCATGAGCAACACTACAAAACAAATTACTTATTTAAGTGCTTTCAGAAAACAAAAAAATTATTTATTACAGTAACTAGCTGTGTCTTTGATGCTATAAAACATTATACAATCAAACTTACTAAACGAAGCAAGAAGAGTGAAATTAAACTAGCACTTGTCTTGAGTAGGGGAACCCTTATCAGCAACAATTTCCGTCTGTAAATTCTTCTCAGCTGCATTTGATTTGTACCATGAAGCACAAAAAAGAAAAATCCAAAAATCAAGAAAACTTAATATGGCCAGAAGGCCATAAAAACAATCAAGTCTACCATTATTAATTGCGTCCCCAACCCACCCTTTTTTTCCTCCATATGTGGTCACTTTCTTGACAATGGATACCAAAAGGCTACTGAGAAAGAATCCAAAAGCAACTGTCGTCAGAAATATGCCAGTGCTCATTGTTTTCATCCCTTTTGGTGATTGAGTTATGAAGAAATCTAGTTGTCCAGTGTATATAAATGCTTCTCCAGAGCCCACAAGAATAAACTGTGGGATCAAAAGGAAGACACTTAAAGGTAGAGTTGGGGTGTTTCCACCGAATTTCATCGCTATTGATAGGCGCTTCTTCTCTGCAAGTGCTGCAACTGCCATGCCTAGTGTTGATAGGAACAGACCTATGCCTATTCTTTGTAGATTTGTGAAACCTGCATAAAAGTAACAATACTTGTCATGTTGAGTCGAGGTGCAGAACAGAAAAATTCGATCTAATATATCTTAATGGATTCGTTAAGATGTTGGTTAAACAATACGCGGAGCAACTGCTGACATAATAGTAAAAGAAAGACGTAGGTGTATGAATTGACTCAAAAGAAAAGAAAAAAAAAAAACGAAAAGAACTAGGAGAAATTAAAGTTACCTGGTACTCCTTTCCATTTTTTCCATATAGGAATGATCAGACGGTCATAAACTGCCAAAGTGATTAATATGGCTGATACAAAGAAGACAGTTAAGGAACCAGCCGGAATTTTGAAATTTCCAATGTTTCTTTCCATTGTAGAGGCTTGTTCTACAGAGAATGTAATCAATTGTGCATGTGTTGTCCAAAATATAATTGTTGTAGCCCAAATTGGTAGAAGTCTGATCATCATTTTCACTTCCTCTACCTTTGTTACAGAAGAAATCCGCCATGGATTTGGAGACATAATATTGTTTGTTGCATGATCTTCTTTCATGATCACTGCAGCCTTGTCCAAGAATCTGTAAATGCTCAAGGTGATATATGTTAGAAGATCATGAAAGTATGTGTTTACGTCTTTTTTCTGTTAGCTGTAGCTCCTCGAGTTTTTTGTTGGGTCTGCAACACTAGTGTCAGAAGGGGTGCCGGGCTGTGCCACGAGGAAAAGGCTCGAGGAGTTACGACCTACTGGAAAAAGACAACAACACTATGCAATGGCTATCACTACAATCCCTCTTACCTATTTGATAGGTTCTTTTTCTTCATATCAATCATGCGCGTGCGCGCACACAAATATTTACACATGTATGATTAAATTAGACTTTAACTTGCTATCAAAAAATTCTATATTTTTTAATGTCTGTGCAATGGGGATTGGGTTTGACATAATCAACTAATTTAGCCAGTATTCTTTCCAGGTGGGCTGTGCCAGGTTTGGCCGGACCGGTCTGGCAGAAGAATGCAGGCCGTGCCTCGCTGTCCACATCAGGCCACCTCAGAGGCAGACCGGATACTTTATACCTCTAGTTGTACAACTTACGTCGTACTCGTACATCGTAGTTAACTAGTGACCGTCAGCTAACTTTCCTAATTGGAGTTTCAAATTTCTATGACCGAGCATTGTGAAAGAATAAAGAAGAATGGAAGAAAGAATAGAGAAGAACAGAGAAAGAAAGAACAACCACTTTATTAAGCAAACGGTATTGTGAAAATACTGATACAATTGATTTATATAATAAGGTAAACTCAATCTATATTAAGTAAACCAATCAACTAATATATTCTAATATATTGGGACAATCTTATAATATATATGAGTATCTTCTAATATATATTCTAACGTCCCCACTCAAACTCACGTTGCTACAACAAAAAGCAGCGAGAGTTTGTCAAGCAAGAAACGAAAACGATGGACCAGATGTAATATTGTGAAAAAGTCAGCAAGCTATATCAGCAAGTAACCAAGGCAACCACAATAGGTAACCAAGGCCACCACACAATCTCAATAGTAGTAGACGACATAGCACGATACTCTGCTTGAGTAGAAGAACGGGAAACAACAATTTGCTTCTTACACTTTCAAGAGATAAGAGAATCACCCAAAAGTGGACAAAAAATTAGTATTATAGAAAGAAGGGAAAAGGAGAGAGAAGAAAGGAATAGGAAGGGGAAGATAGATTGTCCAGATTAACCAGAAACAAAACCAACCAATTTACAGGTTATTGGACCAGATTCCAAATCCAAATTAATGGATGCAAATACCAAAAGAGAGGAAGGGGGAGACAGATTGTCCAGATTAACCAGAAACAAAACCAACCAAATTCTAGGTTACTGGACCAGATTTCAAATCCAAATTAATGGATGCAAATACCAGAAAAGATGAAAGAGAAGACAAATTGTCCAAATTAACTGGAAACAAAACCAACCAAATTTCAAGTTACTGACCAGATTTCAAATCCAAATTAATGGATACAAATACCAGAAGAGATGAAAGGGGAGACAGATTGTCCAAATTAACCGAAAACATAACCAACCAAATTACAGGTTATTGGACCAGATTCCAAATCCAAATTAATGGATGCAAATACCAAAAAAGAGGAAGGGGAGACAGATTGTCCAGATTAACCAGAAACAAAACTAACTAAATTCCAAGTTACTAGACCAGATTTCAAATCCAAATTAATGGATGCAAATACCAAAAGAGATGAAGGGGGAGACAGATTGTCCAGATTAACCAAATTCTAGGATAGAACAACTGGACAAATTCCAAACTGATTTGGACATACTGGATGCAAAATCAACCAAATTTCATAATGAGAACAATCGAACAAATTTCAATCATCCCTTTTAGTTGCCATGATTAGCTCGAAAAGATGCACAATGCGAATGCGAGACCTTGCTTAAGCCGTGGGCACGCCTTACTGACTCGAGTAGCCAAAGTCTTTTTCTTAATGCAAAATCGAACCTTGCGTAAGCCGTGGGCACGCCATACTTACTCAGATTTTCAGACTTGGCCGGACGAGTGGCACAAGGCCACTCGCCGGAGAACGGAAGCGATTTTAAGTTTAAACCAAGTTGGATCAAACTTGCTCTGATACCATGTGAAAGAATAAAGAAGAATAGAAGAAAGAATAGAGAAGAACAGAGAAAGAAAGAACAACCACTTTATTAAGCAGACGGTATTGTGAAAATACTGATACAATTGATTTATATAATAAGGTAAACCCAATCTATATTAAGTAAACCAATCAACTAATATATTCTAATATATTGGGACAATCTTATAATATATATGAGAATCTTCTAATATATATTCTAACACAACGGATTTTTCTACAGAAAATGCCTTTCAACTCTGATTTTGGAGCATCATTGATGCCGAAAGGCATACTTGATAAAACACAACATATACATATAAGTTGATAGATATCGTAGAACAACGTGTGACTTACCTGAACTGATCTGTATGACGAATCCTTATACCCTCAGGAGCTGTTTCATACAACAAATCCTCATTTGTAGGGATTTGAACATCTCTCTTTCTAACAGCAGCCACTGAAACCTGTAAAATATGCAATACAGGACTTCCTGCACATTTCTTATATCTGTATTTTCTTGTTCCAGCCAGGAATATCAAAACTGCAATAAACATGGACACAGAACAAATCCCATAACCCAAACTCCGGTCCAATTCGTCTTGAATGTAAACGAGAACTGTAACAGCCACCAGGGTTCCCAGGCTAACAAAGAAAAAGAACCTCCCAAAAAAGAGATTCATTTTTGCCTTCTCCTTTTCGTTGTTTTCGTCGAATTGATCAGTTCCGAAACCTGATACACTTGATTTTAAGCCACCAGTTCCTACTGCTATAAGATATAGAGATGCATATAGAATTGCCATTTGAGATCCTGTTGCTTGCTTGCATAGGATGGGTGATTCTGCATGGCAAAGAGGTGGACGAAGCTGTGGAAGCTTTGTTGATATAGCTAACATGCTTGTACCCTGATTCACAAAAAAGTACAAAATAAATTAGTTTTGATACTGAGTTCTCTGTACAGGGAATTGTGTGCGATAGGAAGATTCCCCAACAACTGGAAGTGGCGCTAAAAGATAAATTAATGGAATAACAACTTAGATAGTTGTGACATATTTCGCGTATTCTATGTAGAACAAGTAAGAATAACACGACCATGGGCAGATTTTTTTTTGGGGGGGGGGGGAGGGGGGGGTGCAGGACCGGGGCCCGGAAAAATCGATTTTGTTAGTGTAAAAAAAAAATAGAGTAATAGCCTGGTCTCGAAGTACAATTTTTTTTTTTTTTTTTTTTTTCGATGTGATTCGCGCCCAAAAATTCTGGATCCACCCTTTAACAGGGACCCCTTGATGTTGCTAAAGAGCTAGCTGCATTTTAGATCATCTAGTAGATCTAACAATGTCCCGAACAACATGAAGAAAAAGACTTCACGTAGTCGTCCTTAAATTTATACTGAATTCGTCTCATACGTAATAAGTGGAAAATGCTTACAAGGGTCTGGACAAATGCGAAAATTGCAATTGTTCTGTATCTGCCCAAATAAGAGTCTGCAAGAAATCCCCCAAGCAAACACAGAAGAAAAGAGGTTCCCATGAAATCTGTTACAATATTAGCAGAAGTAGCACTTGGGAGATGCATTGTTCCAATTAAATATGTCACAAGGTTTACTGCTATTCCCATTGTTGATAGCCTTTCACAGAATTCTATTCCTGAAAAATAAAATAAAAAAGTAGAAAAAGAAAACGAAAACTTATTACGAACAAACAGTTCAGACTCAAAGTAAAACTTATGAACAAATTCATATATATATGAAACAGAAAAGAGAGAAAAAAAAAATTCTAGGGTCGATTCAGAACCTAAGATGAGAGCAGCAGGTATCCAGCCACCAGTTTTGGACTTGTCAGCAGGGAATCCTTTGTGGTCTATTGCACTTGCTGCAGAAGAAACTATATTTTCCTCCTGTTTACAAAAGATGCAGATGCAAAAAAACATCTGATTAAATAATTCATTGTTAATTATTATATTGTTATTATGAAAAGTCTTTGCTTTTATTTTTTTGAAAAGAAAGGTAATTTGAAGGCTAAAGATTGATATACCATGTCTCAGAAATTCAGGAAGAGAGCTCTGAGAAAAGATATATTTATATTTGTGTGTAAAGTTAGGGAACAATGAAATTCTGTGCGTCTCCTCAACTTCACTGGTTAGTTGTTCTTGGAGCTCTTCTTATATAGGCAAAATACTTTCCATATATATGAGAGCATCTAAGCTCTTTAAATATAAAATGCTCTTTAAGCTTGCGTTTGGTAAGGATTAAAAACCCATTTTGATTTTTTTCAGCTGTAATTTTTGACTTTTCAACCTATTTTTAACATGAAAAGTCAACAATTTCAACTCCAATAAACCAATTTTGATTTTTAAACTGTTTATAATATCTATCAAACGCAAAATAGTCAATTAAGTTCTGCTTAGGAGGGGGTGGGGGTGGGGTGGGGGTGGGGGTTCATGGTCTCCTAAAAACAAAAAATAATAAAGTCCAAACCCAACAATAAATGAACTAAACAAATAAAATCCAACAAAAACTCAACAAAATTGATTCATCTAAGATCACTTCTTTTTAATTCACGTTTATGTCTTCAGCCTTTGACACAAAAAAATTGATTACAATTTCATCTTCATCTTTTTTCACTTAAGCTGAAGATTTTTTTCTTCTTGCTATGGTAGAACATTAATTCCACAAAACAAATTCTAATTCGAGTTCAAGTCGTGATTCTTTTGTTGTCGGCTGATTCTCAAATTGGAAGAAGAAACATAGTCTCAGAAAACATATTGGAAAATTTAGGTAGTGTTTTCTTTGCGTTTGAGTTTTGTATTTTGAGTTTTGAATTCATTTTGTATTTTGTGTTTTGAGTGTTTGTTTTGAGATTTTTGAAAATGCGTTCTTTTTAGTGTTTTCGAAAATTGTTACCGAAAACAGAAAACTCGAAAACGCGTTTACTTGAATTTTTTGAGAATTTTGGACTTGGAATTAAAAACAATTTAAACTTGAAATTAAAAACAATTAAACTTAGAATTAAAATTATGTAAACACAATTAAAAATGTTTATTTATGGAATTAAAAACATTTAAAAATAATTAAAAATGTTTAAAAAGAATTAAAAATGTTTAATTATGGAATTAAAAATATTTAAAAATATTTAAACACAATTAAAAATATTTAATTATAGAATTAAAAATATTTAAAAACAATTAAAAATATTTAATTATAGAATGAGTAAAAACAATTAAAAATATTTAAAAACATTTAAAAATATTTAATTATAGAATTAAAAACAATTAAAAACATTTAAAAACAATTAAAAATATTTAAACACAATTAAAAATATTTAAAAACAATTAAAAATATTTAATTATAGAATTAAAAACAATTAAAAACATTTAATTATGGAATGAAACATTTAAAAATATTTAAACACAATAAAAAACATTTAAAAAGAATTAAAAATATTTAATTATAGAATTAAAAACAATTCAAAATATTTAAAAAGAATTCAAAAACTTGTACATGAGCTGGGAATTGAATCTGTGACCTTTTGTTTCAAAACTCTAGTTCTGGCCAGTTGGACAAGCAGCCACCGTATGTCAAAAAAACTGCGGGACATGGTTAAATAATCTCTTATTTTCCCCAGGGAAAAAAAAAAGAAAAAAAAGCGTTCGGCATGATTTGAAACGTTGACCAAAACGGCCAAAACGCGCGTTTTGGCCGTTTTGGCCAGCACCCCATTTTGTTCACAAAATGGCCAAAACAATAAAAAGGTCGTTTTCCATTTTCTTTGTATTTTTTTTTGTGTTTTCAAAAATGCCTTTTCAAAAATGGTAAAAAAAACACGTTTTGACTATTTTCAAAAACACAAAATAGAAAATGGGTTGAAAACACCAAAGAGAATAGGGCCTTAGTAGTGCACACAACCTAGTTCGGATTAAGTTAGAATCATTCAATAACCAAGAAGAAAGTATTGAGACTAATCATTTCAACTAATCAGAACAAACACGAAGTGAGTGTTGAATACGTCTAACTGCATCAATCGATTGTGCTCAATATCTTCTTGTAAGTTTTTTAAAGATTATGACTTATAAAAAAACATTAGATTCTCATAAAAATTGGCTCAATAATTGTGGTTTGAGAAGAAGAAAAAAAAGTTTTAGGGGCGCTGCCCTTGAACCCCCAAGAGGACTTCCTCTTCCCGACCCACCTCTGTTTGAGTACCCCAAATGTAAAATGTTTGGCTTCGCCACTGCTCCAACGACTCTTCAATTTAACATCTTTATTTAGAGAGTGGGTTTGGCTCTTCACAAGTTTGGAGAGTCAAGCCCACTTTCAATCATTAAATGCATTGAAACAATTTCAATTTTCAATTTTCAATACTTGATTTATTGACTTTAATTAAATAGAATATACAAATTGGGAGAGAAGCATATGAAAAAAAGAGAAGAAAATATATTAAATATTTATTGGAAGAAGTAAAATAAAGAGCATAGAGATAAAGATGTTGTTGGAATGTTTAAAAAAATGCTCTTTAAAATGCTAAAGATGCTCTTTAAATATGTATAAGCTATTGTAGATATTCTAAGTATGTTTAGTATGTAGTTTGCACTACCAAAATATCTAGGGGCGGAATGAATTTTTGGAGGGAAATTACTACTTAAAAAAAAATTTACACTTTAAAACTGGGCCGCTACTGATTTTTTTTTTCCACTTCAAAAATTGATTTTTGGGTAATTAGTACAAAACGTCCCTACCTATTGAAGTAATTGTGCAAAACGTATCTACCTTCTAAATTTTGGCCTTTTCCGGGCAGATTAAATTTTTTTTTTTTTCCAATTATGTATATGTGGTTTGTTTCAATTTTTTTTTTTTTAATTTGTGGTTCAATTAATGTACTGTTTGTTTGCACAGGTAGCTTCTACTTCAAGCAAAGGAAATACCGTCACACAATCCAACATAAATCATGCTAGTGAAAACTTAATCCAGGCACGTGAGGAAGCCCATTACCACATGTTCAACTATTCGCAGGATGCTCAATATCAACCATATCTCCCCGGTTATGGAGATAACTTGGTGCCAAGTTATGGGTCGAGTCATCCCTTCATGTCAATGAATCATCTAGTTCAACAACCCGAAGAACAAATGTCGAGGAATTTGTTAGCAAATCCAACTTTCCACTTACCTCAAAATCATTACGATAGATAGTTTTTATGTCTAGTATTTCTAAAAAGACCATTTTGACTTTCGTTCAAGGAAATATATGCTTTTATGTTGTAAATGTATAAAAATCAAACATGGATTGGTCAAACATTTCTGAAATTTGAGATTTACAAACAAACAATTCAAGGAAATATATGCTTTTATGTTGTAAATGTATGAAAATCAAACATAGATTGGTCAAACATTTCTGAAATTTGAGATTTACAAACAAACAAATAGTTCGATTGATGGATTACAACAAAATGTAGACATAAACCCAAACACTACTTCTTCAATTACAATATATTTGAATCTAACTATCTAACTCCTTCCCCTTTCCTTGGCCCTTGCGGATTGTGAGATTAAGCGAAATCTCGACATCTTTTTCCTTCGACATACTTGCTAACAGTTTGAACATGCTGCTTAATTCTTCATTTATCTCTTTGCCCACAGATTTGTCCAATCCAACGCTACTAGATTGCCCCTCAACAAACCCCCCACTCGGTTTACCGTTATCCCATTTGAAATATGTGCATTCTTCCTCACTGCAGCAGAAAAAAAGCCTCCCTTTGGTCTTTAACACATTCACTACTTGCATCCATTTAACATATCCCTTCCCACATCGTGGGCATCGTCGTTTTTGCTTGCAATCCTCTAACAAGTGACCCGACTTTCTACAACCGTAGCATATTCCTTCATTGCTCCCTGACATGACAATAGCTACACCATAACGCAAATAGATTAATCACGATCTTTCTCAAATCATCAATCAATTATATAAACGTGGAATATACGTGGATTAAACAATGCCTCAATTCCTTGCAGAAATTGAATAAAAATCAATAAACGTGGAATAATCAATAAACAATCTCATTCATATTTTAATTTATGCGTTTCTAATTCCAGTTCCA
Source organism: Forsythia suspensa (assembly GCA_023638005.1). Lineage (NCBI taxonomy): Eukaryota > Viridiplantae > Streptophyta > Magnoliopsida > Lamiales > Oleaceae > Forsythia > Forsythia suspensa. The sequence continues at coordinate 27,094,041 of CM042674.1, read as the reverse complement.
ATGCCTCAATTCCCTTGCAAATAAACTCTTTGACAATGTCAATACAATCAATAAACGTGGATTATAAATCCTTCACAATACAATTGTCACAATGAAGAAGTATTGAAAGTTAACCAAGAAAAATCAAGGTTACTACAGATTAATAGGAAGATAGCATTAGAGCTTCATATTTCTTGCATCCTACAATTTAATAGCAACTTGTAAGGTTATGTTCTCTTTCTTATCTTACCATCTTATGCATATTCCATATTTCATGCATCCTACCATTTGATTGCTTGAATGTGATATTATAATTCAATGGCCAGGATTTTCATGCCATTTACCATATAGTAGCATATTAACATAAATACCTATTGCTAGACACAAAGAGTCCCCCTTCCCTTTACACATTACATATTGAAATACACACAAAGGCATACATATTAGAACAACGAACACACACGTACGCGCGGGCACGGTGATGTCAACCTTCAAGACTAATATCTCATACAATTTATTGTTTCCAAAATGTTGACATGAAAAGTTTCATTCTCAGACTCCTTTAACATTCCCGTGTTTGGTTACACTTAAAAACCATGGGAATACATAAATCATTTCGTTGCTAAGTTTGATTATTCCCATTCCCATGGTTCATGCTACATCAGCCCTACTACTTCTATTTGTAATTTTATTAAACTGCTTTCTTTAGTAACTTTAGGAGTTATTTAAACGGCAAGTAGTTTCATGATTTACTTTCCCAAAATTTCCAAAATATTCTGGTGTCAACTTGATGCTACATAAAATCTATAAATCTGGGAAACAAAATAATGAGAAGTATATTGAACATAAATTAGGGGGATTTACCTTCACGCGGAATGGTTGCGACCGGCGAGTGGAGAGCGGAAACGAGGACGGCTGGAAATGGACCTGCCTTTGCCGAAAATGCGACTTCGCCAAACCCAAACCCAACTCAAAAATGGACGGCTGGCACGCGATGGACTTTCACCAAACCCAACTCAAAAATGCATCTCTTCCTTTTTCACTCCCTCGTAATGTAGCATCAAGTTGACACCATACTGACCAAAAAAAAAAAAAAAGTAACAGAAATCAGATCAAGAATCATCAGAACTTGGGTTTCTTTCTTTATTTAGTACCTTTTCAAGATTTCCATTGATCATCACAAAGCAAGTAGAAAATTGAACTGGGCACAACACAAATCTGATATAAGAGCAAGTTTTGGAAAAATTACCTGGGTGGGACGCAAAAAAAATTCAAGGGTTACAATGGTCGGAAATGCCTTCGCCGGAAGTGGAGAAAGGAAAAAAATGGCTTTGCTGTGGTTGAAAATGGAAAACAAAAGTGAATGAAACCCACATCTTTCATTTGTTATTTGGTGAATTTGAGGGGGCAAATTGGTCATTACCCACGTGCGGTAAACCATGCTGTACACCCAGCATTTTTCTTATTCTATTATTATGTGAATTTGACTTAAAACTATAAAGAAATAAATACATTCATAAAAACTATAAAATATTGGGGAAAAAGCAGCTTAAAAAGTTGGGAATCTGCACTCACTCAAAAGTCAAAAACAACTCGTATTAATGCTTTTTCTATCCGACTAAAAGATGCCATTCAAAACTAGTCATTTTTTTAATACTTATAATCAATCCAATCATTCACTTTGCATCAGATATGACATTTTTTATTTATTTCAATATTTGACTAAAACAATGTTATTTAGCATCAGTTCTTTCGGGAGGTCGGCCATGAGATTTTAGGTGTCAATTTATAATAGTGATCTTTTCATTTAATTAAAAAATATATTAAAATAAATAAATTATATTTTAATTTTATTGTGAAAATATGACATTTAAATATTTGTTTATTTTTAGACATTTATTAATCGACTTCTTTTTTGTAAATCTTTTTAAAATAACTTACAACAAAAACAAAAAACTCTATTAAAATCACTTGAATAAACCAGCCATGGCCTATCACGTTTCTTATCATTTGATAAATAACGAGTGTAAAAATTTTAAGAGAAACATCTAGACAAATTATCTTTAAGACCATTTTCTAGTGAAAGATATCTTGTATGACCATTTATCACTATATTTTATGTCAAGATTATCCCAAGTTCTTGGATAATAGATATTGATAGCAATAGACTTATTATAAATTAAATCATCTCCATCTTCACTAATATTATTTTTCTTAAGAAATTCACCATCAACATCTTCATTTTTATCAACGGATTTTTATTTTTATAAAAACAACACCTTAACCACACAAGAACATCTAACGAAATTATATCTTTATTAGTGAAAAGTGTGTAAAGCGCATTATGAAATGTAGACCATTGATTCAAAAGTCACAATCTTTCATGAAAATCGTATATTTTGAAACAAAAGGTACGAGATTCTTGAGAAAAATGTATAAGATTGAAATATTGTAACTACTACAAGAAGAGACATAACCCTTAGAGCATCTCCAATGCTATATTCTATTTTAAATATCTAGTTGATATGGTGATAAGGTGGAGGGAACAAAACTCATGTGTTAGTATTTATCACGAACGCATGAAGTTTTCTCTGCTACGGAAAGAAAAAAGCATGCTATCACGCTGTGTCTTCAATTTCATCTCTTCCAAAATTTGATTTTCAATCATCTTCTTCAATAGACCATCACCAAAATCTATTCATCTTCTCAATATATCCCCCTCAATCGATCATCTCCCTCCGCCGTTCATCTCCAAAATATGTTCACCGCTTTATATTATTATCATGATAGAGCCTACGATCGGATTCCACCGCAAAAGAAGCAGTATACTAATTGTACAAGGGTGTTCAACATGCCGTCTAGTTTTAGACATTATGTTTGACAGCGTTTCATCTATTTTTTCATTATATTGTGTTTATCTCTCATTTATTTTCTTTCTTTTTCCTCCTTCCACTATCTCTCTCCTCATTTATTTTCTCTCACGTGTCATATAGATTTTTTAGAAAGTGTCTAGCATTGGAGATACTCTTAGACCGAAAAATCTTTTAAATAAAAGACCAACTGTTGCCTTTTAAATTTAATGTTATTACAAATTTAAATTCATGAGTTTTTCCAACATTCTCATAAATGGACTCTCCATTAATGCAAAGTCCAATGAAAAAAAAAAAAAAAAGCATTTTATGAAGTGAAATTTTATCCTTCGGTTGTGGGTACCATTCTGAAATGGGGTCATTTTATCCATTATTGTCTTGCATAGGATTATGAAGTGTAATTTTATGCTTTGGTCGTGTGTGTGTGTGTGGGGGGGGGGGGGGGGGTACCGTTCCTGTTCATATATAGTAATACCAACATGTTAGCTACAGTCGGAGTCACTCATAGTGTGTAAAGTTGGAATGCATGACCAGGATGGCAAAATAATCAATTCCGTTCCGTTCCGCTCCGCTTTGCCGCGCCTCGAATAAGGAAGAATCATTGCGCCGTTAGGTAATTGAGACAGGGACGAGGATCATGATCTCTTCCTCGAATTCTTCGAATCCACCCCTAATATTTTTATCTTTTAAAATTTAAATCGTATTTAAAAAATAAAAAATAAAAAATTAAGTAAAAAAAAAGTTAATCCCTGCCCCGATCCCAAAAATCCCAGACGGGACAAGGACGGTTGCCTCATTGCCGTTCCTCTGAACATGGCATTGGATTTATCATAAAAGAAAAAAAATTACCTTCAACTTATGAGTATGACTTGTGTAAGTTTTAAAGTTACTGTTGGAAGAAGCGTCATTAGTGTTTTAAATAGACATTGAAAATTAAAATTCTATCCACCTTCAACTATGGGGTTTAATCTGGGATGGGGTAAAAGACACAAATGGTACCTGAACTTTTAACTGTGTTGTTTTTATAGGTATCTAAACATTCAATTTTTCCTAATCCATTCCTGAAGTTCCAAATATATTTCTATTGTAGGAATTTGGTTTATTAGTTTTTAATATTGAATCCTACATCGAAAGTTTAGTAAAGAAGCCCCTCAGCTATTGTATTAGACACAATTAAAAAAAATGAATACTGAACATCTTTAATAAACAAAGAACAGTCTTGGATATTATTTTCTTTTTAGTTGATTTTGGTTTAGGAAGGTCTTTCCTTCAAGATCTCCTAATTATGGGTAATTTTATTATTATTCTAAAGTTTGTAATATTACTCTTTTGAAGTTTGTGATTTGTGTTGCCAAGAGACTCGGTGAGTTTCACCGAACCTCGTAAATCCCCGTGTTATCTTTTTTCATTATTTCTTTTGCATTAGGTATTTTTCTGCTTTATTATTATTCCAACAATAATATTTGACGTGGGTTTTTTCAACAAGTGTTATCAAAGCAGAGAGTTCGGCTTAGGAGTTATTTTCTATTGGGGATAATAGTGTTGGAAGATGGCAGAAGGTTCCTCGTCTACGACGGTAAAGACCAATACAGAATTGAGGTGGAGAAATTTGATGGTACCAATTTTTCTCTGTTTCTTTTAAAAGATTAAATATATCCCTTTATGAAGAAAATATTTGCGAGCAAGATGTAGAAAGCTCTAGAGGAAAAATTTATGAAAGGAGCATTGAAAATTGACTCCATTTGAAGAAAAAAAACTCTTTCACTTCCAGTATGAACCATGTAACACCATCAACAAACATATCACTTCTTGTAATCAGTTGTTAGTTAATTTGTTGAATTTGTATGAAATCTTCGAAGTTGAGGATAAAGCTTTGTTATTGCTTAGTTATCTTCCAGATGAAAATGAACATCTCACCCACTACTTTGATTTATGGGAAAGACAAAAAAACTTGATAATGTATGCAATGCATTGTACAACTTCGAAATTAGAAAGAAAGATCAAAAAGTTCATGGAGATACAACGACAGAGGTTTATGTAGCAATGGGTCGATCTAAATGTAGAAAATCATGGAAATGAGCAAATTTCACGATAAAGGAAAACCTCTTAAAGATGAATGTGCCTTTTGTTGTGAGAAAGGGAATTGGAAGAAAGATTGGCCCAAATTGCGAAATAAAGAAAAGGTTGGTGTTACTTCTGATGCTTGTCTAGCCAAGTGTGAAAGTAACAAATCAGAATTTGCACTGACTGGTCTACCATAAAATTCCTAGTATGATGAATGGATATTGGATTTGGGTTGCACTTATCACATGTGTCCTAACATAGAATGGTTCTTAAACTTTGAAGAACTAAATAGTGGAGTTGTTTACATGGAGAATGACACCACATGTACTAATTGAGATAAGTTCAATCCGTTTGAATAATGGAGATAGCACGACCAGACTTATGACAGATGTTCAATATTTATCGAATTTGAAGTAGAACTTTATATCATACGGAGCCTTTTCCATGTGATCGCATGGGATAGAATTCTTAGGGTTCTATTAGACTCACTTGTCGTGATGAAATGCACAAGAAAGAACAACTTGTACTATTTTCAAGATAGTACAATTATTGGATCAACGGCCGGCTATAGTTTCTAAAGAGTGTGCATGTCATGACATCACCAAGCTATGACATATAAAACTGGGATATGTAGGTGAGAAAGCTTTGCCTTATTGGTAAAGCAGGACTTATTGAAAGGTGCAAAAGCCAGTAAGTTAGAATTTTGCTAACATTGTGTTCTTGAAAAGCAAACAAGAGGCACCGCAGTCCTCGTATTGAATGCATTTTAGATTATATTCACTCAGATGTTTGAGGACTGTTTAGAACAGCTTCGCTAAGAGGTATGCACTACTTTGTAACCTTCATTGATGACTTCTTTAGAATGCTTTGTGTGTACGTTATGAAAACTAAACATCAAGTGTTACATATCTTTCTCCATTAGGAAAAAAATTATTGAAACTTAGACAAACAGAAAAATAGAAAGGTCAGAATTGACAACCAGGAGCGGCTAATTTTTTGGGGTATATCAATTTGAGGGAATTGTGCAAGACTTCACAGTTAGAAGCACAAAAGAACAAAATGAGATGGCAGGATGCATGAATTGAACTTTTCTTGAATTCAACAGTTGAGTCTCAAATTCGAGAGTCTATATGAACCGTCAATTTTCATGATTAACTGTCGATTTTGACAAGCAAGTCTGAAAATGTCAAATTCTAAGATTTCTTAAAGTTGATGTGCACAACTCATGAGTACAAAACAACGCATACATGATAATATATTTCATATCAATTTACAGCATTAGATGAGTTATAAATATTTCATTACTATTTTTTTTTTAAATTTACAAAACAAAAGAAAGTTGACGAGAACTCAACGCAAAAAAATAATCCACCAACTTGGATGTTTAACCACCTTAAATTGAATCACCGTAGCATTGGATTGGGGTGGTTACATGTTTGTCTATTGTGTCTAACATTACCACATCTACTGCACTTTCGAGTTCTAATTGGGACTTTACTTCTTGATCAACGTCGCCGAGTTGGAGGTCGTATGGGAAGACGATGTACATTTGGCAGCAACGCTTGAACTACACTAACTTTTAGTCGAATTATCCAATTCGCTTTGTTATCGACAAGAAATATGGCTTCGATCTACGACCCTTTCCAAAAGTTGGTTCTATAGAAGGGAGACCATAACTCATAACAAGTAATTCACACCCAACCCTAATTGCACGCATGCACGCACGCAAACCCGATCTTTATATGAGGCCCCAAGAGGCGGTTGCCTTAAACCCCAAATATTTGGGCATCTTAGTAAAAAGTAATATGTTATGCCCAAGCTGCCCAAACCCACATCTAATTTAAAAACCTACCCAATTAAAAACTCACCCAATTAAAACCCACCCCTAAAACTCCAAATCCCATCTTTGAAGACTGAAGCAACGAAATTTATAGAATTGATGCAATAAAAAATTCTAAAGTCAATAAAAAAACACGCACGCAGAGAAATTAAAAGGAGAAAGAAAAAGGATTGTTTGACAAGAAAAATTTGGGCTTTCTTCTTCAACTCTTGTATTCCACCATTGATTGTTTGGTGATGTATTTCTCTCTTTTATTGGCTTAATACTTTTGAGATTCTATTTATTGTGTTAGATGATGTTTATTGTAGTAAGCCAATAATGTGTTGTTGATATAGTATGTTCGATTACTTCTTGATTTATGGCATAAATCTAGAGAAGAAACATTATAATATTTATTTGGTGATAGTGAATTTTTGTCAGTTTGCCCCGTCAATTTTTCTTTTATCTTAAAGGGCTTTACAACGTTAAAGAATAAATTTGGTGTTGTTTAGCTTGATTCATTATTCCGATATTTATATTGTTTGTATTGAAATATTGGTTGAGTTGATAATTTTCATTTTAAATGCACGGTAAAAGGGGAAAAGTACATTGTTGCATTGTACACCTATTATTTTTCCTAACAACTATTTGTCATTAAAGCTTTCAAGCACTTATCTCGGTGGCACAAATATCGTTTGAGGACAGCGATTCTAAATTGTATTCAAACCATTTTCTGTTGATATCTCTTGTTTTGTTCTTCATCCTCCTATTTTTATCACCAGTTCTTGGGCATTGACATGGCCAAATTGTCCAATGAATTCTCTCTTGTCACAGCTGGACAATTTTAATTGCCGGTGGACATCCCCGGCTTTGCTTTCAGTAGTGCTGTAAAGGCTGCTAAAGTCATCCGCAGGGAGCTCCGAAAAATCATCAGGCAATAGAAACTCTATTTTTCAGAAACTAATCGCAATATATTGTCTCACATACTCATTGCAACTGAAAATGTTGGCTAGTTTATAAGTGAGAATGAGATTGCATGCATATATAGTGTTAGGTCTTCTGATTGCCAGCCACGATTCATCCACTTCTTTGATCATAAATCTTGTCTAGTATCTAGCGGATAATCCTCATGTACACTCCCAAGTTTTAAGAGGTGTGTGTGTGTATGTATGTATATGTGTATATATATATATATATATATATATATATATATATATATATATAAATCTTTCAATTACTTAAATCTTTCAATTAAAAATTTAATTTCTTGCATCTCACGATGATATGATGTTAATTACATATTAATATCAATTGTTATGAACTACTATATAAAATAAATTTTAAGATTTAAGTTGCTCTTCTATTGCATATGTATGTTTATAACATATAACATTAAATTTGGCTTACAGAACACAGTGAAATGGCTAAGTTAAAAGGACCTGAAAAATTGTTGACATAAGAAGATACAAGTAGAATGAAGTATAAAAGAAACGTCAGTGAATGAAGTGATGACCTATTCAAGGAATTTTTAAGGAGGCAATACATGATATCACTTATGCATAACTACAAAATTCCTAAGGGATGGAAGGCATGAATGTTTCTCCCCTTATGCATGTTTACTTAAATTTCAATATGAACGTACATATGTTATACACATACAGTGATTTGTTGAAGCTATATATTGGTCGGTGAATTCGACTCATAAAGATCCCAAATATTTTCCGAATCCAGAAAAATTTGATCCCACTAGATTTGAAGGTAATGAGTATGCGTGTACCATTTACTTTTAAGTTAATTATTTTGCCAAACATAATTTTCAAAGTTATGGGCGTGTGCCATTTACTTTTACCCCATTTGGAGGAGGTCCAAGATTGTGCCCTCTTAATGAATTTGCTCGACAACTGGTACTAATTTTCGTGCACAAATTGGCAACAAAATACAGCTGGAAGAAACTTATTCCAAACGAAAAGATCAAATTTGATCATGGCCAAGCTGTTCCTATTAATGGCCTGCCCATCAAGATTCAACCATTGAGAACAACAGAGATCAAGCATTAGAAAGAAAGCCAAAGGTGTCTTATTTCTAGTGCACTACAAGAAAATTGGTCTTTCTCAACTAGGGATGGCAACGAGAGTCAAGCCAGCTTGGCCCATGCCAACAAGGGCCGATCGAGTTCGGCCCTTATAAGGCCGAGCCGAGCCAAGGTTCTGCTCGGCTCATATAATATTTTTTTGGACTTTAAAATGCAATATTTTTCTGGTCGACGAGCCTTTATACAGGCCGGTTCGTAATTTTCAACCTTGATTTCAAATTGCGGCTCGGCCCAGGCCCACAGACGGCTCGGTCCAATTGTCACCCCAATTCCCAACGCATCAAAGTTGTCGATAAAAATAATGAATTCATCAGAAAAAAAATTTCCCGACAATTTGAGCTTCGTTGTCAGGTCGTCGCCATAGCCTTGTTGCAAAAGACTTTTTCCAACATTTCTAGCGACAATGTCAATTCGTCGGAAGATATACCTTTTCCTGACGAAATCTGTTTCATCACGAGAACAACGTTCTTCCGACCATGCATTGCGTCGATAAAAATAACGAACTCGTTGGTACATATGCGATAAAATTGACAACATTTGCCAGTAAAAAGTCTTGGTGATGAATTGTTTTTGTCGAAAGATTTTGTCTATAGATCCCTTGCTATGTTGGAAAAAGTTTGTATAAATTTTATTTATTTTGTCTTGTTTTTTTTTATGACATCCTTTTGCTGGTAAATGTACGTTATACTTATAAAGAACTCAGTTCATCGAGAGATACATGATTTGACTGACAAATAATTTTGTTGGAAGAAGTTATCTATGACAATGAATCTTCATTTGTCAAGAGAGAGACGATTTAGTAACGCGTTTGTTTGTCGGTAAATGTAAGACGTCATAAGTATAAGTTGTTTCTTGTGACAAATACTAAGTTGATTGGGAAAAAGGCTATATGATGATACGATTATTCGTAGGTAAAAGCTAAAACATCGTCGACAAAAGTAACCTCTTGCGACAAATATATTTTTTTGTCAAAAAATATTTATTTGTTCAATGACCAATCTATTTTTAATATTTTTTGTTTACTATTGTTTTACTTAATTAGATAGCATAATTAATATAAAAAAATAGGTGTCCATCAATATTAATATAAACATATAGTTAAATACATAATATTGTCAAATCATAGAAATTTTTATTACTCTACTTATATTTCAATATGCGAATCCCATATTTATCAAGTACGGGCTTAGATTGATGTCTTGTCGTGTGTATACATTTTAAGGCACCGACCCAAATTTATTTGGAGCAAGGCTTCATATGCTGTTATTTGCTTACATTTCAATACACTAACCTTGAATTTATTGAAGGGAAATTTTCACAAATAAACCATCTTATGTTATTATTTATAAAAAAATTGTAACATGTTTTTTATTCTAAAAATACTGAGTTTCATCTAATTTTTAATTAATTATTTAATTGATTAAATATTGTAACAAAATCCTTAATTATCTTATTTACTATTTTGATTAAGATTTTATATATAACTAATTAAGATATTCTCTCTCATCAATCTAATCTTTTTCCTGTTTCTCTCTCTTTCATCATTTACAAACCTGATCATTTCAACATCTATCCAACATTACAATAAACTGCAACTCGTATCGGTCAACTGCAAAGCATCTTCTTCATGCAAAATCATGTCCAATGATAACATCTCCATATTTATAATCGAAAAAGATTTTTGTAACATCGTTTGCAACAGATTAATAATAGAGAGAACAAAATAGATTTTTGTAACATTATTTGCAACAGATTAATAACAAAGACAATGAAACAGATTTTTGTAACATCGCCTGCAATAGATTAGTAACAGAGACAATGCAAACTAATTTTGTAATAATGTTTGCAACAGATTAGGAACAGAAACAATGTAAATTGATTTTGTAACAATTTTTGCAACAGATTAGCAAGCACCTATTCGCCGGCGATTTCCTTCAATATGTGCATCCAAATGACTTTATGTTTGGAATGTAATGTAGACTTCTTCACATAGTCAGGCGACTCCTTCTTTGCCGCCGACCGAGTCATTCTGTGAGTAGGCAAATCCATGTTGGGTATCTTTGTCCAACGGCTAAAATTTCTACAAATTGGGGATTAGGCTTTCACGTAGTGATGGAACCCTAGAGATTAGAGAGATAAGATTATACTGTTGGTGGCAATGTCGGCGATATGGATGTACTGAAGAGGGATAGAGAAGATGAACATGATATTTTCTCTCTCCCACGATTTTTTCTTCCTCTCTCTCCGCGAAATTAATGGAGATGTATATTGTGTTTCCTTTTGTAAATATTATATTATATAAATATATAGAATAATATATAAATAATACCCAGTATTTTTAGAATAAAAACATTAGAAAAGTAAATTTAACAATATATTGTATATACATAGTAATGGATGTAATTTCTTCTTTATTAAAAATACTAACAATTCAATAATAAGTCGTCAATATATACAACAAAATAAGTCGAAAATGCAACAACAATCCTCCAATAATTTCATATAAACATAAACTATTATTAATAGCAATTAACAAATAAGTGAAAAAGAATAACTAATTAGGGGCAGGTGAGACTTTTTATTAATAGTTTGGCGACGCCCGAACTGCACTGCACCACCATGCCAACATATCTCCGATCACTCCTCTGCCAACAGATGTTACACACACACTAGGGCGACCGTTAGGCACCAAGATCTCCGGAGAAAAGGGTCCGGCGATCGTTGGCACTCCGACGATCAAGTCAACTGCCGTATATATATGGAGATACACGGGCGGGAACAAAAAGGGTGTGGGAGAGATAAGCAGGCAGAGATTTGAGCAGAGTTTAGGGTGGAATTCTTAAGCATAAAAAGTGCGTCATCAAATATGAGTACCCAAATATGCGTACCTTAGAATGACTGAAATATGATATTTATAGGGGGGAATCCTAATTGATTCAGGGAAGCAATCAATTAGAATTCTGTTGGAATTCTCTTTTCTTATCAGATAAGGTAGGTTCCAATCTCGTCGTGATCTTCCGAGATTGCATCCCAATCTTTCTCAATCTCTAAGATTGTGTTGCTGATTTTATTAGATTGGGATATGGTTTCCTTTTGACAATCAAATACAATCTTCCCTGAGATATCCTTTTAGCTGTGCGGACCATAATAAATCTGAAGCCCCATGAGGCTCTCTCGATCGGCCATGAATGTCGAGGCCCTTCATGGTCCTCGCAATACTCTGAGTCAGGAATGCTAAGATGTTCGATGGGCCTTTGCCGCGTCTCTGAAACCTTTATGAATCTGGAAGTCCCTCGCTAGGCCTATAAGGCCTTAGCGAGGCCTGAATTAGGCCTAGATGAGACCTTTACTAGGCCTTTGTTGGCGTTGAGGCCTTACCAAAATCGGGTGGTAACAATAGTCCCCCAAGTCCAAGCCTATTATTTATATCAAGCGTCGGACTTTAAGAGGAAGCATTAAATGAAGATGAAGGCCTTTAGAAAGAGAGCCTCTAATTGAATCCGTGGGATCACCTCTCTCATTATACTCCTCAATAGGAGGCATTTCAAACCCTGCGGAGAGTTCTCTATCCTTCAACTATTTGGAGAATGGGAGATCATCATCGTCGTCATCAAGGTCGCACAACCGTTCTGGTCTTTCATCCGCAGTCCTGGAGTCCCTTCTCTTCTCTCAGTGGTCATCGCTGGGCTCGCTACGCCAGCTACTCAACGATCGAGGTCGAGCCACAAACGACCCGGACTCCAACCTGTTGAATACGCTGGCAGAGGCGACCAGCTTCCCCACTCCCGAGGTACGAGGTTTCTCCTAGTTCTGGGATTTTCCCATTGAGGATTGGCGAATCATCTTTAGACCGACGGCATTCGACAGAGCCGGGCCTCGAAGGGCTTCGCCCGAGCGGCTACGCTCGAGTCCATGTTGAAGAGATTGATTCTCCAACAGTTCAAGCGCCACCTTCATCCGGACGTTGTCCAACTTCGGGCGTCTCTGTCGTTGTCTTCTTCCCTTGCAGTGGGTTACATTCTGAAAGTCCTGAACGCTTTTCTACCGCAAGTCAGTATGATGGGACTTTACTTCCTCTTCCACGGAGTTTTCTATTGCCATGCTCTTTCGGTAGAAAAACACGTTTTACCACAAGTTGTTGGTCGTGTAAGGTTTTCGTTTCCCACGACGGCGCCCAATCTGACGTCTGAACTGCACCATCCACGTGCCAGCGGATCTCCGATCACTTCTCTGCCCAACGTATGTTACCCGCACACTAGGGCGACCGTTAGGCACCAAGATCTTTGAAGAAAAGGGTCCGTGATCGTTGGCACTCCGACGATCAAGTCAATTGCCGGTATATGAGAGATACACGGGGCGGGAACAAAAAGGGGTGTGGGAGAGACAAGCAAAGCGTAGATTTGAGCGAGTTTAGGGTGGGATTCTTAAGCATAAAAGTGCGTCATCAAATATGAGTACCCAAATATGCGTACCTTTAGAATGACCGAAATATGATATTTATAGGGGAGAATCCTAATTGATTCGGGAAGCAATCAATTAGAATTACGTTGGAATTCTCTTTCCTTATCGGATAAGGTAGGTTCCAATCTCGCCGTGATCTTTCGAGATTGCATCCCAATCTTTCTCAATCTCTAAGATTGTGTTGCTGATTTTATTAGATTGGGATATGGTTTCCTTTTGACAATCAAATACAATCTTCCCTGAGATATCTTTTTAGATGTGCGGACCATAATAAATACAAAGCCCAGCGAGGCTCTCTGGATCGGCCATGAATGTCGAGGCCCATGAATACTCTAAGTCAGGAATGCTAAGATGTTCGATGGGCCTTCGCCGGGTCTCTGAAACCTTTATGAATCTGGAAGTCCCTCATTGGGCCTATAAGGCTTTAGCGAGGCTGAATTAGGCCTAGATGAGACCTTTATTGGGCCTTTCTTTGGCGAGAGGCCTTACCAAAATCGGGTGGTAACAATAGTCCCCAAGTCCAAGCCTATTATTTATATCAGCGTGGGACTTTAAGATGAAGCATTAAATGAAGACGAAGGCCTTTAGAAAGTGAGCCTCTAATTGAATCCGTGGGATCACCTCTCTCATTATACTCCTCAATAGGAGGCATTTCAAACCCTGGGGAGAGTTCTCTATCCTTCAACTATTTGGAGAATGGGAGATCATCATCGTCGTCATCAAGGTCGCACAACCGTTCTGGTCTTTCATCTGCAGTCCTGGAGTCCCTTCTCTTCTTTCAGTGGTCATCGCTGGGCTCGCTACGCCAGCTACTCAACGATCGAGGTCGAGCCACAAACGACCCGGACTCCAACCTGTTGAATACGCTGGCAGAGGCGACCGACTTCCCCACTCCGAGGCACGAGATTTCTCCCGGTTCAGGATTTTCCCCATTGAGGATTGGCGAATCATCTTGAGACCGAGCGGCATTCGGCGGCCAGGAGCCTCGAAGGGCCGCCCGCACGGCTACGCTCGAATCCATGTTGAAGAGATTGATTCTCCAACAGTTCAAGCGCCACCTTCATCCGGGCGTTGTCCAACTTTGGGCGTCTCGCATCGTTGTCTTCTTCCTTGCGGTGGGTTACATTCGAAAAGTCCCGAACGCTTTTACGCATGAAGTCGGGTATGATGGGACTTTACTTCCTCTTCCACGGAGTTTTCTATTGCCATGCTCTTTCGGGTAGAAAAACACGTTTTTACCACAAGTTGTTGGTCGTGTAAGGTTTTTCGTTTCCCACAGACGGCGCCAATCTGTTGACGTCTGAACCTGCACCAGTCCACGTGCCAACAGATCTCCAGTCACTCCTCTGCCAGCTCGTATGTTACCTGCACACTAGGACGACCGTTAGGCACCAAGATCTCCAGAGAAAAAGGGTCCGGCGATCGTTGGCACTCCGACGATCAAGTCAACTGCCGGTATATGGGAGATACACGCGGGAAACAAAAAAAGTGTGGGAGAGACAAGCGGTGCAGAGATTTGAAAGCGAGTTTAGGGTGGGATTCTTTAGCATAAAAAGTGCGTCATCAAATATGAGTACCCAAATATGCGTACCTTAGAATGACTGAAATATGATATTTATAGGGGGAGAATCCTAATTGATTCAGGGAAGCAATCAATTAGAATTCTGTTGGAATTCTCTTTCCTTATCAGATAAGGTAGGTTCTAATCTCGCCGTGATCTTCCGAGATTGCATCCCAATCTTTCTCAATCTCTAAGATTGTGTTGCTGATTTTATTAGATTGGGATATGGTTTCCTTTTGACAATCAAATACAATCTTCCCTGAGATATCTTTTTAGCTGTGCGGACCATAATAAATACGAAGCCCGGCGAGGCTCTCTGGATCGGCCATGAATGTCGAGGCCCTTCATGGTCCTCGCAATACTCGAGTCGGGAATGCTAAGATGTTCGATGGGCCTTGTGCGGTCTCTCTGAAACCTTTATGAATCTGGAAGTCCCTCGCTGGGCCTATAAGGCCTTAGCGAGGCCTGAATTAGGCCTAGATGAGATATTTATTGGGCCTTTGCTGGCGTTGAGGCCTTACCAAAATCGAATGGTAACAATAGCATTTCGGATAGTTGCTTATTAATAGCAAATTCTGGATAGCAATTTGGATCCACTTTGATGTTGGGTTTTGAATAGTAGACCCGAATAGTTTTGGAAGTCTAATTTAAAATAAAATTCTTGATCACTTCAATTTCCTAATGTTGTGTTTAAAATTAGTAATATATTGCTTATACGTGTGAGATCCGACCGTAGAGTATAGTGATGATTTAAAGAACGTGGATTTTTTATTTTCAACACATGAATTTTGCAAAAGAGAACACAGAATAGAGGATATGAGATTTGAAATGATGGATTGTTAATTTAAGGAAGACAGACGTGTACTCTTTTTTTGTGAGGATTGATGAAAATTTCTCTTACGGTCAGTGATTAATTTTTTGTTATTATTATTAAAAATATAACAACTTTTTCATTGCTATTTGAAAAGTAATTTTTTTTTGTGGGAATTCTTGCCATGGCCATTCCCAACAAATCTTTTTGTCATTGGTAGAAGTATGTTTTCTGATGAAGACAATCCTTGAGAAATAAATTATCGGTCGTCGGAAAAAGTTGTATGCTCCGTGTGTATTTTTTCCAACGATATAAGGGAGTTTTGTTGTATCGACGAAATTTTGATACATCGGGAAATAATTTGTGACTAAAAGTAATTTTTTTGTAGTGGTGGTTGAAAATGAGCTGGCTGCTTTTGAAAGAGTGGGAAACTTTGGTAGTTCTCACAACCTTATAAGATTATACTATATCCTCTATATTCGAAATATGCCTCTCTAGGAGCATTACGATCTGCAGCTCAAATGGTCCCTTATGAAGTCTCTATTGGTCTTATTCTTATTGTGCGCCTTGTGAGCGCGTTTGGATCCGCGAAGGCAATCGCTCGGATGTTCCCCTAACCCAACCCGGGAACGGACCGGAGGGAACCGCAGCATGGGGAATGTCCGCGTCTCGTCGCAAGGCTCATTTTGAGTTGTGGGTCATAGGGCGGGCAGCTTTATCTGATCAAGGGCCGGGGCACAAGGGTCCTGGTACTATCCAGGTGCGAAGAACCCCGGAGGTGACTGCAATCATGTCAGTCATAAATAATCTTTCTCGTGTATTACATCATCATCTAGTGTTGAAGATAAGAACATGAGTATATATATATTTCTAGTTACCTGTTTTGCTCTCTATGACTCTCTTTATTTTCCTTATTTGGCCACATATATTTCAAGGGTCGATAAGGTGGAAAGTTATCGATACGAAGGAAAAGAAGATGACATTAATTATTCAATACAAAAGTTAGCTAGAACACTAAGAAGATAAAACAAAATGATGATTCAAATTTAATTTGAGTACCTAATTCATTGTTGTAGAGCGAATTTTTTTGAGTAAAGTGGGATATTTAGCAGCAATTAATGTGTAGTGCAGCCTTATTGTCACAATAAAGATGCACTGGCTGAGGGAAATGGACTCCAAACATTTTTATCGCTATTGCATTTTTATTCTTAGGCAAAGGTGTAAGAGTCCATGTTTGAAAACGTTTTGGCTCTAAAATAGAAGAAATTGATGCTAAAAAGAACGGCGAGAAGGAATATATATTCAGTTGGTGAGATTAGGAGATGACAAATTGCATGTGGCCAACTAGCAATGATAATCACTAAGACAAGACGGAGGATGGGACTCACGATGTAACTAATTTTAGTAATATTTAGGGGCTCGTAAGGTTGCTAAATTTAAAAATTTGACGCAGAAAACTCATATTTTTTAAATACTTAGACATGCTCGATATTATGTCATATTAATTTCATTTACAGCTCTAAAATATAGATGAATTTAAAAAAGTTCAACTCATGATATTTAAATACTTTTATGAAATAATACAATCTCGATCGTAAATAATTCAAGATCTGAAATAATACAATCTCCCACATGATATATAAACCTGATGTTGGCCTATGGTCCTATATACCTAAAAGGAGAGAACACCTCAAACGAGAATCTAGAAAAAAGAATCGAAATTGATCAATAAATTTCTCGAAACTAACGATAAACAAAAGTGAAACGTGAATCATGAATCAACTAGGTTCTTTCAAAAACTTTCTTATGAGGAATCTCATTACTATGATTATTATTTTTACACAGAAAAATTATATTTACAGTCCTCATTTTATACTTAAATTGATAATGGATCAAAGCTTCACATTCCGATAGGAAATCTTGTGGAGCTATTCAATTTCCACCTAAAACCCATCTAAAAACCATCTAAAGAGCTCCCAATGCCAGCTATATAACTGCAAAGTTTTTAAGACATCTCACTATTTTAGAAATAAATTGGTAAATTTTGTAAGAAATTGCTGGAATCCAATGTTTACCATAAATTTTTTTCTCTTTTCTCTTCAAAAAAAAAAAAAAATTTATTAACTAACAATTGTCAAATTTTGTTATTTGAAATAACTTTTTTTTTTTTTTTTTGGAACAAATTGTGATTTAATCTAATCCTTCATCTAGATTTAATCCTACCATTTTTGGACTAACCAGGAATCCATAATTTAGTGTCAAAATTAGTAACTTCTTTTACTTCTAAGTTATAAATAAGAAAAAATTAACTTATCTAAAATTGTTTTGAAAGAAAAAACTTTAAAGCTTAGTCAAACATGTTTTGTCTTATAGCTTGTTTGCCTAATTTAAATTTTAATTTAAGTTGATCAAATTAATCAAACATACATTTTATCTATATATTTTGAAAGATCCACAACTTATAAACACTTAAGAAATAATATCAGTACTGCCAAACATGCATATAATATCTTTATGTGAACTACAACGAGTAAAAATTACTTAAAAACTAGGAAATTTACACAAACAATATGAGTATATTTCTATTTCCTATCCAAATTTATGATTTTCATTGTTTCGGTCTAAACTCATAAATCTAATATCGGTTTCATTATAGTTCACAATTAATTCAAAAATTGATCAGATTTTTCAAGGCATTAAGAACAATAAACGAAAACAAAAGCATCAGAAGTATACTTTATTATTAAAATCCCCAAAGTAGAAAATTAAAATATTAAAAATAGGCTATAATCCTGAGTAGAGTTTGGGCAAAAAAAAAAAATTCTTTTATTTCATTAAATTGGTCTAAATAAATATTTAACTCACTCCAAAAGTCCAAGTCGAGCTCAATTCTAAATTTTTGTCCACCTTAAAATTTAATTCTAGTTTTACCCCCAATCACCATCGAACTCTTTTTTTTTTCTTATTAAATACAAAACATATTAATTTTCTAACCATATTTTAAGTTTAAATTAATATTGTCAAAATTGGATTGGATCATCCTGTTTAGTTGAAAAAAATGGAAAATCAGTCTAAAAATTGGTTCGATTATACATAAAAAATAGAAAAATAAAAACAGTTTAAAATAAACCAAGAACCGGGCGATCACCTCAAAAGTTTGTTTCTCTTTTATTTTCCCCCATCAATAATTAGACCTTAATTCGACACTTTGTGTGTTTGGCAAAGTTTTTTTAAAGTTTAAAAGCACTTTTGGAAGGTAAAAGTGCTTTTCATTAATATTTTAAATGTTTGATTAAAGTCAACAAGTACTTATGGACCATAAAAAAAACAATATTTTAAAACTGTTTTAGAGAAGTTCAAATTTGAAGATTTTTTTAAAAACTTTAAATTTAGCTGTTATGAGAAGTTGAATCTACATTTAGTAGTGCAACTTAAATATTTTCAAATATATTCAAATTTTCCTTTCTATAAAAGGAAAAAAAAAACTCTAAATTCTAATATTATCAATTAATTTGGGAGGGTTTATGATATATTTTAATCATTTTTTTTGTTATTAGGGTTATTTCATTTAACAAATATATATCATACATATTAAAATATTTTTATAATTATACTATCGAATAACTATTTAATGTTGATAGTATTTTTCAAATTAACAATCAAACTGTCGATAATTTTTTACTAAAAATTCTTCTAAAACATGCTATACTGACAAAAATTCTACTCACAACAGTTGTGTCAAACATATACTTAATCTTTTACTTCTTCTTTTTTTTTTTTCACTCTGAGCAAGCCATTTTTTTAAAAAGTGGTTTTTCTATAATCACGATTGTATGGATTTTTTTTTACTGCGAAAAGTAAAAAGTACTTAAATATCGTCTTCAATTTCTCTTCTCGACAAAATCATCTCCTTCAAATTTGCTGAATGCTTCAATCCATCTTTATGATTAGATCGTCTCTCCTCCACCGATCATCTCCAAAATCTGCTCACCTCTTAAATTCATCTTCCTCCACTAATCATTTCCAAAATTTGTTCACAGCTTCAAACCATCGTCATAATAGAACCTACAGTCGAATCTCACATCAAGGAAGCGATATACTAGTATTAATTATTAAACATAATCACCGACCGTAGAGAGGTTTACTCCACTACAAGTACAAAAAAAATACTCATTTGTACATCACTACGTCTTCATTCTCTCAAATCAAAACTCATATCTCTCTCAATTTCTCAATTTCTCCATACTCTTCTCCATATTCATCAAAATCAAACTCCCCTCAAACAAAACTCAATCTCTTTCATTCTTCTCAACTCTTCAATCCATTAAAATCATCTTCGATCGGATTCCACCGCAAAGAAAATCAGTATACTAGTTTAGGTTAGAGGTGTCAAGACAGGCAGGCTAGCCGAACCCCCATCGGCCCACCCGTCTCGACCTGGAACCGTAGGCCGGCCTATGAACCGGGCAGGTTGTTCGCGGGCCGAGGAGACCAAACCGCGGGCCGTTCATGGGCCGAAGAGCCGTGAACCAGGCCGGGCGGGTTGTTTATAGTCCGGTAGTTCGAAAAAAAACAAATGGCAAAGAACCGTTTAAAGTGAAAAATGTGACAGATGCGTGATATTTTAGTCTTTAAATATATATAAAAAAAATAGAAATTGGATTAAAAAATTAACAAATGTAAATTTATCATTGTTATTTAGTAATTTAACACATTTTTTGCTATATATGTAAACATTCTTTTTTTGAATTACAATAAGTAACTAAATTTTTTTAGTAATTTAAAAAAAAATTAATTTTTTATTCATACGGTCGAATCGGATCGAACTGTGGCCCACATGGGCTCGACCTGGATGGACCGACGGGTGGGCCGGACAAAAACAAGAAGCGAAAGGAAGCGAAAACAAGAATTAATGGGTTGACCCAGCCTGCATGGGCTTCTTGTTTTTGTCCAGAGATTAATGGGTTGACCCGGCCCGCAACCCGCTGTGGTGTAGACTTTTTTCTAATGCGGGCCGTCACCGAACTTTATCGGATGCGGGCCGACCCGGCCCGCTTGACCCGAGTACTCTAGTAGTCTAGTGCAGGTGATTAGTTAGTTTTACAGCCCGCGGGCCGGGGCTCCGGGAACCAAACCAAAGCATTCGTATTTCTTACAAGTGGCTGGTCCTAGCCGTGGCCGCGTCAGTAATTTTCTGCACTTTTTGTTGTTCTTTCAGATTCATAATTAATGGCGCTTTATAATTTCCCTCAACTATATTTCTTCTCATTTCAGTTCAATCCCATTAATCTCTGGACAAAAACAAGAAGCAAAAGGAAGCGAAAACATAAACAAATATGAAAAAATTTGTTTCTTTATCTCAAAGATTCTCTTATCGACCATCTAGAATTAGTATCGACACTCTTCGCTTTTACTGCGATCTCCCCCATTCTTCTCTCCCCAGGCGTCCTGGTAAGTATATATACACACATATACATGTGTGTGTGCGTGGGTGTGTTTATTTGTTGATAATTGGATGTGGTTCTTTATCAAATTTGTTTAATTTTTGGTGTAATAGGTGTTTTTGTGATTCTGTTTGCTTGATGCAATAATACTTTGTGATTCTGTTTTAGTTCCAGTGATTTGATGCTTGAATGATTAAACCGTGTTGGCATTCTTCAATTTTTAATACTTGTTTGGCTAGCTGAAAAGGTTTATTTGTAAGTAAACTACTATACCGCTTATCGGTGGAATTCGACTGTAGAAAAATAAATAGAGATTGATAGGAGGAACAAGATTAAAGTTGAGGTTGAGAAGAAAAGATTTGGAGAAAAATGGTGGAGAGAGAGAGAGAGAGAGAGAGATTGGGAAGGAGAAAATTGAGGAAAATGAAAAAAAAATTTGGTGAGGGTGTAGAAAGACATATAGTGGATTTTTAGGCTAACATAGGAGAAACTCCTTGCGATCATGATAAGTAGTTTTTAAAATAAACGAGTTTTGTATTGGTCAATGTTAGAAATAAATAAATTACTTTTTTTGACAGCACGACGAGTTAATTTGTAAAATAAGTAACTCTTTTACTTAATAGCGAGGAAAATATAACTTTTTAGAAGCAAAAAATTGCAAGTAATAATTTTGCCAAATAAAAATGATTTAAAAGATAACAATTTTACATTACCTTACCTACCTAATATCGGACGGATTTGTAAATTTAAAGGGTAAATTATACTCATGGATCCCTAATTCGTCTTCATTCAATTTTAATAGTATGTATTATCTCCAATATTTCAAATTGACACAGATGGTCTCTTTGACAATTCTGTCATCTAAACTAAAACAGAAAAGAAGAAAAATGAAATTGAAAATGTACAAATACACCCTCAACCTCTTATATTTAAATGTTCTTCATTTATAAAAGAGAGAAAACTAGCAATTCTTGATAGTCTTGGCCTACGAAGGCAGCAATTTTTTTTTTTAAATTTTGTTTCATTAATATTTTGTAAAAAATTATCGCTATTTTTCCACGGGTGTAAATGTTTTGGAAAAGAAACACTTGTAACTCTTGATGCTTTAATGGTATGATCAAAATATGTTTGTCTTTATTAAGCCATTGGCCAACTTTTTTTTATGAATAATTACACTTTAAATCATCAATTTATTTTCTTTAATTTAAAGTAAAACTCATAATATTTGAAAGGTAAATAATTGCAATGATACGGTCTACATTTTGTTCTTATTGTATTTCAATTGAGACCGCATTGTTTGTTTGTTGCACCATGTTTTAATTGCATTGAAGGTCTTCAACTTTTGCTCATTGTCGCACTTATGTTCTCAAATTTTTTTTCCGTCGTATTCTTATATTCAACCTTCCATTAATTAGCATATATTGTTCCTAATGATAGTTTCCATCTAAAAATCCGTTAGGAGGACGTAAAAAAAACTTATTTGTCCTTCATAGTTTTAAGTAAGCAAAAAAAGAAAAAAGAAAATACAAAAGTTCGACAAAATATTTGCCCCCATTTCAAAGCACGCTAGCAAAATATTTGGACAAAGATCGTCATCAATGACAAAATATGCTAATTAATGGAAAGTTGAAGACATTAATGCTACCAAAAAAAAAGTTGAGAATATAAGTGCGATATTGAGCAAAGATTAGAACCTTCAATGCAATTAAAATGTGGCACAATACATAAAAGTTATGGTGTCAATATAACTACTCTTTCTATTTTCCGCACTTAATCTTGTATGAAAATTTGAAAAAAAAAAAAAAAGAGAAAAGTGGTATTTTTTAATAAGATCGTTTATATCGCTTTTCATGTCGAAAAGTAATCCTTGACATCTGTCATGTGCAAGCAGTATATCAAATATTTATTTTCATATGAGTAGAAAATGTGAAATGTTTTGAAATTTTTTATATTCGAGCAAATCATATCACGGGGCCACATGTCTTTTTATACTAGTCTTGGCCTATGAATTAAACTATTTTCTTTTTAAATATTTTGTTTAATGGGACAAAAAAAAAAAAAAACTATTATTACTTAGGGACCCCAACAGCAATTTTTCTATTTTCTTTTTCTTTTTTGCTGTTTTAGTAGATGACACAATTGTTAGAAAGGAACATCTACTGAAAGATTAGGGACGATACCATTAAAATTGAATGGGGACGAAGTAGAGACAGAGTGGAAAAGTTGGGGACCCAGAGTGCAATTTGTCCTAAATTTAACTTAGCTTAATCTCAAAGCTAAGAAACTTGCTTTAATCCGAGAACCACGTAGTATTCTCTTCTCTTTATTATTCAAGGACAAAAAACTTTGCGTACATCAAGAAGGATAGAATTCTTGAGGCAAAAATAGTGTGACCAAGAACTGGTGTAACTCAAAAAGACAATAGCTTTTGACCCTCCATTTGCAGGGAGTATATTTCAGGTGTCATATAACTATCTATCCTTTTGTTGATGTTGATTTCAATTGAAGTCATTGTGAATTATAAACATGGCAGGTTTTGAATTGCTTTTATTTCGATTCTAGATTTATATTTACGGTTCTTGAACACTTAGATAAATATTATAGTTAGTTCTTTCAAGCAATATTTGATATAATACACTTATCTTTGTGGGGATTGAAATCTCTATAACTCCTTGCCCTGACTAATGTTAATAGTAGCTAAATTTGACTAAAGCCCAATAGTTTACTCATGTTCATTTAACATTTTCAAACTATTGGAAAATGCATGCATGACTAAAATAGACCAAAGTAATCACTCTTAAGCAAGTTGGAGAGCGTTCATACTAGGAGTTGCCTTTTCAAGTTAGAGTGCTATATTTTAAGTAATGAAATTTGATGATCCCATGTCAACTAATATATGGTTCCTGAGGTGTCTTGCTCAACTTATTTTCTTTAAGGTTTTGGAAAGATACTTCTAGAATGTATTAGAGATATATTTGATGAATAAAAGAGTATGATTAGGCACATGACTAGATTTTTCAATTATTCTACTTAAAGATGTGATTGAACTTTATTTTGGAGATATACTAATAATTTAACTTCTTTTCAATCTTTCCTTCCTTCACTTTGCATTGTGCATCATTAACTGTTGGAATCAAGAGAAGGCAGCAAACACACATACAATAATGACTTTTATTAAACATATAAGGAACAATTAAACCCCAAATTTTATGACTAAAATCTGAAATTCAGCAAGTTGCTCAAAAACCCAAGTGGTCTTTTGACCAATTCCAACTACGGGTATCTTGTTGCAACTATGGCCGACTTTTCCTAGATCTATAAAGGAAGATTTCTGTGGGATTTTTGAGTACCACAATCTGTCGAACAAAGTGCACTTAGGAGTGGCTGAAATTCTCCTTAAGTAGAGAGAGTGGGCGGCCCTCCTCTCTAGCATACGGTTAAGATTCTTTTCTACTCCCTTTCATGATGTCCTGCATGTTGAAATCTCCATCCAAACATGGTTTAATTCCTATTTCAAATGGGAATATATAAACCCAAGAAATTAGAATAATTTCAATAATCCAATTAAGAGTATGTTATTCCCAGTTAAGATATCCATGATTTGATTGTATTTAAATCAATTACCTAATAATCACGGCATCAAAGACCTAAATTCACCAATAGGAAATGACAAGTAATTGACCACTACTAAGTACTAACTTGGTTGGGAATCCTAAAACCCACAAATATTTTTTTAGCTACAATAGGACTTCATGAATATAAGCAAACTAATTGCGATTCATGAAATTCATGTTTACCATATAATATTTCTACCATGGAATTATGACTACACTATAGGATTCTAGGAAAATTATATCGAAAATATAATTATTTTATCATGTCCTTAACTTGATATAAACATAGACAACATGCGTAGAATGCATACAAAGAATAATGAATCTCATTCAAAATTCAGTTTATTACATACACGAATGTCTAAAGCACCACAAAGAATAAGTTAAAGAAAAGGTGAAAATTGTCAAAAGTAAGTCAAAATTACTGTATGAATGGCTGAATGGTTAGCCTTGTGATTTCTCTTTATTATATAAACTGTACAAAAGAATTCTATACATAAAAAGAACTACATATCTGCTAATAGTATCCCTATACAATTTGTCAAAATATTAAGCTAATTATTCGGAAGAGTAAATCAAGGAACCAAATATGGAAACAAATCTTAGCAAATCTGTCTATTGATAACCCTCCTCAAATTGATGCGGGTTGATTAACAAGCATCAATTTGCTACTTAGGAAGCAATGTCGATGACGAGTGAGAGCTTTGGTGAAGATATCAGCAATTTGTAGTTCAGTTGAAATGTGTGAAAGATTGATAACACGAGCTTCAAAGGCTTCACGGATAGAGTGACAGTCGACTTCAATATGCTTTGTGCGCTCATGATAGACATGATTGGCCGTGATCTGAATAGCACTTGTATTATCGGCGTGTAAAGGTGTAGGATCGGTCTTATAGAAGTCTAACTCGAAGAAGCAAACCTCGAAGCCAAATAATTTCTAACAAGCGAGAGACATCGCTCGGTACTCAGATTACAGAGATGACTTAGAAACTCGCTTCGCTCTTACTCTTCCGGAGATTAATGCATCACCTAAGAACACGCACCAACCAGTGATGGAGCGACATGTATCAGCAAAACCAGCTCAATCAGCATCACTATAAGCAACAAGACGAGAAGAATTTCCTGAAGAGAAGAATAAGCTACGGGCAGAAGTGCCCTGAACATAGCGCATGATCCTACGGACATCAGCCAAATGAAGATGACGAGGAGTCTGAAGAAATCGGGCGACTTCTCAGACAAAGAAAAGAAATATCTGGTCTAGTGATGGTGAGATAGACAAGGCTATCCACCAATTTCTGATATAAACTGGTATCAACAAGTAAGTCACCCTCTTCTTTGCGAAGCTTGACATTTAATTCCATGGGAGTATCGATAGAGATAGCTTCATGCAGTCTAGCTGTAGCCACCAAATCACTAGCATACTTATGCTGATTGAGTAAAATACCAAAGGGACTACGATGCACCTCAAGACCAAGAAAATACATGAGAGACCCAAGATCTTTCATATGAAAGGATTTTGAGAGATGGGTCTTGAGCTGGACAAGTAAAGCAGAATCAGAACCAGTGATCACAATATCATCAACATAGACCAAAAGGACAACAATACCCATGTCTGATTTTCGAAGAAACAATGAAGTGTCATACTTGCTCTGTTTGAAGGAAAATTGTAATAAAGTGGTTCGAAATTTATCAAACCAGGCCCGCGGAGCTTGTTTGAGACCATAAAGAGAGCGACAAAGTTTCCACACATTGGAAGTCGGAGAGGAAAACAATCTCGGGAGAGGCTTCATATAAATACACTCTTTAAGATCTTCGTGAAGGAAAGTATTCTTAACGTCCATCTGATGTAGTGCCCAATCATTGGAAGCAGCAAGAGCTAGGATCGTACGAACAGTGGTCATCTTAGCCACAGGAGCAAAGGTCTCTTCATAATTGACACCATATTCCTGATTGTTCCTAAAAACAACAAGTCGAGCTTTATAACGATCCAAACTTCCATCAAACCTTGACCGAGTAAACCCATTTGCAACCTAGAGGAACTATAGTGGAAGGACAAGGCTCAATGTCTCAGGTGTGATTCGCCTCCAAAGCGGCAATTTCTTCCTGCATAGCTTGTCGCCAACAGTCATGCTTGACAGCATGTGAGTAGCATGTGAGAATATCAAATTTGGACAATGTAGCAGTAAGAGCTGAAATAGAATTTCCAGAAGAAAACCCATACCTATCGGGTGGTATAGACACTCGAGAAGAGCGACGTGCAAAGCGCTCCTGAGGTGCCAGAATCGATCGATTCGGTGCATGGTAGGATCAGATATCGGGTGAGCCACCGGAAGAGACCATGGGCGGGATCGTCTCGTATACACCATACCTGGTTTAAAGCGAGAACCGACTTGATGAAGATCAAGAACTGCTGCTCAAAGAAGGGGAGGACCACAGTAGAAGAAGAGGGCACAGATGACATAGGAAAAAAATGTTGATTTTCAAAGAAAATAACATTTCTAGAAATACGTGTACGATGTAATGTAGGATCATAGCAAACAAATCCCTTTTGATACATATTATATTCTAAGAATACACATCTAACAGATTGAGTAGATAATTTATGTCGCTCATGAGGAGGTAAATGAACAAAACATACACAACCAAAGATACGAAGATTATCGTAACTAGGTTGCTTAGCAAACAAGCGAAAATATTAGCAGTCTTCAGAACTTTAACCCAGAACACGGATGGAACAGAAGATTCTAACAAGAGAGTACGTACCACATCAAGAAGATGACGATTTTTGCGTTCGGCTACTCCATTTTGTTGGGGAGTAGCAGAACATGAACGTTGATGAATAATACCGTTACAAGCCAAGAATGCTTGAAACTCAATAGACAAATATTCACCACCAGAATTTGTGTGTAATGTCTTAATATTCGCATAAAATTGATTTTCAATATATGTTAAAAACTCAGTGAAAGTACGAAAAACCTCAGATTTAGAGCGAAGAAAATAAATCCAAGTGAATAATGCTGAAATTAGCATTTGTTGCACCATTTCAGGGGTGCAGTAAGTTGCTGCACGAGGTGCAAGATCAAATGAAACATTTGAAGAAGAGCCATGTACTACAGAAAGCGGAACAGTAATCGAAGTCTGAAATGCTTGGGCCTGACGATTCTGAGGACGGATACGACATTCTTTGATAATATGACCCTTTTTCTTGCAATAAGAACAACATTTTTTAGGACAATTGACAGCAATATGCCCATATTCTTTGCAGCAGTAACACTGCAGATTTTTAGAAGTCATAGGTTATCCACGTCCATGGGCAGCATAAGCCATAGTTGCCATTCTGGAACTGCCATGAGATTGCTCCAGAATAGCCTGAGTACTAAGACGTTGTTCTTCGCGAAGTAACTCACCAAAACAAATATCAAGAGAAGGAATAGGAGATCTGTTCAGTAGATAAGAGCGAACCGATTCATATTCTGGACGTAATTTCATAAGCCGATCCGTGGCTGGCTAGTCGTGAAGATTCTCGAATAGTCAAAAAAGCGCACACACGAACACGCATGTCTTTGTAACCAAATTAGTATATTCATGCCAAAGAGTCAAAAATGTCGAGTAATAGTCTTGGATGGAAATACTACCATGTTGAAACATGGCAATCGCATGTTCCAACTGAAAGTGACGAGCATCATTATCTTGATGATAAACTTTCTTCAAGTAATTCCACATAGAGCGAGCGGAGCGATGAGCCCTCAAGTTGGTGATAATATGTGGCTCCACCGAACCAAGAAGCCAAGATATGATTCGAGCATCAAGCACATCCCAAGAAGGAGAAGACACGACATCTTTGGATTTGTCAATATTGGATGTTGGTGCAACATACGTGCCATCAATATGGCCCCAAAGGTCTTTTCTCTTGAGAAAAAATTCAAACTGAAAAGCCCAAGTAGAGTAATTTTTGCCAATAAACTTGACACACACTGGTGCCAAATAAATGGAACCTGAGACAAAGTAAAAAATATCCAAAAAGAAACCGAGAAAGGGCCTTAAACAGAGGTTGCCGAAGGACACCACTCGAGGAGATGAACAGAATGCCCTAAAAATGCCGAGAAGCTGCCGACAAAGATTACCTTTGAAACGGAATGCCAAAAATACTGGTCAGCTGACGTCAAGATGTCTTTGCCGAGACTCGAAAGATGCTTGACACACCTAAACCGAAAAGGAAAATGATTCACGCCGGCGACAACGAAACCGAGAGAAGAAAAAATTTCAACCTTGCTCTGATACCATGTCAAAAGTAAGTCAAAAATACTGTATGAATGGCTGAATGGTTAGTCTTGTGATTTCTCTCTATTATATAAACTGTACAAAAGAATTCTATACATGGAAAGAACTACATATCTGCTAATAGTATCCTTATACAATCTGTAAAATATTAAGCTAATTATTCGGAAGAGTAAATCAAGGAACCAAATATGGAAACAAATATGGACAGCTTTAGAGTAAATCAAGAAACCAAATATGAAAACAAATCTTAGCAAATCTATCTATTGACAAAAACATATGATTTTTAATTCTGTAGAAATTATAAAATCCTAAGACCCATCTTTTGCCATTGACTTCAACTTGGGTAGCATTTCACAGAATGGTCTCCTTGGCATTGAGCAAACATAATGGATGGTATATGCATTCTATGTTGAATAACTAACGTATATGCTTTGGTAAAGATTTGTAGTGCCTGTCATGATGGGCTGCTATGAAAATGTAAAACTCTATTTTGACAGCTTTTACTTATTGAGTTTTGCGAGTCCTCATTTGAGCATCTTTTCGAATTTTCATTTACTCATTTTACAGGACCACTTGCTTATTATGAGGGTCTTGTTAATCAAGGGAAGTTACAACATGATCCTTACCAGGAAAAGGTTGCTTTCGAACTGGAAAATCTGCTAGGAAGGTTGAAACAATATGAGAAAGATATGGAAGAATACCATGTGGGACTTATATCTGAGACAATGCTTTGTGTTCCCCAGTTCTAAAATTGTGTAGTTCATGCTTTTCTTATACTTGTGTGTCTATTCTCGTTCCACAGGCAAACCTTGCCAAATGGGAAGAGAACAGGGAAAATGAGCGGCGGAGACTTTTGATGGAAGAAGCTGAAGCAAAACAGAGAGGTGTTTTCACACCTGTGAACAAGAGTAGAACTTTTTTTCGCAGATGGATGACTCGGTGAGGCAAATAATTTGCGGACTTTTGTGGATATTCTGATGCCATAACTCTCTTGTGATTGCTACTTTCCTCTATTATATCTTATAGCATGACTTATTTTTGTAGTGAGAAATTTTGAGATTTAGATTGACGCAAGAAATTATTCATTTTAGAGCATTCTTGTGTTGTCAGAAGTTATTTTACATAATATTTCTCAACTTGCATTCCTTTTATTACGTACATATATAGGAAAGGAAAAAAAAATGGACATATATAGTTTATAATAATCTGGTCCCTATGATGTGAGATATTTTCCACTTCTGCCAGAAGGCACTCACAAGTTATGGATACATATGCCATTGTTTATGTCCTATGTCCTCTTGTATGCTTTCAACATAGGATCCCAGGGTACTGTAATCTCTCCCCCTCGTATCTTTGCTAGGAAACTCCAGCACATGTGAGCTCAATAGGGACAAGTCTGCCACTACAACACTGAGAGTCTCCTCGATATCCCACTCCCTTCCCTATGTTGAGGCTAAACTCTGGATATACAGATTGGTCCCAACATGACCTAACACAAATGTATAACAGAAATGGCTCTTATAGCATCTGTAACGTCCTAGGGACCTGAGACGTTAAATGAGACTTATATCATGTTTGGAAGAGTTGTCAGTTCTGCATGGTCAGACACATTGAGAGTGCTTGTGTGACAAGTATGGATTGGAAACAGAAGAGTCAGAGCAACATTGGAATCAATTTTCGTCTGATTAGTTCTTTGGTGTATATGTCTTTTCCTTTAGCAATACACATTGTTTAACAAGTCCAGCTAGCTTATTTAATATGATTACCGTAATATAGGGTTAAATACATTGGTGGTCACTAAACTTTTAGCGAAATTGCATATTAGTCACTAAACTTTGTTTTATTTTGAGTTGGTTATTGATCCTGAAATTTGTAATTTGTTCACTCAATCTATGTTAATTAGTTTGACTAATGAAAAAGTTGACGTGGTAGTCTAGTTATTCACCAACTAGGCTGCCACTAGACTGCCACATCAGCTTTTTTGTTAGTCAAACTAACATACATAAACAGAATGACCAAATTGTATCAAACATTTAAGTTGAATGACCCAATTGTAACAAAGTTTAAGTTGAGTACCCATCATAACACAAAATGAAGTTTAGCGACCAACATGAAATTTCTCTAAAATTCAATAATTATTTATGTTATCTTATCCTCTGTCTCATTGAACTGCAAGATTTCCTTTTGTGCATCTATTGATTGTTAAAATGGCTATCCTTTATCCAAGTTGTTCCTGATATATAAATATTATTTCTAATAACTACTTTTTAAAAATGTTCAATTGTTCATTTTGAATTTTAATATGAGAAATCAGTAAAATTACACTTTTACAATTGAACAACTCAGTGACCTCTTTTATATGTACTTTTCATACACAACATTTATGATTAGTCAATGTAATTCATGATATCTAACATTTTTGAGACTAAGTTGTTGCTTTCTTCACCTGCCACTCTTCATTCCTTCATCTAGTAATAGAATTTGTTTTTTCTCAGGAAGCAACCTGAAAATGTGGAACCAGGTGTTGGCAAATGGGTTTCATATCTTAATCGAGAGAAAAAGTTAGATGCGCTGGTTGGCCAGCGTCCTACTGCACCTCCAGCCCCAAAAGGACTATATTTATATGGGAATGTTGGAAGTGGTTAGCTGCTGCATCGTACTTATCCTATTTGTTAGTCATAAATGTGGAATATCATTTTTCGTTAATTTGAATGACTTCATGACACATTAACATTCCTTTTCTTTCACACATATCTCAAATATGACATTTTATGTGCTGGAGTGGCTTCTTGCTTTTTCTTCTGGATTCTTTCAGGTTAATTTTCCATGTTTCACTTGTGCCAATATTTACCAAAGACATTTGTGATTGTTGCAGGGAAGACAATGCTTATGGATATGTTCTATAGTGCAACTGAAGGAATTGTTAAACACCGAAGAAGGTCTCACTTTCACGAGGTAAATGTTGGCTACTGGTTTTGTAATGCCTTGTTACTATCTTATCATTTTGAATCTTTAGATGGTGCATATTTTTCAAACTGTATGAATAGAAATTTGCAGATTGCTAGTTTTGTAATTAAAATTGAATGGCGTCAAAATTTTGTTTCCCTCCTGCTTGTATTTATTTATTTCTCTTTTAGAAAATTAGGCTTCTCTGCTGGAAAATTCTTTACATCTATAACATTTCAAAGCCAGCGCTGGTTTTGGAGTCAATATTACCTGCCGGATCATACCTCATTGTAGGCCCTGTGGAAAGATAAAACATGGGCCTATGTGCAATCTTCTTTTGCCCGCATTCCCCAAAATATGTTTGTCACCAGACATGATAGTTTATCAAAAACAGAAAGGTATGCATGTTTGCTTTATGGAGGACTTAAAAGGAAATTTTTGTCCCTGGGATCTGATTGTTAAGGAGACGGGAATTATTTACACCACATAGTCAGCTAATCCTGGGGTAACATATAAAAATTTCTCCCCATTGACTTACCTGAACTGATGATGATACTGGAAGAAAAATAAGCTTGATGTGTTGGAGTGTATGAATTCAAATGGGAGTGGTTGTTAAACTGATCGCAGGAAACTAACCAACATTCGATACACACATACAATAAACTATGTCTAAAAAGGAAAGACACACAAGATTCTTACCATAATCAAGCCTGAAATCTGTAATCTAGTTTAGCAGACTTCAACTTCATTTCAATGTATATACTTTTTACCTTTTAAATGGTATGTTATTAATGTGGCAGGCTATGCTTCAAGTGCATGACCTGATGCACAAGGTATGGAAGAGTCAAGTGGAGGAAAAGTCTCTTCAGTCAAGTATTTCCAATTGGGTTATGAATCTCCCCTTTGATACAAAAATCAAGGAATGGTTAGCTGCAGAAGAAAGATATCAGCAAGAAATGCAGATGAAAAATATTCTTCCAGTTGTAGCCGATAAGTTTCTTGTAGATGAACAGGGACATCAAAAAGGAGCTAGACTTTTGTGCTTTGATGAAATACAGGTCAGATGGTTGGTGTTTTAAGAGCCTTCTATTTCAGTTATTGACTTGGTTATAGGCTTATAGCCAAATCCAATCTCAAGTTCTTGGTGATCGAAGTGACAACACCTTGAAAAGCAAGCTTTAAATAAAATCCTTACACGAAGAAGGAAATTAATGCACTGACAGCTTTGAATTATGTGTATGTTTTATATAAATAGGGCAATTGTGCCCCTAGGCCCTAAAGTTTCAAAATAATCTTACTTTCATAACTGATGTTTTAGCTTCTACACAAAGGTCCTTAAAGTTTCAATTTAGTAACAAGCTAGTTGACTTCAGAATCAGTCTTTAATTTCCAAATAGGGAAACAAAAATCCTGGAAATAATAGTTCAATTGATATTCACACTTTCCATCTGAAAATTGAATTACATTGGATAAAGGCATATAATTGTTATCAACCTGATGACTGATGTTGAAGAAATAATCCTATCCTCTTATAGTTGTTTCTGTGATTCTAAAATTGTACTTATTTGAGTGCAAGGGTATAATGTGCAATTCACTTGTCCGTTGCCTACATCTTTTTAAAAATTGTAGTCATAAATTGACGTCAGTTCCCACCACCAAGAGATCTTATTTCTATGTGCTTGCGGTTCACCAGATCTCAATACTGCTTTTGAACTTAATCTTTGACTCATAATCTTGCCTTTCTATTTCAGACAGTTGATGTATTTGCTGTTGTGGCCTTATCTGGAATTGTGAGTAGATTGCTGAGTACAGGAACCATTCTAGTTGCTACCAGTAATCGTGCGCCGAGGGATTTGAATCAGGTGCACCTCAAGTTAATTCATCCTGGCAAGCAACCCACTTTTCTAGAAATTTCATCCAGTTTTTCCCTTTTAATTAGTTTAATATCTTGTTATATTCTCGAGGCTTCCATTTACATATCTGAGCTGATTTAGATTTTCTGATGTAGCAAATAAGAAATGCTCAATTATGAACTTCAACTTCTCTTTTCTTCAGGATGGCATGCAAAGAGAGATCTTTCTAAAGTTTGTAGACAGCCTGGAGCAGCACTGTGAAAATGTTATGATTGGAAATGAAATTGATTATCGTCGTTACATAGCACAAAGATCAATAGATCGGGCAAGTATTTCTCTATTTCATGGGAGTTCAAAAGTAGATTTTTAGGAGATTTTGAAAAAAGTTGTGAAATGTGTGGTTGAAAAGTTGATAAAAGTTGTGGGTCCCATGAAATATGTGGTTGAAAATGAGTTTGAAAAAAAAAAAGTTTTTTTTTAAACCCTACCAAACATGCACCTATCTTGTTACTTTTATGGTCAACAAATATCTAAATTTTTCTTTTATATAAATGGTAATTATTTTACTTGTGAACTTCCCTCATTTCCTGCAGCCAGTCTTCTCAACATGCAAAATGAATCTAAGTGAACTGTGTACCACGTTATCTCATTGGTTTATTTAGAAAATCCTAGTCATTCGTTCATTTAAAGAAAGCTTCTTATTGGATTGCTCGTTTTCTTTTTTATCCTTTCACACTCATGTCTCTGTAGGTAGTAGTTAAATGCAGGCTGTAAGCATGATTGATTTCTCTTTGATATGGGATGTCCTTGTGTATCTTCAGGATCACTACTTTTGGCCTCTTGACAGAGTCAAAATAAAGGAATATGAGAACATGTGGGACGTGACCACAAGGCAATATGGAGGGCAGGTCACCTCTCAGACTCTTCCAGTGATGTTTGGCAGGTACGTATAACTAAGACTGATAATTTTATAGCTGATCTGTTACTATAATGTCTCCACTTTTAATCAGAACATTGGAAGTTCCTGAAAGCTGCAATGGGGTGGCACGGTTAACATTCGAATACTTATGCGGCCGGCCGGTATTGCTCTCCTTTGGATGAGATAGTTAAAATATCTCGATTGTTTATGTTGTTTACATGCACCTTAAGGGCTAGAGTTACTTTGCTACTCATATTTAATCTTCGAAATTTTTCGTCCTTGAATCGTATTTAGGTATTATATGTGGATTTTTAATTGAAAAAAAAAATATGTTGTAGTTTAAAGATTTTGGGGTGGAAAGCCCTCGGAAGGTAGTTCTTCGTAAGCTAAAAGTGTGAAACCGCTTCCAGGAAGGGGGAGGGGAACGCAGTTTTGCTGAAGTATTATCTTACCTTTCCATCTTTGACTCCATATTACTGATTTGAAAAGAGAAAAAGAGGTCAATGAAAGTGAACATAGCAAATTGAAACAATAGACAGTGGTGGAAGAATGAATATCATCCTATTATGTGATTTTTATTACCCAGAAAAAACATCTACCCTTAAATCATTTAAATGGAAGTATAACAGAAAAACATAGTTTTGGAGTGTCTTTGAAAATGAGATAAGCTCTAAAATTGTATTGTTCCAAATATTCCCCAAGGCAACATTGAAATTTTTTGTTTATTAGTATTCCTCTCAGTGCTACATTTTTCAATCAGTCTAACTTATGAAAATCACTTCTGACAAGGGCAAAAAAAAATATTTTTTGTATATTTTCTTGTGAAGTACTTCATTTTTCATCATTTTTTGACCTTTGTTATTCATCTGTACCAAAAACATGTTCTTGCAATTCCACTTTAAATATATGCAGGTCGGGGCAGCTGATTATATTGCAGTAGCTAAAAGCTATCACACAGTCTTCATATCAAATATCCCTGTTATGAGTATGCGTATCCGTGATAAGGTACCATCATTGCTTACTTATCTCAATAACATGTTCAGAACATAAGCTAGATTAAGAACGCATCTAAATTTATCCCAGTAGTCGAAGCAGTAGAACCTGGCTAGAGAAGCTTCCAGAGTTTCTACAATTAGAAGATTTTTGGTGTGATTTTCATTTAAATAGGGTTTTTTTGGTCATTTTTCTTTTCTTGATATTTTTCCATAAGATTAATCCATATTCATGTTTATCCATGGGCTGTTGTGCAGCTACTGCACAGTTGATCTTATCCTTTATTTTTCACTTTCAGCACCATGGCTTTCTTTGTTTCTCGTCTAGCACCATAACTCTGTTCTAATTTCTTATTTTCGCCTTTGGCATCATTGGATCTCGTATTCGCTAACACCAAACACAAATCATTATGAAGTCCAAAATAATGTTTACTTTCTTTTTCAATTCCCATAGCCAAACTTCTCGTGTACTTTTTCATATCCTGATTTACGCAAAAATCCTCCAACAAAAATCTTATCCTGCCTTGGATTGCCTAAATCAATGTGTCGATGGCTTCCAAAATTTGTTGCTTTGTTACCTTAGCTAATCCTATTTGGAGCATACGTGCTAATAACAATAATCATTCAAAATAAAGAGACTCGTAACATTCTCTATTGTCAGGACTTAAGAAGTTATCATTGAATGTAATTTGACATACATTTTGAATAATATTATCTTCTTATCTTGCTAGATATTAAGCAGGGTTGGTTTGATTTCGGACTTTGCCACCGAAGCTTTTTATATTCTGCTACAATTGAAGATCTAACCTTTCTATCGTTCTTTCCAGCCATTTTCTATTGTTTTCCCTACATATTTTCTTGTCATCATTGGTAGTGTATTTCCTTCTCAGGCTCGGAGATTTATCACCCTTGTCGACGAACTGTACAATCATCATTGCTGCCTATTCTGTTCTGCAGATTCTTCCATTGATGATCTATTTCAAGGGACTGAAGAAGGAGCGCTGTTTGATTTAGAGAGGCAAGTGTCTAGTTTAGCTTATTCTTCTTATGATGTCTATGTAACCTGGACAATGGACGTCACTGTGGACCGTTTGGCTTATGCACTATTTCATTTACATCTTTTGTTGTGCTTTTCTTACATAATTGATTACATTTAGGTAAAAACATATCATCATGGATAAAATTCTTTTAAGTGCAGAATGTTTCTTGAAATCTCTCTATTGCCACTTGCCCTTTAATACTTCAAAGAATTATAAAATGCCACACACACTGCTGCAATGACTATGTTCATGACAAGTTAATAGTGGCAGTTATAACAAGCAAGACCTCAAGTGATGGACCATAAAATTAGGAAATCTGGTGTTTTTTTTTTTTTTTTTTTTTTTTTTTTTTTTTAACTTCTTGGATCCTTTAAGAGCCAGGAAGTTGACAGATACTTAATTCGACTGTAGCTGCTACCTTAGAGGAGGCATTCAGGCGAGCAATGTTAGCATATGAGAAGCAACTAACATGAATAAGAAATATGACTGAAGTTTTAAATTCCCATACGTGTTTGTAGAATTTAGTTTAATCTCAAATGAATTAAATAATAAACTGTGAGATTATCTGTTTAGTATTTGTAGTTACCTCATAGAGCTACTGGCATCATTATTCTGACTGGAAAAATTATATGGCAATAGTGAACAATATTACATTTCATGAATCAATGTTTCTTGTTTTACAGCTTTCAATTTGAAACGGAAATAGAAGGTGGGAAGCTCCGGCGAGATGTTTTAGCAGAAGGCAGTGTGAGTTCAGGAGGTACACAAGCAGGGATCATTTCCCTGCTATCTGGTCAAGAGGAGATGTTTGCATTTCAACGAGCTGTGAGTTCCATATTTAACTCCAGCATAATTCCACTCTCTCTCTCCCTCTCTCAAACATGCATGTGTGTATCAAATGGCATGAGAGCCAAGAAAAATCTCAGTAGTTTGAAACTTACTTGGACCATGACATACTAAATAATGGATTCTTATAGAGAATAGGTAAAGTATGTATGAATAACTTGTAGAAATAAAGTCCCTAGTTTCATCACAAGGTAATTGACTATTGCTTTTACAAAGTAGTGTGTCAAAGCTCTTATGCTAGAGCGTGGTTTGAAAAATCCCGACTGAGACGCCTCAGTTGTGTGAGGCGCTACACCGCCTCAAAGCTTATGAGGCGTACGCGCTCCTTAATTCTAGACTTATTTATTTGCTTTAGGTATTGACCCACAAAACATTAAAAACTTTGATTGACCCACTTTGGAAATAGGCCACTGCCCACTAAAACAATAAAAATTTGTGGTTTTCATAGACCCGCTTTTGGAATAGTACATTGCCATGCCAACTAAAGTAATATTTTCTTTTTTGTTACTTTATAGATTTTTCTTTTATTTCTTTGCACACTATAACTTCTTGTATTATGAATTTTGAAGTTTGTTTATGATTTATTTTGCATTTTAATATTTTTTTTGACAGTTTTATGGTTTACGATGAGGCTTACGCCTCGCCTCATGAAGAAAAATGTCTCAATACTCGATTACACATCTTTAAACATTGGGCTAGAGTACCTTATGGAAAGCACGACCCCAATAAGCACCTATTAGGCTAGGTAATAAGTACTTATTATGGTCGATTTTAGGTGAATGTTAATAAATATGTTCCTATTAAAGAACGTATAAATGGAAGTAAATGTTGTAGAATAATACTAGTCCTCGAAGTTAATATTTGAGATGTTGTAGACTGATTATTGGTAAAACTGTCTATGCAAAGCTTGGAGGCTCGAGACTTGAATTTAATTTCAAGAATCAAATTATGCTAAACTTTCTAGGCCCACGTAATTTCTAGCAAAGAGAAATATGTGCTCATCTTCCTTTCATGAAATTGTATTCTTCCTCGAGGCGGATTTCTTAGGTGTTATTGGGTTCATGTTATATTAGGCATTCGGATTCTATACTGTTGAACTACTTGATCTAAAAGTTTAATCTGCTAGAGATGGTCGCATTTATATCGTTAAAATATTGTCTTCGACATGTCCATTCATGTGTAGGTGGATTTATCTCCATCGAAATTTAACACGTGCATAGTTTTGTTAATGAGTGGCGGCATGACTTGAACATAGGATCTCTGTCTGTTATGATACCATGTTGAAGTCTCGGAGGCACCTATTTAAGCTGTCAGGGAGGGCCACATGTATATTATTTAAGTATTGTCCTCAACATATGCATGTATAAAGAATTATTTAGAGGTCTATTTTTCGTGAGACAAATTGAGAGCCATGAGTTTACCATTGACCATTGTAAACCTTCTTTCTTCTTTGTAATGAAAACCTTCACATCTCTACATTTTCTATGACTTTTATGCTTGCATTTGCACATAGTATGTGTGGCCATCCTGTCTTGGTTTTTTATCTGTGATAGATTCTCTATTGTTGTATGTGGATTCCCAACATTATACAACTGGGTGTATCGCGTGTAATTCTGAGATTTTGTTTAACAGATAAATATCTATGCAGGTTTCCCGCTTGATTGAAATGCAAACTCCGTTGTACCTTGAAGGTGTTCCTTACCTTCATCCTTATTTCCAGAGTCCACAACAAAGTTCCGATGGTTTGAGTGCAAACGCACTTCAATAATAGAAACATGGAACGGCATTTTCGTTATGACCCTTCCGATTTTTTCATTAAACATTATATTAATTCTTGACAAACCAGATCAATACAAGGTTGATTTTACACCATTTACTAATGTGCAAGTTGTACTTTTCTAGCTTGGGTTGATACAAGATTTGTTCTTCCGTGGTTGTACTTTTTTAAGCCAGACACTGTAGTTTCATTAAAACAATGAAGCTGCCTTTGTTCTTCGTGTTTCTCTGTGTTTTGCTGCTTTTGCAAAGCCGGTCGATGCCAGCTTTAATGGCTGGAAAAAGGAGCCCAACCAAAATAAAGAAAAGCAATTGGCTATTTATTAGAGGAACCCGAGAGGCGAATTCATGACACTTTGCTAAACTCTTCACAATCGTCATTATAGTTGATGGACATGGGCAAAAATCTTAGGGCTCTTTAGAGCAATTGGCTATTT
This sequence comes from Forsythia suspensa, assembly GCA_023638005.1. Taxonomy (NCBI): domain Eukaryota; kingdom Viridiplantae; phylum Streptophyta; class Magnoliopsida; order Lamiales; family Oleaceae; genus Forsythia; species Forsythia suspensa. The sequence goes on along the minus strand of CM042674.1, from coordinate 27,054,236 downwards.
ATGGCTATTTATTAAGTATTGGTTCTTTAAATTAAAGAGTAATATATGTAATTATGTTTAAAGAGCTTATTGGAGATGCTCTTGCATGGCTTGTTTTTGGTAGATGTGTAGTGTGGGTTGTGTCACGGAAGGGGGTGGGCAAAAGAATCGAAAATTATCAAATCAAACTACAATTGATCAATTCGGTTTTGGTTTTGAGAACCAAGAACCGACCAGTTATGGTTTTGGTTCAAGTTCTAGACATAGATTCAGAACGAGTTCTAATTTATTAATTAATTTTTTAAAAAAAATTAATAATTAATAGTGCTAGTGCTAGTGCTAGTGCCGATGTTGTGTCTACTGATTGTCTGCCCAATCAAATAATTTACTAATTTTCTCATGTTTTAAAAAATAAAAATCAATTACTTCTTCAAACTCTTGTTTTCTCTTTCAAATCAAAATCAATTAATATTTAACAACAGAAATTTGTATCGTAATTTGCATCATTATTTTTTAAAAAAATTAGTATTGTAATTTGGTTCAGTTTCATAATTTCATATAGAAATAATGATTCTACTAAAAAATAACAATTAGTTCTCATTTTCAATTCGATTTTCTTCAACACTGAACCAAATAGAACAACGTCCACCCCTAATCACAGATATTATGAGTCTAGGCCTATTCATAAGCTCTCCACCTTGGCTACTGGAGGCACATCCTGTGATTTACCTCATCCACCAAGAGCCTAGGACAAGGTCGGTGGGGGCCTTCAAGGTTGAGGTTCAACCTTTATTATGTTGGATGTAGAGTGTCATGTGTCAGGCTTTTGCATTTATAATTTTTCATGACAAATACAAATAGCTATAAGAGCAAAGAATTAATTATATTACGAAATGCCATTATAAAAGTAATCACATGAAATCTTTGAAGTATAAACTTTTTATTTCTTGTATTTTTAATTGGTTAAAACAATCTTGTTAAAACAATCTTTTTATTTCTTCTACAAATTTCCCCAAATTCAAGATGATTTAAGGCTCTGTCTAAAACTGCTTTTATAAAAAGAAAAAATCAATTTTTTGGTTTGTTTATTGCGGGTTCAAATGGTGAATAAAATATGTATTCACATTATACCATTATTCAACCTAATATACCCACCTAAGTTGTGCGAAATGACTTCTATACTCCTCTTTGCAAAATATGTGGAAGATAATTTGGGTAGGTGGAGGGCATTTTTGACTTTTTGAATTGGCAAAAATAATTGATAAGTACATTTTGTGCACTTATTCAGGCATTTAAACTAAATTTTTATTCCGTTATTGTATTGATTTTTTACTTAGTTTAGTGTATTATTCTTCTTATTTCAGTTTTGAACTTGTTTATAAACAAATGGAGAAGAATGGACGGAAAGAGCAACAATTTGGTGAAATCGACGAGTAAATTGAGTTTTTGAAATGAATATCAAGAGCCAAACATTGGAGGATGAGGAAGATGATAAAATCATTAAGTTTAAGGTGTTTTGGAGTTACAATAAAGAGTTGAATCAATGGTTCAAATACCGAAAAGCCAAATAATCGAATTGAGAAACTACCTACCGAAGTATGTAGAGAAATTTGAGCACAACTTTTGATATTAAAATCTCCAAAAGGCAAATGATATACCATTGGAAAAATAATTGAATTATGAGTCCAACACTTTTTATGGATCTCAATTTGGAGTTTTCTACAATAAGTTGTGGTCATTTGAAAAATAACTCATCAGAGGAACTTGACAGATAAGTCGGGCGATCGCCTGAGCTAAAATCTGGACGATCGCCCAACCTTATTTGTCAACAGCAGAATGGTTTTTTCTTGGCCTAGGCGACCGCTCGGGTTTGCACTGGGCGATTGCCCAGTGTATTTTTAGCAGAAACGAAATTTTCTTACCTTTTTGAGTTCTTCTTAGTATGTTAGACTAGATTTATTTTAGTGCTAGGATCGTGATGAAGTTTGTATCATAAATCTTTAATTCTTCGAACCTAGTTTTTTATATTTAAGCACGTTTTTAATTTTGAATAATTGATATTGATTTCTCTTCATCTACAATTATATTCGCAATAGTTCTATGATTCTTGTGGCTTGTTTTACCATCGAAAGATGGAAAATAGGTTATACATATATCAATTATCGTAGAGTCCGATAGGGGATAGATATATACCGCTATGCTTTACGTGATCTTTAATATTCACAAATTTTAATGCATTCTTATATGTTCACATCCATCATAGAGATATAGTCGGGTCATATATAGGAATATGTTTAATTCTACTCGAGAGAGATTGTTAAACAAATTAGGAATATTGATCTTCATAATTAAATCATGTTATCAAATTCAACGGTTCGGATTAAAGAAAATTGGTATAAGTGGATTTGAAATCCTAGTACACTTTTCTTTTCTTTTCTAATTTTAAAGTAATTCATTTTTAATTTAATCTCCTATTTTTTTTATTTATAATTAGTTAATTGTTCTTAGTTTATAATTTAGTTAGTTTTTCATCACAAAATCTTCAAAAGTTCATTAGATTCGATTAAAGTTAGTAAATTGAACTGAACTATCTAAATTTTTGTGGGAACGATACTTAAACTCAAAATTTATTTTATTACTTGAACGATCCGTGCACTTACGAAATTATTAAACACATAAAATCGTTGACAATAATTTCAATTTCATGTGAAGAATGCATCTGTTTAGAGTTGTTGGTTAAACTAAATAATACACACTACACACTTTAATGTGTTTTCTGCCACTATGCCTTGAGGGTTACGAAAAATCATCACAAAAGACTTATTTATAATCAATACATGCTCCAAATACCTACTAAACCTAATATTGTAACCCAGGCCCATCACTGCATAACTCAAATCAGGTAAAAAGCTTATACAACTCTATTAAATGTGAAGCAACCTTGGGGACCCATGAAACTTATATAATTCAGTCTTCAATAATTAAATACCGCATAATTTATTTATTAATCTCTTCTCATTTCATTAAAGGCGCGAAATTATACTTTCAAATTATATAAAATTACATAAACTTATTTTATTGTGTAATCACATCATCTGACCTACCAAACTAATGTCTTACCCCGTCAGATATATAGTAAATAATTATATTCACACTATATTTTTTATTTATTGCACCATATTTAATTCCACTTAACATCTTCAATATTTGCTCATTGTAACACTTATGTTCCCAATTTTTTTATCGCATTTTTAACAACTTTTCATTAATTAGTACACGTTGTGTCTGATATCGATTTGTCTAAAAAATTGTTGGGGTGGCGTAAAAAAACTTATATGTCTATCATATTTAAAATAAATAAATAAATAAAAAGTGCGACAAAATGTTTTTTCTTTATTTCAAAGCACGCAAACGGAAGGTATGCTAATTAATAGAAGTTGAAAATAAGAATTCGACAGAAAAAAAAAAGGTTAAGAACAAATTATACAATCTACAATGAATTAAGGTTGAGGACTTTAAGTACAATTAAAACGCGGTACGCTTATAAAAAATTGTAGTGTTAATATAATCACAATATCTAATGACTAGAACTAAGCTAAAATAACTGTTTTACCTTTTTTATTATTTAATTCTTTAAACTTATATTTTCTTCAACCATTTTTTGTGAAAAAAATCACAAACATGATTTAGTCAACAATAAATATTGAACCAAATTTAAACCGTTCAACAACAAAAATAACTTAAGAGGACTTCTTTGACCCGTATTTTAAAGCGAAGGTTTTTCAACAAGAATACATGTCAACTACTTCGCTTACTCTTGAATCTCCAACACATACCGATGTATTTGACCATATCAATTAATCCCACTCATTACCTTATCAAATAACCAACGAATAATGCCCATTATCATGTCAAGGGATTTAGGTAATCCATACGGTGTTCATGTTGAATTTTAATTCCCCACCCATCCAATGCACTTCGAGTGCATTAGTATCACTACTTAGAAAACTACTCCTCTGCAATTAGGACAAATCGCTCACCTTAATTGGTGGAATATCTGATACTAAATCCTTGACAGTATAGAGTGCCAACTTCTGTTCATCGGTCATGGACTAAATTAATTATCGATCAAAATATAAGTTCTATTCAAACACCCAATTTATATTATCTCAAATAATCGAAGGTACTTAATTGATTGCTCAAATAGTTTATTAAAAATTAATTAATACGATATAATGAATCATATTTATTTAGGTTACATGAATTTTTTGTTCTAATCACGACTGGAGAGAGTAGTTTTTCACCTCTACTAACGATAAAAAGACATATACCTGTCTGTCTTCAATTTTAAAAGAAATTTCATTCTCCTCAATTCTATCTTTCTCATTTCTCTTCACTATTCTTTAAATCTCTCTTTACAATCTTGTTTCTCTTCATTATTCTTCAATTCGAACAAACTTCTACGGTTAAATTTCACCGATAAGCAGTATATTAGCATATGTTTGGCATAACTTAAATTATAATTTCAGCTGGATCAAACTAGTGAAACATAATTTTCATCCACACATTTCATGGGACCCACAACTTACAACCACTTTTTATCCACACATTCACCAACAACTTATAATATAAGCACTTAAATTATAATTTTAGCACCTCCAAACATATGGGGAGCACTATTTCAGTGTGGCATTTCTTCTCCAATTCAGTTCAATAATAAATTCAATTGAATAGATGAAAGGAGCCAAAGACCTTTGTCGATGGTAAAAATTTCCTCCATTGAATTTTGTCCACTATTTTTGAGTTTGTATATAATGTCTATCTCCAAAAGAATTGCCAATTCTCTATCTTTATATTTGCATAAAATTCGAACTAATTAGGCATTCTCGACAAATACACAAAATTGACAAGAATGCCTAATCCATTTAGACATTTTTTTTCCTTTCTTTCTATATGAATTTCGAACTATTTAGACAACCTCGTTAAACTATGTAAAGTTGACGATAATTTCTAGTCTAGTTATACATTATTTTTCTTTATTTTGCACGAATTTCGAACATCCTAAGCATTATCGTCAAACTATATAAATTTGACTAGAGTTTTTAATATATTTAGATATTCTAGTATTACTCGTCAATTTTGTCTGGGATAGATTATAACTAGTATACTGTTTTCTTTGGAGTGGAATCCGACCGTAGAGGATTTTAATGGATCGAAAAGTTGAGAAAAATGAGAGATAGAGAATTTTGTTTGAGTAGAGTTTGATTTTGATGAATATGAAGAAGAATATGGAGAAATGGAGAAATTGTGAGAGAGAAATATAGGTTTTGATTTGAGAAGATGAAGATGTAGTGATAGACAAAGAAGTTTTTTTTTTTTTTTTGTACTTGTAGCGGAGTAAACTTCTTTACGGTCGATGATAAAAGGACAATGTAGTCTTTTCGTAGAACTGAATGGCCATATTTAATACAAAGATTTCATGTTGACAAATTTTATTTTGGCAAAATAATTGTTACTATCTACAATAATTTCCTTTCTCAATAAAGTTAAGATCTCTTAAACAAAAAATTAAAGAGTGAGTCTCATTGTGAAAAGGTCCCTTGAAAAGTTTGGGATTTTTGCACAAATGATCTTTAACCTGTAGCCTCTATGCGATCTCAGTCTCTATTCTATTTTTTGTGAAATAAAACAATAGATTGAGGAGGATAGGGACAAGAAAAAAGAGTAAGGACTGATATCGCACAGAGATCATAGATTAGAGACTATTTGTGCAAAGATCCCAAAAGTTTCTCTTGTATGTTTCACGCACTAAACACGTATATATATATATATATTTGGCATCGCTAATTGGGGTTGAAAAGGAGAGGAACGGAATCCTACCTCTAGAGAAGAACCCTCTCTTGATTCTTCCGCCACCTTCCACCTCTCACGGCCTCTCTTCTGTCTCTCTGATTCTCCACACACACTCTCTCGTAGCCATACATATGCATCCATATATATTGGCAAATTAATAATCTTTTTTGCGATATCTAATAAAAGAATAGAATCGTTTTTTTTTTTACACCTACCCAGTTGTCAAGAATGGATTTTTTGTGCACTCATTTGCTTAAAATCGAATCTTTTTCTCCTTCATTATTCTCAAATTGCCTGGAAACATGAATCTGTAGAGTTGGGTATGTTCTGAAATTTTATACTAAAGGGGAACATTGTTTTGGAAGTTATTTTTTCTGTTTTGAATTTTGATTTATGGGTAAGAGAGGAAAAATGCAACCTTTGGAGTGTAAAAACAATGGTTTCCTGTCGAATTCTCAGTTGAGACTCCAATGGAGTCCCCAAGATTGCAACTTCTATCCAGGTGGTGGCCTATTTGCATCTGTAGGTCAAATGGACAACAATGAAAATGGCAATTTTAAGTTTCCGTACGTCGATTTGTTTGTGAAGTATGTGTCATCGCCTGAGAGGTTTAAGATTTTGGGTGTCCAGGAGGAGGAAAAGGGGGTGGTTAAGAAGAAGAAAAACGGGCTTAGGCTTAAGTTTAAGGTTGAAAATCCTTCATTGAGGAGGTTGATTAGTGGTGCAATTGCTGGGGCGGTTTCAAGGACTGCCGTGGCTCCATTGGAGACGATAAGGACACATTTGATGGTTGGGAGTAGTGGGCATTCGACTATGGAGGTGTTCGATAATATTATGAAGACTGATGGATGGCCAGGATTGTTTAGGGGCAATTTTGTTAATGTGATTCGAGTTGCACCAAGCAAAGCCATAGAGGTAAGTAAATGAGAAATAAACAATGCAAATGACAGTATTATGTTATTTACTCTGTGTTTTCATTTATTTTCTGTATTGATCAATTGGGGTTTTGCCTATATGATATTCTTTGTTGGTTAATTTTGACTCTCATTTTATCTTATTAGTTGCTAACCTATCTTGTTGTGGCTTGTTTGGTTGTATTGGCTTATTTTTGTTTGATTCGGGTGGTTTATGAATAGCTAGCTCTGGTTCCCTATAATACTGAAATGTGCATCACTTTTGTGTGAACTACATAAATGAGCTTGAGGGTCACATAATGCTTGTTTCTGCAATTCAAAGAGATCTTTAATTATGGCTGCTTTGTGTTTGTTGATATGAATGTTAGCCTATGCTCGACAAGTATTGCTCCGTGTAGAAGACTCAATAGCATGTTTGGAGCATCTCCAATGCAACAATGTGGATTGTTGTACAAGTAAAATTGTAACACTCCGAAATTTCGTTACTAGCCATTGGTTTGGAATTTAGGACTTAATTGTACAATATAAAAACAGATATTTTTTTGGTACTGCTACAATACTCGAATTTAGGAAAAATGTGAGAATTGTGATTAATTGATTACCTTGATTTTTCCTCCATAATTAGCTTATATCATGCATGTGAAATTAAGGTAAGAATATGTATATTTAGTGCTCTCTTGCATATATATATATTAGATAAAATAGTGATTAGATATTAATGTGTATGTGATTGATGAAATTGAAATATGGCAACCCCCAACCTCACCTATAAATATCCACTTTTTTTTGCAAACAAGAAACACACAACTGCACAATTTTCTTCTTACTTTTAGAATAAGAGAGAAAAGAGAAAGGAATTTCAGGTTCTTCAAGTTTCAAGCAAAAAGTAAGTGTGCTATTATGTTTCAAAAATATTTGTTTTATAACCCGCAGCTGTAACCATCTCCGTACTGACCGTCTCAAGCCGCTAATTTTCTAAAAAGGAGAAAAACATAACGTGAGATAAAAAAAATCTCAATAAGTATATGTATTTCACGGAATTTCATACTTGCATAGGAAGACGAGAATTGGACCGAACTTAGATAATACCAAATTTTTTTGCGTAACGCTACTAAATTCCGGTCCATTTATAATCAATCTTGCATCACAGGACGATAACATAAACATAGCCTCGAAATAATAAATAAAAGGAATTATTCCTAGATAAACATAATAGAACACTTACTTTTTGCTTGAAACTTGAAGAAATTAAAATTCATTTCTCTTTTCTCTCTTATTATTCTAAGAGTAAAAAGAAGATTGTGTAGTTGTGTGTTTCTTGTTTGCAAAAAGGGTGGATATTTATAGGTGGGATTGGGGATTGCCATGCATGAAAATTTTCAATTTCATCAATTACCTTCCTCTATTACTTGAATATGCAATATTTGGAAGATTATATATTCTTACCTTAAATTACACGCGTGATTAAAGACCGATTTAAGTTATTCATATACAATCACATACACATTAACATCTAATCACTATTTTATTTATCATGTATATGTAATAGAGCATTAATGTACATATTCTTATCTTAATTTCATGTGCATATATCATTGAGGAAAAATCAAAATAATCAATTAATCACAATTCTCCACCCTTTTTCCTATATTCGAGTACTATAGTAGTAAAAAAAAATATTTGCTTTCGCAGAAATTGCATCATGGATTTGACACGATCAAATTAGGTCCCCAAACTTTCATATTGTGCAATTAAGTCCTAAATTCTAAACCAATAGCTAGTAACGAAATTTCGGGGTGTTACAAAAATGGAGACTGAGAGCAGAGCATCTCTAATGGGATTGTAGATTAGAAAAATTATGGTTTACACATACAAGAGATAGTTGTAGATAATTATAAAAAGTTAAATAAAATATGATTAACACACATTTCGATGGAGATAAATTAAATAAAATAGTATTAGCACACATTTTATGGACATTAATTATAAAAAAATAAATGGAGGATGTCTAGACACCGTTCAAATGTGGACGTAGACGTGGACGTGGACGGTGTGCTAGATATTCTCCACTTTTTTCTTACCATGTAAGCAATTTAGGGTGATGTGGCAAACTAATCTACGGTTGCATTGGAGATACTCTGAGTTGAGTAATTTGGACTCAAGATAGAAGAAAATAAGCTAAATCTTGTAAATTGCAGAGTCCAATCTTGTTCAATATTGTGTACCAAACATGTCCAAAAGGTTTACTAGCATCTCCATTGTTTCTGATTGTTGGTCAATTCCATTTTGCATTCATGATAACATTGGTTTATTTTAGCCTGTCTATTACACCGCCTCATCTTTAGTCTCGTGAACATGTCTCTAGTGATGCTTGCTTATGAGAACCATTTTTCAGAAATGGTTGCTTTATGTTATTCAGTCAAGAATATCAAATTGTCCCTAGCATCAAGGTCTCAACAATTTCTGTGGCATTGTCGAGAAATTAATTTTAAGGAACAATGATTTAAAATTTCTTCAAAAAGCCTCATACAGTTTTCAGAACAGTTGACCTGTTCTTATATCATGACTTCTGAAAAGGATTTCACATGGCCAGCCCTAAATTTGTTGGAAAAAAAGGCTTAGTTGTTGTTATTGTTGTTATCTTCCCTGGGTCTGACATTTTTCTCAGGGTAAATTCTTCAAATCAGCTAATTCTACCAGAACCAAGAGAGATTGATCTTTTTCAATAACTTCAAAATTTATTTCCCAAAACTACATATTCTGTCTACTGTTTTGTATTTCCCCAAGAACTTGATAAAGACCATGATCTAGTGCATCCAGCTTTAGACACCAAGGTATGTTTGGTACGTAGAACCAGACAATTCTTTGGACAAGATTTCACCTTCTTTTTCTTTCTTAATACTGTCCAGTTTTCTAGAGCCCGCCTTAAGAGGCAGAGTCGTCACTTAATAAGATAATTTCAAATTCCTTTCTAGAGTTTGATGGGGGAATTATTTACTGATGAACTCTTGGCATAGAGTAAATAGAGTTTACTACTTTAGGTTTAGGAAAAGACTATTTAACCTGGTGTATAATTTTGTGTCTTACATGTTAAAATGAAAGAAATTAACAAGGCACATCAAAAGTAATAACATGAACAAAATTCCAAAAACACTTGCCATTTCTTCCCTCGAAAATCATTTTAACTACCAATATCTTAATCCGCCCCTCTCGACCCACCATCTCCAGCAACTCACTGCAAGTCTTCTGATGGCCATTTTGCATTTGAGGATTTCTGACTGTAGTTCGGGTGTCATCAGGTGGTAAGGTTTGGTTTTGATAGGCAGTTTGGGTGATTCACGGACTGTGGATTGAGTGGTCCTCCTGTGTCTATTGACAAGAATATCCTTCTCATTATTTCAAAATAAGTCAACTATTTGTTGCCCTCTCCCTTTTCTCGTCCCCTAAATTCTTTTTCGGCATGTAAGGCGGGGCATTGCTTGTATTTGTATTCAATATAATTTTCTAATGTTATAATTAAATATGTAATCTAATGTCATAATTTATCTTTGTGAGCTGGGTCTTATCAAATTCATGCACATTTCCAGATTCACTGTCCAATCAGATGTCTAACTTATTTTTTACTCGCGCTTTAAACAATTTTTTGTTAGTTATTTAATCTTGCATTGTGCTTTTTACCTGTTCCTGAAAGCTGCTAGTACTTTGCAGTTATTTGTTTACGATACTGTCAACAAAAATTTGTCTCCGAAACTTGGGCAACAACCCAAATTGCGTATACCTCCTTCATTGATTGCGGGAGCATGTGCTGGAGTTAGCTCAACTTTATTGACATATCCCCTCGAGTTACTCAAGACTCGATTGACCATTCAGGTAACCGAAGGCTTCAGGAATAGTAAGTTTTATCATTAAAATGTAACTTTGAAATTCATGTTTGCCAATATAACTAACTTAAAAGTAAGTTCGACTTACTTTTAAGCACAGCCAAACATGCCTTTTATCTTACTTTTCTTTCCGTATCTATGTGCTTCATCCTTATTGGTAGTTCTTGTTCCAACATGTAGAGAGGAGTTTACAATGGTTTGCTTGATGCGTTTATAAAAATACTGCGTGAAGGTGGGCCGGGAGAGCTTTATCGAGGTCTGACTCCGAGTCTTATTGGAGTAGTTCCGTATGCTGCCACCAATTATTGCGCGTATGATACACTAAGAAAGGCATACCGGAAGATTTTCAAACAAGAGAAGATTGGCAACATCGAAACGCTTTTGATTGGATCTGCAGCCGGTGCTATATCTAGTAGTGCTACATTCCCTCTTGAGGTGGCTCGTAAGCACATGCAGGTTGGAGCAGTCAGTGGGCGACAAGTATACAAGAACGTGCTTCATGCTCTTGCCAGCATACTCGAACAAGAAGGGATTCAGGGTTTATACAAAGGGCTTGGTCCTAGCTGTATGAAGTTGGTGCCTGCTGCTGGGATATCTTTCATGTGTTATGAGGCATGCAAGAGGATTTTGGTCGAGAACGAAGATAATGCATAGAGAGTTTACTTTACACATGAATAAACGAAATTTAGGTAAACGACAACATACAGATTTATTAACTTTGGGATGTCTGATGTTGCATCATTTTCCTCACGGCATGAAAGTTTTGCTTGGGATTTTCTTTGAGACTTGGTTTTTGAGGTGAGAACTGATGTGTGTTATTAGAACCTTTTCAAGCCGGTTTTGGTTTTTATTTTCATGTGTTAGAGAAAGACCAAATTTCATGTGTGAAAGAATGATACAAAACGAGTTGAGTGGTATGTTCCTTTCTAGGCTTAATCTTTACTGTTAGTTCCTTTCCATGCTTAACCTAGTTCAGTTTAAGATTCTATGATTATTTGTGAATCAATATTTAAGGTTTTGATTTTGCTTTGCAATGATGTCTACAAAGTGTACTTTCAGGACTGCAGGAATAGTTCATTTCTTGGAATTTTAATTTATTTTGGTAAATATAGTCGTCTCCCCTTGATATCAATGATTCTCCAAGGAATTGGTCACAAAACTGGTGCCAGTCAAGACGTTTTCACCGTTCATCGTTCTTTGGTTCTTTGGTATATGGATGTTGTGGGTTTGATTAATGTGGCTGGAATCACCATGGTTTACAAGTTTCAGGTTAATCCGGTCGTGGATTAAGAAATTCTGGTATTAATTATTTGGTACATTAAATTGAACAAGACTAAATAAATTAAAAAAGCAGACATCTAAAATATCTGTCCGTGTGTTTTGTTCAACGAACTAAAAATGTCTCAATTGTTTAGCATCCTTCAATTCTCACGCCCCACTTAGACAAGCCATATTACACATCCCTAACAGGACAGTTTTCAACTAAATTTCAATTTCTACACCTGCATATTATCATCGTACATTTGAAGTGCTAACATAGTACCAAGAAACCATATATCTAAGATGCCAGTACAAAATGCATGTATCACCATTTCATTGAATTGAACTTCTTGTGCCATTACATGGGCACTAAACTAATGGTCAAATGGCATCCCCATATTTTTTTCTGCTTTTTCCCATCTTGGGGAGTGTAATTCCACCTTCATAGAAACCAAGACCGTATATATTCATATCAGAATGCTTCAGCCAAGAAAAATGCCTTTTTTGGAGTTTTTGTGTCTTCCCACGCAAGACTCCAATGCTAAGTTAACACGCCCAATTCTAAACCATTTATCTTGATTTTAATTTAAGGTGTAGTTCCAAAATGAAATATCAAATGGAATCACCAAGATGCACTTCATAATCAAGCAATGGTGTAATCATATAAGAATTTGGTCGGGAAGGACTGTTCTTTACTGAACCGATCTAGAAATATCATCACCAGGAGTTTAACCCTACTGCACAGACATAATAAACCCCACCCACCCCCCCCAAAAAAAAAAAAAGTAAAACATTCCGGTAAGTTATTTGCCTAACTACTAGACACTTGTACTCTATTCAGACACATAAAAGGCGACGGGCCTTGAGCCAGACTTTGGAAGTATCTGTGTCAATTTTGTTCGTCGCCTCCGTATTCTCTTTCCTCAGCTTCAGCGGCCATCAACTCATCGAAGTTCTCTGTCTTCCCAAGTAATATCTCAATCTACAAGAGCAAAAAAGAAAAACAACAAAAAAGCAATCTCTTATCAAAAAGAAGGAACAATGGATAGAATTACATCAAGCGTGCTGCACCAAGGGAATGCTTATTATATACTGTCAAAAACGTGCAATTAAATCATATATATCCAATGTTGTAAAACCTGGGATAGACATTGAACCAGGGTCAAGGGTCAATCACATGTAATATAACATTAAAACTAAACCACGGGTCATGCACTCTAACAATAACATTACTCTTCAATAATTACTGCAAAAACTTAATAAGACTGATTGAATATCACTCAAATCATTTATTGTGTGGGTAATATTATCTTTGTACCTAATATACCAATTAAATATCACTTAATTGAGTAAAATTTTCATGAGCATAAACAACAAGATACTACCCTAACGAACATTATTATCTTTAATAGGTAATGGCAAACTTAATTATACTAATTATATATCACTAAATCTTTAATAGGTGGGACGTATGATGTGTGTAGACACCTGAAATAATATTATTAAACCAAAAATCGTTCACAAAAATGGAATCTCTAAAGTCTTAACTACGTTGGTCGAAATTACGAGTTGATGGGGTATTGCTGACATCCAAAGTCAACCCCTTTATCAGTGTTTCAAAATTCTGCAGCCAAAGCTCAGTGATACCAACATTTTTTAACACTCAAACGATGTCTATGTATCTTTAAGAGATGTCGCACGCACACATTCAAAGACAAAATATTAAGTCACTACTGGGTAATGCATGATTGCATTCAACTTCAATCTCTAGAATTATGGAAAAGCCAAATTTAGAAGTCGTGCAAGAACATCAGCTTGGTGCAATTGCATATGCTGCCAACCTGCATACATTACATCCTGTCATGTTTATTTTATTAGATGAGGAATTTCGGAGTTACCTTTGCCTTGGGGATTGGCCGTGCTCCTGGTTCATCCCTCATGTCTACAGTCAATGTCCTGATTTCTGCATATGTAACAAACATCAGTGTGTGCATGTTTGGTATGTAGTATTAGACCAAACAGGAAATTTCAATGAACAATATTTTATTTTCCTTTTCTTCTTTAATATTGTCCCGTACTGTCTCAAACCACCTTAACAAACATTCAATCAAGGGTGGACTACGAAGTCTAGGACAGGTCGGAATGAGGAGGAACAAAAGGAAATCTGAAAAGGCAAAGGAAACTCTTTAATGAAAAAATGATAGAAAGGTCAAACAGAGTCTTACTCTTTTCAACTGCAAATCCATTGTTCTTCAAAATTTCTGCAATACTGACAACTGTGGAAATAGCTGAAGGCAAAACACAATGTCACTAGTTATACTCTACAATCACGTTAGGTTTCATTCAAGAAAAGCATTCTTATCAAAATTCCTCTAACGTTAAACAATTGAAAAACCAAAGCTGCAGATAACAAGAAATACCCATGCCAAGACCACAGAGTTCCACTTCATTGTATTGCTGCATGTACCTCTGCAAACATGATGATCAACTCATTAGATGACTATGTAACAAACACTTGCAAGCGTTATGTACAAACAAATCCTGCGTGAATATGACCGTAAACCTTATATTATCCCTTCCACACGCAATGGCCTTAGAAAGGAGTTTCTAAATATAATACCGGATGCTGATCATCCACTACAACTTTATTACCAATAATTTTCACAAAACAACAAATTATCCTCATTTTTAGCTCAACAAATCAAAACATGAACCATAAACTTATACTCAATGAGGGATGTGAAATGGATCTACCTGATTCAATACATAGGTGTTTAAGCCTGAGAACAAAATAGGTGATTGAAACTTTTTTTTAAATTTTTAAGCATCAAAATTAAGTTCAATCAAAGCTTGTTTACTTTTCAAATCAATCTCAAATGAAATGAAAAGGCCAAGTGCACATTCAAATAATTGAAAGAGACTTATAACTCCCATGATAGGTAAAGCTCATTCATCTGATAACCTATCTTAAACAAGCTTATGCTGATATTTGGCCACAAGAAAGTGGAGCTTTAGATACAAAACTAGAGAAAATGTATAATTAGGGAAGGGAAAGGAAAAATGATTTCCATAACTCAACTCGTACTTTTCAAATCTACTATTAATATCCCTTCAAAAATATAGTAAGTCAGAAAATGTCTTAAATTTGATTCTTAGCGGTGGGGAAAACATGCAATTATCCATTATGTTCAAAATCTTGAAGCAATGGCCGACATCAAAGATGAATAATCACAAGAAACAAAAATATAATAAGCCCGTAATTTTTAATCTTATTCTCTTTCTTAACAAAATTCTTTAATCAACAAAGAAAACAGAAAATTACTAGAGATACCAAACTAACAAATTTTCAATCATGGTCAAATTACAAGCATTAGCTACTAAATAGCATGGATATTAATTATAAATGAAATCGCATTTTAACTTGTGGATCTTCCTTTTGTTCCCTTTAAAGACATACCTTGAATTTAACCACAGAACAAGTATAAGACCCATGAAATTTCTTGTTATTTATAACATTTTCCTCAGCCACTCTTAAAAAACAAAGGAAAGTGCATAAAGATTCAGTCTTTAGTTAAACCCTCAAACACTAAACCTCTCTCAGAATAAATATATGAATATGTATTTGAACAAAATGCAAACTACAAGTATATAACTACAAGTAAAGGCAAAAAAAAAAAAAAATAGTTTAAGAGGAAAAAGAAAAAAACGTGAAATCATAAAACCATATATATTCTAAATCTTTTTTGTAATTTACATGATTATTGCCAAGCAACTCAAAAGAAAAAAAAAAGGTTTAAGTATAAAAAAAATTCAGTCTTTGGCTAAACCCTGATATGCTAGCCCTTAGATACTTGCCGATAAATAGAGAGGAAAAGACATAAAAAATTTAAAAATCATAGACCCAAAATTTTCTTGACCTTTTCCTGAATTCCCAATATATTTCCTCATAAACTCGTTGAAAAATCTGAAATGTGTATAAAATCTTAACCTTCCGCTAAACCCTAATACAGAATAAACCCATGTGTCTGTGTGTATCTATGTAGGCGTGTGTAGATAATGAAGAACAAAAACGTGAAAAAGATTCTTGAAATAACAGACCCATAACTTTTCACATTATTTTTCCTCAGCAAGTCAATTTGAGAAACATAAATAGTAAATAAAAAACCAGTCTTTAGCAAACCAGAACCCCAAACTCCGTACACAAAAAATACTTGAATGCATGTAAAAAAATAAATCTGCAAAACCATTTACAATTTGTACAAAACAAAACAAAACAAAAAAAAAAGTAAAAAAAGAGACCTTGGAGAGATTGACATAGAAGAAGAGGGATTTCTTGGTGTTGGAGACTTGGATTCTATTCTTCTTTTGCGATTCAGATGAAGAAAAGCTTATATTGTTAACACCCTCTGTTATGCCCTCCATTTTCTTCTTGATTTTTTCGGTTTCAACTTTCAAAATCTAAAACCCTCAAGCCTCAAATCGGAAAAGGTGTTCTTATCTGGGATTATATAGTATATTACCTGGGATTTTGTGATTATAGAAGTTTAATGCGATTATTGTAGTGAAATCGCATTTTGTATTCGCGACTATGGTTTGCATATTTGTATTACGTAGACATACGAATAAATGCAAAATATATCGTAGTGTTTAAATAAATAAATAACTGTGTAATTACGAAAACGTTGCCCTTGCTCCTCCTTCCTCGCCCCCAGCTCTCCCCGTCCCCTCCCCCCCTCCCCTCCCCTCCCCGAGCTAGGGCTACCCTATTTCCCTTTACTTGAGAGATTTTGAGTAAAAAAATTTCCTTGGAATTGGTAGGATTTCGCGTAAATGATTTTGTCGATAGCAATGAGAAGGGTTTTGATGCCAAGCATTTCGGGAAGCTTTTGATGTCTAGAAATTGTACTAAGTACTAACGGTTAAGATTTCAATTATTAGTTGAAGGTCAAGCCCAACCCTATTTTATCTCCAAATCTAACACCTTTTAAAAAAACTATGTGGTAAAAGAGAGAAAAGAAATGAGTAGAGAAAGAGTGGAAAGGAAAGAAAATTTAAAAAATAGATGAGAAAGATAAACACAATGTGGCAGCATCAGTTGGACAAATTGCTCTAATGCTAAACACATTTTAAAAAATCTATGTGAGCAAGATAGAGCAAAGAGATGAAGAGAAAGAAAGTGGAAAGAAAATGGAAAAATAGATGAGAGAGATATACACAAAATAATAATAAAAATGAGTTGAAGATTATTTAATAAGTTGTTTAAGGACAGCATGTTAAACATGCTACTACAATAACAGTCACATGAGTTCTGTCTCATTCACTTCATCGCCATATCAATTAGACATTCAAAATAGAAAACAACATTTGAAATGCTCTAACGCTATATAATTTCATTCTATTTTCAACAAAATATCAAAACAATTATGTAAATAGAAATTTATTTAACAAGTTTTGTACGGTAAGTTGGTGCAAGGGCAAGGACTTTTTTCTTCTTGAATGAATAATAGTGTGACGAATGGATTCATAAGTACTCACCATAACAAATTATCACATTTCTCCACAATAATAGCACAACCAATTTAAAGTTGTAAGACAAAACTATAGTGTGTGAACATTAATGAAAGAGATACAACGTTTACAAAAAGTACAGACTACAACAAAATGACAAAATTAAATTACCAAGTGTTGTCTGACGAATTCATTCATCTCACTCCTTTGGGTAAATGGTACAACATAACTTAGAACTATGCACTCAACCTTTCAGCATGTTTGTGTAAATGTTTGATACACAGTACAGTATTGTACTGAATTGGTTTTCTTCGATAATACTGTCCATTATTGACTGATCAATCTTACCAAACATGCCATGAGTTTTTTTGTCTATATACACTAAGGCAAGCATCACGAGGAGACACGGAACAGATGGTAGAAAAATGTTTTCAAAATAACTAACAGTTGACACCACATTGACCTTGTGCAGCTTTCTTTGTAGCATCTGATGTAAACGGATCAATCCGCACCCAAAGCAGGGAGAAAATAGATGCGAGGAGTATTGACCAGACGATGACAATCGTAGGCGTGCGGTTTTGTCGGCCCAACAAACCTTTGAGGAATGGGTAAAGATGGACAATAACCCAAATAGCAAAGAACAACTTCCCGAACAGAGGACCCCACGACTGATATCCACTGTTGATGGCATACGAAACACCAGCGACAATTCCTACCAAGTTCACAATAAGGACAGTGGTGGGGGGAATGAGGAGGGATGTCCACTTGAACACGTAAAGCTCCGCAAAGTCTCCATCCTCATCAGACGCCTTCGACGTGACGGTGAAATTTGTATCTATCCCAGCGAGAACTTTAAGGAGACCTTGGAAAACGGCAAAGAGGTGAGCGGATGTTCCACCAATGACCCAGAATTGTTCGTTTCTCCACCAGTCCTCAACACTCACGCCACTCCACCTCATTTCCAAAATTCCGGTAGCGAAAATAGAGACGAAGAGAAGAATGAACCACATGCTAGCATAATTGCTTATCTGCAGAAGAATACAATAGGTGCACGGTCAACACATTTCATGCAGGAGACGAGCAGGAAAAATATTGGCACAAAATATACCATCATGCTGATTCTATATTCATATTTGACATAGTCAATACAAGGTGGGGAAATCCTTGTCCTTATAAGAGGATTTCAATGGATTCATTATAGGAAGTCATATACCAGCTCCCCAGCCCCACGCATCAAGCCCCTTGCGGTTCTGAGCCCGTGGAAGAAAGGGGGAGCGTGGTTCCTGGAGCCTGTTGGCTAAGGTTAAAACATAAATTTATTCAAAAGTAACTTTTGGTTTCCAAACATATTTGGATATTTTAGAAAAAGGTTCGCTAATTTTGGAAGTAAATCTTGTCTTACTATAGAAATAAGTAACTTACTCATTTTCAACTTTGACCAGTAAAAAAATTTATTAATTGCAAAGCTTAATTGTTTACTTATAATTAAAGTTTGTAAGCTTAGCCAAACATGCAAATTTCATGCTTCTCAAGCAAGATGATGATGTGTGCAGATATAAGAGAAAATAAATTAACAGATGAACACTAGGCTTACCTCGGGAATGATGAATTTATTAGTAAGAAGACATATAGCCGGAAGAATGCAATAAGCAAGCAGTGGAATAGAGGTAAGGGGATAAACAATAGTGTTGATATACGCCAATCTCTCCAAGAGCCTGAGTCTCCCACTGTAACCATACCATATAGGGCAATGCCGACTCAAAAGAATTTCAATGGATCCCAAAGCCCACCGAAGGACCTGATTCAAACGATCCGAGAGATTGATGGGAGCTGACCCTTTGAAAGCCGGGCGAGGAGGCATGCAATAGATTGAAATCCATCCTCGTGCATGCATTTTGAACCCCGTTAAAATATCTTCTGTGACAGAACCATATATCCACCCAATCTGATAGCAAAAAATTAATCTCAATTGCCTTGTAACTTGAAATGCAAACACAATCTATAAAATTTTAATTCTAGATGCGCTAATTCTATTACGTGCCTAGTCAATATTAAAAAACTGGTTAAAAATTTTTTGTCACCCAACTTGTAGTGTTGTTTCACTTTGGTCATGGAACCTTTTGGGTTCCAAGTTAGTGATTAAAACTTCATTTTTGTCTTGCTGAATTAACAAAAATGCTGACGTGGTTAATGGAAATTATGATGTAATGGAAAATCCATTAGGCATTACTTTTATCGTCCAACTAGGTAAAGAAGCGTATTGTTGGATAAGTGTGCCCTTGAAATGAGCTTTACAAAGAAACAAAAAGTTAAAAAGAACAAAGCAAGTATGACTTGTCCAACAAGATGCATTTTTGTCTAGTTGGACGATAGAAGTTATGCACCAAGAGATTTTTCATGCCACACCAATTCCATTAATTCGGCTGACAGGTAAGTGGAGTGCTTAAACTAAGACAAAATTGCAAGTTCAGTGACTTTAATGAAACATTGCTACACGTTGTGTGACTAACAGAGTTTTTAACCCATGGGAAAACTATCAAAGGTACCTCTTTGCCCCACTCAGATTTGTCCTCATACCCACAGCTAATGACATGGATTGCTTCTTTCAAAAGAGTAGCAGAATTTGTTGTCGGCGGGATGCCTCCCTGTTCCATAAAGGTGGCAGCGATGAAAACGGGTGATTGACCAAATCGCTTCTCCAATCTCTTTTGAGACATAAAAAGCGACTTCTCATCATCATATCCTGTAAATTACAAGGAATGCATTAAGCATTAATCACCATGATTTAAGTCATACTTGTATCAGAATCACTAGAAAAATAGTTAAAAAGTTGAAACTAAATGCAAAGTCAAGAAGTTCAAAATTTTGTATATTGTGCACAATTCCCAAGTTAGTGAGATTTCTTAAAGTATACGTCCGACAATACATTTATATCTGGTAAACCGCCAATTATATTTACCTAGGGAAAAGGAGGGAACTCTGAGATAACAAAATGTTGAAGACTAAATTAAAATAAATAAATGTGAGGTGGCTCAACATGGCAGAGGTCCTAAGTTCAAGTCTCGTTGCCACCCATTTATAAAAGTTGTGCACATTTCAGACCTTTGATGAGAAAATGAATTCGATCTTGCATGTGAGTACGAGTGTTAAAAACTTAATTTAAATGAACAAATGTGCCTACTCTTTTATAGCTTAAGCTTTTAAATGAAGTGGTTTAACTCAAAAGAATTTCAGTTTTTTGCTAAAATAAGTGAATCAGAATGAAATCAAACAACAGCAGCTAGCCCCAAAATCTTTTTGACTTCCTTATCCAAAATTGTCTAATATGTAAACAGACTTGCCTTCCACGCCCTCTTCAATGTCCTCCATATTAAAGATTGGAATGGTGGATTCAGTTCTTTTAACTGCTCTCTTCTTGTCAATGTATTTCTTGTCAGCATGCCTTCCCTTCTTTCTAGAGCCACAGCAGCTCTTGACAATAATGTTTGGTTGCAAATCTTCCTCGGTTAGGACTGGATCATACCCGTACAAAGCTTGCCTATTAAAGCAACATCCAGTTCCCACATAGACCGGACCCTGAATCCCGTCAAGCCCTTTCAAGTTGATCTGCAGCACAAGACCGCAGCAAAGTTGATAACGTGTGGATGACAAAATAATAGCTGATAATATAGAAGTTGTAAAGACTCGAGTGACACATACATCAAAAAATACAATATTGCGGTTAGCATATCTATCGTGCAAGTCGATGCCATCAAACCGTTGTGGAAATTGAACATAGCATGTCTTCTTTCCAAGAACAGGATCCATCATGAAACACATAGCTTCTTTAAGAGCTTTGCTGTTGTTAAAGTAGTGATCACAATCCACATTCAAAAGATATGCTCCATTTGTAAGAACGGCAGAGACGCGAATCTGCAGAAGATACCAAAAAAATGAGGTCATAGAGAAATTCATCATTCACTTGAAAACCCTTCCAAAAATTTGTAAAAAAAAAAAACAAATTAATAAAATAACAGCAAAGAGAAGCAACGGATTGTTTCAGAAACTCTTTCGCACGATACGGTGAACTCAACCTGACAGCATACTGGAATGAAAAAGTGGCAAGATGAAGGGAAAGAAAATTCATTACTCTCTTTTTTATACTTTTCTCTCCAAAATAAGCCATCGTCCACTGTAGTATTGTTGATGGTATGTGCTGATGTTGAATAACAGCACACTATGCCCAGTTAGAGTTGAGGTTAAAATACTAGAAAGGAGCTTAAATTTGGCTAGCTTAATAAATATGAAAGTAAATACATATATCCTCTACTGGAAATTTGGCATGTCTTTTAAAGAACAGGCATCATTATTAACTATATCCAACCATCGCCCCCTAGCAAGATCATATGGTTATTAGAAATCTACCTCACAAACTAGCAAGTCAATCAAACAGCCTATGCTTAGTTATTATTCACCAAATTCACACCACTTTTATCATCAATTGTGTTTAGATACAGTAACAGCTATAGGAATTGGTAACTCGTAACCTACCAAAGCATTCATAGCTCCAGCTTTCTTGTGATGTTGGAATCCAGGACGCTTCTCACGAGAAACATAAACCAGGCGAGGAAGTTCATTTCCATCTGTATCAAGGCCCCCACTGTGCCCCAGAAAAACCTGATAATCCATAGAGTGAGCTAAGTGTTAAAACAGGATATTCAGCTACGGCATAAACATGGATACTTCAAAACTCAAAAGACAACTACATCACCTGGATCATTCCCGGATGATCACGAGGGTTATTTCCAGGCCAAGCAGTTCCGTCTTGCATTGTCCATCCTTCTTCAGGCATCTTTTGAGCCTTGGCAACTAGTGCATTGATGCGTACCTTAAATTCTTCATATTCTCTCTGCAGACAAGTTTTTACAAATAGAATTACCCACAATGAGCTATTGTTGTCTGCATTAACAGAAAACTTGAAGTTTCGAATTGCAAGTAGTTATCTCCCTTGAAAAGGGAATGGATGGTGAATTCGGATTATCCAACTAAACTTTTGTTTCATATTTTCTATAGGTACTGTTGTCATTACCTTCATTGCCCTGCGTTCTTTCACAAAGGAAGGCTGAATCTTGTCCTTAAGGTAATCTATCTTCTGAGCAAAATAGAACTCGGGGGCCCTTGGCTCAATACTATGCTTCTTGCAGAAGGGCACCCATTTTCTAGCAAACTCTGCAGTTTCAGAGAGGGCTTCAAAGGTTAGCATTGCTGAACCATCATCTGAAACGTAACAGGAGACTTTGTCAACAGGGTAATCCACAGAAAGAATGGACAACACAGTATTGGCAGTAACAAGAGGAGGCTCTTTCATGGGGTCCACTGTACTGACAAACACATCAACAGGGGCTAACTGGGATGGCTCGCCCTCCCTGTCATATCTGAGAGACAAAATAACAAATCATTGATAAGGGAATGAACAGAACAGATAAAAAGACATTGATTAGTACTTGTGGTAATTATCCAAACTTCAAGGGCATTTAACTTTAACAATCATATGACACCCACAAACCTTAATGCGAGTCTGTCCAAGTATGTCTCACGGTTGACGGGGTACCATTTTGGAAACTGATCCAGAAGCCAGGACAGCGCAAACCAAACCTCACAGATAACTGATGTCAGCCACAAAGGATAAGCATCCTTTACAGGATGAGTACAACGGTATTGCAAGAAGAAGCCCAAGATAATCAACCGAAGAATGATTATAACGCGATAAGGGGTAAGATGAGAAGAAGAAATAGGCATAACACGACTCATGGGTTGGCGAGCATCATCAGCGCTGTCAGAGATACAAACTATTAGCAGTCCAGAAGGAGTAAAGATCAAAGTTGCATGATATGAACCTACATGCATGGTCTACCTTCTTAAACTAATTAATGCACCAATAGTGCAGCAGACTTGAACTAATTATCTGAATGTTCAAAAAAAAATAGTAGTCCAGCAGTGCCCCAAAATGTACTGAATAATCCCCGAGACTTTGAAATATATCCTGACTATGCTCTAGAAAAATAGCCAGAGTAGAGCTTCTTACATTTGTAATTCTTCTCCATTTGACCCTGTGCCTTCAATGTCTCCTTTCCCTTCATTGTATCTGTTGGTCATTTGCCCCATATTTTTCTCCTGTTTTAGTTTCCACCCTTCCACTCTCTCCTTCCAGTCGACATTTCCGAGTCCATAAGAATTTAAGTCTTTAGAAGGGTCCACAATTCTCACAGGAACTGCATAAATTAATTACTCACTCAATAGTTTTCATATAAAAAGGACCTTGAATACCAAGCTAGTGGATGCTAGTCAATTCATATATGTAGATAAGTAGCTTACCGGGCTGCCTTGGATCAATATAGGGAAGGGAGTGGACATGCCGGTCTCCAGGGCCCAATGGTCCTGATGTACTTCTTACAGATTGAGTGTCTTGTATAGAGCTGGGAACTTCCCCAGACACCTGTCAATTATGTACAGGTTTGTGAGAAGAAATATATCATCACAACAAATTTAGTTGAAAGATGCAAAAACACAGTCGCCATCCTGAACTGCATATGGGTTTTCCGAACTGAAGCGACACTATTTGATGTTCAAAAGACAATTTTATGTTCCTTCCAATAGACTGCCAAAATGATTTGAAGAAGAAGAAGGGGCTTGTATGAAAAGCAATGAGGAAAGTCACGAAGTGTCTTGCACTTGTATGCTCATGGCATTTAATTGGTAACTGGCGCTGGACTTGTAAGAGTAAAAGATAAAATAAAATAAAGAGAACAAAAATTAGAAAAGAACAAAAGAAAGACCAGTTTTTTGTTCAGAATTAAAAAGAGGAAATACAATGCAAAAAGCATGCCAATAGAGCCACATATTCTGGAGGCACTATACTCTAAAGCAACAGGATTTAAGTTCTAGCATTGGCAGTAGTCCTTTTTTATGTCATAAATTGCAGCTTTAGAATCTGTTATGTATTGTTGCTAATGGATACATAAATAAATCACATTTTTTTACTATCAGTAGACGAGATGGGGTCAATGCCAAACCCCCCACACCTACACACAGGTGGAGATCATAAGAGATAGAAAAATAAAAATAAACATAAAAACTTGCCGGCTGCCCATTAGTAAGAAGAGGAATTGGTTGCTGAGACTCGCGTCTAGAAGATGAAGAGAGTTCAACATCATCTCCCTGCCATTGGGATCGAGTCTTGCTCTTTCCCTGAGAATAACTGAATTCATTGTCTAAATCATCAACATCATCCTCATCATCATCACCTTCGACTCGTGGACTCCCTGAAAGATGGAGGACTAATTAATAAGTTCCCAAACCTCCAAACAGAAGTGAAAAAAGCATTAAAAAATTAAAATATAAAATACAAAAATGCAGACTGACCTTTGTGCCTTTTGTATCTAGTCTTGCATTGGGGACATGACTGATTTCCATCTTTTCGTTCATACTCATAACATAAACGGCAAACTGGAAAAGCACATTCGTTGCAAGCAACAAAAACGTCACCATTGGCAGTCAGTCCTACGGTATCCCCACAGATCTGACACACCTGACCATTCAAATTCTTCAAGGGCTTTGGCTGCATTATGTGCAAGCAATAAGTTGAAGGCAATCCACTAGATGGAAAAACATGGGCACATTTAACTAAATAATTAGCGCTAAATTTGCTTCTTTCACGTGCCCCATGTACAAATAAACATGCATATCAAATATGAAGGCAATGTGGAAAAACTTCAGCACATTTAACTACCTACACACTAAAATCATTCCATCTTGAATATGGGATTCCACTCACAGTAAGAATCTAGTAGAAATCATATAAAGTGAAATTATGCACCAAACAAGCTTAAAGATTGAAACTGAGAGAAAGGTTTAGATTTGGGTTGAACCAATCAAATACGTGCAAAAGTGCGAAGAAAATAAGATGGAAGGAGGGATCCAGATTGGAGAATTCTCTATGAAAATCCCCAATTGTGAAAAGAAAAGAATTTTAGGGAAATACAGAGCAGCAATCAGCAACCGTAGTAAGATCACAGAGGTAAGAGAATGTACATACTCTTGTCACATAGAGATGCAAATTTAGTCAATCATCGAACTTAATCATCAAGAACCCAGATCAACAGAATCATGAAAACAACAACCTATATTCTCCGAATCCAACATTAATTTTATCAACTTTTACACATCGTCGAGTAACATTGACAGCAAATCCATGGATAGATACATATTCAGATCATCGCTACGACAGAGATAATAATAAAATTATCAAACTTGCATTAACTGGATCCTAGTTCGCAAAATAACAGACTCTAACTAAACCCAAAAAAAAAAAAAATGAAACCCCAAAAAGATAAAATCAAAGAGTCAAAATCAAAATTAACTAGTACACCCTTCCAAATTTCAATAGAAAAAACTAATCCTGAGCTAAGCACTCACTCTACTAAAACCAAGACATATCCAAACACAAAACTACATGCAAATTAACACGAACAGAATGCTAAATTTACACTTTAAATTCCAAATAAAGATTCGAACTTTAGCCCAAAATTCACCTCCACTCTACCACTCCTCAGATCTAAACACAGAATTCCAATCAAAAAGAAAAAAGAAAAAAGGTAAATTCGGACTAAAAATCGAAATGGATTTTATCAAAATGCATACCGCACTATCAGAATCATGACGAATTCTAACAAGCTCATTCCTCTTGTAAGATCCAGCCACCATACCAGCATTTGCCTCCATTTTCTCTAAATTCCAACACTATTATTGATATTGTGATCAGTATACAATCAAGATGTGTAATTTGTAATGTGGGTTTAGTTTAATTGAACAAAAAACTTGGAAAATAATTTAAGGGAAGTTTGAGTGTCAGAAAAAGAGGGGCATTGGCACAGTTCTTAGCCTCAATCAACTGGCCATCTCTTTCCCTTCCTCTCTCCTTCAATTTCATTACAGGCTTTGTCTTTTCATCATTTCTTGGGCATTTATTTTAATAAATCTTTTGTTTTTCAAACATTAACGTAAGGATTTTTTACTGGATGAACCGGTAGTCAGTACACGCCATATGGCTTATGTTTGGCTTGGCTTGGCTTGGCTTGGGCCTTGGCTTTGTCTTGTCAAAGAGATGTATTTACTAGGGTAAATAGCACTTGGGTCCCAACCTTTAAATCTTGTGACGATAGAATCCCAAACCTTTCATTTCTAACCACCACGTCCTTAACCTTTAAAAAAATGCAGGTCCTTTTCTAACCCCTGGGTCCTTAACCTTCTGTTAAAAAAATGGGTAAATAGCACCAATGGTCCTGAATCTTTATTTACTAGTAGCCGAAGTCCCGAACTTATGAAACGTTGGCATCCGAGAACTTTTTTTGATAGAAACCGTCAGTTTGATCGTTAAATGTTCAAAATTTTGTAAAATAGACCATTTTACCCTTAAATTGAATGATAAAAAATAAAATAAAAATTACAGCTAAACCCCAACCAACCACTTCTTCTTCTCCAAATTTGTCACCGCCAATCACCACCCACTGGAAATTTTGCCACCTCCGCCGTAGTATACAAAACCACCTATACAAACCACCGGCAACCATTCTCAGCTAGCAACCTCTCAAACGACATAGGCAAAGCCAGGAACCTCTTAAGCGTCTGAAGGAGCATTTCCACTGTCAACTTCCGCTGTCAATCCCTTAAGTCCTTAACATCACTCACAAGCTTTAACAAACCAAACCTCAACAAGAGATCAAGCTTTTCTCCACTGCATTTTGGAGGGAAAAATGGATTTGCTTTCTTTCATTAACCCAAAAATTCCAATCCCAATTTTCACCCGTCTGATTCTGTATTTGATTTCTCCGACAATGATTCTTTTACTACTATCGCCACCGATGAAGTTTAATCCACGGTGGCACTTGAACCCCCACCACCAAAGATCCCAGCTCCCTCAGCGGTGCTTCAACAGAGTAGAGCCGCTACTTTCGGAAAAGAGATGTTGAGGGTCGAAAAATTAGCTAGAATTATGCCAGTGCTTGTGGAGGCTATGATAGCTGGCTCGGCTTGCTGTAAGAGTCACTCAACTGTTTCACCGTCAGATAAAATTAGCTGGAATTGTGCCGGTGTTTGTGACCTTTTTTGGTGGATGTTGGGTTTGTAGTGAGGCGTCTATTGTGCCAGTGCTTGTGACCTTTTTTGGTGAATGTTAGGTTTGTAGCGATGCGTCTACAAGCTACTGCTGGAGCGGCGCTGGTTGAATGGTGGAAGAGGTAGAAACATTGGTGGAGGCTATTATTGGAGAGTGTGTGCTCCCGACACCTCTTCCCAAATAGTGGAGGCTTTCCGGCACAGAGAGATGATCTTTCCGATGACCAATTTTCCTGATGTCGACATCGTTGCCGATAAGATGAAACCCTCATTGCACATCACGTCATTACTAATCTTCTTAACAAAAGCGATGAACGACGCCGATGGATGAGGTTAAACCGGAGCAGGGCAGAATTTTGTTGCAACCCACTGGCAGTAATCTCCACCCACTGGCAGAATTGCAAAATTGGGTAGGGGTTTAGTTGCAATTTTGTTAGTTGAGATTTAGTTGCAATTTTTATTTTATTTTTCTTTTCTTTTTTTTTTATCATTCAATTTAAGAGTAAAACGGTCTATTTAACAAAATTTTGACCATTTAACGGTCAAATTAACGGTTTCTGTCAAAAAAAGACATCGGGCACTAACGTTTCATAAGTTCAAGACTCCGGCTGCTAGTAAACAAATGTTCAAGACCCCATCGTTACAACGTTCAAAGGTTCAGAACCTCTGGTGCTATTTACCCTAAAAAATCGTTAGTTCGATCGTTAAATTGTCAAAATTTACTTAAAATAACCAATTTACCCTTTTCAAAATAAAACAAAAAGAATTGAAAAAAAATTACAACAAACCCCTCTTCACTTATAATTCTCCAACCAAGCCCCCATCCCAAAACTTCTTCTTCTCCAAAACTTCACCACCCACCACTAACTCCTAGTGGATTGGTTGTTCTAGTGGAGTCTGAGACCATGCACGACGACGGCATTTACCGACAAAACGCGATCGCCGATTACATATCCTCAAAAAGATTCCCGGGAACAACGACACCAATGTTTCGTACTCTTAGGATCGGTATATTTTCCATGTCGAACGGACCAATGGACTCACCGTACTTTGTATGGCCGATGATACTACTAGACGTATGTCGAATTTTATTTTATATATATATATATATATATATATATATATATAAATTTGGGCATTGAATGATTGAGTTTTATAGGAATGTGAATTCTTTATGTGATTTTTGTAGTTTAAATTTTGATTTAATGTGGATGGAATTGAATTTGGTTCGTGAATTATTCTCATAAAAGATTTTTTCTTTTGTGATAATGAAGGTTGAATTTTTGTAGGAATGTGTAGATTGGATTGGATTTAGATATTGGGAAAAATAAACGTTATACATATTATAGAAGTGGCTTTCTGATTTTGATTTTTGGGATTTCTTCACGGGTCTGGAAATTGAGCTTTTTTTGTTCATAATGTTACTTCATATTTGTTTTATACATAAATGATTGTTTCTTAATTATGGTTAGTTTTGCTTGGTGATACACGTCTCGATGTTCCTGAATTCGATTTTCGATGGGAGAATGAGAGGAAGCCAGCCAAGAAATTGTCACCAGAATTAGTGTTGGGTGGTGGCTAGTGAGATTTTGGAGGAGAAGAAGTTTTGGGATGGGGAGTTGATTGGAGAATTAGAAGTGAATAAGGGGTTTATTGTAATTTTTGCTTTTTTTTTTTTTTTATTTTTCTATTCTTTTTGTTTTAATTTGAAAAGGGTAAATTGGCCATCTTAAATAAATTTTGACCATTTAACGGTCAAACTAACGATTTTTTTAACAGAAAGACTTTGCTCGCATGTTTTTTAAAGGTTAAGGACCTGGGGGTTAGAAATGAAAGTCATCATCACAAAGTTCAAAGGTTTGGAACCCCCAGTGCCATTTACTCTATTAACTATTAAGGCTGCGTTGTTCTCTACCTATTTTTTCTTTTGTGCTTTTATCCTCCAACTTTTATTTTCTGACATTACTATCTAAAAATTTTATAAATTAGCAATCGTTGTCCCTAGTGGCGATTTTTGTTCAAATTTTCTATTAAGCTAGCGTAAAATCACAAAATTGCTTTATAACTTAAATAAGCATTGCATGGAAGAATTCTACATACCAAACTTAAAAATGAAAAACAAGAAACATGTTGAGTTTCTTTTCTAGTTTTTTCAAAAAAAATAAAAATCAAAGTAGGATAATGATAGCGGAGGCGGATTGTTGTGAGGATGTTGGTGGGTGGTTGAGCATGACGAAGGAGGGTCTTTTTTATTTCTCTTTTTTATTATTTTTATTTTTTTTTTTTTTCTTTTTCTTTTTTCTTTTTCTCTTTCTATTTTAGGGTGTGTTTGATTTTGATTAAAATCAGATTTTCTGTAAAAGTTGATAAAAGTTGATGAAATATGTGGTTGAAAAATTGTGGGCCATTGAAATGTGTGGTTAAAATAAAATGTTGACTTTGACTTTAGTTTTTTAGCAAAATTTTAATTATTTACAAACAAAACCTTAATTGTTTTGGGAGATATATGAAATGGGCAGGCAAACACAACCCTAAAAAAATTCCTTGTGTAATGCACATGCCACCTCAACACAACAAGTTAATGGTTTCATTCAAGTGGAGATTTACATAATGTATTTTTAAATGATTAGAGACGTAGATGCCTCAAAAAAATTAAACGAAAATTCAAATGTTATATAGTAGCAGATCTGATGTACATGGGAGGACTTCGAGGGGGGATGCAACACTTCTTAATTTGGGCCTCATATTTTATTATATACACTACGTTCGTATGGTGGTGTGACGTTGAATTTGATTTTTCCATTAGAAATGTAGAATTTCAAAATTTCTTAGGGTCCATTTGATTCGATTAGAATTTTGCTAAAAAGCTAAAGTCAAAGTAAACAATTAATTTTAACCACATATTTCATGAGACCTAAATTTTTTTACAGCATTTTAACCATACATTTCGTCAAATTTTACAAAAAATCTGATTTTAAACAAAATCAAACACACCCTTAAAGAATGAAAACATGTACTGCAAAGTTTCCTAATATTGTAGGAAAATTGATGCATTTAGGCTGTGTTTGATTGGTCAATTTTCTATGGAAAATGTCACATTTATGGAAAATAATGTCACATCCATGGAAAATGTTTTCCAACTTTTATTGTTTGATTGCACATGGAAAATGAAATTGATTTTCAAAGTACAATTACTTAGGGTGTGTTTGATTGGTAGCATGGAAAAATGGTGGAAAATGAAAATATTTTCCATGGAAGTGGGAAAATAAATTCTACTATCTAGGCAAGAACATATTTTTCAAGAAACAAGGCAAATCCATGCTTTAAATGCTTGTAACTAGAAAATGTATTTTCTTTTCCATGGCCAATCAAACACCAAAGAAAGAAAATAAAAATGTTGGATTTGACAACATTTTCTATGGAAGTGACATTTTCCATGGAAAATGTTTGAATCAAACACACCTTTAAAGCATGCTTTTGGCCATTTTCATGGAAAATATTTTCCCACCATTTTAGTGGATTTTTTTTTCACCTTACATGGAAAATGTTTCATTTTCCATGGAAACCAATCAAACACACTCTAACCTATAGGACGTGCACAACTAGTAGCTAATTTATTGATTCGCGTAAATGGTTCTTTTGTATGGTTTTCGTTAAACGAACGTTAAAAAAATCAATTTTAGTAAAAAGACTAAAACGACCTTATGTTTAATTAATTAAATAAAATGAAATAAGTAGAAAATAAAATTTTAAAAATGACCTTACGTTTAATTAATTGTCGCAGCCACCACTACTCTAAACCCTCACCCCATCCCACCACAAATTTCCCCGGCCCCGGCCAAATTTCAACCCAAATTTCTATCCACCACGCCTCATCCTCTCCCATTCCCCTCTCTTTTTTGCGAAAGATGATAAATCTTCGGATTTTTACGATTAAGCTCCCTTAATTCGCGAAAAGGATAAGGGAATAGCGGGGCGACAGTGGCACTGAGATATGTTGTGTGTATGTATACAAATATATGTACATCTTAGTGGCAATGGCAGTAGTGGTATTGGCAGTGGTAGAAGAAGAAAATAGAAATATTTTTTTAATATTGATTTTTTCACTTGCTTGTTTTTCAATTTTTGGTCTTTTTTTATATTTTGTACTTATTGCCACATAATTTTTCTTGTCTTTTTATTTGATTTTCTACTTATCGTATTTTCTATTTAATTAATTAAATGTAAGGGTATTTTAGTTTTTTTATAAATAAATTGGATTTCTTATAAGTCAAGTGGTCAGAAACTGTCCAAAAGGACCGTTTGCATAGTGAATTGGTAGGTTAGTGAGTTTTGTGCCAAAATTTGAAAGTTGGAGATCAATTGTGCAGAGTCCTATAGGTTAGGGACTATGTGCGCCAATTTCCCTTATTTGTATATGGAAGAACATGGCTTCCTGAAGGCGTCAAGCCATTGAATTAAAATAAAAGGTCAAAAGTCAAAACGTCATCCAATGATAATCTGACACGCACTAATTTTGTACTTTCCAGTAATACGGGTAATGTAGCGAATAGATTTTGTACAGCTCTAGCAAGTTGTACCATGATGAATTGGCTCCATGCTGTGACCAGCCTGTACTCTGATAATGATATTATTACCGGTTGTTGCCAGTCACTCTACTTCCGACAAATTATGTAGCTGTCGGTGGATTCTTTTTGTGCAATACTTGTCTTAAAATGGACCTGGATCTCATCAAAACTACAAGTTAACCCGACTTGGTGTCCTTATTAGTAATTCACCATTGTTATGCTCGTACTCACTCTCAAAAGTCATGTGTCGTAACAATACCAAACCAAATACTACGACGAGTAGTAGGGTTTTGAACTAAAAAACCATGTGCAGTGTTAATGGGCCGTAAAATACCTCAATATAGGCCGTGAGTTGTTTTGTACCCCAACCCATTGAGTTTTGTTAGATGTTGGAAAATTGCAACATACACCTTCCGTTTAAAAGAAAATACAAGACTTAAGTTTCTAGTCATACAATCAATAGCAATTAGTCGGATTGGAAACTGAAACAATTTTTTTTCTTTTTTTTTTTCTCGGAAAAAGAGAGTAAGTATTGGACTCACGAACTGACACGAAAAAATGACATTTGAATTTGTACCAACACGGGCGAATCTAGCCCACCCAAGCCCAAATGTCATTTTTTTATTTTACAATGTTTCTTTTTTTAAAAAAAAAAAAAACTACAATTCAAATACAATATTTTGATTTTGGGTAATTGTAGACTAATAAAATTATATTTTATGCTAACTAGTTTATAAGACATGACAAACATTTATAAATCTATTTTGTTATGATATTAATTTATTTGATAATATGTTTATAGTTAATTAATATTAATTTTTTTAAAACTCATGGTGACAAAAATAAAATAAGTATTGATCGAGGTTCAATCATTTATGTCGTATTACCTAAAAATTCTTTAAGATTTTGATTGATGTATATGTCAAAAAGCTTAAGACGTCACTTTTTTTTAAAAATTCAATCTTAATTTTTTCATTTCTTTTTTCATCTTTCAGATTAACATATTATATTAATTATATGCATATTAAAGTGTAAGTTTCGTTAGGTCTTATTAACTAGGTGTGCATTTATTGTCGAATGTCACTTTAAAAAAAATCAAATCCTCCAACTTATCGATTTATGGATCCGCCTCTTGCTTAAGAAACCCTACACACTATGTTAATCCAGTTACATTCAACTTTTTTAACAATTTTAAAATCGAAAATGTCAATTGAGTTGTTATAAATTGTCCAAATTATTTATAATTTGATATCTGAGTTACAATCTTTATAATTTCTCAGACTTATAATTATTATAACTTATGAGAGAGTTAGACTCCTTGTAATTATTGTAACTTACAATAGAGCTACACTCCTTTTAGTGTTATTTCCAACTATAATGGCTAAAGTTTTGAAATTGAAATTATACAAATTAAAATTTAGTTTGCTTTTGCAATTCTAGCTACATTTGACATTTTGACTTATTCAGTTGCATGTGAAGTGTGAAAAAATTACAATGTGAGAACAAAAAGTAAAATTAGAATGTTCAAAAAGTGTATAGTAAAAATGTTGGTTGTTTATGAAATTACAGGTCATTTACCGTCATGTTCGTGTTTGTTGTCTGCTTCAACGACAATGATATCATGCATATTCTCTTATTGTGGTCATACTCATTGCGCCCTTTAAATGCCAGATGAATTCATAAGTCAAAGAAAGACATAAAAATTACACACATCTTAACATTTATAGTAATAAATGACACATAACGTGTAACTAATAATAAACGATACACAACATCTATATTAAAATGCAACATAAAAATATAAATGACAATAAATCATCTAACTTCAACAAATTGGTTCATACATAAGTCAAAAACACATAAATTAACACAGAATATAACCTTATAATACAAATAATATAGCAAAACACCACTTTATACCTAATAACACAACATCAAAAAATAAAATAATATGTAATCTTACCATACAAATAATACAACATTCAATCTTTTAATGACAAATAATACATCTACAGGTAAAATAATACATCATGTAACTTTATGTCAAGAAGAAATAACACAAATTGTAATCACTATGAACCAAAAAACAAGGCATGCAATTGAATTATTTTATGTAACTATTTTCGTTAATTGTCAACTACAAAACCCCAAATAAAAATAAACTGCACCACATGTAATTTAGCTTATTTTCGAATTTGAGTTGGATCACGTTATGCTTCCGGTCACAATTAGTCCTTCTATTATTCTCCTTTCAATCTTGTTCCAATGATGAATATGAGAATAAATTTCAAATTTTAGATCATATGGCGAAGAAACACAATATAATGTCGTCTGGGCCGATTTTTTTTAGTTGGTCATCATCTCACTATTACGCCAAAAACATACCAGAATATTGGTTTCAACTGGAAGAATCCAATCATTACTTTCAATTGGTGATGACTAGTTGTGATTTTAATTTTTGAATTTGAAAGTGGGACGATTTTTAGAGATTAGATTGTGCAACAAGAAACATTTCATTGATCATTTGAAAATAAATATTCCTTAAAATAAGGGCCTCAATTGAAATTTAATAGATTAAATTGAAATTTAAGTATCTCAACTCAAAATTAAATTTAAGTGTCTTTCAACTTTTTTAGATTCAATTTTTAGGTGTCATCAACTCAAATTTAAATAGATTGTTTAGAAATTTAGGTGTTCTAATTGCTATGGATTTCTAAAGATTTCATTAATTAGAAGATTTAAACAAATTTGTATGGATTTCGAGCTCATAAATATAAATATTAAATTATTTAGGAATTCTATCTCCACCCCTCAAAATTTTAATTCAACCCTTCTCTTACGTATCTCTTTCTCTCGCATCTCTCCTCAATTTGTGCCACAAGTTTTTGTAGTAAACTATTGTTCTTGATTTTTAATTTATATTAGCATGGAAGTTTATTGATTTTTTTTATTTGTAATATTCTTTTTTTTGTAGAATTGTCAAATATCGTCTTTGAAAGTTCATTCTTAATACTCTATGACCATTCATTGAACCAAATAATTAGACTAAATAATATAAATAATCTATTGGTAAATATTAATTAGATAATTAGTCTAATACCATATAGAGCAATTAAATATTGGGCTGTAAAATCAGTATAGCACTAAAAAGTCTTTTTTGAACTTGAAAAGATTTATACGGCAACTATGACACATGTAAATTATCTTTTTAAGCCATAAAATAATTTTGTATGTAAGAAGATTAAACAACTGATTTTGGAAGAGAATGAATCCTAAATATCCATCATCTAGTCTTGGATATGAAAGAGAAATTTTATAAAAAAAATACAAGTAGAAAGAAAGTGAAACTTAGACTTTTTTTTCAAGATGCCTTGCTCTTTAATCAATTTATTTTCTAATTTAAAACTAAAGAAATTGATAATAGTAATGTGATTCCTCCCAAACAATGGATCTAATTATGCTTCAAGTTTAGAGACAACGTGTCACGGATCGCATTTTAGCTTAACACTAAAATCCGTGACCATTGGGGATGACGGGTGAAGTTGGTTTGACATGAGATTATAAGTGACCGTAATGGCAATAACTTCGTGTGATGAGCATAAAACCTTAACAATAGAGTTTGGAGAAGTCTTTTTACGGAGAGCTTCCCTAAGGAGTTAGGAAGCTTTCTACTAAGGCAGACGACAAGAGAAGTCCGTTTGGTTATGAAACGTATGGGCCAAAGGCGATAGTGTCATGCAGTGGCATTGTCATAATTTTAGATTATTACAAGGACAATAACTCAGCGGTCGAGTATCCATTGGGGCTGAAACTTATTGGACTTCATATTGAAGATGTTAGCTTCGCTACGGATCAAACGGAACGTCATTTGGAGGTCGGGAGCACCGATTATGAAAGTTATGATTCATCGGCCAAAAGACGTCTATTGGTGTCACTTGGATCATTTCTTCGCATCTATTATAAGGAGGGCATGCTTGGTGAGCAGTAAGTCAGCCTCTCCCGTGCTTCCGTCCTAACAGATGGGCAACCTACGGGCTAACCTTATGCACTAAATGAGTAATCCTTAGGGACCGCGGAGGCAACTAAGGGCCTACTTTAGGCACCTCAAGATAAGGCTAAAGTACTCGTTTGAGTTCGGGAACTCATCGGGGGGAGTTGGCTTTCGGGGCCTTCGTTGGGCACCTAAAAGAGCCTGAGGTTACTGATAGAGTATTGTTATGCCCGAGGGCTATGCTAAGAATACGGTAACACCTCTAGGCGGAATGAGCTATTGAGGAAAGCACTCTAAAGGCCTTGTATGCTAACTCGTGTGCTTTGGCTATGGGTTCTAGCATTGATGCGGGGGTCCGTTGGCTAGAAATACAATTGTGGGGCGACGCCGCATGTTGGGCAAATATGGCAAGATGTTGTTGTTGTTGGAACAAGTATGTTATGAAAGCACTTCAAGTTAGCTATGGATTATCAGTTGTCCCTGCTTGGGTGAGACCTTAATGAAGGGCATTACAGCACACGCAATTAGCCAATATGCCCGTAAAAGGGACGAGCACAAGGATTGTGTTGTGGGGCATGCAAATGACCCTCAATGCTTTGGGTGGAGCTAGGAGAGCTCCCCTCCATCGAGTATGCTTCAAGGGGATCGTATGTTGTGCATGAGCATGCTGGAAAGCTAGCTAAGTCGGGTCCAATAAAGTTAGAGAACATCGATGATGATGTGCATTCCGAATAGGCGAGCGCCTTGGCACCAAGTGCAATGCAGGGATGCGTTCGAGTGTTTACACGCTAGTAAGCTTTGTGGGTAAAATGAGCAACATGTTATGTCTAGACACGTGATGAAGAGACAAAATGTAGTTGAATAGAGTGAGACTACTACCGTACATGATGAAAAATAATCGCTCTGCTCGACTTGAAGAGTTGGCCCATGACACAAC
This sequence comes from Forsythia suspensa, assembly GCA_023638005.1. Lineage (NCBI taxonomy): Eukaryota > Viridiplantae > Streptophyta > Magnoliopsida > Lamiales > Oleaceae > Forsythia > Forsythia suspensa. The sequence continues at coordinate 27,017,193 of CM042674.1, read as the reverse complement.
GAATAACCTATTTATCAGTTTATTCTCTAGGAGCTTAGCTGACACAGCTGTCGAATTGGTATACCTCTCAATTCATCGAATCATTCATCTATTTGACTTAAAAGCGTTTTTACTTCTTTATATTTTAAGAACTTTTCTCTTTCTAAAATTCTACTCAAAATATTTGTTTATGTAGGACAGTCAATTGAACTATTTAGAATAAAAACATTGTAAAAATACTATTTTTAATAAAAAGACCACAAATTCATAAAAATTCATAGAAATTCATAAAAATGTATTGAAATTTATAATATAGAATTCTGTGGATTTCTATTCAAATTCATAAATCTATTCAAATTCATAAATTTTTTTTTAAAAATTTGAGTTGAGGAACCCTCCTTAATTTGTTGGTAAAATTAGTGCATTATTTATATTATAACAATTTAATCACGTACATGCAAAACGAGTAAAATGGCAACGTATAGAAATATTGAGAAATGAAGAATTAGATTTGGTTGATGTAGGAGTTAGACTCTTTTCCTTAAAACGGAATTGCTCTCACAAGTGCTTACGGTTCCTCGATACACGTCTCTCAAGATACAATGACAACTTTTCGTAATAGTAGTACTCCAAATTACGAAAACAACAAACCAAACAATATTTTGTTATTTTAAATAAAAACTGGACTTGAACTTTATGTATAAACTATTTCTAGACTAAAATAATTTGTGCAAATAGTGCGTTCACATTTTATTGAAAGTGAAGTTATTTTATTTACAATCATAAAGGTCTATTTATAATATCAAAAAAGTTGTGTCTCATAAGGTAGGTCTATTTATAATATCAGAAAAGTTGTGTATCAAAAGACTTAACTTCATAGAAAGACATGTCCAAAAGATATTTGATGTTGGAAACCACATGTTCAAAAAATCATGTCTCTAAGATGAAAATATGCAATTGTTTGAAAATGACATATCTAAAAAGACGTGACTTTTCATCCAAACAAAAATTGGAATATTCCACAATATTCATGTATTTAAGAGATTCACTTTGGGCCTTAATTTCTCATTCACTCGAAATTGGTTTCAAACAACTAAATATACTAAGTTGTTCTACTTATGGAGTATAACACGTTTGGCCTTACAACTCCAGTGTTCGACGAGTAAAAAGTATTGCTTAAATAATTAGTCAAAACTAACATTTTTCTAACAAATTTCCAACGATCATCTACATGAATAAAAAATTATGCAAACAACTATGCAGATACTAAAAGACAATTCAAGCGAAAGCTAATGCATCATGATATGTAACTTGTGGCTTTGAACTTTTTTTAGTAGAATACTATCGGATTACTTGGTTAATAAGTGAAATCAATGTCTTGAACTATTCAGCCATTGGTGTAAACCAAGACAATAGTGTCACACACAATAACCTCCTTAATATCTTCGGTTCTTACAATTGTGTTCATTTTGGCCATGAACAACTCTTGGATTTCATAAGTATTTTGAAGAATTCAAGCCTTGAAACATTCTCATAGAAGCGACCCCACTTCACACTTACATATGTGATCTCCTATCAAGAGTATATTCTGCCATACTCCACTTGAATTTTCAAGATATATGAATCATTAAAAATTAGACATAACCTCACAACTATGCATAAAACATTTTTTAATCATAAGAATGGAAGTGATTTCATTGAATCTTCATAACTTAGTTGTCCAATTGAATCAAGATCTTGGGATCTCCAATCATCAAAGTTGGGTTACCATTACAAAGATTCTTACGTAGTAGGCTTTAACCACATTCTACTCGATAAACTATATACTTGATCTCTTAGCAAACTTTTAGTAAGTAGATCCACGATATTCTTCTTTTACTTTACATAATTGGTGGAGATAACACTATTTGAGATCAACTGCTTAATGATATTATATATATAACGAATGTGTCGAGACTTACCTTTATATATATACTAATTTGTGCTCTTTTAGTCAACTGACTATCACAATGCATACTAATTGCAAGCACTGACTTAGGCTAACACATAATATCCTCTAAAAATTTTCAAAGCTACTCTACTTTTTCTCGAGTTTTATCTAAAGTTATGAACTCAAATTCCATTGTGTATTGAGCTGTACACGTTGCTTTGAGGACTTCCAAAAAAAAAAATGAATATATCATACTTCCTTCTAGCTTAATTTCAAGCTCAAAAATTCAAATTCTATCGAGGATTTTCCCATAATCAAGTTATTTGAAAGACTTCCAAGAAACAAGTGCACTCTAACTAGTAAAATATATTTACTAGTAGATTTTGAATCCTTACATTGAATATCCAATTTACAACATCGTGTTTTTCAAGTTTAACAAAGTATTCATCACAGTGCAATTCAACATTTTAATGTTGTTCAAATATTCAATACTCTAATTTGAAGAAAGCAACACTATCTCTCGAGATAAATCTAAATTTAAGCTGAAAATATAATGCAAACAACAATCCTACTCTCACAATTTTGGGAAGAATTTAGCATTATAAATTCATCAACTCTTTTTAAATTCGATTATATAGTTAATCATGTCTCTCTCTCGGATAATACAATGTATTTCATTTTATTTCACCTCAAACTATTAGTCACCATATAAAATGACTATGAATGATAATGTCTCATGATTTTATTTTTGTTACTACAAATGTGACAAGTAGTGCAAGTGTCAAAAATCATACTCTCGGGTTGTCCACCGTATTGACTTTGAACACCACCTTGAGAGCGTTAGATTTATGTTGCTATCTCTTTAAGTTCACTCTGGTTAACTTTTTCGTATTTATTTCTATGAATATTGACAAGGAGTATATCGGAAGTTGTAAATGATGATGCCATTGATAATCAATTTTGTATCAAATAACATGCACAAATTTTTAAAATAAAATAATGCATGTAATATGTGAACACAATATGTAAAACATATTCAGTACTCAAAATCCAATTTTAATTTCTGCACAAGTTTTAATGATAACACATGATTCCATAATTCTAAAATTATGATCAATTTAAAAAAAAAAAAAGATTACTGCATTTAATACTCTAATACCAAATCTAAACATAATTTTAATACCGATCCATGTAGTAAAATAGAATATAAATGCACAACATATTTCGTCTTAAGATTGTTTGTAAAATTGGTAAATCATTTATATTTTGACGATTTAATCACGCGCATGCAAAACGAGCATAATGACAACTTACAAAAATATCATAAATTGAAAAATTAGATTCGATCGAGGCAAGAGTTAAGACTCTTTTTCCTTAAGACGAAATTGTCATGCACATGTACTTAAGATTTCTTGGCACACGTCGTCCCAAGATACAATGACCACTTCTCATAATAGTAGCACTTCAAATTACTAGAACAACGAACCGTACAACATTTTGTTCTCTCTTTTAAATGAAAACTGGATGTGGACTTTATGCAAAAACTATTTCTAGACTAAAATGATTTGTGCAAAAAGTGTGATGATATTTTCTTGAAAGTGGAGTTATTTAATTTGCAATCATAATAGTCTATTTCTAATATCTGGAAAGTTGTGTCTCAAAAGACAAATTCATAGAAAGGCATGTCAAAAAGACATATCTTATTGGAAATCGCATGTTTAATAGGACACGTCTCTAAATGAAAATATGTGATTGTTTGGAAAAGAGATATCCAAAAGTGACTTTTAATCCAAACAACAATTGGAATATTTAACAATATTTGTGTTTGAGTCTTAATTTCTCATTCATTCAAAATTAGTTTCAAGTAACTAAATAAACTACGTTGATCTACTTACAAAGTGGAACTCGTTTGAGCTTACAACTCCCGTACTCGACTAACAGATCCCACTTAAATAATTAGTCAAAACTAATTATTTTTCTAACAACTTCCAACAAAATTAACAGTGTTTTCAATTGATTTAGTTAATAGTTGTATTTTTCAACTAATATATACCTTTTTTTCACATGATTAAAAATTCCATTCAATGTAATTGAAATTATAAATTTTTCACATAATTTTCCTATTATACCCTATTTAATATTAGTTATTCATGAATCTAATAAATTTAAATCTTTGTTTGGGTTGATAACGATGTAAATTAAATAAGGGTATATTAGAAAAATGAAAAATTTATACACCATCTAAATATATACCTTCAAGCAATTTCTTAATACGAACGGGTGTATATACATAAATTTCCCAAATCTTCTTAATTTCAAGCATATTCTTATATTATTTTGAATCATGAGGCAGATTTCCACAAACTATGGCTTCGACAACAATGTATTTATGTAAATGTTTTGATTTTAAATTATCATTTATCATGTTTGAAATGTTAACTGAAGACACATAACAGTAAGAAAATAAGAGATTTTTATGCAAAAAACTTGTTCACTGGGCAACTTTTCCATGGGCGCCGCCTGCAAATCCATTTCTATCTGGAATAGGAGGCGGTGGATTTGCGGCGGCGTTTGCCGATAAGCTGCGGGTGTAAATCTGAGGCTCGACATCTGAATCGGTACGCACCACCGTTCCACCGCCTCCAATACTGTGGCAGTGCCTTAGCTCCGCTAATTTGCCTTCATTCTTAATGAGCTGATTCAATTCCTTTGCTAAATTTTCATCCCAAACTGAACCAGATGAACCCTGTCTTCTGAATGATTTTGAAGATCTCTGTAAAGTAGACATGAGCACAAGGTTTTGTTTCGAACCAGCACTTCAAACAGTCGACGACAATCAGTACGTGGTAATTTCCCCAACGTAGCAAATTTTTGTTTGGCTTATATACTACGTGATAGAGAGAAAATTATGAAATTGGGGACAATTGGAAAGGCCATTAATTGGAATATTAGTTTTTTTTTTTTTTGTTAAGATTTGTTTGTCTTTGTGATTTGTAGCCGTTCGTGAAATGGCAATGTTTAGACAAACTTTAGTTCTTATTAATAGAAGACTTTTAATTTGTCGTCCAACATTAGCATCTATTTTTAATGGCAAATTCCTATGCTTGGCAATTTTTTCTTCTAAGTAGCCCAAGTGAAAATTCTTTTGTTTAAATGTTTTTTTTTTTAAAAATACAATTCATAATTGAATACAATAATAATGAATAAAATTTGAACTTTTTTCTTATCTAATACTATAAAGTTTTGTCCAATCTCGTACACGAAATATGCCATTAATGTTTAGGGATGGGGCAAACATCAATAAAGAAGTAGCATAGTGAGAATAATGGCTTGGGAGAAGATAAGAATGAAGTAATGTATTGTTTTGCAAATATTAACTAATAGATAACATTATTAAGTTACTTTTTTTACTAGCTTCATTCTTAAATAAATGAGTTAATTACACTCACAATCTCTATTTTTTTAACTTTGTAACAATATCATTAAGATTCAATTTTATTAACAGATATCGTTCTCATACTTTCATTAATTCCCACAGATAGTCCATTTGGATAATTTTATCCCAGACTTAAATAAAATAAAAAGAAAATAAAATGAGAAAAAATTGCAGTTGAGGTTTCTAATATTTTTAAAAGTGAAAATAAATCACAAATATTTTATTTTTAAAAATTAAAAGAAAAAGAAAGAGAAAAGACCCACCCTACCAACACAACCGGGGGTGGGAGAAATCCCTCCGTTCGCGACTGAAAACTGGATATCTCCCTGGTTTGCACGAAAACCATCGCTGGATTTCACGCAAACCATGAGATTCTTCCCTAGTTTGTGCGAATGGGGGAATTTCTCCCGCCCCGCTTGTATTTGTTTTTGGGGTGGGGTGGAGTGGTTTTCCTTTTTCTTTTTTAATTTTAAATAATAGAATATAATAAATTATTTTGTCCTTTTTAAATTTGTCAAATTTAGATCACGGATTTTGATTTTTTTGTCAATTAACGAACATTTGGACGAAACCTGTATATACTCTAAAGGTCCTTCGGTGAACATAATTAGAAGTTTTGGGAGTTGATGACATATTTTTTATTATTTTAAGTAAAAATCTGTAAAAAATAAAAGATTTTGATTTATTTGTACTTTTGAAAATGTTGTAATCCCTAATTATAATTTTTTCATTACATTTTCTTTTGTTTTGTTATTTAAATTTATTTAAGCTAAGAGTAAAATCGTCAAAAATAACCATTTGGAGACCATCTATGTGAATTAATAAAAAGATGTGGACGATATCTACTACTCCCTCCGTCCCACAAAAGATAGAATTATTAAGAAATCAAAATGTAATTGAAATTATAAATTTTTGACACACTTTTCCTATTATCTTTAATATTAGTCATTCAAATCTAATAAATTTAAATGCATATTTTGGGTTGATAATAATGTAAATTAAATAAGGGTATATTAGGAAAATGAAAAATTTAATACACCCTCTATAAAGTAAGGAAAACAAGTCTATTTTTGTGGGATGGAGGGAGTAATAAAATTGAATGGAGATGATATTATTTCAAAGTTGAAAGAATGGAGACTGTGAGTATAATTAATCATAAATAAATTCCTCCACCTCTTTTCTGTCGCCACCCTTTTCCCACCACAAACCACCATCTTAGGTATTAGAAGAAATGGGGAGAGAGATGGTTGGGACGAGGCGAGGGAGAAGGGGCAACATGTGGAATCGTAGAAGGAATAGGAGGGATGGCAAATAGTTGGAGGTGGTTTGATGATGCTGGAAGGTTGTAGATAGAGTGAGTGTGGTGGAAATTTTTGTCCTAACAATATGGGAGAAAGGAGGTTTGTAGGAGTCGATTTGGGCCGGTCGCAAGGGGTGCTTTGGGGTGGTTGGGGCATGGGAGGGGTCACTAGAATTGCGGTAGGAATAGAAGATTAAAATATCTCTATTTTCTATCATGTTTACTTATTTATTTAAATTTTTTTATTTTTAAATACGATTTAAATTTGAACATATAAAAATAATAATAAAAGTTTGGGGCGGTTCCCGCCCATTTTTTGTTTTTTGTATTTACATGTTTTAACTTTAACGAGTAGGTTATGTCGGAATAACATGATTTTAGCATTTAGATGAATTTCTTCTTCTAAAGGCTAGGGTATTATAAATTTGAACCATTAAAGATCTAGTTGCTAAAAAAAAATATTATTGACCTAGTTTGTCAATTTGAATAGATGAGGTGCAATAGTTTTAAATAAAAAGTCAAAATATATATATATATATATATATATATATATCCTTACAATAATATAAGAGCCTTAAATTTTTTACTGTTTATTTTTTCGTCCTACACGCCGTCGTTTTACAACTTCTTTTTACAACTTTAATTTGTTTTATTTTCGGCTACTTTTGAGGTTTAGCAGACTTTTATTGACTATTGGAATTAGAATTCAAATTGATTCGAGATACTGGAGTTCCGTCCTTATACAACTTTAATTTTAATTTGTTTTATTCTCTATTACTTTTCAAGCTTTGGAGCAGATTTTATTCACCATTAGAATTAGAATTCTAGAATTCGAGTGGAGTGAGTTTTGAAAGATTGGATCCTCACAGCTTTAGATTTTTAGACACCTTTGTAAGTATTATTACAACGAGTTAGAGATTCATTTGCCAACACCAAGATATAAAAATGAGTGCGCATTCACTAGGGAATACTTCATTTGACTACAATTTATCTATTGCTTTTAATAAGAGAAAAAAGCGAAAAAAATTTTTTTTTACCAATTCTCGACAACCAAGTTGGTTGTTTAGTAATATATATATATATATATATATATATATATATATATATATATATATATATATATATACGTAATATGTATATATATATCTATGTATATATATCGTAATATGAGGCCAAGTCATTGAAACCGAAGTCTATTGAAGTGAATGATCGAAATCCCCAAGTCATAGCTCATGCTCTCAAATCTTACGACAAAATGAAGTTGAAATTGAGGATTTGAAGCGCCATCTCAAGTTGCTGTCAAGGTATGGTCTCATTAGTATCGATGATGCATCAAATTCATTGGTAAATCTAAGGACAACAAGGGCTAATGTATCAACAAGTGGAGAAATCAAGGTCAATGAAATCCAAGATGAGAATGGTAATATGCATGAATCTGCCAACCATGAAGAAACCCAGATATCAAAATCACATAACTAACATAATTAGGCACTACATTCAAACCAAAAGAGGCCCTCAACATTTTAATAAACAATGTGAAACCTACATCAAGATCCCTCATTTTAACATACCCAGATATCTTCTATCAACAGAACATCGGCATAATTCATTAAATTAACACAACCCATGTAAAAACTCACAAGACTATTCAATATATTCACATTACAATCCATACCAAGCTTCACAACATAACGATTGTATTGACTTACCCTCAACAAAAGCACGAGCGTTGTTACAAGCTTTAATCAAATAAGCATAAATAAAAGGATCATTGTGAAATTGTAAATGGGATTTCTCATTGGAATTTTTGCACGGTTAATAGAATTTCTTGGAATAAAGATACCGCTTTAACGGGTTGGTATTTGAGGTGTGCTGATCATGTGATTCCATTTGAGAGAGCGCTTTTGGGTTCTTGGATTTGGTGGAAAAGGGTGGTTCCATGTGGGAAGGTTGAGGGGTTTGAGAGGTAGAGTTGGAGGAGGAGAGAGAGAGTTGAGCGGTGATGGTGGAGGCCGGTGGTGATGAGTTGAGAGTGGAGTTAGAGAGTTGGCGGCAATCAATTGATTGCCGAGATTTTGATAAGCAAATGTTGGGCACCAAGCGTTCCATTAATAATCGATATGTGTATACACTAACCTCCGCGTGCACTAAACCTAGAAATAGATTGTCAATGACCAAGATGAAGATCGGTTTTGAATTATCCACGTCGAACGCATAAAACGAACACCAACATTAAAGCGATAAAGCGAACTCAATGGACTATCTAGCCCATCAATGTCAAATGATCGGTGTTTGATAAACCAAGTGTAGCAATCCATTTCTTGAAAAACCGAAACGTTGAAAATCCATTAAAAGATAGAAGTGTGTGCCATTTTCAAGATTGGGTCAAATTTGACTTAACTGACACTATGAATAGATTTTAAATACAAAAGCATTAATTTTATCTCCACAAATAGAATAGGGAAACAATGGGAATCATCTTCTCACATTGATAAATCCTAAAAGCATTTATTCATTACCATTAGAGCTAAGAAACTGATTGCTCTATTTATGAGAAGTCGTGTCTCAAAAGTTCATATCCATAAAAATGAACTATCGACAATCATTTCTTATAGTATGAATTTAAAGATATGTTTTTGGATTAAAATACAGCTGCATATTTTGTTCTTCTTTCAATGTAAAATTGAATTTATATAATGATAAACTTGTCATTGAATTCTAAATGTATATATACCTTTGTATGGTTCACCAATTTTTTTTTAAGCCCATTTGACACAATAAAATTTAAAAAATAAAAATAAAAAAAAAATAAAAAGTGCTCGGAATTTGATTGCCGAGCCATCTCGGCAATCAAGTATTTAACTTTTTTTTTTCAATTTTAAAGGAATAATTGCACAAAAGGTCCCTATTGTTTTAAAATCGTTAGAATATGGCAACAACTTTAAAAAAAATCTTTAATTTATTTTTCTTTTTTTTTTTCTTTTACACTTAATTTTCATTCAATTTTTTACTAATCTTGTTTTTTTATTTTACCTTTTACAAATTATTCTAAATAAATGCTAAAAAATGCTTTCAAATTCCACGGTGGCAAATTGAATGATTTTATTTTTTTTTACACATTTTCATTCAATTTTTTTATTAATCTTTTTTATTTTATCTTAAGCAAATTGAATGTTTTTATTTTTTATAATGTTGCCACATTAAAAAAAAAAAAACTTGACCAGTAAAATTCTCGGCAATGAATTGTTCATTGTCGAGCAACTCGATCTTAAGCCTATTTTCTTTAACACAATAAAATAAAAAAAAAAAAACAACAAAGTCATGGCTCGGCAAAAAAAAAAAAAAAATTTTTTAGGTAATTGCCGAGATGGCTCTCAATCACAAAGTGTTTAAATAATTTTTTTTTTTACAAGGAATAATTGTACAAAAGGTCCATATTGTTTTAAAATCGTTGGAATATGTCAACAACTTAAAAAAAAATCTTTATTTTTTTTTCTTTTACACTTAATTTTCATTCAATTTTTTACTAATATTTTTTTTTTATTTTACCTTTTACAAATTATTCTAAATAAATGCTAAAAAAATGCAATTCAAGAATTACAAAATCCACGCTGTCAAATCTTGGTGGCAAATCGAATGATTTTATTTTTTTTTACACTTTTCCCTTCATTTTTTACATTCGTGCATTGCACGTAGCCAAAACTAGTATATATATATATATATATATAGGATGATGAAGAAATTTAAGATTACTACTTATAAGTTGTAGGTCGTATAGAATATAAAAATAATAAGTATGTAATAAATTGTGGATCCTAATGTGTGAATAAAAATATATTTGATCAACTAAATTTATAATTTAAGTTTAGCCAAATATTGGCTAGATATCTAGGTTCACTTGTTCAAGAAAGAGTAAAATCGAAGAATGTGTTGTGAATAATTAAATAGACAAGTGTTATATTACTAAAAAATATCTCTAGGGGTTTGTTTGGTATATAATCAATGGTTAAAAATAACAAATAAAATTTATCTTATCATGTTTGGGCAGAATTGATGTCTGGATATACTTTTATCTGGATAATAATTTAAGCAAAAAATGAAGACAATTTTTTATCTTTGGAAAGAAGAGGACAAAAATATTTATCCGGATAAGAATTCACTTAATTTTTTATTAAAGATGAAGGTACTTTTTAAAAACACGAATTGGTTTCTCCTTGACTCTTCTTGTACCGCTACTATCATTCACCACCGCACACCCACCACCACCACCACCACCACCACCACCACCACCACCACGGTGGCGCCACCTTCACAACCATCCAAATCAACTATCCAGACTTTGTGGAATAACCTTTGCCGCTCCAACAAATATCTATGAACTCAAAAAATTAATAATCTAAAAATCCAAAATCTTCTGTACTTATAATCTCCATTGTGTATCTTATTTACGCTTCAAATATCTGCTTGATTCAGTTTTTTAAATGATTTGAATTGATTTTATTGAATAAGTAAAAGTTCTAAACTTATTCTGATCTTTCTTCAATTATTCTTTTTTTTTGTTGTTGTTGAATTTGAGTTTCAGCTCTTCGGGCTATCATATGGTAATATTTTTTTTGCTGGTAATTTTTGAAGTTTGCTCGATGATGATTTTGGTTCAAGATTGAAGAAGATGAACAATTTTATTTTTTTATTTACTTTTTTCTATTCAATTAAGAATAATGATATATTTGTCTTTTTTACGAAAAGTTGAGTTCTTAAAAGTGAATTTTTTTTTTCATTCTTAATTTAGCTGAACTAAACACGATAATGATAAATTTATTATTCAAATAACTTTTATCTAGATAAATAATTTTATCCACAAACTTAATAAGCCCTAGAGGTTAAAATGTTAATTCTATCATATCTTGTTCTCATTTCTCAATTCTATCAAATATTTACTAAACTTGCCTTTATATGGATGTGGATTAGTAATGACAAATGTCCATAAATTGAATGTAATAGAAATAACAATTTTAAAATTGATGCATGTATTGGAATAAACTAGTTGTAATCAATGTGTGTTGCACATTATTCAATATTTTTTAGTGAATAGAATATCAACACAAGTAGTCTTCATCTCAAAATCTGAATCGATCCCAAAGTCAATAGAAATGAATTACATCTATATCCACGCACTCATAACCTACACATTGGAATACACCTTAGATGGTTGGTGATCAATTCTACTGGTTGGTGCAATGGCTATAGGCACACCGATTATCAAGTCATGTATCGAAAGTAAAAATATGGACAAAAATAGCTCAAGATATTTGTAATAATAGTGTGTGTGTGTGTGTGTCCGTCCAAGAAAGATTACCCTTAAATGAATGAGAAATGACGTATTTATATCTGAATTACTAGTCGTATATTGGCCATTTTCCTAACATTTTTTATCATTTGATCCAGAAATATAGTCATATTTCACTTCTCAATATCTTTTGCTTTTACCACTTTTTATAGATTTTAGACGGTGGATGTGACATCTAGGCACAAGTGTCTTGACATGCACACAAAGATGCAGCTCGATAAAACCAAAGTGGGGCTTGTCAAAATCATCATTTATGAAGCTTCACCCAACTCCGAGCTGGTCTGAGGAGTGCAAATCGTGCATTGGCTGGTGAGGCTCCAATTAGCCCAAGTATAGTCTCAGTCTTCTAACATGTAGGCGCTTTGCTGATTAACGTGATGGGTCATTAGTTTAACGCTAGCTGTACTTCTGGCCTACGTGACATCTACGTAGGACATATATATTTTTGGATATAACATTAGTCCCCCACAGTTCGAGCCTCATATTTATATGAGGTAAATGATTTCTATATGTTGTTGGTTTAGGACTAGTACTTTCTGCTGAAATCTTGCACAAAGCTGGGGTTGATACCTTTGGATTTATATATATTTCAAGGCATGTCAATCGAGAATTGAAGTATGCTTTCTAGCTTCTCGTGGCTCCGAGGCATCATGCTTAACATAGCTGAAGCTTAATTATGTTTGACCCATGGGCTTTGTTCAAAACTTCATTTCATTTTGAGTCACTATGCTGAGAGGAAATCGAAGTTTGAAAATTTGGTAGGGCTTCCACTTTTCTCTAAGGTATACTGTCGAGCGAAGGCTAAAGTTGAATGTTTAGTCTAGCTCTGTAATGTTCAAAGGTATGGCATCGAGCGAAACGAAGCTGAAGATGGAGCTTTGATTTGTCCTTGAGTTCGTTCATTAGTTCTCTAAATCCGAGCCTCATATTTATATGAGGTGGAGGATTTAACAAAGGAAAGAGCTCGACATCATTGACTATTCTTACTAGGAATAGTTTAAGAAAATGCTTAATGAATGCACATGGAATGGCACGAGTACAACATCATTAGCTATTCTGATCAATACAAAATTCGAATAAATGGTTTGTAGAGTGAATGATATGCTCAATAGTGATGATAATAACATTTCCTACTTAAAAGAAAAATTGGCGCAAATGATCCATAACCCTTGTTTTTTGGTGCAACAGCAGTTTAACTTATGTGTGTTTTGGTGTGCGATTATTCTCGTTTGATGAAAAGAGAAATATACCCTTATTTTTAATTAAAGAAAATTTCAATTGGATTCTTAACTTTTACAAAAAGAGCAAATGAGTCCGATATTTTTATTTTTTTTAATAAAAAATTAAAAAAAACTAATAAATTGATAATATACTAAATTATTTTGTATATTTTATGAATTATTATAAAATAACTAAAATTTAAGCTTATAATTATTAACAAACATGTTAATTGAAATTATTTTATTATTATTAAATAATCATATTATTTAAAATTCAAATTTTTATTTTATCATTACAACATAAAAAGAAAAATAACTTTGTTACAAACTTGATGTTCAAATATTTTTATTTAGTTCAAATTGTGTTCTTCATATTTTAATTTATCGTTCAAAAATATAGAACACATAATATGTAAACTAATTTTTTTTTTAGTATTTTTATGTTAAAAAACATAATAAGATTGACTCAATGTCATAAAATTATGTACACTATTTTGTTATTTATTTAATTTAATTTTTATTCAAATTTTTCATATCATATAGCAATTACATATATCTAAAGTGCAATAATTTTACATTTTTCTTTTATGAAAAATTTAGTTAACAAGATTATAGTGATATATTTAATATGCTAAATTAAATATTATTTAATAAATGGATTGGACCTATTTGCACATTTCACAAAGGTTACAAATTCAATTACAATTTTTAATTATAATTAAGGTTATTTTTGTCTTTTTATCAAATAATGATTAATTGCGCACCAAAACACATAAGTTAGGGATCATTGCATACCAAAAACAAAAGTTAATGACCATTTTCACACTAAGGACAAAGGTGAGGGACCATTTGCGCCAATTTCCCTACTTAAAATGTTTGTGTTGCATGTTAAAATTAACCATTAGAAAATTTTGTGTGTCGTATTTGCAAAGGGTGTCCAATTATTTATTTTTTGAAAAAACTAAATTTTTATATGAAAATTTTATGTTTTTCATATATTAGTTCAATTTAAATTTTTTTAGCTCATGTTTGGTTAAAGTTTAAATTATAATTAAAGTTGGTCAAACATACTTTTTATTTACATATTTCGTAATATCCACAAGTTACTATTCACCGATTATCTAACTAATATGATCCACAACTTATAAGCACTTAAAAATAATTTCAGCAATATCTTGTCAAACAATTTTATTCATCCAACGAAATTAAACTGGCACAATATTGTTTAGTCAATCACAAGTACAAACTTTGAAGCATTTTTGTACATAAAACATACATTGATTATATTGCAAACATATACATGTACAATTTATCCAGTTTCTATATTCGGCAACTCCATTAGTCCATTAGATAGCCAAAACAAGATTCACTGAACTTTTACATGAGCTAAAATATGCTAAACTAGACAATTTTAGATTTTAGACTTGTTGAGAAAGATGACAACATTCTAGAATTATCGAGAATGCTTTGTAGATTCTATAGTTCATGAATAATATAATATAGATATCGTTAACACGTACAAATTCGTAAACATGTAAAATTCGACAATAACTGCTTGACAAATCTTCAGTCCATATCATTGAAAAATAATGCATATAGAGAAAATGATGCAAGATATATAAATGCATTCTGTTTAACAACATACAAACTCAAATGTTAGGTTAATAGTTGTTAATACACTACACTCCAGTTATCATACTCAAATCAAGATATTGAAGAAAAAATTCAAATACTTCACTCCATAAATCATTCTAACCTGTTAAATAAGTAGAAAATCCCCAGGGTTTTCTCTAGAGTTTCAAAATATGCAGAAGAACCAAATTCAAAGGTTCAATCTTTCAGCGCAATAAAAATAAAAAGAGAAAAAGGACTATTAGGAAAAGTTATGTATGTAATAACTGATAAGTGAGGACTCTACTAGTATTTGAACTCAAATACATAAAATCGAATAAACAAACAAAAGAAAACAAATAGTAGCAAGAAATAGAATTAACATTGCTAAAAAGACAGATTTGTTCAGATTCTTCATAGTCATTGCATCGCATACCCTATATGTATTTATGTATCATATATACAATGAGTCGAGCTCAGCCCTTGTTAGCATGGGCTGAGCCAGCTACTTTGTCTAATTAGTACCAGCATTCAACTTAAGTGCTCATAAGGTAGAGATCTTGAGTTCAAATCGTTAGGGACGCCTAAGAAATCTTTGAGGGGGTAAGATGCACTCAGGTTCTTCCAAAGTGGACAACATGGATGAGTACGACTGGAGTGAATATCCCGATTAGAAGGATGCCGGTCGTTACAAAAAAAAAAAAAAAAAAAAACAAAACTTATGAGACACTTAAGTTAAATGTTGGTATCAATTGGATGTATCTTTACATTACTATTTCCACATGTATTTTCCAGTTGCCACATTAGTTCCTCACATTTGGTTCCTTTGAAAGGCTGCCCAGTATTTCAGTTCCACAATTCAATTGAATTTTAACCATTCACGGGAATTCGGACGTTTATGAGCTGTCAACCTTTCACCTTTATCCTAGTATGTTTTGTATTTATCTTCATAATGTTTCATACACAAGAGTTTATACAAAGACTTTTATAGGATTTGAGAAATCTTTAGCACATCTAACGTGATGGAGCAATGACTTGTTCTTGCTATTATATTATTACTGCATAGCACTTTCCCATGCTTGATTATTCTGCGATTGATGATATACACTTGAAGTCCATTAAAGATGTATCCCTTGTTACCTCCCTCGTCTTTCCTTCTGACTTGTTCCAATAATTATTTTAATCACTTTGACCAGGTTCTTGCTCGAAGTTACTTCTGTGTGGCTGGTGCACTAACTGGTATTCTAAAACCCGGGAGGATGAGCATGTTCGGGACACTTCTAGTCATCTGGGGCCTTGTCAAGGAGGGAATTCTTAATAAGCCAGTGAACACAGATCCTACAAAAGCAATATTTGTCTACCCAACAATGCTGATCGCCCTGGTTTGTGCTTTCTTATCCGTAAAATATGATGTCAAAAAGGTTGCAAGAAGTGCCCCAGCTCGACCTGTGGCAAAGCCTCTTCAGAGCTCTTCAAAATCTAAGCTCAAATGATCAAGGGATGTAACCGTTTTTACTATAATAGGACTTCATTCAATTTTTCATTTCTTATTCTCCTGTTTGTTCTTCATCGTTCATTTTTGAGAAACACGAATGATAATTTTATTCAAGTTAACCAGTACATCAGACCAGAAACGAAATTGTGTGTGAAAATTCACATGTGGCTTTTGCGTGCGTGCTATACCACAAAAGATTGCTAGTCTTTCTTCAAGATTCATTTGCTACGATAGATTGTTAGTTACTAGATTTTAGATTAAACACTTGCAATTTCTAAAATAGAAGCTTGAACATTTCATAATCAGTTGTCATTTCTTTGTCAAATATGGTCACGTTGTTTATTTCTCCCCTCCAAGCAATCAACACATAATTGAATGCGATAGGATAAGGGGAATGGAGCATTAGAGATTAAACCTTAATCTCCTTTTACGAGAGCAACAACAAACAGAACGAAAATCAGAAAATAAGCAAAGTATAACACAGAGTTACAATAGTTCATGATCAATGTAAGAGCTGCATCTATTTGTAATGGAGATTTTCATTATAATGAAGAAGAAGAATACAAGGTTTCTCCCTTCACTCTCACTCGTACAAAACCTATTGGTTATTAGGATTTACTTTACGAAATTATGTTAATAAATCTAATCTATAAGATAAAGCTTATCTATAAGGGTTAGTGGTTTAGGATTAGTGTCATTCAAATGTAGGTTGTTATTTTGATTTTATCCTTCTGTAATTGGCTATATAAGCCGGCTGTTTGTAGTCAATTTAATACAACTTTTCATTCAGACTTTTGTACTACATAAATATTAGAGTATTTTCAACATTTGGTATTAGAGCTCATCACAGGGGCCTGGTTTTGTGTGAGTAAAAGAAACAGCAGTTTCTTATGAGTGGTGTGCTAAAAAGAATGGCAGCAGAGAGTAGCTTCGTGCAACCTGCGATCCCAAAATTTGATGGTCACTATGATCATTGGTCGATGTTAATGGAGAATCTCCTCCGTTCAAAGGATTATTGGGGTCTTGTGGAGAATGGGATACCCAAGCGTGAGACGACGGGATGAGTTGACAAGCACAACCCAAGGCTATTGAAGAAGCAAAGTTGAAGGACTTGAAGATAAATAATTATCTGTTTCAAGCTATAGATCGGAGTATTATGGAAACTATACTCAATAGGGACATATCAAAGCACATCCGGGACTCGATGAGGCGAAATATCGTGGCTCCACCAAGGTGAAGCTTGCAAGACAACAAGCAAGCTCTTGAAGAGATTTTGAAACTCTCTACATGAAGGAAGGAGAGACTGTAAATGACTATTTTGCTCGTACTCTCACTATAGCCAACAAAATGAAGGCTCATGGTGAGAAAATGGGTGAAACGGTCATTAATGAGAAAATTTTGAGGTCTATGACTACAAAATTTGACTATGTGGTCTCTGTTTCTATTGAAGAATCCAACAACTTGGATATTTTGACCATTGACGAGTTGCGAGGCGATCTACTTGTCCATGAACAAAGGATGAATAGCCATGGAGGGGAGGAGTAGATTCTAAAAGTTGTTCATGAAGACAGAACAAAAAGAGGAAGAGGTCGATGAATGATCGGAGGTAGAGGCAGAGGTAAAGGAAGATGCCTTTTAACAAGGCTACGCGTGGAGTGCTTTAAATGCCACAAACTATGGCACTTTAAATATTAGTGCCCTAGCTGGGAGACAAGAGCCAATTACGCAGAGTCAGATGAAGAAGAAGAAGAAGAGTTGCTGTTAATGTCCTATGTGGATCTGAACCAAGCAAAAAGAGAAGAGGTGTGGTTTCTTGATAGTGGATGCAAAGAATCACATGAGTGGAAATAAAGAATGGTTCTCTGATTTGGATGAGTGTTTCAAACAAACAGTGAAGCTAGGAAACAACACAAGGATGGCAGTTGTGGAGAAGGAAAATGTCAGACTGCAAGTCAAGGGAATCACTCAGATAATCTCTGAAGTTTACTACATTCCTGAGTTGAAGAATAATCTGTTAAGTGTAGGACAACTTCAAGAAAAGGGTCTAGCTATTTTGTTCCAACATGGGAAGTGTAGGATCTTTCATCTTTCAAAGGGTCTGATTATGCAATCTGAGATGAGTATGAACAGGATGTTTGTTGTTCTTGCAGCCATGATGCCTAAAGCTCCTACTTGTTTCCAAGTTGTGACAGAAAATGCAACTCACCTATGGCATCACAGATTTGGGCATTTGAACTTCAGAGGGTTGAGAACCCTTCAGTACAAAAAGATGGTCAGTGGCTTGCCTTCACTTAGAACCCCTACAAAGCTTTGCATGTGATTGTTTGGTTGGTAAACAAAGACACGAGAGAATCCATTCCCAAAAGGAGTTTGTGGAGGGACTCACAGAGGCTGGAGCTTGTACATGCAAACATATGTGGTCCTATAAAGCCTGCATGAAACATCAATAAAAGATATTTGTTAAGTTTTATCGATGACTTTAGTCGTAAAACTTGGGTTTACTTTTTGCATGAAAAGTCAGAAGCTTTTGCTGTTTTTAGAAGATACAAAGCATATGTTGAGAAAGAAACAGGTGCATATATTAGATGTTTAAGGACTGACAGAGGTGGAGAATTTAATTCAAATGACTTTGTTGAGTTTTGTAAAGCTAATGGAGTGAGCAGGCAATTAACTACAGCTTATACCCCTCAGCAAAACGGAGTTGCTGAGAAAAAAAATAGGACAATCATGAATATGGTATGTTCCATGCTCTCAGAGAAGCAAGTTCCTAAAGTTTTTTGGCCTGAAGCAGTAAGGTGGAGTGTGCACATTCTCAACAGATCTCTAACTTTAGTAGTACAACATAAAACTCCAGAAGAAGCATGGAGTGGCATGAAACCTAATGTGGAGTATTTTCGTGTCTTTGATTGTGTGGCTCATGTACACATATCAGATCAAAAGAGGACCAAGTTGGATGATAAAAGCTACAAGTGTGTCCTTCTTGGTGTGAGTGATGAATCGAAGACATACAGGTTGTTTGATCTAGTTTCAAAGAAATTAGTTGTCAGCAGGGATGTTGTATTTGAAGAAAATGAAAGTTGGAATTGGGACAGAAATCAAGAAGAAATAGGGCTTGACATCTTTGAATGGGGTGACAGATGATGATGAAATTAATCAAAAAAGGAACGAAGTTGAAGAAGAGACTAATGAAGATGAGAATGGTGGTGCTTCAAGTGGAGCTGGTTCAAATGATGCTAGTTCATCCTCTAGTGAGTCACCATTGAGAACTCACTAAGCTCAAACGAAGGAATCTTTGAGAAGAGAACCACCTTGGATGCGGGATTATGTAACAGAGGAAGAAGGCTTGTTAGAAGATGAAGGTTTGAATGCTATGATTATGCTTACCTATGATAATCCAATCACATTTGAAGAAGTCATCAAGAGCAAAAAATGGAGGGATGCAATGAATACGAGATTGAGTCGATTGAGAAAAACAAGACTTGGGAGTCGACGACTCTACCGGATGGAGTGAAGTTTATTGGAGTTAAATGGGTGTTCAAAACTAAAGTCAACGAAAGTGGAGAAATAAAGAAGTGTAAAGTGAAACTTGTGGCTAAGGGATATGCACAAAGAAGATGTGATTGATTACACCGAGGTTTTGCTCCGGTTGCGAGAGCGTTTCGACACCATTCGATTGATACTTGCTCTAGCAGCTCAACAAAGATGGAATGTTTTTTAGCTGGATGTAAAGAGCGCTTTCCTTCATGGTGAGCTTAGTGAAGAAGTCTTTGTGCAACAACCTCAAGGATACGAAAAGAAGGGTGAAGAAGATAAAGTGTACAAGCTGAGAAAGGCATTATTTGGGCTCAAACAGGCGCCATGAGCATGGTACAACAAGATTGAAACTTATTTTGTTAGAGAAGGCTTTGAAAAGTGCTATTGTGAACACACATTGTTCACAAAGTCGAATGAGGAAAGTAAACTCTTAATTGTCAGTCTTTACGTTGATGATTTAATTTATACTGACAATGATAAGAGTATGTGTGATGAATTTAAGAAGTCAATGATGTTGGAGTTTGATATGTCTGACTTGGGAGGATGAGGTATTTTTTGGGATTGAGGTGCTACAAAGTTCGGATGGAATTTTTTGTGTCAAAAGAAATATGCTCGTGAAATTTTAGCAAGGTTTGGCATGGACAAGAGTAACCCAAACAAGAATCCAATTGTTCCGGTACTAAGTTGTCGAAAGACGAGGCAAGGACTAAAGTTGATGCAACCTTATTTAAGCGAGATAGTTGGCGGTCTCATGTACTTAACTACAACCGACCTAATTTGATGTATGGAGTAAGTGTTATTAGTGTTCATGTCTTGTCCTCATCGAGCTTCATTGGCTTACAAAGAAAGAGAATACTCGTGTACTTGAAAGGTATAATTGAGTTGGGGATCCTTTACAAGAAAGGAGGTCGCAAGAATCTTATAGCTTACAGCGATGGTGATTTTCCCAGGGACTTAGATGATCGGAAGAGTACCTCGTGTGCGTATTTTTGCTTGGTTACGGAGCGATGTCGTGGTCGCCCAAGAAACAAACTGTGGTGACTTTGTCTACTACAGGTTTGAGTACATAGTCACGCCTCTTGTGCTTGTCAAAGTGTGTGGTTGAGAAGAATTCGGAGAAGCTTGGTTATATGCGTAACAAGTGTATTATTGTGTTTTGTGTGACAATAGTTCAACTATTAAGTTATCCAAGAATCATTTTCGCATGGTCGGAAGTAAACACATTGACATTCGCCCATTTCCTTCGTGATCTTGCAAGAGATGGCATTGTTGAACTAGTGCATTGCAACACTTCGTAACAAAGGCTGCGACATAATAACAAAGCCTCTGAAGTTGGAGACATTCTTGAAGCTTCGAAGTATGATTGGAGTTTGTGAGGTTCTTAATATAAACTGAATGCTGAGAAATGTTCAGTTTAAGGGAGAGATTGTTAGTTATTAGGATTTACTTACGAAATTATGTTAATAAACCTTATCTATAAGATAAAGCTTATCTATAAGCGTTAGTGGTTTAGGATTAGTGTCATTCAAATGTAGGTTGTTATTTTGATTTTATCCATTTGTAATTGGCTATATAAGCTGGCTGTTTGTAGTCAATTTAATACAACTTTTCATTCAGACTTTTGCACTACATAAATATTAGAGTGTTTTCAACAAAACCAACCTCTAATAATTATTTTATAGGAGGGATTAGGTTGACTTAATACATGTAATAGATTGACAAGTATAAAGTATGATTAGAATCTACATAGTTCAACATGAAGTTCTAATTGGTTTCCACTGACGCCAAACCAGAAATGAAAGTATTCTTGAAATTTTAATAATTGATGGACAGCCATGAACTATAAGTTAAAAAAATATCTCACTCTTCTAACTTTGCATCTTTACATCAAAGATTAATCCCATGTAATATGTATGTATTCCCTCTATATGGAAACAACCTGTTCTCAGCTCCAATACACCACATATGGCCTTGCAGCACCAGATCTCCTTTCATCCCTGCTGTTTCCCATACAAACTTGAACACCCCGAGAGCCCTATCCAGTTGCTTCACCCCAATCAGAACCGCCTTCTCCTCGTCCGACGTCAAAATCTTCCCCATATATAGGCAAAACTTATTCTCACCATCGAGTTTATAAACTCCCCCTCTAACTTCTACTTCAATGTCTTTCACACAGCCGTAAAGATAGTACAACAAAAGGGTAAACAAACATAGTGACGAATGACCTAATGCCTTGGTCAATTTCTTCTGCACTAAATTTTCTTGATGCCGGACCTCCCGGTATCCAATATTCTTATCCATCAAGACATCCCTAATCTGATATAGCCCTTCTTTCATGACCTCAAGCTTCCTAACGTTCAAAATTAATCTCTTTTCGTCACTTAAGCAGTTAATAAGATCAATGAACATCTCAAGAACATCTTCCCATTTGTGAGAAGTTGCTGAGTCCTCGCCTTTCGTAGGCCCGAGGCGCATCCATGAAGTCGACTCGGGGTCAGCTGATATAGCAGAATCTAAAAACTTCATACAAGTCACAACTATTTGCTTTGCCAAGTTAATCTCTTTACTCGTGCGGCAATGAATCAGAAAATCAATCTCAGATTTCAATTCATTAAGTATCTCCTCAAGTGCACCAGTCCATATCTGGTGCTGTGTCACTTGTGGGCATATTGTATGTCTCACTATCTTCCTTTGCTGAGCAGAAATGCTCAAAATGTCGGACACTTTCGTCAATGAACTCAAATTAATCGGCTCCCTTTCGCTCGGTTTACTAAAGCACTGAAATTCTCTGCATCGTGCATCATTAGCAAACGAGGCCATCAAGTTTTTCTTCATTGTTTCTTGAACTGAAAAACACCCAATAAACGATCTAACGAGAGACTTGAATGTTTGCATTTCGCACTCCAACTTATTATCGAAAATTCTTGAATGGTCATTGAGATTAATTAATCTTCCATCAATCATATCCACATTTTTTAACAAGTGACTCAATTTTTTTAGCTTTAAGAAAGCCTTCTCATACCATTCAGAAGGCAAAGCCTCTTCTTCTTCATGGGATCTTTCTTCTGAGGGGTGATAATACGCCAGTCTCAAATTCATCCCCAGGTTTCGCCTAATTCTGAAATCCTTTGCTCCTAGCAGAAAATTTTGCATATATTTCCCAGCCATTTTAAGCTTGCTTCTCACATTCTTGCAAACGGGCCTGCAACATCAAATTCTGTAAGTGCTTACTACGCATAGAATTTCAACCTCGAGTTCATCTTTTATACTGTCTACTACTGTATAATCTACATTACCAAACAAGTAATAAAAGGGTCATTTTTTATGATTAACAGTGGCATTTTATCAAACACTTTATGACCATTCATCTATAGACTATAGTGATGCTTATACATTATAATCGTACACAAACAAGATAGAAAATCAGGTGTTGGAAGCTTTGGAAGTGATTTTAATTGCAAATAAGTAGGCTTTGGTTACGGATTGACCCAATAATGTCTTCCGCTCTGGTATTGGAAGCTTTGGAAGTGCATAATCATGGCTTTTGTACCCCAGATAGAAAAATAAATTGTAAGCTACCTGTTAGCACCAGGGTAAACATAGGACCCATACGGTTTTAAGAAAGTACCCTAAAGTTCTACTCGACCATAGATGAAATTATGCAGGTCAACTTATTTTGATATTGAGCGACATCGAGCTTGATTCCAACTTAATTTGGGTCTACACTCGTCGCTCCTTCAAATTGCTTTTAACAATGTATCACCTCATATAATGCGTGACATGGGAGCCTTCAATCTTAAAGTCGTCCCCTTTATGTCGATATTAGAGAAATATAGATGTTGACCATTAAAAACTCTTGAAGTTTAGAGCTTACTTGGAAAATTTGGAGTATCGATTACGAAAGTTTTTAAAATATCGGTTTTAGGCTTTTATGAGATGTCCAGTTTTGGGTACAACCAAACTTGCGCTTGTGAATTTATTATCGAGCAGTTCTGAATTTTTTTTAAAAGAATAAAATTATAATATGAAGTATGCAAATATTTTCAAATATAATTCAATAGCACATACAAAATTATTATTCGAAGAGAAAAGACAAATTGTGCTTTTGGAGAGAAAATGAAGGAGAGTATGTATTTTAGGTTTGGGTTTAGGGTAGATTTATAAATAATTATTTTAAAAAAAGTAAAACTGGAAGATAATTTGAAAAAAGTGCCAAAATCACCGATTTGGAAAGTTAAGAAATACACTCTAAATTACACTGCACTAGTTTTTGGTGGTTTAAACCAGTTTCCAAAAAAACTAACAAGTTGATTTTTCCAACCTCTCGGTACCAACCAAAATTGGTAGGAAAAAAATACTCCCAAGCATACCCTAGGGCCCGTTCTTTTTGTATTTCAATTTCGAGTTTTGAATTCTTTTTCAATTTTCTGTTTTGAGAGTTTATTTTAACATTGTTGAAAATGCATTTGGTTCGTCTTTTGAAAAACTATTTATCAAAACAGAAAAGTAGAAAACACTTTTTGTTTGCAATTTTGAAAAGTTATTTTATGATATTGTATCTAATGAATTTGATTACTTAGTAAAATTGAACAAGTTTATGTTAATATATTATCAAGCAATATATTTTGCTAACTTAAAGTTGGTGAATCTTATAATATTTTTTTTTGCTAAAAAAATAAAATAAGAACAAATAATAAGTTGGAAAAATAAGAAATAAAAAAATAAAAATTAATGAAATAGACTGAGAATTTTAAAATGTTTTTATTTTAAATAATCAATAAGGTCTTCAACTATTTTTATATTTTTAAAATTTTGGAATTTAATTTAATAGAATTTTAGAATTTTAGTTGTACAATTTATTTTTTTATAATCTTTATTTAAAGGATTTCTCCTATTTTGAGTGTTTTGGCCCACTCAAAACATAATCGAAAATATGTTTTGAGTTTTATATTATAAGTTTACACTCCTGTTTTCAAAAATGTATTTTAAAAATAGCATATCAAACAAATTTTGAATGTTTTACAAAATTGAAAATTCAAACAGTAAAGAGAATGAATCTTGAATTTCTAAATTTTATTATCAACGCTTTTCCTTCTCTATTTTCTTGCCAAAGTTGAGCTTAATAAAATTGTTTCATAAACTTATATGTTACATTGTACATTGAATTATTAAATTTGAGAATAAAAACTGAAATGAATTTTGGAATTTGAAAATATTGAAATTCATAAAACTTGAAAAAATGAGTAGTTTTAGAAGTTACAAAAAATGTTTTTATTAATAAATGGTGGTCATCCATGGTAACATACTCTAGTAATTCAAAAAAACTTAATTTTTTATTTTCTTATTTGTTAACTGCTCATATTAAGTATTAACCCCATATGCTAATTATTTTCATATAATGAATTCTTTCACACACGAGGTCTACCGACAAGGAGAAATAAATTTATTAACGAGTTGTATCATGTCATGTCGCATCGTGCTTATTTTCATATAGTTAGCTTATTTAATAAAGAAATTGACAATCAACCCCATCCAATTTATGTCGTACTCCAAAATTGTAAAAGTTTGTCACACCCATCAATATTTTGTGCAGTCGTCTCAACATCAATGTACCAACATGGCACCCACCAATTTTTCGATAGTGCCAGGTCCAACACAACAAGCAAAAATGTGTTGCTCCCAGATGCTCTTTCTTGCAGGACGACTAGGGGCCAGCGAAGGAAAGTTAATGCAAGGTCTAGAAGAAGACATATTGGGGATCAAATGAATGAAAGACTACGAAGTACAAAACCCCAAAGCATTGAAGATACTCTAGACGCTTGGTGAAATTTGAGCTATCATGTAAATGAATTCTCAGTTACATCTGCTAATTAAAAAAAAAAAATTGTGACAAAAAATATTACAATATATAGCCGATAAGCAAAAACATTGAGAGATACAAAAAGGGTATTTATACAATCGGCCAACTAGACATTAATAATACATGATTTCTGCATTCTCCCCTTTTCCCATTTACAAATACAACATTTTTCATTTTTTTCTTTTGTGATCGATTAATTGAATTCATAGGTGTGTTGTGTGTCAAAATCCTCCTATACCGTCCTGATTCAATATACCACAACTTGAAGGAGCCCAGGTTGTGGCTCTGTGTAGTCGAGGCCTTCCTCTTCTAGTAGGTAGCGCTGAATGCTAGTAGGAAGTCTAACAGGAGTACGTGAACCCCTCATGTGGTGACCTGTCCCGACACATATGTAAAGCAGCAGTCGCTCGTCTGCTGACCTGGCAGCATTCTTCATTACAGCGAGCTCACGCTTGAGGACATGAATAGCTTCGCTAACATGTAGCCCGTGCAGGTCAATTATCCTCTCTCTCCCGTTTGCCTGCATCTCCGGATTCCTGCACAATATTTCAACATGCAAAACGGAATGACCTTTGCACCAACAATTTACCAAAATTTCACCAGGGCAAAGAGAAGCAGAATATTGAGTCGAGGAGGAGCTCATACTGAATTAGCACCTCCGTTCCCCAACCTAATGTACCATAAGCAAGTTGGTCCATAATCTTTAAACAAGAGCAAACTGGTTCCCACTCTCTCTCATTATAGTTGCACAATTAGTTCCCGATGAAAATTGTCCAAATCTCTTTTAAATTTGCACATGACCCTCACATATCAAACTTTATGAAACTAGACTTTTGCTTGCAAGTTGGGATGGTGCACAGAGGCATGTTCCCATAGAGGCCACACGACAATTAACAAAGATTTGGACAATTTACATTATTGTAGACAAATTGTGCAATTATAACAAAAGGTTGAGAATCAACTTGCATTGTTTTAATGGTTGTTGACCAACTTGCTACTGTGGCAATATGTTGGGAACCCATGGTGCAACCTTTCCTAATAATACAGGAGGATTATTATTCTAGATGGGGGTGTTTTCCATTTTTCCATCCTCGGGATAAAGTAATCTAGGATATCCCATAAACTTTGGAAAAAAGACACTGTCCATATTAACCCGTTTTCAGAAGAATAAATATTTTAAAGTGTGGGTGTGGCTTGACAAACCTCTGACGGTAAATAGATTCCTGAGCCTTCCCATGAGCTGCTTTCATCTGCATATTGTGCAATTGTCCTTTGATGCTCAACTCCTTCGCTAAAGCCTTGTTACCAATTATGTATGCCTGCCGGGCCTAATCTTACACAAAATTTCAGAGGTCATAGATCAAACACAAGGTAAGTGTGTAGCAATTTTCCCTAAGACATACATACATCAACAGTACTCTGTCCACTAATTTGCACAACATCAAGAAAGTATGTTAATATAATTAATATAACACATGCAACGTGACATCAAGATCATGTCATTTACCCCGAACCGTGTTGGCTTAATCTTAGACTTGGTTAAAGGATTATAAGAATCTATAGTTAGTTAATACATGCCGGCAGCATACTATATAAGGAAAAGAGACCCATGTACACTTTGAATTATTTTGCATCCAGGTGCAAGTGCATGCATGTATAGAAACACACAAACACACACAGCGTGAGAGTGATAGAGGGTGCGAGCTTGAATAGACTTGTTGAATTCTATCCTCACTCCAAACAAAATGTGACTTCCAGAGTGAATGCAGTATTAGCTAGTGCCGATACCACAACAGTCATTTAAGACCATTCAATGGTTCTCTAGTGCCGAGACCACAACAGTCATTTAAGTTAAGACCATTCAATGGTTCTTTCAACAGATTGTGTAATCGGTAATCAGTATGTAAATGTCATTGACATAATGTATTGAATGGCCAATGACACCCACCCCACCCCCAGCAACATATCCCCAATGGAAAGAAAAGGAAAACTAACTTCAAGGATTTCCATATGAACACTGAGAAAAAAGAAAGAATTTTTCTTGTTTTGCAAACTCTCAGCCTAGTTTGGCTACCTATCTTCAGTAGGGACCTTTTCTTTTAATTAGAATAGGGGTCATGGGAGAGCAGAGTGTACCATCCTGACATTGAACAAGTTTCTCATTTTTCAGTCTTCTCAAGTTTCCCTTTTGTACATCGTCTCATTAGACATACCTGTTCAAAGTATGCATTACGTAGGCGTGCATGATCACGAGCCTCTTCCCGTATTTCGGAATACATATTTGCTGCGATCTCAAAAAAGTTAAAGCACATATACATGTGGAAAGCATTTAAACCACAAATAAGTTTTTATAGAGCAATTTGACCTATTGCCTCAAAGGTATTACCGACAGCTTCTCCGGTTTCAAGCCAGACAGGAGCTGCACGAGCTGATCCCCGACTCTGCACCCTATCACCATAGCCCCTGCCCTGACCACTTGTGTAAGAACTAGCCAGGACTTGTGAACTTCTACTCGATCCAATGCTTGTGGGAGAACCATTTCTATCATACTTCCAGATGTTAGGATCTTGAATAGCCATTTTTTTGACAGCTGATGCAAAATCTATAGCACCTCTAGAGGGAATGGAAGAACTAGAATTAAACAAGAGTGTGCTTTCGTCTTCTGAAAGTGCAGGAAAATCCAAAGCACCAAGATTTGGAGCAGACAAGGCAGACAAGGCCTTTGAATGCAGATTCTGATTCAAGCCCCCATCAACCTGATGCTGCAATCACAAGTTAATTGCAAGTTAAAGTAAAATTAACACCAAACCAACAATGATATTCCAGAAATGATCTATCGAATAAATTCTTTGCATGAAGCTATCCTAAAAATGCCACATTTTATTACAAGAAGTTAAGCAACTAAAGCAGATCCACATAAAATATTTGCCCAAAAAAATAAGACAATTATAATAGCAGAGAGTCGGCTAAAGGTAGAACAAATTCTGAGATGCAATATTGCCAACTATGACATGTTAAGGTTCCAAAGTTGAATTCAAGTCTCCAAATAATGCCAAAGGACAGGAAAAAAATATGATGCCAGGAACGGCCGCAAGGATATGGCTTCTCAGGAACTGATTGAGTGATTATACACAATGATCAAACACAGCAATCTCTAGGCTTCACATAATAACTCAAGAGGTTGAACACAAAAGACGTACAATCATGCAATGGAGTTCAGTTCTTAACACAATTTCACACTCTATTCATCATTTTCTTGAAATAAACAACTTTGCACTGGATATCACTAAAGTTACATGAAGGATGCATCACATTTCTCCTTTACCTCGGTTCCAGTATTCAACACAATTCACTTACAACTTGTATTAGTTATGTCACTATCTGATAAGAAGCGAGACTGACAAACCGATATTCTGCAATTTAGAAAACATGTGTGGGAGAAAGAGGCTTCTTTTAGTTTTGCAGAACATAGTACTTATGGTGGTTGAAACTTCGATTCGAAAATCTAAAGGAAGAACCAGCTGAATAGTGGGGTAAATTAGGATAAATATTTTACAGTCAATATCACATTAGAATTTATGATGTTAATCGAACTTGATAGCTACACAGAGGGAAAGCTACTCAATAATTTCAAAGCTGATATAAAAGAGCCCACCTCAAGCTGAGTAAGCATCTCAATTGTCAGGTTCAAGTCGCCTTCATTGGCAAAATACACCTCTGCGAGGCTTTCTGCTGCGAAACCGGGGAACTGTGAAGCCAAAAACTCAAGAGGGTTCAATTCTGAATTTTCCATTAAAGATTGCCCATTTGATACATCACCAAGGAAACCATGTCCAAAATTTCCGTTATAAGGAGGCTCCTCTCTAAAACTGGCAAGAATCTGATCGTCGTTGACAATTTGCTTGTCCCAAGGTTTAGTAAGAGGATGCTGAATACCTGTTGGCGATGGATATCCCCCATAGGATGAAACAGGATATCTTGTCTTTTCAGCATAGCCGTTACCATTAACGGGAGGAAGATATATTTCCTGCTGTTCTTTCAACACAAAGCCACTGCCTGTCGAAGCACGGAGTCTCGACCCTTCACTAACTTCAGTCAAGGTTAAGCTTGAAAAGGGAAGGTTGTTGATCCCTTGAATATCATCTCCTTCCATGACCTTAAAGTCAGGTGTAATGTCATCTGGGAGCTGGTGATGCCAGTATTGGCGGGCCTCTTCATCTGAGTTATTGGAAGCATATGACTCTGTTCTATCTAAAACAGCTTTTCCCGCTGTTGCAGCGGCAGAGGTAGCAAGTTTTGAGGATGCATCTGCAGTGCTAGTGCATCCAGCAGATGATCTGAGAGCAAAAGGAATAAATTCAGCGGCATGTGGATTCAAAGTCATTGCTTTTGCTACAGTTAGCTGTTGGTCACCAATAAAAGCCCCTTTTCCAGACAAGTTCATTCTTTTCTCTCTCTCTCTTTCTTTCTTTTTTCTTTTTTCTTAAAAATTGGCAAGGGAAAACGATCACTACTAGCAAACGAAAATCTTCACTTGAACATTAAAGTTGCAATATCGAGCATGTGTCAGCCGAATCCTGCAAACAAATGAATACTTCCAAAATAAAAAATTCTGAAATACTGAATGCTACTCAAGATGCCCAAGCATCAAAACTTGAGCATTTCTATCTTTTCCGACATACAAAACACCTAGATTTCACAAGAAAGAGTCCAATTAAAGCAGGCTTTTTACAAAACTCATTTCTTCATAAAAGATATGGTATTAAAATAATCAATATACAATGATATAAAGACTAAAACATTCATTGGGTAGTGTGCAATTAAATCTCTATTGCCATAGTTTCTCAAATGCTAAATAAACATATTTCCAGATTATGATATCAACCGAAATCTATATAATCTGTTCCCCTTTAAATTTCAAAAGTCTAACATAAAATTACAACTTTTAGTGAAAAAAGAATATCTATAATTTTTTCCTCAAAAGGAGAAAAAAGGCTGGTTACTTGACACAGAAAATTTGGCCTAACAAACAACGCTTAATACCATATCTTGCATTAAATACACACCCAAAAAAAAAAAAAAAATCCAAAATAATTGAAGTCAACAAAACCCATATTCTCAGGACAAAAAATTTAGAAAATTAACAAACCACCACTTTCAAGAATTAAATTGTCAACAGCTTATGGTTCAGAAAAATAGAAACATTAATTCCTAATCACGAAACAAGTGTAAACGTTAGACTCATTGCATTAAACCCACTCAAATTAAAAAGAAAAAAATCAAGACACAAACCCAGTACTACCTTGTAAAATTCTCAAAATTATAACACTCGCAAAACAAAAAGCAGAGAAAAATCAAGTAAAAATGACAATAAACAAATAAAGCAAAAGGCTTGCATTTCTAACAGAAAGCCCATATCCATAGATCTCTTTAAATTCTGACGAAACAATAAAATATTGACACATAAGATGGTATAAGATCTGGGTTATGTGTTACATACCTTTAAGGAGCTCTGTAATGGAAGAAACCATATCAAATGGATCCATATCTATACAAAATTATGATATTTCTTTTCGATTCAAAGCTAAATGATAACTTTATATCAAGAACGAAAATATATATTATATATAAGCAATTTATTTTTATGGAGCTTGATCTTGAGGAGTGAGCTGAAGGTAAAAAGCCAGAGGGCTGTGGGTTTTTTCCTCAAATCTTTTATTTTTTGGTGTTCTTCTTTTGAACAGTGTTTTGGGTTTGACACCACACATATAATATGGCCTTTTAGTTTATTCATTCTTCTTCCCTTAACTTAATTTTATTAAGATATTTATTTTAATCAAATCAAATATTTAAAATTAAATTTTTAACTAGTACATTGCTTTTTTGTTGGGATCCGACCGTAGGCTTTATTATGATGATGTATTGTGTAGAACAAATTTTAGAGATTATTAATGATGATGAATTGTGATGATCGGTTGGTGAATAAATTTTATAGATTATTCTCGTAAATGGAAGATTTTAGATAGATTGAAGAGTGTGAGATATATTTTAGAGATGATCATACACGGTTGAGGAGATGATCGAATCTTCTTTGGGATGATGTGTAGATTCAATAAAGCGGTTAGTAAATTTTGGAGAACAAAACGATTATTTTATGAGTGGAGAAATTTAAAAGCGAAGAATGAAATTAGTGAGAGTTGTCTTAGTCTCTTCCGATCATTTAAGATTTTTTTCTCTTTCGCTCAGTCCAATGAAAAAAATTCCCCATACCATAATGGCCATGATGGTTCAACCGCTCATAACTCCCGAGACGTGGGAAATGATAAGTGACTAATAAAATTTCCTTAAGTAAATTATTTTTAACTTTATGAGCCTATACATAAATTCATCTAATGAGAATTGTGTAATGTTTTTATACATTATAAGAAGGTCTAATTAATTGAATAATAGCCCATTTGGGTAAGGTTAATCGACAATGAAAGATACAAATGACAACTCTATTTATAGAGTCGGGAGGGTTTTTTTTAGATTATTATTAATATGATAATTTCTCAAGATTGATAAATAATCATGATTTTTAACTTAGATAAATTTAACAATTTAAATACATATCATCAAAAATTTCAAAAAATACTAAATATCTTCTCACCCCCACCATACATGCACCCTTCTCAACCACCAAGCCCGACCACCCCTTCCCAAACCACCCCCTAAAATTAGCATTCAACAATCACCGCAACGACCACCCTCTTTGTAACCTGGCCGATGATTGCACCAATTGAATCCAATAGAAACAACAAACAAACCAAAAAATATGTATATATGTCAGTAATTCAGTGCAACCAATGGTGTTCTCTCTCTCTAAATTTGTCACTTTAAAGAATTTTCTCTTTACAAAAATGCGAGACTATTATAATGTATCAAACAAGAAGTAAATTTGAAATTTTTGCCTGTAATTACAGCCCCGCAGATGATGTTTCATGCTGTTTATGCAAAATTGAAATTTTCTTTATTTTTTGGACAAAATTCTGAAAATTTGGATTGTAATTGATAGTATAATTATAATATGCCATCACAAATACTGAACATTTTATCTAATATTATACGCCACATAAACTAGAATAAGGATTAGACTGAATAAGAGATACGTGCTAATTTTCTTGAATGATTGGTTGATTGGTTGATTTTACATTTGTGGTTTTGTTTTAGGAGTGAGCTTCAATCTACTAGAAACGTTGCCGACAATGATAATGGTGGTGTGGTAGTGGGGTGGGATGGTTAAGTAGTGATGGAGAAGATGATAATTAGTTTTTTTTTTTTTTAATTCTATTGTTTTGTTCAAATTAGATCTATATTGTTAAATTAGTTTAGATTAAAAATTGTGATTATTTGTTATATTTATTGATAAGAGAAACGGTTTCCTAATTTTGATTGTGTAACTCTTTTAAAAATTTCATTTATAAGCTATAGCCACTGATAATTATTCTATTTGTAATTCAATAACAAAATAACAATTATTCTTTTTTATTTTCTTTTATTAAAATGACATGTGCTTAGGTGGGAAATTTAACATTGACTATATTCCATCTATTAATAAAAAAATGACAATGAGTCAATATGAAATATATAAACAAAATAAAAGAAGAAGATGAAGGTGAAGTTTACACACACACACACACACACAGAGAGAGAGAGAGAGAGAGAGAGAGAGAGAGAGAGAGAGAGCAATATTTTGCACGCTTAATGCTTAATGCTTAATTGCGGTAATACAAGTGGGGCATAGAGTTGGGCCAACTTTTCACCATTAGGCCTCATCCTTTCTCATTGGGCTCAAGATAATCATCACATCTTCAATTTCCACCTTTGATGAGCTCGAAGCCATACTAGAGTGGAATTGAGTCAAATCAAGTTTACATCCCATGCTCACTTACTTGTAATTAGAAGACGAAAACTTATTAGTATGATTCTAAATTCGAGTGACTCAAAGAGTTCTTGAACTTACACATTGGAATCACCTTTATACCTGTATCAGCTGAGTTCCACTTAGTTGAAATTTTAATCAACTTAATTATACATTTTTTAATCACATAAATTTAACATCTATATATTTTGTTTAATCATGGAATGTGGAATTTGTTGGCGGATTTTTGTGTAAATGACTCTAAAGTTGCAGAAACAATAAATCCGAATGAAAAAGGATGATAATCAAGTCAAGGCAAATGTTAAACACTTTGTCCTTAAGTCAAATTTGTCTCGCAATGGTGTCTACAATTTATGGCAATCGACTCCTAAGATACAATGACTTCCTCTTGTGTTTGTAGCACTTCCAAACACAAGCACAACGAACTAAAATTGGTTTTGTACTCCAAAGAATTAAAGTGAAATGAAAACTAGAATTTTTGTGCAACTAAATGCAATAAACTTCGTTCAAAATATGAAATATATGAATGGATTGTTTTGCATATCAGTTCTCTATCAAAAAGGACGTCCAGAGGTCCTAAATATAGAAGATGATCGGTTGAAAACGAAATGGTGTGGAGCCAATTCGTGCAACACTTCAAAAGGACATGTCTGTTTGCGTAAACCTATGCGATCGCATAGTTTTACCATTCTGCGATCGGAATGTACAAATTTGAAAACAGAACTTAATCTAGTTTAACCATGCGATCGCATGACTTTATCTCCTACGATCGCATGGTAGGACAAAAAAACGTTCTGCTTAAAAATTTAGTCAATTGCGATCGCAAGGTAAAATACCCATGCGATCGTATGGTCAAAACTTGACCCAAATTTTGTCCTCTTCCATAATTTCTCATTCATTCGATCTTGGTTTCGAGATGTCAAATATACCCTTTAATACATGCAGAGAAATTTAAATTCTCTTTCGGGGGTGTTGTCCCCGAGCCCCCACGAGGAGCGTTGTCCCCTCGAACCCCGCGACTTGACCGGGCAGGTTGATCTCCGTTTCGACGCTCCGAAGCGAAGAAGTGGCAAACTAATTTGCCTAAATAGATTGGGTCGGGTCTTGTATATTTTGCCAAATTGACACGAAGTCACGTTAGTTGTTTTTTAAACACTTAGTCAATTTCTTGACAAATTAAACTAATTTCCAATAGAATTTTTGCTTAAGTATATAGCATTTTGCTTATTTGCACAAAGCTCCACCTCATTTTCTACAAAATCAAGTTCCAAATTAATCCTTTAAGTCACATTCCTTCTTTAACTACCTCTGTGACAACAAATATATTCTACTTCAGTTGAAGAGAGAGCAACTAGCTTTTGTAACTAGTATTTCTAGCTAATGCAAGTTCCATTTATGACAAACATGTATGCAGTGGTTGATTTTCTATTATCTGAATTATCAACAAAATCAGAGTCCACATTGTCTCTTAAATTTATCCATTCTTCGTTCATTTTGATTCATTTTGCACATTAGACCAACATTGGGTCTTCCTTTTAAGTATATAATTAAATATTTTAAAACATTCCAGTGTAATTCTCCAAGATTACTCATAAATCTACTTAGCACACTAACAATATATGCAATATCAGGTCTAGGACACACTATTACATACATGAGAGAGCCCACAACATTAACATAAGACACATTCAACATTCTCTGTCTTTCTTCATTATTTTTAGGTGATTGTTTTGAAGATAGTTTTTAATGATTAGCTAGAGGCAAACTGATAGATTTTGCATCATTTAAAGAGAATCTATTAAGTACTTTAGAAATATATGATTCTTGACACAAAAATAATATTCCCTTAGTCCTATTTCTTCTAATTTCCATCGTTATTATTTTTCTAGCATGGCCAAATTCTTTCATTTCAAACTAAGATTTCATCTGTTCTTTAATTGATTGAATTTTTTAACATTATGCCCTGCAAGAAGCATATCACCTACATACAATAAAAGATAAAAGAGTTTTCATCGTCATTAGTAGAAACAAGGATCACTTTCTTTAAAGTTAAAGGTCTGAATATAAGAGTCAAACCTCTTATATCATTATCTGGGAGCTTGTGGAGCTTGTATTAGCACATAAGATGAGTTTTTTCAATAAGCACACGAAGTTCGTCTTACCATTGCATTCAAATCCTTTAGGCTGAGCCATATAAATTGTTTCATCCAAAGATCCATATAAAAAGACAATCTTTACATCCATCTGTTCTAATTCTTGGTCAAACTGAGCAACTAAGGCAAGTAAGATTCTAACTGAAGTGTATTTTACAACTGGTGAAAATATTTTATTACAATCTCTGTCTTCTCTTTGTGTGAAACCTCTTGCTACTAATATAGTTTTATATCTAATGTGTCCAGATTTTATTTCACCATCTTTTATCTTATAAACTCATTTACAATCTATGAGTTTATGTCCTAGTGGCTTTTCCACTAAGGTCCGAGTCTGATTTTTCAGGAAAAAATTCATTTATTCTTGCATTGGTGCAAGCCAATTATTTGAGTCTTTACTTGCTATGGCTTCTTCATATGTTTTTGGCTCTAAGCTAATAAGATCTGATTCTGAATAAGCAGTCACAAGTCCACATTTTGATATCTAGAGTGAGGCCTTATTTGTCTTCCTCTTCTATCTCTAACTAGCTCGTAGTCTCTTAGCTCATTTTCAACATCTATTTCTTGTTGCTGATTATTGTCTTGATCTTCTATGATATTTTGGGGTTGGAATTAACCTCTTCATAATGTTCATCCACCTCAATTTGATTAGTTCTAATTATTTTTGTAATCACAAAGTCTTTTTCTCTTGATTTATCTCATATCGTATCATTTAGGCAATAAAAAATTTCTTCAATCAAGATTATTGATATGCATATGATCACTTTGAATCCTCTTGTCTCTTTCATCCATAGCCTTCACCCCTTCACTCCTTCTCTATATTCTAGAAAAACACATTTTACTAATTTTGTAGTCTAATTTACGAACCACTTGATGTGCATAAGGCGCACACCCAAAGATTTTAAGGCGATAGTAATCACGTATTGTTTCTGACAATATTTGCTCAGGAATTTTGTAATTTAGAGCACTAGATGGAAATATATTTATCAGGTAACACGCTGTTTTTGCAACATCACCCCAAAACAACTTTGGCAACCCTGAACTTATTAACATACACCCAAGTATGGTTATATTCATTCTTACTGTTATACCATTTTGTTGGAATGAGTATATTATTGTTATGTGCCTAAGAATGCTTGATTGTTTGTAGAATTGGTCAAATTCAACATTGCAAAATTCTAACCCATTATTTGTTCTCAAGACCTTTATTTTTTTGCATGTTTAATTTTCAATTAGTGTATTTCATTCTTTAAAGGTAAGAAAAGTGTTAGATTTAGATTTCAGCAATAATGTCCAAACATTTCTTGAGAAATCATCAACTATAAATAAAAACATACTTATAACCTAACACTGTACTAACAGGTGTTGGCCCGAAAAATATCACTCTGTATGTATTTTAAATTACTTACTAATTTATGAACCCCACATTTAAAAAGGTAATCTGCTTTGCTTTCCTAATATACAATGCTCACAAAAAATTATTTTTCATATATTATCCTTTCCAAAAGCTCATTATCTTTTGAGAAGTTTGAAGACTTTTCTCACTATGATGTCCAAGTCTTTTATGCCATAGATTGAAGAATAGTATTTATCACACGTTTTGAAAAGTAATGAGTAGCCTTTAAAACATAAATTCTATTGGTTTTAGATACATTTGACATTAGTATTCCATTTACTAATTTTTGTAAAACTATTTTTAACACGAATGTCATATCCCCCATCATCTAGAATTCCTAATGAAATTAAGTTTCTTCCAAATGAGTAGCCTTTAAATTTTACTAATTTCCAAGCATTATGAGATGGTCATTACTGAGTTTCAATACAATTTATTCAATTTCTTTTATTTCGCAACTGACATGATTTCCTAGGTTTACCAAACCTTCATTTATGATTGTCAAATAAGTGAACCAACCATTATTTGGACTCATGTGAAAAGAGCATCATGTGTCAAGAATCCATTTTTCATTCTGCTCAATGGAAGTGAAAACATATGATACTCCAGTGTTAGCTCCTGCATCATTATAGACAATAGGAGCCCTACCTTCATTCTGAGGATTGTTTTTCAAATATGCTATTCTTTTAAAACAATCTTTGATTAGATGACCCGATTTTCTACAATAATAACATTTCTTGTTCTTTACCTTTGATTTAGTTTTTGACTTCTTTTCTTTTGCTTTACTATATGTGTTTTTGTTTGTGTTGTATTTGTTTTCTTGCTAAAATTACTATTGTTGCAATTATTCTCCTTTTTACAGAACTTTTGGTCCTTATCATTACATTTTCAACATTTAGAACTTCCTTTTGCTCAACTTTAAGTTCTAATTCTCTGTTTTTTAAGGAGTAGTGAACAATATCAACAGTTAGGTAATCTCTTTCATATTGTAGGACATTTTTTTTATGTCTTTATGTCTTTCACTTAAAGCATTTAATAACCATACCACTTTCTGATTACTAGACATCTTTTCGCCACAATTAATCAGATCTTGAGTTATCTTGTTAAATTTGTCCATATTGTTTTCAAGATCAACAATGGGATCAAACTTTAAACTAAATAATTGTCTCCACAAATAACACTTATTTGGTAAGGTCTTAGTGAGATATAGTTCTTCTAGTTTTGTCCAATGATCATAAGCTTTCTTAGTTTCTTCCACTGTTCTGATGACACCATCAGACAGAAAAAGAAATTATTAAGACTTTGAGTTCCATCTTAAAAGGTCAACTTTGTTAAGAAAAGTAGCTCAAACATTTATATGTTGATTATAATTTTGATATTTAATTGTTGTTGGAATTATCCCATAGCATGACCTAGCAAGATGTTGGCTCGCTTTAGAACATCAATTTTAAAATTCGTGTACTCATTTGAGTCTTGGTCGGATCAAATTACTCGTTGGAGCTTAATGAGATATGGTAATATATTAAAGCTTGATGTTCTATCTTAAAAGGTCAACTTTATTAAAATGAGTAACACAAACCTTTATATGTTGATTATAATTTTGATATTTAATCAATGTGGGAATTATCCCTTAATAGAAATAAGGTACTTCAAGCTATTTTATCATGTTCAGATTTCTAGACTTCATCAGTGCCTTCAAGCCATGAATCATCAATGGTCTTTGCACATTTTTGCTATAGCATAATAGTCCTAATTTTTTGGTGCCAGAGACTAAAGTCTCATTTGCCATTATAAACTTCTATATCTACTTTAAAAATAGACATTTTTATTTTTACGAGGGTCAAAGTGTAAATCAGTAGTGTCTTCAAGTGTTACAGAGATTACTGGATGTGAACTAATAACTGACTATTACACACAATAAAAATTAGGTCACACGTCCACTTATTTCTTAACAAGAAGCAATTTATGTACATATATTATTTTGTTTACACTAAGAGAAAAAAAAAGGTTCGAATCAGCTTATTCACATACAAATCTTGAAACTTCTAATAGCGCTACACGAAGTGGGATGCAAATACACATATATTATTTATGTACACAACATAGATCATAAATTTCTTAGTCCACATATTCATAATTTTTTAACTCTTTCTTTAGCCGAACCCCTAATTCCTCCATATTCTAGGCTTCTCTTGAGGAATCATAGACAAAGGTAAATTTAGGGTGGTTTTAAGAAGAGTTTTTAAAAGAACCTTGTTTAACACTTAATATTAAAGGGTAAACGAGAGAAAAATCGTTACCAAATGCGTATTTGCAAAAGTACAAAAATAACAGTTTCTTCAAAAAAAAATTTCAAATCTAAAGGTTTCTTTGACGGATCTTCTCAAGAAAGTTGTAGATCTAGGGTTTTATAAAACCAATTCGTAGTATATGAACAAACTGACCAAGATTTGGCCTTCACCTAGACTCTGATACCACTATAGAGAATAGATCGACTAGATTTGGCCTAAATCTGTTCTACCAGCACCAGATAAAGTTGAATCCAAAACAAAAACACACAAGAACACAAGAATTTGTCGACCTAAGTTTCGGAAGTTCGGTAACCGCTTCTAACACCTAATCATTCGTTGAGCATCTACAAAAAATTACGTTCAAATCCACAAGCACAACCTCAAATCAAGCAAAAAAAGGTACATATTACAAAATATTCTCACTCAGAAAACCAAGAACATAAAAAACTCATCTCATAAATAGAATAAAAACCTCTCACTAAAAAAAAAGTTATTGTTTAGGCGTATAATTTCAAACTTTCCACTTTTACAAAATATTCACTTAGAAAAGAAAAGAGGAAGATGAATTTTCATATATATAGAATATATATATATATATATATATCGATATTATATATATATATAAGTCCAATTTATAAATTGGAAATGCTTTTTTTTTTTGTAATTTGCGCTTTTGGTCCCAATTTTTTAAATATTTAACTAATTCACCCACAATTTTTATTTTTTTACCATTGACCATCCCCAACATTTAAATTTTGTTGAAAGCCCAATTTGACTATTTTTTTTTTTTTTGTGGGATTTTGTCTTAAATTCTACAATATTCTATATTCTTGAAAAGAATATAGAATATCTGAAAAATGAGCCCTTTTTATTGTCGAACGATACAGATGCTAATCTAAAGGCTGATAAGATACCACGTGTCATCACATTACATATGAAAAATTATTGCACAAAGCGTAAATACAAAACACGCTTTGCAGTAATAGAAGTGGGCCATAGAATGATAGAAATGGGCCTATTCTTCAACACTAGGCCTGATCGTTTCTCATTGGGCTCAAGATAAGCAACGCATATTTACAAGTAGATATTACACTCCACTACTTATCAATATTAAAATAATTCTAAATCTAACAACTTAGCTTATTTATTTAAAAAATCATACATTCTTAAAAATAAATTAATTATTTTAATATTCAATTAATAATGGATTAAAAACAGTTTTTCAACCGTAAATTACACATTACCACTTTTAACCCTCCTAGATTTATGCACCCACTATAGTGAAAAACCCCCAACCGTGAGAAAACTTCCCCTTATCAAACCCGTGCAAATTTTTTTTGAATCTCTACAAATCTTCGTCCGAAATCCTTAAATTGTAGTACATTTTTCAACATTTTTCATCTTATTTCAACATTAGGCGAATGGAAATCTGTATGAAACATTTTTTTTCTTACATAATATGTATCTATAGGCTTGTTACATTACATTGTATATATTAATAAGAACTTGTTGAAGTTTAGATTTGGTTTGGCTATTGTAACAGTTGTAACATATTCTGTTTAATATCAATATCTGATGTTGTTGTAACAAATGATATTGTATATGAATGTTTGATACATATGTTACATGATGTTTGATATGATAACCTAAGAATAACTAACCAAGAGAGGGGTGAATTGGTTTTCTCAAACTTTTTCGAAAAATATTCTCAAACTATGATATTTAAGAAATAAAAATTAATCCACAAAAATATAAGTACAATATAAGTAAATAAAAGAGAAGAGAGAGTGCAAACGATATTTTTATGGAGGTTCGATCTAACCAATGATCTACGTCCCCTGTTACCAAGCTCTCCAACACGAGCACGGTCTTTCTACAATGCAATCCAAACGCTTACAATGTATCCGGTGACTTACAAACAAGGAGCACCGAACCTTATACAATATTGAGCTTTCAAGAGACCTCAATATGACCCAAAAATATAAAGAGATTGTTTTGAGTATTTCTCTTTTGATGAATGATAAATACAAGTTTAGTTCTAAGAGAGACTAACACTTTAATGAATAGCAATAGATGAGGAAAGCTCAAGTGTTAGAAGAAAATTTTGTTGAGAATGATGAATCAAAAGTTTGATTTGATCAAATAAAGTTTTTCAATGAATGATATTGAATATATAAATGCAATAAAACTTTGAATAAAGTTTATCAATATGATTCTCTCTATAAATTCTCTTGTAAGTGTTGTTGAATGATAATAAATGAAGTGGTATTTATAGAGATAAATTTTTGTCACTTTCTATTGAAACGGATGATAAAACGGATGACCAGACGGTCAACTGGTTAGATGGTCAGAACTAGCCGTTGAACTACAAAAAAAATCAGAACGGATACTTTTTGAAAGTGACAATCAGATGGTCGACCAGTTCGTTCAAACGGTCGACCGGTTCAACCGGTTCATCAAACGGATGACCATTTCTACAGTTTTGAAAAATTAATTTTTGACTTTGATAAAAATATTTTATGCAGGTGATAATGACATTTTTGTGTATAAAAATATTTTTGAGCTTTTATTCATTTAATTGCTAAAAATCAAAGAGTGAATACCTTTATAATTTTATTTAAAAACCTATTCTTCGATCTTGATTTTCAAATCTTGAATTTTGGATCTTGAATTTTAGATCTTGAGATACTTGAACTCTTGTATTGATTTGGCTTGACATTTGCATGAGAGTTCGATTTGTAGCACTTTGAATATTACTTGAAAATAGATTGTTAGTAAACATAACTAATTTG
The DNA here is from genome assembly GCA_023638005.1 of Forsythia suspensa. Lineage (NCBI taxonomy): Eukaryota > Viridiplantae > Streptophyta > Magnoliopsida > Lamiales > Oleaceae > Forsythia > Forsythia suspensa. Next base: position 26,974,934 of record CM042674.1, on the reverse strand, counting down.
TTTGTTATAATCAAAATATTAAGGTTTAAAGTTAACCATAGGTCAATAATTTTTCTCTTTTTGATTATGACAAACAATGTGGGATTAGAGGTCATAAGATAAATTAAGGTAAAAATATTCTCCCTTTCTTTTTCAAGTAAACATGATTTGATGAATTTGTATTACATGATACCATTTTGTATTACATTATTTGACAAGTTTTTGATTTCATCACATATTGTTGTGCGATTATAATCCCACAAGTGGACGGATCGTTGACAAGTAATATAGTAATAAATAGAGTGTCGAACCCACGAGGACTAGATATCAATTTAACCTATTAATTTATAACCTAAATTCTAACAATATGAATAAACACAGATTCAATTTGGTTTTTGTGATTTTATACTATTTTAATTAAAACTAAATTATCAAACAATTAACTTTAAAATAGTGAGAACGAATTCTAGATCTACTAACACTAGGATTTGTGAATCCACCAACACTTTCTTTAATCAAATATCCGTTTAACCGTTTTAGCTTATAATTACCATAGATTGAAAATCGGCGTTCCTAAAATAATAAAAAGCCTCTCTCGATAGTCAATCAATTTTATATGTTATGCGAACCTAATTATCTCTAATTAAGCTTCGAACATAAACACATACATTAAAATCACAAGAACACCTAAATAGATTTCATAAAGTATAATAGTAATTTCTATCTATTATTGGACCCTATGTTATTCAATACCACGTGCTTAATCTATATTGAATCTCTCAACTTCAATATAAATCACAATATATTCTAATGGTGATCGTGCATTAAAATAATAGAAAAAGCTGCATAAAGAATAATCAACCCAAAAGCAATTAATTACTAAAACGGAAAAACTTCTAATTAATTAAAAATCATGAGGTTTCATCGTTCATCCTATAAAAAGTAAATTAGTCGGACATGATTTTGTCAATTATGACAATAATTGACTTCATCATGATCCGACAAAAGAATAAAGAATAAATACAAGCCGTGACTCCGGCTGAAGAATCTTCAATCCCGTGTCTTGATCTTCGATTATCTTCTTGTATCTTGTTCCAAAAAATTCCTCTCCCAAACGGCTATTATCTGGCTTTTATAATGCTCTCTAAAGACTCCAAGACGTGTGCTAGGTAGTTGAATTCGATTTGGAGTTGTAGAATTCTAATCCTATTAGGAAACTGCCAAAACTGGTGCCCGTTATGCCCTTGCGATCGCATGGTGTAATTACCTGCGATCGCATGGTTCAATTGTTTTGCCTTCTGCTGATTTTTGGTCCACCTTGCGATCGCAGCCTTGGACCACATGGTTAACTTGGCTGCAGATCCTGTTTTCTTTCTTTAATATTTGCATGCTGAGCCCCTGAAGTATCTTTTCTTAGCAGTTTGAGTCCCTTTTCTTCTATTTGCTCTCTTTTCGTCAGATTGACCTTTGAATTTGAATATTTCCTAAATTAATAAGAAAACAACATGCAATTAAATTGAAAATAAGTAATATGACTCATAATCATCCCTTTTTGCGAGCTCCAATAAGTACAAAATTGTACTTATCAAACACCCCCAAACTTAAACTTTTATTCGTCCTTGAATAAACTAGCTAAAAATAATCTTGTACTTAATAAAAAAAAAATTCACAATATAAATAGCTTTCCGTTCTTGCTTCAGCTTTTGCAAAAAGAAAAACTTATAATTTATGACGAGTGTTCAGGTTATACAGTTGTAAACGTGAGTCTACTTAAGACATACTTGAGATGTGTGTGAGAGCAGTTAATCTGATCAACTTAAATTCTATGGTGGTGATAGTCCAACCACTTGGTCAATTTTTCCTTTCCCTCTCGTAGGGTACACTTTCCCCAAAATAATTGTTTTCTCTCAAATTCTCGAGATTTTTGGGTCTAAGGTTATGGTTCACATTATTTTCTTTCTCGAGGCTGGTTGAGAAAGCTGATGATTGTGACATCTAGGTTTATAAAGATTCTCCAATTTCTGAGCACTATCGACCAGAAAGTTTCTACTAAGTAAGTCAAACCCATTAGTCATCTAATCTCCATATTTGCTTTGCAAAGGATTTTCCATTGGACATAAATAAAAATATATTTTATTTTATTTTATTTTATTTATTTATTTATAGATCTTATGTGCAAAACTCAATCCATTAAGCTTTCTAAATGACTCATGTAACGAGCTTGAAGTCGATGACTCCCAGGTCTTTCGAACCTTAGGGCATCAGGTTTTGAGAAACCCCTACGGACCTTTTCACTCAAGTCAAATAGGCTATGAAAGGAGTTATAAGATACTAATAAGGTGCAAAACTCAATCCATTAAGCTTTCTAAATGACTTATGTAACGAGCTTGAGGTCGATGACTCCCAGGTCTTTCGAACCTTAGGGCATCAGGTTTTGAGAAACCCCTACGGACCTTTTCACTCGAGTCAATTAGGCTACGAAAAGAGTTAAGCAATAATGAAAATAATTTTTGTTCTTTGCGTGCAATAAGTTCATGTTAGGGGACTAAATTCCTAACATTCGATCAATACTTAGCTTCCTCAAACTGGTCTAAAGTGCTCCACACAAATTTTCAACATACATGGAATCAATCATAACCTAGATAGCCACTATCACAGTTTAATTACCACACTTTCTCACTATATTGGTCACTTGTTCGAGATACGGATGATTTTTAAATTTATACAGGGTATCCTATTGTTTTCAACTTAAGTGCACCAATATAGCTAAAAATCATCTTAACTACCCGACACAACACAAATGCAGACATGGTCAAATAGTCTCACATTTAACCAATAGTAATAATATGTTCACAAGTCATGGATTAAAGCAAAATAATTAAATAAAAATTACATCATTAGCCGGCAAGGCTAGTCATATCACATAAATATGCAACCAAATAATTTTTATTTTTATTTTTTATTTTTTAAAACAAAAATAAGTTAAAAATCAAATATCAAATATCAATTATCGAATCAAGTAATCACCCCCAAACTTGAAACAAACATTGTCCTCAATGTGAAATTTAGAATTAAAAGATCAGAGACTTCCCTAAGGTAGATCAAATGGTGTTGGAAGAGAAGGTGTAATAAGATCAACTAGAGGAGAAATCTGTACAAGTTGGTCAACAAATCTTTGTTTGAATGTCATCCAGCGAGCCTGCAGGTTGTAACCCTAAAAAAAAAAAGAACTTATTAATAATAAAAATATAAATGAATAAATAATAATAATTTTTTTAATTTTTTTTTCGTTCGGATGGAGATGCGATCGCAAGGACAAAATGTCATGCAATCGCGAAGAATATAAAATCTGGGAAGAAAGTTTTTTGCCCAGGCCATGCGATCGCAGAGGGATATACCATGCGATCGCATGGTACAAAATTTCTTAACCAAATTTTTTTTTAAATTTTAAAATAATTGAAAAACGTGCTTATGCAAGATGATGATGACTATAGCCTCAAAACCTAAGAATTGAAAGCCTACTTTAAAATCCTAAGAACCAAAAACGTGCAAATTGTAAATTGAAATCCTAGATCTAAAAAAAATTGCGAAAATTTAAATAAAAGGGTAGAAAAATGGGTTGCCTCCCATTGAGCGCTTCTTTAAAGTCATTAACTTGACTTTGTCGTGATGATCGCTCAAGACACTTAGAATAGATCTTTGGAGGACTTGCTTTTCTTGCTTTGATCGACTTTGGAACAATTTTTGTTTACCCTCCAAAGCTTGATTTTTCCTTTATCATATTGATATAATTTTATCTTGCCACCCTGATCGAACTCAACTAAGAAAATTTTAGCCTCCTTATCAGCTTTGATCACAGAAGACGGATGAAACTCCTCTTTCTGCACATATTCTTCTTCTCTAAGTGGTGCCTCCTGATGTTGGTAACAACTTTATCATCTAAGCTCCCTGCCTTCTGGTCAATGACATCAATCTCGAAACAGGAATCTAAAGAGCTTGGAAATTTAATTGCTTTGAACACATTAAATGTAATGTGTTCATCATTCACTTTCAGCATAAGTTCTCCTTTTTGAACTTCAATTACTGCCTGACTAGTAGCCAAGAAAGGTCGACCCAAAATAAATGGTACATCCCTATCTTCACACATATCCAGAATAATAAAATCAGCAGGGAATATGAACTTGTCCACTTTCACCAATATGTCTTCAACTATTCTCCTTGGGCGTTTGATTGTTCTATCTGCAAGCTGCAGTGTTACTGTTGTTGGATTTGCTTATCCTAAACCGAGCTGCTTAAAAATAGAGTAAGGCATTAAATTCACACTAGCACCCAAATCACATAAAGCTTTATCAAAAAATAAACTACCGATAGTGCAAGGAATATTAAAACTCCCTGAATCTTTTAATTTCGGTGGTAGCTTGTTTTGCAATATGGCACTGCATTCCTCAGTTAGTGCGACTGTTTCATGCTCCTCCAACTTCCTTTTGTTTGAAAGAATGTCCTTCATGAATTTAGCATAGCTAGGCATTTGAGCTAATGCATCGGCGAAAGGTATGTTGATGTGCAGCTTTTTAAAAACACCTAGGAACTTTCTTGAATTACTGGTCTAGCTTATGTTTTCGCAACCTTTGAAGAAATGGAATTGGAGGGACGTAAGCCGATGGTGGAATATAATCTGGTGGAGAGTTCCATTCTTCTTGTGCAAATTTTATATCTGGTTTGTTTTCTCTTTCTTTGTTGGACACAGTTTCCTTTTCTACACCTGGTCTAGTCACATGAATATCTAGCAATTCAAATCCGCTTCTCGTGGTGATTGCATTGACTTGCTCTTTTGGGTTGACCTCTGTACTGCTTGGTCATGTGCCTGGTTGTCACTCGGTCAACAATTTAGCCAACTGCCCAATTTGATTTTCCATATTCTTTATCGAGACATCTGTCCTTTTTTGACATTTCCTTTAGCGCATAATCCATACGTTCTGATAATTTAGCAACTGTCTCTTCTAATCCCCATTCACTTTTCTGGTGTCTTCCCTGATTTGGTGGATTTTGAATATTTGGTTATTGCCATAGGAGAAGTTTGGATGATTTCTCCATCCTGGATTGTAAGTCTGTGAGTATGGATTATTCTGCTGTTGCTGAAAGTTCTGAGCATATGCAGCTTGTTCAGGTGATGGCATATCAACTTTTGTCAAAGGACACTCTGAAGATTGATGGTTTGTCCTGCATGTTACACATATTGGTAGAGACATCTGAATCATATTGGCTGAGTGAGAATATTTCATTGTATCCATCTGCTTTGCCAATGCATCAATTTTCGCCAAGACAAGTGAATTAGTGTTCACTTCGTGTATTCCTCTGACTTTCTTTTGTACCCTACGTGCGCCGCCACATAACAAACTGTTCACTCATTGTTTCATACAAGTCATGGAGGTCACCGGCAGACCTATTATGGATAGAGCCACCTGCTGCAGAATCAACTGAAGAACGACTGCTAGGAACTAAACCAGAGTAGAAGAAGTGATTCTGAGTTGCTAAAGGAAAACCATGACTTGGACACTTTCTAAGCAGTTGCTTGAATCTTTCCCATGCCTCGTGAAGGTTTTCCAACTCAGATTGTTGAAAATTGGAAATTTCATACTTTAATCTGTTCACTCTGGCTGGAGGAAAATATTTCAGTGTGAATTTTTAGATCAGATCTTCCCAAGTAGTGATGCTTCCTGGCGGTAGAGAATTTAACCATTCTCTAGCTTTATCCTTTAATGTGTGTGGGAAGAGCCTCATCTTTAGTGCTTCTTCATTAACACCGTAGTATTTGAAATTTCCACAGTATTCATCAAAGTAAGAAATGTGATAGTGAGGATTTTCATCTGTCATTCCATAGAACGGCAGATTGTTTGAGAACAAATTCATCACATCTGGCCTCAACTGGAAGTTATCATGTCCATAAGGCGGATAGACTATGCTGGACCGATTCTCAACAATCGGTGGCATCATATACTCACCCATAAGAATATCTCGTTCACTAACTTCAACTAGTCGAGCTATTGGTGCCTGATTATTTCTCACATCTGCAGGTAAAGGATTCTAGACTTGGTGGTCTGCCATTGTGTCTTTTTGCTGTCTTTTCTTTTCTTGTTTTTCACGTTGTCGTCGGTGAAAACTCCATTCAATTTATGGTTTTAAATCAAATAGATTAAGATCCTTTGTACGGCGCATACACACTTAACACTTGAAAATTTAGAAAACAAATAAAATTTAGCAGTATCACAAAAAATTTAAAATAAAAAAAAAAAAAAAAAAATAAAATAAATAATACTAAAAAGAATTGTTAAAAGCTAAATTATAAACTAACGTAGCAATTAATAAAATTAGTCCCCGGCAACGGCGCTAAAAACTTTTTGTGCGATTATAATCCCGCAAGTGGACGGATCGTTGACAAGTAATATAGTAATAAATAGAGTGTCGAACCCATGAGGACTAGATATCAATTTAACCTATTAATTTATAACCTAAATTCTAACAATATGAATAAACACAGATTCAATTTGGTTTTTGTGATTCTATATTATTTTAATTAAAACTAAATTATCAAACAATTAACTTTAAAATAGTGAGAGCGAATTCAAGATCTACTAACACTGGAATTTACGAATCCACCAACACTTTCTTTAATCAAATATCCGTTTAACCGTTTTAGCTTATAATTAACATAGATTGAAAATCGGCGTTCCTAAAATAATCAAAAGCCTCTTTCGATGGTCAATCAATTCTATATGTTATGCGAACCTAATTATCTCTAATTAAGCTTCGAACATAAACACATGGATTAAAATCTCAAGAACACCTAAATAGATTTCATAAAGCATAATAGTAATTTCTATCTATTATTGGACCCTATGTTATTCAATACCACGTGCTTAATCTATATTGAATCTCTCGACTTCAATATAAATCACAATATATTCTAATGGTGATCAGGCATTAAAATAATAGAAAAACTGCATAAAGAATAATCAACCTAAAAGCAATTAATTACTAAAACGGAAAAACTTCTAATTAATTAAAAATCATGAGGTTTCATCGTTCATCCTAGAAAAAGTAAATTAGCCGGACATGATTTCGTCAATTATGACAATAATTGACTTCATCATGATCCGGAGAAAGAAAAAGAAGAAATAATAAATACAACCAGTGACTCCGGTTGAAGAATTTTCAATCCCATGTCTTGATCTTCGATTCTCTTCTTGTATCTTGTTCCAAAAAATTCCTCTCCCAAACGGCTATTATCTAGCTTTTATAATGCTCTCTAAAGACTCCAAGACGTGTACTAGGTAGTTGAATTCGATTTGGAGTTGTAGAATTCTAATCCTATTAAGAAACTGTCAAAATTGGTGCCCGTTATGCCCTTGCGATCGCATGGTGTAATTACGTGTGATCACATGGTTCAATCGTTTTGCCTTCTGCTCATTTTTGGTCCACCTTGCGATCGCAGCGTTGTTTAACCATGCGATCGCATGGTTAACTTGGCTGTAGATCCTGTTTTCTTCCTTTAATATTTGCATGTTGAGCCCCTGAAGTATCTTTTCTTAGCAGTTTGAGTCCCTTTTTTCTATTTGCTCTCTTTTCATCAGATTAACCTTTGAATTTGAATATTTCCTAAATTAATTAGAAAACAACATGCAATTAAACTAAAAATAAGTAATATGACTCATAATCATCCCTTTTTGCGAGTTCCAATAAGTACAAAATTGTACTTATCACATATCAAATATCCAAGTTGTTTATTCAAAACATTTTCAAATTTTCATCACATATTCATATGTATCATCACATTCATCAAATTCATTACATCACATATATTTCAAATTCATCTCACATCACATATTTTCTCCCTTTTGGCATAAACAAAAAGGCATAATCGAAACATTAAGTTGAAAACAATTATTGATAAAACTTGAAATACGCCATTCATTTATAAACGGGAAAGGTAAAGACAATCATAGTTCTAGATGGCATAAATGAAATACTAGAACAATGCATTGTTTCAAAAACACACAAACTAAAAATGAAGCTAGTTTTCTCCGGTAGAGGATGCGAAGGAAGCACGATATCAAGGCGGGAATGGAGAGCTTGAAGCAATGTAGTCATGCCGTCAACCGAATGTTGGAGAGTCTCTTTGGTATGGCGTAGGTCTTCCACCATATTGTGTAGACCCTTGACCGAAGATGTAAGCGAGTCGATCCATCCATTTAGTAAATTAAAATGGTCCTCGTTGAAGCTGGAGGTGGAGGACGACGGCCGATGTGATCGTGGTCGAGGCGGCAGCTCATCTTCATCAACAATCAATTCTTCACCCTCGAATGGTAACGTAGAAGGTCCCGACTCATCATCAAATCCTTTGGACTTCGTCACCCATTGTCCGTCTTTTTAGACAATTTTCATTCGTCTAAGAGTAAGGATATTTATGATATCGGTGGCTTTGGAAAGAATGGCGACCGAATCACGAAAAGAAACGTCGAAATGTTGAAAGATTTTGGTGATGATCTTGCCGCAGGGAAGTGCCTTAGCCCTAGTGCCGCTAAAAATGTAGTTCATATGCTGGATCATAATGTATGAAAAATCGATAGAGTCGAGAAGAAATACGTTATAATGATTGACCTCATCTAAATGACCTTTTCGAGGAACAATGACATGAGTGATTGATGTTGTGTAAAACACGACACGGGATGCTGAGTTGATTTGTACTTAGACGTACGGCAATCTCAAAGTGTTTTCTGGTGACGCGACAACATACCTCGACCGGATTGTATTCTTCAGTGTGAGGAATTATTTTGGTGGTATAGAGACGAATACCACCATCCTCAAGATGAAGAATGGAACGTATGAGTTCTTGAGTGATCTTAATCCGTTTGTTTCTAAGAAGACAAGTAATACTCGATCCCAGAGAGAAAATCATTTTGGTGTAAAAATCTTTGACAATTGAGGAATAAACTTTATCATTTAGCTTAAGAATAGGAACCTAACCCATACCCATGAAAAGGTTTTCAATGTTAAATGAGGAAGCATAGTAAGTGAAAGAGGCAAGGTCGACATTCTTACCTATGAAGATGGGACAACGGTCAAACCGTTTCGTTTGAGGGTCCTCTTCTTCGGAAGATGATGATGATGATGGTAGCCTTTCTCTCCTCGATCGCTTGGCAGCCATTTTGACCCGAGGCATTGTGATGGAAACGGATTTTAGAGACTAGGTTTTAGTTCGTCCGTTTGGGATGGATTTTAATGATTTTGTGGACAAAAATTGGGGATTGTTTGATTTTTGGAAGGATAATGATATGGGTTTTTTGATTGTGAGTGAAAATTTTGAAGATTGGAAGGAGATTTGATGAATTGGGAAAGATTGGAAGAGAAAATTGTATGTTCGCACGAAGAAGGAATGAAGAATTTTGAAAAATTCTGAGGTTAAAACCCTGATTTCCACTGATACGGTCGTCCGGTTGAATCAGACGGTCGACCGTTTGAACTTGAATTTTTGAAATGAACTTTTTGTTCAAACGGATGAAGAGGCAGATGACTATGCCGTCGTCCGTTGTAATGCAACCGGATGATCGTTTGACTAAGCGGTCAACCATTTGAACTTATCAAAATTTTTAAAACTCTCTATTTAAACAAATGCAAAGATGAATGATGAAGAGTCTATCCGTTTGAGTACAAACGGACGACCGTTTCATGAAGTGGTCGACCAAATAAACTTTTCAATTGTTTCATAAGTCTCTGTTCAACCGGATGATGATCCGGACGAATAATGGTTTATCCGTTTACCTTCAAACGGACGTCTGTTTTAAAGAACGGTTGTCCGGTTGGACAATTTTGCAAAATTTTTACCGAAATCATTGATTTGGTCATTTGTCAAATAATTTTAAAACATGTTTGTCATATAAAATTCAATCAAACATATCATTCATCAAGAGTTAGCCACATACTTCACATTCATCAATTATCCTAAGATTTCGTCGAATATATGAAAATCTTTCAAGTGCTAATGGTTTTGTGAGAATATCGGCTAATTATTTTTCAGTGTTTACAAACTCCAAAGTTATATCTCTCTTTTGTGCATGGTCTTGAAGAAAATGATGTATGATCTCAATATGTTTGGTTCGAGAATGCAAAACATGATTCTTGGATAAATTTATGGCATTAGTGTTATCACACATGATAGGAACTTTTTCAAAAGATAGGTGATAATCATTTAGAGTTTGTTTCATCCATAGGATTTGAGCACAACAACTAGTGGCGGAGATATACTCGACTTCAGCGGTTGACAAGGCAATGGAATTTTGTTTCTTACTAAACCAAGAAACTAAAGCAAAGCCTAGAAAATGACACGTTCCACTAGTACGTTTACGATCAATTGTGCAACCGGCCCAATCGGCATTCGAATAACTAAGTAAATCAAAATGAGTTTCTTTAGGGTACCAAAGACCTAAGGATCTAGTTCCACTAAGATAACGAAAAATGCGTTTGACGGCACTAAGATGAGAATTCTTAGGATTAGATTGATATCTAGCACATAAGCATACACTAAACATAAGATCGGGCCTACTAGCAGTTAAATAAAGAAGAGATCCGATCATACCTCGATATTTTGTTATATCAACATAAGTACCTTGCTCATCTTTATCTAATTTGATTGATGAGCTCATTGAAGTATCCATTGGCTTCAATTCTTCAATTTTAAACTTTTTGAGCATATCCAAGATATACTTGGTTTGACTAATGAATATTCCATCATTAGTTTGTTTGATTTGAAGCCCAAGAAAGAACTTGAGTTCACCCATCATACTCATCTCAAATTCCCTGCTCATACACTTAGAAAATTCTTCACATAGGAAAATGTTAGTAGCACAAAAAATGAGATCGTCAACATAAATTTGAACAACAATCATATCATTCTTTTTAGTTTTTATAAATAGTGTTGTATCCGTCTTACCCGTTAAAAAACTATTTAATAAAAGAAATTTACTTAATCTCTCATACCATACTCTAGGAGCTTGCTTTAATCCGTAAATGGCTTTTCTAAGTTTGAAAACTTTGTCTGGATACTTATGATTTTTAAAATCAGGCAGTTGCTCAACAAAAACTTCTTCTTGAATAACTCCATTTAAGAATGCACTTTTGACATCCATTTGAAAGAGAATAAAATTCTTATGACAAGCAAAAACAAGAAGCATGCGAATTGATTCTAATCTAGCAACCGGTGCAAAAGTTTCTTCGAAATCAATGCCTTCTTCTTGATTGTAACCTTGAGCCACTAATCTAGCTTTGTTACGCAAAATTATACCATTTTTATCTCATTTGTTTCAAAAAATCCATTTTGTGCCAATTACGGTTTGTGAATTTGGTCTAGCAACTAAATTCCAAACATGATTTCTTTCAAATTGATTTAGTTCATCTTGCATAGCTAGAATCTAAAATTCATCAAACTCGGCTTCTTTAAAATTCTTTGGCTCGATTTGTGAAAGAAATGCACAATTATTATGAAAATTTCTAGAAGAATTTCTTGTACTTACCCCTTTTGATGGATCACAAATGATGAGATCTTTTGGGTGAGAAGTGACAAACCTCCATTATTTTGATAATGATGAAGTATTAAGATCTTCATGAGGTTCTTCTTCATTTTGTTGCATAATCGTTTCCTCCTCATGTTGAATTTCAATGTTATTTAGATTCCCTTTGTCTTGATTTTGAACACTTAGTTGTTCAAACGTGATTTCCAAATATTCATCATCAATGACTTTTTCTTGTTCAATGGAATTAGTTTTATTAAAGACCACATGCATGGATTCTTCAATTACTAAAGTTCTTTTGTTAAAAACTCTAAATATTTTGCTAGTAGATGAATATCCAACAAAATTCCAACATCGAATTTTGGATCAAATTTTTCCAAATTTTCTTTGTGTTTAATATAAAGCATTTACACCCAAAAACTTTAAAATATCCGATATTGAGAATTCTATTTTTTCAAAGCTCATATAGAGTTTTGGTTTTCTTTCAACTAACCAAAACTCTATTTAAAATATAACTTGAAGTATTTACGGCTTCGGCCCAAAAGTATTTTGATAAATTGTTTTCATTTAACATGGTCCAAGCCATTTCTTGCAATGTTCGATTCTTCCTTTCTACTACACTATTTTGTTGAGGAGTACTACACCATTTTTTTGAGGAGTTCTAAGAGCCGAGAAATTATGTTCATATCCATTTGATTTGCAAAACTCATCAAAAGCTATATTTTCAAATTCTCTACCATGATCACTCTTAATTATGATAATAGTGTATCCTTTTTCATTTTGGACTCTTTTGCAAAAATGTTTAAATGCATTTAAAGCTTCATATTTTAAATTCAAGAAAATGACCCAAGTAAATCTTGAAAAATCATCAACAATAACAAATGCATAATGTTTTCTACTTAAACTAGCGGTTTTAGAGGGTCTAAATAAGTCCATGTTGAGAAGTTGTAAAGGTCTTGAAGTAAAAGAGTGTTGTTTAAGTTTGAAAGAACTCTTTACTTGTTTTCCAAATTAACAAGCATCACAAATTTTATCTTTTTCAAATATTATATTTGGTAAACTTTTTACAAAGCTATTTTTGGAGATTTTTGAAAATAAGTACATGCTAACATGACCTAATCTCCTATGCCATAACCAAGAATCATCATTTATACTTGAAAGACATTTTATTTCTTTTTCAAGTTCAAATTCAATAGTTATGACGTAAACATCCTTACTTCGACTCCCCATGAACAATACCTCTTTAGATATAGCATTCTCAATGAGGCATTTGTAAGAATCAAATATAATGAGATAACCTTTATCACACAATTGACTTATACTAAGCAAGCTATGTTTAAGGTTATCAACTAATAAAACATTTTCAATGGAGGAAGAAGAACGATTATCAATATTTCCAATGCCTATGATTTTTCATTTGACATTGTCTCCAAAAGTTATATGACCTTTATATTTTCTTTTGAGACTTGATAGTAATGATCGATCTCCCGTCATGTGTTTTGAACAACCACTATCCAAGAACCAATTGCTCTTGACCTTTCGTGGTACCTACAAAAATAATTTTAATTTTTGATTTTTGGTACCCACATAAGTATGGGTCCTTGATAGTTAGTGTTTGTGGATTCTTTTATCCAGTTGTATTTCCTTTCAAAGTATAGTCTTTTTTTAGTTGAACAATTATAAGCAAAACGACTAATTTTCTTGCAAAAACTACATGTTATGTTTTGTTGAGAAAAATTGGATGATTTCACAAAAATGGTTTCAAGGAATTTTTGTTTCAAGAGAGGTTTATATCCAATTCTCCCTTTGTTGAACACACATTTTTGCTCACCAAACATTAATTCAAAATTTTTCTTTCCTTAGGTAAACTTGTGAATAATGCTTGTTAAATCAACCGCTTTTTCTTTCAATGAAACATTTTCTTTAATTAAGAATTTATGATCATCTTTTTCTTTTTCAAAGTCCTTTTGTACAATAAAGAGTTTCTTGACTACCTTTTTCAATAATGAGTGTTTATTGTTAAGAATAGAGTATTTTGAAACAAGTTTCTCAAATTTTTCAAGAATTTCATCATAAGAGGTAGATAAGTCAATGTAAGAGTCATTGTTATTTGTACTTACCTCATCCTCAATAGCCATGAATCACATGTTGGCGATTTCTTCTTGAACTTTATCTTCTTCGAGATTATCTTCATCACTATCGTCCCATGTAGCTTGAAGAGCTTTCTTTTTGGTGAACTTCTTTTTATTCGGGCATTTGGTCCTCTTATGACCGGGTTTGTCACAATCATAGCATAGGACCTTTTTGTTTTTCTCTTCACCTTTATTATCCTTCTTTTGAAATCGCATATTGTTTCGAAATCCTCTCTATTTCTTGACAAGAAGAACTAAGTCATCAAGTTCTTCATCACTCATGTTTGTGTTGGAAGATCCTTCATCGTTTGTCGATTTCAATGCAATTTGTTTCTTGGGAGGCTTCTTCATCTCTTCTTTGCTTCTTCTTGTTTTCTCATTTGTTTCGGCATTGTTGAGCTCATACGTCATCAATGTTCCATATAGCTCCTCCAATGGATAAGTGTTGACATCTTTTGTATTCTCTATCAACATCCTCAAGGAGTTCCAATCTTCCGAGAGAGACCTAAGCATTTTACTTACAAGTTCACCGTTAGTAAACTTTCGATCAAAACCCTTAAGGCCATTAATAATATCGGTAAATCGAGTAATCATATCAATAATAGGTTCATCTTGCTTCATAAAGAAATTTTCAAAATCTTTTGTCAATATATTTATTTTAGTTTCTTTAACCTTGTTAATACCTAAGTGAGTTATCTCTAATGCATGCCAAATATCATATACGGAATCACATGTGCTAATACGATTAAACTCATTTTTATCTAAAGTATAATAAAGTAAATTTTTGGCTCTAGCATTCAAAGACAATATTCTTTTATCCTCTTCATCATATTCTTCTCTAGGCTTAGAAGTAGTTTGGTCTGGTTTATCATCAACTTTAATAATTTTTGTAGGCACTTATGGACCAAACTCGATGACTTCCCAAATGTTATAATCAATTGATTGAATATAAATCATCATTTTAATTTTTCAATAGTTGTAATGGGTGCCATTAAAGAAGGGAGGACGATTTGTAAAGTAGCCCTCAAGGTTTTGATTATTTTGGTTAGCCATTACTTAAGATTGTATAATCTTTTAAAAAAATGATCACATTGCTCTGATACCAATTGATAGCCCAAGAATAACTAACCAAGAATGGGGTGAATTGGTTTTCTCAAACTTTTTCGAAAAATATTCTCAAAATATGATATTTAAGAAATGAAAATTAATCTACAAAGATATAAGTACAATATAAGTAAATAAAAGTGAAGAGAGAGTGCAAATGATATTTTTATGGAGGTTCGATCCAACCAATGATCTACGTCTCCCGTTACCAAGCTCTCCAACACGAGCATGGCTTTTCTACTATTTTGATTGACTTATGGTACAATTCAAACCCTTACAATGTATCCGGTGACTTACAAACAAAGAACACTGATCATTATACAATATTGAACTTTCAAGAGACCTCAGTATGACCCAAAAATGTAAAGAGATTATTTTTAGTATTTCTCTCTTGATGAATGATAAATATAAGTTTAGTTCTAAGAGAGACTAACACTTTAATGAATAGAAATAAATGAAGAAAGCTCAAGTGTTAGAAGAAAACTTTGTTGAGAATGATAAATCAAAAGTTTGATTTGATCAAACAAAATTTTTCAATGAATGATATTGAATATATAAATACAATAAAGTTTTAAATAAAGTTTATCAATATGATTCTCTCTATAAATTCTCTTGTAAGTGTTGTTGAATGATAATAAATGAAGTGGTATTTAAAGAGATAAATTTTTGTCACTTTCTGTTGAAACGGATGACCAGACAGTCGACCAATCAGATGGTCAGAACTAGCTGTTGAACTACAAAAAAAATCAGAACAGACATTTTTAGAAAGTGACAGTCAGACGGTCAACTGGTTCGTTCAAACGGTCGACCAGTTGAACCGGTTCATCAAACGGGTGACCGTTTTCACAATTTTGAAAAATTAATTTTTGGCTTTGATAAAAATATTTTATGCAAGTGATAATGACATACGTTTTGTGCATAAAAATATTTTTGAGCTTTCATTCATTTAATTGCTAAAAATCAAAGAGTTAATACTTTTATAATTTTATCTAGAAATCTATTCTTCGATCTTGATTTTCAAATCTTGAATTTTGGATCTTGAATTTCGGATCTTGAGATACTTGAACCTTTGTATTGATTTGGCTTGACATTTGCATGAGAGTTCGATTTGTAGCACTTTGAATATTACTTGAAAATAGATTGTTAGTAAACATAACTAATTTGTTTGTTATAATCAAAATATTAAGGTTTAAAGTTAACCATATGTCAACATAATACATATGTTACAATTGATATTGTGTATCAATGTCTGATACAGATGTTACAATTGATATTTTGTAGCAATAAATATGTTACTGAATATGTTACAGATTAGGTTATGTTATTGTACCACCACATGTTACGTATGTTACAAATGATTGAATCATGAGTTATATTTGTTCTCACTGTTACATATCAATCTCATTCAGATGTTACATTGTATCAATTTGTTTGTATGTAAATACGAACTTATTGAAATTTAGAGTTAGTTTTGCAGTTGTAACATTTGTAACATATTCTTTTTAATATCATGGTCTGATACAGTTGTTACAAATTCTATAGTGTATCACTGTCTGATACATATGTTACAAACGACATTTTGTATCACTGAATATGTTACAAATGATATCATGTTATTTACCCAATATATGTTACATATACTAGTATTCTCTACCACTGACGTTACACATGTTACAACTGATATCATCATAAGTTTTAATATGTATCATTGATGTTATATATCATACTGATTTTGCACCATTTTAAAAAAATTGTATCAAACATCAATTATGTAAATGTAACAAAACAATAACACTTTATTAATATTGTGACAATGTATTCAATTCCATGAAGAAGAAAATTACAGAACATATTAACAGTATATCAATTATCATTATGCGTGTTGATCAATTCCAATGGATGTTTACCACGTTCTTTTGTTGTGCCTTTATCAACCACATCTTCTACGGATTGATGTTCTTCACCGAATGACCTTCTTCACGAACTGATGTTCTTCGCCGAATGATCTTCTTCACGGAATGATGTTATTCACGGATGATGTTTGCCTGATTTTTTGTAACATTTGTTTCAGAGTGATAATAACATAAAATAATATGTTACAATTATGTAAATGTAACATATGAAAACGTAACATAAGCAAATGTAACATATGTAACATATGTGATTGTAACCTACGCAAATGTTCTAAATGTAATAAACATTTGCATAAACCAAAAACTTCCAAATGTTACAATATCATAACAGAAATATAATGTAACATATGCAAATGTTCTGAGAATTTTTTGTAACATATTTATTCAAATATAGATTTTTTTGGACTGCTACATGTAAGCACATTTATTCAAAAACAGATTACATATATTTGGATTGATTAATTGAGAGAACTTTTTCATAGATAAATTGATAAACATGTTACAATAATTAACCTTATGTTATTATTATGATCATATACGTTATGTTCTTTACAGATTGATGTTCTTCACCGAATGACCTTTTTCACAAACTTTAACTAATTTAACGACAGACCTTCTTCACGGATGGAAACTTTTCACGTACTGATGTTCTTCGTGGATCTTTTTTGTCGAATGATGTTATTCACATAATGATGTTCTTCGCTTTCGTACTGATATTCTTCGCAGCTTTATTGAAATATTTTGTTTTCTATTTTGGCAAATAATCAATTAGATTTCTAATTTAATGAAAATAACGGAAAATTCCTCTTTTACAGTTTTTTGGTTACAGCTATTAATTATAGCTTGTAATTAATATATTAATATTTGAAATTATAATAAATATATTACCAAAACAGTATTTTTAGAATTTTAGTAACAGAAATGGCTTTTTGGAATTATTTCCAAAAAGTGGCTCATTCTTGAAAAAATCCCTATTTACAATATATAAATAAAGAGAAATGATATTTATCTCTACTAATGACCATCAACAGTAGAGGTGGCAGCCTATGTGGTGTGGACCCTACGTATTCTTTAGCATTAATCTTTTTAGAAATAGAAAAATAATAATAATGGGCTTTTCTATCTCTCCTTCATCAACACACGGTCTCATCTCTCACCCCACTCTCTCTCTCTCTCTCTCTCTCTCTCTCTCACACACACACACACACACACACACACAAATCTAATTGTCCGCCACCGCTCTCGTCAGATTGAACCAAACGCCAATACTGTCGGCTGCCTTTAACAGCTCCACCTCTGAAATTTTGCAGTAGCATTGCCCATAGCCTCCACCGGAAAGCAAGTGACCAAGTGTCCAAGAAAATTTCAACCACTCATTTTGAAACTATAGGGAAAAATCCTTAATCTTTGTGAGTTTTCTTGTTTTCTCTTTGGTTTGGATTTAGTTATAGTCATAGTGAGAATAATATGAAATGGGTTAGTGTTTTCTCCTTTGCCTTTTGGTTCGTTGGCGACCTTAGATTTTTTTCACTTCTATTTGATTATCACAAATCTAAGGTAATCATGTTCCTAGGTTAAATCTCCTAAATTGAATTATATATGTTATAATTTGGGGTACAATTTAAAATTTTAATTACTCTGCAAGTTTGATTGAGGGAGGAACATATGAAACAATAACATTTATTTTCTTCTTTTGTTTGATTGATAAATATTTGAATTTTATGCTTTTTTTTTATTAATAAATATTTGAAATATTTCCTTTTGTTTGATTGATAAATATATTGATATCACATAATAAGAAAATTCCAAGTTTATGGGAAATCATCTCGATGGTAAAATTCGTCTTGGTTGAAAGTAGCTCTTTTTGTGCCTTTGTACTATGCACGTCATTGGAATATTGGTTTTTTATTTTACTAATAACTCATTTTCTCTACAATTTGCTTTTATGTATGTAGCATCTATTTGGATTTTGCAAAGTAACTTTGCTCATATCTAGTGTTTTGTTTTTCAAAAGTTACGTTTCAATCTTACATATCTTTCTAATACATAGTTGACTGTTTTTTCAAGTGTTTGAAAGAGCTACTGAGGTTAACCATTTACGGTGAATGCAGGAATGAATTTTTAAGGGACTGTAGCTGAAATTCGAAAGGACGTGCATTTGAACTTTTGAGGTTAACAATTCATAGTGAATGCAGGAATGAGTTTTTCACTTTGTAGTACTAACGTTGATGCATTAGTAATGAAGAGTTTTGGAACTTTCTTTTCTTTCCCTCAACTGGCATACTTGCATTTTGAATCTTGTGTTACATTGGCCGAGTATGAGTTCAAGGTGTGGGTATTTACATTACAAATTGTTTACTATCAAATATGAAATCCAAGTAGATCTACACCTTTGTTTTAGGAAGTAGAATTGAAGAAGAAATTTTTGATTTATTGGATTGAGACATGCTTTGCTTTGAGTAGAACCTCATGTTCTACAGTTTTAATTGAAGTTGTATGTACTTACTCTTAATATGAGTGTTTTTATCTTCTTTTTCCACAGATTCTAACAAACTATTATTATTATTTTTTTACAAACAGATCAAAGAAAAAGTTTTCAAGCAAGACACACTCTCAATTAACGATGCTTGCACAACGATCATTTTGTAGCTGTTGTCCGACCCTTCAACACTAGAAAATCATACACTCGTAAGCATATGTAGAATACACTTACATGTTTGTGACGAAGAAAGAATAGAGAAGAACAGAAAAAAAAAGAAAGAACAACTAACTTTATTAGGCAGACAGAAGAATGAAAATAATATTACAAGAGAGTTTATATAGTAATGAAAATCCTAATCTATATTAGGTAAACAATCATAATATATATTCTAATATATATATTATGTATTCTAACATCCCTCCTCAAACTCACGATACTACAGCAATAAGTAGCGAGAGTTTGTTAAGTAAGAAACGAAAACGATGGACTGGATGTGACTTTGTGAAAAAGTCAGCAAGTTACAGCGACGAATAAACAAAAGATAAAGAAATAGTGCCATGTTGAAGATGGTGACGAATAAGATGACAGTCAATCTCAATATACTTCATGCGCTCATAGAACACAGAGTTGTGAAAATTTTGAATAGCACTTTTATTATCACAATACATAGGAGTTGGAGAAGAAAGAGAAACACCCATGTCAGTAGGTAACCAACGCAACCACACAATCTCAGTAGTGGTAGACGCCATAGCACGATACTCTGCTTCAGTAGAAGAACGAAAAACCACAGTCTGCTTTTTACTCTTCCAAGAGATAAGTGGACTTACGATCAATTGGGTTGCTGGCCCAATCAGCATCAGAGTATGAGTGGAGCTCCAAAGAAGAGGTCGATGGAAATAAGAGACTCTGAAAGCAAGTACCACGAAGATAGCGTAGAATATGAACAACAGCTCTCCAGTGAACGATAGTTAGAGCAGAGACAAACTGACTAACAATGTGAACAACATAAGCAATATCAGGACGGGTGATGGTGAGATAGATGAGACTTCCAACAATAGTGCGATACAGATTAGGATCAAGCAAAGGGATGCCGTCAGAAGGTGAATACGAACATTGGTTTCAAGAGGAGTATCAGCAGTCTTAGTATCAGAGAGACGAGCATGCTCGTGTATACTTAGACTGAGTGAGAAGATAACCTCTAGGAGAAGAAGAAACATTGATCCCCAAAAAATAAGACAAAGGACCTAAATCCTTCATTTCAAAATGATGAGCCAAATCAGATTTTAAGGCAGCTATACCATCAACATCATCACCAGTGATAATCATGTCATCAACATATAAAAGGAGTAAATTACAACCAGATGAGGTGCATCTAGATAACAAAGCAGAATCATAATGGCTGGATGTAAAGCCAAGAGAGGCAACAACAGTAGAAAATTTCTCAAACCAGGCGCGAGGTGCCTGTTTGAGACCATAAAGTGCTTTCTTAAGTTTGCAGACATATCCAGATGATGAGAAACACCAGGAGGAGAAACCATATAGACGTTCCCTAAAGGATTCTATTCAGGAATGCATTTTTAACATCCAACTGAGAGAGATTCCACTAGAAAACAGAAGCAACTGCAATAAGTGTACGAACAGTAGTCATCTTTGCAACAAGAGCAAAAGTCTCCTCATAATCTAAACCATACTGCTGACTAAACCCCTTAGCAACCAACCTAGCCTTATATCGCTCAATCGAACCATCAGATTTGGTTTTGATTCTATAGACCCAACGAGAACCAATAGCATGTTTACCCTGAGGTAATGAAACCAAATCTCAAGTGTCTGTCTTATGTAAAGCAGAGAGTTCATCAGCCATAGCCTGTTTCCAAAGAGGATCTAGAATAGCTTCTTTATAGGAAGATGGTTCAGAAAGCTGGTGAATAGATGTTAAGAAACAACAAAAAGATTCTGAATAACAAGAATAAGTAAAATTGGGTAACTGAGTAGACTTACGAATACGTGGAGGATATCGAGGATGAGGTTGATCAACAATCTCAGATAGTGCCTGGGTGGCCATAGAAGGAGAATGATCATTATAAGTCGATGCATGTGTACCTGTAGTGGAAGAAGGATCAACAAGAGGGGTATGGGAATGTGAACTATCGGTATCATTAGAAAAAAGATCAATATGAATCAGATCAGTCTTAGTCACAGAATGAGTATTATCAGAAATAGAAAAAAATAGAATATGCTCAAGAAACACAACATGGCGGGAAACATATAATTTTTTATTAATAGGATCGAAATAGCGATAACCTTTTTGTCCCTCTCCATATTCCAAGAAGACACAAATAACAGAACGTGAAGTCAACCTACTACGTTTTACTTGAGGACGAAGGACAAAACATGTACACCCAAAAACTCTTAAAAGAGAATAATTAGGAAGATGTCCAAACAGTGTTTCAGAAGGTGACAAACCCGAAGTGTGAGAGGATGAAATCTTATTAATTAAGTGAACAGTAGTTAAAATTGATTCTCCCCAAAATTTACTAGAAACTTTGGTAGATAAGAGTAGAGAACGGACAGTTTCAACAATGTGTATATGCTTTCGTTCAGCAATACCATTTTGTTATGGGATGTCAGTACATGAGGATTGATGAATCGTGCCATCAGAAGCAAGCAATGTAGAGAAGTCAGTAGAAGTATACTCCCATCCAAGTCACATCTAAAGTACTTAATAACAGCAGAATGTTGAATTTTAACAAGTGCTCTAAAAGAAAGATAAATGGAAAGAAAATCAGAACGTCGTTTCATAAGATAAATCCAACAATAACGACTATAATCACAATTAACGAGACATAATATCTAGACCCTCCTTTTGTAGCAATAGGAGCAGGCTCCCACACATCAGAGTGAACAAAGTCAAATAGTGCAACAGAACGAGAAACACTTGGAGAAAAAGGTAAAGCAGAAAATTTAGCTAATTTGCAACTACTACAATCAGAAATATCATGAGTTCGTAAATCTCCCAAAAATTTTAAACGACTAGTAGAAACATGTCCTAGGCGAGAATGCCACAAATAAAAACTAGAAGAAGAAGAATTCAAAGAAAATGACAACAAATCAACACTAGAGGCTGCAGCATGCGGTGGTCTCAGATTGTCCAAAACATATAAACCTCCTTTTTTATGGCCTATCCCAATCAGCTTCTGAGATTGAGGATCCTGCACATGACAAGCAGTAGAAGAAAATTGAACTAAGTATCCAGTGTCACACAACTAACCAATAGATATAAGATTCAAAGAAAGAGCTGGAACACAATAGACATTTGAGAGTGAAAAAGTATGTGTGTATACAGAACCAACCCCTGGAGCCATCAGCAGTCATAATAGACACAAACGAATTAGAATGGCGTAAGGAATCAAACAGTGTGGAGTCAGATGACATGTGTTTAGAGGCACCTGAGTCAAATATCCATGAGGAAGAAATACCTTAGGGGCTCTGGGAGGACAAACCTACATGAGTAGAGGCTGACATGGCATGTGGTTGAGTGGCAAGGAACTTCTGAAACTGCTCAGCTAGAGTAGTTAGTCGGGGATCAGAGGGAGGTGCTCCAAGAATAGATGAGTCACAAGGTGACATGGCTGCTACTGTGTTAGCATTGGGATGATAAAATCGTTGTTGTGACTGCTGTTGACTCTGTGGAGAATGCAGCTTCTTAGGACATTGAGCCTTCCAATGTCCTTTCTTTTTGCAAAAGCTACACTCATCACTAGTAACTCGCACATAACCTCTGTTCTGATTCTGCGTAGATGGTCGAGAAGGGACAGCCAAAACTGAAGTGCTAGAAATAGGAAGTGATGCCTCACCTGTTAGAGATTTCAACCGTGTTTCCTCAGCCACAAGTTCACTAACCACTGAATCAACAAAATGAAGAACAGTACGATGCAAAATAGAGCCTCTAAGGCCCTCAAACGAACTTCTAAGTGCCATCAGGAACTGAACCAATCGTTACTCCTCTCTATAAACAATATAATCCTCACATGCTTTCAATCCTACAAATTCTGTAAGAGCCAACTCATCCCAAATCAATGTCATATCAGTATAAAATTCCAGAATACCCATATTTTTCTGTTGTAAGGCTCATATATCAATCTCCAGCTGGTATCATTTTGCAAAGTTAGACTTAGTGTATAACTTCTGCAAATGATCCCAAACTTCCTTTGCGGTTTCATACTTTGCTAACTGTGCACCAATAGAATGGTCAATACAATTGTGAATCCAAGTAAGAATTTTTGCATTGTTTGATTCCCAAGCATCAACATCAGCAGCATAATTATCACTGGTAGTCTTAGGTATTACAATAGTTCCAATAACATAACCCCACAATTTTTTACCTTTGAAGAAATTTTTCATCACGGTACTCCAATATGAATAATTTTGGCCAATTAATCTTACACTAATAGATTGAAGAGAATCATCTCTTCAGTTGCCATGATTACAAACGATCAAACAGTCTTCTTTAAAAGATGAACCTCAACCAACGGCCAAACAAATACCACCAGAAGATAATAAATTTACCACTAAATTACAAACTTAAATCTGCCAAGGACAGGACCAAGAAATCATAACCATAAAGTAATTAATGCATGTCCCAAATTAGCAAATCTGCGACACGGTACAAAAATTACCCCAAGAAGAACAGTCCCTCTCCATTTATCTCTCTAGGACTAGGAATATACAAACACATATATAGATATAGAGAGAGAGAGAATGGGTGGCTGGAAGTTTGTTGTTCTCCTATGCGCAGAGGACTCAGATTACAAAGGTTAAAGTCGTATGTTTCATCTCCCTTTAAACTTCAATTAAAACCTTGAATATAGATGTTAAAGACTAGAATATAGAATTAGATGGAGAGAGATTTCTACTATTGTGGAAGAAAAAAAAACAAATCTTGGAAACCCTAGAATAGCAGCAAAACCCACAAACGTACCAACAAGACCTTTTAGGAGAAAATATACGGATCTTTGAGAGAGAAAGAGAAAAGAAAGAACCAAATACTTCTTACATAAATTGGGCTCTGATACCATGTGAAGAAGAAAGAATAGAGAAGAACAGAAAAGAAAGAAAGAACAACCAACTTTATTAGGCAGATAGAAGAATGAAAATAATATTACAAGAGAATTTATATAGTAATGAAAATTCTAATCTATATTAGGTAAACAATCATAATATATATTCTAATATATATTATATATTCTAACAATGTTCATATCATAATTTTTGATTACACAGAGAATAACTTGGAGATTTAAGTAAAATCGAAATTAAAGCAAAATAGTTTTATATTCAAACTATGAGCAAACTTTTATATCCTATATGTGAACCCTGTTTGTTGAACATTATATGAGAACCCATATTGCATCATCTATTACGACAATATTGCACAGACAATGCCACAATTCAATATTAATTTCAATGATCATTATATGAGAATTCATTACGCAGAGCACTATGCGCCAATATCTCAAAATTAAACTTCCACAATAATTTTAGAGATCAACATATTCATGGTCAATGCCAAAATCCATATATTGACAATGTCTATATCATATGAAAGTAAATGCACAGACAAGAACTCATTGATCAGCAAATTCTGGTTGTCATCTGCTCGAAAGCTACACCCCACATTTTCGTCTCATCTCCAAAGTTCTAATCTCTTGATCATTGGCAGTTTGACACCTTCAGTTTGAGTGGTAAATTATCGTTGATCATTTACATAGATTCAAGGCTTATAAGATAATTGAGTGGTAAATTACCGTTACCTGATTCAAATATTACAAGCCCGTGACATCTTCTTGCTACACATATGGATTATAGTAATGTGTGGCATGACCTGATATTAAAAAAAATATTAACACACATGAAATAATCAAATGATACTACACAAGGAACTTCTACTTACCTTGATCATTGAATACATAATTTGGTAAAACATTAGGCCTCAAAGGTGGTAAGTGTTGAAAGTAAGGTGCATGTTGCTCGAATCTTGCCACTTCATTAATATTAAAATTATAAGGTGTAAATACTTGCGTTTCCTGCTAAGCAAATAAAGTGAATATAAAATTAAAAGAATTATCATCAAAATAATATAAAAATTGAAAACTATGAAAACAATATTAAAATTACCTGAATACTTGTACTTTCTTGCGTGCCAACCCCAATGGGAACGCTAACATCTTGTTCAATTGCATGGGACTGAGAGTAAATAAAATATAATAACTTTAGTATGTTTATGTAAATTATAATTTTTTTAATTAACAACTAAAATATAATATGTAATATTGTACCTCAATTTTTTCTCCATTTTTCTTAGTCTTTTTGTCTTCACATTTTTTCTTTTTAGAAACAAACTTCTCTACATTGGAGATTCTTCTAGTATTCGGTGGGCGCCCATGTCTTCGAACAGCCAGAGGACTACGAAGTCCATTGTTTTCTCCAGAAGATTTGCACAACTCACTAGTGGCATTATTACTCGTCAAAGAACAATTCCTCAAAGTTGATTTATTTTTGTTTGTTTTTGATTGAAATTCATCCATCATGTTCCACAATAAGTCACAGTTCTCATCAGAAATGACAGCCAAGTCGGCAACATTATCTAATTTCTTTTGCAACTTGTTATAACGTTGAGCCTCATGATCACCTTTCCAGTCATCATAAGTAACTTTCACCCTTGTGTGAGACCTTTTTAAATCCTTCCTCCAACGTGCTAAGATATATTTATTTGGAACTTTATAAATATTTAGTTTCAAAAGAACTGATAAAGTATGCTTGCATAAAATCCCTCTAAATTCAAACAATTGGCGAGCACATTTAACTTCATTTTTTCCTTCATTGCAAGAAACATTAAAATGAATTTTTTTATGTTTACCTCCAACCAAAATATCCTCAACCACATCAAATAATCTAATTTTCTCATCAACACAAGAAATTTCACAATACAATTTCCCAGTGAACTCTTTTTGAAATTCTTTAAACTTTGAATTAGTGTATACACTTTGAAATTCCTTTTCTATTTCAAAATGTGTTACACACGGTATCCATGTAGTGAAAGACTTAAATTCATCACGATTTTCCTTTTCAACCTTGCTTCTTAAAGCATTATCATACTACTCGACAAATTGTTTCAATGTTGTATTTGAGTTTATGTAGTCATCAAAGAATGCATTCATACTTTCGCTACGTTGTGTGGTTGACATACCGGCCCAAAATGTATCCATTACAAATGAAGGAACCCAACAATGCCTCTTTTTACACAAATTACCTAGCCACACATTTTCATGAAGATTGAACTCATTAATGAACTGCTCCCACTTATCTTCAAATTCTTCTTTCTCCAAAGATTCATACACAATATTATGCAAGACATTTTTTATTTTTTCATACAACCTATAGCCTCTTAACTTCTCTTGTACTTTTTTCATTATATGCCATAGACACCAATGATGTCGAGTGTTAGGAAACACAACCTTAATTACTTTCTGCATTGCTTTATCTTGATATGTAATTATGGCATTCGGTGCACGTCTAGGCATACATGCTTGCCAAGTGCGAAACAACCAAATAAATGTAGTAGTATCTTCATTTGATAGTAACCCACATCCAAATAAAATTGAGTGTCCATGGTGGTTCACACCCACAAAAGGTACAAATGGCATGTCATATTTATTTGTCAAGTAGGTTGTGTCAAATGTAACTATGTCGCCAAATTCATCATAAGCTGCCCTACTCCTTGCATCAGCCCAAAATAAGTTCCTTATTCGAGCATTGTCATCTACATCCATCATATAAAAGAAGTTTGAATTCTTTGCTTGCATACGCATAAAATAATTATGGATTGCTTCAGCATCTCCAATACCAAGTCGTAATCTTATTTTCTTATCAATGTAATTTCTACAATCTTTTTCCAAAAATAGGACATTATCATGACCACCAGCTTCCACTACAAATGATTGATAATTCTTTGCTACACCAATCCCAGCTCGATCATTCAATTCAAGTTTTCTTTGAGCACCTATACTAATTTCCCTATTGCATGAGTAAAATCGTGATTTTTCTAGACTTACCCCATGATTATGCTCAAGCATAATAGAATTAATCTTGCACTTCTCATCTCTAAATACAAAAGTATTAACCTTAGCTTTGCACCCCGTTTTCGTCAATGGATTAGGGTTGAGGTTATTTTGTTTTTGTGACGTTGAATTTCCCGCTCGAGAACATGATAAGCAAACAAATCTTAAATTCCCATCTGATCGTGTCGATTTCTTTATAATTCCAAATCCTTCTTGTTTCGCATATTGTTTATAGTACTCAAACATGTTGTCCAGTGAATCAAAATGCATTCCAACTTCAGGTGCTTGAATAATATCTTTATAAACCAAGTTATTGTGTACCTCTTTCTCATCTTCATCACTCGTATCCAACATATTGTCTTTTTCAATAAACATCTCGATCACTTTATAATCTATTAAAACACAAACAATAATTAATAACAATATCAATCAAGCAGAAAATAAATGTTAATGTTTCATGTGTTCCTCCCTCAATCAAACTTGCAGATTAATTAAAATTTTAAATTCTACCCCAAATTATAACTTATATAATTCAATTTAGGAGATTACAACCTAAGAACATGATTACCTAGATTTGTGATAATCAAACAGAAGTGGAAAATTCTAAGGTCGCCAACAAACCAAAAAGGCAAAGGAGAAAACACAAACCCATTTCAAATATAAGTAAATCCAAACCAAAGAGAAAACAAGAAAACTCACAAAGATTAAGGATTTTTTTCCATAGTTTCAAAATGAGTCATTTAAATTTTCTTGGACACTTGATCACTTGTTTTC
This sequence comes from Forsythia suspensa, assembly GCA_023638005.1. Classification (NCBI taxonomy): domain Eukaryota; kingdom Viridiplantae; phylum Streptophyta; class Magnoliopsida; order Lamiales; family Oleaceae; genus Forsythia; species Forsythia suspensa. The sequence goes on along the minus strand of CM042674.1, from coordinate 26,946,869 downwards.
CGGTGGTGGCTATGGGCAGTGCTACTACAAAATTTTGGAGGTGGAGTTGGTAAAGGCAGCCGGCGGTATTGGCATTTGGTCCAATCCAAAGGGAGTGGAGGCGGGCAATTAGATTTTGTGAGAGAGAGATAAAGAGAAAGGGAGAGAGATGAGACCGTGTGTTGATGAGAGAGAGATTGAAAAGTCCATTATTATTATTTTTCTATTTCTAAAAAGAATAATGCTAAATAATACGTGGGGTCCACGCCACATAGATTGCCACCTCTACTGCTGATGGTCAGCAGTAGAGATAAATAGCATTTCTCATAAATGAATTATCTTTGGTGTGAGAATTTAAACTTTTGGACGAACAACTAATATAATAACATAGCAAAAAAATTTAAGTTCGAGTCTTGTTGATGTAGCAAAATCATTTAAAAGAAATAAATTAAGGAATACTGAGATTGAATCAAGAAGCTCCAAAAGATCTAAATTTTCCTTCAATAACGGCTTGCCAACCTCAACCCTAGTTCTCATGTTTTAATAAAAACGATGAAAACGTGATTTATTTGCTAGTTAACAATAATAATTAAAAGTGTGGAGGAAATAGAAAAACTAAAACAATAAAAGGAGTTAAAAAATAAAATAAAACTGATAATAAGAAGAAGCCCCTCAGCCCTTGTCGTGCCCCTTCATGGTCGTCTCCTCCGGCCCACTTTCAAGTGGTCAAGTCGAGGTTCAAGCATATGAATCATGTCCGTAAATATTGCACCACTTTATCGCGACTCATTTATAATAATTTCATATAATGTATTTGATATAAAAATAATTCTAATATATTTGTAGCACGTTATTTTTTCTATCTTAAGTTTTTAGATAATATAATTCAAATAAAATATCTCTAAATTCTAATTAAAAAAAATGATGGCAATCTCTAGGTAAACTTTCTTCCTTCTTTCTGTAAATTCATTTTCCCCTTTCCTCTTGTCTCATTAGTAATTTCAATAAAAAAAAAACAAATATAGATAAATAAATAATTAGGTCTCTTTATAGACACGGGACAAGCAGTCATAGGTAGTGTTAATTAAGTACAAACAAATGCATGCAGTGTTCAAATTGATAAGAAACACTGATTATCACAAGTAAGATGTTTTCAGTCTTCATGCAGTGACGGTGTTTTAGGTAAAACATGAATTTCTTATATTGTTTGAACATTCAAGTCAAAAGTGTATGTCATAGAATACTGGATATTATTAACTAATTGATTGATAGACAAAAATAGTATGTAAGTGTTGAAAATTTATCTTGAAGAGAAGAATGAAATACAAACGTCAAAATTTTGATGCAATCTTAATTTGAAGAACACACAGAGAATAATAAAATACGGGACTTGAATCGCGTAGAATACTGTCCTAAAAACGATTTTTAAACCCTCTCTCAAGAATTAGATGCTAAAGTGTCTTCACTCAAATAGTTTTAGCAGATTTCAAGTTTCAAACCGGATTGCACTAGTACTAATGAAATCTAGAAATAAAGAACTATGAATGAATAGAAAATCTGAGATTTTTGTAATAAATTTGATGTTTAAAACACTTTGATATTGTTTGGGGATGATTTTATTGTGTTTATTTTCATCAAATTCAACTTAGTTTTATAGTGTAATTAAAGACACCCAAAACCAAGGGATACAACACTTAGGTCGCAGAGGCACCTTTTGGTGCCTCAAATTGATGTTTTTTGTTTGGATCGCGGCATGCTTTCCGCGACCATTTTTTTTTTTTTAAATCTCTAGCAAATCCCACAAGATGTTTTTAGCAAGTTCCGCAATATGTTTGGAACAATATTTCTAACAATCTCTTACTTGTTCAAAATATATTAAAATCAAATTTTGTTTAAAACGGTATTCACTCCTAAAATAAAGTATCTTTCAATTTGAACTTTATCTTAGTGTAAACATTGTAAAGTAGTATCAAAATCACGGGTAGCCTTAGTTTTAAACCCATTATTTCTTGTGATAATACTGACAATGTCACACACATGATTACTCTCATTCAATCTGTTACGCACAAGTTTGGTTAGCGCGTTAATGGCCACGCGTTAACCGTTTTCATGAACTTTTCAGAAAGTAACTCCAAACTTTTCTTGAAGCGGCTCATGTCAAAGTTCATATAGGTCAAATTTTTACAGTGTCTTTGTTACGATGAAGACACTTGTACTAGATACTAAATTTCATTAAGAGTTTTTAATTCAACCCTCCGACTGTAACACGAGCACTTACATTACTAGGATAGGGTTTAATTTATTTAAGTGCTGCTAATCATTCACTTATCGAATAATTTGTTGTTACCCTTTGAGCTTGTACTCATTTCATAATGACAAGTATGTTGCCGTTATTTGTAAATTTAATTTAGGAGTTTCAACCACATCTTACTCGATGTTGATATTACTAACTCTTTAGTAAGTGACTTTATAAATAGATTAGCTAAATTTTCGCTTGATCTTACAAATGTAAGAAAAATTATTCTACTTTTAATTAATGTCCTTATATAATCATGTCTATGACTCATATGTCTAGACTTTCTATTATAAACATCACTTTATGGTCTAACTAGTATCGCTTGACTATCACATAGTATTGAAATAGAAGATGCATTCTTTGTATCCAATGGAACTTCATAAAGAAGATCCCGAAGCCACTCAACTTATTTTCTTATTTCTGCTAACGCAACAAACTTTGATTCCATAGTTGAGTGTGTTATACAAGTTTGTTTCTTAGATCTCCAAGAAACGGCACCTCCCTCAAGAGTAAACACCCAACTTGAAGTGAATTTACTTTCACCCACATTTGATATCCAACTAGCGTCGGTGTATCTTTCTAAAATAACTGAGAACTTAGAATATTAGATTCCAAGGTTTTTGGTTCTCTTTAAATAATCAAGAACCCTACCAATAATTCCAATGTTCGGCATTTGGATTACTTGTAAACCTATTGAGTTTACTTATTGCAAATGCAATGTCTGGTGTTGTACATTGTACCGTGTACATTAGACTACTAATTGCACTTGTGCATACAAGCTTGATACTATTAAATATGGTATTTGCCTATTTTACGTTCAAATGCATGAACTTATTTATCACATTCCCATTATAATGTGATTGTGTTAATGTATAACCCTCACTATCTTTAATCACTTTGATACCTAAAATGGTATCTACTTGACCAAGATTTTTCATTTTGAACGTGAAAAATAGAAACCTCTTCGTTTCTTTAACACCAATCATATGATTACTTATAATCAACATGTTGTCTACATATAACTATCTATCACAAGTTTTTGTATACAAATATTTATCTACCGTGTTGTGCACAAAACCAAAGGATATGATAGCATTGTCAAATTTCTCATGCCACTTTTTAGGTGCTTATTTTAAATTATATAAAGATTTAATTAATTTACATACTTTATGTTTATTATACCGGGTAGTATAAAACTTTCTAGTTGTTCCATGTAAATTTCTTCATCTAAATCTCTATTTAAAAATACAATTCTTTCTAGCTACGTGTGCATACGTGTCAAAATAATTTATTCTTTCCTTTTATCGACAACATTTTGCAACTAATCTTGCTTTAAATGTTTGGATTGAACCATCAATATTATATTTCCTTCAAAATACTCATTTACAACCAATAGGTTTTGAACCTTTTGATAAATCGACAATTTCCCAAGTAATGTTTGAAATTATAGAATTCATCTCATCATTTATAGCATTTTTTCAAAATATACTATCTCTAGAAACTATAACATCTTTATATGTTTTAGGATTACTCTCGACTTGAAGAACAAATGGAATTGTTCTTACTACGTCTTTCTCGTTTGCTTCTACCAACCATAGAGTGATTGGTTGAGAATCTATCTCATCCGGTCCCAATAACTTTTTTTTATGGACTCTTTTACTTATTCGAGGTTCACTAGACTCAATAACATCTTTAAAATATATTTTTAATGGTTCTCTAGAAGTCGAAACCTCCTTTTGAGGTTCCTTTGGAGTTTGAGAAATTTCTCATGCCACTTTTTAGATGCTTGTTTGAAACTATATAAAGATTTAATTAATTTACATACTTTATGTTTATTACCGGGTAGTATAAAACTTTCTGGTTGTTCTATGTAAACTTCTTCATCTAAATCTCTATTTAAAAATACAATTCTTTCTAGCTACATGTACATACGTGTCAAAATAATTTATTCATTCCTTTTATCGACAACATTTTGCAACTAATCTTGCTTTAAATGTTTGGATTGAACCATCAATATTATATTTCCTTCGAAATACCCATTTACAACCAATACGTTTTGAACCTTTTGATAAATCGACAATTTCCCAAGTAATATTTGAAATTATAGAATTCATCTCATCATTTATAGCATTTTTTCAAAATATACTATCTCTAGAAGCTATAACATCTTTATATGTTTTAGGATCACTCTTGACTTGAAGAACAAATGGAATTGTTCTTACTACGTCTTTTTCGTTTGTTTCTACCAACCATAGAGTGATTGGTTGAGAATCTATCTCATCCGGTCCTAATAACTTTTTTTACGGACTCTTTTACTTATTCGAGGTTCACTAGACTCAATAACATCTTTAAAAGATATTTTTAATAGTTCTCTAGAAGCCGAAACCTCCTTTTGAGGTTCTTTTGAAGTTTGAAAAACTTCATCCATACTTAATGAATTTTCAAAGAACTCCACGTGTCAGGATTATACAATAATATTGGGATTCTAGGTAAAGTAACATATATGCTTTGCTATTTGAAGCATATCCCATGAAGGCACACTTAATGCCTCTAGGACTCAACTTGGTCCTTTTAAGATCAGTATTCTTATAGTAAGCAAGACAACTCACATTAAAATATCCAATATTTAGTTTTTTCTCTTTCCACAATTCATAAGGAGAAATTTTCAATTTCTTAGTAAGAAAAGAATGAAACACAAACGCCAAAACTTTGATGCAACTTAACTTGAAGAACACAAAGAAAATAAAACACGAGATTTGAATCGCGTAGAACACTGTCCCAAAAATAATATTTGAACACTCTCTTAAAAATGATATGCGAAAGGGTATTCACTCAAATAGTTTATCGGATTTCAAGCCTCAAACCGGATTGCACAAGCACTAATGAAATTCAGAAAAAGAACTATGAATGGATGAAAAATCTGAAATTTTTGTAACGAATTTGATGTTTAAAATACTTTGATATTATTTGGGGATGATTTTATTGGGTTTGTTTTCATTAAATTCAACTTGATTTTATAGTGTAAAGATACCCAAAACCGAAAGATACAACACTTGAGTTGAAGAGGCACAATTTGGTACTTCAAACTGCTGTTTTCTGTTTGCCACGATCCAACCGCGGCCAAGCAAACAGGGACATACCTGCTTGCCGCAGTTAACTGCGGCCATATATATATATATATTTTTTTTAAATCTCCAGCAAATTCCACAAGATGTTTTTAGTAAGTCCCGCAATATATTTTGAACAATATTTCTAACAACAAGTGTTGGGATTAGTCTCTTTATCCATATTTTGAAACAAGATTAGCAGGAGTGACATGGAATTTCAAGTAAATTTCGATGTCAAAAATTGTTTGAACGCATTCATGTCAATTGTGATATACTAAAGGATGAATTCTAAGTTGTCGAATAAAAATAATGGATAATATTTTTTAACATTCTGTTGATGACTATTAACTTTAGTCACCACAAAAGTGTTACCAACATCAATTATAATGTGACATCAAGAAAATGATAGAAAAATTACTGTATAATTTAATAAACGACGACTATCTACCCATTCAATATAAAAAAAATGAAAATACTGTGACAACTAAGCTTTTAACTTCGTGGATAGTTTTTACGTACTTTGCACACACATATATATATAATCATATATATAACGTATATATACAAGTTATAGTTATAAAATTAAACATTAATTAAACAATATGATTTAAAGGTTTAAAGCTTTGATAAATATTTTGCTCCTACAATCTGATATGTGGTATTAAATTGTATTGACAATTCAATATTCTTGTTAAGATGGACCATTGAAAATTCACCTGTGACACATAATGAGTACATCGAAAACGAAATATAAATAAAAAGAATTAATTGACTAATCAAAACTTTTAATTACAAATTTGTCTTCACTCTTTCTATCTAATTAAATAAACGTTCGAGTTTAACCTAAAAATAATATATTAATAAACAACTTCATGAACCGAACTGAGTAGGAATTGAAGAGAGAAAATCTTATAAATTTAGCAAGGAAAATGAAAACTCAAGTGTCAAATCATGATCATCCAAGAATGACAACCTTTGAATAAAATTAAATAATTAGGTTTCGACAAAGAAAATGGTATCGTACACGCAGAATAAGCAAATGTTACGTGGAGAAAGTAAAATTTTAATAATACAAACAAAAAAGTACAGTTGTGGAATTGATAAGAAGCACACATTATCAGACGCACCACCACTTGTGTCTTGTCTAGTCTTACACGCACTGATGGTGTTTTTGGGGTGATGAGCATCTACTTCTCACTTCACTTCAATCTTTGTTTTCTTATCCTTTCTTATTGCCACTCATTCCTCTTCCATTGGCCCACCATAGACATCCATACTTATTATAGCATTTAATTAATTCCACTCCATTTATGTATTAATGGAGTTCATTGAAATTGTTTGATTTGATGAGACAATAAATTACGTAACACCAACTAAATTGTAGTAAATCTTGCTGCTACATAGATGAGTGATCATCATCATTAGTAGTGATAAATAACATTACTATTTTATTTTTAATAACAACTTGTTCTAATTTTTACGTGAATAATCATCACAAATTTTTTTACAATACCAATACCAATAATGATGTAAAGTCTTGTTTACACTGAAAAAAGATTAGTGGGCCGTACTATATATGATTATCAAGTCAAATCTACAAGTAAGATAAGGATACACTTGTTGAGAGTGATCTTAGTATCTAGATTATTCCTCCCTTATCAACAAAGAAATGGCAACAAGGGTCAAAAGAGATTGAACCAAGAACATCAATGCGTGTGCACATATTTAAATTTCACAAAGGTAAATAATATTTAAAATACTACGCAAAATAGTTCTGTTAAAAAATATCAAAATTATAAAATTCTTATTTTATGTCGTGTTGTAACATATTTTGAACACGTAATTTGTTCTTTTAAAAAACATAAACTGATTCTTCTTTCTGATCAATCAAAACTCCTCTTCAATTGTAGAAGCTTCTTTCAAAGCAAATGGCTAGATCGACCTCTCAAGATCTTTGGTCTCTATCCGATTTTGATTGGGGGGGGAGGGATTAGAATTCATTAGGATTTTTATTGATTGGAAAATTCGAGTTATTTTTGTAAAAATTTGATATCTATTTCTCCATCTCAATAAATCATATTTCTTTTCCATTATATTTCTACGAAATTGCATGTCTCTTTACTTAAAAATACAAGATCATAACAAAAATTATTACGAATTTACTAGTAATTACCAACTCATATAGAGACAGATAACAAATTTAATAACAATAAACATATAAACTCATAAATAATTCCTTACACTTTTAACAATCAAGAACTTTTTAGCATTAAACAACATTAAAATTTTCTGTTTCCTCAGTCAATTCATTATCTTATGAACATGAGAAAAATGCAAGAAAATTATTGAATTTGAGAGGATACATAGAAACCTTAATAAAAAATGACATTTATGTCCGTATTGAAACACTAGTGACCCACCCGTGGCTAACTGCATGTGGGGAGTCCTTTTTTAATTCCAAAACGTCGCCGTCTACACAGCTGGCACACCAAACTGTGTGGTTTAATCACCTGTTCCAAACACCATTGTATGGTCACACCTCGTCCAATAATATATTATTAGTATACCACTTACTCAGTAGAATTGACCGTAAAACTTACTTCGGGTTAAAAATAATAAGGAAGAACAAGATTGAGAGAGAGATTTGAAGAATGATGTGTAGAAAAATGAAAAGGAGAGATTTGAGAAGAATTATTTTTTTCAAAATTGAAAACAGACGTATATATCTTTTTTTTTGTGAGTGTGGTAAAAACATTTTTACAGTCGATGTTAATATTTTAATATATAATCCTATTAGAAAATACAACTAATTTGTCGGTATTTTTTGTTTTTTTCTTTTTTGTTTTTTTGTATATTTATTCGTTTTGATTATGTGTTTTTTAGAAATGACCAAAATAACCTTTGCTTTTTAAAGGTTAAATTTGTACTATAACTTTGTTCCAAAAATTTACTGTGTAAGATGAAAAGGAACACATCATGTGATGTGATCTGCGGTAGAGATTAATAGGGAGCACTGGTCCACAAAGCAGCAGATCCAAGCTAGTTAGGACAACATGTGAAAATTTGACATGGACAACATTTACTGCGCCAAGAACCGCCAATCATTGTTGATGGAATTTTCTGTCTAAAATACTTTACACTTTGCAAAAAGAGATCAGAAAATCTTTCTTTCTATACAGTTTATATACATCATCATCCTCTGTATTCTTATCATTTCCAGTTCAAACAATATCAAGGAAAATGAACTGAAGTTCTTGAATCTTCTTTCATTTCTATTTTCTGAGATAGCAGAATCAAGAACAGAGAAGAGCCACACAGGGCTCTCTGAAATGTATATGATATTCAAGCGCTTGATCATAGGCGGAGAGATTGTTGAAGAAGAAGGCGAGTGGGAAAAGGAAAGATAAGAAAAACCCACCAAAAAATCCAACCCTATAATATAGAAATTTCTGAAAATCTAGGAGATTTTCAGGTTTTGGAGGGATTTATTTATCATATATCTGTTTGATTCAATCCATCAGGTAAAATTCTCTCATATTTTTCCTTTTCATTCCAAGATCCGTATTTGATTTTGGAATTTTATTCTTTATTTTAATTTAATTTTCAACATGCTCTTCATGTGTTTGATGAAACGCCCAATACGCACAATTTTCATAAATGAGGTACATTGAATCTTGAGCTAAGAACCTACATATGTTCTAATACTATGTTAAAAATACCGTATGTAAAAGCTTAAGTGTCTTTGTTTAAAATTTTGTGTTCAACATTCTTTTTATGTACGTATGTTAATTTAAAGAAAGTTTTCAGGCAACAAATGACCACTGCTGCAATGTCTGGTATTGAAATTGCTCAAAAATCAGCAACTATGATGAAGAGAAGTGACCTTGAGTTTGCAATATGCGAGTGCTGTGGGCTGTCGGAGGAGTGCACCGAGGCTTATGTGGCACGTGTTCGGGAGCGCTACCAGGGGTGGTGGATATGCGGGCTGTGTGCAGAGGCGGTGAAGGACGAGATTGCAAGATCAGAGAAAAGGATTGGAAATGAGGAGGCCTTAAATCAGCACATGAGTTTTTGCAAGAAATTTAGGACTTTAAGGCCACCCAAGAATCCCACTGAGGAACTCATTTCTGCTGTTAAGCAGCTGCTTCTGAGGAGCTTGGATTCACCTCGTTCAAGCCCAGTGAGGAAGGCAGGTTTGGTTCGATCTGAAAGCTGTTGTTCTGCTATGGATGATTGAATAAGTTAGTATGTATTGTTACTAGATTGTTATTGAATGGTACATTGAATAAATGCTGCTTAAAAGTAGCATGAAAGTGTTTGATTCCTAGAAATTTAGCATTAGATAAGAATGTTCCTGTCCCATTAATGTTAGAATCTGGTTAATGTATTCAATTGTTTGGTATTGACAAGATTTGATTGAATAATAAGTGTTTGCCAGTTGATGACTATGTTGTCTTCTTCAATTTGGCAGCTGAACCCCCCTCCCCCGGGACTCTTTCATCCAAGAAATGTTGTGTGCATCTAATTTTCAATAAGAAGTAAATGAAAACTCGAGCAATCTATCTTGTTGGTTTCTTTAGAGAAACCGGGGAGAATTTTCTCTCTTTCTTTATCTCTCCGTGGCTCCAATTTTGTTAAATATATGGCGGTTGTAGAGGTTGGAAGTAGGATTAGTCTTTCAATTGGTCTAGTAGTTGCATAATGGATTCTTTTCGATTTATTGTGGACACTTTCTATTTGTGTTATTTCAATTTTTAGGAAGAGAGGAGAATATAGAAAGCATTGTTGTGGAATTGCTATGTGCTTGATTTTGATTCAAAAGTGCATTGAAACTCGTGCACTTCATTCTTGTATCTTTAGATATACGTGGAGCGTTTCGTACCATTAGATTTGATAAATGACGAGTTCGAGATTGAACACACGAAATGGTTAACATAAGTGGCATGTTTGGTAAAGTAGATTAGAGAATATTGAACGGTATTATCCAGTATGACCTAATACCACGTACCAAGCATGTACTACAAGTTTGGATTTGAGATCTTGTAGAACTTTAGGAGGCATGTTTTTAAGTTTCTGTTTCTTGTCTGTGCAAAGAATTGCTTGTCGCAGAATCACAAGAACAATTTGTAAAGGATTCTTGTACAATCAATTTATGACAGAATGTTAGTTGCCATATTGCATTTATGTCATAGAATATCATAACTTGGGGGATTTAAGGGGAGAAGTGGAGACATAATATCATAACTTGAGGGATTAAGGGGACAAAACCTTCCGTCCTCAAGTTTAGTACGTAGTATTGGACAACACTCAGCACTAATAAAATTCCCGAAGTGATACACTCTCGGAGGGCTATATATTCTTCTTGACGATTATTTATTATTACAAAATCAGGTAACTCTATCATATATTCGATTACGCTAGTGGACGAAGTTTGGATTCTTTTTCTGTAATATTACTGTGGTGCCCACTGTACCGAAAATGCCACAAGCGTTCACCCTTGTTCCGGTTCATGCATCTAACTTCAGCGTTGTACAGCTTACGGAACGACCCAAACATTTTCACCCGTGTTCCGATACATGCATCTAACTTGTATAGTATCTTGAGGAGAGAAAAATAGTGGGAGCTTCCTTGCACAATCCATGGTATATTCCTTGACAAGTAGTACTGTTTAGCTGTGACTGAAAGGGAATATAAATGAAGAAAAATTAAACATAGAACTATGAGCAGGCCTCCTGAAATAAAATCTAAATTAAAGTCCCTTTCATGGACACGTGATGTAAATTCCACAGCATTAAGAAGCATTTAAAGTACAAAGAAATCTTCTCCCCATGCTTCCAGGTCCATGCTCAAGGCCTCTATTATAGAAATCTTAATGTTATATGAGGCCGTTTTTAAAAACAATTAGCGTGTTCCTTTTTTCGTATCCGTTAATTATTTTTCATTGGAAAATCTTAATTAGACACTCAAAACTTACAACACACTTACTCTTCTGCACGTCAATGTCCGATTCGATTGGGTCACTTTATTTATTTGTCCAAATAAATAATGATTTGAATCAACCAAGATTTGTGGCGTGAAAAGATATGAGGGGTGTGTCTGATAGCGTGGTCTATTTTCATTTATGATTTACTACTTATACAGTTATACGTACTAGAATAATTTTTACCCTTTATATTGGACTTTCTTTTATAAATAACAAGCTTCTATATAAATTTAAAATTTAATAAGCTCTCTATTATTATATTGATCAACACTAACAAAAATTGTCAATAGTGACGAAACATAGCGACGACATATTATTTTCGTATAATAGTGGGGACTAAAAAGTCGCCGCTATAGTACTAAGAATATAGCGATGACTAGAAAGTGTCGTCACTACTGAACGAGCAAATTAATAGAGACAATACAATGGCGTCAAAATAATATCAGGAGTTGTTACAATAGGGCTTGAAGATGGCGAGAAAATTTTGACGCCTCTTTGTCCTACTAATAGCAGCAACACATGTTGCCGCTATAGACCCCAGAACAATTGGCGGGATCTTTTGGTGCCATTTTGACTTTTTGTGGCGACATAGTGTGCAATGGTGACGACAAATGTCCTCGCTACAAATCAAACCTACAAAATCAGTATTTATCCTTCCTGCCCATTTTTTTCCTCCATTTTGCTCTCCGGACCAATTGCTCTCGGTTGCGAGCTGTGAAACGTGAAATTTAATATTTTGGTAAGTAACTTCTACCTATATATTTATGTTATCATCTTTTCCTTTAGAAAAATTAGTGCAAATGGTCCCTAACCTTTGCCATCAGTGCGAAAATGGTACTTAACGCTTGTTTTTGGGCACAAAAATCCCAAACCTATTTGTTTTGTGCGTAATTGGTCAATATTTGATAAATAAATAAAAAAATTATGCCCTTAGTTTTAATTAGAAAAAATTGCAATTGAATTCTTCACATTTTCAAAAAGTACAAATTAGTCTGATACTTTTATTTTTTATAAAAATTTAAAGGAAACTAACGAGTTCTTTTTTTCTTGAATTAACACTTTATTGACCAAATTGATACTATACTAAATTGTTTTGTATATTTTACGAACTGTTATAAAATAACTAAAATTGAAGCTCATAATTATTAACAAACATGTTAAATAAAATAATTTTTTATTATTAGTAATTATATTATTTAAAATTTAAACTTTTATTTTATCGTTACAACATAGAAAGAGAAATAACTTTGTCACAAACTTGATGCTCAAATACTTTTATTTAATTAGGCTATTCGTTTATTAACTACAATATTAGAACTCCAACTGCATTATATTCATCGTATTTTAATTTATCGTTTTATTATCGTTCAAAAAAAAACACATAATGTGTAAATTAATTTTTATGAGTATTTTTATGTTATAAAAAAAATAAGATTGGTTCAATGTCATAAAAATAAATACATCATTTTGTTATTTATTTAACTTAATTTTTATTCAAGTTTTTCACATCACATAGGAATTACATATACTTAAAGCACAATAATTTTATATTTTTCACTTATGAAAAATTTAATTGACACGACTATAGTGATATATTTAATATGCTAAATTTAATATTATTTAACAAATGTACTAGACCCATTTGTACCTTTTGCAAATGTTAGGAATTCAATTGTAATTTTTTCTAATTAAAACTAAGGGCATATTTGTCTTTTTCATCAAATAGAAATCAATTGCACACCAAAACACATAGATTATTGACTTCTATGCCAAAAAATAAACATTAGGAACTATTTCCACACCGAGAGAAAATGTTAGATTTGCGCCAAAATCCCTTTACATTATGTGAATTTTATTATTCTGTACACGTCATTGCACTTTCCTAAACCTTAGAAAATTGTTTAAGATTAGTTTGTAAACCATACACGTCCTCATCTTGGACAGTTTGTGATTCACAAACTAATCTTTGAATTGTCTCATTTTTTGACAGCTTGTCATTAATTTGTGAATTATACGAATTGTGTTATCAATATTTGTTCATGTGATACAATTTGACGATGACGATGACGAGGACGAGGACGATTTAGAAGATCCTTAGGCCGCATTATATATATGTATATATGTATATATATTTTTTATTGTAATCAAACAATTTTGTGAATAAATTCATATAATTTTTATTGTTGTTATCGTTGTTATTATTATTACAATGAATATTTTTAAAAAAATGAAAAATCAAAAGAGACGACAATTAGCGATGACACTTCGTCGCTACAAATGAGTACTATCGATGACAATCAGTAACAACATATCTTCGAAATCGTATCACAAAGTAGCGACGACAATATCATCGCTGATTTTCAAGAAGTAGCGACGAGTATGTTGTCTCTATTGTTTTTTAATTTGTAGAGACGACTATGTGTCGTCGTAATTGTTGAGTTGTATGTCCAAATAGTATAATTTTGTTGCGATGAAATGACAAATTTATATTGAATAAAACTTTGGTTTGTATTCATTTATTATTATTGCATTTATTTAATATTGAGTATGTAAATAAAGTGACAATGATCACTTGTGATAATATAAGTTGGGTGCTCGCGTTGAGAAGCATAGTGTGACACAACTTATATTTTGATCATCAATAAAATTGTACACAACTATTGTGTAAGAGTTGGCACCTTGTCTTAGGAAGGTTGTAGTGTTGACTATTTAATCATTTGGGAATGCGATTTGTCCTTATCGCAGAAATAGATTAATGGTGACACTAGTACATTTGGAGTGTATTGAACGGACCACATGTCGAATTTAATTATATAGCATGACCGTACGAATAATTAAATTTCACTTGATCACCGGGTATTTCATTTAAATCCCTTTACATGATTATGTATATCTTTTCGTTAGTTTGATGGTTCTTTAATTTACCAATGGGTGAGATCAATTTAGTTGATCAAATATCTCGATAAGTTGGGAACTTGAGAATGAGCGAAATAGAGAACACGAATTCGTGTCGAACTGTCGCTCTGAAAAATGGGTCGAGTGACAACTTAAGTATTTTATGTTGAACGGTTATAAATTTGAGCTCAGTGTTTAGCGACGGCAAAACTTCGACATCTGTGAATTAGTTCACATGACCGTTGAAGAAAATGTAACTTAAAGTTAATGAGAATAATTAGAAGGGCACAATGGTCATTTATGCTCATACCTAATTATCGAATCTCAGACAGGGATGAAATATAGATACGATAGTTCAGAGGAAAGTATTATATCTTCTGTAATCTTATATATTCCAAGAGTTCAGTCTCTTGCCTTAGTGGAAAAAGCAAAAGACTAATAATTAGATCGATGGGTCTGAGGTCAACTAGACAGAATCTAATTATTGGAGTTTGAAAAATATATGTTCGGACAGGTCCTGTCGTAGTTCTATAAAGTCTTGGGCTTAATCATAGTTACTATGAAAGTTTTGGACTTGATTGTAATTGTGATATAAGTTCAGGGATTACATGTGTAATTAAATTAATCCTAACTAATTGGACTTGGATGCAATCAGGACTCTTGTCGTTGTTTGCAATCAGAATGCTTGCCGTATTTATATCACATTGCTTGTGACATAAATTCATTCGATCAATTAAGAAAAAGAAGAAAGTAAAATTCTTAAGTCTTGTTTGACTTGAATTTTATCTTCTAGGTTTTCTAAATCAGACAAGTCCAGAAATTAGTTTTTGATTCAATTAAAAGGTGCCCATATGCCGATGTAATCTATGCTTGGAGAGTACCATAAAAACTTGAAAGTTGGGAGTACCAAGTTCGTGAATCAAAAGCAGCAAGTTCGTGAATCAGATCAATATTTAATATCGTTTATCGATTCAGGTATAACACTAAATCATTAGTATTTAATTATAATAAACACGTGAACGCCTAGCAAACATCCTGATTTTATTGAATTAAAGAAATTTTTTGTTTTCTGACCAATTCTCGTACTAGTTTCCAACAGTACCTAACTAGTATCTTTTAATCAGTTGCTACAAATTTTTGGGACGAGATTGTTATTGCTTAATTCTATAGCAGCAACATGTTCTCTTATAGCGACGCATTTCGTTGACACTATAGGCAACTTTTTTTGTAGTGCAACATTTTGCCTTATCCAATTATAATAATGTATTTTTATTACAAGTTCGACCATGCTTAACATATTTAGAGTGTTATGGAGCACACAAATATTTGATCGGGCAACGGGTCACATAAACTTTCCATGTCTTAACGAACCATATAAAAATCAATACTACAATTTGTGAACTTTTAATATGTAGTGTCAAAATTTAAAGTGGTACACGTATAGCCAAGGGCATGGGACGGAAGCTTGACATGCGGAATACAACCCGCCAAGGAGATATGCAGAGGCATAGCCGCTGGATTAGACACAAGTGATACATTCTGCATGAAATATTCACTTAATTGATAAATTCCATTAAGTAGCGGTCAGTCTTGCTATCTTTCTCTATGAGCGACTTTCATCTAAACAGAATTTCAGTGTGTCATAATTTTAGTACAGACCGAAGGCAAAGATTAGTGGGTAGTACACGCATACAACCTAGACAATTGCTGGAAATGTCCAGAAGTGTTTAGAAAATATTAAAATTGTGGAAACTCGACTTGAGTCTATAAAGTTCCATGAAAGAGGTTGATGGAAGACTTTAGAATGTTGTAGAGAAATATGGAGCCATATGTGTGAATGAATGAATACATTCTAAAATGTTTCATGGAAGTATCTTGAATTAGGAATCTAGAATGCTTGAGCAAATGTGGAGACAATCACATTCTAGATTAATTTATGTAGAGAATACTAGAAAACTTGTAGAAGAGGACTAGAAGGTTGCATCGGCCACCTTGCTAGAACATCCTTTGTAAACATCTTGTAAAATTATGTTGTGAATGATTGCTAACCGTATGATCAATAAAATCACCACAGTCCATTTAAAGAAAGCGGATGTACAAATAAGCAAAAGGACCTTAGGAAACTAAAGCTAAGAGCGTTCGATAGCAACCAATGGAATTAGAGTGCAAACTTGTAATATCTTCAGAGAATTTTAATACAAGAGTGGTATACTCTCTCTAATAAATCTCGTGCCAATTTACCAATTTTCATTTCTAGCTTTAGTTTCAAATTGTGCCATCTTCAGTGTTTCCGCCTCTAATTTTTCATTTTTTTTCATGTGTGCACAGTGAAGATTACAATAGAAGTATTTTTACAAATAATAGCTCAAGAAATACAGAGTGGTGAATATGAAAACATGGTACCTTTTAGCACACAACAAGCTTGACAAAAAAGTCTGAAAGTAGACTCATACATGCTACTAAAATAAGGAGATTGACACACAAGTCCAATAAAACTACGCTCTTTTCATGAGTACAATAGTACCACTATTATGTACATCTCCATTTGCCTCTTCTAATATTTCCTCATACTTAAAAACGATTCAGATAAAGGTGAACAAATTTAATGATTTGACAATCTGCGAGAGCGTACAGGGTATTACCGTTGGAACTAGATTCTTTTCATTCACCGACAAGAATTGGGCCTTGTTATGGGCCAAAAATGTTTTTCAACAAGTATTGTCAGCTTTGACCCAAAAAAGTAGAAGTTAGGCCCGCAACACTTGCTAAATTGTAAAATACACTACATTGTTTTAAAAAAAGTTGAAATTATAAAATGAGATAAATTATAAAATATTGATTTTAATAAAAATGAGAAAGTAAATAGGGTAATACATATGTTACTCAATGTAAAATTTTGTATTCAAATGAAAAATTGAAATATTGATTTTAAATGAAAATAATGTATTTTCTTAAAAATTATAAAAATGAGATAAATTATAAAATTTTAATTTTAATTTTAATTAGGACGAGCATATATAGTAACACATATGTTACCCGTGTAAAAATATTATTTTCAAATAAAAAAATTGAAATATTGATTTTAAATGAAAATAATGTATTTTTTTAAAGTTTATAAAATGAGATAAATTTTAAAATATTGATTTTAAAATTAAAATGAAGAAGTAACATATGATAACACATGTTAATCATGTAAAAATGTTGTTTTCAAATGAAAAATTGAAATATTCATTTTAAATTAAAGTAATGTATTTTCAAAAAATTTATAAAATGAGATATATTGTAAAATATTAGTTTTAATGAAAATGATGATGTAACATGTGGTAACACTTATGTTACTCGTATAATTTTTTTTTTTCAATGAAAAATTGAAATATTCATTTTAAATGAAAATATGTATTTTTAAAAAAATTATAAAGGAATATAAATTGTAATATATTGATTTTAATGAAAATGATGAAGCAACATATGGTAACACATATACTATTCGTACAAATTTTTTTTCCAAATGAAATATTGCAATATTGATTTTAAAAGAAAATAATGCACTTTTAAAAAAAAAAATTATCAAATGAGATAAATTAAAAAATATTAATATAATTACTACTATATTTCAAATAATATACAAATATGATATTTTAGTTAATAATAATATAATTTTAGATAATGAAATATTGAAATATTGATTTTAAATAAAACTAATATAATTTTAAATAATAAAAATTGAAATATAGATTTAAAAAATAATAATTTTTTTTTATTAAATTATTAAAAAAGATAAATTATAAAATTTTAATTTTAATGAATAAGATGAAGTAACATATATGGTAACACACATGTTATCCGTGTAAAAATGTTGTTTTCAAATCTAAAATTTAAATATTGATTTTAAATTTAATAAAAAATTAAATTATAAAAAAAATTAAAAATATTGATTTTAATGAAAATGATGAAGTAACTTTCGTGTAAAAAAGTTGTTTTCAAATGAATAATTGAAATATTTGATTTTAAATGAAATTAATGTTTTTAAAAAAATTATAAAATGGGATAAATTTTAAAATATTGATTTTAATTAAAATGAAGAAG
Organism: Forsythia suspensa; assembly: GCA_023638005.1. Classification (NCBI taxonomy): domain Eukaryota; kingdom Viridiplantae; phylum Streptophyta; class Magnoliopsida; order Lamiales; family Oleaceae; genus Forsythia; species Forsythia suspensa. Next base: position 26,928,523 of record CM042674.1, on the reverse strand, counting down.
TAACATATGGTAACACATGTTACCCGTGTAAAAATATTGTTTCAAATGAAAATTTGAAATATTGATTTTAAATAAAAATAATGTATTTCAAAAAAATTTAAAAAATGAGATAAATTGTAAAATATTGACTTTAATGAAAATGAGAAAGTAAGATATGGTAACACATATATTACACTTGTAAAAATATTGTTTTTAAATGAAATATTGATTTTAAATGAAAATAATGTATTTTTAAAAAGAATTATAAAATGAGATAAATTGTAAGATATTGTTTATAATAAAATAAGAAAGTAACATATGATAAAACATATGGGTGACAAATGGGTTGAGCCGGCAAGCCTACATCAAAGCTCGCCCCATAATGGACTTAGACTCGTTTAGCTAGGGCCGAGCCCAAAAAAAGAAAGGGACTCGGCAAAAGTATGAGTCAGCTAGTCTTGGCCCGTGGGCAATGCCCACGAGCCGAGCTCGTTTTTGGCAGTGTCCACGAGCTCGTGTCCAATTATCATTTTTTGTGAACGTTGGATTATCGATCAACGGTCACAAAAATATGACCGTTGAGCTGCACATTTTTTTTTTAAATTCAAATTTTTTTTCATATAAATACTCCATTCTAAATTCATTTTTTTTTTCACACTACAATCTCTCAATCTATTATATACTCAATTCAACAACAATTCTCAAATTTCATTATCTCAATATTAGTTTATAATTATTATCTCAAATCTTATTATCTAGATATTAGTCTATACTTTTAATTTTAATTTTCTATTTCTTCTAGTAATTCCCTACATTTCTACTACATATTCATCTTCTACTCTTCTCTTTATTATTTTGTTCCAAATGACCTACAATCGAGGTGATGATAATTTCTCGTGAGCCGGCTAAATAATAATCCCAATCTAAACAAGATAGCATGCGTCGCAAAGGACTGTCGAAACTGGTGACAAATGCTGAGTTTCCATTGAGCTTGGTGAAAAATCCTCATTTCAAACTTCATCCAAAAATATCTCCAATCGAGGTACATTTATGTTTCTAGAAATACTATTTGTAAAGACACTATTATTTTGTATGATCAAAAGAAAGATGCTATTATAAATCATATTAATAATTATAACGTTGTTTTATATTTTACTTCAGATTTATGGACAAGTAATAACTAAAAAAGATACATGACTACAACTGCACACTACATTGACAGTAATTGGATAATGCACAAAAAGTAATGATTTTTACAAATTGACTATCCTCATAATGGAGTTAATATTTTTAATATTTTATTGGATGTGTTACGTGAATTTAATTGTGATTCTAAGATTCGTAGTTTTACATTTTCTAATGTATGCCCCAACAAAATAGTAATTGAAAAATTAATTCAATATTTTAGTCCATAATTTGATGGTATTTTATTTCACATTCGTTATGTATGTCATGTATTTAATTTAATTATAAAAGATGGATTAAAATTTATAGAAGAACAATTAGCAAAAATTAGATATGCTATTGATTATATTACGGCCTCACCAACAAGAAAATAAGTTTTTGCTCATCTATGTGTTGAAAATGGGCTACAAGAAAAATGTTTTGGCACTGATGTTGGTCATAGGTGGAATTCAACATATCTCATGCTTGAATTTTGCGAAGGTTACGAAAATTGCATTACTACATATTATAATAGCGTACATTCACACGACCTAGAATATAATTTACAAACATATGACTGGGAAATATGTGCTCATATTATAAAATTTTTGAAAGTTTTTTCGACGAAACAAATGCATGTTCAAGTATTATCCGACTACTCCACTAGTTTTAAATTATTTCTATTATATTGTTAACAATTTTAATAGGTATAAGGATTTTGCTCATTTTTCTAATATTATACATGTAAAGAAAGCTAAATTTAGAAAATATTGAGAACAATGCCTACATTATTTTTATTAACATGTAACAATAATGGCAATTTCACAAAAATTAACGTACGAGAATCCACTAACGTGTGGTAATTTAAAACAAACTTTATGTCAAATGTATGAGGTTTATTCTGAAAAGGCCGGTAGGAACGTCATACAACCCCCTATTCCAACATATTCTTCGTCATCAACTGATAACATTGACTTATGGAGTTACGTTAGTTCACATAGGGGTGGTCAACATTCAGTTGGTTCTTCTTCTGCTTGTTCCCTTTCTTGTTCTAGTGATATACCTATAAAGTTTGTTATGTATTTCACGCACAACATGCTTAGAGCTCGTTTGGTGTGGATTATAAACTAGTTTATTTGACCAAAAATTTTGTGTTTGTAGCATGATATTTTTTTACCATTCTTGATCAAATAAACTAATTTATGATCTACACCAAACGGGCTCTTAGTATTTTAGATGATAAAGGAAATTTTTTTTATATACTATAATGGTGGAAACAACATCAACGTCAATACCCAATTCTTTTAAAAATTGCACGTGATCTAATAACACCTCCGATATCAATTGTAGCATTGAGTCTACTTTTTAATGCAATGGCGGGGTTATCTCGATTTTAGGTCAAAACTCAAAGCCAACATATTAAAAAGCTTACTGTGTCTGAATGATTGAGATGACACCGAACTTCGAATCGAAGACAAAATGGATAGAATGATGTCCGAATAACTTAAATATATGAATTATGGAATATTTGGATTTGTAGTAAGTATTATTTTGCGTACGTATTTGATATTTTCTCTGTCTTATTTTAACAAAAAATTGTACACGTAACAACTTGTTCGTGTACAATTTTAACTTCACATACGTTCAAAGTAGCCGGTCCCAAGCCCGAAAAAAAGATGAGGGTTTTCTATCTTGAATTTTTAATATAAAATATTTATGACACTTTCTTTCTTTTTTATTTTAAAATTTTTTTAAAAAAATTTAAAACATTGCCAAGCTAGTAAAACATATATTACTTATGTCGAGCTTGTTTTCAAATGAAAATTTGAAATATTGAGTAAAACATATGTTACTTATGTAAAGAAAGTTGTTTTCAAATAAAAAATTGAAATATTGATTTTAAATTAAAGTAATGTATTTTTTAAAAAAAATTGAATATTCATTTTAATGAAAATGAGGAATACTCGTGTAAAAATATTGTTTTCAAATTGAAAAATTAAAAATTTGATTTTAAATCAAATTAATGTATTTTTAAAAATTGTAAATAAAAATAAACTATAAAATGTTGTTATAATTGCTACTTTATCTGAAAGAGTATAGAGTTATGATATTATTAGAAAATAATAATATATTTTTATATAATGAAAAATTGAAAAATTGATTTTAAATGAAAGTAATATAATTTTAGATAATGAAAAACTGAAATATTGATTTTAAATGAAAATAATGTATATTTTATTTAATTATAAAATATTAATGAAAAAAAAAAACGAAATATTTTTTTAAAAATTGAAAAAGAGAGTATTTTTTAAATTTTTTACAAGGCAATAAACATTCATCATTCGCCAGCTTATCTATGTAGCACATAAGAGCATCTCCAATGCAATCTGTCTATTGTAGTCTATGTGGTAGGTAAAATAGATGGATTTCCAATACATGTAGCACTACGTATATTGCATAGACGGTCAAATTATATATTCGTCTCCAATGGATTCCGTCTAAAATAATATCAGTGCTTATGTAGCATTAAATTTTTTAAAAATTGGCAGGTTTTTAATTTATATTTTTCTTGTCTGTTTTTTTTTTAAATAAAATCTTTAGATTGATTTAAATTTGCTAATCACTCCGTCTATTTTTGGTGTGCCAAATCAGCTAGACAAAGTTCTCGTCAGCATGCATTGGAGAGAGTTTTTTATAACTCCATCTATATATGCTTATATGGCACGTCTAAAAAGCAATAGACGGAGTGTATTAGAGATGCTCTAAAATATACCTTCGACATTTGTCCTTGCATATTTCTCATAAATCATCGTGGTTGTCTTCAATATGTGATATATCAAATGAAATAGTTGACCCATAAGTAGTTTCTTCTTCCATATTTAACGAGTGATGCCAAAATGAAAGGATCATTTTATTTTTCTTGTGATGCCAAAATGAAAGGATCATTTTATTTTGCTTGTGATGCCAAAATAAAACAGTTGACCCATACCAATTAGATGTTTCATTCTCTCTAGAATAAAACAATTGTTTTGCTTGTGATGCCAAAATGAAAAGATCATTTTCAAATTGACTGTGTCCCTCGTGAAGGTTAACCAAAGTGAATCCAACTTCATTTTTTACTCCATTCACGATATTTGCCCAATCACTCTTGAATATTGGAACATGAAAAGTATTGTAATCAAGCACTATAACATCTCGCAAAACTCCATATTAAACAACCTTCCCAATGACGTGTGCATTATCTTTTGCACTAGATCTACAAATGGTCGTTGCTTCAACAAAAATGCCACTATTTTGGCGAGACTTTTCTGCATCTTTAGTGTGAAACCGAAGACCATTTATGACAAAACTAGATTATGACATGGAAAGGCATATAAGACCACGTGTCAGCCACTTCAAAGTATTTGAAATATTTTCGATCATCAGTTGAACTTTAATATGTTATAAGTTTAAACATATTAGGAATAAAAGAATTAAGTATGTTGTTAAACTTGAAATTTTGAACATATTAATATGTATTTAAACATTATCATCCAACCAGGTAACAAATGAGTCAATGTATTTCTTATGCTACAACTACTCATTTCTTTCAAGTCGTTTGTCAAAACTCTTGAGTTCATCCATATGCATCCTAACAAAAATAATATATCGAAAAAATAATATGGTTGATCTACTTAAAATCTAACAAAGTAGCTATATAACAAACCTACTTTATGTATGGTTGAACTTTTGTACTATTTAGCAACATAGCGATGAGCAACTTTCAACATCTCACCAAATAGTACAAGCGGCTTCCCTTTAGAGATTGTACGCCCTACGACTAAGAAATCGCTCTCAAATTCGTCATTGCGTGCAAGCTTAGAGCCTATTCCAGATGCTTGTTTTATGTATTTGCTACAAAACATTGCATTTTCTTCAGTAATATATCGTTCAGTTATGCACCCTTCAGGTCGTGCACGATTCATAACATACCCTTTCAACACTTTCATATACCTACACAAGAAAAAAAAAATCTAAAGCATATTAAACCAAATTGATAATGAATTTATAGTTTTTTTGAATAACTTAATAGAGTATTACCTCTCAAATGGGTACATCCAACAATATTGTCTTTGGTCCACACAATTGAAATTCTCTTCAATGTGGATTGCCAAATGAACCATTACATCAAAAAAAAAAGAGAGGAAGAAGATACATTTCCAACATACATAAAGTTTCAGAAATAACATCATCTAATTGTTCGACTTTATTTCTATCTGTAACTCCTTGATAGATTTCATTGAAAAATAGACTTTATTTCAAAATATCATCCTCTAATTGTTTGACTTTATTTCTATATGTAACTCATTGACAAATTTCATTGAAAAATGAACACAATTTGAAAATAGAGTTCCTTAACAATTTGAAAATAGAGTTCTTTAGTCATTTAGGTAGAAGTCCTCTCAATGCAACTGATAATAATTGTTGCATTAAAAATATGACAATCATGAGACTTGAGTCCAACTATCTTACATTCGTCCACTGAAATGCAATTTCTAATATTAGAACCATAACCATCATGTAATTGTAAATTAGCAAGTCTTCTGCAAAACATTTGTTTTTTTGCCTTTAATGAGCAGCAGGTAAGTAGAATTTATTTCCTCTACTCTCAGGATATAATTCATGTCTAATGTTCATAGCTTCCAAGTCCTTATTAAAGTTAATGACATCTTTGCATTTTCCTTTCACATCCAAAAGAATACTAATAATGCTCTCACAAATATTCTCTTCCACATGTATCACATCCAAATTAGGACGTACAAGTAAAGTCTTGCAATCAAACATAATTGATGTCATGATATAGTACATCTAATTAGAAGTATTAAATTAAATATAAAAAAAATAATATAACAGTTATCTTCCAATATAGTAGCTTTTAAAAAATTGAATTTTTCTTTCACGTTACATTAGATTGATTTCTATTCTTCTTCTTTTTCTTACCACTTTTTCCCCCAATCATTTGCAATTTTATCAACTTTAAGAGAATCTTCTTCACCACTTTTTATCTTCGGCCTAACACTATTTTCAATATGTCCATTAAACCAACTCCTTTTCATGTGAAATGGATGACTCAAGGCGAGAAATCTTCTATGCCATGTGTATGCAAACTTCCTACCATGTGTCAACCATTGTAAACATGTATCTTCATGACAAACAAAGCATGCAATTTTTTCCTTGGTGGGGCCATCCAAATACATTTCCATATGCAGAAAAGTCATTTATTGTCCACATTAAAATTGCTTTTAAGTTGAATGTAGACTTGGTAACTACATCATACATCTCAACCCCATCCCTCCATAGCAATATTAAGTCGTCTACAAGTGGTGCTAAATAAATATCTATGTCATTTTGGTCCCGGGATCAATAAACTCAACATCAAACTTTCTTTCAACATGCATAACGAGAGATGCAAGTTATATATAGTTAAAATTACTGGCCAACAACTATATCTAGAGCTAAGATCTTTGAAATGATTAAATCCATCACTAGCAAGACCTAACATAATATTTCGAGGATCTGATGCGAAATGTGGCCACCTTTGATTTATCATTTCACAATCCAATGAATCCACTAGATGCCTCATTTTTCCATATTGGCTTTTATGACTTGAGTTCCATTTGAGTTGTGTTGCCATGTCATGTATTCCAAACATCCTCTTAAGTCTTGGTATTATAGGAAAATAACACAAGACTTTTGCTGGAATTCCTTTCTGAATTTTCTTAGTCCATTGGTTAACTTTCCATCTTGAGCAACCACACTTTGGACATGATTCAACATGCTCAAGCTCTCTTCTATATAGACTACAATCATTCAATCAAGCATGTATTTTATCATACCCAAGATCAAATATTTTGACAAGTTTTTTATCTCATAAAATGAGTTAGGAAGTGTATTAATTTCTAGCAGCATGTCCCGAATAAGATTTATGAGTTCATCGAAACCAGTGTCAGATAAACCATGTGTAGCTTTATGCTTTAACAAAGCAACATAAGTTGACATCTTTGTGCGATCTACACCCTGGATATAAAGAGGTTTCAAAATCACCCACTTAGATATGGCAAAAAAATCCGCCGTCCCGAACCCGCCTCACCGCCCGCCCTTGTCGCCCGCCGCCCGATCACGTCTTTTTTTTTTTTTTTGTAAAATCATAAAATAGAATACAAATTAAAATTTTTCTAGAAATGAACTAAAAAGAATCGAACGCGGGTTGAAATTATAAAAACAATCAAATTATTAGCACCACCACCCCAAAGATTTTTTATTAAACACAAGCCCTGTCTCGAAAATGAACATCTCGATTTAGATTACCCCTATCTAACTAAACTACTAAAGATCCAAAGAAGGTAGATTTTCATATATCTCTCTTTTTGCAACAAAATGACAATAATAATTAAAACAAAGTGATAAAGACAAAAGTTACATTATGAGGTAAACATGAATGAGAAGCGAGAACGCAACCGGTCTTTGGATAAACAAAGAAGAATTATACTTAGGGTGTGTTTGATTGGCATTTATTTTCCATGGAAAATGTCTTTTTTCCTCCTATTTTTCAACTTATTTGTTTGATTGCTAAAAATTTTCCATGGAAAAAGCATTTTCTCACCTATTTTCTTTGTTTTGTTTGATTGCAACCTTTTATTTTTTCATGGAATTTTTTTTAAAAGTTTCTCACTTTTGGCCACATTGTCCTTGTTTTCAAGGAAAATATTTTCTTTGTGGGATAAGAGAATTTATTTTTCATGAAAAATTTGTTAACATTTTCCAACTCATAATTTCTTGGTAATTCATTTCTATGAAAAATATTTTTTTCTATCCAAATTTTCCACTTACAATCAAACACCGCCTTAGTTCATAGGGCAATCAGTGTATTTGTTCTTTGTTTTCACTTCAAATAGTATAAATAGCATGGCTGTATAATATATTTCATTACATATCCATAAGAGCCTTATTTGGCTTTACTGTTCAAATTCGTCTATAACGACGTAGTTTTAATAACACTGTGTAATTTTTTTTTTCCCATTTCGAGTGCCAAGACAACAGTAGTGTTATGATCGGTTTTTCACCTACTCCATCACCCACCGTACTTCCTCCTTTTTTGCAGGCAACTTCAACTGAAGAATGAAGACGAAGGTATATTCTTCTCTCAACACGCAAACTACACACAATACACGAGGATGAGATAGAAAATCAAAAAGGGATCCGGGGTTTGTATTTCAATTTTTTCCATAAAAGTCTCTTTTAACCCGTTGTTATGCACTGATTCGGTCGTCTCCTCGATTTACAGGTATGTTGCTTTCAATTTTTTCCTTATTTTGTCGAATCTAGGGTGTTTTGGACTTTTGGTTTGATTCATTTTATTTGGTATGTTGTATTGCACTCCTTGGCTAATTTCTTCGATTTACTGTAAGAATGGTCGCTAATTGCTTTTCTATCCGAAATACTATGGTAATAAAATTGCTCAAAGTTTTCAATAGAAGTTCCCAGTTGTGTCTTCAAAAAAATAAAAAAGTAGAATTGCTCGAAGTTGGAATCGGTTTGTTCATAATCTAACTAATATTGTGTATCTCACTTTGAAACTGGTCGAGAAGTTAATTTTAGATAAATCCTTAGTTTTCATTTCTGTTCATTGTTATTCATCTATTGTTTTTTTGCTCCCATCTGAAGTTCACCAAATGTATGGAAAATTTGCTCTGTAGTTCTTTTGTGCAGTCAGATGGCTTTCATGAAGTATCGATTACCTTTGAGGGAAATCGTTCTTGACTTTTACAATAAATTAAAGAGTATAACTTCTGGTTATGCATCATTTGATTGTGAGGATGCAAAGTAAGTGTTGATTCTCCTCTTTTCCTTCTTTGATTCATCACTTGCACTAATTTGCACCGATCGGCAGAGTGGTCCTTGAATTGAAATTGTAAACAAATAGTGTGAGTCCAAATAATTGGTTTACATAACAGCTATCAGGCCTCTGATTTGGTGAAACTCGATATCCTCTTAAATGAACAACCAGTGGATGCAATGGCAACTATTGTTCATAGATTAAAGGCACAACGTGTTGGCCGCGAACTTGTGGAGAAGCTGAAGAAATTCATAGACGTGTCTATTAATTCAATATCATTTAGTTAATTTCAATTTCAATTTTGTTGTAGATGGTAACCTAATGCAATATTGACCAGGCAAATGTTTGAAATAACCATACAAGCTGCTATTGGATCAAAGATTATTGCCAGGGAAACGTAAGTTGTATAACTTATCCACAGCATGAATAATCTTCAATGATAGTCAACTCATGTCTGCATTCTCATTAATCTCACGAATTTTTGTTCCATTCATTTTTCAACAGTCATCTACAACTTTTAACTCGTGTTTTTTTCACTTCAAGTTGAAATCACACATTATAAAATCTCCAAAATCTTATTTATAAGTGATTTTATCATGAAGATAGAATTTACACTTCTGAGAGCCTCCTGTCTCAATAGTTTTTTTCTTTTTACATTTTTTGGGAGTTTGTCAAATATGTTTGCTATTCAAAATAAATATCTTTTGTCCCTCAATTTTGTCCTGAGCCCATTGGGTTGTGTAGGGTTTGACGCACTAAGAGATTAATTTTTCAATCCATTTCTTTTGTTTGCTTTATTTATATATATATTTATTCCAGATGCCTTCATATATGCCAGCTACCGTGGGTGTGTAGACGTACTTCATCAATTTGTGTGATCATGGGTTGGATACTAGAGAAGTGCCCGTGGATAATAATTTCGTAACCGAAGATGAAAAATTGGTGGTTGGAAAGACTTGTGATAAAGGACATCGGTGGATGGGTTCAAAACCATCTCCAATTGTGTTGAAGCACTTCTCGGGGCATACTATGTAGGTGGTAGTTTGACCGCCACTCTTCGAGTTGATGAAGTGGCTTAGCATAGGTCTTTGAAGTTGAGCCTTCGTGGTAGATAATGCCATTAAAGCAGGATCACTCCATTCGTATACTCCAAAAGCTAAAGATATTAAAATACTAGAGTCGAAAATAGGTTATGAATTCTTTGTAAAGGGATTGTTGCTAGAAGCCATAACACATGAACATGAACAAGGTGTTGACTACTGTTCCAGGTGTGAACTGAAATTCCTAGGAATTCAATACTAACTACTAAGACTTGTATACTTTAATTACTTATTGTTACTCTGACTTCTTACCGTTACTTCAATAGAATGACTGAAATTCCATAATATCAGCCTGCCAGTTTATTATTGAACCACTTACATGCACGAACAATGAGTTCATTTTTTCATAAAACACCTGACACGTGCACATTTTTATAAATAGATAGCCAGTGAGACTTGAACTTTTTTCCTCCCTTGAAGTAAATTAAATTGTAAATTATACATCACTTTGTATTGCAACTAATGACTTTACTAAACGTTTGCACGTTTGTCCTTGTTGAATCTTTGACAGAGGCTTGAATTTCTTGGCGACTCAGTATTGGACATACTTGTTACATGGCATCTTTACCAAAGTTACCCAAATTTTGATCAAGGGGAGTTGACAGACTTGTGTGCTGCCTCTGTTAGTAATGACAATTTTGCCATTGCTGCTGTTAAACAAAATCTTTACCCGCACCTTCAATATGGCTTTTCTAATCTTGGAAGTCAAGTATCAGAATTTGTGAAGTCCACTTCAGATTTGAGTAAAACCTCAATATTAACTCAAGCTATAAAAGCTCCTAAGGTTAGTTTTTAGTTTCTGGCCAGTTTGAATTTTAGTGTGTTTAAATTGAATTCTTTTGCCACAGTTATTCTTTTAATTTATTTTTTTTTTACTACAATCAGAACTTCAGGTACTTGGTGCAATGCTTATTGACACCAACCTTGATCTGCATAACGTCTGGAAAGTCTTTAAGCCGCTATTGTCTCCAATAGTGACTCCTGGTAATCTTGAACTTCCTCCATACCGAGAATTGATTGAATTATGTGATTCTCTTGGCTACTTTATTAAGTCAACTATTCACCGAAAGGAAACACGGTGCGCGCAGAACTTAAAGTACAACTTGAAGATGTTATGTTGCTTGGACATGGATTGGGACATGACACGAAAGCTGCAAAGGGGATGGCAGCTGTTTATTTGTTGAAACAATTAGAGCTTTGCTTTTCGATACCTATACTTCTATTTCATAAAAACCTTTTATACCTTTACCATTTTCTTAGCCTAAAAACTCTCTTAATGCAATTTTATTGCATGCCTTCCTGGGAATTTTATAACTTTATGACGCATTATTCTATTGAAAAATATTACTCATGTTGTTTAACGCTTTAGTTGTATAAACTTTTGACCATGCATTGCTATTTTGTACTCATTGCACGTGAGTCACCTAGATGGAAGATAACACCTTTTGTAGTTAGTTTTCTAACCAACTAATTTCCTTCACAAAAGCAACGTTTGTTACTCCTCCGCGTTCGACTTTTTGTTTCATAGGTTTGTAGGTATATTTTTGGATCACCCTTTATGAGTGTAATACACAAACTTGCCATACATTCTCTGATGTCCAACATTATTTTGGTTTCGCAATTTTTAGTGATTGATATTTGCCTCGAGCAACATTGGTATTATCTTTGTATCAGGTGTTTCTCAAAGCTAGCTATGACAGAGACTAGACAAGTAAGTCTCTATGGTAACCACCCAACACTGACCGATTGAGTGTTCTGTGTTCAGAGAAAGAGAAAGACAACATATTTATAAATAAGAGAAGTATACATTGTATTCAGATTTAATTGGTACATTTATTTCTTTTCAATCACTGGTTATTTTGGTTTCAGCAAATTCGTCCAGAATATCTGGTGTTGATAAATGTAAATGAACTCCGAAGTGTCTCTTCCTCAACGACTCTTTAGCACTTGTTCAAGCTACTTATTGAGCACATGTTATCACTTAAAGATTAATTATACTTGGAAATCTAGCTTTTCATTGGAGCTACCCTGTTTTTCTCTAATTTTGATATTTTGGCGTATGAATGAATTTATAACTTGACGCACACAACGACAAAATATCAATATATTTCAAAGAAGATATCGGTAAACAATTTTAGAAAAATCAACACTTATTTATCTATCTCAAATTTTATAATAATACAATCGCTTCACGTGCAACACACGTTCTTAAAACTAGTATATATATATACTAGCATGGATGTGTATCATTTTGTACTTATATTACCCTATGTATACCATTAATATCAACTCAGGAAACTTATCTACTTAAAGCACCCTGTTGTCCTTGCTTCATATCATCTTCCAATTTCCAGCTCATTCTCAAGCAATACCATTGCAAGGCTTATGTCTGTTGAGTGGTGTTCTCCCACCCTTTGGGAGCAGGATGTAAACACCTATCTGTTGATGTGTCGATGGGTGAGTTTGAAATGCTCATTTTGGGACAATTAATTTTCATCAATTTCTTGGACAGCCACTCTATGTCTGTTTGTAGGTCAAAGATAAAAGAAATCATTGCCACTAGAAAGATTCATGTAAAAAGTCATATATTGGCATTAGTATAAGTTTGAAGATTTTTTTTTTTTTGTTTGCTACAATTATTTTTTTAAAAAAAATTTAATTATTTTTTTTTTAGTTTTACAAAAAAAAAAAAAAAATTTGTGGAGCGATTGGCGGGTCAAAAGATTGCCCCGTCCTGTGAATTGGCGGGTCAAAAATTCGTGGGGCGATTGGGGGGGCGAAAAATTTCGTGGGGCAGGGCAAGGCCGACCTGCTCCGAACCCGCTCCATTGCCATCCCTACATCCACTAAACAATCTCCTCACCTCTTTCATCAAGAGGGTTTTCGACAACTTTATCGTGTTGCACATAGAAGTCCCTAAACATCCTATACGAGTCAGGCATTTCTACATCAATCAAATTTGATTCACTTGGACGTTCTCCATGAAATACTCAAGTAGTATATGTAGGGTCCATACCCTTAATGACCAAATATTCATACACTATATCAAAGTGGTGATGCTTTAGATTTCTCCACTTAACACAAGGGCATCCTATTATTTCTAAATTTAGATTTTCATGAGCTAGATCAACAAAATTCCATGCTCCATCTCTATATTGTTCTAATAACCTACAAGAAAATTTTATTAATTAATTAAGATGTCTCAAATTTGTAATTAAATTCATGAGATCTAATTTTAAAAATAACCTTGATAAGTGGACCCATTCTTTGTCCATTATAAGCAATGAACTTAAATAAGTTCCTTTAGCTATACAACCACTCTACCTAAGATGTTGCACATAGTTAATACAATATGCAAATTTTGTCCATATAAAATCAGCATTCAATATTGTTAAAATACAAGAGACGAGTTGTACAAATATTATCAAAATTGTTAATATATATGCATTGTCAAAATACAAGAAACCTTTGAAATATGAAACACCATTAATACACTTGTTAAGACGAGAATTTACGAAGCCTATCAATAGTAGAATGATTCAAGTAAAAACACATCTCCCATGAATTCTAACCCAAAAATAAAGTAAAATACCAAACAAATATATTCAACATTTAATCACAATGTAACATGAACAGAAACCCAATAGCTTGTATGCGGAAAGGAGAGGGAGAGTGAAATGGTAGAATAAAGTGCGACAATAGTACAATTTTCAGACATGCCTTGCATTTGTCTAATGGTTGACATCTAGTTAAAGGATCAAATAGCAATTTAAAGCTTATAGAAAAAAGTGATTAGTGAGAAACTGCTTGATGGCAAAGAGGTCTTTAGGAATTATATTTTAGTTTAGGCAGGGTCTTTCAACTGATGCTTGAAGAGTTGATGGGAATCAATGGCAACCACCATTTTATCAAAGACAAAAAAGGAGTTGATATCTGGAGAAAAATAGAAAAACTGCAGTATTTAAATGTGTATTTTAATGTGTTTTCTTTCCAATCTTGTTATTTCTGAAATGTAGTCAAAAGGATGGTCTAGGGTTAAAGTCGGTCAAAGAGTTGGGGTAAGGACTACAGATAAATTCAGTTTGTTAGTTGAGTACTTATTGAATGTAATTTCCAAAGAAGTCTAAAATTAAAATAGTTTTTTGGTTTATTTGCTGCTAAGCCCTATCTATATTCAACCACGTGTTTAAATTTTGTTTCCATCTTAATTTAAGGAAAAAAACAAAAAAAAACAATTTTTTATCCCTACCTAAAATAGTCCTTTATATATGTGTTTGTTTCCATTTCCAAGGAGAAAACAAAAGAACAATTTTATACCTAAAGTTTTATATTGAGTTTGTGAGATGCAAAAGCCTAGTGCATGCTAAAGCATCTAAGGAGCCTTTGGTTTAAGAGTTTCCATATGTTTTATTGGTGGTAACATATTCGTCTGGGAAACACCTAACAGTATCTGCCTTATAATACATGTCATGGGATGAAGATACTGATTTCTCAATCTGGTGATGACATCTTCAGTGCCAGTTGCTGTTTTCGTTCTTGATGTGGCAGCCGGACCTGAAATGATGAGCTGCAGCCTGCAGGATGCTTCTTATTATGTCAGTGATCAGTTTCGGTGTACTCGTAGCTTCTTATGGGGAGATAAATATAAGCTGGATTGGTGTTGTTTACCAAATGGGAGGTGTTGTTGGAGAAGCTTTGATGCTTATATTTATGGAGATTCTAGTAAAACGGAATGGTATCAAATTAAACCCCATTTCGGTGATGTACTATGTTATCCCCTGAGGGCATGTATATTATCCTTTAAAGTATTGGGCATATTATACGTGCATTGGACCATTTTGAATTTAAATACGGATCTTTTTGGAGAAGCCAAAGATGGATGAACAGGGGACATGGAGCTTCAGACCTCTTGTTCTAACACTTAATTTTCTTGTACCTTTGCCCTCAATCTCTCAGTTTTTCTTGTGATCTCACATACAAGTGCTTTGACCATTCGTGTGGCTGGGGTCGTCAAGGATTGGATGGTTGTCCTACTATCAGCCCTTCATTTTGCAGATACAAAGTTGAAGCTTATCAATTTATTTGGTTATGCCATTGGTAAGTATTCTGTATTTAAGTTACATGCAGATTGTTCTCACTTGCATTATGCAAAATTGTAATGAAAACAGCCACGTGGGTATGCCTTTATCACTAAATTTTGACTCAATTGGGTTGTTAAGAATGAACCAAGCAAGCAATATAAATGACTGAGAATACTCCATTTAAGCTAGCAAATTGAGTAATTGTAAAGTATTCATTAATACACCCTGATATCAACTTACTTTGCTAAGGATAAAAAAAGACGATAAAATTAGTTACAGTGAGAATACCAATATACTAAATAAGATAGATAAATGCAATTTCCCAATATAATGTAATTGATAACCAGCTAAAACATATATGCAGCATGTATAGAGTATATGATAGCAACAGCTGAATCAAATTTGTGTCAATCAATTCCAATTCAGGCAAAAACTAAATTTCTTGAAAATTTGATATCTTGCCAGAAATAATTTCATTTTGAGTCCCCTAAAAAAATACTTGAAACTTTGATATCCTGCAAAATCTTTCAGTTTGAGTCGGTACTAAGCCTATTAGCCAAAAGTGAAAATTGCAAATCAGTGAAGCCTATATAGAAAACTGCACTTTAATTGTTTATACATGTCAATTACTTGTTCCTTAAAAGCTTGTGTTTTGAAATGTGTAGAAAATATTTGTTCAATGAAGTATATTGGTCACTAACTAAACAAGCAGACTGACATTAGAAGAACTCATATCTAATGAATAATGTAATTGGTCGCTTGATCCATATGATGGTCCCAAAAGCATATCCATCATACTGATAGTCTTGTAACCATTTCTAGTATGAACTGAAATGTTACATAAATTATTATTCATCATTTATCTCAAATTCAACTCTTCCTAGTTTATCAAAGAGAAGGCCAATATCGAGAGTGCCCCTCATAGTACATGGACAACACAAAACTTGATCTCAATTAATTCATGGCTTTCAAAGAGTTAACAAAACTAACTAAATTGAACTATAACTCCCAAATCAATTAATTTGGAGCAGCAATAATATCTCAATTTTGCAAACAGTCTTTCTGTTATGCAATACCTTCTTTTCATGC
This sequence comes from Forsythia suspensa, assembly GCA_023638005.1. Lineage (NCBI taxonomy): Eukaryota > Viridiplantae > Streptophyta > Magnoliopsida > Lamiales > Oleaceae > Forsythia > Forsythia suspensa. Next base: position 26,912,234 of record CM042674.1, on the reverse strand, counting down.
TCTTGACAACGTATAGATTGGCCAAAGTCTCATGTGCACTCAAAATGCAGGACACTAAAATAATCACATTAGTGAATGAATGGTAATCAAGCAACAAATCAATAATGTTTCAAGAAATCTTAGATCAGCATAACTCATGATAACAAAATAAAAGAAAATCTATTTTATATGAAACAATTTATCAAAGAATCGGGAAAATACCATACATAATTCAAATGGCAATGGAAAGAATCATTTGACATGGAATCAGACAAGAAATATGCCAATTTCTTACAAGATTGACTGTTTAATTGATAATAAATCATTGAATAGTGACTTAACTAAACCCTCTTAACAGTTAATATCTCTTCAAATATACTTTCAATTAATGATTGTGATAATGTTCACATAATTTAACATCACCAAAAACAGAGGTTATTTATGTCGAGTAGCTTAGATAACCGGCTATTTATGTTGAGTAGCTTGGATAACCAAGGCTATTTATGCCGAGGAGCTTGAATAACCGAGGCTATTAAAGTCCGACCCTGGTTGCGTACTAAGAAAGCTTTCTTTATCAAACTTGTGATTCAATCTTGAAAAGATCGATGAGATCTGTCTGCCAACGCGAACATCGCGGTCATAACCCCTTAGTTTGCGGTTGAAAGTGACTTCCTCATTAATGCTAATGACGTGACACCAAATATGTGACTCAAGAACCCTTCAGATGGAACCATTTGTCGTACATCGAAGGGGATCATTCTTGTAAAATTTGCCTATAAATACTAAGTTTATTTTCGCAAGAAAAGGATGTTGAAATATTACTTTCACAAGAAATATCAAGTCATATATACTAATTATTCTTCAAGTGTTATAACTTATAACTACATGGGAAATCGTTAATTAGGGACCCTCAAGCTATTATCTCTACCATAGTGTGTTTCTCTTTATTTTTGTTACCTACCCACCCGGTTCTAGGCATATCTGCATGGTTGAATAAACCATGTGGCAGTCCAAGTAAGAGGAGAAATACACGTAGGAAGAGGAGGCGTGGGGTTCCTGTTGGCAATCATTTTTGGAGGTCATCACCAATCATAGACTTCGATTCACATACCTGTGATATTGGCGATGGTCCAAAATGCTAGGAAAAATTTGTCTATAGTGGATTGATGAACAAGATTGCTCCACGCTAAAAACTCCTCATCCTAGCCTTAACGATTTGGAAATCATTGATAATAAGGTTACCATATTGAAGCAGATAAAGGACAGGTTTAACTTGGAGCCAAAAAATTAGATATGGTAGATTGGGTATTTTATTAAATGGGCTGAAATATAAACAATTGTTTAAAGTGATAATTTCACCTTATATTACAAAATATAAAATAATTTAAAAAATACTATTTAATTTTTTTTGTAACACTTGTTGTTACATTTATTATGTTTGTTAATAAAAAATGTAACACATTTATTATAACTAAAATAACAAATGTAACAAATATAACAACAAGTGTTACAAAAATTTTAAAAAAAATAGTATTTTTAGAATTAAAAAATATAACAATATTTTGAAAAATATTTTATTTATTGTGGTTATTTCTGAAAAAACCCTTGTTTAAAAGGACTTAAATAAAAGAATAGCAACGTTCTCTATTATTTTTAACAACGGACTATATTTATTGCTAAAAATAAATGTTTTAACAACGCGCGATGGACGTTGGCAAAGTGGTTATTATTTGCGACAGACGGCGAACGTTGCAAAGGGCGCTAAAAGTACATATTTTAGCATATATTTTAGCGTTGCCGAACATGCAAGAACGCGGTCGAATACATATATTTTAAACAACTTGCAATGCTATGAACATTGTAAAAGAATATTAACTGTTTTTAAATGTTGTTAACAAATCTCAATTAATGAATATTGTTTATTTAGATCTTTTAGTTAAAATACTATTTTTCTTGTAGTGTGTGTTTGCTAATGAGTGTAAACTAGTGTCCATTTCTTATATGAATGCTAGTATTTTGTTTAAGATTCTACTTATTTTGATTTTGTTTTGATGTTCAAGTTTGGATGGAATTCGAACTAAGAAAAAATGGAAAGAGAATCGAGATGGTGTTAAGGCATGAAGACAAAATGGGTTCGTGTGTTAAGACTTAAGACATGAAGACAAGAAGCTATACCTAAAAGCAACACCAAAAAAACAAGTAGAAAGAGAAAATCATATAAAAAAAACTAATGACTATGGTGCAGGGAGTTACTTCTAAAAAAATTTGCACACAAAAATTATATCATATAGATTTCGCACGCGCAAAATCCGAAAATCATTCACTGCAATGTAGTTCGAATTTGGTTCAAATTCAACGATTTCCAAAGGCATTTTTGAGATTTTCCAGACATAAATAAGATCTTAAAACCCTAGAACTATATATACAACATGTTTGGGACGTACACATAATATCCATACTTAGATCGATTTGAGGTGTGCATGCTTGTGTCTCACAATTCAGTGTATCTTTCATCGTTTATATACTCTTAAAGGAAGTAGATGGTAAGAGACTTCAATATTGAAAATCAATCTTAAAAAAATGCATGTACATTATATTAATTTTGGTCAACCTCTTTTTCGGAATTCTAAGACAATTTGAGTGAACGAGGAGTACAATGTTCTCTATTTTTGGTATGAGTGGAAGTACATGTACATTACTGCCTCTTATCTTTAAGGCTTGTACTGCATTTTATGAAATCAAATTGCAATTCAAATCCTCACCTATAAAAAAAGAAAAAAGAAAAATGAGACAACTTGCTAATACTTTTAATTAAGTAACTTTAACTTAAATTATTTTAAAATTAATGAAAATTGATATAATAAAATAATCTTGTTTAATACTTTAAAATGTATAGTTTTTAAAATAATTAAATAAAATATACATGAGGGCATCTCTAATCCATACTCAATTTTCACGTGAAACGCCAAAATAGAGTATAAAAATATCCAATCCAGCCTCAAATTGAGTCGCTAAAATAGAGATATGAAGTTTATATCGAGATAAATTTGATGTGCATTTTTTTTTTCAATTTTACCCTCATATTACAATACAAAAATTTGTTCTCTCTTTATATCCTTATTTATTATCATTTTATTATTTTAGTAATATCAAATTATTTATATTTCTTTTAATTTGATTATTATTTTTATTAACATTATAAATTGTATTAATTGAGTAATAAATAACAACTAGTGAATATATTAAAATAAAAATACTCATTAAAATTAAAAAGATACAAATTCAATTATTGGAAACGAGAACGGAAATTTAACACTACGATTAGGTAGACATTAAAAAGAAAAAATAAATGTAAGTTTTAATTTATATATTTCATATAAATACAATATATAATTAAATAATTTTTGAAATAAATTAATTGTTGAAAAATTAAAAAAAAAAAAAAAGGAAAAAGAATATATACTGTTCATTTGGTATAAAATTTGAAGTAATAAATTGAAGAAAACATTTAAATTTTATTACAAAAATTGCACAAATTTGAAAATATGAGTAAGAGGTTGGTCTAAGTTTCTTTGCAGAATATGATTCTATACCCTAAAAAGGTAATAAAGAAATTGTTCGAAAAGGATATCTGGCGTAAAACGTACGAGATTATTTTAGTACACACGAGCACATCTAGAAAATCTTAAAACGTACGATAATATGTGAAGGTAGTACATACACATCAACATATGCTGTAAAAGGTGCCCTACCCTACCCAACCCAACCCAACCCCAACCCCAACCCCAACAAATTCCTCATCCTCTTAACAACAAAAACGAGAAATCAGCAACAAAACCCATAATTCTTGAATCAAACCAAAAAAAAAAAAAAATTGGATCAAAATGATGCATATGACCTTTTACTGGGGAAGAAAAGTGACAATCTTGTTTGATTCTTGGAAAACAGATTCATGGATCAGCTATTTTATTTCCCTTTTGCATGCTTTCTTTTCTGTGTCTTCTACCAGTACATGGAGGACCGGCGGCTGAAATTAAAGCTCCTCACTCTCAACACCAAAAACCCACCATCCTCCTCCAGCGGCGGCGTCAACAGCCCTTTACTTTACTCAAAGTCTGGTGGTGGCAAATGGAGTGCATCAAGATTTGCTGGGGCGATTCTGTTTGGAGTCAACTCAGCCATTGGCTACTTTTTTATGCTGACAATTATGTCTTTTAATGGCGGGGTGTTTATTGCGGTGGTTTTGGGGCTGGCGGTTGGGTATTTGCTTTTTAGGAGTGGTGGTGATGGGGAGGAGTTGGTGGTGGCTGACAATCCATGTGCTTGTGCTTGATTTATATCTTGAAATTTCATGATCTGATCTTTTATATGTAATTAATATCATCACATGTATTATCTGAATACATCTTTTCAATAGTTTATTTCCATTTTCATGATTTGGATCTGTGGTTCTGATTGATCTTTTTAGCAATGTATTGCACAAAGCTTGAGATCATAGCATCTCCAATCCATTACCTGGATTCTCATCTACTCAGAAAGACTTTCAATCTACAATGTTTATTCAAATAAACGTTTAAATTCAAAATTAGGAGTTCTAACTTCTAAGATTTTTTATTTACAATTCAATAAAAATGTTTATGTATTTTTTATTTTTTTGAAATAAAAACAAATTCACATTTGTATCTAGACGGCGATCTAGACAATGTTTATTTTTTCTTTTTATCATATCAACTTGAAAAAATTCTTGTTAAATTACATTGAAGATAATTTTTTTAAACATTATCCATCTTACTTATGTAACAATTCATTTTAACCAATCTACAGTTGCATTTTAGATACTCTTAACATATGATAGTACACGACGCATTTAGATTCCTTTCATTCACATCCTTTTTTTCTAAGGAATGGACATCATTTCATATTTTAAGAAAATTATTTTACAGGATTAATCTTCTCATTCGAGTAGCCTTCTCTAGATGTTCGGTTCTCAACGAGTCAACTTAGAAGGTGCTTGCTTTTGCACTAATTGCTACAATCTTCTTTCTATTTAGAGTAGCCATTTAGACACTTCACGAGACTCCTCAAATGGTGTCTACTTATGAGTTGCTACTTGCTACACTACAAATTGACACCTAAAACTTTAGGGAAGTTTGACAAATTCCCAACTATAAAGCAAAAAAATTGAAAAACACTGAGGTGCCAAAAAATGTGAAAAATACCGTGGTTACCCTTTGTCGGTTGGAATTCTTATAGATAGTTTACTCGACTTTGGATTGAAGTCGGAGCTAAAAGCCAACACTTCCAAGTCTTCTCTGTATACAGTTGGCATCTATGGACTGGAGCTGGACGAAATTAAGGTAGCCACTGCCTTTCCACTTGGAACAATGCCGCTTCGGTATTTGGGTATCCCACTTGCTGCAACGAAGCTAAAAATCTTGCATTTCACTCCTTTTATTGATAAAGTCGCATATTACATTAATTGATGGACTAGTGCTTCACTTTCTCATGCTGGACGGGCTGAACTTATAAGAGTTGTATTACATGGGGTCGAGTGCTTTTGGCTTTCAATCTTCCCCATTCCAGCTGTGGTCAAGGATCGTATTATTCTTCTATGCTGAAACTTCTCTTGGGGATACAAAAAGTCGTTAATCGCATGGAAACAACCGTGCCTTCCTCAAACTGAAGCTAGTCTCGGATTTTGTGACAAAGTGCTGGAATACAGCGTTGCTTGCCAAATCTTTATGGAACTTTCACATTAAAAAGGATACACTATGGGTCCGATGGGTCAATTATGTGTATTTGAGGTGGAGCTCGCTTTGGGATTGGACTCCAAAAAAAGATTATTCTCCACTTCTCAAAAGATTGTGCTCTATTAGAGACAAAATCTGCCGGTTGGAGGGAAATCGAATGGCAACAATCCGAAGGTTGTTTACGTGGAATTCTGGGGCTGATTCTCGATTGGCAAATGTTTATGACTACTTCCGTATCACTTCCGTATCAAAGGGGCTCCAAACTGCTGTTCTGTGGAAGTGTGGAGACCGTACATATCCCGAAACACTCATTTATCCTTTGGTTAAGTGTGAACTCAAAGTTACTCACCAAAGATAAAATTCATTACATGGATATTAATAGGAATTGCAGTCTTTGTACAAATGAGGAATCGGTCCAACACCTATTTTTCCGATGCCAATTTAGTGCTACCGTTTGGAATTGGATTAAACAATGGTTGGGTATTAATAGGTACATGTTCACTATTGCATGTTCTCTGAAATAGATCAAAAAAGCGGCTAGAGAGACTACATGGCACAGCAAAGAAAGAGGATTTCTCTTGTTGCAACAATTTATCATATATGGATCGCGAAAAACAAACAGAATTTTTAAGATTTCAAACAAAACCAAGATAGTGTTGTCAAACAAATTAAAACACACGTATACAAAATTTTGTTTTCTTTGCATCTTAACGTTTTGATTTCGTTTGAATCTATTCCATAGATTATTTTGTATTATGTATGTACTTTGCCATTTACCTTGCTCGCTTGAGAATGCCCAATGGTTTTGTTTTATATTTAGTCTTTTGCATCGATGGCTTAAGCGCTTTTAGTTGCTTTACTTTCTTGTCTCCGGAGATGACTGGTGTACTTGTGCATTTCTTTTGATCTATATACATATTTACATTTCGATAAAAAAAAAAAAAAAAAAAAAGACAACATGATACAAATAAATGCATTTCAAACAAGATAAATAATGTACATTGCTCAAAAGGGCAAGCTGTGGAAAAACTCTACTTAGCCTTTTGAGTAAATTGTGGCCTGTTTCTGTACAATCAACAGTTCATCCTAGCTCTGCGTGTCACCTCTAGGAACTAATGGCAATTGACTACATGAGTAAACTTCTTACAACTTTGTGGCTAGCCTTTGCATCACAACTGTTCACTAAGCTGACCCAACATTTTCTACGTACAAACAGGCAGAGATATACCCGACCAAGATGTGAGCGGGGTAGATACCTTTAAAATATTATGATAGGACGGAGATTATTCACTTCGGCTGTTGCACCAGAAATTGTGCTGAAGGATATTCGGACAAAAACTTTGGAAGCTCTATATCTGAAGGATCTATAGCAGGAATTGCCATATAAACATCTTCAGTTAAGAACGGAATGCTGCAACAGAGACGATGAGCAAAGACAGAAAATTTAGAAAATTATGATTAGCAATGTTTCAGAGGACATCTTATATAATTTGAATGTAATGAAAATAGTTTACAGCCACAAAGCCTCTAGTCACGATGTGAGATTATAGCTGCGTGCCATCAAATGGGACAGTTTTGAATGTCATTAGACCATCCCAAATACAACACTTCATAATGATCATAATTTGCTTTCCTCTTTCTATAAATGGCTGTTATCAGAAAGTGCACAGAAAAGTGAAAACAGTAGTCGGATAAAAATCATGTTTGTTCCTGAATTTATAACTGGAGCTATCTGTAAAAAGCAATACATTATGGGTGAAAAATTATGACGGTCATTGAACTTGTACCCAAATTTCAATTGACTGACTGAACTCCATTTTGTCATAATTTGGTCACTACATTCATACTTTTCTTTTAATAACGTAACTCCCTCCAAATTGGTTGGTTAACAAATAAGAAAAAAAGATTGTCACTCTATGTAGCATAATCAAGGGATACTACCTCAACAATGATTTGTATCAACGTTTGCCTTGATTATGACACATTTTTCCGTGACACATTTTTCCGTGACACGATGTAACAGACTTGGAGTGAGTGACTTAATTAAGACAATTTTAAATCAAGAAAACGAAGTTCAATGGCCCAATTGAAACTGGGCATAAGTTCAGTTTACCAATATATAATCATCACGAGGAAGCAAAGCCACCGAAATTGAGGTATATTCACCTCAAAACTGGTGCAACACTTCAAGCAATGACCATGAACTGAATGAAATTATTTCAATAAACATCTCATTTCCCAATTCTCATAGGTATAAATCTGTGACGGAAAATAGAAAATTATTGCGATTGAGATGATATTTTAAGCTTCTTACCTAAGATCGTCATCCAGTAGAAATGAATTTGATGATATATTTTGGGAATCCTTATTTACAATCTCCCTCATCTGGGAAACGACCTGACAGAAGAAACAAAACTTTATTACTAAAATTGACACATGATGGCACCAAATCCTATAAAGCTTTTCTATTTTTTATCCTTGGTTGGAGAAGGTGGCAAAGGGTATACTAGAGAAATAAAATTAATTCTATTTGGGGTTTTCAGAACCCACACCAATTAAATCTGCTAGGAGCTGAAGCTCCATGGGCCTAGGGGGTGAAATTGTCAATAAGCAATAACAAGCTAACCACTTGCCTCATTTGACACGCTTTGAGTCCCATACTTATCATCCCAATACATGGTACTTATTCGATAGATTTGTCTAACAGTCAACGCCTGCCAAAAAAAATTGGAGGAGAAAAATTGTGGATGAAAATCACATAATGCACAGAAAAAGGTGAAATGAGGTAAGAGCTTAAGCTACTTAAGAAGGCCATACCGGACAGAGATCCTGCCTTATCTCCTCTAAAGATTTTTTCCTCTTTTGATGTATTACCTAAATGGATAGAAGAGAGTTCAGTGAACTGCACATTAAAAGATTTGAACTGTAAAGAAGAATAAAGCAGCATTATTATACCAGAAATCCAACAGCTTGTCGAATGTAATTTAGCTCATGCCAAGAGGTTCCAGCAAACTGCATTGAATAATAACTCAGACCTGTATGTACATATAGTAGCACTACTGAAGGTGACTTCATTTGAGAAAAGGATACATTTGTAAATACCTCCTCCTTCGCATTGACTATCCATTTTTCTAGTTCCGCCAGTCCAGATTTGACATATTCTCCATTTGAAAATGTGCAGCATTCTCGTCGAAGCAGAAGGCTGACACAAAAAGCTCACAAAATTGAGGTAAATTTGGATTTGTTTCGTGGTGGTGGTGGTTGGCGGGATGTTTTGAGGGAATGGAAATGGGGAGTAAACCACAAAATTAGTAATGTACCTGTTAAATAGTGATATATTGATGAAAGAGAATACTTGGGTAGTGAGCTTCCGGATGAAAAATGAAGGAACCTGGAAATGGATTAATTCAGCTACAATACGTGGAACAGCACCTTATGGATTATATTCACAGCAAATCAATACAAGGAACAATGCTTCAGGGATGAACTTTAAAACCAATTTATCTCCCAAATCACCAACAGCCATCCTCTAAAAAGTAACAAACCAAAGAAATGCGCCAAGAAAGAAAACAAAGGTGTTCAGAGAAAAACATAATTTGTAAAAAGAAACAATAAAAAAGAAGAAAAAAATAATAATAAATAATAAATAAAAATAAAAAATAAAGCAGACTTGATTTTGTCATTCTTTTACATTGAAGACAATATTACATCTTTTACACCACTTCATGCAAATCTCCATGTAATCTTTACTCCTTTTACCAAGTATGACTGAGATTAGCTTCAAGGGTACAAGCCTGACAAGTGCATAATTTTCATAAATGGGTAAAGGAACTTGAATGCAAGACCTTTGTGTGATCTAATACCATGTTGAACCACCTCATCTAAAAGTTTAAACTGTTAGAGAGGGGACATAGTTATTTATTTAACTTTAGTGTTCAACAAATATTGAAACCAAGTGCAATCTAGGTCAAATTTCTGTACAGCAAGATTATAATTTGGTGTTGGTATAAAATTTTTGAGGCAGTATGGGGCCAGAAGTTGACCTACAAGCAATGAAGTAAAAAAATCTGTAGATCACCACTGCAGAAGTTCCACTCTTTCATTGTAGATCACCATTTCATGACAAATATCAAATATGGTTATCTAATAATCGATATTATTCACCACATGACAGCTTATCCAAAAAACATAATGACAGCTGCAGTCTTCTTAATTACTGCATTGATGGCAGCAAGAAGAAAAGCAGTGTTATTAGAACCGGCCCAGTCCAGCCAGTTCAACCATTAAAACTGGGACCAAAACCGGTCTTGTTATGCAGAAAAACCCTCTATTCAAAAACACCCAAAAACCCAAAACCCGTTTAACTGTTCTTGGCTTCACATATTTTAAAAATAATTTATTTTCACAATTAATTGTAACTCAATATTGAAATTCATCTCACTCCTTAAACGAAATGAATCAAAAGAATGAAATATCAAAAAATTTGCTTATGAGCAATTTTTGTGATTTCCAAAAGCTTGTTCTTCATTTTTTGAATTTTTTTGTAATTTTTTTAAAAATCACAAGGTCAAAGGGTGGGTCAACATCGGTTCAACCCTTTGACCCTTTCTCTTTTCCAAGTCGATGCCCGGGTCGGTTTTTAAAACGTTGGAGAAAAGTCACCCACAAGCGGGGTAAGTTCGAGAAATGTTCTTTAAACAATCATGCGATTGCTTTAATACAATCAATGTTCTAAAAAGCGTGACTAAGCGTGGATATTCAAGCTGTGAAGCTTATTTTAGAACAGTGACTATACTTATTTCTGTTTCAGTTAGTTTATAACAAGAAAAATCTCGCCATATCCTGTGTTCACAGCATGCTTAAGAAAGCTTTGAATATAATGATATCAGAAAGAAATGTTTAACTATAGAAAGGAACTAAATAAAAGATACCGCTCTATAACATCCCCTATGACGTGTGGTTTACTCTGTGATATTGCATGAATAATCTCTTGTACAAAAAACCCAAACTACTAAATGTTTGATAACATCATCTAGATAATCCTAGTAGGTGAAGTTATTTGATTTAGTGCAAAATGATGGACGAACTGGTAAACAAAAATGATGCACAAGAATGTGGTAAAACCCCAACCCCCACCCCCACCCCCACCCCCAAGTAAACTGAAGAGGGATAAATGTATAGTGTACTCAAGCTGACCAAAAACCTGAAAATAAATTAAACGACGACACAAGATAAGGAAGTACTGGGCTCAAAAATAAATTAAACGACGACACAAGATAAGAAGTACTGGGCTCACATGATTTCCATGTAGACGACTCATAAGAGAATCCAAGAATTTGATGATGCCATCCCATTCACTACTTGGTGACTGCTGAGGGATACCTCCAGGTGATCTAGATGATTTTCCACCATGCACTCGTTGATTTTTTGGTGCCTTGGAAAACCCCAGCAACAATAGCTCAACCAATTAGTAGAAGCCCTTCAAATTTATTGGCACGTCTTACAAGTGTATTTGCAGCATGTGCAGAAATCGTTTGAGAAGCACATTTAAAGAAAGGGAAATTTCCAGTCCATACAAAGCTTCCAACTGTAAAACTTGGTACAAGTGATAAGGAGGACACTAACAGTCTGTAGAACTAGGTAAATCGCTTTAGTCCTTCCAATGAATCACACAAAATTAGGACGCACAAAAAAAAGGTCAAATTTATTGAGCTGGAAATCTGTTTAGAACGTTATCGCAGTTGAAACATTTTTTTTTTTTTTGAGTTGAATAAGAAAGTAAGCTCTCAACAGAAAACCAAAAACATTTCTCTAGCAGCAAGAAGAATGACATTTTTCAGACCAAAGACGTGGAGGTTAAGCCAACAGTACAATAAAATGACAAGAAATGAAAATTATGCCTCTTAACCAACAAAGAGATGTCATGTGTACAAGCATCAAACCTGACAAGCATATTTAGATCAAGAGAGTGTGAAACCATATGCACATGCACAAAAGCAGAGGAATTATTCAAGTGGATGAATCTATGAATTCAAAAGCACAATGATAAAAAAAGGAAAACCCACAAACAAAATAAAGAGCAAAGGTAAATATAGCCACCTGAATGCATTGTCCCAATAGGGGAGATATTTCCTTCTTCAAATTATCACGAATCAAGCCAAATATCTTCTCTACACAGGCAGTTAATTGTTGTTTAAACAACATAGCTGGATATCTTGCTTCCATATGTGATAAACCATCCTCCAACCCAATAAATCTGAAAGGTGATTTTGAACCCTAAGACGATAAAAACCTGGAACTCAGTTCTGCTCTCATCAAGCAAAAAAAATAAGCAGTTGACATCTTAATGAAAATGCTTGTAGTAATATCAAAATATAACAGAATACAAGTAAAAGTCAAGTCCTATTGACCAACTGTTCGAAGTACAAGTAGGTCAAAATAAGTCTAGAAAAGCAAGTTGAGATTTTATTTATTTTCTTTAAACCCGGTGACATTCTCGCACAACAAATTTGAATATATAGATTAGAAAATTGGCCGGAAATATGTTCAATTTCATTGTTGACTTTATGCAAAGAATTATATGTAAATGGTCCAACATTTGAAGAGTAAACTGGGCCAGGAGCATTAGTTGCAAAGTGAATAATAGAATCCACCCCAACATCATATATATCTTGGATAAACAAAGAAATTATGAAAGCAACACTAACTAGTGCTATGGCTAATGTGCCATACAACTTACTAGAGCAACCCTCCCATTTAAACCAGTAGACCCGCAGAACGCTGAGAAGTTGCAGTCATAAAACCATTGGACCGCAGATTCCTTTGGAGGAGGCATAGAAGTGCTGATGTATTAGATAACCAGTAAGGCAAGGTAGCATCCTCATCACCTTCCTAAAACAAAAGGCAAAAAATCATAACAGAAGTATTATGTATATGGCCTCCTCTATTATTAGACTATAGAGTCTATTAACTTTAGCAGTTCCAAAAGTAATTACCACAAGGAAATCACCTTCATAACGTCATTGATGCCCTCAATAATAAAGTCGAAAATAGCAGTTCTCTCAGACTCAAAGGCACGCCAATGAAGGAGGCACCTATAGATTACACAGGCAGCTACTGGTTTTCCATCTTTAAAGCCCAAATTCTCTTTGATGCATCGTGAAATAATTTCATAATTTTCCTGCAAAAGTTCCAACTTTTACAGAAGGATGAACACAATGATAATATACATCATTGAATAAGGAATAACATAATTAGTTACTAAAGATCCTTCCATTTTAAAGCCATTTTATTATCCATCACGGTGACTTGAAGTGCAAAACTGTCATATTTAGTAAGGAAAAAACCTGATGTCTTTCAACGGTTAACTTTGTTCTGCGGGAATCAGAAAAACCTTGCGAGAAAGGTGCTATGATTTTGGAAGGAGTGGGTGATTCCTATATCAAACATAATAAAATTGTAAGAAACCCAAACAGGAAAATAGTTGTCAATCACATTTAATGGATACTGCTAACTTACAAATGAGTGTTTCCTTTCAGCAGCAGGAAGAGCAAGTGCATCAGAGAACTTCTGTTTCAAAAGAAAACACCCCTTATAAAATGAATCTTTCAAAATTGATATACACTCGTGACTTTGTTTCCAACTAGATCAGCCTAAATCATCAATGTTACAAAACAAATACATAAAGAAAAACAAATTTCAGTCACCATACTCCAGCCCATACCTTGAACCAAAATCAAGAACAAAATATCAAGTAATTTGTTCTGCGTTAACAAATATTTTGGGTACTGTTTTTCGGCTCTGATCTAGGGATGCAGCATGGCGTTGGAATTGTATTTCACGGTTATATTTTGGTGGTTAGGATGATGTTTTACTTAGTAATGTGGCTTGAAGGAATGTAATGTACAGATGATGACTTTCCTTAACATCTGAGGGAGTAAGAAAATGTCTAATACATGCCATCCGATGACACAATCAAGAACATTTTGGTCCTGATAATGTAAGCGAACAGAATATGAAGTATTTATCAGATTTTGACCAATACATTATGACCATTACAACATAGTATATATCAGTTCCTCTATAGTCCCATTCTAAGAGGCCAAGTTAGATACTCAATTATCCGAAAGATGTATGCCTATGAAGGTACAACAAGTCTATACAAACTTTTGATCATAAGATGAAGAAAAAATGGATAAGCAAATGACTGCTTACCTCCAAAAATGGCTTGATAACACCAGCACGGTTGTTCTTTGGAGACACATTTAAAGTTTTTTGCCGTAAGATATGATTCTCATCCTCCAAATTCGACAGCTTTTCTTCCATACTGATGAAGAAGATTCGCAGCAGTGATAAAGAAACATATAAAAGCATTTTCAGAAGTGGAAAGAAAATGCAAGTTTAAACAGAAACAACAGCAAGAAAATGCATAAGCCTTGACAATTGGCATTCAAATTGTAAGCTTTGCGGATCTTAATGAAGGCTTCAGTGAGGCGCGCAAGCCTTGTGCGCTTTGAAAACAATGTGTTTCTTCATTGATGTTGTCATGGAGTTGGGGTAAAAAGAAGACATCTAATAGAAAAAATGCGCAATCGAACATAATATCTCCAGAGTAAAAAAATGCGCAATCGAACATAATATCTCCAGAGTAAAATTATACCTTAGCAAATTCTGTTGGAGTTGCAAACATGTTTTCTCAACTTCCTTCAGCTTCTGAATGGTAATACTTGCATCTTCTTTGGCCTTTGCAAGTTCACGCTCTAGGGTTGAATTCTTCTGCTCGAGTGCATTCAAAGAACTCTGCAATTTGTTGATATGCATAATGTTGATATCGTGATAAAGAGTATGTTTGTTAGTGTTTATAAACACTTATAAGCCGATCAAACTTCATTTTTATCTACACTTGTCCTAGGACCCACAACTTTTATCCACTTTGTATCCACACATTTCGTAAGACCTACTACTTATAATCTACAAAAAATCTACCAAACATATTCAAAAATCCATAAACCAGTTTACATGTTGTTTTGTCAAATTTAAAACATAACTAGTAATAATTTTTTAGGCATGCTTTAGATCATACCATCAGAATATTAAAAATATCATGATCAAACCAAGAATAAGACAGTAATTTTGTGGTGAAGCGAGAAATCAAGTAATGAGGGAAGTTACAGACAAATAATTAAAGGACTAACAGCCGAAAGAGTGATAGCCATGACACAATGATGAAAATTAGATGCTGAAATGGACTCCAGAAATTATTTTGTGAAACTTTGTTTATCCAAAATCTCTAGTATTCGATTAGATTATAAATCAGACGGATTTAATATTTTTTATGCTGTAAAGTTCTAATTAAGTTCCAACATTCTAGAGAAATCTTGATAACATATTGAAACCCTCCATCTGCCACCATTTTCTCAATGTTCCTACAAACACTTACTGGATACAGAATATCAATACAAATAGATGGACTGTAAATAGTAATACACCTAAGAAATAAATACTAAATAAAATATAAAAAGAAAAAAATCAACAATCATTTATTCAAAGATCAAACGTCTCAAGCATCCCAATATCTCACGTATTAGAACCGAATGCTCAATAAGGTAATGTTAATCAAGAAGAAAAGATATACCAAACTGAAAGAAATATATGATGACAATGGATCATGCTAAGTTACCTTCAAAACTGAATTTTCATTCCTCAGTCCAGCCACAGAAATCATGTCTTTTTCCAAAGCAGATTTATCCTTAGCCGATGACTCAAGTTGTCTTTGTAGCACTACATTTTTATTGAACTCATTTAGGCTTGCAAGTTTAGCAGCATCTAGTTCAAGGCTCAGAGATTCAACAGTCTTCTGAAGTTTTGAGATTTCCACCAACTTAGCCTCTTCATTAGACGCCTGTATTTCAAATCAGCCTTAAATTGTGAACAATCATGATCCAGACAAAGAGAAAAACGTGAAAAAAAGCATGAAAAAGAAGAGACAAGCCAAAACAGAATGGGAACAATTTTCTATGTTGACTACTCTAAACAAACATCAGTGAGAAAAATGAAGGAAAATGGTCACAATATACCAATTTAACAACAATGATACAAGTTAACTAACACTGGTACCAAATATGCACTACTCAAAAGAGAACATTCCATTTCTGACAAAACTTATCACCTTCATACTGAAAATTTACAGAGAGAAACTGTCCAAGAATCCACCAGTCTATATACACCTGCTTCACTTGTTCTGTTCTCTTTTATCCAATTATTTTTGTAGTTTCTAGGGTAGGGTAGTGTTTAAAATATCCAAAAAACACTAAAAAATGTTATAGGCTATAAAAAAAGACCAAAAAGCTGAAGCTAATAAATAAGGCCCAGATGGGGCAATATGAAAAAGCATAAACCAAAGCCGCCCCAAGGTGCGCCTGAATAAGCCAATGTGTAAGCCACAACAAATGGCATCCAAAGCATTAGCTTCTAGAGCTTATGAATTAAGGCATAAGCCTCATGCGCATTTTAGAACAATGATGGCAATAAAAGAAAATTTTCTTTCTTGCACCTATGAAACTGATGATGACTAGCAAAAAAGTATAACATTTACAAGCTCCTCGTCCGCAGTAAATATCACAGAGACAGAGATTGGTACCCTTAGTTTTTTCTCTAAATGCAATCTCCATGTGAGATCCTCCAATTGCTTTTCAAGCTTGCTTTTTGCTAGACGCAGAGCACCAGCCTCATTAGCCTCCTGTATAAAAAATAAAATAGAAGGTTCAACTGTTACAAAATACAATGAAAAAATGGACTCAATCCACAACAGAATATAAGTTAGAACAAACAAAATATTTATGCATGATATAAGGAATTTCCAAAACAGCTCATCCAGTGCAGATGGCAACCCAGTTTCTGATATGGATTGTTTGAAGGAAAATGCATTGGACATCTTTCAGAAACAAAGTCACCATTCTAACATTAAATCCAAAAATGTAAAGAAATACAAACTTAAATAATCATTTTGTGGATGGACAAGGTGCAAGTAAAACATTCTTCATATAGGCAACAAATTATCAAATAGCAAACTCGTTACCATGAAAAGTACAAAACAAAATCTACCAGCTTTACACAGATGGAGAGGTTAGTAATAGTACTATTTTGTCCAAGTGACTCGTTTTAGCATCCGAAAGAAGAAAAATTGGCCAACATTTTGAAGTACCAAATAATTATTATAGATCAAACATACAGTATAGTGTCAAACAAGAAACACAATAGTCAACCTACAAGATTCAACATTATCCTCACCTTTTTAAGCCTCCTGAGTTCTTTTTTTGCCAACTTTTGCCTCCAAAGACATTGTATTGCAATGATATTAGATTGACGATTACGATAAACAGAGCGGATCCTGAACATTCTCCAATGAGCCTATCAAAAAGCAAAATAATACAGAAGGTAAGGTATCAAATCCTGGAATTAAGTTTCTGTTTTGCTTGTAAAATTGTTTTATTCCAGTCACATCGTACGCATGTTATCTAAAGACTTGAACACTTCCATTCCTCCAAGGCTTATAGTAATAGTCCAGTAAGGTTTCTTTAGCTTAGCTCTCCCAACTGGGCCACTAAAATCCACAGCCAATAACTGGTCTGTGTTGAGGTTTACGAAGGCACTCACAGAGTAAAATGCCTCAATATCAGATTGAGTCATTTAAACATTGATAGTAAGGAAACAGTGTTTAATGATGACAGATACAAAGTGTCTTCAAAACATCATCCATTTCAATTCAAGACACGCATTATGAAACTCAGGGATCATATTATTTACAAATGCGGATCCAGGATGATGCCATCATCTTGCAAGATCTAAAGCAAATCGGAAAAAAAATTGATACAGTCCACAGAAAGCTGGCGTATAACAAGGTTGAATTTTGGAATCAGCATGTAACGGTGTAACCATATGCATCTGATTTGAGACCCTGAATAGTTTAATCTCTTTCCTTATGAAGTCATACATGATGATCTATTTTAGTTGCAAAGTTTTGGTGATTTGAGAATGTTTCCTGTAATTCAGAAATCTTTCAGATCTTGGTAATGTGTAGCAAGGTCTAGGAACTTTATTTTGGTCGTCAAGTTTTATATAGTCATAAGCATCATAATCTTCTAGAGATTTGAGCAGTACAAGGAGTTATTGTTGAGGTTTAAAAAGTTAATCTTAAATTTCTTGAACAATCCCCTATTTAATTGCTCTATTAGACAAATTATTCTTCTTGAAGAAGGGAGATCAGATTATAAAGTTTGAAGAGCTTTGTGAGGCTTTCTTCAGAGTGTATGAAGCAGTATAGGAGTACCATGTCTGCAGTACACAGGATTGATGACTGGAGCCTTCTTCCTTCCTTCTCATTGTTCACTTATTTTTCAGGAAAACCTTATTTTATATTCTGAACTTCCAGGTGCTAAGCATATAAAAATCCCAAAACCAGTAAAAGTAATGCCCATGACATACATCAGTACTGAAAACAGCCACTAGATCTTCTTCTAGTCTTTTATATTGAATTCTACACCACTACTCATCCATCACTCAGTATATTTAACAGTAGTCAGCCTAACTCACAGATGGTGGTGTTGACTGTGGATGAGTTTTTTTCGCCAAACAAGAAGCTAAAGGGTGATCACCCAAGCAATTGATTCTGTTTCACAAAGATCTGCCATAAACCTTCAAGTCAAAATTTTCTTAGTTTTCCTTCAGGGTTGACACACAAAAAATAACCGAAAGTCGTCTCTTTTATCCATCAAGAACTGATTTTGGCACTAAAGACTAAAAAAAAAAACCCCTCCACCCCCACTCTTGTTCCTATGTACTAGGTTTAGTAAACACAATAATATACACATTGTACCCAACAATGACCCTAAACACAAACGTTTACAGTGTGTACTTAGAGACATAAATAATGACCAACACGAATAACTGCAAACTGTAAAATTCACCTGAATGAGAGTGGCTGCTTTATGTTCCTTTCTATATAAAAACCTCTGCCGGGTTGAAAACCCACGGATGCTAGATTGTATAAGGACAGATGATGCATAAAGTTGAATATATGCATGCCTTAAAATCCATCGTCTGACAAACTTCTGTATTACAATGGCTGCTGCAGCCTCCCGTAAGGCAGCATACATATTTCGAGCAAGATAACCTGAAAAAAATGAAATATAATTTGAATACTACGCATCACCACAAGCCAAGATATTGAAAAGAACAACACGTGGAGTGACAAAACAATTTATACAATCATACTCAACTAGCTTTACCTAACAGCACCATTGAGCTTATTTTGGCCAGATTTTGTAGCACAAATGTCCTATTCTAAAATGAATGTACAAAAGAAAAACCAACAAAAAGAGGTATTCATGGGTAAAAAGAATAAAACGAACTGATCCTCAGATATTCCTCACATATAACTAAGCATTCAACTAGGTTACAAGAGTATACTTTCCATTTGTTATCCTCTTTTTCAAATATAAACATTTATTGCATCCTGTCAATCTTGACTAGTTTCGGTTACCAATGAAAATCAAGAATGTGTGTTGAACTACCTCATCTAAAAACTTAAACATGCCTCCTCATATAGAGGTTGGATTCTTTTTTTTTTTCACCAATGGGTTATCACGCGCCAAAAATTAATCAATAGCTTGCATGAGACTTGAACTCAAAAACCTCTGTGTGCTTGATACTATGTTGAACCACCTCATCTAAAAGGCATCAAATAAGGGACAAATTTAAGAATTTTATTTTTTTCTTCAAATTGATGAATGCTTATTTCACTCTTGTAACTAACAAGTGATTCGACCTTAGACAAACAACACACGTAGAGGAAGAGCAATGGACCCCAGCAGTAAAAATTCTCATGCAAATGGCATGAATCATGATAACAAAGACGTGTGGCAGAAGTATAAATACAGCAGCTGTTAACATCCTATTTTTATGGGAAGAAGACCTCGGCAGCATGATTGTAGAGAAATTGCAGCCACCCGGTGTGAGATAAAGTCCCGGCGTGCAAGAAATGTCCGTAGACGGCCCTGAATATGCTTTGCTGCAGAATCCAAAACCTCCGCTCGACGTGCATCTAAGATGCCAATCTGACCAGCCCGAAGAAAGACTTTGGTTTTTCCCAACTGCAAAAGGGAAGAGAAAAGATCGTCATGTACATTAAGAGATATGGAAGAACATTCGAAACCCACATGTAGGCACCAAGTAACAACAGAGATCAATATAATTTAGCACAAACTCTTGTGAAAAGAAACCTGAAAGTTCCCAAGATTCAATCTCATCAGAATTTTCGCAGTTGCCATTTTTTCATCATAACTGTAAGCATATCAAAAACAGAATAAATGATCCTGAGCAAAGCATGTTAAACTTCAGAAATGGAGAGGTAATTAAGACAACATAAGCACAAGCAAGACAAAAGACATGAACAGCCATTTTGTCATCTAACAGCTAAGAGTACTTAGAAATATAAAAAAGGGTTGAAATTTGCTCTCTTAGTTGTATTTATGAGCATCATATTCATCAGAACATAATATAGAAAAAAGGTGGCATCGTCTACTAAAGGATTGATACCAGAAATAGTATAAAACAGAGTACTAGTCAAAGAGTGAGAGTGAGAGTGAGAGTATGGGAAAGTGCAGCTACTTTTACAACACTCATTGTAGAAGAGAGAGGAACGAGAGAGCTGTGACCCAGAAAGATATCAGGATATGACAGTCAAAAATCTGAAAACTTAATATTCGAAACATTGATACCATACTTGCAAGTTTGCAGAACGATATCAAGCATGCAAATTATCTAGGAAGAAATACAAAGAATTAGGACAATTAAAAAAGTATCATTGAACTTACCTTCTGTCCATGATATCTAAGGCAATTATACCAAATCTATCTACAAATTCATGATAAGTCTTCCGTGTGGGATAACCTGCCAAACTTATACGAACAGCCTCCAAAACACCCTGCAAAACACCCTGCATAAAATTAACAGAAGTACGATACGAGACCATGTTACAAATGCACGGCATTGCAACTCATCTTTCATGAAAACAACACCATTTGGTGTACTGTTCTCTTCATGTTAACACATTAAAATACCAAATATAAGAGATAAATGTTAGAACGACCCAAACAAGAAGTCCCTCCTGATACCAACATGGCTTAGCTTAAAATTCAAGCACTGTGGTTTTGTTCAGCAAAGGGAAAAAGGGAACAATTATAGTTTGACTATGGAATAATATTCAATTTTAGGATATCAGTAGTTTGCTTTAAATATTACACTAATATAGGCGATTATATCTGATTTAATGTAGGTATACGATAGTACCGGGAGTTGTGCTTTCTCAAAGGAGTGAACACACAGGTGGTTTCACAATCACATTTACAAGAAGAAGATCATCAGATATATAAAAATGAGGCAAATGTGCAAAATGAACACACTGAGGGTGGCCAGCATTAACGAACAATCAAAATCATATTATAGTTTACAAGGTTTTTGTTGCACACAGATGGTTGTAGGAAATCCCTCCCCATGGAAGGTATGGACACGATGCGCAGGCACTAGATCAAAGCAGAATCAATCAGTTCAGAGTTCTTGTTCTCTTGTGTGTGCCAATTTATTCACTCAAAATGCTAAAGCAAACACCAAAAATATAGTCTATTTTAATGAAGTTTTATCACAATGCTGAAGGTTAAAGTGGACTTCTAAGATTAACCTACAGTCCACGATGGTATTGAAATGTAAGTTCCAGGTTTTCTGTAAAACTGACAACAGCAAGTAGAGAATATAGCTAGTTAAAATGCACATAAGAGAGTCACCAAGAAGAATATGGCTTTTGAGAGACTTGAAATGAAAATAATATGCTGATACTGACCCCACAACGTAATTGGTGTAGGATGCTCTGATTTTCGAACTTGTGAGGCCGGTTTAAGGAGTTTGGCTTCACACATCTAATGTAATGAGGCTCAGTTGAGCTGAGAGTTTCCATGAGAGCTTGAAGTTGTTGCTGCAAGCCAAAATGAAAAATGAGAAAAAATGCACTCATGCTGTTAGCTAAAGAGAATGCTCAACATCTAATCATAAAAAAATCAAAAGCAATAATAAAATAGCAACTGGATTAAGCAGATGGTTTTCCACAAAGTAGAGTTCAATTTAATGTGCCAAGCCCAAACTTAAAAACAGTAGAAAACAAACAAGAGCCAAAAAACCTTTATAATGTTTTGGATGGAAAGCATCTACTAGCCTAAAATGGCTACAGCCCACCATTAGCATTGACTGCATGGGAATGGTAACCAGGTTGGGCCTTCCTATACCCATATGGAAATAAGTTATGTGCTACTGTCCAGGTAAATTTATGTCAAACAAACACTTAAAGAAGCTGCCTTTCTTTACTTTTTTGGCAGGGGACATGTACGCAAGCATTGGAGCAAGTCTTACAACTGAAAACTAGGGAGAGAAAGTTGTTTGATTGTATCAATCAGTACTATGTGCAAGGAAGCAGGAGAAAATACAATATATTAGGATGCTTCATGTTGTGTCTAAGAATCTGGGGGACTTTTTACTTCTGCATTTCAAACAACTTCTTAGTGCTGGGAATGCAATTAAGGTGCAGCTGCTAAAACCCTGGAACTCACATCATTACACTAATGCAAATTAGTTGGTGAGAATGAAAATGAAGAGCATCTAAAAGAGATGGAAATAAAATGTCAAGGGCCTATAGAAAGTTTCCATTTTTTAGGTAACGTGTCAGCCAATAGCTATTTTTACTGGCACCCAAAATAGTAGTTGGCACCCTCAGGTATGTGTTGGGAGTCTGAGAGAAAGTCATAAGGTGAGTAGGAGTATTAGCTGGTTGTTCTTCCGTTGAGGACAATATATGTTTAGTTGTACAAGGATACAGTTATTGTTAACCCGGACAGTTTACCACCATGCCATTTCCAAAAGGGGATGCTCTCCGGATTCCCCCGTCCCCTAGTTAGCATGCATGCTTTCTCTTCAGCGGATGGTGGGGAGAATTGTTACTCAAATGATTGGATTTGTACTTTTCTTAAAGTATGATGTTCTTACAAATTCACTCCTCAATGTACATGGTTTTTATAACATGTGCGTGAAACTATACTTCGATATTATTTCTATAGAAGATGTAAAATAAATAAATAAATTCCAGCCATCCCCTTAATCAAAAGCATTAATGGCTAAGCTTAAATTATAATTTAAGTTGGTCAAACTGATCAAACATATTTTTATCTAAACATTTAACACTCCCACACATTGAGCACTCCCAACATGCGCAATCTTTAACACAGTATTAGAACAGGAAAATGTATTGAGTTCAAGTCTCAACATCACTTATTAATGAAAATTATACGTGTTAAGCAACCAATGGGGAGTTCTTACCTTAAACCGAGAGGCCACTGAAGAAAACTTGTATGATGATCGCGAAGATTCTTCTGGTAGTGGGGGAAAGAGGCCAGCAATGAAAGGGCTTTTGGAACAAGATAGTAAATTGCAGTGTTCAACCACAACGTAATCACGGTTTTTGTCTAAAAAAGAGTCCGTCTGATAGGTGACCTAGAGAAGATTCAGTGTGGAAGTAAACTAACAGAGATAATGATTCCCAAGTGACAAAATTATCTATTGGCAAAGAGTATAAACACACCTTGCCAGCATAGTGAGAAATGGTAAAATCTGTTTCGGAAAATTTCGCTTTCTCTAACCGATGGTGAGACCGAAAATTCTGGAACAGCTTGTTTGAAAATGTTTCATGTGTTGATTTGGGGAACATGCTGCATGAATTAAAAAATCAGGATAAGGACAAGCAACCAACATGAAACAAACAAGAGCAACACGCACCAATTGACAGGAGAGAACTTGTATTGTACCAAGCTTCATCCAAAAGAGCAATTATTCCTATGGGCTTCTGCAAAAGCACGTACAACATGGCATGAGTCCCAAGGAAAACTAATTCCAGGAAGTAACCCTTGTTTATGCATCTTAGAATATGTTTTGTCTCAATTTATAAGTGGATTAAATGTATAACAGAAGTTTTTTTTCTTTCAAACATAAGAAGTCACTCTTGAGTAAAGTAGTCACTTATTGACAATAAAGGGGCAGGTACTGCAAAAATAAGAAGAAAATTACAGGTAATATGAAAATAATAAGAAATTCTTAACCAAAAAAATATTGTAATTCCTGAAATTCGCATGCAACACAAGCATGCCTTGTTTTTCTTTCTTCTTCAGAGTAGCAAACTGAGGAAGTCCAATTAAGCTTAGTGGAACATCAAATAAGCGAGTAAGGGAAGACCTTCTCAATTAGATCTAAAACATCTTGGTTGTCAATAAATTCAATGTAACTCCAATTGATTTCTTCTCTGCTGTATTCCTCCTGCTCCATCTTAAACACGTGCTGAAAAACAAAACCCAGAATAAGGGATATAAGATAAGTAAGGAGCTGGCATGTCATAATTACAGTTGATAGAAATTATTGCATCATAGAGCGTCACTTCTCACCTCATTAAAATGTTGTTGGAGCTTTTCATTCGCAAAATTGATGCAAAATTGCTCAAAACTGTTCAAGTGGGAGCAAAATCAACAAATATGTTTCCAGAGAATGCATCAAGTTATGGATGTATAGGCATCAAGCATAATCATCAAGAATCTTCGCTGAGTGCATATTGTGTGATAGAGCTCTACAATCAACTTAGTCATTGGAGTCAAATTTCCAGTGCATTGAAGACTAAAGAAGTAGGTTACGTGCTAGAGAAACAAGAAATTGCCTTGTCACATGATAATGAATGACCTCAGATGTATAGTGACCTATTCTGTACCCAAAATACCTAAGTCTAATCGTATGGACAAGTACAGGCATCTGACAACAATGACGTTTAATGGAAATTTTGGTCTAATAGGGCTGATGTAAACATATTTATGTAAGTCTTCACTCGTTGAGCTTTTCTGTATGACTGGGGGCAGGCTCTCTTAGCTGGATACTACATATTCTTTTGGCTTGTGCCCATTCTCAGAAAAGTTTTTTTTTTTTTTTTTTAATTCAAGTAATGACTTGAATTGAAATATAAGATCCAGTAAACAATATAACAATAATAACCTGTTAAGCTTAAAGCATTCAAATCCATAAATGTCCAGTACTCCAATTTGCATCTTAGATTCATGATCTTGCCCAACAGATCGGTTAATCTTTTCGACAAGCCTGAAACAAGTGGAAACCATGTAGACTTTATTGTTATGTTATTCATTTTCATCAAGTACAAGAATTGGTTTGAAAAATGCATAAAATCCAGCAGACCAATCAAATAGTCGAGCATAAACAGTTTTAGCCAAAGCATCCCGACCAGCCACAGCAGCATTACAATCAAGAGCTTTGACAATTATTCCTTCGTAAGTTTGAATTGAGCGCGTGCAAAGCGTGGCGAGCAAAAGATTCACATCACACCTGGGTAAAGAAGCAACTTATGATTATTAAAGGCCAGGAACATTTAAACAATCAAAACTTGACAAGTCACTGCTCTTAAAACAAGCACTAGTCATCAAACAGAACCCATGCAAGAATCAAACAACTGACAAATAAATTAAGGACTAGCCCAAGCATCATAATGCATTGCTGGGCTAAAAGAAATACAATCCTATAACAACTAGCAAAAGAAATATTTATAAGCAGAGAACACTCTTGGAAGAAAAAGTGGAAAACCACAAATTGCAGCAGTAGATAATTTTTGACCAAGGTAGTCATGCTGATGAAGAGAAGTTTGTCCAAGATATCACCATAAGTAACCTACATAAAAAGATCAGCAGCCATCAGCAAATGAAAGTTAGACTTCGGATCCTTTATAACTGATGAGTCATGCTCTTTGCCAGGAGAAAATTCTACGTTTCCCAGATGTAAAATCGCAGCCAAGGTCCGAAATATTGCTTCCTGATAAAACAAAGACATAATATAAAGATGGCCAACCTCGCAAAGAGACATTGGTAAAAAGCACCAAAAAATCATGAAATTGTTCGTGGGACCTGTTCCTCATGACTGATGCCGACAATTTCCATTGCTCTTCTTGTCTTTATGTATTCTTCGGCATTGCTCACTCCATCTAACTCATAAATTTTACTTTGGTTCAAGTAATGAAAATTGCTTGGATGGCCTAGTTTGTATATCTCTGCATCCTGAAAAACAAATTGACATTTCCAGTTATAAAACCTGTAAAGTTCGAAGAATCCAGAAAATATTATGGAGCACAGTAAAAATATTATTCTTTAATATAGATTGTCTTGGAACATGGTGCACATCCCTATACAACAATGCTCAAACATGCATAATGACGATAAATTATTTAATTGCAGAGGAGATCACAATGAAAACATTTTCTATGTTCTTAATTTAGAAGTATCTGCTTTCTATAATCCTGCATTTAGATGAGTTATTCACCACTACACTAATAATCAAGTAGGAGTTTGCTGCCACAAAATAAAAGATAAACAAAACTATGAGTATCAAAAGATTGAATGCTGCTTGTAGTTCATTCGTTAACAATACCACCACCTCAAACAAATAACAATTTAGGTTCAAAACTGTCTTTGAGTTGGCAATAAATGCACTCTGAATTCACAAATATCAAGAACACTGTACACTTCCCCATTCCTCCACACCTCGAAGGATAGGACCTCTGTTAATTAGTTTTGTCATTCTATTTATTTATTATTCACATAAAAATCTCATTTAATTTGACACAATGGAAGAGAAATCAAACCAAGCCAGAATTGCATTTACTGAACAATTCAGTCTTTGACATTTAGATATTTATTCCATAGACGGAGGAAGTACCCTGCCAGATGCACACAACTGATAGAAGCAGTGGTAATTTCTTTCAGGGTCTGTTATTTGAACAACACGAGATCGCTCCAGTAAGTATGTTCTAATTGCAGCACCAGAAATTTTACCACTTGCATTGAATTGGATCTCAACAAACTTGCCAAAGCGACTGCAGCAAGCAAGCACAAGTAGTAAGCACGATTAAACAAGGTGAAAGAAATTGTGGCTGCACTCAAGTTGTAGTCATTCTCATAATACCACTACAATATTTACGCAAGCGAATGAATACCAATCCAGCAAAAACTTCAGAAGTCATATCATTTGATAACCAGCGTAACTATTATATGTTACTACAGCATGCCCTGCATTCTATATTGATTTGATGCACCGCATTATACATTTCATGGAACTCAACCAGTCACGAAAAAGAAGGCAAAAACATGTCTAACACTTTATTTAAATTGGTCAAAGTATTAATATGCAACAGCAGCAAGGACAGGTTAGACAAAAATAATGAAATTTTGGACTTCAGCAAAGTCCTTGTGCCAGAAGAAGCTAAAAGTGTTCCCTTGTTATACCAATCCAAACTGTAATATATTATACACTTGAACTTACAAGTTTCAAACTGCACAGATTAAGTACACACAAAAAAATTAAATGCTCAGGACAAAATCCAGATGAAGCAACACAAACATAATAGAGGAAACACAACAAATTTTGATTAAGAAGATAACTTGTAATTAAAAGTGTCAAATGATAACTTAAACAGTGAAACTTAATAGCTTTTTACTTTATGAGAGAACATAAACTGATTGCATAGTGTCGATAACATAAAGCATTACTGATGCAAAAGGCCACAAACAATACCTTGAATTATCATTTCTAACAGTTCTTGCATTGCCAAATGCCTCCAAAAGTGGATTTGACTAGAATAGAAACAAGTAGGTGTTA
This sequence comes from Forsythia suspensa, assembly GCA_023638005.1. NCBI lineage: Eukaryota > Viridiplantae > Streptophyta > Magnoliopsida > Lamiales > Oleaceae > Forsythia > Forsythia suspensa. The sequence goes on along the minus strand of CM042674.1, from coordinate 26,884,713 downwards.
GAACTAATTGCAATTTGACCGCATGGTGAGAGCTGTAATATGAAAAAGAAATACAACAAATTAAATTCATCAAAGAAAGACCAAAATGTATTTCTCATCCAAGAGGGAAAAGAGTTCAACCAATTAAAGTGTAAGATTTGAGCACAAATTAATGTGTCCTACCAATTCATCCACTTCAAGTATTTTGCGCAGAAATGAGACTATAGACAGAGAGAAACAAGGTATTCACTTCATATACTTCTCAACAGTCAACACAGGTAGAAAATATTCAACGCCTACAAACCGTTAGTTATTTAATCCAAGATTTAACTATAGCCGCAAAATATTATCAAACAAAGTCAAAGGCCTACCTCGAGAACTTGCTGTTCAACGGTTCTGTCACCACCAATAGCACGACCACCAACGTAAGTAAGATACTGCATTATCAATTTCGTTGTCTCAGTTTTTCCGGCCCCACTTTCTCCACTAACTAATATAGACTGGCTACAACCCTCACTCATCATTGCTCTAGGCCATACAAAAATAAGCACACAATCACCAGATCGTTAATAAGCAGATTTGATACATTTCAATAGCAGCATTAACATTCAAACTTTATGAACCTGTAAGATGCATCAGCCACAGCAAATACATGGGGGCTCAATTCACCAAAGGGAGCTCCCTTATACTGCTCCATCATATGCAGATTATATAGATGAGGAAGCTTGGTAAACGGGTTAACAGCAATCAGAATACTTCCAGTGTATGTCTATCACAAGAATAAACCACATATCAGCCCAAAGTAGAAGTAAACCAACAACCAAGCATTTCAAAAAAATCAATAGTTTAAAGTTCAGATACAATGCCTTCATTATCACACAATTAGGCAGCTAGAATATAGAAGAAGAAAGATTCCAGTAATAAATGTATATGGGAACTTAAGTATTCACCAACCACAAAATGGTCGTGGGTTACTAAAATTTTTATGTGATATCCTACAAGTTCAATTGCTTCTCGAAGTTGTAGCCTTGCCTCTTTATTTCAACTCAATGTAGTAGTGTGCTAAGATGCACGGATTAGAAAAGGGACATGCACATAACATAACATAGAAATTGTAAACTATATCCTCAAAAAGGTATCTACTGTTATAACAAAATTGATAAAGAAACCCCTCCAAAAATAAAAACCAATAAATCAAGGGAAATAATGAAATAGAGAACTAGAGATACACTGACAACTCTACAGCTGGCAAAGGATTGCAGTATGATCCAAAGATTGAGACTTCCCAAGTCATTTAGTCTTTGCCAACGTTGTAAATGAAAAGGCAATGATATTGCCCAATAATATATTTTTCTCCAAAGACTTACAGTTAGTAAGACAGATGTCAGCATCAAATCCCTTAATCAGCAGTGAACTGCTAATTGGCACATCACTAAAGCAAAGTAGCCAGTAAATGCGCACGTCTTGCACAAACTAATATTTCATTTTTCAAAATTTTAAACATAGATACTTCACTGATTTCATTTTTTGAAATCATCTATTTGAGCTTGAAAGTTTTCATATTTCGCCATTCCCAGAGCATAAAGGACATCCCTTAAACATTTGCTAGGTATATCAAAAATGGAGAAAGAATAAAAAATTGACTGGTGTCTAGGCAGGCTGACAAATATCCATGTAAAACCTTCTAGCCCAGGAAAAGTCTACATGTTGCCTATTTCATAAATGTGAAACCGTAGACAAGCATTATCTTCATACATTGGCTATTGGGTTGCCAGTTTAATTTAATCAACCAACCCTGTAAAATGCTTAAAATAAAACTTTAGCTGTGTGAAGTGTAGGACTCAATAAAGGAAAGTCCTCTACCCTGCTTATTTCACAGCTCTCAAAGAAACTAGCAAACGGAGCCATTCCCTTTCTTTATGATATGAATCCGAGCAAAACCAGTAGAAACAGATCTATTCAATGAGCAAAAAGGAGAGAGGTCTATTCGAAAGTGTTGCATGCCCTACGTATATGGAAAATCTTGGAATCCCTCCTGCTCATATTAAAACTTTCAAACTCATTCCATCTTTTAAAGCACATAAAATCATAATCAAGCTCTTCTACAGCTCTCAAATGAGCAAGCAGCTGCCTAGAGGATCTCCAATCTATAGCTCTGGTCGAACACACAACCAAATGTATTCATACTTCATACTCTTATACGTACAGGTCATCCCAACCATAAAAAAGAAGGACATAGTTGACTTTTTTCCTAATGCTAGACAATTTTCGTGAACAGTATTTTACATTGAATAATTTGAGTATTAAAAATTAAAACACAAAAGAAGTTTCCAAATTATCGTATTAGATGTGAACTCTATTCTCACAGAAAATTTTCTCCACGGCTAAATAAAGTGAAATTAAATATTGTTCCTAAACCAGTCCAAATGACCACAACGGTTAAACACCGCCGTTCTATTTCAAACAAAAGCAGTAATAAATATAGCAAAAAAGGCAGAATGGATGCTGAAAAAACCATCTTCAACTGCGTGGACTCAAAACAAAAATTTTGAAATTTCTGAGTGTTGAGATCATCATTCAAGATTACTGTATAAAAACCTTAATACAATCCAACATAATTGGAAGGAAAATAAATAACTGAAAGTAGCTCTTACAAGGACTGTCGTATTTGCTTAAGGAATAAGAAATCATTGCTCAAGTCATGCGGTGAATTACCACCTTGCTTTCAGACAATAGTATTGTTAGCAATATGCTTTGTTGTTTGATGTGTTTATAATAATATGGGTAACATCCGTAATTAGTATACAAGAAACTATAATGCGACGTAAATTCCTTGTCACTTTAAGTACATAAAATAAAGTTGTATCATAATGAAACTCTATCCCATCTCATGTAATTACTAAAATTTCTTTGTTAAGAACTCACATAAGTTCCATCACTGTACATCACCCTTAAAGATTGTACCTTTGTTAGAAAAATCAAAATCAGACCTAACATTAAATTTATCTTTTCCAAATTTAAAAATTTAGCCTCATTTTCGTCAACTTCAACAATAACCAAATTAAGAAACACAAGTGAAGCTGATTAATACACTCTCTTGTAAGTACAGAAAATCAAATTCCCTCTAATCCATGTAACAATGCAATAACACTTCCCAAATTTAAAAAGAAAATATATAACTAAATCTAGCATTATGCACGAATTTAATCATTGTATATCACGCTTTAAAAAGATTGTACGTTGCTTCAGAAGGATCAAAATTGATTCCTAGATTCTGACAAGCTTGGCTTAGTTTCTAAACATGTAGATGCAAAATCTAATTAATCAATTCAACAACATTGCCAAATTTAAATAATAAACATAAAATACAAGGAGCTCACATAAATTTCATTGAGAGCATATCTTCTCTGCAGATTATCAAGAACACCAGGCTCATTCAAGTAAGTTAATTTGGTCATGTCATCCACACCTCCATGGTCCGCCTCCGTGTCCCGAGCATGCAATTTCTCCGCCACCGCCAACACCTATTCCAAAAATTAAAACCAAATCAACACACTTAACTACCTTCACCAGTTCACAAAATTCAAATCAATAAAATTGCAAAAATAAAAATCACCTTTTTACCGGAGACAGTGAGGAGTTGAACTTGTTTACCGATAAAATCGGTTACCTCGGCTGCTACCCAAGCCGAGTCCTTATCTTCCACCCACACTTTGGACCCCTTCCGAAGAGTCATATTTTCGTATTCTTTTGCTCAAAAATCAGAATTCATTCAAAGAAATCACACATGCCCAACAAGAAGAAGGTAAATTATTGAGTTTTTGGATTTTGAAATTTGAAATTGGAAAGGACAATTTAGAAACCCTAGAAAGAGATTGATAAATGTCAGAAAGGGGGTGAAAATTTTCAGCTTCCCGCCCTAAGAAATGGAGCACGCAGTTGTAATAAAAAAGGTAGGCTCCTCTGCTACTATTATTTATTTAATATTTTTCTTTCAGTATTTATATATTTATTTATGGCATGTACATGAAATTGAATTACTGACAGTGATGACATTAAATTGCATGTTGGCACCTGTAAAATTTCGAATTTTCTCAGTCACCCCATTTTTTATGGGAAATTGTTTTAGTTTTTCCAGCGTCGAGTCAACTGTTCAATTTTTTTGATGAAAGCAAACTCGAATGCAAATTCAAGATTGTAAAAACATTGTTATTACACATATTTATGATTCTTTAAAATGTATAACCATAAAGTTATGGATATGAATTGTTAAGTTTGACATTAAGAGTATGTTTGGTAAAAAAAATTATAGATTATAAGCATTAAGTTTTATAGAATGTGTGAATAAAAAGTGAATAAAAGCTGTGAGTTCTACGAAATATGTGGATAAAAATAATATTTGACTAGCTTATTAGTACTTATAAGCACTAACATTGAAATAGACTAAAACTTAACTCGAGTTAGAGCTTAGACATTCATTTCAATTTTATGAGTTTAGAGTTGGAACAAACTAAATCGCGGTAGTAATTTTATATTTGCTTAAATTAGGTTGAATAAGTTTTCAACTCAAATATTGGTTTAATCTTGACTAATTTATGTTTGATGTTCAAGTACTATTATATAATTATGGCACATTTCTAAACTCGCTTTTTAGATAAGTGAAAGTCAAATTTAGCATTTGAATATATATAAAGTGCTATGGGAGATTCCGCAATTTTAAAATGCCATTTTTGAAATTATTAAAGGCCAAATTAAAAAGTCCTCTATATTCTAATTTCTATGTATTTATTTTTAATGTTACTATTTTTAAAAATTGATGTTAGTTTTATTGTGATGCTAAAATTTCAGGTCTTTTTATCTCTGTTTTTTCTTTATTTCAATGTTGTCACATTTACCAACTATGAAAGATTATCAAAAACTAAATTGCTTTTTCTCCGACTGCTACAATATATAAATAAAATTTTATTAATTATTTATTTGCCCTAGATTAATACAAGACGATGCTATCTAGGGTTTTGTCTCCATATTTTGATAACTAAACTCTATATGATATTAAGAGTAAATGACCATTTGACACAATAAAAATACAAAACACGAGTAATTTTCAACGAAAAACTGTGGGGCTAATTTCTAATTTAAGCATAATCCAAGGAGCGCCCTTTGGCAATCGTGTGTGAAACGACGCTTACTTGTTAAGCAAGTGATCGTGAGGGCCCTGATTACTACAACACGCCATCTGTATCAAAATCAATTTCTAGTTGTTCTGTTGTGCAATTTAAATAAAAGTTTGAGGACTAAATTCGAATTTTTGGTAAGTGTCAAATCAAGGTTCAAACTTCAAAGTGTCAAGGGTCTCGAAGTTCGCTCTATTAACGGAGTTGCCATTATGGGCCGAAATATCAGTCGTAGCGGTTCGCCCAAAGATAAGGCTGCTAAAAATCACATGGCACTGGTGTATAAGATGCTGAGAAAGCCTGCCTTATATTCCAAGGACCTTGCCTTCTGTTGGGAATTTCCTAAAAAGCTCTACAGAGTGTCAAAATGGATGCAAAACGTTCCCCTTTTGGTTACCCTTCTCGGGTCAAACCTGCCAGGCCTGACTTCATGACCTAGACCAATCTGCCACTGAAGGTGGGTCAGGCCCAGTTCAAACTATTACTGCACTGAATTAACATATTCAAACTAGCCAGCTCAATTGACACCTCTCTATTTAGGCATTAGAGGGGTATAAAGCAACGAAAATGAGCAGGCGCTTTTCATATTTTCAGAAAAGTAACAAAAAGCAAAAAATGAAAAATGTGAGTAGCACGGTCGGACACAACCCGTTTTACACTTCTATGCATCAGTGAGACAAAATAATTAACAATGCTTGCAATTGATTCATATAACAAGAGGTTGGTAATAATGATACTAATAACTTAGTTGCTTTTAGTACAATATTGTTAAAAATAGACGTGTATCCAACATCTCAGGTGTTCACCTCAAGGCTCCAATGGAATTGGCAGAGGCGAATAGCGCAGTAGAACCTCTTCAGGTTCAAGTATATTTACATTCTGCAATATCGGAGTCAACTTTAATCCAACTATTCGCACCAGTGGATTGGAATGCCCATTGAGAAATAAATCTGTGATCTGCGAAAAAGAACATAAAACGGAAAGAAAAATATCAAATTTTTTTGAAGCCTTCCAAATTTTCACACTCTCGTATCATTTGGCTAAGCTCACAAGTAAGTTAAACATACTTTTCAAATAATATTTTGTTTCCCAACACATGTTACATTTTGCTTACATCTAAACACCCACCTCCCCAAAAAAAAAAAAAAAAAAAAAAAAAGATATTTACAGCGTGTTTGTAAGCTAAAAAAGTAAGGTTTTGTACTGAAAATGACCAAAAAATTAACTTTCAAATAACTTCAACTATGTTTAGCAAAAATGGTGTAGCTAATCATGCTCTTATTTTGAAGTACGGAAGGGCAACTTTCAAAATAAGTAACTTATCTAGATCCAAAGATTGAGACTTCCCAATTTAGTCTTTGCCAACATTGTAAATGAAAAGGCAATGATATTGCCCAATAATATATTTTCTCCAAAGACTTACAGTTAGTAAGACAGATGTCAGCATCAAATCCTTAATCAGCAGTGAACTGCTAATTGGCACATCACTAAAGCAAAGTAGCCAGTAAATGCGCACGTCTTGCACAAACTAATATTTCATTTTTCAAAATTTTAAACATAGATACTTCACTGATTTCATTTTTTGAAATCATCTATTTGAGCTTGAAAGTTTTCATATTTCGCCATTCCCAGAGCATGAAGAACATCCCTTAAACATTTGCTAGGTATATCAAAAATGGAGAAAGAATAAAAAAAATTGACTGGTGTCTAGGCAGGCTGACAAATATCCATGTAAAACCTTCTAGCCCAGGAAAAGTCTACATGTTGCCTATTTCATAAATGTGAAACCCGTAGACAAGCATTATGTGCATCTTCATACACTGGCAACTGATCTTCATAAATTGGGTTGCCAGTTTAATCAACCAACCGCCTATAAAATGGTTAAAATAAAACTTTAGCTGTGTGAAGTGTAGGACTCGATAAAGGAAAGTCCTCTACCCTGTTTATTTCACAGCTCTCAAAGAAACTAGCAAACGGAGCCATTCCCTTTCTTTATGATATGAATCCAAGCAAAACCAGTAGAAACAGATCTATTCAATGAGCAAAAGGAGAGAGTTGTATTCGAAAGTGCTGCATGCCCTACGTATATGAAAATCTTGGAATCCCTCCTGCTCATATTAAAACTTTCAAACTCATTCCATCTTTTAAAGCACATAAAATCATAATCAAGCTCTTCTACAGCTCTCAAATGAGCAAGCAGCTGCCTAGAGGACCTCCAATCTAGAGCTCTGGTTGAACACACAACCAAATGTATTCATACTTAATACTCTTATACGTACAGGTCACCCCAACCATAAAAAAGAAGGGCATAGTTGATTTTTTTCCTAATGCTAGACAATTTTCGTGAACGGTATTTTACATTGAATAATTCGAGTATTAAAAATTAAAACAAAAAAGAAGTTTCCAAATTATCGTATTAGATGTGAACTCTATTCTCACAGAAAAATTTCTCCACGGCTAAATAAAGTGAAATTAAATATTGTTCCTAAACCAGTTCAAATGACCACAACGGTTAAACACCGCCGTTCTATTTTAAACAAAAGCAGTAATAAATATAGCAAAAAAGGCAGAATGGATGCTGAAAAAACCATCTTCAACCGCGTGGACTGAAAACAAAAATTTTGAAATTTCTGAGTGTTGAGATCATCATTTAAGATTACTGTATAAAAACCTTAATACGATCCAACATAATTGGAAGGAAAATAAATAAATGAAAGTAGCTCTTACAAGGACTGTCGTATTTGCTTAAGGAATAAGAAATCATTGCTCAAGTCATGCGGTGAATTACCACCTTGCTTTCAGACAATAGTATTGTTAGCAATATGCTTTGTTGTTTGATGTGTTTATAATAATATGGGTAACATCCGTAATTAGTATACAAGAAACTATAATGCGACATAAATTCCTTGTCTCTTTAAGTACATAAAATAAAGTTGTATCATAATGAAACTCTATCCCATCTCATGTAATTACTAAAATTTCCTTTGTTAAGAACTCACATAAGTTCCATCACTGTACATCACCCTTAAAGATTGTACCTTTGTTAGAAAAATCAAAATCAGAACTAACATTAAATTTACCTTTTCCAAATTTAAAAATTTAGCTTCATTTTCGTCAACTTCAACAATAACCAAATCAAGAAACAAAAGTGAAGCTGATTAATACACTCTTTTTGTAAATATAGAAAATCAAATTCCCTCTAATCCATGTAACAATGCAATAACACTTCCCAAATTTAAAAAGAAAATATATAACTAAATCTAGCATTATGCACAAATTTAATCATTGTATATCACGCTTTAAAAAGATTGTACGTTGCTTCAGAAGGATCAAAATTGATTCCTAGATTCTGACAAGCTTGGCTTAGTTTCTAAACATGTAGAAGCAAAATCTAATTAATCAATTCAACAACATTGCCAAATTTTGAATAATAAACATAAAATACAAGGAGCTCACATAAATTTCATTGAGAGCATATCTTCTCTGCAGATTATCAAGAACACCAGGCTCATTCAAGTAAGTTAATTTGGTCATGTCATCCACACCTCCATGGTCCGCCTCCGTGTCCCGAGCATGCAATTTCTCCGCCACCGCCAACACCTATTCCAAAAATTAAAACCAAATCAACACACTTAACTACCTTCACCAGTTCACAAAATTCAAATTAATAAAATTGCAAAAATAAAAATCACCTTTTTACCGGAGACAGTGAGGAGTTGTACTTGTTTACCGATAAAATCGGTTACCTCGGCTGCTACCCAAGCCGAGTCCTTATCTTCCACCCACACTTTGGACCCCTTCCGAAGAGTCATATTTTCGTATTATTTTGCTCAAAAATCAGTATTCATTCAAAGAAATCACACATGCCCAACAAGAAGAAGGTAAATTATTGATTTTTTGGATTTTGAAATTTGAAATTGGAAAGGACAATTTAGAAACCCTAGAAAGAGATTGATAAATGTCAGAAAGGGGGTGAAAATTTTCAGCTTCCCGCCCTAAGAAATGGAGTACGCAGTTGTAATAAAAAAGGTAGGCTCCTCTGCTACTATTATTTATTTAATATTTTTCTTTCAGTATTTATATATTTATTTATGGCATGTACATGAAATTGAATTACTGACAGTGATGACATTAAATTGCATGTTGGCACCTGTAAAATTGTGAATTTTCTCAGTCACCCCATTTTTATGAGAAATTGTTTAGTTTTTCCAGCGTTGAGTCAACTGGTCAATTTTTTTGATGAAAGCAAACTCGAATGTAAATTCAAGATTGTAAAAACATTGTTATTACACATATTTATGATTCTTTAAAATGTATAACCATAAAGTTATGGATATGAATTGTTAAGTTTGACATTAAGAGTATGTTTGGTAAATAGATTATAAGCATTAAGTTTTATAGAATGTGTGAATAAAAAGTGAATAAAAGCTGTGAGTCCTACGAAATATGTGGATAAAAATAATATTTGACTAGCTTATTAGTACTTATAAGCACTAACATTGAAATAGACTAAAACTTAACTGGAATTAGAGCTTAAACATTCAAGCTATGTTTCAATTTTATGAGTTTAGAGTTAGAACAAACTAAATCGCGGTAGTAATTTTATATTTGCTTAAATTAGGTTGAATAAGTTTCCAACTCAAATATTGGTTTAATCTTGACTAATTTATGTTCGATGTTCAAGTACTATTATATAATTATGGCACATTTCTAAACTCAGTTTTTAGATTAAGTGATATCAAATTTAGCACTTGAATATATAGAAAGTGCTATGGGAGATTCCGCAATCTTAAAATGCTATTTTTGAAATTATTAAAGGCCAAATTAAAAAGTCCTCTATATTCTAATTTCTATGTATTTATTTTTAATGTTACTATTTTTAAAAATTGATGTTAGTTTTATTGTGATGCTAAAATTTCAGGTCTTTTTATCTCTGTTTTTTCTTTATTTCAATGTTGTCACATTTACTAACTATGATAGATTATCAAAAACTAAATTGCTTTGTCTCCGACTGCTACAATATATAAATAAAATTTTATTAATTATTTATTTGCCCTAGATTAAAACAAGACGATGCTATCTAGGGTTTTGTCTCCATATTTTGATAACTAAACTCTAAATGATATTAAGAGTAAATGACCATTTGACACAATAAAAATACAAAACACGAGTAATTTTCAACGAAAAATTGTGGGGCTAATTTCTAATTTAAGCATAATCCAAGGATCGCCCTTTGGCAATCGTGTGTGAAACGACGCTTACTTGTTAAGCGAGTGATCGTGAGGGCCCTGATTACAACAACACGCCATCTGTATCAAAATCAATTTCTAGTTGTTCTGTTGTGCAATTTAAATAAAAGTTTGAGGACTAAATTCGAATTTTTGGTAAGTGTCAAATCAAGGTTCAAACTTCAAAGTGTCAAGGGTCTCGAAGTTCGCTCTATTAACGGAGTTGCCATTATGGGCCGAAATATCAGTCGTAGCGGTAGGCCCAAAGATAAGGCTGCTAAAAATGTCACATGGCACTGGCGTATAAGATGCTGAGAAAGCCTGCCTTATATTCCAAGGACTTTGCCTTCTGTTGGGAATTTCCTAAAAAGCTCTTCAGTGTCAAAATGGATGCAAAACGTTCCCCTTTTGGTTACCCTTCTCGGGTCAAACCTGCCAGGCCTGACTTCATGACCTAGACCAATCTGCCACTGAAGGTGGGTCAGGCCCAGTTCAAACTATTACTGCACTGAATTAACATATTCAAACTAGCCAGCTCAATTGTCACCTCTCTATTTAGGCATTAGAGGGGTATAAAGCAACGAAAATGAGCAGGCGCTTTTCATATTTTCAGAAAAGTAACAAAAAAGCAAAAAATGAAAAATGTGAGTAGCACAGTCGGACACAACCCGTTTTACACTTCTATGCATCAGTGAGACAAAATAATTAACAATGCTTGCAATTGATTCATATAACAAAAGGTTGGTAATAATGATACTAATAACTTAGTTGCTTTTAGTACAATATTGTTAAAAAATAGACGTGTATCCAACATCTCGGTGTTCACCTCAAGGCTCCAATGGAATTGGCGAGGCGAATAGCGCGATGAGAACCTCTTCGAGTTCGAGTATATTTACATTACGCAATATCGAGTCAACTTTAATCCAACTATTCGCACTAAAGGATTGGAATGCCCATTGAGAAATAAATCGTGATCTGCGAAAAAGAACATAAAGCGGAAAGAAAAATATCAAATTTTCTTGAAGCCTTCCAAATTTTCACACTCTCGTATCATTTGGCTAAGCTCACAAGTAAGTTAAACATACTTTTCAAATAATATTTTGTTTCCCAACACATGTTACATTTTGCTTACATCTAAACACCCACCCTCCCCCAAAAAAAAAAAAAAAAAAAAGATATTTACAGCGTGTTTGTAAGCTAAAAAAAGTAAGGTTTTGTACTGAAAATGACCAAAAAAATCAACTTTCAAATAACCTCAACTATGTTTAGCAAAAATGGTGTAGCTAATCATGCTCTTATTTTGAAGTACGGAAGGGGCAACTTTCAAAATAAGTAACTTATCTACTTATAAGTGATTTTTCAAAGCTTAGCATAACATGCACTTTCCAATGCAATAGTGTGAAATACTGACCAATTGTGCACTTGAGCGGTGACTGGTGCAAGGGCAAATTATCCACAGTAATATTTGCATGAAAATCAGCAACAAAATAGCAATTTTCAAAACCAATTATAACTCTCCACAGTCAAAATTGGCACGCTTTTGGGGTTTTTGAACCTCGAGAAAAAAAATATTGTTTCTTTATGGCATGCTTACCTTTGTACAACCAAAGACTTTGACCAGCTTCAATGACAAGCAACTATCTACAATCAACCCTAATGCTTCATCAGTTATTTGGCGACACCACGATAGATCCAAACTCAACAACTTTCTTGAGCATTTGGCGAGTGCCAAGGCAGTGTTGGGGCCGATCTGTTAATTATGGCTCACCAGTAAGCATCAAACAAATACATGGAGAGGAGGAGAAAGGGTTAAATAGGCTGAGTTACTAAACTTCCAGCGGACTTTCCTGTTTGATAGAATGACTCAAAAATAATTCGAAGACATATTTCATACCTTCGTCACATTATTCAGCAAGAGTTCCTCCAAAAACTCTCCAGAACTTTCTAGAAATGCTGCCATAGCTTCATCACTGACATGAAAAGAGAATAACCCAGATCAGATCAATGGTGCAAGAAAAGCAAACAACATTTTATCATGTAAATGAAAATAGAAGTGAATCTCTCAATTCCATCATAGAATTTATAATGGTGCGAGAATTTAAATCTAGGAGAGTGTAGAGCAGTACAACTTTTCTACAAAGTTAGCAGAAAAATGAGTTCCAATGAAAACCTGAACCGGTTGCGGCAAAGTTTGAGCTTTTGAATTGTTCGACAACCATTAGCAAGGTATTCTATTCCCAAATCCGTCAAGTTTTGCAGGTGTGAAATGTTTAGTGAACGTAAATCAGTACAAATACTCCCAATGATTTGAAGGGAACGGTCGGTCAAATTACTGCAGCAAAGGTAAAAGAGATACCAGTTAGAACCTATATTAATTTCGAAGTGTTTGCATTTTGATTTATTACAAATCAAATCAACTTACAGACAACTAGCCAAATCAAGCTCTTTAATATTTCGACCGCATATGGTAATCATGTCATTCACAAATTGATCGCTTACAGTCGGGATTCCAGCAACTGACAACACTTCCAAATGTTCAAAATTCTTCAATGCAGGTAGAATAAGCATCACATCTATTTTTTGGCAGTCATCTATGTAGAGCTCTCTCAAAATTGATCCCAGAGAATCAGCTATAAATTTGATGCCAGCACAGGTGAGAAGGGTGCACTGTCCCAAGTTTATAGATCGAAGTGCAGGAGCTGACATAACAATTGTTTGAAGTCCATTGTCCGTCAAACGACAGGCACCTCTAAGGGAAAGGATAGCTAAATTATGCAAGCTATTTGAAGATTGAGCAAATGTATCAGCAAATGCGTAATCAAGCGTACATTGGCCGCACAAGTCGAGTTGGAGCACCTGTTTACATAACAACCCCTCGTAACTAATCAGTTGCACTAAGATATTTTGCATTACAAAGTAGCTGTTCAAGGGGAAAAAAATAACATTATGTGATGGTATATTGACCCCTTAAATAAAAATATTAAAAACCCAAACAACAAAAGAAATTGTAGCACACGTCAAACCAAACAAGTGGAGAGAACTATGGAGACTATAGGTTCTAAGTCCATCCTTCCCCTATTTGCTGGCTCTTGATCGGAAAACCCGTCACAATGATCCTATACTTTCTTAATATACTTTGTATCTTGTGTGTGCTAATTTTACTTCTCTTCCCCAACAACAGAGAATTTGGATGCATTGTCATCTACCTATGAATAAATCCATCTGGAAAAATAAATATATAATAATAACAATAATGATGGTGACCATGATGTGATGATAAAATATAATTGTGAGTAAAAGACATAATTTTTTCTACTCCTTCGTGTTTTTGGAAGGTGAATTACTTCATAAAACCTAAGTTCTGGATTTTCTCGTGACACAAACCAAAAAAAAAAAAAAAAAACACTATTGTCACGTACAATGACGTTAAAAGAGCCAGTATGGAGATGAATATGTAACTTTAGAGCATAACTGAGAAAAATTTTCACTCCTCATTCGATGCTACGTTGTTTACCTATCGGCATCTCCCTTTGATATGTCAATATGTTAGTAAACTTTCTCAGATCGGTTCCATTGACAGGCAAAGATCTGTTTTGACTTTCTCAAGAAAGCACGTGAGCATGCTTGATGCTACATTATAATTAAGTACATGGAACCTAAGAACCTATGTGTAACGAGACACATAATTTGTGCATGGAGGACGGAAAACTATCCAATTCAAGAATATGAAATGCCAATGCTCTTTGCAGGCGTCTTCTCTTATCGGCCTTGTGCGTTAAACTCTGCATCCTTAGGAGAGGAATCAAAAGACTCGACCCTATCACAAGTCCACCAAGCTGTGCTTCGGTTAAGGGAGTGATCGATGTAGAACTTATTGCTAGACTTAAGGAACAAGAAACACATTTCACAAGAACACTTTAGATTAATTTGTAAGGGAAGGAGGCGAGAAAAAGCAGGGGGGAGATGGGGAAATAGAAAATAATAAGCAGTACAGTCATTTGCAATTATGGTGAACATTTTATCATTCATATCGAGAAGATCAAGAAACGGACCATTAGATCATGAAATTTGCTCAAGAAAAGCCAAACGTGTAGTAATTTTTACCCCAGGGCTATGGAACAAAGAAATATCCCGGACCTACAACGAGGCATTGACGGTGATTTTCAAATATCTTTTTCAGCCTACTAAATCTGATTATCAATGTGATATGCCCCTGAAGCAAACTAAGATTGCTTGAAGTGAGTGAATCTTTTCCCTTTTCTTGACTGTTATGGGACATCAGCTTATCAAATTAATCAATTCTTCAGGGACTGGGACTCAACATCTTTCAAAACTGATTTGCATAATAGATGAGTTCTCTGAATCTGAAATTACAAATGAGATGAAGACAAGTGATCTTATGAACCATCTACAATCATAAGATCAAAACTTGGATACCTCACAGGATCTTGAAAATGCCATGTATGCAAATTAGCCCAATTATAAATATAAACTGATATTATCACACCGCCCCTACACAATTAGCAATTTAACAAGCATATCTACAACTTCAAACAAGCTACACGGGCATAATATCTCAGTAGAATATAAAAATACGAAAGAAAATAAGGAAGACTGAGTTACCCTCAAACATTTTGACTCGCAGTTCTTAAACGTCTGTGTAAACTGTTTTTCAGTTAACCATGAACAGTTCTTTATCCGTATCTCAGTGGGGCATCCTTTTACTAAGAGGTCCAAGATATGCACATCCATTTTCCGGATATCGCACAACAAATCAGTTAATCTTCTCCTAAGCATGTCGGGCACCAGTTCAAGCGACACGATTCCCTCAGCATTCTCTGCTAGAGCTCTCAAGGAAAGATCCAACAGTGAAGGAACAAGTGGCATTGTGACACTACGACCATGATTTTCTTCTGAGGGTTTCCACTCAATCAACTTTTGAGCACCCGGCCCCTCATTTCGTGCTCTTATCATCTTAAGTGCGTCAGAAAAGGGTCCAGGAGAATTTCCTAGCTGCACATCAGCTTCTAAAGGAGGCAATTTGTGTTCCTGACTGGAAGATCCATTCCCAAATTCGTCAGTAAGATAATCAACACGTGCTAATTGTTTAGCACTTTGTCTCGAAACTCCACGATACCTAACTGTGCCTACTTCTTGTCTGATTAAAATTGCAGCCCTATCGGCTAATGCTGGTGGCTGCTCTTCTCTAAATTCTATAGATGAAGTTCCTAACAGATGTACATCTTCCCAAGTCTCGCAAATGTCAAGCAAGCCCTCAATGTCTGGCCATGAATCTAAATCAATTGGATAATTAGGCCCAACCGATAAATCAACTGGATAATTAGACCCAACTGATAACCAAGAATCCACAACCGGAGCCTTACCCTTCTCTTCCCCAGCATATCTCTTCGCACCACCACTCGCTAAACTACTTTCACCAACAATATTCTCCATCCCAATCATTGCTAATCCCAGGTTCAAATTTTCAACCTCAATTTGCTTACCCTTTTGAATATCATCTTTTTTATAAGCTATTATTTCCACCTCATCATCACTCTCATCCGACATAATGTCAATAATTTCCACTCTCCTCTCATTAATCGCAGGCTCACATTGAGTATATTCTTGAAAGACCATTTCTGTCCCACCATTTTTCATGTCAAAGTTCGACACACTGGGCACATTAATATCAAAATCCAACATATTCTCCTCTTTCCTCGTATTAAAAATCAAATCAAAGTTGATATCAAAATCCCATTTGCTCTCATCGTTCACTCGAAGAAGACTTGAATCCATTTCAGAAGTACGAGAAGCCTCGTTTTCAATCAAGAGATCATTTAGTTCTATTGCTCGGACACCCATTACTCCATTCTCAATAATACCCTTCTCTTCTCCACCACTGATTGTCTCAAAACCCCTGTAGTTCTCATCAATTCCATCAAAAAATCTAACTTTCTTAAACCCCAAGTTTTCATTTCCCACTTCAGAATTTCCAATCACTCTCTTCATCTCAATCAAATAAATTGAAAACTAAATCAAAAATCTGTCAAAAATCAGGGATTTTCTTTAAAATCAAAGGAAAAAAAATCACGTGATTTAATCAGAAAGAGCAAAGCTCTCCAAAAAAAATACCTTTCTTAAAACCAACTTTCATTTCCCCCTTCAAAATCCCACTTAACCTCTTCATCTCAATCAATCAAATTAAAAATTAAATCAAAACTCCGCATAACATCAGGGATTTTCTTTAAAATCAAAGAAAAAGAACCACGGTATTTGATCAGAAACTCAAAAGCTCTTCATCCCAATCAATTTCAAGATTAAAAATCCAATCAAAAATCAAAAATCAAAAAAGGGGAACTAATCTTTTAATTCAAATGGGGAAAAGAAACTAGGGATGTGATCAGAAAGAGTAAACTTACATTTTTCCTTCAGATAATCAAGAACCCAAAAAAAAATTCCCTCCAAATCAGACAAAAACGATGATAATCAAAAAGACGCCGACTTAGGACGGTAACGCTGAGGGTGATTAAAAAGAGGCCTGAACTGAATTAATGTAACAGTTTTACAATCATTCAAAAGAGGTTTTGTGAGGGCATTTAAGTAATGTGTGGATAGATATAAATAAATACGCAGATAAGAATATCGATAAAACTAGCGGTGGTATAAATAAACGAAATTGAAAGAGGCGTCATTGACGAAGACTTGTGTCGAATATTGGATAATTGATTAATGGAAAGCAAAAGCAGCAGAAAGAAGGATTCACAGAATTTATTGCTAAATGGAACTAGAGAAGGTGGCCGGCCTCCTCTCTTTTTTCTTTTCTTTCTTCTGATGAGTAGGACTCCATGACCCATGTACACACGCAGGTGGCACCATCCCCCATCCCCACACCCCATACTCACGCAGTTGGCCTCCACCCCACCCCACCCCCCCCCCCCAACCCCACGTATATTTTACACACATGTAGGTATAGAAAGAGTCTTAGTTTAGCTTGTTTTTTACATTTTGGTGAGCAAGTTACTAAAATTTGGGGAAATTGCACTACGGGCTCCAAAATATTGCTCTGCTCTGCTAGCAAGTTTTTATGAACCATTTTAATGAATTGGTCCTTCACTTTTCATTATAAATTATTTAAATAACGTTCAAATTTTACAAAATTAATACTTACTTTACAACTTGAGCGAATGCTTTTAAATTTGAAGTATAGTATATTTTCATGATTGTGACATGATTATTTAAAGAAGATTTTGGATGATTTTTTTTGTTGCATGATTTATAATGAAAGTTTAGGATTAACTTACAATTAAGGCAATAAGTTGGGACCAACTTGTGACTGAGGCAATGGGCTGAGGACCTCTAGTGTAATTTACCCTAAAAGATTATGAAAAAGTTCACTGTATTGAATTATTGACCAATAAATTAGGGATTTTTGGCCACTTTAACTTCAATTTTCTTTCAAGATTACTCACTTTGTTAGCTATATTTTTAAACTTAATGTCATGATCTTATGTTAACATTAAAAATTGATTATAATGTGAAGTGTCTCGTGTTTCTAAGCATGTCACCTAATCATGTCGTGACATCAAAATTTGAAAATAAATTGTATTTAAAAATCGACGTTAATTCATTCGACAAATCATACAAATAATTCTACTCGCTCCAATTTCAAGATTTTACAATCACAATGTGATTGAGTAGCATATTTACCTAGAAACACAAGCTAATAGAGGATTGGAGATCGTTATATTTAATAATTTGGCTGCGACAAATTAAAATAGAATGGTCTAATTGAGATCTCATGAAACTCTTGTGAACAAACTCCAATAAATTTAGTTTCGTCAAAATTTTCTTTTCTTTTGTTTTTCCATGATAACAAATTATATTTATTTGTTTCGTTGTAATTATTGTGATTCATAAATTAATTTTCAAGAGATCTTTTGTAAGTCAATAATATCTGTTATAGATGTCAGAATAAATATTGTGAATATGGTTTTTTTCTCTCGATTAGGAATAATGACTTAATAGAATAATAAATAAAAGAGTAATGTTATTCATAGTTATTATTCTGGTGCCTAGTAATCTCATCTTCTGCATGACTACTCAATTGTAGATGAATTATTCATGATTAATCAGTATAAATACATTATTTAATGGAGTAAATAATTCATCCAATTGAGTAATGCTACGTGTAGGATGACTACCAGTAGTGAGCGACTATGAATATCATTATTCAAAATAAAATTTTAACTTTTTTTTTTCGTTAACATCGCTTATGACATGTTTAATGTAACCATCATCATATTCTATGATAATCGCATTTAAGTTGCACGCCTGTATAAATGTAAATTTTGCTCTCGTGATATTTATTCTATAATTATGTAGATATATTATAATCATATTTTGTCATAATTCCTCTAATTTTTAAAATATTAATAAATTATCACTATTTTGCTACAAAATTTAGAAATAGTTAAATTAACTCGAGAAAAAAATATTTATCCAAAATTCATTGGAAAATTCAAATAATTATCTTTTAACTAACAAATTGTGAAACCTTTAAAATAAAAACGATGCAAACTTATTTCTTGAGCACAAAAAACCATTGGCAGATGAATGAATAGAAAAGTGTCATCTATGATCAGTTGGTGTGGCTAAAACTTTTGCTTTATGAGTCACTTAGGTGCATGTATAAGAAAAAAAATAAGTTATATAAAAGTAACGAATAAAAGAAGTTATTATCATTGTGCATAAGAAAAAAAATAAGTTATATAAAAGTAACGAATAAAAGAAGTTATTATCATTGTGCATAACCACCAACATTTATATTTCACCCAAAAAAAGAGAAAAAGACATGCAATTATTCAATCACATTTAATAGTAAGTGTTGCGCCCCAATTCCACATTGGCAGGGTCATCCATTTGGAGCTCCACGTGGACACGATTCAAGTCAACATGCCTTGACCCAATCCTTCTCCGAAGTTGTTTGTGACGAGGAGGTTATATAACCAAGACTATTTATGTCGAGGAGCTTGAATAACCGGCTATTAAAGTCCGACCATGATTGCGTGCTAAGGAAGCCTCCCCGCCAAACATGCAATTCGGTCTTGAAAAGACTTATGGGACGGCCGCCAACGCCGCTTATCACGATATACCCTTAGTTTATGGTATGAAAGAGATTTCTGATTAATGCTAATGATGTGACACCAAAGATGTGACTCAAGAACTCTCCAGATGGAATCACGTGTCGCACATCGAAAGGGATCATTCTGGTAGAATTTGCTATAAATACTATGCTTATTTGTACAAGAAAGGGGATGAAAATCATTAATCTCACAAAGAAATATCAAGTCATCTATACTAATTGTTCTTCAAGTATTATAACCACTTGGAAAATCGTTAGTTAGGGGCCCTCAAGCCATTACCTCTATTATAGTGTGTCTCTCTTTATTTTTGGTTTGGAGATCCATCCGGTCGTAGACTTATCTACGTGGTTGAATAAACCACGTGGCAGTCCACGCAAGAAGGGAAATACATGTAGGAAGAAGAGGCGTGGGGTTCTTGTTGGCAGCCATTTTTTGAGGAAAAGCAGTTGGCGTCGTGCGCTGGAAGCGTGGCGCGAAAGCTTTAGCTTCCTTGAACAAAGGAGTCTCCCTGAACAAGGGATCAACCGGCCCACAAAATGAGCGGAAACAATGAGGATGAAAACCCAAGAAGAACTAGGCCCGCGATGGACAGAGAAACCGTGGCAGGAGCAAGGGTTGAGGAGGCTCCTTGGAGGAGGCGCGGTAGGAGGCCTCCCACCAATCTTGAGCGAGAAATGAGAACAATGGCCGCCCGGTGAGGCGGTGGCATGCAAGGATATATCCAAATGATGGTGCGAGAGAGAACCGTCCTCATGAGTCGACCCGGATGATCCCGAGGAAGAGCGGGGAAGTTGACGGACATCCCGTGATCCGCAAGTCGGGGAGAAGCCTCTCACGCTAGACAAACGGGGAGGGACCAACCCTCCGCAGCGGCAGACAGAGGCCCCAACCAACGATGTCTACTAGCGTATTTGAAAGACTAGGCGAACAAGGAAGCGTAAAGTGGTCTCGGGAGAATCGCCAAGGAGAGAACGACGAGTCCCCTAGAAATAGGCGGGAAATGAGAGCAAGAGAGGCGGAAGCTAGGGGAGAATCTGACTTCCAACCCTATGTACCTCAGCAAACCATGCAACCAATGCCCCAAGGCTGGAAATGAAACTTCCACTTATATATATAGACAACGAGCGGCCATCCCCACCGTCAGATCAAATCAAGATCCATCCACGCCGTCTATTACACCAATCCATCGTCACCATTGAAGTTTAATGAGTGCTAACAGCCTTTATGAATCAGCGGTAACGATGAGGACGTGCTTCCCACGAGCGCGTCACTTCTCAATCAAATCAAAGTCCCCAAAATTCAATGCACTTATTACCTGTAGCTGCTTATCATCATTTACGATGAGATACCCGTAAAGAAACCCAATAATCTGAATAATCGTGGCTGTCATTAATGCACCTGCAGCACGCATTTTCATCTTTAGAGACTACTCTCTGTTGTAAGTCTCTCACATGGGATGGGCTCGTCACAAAGATGCGTCTCCATCTTTGGAGACTCGCCTCTGCTACCAAGCCTCTCCCACTTGGGACTGGGCACCTCCGCAGCATGCGTCTCCATCTTTGGAGACTCGCCCTTGCTGCCAAACCTCTCCCACTTGGGACTAGGCTCGTCTGCAGCATGCGTCTCCATCTTTTGAGACTCGCTCCTGCTACCAAGTCTCTCCCACTTGGGATTGGACTTGTCCGTAGCATACGTCTCCATCTTTGGTGACTCGCCTCTGCCAAGCCTCTCCCACTTGGGACTAGGCTCCGCATGACATCCATCTCTATTTTGGAGACTCGCCTCTGCGCCAAGCCTCTTCCACTTGGGGATCGCCGGACCGGGCTCGTCCATGACATGCGTCTCCATCTTTGGAGACTCGCCTCTACTGACAAGCCTCTCTCACTTGGGACTAGGCTCGTCCGCAGCATGCGTCTCTATCTTTGGAGACTCACCTCTGCTGCCAAGCCTCTCTCACTTGGGACTGGGCTCATCGCCAGCGATGCGTCCCGTCTTTGGAGACTCACCTCTGCTGCCAAGCCTCTCCCACTGGGATTGGGCTCTTCAAAGATGCGTCTCTATCTTTGGAGACTCGTCTCTCTTTGCAAGCCTCTACTACTTGGGACTAAGCTCATCTGCAGCATGCGTCTCCATCTTTGGAGACTCGCCTCTGTGCCAAGCCTCTCCCACTTGGGACTGGGCTCATCCGCAACATGTGTCTCCATCCTTGGAGATTCGCCTCTGCTACTCCGTAGCAATCCTCTACCACTTCGGACTTTTCACCCATTCCAAGTCCAAAGACCCCTTATAAATAATAGAGGTCCTGAACTTGGTAACGCAAGAAGCTTGTAACCCAGTGGGGACCTTAATATGAATGGACATGGACCAAGCCCAACCGACTGTATTTAGGCTCGCAAATTACTGGCCTACCCATTCCAAGCATTGAATTGGGTCACGCTGCCCTAGCGAAAGCTTGGTCTGTGTGGTTTTTAGTATGGTTACGCCCCAATTCTACGTGAGCGGTGTCGTCCCACTTGGAGCTCCACGTGGACACGGTCAAAGTCAACATACTTTGGCTCAACCCTTCTCCGAGGATGTAACTCTCTTGCCATTTCCCAAACGCATCAACACTGCATCACTACCAAGTCCAAAGACCATTTATAAATAATAGAGGTCCCGAACTTGGGGACTATTGTTACGCCCCAATTCTACGTGGGCAAGGTCATCCACTTGGAGCTCCACGTGAGACACGATCCAAGTCAACATGCTTTGACCCAACTCTTCTCTCGAGGTCGTTTTGTCTTTGAGAGCACGAGAATGTTATATAATCGAGGCTATTTATGCCGAGGAACTTGAATAACCGAAAGCTATTAAAGTCCAACTCTGATTGCGTACTAAGGAAGCCTCCCCTGCCAAACCTACAATTCAGTCTTGAAAAAAAATAATGATATGATAGCCTGACAATGCTGCTTATCACAGTCATAGCCCCTTAGTTTACGGCTGAAAGAGACTTCCTCATTAATGCTAATAACGTGACATCAAATATGTGACTTAAGAACCCTTCAGATGGAACCACGTGTCGTACATCGAAGGGGATGATTCTGGTAGAATTTGCCTATAAATACTATACTTATTTGTACAAGAAAGGAGATGGAAATCATTACTCTCACAAAGAAATATCAAGTCATCTGTACTAATTGTTCTTCAAGTATTATAACCACTTGAGAAATCGTTAGTTAGGTGCCTTCTAGCCATTACCTCTACCATAGTGTGTCTTTCTTTATTTTTGGTTTGGAGATCCATCCGGTCGTAGACTTATCTACGTGGTTGAATAAATCACGTGGCAGTCCACGCAAGAAGAGAAATATACGTAGGAAGAGGAGGCGTGTGGTTCCTGTTGGCAGCCATTTTTGGAGGTCAACAGTAAGTAAAGATTTTATACTCGTGTTGGCTATATATGACTAATGACCTCGAGCATGCTTCTAGAATAACTAATTTTTTGTTTCTCTTCAAATAGGGGTGCGTAATCTGTTTGAACAATCAATTATCCAATCACATGGTCATGATTGCAATCACCGGTTTGGTTTCAAACAATTTTAAGAACTAGGTATGAAGTTTGGCTAGGTGTGGAGGTCGCGCATCACGTTCAGACGCTGTCTAAACGAGCTTTTTAAAACAGTGATTTTAACTATTAAAACTTGAAACAATTTTTAACTATCGAAACATAAACTAAACTATTTCTAGACAATTAAGTTTAATTTAAAATTGAAATGTTGACAAGTCTATCTGGATCCATAACATTGATTTTGATTCGATTTTATGGTTTGGTAGTTTTTCTGTTGACCTCTACGTATATTGGTCACATTGTTCAATTTTTAAATAGTGATTGTTGTATAATTTTAATTATGCAAGTGGACGGATCGTTAACAAATAATAAAGTGATGTGAAAAGTGTCGAACTCATGAGGACTAATTATCAATTAACCAATTAATTTATAGTTAGAGTTTTAACAATATAAAGAACACATATTCGTTTTGATTTTAATTCTAAAACTATTCTAATTATGTTTAATTAAATCTAAATTATCAAGCAATCAAAGTAAACTTGTGAGAACGAATTCAAGTTTTATTAACAATAGGATTCGCGAATCTACCTACACGTTCCTTAATCAATTATTCGTTTAATTATAATTACTCTAAATTGAAAATTGGTGATCCTATAATAATCAAAAAACTCTCTCGATAGTTAATCAATTCTATACTGTTGACCTATAGTTAACTTTAAACCTTAATGTTTTGATTATAACAAACAAATTAGTTGTATTTACTAACAATCTATTTTCAAGTAATATTGAAAGCGTTACAAATCAAACTCTCATGCAATGTCAAGATCAAAGTCAAATCAATACAAGAGTTCAAATATCTCAAGATCCTAAATTCAAGATTCGAAGATCAAGATCGAATAATAGATTTCTAGATAAAATTGTAAATTTACTAACTCATTGATTTTTAGCAATTAAATGAATGAAAGCTCAAAACATTTCAATACACAAAACATATGTCATTATCACTTGCATAAAATACTTTTATCAAAGCGAAAAAATCGATTTTTCAAAATTGTGGAAGCGGTCGACCGTTTGTAGTGAATTGGTCGTCCGTTTGGCTGTAATTTTTTAAAAAATGTCCCTTCTAATTTTTATTGTTTCAACGACTAATTCTCACTGTCTGACCAATAGGTCGACCGTATGGTCATCCATTTGAACAGAAAGCGACGAAAATTCATCTTTATAAATACCTCTTCATTTATTATCATTCAAAAAACACTTACAAGAGTATTTATATAGAGAATCATATTGAGAAAATTCATTCAATGCTTTATTACATTTATATCTTCAATATCATTTATTGAAAAACATTGTTTAATCAAATCAAACTTTTGATTCATCATTATCAACAAAATTTTCTTCTAACACTTGAACTTTTTCATCTATTCCTATTCATTAAAATCTTATTCTCTCTTAGAACCAAACTTGTATTTATTATTTATCAAGAGATAAATATATTCTCAAATCTATTTCTTTATATCTTTAGGTCGTATTGAGGTCTCTTGAAAGTTCAATATTGTATAAGGATCGGTGCTCCTTGTTTATAAGTCACCGGATACATTATAAGGGTTTGGATTGCACCATAAGTCAATCAAGATAGTGGAAAAGCCATTTTCATGTTGGAGAGCTTGGTAACGAGGGATGTAGATCATTGGTTGGATCGAACCACCATAAAAATATATCGTTTGCATTCTCTCTACCCTTTTATTTATTTACATTGTGTTCATATTTTTGTGGATTAATTTTATTTTTAAATTTCTTATTTTGAGAATATTTCTGAAAAAGTTTAAGAAAACCAATTCACCCCCCTATTGGTTAATTATTATTGGGCTATCATATACGATATGTGAACCTAATTATCTCTAATTAAGTTTTGAACATAAAAATATGCATTTAAATCACAAAAACATCTAATTGGATTTCATAAGGCATAATTGTAATTTATATATATTATTTGACCATATGTTATTAAAAATCACATGCTTATCTATATTGAATCTATTGACTTCAATAAAGATTACAAAACATTATAATGGTGATCAATCATTAAAATATTAGAAATAATGAATAAAGAATAATCGATCAATAAGCAATTAATTACTAAAACGAAATTTTTTTATAATTAATTAAAAACATGAGGTTTCATCATTTATCCTAAATATAAAAGATTTAGTCGAACATGATTCCTATGAATATAGTGATATTAATAAAAGAATTTATGAACCGGAAGAAAATGAAGAAGAATAGATATAACCCTTAATCTTGAATTAATCTAAAATCATCGATTGCACTGTGATGAATGTTGCCCAATAATTCTTCTTTTTCTTGCTCTTGATATTTTTCTCTCTTCAATTGCGTAACCCTTTCAAAATACCTATAAGAGGTCTATTTATAGTCATTAGAAAGTCTTCAAAATTGTGTCTTAAGAGAGTTTTAATCCCTCTTAACTTTAAAAAATCACATTTATGACTTTCCTTCAGCGAAGGTCGCACAATGCATTATGCTACCTCCAATATGTTTTCATTATCGCACCTAGGTCGCACTATCCATGTGTGACATTTGTTTTGAAAACTTACAATTTGGTACTGACCATATATAATCACATGCGGGCTTCGCGATCGATCAAGATCAATAATGAGGTTGATCGCTCCTACCCACACAACACAATGCATTCTAAGCTTGCACTTTGAGCAATCCATTTTCTAGTGAAGAGAAGGGAAAATACGTATTGGAAAGAAAGACTATCAGCACTTTCTTTTTCTTTTCTGGAACTAGGCACATCTTCATTACTAGAAGTTGAACTCAGACATTGGCTAGTACAACTAACCTAAACCATTGGAGATCCTGTTTGACTGCTTAGGCTCTTGGTGCTATTTCATTTTTGACTTGTGAGAATATCCATGCGATAGGCCCAAAACATTGCTTAGTAGATGTCCCATTTTTTTTTTTTGGCTTAAGCAAGGGAGATTGGTTGCACGATTCCTTTAGAATCTACATGAGAGTTTTTTCCCCACCAATTTTGAATAGTACCGTTTATTAAATTTTAAAAAATCAGTGATTGTTAATTATTTTAGGGTACTATTTTTGAGTATAGTGTAATTTGGAGTGTAAAACGTCTATATCTGCAACACGTCCTTATTGTTTACACTTTTTTACGCAAACCATTCACATCGTTTAGATTTATTTGTGCTAATTAACTCTTTTGATAGTTTTAACGGCAATTGTTATCGGATATGGACGACATGGATCTTTTCTGCAAAGAAATATTTATATTAGGGGCCTATAGGTTAAAATACAAACGATAGACACACTTTGCACATTAAGAACAAACGATATGAACAAAATATACTAATTATCCATTCCCAAATCGATAATTTTTTACCATTTTTTAAATTATCTTCTAATTTTACTCTAGAGAACTTAAATTGTGTCTCAATTGTTAGAATGCAATTAATCAAGAACCCATACTCTTCACTGTTAAAAGAAAAACAATAATTAATCAATAACTCACATGTTAAAAGGAAAACAATAATTACCGTGTGATACATTAAGACAAGACTGACGAGTAACCTTATTATTATGTGGTTTATTGTACTTGTATTTGATATATAGTAAAAATTAGGATAATTTGTAATTTTAGTCTTCAATCTTTTAAATTTGTAATAAATCTATCCTAATTCTTTTTAGCATCAGGCATCTCAACTTTTCAATTTATTGCAAATCATGTTCCTATTGACATATTTTGACGGTTTTACCCTCCATTTTAAGTAAACAAAAATACAAAAAAGCTAAAAACAATTAAAAAATTAAAGAAAATTGCAAATGAAGTACCCAGTCTTTTTTAAATTTTTATTGTTTTTAGATTTTTTGTATTTTTTTTAAAGAGGAGTGCAAAACCGTTAAAATATGTCAATAGAGACGTGATTTGCAACAAATTGAAGGTTGGAGATGCCTGATGCTAAAAAAAAATTATGGGTAGATTTGTTACATATTTAAAAGATTGGAGACCAAAATTACAAATTACCCTACAAATTAAAACAATTTATAAGATTTTAACTTTGTTTTCTCTCTAATTAATGTCTCTGTTGCAATCCACATTGTGAAAACACTCCACCTCCATCAAAATCATTGTTCTAAAAAGTTCGCATAGACTATACCTAGGCGTGAGGCGCAGCACGATATCTACACTTAGCCATGCATTATACTTTACGCTTTATGCTTTTTAGAACACTAGTATGTAAAACGTGCGTCGCACGTTATTTAATATTAGTATTGTGAGATATATATTTATTCAAATATTCAAATAAGTACAACTTAATTTAATACTGCATTAAAATACAAAAATTTGGCATTAAAAAATACGGTGAAATATAATGTTTATCTATTGCATATGCTTCCAGAGACTCAATTCTATGTTGGATCTTATCTTCAGTCCTCCATGAAGATTTTGCGGGTTTTGAATGCGATGGCATTTCCCTAGCGATTTCGAAGAACTTCACAAACTCTTTAAGTTCATTTTCGGTGACTATTTGGCATGCTTACTCCGTAGAAGTTTGTCAACCTAACAATTGATATTCACTGAATTATAGCTTGTAGACAAGCCAACAAAGCAAATAAGTATCATGGTGGGGCGCATCACGACAAATCAATTAATCGCCCACAAGTTAACAGGAATACCAACTGAAAATGAGCATGACATATAATACCAAACAGACCAAGTGAAACAAAAAATCTACATTATTAGTGACCAAACATCTGTGTCCCTATAAAAAGTTGCAACATACCTGAACAGCAGGTCGAGGCCCATAAATAAAAAAATGAACATTTACTCTCCAAAATAGTGAAGTATGTGTCATCCTTAGAAAGCAGTAGATGAGCACAATAGCTCTCAAGAGGCACAGCACTACCAAAAATCATTTGTTAGAATGAACTAATGTCATTAGAGGAACACATAAATACAAATTTAGTAATACAAAAAGTTTACCTCAGTCAACTCTTCCACTCTTATTGATTTGTTCTTTTCAAGAAGCTCAATCCAGACAAATTCAAGCAATGTTGGATTCTGAACAAATAACAAAGCAAGTGGTTTTACAAAGTAGAGACAAAGAATAGTATCTAAAATGCGACTACATTTTTACTCCAAATGACAGGATTAACAGACCAAATTATTCTGAGCTTTCTGAACAAAGTCGATATTTTTGTGTGGTCAAAATTTTCAACACCAGGAACTATGAAAGTAATTTGTTGCGTCTTAATAGAAGTCATGGCACTCTTCTGTATAAGTAAGAACCAAGTGGACAATTTGAGAGACCCGAAGTATAAAGTGCTTAAGCAGTCTAGAAAAAGACAAGAATCCAACATCTAGCAACCTATCCAATATGCCGCATTAGTTGTTTATAATAAAATCTGATCGAAAACCATCCAATTCTCCTTGCCATCATGCTTCTGTGCAACCACCAGCAATACTCTCTCCGGATCTTTCTTGAACTCTAGCAGCAATCCTTTCTGCAGAATCCGCTTTCCCAACTTATTTTCAAGAAGCTCTTCATTGCTTTTCAGTTCCAACCTACAAAATAGTTCAACAATAAATATCACACATAGTGTGATCCATAGAGATTACTATGTTATTTAACCGATGAAGGACTCGACACTTTGTTTCTTTAGCACTATCACTTACTATAGTATTTTTAACAATCCCTTATATCAATTCATCCAGAATTCTATTAATTATCCTCTCAAATTTCTCAGAAAACTACATTGAGGTCATCACAAAAAATCTCAATTTACTGATTGATCAAATATGAGTTGAGACCTCTCAAGTAGTTATCGTAACGTTTTTTTAAACTATTCTAGTCAGCTTCTGAATGATTAATATGCATTAGAATCCCAAAACTCATAATTTCTGGTCAGGAACCTTCATAAGCAAATGAAAAGTTTTGAATTTCCATCATATAGCTGCAAAGTTTTTGAAAAACTTTTCATAGTTCACACATTTTATCACTGTCAGTTGCACCAGCCGCCAGCTCCAATTATACCAATAGATTAACTTCAACATTACAATTTATTCAAAATCAATTCAATTATTTTTCCCAAAAATTATATAGTAACTACACATAAACACACAACACACGGATTATATATAGTTTAATAATGATGGGAGGTGAAAGGTTTTAAGATTTTTGAATATGGGAGGAAAAATTATTATAAAATAATTGTACATAAATGAGATTGTGTTATGTAGTTTATTAATGGTGGTCTGAGAAAGGTTTTTGGATTCTTGAATATGAGAGGGTAAAATATTATAAGAGTATTGTATATTAGTGAGATTGTGTTATAAATACGTATTTAGGAATTACATAATCATCATATGAACATTTGTATTCTGAAGTAAAAAAAAAATGAAAAAAAGTTGACCAAAGGATCCAAACAACCCATTATTTTGTTCAATAATACTTGGAGATGAAATGTTTTTGGATTTTTTAATTTAATATGAGAGGTTAAATAGTCCAAAGATGTAACATATGAAGGTAAAATAATCTTATTTTTATGATCCTAAATACATATTTAGGAATTACATAATCATTATATGACCATTTGTATTCTGCAGTTAAAAAAAATTGAAGATAAGTTGTCCAAAGGACCAAACCACCCCTTATTTTGTTCAATAATGATGGAAAATGAAAGGTTTTTTGAATCATCATATGATCATTTCTATTCTGCATTGAAAAAAAAAAACTGAAAATAAATTGTCTAAATATCCTAAACAACGTATTTTGTTCAATAGTGTTAGGAGATGAAATGATTTTGGATTTTTTTACTTAATGTAGGAGGGTAAAATAGTTCGAGAGATGAAAAAGTTTTGAATTTTTTTAATTTAATGTTGAAGGTAATTTAATGTAGGAAGGTAAAATAATTCGGGAGATGAAAGAGTTTTGAATTTTTTTAATTTAATGTAGGAGGGTAAAGTAGTCCAAAGTTGTAATATATGAGGGTAAAATTGTCTAAAAATGTTTCTCTATTTAAGAGACTTTTAGAATTAGTATAGATATAGATATAGATATAGATTAATCAAAATACAATAAGAGATATGGGTTAATTACGTCATATACAACTGAACTTTATACTCTATTTCATTTATAACACCGAACTTTAAAATTACTTTCAGTTAAACTACTTCATTAACCAGCCGTTCATTTTTTGACGAAAATTCTGACGTGACATTAACGGACCGTTAATTGGCTGGTGTATCTCGCCATGTGTGAAAGTTTTGTTCATGTGTATGAAGTTCAAATAAAAATATGTTTTGATGTCAAAGTAGTGTTTGAAAATACAATTTTGTATCAACCATTTCCACAACTCTTGGTCCCAAAATCGTTTAATTAATGTCAAAAATGAATTTTCATTTTAAATTTTATACGCGTGGACAACACTTTCACATGTGGCGAGATACATAAGTTAATTAACGCCTGGTAGTGTCGAACATCTGGCTAACGAAGTGATTTAATTGAAATTAATTTTAAAATTTAATGGTATAAATAAAATGAATTAAAGTTCAGTAGTATAAATAAAATAGAATATAAAATCCTATTATATAATTAACTCAAGAGATGTTGAACAATATTTGACAATGTTTCTTAAATACAGGGGAAATTATCGCATTGATTCTCATCCTATTACTCAAGTAGCAAATTGATATTCAATCTTAAAAATAAACAGTTTATTTCAACCTTTAATTATAGTTACATAAATTCTTTAAAACAGAAAAAAAAATATTACAACTTTTATACTAAATCATCACACAACCTTGTAAAAATATATTTTACTTCAACTTTCTAGTCATCAACTAAGGTTTGAAGAACTAAATCTTAAGTTGACGATTTAATGGAGATTTTGGACAATTCCCATATTGTGCGACTATAATCACAACTGTAAGGAATTTTATCTGCTACGGAAAGAAAAAAATATTTAAACGTCCATATATCATATTGTTACTACGTCTTCAATTTATCCTCTCACAAAATCATCTCCTCCAAAATTTACTGACCGCTTCAATCATTCTCTTTTATTCGATCATCGATTAACGATCATCTCCAAAATTCTTCTTCCTCCTCAATCTATTTTCTTCAATCGATCATCTACCTCTATTGATTATCTCCAAAATTTGTTCACCACCTCAATCCATCATCATAATAGAGCCTACAGTAGGATCTCATCGCAAGGAAGCAGTATACTAGTAATAAAAGATTGAGAATTAATTAGTTCAATTTAAAGATAAGAGACTAATTTACTATTTGAATAATTTCTTGAGGACTAATAATGCAATTTACCATGACCATTATATACCCACTAATTAGTTCAATCCATTTCTCTAATTAGATTATCATCAACCGATTATCTCTAAAATCTGCTTCACTTTCTTAATCAATTTCTCTCAATCGATTATCTCTCTCCACCGATCATCTCCAAAATTTGTTTCTGGCGCTCAATCTATCATCATAATAGAAATTATAGTGGATCCCACCGCAAGAAAGCGATATACTAGTAATAAGTAATAAAAGATTAAGAACTAATTAGTTCAATTTAAAGATTAAAGACTAATTTACTATTTGAATAATTTCTTGAGCACTAATAATGCAATTTACCATGACCATTATATACCCACTTAATCCTTCTTTCTAGGGTTTCGCATGCTACCTGCTGAATTGATAAAGACCATCACATCCAAAAGCGGCCGCCGGCGGGAGCAAAACCATGGCTACTCAGATGAGCAAAAAGCGAAAGGTTCTCTCTCTCTCTCTCTCTCTCTTTATATCTGCACATATATATAATTTTACATCTGTGTGTTTGAAATTGGAACAAAAGCATTATTTGTTAAGTTGAAAATGTTTAGATCAATCTATTTTCAAAATGTGTCATAAGAAAATGTTTTTTTTTTCCGGATGATTTGTTGATTTTGTTTTTTCGTGAAACGAATATGTATAGTTTGTAGCGGATGGAGTGTTCTTTGCGGAATTAAACGAAGTGCTGACTCGAGAGCTGGCCGAGGATGGGTACTCCGGTGTGGAGGTTCGAGTTACCCCTATGCGTACCGAGATCATCATCCGTGCTACTCGTACCCAAAACGTTCTCGGTATTTAAATTAATGCACTTAGCTGAGATTGTTTAACTTAATTTTAGCTACTTTGTTGCGTGTTTATTTACTTGTTGTTTTGGTGATATGAGAACCTGATGGCCAAGGTTTTTCGTTTGGGTTAGTATGGAAGTAAGAATGCATATGCATAAGAAATGAAGCAAAATAGGATGTTTGGCTTTTGTCTGCTAGTATTTAGTATGTTTATGGGGGTAGAACGCTTATTGAATATTGTTATTGGACATGAGTGTGACCGAGACTGTTATTTTTGATGAAATAACATAATGGAAATTGATATAGGAATATACACTGTTGTGGTAAATTTTTAGAGATGGACGAGCTAGAGGTTGATCTGTATTTTTCCCGATCACAAAACGGTGTTCTAAATTTCTCATACAGCAATATGTAGATTTATGCTTGTTGAATTTATATTCACTATTTTGGAGTGGAAACCTGAAGCTAACTAATGACATGCTCGTACGCGTTATCACAAAACGGTGTTCTAAATTTCTCATCCAGCAATATGTAGATTTATGCTTGTTGAATTTATATTCACTATTTTGGAGTGGAAAGCTGAAGCTAACTAATGACATGCTCGGAGAGTATTCGTTCTATTTTAAATTGATCTCTGTACTTTGGCTTAAGTTGTTTATGTAAATTAGAATTTGATCAATTCATAAGTGAACTGGAAAACCGCAAGAATGAGGTTCGGTGAGACGAGTGGTGGAATGGTGAAATGGTAGGACAGTAAAGGAATGATTGGAGAAGAGTTAAGAGGGACATAAGTCCTAGTTTGTTTTTAAGCTTCTATTTTAGGGGTGAGTATTCATATTACGGGTAATTTAAAGATACTGATATAGCCTTCTTTCTTCCACTTGGGGTGGTAATTTCAATATGAAAAAGAGGAAATTAAGACAATATATTAAGAGTGCGTTACTTCCTACCTATGATGCACCGAGAGGGATATGCGTGTCCGATACGAAACGTATCGGATACATCGACACGCGATTTTCGAAAAACTACCGACATCGACATGCCGTCGACACGTCGATTAATTTTTTTTCTTCAAAATTTATAGCGTAAAGAAAATAAAAATTTATATACTTATTGCATAAAATAATTTATTTTTTCAAAATTTATAGTATAAAGAAAATAAAATTTTCTATATTAATTGCCTAAAAAACAAATACTAAAAAATGATTGACCCATTTTAAAATTAACAAACAAATAATTGGCCCATTTAAAATGTTGACCGACCCATAAGGATTGACCTATTTTTTTTAATCCTAAACAAATACCCGCGAAGTGTTCGATACGTGTCCGACACCGACACGCAAGTGCTGGTGGCATGTCCGTGCTTCTTAGCTTCCTATAATGAAAGGCTCCAAAATTTTCTTTGTGACCTGGTTGGGCATGGAAGGTGTCTCATTTTATCCTTTCTTAATTCCAATTGCTGGTATGTCATTTATGCTATGCCTCTATTTCCTTTTACAGGAGAGAAGGGTAGGAGGATCAGAGAGCTGACTTCAGTTGTTCAGAAGCGTTTCAAGTTTCCAGAGAACAGTGTGGAGCTTTATGCCGAGAAAGTTAACAACAGGGGTCTTTGTGCCATTGCCCAGGCAGAGTCATTACGATACAAGCTGCTTGGAGGCCTTGCAGTTCGGAGGTTTGCATGCATTTTAACCATACGATCTTCTATGCATACATTAAATATTCTTATTTATCATCTGCTTTTACTTTATTATTTTGTGTTGACGTTCGGAGCTTACAATTTACAATGTCATATTCGCAGTGAGGTTATTATCTTATTCTTTGGGTGACTAAGTCTGGAATTTTCCTTTTATTTTGGTTACACGTAACAATTCGTTTCTTTGATGATGAAATATGAGATGGGATAATCACATGTATTTAGTATAGGGCATTGTAATTATCTGTAAGTTGATGGACTAGGAAGAGTCCACACAGTAGTCGCTGCATGAATTCAGGATGATAGTTGGAAATTTATAGTCTCAATGGATTATACACTGTTTTTTTGGTTTTCGTGTTTGCTTACCACTTATTTTTTTCATCTTTAGGGCTTGCTATGGTGTCCTAAGGTTTGTCATTGAGAATGGGGCAAAGGGATGTGAGGTCAGCTTTAGGCTTAATTCATTCATCTATTCTTTCTCCGTTTTTGGGTTCCCATCTTTCTATCCATTTCCATATAGGTGATTGTGAGTGGAAAGCTTCGTGCACAGCGTGCCAAGTCCATGAAGTTCAAGGATGGGTACATGATATCCTCGGGTCAGCCTGTCAAGGAATATATTGATTCAGCTGTGCGCCATGTTCTACTTAGACAGGTCTGCCTCTTCACTTGGTTTTCAAATTAATAGAGCTAGGTTAAAGTTTACTTCATGGAGTTTATAACATGTAAGAGTGTCCCGCTCACTATATAACTCGTCCCTTTAAATTGATATTCGTAGGGTGTGCTTGGTATTAAAGTCAAAATTATGCTGGAGTGGGATCCAAAGGGCAAGCAAGGGCCAACTACACCTTTGCCTGATGTGGTTACTATTCACCCTCCCAAGGAAGAAGATTACGTGCCACAGACTGAGTACGTGCCTCAGACTGCTTACGTGCCCGAGACTGTAGCCACACCAATTGAAGTCGCATAAAACCCAAATTTTTATTTACTCGAACTAGCGTCATCCTAAAATGTCTCATATTTTGTGGTGACTAGCTTTTGTTTCTGTACTCGTGTTCTCTGTCGAATACTAGATACTATAACGAGGCATTGGTTATGAGTTTCTTTTTATGACTTTTAATCATTTATTTCTGTTTGTTCCCGCTATTTTTGAGAAACTTCAGCTTTACATTTATCATACGCACTTGTTGTAATGCTTAATTATAGTATTTATAATATTAATTCATATTTGGTTATTAGATTGCAACTTCATGTTTGATTTTAAGGAGTTTGGGATTGGTGTCACTCCTTGCCTTGTATAGTTTTGAGACGGGTCCAGATCATTTCTCCGAAATCCAACGTGTCAAACACGCAGCATTTCCAAAAGAAACCCCCCTCCCCAGGGAGTTCGAATCTTGATTGGAATCATGCCATCGATTTTATTCAAGATGGGAGCAATCACTTTGGAGTGCGCTTTCAAGCGCAGTATGTATGGTCGAATTAGAGAACTTTGAGCCAATTGGCGATAACCTCGATTTATCTCCTCCAAGGTTCTAAGGGCAAGAG
Organism: Forsythia suspensa; assembly: GCA_023638005.1. Lineage (NCBI taxonomy): Eukaryota > Viridiplantae > Streptophyta > Magnoliopsida > Lamiales > Oleaceae > Forsythia > Forsythia suspensa. The sequence goes on along the minus strand of CM042674.1, from coordinate 26,849,247 downwards.
TCTTGGGGTCTGGTGATATGGGCCTAAGAAAGTTTGTGATACCCTGTATCAAAGAAAAAAAACCCCTCTTCAAATAAAATCACCCCACCCCCCATAATTTAATCTCCCCCTACTTTAACCACCCCCATTCATTTACTTTTCTTCAATCCCTTAAATATTTATGTACCATTAAATTTACATTTATATTATTAATATAATTAAATTTATTAAATTAAAAATAAATATTTTTTATTATTATATTCATTGTATTTGTTTTAAAAATTATAATATTTATTAAGTTAAATATTATTTATATCATATGATAAATAATGTAGTTAACGTTAATTTTATTATTAATATTATAATGAAATTAATTAATTAGTTTATATTTGAATAAAAATAAATAAAGCATGCATATAAATTTGCTCCAATTGATAATTTACACACATAAAGAAAAAAGTAATATTACATTAGAAGTAATAAATTAGTGACGATGATTAAATTGTACATCATATTCCTGTGGGTCTAGGGAATACGAAGATACATTAGAAGTAATAAATTAGTGAAGAAGGTTAAATCGTACATCATATTCCCGTGGGTATAGGGAATACGAGGAATTGTTACTGCATGCAATCAAGTATTGTAGGTCTGGAGCATGATATGCGTACTGTGGGTCCGGATCAAATTTCTTATGCACGCTTTATTTATTTTTTAAGCAAAATTTAATTTGTTACTCAAATATAAATTAATTAATTAGTCTCAGATAAAATTAACGTTAACTATATTATTTATTATATGATATAAATAATATTTAACTCAATAAATATTATTATATATTATATTTTTAAAAAACAAATACAATGAATATAATAATAAAAATATTTAGTTTTAATTTAATAAATTTAATTATATTAATAATATGGATATAAATTTATTGGTATATAAATAGGTAAGTGATTGAAGAAAATAAATGCGTCGGGGTCAATGGGGCCTTTTTTGTTGCCTGAGGGGAGGGAGGGAGGGAGGGGTTCTAAAGGTGGTATGCGTTTCGAATATCAGTGGTGGTCCTTTTTTTTTAATTAATATTTTAGATTGGGCATGAAAAATGATGATTTAGTCATTTTTTGTGTTTTTTTTACAAAACGTGGTTCATTTCCAAAACGGCTAAAACTCTAGAAATTTGAGGGTGGTCTCGCTTTTGAATCACAATGGCGGCCTTTTTTTAACTCCATATTTTTAATTGTTTTTAATTCCAACAATAAATGCCAACAATAATTGTTTTTAATTCTAAGTAATTTCAAGTTTTTAATCGTTTTTAATTCCAACATTGTTTTTAATTGTTTTTAATTCCAAGTTTTTAATCAATAATTGTTTGACTAAAATATTATAAAATATTCTCAAAATTTCAAAAAACGCTGCTGAAGCTTGTTTTGAGAAATAGTTTCAAAATTCAAAAAGAAGGTATTTTCATTAATCTCAAAATGCAGACACTCAAAACACAAAATCGAAAATGAATTCAAAACTCAAAACAGAAAGCTGAAATGCGAAAAGAACAATACCTAAGTTTCTACAATTTTTTTTTTTCAAGTAACATAATGATAATGAAAATAATTCAATATATTATTACAAACGTTGTTCACCGCTTTTATATTTTGAATTGTTGAATTATTACATTTTTATTGTTAAATATATCGCTTTTAATATATACAATTAGATTATTATTCAACCGTTAAATTTACAAGTCAATTGTGTGGTTCAAATAGTGTGTTCCGGCCGGGCCTTCAGACGTATGGTGTTGAGGTGAAGAAAAATCTTGGTTGGTCCGTCAACGTTGGCGCAGATGAGTTGAACAAGAAAATGTGATTATTTGATAAAATTGGTAAATTTATGTATTGGAAGAAGATTGAGAGAAGTTGGGACGTAAAGTAGAAAGAAAAAAGTAGTACAAATAGGGAAAAAATGAAAAAATTAAAAAAATTTAAGAAACAAAGGTTAAATATTTATGTGGGATTAGTTGATTCCACGTGAACCATATAAATCCACCCATTAAAACATTATATCCATAGTTCTAAGTATTATAGATTGAAACATTTGTGTCTATGCTGTCCATTTTCAACTAATATGCTCTTATTTCCCCATTTTTATCTTTTTCTTTTTTCTCTAAATTGACGAATACTTATTTGATTACTAACCATGGAAAATATAAACTATTCTCCTTACTATCAATTTTATGCAATACTTCAAATAACTAAGACCCTGTTTGTCAAAGATTAAATTCTGGTTTTTGATTTTTTTTGTATTTTGACCAATTGACTAAAGCATATGACGTGGAAAGGCTGAAACTTAAATGACAAAAAGGACCCTGATTTGGAAATTGCAGTCGCAATATTCGACCAAATTATTTGGGCAGTTTCGAAATTTAGGCATATAATTTTTTGGTTTTGGCTATAACAGAACTGACACTGGTAAGTTATTCTATGAAAAAAATCTAATAACTGTTTAAGAAACCAGTTTTTAATCTGCAACAAACAGGCCCTAAACATTATTATTGACCGGAAAAAAAAAACAACAACAAAAATTAAGGTCTATCTTAAAATTGAATATGCGTATTCTCACATATAGATGGATGTCTAATTTTATAATATGTATATATCGATGAGACGATGACTAATTTTCTTGCATATATGGAAGATTTTCTAGGAGAGAATTCAAATCTCTAATGAAGATAACCTTTTGAAGGATTATGAAAAGTTTGTTCCATTATGAGAAGTCATACCCATTGGATTATGAAATCCATTGACTTGATTAGTGGAAAATATTATGATCAACCTTTTCAAATTAGCAAAAGTCCATGAAAGTGATTGCAGCCGCCCTTACAATGAACACTTACCACAATATTTGGTGGATTGATTTTAAGAATTTGTGCCCCCCTTGTGGATAAACACGTCAAAACTCTAGAGAATACGATAATCGATTTTTTAAATATTGTAGTAGAAGAACTGAATCGAGAAAAGAAGGATTCATGTATAATATATCTAATGATACTATAATTAGAATTAAGAGTTGAATATTTGTGAGAGAAATGTGTCTAAACAATTCATTTAACGTTTAGGCTAAATAGATGTTTTCAAGAATCAAGAATATGTTACTCTAACAAAAGTTTGAAGAATTTGATTTTCTAGGTACGATAATACTCTGAGTATATCTATTACAACGCTAGAACAATTCTTAAATAGTGATATGTTATTGTTATTTTAGGTGTCACAAATGATGTTGATTATTATTTATTTATTTTTAAATGAATTGATATCAAGCAAGTAGTCTAATCTTATACATAATGATAATTTAGTTTTAATAAAAAAAATAATATAATGTGCAAGTATTTTACACGTATGTGTTCCCATGTACCACTAAATTTACATCTACATTATTAATATAATTAAATTTATTAAATTAAAAATAATTTTTTTTTATTATTATATTCATTGTATTTGTTTTTAAAAAATATAATATTTATTAAATTAAATATTATTTATATCATATAATAAATAATGTAGTTAATAATTAATTTTATTATTAATATTATAATGAAACTAATTAATTAGTTTATATTTGAATAACAAATTAATTTTTTTAAAATAAAAATAAATAAAGCGTGCATATAAATTTGTTCTAATTGATAATTTACACACACAAAGAAAAAAGTAATATTACATTAGAAGTAATAAATTAGTGACGGGGATTAAATTGTGCATCATATTTCTGTGGGTCTAAGAAATACGAGAATACATTAGAAGTAATAAATTAGTGATGAAGGTTAAATCGTGCATCATATTCCCGTGGGTCTAGAGAATACGAGGAATTGTTCTTTGCATGTGATCAAGTATTGTAGGTCCGGAGCGTGATATGCGTCTTGTGAGTCCGAATCAAATTTATTATGCAAGCTTTATTTATTTTTTTTTTAAGCAAAATTTAATTTGTTACTTAAATATAAACTAATTAATTAGTCACAGATAAAATTAACGTTAACTATATTATTTATTATATGATATAAATAATATTTAACTCAATTAATATTATTATATATTATATTATTTAAAAACAAATACAATGAATATAATAATAAAAAATATTTAGTTTTGATTTAATAAATTTAATTATATTAATAATATGAATATAAATTTAGTGGTACATAAATAGCCAAGGGATTGAGGAAAATAAATGGATTGGGGGTTGGGGTTGGGGTGCCTTTTTTGTTGCGGGGGTTCTAAAGGTGGTATGCGTTTGAATATCAATGGTGGTCCTTTTTTTTAATTAACATTTTAGACTGGGTATGAAAAATGATGATTTAGTAATTTTTCGTATTTTTTTTACAAATCGTGGTTCATTTCCAAAACGGCTAAAACTCTAGAAATTTGAAGGTGGTCTGTTTTTGAATCACAATGGTCGCCTTTTTTAACTCCATATTTTTAATTGTTTTTAATTCTAACAATAAATGCTAACAATAATTGTTTTTAATTCTAAGTAATTTCAAGTTTTAATTATTTTAATTTCAACATTATTTTTAATTCCAAGTAATTTCAAGTTTTTAATCAATAATTGTTTGAATAAAAATGATGATTTAGTCATTTTTCATTTTTTTTACAAAACGTGGTTCATTTCCAAAACGGCTAAAACTCTAGAAATTTGAAGGTGGTCTGCGTTTTGAATCACAATGGCTGCCTTTTTTTAACTCCATATTTTTAATTGTTTTTAATTCTAACAATAAATGCTAACAATAATTGTTTTTAATTCTAAGTAATTTCAAGTTTTTAATTATTTTTAATTTCAACATTGTTTTTAATTCCAAGTAATTTCAAGTTTTTAATCATTAATTGTTTGAATAAAATATTATAAAAATATTCTCAAAAATTTCAAGTAAACGCGTTTTCGAGTTTTCTGTTTTGAGAAACAGTTTCGAAAATTCAAAAAAGAAGATATTTTCACTAATCTCAAAACAGACACTCAAAACACAAAACTGAAAATGAATTCAAAACTCAAAACAGAAAATTGAAATGCGAAGAGAACACTACCTAAGTTTCTACAATTTTTTTTTCCAAGTAGCATAATGATAATGAAAATAATTTAATATATTATTACAAACATTGTCAACCTGTTTTTATATTTTGAATTGTTGAATTATTACATTTTTATTGTTAAATATATCGTTTTTAATATATACAATTAGATTATCATTCAACCGTTGAATTTGCAAGTCAATTCTATGGTTCAAATAGTGTGTTCCGGCCGGGCCTTCAGACGTATGGTGTTGAGGTGAAGACAAATCTTGGTTGGCCTGTCGGCGTTGGTGTAGATGAGTTGAGCAAGAAAATGTGATTATTTGATAAAATTGGTAAATTTATGTATTGGACGAAGATTGAGAGAAGTTGGGACGTAAAGTAGAAATAAAAAAGTAGTACAAATAGGAAAAAATGAAAAAAAATAAAAAATTTAAAAACAAAAGGTTAAATATTTATGTGGGATTAGTTGATTCCACGTGAACCATATAAATCCACCCATTAAAACATTATATCCATAGTTCTAAGTATTATAGATTGAAACATTTGTGTCTATGCTGTCCATTTTCAACTAATATCCTCTTATTTCCCCATTTTATCTTTTCTTTTTCTCTAAATTGACGAATACTTATTTGATTACTAACCATGGAAAATATAAACTATTCTCCTTACTATCAATTTTATGCAATACTTCAAATAACTAAGAGCCTGTTTGTCAAAGATTAAATTCTGGTTTTTGATTTTTTTTGTATTTTGACCAATTGACTAAAGCATGTGACGTGGAAAGGCTGAAACTTAAATGACAAAAAGACCCTGATTTGGAAATTGCAGTCGCAATATTTGACCAAATTATTTGGACAGTTTCAAAATTTAGGCATATAATTTTTTGGTTTTGGCTATAACAGAACTGACACTGGTAAGCTATTCTATGAAAAATATCTAATAACTGTTTAAGAAACCAGTTTTTAATCTGCAACAAACAGGCTCTAAACATTATCATTGACAAAAAAAAAAAAACCAACAACAAAAATTAAGGTCTATCTTAAAATTGAATATGTGTATTCTCACATATAGATGGATGTCTAATTTTATAATATGTATATATCGATGAGACGATGACTAATTTTCTTGCATATATGGAAGATTTTCTAGGAGAGAATTCAAATCTCTAATGAAGACAACCTTTTGAAGGATTATGAAAAGTTTGTTCCATTATGAGAAGTCATACCCATTGGATTATGAAATCCATTGACTTGATTAGTGGAAAATATTATGATCAACCTTTTCAAATTAGCAAAAGTCCATGAAAGTGATTGCAGCCGCCCTTACAATGAACACTTACCACAATATTTTGTGGGTTGATTTTAAGAATTTGTGCCCCCTTGTGGATAAACGCGTCAAAACTCTAGAGAATACGATAATCGATTTTTAAATATTGTAGTAGAAGAACTGAATCGAGAAAGGAAGGATTCGTGTGTAATATATCTAATGATGCTATAATTAGAATTAAGAGTTGAATATTTGTGAGAGAAATGGGTCTAAACAATTCATTTAACGTTTAGGCTAAATAGATGTTTTCAAGAATCAAGAATATGTTACTCTAACAAAAGTTTGAAGAATTTGATTTTCTAGGTACGATAATACTCTGAGTATATCTATTACAACGCTAGAACAATTCTTAAGTAGTGATATGTTATTGTTACTTAAGGTGTAACAAATGATGTTGATTATTATTTATTTATTTTTAAATGAATTGATATCAGTGCAGAGTCTAATCTGATACATTATGATAATTTAGTTTTAATAAAAAAAATAATATAATGTGCAAGTATTTTACACGTATGTGTTAATATTTCATTTTACGTTTGGGTATAAATTTGATTTGTTATTTATATAATTAGAATGCTAAGTTCATCTTATCCACTAAAAAATCAATGATTTAATATAGATCCTATTTAGTGACGAAACAAACTTGTTGAGATGATAATGATAACATAGAGGGAAGATCTGGACCGGGGTCCAGATCATTTTCCCGAATTTTGACATGCAGCCAATTTTAAAAATAATGGCACCTTTCCCACCCACCCCACCCACCCCACCCCACCCCACCTACTTTAACCCTCCACCCCTATTTTAACCCACACCCCCCCAAAATCCATTTATTTTTTTCAATCTCTCACTTATTTATACCACCAAATTTACATTCACATTATTAATATAATTAAATTTATTAAATTAAAATAAATATTTTATTATTATTATATTCATTGTATTTGTTTTTTTAAAAATAATATATAATAATATTTATTAAGTTAATTATTACTTATATCATATAATAAATAATATCACAACGTTAATTTTATTATTTGTTCCTTAAGTGACTATCAGTGTCATTCTCCATGTTGGTCATGAATTCGAATCATCCGATGAGATGTACAAATTTTACAATCAATATGTATGTGAAGCGAGTTTGGTACGCGAATAGAAAATAGTAAAAAAAAAAAAAAAAAAGAGACCAATGAGTGCAATGCTAGGTTATCGGTGGTAAAATAACAACTGTGGACATGTACGTTATTATGCACGTTTAATTTATTTTTATTTTTTTATGTAAAATTTAATTTGTTACTTAAATATAAACTAATTAATTATAGTCTCACTTTAATTTTAATAATAAAATTAACGTGGTGGTATTATTTATTATATGATATAAGTAATAATTAATATATATTATTATATATTATTTAAAAAAAAAACAAATACAATGAATATAATAATAATAAAATATTTATTTTTAATTTAATAAATTTAATTATATTAATAATGTGAATGTAAATTTGTTGGTATAAGTAAGTGAGAGATTGAAAAAAAATAAATGGATTTTGGGGGTTGGGGGGTGGGTGGGGTGGGGTGGGGTGGGGTGAGGGCTTTGGGAAAGGAGAAAGGGGCCATTATTTTTAAAATTGGCTGCGTGTCAAAATTCAGGAAAATGACCTGGACCCCGAATCGGGGTCCAGATCTTCCCTCTGATAACATAATAGGAACAACATATGAATGCATTGTATGGGTGTTCACACGACAAGATTTTGATGCACTATTTTCTCGTGTTGTGCTTATTCTCGTGTTGTGCTTGGCCTACAAGCTATAAAAGGCGGTTGGCATATGTCACGGTCTATCACGAGTTTATGTACATGTTTGTTATTGTAATTTTAATTAATTAAATTGGTCAAACATACTTTTTATCCACACATTTTATAAGACTCGCAATTTGCAACTCACTTTTTATCTACGCATTCATCCACAACTTATAATATAAGTACTTAAAAAATAATTTCAGCACTACCAAACATATGTCATGTCGTGTATGGACAATGCTTATCATAGTCTAAATAGTCTAACATATTTTGACACTTTTATATCAATGATTGGAGAGTCGCAGTGTGAGTGTGAGTGTGTGTGTGTGAGAGAGAGAGAGAGAGAGAGAGTGATAGAGGGAGGGAGAGGGTCTATCACATAGCTATGTCATGTTTTGACCATGCTTTTCATAGACTGAATGGTTCAATACATTTTTACACATTCACATTGAGATCTCGAAGACACGTAGTGATGGCAACTGTGCGGATCAGTATCTGCCCCACAATAATTGTAGGAGATTCAAATTCGCGGATTGATCCATTATTTTTCGAGGCGGATCGAGATATTTAATCTGGTTGGGGATTGATCGAGCCCTAATCCGTATCTTGATTCGTTAATTTTAAAAGCTAAGTCCATACCACCTCTAAATTGTAATTTAAGCCCCAAATCTTTCATCTATTTATTATTTAATCATATTTATTTTTCAAACGGAGTGGATCGGATCGGATCACACATGATCCGATCCACCCCGATAATTTGCAGATCGAAAATTTTTCGCTCTATCTGAATCGAGTATTCATCGAGTTTGGGATAGATCGATTATTTAAAGACACATGGTGTGTTTTGAGTGTGGAGAGAATAGTGGGATGTCCACAGATTTACTTAATGGAATCAATACAAGGCTGTACATACTCCTGCACTCACCCACAGATTTGGTTGTTTGCCGGCAGCCATCTGTTTCCTTGAAATCCTAGTATAAATATAATTAGCACGCCTATCTTTTTCTAAAATCCACTCACTACTATACATACGTATGCATTTTGCATGTGTCTACCAAAGCCACTGTTGTGTAAAGAACAATTTTTCTTCATTTTTTAAACTATAAAATAAGGAAAACATTTTTCGTCCTCAATTTTTGCAAAATATAACAAATTTATCCTCAACTTTTTTTAAGCATAATTCATCTCTAACTTTTCAATTATATAGCAAAATTCATTATTTCTTCGATTTTGACCATTAAATGAAGGATTTGCCCTCCTCTTTAAATAAACAGAAATAAAAGAAAAACAATAAGAAAAAATTACAAAAGAGGTCCCATAAATTTTTGTAAAGTACAAATAATCTCACTTAAAACAATTTAATACATATTAACACACACACACACAAAAAGTAAATATTTCATTTTTTCCATCCTACCAACCCATCCACCTGCGACTAAATATTACTTCTACAAATGCAATCATGTCGGCGATGACACCAGCACCTTAGAATAATTGATTTAGAAAAAATAAAAAATAAAAAGATAAAAATCGATTGAATAAAAAATTGATATTCGCGATTTGTGTTCTGCGATCTAGGATGCGATTCGGTTATTACAAACAGATGGAAGATGACCAGTGAGGTGCCTACTCTCGGTGGTACGCGAACCAACCTACTATCAAATTTTTATCCAATCAATTTTCTTTTTCTAAATTAATTTTTCTAAAGTGGAGGTTATGCCACCGTCGTGATTACATTTGTGGAGATGGTGTGGGGTAAGTGGGGTAAGCTTGGCTAGAAAAGATGAAATGTATAATTTAAAAAAAAAAAAAAGATTTGGGTTAATATGTATTTAATTATTTTGGCTGAGATTTATTTATACTTTTAAAAAGTTTTATGATTTTTTTTGAATTTTTTTCATATTATATTGATTTATTTTATTTTATTTTAATTTAAAAAAGAGAGCAAATCCGTCATTTAATGGTCGAAATAGAAAGAATGACGAGTTTTGCTACATAATTGAAAAGTTGAGGATATATTTGTTACATTTTGTAAAGAGATTTTGGCGCAAATGGTCCCTAACGTATGCCCTTAGTGCATTTTTCGTCCCTAACATTTCATTTTTGGCTAGGAGATCCCTAACCTATGCCTTTGGTTGCAAAAGTGGTCCCAAATGGTTTGATTCCGTCCATTTGTGCCATTAATTAGGTGAGCGTAGTACAATCTCCTTTATTTTGAATTTACCTACAGGGACAAAATCGTCAAATCACATTTTTGTCCCCTTTTACTTTTTATATTACCCAACAATGATTTGAGAATTTTGAAGAAAAAAATACTCTTACCACACTGAAACGCGAGAAAATTCTAATTCAATCATTGTAAAACCTTAAATTGAACCCAAGGAGAAGAAACATAGATTGCGTTGGATGATGACTGGTGTACAGATAGAATGTTTCTAGTTTTGCAAATGTATAAATTGCACCAGTTAATTGAAAAATTCTATGCAAATGTTGTTTGAGGAATGTTCGTGCAACTTTTTCAATAGGTTTAGAGCTAATATTGCATCATTTTACATACGTTAGGACCAGTTGTGCACATTTACTGAAAATATTATGGACCACTTGCGTGCCTTTACTGAAAATGTTATGGACCACATATGCATCCGAACGTTATGGACTATTTACACACCTTTCTTGAAGAGGTTAGGGACTATCTATAAACCATCTCCAACAACTTTTATCTCCAATAATTTTCATCTCCAACAATTTTCTTTCATTCGTCCAACAACTACAATACACATTATAACATGTTACCGAGAACCCAAAAACCAAAAAACCAAATCTTACAACTCCCCACAAAAACCCAAAAATCGAATCTTCTAAAAACCTAAAATCCAAAAATCAAATCTTTCAACTCCACACATAAAACCCAAAAACAAAATCTTCAAAGAACCCAAGAACCAAATCTTCCAACTCCGCACATAAAACCCAAAAACTAAATTTTCCAAAAACCCAAAAACCAAATCTTCCAACTCCGCATAAAGACTCAAATTCAAATCTTCCAATAATCATCCATCTTTTTTTGGCAAAACAAACTTAATAAATTATGAATGGAAGTGGAAGTGGAAGCCTTCTGTGCGTTGAGTTTTTTTTTTTTTCAAAATATGGAATGGAAGTAGGTAATATGAAGAGTAAAAGGGGGAAAGAAAAAAATGTGATTTAATGATTTTGCCCCTGCAGGTAAAGACAAAATAAAAGAGATTGCACTACACTCATCTAATTAATAGCACATTTGGACGAAATCTGTCCATATGGACTACTTTTGTACCCAATAGTATAGTTTAGGGACCTCCTAATCAAAAATGAAAGATTAGGGACCAAAAATGCACTAATGACATACATTAGGGACCATTTGCGCCAAAATCCATATTGTAAAAGTTTAGATGAAAAATGCAAATTTTCTTTAAAATAATAGATGTTTACTCTTCTTTTACTTTTAAAATAAAATAAATAAGAGCTTGTTTGATATAGATTATAAACCATTTTTTCAACCAAAAATAGTTTATTTGACCAAGAATGGTCAACAATGCCATGTCGTGTAAATTTTGATCAAGGTAAATTTTTAATCAAATAAATTATTTTGGTCAAATAAACCAGTTTGTAAACTACACCAAACAGGCACTTATTTATTTTCAACTTTCACAAATACAAAAAATGACTTATTTTTAAAGTCTACTTATTTACTTAAAAGTAGATTTATAAACTATTTAAACTTAGCCAAACATGCCCTACCCATATTTCATTTTAATTAGGGTAATTTGCACTTTTGGTCTCCAACCTTTCAAATATGTTACTAATCTACTCCCAACTAATTTTTTTTAGTACTAAACATCCCCAACCTTTCAAGTAATTGCACGTCCCCATTGACATATTTTGACATATTTGCCCTCCTCTTTAAATAAACAAAAATAGAAAAAAGCTAAAAACAATTAAAAATAAAAAAAATTGCAAATGAAGTCCCATAACTTTTAAAAAACTACAAAATAACTTCATCTTCCTCCAAAACTTACCTCACCCATGGCCAAAAATCTATCTTCTCTACCGAATGAAAAGCAAAGGAAGAAGGAGGCCAAACTTTTAGCGAAGAAATTGCAAGAAGAGAAAAGCAGCTAGAGGCCAAACTTTCACGAGGATGAGAGACGTAGGAAAGAGGAGGAGGAAAGAAAGGTCAGAGGAAAAGAAGCTACTTTAAATCAAAAAAAGTTGAAGGAGAAAGAGAAAAAAGTTATTGAGAAAAGAGAGGACCCTTCTTCGAACACTTTCTACTCCTATTTTATCCTAGCATCGGGTTGATCTTACAAATGATAATGTAAAGAGTCTTTTTATGTCACTTGATATGGAATAGCTTTGGAATTTGTGTGATAAGATGAAAGAAAAGGAATGGCTAGATAGATATAAAGTTCTTAGGAAGTGCTCAGATTTGATCACAAATTGAAGGACGAGAAAAAGTTACAGCCGAATGGTTGTGCAGTGGCGAATGGACAAGATATATTCAGCGGCCATGAGAAAAGGGAAAAACCTCGGAGCAAAGAAGAGATTGAACTTTTGAGAAAGGGGATTCCAAAATATTCGAAAGGAACTCTGAAGGTGGGAAGTGGTATCTGAGTACATTGGATGGTTTGGTTTGCCTTTTGTTATCAAACAGTCAGACATGGTGCTCAACAGAGAAAGTCAGAGATACCACTGTGGGGTGGTGATTTGGGCATGAGTGAGATAAGTTTTTAGAGAAGATGAAGTTATTTTGTACTTTTTTTTATAAGTTAATGGACTTTATTTGTAATTTTTTTTTACTTTTTTGTTGTTCTTAATTTTTTTTATTTTGTTTATTTAAAGAAGATGACAAACTTGTCAAAATATGTCAATAGTAAAGCTGGTAAATGGGCCAGACGGGCCAGCCCAACCCGAAATTGGACGAGCCACACAAAAGATTGGCCCTGACTCAATTTTGTATGGACTGGTATTTGCTGGGCCAACCCACCCAGATTTTGAACCATAGGATTAACGGGTCAGCCCAACTTAAATTTTTAACTTATTTTTTCAAAACAATTATTTATGATTTAAAAAATAAAAAACAAAAAAACAAAATCTAACAAATTACATGTACCCCACCCCAACCGGAATCTGAGAAAACGCGACCACATGGGGAGATTTGTCATGAAGAAAAAAGAAGAAGTTTGAAAGAGCAACCAAAAGGAAAGGAAGGAAAGGAACTCGAATGTGATGGTTGGGAATGAGGAATAAGGAGAAGAAGGTCCAATCAGAATTAAGTGAAATTCAAATTTGGGAAACGGCGTTGTTTGGCTTCAACTTAATTAGTTCAATTAATTTCTGCACCTTTTAAAGTTGTAATAATTAGAAAACATGATTTTAGCTTATTTTAGTGTATATACGTGTCTGTGGAGAGAGAAAGCATATTGGTTTTGATAATAGAATTCTGGCAGAATTCCTCTTCCACAATTTTCTCTGAATATCTCGCTCTATCTCCTTTCTTTTTTGTTTTCTTCCATTTCTTTTTCGTGTAAGTCCTCTTCTCAACTGGGATTACCAGCTTCTTTAATGAAAAGTTCAGTTATTTCATATATATTTTTAGCAGTTTGATGGTTATAATTTGAATTCCACTTTCCTTGGGTTCAAATCATAACAAGTGGTATCAGAGCATTAAAGAATTTTGGAGACACAACCATGGAAACTAGACAAAAAGCAACTGAGGAGCACATTAAGAAGATGGACAACGACCTCAGTGACCTAGGTTTTGCTTATTCCACCTTGGCTGGTAAGATGGAGTTCTCTGATAAAGTTCTTAAGAATTTGTGATGTAAACAAGATAGAATGGAGGATTTATTGCAGGATATAAACTCTAAATATGAATCCCTAGTGGCTATGATGGCTAGGCTAAACGTGGCTCAAAATGGCCAGAAGAATAAGCAAGTTAAGGGTGCTAGTAGTGAGACTGAGGTACATGATACTAGATATGGAGACAGAAATGCCCCTAATCAGCGAGGGTTTAATGAGGGAAGGGGCTACACTAAATTATCTAAAATTGATCTTCCAGTTTTTGGAGGGACAACCCAATAGAATGGGTGAGGAAATCCAACAAATATTTCCAACTTCACCAAGTACCTGAGGAGTTAAAGATGGGTATAGCTGAGCTGTATTTGAAGGGTAGGGTGATATATGGTTCCATGGGTTTCTATCCAAGAACCCAAATGCAGATTGGGCTATACAAACAAGCGAGATATGTAGAAGGTTTGTTGAAACTACTAGAGAAGAGGTGGTAGAGACATTCGGTGAAGATCGAGCAAAGATGGAGGAGTAGCTGAATACATGGACAGGTTTGAGGATCTTAAAGCCCAAACTATTCAATCACTTCCTAACCTGCCTCCTACTATATTAGTGTATTTACCAGTGGATTGAAGGGAGAGATTGAGTCCATGGTGAAGATGATTAAACCCACAACATTAACACAAGCCTTTGAAACAACCTCGCTGCAAGAGACCACCATTTCAGCCTTGAATAAAACCCAAAAACCAAACAGATTTATCCTTAACCCCAAAAATTGTTACCGGAGATAAGCTTACTCGTTCCCCCGGCTCTTGTCCGGCCGGTCATGGAGGCAGAGCGAGTTGAGGAGCGAATACATCTGACCCTCAAAAATCACCTGAACCACCTCCAAAAATATCGCAAAACTTACCATACAAAACCATTTCCCCTATTGATATACAAACCAAAAGAGAGTTGGGACTTTGTTTTAGATGTAATGAAAAATACACACAAGGACATGTATGTAAAAATAGGATGTTGAATTACATGGTCATTGATGAGGAGAAAGAGGAGGATGATAGGGATAATGAGGAGAAAGAGAAAGAGAAAACTGAGGAGGGAAAAGAGAAATAAATCATGCAAATCTCACTTGATGCCTTAGTAGGAAGTATACAACACAAGACTATCAGGATATCAGGAAAGACTAAAGGGAAGAATATATCTACTCTCATAGACAGTGGAAGTACCCATAGCTTCATTGATGGAAGGTTGAGTAGATCTTTGGGTTACCAGGATAACCAGTCCAACCTATTGATGGTAACCGTGGCTAATGGGTAGAGTTGGAAAGCAGATTAGTCTACCCTCCAGTGAGTTGGCAAATGCAAGGTATGGAGTTTCAGTTTAAACTTAAATCACTTAAATTGAGAGGAAGTAATATGGTGTTAGGGGTTAACTGACTTAGCCAGTTTGGGCCAGTAACCTTTGATTTCAATCTAGAATGCATCGGTTTTGTTAGTGAAGGAATACAGGTGACATTGAGCAGTGAGGTCCCTAACATCAGTTTTGAAATGATTACTGGGACACAAATGGAATCCCTGATGGTTAAACAAGCATATGGAGTAATGGGGCAATTATATACAATATCAGGAGAAGACTTGACAGAAATTCCAGAGGAATTGAAGCCCATCATATCTGATTTTAGTGATGTATTTGAGGAACCTAAAGGTTTGCCACCAGCTAGATCCCAGGACCATCATATTCCACTCAAAGAAGGGGCACAACCTTTCAAAATTAGGCCTTATAGATGCCCATTCATCCAAAAGACTGAGGTAGAAAAAATGGTGAAGGAGATGCTGTCTTCTGGACTTATTCAGACTAGCAATAGTCCTTTTACTTCTCCAGTGTTGTTGGTAAAGAAGAAGGATGGTAGCTGGAGATTTTGTGTAGACTATAGGCAACTCAACAACTTGACTGTGAAGGACAAATATCCTATGCCACTTATCGTTGAATTGAATGGTGCAAAGTATTTCTTTAAAATAGATCTCAGGCCTGGCTACCATCAGATAAGGGTAAACACAGATGATGTAAGAGGTGTCAAGACAGGCGGGCCCATTTGAACCCGTGTCGGCCCACTGCTTGACCCGGGGACCGCGGGTCGGCCCGCGGACCAAAGAGGCTGAACCCCGGGCCCAGGCGGTTCAGCCCCACTGAGCCCAGTGCGGTTAACCGCTGGCTCGTATTATTTAAAAAAAAAAAATTAAAGATCAAAGGCAGAGAGCCAACGGCTCTCTACCTTAATTGCAAATGTGACATTCGCAAGAAGACTGCGCAGCAGGCTAGCCGCTTTTTTGACCAAAAGCGTGACCTCATCGCTACTATATACTATATAGTATATATTGTAATATTATTATAATATAGTATTATTATATATACTACATAATATAAAATAAAAAAAAAAAAATTGTAAAATTCTAAAAGAATCTGTTGGTTCTTTGCAAATGTGACGGATGGTCATCACATTTGCAAAGAACAATGCTTTTATAATTTTTTGAACTTTAATTTAAAATAAAGTAAAATGTGTAAGTGTGTTGTCAAATCACACTTACACAAAGTCACAAACGTTCAAAAAAATTACTATTCTCTGTAACGTTAATATTTTGAGTTGCTTATAAATTTCAAGCACAAGCAAACTGTAGCAATCAACAAATGAGCAAATTACTACAAGTCTACAATTTCTAAATATCAAAAGTCATTTCTCATTACTCAAACTCTCAAAGTCTCAACTACTCTATCTATCTGTATTCTGTAATTTGTTATTTGAATTTCTATATTACTATTTTCAATCTTCGATTATTTCAAAATTTTATAATCTCCTTTTTGTACACAAATTTTTTTGACTCTTTTTGTACAATTGTACTCTTTGTGATATGGATTCTTACGATTTTTCATCCGAAAATATTAATTTACATGATAGTTGTTCTCCAATAAATTTAGAAGATGATCATGATGTAAATGTTGATCATCAAGAAATCCAAAAAAAAAGTTAACATCAAAGGTGTGGCAAATGTTTACAATAGATGAAAAAATAGTAAATCAAGATGTAATATTTGCAACATTGCTTATGCATGGAGAAGTGGTCAAGGCACCCAACGCTATGGAGACACAAAAAAAACATCTAAATGAAACAGGACATTTAGATCCGAGACAAGCTTAAATTACTTTATTTACTAATGCTAGTGGTTCATCTACTTTTTCTAATTTTACTTATTCGCGAGGAACGGATGAGAACTAGAATGTCGAATTTATTTCAAAGAAGCGAAAATGCCCTTCACTTTTTTGCGTATGATGTATATTTTGAAGAGTTCATACAAAAGTATGTTCAACCCTCTTACAGAATGTAAGTAGAAATCTTGCTAGATTTTGATTGTATGAAATTATTTCATACTAAAGTGAAAAATTGAAAATGAACTTACAAAATTGAAGGAATTATGTGTTTCATGTCTGATTGTTGGTCTGGAAGCAATCACAATGGGTATGTTTGTGTTACAGCACATTTTATTGATAGTAATTGGTTATAGCATAAAAGAATAATTGCATTTCGTTTACTTGAATATCCACATAATGGAGTTAATTTGTGTGAAAATTTATTACAAGTGTTGAATGAGTTTGGTGTGTTAAACAAATTATTTAATATTACATATGATAATGCAAGTCCGAATACTGCATGCATTGACCTGCTAATTAGAACAATTAAACCCTTATTTGATTCTAAATTATTTCATATGCGGTGTGTTTGTCATATATATAATTTAGTTGTACAAGATGGTTTGAAATTAATAGTCCCACAAATTCAGTATAATTAGAGAAGCAATTAATTATATTTCTTCTTCATATTCTAGACAACAAGAATTTGCGAAAATTTGTAAAAATTTTGGATTGAGAAGGAGAAAATTTGTTGATGATATTCTAAATAGATGGAACTCAACTTTTCTTATGTTAAAATAGTGTGTTGGCTACACCAATGCTATTAATGCATTCGTTAATTCAAATGTAATCAATTTTATATAGATGATTCACATTGGGAACATGTATTTAAAGTTATGAAATTTTTGAAACCTTTCTATAAGTCAACAAAAATTAGTTCGGGTGTATATTACCCAACTAGTCATCTTGTACTTAAACAATTGATAGAAATTTCTATTCAATTTTCAAAATTTAGAAACGATCCATTTTTCTTTCAAATTATTTTGTCAATGGAAGAAAAATTTCGAAAATATTATGAAAACATGCCACTAATTTTTCCAGTGACTGCTGTAATGGATCATCGCCTAAAATTATTTGGAGTTCACACTGCTTTAGAATCACTTTCTGAAACATTAGCTTTTACCATAAATATTACAAATCGACAGTTAGAAATTTTCATCAATGAAATGTATAGCTACTATTTTATTAAATACGGTAACAATGAAAATATTTCTGTTTCTACAAACTCTAGTACAACTTCTAAAGGTAAATTTTTCTTCTCTTTGGTAGCTAAGAAAAAAACAACATGTTGTTAGTACTTCATCAACTACAGACACGAATACCACACCTAACAAATTAGAAAGATATTATCAATTTGATCATTATAGTTTAATACCTGAAGATGAGGTAGAAAATTTAGATATTTTAGAATGGTGGAAATTAAATGAGAGGTCATATCCAGTATTATCAAAAATGGCACGAGATCTACTAACAGTTCCAGTCTCAACAATGGCATCCGAGTCTGCTTTTAGTGCAGCTAACAGGGTATTGGACGAAAGAAGATCAAGACTTAAAGAAGATATTTTGAAAGTTCTCATATGCGTGAAAGATTGGCTATTCGCAGATAGAATGATGCAAGATAAAATGTCTGACGATATTGCTGACGATTTTAAAAATCTAGTTATTGCTGAAGATTGATTTGCAAATAATATATAATTTCAAATAATTAAATTATAGTTAGGTAGGTGCCAACCTAGTTGGGATGTACTTAAACTATAAATATGCAAATGATTGATAATTGTGTACGTGCCAACCTAGTTGGGATGTGCTTTAACTATAGTGATGCATTTAGTTGTTATTTATTTGTATTTTATTTAAATTTACAAAGTTAGAAATAATTCAATGAAAAATAAGATATAAATTCCATGTAAACATTTTTTGTTATAAATAACAAATGTGAATTTATCACTGTTATTTTTTTGTAGTAATTTCACACATTTTTTACTATAAATGTAAACAAGTTTTTGAATTACAATAAGTTCATTAAGTTGCTAATTTTTTTTTGTAATTTAAAAAAAATTAATTTTTTATTCATACGGGCCGAACCGGGTTGAACCGCGGCCCATATGGGTATGGGCCAATGGGTGGGCCAGGCTTTTGAAAAAATTTCATGGGCTGGGTTGACCCGGCCCGCAACCCGTAGTCGTGCGGGCTTTTTCGAATGTGGGCCGTTACCGGGCCTCATCGGTCGGCCCGCCTGACCCGGATTGACACCTCTAGATGATGTATACAAGACAACATTTAAAACTCATCATAGCTTATAAGAATTTAAAGTAATGCCATTTGGGTTGACAAATGCACCAGCTACATTTCAAGGGTTGATAAATGAGATCTTTATGGATCAATTAAGGATGTATGTTTTGGTATTTTTTGATGACATCTTGGTAAATAGTAGAGACATGACAAGTCATACAGAACATTTAGGGAGTGTATTGCAATTACTCAGACAACATCAGTTATATGCCAAATTTAGCAAATGCAGTTTTGGGCAAACTAAGGTAGAATACTTGGGGCACATAATTGATCAGTAGGGAGTTTCAGTAGATCCAAAAAATGTTGAAGAATCCTCCCAGGTTGCTTCTTCTTCGAGCTGATTAACCCACTGTACCAACCAGTTAACACCAGCTCTGTCTCCTTTTCTGAATATTGTGGCTTGGATGATCTTAAGTGGATATTTATCTTCATATTGAGTGCTTGTATCTGATGGCAATTCTGTTATACTTACAGCTTTACTCCCAATCTTTTTCTTGAGCAAGGATATATGAAAAGTATGATGAATTTTGGCACCCACTAGAAGTGTCAATCTGTAGGCAACCTCTCCAATTTTCTCTTCAACTTTGTAAGGGCCATAGTACTTTGGACTCAACTTCTGATTCTCTCTTCTCACCGTTGTTTGTTGCTGATATGGGTGAAGTTTTAAGTAAACCTAATATCCAATTAAGAATTGCCTCTTAGTTCTCTTCTTATCAGCATAGTGCTTCATTCTTGCACTTGCTTGAGTTAAACATTCTTTCAGTTGCTTATTCATCCTTTACCTCTCCTGTAATAATTCTTCAACAGCAGCTAGGTTAGTTTGCTGATAGGTCCCAATGCCAACTGAGGAGGAAGAATACCATAGAGGGCCTCAAAGGGAGTTTTCTGAATGGCCGTATAGTAGGTTGTGTTATACCACCATTCAGCCAAATGGATCCATTTAGCCCAAGTCTTAGGTTTGCTACGAGTCATACACCTTAGGTACATCTCGAGGCATTGATTCGGTCACTCAGTCTGTCCATCAGATTGAGGATGATAGGCTGTAGTCAACTGTAATTTGGTGCCCAACAGTTTAAACAACTCTTGCCAGAAGAAGCTAGTAAAAATCCTATCCTTGTCTGAAACCATGGACTGAGGAAGACCATGTAATCTGCTAATATTGTCCAAGAATAATTGGGCCACTTTTTTCGCTGTAAAATGGTGAGATAGTGTAATGAAGTGCCTATATTTTGTAAATTTATCTACAGCCACCATTATAACATCTTTTCCTTCGGATTTAGGTAGCCCTTCTACAAAGTCTAAAGAAATGTGACTCCAGGATTGTTGTGGGATTGGCAAAGGCTGAAGGAGACATGGGTGAGGAGTATGTTCTCCATTACATCTCTGACATACATCACACTGTAAAACCTCCTTCTTTATATCTCCTGTCATGCCCAACCAAAAGAAATTTTGTAAAGCCCTTTTGACACTTGCCTGCACTCTAGAGTGACCCCCATCTTAGGATGAATACATACATTGTATCACCTTTCTCCTAATGTCTCCTCCACTGCCAATATATAGTTTGCCCTGGTGCTTAAATATTCCATTGTAGTATTGGTAAGATGGATCAGCTTCTGGATCAATCACTAAGGATTGAATTTTTTCAGTTGCTAGACTGTCCCCTTCATAGCTATTGATTACTTCTTGTACCCATGTAGGTGTTACTTGGGTTATTGCATTGTATTCTCCTTCTTCTCTTCTAGACAGAGCATCTGCCACTACATTGTCTATTCCTTTTCTATATTGTATTTCATAATCCAACCCCATAAGTTTAGTGAGCTATTTCTACTGTAATGGGGTAGTGATCCTTTGTTACAGTAGGTATTTCAATGCCTGATGATCTGTTTTTATTACAAAGTGGTGCCCCTCTAAATAATGTCTCCACTTCATCACTGCAGTCACTAGAGCCAACAATTCCTTCTCATATATTGACATCCCTACGTTCCTTTGTCCCAATGACTTACTGATATAAGACAATGGTCTCCTATTCTGCATCAAAACAGCCCCTATTCCTCCATAGCAGGCATCAGTTTCTATGATTAAAGGCTGGCTGAAATCTGGTAGAGCAAGTACATGGGTGGTACTCATAGCCATCTTAAGGTTGCTAAAAGCTGTCTTAGCTGCTTCAGACCACAAGAAACTATCCTTCCTTAAAAGTTCAGTTAATGGTTTCGCCAAAGTTCTATATCCTTTCACAAATTTTCTGTAATAGCCAGTTAATCCCAAAAACCCTCTTAACTGCTTAAGGTTAGTTGGTGAAGGCCAGGACTGCAGAGCAGCAATATCCATCGTTTAAACCTTGGGGACAAGGTTTAGATAAGGAGGAGGGTTGTCATGAAGAAGAAAGAAGAAGATTGGAAGAGCAACCAACATGAAAGGAACTGGAATCTGATGGCTGGGAATGGAGAAGAATGAGAAGAAGGTCCAATCGGAATTAATTGAAATTCAAATTTGGGAAACGGCGTCGTTTGGCTTCAGCTTAATTAGTTTAATTAATTTCTGCACTTTTTAAAGTTGTAATAATTATAAAACATGATTTTAGCTTATTTTAGTTTAAATACGTGTATGTGGAGAGAGAAAGCATATTGGCTTTGATAACAAAATTTTGGTAGAATTCCTCTTCCACAATTTTCTCTGAATATCTCGCTCCATCTCCTTTCTTATTTGTTTTCTTCCATTTTTTTTTCGTGTAAGTCTTCTTCTCAGCTGGGATTACCAGCTTCTTTAATGAAAAGTTCAGTTATTTCATATATATTTTTAGCAGTTTGATGGTTATAATTTGAATTCCACTTCTGTTGGGTTCAAATCATAACAAGATTTCTCCTTCTCGATTGCGAGTCTCGGAGGGAGAGGGAGAGGAAGAGGGAGAGGGAGGAGAAATCCTCCATCCGTTGCGAAACCCCGATTTCGCCGAATAGAGGGATTTCTCCCGGTAGGAAACGTGGAGAAATTCCCTCTTTGCTTCCAGCTTCCGGTCCAGTGGGGTGGGGTGGGGGGGTGGGGTGGGGTGGGCTAAAATATTTTATTGGACCAGCCGGTTTCACCGATTGGCACATGCCCCGGGTTAGTTGTCTTGGGTTGAATTAATTTTTTATTTGATCAATTTTTATCGGGCCACCCCCCATCCCATAGACAAGCTATCTCGGATTAACCCACTAGCCATCCCATTTTGCCACCTCTATTCAATAGGAATGTGATTTGCAACAAACTATAAAGTTTGAAGATACTTAATGCTATAAAAATTAGTTAAGAGTAAATTAGTAATCAACTGCAAATGTTGAAGACTAAAAAACCAAATTACCCTTTTAATTATAGTTATATATATATATTAATTGATGTGCAAGTAAATGTCATGGACGTGATCTTATGTTGGGCGTGTAGAATATGGGACCCACATAAGTCACGCCCTCCAATAAATATTTTGTGCTCCTAATTAATTTAAGAAAATGCGCGTGCTATATGTATACTAACCAAAAAATAACTGTACTAGGTCTAGGGTCAACTACATACTCTCTTTTTTTAATTACTTTTTAATTACATTATTCCATCATTTTTATACAACATAAACTTACAATACTCTTTTCCAACATATAAATTTTTTGGGATTTCATCATTTTATTATATCCCATTTTGGACTATAAGTATGCTAAGATTGTTGTCAATTTATTATATTAGCTCTCCTCGTCTCCAACATTTTTTATTATCTTTATTAAGAAATTATAAAAAAAGATAGGCAATTAATAAGTCTAATCTTATAGGAAGGACTAAGGCAGTGAGGGAAAATAAAAATTATAATTCTTTTAATACTTTTTAAAGATTTTTTTTTTTGGGGGGGGGGGGTTAGTCGACGCTTTAAAACTTAAAATTATCTTTTATTTATTTATTTATTTAAAAAAATCATTCATTCATTTCATTTTTTTTTCTTACACTTTACAATTGAAACGATTTTATATAGAATGATAGATTTATCGGGTAGCATCCGCGAGTTTTATACACAATGATAGACAAGAAGGATATAGTCGCACAAAGTTGACATCAACTCAACTTGGTCTGAGTACTAGAAGAGATTTCTTCTATTTCTTCCTCCAATCGTGAATGTAACACATGACAAGTTCATGCGGTGAATTTTCTTAAATAATTGAACATGACACAACATCGAAAATTAATTAATTTTTGTACGCAGTACGCGTACAAAGAGTAGAGAAAATTTAGGAAAAAATAATTTATCTAAAACCAAGAAAGCTAACTACTGATAAAACTTGAAAACTTGATTTATTCATACGTTTGTAACATGTCACTTGTATGCATGGTTTTAGAAAATTAATGTATCTTTTTTGGTCATCTAAAAGATGTTGCCATATATTTAAGCACATTTGTATGCCCACGCTTAACCCGCTTGGAATTTTCATTTTTCCTATAAAATGTGGTCATATGTTGGAGAAATTATTTGCCCACACTTAGTCCCTCTTGAATTCTCACCTTCTCCACTCTTCTCTCTCTACTTATTCTCTCTCTACTTTTAAGTTTTAATTATCAAGATTCATAATTAATTGTCATTTATCACCATGGGTGAAGCTGTGGAGTTCTTTGATTGCAATGGATTCTCTAAAGTAAATCAAATAATTATTGAGGAAAATGGATGTGATGATTCTTGGTTTGAAGAAGAGATTGATGTTGATCTCAAATGGTCTTTTGCCTTGAATAAGTAAGCATCAAACTCAAATTTTTTGGTTCATTTTTGCTTTTTTTTTGAGGTTTCCTTTGTCCATCTTCTTTTCAAATGAGAGATTTTGTGCTCAAATATATAGCTCAAGTGCATGTTGAGGAGTTGACAATATAATAAATAAGATTTTAGTCGTCTTTTAGATATCGTCTAATACTATTTAAGTAGCATTAATTTGCATGGTGATTTCATCTTAAAGAAAATACAATTTTTCCCCCTTTGTTTAAACTAATTTATGGGTTTTTCCGATTCTATTTGAATCTTGAAATTTTAATGTGTTTGTCAAATCACTACTTTCCCTAATTACTTCATTATTTTTGAGAATATAATTAGTGCATGCATAGTGCTCCCATTTCCACATGAGTATTCTTTATCAAGAAAGGATAAGGACAAAACAACTTTTGGTAAAGCCCTAATACATAGATATGTAGTTCAATTTCTGTCGTGGAATATTCGGTAAGAAGATAGACAGTACTCGACATTATTAAATTTTGTCAATTATACTGTTCAATATAGTTTAATATATTCACACATAAAACTCGCCCACTTTAATGATTTTGGAATGACTATCTCTCTAGAGTGCTGCACAAAGGGACTAGTGAGTACCAGGATATTGCTCTTTTGGACACAAAAAGATTTGGGAAGGTAATATATATCTTATATTATTGTTCGACCCAAAAAATATTGTTTCTTTCAATACTTCCGATCTTATTATTTTTTTGTTGAGTTGTATCTATATATGCATGCGCACAAGGGGTGGACGAGACCAGACTATATTTCGGTCCCGGCTCATCAATTTTGTAGTCAATAGCATGCTGGGCTTGAAAAATCAATTTTTTTTTTTTTTTTTTTTTTTTTTAAAGTCGAAGTTCCCCTTCAAAAAGTCATGACTCTACCATGTGCAAGTAGTTGATTTGGTAAGAAAAGACTGTTATTTGATTATTAATTCATTCTATGCACGCCTATAGGTGTTGGTAATTGATGGGAAGATGCAAAGTGCAGAAGTTGATGAATTTATATATCATGAATGTTTGATTCATCCAGCTCTCTTATGTCACCCTAAGTGAGTCTTATCGGCTAATTTTTTTTTTTACCTTTTTTTTGCATACTCGTAATCTAATTATATATGTTTTCAACTAATTTGTAGCCCCAAAAGTGTGTTTATAATGGGAGGTGGTGAAGGATCTGCTGCAAGGGAAGCACTCAGACACAAATCGATAAATAAAGTTGTCATGTGTGATATCGATCAGGTACGTACATACTTGCATATAGAAAGAGATAATACATTTATGTAACACAAATCAATTACACTAAACTTTGTTAACACATAGAATGATGATGATTATCATCAATAATGATAAATAACATTATTCATACATACATACATATATATATATATTCACAAGTGGTATTCAAAATATTTTTTGCTAAGCACGCGTGCAATTTTATATGTAAAATTATGACCTACATGCTCCTCGATATCAATATATTGACATCATGAATTAATTAGATAAGATATAGTTGACTTTTTTTCCAATCCCATTTTGACCCCCACCATCGAGGCATTGTATGACAGACATGACCTTTTAAATGTGGATGTCTTTATATTTGACTATAGAGTTGTCATTGGTAAGGTAAGATAACAGAACACCTCACAATATTTTTTCGAGGATAAAAATGTTGTTTATTTATGGTCTAATCCACTAGTTTTTGTTAGCTTGATTTTTTAATGAAGCGAAAATTTTGTGAAATAATGACGATTATATTACTCAACGATCCAATAGGCTAGTGGCACGTGTTCATTGCACGTTGTTAGAGACTGTTAATTTCAATAGTCTCTAGGATATATAGTTTGTATAAAACCAGTAATATACAGACGTACCTTAAAGTCATAATAAAGTGTATGAGAATACAAATTATTTTTGTTTCCTCTTTTATCATAGTTTCGTGCTACTCGATGTAGGAGGTCGTTGATTTTTGCAGAAAGCATCTTACAGCAAACCACGAAGCTTTTTGTAACACCAAGCTCGATTTAGTGATTAACGATGCCAAGTAAGGATTAATTTGTCCCTCTAATAGCTGTTTTGTGTATAATATTTTGGCTTTTTATGTATGTATGTATGACTTGTTTTCTATAAAGGATCCTAGAGTATGTACGGAACATATTATAAAAGAAAAAGAAACTAAAATATTAATAGTTTATTATATTGTCCACTACTACGTAGCAAACATACTTGTTTTTCTGATCTTGTGTAACATTGAGCTAATTACTAGTTGTTATTTGTGAAGGGCTGAATTGGAGGAAAGGGAGGAAAAATTTGATATAATTGTGGGAGATTTAGCAGATCCAGTTGAAGGAGGGCCTTGCTATCAACTATATACAAAATCTTTCTATGAAAAAATTCTCAAGCCTAAGCTCAATAACAATGGAATCTTTGTTACTCAGGTTCGTTTATTAGTTTGCGTTGCATTATGTGGCCATTTCGTGTGAAAAACGAGTATTTGTGGCATGTTGTTTTGGTATGTCGGACTGGACATGACAACTTAATCTTGCCCAGTCAAATGTAGTCCAATCGTACTAAACATATTCTTTATGTTTTGTTTGCCTAGTATTCATTAAAACATTTTACTGTTTCTCGAGTCTATCATTTCTCCCTCGAATCAATTTTTCATTTTGCCTGCCAAAACAGAATGTGAAAACTCATATCTAGTTTGGTAAGATCATCTGCTTCAGCATTTGATTATTAAAGAAGAAAAAGAAGCTAAGTTTATGTCTATTTCCTGATTGTTTTATGGTTTGATAGGCTGGACCGGGAGGGGTGTTCAGCCACAAGGAGGTCTTCTCATCAATATACAACACAATAGTACAGGTTTTCAAATGTAAGTCTCTGATACAATTTCTTGTCTAAAGAAGACAAACATATTAATGACACATTAGTGAAAATGAGTTCTCGTTTATTAGTTTATGTGAGTCATTATGTCGATAAAATGATTTGATTCTGCAGATGTGCTGGCTTACACTGCTCATGTGCCATCTTTTGCTGATACATGGGGATGGGTTATGGTATGTATGTAAATTTAAGCAATTTTCGACTTATAAGTTATATTTATTGCGTAATTAACCTGCCTCGACTAATTCAGGCATCAGATCAACCATTCTGCATTGAGGCTGGGAAAATAGACAAGAAGATTGCAGAAAGAATTGATGGAGAATTGCTTTACTTAAATGGTGCCTCCTTCGTCTCGTCCACCATCTTGAATAAGACAGTTGCCAAGACGTAAGCCCTCAAATTCTGTTGTTATTAGTCATAATCAATATTCTAAAAAGCGTAAAGCGTGGTACAGACGTGGAGCCAAGTCTCTCTGCTCTGCAAAAAAGCTTTGCGACTTTTTAAAACAGTGATCTTGATAGCTTGTGATCCATGAGCGTGCATAAAACACTTGGAGAATGCACAACTGACGCTAGCATTTTTCATCATTATTTTTGTTACAAAAAGCTTGTTTTCTATTTTTGTAATCCTACAATGCTCGAGTCAATACAAACAGTCTTTTCTTTTTCTTTTTTCAAATTCTGCAGATTGAAGAATGAGAGTCATGTCTATACAGAGGACGACGCGAGGTTCATCCATGGCCAAGGGGTTGCATACCGCAGATGAGAGTATGCTGCAGCTCGGGGGAACTGATGAATGGAAGCAGAACATAAAACTATGAATAATTGTTCGAAGCTATTCTTATGCTGGTTTTAGGATTGTATCTACCTTAACCAAGTTAATGAAATGCTGGAAATTCACCATGCTTCTATCAACTTTATCTCAACCATCCCTTTTCCACAAGGAACATACCATACACTATTGCTATAATTGAATCCGTGGAAGAGATTGTTTCAATCTCGACTTTGGATCTTAGCACCCAAAAAGATCATCAGAAGGTGACGATGAAAGAGGCCCGTCATGGCAAGATGGACATTCATGATGAGAAAGTAAGCACCGTAACTATCACAATTCTAAAGGGCAAACAGAGGGCTTTAGCATCAAGAAGCTTGAGATAAGTGATTATATTATAGATAGATTCAACGACCGTTCCCCGAAAAGGGAGAGACCAGGAATTGTCCAGTTCCGTTCACTAAACACCTCACTGAGCACCTAAAAAATCTGCTTATTTGTTCAAGATAAAAAGGATAAAGTCGTGCAATAAGAGGTATTGAGGATAAACTTTATCATCGAGAGGAATTTCAATTTTGTCGTTGATCAGATCGAGTACTTGAATTTCAATGCGAACTGAAATTGTAAATCAAAGCTGAAACATTTCCACCAAACTTTTGTTAATCTAAACTAACCTATCAACTGAATTAAACCGATCAATTCTCTCAAATCCTCTCCATCAATCAATTTTTCAGACGAGAAAATCCTCTCTCTGCTCAGTAGCATCTGGTAACAAGAGTTTCACAAGACAATATTATTTTGTCCATCATATTGTCTAATCTTATCTAGTACTACATACCAAATATGTCCTAACTACATGCATAGGAAGACTTTGCATTTAGTAGACTCTCAACATGGATCAGAATTATATGTTTTTGAATTCAAATGCCTCAGGTCATTAGAGTTGCAGATACCATAACTACAAAAGCAATAACAAAATGAAGCAGAGAGAGTTGACAAGAAAATTTTCACAGGATTCTCGTATAAAATATGCTTAGCTTCTCTTGACTGGATCAAAGTTGGAAACTCCAATAACAGCCCCAACAATGACTCCAAGCACAACCCCACCAGACACAATGCTGAGCAAGAAGTTCTTAAGAGATGGGCTGAGACCATTTCCAGCCGCCTCCGCCACCTCTGGAATCACCATGGAAGCTGTCAATGCAGCTGCTGTTATTGCTGTGATAGCCTTCTCCTTAAAAGAGGCTTCAACTTTTACCTTGGATTGTGATTTTGAGTTAACAAACACAGCTTTCAACGGCTTCATCACTGGCGACAGTGGCTTGAAAAATGCATCGGAGGTTGGTGGCTGCAGCCTCTTCTGGCTGCTGCAAGTGGTGGTTAATGGCATAGCCATTGAACCTGAGGCCATTTTTGTCTTTTTTTGATATTTTTTGTTCTGTTTAGTTCAGTATTCAAACAGAAGTGGCTTGGATAGATAGACAAGTGGGAGAATAGAATGAGAGGTGGAAACTAGAGATTTTCTGCTTATATGTCATTTTGATGCTATCCTATGTGGCAATTTATTAACCCTGGTCTGGGCGATAAGGCTATCCACTAAGATTGATGCAATAGGAGGAGTTTTTAAGATTTGCTCAAAATGATATGGTCAATGCCCTATATCATGGGAGATCATGTTGATAGATACCCTTATCACTTGGCCATAAAATTTTTTACACTTACAAAATGAAAGAATGACAATTGAGACACAGTAGACACGTTAGATTGAACAGTACTGAATGATACAACTGACAATTATTTCACATGCCTCTTCTCTAGTCCTGTCAAAGTCCACAAGTTAGAACTCTCTAATGCTAAAGTTAGAACCCTCAGTGTGAAGTACATAAAAATTCAGATTATTGTCAAATAATTTTTTAGTTCACCTTCAAAGAGAAAATGGAAGAAGAGAAGTCGGAGGCATAACTTTTACTTCAACCAAACACAAAATTATAACAGTAAATTTGGCACCCAACTTACATAGTTGCGTGTGCATCTCAAGTTAAAACTAAAACTAAAAATACATGAAGATTAATCAATTTATGTCCAACACGAGATATTTACACACCTGACAACACTGTAATATCTATTTATATGTTTCCAAGTTAATTAGTAGGAATTTCGAGTGTATTTCTTGGCCAACCAGTTCAGCATTGCTTAAGACAGATATCGATATTCTTGTCATAGCCTGGTACTTCTGAAATCCGAACACAGGCAAACCGTTAATGTCAATCGGAAGCTATAATGTTCGTAATTATAAAAAAAAAAAGCTTTGTAAATTGCTGAGTATAGTTGAATCATTTCAGAGTAAATGAAAGAGCACTTACTCGGCAATGCAAGAGACAAGATTTCAAACTAGAAGATAAAATCATCTGGTGGTCCATGCCTTCATGGTTCCCGACTAAACAAGATGAACTTGTTGGGGAAGGAGATCGTATCCGATATTCAGCTCTTCAAAAAATTTCTTCATCTCGAGAACCAGCTCGGTTCTTAGTCGGTTCTTCTCACTGAAGTCTTGAAAGTTCATTGTGTGATTGAAAAAGAGAGCCATCTTAATCTTGTTCACATTTTCAATCTCCTTCACAACTACATTGTGATTAGGATGCCACTGCTGGGAATTTTTCTCTAAATACCTGACAATTTAAAATGCAATAAGGGGACAAACTAGAAAACACAAGAATCAAACCAGCCAGGCCCGTCTAGTTTTCAAAACCTTGCATGTTCAAGGTAAAGTTCAGATCATTAACTTTTTCAATTTGAGAAATTGAGAGCTTTTTCTTACTTGTTTGGAAATTAAAATGCTTTTCTTTCACTGATAGACAGCATCCCAGAGAACAAAAGAGCTTAGTTGAAGAATGCACAAATAATGAGATCATCTCGTTAAATTGCCCAAAATATCAAGAAATTTGAAGGACATGTGACAAACTAAGATTTGAAATTAAACAATTTTGGCCATATTTGAGGCTGATATTAATTCATGCCAATGCGAGAATACCTGCCCAGATACAGAAGCATTCGTCTAACTCATTTGTGCTTGAAAAAATCTTATGCGAATCTTTTCATGATGAATCATCAATAATATTATTCGTGTAGCAGCTCGAATTAGGACAACAATGATATTAACTTTAGCATTTCATTTTTTCCAAAGAGAAGTATGGGAAAACTACTGCTTCTTTGTACTAATAATATCGAGGAACATAAAGGAAAACACAAACTTACTTCTTTATGTTTTCTTTCAAAGCACCTATTTTTTCCACTGGTGTCTTGAAATCAATGGAGAACTCGAGTGAATCACCCATATCTGGGCTTCTATAGAAATTGCTTATGGGTTTGGTAGCCAAAACAGAATTTGGATAGTATATTTTCTCGTTATCAGATTTCAGGAAGACCGTGGTCAAGATATTCATCTCTTCAACAATCATCTGTAAGATAAACAATATTAACAAATGGGATTTGATAAACACACAACATAATGCAACTTGGGCAAATTTTACCTGAACACCATCGATTACACAACGATCACCAACATCAAAAGGATGCATCACAAATACAAATATAAGAGCTTCAAATATAGTCTTGCAAGTATTTCCAAACATAAATGCCACCACAACAAGCTGGGACGACAGAAAGATGAGCACTTTAGTTGTAGCTATACCCGTCAAGAGAAGCCACAATATGATTAAGATAACAATCAGGATCCCAGAGACTAGTTTGTTCAACTCTTCAACAGCTGTTTTAGCATCGTTCAAAGCATGTGCTAGTGCTTTGCGAGCTTTGTATACTTTCACCTGTGCAAGTAACACAATAAGAATGTTGAGAAAAGAACCTTCCTTGACCAATCAAAGTATAGATTGTAGCTTCTTTTTCTTTTCTTGTACAGTCGAAGACTGTGCGAATTGCGATACAACTTAGCAAACTAGCTATCGATTTTTTTCTCCTTTTTCAATGTGATAAAGTGGTAATTGTTCCATGTATTGAACCTTCAACTTGTGAAGTGCTTAACTATAGAAATCAGAATCCATCATATAAATGAGGAAACTGTTTTCTTCTCATACAAATGAACATTTTAATTAGGGAATGACGCTGATAAAAGCAACAAACTGCATTCAGCACATCAGATCAGTTTATAATGTTTGTAAGATTCCTTCATTTGTTAAGCACTAGTCTTCAAAGTTTATGCAGCACACGAACACCGATAAAAAGAAAACATAAGGTTCTCTTTTACCAAGAATGTCCCAAAAAAAAGTAAGGTCAGTTCTCTCAAAGCAAGTGAGATATCAAGTTTTGAATTTAGTTCTAGTTATTGAAGAGCTGATTGTATAAAACTTCTGAAAGCATTTTCAGAACTATTTTGACTTAAGAAGCAAATTACAATTCAAGCAAAGAAATTTGAGGTCGGTCCATAGTTCATATTAACAAGAGTGGGAAAAGATCTCACATACCACCCAGTCTGTCAAAGTTTTCATGTCAATTTGCCCGGTGTTTGCCACGTCAATCATTGGGAACACAAGATCCACCTCCTCTTTAATCATGAATCTCC
This sequence comes from Forsythia suspensa, assembly GCA_023638005.1. NCBI lineage: Eukaryota > Viridiplantae > Streptophyta > Magnoliopsida > Lamiales > Oleaceae > Forsythia > Forsythia suspensa. The sequence continues at coordinate 26,816,725 of CM042674.1, read as the reverse complement.
ATAGGTCCATTTCATCAATGTACCTATCCACACAAGCAAATTGTTGTGTAATGGTGAAAATTGCATCGGCGTGATTAGATAAACATGAATGCATGAAAAAGTTTCAAAGCTGGATTTGCGCACTTGCAACCAGGTTGAGCTACATTCCTAAAAATGTGATATGCGGCAGCAATTGCCTCCTCCTCATTCGTGATCTCCGTATCAGCCTGTTCATTGCCTCCGTAAACACTTTCATCAATTGCACTGGACAGAGTGGTCAAACCCGAATTAGATATCACATCGACCAGCATCTTCATTGTCCAAGCAGAGACTTTTTCTTGCTTCATCTGATGGAGTTTATTGATATCAATCACCTCTTTCTCCTTTTTCTTGCCTTCCTTTTTCTTCTTCTGTGTATTCAAACTCAATTGACTTGCATTACTGCCTGATCTCCCCAACATCTGAGCTGACTCCATAACTGGTGGCCCGGATAGCGTCAGCAGAATATACTGATGGAAGATTGCATCTTGAATCCGGTCAAAGAATGTGTTGACATGGAAGGATGATGCCAAAATCTTCAGCAACAACGTCTTCAAGAGCCACAAGAATGCACCAACAAGCAATGAAGCAATAGTCCAACTAATGAAATGCAAAATACGGGTGACGGAATGTGATCCGTCGACTCCTTCGTGGAATAGTAAAACCCAAGTAGCGAGAACCAAACTCAACCAAATGCAGATCTGGACACTCTTTTTCAAACCATAGACAAAATACAACACCTTCTTCTTCAACAAATAGTTGAGCTCAATCAACAGTACAATAAAACGAATCAACCATTTAGTAACCAACATGCCACTAAATGTCACCAGAACAAGCACACACCACTTCCAAATCCTCAAACCCCCAACCCTCCAAGGGCGCACCTTGTCCACAGTCAAGCTAGCAATCAAGAACCCGAGAATGCACACAAACAGTAACCATTGTATCAAAACTTTCTTTTTCACTCTCCTATACTTCAACTTTCTCCTACTGTTCACCTTCTTATATATTTCTTCATCCTCATCCACTATAACACCCCCAGAAGATGACATCAACGGCGTCTTTGGAGTTAGCGATACTGTCCTAATAACCTCTTCCGGTGTATTAATAGTTGTAGTAGTATTGTCAACTTTACTATTAGGTGAAGCTCGACTAGATATTACATGTTCTTGCATCGAATATCCATTTTCTTCAAACATGATAGTTTCAATAGGAACGGATGGTTCACCAAATCTTGATTTGGGCTTCGAATAAACTGATCTTGAAAACGATTTTCGCTGAGTGAGTCTCTCATTCATGGGGGTTTTAGGAGGCTTATTGGGGTTTTGACTGAACCCCACAATTTCCGGCAAAGGGAAACTCACTGGGGCATGCTTTTGAGTAGTACAAGCTGAATCATTCGATGTTGTACGAAGTGAATCAACTGAGATTTTTGATTTTTGATCCTTTGGCGAATCTGAGAGTGGGAATTTTGAATCTTTATCCTCTCCAGAGATGTTAACAATTACATCACTTGGTGTTTTCTTGTTCTCCGTCATGCTAATTTCCATTACAAACCTGACAAATCAAACACAAATCAATGCATAATTATTATGTCGTTATCATTCATCAGCAGTAAAGTCTGAAAGTCTCAATAAAAATTTCAAAATTTCCGGAAAGTAAGCAACTACTTTCCAAAATGTAATAATCGTGAAAGAATAAAAAGAATAAAAAATAGAACTTTTTGGCTGAAGGCTGAAGCACTGGCTCAGATTTAGTCATTTAGAAGTAAAAGAAAAATTATAAAAACTTTTCGCGCCAAAAGTAAATAATATTTCTTGGGGCCTGGCTTATAACCGGAAAAGTGCCGCCGGTGGCTGAAAATCTGAGAAACGAGGGGGAAATGGAGAGAGATTTTAGAGGCACTTATTTATTCTAATAGGTACATCCGAGAGCAATAATAACACTCAAGTAGGAAAAAAAAAAGGGCACGAGAGCTACCTCGCTGCTGTAGAAGAAGAGGTAGTGCGTGAAGAATTTATGTCGCTCCTTTTTCTCTTGCACAAGGCTCGCCTTAATATCCTCTAAAAGGGCTTCATAAACAAGAAATCACGTCTTAAACAAGATTCGGGGACCAAGATTTTTTCCTCTTTGTCTGCGTGTTAATGTGCGTGAAAGAGAAGAAAAAATGGGGCGGTGGGGGAAAAGGGCGGAGCCTGGCAGGCGCATTGTTTGAGGAGAAAAAAAGCTGCAACAACAGAGACAAGTATTTCAACATAGCTCGTGCTGTATGTACTTCAGTACTTGTATAAAGAAATTATATTTTAATGAAAGATATATCAAAATTAATTCTCTTGAAATATATAATGGAAAAAAATCTAAATTTTATTTTCTTGAAATATTAAAAGTTATAATGATTTTTACACATTTTGTTAATTAAGAAAAATTTGATTATTTTAGTCGTTTGAAAATTTTAAAATAATAGTTGAAAAAAAATATTTTGATCTAAAGAATTACATCCGAACAAGTCACCGGGCTTTGTATTATTTAGATCGTTTTAATGCCCACGTTGTTTTCATATGTGAACAATATGGACATTGATGGAGCTATAAAAATATAATTTCTGGAAATAATTTCTTGTTCAATTTATTTATATTTGAAAAGTTTAAAATGATGTCTGGAAAAAATTATTTTGACCCAAAAATAACAATTTAACAAGTTTATGTATTTTAGTCACAAATTTTATTGCCCATGTTGTTTTCTTATGTGAACAATACAGACATTGATGGAGCTAGTCAACATGTAATTGTGCAACAATATGGTCTTTTAATATATACTCATTAGTGTTAAAATTGCACTTCAATTGTATGACGTCGGTGTTAAAAGTGCAAGTTGGCATTATTGTCCAACCAACATAGTAAAAATTGTTAAATCTTGTGATGAATACATTATTGGTGATTAATTGAAGCGAAATTGGAATTTTATGAATTTAACACGCAAGAATTCGAGTGACTAAAATGAAATATTTCTCAAAGTTGGGTGACCTCTAGTGATTTTTACCCTTTATCTCTGTTTCACCGCTGGCAATGGCGGATGTCAAGTCATGACCACCGCCACAGCCACAGCCACAGCCGCCGCCGCCTCACACAACCGCCTAGCACAGCCTCTCTCACTCATCGCCAGTATAACCTCTCTCCTCCAATCCTTGAACCTCCAACACCCCAACACCCACCAAAACCCAGACCCTTCACTTCTCGACCACTTCTCCCCATACTTAACCCCAACCTTAGTCATTCAAACCATCAAAAGCCAAACAAGCCCTTACCGTTCCCTTTTCTTCTTCAACTGGGCCTCGTGCCCGAGCTCGAACCCAAACAACTATACCCACAATCATTTTTCCTACATTGCCATTACTGATAAACTCATTTCACACAAATTATTTTCCTTAGCAGCGGATTTACTGAAATCCCATGACAGATTTTCTGATTTTATGGTGGGCAAGTTTATCAAAGCCCATGGTGATTTAGGCCATTTGAAGTGGGCTGTTAAGCTTTTACATCAAGTGAAGGAGAGGGAATTTGGGTGTTGTTTGTTTTCCTATAATGCCCTTTTGGGTGTTCTTGTTAAGGCCAATAAGGTTGATTTAGCTTGGGGGTATTTTGGACAGATTGTTAAGGAGGGTGTTCTAAAACCTGATGTTTCTACTTACACAATAATGATTAAGGGGTCTTGTAAACTGGGCATGCTTGATGATGCCTCGAAACTGTTTGATGAAATGCCTTTTGAAAGGAATTTGGTGACTTATAATACTATCATTGATGGGTTTTGCAAGAAAGGTTATGTGGAAAATGCGCGAAAAATTGTCTATGAGATGGTTCAAAACGAGACTTGTTTGCCTGATGTGGTTACCTATACTACTTTGATTGATGGGTATTGCAAGAAAGGGGAGTTGGAAAATGCTATGAAGTGTTTTGAAGAAATGGTGAAGAGGGGGAATTGTGCACCTAATTTGTTGACATACAATGTCTTGATCAATGGGTTGTGCTTGAAAGGAAATCTTGACGAGGCGAGGAGAATGATGATTAGGATGAGGTTGGGCGGAGTGAGGGATAATGTTGTGACTCGTACGAGTTTGTTGAGGGGCTATTGCATTGCAGGGAGATCAAATGAGGCTATTCAATATTTTAAAGAAATGGTTAGTCTTGGTATGAGTCTTGATGGAAAGTCATATGCTATTGTTGTGAATGAGTACTGCAAGTTGGGAAGGCCAGATGAAGGGATTGCGCTACTAAGAGAAATGAGGGCTAGAGACATTAATATGAGTGTGGCGAGTTTTAATGCTGTCTTGAGGAGTCTTGTCCAGCTACAAGAACTTGATAAGGCTATTCTCCTTTTGAAGCATATGCCCCGAATGGGTTGCTTTCCAAACTTTTTATCTTATAATGTGGTGATAATCGGCCTTGTGAGTGCTAAACGAAGGATGCAAGAAGTTGAGATGCTTGTTAATGATATGCTTCTGGATGGCCATGGCCTTGATACTACATTGTACAGTTTCTTGGTTAAAGCATGTTGCGAACATGGAGATATAAGTAAGGCAATATGGCTTTTTAAGGAGATGATTGATGACAAATATGTGATCAATCTTGAGTGCTTTGCAGTTTTTTGTGAGGAATTGTTTGCAAGGGGGAGGGCATCCGAGGTGGATAATCTTTTCGAGCAGTTGAGAAACGTTCTCCCTGTGAGTGATGTGGAATGTTATCGAAGGATTTTAAAAGATTTATTGTGTAGTCACGAGGATCATTGATGTATTTCACAGAGATTGATCCTAACAGATACAGATACTATTTGTCCAGTCGATAAAAGATGCAAATTTCAGTACGTAAGAAGATGGAACTAGGAAGGTGTGTGCATATACAAGGATCCTTAACAAAAGATGCACAGGAATTTTTCCTAGAAATCTTCGATGGAAATCTGATAGAATCGCAGGTTTCTATCAGCAAATCCAGTTCTTGGAGAGGGGGTTTCCTCTGCAAGAAGCCTGCTGGCCACCACCTCGACAAGCATTTAACAGTAATATCTGGATCATATTGGAATAGTATACCTGTCTGTACTTTGGAACAATGAAAGGTATAATATACTTGCAAAAATAAACTCTTGTGCTTTTCATTGTTGAATTGAAGATTCAATAGCTTCCATGCCATGCCAATGGTCTATCTCTGGATGCTGAAATGTTTTTGGAACATTCATACAATTGAGAAATTGACGAGGAAAAAATTAAGGGAAGTGCCACTTAGATGAATAGATCATGTTATGAGTCTGACTTAAAGAGACCCCCCCATTCATGAAAGTGACACAATTTCAGAAGAACAAGAGAGAAGAGAGAGGCTATCGTCCTTTCGAGGCTGGTGCCCCTCAATGCTGGATACACGAGTTCCCGTCTCAGAGAATTTAGTTTGTTTACTGTCTAGGGAAAGATAAATTATTGGCCGACCTTTCTTCAAGCCTTACCTATTTTAACTTTTTTTTTTTTTAGTGAATTGTATACTTCTTGCTTAAAGCTTTTGAATTATTCATTAAAGATGATTGTTCTAGAAATTTTACATGATCATCTGATTAAATGATCAAGCCTTTTTTTTGTTGGTTTTATTGATATTTTGGTCTTCCAGGGATGGGAGTATCCCCAGAAAGGGGTCTTTCTTTCTTGTTGTGAAGTCGTTTAGATTGAAAAGCAAGTCAATGATGTCATAAGACGAACAGAGCTGTTGATGCAAGAGAATTTCACTGCATTTAGTGGAGGAAGGGATCATATACAATATAGTTTTCATGACTTATCTACTTATTAGCAGCCGAAGTCTAGGTGGCTAATTAAGGAAAAACTAAAGCATGTGCATCGAAAAGATTAGAACGTGTTTAGTAAGCCTCGGTTTGGAGGACAACACTTTTCTTTTCCAACTTGAGATTTACGAGCATGATATTTAAACCGTACTTTGTCGTTAATAACAAGCCATTCCTGCAATCGTTAGAGCAACTTTTAATTAAAAATAACTTTAATTATGAACACTTGACACCACCAATGACCTTCTAATTAAGTTTTGTTATCTTTCTAATGAGGTGATTTCCATTTGTCAGTTTTCCAGGTTTTTGATACTGTAAAGAACAAATGAAGAAAACACTGCAAAAGTGACTATGCAAAATGATTTGAAGCTGTAAATACATTCCACTGGCACAAAACAATCAGAGATAGGATGGATTTTTGTATTTTTAAAATGTTACTCCAGATAGTACATAAGAGCATAAGTCGAAACATTCAGGGACTACAAAGATAGTTATTAAATCGTTAACATCATCCTCATGTTGTGTTGATTCCATCCAAGTAGTCTCTTAATAGCATGTCGGGTAAGATAGATTAAATTGTAGTAGACATTATTAAAAATGAAGAAGAAGTTGTCTAGTTTTGTCCTAGTAAGAGTACTTAACATAATCTTAACTACATTCCTCGTACTGGTTAGCAAACTTTCTAAGATACTTTTGGCGGGGTCCCATTTGGTAAAGTTCTTTCTACTTTCAATAGTTACAACTACTATTAGCATTAAATTTGTCATTCTATTCAAAAACTATCTAATTAGTGTTGAAATATCATTTTTTACGAATAAATTAAATATCTTATAAATTATGGATTCTTTCATATAATGTTTTGTGAGATAATTTGATGATTTTGTGATTTCTCCCAAGTTTTTGTGGTGAGAGATGCAAAAGGCTAAAGGAAATGATAAAAATAAAAGGAAAGTGTTTGATCAATTATAAAAAAAAAAAATCAAAAAGGTAAAATCAAAATTATAAATTTGTGGGGGCCATGGCATGGCTATGCCAAATCCGCCCATGCTTCCATCCCATTTGGTAAAGTTCTTTACTTTCAAAGTTACAACTACTTTAGCATTATTTGCCATTTACATCAGACAATTTCTAGCAAATTTTGGAATATTGAATGTTAATCTAATGCATTGTGGCTTATGCTGACAAGCAAAGCAAATTTCTATATTTGCCAAAGACAATTTCTAGCAAATTTTGGAATATAACCGAATTTGTTGATAGGATGTTTGTTGACGGGAAATTTATCGATCGCCCATGTTAAAAAAAAAAAAGATAAAATCTTGTTTATTGTACTATGTATCAAACATAAAAAATAAGTCAAAATCCTATTAATCAAACTTTCTAGTCTAGTACTACGTATCAAGCATGCATTTAGTATCTTGCGTTTGTTAAGAATCTCGCACTCAGGTAAGGATTGCATGAGAACCTTTCTTCTGTGTGAGAATTCCGATTACGTCATTCGTCAAGTTAAATCAGATCGTAACCAAGAAATTCTCAGTTATTTTGCCTATTCTCTGTCCTTTATCTTTATTTGCATTTGTGCCTACTCACCAAACATCAGACAGTTTAGGAGGAAACAGACCTTAGTTGTTATAAATTTTATAGTACTATGTTTCTTGCAGCCTTTCGCATCCTATCCTTGGCTTGAAATCTTGCTTTGGCGGGCTCGCACTCCCTGTTGATTGTAACGAAGCCATACCAATTTATGTTAATGCAAACCAATACCATGCCATCCTTAGACATCGCCAAACCCGAGCAAAGCTTGAGACTTACAATAAGCTGGTCAAATCATGAAAGGTTGTGTTTGGTTTAGAATACTAGACTTAATACGATAGTATTATATACAAGATTTTAATTTTTTTTTTACTTCGACGTCGTCCAGTAGTACTTTATGATCCACACTATCAATCAAACTGTTACTGTATTGCTCTACATACGGAAAGATTCTGATCGTACTAATCTTCCATCTTTCAATGATGTAGCCATATCTTCATGAGTCCCAGCATGTTCAAAGTTCAAACCTTCATGTAAAAGCCTCGGGAAACACCTTCATCCTCGACCTACAGTAAAAGCCTCTCTCTACAACAATAAGTAGAGATGTATCCAAACTTGATATTAAGGCCTCGGAAAGCAGCAGTTTGGGGAGTTTGATTCCTTTGAACACCGAAATCACGAGCATCTTCAACAGTGACATTTTTTAGCAGCTGGAGTTTAGAGCATCGGATCTCCTTTTCACACAGGTGACAAGGCATGTCGTGAAGCAATAGTGTGTAATGGCACCCAAAGACTCTATTGTCCATTGAAAGAGGATAACGGATCAGCAGATTGACTTGATCGTGCACCTGATGATGGAGGACAGGCAGTTCATCCTTGGCTATGTTTTTATTGCTTTTGTAGAACTGAATTTACTACAAGAAATTGATATTAGGGTTGTTGAACATATTTGTGTCAAATTCTTGCATTGTTCCTTCTGATTCTATTGGCTTATGTAAACTGTGTTAATACTTTTGATTGAGCTAAGAGTTTTTTTCTTTGTTTTAAGACAGATTTGCTTCACGTTGATGCTCAATGTCTACTGGCAATCGTCTCCACTGTACAACAATCACTTTTCATGATTACAGTGCTAGATATTTTTCATAATTTATTTATTTGTTGTTTTTTGCAAATGATTTGCCGCTTCGAAACGGGAATCGACCTATCCGGTCAGGTTGCAGGGATCCCAATCGACACTTCCTCCTTATTTATTGTGGTTGTTGCTTCGCAGAATAATAATAATCAATTTATTCTTCTTTCATTTTTCTTGGCATCATCAGTTTTCTTTTGAGTGTTTTCTTGGTTTGATCAAAACGTCACATTTTTGAATCAAACACCTCCATTCTATCCTGAAAAGAAATTTTCATTACAATCCATTATTGAATTTGTTGGAGAAGGGAGAAACATTTAATGTTTTTTCGGGCATTGGAGTTTATATTCAGATTTAATTTCCCTATATTTTTCTAACATACGGCACTACAAATTACAAAAAGATCGTACTCCTTTGTTTTTATGAAAAATGGACTAAAAGTGTAAATTCATGGACAAGAACAATTGAATGAAATTTGCACTACTTTGGTTGAACCCTTTTGTCTAAAAGCTACGTTCATTTTCCAGCTTAAAGCACCTTCAGTGTGCTTGCGCGGTACAAGATTACTACATGGAACATGATCAAAACTAAAGAAAGAATTAACAAGCATTCTACATTTTTACACATTTACATTGGTATGCAATTTGGCAAGCCCACATGGCCAAACAGTGGCTGAAAATACAGAAAACATTTTCCTCCTTTCTATTCTTCCTCTGCTCAATGCACATTAAACTCATCGAGCAAAAGTCTCTTCATTTTTAGTTGATAGCCGCTTGAGAAACTCATACGTGGTGATCATGGTCGTTGCAGACATTGACATTGAAGCCCACCTCGGACCTAAACCTCTGTAACAAGCACCTACTCCGCCTTCCTTAACCAAGTTCCTCGCTGTCTGTAAAATTGTTGGCACTCGACCACGCCCACTTCCTTCTACATCCAAAACCTGCAACCTCGTCTTGATCGTGTCGAAAGGCATTGTAACTAAAGCCGACAGCCCACTAGCGAATGCAGCACTCAGCCCCTGAACTCCCACCATTGCCTTCCCATCCGGCCTATAACCACTCTCATCCTTCTTGCAGCAATAACAACCCATGCAACCCCAAATCAATCTATGCACGATAGAGTAGGAAGCCCACCACACAGCGTTGGAAGGTGCATAAGTCAATATTGATATCCCGAATCCCCTATACAATCCCCTCACTCCGTCAGCATACATAATCTTTCTAACCGCATCAATCCCACCATTGTACGTTTTCAAGCCAACTGAACAACCACTGGCATTACAACCACCTTTACCCCCTTGAACCATCAGTCTCTGGCTCACAACATCGATAGGTGTCCAAACCAATTGCGCAGCCATCGCTGAACTTAGGCCTGCAGCAGCATTAGCAATAACAGAAGCAGAGGCCTCAGATAATCCCAACTGACCAGTAGCAACATTGCCTACATTACTCTTTGTCACTTCAAGTGCCCCCATGTAAAGGGCGCGTGCAGGAATCGTTCCCATAAGGGAAATCCCAAATCCCCTGTAAAATCCTCTGAATCCCTCGAATTTCAAAATGGAACTCACCATTTTTAGAGAGGAAATCTCATTCAACATCACTTGCTGACGCGTTTTCAACACCACAATCGGATAAAGCGTGCCTGAAACGCCTGAAAATAGCGCTGCCCCAAGGAAGAAAAACTTGGATTTATCCAACATCTCCCAATCTATATCAGCCGGAAGATGAATTTTCGAAGGTGAATCTTCCTCAGCCGCACCTAAACTCATTTTTGCCACTTTCAATTCTCCACAACAGAAACCCTCAAACCAAACTAAAGCAGCTCAAAAATCCAATCCAATCCCGCCAACTAACTATCTTCAGCATCTATTATCAAAAAAGCCTAAAATGCATACATATACGTAGATATATACATCAATATATGTATTTTCCAAAAGAAATTATACAAAAAAAAAAACGGAAACTCTAAGAGAATAAACTAAACCAAACCCCTGTCCTAATTTTCCAAGTCTTCAAAGGGTTGAGCTCAAAATTCTAAAAAGATAACAAAATTGTTCATACGGGTATATATATAAATATTCGAGAGTGAGAATAAGTGGATTAATATTTTTGGCGTTTTCGCAAACAGATTAAAGAGCGAAAATGGGTCCGCACAAAAAGATCCAGCATTTCCTCACTAGAAATTCCAAGCTGATCATTTTGAAACAAGAAATGATTCAGATAATGAAATCCGATAACTGGGTATTTTCATATTCATATATATAAGTACAGGACATTTCTTAAAATAGCTGAAAGTGAAAAACGGGGTATGGCGCACACAATTCTGTGTGTGAAGAGGGTATGGATTTGGAATTTGAGGGTTTTGTGGATCAGAGGGATATGGACACATGTCGATTATTATATTGGGAAACTTTATTGGGATTAATGTGGATTAGGGTTTAGAAATTGGGCGGCTACAGAGGGCTGACTGGCTCTGAGCATCTGAATGGCCAGGGGATTAGTGGGGATGGTGTGCCCTTTAATTGATTGATTGATAGATAAAAACTGTGGGTGATAACAGACATCAGACCAATGGGCTATCATTTTCTTTCTGGGCATAAGTAGCCAATTGTTTCCTTCTGTCACTCTATTAGGCCATGTTTGGTATACTCTAGAAGTTGCACGACCTGATTTTGAGACTATTCCGTGCTTAGATCGGACTAGTCCGGATCGGGGATTCGTTCTAGCCATGTAATTCTTGAGTGGGATAAGTGCTGAATGGTCAGGTGATTTGATCAATTTTTCAAAATGTTGTTGACCTATTTTGGCCTATAAATTATCAAATATAATTTTATATACTCTTTCCCGCTTATAACTATTTTAAACGATTTTAAATTATTATGTCTGTGAAAAAGAGAAGATTTTAAGATTAAAATCTAACTCATTTTAATGTTAGAATCCAACATATTTCATCTGTGTAAGAAATCTCATTTGAAAGTAGAAATACATCCGTCTCTATCTTCTTCTTTTAACTTATGATAGAAATTGTGGATTTTGTATTTTTGTAGTATAAATCATGAACATATGTATAAATCTGAGTATGAATTGTGATTTTGTACTTTAAATTTCTGTAAATATGAATTCATATGAAGTAAGTTAATTGAAAATTCAGTTAAAATGTATAAATCATCGTTAACAAACTCACGGTTTGTTAAATTTTTTGACTTGTTAAGGCTAAGATTGACCTTAACAGACCCACATGCCTGTTAACAAGTTTGATAGTCTGTTAATTTAGCCTTAATAGACCACATGCCTTTTAACAGGCATGCGGTTTGTAATGGTCTATTAACAGACTATCTGTTAACAGTGCTTATTAAATAAATGTATTTAAAAAAAAATTTAAGTAAAAGAGATCCTTTAAACTTATTTGATATAAGTTGAGTATTTTTGCGATTTGAGTGTTTTGACACGACTTTTTAGTCAAAGTGACCAGTTTTGATGACATGTTTGGCATGCTTTAGAGGTGGGCGTGTCAAGTTGGGATGACTTGATTTTTAAAGTGTCTTGTACTTAAATCGGACAAAATCTAGATTGGACTTTCTTTTGAGTTGAGCAAGGTCTATACTGGGCTGTTGCACTATTAAGTGGTCAAACGCATTCTGAATCTCTAGTTATGTTAAGCGCGAGAATTAGAGTGTGTTTTATTTTGATTAAAATCTTTTAGAAAAATTTATAAAAGTTGATGAAATGTGTTGTTGAAAAGTTGTAAAAAGTTGTGGGTCCATGAAATGAATAGTTAAAATTAATTGTTGACTTTGACTTCAACTTTTTAGCAAAATTTTAATTGAAAACAAATGAAGCCTTAATGATTAAAAAAATGTTAATACTTAGTCCATTATATTGTACATTATTATTTCATATTATGTATTAATCATGTTTTTTATATATTTAGTTTAGTATGAGAACATGTAGAGGTCCTAAATTTAGGCATTGTTTGATTTTGCTTAAAAATTTATTGAAAAGTTGAAGTTAAAATTAACAATTAATTTTAAATGCAGATTTTATGAGACTCACAACTTTTTAACTATATATTTTATCAAAATTTACAAATATTTGAATTTTAGTAAAATCAAACGGACACTTAAATTGATAGTGATGTTTTAGTTTATTGTTTATAAACTTTTTGTTTTAAAATCTTGGACAAGAATTTATTTATTTTATTTATTGTTGTTTATTAAATTATTTAAGGATTCCTTTTTGCATGTAAATGAAAGGGAGAGACCACCATCAGCACTATTATTATTAGTTGATTACTACCAATGTGTCCATTTCTAATTATAAGTTAAAAGACAAAAAAAAGTAGGGCTAAAGAATCCTATACATGTTATCAAGAGAAAGAAAAAGGACTGCATACCCCAAAAAGAATTCTCAAGTTTACGGTGCATTATTCTTAAAATGAAAATGTAGGGTCCATTTCCTTTTAGATGTAACAAAAATGAATTTGGCATTAAAATTAATTAAAAGCGTGTTTGATGCGATGAAGATAATAAAATTAGATATGATTTAATACAAAGTCATTTAAAATTTGATAGTTACTATGTTCAATAATATACTACACATTTATTACTTTATGACTAGAAAAAATGATCATAAGATCTAAATGTTAGCGACCACTAGTTCATTAATTAGCACAAAAGAGTTATAGTTTAAACAAACATCTACATTACTTTTAGCGAGAAAGACTAGATATATAAGATTTGTTTGATTTTAATTAAAATTTTGTTAAAAAGGTATCTACAACTTTTTATAATTTTTCAATCACACATTTCATCAATTCTTTTTTTAAAAAAAAATCTAATTTTAATCAGAATCAAATACACTCATAACTAAAATATTTAGTACACAAAAATAAATAAGAGTAAGTGCTTGTTTGATTTAGTTAATCTTATCGATTTCACAAAATTGTGTTCTTGATGTCTCTCAACCAAAATGGCATCCGATGTTTGGTGAACACTTGTGAAAATTGAGCGTGTGTAGACTTTTGATGATGAAATGAGTCTAACTTGAAATAAGAGATGTTTTGAAAGTAAATTTGAAATAATAAATGTATGCATTTTCTAATAAATATAGGATTTGACTCAAATGATATCTAACATATGCTTCTAGCGTGTTGGTCCATAACCTTTTATGTTTTGCTAGAAAGTCCCTAACCTCTACCCTTAAGTGTAAAACTGGTCCTTGTTGATAGATTTTATCCAAAATCTCCATTAGTTGTGCGCATTATGGTGTACACCCACTTTTAATAGCAGGAACAAAATTTTCAATTCTAAAATAAATAATAATAAACAAAATTTAAAAATAGAAATGATCATCTTCTTCAAAAATTTTGGATCCAAAAAAATAGGTTTTATGCCAATACGGGTGTGGGGTAGAAATCCCCCATTTTTTTGTCATTTATGGAAAAGCCAGCAAAAATGGTGGTGAGGGCTTTATGGAGTCAGAGTCAATCTTGGAATGAACACTTCATATACTGCATTACTTTCTGTAATAACTTTAGCTTCCAAAACTTTGAAATGACCATTCTAGTCCCATTGCACAACCCAGCGGCATGATCGACGTTTCTTAACAACATAACATAAGTGCCAACTTTCAACCTCAGCTCATGATTAGGCACTCCAAAACATCTAATACCATTCAAAAACTTCGGAGTATAGAGACCATCTAGTAAATCAATATTGGAATCAGATTTGGAAGTTGCATCGAGACTCAAATATGACTTTCCTTCTGTTTGATTAAGGGACACTATGTATTTGTTGATCGTTTCAACAACCTCGAGCGTTGGGGCATGGATGGCCGTTTATTGCAAATATGAAGGATCGCTGACTCTTTCTTAAAAAGAAGGAGGTGTGCTCTCCACTATTGATGCAACTGAATCTTCTGGCCTTATTATCAAAAGATCATCAGGTATTTCAATGGAAGCATGGCCATCATTTGGACTGACAATTGTTCCATCTCCTATACTTGTTATCCAGTCTAAAAAAGCTTTTTAATTCAATGTAACCAATGTTTGAGTTAATGTTTTGAAGCCTCATTTTTTGTCAATTTCAAAAATTTACAAAGTCGCCATATCTTATCTGAGAAGTTGATAGTTGCAAGCACGATATCTTGCCTGCTACCTTTTGGAATAACAAACAAGATATGTCTGAAATCTCCTCCAAACACAACGGTTTTACCACCAAAAAGTTTTTCCAAACTCAATGGATTGTTGAATCTCATAATATCTCTCATGGTCTTATCCAAGACTTCAAAACAATATCTGTTCATCATATGAGCTTCATCTCAAATGATAAGTTTAGTGTCGACAATTAACTCAGCAAGCGGACTCCCTTATTTAATGTTGCATGTTGAATCTATCAAATCTTGAATGAGCTCGATAGAAGAAGTGATGATATACCACTTGATGCTAAGTTAGTACGATTTGCCCATTTGATCTTAGCATTGCCGATAAAAAGCTTTCAATACAAAGATTTTCTCTGTACCTCTGTAACCGTAAAGAAAGAATACCTCATCTCGATCACCCTCAACAGCATGCATTATTGTTTCATAGACATTCCTTTGCACATCTGTTAGATTTGATAAAAAAGTGTTTTGTTCTTTAGCCTAGGTGTTTCTATCATAATGCAACTCATCATGAATAAGCATGTTATGGCGAACAGAAATATCGACGGTCTCAAGAAAATGCATTGTTGGAAGTCACAAAGACTTTTTCCAAATATCTTTTCAATCTCTGCCAGGGTATAATCCTTTAATTCATCGTCACTAAGTTCCAAATCTGAAAATTGAAACATTAGACAACTACAATTAAAACCGCAACATACTAATTATTGTAATTATTATGTTATAAAAACATTAATTAAAGAACATAATACCATAATGATGCAAAAGGTTGCGTTGCCTATAGAGAATATCATTCGATAGATACCGCCAAGTTTCTTCCCAAACAAATTCAGGTCTTGACAAAAAAATATGTCAATAGCAAAATTGCAAATAGAATTCTCAAACAATTTGCAAATCCCCAGTGATTTGCTTCAGCTATCCCATCAACATACCAATTATTATCGTCCAAAAACCAACAACATAGCAAATATCTCTAAAAGAATTAATTCAACGGTTTATCAATGTTCGAACATTTCGGTTAGTATTTTCCATTATTTTTCCGAATATCCTCCTACATTTTAATGGGGTAAATTGCAGCTAATGTCTCCAACCTTTGACTTCATTTGCACTTGTATCCTCAGTATTAAATCTTAGTAGCATTGGCTGCTAATTATATAAAAGGTTGAGGTGATGGATGCCAAGAATTAAATATTGAGGATACAAATGCAAATGAAGTCAAAAGTTGGGGACACTAGCTGCAATTTACCTTTTTTAATGTCATGGAAAAATATTTCAGCTTTTAGTTTTTCTTGCGTTGTAAAATTTTATATTGTCCTATTTTTAAATCAATGATCCGAAATATTTGAATGTGAAACACTGTTAACCATTTGTGACGTTGCTCAAATGGGATTATTGAGCAAAATTGAGTACTGCATGAACAACCTTGATCATTTATGTTGCATTTAATAAAATTTCATCAAATTTATTAGGATAATTGAGAATTTGGAAACAAAAATTATCTCTATTTGAAAGATCATCACATTCCATATCTTCTCCTATAGTAAAAGTAAAAAGGAAAAAAAAAAAAAAATTAATTTGTCCACAGCAATACTTTCGTGGCTATGATAATTAAAATTCTATATAAATTTTGTCATACCATCACACTCATAATTGTTTTCTCTCGTAACATCACATTCTGCCAAATTCTTAATTCCTGCAAAATTCAGACTTTTTAAATTAGAGTACCTATATAATTTAATAATATCACGAGTGGTAAAATTCATTTTTTTTTCTAATCAAAATATTTTTAACAAGACAATGCATTCCTTATTATTATTTTAAAATAAAAATAATAAAAACCTAATAAATTTCAATTTTATAAAATTACAAAATAAAAATATAGTCATATGGTAGGGATGGCAATGGGCGGGTCCGGACCTGGTCGGCCCCGCCCGCCCATTTAAAATTTTTACCCGCCATGACCCTCGAATCATGCAGGTATGGGAATCAATCTTTTGACCCGCCAACAACTCCACGAAATTTTTTTTTCTTTTTTCTTTTTTTTTTTATAAAAATGAAAAAAAATTATTAAAAAATAAATAAATTTTTTTTTTAAAAAAATATTTGTAGCAAACAAAACAAAAAAAATTTAAGAATAGGATTGTGGTGTAATGGTTGAGATTTATAGTTTAAAATTTCAACCCGAGTTCGATTCTCCTTTAGTCCATTTCTAGCAATGTTTTAATTTATATTCTATGTTATAATTTTACAAAAAATAAAAAATCTTGGTGGGGCGGGTCGCGGGACAGAAAAACCCGCTCCGGACCAGTCCCTATTACCCGGGCGGGCGGGGTGGCGGGCGGGGCGCACGTTCGGACGGCGGATTTTTTTGCCATTCTTATCATATAGTGCAAAAATTAATTAAATTTATATTATATTATTTTTATGATCCAATTTGCATCAATTCGATTTTTCAAATGGGTATTAAAGGAATTAGTTTAATTAATTTGGGGTAAAATGAGTATTTTAATAAAATATAAATGAAAAAGCTAAAAGCAGAATCTGAAAAACTGTCATTTTGCTGCTTCTCAAAATCTGCTGCCGGGTGAGTCAGATTATTTTATAATCACTTTTAAAAATTTTGTCAAACGCCTAAATCAACTTTTAATTGTTTGAGAATAAGAAGTTGAACTCAAAAATCAATCACAAACGGAGCCATAATCATGTATTTCAACTTCTAGGTAAGTCATGGAAATAAAATCATTTTAATAAACACATAGTAAGATAAATGGAATATATAATATTGCCATTTGTGACGTTGCTCAATGGGGTTCTTGAGCAAAATTGAGAACTGCTTGTACAACCCTGACCATGTCGATTAGCTTGTGTGTTATCTGCGTGATAATTAAATACAGTTTTGTAAGTGGTCTCAAATAATTTTTGCAAATCAGTGAACACAACATGATAAAGACAACAATTATTGAGCATTTATTTACAATATTGACTTGGATAAACTACTTAATTTAGTAACAATATTGGCGAATGAAAAGTTAATGTGGCATAATTAAATTGTTAAAATCGTCCAAATAACAAAATCGTAATAACCAAACATGCTTTTAGATTGATTTAAAAACATTTCTCCAACTTTGGAAAAACGTCTTTAGTTTGGAGAAAATTCTTTTAAAGCAAGCTAAATACATGCTTAGCTATTGTGATTTAGTTACGTAGACGATTTTAACGATTTAATTATGCTACATCAGTTTTTCATTCATCATGTGGCAACCACCCAGCCTAACATTTTTTCAATGAATGATGGATGATAAACTATTTGGAAAGTTAAGTGAGCAATTGAAAATCATTTTAAATTGAGTGAGCAAGTAGTAACCCTAAATTAGTTAGGTGGCCATTTATTAAATTTATCCATTTTTTATTTATACATTTAATAGAATTCACAACTTATTAAAAAGCAAGTTATGGTGTGAGATGATTTGTTTGAAGAGGAAGGATGTATTGTTACTAACCCGAATATTTAGGATTGTGGCTCATGAAGGCTTTTTTTTTTAATTATGTTGTTCAGGAAATTAACTAAAGCTAACAAACTATAGAAATGGTTGAACACGGTGGCTCAAATGGCAAATGTGATTTGCATCCAGCTAGCTCGATCTATTGACTTTTTCCTTCCGTTACTTGTAATTTGAAGTTTGTTGCAAATAGGATTCTAACATGTATGTACATTTTGACAGCGTGCATTGAGTATCTGAACAAGATTAAATATAAAAGACTGATAAAAATTATTAATTATCTAGTCCAATTAAACATATTATCTAAAGGTTTTAGATCTTTGGATCTTATAAAGAAACATGTTTTCGATGTTATAAAGAAAATATGTGTTTTTAACACGTCTAATTATGTGCAAGTCAAAATCAAGACAACTATTTTTTTAAAAATGAATCTAACGAGACTTGAATATATAACCATACTTATCAAAAAGTTCAATAGATTAAAAAGCAAATATGTGCAATTATTTAAGAGTATGTTTGTTAATATTTATAAACACTTATAAACTGATTAAGCATAATTTTTATCTACACATTTTATAAGATCTATAATTTTTATCCACATATTTTGTAAGACAATTAATTATAATTTACAAAAAGATTTACTAAATATATTCTAAATATTGTCTTTAATACTTTGTTTGAGGGAGATACATAGGATTAACAAGAAATCTATTCCTATGGCATTCACACTAGGAGGAGTCATCTCTTATTCTCGGGTTAGCGAGTGTTATCTTTATTGCATCTAATACTAAGACTTGCATTGTATGAATCATCCACATAACAATTTATCCATCATGTGAAGTCTTGGCATTGGGATGCGACAAAATAATCCTTACCTACTAGTAAGTACATAACAAAGTGTGAGTTTAAAAAAAAATTCAGCCCTCGTCATCAACATAAAAATCTATTATAGGAGAACACAATTGGTGATTTGCTTTAGGAGATTATTTTCCACGCCACATTTTCTAATACTAGTGTGTGTACGTGCTTCGCACGTGATGTATATATAGTTAGATATTTAATAACTGTGAAATAGATGCAAAACATAATATGAAAAGAATAAACTAAGTGATAAATATAATAAAATCCTAAATCCCGACAAAATTGATTCTAAACATATAGGAAATTGGGCGCAAATGGTCCCTAACGTTTACCATTAGTGCGCAAAATGGTCCCTAACGTTTCATTTTGGCGGAAAGGTCCTTAACTATCCATTTAGGTCTTGTGATTGGTCGCTTTTAGGTGCTTGCCTGAATGGTCACTGCAAGGTGTTTTTGTGTTTTATTAGCGAGGGTAAAATTGTCAAGTCACATTTTTTTTCAACCTTTCAATTGGCGCAAATGGTCCCTAATCTTAAGAAATTTGCAATTGGATTCCTAACTTTTAAAAAAGTGAAAATGAGTCCGATACTTTAATTTTTTTTTATTAAAAATTAAAAAAAACTAACAAATTGATAATATACTAAATTATTTTGAATATTTTATGAACTATTATAAAATAACCAAAATTGAAATTCATAATTATTAACAAATGTGCTAATTAAAATTATTTTATTATTATTAAGTAATCATATTATTTAAAATTCAAACTTTAATTTTATCGTTACAACAAAAGAAGAAAAATAAATTTGTCACAAATAAAAATTTTACTTATGCTCAATCCAACTCGATTTTATACAGTCTCATATTTACTGGGCCAATCCAATCCGATTTTGAGCTACAAGGTTATTGGACCAGTCTTATTTTAAATTTTAATTAATTTTTACATTAAAAAAAATAAAGCAAAAAAAAAAAATGGTTCCACCCACCCCACCCCAAAAACGAAAGCGTAAAGGGAGGGAAATAATTAATTAAAATTTAAAATAAAATTCGGGTCCAATCCAATCCGATTTTGAGCTACAAGGTTAGGGATTTCATTTATTGGGCCAATCCAATCCGATTTTGAGCTATGCTTATTGGACCAGGTCTTATTTTAAATTTTAATTAATTATTTCCCTCCCTTTCTACTTTCGTTTTTTTTGGGGTGGGGTGGGTGGAACCATTTTTTTTTTTTTTGCTTTATTTTTTTAATGTAAAATTAATTAAAATTTAAAATAAGACCATTCCAATAACCTCAGTAATTCAAAATCTGGATTGGATTGATCCAAAGAAATATGAGATCAGATAAAATCGAGTTGGATTGAAAGATAAGTAAAATTTTTATTTGTGACAAATTTATTTTTCTTCTTTTGTTGTAACGATAAAATTAAAGTTTGAATTTTAAATAATATGATTACTTAATAATAATAAAATAATTTTAATTAGCACATTTGTTAATAATTATGAATTTCAATTTTGGTTATTTTATAATAGTTCATAAAATATTCAAAATAATTTAGTATATTATCAATTTGTTAGTTTTTTTTTTAATTTTAATAAAAAAAAAAAAAGATCGGACTCATTTTCACTTTTTAAAAGTTAGGAATCCAATTGCAAATTTCTTAAGATTAGGGACCATTTAGCGCCAATTGAAAGGTTGAAAAAAATGCGACTTGACAATTTTACCCCGCTAATAAAGACAAAAAACATCACTGCAGGGACCATTTATGCACCTGGGATGCCGATTAATCACAAGACCTAAATGGATAGGTTAGGACCTTTCCGCCAAAATGAAACGTTAGGGACCATTTGCGCACTAATGGTAAACGTTAGGGACCATTTGCGCCAATTTCCCAAACATATATGAACTAATTCTAGTGATGTAAGTCTCGAAGTCTTCAAATGTTGTGCTCATATATGGAAATATCAATTGAAATCTATTTCAAAGATATCGGTTATGTGATTACATTATACATAAATTTCTGGGGAGGTTGTGCTCATATATGGAAATATCAATTGAAATCTTTAGAATGTGACTACATTATACATAAATTTCTGGAAAGCCACTTAACGCATTAGCCATTGAAACTTCTATCTTCCAAACTGCTCAACTTTTCCTTCTTGTCTCACCTCCACCATAAATGCTTTCTACATATGGTATCATTAATTCTTAGTATTTTGAAGCAGCCAAAAATTGACATTCGTTATAAGTAACAACTTAGTTTATCAATGACAATTTTTGAAAATTAGCAATCTCATGACATGTTCATGCCTATTAAATATTAAATATATTTGTAGTTTGAAAACGATTCTTGAGAAGAGGTATCAGTTGGAGTATACCAATAATCATGGGTATCAGTTGGAGAGTACCTATAATCCTGTCTTCTGGGAAAGGTATTGTAGAGCACATAAAGTCTCCATATACCACTCACAGCAAGACATGAAATTAGAAAAATTTAATGATCCAACTTCCATTATTAAAGATCTAAATTCAGTAGTCAAAATTGTGTTTTGATCATACCTGATTGTTGGTTCCATCTTACAGTTTTGATGCCACGTTTTCTTTCTTTTCACCTGTTTCATTCAATATATGAATATCATTTTGAGAAACACGAGACTAAAATATTTTAAGAAGTGTTTGCACCATCTGTATTCACAATTTTTAAAATTTAATTAAGCCAATAATCAGCACCATTAAAAGAATCCAAATTAAATTTTGAATTAGTGCTTACCTATGCTATTCTCGGTATCTGATTCTTCCGAGAAGCCCGAAAAGAAACGAAACTGTGATAATCGTTGTCCATAATCACCTTATTTTTCTTAACCCTAGCAGCACTATCAAACCGCATATAAACTTGGAAACTTTAGACAAAAATATTTGGCGTCTACATAGAATATTCCCCACGTACAACCTGTCTTTTGTACATAGAAAGAGCTTCTCAACTTTCCAAGTGAATGCAAGGGAGTAAATTTTGGTTCTTTCATACTCAACCTCTAAATCGTATCGAAAAATTTCTTCGCAATTAGAAGAGTCACCATTTTATATCCAGCATCAATTGACTTGTGCATTAGTTATAAGAACAAACTACAAGCAATTTCTATTTTCCAAGTAGAACAATTAGATTGGGCACCAAGCATACTTTCAACAATCATGCCTTGGCATAGTATTTGGCTCAAAGAAGCCAATTTTTTTAGACAATCCAAACATGTGCTGTCGAACACAAAAACACTGATAGTTTTTGTCATTATCCTAAGATCCATTTTCAAAATCTGAGTTTTTTTTTAGTAAGTGAAGCAATAGTTGGCAAAATCTGCAAAAGAAAATAATAAAGCATGCATTTAACTTTGTAAACACCCACTTAAAAATGAGATTAAATTTTCTGCTCATCAATGAAGATTTTTTCCAATTGAAAAGGAAGTTTTTACAAACAAACCACACAAATTCACCATAGTTATTTAGAAGACGAGGCTGTCTAGGGAAAAAGTCGCAAACTCAAACAAGTAACATTATTTCTCTCCGCGTGATTGAGTAAAAACTTGTATGATAGTGTCCAATGAAATGATTACTGGATTTCATATGTTCTGTCATCCAGCAAAATATATGTAGACAAATAAATTCTAATTAACTTGACAACATATGATGCTTACAAATTGTTCCCCTGTATAAAACACAAGAAAATGCTACATCAAGAGCAAATAGACAGCTATTGACACTCCTTCTAAAATTCAGAACAATCGTGAAACTTAAAATTTAGTCGTCCACTATAATATTTTTCAATATTTGAGCAAACTGTTCAATGCATTATATCAGCATTTGCATAGAACAACCGATTAGCCAATCACTGGCGATTCAAGAAAAATTTACAGAAACAAAAACAAAACAGAAAATAGGAAAAAAAAAAATTAAAGCAAGAAAATAATGATTAAGCCAACCGTATTTGGTCGATCAATTTGTGCTTAACAACCACCTCTTTATCAAGAATGTTGATCGAATATCATGGTTGCATAAGCCAACAATAGGTTGGAAAAATCTTGGTGGTATCTGATTTCAGTCTCCCTTGTCTCTTTAGCTAGGCTAAACAAAAGATTTCGTTATTAGAACGAGGAGTCATGAAATTAGGATTTATAGTTTTTCGATTCATTGAACTAAGCTTTTTGAGGCTATGTGAGTTATGTGTAGTTATAGGAATTGGATTCACGTAATTGGACCTTTGACTACAAATGAAGAAAAACTTCATTTTCTAACAAATTCACATGATTTTAATATTGTCACGGTAAAAAGATGTGTAGTAATTGGAGTAGTAATCAAAGGTAAGTTTAATATAAAAATTGAAATGTAAATTAATTTATTGAGTAGTTGAAGAAGCAAAAATGTTGTGAATAATCATAGGCGATCAATTGTTGAGAAATTTCACAATTTATGAGAACTTGGGGTAAATAAAATAAAAGGCACGAATCAATCAATGTTCCACAAAACTATCGAATCACTGTTCCACAAATCAATATTTATATACTAACAATAAAGTCAAGTATAAAACAAATTATTAGTCATTGCACATATAATTGAGATAGGATATAAAATTTAAACAATGAAAGGAATGAAGTTGAAACGAAATAAGAAAAAAAAAAAACAATATCAGTTATTCAGCACACGATAAGAAATTGATTTCTAATGACATCTAGCACGTGTTTTTGTATGTGAATGCATGATATTTAGAGAACTATGCGTTCATAGAGCATGGCAAACAAAGAGAGAAACTGCGAAAAGTAATTGATTGGTATTTCATGTTTCTCCGTCATGCTTAAATAGAGAATGTGTTTAATACCTTTGTTTAGACATGGCTGCAAGATGAATCAAGATAAAAATAGAAAATTGTGCAATTAAATCGTAATGACTAGATTGGTTCAACTCAATTAGAAGTCCTTCCACTGTTTTCACATAAAAAAAGCAGGATTAAGAGTCACAACAATAATATCAAGTGCACATCTTAATATTAAAGAAATGCAGGAAAAAGAGTCAAAAATAAAATGAACTTGCAATCACAAGCACAAATATTATATAGGTGAACTAAGAGTTCTATCACCACATTGTCTTGAGATCCCTGTAAGACACACTTCCGTCATCTAAATCGTTAACACTTAATTTATCCTCAACTAAGTATATCAAAATTTGATACTTTATCCTGTCTACTGTGGCCATACATCCAACTTATCATCTCCATTACTGTTATGTCTCCTAAACATTTTATTCTTTAATGGCATAATCCCTTTTAACTTAATTGGGATCTTTCAATCACATAAAATCCCTATATCACTTCTTCAATTTGTACACCCTCTTTATTGACATAAATTGCATTAGTACTACGACTATATCTCATGCTTGTGATTTCCCCTCTTACATATCTTCTATCATGAGGATTATCTAATAGAAATTCCTCTTTTTTTTTAGTTGCTATTGCATTTCCTAATTTGAGAGTAAAAATTAAAGTAATCAGTGGCTGCGAAAATTAGGAATTTCAGACCCAATATTGAGCAGTTTGCTTAAGAAATAAATGGCGATGGAAAGTTCAGAAATTAAGAATTAACAAATTGAAATTGATTTCTTAAGCAATCTAGTGCATCCTTGGGTATGAAATTTCTAATTTCCACCGCCAATGATTTCTTTAATTTTTGCTAAAGCAATCAATTCCTAATTCACCTAATTTCAGATCCAATAATTTGAGACCCAACGTACTTTCGGACCAAGATCTAAGACGAATCTTCGAGAGAATTCTTGGATCCATTAACGTAGAAAATAATTTTCAATTTGTTGAAGGAAATTTTATTGATACCTGATTGAAGAAGGAAAGAAAATACAGAGTAGATCGCTGGACAGCGGTGACAGTGGCGATCTTAGGCGACAGAAATGATGTTTGGCTTAAGTAGCGGTGGTGGTGGCTGACGCGGTCGGTGGTGGGGGTTGATGCGGTCAGTGGTGGCTGAGCAAGAAGACAATTGTTGGGTTTCAATTGCAATTTTGGTCCAATTTGTTCGCGTGTGTGAAAGGATTAGTTACTGTTCAAAATGGGCCAAAACGATGTCGTATTGGTTGACCATTTTGAACAGCAACCAGCCATCCACACACACTTTTAATATAGGTAGGAAAACAAAATTATCAAAGACTAGGTGGAGTTAATATTCGAGGGAACGTATGGACTATGGAGTTTGTAGGTCCAAAAGCAACTTGCAGTGGTACCAAGTGGGACAGCCGGAGTGTAGACAAGTAGGTTTGTTGTGTAATTTCTAAAACTCCATGAGCACTTTACGGACATTCCGCCATGTTCTAGACTAACGTAGAAGCTAGAAAAAAAGTAGAATCGAACCCCCCAGAATGTTTTCACTCTTTCTTCCTAGTCCCTCCAGAAACTTCTTTCTCCTTCCATGTCACCCCTATATATACTTCCCCAACCCTACTCGCCCCATCACCATCAACAAAGCAATATAAAAATTTACAGGTTTTTCAAATCAAGAAAGAAATAGAACGATGGATTTCAGGCTAATGGGATTGGACACCCCACTTTTCCATACCCTTCATCACCTTGTAGACGCCAATGATGATTCCGACAACAATAAATCCGTGAGTGCACCAACAAGAACCTACGTCCGAGACGCCAAGGCCATGGCAGCAACACCGGCCGACATCAAGGAGTACCCGAATTCCTATGTTTTCATCGTGGATATGCCGGGACTGAAGTCCGGCGACATCAAAGTGCAGGTGGAGGATGACAACGTGCTGCTGATTTCCGGGGAGAGGAAAAGGGAAGAGGAAAAAGAGGGTGCAAAGTACGTGAGAATGGAAAGGAGAATTGGGAAACTTATGAGGAAATTTGTGCTGCCTGAAAATGCAAATACTGATTCAATTTCTGCTGTTTGTCAAGATGGGGTCTTGACAGTGACTGTTCAGAAGTTGCCTCCTCCTGAGCCAAAGAAACCAAAGACTATTGAAGTTAAAATTGCTTGAATGGAATTCTGGAGCAGTTGAGGAAATGGGAGTTTAATGGAATAATTAGGATTGTGAGGGGAAGTAATGTGTTTTGTTTTTGTGTTTGAATTTGCAGTGTGTAAGTTGATCGATATCGGATATGTATCTTTCGACTATGGTTATTATGAATGAGATTATATGTTTCCATCTAAACTATGCTCTACGTAATTCCTCGTTTGGGAATTTGGTAAGGTGGATCAAATAATATTGTACTGAATAAGAAATGAAGTTAAAATTTCATTCGTATCTAATACAGTTTACAAAACATGCAAAAATCTATGCATCTTAGGCACGGATATAAACTATTTTGTAGGCAGCATCAAACGTTTCCCAATGCACAGCACCAGTAAAACTTGTGTTAGAGAGTTTAAAGAAGTTACGCGATACCAGAGTGTCATCAACGGTTGACGTCCCTGCCTTTTACATGTTTTACATGTCCGCAACTGAAAATGTCACTCTTCAAGCAAGCAATAAACTAAAATAAGCAATTGTGCCCATCGACTATTACTAGGATACGTTTAGCTACATAAGTTGCGTATACAACCATTTTCCGAGCATTTTAGCAATAAGATAGTTTACACGTTTCTTTTTCCTCGAAAATTTCTTATCTGTACTTTTCTCAACAGTCTCTAATTGATGCTTTTCTTCCTAACAAACAGAGCAATAAAAAAGCCTTCTTTGTCTTCGACCAGATCCGTCCGCAGCAAATGTTGGGCTGAACACAAGAAAATCAACGCAGAGAGAACATTTGACCAAGGTTAAAAGTTCACTCGTAAGCAATTCTTTTTATTGATCACAATGAAAATAAACTTAGGGTAAGCGTTATTTTAAGATAACTTTCTTCACTTAAAAGTAATAAAAGAAAAATTAATTTATACAAACATATAAGAAAATGATAGGGTATCTAGAAGTAACTTTTACTTATTTTTAAGCTTAGCACACTTACATCCATCAAAAGTTGGAAGACCGCGTCGAGGCCACTGAGGAAAGGTTGTCGCCAGTTGAAAACCATGAGTTGAAGCAAAAGGCAGAACAGAGTTGACAACATCTTCATTCTCAATTTGATGTATGGAGCATGTGCTGTAAACAATTCTCTCCACTGCAGGGACTGCAAAAATTGTATTATACAGATATACTTCATTCTCACGCAAAAGTTCTATGGTATAGCATTGAATCAACTCTTTAAATGAAAACAAATACATAAAACATGATGTTGCCAATAGAACATAGCGTGTTTAAGATGCTCATCAGAAAAAAAAAATTACGACTTTGAAATATATGTTTGATATCATAACAAAATTATTGTTCAGAAACTTTGTTCAAGGGGGGCAAATTCAACCTTCAGAAGTTAACAAAGAAGAAACAGCAATTGCAACAATAATTCAAAAGATTAATAGACTTACAACATAATGCATGCTCCAGAGCCTTCTTCTGAAAAGCAGCAAGCTTTCTAAGCCGATTCATGTTACTGGGATCAGCATTGCCTTTCCAGAAAGGGTAAAGAATGAGAAGATATCACATGTATAAACAATCCTTAACAAAAAAACCAACTTGGTCGTTTGGAGTATAAACATACAAATGAATGTAGAAACTGCATTTTAATTTAATAGTTAATTAAAGCCATAAAAAAGAATATGAATGCATGTGTGCATGTGGAAAATAAAAGGAACTATCAATCCCTCATAAGATAAAATTAAAAGAAAAAGTTGAAGTTCAAATCAATAAGAACTTCAGTGCGTTCTGTTACAATGAGGACTTGCCTATAAACTAAATCTACTGGAAAGTGCCAATCAGATCACAGGTTTTTAACAAAGATATGGAGCAAGGATCACAAACAAAAGCAGGTTCTCAACCACTTCATGATGAATTTGCATTCGGTCGGCAAAAGTCTGAAGTGAGCTCGGAAAGGAATCAGTAAGGATTCTAATCCAAATCAAAAGATATATAGGGAACCATTTTATGAAAAACAGGTATTTCCAGTTATATGTAAACGTGAATGCAAAATATTACGAGTTAGTGATAAGGCAAAAGTTAAACTATATGTTGCGTGAATATAAAAAGGAACAACTAAGGATTTGAGACCAAAAGTCACCTGCACCATACGACGGGAGCAGATGATCTAATCTATCAACAACCGTCCCAGATCCAGAACATGATGGATCTA
Organism: Forsythia suspensa; assembly: GCA_023638005.1. Classification (NCBI taxonomy): domain Eukaryota; kingdom Viridiplantae; phylum Streptophyta; class Magnoliopsida; order Lamiales; family Oleaceae; genus Forsythia; species Forsythia suspensa. The sequence goes on along the minus strand of CM042674.1, from coordinate 26,788,495 downwards.
AAAGTATAGCACGAACCTGGAAGAAGAGTTTATTTGTGAGCAATAATATATCCAGATGTTAAAGCAACTCTACAGAAAGAGAGGGATTACAAAACTCGCTTCTCTAAATCAAATTCTAGGAGTGAAAAATAAGTATTAAGAGATTGTTTGAGAGGTTTTTAACAAATTTTGATAAAAAGTTGGTGAAATGTGTGATTGAAAAGTTAATAAAAGTTGTGGGCCTATGAAATGTGTGGTTAAAATTAATTGTTAATTTTTGACTACAGTTTTTTAGCAGATTTTAATATGGACCAAACAAGCACTAAATATGTCCCTAACTAGAGAAAATAAGTATCGTAGAGTAGATCCAGCATTTAGACATTGGGGACAACAAAATGTATGGTGGCACGTAAAAGTATTAAATAGTTTCAGGCAGAAGTACAGTAATTGGGAAGAGAAAGAGACTTTACATTCTTAATGCTATTTGAAAATATTTTTGAAGGACGAAAAAGTTCTAGAGTTACCTGAAAAATTGACCCCTCAAAAATTGGGGAGAGGGAGAATATCTAGCTGGTAAGCAGGATGGGGATGCAACTAAAAAAGCCAGCACTATATCAAGTACTAGTGTATCATGGGCTTCTTTTCATTGTCACCCATATTAGTAACAAGAGTAGTCAAGCATTTGCCAGTCTACTAACATCTTAAAGAAGTATTGTAGTTTCTCCTGATATTCTCAGTCATTATTGCATTTGTTATTAACAAATAGGACAAGTTATCCAGTCTTCATTTCAGAGAATTTTCTTCCATCTATCATATAGCCGCGTGAATATTGTCCAAATGCTCCACAGGACATCAGATGGCTTCTCGGCAAGTTTTAATTCTTAATTTACAGTTTTTCCACCAGAAACTTCACCAAAGTTTTATTTCTTAATTTACAGTTTTTCCACCAGAAACTTCACCACTCCACTCAAACAAAATTTCATCGTTCTTATTGATCATGATTAAGCAAACACATAAAAAAGGGAAGAGAAGAGGGGGGAGCAGATAGGGGAGAGAGGTCAAGAAAATGAAGATGCAACTAAGATACCTTTGAATATGAAGGATCTTCAGGATTAAGGTTCAAGAAGTCGTCATGCATAACTTTCACATCTAGGACCAGTTAAGTATAGTTATCTATATTATGACAAATTCAATACACGAGTTAAGAAGAAATAGCAATCAGTAAGCATAATATACTACCAAAGGTGTTAGATAGCATTGGAACAAAAACAGCCAATACATATTAACAGTCACTTAGGACTTCCAAACCATCAAATCCTGTAAACAATATCAAAGGAAAAGGCATAGATATCAAACAAGAACTTGTCAAAACCATCTATTTACTACCTATTCAGAAATGCGGAAGCATCAGAAAGAACTTCAAAGGATACTAGTGGCCCCAGCCAGTTTAACATTATCTTCCAGGCGTTGAACCCTTTCCTTATTGAGTTCACAAGCTATAATATTTCCCTTTCCTTCATAAGAGCAGCTAGGTGAACTGTTTTGTTCCCTGGAGCCGCACATGCATCAATGACCTTCAGAAGCACAGTTTGATTTAAGCAATTGCAATTTAAATCAGTGGAAAAAAGTATATCATCCTTTCTAATTAATTCACCTCCCATCCTGGTTTGGGCCCAACAGCTACTGCAACCATGGAACTTGCCTTGCCCTAAGATAAAAATGGCATTGTCACAAATTAGGGTAAGCATCAAAATCTAAGAAAGGATATTTCTGGATCAAATAGTTTTTCCTCTTCACACAAATGTATATGATGTCAAGTCACAAGTCTCGTGCAGACTAGGGAATACCTGCATGAAAACACTTCCATTCTTCACCAGTGGATGATTGTGCAAATCAGCACCTGGTGGGAGTATCAACAAGCCATGCACTGTGTCATCCTGGAGAACCTAATAGATATAGGTAAGAGTCAAAACCGCCCCATGATTAAACAAAAGATGAGATTACATAAAGAATCACAGCTAAAAACTTGATGAAGTTCAACAAAAGAATCGTCTTGAGTATCATAGACATATTTTAGAGTAATCAAACAAAATTATTAATCTCAGTCCTAGATGCTATTGACAAGATATATTTCTATCCCATGTATCAGTATACCATGATTTCTATGCTGCCAATTTTAGCAACTCCATATTTAATAGGTCTCTCTCATGACTCTTTCCATTCCCTGTCTCAAAATCTGATAACTTGAAAGTACTCCAAAAGCTAAAAACAACATGGTGCTCTCGACATACATGAAACTATAAGTATTACATGCACCAATACCTAAACCATGAGAGCAGCAATGCACCACCCCATTGAGGATGGAAAGACTCATCATGAAAGTGAAAAATCTAAGATCAACATTGTATGAAGTGTATTTGTATAAGTTGGACAACATACCTCATATTGTTTCCTCAACTCAAGCAAGGCTGATTCCACATCCATCTTCAGAGCATTTACACGAACATAACGAGGTTTTGGTACATCTGCAGGACATTGACAACTAAGATCTGAAAAACTTTCATACAGTAAGTACTACACTGCACTTGCACCTCAGTGGTCAATGTCCGGTTCAATTAAAACAGGATACTTTTGGAGGGGCATCGGATAGCTTACACCCAATCATTTAGAAATAAATGTGACTGGGGCCTGGACCAGACTGTTGAACATCAGCATCCAGCTTCCCCAATAATGCATGAGCAGCAAATCCATAATCAAGTTTGAGAAGAATTCAGACAAAAATTATGGGTCATCTAATGTAAGGGTTCTTTTTCAAACTATTTCCTTCATTTGGGTAAAGAAAAGGTTGGAGGGAGATGAGGAATCCCTCTAATCCTCTCAATTTTGTTTGAGTGTCCCCATTTGTGGCCTCACACCTGTGCTACTTCGTGCCAAATATTTATCTTTCTCTGTGATTCTTTGTTGTTTGCAGGATGTTTTATTCCATGGTTTCTTGGTCCAAGATCGCTTGAACCCTCTCTAAACACTAAACATTATAAAATCACTCTTCTTCTTACGACCAATAAACTTTTCTACGTAATTTTCTGTAGTATGCATAAAATATATTTCCACATCAAACTGACAATAAGAATGATATATTTTGATAACTGTAGCAAGAATAAATGTTAACAATTTATAGTTATCGTTTCTTTTTGTGGAAGTTCTATATGTATAAACTGTAAACTCTCATATTAAATGTTATTAAGCCAGATTGGGTTGTATAAGAGTCCACATATTTACCAGAAGCAGGAAAGGAGCTGGAAGAAATGGCAGATGCCATCAAGTCTTTTACGTCTTTCATTCCCTTACGCTTTAAAATCTGTGCCAAAGCTGACTGTAATGCATCTTTTTTGAGCAGTAGAAACTTTTCTGCATCACCAACTAATGAGCCCTCCTACAAGGCGAAACTAAACTGACATAAATTATATGACAATAAAGAAATGCCATAAAGAAACACAAATTTTAGACTCTTGATTAAAAAAGTTCTCTTTGGATCCTAGATTCTAACAAGGAAGCACTGAGCAAAACATTTTCTATGTTTGGTTCAAAAGGAAAAAAATGAGAGGCAAATGCGGTATAGACATAATCAAAGGAAATGAAATTTGACAGCAATGCACCTATTTTCTTTATTTCTCATGATATTCAACTATATTCAAGAAGTTTTTAGATTTGATTTTTATTTTGTTTGAAAAGAAAATGCAAGTTTTCCCTTATTTTGTTTTTCATTTCATTTATTTCATGAAAGCCAAGATGCCTAGAAGAAATTGAATCAAGAGGCAATTAAACCATGAAGTTTTAATTAATTCACACCCTTGTTAAAAGAAAAAATCACCTGGCCAAAAAGAATGTCATATGTGATTATATATATTAACTCTCCTTGCCTCTGAAGAACAAACAACAAAAATGGTTATCAGATTAGTAGACAACTATATAGAATTTCAATTAAGAAATCATGAATTGTCATATTCATGCATAAAAAAATCAGTAGTGCCTCAATGTTTTTTACCTTCCACTTGCCACTAAGTACATTTGCAGCCTCCAAAACATCCTTAATAATTGGGAGATCTGAAACACAGATAGACCATTAACAAATAAAATTGAAAACTAAGAGCATGTTTGGCTAGCTTAAAAGGTTTGCTTACCTAGGAAGAGTTGTAGGCCTACAACTCCCACCTCCCAAACCAAGGGAAGAATTGCTCTCTATAGCCTTTATTTATGATGTGTTAACAAAGTGTGGGCAAAAGGGATATAAGCAGCAGTGGAATCCAGCAGCAAGATAGACACGAAAGCGGGATTCAATTACTTATGAAAGTGAAGGGATGAAATCAAGAAATTGAATAGGAGGGGAGTCTATTGATGACCAAAAATAAATAAATAAGTAACATTTTCAGCAATAAGGTACTAAGGTATTAACCTTTTTTTATGTAAAACTAAGAAAAAAGTAGCTTATCATCCAAACATGCTTGAAAACAAAAAGGTACTTAAAAGTAACTTTTACTTATTTTTAAGTTTAGCCAAGCATGCTCTAAAATGCGATATGATGTCAAAGCATGTTTGGCTAAGTTCAAAAAAAAGTTACTTCTAAGTAACTTTTTGTTATTTTTATCTCATTTACAAGTAAAAAAAGGTTCCTTTCTTTGAAAGTAACTCTTAAATCTTAACTTATTGTCTAAATAAGTAACTCACGTAAATGATGTGTTGCCCGAATCGGGCAACACATCATTGTGCCCGACTACCACATGTCGGCAATCGGACAAATGCACATGATCCCCTTTAAATTTGTTTCCTTTTTGCTGATATTACACCCCCCCTTCTTCTATTTGCTCCTCATTTTTGCAATACTCGAACCTTCCCAAACACAAACACACGATTTTTCTCTCAAATAAAGTGAGTTGTTGTTTTTTTATTGTAAGAATTTTTTTCATTTTGTAGTTTTTATTTATTGCAAGAATTTATTTTCAATTCAACAAACTAAATTGATGTATATTTTTCATTTTTTACCGTAATTTATTCCCCATTAATTTTGCAATAAATTGATGTATATTATTTATTTTGTTACATCTTTATAGTTTATTGTTTGAGTGATGATAATGCCTATTAATTTTTTGCCGTAATTTATTCCCCATTATTTGTGCAATAAATTCATATATATAATTTATTTTGTTAAATTTTTATTTTTACCCTAATACATTCTCCATTATATTCCCCATTTGATGTATATTATTTTCTTAAATTTTTATAGAGATGGAGTTTGAGAGTGATGATAATATTTGTGCTCCTCAAGTAACTATCAATGTTATCACTCAAATTAAGCAAGAATTTGAATCACCGAATGATACGTACAGTTTTTACAAGGCGCACAAGTAGCTCAAGACAGTACACGCACAGCAAACAATAAGAAGAAAAAAGAGACTAATGAATATTTTTAAAAATTATTTGTGTGCTCTAAGAAAAATAAGATGGATGAGACCTACCGATGTATCGTTAAAATATCACGCCACAAGTTTGGGAAAAAATATGGACATACACGATGTGGGTGTAATGCTAGATTATCGGTGGTGAAACAACAAATAAGACAGAGGGAGGGTTGTTAGAAAATTTGTGGAAGAACATAATCATGCACTTGCTACTCCTAGTAGGATACACTTGTTCAGATCACACTAGGATGTCTCGACTACAAAAAGCTCTTATGCAATAGTTTTCAAAATCAATATTCTCACATGTCAAAAAATTTAACTTGTAGAGATAGATGCTGAAGGTCCTTCATCGCTTGGGTGTGTAGAGAGAGATATCAAAAACTATGAAACGGAGGTGCAACAAGAAATGCTACGTCATGATGCAGAAATAGTGATGGAGTATTTTGCATTCGAGAAAGAAAAGAACTCAATTTTTTTTTTGATTACAAGACTGATGAAGAGAACAAGTTTGTTCGATATTTTTGGACCAACTATGATTCAACCTATTTCGACGATGTCATAGTATTCGACACAACATACAACACGAATAGATACTCTATAGTTTTTGCTCCATTTGTTGGAGTTAATCAATCATTATATTTGGATGTGGGTAATTGAGTTATGAGACTACAAAATGTGAGCAAAAAAGAAAATAAATTAAAAAGGATCATGTGCATTTGCCCACTGCCGACACGCACAACGATGTGTTGCCCAATTATGGCAACACATCATCTCTAAAGTAACTCACACTTTTTTAGCATTAAGCTAGCCAAACATGCTATTATTTTCAACTTCCACCAATAAAATATAACATGACTGATCTCCTTCCCACATTGGGGAGATCCTCACAGTAAGAAGGAGTTATCTTACCAATTGCACACTTGGCAAGTGTGCATTGGACAAGTAAATAAATAGACACTTGCCAAGTGTGGAATTGGCAAGATAACTCCTCCCCATTTGTGGAGAGGAGATCAGGTCCGTTACTTATAAGTAAATTTATTAATGAGTAAACTTTTTAAGCTTAAATTTATTAATGAGTAAACTTTTTAAGCTTAGCCAAACATGCTCTTAATTAAAAAAAGCCTGAATTTTTTAAGTAGATATATATAAGACGACAACATTGCCTCTATTCTCCATTATCAAAGCAACTACTGATTCAAAACTTGTACACTATGCATTACTGGATATACGTTATAACTAGAATAATAACAAAAAATGAGGTTTAGCTAGGAATATTGCTAACTTACGCTTGAGCGTTTGGCAAACCAACGCGTAGGTGGCCTTTTTGTTTCTGATTGAAGGACTGTAAACGAGGGACTTAATAGAACCGACGGCTCGGCGCCGAGCGTCACCTTGGAGCACGTTGCGCAAGACCTTAGCGGCTTCTCTTCTAGCGAAGTAAGCCGACCTATCGATCCGCTTCACTTCCGGCTTCAGATTCTTCGCAGCCAAGTTTGGGATTACCTTCGGCTTCGGCTTCTTTGGCGCCATGGATCACTTTTTTGAGTAACAGAGAGAAGAGTGGACATAAAAGTAGGGTTCTCTAATTGTTCTGCAGACTGTATTATAAGCTTGTTCACTGTAGTTTTTTTCTTTGTTGGGTCCTTTTTTCGACTTTTTAAATTTTTTTGTTGTGTAAAAATTGTAAAAAAAAAAGTAGATAAAAATAAATTTTTTGGAAAAAAAATAGGAACCAAAGTGAGATCATATGATGACATTACGAACATTATAAGTAGTTAGGAGATCAACCTCTATAACTAAAATCGCTATTGCTTGAATTAGTGTTATTAAAGTCATATTGTTTTATTAAAAACGTTAGCGTCTATTATTGACATGGTTCGGACTCTTTCAAAACTATAGGGCGGATTAGCTTGAAGATAGCAATTTTGGGGTATGTCTAATCGGTTTTTTTTTTTTTTTTCTTGTTTGAAAATTTAACACGATTTATAATTGAGATATAATTGAAAAAATTTAAATATTTACATTGATAATGTCTGCAATAAGCGTCCACTTAGTTTAATTTAAAATATTGATATCAAAATAACAATTAATTTTAATTATATATTTCATATGACTCATAACTATTATAATAAATGATAAAACTTCTCATATAGCAAAAAATAGTCAATATGAATCCCTATATATTAAAAGAGAGGCTTTAGTATGTCACTATTTCTATGAATGCGTGCCACCACTATTTTCCATTTTTTTTTTTTAATTTTTCTTGATTTCTTGAAATTGACACTTTTTTTTTCTTTTTTTTTAAAGTATGGCACCATTTCTATGAATGCACACCACTGTTCATTTACTTCTTTTTTTTTTTTTTGGATTTCTCATTTTCCTAATTTTTTTGAAATTGATACCTTTTTTTTCTAAATCGTAGATTTTTTTCAGCACCATTTTCTTTTCAACATTTCGTTTTTTCACTTGTATTTCTTCGTTCATATTTTTCGCCTTCCTTTCGATTTCAAATCATATCTTTTGAAAATCATTCCAAAATTTACAGATATGTTGATTATTTTGAATATCCATCCAAATTTTATTTTATAAAATCGCTTTTTTTCTGAGATCTATCTGCTTAACTTTTCGCACCACTGATCAGAATAGATTTGAAGGTTGCTATTAGCTCTTATTATTTATAGGGTTCGTGATTTGACCATTACAAGTAGTTGTTGAGTTGTTTAAGTCCTGTTTTTGTTAATTTTTTATACTTATTTGAACATTTTTACTTGTTTGAGTGTTGATTTTCAATTCTCATTTTGAGTTCTTAAATAGTTCTAATATTCAGTATTTTAATATATTAAAAAATGGATCTTTACCACTGTTCTTGTTTTTTTCCCCCCCTAAAATTGACAATATTTTTTTTCCCTTTTTTTTGGGTGTAGCACTGTTTCTATGAACGTCCACCACTTTTCATTTTCTTTTCTCTGTTTTTTTTTTTTTTTAGTTTTTCCTAATTTACTACAACAAAATTGGCAATGTAAGTTTTTTTTTTTTTTTTTTTTTTGGAATACAATAGTAATATTAAATTTAACATTGGTCAAGATACAAAATATCGTTTCTAAATATGTGTTCTTTTACACTAATTTGTTTTTGTTTTTGTTTTTATTTTTACATAGGTTCTTGATTATAGTAAAAATAATTTTTCTTATTTCTTGTTGGATACGGCAAAAGAATATTGTGAATACCACTAATTGGATATGGAAATTTGCATTTCGGAACACGTTATTAAGAATGACAAATGCATGTTTTCATTGCTAATAATTGTGTTGAAAATTATAAGCATAAATTATTTAAATTCTAGAATGAACATTCATTTACTTTTTGAATTATTATTTTTATTTAAGCTATTATAGTTTTTTTTTTTTAATGCTTTTACGTAATTTAGTATCGTGAAGTTATGTTTAAATCATTACAATTATACATGTATTTGGTATTGATGTGCTCTATACTTTACTATTGCAAAAACAAGTAAAATCTCATTAATGCACTTATTTTTATTAACTTTTTTTTGAGATTTTTGAATAATTTTGTGGATTTTCAATTTTTAAATTGATGAAATAAATATAAAACAATAAATCAACACTTTTTTCCGAACTTATTGCTTATTAATTACTTCAAAAATCTACATAATGAGAAATTACTAATTAACAACTTGTGCTAATCTATAATAAATATTTTTACTACTTATTATTGCAAGTTCACAAGTAATCTTTTGCATATCTCATGACACTCGTGTGATCTAAACTTTTTTAAATGTTTGATTAGAATAAACAAAATTAAATTGAAAATTGAAAATTTTTACAAAGTCAAATCATGAGTATCCAATTGAACTTTAAATTTGAAAACAGCAGAATAATTTTTTCACATAATAATTGAAGTATCCAATTCTAGAAATTACAATAATGAATTTTGTCAGAAACTACATACCATTTATTAAATCTAAAAGTAAAAAACGTACATGTTAAAAATCAATCGAAACTATACCGCCACTCTTAAAAAATACGTATTTTCTCCAACAAACTTTAATACATATTTTATTTAGCCTTTCATAACCGAGAAAATATTTAAGAAACTCACAAATAATGATCACATTATTAAATACTTAATTAAAATAAAACACGTACTTTTATACGTGCACTCCACTAGTAGGTTATAAAAAATCCACCACTAAATTTTTCATGAACAAATCAATATATTTATTTATTTTAGTACTTTAATGTCTAGATATAACCTTCTCTATTTTCAACTTCATGCCTTTTTCTTTGTAAAATAATTATTGATTGACAGCTTTTTTGTACAAATGGTCCCTATCTTTTGCACTTATCGTAGGTTGATGATCTATCTTTTCAATTTTAGCAGCAGTGGCCCATATTTCAAACGTTTTTGGGGACAATGGTTATTTCATCCAATTCTGCTAGATTTAAAAGGTAGTTTTAACTCTCTTTTTTGCACAAATGGTCCCCGCGTGCATTTCACACTATTCATTTCATAAGAGTATTTTCGGTATTATGTTCATAAATAAAAATTTACAGTAGAGGTCCTAAGCGTAAGAGGAAAAAAAAAAGAAAAAAACTTAAAAAATACTCTTCTTCCCCACCCCACCCCACCCCACCCCACCCCACCCCACCCCAAAAGCTCGTTTTTTTTTTCCAGAATCCACCAAACACTCGGCTTTCTTCAGATTTCACCGCTACCGCCGCCACCGTATCGCCTCAGAGATATATCATACAAGAATTAACCCATCCTCAATTAACGCCAAATAGTGAAACAAATCATCATAGTGTTCTTCAATTTCCGGATGATTTTTCGTCAAGTTTTACAAAGAATTTTAATTTTCTCCTATCGATTTGGAGTCCTATCTGGAAATTGCATAAGATCAATCATGAATCGCTTATCTTCTTCCCTACTCCAAGAAGAATTTGCCATAATTGCTTATTTTCTCTTCTTCCCAATAATTATACTCCAGATTTCTTCAAGTAATCGTTTTGTTTTTTCATCTTTTTTGGGGGGTATTTGTAAAGGTTCTTGATATGAGCTTTCTTGAACCCTCTCAAGTTATAAACTTTTGCTTTGATTATTTTTAGTTTTTTTTTTTGGATGAAGATTGTTGCTTTGAGTTTTTCTTGAAGCTTAGTTATGGTGAAAATGGCACCATTATTTCTGCATAAATCCCTATTCTCTATATATTAAAAGAGAGAATTGAGTGTAGGCACTATTTTATAGGAATGTGTGCCCAACTACTTTTCATTTTTTTTTAACTTTTCCTTATTTCCTATCATTTCTTTCTTTTTCATTTTTTTTCTTCTAATTGTAGATTTTTTTCAGTCCCAATTTTTTTTCCCAACGTTTCGCTATTTTTTTCGTCTTCCTTTGATCGTCTTATTCGTCTTCCTTTCGAATTTAATCATGTATTTTGAAAAATTGCTCAAAATTTTTGCAGATATGTTTATTATTTTGAATAATAAACACATATATTTTGGATACCCATTCAAATATTATTATTATTCCCTTCAAATAGAAGCTATTCAAATGCCTAATAACTTAAACCATTGAAACAAAATTCAGCTCCACACATATAAATATATATTAGGTTCTAGGTTCGGCCTCTTAGGCCGAGACATAGTAACATATACCAAACAACCCACTTTAAACTTCAAAATCATTTGCAATCGAAAACAACTTTTCTTCAATTAAGTACTAATATTAAGTTTGCAACACACTGATCAAGATTACAAAAAATACATAGTTTTAAGTTATTTTTTCTGGCGATTATTGAATCAAATTACAATTAAGTCCAAGAAGATTATCCACGAGCACAAAATCTTGCACTATGTAAGAAAAAAGAGAAAGAGAATACTACTCTAAAGGTTGAAAGTTACATTAGTAGAGAAATAAAATATATTCATGTGTACAATCATGTCCAATATACCAAGAAAATAAAATCACTAATTAACAACTTATGCTAATCTATAATAAGCATTTTTACTACTTATTACCACAAGTTCGCAAAAAATCTTATGCATATCTCACGACACTCGTGTGATTTAAACTTTATTAATGTTTGATACATTAGAATGAACAAAATTAAATTGAAAAATTGAAAAAATTTACAAAGTCAGGTCATAATGAAGAGAAATATGAAATAAGTTTAAACTTTAAAGATATTCAGTTCTAGAATTTGTATTAATCAATTGTGTTAGTGAACTACACATCATTCATTATATAATCTAAAATTAAAGAACATTCTTGTTAAAAATCAATTGAAGCTATATCGCCCACCATTTAAATAATACGTACTTTTTTCAATAAGTTTTAATATATGTTTTACTTAGTCCTTTATAAGTAAAAAAATAATTAAGAAACTCACTAACAATGACCATACTATTAAATACTTAATTAAAATACAACACATGCCTTGCACGAGAATTTTACTAATCCATGTATATTAAAAAAGTGAATTGTGTGTGGGCACTATTCGTAGGAATGCGTGCCCAGCTATTATTATTATTATTATTATTTTACTTTTCCTTATTTCTTATCATTTTTTTCCGTTTCATTTTTTTTTCAATTGTAGATTTTTTCAGCCCAATTATTTTTTCAACGTTTCGTCATTTTTCTTGTCTTCCATTGGTCATCTTGTTCGTCTTCCTTCCGACTTTAGTCATGTCTTTCAAAAAATCGTCCAAAAATTTTCAGATGTTTTTATTATTTTTGAAACCCAATCAAATATTGTTTTTGTTTTTCTCCAAATAGAAGGTATTCAGTTATAGGATTTGTATTAATCAATTATGTTAGTGAACTACACACCATTCATTACATCATCTAAAAATTAAGAACGTTCTTGTTAAAGATCAATTGAAGCTATATCACCCACCTTTAAATATACGTACTTTTTTCAATAAATTTTAATACATGTTTTACTTAGTCCTTCATAAGTGAAAAAATAATTAAGAAACTCATTAACAATGATTACACTATTAAATACTTAATTAAAATACAACATGTGTCTTGCGCGTGAATTTCACTAGTAAAAATATATAAAGTTATATATATATATATATGGCCCATGCTCACAATAATAGTAATAATGACTATGCAAATGCTACTATTACTACAATTGGTGATAATCAATGAAGTTGACAAAGAACATTCCATGACTTTCTTGGTACCAAAGGCCAAAATCCTGCTCCAAAGAAATTGATGGCGATGGATGGCCATCGTCGAGCTGCTCCATTAGCTTCGCCTCTCTTAGTGCTTCTTCTTGTGGTGGTGTGGGCCCACCAATGAAGTGAGATGAGATGGGATGGGATGGGATGGGATGGGATGGGATGAGATGGGATGGGGTGGGTCGGCCCACACCTCATTAAAATTTTGCCCCACCCTCGACCTACGACTCACTTGTCAATTTGGCTTTGGGTCAAGGGGCGGCGGCCTTTGACCGCTAATGGTTCCGCTTATTTTTTAATATCGAAAAAAACAAATTTTTAAATATTTGTACCAAACATAACAAAAAAATTATAAGATTTGGGTTGTGGTGTAGTGGTTAACGTTGGTAGTTTATAAGTTTCAACCTGGGTTCGATAATTCTTTAGTCCATTTTTAGTGAAAATTATAATTTCTCCTATATTTTATGATTTTTCAAACAAAAAAATTAGGGGCGGTGAGGCTGGCCAGCTGGACCTCTTCATGCAGGCGAAAATTATACCCCAAACCCGCCCCTATTACTCGGCGGGGTGGGACGGGTCCGGGGTGGCGGGTTTTTTTGCTATCCCTAGGTGGGGTGGGGTATTTTTAAATTTTTTTCCTCCTAAGTTTAGGACCTCTGCTGCAAATTTTCATTTATAAACAGTAGAATGCTGAAAATACTCTTATGAAATGAAGAGTGTGGAATGCACGCAGGGGCTATTTGTGCAAAAAAGTGAGAACTAACGTTTAAATCTGGCGGCATTGAATGGAAAGGACAATTATTGTCAAAAACATTTGAAATATGGGCTACACTCCCAAAAATGAAAAGATAGGTCCTCAACCCACGGTAAGTGCAAAATATATGGACCATTTGTGAAAAAAAAATCCTTGATTGACATATGATATATCGAGTTTGCAACAAGATTTGACAACTCATAGCTTGGTCTCAGAAGCTAATTATGTACTCTAAACAACAAACCAAATAAACATTTATATGCAAGTTAATGTTTGTTTGATAGTGTTTAAAATTTGTTTTTTAGGAGATTTTGAAAAGAGTTGGTGAGATGTGTGGTTAAAAAGTTGATAAAAATTGTGAATTTTATGAAATTTGTGGTTGAAAATGAATTTGAGAAAAAAAAAATAGAGTTAAAAAAAACTATTCCAATCATATAATCTCATAAAAGTTATTTCAATTGCGATTGTGACGTATACACAAGTAAGAATAGTAATGTTCTCCGCCTCCACCCTGGGGCAGAAGATGTAGTGCCCACCACCGAGGTGTCGCAGTGGGTCATTCCATATTAAAGTGCCCACCACGCCGACACCTCGCCAGTGGGCACTACATGCCCCATCGGGGCGGGAGAACATTACTCCAAGTAAGAAATCCAACCAAAATATGAAAAGTATCCATGCAATGTCTAGTCCGCTTTCATTGACATTTGAATGTCGCTTAGTGTTAGAATAATATGCCCTCAAAATTAATTTTGATAATATCAAATAATATCAAAATTTTGAGTTATCAAAATTAATTTTGAGGGCATATTTTATACTAAAATACTATTCACGTTTTAGTTATATATGACATCGTTTTTGGCATTTGTTTTTCTCCTATTTGCCCGTTCCAGTAGCTCTTCTTGTTCACACTTTCCTTTCCATTTATTCTTACTATGCACACTGAACCCTACCAAGATAGCTTCATTGTCGCTCGTCTTCGCTTTTGGTAAGCACTTTGTTCTCTTCTTTCGCATAAAAAATCTTTTCTATTACTTGTCTTGTGTATGGATCTCGTAGATTGGTTAGTTTTACCACCAATTTCTCGCTCCACTTTCTTCCACCTTCTCTCGTCTCGCACCTATGGTAGGTAATTTCTAAGCTTCTTTATAAAGAAACAAGTTGTCACTTTATATTTTATTCCAATTTCACTTTCGGATTTGTCGTCCCCGCGTATGGCACAAACATGGAAAGCTTTTTTTTTTCCTTCCGATTCTTCTTCGATTTTGTCGATTTCATGTAGTCTTACTCTGTTTGTGTGTTCGAATTTTTTATTTTTTTATTTTTGCTCTTTTTCCCCTCATTCATTTGTTTTATCTTTCAAATTTCAATGAAAAGACAACATTTTGTGTTCTCCATTTACATTTTTATTTTTGGAAATTTTTTTGGTTTTTTTGTTCTTTTCCATTTGTGGCTGCCCAGTTTCGACTGGTGGATTATAATTTTATTGGGGAAAAAGGTTGAACTCGGATGGTCAGTAACAAAAGTAACTCGTGTTCTTTGTTGTCACTTATTTTAATGACTTTGGTATTTGCAGCTGTTATTTGATCGGCTATTTTATGTTTCCTTGTCGTCCATTTTATATTTGTTCTCCTATAACATATCGTCCTCGTTACGTAGAATTCGCCAACGAAAAACTATTAGAATTCTACAATTGTTGTGGGTGTGTTTAGATCTATCAAATTCCTTATTGATTTATTTCATTCCAATAACCTTCCAGTGCTTGTTCTATTTGAATCTTTAATCTCATGCAACCACAAAAGTTTAACTATGTCCGAAACCGTGTGTCTAGACCTTTCGCTTTCAGATTATTGTGAATGTCATTGTTCGTTTTCCATTATATCTTAACCTTATTATAGCTTTTTCCTATTTGTAGGTATTTGACTTATGTGGTCTAGGCACACAACAAGATTACTACAAACCTAATCTTGTGAAGAATCTAACTTTGAAGGTCACTATCATACATTCAATTATTCAAAATAATGTTTTCGTGCTTTGGTCTTTGATTTCATTGTAGGTCGCATAAATAATGCTTGAAAACATTATTGAGCTCTACATGTATTGGAATGCTTGAGAATTGTTTTTTCTTCAAATATATTATGTTGGTTTCCTTGGTGCTTCAGTAGATTGTCTTCGTTGGATAAATATTCCTAATTTTTTTCCTTATTTTTGACATTTTTTCTATTGTCCATTTTCTGCGCTCCAATACTGTATTAATTTTGAAGACTATTTCATGCTCATCGTTGGTGAATTTATGTTTTCAGGTACCTAGGTATATACGACACAGATTTATCTTACTAACATTTTTACTTTCATTGTTTTGTTTAGACCCACGATTTTTTGTATGAATTGTTAGAAATTGGTTTTATAAAATAGTTTTGACCATCTTTAGACCAATTAATTAAGTGGGTCCCGTGATTGAAAACAAATTTTTTTGGGGGGGCCAAGTTTATTCTTTCCCACGTAGTAGAATAACATAGTATATTTAGTTTTTAAAATCAATTTTGGGTGAATGAGAAATAAAATCTAAAGTATACCGCTTAAATAAGGGAATGTTGGAATTGGAAAATAATGGAGATTGGAAAGTGCCAATCCCACATTGAAAAAATAGAAGCAAAGTAGTCACTTTATATAACTCAAGTTGTACAATTGGATTTGGGCCCAAGGGGTACCAATTGTTTAGACGGGAGGAGACCTACATGTTAGTAGGTTGGTCTAAAGCCTATATGCGGGAGCCGCCTACCCGCTGGGCTCGAAGGTCGTGGGTTTTGTCCAAAAGGTATATAACTTTTATAGAAATAAAATAAAAATATTTTATTTCAAACCTACCAGATTATGACACGTGGCAATTCAATCAACTTCTCATAACGCGCACGTATCAATTGCTTCTAGAATCTATCCCAACGCAGATGTCTGTTTGAATAGATGGGTTATGTCTTTTCAAACATAACCTTTCATCAGTTGTGTCTTTTGAGACACAACTTTTCAACAACTATAAATAGGCCCCCATATCCAGAAATTATTGATTCCAAAAAATCTTCTTCTGTAGTTTAATATTTTCTTTGCTTCCTACACTATTCTATGTTCTCCATTTCAGTCCCTAAATATTTTTCAACATTTTAAATTTCTTTCAAAAAGTTCAAAACTCTAGTAGGTTCGTTGATATTGTAATTTGAAATACTTCTATTACAATACGAGGTCGTTGTATATTGAGAGACGAGTGCCAGAAAACCGTTAACACCAGTGCGGGGCATTATCATTTTAAGGACAAAGAGTCGAACTCTTGCCTCGACCAATGTTAATTTATTCGTCTAATTTTTTTCAAGTAAGTCGTTATTCTGTTCAATTTTCTGCACGTGGTTATTTAATTAAAAGAATATAAATTATTTTTAATTTAAAAACAATCTGAAGATGATAATTGTGTTAATTTATATACTGCTTTAATTAGTAGCACGTGAAAAATATTTAAGTATTTTTGAAATTTATTTTATAGATGGCATCTACTTCGAATGTTGTACTTCCTGCTCGTGGAGAGAAACCAGATAAATTCAAGGGGGTGGATTTCAAGAGATGGCAACAAAAGATGTTGTTTTATCTCACTATTCTAAACCTAGTGAGGTTTTTGAGCGAAGATGCTCCGACCGTTGATGAGAAAGAAACAGATCTTCAAAAGAGAGCAGCTTTTGATACATGGAATCAGAGCGATTTCTATGCAGAAACTACATCCTCAATGGCCTTGACAACACTTTATACGGCGTATACAATTCAGTTAAGACTGCCAAAGCTCTGTGGGAATCTTTGGAAAAGAAGTACAAAACCGAATATGTCGGTTTAAAGAAATTTGAAATTGGCAAATTTCTCGACTTCAAAATGATTGATTCTAAAATAGTAATAAATCAAGTCCAAGAACTTCAGATAATTCTGCACGATATACAAGCAGAATGGATGAAGCTATGTGAATCATTTTAGGTTGCTACGATAGTGGAATAATTACCATCGATGTGGAAAGATTTCAAAAAATATCTGAAACACAAATACAATGAGATGGGACTTGAAGATGTTATTGTAAGATTGAGAATTGAGGAAGACAACCGAATTTTGACAAGAAATTCGAAAAGCTGCAAACGGAGGCTAAAGCTAATTTGGTACAGTCGAATGCTAACAAAAAGAGGAAACTCTGGTAATGGCAAGCAAAAAGGCAAAGCCAAGAAATTCAGAGGAGAATGTTATAACTGCAAGAAGATAGGACATTTAGCAAAAGACTTTCGACAGAAAAAGCAAAACAACAACCAAGTGCACATAACCGAGGAAGACAATCTGTCTAATGGGGTGTCTGATCTAATGTTCTCGACAGTAGTATTTGAAGCAAACACGGTAGACAATCCAAGAGAATGATTTGTATACATTGACGCTACTCGTCACGTTTTTGTTGAAAAGAAGATGTTTTCATCATATACTCCGATCAACGGACGACAGCTATTCATGAGCAATTCAGTAACATCAAAGATTGTTGGATTGGACAAAGTAGTGCTTAAAATGACCTCGGGCAAAGAAGTAACTCTCAGACAGACCGGTAAAACACCAGTAGCCACAGATACGATATTGATGTGCTACATGTTCTAAACATTCGCAAGAACTTGATGTCTGGTGCTATACTTAGCAAGAATTGGTTTAGACTAGTGTTTGAATCTGACAAATTTGTACTTACCAAAAATATCATGTTTGTAGGCAAAGGGTACTTAGCCAATGGGCTATTTAAAATGAATGTAATGCCTGTAATTCGTGATTTTGATAATAAATTTAAATCTTATGCTTATTTGGTAGAGTTTGCTAATTTATGGCATGATAGATTATGATATCTTAACTTTAATACTTTACGAAAATTAGTAAGTTTAGATTTATTGCCTTTTTATTCTATTGATCAAAATCATAAATGTGAAATTTGTGTAGAGGCTAAGCTAAGTTAGCCAAAACACCGTTTCATTCGATTGAAAGAAACACAAGCCCTCTAGAATTAATAGTGATATCTGTGATTTAAAGTTTGTCCAAACTAGAGATGGTAAAAAGTATTCTATTACTTTTATAGATAATTGCACAAGATCTTCGTTATGTATATTTGCTAAGAAGTAAAGACGATGTCTTAAAAGTTTAAACTTTATAAAAATGAAGTTGAGAATCAACTTAACAAATGAATAAATTTTATTCATAGTGATAGAGGAAGAGAATATAGAGCACCGTTTGAAGAATTTTGTTCAGACTCTAGAATTAATCATCAAACTAAAGCTCCTTATTCACCTCAATCAATTGGTGTTGTTGAACGCAAAAACTGTACTCTTAAAGAGATGATGAATGCTTTGTGTTGATAAGTTCTGGTTTACTCCAAAATTTGTGGGAGGAAGCAATCCTCTCAGCAAACCACATTCTTAATAGAATTCCACACAAAAGTAAAAATCAAACTCCCTACAAATTATGGAAATGTCACAAACTTTCGTACAAATTCTTAAAAGTGTAGGGGTGTTTAGCTAAGGTAGAAGTACCAAAATCTAAACAAATTAAGATATGACCTAAAATTATTGATTGCATATTCATTAAAAATTTGTTAATAACAGTAGTGCATATTTGTTCCTAGTACATAAGTCAGACATTTCTGATGTACATGAAAGTACTATTATTGAATTAAGAATTGTTGTATATTTTGAGAACATATTTCCTTGTAAGGATAGGAAATAGATAAGTTCACAAAAACGAACTTTTTGATACTACTAGTGGTGATCATCAAAGTAATGAAGAACAAAGATGTAGTAAAAGGGCCAAGACATCTAAATCTTTTAATCCAGATTTTCTAACTTATTTATTAGAAAATGAACCAAGGACATTCAATGAAGCAATGTCTTGTCCAGAAGCTCAGTTCTGGAAAAAAAGCTATCAACAGTGAAATTGATTCTATTATGCAGAATCATACTTGGAAATTGATAGATTTCCCACCTAGAAACAAACTATTAGGTTATAAATGGATTTTCAAAAGGAAATTGAAACATGATGGATCGATAGATAAGTACCCAGATTTGTAGCTAAATGATTTAAACAGAAAGAAGGCCTTGACTTTTTCGATACACACTCACTAGTAACAAGTATCACGTCTATTATAGTATTAATTGCAATCTCCACATTGCACAGCTTGAAAATCCATCAAATGGATGTGAAGATAGCATTCCTAAATGGTGGGCTAGATGAAGAAATTTACATAGAACAACGAAGGGTTTATTGCTCCTGGACAGGTAAAAAATGTGTGTAGACTCGTTAAATTTTTATACGGACTAAAGTAAATGCCAAAGCAATAGTATGAGAAGTTTGATAAAACTATATTATCAAATGGTTTAAGATTAACGAAGGTGATAAGTGTGTTTATATCAAAATCACACCAAATGCTTATGTAATTATATGTCTTTATGTTGATGACATGCTAATTACGGGAAGTAATCATGATGTCATATTGGCAACTAAAAAAATGTTGACAAAATATTTTGACATGAAAGATATGGTTGTAGCAGATGTCATATCGAAAATTAAAACCAATAAGACATCTGAAGGGCTTGTTCTATCTCAGTTTCACTACGTTGAAACTATACTTAAGAAGTTTAATACGAATGATGAAAGTCCAGCAAAAACTACGATAGACTTAAGTCTACATTTGGCCAAGAATAAAGGCAAACATGTATCTCAATTGGAGTATTCGCGGATCATAGGCAGTCTAATGTATATTATGAATTGCACGCTTCCGGATATTGCTTATGCAATTAACAAGCTTAGCAGATTTACAAGTAATCCAGGCGATGACCATTGGAAAGCATTGATTAGAATTCTTAGATATCTAAGATTCACTTCAAGTTATGGATTACATTTTATAAGATATCTGGCTGTATTGGAAGGATACAGTGATGCAAATTAGATATCAGACACAAAAGATTCAAAATCCACAAGTGGTTTTGTTCTTACCATTGGTGGTACAGCAGTGTCTTAGAAGTCTTCAAAACAAACGTGTATAGCTCGATCCCCAATAGAATCTGAGTTCATAGCTTTAGATAAAGAAGGAGATGAAGCTTAATGGCTTCGTAATTTCTTAGAGGATATTTTTTATTGGCTGAAGCCAGTTCTTGTTATTAGTATGCATTGTGATAGTCAATCGACTATCGGAAGAACACAATGTAGTATGTATAATCGTAAATCTCGACACATTCAATATAGACATAATACCATTAAGCAGTTGATCTCAAATAGTGTTATCTTTATTGATTATATAAAATCAAAGGAGGATCTCGCGGATCTGCTTACTAAAGGCTTATCAAGAGATCAAGTATATTGTCTATCGAGGAGAATATGGTTAAATCCTACTACGTTAGAGTCTTTGTAATGGTAATCCAAGATCTTAATTCAATGAGACAACTAAGTAGATTCAATGAATCACTTGGAAGTAAAACTTTTACCCATTCTTATGATATAAAAAGTGCTTTCTGCAGAGTTATAAGGTTAAGTTAAACTTTTAATGATTCTTATATCTTGAAAAGTCAAGTGGAGTATGTCAGAATACTTTTGATAGGAGATCACCTATATGAGTGTGAAGTGAGGCAGTTTCTATGAGAATGTTTCAAGGCTTGAATTCTCTAAAGTACTTATGAAATCTAAGAGTTGTTCAGTACAAAATAAACACAACTGTGAGAATCGAAAATGTTAAGAAGGTTATTGTTCGAATATTATTGCCTTGGTTTACACCAATGACTGAACAGTTCAAGACATCATGTTCACTGGTTAGCCAAGTAAACCCGATAGGATTTCATTATGGAAGGTTCAAACCCACAAGGTACCTACCCCGATGCAATAGCTTTCTACTTGATCTCTTTAAAGTGTCTGTTTCGTCTTCCTCGTTAATTTTATTCATGTGGAGATTGTTAGAAATTGGTTTTGTAAAATGGTTTTGACCATCTTTCGACCAATTAATTAAGTGGGTCCTATGGTTGGAAACGAGAATTTTTTTAGCCAATTTATTCTACTCCACGAGTAGAATAACGTAGTATATTTAGTTTCTTAAAATCAATTTTGGGTGAATGAGAAATTAAATCCAAAGTATGCCACTTAAATAAGAAAATGTTGGGATTGAAAAATAATGGAGAATGGATAGTGTCAATCCCACATTAGAAAAATAGAAGCAAAGTAGTCACCTTGAATAACTCAAGTTGAACAATTGGGTTTGGGCCCCAAGGAATACCAATTGTCTTTAGACAAGAGGAGACCTATATGTTAATAGGTTGGGCTAAAGCCCACACAAGCGCCTAGGCTCAGGCCTCGGGTTGTGGGTCAAGTCCAGAAAGGTATATAACTTTTTAAAGATATAAAATAAAAAAATATTTTATTTCAAACCTTCCTGATTGCGACACGTGGCAATTCAGTCAACTTCTCAGAATGCACCACGTGTCAATTGCTTCTAGAATCTGTACGGACAAACATGTTTGTCTGAACAAATAGGTTATGTCTTTTCAAACATAACCTTCTTTCGAGACACAATTTTTCAACAACTATAAATAGGTCCCCCATATCCAGAAATTATTGACTCCAAAAATCGTCTTCTGCAGTTTAATATTTTCTCTGCTTTGTGCACTATTATGTGTTCTCCATTTCAGTCCCTAAATATTTTTCTGCGTTCCAAATTTCGTTCAGAGAGTTCAAAACTCTAGTAGGTTCGTTGGTATTGTAATTTGAAGTGCTTTTATTACAATACGTAGTCGTTGTATCTTGGAAAACGAGTGTCGGAGAACCGTTAGCACCAGTGTGGGGCATTACCGTCTTAAGGACAAAAAGTCCAACTCTTGCCTCGACCAATATTAATGTATTTGTCTAATTTTTCAAGTAAGCCGTTACTCTATTCAATTTTTTGTACGTAGTTATTTAATTAAAAGAATATAAATTATTTTTTAATTTACAAACATGAATAGCCTGCCAAATGTATATGTGGAAAACTATTAAATTGAACATATAGTTAGATTGTTACTCATATAGTATAACTATTTTCAACAAGACCACATACATAAATGTGTGCATTGCATTTATGAAATTTTCAACTTTTTCCTTTTTAGGCTACTATAATAGAACACGTGAGAACTTATCTTGTATCTATTTTTTATGCATTGAATTGTTTGTGTCCTTAATGTTCATTTATGTACATTTTGCCCAGAGAATCTATCTTTTTAATTTTCCGAGCCTCAAATTTTTTATATTGATTCTCGTTTTTCTTGTTTAGCTTGTTATTATTTTATTCGTTGCATAGAGTTTATGTCATTCTCTCTTATTATTAATCAAAACTTATCTTAGGGGTGTCTTTAATTAGGATTTTAAAAGAGTTTTATGGGCTTTAAAAGTATATGTGTATTTAATTAAGACTTTTAATTTTCTTAGAAATATTGGGGTATTAAATATAGATTTGTAAGGACTTTTAAAAAGTCTTTAAAAATCACGTGTTATTCAATTTAGAATTTATAAAATCTTACGAAATTTAAGGTTATTCAAATTGTCAATAATTTTAATAAGAATTTGTATATGCTAGACTTTAATAGACTTTTTAGTGATAAATATAAATAGCAAAATTCTTTATTTCTCTCTACTCTAACTTTTCCCCCCCTTTCTCTCCAGATAACACAACGGCAAACTACTACGACCCCTTCCCTGATGCTCACTCTGCTTTCCGGTGAGTTTTAACTACCTTCAATATCGATCTCTCCTTTATTTTGAAGAACGTGTATTTCCATGATAGGAAAATTTTCGTATAATATTGAATATTGAATATTTGAAGAATTTGACATATAATACATAAAATTATTTTATAAAATCAATTGATATTTGCTATTTTATGATTAACGAGGGAGGGGTGGGGTGGGGTGGGGTGGGGTGGGAGATTGGAGGCTTGGGAGTGGGTGGGACGATAGAGAAATTATGGAAAACCTATTATTCAATGTGGAGTCCCCAGAGGTTGTTTTGAATGGGGAAAGTGAAGGAGACTACGAATCACGAAGATTGTTGCCATCCAAGAAAGGTGAATTCTGCAGCCCTGTGGACCTGTTTCTCTTGTGACTCGTTTTCTTGTTACAATACCAATTTGTTGAGTTCTGAAGGAATCAAGGAATTAACTATACCATATCTTCTTTAGGTTTGAGATATCCCATGTTTGGAACAAATCAATTCTATTACTTTGAGCAAAGAAGCGGAAAAAGACGATTGCAACTTCCTTGAAACTCTGGGCCTTCCCTTCCAAAAATTAGTAATTTGTACATGTGTAGTACTCACTAAATAGATGATTGCAAGTACTTTTATATTTCATGTTTTCACCTCATTTCTGCTACTTTTTTATGGTTGATTCTTGTCATCACTGAAGTGGATCTGGATTATATAAGGTTACAAATTCCTCAATGAAAAAAATATCTTCTCAGTTTCGGAAAACTATTTGGTACTATTTTTGCTGGCTGTTTTTAAATATTATTTTGCTTGCAATACATTTTGTTAATAACTATCTTATAGTGGATTTCCTGCACTTTATTGTTTTAATTTTTTTTTCTTGATTATTAATTTCTTGATTTTTTTAGGAAAGAGACACTGTGAAGATTTAATAGCTGAAAATATAATGATAGATTGAATTCAGTAGCTGTTTTTTATTGAGTTGCTTGACTATTCAATTAACCAACTATGAAAAGGTAACGTAAAACAAGTAAATTCAATATCACTTGTCATGACTAAACTTGCAATTGAAATAGGTGCTGCTTGATGGTCCCCATCCAAGATATAAGATATGTCTTCCCCGACATATCACCTAATAAGGGAAGACATATTTAATATGATGGTCCCTTTAAGTAATTTTCATGAATTTATATTATTTTAGTATCATCCTCAAACTGGAAGACATATCTTGGATCAGGGTCGAGCTTCACTCTCAATTGACAACCTAATAAAAGCCTCAGGATCCATTCCTTCAAAATATTATACCATAACCAAATACTTCACATTGATAAATAGAGAAATGGTTCAATGATAGAGTCTATAATATAAAGAACATGCATGTCAATTATAAGTCAAAATATGAGCTGCCTGTGATGATGAAAATTACTTGTGATTGCAATTTAGTTGTTTAAGAAAATGCTACAAACTTAAGATCAGCCTTTTAAATTTCGCTCGATACATGTTTGGTAGGGAACATGACATAAATGACTATGTACTTTTTGATGATGATAAATGCTACAAACTTACATGTTTGGTAGGGAGCATGTTTGATGATGATAAATTTTTATTTTAGCTTGTGACATTAGGATGGACAATAACAAGGAAACTTGAGATTCACACCAAGGAAAATATAAAGTATGGACGGTAGAAGAAAGCAATGAATTGCTAAACATCCTGGTTGATGCTGCCAATCGTGGATGGTGTGATAGTAATGGCTCATTCAGCTAGTTAACTGTGATAAATAAGATACTTTTCGCCCTTAACGAAAAACTTGGATGTCAAAGGACTTTTTCCCAATATCAAAGCCGTATGAAATGGTTTAAGAATCGATACGATGACTATTGTAAGCTTCGTGTCATAGCTCGGGTTTGATGGAACCCAAAGACTACGAAATTCACCGCTAGTGATGAAGTATGGAAAGAATACATTAAGGTGAACTTCATTTATTTAAAATAATATGTATAGTTTAACAATATAAGTCAGTGATTTATTTGTTTCATATGTTAACTCTAATTGTATTTTTTTTCTTTTTACTAGTCAAACGAAAATTCAACTTATCGCACCGACACTTTTGTGGACTATGAAGATTTGAGAATTGTAATTGAAAATAGAACTCGCTATTGGGAGACATGCAATTGCACTAGGGAATGATACTTGATGCGAGAACATTTAAGACATAAGAAAGTAGAGGCGGTGGTTCATTAGATAACTTTATGTATGATTCCAATATCGAGGTATTCATACAAAGTGATACACAAGAAACTCTATATGAGTCTCAGATCTCTCGAGCACTCCACTCCACCATTGCCATCTCAACCCATGAGTCCAGAAGTTCCACCACCTACTAGAAAACGAAATAGAACCAACGTTGATGCAAAATCAGTTGAGACCTACAATATTCAGTTAGAGCTTATGGACAAACTCACTCAAAACATTGACAAGCTCACTCGTAGTATTGATTCAATTGATAATAGTGAACCTAGGTGTTGGGATATTATCAAGGAGATCCCAAACTTGGATGATGGTGCTCGTTTCAAGGCCCTTGACTTGCTTAATACCAAAGGAAAGAAGTTTGAGTTCATGAAAATGACACCTGAAGAGCGTTCTAAATGGATTACTCATAAATTGATGCAATGAGTGATTTTATGGTATATGATTAATAATGAAATCTATAATACTGGGATTGTTAATTCTAGTGTTTTTAAAATTTTTAAATTTTATATCAGAAATGAATTCTACAATATTGAGATTATTATTCTACTGTTTTTGGAGACTTTTTGTATTTTGAATTAGTAATAAATGCTATGATTTGGAGATTGTATATTAATTATTGTTATTGATTTAATTTTGAATGAGTAATGCTTGGGTTTGTTTGTGAAAGTTCTAAAACCTAGATTAATTAAATTAAAACGAATTTTAATCTTAATTAAACAAGCAATGGGACGTAACGTAGTCAAAACCGGCAAGATATAGAGATAATGATTCCGACTTGCACAACCGTGTTTCGCTTACCTAATCTTGTCTAGTGCGTAAATTAAAGGATTAAATACGAACACAAGATGTAACGTGGTAAACTCCTAAAGGAAACATCCACAGCCCCCATGCCATGGGTAAAACAATCCACTAATAATCTTGTTCAAAAATACAATAGTATCGCTTTTTGTAATTTCATAAAATTAACAAAATAACAATCAAAATAAAATAGATCAACTCCATGTGATACTTCTTCTTCTGACTTGTTGATGAAGTGGAATCAAACTCACCGGTCTTGACTTTATTGCCACTTCCCTATTGTACTTGACCGCAACTACTACTTGGATTAAGAACTTCGCCTTAACTTCACGCCAAGTAGCTTGAACAAGATATGGAATTGTTCGTTGAGTACCAATAAGTTCTTGATTCTTCAATGAGTTTGAAGAAAACCTTTTACTTTGAAAGTTGAATCAATGAAGCGCCATGTCTTGTTTACCTTGAATGGATTCGGCTAGTTTGAAGCTTATGGAACAAGAACACAAAAATATTTTCAAAGCCTTAATTCCTTATTGATTTCCACTCTTACTTATAGTTAAAGTAGAAATCAAATTAGGAATTATTTCTTACCTAAGAATATGCAACAAGGATGGTAAGAGAGTTAGTAGGAAAGAATATAGAAAGATATTCTTAGATTTGTAGAAGGAAAATTTCCTTCCTAAACAAATCTAAAAGAATAAGAAAATATTCTTTAACCTACAAAAGGAGCTGTCAATAATATTCACGAGATCAGAATATATCAAATATAGAAACAAAATAAAATCGCAGCTTTTAATTATCTGAAAAAATAATCCGCTTATCAAGCCAGTTAGTCAGAACTGACGTTAATCAGACCAGTCAAAAACACAAATGTTGACATGCTCTTTTATCATTAAAAATCAGTTATAATCATTAAGTTAGCCAAGATATAAAAAGTGAAAAATATGACACATATTTTTCCAACAATCTCCCCCTTTAGCTTTGCTTAATTACAAACACATAACTATCGGATTGTTAATGTAAGTGTGATGTGTGTGAATAAGTAAAGAACCCATGAACATCAACATACAAGGGTTATGGCTCCCCTTAGTGTGTAAAACCAAGAACTCCTGCAAAGAAGTTAACACCATACGCAAAACCACACACATTAGTCATAACTTTAAAATTGCTCTCCTTAGCAAGATATCATCTAAGTGTAATGATCAAACTACCATAAACTTAAAAATACTACTATTAAAGTTTAACCAACAAAGTTTCCATAGCAAGAAAAATCTAACAACCACAAAAATTAAAAATTACCTACTACCCCTCTTTTGTAAGAGGAACGCCAAAGGAAGAGTAAAAACAAAAGTAAAGCAGCTTGTTTGAAGGAAATAAAGCGGAATTTAAGAGTTAAAACAATCATACATAGCCAAATAGTTAGAGGGTTGAGAGTTAGAACTGGGAAAAATTAGTGCCGGGAGGATCTGGGCTTCTTTGTACCGGATGCAGATGCATTTGCAACCCTCCTGCGAGCACGGGTATTTGAAGGAGCATCACCGGAGGATCATCGTGAAAGGTGCAGAGGTGGGGCAAAGCAGTTGGCTCACCAACGGATCAAGTCGAAATCTCCATTGGATCTCCGGATGTGCGTAGAATTTTGAGTAACTATTCGAATGCAAATTTTATATGCTAATTTCCCGTAAATTCCAGTTTGCCTAACACCCTACGCATGAAAGTAACATCATTAGAAAAACTTTGGTTAGGGCAAAATTTGATCTACCTATGTTCGAACCAAATTTCAACCGAGTTTCTAGTGCGAGCACTTCTTGATGAACAAGAAAGTGATGAATCGAGTGGATGCGGTAGCTCTGTCTTCGCTTGGCCCTCCTCGACCCTTCATAAACAGTTATATCAAAAACTATTTTAACCCAGTCAACTGGCATCCTCATCCCTAACTTGTATAGCATAACAGCCCTGTCCCCCCAAAATGTCCGATCGATTAGTTAATGGATCGATATTGTTGATAAGAATCCGATGAAGAATTTTGTATTTGAGCGATGAGTCGAAGTAGTCGAGCCTCCCGATTACGGCGCCAGTAGAGCCATTCATTTCTTGCGCAATGCTGTCCTTGGTCAATTCTTCGTCACTTGTGACAGCCACAGTGGTCACCCCAAGCCAGTCCCTGAGGGAGTTAGGACTGAAGGTAACATGTCTTCCCCGGACATAAACCTTCCACCTGAATTCATTGCCAGCCTTCTCCAGATTCTTTGGAATTTTGGCCATAAATTCTTTGACTAGAGTTTCATTGAACGGCCCGGAAAAACTTAATGATTATGTAAGTTGTGAAAATCAACAATTTCAACAAACCAAACGAACTAAATTCGACAATTGCAACCTTGCACTCAATGATGAACTTACGGTAGATGGTAAATGACATAAACAGACTCTCAGCACTCTCCGATAGAAAACAGTAATTGAGGGGGTTAACAGAGTGTCTTCCTCTAGTTAATGTGTCAAGTCTGAACATTTGGAGGTCTGAACTATGAGTAGGCAGTACTCTGTAGGCATCCCCTAAGGTAGTGATAGGCCTGTTCTGACCAGTATGCGTGGGCTTCTCAGCAACATCAACCATTTTACCTTTTCCTTTCTCAGTCCTGGTGGCCCTTTTCGTTGAAGGAGGTGTCGGAGTAGATTCCGAAGATTCATCAAGGGCAACATCAAAATCAGAATCAGATTTTTGAGAGGGGGCTTACTTGAACCTTCTACGAATGGGGGAGGTTGTTTAGACTCCTCATCACCAGCCCCTTCATCCTCATGAACTTCCTCTTCAATTTCAAAGATTATCGCACCCACCGTCACCCGCCGCATTGTCGGACCCAATCATTACCCGCAGATTAATCATCCTCATCTTCTTTTTCATATGGGTCTTGAGCACTTAAGGTGACTTTCTTGCTCAGAAAGGTGATTGGGTCGTTAGTTGTTGGACGGGGCTGATTTTTAGAATGGCTAACCGGCGGTTGATATGCAACAATGTCCGCCGATTGGTCACCGAGATGCAATAACCGCTGGAGAGGTATCCGGGTTTGAACTGGAGGGTTCCAGTATTCGTGCACTTCGCCAGAAAGTTCTTACTGGCGAAAGATGAGGCCCCATCGCAGTTTCAGCAGCAACCGGCGGATGAACAGTGTTCTTGGAAGAACCACCAACGTTTTTCTTTGATTTTGACATCTTGGTTTTCGCCATTGTCTGAATCTGAAACAAAGAACTTAACACAACCTTAAAATCAAATGCAAGAGAGAATTTGATGTTAAGCAATTGAGAATCAAGTGTGAGGAATGAATGAGAAAGCCCTAAATCACGGTTTACTAGGGGAAATTTTTTAGAATTGCACAAGAAGTGAGGAGTTAATTTTGGACATGTGTAAAGCAGCTACCAAAAATGTAAAGATGGACGCTTATAGGCATAGAAACCTTCCTTAATCGGTTATGTCAAATTTAATTTTAAATCGCCTAAGATGCTAACTTATGGAAAAGCAATTTTTTTTAAATTAGAACAAAATACAATTGGATTCCATAAACTAAAAATCGTCCAGATTTTTCTCAGTTAAAGCTGATTGTGTGCCAAAATTAGATTGTTGATTGAAATTTCTACGAAAAGGCCCACACAAAATAATCACACAAAATAATGAGAATATTTTATGAGATAAAATTGAATCGTTTATTTATGGGCATATTTCACAGCTCTATAAATTATACAATCGGTCCAAAAATATCAAAATCAACTAGAATCTTCCAATCATATATATGCGTATAATTAGATTCAATTAATTGGTCGATTTATAAGCGTGAGTGTGTGATAGGACATACTGGATTAATCAATCATAACCTGTCTCACTAAGCCAAATTGAACCTAGTCAAGAAGATCAAGATCGAGATATATTTCAAACCAGTCATCATCTGAACATATCTCTTTGAATAAAAAATATGAAAGCGCAGACAGGAATATCATAGCAATTTTTTTTTTGAGTACTCAGAGTGTTGACTTTATTTGCATATATATTTGTTTTGTAAAAGCAATCGAATTTATAAGATCATGGAGTTGACTTTCTTACGACCATAAAGGTAGTCCTTTTCTACATGATTTATGTTCATTATCAAGGACGGTTGCACACATTTATAGTGGTAGCCCTCTCTTCCATGAAATTGTATGTTTAATACAACAACATACTATGGTGCCGAGAGACATAGATACTTGAACATAGGTCACAACAAAGTACGAAACTACTTTAAAAATAACAATCTAGTTAGTAGTAAGGTACAATCAAACAAGTCAATATGTCCTCAAAGTGTGCTTATCCTCGAGCATATTTTACCATAAGTATAATAAGCATACCATATTGATTGGTTAATCAAGTAAATCTCAAAATTCATAGACTAATCATACATTTATATCATATGCTATTTGCAAGAAAATCCATTCTTCTCTCCTTCTTTTGTTTTTTTAAAATAAATAAAAAAAATAAGCAAATGCAAACAAACACACGTGATAAAATCAAACAAAAAGAAAAATACTACTTCTAATTTTTTTTTAAAAAAAACTAATGCATCAAGCAAATACCCACAGCCTTCCGTAGAGTCTCAAAACTAGCGAATCTAAGACTTTGGTGAACAAATCGACCAACCGATACTCGGTCATCGAATATGTTCCAAAGTAATAACTTTTTCTTCGACCAAATTTCTAATAAAGTGATGTCTAATATCAATATGTTTGGTCCTAGAGTGCTGAACAGGATTTTTATAAATATTGATAGCACTAGTGTTATCACAGAATATAGTAACAGAGTCCTGATCAATACCATAATCACATAGCATTTGTTTCATCCAAAGTAACTAAGTGCAACAACTACCCGCTACAATATATTCAGCTTCTACAGTAGATAAGGAAATAGAGTTTCGTTTCTTACTTAACCATGCAATGAGATTGTTACCAATATAGAAACATCCTCCACTCGTGCTTTTCCTATCATCCATGTTTCGAGCCCAGTCAACATCAGTGTATCCTGCAAGATGAGAGTTAGTATCATTAGTATACCATAAACCATAATCAAAAGTACACTTAATATAATGAATAATTCGCTTCATCTGCAAGCAAGATGTGATTCTTTTGGTTTAGCTTGATAACGTGCACAAACTCCAACACTAAATGATATGTCAGGACGGCTTGCAGTCAGGTACAGCAAACTGCCTATCATGCTTCTGTACAAGCTGGAGTCAACCTCCTTTCCCTAGTCATCTCTGAAAATTTTCAGGGATGTGGCCATGGGAGTTCTGACTGACTTGGTTTGTTCAAGGCCGAACTTCTTCACCAGATTTTTAGCATACTTGGCCTGTAAGATGAAAATCTCTGATCTAACATGTTTGATCTGCAAACCTAAAAACAAATTTAGTTCACAAACCATACTCATTTCAAATTCATTTTGCATAAGTGTCACAAACTCCTTGGATTTTGTTTCTAGTGAATAGCCAAACTCAATGTCATCAACATAAATTTGTGCAACAATTAATCCAGTTTTAAAATGTTTGATGAATAATATTTTGTCAGCTCCCCCTCTCTTGTATCCCTGTTCCAACAAGAACATAGTTAATCGTTCATACCAAGCTCGTAGTGCTTGCTTTAGTCCGTACAGAGCCTTTTTGAGTCTGAACACATGGTCGGGAGAATAAGGATCAACAAATCCCTTAGGCTGCTCAACATAGACTTCTTCATTAAGAATTCTATTCAGAAATGCACTTTTGACATCCATTTGGTATAGCTTGAACCTCATTTGACATGCTACTGATAGTAAGAGTCAAATGGATTCAAGTCGAGCCACAGGTGCAAATGTTTTATCGAAATCCACTCATTCTAGTTGAGTGTATCCCTGTGCAACCAAGCATGCCTTGTTTCTGACTATGTTGCCATGTTCATCTGATTTATTTTTTAATATCCACTTTGTCCTGATCACATTTGTGTCCTTTGGTCGTGGTACAAGTTCCCACACTTCATTTCTATCAAATTGAGCTAGCTCTTCATGCATGGCTAGAACCCAATTTTTATCAATAATGGCTTCATTTATATTTTTAGGTTCAATTTGTGAAGTGTAGCAAACATTTCCAAGTTCATTAGCAAGTCTCCTCTGAGTCATCATGCCGTCTCTAGAATCTGAGAGAACATTGTCCAATGGGTGTGCTTTCTAAATCCAAGAAGGAGGTTGCCTTCTCATGTCATGTTCGTTATTTGTATATGGTGCGTCGTAACTTTCGGGAGTGAGGAGAGACATCGAACTTGATCTTTGGATGTTCATACAGATATCATCGTTTATCAGGTACATGTATATGATGGTCTTGAGTAGGTTGACGCCCAAAGAACTCGTTCTTCCAAAGTCTCGAATATTAGGCTCCCGTGAATAAGATGAAAAGTCATCAAGATTATCAATTTTTACATTGATTGATTCAATGATAGTTTGAGTACGCATGTTATAAATTACGTAAGCATACTACTGTTCTCGAAATAACCAATAAACACTCCTCATCACTTTTTGAATCGAATTTACCCAAGTATTCCCGATCATTTAACACATAGCATTTGCTACGAAAGGTATGGAAATATTTGAGATTCGGTTTTCTTCCTTTCCGATTTCATAAGGAGTTTGAGTGGTTCCTGTTCTCAAATACACACAATTCAAAATATAATAAGCGATGATTAATAGCTTCACCCATAATTTAACAGAGCTTCTTACTATTTAGCATAACTCTAGCCATCTCTTGTAGAGACATATTTTCCTTTCCACAACACCGCTTTTGTTCAAGAGTTTTGGGTGCGGAGAATTCATAAAAAATACTATTTTGATCACGTAAAGTAGAGAAAGTAGCATTTTCAAACTCTTTCTCATGATCACTTCTAATCCTTAATATTTTATTCCTTCAAAATGTTTTTCCGTTGTTAATTTTAGGTGCAAAATTTGAATCTTTCAAAACATCAGATTTTTCTCTCAAGAAATCTACCCAAGTATATCTAGATAAATCATCCACGCAAACAAAATGTATTTCTTGCCCCCAATACTTTCGGTTTGAATAGGTCCCATCAAATTCATGTGAAGTAATTCTAATACATGAGTCAGAGTAAGAAACTTACCTTGCTTGTGAGTGCTTTTGGTTTGCTTACCTTTTAGCACGAACCACACAATCCTTGATTTTTTCAAGAAGCTTAGGAACACCTCGTCTCGCATTCAACTTTGTCGGTTTCAACGGATCACTATAGTTTAAATGTCCCAATCATTTGTGCCACAACTCGGTTGAGTCGACTTTGAAATATGACAAGTAATTTTGGTGTCAAGAAGATAACATTTTCATTGGATCTAGTACCATGTAGAATACAACTACCATCATACTTCAAGACTTTACGTAAAATTTTTGAGAACATAACCAAGTGTTTATCATCACGAGTTGGCCTATACTAATCAAAGTTAGCTTTTAAACCTACAACAAAAGTACTTCTTTAACGGGGAGAAACCATCAATTAGAATAGTGCCTACACCTTCAATTTTACCGTGTGCTCCATCACCAAAAGTAACCAGACCACCTTCATGACTTTTGTAGTTAGTTAGATAAGATCGATTACCAGTCATATGTCTAGAACAACCACTGTCAAAATACCAAGAGTTAGGAATAAAGGATCTATAGGCAACATCAACCATATAACAATTTAAATCACCCTTTTTGACCCAAATTTGTCTTACTTTAGTGTTGCTAAGGTGTCTCATTTGTCTATTAGCCAAGTTTTTACTAAACAAACAATGAAAGGAGTCGTGTCCTAAATTACCACAGATGCAACATTTTACAAAGCACTTTGATTTACCTCTTTGTATTGGTTGTATACCTGATGGTCGTGACTGTCTTTGAATCTTGGCATTGGTCAGAACTTGCATAGGCAAGTCAGCCTTAGTTCTGACGGTGATGGGAGCAGTTTTATCTAAAAATACAGCATACTTTATTTCTTTGATGAAGTTGATCTGATTCCCAACTTTTCTTTCACCTTTTCCAACATATCCCAAACCTTCTTTGACGTTTGGAGTTCTTCCATAGCTTAGGGTTTCACTTAAGTGAGAGGCTCCAATTGTTAATTGCTTGATCTTTTCTTTTGAGACTTTTAATTTATCTAGAAGATTAGCAATTTGATCATCATTCTCTTTTAAGATGTTGGTAAGAGTATTATTTTGATAATCAATTTCAGCCTTGTCATCTACCAAAAATTCTATCATGACTTGAATGGACAAGTTTTTCTCCTGTTCATCTTGTAATTTTTTATTCATGTTGCTGCAGTTATGACAGATACGGACTTGTTCTTCTGAAGTTGTCGCCAAGAAGTCAGAACCTGCAATCAAGTTTTGCACGAAATCGACGAGAGGTTAAGTTCACGCTTAAGGACGTTACACGATCAACAATGGTTCTGGCTATCCTCGTCCTCATCTCGAATCTTTTCATCATTTTCACTCCAAGTGATATTCATGGCCTTCTTGGTATGAGATTTCTTTAAAGTATTTGCACATTCAGAGGCTATGTGACCAAAACTCTCACACTCATGGCATTGAATTCGATTGTCGATCTATTCATAGAGGTAGTGGGATTTTGTTTAGTGTTGGTCGAAATCTCTTCTTTTGTTGGAGAGAGGTATTCAAGTTCTTTCCTTTTGATTTCTTTTTAGAAATTTTTTGAATTGTTTGGTGAGCATGACCATGTTTTCATGTGTTTCGCTCTCCTCAAAATCAACCTCGTATTCATGGTTGTTAATTTTGAAGGCAATCATCGATCCCTTTTCTTTCTTTCTCCTTTATAAATGTAGCTCATATGTCATCAATGATCCCACCAATTCTTCAACCTTCATATTCTCAATCTCCTTACTTTCTTCAATTGCAGTTACTTTAGAATGAAAACGATCAGGCAAGGATCTGAAAATTTTCTTTACAATTTTGCTCTCCGAATATTTCTTTCCCAAGGTATAAGCAGTATTGGTGATGTCAGTGAATTTTGCATAGAAGTCCTTGAATTGTTCATCGTCTCTCATGGTTAGTTGTTCAAACTCTAGAGTAAGAATTTGAAGTTTGGAAGACTTGACCATATTGGTTCCTTCGTGAGCAATTCGTAAGATGTCCCAAGCATCTTTTGCAACATGACAAGTAGAGATTAAACGAAATTGATTAGAGTCTACAAAAGAAAATATGGCATTTAAAGCTTTGAAATTCTAATTAGTATAATTAAAATCGGTTGTAGCCCACTCGTCTGCGCTTTTTTCTCTTTCTACACCATTTTCAGTAATGATGGGAGTTTTATAGCCATGGACAATTGAGTGCCAAGCTTTTTATCAAGGGATTGGATATACACTTGAATTCTAATTTTCCAATAGGCATAATTAGTACCATCTAAAACAGTGGTCTAAATAGAGCTCTGTCCATGACTAGGTTTATATAGATCGCACTTAAAAGTGTACCCTCTCTAATACCAATTGAAAGTTCTAAAACCTAGATTAATTAAATTAAAACGAATTTTAATCTTAATTAAATAAGCGATGAGATGTAACGTAGTCGAATTGGCAAGATATAGAGATAACGATTCGACTCACACAACCGTGTTCGTTTACCTAATCTTGTCTAGTGCGAAATTAAAAGATTAAATACTGAACACAAGATGTAACGTGGTAAACCCTAAGGGAAACATCCACGACCCCCATGCCATGGGTAAAAACAATCCACTAATAATCTTGTTCAAAAATACAATAGTATCGCTTTTTTGTAATTTCAAAAATTAACAAAATAACAATCAAAAGAAAACAAATCAAATCCCTGTGATACTTCTTCTTCTCGACTTGTTGATAAAGTGGAATCAAACCCACTGGTCTTGACTTTATCGCCACTTTCCTATTGTACTTGACCGCAACCACCACTTGAATTAATAAAACCTCCGTTTTTAATTTCACGCCAAGTAGCTTGAACAAGATATGGAATTGTTCGTTGAGTACCAATAAATGCTTGATTCTTCAATGAGTTTGAAGAAAACCTTTTTGCTTTGAAAGTTGAATCAATGAAGCGCCATGTCTTGTTCACCTTGAATAGATTCGGTTAGTTTGAAGCTTATGAAACAAGAACACAAAAATATTTTCAAAGCCTTAATTCCTTATTGACTTCTACTCTTACTTATAGTTAAAGTAGAAATCAAATTAGGAATTATTTCTTACCTAAGAATATGCAACAAGGATGGTAAGAGAGTTAGTAGGAAAGAATATAGAAATATATTCTTAGATTTGTAGAAGGAAAGAATTTAGAAACTAAATATTTCCTTCCTAAACAAATATAAAAGAATAAGAAAATATTCTTTAACCTACAAAAGGAGTCATCAATAATATTCATCGATCGTAATATATCAAATATAGAAATAGAATAAAATCGCAGCTTTTACTGATCTGAAAAAATAA
This sequence comes from Forsythia suspensa, assembly GCA_023638005.1. Classification (NCBI taxonomy): domain Eukaryota; kingdom Viridiplantae; phylum Streptophyta; class Magnoliopsida; order Lamiales; family Oleaceae; genus Forsythia; species Forsythia suspensa. The sequence continues at coordinate 26,751,806 of CM042674.1, read as the reverse complement.
TCTGCTTATCAAGCCAATTAGTCAGAACTGACGTTAATCAGACCATTCAAAAACACAAATGTTGACCTGCTCTTTTATCATTAAAAATTAGTTATATTCATTAAGTTAGCCAAGATATAAAAAGTGAAAAATATGACACATATTTTTCCAACAGATTCATTAACTTTATTTTTATTCCATAACTAATTACATGCACATACTAGGGATGGCAAAAAAAAAACCCGCCGACTGAACCCGCCCACCCACGACGGCAATAGGGACGGGTTTGGGGCGAAAAAAATCTGCCGGGCCCCGGCAACCCCGCCCGCCACGCCCCCTAAAAAAAAAATTTTTTTTTTTTGAAAATAATAATATAGTAGAAATTATGATTTTCACTAAAATGGACTAAAGAAGAATCAAACTCGGGTTAAAACTTATAAACTACTAACCTTAACCACTACACCACAACCCAAATCTTATATTTTTTTGTTTTGCTTGGTACAAATATTTAATAAAATTGTATATATAATTTTTAATTATTTTTCAGTTTAACAAAAAAAAAAAAAAATTGTTCACGGGGCGGTTGGCGGGTCCAACGGCCGATTGCCCGCCCCGCCCCATGACCATGCGGGTCGCGGGGCGGGCGGGCGGGAGGGGCGGGGCCGACCCACCCCATTGCCATCCCTAGCACATACACGATTTAATTCTAATATTTTTTCAGGCGCTCTATTTATATAATGTCTAGTATCAACATGCATAAAGATGAGGTAGATAATAAAGAGATGGAAGAAATAGAAATGAGAGAAAAATTGATTGAAACCATTAGATATACATTTATAGCAATTCAAGCAATTCAATGTATGCTTAATGAGTTAATAGTTAACGGATGCTACAAACGTGTTCAACGTCCTCTAAATAGACGACCAAAAACTTCAGGTGGACACATTTATATACACAAAATATTAAATGAGGATCCAACAAACTTTCAACAAATTTATAGAATGTATCTTGGTGTATTTATAAAATTATGCAACATCATTAGAGAAAAAGCACTCGTGCATGATACAAGTTTATTTGTATTGAAGAAATGCTTGCAACTTTTTTACGCATTGTCGGTCGAAATTCTCGATATTGTGTAATTCGTGAATTGTATGGACATTCACATTTCACAACTAGTCAAAGTTTCAACAAGATTTTAAAGGCATTAAACACAATTTCAATAGATATGATGGCTAAACCTAGATCTGCAATGCCAGAAAGAATTAGAGAAAGTACAAGATTTTACCCATACTTTAAAGTAAGTTATCATCATCATCATTATTATTATTTGTAGTTGGTGTATTTTTCTCATTATTTATTATTAGATTTTAATGTTTTAGGATTGCATTGGAGCAATTGACGGTACCCATATTCCCGCTATGATAATTGGACATGATACAAGTCGTTATTGTAATCGTCACAGAACAATTTCACAAAACGTTTTAGCAGGTAACTTTGATTTGGAATTCATGTACGTGCTTAGTGGGTGGGAGGGATCTGTTCATGTTCAAAAGTATTGAGTAATGCTTTATCAAGGAACAACAGACTTAAAGCACCACAAGGTATTTTACAAATTGGCAATCACTAATTTATGTTACTTATATTTTTTTTTTTTATGATTATAAATGTTATACATTGCTTACTAATTCTACAACTATTATATAATCGAAAAATATTGTTTGGTGGATTGCGGATTTCCAAATCGACATCAATTTTTAACTCCATTTCGAGTCACCCGCTATCATCTTCAAGATTTTGTTGGTCAAGGCCGTGACCCTGAAAATCCAAAAGAGTTGTTCAATCTTCGACACGCACCTTTGAAAAACGTAATTGAAAAGATTTTTGGTATATTCAAATCGAGATTCACGATTTTCAAAATAGCTCCTCCATTTCCATATGACACACAAGCGAGTTAGTGTTAGATTGTGCAGATTACACAATTTTCTTCGCAATGAGTGTCGCTCTGTTAAGTTTCTAGTTGAACCAGATAATGAAGTTTTATCATCTTCATCGGTGTTAAATGATCAAGTGGACAACTTTGGACTATTTTATGAGAGTCAAAAATAACAAAAAGATAGTGCTAAAGAGTGGAGGGCTACTATAGCTACTTGATGTGTGTAGTGATGGTGGGCAAATTAATAATATTGACTATTAGTAATTTCTCTTTTTATTTTATAAAATAGTCTCGGATTTTTTAAAATACTTTGTATTTTGATTATTTATTTATGTAATTGATGTGACTTATAATATGTTATCTATAGATTATTAAATATAGCCATTTTTATTTTGTTTATTTTTGAATATATCAACATTCAATTTGGAATTTCGTAGTTTATCCAAAAGAACAAAAAAAAAAAAAGAAAAAAAGAAAAAAGAAAAAAGAAAAGAGTGAGCAAATAATTTGTATCATTGACTTTTGATGTAGTTTATTTGTAGTAAATAAATAGAACGTAATAAATTCAACTTGTTTATGAATTTAATAATATTAATGTAATTAAATAAATTATTGATAGACTTTCTTCTGGGATTCTTTTTTTTCTCTCTCTTTTTTTTTTTTTTTTTTTTTAATCAATCGAGAACATTATATTTTTATATTCAAGATATTTAATTGAAAAAAATAAAAGTCTATGAAAGTCCATAAAAATCCATAAAAGTATATGAAAGTCTTTTACAATGAAATTCATAAAAGTCTATGGAAGTCTGTTAAAATCTATTAAAGTCAATAAAAGTTAATGAAATCCATTAAAATCAATTACTTAAAAAATGTCCATAAAACTCTTTCAAAATCCTAATTAAATACACCCCCTTAATTTTTGAACTCACATCATTATTATCAATATTCTAATTTTTACTAATACATTTTTTATTATTTTGTTTTTTCCAGATAACATAAAATCTTCTAACTATATTGTTCAGGCCATCCAATAGGTACTACACGTGCGAACATTAAACGTAAATAATAAACGTCTCTGCCCCAGCTTTGATTTGATCCAAGTAAACGTAAGTAATAAACGTCTCTGACTATTCATGTTCCAAGACTTGTTAGAAACTCCTTTTAATCCTTATGTTAATAGCCTCTATTTTTATAATTTGCTAATAACATTGTTGGTTTAATGTACCTTGTAATTATAAGAATTTTTTCTGTTTGCTAATAACTTTTATAATGAAGGACCAAATAGCACCAAATATATTTTCGTTTTACCCATTTTCTTTTTTCAATTTTTGAAATTGTTTTCATGCCATGGACTTAGCTTCAATTTCAGATAGCTCATAGTTGGTAACTTGTGAGATTTAAAGAAATTAATTGGGTGGTGGATAATTGATCTAATAGTTGTTAGAAATTGGTTTAAAATGTCGAGAAATTGACTAAGTGTCAACTTGGCCAAAATATACAAGACCGACCCAATCTGTTTAGGCAAAGTAGTTTGCCACTTCGCCGCTTCGGGATGTCGAAACGGGGTTCGACCTACCCGGTCAGGTCGCGGGGGTCGCGGGGACAGCGCCCCTCGTGGGAGCCCGAGAGCAACGCCCCTAAAAGAGAATTCAAATTTCTCTGCATGTATTGATGGGTATATTTGGCATCTCGAAACCAATATCGAATGAATGAGAAATTACGGAAAAGGACAAATTTGGGTCAAGTTTTGACTATGCGATCGCATGGGTATTTTACTCTGAGACCTCAATTGATTGAATTTTTAGCGAGAACATTTTGGGTCCTACCATGCGATCGCATGGTTAGCCCAGATTAATTCATTCGCCTTCAAAATTATACCTTGCGATCGGTAAAACCATGCGATCGCATAGGTTTACGCGAACAGACATGTCCTTTTGAAGTGTTGCACGATTTGGTTCTATACATTTTCGTTTTCAACCGATCTTCGACGTTAAAAAGGGCATCTGGACGTCCTTTTTTGACAGAGAACAAATAAGCAAACACTTTAACCTCATATTTTCATCATTGAACCAAATTTTATTGCATTTGTTGCATATAAAATTCTGGTTTCATTTCTTTTTCATCCTTTGGAGTACAAGACCTCTTTGGTTAATTGTGCTTGTGTTTCAAAGTGCTACAAACACAAGCGGAAGTCGTTGTATCTTGGAAGTCAATTGCCATATACCGTAGGCACCGTTGCGGGGCAAATTTGACTTAAGGACAAAGTGTTCAACACTTGCCTCGGCTTGAATATCATCCTTATTTCATTCGGTTTCTTGGAGTCACTTATACACAAAATCCGCCAAAGGGTATAGACAAAGATGAAGCTTTGGAAGTGTTCAAACACTAAAAAACCGAAGTTGAAAATCAACTTGGAAAACGAATAAAAATGATTCGTAGTGATAGAGGTGGAAAATACGTTGCACCGTTTGAAGAATTTTGCGCAGAATTTGGAATCATTCATCAAACTACTGCACCATATTCACATCAATCAAATGGGATTGCTGAATGTAAGAATCGAACACTAAAGAAAATGATGAATGCAATGCTAATAAGTTCGGGCTTACCTCAAAACTTGTGGGGGGAAGCCATATTTTCGACAAATCATATCCTAAATAAGATACCACACAAGAATAAGGTTGAATCACCTTATGAATTATGGAAAGGTCGTAAACCTTCGTACAAATATCTCAAAGTGTGGGGGTGCTTAGCAAAAGTGCAAATATCCAAACCTAAACAAGTTAGGATTGGACCAAAGACAATTGATTGTGTCTTTATTGGATATGTAATCAATAGTAGTGCATATCGATTCTTGGTTCATAAATCTGAAGTACTTGATGTACGTACGATTATTGAATCAAGAAACGCGGTCTTCTTTGAAGACAAATTTCCGTGTAAAGAAAAGGAAGCAAGTTCAATTAAACGAACTTATGATAATGTACATGAAAATGATGACAATCTTCAAATAAATGAAGAACCAAGACGTGGTAAAAGGCAACGAATTCATAAGACATTCGGTCCGTAATTCAGTAACCAATTTACTTGAAAAGATCCAAGGACATTTGTTGAAGCAATGTCCACTCCCAAAGCTCCTTTTTGGAAAGAAGTTGTACGTAACGAAATTGAATTCATCATGAGTAACCATACTTGGGAATTGGTTGAACTCCCTCTAGGAAACAAAGCTTTAGGCTGCAAATGGATTTAAAAAAAAAAAATTGAAATCGATGGATCAATAGATAAATACAAGGCTAGATTAGTAGCCAAAGGGTATAGACAAAAGAAAGGATTCGATTTCTTTGATACTTATTTACCTGTGACAAGAATCACGTCTATACGTGTCTTGATTGCAATCGCAGCATTGCATAATCTTGAAATACATCAAATGGATGTTAAAACTGCGTTTCTAAACAGTGAATTAGAAGAAGAAATCTACATGGAACAACTCGAAGGGTGTGTTGCACCGAAAAATGAAAAGAATGTGTGTAAACTTGTAGAATCCTTGTATGGATTAAAACAAGCACCGAAGCAATGGCATGAAAAGTTTGATAAAACTATGTTGTCAAATGACTTCAAAATCAATGAATGTGACAAATGTGTCTACATTAAAACCACACCTAACGAATATGTAATCGTATGCCTATATGTTGACGATATGCTAATTATGGAAAATAACTCAAAAGTCATTTCTCCGACTAAGAAAATGTTAACAAAACATTTTGACATGAAGGACATGGGAGTGGTGGATGTGATATTAGGGATTAGCCATGGCAATGGGCCGAGCCGAGCCAGGCTCGGTCCATAAATCACGAGCTCGAGCTTGGGCTCACTCGTCTCCAATTTAGGGCTCGGTTCGGCCCACGATTCGTGGGCCGAACGAGCCGGGCTGGGCCGACCGGGCTCGGCCCTTTTTTTTTTGTTTAAAATTTGAAAATAAATCATTATATTCTAATTTCTATTTATTTTATTAAAGAACAAAATGTAAATATTTAAAATGAATCATTTATTTATCTTTATCTTTATGTTAAAGATTAAATATTTATCTTTATGTTAAAATTTTTATTGAATCATCTTGATTATGTTATTTAAAATCCTCATATTTGATTAAGTTTTTGTTTTTTTTTTTTTGTTTTTTTTTGAATTTGAAAATAAAAAAGAAAGTAGAAATAAAAAATCATTTATGTTAAAAATTAAAGATTTAAAATCCACATCTATTTTTTTTGTGTTTTACATTTTTTAAAATTTGAAAATAAAAAAGAATACCATATCGAAAATTGTTTATGTTAAAAATGTAAAATTAAAAACCCTCTTCCTTTTTCCGGACTTGGGACCGGCTACTTTAAAAGTAGGCGGAGTTAAAATTGTATACGAACAAGATGTTACGTGTGCAATTTTTTTATTAAAATAATGAAAATTCTTCAAATACAGAAATATTAATGTAAAATAATACTTACTACGAATATGATTAATCCATATTCAAATCTTCAAGTTCTTCAGACATTATTCATCCCACTTTATCTTGAATTGAAATTTGGCATCATCCCAATCCTTTAGACACACGTGAAACTTTCTAAAATATCGGCTTTGAGTCTTGACGATATCGGATAAAACTCGCTAAATGCAACCTCCGATGTTACATTGACACCGGAGGTGTTAGTAGATCACGTGCCATTTTGGAAAGAATTGGGTAACTAAGTTGATGTTGTCTCCACCATTTAAGTATATCAAAATTTTTTCTCTCCTCTTCATCTAACATACTAAGCACATTATGTGCAAAATACCTACCTAACTCTACAGGTGTATCATTAGAATAGGGAAGGGAAGAACTAGAAGAAGAACCAACTAATTGTTGACCTTGAGTGGTCCTATGTGCCCGACGTAACTCCATAAGTCAATGTCATCGATTGATGACGAAGTATATGTTGGATTAGGGGTCGTACAACGCGTTTATCTTGGCCTTTTCAAAGATAAATCTCATACATAGAACATAAAGTTTGTTCTAAATTAGTACACGTGACTGGATTTTCAAAAGTTAATTTATCTGAAATTGCCATTATTGTTACTTTTGTACCCTCTAAGTTAAGTCGAGGATCCATGATACATGCTAATGGAAATAACATAGGTAATTGTTCCAATATTTTCTAAATTTAGCTTCCATGACATGTATAATACTAGTAAAAAGAGCAAAATTCTTATACTTATGAAAATTGTTAGCAATATAATAGAAATGATTTAAAACAAGTGGAGTAGTTGGGTAATAAACACCAGAATATGCATTTGTTGCGTCGTAAAAAACTTTTAAAAATTTTCTAACATGACCACATATTTTCCAATCATGTAATTCTAAATCATATTCTGAGCCGTGTGAGTGTCGGCCATTATGATATCTGATAATGCAATCTTCATAACCTTCACACGATTCAAGCATAAGATATGTTGAATTCCACCTATTGGCAACATCAGTTGCAAAATATTTTGATTGCAACCCATTTTCTATACATAAAGCAACAAAAACTTGTTTTCTTGATGGTGAAACCGAAATATAATTAATAGCAAATCTAATTTTTTCCAATTGTGGGCGTATAAATTGTAATCCATCTTGTACAATTAAATTAACCACATGACACACACAACGAATATGAAATAAAATACCATCAAATTGTGGATTACAATGTTGCATTAATTTTTCAATTACTATATTATTTGGGCCTGCATTATCAAATGTAAAACTACGAGCTTTAAAATCATATTTAAATTCATGTAACATACTTAATAAAACTTGATAAATATTATTTCCATTATGAGGATAGTCTATTTGTTTAAATACTATTACTTTTTTATGCATTAACCAATTATTATCAATGTAGTGTGCAGTTGCTACCATGTATCCTTTTTTGTTACAACTTTGTCCATAAGTCTGATGTAAAAGATACAACACCATTGTAATTATTAATATCATTAATAATAGCTTCTTTTTAGTATTATATCTAACAATAGTATCTCTTACGAAGTGTATTTCTAGAAATACTAACGTACCTTGGTTGTAGATATTTTTGGATGAATGTAGTCCAATGAGGATTGTCCACCAAGCATAGTGGAAACTCGACATTTGCTATCAATTCCGGTAGTCCTTCGTGTCGCATAAGTTCTTGTGAGTATATCTAGTTGTTGAGAGCAGGACCACTAGACCCGGCCCCCGGAGATCCAAATTGGAGATGTGCCTGTTTTGTATCCACACCTCCATGTTTGTATTGACATTTTTTGAAGTATCTGTTTAGATGGGTCGTGCCAATCCTCTTGTGCCAAGAAAACTTCTCCGATGTGTTTACACTATGCTTTGAACTCGGGGACTCGCTTCACTAGTTTACCGATCGGCACCAACCGAAAATCTTGCCGAAGATATAGCCTTTTGTTTGGTGGCTTTTCGTTTAGTGCTAGAGCCAATGGTAGTTTCATGTGTATCGGCGCGTCGTCATAAACGTCTTCCAAATCAATTGGATCAGTACTACCACCAAACTGATCAATAATATCTTCTAGAATTGGAATGTCATTAAGACCACGGAAATCATTATCACTTGGGTTGTATGCCATTAGAATAATAGAGAAAGAAAATAGGAGAAGATAAAGATTTAGTAGAACGTAGAAATTAGAAAATAGAAATGTAGAAAATTAGTAGAAGTAGAAAATTATAGCGTACACTACAAAAAAATACTCATTTTGCGACAAAAAAATGTTGTTGCTTAAATAGAGATTTTGTCGCAAAAATAATTTAGCGACAACAAGCTGTTTGTTGCGAGCGTTGTCGCGCTATGAGCACCATAGAATGTATTCTGCGACAACAATCAGTCAGTTGTCGCATAAGCAAACTTGCAACATTTTTTGTTTGTCGCAAAAAGAATGAAATAGCGACAACATATTTGTCGCCATAATGTCGTTGCAATACATAGATGTCGCCAAAAACTAAAAGGGCAACAAGTCAATTTATCGCAACGTTTATTCCAAAAAATAATTTGCGAGGAGAAATGTTTGTTGCGAAAACTATTTTAAAATTATAACGTTTGTTACCTAATCTATTTTGCAACAAACAATGCTTGTAGTAATATACATTTTATAATAAGTCATGTTTGTCGCGTAATTTATTTTACAATGAGATTGCTTCGTTGCATAATATATTATAAGATATTCAATGTTTGTAGTATAATTTATTATGTAACAAGTTTTGTGTGTAGTTAAATTCATTCAGCAACATAGAGAGTTTGTCGCATCAACATTTTTGCAACGATGTATAGTTGTCGCCTAATTTATTTTGTTACTATTAATATATGTCGCGTATTATATTTTACAACATATAAAATTGTTACAAATATTATTTCGTAGCAATTGATATTCGTTTATATGCGAGTTGAGTTTGAAGTTGAATATATTCTGCAACACAGAGAGTTTGTCGCATATCGATGTATAGTTGTTGTGCAATTTATTTTATCTTTACTTATATATGTCGTGTATTCTATTTTACAACAAATAAAATTATTACAAATATTATTTTGTAACAATGAATATTCGTTTATGTGACAAGTTGTATTTGTAGTTAAATTTATTTTACAACACAGAGAATTTGTCGCATCAACATTTGTACAACACTCTATAATTGTTGCACAATTTATTTTGTAATTGTTTATATATATCGTGTATTCCATTTTTGCAACATATAAATATCATTTTGTGACAGTATAAATATTCGTTGCATAATACTATCAACAATAATAATTTTTCTATTTATTGCATCGCAGTAGAATTGTTACTACGGTACACATTTATTTAAAAATGTAACTTACATTATTAAAAATAACTCATGACTTAATAAAAAAAGTTCTTTACAATTAACCAAATATAAATAATTCCAAAATATATAAAAATATTGTCTCAAAATTATAATGCTAAAGCTTGTAAATAGAATGTCATATTAATCTTCAATCTCTTATCAACTCTCAATAGATGCATCATCTGAAATGTAATCTACATAACAGGGAAAAAATGTAGATAGTCATTAAAGAATACAATAGAAAGATAACCAAACAAACTACATATAAAATATTTAACTTAGTAATGTCACTATAATCAATATCCATCATGTATATCACTATATTCATTTAGAATATACAGAAGATAACATATAATTAGTAATTCTTAGAATAAACAATAAACCATGTTAACCAATATAAAGAAAATGAGGTAATGAAATAGATATTCTTAAGTTAGATTCTTTAGAACACATTTAGTTTAGTTCCATTAGTTAACTATGTTCCATTCATTAATAAATAAAAATCATGAATAAATAGTTGTGTGCGATAAATTCATATGTAGATCTTAAATATGTATAGAAATTCATGAGAAGATCTTAAATTCACATATGTTTTAATTAATTGTTATCTTAATTAGACTTACAACTTAAATTTGATAATAAATGGAGTTAATGTCTGGTCAATAATGTTTGGCATTGAAATTTGTCGTACTTAAAGTGAACATGAATGAGAGTTAAGAATAAAGTCGTATTGACCTGGATTAAACTAAATAGAAAATAGAGTATGTAACACAATATATTCGTTCATCTAATACACCAAACATATCATTAAGTGAAAGAATAAGGTAAAATGGTTGCGGTTTTAATAAAAATTCTCACATTATTAGAGTCTACTCACTATTAAAGTTGTTGACAACCATTATTCATATCTATTATCAACGAACTAATTTTTCATCAATATGAATCATCAAAGATGTTTTGTGAGTCACAAATCCATGATGCATATATTTCCGCATCTTGTTCTTCCAAATATCCCATTAAAATGAATGTATGATCATGTGTTTACCTTGAAGCTTCAAAAATTACTCGAAATTACAAATTCTATGGAAAACTTAGCTGTCTCAATTCTAGGCATCAAACTAGGCGACCTTTCTTCTCTATCAAAATAACTAAGACATAGCGAGTAAATGTTGTACTTCATAATTTAACTGAGAGCATAGCAGAAAACAAAAACATTTTTCATCCAAACCAACTTCAAGGAACGTAAATCATAATAAACCATAAGATCACTCATCAAAGTTTCAAAACTACAAGCGAAGAAGGATTGAATGGTGAAAAAACTTCAAAAGAACAAAGTAGGAAATGGAGAAAAGATCAACCAGATAATAGCTTTGTACCAACATATGGTGTACACAGAATGAAACATAGAACAAATAAAAATAATTAAGGATGAGTAACATGGAACAGATTTAACCTTATTACTAGTGTTGTGCCATTAATTTGCATCCCATCTGCGCCCTCTGGGCGATTATTGGTTTCTACTACGGTTGTGCCACATTAACTAGCATAGTCTCTCTCCATCTCTCTCTCTTTCAATAAATCTCGAGTCATGCATGAAACAATTGGTGTGTCAAGATATAAAGGTGCCTTGCTTCACTTTAGTAAAAGACCAAGTGCCAAGAATTTAGGCTATTCACCCAATACCAATTGCTTACGTATGAGTCTTAAGGAGCCATATGAATCTTGTAGTTAACTACAATATCGATAATATTCCGTAAGGTTGATTGCATTTTTTCTCTTACAATTAGTGAATTAGTGAATTAGTGATGTACGTGTGCTATCTTTGCTTCACTTGCAATACCCACCTCGACATCACAAAACAATATAAACACCATTAAACCCATTCTTCCAAATTTAAACAATTGATAGAAATTCATGATTCACTTCAACATTCATAATCCAATATATAAACACCATTATCAATCCAATATATAAACACAAGAAATCATGATAAAATTATATTATACTTTAGAAATCATTTCCTTCAAGAATTGTAGATCACAACATTGGATAATTGACATCAGACGCGCCTCCACACACAAGAAAAAGAAAACGAATAGCAACTTAAGCTAATTTTCATTTTTAATTATATCTTACCTAATAGCAAAGGTTTCCGACCAATGAAAGAGATGAGACAATGAGCTTCAAACTTTGGATGAGGTGTCTAGTGGGTTTTCTTCCAATCTCCAACAAATGCGGACAAGATGGTTGGTGGAGAGATATGAGACAGAGAGAGAGAGGTGGCGGCGGTGATTTCTGTTTCGATTTGGGATGAAGACGGCGAGGCTAGGGTTTCACCAAGACTTTTCGATTTGCAAATTGGGATGGGAATGAAACTCTGCCTCATTATTGCCTTCTTCTTCTTCTTCTTCTTATCGGTGGAGAGAGATGAGATAGAGAGAAGAGGTGGTCGGCGGCGATTGCCGCTTCGATTTGGGGTGAAGACGGGCGAGGCTAGGGTTTCGACCAAGACTCTTCGATTTGCGAACTGGGATGGGACTCGCCTCGCCTCTGCTTGTTGTTGCTTCTTCTTCTTCTTCTATATATATATATATATATATATATATATATATATATATATATATATATATATTGTTCCAAGATATTTTATTTTAATTTTTCAAGGAAAAATATGATAATAATAAATTTGAAAATTATGAATTGATTTGAAAAATTATAGGGATGAAAATTTAAATTTGTTTTGGACTAAGGCTATTTTCAAATTGGAGCCTCAAATTTAAAAATTATAGTTGATTTATTTAAAAATAAATTAATTTAACTTAAAGTTTAATTCACTAATTCACGATAACAACAATTATTTGAAAATAAGATGACGATAATTTAATTCGATTTAAGACAGTATAGTTAAATTATTTAATATATCAAAATTATAGGTCAATCTCCACAACTATTCAGATGAACGTAGGTTTTGTTACTGATAAAGTGAAATCAATATTTTGTGTATGTGTTCGTGTAAATAAATATATTTACGTACTTATAACTATTCTAGATAATAATTATGAATTGTATGATTAAGTTGTGGTATAGTTAATATACTCAATGTTGTTACTAGATCAATTAAGATGCCAAGACTAGGGATAGGCATGGTCCACTACCAAAGAGAACTTAACCGAACATAGTAGCAATGAGTATACAAAAAATTGAACCTTTAGTTCTATCTATAATTACGGGATCGAACCGGAACCAAATAGATAGACTATAGTTTCTTCAATTCGAGTTCTCAAATTCATTAACCTATACAAAAGGAGTATCTAACTATAAACATTTTTAATGAAAGGTTACTTCAATCCAATTTGGTCACACTTATAAATTTAAATCAACTATTTGTCTGATTTTATAAATAACACTATAATGAATTGGCCACGTGTAGTCGAGACTGTTAGCTTGATCAGTATATATAACATACTTCATATAGAGTAATATAAGTAGTAATTACTATTAAATAAAGTAAACATATATACAAGAGAAGTAAACCATTACATTGGTATTAGTAAATGTTGTTCATTCAAAAATAAATTGATTATTAATGTATATTTTAAATTGATACAATCTTATTTATAGATTTTCATTATTTGAATAATTTATTTTATAGATTCATTCTTTGAAGAAGAAGGGGCGTGGCCCTACAAGAGGCAAGGCATTGATGATATTGACATATCGTCAGTGCAGCATGAAAAATATCGTTATCGCTTTCTACTTGGAGTGGCTCACCCCCTTGTTACTTTAAAAACAAAATTAATCTTTTTATCATTTAATCATCTTCGTCTGCCTATCCTCCCTCAATATTGTCAATTAAAGAGAATATAAGATGCATTTTTCTTTTTCTTCCACCATCACTATTCCGTATAGTCCTTCTTCATAATGTGTCACGAATCTCTTTAATTGTAATTTCAGATTAAGGATCCCCAACCTCTCCCATGTTGGAGAATGGGGACAAGGACGGAGAACATGATCTCAATTCAGATTAATATTATTTATTTTATTTTATGTTTTAAAATTTAAATTGATTAAAAATAGAAAAATGTTTTTTTTAAAAAGTAAACACGATGGAAACAGTATTTTATCCCCGTCTCGTCATGCATCCGAAAAATCCTTGGCGGAGCGAGAGACGGGAAGGGCCACCACGACCCTAACTCGTTGCCATATCCTAGACCGATAGGATTAAGAAGAATTTTAATTGTAATCATTAAGAAAAATCAATATTTAATCATTGAATGTTGACAACAATCTAGTTACCAACTCTAATTTGACGCCAAAATTGTTTTCAGCATCCAATGACTATACTATTAGTCGTTGAGAATGACTATGGAGCAAAATAGTGTTTTTATTGTTTAAAATTTAAAAATAAAAGTAATTAATTGTAAGCATACTATTCATTGTCAAAAGTATTATGCCCTTCTATAACTATGTGTTTTGTTAAAAAAATAAATTATTTCAAAACAATGTTAGTATATTCCTAAATGTCATTGATTTTTTTGTGGCGTAAGCATGTTGATAATATCTCTATATCACAATAGCTAAAAAAGAACCCACTCACCCCGAACGAAGAAAAGTTCCTTGCCTCGGTGGGTTGGTGGGAAGAACAGACAAGGCAAAGAGAACAACAGGGACGAGGGTAGGGGGCGGGGGGCGAAGAATTAAAATACCATCCCTACTAGTCGGAGATTTTGTGAGTCAAGATAGAGACGGGATTAAAAACTCCTCGTTTACCACTCCGCTTAGTTATTTATTATTTTTAAATTTTATTATTTATTTTATCAAATACAAATTTTATAAAAAATAAAAATAATAATTAGATTCAGGACGGTTGTCCCCCCGTCCCGTTTAACTAAGGGCCGGATTTTCCTGCTTTATTTGGAACGGGACGGAAATGGCGTTTCTTCAATCCCTACTAAATCAAATAAAGAGGTGACAAGTTCTTTGGCTGTATTTATAAGCTATTAGAGTAACGGTCACATATATGGTACTTTATTCTGGTAGGTTGGTCTATTATTAGTCATATATTGACACATAAAAATAAGATTAATTTTACAAAAATAAAAAACATTGTCATTGAGTCACATAAAGCAAGAGTTACCTTAATCAGAGCACACACTACAAAAACATCGTATTTTAACCAACGGTGCTTGACATATTTAATATCAATTGATATATTTTGACTAATAATTTTTATAACTATGGTAATCAAAAATAAATTATTCACAAATTTTTTTAAAAGTTAATTAAAGTACTTTTTTGGTTTAGATTTTAAATTTTTCCCCCAATTTCATCATCTACACATTTTATGGAACCATAACTTTTTTCACTTTCCCACAACATATATTTTCAAAAAATCAATTTTAAAAAAATCTATACAAAACAAGCCATAAAAGTAATAATAAAAGAGCCCTAAAAAGATTTTCGCTTCCCTCCAATTTTTTTGGCACCAAAACACCAATTCTTTCCCTTCCAAATTCCAGAACACTGTGATTGATTGAAATCCCTAGTTCTAATTCTTTCTATCAAAGTGCCTCTGTATTGCAAGCTTGGAAGGTAGGTATGTATTTTATCTTGTATATGTTTAAATTCATTGAAATTCCTAATTCTAATTCTTCCAAGTCCCATTCTAATTAGCTCCGTCTCTCTTCGATAAAGTGTGTATAATTGCATATACTACTTAAATTAGTTGAATCAGGATCGGTTTCCTGTTGATTTACTGAATTTTAATTCTGTTTTTGGATCTCTAAACCGCCATTTTGAGGACGTAAGATTCATCAATTTGATCTTCTGTGCTAGAAATAAATTATCACTTCGTTTTACTGAATCAGATTTTTGATCCCTGCCTGTAGTTCTTGTTTAATTGCCATGTTCAGTACTCTGTGTCTGTGGTGTGTACAACATTATATTGTTTTCCCATAATTGTACTAAATGATTTGTCTATTTTTATTTTTGTATTGTAAATTTCCCACTGTGATTGTGGTCATTACATCTTGTATATTGAATGTTGTTGATAATTTAGAGATTAAAGGTGCTTTCTATCTGGCTCGGTCCTAGAAATCACATTCAATTCTTATTTATTTGCTTATGTTTCTCTTCTCTTCTCTCTCTGTTTTTGGGGTGTGTTTGATTTGGGGGATCTTGTCTTGCATATTGGTCTGGTTCATAATCAAGTTTTCACCTGCTGTTTGGTTCTTCCTAAAAGCAATCAGACCATGCCCACCTCTAGTACCTTGCTTAAATTAGTTTTCCATTTATTATATGAATTGATTTGCATCCATTCTCTTAGATTTGAAGCCATTAATAATTAATGGTAAGCTGTTATGCAAGTGTCAAAGACGCTATTGATCGTTCAATGAATAAGAAATGGAAGGAGTACCGTTGTAGACTGCATAAAAAATTTGAAGGCATGGGTGACAATGAAGATATTGGACTTGCAAAAAGAAACAAGCCTGTGTCTATAGTAGAGCAAAGTGATTGAGATTTCTTTTGTGATTATTTTGCAAGTGATGAGATGAGCAATGATAAAATTTTATTGCATGTTCTTGAAGGAGTCTATGCCTTAATTGGAAGCAAATTTATCAAATAAGTAAATTAGTAACTTAATTGTCGTTATTCTTTCTGTAGTGTTAGTTATTCTTTCTATAGTGTTAATTAGAACTCTATTGATGAGTGTGAAATTTAATTAGTTGATATTCACATATTACTTGCATCCATGGACTCACTTTATCTATTTTCATTGGAGTAGAACTGATACAATATGAAACAAACATGCAAACTAATTCTAAATCAGTAGGCCACATATAAGATACAAAAATATGAAAATAGACTACAATATCATGTTGTACCCACACTGAATTTAGTCTCGCCTCTTTCCTTGGCAGTAAAAGATTGTTGGGTGTTTTGAACTTGAATTTCCCTCATCGCCAAACACAACTACACTTTTAATTATAGTTGTACAACTACACTTTTAACTCGAAGGGCCCGATATGGTGCTCCAAGTTGTTCTACAGGAAACAAGTTTTGGCCTACTTGCAATTCAAGTTCAGCCATGTCCCTAGCCATCTTCCCTGATTCTGATAACGGTCTAACAAGTGAAGAATGTCTAATAAATAATATTAAAACCCGAGATGCTATGGTCCTTACAAGCCTTGTGCATATAGTTTCTGCTCCTGCAGAGATAGCGCCAGAAGAAGGTAAAAGCCTGGAGTGTTGTCCATAGCAGCATCCATGCTGAGAGTACCAAAATTCTGATCATGAATTTGCGAGATGCAGGACTCAAGATGATCAAGCATCGCTTGAAATAAGGGTGTCACTGAATCACAGGCAACACCATATATTGTACCAAGAGCAGGGGATAGAATATCTGAAGCAACAGTCGGCAGTCTTGCTATAATCGATGTTACACGTGCATGGATCTCTTGCAGATGCTGACTTAATGTAAAGTTCTTGATCTGCAACGGAGTAGCAGGACCAGTTATTTGGCGTGCTTCAGGGCCAGTCGATATCTGATATTCAGCTCTTTCTGCGAGCAAAAGCAAAACTTTGCTGATTTCACGTAAGACAAAAAGAGTCAAACGTGCATCCATCTGCACGGCTTCAATTCCTTCCTGAATGCGGGATATAATCCTTGAGATATGTTCTTTTGAGGGAACAGTTCCACGGCTTGACATGTTAAATACAGAATTAACAAGATCGGAAAGTCGACTCAAGCAGAGCCCCAAAATGCCGTCTGAAAATCTCAATGGCAGCTATCATTTGTTCATTTCCTTCAAAACTGAGAGCTGGCGGAACTCCTTTGACATCAGTATCACGTGAAATTCTTTCAAGGAGGTTCTCAATAGCTTTGGATACCCTGCAGTAAATATCTCCTTGACAAAGCTTGATGCAGTGAAAACAGACTTCATTTGACTTGCAAAAGATTTGACTAAAGCTTCCCAAACACGGTCAGTTAACATGGGATTACCTTCCTGCATGACCTCATCGAGCAATAGAACATGAGTAAATGGATCACGCTTCTTAGACAACACCTCTGCAAGTGCCAAACTGCGAAAACTAATTTAAACTTTATATTATTTTTCTAACATAACAGTTCTTCAGTTCTATTTATTTATGGTACCATTTTGAGATACTACCATACTAGACAACAAGCTTTCCTACTTATGTCAATTAATGCATTGGGTATTGCTATAGTTGGGCTTGCTTATCTTACTATGAACTATTTGTAAAAAATAATTGACGGCTTCTTCCTCGTCTTTGCATATTGAATTTAAATATTTTGAAATTTTACAATTCACACGTTACACGCAATAAAATAGTATAAAAAATAAATTCATATTGAAAAAAAAAACACAATTGCATGTTTGTGCATACTTATTAATAATTTACTACGATTTGTTAATTAATTGAAATATTTATTTATGAATTATGGTAGATTAGACTTGTGACCAATGGTGTTAATTACAAAGACTAATAGGCGACGAATGTGGATGTCACGATTTGTTTTCCACCATCCCTACAAGCTAGAGCAATAACAAATATAGATGTCGCAAATTTTTTCCTCCATCCTAAAATTTTTAGCAACAAATATTCCTTGTCGCCAAAAGTAGATTTATTGCATCACAAGAAACTATGTCGCAAGAAATTAAAGTTTGTCGCCATAAGTTTCCCACCAAAAATATTTTGGCGCCATACTTTCCATCATGTTTTTGGCGACAATCTTTATTACTTGTCGCACGTTTCGATATTTCACGACAACTTTTTATGTCGCCTTATATTTCTTTGATACTTATTTTCTCACCATAGTTTTTGCGACAAACTATAAATTAGTGTCGCGCTAAATTACTTATTGCAACAAATTTATGTATGTCGCAAAATATATTGTCGCGAAATAGAGATTTTGTTGTAGTGGTAATATCTAGATAATAAGATACTAGATGCTAATTACTTAGAATACTAATATTGAGATTTGATAATTTATAATAAATTGAGTATGTAATTGAATGAGAGATAAAAGATTGAAGTGTGAAAAAAATGAGTTTAGAAATAGGGTATTTATAGAAAAATAATGAAAGGAAAAAAAAAAAAAAAAAGGGTCAAAATGACCGTTGGATGATCATCCAACGGTCACGATTCGTGACCGCGGGGACGAACTTGAGCCGAGCCACCGCTCGTGGCTCCTAGCTCGTAACGAGCCAACGGCAACGAACGGCGGTGCTCGCTTTTTGATGAGTCGAGTTTTTTTCTCCGGCTCGGCCCTAGCTCGTGTTCGCGGTTCAACGAGCCCGTGTCGAGACGGGCCGAGCTTTTACGAGCCGAGCCGACGAGTCGACGAGCTTTTTTTGCTACCACTATTGTGGATTAAAATCTCTAAGACATCCGATAGTTTGTCATTATCTCAATCACATTATGTTGAGTGCATGACTTAAGAAGTTTAAGGCGTATGACGACACACCAATTAAGTCACCAATTGACTTAAGTATACACTTAGCCAAGAATCTTGGTGAACCCGTATCTCAATTGAAATATTCACGGGTCATAGGCGGTTTGATGTACATTACCAACTGCAATCTGGATATAGCATATATAGTCGACAAGTTGAGTAGATTCACTAGTAATCCAAATGTTGAACATTGGAAGGCATTAAACCGAGTTCTTAGATACTGAAGACACACGGTTGAATATGGATTACACTACTCAAAATATCCTGTGGTGTTGGAAGGATATATCGATGCAAATTGGATATCTGACACTAAGGATTCAAAATCCATAAGTGGTTATGTATTTACCATTGGAGGTGGAGTTGTGTCCTGGAAGTCTTCTAAGCAAACATGTATAGCTCGATCCACAATGGAATCTGAGTTTATTACTTTAGACAAAGCCGGAGAAGAAGCAGAATGGCTTCGTAATTTTCTTGAGAAAATTCCATGTTGGGAAAAGTCGGTTTCTGCAATTAACATACATTGCGATAGTCAGTCGGCAATAGCAAGGGCACAAAACAGTATGTATAATGGTAAGTCTTGACATATCCATCGGAGACATAATACCATTAAACAGTTAATATCGAATGGTATAATCTCTATTAACTATGTGAAGTCAAAAGAGAACTTGGTTGATCCTTTGACGAAAAGACTTGCAAGAGATCAAGTATACCATCTCTCGAAGGAAATGGGCCTAAAGCCTATTGAATAGAATTACTATAACGGAAACCCAACCTTGTAGATTGGAGATCTCAAAATCTTGGTTCAATGGGACAACTAAGTTATAAAAGATTCAGAATAAAGCATTTATTCCCATTCCTAACTTTTGAAGTGCTATGTCAATTATGTATAAGGATAAGCATACATATATATACTTTTAATGATTCAAAATCTTGAAGTAGAAAGGTAAGAGATCACTTATATAAGTGTGTAGTGGGGCCGCTTCTCACGAGAATTCGAAACTTAATTCTCTTAGAGCACTTATGAAACCAAGAGTTGTCCGGGGCAAAATAGACACAACTATGATAACCGAATTGGTTAGATAAGTTATGGTGTTGGTACAATTGTTTGGGTTTACACGATCGGCTGGATGGTTCAAAACCATCGTGTTCACCAACTAGCCTAGTAAATCCGATTATATTCAACTAAAGAAGGTTCAAAGCCACAAGCTACCTATCTTAATGCTATGACTTGTCGCATGTACTCCATTTGTTAGAGTCTGCATATCATTGCATTTTATTTTGCATCGTGTTTTGCATATCAAAAAATTTCCATTATGTAGGAGGTTGTTGAAAATTGATTTAAAATGTCGAAAAATTGACTAAGTGTCAACTTGGCCAAAATATACAAGACCCCCCGCCAATCTGCTTAAGCAAAGTAGTTTGCCACTTTGCCGCCGGAGGATCAAAACGAGGTGTCCGGTCGGTCGCGGGTCGTCGGCGGCGCAGCCGCCTCGTAGGGGTTCGGTGCAACGCCTCAGAAGAGAATTCAAATTTCTCTGCATGTATTGAAAGGTATATTTGGCATCTCGAAACCAATATCGAATGAATGAGAAATTACGAGAAAAGGACAAATTTGGGTCAAGTTTTGACTATGCGATCGCATGGGTATTTTACTCGTGATCGCAACTAACCGAATTTTTAAGCGAACGTTTTTGGGTCCTACCATGCGATCGTAGGAGATAAAGCCATGCGATTGCATGGTTAGCCTAGATTAAATTCTGTCTTCAAAATTATACCTTGCGATCGGTAAAACCATGCGATTGCATAGGTTTACGCGAACAGACATGTCCTTTTGAAGTGTTGCACGATTTGGTTCCATACATTTTCGTTTTCAACTGATCTTCAATGTTAAAAGGGCCTCTGGGCGTCCTTTTTTGATAGAGAACAAATAAGCAAACACTTTAACCTCATATTTTCATCATTGAACCAAATTTTATTGCATTTGTTGCATACAAAATTCTGGTTTCATTTCTTTTTCATCTTTTGGAGTACAAGACCTCTTTGGTTCGTTGTGTTTGTGTTTGAAAGTGCTACAAACACAAGCAGAAGTCGTTGTATCTTGGGAGTCAATTGCCATATACCGTAGGCACCGTTGCGGGGCAAATTTGGCTTAAGGACAAAGTATTCAACACTTGCCCGGCTTGAATATCATCCTTATTTCATTCGGTTTCTTGGAGTCACTTATACACAAAATCCGCCAACAATAGTTGGAATTTTCCAATGTTGTTCCCAATGACTAATCCAAGATGCAATTATATGACTCACTTCGGGCTCTATTGTGGATCTTAGATAAGTACCCGAATGACTGCTAGAGTGGGAGGACATAGCCGCTTACCTGCCATGTAATGCTATTGGGATGATAACTTTGGCTAAATAATTTATTTGTTTCATCGGAATTCACTTACATTTCAAACACACTTCAAAATTGCATGATGTGTTATTTCTTAGTTAAATCCAAAGCGTGGCCTAGCTAGCAATTATAATTTATACCTTAATCCATTTACTTTTATTTAGTTGATCGCTATATTCAGTCAAGTGGAATTTTTCCATCTAAAAGTTGTACCATAAGCTCTGCACATTACTTACAGTTTGATTTCATTTGTTGACTCTCCTTTATTTGTTTATTAGTTGTTGAATCTAATAATGTAACTATATCCATTGCTTTGGCATTTGTTATGTACCAGGAACGTTATCAGTTCCTTGTTTACAAAATGTTCTTTCCCATTAGGTTTCTTTCTTTTGGTTTGAGCAGATTATATAATTTGACAACATCGAGCAACATTGTTTATTTGAAGTCAATAAGCTAAATCAACAAGGGCTTAAATGACTAATGCATGACCTTAAAGTTACTGTGCTTATCGACTAAAGTGTCGTCCGTGAAATTTCATAGTTTTGGTACGTGCACTAGAGAAGAATTCTTTCATATGCATTACCCAGCAATTTTATTGTTCTATTGTAGATCTGAAATGAATCATGCATGACCTCTTTCTTGTATCCCTTCTGTTTAGGTTTTACTTATTAATTAAATGTACTTTTATTTCCAGATTCTGATCTAATTATGCTATATGGGAAATTTTCCAACTTGTTTTCAGTTGCAGAAACTTCTTATTTTTCTTCTTTATGCTTAAGTCGGGTGTTCACGTGTCGGACTTTGTTCAGGGTCTAGGTGTTCATTGTGCCTGGGCTCTGGAGAAATTGGCATCCTGCCTAGCTAGCCTGAGCATTTGATGAACATTGTTGTCATAAGAAAATACGTGATAAAGTTTTAGTTAGTGTATGTAATGTCACTAATGTGTGATAAGCTTATTAAATTGTCTTCTTTTAGGTTCTCATATCATCTTGAAGATTGGACCTGGATCTGTTCTTGGCGGTCCTTTATAAAATGCCTCGGACGATGCTGTGTAAGTTACGGTTTTTAATTCGCCTCTAATCATGTATGAGATGTGCTACTCTTTACTTTACTGAGGAATGACATTTGGTGCTTGGTAGGGTGTCAAAACTCAACTGTGATTCACAAGATTGTCCTGTTGAGCAGTTCACACACCTGAGGATTGCAATGTGAATTCTTCTTTGTCATTTAGTAACAGGTGAACATTTTCTGTTATAAAACTCATAAGAATTTATATTGAGCTCTCAATGCTTAATTCCTTGAAGTGTTTCTCTATATTGTCATGCCCACACTGGTGCAGAGTCGCAAAAATTTTCTGACATTATACTTGTTTTCTCTGCAAATCTGTCGAGTTGAGGATATCCTTGTTGAAAGTTTCATTGAAGGATCTGCTGTTCATTTTCGAAGAGCAAGAGCCATTACTGTGCATTCGTCTGGAATGATAAGCACATCTGATAGGGGTATGGTTCCAATCTTTTTGATAAGATCCTTCCCTGACTGCATTCTATTTCCCCTTTCTTTCTTCCTTCCTGAAGTACACAAATCTTAAATGACTGAATATTTTTCCATATTCTTTATACATTACTGAATTGTTATCACTTTCTCTAAATTGCAGACTCTTAATCATTGAAAATGCCATGAGACAAAATGAGTTTTATTAGTGGACGTATTTATAAATTTCATAATAACTTGATTGGTCAAATGACCTTTTACATCTTCATATACACGGTACACATGGACACCTACAATCAAATGACATATATTATACTTCCTACTTCAAATACAAAAATTCACATACTTTAGTTTGACTTCTGCTTTTGGTCCTACGGTACAAAAAAAGAATATATATGTTATGGAGTTATCTTTTGGCTCTCATAAATATATACCTCAAACTGGAACCTAAAGCTTAGAAAATAAACTCCCAACTGTCAGGCTGCTTCTTTGACCTAGCAAAAGATGATATTTATGCATTGAATTTGTAGCATAGAATAAGTTGGTAGTGGTGCTGCAAGTTGTTATAGAAATGGTTTTATGAAGTTTAACAATAACTTGTATGTCTTTAAATATATGAATCTATTAGAAATTTATTATAAGGAAATGATAATTTATGTTTATTTGAAGTCGATATGCATTGCGTTTGAAATGCCTTTTGAAGTCGATATGCACTGTGACTAGCCATGTTTACATTTTCTATATATGAACTATAAAATCTTGTTACAAAAATTAGAGGCGGCGTGCTTGAATTATTTGATGTAGTCCAAAAATGAGTTATTGAACGTTAATTTGGTATACACTCCTTTCGGGGATTGGGAGCCACTGGTTCTCACCACAACTGTACACAAAGGAGCCGTCCTTGCAAGATCAAGAGAATCCTTTGCAAAAGAGTAAGGTAATTGAGATGGAAGCACTCCCTCTGTTTCTTGTGCTCGCTCAATGGATGTGCTTCAAATGCTTTCGTGTAGCAGTCTATATTTGAACCATCATTCCAAAATTTTGATGCTCCTTTGTTGATGATCACGAGCACTTGATACAAACTAGTATATATATATAATGCTTAATGATGAATCTTCACTGTGATTAATTAAAGATCAAATGATTAGCTTGATTTCAATTAGTCGATGTGAGAACCAAAAACCTAAGCCAGTAGACTCAACCCAGGATAAGTTTTGTCTATTGATGGTTGTGAAAGGCCAACCACAAAAGTTAGATTTGCAATTTGCAATATTTTTATTGAAAATCATATAAAAACTAATTTTTTTATTTAAATATTGAAAATCAACAAATTCTTTCGTATGCAAGCAAATCATAATAACTTTTTAATCTAATACTTGACATGTATAAATTTTATAAATAGATGACAGTGAGATTCAAAATTAGAACATTTTTATATTCTATACTATATTAAACTACCTGTCTAAAAATTTAGACTATTGGAAAAAAAATTAAAAATCTAAGTATTTGCATTTCTAGCTTCCTTTATACGATTTCACTGATCCAAACTTGTTCTTGTCTCTAGCTTTATGTGTATACACATTGGAAATTTTGTAAAATTATTGAAGAAATATAACATTTTCTTACACTGTCAAAGGATGTGTAAATTTTTGATACGAGAGGAACTTAAAATTGGGTTTCACGTGAATCGTTCAATCCACTTGAAGATACGTTTGGTTCCCAACCTGGGTTCAAGCAAGAGGACTAATAAAGTTCTAGATGGGATAATTCAAAATCTCATAAATATATATATTATGCATTGATATCGGTTATACTGATCGTTTGGCCGAAGTATCTTGTAATCAACAATTGTCTCTTCTGCGAACTGGTGGTCGAGGTTCCACCAGGTTGATTGACTGAGTTATTAGAGTTCATTGCCACGTCAATTTATGTACACGCGAGTTCATCACTACGTCAACTAGTATATACGCGGTCTATAAACATGAGACCCTGATTTTTTAAGAGACTAGTTAGAAACGCGTGCGTTGCACGTGCTTTTGTAATCATATTGCTAATTTTTAATAATTTCAAATTTTTTATTTTTTAATTGTTAATAATTAAAATATTAAAGTAGCAGTTGCAATAAATATAAAAAATATGGTTGTTGATAACATATTGTTTTGTATTGTTAAATTTTGATATTTTATTTATATTCATAGAAGTACAATTGCAATCAAAGATGAGTTTTATATAATAGTAATATAAATAGTAACTTGAATTAAGTGAAAAGCTTTTGGTGATTTGAGCTTTGATTATTAATGAACCATTGATATCAAATCGTATGGAATAAATGATGTACTATTTATGGATCTTCAGGGTTGTGTTTTTCAAAAAAAAATTATTATTATTAATTTTATTGGAGAGAATGTAATGATTGACTATATAATATTGTACATATGTTGGAGTAGTGACTCTTTGTAAAGAATATTCTGTATATGTTCTATTTTTATTTAGCACGTCGGATTTGACGATGTAAATGATAACAACATAAATGTAAGTAAGAAACAAAAAACTATTGCCCCCCGGGGCATAGTTCAACCCAGTAGAACAATCAACATAAGGCTTGCTTCCAGCCGCAGGGTAGGAGTTCGAATCCTGGTGGGAACCCGGCTGGATTTTATTCGGTATGGAGCAATCACTTTGGAGGCGGTTCCTGTGCGCGAGAAGTGTGCACGGTCGGATGAGAGGAACCCGAGAGCCAGGTTGAGGCATCACCCGCGATTTACCTCCTCCAGGTTCTAGGGCAAGGTCTTGGGAGTCAGGATATAGTCTGGCGAAGTTTGGATACACGAGTATCAAAAAAAAAAAAAACAAAACAAAAACTAAAGAACAATTCTCTCTCTCTCTCTCTCTCTCTCTCTCTATATATATATAATTATTAGTTAAATTAAAAATTAAAAACTCCATAAATTAGTTGTCAACTATAATCATTGTAATCCAATGTATTTCAAAACAATACTTCCATCTCCATGATTTGAATTTTAATCCGGTATAAAAAAATTTACAATTTTCTCATTAATTTTTTTTTTTTAAATCCATTTTTCATTTCTTTCATCTACGTAAGGCAAAAAAAAATTAAGATCATCTTTTACCTTCATATTTAATTTAATAGATTAAATGTTTAAAAATTTTAATTGTATATTAAGTAAATTGTTGAAAATTAAAAATAATTAATTGTATAAATAATAAAAGAGTATAAATAAAATATTAAAAAATAATTATACATTAATGAATATTAAAGGTGAATATGAAATTTTAAAAAATTTATAAAGGTATAATGGTCAAAAAATATTTCTCCATTTAAGCTTTTTTTATATTAGTATATAGATAAATTGCAACATTCAAGAGATCAATAATTCTCTCATCAAAAGCACAATTTTGTAATTCATCACATTTACTATAAATATTTCTACTGATATGACAGACTAACACACCCTTCCAACACAAACTTCTCCAAAAATGGAAATCCTCTACACCCTCTTCTTCTACATAGCAACTGCACTTCTACTCATTTTCACACTCTTTTCAATATTCATACTCAGAATCTTCATTGGAAAATCAATTTTGAACAAGAATTACCCACCAGTAGTTGGAACTGTATTTGATCAACTCTTTTACTTCAACAGGCTCTATGATTACCAAATAGAAAGGGCTAAAAAACATCATACTTTCAGGCTTCTGGCTCCATATCAAAGTGATATATACACATCTGATATGAGAAATATTGAGCATATTCTTAAAACAAACTTCTGGAAGTACTCAAAAGGTGAGGATAATCAAGAAAGATTTTGTGACTTGTTTGGCAATGGGATTTTTGCAGTGGATGGGGAGAAGTGGAAGCATCAGAGGAAATTGGCAAGTTTTGAGTTTTCAACTAGGGTTTTGAGGGATTTTAGTTGCAGAGTTTTTAGAGAAAAGGCTGCAAATTTGGTTAGAATTGTTCATGAGTTGGCTCTGACCAAGCAAGTCTTTGATGTACAAGTAAGTTATTTATGATCCTATGATTACTGAGTATACATATGTTTAAAACCTGTCTGTAATTGGGTTGAAGGGCTTTTTCTCATTGCTAGATGGGAGGGGGATGACTAAAGGGGAGGGATAGTCATCATGAATCTCAATCCATATTTCATTCAGGTGTCTCCTAATAGCGCTACGTTGCATTAGAGGGTCTTCTAGTAGATTTAACACGAAATAAAAGCAATGACGAAAAAGAATTCACGCAGTCAATTCTAAATTTTTTGCTGTGGTGTTGGGTGGGGGTGGGGGGAGTACCTTTGATGATTGACCTAAATTTACACCTTTCATTCCATCATTCAAGATAGACAGGTATACACAATGATTCTGATACATATAGTCTTTGGTATCTGCTATGCTAATGATTTGTTTCATTCAGACCATTTTGTCTCTAATTTTAGGAACATAGCCCCAAAAGTTTATAATTGACTAATTTTGTGGACAAAAATAAGGTTTTAATGAAGAAAAACTACAAGTAGTCTCCTAGTTTGGTTCTGTTTCATCTTTTTCAATCACTTTTTCTTAAAATTCAATATTCATTAGGGGTGAAGACAGGGTCAGGTCGCCTGGGCCAGAGGCAGCCGGACCTTATTCGGTATGGCTACAATCTTTGTCCGTTTGAAAACCAGGCTGTATCAGGCTGGCCCACTCGAGCCTCTTTTTGCTATTGTAAAAAATAACGAGAAACCAAAAATACGGTAAAAAACAGCAAGGCCCAACACACAGAAAAAATGTGGGTTGTGCCTGATTGGTTTGGCACCCCTGTTTTTGTGAAATCACTATATTAATTTTCTTGTTCTTGATCTATTGAAAACCTATGGCGATTGGACGAGACTCTCACATTGAGGGTTATATCATTATAAATTTGTGCATACTTTCTGATTTTCATTTTGATTAATATTACTCTTGTAACTCGGATTTGGGCTTACTCCATAACATTCTTGACCGGACTACGATTCTTTGCAGGCTTTGTTAATGAAATGCACCTTGGACTCTATATTCAAAGTTGGGTTTGGAGTGGACTTAAACTGCCTGGAAGGATCAAACAAAGAGGGAAGTGAATTTATAAGGGCTTTTGATGATTCAAATGAATTAATATATTGGCGTTATGCTGATCCATTTTGGAAGCTTAAGCAGTATCTTAACATTGGCAGTGAAGCAACCCTCAAGAAGAACATCAAATTCATCCACAATTTTGTTGATGATTTGATCAGTACCAAGATTAGACAAATGGAAAGGCAACAGCATTGTGTAAGTGTTTTTCTTCACCTTTTTTGAACGGTCAGGAACAATATATTCGAGTAAAATATAATCAGACAATGAACACAGCAAAAAAAATTACGAAGATGTAAGATTTATGTGGAATGAACCTCCAGTATAGCTGGAAGAAACACGAAATTCGAAATCCAAGCTTTCAATTCCCAAATACAAGAACTGTTATAAGCACTTTAGATATAACTCACCCACAAAATCGGCTTGTAAAGTGAGATACTCCTTTCATCTATATTTTTTCAAGAATGAGAGCTCAATGTGCTTATAAAATGGATGAATCAAGCCTTACACGAGAGACATGAGATTCATAAGAAACAATATCCACAACAACTAATTTTTCTTCCAAGTAGTCCTCCCAAAGTTGCCCCGTCTGCAATGAGAGTTCCCTAGGAAAGAGCGCTTTCCCCGACTCTATTGTTATAAGAACATTGAGTAGAACTCTCCCTTAAAACCGACTCGTAAAGTGAGAGTTCCCAATATGCTTATAAACTTGCAATGAATGCCTTCCACGAGTTATACGAAACTCAAAAGTTGTCAGTACACAATCTCACACAAGATCATTTCCGAGAAGAGAATCTTAGGAAAACCCACAATAAATTTTGCAAAGACAGCCGTAAAATACTAATAAATTTTTTTTCTCTGCAATTATCAGTTTGCTAACAATACTTGTTAATACTTTCATGATTGAAGAATGACAAGGAGGACATACTTTCAAGATTCTTGGTGGAGAGAAAAAAGAATCCACAGAGGATGACCAATCAATATCTAAGGGATATTATTCTCAACTTCATGATTGCAGGCAAAGACACAACTGCAAACACTCTTTCTTGGTTTTTTTATATGCTTTGCAAGAACCCAATTATCCAAGAAAAAATTGCAAAAGAAGTGAGAGAAATCATCAGTAGTGCTCCTTGGAATGAAGCTAGTACTGTTGATGATTTCGTGGAATGTATTACTGATGAAGCACTTGAAGAAATGCAATACCTTCATGCTGCATTGACTGAAACCTTGAGGCTTTACCCTGCAGTTCCTGTGGTAAGTTATGTCAAGATCTTTTTATCGTATGTTTGTATGTTCGACAAGACTAAAGAAGAAAAATAAGTTAAAATCTTGTTCGTTGGAATGTTCAGTGTTGTCCAGTAGTAGACGTGCCCTTAATTGATATAGATTTTTATTGTTGACGTGCACTTTTTATTTCATTATCTTGCCATTAACCAACCAAACTAAGATGATCACATTAGATTGTCAGAAAATTCTCAAAAGAGACACTTTATGGTATGAAACAAATTAACAAAATGTACTTATCTTCTTTGGTATCGTGTTCATACTGTTGTATTGAATTGAATGATCCGCGGTCGGCTACTTTCGGTTCATAGGATGGGAGGTGCACAGAGACAGACGACACTCTTCCAGATGGATTTAAACTGAAGAAAGGAGATGGTGTATACTACATGGCCTATGCAATGGGCAGAATGAGTTACATTTGGGGAGATGATGCTGAAGATTTTAGGCCTGAAAGATGGCTCAGAAATGGGATCTTTCAACCTGAATCACCCTTCAAATTCATAGCATTCAATGTAAGTAGCTTCTCCTAGCAATAGACTTATAGCTACAACACACGTATTTACTCGACTAGTGCTTAGTATTATTAAACTATCTCGTTTAAAAGTCGCGTGCAAACTGATTTTCATATATTGGGGGGACGAATTTTTTAAGTGTATATTTCGTTTAGGGATATATTAGGCTTTCTATACATGCATTAGGTCGTCCCAATATTCCTACATGTGTAAAAGATTATTTTGGGAACCGTTATTTTGTGAGACACAGACTGAGAGACGTGAAATCTCTATTGTCCAACTCATCTAAAAGTTGTGACAAATTATTTATTTAAATTTTGTGTTTCAACAAGTGATACGTTTGGTTGTTTCGATTTTCAGGCCGGTCCTAGAACTTGTTTGGGGAAAGATTTTGCTTATAGGCAAATGAAGATAGTATCAGCAGCTCTTGTCCACTTCTTCCGGTTCAAATTAGAGAATGACGCTGAAAATGTGACTTACAGAACCATGCTTACACTTCATATAAAAGGAGGCCTCAACATTCATGCACTTCCAAGAACAGGTTTTGTAAAGGTCTAGATGTAAATCACAAGTTATATGAATATTGCATACTTATACCAACCATTTGAAAGGAATTGTATCGAGAAGTAATCTATATAGAAATTGTGACATGTCTATTTGTCGAAGATGTTCGGCATACGTGACTACTCAAATATCATCTTAATTACCCTCGTGAATAAATCGATGAATAGTAAATGTTATGCCTCTTAATAATGCATCCAAATAGCATATGACGTGTAACTTTAGTCGCCAACTCGACCCCAAATTGGGCTGAT
The DNA here is from genome assembly GCA_023638005.1 of Forsythia suspensa. Classification (NCBI taxonomy): domain Eukaryota; kingdom Viridiplantae; phylum Streptophyta; class Magnoliopsida; order Lamiales; family Oleaceae; genus Forsythia; species Forsythia suspensa. The sequence continues at coordinate 26,720,961 of CM042674.1, read as the reverse complement.
CACATAATGACACGTGGAAAGTGCCTTAAGATCATCCGGATTGCTTAACAAAAGCAGTCCGGAGCATTAAAGACCGGACTGACGTGATTAATTGATGGGACGGGAGTAAGACGGCCTTGTTAACTGACAGAGACAGAGTGTAGATGTGATAAAGTGATTGCCTGCAAACCTAAAGTTAGACGCATAAAAAAATGGCGACCATGACTACTTGATAGACGCGGGTCAATCACACACGTGTAGGAGTTAGATGCTCACAAACCACTTAAGTTCATGCTATAAATAAAAGGAAGAACGCCAGTCATAAAGTAAGTTCCTCTCACTTAACCTAAAAAGAAGGGCAAAATAAATTTACATTTCTCCTTTAATATTTTTAAGACTTGTTGAGTCAGTCCGGCAGAAGTATGAATTTTAATTTCAGCGTCGGAGCGCATACGGTGATCACTCCGACTGCCTATGTTAACTGACTCCCTCATATTGATTGTGTAGGGAAAGGACATTTGGAGAAAATGATCATAATTCAGTTTTGATCTAGAATTCAACTACAATTTGGGGTCAATAGTAAATACATAACATATTGTTACGTTCACCATGTGTATAATTGACAATTTAAAATAAAAGTTTCGTGTCAATGACTAACATTTCGTATGTGTATGTGTGTGTGTATTTTTATATATACTAGTGGAGTGCACGTGCAAAAGCACGTGTTTTATTTTAATTAAGTATTTAATAGCGTGGTCATTATTTGTGAGTTTCTTAATTATTTTCTTAGTTATGAAAGGCTAAGTAAAATATGTATTAAAATTTGTTGGAGAAAATATGTATTTTTTTAATAGTGAGCAGTATAGTTTCGATTGATTTTTAACATGAACGTTTTTTACTTTTATATGTGATGAATGGTATGTAGTTTCTGACAAAATTGATTATTGTAATTCCTAGAATTGGATACTTCAATTATTATGTGAAAAAATTATTCCGCTGCCTTCAAATTTAAAGTTCCATATTTTTCCTCATGATTTGACTTTGTAAAAATTTCATTTTATCAATTTAATTTTGTTTATTCTAATCAAACATTCAAAAATGTTTAGATCACACGAGTGTCATGAGATATGCAAAATATTACTTGTGAACTTGCAGTAATAATTAGTAAAAATACTTATAATAGATTAGCATAAGTTGTTAATTAGTGATTTTTCGTTAGGTAGATTTTTGAAGTAATTAATAACCAATAAATTCGGAGAAAAGTGTTGATTTGTTGTTTTATATTTATTTCCTCAATTTAAAAATTGAAAATCAACAAAATTATTCAAAAATCTCAAAAAGTGTTAATAAAAATAAGTACAATAATGAGATTTTACTTGTTTTCGCAATAGTAAAGTATAGAGCACATCAATATTATATACGTGTATAATTGTAATGATTTAAACATAATTTCACGATACTAAATTACGTAAAAACGTAAAAAAAAAAAAAAAAAAAAAAACTCTCAATAGCTTAAATCAACAAAAATAATTCAAAAAGTAAATGAATGTTCATTCTAGAATTTAAATAATTTATGCTTATAATTTTTCAACACAACGATTAGTAATGAGTGTTCCAAAGTGCAAATTTCAATATCCAATAAGTGGTATTCACAATATTCTTTTGCCATAGCCAACAAGAAATCGGAAAAATTATTTTTACATAATCAAGAACCTATATAAAAATAAAAACAAATTAGTGTAAAAGAACACATATTTAGGACGATATTTTGTATCTTGACCAAAGGTTAAATTTAATATTACTATTGTATTCCAAAAAATTAAAAAATAAAAAATACTTACATTGCCAATTCTGTTGCAGGAAATTAGGAAAAATTTAAAAAAAAAAACAGAAAAGAAATGAACAGTGGTGGACGTTCATAGGAACATTGCTAATCCAAAAAAAAAGAAAAAAAACTATTGTCAATTTTAGAAAATCAAAAAAAAAACTTAAAAAAAAAAACAAGAACAGTGATGAAGATTCCTTTTTTAATATATTAAAATACTAAATATTAGAACTATTTAAGAATTCAAAATGAGAATTGAAAATCAATATTCAAACAAGCAAAAATGTTCAAATAAGTATAAAAAATTAACAAAAACAGGACTTAAACAACTACTTGTAATGGTCAATTCACGAACCCTAGAAATAATAAGAGCCAATAGCAACCTTCAAATCTATTCTGATCAGTGGTGCAAAAAGTTAAGCAGATAGATCTGCAAAAACAGCTTTTATAAAACAAAATTTGGATGGATACTCAAAATAAACAACATATCTGTAAATTTTGGGGCGATTTTTCAAAAGACATGACTAAAATCAAAAGAAAGGCAAAAAATATGAACGAAAAAATACAAATGAAATAACGAAATGTTGAAAAGAAAATGGTGCTGAAAAAGATTTTGAGAAAAAAAAGGTGTCAATTTCAAAAAATTAGAAAAATATATATATAAAAAAAAAAAATAAATGAACAGTAGTGGGCATTTATGGAAATAGTAAAAATAAAAAAATAAAAAAAATCACCAGTGTCAATTTGAAGAAATCAAGAAAAACTTAAAAATACAAAAAAAAAAAAAAAAAAAAAAAAAAAAAAAAAGAGGGAAAAGTGGTTGCACGCATTTATAGGAATAGTGCCACAATAAAGTCACTCTTTTAATATATAGGGATATATTTGGATAATGAAAAATCATGCTAGTGATTTATGAATCCTAGGAAGAGCGTAATGATTTTTTAGTGCTTTGGTAAACCTAAATAAGTTCTAGACATTTAATTATTAAATTATGTTTATATTTGTTGCGCTCTTATGGTTTACTCCATCATTGAGGTAGCAGCCTTAAGCAAACAAGTGGGTGCAATGTGACGTGTACATGCACTGAACATGGTCCAATAAAAGAACACTCAGGCGTTGTTTGATATTTATTAAAAATCTATTTTGATTTTTTTCAGTCGTTATTTTTTATTTTTCAATCCACTTTTAACATGAAAAGTCAACAATTTCAACTCAAATAAATCAATATTGGTCAAATAAACCAAAAATTAGTTTATAAACTAATTTATAATCTCTGTCAAATGGGTGGAATGATTACTATAGGATAAATGATAGTTCACCTTTCAATTAACTAATTATCCTTTGACCTGAAACATTTGTTTATTGCGACTAAAAGAAAGCTGGCCATTGATATTTAAAAAAATAGTTTTTTTTAACTATATTTATGTATATATAAAATATTTCTAAAATTGTTTTGCAGTCCAATTAAATTATGAAAATCAAGTTATTTATAAATTATAAGTTACAAGAATTAGGACTTCACAGTGATTTAATCCAAGTCTAGTGGTTCATGTGGAATATAGTTCGGTGGAAGGACCAATTACAACAAATTGTATTGACAAAGGATATCACTTGAAATTCTCATTTCTTGAGGGATCAAATTGCAATGTGTTGGCCAACGCTATTGCAATTAAGTAGGAGTCCATTTATTTTCCTAAATTAAATTAGGAGATAATTATAAGGATAAATACAGTAAGGTCTCTTGTTAGTTAAAATAGTTTTAAATGTATGGATAATTGTATTAAAGGTCTTCAATCTTTTAAAATCGTTGGGAATATGCTCATAACCTTAAAAAAAATAGCACTACACATCCCAACGTATGAAAAACTTGGCATTGTAGGTCTTTTATAACAAAATTGTCATTCCCTTTAAATAAACAAAAAAACAAAAAACAAGAAAGAAAAACATGATTTAAAATTAATCAAATGTACCCCAAAAAATAAAAAGTAAGAAATATACCAAAAAAAAAAAAAATAAGAAAGAAGTCGTTTCTCCAAAAACCCAAAATCCAACCCAATGCATTTCCTGTTTTCGCTAGCCCACCATGCGTACGAGTCACCAGCGACATAGACCTCCGACAAGAGCCTTCTCTGATGTCCATTCTTCCATGTATGGTAGGACCATTTCTTTCAGTCACAGGTCCGGATCTAGCCCGACCAGGAGAGGGATCGGATCTCCTCCCTGGAGTTTTCTCCACTGTTTTTTCTTCTTCACCTCGCCGGAGAATGGCGGTTTTTGAATCTCGCCGGTGTACTCGCTGCTTGACCTCGTTCACATTTTCATTGTTCTCTCTTTTACGTAATGTGGTTGAAACACTTACACTCTCTCTCGAGGGTGCCGCAGATCTCGAAAAATTCTTCGTGAGACCTCATCATTGTTGAAAACCATAACGGGTTTCTTGAAAACTCCATCACTTTCTTTGCTTTTCACATAGGATCATCGAAAAATCCGACAATAAGGGTGAAGACTTTATGGATGGAACTTTGTTTTGCCGATTTTCTTGGAATGTCGAATTGTAGATGATGTTTGTTTGGGAATCGTGGAAGTCTCTAAAAGACTTCTTTGACCGCTTTCTTCTTCTAGTGATGGAGGTGGAGATTTGCCGAGTTTACTATCACCGTTGGATTTAGAAGTGTAAGAATTGAGGCTGCTTGATTTCTTTGGCGACACTAACACAACAACCCATTGGACTGCTTGATTCTCTTAACTAATAATGAAGGTTTTGAGTTTCCATGGTGGCGGAGTGGCGGTGGACGGACGAGTTAGAGGGAGATGAAACTTTGGACTTTGTAAGGGAGATGGTGTATAGGGTGGGAAATGGATGTGGAGGGGATGAATCAACTGTATTTGTTATGGCTTTTTTCAATTCGAGCAAATAATATAGAGAGAAACAGAACTGAAAAGAGCATTCTTTCAAAGATTTACTGAAATATCGCGTTTGCCATTGAGTTTTTGGAAAAGATGACTTCTTTCTTATTTTTTATTTTTTTGGGGTATATTTCTTACTTTTTAATTTTTGGAGTACATTTGGTTAGTTTTCAATCATGTTTTTCTTTTTTTTTGTTTTTTTTGTTTATTTAAAGGGAAGCGCAATTTTATCATAAAGGAACAACCATGCTAATTTTTCATACATTGGAGATGTGTGGTGCTATTTTTTTAGACTAGTTAAGAATACGTGCGTTGCACGTGATTTTGTAATAATATTATGATTTTTTTATTTTAAAATTATCGATGAATATAACCCTTAAATGAAACTCATTTTCAATCATAAGTTCATTAATGATTATGACCAACTAAGAAATTCTATTTAAACTTCTGATAAGGGGAAAGTCCCGAAGGCGAAGTCCCCCACCTGGAAATTCTATTTAAACTTCTTGGTAAAACATGTGGTTCATTAAAAAATACATGGCCTACGTGAATATTAAAGATTATTGATACTCTTTTAATTATATTTTAAAGTATATATCTAATGGCATATCAGAAAAGGTAACTTTCTTTTATGAAAATTAGTATCAAATCTAAAATACATGAAAATAGTAAATATAAGTATAACACAATTTTTCATTGATTTTTTTTATTTATATCATTATAAAAGCACGCGAAAACAAAATATTTAGCATTTTTAGGTAATTATTTCTCAGAAAAAAGAATCTCAAAACTCTTTGACATAAGATAAAGAAGAATTTTCTATTGCAATATTTATTCAGTTTTAATGCACCCATAAATTAAGGGGGTTTTTTTTTGTTCTCTTCATGCATTCTTTCCCGTAATTCCATCTGAAATATTATTAAATTTCAAGAAAATTTAAAACAACCACAACCAGATATTTGGATAATGATTTTAACTCATCACATAAAACCACTTATTATACGAGATTTACCTTCACCTTATACATAACATGACTCACTCTATCCAAGTTATGTCTTCCTCAGCCGCGTGCTTGAAAGAGTTAGAGTAACATCAATTCTCTTGTTCTAACTCGTTATTCCACAATAAATATATGTTTAATTGCTTACAAAATGACATAAAATATCATTCGAGCTTAAATCCTTTGTTATCAAGACTAACACAATAATTAACATTTTTACATCGAACAAATATTCTAAATCAAGAAAAAAAAGATATAGCAATCAAAATTTAAAATCAATATTACCATCATATATATTCTTAAAATTAGTGAATCATTCATGGAAAATTAACACATTCATTATTACCACATTACTATCAAACTAATTATCAAAGATTAAAAATCGTCATTGCGAGGAAAATTTTTTTATTGACATAATAAAAAATAAAGACGAATAACAAAAGAAGAAAGTATGAATCAATATTAAGAAAGTCGAAATGCAAAGCTAAATTCATCTTGTTTTGTTATGTTGATAAATGAATTTGCTTAAATTCTCGTGCATAATAAGATTGTCTATTTGATTGTTTACAATTAAAGATAATAATTTCGATATATTAAAAAAATTATTAGTATATTTTTATTTATTTTCATTAATTACAATATATAATAGAATTTAAAAAGACAAATCACTTTTAATGATCAAAATACAATATTTATATAGTATTAAATAGTTTAAATTAAAGCCAAAATAAATTATATTAATTGAAAGATGATTTTAGGAATTATAAATTATTTGAGGGGCAATATCGTCCAAAAATGTTTCTCCCTTTAAGGGACTTTTAGAATTAGTATAGATTATGGGCATATTCTCAATTATTTTAAAATGTTAGAGACGTTTCATGCAATTATCTTTTAAATATAAAACAAGGATAGATATACTAAATTTTCTACCCAATTTAAAAGAGTTTTAATTGAATTTCAATATGAAGTAGTTAATAACCCTAAGGATGTCATGCATATATCTTCTCCCGCGTTTTTAGTTTTCTACATTCGTAAAATGGTAGAGAAAAATTGAGAGAGAGAGAAAGAGAGAGTACACTTAATTACAATTGGTCGTCAAAATTTTGTGTGTGGAATTCCTCAAACGAGAAGAGATCAAAGGAGAAGATAGCGTGAAAATTTTGGAGGCAAAACAACTGAATTGTTGAAGTGAGGTTAGAAAATTTTAGTTCACTAAAATTCATAATTTATGCATGAACAGTCCTATAAATTATAATTCAGTTTTAATTCCGTAAACTATCATATATTGTTAGTTCGACTTTACGTCATATCATTTTTGTATTTTATTATTCTTTTATTTATTAATATACACATTCGAGTTGATGTGAATGGAGGAGCACATGGGAGACAAAGCAAAATACAATAATGAAATAAAGGCTGCTATAACAGTGGCATAAAGTAGGCAGGAATTATAAAAAAAAAGAATAATTGTCACTATCAATAAAGACTTAAACTAAGACTTGTGTGTAAAATTAAGAAAATAATAGATAAAACGACATTAAGACGAAAAAAATGTATATTGAATTAAAAATAAATTTACAAATAATGAAAAAGAATGTAAGAAAATATAATTTTTTTTAACAAAAGTCAACTTATCGAGCATGCTCTTTTGTAACTCGTGCGTACAAAATTAGATTTATATAGACAACCTTATTAGATTAATATTTTAAATTGATGTTTTTAAATTCGAGTTGAACTTTAAGTTTCAATATGTTGTGATTAAATGAAATAGTTTTGATCGAGTAGTTTATAATCTATATTGAAAATGTGTTGGCTTGTTTGTTAAAAAAAAATTCTATTCAAACTCAATGAGATGTTCAACCAAGGTCGACTTTCAACTTATTGCTTTCATATTAAACATAATCAAATAGATCCCTTAATTTACCAATCGGCGACAAAACCTTTTAGAGTCATGTCATGGGCCTTTCGCTCATCAAATATTTTGTTTGATAAAAAAAAAAATTAAGTTGTAGATCAAATATGAATTAAGTATTTTAAAAAATCTTTATTAATGTTTATAATTAAGGAACATTTAAAAGAATAATTGTCTTGAAAAGATCAATCATACCAAGTTCTCTATTCATTTGCCTATTTTTTATTTGATTGAATTGACGATGGTTCCTTAATCCCCGGTCGTGAATGGCTCACACAACTTATTGTATGACTCCTTTAATGGTTTAAGACCTAAATCCATTTACAAAAGAAAATTTCTTCACAAGTCAATTGACTCTTGCTTGGGACCCCTACACAGAAAAGAGAGTCTCTACTAGAAAGGGGCCATTTGAAATTAATGATAATGGTCAACCCTTGTCCAAACCGACGACATGTTTGATATATAACACAAGACAATATTGTATAACATAATTTATAAAATTTTATCTTTTTCACATTTTTTAATTTATCAATGTTACTCCGTACAATATATCAAACATGTTGTGAGTACATATATAATATATTGGGTTGCATAAGAATAGATAAAGTTTAGAAAAAGGTGAATGTTTCAAAATTTGTCATTTATATTGTTCAATCTTCACCGATTCAATGTACCAAACATACTATAAAAGTTGCAAAGTGAGACTCTCACTTGCATGAAGAACCTAAAAAATGTAGAATAGTAATTAATTGAACATTATGAAGGATAAGATTTTAATTTTTTTTTCCTTATTTAATCTTATTTAGTGTTGTGAAGTACAAAATATCAAATACGTTGTTAGTATATATTCGATATGGTGATTGAATATGATTGCCAAAATGATAAGCGTGTAATCAGGAGCGGATTCACATGGTGTCATGTGGAGTCAACTGATGCACATGTTTTTTTTAATTATCTTCTATATCTGATTTTTGTTTTACTGCAATTCAATTCCCCTTGAATGATGAATCTTTACAATGTTATGTTTTGTTATTTCGAGTTTTGAAATTTGAGAATGTTCTTTGGATGTTTTTTGTGGGATTCAATTAGCGGGTTCCATTATTTTTATTAATAATAGTATTTTGCTTTGTATGAATTTTATTATTTGGGTAAAATACAAATAATTTATCCTAAATTTTGTATCTTTTTATATTTTTAAAAATTAGTTTAGGGTTTAAGATAAAATTACAAGTAATTTATTTGACATTGTGTCATCTGTATTTTCACCACACCAACGGACCAAACAAGCCATTAAAGCTGTAAAAAGGATCTCTTGCTTGCAATAAAAAGAGTAAGTTAATTTTTAAAAAAAAAAAAAAAAATATAGCTAATCATTTCTTTGAACCCCCAAAAGGACTTTCTTTAATTAGTTTAAATGTAATTGCCACTACCTCATTGCCGACTTGACTGGACCCGAATTTTATTAAAATAATTTATGTTCTATCAATATATTCTAGATCATAATATGATCCATCTTCTTCGAAGCCATCTTGTGATATATCAAGACCCACTACCAATTATCTAAACCAATTTCCTTGACTAAATGTGAACTCACTATGCTAGTTTAGCCTTAGTCATTGGATGTTCTTCTTATGTACAAAACGCGCAGTTTATTCCACAAAACGATAAGTACTTGACTGATAGAGTTTAACTGTAGTTTTCTTTAAAAGATCTTACGAAAATTGGCGCAAATGGTCCATAATCTTTATTTTTTGGCACAACAGTCTCTAACCTATGTGTTTTGGTGTGCAATTGATCCTTATTTAATGAAAAAAACAAAAATAACATTAGTTATAATTAAAAAAAATTATAATTAGATTTGTAACTTTTGTAAAATGTACAAATATGTTCGATACATTTATTAAATAATATTTAATTTAGCATATTAAATATATCACTATAGTCATGTCAAATAAATTTTTCATTAAAAAAAATTATAAAATTATTGCGCTTTAGGTATATGTAATTGCTATGTGATGTGAAAAATTTGAATAAAAATTAAGTTAATTAAATAACAAAACTTTAATTTTATCGTTACAACATTAAAATATTTGAGCATCAAGTTTGTGACAAAGTTATTTTTCTTTTTATGTTGTAACGATAAAATTAAAGTTTGAATTTTAAATAATATGATTACTTAATAATAATAAAATAATTTTAATTAACATGTTTGTTAATAATTATGAGCATAAATTTTAGTTATTTTATAATTTTTCATAAAATATACAAAATAATTTAGTATATTATCAATTTGTTAGTTTCTTTTAATTTTTTTTATAAAAAAAATAAAAGTATTGGACCCATTTGCATTTTTTTCAAAGGTTAAGAATCCAATTGAAAGTTTTTTTAATTAAAAATAAGGGCATATTTGTCTTTTTCATCAAATAAGGACCAATTGCGCACCAAAACACATAGGTTAGAGACTGCTGCGCCAAAAAACAAATGTTAGGGATCATTTCTACACTAATGACAAAGGTTATGGACCACTTGCGCCAATTTCCCAAGATTTTAAAATAAGTAAGTGAAACGTGTTATTAAAAAGTTGATAAAAGTTGTGGATCTTATAAAATATGTAATTAAAAATGAGTTTGAATTTTTTTTTAAAAGAAATCATGCCAAACATACTCTAAATAAAATTTTAAATTGTTTCTTCTTTCTTAAGCGTGTCTAATATTGTCCATTGTCCACACGAGATACGACGTGTTATGGGTTAAACCTGAATTTCCTATGTACTAGAATAATCCCACCCTTGTGATGGTTTAAAAAAAAATAGCAAATTTATATTGATTCACTTCAATGTATGAACCATGTCTATTTTACCGCTGCAGAATTTTACTATAATAAAGATAAAAGAAGAATGGTACAAGTTGATCTTACACCAACAAAAAACCAATTCCTCCATTAAAATATTTTAGCACATGTTTGGTGGTGTTGAAATTATTTGTTAAGTACTTCTAATTGTAAATCTTGTATAATGCGTGGATATTAAATAAATAATAAATTATGAATCCTATGAAATGTATGAATAAAAATTATGTTTTATCAATTATTATTAGAGCATCTCCAACGAGCTCTTTAAACATATGATGCTTTTTAATTTAAAGAGTCAACTCTTAAAATTTTGCTTCAATAGACTCTCCAATATAACATTTTAATTTAAAGACCCAATCTCATTTTCTATTATTAAATGCATTAAAACAATTTCAATTTTCAATATTTAATATATAGATTTTAATTAAATAGTATATACAAGTTGGGAGAGAAACATATGAAGAAAAAAAAAAGAGGAGAGAGAAAGATATTAAATATTTCTAGGAAGAAATAAAATAAAAAATATGGAAATAAAAAGGCTGCTAGAATGTTTAAAAAAATATGTTCTTTAAATTTACAAATATTCTTTAAAATGTTAAAAATAATCTTTAAATATAGATAGTTATTGTAGATGCTTTTATAAGTGTTAAAGTATAAGATGAGTTCAAAATTAACGGCGTGCATCGATAAATGGTGCAAAGACTACTATGGGTCATCAAAGTTTGATTTGTGTGTGTGTGTCTTGACTCCCCCAACCCCATGGTGAAGGGGTTGGTCTAAGCAAACCGCAAAGACTGTTACTAGACTAATACAAAAACAAATCAAAATCACAAAGTCTACACAAGTCAACCATAACATTATTTTGCATCATGATCTGACGTTAGACAATTCTTGGACCTAACCCAAACATATAAATTTCTTAGCCACCTGTCCAAATCAATGAAGAATTACCTGCGAAACTTCATTCGACGTCTTAGGAAGGCTGCTGGAACACCCCCAAATTGAGGTCTCAAATAACACACATATATATAAAGAGACCTTGACATTCAGGTCACAAACATGGCTGAGAATTATCCCAACACAAACATGCCTGGTTCGCCCATGGACAGATATAACTACTCGGCGAACCTTGAGTTTTCAGATTTCTTCGATTTCACTGACTGGACGAAGGGCGATCTAGCGCTTATTGTCTCTGGTTATCCCGAAAGCCAAAATTATGAAGCAAACGACATGGTTAATTCCGGGGGAAGTAGCAGCTACCATGAAGTTCCCAACAACAGTAAGCAAATAACTAACAACCCTTTTAGGGCGGCACGTTGGATACGCAGTAATGGTTACTACTGTATAGAAGAATCGACAAAAAAAATTTAACTTATTTTTCTTCGTTATAATTGTTCAGTACTATGTAATTCAATGTCCTTATGTCACCAATTAGTACTAAAAAATACATGAATGATTAATTGACTGAGTAGTGATTGTAGTTGCAGCATCAGGAGATAGCAGGAGTGTCATGGGGGAGAAACAAATCACAGAGAAGGTTGCTTTTAAAACCAAGTCAGAAATTGAGATACTGGATGATGGCTTCAAGTGGAGGAAGTATGGCAAAAAGATGGTGAAAAACAGCCCAAATCCAAGGTGCATAATTATCCTTTTTTTCCCCCTTGCAATGCTATACATTCATACTTGATCAAAATCAAGAAGAACTCCACACTAATAGCATTCACATTTGAGACGTGTTTTGTACGTAGTACATGATTGAATTGAACTAGATCGTATTTTAATATTGTCAACTTCAAAGCATGTTTATTATTTTAGTTTTTTTTTTCAAATAAAAGAAGCCAATTATTTTAAACGTAATTCTTAAATTGCTATCAAAATAAGCAACTTATTTGTAGTATTTGATCAATAAAAAATTAACTTTAAAATTTACTTATTTACTTATAAGCATACTTTTTAAGCTTAGCGTGTGTGTTTAGCGCTGAACTTAAATGCTAAAAAAGAAGAGTTAAAATAACTTTCTTTTTAACTTTTTTAACGATTTGATATTTCATACTATAAAGAAAATTTTAAAATGAGTCAAATTTTGATTTTTTTTTTTTTTTTTTTTTTTAGATTTAAGATGACTCAAGGATATGCTCTAAACTAGAAAAATAATGATTAAAATTTAAAAGTGTAACGTTTTTAGTTTAAATTAGTGCTTTAAATTTTTTAAAAAGGTACCAAATATATTGTCAAATATTTAAATGTCTGCCTTCTATGGCCACATAGTGAAATAGACTTATCCAGATTATGGCCTTTTAGAAATTGAATACGTACAAAATGTTAATTAAGTACCAAGAAACTCTTCACAACCATAGATTTATCATCAATTACTTTATATCATGTCTAGTATTATTTTCTAGACACACACATTTGTAGCTTCGACTCTATACTCATGACTATAACATGAAATCAACAGGAATTATTACAAGTGCTCAATTGAAGGATGTCCAGTGAAGAAGAGAATTGAAAGAGACAAAGAGGATCCAAGGTATGTAGTAACAACATACGAGGGCATCCACAACCATTCTTCTCAACTCTGTTGTCAATCAGTTGGTCGGAATTGTCATTAGTTTTTGATAAGAAGTCATGTCTAGTTTTCAAAACCTTTTTAACTGATAGAGTCGGATTGTTATAATTGTCCGTCCGTACTTATCCCTGAATAATATTTGAATTTATAGATGTAAATCTCGAAGTAGGATTCATAATAAGATTCTCACTCATATTTGATCAAGCATATACTTCGATTTCACTATAAGCAATTATACTAAATTCTAAAGCTACTTTTCCCTCAATATGGAGTGTTTTAGCATTGTATGCAAGGACCAAAGGATATTTGTAGGGATGGCATTGGGGGCGGAGCGGTTCTTACTATCTCCTTCTCTTTTGAGGTTTTTGGTAAGCAGAACGAGGATTTAAAATATTTATATTTATCGTTCCATTTAATTAATTAAATTATTTTTTAATTTATATTTTTTTAAATACAATGTATATTTTAAAATATAAAAATAAAAAAGATTCGGAATAGGGCAAGACGGAGCAGGTTGGAAGCCATGTATTTTGTCGTCTAGATATTTGGGCAATTTTCGTCGATTAATTAAACAAAAGTTGAGAACTAATTTGCTCTTTATAGAATAGATTAAGATTCAATGATGCCATTATTGCAAAAAAAAAATAATAACAATAAAATAAAAGAACAAGACGGTATAAAATGCATGAGGCCAAACAAAGATAATTGCATGTTCAGATTACGGGTGTTAATGGCCTGAATCGAACCAACTTGGTCGGATGATAGGTCGGTCCAGGCCATATCAAATATAGGACCTACTCTTTTTTTCAAAAGTCTAGCTCGTATGCTGTATAAATATTCTTTGTTTTTTTTTCAAAAACAGAATTTTCAAATCTTTTAAAGTTTTTAATTTTTTTATTCAAAAATCATTCTCAAAACTTAAATTGTTATTTTTTTTTACTTTGTTGTTCTTTCTTTTTATATATTTCTATTTTTGATTTATTTAAAGCTTAATTTGTGTACGGACGATGGTACCCTCTTCTTTTTGGTAACGTGAGGCCCGTGCAAATTAATGGAATTTTTGAACAAAATCCGTCAATAAGGGCAACGGGAGCCAAAACATGCAAGGTTGAGGACATTGTTGTCAAGAAATAAAGGTTACAGACATAAATGAAAAACAAGGTAAAGACTGGGACGGTGTATGCAGTTATCGCCACTTTTAAAACTTTAAATGTCAATTTCACTGCTACTATCCACATGGTAGAGAGATAATGATAAAAATGGGAAATTGGCACAAATAGTTCCTAATTTTTGTTTTTAGTACATAAATAGTTCTTAAATATTTTTTTGCATAAAAATTCCTATCTGTACAATTGATTATTATTTGATGAAAAAGACGAATATGTCTTTATTTTTAATTAGAGAAAATTACAATTAAATTCCTAACCTATACAAAAGGTGACAATGGGTCATGTACGTTTATTAAATAATATTCATTTAACATGTTAAATATAGGGAAAATATCATATTTCATCTCCAACATTTCAAAAATATTTGGGATATACCCTTGACCTTTAAAAATAGGGGGCTTGATCTAATGCCCTCGGTGGGCATTATTATAATGCCAATTGGGACACTTGACATTGGATAAGTGTAAAGGGCATTTACATTCATTCAATGAATGAATGCCAAGTGGCCCGGTGGGCATTATAACAATGTCCACTAAGGGCATTAGATCAAAATCGTTAAAAATAGTACCATACATCTACAGTTTTTAAAGAAATATGCATGATATGTACCTAACGACATAATTCATCCATCTTAAATGTTAAATCAAATAAAAAGACAAAATTCTCCATTCTTTTAAGGGATAATTGTATCAAAGGTCCCCAAAGTTTTAAAATCGTTGGGGATATGCCCTTAACCTAAAATAATAGCACCAAACGTCTCCAACGTATGATGAAATAGACATCGTAGGTCCCTCTTCACACTTTCCGTCAGATTTCTTCGTTAAAACCAAAAATTAGACTGCATGCGTTATATTTCTCCAAAAAAATGCGACTGAAAATGACAGAGGTAAAAAAGTAACTCCACTGTAAACTTCTTTCCATTTTTCCTTCTGGTTCTTATTTATTACTTTTGTTGAAAAGGGGCCTTCTTGCCCGGGAACTGACCGGCAAAATACCCAACTAAACTATAACCCCAAGCAATCTCAATGTCATCTGCATGTTCCTCAGTAAATATAAGATCATCAGGTAAAATGGTAAATCCTTAAATGACGAAAGCATTAGGCATTCTTCTTGTTTACGGTTATGAGTAAAAAGACTTACCCATGGTGCTTTCAGTTCCAATACATCCTTCTTTTCAGCAACTGGAGCTGAGGACTGTGTTTTACTCGCTGAATGTTCCGACTCCGTATCTGTATCTCCAAGAGTTTGAGAAACCGAATGAGATTTAGCCTCTGAAAGAACAGGTAATTTCGGAAAACTACATTCAACAAATAAAGGAGCAATGTCTGCAACGTTCTGAGAACAAGATCCGGTCGACCGAACAACGAAAACTGTCGACCGATTTGCAATGGTCGAGACATTCTGATGACCTGAACCGATCGACCTAATAGCAGAACTGGTCGACCGGTTCGCTGTTCTGTTTTTCTTAGCTTCCTAACCCGCAACTAATTTTAGACCTGAAATTGAACCCTTTTGCTTTTTACCCATAATCTTTTAGGTGAAATAAACACCCAAGCACAATGAAAAAAGACCCACGTACCAAAGAAGAACTAATAGCCGATCAAACAAAACTCCAGACTATGAATAACCACTAAAATTTGCAAAGACCTAAGCTGAAAATCTACAACCTAACGCTATGACTGAAATTTGCGAAGAACCCAACTGTAAACTCAAATCCGAGTCTACCAAGTTTATAGTGGAGTTATTTTTTTACCTCTACCATTCTTATTTGCATTTTTTGGAGAAATATAACCCGTACAGTCTAATTTTTGGTTTTAACAGAGAAATATGACGGAATTTGTGAAAAGGCATCTACGATGTCTATTTTTTCATACGTTGGGGATGTTTGGTGCTATTATTTTAGGTTATGGGTATATCTCCAATAATTTTGAAATGTTGGAGACCTTTGATGCAATTATCCCTTCTTTTAAATAAGCAAAAAATAAAAAAAAAAAGGAAAAAAAGAATAAAAATATTACCAAATATACAAAAAAACAAAAATGAAGAATAACAAATGAGCCGTCTTCTTCTTTCTTCCCCCAACCACCACCTACCCCACCAATCTTTTTCTTCCACTCCCACCTCATACATCCGCCACAATTGCAGTAGCAGCCACTACAACACTAACATTTTTTCGTTTATTTATTGTTCTTGAGGCCAATTCCTCACCGCCACTGTTACCGTTCTTCGCCGGAGTTCTGATTTTCCTTCCCATCCCATACTCACGCGCCACCATCTCAAAATCATCCCCAACTTACTGATTGTCCCTCTCCTGATTTTCCTTCTCTTCCTCATCGAGGTGGGAGTGGAAGAGGAGAATATTGTACTCGAATCTTGTGATATATATGTATAGGTTCAATTGTGAAGCTTTTGGGTATGGAGGATTGAGTTTCTTTTTTTTGAATTAATGTGAAAAAGATTCAATCTTGGAATTTGATGAAATGGAGTGAAGATTTTTACTTGGTTTTGGGTGAACTCTACATAATCAAATTTTTGTTTTATTTATTTTGAATTTTCCAAGTTGAAAAATTTATGGGATAGTAATGAGACAAGCTGTCAATTCAGCTTGATTGAGGAATAATGTTTGGGAATTGACTTCAGATCATATTTATGACTTGGGTTCTGTGAGAAAATTAATGATTTTTTTGGGGTATTTTCTGGAGGTATTAATGATGAACACTTGCAATTGGAAATATTTGATCGGTGAAAATTTAGTCTATATGGTTCCAAGGGAAGAAATTTTGAAAAAGAAGTTCAACTCTAGTGCAGATGTTAGTCAATAAATTTTGCTAAAATGAAGGTTCCTTCCAATAGATACATGGCCAATTATTGGAGAAGGTTTGTTAACTTTAAATAGTCCAATTATATTTCTTATTCTTTACTTTTATTTGATTCAAGATGCTTTTTTTGTTGAGGTAGACGTGGGGTGGAAGAAGAAGATTGGTGGGGGTAGGTGGCAATTAGGGAAAGAAAGAAGAAAATGGCTTATTCTTCATTTTTTTTTGGGTATATTTGGTTGTATTTTTCTTCTTTTTTGTTTTGCCTTTTGTTTTTTGCTTATTTAAATGGAGGGGCAATTTTGCCTTTTTATTTGACATTTAGAGCTAAAATTGATGGATTCTGTTATTAGGGTTCTTATCATGCATATTTCTTTAAACGTTGGGGGAGTTATAATGCTATTTTTAAAAGTTAGAGGTATATCCTAACGTTTTTAAAATGTTAGAGACGAAATATGCTATTTTCCCTTAAATATATTAATATAGTCACGTGAATTAAATTTTTTATAAAATAAAAATGTAAAATTATTGTGTTTTAAGTATATGCAATTCCTATAATTTTATGCCATTGAAACAATCTTATTATGTTTGTTTCTTTAATATAAAATACTTTACAAATTAATTTACACATTATGTGTTCTTTATTTTTGAACGATAATAAAATGATAAATTAAAATATGAAGAATACAGTTGGAGCTCTAATATTTGTAGTCAATAAACAAATAGTTCAATTAAATAAAAGTATTTGAGCACCAAGTTTGTGACAAAATTTTTTTTTTTATGTTGTAATGAAAAAATAAAAGTTTAAAGTTTAAATAATATAATTGCTTATTAATAAAAAAAATAATTTTATTTAACATGTTTTTTTAATGATTATGAGCTTAAATTTTAGTTATTTTATAATTGTTCGTAAAATATACAAAATAATTTAGTATATTATCAATTTGGTCAATAAAGTGTTAATTTAAAAAAAAAAATTGTTAGTTCTTTTAACTTTTTACAAAAAATAAAAGTATCGGACCATTTGTACTTTTTGCAACGGTTAGAAATCTAATTACAATTTTCTTTAATTAAAATTAAGGGTATATTTGCCATTTTTATCAAATAAAGATTAATTACGTGCTAAAATACATATATTAGAAATAAACTTTAGCAACCATTTTTGCACTGAATGCAAAGATTAGGACCATTTACGCCAATTTCCCGATAAAACTCAGAATTCAAATCGATAAGATGGAGAGCAGCACTAGTAAGCGATATAGAGTTCCAGCAATAATAGTAAGAGCGATTTATGTGTTGCCCAATTCGGGCAACACATAAAGCCAGACTGCCAGCAATAAAGATTAGGGACCATTTAATGGAATCGATTGTGCAAATGCCGTACGATGCTACAGTTCGCCTGATGCACGCTTCACTCGAACGCAATTTGCTGCCGGACGCCGTTATACGGCGGCTCATTCGCCTGCTTCTTGCCAGTCGTCTCCGGTCCGGTTACAAACCCTCCGCCGAGTTCCAATTGTCCGACCTCGTCCACTTCGCGCATTGTACAGTCTACAATTTCTCCATTACTCTCTGGCATGGTTAAAAATTAATATTTATTACATTTTAGTGAAACGGCTGAAAGTTGCATTTTTACTGTTTGATTTGAGTTTTAGAGTGAAAAGGGCGATTTTCGAATGTCGAAGCGTTATCTGTTAATCTGTTTGTAACTTGTTTCGTTTTGAGGCAAAAACTTGTATTTTAAAAATGTTACCATTAATTTTCAGGTTGGAGACTATTTTTAGATAAATTTTTTGACAATACTTATAAATTTTTTCTTTTACCGCTTGATTTGAGTTTCAGACTTCAGAGTGAAATGGACAATTCTCGAAGCGTAATATGTTACTGATTTATTTTTAGGCTGTTTAATTTTCGAGGAAAAATATTATAGTTAGAACTGTTCACATTATTTGTCAAGTTTGACATTATTTTAAAAAATGTGAATATTAATTTTTCAATTAATATTTATTGCCTTTTTGTGCAATGCTTATAAATTTGCTGTTTTACTACTTGATTTGACCTTGTTAGTAAAATGGACGATTGTCCAAGCGTAACGTGTTAGAGCATTCCAAGGGATTCTTTAAAATAAGGTGCTCTATATATTTTAGAAAGTCAATTCTTAAAATTGTGTTCCAACAAACTCTCTAAATTAACTTTTTAAAATAAAAACCCATTCTTTATAACTAAATGCATTTAAAGTATTTCAATTTTCAATATTCATATGTTAATTAAATTAAATGGTATATACAAAAAAAAAAAAAGATAATAACAAAGGAAAATCATATAATAATTATGAGGGAAGTATGTCAAAATAAAATATAGGAAAAAATAATAAATACTTATTGAGATAAGTAAAATAAAGTGTTAAAATAAAGAGGGTGTTCGAATACTTCAAAAAAATTATTCTCTAAAATTTATATATGCTCTTTATAAACAGAAAGTCTCTTGTAAATGCTCTTAGTGATTTATTTTAATTTGTTTAATTTTGAGGAAAAAACTTGTATTAAAAAATGTTCACTTAATTTCTCAAGTTAGACATTATTTTTAAAATAGTGAATAGTAACTTTACAATTAATATTTATTACATTTTCGTTTAATGCTTATAAATTTGCTTTTTACTGCTTGATTTCATTTTCGTAGTGAAATAGACGATTCTCGAAGCCTAATCTGTTGCTAATTTGTTTAGTTTTCGAAGAATAAAATTATATTTAGAAATGTCATGTTAATTTTTCAAGTTAGACATTATTTTTAATGTTCAAATTCTAATTTTTCAATTAATATTTATTACATATAGTATAATGCTCATAAATTTGCTTTATTACTTCTCGATTTGAGTTTCATAGTGAAACGGAAGATTCTCAAAGCGTAATCTGTTGCTAATTTATCTTTACTTTGGTGGAAAAGACTTCTATTTAAAAATGTTCACATTAAATTTTCAAGTTAGAGTTATGTTCAAATGAAAAGATCAATGAATTGATATATGAGAAATTGTCCATGTGAACTTAATTATAGCTGAAGGGCATACTGATACAAGAAACATGCTGTCGTAATGCGCATTCTTTTCAGCCATGCTTAACGAATTAGGTTTGTCTAAAGATTTTAGAACATCCTAGCTCAGATTTTAGCCGTGCCAAATGTTCTGGCGGATTCCCCACAGTAAACCAACTTCTGATTTTCCCCTATCCTTCAAATTTTCGTGTAATTTTTACATGACGAAGTCGGTTTATATGACTTAAGAGAACTAGGTGAGTGCTGCTAGACATTGTACAGTGGATGACAAAATGGTGTCAAGTGTGAATTATGGTGGTATACTGTTAGTAATGCTAGAGTGGAAGTGATTGGAGTTGTCATTGCAGTTCAGCGCTTATCATGCTATGAAAATGTATTGGAACATATAGCAGTACGAAATATCAATAAGCATTGGTAATCTGGCCCTAACTAGGTTTCTGATTAATCAATATGGAATTTTTGTTTCCCTGAAAAGTATCAATACTAATTGCTCTTTCCTTGCAGCATTAAGAGAAATGCCAATAGCCATTAAGACAGAAAGGCCAAAATCCCAACATTATGAAGTTCCAACATCTTTCTTCAAGCTTGTTCTTGGAAAGCATCTTAAATACAGGCAAATATTTCCATATCCTCAAAATATTTATTCTTGTACTATAAACATCTTTCACGTCGATGTTTAGTTGTTTACCATTGGAGTCAGGTGTTTTAA
The DNA here is from genome assembly GCA_023638005.1 of Forsythia suspensa. Classification (NCBI taxonomy): domain Eukaryota; kingdom Viridiplantae; phylum Streptophyta; class Magnoliopsida; order Lamiales; family Oleaceae; genus Forsythia; species Forsythia suspensa. The sequence goes on along the minus strand of CM042674.1, from coordinate 26,700,177 downwards.
ATTTTGAAGGCAACTGAAAGGCTTGCTCTTTTTGGGAGATTTTGTTACATATTAATTCTGCAAGTCATTGACTTGTATTGGGAGCTAATCAAGGTATGCATGCATGATTTGGTGCAGTTGCTGCTTCTTTCCAGACAAGTCAAGCACCTTAGAGGATGCTGAAAAGGCAACGTTAGAGCTGTACTGTGAGAGGTCGCAAATAAAAGATGGCCATACTGTTCTTGATGTTGGATGTGGCTGGGGATCACTTGCTCTATACATAGCACAGAAATATCGCAATTGCCAGATTACAGGGATTTGCAATTCAGTGACCCAGAAAGCGTACATTGAGGAGCAGTGCTGGTATTGTCCATGATAATTTATCTTATATAAAAGATGCTGTTTAGGCATAAAATGCTTCCTGATTGACCTGCATATTTACATTTTCTACTAGTTCACGTCAAACACTAAATGACAGTTTCCTCAATTTGCTTACAAAAAGATTCCCTAGGTCATTTAAGTTTAGCATTAATTACCTTGTTTGGCATTATTTCAACAAGATATTTTCCATTTAACAAGGATTACGTCCAAAATACAACTCTTATTTGACATGGAAGTGGGCAAAAATCTTTTAGAATATTTTGGCCTCTTCGTAAGCAAATTTCACCTACAAATATGTCCTACAGTTTTGCTCCATCTGAATCTTCATCAATCTCATGTAAAAGCCTTGAAGACGAAGTCTATCTCTAACAATTGATTATTCAAGTTTGGCTCGACTTCTTACTTTTTAATCCACTCTGGACATCTGAAAATCATGTCTCCAGATTTAAGTTCGTGGTTGTCTACACTTCGAATGTATAGTTGATCTGGGGGATTCCTTGAACCTGTTACCTGTGAAGTCGTTTCGACATGTTATAACTTTGAATCTCAGCAAAACTTTGACATGTGAAGTTGGCATTGGATGTTTGAAATGTAGTATATCTTCCAGGAATCATTCCAAGTCTGAAATGCGCAATCTTTGCTAACCTATTAGTAACTAAATGATTTATTATTATCAAAACTTCGTTTAGATTCTTAAGGTAATCCATCAATATTTCCTTAAGACGTGTTTCGTTTGTATGATGATTTTTTTAAAATTACTTGTATACCACTCTTAGCTCCCCTAGGGAACTGGAACGAGATCCATCTATTTATGTATATTTACAAACATTTAAGGTCTAAATTAGTTGCCTTCTTTTCCCCAAAACCAAACCTGTGGAGAGACATTCCGTCTTACCTTAATTATTCTGCTTCACAGGAATCTTCAAGTGCAGAATGTCGATATCATAGTTGCGGATATTAGCGCATTTGATATGGAATCTTCCTATGATAGAATATTTTCCATTGGAATGTTTGAGGTACTTAATCCCTGTCAAGTCCTAAACTAGGCTATGAGGTTTGGGGTGGTTTGGCATGGCTGATGAACTTGTTTTGTTCTTTTAAAAATAGCATATGAAAAACTATCGGGACCTTCTTAAGAAGATATCCAGGTGGATGAATCCAGATGGTCTTCTATTTGTCCATTATTTCTGCCATAAAACATTTGCTTACCACTTTGAGGTAATCTTTCGTGATTGCTTTTCTTCTGTCATTTGAAACTCAAAAGTTGAAGGACGTCCGATATTGTTAATTCCTGTAAACATTTGCTACTGAATTGTTCTCATCAAGATTTAAACAAAAAGAGACTAAATAACCATCTCAATAATTCTTTTGCAGGATGTCAATGAAGATGATTGGATCACTCGGTACTTCTTCCATGGAGGCATGATGCCATCTGCAAACTTACTCCTTTATTTTCAGGTTAGCTTACCACAAACCTATTGTTGAGGATGACGTAATATTATAAATGCTTTTCCCGATTTCCCCATTCCATTTCCTTCTTTTCTGTTTCTCTACAACGACTCATCTTCTTGTGTCATGCTGAAAGCCATTTCAAACGCATTCTACAATCTAGAATTATATTGGAGACCAAGTGTTCTTAGCCCCTTGAATATTAGCTAATGCTACATCATAAGATGTAGGCAAATTTAAATTGTAAAATTGGAAGAATTAATAATCTTTATTCAATGAATATCTGTATACAATGTACAACTGTATACAGCTCACTTCTTCTCAACTCCTACAAATCTGTTAATAATTTGACGGTATATTACAAAAAAGGAAAGTAATATATTACAATATATTTGTTCCCTAAGATCCATTTTTGACTTTCTCAACATTCCTCCTCAAGTTTGTGAGTAAGCACACGTTTGTCATTGGCTCATTGCTTAAATTATAATTTAAGTTGGTCAAACTAGTCAAACATATTTTTTATTCACACATTTTATAGAACCTACAATTTAGAACTCACTTTTTATTTACACATTCATCCACAACTTATAATATAAGCACTTAAAAATAATTTGAGCACTACCAAACATATGCTAAATGTTGTGAACTCCCAACTTAACCAACAAAGAATGAAATATTTCCTTCCCGAGAGCTTTAGTTAATATATAAGCAAGTTGTGATATGGATGGAACAAAATTCGCTCGATTTTTCCTTCCATATTTTATCTTGAACAAAATGACAATCAATCTTGACGTGTCTTGTTCGTTCGTGAAATACTGGATTTGCTGCAATATATGAAGAGCAACTTGATTGTCGCAGGACAAAGTAGTTGGCCCTTGAACTCGAATTCAAAAGTCTCGAAAAAGGTTTTGCATCCATGTAAGCTCACAACATGTTGCTACCATAGGTCAAGGATACTGTTTTATGGAGTTTGTTTTTCCATGAAATAAGACAGTTTTCAAAGAAAACACATTAACTAATTGTTGAACGCCGAGTCCTGCCCAGTCAGGGTTACAATATACTTTCAACTTCAATGTATTTTGGGAAAAGAACATCATGCGTTGTCTTGGTGTGCTTTTTAGATACTTCAAGATTCATAGTGCAGCTTTATGAAGAGACTTTCGAGGTGACTGTATGAATCTTCTCAATAAAGTGAACAGAAAATGTAATTTCTGACCATGTAATAATGAGGTATATCAATCGACCAACCAATTTTCTATACTTGGCCGGATCATCCAATGGATCGCCATCATCATGAAGCAATTTAATATTTTGCTCTGTAGGAAAGCTTGTAGGTCGCGATCCTAGAAACCCAAACATCGTTCAGAATATCCAACTAATATTTTCTTTGTGAAATGAAAATACCTTATTTTGAGTGTGCCATTTCGATTCTCAAAAAAATTTTAAATTACTAAGGTCTTTGATACGAAACTTGGTATTTAAACATTTTTTGAGTTCACTAATTGCTGTCAAATAATTTCTCGTTATTAGTATGTCGTCGACATAAATGATTAGCATAATTATCAATTCTCTCTTTTTTTGTCTCTTAGTAAAAAGCGATTAGTCTGCATTGGATTGAACATAACCGCAGATTAGATGGCATGTGAGAATTTGAAGAACCATTGACGAGAGGGTTGCTTCAACCCATAAAGTGATTTGTTGAGGCGACATACTAAATTCTCTCACTGTAGCCAAAGACCAGGTGGTGGAAGCATATAGATTTTCTCTATGAGTTCGCCATGAAAGAAGGCGTTATGAACATCGAGTTGATAAAGACCATGAGTGAGTGGCAGCGAGAGCAAGTAAACATCAGAAAGTGACAAGTTTAGCATTTGGAAAAAGGTGTCATGGTAGTCAATACCTTCCAGTTGAGGCCTCTGCATAACTGTGAGATTCCAAAATAGAAGACAATTGTGCAATAAAGGATTGATATGGTTGAGATAGTCCCCGTTATGATAAGCAATTGGAAAGAAGGTAACTTGTATTAGGACCAGAGATCGACGAATTGCGTGGGGGCGACGTAATGTAATGGTAGGGCAAACATAATCATGGAGCTTAGTCGGTGAGACTCAAATTGGTCATAAAGGTGCTGGAGAAGCAACAAGTTCATTAGGCAGGACAACACTATCTGGAATGGTAGCACTATTAGGAATGGTTGGTTCTGGCTAAGTGTTATTAGGAATGGCTGGTTGAGGTTCATTTGTCACAATGCGAGGGTTGAGTTGTCTTTGTTAGGGGTGGGTAAAACCTTACCCAAACCTGTCGGACCGATCGACCAGACCGATTTGGGTCGGTTTTTTAGATTTTGTGGGTTGGGTTCGGGTTTGTATTTTCACAGTTTAATCGGGTTGGGTTGGGTTGGGTTGGGTCGGGTTCGTCGTAGAACCCGACCTGACCCAACCTAACCCAATCCAACCCAACCCAACCCAATTACTATTAAAAAAAAAGCTCATATAAGTATATAACAACTAAACCACACTAAAAAGTAAAAACCCTAACTCATGCCTCTCAAGTCTCAATTCATACAATCTCTGCACACACGCGCACACATTGCTGTTGGAAAAATGCCCATCGCTGGAAAATATCCATTGCTGCCGCCTCTCTACCACCCGATGAAGACACCCATAGCACGCCCTGCTTCTATTCATGGAGTCACACTCACTCGCATACCTGAGCCTAATCACACACGCAACAACAAAAGACCAAATTCTCTCCCGTCCACGTGTCGCCATCGCCTCTCCATCGCCGGTCAAGAGTCCCTTATTTACATTTGATGTGAGATTGAGTTTTTATTTCTTTCTTTACATTTTCAAACCCGATCCAAGATGTAAGACCATGGGGTTTGTTCCTGTATGAATCCATGTGTATGTGTGTTGGTTTATTACTTTGCAACATCTTCTTCATTGGTGTGAGTGTATGTATATCATATAGTGGTAAATTTTGTCAAATATTCCGATGACTGTCTTTCTTGTAGCCCCTTATGATTCATGCCAACTGATTCCTCTTGCCCAAAGTCTAAACCGCCAACCCGACCCAATCCGCTAGACGCTTGTACGGGTTGGGTCGGGTTCAAATCATTGTGCGGGTTAGATTGGGTTGAGTTGGGTTGAAATTTTTCTAAACTGATTTTGTTGGGTTGAGTTTTGGTTGGGCCCAAAACCGACCCGACCCGACCCAACCCACGCCTAGCCCTAGTTTTTGTATTGGCTCTGGCCCAATATTAAGGTCTGGGTGATGTTTGAGTGACGGGTGTTGGATCAATATCAATGTTGTTTATGTCATCAATGCTAGACTGTTCTTTTTGGTTAGGGATGGCAAAAAAAATTAAAAATCGCAGACCCGCCTCAAGTCCCGCCTCGCCTGCTACGCCGCCTCACTGGTAATAGGTACAGTCCATCTCGCCTCATGAAGGATCCGGGCGGGTCCAGGCAACCCCGTCCCCGTCCCGCCCGCCCGCCCGCCCGCCCGCCCGCCCATGCCCGCGCCTTTAAGGGAGCAAAAGTTCTGGGCTAATGAAATAGCATGGATTGAATGAAGAGATGATGCTTTAATGGAGGCTTTGCAAAAATTGGGTGAAAAAGAATTAATGGCAGCTGATATTGGAAGCCTAAAAGAAGGGAAAATCCAAAAGTTGCTCTTATTATCAGAACAATAAGTCAATATGCAATGATGCCATTAACTTTTTTCCTTGCAAGTTGTCACGTGATTTAACGTGATCAATCTTATTGTGCTCCTTTCTAGGTGCTTTATAAGGCTGACTTGACTTGGAAACAGGAGTATTTGGCAGTGGGTTTCCTAAAATCATTACATACTTTAAACATTTTTAAACATTAAAAAATACTTGGAACTACCACGTTAACATACTTTTAAGCATTTTTAAACATAAAAAAAAAAAAATACTTGGAACCCTCATATTCAATGATACTTAAAATGCTTAATTTTTTAATGTTTCAAGTATTTTCAGTTGTGAAAAATGCTTTTTTTTTTTTTTTTAAAAAACCATTAATTAGGGGCGGTTGGCGGGCAAAGCAGCCGCCGCGCCCGTCTGTCCCGCCCCGCCTGCGAATTCGCAGTCGCAGGCGGGCAAAACGGGTCATTTGTCATTTGGCGGGCGGGGGTGGTCGGGTGACGACCCGCCCCAACCCGCCCCTATTGCAATCCCTACTTTTGGTAAGGAAAATTGTTTTATGACATGTGCGACATATCGACTCGTAATTTTTTTTTTAATTAATGTTGTATAACTTGTATGCTTTTTGTCCAAAAGGGTACCCATAAAAACACATTTTTTGGCCTGAACATCAAATGTGTCGTGGTTGAAGATCAGTGACATAAGCTAAGGATGACAAAAACTCGCCGACTCGGACCTACCTCGTGCCCTGCCTTGACTATTCGGGTAATAGGGGCGGCAGGGGCAGAAATATCTGTTTTGGTGAAGGATCTGGGACAGCCACGCCCTGCCCCGCCTCTTTAAATTTTTTTTTTTTGAAAAATCATAAAATAGAATTACAATTTACAAATTATTTTTTTTAAAAAAAAGGGTTTAAAAAATGGGTTGAATAAGAATCGAACCCAGGTTGAAGTTATGAAACTATCGCTCTTAACCACTACACCACAACCCCAATCTTGTATTTTTTTTTTTTTGTTTTATTTCCTACAAATATATAAAAAATTCATTTTTTTTTTAAAAAATAATTTTTTTTTGTTTATTAAAAATAAAAATAAAAAGATTAATTGGGACAGTTGGCGGGTTAAAGACTTCCCTTGCCCTGCATTGCAAATTCGTGGGTCATGGGCGGGGAAAAAATTTTGCGGGGCGGGAGGGGCGGGGCGACCCTTCTCGGACTCGTCCTATTGCTATCTCTAACATAAGCTAAGCATCCAAAAGTACATAGATGTGTATGTGATGGACTGAGACCAAATAATTTCTCATAAGGCGTGAGGCTCGATAAGAGTGGAATGAGAATGCGGTTAACGAGATAGACAGATGTTAGAACACAATCAATGGCATATGAGATTGAAAATGTAAAGCTTGCGCAGTTTGAAGAATATGTCTATGTTTACGTTCTTCTACTCTATTTTGTTGGGGATGGAAACGCAAGAACATTGAAAAATAATTTCGTGGTTACTAAAGAAAGTATGTATAGAAACAAATTCTCTCTCATTATCGGTTCTAATTGTTCACTTCATGATGGAATTGTGTTTCAGCATAGTCAATAAATGACTTAAGTAATGTTTGTGATTTATGGCGTAATGTTTGTGATTTATGGCGTATGAGATAAACTCAATTGCAGCGGGTAAAATCGTCAACAATAATAAGGAAGTAACGAGCACCAGAACGAGATGGTATTCTATGGGGTCCCAAAATATCACAATGTATAAGTTCAAAAGCATGCTTAGTATTAATACGACTTAATCTAAAAAACAAACGAGTTCGTTTTGCCAAAGGGCAAATGTCACAAGGTTTTGCAGAAAATTCAGAAAAATTCTTAGCTAACAGTTGCAAGCACAAAGGTGAAGGATGACCAAGTCGGCGGTGCCATGTGATGGATAAGGCCTTTAAAGATGAAATAGTTGTAGGTGATGCTTGTTGCTTGGAGTCCACCAAATAATAGAGTCTATTACGTTGTCACTCCCAACCAATCATCGTCCTCGTCTTCAAGTCCTATAAAATACAAAAATCAGGATAAAATAATGATCAAGTAATTCGATTGACAAATCAATTTGGTAAAAAAAGAAGCTATCCCAAGAACATCGTAAAGAGACAAATTGAAGCCAAAATGATAAGTCTCAACAGAATTGATAGGAACTCGAGTCCCATTAAGATACGCCACTGGAGGCAGAGACGAATTTGTAGTAGCATTAGTTAAGGGGAGATTAGATACGTGGTCAGTGGCACCACTAACTATAACCTATTGAAGACAGGAACTCCACCTGCAATATTTACCCTTAGAATCAAGGCCCAATTTTTGGCTCATCATGGACAAAAGTTGTTGAAACTGGTCCACAATAAGATTGGGCGAATAAGAGTTTGCTGTTTTTGAGGAAGAGCCTAGTGTCATGTTGTTGACTGATGATATTTTGCACCTTTTTTCTTGTCCACTAGGACCACTAGAACTACTAGAAGCAACAGGAACTTTCCATGAAGGCGGTGTCCTGGCAGATAACCATTAAGCTTCCAGCATGTATCAATGGTGTGATAATCATTATCACAGTGTGAACAGTGTGGTAGTTTCTTCTCAGTCGACCGACCTTTTCCTCCGTTGTTGTTTCCACGGCCTGTTCAAACAACCATGGCCGCAGGTTCGATGATGCTAGCCCTAGCAGCCATGCCTCTCTGATTCTCTTCTTGTGTCAACTTGGAATATACGGACCGAATAGAAGGCAACAGCTGAATCAATAATATGTGTCCACGAACATTAGAATAAGAATCATCTAATCCCATTAAAATCTGCAGCACTTTGTTTCTCTTAGCTTGTTGATGGTTGGACTTCATAACACTGCAAGAACACGGTGTAACAGTTTGGTAAGAATCCATCTCATCCCACAAACTCTTAAGTTTGGTAAAATACACATTAATAGGCTGTTGATTTTGTTTAAGGCGTGCAAGATCACGTTGAATTTCAAAGAGGCGAGACACATTTTGTTGGGAAAAACGTTCTTGGAGATATCCCAAACTTATTTGGCCGTCTTCATGTAATGTGGTGGCAAGATCGCCATGTCATTGCACCGTTGCCAAAGAGCAGACTCTATGGACTTCTTATCTAGATGGCTTTTCGACACTCCCATCAATGAACCAAAACTTGTTCTGAGTGCAATTGACATGGAACGACACCAAGTGCCATATTTCACATGTATGTTTAGTGGAAACAAGCATCATCCCGGGTGATCAAAATGATAAATGAAGAAAGGGCTAACAGAGTCATTAGTTAGATTTTGTTCAGAATTTTCTCCCATGACTCAAAAAGAGGGGGCGAAAAAGTCGAAAAGATTGAAAAACGCAATTTTAGAGGCCTAAATGGTGGAATTTGGCCGAAAAATGTCAAACGTCACAGCAAAGCGGTGAGTATTGCTCAGACGGCCGTTTCCACCCTAAAAAATACTATAAAACCTCCAAAAACGGACACTGCAAGAATTTTTCCGAAAAGCTGGAAAAAGGCTTGAAAATGGACAAACCGTGGCTGAAAAAAAGGGTTAACCTAATGCTCTGATACCACATAAAATTGGAAGAATTAATAATCTTTATTCAATGAATATCTTTATACAATGTACAAATATATATATTTCACATCTTCTCAATTAACTCCTACAAATCTACTACTAATTTGACGATATATTACAAAGAAAAAAAGTAATATATTACAATATATTTGTTTCCTAATAAGATCAATTTTTGACTTTCTCAACATAAACGACATCCATTTCAATTAGAAAAGAAAAGAGAATGAAGAAACTATTAATGTCAGCGCTTCAAGGAAAATTTTACACCTTCCTGTATTACACCGAAGAGACTAAAGATCATTATCCTACTAAAACACAGAAATGACTGACTATTTGGTTCAATTCGGTTAAAAGAAAATGTGAAACAAGTTTTTCAGGGATTTATGTTAGCATAAGGGCTCTAATTTCATTTGATAGTATTATGATTGGAACTTTGAGCCCAGGTATGATTAGCTACTGCTGGTTCTTGTTGATGTTTAATACGCAGGATGATGTGTCTATAGCTGATCACTGGCTTATTAACGGAAAGCATTACGCACAAACAAGGTAAGGTTGGATTTTGTAAAGTTATTAATAAAAATATGATAGTGAGAAGAATTTTGGTTTGATGTTTTGACCCTTCCGAGCAAATTTATTGGAATGAGACTTGAATCCTATGAAAATGCTGATCTAGCACTTCCGCTTGCAGTGAAGAGTGGATCAAAAGAATGGACCAGAATTCGAATTCTGTGAAGCCAATAATGGAATCAACTTATGGCAAGGATTCAGCTCTCAAGTGGACTGTCTATTGGAGAACATTTTTCATTGCAATTGCTGAACTATTTGGATACAATGATGGAGAAGAATGGATGGTTTCACATTTCCTCTTCCGGAAGAAATGATAGTCGTAAATTCTCGAACTGGAATACCTTGAAAAGAAAAACGGTCCATATGGCAGAGAACATACAGTTGCAAATTTTCTACCATTCGGAGGTGATGACTTCCAAGTTACTAAATTGTGACATTGGCGCAAGTTTTTTTTTATTATGTATGTAGAGGTCGAATTGAATTATTGTCGTGTATTTTCATATACTGTACATTACTGGATCCAAATTCTTGGATCACTTCTAATAAATGCATTGTTTGTTCGCTGTTCTGATACAGAAGATTACTACACGTTAAGTTTCATCTTCACTTAAATATTCCATAAGAGAACTATAATGTACAGTCTCTCACTAGTTTCTCGCTTTCAGAAATTCCCGTCACCAGTTCATAAATATTAGGGGTAATTGCAGCTAGAGTCCCTTTCAAAAAAATGCAGGGTCCCACATCTTCTATTCTTGGCACCGTCATCCTAAAATTTGGAACTTTGAATTTTCGTCTAAAAATTCCTTCAGTTGACAAAAAATTCAGCGTTTTGACCAAAATTGGCCTAAGATGGGTAAAATGGTCTCTTCATAAATAATTGTTTAAAACAACTAAAAAAGATAAACGTAAAAAAAATAATTAAATAATTAAAAACAAAAGGATTGAAAAAGAAAAGAAAAGATTTATTCTCCCCAACCCTACCCTAACGCCACCACGCTGGTACCATATCGGACAACCCTCCATTTAGTCGCGAAATCAACTCAACTAGAGGGAAAGGGGGGATGTACCCCGGTCTTGATTTTCACTCAAATAATCAACTTATTTTATAGTCTCATTACCTTTCCCACAACCAATCTCAACCATAGAAATCTTTCAGTGAAGGAAATCTAGTAGTTACATTTCTATAAGGTCCGTTTGTTTTTAATTAAAATTTTGTTAAAAAGTTAAAGTCAAAGTCAATAATTAATTTTAACCATACATTTCATGAAAATACAATTTTTTAACCGCACATTTTATCAACTTTTATCAATTTTCTAAAAAATCTGATTTTAATTAAAATCAAACACACCATAAGTTAAAAAAAGAAGTATAAATCACACAAATTGCCACAAAAAAAGAATCCAAGAATACTTAATTGAGGGGGGTAATTAACACATTTTGTCCACATGTTTGCCTTGATTGTGCAAAACATCCATATTGTTTAGATTTTGGCATTTGAACCCTAAAACAATGTTTCTTTACATAAAATGTCCTTGATGTCCACATACATTAATTTTTTCCATTAAACTCAAGCGTCGTGTACACTCTACCAATTTCTTAAGGCTAATTTCGTCAAGGCACATAAATCTCCTTTTTCTTGCCTAACCCAATTCTTTCTCCAACAATAGTAATATATATATATATATGTGAGTACAATTATATGCAAAATCATACACAAAACATGTTCTTGTACATAAGAACAACAATGAACTGCGGTTTATGTAGTTGTGGAATGCAAATTCAAATGAAGACCTCGTGGACACAAGCCAATCATGGTAGAAACTGTTGGCGGAAATTCAGTGAAAATGACTCCAAAGCAAGAAAACCGAAAATGGATGAAATGAGAGTCGAGGCCAGTATTGAACACTTTGTCCTTAAGTCGAATTTGCTCCGCAACGGTGTTTACGGTTATGGCAATCAACTCCCAAGATACAACGACTTCTTACTTGTGTTTGAAGCACTTCAAAACACAAGCACAACGAACCAAAATTAGTTTTGTACTCCAAAATGATGAAATGAAATGAAACCAGAATTTTTTATGCAACTAATGCAATAAAATTTGGTAGAGGATATAAATATATGAGTTTGAAAGTTTTGCATATCAGTTCTCTGTCAAAAAAGGACGTCCAGATGTCCTAAATATAGCAGATGATCTGTTGAAAACGAAATGGTGTGGAGCCAATTCGTGCAATACTTCAAAAGGACATGTATGTTCGCGTAAACCTATGCGATCGCATAGAGTATTTTTGAAAACAGAACTTTATCCAGTTTCACCATGCGATCGCAAGGCTTTGTCTTTTGCGATCGCATGGAAGGACCCAAAACGTTCTACTTAAAAATTCAGTCAGTTGCGATCGCAGGGTAAAATACCCATGCGATCGCATGGTCAAAATTTGACCCAAATTTGTCATTTTTCATAATTTCTCATTCATTCGATTGGGTCAGGTTTGTATATTTTGGCCAAGTTGACACGAAGTCACTTAGTCAATTTCTCGAATTCTTTAAACCAATTTTCAACAATCCCCACATGAATGAAAATTCTTTGATACGTTAAACACGATGCAAATGAATGCAAATGAAATGCAGACTCTAACAATGGAGTACATGTGACAAGTCATAGCATCAAGATAGGTGGCTTGTGGCTTTGAACCTTCTTTAGTTGAGTACAATCGGATTTACTAGGCTAGTTGGTGAACGCGATGTTTTGAACCATTCAACCGTTCGTGTAAACCCAAACAATTGTACCAACACCATAACTTATCTAACCAATTCAGTTCTCATGGTTGTGTCCATTTTGGCTCTAGACAACTCTTGGTTTCATAAGTGCTCTAAGAGAATTAAGCCTCGAATTCTCGTAGAAGCGTCCCCACTTCACATTTATATAGGTGATCTCTTACCTTTCTACTTCAAGGTTTTGAATCAATAAAAGTATATATGTATACTTATCTTTATACATATTTGACATAGCAATTCAAAAGTTAAGAATGGGAATAAGTGTTTTATTCCGAATCTTTTATAATTTAGTTGTCCCATTGAACCAAGATTTTGGGATCTCTAATCTACAAAGTTGGGTATTCGTTATAGTAATTCTATTCAATAGGCTTTAGGCCCATTCCCCTCGAGAGATGGTATACTTGGTCTCTTGCAAGTCCTTTCGTCAAAGGATCAACCAAGTTCTCTTTTTACTTCACATAGTTAATAGAGATTATACCATTCAATATTAACTGTTTAATGGTATTATGTCTCCAAAGGATATGTCGAGACTTACCATTATACATACTGTTTTGTGCCCTTGCTATTGCCGACTGATTATCGCAATGTATGTTAATTGTAGACACTAGCTTTTCCCAACATGGAATTTCCTCAAGAAAATTACGAAGCCATTCTGCTTCTTCTCCGGCTTTGTCTAAAGCAATAAACTCAGATTCCATAGTGGATCGAGCTATACAAGTTTGCTTAGACAATTTCCAAGACACGGCTCCACCTTCAATGGTAAATACATAACCACTTGTGGAATTTGAATCCTTAGTGTCAGATATCCAATTTGCATCAGTATATCCTTCTAACACTGCGGGATATCTTGAGTAGTGTAATCCATATTCAACCGTATGTCTTAAGTATCTAAGAACTCGGTTTAATGCCTTCCAATGTTCAACACATGGATTACTAGTGAATCTACTCAACTTGTTGACTATGTATGCTATATCCGGTCTTGTGCAGTTAGTAATGTACATCAAACTGCATATGACACGTGAATATTCTAATTGAGATACGGGAATCACCAGTATTCTTGGCTAAGTGTATCCCTAAGTCAACTGGTGACTTAACTGATTTATCATCATACGTCTTAAACTTCTTAAGTATAGTCTCAACATAATGTGATTGAGATAATGACAAACCATCGGATGTCTTAGAGATTTTAATCCCTAATATCACATCTGCCACTCCCACGTCCTTCATGTCAAAATGTTTTGTTAACATTTTCTTAGTCGAGGAAATGACTTTTGAGTTATTTTCCATAATTAGCATAACGTCAACGTATAGGCATACGATCACATATTCATTGGGTGTGTTTTTAATATAGACACACTTGTCACATTCATTGATTTTGAAGTCATTTGACAACATAGTTTTATCAAACTTTTTATGCCATTGCTTTGGTGCTTGTTTTAATCCATACAAGAATTTTACAAGTTTACACACCTTCTTTTTATTTTTCGGTGCAACAAACCCTTCGGGTTGTTCCATGTAGATTTCTTCTTCTAATTCACCGTTTAGAAACGTTGTTTTAACATCTATTTGATGTATTTCAAGATTGTGCAATGTTGCGATTGCAATCAAGACACGTATAGACGTGATTCTTGTCACATGTGAATAAGTATCAAAGAAATCAAATCCTTCCTTCCTTTTGTCTATACCCTTTGACTACTAATCTAGCCTTGTATTTATCTATTGATCCATCCGATTTCAATTTCTTTTTTAATATCCATTTGCAGCCTAGAGCTTTGTTTCCCAGAGGGAGTTCAACCAGTTCCCAAGTATGGTTACTCATGATGGATTCAATTTCGTTACGTATAGCTTCTTTTCAAAAAGGAGCTTCGGGAGTGGACATTGCTTCATCAAATGTCCTTGGATTATTTTCAAGTAAATTGGTTACGAATTCTGGACCGAATGTCTTAAGATTTCGTTGCCTTTTACTACGTCTTGGTTCTTCATTTATTTGAAGATTGTCGTCATTTCCATGTAAGTTATCATAAGTTTGTTTAATTGAACTTAATTCCTTTACTTTACAAGAAAATTTGTCTTCAAAGAAGACCACATTTCTTGATTCAATAATCGTACCTTCATGTACATCAAGTACTTCAGATTTATGAACCAAGAATCGATATGCACTACTATTGATTGCATATCCAATAAAGACACAATCAATTGTCTTTGGTCCAATCCTAACTTGTTTAGATTTGGGTATTTGTACTTTTGCTAAGAACCCCCACACTTTGAGATATTTGTACGAAGGTTTTCGACCTTTTCATAACTCGTAAGGTGATTCAACCTTATTCTTGTGTGGTATCTTATTTATTATATGATTTGTAGAAAGTATGGCTTCTCCCCACAAGTTTTGAGGTAAGCTCGAACTTATTAGCATTGCATTCATCATTTCCTTTAGTGTTCGATTCTTACGTTCAGCAATCCCAATTGATTGAGGTGAATATGGTGCAATAGTTTGATGAATGATTCCAAATTCTGCACAAAGTTTCTCAAATGGTGCAACGTATTCTCCACATCTATCACTACGAATCATTTTTATTCGTTTTCCAAGTTGATTTTCAACTTCGATTTTGTAGTGTTTGAACACTTCCAAA
This sequence comes from Forsythia suspensa, assembly GCA_023638005.1. Classification (NCBI taxonomy): domain Eukaryota; kingdom Viridiplantae; phylum Streptophyta; class Magnoliopsida; order Lamiales; family Oleaceae; genus Forsythia; species Forsythia suspensa. Next base: position 26,685,142 of record CM042674.1, on the reverse strand, counting down.
GCTTCATCTTTGCTTTTCAACAAGTATACATAACAGTACCTTGTACAATCATCTATGGACGTGATGAAATACTTTTTACCATCTCTTGTTTGTACGAACTTTAAATCACACACATCCGTGTGAATTAGATCTAAAGGTGTTGTGGTTCATTCAACCGAATGAAAAGGTGCTTTGGCCACTTTTTCCCCTACACATGTTTCGTATTTTTCATTATTAAAATGCATATTCGGAAGTAAACTTAAATTTATTAACTTGCGTATTGAATTAAAGTTTGCATGTCCTAATCTATAGAACCATAAATTAGATGACTCAAGAATATAAACGGAAGATAACGCTTTATTCATAACTTTCGGTATAACAGTTAGGACATTCATTTTGAATAGTTCATCTTTTACATAGCCTTTGCCTACATACATGTTATTTTTGGTAAGTACAAACTTATCCGAAACAAAGACTAACTTAAAGCTATTCTTGCTTAACAAAGAAACTGACACAAAGTTCTTGCGAATATCCGGTACGTGAATAATATTGTTGAGGCTAAGTTCCTTTCCCGATGTCATCTTCAATATCACTTTGCCTTGTCCTTCCACTTTGGATGATGATGAGTTCTCCATAAACAGTTTTTCTCCCTTGGTTGGAATGTAGGATGTGAACATATCCTTATCAGCACATATGTGACGGGTTGCACCCGTATCAACCCACAATTCCATGGGATTTCCAACATTGTTGCATTCTGAAACAACCGCCGATAAGTTCATATCAGATATGCCATTTGATATCGAATCAGATTCGGCTATGTTCGCTTGGGCTTGCTTCTTTGGTTTGCGATAATCAACGGAGCGATGTCTATCCTTTCAACAATTATAGCAATTGCCTTTGAACTTCTTTGCATTCTTCTTTGTAGGATCAACGTAATGCTTTCTCTTATTTCCTTTGTTGATGTTGGATGCTACCACATTTGCCTTTGATTGTGGTATGCTATTTTCAACACGCCTATACGAACTTCGATTGTCTTCTTCAATCCTTAGTCGGACCACAAGTTCTTCAATATTCATCTTCTTGCGCTTATGCTTGAGATAGTTCTTGAAGTCCCTCCACATGGGTGGAAGTTTCTTAATGATTGCAGCCACTTGAAATGATCTACTTAAGGACATATTCTCCGCGTGAATGTCATGAAGTGTAATCTGCAATTCTTGCACTTGACTGATAACCGTCTTTGAATCTACCATCTTGTAGTCCAAGAACCTTCCCATGATGAACTTCTTTGTTCTCGCATCTTCAGTCTTGTATTTCTTTTCCAAAGAATCCTATAAGTCCTTTGCAGATTGCTTGGAACAATACACGTTGTACAAAGTATTGTCCAAGCTATTCAAAATGTAATTCTTACACAAGAAATCTGAACGTTTCCAAGCATCCAAAGCAATCAACGATGCCCGATTGTTTTCTCCTTCTTATATGGCGAGAGGATCCTCATTCAAAAATTTCGCCAAATTAAGGGTCGTGAGTAGGGGTGGGCGTGGGTTGGGTAGGGTCGATTTTGGGCCCCAACCCTAACCCAACCCAAAACAACCCACTCACAGGTCAGAACCCGACCTAAACCGACCCGTGGACGTTTCGGTCGGTTTAGACTTGGGCCAAATTTATCATTTTCACATTTGTCCATTTTCTTCACTCTCATCAACGCCAACAAACACCAAAACAAAATTGAACCAACAATAAAACTCAACATTCACCTCAAAATCACACCAAAAAAACAAAAAAAATTCAGACAAAAAAAAAATCACAACAAATCAGCAAAAAAAAATCATCATAAAATCATCAAATACCTTGGAAATTTCAGTGGTTGGTGGCGGAATCAGTGGTGGGTTTTTCGACGGAGACGATTAGTGGCGAGGGACTCCACTGAAATCGACTGGAGATTTCTGATTTTGAGTTCTTCGCTGGAGACTTGGAGTTTTTGCCGCACACAATTTGTAATGTTTTAGTTGGGCAATTTGTAATGTTTTAGTTGGGCTTAGATAGTTAAGGTTTTAAGCCCATTTACCTTTTTTTAAAGCATCAAACTGCCAGCAATCAGCATTTCTTTTTTTTCTTTTTTTTTTTAAAAGTAATTGTTTCGGGTCGGGTCAGGTTCACTAGTGTAACTCCCAACCCGACCCGACCTCATTTTGGAATTTCGAACCCAACCCAACCCAATTAAGCTAAAAAACCGACCCAACCCAACCCAAACCGCTCGGGTCGGTCGGGTTGAGCGGTTTGGGTCGGTTTTTGCCCAGTCCTAGTCGTGAGATAAAATAGTATTTTCTGATGCCATCTTTTGAACTCAACCCCAATGAACTTTTTCGATTTTTCTCCATATGGAACGGAGTTTGAATATATGGTAGTAGGGAGAGCCATAACTGGAACCACAATTGGAGGAATCACACCGGTGGGAATACTTCCTTCAGAAGTTTCCATATTTGAAGTATCATTCGAATTGGTATCAATATTACCAATTGAATTCATTAAGGCTTGGTTTCGTCAATTATTTTAGGGAGGGATAAATTACGAAAGAGGAAGGAGAAGATGAAGAATAAAGAAGAGAGAAAAAAATTATAAGAATAGGAGCCAAGAAGCCATATAGAGGGAAGCAAACATAAAATGGTTTAAAGTAATCAACTGCACATTGACTCATTATAGTTCATTCATATTTATCTTCTTGATCTCTAAAGGAAAGTGAATTAGTGTTTCACCATGGGGATGCACCCAATCACTTGTATAATGTTATCATTTATCTACACAATGGTATCACATTACAAAATTCAATAGAGGATCTAGAATTTCAGAGTAAATCCTATATCCAAAAATATAAGCTTCGTAAATTTATAGTTTGCTTAATAGCATATCCACTACCCCAAAAGCCTTTCCGATTCCTTCCAACCATATGCTCCTCCAACCACATATATGTTGGTGATATTAAATTATTGGTGCAGATTATATTATATATACCTTAAAATGCAGAAACTTGCAAACACTAGAAATGATGAATTGAGGATAGAGTTCGACTCTATGCCTTTAAGACAAATTTGCCCCGCTATGGTGTTCACGGGTTGATGATAATCGTCTCCCAAGGTACAACGATCCCTTCTTGCGATGACAGCACTTCAAATCACAAGAAACAACGAACTAGAAGTACTTTTGAACTCTCCTTTGGAAATGCAGAGAAGAAAGTAATTTTGATTTGAATGCAGAAGTTTGTAAACTTGAATGAATATTATGCAAACCGGATGGACTAATTTATAGCATGCCAAAAGGTTCAATTAAATGGACACAACTGTTAGGTTATGTCAGTTTAACCCCAACAGTTATCATTTGAAAAGACAAGTCCGAAAAGACATGTCTTTTGTTCAAACGGGTATCTTTTGGATTAAATAATTAAATAATTAAAATTAATTGTTTGGAAGTTTAAATAAAATACATAAATCTTTATTTTATCTGTCTAAAAAGATTACAATGGGTCAGGCCCAATCTTTTGACCTACGACGCGACGGCAGCGACGGCGGCGGCGGGTGGCCTTTGGACCGAATCCAATAGGATCTAGGTCTTTCCACTTTCAAATACTATTGGTACCCCTTGGGACCCAAACCCAATAGTCAAACTAGAGATATATAAAGTGGTCACAAATCTTTTGTTCTTCCAATGTGAGATACAAGTTTCCCACTTCCTTTTACAATCCAAGTTTCAAGGTGTCAACCTTTGGCAATAAATTTTTCATTCACTCGAAAATAGTTTTGTACAACCAAATATACCACAAACATCTACTCGCGGAGTAGAACATATTCAAATTATAATTAATTAATATAGGTGGTCCGAACCTACCATAATATTTGGTCAAACATTGATTAAATCAAATATTTAGTCAATTATTTTCAACAATCCCCCACAGGAATGAAAATTACCAGAATAAATACAAATGATAATGCAAACACTAAAAGAGAGTACAAGCAGAAAGCTATTGCATCAGGAGAAGTAGTTTCTGGCTTTGAACCTGCCTTAGTAGAATACTATCGAATTTACTTGGCTAATCAGTGAACATAATGTCTTGAACTGTTCAGCCGTTGGTGTAAACCAAGACAATAATACCCACACAATATCCTTCTTAACACTTCTTTGATTCTCATGGTTGTGTTCATTTTGGCCCTAAACAATCTTTGGATTTCATATGTGTTTTAGAGAATTTTAGCCTCAAAATTCTCGTAGAAGCGGCCCCACTTCACACTTACATAGGTGATCTCCTATTAAGAGCATTCTGCCATACTCAACTTGATTTATCCAAGCTATAGGAATCATTAAAATATAACTTAACCTAATACACTCTGCAGAAAAACACTTTTGTTATAATAGGAATGGGAAGATTTTTATTCCTAAGTGCTTAACTGAATCTTTATAAGTTAGTTGTCCCATTGAACCAAGATCTTGGGATCTTTAGTCAACAAGGTTGGGTTACCATTACAAAGATTCATGCGTAGTAGGCTTTTAAGCCCATTCCATTCGATAATCGGTATACTTGATCTCTTGGTAAACCTTTTGTAAGGGGATCCGCGAGATTCTTCTTTGATTTCACATAATCGATGGAGATAACACCACTTGAGATCAATTGTTTAATGGTATTATGTCTACGACGTATGTGTCTAGACTTACCATTATACATACAATTTTGTGTCCTTCTAATAGCCGACTGACTATCACAATGAATACTGATAGTACGTACTGACTTAGGCCAACGCGGAATATCCTCTAAGAAATTACGAAGCCATTATGCTTCTTCAACAGCTTTATCTAAAGCTATACATTCTGATTCCATCGTTGATTGAGCTATACATGTCTGTTTTGAGGACTTCCAAGACACAACCGCACCACCAATGGTAAAGACATAACCACTTGTAGATTTAGAATCCTTTGTATCAGGTATCCAATTCGTATCACGGTATCCTTCTAATACTGCTGGATATCTTGCATAATGTAATCCAAAATTTAAGGTGTATCTTAAATAACGAAATACCCTATTCAATGCCTTCCAATGATCATTGATTGGATTACTTGTGAACCTACTTAGCTTATTAACTGCATAAGCAATATCCGGACGCGTGCAGTTCATAATATACATCAAGCTTCATATAATTTGAGAATACTTTAGCTGACATATAGGTTCACATTTATTCTTTGCCAAGTGTAGACTTATATCTATAGGAGTTTTAACTGGACTTTCATCATAGACCTTAAACTTTTTAAGTACAGACTTACTGTGACAAACTTAGTCCATTAGGTGTTCTAGATATTTTAATTCCCAAAATTACATCTGGTACACCCATATCCTTCATGTCAAAATACTTTGTTAACATTTTCTTAGTAGTCATGATAATATTATTATTACTATCTATAATAAGCATGTCATCGACATACAAACATACTAATACATAAGCTTTTGGTGTGGTTTTGATATAGACACATTTATCACACTCGTTAATCTTAAAATCATTTGACAACATCGTTTTGTCAAATTTTTGGTACCATTGTTTTGGAGCTTGCTTTAGTCCATATAAAGATTTAACGAGTCTACATGCCTTTTTGTCTTGTCCATGAGCAACAAACCCTTCAGGTTGTTCCATATAAATTTCTTCTTCTAACTTTCTATTTAAGAATGCCGTTTTTACATCCATTTGATAGATCTCGAAATTATGCAACGCTACAATTGCAATTAGAACTCTAATTGAGGTGATCCTTGTTATCGGCGAGTATGTATCGAAGAAGTCAAAGCCTTCTTTTTGTCTATATCCTTTTGCTACTAATCAGGCCTTGTATTTATCAATAGATCCATCAGATTTTAACTTCTTTTTGAAAATCCACTTATAACCTAAAGGCTTATTTCTAGGTGGAAGATCAACCAACTTCTAAGTGTGATTTTGTATAATAAAATCTATCTTACTATTGATAGTTTCTTTCCAAAACGGAGCTTCTGGAGTAGACATTACCTCATTAAATGTCTTAGGATCATTTTCTACCATGTATGTTAGAAAATCTGGACCAAACGATGTAGCTGTTCTGGTCCTTTTACTATGTTTAGGTTCTTCATCACTTAGATGACTACCACTAGCAGAGTATCATAAATTCATTTATTTGAACTTATTTCTTTCTTGTCTTTGCATGAAATATATTTTCAAAGAATGCAGCATTCCTAGATTCAATGATAGTACCTTCATGTATATCTGGAATGTTTGATTTGTAAACAAGAAATCGATATGCACTACTATTGTTAGCATATCCGATAAAAATATAATCAATTGTTTTATGTCCAATTTTAACTTGTTTTGACTTTGGTACTTCGAATACCTGAAATAGAGATGATCATAGAAAATGTGAAATATTTGATAGGATCCGTTTAACCTTAGCCAAACACCCCCATACTTTTAAGTGTTTATATGTGGGTTTATGACATTTCCATAATTCATATGGAGTTTTATTCTTTTTCTTTTGTGGTATCTTATTAAGAATCACATTTGCTGAAATGATAGCTTTCTCCCACAAGTTCTGAGATAAGCTCGAAATTATCAATGTGGCATTCATCATTTCTTTGAGAGTTTGGTTTTTGCGCTCAGCAATACCATTTGATTGAAGTGAATAAGGTGCCGTTGTTTGATGAATAATACCATTTTCTGAACAAAAATTTTCAAACAGTGCTCCGTATTCTCCTCTTCTATCACTACGAATAATCTTTATTCGTTTGCTAAGTTGATTTTCAACTTCAATCTTATCATGTTTAAAAATATCTAATGCTTCATCTTTGCTTCTTAGCAAATAAACAGAACATAATCTTGTGCAATCGTCGATAAAAGTAATGAAGTACTTTTTACCACCTCTAATTTGTACAAATTTCAAGTCACAGATATCGCTGTGAATTAATTCTAAAGGTACCTTGTTTCTTTCAAAAGAATAAAACGGAGTTTTGGCTAACTTAGCCTCAACACAAAAATCTCGCATTTATGATTATGATCAAAATAAAGAGAAGGCAATAAACTTAAGTTCATTAACTTACGCACAGATTTAAAGTTTACATGTCATAATCGATTGTGTCATAAACAAGAAGACTCAACGATATAAGCAAAAGAAGATGTATTATTATTGTTTGATTTTGGTACAATAGTAAGGACATTCATCTTGAATAGTCCATCAGAAAGGTAACCCTTTCCCACATACACATCATTTTTTGTGAGTACAAACTTGTCAGATACAAATACTAGCTTAAAACCATTCTTGCTAAGTAAAGACCCAGACACAAGATTTTTGCGAATGTCAGGCGCATGTAGCACATTGTTGAGGACAAGTTCTTTGCCGGAAGTCATCTTCAAATTAACTTTTCCTTGTCCCTCAACTTTTGAACTTGCGGAATTTTCCATAAACAATTGTTCTCCGTTGATTGTTTTGTAGTTAGAGAACATTGTCTTGTCAGCACAAATATATCGAGTAACACTAGTGTTTACCCACCATTCTCTAGGATTTCCAATGTTGTTGCATTCCGAAACAACAGCAGACAAGTTCAGTTCTTGAATATTCTCAGATAGTGCATCACTTTATGTCACATGTGCTTGAGCCGGTTGTTTCTTTGGCTTGCAACATTCATTTGCACGATGTCCTGTCTTTCCACAATTATAGCAGTCACCTTTGAATTTCTTAGCATTCTTTTTATTGTCTTTCATCGGTGCATCACATGCTTTCTTTTCTTGTTAGTCTTTGAACTAGACTCCACAATATTGGCTTTTGCTTGCCCAAACTGTCTTCCATATTTTCTGTCAGACTTTCTATTGTCTTCTTCTATCCTTAGCCGAACAATAAATTCTTCTAAGTTCATCTCCTTGTGTTTGTACTTGAGATAGTTTTTAAAATCTCTCCATAAAGGAGGTAGTTTCTCGATGATTGCAGCAACTTGGAATGACTTACTTAAACTCATATTTTCAGCATGTATGTCATGAAGAAGAACCTGCAATTCTTGAACTTGGCTAATAACTGTCTTGGTGTCTATCATCTTGAAGTCTAAGAATTTTCCGACAATGAATTTTTTCGTGCCGGTATCCTCAGTTTTGTACTTTTTCTCCAAAGATTTTCAAAGTTCTTTTGCTGACTTCTTGGCACTATAGACACCGTATAGTGTATTGTTCAGCTCATTTAAGATGTAGTTTTTGCACAAGAAGTCGAAGTGTTTTCATGCGTCCAAAGCAATAAAAGACTCCCTATTGTTTGTTCCTTCTTGCACTGCGGGGGATCCTCTGTTGCCATCTTTTAAAATTCGCACTGCTAAACTTTTTCGGTTTTTTTCTATGGGGTACCGGAGTTGACTGAAGCGGAAAAGCCACAGGTGAAACTGCAGAGGTTGTACCATTAGTCGGAAAATAACTTTATTCCCACTCAAATTCATCTTTGTTACGAACAAAAGTTCAGCAATTTAATTTACAGGAACTTATATTTATACACACCGTTTTTCACACAGGGTTGAAAAGGAGTTTAGTTGAAAGTCTATACACACAGTGTTTGTTTTGTCAGAATGGAAACTGCTTATCAACAATTAAAGAGGAATGCACACTGTTTCAATTTTCAATCATTAATGCACACACATTAAATGATTGAATATATATATGATTGTTAATCTAAACAAATTTGAAATTACAATAAAGTTTTTACTATTAAAATGTAATGCAGTATAAATATTACGTAATTCAACGCGTATACCAAAATTCAATTAAAATCAATCAGAATATGATTATATTAAATATAATATTTCTGAATTTATTTTGTCCAGTTTTTAAATTAAGGAAGTAACAGTAACCAAAATTTAATAACCAAATGAATTTTGATTAGTTAACAGACTATGTTTTAAAATAACAGACCACAATTATTATTAACAGCATAAAACTTGATTAACACCACAGAAATTAACAATTGATAAAGTGGAAACCATGCATACAATTTGATCATAAACTGAAATTTTAATTTCTGTACAGTATTCAACAGAAATGCCAATATCGGAACAGAATACTTAAATTAATTTTTTCTTGTAGCAGAATACAAATGAACAGATTTTTATATAAATGCCAATATAAAATGCACGTAATTCAAGTTCGTCTTAAAATTGTTGGTGATATTAACTTATTGGTGTAGATTATATTATATATACCTTAAAATGCAGAAACTTGCAAACACTAGAAATGATGGATCGAGGCTAGAGTTCGACTCTATGTCTTTAAGACGAACTTGTTCCGCTATGGTGCTCACGGGTTAATGACAATCGTCTCCCAAGGTACAACAATCCCTTCTTGCGATGGCAGCACTTCAGATCACAAGAAACAATGAACCGGAAGTATTTTTGAATTCTCCTTTGGAAATGCAGGGAAGAAGGTAATTTTGATTTGAATGCAGAAGTTTGTAAACTTGAATGAATATTATGCAAACCGGATGGACTAATTTATAGCATGCCAAAAGGTTCAATTGGATGGACACAACTCTTGAGTTATGTCAATTTAACCCCAAAATTTATCATTTGAACAGACAAGTCCGAAGACATGTCTTTTGTTCAAACGGGTATCTTTTGGATTAAATAATTAATTAATTAATTAACATTAATTGTTTGGAAGTTTAAATAAAATAAATAAATCTTTATTTTATCTGTCTAAAAAGATTACAATGGGTCAGGCCCAATCTTTTGACCCAGACCCAGACCCAGACCCCGACCCCGACCCGGAGGGCGACGGCGGTGCGCGCATGGGCCTTTGGACCGAACCCAATGGGATCTAGGTCTCTTTGCTTTCAAAGACTATTGGTACCCCTTTGGGCACAAACCCAATAATCAAACTATGGATATATAAAGTGGTCACAAATATTTTGTTCTTCCAATGTGGGATACAAGTTACTCACTTCCTTTTATAATCCAAGTTTCAAAGTGTCAACCTTTGGCAATAAATTTCTTATTCACCTGTAAATAGTTTTGTATGACCAAATATACTATAACCATCTACTCGCGAAGTAGAACATATTCAAATTAGAATTAATTAATATAGGTGGTCCAAACCCATCATAATATTTGGTCAAACATTGATTAAATCAAATATTTAGTCAACTATTTCCAACAATGCTGAGGCTAGCACATTTTTGGACCTCTCTAAACAATATATAGGGATTTTGGAGATACAAAGAATATCAATGCATCATCAACAGGACAAAATATTAGACACATAGCCACCGGAGTGCGTCCATATACTAAGTTCTACACACCTCATATGTTACTGTGCCACCGGACATTGCTGGTTGTCGAAGGGTGACATTGCATATGGCGCCATTAGCAGAAAGAATGCAAACAGTACGTGGTCCTTGTTGTGAGAAAGCCATGATCTCTGAAGCTATATCCTGAAAATATGAGAGCCAAAAAGGGGAAAACAAACGGAAAAAAAAAAAAGCATTATTCCTTGATGCGGAAGGCTTCTTTTTAGGTACAAGAATGGTAAGGAAAATGAAAAGGAAACAAAAAAAAATTAAAGCAGGTTTATCACATTATTTCACATACAAAAATAAAAAGAAAATCAAATATAGTAGAATGTCCTTGTTATACATCTTCCTTAAATATTGATGATAGTTAATTTTCTCCTCCTCCAAGCATGGCGGCGACAGTAGTGGAGACCTGCAAAAGGTGGCGAGACTTTTTTCCCCCGTGGCCACTCCGGTGTGATTATCAGTAAATGATTAAAACTAGATATGCATAATAATCATATAGAGTGTATAAGAATTGTGTATCTTGTTTTTACCTGGGAGGTTGGCCTATATTTATAGGGATGTCCTGCAGTCATTGATGACAGGTGTTCCTTCATCTCCTTCATTTGATAACGGGTGTCCTTTCATCTCCCTCATTATTAGGAGTTAATAAAGGATGTTTCATCTTTCAGATAATTGGTAGTAACTGTTATTACATGGGTCGCCTGCCTATCTAACCTGACGACAGTTGGATTGTTGTGGTTTATCTGTCAGAAGCGTACTCATGAGACCAACAAGACGGGTAAGTTGGTGAGGCGGGCGTGTCACTATAGCTAAATAACATACAACAACTGTCATTATTTATATCATCATAAACCCCTCTACTTCCCATAGACCACTTTTCATATACTGTTGTCAATAGGAAGTAGAAATCATCTACTGCACCTGCTATTCCCTAACTTCTTCAGACAGAAGCTCATCACCTTGTTTTTCTGACAGAAGTTTATCGCCTTGATTTTTAAACATAGGCTCATCGCCTTGTTTTTCGGACAGAGGCTCATCGCCTTATTTTTCTGACAGAGGCTCATCGTCTTGGTTTTCTGACAGAGGCTCATCGTCTTGTTTATCGGGCAGAGGCTCATCGCTTTGTTTTTTTGACATAGGCTCATCGCCTTGTTTTTCGGACAGAGGCTCATCGCCTTGATAGGCTCATCGCTTTGTTTTTTAAACATAGGCTCATCACCTTGTTTTTCAGATAGAGGCTCATCCCCTTGATTTTTAAATAGTGGTTACTGCCTTGATTTTTAAATATAGGCTCATCGCCTTATTTTTCAATGGTGGCTATCACCTTGATTTTTAATTAGTGGCTACTGTCTTGATTTTTAAATATAGGCTCATCGCCTTATTTTTCGAGACGATGGCACCGGTCTTATTCTGATGGCAGTACCGTCATTATTTTTGACAAATGGCCTTATTTTTCGAGACAATGGCGGTGGTCTTGTTACAATGAGTGCTATCATTATTTTTGGACAACTGGCCTTATTTTTCAGACAGTGGCAGTTGGTCTTGTTACAGTAGCAGCTGTCATTATTTTTGGACAGCTGGCCTTATAAGCCCCTCTACTTTTCATATACTATTGTTAATGAGAAGTAGAAGTAATTTAATGCACCTGCTCATCTTTTTTTTTTGTAAGCTCGCCCGCCTCGGGGTGAACTCGCCTAAATTTTTTTTTTTTTTTTTTTTGAAAAGTCACATCGCCTAGAGTGAGGTCGCCCACCTGGAGTGAGCTCGCCTAAATTTTTTTTTTTAGCCAAGACTCTGTCTCCTCACCTGACTTTTGCAGTGGTTGAGGATATTTTTGTCACATGTTGGATCCAGTAGGTACACTTGAACTTCTCAGCTAGTCAGATCATTCAATGGTTTATTTTCTGCTTGTCTTTATCGTTTCGAAGTTCAGGCTCATCTCAAATCTTTCTTTTGTTAGACTTAGATTCATTTCGATCTTTCATACTTTTGGTAATGAAATACGCTTCTTCAGCGTCCACATACTTATCTCTCATCTTTAGTAACTCATGCATCGTTTCCAGCGGGTTTTTAGAGAGTGACATTTTGAAAGGACGACTTCTGGTTCTACTCATCATGGCAGTGATCACAGCAGACATCTGTAGATCTTTGATTCTCGGTGTTCCTCTATTGAACCGGGCAATAAAATCTTTCAGCAGTTCATCGTTGTCCTGTGTCAATTGCATCAAACTGATAGCAGTTTTCTTAACACGTTTGCTGCTGGCAAAGTATGTAGCAAAACTTTTGGAAAACTTGTCAAATGTATGGATCAATTTTGGGGAAAGGGTGGCTACCCAATCTCTGGCCTCCTGCCGAAGCGTTGGCGGGAAATCCCTGCACATAATTGCATCAGGGGTGGCTTGTAACCTCATCAAGTCAACAAAAGACCTGAGGTGATCGACAGGATCAGAAGATCCGTCGTTTCCATCTTTGGGTCATTTGAAGTCTTGTGGCAAGGGGACTGCCATCACTTCTAGGGAAAAATGGTCTTCTTCTAACACCATGGATTGTTGCCTACTACTTTTGTTGGACATAGCCTCAGCTATTTTGCGATCCATCATTTCTTCTAATCTCTGTTCCAGGCTTAACACTGGTGTCCCAACCAGCGTAAGCATGGGCATCCATAATGGTTGCCCCCTGTATGGATTTGGGCCAGATGTTAATGAATAGAAATGGGGTGGAGAAGGTGGAGCTAAAGAAACTGGAGCCTGCAGTGGAGCTGTCGTTGGTGGTGTTTCTATTGCTGGAAAGTTAGGAGTCTGGGGAGGAGCCCCTAGCGGTGATGGCCCTATCGGTAGAGGGCTTAGACCTTCGGGCAAAGTCTCTAGTAGTGAGGATGGTAGCTGAGAAACCGCAGCGTTCTGATCTTGGAGTAGAGCTGTTAAGGCTGCCACGTGAACTTGCAGTGCCGCAAGTTGAGCGGCAGAGGTAAATTCTGGTTGTGGGTGATTAGTGGCGGCGTTGGACTCGGTGCCTACATCCCGACAGGGGCTGGTGGGACGGTTACACTCCTAGCTCTTCTGGTTCGAGCCATAACTTCTTGTACGGTTCCCACAAACGGCGCCAAATGATGATAGTTAATTTTCTCCTCCTCTGAGTATGGCGGCGACAGTAGTGGAGACCTACAAAGGGTGGCGGGGCTTTTTTCCCACGTAGCCACTCTGGTGTGATAATTAGTATATGATTAAAACCAGATATGCAGAATAATCATATAGAGTGTATAAGAATTGTGTGTCTTGTTTTTACCTGGGGGGTTGGCCTATATTTATAGGGATGGCCTGCAGTCATTCATGACGGGTGTCCCTTCATCTACTTCATTTGATAACGGGTGTCCTTTCATCAATTCCCTCATTATTAGGAGTTAATGAGGGATGTTTCATATTCCAGATAATTGGTAGTAACTGTCATTACATGGGTCGCCTGCCTATCTAACCTGACGACAGTTAGGTTGTTGCAGTCTATCTGTCAGAAGAGTACTCATAAGACCAACAAGGCGGGTAAGTTGGTGAGGCGGGCGTGCCACCATAGCTAAATTACATACAACAACTGTCATTATTTATATCATCAAATATGTTTGAAAATTAATCTGCCTCATCTTCTTTCATATCCAAATGCCAAAAACATCTTTTTACCATCATACCTCTTAATAACATTTTGAATGTCTCATACCGTTTAGTCCGTGATTGTACATCATTCAACTCCTTGCAATGATATTGATATAGACATCCTGCTTTTCTAACTTATGTGACATGCTAGCATCACATGTGACATTGTTACTATTATTACTGTGTTTATTGTAAGCATGTACATTATCCGGCGTAGCCTCATCAATAGGAGCTTCCGATATTGGCTCCTCAATAACATATCTAATTTTCTATTTCATATTTGAGAACAATTCTCATATTGCGGTGTCAGTCCAGAAAGTCTAGTATGTTTGTTGGCATCTAATATGCCTCTCAAACTCATATGATTACTCATGATTCAACAATTAATTAAATATAGAAAATTAATTTAATTATGGACCCTAAAACATTAATCAATAGAACCAGTTGGATTTTCAGTGGGCTAGGATCCATTTTATTTTATTAGAACTTTGAACAACTCAACAAGCTCTAATAAAACATCCAAATAGATACTCTATTAATCACATCTCTATGTGACTCCTAGATCATCAAGTAGACAACTTATTGTCGAACACATCTTATGTATTTTACTTGATTATGTCACTAAAATTTATTTTCTTGAGCGACTCAACAAAAAATAAAATTTTAGTTAAATTCGACCAATTGTTCAAAAACATTGAATGTTTCATTGTGATAAACATATCTATGAGCGAGCAGTCTTGAGCGACTCAACAAACTAACATCAATAATAGACTCTGATTTTTCACTATAACAATAGAAGATATGTTGTATTAACAATTTAATACGAATTTAATATTTTGATAAATAGAGGTTTGTCTCATTACAATTATGTATATTAACTAACATTTAACATGCAATCAATCATACATCATAATAACAATGGATGATTATGGACTTCATTTATCTAATCTTCCTGAGCCAAAAGGAAGATTAGTCAGTCAATTCTTAAATTACGTTGCATTCGTTCATTGAATGCTAAATGCAATTATGTCCATCTCCTGATACAACCTGTATCATATACTAGTTGCTTCCTTGTGGCTCAACTACAACATGTATCATATACTAATTGGCACGTAGGCTCAACCAACAACAACATGAATAATTAACTATACAACTAATCACATAGATCGGGTCCATAATCATCTACTAAATATTTATTTTAATATCTAATATTAAATATAGATTAATTTTTAAATTTGCTGCTTTGATGGCGTAAGTTTAAATATTTTAGACATTTCAGAATGGACTAGACGACATTAAATAATTAATCTAATTAATTTTTAACAATAAAATTAAGTAATTAATCCAATTAATCAATTAATTTTAATAATAAAGTGGATTTTTCAAAAAATATTTTATATCTCAATTTAAAGTCATACCTTAAATTGAAGATAAAATTAGTATATGGTCAAAATTGTAATTTTATAAAATAATGAGTTCAAAATTTAATCCAGTTAAAAATTCAAAATATGGATTAAAAACGATTTTATTCAATTTTGAATATTTGACCAAGCATTAAAAATTTAATACTCACAATTTTTCTAAAAAAAATTCAAATTGCATTTAAGACTATATTTTTCTTTTAAAATTTGAGAACTTAATATACAATTTCTGAAATTATTCTCTTAAAATTTTAAAATAGTGGATCATTCAAAACAATTTCTAAAATTGCACAGAAGACTTTTTTTTTCTGATTTTAAAGGGTAAATAGCATCAAGGGTCCCGAACTTTTGAACGTTATAATGATGGGGTCTTGAACATTTGTTTACTAGCAGTTGAAGTCCCGAACCTATGAAACGTTAGCGCATGAGATCATTTTTTGAGAAAAATCGTTAGTTTGATTGTTAAATGGTCAAAAATTTGTTAAATAAACCATTTTACTCTTAAATTGAATGATAAAAAAAAAATTACAACTATACCCCCAACCAACAAAATTGCAACTAAATCCCAACCCTTTTTGTGAATTTACAACTAATCCCCAACCCATACAAAAATATCTCTCTGGAATTCTAATTTGATTAAAAAATGAATAACGCCTCAACCCTACTCGTCAATTCAGTAAGTGGATTCAATTTTTGGCAACATGGAATTAAGCCCTTTATTATATTACTGTGTTTGTTAGTTAATTTATATTCCTTTTTGTATCTATGTTTTGAAGAGGAGGTGGTGGAGCGAGTTCTGACTCGTCGGAGACTCGGCGGCGGCCCAGGATCATCGCACCCACCTGTAGATCCAAGTGTGGAAAGTGTTCACTATGTAAACCAGTGTACGTTCCTATTCAGCACCGATTCATTATGCCATTAGAGTACTATCCAGAAGCTTGGCGTTGCAACTTATAGGCAGATCAATGGGACAACGGGCCGGAACATGTTTCGGAGAAAAAGAAGAGCACCAGCGACGACGACGCTATGGCGGCGAAGAATGGAAAGAAGGTCGGAGAAGGCCTCAGAAAAACGAAAGCAGTGGCTTCCAATGGCGTGAAGAAGGTTAAAGAAGAAACTTCTGTAGGCCTGCAATGGATCAAGTAAAAAAAAAGTGGTTTCCAATGGCGTGAAGAAGGTTAAAGAAGAAACTTCTGTAGGCCTGCAATGGATCAAGTAAAAATACAATAAAACCACTAACAAACCCTGATTTCCCCGTCCACGCATGCTTCTAGGGTTTGTGTTTTTCTTTTTTGATTGATTTTGATACTGTTATTTAGTTTGATTTAATTTTGTTCATCTTTCTCTGTGAAATATAAACTTTTAAAAAAAAAAATTCCCAACCCACTGGCTGATCCTTTTCCTGCATCTGGCTGTAAAGGATTTAGAGATTCACATGTAAGAAACTCTTCAGGAGTTCTGAAAATTGACGAATATGGAAATCTAGTTCTCTTGGATGAAGTCAGAAAATCTGTGTGGTCAACGAATCATTCTATGGTAGAAAACACCGTTGCAGAATTACTGGAACTGGCCATTCTAGTTGCAATTTTTATTTTATTTTTTTTATTTTTTATCATTCAATTTAAGGGTAAAATAGTCTATTTAACAAAAATTTGACTTTTTAACGATTAAACTGACAATTTCTGTCAAAAAAGGGCTTTAGGCGCTAACGTTTCATATGTTCGACACTCTGGCTGCTAGTAAACAAAGGTTCATGACCCCATCGTTACAACGTTCAAAGGTTCGAAACTCCGGATGCTATTTACCCGATTTTAAAATAGTGGGCCTTCTCATGCAATTTCAGAAATTGCATAAGAGGCTCTTTTATTTCTTTTGAAATTAGGGAGCTTCCCATGCAACTTCCAAAATTGCACGGGAGGCCCCCGTCCCCAATTCAAAAAAAATGCAGATGGTGAAACCCTAAAAAATGGGGTCCATCTTGCGGCGCCGACACTAACTGTGGCAGTGGCCAACACCGGCTGGGCCACTGCCGCTGTGGAGCATCGAATCAACGCGACGAAAAAAAATAGTATAAATAAATAAAAATTAAGGTTGCTGCTGTTATAGTAGCAGTGTCCGATGGCTCCCGGTTGCCATCTCCGGCAAGGGCGACTTTCAAAGCGTCGCTGCCGGTCACCATCATCTTCTTCTTTTTTTCTTCAACACATTCCGATTATATTTGAAACAAATTTCAGATTTTTCTTTTTCAAAAAAAAAATTCTCAAATTTTATTATTACTGTCAAAACTCAAATTCAATTAATATATCAATAACAATTATTGTTCGATTCATCAAAGCAGTCTATCGAACTCTAACAAGTAACAAGATAGGCTATGATACCACTGTAAGGATTTGACGTATACATGTACAACAGAAATTAAATATGCAATTCCTATACTTCGGATCAACCTTGTACTTATATAAAAAATTTTTTATAGAAGTTTACCTTAATGAACACCGTGAAATCTAATTATCTGATTAGCTAGATGCGCGATCTTCAATACCACAGCTGTCCAATTGTCCAGCCTCCAATGGTAATCCACACAGCAAGAACATATCTGGACTTCCACAATCAAGAACAGGTGAAAACGAAACTTTAGGAGTAATTGTATTGAATTATCTCTTGTTTGTGCTAGCAAGTAATGAAGACAAATTTAAATTAATCTGTTGTGGCATTTATATTTATAGGCAACACTAACTCTAACCCTAGTTCTAGTCCAACTAGAAGCCAATAACAAACGACCCAATTAATTAATCTAATTAATTAATTTGATCAAATAAGTAATTAAGTCCAACCGAACTAATTGGACATTGGACATTAATTCTTACATACAGTACCAACATTTTTTCGTTTATTTCGTGTTCTTGAGGCCAATTCTTCACCGCCACCATCATCGTTCTTCGCCAGAGTTTCGATTTTCCTTCCCATCCCACAATCACGCGCCACCCTCTTGAAATCATCCCCCAACTTCTTGACTGTCTCTTTCCTGATTTTCTTCTTAGATTTATTTTCTTCCTCTTCCTCTTCCTCATCGAGGTGGGGATGGAAGAAGAAGAATATTGTACTTGAATCTTGTCATATATATATATATATATATATATATATATATATATATATAAGTTCAGTTGTGAAGCTTTTGGGTATGGAGGATTTGGTTTCTTTTTTGAAATAATGTGAAAAAGATTCAATCTTGGAATCTGATGAAATGGAGTGAAGATTTTTACTTGGTTTTGGGTGAACTCTACATAATCAAAATTTTGTTTTATTTATTTTGAGTTTTCCAAGTTGAAAAATTGGTGGGATGGTAATGAGACAAACTACCAATTCAATTTCATTGAGGAATAATGTTTGGGGATTGACTTCAGATTATATTTATGACTTGGGTTATGTGAGAAAATTCAGCATTTTTTTGGGGAATTTCCTGGAGATATTAATGATGAACAGTTGCAACTTGAAATATTTGATTGGTGAAAAATTAGTTTATATGTTTCCAAAGGAAGAAAGTTCAAAAAAGAAGTTCAATTCTGGTACAAATATTAGTCTATGAATTTTGCTAAAATAAAAGTTCCTTCCAGTAGGTACATGGCCAATTCAGGACAAGGTTTGTTAACTTTAAATAGTCTAATTATACTTCTTTTTCTTTGCTTTTATTTGATTTTAGATGCTTTTTTGTTGAGGTGGGAGGTGGGAGGTGGGAGGTGGGTAGGTATATATATATATATATATATATATATATATATATATATATATATTGCATTTTGTTTTTTGTTTATTTAAAAAGAGAGACAATTTTGTCTTTTTATTTGACATTAACAGCTAAAATAGATGGATTTTGCTATTACGGTCATATCATGCATATTTCTTCAAACGTTGGGAGAGGTATAGTGCTGTTTTTAAATGTTAGATGTATATTCAACGTTTTTAAAAGGTTAGAGACGAAATATGCTATTTTTCCTTAAATATATTACTATAGTCACGTGAATTAAATTTTTAAAAGAGAAAAATACAAATTTATCATGTTTTAAGCATATGTAATTCCTATGTGATATGAAAAACTAAAATAAAAATTAAGTTAAATAAATAACAAAATGACGTATACAATTTTATGCCATTGGAACAATCTTATTATGTTTTTTTCTTTAACATAAAAATACTTTACAAATTAATTTACACATTATGTGTTCTTTATTTTTGAACGATAGTAAAATGATAAATTAAAATATGAAGAATATAGTTGAAACTCTAATATTTGTAGTTAATAAACGAATAGTTCAATTAAATAAAAGTATTTGAGTATCAAGTTTGTGACAAATTTATTTTTCATTTTATGTTGTAACG
The DNA here is from genome assembly GCA_023638005.1 of Forsythia suspensa. Classification (NCBI taxonomy): domain Eukaryota; kingdom Viridiplantae; phylum Streptophyta; class Magnoliopsida; order Lamiales; family Oleaceae; genus Forsythia; species Forsythia suspensa. The sequence goes on along the minus strand of CM042674.1, from coordinate 26,665,404 downwards.
ATAAAGTTTAAATAATATAATTACTTAATAATAAAAAAAAAATTTATTTAACATGTTCGTTAATGCTTATGAACTTAAAGTTTAGTTATTTTATAATATTTCATAAAAAATATAAAATTTATTATCAATTTGATCAATAAAGTTACACTTTAAAAAAATTGTTAGTTTCTTTTAATTTTTTATAAAAAATAAAAGTATCGGATTATTTGCTCTTTTTGCAACAGTTATAAATCCAATTATAATTTTATCTAATTAAAACTAAGAGTATATTTGTTTTTTTTTATCAAATAAGACTAATTACGCACTAAAATACATATATTACTAATATTAGGGATTTATGTGCTAAACAATAAATTTTAGTGACCATTTTCGCACTGAATACAAAACTTAGAGACTATTTGCGCCAATTTCCCGATAAAAATTGATTAATTTTTCCTCAGAATTCAAATTGATAAGATAGAGAGCGAGAGCAGCAGCAGTAGGAAGCGAAATAGAGTTCCAGCAATAATAGTAATGGAGTCGATTGTGCAAATGCCGTACGATGCTACAGTTCGCCTGATGGTCGCTTCACTCGAACGCAATTTGCTGCCGGACGCCGTTATACGGCGGCTCACTCGCCTGCTTCTTGCCAGTCGTCTCCGGTCCGGTTACAAACCCTCCGCCGAGTTCCAATTGTCCGACCTCGTCCACTTCGCGCATTGTACAGTCTAAAATTTCTCCATTACTCTCTGGCATGGTTAAAAATTAATATTTACTACATTTTAGTGAAACGGCTGAAAGTTGCATTTATACTGTTTGATTTGAGTTTCAGAGTGAAAAGGGCGAATCTCGAATCTCGAAGCGTTATCTGTTAATCTGTTTGTAACTTGTTTAGTTTTGAGGCAAAAACTTGTATTTTAAAAATGTTACCATTAATTTTCAGGTTGGAGACTATTTTTAGATAAATTTTTTGACAATACTCATAAATTTTCTCTTTTACTGCTTGATTTGAGTTTCAGACTTCAGAGTGAAATGGACAATTCTCGAAGCGTAATATGTTACTGATTTATTTTTAGGCTGTTTAATTTTCGAGGAAAAATATTATAGTTAGAACTGTACACATTATTTGTCAAGTTTGACATTATTTTAAAAAATGTGAATATTAATTTTTCAATTAATATTTTATTGCCTTTTTGTGCAATGCTTATAAATTTGCTGTTTTACTACTTGATTTGACCTTGTTAAAATAAAAACCCATTCTTTATAACTAAATGCATTTAAAGTATTCCAATTTTTAATATTCATATGTTGACTAAATTAAATGGTATATACAAAATAAAATAGAGAATAACGAAGGAAAATTATATAATAATTATGACGGAAGTATTTCAAAATAAAATATTAGAAAAAATAATAAATACTTACTGGGATAAGTAAAATAAAGTGTTAAAATAAAGAAGGTGTTCAAATATTTCAAAAAAATTATTCTCTAAATTTATATATGCTTTTTATAAATAGAAAGTCTCTTGTAAGAGTGTAAATGCTCTTAGTGATCAATTTTAATTTGTTTAATTTTGAGGAAAAAACTTGTATTTAAAAATGTTCACGTAATTTCTCAAGTTAGACATTAAAGTAACTTTACAATTAATAATTATTACATTTTGTTTAATGCTTATAAATTTGCTTTTTACTGCTAGATTTCATTTTCATAGTGAAATAGATGATTCTCAAAGCCTAATCTGTTGCTAATTTGTTTAGTTTTCGAAGAATAAAATTATATTTAGAAATGTCATGCTAATTTTTCAAGTTAGACATTATTTTTAATGTTCAAATTCTAATTTTTCAATTAATATTTATTACATTTAGTATAATGCTCATAAATTTGCTTTATTACTTCTCGATTTGATTTTCATATTGAAACGGAAGATTCTCAAAGCGTAATCTGTTGCTAATTTATCTTTACTTTGGTGGAAAAGACTTCCATTTAAAAATGTTCACATTAAATTTTCAAGTTAGAATTATGTTCAAATGAAAAGATCAATGAATTGATATATGAGAAATTGTCCATTTGAACTTCATTATAGCTGAAGGGCATACTGATACAAGAAACATGCTGACGTAATGCATGCATTCTTTTCAGCCATGCTTAACGAATTAGGTTTGTCTAAAGATTTTAGAACATCCTAGCTCAGATTTTAGCCATGCCAAATGTTCTGGCGGATTCCCCACAATAAACCAACTTCTGATTTTCCCCTATCCTTCAAATTTTCGTGTAATTTTTACGTGACGGTGTCGGTTTATATGACTTAAGAGAACTAGGTGAGTGCTGCTAGACATTGTGCAGTGGATGACAAAATGGTGTCAAGTGTGAATTATGGTGGTATACTGTTAGTAATGCTAGAGTGGAAGTGATTGGAGTTGTCATTGCAGTTCATTGCTTATCATGCTATGAAAATGTATTGGAACATATAGCAGTACGAAATACCAATAAGCATTGGTAATCTGGCCCTAATTAGGTTTCTGATTCATCAATATGGAATATTTGTTGCCTTGAAAAGTATCAATACTAATTGCTCTTTCCTTGCAGCATTAAGAGAAATGCCAATAGCCATTAAGACAGAAAGGCCAAAATCCCAACATTATGAAGTTCCAACATCTTTCTTCAAGCTTGTTCTTGGAAAGCATCTTAAATACAGGCAAATATTTCCATATCCTCAAAATATTTATTCTTGTACTATATACATCTTTCACGTCGATGTTAACTATTGGAGTCAGGTGTTTTAAATTTGAAGGCAACTGAAAGGCTTGCTCTTTTTGGGAGATTTTGTTAACTATTGGAGTCAGGTGTTTTAAATTTGAAGGCAACTGAAAGGCTTGCTCTTTTTGGGAGATTTTGTTACATATTAATTCTTCAAGTCATTGACTCTGTATTGGGAGCTAATCAAGGTATGCATGCATGATTTGGTGCAGTTGCTGCTTCTTTCCAGACAAGTCAAGCACCTTAGAGGATGCTGAAAAGGCAATGTTAGAGCTGTACTGTGAGAGGTCGCAAATAAAAGATGGCCATACTGTTCTTGATGTTGGATGTGGCTGGGGATCACTTGCTCTATACATAGCACAGAAATATCGCAATTGCCAGATTACAGGGATTTGCAATTCAGTGACCCAGAAAGCGTACATTGAGGAGCAATGCCGGTATTTTTCCTTGATAATTTATCTTACGTAAAAGATGCTGTTTAGGCATAAAATGCTTCCTGATTGACCTGCATATACTACATATTCTACTAGTTCACGTCAAACACTACATGACAGTTTCCTCGATTTGTTTACAAAAAGATTCCCTAGGTCATTTAAGTTTAGCATTAATTACCTTGTTTGGCATTATTTGAACAAGATATTTTCCATTTAACAAGGATTACGTCCAAAATACAACTTTTGCACTCTCTTATTTGACATGGAAGTGTGGAAGTGGGCCAAAATCTTTTAGAATATTTTGACCTCTTTGTAAGCAAATTTCACCTACAAATATGTCCTACAGTTTTGCTCCATCTGAATCTTCATCAATCTCATGTAAAAGCCTTGAAGACGTCTGAAGTCTATCTCTTACAATTGATTCTTCAAGTTTGGCTCGGCTTCTTACTTATTAATCCACTTTGGACATCTGAAAATCACGTCTCCAGATTTAAGTTCATGGTTGTCTGCACTTCAAATGTATAGTTGATCTGGGAACACCTTGAACCTGTTACCTGTGAAGTCATTTCGACACGTTTTAACTTTGAATCTCAGCAGAACTTTGACATGTGAAGTTGGCATTGGATGTTTGAAATGTGGTATATGTTCCAGGAATCATTCCAAGTCTGAAATGCGCAATCTTCACTAACTTATTAGTAACAAATGATTTATTATTATCAAAATTTGGTTTAGATTCTTAAGGTAATCCATCAAGATTTCTTTAAGACGTATTTCGTTTGTATGATGAGTTTTTTAAAACTTCTTGTATACCACTCTTAGCTCTCCTAGGGAACTGGAACAAGATCCATTTCCTTAAGACGTATTCTTGTACTATAAACATCTATTTATGTATATTTACATACATTTAAGGTCTATATTAGTTGCCTTCTTTTCCCCAAAACCAAACCTGTGGAGAGACATTCCGTCTTACCTTAATTATTCTGCTTCACAGGGATCTTCAAGTGCAGAATGTTGATATCATAGTTGCCGATATTAGCGCATTTGATATGGAAGCTTCCTATGACAGAATATTTTCCATTGAAATGTTTGAGGTACTTAATCCCTGTCAAGTCCTAAACTAGGCTATGAGGTTTGGGGTGGTTTGGCATGGCTGATGAACTTGTTTTGTTCTTTTATAAACAGCATATGAAAAACTATCGGGACCTTCTTAAGAAGATATCCAGGTGGATGAAACCAGATGGTCTTCTGTTTGTCCATTATTTCTGCCATAAAACATTTGCTTACCACTTTGAGGTAATCTTTCGTGATTGCTTTTCTTTTCTGTCATTTGAGACTCAAAAGTTGAAGGACATCAGATATTGTTTATTCGTGTAAACATTTGCTACTGATTTGTTCTCATCAAGATTTAAACAAAAAAAGACTAAATAACCATCTCAAAAAGTCTTTTGCAGGATGTCAATGAAGATGATTGGATCACTCGGTACTTCTTTGATGGAGGCACGATGCCATCTGCAAACTTACTCCTTTATTTTCAGGTTAGCTTACCACAAACCTATTCTTGAGGATGATGTAATATTATAAATGCTTTTCCCGATTTCTCCATTCCATTTCCTTCTTTTCTGTTTCTCTACAATGACTCATCTCCTTATGTCATGCTGAAAGCCATTTCAAGCGCATTCTACAATCTAGAATTATACTCGAGACCAAGTGTTCTTAGCCCCTTGAAAATTAGCTAATGCTACATCATAAGATGTAGGCAAATTTAAATTGTAAAATTGGAAGAATCAATAATCTTTATTCAATGAATATCTATATACAATGTACAACTATATATATTGCTCACATCTTCTCATTTAACTCCTACAAATCTGCTACTGATTTGACGATATATTACAAAGAAGGAAAGTAATATATTACAATATATTTGTTCCCTAATAAGATCAATCTTTGACTTTCTCAACACTCACCCTCATGTTGGTGAGTAAATGTTGTGAATTCCCAACTTGACCAACAAAGAATGAAATCTTTCATTTCTGAGTGTGAATATAACAGCAAGTTGTGATATGTAATGGAACAAAATTCATCTGGATTGTTCCTTCTATAAATTTATCTTGAACAAAATGACAATCAATTTTGATGTGTCTTGTTCGTTCGTGAAATACTTAGATTTGCTGCAATATAAAGAGCAGCTTGATTGTCGCAGGACAAAGTAGTTGCCTTTGAACTCGAATTCAAAGGTTTCAAAAAAGGTTTTGCAGCCGTGTAAGCTCACATGTTGCTGCCATGGATCTGTACTCGGCTTCGGCAGAGGTTGAGAATACAGTTTTCTGGAGTTTGTTTTTCCATAAAATAAGACAATTTTCAAAGAAAACACAGTAACGAGTTGTTGAATATAGAGTAGTTGGACATCCTGCCCAGTCAAAGTCACAATATGCTTTAAACTTTAATATATTTTGGAAAGAGAACATCATGCGTTGTCCCGATGTGTCTTTTAGATACTTCAAGATTCGTAGTGTAGCTTCATAAAGAGACTTTTGAGGTGACTGCATGAATCCGCTCAATCAATGAACAGAATATGTAATGTCTGTTCGTGTAATAGTGAGATATATCAATTGACCAACTAATCTTCTATACTGGCCAGATCATCCAATGGATCACCATTATCAGGAAGCAATTTAAGATTTTGCTCTATAGGAAAGCTTGTAGGTCACAATCCCAGAAATCCAACATCATTTAGAATATCTAATAGATATTTTTTTTTTATGAAATGTAAATATCTTATTTTGAGCGTGCCACTTCGATTCTCAAAAAATATTTTAAATCACCAACGTCTTTGATACGAAACTTGGCATTTAAACATTTTTTGAGTTCATTGATTGCTCTCAAATCATTTCCCGTTATTAGTATGTCGTTGACATAAATGATTAGCATAGTTATCGATTATCCATTTTTCAGTCTCCTAGTAAAAAGCGAGTAGTCTGCTTTGGATTGAACATAACCAACAGATTGGATAACTTGTGACAATTTAAAGAACCATTGACGAGAGGCTTGTTTCAACCCATAAAGTGATTTGTTGAGGCAACACACTAAATTCTCTTACTATCGCTGGAGACTAGGCGATGGAAGCATATAGATTTCCACCATGAGATCGCCATGAAAGAAGACGTTATGAATATTGTGTTGATAGAGGGACCATAAGTGAGCGGCAGCGAGAACAAGTAAACAGCGGAAAGTGACAAGTTTAGCAGTTGGAAAAAGGTGTCATGGTACTCAATACCTTCCAGTTGAGGCTCTGCATAACTGTTAGGTTCCAAAGTAGAAGACAATTGTGTAATAAAAGATTGATATGGTTGAGATAGTCCCCGATATGATAAGTAATTGGAAAGAGGTACCTTGTATTAGGACAAGAGATTGAGGAATTACGTAGGGGCGACAAAACGGTAGGGAAAACATAATCATGGAGCTTAGTCGATGGGACTCGAATGCGACTGGAACATCATAAAGGTGCTGGAAAAGCAACAAGTTCATTAGGTATGACAGCACTATCTGGAATGGTAGCATTATTAGGAATGGCTCGTTTTGGCTCAGTGCTATTAGGAATGGCTAGTTGAGGTTCATTTGTCATTATGTGAGCGTTGAGTTGTCTTTCAGATCGCCCAATATCGCGCCCCGGTGATTTGTTTGAGTGACGGGTGTTGGATCAATATTAATGTTGTTTATGTCATCAATTTGTCGTTCCTTTTGGTAAGGGAAATTGTTTTCATGAAATGTGACATCTCGACTTGTAATTTTTTATTTTTTTTAACTAAGGTCGTATAACTTGTATGCTTTTTGCCCAAAAGGATACCTAATAAAAACACATTTGTTGGCATGAACATCAAATGTGTCGTGGTTGAAGATTAGTGGTATAAGTTAAGCATCCAAAAGTACGTTGATTTGTATATGATGGACTGAGACCGAATAATTTTTCATAAGGCGTGAGGCTCGATAAGAGTGGAGTGGGAATGCGTTTAATGAGATAGACAGATGTTAGAATACATTCGTCCCAAAAATTCAATGGCATATGAGATTGAAAATGTAAAGCTCGCGCAGTTTGAAGGATATGTCTATGTTTACGTTCTACTACCCAATTTTGTTGGAGGTGGAAACGCAGGAATCTTGAAAAATAATTCTACGGTCACTAAAAAAAGTATGCATATAAACAAATTCACTCCCATTATTAGTTCTAATTGTTAACTTTACGATGGAACTGTGTTTCAGCATAGGCAATAAATGACTTAAGGTTTGTGTGTCAGATCTATAGTGCATAAGATAGACCCAAGTGCAGCGGTTAAAATCATCAACAATAATAAAGAAGTAACAAGCACAAGAATGGAATGGTATTTTATGGGGTCTCAAAATATCACAATGTATAAGTTCGAAAGCATGCTTAGTATTAATACGAATTAATCCAAAAAACAAAAAAGTTCCAAAGGGCAAATGTCACAAGGTTTTTCAGAAAATTCAAGAAAATTCTTAGTTAACAGTTGCATGCGCAGAGGTGAAGGGTGACCAAGTCGGCGGTGCTAGAGGTGTCAAGATAGGTGGTAACCCGCATCGATTTGAATCATGGGGGCGGTCCAAGCGAACCAAAGTGCGCGGTTAATCACCGGTTCGTTTAGATAATTTAATATACATATATATATATATATATATATATATATATATAAAACACAAATGGCAGAAAGCCAAATGGCTCTCTGCCATAAAGTCGCTACCAGTGGTTGTCACATAATGGAGCGGCAGCAGGTTGCTTTGCGAGAAAGTAGTTTAAAAAAAATAAAAAAAATGTGAAAGTGTGTTGTCAAATCACACTTACACAAACGCTCAAAAATTCAGCCAAATCCAACGTTTTAATTTTTATAATGTCTATAAATTTCAAGCAACAATTCAGCAAATGTAAGTTACTGCAATTTCAAAATATCATTCTCCATTTTTGTTTAGTAATTTAACACATTTTTTGCAATAAATGTAAACATTTTTTGAATTGCTATAAGTTACTATTTTTTTTAGTAATTTTAAAAAAAATTAATTTTTTATTCATATGGGCCGAACTAGGTCGAACATCGGCTCGGATGGGCCGATGGGTAGGCTGGGCTCGTGTTTAATTTTCGTAGGCTAGGTTGACCCGGCCCGCAACCTGCTGGACATGAACTTTTTCTAAGACGAGTTTCATCGGAGGTCGGCCCGTCTGACCCAGATTGACATCTCTAGGCAGTGCCATGTGATGGATAAGGTCTTTGGAGAGAAGTAGTTGTAGGTAATGCTTGTTGCTTGGAGTCCACCAAATAATAGAATCCATTACGTTGTCACCCCCAACCAATCGTCGTCCTCGTCTCCAAGTCCTGTAAAATACAAAAATCAAGATAAAATGTTATTGAACATCCCAATGATCGATCAAATTGGTAAAAAAAAAAAAAAAGCTATCCCAATAACATTGTAAAGAAACAATTTGGAGCCAAAATGATAAGTCAAAACAGAATTGATAGGAACTCGAGTCCCATTGAGATACGCCACTGGAGGCAGAGATGGATTTTTAGTAGCATTAGTTAAAGGGAGACTAGATATGTGGTCAGTGGCACCACTAACTATAACGTATTGAAGAGAGAGAACTCCACTTGCAATATTTTGCCTTAGAATCAAGACCCATTTTTTGGTTCATCATAGACAAAAGTTGTTGAAAATGGTCTGCAGTAAGATTGGGCGAAGAAGAGTATGTTGTTTTTGAGGAAGAGCCTACTGTCATGTTGTTTTTCGATGATATTCTGCTCCTTTTTTCATGTCCACTGGACCACTAGAACTACCAGAAGTAGAAGAGAACTTTCCAGCAGCCATGCGGGTTCGATGATGCTAGCCCTTACAACCATGTCTCTGCTTTCTCTTCTTATGTCAACATGCAATATACGGACCGAATAGAAAGCAACGGCTGAATCAATAATATCTGTCCACGAACAACAGAATAAGAATCATCTAATCCCATTAAAATCTGCAGCACCTTGTTTCTTTCAGCTTGTTCATGGTTGGACTTCATAGCACCACGAGAACACGTTGTGACAGATTGGTAAGAATCCATCTCATCCTACAAACTCTCAAATTTTGTAAAATACACATTGATAGGCTATTGATTTTGTGTAAGGCGTGCAAGATCACGTTGAATTTCAAAGAAACGAGACACATCTTATTGGGAAAAACATTTTTGGACATATCCTAAACTTATTTGGTCGTCTTCATATATACCACACTGGTGGCAAGATCGTCATGTCATTGTACCTTTGCCAAAGAGCAGACTTTGTGGGCTTCTTATCTACATATGGCTGTTCGACACTCTCATCAACGAACCCAAACTTGTTCTTCGCACTGAGTGCAATTGACATGAAACGATATCAAGTGCCATAATTTTTACATGTAAGTTTAGTGGAAACAAGCATCATTCCCGGGTGATCAGAATGATAAAAGAAGAAAGGGCTAACAGAGTCATTAGCTAGATTTTGTCAGAATTTTCTCTCATGACTGAAAAAGAGGAAGAAAAAAAAATCGAAATGATCGAAAAACATGATTTAGAGGCCTAAATGGTGGAATTTGGCCGAAAAACGTCGACCGTCACAGCAAAGCGGTGAGTATTGCTCAGACGGTCATTTCCACCCTAAAAAATACTATAAGACCTCTAAAAAAGGACACTGCAAGAATTTATCCGAAAAGCTAGAAGAGGGCTTGAAAACGGACAAACCGTGGTTGAAAAATGGGTTAACCTAATGCTCTGATATCATGTAAAATTGGAAGAATTAATAATCTTTATTCAATGAATATATGTATACAATGTACAAGTATATATATTTCACATCTTCTCAATTAACTCCTACAAATTTGCTACTAATTTGACGATATATTACAAAGAAGGCAAGTAATATATTACAATATATTTGTTTCCTAATAAATCAATCTTTGACTTTCTCAACATAAACGACTTCCATTTCAGTTAGAAAAGAAAAGAGAATGAAGAAACTGTTAATGTCAGCACTTCAAGGAAAATTTTACAGCTTCCTGTATTACACTGAAGAGACTAAAGATCATTATCGTACTATATCCTACTAAAACACAAATGACTGACTATTTGGTTCAATTCGGTTAAAAGAAAATGTGAAACAAGCTTTTTAGGGATTTATGTTAGCATAGGGCTCTAATTTCATTTGATAGTATTATGATTGGAACTTTGAGGCCAAGTATGACTAGCTACTGCTGGTTCTTGTTGTTGTTTAATATGCAGGATGACGTGTCTATAGCTGATCACTGGCTTATTAACGGAAAGCATTACGCACAAACAAGGTAAGGTTGGATTTTGCAAAGTTATTAATAACACCTCTTGAAATATGATAGTGAGAAGAATTTCGGTTTGATGTTTTGATCCTTCCGAGCAAATTTATTCGAATGAGACTTGAATCCTATGAAAATGCTGATCTGGCACTTCTGCTTGCAGTGAAGAGTGGCTCAAAAGAATGGACCAGAATTCGAATTCTGTGAAGCCGATAATGGAATCAACTTATGGCAAGGATTCTGCTCTCAAGTGGACTGTCTATTGGAGAACATTTTTCATTGCAGTTGCTGAACTATTTGGGTACAACAATGGAGAAGAATGGATGGTTTCACATTTCCTCTTCCGGAAGAAATGATAGTCGTAAATTCTCAAACTGGAATACCTTGAAAAGAAAAACGGTCCATATGGAGGAGAACATATAGTTGCAAATTTTATACCATTAGGAGGTATTCCATGACTACCGAATTACTAAATTGTGACATTGGCTTAAGTTTTCTTGATTATGTATGTAGAGGTCGAATTGAATTAGTGTCGTGTATTTTCATATGCTGTACGTTACTGGATCCAATTTCTTGGATCACTTCTAATAAATGCATTGTTTGTTCACTGATCTGATTCAAAAGATTATTACACGTTAAGTTTCATTTTCCCTTAAATCTTCCATAAGAGAACTAGAGTGGTGATCTCCTGCCCATTATGGGCAGGATAAGAATCACCCACCGCTGACGTGGAGGGAGCCACGTCAGCGGATTTCCATGTCAAAAAAAATAATTGGGCAGCCCGTTTGTTTACATCTGCCCCACTATTCATCTTGCCCCAGAAGTTTAAACCCTCCTCACTCTCTCTCAACCAAACGAAATCGGCAGCCGCTGCAGTGCCATTTGACCGGTTAATTTCATATGCTTTTCCGGCGACCTTCTAGTCGCCTGCCCCTTTGCATTTGTGGCTTATGACGGGCGCGAACAAATCTGAAATTAAGCAATTCGCCTCCGCTCAAATCTGAAAGTAAGAGTTTCCACCGGCGCGAACACTCCACCGGAGAAGAAACCACCCGGTGGAGTGTTCGCGCTAGAGATCCGAAGCTAAAGCCGCAGACGTTGGAGCAAATGTGGTTGAGTTTTTTGTTCGAAATCGCCGTGATTTGGGTTACTTGTTGAACTAATTAAATTTAAGAGCTTTTGCACTTTTCCTGTTGAGGGGTTTTTAGTGAATTTTTTACGCAATGCAGCAGGTTCATCGGAAGAAAGTGAGTTTTTTTCCTAAGTTTTATTATTTTTTCTGAAATCTTTGATTCAGTTCTGAGTGAGAACAGGAAAAAAAAAAGGGAGCTCTTATTGATGTAATTTATGAATTCAATTTGCGTGACTTTGTAAATGGTTGATTAAAATTCAAATGATGGGGGCTTATTTCCTTCATTTGTCTGAGTCCATTAAGAATTTATATTTCAAATGGAGGATATGATTTCTTCTCATGTCTGGCGTATTTGAAGAGTGAGCTGTTTTTGGTCTGATTTGTAAATTCATTTATGCAATGTTCCAACTTTGACATGGTTATTCTTGGTTCTGTTTGACATGGAATGCATATATCCGTTGGTGATTCTTATAATATCTGCGCGAATACTCCACCGGAGAAGATTAATTTACATCACCCATTGCTGCCCATAATGCTTTTCTTCTCCGGTGGTACGGCGGCGGCGGCTGCTGCTGCAGATTACGTTCGGTTGAGAGAGAAATGAGGGTTTAAAACTTCAGATTGTGAACAGGAATGATGGGGCAAGATGAATAGTGGGGCAGATGAATAATGTGTAAACAAATGGGCTGCCCAATTTTTTTTTGACATGGAAACCCACTGACGTGGCTCCCTCCACATCAGCGGTGGGTGATTCTTATCCTGCCCATAATGGGCAGGAGATCACCACTCAAGAGAACTATAATGTACGGTGTCTCTCACTAAGTTCCTTTCTTTCAGAAATTCCCATCACCAGTTCATAAATATTAGGGATAATTGCAGCTAGAGTCCCTTTCAAAAAGTGCAGGGTCCAACATCTTCTATTCTTTGGCACCGTGATCCTAACCATTTGCAAAAATTAGTAGCATAAGGAACTTTGAATTTTCGTCCAATGATTCCTTGAGTTGACCAAAAATTCAACGTTTTGACTAGGCCGCCTTGAGATTGGGAGGGGGGGGGGGGGGGGGTTGGGTGCAGGTGAAAATTTAAATAGAGTCTTCTAATAAATTAAAATGTTTTAAAATGTAAATTTTTAATAGACTTACAAGCCAAAAAATGTATTTTTTTTTCTCAATGAATAAAAAAATGTTAAGCTATGGAGTCTAATTTGTTGTGCTATGCGGAGTTGAGCGCAGATCGACCTTTGTACGGTATTTGTATTTGATTAAATAATGGTGTTTTTTGAGATTTTACCTTCGTATGTCCTTGTATTTCATTATAGTTAAGGAACATTTATTGGGTTGTCTTAGAATTTCATTACAATTTAGGTCATAGTTTGAGAAAATTCACAAGTACAACCTACTGTTAGATATTCTCAACGTATTTTTAGATTGATTACCTTATGTATTAACCATCAAAACATTTTTAGAAAATTCTGACTACTAATTTGGAGTAACAAAAATACATTTTGGACGACTATATTAAATGCTCAACGTCGAATTACAAATGTTATTATCAAAATTGTACAACATTCAAGCATAGTTTAACATTCGAAATGCATTTTTAATTTGATTTCTAAAGTTTTTCGATATCATAATAAACATATGAGGCTAAGTGTACTAGTTTAGAATCACATACATTTTGAACAACCATACATGTTGTATACTGTCGAACAATTTTGGTCATAGTTTGAAAAAATTCACGAGTATAACCCACCGTTGGATATTCTAAATACATTTTTAGATTGATTACCTTATGTATTAACTATCAATACACTTTTAGGAAACTCTGAATACTAATTTGGAATCACGGAAACACATTTTGAACAACTATATTAAATGTTCAATTTTGAATTGAAAACGTTTTTGTCGAAAGTGTACAACATTCAAGCGTAAAACCTACTGTTTAACGTTCGAAACGTATTTTTAATCCGATTTTCAAAGTGTTTCTATATCATAATACACATAAGGTGTACGGTATTTATATTTGCTTAAATAATTGTGTTTTTTGAAATTTTAGTTTCGTAATTAGGTTGCCTTAGAATTTCATTATAATTAAAGAACTTTCATTGGGTTGCCTTAGAATTTCATTATAATTAGGAAACTTTAATTAGATTGATATATATATGACTAATCTCTTGTAAACAAATATTATCATTCATTAAAGTGAAAATATTGCAACGAGTGAAGACAAGACGTAATATCACATTGAGGTGAACCTGTATAAATTCTTGTGTTATTTATTTTTGCCCCTTTTATTTATTGCTTCAATTCTAACAGTTTGAAAAATCGTTTTCAATCGAGGTTTTTTAACAAATAACTACAATAAATAAAATATTTCTTAAAATACTTGTCATACTTTTTTTATTATAAAGATACTTTTTTTATTTTTGTAACAGTTGTTGTCACATTTGTCACATTTGTTATTTTAATTTTAATAAATGTATTATATTTGTTATTAACAAACATAATAAATGTAACAACAAGTGTTTCAGAAATAAAAAACAGTATTTTTAGAATAAAAAAAGTTAGATAGTATTTTTTAAATTATTTTATATTTTGTAGTATATGATGAAATTATCACTTTTCAATCAAGAGATGGATTTCTAAAATAAGGTTTAAAATGAAAATTGAACTGTCTACAATTTAAAGACTATATTAAGGTAGAAAATGTAAGTTAGATTTGGACTTGTTTTCTACTTAAGCTTATTTTACATGTAAGTATGCTGATTTAAAGAAGAAGAAAAAAAAGTCCAAAATTTTTGGGTCCTAAATAGTTGGGGGGGTCCTAAGCAAGGTTCTAAAATGCGTAATGCGTGACGATGCGGCGAGGTAAAGCATCAAGAATTATAGGCCTAAGCGCGCCTATGCGAAGCCTAGACGTCAAAATGCGTTTTTGAATTTTAATTTTTTTTTAAATCTCAAATTTTAAATTTTAATAACATAGCCTAAAATATACTGATTTAGATTACAAAATTACAGGCCTAGTTTTCAAAAAACACATAAAAAATATATGAGTTTTCAAAATTAGATGCACGCTGTAACAATGAAGAAAAATTAGATTTATATTAAGGCACATATCATGGTTGAACATATCACATTCAACGTGGTTCAAAATCAAAATTTGCAGGACTAATTTTAATATCATAGTCTATAATTAGACTACAAAATAAAAGCCCAACATAATAGTTTTCAACAGTTAGTAAATTTGAAATACCACAAACATAAACACAAATTACTCAATAATTTCTACAATTTATTACATACCAACATAGCTTAAATTTTGTCCAACTCTTTATCGGATTCTAAGTCAAGCTCTTCTTCTTCATCTAACTCATCTTCCGTGTCATCCGATACAAAATTACTTTCGTCAGGTTCTCTTATTTTATCTTAAGCATTTCTAGTGTCTTTTGTAGATTTAAAAAATATTTATTTTGGCCCAATCTGAAAAAAAATATAAAAAGAAGCTTGCTTACTCTAATGCGTGATTATTCGCGCTTATTCTAGCTTAATCATGTTTATTCTCGCATATTCTCGTCTATTCGCGCCTAGGCGGTCAACAAAAAGAGTTGACCACATTTTAACGCGCATACCCCCAATGCGATGCGTTTTGCAAATGCATTGAGCTTAGGCGCGCCTAGGCGAGGCCTAGGCGGGCCTTTTAGAACACTGATCCTAAGTGATTGCCTAACCGTCTAAGACCAAGGCCGGCCAAGTTTTGACCGAAATTTGACCTAATATGGGTAAAATGGTCTCTTCATATTTAATTGTTTAAAACAACTTAAAAAGGTAAACAAAAAACAAATGAGAAAAGAATTAAAAACAAAAGGATTGAAAAAGAAAAGAAAAGAAAAGACTTTTTCTTTCCCAACCCCTACCCAACGCCACCACACTGCTACCATATCGGAAAACCCTCCATTTAGTAGCGAAATCAACTCAACTAAAAGGGAGTGGGGAGTAGAAGTACCCCGGTCTTGATTTTTACTCAAATAATCAACTTTTTTATGCTCACATTACCTTCCCCACAACCAATCTTAACCATAGAAATCTTTCTGTGAAGGAAATCTAGTAATTACATCTCTGTAATTTAACAAAAAGAAGTACAAAATCACACAAACTGTCACAAAAAAAAATCCAAGAATTCGTATTGAGAGTGGGTAATTAACACATTTCATCTATATTGTTTGTTCTGATTGTGCAAAACGTCCATATTGTTTAGATTTTGGCATTTGAGCCTTAAAACAACGTTTCTTTACATAAAATGTCATTGATGTCCACGTCTGTTAATTTTTGCCGTTAAACTCACGCGTCTACTACACTCTCCCAATTTCTTAAGGCTAATTTCGTCAAAGTGCAGAAATCTCATTTTTCTTGCCTAACCGAATTTTTTCTCCAACAACGGTAATATTATATATTTATATATATGCGAGTACAATTATATACAAAATCATACACACAACATGTTCTTGTATAGTAGAACAACAATGAACTGCGGTTTGTGTAGTTGTAGAACGCAAATTGAGATGAAGACTTCGTGGACACAACACAAGCTAATCATGGTAGAAACTTCCTTCTGTTCCAATGCCGTAGGTAATTGTTCTCCCACGGTTTTATTTTATTTAATTTTATACCTTTTTTTTGCCTCTGGAATTATAATTTTTGCAATAAAATTGAGTTTGGGCTTCTTTGCCTGGTGTAACCCTGTGTCATCGGAGTCTTCGTAGTCTATGTCATATTCTCTAACCTCCTGCCCTTCCTTTAAACCAAACCCATAATTTGCTTTTTCAGCTTCAACAGTAGCAGCCTGCTTTGACTTCACCAATCCTTTCTTTGGTTCAACTCCCACTTGCTCACATATTTTCTTCCACTTCCCCTTGTTCTTCATTATGAGCAACATCATCATCCTCCGAATTAGGTTGCACCCTAAGTGGATCACTTGCATTATGTACATCACTTGCAAGATCATTGTACGTTAGAGATTCATCCAACTAGCTCCACATTTCTTCCTGATGTCTGTTGGAGAAATTATCATACCAATAAACTTCTTTGTCACTCTCACTGCTGCACTCAACTACAGGGATATAATATCCATTAATATTGACATTACCCATCCCACCATCTTCATTGCTCACACAGTTATCAAGATCATCACTACACTCTTGGAAAAGCCTCCATTGCCAATGATTGTAATGAGTGTAGGAGTAGGGACGGGGGCGGGACGGGACGGGGGGGACGGGACGGTGGGGCTAGGGCAACTCATTACCATCCTGCCTCATCAGAGATTTTTGAGAGGCGGGACAGCCATTTACCGCCCCGTCTAATTAACTAATTATTTTTTATATATTTTTTTATTTTTTTAAATAAGATTTAAATTTTAAAACATAAAAATAAAACAAAATAAAAAAATTCAAGACGGGTTCGGAGAATTCGAGGCGGAGTCCATGATCCTCATCCTCGTTCCCGTCCCGATTATCTAACGAGGCGGGGTAAGGGTGCAATGCGGGGTATTTTGTCATTCTTAGATGAGTTTGAGGATACAGCGTATATATCCACAACCCCTCTGTCATTTCTATCCCTCAACATCTCTCTAACATCTGCATTGGTCTTCAATCTCACTAATTCCTTACTCAAACTTATTCATCACTTCCTATAATAGAACGCCTTATTCACTCCCAATCCACATGCATCACAAAATTTTCCAACATACCTCTTGGTAAACTGTTTAGGCAGAACAACCAAGAAAATGACATACACACGTTCAATCTTGCCACCTTTCTATCAATAAAATAATGTTTTATTGGTGAGAGAAGGAGAGTTTGTGGCATAGATGCCTTTTTTGTAGAAATTGTATTTCTTTTTTCAAGAATAAAAGGAGGTATATCATGAAAGATATATACCTTTTGGTGAGTCAGATCCTTTTTTTACTTATATTTTTTGTTAGAATAACATATTATATTCACAATTTAAACAAGACAACAAGCATACTGCAGTGTGCAGTGTGCAAATAAACATCACACGTCATACGAGCGTGCAAATAAACATCACACATCATACGAGCATGAGATTCTCCTCTACCATATTAGGGTGCCTCATTCTTATAATGTCTAAATCTTGGTGTTGCCAGCTCCTTCACCTCATGATTTAGTGACTGTATGCACAAAAAATATAAAATTTTCGTTAGAAAAAGCATGTTCGGACCGTTTTCTTTCTCACGTAGCACCCACGACAAAAACATAAAAATAATGAAGAAAGAAATATAGAAATTTGGAGAGCATAAGGTCGGATCGATTGTTCTTCACCGGCGACCAGTTGAAGAATATAGAAATTTTGGTTCTCATTCTTGTGTTTCTTTTCATAGAATGATGGTTCCTCCATCAATTTGTCTTAACAAACACGTCCTCCACAATAAATTTTTGTGCATTGGCGAAATTGCCCTTAAGAAATTGGGAGAGTATGCTGGATGCGTGTGTTTAATGAAAAAAGTTAACGAATGTGGACAACAATGATGTTTTCTGTAAAGAAACGTTGATTTAAGATCCAATTGCCAAAATTCAAACGATAGAAAAGCTTTATGCAACTAAAACAAATGATAAAGACAAAAATTGATAATTACCCTATCGAGGGCTTAGTCTTAATCTCTTCGTTTTCTTAAAAAAATCTATAAGAGACTTAATTTTTACAAATGTGGTATTGTACATATGAATCAAGAATCAATTTTTCTTGGGAATCTTCAATTTGATACACATGAATAGGAGTAAAAGAAAAAAATAGTGTGATTAATTAAAAAAGTGAGAAGGGTGTCTGCAAAGCGGGATTTCTTGTGCAAGAACGATTTGCGTGGGGGGTGAATCCCCCCTCTGTTTTCCAATATGGGTGGTAGGTGGCAGGTGGCAGGTGGCGGGGTGGGATTGGGTGATTGCATTAGAGCAAGGCTGGGTGAGGAAGAAGAAATATTTTCTTTTTTAATTCTTTCCTTTTTTTTTTCTTTTTCTTTTATAAAATTTTTAATTAGTTAAATGTAAAGAAACCATTTTACTATTTTTAAAAATTGTCAATTTTTGTTCAAGCCTTGAATTTTTGGACAACAACTGTTCGCTACCTATTATTACAAATATTTGGGATTTCGGTGTCAAAAATAAAAAACTTGAGACCCTGAGATTTAGAACCCAACTGCTACCAATCGGAGATTTGAAATTAATTTAAGTCTTGTGTATATTTTAAAGATGCTCTTGCCCACAAGATGCTAAACTTGACGTTGTTATTCGATTGGAAAAATCATGTAACAAGCTACAAATTTCATCTAGAACAAATCAAAATGCTTACTTTCCTAAAAAATACTGGTTTCCTAATCTAACCCAGGCCGCAATCTACTATTTGTAGGTGTATATGACAGTAGATTTCGAATATCTGCACTGTGTATAAACAATATTTGATACCGAGCATACCGAACAGCACTAGAAAATATAATCAACAAGAATTTAACTTCCAAGATTTGCTATGTTTATACAGCACCAAATTGTTCAAATAACACAGTGATACACCTCACAGAGCCTTTAACTCCGAGGCATAATGACCAATTCAATTAATTATAATGCCCTACTTAGCAAGTGCTTCCCAGGGGGCTCCGGGCTCCCTATCCTATTTCAAAATAGCTAAGATATACATTAGCAGAACTTGGCATGTCCCGAACGGTGCAGAAACCAAAGGACATCATAACCCTGGTCGAAAACTAAAGGGCTAAACCATTTTGAACAGAATAAAAATTACATTCTACGACATAATTGGAACAGTAGAATAAGAAAAAATTTAAGTTAGCTTCTGCTCTTCATCTTTCTTTGGGGTTTCAAGTCCACCACCACAACAGTAATGTTGTCTTTGCTTCCCTTTTGAAGAGCGCGATTTGATAGATACTCAGCTGCTGCTTGAGCCGCAGGATCAATTCCTTCACCCCTTTCTGCGGGAAGAGTGACGCCATTATTTTTATGCCAGACTAGTATCCTTTTACGAGCCATATCACAAACCTCCTCGTTGGTCATGACATCCCATAAACCATCGCTAGCCAGAATGAGGCATTCGTCTTCCCTAGTTCGGGGAATAAAGACCACTTCGGGATCTGGAATAATCCATGGTTTCAAATATCTGTCCCCTGCAACAGCCAAGAAAAATAAAACAAACTAAAATGCAATCTAAGGTGCATGTATGTATTAAATATAAATTGCTATTGCATCACTAACTCCACTTACAAGTACACCATGGTGAAATATACTGTCCTACAATGGCTGATGTGATAGAAAGATAGGTTTTTAATCGTCTAATGTATATTATAAGAATATTAGTTCTGAGATTATCAATATACAATTCATGAACCTCTTTATTCTAACAATGCATGTCTAGTACCCAGTACTGGTAACAAACAAGATTTTGGTTTTCTTAATACTATGACATGCTATCCCATCCTCCCTGCCAAGCGTACCAACAAGGTGTTCTAGTATCTTCTCTTCACTTGAATAAAGAAGGCAAAATGTTACGAAAGGGAAATATATTATGTTTCAATATGTGAACTCAAATATACGTGGCTTTCTTAGTTCTGCCATGCCTCCAATGGTGAAGGT
Source organism: Forsythia suspensa (assembly GCA_023638005.1). Classification (NCBI taxonomy): domain Eukaryota; kingdom Viridiplantae; phylum Streptophyta; class Magnoliopsida; order Lamiales; family Oleaceae; genus Forsythia; species Forsythia suspensa. Next base: position 26,645,104 of record CM042674.1, on the reverse strand, counting down.
TTTTTTTTTTTTTTTTTTTTTTTTGTGGTGGGGAAGAAAAGGAGACATATATATTCTTAGACTCCTAAATGCATTACAAGCCTGATAAATTTTGGCCGTCTCACTATTCGTCTAATCAAAAGCAATTAGTACTGCATTCCCATTTTAACAATCAACTTTATCTCCTTGCATCTCTTCGTGATTTTGTTCACACATCGCCTTGCTCTAAGAGTATGTTTGTGTACACAGTATTGAGCTAGAATATACAATACAATGTACAAGATTTTTGTTTTTTTCTTAAAACTGTCTAGTAGCAATGTAGCATTCAATCCACCTTCCAAACAAGCCATAAGTGATTCGCCATGTTTCGTAGCATGCTAAACTTCCCCATCCCACCAGATCCCATTCGCACCGGGGAATAAAGGCAAAGAGAAACAGGGAAAAAAAAATAGTCTCCTCAATGACCTGACAGCAAATATTAAAGCAGGGCCCATAAATGGTCTTTCATTTTATCTCCAACGGATAATTACAAAAGGTGTTTGACTCCACAAGTTATTTGAATTTAACGAGATGATCAATCCAAATGAGGTTTTGTGTTCAACATCAGCAAGAAATCCTAGGAATGATCTACCTCATCCACACTATCTACATTGCAGAACATTTCTAGGACTTTCAGAATACAAATCCACGTCAGTTCAACAAACCTTAAGTTTACATTTCGACAATAAAAACAACGAAAATTGCCATCTCATTTTTGCCGAGCACCTACTTCATGAATAATATTGTGCTATAGGCTATAGTAGATAGATTTTAATACCGTGAAATACTTCAAATGAAAAAAGCTATCAATGCACTCAGGGAGCAGGCGAGTCTCGTGCACACTAATTTGAAACAGACAAAACGAGAATGACGAAAAAGATGAAGGCTGTGAAATTTGTACCAATAGATCTAGACATTGCAAGGACGCCAAAAACACGATGCCCATTCCACTGTATCACTTTTCCTCCGGCTGCTTCAATTCTTGCATATTCATCTTCCCTATTAGGCTAAAAGAGGAAACAAAAGGAAATTTAGCTGGTAATGATTACAGATTAACAGTAGATATATAGCATGCTGTGCTTAATATTACTTTTGTAGAAACTTACTTTCTAAGAAAAGTGAGTTTGTTAGTAAAAGAAGTAACTATGAAAATCGTGTTTGACAAAATAAGTAACTTAAACAGCCAAACATGCTCTTAGATTAAAGTTGCATCCTTACTTTATGATCCACAGATAAAGCTATGGGCTCTTTCCCACGGCATAAGACTGCCCTTGAATCGCCACAATTAGATACTATAATGTGCGATGAACAAACTATCGCAACAACAGCAGTCGAGCCAACAGTTTCTGGAGCAACGGGTTCAATACTTGCTTTCCCTCCAATTTCATCATCAACCTTGAGAAAGCACTTGGTGAATGCTCTTCTCCACAGCTCTTGGCAGTTATCTTTACTACTTTCATTATTCAGATCAGCCATAATTATTTCCAATTCCTCGGCCAAAGCCATATGGATTCGCTCCCGACAGTAATTTGCAACCTGAAAAGAAGATTCCAATACCATATCTCAAACACAACAAGTTCATGTTTGTCAACTAAGGGTATCTATTGTTGGGCATGCATTCATACTTCTGTTTTTAGATCGCCCTAGTTCCTATGTTATATAAAGGAACCTGAGGGAGGGCAGTTTTTCCATGCAGCGAGAAATACAGAGATCTGTGAGATCTCCCACTGTAAAATTTCTTGATTGTAATGAAAAATTTGCAACGGCGGGTGGACATAGCTCTTATATTGAGGGCGAACCCTATAAATTTGTGTGTTTTTCTTGGTTTCTGATTTCTTTTTCGTTTATTAAGATTTAATCCGTAACATCTATTTGACTACAAGAGTGTGCACACATGTGAGAGAGAGATATAGAGAGAGAAAGCGATAGAGACCTGAAAACCTCCATGGCCATCATAGACTCCAAAGAAATGGGTCGTCAAATGACTCAAACGTTGTCTCTCTCCATCAAGCACACGATCATCAATTAGCATCTGCAAAGGAATTTTGAGAAACCTAGGCACAGTTGCAACCGCATCTTCCATTTCTGGTCTCCTCCCACACACAGATGTGAATCCCCAGAGGGGCACATAATCCACCTGAAAAACACTACGCCTGACTCTTTCGCTCGAGGTTCCGTCCAACTGAATAACAACTGCTGATTTTGAACCCGAACCATCTGGAACCTTGCTCCCAGCTTCTACTGCCACAGATAAAGAATCACCAATGATCTCGCCAACAGCTGGCTCTCCCAAATCTGTCGTCTTTGCTATAAGTTCATAATCACTCGTAATCTTCTCAACTTCAACAAAATTTGTCGCTCCGATCTCAGAAATTGCCTCGAAACCTAAAAAATCATCACCGCATAAACTACTAGTATCACTCACCACAGACAGAGAACATGAGCTATCAAGAACTGGATCCCCCTCCAACGACGATAAGCCATCCTCTTCACTTTCCTGGACTACAATATCCGTAGTGAGTGCAGCATCCCTCCCACTCTGACTCTCTTCAGGCCCCAACAACACTGTGGCCTGAACTTCGCTTTCCAAATCACTGGAACTGCAATCATCATTATCACCCTCAACAGAGTTGGACATCAAGCTTTTAGTCGAGGAATCCAAAAAGAGACTAGTTGTGTCAACCTTCAACTCTAAGCTTGTAACATCGATACAACTTTCTACACTCAGATTATAACAAATCAAATTGCCTAATTTAAATGGCACCGAAGCAGCAAGATACATATCCTCCATCTAAATCACTTTCGAAACAGTTGTAAAAGTCACCCTCCTGCCCCTCTAAGCTTACACTACTTGTCATTGTTAAAATAATTCGTTGTCTTCCTCCGATGAAAATCTAAAAGGAAAAATAGTGGGTTTCAACAAACCGCTTTCCATTCCTCAGAGGATATGTATAGCTAGCTAAATCAAGAACTCTTCAATTCACAGTTGATTAGGGCATCCAATTCAACCTAAAGAGGCTTAAAAATGAAATGGATAGTCAGATCTGGTGACCAAAAATATAATAACAACTACCATCTGTAACAAATTTGACCATCAAATATAGGGAACATGAACAAAAATAATAAAAATCTCACAAATCTAATCCAATTACTCAACTACTTATATGGTAAACAATGAAATTAAGCTCAACCCTTTATCCTTTCCTCGACAACAAACACAAGAAAAGAGAGAACACAAAAGGGTTCATGTGAAAGAAACCTAGGAAAGCAAAGGAAGGACAAAGTCTCAAGAATCACAAGAAAAATCTGAAAAAGATAAGCACTTTTTTTCACATAAAACCTGAGTACCCTGGAGCTGAGGCAAACCCAAGTCAACCCCTTCTTGAAATCTTGAGTCCCTTTTTGTCCAAGATAACACTCTCTTTCAACCAATAATTACTTCTTAACTTGCTTCAATATACAACCAAGAAAATAAGATATAACTACTATCTTTTCCATTTATGAGAAAGGTTTAGAACAAACACACCTTCCACTTTCTTTAAAATCAGCTAAAACAAGAAAACGGGGTCTCTCGTAATAATATTTTGCTTTTTACTACTACTAAGTTAATTAATATTGGTTGAATCTAGAAAGAGCAACGGAGTAAATGGAGAAAGAGAGAGTGTGTATTATATAATAAAATGGAAAATACTAGATTTTTAATTGATTATTAAATGTAGTTATTAAAGGCAGAAATAGAGACAAGAAATGGACAGATGTCATATCTTGAAGAGCATATTAAAGCATCTCCACCCGTTCTTTGTATGCGCCTTTCACTTTTCGTTGTCCAGACCACTGTTTAGCCATTCAATTTACATCTTCAACACTTGTTGAATTTCAAAGACTGTAGTACAGACTTTTTAATTAAAAAAATTATTAGTAGATTTTAATAAAAAATAATTAATTAAAAAGTTATAAAATTATGAATTTCATAAAATATATAATTAAAATTAATTGTTAATTTTGATCTTAATTTTTTAAATTTTTTTAAGCTAAACCTAACAAAGACTTTATTTTATTCCAAACTACAACTACATTAAGTCTTATTTTTAATTTTAGTTGATCGCTTGTTACTCTTAAAACTTATCTTAAGATTTGATATTCTATTTTAAAATAGAAAAATTGGCGTACATGTTCTCTAACATTTGTCATCAATGTAGAAATAATCACTAATGCTTATTCTTTTAGCACATAAGTCTCTTTAACCTATGTATTTGATGCGTAATTAATCCTTATTTGATGTAAAAGACAAATATGTTCGTAGTTTTAATTAGAAAAAATTGTAATTGGATTCTTAAACTTTGCAAAAAATACAAATGAGTCCGATAATTTTATTTTTTATAAAAAAATTAAAGGAAACTAAAGATTTTTTTTAATTAACACTTTATTGACCAATTTGATAATATACTAAATTATTTTATATATTTTACGAACTATTAACAACAAATATTAGAGTTCCAACAATATTTTTTATATTTTAATTTATTGTTTTATTAACGTTCAAAAATAAAGAACATTTTGTAAATTAATTTTTATTAGTATTTTCATAATGTATAATAATATTGGTTTAATTCCATAAATTATATACACCATTTTATTATTTATTTAACTTAATTTTTATTCAAGTTTTTCACATCACATAGAAATTAAATATACTTAAAGCACAATAATTTTACATTTTTTTTTTACGAAAAATTTAATTAACACGACTATAGTAATATATTTAATATGCTAAATTAAATATTATTTAATAAATATGCAAGACTCATTTGCACCTTTTACAAATGTTAAGAATTCAATTGCAATTTTCTATAATTAAAACTAAGGGGATGTTTGTATTTTTCATCAAATAAGGACTAATTGCGCACCAAAACACATATGTTATGGACGTTTGTGCCAATAAACAATCGTTATGGACCTTTTTCGCACTAAAGACAAAGGTTGTGAACTATTTGCACAAATTTTCTTTTTAAATATCAACTTTGTTAAAAAAAAAGTAATTTCAACTCTTATATATTATATATTTTTATTATTTTTATTTAATATGGGATATACCCATAACAACGTCAAATTAGAAATCTTTCATGTCACACGTTGTATAAGAAAATTTAAATGTTGAGTGACCGAACTCAACAAAAAGTAAGTTTTATCGACAATTTTAAAATAAAAATAAAATTTAATGACCAACATAAAACTTTACTTTAAATCATTTGTTTTAATTCGACATTGAACCATAGGGTCCGTAGCTTTGGTTTTGGTCTATAGATTATAGGAAAATATAGTTTGTGTTTGGACTTTGGTATATTTTAAAAGTAATTTTTAAGAATATCTAAAAAAAAATTGATGAAATATGTTGTTGAAAAGTTAATAAAAATTGTGAGTCCCATAAAATATGTAGTTAAAAATGAGTTTAGATAAAATTCTTCCAAACATGCTCATAATAATTTCTGTCCAAATACGACTATTTTTCGGTTGTACCCATTTGTTGTTGCAACTTTGTCCTCAATTTATTTTTTTTGACAACAAAACATTCAACTTTCTTAATTTTGTGGCATCGTCCTCCTCTATATGGGTATGTATATATATTATATAGAAATGAAAAGGATTAAAAATGAGGGGAGAGGGGCTAGGGTGGAAGAAAGAGGGGGTTGGAGGATATGTTTGGCTAACGTTGTAAGTAAAGTTTAAAATAAAATTGATAAAAGTTAAGGGAATTAAAGTGAATGTTACTATTGAAATAAGTAATTATTTAGACTTAAAAGCAAAAGATTTAAGCCAGTGAAGCTTGCCTAGTCAGCAGCAGACCAATTTAATTTCGTATGCCCATTTGCACCATTCACCAGTTTCGATTCTGCTCTCTCGTGCCCTAAATCGCACTCAATAGCTGCTGTCCATTGACGACCATTTGCTCGCTACCCATTAATCATTGTGTCGCCCCATTAAAGTTTCAGTCGCTGCACTTTAATGTTTCGGTCACTATCCTTTTGGTCTTCGTTAAAATGTATTTTTTGCAAGCTTAAATCATATTAATGAGCATGATAATTTGGTTTGATTTTTTACAAGCTTAACGCACATGCCTGGGGAAAAAATGGCTTTTGTTTTTTCAATTGTTGTTCATTTAATTTGGTAATTAGAATTAGAATCGACATTCTGATTATACAATATCATATTTATAATTATTTCATTTGTTCATAAGAATGGAGGCTAAAAGTGCAAACAATATATTTGTTTCACAGGTTTCCATATGCCGAATTCCGAAGGTTGGACAAGAATTTGAAGAGGCATATAATTTTTACAATCAATATGCACGTGACGCTAGATTTAGTGCACGAATAACCAATAGTAAAAAAAAAAAAAAGGAAACAAATGAAACTTATTGGAAACTCTTTGTGTGCTTTAAGGAAGGAAAAACAGACGAGACCCTATTACAACAAAAAGAAAGATGCTATGCTACGAGTTTGGGAGAGAAATCATGGAAATACACTACTTGGTTGCAATTCAAGATTATTCGTTGTGAAGCAATAAACAAGAAATTTATGGATTGTGAACAAATTTTGTGACGAAACATAACCATGCTCTCACTACGCATAGTAGAGTATATTTGCTAAAATCACATCGGAATGTATCGACCACAAAGAAGGTACTAACGCAACAGTTTTCAGAAGCTAACATTCCTACATGTCAGCAGTTGAGACTTATGAAGATAGATGCAGAAGGTCCAGCATCGGTTGGGTGTGTGGAGAGAGACTTGATGAACCATGGAATGAATATTCGAGGAGCTCAGGGGTCATGATGCGGAGACACTAATTGAGTATTTTACATTTGAAAAAGAGAAAAGTCCTAATTTCTATTTTGATTACGATACTGACTCGGACAATAAATTTGTTCGTTGTTTTTGGAATGATTCTGAGTCACGCAGATCATATGCATTTTTTGGCGATGTCGTGGTGTTCGACACAACCTACAATACCAACAAGTATTCGATGATTTTTGCACCTTTTGTCGGAGTGAACCATCATGGACAAACGATTCTATTTGGATGTGGATTATTGAGCGACGAGTCGACCGAGTCATTCGTGTGGTTGTTGTCAAAATTCTTGGAAGCCATGTCAAGACCAGTGCCCCAAATAATTATTACAGATCAAGATGTTGCAATTGCAAAAGCTATCTAAATGGTGTTGCCTTTAACATTCCACAGGTATTGTTTGTGGCATATTTTGAACAAGTTTTCTGAGAAGATGAATGTCATGGTATATAACGAACATTCGGAGTCACCTAATGAGTTTGAGGGCCGTTGGTCTGCAATAATGGAATCAACAAATTTAGGTTGTAATGAATGGTTGTATAGCATATATGATCTACACAGTCGATGGGTTCCAGCATATGTGAAATACATTTTTAGTGCGGGAATGTCAAGTAGTCAAATGTCAGAGAGTGATCATTTCTTTTTTAAGAGATACGTGAATCGTAAGAATTCACTTATGAATTTTATTACCCGTTTCGATATGGCATTATGTCATCAACGACATGATGAGTTAGTTTCTAACCACATTGATATATGCAAACAACCAAAACTAACGTCCAAATTTCAAAAGGAGCATCAAATGGTTCATATATACATGAAGAAGATTTTTTTGTTGTTCCAAATGGAAGTTGATCAAAGGCATTACTACATTTGCTCGAATAAATCAAGATCTGTCGATGCCAATGTATAAATGGTGGAGAGAGTTGAGCAAGGAAAAAGTTTTGATCGACATCGACAGCTCACTTATTATACAGATAGTGATTTAATTTCCTGTAGTTGTCGGACTTTCAAATTTGAGGGTTATCCGTGTCGCCACATGATTAGTTACTTGAAGAAAAAACAAATGATGCTTCTACCAAACAAATACATCTTACGGAGATGGACTAAGATGGCCAAAGTGAGTAAGGTAGAAGATTCGAGTGCTAGCTTTTCTAATGGAAGGAGTTCTAGTACGTCGTTCATGGCACGACATGGGATGTTGGCCCATAAGTTTTTGTTATTGGTTGATGATGCGGCTTTGACAGATGCTCACAGCACATTCCTAATGAGGGAGTTCGAAACTTTGCATATACGAATCAAAGAGATAGACGGTGGAATGAATGTTGCATTGAGTATGAGTAGGAGCAGGAGTAGGAGCAAAAGTCATGATCCAAGTGTAGTTATAGCTAAAGGTTGCAGGAAAAGACTAAAGTCATCAAAAGAGAAATCACTTTCAAAGAACATCCGACAATGTTTTGGATGTGGGCAAAATGGACATGACAAAAGGACATGTCCTAAATTGATTGACATGTTACTTATTAGCTATATGTTTGTTATTATTGTTTAATATTGTTTCAATATTAGCTATACGTTTGTTAGTATATAATCTTCCTTGTTAATATGTTTGTTAATATTGTTTATTTTTTTCGTTATGTTAGGTCAAATATGGATACGTATTAGCCAGATATGAATGATTATGCGTGCACCCGGGATGATGGAAGAGACGAGGCTACGTTTACGCCTAATGCTAGTAGTTAATGTGATGTGGTCAATTGGTTTTTGTGAAACTTTAATTGATATCATGTATTTTTTCTTTAGACTAATGTCTCCTTTGGTAGCAATTCAAGACTAATATTTACGTAAAAATTGCTGATTTTCAAGACAAGTTTGCTAATTCCATATCACATTATCGCAAAATTAAATGTTATAACATCCCAGCTATTATTACAAATTAAAACAGGAATTTGACAACTAAACTACATATTAAAACGATACAAACAAATGTAGAAACATTCCAGCAACTTGTTCTTAATTTACCAATGCGACTAATGAACTTGATTTCATCTTCCACCTTGTCTAGCCTCTTCGATAACTTCATGGCATGAACATTCAAGTCATTCAACACTTTCACGTGCATTTCAGATACAAAAAAGTGGCTACCAAGTTGTGATTCAACTTCATCGATCCAAGTAAACCCTCTACACAAAACACTATCCTACAAAAGCAAAATATAAAAAAAGTCAATTCAAAAATACATTCCGAAAACTGACAATTAAACTGATGGCACGTACCGTTACATTATGGCATCTCCAATAGCTACGAAGATGATTACGTGCAGTGTGTGAAGTGTGTATCTTCATATACGTACTACATCTACATCTAAAATGGGATTGCACATCATTAACACTAGAGAAAGACATTGATTGATACCTATTTTTTCATCGGAGTTCACACAAAAAACACAAATCATCTATTATCTATTTAAGATATCAGATTTTAATTGCTCACATTATATACGATACTAATAAGAGGCTCATATATTATTTCAACCGGTCAAGACACAATCGTCACTGCCATGGCTTCAATTCACCAGTTGCATTTTGAAATAATGGTTGCAATAACCTCTAATCTCACGCCATTCGGGTTGACAAGCCAAGATACGGTTCCGATTGTCTCCCGCTCCAAAATCACGAACTCATTTATCGACAATTCCAAACATCATCACAGTCTCATTAATTCACTATTCAGCCAGCACAAAAAATTCAATAATAACCAAAAAATAAATACATCAACATATAGTCTCGTTCTCATAGTCCACTGATTTCCAAGAGCAAATGGTAACAAAATCATTGGGTAAGAGGAATGGATAACAACCATTCAAGAAAGTCCTCATCTTCCTTTCCCCTCATTATTATGAAACAATAGCCCAACAAAATATGAAGCTACATATCGATTGGGCGATTGGGAAAAATGGAATGTTACCTGCACTTGTTATTTCAGGCAGTGGGAGAGAGAGGTATGCTTTAGCACATCAGGCGGTGGTCAATTCTGGCGGTGTGCGCAATGGCATAATTGATGGCTAGCAAGCAAATGGGTACTACACAGTTGTAATTTACGGCAGGTGGGAGTGAGCACAATCGGAAAGAGGCACATTTTTTTCACACTGGGCGGTGGTGATTTCCGACCCTAACGCGCCCTAGTCGTAAATGGGCAGTAGCGATTGAGGACGATTTAGGGCATGATGGAGCAGAATCGAGTAAGAGACGACAAAGAAAAATGGGGACTAGTGAATGGTGCAAATGGGCAGGCAAAAACAGGCCTGCCCATTTGAATTAAATTGGTCTACTGACTAGGCAAGCTCCGCTGACATGGAACTTACCATGTCAGCAGATGGTGAAAAATCTCTTGTCCACTAGGGGCAGGAAAATGAGACTGGAGAAAGAGAGGGGATTGGGAGAACATGTTTGCTTAACTTTGTAAGCAAAGTTTAAAATAAAATTGATAAAAGTTAAGTGAACTAAGGTGAACATAATGTTTGGAACAAAAATTACTTACATGGATTTATTGCATTTCTTTAACGAACTTCTTTATATGGAACATGTAGAGTCGAGTTCACCATACACACCTATACACATTAGTAAAAGTGCCTTATCGGGCCTACTTACTAGCCCACTTACATCTACGCATGCATAGGCTACACAAAAAATCATTAAGTTGCACACCAAATTAAATCTAGGCCTGATTTTGAGCCAAGACGAGTGAGGCAACCGCCCCGGGCCAAAATCGAAGGGGGGCTATATATATATACCTAAAAAAAATTATTCGTGCAAATATGGCCTAAAATCGAAGAGGGTCTATCTTTATTACTCGAGGAAATTACATCCACTACTTACCATTTAATTTTTTTTTTATGTTACAAACTTAACTTTTTATTTTAAAAATACTGCATACAAATTATTATATTAATAAATAAAATCAAAACAAAATGTACAATAATACACATCCATCCTTGGATTCGCACAAAAAGAAAACTCTTCCTAAATTACAACCGAAAATTTGATTCTCAAACATACCAACATCTTCCATAAACGCATTCTTATCCAACAATCTTCACAAATCTCTGTAACCGAAACCCTTGTAACCGAAACCCTAATCACTTAATTCACTATATCTTTCACCATTTTTGAAGTGGGTTGAAGAATATAACAATGGACACTCCAATTCATAGGCTCATTAGGTTGAAGAAAGCGTCTCCGGGAGAAGAATGTATGCCTGAGTCGAACATTTCAAGTCACTAACTCATGTTAATATAATGTTTTGATTAATCACTCTATTTTTTATATTTAAATGTTATTGATTGAATTGTTACCTGGAATACTGATTATGTTATACAATTTGTTATTATGTAACACTGACTACTAGTGATGTTACAACTTGTTATTAGTTAATTGCATGTAACACGAACTGTTAATACACTATTTGTAACATTAATGTTTAATATGATATTTTGATTGAGCACTATAATTTTTATATTTAAATATTTTTGATTGAATTGTTACCCCGGAATACAGATTATGTTATACAATTTGTTATTCTGTATCACTGACTGGTAAATATGTTACAATTTGTTATATCATGAGTTTTATGTCTGAAAATTGATATTCATTGTTACATATTTGATTCATAGCACTTATATTTGATGTTAATTGTTAATGCATATTATGTCACATCCAATTGATATTCAATATCATTGATTGATAGAGATAAAACAATTGAGTATATCACAAGTTTATGTGTTATGTTACTAAGCTGCGTAGATTTCTTCTTCATGGAGAATCACATCTATCTTGTTTTGAAGAAAAATATTTTTTATTTTATTTTTATTTTGGCCAAGAATCAATAAAGTGACATTGCATGCCAACTGATAATAATAAACGATTCTATAATATATTTATTTCAATCAATTCTATTTTTGAGTCCGGTTCTAATGCCCCCGATGGGCATTGTTATAATCTTGCCCATCGGAACAGTGTGTCGTGCATTTATTGCATGAGTGTGTAAAGTGAGACTTTACACTCATGCAATAAATGCATGACAAATGTCCCGGTGGGCATTATAACAATGCCCACCGAGGGCATTAGATCAATATCCTTCCATTTTTTAAGGAATCGGTTTCTGTATTCCCAGGTAATTATATATTATAATAAATTAAAATAATAGTTTTTTTATAAATAGTATTTTTAGAATATATGTAATATAAATGACTTTTTGTAATTCTTTTTTATTTATGAAAAAATCCCTTATTACTCTAGCTAATGTTTATTTTTTTTTTTTTAAGTTAACAATTAATTCTGTAAAAGACTTGTGGGTTTTGAATGCATACTACAATCTGGGGGCCCATTGGGGTTCTAATTTATAGAATTCACTTAATGCCCCGAAAATCACAAAACCGACCCTGATTAGATCTATTAATTTGAAATCGTTAGTTCAAGTCAACGTAAATCCTTCAACGTTTCAATTTTAAATCGAACTATTTTTAAATTTTTATAATTAAAAAATTAATTTTACTAATTTACACATTTACAAAATAAGCAGAGAATAGTACAATAGTATATTCACTACGCCGACCTATTTAATATTTGCTAAACTATTGAACTACTGGCTACAACCCACGACTTCATTATTCAAACATCAGTTCAATTATTTACTAATTGAATATTTTTTTAATTTTTGACAATTTTTCCATTTCCATTCCCAACGCTATACGTAAATATAAGTTTATATTATTTTTTGGAAAATTGGCGCAAATAGTCCCTCACTTTTGTCCTCAGTATAGAAATGATTCATAACCTTTTTTTTAACACAGAAGACCCTAACCTATGTGTTTTGATGTGTGCAATTAGTCCTAATTTGATAGAAAAAAACAAATATACCCTTAATTTTAATGAGAAAAATTGTAATTGAAGTCCTAATCTTTGCAAAAATTATAAATAAGTATGATAATCATATTTTTTAATTAAAAAATTAAAGAAAACTAATGGGTTTTTTTTTTTTTTTGAATTAGCATTTTATTGACCAAATTGATAATGTACTAAATTGTTTTGTATATTTTACGAACTATTATTAAAATAACTAAAATTTAAGCTCATAATTATTAATAAATATGTTAAATAAAATTATTTTATTATTATTAAGTAATTACATTATTTAAATTATAAATTTTTATTTTATCGTTTCAATATAAAAAGAAAAATAATTTTGTCACAAACTTGATGCTCAAATACTTTTATTTAATTGAGATATTCGTTTATTAACTACAAATATTAAAGTTCCAATTGTATTATTCATATTTTAATTTATCGTTGAAAAATAAATAACACATAGTGTGTAAATTAATTTTTATTAGTATTTTTATGTTAAAAAAATATAATAAGATTGATTTAATGTCATAAAATTATATACGCCATTTTCTTATTTATTTAACTTAATTTTTATTCAAGTTTTTCAAATAACATAGCAATTGCATATACTTAAAGCTCAATAATTTTACATTTTTCTCATGTGAAAAATTAATTGATATGACAATTGTGATATATTTAATATTTAAATTAAATATTATTTATTAAATATACCAAATTCATTTGCACATTTTACAAAAATTAAGAATCCAATTATAATTTTCTCTAATTAAAACTAATGACATATTTGTTTTTTTATCAAATAAGAACTAATTACGTATCAAAACACATGGGTTAGGGTATTATGTGCAAAAAACAAACGTTGTGGATCATTTCTGTATTGATGACAAATGTTATGGATCATTTGCGCTAATTTTCGTAATTTTTTTTACTTTAAGTTTGTATTTAGAATTTGAGACAAATATTAATTTAACGTTGTTGACATCGGAACCTGCACCGTCCACGTGTCAACAGATCTCCAGTCACTCCTCTGTCAACCTGTATGTTACCTGCACACTCAGACAATCGTTAGGCACTAGGATCTCAGGAGAAAAAGGGTTCGACGATCGTTGGTACTCCGATGATCAAGTCAACTGCCGGTATATAGAGTAATACACGGAAGGTGAAAGTAATTGGGTATGGGAAGGACAAGTAGGCAGAGATTTGAACAGAGTTTAGGATAAAATTCAAGTGTAAAAAAGAGTGTATCTTAGAATAACCGGAGATGTTGTATTTATAGCACAAGAATTCTGATTGATTTTGGAAACAATCAATTAAATATCTAATCGGATCCTACTTCCTTATGAGATATGGATGATCGGCTGTCAAGACAATCTCCTATATTACCGCTCTTATTTGGATTTATCACGTTGCCTAATCTTTAGGAAATGAGGATTCGGTTTCCTTGTGAGGATCCGTGTGCCAATTTAATACAATCTGCCTTTAATTATTTCTCTGGTCATCCCAAAATATCGTGTTGCCTGTCAGTTACCATAAATACGGAGCCCGGCGAGGCTTTATGGGTCGGCCCGAATGTTGAGGACATTCAAGGGCTTCACAATACTTTGATCCAAGGATGTTATGATGCCCTTGCTGGGCCTCTGAAGCCTTTCCCGGCTTTATGAGACTTTTACGAATTTGGAAGGTTTTCGCTTGGCCTATAAGACTTTAGCGGGGACTGAATTGGGCCTACACGTGGTCTTTATTGGGCCTTTACTGACGTGGAGGCACTGCCAAAATCGGGTGGTAACAAACGTAACATTTATGTTTAAAACGTTCCCGTTTAAAATTTGAATTAAGAATTTTAGACTAATTTATTTATATTTTAACTTAGTTTAAGTACGTTAAAATTATATAAAATGGTTTGATTTCCCCCTTTTATTATGGTTTAATTTCTCATCGAGTATTTATCAGTAATTGGGTAAAAAAAAATTTGTTAATAACTAGTTTCGAACTTTATCCGGCTTCTTTGGACTTGATTTTTTATATGTTCAATTGGCTTCACTTAATTGTCTAATTAGTTTATGTTTTGCATTTCTTTACGTACTTGCACTACTTTATCCCTGAGGTGCTTGATTTTAATATTATGTATGAATTGTACAATCCATCCACTATCATATTCTTCAAGAACAAACACATTATGATTGATCTTGGCACCGGAAACAACAAGAATCAACTGTGCAATGAGGATAAACAAGAGTTTATCGACATGATCTAGATTGTCTACCGTGGCGCAAGACAGGGCAATGGTCTAGTTGTCGCTCCAAAAAATTAGTACTTTTAAATGGTATACTTACTTTGAATTGTATAGTTTATTTTTATGTCTAAAGCGTTAGTATTTCACTATCTTTATTGGATTTATATTTGAAATAAAAGTATACATATTTTATTTGTCAATTTGGATTCAAAATCAGGTTTTCGTTCAAAATTGATTAAATTTAGGTTCCAATTGGATTATGGGCCAAATGGAAAGAGAGTTGAGATTCAACTTACATATAATTTAAAGGGAAATTGTGAACCATTAGTTGCAAACTTGCTCTTCAATTTACTTTTTTGACAACGTTATTCCTTCATTTTGATTATTACAAGTCATTTACTAGTGCACACAAGAGGTTTCAATATGGGAGAAATTTTTTAGTAAACTATTGTTCAATTTATAATAGCATAAAATTTATTGATTTTTTAAATATTTTTTTTATACAATTGTCAAACATCGTTTTTAAAATTTTATTTTTAATGCTCTATGATCATTCATTGAACCAAACAATTGGGCTGAAAAATATAAATAATCTATTGGTAAACATTAATTAGATAACTAGTCATGGGTCTTGATCTCTCTACCTATTTATGTTCTTTCACTTATAATGTCCACTCGATGTGACATTCACGTGATTAGTAGTTCATAGTCATTACTTACTCCCTCCGTCCCAAATATATAAGCCACATTTTTTTTTTCTCTAGTCCCAAATATATAGGCTTGTTTCTATTTTTGAGGTATTTTGTTTGTTCTTTTACTAAAATACCCTTATTTAATTTGCTTATTTATAACCATTTTTTCCAACTTAATTTTGAAATTGTACATTAAATAATACTCATTAAATAAGGGTAAATTAGGAAAACTATTGGTAAAATTTACTTTTTCAATAACATTCTTAATTCGTGTGCAAAACCCAATCGGCTAGGGACGGATGGAGTATTATTTTTATCAATCATGTGATGCCACCTCAACGTGAGCATTATAAGTGGGCAACATAAGTGGGTATAAGATCAAGACCTATACATATAGGATAATTAGATATTGGACTGTAAAATCAGTCTAGCACTAAAAATTCTTTTTTGAACATGAAAAGATTTACTCGTCAATTGCGACATATGTAAATTATCTTTTTAAGCCATAAAATAACTTTTTGTACAAGATGGTTAAACAACCGATTTTGAAAGAAAATGAATCCTAAATATCCATCATCTAGTCTTGGATATGAAAGAGAAAATTATAAAAAAAAGACAAGTAGAAAAAAAGTGAAAATTAAAACTTTATTTCAATTTTTTTTAAAAAGCATTGCTCTTGAATCAAATTTTTTTTTTTTTTTTTAATTCAAAACTGAGGAAATTGATAATAGTAATGTGAATCCCCCCAAACAATGGTTCAAATTGCGCTTTGAACTTAGAGATGATGGCTGGCCTATTTATTAGTTTATTCTCTAGGAGCTTAGCTGACACAATTGTCGATTGATATATCTCCCAATCCATCGGTTATTCACTTTTTTGACTAAAAATAGTTTTTACTTCTTTATATTTCTAGAATTTTTCTCTTTTCAAAATTCTACTCAAAATATTTGTTTATGTAGGATAATCACTTGAATATTTAGAATAAAAACAACGTAAATGTTACCACCCGATTTTGGTAGCGCCTCCACATCAGCAAAGGCCCAATGGAGATCCCGTATAGGCCCAATTCAGGCCTCACTAAAGCCTTATATGCCCAACGAGGATCTCTCAGAGTCATAAAAGTTCCATAGAACCGGCGAAGGCCTTTTAGGCCTATTGGGCATCGTAACATCCCTAGATCAGGGTATTACGAAGCCCATGAACATTCTCAACACTCTCGGCCGATCCATAGCGCCTCGTCGGGCTTCGTATCTATTGTAACTAATGGACAGCATGGTAGTTTGGAATGACCAGAGAGATAATTAAATGCAGATTGCGTTAGATTGGCACACGGATCCTCACAAGAAAACCAAATCACAATCTCCTAAAGATTAGACAACGTGATAAATTCAAATAAAGACAGTAATCTAGGAGATTGCCCTGGCAACCAATCATCTCTATCCCATAAGGAAGGAGGATCCGATTAGATATCTAATTGATTATTACCCAAATCAATTAGAACTCTTGTGCTATAAATACAACGTCTCCGATTATTTTAAGGTACACTCTTTTTGCACTTAAATTTCACCCCAAACTCTGTTCAAATCTCTGCCTGCTTGTCCCTCCCACACCCAATTACTTTCACCCCCCGTGTATTACTTTATATACCGGCAATTGACTTGATCATCGGAGTACCAACGATCGTCGGACCATTTTTCTTCGGAGATCTTAATGCCTAACGATTGTCCGAATGTGCAGGTAACATACAGGTTGGTAGAAGAGTGGCTGGAGATATGTTGACACGTGGACGGTGCAGATTCCGACGTCAACAGTAAATTTCCTATTTTTAATAAAAAGACCACAAATCCATAAAAATTCAGAAATCAATAAGAATATATTGAAATTTATAATATATAATTCTGTTGAAATCTTATAAATTCTGTGGAATTCTATTCAAATTCATGAAATCCATTCAAACTCATAAATATTAACAAATCTTTTAAAATCTGAGTTGATGACACCCTCCTATATTAGAATAATGTTGTTAAAAAGACGAAGTTAGAATAAAGTTCATTACAAATTTACCTAATTTGAAATGCCACTGCCAAGCCCCAACCATTCATTTGTGATTGATTTTAGACTTCAACTTCTAATCGTTAAACAATTAGAATTTGTTTTAGGTGCTTGATTAAAAAAAAAAAAAAAAAACTAATTATAGAATAATTTGTACCATCCGACGACATATTTTGAGAAACAACAAAAGACTAGTTCATCATATTTTGTTTTTATTTTCTCCATTGATCTATAATCAAAATACTAAATTTTAACCTTAATTAATTAAATTGATTCTTTTTCTACTCTATGAACTATATTTTCATTTTTATAATTTTACAAATTTTATAATTTAATAAATATTATTCTTTTCATTTTAAAATAACATGAATACACCGTATTAAAAAATATTTAACAATATTATATATTATTGTATAATTTTATGATACTATCAATAATAATAATACAAAATAGCTTTATTATAATTAATATATTTTTTAATAAATAATTAAATATATACATGACATAACAACAAATTATTATTCATTCCATTCCACAAAGATATGCTTAATATATCTTACATTAATATAATAGTAGTTTATATTTATTGATAATAATGAACATTAAATATGAGTAAATTAAAAAATTAAGAAATTAACTATACTATCAATAAAGAAAATTGACTATAATTTAGAACGGATAAATAAAGGAAGTAATTTTTTTTTTTGTAAAACGGAAAGAGTATTATTTATCACGATCGTAGAACATTT
This sequence comes from Forsythia suspensa, assembly GCA_023638005.1. NCBI lineage: Eukaryota > Viridiplantae > Streptophyta > Magnoliopsida > Lamiales > Oleaceae > Forsythia > Forsythia suspensa. The sequence goes on along the minus strand of CM042674.1, from coordinate 26,626,616 downwards.
TCTTCGCTAATGAAAAAAATGGACTTAAATATCCATGTGTCACTACGTATTCAATTTCTCACCTCACAAAATCATCTCCTGGTCGCTTTAATCCATTTCTCTAATTCGATCATCTCCCTCAACCGATCCTCCAAAACCTGTTTTCCTCCTCAATCGATCATCTCTATTCACCGATCATTTCCATAATCCGTTAACCGCCCTCAATTCATCATTATAATAGAGCTTACGGTCGGATCCCACCGTAAGGAAGCTATATACTAGTTGACTAAATGTTGATTTTGCTATGATCACAACCGTATGATAGTTTTCTCTGCTACAAAAAAAAAATATACTTAAAATTAAATGTGTGTCACCACGTTTTCAATTTTCCCCCTTCACAAAATTACCTCCTCCCAAATTTGTTGATCGTTTTAATCTGTATTCCTGATTCGATCATCTCCAAAACTTGCTAACCTTCTCAATGTTTTTCTATCGACTATTTTTAAAATCTGTTTATCATTTTAATTCATTATTATAATAGAACGTCGATTCACCATAACAAAGCGGTACAATAGTTAAACAAATATTGATTTAGAAATATAGTGCAATTAACACGGTAAAAGTAAATACCCTAACCCCCAAATTTTCCTCTCTCTCTTTCTCTCTCTCTCTCTCTCCCTACATTTTCTCTTTACGCAGTTTTTTCCCTCGGAACCCCCATAAACAGCAATGGCAAGTTCAACAGAACCCATAATCCAGAAAAAAGAGGGAGAAGAAGATGAGTCAAATCCACCACCAACACCAACAGCAGAAGATGGGGCCACTGGGGCACATGTTGCCCCCATAATCGGACTTCAAGAAGTCGCCTTCACCACTGGCGAAGAAAATGAAGATGTCCTTCTCGACTTGTACGTACCTCTTTTTGTATACTGATACATGCAAAGCTACTACAAACATAAAAACACATATACGTGTATATTGCTTTCGATATAAAATGATCTTTTAGTGTTCTTATGCTTTCTTGATATGTGCCACGGCGTGAGAATCATGTGAAAGATTTAAAATACAGTCAAAGAAATAAATATTTTTCAACTTTGTTGGGAGCTTTATCATTTCTCGAAAACACATTTTTTTGCAAGATTTCACGTCAACTGCTCAATTTATGTATAAATGTTTGTATACATACATTTTCTCCTTGACTTGTAAGTTCCTCTTATATAATTTTCGATTTTGTTTCAGTTTGATAGCCTAACCATTTCGTCACAAAATTAACATTCTTCTAATTGTACAATAATCACATCTTTGTTGGTGTCACTGCGTTGTTAATGTCGCAAACTGTTGTCAAGAAGAGTTCATATTAGAAAAATCAGTCTGTTACGTAAGGAAGGACTTTTAATTTCATGACAGAATTGTTATTGTTGATCAAATTGAAACAACATTGAAATTTTAGTTATTAGTTTGGAGCAAAAATAGTTGAGTGACTAAACTGAAATTCCTCTAAAAGTTAGGTGACCCCTGGTGTTGTTTACCCTATATGAGACATGCCCAAATATATATTTTTTACCTTTGTTGGGGAGCTTTCATCATTCCTTGGAAATACAGTGTTTGCAAGATTTCATGTCAACTGCTCAATTTATTCATATATGTTTATATATGTATATACTATATAGTAAATATTTCTCTACTGTATTATGGGACTATACACATGTTGAATTTTTACATCTTGTAGTGCTAGTGTTTCGGATTTGATGACTATTTGTATTGGTTTTGGATTTTAGGAAATCAAAGTTGTATAGATTTGACAAGGAAGGAAACCAATGGAAGGAGAGGGGAGTTGGAACATTAAAGCTACTTAAGCACAAGGAGAGTGGCAAATTTAGGCTTGTTATGAGGCAAAACAAGACCCTCAAGATCTGTGCCAACCATCTAGGTAACCATATGATGAATAAATTTATACTTGTATTTGTGTATCAAATGATGGTTTCATTGGATTAATACTTTTTATGAAGTGGGATTCAGATTTTTGGTGATCTATTCCGTCATCTTGCTTTGCTGCAACGATTTGTGAATTTTCTAATACCAAGTGATGTATTGGATTTGTTTGATGAAATAACGGGGTTCGCTTATAATTACAGTTTTACCTACTATGACGGTGCAAGTGCATCATGGTAATGACAAGTCGTGTGTGTGGCACGCTGCAGACTATGCAGATGGGGAGTTGAAGGATGAGACTTTCTGCATTCGGTTTGCGTCTGTGGAGAGTATGTTCAATCCAATCACATATTCTACATTCTAGAATCTAGATTTATCTAACTGTAAAAGGAAATTAATACTCTAGCAAATACTTGATGGTTTTTCATGTTCAGATAAATACAAAGCTAGAGGGAATTGTCTTGGCGGTGGTCTATTTTGTTTCTGAAAGCATGTAAATGGTCCTTTGATTTGTTGTTTACAACTTCATGTTAGTCATTGGAGGATCCCGTCTAGGTAGAAGTGCGTGGTCTGTTTTCAGTTTATTTAAAGCAATAACTAACACTACTGGATCCTGTGTCTAATAGTTGAATGTTGGAAGTATTATACAACAACAAAAGTAAAATCTACAACATGGATTCTCTTTTTATCAGAATTTGTTTTCATCAAAGAACAGAAGGTATTTGGTACTTTAATGTATTGACGGCCAAGTTTAATTATAAAACGATAAAGTCTTTGCTCAGTTGGGTTTGGTGTCTTTCGTGAGGAGGTTAAAATTTTAGATCAAAAGCAATTTGTCATTTTTTGTACGGATATACTGTTGGTGACTGCTTTTGTTTTTGAAGCCAGACAGGAAATTAATAAACTCTAATTAGTTGCTTTTTGTTCTTGTGAACAATCAAGTGAAATAGTAAGAAAAGGATGAGAACAAGAAAGAAGGCCGAAGCTTCCAAATTCATCATGGCATAAAATTAAAAGAACTTTATTCTGGTGAATATATGTTTTATATTGAGTTTTGAACTGTTGATGCCTTGATGGTCATCCCCCCTTTGCTAAAATCATGACCTTCTGTTCTCTCTGAAACAGAAAAGGAGGAGTATAGTTGAAACATTTGTGGTTCTTTTGTTAATCTCAGTTCAGCAACATTTTAGATGGATCAAGTGGATATTTCTTGCAATCTTTGATATATTGATGCATGTTCTTATGGAGACTAATCGGATGATAATTTTTGGAAGCTATCTCAGTGCCAGTCTCTTTTCAATTCGTTGAATTTCATATTTAGTAAAAAAAGGTTTTCCTAACATTTATCACAAACTGCTGCGAAGTTGTGAAGTTCTTGTGCTTTTGGATTTGCTTGATGGATTTTACTTTTTCTTCCAGAAGAAATGGGTTTTACCCATCCAAAATACCTGAGATTTCTTTTGGATGACTATGTATCAGCTGACATGCATATACATGTATACATTTCTATTTATCTCAGTTTTTCTTTTAATGTTGCTAGTATGCAAAATATTTGACGTGGTTCAAAAGGGATATTTAGGGCTTGATCTTGTTGTTTAGTCTACAAAAAGTTACATTTAATGAATGGCTTTCCATCTTTGTGTTCTCAGTTCACTAAAATATCATGTAAAATGATTGCCATCAGTTGTACTTGTAGAGTGGACATTTCATCAATATTCATTTTCGGAGAATATTGTTCTTCCCAATAGATATTATGTGTCGTTTTAGAGTTCATATGTCAATTGATGTCCTTTTTATTGTTATCTTTGCCATTCCAGATTGCAAAATCTACAAAGAAAAGATTGAAGAAATCACAAAATCTCTGGCAAAAGACTCTGGAGATAGTGATGAAGCCACTGCCGCTGCTAACCTTCTTGAAAACTTGAGTGTTGAAAGCAAAGATCAAGATGAGAAACCAGATTTCAAAGAGGCACCTGTGTCCGCAGAGGGAAAAAAGGACGAAAACAAGCAGCAGGAAAAATCGGGAGAAGAGAAGTAATGTGTTCTGTGTTCTTGTCTGATGTCTGAGTTTTGTTGACGAGAATTGACAGAATGGATTCATTCAGGTGAATGACATGGTTATGATCATTGAGCAGATATTATAAATATGATAATACCGTGTCTCGAGATTTGCATTTGTTTGTTGGTTTTCAAGATGGTTTGGTTTCGAGTGATATGCTTGAAGTTTGGAGAGTAAGCATCATTACATGATGTTTCGTATACTGGTCTATTGTATTGTGAATCCATCTACAGGGTGCATTACCCTTGGCACATATTGATATTTGATGGCTATAAGAAGTTTTTTGCTGAATAAGCACACGTTGATTAGTAGCACGGTGTATCTGATAGCATTTTTATTTTACATGCTCGACGTAGTGGCGTAATATCTACTCAATGATATTTGAATATGGCAATGAAAGTGAATCGCTCACTTTGCCGGGGGGAAGTCAAGTAAAAGTTAGTAATTGAGATCTATGAAAGGCTATAAATTTTTAGTTATTTGTATTGTATCCGAACTAAATCTGGTGTGTTTCAACTTTGTCTCGTTACAGAATTGGCAATGAGCTTGACTGTTACGTCACTTTACAAAAAAATTGTGCAAAAAGGATGATAAGACGGGTAAGCAGGATAAAAACAGCCCACTTGCTGATTTGTCAGTTTAATGGTCCCAGTGGGATGATAAGACTGCCAAAAGACATATATATGCTTGTTCAGTACAACTTTTTTCCAAAAAAAAAATCTATTTTTTGTCAGACTTATGTTGATTATTCAAATTTTTTACACAATTACAAAGTTTGAACAGTCAAAAAAGGTAGGCAAAATTCATCCTCAAAAATCAACTTGTAACGGTAAAATGCTCCAGTTGTTACAAGTCCACAGATTAAGCTTTAATTTAGATAAGAGAGAGACAAATTAGAGTCCTTACAATCTAGGGTGCCTGCTTTAGTACAAATTGTTGGATAGAACACACCCTTATAGGACGTGGAAATATAGTACAACAATGGGAGCCGATACACTTAGACCAACATTTGGCTGGATAGGGGACACTAGTATAATCTATGATTATTAAAGATTTTATAACTCCTAGACTCCATTTCTGCGTGTCTCAATTCTGTCACTCCATTCCACAAAATAACAAATAAACATAGAGTTGGTAAGCAAGTTCTAAATGAATATCATAGGATAGATTACTTCAGTTTGCAGTGCAGAGAGAAAAACTGTGACAAAAACTTGAGAAAGATTAATCTAAATCAAGTCTCAATTTACATAAAAAAGTTCAATTCCCAGCTTACAGCAAAAGGGAATATTAAACAGTAAAGAGTTTCGGAATAATTAGCCATCCATCAACTGCCACGAGAGAAACAACCTGGGCAGCAAGTACAAGACGTACCACACAACCTATTCTAGATTTCTATTACACACTTTTCTACTATTGTAACCTTTAGACCCTACAAATCAACGCCCTTAACACCTTCCATTGTTTCTCAAGCTCAAGCACTACTATACACTTGAATGATGGTTCTGCATAATATGAGGCAGCCATCTAAAGGAGACGCCGAATAGGGGTGAGCAACCTACACAAATATACAGGCATATGCCACATCCCCACAACAAGGTATCCTGTTTACTAATGCATTGATATTACTATTATTGTTATGGCAACATTGCATCCTCTGTTGCTGCAATCATTTGTACATCTGTTTCCTCCGGTGTTCCTTTCCTTGTTTGACTCCCCTTGGAATCACCTAACCAATGGGTTATATTAGATCAAAAAACACTAAGGGTGTGTTTGATTGGTTTCTATGGAAAATGGTGGAAAATGAAAACATTTTCGGTGTAAGGTGGAAAAAAAAAATCCACCAAATAGGTGAGAAAATATTTTCTAAGAAAATGGCTAAAAGTGTGCTTTAGGTGATTGTACCTTGAAAATCATTTTCATTTTCCAAGTGCAATCAAACAACAAAAGGTGGAAAAGATTTTTCATGGATGTGACAACATTTTCCATGGATGTGACATTTGCCATGAAAAATGTGCCAATCAAACACAGCCTAAAGAATTTAGTGTGTTCTCTTTGGTGTTTTCAACCCATTTTTCATTTTGTGTTTTTGAAAATATTGAAAACACGTTTTCTTTGCCATTTTTGAAATGCATTTTCCAAAACACTCAAAAAAATTTCAAAGGAAATGGAAAATGATGTTTTCATCGTTTTCGCGTTTTGTGTACAAAATATGGTTGTTTTCCAAAACGGTTGAAAACGCAGCATTTTGTTAAGAAGGTCCGGTTTCAAGTCCAACATCCGACATTTTTTTTATTTTATTTTACGCTGGGCAAAACAATGATAATTTAATCTTTTCTGCGTTTTTTTTTACAAAACGCGGCTCCTTGCCAAAACGGTCAGCATGCGATAATTCCAAGTTGGAGATCGGGGGTTCGAGTCCCCAACATGCGCGGCTCCTTTTTAATTGTTTTGAATTAATATAATTGTTTTAAATTGTTTTTAATTCCAAATAATTCCAAATATAATTGTTTTTAATTCCAAACATAATTGTTTTTAATTAATAATTATTTGTAATTCCTTCCAAGTTTTAAATTTTTTTAAATATTTTTAAATTGTTTTTATTGTTTTTTAATATTTTTAATTGAACTTATATATTTTTAATTCCAACAATAATTGTTTTTAAACGTTTTTAATTGTTTTTAATTCCAAATAATTGTTTTTAATTGTTTTTAATTAATAATTATTTTTAATTCCAAATAATTCCAAGTTTTTTATTCATTTTAATTCCAACAATAATTATTTGTAATTAATAATTGTTTTTAATTCCAAGTAAGTCCAAATTTCTAAAAAAATTTAAGGAAACGTGTTTTCGAGTTTTCTGTTTTCACAAACAATTTTCAAAACACAAAAAAGAACGTATTTCCAAAAATCTCAAAACATAAAACACAAAATGAATTCAAAACTCAAAACACAAAACAGAAACGCAAAGAAAACACCACCTAATGTTCCGGAAATACGTGTCTTACCAAATATGGAATCAATTGATGGCCGACTTGGTGATGCACTTCTGTTATCTGTAGTTAAATGATTGAAGCAATTCAGAATTATCAGCATACTGTGGAAAAGCACGAGTTTTAAGTGAACAATGCATACTGTTTTAGGTTAATGCAGATACAAAAACCTCATTAAAAATCCTTTTCACTAATCAGATTAGGATGTTTCGAAAATTTTGTATAGTGAGGCAGGTTTTAGTTTTCTTCTCTAGATTCATCAAATTAGAATGTCAAAAAGGTGAATCGTGACAAACAAATATCGAATCACACAGTTTCAGTCAAAGCATAGTTCTACATAGCTTTTCATTAAAGTCGGGAGACCATTGCAGAACATCATCCATTACTAGGATTATTCGACTTATGCATAGAGGTTCATGGAGGATACTCAATCACCCTCAGATCAAAGGTTTAGAGAAGTTGCACTGTAATGTAGATTACGGAATATTGGACTTCATGGAGTAGAGAGTGCCATGAGTCAAACATTGCTTACTTTGATGAAACTCAACAAAGATCAAAGACACGATAATTTAAGTATCTTTGACAATCCTATTTAAGTTCAGAAGAGAAACAAATGATGTCTTAACAGGAGAATGGCGCTCTTATATGATTTCGAATAGGTTCTAGGTCTGCTATAAACTATCATGTCTCCATCACAAGACAACGTTAGACAACAACTGTCACAGAAAATGCACTTAAAATCAAGCAAGGATGCATGTATATATGGAGGAGAGAGTTCGAGTAGGTAAATTAGTGGATAGTTGAGAAAACAAATAATCCTCACCCGATGAGTTACGCAGTGCCTTGACAGCATCAAAGTTCTTGTATGTATAGCCCACAAAATTTAAATCCTTGGGATTTAGGTGTATCTGTGTAGGGTACCATGACTGTCAATGTTAGATGCCTCAATCACCATCACGACACAAGAAGAACTAAACCACTAAAGTAATTGAAGAACAAGAAGCCTAACAATGACAATCAATTTATTGACACCACAGAAGCACACTTAGACTAGATCATTTTGTATTTAGGAAAGTTGAAAGATTTTTTGAAATTCCAATTTTTTGCTATCTCAACACATATTTTCTTAATCACAATATTTCGGTCCATAGAAATTTTGGAATTATGTTGAAAACCAAGGATATTTCGATCTCATTTGTACACATTAAAAGAGTGAGTTAGACCAAAATTAACGGCCTGTTGTGGTAACGAAGGATCTAGTTGCAAGTGATCTTCTAGCGGATGTAGCAATGAATTGAAGAGAATAAACTAAAAGGATTCATACATCCGATCCCAAATTTATTAGATACAAGGCTTAGTTAGCATGTGAAGTAATGAGTCTCTGAATATCTTGAAACCCCAAATTAGTTAAACTAGCAAATCAAAGCGTGTGTGTGTGTGTGTGTTTAGTTTCCAATAAGTAAATGTGCTCATCTTATGCTCAAAAGGATTTGTGAACTTTCTGCTTATATCATTCAAGTATTTTGTTTAGGAAAGCAAAACAACATCAGTTATCTATATAGAATACTGCATCTATGATAGACTGACAAGTAAATGGATATTCAGAGTGACAAACCTTTCGTGAGGGTCCTGAGCCAGATCTCGCTGGTGTTGGAGGATTCATCTATTGACAAATCAAAAAAATATTTGAATAAATGAGGTTATCGAAAAAGCAACACATTTAAGAAGGCCAACGTATTCAAAAGCTTTCAGAAAACTAAACTGCAAATGCTACATTATGAGAGAATTAAATCCACTATTATAATGCAGACTCAAAGACTAGCTTGTGATCTAAAGCTGTCCATTGAGAAGTCTAGGCATTCTGTTAGGTAAATCTTGACAAAAGACCAAAAGAAGGCCCACGCAGCTAAAACTAGCATGTAAAATTCATTAGAAAAACAAGAATTTAACCTTTAATCAAAGGGCCATTGTTTCTAGAATGTTGTTATATTTCAATATGAGACATCACACCAGTATACTGCGATAGAAAATAGTTCTTGAAAAAATAATGGTCAATTATTTGAGGAATAAGAACATGTCATATTGGTCTAAAGCTGAATATGTATTCACGAAGATCGATAACATATATGATTATCTGTACTTGGGTTAAAATATTATTGTTACTTAAAGCAAAAGTAGAACATGGCTTGAAATAACAAAGAAGTGATGAGCTGTGCATACTTCATCAAACTTCATAAAATTTTGGGTGTCCAGCTCCCCATTAACCTCCGGTTTAAATGCTGCTTCCATTTCATATAGCTTATCCCATACTATATCCTTGAACCAAGGATGAGCCTGACACATATTCACTTGTAATGAAAATGAGTTTGAATCTTACATACATATATATGTATTTATAGAGAGAGAGAGAGAGAAACTAAATGATGCCTAATTCATGCAAATTTGTACCTTGATTTGGCCTGCTCCTCCAGTACCAAGCCTATGTTCAACATCACATAATAGCCTACAGATAAGATCTTTCGCTTCAGGACTCAAATTAGCATCTTCAGGAAACTTCAAGTGATTTCTCCAATGAACAATCTGGCAGTCAGTATAAACCTTGGATCAGAATATAATTTTCAACAGTAACCAGTCATTGGTTCAGGTAGTTGGTCCCTGCCTTCTTTTAATGTTAGTTTTTTTCCCCAACGCGTACTGGCAGTTTATGTATGATGGACCAATAGAAAGGCAACAGTTTCCAAGGAAACGGCAGTCATATGCCTGAAATCGTAAATGTTATGCACTCGCAGTTACTCAAGTATGGATTTGACAGACTATTGTGGGAATACACTTATGTCATATGACTAATCTACATCTCTTCAGCCAACAGCAGGCATGACACAGGAATTATTGTTATTAGGTTTACTTGATCTTACTCACACTTTATTGTGACAGGTACAGCAAATCCTCAACCAGGACTGGACATGTAAACAGGGAGAAGGTAGAGTCTGAAGCATCTGCTCTAAAGTCATTTAGCAAGGCAATACACCGCATAATATAAGAGACGAGTGCATACTTCTTCCACCAGACATAAAGGAGAGAGTGCATAATTTATTTTCTTTTGGTTCAAATTCCCGGCTAAGAACCTAAGTGTTTTTACTCAGAGGTGTAAGTTATATCTCTGTTAACTTTAAACCAAACTAGCGATAATTTGACAGTTCTTAGCGCACTTAAATAGCAGTAACATAAGTTGAACATACCCATAGACAAAGCTAACTAGAAAGAACACAATATAGAAGTAGACATTATGGAGAAACAAACTCAAAGCATATCAGATGCCAACTTATATTACCTTTCTGCAAGTGGTCATTGGATCATCGGAATAAAATGGGGGGTAGCCAATAAGCATTTCATACATAATCGCACCCAGCGACCACCTGCAGCATATTTAGATGATAAGAAGACAAGCTGCCTAGATTCAAAAGGTACAGGCAGAACAGTACTTAAACGTGCATATCAATATTAGTTATCTGTGCTATCACAAGAATGACAAGGAAAATGGAAACAATTAAAAGGAAAAGGAAAAGACAAAAGAACTGACTCACCAGTCACACTCCATGCCATATCCCTTCTTCAATAGAACTTCAGGTGCAATATAGTCTGGCGTACCAACAGTTGAAAATGCCTTTTGAAAGATAACAAACATAAAGAAAGAAGTTACAAAAGCAATCAAAGAATACATATATTACAAAGTACCATTCCTCAAACTTATCAATGGCAGATGTATGCCAGTGGTCAATATTTAAAGAATATGGAGATGGATAAGTAGCACTGGAAATTTATAGGAACAAAATGTAAGTCCCAAAAGTATGACTTTAAGAGATTTTCAGGATATGCCACCAACAAACACGGTGCAGTAGTCATCAGTTCACCGAAAAGTCTTCAAAGTCAATATGATTGTTGCCGAGCTTTTCTTCATACAGATGTTATTTATGTGACTTTTGATCAATAAATAATAGGGGGAGGCCCCATTTTCAGTATTTTCCGTTGGAATAAAAGAATTTTCTCGGCAATCATAATAATTCACGCGAAGATATGATCTCACAGAAATCAGGAGTAGTTTTTCTTCCCGTAACCACATAAATCATCTCAAATTAGTGAAAAACTATTTAATTGTAATACAGGTTTATATCAGATGCATGACTTGGCTGAGAATTTAAATTTAAAAGAGATTAACTTCAGGTTAAGAAGAAGATGTTGGTTGAACTAGCATTATTTTGGAAAAGACTTAATAGAGCATATATGCGTTCATAATTTCAGAATGGTGCTCAATGTCAAGAACAATAAGACAAAAAGACTCAAATATCATGTAAATGTATGAACACTCATCTCGTTAAGCAATAAGATACCAATTTCCCTATAGTTATTTTTCCCCTTATCTTTTGGGCATTAATCACACATAAGTATAGTCATCACTCAGTCCTGCAGGATATGGGGAAAAAAAATACTTCAAGCTTGTTTTTTTATTACTCACCAACTTCCTTCTATTCATCTGCCAATGCTGAAGCTGTTCTTGCGGGCTTCTCCAGCGACTACCATTGGCAGCATCAGGGAAGCGGCCATCAATGTCCATCGGTTCCCTTGTATTCTCATCATCCAAGGCCTCGTTTTCATTTACTGTAGATAAAGTTCTACAATCAAGAGGCTTGCAAAGACCAAAATCTGAAAGCTTCATGTGACCATTTATGTCGAGAAGAAGGTTGTCTGGTTTGATATCCCTGAGAACAAAGAAGGAAAAAAAGGACATAACAAGAACACATTATTGTTCACAACATTGAACAATACCTAATTCACAAGTGAAATCGGTATTATATACACTGATTTCTTAAAATACCCACCTGTGAATATAATGATGTTTATGAATGGACTCGATGGCCAGGATACTTTGAGCAATGTAAAATTTAGCAACACTTTCAGACAGTGTGTCTTCTCTCATCAACAGGGTCATCACATCACCACCAGGGAGATATTCCATAATAAGATATAAATATTCAGTATCTTGAAAAGAGTAGTACAGTTTTACAATGCAGTGGCTAGCCACTTCTGCAAGTAAGTTCCTCTCTGCTCTAACATGTTCCACCTGTGGACCAAAGCACCACTTTCTGAGACAGAGGAAACCACACAAGCCCACTCATGTCATAACAAGATTCTATGCAATAAATGGATACCTAAAACTTTTTACAGGTGAACCAGCTCAATTCCCCACCACTCATCATGAATGATTGTACAAGAAATGGATGCTTGGGGTGTCATCTTTCTTCTGAGGTATTGTTGGAGTTTGCATTCCGAATATACGCACTTATTGTTGGCATAAATTTAGAAAGTAGGTATAATTTATTGTTGTATTTGAATTAGGAAACATTCCCCTTTTTCATTTTGGTAAGTTTTCATCCTTCTTAGGGATTTTTGCACGTAAATAGAACTAGTATCACTGAACAATTCATACTTTAATTATGATATTCAGTCATGTCAAAAAATTCAACCCAAAATTTCAAGTTCTTTTCTCCTCTCTTCCTTTTTTTTCCCTTTTTCTACAACAGGTATCATGGACGACCATGAATGCGTTGAGGATCTTTTGCAGAATTGGAGATGAAGCTCCGGAATGAGAAGCGAGAAGGTAAACTTACAGGGTTGCTCCTTTGAGTCTTTATGGAGCACTTTATAGGAAATAGGAAAGGATACTTAGAAGGCATGAAGAGAGTAAGATATGGAGTTGACAAGAGATAATAGGACTTGCCATTTGATTTTCTAGAAAAACAATACTTATCCCCTGAAATTAGCTTCATTGACGCTATAAGAAGCCTCAGCAAACAGCCGTGTGCCATTCATGAAGAAGCTTTCAGCTTCACCTTATCTTTAATACCAGTAGTTTTTGCAGTTATACAGTTCTTTCTGTGTACTCTTTGTGCAAAACTATGGCTTCTGTCTAGTGCTGTTTAATATTACCCTACTGATAGAAAGGTTAGTCTTCTTATCATTCGCCTTCAAAAGGTATCCTTTCGTCATATTTACAATTGCAAGCCCATCTAATATACTTTCAAGGTCAATACCACAATAAAAGAAGTTAAGAACAAACAGTGCCCATGGTCATTTCATCTCAGGCGGCCATCATTCAATTGTTACCCACCCACAAAAAAAAAAAAAAAAAAAAAGATCACCCATCTGTCCTCTAGAAAGCATTGGATTGAATTGAATGATGGTTGGAAAACAGTTTTGCACCTATGCATGATATGAAAGGGTAATATTTGTCACTGACCTGTCCTCTTGAAAGCATTTCAGATTTCTTCAATTTCTTCATGGCATAGATATTCCCTGATTTTCTCTCTCGACATAATCGGACCTGGAATGTTGAAATTAATTAGCAGGCATACATTAAAAAAAACAGAAAGTACCTGACGAAGTAAAAGGTCAATTGATGGCAAGAATTTTTTTCTTTTGGACAAACATTTGCCCGAAAATTCAATAATAAGATAAGATAACAAGGGCGGTAGATTAGATCATCATTCTTAGCTCTGTGATTCACAAATGTAATATCACAACTCAAAGATTACATGAACAAGAATATTTGCATAGTTTCAAGAATGTCAAGACTTTTAAAGATAGAGATTCAAGAAAAGAGATGTGCATGCAAATCACCAACCTCACCAAAGGCTCCTCTCCCAATAATGGTTAAAAGCTCAAAATCATCTACACATATCTTGTTCCTCCTTAGTCGCATAAACTCTGTCTCTTTTCGCTCTAAATCCTTGATTAGATAGATCTGTTCCTCTTTGGGCACATCTGAAGATGCTAATTTTCGTTCTAGAATGCATCGCCTGGAGTGAAAAGCATAGTATAAAAATGTCAAGATAAAACTGCAAAACAGATCGACGTGCCAAGGTGGGCCAAAAAAATTTGATATTTCAACCAAAAATTCAAGAAATCCTCTGTATATTTCTTTCCTTTATGATAAGACTTGTGACTACCACGCTGAAAGGGACAACTGATCAATGCTTTTCAAAATGATAAAAGCAAAGCATGTTATAAGAATCATCCAATCTGACATCATGATTTATTATATCACTTATATGTTTCATAAAACAAAGTTAGATGACTTTAATATATAACATTATGAATCTCCTAAATATTGAACATTTTGGTAAGAAACAAAACATATTTTCCGGAAGCAACATCATTTGTGTGGATGAGTTACTACAACATATTACATGTGTTGACCACACAGTTTAGTATGAATTGCATGAACCAATGTCTAATGTAGCCAACATCATCATCTTTGCCCACTGGAATTACACGCCACTAACTTGTTTTCTTCCCAATAATGAAATGCCACTGGTTTATAGTTTGTCTCTTTCAAGTATTGATTTAGTTTGAGTTCACTAGATATCAATAAACGGTTCAGTCGATGCCCGAACACAGATTAGCATATGTGGTCAATCCAGTAGAGAAGAATAAAAGTAGCTCCCCTTCCATGTTATTGGCCATTTTACAAATCATGTAACATGCACGCCTTCGTTGGATTGAATGGAGTGGCCAGAAAAAAATTCACATAGCTAATCACAAGTTTAGTAGGAATAAGGCTTGGCTTATTGTTATTTGTTAACGTATGCCTTCGGTTTTGGGATGTCAAAGCACAATAACCTGTGATCTGAGCAGTGAGCTTTTAGAGCATGTTTAAGCTTAAAAAGAAAAGTAAAATTTACTTCTAAGTAACTCTGCGTTTCTAAACATTTGTGGAAAAACTTTCTCATAAAAGCTAATTATTTTGAAAGCAACTCTTACCTTCCCATCAAAATAATTAACTTACTTATTTCAAATTACATATTTAATATTTGAAAACTTACTTATTGACGTAATAGTTAAACCTTTTACTCTTATAACCAAACATGCTCTTAATGACATATATTCACGATTTTCACAACCTTCATTGAAGCTTTTCTAGTCCTCATGCTTATTCAAGTTAAATTTATATAGTTTCTACTGAATTTGAGGAACTAGCAATTGTTCCTTCTAACGATATCTCACTCGTTGTTAACGTCAGACCTGAATATCCTCATAAGTAATGACAACCTAAGGAGCACGGACACGCCACCGCCACCGACATGTCGGTGTTGGACACATATCGGACACTTCGTCGGATATTTGTTTAAGGTTTAGAAAAAATAGGTCAATCTTTATGGACCGGTCAAGGTTTTAAATGGGCTAATTATGTGTTTGTTAATGTTAAAATAGGTAAATCATGTTTTAGTATTGTTTTTTATGCAATAAGTATTAAAAATTTTATTTTCTTTATAAATGAAGTTAAAAAAATTTAATCGACGTATCTGTTGGTACTATTTCTAAAATCGCATGTCGACGTATTCGCTACATGTTGTGTCGGTCACGCGATATCCGTATCGGTGCATCATAGATGACAACATGTGCATTTATTATCAAACACTAGGAAGCTCTTCATTGGTTTTGTACAATCATCCAACTCCAAACATTACCGTCGGCTTTGGAACTTTCACCACACAAAGTAACAACCAACACTAAATGCCCAACTTAAATATCACCAACTAAAAAATAAACATCTTCAACAAACTACTCCAATCAAGATTTTCAACGTGTTTACTTCGGATACATTGAACAAAAAGTTCAGAATTACATACCAAAAGAAAAAGAACCGATTGTCATCACTAATGCAATCACTAATGCAGGAAGATGGAGAAATAATGAAAATTCTGGTCAGAATCTACTCTTCCTCAGTGATGCAGAATTACGTGAAACCATTGTGAAAATTTGCAATAGAAATTACCCCATGCTGATCTCATCTTGCAAGACCTCCATAATCAAACTTAACACCATTGCTCCATCAGATCCCCCAAAACTCTCCTTCGCACTCATCTATCCTATCGCGCTCCTTTCACAACATAAATCTAATAACTTCAACTCATAAAATCATCTTCAAATAAGTTGCCACAACGGATTCTTTTATCATAAAACCCAACTTCTTAAATTCAGTCATTAATGAGTTCCTAACTACCTAATTAACCACTAGACTTTCTGCAACACAAATTTGACTAATTAAGAAAGAAATTCTTCCATCCTAATATAAATTTATGAATTCAACAAAATTTTCACCTGCATCACTAACTCAATCACATGCAACCCAAATTAATCATTTACAATTTACTGAATGCAGAAAAAATAAAAATAAAAAAGTTCAAGAACCTCTACCAGAAAATAAAAAAATTACAAAACTCAAAGCAAGTGCTGGATCTTCTATACCATTAATTTAAATCACGAATCGAACTAATTCATTTACAGCTCTACTACCTCCCTACATTTCTAACTCATTTTATTTCATTTATGTAAACATGTTCGTGTGTGTTTCTAATTTTTCTATAATTACACTTGTACCTTTCCTTGCGCTCTTGGATGCTTTTCATCTGATTCTTGTAGTGATTTTCGATGAACTGTTTTGCAGCGGCGACTTTTTCCATTGTCAAGCTCGACCCCATCACTTCTTCACCGTTATTCATCACTTCCTCTTCCATTTCCTCTCTCTAGATTTCCGCTGAAATTTCGTTCTCTCTCTAAATATACGTAGGTGTGTGTATATATATCAGTGTGCGCGAGTGATACACAGTCATAGGCCACAGGGTGAAAAACACTGGAGGTCTCCTAACTTTGAGCGCAATTTCATTTTAGTCACAACTTTTTATTTCCAAATTCATTGTTGAAATTTTTTACTTTGTCTCGTTTTGTCATTAACTACATTTTTCGTCATAAAATTTAATGTCTTTCCCTACATGAAATAAATGTTCTTATTTGGATTTCTCATAATGTTAGTTTGCTGAATTAGTTGGATAACAAAATAAATTTGTACTTTAACATAAAGTCGTGACATTAAAGCACAATCTTTAATTTAATTATACACTACATATTATACATTTGGATAATTAACATATCTTATTAACGTTCATATTTTTTATGAAAAAAATTCCTTCTACCATGTAAAAAATACATTAATTTTTTTGACCTAGTCGTTCTTGATGACCAAGTTGAAATAAAATTGAACTCCAATGATGAGTTTGTAGGGGGAAAATTTAGTGACTAAAATGAATTTTCTCTCGAAGTTAAATGACCTCTAATGTTTATTGAAATGACAAGGAAGAGGAAGGGGAAAACTAGAAACCCACTCTAGGCCACGTTCTTCTAGAGTACCTCTATTTGCGATTCTCGAACTACACTTCTTCAACTCTGTTGTACCTTTAGACTTTTGAGAACAATTTCTGTAAACAGAATGATTTGGAATGAAAGTACAAGTCATAAAAATGGACAGTAGGAAGATTAGTTGTAGCAGATTGAGCCCGCATGGAAAGGTTTGGATCTGCTGCAAATGACAGGTCCACACTAAACTGGCTCTACTTGACAGCTGGCATTTCGAAGGGACTGTTTGGAAAATGATTAATTTTAATGTTTTAATTTTTCTTCTTATTAAATAGGATAAAAATAAATTAAATCTACATTTTTTTTTCATTATTTAGTTTGGTATGGTTGAAGTTCAAAAAGTCTCAATTCCAAAAATATTAAGCCTGAGTGGTGCTAAAAGAGAATAATATATTATTTTTAGATTTTTACTTAGACATGTATCGCATACTTTCTAAATTATTTAATATCAATGTATAAAATAAACTTGATTGAGTTTAAGCGTTTCATAAATCATAACTGTTATCGTATAATTTTTTTCAACTATTTAGCAATCTTTTATAAATTAAAAGCTCGTTAAATGGGATTGAATTTAATTAAAGGTTTTCGTGATGTAATATTTTCTCTTATTCTTTAATTACATGATTCTTTATTATTTTGTCTCTATTTAGTTAAAGATTTTTTTTAAAAAAAAAAAGTGCTTAGCATTTTATAGTGAAAGCCTAAATGTCATTCCGAAAATAATTTAAACGACTCAAAGATATATATTCTAAAATTATATATATTTAGAAATGTATAATTGTATTAGTCTCACTATATAAATGCAACGACAAACAATGCTTACGAATGTGGGTTGATCATCATACACTAGTCGAGACATATTGTTGTCTTCGATAAAATCGTATGTAAAATTGAAATATTTATAATTTATCGTATTTTAAAATTTTAATTGAAAATCCAATTTAAATATATGTGTACCTTCCAACAAGGACTACTATAATTCTTTAGTTTATCTTTGTTACTTTTAAACATGACTAAATATGTACCAACTTACAAATTTTAATTAAAATTTGCAAACGTGACAAAAGTTTGAGTTATCAAGTTTGTATCTATCTTTTCTGTCAAAGTATGGAAGGCTAACTTAAACAATTATCTAACCAAAAGGCCAATTCACTTTGAGCACTTTTACAACTCATTATCATCCCATAATTTATCGACTATTGAAAAGATATTTTGCAAGAAGACAAATTATTTATTACTAAGAATTCAAAATAACAAAATACATGCACAATTTTTACTAATATAACTAGTAAAATTTATGTGCAAAGTACGTGTTATATTTTAATTAATTATTTAATAGTGTGGTCATTGTTAATGAGTTTCTTAATTATTTTCTCACTTATGAAGGACTGAGTAAAACATGGATTAAATTTATTGAGAAAAATACGTATTATTTAAAGGCGTGAGATATAGTTTCAATTGATTTTTAACGAGAACGTTCTTAATTTTTAGATGATGTAATGAACAGTGTATAGTTTACTAACAAAATTGATTAATACAAATTCTAGAACTGAATACTTCAATTATGATCTCACAAAATTATTCCGTTACTTTAAAGTTTAAACTTATTCTATACTTCTCATTATGACCCGACTTTGTAAATTTTTTCAATTTTTCAATTTAATTTTTTTCATTCTAATGTATCAAACATTCAAAAAAGTTTAAATCACACGAGTGTCGGGAGATATACATAAGATTTCTTGTGAACTCTCGGTAATAAGTAGTAAAAATGCTTATTATAGATTATCATAAGTTATTAATTAATGATTTTATTTTTTTGGTACATTGGATAGGGTTGTACTCATGGATATATTTTTTTTTCTTTACTTGTGTAATTCTCAACCTTGAGAGTAGTACTATCTTTCTTTCTTTTATTACATAGTGCAAGATTTTGAACTTGTGGGTAAATCTTTATTGGACTTAATTGTAATTTGATTCAGTAATCACCAGAAAAATTACTTAAAACTATGTATTTCTTGTAATCTTGATAATTGTGTTGCTAACTTAATATAAGTAATTAATTGAAGGAAAGTTGTTTCGATTGCAAATAATTTTGAATTTCAAAGTGGGTAGCTTGATATATGTTAGCATGGCTCGACCCTAAAGCCTAATATATATATATATGTGTGTAGAGTGAATTTTGTTTCAATGATTTAAGTTATTAGGCATTTGGATAACTTCTATTTGGAGAAAAACAAAAACAATATTTGATTGATTGTCCAAAATAATCTACATATCTGTAAATTTTTTAGGCAATTTTTCGAAAGACATGACTAAAATCGGAAGGAAGATAAACAAGACAATCAAATGAAGAAAAGAAAAATGGCGAAATGTTGGGAAAATTTTGGGGTTGAAAAATATCTACAATTGTAAAAAAAATTGGAAAAAATGAAAATGAAAGAAAAGGATATGGAAACATATAAAAGTAAAAAAAAAAAAAAAAAAAAGAATAGTAATTGGATACGCATTCTTATGAATAGTGCCACACTAAATTTCTTCTTTTAATAAATAGAGATAAATAATAAATAAAATATATAATATAGGGATATATAGGGATATAAAGTCTTTCATTTCTTATAGTGTCATTAGGGTCGGGAAAAAAAAATAAAAATGGAACTAAACAGTGCATGGCACGAACTCCTATGAACAGTAACATTACAAAGTCACTCTTTTAAATAGTTAAGGATTTATAACTTATATAAAATTGTGTTAAATTTTAAAAAAAAACTTGGATTGAATTTAAACGGATAGATTTAAATTAATATATAACATGTGCAATTGTGCTTCCTTGCTTTACCACATAAGGCTTACTTAATTTATTGTAGCGACAATGGAGTTGGTTTTAAAATTAAAATTCTTCTCTTAATCAATTATATTATCTAAATACATATAACTCAATGCAAAAATGCCCACCTCTTGCCATTTCCACCTTTCCCAACCCCTTAGCTTGCACCTTTATCGTCAGAACTTTGTTCTATCCCCACATCGCCTCCAGTATAGTAGACCTTTTCAGGGTGGGGAATGGGGTAGACTGCTAGGAGGTATGTTGGGGTTGGACTAGTCGTTGTGCAATCAACAAACGACTTTTGAGAGTATAAAAAAAAGTATCATATTAGTTTTAGATCTTTGAGGATTATATATAAATATGAATAATTTTTAAATAGATGGGCATATAAAATAGTGAGAGAAACTTTTTAAACTTAAACACAAACTCTCATTTCAATTTTTTCATGCAAACACGACAAAATTATCGAGTTCTAAAATAATAGCAATATCAAACACGAACAAATAATCAACGAGTTAATTGTTCTAAAATCACTAAACTTTGTTACGTGTCACGGATATCTCACTTAACTTTAAAATATTACTAAAACCTCACTCTACCATATGAAAATGCTATCCATATATCAATCCTTACGGTTCCGTTTGCTAGATTTGAGGGATATGCCAACGTGACAGACATTTTTCACGCATGGCACACACAGTCGTCCAAACCTACCAACCAGCTAAAATTGTTCCTATTGTCATTGAATCGCGCTTCTATGTTATTGATTTTTTTACGCCAAAAACACTTTCTTCAAAATCACGAAATCGGCCCAATTCTATTCACAATCCCACATATGCTTTGAACCCTAACCCCTTACTTTAACCCCAACCTTCTTTCCTCGAACATATTTCATGACTAGGATGGAAAACTCTTACAATTCTTTGTAGATAATGGACGCCCCTATGTGTGATTGTGGTAAACTTATAATTTTGAAGACCTCTTGAATGGAGGTTAATCCCAGACGCTAGTTTCAAGGTTGCAAGTTCTATGGAATGCCAGATGCCTGTGATTTTTTTTCGTGAGTTGTTCTTCCACCGCATCATAGACACAAGTCAGCCCATCAACAAATTGCTGTGAAATAAGCCCGTGGCTGAGAATGAAAAGAGGAAAATCACTTGAGCCTAAGAATTTATCAAATTAGTTTTTGGTTGCTCTTTAGCTTTATTGTTCTTCATCTTGTCTTCTAAAGTCGCATTGTAGTGAATTGTGTAATGTTAGATGTAGTTTGATGGAAATCATTTTTTGTAATGCAATCCATCTTATGTTATATTAAATAGAAATTAGTAGTTTTCTTTCTTTTGATTAGTGTTGTTGCAGTAGATTGTGCAATGTTGGATTTAGTCTGATGGTAAGCACATTATCATAATATTTTTCATGTCACTACAGTGTGTCAATTGTGTTTTGGTTAGATTCGAACAAGAAATTGTAGTGGAAATCTTGATGTAGTACTTCAATTATGAATCTTAATTAAGCAATGTATTGTTATTTAAATTGTTGTTAATGCTAAGAAATTGATGTATTACTACATATTGTGTGTTCATTTTAAGCTTCAAATATAGAGTGTAAGTTTAATAAAAAAGATAGATTATCATTATGAGTTTGTTGTTCATTTTTTGCTACTTTAAACTTTTGTTGGTTGTTGGTATGTAAGCTTTTGATGGTGTATTCTATAAAATTGGTTATGCAAACTTAGCATTCTACGTCATAGAAGGATATTTTTTTATGTCATATTCATCCTCTATGGGTTAACATGTACACTTAGCCATTCAATAAGTTGAAGTGTGATAAAAATGATATCTTCAAAGAAAAAAAACTAATGGATACAAGATTGTAGTTTCCATTTCTAAATAAGTAGAAAAACAAATACTAGTACATGATAAATTCAAGTGTGTATAATCTATTTTCCTTGTCCATACCTGTTATAAGTGGACTATCCAACACCCGAGGAAGAGTCCACAATCCATCCCCCTTCCAACACAAAGTGACCCCCTCTAGCCTCAATACCAGCTCGATCAATTTGCTAAATGCCAATCACGACTTCATGGAGGACAGAGGTTCATCAAATTCTATAGGGGTAAACTACATACAATAAATTCTATTTACTACTAACTGAAAGCCTAAAAACCGCATGCCGACTATTGGCAACTTCCTCAGAGCAATAGGTTTACCACCCATTCTACGATTATATATATATTATTTGGTTAATAACATAATCACACTCTCAAATCTCAATTCAAATTGATTTATTTATTTTCCTCTCTGTATCTTGTGCCATAATCAACTTAGGGCGTACAAGTTTCCGCTAACACAAAATGTAGAAAATAAAACATGATTAAAAAAAAAATATTGAGCAATATCATTATCATAGTGTCGTGAGTATAAATAGCAAGTGGATTCACTTATCTTCACACAATTTCTCTGCTTTAGTTTTTTCTTTTTATATCAAATAATTGAGTTGGTAGAAACAATTACCAATAGTTCCTCGTTCTTTAGCTTTCAATGATAAAAAAGAGTTAAATTCCTCATCAAATTCAAATGTTTCAGAGTAGATAATATGACAACAGTAGCAACAACTGCAACAATACTAAGTCACTAATTAACAAGTATCAACCAAATCAATAAAAGTAAATCTTAATATTAACAACATGTTCTTCCAAGTTATGTGAACAAAACAAGATATAGACAAACAATGAATATAGTGCTCAAATTTTTAGTTAACACAACAGGTACTTCGTTTATATAACCAACATTATACAAAGTGTTTGCTCTAAAAAAACATAGACCAAACTACACAATTTCATGTCTTCTCATCATCTCCCATTTCAGCAACATCTTCTAAGTGTTTCAGGTAGTGCTTCTTGGAACTCCAGATATGTTCTTTAGCCTCATTCTTTGTGCTCTAGTAGCCCTTTCACTTGCAGTTTCTTGGGCATCAAATTATTTTAACTCTTCCACCGTGGCTGATATGTTCACTTCTTCTTTTATAACATTAGCAGCCATAGAAATAGGCATAGAAGTTGAATGTCCAATACTCAAAGACATGTCTACACCTCGCATGGACACCCCAAAAGTATATATGAACTGGAAAGAAGATTGTGTTGTTTGGGCCTGACTAAAGGAACTTCTATTGCTTCTGTTTGGAATCATCTTGGCTTTGTAGTTTCCAAAAGAAGCTAGTCTACTTTAATTAAATCAAACAAAATATATACAAATGAATTATAATAATGTAAATCTTGGTTTTCGTATGCACAATGGCTCCAATTCAACATTAAACCATTCCTAAAACACGAGATGAGTCGGTCATATATATAGCATAAACCATTCCAATTCAACATTAAACCATTAAACCACACAAAAGTAGAGATGCATTGACATACAATTTTTATCCTATCAATAATAGAATTATGTGTAGGTTAGTTTTAAATTGGTTAATCATTTCATTTCTACTTAACTACATGATTGTTGCATCACCACTAAAGCTTCTTGATGTAGTTAAAAACCGTTTTAATTGAGACTCTCAAATGACAAAAAATTGCAAAGAGTAATACTTGTTTTTAAATTGAAACACTTACATTGTGAAGTGCATCCCCTCAAATGGTATTTGTTGTTATGATATTCCAACTCACACACAGAGTATGTCATTGTTACTTATAAATCTTCTTCAACATTTGGCTTTCTCTTAGTCTGTTTTCTTTTCCCTTTGTTGGACAACATATGATAGGAGTTTGATGGAAAATCCATCAACTTTAGGCCACAAACTTTTTTTTCATTGATTGGGTTTAGTATATTGTCATAGCAGCTCAAATAGGTCTCCACCTTGTAATAGTTATGAACACAGCACTCAACTTATTCCGTTCATCCAGTATGATAGCAACAACATGACAACAATGAATGCTAGTTAAATCCTATCTCCTACAAGTAAGAGCTTGTGAGTAAAAAACATATGTACCAGAAGGACAAGAAACTTGATATTGTGGTCTTCCAGACCAAGCCAGCTTATAGCCCTTCGTCATTGCAACATTCTTCTACAACATTCTTTTGATATTTGGACAAAAATGCCCAGTATACCTCCTTATCATATCCCTAATTGATTGAATTCTTTTCAAGAAATTCGTTTGCATAGAAGTCAGCACTGTTAGAATTAACTTTTCTCTATCATCCACTAGTGTCTTGTTGAAACACTTACACTAATTGTTCATTAAAAATGTCACTCTTTGATTTGACTAAAATGAGATTTACTCCACATGTTACGACTCGTTTTAAATTAGTCAAAGTCAAAATTTATTTAGTCAAAGTCAATAAAATTTTTGGTCAAGTCCAAGTCAAATAGTCAAAGTTGGACTTAATTTGTGTAAATAATTTTGTTTGGGGTTATTTTATAAAATATGGTAAGTTAAAGATTTAAATATCACCACAAGGGAAGTTGAGGACTTGGGTTGCAATTAGGTTTGTTTTTAAAATGAATTTGGGACTTTTTCTAGAGACTTCAGGAGAGAGAGAAAGAGAGACGAAATCATCACGGAGAGAAGAGAAAAGGAAAGAAAGAAAAGAAAAGAAAAAGAAAGAAAAGAAAAAAGAAGAAGAAGGTGTTGGCCGAACCCTGAGGTGGTCGAAAAATCTATCATAATGCTTGAGTTGTCCATTTCGTTTGCAATCTCAAGAGGTAAGTGAAAAATTACTTATTTAAAAAAAGCTTAAATAATTAGGGTTTTTGCTTATGAGCTTAAATGTGAATGTTATGAAAGGAGATGAGTTGTTTTTAGTGGCATGAGCTACGTTTGCATGTTAATTGAAAGATTTAATTGATGAAATTTTAGGGTTCTTAACTTAATTAGATATTTAAGTTATTTTAAGCATATTAAGGCTTATGTTGATTAATTTATGTTATAAGTTTGGATTGATGATTTTAGTAAACCCTAGAATTTCTATTTGAGTCCTTTAAGTGTATGTGATGTAAATGAGATTATTTTTGAGCCTTATGGAAGATAAGAATTGATTGAGAATATTAAAGAGCATTATATGTATTGAATGAATATAAATGAGCTTCTAACTTGGTGACTTTATTACGAAATTGAAGAAAATTATTCTTGGTCACATATAATTGATAGATGTGAAAAGTGGTGAATTAGAATGAAGATTAGATCCAAGTGAGTAAAGGAATTTTGAATAAGTTTTGCTTAAGTACGGTAAGTTAAGCTTAGTCTTGTTTTTAATAACTAGTGTTACTTGAGATGGTTGCTTATTTTATTTGAGCAATTATATTCTATTTCATGAGGTGATGAGGAAGTTGGTGCAACAGACCGACCAACTTAGTTATAGTCAAAAGCTTTGTAAGTGAAAAACTTATTTTTCAAAATATAAGAATTTAAATACCATGTGTATTAGCTGCATAATGATTATGAAGACAAGCATGATTTTCAAAATATAATAGATTTTATAAATAAATTCAGTTGTATTAGTGCAAATTATTGTTATGTTTTATCATGAGAAATGCTATTATTTAGATACGGTTTATAAAACCACCATAAAGTACTTGATAATGTTGTTATCTATTCTAATGCACAGAGGGACTTTGGGCCGTGTACTAGGGTGTATTATGAGAGGTTTTTATGACCCACTCTTATGCACAGAGGGGCTTCGAACCATGTATAAGGGTGTTTATTTCAGAGGTCTTTGGGACCCACTTTCGTACACATAGGGGCTTTGGGCCGTGTACGGGAGTGCTAAGCTAATCTACATGCGTATAACCAGATATGGTGATTTTATCCACTCTGCACTGGTGTGAATGTGTTTCTATAGTGTATGACTAATTATGGTGATTTACCCGCTCTGCACTGGTGTGAATCTGTTTCTACAGTGTATGACCAGATTACAGATTCCGATTATCAGTGATTCATGACACTTTCTGGTGTAATTTTTCAGTCTTATTTAGTTTACAGAAACACATGTTTACATATATTGTTATCAAATGGCATTTCTTTGTAGATTTACTAAATTATCATATTATCCAGTTTTTTATAAATTACGATTTTGCATTTACTCAGTATGTATATATAACATGAGAAATCAGTTTCTTGAAAATTATGATTTATTTACGAACTCTCCACTCACCGAGCTATCAACTCACATATTTTCTATGCTTTCTACTCAAGTAGTAGTTAGTTTGAGCAGCTTTTGAGAGATTCTGCAAGAGCCACAGCCACTTGATCTAGTTATTTGTATGATTACATTTTGTTAAGCAAGTCATTATCATGCATTTGTCTCATGTCCACTAGGTTTATTATATTTTATTTTGGTATTGTTGTGGTATGTAGAAGTTAGAGGGGCTTGCCGCCTTTTTATGTAATTGTTATATTTTGGGCTGTTTTGTAAAGGATAGTAGAATTGGTCGAGTTGGCTAATTTTTTTCTATTCTTGATTGGTTCATATTTGGATCAGGTGGACCCCAATTGATTTTGGATATACTTTGTGTTTGAGAAATTATTGCTTTTCAGGTTTGGTTTAGCTCAATTTACAAAGGGAATTCTGCTAAAATTTTTATAAAATCTTTTTAGTCAAAGAAAAGTCTATAAGTTCTAGACAAGTCTAAGTAGCCTTAATGGTGGATCCGGCATCTAGCTGACATCCATCATCGATGCACGGCATGTCTTGGGTCCACTAGGGTGATTCAGGACGGGTCGTGTTCAAAATTAACTATAGTTCCATTTGGTACATATTTATCAAAAACCAACTTTATATCATTTAACCATTGTCTCGTATAAATTCAATCAATACAAATATCATATCTCAATTAACATATTTTGATAAACAGTTCAACGAGAATAATATAATAAGCTGTCTAAGTAACATATCATCATCATCAACAATGTACAATCATCATATCATAATCTGCAAGCTTGTAGTATGGCCATACTCTAACAAATCTCACCAAAAGGTACCCACTGAATATAATTTAGTCAATGGCTAAATATCACTTTATGGGTCCCAAAGACCGCTAATCATCCATTCTAGCACACGGCCAAGACCCCTCAGTGCACTATCATACACGGTAAAGACCCCTCAGTGCACTAGAATAATCAATAGAATCATTGGGTACTATTTGGTGAATTTAAACATATTCTCAATTCACATTCAATTTCACCATAATAAATTTACAATATTTTCCATCTATAAAACATCATAATTCCATAAGCACTTTATGTAAAATTTCATAATTTATCATTCAATCAATGAATATCAAGTATATAGTAGTATATAATTTTAATCTAAACTTTTGAAAAAGAGTATATAATTTTTCTACTCACTGAGCCTATCAACTCTTTTTTTTTTTCCAACGATCTTCTTATCAGGTGGTAGTTGAGTGTTGGGCAGCTTTTTGAAGATAGAGCCTGTCGAAATCAGAGTCAGAGCCACACCATGTATCTAGTTTGTACGACTTACAACATATTGCATGTAATTACTATTTAGAGGGTGGAGTATATTTTGGGTGTCATATTGTATATGTAATCAACTAGACAGACTAACTACATCTTTTGTAAATCACTATGTACAGCAATGTGGATTTGTAAATAAAACTTGAACTTGGGTTTGTTATTTGTTTGTAAAAGTGTGGGGTTTTAGAAATTGGGTAGATGGACCCCAAGGCTTTTGTAAATATTGTAGTTTGCGAATAAATTGCATTTTGCTTCAGGTAATAGGTTGGCATTGACAAATTTGCAGGGGAGATAATGCCAAAATTTTTAATTTTATCTAATTATATATATTTCTTAAAAATGTAAATGAAATCAATTATTATAAATTACTAGTCAGTTAGCCTTAATGGTGGGTCTAGTTATAGCTAGCGTCCATCATTGGCACACATCGCGTTTCGGGTCCATTAGTGTTACTCGGGACATGGCGTGTCAGTTTGGTATGAGATCATTGTTTATAAAATCTCTGGGCTTGCATGGTTCATGCATTGGATGTTTTAGCATATCATGCATTTTAAATGTGTTAATCATATGTCGTGGTGGCAGAACTCACAGGCTCCAATCTCTTGTTTGAAACTCAATTGTTTTTCGAGAAAGGGAAAGAGGACATGAAATCCGAGATGATAGAAGAATTTGTTTTGTAGAACAACTAGTATATGACAAAGTTGTTGAGATTGATGTGATGGTAGATGGAAAACTATGGTGTTAATGTATATGTTGGGCCTTGAGGATTTGAGAAAATAGTTGTAGCACCAGGTACAATTGAAAGAAGGTAAATTAAGTTATGTAGAAATAATAGAATTGCTGATAAGATTCGAAAGGGTTACTCAATTGATAGATTAAATTGAAAGTCCATGAAGAAATGATAGAGAGATGAAATGAATAATGGATTGAGAGGTGGTGTTGACTTTAGTGATTGGGAAATCATATTCTTAGTATGAAGCATTCACCATCACTTTCATTTTTCAGCTGCGAGAAGGTAAGAAATGGTAGTATAAAGTTGAAGGTAGGAAAAAAAGAAATGGTGTTGGATTTTGTGTAGGCATGTGTATGTTCAGATTAAGTAAAATGTACCAAAAGTTGAAGAAGAAAAATGGATAAGAAAGCTTAATTGAAGAAAATAGAATGATATATGGGATTAAAGAATGTCTTTATGTGCCTGTATATTAAGATTTGAAAGTTGAGAAAAGTTCAATTAGACAAGAAAGATAAGTAAATAAAGCTGGCAGGTTGCTTTGGTGAGCATTCGAGAAAAGGGGATATCTAGTGTGATAGATTAAGAAACAAAGAATTAGAAGACAAGAAATATGGATCACATCATATGCGTTTCATGGAAAATTTATTAAGGCGATACGGGATTAACCTTAATTGTATACATGCACCGTATAGATGAGAGTTAGGCCATATAAATTAGGGTTGGGCACGGGTCGGGTTCGGGCCCAACCCGACCCCCAAACCGACTTGGTCGGTTTGGATAATTTTGAAACCAAACCGACCCGGTCGGTTAACGAAAATTGAACCGAACCGACCCGAACCGGCCGGTTCGGTTCGTTCATGGGTCGAATTTTTAATTTTTTTTTAATTTTTTTTTTCCAAACCATTTGTTATGTATTTCTACATTAGTCGTAATAAGATATGTAACACTTTAATTTGGCCAATTTTGTAAGAACATGAATTGTTATATTTAAAAAAAATAATAATAATATTGCATCAATACACATTACAAATTGACCCTGTTCACATGAATCGAAATATATTTGACCCTGTTCAATATAGCAATAACAAGCCCACAACATAAGAGTAATTCCAAATTACTTGTTTCACACTTTAACATACTAAGATACAACCACATAATTGCATTCATAAATTTAAATAAAGCACAAATCAAGCAACTAAAGTATAATATTACAATTATCCAACAAGCAGTAAAATAATAAAAGTAAAAATATTACAGTTATCCAAAACAAGAAATAGTAATTTTACAATCTCAAGAATTACAACTTTACAACATTCTTCTCTTCAAAATAATCCAATCGTAATTCTCTTCCAAAAACCACGGTATTTTCCCAACCTACATTGGAAACAATATATCACACCAAATTAATAAGTCGTTCGTTATTTAATTAGAGATTGGAAATGTAATAACTTTATAAACGAAAATAGTTAAGGCATAAAAAAATATTACTTACATAAAACATTTAACATATGCATGAATAACTTCTCGTTGCTGGACTCTTTATTCTTCGTGATTGTCTCCGAAAGTTCTATAAAATCAAAATAATAATTGAACAATCAATAAGTGAATATACAAACACATATAAGTAACAAAAATAATGTAAATATATAATGTTTAATTACCTTCACCCAATTTGTTATAATACTCCACATCTTCCATATAAAATCTTTCTTCACTTGGAGTAGATTTGAGCCAATTTTGTGTGCTAACCCAAAACCTCAACCATTTTCGGAGTTAAAGAACTACGAAAAGGGATCGAGGATTCTTCCTCCAAATTACTAAAAGCACTATCTAAAGCCATTGTGGACACCCAAATTGCCAACACATCTTTTGCAAGTTTGGACAAGATAGTGTACTTGCTTCCATGTACCTCTACCAATTGAGGACATCAAAGTCCTTAATGTCTACGCTCTCACGACCTTCCGACAAGTACCTTTCTAAGTCATTTTTAGTTCAACTCAGTCTTTTGCTGCAAATTTTTCCTTAAACTTCGACAAACGAATAGAAGACCCACTAGAAGCGAAGATTTACATGACTTGCGTAAGAAAATCCACTTGTGGAATCTACATCCCTTATCTCTTCACCGCTTTTGAGTATTCCCTTCAAACCGAACATACCAATCAAAAATAGTCATCAAATTATCCTTCACCCCATCACCATGGCACGACCAACAACGTCATCATTATAAATATCACAAAAATAATACTCAATGTAATCCAATTTGTATCTAGGATCAAGCAATCGTAGCAACCAACAACATTTGGTTTACATTGTCCATCTTTCTCCAATACTTGTCAAACTTACGTTTCATGTTATTAGCCATTTCACTCAAAAGAGAATCTCCACTAGATCTCCAACCCTCTAAATCGGCTACAAGTGAACATACTTCATGAAGATACACTGTGGAACTAACATGTAATGAAGTACTAAACTTTAAAATAACATCATAAAAACTCTTAAGAAATTTAACAAAAATCGATGCATTTTCCCAATCACGGATTGTAGGTGGTCCACCCCTTCTTCTACCCCCATCATCCTCCCGAAAATACCCTAAGAAATGTCCATCATCCTCTTCTAATCGCTCAAAAGCTTTCTGATACTTCAAAGCAGCCTCCAACATCAAATAGGTAGAATTCTACCTCGTAGGCATATCTAGAAATACAATTGATTTTGATTCAATCTTTTCTTTGGTTGCACACTCTTTCAATTTTCGTATCTCGCAGGCGAAGATTTAACATATTTAACTGAATTGCGAATACTAATTATTGAATCATGTGCTTCCTTTAGCCCCTCACACACTATCAAATTCACAATATGTGCACAACACCTCATATGCAAATATTTGCCATCCAAAACACAACTATCAATGCCCCAACCCAACATCTTCCGTCTCAAATATGAAATTGCCGTTTCATTTGCACTAGCATTGTCCACCGTAATTGTGAACACCCTATCAATGCCCCATTCTTGTAAGCAATTTTCAATCAACTTTCCAATTGTTTCACCCTTGTGATTAGATATGACACAAAAATTCAAAATTCTCTTTTGATTCATCCAATCAGAATCCACAAAATGGGCAGTGAGAGACATATACTTTATGTTTTGAATAGATGTCCAAGTGTCTGTAGTAAGAGAAACTCTTTGTCTTTGGATGGTAAATATATTTCTCAACCTTAATCTTTCATCCAAAAATAGTTGGTAAATATCTCTAACAACAGCTTCTACGAGATGGTGATTTAAACTTAGGACATGCTACACTACAAAAGTGTCTAAATCCACTACCCTCAACAAAGCTAAAAGGTAGTTCATCAAGAATCACCATCTTAGCACATGCAAGTCTACATGCTTCCTTACTAAACCCAATTGCCATAAGATTACTCCCACCACCCTCTTCTCTTTTGTCAAAATTTAAGATTTTTTCGCCGTTGGTCTTCAACTCTTCCTGATATTTCTTACAATGACTAGTTAAATGCGCCTTAAAGTACTTGTACCACATTTCTTAGCCCCACAAGCATAAGATTGTCCACAATACTTACACTCACACCTAACATCTTCCGCATTTGGATCCCCTACTATTATGACATGATCCCAAACCTCTCAAGTTTTTCTAGAAGTTTTTCTCTTACCTAAAGTTGATGGTGGAAGTGGATGAATATTTGTAGGATCTGCACTGTTTGTTGTTGTTGACGAATGGCGCCAAGAGATTGAAATTAAATCCATGTCCATATTGAAATCTACATATTAACATGAAGTTGAATGAAGAAATCGTAATCAAGGAAGGACACAAGTCGTTGATGAGATATGGAATGGGACCAAAGATTTTACAATGTCAAAGGGTAATGCATTCTAGGTTATCGGGTTCTAAAATACATATTAACATATACAATCGATTAAACAAAAACATGGTTTCTAACAAAAAAAAAGATTCAAGAACGAAATGGTCGACATTATAGAGATGAATCACAATGATAGAGATGAAATGGTCGACATTATAACCGTGAATCCGTGATAATTAAGACATGATTTTGTCTTTGGCGACCATTAAGACATTATGATAATATTATGCCAAAACCTTCATTTCATAAATTTAACATCCAAAACAAACCTTCATTTTATATAAATTTTAAGTTTTTAACAACACAAAATCATTCAAAAAAAAAAACACACCTGAGAGACCGAGAGATTGAAGAACCCGGGTCCATTGTGTTATTCGAGATAATGAAGGAGAGAGAGACCGAGAGATTGAAGAAATTAGGGCAAAACTTAAGTCGAAGACAGGTTTGAAGATCGCGTCCACCGCCACTACTATGGAGTCCGAGTGCGCGGCAAAGATAGTAATAAAGATCACAGATTCACAATCGATTCGTGGTCAAGATCACGTTCACGGTGGGAGACGCGGTGAAGATCACAGTTCACACTCACGTTGAGTCGCCGATCGCGGTCATGGATCCTAAGAGTGAAGAAAATAAAAAATTCTTACTTAGGTTTAGGTTTTGTTGTTGATTTGAGACCCAAAAGCCAAAATGGTAAATGGCAATACTCATTGGTACGAATTGGGCCATGGGTTAGGTTTGGGTTCAAATTTTTACTGGGTTCAAATTTTTAATGGGTTCAACTAATAACTAAGAAGTCAGAAAATTAAAAAAAATTTGGTTTACAAAATAATCGGGTAGGTTTGGACAACCTAAACCGACCCGACCCGATTACAAAAATTATTTTTCCGAACCCGAATCGACCCGATTTTCTTGTAAAAAAATCGACCCAAACCGACCCAAGTCGGTTTGGGTCGGGTCAAGTCGGGTCGGGTGGTGGTTTGGCGCTTTTTTGCCCACTCCTAATATAAATTAAAGAATAAGAAAGGAAAGAAACCAGTAGAGAGAGATATGTTGATATCTTTTAAGGTTGTGAATTGGGTACAAGTAGTCTTAAAGATATTTGGTTATTTAAAGGTCAACAAAGATAAAAATGATGATAATTGTTCGTGATCTTACAATACGTATATGGATAAACATTGAGGCCATATGGTATGATAATATTAATGTAGCTAGATTATATGATTACAAGAGCGGACATTGTAGATATTGATATACATGATATATGTTTGGTTTGATCTCAATATAATAGGCGATAATGTATTTGGGTTACGAAGTGAATTGATCTTCCGATGACCATTGTTAGAATTATTATGTCACATTACATTTGATTGGGGATGATCAAATATGAGATGTTTTATGATATATATATTTTTTGGCTAAGTATTTCTTCGGATGTATGTCTAGATCTTAGGAGCAGAATAATTTATGATTGTCGATGATACATTGGTCGTAATGAGATTATTGCACGAATTGGTCCAATTGTTTATCAGTTAACCTTATCAACTCAGTAGTTTAGAATTCATGATATATTCCAAGTTTCTATATTTTGCAAGTACATTCTAGATTTCTCTTGTATTTTAGAATTTTAGCTAGTGGAATGGAAAGAGAATTTAACTTATGAAGAATAGCCAATTGAAAATTTGGACAAAAATGAATAAGTTCAGCGAAACGAGATCGTTCCGCTAGTTAAGGTCCTTTGGAAGAATCATACGATAGAAGATCATACATAGGAGAGTGATTATTAGATGTGCTCAATTTCTTCAGTTATTTCAAGCTTAGTCGATCGAATTTCGAGGACGAAATTCTTTGAAGGAGGTAAGATTGTTACAACCTATTTTAAATTAGTCAAAGTCAATGAAATTTTTGGTCAAGTCCAAGTCAAATAGTCAAAGTTGGACTTAATTTGTGTAAATAATTTTGTTTGGCGTTATTTTGTAAAAATATGGTAAGTTAAAGATTTAAATATCACCATAGGGAAGTTGAGGACTTGGGTTGCAATTAGGTTTATTTTTAAAATTAATTTGGGACTTTTTTCCAGAGACTTCAGCGGAGAGAGAAAAAGAGAGGAAATCACGGCAGAGAGAAAAGAAAAAGAAAGAAAAGAAAAAGAAAGAAAAGGGAAAAAGAAAGAAGAAGAAGGGGCCGGCCGAACCTTGAGGTGGTCGAAAAATCTATTCTAAGGCTTAAGTTGTCCATTTCGTTTGCAATCTCAAAAGATAAGTGAAAAATTACTTATTTAAGAAAAGATTAAACAATTAGGGTTTTGGTTTATGAGCTTAAATGTGAATGTTATGAAAGGAGATGAGTTGTTTTTAGTGACATGAGCTACATTTGCATGTTAATTGAAGGATTTAATTGATGAAATTTTAGGGTTCTTAACTTAATTAGATATTTAAGTTATTTTAAGCATATTAAGGCTTATGTTGATTTATTTATGTTATAAGTTTGGATTGATGATTTTAGTAAACCCCATAATTTCTATTTGGGTCCTTTAAGTGTATGTGATGTAAAGGAGATTATTTTTTAGCCTTATGGAAGATTAGAATTGATTGAGAATATTAAAGAGCATTATATGTACTGAATGAATAGAAATGAGCTTCTAACTTGGTGACTTTATTACGAAATTGAAGGAAATTATTCTTGGTCACATATAATTGATAGATGTGAAAAGTGGTGAATTAGAATGAGGATTAGATCCAAGTGAGTAAAGGAATTTTGAATAAGTTTTGCTTAAGTACGGTAAGTCAAGCTTAGTCTTGTTTTTAATAACTAGTGTTACTTGGGATGGTTACTTATTTTATTTGAGCAATTATATTCTATTTCAGGAGGTGACGAGGAAGTTGGTGCAACAGTCTCAGACCAACTTAGTTCTAGCCAAAAGTTTTGTAAGTGGAAAAACTTATTTTTCAAAATATAAGAATTTAAATACCATGTGTATTAGCTGCATAATGATTATGAAGACAAGCATGATTTTCAAAATATAATAGATTTTATAAATAAATTCAGTTGTATCAGTGCAAATTATTGTTATGTTTTATCATGAGAAATGCCATTATTTAGATATAGTTTATAAAACCACCATAAAGTACTTGATGATGTTGTTATCTACTCTAGTGCACAGAGGGACTTTGGACCGTGTACTAGGGTGTATTATGAGATGTCTTTATGACCCACTCTTATGCACAGAGGGGCTTCGGGCCGTATATAATGGTGCTTATTTCAGAGGTCTTGGGACCTACTTTCGTACACATAGGGGCTTTGGGCCGTGTACGGGAGTGCTAAGCTAATCTACGTGCGTATGACCAGATATGGTGATTTTATCCACTTTGCACTGGTGTGAATGTGTTTCTATAGTGTATGACTAATTATGGTGATTTACCCGCTCTGCACTGGTGTGAATTTGTTTCTACAGTGTATGACCAGATTACAGATTATCAGTGATTCATGACACTTTCTGGTGTAATTTTTCAGTCTTATTTAGTTTACAGAAACACATGTTTACATATATTGTTATCAGATGGCATTTCTTTGCAGATTTACTAAATTATCAGATTATCCAGTTTCTTTATGAATTACGATTTGCATTTACTCAGTATGTATATATAACATGAAAAATCAGTTTCTTGAAAATTATGATTTATTTACGAACTCTCCACCCACTGAGCTATCAGCTAACAAATTTTCTATGCTTTCTACTCAGGTAGTAGTTGAGTTTGAGCAGCTTTTGAGAGATTCTGCAAGAGCCACAGCCACTTGATCTAGTTATTTGTATGATTACATTTTGTTAAGCAAGTCATTATCATGCATTTGTCTCATGTCCACTAGGTTTAGTATATTTTATTTTGGTATTGTTGTAGCATGTAGAAGTTAGAGGGGGTTGCCGCCTTTTTATGTAATTGTTATATTTTGGGTTGTTTTGTAAAGGATAGTAGAATTGATCGAGTTGGCTAATTTTTTTTCTATTCTTGATTGGTTCATATTTGGGTCAGGTGGACCCCAATTGATTTTGAATATACTTTGTGTTTGAGAAATTATTGCTTTTGATTTGGTTTAGCTTAATTTACAAAGGGAACTCTATTAAAAATTTTATAAAATCTTTTTAGTCAAAGAAAAGTCAATAAGTTATAGAAAAGCCTAAATAGTCTTAATGGTGGGTCTAGTATCTAGCTGACATTCATCATCGGCGCACGGCACGTCTTGGATCCACTAGGATAATTCAGGACGGGTTGTGTCACCACATATCCATCAACCACTTGCATGCTTCTTCTCTCACATTCTGTATTTTTCCTATCCAATGTTTGTAGTTAGCAACAGTAGTCGACTTAGCAACTCGCCACGAGTAGTCCTTTAAAATTTTGCCCTTAAAGTCATTCATGAAGAAGTTAGAGTACACACGTGTTGTACACAAAATCTGTGCTCAACCTCTGAAAACAACTCATCTATGATATTTTGTAGTCTTTTCTATCTATCTGTCATAAATGTCCATTCATTGTCGTTATCAATACCAATGTCATTGGTCAACTTCACCATGAACCATCTCCAGATTCGTGTATTTTCTTTTCAACTACTGCATACGCCACAAGATAAATACAATCATTGGTATCAAGAGCAACGACCGTAAACATTTGCCTTCCTTAATTGCCATTCAAAAAGCATCTGTCCAGCCCAATAAATTTTCTACATCCACTAACAAAGTCTCACTTGCAAGTACTAAAACATACGTAATTTCTTTAAAATGTTTGTTCATGAACTGTTATAATCACAGTAGATCCGAGATTAGTCCTCAAAATCTCAACCCCATATGTCCCCAATAATCCAAATTGTTTCTTCTAATAAGGTTTTCACAAATCTCTTCGTTTTCCATGCCACATTTCTTCTAATTTTCACTTTTAAATCTTTATTCGTGGTGGCCATAATACTATTTGTTTTCGAGACCAGATCAAGTCCAAAGGTTTTAGTGTAGTGATTAACTAGATATGTGCATGTATGTTTTGGAGTATACGATTACACTTGAACCATGCTGCTGTTCTTAATATTAGAAGCCCAAACCATCAATTTACACCCTAACTTCCAAACGACATGTACTCATTTCGAAACATTTACATTAAATCTCATGTTGAACCTATTCATAACAACGTAATGCCTAATTACATATTTGAATTCATCTAAAGACCTAAACTACTGCCCAACTTCCAACTGTGAAATTTTCATATCAATCTCGACAAAAAATTCTAGTAACATATACTTAGTTTCATTGTCATATAAATACTCACTAAACAGTTCTTCGGAAGAAAGATACTCCAAGTCATCTTTTTCACTGTTGACGTCCTCAGCACAAGTTCATACATTATTCCAATACCTTTAATGACATTTTAATTGAACAATACACAATCATTATCATTTATCACATTGTATGAATCAATGAAATCTGGGTTATCTTCTAAATATGAAAACACAAAAATCAATTACAATTGTAACACTGAAATTTACCTACTGCGAATAGAGTATGGTGTGGGGATTAGTAAATATTTACATTGGCAAAGGTTCTGCAAAACTCTTTATGGTTTTCGCAAAAAAAATAGTACTCCAACTGACAGCAAATGACAAAGTATTTAAAAAAAAAAGAAAAAGAATTTCACTTACCTCCAAGTGGTCCATGTCCTACTGATGGAGTAGTTGAGTCTAGGGAAATGGAAAAACGGAAAAAACGATGTTAGAGTTAGGGATTTGGGGAAGACAAGTGTTTTTTGTTGAATCAATGACATAGAATTGCTTTTTTGAAGCGCGATTCAAGACATAGCAGAACGTTTTTAGTTAATTGGTAGATTTGGACAACAATGTGTGCAACGTTGGCAGATTCGTCAACCCACCAAATAGAATCGTAATGATTGATGGATGTAGAATATTTTCAAATAGTAAAGTGAGATTTTAATAATATTTTAAAATTTAACAAAATATCCGCGACCCGTAAAAAAAATTTGAGTGATTTTTTGAGCAATTAATCCCAGTAAGACTATACAAGTCTAAATAAACAAAATAAATAATTAAAAATAAAATATTCATATGCTCGAAAGAAAAAATCTCCCAAACAAGGAGTTGAGTTCCGAAATAAATAAAGGAACCTAAATACGCAGAAAATTGTATTACTCCAAAAAGAAATTTAAATGGGGGATCCCTACTGGAGATACGGCGGCGGCGGAGGAGGAGGAGGAGGTGGAGGTGTCGGTTCTGCTGCTCATCCTCCGCCTCCTCTGCCATCTGCTGACGGAGGTTTGTTATTCAATTATTATCACCTCAATACTAATATTCATATACACACGCTCTTGTATGTATCTGCAATTAACGCATGAATAGTAAAATTGAAATTTATGTAAAGTACAAAATGAAACTTAGATGCAGAACTTTTCTTCTGTATACGATACTGACAGTTAACAGTCTAAAGGTGAAATTTTCGCTATGTTTCAGTAATTTCACAGAAAACTATTAGAAAGTAACGACTGACTTTCTTGAGTTTAGAAATGGCTGGCTCTTGCATCACTTATTTGAAAATTGGTATCTAAATAATAAAGATTTTTGCTTGATCAATCTTCCGTGTAAAATTTAAAATGTAAAGAACAGAAAATGTCAATTCTGTTGTTGAGGAACAACGTTTGTATTTATTAGTGAATTGTGATATTGAATAACATGTGTGTATTTTTGCCGAATTGTGTTATGACAGAAAGGAGACAATGGTCTCTTTTGGGATGATTGATGGGTGGGTGGGTTTGGATAGTCTGCTTTGTATGTGGATTTTTTCCTTTCAATCTGAGTTTTTGGATTGTTTCAGTGGGGTATTAATGATCCACAAGCATAAATGATTAACAAGTTGAAATGTTGTTTTTGGTGAGAGAATTATGTGTTTAGCTTAGATTGTAGTGAACTTGCTTGTTATGTAACCAAATAGTTATCGTGGGAGATACTTATTGGTTTGCCTTGATGTCGGATAATAGATCTCTATGGAACTCATAGATATCCGTGGTTCATGGAATGAATTTGCTAGCAGAATTCTTTGTCGGGAAATGGTCTCTTGCATTCAGGATAATCTTGTTGTGCACAGTTTTAATGCTGGAAGACCTGGTGCTCTATACAGCAGCAGCACATTTTTTTATAACCAATGATCTGATAATGTTCAGCTACAGGGGGCTTGGTTACATGGTGTATAATCAAGAAAACAACAACAAAGCCTTATTTCTAATAATTCAACAGAACACACTTCATCTTTTATTTCCTTCAGATATTACTGGCATACATGCTAGATAAAATACACAAGAGATTCTGCCTGGGAAGTGGCGTTGGAAATTGGGAAGTGCATGCAATCCAGTTACTAAAGGAGGGCTTGGTGGAAACTGGAAAGTGCTTAGGCTGTACTAACAAGAAAGTTGGTAAATGGTTATGGGTGATTGGACCAAGCCACATTATGTAAAGGAGAATGATGTATGTATGTACTGTAACATGACGAGCATCGACGGATTATTTTACTGTAGACAATATTTTCTAGTTGCCATTTTTGGTTGTGTATTTTATGAACAGATATGTTATCAAAAATTTCTCTGCTTTATTTTCCTTTTCTAGGAGTGAACAAGTTTTGAAGAACTTCCAGTGTCATGTGCCTAATGTATTACACGGTAGCTTTGCATACTACAACTGTAGGCCATCCCTGAAAAGACTTTATACTTGTACAACTGAAACTAAAACATCCTATTTGATAGTATTAGCTTTTAAATGTAAGATAAGGTAGCTGGATCTCTTGCGAAGATTATCTTCACTGCATATTTTTTTGTTCATGTGTTATTCATCCAAACTGGTGGTTAAATTAGTTGCATGGTAACAGGAAGCATCCGTCCACCAAGCTTTCCTGGATACTTATCATCTGAAGCAGCTTTATTATCAACTCGTAATCCATATAGCTCCAATGGTTTGCAGGGTAGTTTTTCAGATTTCCCACAGAAAGATGTAAGTTACCCCCGATTGGTCTTCTGCCAAGATATTTAATGCATGCAATGAATGGGTTGTATCTTGGCTTTATTTTTAGATATTACCCTTGCGTCCTGGGGCTTATGGCATAGATGATACTGCTGGCATTCGTCACGAATCTGGTCTTAATGGATCGATGGCTGTAGCAAGCATCAAACCTTACCCATCTCTAGAAGATCCAACTTTACTAGGTCATCCACGAGTTGCTGCTCCGCGCATTAGTCCTGGCATCTCTGATGCGACTTATGAAAGGCCCAATTCTATGAGAAGGGTTGAGGGCAATCAAGTCCCAGCAGGAGAGTCAAACATTCTGTTTGTTGATGGGCTTCCAAATGACTGTTCAAGAAGAGAAATAGGGCGTATCCTTTCTATTGTGTCACTGTTAATGATTTTCTTCGTTAATGATTTTCTTCGTCTCCTTATATCATTTAATGGGTTGTGTTTATGTAAGTGATTAAGATAGGGTGTTCTGCTGGTCCCCAAGGCATGCTTACAATGTATTTGGGGCTTTCCAGCACATCTGGAGCAATATTTTTTTCTCACAGCACATTGTTCAAGTTTAGTCTTACTAAGATGTTAGTCATGGCACAATATTGCTCCTATGAAATCCAACCCCCGGGGGTAAGAAGTGATGTTTAATAATTTTATGAGCTATCATGATTACATTCCTTGTCCCAAGATCGTGTCTCTACTTTGGTTCTTTAATCTTATTCCTTGACTAGCCAACAGATCTTTTTCGCCCATTCATTGGGTTTAGAGAACTGAGAGTTGTTCATAAGGAGCCCAGACGCGTAAGTTAGCCACTCAATTGCTTGCTTGATCATGCATGGTTTACAATTTGCAATGTGGAAAATTGAAATATTTCAATTATGTAATAATTATTCTCGTGGTTTGTATAGGTAGTCATGTTCTATTGATATGGCCTTTATGGTTAAAGGTGTTTGTGGAATATGCGTTCAATTTGCAATCATGGCATTTTTTTGTTTATGTATTTCACTGCAAGATCAGTAAGATGGCATGTCTCAGTTGGGAGTTATCTATTCAGATTTTAATGACGAGTGGATTTGGAAATGAGTATGCACGTCTGGTGAATGGTGAGATGATTTTAACTGAAAAAGAACTAAAATAAAAGAAGATTATTTTCTATATGCTACATTTATGTTATTTACTCAAAAGGAACAGAATCTTGTACACAACTTCAGACTAAGCCGTCCTTCTCACTCCTTTTTCATAATTTCTCAAAAGTTCGTACTCTTATACTAAACCAATGCAACTTTTATTGCCATTCTTACTGATTCCTTCATTCAGTTTTATTGTTATTAATTGACATCTCACCCAACTGTTATTTTGCAGACTGGAGACAAAGCTACGGTCTTGTGCTTTGTTGAGTTTTCTGATGCCAAATGCGCTCTTACTGCTAAGGAAGCACTTCAAGGTTCAACATATTTGCGGCCTTTCTGTTTTTATAATATTCTTGTCTGAGTCCCATTGGCTTGATATTCCTCCTAAATTCTATAGGAAACCGCAATTTTTTGCGAACTCTTTGTTATTCAGTTTAATTGATTATTAGGCCCTCATCCCCCTCCCCTCCCCCAAAAAAGAATTAAAAAAATGGATGACTCTATAGTCCATACCAGGATGTTTGTCGACGTTGGAACTACATATTTGTGAGATAAGTGATTATCATAGCAAAATAGTAATTTCTGAGATAAGTAATTACCAAAAAATTGCTCTCAGTGTCGTATCTATTGGTACATCCATGTTTTGATCAAGCCATTGGATCTGCAGGTTACAAGTTTGATGACAAGAAAGCCGAGTCCCCAGTCCTGAGGATCTCTTTTGCACACTTTCCCTTTAGCCCACCCTCTGACCAGGACGGGCAACAATTTGGAAGTTGATGACCCGAGTGGAGCCTTGAGACTGACCAGTTGAATGCCCTCGAAATACTGGAGATAGTTGGCCCATTTCACAGCCTGCTGAAAAGGTGATTGGTCAGACAAACATTTGCATGAAATTGTTTATTTCAGCAAAAAAATCATGTGTTTCCTTCCTTAGTTGGGTGTCGTCCTAGCATAACTTCTTATTGAACAGAGAGTATACTATACGATGTAAATTTATTGAACTCCCTTTTAATTTTATGAGTGCTCGTGGATTTTCCACCAGTGATATGATGATTTCCTTTATCTTCTATTTTTTCCCCCTTGATATTGGAGGGGAAGGATGAGGATGTTGATATGCATGTGGTTTTAATTTATTGGAGCATACACTTCCTAATGATAAAAGACTAGAGAATGACAAGTTCTTATTAGAGGTGTCAATCGGGCTTGCACAACTCGGGATTGAGGTGGCCTAGCCTAGGCTCGGTAGAGCCCCATCATTTGGCTCGCCTAAGTTTATTTGGGGCATGCCTTTATCAGTTTTTTAATAGGCCCGCCTGACCACCCGTCATGATCCACCCGGGCACCAGGCTTCAGGCCCCTGTAGCGACAGCTCTGATTATGAGTATCATGCAACATATTGGTGGTCGTGTTGTGGTTATTTATCCATGCAGCAGGTACGTGCTATCTTTTTCCGTAACATTTTGATATTACGAAAACTTGTCGTACTAATAAATTGCTTGTCTTGTCCCGACCTTTAATTTTTTAAAATGTTGATGCTTTTGGACAGTGGACACTACATTTTGACAACAGGACACCAAGAGAAACGAAATTAGTGACTGCAAATAACAAATGGGGAAGGTTGACATGGTTATGAAGCAGCTAATCACGGCACCCTTGAAAAAGGAACCCTTTAAAAAATTAATAAATTGCTTGAGCCACTTGTAAATTTAAAAAAGAAAAATAAAAATAAAAATCAGTACTATCGTATTTGATACTTACTTAAAATTCTACATAATAAGTCAATTGAATAAATTATTTTATGTATGTCCCATGTGTCATGATTCTTTTGCGTGGTTACTTTTATCAAGGAATGTTCTCCTACCCATGGTGAATAAAATGGGGGTAAAATGGGTAGGAGAACATCCTCTAATTTTATATATGTCCTCCGTTTTC
Organism: Forsythia suspensa; assembly: GCA_023638005.1. Lineage (NCBI taxonomy): Eukaryota > Viridiplantae > Streptophyta > Magnoliopsida > Lamiales > Oleaceae > Forsythia > Forsythia suspensa. The sequence continues at coordinate 26,583,393 of CM042674.1, read as the reverse complement.
TATAATTTTGCTCTTGATCAGGATTGACGTTGATTGACTAGCTTCTCACTAAAGTTAATTATCGTTAAGATCTAAAAATTCATTAGGGTGCATATTTATTATTTAAAAAGTTAATTTTGAAAACGACATCGATAATGATTGTTTAACAAATATAATGAAATCATTGTTTTCTTAAAATATTATCGTGCCATTTAACAAAAATATATTTATATATATCATTTCTCAATGGTACATAAACATCAATCGTACGTGGTGTCGATGTCATTAACGATAATTAATTAGAGCAAGTGTCCATAATCTCTTTCCATAATCAAGGATTATTAATTAGGCTAGTGTAAACTTAGGAGGGTTTAGGGATTGAGTAATTTGTAGTCTTTCTTATTTTCGCCTTTCTATTATTAATGAAAATTTCTTCTCGATTCTGCTCGTGGACGACAACCAAGTGTCGAACCATATAGATTCTGTGTTATTTAAGAATACAATTCAATACCCAAAAACAAAAAAAAAAAAAAAAAACAAATGTCTTGTAATGAATAAACTTTACTTATGGTTGCTGAACTACACTACTCCTACATCCTACAAGACAACAATCATTAATTTTCTCAAAGAAAGAACACTGGCTGTTAATACCCCTTGAAGAACTTGTGACAATGGCACAAAGCCACAACACGTCCAATGTGAATTTGTGATATTCATTCAACGAAAAAGACAATTAAACATTATTCTCAATAAATTTATGTTCGTCTACATAAATCCTTCTTCATCGGACAAGTTTTGTTCATTACTACGTCAACTGAAAGATCTCTATTTTTCCTACGACAGAAATGATGTCCCAGCGTGGTTATGATGCAAAAGATTATGAGCAATCATATCCCTAGCTTTCACCGCGTTAGCTGATCTCAATCCAATCTCAGGGACCATTTCATCGTCCACGAGCTCAAAGTTAAGCTCTGGCTCTATTTCCTCGTTCCTCAATTCGCATATATTATGCAAAACACAACAAGCTCCAAGAACCACGGGCAAGTCCTGAAGTTTCACCTCAGTCCTTTTCTGCAAACAACCCCATCTCCCTTTCACTCTAGCGAACGCCTGCTTTGAGATCCTCTGAATCTCCCCAATCTTCTCGTTGAAAGCATGCTGCGCCCACGTCAAATGCTGCTGCGAATAAGGCACCAATACCCAATCCGTCAAAGGGTATCCAGAACTCCCAATAATCCAAACACCCTTCAAGAGCCCTGCATTTGCCCTCTGGTTAAGCGCGGATTTCTCCAAAACCTGATCATCAGGCATTGATCCAGGCCAACCAATGCACACATCCGTAAACACTCCCCTATGATCAACAACACCCTGAACAGTAATCGAATATGAAGTCTTCTGATTCCTCTCAGTGTGCCTCTTGTTAAAATATGCAGCCACACTAATCTTAGGAGCAATAATCGGTATATGAGTCGTATACATTGCTCCAACCACATTAGGTATCCCGGAAATCGCCTCAAAGTCATCCTTAATCCTACTCACATTATCCTCATCTGGCCATTTCAAATACTTCGGCATCAAAACCTTCCTTATCGCAGAACAAACCTCGAGCACGAGCTTATGGCAAGTCGAAATCCCCAATCCAAACCGCTTTGAAACGAGCCTAAGAGGCTCCCCCGTGGCCAATCTCCATATACATACAGCCACTCTTTGCCTAACAGGAACTGCATCCCTCAACATAGTATTCTCCTTTGCCACAACAGAATTCAATTCATTACATATCATTTCAAATGTATTTTTCCCCATTCTAAATGCCCTTTTGAATTCCTCTTCAGGGAATTCAGGACTGTTGCATTGATCCCACCAATCTTTCGATCTATTCTTAACCCACAGCCGCCGGCCGGGAGCTGTATTACACCCATCATCTTTACTATTCCCTTCTGAAATTGAAATTGAATTCTCCATTGTTACTGCACCAATTGCAGAAGTAAGAGCATTAGCACGAGTTTTTCTTCTTCTGACCCCATCAATTTGATCCAAATCCTTATGACTTTCTTGAAATTTCGAGTAATAATCCATCAGCGTTCGTGTTTTTTTCTTATGATTTTCCTCGAATTGAATCCTCTCTTCACTATTCGCCTTCGCGAACTCTTCTTGCTCGTTCTTTTCTTGATCCTCAAGCAAAATCAACGAAGTAAAGATCTCCTTCAACTCTTTTGTCTTCACCCCACCTCGATTTTCAGTAGTTTCTTCATCAATAATGATTGCATTCTCCCTTCTCCTTCGCCTTTTCTGCTTGTTACCATTCATTTCGAAATGGTTTCTTCAAAAAGTTACAAAAGTTCAAGAAAGGGAGTAATTGGGTTTTTCTGGGTAGGATACAAGCTTCATATACTTGGTGCAATTATAATTTGTTTGACGGAATCTGTGAATGGAAATGTGAACACATGGGAAAACAACGTTGAAGCTATAGAATAAGAGTTTGAAAAGTTAAGTCAGGTATATATACACTTATAGATACAGATGGATGGAGAGAGAAAAACGTGCGTGAAAGGTGTGAATATGGTTTCGGGATTGAGGAATTTTAGAGAGAGAGAGAAAGGTAGGTTGAAAACTGTAACCTGAGAGAATTGAAAAATTAGACTACATCGTTCGATGAATCTCCTTTAGGATTTCGGCGATAATATATTATTATTATTATTTTCAAACCTTTAAAAAAAAAAAAAAAAAAAAATCATTTTTTTTTTAATTTTGAATTGTTTCATCATTTCTTATTGAAAAAAATGGCAAATCGGTGCGTACAAAATCAAAAAAAAATTTAAGACGAGACGAGATCATTCTTTGACGTAGTCCCATTTTCTTTCTTCAATGCACTCTTCGTATTTAACTATTTATCGATTATTGAAAATACGATCCTTTTAATAAGTAAATTATTTATATATAATCTATAATTAACTTAAAATAATTTGTACTAACTAGACAAGTCTTTTTTAAATAATTTAATAGTTTAAATTGTCATTTTGTTTTTTTTTTTTAATTAATTATAATTAGGTAATCATCAACCAAATACAATTGGACGGTTTGGCGGGGTATGAGTATAATCCAATTGGGTGAATGGCAAAGCTTGCCAGATTATGAGAATTTGGCAAATTTCCAAATTTGAATACTTATTCAAGCGGATTCTAAGAAACTTCCTTTATTTCCATTCACATTTTGTAATCTTTGAAATCGAAAATATAATCAATAAAATTTTAACTTTATTTTTCTTTAATATTATTCGATCATGGCTAATACTTTGTATGAAACATATACATATAAAATTTTGTTATAGAGTACACAACAATAATAAAGAATTCAAAAAAATAAAATTTTATTTATCTTATTGTTCTATCTCGTAAAATATTGCATAAGATATTTAATATGACAAAAGTTAAGAGTAGGGGTGGGCGTGTGTCGGGTTGGATCGGTTTTGACCCAACCTAATTCAAATCGATTAAAATTTGATTTAGCCAAATCGAAATTGACCCAATTCAAAAAATTCGAGCCCGAACTAACTCGAACTGATCAAGTCGGATCGATATATCGATTTGATGGTTAATTTCTTCGGCCCTAATTAAGAGACTAGTCAATGTCCAACTTTGTTGAGGAAATTCTAAGGTGGCAAATATGAAGTTTTACATTTCCACGTGTAATGTGATACATGTGTAATTTGGCTTTATGCCTCTATTATGGCATGAAGTCGAATTCAAGGGGAAAAAATTATATTTATGTTTCGTTGATAGGACTTGGTTGACAGTTTTGGCCCAAAAAAAAAAATAACAAATTTTAATAGAAATTGATGAAACGTGTAGATGAAGAGTTTAAAAAATATGAATAATATAAAATGTGTAATTAAAATTAAAATTTAAAATTGATAATTTCCTCCTAAAACTCTTAGAGTTTGTTTGTAAGTATTTATAAACTTACCAAACATCATTTCTATTCACGTATTTCGTAGAATTTACAACTTTTATCTATACATTTTATAGGACTACTACTTATAATCTAAAAAGATCTTTATCAAACATATACTATAAGAACATGTTTTTCAGTGCTTATAAGTAATTATAAACTAGTCAAACATCATTTTTATCTACATATTTCATATGACTCACAACTTTTACTTACTTTTTATTTACATATTCTGTAGGACCCATTACTTATTATTTACAAAAAACTTTACCAATCATACTCTAACTGTATGTTTGATAGTAGTGAAATTATTTTAGTACTTATAAGTTGTAAGTTATATGAAATGTGTAAATAATAAGTTGTAGATCCTATAAAATATTTGGATAAAAAGTATGTTTAACCTACTTGAATTATTATAATTTAAACTTGGACAAATAAGCTATAACACTTGTAAAACTAAACAATACAACAAATAGCTGCATATTAGATATTTAACTTTAAACCGGCATATTAAACATTACAATAAATAAGATACTATATATTTAATATTAGATAAAATATCGATAAATAAATGTTCGATAAAATAAGATGCATAATAAAAAATTTCAATCCCAACTTCAATATGTGTACTAAGTTAATAATCTTACTAAATACGTAAAATAATAATTTTATTTAAAATCTTCTAGAGTCCATCGAAAATATAAAATAATAAATAATTAAATACATAAAAATTTCTAATACACATTAAAGACATTTTACTTCACAACTTCTATGTATTCAATTCAATTTTTTCTCAACGTACTCATCTAAAGTTGTTTGCTTTTTCTTTGTAATAACTGAACTCAAACTCATCCCTAATTATTTGGCATGCATAGACCACAATTGTTATGTATTTTTACTTTGTAGAATATATATCCAAGATTCAGGAGCTAAACGACATCTCCTTTATTCATAGGCCTAGACATGAGGTGATTCAGTTCGGATAGTAGAAAAACTGGAACCACCGTTTAAATTCGAGTATTGTGTAAAAAAAACCGGAATCACCCACTTTTCAAACAGAACCGAACAAGGTTTTACCCTTTTTTTTAATCAATAGCTTGTGGTCAATTCAACTTAACCATATGTACATATAAGCAAATTTGTGTTAAAAATATAAGTTGTAAACTTGGAATAATTTTTTTTTCTTAAATCTGTTAGTGTAAGTTGTAAATTTGGAATAAATATTTTTCTGAATAGGTAAATCGGATAATGAAAAAGTAAAAATAAAAATAAATTTAAAATTTAAAAAAGAGGAAATTCCGATTCTAAATTGGGTACCCAGAATCGGTTCCTAAAAACCGAGAATCGGTCCAGAATCATTGGTTCTCAGTTCTTTAGAATGAGAACCGAATCTTTTGTGTTAGGAACCAGACTAGAAACAACCTGTTCAAGAACTTCGGTTCCGAAATGAATGTCCAGGCCTACTCATTCGAGCAAGTCAAAAATAATTATTTAAAGTTACAATTGTTTTAAACGCTTTTTTGAAGAAATAATTGATAAAACACAGTTGTTATCTTGATCATGATCATTCTCGATAAGCATATTTAGTATACTATATGCGACTACATTACCATATTTTTTTCACTAAAGGTGCGTTTGATTGCAACCTATTTCTCATGGAAAAAGTCTTTTTTTTCACCTATTTTCCAACTGATACGTTTGGTAGCCACATTTTTTCATAAAAAAAATATTTTTCCACCTATTTTCCAACTACACGTTTGATTGATAGTCATTTTTTTCATGGTAAAACATTTTCTCATTTCTACATAAATGGCTACATTTTCCTTTAAAATAAGGAAAACGTTTTTTTAGGGGAGAGGAAATTTTATTTTTCAGGTAAAATTTGTTTTCTAAGTTGATATTTTTCAATTAACAATTTCTTGACAATTCAATTTCTTGAAATTCATTTTTTTTCCATCCAAATTCAATGCTTGCAATCAAACGTACCCTAAAATAATTCAAAATATGCCCCCTAATAAAAGTAGAAATACTACTACCAACTAAATAATATTATGATACTATTAATACTACTTAGATTATCGCTAAACTAATAAATTATTCATTTATCAATAAATTAACAACTTAAAGTACTAATTTTTCTTAATTTCAAAAGTATTATTTTATAGAGGTTTTATTGTAGTTTAATTACTTTACTAAACACGCAAGGCACAATTTTGACTATTTTAATTACTTTACTAAACACGCAAGGCACAATTTTGACTATTAGTTTAATTACTTTACTAAACACGCAAGGCACAATTTTGACTATTAAGTCCAACTTTAAAATAGATTCAAACTCGATTTATTAAAACTTTTGAGTCAGATTTGAACAAACTTTAGATATGTCACCTTTTTCTATTTATTTTTTTTAATATTTTATTGTCGATAATTATTTCTATATTCTCTTTCTTTCACACAAATTTAGATACGAAAAACGTGATTCTATTAAGTTGGTTGTCAGGAGAAAACCGTGTCATATCTTGTGATATATACTCGTACTAATTTTATCATATCGCTTCTTTAAAAAACTACATCAGTCTAGATCTAGCGATAAACCAATAAAGTAATAAAGAAGTGATTCTTGTAGAACCCACATCTTTATATGTTGAAGTGACTGACATTCAAACAAGCAAATAGAATAAAATTGCACCTTAAAAAATGTGTCTCAATTGGGTTATGGATTAGAATTGTGGAAATCTAATTTTCCTCCATTAATGGCTAGAAAGCAGGGTAATGGTAAATTCCGCTTGACCATTTGATCATAGAAAGAATAGATTTTTGATTAAGATAGACACCTAAATTTTGCCAAAAAGAGTCGAACAAACCAATTACAAATACAAAAAATAAAGTCAATATTTGATACTGTTGCCTCACTTATTTTTTTCTTTCTTATCGAGTTGAATTAATTGTCACACCAAATAGTTAACAACTCCAATATTTTTTGACATTTCAATCATAATAGATATAAATTCTTGATCGTCATAATAACCAAATTTTAATTCTAATTTTTCTCTTAGTACCAATCTTTTTTAGTCGTCGACATAGGCTTGCAATTGCATGATGTACACATCAAGCATAACTACTTATTTTACTTCTAGATTGTCTAACTTAATTGTATGCCCATTGATACATACAAGAAAATTGACACAAATGGTCCATAATGTACCAATCTTCTAAATTGATATTAATGGCAGAAACGTCGGAAGGAGGTACTAGGTAGAGTTTTTCTTTTTCTTTTTTCCTTTTTAGTTTAGATATGACAAATTTGCCATTGCTTTAAAAAGAAAGTAGAGGTCAGAGTTGAGATACAAAATTAACGGACATATTGAATAGATTCCGTCCAAATTGATCATTTGCGCACCTAAAGACATAAGTTCATGACTTCTTCGTAAAAAATAAAAAGATAGAAACTAGACATACGTTAAGAATCATTTATGCCAATTTTCCAAACATATATAATAATTCACCAAAATCACCCATCTCATGCCCTTCTTAGAAGAGAACATAGAAAATTGGCCAAGATTGTTAATCCAAAAAGTCCATAAATTTTAGAAAAATTTTGCTACTTGTACATTCTCATTTAGACTCACTTATACTTGCTTATAGGGCCCTAGAATTTAGGACTGAAACATTTGGCTAAAGAATTATTTTCAATTTTTTTTTTCATTATTTTATTTTACCATATAAACAAGTGTAAATGAAAATATACAAGTAACAAAATTTTTATAAAAAAAGTTTCTCGAGAACAGTTGCATAACATCAATTTTTCCTATATTGGAAATACCCAAGTCTAAATTAGACAGCAACAATAAATAGTCAATAGAGACCATGTGAATGGCTGCTAAAAGGGTTCAGGTTTCCCATCTGTTATCCTAACACGTGATCAAGCTATGGATAGTCAGATTTCCCATTTATTGGAATCAAAATTTGATAATTCATTACATCGTTGAATGGACCGTTCTTTAAAAGTATCGAAATATTTCAAATTGTTTGTTCACAAAGAGCTGGAAGAAATAATGATTTTGTTTCCTGAATCCATAAATCTAAGAATTTTCCAAGTGGGTCATGTTTGTTAAATAAAGTCCCGAGGTACAGTTATTGGGGTTGGCAAGAAAGAAATTCATGTGCATGTCTGGCTAAGCATAAAAATTTACTTATAAGTAAACATGCAGTGAGTAATTTATTTGAAAGTAAATCCCAACTTTTTGTAAAATACCTACGCACATTTGAAAACAAAAATTTAACTTACTTTTGAACTTAGCCAAGCCCGATCTATCTTAAGCTTTGTATTGCATTCATGATTTCAAATGTAAAATTAAATATAGAGTAATTTTGGAATGTTTTCATGATTAAATTTCTACAATTTATCCACTTCCTTGAAATCTGTTTCCAACACCAGGTTCAAAAATCCTTTATCTCTAGTGTCAATTCTTGAAATACTATCCAAAACCTGACTGTAAAGCTCGATATGCGTCCACTGTACAATTAATTAATTTTACGTTACATTTTAATTGGAGGGCACTTATTTTGGCAAAACAGATTTTATTTTATATTACATTTTAATGGCACTAAAAGTCTTCAATCTTTTTTTATTTTAGCACTTATATTCTTAATTTTTTTAACGTATTATTATCATCAACATTCTATTAATTAGCACATCTGATATGTGATAACAATTAGGAAAACGTAAATAGAATTATTTGTCCCTCATATTTCTAAATAAGAAAACCAACAATAAATACAAAAATATAACAAAATATTATCTCCTCATTTCAAAGTACGCAAATATAATATTTGGAACAAGCCATCTTTAGAGACAAGATGTGCTAATTAAAAGAAAATTGATAATAAGAATTCAACAAACAAAAAGTTAGGAACATAAATACTAAAATGAGAAAAGGTTGATGACGTTAAATACAATTAAAATGTAGTGAAAAAAATAAAAACTATTTAGTCATATTGACACGGTGACACCACACATTATTGTATAAATGCACCATATTTTAACTGCATTAAAACTCCCTAATCTTTATTCATTGTCATATATTTATCCCTAACTTTTATTTTATTGTATTTTTATTTTTAACCTTCTATTCATTAACACACCATCTCTCAATTTTCATCCAAACATTCTGATCACGTGCTTTAAAATAAAGGACAAATACTTAATTGTTATTTTATTTTTTGTTTATAAAAGTTCGAGAAGTAAATATTTTTTTTTTATTTTTGTTTAATGAAATTTTTGGACAAAAACTATTATCAAGAACAATGCATACTAATTAATAGATTGTTGACGACAAAAATACGTGTAATAAAAATTAAACATAAATATATTTAGCCATAATGATTATCAGAATGTATCTGCTGCCCGGCAACATATAAGTGCCCTAATGATTATAGTGGCAACATGTTGGATGGTACTTTTTGATTCTTCACCATGAAAAAATGGAGTAGACAGAGAGAGAGAGAGAGAGAGAGAGAGAGAGAGAGCAATGGGTTACAAAGTCAACAAAGTAAAAATTCAAAATTGAAATCTCCGCCGAATCTTGCTCCCTAAATTCAATCCCGGGGTGTGCTTGTTTGATGAAGTTTAAAATAGTATTTTAGGATTTTTTAAAAAAAATTGATAAATTATATAGTTAAAAAATTGATAAAAATTATAAATCTCATAAAATAGATGGTTGAAAATAAGCTTGAAAAAAATATAGAAGTTTAAAAAAAAAAAAACATTGTCAAACATGCTGTAATGACAAAACAAGTAGATTGGCCTAGACTACGTGAGATAAACCGATTCAATCCAGTTCAAACTAATTTATGGATTGTCTCATCATAATAGGCGGATTGTATCAAACTGGACAATCCAACATAGAAACACACATGAAGACTGCCTTGATTTATTAATAAAAAATTCCCGAGAGGTAAAATTTAAAAGTTCGGTTAGGCTCTCTTAAAACAACACAGTTTTTTATTAACTTATTTTAAATTGTATTGAATTCTCGAAAAAATAAAAAGAAAATAAAAAAAGATTGGTTTGAAAAGATTAGCCAATTTTGACAACACTACATATATTGAACAAGATTAAGTGGTCTTAACAGCCAACTAAAAACTTTATTATTCATAGTATTCTTTTCAAGTCGAGTTATTAATGTAAATTAATATTTCCACAATCATAAACATTTTCGCTCAATTAATTAAAGAAAATTTCCACCCTGTTCTTCCTACCAAATTTCTCTGACCTTAATCCACATATTTTTGGTACAATGCATACCATTAGGATGACTTTGATTTGACCCCATAGAAGTCCTATAGAAGTCCTCATTTCCCGTGACTTTATTGCTATGTATATGTTTTCATTGATAACTGATCCCAAATCTAGATAAATTAACGATAAGAATTATGTCTATGTTTTCTTTCGACAATTGATTCTAAATTCCGATAAATAGACATAATTACTGGTAATTTAAAACCTAGTTAGAAGGATTAGATAGAAGAGAACTCTAAATTGAATGCTTTTCTACAAAAGATAATAAACAACACTCTTTTAAGTCTTAACACACAGACGATATCTTATTACCTGAATGATCAGATGCTGCAGACATATACTTCAGCTTCATGCACTGATGAAGTTCATATAGATCAAACCATCGCGGGCCACCAATCCCCGAGCATAATTGACAAGAGGAGAGCAAAAGCAAGCAGCAAAACTGAATTGGTTACTATCTGAGACAAAAATGAAGAGAAGTGGCATGAGAAATACACATCCATGAAGATACAAGGATGACGTTATCTCTTGCACGGTACATTTTCGAATCCCATTGAACAGCCACAGATCAAAATAAAAGTTTAAACATAAAAGAAGAAAAGTGAGAAGAGAAGTGTAGAAGCAGCACTCGTACATTTATGGCATGTTTGATTGACAAAGAAAATGAAATTAAAATTTTATCTATATTGTACTGTCTAGTCCTATCCATTACTACGGACCCAACATATCCCAACTGTTTAGTCGTGCTCATACAATTCACGCAGACATATTCTCAAGAACGTTTACCTTGTTAGCATTGTTCTACCGTAGTAGTTGCAATATCAATAGTAATGTTGTTCTGAAAGTTGAGCATAAGACTGAATTTGAGATTCAAATATTAGGATCAGATATCGAAAAGCAGAGACAAGATCAAGTGAGAGATTTCCCGGCCCATTCTCGTTCCCGTCGTTTTTGCCTGGCCTGCATTTTGTTGAATTTCTCTTTTCCTTTCTCCAAAAGAGGGTCATGAACCGCATAGTCATTCGGGTCATCACTTCGAGACATGTTATCCTGTAAAAGAATGCAAAAGAGAGCACGATTACTGCATAGGTCCACTAACGGATCCCTGGCAAAAAGTCATACTGGATGTCGGGGTCATTCATCTCCTGTATCATATTGAAATCAAAGCAGGCTTCTTTTTGGGAAAAATTTCAAAATATATATTCCAAGACTTGTACATTCTGTAGTTAAAACTAGTACCATTCTCTGATCAAGTTTCTTTATTCCCTTCTTCCCGTTCGATAGATGATGCACCCATCATGCATGAGACTCAGGAGATACGTGATTAAGAATATTGCATCACATGACTAACTTATGATAATTATAACAAAACTAAATTTGGGTTTTATGCATAGGGTTTAGTATCTCAAATTGAAAACAAATACCAATAATCTATATTAACATAATCAATACCTTCACAAGTCACTTGCCAGAAGGCCCAGAACAAACATATCTACTTTAAACACTTGACTTCTTCGATTAAGAAGATTATCATGACCAAAATATATTCCATTTGTTTCAGAGAAAAAAAAAAAGGACCATAAAAATGAGGGACATTAGAACTAGTGATTGTTTATTTCTCAGGAAAACATAGTTAAGAATGTTAATGAACCTCTTAGAGTATTGGATAATTATGGAAACAAAATTCTTATTGTTCCCTCTTTGAAGCTTGTTCCTTGATACGCATGTTTTCCCTCATTTTTCCTTCCCCATTTTCCATATCACAAGCAAAACTTCAGATGAAACTTTATTCCATTATAATTACAAGTCAAAACTGCTGTCAAAATGTATAGGTTTGCTATGACGCATTAGAAGACTGAAGTGTACCTTGCCAGCCTCAGGAGTAAACTTTAGCTCAATTCCCATCCAATCAGACAAGTCTTCATCCTTCTTACGTGCAGGTTCATCATCAGAGCCATTGGATTTGGCAGAAAATACAGACTTAAATTTCTCAAGTTTTGCTAGCACCTAGCACTCATAAAAATACACTTGAGTAAATGTACTAAGAATGAAAATAAGAAGGCAAATACGGGAAATAGGATAACATAAAAATTACAGAACATCTACACATGAAAGGATCTTGACACTCCCTTTTCACTCTGTTTACATCCCTAATATTGATATATTTCAAGATAATTATAGATACATCATGAATCCCCATTCTTTCAGCAGTCAGCTGGACCACTTTTCATTTTTCTTCATCTTTCAAAAGTTGAGAGCGTGACTTATAAGCAGTGTTTATTAGGCAAAGAGGACCTTTTCTGCAAAACATAAAGTCTTAAACTAACTGTGTTTTACTAGCATGCCTCTCAAATATATTTTCCCAATCGACAGAAGGCATGCTCTAGGTTCCCCTACCCCCTCACCCGGCCCTGGGGAGCCAACTTACTAATAAACGTACATCCTAATTATTGCATGTTAAGCTAAAATCACAAGAATCAACAAGAACAAAATATTTGAAGTCATTTTCCATCAGGGGGAAAGTTAAAAAGTAATGTAAGATCAAGTGGTAATTTCTCAGACATACTTCATCTTCATGTCCTTGACGCCTGCGTTTCTTCTGCTTTTGCAGCCGTCTTTCTCGTTCCGCTTCCCCCAGCAACTGTAAGTCTGCATCTGCATTAGCCATGCGTTCAGCCCTGGCTTCAGAGCCTATTCCTCTTTTCTTCAAAAACAACTTGTCCACTTTTGGTCGTTCATTATGGTTTTCGTCATCGGACCTAGTAAACATATTTTGTGTCATAATCTTGAGTTTCTTTAGGTCACATTGTCCAAGCAACTTAAAGGAACAAAAACTCAAAGAAATTTTGTGACTATCAAACAAAACCACACATTAAGAATGCCCAATATGAAAGAGATGCACCATTTCACTCAGGTTAATATCGATTATCTAGTTTTCCCATTCACATGATCAAAATAGTGAAATAAATTTGAAGGCCCCTGACCACATACAGATGCCAATACACAAATGCAGGAAACAGTGATAAGAAGCTAAGTGCTGCATCTTTTCAGCACTGACTATTGACGGAAACTGGTTAAAGTTGAATAAGGGGAAAGATAGCCTCTAAACTTGAATTGTCAAACCAATGGTAGGTGAAATTTCCCGAAGTAAATTGAAAGCAGCACCAATTAGGTTGGCAGAAATTACTCTTTAAATATAATTCCACTACCAACAGTTTCTATCCAATAAAACTCTCTTCGAGTTTCAACAAAGTAGTTGACAACTAAGTTGTAGGAGCCACACACATACATGAATGAATGTACATCATGAGAAAGTGATGCCAAAGAAGAGTGACAAGGTAAAGTTGCGTGAAGTTGTTAGACGCCTACAGTGTACATAGACACTCATTCTAGACAAAAAGTCCTCCTAAACAATGGTCTAATAAACAATGGTCTAATCTTGTTCCCAGGCAGTATCAGTTACGTACATATCTGTTGTTGACACACACAAGCAGCTCGCATAGTTAACATAATATAGTTAGATACGCTTGAAGTGCATAATTCGTTAGCTGATTTCATACACAACACCTGCATGCTGCATAAAATTTAGCCCATACATAGGTGCTGAAGATGAGATGATATATATATATATATCCTTACTATACTATAAGTATAAGTATGAATGGGGCATTTCACCATATAGTCTAACACAACACCGTTTTTTTTTCCCCCTTAGCCTAGGTTTAGTTTCCTCCGCCTGCCACAGTTGCGGGTATTTGAACCAGGGGTGAGTTCTGAGGTAGGTCCCACATGCAATTTTTTGTTTTTTTCCCCAAATTACCTGCTTTCAAGATTTGTTGTAGTGTTCTTCAAAAATAATTTGTTCTTCGGGTTCTTATTTAGCTATTTATGTTTTTATTTGTGGAAATATGAATTGGATAACTGTTAAAGATTGGTTTTGGTAAACTCATCGCCTTTGCTTTTGATACAAAATGTTGTGAATACTTTTTTTGTATCCTGTTGTTGAATTCTTTTTGTTTTTGGGTTGTTGTAGTTTGATGGGTTTAGATGGTGAAGCAAGCAAACGAAACCACAACATTTGAAGAAGTCTGACTGGTTTGAAAATTTTGAAATTAATTATAAGTTATTAAAAATTGAGAAAATTAGTGTATCAACCATTGTTGCTGGAGCTAATTTTGTCGATCTCCACAAAATGGGACATCGACAAAGTGGGAAAATTCCATTTTGACATTTGACAAAATGGTCCATAATTGGTTTCCATTTTAATCTATTTTGTTTGTGCCTATTTTGTCGATGTTATCGACAAAAAAATTGTAGTTAATGTCGATGTATTTTTGATATCGAAATATTTGGACCGATAGCTTCTCTTAGAAGCTATTGTATGACTACCAACTACCATTAAATCTTAACCACACAAAAAAAGTGGTCATTTTTACAAAATAGTATATTTGAAATTTCATATCTACTTAGTGACATATTTACAAATGTTATAAAAAATTGTCATATTTTCTATCCACTCTTTAATTTTGGGTACATTTCAAAATCCCCCATATTGGAAATATATTATGTGCAACGCGCGTCAGATACTAGTATATATATATATATATAGGTAAATACATTACAAGAACTCCTTGGTACTATGTAAACTGACAGGATTTTGCAACATCTGCATTATTCTATCTTGATCGCACAGATACTAAACAACAAAATATCATGCTTAAAAGTATAGCTTATACCTTGGTGGAGATGCTGCACGATCCCCTGAACTTCCACGCTCTGCACAAGCCAAACTTAAGTGTAAACAATCAGAAATACATGTAGTGCCACAGAGATGCTCAAGACGGGATAAGGAACACATACTATTAGTCTATTACGAGAGGCATGCCACTTCCAGCTATTTTGGAGTGCCAAACAATTCTAAACTATTAGGACCCATTTGACAAGTTTCTTCACCATTAAAGGACAAAACAGATTGGGATTGTCAATCAATGTTAGCATCATGGTTTACAATGGCTGCATTGTACAACTGGTACAGAATGCTTAACTGAAGCAATGCAAAGTGAGGGATCATTGTCTTGAACTGGTCATAGACTGCTTGCAAAAATGCAGGTTGCCTCATTAAATGGGAAGAAGTTTGTTGATACACTTCAAGGGGGTTGTCAGCACAACAGCCTAGGTTCCATTTAATGAACTTGGAATATAGCTGACACTTCTATCTTCTGTTCATTCTAGAACAATCTGTAGCAGTTGGCCACAGATATTGGTTTGATATCTGCTATAATACCTTTAAATATTTTGAGCTTATCTAAGAATAATAATGAAGTATGATTTTGAAGTTCACAATTGGATATTCAGCTTGCACCAGAGAAAGGGGACTACAGCACCCATCTCCCTTTTTTAACTTCTTTGGTGTTCATTTTTCTTCACTCTCGTTCTTTTTTTTTTTTTTTTTTGTGTGGTGGATAAGTTAAGTACAACAGCCTGCAGGTACCTCTACACACTCAACCGGGTCAACTTTTAGAGGATTGATGATTGCACTGTACTGATATGCAAGTTTAAACTAGAAGCTGAGATAGATAGGGTAAAACTAATTGTTCTTCAAATTCTTTTTCAGTCTCATTGATCAGACTACCAGTGATTCCAATTTCTGCATCTCAATTATAGTGTCTCAACGAAGAGTAACTTCCCAACTAAGCTATCTCAAATCCCAGGCCATTACCAAGACTCTATACCTCTTTACCATTTTGAATTTTCAATGATGAACAGGAAAGCTCAAACCTACCACATACCAGCATAAGAACTTTAGTGAAGGCAGCCAAGTATAAATTTTTGCCAATTCATTTGTTGCTTTTTTTACTTCATTCACTAGGTATCGTATAAAATAGCTGAAGTGTAATTTTCCCAGCATACAATATCTACACAAAGTGGACTCTCAACACTATTTGAACACAATTAAGCCAGATGGTTGGTGGGTTGAGAGAGAGAGAGAGAGAGAGAGAGAGAGGCCTGCAATACAACTAATTTAATGTTCACGAAGATACAAGTACTTGTATTAGATAATATTTCATTTTCTATTAATTTGTATTTCCACTTAGCATGAATGTTTGGCTTGTGTACCGCTCTTGCACAGTCAAATGTAAGTTGCTTTACCCACACCTCTAGGATGTGATTTAATAAAAATTACATTTTGACATCATGACATTGATTATAAAATTATGTATTTACACTTTTAACAGCCATGACTTTCTATACTCACTTAAAGAACGAAATGAGATCGTCAATATGGTCATAGCCAAAGACCAAAACAAGCTCATTGATATGAATGTCTGCACTCAAATCAGGAGTAAAAAGTGTATTATTGTGCATTAAATAACAAGTTTGTGGGGTTTAAAATTTTGAAAAGAAAAAGGAAAGGTGGGAGGGGGTCAGCCTCTGATGCACATAAAAAACCATGGGCTATGGCCTTATTAATGGCTTAGTGAAAATTAAATTGGAAGCTGATTCAAGTTTTGAAGAAGGCTAATCCTATATCAAACCAGATGACATCGAGAGTTAAATGGACTCCTGTGCATGCAGCAGGGCAGGGAACTGAGTCAAAAGGAGACTTCTTTCTCCTATCACACCATCAAAAAATTGACATAAAATTCTACAGATAATTCAACTCACCACTGTGCAATTGTTGTTTGGTAGGCAAATCTCCAAGCTCCGTTCGTTTTCTCAGTATCTGCTGACGCATTCGTGCATCAAAACTAGCTTCGTCTTCATCGCTATGATCAAGGAATTCAGTCAATCCAGCTTCCGATTCTTTCAGTTCTTCTTCCCTCTTTGTGCTCAAAGCTTCTCTGACAGTTAACTGCACATCCCTTCTTATTGATGCATTGGCAGAATTCTGCATTAGTAAGTTCCTTCAGACTCGTCTTGAATTTAAATACAGGCAGCACTTGTGAGATGCACACGATTCTCATTTACAAAAATTGTAAGAATGTATAGGAATTCATTATTCCAACAAGAGTTCCAACATGCATGTCTAGAAATAAAAGAGTAGCCGTATTTATTTAACAATATTCTGCAATCAAAAGAACACTGAATGTACATGCATCTAGGACAGTATAACCACTCTTTTCGCTTCTTTTTTTGTTAATTACTCAGTATTTCCCAAGAATTCGTAACATTTAGAAATTATCCTTGTTCTTTGTTACTGACATCTAGTACATCCTTGTTCTTTGTTACTGACATTTAGGAAGCATTCCGGGCTGTTATTTTCTTTTTTGAAACCCAGGCAATTATACAACTTTGGAGAATGGGAGTGTGTTATTATTGCTATTGCTGTTCCTTCCACTTTCTTTGTTGACTCTTCCAAATGATTATACTGCTTTCATGGTGAAATTCATCCAATGAGAATATTTATACTGCTGTCCTCTCACATGTCCATGTTCACGTGAAGCATTCCAGGCTGTTATTTTCCTTTTTGAAACGCAGGCAGCCATACAACTTTGGAGAATTGGAGTGTTATTATTGCTATTGCCGTTGCTGTTCTAAGTTTCTCACATACAACGAAGATCAACCTGACATCATTTTGAGTTTATAATCAGGTTTTTGGAATCACTGCAGGCTTGCTTGTCGGTTCTCACAGTAGGCCTTGCTTCAACCTTTTGAAAATAAATTCATGACTGTTTTTTCAACCTACACATATCCTTATCATTTCAAGAACTTAGCCTAAAAATATGACCACCGTTCTGAGAAATTTAAGCAAGAAGCTGTTTTGTGAAGTAAATCAGAGTGTGCAAATACCTTCAATTTTTCCATGTACTTTCAATTTCAAAGATTAGAGAAACAATTTTAGTTAATGATACAACTGGTTGAATCATGATATAATTCACTATTATTCATACAAGATTAGCATGCACATAATAAGTTATTGTTCTGCATTGTCTGATATTTATTTTCTTGACTATATGACCACCTAAATTTCTCTCTTCAACAAACGGAATTAGATTCAACAAACTAAAAGATGATGGTGCATAACTGAGGAAAGAAAAAGGAACTCAGTTTTTAAAGATGCAGCGTCAAGAATTACATGCTTTTCCAATTAGAAATTAGATTCTAATGAAGTAAATTAATTAGAGGCGTCCATCTTAACTTAGCATCTCCTACTATCATTGTGTTCTTTCACACTAAGAGACTAAGCTCATATATTGTCGATTGTTCAGGTAATAATGTTACAGAAATAGTATATCACAATAAACCACAACTGAAAAATTGGATAGTTACCAAATTATCATCACGATTTTCATCCTTTAGGAGGCGGGGATCGTCCAACACGTCATGACTGCTCTTTATCTTCGTATTGACAGCTGCTAGTTCCTTCTCCTCTTCTTCAGCTTCTTCTCCAAATGACAGCAAGTTCAATTTTCTGCGCAACAAACCACAAAAGAACATACATAATAAAATTTGTACTACATAATTAAGTTTCACTTTTCAAACAACTATTTCTTGTGCCGAGTCAGGAAAAGGAACTTACTTAGTTGCTTTCTGCTTTGTATCTCTCTTTCCACCATCCGCTGTTGAAGGCAAAGACTTTGAAGGTGCTACTCTTGGAACAATATCATCAAATGGATTCCATAATACCTAGGAATTTGGCAACAATCTCAAGGTACAATTATTTAATAGCTAAAAGTGAAGTAGATATAAGACCAATTAAAAATAGCCAAGCAAAAATAAGAAATACAAGAGGTATAACAAAAACGAACTGCAACAATATCAAACAATGACATATTGTCACAGCAAGAACACAGTGCATTGGCTACACATGAAAACCAACAACTATTTATTTTTCCAATGGGACCAACCTATTAATGCTAGGATAAGTATATTAACTTCAAATGTATAGAAAATGGATGATTTTCATTTGATTCCCTCAAAGATGGAGCAAAATTCTATTGTATATGGGCTGTGTGCGTGTGCAATTTAATGGAATGTTTTACTTTATATCAAATGGAGAAGTGCGACTAAATCACAAAAACAAATAAGCATAGAAATTCACGACAAAAGCAGAAACTCTAGTACCTCAACTGATAGTATTTTTGGCGGATCTAATGGTCGGTCATCCTTATCAGTCTCTACCTCACCTAGCCTTAAGAGATTATATATTGAATCTCCAGTTACCTATAAACAAAAATATAGGGTGTCGTCAACTCCAACATCGCAATTAAAGAATTCTTTAAAATGACGAACTATGTCTTAAAACATGAATGTGATTACTTTTCCAAAAATAGTATGCTTCTTGTCAATCCAATCGCAACGATCCAACGTCATGAAGAATTGGCTTCCATTTGAGTTTGGCAAGCCAGAACCAGCGCATGCAACCAAACCCCTATGTTTGAATCTTAGACGAGAATGGAATTCATCGGCGAATACCTCACCATAAATACTTTCACCGCCTGAATACAAATGGTAATAGAAACATGCATTAGCAATATATAAGTCAATACTGCACACTGTGCCCAGACAACCACTCTTCTTATTGCATGATACCAGATAAGAAGCCTCTCAACTACAATTGACAGCACTACTGGAGAAAAATGCACTCACCCTTCGACCCTTGGAGAAAAAAAAAACAAAAAACATTTTCCTGTCCAATTTTTACCTTGCATGGATTTTCACTTTTCAATTTTATTTGTACAAGTACCAGCACACCCCCAAAAAAGCACAATTTATGCAACATTTTTTCTTTGCTGATACCAAAAAAATATTATAAATGAACTACTTTTGCAGGCATATAGATATTCATATTAAATGCCTGTTAATAATATACTCCCTCTCAACTTAAATCACTAGTATAACATGTTCAGAATACTAATTTCTACTATTATTCCATTTCTTTGAATAAAACAAAGGAAATGGCTTTTAATTTAGGACATACATCATATCGGACATAAATAAGTAAAATGTTTTTGGTGGAGCAAGACATAAAGGTATAACCTATTAAATCAGACCACTAATGAACCCTCAAACACAGATACATCATATAATTATTCACAGTACGGTACTTTGGAACTCTGTAAGGTTTGCGGATATACACTCACATAAACACGTGTAAATGCTAAATATGTATGATGCATATATATATAGAAGAAAATTAGCACAAATTGCTGTACCTTGGCCTGTGCCAGTGGGGTCACCTCCCTGTATAAGGAACGATTTGATGACGCGGTGGAAGATGGTGTTGTTATAGTAACCATCGAGGCAGAGCTGGACGAAATTCCGGGCCGCCTTAGGCGCTTCTTTCGGCCAAAGCTCGATGTCCAACGGGCCATACGACGTCGTAACTATCACCTTCCCCTTCGTCGGCGGCTCCAATACATACACCGTCGACATATTTTCCTAGTGATTCGCTTGTAATTTTGATAATAATAAATTCTTTGAGGAGATTAAAGGAGAAATCAGTGCTACTGATTTTGTGATTCCTCACTCAATTTGTCAACAAATCAATAAATATTAAAGCCCGCTAGTTTTTGGGTTTTGTGAAGAATATATTCGTCGAGAAAATCGCAGTATCGGTCCCAATATATTCTTTTGAGTGTCAAGTTGGTATTAAAGTTTTAAAAAATAGCAAGTTAACTTGTGGTTTTCAGTTTTGAATCTTTTAATTTTAATATATTTTGTAGATCCTATATATATAATTCAGCAGAAATTGATAAAGTATTTGGTATGGATAGGTAGAAAACAATTTATTAATCCACATGAAAGTCGTGATTTTTTTTTTGAAAATGACATAAACTACTTCTATTCAATTATTTGAGTTCGATTCTCCTAAAATTTGCCCACCGCTGACATAGCGATTTCCACGTCAGCAGAGCTTACCACGTTAGCAAGCAATTTGAAACACAAAATGGGCATGAAAATTGGGCCATTTTGAAACACAAAATTGGGCATGCCCATTTGCACTCAACTTATCCCATCTCTTTTCCAATTTCTGCCCTAATCATGACCACCATTCCTTCTTCTCTGCCCTACCTACAACAGTGGATGAAGATGCTTCTGACCACCACCTGCGTCGCGCCAACGTCAAGCCATCGCTGCCGCCCATCGCTTGCTACCACCATTCTTCTCCTCATCCTCTTCTCTTCATCCACTTCTTTAGCACATCATCCGTTAAATTGTGTTCTCCTCCATTACCGGACTCGAACCGATACCGGACTATCCTCTGCAATTTGAGAGACCACACCCAACGCCACGCCATCGCCATCGCCATCACTATCACTACTACCATCTCCTCCCAATTTTTGTCATAAACACGGAGGTCATTTCAGAACCAAATAATAGAAGTGCACCAGAGGTTCAGAGTTAGTGAGCTTTGAAGTGGGTTTGCTGAAATTGTTGATTTGAAAACCAACTTGGTGGGGAAAAGGGAAAGGTGGAGAATTTGGGTTGAGATTTTGAGTGTTTGGGATGCGAAAAGTTGAGCAATTAACGATAGCAATTTTATTGGGTTTTTGTGGTGATTTTTTTTTTGTGGTTGGAGGTTGGAGCACATTCAGATCTGGAGATAGATAGATTTAGATTTTGGCTTCAACGAAGGATTGAAGGTTGGCGGTTGACGGTTAGCAGCGGTGGCGCAAGTCATTAGAGGTGGTGGTTGTGACCTTTTTGGTGGTTAGAGGTTGGAGCAGATCTAGATCTAGCGGTGGGCTGGCGACGGAGAAAATGAAGTGGTGATGGTCGCACGGGGATTAGAAGTTGGTGTTTTGGTGGTTGGCGGTGATTTTCCAGCGGGGGTGACGTCGGATGAGAAGGAGCGAAGCCAAATAGAGAGACTAGAGGTGGATGAAGTTGGGTGCAAATGGGCAGACCCAATTTTGTGTTTCAAAATTGCCCAATTTTCATGCCCATTTTGTGTTTCAAATTGCCCTTTGACGTGGCAAGCTTGTTGACGTAGGGATTGCCACGTCAGTGGTAGGAAAATTTTATCATGCCCCTTGGGGCATGATAATGGAACTCTCAATTATTTAGCATTTGAGTATCTAACTTATGATGGTATCGAATTAAAATGTTTGACAACCTTGAATTATTAAATCTATGAATTCAATTAATATACCAAATGCTATTTTTTTACGTTATAATTTGTTAAACAATAATTTAAATAAATCTATTTTGAAAAATGATATTTATTATTAGTTTATTAATTACGACACTTTTATCTGCTACTGGAAGAAAAAAGAATATACACGTCTATGTGTCTTTACGTATTCAATCTCATTTACAAATGAAACTTTCTATCAAACGATCTTGTCCTTGCTCAATTCACTATCTCAATCTTAAAATCATAACCACTGCAACTCAGATCGTCATCCTCGTCCATCAAGACTCTATAAAAAAAAAAAAAGGTTCAAATGTTAGTGACTCATTCTCATAAGTTATACGATCGGATTCCATTATAGGGAAGCGGTATACTAATTAAATAATCATGAAGATATATTTTTCTATAAAATTGTTGTATTTATCAACGACCGTACGGAAGGTTTTCACCTACTCACACAAAAAATAATATACATCTGTCTTCATTATTTTGAAAAAAAAAAATCTCCTAATTTTCTCAAATATCTCCTCTCAATTTTGTTTATCTTGAACCCTTCATCATTGTTCTTCAAATCTCTAATTCTCTATCTTGTCCCTCTCCATTATTCACCATCGATTACTCATAAACTTCTATCAATCTCTATTTTTTTCATCTTCAATGTGAGCAAACTATTATCTTGCTCACTCATTTTTTATTTTTCTAAGGTCGGATTTCACCGGTAAGCGGTATACTAGCTTAATATATAGACTAGTATACCACTTCATTGTAGTGGAATCTGATCGTACACTCTATTATGATGATGAATTAATGAAGTGAGTAGATTTTGAAGATGATTGATTGAGATAGATGGATTGAGGAGGTGAACAGATTTTGGAGATGATGAGTTGAAGAAAATGATCAAATCACGGAGATGGATTGAAGCGGCCAACAAAGTTTGGAGGAGATGATTTTGTGAGGAGAGAAATTGAAAATGTAATGACACACGAACGTTTCAATACTTTTTTCTTTCCATAACAGAGAAAACTTGAGTAAATTTTGATAGCCCAAGAATAACTAACCAAAAGGGGGGTGAATTGGTATTCTCAAACTTTTTCGAAAAATATTCTAAATAAAATGATATTTAAGAAATGAAAATTAATTCACAAAAATATAAGCATAATATAAGTAAATAAAAGGGAAGAGAGAGTTCAAACGATATTTTTATGGAGGTTCGATCCAACCAATGATCTACGTCCCCCGTTACCAAGCTCTCCAACACGAGGTTTGATTGACTTATGGTGCAATCCAAACCCTTACAATGTATCCGGTGACTTCCAAACAATGAGCACCGATCCTTATACAATATTGAACTTTTCAAGGGACTCAATATGACCCAAAAATGTAAAGAGATTGATTTGAGTATTTCTCTCTAGATGAATGATAGATACACGTTTAGTTCTAAGAGAGACTAACGCTTTAATGAATAGCAATAAGTGAGGAAAGCTCAAGTGTTAGAAGAAAACTTTTTTTTTCGAGAAAGATGAATCAAAAGTTTGATTTAATCAAACAAAGTTTTTCAATAAGAGATATTGAAGATATAACTGCAATGAAGCTTTGAATGAAGTTTTTCAATTTGATTCTCTTTATAAATGCTCTTGTAAGTGTATATGAATGATAATAAATGAGGTGGTATTTATAGAGATGAATTTTCGTCACTTTCTGTTGAAACGGATGACCAAACGATCGACCGGGTCGATTGGTCGAAACTAGCCATTGTACTACAAAAAAATCGAACGAACACTTTTGAAAATGACATTCAAACGGTCGACCGGTTCAACCAAACGGTTTACCTAACAATTACCTAACGTCCGCTTCCACAATTTTGAAAATTTGATTTTTGACTTTGATCAAAATATTTTTATGCAAGTGATAAAAAATATTTTTGAGCTTTCGCTCATTTAATTGCTAAGGATTAAAGAGTTAATACCTTTACAATTTTATCTAGAATCTATTCTTGAGTCTTGATCTTTGAATCTTGAATTTCGGATCTTGAGATACTTGAACTTTTGTATTAATTTTGACTTGATCTTGACATTGCATGAGAGTTCGATTTGTAGCGCTTTAAATATTGCTTGAAAATAGATTATTAGAAAATAGTTATAATCAAAACATTAAGATTTAAAGTTAACCATAGGTCAACAATTTCGTCCTTTTTTATTATGACAAACAATGTGAGAATATAGAATAATGAGATACAATAAAGCATATATATTCTCCCTTTATTTTTCAAGTGAACATGGTTTGATGAATTTGTATTACATGATACTATTTTCATTTGATTTGCCAAATTTTATCATATATCAAATGTCCAAGTTGATTGTCAAATAATATCAAATTTTCATCACAATATACATATATTTCAAGTTCATCACAATATAGAATAAATTTCAAGTCCATCTCATTCAAGTTCATCTCACATCACATATTTTCCCCCTTTTGGCATAAGCAAAAAGACATAATCGAAACATTAAGGTAAAAACAATTATTGGCAAAAGTTGTAATACACCATTCATTAAGGTAAAGACAATCAAAGTTCAAGATGGCACAAAAGAAATACAAAAACAATGATTGTTTTCAAAACAAATGACAAAAAAAATATAATCTAGATCTCTGGTGGAGGAGGCGGAAGAAATCCGGTGCCGAGACAAGAGTGAAAAGCATGAAGCAAAGACGTGATGCCGTCTCACAAGTTTTAGTCCACCAACCGTAGTTTGAATGCTAGCAGTGCTTTTGTATTTTGTAGGTCACTCACGGCATGTTGTAGGCCATCGACGGTAGATGCAAGTGAGTCGATCCGGCCATTAAGAAGATTAAAATGGTCCTCGTTGAAGCCGGAGGTGGAGGACGACGGCCGATGTGATTGTGGACGAGGTGGAGGTGGGGATGGGGAAGGAGCATCTTCGTCATCGTGTATGTCTTCACCTCCGAAGGTAATGTGGAGGTCTCGACTCATTGTCAAACCCTTTTGACTTCGCCACCCATTGTCCGTTTTCTTTGAAAATTTTCATCCATTTGAGCGTAAGGATATTGATGGTATTGGTGGCTTTGGGAAGAAGGGAAACCGAGTCATGGAATGAGATGTCGAAGTGTTGAAAAATTTTAGTGAGAATCATTCCATAGGGAAGCTCCTTGAGCCTAGTGCCTCTAAGGACGGAGGTAATGTGTTGGATCATTATGTATGAAAAATCAAGTTTACGCCCACGAAGGATAGAGTCGAGAAGAAATACATCATAGTGATTAACCTCATCTAAATGGCCTTTATGTGGAACAATAATATGTACGATTATGTTATGGAGGACACGACACGGAAGAGTAAGTTGGTTCGTGTGAAGACGTTTGACATCCTCAAAGTGCTTGCTTGGGTGACGTGACAACAAGCCTCGACCGATTGTTGTATTCTTCAAGTGAGGAATTGTTTTGTGGTGTAAAGGCGAACACCACCTTCTTCAAGATGAAGAACGGATCGAATAAGATCTTGAGTGATCCGTATTCGCTTATTTCTAAGTAGACAAAAGATAACCGAATTCCCGAGTGGAAGACATGTTTTTATAGAGTTCTTTGACAATGAAAGGGTAAACTTTATCATTGAGCGTGAGAATGCTAACCCAACCCATACCTACGAAAATATCCTCTATATGAAAGGAAGGGGCTTCAAAAGTAAATGAGGCAAGGTCTACGTTCTTACCAATGAGGACGGAACATTTGGCAATCCGAATTTCGAGGAGAATCCTCGTCTTGAGGATGGAGGATGGCTTTCCCTCCTAGAACACTTGTCAGCCATTTTAACCCGAGGCATTGTGTTGGAAACGGATGATTTGAATCTAGGGTTTGAGTTCGTCCGTTTGGATGGTTTTTCACGATTATGTGGATAAAAATTGGGGATTTTGCGGTTTTGAGCGTGGATTTGATATGGGTTTTGTGATTTTGAGTGTAAATTGGAAAGATTTTAAGAGGATTGCAAGATTGGAAGAAGATTTGGAGAGAAAACCGTGGTTCGCGCGAAGTTGGAATGAAGAAATTACTTAAAATCCTGATTTCCGCAGAGATGGACGACCGGAAAACTCAGACGGTCGACCGTTTGGACTGAAATTTTGATGTTCAACTCTCTGTTCAAACGGATGAGCAGACGGATGATTTGGCGGTCATCCGTTTAAAATCATACGGACGTCCGTTTATGTGAAACGATCAATCGTTTAAACTTTTCAATTTTGACAAAACTCTATGCTTAGACGGATGATCAAACGGATTAAACAATGGTTCATCCGTTTGACGTGAAACGGACGTTCGTTTTAATGAACGGTCATCCGTTTGGACAAATTTGCAAAATTTTATCAAAATCATTGAGTTTATCCTTTGTCAAATAATTTTAAAGCATGTTTATCACATAAATGCAATCAATTATAGAAAACATAAGGAGTTAGCCACATATTTCACATTCATCAATTATACTTAAATTTCGTCGAATGTAAGAAAATCTTTCAAGTGCTAATGATTTTGTGAGAATATCGGCCAATTGTTTTTCGGTGTTTACAAACTCCAAAGTTATATCTCCATTTTGTGTATGGTCTCGTAAAAAGTGATGTCTAATCTCGATGTGTTTGGTACGAGAATGCAAAACGAGATTTTTAGATAAGTTGATGGCACTAGTGTTATCACACATAATATGAACTTTTTCAAAGGAAATGTGATAATCATTTAGAGTTTGTTTCATCCATAGGATTTGAGCACCACAACTAGCGGGAGGAGATATACTCGGCTTGGTGGTTGACAAGGCAACGGAATTTTGTTTCTTACTAAACCATAAAACTAAAGCAAAGCCTAGAAAATGGCACGTTTCACTAGTACTTTTACGATCAATTGTGCAACCCCCAATCGGCATCCGAATAGCTAAGTAAATCAAAATGAGTTTCTTTGGGATACCAAAGACCTAAAGATCTAGTTCCACTAAGATAACGGAAAATGCGTTTTGCGACACTAAGATGAGAATTCTTAGGATTAGATTGATATCTAGCACATAAGCAAACACTAAACATAATATCGGGTCTACTAGCGTTTAAATAAAGAAGGATCCGATCATACCTCGATATTTTGTTATATCAACGAAGTACGTTGCTCATCTTTATCTAGTTTGATTGATGAGCTCATTGGAGTGTTCATTGGCTTCAACTCTTCCATTTCAAACTTTTGAGCATTTCCAAGATATACTTGGTTTGACTAATGAATATTCCATCATTAGTTTGTTTGATTTGAAGACTAAGAAAGAACTTGAGTTCACCCATCATGCTCATCTCAAATTCCCTATTCATGCACTTAGAAAATTCTTCACATAGGAAAATGTTAGTAGCACAAAAAATGATATCGTCAACATAAATTTGAACAACTATCATATCATTCTTTTGGTTTTTATAAATAATGTTGTATCTATTTTACCCATTAAAAATCATTTGATAAGAGAAATTTACTCAATCTCTCATACCATGCTCTAGGAGCTTGTTTTAAACCGTAAAGGCTTTTCTAAGTTTGAAAACTTTGTCCGGATACTTATGATTTTTAAAACCGGTGGTTGCTCAACAAAACTTCTTCTTGAATGACTCTATTCAAGAATGCACTTTTGACATCCATTTGAAAGAGAGTAAAATTCTTACGACAAGCAAACAAAAAAGCATACGAATTGACTCTAATCTAGCAATCGGGGCAAAAGTTTCTTGAAATCAATGCCTTCTTCTTGATTGTAACCTTGAGCCACTAATCTAGCTTTATCTTACCAATGAGGACGGAACATTTGGCAATCCAATTTACGAGGAGAATCCTCGTCTTGAGAGGATGGCTTTCCTCTCTAGAACACTTGCAGCCATTTTAACCCGAGGCATTGTGTTGGAAGCGGATGATTTGAATCTAGGGTTTGAGTTCGTCCGTTTGGATGGTTTTCACGATTATGTGGATAAAATTGGGGATTTTGCGGTTTTGGCGTGGATTTGATATGGGTTTTGTGATTTTGAGTGTAAATTGGAGCGATTTTAGGAGAATTGGAAGATTGGAAGAAGATTTGGAGAGAACCATGGTTACATACGAGTTGGAATGAAGAAATTTGAAAAATTTCTAACTTAAAACCCCGATTTCTGCTGAGATGGACGATCGGAAAAACTTCGAGACGATCGGCCGTTTGAATGAAATTTTGATGTTCAACTCTCTGTTCAAACGGATGAGCGGAGACGGATGATTTGGCGGTCATCCGTTTAAAATCATCTGGACGTCCGTTTATGTGAAACGATCAACCGTTTAAACTTTTCAATTTTGACAAAACTCTATGCTTGAGCGGATGATCAAACGGATTAAACAATGGTTCATCCGTTTGGCGTGAAACAGACGTTCGTTTTAATGACGGTCATCCGTTTGGACAAATTTGCAAAATTTTATCAAAATCATTGAGTTTATCCTTTGTCAAATAATTTTAAAGCATGTTTATCACATAAATGCAATCAATTATAGAAAACATAAGGAGTTAGCCACATATTTCACATTCATCAATTATACTTAAATTTAAATCGAATGTAAGAAAATCTTTCAAGTGCTAATGATTTTGTGAGAATATCGGCCAATTGTTTTCGGTGTTTACAAACTCAAAGTTATATCTCCATTTTGTGTATGGTCTCGTAAAAGTGATGTCTAATCTCGATGTGTTTGATGCGAGAATGCAAAAGCGAGATTTTTAGATAAGTTGATGGCACTAGTGTTATCACACATAATATGAACTTTTAAAGGAAATGTGATAATCATTTAGAGTTTGTTTCATCCATAGGATTTGAGCACCACAACTAGCGGCGGAGATATACTCGGCTTCGGTGGTTGACAAGGCAACGGAATTTTGTTTCTTACTAAACCATAAAACTAAAGCAAAGCCTAGAAAATGGCACGTTTCACTAGTACTTTTACGATCAATTGTGCAACCGGCCCAATCGGCATCCGAATAGCTAAGTAAATCAAAATGAGTTTCTTTGGGATACCAAAGACCTAAAGATCTAGTTCCACTAAGATAACGGAAAATGCGTTTTGCGACACTAAGATGAGAATTCTTAGGATTAGATTGATATCTAGCACATAAGCAAACACTAAACATAATATCGGGTCTACTAGCGTTTAAATAAAGAAGGGATCCGATCATACCTCGATATTTTGTTATATCAACAGAAGTACCTTGCTCATCTTTATCTAGTTTGATTGATGAGCTCATTGGAGTGTTCATTGGCTTCAACTCTTCCATTTCAAACTTTTTGAGCATTTCCAAGACATACTTGGTTTGACTAATGAATATTCCATCATTAGTTTGTTTGATTTGAAGACTAAGAAAGAACTTGAGTTCACCCATCATGCTCATCTCAAATTCCCTATTCATGCACTTAGAAAATTCTTCACATAGGAAAATGTTAGTAGCACAAAAAATGATATCGTCAACATAAATTTGAACAACTATCATATCATTCTTTTTGGTTTTTATAAATAATGTTGTATCTGCTTTACCCATTAAAAAATCATTTGATAAGAGAAATTTACTCAATCTCTCATACCATGCTCTAGGAGCTTGTTTTAAACCGTAAAGGGCTTTTCTAAGTTTGAAAACTTTGTCCGGATACTTATGATTTTTAAAACCGGGTGGTTGCTCAACAAAAACTTCTTCTTGAATGACTCTATTCAAGAATGCACTTTTGACATCCATTTGAAAGAGAGTAAAATTCTTACGACAAGCAAACACAAAAAGCATGCGAATTGACTCTAATCTAGCAATCGGGGCAAAAGTTTCTTCGAAATCAATGCCTTCTTCTTGATTGTAACCTTGAGCCACTAATCTAGCTTTATTACGCACAATTATACCATTTTCATCTCGTTTGTTTGAAAAACCCATTTTGTGCCAATTACGGTTTGTGAATTTGGTCTAGCAACTAAATCTCAAACATGATTTCTTTCAAATTGATTTAGTTCATCTTGCATAGTTAGAATTCAAAATTCATCAAACTCGGCTTCTTTAAAATTCTTTGGCTCGATTTGTGATAGAAATGCACAATTGTTATGAAAATTGCTAGAAGAATTTCTTGTACTTACCTATTTTGATGGATCACCAATGATGAGATCTTTTGGGTGAGAGGACAAACCTCCATTCTTTTGGTAATGATGAAGTGTTGAGATCTTTATGAGGTTCTTCTTCATTTTGTTGCATACTTGTTTCCTCCTCATGTTGACTTTCAATGTTATTTGGATTCCCTTTGTCTTGATTTTGAACACTTAGTTGTTCAAATAGAATTTCCAAATCTTCATCATCAATAACTTTTTCTTGTATAGAGGAGTTAGTTTCATAAATAATAACATGCATAGATTCTTCAACTACTAAAATTCTTTTGTTGAAAACTTTAAAAGCTTTGTTAGTAGATGAATATCCAAGAAAAATTCCAATATCGGATTTTGGATCAAATTTTTCCAAATTTTCTTTTGTGTTTAAAATAAAGCACTTGCAACCAAAAACTTTAAAATATCCGATATTTGGAATTCTATTTTTCCAAAGCTCATATGGAATTTTGGTTTTCTTTCGACTCACCAAAACTCTATTTAAAATATAACATGAAGTGTTTACGGCTTTGGCCCAAAAGTATTTTGATAAATTGTTTTCATTTAACATGGTTCGAGCCATTTCTTGCAATGTTCGATTCTTCCTTTCTACTACACCATTTTGTTGAGGAGTTCTAGAAGCCGAGAAATTATGTTCATATCTATTTGATTTACAAAACTCATCAAAAGCTATGTTTTCAAATTCTCCACCATGATCACTCCTAATTGTGGTAATGGTGTATCCTTTTTTATTTTGGACTCTTTTGCAAAAATGTTTAAAAGCATTTAAAGTTTCATCTTTTAAATTCAAGAAAATGACCCAAGTAAATCTTTAAAAATCATCAACAATAACAAATGCATAATGTTTTCCACTTAAACTAGCGGTTCTAGAGGGTCCAAATAAGTCCATATGGAGAAGTTGTAAAGGTCTTGAAGTAGAAGAGTATTGTTTAAGTTTGAAAGAACTCTTTACTTATTTTTCAAATTGACAAGCATCACAAATTTTATCTTTTTCAAACTTTATATTTGGTAAACCTTTTACAAAGTTATTTTTGAAGATTTTTGAAAGTATGTCCATGCTAACATGACCTAATCTCCTATGCCATAACCAAGAATCATCATTTATACTTGAAAGACATTTTTTTTTTCAAATTCAAATTCAATAAATATGATGTAAACATCCTTACTTCGGCTCCCCATGAACAATACCTCTTTAGATATAGCATTCTCAATGAGGCATTTGGAAGAATCAAATTTAATGAGATAACATTTATCACATAATTGACTTATACTAAGCAAGTTATGTTTAATGTTATTAACTAATAAAACATTTTCAATAGAGGGAGAAGAACGATTACCAATATTTCCAATGCCTATGATTTTTCCTTTGGCATTGTCTCCAAAAGTTACATGACCTCCATCTTTTCTTTTGAGATTTGATAGTAATGATTGATCTCCCATCATGTGTTTTGAACAACCACTATCCAAGAACCAATTGCTCTTGACCTTTTGTGGTACCTACAAAAATAATTTTAATTTTTGATTTTTGGTAACCACATAAGTTTGGGTCCTTGATAGTTAGAGATTGTGGATTCTTTTATCCACTTGTGTTTCCTTTCAAAGTATAGTTTTTTTTAGTTAAACAATTATAAGCAATATGACCAACTTTCTTGCAAAAACTACATGTGATGTTTTGTTGAAAAAAATTGGATGACTTTACAAAAATAGTTTCAAAGGATTTTTGTTTCAAGAGAGGTTTGTATCCAATTCTCCCTTTGTTAAACACATATTTTTGCTCACCAAGCATTAATTCAAAATTTTCTTTCCTTCGGTAAATTTGTGAATAATGCTTGTTAAATCAACCACTTTTTCTTTCAAGGAAAGATTTTCTTTGATTAAAGATTTATGATCATCTTTTTCCTTTTCAAAATCTTTTTGTGCTATGAAAAGTTTCTTGACTACATTTTTCAATAAGAAATGTTTATTGTTAAGAATAGAGTATTTTGAAACAAGTTTATCAAATTCCTCAAGAATTTCATCATAAGAAGTAGATAAGTCATTATATGAGTCATTGTTGTTTGTACTTACCTTATCTTCAATATCCATGAAGCACATATTGGCAATTTCCTCTTGAATTTCATCTTCTTCTTGATTATCTTCATCACTATCATCCCATGTAGCTTGAAGTGCTTTCTTTTTTATGAACTTCTTCTTGTTTGGGCATTCGGTTCTCTTGTGACTGGGTTTGTCACAATCATAGTATATGATCTTTTTGTTTTTCTCTTCACTTTTGTCTTCTTTCTTTTGAAACCGTCGATTATTTCGAAACCCTCTCCATTTCTTGACAAGAAGAACTAGATCATCAAGTTCTTCATCACTTATATTTGTGTTAGAGGATCATTCATCGTTTGTCGATTTCAATGCAATTTGCCTCTTGGGAGGCTCCTTCATCTCTTCTTTGCTTTTTATTGTTTATACCTTCGTTTCGACATTGTTGAGCTTATATGTCATCAACGTTCCATATAGCTCCTCCAATGGATAAGTGTTGAAATCTTTTGTATTCTCTATCAACATCCTCAAGGAGTTCCAATCTTCCGAAAGAGACCTAAGCATTTTACTCACAAGTTCACCGTTAGTAAATTTTCGATCAAAGCCTTTAAGGCCATTGATAATATCGGTAAAGCAAGTAATCATATCAACAATAGGTTCATCTTGCTTCATAAAGAAATTTTCAAAATCTTTTGTCAATAAATTTATTTTAGTTTCTTTAACCTTGTTGGTGCCTAAATGAGTTATCTCTAAAGCATGCCAAATATCATATGCGGAATCACATGTGCTAATATGATTAAACTCATTTTTATCTAAAGCACAATAAAGCAAATTTTTGGCTCATATTCAAAGACAATTTTCTTTTATCCTCTTCATCATATTCTTCTCTAGGCTTAGAAGTAGTTTGGTCCGGTTTATCATCTACTTTAATAATTTTTGTAGACACATATGGACCAAACTCGATGACTTCCCAAATGTTATAATCAATTGATTGAATATAAATAATCATTCTAGTTTTCCAATAATTGTAGTGGGTGCCATTAAAGAAGGGATGACGATTTGTAGAGTGACCCTCAAGGTTTTGAATATTTTGGTTAGCCATTACTTAAGATTGTATAATCTTTAAAAAAAAATAAGCACCTTGCTCTGATACCAATTGATAGCCCAATAATAACTAATCAAGATGGGGGTGAATTGGTATTTTCAAACTTTTTCGAAAAATATTCTAAATAAAATGATATTTAAGAAATAAAAATTAATCCACAAAAATATAAGCACAATATAAGTAAATAAAAGGGAAGAGAGAGTACAAATGATATTTTTATGGATGTTCGATCCAACAATGATCTACGTCATCCGTTACCAAGCTCTCCAACACGAGCACGACCTTTCCACTATTTTGATTGACTTATGGTGCAATCCAAACCCTTACAATGTATCCGGTGACTTACAAACAATGAGCACCGATCCTTATACAATATTGAGCTTTTCAAGGGACCTCAATATGACCTAAAAATATAAAGAGATTGATTTAAGTATTTCTCTCTAGATGAATGATAGATACAAGTTTAGTTCTAAGAGGGACTAACACTTTAATGAATAGCAATAAATGAGGAAAGCTCAAGTGTTAGAAGAAAACTTTTTTTTTCGAGAAAGATGAATCAAAAGTTTGATTTAATCAAACAAAATTTTTCAATAAGAGATATTGAAGATATAAATGTAATGAAGCTTTGAATGAAGTTTTTCAATATGCTTCTCTCTATAAATGCTCTTGTAAGTGTATATGAATGATAATAAATGAAGTGGTATTTATAGAAATGAATTTTCGTCACTTTCTGTTGAAACGGATGACCAAACGGATGACCAAACGGTCGACTAGTCAGATTGGTCAGAACTAGCAGTTGTACTACAAAAAATTAGAACGGACACTTTTTGAAAATGACATTCAAACGGTAGACCGGTTCAGCTCAAACGATCGACCGGTTCAACCGGTTTACCTAACGGATTATCCGTTTCCACAGTTTTGAAAAATTGATTTTTGGCTTTGATCAAAATATTTTTATGCAAGTAATAAAAAATATTTTGAGCTTTCGTTCATTTAATTGCTAAGGATTAAAGAGTTAATACATTTACAATTTTATCTAGAAATCTATTCTTGAGTCTTGATATTTGAATCTTGAATTTCGGATCTTGAGATACTTGAACTCTTGTATTGATTTTGACTTGATCTTGACATTGCATGAGAGTTCGATTTGTAGCGCTTTGAATATTGCTTGAAAATAGATTGTTAGAAAACATATTATTTTGTTTGTTATAATCAAAACATTAAGGTTTAAAGTTAATCATAAATCAACAAATTTAACAAATACTCACCGAGCTTTCATTTTGTTAATATTTACTCACTATACTTTGAAGTAAGTGTCAATAATAACTCATTCAACTTTTGGATTTTGTCCATCATCCATCACACGGTAACTAACTGTTTAAAACACCTACGTGTCTCAACGACAAACACGTGTCACCAATCAAATTTTGTTATTTATCCAACTCACACTGAACTTTCAATTTGTTAATACTTACTCACTGTATATTGAAATGTCAATAAAAACTCACTCAACTTTAGATTTTGTCCATCATCCATTACCCGTTAACTAACTGTTTAAAGATGATGACGGAAAACACATGGCACCAATCAATTTTTGTCATTTATCCAATTCACCATTGCAGACAAAAGGCAAACACGTGGCACCAATCAGATTTGTGACTACTTCAAATGGGTGGATCCTATTGTCCACCCATATTATAAGAGTGTGATCAATGATCTGTTGTGGAATGCTAATCGGGAAGTTGTTTGCGGAATATCCACCCACAAAAACGTTAACTCAAAATATCAACATGTCACTAAAGCTCCTGATTTAACTTCTAATTGCATAGATACTATGCTCTTCAATCTGGATTCCTCTTTCGTAAAGCATGAAAACGAACCGAGTCTCTCACAATGTTGTCAAAAGAAAAGTTCATCTGAAAATCATTCCCAGGCACAACTGCATCTGGTCCACTGTTGTGTTGTTGAATGAGGTGGCATGCACTTTTGTCTGCAATGGTGAGTTGAATAAATGACAAAATCTAATTGGTGCCACGCGTTTGCCGTTAGACATGTAGGCGTTTTCCATCATCGTCTTCAAACGGTTAGTTAACGGGTGATGGATGTGGACACAATTTAAAGTTGAGCGAGTTATTATTGGCACTTCAAAGTATAGTGAGTAATTATTAACAAATTGAAAGTTCAGTGAGTATTTGTTAAATTTACCAAAAAAAAACTCTCAACATTCGTGATTATGAAATTTATAATATTCTAATGTTTCACTACGTTATTCCATAAAACATCAAAATGTCACTCCACTTATGATAAAAATACTATAAGTTTGTCCTTGTATCTTGCTCATTGATAAATTCCATATCTATTCAAATCAGATTTTTAAATCCATCTCATCATTCATTTTTAATCTGTAGATTTTACAATCGAATCCACCACGACATGAGCATATTCAGTTTGAAGACCTAGATCAGCTTTCTTTCCGAGCCATTAATAACTGCCAGATTTTCAACATGTACGACTATCTCTTCAAGAAATCCAGCTTTCCTTTCACCGTTCAGTAAGTTATGGAAAATCACCCACAGTTTGGGGGGGGGGGAGACATGTTGCCCACCTCTCCCACATAGTGCAGAAGTGAAGAGGAGATTACCACTCATTAAGTAAAGGTGTGTTTGATTGCACTCCTTTTCATAGAAAATAGACATTTTTCATATCTAACTGTTTGATTACCAATATTTTCCATGTAAAATAACAATGTTTCCTCAAAAACAAAGAAAATGAACTCTTAGGGGGGGTTGGTTTTATTTTTCATGGAAGTTGAAATTCATTTTCTTTTCCTCTTGTGCAATCAAACACACCCTAATTATAAAAGTTATGGTTAATTATACTAATGGTCTCCATTCTTTCAGGTTTGTAACAATTTCATATCCATTCTTTTTTAAGCAGATATCATCATCATTCTTTTATTTATTCTCACAGATGGTTCCCAAATAACTATTTTTACTATTTTTACAATTCTATGACAATTTTACCAATTGACTTAAATAAATTAAAATGATAGAAAAAAATACAATAAAAATATTGCAATTGGGCCCTTAATCTTTTCAAAACTACAAATAAATCATAAACAATTTTATTTTATTCAAATAAGTGTTCTTCCCCAACTCAAAACGAATCATATTATCAAACATGTGAACGAAGCTCAACAATAATGTGAATCTCATGGAGAATATCAAGCGGGAGATTTCAATTATGTATAGGTTGTATCACCCGCATATTGTGAAGCTATTTGAAGTTCTTGCAATGAAAACAAAGATTTATTTTGTTATGGAGTATGTAAAAGGCGGTGAATTGTTTGCAAAAGTGGCGAAAGGCCGGTTCGACGAAGATCTCAGCCGTAAATATTTTCAATAGCTGATCTCTACCTTAAGTTACTACCATTCGCGCGGTGTTTACCACTGCGATTTGAAGCTGGAAAATCTATTACTAGGACAAAAATGGTGATTTAAAAGTGTCCGATTTTGAGTTTTGTGCCGTCACTGAACATATCTATCCCGACCGACTTCTACACACGCTATGTAGAACTCCAGCTTATGTAGCGCCAGAAATTTTGGCTAAAAAAGGCTACGACGATGCCAAAATTGATGTATGGTCTTTCAGCGTAATCTTGTTTGTCTTCACTACCGGTTATTTACCGGTTAATGATCCGAATTTGATGAGTATGTACTGGAAGATTTACAAAGGTAAATTCCAGTGCCCGAAATGGATGTCATCGGATCTGAAACGATTTTTGTCTCGACTTTTGGATACAAATCCCACGTTGAAAATTACCATCGAGGAAATCAGGCGTGATCCTTAGTTCAAAAACGGTTACAAAGAAATCAAATATTGCCAAAATGATGAGAATTTGGATACTATGAAAGAGGAATACGAAAAACTGGTGGATTTAAACGCACTTGATATAATTTCTTTCTCCTCGGGGCTGGATCTATTATAACTATTCGATGATTTGCATTGTGCTGTGGGGGATGTGGAGCGGCTGACAGTGGCGGAGCCACCGCACAAAGTTATCGAGAAGGTGGAGGAGGTGGTGAAGTGTGAGAAGAAAAATACTGTAAGATTGAAGAGAAAGAATGAATTTGGGGTGGAACTAGAGGGACAAAATGGAAAATTCGTCGTTGGTTTGGAGGTTTACCAGTTGATCGAAAGTTTGACGGTGGTGGAGGCAAAAAAGATATCTGGAGAAGCAATTGGTTTAACTGAGTTGTGGAAGAAGAAAACTAGGTCGGTAATTTTGCCTCAAGATGATTCCTTTCGAGTTGGGTAAGATCACTTATTTGAATAAAATAAAATTGTTTAGGATTTATTTATATTTTTAAAAAGTTAAGAGTTCAATTGCAATGTTTTCATTGTATTTTTTTTATAATCATTTTAATTTATTTAAGTCAAAGGGTAAAATTGTTATAAAATTGTCAGAATAGTGAAAATA
Source organism: Forsythia suspensa (assembly GCA_023638005.1). Lineage (NCBI taxonomy): Eukaryota > Viridiplantae > Streptophyta > Magnoliopsida > Lamiales > Oleaceae > Forsythia > Forsythia suspensa. The sequence continues at coordinate 26,545,316 of CM042674.1, read as the reverse complement.
GTGATTTGGGGACTATTTGTGAGAATAAATAGAAGAATGGGGATGATATCTGCTAAAAAAAAGAATGAGGATGAAATCATTACAAACCTGAAAGAATGGGACCATTAGTGTAATTAAACTTTAAAGTTATAAAATATTTAAGCTAAGCCTAAGAACCCTAAATTCCTCTTCCTATCCAGAGTGACTATTAAACAGCAGAAAGCTGGAGAAACAGTGGAAGCAGGAGAGGATTACGAGCTTTGATTTTGGCTTAGACAACTATTTGTTGATAACTTGAGCATTAATTTGTGTCTTTGTCAAGAAAAATTCAAAGGTTTGGCTTCAGTTTACTTATTTCTTTATGCTTTATGCATTTATGGCATGTTTGGCTGGTAGGATTAAACAGTAGCTGACAGTTTTGAGGTAGAAAAAGAAGATAAAATTTATAAATTCTGGTCTTGTACAGTATTTTGTTCCGTTTGTGATTGGATATTGGTCTTATTTTCTGCTACTTGATTTATGCATCCATTTACTTTCACGGTTTACTGTCATGTTGTGATAGCGTGAAAGAAAAAAAAACATTTTCTTTTATCAAAACCTTCTAGGTTTGTGATTTTTGCTTTACAGGAAGGAAATTTCCGTTTTGAGATTTATAAGATTCTATAGATCGAGATTTGGTCGAACAATTGAACTTTGTCTTAATTAGCGCATTACCCAATTCTTGGATTAAGTTGGATTAAGTTTTTTGAAATTAAACCTGTAATTCTTTTAAGTATTTTATGAATTCTTTTCTAAATTTTAATTATCTTTTCAAATGAAAATTTAATGCTTGTACTTGAGCCTTGATTTTTCTGTATATTTATCGAACTTTGGTGACAGAAAAGGCAGAGATCAATGGCATCCGAATCTGATGTGGAAGTAACTGAAAATGAAAATCAGCAGCCACAGCCAAAGATACAAATATATCCTACCTCCACTGGTGAAATATCCTCTTTTTGGAGAGGTCTCTGTCAGTTTGTCCCTTTTTTTTTTCCCTAATGCACTTAATTTTTTCTTTAGTTAATACTAAATGAGCATTCTGTTGGCAGAGAAATATGAAAGAGATGCCAAGAAATATTGGGATATTTTCTACAAACGCCATCAAGACAAGGTAAGCTGCTTTTAGTTCCACGAAATTCTCATGAGATTTAGCAATTCAATAATTTTAAAAAATTTGTGGTAGAACAGGATATGATCCTTTCTTTGGTGTTAGTTTTGAAATTGTGGAGTTATAATATGGGACAGATAAAGAACACAGGAAAAATGTTCTATACAAATATATTCTTTTCAGGTATATTGACGAATTTGAGTCTTCAACTGCTGGACGTTATTTGTTGATGTACACTGTCACTGCTACACGGGGATTTGCATGTACATGAACCATATATTTATAAGAATTCCCGGAAACAGTTGATTTTTTTTAGAGTTGCTATTAATAATTAATAGTAGTGGCAGTGATTGGTGCAATATTGTTTTTTTTTTGTTTTCAGTTCTTTAAGGACCGACATTACTTGGACAAAGAATGGGGGAACTACTTCTCTGTGAGTACAGAAATGAAAATTTTCTTTTGCTTACATTGTTTTGTAAATTAGTTGGTTAAATTTCCTACTTACATGACTCAATCCTCGTAGGGAGCAGGAAGAAAAGTTATTCTAGAGGTAATCCTATTTTCTCAGTTTATTAAAGTGCAATTTCGTTGATTATTTTTGTTTGCCGCTGTCCTGGTGCAATCAGCTAACTTGCCTGCATGTTTATGCTCATGTATAAAATTAAAAATTCACATTTGGCGAACATAAGTCGCATGCATTGTGCTTATTATCTAGTCTGGGACTGGACCTAGAGATAAGCATGAGTATTTCAATAAATTATTAATGCCTCTCATGGTTGCTTAAACTTTTGAATAATCTGCAATTATCCTTGCACATCCTGTAGGATGATATTATTCCTGTTATTCATACTAGGCATTTGAACTGCTTTCTTTATTGGTTGCTCTCTTGAAACGGGTATCATGAAAATTACTGTTTACCAGGTTGGTTGTGGAGCTGGAAATACTATCTTTCCTTTGCTTGCAGCATTCCCAGATATATTTATACATGCCTGTGATTTTTCACCACGTGCAGTGAACTTGGTCAAGGTTAGATTTCTTGTTTGCTGTTGCTTGTTTTTAAAATAATGATAATCTATTAAATAGTTATTAATAAATCTTTCACTTAAAGTGTTTCCTACTCCAATAACTTGAAGTCACAGAATTTACAAGGTGGAATGACAATAATGTTTTAAAAAAGGTTTCAACATTTAGAGTATGTTTGGTACTGGATAGGACTTGACACTATCTTAATTCTTAGACAAGATTTTATCTTCTTCTCTAATAATGTCCAGATGCACAAGGATTTTGCGGAGGCCAGGGTTAATGCATTCGTTTGTGATCTGACTGTTGATGACATAAGCCAACAGATATCTCCTTCTTCAGTTGATATTGTGACCATGGTATTACCAATGAGTTTATGCTTTGATGTAGTTGGTTCTATATTTGAAAGATTTTTTTTTTTTGTTGTTACACTTTTCAAATCAAAATTTTTCCTTAGATTGTTGATTATGTTATTCCCTTGATAACCAAGTATCCATTTTACTTATTACACTGGCTGACATGTTAAGTAGGTTTTTATTTTATCTGCAGTATCCCCCGAGAAAATGCCTCTAGTGTTACAAAACATCAGAAAAATTCTGAAGGTGAGTGATGATTATATGCCACAATGAATTTCTTAATACTATTGAGCTTAATGTGCAATTTGAATTTGTTCAATGTGTATCCTAACTTTTTTTTCCCTATCCAGCCAGATGGTTATGTATTGTTCCGTGATTATGCAACTGGCGATCTTGCTCAGGTTGGATACTGTTGTAACTGTGTCTAAGTTACTTATTCATAATGGTGGCATAAATGTTTATATTTTCCTTTCTCTGTGCAATAAATAGTAATGCTTACAGTCTCTAATCAGTCACATCATAATTCATTTGAGCTTAATGCCAATGCCAGGATGATTTCTGGTATATGCAAATTCAGTTTAGATTTTTGCTTCAGTTTTTAACTTTAGTTTATCTGATGTATGTACATTCGTGGCACGTCTCAAGTTTTATGTACCTAGCGTTTTATGAAATGTCATAGCTGTAATGTTGGAGCTTTTACTTATCTGAACATTGTTTGGAAACGAAAATTTAATTAAAAGTAACTTTTAACTTACTTTTAAGCTTAGCCAAACATTCATCTTAATAATAAATGATGCTCATGATCCAGTCAAGGTGCAACCTTTTTGTTTCTCGCTGTCACTGTGTCACCCAGCAAAGGCTAGACAATAAGAGCAATTAATCTAAATTCTTCAGTAAGATCAATTGTTTTACTCAATAATGACAATGTGTCTTTTGCAATGCTGCTTACAGCTTACCCTTATGTCTTAATGTCGTATTACAGGAAAGGTTCACATGCAAGGAACAGAAGATCTGCGAAAACTTCTATGTTAGAGGGGATGGCACTGTAAGTTTTTTCTCTTTCAAATTAATGTTTCATAAAAGGCTTTGAATGCTATTAGCCAGCTTTATAGCATCTTACTTCTGTTGCCAGCGAGCTTTCTACTTCTCAGACGAGTTCTTGAGAAATCTGTTCAAAGAAAGTGGATTCAGTATGGAAGAACATGTCTTGTGTTGCAAGCAGGTGGAAAACCGATCAAGGGAAATAGTAATGAATCGGTAAATAAGCATGACTTCTACCTTTTTAGTAGATTCTCCGACTATTGTATCATACATGTGCGTAATGCAAGGATTGTGTTAAAATATAATTATTGATATATAAATAGTTCATATTTTCATGCATTTGACAAACTTTTGGTTGCATTTATACTTGTTAGAGGACATAGTCTAACTATTGCTGTTGGATTTAGGCGTTGGGTTCAAGCTGTATTTAAGGCAGCTGATGGAAGAACTAGAAAGGAAGTAAACCACCTAGAGGAGGATTGTTCTAAACCCAAGGTCAAGGACATTACTTGGGAAAATGCTACAAATAGGTCTGAAATTGATCTATCAGATGGAATTGGCATTGAAATGCTTGGTATTTCATCTTCCAGTGAGGAGGTAAAAATCACCTTGCTTCTTAGTCATGCAGTATAATTTATATGAAAATGATGTGCATATGGCAGGTTAATAACCATGTTGGTCACACCGAACATATGATATTGTTTCACTTTAGTCACCGGACTCTTTTTATTTATTTATTTATTTTTTTGCTTCAAATTAGTCACTGTACTTGCACAGATGTTTTAGTTTAGGCACTTCGCGTTGCTTTCGAAAAGGCAGTGTTGACTTGTATGACGGAAATGATGTCGTGGCTTAAAACTAGTGTTCTAAAAGGCGAGAAAATGCGGGCCTAGGCATGAGACACAAGGCTTAAGAAAAAATCACATGTATGGGAAGGCGTGAAAAAAGGGCAGTCAACTCTATTTTTGACCGCCTAATGTAGGCTTAGGAGCCAAAAAGCGCGCGCCTTTTTTATTTTTTTAAGGTTAAATAAACTAATTAAATAAGAGGAATATTTATTAATGGTCTTCTTAAAATAATTATTTATTATCTTAGAATAATTAACATAATATTAAAAATATGGAAAAGCCTTATTACGCCTAGGCTTGTAAGGCTTGCGGCTTGACTTGCCGCCTTGCTACATCTCCTTTTTTTAGAACCTTGCTTAAAACGTTCGTTAACACATTGATTGTCATCCAAATGGAAATGCTTATCCTTCTAAAAAAACTGAAGTATTTACAAAGCACAATTTTCAAAAGAATGAGCGACTTTTTGCAATTTGGATGGCAAAATCAATGCATTAACGAACTTTCTAAGCCACATCATCGGTTCGTCATACAAGTCAGCAAAATAAAGTTCTAATTCTGTTACTTTTGAGTTTCGAAAGGAGGTGGTGGATGGAGTGCCTAAACTAAATTATAGGTGAAAGTTGAGTGACTAATTTGGAACAAAATAAAGTTTGGCAATCAGAAGTGAAACGATACTACCAAGTTCGGACAGTTCGGTGACTTGTGGTGTTTTTAACTTTTTTGCATTTTGCATCTTGTTTTCTTTTTCTCCTCAGTACTTGACTAGATCTACTATATTGCCTTGCCCTAGATTGTTGACGTCATTATAAGAGATGATAATTTCAAGATTAAAGTGCTTTCTAAAGAGTACCAACATACCTGCAAATCAACTGGTTTGATGCTCTGGGAATCAGCTAGGTTAATGGCGTCTGTTCTTGCCTCAAATCCTACCATTGTTGCCGGGAAAAGGGTTTTAGAAATGGGATGTGGATGTGGGGGAATCTGTTCAATGGTTGCCGCACGATCTGCTGACCTTGTGGTTGCCACCGATGGAGACACAAAAACACTCAACCTGTTGACGGAAAACATTGCTTTGAATCTTAAGTCACTGTCTCTTGCTAGATTAATTACGAAAAAAGTAGAATGGGGAAACAAAAATGATATAGATTCTGTCAAGCAACTCAACGAGAAAGGTTTCGAGGTCATTCTTGGTACGGATGTAACTTACGTGCCTGAAGCAATTATACCCTTGTTTGCAACAGCAAGAGAACTAATTTCATCCAGCAAAGTTGTAAAGGACAGAGAGCCAGCTCTGATTCTATGCCATGTTTTGCGCAGAGTTGATGAACCGTCAATACTTTCAGCAGCATATCAGTTTGGTTTTAGGCTGGTCGACAGATGGCCCGAGCAAACCCCAACCAGCCCATTTCTAGGCACGATCAAGAGTTGGTTTTCTGATGGCGATCTTGAAGTACCAACAGCAGCACTCACTATTATGTATTTTGAATTGAGTACAAGTGATTGAATTTTCACTAGTCTTTATGACTCTGTTGCATTGTCACGTGCAAAAAGGGGGGATGGAAATGTTATTTTTTCAGAACATGGAGGGTCTTATAATGCTTAGTCCTAGATTTTGGGCGAATGAGTTTGAAACTATTAGTTCTCATTTTGTATTCATTGAAGAGGAAAATTTGTATTTGTACCATAAATTTGTACCATATTATTGATGATTTAATGGGTGTAATCACTAAGCTCGTTTAGCATTTAGGGTGTGGGGTTTCATTTCGAAACTTTTGTATCTCAACTGGCAGCAAACTAGTACTTTTTACTGTGTGCATATCCTTTGGGGCAGGAAGATTGATAGAAATAAGGAAGATAAGCTCTATCTTTCAACGAAAATGAGAGAAATTATTATGCTTCAAAGCAGACTCATTTCTGGATGCACTCGGGGTAAAGGGTTGCTTTCCTAACGTTTGACTAGGAATAGGGATGGCAATGGGGCGGGTCGGTCCCGCCCGCCCGCCCGCCCGTAAACGTGGGGTGCCCGCCCGCCCTTGACCCGCCAATTGGCGGGCGGGCGGGCGGGCGCCCACCGCCCGCCACTGCCCCTATTAATTTTTAATTTTTTTTTTTTTTTTTTTTTAATGGGAGTGATGCATATATAACTAACTACACGTTATATCCTCGGTGAGGAAATGGGACATGGGACGAAAAATTTGGCTATCAAAAATGGCTATGGAAAATGGAAATTTCAATTCTACCGCAAGATGGAAATTTCAAAATCTAAACAAGTGACCATAATCTCGGAAGGAGGAATAAAGATTCAATTTTCCAAAGAATTTGAAATTTCAAAATCAATTTTCTTCCATTACTCAATATCACCGACCGCTCACCGAGACCCGAGTCGGTGGGTCACGCGTATTGTGCCGGAAGCCGCCATTGGAGTCATTGGAGTGAGGCGTCTTGTTGGCGGAGGAATGCACTGTGGAGGAGTGCTTGTTGGCAGAGGTGGAGGAGGTCTTGTTGGCCAGGCGATGGCGGCTAACTAGCGTGTGAGAGTGAGACTGTGTGCGTGAGAGTGAGGGTTTGCGGCTTGAGAGAGTTGGAATGTTCAATGTTGGATGAATATTGAATAAGAATTGTATTGTATTAATTAGGGTTTAGTTAGAAAAAAGAAATTTATGGATTTGTTATAATATATTTAGTAAACAAAATATGTTACATATAAAAGTTGTGGTGTGGTGGATAAGTGTTTTCCCGATTTTTCGGGCGGGGCGGGCGCGGTGGGCGCGGAAAGCAGGAAAGCAAAGACATAGTACTCGTACAGCGGTTCTTTATTAAAAGTAGATGGCTTTGCTAAGTGATAAAGACTTGGACCATTTTTAATGCATTCTATGGATTGTTGTTTGGGTGGTACGAAAGTTGAAAGATTTTTAATTAATGTGATATTGATGTTTAATGTATAGATATTCAAGTTCAAATTTGATCTTCAATGTATTTTATGGTTGAATTTGCAAAAGTACTCAAAAGAAAAAGGTGAGTTGAAAATATAAAAACTTTTGATAACATTTGTAAATATAGTTGTCAGCGATTGTATGTCTTTAATATTTCACAAGTGTACGGATCGTTCAAGTAATAAAATGGGTTATGAGTCTAAGTATCGTTTTCACAAAGATTTAGACAATTCAATGCCAATTATACTAACTTTAACTGAATCTAATTAACTTTGGAAAATTGGTGATTAAGAACTAATTAGAATGATAAACTAAGAGCAATTAAATAATTATAACTCAATTAAGTAAAAGATAGATTTATGAAAATTACTTTAACTTTAAGAAAGAAAAGTACTAGGATCTTGAATCCACTTATAGTTGTTAATTCATCTATCTTGATTCTTGGTTTTGACAAAATATATCAGTTATGAAGATCAATATCCATAGATTGTTTAACAGTTTCTCTCGAATAAAATTAAACAAATTTATATGTATGACTCGACTATATCTCTATAACGAATGCGAATACAAATGAATGCATTAAATTTTTATGGATAATTAAAGATCACCTAAAGCATAGCGGTATATTTCTATCTCCTATTGGACTTCAAGATAGTTAAATATTGTCTAGTCTGCTTTCGATTTTTCGATAGTAAAATAAACCACAACACTCATATAATTACTACGTATATAATTGTAGATTCAAATAAATTAAAATTAATTATTCAAAACTATATTGAAATAAATCGTCAAAAATCAAGTCTTTAGATAGAAGAATTTAAACTACAAGCTTTATCGTAATCCTAGTACTAATTAAACTAGCCTAAAATACTAATAATAAGAAAATAAAAAGAAGAAGAAAATATAGAATTCATCACCCGGAGACGAAGAAAACTCAAAAGGATGATGTCTTGATCTTGATTTTTGATCTTCGTTGAATTCTTGAAAGAGCAATTCTTGATCTCCGGTTGGTGTTTTCGTGTATTGTTTCTCTCTCCAAAATTCAACACCCGACTATGAGTTTTTCATCCCTATTTATAGTTCCCTAATGGTGCCCAAAAAGATCCCAAAATATTACAAAATTCGCGGTCAATACATTTCCTAATCGAATTAGAAGTCTAAAAAAGAAATAAAAAATGTAGATAGAATTTAGCCTGGGTGATCGCCCTAGTATAGGTTTTTGCTCTCTACTTTTGCGTTGAGATTCTGAGCGATCGTCCAGCTTGGTTCTTTCAAACTCTCACAATTTGGTCCTTCTAGTTTTCACAGCCTCCGATTTAGTCCTCAAATTTTCATATTGTATTCTTTAGTTCTCCAACTTTTCATAACCTCCAAATTTGGTCCTTCGAGTTCTAATTGAGTGGATTTGAGTTCACATATTCTCTAAATATTTGCCAACTTGTAGCTCTTTTCGTCCAATCTTCTCCAATTCCTTACAAACGGGTCCAAAACTGAAATTAAAGCAATAATACAATAAATTAAGTATAAATTCAATAAAATGATAGGATAAAAACTTAGTTTAAAGACCCGAATAAGTACACAAAACGCACTTATCAAACACACCCAAACTAAACCTTTGTTCATCCTCGAACAAAAATAAAATTAAACTACAAATTTAAACTAAGCTAAAGAATTAACATGAATTGAGTTTATGTTAAATTTCTTACCATATACCTCAAGTTCGAAAATAAAGCAACACTTTTAGAAAGAGATTAAACAACATAATTTTTTTTTCACTTATCCGATGCTGACCTTTAGTGAGTGTGTGATTAGCTAAAAATTGAACTTATACCTGTATTAGACCACGACCAATATTGTGTTGTCGATATTTTTACAATCCGGATCATTTGTAGTCATTTATTCCTTACACCTCTCGTAAATTATCACACTTCTAAAACCTTTCTCTCCAATCCCGAGGTGTTCTAGTGAATTTGGTTCATATTGATCTACACAATATTTTTTTCAAATAAAGTGGTAAAAATTAGAACTTGTATTCTTAGAGCTAGGATGGTGAGTGATTTTTAAATTCTCATCTTCAGTCTCCGAGGTCTAACCTAGCAATCCTTACCGAGCATTCTAACTCTTTTTATTTTATTTAACTAATATAAACAGTCTTACATCATGTGCAATACTTCTCTCTCACTAGCTTTCTATGTGACCCTTGTAGCGAGCTTTGGGCCGATGACTCCCAAGTCAGATAACCATAGGACACCAGGTTTTAAAATATTCTAACAGACTTAATTGCTCGAGTTCTACAGGCTAATAAAGAAGTGAATATATAAAATTTAAATTTTTTTGAATCATGTAACGAGCTTTGGGCCGATGACTCCCAAGTCAGATGACCATAGGGCACCAGGTTTTAAAATACCATAACAGGCTTAATTGCTCGAGTCAGATATTTTATTTTATTTTTATCAGCAGTGAGTAGTGCTTGGTTTAGATTCCTTGACTATAACCTATTCAACCAAAGATGAGATCCTATTAACCCAAACCATCAAAATTCTCAGAACACACGTAATAACTTTAACACCCCCAAACTGTTCAGTTTGATTACTAGCTATAAGGATTTGGGAACGAGATTTTCACAATAATCCTATGTCAATAATATCAACATAAACACTCAACTCATGTTTCCATATCAGTGATAAGTCAATAGTGGCTACGTGCTTCATTAATCTAGTCTAATATGAATAAGTATTCAAGTAAAAGCACGAGTTAAAGTGTTGTCTAATTCAAACAAATATTTTCATTGACAGTAAGATGTTCAACAACAACTAGACTAATAATTTATTTTTTTTTGAAAATGAAATTTACAGTTATACATACCCGAATAATAAGCTAATTCAAAATTCAACAATTAAGTATCCTGATACTTAACCCACCTCCAAACAAAAATATTATATTGTCCCTAATGTAAGGAAATTAGAACAAAATTAGAGGAGGAAAAGATCAGGTACTTCTCGAGAGTAAATGTGGAGAAGAAGGTCTTGACTGATCAGATAGTCCAACAAAAGTGGAAGATCGCAAAGAGTCGATGGCCTCGGCCATCCGGGAGATTGCCCGTCAATCGTCTCGAGTCGACTTCCAAAGTGTATCATCTTTCAGTTGATGACATCGTATGCATAAGTGATAGTACGCTGGTCTGACTTAATGTCGACATTTGCGTGCTGCAGTCCACGTACATGCATACTTACTCATTCCAGCTCCTGTTGTATTATGTATGTTATATTGCGTGTGCTATACCTCGAGCAATGTGTTCTACATGTTGTTCACCGATCTACCAATTTACGCCGAGCTACTTGGATCCGAGTGAACCGAATGCCAGTTGGGCTCGGCCAGAAATTTGGCCGGGTTCTTTGGATGTGCTGATCGAGCTTCCTCATCGGGTTGTATCATTGAGCACGCTCAGCTCGATATCTCTCGGCTCGCATCTTGGCCTCCAAATTGTCAATAGTCTTATGGGTGAGAGGGGCGTAAGGAGTGTCAGCCTCTTCAAGTGGTAATAGGGGGACACCGACTTCTAGACAAATCCCACTAATCAGACATGGAAATATAATAGAGCGCTGGGATTTGGATCCAACCGTCATTGCTAACTCCCGAACAAAATCAAAGATATGTACACCCAAATCCATTTTCTTCATCAAGCTAAATGGTAAAGAAGGCGAGCCCTTTCTCCAATAAGCTTCGTTCGCTGAGCGGTAGGATTAATATTGGTACAGACAAAAATATGTAAAGCCCTCAGCTCCCGAGTCAATTCATCATGTTTGAAGTGCAAAGTGGCCAACGGCCATGCATTCTCTCTACCATACAAGAATCGTGCCACTGACTGCATGTCCTCTTCAGTAGGCATAGGATCTATCCCCGTGCGGGTCATCTCATAGTATCAATCAATCATCGCAGGGCTGAAACGGATAAATTTGCCTCTTACCCATGTCTTGTGTCGATGAGATGATTCTGGAGTATCAATCTCTTTGTTGAAATTTACAAAGAATTCCTTAACCAAAGTTATATAGGCCGAATGTGGAGCTGCAGCTACCTTACTCCAACCACACTGCTGGATCACGTGTTCCAACAGATGCTCTTGAAAATCAACCATTTGTACCCTTCTTTCTTATTGGTAGTTATTCCTTTCTACCTTTCATCATATCTCTTTTGGGCTTTTGTAGTTAGGAATCGTGGTATGCCACCATTACTTGTTGGTTCTTCGGCCCGTCTACGATGGGTAGAACCTTCACCGACCTTTCCCTTTCCTTGAGCTGTGGTTTTTCGTTTTGGTGCCGTTGGTACCTATAAGGATAAGAGAAACAGTATAAGTATCATAATAAACTCAAGAATAGACAAAACATCTCAAAATAAAGTATAAGTAGTGAATTTTCGTATTTTAAACGTAGACCAAACACTACTTTTTACCACCGAGAAATGTAAAAAATATTGAAGTTTTCTCGAGCCATCTTCGGACACATGTATCTACATAGATGGGTCTTTATCATGTTCAAAATTTAGATAGAACGGAGGTCATATGAGTTGGACGGGAGGGAGACGAAGTTGGTGAAGTGAAGTGAAGTGAAGTGGCGGTGCCTAGCCATGGCATGCCATGGTTGCAAAATACAGGCTAAGTGACTTGGCTCAATGTTTGATGTAATTCTATTGAATGTATGCACAATTATCAAGCTTAAATGCGTATGAAAAATGCTCAATCGAACGTTAGCCCTAATTGTACAATAATTGGCACTTAGTCATTTTATCAAACACATGGAATGCATCAATTCTTCAATAGATTTGGATTGATTTGAATCTTGAAGCTTGAATCTAGCCCAAAAATTTATACTTAAAAACGCAACTTCAACAAACCAACATCTACCTAATCCCATACTCCTCAAGTAATTAAGATAAAATCCAAAAAGTTGAAGCCAAAAAGCCAAAATAAGAGTAGAGGAAGAAAGATCATACATTGGAGGAAATTTGGCCAAATTCGAAGACTTTGATGTGAATGTAATGTGGGAAGAAATAATAATTGATTGAGGATTGATATATGGAAGATTAATGTTGATGGAGATTAATATCCGTGAGTTGAGGTGCAAAACAAAAAAAAATTATTGGTTTAAATGAAATGGCTCGCAGTTGGGGTTATTTAACCCCAACGCGAGCGAGCGATCGCCCAAGTTAGCTATGGCCGTTCTGCCCAGAGTTGAAGTGCACTGGCAATCGCCCAGTTTACCAACAAACAAACTTTTTTTGAAAATTCAAACTGAAACTAAATGCATATAGGCTAACTTAACATATTAAACATTTAATACGTGCTAAATAAGGATATGACGAACTTAAAGGAACCAAATTTTGCTAACAAAAATCACTTAAGTGCAAAACTTGAAAAAATAAACATGATGTGCCTAAAACTAAAGTGATGAAACTATCCCTACCTCATGCATTTGATTAATTGTATCTAGGCTTAATTGATCATGTGAAATCTTAAGCACATGCCAAAATGAAAATGATGAACTTTTAAAAACAAAACCGTGCTAAAAAATCACTTAAGTGCAAAATTTGGAAAAATAAACATTATGTGCCTAAGTAATAAACTTAAAACTAGCAAATAATTAGGATAAAAAAGTAGAAAGTGATAGAAAGATGGGTTGCCTCTCATTAAGTGCTCGATTTAAAGTCTAGAGCTCGAATTTTTGGAATGATCATGCCGGTGGTGCAAGATGAATGTTGGACTTCTCTTTCGAGAATCCACCGCTCCAATAAACATTCAACCACTGCCCGTTGACTTTAAAAGTCCATTTGCTGTCATGGTTGATTTCCACCGCTCTATATGGATAAACTTTTGTGATTGTGTAAGGCCTCGACCACTGTGATCTCAATTTGCCCGGAAAAAGCTTGAGACAAGAATTATATAACAACACTTGCTGTCCAACCTCAAAATTTCTTCTTTGAATATGCATATCGTGCCATTTTTGGTCCGCTCCTTATACAATTTTGCATTCTCATAAGCCTCCAAACGGAACTCATCAATTTCATTCAATTGAAGAAGTCTCTTTTCACCAGCGGCCTTCAAATCAAAGTTCAACTTCTTGATCGCCCAACATGCTCGATGCTCCAACTCAACCGGTAAATGGCACACTTTTCCAAAAACTAGCCGATATGGAGACATGCCTATAGGAGTTTTGAAAGCTGTCCGGTAGGCCCATAAAGCGTCATCTAGTTTTTTTGATCAATCTTTTTCTTGATGAACTCACCGTTACCTCAAGAATCCACTTCAACTCCCGGTTGGAGACTTCAACTTGTCCACTGGTTTAAGGATGATAGGGAGTAGCAATACGATGCCGAACGCCATATTTAGACAATAAGGACTCAAAGTGACGATTGCAAAAATATTTACTCCCATCACTAATAATGGCTCGGGGTGTGACATAATTGGTGAAAATGCATTTTTTTAAGAAATCCATCACAACCCATGCATCATTGGTAGGCAATGCGACTATTTCAACCCATTTGGAGACGTAGTCGACAACAATCAGAATGTATTGATTCGAGAATGAAGAGAGAAATGGCCCCATGAAATCAATACTCCATACATCAAAAAGCTCAACCTCAAGTATACTGTTTAAAGGCATCTCATTACTTTTCGAGATATTTCTCGTAAGCTGGCACCGATCACATCCCTTCACAAAAAGGTATGCATCTTTGAAGAGAGATGGTCAATAGAACCCGGACTATAAAACTTTAGCAACTGTTTTAGAGGCACCAAAGTGTCCAGCATAGGCTGAATAGTGGCAATGCTCAAGTATCTGAGGAACTTCTTCTTCAGGAATACACCGCCTAATTATTTGATCTGGACCCCGTCTATAGAGAACGAGATCTTCTCAAAAATAGCGTTTCAAGTCAGAGAAGAATTTCTTCTTTTGTGACTCGAATAATCAGGTGGGATGATGGACTTGGCTAAGAAATTCACTATATTAGCAAACCATGGAGCTTTTTCCAAGTGAAAAATCTGTTCATCTAGAACACCTCATTAATATCTATGGCCTCGATATGCTATTCCTGCTCAAGTCTGAATAGATGATCAGCTACTACATTCTCACTTTTCTTCTTGTCTCTTATCTCTAGATCAAACTCTTGTAGAAGTAAAACCCATCTAATCATCCTCGATTTTGCATCTTTCTTTGGCAACAAATATTTCAAGGCTGCGTGATCATTGTAGACTATCACCCTTGATTCAACAAGATATGATCTGAATTTGTCAAAGGCATATACTACAGCTAGGAGCTCCTTCTCAGTAGTGGCATAGTTGAGTCGTGCATCAGTCAAAGTTTTGCTAGCATAATGTATTACATGAAAATTTTATTCTTTCGCTGTTCCAACACTACTCCAACTGCATAATCACTTGCATCACACATTAATTCAAATGGTAGATTCCAATCAGGTGCAATTATCACAGGTGCTGAGATTAGCTTATCTTTTAGAGTGTTGAATGCCAATAAACACTCTTCAGAGAAGATATAGGACACATCCTTGACCAGCAGAGAACACAAATGTTTTGTAATTTTTGAGAAGTCTTTGATGAAGTGAAGATAGAACCCAGCATGTCTAAGAAAGCTTCTAATACCTTTGACACAAGTTGGTGGTGGTAATTTCTCCATAACCTGAATTTTTGCTTTATCTACTTCAATCTCTTTAATTGAAATGCGATGTCCCAACACGATACCCTCTTGAACCATGAAGTGACACTTTTCCCAATTAAGAGCTAAATTTGTATCTAAAACTAGGTGTAAATGCTCCAAGCACTTATCAAAGGATGAGCCAAACACTGAGAAATCATCAATGAATATTTCAATGATACCATATCAGAGAAGATGGCCATTATATAATGCTGAAAAGTGGCAGGCACATTACATAAACTGAAAGGCATCCTACGATAAGCAAAAGTATCATATGGACATGTGAATGTGGTCTTCTCTTGATCTTCAGGTGCTATTGGAATCTAATTATAGCCAGAGTATCTATCTAAAAAGTAGTAATGGGAATATCCAACCAGTCTTTCCAACATCTGATCAATAAATAGAAAGAAAAGTGATCTTTCCTAGTAACAGTGTTGAGTTTGCGGTAGTCAATGCAAACTTTCCATCCCGTGATTGTTCTGGTTGGAATTAATTCATTCTTTTCATTCTGAACCATAGTAATACTTCCATTCTTTGGCACTACTTGAACTAGACTCACCCAAGCACTGTCTGAGATTGGGTAGATAATCCTGGCATCCATTAGCTTCATGACCTCTGTTCTGACCACTTCTTTCATATTAGGATTTAGCCTCCTTTGACTTTCAATACTTGGTTTAAAATTATCCTCCATGAGGATTTTATACATGCACAGTATAGGGCTAATGCCTTTGATGTCAACAATAGACCACTCAATAGCTGTCTTGTGTTCTCGAAGCACTTGGAGTAATTTTTCCTCTTCAAGATCACTAATAGAATTAGCGATTATCACAGGAAAAGTAGAGGATTCTCCCAAGTAGGCATAATAGAGATGAGATGGCAATTGCTTGAGCTCTATTTTTGGAGGTTGTTGAATAAAAGGCAGATGTTTTGTAGAACCTGTGCCCAACTCCTCAAAGCGTGGTCGGCGTATATATGGAGGATTAGCTTCAAGATACCTTGAGCACATCTCAACCTCAACAAAATCAGTGTGAGTGGATTGAGAATGCACAATACAGGCCTTCAAAGGATCTGATGGATTATTGAGTTGAAAATTTTCATGAACTGCATTATCAACCACATCAACTTTGAAGCAGCTATCTGACTCGATTGGATATTTAATCGCCTTGAAGACATCAAATGTGACATGCTCTTCACTAAGCCTCAGGTTGAGTTGGCCTTTTTATACATTGATTAGAGCTCTACCAGTAGCTAAGAATGGTCGGCCAACGAAGAAGTGGCACATCTCTATCTTCCTCCATGTTAAGAATGATGAAATCAACTGGGAAGATAAATTTGTCCACCTTTACCAAAAGATCTTCAACAACTCCTTTTGGATGTTTGATAGACCGATCAGCTAGTTGTAGAGTTAACGTAGTTGCTTTAGCCTCCCTCAAACTTAATTTTTTAAAAATAGAAAGTGGTATCAAGTTAATACTAGCTCCTAAATCACACAAAGCTTTATCAAAACAAAATCTCCAATTGTGCAAGGTATTGTAAAACTCCTTGGATCTTTCAGTTTATGAGATAATTTATTTTGCAAAATGGCACTACACTCTTCTGTCAACATCACCGTCTCATGTTCATCCATCTTGCATTTATTTGAAAGAATGTCTTTCAAGAACTTTGCATAACTAGACATCTGAGCAAGTGCATCTGCAAAGGAGATGTTGATATGTAGTTTCTTGAAGATTTCAAAAAATTTTCTGAATTGCTTGTCTAACTTGTGCTTTTGCAACCTCTGAGGAAATAGGATCGGATGATCATATGGTTTGATAGGAACAGTTGCCTTAACCTGTGGTGTGCTTGGGCTTCTTTAATATATGTTGTCTGCTCAATCTGTTCCACGTGCTCCTCATTAGTGGATGGTATCTTTTCTTTATTTGCAACTGATTTCTTTACATGGATCTCTAGTAACTGAACCCCACTTCTGGTAGTGATAGCTTTAACATGTTCATTTGGACTCACCTCTGTATTTCTTGGCAAAGTACCCGATGCTCTGTCTGATAGAGCAACTGCCATCTGTCCCATATGTGTCTCGAGATTCTTTATTGAAGCATCTTGATTTTGAAAAAAGGTCTCCGTCTTTCTCATGAACTAATTAATAGTTTCTATGTACTCATCAGTTTTCTCGATGAATTTAACGAGTAAGTCTTCTAATGATGTACTTTTTTCTCGCTACTGAAATTGTGGTCTAGTATTATTCTGATTATCCCTCCAAGAGAAATATGGATGGTTTCGCCAACCTGGATTATAAGTGTTGGAGTATGGGTTATTTTGTTGGTGCTGACCACTTTGAATATAATTGACCAGCTCAGGCTGTAGTGATAGAATAGGACATTCTAATGTACTATGACTAGCTCTGCATTCTTCACATGTTGATTTCTTTATTTGCACGACATTGGCTGAATATGACATATTTTCCACTTTGTGTACCAATGAATCAATCTTTGCAGATAACGTCGTGAAAGTATCTATTTCATGTACTCCTGCAGATAACAACTCTATCTAATGCCCACATGGCAGTGGTAGTAGCTACTCTTTCAAACAATTCCAAAGCTTCAACCACTGTTTTGGTAGATAAAGAAACGTTAGATGAATTTAAATGAAGGGAGTAGTTCAACATAAAAATACTGAATTTGTTGCCCCTTGCCGACACCACTTCCTTAGCATATTTTTGAATCTGTTCCACGCTTCATCAAAAGATTCTGTTTCTGACGGTTGAAATATGGATATATCATGCTTCAACTTCAAAAACTTAGTTGATGGAAATAATTTCGTGCAGAACTTTTGGGCTAGATCATTCCAGGTGGTTATGCTATCTATTGGCAGTGAGTCCAGCCACTTAAGAGCTTTATCCCGGAGAGTATGTGGGAACAAACGTAGCTGGATGGCATCATCTGAGATTTCTTGATATTTGAAATGTTGACACATTTCTAAGAATCGTGAAACATGTGTATGTGGATTCTTGTCGGTCTTGCCAAAGAATTGATGTCCATTCTAAAATAGATGAATGATGTTAGTCTTCAATTGAAAGCTCAGCTTGTCCAAAAGGTGGGTAGACAATGCTAGATTGGCTCTGGATGATCTGTGAAGTCAAAAAGTCTCCAACTAACATACTATCTTCATCAATCTCCTATCTTGCCCGAGCAACGTCGTTGTTATTCATTTTGTCTTGTTGTTTTTGGTCTTTTTGGTGTGTTTTTCTTACCTCTTTCTGCCTACGATGAAAAGTGCGTTTGATCTCTGGATTAATTGGAATTAGAGACTTGTGTCTCACACTTCGCATGCAATATGCTGAAAAGAAACAAAGCAAACACTGAAATAACTAAAGAAAATAATAATAATAAGTAATTAGAGCAAATAAATAAAGTTTGAATTAGTGTTAAAATAATTGAAAAAGAATTAAAACTAAATCCCTGACAATGGCGCCAAAAACTTGTCAGCGATGCCGATTTTATGTTTTTAATATTTCGCAAGTGTACGGATCGCTCAAGTAATAAAATGGGTTATGAGTCCAGGTATCGTTCCCATAAAGATTTAGATAATTCAATGCCAATTATACTAACTTTAATCGAATCTAATTAACTTTGAAAAATTGGTGATTAAAAACTAATTAGAATGATAAACTAAAAACAATTAAATAATTATAACTCAATTAAGTAAAAGATGGATTTATAAAATTACTTTAACTTTAAGGAAGAAAAGTACTAAGATCCCGAATCCACTTATAGTTATTAATTCCTCTATCTTGATTCTTGGTTTTGACAAAATATATCATTTATGAAGATCAATATTCCTAGATTGTTTAACAGTTTCTCTTGAATAAAATTAAACATATTCATATGTATGACTCGACTATATATTTATGACGAATGCGAATACAAACGAATGCATTAAATTTCTATGGATAATTAAAGATTACCTAAAGTATAACGGTATATTTTTATCTCCTGTCGGACTCCAAGATAATTAAAATATTGTCTAGCCTGCTTTCGATCTTTCGATAGTAAAACAAACTACAACACTCATACAATTACTATGTATATAATTGTAGATTCAAATAAATCAAAATTAATTATTCAAAACTATATTGAAATAAATTGTCAAAAACCAAGTCTTTAGATAGAAGAATTTAAATTACAAGCTTCATCGTAATCCTAACACTAATTAAACTAGCCTAGCATACTAATAATAAGAAAATAAAAAGAAGAAGAAAATATGGAATTCATCACCCAGAGACCCAGAGACGAAGAAAACTCAAAAGAATGATGTCTTGATCTTGATTTTTGTTGAATTCTTGAAAGAGCAATTCTTGATCTCCGGTTGGTGTTTTCGTCTATTGTTTTTCTCCCCAAAATTCAACACCCGACTATGAGTTTTTCATCCCTATTTATAGTTCCCTAATGGTGCCTCAAAAGATCCCAAAATATTACAAAATCTACGGCCAATACGTTTCCTAATCGAATTAGAAGTCTAAAAAAGAAATAAAAAACGCAGGTAGAATTTAGCCTGGCGATTGCCCAGGCCTTTCCCGGGTGATCGCCCAGGTATAAGTTTTTGCTCCCTACTTTTGCGTTGAGATGTTGGGCGTTCGCCCAGCTTGGTTCTTTCAAACTCTCGCAATTTGGTCTTTCCAGTTTTCACAACCTCCGATTTAGTCCTCGAACTTTCATATTGTCTTCTTTAATCCCCCAACTTTTCATAACCTCTAAATTTGGTCATTTGAGTTCTAATTGAATGAATTTGAGTTCACATATTCTCTAAATATTTGCCAACTTGTGGCTCTTTTCGTCCAATCTTCTCCAATTCCTTACAAATGGGTTCAAAACTGAAATAGAAGCAATAATACACTAAATTAAGTATAAATTCAATAAAATGACGGAATAAAAGCTTAGTTTAAAGGCCCGAATAAGTGCACAAAACGCACATTTTTGGATGCTAAATGTCAGTTATACCTTTTTGTAAAAATAATTACTTTTTTGTGTGGTTAATATTTCACATACCGTAAAACACATACAATAGCTTCATAGAGAAGCTATCAAAGTAAACTTGAAATTACACACAAAATAATGTGAATTAACTTATAGTGGAAAGATATATCTCATTTTTATAATAATTTTTATGATTAAACAAAAACAGAAAGCGGAAATACAATTATTGCGGGACAAAATAAGATAACTATCGATCTCAATTTTTTTTTTAGAATTTTTGATTTTTGAAAAATCGACAGTTTGACCAAGGTAACTAAATTTTTCGATAGTTAAAAAAAATTAATTGTCAAATTTTCAACTAAACTTTAACTTTAGTTGAAAAATCTACAATTCAATATTGTTTTTAACTATCGCTTTTTCAATTGAACTGCTGAAAATTCGACAATTCTGACTTTGTGTCCTACAAATATTTTACCCACTTGTAATTTCACCCATTTTTACAATTGATAATAATTCACACTCTTTATCCGTTGAGTAGAAGCATTGAATCCGAGACCGATTCCAGAAAAAGAAATCCACTTTATCATTTAGACGGGTCTCGACGTGAACCCCCAATCTTGATCTTGGATGTTTGGACATCTTTAGGAGTTGAGTAGCTGCCCACCATGCCCCTTCTTCAATGAGAGAGGACTCAACCTCCATATAATTACGGTATAGCTCGGTACAGCAAAGAACGAAGTATATAATTAAATATCATACCAAATGAGTCATAACAAATTAATGAAATCTAGCATTAAATTGAGTGATATATGAAATGGACAAAATAAATGCACCAACAATTTTTTAAGAGTAAAATCAAAATTATATTTGGTCCAAAATTCGATGGAATGACAGTGAGAAAACAACTGATTGAGTGTGGCGGCAATACATTGACGACGTCACAATGGCGGTTAAAGCGATTTGTTTGATTCAAGTACTAGTAAATGTAGAATCTGGCAAAAAGAGAGAGAGAGAGAGAGAGAGAGGGAGGAGGAGGAGTGGGTAGTGTGAAATGTTAACATTACATAGAGAAGACTGAGAGCGAAGATGGTAAAATTTGAAAATTTGAATGTTTGTTAAGTGTATTTTCGTAATTTTTTTTAAAAATTTGGCAATTTGGTCAAACTTTTTAAAATCATACATATTTCAAAACTCGAATTCAAAAGTAGATATTTTGTCAAATTCCTTCAATTTAAATCTACAATAGAAAATTTAAATTTTGTTGAGTAAACATGTTTAAAAGAACTTTTAAATCTTGACAGGATTCTAGACAATATCTATTTTTTTCTTTATCACATCAATTTGATGGAGTTCCTAGAAAATTGCATTGGAGAGAAAAATTTTAAGCACCTTCCATTTTGCTCATGTGTCAGAATAAGCAATTAACAATCGTATTGAAGATGCTTTTATGTTACAGAACTCCATGTTGTTGATACTTTGTTCTTTCTTTATCGATTTAATTTAATGCTCCTAAACAATGCTGGAACTCCACTAGGAGAAGCAAGGCGGGCAAGGAATGCAACTAGAGGGGTGCACTGAGGGGAAGGGATATACGTACATGGCAAATCACTTAAAATTTGTCAACCGATTACAAATCAGCCACATTCATCAGAGTTGTCTGTTTGGTCATGGCTACTCTGAGGTTATCAAAAACTCAAAGATATATATAGTTTGCATCTGTTTATTTATTTTTGTACCGTGTATTTTTCGAAGCAAATACACATGCCTAATCTAGGTTACACGTGCGGGGGCAATGAGAAGAAAGATTGAAATGTCTATGTGTATGCGGGTTTATTGTTAAATTCACTCGACCCAATAGTACTTCAAAATTTGGAGTATTCTACTTTCTGCAATACTTTTATATTATAAAATGGAATCATCTTCAATGCTCCAATCGACATTTTTGAAAAATTAATTTTCATTCAAGACTTTGTCAAATATTACATTAATTTTGTACCCATCATTACAAATATTTGTAATTCACTTATATAATTAAGATTTTGAACTCAGATTATCAACATATAATTTGGTTTAAATAGATAATCTAATACTAGTTAATATTTCATTGGACATACTAAAATATTTAGTTAGATTTCTCAATGAGCTTGGCATTTATACTTTCCTTTTATCTTTAGGAAATTTTGATGCCTTCTAATTAATCATATACAATGATATTATAATATCATCATATGATCTCTTATAAATTTTTAATAATGAAGAGTTTATTTTTAGTAATCCATGATAAGGTATTTTTTCTTAAATTTCACCGTACCAAACAAATCATAAAAGTTTATACACACATATATATGCATATCTTCTTGAAACTAAACATTTTATACACATTTTTTTACGGATAAGTTGTCGATGAATGTATGGATAAAAATGAGAAGTTGTGGATCAATAACAACGAAAAACTAATTTATTAAGATTTGGAGTTTCATTTTAAAAGGTTAACTTTATTAATAGGAGTAACAAAAACATGACTTTCTGTTTATTTGTTTAATCTTTAATCAATATGAGATTTTACCTTTAACATACTTCACAAAATCGTGACTCGTTTCATCATACCAATCTTAGAATCTAAATGTTCGTTTGAGATTGAGCTTTAGATGGATTGAATTGTCGTTTGAATTTAATGACTCTAATACCATATTAAGACTTGTGTGATTCCATTTTAAAAGATCAACTTTATTAAGAAGTAATACAAATCATTATATATTGTTTATTTGTTTCATCTTTAATCGTCGTGAGATATTACCCTTAACATGTCTTTATCTATTACAAATTTAGGATTGAATAAATGAATTTTTTTTTTTTTGTTATTTTGCGCAGTTCATTGAGCGATGCATGTTACAACTACTAAAGTGCTAAAGGATCCGGTCACCTCAATGAGTGAGATCACTGCCTTAATCGAGCTTCTAGTACCACAGTTAAAACTACAACAAGTTCTCTAACATCACGGGGTGGATCAACACGAGTTTTGAGAATTAAAGGGAATTCTCGAGTTGAGTTTGTTAGTTGAGACAAGCGTCAAGTGGAAGTACAATAATATATGCAACTGACGCATCCATATGGAGCAAAAAAATGGAGCTTGTCTGGAAACCTTGCAGTGTATCCATTTTAAGATTTTGTTTTATGTTGCCAAAAAACATGTAACTTTGTATTAAATGAAAATCAATTAATTAGGCCCCTGGAATGATTTGAAAATGTTGTAATTAAAGAGGAAACTATTATTATATTCCCTTGTTATACAGAATTTTAATTAATTAGTCAATATATATCTAGTATTTATAGCCTGAGCCGACCGATTTGCCTTATTTCATGAATAAAAAGGAACAATGCCAAAGTAATTAAGTCTCATTCTCATTACCATTACTGTGTATAGTTGAGAACTTTATTAAATTATCAAATATAAGTGAGGAAACAAGTTTTGTATATTAACATAATCACAAGAATCAAGAGAACATTGAGACATAATTTTCAACGCGCTCCTCAAGTACAGACTAGATTTATTTTTTTGATCAAATGTTTAACACGTGCATACTTTTCATAAACGGGTTGTGAAAAAGTTAAAGCTCTAATTCTATTTTAACTATTTCAAGGTCGAATCCAGAAATTGACAAGTAGAGGGACTTGAAATTTTCATTTTCATTTTTTAAAGCAAACTTTGATAGTAAAAACACGTCTAGTTAGGAAGACCTAACGGGACAAAAAAAAAAAAAGAGAAATTAGTGTCGTACTCTTAAAAAAAAAGTGATTTTCGACCTATACATCAAACAAAATCTTCATTAATTATTAAGCAATATGGCATAAACCATTGAGCCTTGACTAGCTCTTGTTTTATATTAATTTGTCACTACAACTTTTAACAAATTAATCTTGCGACAAAGTGAATATATAACAATTATAAACAAATTCTCAAATTCATTAATATAAAAATTAATATCATAATAAAGTAGATTTACAATGGTTTATCATGTCTTATAGGCCAACACAAGACGAAATGAAATATAATTTCACTAGTGCACAATTACTCAAAATCATATACCCCATCAACTAGTCCACCACTACCACAAGCCTCCACAATGGCCTTGTAGATATAACAATGAAACTTTTGAATCACCGCCACCAAGCTCACCACCTCTCCTCCTTCATTCACACGCTTCCTCGGCCACGTACAACCACTATTCCGCCAACTAACAATAAAGGGAGACACTTCCTTGAACAACATGACCAAGAATGCAAATAATTAGTTGAAGTCTAGCAGTTCGAGTTTGTTTTCCTATTATTTTTTGTCTTAACCATTGAGCTATATAACACTTTTCCCCATAATTCAATAAGTATATATGACGATATTGTGTATGATTAGTTATAGTATTTTTTTAAAGACCACCCAGTCCACGGCTAGATCTGCTCTTGAATTCATCTAATTTATTATGAGTCCCACTGATTTTCAATAAATTGAAAAGAAGTGATGGTCTAGGTTTAAAATATAATGGCATTTCTCTTGAGGTAAATTAACATATCAAGAAAAGGAACAAGAATCTGATTATACAACAACAAACAAACTGATAGCCTTGTTCTCAATAAATTTAAGACGAGACATTAACCCTTTCTTTATCACTCTTTTCCATTACGTCTATAACTAAAACTACGGGAAGATTTAAAACAACTATATATGGCCATACTTCAATAGATAATGATACCACACATTATAGCTTAGTCAATTTTTTTTTTTTTGCAGCAAATGTGTGTGCTTTTGTCATGTGTTGAAGGCACGTACGCCCATCCACATCAGTAATATATGTGCATAACTACAAGGACCGCATATTGTAATCAGCAAAGAAATTCCAGCCACTTTTCTTTCGAATAACATGTTTGTTAATTGTTATGACGGATTTGATAGTATTGTACTGTGTACCAAACGTGCACTAAAAGCAACAAAAAAGTGTGGGATCAAAACTAATCGAGACGGAAAATTTTGAAAGAATCATTAGACAATACATATATCAAATTAATTGCACAAAGAACAGAAATAAAAAATAAAAAATGTAGAAACAGCTTGCATAGATTTGAGCATGTTCGGCTTAACTTCAATCCTACGAAAGTAGCTAAAAATGGCTTCTTTTAGCCAATATTGGGCAAAGATCAGCTTCTTTACAAAAGAAGCAACGCCAAACATGCTCTAATATGTACATGTGTGTAGAGAGAGAGAGAGAGAGAGAGAGAGAGAGAGAGAGTCGTGGGGTGACAGATAGAGACTGAGCACCTATAGCTTCGAGCATGGAGAGATATCATGCAAGAAAACACCATGTGTGCTCACTCTCTTCTGTCACCTCCCTTACCCATGAAAATATTTCCCACACGCCTCAGAGAGAGAGAGAGAGAGAGAGAGAGAGAGTTGCAACATATAGGAAGCCTAAATTTGGAAAGCCTAATATAGACATATGCAAGTACTGTTCCATTAGAAAGGAAGAGTGCTTTTGATTTTGATGTGTGAACAAGTTTAGGTGAATTATGGCTTTATATAGAACAAAAAAGAGATGGATCCAACACTTATGGAATATAAATAATTGTGGCTTTATCTTTTTGAGGGCTCTGTCTCTGTCCTCTCATATCTTATTGGAACTCCCCCCACATCATACAGACATATATATATATATATATATATATATCTAGAGAGAGAGAGAGAGAGAGAGAGAGAGAGAGAGAGAGAGAGGCGCATTATCTTGTGATTATCAATATGGATTCCAATTAATACACACACACAGAGAGAGAGACAGAGAGAGAGAGCATTATCTTGTGATATCAATATGGATTCCAATTAATACAACCCGAGAGAGAGAGAGAGAGAGAATTATCTTGTGATATCAATATGGATTCCAATTAATACAACCCACACTCCATATAGAGAGATAGAGATACAGTTTTACATACATGCTTATGGTGTATACCCCACGTCTACGGCTAGCTCGTAATGCTGCGTTTCTTGTGAGACTGAAACTTTTTATCATGACTTATATTCGTTTTATGGGTCTTGATTTCATACTTACTTATGTTATCTATTTATAATGTTCACGTTAAAGGTGGCATCACACAATTGGTAGACATAATGAGTGTGGAATCATGAACTACTAATCATGTGATGCCACCTTAGTGTGGACATTATAAATAGGTAACATAAGTGGGTAGGAGATCAAGCACCTTGTTTCGTACCTTGATATACTAGTCTATGATCAAACTGACTCTTTTTTAAATAGGATAAATGTTGGTTGATCGTTTTCCATCGCTTTTGGACGTTATGGCACCTTTTCGCTTCATTTAGTTTAGGTTTATTCCTTAAAATAAAATTTTCAAAATTAAAATAAAAATAAAAATTCCGAAGACCGGCTAAATGAATGTATGAGCGAAATAAGCTAGTTATATATCCCCTTCTGAATAGACGGCCCCTGCACCTGGTTGAACGAAATCAAGTAGTAGCAATCAAGATACTAGGCTAAATGCTAGATAAGAGGCTATTCCTACACGAGCGTAGGGAAAGGGAATAAGTCGTACACAATAAGTGAGATACAATTAAAGTAATTACATTTCACCATTCCTTTTAGAATGGATGCCACCACCATATTCTCAATTAGATGACTTCATAAAACCAAGTCTTCTACTAAAACAGCTCTTTCTAGGTCACTCCATTCTTAACAAGGGTCATCTTTGCAAGAGTGATTGCTCTTAAACAAATTGTAACAACTATAACTCACACTTAAAACCACCAGCGGAGGAGAGGCCCCCCCAAGGTTTTTCTGAATATCATTTTTCATTTTTGGCTTTTTATAATTTTTTATTAAAAAAAATTACTCTGAGACTCATTGTAACACTTCAAAATTTTGTCATATTTTTATATTTAATTATATGACCGAGACAAGTCAAACTAATGTCAAATATAATTTTAATTGAATTGACGTCTAAAACGGGAACGAAATCGATTATTAAATCCAATTTTAGCAATTTTATTTGACTTGTTATTTTGAACTCGTCCTTTAATGATTTTTTAGTCTAAAAGATATGTTGTGATGAATACTTCTAAATAGTATTAACAACCTTCCCCCATTGAGTAAAAAACATAGCCTGAAAATAGTGATGTCGAATTTGAGAAGAAAATAATAAAATGTCGGATGATTAAATTCATTAATTTCTAGTCGCCATTTTTGGCTCGTTAGTTTGAATTCATTGTTTAAAGGTTTTTTAATTCGAAAAATGCTTTGTAAAATTTGTCATGAATACTTCGGCACGGTACCGAGAACATAACCTGCGAGTTAAGAACATATCTCAAAAATAAACTAAAAAAGGCGGCATCAAAATAAGAATTAAAAGAGAAAAAATAGAATAATTAAATATATTTCTAACAACCATCTTTGAAAATGTCCAAACTCTGTTAAAGAAAGTAAAAATGTTTGAAAAAGAAAAACTTGTGGCGTATCGTTCAGGTCATTGGTTTGTTATTGGATGTAACCTTTCAGACACACAAGATACCTAATATCTATAACATTCTGCTAATCACCGATCGTATGAAGATTTTTACTCATATTCATGACAAAAAGCAACATACGTCCGCCTTCACTCTTCACTAACATATTTGGGTAACATTTGTTCATATGCTCAAAT
Source organism: Forsythia suspensa (assembly GCA_023638005.1). Taxonomy (NCBI): domain Eukaryota; kingdom Viridiplantae; phylum Streptophyta; class Magnoliopsida; order Lamiales; family Oleaceae; genus Forsythia; species Forsythia suspensa. The sequence goes on along the minus strand of CM042674.1, from coordinate 26,517,624 downwards.
CTCCTCTCATCATCTCTGTCTTTCTCCGTCATTCACCACCAGTTCCTGCTGTTTGTTAAAGTATTTTTTGAATTTCCATCGTCAGCGACACCAAAATATTCTTCTTGTTCGATACTCACCAAATTTCGTAATATTCACTTGCCATTGAATTTGAATTATGGCCTTACGGTCAGATCTCACCACGAGCAAGCAGTATTAAGGGTGGCAAAAAAGCTTGTGGGCTCATGGGCTCGGCTCATAAAAGCTCGGCCCAGCTCGGGTTCGGACTTGTCTAGGGATGAGGATGAGGATGAGGATGAGGACGAGGACGAGCACGAGGACGAGCACGAGCTAGGACCGAGCTCTAAACAAAAAGAGGGTCGAACTCGTTCGATTTTACAAAATACGAGCAGAGCTTGTTTTGGGCTCGTGGACAGTGCCCACGAGTAAAAAGGCACGTGCTAACGGTCATATTTTTACTTTTTTTAAAAAAAAAAAATTCTATTATTTTCCTATAAATATTCCATTCTAAACTCATTTTTTTTTCCACACTTTAATCTCCCAATCTATTATATATTCAATTCAATCAAAGCATTTCGATATATATATATATATATATATATATATATCATCAAAATATATATATATATATATATATATATATATATTTTAAATCATCAAAAAAAAAAAAAATTAAGGCCGAGCCGAGTGGTGGCTCGGCTGCTCGCTTCGACACTGAGCTCGTGGGCTCGTGGGCCGAATTGAGCCCACGTTTTGGGGCTCGGCTCATCCCTTTGGGGCGAGCCGAGCTCGTTTTCAATGGACATGAGCTGGCTTGGTTCGGCCTATTGCTACTCAGTCCATTGTCATGCCTAAGCGGTATACTAACGTGTGTGTATATATACACACATATATATAGATATAGATGGATAGATAGGTAGAGATCTTACCATCATATCCCAAGAGATCTCTCCATCTTTTTCTTTGCAAATTGGGGTCAACTTTTGAATGTCTTCTGCGAGTGAAAATGCTTTTAAATTCTGCACATTTTATTCTATCTGTTCCTAGCTCTTCTTATTATGCTCAAATTGTGAACATTTTTGGATGAGACAATGGGATTAATTCATTGATTTTATATTCAAATTGCGAAAATTCGTCGTAAATGTTTTACTTTTTTATAAGAATAAACATTTTTGTTAGTTCACGAAAAAATCAATACATCATGCAAATAGCAACTCCACTATACTGAATGAGATAAAAAGATTGGAATTGAACAAAAGTTGCCCTACAAGCATAGGCAATTTACATTGGGCGCAGTGGGCCATCACCCCGCCCGCTCAATTTATATAATTGAATGTGGTTTGATGACAAGTGTACTTTTGATTTTATAACTGACTCAGACTACAATTTCTTCAAATTTTATATGTTTGGGGTTGACAATCAATCTTTTATATATAAAAATTGTCAAGAAAAACATTCATTAATATGTATTGTAAATATTATGTATATAATCAATTAGGGATTTTAGTGTAAATGGTTCTAACCTTTGTCCTTAATGTGGTATTGGTTCTCAATATTTATTTTTAACATACAAGTCCTTAACTTATATGTTTTAGTGCGAAATTAGTTCTTATAAGATAAAAAAACAAATATACCCTTAGTTTTAATTAGAAAAAATTGTATGTGAATTCCTAATCATTACAAAAAGTGGAAATATGTCCAAAACTTTTATTTTTAATAAAAAATTAAAGAAAACTAATGAGTTTTTTTTTTTGGAATTAACAATTTAGTAATAAAACATGTCAAATAAAATTATTATTTTTATTATTAAGTAATTATATTATTTAAAATTTAAAATTTTATTTTTTTGTTGTATAAAAAAATTTTTTTGTCACAAATTTGATCTTCAAATACTTTTATTTAATTGAGTTATATGTTTATTAACTACAAATATTAGATATCAAACTATATTATTCATATTTTAATTTATCGTATTATTTTCATTCAAAAATAAAACACATAATGTATAAATTAATTTTTATTAGTATTTTTATGTTTCATAAAATTTTTATTACATTTTTATTTAAATAAAAAATTATTATACAACTTGAACTAATCTTATTATATTTTTATTTAAGTTATGACATTAATAAAGGGGGCAGAATATGGAAAAAGTTCAAAACAACAATCGTTGAAATTGAAAATGCTTGACCGAAAACTTTAACAACCTATTACCAATGAACTCGAACTTTCACAATTTTAACATGAAAACATGGATAATTAAACTTACATATAACAAGTTTAATCATCTCAACACGTATCGACATAATTTACATAAAATTACAGTTACTACCATCTGCCATCATACCGCTGTCAAACTATTAAATCTGGTAAATAAAATAATTTGGAACGTGAGCATTCAAAAAAAAAAACTCAATAGTATGTACACACTCTATTGAGAAAATTATATACCCACAATCACACGACATGTCAAATAAAAATTATACACGACATGTCAAATAAAAATAAAATTTTATTACATTTTTATTAAATAAAAATTATTACACAACTTGAACTAATCTTATTACATATTTATTTAACAGAAAAAAAACTAATAAAAATTAATTTACACATTATGTGTTTTATTTTTGAACGAAAATAAAACGATAAATTAAAATATAAAGAATATGTTGAATCTCGATATTTGTAGTTAATAAACATATTAAAAAATAAAAGTGTTGGACATATTTGCACATTTTGTAATGATTAGGAATCCACATATAATTTATTCTAATTAAAACTAAGGACATATTTGTCTTTTTTCATCATCACATAAAACCAATTTTGCACCAAAACACATTAGGTTATGGACTTGTATGCCAAAAAATAAATGTTAGGGACCAATTCCACACTAAAGACAAATGTTAGAGACCATTTACGCCAAAATTCCAATCAATTATTATATTATATATTCCTTGTGGTCCTAAATAATATTAAATTATTTTATGTATTGATCGTAGTTATTAGTTTAGCACATTGTCCAGAATTAGGACTAAAAAATTGATTATTGCTTGAAAGCATATGCTTGTCTATTTGAGAGGGGGATTTATTTGCCATTTAGTTTATTTATTCATCAAATCGGTTCTTTTTTACCAGTTGTAACTAGCAATGTAGAAATAGCATTTTCAGCTATGAATATCATTAAAGATCAATTGCACAATCGGATTGGAGATAAATGAATGAATGATTGCATAATCGCATACATTGAGAAATATATTTTTGATTATTTTTATAACAATGATGTTGTTAAACGATTTAAGAATATAAAAATTCGTTGTGGAGAATTTTAATGTATTGTGAATTTGTAATTGTTGTTCTTTATGTATAATTTGTCTTGATATATTTTGCTTATTATTTATATAGTATCATTTTTTAGTAAAATTCTATTTCCACTATTGACTACAAGAATGACTTAATTTATAGGGTACAAGTTAAGATATATAAATAAATATAATATTCAATTGCTAACAATATTTTATACTTTCAAACAATGAGATTTAACGTTGTGTTAGAGTGGATATACAAAGTTGTTGGATTTAAATTTCGTTTTCATCCAATTATTAAAACTTCATTTGTAGGCTTTTTTATAAAAAAATGAATACAGTGAGTTGCCCAACTCCCACAGGGGTCTGAGGGCCCACCCCCATGTGAAAGTCAGTTATGTGTCCGACTCGAATAACTTATATTTTTCAATCATAAATGTTAAATAAATTATAATCAGTGTAAAAATGTGTAACGGACTTAAAAATTGAACATGGAAGCAACTATAAAATTAATGTTTGTTTTTAATTTTATTTAGTCATTTCAATTTGTTGCAATCGAGGTAGTGTCTACATAGCTTTTTATTTATTTATTTATTTTTATTTTAAAGATAGGCTTGATTAGTGTAATAGAGGTACTACCTTGTAATTTAGGTTTATTTTCTCTCCTTGCTAATGTACTTTTGAGGCAAGACTAGAACGTGTCCACAAATTTTTCAATGTAAATATAAGATAGGGAATAATATCAAAGCCTCCATTTAAGTGTAATTAGTAGAGCACGCTAGTAGAGCATCAATTCGCATATCACTATCCCCTTTACGAAAACTAAAATCTTTTATGCAAATAGCAATAACAAGCACCACGTAGTTAGTTAAGAAAGGAAAGTCAATCCGGCCTTCCTCTCTCCTTCTCGAGTTTTATACTATTAGAAACATCATGTAGCACAACATCTGTAATCAAAAGAACATGAATTATCATATCGAAAACCTGTTCTCGTGTGAAAACTAAAAAATTAAAAAAGGAAAAATGATACATTTAATATTATTCATCACTAGTGATTCTCAAAGTCAATCTAGATAATAGTGGAGACCACACCCGACAATTGGTGATCATGGAAAAATACAATTGATTACTAATGGTAGAGTGTGGAATGCATGTTCATTCACTAGACAATGAAATAGCAGACTCCATTGTCTCATAGTGCATGTTTGACAGAGTTGAAATTATATTTTAAGTGCTTATAAATTGTGGATCTTATAGAATATGTGGTTAATAAGTGAATGCTAAATTGTGTTTTAAAGTTATAAGTTAGTGAAACGTTATTTTTATCTCAATACATTCTTTAAGATCTACAACTTTTATTCACTTTTTATCAACATATTTCATAATATCCACTACTTATAATCTAAAAATATATATTATCAAATAGCATTTGGTCATTTCAAATCGGTTTTTGCATGGATTAATGGAGAAGGGATATGAAAATGGTCCACTAATATTGGCTTTGAAGTGTCGTGTTGTTGTGACATGATCAGTCAAATGTGAATATTATGACTTACTAATTTAGATGTGCTGCCACCCCAACCCACCAGGAGAATGGGTGGGTGGCAATACTTTTGCTTTTTGAGTTGCCATTACCATACCAACAATGGGAATGATTCTATTTCAAGACACTTCGCGTAATTATCGTGTTAGAAATTATAAAATATATACTGAATTTTAGAAAGATGAATTATTATTTACTATCGATCAATTCATTCATAATCTGTTTATTTATTTTAATTATTTTTACAATCAGTTCAACTTCGAATCGACCTTTTAACTCTTGATTTTTAAATTTTTCCGAATCAATACCAATATTAATTTTAAAACATTAATATATGCATACAAATTAATAAAGAAATTATCAGATGGGATGCCCTAGGCCCCTCCGGCCATCTCTTTACATAAAGATAAAGGGAAAAGGATAAAGGAACTGTTGATGATTTGATCAACCAATTAATAATCAACAGACAGAGTCACGCGTAGATCTTCTACGGCGCAAAAGCACTTAAAGTATATATGCTTTTATATTTAATAATTAATTAATCAATAATTAATTTAAAGAATAATTGACTTTTGCTAATGTTTGACATAATCGATACAAAGGGGGATGTAAAAATTGGTTGGTTTCATCATGCATGCATCAACTTAACGTAATGATTATTATATGAGAGATCAAATCAATCATATAAGCTAGATTAAGATCTTGATTGGAAGTTTAATATATTGGACGGATTTTGGCTCATATATTAAAAGGTCGCTTAATATACTATTTCATTACAAAATAAAGTTTAACTAATTGTTATTGTTAATAAACTTCAAATTGGTTAATAAGCGAAATTAAAAATATTCGATATCATCCTATCATCTCATTTGTAGTGGCATCACATCGTGTTAATTTTTGGTTCACTTTTTTATATTATCTAAAATTTTCTACTGAGATGATATTAATATTGTGAACGAGCATTTTTTTTTTAAAAGTTTAAGACATGTCTCAACTGTCAAAGTCATTATTCTCTTATTTATTTTTGTTGAATTTGTATTCAGGTTGACTTGCCATCTGAAATTTTGTTATGTTCATGTTCTCATCATTTTGTTTTTGAGTGTCAACACTCGACATTATAGAAACATTTCCAATACTAGACATCTTTTAAAAAATCTATGTGACAAAATAGAGAAAATAGATAAGGAGGAAGAGAGTGGAAGAAAGAAAGATAAGAGAAAAATAGATGAGATCGAGATAGACATTAAATAATAATAAAAATAAGTGAAAAACTGTCTAAAAATGGACAATGTTCTATAATAAATACTGACACATGAGTTTTATCCACTCCACATCATCGCTATATTTAAAGGCAAGAGCTTTTTCTTCAATAAAGGTTTGGAACCCTATACCTATACAACAATGAGCTGGTCTCGATCTCGCTTGGTGGTACTGCTACAAAACCTTGATCCCAACTACCTCGCTAGCGAAGGATCTTTCCACGCCCTGATTTCAATAGTAGGATACTCTATTTTTAGACTATAATCCTTGAAGAGTAGTAGTTCAAACCATTGTTTGTACGAGTCTTGGCTCTATCGAGTAGTATTAAATCAACGTGTAATTGCTTGGGTATTGAGTGTTCTGCCTCTTGAGGAAATATGTGAGAGGATCGATGTTAAGCACAAGTGGGGTTAAAGCGACCAATAGGGATGGCAAAAAATCCGTCTCCGACCACCTGACAATAAGCAGGGGCGGGCGAGGCTGAGATCATGGTCCCCGCCCGCATTCCCCGAATCCGCCTCGAATGTTTTTATTTTATTTTCTTTTTATGTTTCAAAATTTAAATTGTATGTCAAAAATAAAAATAATATAATTAATTAATTAATTAATTAAGCGGGCGATAAATGGAGATTTTTCTATACCGCCCTACCCCGATCCCATACCTTTTTCAAAAATCTCCGACGCAGGTATGGGAATGGCCACCCTGACCCATTGCCATCCCTAGCAGCCAACAACATATCTGCTTAACTGGACATTCAAAATAGAAAGTAGTATTGGAGATCTTCTAAGTATAGTTCGTCTAATAATTGTTTTTTATCTCATATTTTAATTCGTTTTTCACCGAATATGTTTAGCACTTCTCTTATTTACATGTTTATAACTTTGACTCTCTTAAACAAAAATCAATAAAAAGTTGAATTAGCCCTTTAATTTGTTAAATGGCATGCACGTGCATATATATCTTTGTGTAAATGCCTTTATTTAGAAACGTGATTAAATGATTGAACAGTGTGGTTTTGCATGATAAAGATTAACAAATTTATAAGTGGGTGGGTTTTGCTAACTAATCCATCTTAAGTACTTGATTTATCCATATGATTGTATCTGTAATTAGGGTTTCTGATCTAATGATGACATATGGTGGGTATAAAACTTTCCCTTTTAGGGAAGTGAGCAATTCTTTAACAAATTTCCCTTCTTAGAGGTGTTGAAGGATTTGTGTGTGTGTGTGTGTGTGTGTGTGTGTGTGTGGGTTATACTTACATATATACATACAATTTGATTCCGATTACAATTGGCAACGTTGGATAATCTGATTTTTTCCCCCTACCCAATCAAAAAAGAAAAAGAAAAAACCAAGATTATATTGAAGTTTTAATCTAGAAAGATGTGATTATAATGGTAAGAAACAAGGTTTTTTATGATGACAAATTGACATTGCCAAAGAGCATCAAAATTTTCGAAAATAGTATTTATGTTGAATTTTCTACTTTCTTCGTTTCCGTCGTTAATAATAGCATAGCATATAAGTAATTAGATGTATGACTTAGTGTGGATGAAATAAAAAAAAGGGTAATTATATTCACACTACCATTTCTATTATCTACACCACATTTTAATTACAATAAATGTCTCCCAACTTTTGACAATTTAACACTTATGTCCTCAACTTTTATTAAATTAGCATTTTATTATTAACTTTCAATTAATTTTCACATCTTGTCTTTGATAATAATTTTTATCTAAATATTCGATAATGTGTATTGAAATGAGGGTATATATTTTTTTAATTTTTTTATTTGTTATTTATTTTGCTTATTAAAAAATACGAGATGCAAAATAATCTTTTACACTCTCCTAATTAACGTTTTAGATAGAAACTACCATCAAAGATAAATATAAGATGTAAAAATTAATAGGTTGATAATAAGAATGTGATAAAAAAGGTTGGGAATATAAATGTAAAATTGAGCAATAGTTGAAGACCTTCATTGTAATTAAAATGTGGTGTGGTTAATAAAAAAGCGTGGTGCGAATATATATTACCCAAAAAAAAAAAAATCAATTGAAGTTTAAAGACAGAATTGCCAAGTGAATAGGAATGACAATGAGGCGGTCTAGATAGAGCACCACATTGACTTGCCACTTTTTTTGTGTAAACTGAAAACAAATAATTAAACAAATTCGGTGGAAGAATTGGAATAAGAAGGATTATAAACGTAGAATGTTATGGTTAAGAAAGTAGTAATTTGTTATAATATTTGTGTTGGCGGATTTTGTGTATAAGTGACTCCACGAAACCGAATGAAATAAGGATGATATTCAAGGCGAGGCAAGTGTTGAACACTTTGTTCTTAAGTCGAATTTGCCTCGCAATGGTGCTTACGGTTATGGCAATCAACTCCCAAGATACAACGACTTCTTACTTGTGTTTGAAGTACTTCAAAACACAAGTACAACGAACCAAAATTGGTTTTTGTACTCCAAAGATGAAAATGAAATGGAAACACCGTAAATCATGCAACAAATGCAATGAATTTGGTTCAAGAATGATGAAATATGAGTGGATTGGTTTTGTATATGTTTTCTGTATCACTTCTATGTCAAAATGGACGTCCAATGGTCCTATTTAACGTTGAAAATGAAAAGGTATAAAATCAATTCGTGCAACACTTCAAAAGGACGTGTCTGTTCGCGTAAACCTATGCGATCGCATGGTTTTAACAAGCTGTGATCGCAAGATACAAATTTGAAAACAGAACTTAATCTAGTTGAACCATGCGATCGCAAGGCTTTGTCTCCTGCGATCGCATGAAAGGACCCAAAAACATTTTGCTTAAAATTTAAGCAAGTTGCGATCGTAGTATAAAATAACCATACGATCGCATGGTCAAACTTTGACCCTATTTTGTCTTTTTCCGTAATTTCTCATTCATTCGATATTGGTTTCAAGATGTCAAATATACCCTTCAATACATGCAGAGAAATCTGAATTCTCTTTCTAGGGGTATTGCCCCCGAGCCCCCACGAGGGGCGCTGCCCCCTCGACCCCCGCGACTTGACCTGATAAGTCTATCCTCGTTTCTCCAAAGCGGCGAAGTGGCAAACTATTTTGCCTAAACGGATTGGGTCGGGTTTTTATATTTTGGCCAAGTTGACACGAAGTCACTTAGTCAATTTCTCGAATTCTTTAAACCAATTTCCAACAATTTGTAACTAACAAAACAAAAAAAAATGCAAGATTGAAGTTGTGGTGTAGTGGTGAAATTTTATAATTTAACAACTCAAACTCTAATTCAAATCTCATTCAATTTATTCCTAGCAAAATTTGTAATTTGTAGTTTTATTTTATGATTTTGAAAAAATAATAATAATAAAATAAACTTGAGGGATAGTGGGTCAAATTGCCATCCCTACAAGTGAAAGGTCAACCGCTTTGCTATGCATCCTACTCTCTCTAACTTGCAATTTGAATACTATTAACATTTGTAGTTTCATTTTAAAAAGTCAAGATGGTAGTTCATTTAAGTATATCAATATTTAAAATTCGAATACTCTTTTGAGTTTTATGCGGAATCGAATCGCTTGTTTTAGCTTAATAGACTTTGATATCATATTAACACTTAAAATTCTATCTCGAAAGCAACATTTTGTTGCTCGTTCATCTACTGAAGCTGGGTAATTTAACTTTGCCACTACAACATGTGACATTCTCTGGATCAAACAATTGCTTCTTGAGCTCCGCAATTTTATCCCTGGTCCATCAGTCCCTATTGTGATAATGTGAGCACCACCAATTTATGCTCTAATCTTGTATTTCACTCTCGGATGAAAATATATTGAGATGTGCATTTTGTTTGTGACAAAGTTTAGAGTGGGATATTCGTGTTTCATGTGTTGCATCTCGAGAGCAGCTTGCTGACGCGCCATTGTCCACGAATCGGTTCTTTCTAATTCGGTCCAAGATATTGGTCTCAGACTAGATCACTATCTTGTGAAGGCATATTAGAGATAATATTGTCAAGTAGTAATTAAACTCCTTTGTTGTATAAAACTACTAGTCTAGTAACTGGTTGTATTATAATGTGATTTACTTTTCTTCTCATTGTTGTATTAGACTAGGATTTACTATTGTATGAGTCTATAAATATTGTTGAATAGGAGAACAGAATCAGATTGCTTTTCCTTTAACATTTTATTAGATCAATTAAATGTTGTAAAAGTATTGATATACGTTTTTCACTCACTTGAGTCGAGATTTCATAAGGTGACAAATAGTCCCTTTTTTTCCCTTGTAAACCAAGTATTAGAAATAAGATTTTTACTTAGTCGATAACTGTCGTTATAGATAATGAAATCCGTGGTAAATTTTTTTTTTTTACCACAGATTAACCACAAATTTGCTTTTGTGGTAATAAAAGTCGTGGTGAATACTTTTAGTACATCAGATGCAAGTCGTAAATAGTATTTACTACCGTCCTACCACAACACAAAATTGTAGTAATATTTATTTATAAAATCATTGCCATTACTATTAACAAGAAGAATCGTCGATCATAACAAGTTATTAAAAACGATGGTTCGTTGTTATCGTAAATAATAATTGTAAATTTAGTAAATCTTTTTATGGCGGGTGTTTACCGAAGTAAATTCACTTTCATATGTCTTTATTCATGACAGTTTCCTCTCGTCATAAAAAAAAATTTCTTTAAAAAATTAAGAAATAAAATGGAATGAAAATTTTATACACCCTAGCTTTGTATACATTTACAAACCATTTTCCTTGCAAAAATATTGTACAAGCAACAAATTCAAATTAATGCGTCAAACAAAATCTTCATTACTCAAAAATCCAAAGAAATGCAACAATTCATCACATAAGTGAAGTCAAATGTACTAAAAATAATATTGCATGCAAATGAAATAAAAAGTTCTACTCAAATATAGCATTAAGTACAATTCTACTAATACTTGTCTCTTTGACTATCATTTTCTAAATTGCTTGTCTTCTTTATTATCTAATTCTCAATAAGAGACCTAAAAAAAAATATAATTCCATAAGATAAAATAATATTTGGAACGAAAACACAATGCTTAGTGCTTGAGACCATCCTTGCAAGACTGATAGGCCAAACTTAAATCACAAACCTCGTAGTATGTAGACATAGGCTGAATTTGCTCGCCAAATGTTGCATTTATTTGTGAAGTTGATGTGTCCGTAGTCTAATTAATGTAAATATGTTTATTAGATATTCAACAAATATTGAACAAATATAGTAAACTATATGAAATATATACTGTTCTTGTTCTTAAGAGAGTAATAACTATGATTTTAAAAATTCTATTTAAGAGTTCATTGCATCGAATTTATCTTCAAACTCTTTTGACAAATCTTGTCTAATCTTACTCTTCAACATTTCTTTATAACTAGTATCCATTTCAAGATAAGTGACTTTCTTGCGGGACTTGAACCCCTTTCCAAACACGACCATGTCCTTCGTCTCCCAAAACATCCATGATGATTTTATCTTTTTTTTCCACCAAATTTCGCTCCTCCATTGACAAATCATTTAGTTTTTGTTGAATTCGAGCTATGAAGTTTGTAATTTAAAGTCTAATAAAACAATATATTCCATGATATAAAATGCAGATCTTATTTCATTTATGTAACAAAATAAAATAGAAATCATACAGTGAGGAAAAATAAATCTGATCAGGTAAGCAATGAGGAAAAGGATAAGGAAACAAGCTGAAAATGATTTGAGGACAGATGCCTGAAATCAAATCAGCAAAAATAAAAACTCATTATAAACACTTATAGAAGGGGATTAAAATATCATCTAGACATCATGTAAAAGTAAAATGTTTAACAAATCTGATTGTCAAAACTGAGCATGAACGAAACGAAATGCATTGATATAAAATATGAATGAGCACAAGAAAGAACTCCATCTACAACATCTTTTGATTAATAATTATAACTAAATTTGTTTTAAAGAATGAGCCACAACAAGCAGAAGCCTCTACCATAAGCAGGACTTCAATTGACAAGCCACTAGCTAATAAATAAAGTTCAAGTTCATATATCATTGATTTTTCTTAACAGTTGATGGCAATTGAAATTTCACTTTATAGGTATCAAAAGGGAATACAAGAACAAGATGCAAAAACTTTAGATACATATATGTTCATAGTCATTTATGGAACTACAATAATACTAAAAATGCAAATCAGTATAAACATGTTTTGCACTGAAGTAAAGCATTCTAATCAGACATTTTGAAAGATTACAAATATTGTGCCATTGACAGTAGCCAATAAAAAACACAACTCAATAAAGTCTCAACCACTATGAGCAACTTGTTGGGTGATTTTGTGTAAAGTAACTGGAACCAAGAAAAAGAAAATAGAGTAATGGCAAAGTCGAGGCAAGTGTTGAACACTTTGTCCTTAAGTTGATTTTGTCCCTTCACAACGGTGCCTACGGTTTATGGCAATCAACTCCCAAGATACAACGACCTTTACTTGTGTTTGCAGCACTTCAAAACACAAGCACAATGAACTAGAAAATGATTTTGTACTCCAAAAGATGAATATGAAATGAAAAAAAAACCAGAATTTATGCAACAAATGCAAGAATTTTGTTTCAAGGGATGAATATATTATTTGAATGTGTTTGCATTTATTTCTGTATGTAATATGACGTCCATAGGGTCCCATTTATAGAAAATGAAGAGTTGGGAATGAAGTGGTATGGAACCAAATCGTGCAACACTTCAAACGAACATGCATGTTCGCGCTTAGACCTATGCGATCGCATGGTTCTAATATGCTGCGATCGCAAGGTCCCTTTTTAAAGACAGAATTTAATCAAGACTAACTATGCGATCGCATGGTAGGACTTAAAAATATTCTGTTGAAAAATTCAGCAAGTTGTGATCGCATGATAAAATACCCAAGTCGAACCCGTTTCGACGCTCCGAAACGGCGAAGTGGCAAAATATTTTGTCTAAATGGACTGGGTTGGGTCTGAATATTTTGGCCGAAGTTGATACCAAATCACTTTAGTTGGTTTTCAACATTTAACCAATCTTTCGAATTTTTAAACCAATTTCCAACACAACTTCCAAAAAAAGACATAAGATTGATCGTGAAACCAATTACTACTACGGATTATGAAAGTCAAACTAAAGTTCATCTCATTAATCGTCCAACTATAACAAAGTCACACATATCAACTGAAGGCATTTAGTTTGAGAAACTCATTTAGAAACAAGAAATATATATTCTAGTTTGGGTGACTGAACTCTTTCCTCTGGACAGAAAAATTATTCTCATCAGATTAGCATTGTTTTCGATCCCACTTTACACGCTTTAGATTAATCAAGAAGCCCCCTAAAAGCATTTTCACAAAGATTGAAACATTATTTGCAGAATTTCTTAAATCAATTTAATAATATTTTACGGGCCCATTTTATTATGGATAGATATAGCTAAGATCAGTTGTGGGTAGAAATTAGAAATTACATACAATTCCTCTCTGGTTAGGAAACATATTACATCTGTGGTAGAAATTAATGAACAATTCTTATATGGGTAGAAATTACATACAATTCCTCTCCGGGTAGGAAACATATTACATCTGCGGTAGAAATTAATGAACAATTGTTACCTGGATTTTTCAAAATCGAGCGGTGAAGCACTCCAACAGATCTGAATTTAGCAAAAGGATTCCAAAAATCTATGGATTCTTGGTCGAATAGGGTGAGGAAGGAATATGATGCAAGCTCGCTTAACGTTTAGGGCTTGCTTGGGAGTTTTTTTCTACCGGTTTTGACCAATTTTAGGTAAAACCGTTTATCAAAAGTTGAGAAAATTAATGCTTGTTAGTTTTTTGGAGCAAAACCGGTTTTAAACCGTCTAAAATCGGTGTAATATAATTTGAAATGTATCTCACAACCTCCAAATCGATGGTTTTTTGCCGTTATTCAAAATTTCTTCTAATTTTACACTCTTTCAAACAATTATTTTCAAAACTATCTTAAAATTAATATTTGTAAAAATAAAAAAACATATACAAAAGAAAAAACCACATGCAAAAACATAAATTTAATTTTATATTTTCAATCATAAGTAGATATATAAAATTTTAAAATTTAATTTAATTATATATATATATATATATATATATATATATATATATATATATATATATATATATATATATATATATATATGACATATATGTAATTTGATTCTCTTAATTTTTTTTTTAAAACCGCTAGATAATAAACTCTTAAGCATATGTTTGGATCATTTAAAAATCGCAACTAAAACCACTCAAATCCACTCCACTCATAAACGCTAAAATCGGTACTTTAAAAAACTCTCAAGCGAGACCTTTAGGGGTTGGAATGTGGAAGGAGATGAAAAGTTGTGTGAAGAATTTTAGCAGGATATTTTTTTTCTTTTCACAGTTTAGGGAATATTTTAGAGAAGTAAAAGATTTAACTAGTATACCGCTTTCTTGCGGTAGGATTCGACCGTCGGTTCTATTATGAAGATAGATTGAGGCGGTGAACAGATTTTAGAGATGATCGGTGAGGAGATGGATTGAGGAGGTGAACAGATTTTGGAGATTGTCGGTTGAGGGAATGGATTGAAGCGGTCAGCAAATTTTGGAGAAGATGATTTTGTGAAGGGAGAAATTAAAGACATAGTGACACACGGACGTTTAAGTTCTTTTTTCTTCTTGTAACGGAGAAAACTCCATACGGTCATGGCTGAGATGTATCTTGTCGACGAGAAGCTCTATTATAATGATGAATTGAGACGGTGAACAGATTTTGAAGATGATCAGTGGAGGAAGATGATGAAATGATGGAGATGGATTGAGGAGGTGAGCAGATTTTGGAGATGATCGGTTGAGGAAGATGATCGAATTAGAGAGATAGATTGAAGCGGTGAACAAATTTTGATGGAGATAATTTTTGTGGGAGGAGAAATTGAAGATGTGGTGACACACGACGTTTAAGTTCTTTTTTTTCCCATAGCGGAGAAAACTTCTTGCGATCGTGATTATTTTCCACGGTACAATAAACCATGGCCAAAAGCAATGGTTTTTTTATGATAGTTGATGATAAATATTTTATCCTCCTCCGAGCACGACGGTGATAGTGGTGGAGACCTGCAAAAAGTGGCATGGCTTATTTCTCTCGTGTTCACTCCGGTGTGATAATCAGTATATGATTAAAATTATATATGTAGAATAACAATATAGAGAATAATAGAGTCTCTAAGAATTGGTTTTTACCTGGGGTTAGTCTCTATTTATATTACGACATTTAATGGTCTTTAATGATATGTGTCCATTTATTTTCCTCATTATTAGGAGTTAATGAGGGACGTTACATCTTCCCAATCGTTAGTGGTAACTGTCATTTTATGAGTCGTCTATCTGGCTAACTCAATGACAGTTGGTTTATTGCTGTCCACCTATTCGATGCGAGCTATGAGACCATCGTATTAAGATATTTTCTCAAAACTTGGTAGTCAAAACTTTGAAGACATTTAAGTCGACTAAAATTAAAAGTTTCCTAATCTTGAATATTTTGGTAATCGAAACTTGAAAAATATCTAGGTCAACTAAAATTGATTAAGTTTTCAAATCTTGGACTCCTTGACAGTTTAAACTTATAAGAAAATTAGGTCATTCGTTAACTATAAATTAACGTGGTTTATTCTCTTTTGTAGGGGTGACCTGAGGATTTTTTGAGAGAAAAATTGTAAGCCTAGCATCCTGGTTGTTTTTCTTGTTTTTTGTGGGTTGTACAAAGAGTAGAAATTTGTGGGCCCGGTAAAGCTTATGATATTATTTTTCTTGAGATACTTATAAATTTGGGTAGGTGAAATCTATATGATTGTAACAATTTTTCATATAGTGAAAGCTTTGACAGTCCATAAATATTCCTCTATTTTTTATATATATATTTTTTGTTATATTTTTCTGCAACAAGGATCTTGTTGGCAATAAAAGAATTTGTCTTAATTTCCAACACTCTACAAGATCCTTGTTCAGAAAAAATTTAAAAATATAAAGAAAAATATAAAAAATAGAGAAAAATTTACTGATCGTCAAAAATTTCACTATATGAAAAAAAATTATAATCATATAGATTTCACCCACCCAAATTTCCAAGTATCTCAAAAAAAATAATATTCTAAGTTTTTATCACCCCACCAATTTCTAATTATTTCTATTATTAACAATAGTTGTTGTCACAGTGCAAAGTGTGCTAAGTGTGCAAAGTCTTTTGTACCATGATGTACGTAGTCGTGGCAAATATTTTGCCACAAAAAATTATATCATTTACCACACCATGGTAAAACCATGTTTAAAGGAAATTATTTTTTATGATGGGACCTTTTGTGGTCGTGTAAAGTCTTTTTACCAAAGATTATACGGCTGTGGAAAATACTTCGTCACAAAAACACCATTTTCTTGTAGTATTGATTATATATTCGAGCATGTATCTTAAACAAAAATTATAACAATTTCTTTTTTTGTGCTTTTTATGTTCTGTTCATTTCTTCTTGTTTCTTGGCCATTTCACCTCTTACCTGACAAAAGTTGAGAGCCATTTTTCTTACTTCTTATTTTCAATTGCATTATTTTCCCTTTATATTACTTACATGAATGATCTTATGTATTATAAGATTTTAATTCAATTTAAAAATATTTAGAACTTAAAAATTTTAATGTTCTTTGTTTTTGATAATTTTTAGATAATTCTTAAACAAAATCACAAGATTACATATTTGAATTCGATCTGAGCACAATAAAGCCAATTTAATATAAAAAGTTGAAAGTTCTTAATCAAACATGGATAACCAAAAGAAAAAGAAAGATTGTAAAAACTCATAAATTTATTGCTCAGAGGGTCAACCTATTCGACTCAGGTCAATTAGCAAAAAGAAAAAAAATGTAATAATTTATTACACACCAAGTTCAAGTAACTGTTGGATATTTCTCAAAGAAGGTCGTTAAAAATACAAGAAAATGAAAGATAAAATTTGAAAATTTGAAAAAACACAAAAGGTGATTCTCCTTAATTTCGAAATTTGTGTTTGGATGACTCAAGAACGCGACTATAAACTCTATAAGGGTTGAAAGAAAAAAAAAATACGAAAAACTAGTGTTAATGCATTGAGAATTTGTGCAGGGAAGTTATTCTCTCTACTCGCAGAAACAAAAAGAAAAGGTCGTTCTTTTGACATTTACAAATTAGAGTGCTAAATTGTCAAATAGTCTATCCTGGTGCTATTTTTGTCAAATTAGCTTTATTAAACTAGACGCGTTTTAGCTAATGTTCTCATAATCCATTTTACCAAGGAAGTTTTAGACGAGATGGAAACATTTTGCTAAAGTAGAGTTAACGAATGAACAAAATCTAAAACCTTTTTCTTGTTTAGTTAAGTACTTGGGATTTCTTTGTGTATATTATATATATGATCTAACCTACAAGGATCATGATTGAGAATTTATTGATTATCATTTTATGAAGAAAAGACGAAATATAATCCATTTGAATTTAGGACCAATTTTATTTACTACTCACAAATGAATATATGATAGATATTTGAATGTTCGCTCCAGTTAAACGAAGGTTTGCTAGACAAACATTACGAATAACACCTTTTTATATGATATATGAACACACAACTTGTAGCATTTTATGGATTATATGAAATCAGTGAGCAAAACAGTGAATTTCTTAAAGACTTCCTGGGCTCGAAAATTGTGTATGGACCCGTACATAGGAGTGCAAATTATATGCTAGTATATATTAATTATCGACCGTAGGAGGTTTACTCCGCTACAAGCACACAAGAAAATCTTGCTTCTGCATCATTTCGTGTTCATCCTCTCAAACCTATATATCTCAATTCCTCAATTTCTCCATATTCATCAAAATCAAACTCTCCTCAAACAAAACCTTCTCTCTCATTTTTGTCAACTCCTCAATCTCTTAAAATCTTTACGGTCGAATTCCACCACGCAAAGAAAAGTAGTATATTAGTGGATTACTATGTGGACAAAATTAGGCTTAAGAGTATTTCATGTCCCATTCTTGATAGTCTAATCGTTCTCATTACAATAATTTGTGATAGTGTATAAATTATTCTTTAAGTACTTATAAATTGTAAATTTTATAAAATGTGTAGATAATAAATGAGTAATAATTGGTGAAACTTATCAAATGTATAGATAGAAATTGTGTTTATTCAGGGTAAGTCAAATATGCACTTAGCACTTGGAATTATGTCGTTGTTTGAGGCAAAAAGTAGGGCAAAATAGGAAATTCATCAAAATAAAGACAAGGCAAATCCAGATCCCTAAAGACGTCAAAAACTACTTTGTTTCTTCAATCTCTCAGACTCTATCTTCAGTCTTCTCCTAAACTCCGCGGCGTATATCCGAGGAGTTTCGGAAAAATTAATAATACCCAATAAGCAAATATATTTCGCTCTAAAAATCTCATTTCCAGATCTTTTCTGTTAACCAACTTGTCACTACTATTCAGGTATGCTCACTTTTTCATGTATTTGTATGTATATATCGTGGCCCTTTTTTTTTTTTAATCTGTTTTGAGTGTTTTGATTATTGATCAGCGCTATGTGCTTAAATGAAGTCTTTTTCATTGGGTATTGTCTTAAAAATAGTTGGTTGGTTTGTTTATGTTGAAGATCTGTCACGTTATGCTGCTTTTATTTGGTTTTGAAAAATGGATGTTTTGTTTTATTGGTTTTCACTTGTTTTATCGTTTGATCAATATATATTTACTGAATTTTAGTTCCTGCTTTTGATGTTGGATTTTTTTTGCTACGGATTTTTTGTGGAAGTATATAATTTGAATGGTTTCTCGCACGAAAATTGGTTCTTTTATTGGTTTTCTTTGCTGATAGAGAAGCTCAAGATTTTGAGATTTTTCAGTAGGATTGAGATTATACATGTGTTCTTTGATATGCTTATTTATGAAGATTATGCAGTGAACTCTCAATAAAGTAATCTTCCTTATGAAGTCCATTTCTTAGTGAAGCTCGAGGGATATTAACTTGATTGAATATGTAAAGTTACTTGTTTGGAACTTTTTAGTTTTACTGCTGAGTCATGTTAATGTAGCCAATGCTGTAAATGTATAGAAGCAGAGATGGGTGGCTTTGCCTTTGGATGAGTATGCATTTTGTTAAAGGGCATTGTATAATTAGTTTCTGTCTGTGCCTGGTCTTTGTTTTTGTGTAATTTGTCTGTTAACTGTTTGAGTTTTTACTGAAATTTAATTTCACCGTCTGTAACGCTTGCTTGAATCAGCTGTGTTGTTTTATTCTATGGTTTAGTTAACTCAACAACTCCCAACAATTTATTGGGCTCAGCTTACATAATATATTTGATCGAACTTGAATTCAGTTACCTTGTCCTTGTTGCACTATCTGATGAGCTGTTTTGCAACATCTTCTGCTAAATTTATGGTAGTAGTTCATCACACTTTTCGTCCTTTTAGCACCTTCAGCTTTTGAAATGCAAGTTCTAAGTATCTAGAACAATATCAAACCGTGTTAAATATATTGCTAAATGTGTGATCATTAATACATTTTGTGGTACATGTGAATCAATGAATTCTGTTTTCTGCTCCTCTTGAATTTGGCTTTTGATTTCCATTATAACATGTCCTTGTTGAGCTGATAGTGTGTTGAGAATTACCCTTGTTAAGCTATATTTTTATTTGCTTCTTTCTGTAGTCATGGCAACCGAAGGCTCTCAATTTGATGCTAAACAGTATGATAGCAAAATGAATGACTTGTAAGTTCCATTTTATTCATTTATTTATTAGTTTACTGTAAACTAGGCTTGATAACACAGTTAGATTTTACCGTTTCTTAATTTAGACTTACTGCATTTTTTGTAAGGAGGATTGGATATCACAAGACAATATAAAAAGGAAAAAGAAGCTAAAAATCCTATTCGTTATACTGTCGAGTCTTGCATATCAAACATGCACTTAGGGTCTAAGATCAGGTTTTCTCCGTGCTATTTTTCCCTGGTGAAGTGATAATGAAGTCTTTATTGATTTTTCTGAATTGATGGGCACAGGCTTGGAACTGATGGAGAGGAATTCTTCACGAGTTATGATGAGGTGCACGAAAGTTTTGATGCTATGGGCTTACAAGAGAATCTTCTGAGGGGCATCTATGCTTATGGTAGACCGACACAATTATTTTATGCGGGCTTTAGGAGCTTTTTTCTATGTTCTTGATTGCTTCACTCGCTTCTCTTTCATAAATGAAATAAAATAAAATAATTATTCAATTTCCTGAGGAATCATCTATTGAATTAATTTCCTATTCTGTGTCGGGTCTGTTATTCTCACAGTTTGCAATGGCATTCCTCTATCAGTCGTGTACTTTCTTCTTCTTCTTTTTTTTTTGGGAAAAACTCTGAGCATGTTTGTCTTAGCTTAAAAGGTTTACTTATAAGCAAATAAGCAAGTTCTAAAAGAAATAGTTTTTTATTGGTCAAAGTTGAAAATAAGCTAATTACTTATTTTGACAATAAGGTAAGAGTTACTTTCAAAATAAGTAATTTAAGTAAAAAATCAGTAAGTTGTCTCAACATGTTAGGATATAAAAAGTAACTTGTTTATCTTAGCCAAACGTGCTTTGAATGGAAGAATTCAAGTTTCCTTGCTTTAAAAGCTGTCTATTTCATCATGATAACAAGCAAGGGTGGACCCATTCAAGGCAATTGCCCCCACTGGTTTCCAATAAACTCTTTTCCTAAAGGCCCAATTAATTTGCTTTCAATACCCTTTTTCCCTAATTAATTTAATTAATTCCTTCCCCCCCAATTAATCCTAATTTCTAAACACAACCCCATCTTCTTTACCTGGCTGCTGCAATTGTAATACTGTTCAAGTGCTGGAGTGCGATTCCAATTTCCAACTGAAATCAACACTCGATATTTTGGAAGAAGTGCTACAGATTGAAGAAGCAAAATTTTATAATTTTTAATGCTATCTCTCTCTTTTAGGGAACAATTGTAAAAGAAATACTACATTTTAAATATTATTGTTATTATCTTATTTGAATTTATTTTTTATGCAATTGTGTACCGCCCTCACTGGGTCCGCCCCTGATAATAAGCTAATGTTTAAGTTGTGAACTGATGCATATGCGAGGGCAGCATCTGGTTTCTGCTTCTGAGTAGTCTCATTTTATATTTGGCAATTTAAGGGAGCTTTATTTTATTATTATTATTATTATTATTTTTTCGTTCAAATATGTTTGGGTGTGAAATGAATCAAAGTCTTTTCTGTATTAATTTGAAGGTTTTGAGAAACCTTCTGCAATTCAGCAAAGGGGGATTGTCCCTTTTTGCAAGGGACTTGATGTAATTCAACAAGCACAATCTGGAACTGGAAAAACTGCAACGTTCTGCTCTGGAATCCTCCAGCAGCTCGATTATGGGTTAGTCGAGTGCCAGGCTTTAGTTCTTGCACCTACTCGCGAACTTGCGCAGCAAATTGAGAAGGTCATGCGAGCACTGGGTGACTATCTCGGGGTTAAGGTTCATGCTTGTGTTGGAGGTACCAGTGTTCGTGAAGATCAGCGTATTCTTTCCAGTGGGGTCCATGTTGTAGTAGGTACCCCTGGTCGTGTGTTTGACATGTTACGAAGACAATCGCTTCGCCCTGACTACATTAAGATGTTTGTGTTGGATGAAGCAGATGAAATGCTTTCAAGAGGTTTTAAGGATCAGGTCTGCTTCTTTTATTTTATTTTATTTTATTTTTCCTTTGTTCTGTTATCTATGCTGTAACTTCACTAGCTGCCGAAATGAGGCCTTTCCATGTTTTTTTCCATAATTATAATTATGTATATATTTGAGCGTGTTTGGCTTAGCTTAAAAAGTTTACTTATAAGTGAAGTATGTTTTAAACGTACTAATTTATTTTATGGTTGAAGTTGGAAATGAGAAATTTAAGCAACTTTTTTTTTACTTAAAAGTAAGAAAAAATTAACATATCCAAACATGTTTGGAAACAAGTACAGCCGAACATGCTCTTTGACTCAACAACTTATTTCCATTTACCCTACTTTGGTTACATCTTTTTGTTCATAATTTACTTTGTGGACTTGTTGTTTTACTTTTTATTGTTCTTTGTCGGCAATTATCACTTGGAACATTCCAAATTGCCGATTATTTCTATTGTTGCTTGCCTGCTTTCACTTAATGTTTAACAAACACCTAGTTTGAAATTCTTTCTCCTCTGCTGTAATTATTGTGTGGTACTGGTGTTTGGAATGGCTACCAGCTGATTGTTATGGACTTTGCTCTTCCAAGCCACCAGCTGCACTTAGATCCTCAATTGCACTGTGTGCAATATTTAGTTAAGTCAGCCTCTATTGATTGGCTTGATTAGGCTCTGATACCACTTGTTACAGTAAATTGGAAGAGCACGGTGCATGACAAATTGCTTGAAACGTAATTTTGCCTTGTTCCTTGGAATGCAATATGGTATCTCATGCAGGGTTTTATTCTTTCAGATATATGATATTTTCCAGTTGCTGCCACCGAAGATTCAAGTGGGTGTATTCTCTGCCACTATGCCACCAGAAGCTCTTGAAATTACAAGGAAGTTTATGAATAAGCCTGTCAGGATTCTCGTAAAACGTGATGAGCTAACCCTTGAAGGTATTAAGCAATTCTATGTCAATGTTGAAAAGGAGGAGTGGAAGCTTGAAACCCTCTGTGATCTTTACGAGACCCTGGCCATCACCCAGAGTGTCATTTTTGTAAATACTCGGCGTAAGGTTGACTGGCTTACTGACAAAATGCGCAGCCGGGATCACACTGTCTCTGCCACCCACGGAGACATGGATCAGAACACGAGAGATATAATTATGCGGGAATTCAGATCCGGTTCTTCACGTGTTCTCATAACCACCGACCTCTTGGCCCGTGGTATAGATGTCCAACAAGTCTCTCTTGTGATTAACTATGATCTGCCAACTCAACCCGAGAATTACCTTCACCGTATTGGACGTAGTGGAAGGTTTGGAAGAAAGGGTGTTGCTATCAACTTTGTTACGAAAGACGATGATCGCATGCTTTTCGACATACAAAAGTTCTATAATGTTGTAGTTGAGGAGCTCCCCGCCAACGTTGCTGATCTCCTCTAAGCCGGTTTTGATTTGCCGAAGCTTAAAATTCCTATTATCTTATTCCTAGGTTAGTTAAACATGCAATGTACTCATGATTGGGAAATGCAAGTCCATCATTTGCAAAGGGGACTTTTCATTTCCCAATCTGTTTTCTGTTCTAAACGACTCTTGCAAAATTTTTGGTTTGTTTTTGTATTGTAAGTTTGTTCAAATAACTGCAGATTTGGATGTTGTTTGAGTTGGCAATATTGTCTCTTAAAGTTGGGTTCTAATGTTTTATTTATGCGAGTGGGAGATATGAGAAATTGAGGCATGCGATTCAATACTCAAATTTTTATTATAAGCAAAAGAGCTTATTATTTTGACATTAAATTTGGATTACTTTCAAAATAAGTTAATTAATTTTTAATTTTGATAAACAAAAAAGTTATTAAACTTTCAAAATATATGTAAACTTGTTTATAAGTAATTTTTTTAAACCTATGATTTGTTTAGTTAGTAGATAAAATTATTCATCCGGATAAAAATTATTTGGTTAATCGGATAATATGTTTATTATTGTTCTGTTTGTTTGGTTTAGTTAGGTATAAGAATGTAAAAATCATTGTTATAAAAGACATTTATGGTGGATTTGAAAGATCATGATGTTTCGGTAATTGCCCAAATGATTGATTCTGAAATTCCAAATACTACTTCTAGAGAAGCAATTTCTAAAAGTGGTAGGTCTAGAGGTCAGGATGATGCTTTTCCCACGGAAACAGATTATGCTCGTTCTACTGCTTTGTAGAGGGCAAATGATTCTGCCCGTTCTGGAACTTCTCCAACAACAAATGATTGAGGGGCTGTGGTGTGGAGGAGATGGTGGCGTGGTGGTTATGTTAGTGGGTGGGTGAGAAATAGATACTTTGTACATTTTTAAAAGTTATGAGATTTTGTAATTTTTTTATAGCTTTTTTTTATTTTTATTTATTTAAAGAGGAGGATAAATCCGTTATTTTCTGTCAATAGGAACGTAATTTACAATTAAGTGGAAGATTGGAGAAATCTAGTACTAAAAAAATGGTTAAAAATAGATTAATAACAAACAACAAAAATTGAAAACGAAAATTGCAAATTTACATAGGATTATTCAACCCCCAATACAATTTCAGAAACAAAGGCATATGCTATATAATAACCTCTTGTGTAACATTTGTTACATAATATCATATAAAAATCAGTGTATTACAAAACAGTGTATTGTAATATTTTATCATTCATTGTAACATAATAATATATATTAATCAATTGTCATAATAAGAATGTAATAATCAATCGTCAAATAGTGAAGAATGTACTCAGATTTCGTGAAGATTTTGGGGTTACAAATATTTCGTGAAGATTTTGGAAGATTTTAGTGTGCTCAATTTGGGAGAGATTATCTTAATTTGAGGGCGAATTCCAGTTATAAAATGATTGTGTATTAATTATATTTTATTTATTAATACAATAATAGAAAAACATTATTTTTAAAACAAAAATATTAAGTTTGCAAAAGTTGAAATATTATTATAATGATAAAAAGTGGATGTAATTTTCACGTGAAAAGACGAAAATAATGTTATTTTACACATCACACGTTATTACATGAATTGGTATTTTTATCATCGATGTTACGTATGTTCTAAATTATGAAATCAATAGTTTTATTTGTTAAATTTAACGTTGTGTTTCATATCTATATCATACTATAACGAACTTATTGAAATTTAAAGTTGATTTTGCGGTTTGTAACAATTATAACATTTACGCTTTAGTATCGCAATCATTACAAATGTTACAAATCATATTGTATCATTTTGTTTGATACAAATGTTACAAATAATATTTTGTATTCTTGAATATATTACAGATTATATTATGTTATTTTACACAATATATATTACGTGAATTAATATTTTGTATCATTTGATATTTTATATTTCAATTTATAATACAGATTATTACAAAATATCATTTGTAACATTTGTATTAAAATTGATACACAATATTATTTGTAACGTATGTATCAAATAGTGATACTATAAAGGACCAAATTGATATAAAAGTATAAATATGGGGACGAAACTTAGCACTTAGCAGTGGGCTATAGCCCATTTATCATGCCCCATTAAGGTCTGCCACTAGACGCAGCCCTAGGGTAAGGGGTCAACTTTGGTCTTTTTCTATTTAAGAATGGAAATTTAGAACCACTCAGTAATATTGGTACCACACTTAGGTTTTTTTTAATTGCACTATATTTTAATTATATTTAAAGCCATTAACTTTTATTCATAGTATTTATGTCTTTGATTTTTTCATTAAATTCTCATCTTCTATTAATCAACATATCTCATCCTTAATCATTGTTTATGTAAAATGTTTTGTTTGCTTGCTTTGAAATGAAAAAAAATATTTTGTCGCACTTTTATATTTATTATTATTTTTAAAATATAATTGACAAATAAATCGTTTTACGCTCTTCCAAATGACATTTTAAACGGAAACCGTTATTAAAGACAAATTGTGCTATTTAATGAAATAATGTGACAAAAAAATTGAGGATATTTGTGCTACAATAAGCAAAGATTGAGAACTTTAAAGAAAATTAAAATATAGTGCAATAAATAAAAGACGTTATATGAATATAGAGCTTGTTTGGTAGAACTTAAAAATCTATTAAAAAATTGAAATTAAAGTCAACAATTAATTGTAACCACACATTTTATAGGACCCGCAATATTTTTGAACTTTTTAACCAAACATTTCATCAACTTTTTTTATCAAAAACGTCACCAAAAAATGCATAATTACCCAAATTAAAATTCATCGACTAGGCTTGAAAAAAGAAAAACATAATCATCAACTCAATAAGCATTATTTAGCCATTGTTTGACAATTTTTTAAAATTTTATTAACTGTTTTAATTTTAACTACATATTTTTTGGGACCTACAATTTTTATTAACTTTCTAACTATACTTTACATCAAATTTTATTAAAGTTGTTAAAATTTTTAGGGTAATTTGCACTTTTGGTCCACAACCTTTCAAATCTATAATAAATTTACCCTCAACCATTTTTTTACCACCAGACATCCTCAATCTTTGAATTAATTGTAAATCAGGTCCCCAATCACAGTTTCCGTTAAAATGTGCCGTTATCTCACTAGCGTGGACCTCACGCATCATAATTAACTCAACCAGTGCGTCTAAGCACTTAAGGGCAAATCTGTCCATTCACCAAAGGGCTTCCTTTGAAGTTTGAAACCAATATTTACGTGGGCATATTACATGTCAGACAAGAAAACCCTCGAATTTCTTCTAGAACGGTTGGAAGAGAATTGCACCATTTTTACTCCGACAAACCGGTGACATCTTTTGAAGGAGAAGACTATCCACACCCAACCAAAAAACAACGTGAGGTCTCCATATCAAAAGAGCACTCATATCGTGCATTTGTAGAAGGGCAGTCGAACAGTCGCTAATAAACTAGAAATGAGGCCGTTCAAATAATACCAATATCGTAGAGAAGACGAAGAGGATCCACAATACGGTATGTTTGTTGTTTCATTGTCGTTAATATGTAGTTGTTGTTCAACTTTTCTAACCCAAAATTTAAATTTTTTGGGGTTTTTTTTGGAGATCGAGAAATCTCCTTACTTCATAATTAAATGCATCCATTGAGGTAGGTTTTTCATGAGAATGGCAAACACCATGTACTTACATGGACAGACACAGTACATTGACTGGGTGGACTCCAATTGCCTGTCAAGGTTTGAGTTAAATGCCATGGCTAAATGTTTTGGTACAATTTTTTGTTCATATTCGCCTATAGGATACCAAATATGAATCTTACAAATGGGTTATTGAGGTTGATGATTGATGGAGATGTCTTGTGCTTGATTAAGGATCCTACCAAATCTAGGACTATAGAAGTGTATGTGGTTACATATCCTAAAGTGTTAGCCATACATTGGAGACCAAATGAGGAGAATGTGGTCATTACTGAGTTAGAATTAGGGGCAGAAATTGATGTAAACCTCCCAACTTCACATTCTGACATTAATGGCATCGTAGAATTTTTTGAACTTGAACAAATGGAAACAAAAAGTGTAACTATTGAGGAAAATGAATTAGATGATTTTTGGAGAAATGTTGTTTTGGAGGAGGATGCTGACCAACTAGAAGACGGAGTGCAAGTGGCTGAAATCCAACCACTAACACTAACTGGTTCGCAACCTTTGATTGCATCCCAAGACAACTCTTTTCAAGGAACTGAGTACGAGGACATTGTTAGGGAGTGGGAGGACATACTAGCAAATGATAATGGGAACTACTTTAGTAATCAGTTTGTAGATATAATGACAGAGCCTGCAGAGGTGAGGGTAGTTAGTTGTTGTTATCAAGATGGAGCTACTAGAGTTAGTGAAGATCATGCTGCAAATTTGGAAGATGAGAATATAGAAGATGATGTGGGGAGAAGGAGAATCTTGTAGATGCAGACTACGAGCAGAAGGATACGCAACTGAATGATGATGAAAATTTTGACAGAAACTACACTTGGGACAAGTTCACAAATTAGCAACAAGAGGATGGGTCAATTAACGTAGCTGACGAAGAAGATTCAGATGAACTACGAAGTGTAGATGGTGACGACCTTATTCGGGCGAAGAAGGACAAAGATCATATCTTCATTGAAAATGATGATTTCAATGATCCGCATTTTGAAGCAGGTACATTTCCATGTAAATTGACAACTGCTAAAACTGTTATTTTATATGTTTTGCAAAATGGGTCCCCAACCTTTATGAACTAAGTTATGTTGTTTTCTGGACTTTTTGTGTCAATGCAGGTCAGAAGTTTGCTGAAAAGAAAGTCTTGAAGAAGGCCATTACACAGTACTCCGTGAACCATTCTAGAGAGGTAAAGTTTGTAAATGACGACAAGCTCTGCGTGCGAGCTGTATGCAAAGATAAGAATTGCAAGTGGGTTATTTATGTTCGATTCTAAAAAAAATTGTGCATTCAGAATCAATACTCTAAATTTGGAGCACTCTTGTAGTATGACATATGAAACTAGGAATGCAAGTACATCTTACTTGACGGCGATGTACCTAGATCGGTTTAGGAATGATCTTGGTCGGAGAATGAGATGGTTTGTGGAGAGTGTGAAGAAAGATTGTGCTTATAATGCTTCGAAATGGAAGTATTATAGAACGAAAACCAAATGTTTAGAGGTTATCAGAGGGAATAGTAAGGAGCAGTTTCAAATCTTGTCGGACTACTGTGAGGAGTTGAAGAAAGCAACATAGGCAGCACAGTTGTATTGAAAACCATGATGGCAGGTGGTGTAAGAGAGTTTCGAAGAGTTTACATTTGTTTGGCTGCTTTGAAAGAGCTATTCATTAATGGGTATAGAAATATGGTAGGATTGGATGGGTGTTTTCTGATGGGTGATTTTGGTAGCTATGTATTAGCTGCAGTTGGTATTGACGATGAGAATGCAATGTACCCGATTGCATATGTGATGTTGAGGCAAAGAACAAAAGTAGTTGGAATTGGTTTCTAGAGCTTTTGGTGGATGATATTGGTGTTGGAGACTCTTAGTGGTAGACTTTTATTAGTGATAAACAAAAGGGCTTGATAGATGCACTTGACAAGTGGGTAAGTGGCGCGGATCATCAATTCTATGTTAGACATCTACACTCTAACTTCAAAGGGCAATTCTGGGGTATTTACTTGAAGATGATGTTGTGGGCAGCTGCTAAAGCAACAACCGAAGCAGAATTCGAGACTTGCATGGGGAAAATACATGCTGTAAGTGAAGGATCATTTAAATGGTTGGAGAACAAGCTAGCATCGCAATGGAGTAGGTCACATTTCAAGGACTTGACCAAATGTGACATGCTTCTCAACAATATGTGTGAGAGTTTTAATGTCGTAATCTTGCAGGCGAGGGACAAACCAGTGGTATGCTTGCTGGAGAAGATACGCTATTATCTCATGACGCGGATGGCAACCAAGAGAGAATCAGTGAACAAATGGCAGCATGGATTTGCTCCTAAAATTTGGAAAATTATTGAAAAAATGTGAATGACTCCAGGCGTTGTATACCTACATAGGCAGGTGGGCAGGAGTACAAGGTAGAAGATAACAATGGCCAAAAATATGTTGTTGACCTTATTCAGAACACATGCTCTTGTAGAAGATTTCAGTTGACTGGAATACCATGCTGCTATGCCATGTGTTGCATTCAAAGCAGGCATCTGAAGGTTGAGGACTACGTTGATGAGTGTTACAAAAATGAGATGTTTATGAAATCTTATGATCCATTCATTCATCCAATGTTAGGACCTGAATTTTGGGTAGGAAAGGATAAGAATTCTATTGCTCCACCACTCATCAAAAACAACCGGGAAGGCCCAAGAAATTAAGAAAAAGAAAAGCAGGACGAGCTTCTAAAGTCAAACAACAAGAGATGAAGACAAGGAATGGACATTGTTGATATCCAATTTGATCTGTTACATCAACTAAGTAATTCTTCATCGGTGCTATAAGAGCAGGTTGGATGTCATCCTCATCTAGGTCTTAGTCCAGATCGGACCTCATCCCAAGGTGGACATTACTCCGTGTCAGACCTCATCCCAAGGCGGGCTTTACTCCAGGTCCGACTTCATCCCAAGCGGGCCTTGCTCCGTGTCGGACCTCATCCCAAGCTGCCTTGCTCCAGGTCGGACTTCGTCCCAAGCGGGTCTTACTCTAGGTCGGACCTCATCCTAAGGCGGCCCTTACTCCAGGTCGGACCTCATACCCAAGTCTTATGGTTAAGCTCACGTCATTAGCATGGCACGTCTTCCCATGTGTCAGACGTCAAATCACCGCCCATCACAGAGATGTCACTTCACATTAAATGTTCATAAAGAAAATATCTTGTAGGCATTTAATGCCTAGCTTGGCATTAAATGCATATCATCATCACATATTTTCCTATAAATAGGAGACATAAATGTCCAACATGTCGGACATTCAAATGCTTCATAAAAGCACTCTTACAAAGATTATACAATCATGTCTTCCTACATATATTTACCTATCTACCACTCATTACGGTCATAACCGACCTCAACACTTATCTTTAAGTTGGCTTGGAAAGTGCATCATCATTTTCCAACGTCAACAGCTTATGCGCTAGAAGAAGGTTCCCCTAAAAGGCTCTCCATATTCCGAAGCTCACCAAAAGAGATTAGCCTTTAATCTACACAAAGTGAATCTCTCCCACCACACCTAAACACTTCATCTCTAAAACACATTCAACATGAGTCATAGCCATGACTCAAGAACTCACAACCACGGAAGAAAATGAAGTCAACATATTGATCTCCTACCAAAGCTTCCATCAAGACATCCCGAGAGAAACCTCGGCTCCGGCTATGCTCCCGTAAGGAAAGCAGTTCTACAAACGTTGGAGTACCTAACTCACGTTATCGAATGGCTTGAAAAGAATCAAGCCACCTCTAGATGCATTTCAAACTCACAAGCATTCACCAGCCCGGAACAGACTGAACCGACACGAGATCGCCGGGCTAAACAACGCTTAGTCGAGTCGAGGCTAAGCAAAGAAAACTTCTAGGACACAAAATAGCCTCGTTGATGCCGTAGCTCGACTCACTACTAGTGAAGAAAAGAAGAACTAGAGAGCATCCTGATCAAAAGAATCAACAGTCCAATTATCACTCAACTTGAGTCCATGCTCACCACGCAAAAGTCAATCCCAACTGGATGGACGGAATCGTCCAAATTTTTAAGGATGGCGGTGTGTCCCCGGATAGTGCGAGGCCAAGAAATCATCAACAACATTCTATTCAAAAGAAGTTTTTCACTTCCAATACTCAAATGTTTAAGAGAAGACAAAGTGCAAATACGCCAAGCAAAGTTCATGAAGGAGTATGTGACAATCACGCTGGGGGCAATCACTAGCACATAAAACTTTGAGGTATAGATACTTACGCCATCACTAAATAAGGACTTTATGGAGTTTGTCCAAAAATGCAACAAGTGTCAGAGGTTTGCCCTCATCACTAGATCCCTCCCAGAAGAGCTGACCTCATTCCTCAGCCTATGGTCTTTTTTCAAAATAGAAGATTGATCTAATCAGTCCAAAGCCCACGAGAAAAGACGGGACCAAATTCGCCATAGTCAATACTGACTACTTCACCAAATGAGCAGAAGCAAAACCATTGGCCAAGGTTGAGGTCATTTGGTGAAGAACTAAAAATAATCAAACACACCCTGAAGATGCAATTGGATGTGATCCAGGTCACAAACCTCTGGACACAAAGGTCCCACACAGCTCGGACCCATGTCAATCAACGTAAGTGCTGCACTGCTGACATCAGATCAAGAAGCCAATGTCCGAACTGAGGATGTGACTAAGGTCACAAACCTCTGGACACAAAGGTCCCATACAACTCGGACCCATGTCAATCAACGTAAGTGCTGCACTGATTGACATCAGCTCAAAAAGCCAACGTCTGAACTGAAGATGTGACCAATGTCACAAACCTCCAGACACAAATGTCCCACACAGTTTAGACTCCACTCCAGACATCACAATTGTTGATATCCAATCCAATCAGTCATATCAGCTAAGTAATTCTTCACTCGCTACGCAACTTAAGGTCGACCTCATTCTAAATACGTTCAGTAACTGTGTCGATCTCATCCCCGGTGGAACTGATCCAGTCGACCCTCATCCCCGTGGAACTCGATCCAGTTGGACTTCATCCCCTAGTGGAACATGATCCAGGTCGGACCTCATCTCCTGGTGGGACTTGGTCCAGGTCGGACCTCATCCCTTGGTGGAACTTGGTCCAGTCGGACCTCATCCCCTCGGTAGAACTTGATCCAGTGTCCGATCTCATCCTTGGTAGAACTGATCCAGTCGGACCTCATCCCCTCAGTAGAACTGATCCAGTTGGATCTCATCCCTGGTAGAACCTAATCCAGGTCGGACCTCATCCCCTGGTGGGACTTGATCCAGATATGTAAGCTAAAAAAGGTCAAGCTCAGTCCTGGCCTTCAGTGACGACATTCATCTCCGTAAGAATGAGGATTGAACTTGAGTTTTTCTTGAGCTCGTCCAGTCGTCCTTCAAGAACTGGACATCCCACTCCTGATGCTTCTCTGCAATGCGGTCTCAATTAGCTCATCCACGACCTCTTTCTGGCTCGGAGGTCCGCTTGGCTCTTTTCAAATAAAGCTTCCAGCTTGGACTTTTCCATCTTCTCTTCTTCCACTTGGCGTGCTAAAGCACGGAGCTCGAGACTCATTCTCGAGAAGCTCTTCCTCTTTTCTCTCCAATTCCTCGACGGCCTCGAATCTGGAGCCTCATTTCCTCATCCAAAATAGATCGAGCAATAGTACGAACTAAAGGCACACCCCGACCAATGTCAAGAGTAGGAGGTCCTACCCAATCTCTATATAGAAGGAGTTCCTCTCAGGGAGGTCCTACCCAATCTCCATGTAGAGGGGGTTTTCTCAAGGAGGTCCTACCCATTCAGGTCCTACCGAATCATACGAAGGAGGTCCTACCTACAACAGGTCCTACCTAAATTCTATGGAGAGAGAGTTCACTCATCAGGGAAGTCCTACTCATTCAGGTCATACCGAATCACAAGAAGGAGGTCCTACCCCTTCAGGTCCTACCAAATCATACGAAGGAGGTCATAGCTCAATATCAGGTCCTACCCAACTCCAAAAGAGAGGTCCTATCTAACCTCTACGAAGAGGGACATCCTCGCCCAGGATGTCTTACCTCAATATCAGGTCCTACCTCGATATCTCAGGTCCTACCCAAATCCAAAAGGGAGGTCTTACCAACCTCTACGAAGAGGGACATCCTCGCCCAGGAGGTCCTACCTCAATATTAGGTCCTACTTCGATATCTCAGGTCCTACTCCTTCAAGTCCTACCGAATCACAATAAGGAGGTCCTACCCCTTCAGGTCATATCGAATCACACGAAGGAGGTCCTACCTACAACCTCTATAGAGGAGGAGTTCACTCATCATGGAGGTCCTATCCATTCAGGCCCTACCTCGATATATCATGTCCTACCTAACTTCTACGAGAAAGGTCCAACCTAACCTCCATGAAGAAGGACACTATCGTCCAAGAGATCCTACCTTGATATCTCAGGTCCTACAGTCAGTAATATCACGACAACTATGTGTGCACACACGAAACAGATCAAAACGGCCTAGGAACTGAAGGCCACCTGTGACTGAAGTCAAGAGCAGGCCTTGGGGGGCAATTGTTGATATCCAATTTGATCATTACATCAACTAAGTAATTCTTCATCGGTTGCTACAAGAGCGGTGCCTGATGTCATCCTCATCTAGGTCTTAGTCCGGTCGGACCTCATCCCAAGGTGGACATTACTCCAGGTCGGACCTCATCCCAAAAAGGGCCTTACTCCAGGTCGGACTTCATCCCAAGCGGGCCTTGCTCCAGGTCGGACCTCATCCCAAGCGGGCCTTGCTCCAGGTCGGACCTCATCCCAAGCGGGCATTGCTCCAGGTCGGACTTCATCCCAAGCGGGTTTTACTCTAGGTCGAACCTCATCCTAAGGTGGCCCCTTACTCCGGTGCCCACCCTCATACCCAGGTCTTATGGTTAAGCTCACGTCATTAGTATGGCACATCTTCCCATGTGTCAGACGTCAAATCGACCCGCCCATCACAGAGATGTCACTTCACATTAAATGTTCATAAAGAAAATATCTTGTAGGCATTTAATGCCTAGCTTACAACATTAAATGCGCATCATCATCATCACATATTTTCCTATAAATAGGAGACATAAATGTCCAACAGTCCGACATTCAAATGCTTAATAAAAGCACTCTTACAAAGATTATACAATCATGTCTTCCTACATATATTTACCTATCTACCACTCATTACGGTCATAACCGACCTCAACACTTATCTTTAAGTTGGCTTGGAAAGTGCATCATCATTTTCCAACGTCAACAAACATGACTTGCAGTATTTGTGGAGACATTGGTCACAACAAGCGTTCATGCAAGACCAAGTCAGTTAGCTCCAGCCAAAAACCCGGGAGTAAAAAGAAGAGAGCTCCATCTAAGAAACAAAAATCTTGAAAAGGCTGTTTTGAACTTATTTGAAAATGAAATCATGTTTTGAATGTAAAGGCTGTTTTGAATGTCTTAATTGCATGACCTTTTTGAATGTAAAACCTTATTGAATGTGATCTTGATTGTGAAGATATGTTTATGTTTTGAATGAATGGTCTGGAAGGTGAAATTGCTAGAGTGTTTGTGAAATTGTTGCCCAGGTGCATGTAAAACTTTATTGAATCTGATGGATGTTTTGACCAGAGAGTTGCGCTGAGATTAGGAATATATACGTCTGTTTTGTTATACAACGTTTGGCAAAACAGGTCCCCCAACCTTTGTGGATGAATCACAAATTTAGACTCCTAGCTTCATACATAATTGCATATTCTGTCCCCAACCTTTTACGTTATTTCCATTTTTCGTCTCCAACCTTTACATTCGTTTGCTAAATAGGTCCTCAATTTCAGGACATGAATTGGACCTAAAACAAAGACATTGACGACACAACATGATTTTGCACAACCAACATAATTACCAACAAGCTGTAAAACATTCCACTAAACTCAATAAATACAACGGTTTACATCATTAAACCAAGGCGGGTTTATATTAACCTAAGAACATCCAACCTACAATAATCCCGATTACAACTACGTAAATCCAAAAATAATTTCTTCGGAGTTTTCTTTCTTCAACCAACACCGTACTATTTGTTATTGCTTCTAGTTGTATCTTTTCATCTTCTAGGCACTTGATATATGCTTCTAGCTTCTTGATCTCTGCTTCCAGTCTCCTAACATGTGCTTCTAACTGATTTATCTTCATTTCATCTCTTCGGAATTCATACCGAGCACAAATAGGAGGTCAACCAAAGCAATAATAATTTTCTACACAAAAAAAAAAAAAATAGGGTTTAAACTACTTAAATCATGAAAATTTGAGGGTGTGAAGCAAAAATATCACCCCACAGACAAAAAAAATCTTCTAGCTGGGTTCGAATCCATCCACGATATCTTCATATCCATGCGATTTCCACATCTGCATACCCTCCATTCCATATTCAAACTGTCAGAAATGAGAGTGAATGAAAAATAAGAACACAGGAGCAAATGAGCAAATTTAGGAGGAATTAAAACAACATAAGCTAGGAATGTGTGTATATATATGTATTTTTAGAGGGAAGCCTTTTGGTGAATGGATAGATCTGCCCTTAAGTGCTCAGACGCACTGGTTGAGTTAGTAGTGACGCGTGAGGTCCACGCTAGTGAGATAACGGCACATTTTAATGGAAACTGTGATTGAGGACCTGATTTGTAATTAATGAAAAGGTTGTTGGGGATGTCTGTTGCTAAAAAAATTGGTTGGGAGTAGATTTGTTACAGATTTGAAAAGTTGGGGACCAAAAGTGTAAATTATCCAAATTTTTATTAAAAGTTGGGATAATTGCATCAAAAGTCTCCAACGTTTCAAAATCGTTGAAACGTTGGAGATATGTCCCTAACCTAAAAAAATAGCACCACACATCCCCAACGTATGAAAAACTTAGCGTGGTAGGTCCTTTATGACCAAATTGCTCTTCCCTTTAAAGAAACAAAAAAACAAAAGAAAAACATAATTGAAAACTAACCATATGTACCCAAAAAATAAAAAGTAAAAAATGTACCCCAAAAAAATAAAAAATAAAAAATAGATCATCTTCTCCAAAAAGTCCTAAAATTTTATTTGTACCAAATTCGTTAGAAAACACAACAAACTCACCAAAAAAACCACCCATTTTCTTCTTGTAGGGTCTCTTATCTCGGCGGCCCATTTACCCATGGCCATTGCCGGACGTCCCTGACTTTCGAGCACCACCACTCGCCGCCTTCTGCTTCGTTCCCTTCAACTTCATAGACTTCTGCTTGACATGAAGCTCACTGATAATGCCATTGACATGGGGTTTTCCAGCTTTTTCGATACTAATTACTTAAATGTATTTCTAAACCTCGTTGTCCTCTTTATCTTCAGAGGAGTCTATTGCATCTGGGTGAGTTACCGTTATCCGAAGGGTTCTATGAACATTAGAATTCTGCTGTTTTTGGGAGGAATTTTTGGGGTTTAGATTTGAGGTTTTAGTGATTTTTTTGGTAATACTTCGGTGCTCGGTGAATTTTACCGGCCATAATATACTGTTATCCATTGACACCTTCAATATTCAAACTCCCAGCTACTGTTTTTCGACGAATTTGGTACAAATAAAATTTTAGAACTTTTTGGAGAATATGACTTATTTATTACTTTTTATTTTTTTGGAGTACATTTTTTACTTTTATTTTTTGGAGTACATATGGTTAGTTTTCAATTATGTTTTGCTTTTTTTTTTTTGTTTTTTTTTTTTTTTTTTTTTTATTTAAAAAGAAGGGCAATTTGGTCCTAAAAGACCTACCACGCCAAGTTTTTCATACGTTGAGGATGTGTAGTACTATTTTTTTAGGTTAGGGACATATCTTCAACAATTTTAAAACATTGAAGACCTTTTATACAAATATCCCTAAAAATTTTATCAAACATACCCTTAAAATAGTTTCAGTTTCAAAGGCGTTTACGAAAATGTTTGTCCAATCAAGATCCAGAAGGGAGGGCGGATTCAACTTGCAAGGCTATAGAATTTTCTAGTCGCTGTTCTTGCTATTTTCAGTAATAAAAAAAAAAAAAAAGAAAAAGAAAAAAGAGAAAAGAAAAGAAAAGTGGTGCACACGACCAGCTTACACCTCTAAATGTCCTTGGTGAAAAGGTCGGCCTGTATTAATATTTAATAGTCTCTTCAAGTCTAATTAATACAATTTTGGCTATTTTTCTTCATTTTTTTGGTACGTGGTTTTGGAATATTGATTATACATTTTTTCCTCTTTTTTCACGTTTACGAAATACTAGCTAGTATATAATATTGTTTATATATAAACATTTAGGTCTATATATAAATCTAGAATAATCTTATTCTTATTCTAATTTAATTAGGATTTCTAAGTTATTTGGTCAAAATTTCATGTCCTGGTCAACTCCTATTTTGACTTTGGTCAAATTGACTATGATTGTACATTTTGTAATTATTAATTTTGGTTAACTACACTAAAGGTTCAAGATAAGATTGAACTATCAAATTATTTAAAATCACATAAGAAAATTATATTCTACGTAATTACATCATTTTGACATGCTATGCATAACTTACCCTTGACGAACTTCGAGTAATTAGTATTGGGTCAGAATGAAACGTTTTGCACTTTCTAATTGTTATCCCACTTTCTCAAAAAAAAAAAAAAAAAAAATTGTGAGCAAATCAAAGAATTGATTTAGTTGTTGCTTAATACTTAGTTCATGTTTAAACTAGATAAAATTATTAAGCGTATTCATTTATCCTTTCATAGAGTGGTGATTTTAAATACGTCTTTACTATTCCATTTTCTTTCTTAGTGAAATTTGCATAGTTTAGTTCTTAGTATAGATACATATTTAATCATTAATAAGTTTGACATTTTGAGGAACAATAAGTTGTGACTTAAGTAGTCATTTAAAGTATATCTATTGCACCTTTTTTTGCACTTTTGTTTTTTTTTGTTTTAAGTAAATGTATTGTGTTAAATGTGTAAATTAAAGGGTAGGTCTCGTTGTACCCTATTTTTATTTATTTATTTTTTCTCATACTATCAAAATCCTTTTGCAAGTCCTCGATTGATACATCTTGGTCAGGCAACTATTTGTTCTTTGTTGCAAGTTATAAACCAATTTTTGGTTTATTGATATTGGTTTATTTGAGTTGAAATTGTTGACTTTGTGTTAAAAGTGGGTTGAAAAGTCAAAAAAATCAAAATAGATTTTTTCTGTCAAACAAAGCCTAGCTAGATGTGTTCAAGAAATGTCCACTATTGAGTATGTGGTTCTATGAATGAATTGTAGCGACTTGAATATTTCAGTTTGAGAGAATCTTAAGCATAACTCGACAAAGAGCATAAATTATCCCTAATTAACACAAGGTTTAAGCAAAACTCATTTTGATGCTTTCTTAATCATAAATGTCCCTAGAAAATGAAAGAGATTGAAGAGATATAAGAAGATTTTGCAAGTTTTAAAATTTGAAATGGCGATTAATTACAAAAATACCAAAATCTGTATTTTTATTGCACAAGTCACAACATATATATACACAAAGATGATATATAAGTATACAAATTTTACTTAATACATGTTTTGAAAAAGTTATATTATGTAGGTTTATGAAACACTTATTTGTGAAGTTTGGGTGAATGTTTCTAAGTTTTCTAGTGATGAGAAAAATACCTCGTCAAAAAATGATTATTAGAATTAGATCAAAAGGGTACAATGAGAAAGAAACGTCTCTCAAAATGACTATTAAAATTAAATCTAATACTTAGTAATATTATATTTATTTTATTTTACTTTCTTGCTAATAATGGAGGTTACGTTTCATCCCAATTTAAGTCTAATGTATATTTCTATTATCTAAGATTGATTCAAGTATAACAACTGATTATGTCGAAATATTTAAAAATGGAACCTTCAAATGATAATTCATTTGCTCATTTCCGTGGAACATCCCAAAATAAAAACTTTGCATGTTTAATTTGTAATATCAGAAAAAATTAGACAGTATAATATTCAAAAGTTTAATTTAATTTTCTTTTTTTAGTACAATCGAGTACTGTGCATAATTAATATGTAATATCAGACAAAACTACACGATATAATATACAAAAATTCAATTTTTTTTCCTTTTTAATACACAATCAAGTATTGTATCGTCTACCTTATATTTTGAGAAACAAATGCACATGCACTAGTAGG
The DNA here is from genome assembly GCA_023638005.1 of Forsythia suspensa. Classification (NCBI taxonomy): domain Eukaryota; kingdom Viridiplantae; phylum Streptophyta; class Magnoliopsida; order Lamiales; family Oleaceae; genus Forsythia; species Forsythia suspensa. The sequence continues at coordinate 26,478,297 of CM042674.1, read as the reverse complement.
AGTGGAACTCTCAAGGGTCCCAAGTCTCCACAAGATTCATGAATAAAGTTCAATTTTTTTATTTTTTATTATTTTTTTAGAGCTTCTTGAAGCATAGATAAATGTTATGATTATTCTATGCACCCTAACAACCATGTTACAACCATGTTTGTAGTCTAAAGAAGGTCCATATATATAGAACCCTTTAAATCCTTATCCCACTTTACATATTAGTGGGGATCACCATTTTTGCTTCCTTTGTGAGACTAGAAAACATAATTAATTTGATAATATATCTCTATTTAACGATTATATTTTTAAAATAGAAAGAAATTTATGGATTTATATTAAAAAAGATGGTGCCTTGTTTAGGTGTACAAGGTTGGCTGGGTTGGTTAGATCTAACTAGACTCCACTCATCTACTATACTATCACACAACATAGTGCAAATTAAAAAAAAAACAAAAATCTTAAGAACTAAAATGATATTTTAGAATGGAAGTCTGTAACATTTATTGTCAATTAAGGTCTTCCATTAGACGAACCCCTAGGTTAATGGTCCACATTGGTCGTTTCTATATAATAATGAAAAATTAAAAGTCATTAACTCAATAAACCTTATTCGGCACAACGATCTTATTTGAAAGTATATTTAGTACGTATTTGATAAAATTAAAAAGAACAATAGATAAATATTTCAAACGTCTTTTTTATTTTATTTTATTATATACAACCTAATAGACTAAACTTGCCAATATTCTATAAGATTGTTGAATCCTACAATTCATATCTTAGTCAAATCTTTCATTGTAATACTATTATCACCAAACGTGACAATAGGGCTCAAGAAGCCCTTAAATTGGACTTGAAAGTTATTATATTTCACATGCATTTGTCAAGACTCAAGAATAATCATTAGGCTCAATGATGTAATTTATTGGAGACATGTCAAATACACTTATTTTATACGTTAAAGTAAATGACACTTATTTTATATCGATTTGGTTTTTTTTTTTTTTTTAATCATCTTCCCTTTCTCATTCTATATAACTATGTTGATTAAACATTTATGTATATTACTTTACAAAGGGCTTGATTATGCATATTGATTAAGAGGATTCTATGTTAAATACAATAGTAATCTCATTATATCTCAGCCAGAAATAGAATAAAAATAAGAAAAATGAAAACATTAAAAGAAAATATTAACATTATCTCTATTTGACTGGTCTAACGTTTGGATGATTTTATTTTAAATAACATTAATGCCACCCAACATTTTCAAAATCAAAATAATAAACCAACCACTCCTTTATACCCTTTTCTTGGCAGTTTGCACCCCCACCACCACTCCAAATTTTCTCCTCTTCCCCTTCAAGTCATTCAAGACTCAAACTTTCTCCACACCAAAAATGGAAGGAGATTACAGATCCAAGCCTTATAGTGATAACAGGATGCAGATAGAAAAATACTATGGACCCCCTCCCACCACCAGACGCAGTGATTTCAGGTCTTATAGTGCTTCCTCTGCGGCGGCGCCACCACCACCACCACCACAATTGAATGACTCCAAAATCAAGAAAGCCAGTAGGAAATCATGGAGCTTCAATGACCCTGAATTCCAGAGGAAGAGAAGGGTGGCGAGTTACAAAGTCTACTCTGTTGAAGGCAAAGTCAAAGGGTCTTTTAGGAAGAGTTTCAGGTGGCTCAAATATAAGTACACCAAAGTGGTCTATGGATGGTGGTAATCATTCATATTTCATGGGATAATTTGGAGCACCTTAAAAGTACCTTTGTTTTTGCTTAAAAGTTCTTTTTTACGTGCTTGTTTAAGAAGTATGCATTCGGAAAAGTTGAAAAAAAGCATGCTATCTTATAATATGTTTTCTTATTTGAATTGGAAAATCACTTTGTTTCAAATTAATTATGATATCCCTCTTTTCTTTCTTCTTGATTCTTACTATATGCAATTTTCATGTTTGCTTACTGTTTCCTTTACTAGGAAAAATCCTTATTATTATTATTAGTATTCATAATTTTGTATATTGTTGAGTTTTTCGATATTGTCTAAAAAGAGTACGCTAAAACTACGATTTATTTCAAATGAATATGATCAAACTAGCATTTGGGAAGTTGCGAATAATTTTTATTTTCAAAATGTTACTTTTTTTCTTACTTGTAAATAAAAAAAAGTTGCTTATTTTAAAAATTACTTTTGAAATAAATAACTTATTTTCAACTCTGAAGGACAAAAACAAATTATTTAATTTACAACTTACAAATTTACTTAAAAGGAAATTTTCTAAGCTTAGACAAACATGCACCTAGTCGGCTAGTCTCGACCGCTATAACTAACCTTAGGTAGGTGCCCCTTCTGAAGTGCAATAGAGGCCGCCAACCAGCCTTCTACCCCATCTGCTTAAATAACAAAAAAAACAGTGGGATTTGAAAAACAGTCAGTGACCTAAACAGAAAATCAACTTGTTGCCTTTACCAGCAATCAGCAGTATATCCAACAACGTCAAGAACAGAGAAATGAAAACTCTGCCATTGCAATGTATTTACTTACTCGACTAGTGCATCTTCTGGAAAAGTTCAACATTTTCGTATAAACCTTAAAAATAATTAAAAGTAAAAGCATAATTGTTACGATTTATGCTCTGGCTATATCTAAACATGAACAAGATTATAGTGCGAAAAATGTAAAGAACATCAGAAATTTCGTTCTGAAAGACCAGTTTACCCAACCTTTGGTTACTTTCAGTTGAAGCTCTACATAGTAGATTTCGACTTCAATGCATTAATAGTTTCAAGAACGTCTTAAAAATTACAAGTACAAATCACAAAAATTCAGAAAAACCTTTACCTTTTTTCCAAATCGAGAGTCAATCAAAGATTGACCTTTAGAACACTAACACTACAAGAAATTTCACTTTTAACGACGAAATATTTTGTCATAGAAAGTCATTTTGTCTAATAAGTGATCTACCTCTCAGATTTGGTCCTTCCCCATTAATAGAATCTAAATTCCGTTGTTGAATATCCAATTTTTTGGTTTTAAGAGAATTAACTACAATTTTCAGTAGTTAGATAATCTCTGACATATTCAATGGCATTTCTCACATCTTTATAGGTTTTAGGTAAAGAATGTAACAAAATGATGGATTGAAGCTCATCACAAAATTTTTCACCACAATTGGCCAAGTCTTGGCTTTATTTTGAAAAATTATCAAGATTTGTTTCAAGATCTACAGAGAATTCGTTTTGTAACCAAAAAAATTCTTTAAAAGATATATTTTGTTGGGAATGGACCTTGTATGAAACAATGATTCAAGTTTATTCTAAATAAGAAGAGTACTTTTTTCATTACATTGTCAGCCAAATGCAAAATTATGACACTATCAGCCAACTCATCAGATTCTTTAATTTGAACACTAGTAATCTCATTAGGAAAAGACCCATCAATAGCTTTAGACAGTTTTTGTTCAATTAAATATACTTTTATTTTTTGTTGCCATAATGAAAAATTGTCTCTACCATCAAACATCATGAGATCAAACTTACTGGTTCCCATCAAAACAATATATAGCAAGTTTTTTCACACAAAAAATAAAGCAGTGCACACTTGTAACAAAATCAACAAAAAAATCAATTTCTAAAGACAAACACACTTTCACAGATAGTTTGTACAGAACAATCAAGTTTATGCAATATGCAATATAAAACCATGAAAGTTCTAAGGTCACAGTTATGCACTTCAAAGATCCTGTGAGACTCTTGTTCTCAAGTCAAGGATTTCCATTAAACAGGAGGCTCAAATGGTGATCAATGCACTTAGAATGAAGAAAAAAATTTAGCAAGTGGCACTCAAAAGAAACATTTCTCAGACACAAAGTACAAGAAAGAAAAATAAATCATTTCATTAGGTTGAAACCACACTAAAACATATAGATCTAAACAAAAAGAGACACACAATCAATTTTATGCACATATCTACATACTATATACAACAGAGAACAAATCTTAGTGAGTTTTTAAAAGGGCAAGTGATTTTCACTGAACGAATACTCAGTGTTCATTAGATGAAACTCCGACAAGATTTGAGATTTCAAGATTCAAGCAGATCGGAACCTATGGTTTGCAAATTTTAGGGTTAATTTCACCAACGGTCACTGAAGTTAACTTAAAATTTTAAAATGGTCACTGAAGTTCAATAGTTTTAGTGGTGGTCACTAAAGTATGAAATCTTTTCACTAATGGTCACTCCATTAAGTTTCTAACTTGAAACGGTGAGGTGACATTTATTTATTGCATGGTAGTCCATATACTTTATATAATATTTACTTTAGTTCCTATATTTTCAATTATATTTCAGTTAAATTCTTCAAAAATTGTTCTTTAGGTCTTTAATCTTTTATATCTTTACACTTTGGTCCAGAAATTTTTATTATCTTTTAGTTAAGTCCTCCAAAAATTGTATCTTAGGTCCTTCACTTTATACATCTATACACTTTGGTCCCTAAATTTTTAATTATCTTTCAGTTAATTCTTCTAAAAATTGCATCTTAGATCCTTCAACTTTATACATCTTCAAACTTTGGTCCTCCAAATCTTTGATTTTAGTGACCAAAATAAGTATAATTTTAGTGGTCAAAATAAGTGCACTTTTAATTAAATAAGTGTAATTATTTTGTTCGTTTATGTGAAAATTCGAGTGTAAAGTCAAAGATTTAATTGAAATTGCACTTATTTTGACCACTAAAATTGCACTTATTTTGGCCACTAAAATCAAGGATTTGAGAGACTAAAGTTTGAAGATGTATAAATTTGAAGGACCTAAGATGCAATTTTTAAAGGACTTAACTGAAAATAATTAAAAAATTTGGGACCAAAGTGTATAGATGTATAAAGTGAAGGACCTAAGATGAAATTTTTGAAGGACTTAACTGAAAGATAATAAAAATTTAGAGACCAAAGTGTAAATATGTAAAAGATTAAGGACCTAAGATGCAATTTTTGAAAGATTTAATTGAAATATAATTAAAAATATAAGAACTAAAGTGAATATTATATAAAGTAAATAGACTATCATACAATAAATAAATGTCACATCACCATTTCAAGTTAGAAACTTAATGGAATGACCATTAGTGAAAGGATTTCATACTTTAGTGATCACCACACTGAAACTATTGAACTTCAGCTGACCATTTTAAAATTTTAAGGTAACTTTAGTGATCGTTGGTGAAATTAACCCCAATTTGTACCCTAGAAACTTTATTTGAGTTTCTTTTCTTAAGTCTTTCAAATTTGTCCCAAGAACATCAGCCAGAGGCCCTTTGTTGTTTCAAGATACACATATAGAACCAAATCTCAAGCGTCAAAAACTTTAGGAACACAAAGCTAGACCATTATTATGATTTATGCTCTGACTATACCCAAACATGAACATAGTGCGACAAATGTAACAGAACACCATAAGTTTTCATCCCGAAGGACCCAGGTTTACCCAACCTTTAGCTACTTCCAATTGAAGCTCCACATATGGGATTTCGGCTTCAATGCATTAATATTTTCAAGAACATCTCAGAGATTACAAGTACAAATCACAAAGATGTAGAAAAACCTTTACCTTTTTATAGATTGAGTGTCAATCAAAGATTGACTTCTAGAACACCACAAAGAATAACACTATCACAAATGGAGTATAACCACTACACTCATACTCTGATAATCACAGAAAAATGGATCAGAGGCGAGAAGAGAAGGAGTAGAGTCAAAACTAAGGTTTTCATCTGATAACAAATGAACGTATAACGATACCTTAAATACCCAAATCCAACGGCTCAGATGAAACACACGAAATAGATGGTCCAGATGAACCCATAAGTAAAAACACGTTTTCCTTATGCGATTTAAGAGTAGAGAAGCAACTTCAGCCAAACACCAAATTGGATCACATTTAACAATACTTTTAAGCAACCTATAGAGATTACCATAAGTTCAAATATTCGCAAAGCTATGCCTGAGCGATCTAGCACTGAAGAAGACTATCTCGTATTTGTAAGACAACATCTTTCACCGCACCGGGTCCATGTGGGATAAACATAGCAAAGGATTTCGTCGTTGCTCCAATTTCCTTCATGGTGTCAAAGTATTGAGTCACGAGAACCATGTTCATGGCATCCTTAGCAGTCGTTCAAGGCACATTCTCAGAGAAGGCTAACACACTATCCCGCAGCATATCCACAATTGCTTGGTGTTGTCAAGCAATACCAACCCTTGACAAATATTTAGACTCGGCTTTTCCTTCAGCTTTCTTGATTTGTAAAATTTTTTCTGCTTCAGCCTTTTCCTTAGTAGCGAGCCTGAGCCTAGCCGCCAGTAACAATAGAAACGTTATAATAATATCCACCTCATCTAAAAGCTGAAGTAGTTAGAGAGAAGAAAAACTTGTTTATTTAATTTATGTCTTCAACACGTCCCTTCATGTGGATGTGGGATTCAATTTTTAACCAAATGTCTAACACGTGCACAATTTCATATATTGGTGGCGGTAAGATTTGAACTCTAGATGTCTTCTGGCTTTGTTACCACGTTGAAGCACTCCATCTAATAGTTTTGAACGAGATTGTTCAACAATTTCAGGCATATATAAAGAATGATAAACTAAAATCATACCATTTAGGAAACACAAACAACCACGACAAGTAACTGAGGCAAAATGGGCATAGTATGTAGATTGATTCAATAATTATCTCATTCATGGCCCTCTTTACATGAACATTGGTTCAATGTCCATATTAAGATTCTGGACTATTCAAATTCCACAAGCAGACATGGCCTGCAAAGAGAACAAGATATTCATGGAACGTCAGATGAACATCAACTTAGTCGTATTGGGCCGTGGCTGGTCTAGATAATGCTCTATGCACACTGCACGGCATTTATCGGTGTTGCCAAATCGAACAAAATATTTTTCTAGTCGAGATGATATGTTACCTTTTCAAGTTATTCATCCATAGCTTTGGCAATGTCATTCTTCTAGTCAAAAGTAGAGTCCAAGTCCAATCTTGGCACACTTGCCCTGATCAGTGGAGGAGCCAGACATTTTAAGTTGATGGTCCTCAAACACGGGTGGGGTGGGGTGGGGTGGATGGGGAGAACCTTTCTCGGGGTTCGAGGGCGGTGCTCTCAATTTTTTCTCATACCACAATTATTGTGCCCATTTTAATGAGAATCTAATATTTTTTTTATAATTCATAATCTTTAAAAAACTTACAAGAAGATATCGAACACAATCGATTGATGTAGTTAGACGTATTCGATACTCACTTCGTATTTGTTCTGATTGCTTGAAAAGACTAGCCTCAATACTATCTTCTTGGTTATTGAATAATTCTAAATTAATCCGAGCTTGGTTGTGTGCACTACTAAATTTTTCAATATGTTTTATAAGACTACGTTTCTTCTTCCAATTTGAGAACCCACCAACAACAAAAGAATCACGACTTGAACTCGAATTAGAATTTGTTTCATAGAATTAATGTTCTATCATAGCAAGAAGAAAAAAATCTACAGCTTAAGTGAAAAAGGCTGAAGATGAAATCGTAATCAATTTTTTTGTGTCAAATGCTAAAGACGTGAACATGAACCGTGTCTGAAAAAAGAAGAAGTGATATTTGATGAATCAATTTTGTTGGGCTTTTGTTATGTTTATTTGTTTAGTTCATTCATTATTGAGTTTGGACTTTAGTATTTTTTGTTTTGATTGGTTATTAAATTAAAAAAAATAAAAAATAAAATTTTCAAAAAGTTGGGGGATCCTGGTCTCCCCGGGACCTCCCCCCCCAACTCTCTACCTCCGCTCCTGGCCTTGATAACTATATACATTAATAGAGGAGAAAAATCAAATCTACTGTCCAATAGTTTAATCTAAAATTTTCGTTATGTAGTATTTACTAACAACACATAATTTATCATGTTCTTTTGCATTATCAAAGCTAGAGGTGTCAAAATGTGGTAGCCTGTACCTAGAGCTTGAACCTGCGTTAGGACCTGCAGCCTGTGTTGGCCGGCCCCCGCCATCTGCCCTCGCCTTTTATTGGGACTTGAAGAAGAATAACAAGAAAGAGGAAATGAAATTATCAATGCTACTATGCTAGTGCTATATTATGCTTCTATAGATATTGTTTGTGATTCTTTTATTCCTCATTCTTGCATGCCGGATGCCAAAAATAAAGAACAAAAATCACAAATCATACCATAAAAATATATGCTTGGACCTGGGCCTTTGTGTTAGAACTTAGAAAGCTTATAGAACGCATCGGCTGCTTTTTCTGCTAAGGCTCAGTACTTGATGGATGCAACCATAGTCACAAAGACATTATCCCGATATAGAAAGCCAACTGATCATCACATAATAGAAGAACATTGTCAGAGGATAGTTGTGGCAAGTAGCCATGCAGAAGCTGATTTCATTCAGGAGAGACAGAAGCAATTAGATATATAAATTCTAAGGCAACTATACTTTGGATACTCTTGAAAGCATTGTCAAAGAGTTAGTTGTAGTTAGTTGAAGTTAGTTAGTTGGTTGCAAGATGGTAATAGTTAGTTAAATAGTTTGTATAAAATGGAAGCTATACTACTCATTTTTGTAACTTGATTCAATATCCCAAATATCCAATATAGAAGAACACGTAGGTGAGTGTTCTTCCTTCTATTTTTATCATTCTGTGATTAAACAAGTTTTCTTCATTTTCTTCATCATTTTGTGATTTTGTAATATGGTATCAAAGCAGTGGGTTTAAAATACCTCATAATTTCACACTTTCCTGTTGAAATAGATCATGGCCCGATGAAGTAGAGCTGTTAACACTAGAAATAATGCTGCTATTGGAGGAAATCCTTTTGCTACCTTAGAGACTCTAGATCGTGTGCTCAGATGATTCCAGTAGTCCGTTTTACCTTAGCAATGGTGATCATCCAAGTATGAATCTAGTATCAAATGTCCTTGTAGGCAACAACTACAATTCTTGGCATAGAGCAATGAATATGGCGTTGATTGCTAAAAATAAACTATGCTTCGTCGATGGAACAATCACCAGACCTTCAAATGATGATCCTACATTCAGTTATTGGTCTAGGTGCAATTCCATGGTTATGTCTTGGGTTCTACATGATGTAACTAAGGATATTGCAGAAAGTGTGATGTATATTGATAATGGAGCTGAGATGTGGACGGATCTTCATGATCGATTCCACCAAAGCAATGGACTTAGAATGTTTCAGATTAAATAGATGTTAAATGCTCTTTCACAAGGATCAAATGATGTAAGTAATTACTTCACTAAACTCAAAATACTTTGGGATGAATTGAGAGAATTTAGGTCATTTCCAATCTGTCAATGTAGTGGAATGAAGGATTTGATGGATTATCAGCAACAAGATTATGCTCTCCAGTTTCTCATGGGTCTGAATGATTCTTATGGTCAAGTTAAGGCCCAAATCCTTATGATGGACTCCTTTCGTTCCATTAATAAGTTATTCTCTCTGGTCATTCAAGAAGAAAGGCAGAGGAGTTTAACTCCCTCATCAATTCTACCCAGTGCAGCTGCTTATGGAGCTTCTAACAATTCTAACAACTTCAGAGAGAAGAAAGATAAGCCAACGTGTACTCAATGTGGATATCTTGGACACACCATTGACAAATGCTACAAAATCCATAGATATCCACCTGGCTGGAAATCGAAAAGCAAAGACATCACTGATATAGGAAAAGGAAATTACTAGAATTATTCTCATAATGCTGCAGGAAATTCTAGACCTTCAGCTCATCAAGTTTCTTTTGGAACATCAGTCCAAAATACAGAGGTTGGAAATAATGCTTCAACTGATAAACTATCAGCCAATTAGTGCCAACAATTGATTTCATTTCTCACTAGTCAGCTGTAGACTTTTTGACAAGAACCTTCAAATCAATCTTCTTGCTCCAACTTTTCTGGTATAAACTCTTCTATACTTAGTCATGCTTGGATTCTTGATACTAGAGCTACACATCATGTATGCCATGATATGAGTTTATTCAATTCCTTTGATGAATCTATTTTTGCTTCACATGTGTCCCTGCCTAATGGTCAAAAGGCTAATATTTTCAAAGTTGGTACAATAATGCTTACTTCCCAGATCATGCTGTCCAAAGTTCTATATGTACCAAATTTTCAATACAATCTCATCTCAGTTAGTGCTCTCATTATAGATGGTTGATGTTCCTTGATAGTTGATATTCAATAATGATTATTGTGTGATTCAGGGCAAGTCCTCAACCTCTCAGATTGGGAAGGGTAAAATGATTGACAATTTATACTACCTCAGTCTTCCAAACTTGAAGAATAGAAGTGAAAGCAACTCTCATGATATCTTCATTTCATCTACAACATATAGTAAGGACTTATGGCATTCTAGACTTGGACACCCATCATTTGTAATAAATCATCAGCAAGACAAAGGATTAATATTCGGTCGCAGAATTGAAAAAGATTTCTATTGTTCTATATGTCATTTTGCTAAGCAAAAACGTTTGTCTTTCAATTCCAATAACAATCTTTCAGCTAAAGTTTGACCTTTTACATATTGATGTTTGGGGACCTTTTCATGTGGTTACTGTTAAGGGATTCAAATATTTTGTCACTATTGTGGATGATTGCTCAAGACATACTTGGACTTTTCTATTTAAGAACAAATTTGATGTTCAAAGTGATTTCAGCTCTTTAATACGTATGGTGTACTGCAGGTTCTTTAATACGGTCAAGACACAATATGGTGTACCTATTAAATGTGTAAGATCTGATAATGTGATGATGCAAAGGAACTTAGATTCTCAGATTTTTTTCAAAAGCAAGGAGTTATACATCATTTTTCTTGTATGGAAAGGCCACAGCAGAACTCAGTAGTTGAAAGGAAACATCAACATCTTCTAAATGTAGCAAGGGCATTGTTATTTCAATAAGGCATTTCACTTGGATATTGGAGATACGGAGTTAACTGCAACACATTTGATCAACAGGCTGCCTTCTCATTTGCTTAAGTTTAGAACACCTTTTGAAATTCTACATTCAAAAGCTCTAAACTATAAACATCTTAGAACATTTGGCTGCTTTTGCTATGCATCTACATTACCCAGTTCAAGACACAAATTCACTCCCAGATCAAAGGCCTGCGTTTTGCTTAGATATCCACTTGGTATGAAGGCCTATAAGCTGTTAGACATTGAATCAAGGAGAACTTTTATTTCCAGAGATGTTGTGTTCCATGAGACCATCTTTCCCTTCCTTGACAAATTATCATTAGAAAATATATCTCTAACTTCTATCGTTCTACCAATTCTTTATGATCATCATAGATCTTCTAGTGAACTTTTCAGTGAACTAATAGATTATCACATCTCAGATGATTCAGTAGATGGCTCTTCTAATGAACATGTAGCCCACACAAAGTCAAGGAGATTAGTTAAGAGGCATGTTTCCCTTCATGACTATCATTGTGGAGCTCTAACATCAAATACTTCCACTATACATCCACTCTCTCAAGTATTGGGATATGACAAGTTGAGAAACAATTTTAAAGTGACTGTTATGTCAGTTTCAGCAGATTTTGAACCACAACATTATTCACAAGCTTGTGGCATACCAGAATGGAAAGCGACTATAGCGTGCAGTAATTGAAAGATCTTGAGGACAATCACACTTGGTCCATTGTAGACCTTCCTTATAGTCATAAACCACAAGTTGTAGATGGAACCATATAAAACACAAAGCTGAGCTTGAAAGACACAAAAAAAAATGATATACTCAACAAGAAGGGTGGATTATTTTGATACATTTGCTCCATGAGCAAAATTAGTTCTTGTCAAACTTCTATTAGCACTAGCCTCGCTTTATGGATGGTCCTCGCACCAATTAGATGTCAACAATGCCTTCTTGCATGGGGATTTGCTCAAGATGTGTATATGACCATTCCATCTTGATATAGTCCTAAGGGAGAGTCTAACACACTCACAAATCTCGTTTGCAAATTAAATAAATCTTTATATGGTCTCAAACAAGCCTCTCAGCAAGCGGTGGAATGCTAAATTCACAAATGTTCTAATCAAATAGGGATTCACTCAATCTGTCACAGATCATTCTTTGTTCATCAGGAAGACTACTTCAATTTTTATTGCTTTATTGGTATATGTGGATGAAATAATAATAACCAGCAACAAAGAGGTAGCAGTTGAGATGTTGAAGCAAGATCTGGACTCAAAATTTAAATTAAAAGATTTAAGACCTCTTAGGTTCTTTCTTGGATTGGAGATTGCTAGGTCTCCAAGAAGCATATCTGTATCTCAAAGACCATATGCATTACAATTATTATCTGAGGCAGAATTCTTGGGATGCAAACCAGCCAACACTCCAATGGAAGCAAATTTGAAATTAAATCAAAGTGAATGAGAATTGATAAGTGATCCATCCATGTACAAAAGATTGATAAGAAGGCTATTGTATCTTACTATCACTAGGCCTGATTTAACATATTCAGTTAACAAATTAAGCCAATTTCTAGCAGAACCAAGAGACCCTCATTTGACAGCAGCTCATAGGGTCCTTCAGTACATTAAATCCACACCTGGTCAAGGACTCTTCTTCCCTTCCAAATCTGACGTTTCTTTAAAAGCATATGCTGAAACAAGCTTTCCACTTACTGATGTGCAGTTGAAGATTTTTACAGATGCAAATTGGGTAGCTTGCCCTGACACTAGAAGATCCATATCAGGGTATTGTATATTCCTTGGCAACTCATTGATATCTTGGAAGTCTAAGAAACATAATACAGTATCTAGATCATCAGCTAAGGCAGAGTACAGATCAATGGAAAATGCAACATGTGAACTAACTTGGCTATTATCTTTGTTAAAAGAATTTGGTGTTGAACATTCCAGACCTGTAGTATTGTATTGTGATAATCAAGCTGTATTGCATATAGCGGCAAATCCAATTTTTCATGAGAGGACCAAACATATAGAGATAGATTGTCATCTAGTTAGAGAAAAGATTCAAGTCGGTATGTTAAAGACTCTACACGTTTCAAGCAAAAACCAAATTGCTGATGCTCTTACTAAAGCACTACAACCTGCACAATTCAGAGAGTTTGTTGACAAGATGGGACTAATAAACATATATGATCCATCTTGAGGAGGAGTCTTGAAAGCATTGTCAAAGAGTTAGTTATAGTTAGTTGAAGTTAGTTAGTTGGTTGTAAGATGGTTATAGTTAGTTAAATAGTTTGTATAAAATGGAAGCTATACTACTAATTTTTGTAACTTGATTCAATATCTCAGATATGCAATATAGAAGAACACGCAATTGAGTGTTCTTCCTTCCATTTTTATCATTCTGTGATTAAACAAGTTTTCTTCATTTCCTTCATCATTTTGTGATTTTGTAATAGATACTCAACCAATATAAACTTTTCTTGGAATCCCTAAGGTAATCCGAGGAGGGGAATGAAATTCATGTTTGAAAGAGGTCGAAGATAAGTTCTTTCAAAATTCAACTTTTTGTCCTTCTTTTAGAGGCGTTCTAGAAATGTCCACGATTGAGTAAATAGTTCTGTGAATGAATTGTAGTAACTTTGATACTTCAGATTGAGAGAAGCTTAAGCATAACTAGATAAAGAGCATAAATTATTCCTAATCAACATAGATTTAATCAGCACTAAGCTTGATGCTTTCTTAATCATCTATTCAAAAAAGTGAACTAGAAGGCCAAAATACTTTGATTTTTCATGTTTTTACAACCACGATTCTATCTTATACATACCAAACTAAATTCAAACTAATTTATGAGTATACGAAACAACTTAGTTTTTGTTTCAAAGCGAACATCAAGTTGTCTCACTCGGAGTGAGAGTGAACCAGCCAACTTGAACCCGAGACACCAGAGCAAGCAGTGACACCCTGGCTCGAGCACAGAACTGAATCCACCAAACTGTTCCTTCACACCCACAGTAGATTGATCTATTTGAATACAACAAAGTGATTGACCTATTCTTCACACCTATAAACACAGTAAGCTTATGTGGTGGGTGGGGTGGGGTGGGGGGGGGACATTAAATTATTGTACAGAACCCACAAATTGTGTTTTGATAAAATTTTCTAGTATCAAAATTCCACATATATTCTTGCAAATGCCACAAAGAACAATTATATTCTCAAAAATGATGATAAAAAAAATCAAGAAAATAAGTACGAAAATCATTAGATTCCTACACAACACATTGATCTCCTGCATCACGTATGACAACAAATAAATATGTCACATATTCCTCTCGAATTTTTAAATAAGCAAAATAAATTACAAATACAAAAGTTTGATAAAATATTTGACCCTCATTTCATTGCATGCATTAGCATTAGCAAAATATTTGGACAAAAATCGTCATCGAAACAAGATGTGAAAATTAATTAAAAATTAATAATAAAAATGCGACGAAAAAAATTAGAGACATAAGTATCAAAATGTCAAAAATTAGGAGAATTTTATTGAAATTAAAACGTAGTATAGATAATAAAAAAAAAATGTACTTTAGTACTCTTTACTAATATTAGTTGCATGTCCCAGGTAATATATATATTTGTTTGGCACACTCAATTGTTCAATATTAGAAAGTTGAAATAAATGTAAAAATATATAATATTGTCATTTCATCAATTGATTTTGGTTATTTTTTAAATTTCTTTTCAAAATATTCGTTTAGATGCTATTGTAATTGAAGCGATTCGAAAAGGATTGAGTGTTAAAATGATTTGTTAAATTCTTTTTGTTGGGTATTACATTTTGTTTATCGTTTTATTGTTGGATTTAGTATGCATACGAAAATGTAAAATAAGAACTAATAAAAGAAAAAGGAAATTTTTACAAAAATATTATGGCATCATCCAATTTGTTGAGTTGGACGACTTGGTCGAAATAACCAACTTCAAATTATTATTAATAAGGATACAATAAATATTTTGTCAATTTGTTGTATGCCTAGAAGACTATTTTAAAGAAAAAAATATAAAAAATTTTCAAAATTTGTTGAGGGACGACTAACCTTCATCTTAGCTTTTTAAATAAGAGCTTTTAAAAAAATTCCCCTAGGCATTACCATAATTCAAACATGATGGGAGTCACTCCTCAAAGTATTTACTTTTGATAATGAGAAAATTATTTGTCTAATTATCAATTGTTGTTTAACTCAATAAAGCACACGAATTAAAAATATTATGTTGGGGACAAAGTTTAGTATATAAACTTTATTATTATTATGCCTCCACTTTTACGTCGAGTCCTAGTCATCCCTGCATAGAGGTTACGACTTACGAGGAGGCCATGTAAACAGGGACAAGCCAAGCCTTTCATGGACAAGGCTTAGGCCAAAGCACCCAAGTCCTATAATGTAGCCTAGGTCGAGGCTTCGAAATAATACCTAGGACAAGTCAAGCCAACCGTGTTGAGCTCGGAGCTTATGCTGACATGCCTAAAAGCTAGGCTCAGGCTGAAGTGCCTACGGTCAGGAGCGGATTTACAATATTGCGAGACCTCACGTCCGTCCGCATCTTGGAATTTCGCGAAAAAATGGTGCTTGACTATCGTGTATACAAGGACGGAGCCACATGGAACCGAGTGCAGCGTGTCACCGCACCGAGTTTTGAGAAATAAAGGAAAAATGGAGAGTGGATGTGCTCTGCGCGTAAGTATATGTGTGTGTGTATATATATATATATATATATATATATATATATATATATAACTTACTGTGAATGAAAGGAAAGATAAATAAAAAGATATTTTAAATTCAAAATTTCACTTATGGTCCTGAATTTTGAAAATTAAAACATAAGGTAATTGCATTACTAAATCATCAAGTAAGGATTTATTATTTTTTCTTAAAGTTGATCAAAATTGTATAATACAGAAAGTATTTTTAGAGTTTTTACTCTCGATTTTTTATATTTATCATTAATTTGACTTTATTTTAAGCTTCTTCCTGCGCAAGTGGTAGAGACGAATCAAGTGTACGACTAGAACTTCTATCTTTAATATGTGGAAGTTATGCTAATATTTTGTTTTTACATTTAAATCTCGCCCGCACTGAAATAGAATTATGGCTCTGTCCATGCGTGTATGACGTGTATTTTATCATGTTAATGAATGATTATCGTTTTGTTGGCGAGCATTTTCGTAACTCAAAGAGGAAGAGAATGAGAGGCTTCATTCGAGGAAGGTAGGTTATTTAAACTACCAAATTTGTAGTTCTTGTTCGTTCCCATTTTGACTAAGACAACAGAATTGATCATCAAACAGGAATTAACTTCAACTCGCATGACTTTTCGTGAATGTAATGCCTGGAGCCACAACGTGAAGAGAATGAAGGTAAACCTTTTAGCTTATGAAACTTGAATGGTTATTTTACCTGGCACCATTATCACCATTATCTAGTCTCACAAATTAAAATTGGAGTTGTACTAAACACTTTCTAGCATTATTCCGGCTTGTATCGAATTATATTTCACTATTATATGATTTTCATGTTGCTTGATAAGTTACGTATTTATGAAAAATATTTTCACATTATTTTTTCGATGAACATCGGCTGGCCGACCACCAACGTCCGCCCCCAAATGAACTTCAACCTGGATCCGCCATCGCCTACGTCTAGGCATATGCCAGCGCTCCTGGGACCTAGGATTGGCCAACTTTGAAACCCAAAGGCTGCCTAAGTGAATAAGCCAAGGTTATGGGCCCAAGTGCATAAGCCGAAGCCACATAAGCCACAGGGTTTGGGAAGGTAGAGTACAAGTTGACGAACACAAGGCATTGAGCTAAAGATACTCTGTTGCAAATATCTTGTGGCAAACATCGCATATCAATGAAATTTTCTAATAAAGCAGGTGTCAGATTATCTTGTCAAAATGTAATGCGTCATACCACTCCAACTAAAAAAAGATGAAAAATCGAATTCAACAAAGCAGCACAGGATAAAGTGACCCTTGTCAACAACCTACTTCGAGTAAGTGACAACGAAGGGTTGACCACCCACTCATTGGCAGCACATGGGCACATGGGCGGGTAAAAGCCTACCCGAGAGGTTGAAATGCCTTCTTTCCATTCATAATTCCTTAAGCTAGGTATGTGATATCATAAACGCAGCCAAAATATTGTCAATTTGCCTTCTCACACTCAATTTTCTACCATTTGATTTGATCATAGGAGTGCATACAATCATTGCACCACCTCCCAAAACAACAATCTTACATTCTAACGTTGTCTTAGTGTGCAAAAGCTTTACAAGTGGACGGAGAGATGGCCATACCCTGTTGATTTTGGAGTCGGACAAATTTTGAGGTCCTCAAATATGTCGTGGATCAAGTAATCTCAACAAATGTTGAATTGAACAAAGTTTACCATTTGGAATAAAGACTTAATTATTTTGATAAATATTTTTCTTTTACCATTTACACCATGATCGGAAGGAATTGTTCTGTGCAACATATTTTTCAAATTAACAAGCCTCATTCTGTAGTGCATCTATTAAACTGCATATTTTTTTCCCTAGACTATTAATTCATTTTAATTGATATTTTGCATTTTCCTTTATATAATTAACATGAGAAGAAAAAGTGCACGCCTCTTAGGCTTTTACACGATTTTCAGCTCTCTCTCGATTTTAAGTAGCCTATCAAAATTATTTCGACTCCGAAAATATACAAGATACAAGAAATAGAAAAAGCTAATTATACAATTTTTTTTATTTTTTTTTTAAACAAATTTATTTCTAATACTCACTTTGGCCATAGAAAAGCTAGTGTATTATACATATCAATTAAATAATGACAAGAAATGCTGAATTCTATACCGAGTATTAGAAGTAGTCACAGTTGTTGAATAAGTTGCCAAGAATTTTCACAAAAAGAAATATTCATTTAGTTAATTTTCCGTAATTCAAAATTGTCCATTTCTGCAAATAATCTCTCCTTCCTTATTTTGAGTTTTCGCTCAAATAATGTTCAATAGTAACTGAGGTAATTCAGAAGGGACTTAATATTACAAATGTGAAATTCTACTTATAAGTAACTTTTATTTAAAATAAGAAAGCAGAGTTACTTGTAAGCACAATTAAATACTTATTCTTCCAAAATTAACTTGAAAGCAAGTTCGAGAGACTTATAAGCTAAGCCAAAAATGCCACTGATATTAGATTTGATAAACACCGTCAGACCAAAGACACCAAAGATCAAATATAAACGACAGCATCATCACATTGACAGCGTAAAATTTGGATTGATAACATAATTGCAAAACTGCAGCTTCGATATTATTCCATAAAACTTAAGGCAACTACCGAACCTAATTTGTCTAAACAACAGGAGTACACGATAAGCAGCGTGCACCAGTCAATACAAATATTATACATGCATTATAAGGCCATAAAGTGCACTTGCAAATGTTTTTATGTACATCAAGGTTCGTACCATATCAGGCTTCCCTGAATCAAGTATTTCCCGGGAAGGCTTCCAGCAGATGGTGCAAGGTATGTGATTTTCTTGCTGCACGTGTCAAATATGAGTAAAGATTATATTAGCAGCTCAAGTACTAAAATGTTTCACTAATAAAAGAATTTAAATTCGAACCTTTCAAAGTCGATGTCGGTAATCCAGATGAACCCAGCAACGTTACTGGCAAAAAAATGGAAAAGCTTGAGAGAGAGAGAGAGAGAGTTATTCGACAAAACAACGACTATACTATTATGTAATGGGCAGGAAAATAATGTAAATAAGGCCTATAATCAAACAAATCAATTATTTTGCTACACAAAAAAGAGCAGTTCAGAATTTGTTGGCATTAAGCAAGCATTTTCCTTTTGGTTGATCTCAGCAACAACAAATACAACCTTAGGGGGTTGTTCCATTTGAAGTAGTTGAGATGAGCTCAAAGTAATTCCCAGGAATAAGGGAAAACTATACCCATATGTAACGACTGAATCTAGTCATCAACACACACCCTCACATATAGATCGAATTCAAGTTTTAGGCTTCAATTCTAGCCACCACCTATTTAATTTTTGGATGTGAGGCCTTTGATAAAAAAATGAATCCGAATTGCACACAGGAAGGCATGTTGAAGACTAATTTAAATATAAAAATGGATCTTGTCTCTAACAATTTAAGCTTTTAGATGAGGTGGTTCACTAGAATGGCTCACGTGTTGTTTGTCACTAGACTGATAGGAAACAAGCTCGTACTTGCCCATTTAAAAAGAGAAACTGACCATACCTTGAAATAATTTCATCTGGTTCTTTGGCAAATGAGACAGCTAGGACTGAATGGAGCAAGTCTCGGTTAATATTAACAGGAGTCAATCTTGTAGGGTCTGCAGCTGGCTCTGCACCAATTGGCAGAGCTGAACGTGGGGCCTGTGGTCCACCTCCTATTCGGTAGATGCATAAATCACTGAAATTCGCAACGTTAGAATGTGGGGAAAGATCATTCGAAAGGCCATAGAAATATTCCTGTAATGAAAACAAAACAAAAGAAGACACTTATTTATGTTTCAAAGGAATAAGAAATCATATGTTAGAAGGAAGTGCACTTTTGTGAAAAAACATTACGATCATGGAATTAAAAGAATTTTTGGCTAATCTACAAGAGTTTGCATTACCCGTATTCTATGGGACCTGGTCTTCTGACGGAATTTCGCATTTCTTGACACAACACCACCAGACTTTTGAAGTTTCACTACATCCACATTAGACTTGTTTTTCAAAACATCTTTTAGCATGCTGCAAAGCTTTTCCTGCACAATGTTCATGAATACAAAAAATGGCAAGAAGATCAGTGTTTCTACTTCTAAAGAGCCACCAAGAATACAAATAATATATGACCAATAAATTTCAAGCTAGTGATATTACAAGGATGGCCGTGAATCATCCTTAAAACGGGAGTTACTTTCGGATTAAAAAAAATTAAGTTTCAAAAACTGTATCTCTTCTTCATTTGCTATATATAAAGTTTTCTCAGGAAATGTGCTTGCACAAACCGAAAGTGGAAAGAATTTCACTTTTCAAAACTACAGGGCTAGGGTTGGGACTGTAACTTGCCAGATAAAATGTGAAAGCAGTAATTGTTTTGACATCTTTAAATGTTGAGTTCTCTACAAGGGACAGAATCATGGTATATATTTGAAAAATCAGTAAATTAGAAGAAATAGTAGAAACTTACTCATCAACAGTGAAAGTTATCGGTTATATAAAGCAACTGGGAAAATCAAAATGCATGCACTTGGGGATAATATATTCACCATAAATCATGTTCCTAGATCATTACACCAAAGCAGCATAAATGATCTAGGTCCCTTTTACATTTTCCTTTCATTTTAATATTTTTCAGTTTTTTTTTTTAAAAATGGAAGATTAAATACATTAATGGTGGGGAAATGGAGATGGGTGGAAATATGAATGGCTTCTCCCTTTGTAGTTGATATTTGTGACAATCTAACATTCTAGGGATCCAAAAAATAATTTCGAGGTGCATCATTCAAACATTTTTTGGCACAGCAGAGGTCCCTCTTTTTTTTTTTTTTTTTCCTGATATATAACAATTCATTCTAACATCATCAAACAAACAAATCAAACAAAATATCCAATAGGATGCCTAATTACATTGGTATAATCATTATTTAATGAACTATAGATGCCACTTCAGATCCAGAAAAAAGACCATACCTGGCCCAGAACAAGAACAACAGTTGCATTAAATGTATCAATTGCATGGAGCAGCAACTGCCATAAAATGAAGATAAAATATTAGACAACATAGTTTACATGTTATCACTGGGATGAACTTGGTCTTTAATTCATCAAAAGAGGTTGCAGCGATAAAAAATGAAGAGTTGGGTACCTCGTAACCAATGTTTTCAATCCATCCCATGGTATTTATCACCATGCCTGCAGCTCGAGATTCAGCATTTCCGGCAAACTGTCTCTCCAAAATATGAGCAAGCTCCTTCACAAGTACCTTGTAAAGATCTACATTAACACTGAAAAGCACAAAATTCAAAACAGAGCAACTAGATCAATATGTGAGCACTGCCAAGCACAATGGAAGTGTGCAATAAAGGAGCAAAGGTAAATTTCTTTAACAAAAAAACAATAAAAAATTGAATGTCAATTACCCAGGAGTCGTGTGTCCATGGAAGTAAACTAGAGGCATATCAAGAGGTATTCCTTCCACTGGATCAATGGGCAGTTCAATTGGAGTTGCAGCAATGCATCCAGGAATAGTTATAGATCCTTGGCCTATGTCTAAATCTACAAACGTAGGTTTCCATCCCTGTTTAGCTGCCCAACTAAGAAGCATCCTTGACAAGGTACTCTTTCCAGAGTCAGTAGGTCCCACAACAATAACCCGAGGACCCTGAATAAATAGGCTGGAATAAATACTTGCTTTATAGACCCAAGTGCGTCAGTTCTAAAGTGAAAAACTTGAACAGTGACAATGATTGATCATAATAGAGAGAAATCGTATAAAAATATATACTTTATTAGAATACAAGGCCTTGGATCATCATGCTTTGATGGCTCTTTTGTTGGAAATGTAATGAACTAATTGAGTCAAAACAGATTTTTAGTTTCTGTCAAATTTATCTTGAAATGATGTCATCTTGTGTAGCTCAATGAGTATCTTAGAATGGTGAGAATTCAAATCCTAAAATGATGAGTTGTCAATTAATTCTTTGTAATCCTATGTCCAAGTCCCCTATAAAAAGGACTGCATTGTACAGAGATTTGATAAGCAATTGATTGAAAATAATTTCAGATTATAATTCTTTCTTGAGCTCTGCCGACGCAACTCAAAATATCCTTCAAACTGGTATCAGTGAGTCCTAGACAAACTATACAGAAATCATGAATCAGTAAATTGTTCTAAAGCTGTTTTTTTTTAAAAAAAAAAAAAAAAAAAAGAACTCCAGCTGGCATCTTTGTCCAGTTTCTGCAACGAATTAAAATTGAAAAAAGGAAGTTCTGAATTCGCTATTTTACCACCTGCATTCATAATTCTCTGCAGCAGCAAGAACGTGCCTCCAGAAACAAAACATATATTGTCAATTTCAGAAAATGACAAATCCAGTTGGAATCAAATCCTATCAGAACGACGGAGGTAAGAATACTACTTTATTTTGCAAAAATTGCTAGAATCAAATCACTTGACTTCAGATTGTTGGCATCATGGAAAACCTCAATGCTATAATTGCATGAAGTTTGGTCATATTGAGAAAAATTGTATATCTAAAGAACGAAACCAAGCAAATTTTGTTGAAGAAAATGCCTAACAAGGAAATTTGTTTTATGCTAGTAAATCATCTTCTCATGAAAATAACAATTGGTATATCGATAGTGGCTATAGCCATCACACGTCAGGAGATGAAAATTTGTTTCACACCATTGATCCTTTGGTTACTACGAAGGTGAGCATGGTAAATGGAGCTGTTGTTCAAGCTAAAGGAAAGGCACAATCGGCATTCACATAAAGAGAGGACTAAATATATCACGGATGTTTTGTTAGTCCCATGTTTGGAGCATAATCTTCTCAGCGTTGGACAGCTTTTTGAGAAATGATATCATGTTCTTTTGCATATAATTATTGTCAAACTCCAGATAAAAATAATCTTGTGATGTTTGAAGTGAAAATGGAGAAAAATAGACTTTTCATTGGAACTGTCTTGCAATGCTTTCAGGTCCAAAGTTAAAGAAGATTCTTGGCTTTGGCACAAAAGATTGTCACTTGAATTTTCATGGCCTAAAGCTACTTCAACAACAAAAAATGGTGGATGGATTGCCCGAGATAAAGATCAAGTCTGACACTAGGAAAGGTTGTATTCTTGGCAAACAACACAAGATCTCATTTCCGAAAGGGAGATCTTGGAGAGCATCTAAGCCCTTGGAGCTCGTTCATACAAACATCTGTAGACCAATGAAGTCCCCATCACTAAACCAATGCAAGTATTTTCTCATTTTTATTGATGATTATTCGAGAATGACGTGATGTTCTTATTGAAGGAAAAGTCAGAAGCATTCATGGTGTTCAAGATATTTAAAGCTCTTGTTGAGAAGCAAAAGGATAGCCGGATCAAGACGGTAAGTGACCGAGGAGGTGAATATACTTCAAGAGAATTTGAAGACTATTGAAAAGATGATGACATTTGGAAGCAATTGACGGAAGGATATACCCTGCTACGAAATGGTATTGCAAAGCGGAAAAATAGGAAGATTGTTGAAATGGCGATATCTATGATATCCAAGAATTTTCCGAAAACTTTTTGGGTTGAATTGATTTCCAACTAAAGCAGTGATAAGCAGGACATCGATAGATACATGGGGTGGAATCAAACCATCTGTAAAGACATCTAAAAAAAATTGGTAGTATTTTCTATGCTCCCATGCCTACAGACGAGAAAAGTAAAAAATACATTTTTATTGGCTCTAGCATAATCTCTAAAGCATATGGTTGTATAATGTTGAAACTAACAGGCTGATTGTGTAGAGATGATGTTTTTGATGAAAATTCAGAATGGAATTGGGAATGGAAAGCAAGTCCAAGAAGTTCATTTTCAACCAGCAAATCTTGGAGGGCAGGAACAAACCATAAGAGAAGAAGGAACTTTGACAACAACGGACTTGCAAATAGATATTTCTTCCTCATAGCCACTCTGAGGACACAGAGATTGAGTGATGTATATGCCTCGTGCAATTTTTCAGACATTAAGCCAGCTAATTTTGAAAAGGTGTCAAAGCATGAAAAAGCAACGAATGAAGAATTGAGCATGACAGAGAAGAACAACACGTGGGAGTTGGTGAACACGCCACAAAAAAGGAAGATTGTCAAGGTCAAGTGAACTTACAAGACCAAGCTCAACCCAAACGGAACTGTGCAGAAGCATAAAGCAAGATTTGTCGCAAAGGGGTTTATTAAAAAACCAGGTATCGACTACTTTGATGCATTTTTCCCTGTTGCACGACTTAAAACAATTCAAACTATAAACCAAATATTTTTAGCTTGATGTGAAATCAACTTTCTTGAATGGAAACCTAGAAGAAGAAATTTATGTTGAGAAGTCAGAAGGATTCTTGGTTCAAGGGGGTGGAAGGCATTTTACATGCTAAAAATGGCACTTTATGGGATGAAACAGGCCTCGTGCTTGGTACAGTGAAAGTGCACTTGTTTTGCACGATGTGGATTTGAAAGAAGCCAAAGCAAACCTACCTTGCATGTAGAAAACGTGGGATATACATTCTTATCATTTGCCTCTATGTTGATGACCTAATTTTCACCAGAAATAATTTGAGCATGCTCCAACAATTTAAAAAGGAAATGATGCAAACATATAAAATGACTGATTTGGGTTTGCTTCACTGCTTTTTGGGAATTGAAGAGTCTCAAACAGGAGAAAGGATCTTCATTTCTCAAAAACAATATGTGTTAAACTTGTTGCAGAAGTTTAACATGTCAAATTGCAAATCTATTGATAACCACTTGCATCAAATGAGAAGATCATGAAAAACGATAGTGCAAAGAAAGTTGATGCTTCAATTTATAGGAGCTTAATTGGAGGTCTTCAATATCTAATTGTCACAAGACAGAATCTCATGTTTGCAGCTGGTTTGCTTTCAAGATTCATGCACGAGCCAAGTAAAAATCATTTTGGAGTTGCTAAAAGAGTCCTTAGATATTTGGAAGGCACACTAGACTACGGCATTCATCAAGCGACAAAAGATTGAGTTTTTATTGGCTATGTGGACTGTGATTGGGCTAGAAGTCTCGCTGACATGAAAAGCACATTTGGATATGTTTTCTCTATGGGGACTAGGATTTGTTCTTGGATTTCGAAAAAACAAAATATTGTGGCTCAATGACATGGCCCGACAAGCCAAATGCACGAACACTACTACTAGGGCGGCTTATCCATGTCCAACACATATCATATAGTGTCGTACACCGAAATTCCTTGGATACTCCATGACATGGCTCGACAAGCCACATGCCATGTCCTTTTTTTATATATCTTTCAATTTTTAATGCTCAAGGATACTTTAGGATATTCCTCGAGTAAGGGTTCGATATGGCATGTCCTTGTCCTATATTAAAAATGTATCTTTCCCCAACATTTAACTTTATTTGCACTTGTATCCTCATTATTAAATCTTGATTCTATCACTCCAACCTTCTATATTCCTTTAGTGCCCTCATGTGAGGGCATTGGTAAATGGCATGTGTCTATTGTCCTAATCATATAAAAAGTATAAAAATTAAATATATAATATAAAAATGAAATCAAACGTTGGAAAAATTTCAAAAAATAAAAAATAAAGATATAATATAAAAATTGAAACTTTAAAAAATTTAAAACCAACGTGTCCGTCCTACTTTTTTTATAAAAAAATGACATGTTGTCATGTCATGTCATTGTCGCGTATGCGTGTCCATGCAACTTAGCTAACAATACACACACGGACAGGGAGGTGCCCTCTTATTTTCTCATTCAATTTCCCTTTATCTTAAAACAAGTAAGAAAAACAATCAGATGATAGAAAGGTAATCTCAAAGGGTAATATCAAGTCATTACATGGTATAAAAATATCTTGTGATGGGACAACTAAATGTTTGAAATAGGGACAAAGTTCCTTCTCCCAGTTATATTACAGAAAGTTTAGTTAAAAGTTTTAGATATCTATATGCAAGAAAAAACTAATAATCCAACTAAAATCAATATGTTTTCAACAGCCTCATTTAATGTATGAGCTCCAAAGTTATTAAAAAAGTTAGGCAAAAATACGAGAAATGAAATAGACAAAAGAAAATTGGTAATTGAACTGTCCTAAAAGAAGAAAAAATTATAATAAATCAAAATAAGCTTGACATATCATTCCTTTATCTTTCTAAACATAAGCTCACAGTACCTGAGAAGCATCGGAATCGCCGGGTGAAGCTTTGGCACGATTTCTTCGAGCATCCAGTACAGCATGAACATTCACATAACTGATCATCGGTGTCTAGAGGTCAAGAAAGCAAAAATACTTTCCATTACTCGAATAAGTCATGTTAGCAGGTAAAGGTGTGTGTGAGTGAGAGAGCTGCAAGAGAGACAAACCGAATCATACCTCATCTGCTATATAATCAGTTTCAGTTGTACCATCCACTTCAATTGTGGCACCATACCATGTAAAAACCTGATTCAAATTTTAAATTAGAGCAACCACATTAACACATTGGCTAGTTCAATTTATAACAATTTCTACATTTATCCTTCCTGCAAACCCCAT
Organism: Forsythia suspensa; assembly: GCA_023638005.1. Lineage (NCBI taxonomy): Eukaryota > Viridiplantae > Streptophyta > Magnoliopsida > Lamiales > Oleaceae > Forsythia > Forsythia suspensa. The sequence goes on along the minus strand of CM042674.1, from coordinate 26,451,918 downwards.
AGATTGTCATATTTGGGCATGTTTGGCTAAACTTTAAAAAGTTTACTTGTAAGCAAGTTTTAGAATAAATATTTTTTTATTGTACTTATTTTGGCTGTAAATTAAAAGTAAACTTTCGAAAAAAGTTTAGCAGACATAAAAACATGTTCGGAGAGAAAATTACTGTCTTTAGACTTAATAATCAGAAATGTCTGTATTCATAATTTGGGGATCCCATCACCTTGATTACACTAAATAATACAAAATACTTATAAATTTAAAGGAGAATGATGAGTATAGGTGTGTATACAGCGCATTTGAGTCTCGGCGGGAAAGTTAGCCATATCTCTGGCGGTATTTCGGTTCCGAATACCTCGGCCGTGCCAGTGAGGAGACGCAGGCGGAGTGGCGCATCAGGACTGACTTCAACTCTGAACTCGCATTCTTTGTCAAGCTTCACTTGCCTTATAGTTGTCGGCGCCGCTGTTGAACCTGCGGCTGGGCCTCCATAAGCCATGATAGTGGTTCTTTTTTTTAACACGTTTTGTTCGTAAGTGAAGTGCAGATTATAATAAGCAAATCGAGTTTTTTGGGGAGAAATGGGGTGCCCTAAAGGCTGAATGGTGGGCAGATAGTGGGAAGGGGAGGAAAGGGGGGCTGGACGATGGGGAAGGGGAGAAGGGGGCCGTAGATGGTGGCGTGGAGTGGCCGCTGAACGGAGGTCCTGGGTGCGGTTTTTCTCCTTTTCGTTTTTGTTTTCTATTTATGTTAATGTTTTACTTAGGAAATTGGTTAAGAATAACCGAGTCGGGAGACGAAATGAAGTACAGTCTGACCTCTTTATATTAATACTATCTGTTACAATAATTTATTAATTAGCAAATATTATTAATTTGTATAACATTTACTAAAAAAATTATTTTATACATATTTGTTAACTAAGATATCACCCGCATGCGATCTTGACGACGTTTATTTTTCATGATAATGATTTTAAAATATTTTAAAAGATATTGTTTATTTATTACATTCAAATAAAAAAGATCGTATAAATAATATTTGATTCACTATTGATAATAATGGAAAAAAACAACATAACTAATCCAAATTTTGAAACACCTCTTTGAAAATGTGATAATTATTTATTATATATTGGTTTTTGACATTGGTTATTGGATACGAAATTTAATTTTCGGACTTGTAACTTTTATTAAGTTTAAGTAGGGTTGTAACTTTTATTTATATACATGGAAGATGTTTTATGTGGAATTTAATCATATTTATTATCATTGAATTTTTCGTGAATCCAATTTTTAAATGAGGTGATGTAGATAATTCTTTATTATCTATTGGTTTTAACAATGGTTATTATTGGAATAGTAATTTTAATTATCGGACTTATAACATTTAATAAGCTTAAGGGATAGTACAATTTACAAAGTATTGGAATAAGGTTAATTTAAATATATTTTCCATAATATTAAATATCATTGAATTTTTCAATCTAAGTCCTCGGGAACAAAGTTGATTATCTATCAAATGAGTCATTGGGAATATAACATGCAAATTCAATTTGATTAATAATTACTTTGAATGAAATGTTTTAATATTTTTTTTATTTTTTTTTATTATTATTATTATATGTATATATATATATATAGGAGATGTTTTAGGCGGGAAAATTGGTTGACTTTTTTTGCTTACGTTATCCTACTTTTATATATATTAAGATAAGATGTCATTATATATATTACTAGTGTTGCACCCGTGCGATGCACGGAATGTGTAATCACAAAAATAATTTTATAATTATCTATGAAAGTTAATTAGTTATAATAAAATAATCTTAAAAATACAATATCTTAAATCTTAATTAGCATTGAAAAATCCATGCATTTTTTTGTACCAAAATAAAGATAAGATTAAGTAATTAAATTAATTAAATATTTTAAATATAGATAATTAAATTAAAACGCATTGGATAATTAATTTTGTAATGATAACAAAACTAAATTAGTTTTTGTAATGATAACTAAATTAGAAGGTAGATGGAGGGACTCCAATTGAAAAACTACAAAATTAAACGACTATTAAACGCAGGTGTTAAGAATGAATATTTAATACTATTAAAAAATTCATTTATGGAAACTTAAAAAAATAAATAGAAATTCTAAATATTAAAGTATTTAAGCGGAAAAATAAAATTTTGACGGCACTTCTGAAAAATCCATGCATTTTTTTTAATTTTAATTACTATTACTTCTACATTCGAACAAATAATTTCTTTTTCGCTCATCTTCTTACTCAGAAATAAACTTTCTGTAATTCTATCGACTACACTACTAATACAACTTTATTTATTCTATTTTCTTATTACACAAAATTATATATTTTTACCCAATATTTATATTCAATTTCTTTTCTACAAAGCTTCCTCTCATAAAAGTAAAAGACCATCCACAACAAAAACCAACGAAACACATTCATTCTTGAACTTTTTAAATTGCAAAATAATAAAAACTAAAAATTTCAAATTAAAATGAATAAGAATAATAACTAACATCAAAAGTCATTTGACTAATTTTTATTTATTTATTATTTATTGAATGTAATTTGTCAATTAGAAAGATGATCTGAAATTTTATTTTTATTTTGTAAAAATTCAAATTAAGTATTTTATATAATTTTCAACATATTATTAATTCAATAAAATTATTATTTATTCATTTCAAGTTGACCAAACACTAAATTTTAATTAGTATTAAACCCTTGCATATGTCGACCAAAACGAAGATAATTAATTAATTAATTAAATTAATTAGATATTTAAAATATAGATAATTAAATTTAAAACGTATTGAAAAATTAATTTTTACAATGATAACAAAACTTTGAAAATATAAATTTTGACTTATTTTTCTTTCACTTTATATTGATGTCTTCTATAATAATCTTGAAAATGCAATATTTTAAATGTGATCTTTTAAATCGTGTCATAATAGTGTTTTAGTTGAGTACAACTTTTCTAATAGTTCTATAACCATTCAATCTATTCGAAACATGTTTGGCTATTTTCTTATTTATGTTACTTTTTGTTGTTTTTTTTTTTTTTTTTGAAAAGTTATAAAGTAAGAATTAATAAAAATTGAATAACACATTTAAACTATGACAAAAGTTTAAATGTAATTTCTTAAATTTTAATTAGCATTGAAAAACTCATGCATATTTTGACCAGAATGGAGATAAGATTAATTAATTATTAAGTAATTAAATTAAATTATTTAAGTATTTAAAATATGGATAATTAAATTAAAATGCATTGAAAAATTAATTTTTGCAATAATAACAAAACTTTAAAAATATCGACTTGGACTTATTTTTCTTTCAATGTGCATTGATTGTTTTCATAATAATCTTGAAAATAATCTTGAAAATGCGATATCTTAAATCTTAATTAGTATTGAAAAATCCATGCATTTTTTTGTACTAAAACAATGATAAGATTAATTAATTAAATATTTTAAATATAGATAATTAAATTAAAACGCATTGGATAATTAATTTTGTAATGATAACAAAACTAAATTAGTTTTTGTAATGATAACTAAATTAGAATGTAGATGGAGAGACTCTAATTGAAAAACTACAAAATGAGACGGCTATTAAATACAGTATTAAGAATGAACATTTAATGCTATTAAAAAAAATTCATTTATGGAAACTCTAAAAAAAATAGAAATTCTAAATAAAAAAGTATTTAGGCGGGAAAATAAATTTTGACTGGTTCTTCCGTTTTTATATATATATATATAGATACCGCTGTTTCATGCGGTGTTATCCGGCCATATTCTCTATAAGAATAGATCACTGAGATTTGAACATCTTTATTCTTGATTTTTTTCTTATGGAGTGTTGATAGGCGAGAATAACGATCTGAATTACGATGGTTATGTTTTAAAATTGAGATATTGAATAGAGTAAGGAAAAGATCGTAAAAGGAAGGGTTTCGTTAGAGATGGAGAATAAAGACGTACAAACACACAGACGTATATGTTCTTTTTTTTTTTAGAAAAAAACTCCATACGATGGTGATTATATCTCATTCACTTGTATATATATTTTTTTTAACCTTTCAAATTTCACCATGTTATAACTCGTAGGGTTCTCCAAAGTATACAATTCGAAATCAAAAAGAAATAAGCTTTAAATAAATTAAGAAACATGATTCTGTTAATTAATTTTTTATATTAATTATTAAATAAATTGTACACATATCATTAAAACTAGAAAGGATCATTTTTTATTAGACTCTGCAATGCCTATTCATATTCTCAAAGTTAGTTTCATAAAATTTTATTAAGTTTCGTAGGATCATTTAAAAGTGCATTGTACGTATTCTCAAGGTTGCATTTTATTGCTCTCTCCTTTTTTTGAAGTGAGACTTTGTTAGGGGGCAAGCAATTCCGTGAAACAATTGGACCAAGTTGTGGCGTGTCCGAGTGGACTAAGTCGTATGGTACCATATACCATACTTTTAATTTATTTTCGACTAACAAATTTTACATCGAATAAAAATAAAATAAATATACAGCATATACAAATTTGAGCTATTCTATTTAACAAGATTTACTTGTTAAGAACATTTTCAATGTTAGACACCTTCTAAAAATTCTATGTGGCAAGAAAGATAAAAGAAATGAGGAGAAAGATGGTAGAAGGAGAAAAGAGAGTGAAAATAGATAAGAGATAGATAAAATTTAATGAAAAATTGATGGAAGGTCATTTAAAAGGGTGTCTAAAACTGGACGATTCTATAATAAATGCTGTCATATGAATTTTGTCTTCTCTACCTCATCACCATATCAGTTGGACATTCAAAATAGAATAGAAGATGGTATTAGAGATGCTCTAAGATTTCAAATCTTAATAATGGACTAGCATCCCATCTTTAATTACACCTCTTTTGTAAATCGAGAGAAAATCTTCTTCCGATTTCTATATTTTCCATTTTCTATAACTTGCTTAAATTTCCATGCCAATGCATGCTACTTATAATTTGCAAGACATGCTTTAAGAATTTAGGATTTGTTTAAAATCAATTAAAATTTTATTAAATAGTTAAAGTCAGAGTTAACTATTTAATCTTAACCATACATTTCAGGGACCTACAAATTTTTACAACTTTTCAACCACTCGTTTCATCAATTTTTATCAACTTTAAAAAAAAAATCTAATTTTAATCAAATAGTTGATTTTGATTATTTTTAGCACTCCACACATTGTGCTTAATCTTACATTATTTTAATATTGTCCAAGCCTTCCACAATGGGACTTGATTTTGATCATCTTCTTTCGATTTTATCTGGAGTAAGTATATAACTTTGGTTTCACAAGGCTACTTTTCCCCGTAATACATTACAAGATTAGTGGGGAAAAAAAATTATCTCTGAGTATGAATCATGTTATTTGTTGAATTGTTCAAGTTGCTACAAATTTGTAATATCCAAAAATTGAAATAAATCGGCATTTGGTCCCATCTGATCAATGTCAAAATCCCAAGTTATTCCAATAAAAACAAAATTGGTTGGTGCATGTTTGGTAATACTGAAATTATTTTTTGAGTGCTTATAAATTATCTTATTGAATATGTAGATAATAAGTGGATCGTAAGTTGTAGTAACTATAAAATATGTGGATTAAAAGTATATTTGACTATTTTGACAAAGATGTGCTAAATATAAACATTATTGGTATAAAATGAAGATTAAAGATGCTATGTGAGTTTTTAAGCAAAACTCGAGCACATTGTGCAAGTAAAAGACATGGACATAGCTTGTTTAATTGTAAACCATGATTCAGACTTGTAGTTTTGTCTCCATACAGCTATTGTAGTTTCTTCCATCTCAATTTTTCATCTATCATGGCTGGCATTCTTTGGGTTCATTTGCAAATTAATCATTAAATCATGGACTCTGTCATTCTTCTATCAAGATATAACGACTACGTCTTATAAAAATAGCACTTCAAATTACGAGACTAGCGAAATGAGCGATGTTTATAAAAATGGACTAAGAAAGAATGCAAAATGTATTTTCAAATAAGTGCAAAAGTGATTTCGCAAGGATGAATATTGGGAAGTCGTGTCACAACGGTTAGAAAATACATGTCTACAGACATGTATGTCTGAGAAAAGACAGAATTCAAAGTTTGTCTCTTCTAGAAAGTCTGTCGTCACGTGGCACTTTCTAGTTTAAGCGACGTGTCAAAGTTTGTTTCTATCACTTGTATTTATGATTTTAGTTGGAATGTATTTATATATATACACACATATATACACATATATAGCCACGTGTCAAAGTTTGTTTCTATCACTTGTATTTATGATTATATATATATTATTTTTCTGAAAAGATATACAACGTCTTGGGCCAAACCAGGCCCACTTCTGTGTTGCTTTCCTACCTGTGCTCACATATGGACAACTAATAAGGAAGGTCTTCTCTCTGTAATGATCTCAAGCTCAAAGCTAAACTCGAATCTAACAAATTTGAAGGGCCTTGAAGAACTTAGTTCTTTTGCTGCGAACAATATGGATACTGAGCGTATCCATCCTCATCACTTCTAGAAGTCATAAACATCTTAAAAAGAATTATCGATTATTACAAAAACAAAAAATCTCTAAAAAGATTTTATAAATACAACAAATTTAAAAGAAAGCGTGAAGATTTCAAAATAAATCTTCAAGATCCTCCTATCCATTGACCCATAAATACCACTTGTTGGAAATGCAATAAAAGGGTCACTTTATGCTAATAAATGTAACAAGAAGAAAGATCAATAATCTCCAAATTGATGATGATTTAAAGTCCCAACTTCTTAACCTTATCAATTCTTCAAGCTTTTCAAGTTAGAAGATGTTATCTATAATTTCCAAGAAGATTAGACTTTAGTGATAGATCTTCCTCATCTAAATCATCTAGCTCTGATACCAATTTTGATCGGGGAGAAGCATGGATAGTTTGAAGTGGAGGTTCGCACATTTCTGACAGATATTGGACTTTGTTTGGAAACATTGAGTCAAGGAAATGAGAAAGAAAATGTTGGCAACGGAGATATTCTATTCGATTGTTCACAATTGTCATTTTGAGAAATCTTAATTTTGACCGAGAAGGAGCATGGATAGTTTGAAGTGGAGGTTCGCACATTTCGGCGGATATTGGGCTTTGTTTGGAAACATTGAGTCGGAGAGAAATGAGAAAGAAAATGTTGGCGGAGATATTCCATTCGATTGTTCACAATTGTCATTTTGAAATCTATTTTCTTTTGATGGAAAAGTATCGATCATTTGAGGTCTTTGGATCAAACATGTGCACAAATAATTGTTCTAAGAATCTTTGATTTTCAACTTGATAAATATATTGATGAAAGAACTCGATTGAACACCAAATCAGATTTGAAACATCAATTGTTCTACTCATAATTGAAACACTTAATTGAAAATACAAGACATAATTGAAATACACTTCATACTTACAGGATAAAAAACTTCAGAAGTAATTGAAAAATACAATCTTGAAGAAAACTGGAAAAAAAAACACAATCTGCCTCTTACAAAGAAAACTCCTTCTTTAAATAGACTAAGGATGTCTTGGATGCTTGAAAGGAATCTGCTTTTCTTGATAAGTCGTCACCTTTGTCGACCATGAAGAATTTGCTTTTGAAAAATTCACCCGATGACTGTTTATCTTTTGACATTTCGAGAAAAGAAATCTGATTTCACTGTATCACTTTTGAAAAGTTTGTCGGCAACGTCAATCAACACCGAGGCAATCATCTTCATTTTGATCAAACTCTGGGTTGAATCCAACATCGGATGCATGGCGGATTCTTTGCTTGATTCAGTCTTTGCCATAGAAGCAGCCTTGTGTGCCAAGACAACGAAGACCTCAGGGTCGGAACATTGAGCCATTTGAGCGAAATCTTTGACTTTTACCAAGAAAATCATTTTGAGAGGAACTTGAACTTGCTTTTGTTTTAATTGTAGATTGATCCGAGTTGAGCGCTTTAGAGCAAGCATTTGAGTCGTTGAACTTTTCCCACCACTTGACTTTGCGTGGTGAGAATTCTTTTGTAAGAAAAAAGGCTCGGAGGAGATTGGGAAAATTTGGAGATCTGACGAAGAAAATTGAGCGTTTTGAAAATCTTCTGAAATTGAAAAGAAGATTTTCATTGGGGACGAGATTAATTGTATTTGATTTGAAGAGATTGAAGCCTTGAAATGCAGGTGGATAAGATTTCTTCGAGGCGCTAAAATAGTACTACCGAGTTGAAACCAAATTGGAAATTTTGTGGACAATTTTGGTCGAAACAAGGACAAACCATAAATGACTTGAAGGGCGAAAATAAAAAACATTATGCCAAGCTTTGATATAATCAAAATATGAAAAGCGAGATTTTTGACCATTTTGAGGAAAAAACTTTTGGTTCCAGGGCTCCACACCCCAATCGAGAGAGGAGAACTTGAAGGATTTTGATTTTGAGAAATCGATCGATGATTGTTAGGCTTATTTGGAGTATGAAAAATGATTGCGGTTTTGTGACTTTGAGAATGGTTTCATACCACATTCTTGGTGATGAATGGGCTGTGGTATGAAATAGAATTCATTGAGGACATGGTATTTTTGTCAATAAAATTGAGCAGGTCATCGTCTTTGAAAATGGAGGAAAGATTTTTGAAAGACATTCTTGAGAGAAGGGTATTTTGCCCATTCATCTTGAAGTCGGCAACATGGATTGTGTTTCCTTTAGTAATATATTGAAATTTCGATTGTTGATTTACGGAAGTTTGCACGATCGAGTGATGCTCGAGTTTGAGGACATTTTGTAATTGGCTAGAACTTTTATGCGAGAAGGAAGGGTTAGAAGCGTAAAGAGTTTGAAGAACCGAAGAATGTTTGGATTTTGAGAAGGCGAACTTGTTTGTTTCTATCACTTGTATTTATGATTATATATATTTGATTTTTCTGAAAAGATATACAACGTCTTGGGCCAAACCAGGCCCACAACCTGTGCTTTCGAGTCCACCTCCTCAGCGATCCTATAACGTTAACGATGTCTTTGATAGATTCAAAAATGGCAGCATGGATTCTAGGCATGTAGGTCATCTCCTATCAAAGACTATTGATATACCTTGGGGTTCAAAATGAAGTCTTAAACTTGGGCTATATACCTTGCTTCAATGGAAATGCTTCAATCCACCACGAATGATTCTCTCTATGGATTCTCACAATTATTATTATTTTGTTGATAACTTCTATGCCAATGGTAAAAATTAAAAAAAAAAAAAAAAAAAAAAAACTCTCTCCATAGCTTAGGAATAAACGATTTCTTTAAAGTGCGGCAGTGATTTAGAAGATGAGGTGGTGTATATATAGGTGGGTGGAGAATGTGATATTTTGTACTTTTAAAAAATTGTGGGACTTTTTTACAATTTTTTTTTTTTTTTTTTTTGTTTTTAGTTTTCATTTATTTTTGTTTATTTAAAGAGGTGGGCAAAATCGTTATTTTCTGTCAATAGGGACTTAATTTGTAATTAAATGAAATGTTGAGGATGTCTGATGCTATAAAAATTGGTTGTAGGTAGATTAGTAACAGATTAAAAAGTTATAGATGAAAATTGCAATTTCCTTACTTTCTTCTATCTTATAACACGAATCTCCAAGGGACTTCGAATGTAGTATTATGCATCTTTAAATCTACTATCAATAGCTCCTAAAACTAGCATAAGAAAAATAAAATCATAACGACACAAAGTAGCGACACGACTAATATCGATATGATACTTGTGTGTTAAGAACCTATCGATGTTAATCTATCTATAAAATATCAACATAGATAGAACAATTACACCTTGATTTGCTCTACAATATCACAATATCAAGATAATATACTCCCACATGTCTACCCAATAACAACTTTATCTTTTAGTAGAATCACATACAAATAGAGGGTACATGAATGTATTAGGCCCTTTGTTTCTACCTTTAATTATATGAATATGCATTATATTGCTTCATTTTTAGCTCCGCTTAAATTTTCACATTGGAGGATAATGGGAGAGTTTCCATCTTCTTTTTCAAGTCATCGAAGCATTGGAGCTCATTGAGATGAAGATGAGCGAAAATTGTATACATGAAATTATTTACTTGTGATCGAAATCGCATAGGCTGCACAATAGTTTTTTTTGAAATAAAGAACTGTGCATGCCAAATATAAAATTTTATTGCCTAAAATTTGAGGTTTCAATTTGAATATGTTTAAGATATAAAATTAATACGTATTTATTCTAAATGTAGTACTGCATGTCAAATATTAAACTTTATTGCCTGACTTGTCCATAATAATTACACTTCACTTTTTAGCACTATATGATGTCTCTGTTTTGGGTTGAGGTGAGTGAGACAACCGCCTCAAACCCAAAATCGAAAGGGCCCATTTTTATTATAAAAAAAAATTATTTATCATTATTGAAGTTGTCCAAAAACAAAAAAATTTGTGCAAAAGTTTGAAACCCAACAAAACAAAGCATGCCGCATTCTATGAGGACCATGACTATTATTAGGTAGCTAGTGGTCCAAAATCGAAGGGGCCTATTTATTAAAAAATAAAAAATAAAAATTTCTTAGGGGCCTAATTTTTAGATTTCGCCTTGAACCCCGAAAATTTCAGAACCGACCCTAACTAGGTGGAATTATATAGAGACAATAAAAGACACTAGAACTTTATAACAACATCAAAGACACTAATATTTCTAATTTTTAATTTTGAGTATTATATTTACCATCTGACCACTTTTTGAACTAGTCTTATCTAAAATAAGGTTGATATACCTAAAATATCCTTGTCAACTAAATATAGTTAATTTGTTCAAAATAAATTATAAAAATATAAATTGACACGTTATATATTATAGAGCTCATTTGACAGAGTTTAAATTTTAATTATATAAATTTACTTATTTTATTTATAAGTGGTATCATTTTTCTAAAACATGTTTAATTAAGTATTTACTTTACCAAAATAATAATTTCTAAGTACAATTAAATATCAAATACCCAAAAGGGTTATTATGATAATATTCTCAAATATTGTAATAATTATTATATTAAATTAACTTAGCATTCTGGTATATAACATAATCATTCTTTAATAATAAATTTTGCAGGTGCATAATGTTTTAATAAACAAATGTATACTATTTTTCTATCTAAATTTTACTTGAATTGAAAAAAGTAAATATTTATATTTAACATTTTGTTTTAGTTTTTAAATTTAGAAATATGAAATTTTATCGATAAGTTTGCATTTGTTAATATTTAAACTATGTATACACATACATAATTAATTAAAAAAAACTTTAAATCATTTATTATAAAATTCTTCAACAAATTTTAAATTGAAATTTCCGCTAGAATGTACATTCAGAATTGTGTGTGCACAAAGTTTTTAAGTACTAACTTATTATTAAATGGAACAAATTAAATTGTAACTGATTCTATAAATTTCATATTTTCTTCACAAGGACATTTTAGGTATATTAATTTTAGATGAGATATAACTCAAAAATTGGTAGTGGATAAATATGTTACTCGAAGCTAGAAATAAAAAAGGTTAGTATGAATTTTTAAACGTGAAGAGTATGCCTGATATTGTCATAAAATTCATAGAGTGTCTCTGATATTGTCTCACAAGAAACAATATCAAATCAAAATGAACACAATTATGTGGCATGATCGATGGAATTCATACCCAACTTATATTTTGACAACGTGGTTTTCTTAGAAATAAAAAAAAAGTGTGTCGAATCTCAAATTTTTTTTTTTTTTGAAAGGCTCTTCTAATGATAACAAATGACATATATATTGAACTTATTCCGTCTCCCAAGTCACACCAACATAAAATCTAAAATATAAGTTTTTGATTGCCTCCATGGTTAAAAAAGATTTTCCATGTAAGTAGGAAAAAAAAAACATTTTGGTATAAAATATTAGTCAAAATATTTAAATATTTGGAAATCATTTTCATTTTCCAAAATATGAAAAAATTACAGGTTTCAAATGAAAATCTTTCAATCAAACTAATTTTTTGTTAATAGTTAACATAAGGATTGAAACAAAAATTTATTAGGTGAATATGAGACTATGGGTGGTTAAATTGAAATAAAAAGGATCAGGTTTTGAAACAAATTGTTCGAGACCAACATAAAACAATCTGTTTCGGTTCAAAAAAATTCATAAATTACAAAATATTTGCTTTCTAATTTTACAGGTTTCGTGAAATAACTTCAACCATAAACTTTAGCTGGAATATGAAAATAATCCTCAGGTTTTGGCATTACGACCAAAGCAATCTGAAAAACATTTCATTTGCTTTCTTGTTCGATCGTCTTCAACCATAAACTTCGATGAAAATAATCATTTTCTGTCGACAATATGATCCTCCCGACTTTGTTAATCAACCAAAAAAACAACCTTGTTGCTCAATTTTTGATTCTTGCAATAAGGTAGAGAGATAGAGAGAGACTATATCCAAAAAAGTTTTAGAGGCCTCCAACAATTGTTTAAACCATATCCAATCGAAAAAGGACGCGGATTGAAAACAAGCCGTCACGCCTTCGTGTGACACGTTCTCCAGGTCCAAAGGGATCGAGTTTTCTTTTTTTTCTCTGGGAAGAAAAATTCCTATAGCCGAGAGCCCTTCAAGTAATCATCATCTTATCTCATTTTCATTGTTCATAGCATGCATTGCTGCAACAATGGCTGTAATTTCATTTCTATGTGGTTCTTTATCACGTAAGAAATCGCCTCCCTCATCAGCAGTTGACAATGCAAAAACAGAAAATTCCCAGCTAGACATTTCATCAAACGGAAAAGATGCGTCCCACAAACCACCGGCGGAAGTTGAATCTTCAGAGGCGACGCAACTGCATGATGAAGAATTACAGAGGCCATTGCCACCACCTCCATCCATGCAACACAAAAGGGCTGCCTCATACCACCACAGATCAAATTCCGCCGCCTCATCACACGGCAAGTTGTTGTCAAGCATGAGCATGAGAGTGCTCGGAAATGCGATTGCGCCGCGGAAGGAGGAGAAGAAATTAAAGCATGAAGATTCAGTTTGGAAAAAAACAATAATTTTAGGAGAAAAATGTAGGGTTCCACAAGAAGATGATGACACAATTCTGTATGATGAAAAGGGGAATAGAATCATCAAAACCCCATCATCTCAAAACCCCATCAACTGTTCCGAGATAAATGTTTGATCAATGTCCAGGCAAAATTCAGGAAGTGATTTTTGACTTTTAGATGCAGTTCCGAGATAATGTTTGGTTTGATTGTGCTTTTTTCTAAAAAAAAAACGAATAAAAGCTTTTAAAAATCTATACGATTAAAATGTTGAAAGGGAGGAACAAGAAATTGAAAATACACCATTTGTATTTATTATCTCACAAATTGTTGAGAAATATAAATTAGGGATTTAGTTTTTTCATATCAAATGGTACAAATTTTAGATTTCTCTGCAGAAACGAAAAAGAAAAGGTTTCAGTTTGAATTATGTTTTTGATGTTGTTGTCAATAGTTTCTAAATAAATATGTTTCTTTTTTGGAACAATTTAAATAATTAGTCGAAAAAATTTAATAATATGTTAGTTAAAACAAGGTGAATGTTCTAAATTAAGTCTCTTAGTATAAATTGTGCATAAGTTAATTCTTTAACAAAAGATAAAAAGGGGGATGAATTTGACTTGTACATAAGAACGTGGACGTATTAAAGATAAAATTAAATAAACAAATATATTATGTCTCGAATATTTTTTTTAGAAAATCCAAGGTTGTCATTGATCATGCTCTCATGGGATCTAAAGTCATATCACACAAACTTAATTCAATTAAAGTTAAATTTCAACGCTAAAAACCCTGCATTGCAATTGCAAAAATCGCTAATTCAAACACGATACTATTTTATTATGATAATATTTTCTATGATATTGTTTTATTAAAATATTATTTTATATGATACTGTTTTATTATGATATTGTTTTATAAAAATTTTTTGATATTGTTTTACTTTTAATATTGTACATTAGTTTGTTGACATGATTATTAACTTTTTTTCTCAAACTTATTGTTAACCACATATTCATGGGACCTACAAATTTTATCAATTTTTCAACCGCAAATTTCACCAACTTTTTTCTAAATCTCCAAAAAATACTTCTAAACTCCAGCAAACAAACACACATTCAAAATTAAATGTTTTATGATTGAATTAATAATACTTTTTCAAAATGCTACATTAGTAGTACAAGAGCATTGATACTATTTTCATTTAAAATGCTTGATGCTATTTCAATATATTTGACCTATTGGGTTGTCGTTTGTGTATGTGATACTGTTTTATTAAGATATTGTTATGTATGATACTGATATATTAAGATATTTTTATCTATGATACTATTTTATTAAGATATTGTGTTATAGTTTCTATTAAAACATAATATTTGTGCTCTCCTAAGAATATGCTTAATAATAATATGCTTATGATATTTTTATATTTGATAGCTTTAATCATATAATATTGCTATCTATGATACTGTTATTATAATATTGATATAAACATGCTTCTAATACCGTTTTATATGATTTTAGTTTTTATGATACTGTTTTATTAAAATAATTTTATTAAGATATTGTTCTTTTGTTGGATTGAAATTTTCTATTTTGAGTGTGTGTAATATTGTCATTATTTACAAATATACTGATAATAATGTGTTTGTTATATTAATATAATAATGTACTTTTGATACTGAAATATTAAGATACTTTTATCTGTGATACTGTTATATTAAGATTCTGAAATATTGTTACTTTTATCCCAAAACACATAAAAAATGTGATGTATGTGAAACAAATGTTGTTGTTTTTATTCAACCAAAAATAATTACAAAACAATTGTGTTATTATATAAAATAAAAAACATATCTTCAACAAAAACAACATAATTCAAGAAAAATAAAAGAAATCACTCATAAAACTAAATCTACATACAAAATAACACTCAAGAAACAATTGTTTCCAAAAATTTTATAATTCAGGAACTGCCCAATACTTCTCATAATCACCGTCATTATTTAATAACAATAGCAGGCTGTTAAAATTTAAATTTTTATCTTTCACATGATTGGAAAGAAGAAGAATAGAAAATAAATGTGAATCTACTATTATCACTTACGTAAACAGTAGAAAATGTTTGGGTGGCCGGCAGCGAGTCTTGAAATGCCAACAACAAGGTGCAATTGCTGACAACGAGGTGCGGGAGAAGATGGCGACCATATGCGTTATTGCGTTGAAGTTTAAATCGGATTTAATTCTAATTAATATGGGTCACATGGATAATTATAAAATCAATTGAAATATGACGGAAATAGTATGACTTAATGACAAATTTAAAAAGTATTTTGACCTGATTTGAAATAAAGTCACCTATGACAATTTCCACTATTTCTTTCTTTCAGACCATATGACATTACTTGTTAAAGGTTTCCTTTCTCTCTTGTGTTTGATTAGTAGCATGAAAAAAGGTGGAAAATGAAAATATTTTTCATGGAAGTGGAAATTAAATTCCACTATCTAGGTAAGAAAAAATTTTCCAAGAAAGAAGCAAATTCACGCTTTAAATCGCTGTCAGACTAAAAATATATTTTCTTTTCACGACCAATCAAACAACAAAGGTGGAAAATAAAAGTGTTGGATTGACAACATTTTCCATGGATGACATTTTCCATGGAAAATGTTGCAATCAAACACACCCTTAATTTTGGCTGGTTAAATTGGGTAAATTTCATCTACTACAATGACTTTTCAAAGAATTTTCAGCTGGATCATTAAACTTTAGTTTGTCTAAATTGGGTTCCCAAACTTCAATTTAGTTTCAATTAGATAGCTGAACTTCAATTTTAATTTCAAGTTTCAATACTCCAACAAATAATGTATCATAAATTGATGAAAATTGCATAATTGGTAGTCATGCAGCAACAATCTTCCATATAATCGTGGTGTTAATTCCAACATACAACTACGCCGCATTATATAAAGTTTTAAAAAAATGTCTTTTTAACTTTTTAATCGAAAGATGTTGCAACAACTTTCATTTTACTATTTTTGTTTGTGAGATGATACACATCGATTATGTAGAAAATCATTTATGGTATGGTTTCCAATTAAGCTTTTTTTTTTTTGTCAATTTATAAGAAGATATGCGACATGATGGGACAATGGTGGAATTTGAAATTAACTCGAACAAAAGTAACTTGACTAAAACAAAATTAAAATTTAGAAATCCAATTGAGATTTCTAAAAGTTTAGTGACCGCAGATGAAATTTATTGGAGAAACTATGACAAAAGTCCACAACATTTGGTACCACTTGTACTCTCACTCTCAACCTTTGGAAAATAGGTGGCATTCATTCAAATGGATTACCGTTAATTTGCTCATTTGACTTGCAAGTCCAAAAATTAATTAGGGTAAAATTGTCATTCTATTATTCTTAAATTAAAATATTTAAAAATGAAAGTGAAAAATTCATAAATCAAAAAAAAAAAAAAGATTAAAAAGAAAAACAAAATATTGTTATCTTCTTCTACCAATCGCACCACAACCACCACCAACACTTGGAACGAAGGAAATGAGGGTCTGTCCCTCAAAGAATTTTTTTTTTTTAATTTGTAAAATTATGGAATAGAATTGGGTTAATTTCATTAATTGTCTAAATTTTTTGCTAAATTTTAAATTGGCCATTAAAATATTTTTCTAACACTATTAGTAATTGAAGTTATTAATAATTTCACAAATAGCCATTCGCTTGGTTATCTAAGAGAAAATTGCAGCTTTGGTCTATAATATTTATCTTTTTTCGCACTTCAATTCTGATATTTTATTTCTTGGCAGTCTCATCCCAGCCTTTAATTTTTTAACGCCATTTGCCCCTATAATAATTTTGGAGTGTTAAAAGACTAATTTGCCCACAAATTTAATTAAACTAAAAACATATAAAGAAATATGAATAACTTTTAAAATAACGAAAAAAGGAAAATTGACAATTCTTCCTCATCCAATTGAACCCCTATTGCCACCCAAAAATAAATCATCACAACCAGCAACCAACTACAACTACAATTACAACTACATCTTCATACTAGCAACTAGTCATTATCTTCGTGTATCACCACAAACACCACACTACAACAAACAACCACTTTTGCTCTTACATACCAGTGTAATGACAACTAGTTTATGTTAGCACCAAACTCTAATTAAGAATTAGTAAAGAAATTATTAGGCAAAATAAAAATTCGATACAAAACCAGTTTTAAGAATAACTGTGATACTGATAGTCATAACAATATTAAGAACAAAATATCTAAACCTCTATTTTTGCAGCAGCACCACCAGTTTAAGGTGAATAAATTTTATTTTCCTTATATTTTTTAGTTGTTGTTCTTATATTAATATATTTCTTCTTTATGAACTCAAATATATAGTCGTCTTTTAATTACTCACTTAATAGAATTTTTTGACATAACTGTGAGTAAGGGCTAAGGGCACTAATAAATTAAAGGTTGGACATAAAATTGTCAAAAAAATAAAAGTTTAGGACAATTATGTTAAAGTGGACAAAGGTTGAGGATGACAGCTTTAATTTTTCTTAAATCTAACGTATAACCTGAGTGGCCATTTTTTAAATTGAGTAACCATTTATGAAATTATGAATAACTCAGTGATTGATAGGTAAGAAAAATACTTTAATAACTAATTTAAAATTTTGCAAAAATTTTAGTGGCAATTATTGAAATTAACCAATAGAATTTATAATTACGAGAGTGAGATGGGATGAGATGGGGTGTATTACGGAATTAGGGATGACAATGAAATGGGACAGGGACGAGAGTAGCCCTCGCCATTCCCATCCCGTCGAGTCGAGAATTTTCAGGAGGCAGGACGGAGATTAAAAATATCATCATTTACTATCATCGTTTACTTATTTATTTGTTTTGTAATATTGTTTTTTATTTTTGAAATACAATTTAAATTTAAAATGTAAAAATAATAAAAATAAAATAAAAAGATTAGACGGCGTTCAGAAAATTTAGGATATGAACTATGTTTTTCGAATGGAAACGGGTATTTTGCCATCTATAGTGAGTTAGAAGAAGATCACATTTTGTTTTTGTTTTTGTTTAATGAAATTTTTATTTTTTAAATATTTTAATTAAAAATATTAAAATAACAATTTTATCATTTTAAATATTTAGCCTTACAAGTCAAATGAGTTGCCTAACGGCAAAATGAATATAATCCATCCATTTAGATAAATTTTGTTTATTTTTCAAAATTAAACACTCGATAATCCGGAAAAAAGTCAATTATAAAAATACAAATAAAATTAAAAGTTGAAGACCTCTATCATAATTCACCCAATTTACCTGGGTTAACTTTGTTATTCGTTTTCATTTTTCCATCTATCTCTCGCTTTCTCATAATGGCTGTCAAATTTGTGGCCAAACCATATTCTATCTTTTAAATTATTGTTTCGCACGTTTTTTTATTTCGATTTGTGCTAATATTTAAAAGATTATTTAGACGTTGTGTAAGGAACAAAACTTTTTGAGACAAAGTTTCAACAAGGTGTTTAAATTGAAAGATTATATTACACAATTTGTCTCCAAGGAGCGCAAGCACATAAAGTTACTAAATTCGAAAAATAAAGAGTAAAAGACTTGAATATAAATTCACATATTTCTTGTGAGATAGTTGTTCGTTTCTTTTTCCACTGCCTTGCTTTGTCCATTTGCACAATTTTCGCCCATAACTGTCCATTATCTCATAGCACTTCTTCATTACAATCATGGCCGTAATAACTTTTCATAACTTTCCGTGATGCCATTTACCTGTTAGCAGTTTACCTTGGATTGTGGGACACGTAAAAACCGCTTCATTACCTGCGCGATGCAGTTATCACCTTCCTCGCCCAAACCCATCCCTGCTCGCTCTATCCTTTGTATGTTTTGGGCGATTCTTTTCGCCTGCAGACTGTGTGGTTGGACTTCTCGACAATCAAATCAACTGCTTGTACAAAATATATGGGAGGATATAGTTGTGGGAGATACAATTAGATAGAAATTTGAACATAGTTTATAGTCGAGAATAATGCGTACTTTGGAATGAATAGAGGTCTCGTAATTATAAGGGATAGTTCTAATTGATTTAGGAAATCAATCAATTAGTTATTTGATTAGATTCTTATTTCTTATAATGATAAGAGTGAATCGAATCTCATCATGATCTTTCAAGATTATGTCCTAATTCTTTTCAATCTCCAAGATTGCATTACTAATTTTTTAGGAGATTGGGTTGGAATTACTTTGTGAGTGTAGTATTCTTAATCAAATATAATATTTTCATTAATTATCTCTCTCCACCCGGAATATTGAACTGCTTGTGGAGTCTTGCGGGATGGGAGGACCCTTGACGAGGGAGTATGGCTTTATGGAGTGGCGAAGAGCTTTCTGAGACTCTCTTAGCGAATGCCTAAGGACGAGGGCCTTTGATACAAAATAAGAGTATAACTACTTCGCATTGGACTGGACGATGGCCAGGGTGGCCTTTGTTGGGCCGTCTTGTTGATGTGGAAGCCTCGCCAAATTTGAGTGATAACACATTACATTATCTAGTACAAGACTTTTTAATATAAATAATATTTATTTATTTAGTATATATCAAATCTCGAAGTTCTAAAATTCTATCCTAATGATAATACTATAGCTAAACAAGAACTGATTATAATTAATTTGTCTTATTTATAATTATTTCTAAAATTCGATTATGATTCCCTTCCCAATAAAGAGTCCCATAACTAGAGGTGGCAAATATGTTAAGTGGTTCGTGAGATCGCCGGCTAGGCTCAACTAAGCTCGGCCCACGTCAATTTTCATTTTTTTTAAATTTAGATTTTTCCCTATAAATATTTCATTCTAAACTCATTTTTTTCACACATCAATCTCTCAATCTATTATGTACTCAATTCAACAATAATTCTCAAATCTCATTTTCTTTCAATATCAATTTATAATTATTTATCTCAAATCTCATTATATAAATATTAATGTACATTTTTAGTTTTCTACTTTTTCTATTACATCTTCTATTCTTTTCTTTATTATTTTGTTCGAAATAGTTTACAATCGAAGTGATTATGATTTTAATGATTTTAATGACATTCTAAAAGAGAATAGGCACGACCCATCTAACAGACACTTCAAAAAGCGTGTGTTCGAACATGGAGGGTTAGAATCAAATTAGGTAATACTCCAGTTTGGATATCTCAAAGCCGACTCTAGTAGTACTCTCGATCTAATATCATATATGTGATGGGTGCTAAATTTATAAATATTGGGAAGAATTGTCTATGTTGTTTCTATTAGCATCTATTATAAATCTCATACTTAACTTAGAGGGTACAAAAGTAACCATAATGGCAGTTTTACAAAAAATAACATACGAAAATATAATTACGTGTGGTAAGTTAGAACAAACTTTATATCAAATGTACGAGGTCTATGCTGAAAAGGCTGGTAGGAAAGTCATACGACTATCTGTTCCAACACATACTTCGAGATCACTTGACGATAATAACTTATAGAGTTAATTTAGTTCAGTTAGGGATATTCAACATGATAGTGGTTCTTCTTCTGTTTCTTCTATTTCTTGTTTTAGTAATACACTTCTAAAATTAACTAGATATTTTTATACATGACATGTTTAATATTTTAGATGTAATCTTCTAACACTTTCGATAACAATTATAATATAGAAGTTTGCTTTTAGTAAATATTTTCTAACGTGATGACTCGAACTCACGATACCTACTACACTAGGAAAAACTTTTTAATAGAACCAGTTGTGGGCGAGGTTTCCTAGGAATTGGTTGGCACACTGTCTTGCGCAATGTAGGGATTGTTTGGTAGAGTTTTTTAGAGAAAAAATAGGTTTTTTTTCTTTTTTTATTTTTCAAATTTTTTGGTAGTGTAAAAAAATTGAAAAGTCAAAATTTCCTAGGCGAAAAATAGATTATTTTTTTTTTGTAAAATGGCAGCCCAACAAGCACGTAGTGTCGTGTCAAAGGCATCTTTCAGCGTCACCCCGTTTTTCTTGTGTCCTGGTCAAAGAAAAGCAATATCCAAGAAACAGGGAAAAAGAGGGGAAATTTTGAACAATATTCTCGAAGGAATCCTCCTTTTTCCTCCTCCTCAAGTTGAAGGGGAGAAAAGGGTCCAGATTCTATGTATGCATATTGGATTTGAGTTTTTGTAGTTTGTGCCCTGTTTTTACTTTTTAACTGGGCTCTCTTGAATACCTATTACTAATATTTTTCATCAGGTTTGGATTCAAGATATTGAATTTGGTAATCTTGATTTGGCTGTTATATGAAGTTGGGCACATTCATTTTGCAAGATCTAATTCTGGGTTGAACAATTTTGATATAGATTTAAAAGCTGTTGGCTGTTTCTCGTGGTCGTTTTTCGGGAAAGATTTTGGCTTGGGGTTGAGAAAATTGTTTGTAGATCCATGGAATTAGGGTTTGGCAATTGAAAGTGTATTGATTGGTGTGTTTTTCTGGTTCAGACATTTGATGTATCTTGTTTTTACTGAAGAAGAGGATTGGCTTGTGAACATAGGGTTTGTTCTCGGGCCATTGGTTTTGCCTATTGAGCAGAAAGTATTTTCATTTTGCATTCCAAGAGATAGATGGGATAAGGAGTTTTACCAATTACAGGGGGGATAATTAGTTTACAAAAAAAAAAGTTATTTTTTTAAGTAATTGGATTGGAGAATTTGAGGATTTCAGAAATGGGTTCTCCGCAAGGATCTACTTTTAAGGCAAGCGTGAGAGATTTTGTCGATAAATCATCTGCCTGTCAAGAGGTTAACTATTTGGATAGTGTGCCTGTCTATGTGAAAGAGTTGATTGCAGGAGGCACTGCTGGTGCATTCGCTAAAACTGCAGTTGCGCCCTTGGAACGGATCAAAATCCTTTTGCAGGTGAACTTTTTCTACCTTTTGCTGTCATTTCCCTCCCCGTGGCTATAAACATACCCTTTTTTACTCTATTCGATGCTTGCCGCTTTGGCTAAAATGCCTTGTCAAACAAGCTGAATCGGAAAAGCACCCAACTTATACAATTTAAGTTGAAAATGCCTCTTTTATAATGAAAATACTTAAATACCCTTATTAATAATGTTCGTTAATAGATGGTCTGTACTTGTTAAAAGACCACAGTTTTGTTAAGGCCAGACCATTAACATACTAGAGGCTGGCTTGTGGTCTGTAAAGGCCAAAATTGGCATTAACAGACCACAGATTTGTAAACGCACATGTTAAAATAGTTTTTCAATTAACCCACATCGAATGAATTCAAATTAATAGAAATTTAAAGCAAAAATCACAATTTATACTCAAATGTATACATATTTTCATGATTTATATCATAAAATCCACAATTTTTACTATAAATTAAAATAAGAAGAAAAATATACATTTTGCAAGAATTTAAATAAGTTAGATTCTAACCTTGAAATGAGATTTCTTACATAGATGAAATAGGTTGGATTATTACCTTGAAATTGGTTAGATTCTAACTTGGAAATCTTCACTTTTTCCAGCACACAACAACATATGAATTTGAAATCATTTGAAATGTAATAAGCGGGGAAAAGAACACAGGGTTATATTTGGTAATTTGCTTGAAAAATGGCTCAACGGCCATTTAGAAAAATTTGCCGTCAATCGGCCATTTAGCACTATTCCCACATTCGATGCTAGGAAGTCAATTTAAGATTGTTGTTCGGTTTACGATGTTCATTGATAAAGAATGACTGAAATAATTTGTTCAAGATATTGAGTTATTCTTTGTTTAAGTAATTGCAATTTAAACACTTAGTGTGTTTGGTGGAGTAATAAATTGCACTGGACATATTAAGCAAGAGAAAGACGCTAGAATTTTGTTCATTATATTGCGTAGTCCTATCCGATGTACTTACCAAACATGCACTTACTGTATGCGATGTATTCACTCGTAGGTTAAGGTTAACTGGTATATGCAGATAATAATCTAGAAATGAGTAATTCTTCTGATGAATTTCTGTCGACTATGAGTTGTAATGATGCAAAAAACAGAGGCCTTAGATTGTTTGTTTGTTTGTTTCTGAATTTTGATGGCGGTTACGTCACCTTTTTTGTTGCTTTGAACTCATCTGCTTCTTCCTTTGCAAATTTAGGTTTTAAAATTTAATATTAGTATGTTGTATTTGATTCTCAGCTTCATATCATGTTTGGGTGTATGCCTTCTTGATCCTCTATTTGAGTTAATTTGATCTTTAGTAAATGATGTGCAACAGAAAGATGTAATCTTTCTACTTGGTGCCATAGCTTTATAATGCTGAAACTGAATCAAATGTTTAATATTTTCTTGTTTTTATTCTTGCTCTCTTTTCTAGACGAGGACCGAAGGCTTCCGTTCCCTTGGAATTTATCCATCTCTAAAGAAGCTACTGAAGCATGAAGGTGTTTCTGGATTTTATAAGTAAGTTTCGGGTCAACCGTTTTCTATTCTTGTTTATTAAATTTTATGAATATTGACTCAAATTATTCCTTGCACATTTCTTCAGAGGAAATGGAGCTAGTGTCCTTCGAATTGTTCCATATGCGGCACTTCATTTTATGACTTATGAACAGTATCGGTCTTGGATTTTGAATAACTACTCGCCCTTAGGAACCGGACCTGTAGTAGATCTTTTGGCTGGTTCCGCAGCTGGAGGAACTGCAGTTTTATGTACTTATCCTTTAGATCTGGTTCGCACTAAACTTGCTTACCAGGTACTTATTTTTCTTCATCAATTTACTTTTTCTCATTGAGAAGGTCAGAAGCATTACTATTGAAGCTGATAATTTTCCTGTAAACAGTTGCTTTATTTGCTTATTTTCGTTAACTCATATTTTCATTAAAATGTTCTTTCGCATGCTCCATACATTTTAGTGTGATTTCTATTCCCAGACCTTCTAAATCTACTTTTCCTCGCTTTAAGGTTACAGACACCAGAGGAGTTTTGCAGAGGGGGACAAGAAGCTTTCCTGCTCGACCTGAATACAGTGGCATAAAAAATGTGATACAGACTGTCTACAAAGAAGGGGGAGTGCGCGGTCTTTATCGGGGAATAGGTACACATGCATGCCACATTACTATTTTTTACTTGCACTGCACACAATATTTCGCATCTAACAATTTGGTAATTATCAATTTACTATACTTATAAGATTAAAAAACACAACAGTTGTTTGTAGAAATGGATCATATGGTGTCCATTGTGGCTGATCTCAATATTAGCTACATTGCTTAGAGCTTGATTGGATAAGATTGAAATTAAGTAAGACTTACAAGTAAGTTTTTGGTTCCAAACATGTTTGAGTAAGTTACCTTTAACGAAAAAATTTGCTTATTTAAAAGTAACCCTTACTTTACTGTTAAAATAAGAAAGTTATTTTCATTTTTGGTGTTTAGTTTTTGGTCTCTAAACATTTATTTTATTGTAGAAATTACTTTTAAATAAACTTATATGTAAGTAAACATTTTGATCTTAGGGAAACATGCTCATAGTTATTGTATCATTGGTTAGAAGATCATGAGGTTTGAAATTAGATCTCGCTTTACACCATCATTGTGACAACCCGAATTCTTAAGGACTCGGATGTCACCAAATATACTTTGGAATTCTTTTTGAGGGGATACAAATAACAAATCCAAGATTTAACCATAATGAACATACATCTTTCAAATAATAAATTTAAATAATTTAAATTCATGAAAACTAAACATTTCATAACTTAAAGTTTTAAAGATTCTAAATGGAAAAGAAAAGCAAGGAATTTGCCCCATGGGCAAATTATTCATAATTTTAATTTTTTCTTAGTAAATGATCCCACTGCCATACACCATCCCGTGCCAACGGTCTCGAATTGTCAATTATCTGTAATGAGGAAACGTAAGAGGGATGAGAAATAAATCCCAATAAGTGTGCATGCATTCCTACATATATATTCCAACGGAAAATTCATACTTGCATAGGGGAGACACGAAAATTGGACCGAACTTAGATGGTGCCGGTTTTTTAGATGCGTGGCGCTACTAAACTCCGATCCATTCTTGCATAACATGGATCCATAGCCGTGGAATTACATAGGAAAAGCGAAAACTTATACTTAAACATATATACATACATACTTACCTTGCGTGAGGATGATCGAAGATAACAAAAATATTGATTGTATTTCCAACCTCGAATCGCTTGCGGGGTGATAGTTTATTTGTGCGTGCATACAAAATATGTGTCTTGTGCGGCGTATGGGTGTGAGGAGAAAGAAAAGTGTGAGAGAAAGAAAAGAGTAGAAAATAAAAGTGGTGTAAAGTGGCATGTATTTTGGTGCCTTTAAATAGTGTAATGTTAGGTCAAATCATATCGTGTGAATATGGTAAGAAATAATTGTTTGTCCCCCTTTCATATTCTTTCCCTATTTACATATTTCTTTCCTATTTACATAAATACACATATAAGGAAATGATATTTTTCCTTTTTTTTACCTTTAACATATACAACATATATATAACATAAAATTGGTGTCAGAGTACATATAAAAAAATATTTTATTATTATTATTTTTTTAAAATTCTATCGTAGCCCTTCAACTACTTATCACCCACCACTAGGTCCTTATACTTTCATAAAGTATTAAATTCATATTAAATGGCTAGAGGTAAAGTTCGGGATGTCACAATCTACCCCCCTTAAAATAATTTCGTCCTCGAAATTTACCTTGAAATTTCTCAAAGAGTTGTGGAAATTTGGCGCACATTTCCACTTCTCGCTCCCAAGTTGCTTCTTCAACCGAGAGGTTACGCCACTGCACTTTTACTAAAGGAATCACCCTGTTTCTGAGCCTGAAACTTTTGATTAATGATTCTTACCGGAAACTCTTCATAACTCAAGCCACGTTGTAACTCAATCGACTGATGGTTAATTACATGGCTCGAATCAGGTACGTACATTCTAAGCATAGATATGTGAAAAAAGTCATGTACTGCTGAAAGTTCTAGGGGTAAGGCTAAATGATATGCTACTTTTCCAACGCTTTTCAAGATTTCAAATAGACCAATAAATCTTGGTTGTAACTTCCTTTTCTTGCCAAAACGTAATACTCCTTTCATGGGCGCAACTTTGAGAAACACTTTGTTGCCCTCATAAAATTTCAATTTCTTCTTTTTCTTATTTGCATAGTTCTTCTGTCTGTCTTGAGCTGTTTTCATATTGCTTCAAACTTTTTTGATAGCTTATATTGTCTGTTCAACGATCTCTGGGCCCAAAATCTTGCGCTCGCCAACCTCATTCCACTGTATTGGCGATCTGCCTTTCTCCTATATAATACTTCGTAAGGTGCCATGCTAATAGAGGAGTGATAACTATTGTTGTAAGCAAATTCAATTAACGGTAAGTGCTTCTCCCAATGTCCTCCAAATTCAAGGACACAGATCCTAAGCATGTCCTCCAATGTTTGAATCTTCCTCTCAGACTGCCCGTCTGTCTGTGGATGGAAGGCTATGCTAAATTTCAACTTAGTCCCCAACGCTCGGTGTAGACTCTTCCAAAAATTTGATGTGAATCTTGGGTCTCTGTCTGAAACGATTGAAATGGGGACCCCATGCAATTTTACTATCTCATTTACATACAACTGCGCCAATTGGTCCATAGAAAATGTCATTCCTACCGGTAGAAAATGAGCTGATTTGGTGAGTCGATCCACAATTACCCAAATAGCCTCATGACCTCTTGTTGACTTAGGAAAGCCGACAACAAGTCCATTGTCACATGTTTCCGTTTCCATTTCCATTCTAGAACTTCTAAGGGTTCAAGCAACCTAGAGGGTCGTTGGTGTTAGGCCTTCACTTGCTGGCAAACTAGACACTTCTCAACATATTCAGCTATATCTTTCTTCATTCCCTTCCACCAAAACACCATTTTTAGGTCCCGATGCATCTTTGTGCTTCCTGGGTGCACTGTATAGGGGGCAGAGTGAGTTCAATTCCCCGAAGTCTGGAACGCACAATCGCCCTTGACAATACAACGACTTATCCTTGGCTATGGTGAAGTCTTTTCGTTTTCCTGCATCTATTTCAGTTTTAATAAACTCAAAAGATTGGTCGCCCTTTTGATAACTTTTAATCCTGTCACAGAGTGTTGGTCGGCAAAAGTGCTGTCATCTGAGCGACGACATCATGCAGAGCAATGACAATTTTGAGACTCAGTCGTTCGAACTCTTTCCACAGAGGTCTTTGCACGGTCAACATTGTCACTTGACCAGTCGTTTTCCTACTTAAAGCATCAGCCACCACATTCGCCTTACCGGGATAATAATGGATTTCACAGTCATAATCCTTCACCAACTCGAGCCATCTCCTTTGCCTCATTTAATTCTTTTTGAGTGAAGATGTACTTGAGGCTCTTGTGGTCCGTATAAATGTCACACCTTCCCCTGTAGAGGTAGTGCCTCCAAATCTTTAGGGCATGGACTACCGCAGCAAGTTCTAAGTCATGGATGGGATAGTTTTGTTCATGTGGCTTCAATTGCCTCGAAGCGTATGCAACCACCTTGCCTTGTTGCATCAAGACGCAACCAAAGCCTTGCTTAGATGCATTACTTTAGATTACAAAACCTTCCGATCCTTCCGGTTTAGTTAACACTGGTACACTCACCAACTTTTGTTTCAACTTTTCAAAACTATGCTCGTATTTTTCAGTCCAGTCGAACTTTGTACCCTTACGGATTAGCTATGTCAATGGTCCAGATATTTTTGAAAACCCCTTAATGAACCTCCTGTAATATCCGGCTAGGCCCAGAAAACTACGAATGTCTTCTACATTAGTTGGCCTCGACCAATTTAGAACTGCTTCAACTCTACTTGGATCCACTTCTATTCCTCGTACTGTGACGACATGTCCAAGAAATGCTACTCGTTCCAACCAAAACTCACATTTCTTAAGCTTAGCGTACAGTTTCTCATTCCTCAAAGTTTCCAGCACGATCCTCAAGTGTTCATCATGCTCTTTCTCACTACTAGAGTAGACTAGGATATCATCGGTAAATACGATGACAAACCGATTCAGGTATTCACGAAAGACACGATTTATCAAATCCATGAATACTCCAGGAGCATTGGTCAGACCAAATGGCATAACTAAGAACTCGTGAGTGACCATATCGAGTTCTAAATGCCGTCTTTGAATATCATTTGGTCTTGATCCTTAACTAATAATAATAGAATCGTAGGTCGATTTTGGAAAATACTCACTGCGCTTGAAGTTGGTCAAATAATTCTTCGTTCACGGGAAAAGGATACTTGTTCTTGATATTGATTTTGTTCGACTCTCGATAATCGATGCACATCTTCATCGATCTATCATTCTTCTTAACAAATAATATTGGTGCTTTCCAAAGTGATACACCAAGGTGGATGAAACCTCTTTCTAAGAGTTCTTGTATCTGTACTTTTAATTCCTATAGTTCTTTAGGTGCTATCCTATAAGGAGCCTTAGAAATAGGTCTTGACACAGGAATGAGATCGATCGTGAACTTCACTTTCTCGCTCCTCGTGCACGCTTGGTAATTCGTGTGGAAAAACGTCAGGATATTCCCGTACTATTCTAAAATCATTGATGGTCAAATCTTTATCTCCTTCGCAGCCTACTACCGACATAAGAAATCCCACACTACCTTCCGATCGTGTCGTGCTTGAAATCTGAAAATTTACATGGGGCGAGGATTTCTATTTGTTACAAATAGCCAAAATTCCTCTTCTCCGGCTTTCTAAAACCACTTCTTTCTCGAAATAACGAATGGTCGCGTGATTTGTGGATAGCCAATCCATTCCAAGAATAACGTCAAATTCGTGCAAATCTAATACATACAATTCCATCTCTAACGATCTATCGTCAGTTTCTATTCTTGCTACCTAAACTATGTTATCTGTATTCAACAGACTTACGGATGTGATAGATACTTCTATAGGAGAACACGTATATTCAATAATCACATCAAGTTTTTTTTTTAAAAACGAGACCTCCCTAAATTTAAAACAAGTTTGCACTATTGTCTTTGTTTTACTGATTTGAATAATGCGCTCTGAAAGGCTTCCAGGTGAGGAGGGGGGCCACAAGTGGACCACTTAAATCCCAAGCTCTCCTTAGATAGTTTAGGTCTTTTTGACAAAGCTCTTCAGTTTTGCGAATATACAATTTAGAAAACTCAGACAATAAGTAAAAGTGTCTAAAATACACTTTTTTTTTTTTTAATAATACTTGGTTAATCCATAATCGGCACTTTCAACTCAAAGGCTTTGTATAGTAGTATTCATCATGTTACGATTCTCTAAAATTTAATTTAGATGGGGAGTAACACATAATTAATTGAGAACATAACATATACTTATTTAAGTAGCGTATACTTAATTACAAACATGTTGGTTACGAAAACTAAACATGTATTGCTAATATATAAACAATTAAACTTAATTGTTTGGACCCTTTAATATATCATCCTATCACATTCTATTCGTGCGTTCATAAATCATATTTTCTACATAATTATACATGATGAAAACAAAACAAAATTTTTGTAGATTAGTACACACAGTTACACGATTCAAGAGCCGTGGCTTAGGGTATGGAGTGGGTGACTTAAATAAATTAAATTATTTATGTGTATATATATATATATATATATATATATATATATAATTTTTTATATAGTAAATACTTATATTAAAACTAATAACTTATTCCAAACATAACTCGAGAAAAATAATAAATTATTCCTAAACATAACTTCAAAGATAATAATAATTTACCTAAAATAACATAACTTAAAAGGTAATAATAATTTACCTAAAATAACATAACTTAAAAAGGTAACCAGTGAAAGTGCATTGTTTACTGTTCACGTGAACAGTCAACACTGATTATGCACTGTTCACGTGAACAGTGAACAGTGAACAGTGACGTTGCTGCTGTCAAAAATTTGAAAGTTTCCAAGAATCGTAAGTGCTCTGATACCAACTGTGACAACCCGAATTCTTAAGGACTCGGATGTCACCAAATATACTTTGGAATTCTTTTTGAGGGGATACAAATAACAAATCCAAGATTTAACCATAATGAACATACATCTTTCAAATAATAAATTTAAATAATTTAAATTCATGAAAACTAAACATTTCATAACTTAAAGTTTTAAAGATTCTAAATGGAAAAGAAAACAAGGAATTTGCCCCCATGGGCAAATTATTCATAATTTTAATTTTTTCTTAGTAAATGATCCCATCGCCATACACCATCCCGTGCCAACGGTCTCGAATTGTCAATTATCTCAGAATGAGGAAGCGTAAGAGGATGAGAAATAAATCCCAATAAGTGTGCATGCATTCCTACATATATATTCCAACGGAAAATTCATACTTGCATAGGGAGACACGAAAATTGGACCAAACTTAGATGGTGCCGGTTTTTTCGTGCGTGGCGCTACTAAACTCCGATCCATTCTTGCATAACATGGATCCATAGCCGTGGAATTACATAGGAAAACTGAAAACTTATACTTAAACATATATACATACATACTTACCTTGCGTGAGGATGATCGAAGATAACAAAAAAATATCGATTGTATTTCCAACCTTGAACTGCTTGCAGGAGTGATAGTTTATTTGCGTGCATACAAAATATGTGTGTGCGCGCGCGTATGGGTGTGAGGAGAAAGAAAAAGTGTGAGAGAAAGAAAAGAGTAGAAAATAAAAGTGGTGTAAAGTGGCATGTATTTTGGTGCCTTTAAATAGTGTAATGTTAGGTCAAATCATATCGTGTGAATATGGTAAGAAATAATTGTTTGTCCCCCTTTCATATTCTTTCCCTATTTACATATTTCTTTCCTATTTACATAAATACACATATAAGGAAATGATATTTTTCCCTTTTTTTTGACCTTTAACATATACAACATATATATAACATAAAATTGGGTACTGTAGCACATATAAAAAAAATATTTTATTATTATTATTTTTTTTGAAAATTCTATCGTAGCCCTTCAACTACTTATCACCCACCACTAGGTCCTTATACTTTCATAAAGTATTAAATTCATATTAAATGGCTAGAGGTAAAGTTCGGGATGTCACAATCATTTTGTTTATTTAGTTTTAAATATGCTAGTGGTCAAAATGAGTGAAAGTGTCTTTTGCAGGTCCAACATTGATTGGTATTCTTCCCTATGCCGGTCTGAAGTTCTACATCTACGAAAAACTAAAGACACATGTTCCTGAAGAGCACCAAAAGTCAATTTTGATGCGTCTTTCATGTGGGGCTCTAGCCGGTTTATTTGGACAGACTTTCACATATCCATTAGATGTTGTCCGGAGGCAGATGCAGGTATTGCTTTACTTGCATGTGGTTTAGTAATATTTCATTGGATTATTAAACTGTGATTGGCATATACTTTTTCTATTAATGGTACAGTAGAAATTTGTTTTTCTTATAAATCACTTTTTTCATCAGGTCGAGCATCTGCAGCCTTCATTGCGAGATGGTACCAGATATAGAAGCACCTTGGAGGGGCTTATGACCATTGTCCATAATCAAGGTTGGAGACAATTGTTTGCTGGCCTCAGCATTAATTATATCAAGGTATATTACCTATGCTCTTTGTTATGGATTAAGCCCTTATCCCTTCTTATGAAAGCATTAACAAATCGAATAAACTCAGAAATAAGCAAAGCAAACATACAAATTTTTAGTGGTTTGAGTGTGAGAGTTACGTCCACATGCTATTGCAAGTTTTCACTATAATGGAGAAGAAAAGTACAAGTTTTTCTCACGCACATGCAAAACTGGCACGCTACAAAATCTTATATAATAGGGATATTAGCATTTGTACTCGAGGACAAGTGTACATTATGATCATGCTCCACATAGTCCAATCTCTCACTTCCACCACCAAATGGCTAGCGCAGGGAATAAGAGTAAACTATGATTAGGATCCACATAGTCCAACACTCCAAGAGAACTTATAGATGAAAAAGAAATCAGAAAACGAATGTAGAAAACACGAGTTACGTGCACTCACCGCTACAGAACTTCACTAAAATTAAAAAGAAGTTTACAACAGGGATCTCAAACTCCTCTCAGTCACGGTCTCTCAGATTTCTTCTTATAATGTGAGAAAGCTAGGGCAATTATTGAACATTTACCTTAACCAGATCTACCCCTATCCCACCCGATGGGGGTGTCTTCTATGTTATTCGAGAATTGGTGAATGAATCGCTCATAGAGATATTTCTCTTCACGTCATGTGTTTGCTGTTTCTATTAGCTGATACAAATCTATTTTACTTTTGTTCCCAGATTGTTCCCTCAGTTGCAATTGGTTTTACTGCATATGATATGATTAAGGCTTGGCTTCGTGTACCTCCTCGACAAAAATCAAAAGCAATATCTGCTGTATAAAGACACGACAATATGGTGAAGTTGCAAGGAAGAACCAAAAGATACACACAGGGGCTTCGGGTTCTAACTTCGTTTTCCCCCGTCATCCAATTCATAAACCAGCAGTGATATTCAGATTTTTGTGCAGTAGGCCATTATTTTACTATCCACAAACAACATTATGCTGAATTCTATAATCTGTCGGTAGATGATGGTTTCAGTTTATCTTTCTTGTTGTAAATGCAAGAGCTGATTAATTTTAAGAGTATATGGGAATTGTGATTCGACTGAGGTCAGAGGAGTCATAAATTTTTGTGTAAATTGCAATGGTGTCTCTAATCTTTTGACTTCATTTAGCACATGTATTTTTCAAGATTTAATTAACTTGACATTCATCACCCCAACTTTTTATATGATTAGCATAATAATTTTCTATAACTTTATATAATTAGCAGCTAATGTCTTTATGCTAATCTATACTACATCTAAAAGGTTTTAAAAAGGAGAAACATTTTTTGACCAAAATATCCTTCCTTGTAATTTAGATTTTTCAACTTGTCCTTAATTAATTTAAAATGCATATAAAATTGATAATCTTAATTAAGGCCTTTAAAATTTTCCAACTATTCATCTACCCACCACTTTATTTCATAATTTGAATATAATTAATTGTAAATAATTTGTGATAATTAAATGATTAATTAAGCTTTAGCAACACGTGGAATGTAAGAATATCACAATATCAAGAAGGAACATCGTGAAATTTTAAGGCTATGTTTTTGCACAAGAAGACTATTTAAATGTTGAATATCGTATTTAAGTGTAAGAATGCGTTTTTTAAGGCTAGAAAGCTCTTTGATGCATTATCACTCTCACATATAATATAGAAAAGAGGTTTTTCACCTTTTAAAACTTTTTACGAAAATCTTCTCAGTTGGTTTTGTGCTAATCAATCAAGTGTTAATATATTGAGGATATGTGAAGATACGCTTATCCATGATTATTTCCGTACAATTATTACTTTTACCGATTGATTTTCATTTTATGCAAAGATAACAAATTTGATGAAGCTTGTTTTGTATGTGACTTGATGCTGAAAAAAAGAAATTTTGAAAGCAAGCCTATACTGAGGTTTATTACGTAGGCATGCTAAACAAATGAACAGTGTGAGAAAACTGGGTTTAGTTCATTGTCACTGTCATCCTTGTGGAAGTTACTTGGACACGGAGCAATAATTTCAAACTTAAATCTCTTTTAGACACATGGTAATTAGATTTCATATATTAATGTTGCTTTATTTTAGTATTGTGCTTTCAAATTAATATATAGTCTCTATAAATGGAAACTAAGCTTATGCTACCAATTATGTTCTGATTTTTTTTTTCCCAGACAAAAGGTACAATATTCTTATTTGTAGTTTCAGTAATATCCTTAACTCATTAAATCTAAGTTAAAAGTAAATCTCCTTAGCGGATTTTTGAATTTCATGACCACCGTCCCATCCAGCTGTCTTAATCGGCCAACACCCTTTGTGGGATCTAGGTTAGCGCACAATTACGCACTGTAACTCGACTTTCGATTCATATCGCATCGCTAGTTTTGTTTACCAAAGTGGCCCACTTGGAGCTCTCACTTCTTTAATTTTTTTTTCTTACTTTTTTTTTATGATGTGTTGATTTACATCGTCAAATCAGACACGCCTAACAAAAAGAGATCATACGAAAAGAATATTATTTACAAAGAGCTACTACTCCAACAAATGTACAATATTATGTAGTCTATCATTACATTTTTCATAATAAAATTAGTAATTATTAATATTACTCTTTGTCAAATACAGTTCTGTAAATCCCTATTAATACATCATTAATTCCATAAGATTTGATATAAATATTGTCATTAATCAAAACTCAAATAACTAAAAAGTCTTCATTGGGCAAGTTACTATTGATATTATCATAATATAAAACTCATTTCTGATTGCAATTGTATTTCTATGAATATAAATAAAATATCAACATTCGTTATTATAACATCGAACAATACAATACAACATGTTATCAAGAACCGTGTTGTTTTAAATTGCTACAACATTTTAATTATTAACAATTAAAAAATAATTTTTTTGAAAATATTAAAAATTGACAATATTATTGCAAAAGCACGTGCAACGTACGCGTGTCTAACTAGTTATATAAAAAGTTGGGGTGATGAATGTCAAGATTTAATACTGAGGATACAAGTGCAAATGAAGTCAAAGGTTGGAGACACTAGCTGCAATTTACCCTAAATTTTTCCTTGTACACATCCGGTATGTTGGGACGTCCCCAACCAACTACGCTCAACATCGAATCTAGTAAACAAGAAACTGAACTAATTGGAGAAAATAATTTATGTAGGTGAATTTTAACTTTATTAGAAAAGACTTTGTTGCAGTAGCCATTTTGTGTGGCTGTCACTTTGAAGATGTACTTGCATAGTTGGTTTTGGTTAAGCATTTGATTTGGATGAACTACATAAAATTTTCTTATAGGAAATAAGTGTTTTTATAAAAATAACATTTCTTTTTGTTGGTAAACATTAAAAATAAATTATTTATTTTGAAAGATTCGTAATAAACTTTATTTTATGGTCAAAATGAATAACTTTTTTACTTGAAAGATATAAGTAAATATATAAACCTTTAAATTTGTTTCGAGAATGGTAAACTTGTATAACTATGAAGTCGTCGTGTGTTTCTTTTTTTATTAAATATTTCACGTCACATTTTGATGAATTATATTTGCTTAGTTGGAGCAAAATAAGCAGATTTTAAGAACATAAAAAACCACAAGTGAATATTTATAGAAAAAATTTGTATATATAATATATTAAAAGGTCACATGAGCTGAGATTAATTTTATTTATACAATTTCAACATTACCCTTTTGGACTATTAAATATATTTTAATTTTATTCAATTTTAATGCATTGTCTCATAAAATTCCATTAAACAATAACCACTCATGAAAGCTCAAAATTAATCCTTTGTTTCTTCTATGTACATGAAGAAGGATAATTTCTTTTGAGGATGAACTATGAAGACTTATATTTCTAGCAAATGGGATGCTTTCAAAAGTCACACCCGAGCAGCCTAATATTACAGAATACAAATTTTAGTGAAACATCCTTTCTAAGCATTAGTTTTACTCATCACAAGTTATTAGTAACAATTCCATCAAAAGAACATTAAAGAGGAGAGGAAAACATAATAAAATGCAACAAATTCAAAGTGGTCTGAAGTAGAAATCAATGAGTATGTTTGTGTGTATTTATAAACACTTGTAAGTCGGTTAAACATTATTTTCATCTATACATTTTGTAGAATCCACAATTTTTATCTATATATTTTGTAAGACCCACAAATAATCTACAAAGATCTTTACCAAACATACTCCCAATCTACGGATGTCCTTAACTCAACTCAAGCCAAGTATATTTGATAAAAACAGCCTCCTATCTAATAAAATGCTCAATTTTCATTAACAATTTATATAACCAATACCAACAGTCTAAAACTAATATTTTTTCTAAATTTAAAAAAATTAAGAATAATGTGCAACTGCATAATGACTACGACTAGTCATAGATAAAATGGCTTCTAAAAATAACTTAACAAAACCTAGGCTCAACTGAAAACTGCACTTACAGCTTATCTTCGAATTCAGAAAGAGGTGTCATCTGCTCCTTCAAGCCCTTCCTCTTACGGATATCAGCAACCAGCTGTGCAGCTTGGGATCCTGATTCCAGTGGGTCAGACGACATCGTGTCCCAATGATCAAACACGCATTGAGGGAAAGCCTGACCCGAGGTAGCAGCTCTCAATGTACTCGAGAAACCAAATGACTCAACGACAGGAAGGTATGCCTTGATGTTGTAAAGAGGGGTACCCGCCTCTGCAACTCCTCAAACACGTGACCACGTTTCTGGTTAAGAACACTGTAGATACCACCAAGAGCCTGCTCGGGTGCTTGAATCTCGACCAGGTATACGGGTTCCAAAAGGCGGGGTTTGGCAGTGAGTTGGGAAGCGTAGATAACCCTCCTAGCAGTGGGAATAACCTGCCCACCACCTCTGTGAATAGCGTCAGCGTGAAGAACCACGTCACAAACTTCAAAGCAAATCCCTCTCATGTTTTCTTCAGCAAGTGAACCTTCCTTTGAAGCCCATTGAAAACCAGCAACAACAGAATCCTTAATTTCATTAAGGTATTGGACTCCCTTGCACATGTCAACCACCATGTTGGGACCAGTGGTCTCAGGACCAAAGCACCAAATTTTCTTAGCAAGTTCCTTGTCCCACCCAAATTCCTCGGCCAATATCTTAGAACGGCTCTTTGGATCGTCCCTAGGACCAATGCGTCCATCATCGATGGCCTCAGCAAGTCCCTCTTCCAGAGGTCTAGCTTCCATGTACAGACGGTTGTGCTTGTTGGGAGATTTACTCATAACTGTACGACAAGACCTTTCAAGAACTGTCTCACGGAACGACACGACTGGATCAGATTTAACAATTTCAGCACCACCCATGAAATCATCCTGCAAGTCCTTCAAGCAGATCTCAAGGTGAAGTTCTCCAGCACCAGCAATAATATGCTCGCCGGACTCCTCAATTGAACAGACAACCATAGGATCTGACTTAGCCAAACGTTTCAAACCCTCAACAAGCTTGGGGAGGTCAGAAGCAACCTTGCACTGAACAGCAACACGCACAACGGGTGAGACAGAAAATTTCATTGCTCTAATTGGATGAGCATCAACTTCCTTTTCATTGGTTAGTGTTGCATTCTTGGTAATATATTGATCAAGACCAACCATAGCTACTGTATTCCCACACGGTACATCCTCCACAGTTTCCTGTCTCTTGCCCATCCAAATGACAGTCCTCTGAACACTCTTGACGTACAAGTCCTTTTTCTCACCAGGGACATAGTTGGGTCCCATTATTCTAACCTTCAAACCAGTTGAGACCTTCCCGGAGAACACACGACCAAAAGCAAAGAACCGACCCTTGTCAGAAGCTGGAATCATCTTGGATACATAGAGCATAAGAGGACCCTCAGGATCGCAGTTCCTAATTGCACCAGCATATGCATCATCAAGGGGGCCTTCATACAAGTTCTCAACACGGT
Source organism: Forsythia suspensa (assembly GCA_023638005.1). Lineage (NCBI taxonomy): Eukaryota > Viridiplantae > Streptophyta > Magnoliopsida > Lamiales > Oleaceae > Forsythia > Forsythia suspensa. Next base: position 26,414,070 of record CM042674.1, on the reverse strand, counting down.
ATTTTTGAGCCGTGGCGGGAGACGGAAGATGGAATACCATCATTTCAAGAAGAGCGCTACTAGCAGGAAGCCATGTTTGCATAACACGTTTCATTAATGCTTTCCCCATCAAATCTTTCTCTTCAGACTTCATGGTGACACCAAGCTTCTGCAACATTGGCCAGAGCTTATCTTTCTGATCATTCATACAAGTTCTAATAATCTGCTTGATAGGTTCATAACAGAACTGCACGAAACCACGTTTGCATGTTAAAGAACCAGTGTTCTTGCCGGTCCATTTCTTGGTAGCCGGGTCAAAGAAATTTTCACCCCAGAGTCTTTCCATCATCTTGGCCTCATCAACACCAAATTTGGACGCATACATCTTGGCGAAGTTAGTTAGAGTAAAAGCCCAGCCATGCAACCCAGCCGAAAATGCGACCGTACCTTTCTCGGGGTAAACCTGTACATCTCCAAGGAGGGGATCTTCATAGGTTGCCATGATGACATTTGCATTCTCAATAACTCTTTGAAATGTCTGGTAAGCTTCCTCTCCATCAACCTGGAGCTCAAGGAAACACCTGTCCATCTTGTTAACAGTCAAGACAGGTCGAATTCTTTCTCCAAGGGCCTGCCTAAGTACAGTTTCTGTTTGTACGCAAACCCCTTCAACACAATCGACGACAACAAGTGCACCATCAGTGATGCGGAGTGCAGCCGTCACTTCGGATGAAAAGTCAACATGCCCAGGAGAATCTATAAGATTAATGAGGTACTCATTCCCATGTCGCTCTCCCTTGAAGCTCTTCAAAGACTCATCTGACATCTCATAGTAAAGTGAGATACCGGTAGACTTGATGGTGATACCACGCTCAGCCTCATCCTGTCTTGTATCTGTCATACGAACATCTCCAGCAACTTCCTGAGCAATGATACCGGCAGCCGCCACAAGAGAATCAGTAAGAGTGGATTTCCCTGTAAAGACAATAAAAAGATTAGGATCTGAACTAACAGAAACAAGTTGTAAATAGAATAGAACGGATAATTGTAGCAAAACAATATTCAAGGCAAATATAACTATACAGTACATTGATTACATTATAAAGATAACAAACCAGCCATTCAAATATTAAAGTCCTAATCTTTTATGTGAAAGAGAGAAGCAACATTTACTACACATCAAAATCAAATCTCACTTTTTTTTTTCTTTATTTAAGAGTTAAGGTTTTATCTGCATGATGCGTAGTGCATAATGCAGCATTAGTCTTTCTACCTTTCATGGGACAAGTGACACGACCCGTCCTGAATCACCCTAGTGGACCCAGAACGTGCCGTGCGCCGATGATGGGTGCCAGCTAGACGCCGGACCCACCATTAAGGCCTTAGACTTTTCTATAACTTATCGACTCTTTCTTGGACTAAAAATATTTTATAAAAATTTTGACAGAGTCTCCTTTATAAATTGAACAAAACCAAACCTGAAAAGCAACAATTCCTCAAGCACAAAATATATACAAATCAAATGGGTCCACCTGACCGAAATATGAACCAATCAAAAACAAAGTATAGCCAACTTAACCATTTCCACTATCATTTGTAAAACAGCCCAAAATTATAACCTTTACATCAAAAAGGCGGCAAGCCCATCTAACTTCTACATGCCACAAATAATACCAAAATGAAATATGCTAAACTGGTGGACATGAGACAAATGAATGATAATGCATTGCTTAACAAAATGCAATTATACAATTAAGTAGATCAAGTGGTCATGGGTACATGGTTGTGCTCTTGCGAAATCTTCCAAAAGTTGCTCAAAAGCTCAATCAAGTCCCTAAGAAAAGTGTAATGAAATACGTGAGTTTATAACTCAAATGAGTGGAGAGTTTGGAAATAAATATACATTTTCCTGTTTAGAAACATTTATCAAATCTGAATTTTTCTATAATACTTGTAAGCGAGAAGATTAAGATTTCTTTATACTTGATATAAGTAATATAACCGCAATCATAGAGAAATTGAGAAAGGCTAGTATAAATGTAGTTTACAAATAAAAAGTAATCTGATTAGGCATGTAAGTCGTAATTTAAAAGTCTCAAACCGCATGATCTATTATCCGAAATCGATATCCGATGTCTCGAAATCTATATACCGATTATTCTCGATTATATAATACCACACCAAAAAGGTACTCTGGATAACTGATAATCGGTGTCTGTAATCAATCTGGTCATACAGCAGAGCTACCCCAAAGGGCTAAGCACCCCAAGACACGCCCAAAGCCTATATGTGTACAAGAGTGGGTCCCAAAGACCTAATAATGCATCATACATCGCTGAAACAGATTCACACCAAGTCAGAGCGGGTAAATCACCATAATCGGTCATACACCAGAGAAACACATTCTCACCAAGTCAGAGAGTGTAAAATCACCATATCTCTGTCATACACCGTGGAAACACATTCACACCAAAGTCAGAGCGGGTAAAAGTCACCTAGGTACTTTTTGGTGGTTTTAAAATAAACTTTATCGAAATTCTCATTTATACAAACTAACTTGTACTAAAAATCATGCTTGTCCAACACTTGAAAAATAATTCATTTTTGTAATTTACGTAATTTACTAGAAACATTTGAAATAATGAAACAATTCATATAACTTTACTAAACTCGATATAATATAACGAAATGCTTATTTCGAAAAATAAGTTTTTCCACTCACGAGTTTTGACTCGAACTAGGTTGGTCGATGCACGCACCAACCTCCTCGTCCACCTCCGAAATAAGATATATTTGCTTGAATCAATAAATAACCATCTCGAAAAGCACTAAGAATAATTTTCTTAACTTTCTTAGTAAGGTCATTAAGCTAGAGCCCATTTCTATCGACTCAATAACATATACTTCTCCTTAACATTCTCAACATTCTCTAATCTTCCATAAGGCCCTCAAATAATCTCATTTACATCACATTCACTTAAATGACCCAAATAGAAATTCTAGGGTTTACTAAAATCATCAATCCAAGCTTATAACATAAATAAACCAACAATAGCCTTATTATCCTTAAAATATCTTAAATATCTAAATAATTTCACTAAGTCAAGAACCCTAAATGTCATCCATTAAATCCTTCATTTAACATGTAAAAATAGCTCATAATACTAAAAATAACTTATCTCCTTACATAACATTCACATTTAAGCCCATAAGCAAAACCCTAATTTTAACTCATTTCTAAAATAAGAGGATTCTTGCTTACCTCTTGAAAATGGAGAAGAAATGGAGAACCCAAGCTAAAATCAACTCGGCCATGACTTCTTCTTCCTCCTCCTCCTCTTTCCCTTTTCCTTTCCTCTTCTTTCTTCTCTTTTCCCTTTTTCTTTCCTCTCTCGGCCGCAGCCTCTCTTTCTCTCGTCTCTCAAGCGTGAATTGCCAAGGAAATGGGTCCAAAATCAATTTACAAATAAGCCCAATTGCAACTTAAGCCCCAACTTCCACAAAGTGACATTTAAATCCTTAAATATCCATAATTTTATAAAATAGCCCAAAATAATTTATTCATTTAATTTAAGTCCAACTTTGACTATTCGACTTAGACTTGACTCAAAATTTCATTGACTTTGACTAAAAAGAATTTGACTTTGACTAAATTAAAACGGGTCGTAACAATCTTACCTCCTTCAAAGAATTTCGTCCTCGAAATTCGATCGGCTAGGCTTGAAATAGTTGAAGAAATTGAGCACGCATATGATCCTCATTCTCCCACGTAGCCTCCTCTATCGAATGATTCTTCCAAAGAACCTTAACTAGCGAAACGGTCTTGTTTATTTGAACTTGCTCCTTTCTGCCTAAGATCTAAATTGGTTCCTCTTCATAGGTCAAGTTTTTCTTCAATTGTACTAGCCGAGATTCTAAAATATATGTGAAGGATCCGAAATATACTTACGAAGTATAGAGACATGGAATACATCGCGAATCCTAGATAACTCAACCGGCAAGTGCTAAACGATAAGCCCCACCGCCCAATCCTCTCAATGATTTCATAAGTGCCCAATATACCGTGGACTCAACTTTCCCCGCTTGCACAAATCTCAAAACACCCTTCCATGGAGATAATTTTAAGAAAACTTTATCCCCAACTTCAAATTCAAGATCTCTTCTCCTCTTTCGCATAGCTCTTACCTTATCTCGTGCTACCTCCAATTTTTCTCTAATCACTTTTACATTCTCTCGACGTAATTTGAACCATTTCAGACCTACTAATTTTCTTTCGAGTCGACTAGCCAAAGGTAGTGCAATTCGGAGAATCCTTCCACGAACTCTGCGATAATAACTCGCCATCAAGAAAACTCCGAACTTCCGTCACATTTGTAGGCGTTCCCATTTCATTACTTGCTTCGCCTTGATGGGATCTACATAAATGCGCTTCTTTGAAATGACACGGCCCGAAATACCACTTTGTCGCCCGTAATTCACATTTGGAACTTAACTTAGCATACAATTGTCTATCTCGCATAAAGTCTCAGAAATATTCTTCAAATGCTTCAAGCATGCTCCTCACGATCATGCGAGAATAAACTAATATATCATCAATAAAGACAATCACAAATCTATCCAAGTATGGGTGAAGCACACCTGCTCATCAAATCCATAAATGTCTTTGAGCATTAGTTAGCCCAAATGGCATCACAAGGAATTCAAAGTGGCCATATCGAGACCGAAAGCGCTTTGGTACATCGACATCTCGATCTTAAGTCGATGATACCCCGAACGCAAGTCGATCTTAGAAAATACAAGTAGCACCCCGGTTGATCGAACAAGTCATCAATGCGGGTAGAGGGTACTTATTGCGGTTGTCACCTTGTTCAACCGTCTGTAGTCGATACATAATCTCATTGCGCCATCTTTCTTTTCACAAAACAAGACCGGTGCTCCCCACGGGGATACACCGGGTCTAATAAAACTCTTATCGACTAGTTCTTGCAAATCGCACTTTCAATTCTTTCACCCCACTGAGCCATTCAGTAAGTGCGCGAGAGATAGGACTTGTCCCTGAGTCAATCGATAGTGAACTCGATTTCTCTATCGAGGTAATCCTAGAAGATCTTCCGAAATACATCGTGAAAATCTCGCATAATAGGAATATCATCCAAATTCAAATTTTAGAAATCTGATCGAATCACATAGGCCAAATATGCCTCGACACCCCTTTTTAAGAAATTTCCCAAGATCAAGTGCGAGATATTAAACAAGACGGTAAAATTCTCCGCTCACTACTAAGAACAATTTCAGTGCTCTCCGGCCTTCTAACACAACTTCTTTGCGAAAAGCAATCAACTCAAGCGCGATTTTCAAATAAGAAATCCATGCCCAAAATAACATCAAAGTCGCTTGAATATCGAGAGGAATCAGATTAGCTTCAACTCTTGATCATTCACTTTAATCGCATGATCCTTATACACATCGTTAGCTAAAAGTGAATCTCCCATCGGAGTTGCCACAACTATATCGTTGTCTAAAATGGTTCCAACATACAATCCGCATAGATAGCAAGTGCATAAGAAATAAATGAATGTGTAGCACCGTAATCAATTAAACAACGAGCATTTTTGCCAAAAATAGACAACGTACCCATAACTACATCTCGGCGACTCCTCGGATCCCGCCGAAGTTTATCGCAAACACTCTTCCCTCGGGTCCGGGATGCCTCGCTGGCCGCCTTCTCCGCCGAACACCACTACTACTAGCGATGTTCACCCGCCTCCACTGGGAATGCCTGCCCACTTACTCCAAAGATTCTTATTCTCGATTCGATTCTCGATTACGAGCTGCTTAGCAAAGATTAACACCCGATCGCACTGAGGCGCACTACCCTCGAGGTCGATCCGGACGACAGCTCTTCATGCGCCCAACCCGACCGCACCGATAGCAAACACCAGCCTCTCTAAGGCACTCACCCGAATGAAACCTCCCACACAACCGACATCGCTGAAATCTAGCGCGTTGGAGCCTCCACCCGCTAAGTAATCGGTCTCGACTTGGGCTCGAAAGGAACCACAGGTATGAGGCGGCGATGTCGATCGATGGATCGAACCACGATCGACCTCGAACTCGCCCCCTCAGATTTGGTCTTGAACCGCCGGTGTTAGCGACACCAGTGCCAAAACCCACGCGTCATCCTTCTTCGAGACGATGTGCCTCTAGAAGTCCATGTCCTCGATCGACCCCATCGCTTCTAGTCGTCGCTCGCTCGCTTGTGACCCACAGTGTATCTAAAATACACCGCTCAACTCTTAAAGCGCCTTCCACAAGTTTGCCAAAATCTTTATAATTTCCACCACAACGATACTCTAATCTCACCTCTCAACCCACCTTCAAACCTCCTACACTGCCGCCTTCATTAGCTATCAACAATGCAACAGATTTTGATAGCTCCATAAACCTCTTCTCGATAATCAATCAACATCATTATAGACCACCGAACTAGATGTAAGAACTCATCCTCGCTTGGCATCTTTTATACGCTTTGTGGGTAGTATGAATTATTAAAACATCCTTAAAATCTACCCAAGTAATGGCGCTGGGTCAGAGATATCGACTCTGAATCGTCCGCCACCAATCATATGCTCCTTCCACCAATAAGAATGTAGCCAAGCGTAATTTCTTCTCTTCTGGGCACTCCATAACATCAAAGACTCTCTCCACTGGTCATCCAATTATCTCGCATCCAAAGTGGTCACCCTTACCATTGAAGACGCTAGCCCCAACCTCTTTGCTCTCTCTATACCGAATCTATCTCGCATTCTCGCTTTTGCAATAAGGCATCGAGAGTTTCAATGAGTCTCTCAAAGATAGTGGTCATTTACAACCTCATTTCTATTTCTAAGGGTTTTGAAGCGATGAATGAATTGACTCGTATTTCTGCTATTTCTCTGTTATCCCTCTCATCGAGTATTTTGAGTCCGGCACTATATTTGGGAGTCTGCATGAGTTCTTCCGCTACGAGCCATGACCTATGAAATGGAAAATATGTGTTTTAAAACAAGTTTATGATGCGTGCAATGCAAGTCTATACACATGTGACCATGCTCGATATTAACTCGACACGACCCGTCCCGAATCACCCTAGTGGACCCAGAGCGTGCAAGTCTGCGCCGATGATGGGTGCCGGTGAGCAGACGGACCCACCATTAAGGCCTTAGACTTTTCTATAACTTATCGACTCTTTCTTGGACTAAAAATATTTTATAAAAATTTCGACAGAGTCTCCTTTATAAATTGAACAAAACCAAACCCGAAAAGCAACAATTCCTCAAGCACAAAATATATACAAATCAAATGGGTCCACCGACCAAATATGAACCAATCAAAACAAAGTATAGCCAACTTAACCATTTCCACTATCATTTGTAAAATGTTCCAAAATTATAACCTTTACATCAAAAAGGCAAGAAGCCCATCTAACTTCTACATGCCACAAATAATACCAAATGAAATATGCTAAACTGGTGGACATGAGACAAATGAATGATAATGCATTGCTTAACAAAATGCAATTATACAATTAAGTAGATCAAGTGGTCGTGGGCAGGTTTGTGGCTCTTGCAGAATCTTCCAAAAGTTGCTCAAAAAGCTCAATCAAGCGTCCTAAGAAAAGTGTAATGAAATACGCGAGTTTATAACTCAAATGAGTGGAGAGTTTGGAAATAAATATACATTTTCCTGCTTAGAAACATTTATCGAAATCCTCGAATTTTTCTATAATACTTGTAAGCGTGAAAGATTAAGATTTCTTTATACTTGATATAAGTAATATAACCGCAATCATAGAGAAATTGAGAAAGGCTAGTATAAATGTAGTTTACAAATAAAAAGTAATCTGATTAGATCAGTAGTCGTAATTTAAAGTCTCAAAACTGCATGATCTATTATCTCAAATCGATATCCGATGTCTCGAAATCTATATACTTGATTATTCTCGAATTATATAATACCACACCAAAAGGTACTGGATAACCGATAATCGGTAATCAAATCAATCTGGGTCATACGCTGCAGAGCTACCCCCAAAGGGCTAAGCACCCCTCGCACACGGCACCCAAAGCCTATATGTGTACAAGAGTGGGTCCCAAAGACCTAATAATACTGGTCATACATCGTGGAAACAGATTCACACCAAAGGCAGAAGTGTAAATCACCATAATCGGTCATACATCAGTGAAACACATTCTCACCAAGTCTTGAGAAGGGTAAAATCACCATATCTGGTCATACATCGCGGGAAACACATTCACACCAGTCAGAGGCGGGTAAAAGTCACCTAGGTACTTTTGGTGGTTTTAAAATAAACTTTATTGAAATTCTCATTTATACAAACTAACTTGTACTAAAAATCATGCTTGTCCAACACTTGAAAAATAATTCATTTTTGTAATTTACGTAATTTACTAGAAACACTGAAATAATGAAACAATTCATATAACTTTACTAACTGATATAATATAACGAAATGCTTATTTCTGAAAAAATAAGTTTTTCCACTCACGTAGTTTTGACTCGAACTAGGTTGGTCGCATACACCGGCACCAACCTCCTCGTCACCTCCTGAAATAAGATATATTTGCTTGAATCAATAAATAACCATCTCGAAAAGCACTAAGAATAATTTTCTTAACTTTCTTAGTAAGGTCATTAAGCTAGAGCCCATTTCTATTGACTCAATAACATATACTTCTCCTTAACATTCTCAACATTCTCTAATCTTCCATAAGGCCCTCAAATAATCTCATTTACATCACATTCACTTAAATGACCCAAATAGAAATTCTAGGGTTTACTAAAATCATCAATCCAAGCTTATAACATAAATAAACCAACAATAGCCTTATTATCCTTAAAATATCTTAAATATCTAAATAATTTCACTAAGTCAAGAACCCTAAAATGTCATCCATTAAATCCTTCATTTAACATGTAAAAATAGCTCATAATACTAAAAATAACTTATCTCCTTACATAACATTCACATTTAAGCCCATAAGCAAAAACCCTAATTTTTAACTCATTTCTAAAATAAGAGGATTCTTGCTTACCTCTTGAAAATGGAGAAGAAATGGAGAACCCAAGCTAAAAATCAACTCGGCCGGCGGCTTCTTCTTCCTCCTCCTCCTCTTTTCCCTTTTCCTTTCCTCTTCTTTCTTCTCTTTTTCCCCTTTTTCTTTCCTCTCTGGCCGCGGTCTCTCTTTCTCTCTGTGTCTCTGCGTGAATTGCCAAGGAAATGGGTCCAAAATCAATTTACAAATAAGCCCAATTGCAACTTAAGCCCCCAACTTCCACAAAGTGACATTTAAATCCTTAAATATCCATAATTTTATAAAATAGCCCAAAATAATTTATTCATTTAATTTAAGTTCAACTTTGACTATTCGACTTAGACTTTCAAAATTTCATTGACTTTGACTAAAAAGAATTTGACTTTGACTAAATTAAAACGGTCAGAATAACAAGGGTATTTTTTATGGACTAGATTTCTTACCATGATCAACATGTGCGATAACTGACATATTACGTATGTTATGCTTGTAGTCCATAATCCTACGAAGCTCGTCCGCCGTGAACTTCACCTGCGAGTATTAGGAATATTTAACCATCAGAAAGTGGTTACTGGCAAAAAAAAGACTACCATTTACAAGAAAAGGAATGAAGATTACTAACCATTTTGTCAGGCTTTAGGAAGCAAAGCTAAAAGAGTTCAAAGGGAAGCTTTTACTCCAAGAATGCCTACATCCAATATGATGAAAAGTCATAACAGAATCTCAAAAGAGGCAAAATAATGCACAAAATAAGCTATTACTCCAAGAATGCACAACACCAATTAGAAAAAATTAATAAAAATTGCATGAAAGACATCAAATAACTACTGTTATATAGATCTCTTGGAACCTTCAACCAAACAAGCACGTTCTTAAGAGTTACACTCATGATCGAGTCATTACTTGTTTAAGAGTAGTGATAAATCACCATAAGCTACAAAATTTTAGTCTAAATCAGCAGCACGAAACAATCCTCTATAAATAACCATTATTAAAGCTCTGAATAATTTTTTTAAAAGAAGAAGAAGCATGCAATCAAATGCATTGAAAAAACTTAAGAAAAAGAATCAAGACGAAAACTTGGATAACATAGAAATAAAAAACTAGAATAAACCCATAACATTAACAATATTAACTATTTATTTCCTTTCTTATTAATTAAATCCTCAAATATTCAGAACCAAGATTGAAAACCATGTTAGATCTCGTTCCAATCACATCCAATCGATCAAACCCATAAAAAAATTCAAAAACAAAAGAAAAATTGAAAACGAAACCCATAAAAAACTGCTAATTGAAGCAATAAAAGACGAGTATATACATACAGAGAAATCAGTATATGAGATACCTGTGAGTGAAAACGAGAGAAAACGGAATGGTTTTGTTGCCAAAATAAAAAGAGACGGCGGTTATTGCATGCGGTGCCGCTGAGAGCGTGCAATATAATGTGGAGATATGCGGTGAAGAGCAAATATATATAGTTTTCGTTAGATCCCAGAATTTGGGCTGTGTTAACACGGATCTAGAAGTTGGGCTTCCGAAACGTAAACCTGTAAAGATAAATAACAGTAATTGAGTTGAAAACGATTATATCACTCTTTTTAGCAATGGGGCGGGGGCAGTTTTTTGACTTGCCCACCGTTCTAGATAAATTTATTTATTTTATTTTTTATTTTTAGTAAATTGAATCAAATAATTTAAAAAAATATATATGAATTTTTTTAAATATTTATAGTAAAAAAAAAAAAAAAAAAAATTACAAGATTGGAATTGTGGTGTAGTGGTTAAAATTTATAATTTATAACTCCAACTCGAATCCGATTCTTATTTAGCCAATATCTAGCCAACATTATAATTTGTATTTTATTTTATGATTTTTTCAAAATAAAAATAAAAATTGAGGGACGGGTTCGGGGTAGCCCCGTCCCTACTACCGAATAGAGGGGTATTTTTGTTATCCTTACGCTTTTATTGCTTCAACCTTCAAGTATTAAAGACTGAGGAAACAAATAAAGTCCCAATAAAGGAACTTTGATACAAAGTTTAAATAAAATATAAAGAAGTTATTTGTTGAAAGAGTTTGAGAATTTTGAACACAAGTAAGTAAGAACATTTATGTGGACAGATAAAATAAAAAAATATTTCAACAAGGATTGAGAATGTTGACCTTCTACATTGAGAAATATCTTTTAAATTTTTATTCTTCTAAATCTGCATCAAGATTTTGAATTTTAGTTGAGTATCTAAATTGGGGATGGTAAAATATCTCGACTCCATTATACCTAGCGTTGCCCCACCCATCAACGAATTAGGCGAGGATAGGGTACATGGTCTCGAATCGATTCGTATTCTATTTTTTATTTTTTTTTTAACTTTATGTTTTTAGATTAGTTCATATTTAAAATGAATAAATAATATTAATGGTTTGTTTGATTTTGATTAAAATCAGATTTTTTGAAAAAATTGATGAAATGTGTGATTAAAAAGTTGTGGGTTCATGAAATGTGTAGTTAAAATTAATTGTTAACTTTGACTTCAAATTTGTAGAAATTTTTTAAATGAAAACAAACGAACCTTAAAAAATAAATAAATAAAGTGGACAAGATAGAAAATGAGAATATTTAATCCTCGACCTATCCCCACCATGCCTTCCAAAGTCCTGACACACCTAGTTGCTTGGGGGTGGGGGGCGCATTTTTCCAAGAATCGAGTGGTTCTAATCTGGTTTTCGATTTGAACTCTATAACTAATTATGCCCTTTATTTTAATTAGAGAAAAATTGTAATTAAATTTCTAACATTTGCAAAATGTACAAATATGTCCGGTATATTTATTAAATAATATTTAATTTAGCATATTAATATATCATTATAATCGTTTTAATTAAATTTTTCATAAGAAAAAATGTAAAATTATTGTACTTTAAGTATATGTAATTGGTATGTGATGTGAAAAAAATTGAATAAAATTAAGTTAAATAAATAACAAAATATCATATATAGAGCTGGCAAATGGGCCGGGTTGAGCTGCTGATCTATCGAGGCGGCAGTAGCACACTGAAACCTGACTAGGCCTACCAACCTAGTTTTATGCGGGCAAGAAATATGCTAGCCCATCTTAGCCTATCGGGCCAACCCGGTCTTAATTTTATTATTATTATTTTTAAATAAATTTTTTATACAATCTAATACATTGAATCAAATACAATCTTAGATAAACTTAGACAATATATATATTGATATTTTTAAATAGATTAATTTATAAAATTGGGACTCTTATGTATTAGTTAATAAATAAACATCAATTTTCTTTCAAAATAATAATATTTTTTTAATTAATTGTAAACTATTTCTTGACACATTTTTAAAAAAATATAAATAGTAAAAGCGTGCTAGTCTTATTGCTTTGAAATATAAGCACGTTTGGCTTAAATTAAAAAGTTTACTTATAAGTAAATTTAAAAAAAATAATTTACTTGTCACACCACACATAATTTGGATTGAAACTTGAATTAAACTAAATTTTAATTAAATCTAACCAATTTTATGTTGCAGCTTGAGATTGTTGGACTAATGTTTCCAAAAAAGACAATTTAAGTTGGAGACTTGAACTTAGGCATTTTAGATTCATATTATTTGGATTATATATTGGGGCAATTCACAAAATGAGTTATTACTGCTATGTTCTAAAAAATCCGCTTAGGAGTGAGACTCGGCCTCAACGCCTAGTCACGCCTCATTTCTCGCACTCACTTTGTTCTTATCACGTTTTCACCTAGGTCTCGCATAGGTCCAAAAAACTTGATGCTCAGCCTCCACGTCTAACCACACTTTACGCTTTTTAGAACATTATTAGTGTTAATGAGCAAAAAAAAAATTGTGGGCTAGCTGGGCGGGTCGGGCCATATAGGCCCGATTTTGTTTGGGCCAAGGCCAGCCCAACCTAAAATCCAGGTTATATGGGGGCCATGCCGATTTTGCCACCTCTAATCATATATAATTTGAAGACATTGAACCAATATCACATTATGTGTTCTTCATTTTTGAATAATCATAAAACAATAAATTAGAATATGAAGAATATGATTGGAGCTCTAATATTTTTGTAATTAATAAACGAATAGTTCAATTAAATAAAAATAATTAAGTATTAAATTTGTGACAAAGTTATTTTTCTTTTAATGTTGTAACAATATAATAAAAGTTTAAATTTGAAATAATGTAATTACTTAATAATATAAAAAATAATTTTATCTAACATGTTTCTTAATAATTATGAGTTTAAATTTTAGTTATTTTATAATAGTTCGTAAAATATATACAAAACAATTGAGTATATTATTAATTTAGTCAGTAAAGTGTTAATTTTTTAAAAAAATCTTTAGTTTCTTTTAATTTTTTTATAAAAAATAAAAGTATAGAATCCATTTACACTTTTTGCAAATGTCAGCAATCTAATTGCATATTTCTTTTATTAAAATTAAGAGTATATTGATCTTTTTTATCACATAAGAACCAATTGCACACCAAAACACATAGATTAGAGATTTCTGCGCAAATCGAACACTCTCTGTTTCTCTACACCAAAAGTATCAATGCGTGCTTTACGAGTGTCAACACATCTGCACATCTTCTTCAACCGTGCTTTCCAAAGTGTTGACACTTCTGACTATATTCTTCAAATAATGAAATAGCCTTCCCTTGTGCATCACCTTTTATGCTTATAGGTTAAACCAAAGTTTGATTTAGCACAAGTTAAAGTAAGACTCGATGCTCAACTAACACAACGAGTATAATATGTTTATATGAATCATATGCAGACATGCTTCGTCTATGTGATATTTGTGAGTAAATTATGTATTTGAAAACATGTGGACGCAGGGGCGGAGGCAAGAATTGTTTACTGTGGAGGCGAATAAAGTGATAATATAAATTAAATTTAAAATGTCAAAAATATTATTGCTAAAAAAAGTACTATAAGATAGCGTTAATATTGAAACTCAAACAACAATAAGTTAATTATACAAAAATTCCAAGTTCCAGCATAAGTTTTCCAAAAAAAAAAAAAAAAAAAAAAAAACCTTGTACTGTGGCACAAAAAGTTTAAATTAAAGTACTTACATTTATGTCCTCATAGTTGCTCTCGCCGAGTCTTCATATTCTAAAACCTCTAGATGATTTTTTCATTATCAACAGTATCAAATGTCTCATTCTCAATATATGTAACCAAACAATCATTCATCCACTGATCACCCATTCGACTGCGCAAATGATTCTTAATTATTTTCATTGCTGAGAATACCCTTTCGACAGTTGCAGTTGCAACATGCAATATTAAAGCTAACATCACAAGTGTATACACCAATGGATATACAACATTCTTCTTTGTCTGAACTAATGTCTTTGCAAGACCACCAATTCCATTAACTTCTGAAAATTCATAAGCAGACCGCATATCCATTATATATGTCTCCAATTGATTGTCAAGCACCATGAGATCAACTTCAGAAAATTCTAATGAATAAAACCGAGCAAGCCGGAGCAACTTATCCTTGTCAAAAGCATAGAAAGAATTATTTGGATTCAAACATGCCACACAAAGAAGTAACTCGGTGTTTGTATCTGTGAAACGATTGTTTAGCTCATGAAGTTGTTTGTCTATCACCCAATAAAATAGTTCAACTCTGTAATGATGCAAATTAGTATGATTTTCGGCATTACGCCGTGATCTCCATGGAAGAACATACACATCATCCATGTGTAGAATAACAATATCATGCTTCTCACAAAAAGAAGAAATTTCATTAAGTAACAATTCCCACCCCTCGTCCCTCATCTTCTGCAAACGTTGTTTCGACAATTTAACCAATGTCATAGCATTCACAATATCTTGATCTTTTTTTTGCTGTGCTTGTGACAACTCATTTGTAATTCCCAATACATTTATCATCAAATGCATATTGAATACAAACTCAAAAGATTGAATTAAATTTAATAAAGAATAAGCTTCACCATTTTGCTCTAATCTTGTACCATCATGTGAAACAATTTCCAGTACATCAACAACAAATGAAAATAAAATAATCAAATTTATTAATGTACCATAATGTGATCCCCATCTTGTATCCCCGGGCCTATGGAGACTACTTTCTTGATTCAAACCACGTCCACTTGTAATTTCACCATTACTCAATGCTTCAAAGACTTTAGTTGCTTGCTTTTCTCTTAAAATGTCACGACGCTTGCATGAAACTCCAGCAACATTCACTAAGTTACTAAGAACATTAAAAAAAAGATATATTTGGCTGTGACTTTTTGCAACTGCTACAAGAGCCAACTGAAATTGATGTGCAAAACAATGAATATAGAAAGCAAATGGATTCGCTTTTAAGATAAGGCTTTTAAGACCATTGAACTCCCCTTCATGTTACTAGCTCCATCACGCCTTTGACCACGTAATTTTGACAAACTTAACCCATGCTTTGAGAATAATGATTGTATTGTTTGCTTTAAGTGACAATGAAGTTGTGTCGACATGAACTATTCCAAGAAACCGTTCAATGACGCTTCCTCTTTATTAACATAACGTAATAGAACAACCATTTGTTCTTTGATCGCTACATCATGGGACTCATCAATCAAGATAGAAAAAAATTCATCTCCAAGATCATTGATTATTGCATTGGTAGTTTCGATTGATCTTTGCATTCACAATTTCTTTTGGATATCATGGGTCATTACTTTATGATTTTTGGAGCATTTTTCAACACAACCTTAGCGATACTTTCATTGTGATCAGCAAAAAATTTTAGAAGCTCTAGAAAGTTACCTTGATTAAATGAATCGTTAGATTCATCATGTCCACGAAATGCCAAGCCTCGACGTAAAAGAAACCGTATACAATCTACTGTTGCAGTCAAACGAGTTCGATAATCCTTTCGACTTTGTTAAGATTGTCTACAATATGCAGTTTCAATATGTTGCCTTTGATTCATTAAAGTTTGACATTTGCTCCAAGCTTGATTATGAGTACTTCTGGGCCTTCTATATGCATTTGAAGTTTTTCTTTTTTTTTTTCCAATTTTTAAATCCACTTGAAACAAAAGAGTCGCCTCCAAATCGTTGTTCGTCAACATCCTCTCTCATAAGATAACAACACAAACAGAAAGCAGCTTCCTTGTCAACACTAAACTCTAACCAACTGCTAAACTCATCAAACTATTCAGGTTGGAAACGACGCAATGCTTTTCCCTTTTTTTTTTTTGTTTAAAATCGTGTCCACGAGGTTGACATAGACCTCTCAGTAAATAAGTTCTTCGAATTTCATCTCTATCATTAGGATGATAATCACAAATTTTCTTTCGCAACCCCGGATCAGTTGGAAGACTTTCAAAATCAATACGTGTATACTTAGATTGTTGTGAATCCACACTTGCTTGAGTTGAATTTTGTTCCGGTCTTGTTCTTTTAATTAAAAATTTCTCCATATCTACACCGAAAAACAAATCATTAGATAGAAGCTATTTGCCTTCTCTGTAATAGCATTGAAAATATCGACATAAAAATTCAAAAGCAACTGCAATACACAGTCACGAGGAAGTAAACAACTCATGTCTATGTACACAAATATTGCATCAAAAAATATTAATAGGCAATAGCACATTTACATTGAGATTATAGAAATCGGAACCGAGAAGTTTGAAGACAATGGATTCCCATCTGTAACAATAACTATAAAATACATTATACATGTGTATATAGATATACACAATAATACAAGTTTTGCTTGCATCCCCATTTCAACATTTTCTCAATTCTCAGTGAAATGAACTCAAATTCTCAGTCTCAATTTGCTTTTTTTCAACCCAAATCCAACTATTAACTTGAATCCTCAATTTGCTCTTTTTCAACCCAACTATTAACTGCTCATTTGGGTAATTGAAAAAATTCAATAATTCAAAAATCAATATCTCATAAATCCAAATATGAATTCGTCAAATAGAATTGAAAATTATTATTTATTAGGAAAAATTACATCCAGATCACACGATGGAAGAACCGAGAATAGACACTAGCAGATAATCAGAACCTCGGCCGAAAGGAATGAAGGATTAGAAATTAGAATCTACTTTTGCCCTAACCCCTAAAGGGCTATTCTTCACGCAGCAAGAGCAAAATGGAAATATGGAAACTGAAAACGTGCTGCTGGGTTTTGGTGATATTAATATATGTTTTGTAATTGAATTTTTAAAGATGGGCAAAAAAGTAAATTAAAATAACTTAAAAAATTATATTTACACTTTGGGCAGTGGGATGCCTGCCTACAATAACTTATAAAAAAAAAATTCAATCACCTTTATCGCCTCGCACCTTTGGATCCGCCAGTGTGTGGACGTCTATTGTGTGAGATTTATACATGTTGAATGTTACATGATAATCATACTTGTTATACTATTAATGAAAGTGTTATGATTATTATACTTCATGATCTCACATGCATAAAGACTACGTGTTTCTCCATCGTACAATTCTCTTGTTATAAGCAGGGGTGGAGTCACATTGAGTCGAGTGCCGACGGCCGCTCTACACTGAACTTTGAAAAATTTGTGGAAGAATAAAAAATTCGCATACACTGATGTTGGCTATAGTTTCAGCTATTTTAAGCTTCAAAATATATTGTGAATCAAGTGAAAAATACTTTAATTGCATGACTAAAGAGAGATAAATATGCTGTTCAGCGTGTATATATATGTAAATATAAAACTCTGAGAGAGAGAGAGAGAGAGAGAGAGAGAGAGAGTATTTTAAATTCAAAATTTCACATTTGGTCCTATTGCAAAATTAAAAAATAAAGTAATTGCATAACTAAATCCCCAAGTAAAGTTTATTATTTCCCCATAATATGGTAATTGCATAATTTGGAAAGCGGGTCAAAATTGAAGAATACATAAAGCATTTTCAGAGCTCTAGTTCTCCGTTTTTTATATTTGCCTAGGATTTGGATTTATTTTAAGTTTTTTCCTATGCTAGCAGTGGAGGAGTGGAGGCGAATCAATTGTTTGGCTAAGACTTCTATCTTTAATATGAAGAACTTATGCCAACATTTCATTTTTTGTGCTTGAATTCCGCCCTTACTGGACTAGAATCTTAACTCCGCCCCTACTTATAAGCATTGTATCGAAAGGAGTTTATGATTCCGAGATAGGCGATAAAAAGATGACAGTGCACTTATATGCATCACTAAATCTTGGTAAGGATCAACCAAGCTTGGGGTCGGCATTGACTTGTTATGGCCAATCACCTTTGTCATATGAGGTACTGATGATATATTTGTTTCTCGTTAGTTAATTTTGGTTATTGAGCGGTCGGAGTACGATTTGAGGACTGTAGGGACTCACACTTGAACGTGAAATATAATTCACATACACATGTTTTGCTCATTGGACACGTGTTTGTTCATTTCACGATTTACAACATTTGACGTAGTCAAAATTATTAAAATGTTGGCACGCGATCTCATATGATGAGACAGACGATGGTGCCCTCGGTGACGATCTTTAAGTTATGGACTAATCAACAAGTAAAAGATTATCATTTTCAAAAAATCACGTGCTTATAAAGAATGGCATTTTACAATAAAAATATCTCGAAATGAAGTTATATCTTGAAAAACAGTTTCAGCGCCATATTTTATTATTCTTTGACGGCACACGTAGATAGCTCGAAATATTTTGAAGTATTGTGCCGAATTAATTGTGTTACTTATTTAAAATGTAAATATTATTGGAAGTTCGAGAGTTGATCCCCAAAATGTTTTTAAAATAATATTGTTATGCGTTTTGGAGATACATGCTTTGTTAAATAATTTCTAAAGATAAAGATATTTCACATTATTTACTATTGGGATTTTTGATCCCAAACAAACCATAGGGGCAATGAAGGATAAATGAGTTGGTTTAATTATACTTTATAGGTTCGATCAATGATCGAAGATTTATTATATTGTCCGATCTCCAACAATTAGACAGTTCAATTATAAAGACAGGTCAAAGCACTTTATTGTCAACTTTTTAAGTAATGAGCCTCGACCCAATTACTTAATATATCGATTCTAAGTAGACCCACTTAAATTAGGACAATTGTTTTGTCCTTGAGTGTGCAATTTATATATGGGCTGATTTTCCCATATACATACACACGCATATACATATTGAATAACCCACTCTCTCCTATTAAAAAGAAACGGCAGCCTCCTTCTCTGCTTTGTCGAAAATCCATGCCCCTTCTCTTCTTCTTTGTGCACTTTCGTTTTTTTTTTTTCCATTTGTGTGGAATGTTGTGGATTGTTTAGGAGTGTGCGTTAACCATTATTTATGGTGTTAATATTGTTTGCGATTGGCTAAAATCTGTGCCTCCTTTCCTCACTATTGCCGTGCCTTTTAGTGAAGCTTTTGGAAAAAAATTTTGCTTCTACTTATTGTCCAATTAATTTTGTTTCTAGTTATATAATCTTGTTTAACTTTGTGTTCTTGTGAGATTATTTCCTACATTTATGTCATTAGTTAATAAATTAATAGAAAATAGTCACGAAATTTGGGTCGTGACAACTGACAAGTGTAAGTATCAGAGCAAATATTTTAAGGTTTTGTGGATTGAATACCGCACATATTTATCATGTCGTCTAAAGTACCGCCAACAAAGTAAGTTTAGTTCATTTAGGCGAATTCCAAGGTAGCACCATTTTGGCGTGAAGCCAAAATGGCGCTGGAATCCTCCTCCAATGTAGCGCCAAATTTGGCGCAGCACTTTTCATTTAGCGTAAAAATCTGAAATTTTTTTATTCCATGTTTGTCCTTCATTTTACACTTGTCAAATTTATTTTTCCTTATATATCCTTTTTCATACTCTTTTATTATTTTATTTATATTTCTTTTTATTTCATTATTATTTTATTAATATAAAAATTTGTAATCAATTAATAAAAAATAATTAATATATACGTTAAATGTTGTATTTTGTTAATTGTGATTTTAATTGTAATGCATTTTTAAATTTGTTGTGATAAATGCAATATTTTATGTGATTAAATTAAAATTTCAATTTATAATTTTTAGTAATAAGATATTATTTAATTTTTATTTATAAATTTGAGTAGTGATAGAATATTTAATTAAATAATTTTTAAAATCAATAAATTGTTGAAAATTAAAAAATAAGGAAACAAATCAAGTACTATTCATTTAGTGCAATTTTTAAAGATTGTATTTGGAGATAAGTAAACAAAATAGTGTGAAAATTGCACTATTTTGATGTAAAAATTGCACCATTTTAAAGATCATGGTTGAAGTTGCTCTTATATGTGGTTAAATTTTCCGACTTTCTAAGCATATTAAATTAACAACTTGATGCACCACCACCTGCAAGTTGTTAATTGCATTATATTTTTGTAAATGTTGATGTATAATGGAATAGTAATTCAACTTATGAAATTTTAGAATCTATGAAATAAAATATGGTACAATTGTTAAAAATGAATAAAATAATATATACGATATCTTGGGACGATGTTCCTTACTAGTGCAAGCTCCCAAGCGAAAGAATAAATGTCATTCGTAAGACATTTCAAATGAATGAGGGTTAGTAATGTCCATAATAAGTGATGGAAAAACGACTAAGACATTTTATTCTTTATTGTCGCAACTAAATGTTCATTCTTAAGACATTTCAAAAGAATGAGACTTAGCAATGTCCATAACAAGTGATGGAAAAACGTCTAAGACACTGTATCATCTTATCCTTCCTTTTAATGTCGCGACTAATTAAATGTTTCATTATCTAGAGTTGACCTTGCATTAAAAATCATGGAGGTGGAGTGGGGGGTATTTTTATTTATTTTGCTGGTACAGTATACGGACATCAAATTGAGACCTGGTGGGGTCATGAAAGTGTGACTAATTAATGCAAATTGGCTAATTTATAAATGCAGACTATGGCCTATGGGTACGAATTATAGCAACACCTGCCCACTTGCAAATTTTATCTTATATCTCCTCTTTCTTCTTAGGTAGTAAATATCACTTGAGTTCACTTAATTTATTGCTTTGTAACATTCATCACTAAACTTTTATTTGTTTTAATTTGATAGCTAAATTTATATTTTCCTTTCAATTCCACTCTATCTATAATCCTTACCAAAAAATTGTAATTTAATCAACAGAATTTGTGATCCAACTTATATTTTTTGAAATATAATTATTTTTGTCGACAAATCATGATTCATTCATCTTTGGTAACAATTAAGATGAAAATGTCGAATTGAAATACAAATACAAGTTAGGTGATCAAATTGAAAAAAAAAAGTTGATTAATCAAATTAAAATAAGTTGAAGTTGGATTACCAATATAAAACAAGCATGTAATTAAAGTGACCTCAAGTAAAATTTCTCCAAGTGGACGTTGAACCGTCTCTATCACTCTAAAAAGTCTAAACAAAGAAAATAATCAATCAAACTCAAAAGTAGCCGAATTAAATATTATGTGCTTGTTTGGTAGAGATTAAAATAATTTTTTAAATTTATTTTTAATCATGTATTTTATAAGATTTACAATTTTTATCAATTTTTTAACTTTATATTTCATCAAAATTTTTAAAAAATCTCTTAAAAAATTAATTTTAAATTTTAGTTTTTCACTTGATTTTTTAGTATTAGAAGGCATTTGAGTATACATCATCATGCCTGTAAGATCAAGGTCGTTCAGAAAAAAATCATCTATTTTTCATTGGCCACAATAATAAAAAAAGTACTATTGTGATTCGATAAGAATATTTTGGCATGGTGAGACGATAAGAACAAACAAGATTAAGAAAAAAATTGTTACAATATTTATCAATTTTCTATAAACTTCAATCAAATTCAACATAAATATTATGTGCTTGCGTCTAGATTGGCTTCGATCCTTGAGTGCTTGGTGGATCAAACACAATCCGCTTTCGTTGAGGGACGTAGTATGACGGAAAACATCCACTTTGCCCAAGAACTCCTAAGGCATTACAACAGAAACCGGATCTCACCGAGATGCTTGCTTAAGATCGATTTGAAAAAAGCATATGATTCAATCAATTGGGATTCATCTTATCGACGATGCTTGGGTTGGGATTCCCTTAGACTTTCATCAATTGGGTCATGGAGTGCGTGTCTACTACTTCATACTCCATTTCTATTAATGGTATCATGTTTGGTTTTTTCAAGGGGAAAAAAGGGCTTAGACAAGGAGACCTTTATCACCCTTTCTCTTTGTGATATGCATGGAGTGATGGAGTTCCTCTCACAATTACTGAGACTTAAGACGGAAAATAGTGCTTTCAATCACCATCCTAAGTGGGGACAGTTGAAGATCACCCACCTTGCCTTCACGGATGATCTCTTGCTCGCGCCAGAGAAGACCCAATTTCTGTCCAGATTCTTATGGATTGTTTGTTCAATTTTGAGGACAGATCAGGGCTGAGGGCAAATGCACTGAAATCATCCCTACCTTATACACATCTGGATTGTTATTGTTCTTTGGTTTGAACAGTAGGACAAGTGAAATATGTAGGATATCATTTATTTGTGTTATGAATCGTGTTGTGGAAGTGAGTAAATGACATATTTTGGATGGCTTTGGACGGCAATGACGTTTTGCGCAAGAAATGATATAGTTGAGGGTGAAAATGCCAAAATTTAAAAGTATGGATGATTTGCACAATAACTTAAAAAAGTATGAACGTTTTGTGCTAATTATTCTATTTGTAATCTTCTAATTTCCAAGAAGATCCTGTCTCGATCTAGTATAGTATCAAGGTGGCGCCTAATTGGAACCAATTAACCAGGGTTCAACTTGCTGATCAAATTTAAAACTAAGTAAATTTATTATTTGAAGGTAACATTTATTATGTTCAAAATATTTGTAAAAAATGAAAATATCTAGTCAGTACACTGTTTAGAAAAAAAAAAAAAAAAAAAGTTGCTACAAAAAAAAAGTATCCAGATTTGATTAAGCAAGGCCCAAAAATTCTGCAAATCATGGGGCGTCGTTTACTTAACCAAATATAATTTTCAAATGCCTTTTTATTATTAGAAAAATAGTAAAAATTGATGCTTCTTCAATCCTTCCTTTGAACTTCATTGAAGGTTCAATAGAGCCTCCATTTTCCAAATTTTTTTCCTCACTCCTTCAATCCTTCCAAATTTTCCAAAAATTGATGCTTCTTCAATCCTTCCTTTGTTTTGGTGGGTTGTTTGGATTTTCTTTTCCACATTTGTCTTTTGGGATATCTTTTACCACCAAGACTTTGAATTTTCATAATTCAAAGTGACTGCTCTCTATATAAATGTGTGTATTCCAATGGTCCCAGTATGCATTTAGTTTGTGTTAAGAGTTGTTGGTCATATTCAATATCTCTAAACTTAATTTTCCTCCACGCGTAGTCATTCTATACACTTACTGTTCGATTCAAACACAATATTCCTGCATATAGAATTCTTAGGGGTGCGTTGATCAGTACGCAAGAGAGGTCATACTACTTTCTATTAGAAGTCGAGTATACGTAGCTGTCACATAGAAGGTGAATTTCCTTCTTTACTCAGCAGGATAATACCCTCAACAGTTGGGTTTTGGGTTTTCTCCGTGTCTCAGTTTCATTGTTTGTTTTCCTTTTTCTGATAAGTACAATTCCCTCTTTTCTTACTGTCACTATTGAAGCAATCCAAATGTGTTATGAATTTTGTTTTGCAGGATTTTGTTCATCTGGAATCAAGAACTTGAAATTCCTGCTGGTGATAACAAATGGGGCACTCTCTTTCATTACTCTCATCAGCATGGAATGAAATTTTAGGCTATCTGTTTTTTGATTTGACAGACACTGTAGAAACATATATTGCCAGATCAATAAGTTTTGGAAGCAAAGACGGAGAAGTAATCTTGATGAAAACACTCAGCTTCAAGAGAAAAGATTTGGATAAACCCCCAAAATCTGAAAAAGAAATGCTAAAAACACATGTTCCTTTGAAAGATTTGGTTGTAGACAAGGAGAATGAAACCTCATATTATTCAAACGTTCAGAAGTCGAAAGCCGAGGTTTCGTTGCCTGTTCAAGAACCCTTTGTGTTTTCTTCTCCGAGACCTGTTGACGAGCTGAATTCTGCTGCGACGAGGCTTCAGAAAGTTTACAAGAGTTACCGGACTAGAAGGAACCTTGCAGATTGTGCAGTTGTTGTTGAAGAGCTCTGGTTAGTACCGTTATAACTTGTTAACGTTGTTACAAAGATTATCTAACCTTTTAAGTGAATTTATCAATTCATTCTATGTTGTAGGTGGAAAACCTTGGACTCTGCAGCTCTGAAACAGAGCTCGATATCGTTTTTCAACAAGATTGAACACGAAACTGCTCATTCCCGGTGGGCTCGTGCAAGGACAAGAGCTGCTAAAGTATGCTGTGGACATAATTTGATGTGCAAATGCGAAATCCCGTTATAAGGAGAAATTATAGGCTCAGAATTAACCCAAGTGTGTTTGTTTTCTCATAGGTTGGCAAGGGTTTATCCAAGGATGAGAAAGCTCAGAAACTAGCTCTGCAACATTGGCTTGAAGCTGTAAGCCTTACACTTACCATAAATTTGTTTCATACTATATTAATATTGTAACTGTCAAGGAAACTTCCACACAAGACCTATTGGGTCGGGTGGCCGGGCTAGGACCCCTCGTTGCATAACCATAATGATCGTCTGACAGTTACTCATATTTTTTCCCACAGATTGATCCTCGCCATCGCTATGGACACAACTTACACTTCTACTACGACCTATGGTCCGAGAGCAAAAGTTACCAACCGTTCTTCTATTGGTAAGACCTTTTCTTATACAAACATCACATCCACATGAAACTGCTCCCTATTTGGACCTTATGTTTTCTGCCTTATCACCTTGAAGGTTGGATGTTGGTGATGGTAAGGAAGTAAATCTTGAAAGTTGCCTCAGAGTCAATCTGCAACGTCAATGCATTGAATATCTTGGACTAGTAAGCTTTGTCTCACTAATTCTTTCCTAGAAATGTCTATCTTAACCATGATTATTATGTATTTCGCTTATTTTTGTTGAACTGTGTATAGTCTAATCACACTATATACTCATTTTCTCGATTGTGGATAAGTGTGTCTTGATTCCGAGACATATTATGCATTAGCATTCTATACATATATTTAGGAAGTCCTTTCAGTGAGAGGCGTGAAATCGCCAAAGTAATCTTTTATTCACCTTCAATGACGAGTTGATGTAACTCTTAGATTGAGGCTGAATCACTATATATCTGTGTGTCGACTTGTAACTGAAATTAGGACTTAATCCCAAACGACTATCCCCTTTCGATTAAATTTCTGAAAATGTTATTTTCCAACCACAGAAAGAGAGGGAAGCATATGAAGTGATTGTAGATGAAGGGAAATTAATTTACAAAGAAAGTGGGATTGTGTTGAATACGGATGAAGGCTCAAAATGGATATTTGTCCTTAGCACATCAAGAAGTCTATATGTAGGACAGAAGAGAAAAGGTGTTTTTCAGCACTCCAGTTTTCTTTCTGGTGCAGCTACAACAGCTGCTGGTAGATTAGTTGCTCATCATGGTATTCTTGAGGTACAACTTATGCACATTAATTGACGCAAAATTTTTACAATTCTTCGTCTCTTTTTCGTTTATGCTTATGCGTTCTCTTTTTCTTCAGGCGATATGGCCATACAGTGGTCACTATCTTCCGACCGAAGATAATTTCAAGGAGTTCCTCATTTTTCTTGAGGAGAATCATGTAGATTTAACAAATGTAAAGGTATTCTACTAACCCTTTTGGTAATGAAATTTTTAAATCAGTTTATATATTAATGCATCAGAATTATGTCAAAATCTCATGTTTTAGCTAAGCTTTTGAAAAACATACATTTTTTAAAAGAGCCATTTTTTAAAAAAAAATTTACTTATTTGGAACTTTAAAGCTTAGCCAAACATACTTAAGTTATATTTTGACAGTTTATTGACCAAAGATCATTGACACGCATCAAAACAAATCATAATAACGCACGATGTAGAGTGGTTGCGCAAGAAAGGGAATTGTTTTCAATTTATGTGTTCTTTATAAGAACAAGGTTTGCATAGCTATAGTTCATACTGCAAATAAGAACATACGTCTTCGTTGTAACTAAGGCACATATTTAATCAAAACATCCACATCAAACGTAAGTATGTACATTAGCCATGTATGTTGTTGAACCACACTCTATCGTGTCGTGTATAGTTTGTTTCAACTCTATGCAACAACAATATTTGATGATTTTCCACTTAACTTGCAGAGGTGTGCAATAGATGATGACATATCCTCATTTAAGGCAGATGCTATCAAAGTTGAGGGACACATCAATAATACACTCAAGGCACCTCATGAAGGCAGTACATCAATCAACACAGCTAATATGGAAGCACCCAAACTTGACTTGCCCAAGGGTTTATCTTGCAAGTGGACTAGTGGAGTAGGCCCCCGTATCGGATGTGTTCGAGACTATCCAATGGAGCTTCAGTCTGAGGCTCTAGAAAGAGTAAATTTATCGCCTACAATAACGCCAGGTCACCCAAAGAGTCATATGCCGGTCCCCTCTCCACGACCAAGCCCGAAAATACGAATGTCACCTCGGCTTTCATATATGGGACTTCCTAGCCCAAGGGTGTCTCTCCATTCCTAGTCAAGTTTTAGCTTCTAATCAAGTGGCGTAAAACTCTGCCCACCTAGTGTTGGGTATCCGAAGTTAACCTCACAATAATTAGTTTATCAACCTCCCGTGTATGGGATTTAATTATTTTGTGTATTAATAAGAATATAATAATTTTTTTAGAATAAAAACACGAAGGTGTTTTAGAAATTATTCTTGTACCGTACTTTACAAATAATTCCATTTGTGTAGTTCTTGACTCCTCTTGATTTCACCTTTAAGAACTCAAAAATATTGTAAAGATTATTTTGTGTGTGGTCACAAAAATAAAATCCACTTAACTGGACGGTAAGAAGTGTGGTTCTCAAACCATAAAATTGTCTTGGGCTGAAACACGATTTAAGGAGTTAAATGGGCTTTGCCACGTGAACCTCTATGATTGGCTAAGTTGGTGGTGGATTGATTGTGCTTCCTCATTACGGACCATTGGATTTCATCCAATGGCTGAGACAAATCAATTGTTCAAAACGAATAAGATTTAGGTTTTCAATTAGATGAGTGGTTTTCTCTTTTATCAGCTAAGTTTCTCAGTCTTCATCTCACTCTCTCTTTCTTCTCCAGAATGCTTTATTTCACTTTCTGCCTCACTTTCTTCTTTCTTTCTTTTGGTGATTTTGGATTAAAGGAGTGTTAGGTGATAAGTGCATTTTGTGCACTTATTAGGGCATTTAAACTAAACTCTTATTCTGTCATTTTATTAAATTTTTACTTAATTTAGTATATTATTGCTTCTATTTCAGTTTTGGATTCGTCTATGAGCAATTGGAGAAGATTGGACGAAAAGAACAACAATTTGACAAATATTTAGAGAATATGTGAACTCAAATCCACTCAATTAGAACTTGAATGACTAAATTGAAAGATATTTTAGAAGTGTGAGGATCAAATTGCATTCACTTGAAGCTTGAAGGACCAAATTGGAGGTTATAAAAAGTTTTGAGGACTAAAATGATCAAAATCTAAAGTTGAAGGACAAAAGCTACAAAAATCAAAAGATTAAGCTGGGCAAGCGCCCCGCGCTGTCCAACGCAAACAGAGAGTCCAACGCAAACAGAGAAGAAAAGTTCTTGCCTGGGCGATCGCCCGGGAAAGCATTGGGCGATTGCCCAGGCTATTTCTGGCGGCGGAGATTTTTTTTCCTTTTTCAATTCGACTCCAATTAGGAAACGTTTTGGCCCATGATTTTTAGATCTTTTGGGCATATTTTGCCTCACCATTATGGTACTATATATAGGAATTATTAACTCATAATAGGTGTGGAATTTTGGGGGAGCCGAATTTAGTGAGAAAGACAAGAGATTATTGCAAGAAACGAAGATCAAGATCGTCTCTTTCAAGTTTTTCGTATCCGGGTGATGATTTTCGTCGCTCTTTCAAGTTTTTCATGAATATTTAATTCTTGAATCTAGTTTTTGATATTTAAGCACGCTTTTAATTACGAATAATTGATATTGACTTTCTCTTCATCTACAATTATGTACGTAATAGTTGTATGATTCTTGTGGCTTGTTTTACCTTCGAGAGATGGAAAATAGGTTATACATAGTGTTGACCTCCAAAAATGGCTGCCAACAGGATCCCCACGCTACCTCTGCCTACGTGGATTTTCCTCCCTATCAAGACTGCCACGTGGTTTGTTCAACCCCGTAGATATGCCTTGGTCCGAACAGGGGAAGAATAAAAGGTCGAGGACCCTTTGAGACAAAGGTGACAGCCTGAGGGCCTCGGACTAACAGATTCCCAGGTGGATAAGATACTTGAGAATAGTTAGAATAAAGGACTTGTTAGATGTATACTTAGAGTAATATTTTCAACATCCCTCTATTGTGGAAATGAGCTTAGTATTTATAGGCAAATTCTACAAGAATGATCCCCTTTGATGTGCGACACGTGGTTCCATCTGAAGGGTTCTTGAGTCACATCTTTGGTGTCACGTCATTAGCATTAAATGGGAAAGTCACTATCAGCCGTAAACTAAGGGGCTATGATCATGACCAAACAGATTGGCGAATCCGTCCATAACTCTTTTCAAGGTTGAGTTGCGGGAGGCTTCTGGACACGTAACTGGGTCGGCTAATGAGGTTGTTCCGACCCATGGGCTTCGGTACAATGCCTCACCGCCTCGGATAAGGGTTAGGTGAGCGATTTGTTTAGATTATGTCTCACGTGGCGCGGGATGGGACTATATTCCCCACGGGTGCCGAGTAAGACCAAAGACATAACAATAGTCCCCAAGTTCGAATCCGCCATTCATGTGGGATCTTGGACTTGGATGTATGTTGGTCTCGTTTTTAAGGTTTTTGAGGTGGTGGGGGGTAGTCCCACGCGCCCGGAATGCTCATTAATGTGGATGGTGAGCCTTGTAATCCTTGGCGGACAGAGAGAGGCTAGGAGAAAAGCAGGGTCCCATGATGGGAGAGGCAAGAAGGATAGCCGAGTCCCATGAAGGGAGAGGCTCGAAGATTTGCCGAGTCCCAGGATGGGAGAGGCTCGAAGATGGGAGAGGCTTAGAAGAATAGCCGAGTCCCAGGATGGGAGAGGCTGGAAGGATAGCCGAGTCCCATGATGGGAGGGGCTTAGGAGATTAGCCGAGTCCCATGATGGGAGAGGCTTAGAAGAATAGCCGAGTCCCAGGATGGGAGAGGCTGGAAGGATAGCCGAGTCCCATGATGGGAGGGGCTTAGGAGATTTGCCGAGTCCCAGGATGGGAGAGGCTCGAAGATTTGCCGAGTCCCATGATGGGAGAGGCTTAGAAGAATAGCCGAGTCCCATGGATGGGAGAGGCTGGAAGGATAGCCGAGTCCCATGATGGGAGGGCTTAGAAGAATAGCCGAGTCCCATGAAGGGAGAGGCTCGAAGAATAGCCGAGTCCCATGATGGGAGTGGCTGGAAGAATAGCCGAGTCCCAGGATGGGAGATGCTGGAAGGATAGCCGAGTCCCATGATGGGAGTGGCTGGAAGAATAGCCGAGTCCCATGATGGGAGGGGCTTAGAAGAATAGCCGAGTCCCATGATGGGAGAGGCAATGAGGAGATGGAGGAGAGAAAAAGACGAAGCTGCCTGGGAGGGCAGTGGTGGCGTGTCCGCTGGGAAATTGTCGATTGGAATTCCCGCTGTACGTCTCTGCGGTTGTGACGAAAAGACAGCTGCACGTAATGATAGTTTTAGCAATTAATTCTTGGGGCTTTGAGTTTGCCAATGAAGTGACGTATCACGCGCTCGTGACTTTCACGCCGGCATCATGGCCCTTGCTTCATTTGACCGTTGGAATCGCTAGGGTTTGAAGGGCGTGGATGCTTTAAGATGACTGGACGGTGCGGATGGATCTTGATGAGATCCTGCGGCGGACATTCATCCCTTATTATGTATATATATGGGTGTTGTTTGCAAACCCAGTTTCTTGCGTGATACTTTGAGAGATATCTGCTGAAATTTTTTTTCAGAACCTTCTTCCTTCAGGCGATATATATATCCCGGCGATTATTTCTCCGGCGTCATTCCCGTCAAAGGCTTAGTGTTAGGTAAATATCTATCCTAAATCCTCCCTTTTTCTTTTGTTTTATCCTTTTGTTGTGTCTAGTGATGTCTGGGGACCCTGTTGAGAGAGGCGATCTTGGACGGTGTGAGGCCGAAGTCTCGCCCTCCGTATCTTCCTCAATGGCCGGTGTGATGCCTATTAGGGGAGTGGACGTTACCACGGGCGAGGTCCTGGCTATCGCTTCGACTTCAATGCCGACCCATAGTGGGAATCCCCTTGAAGTTACTCCGATCCGATGGGCAGCAATAGATGTTCCCTCAATAATGCTGGAGTCGGACTTAGTTACTATGAGGGGGGCATATGGGATTCCTGGTGATATCGAGTTGCTTTTACCCGGGCCGAACGAAAGAGCTTGCTTTCCGAGGAGGGACTGCACCGCCTTGCATCTTCACGCATTTGTTGCTGGTCTCAGGCTCCCCTTGCACCCATTCTTCCGGAGAATCTTGAGGGCGTACGGTTTGGCTCCTACTCAAGTATCCCCAAATGGGTGGAGTCAAATGGTGGGGGGTCTGTATTTGTGGTTTCGGCACTCATTCGGTTTAGAGATGCCCTTACACGTTTTCCAGACAGTGTACCAGCCTAAGAAGCTGCCAAAGAAGAAAGGGAAGGGAGAGGAGCTTGGGTGGTACTATTTCTGTCCGTGGGGGACCCACAAACCACTCGTCACTGAGTGCCCTTCTTCCATTAAGCAGTGGAAGGAGTCTTGGTTCCAGGTAAAGGGAATTGGCGAGAGGTGGATGACGATGTGGAGCCCGACACAGAATGTTCCCGGTGTTTACTAATAGCCAAATGAGTAGGATCGGGGGGGGAATGCATGTGTTGATATGTTTTTCTAAGTCTTCTCGCCTTGTTCATGTTTATTTTTATCTTTTGTTTTGCGACGCTCTTCCCCATGTGAATTGAGTCCCGAGCGCTGATTGGGTGCTTCGCTCCATATATCAAACCAACCCAAAGAAACAGAGGCACGACTTTCTCTTGAATAGGCATCGCTTCCTGGTTGAGCTTGGATTGATGGCTTCCCGGGCTGATTTTGAACAAGGCAAAAGGCCGAGGCCGTCTCTGGCGAAACTCGCCAGCAGTAGGCCGAGGCATTTGGCGCCGGGTTCCTCAGAGGACGTCCGGCAGAAAAAAGCAATTGAAGAGGTAAGCCGGGATGCAGCCCGAGGGGAGGCCGAGAAAATCGTTGAGGCCGGGGCCGTCGAGACGGAGGTGGAGGTGCCTCTAATTAAAAAGAGAAAAATATCCGCCCGGGAGCGTTCAACAGCCAAGACAGGAAACACTGGTCCTTCTGCCGATCCGAGGAAGACGGCGATAGAAATTGAGGATGATGTCTTATGCAATCCGCCCCCCACCCAGAGGACGTTGACGGTTACACCATCCGGGGAGGTGGTGTTGGACGCTTCCTCCGAAGCCTCAGTCAGGGGAGGTCTCCTACGATTCGAAGAAAAAACTTCGCGATCTCCTTGGAGCTTCGGGTGGGCGTCTTTCTGCTGACGCCGTTAAGGGTCTCCCCCTCTACCCCGCCTTGGGGGCTCAGGCCTTCAAGAAGTACTTCACACCCCAGTGGGGGGATTTTGCCTCGAATGGAGAGGTGGAGGACATGATGGAGGCCAGCCCTTGCCGCTGGGCGTGAGGCGGGCAGGGTGCGATGCGAGGCTTTGGGCCGGTTCGGAAAGAATCGGAGGAGTACAAGAAATGGAAGGCCGAAGCTTCCAAGTCTGATGAACACAAAGAGGCGATGGATGGCCTTCAGGCGGCCCTGGAGAGCATGCGTTCGGCCTATGAGTGGCTTCAAATTGATTTGAAGGAGTCTGACTCCAATGTTTTGCTCCTGACGAAGAAGTTGGATAATGCCAATGCTGCTCAGTCAGTGGCCGTCGAAGCGCTGGGAGCGTCGAATGAGGAGAGGCGGAAGTTAAAGGCCGAGAATACCTCCCTCCTAGCTGAGATGTCATCTATGCGCGAAGAAAACGAGGCGCTAAAATCTGAGGTGGAGCGTCTGAAGAACGAGTCTGTGGCCTCCGAGGCAGAGAAAAAGAAATTATCGGCTAAGTTGGGGGAAATGGGAACGAAGTTGGAGAATGCCGAGGCGGATTTCGTAGCCAACTTTCACAACACAGAGGCCTATTCCAATTTTTCAGACTATTTTGCCAGGGTGGGGCATCAGGAGGTTCTTGCAGAGCTTCGGAATGACTACCCCAGCCTCGGCCTTGAAGCTTTAGAAGCTAAGTTCCCTCCGCCTGAGATAGAGGGCGAGGAGGGTAGTTAGGTTATTTTGTATAAGCTTCTCATGTAATTCACCCGTTATGAAATGAAGTATTATGTTTTTCTTATGGGCCTCGCTTCTAATTCTTGTCTTAGAGCTATTTGAACTTGTATGACAAATACCTCGTTTTGAGTTTACTTTCTGATGTCACACATTCAGGTCATTGAACAAACAAGATAAAATATGACAAGTCGCATCATAATAGTAAAATGTAATCAAATTAACTACTCGGCCTCAGTATCGACCATTCTAACTATTGATAATACAGCGTAAGTGCTCGGCGCGTCCGTGGATGAAGTTGCAATTTTGCGTTCATGTCTTCGATGCGATATGTCCCGGGTCGTGTTTCACTAACGACTTTGTATGGCCCTTCCCATTGGGCTGAGTGTTCAAACGCTGTGTTCCTTGGAGGATAGGAACACTCTCCTTAGAACGAGGTCTCCTACGCGAAAGGTCCTCTTCTTTACCTTTTGTTTGAAGTATCTCGACATCTTTCTTTGATAGGGCGCCAATCTTACCCGGGAGTCGCCTCTCCTTTCACTTAGCGTATCTAGACTGCTTCTCATCGGATCGTTGTTAACCCGATCATTGAATAACAATCGACGGGGCGAGGGAACGCCAACTTCCACCTGGGCTTACCGCCTCGGCGCCGTATGCCATGGAGAAAGGGGTCTCCCCGGTTGGAGTTTTCATGGTGGTTCGGATGGCCCATAGGACTTGAGGAAGTTCATCGACCAGCCCCTTTTGATCCTTCAAGTTTTCGCTTAAGTGTGTATTTGATGATTTTGTTGACCGCCTCTACCTGACCATTGGCCTGTGGATGGTGAGGGCTAGAGAAGTGCTTGGCGATTCCAAGCTCTTCGCATAGGTTCCTGACCTTCTTGTTGTCAAATTGTTTTCCATTATCTGACACCAGAGAATGTGGAATTCCGAACCTGCATATGATATTCTTCCATATGAATTTGGAGGTGTTAGCCTCGGTGATTTTGCCATTGGCTCGCTTCTACCCATTTCGTGAAGTAGTCGATGGCGACTAAGGCGTGGCGTGCATTACCTCTACCCCCAAGCATAGGTCCTATGAAATCTATCCCCACTTGGAGAAGGGCCGGGGCTGATCTTGTGGTAAGTTTTTGGTGGGGCGACGAGGAATGGTGGCGGTTACCGACACTTGTCACATTTCCTTGCATGATTCAAGGAATCTTTCTTTAGCGAAGGCCGTATATCCTGTTTGAGGACTTTTTGCGCTGAGCTAGGCCTCCGGTGTGGTTACCGCAAACTCCTCGTGAATTTCCGTGAGGATGTAATCCGCTTCGGTCATCCCAACACATCCTCAAGAGCGGTGAGGGAGTAGCCTCGTTTGTGACAAAGACGTCGTCTCGATAAGACGGTGAGCCGCTCTCCTCCTCGGCCTCCTTGCCTCTTCTCACAATGGGGAGCGTTTGGTCTTTCGGGGAAGGCGAGGATGGGATCCATCCATGTGGTGGTCTCTTCGACCATTATTTCCACCACCGCCTCTATGGAGGGTCGGTGAGGTGTTCAATGAGAACCGCTTTAAGAAGCTCTCGAGTCCTTGCTACTTGCGAGTTTTGAGAGAGCGTCTGCTCATAAGGCGTTATCGACTTGCACCGAACTAGTTCGAACTTATCAAAGCTAGGGATGAGATTTCTTACCGCTTTTAGGTAGGAGGCCATATTTTTCTCCCTCAGTGGCGAAATTCCCTTTACTTTGCTTACTACTAACTAGGAGTCACTCATGCCCGAGCCTCCTCGAATCTTCATTTCTTTGGCTAGACGCATGCCGACAAGAGAGCCTCGTATTCCGCGACATTGTTCGAGGCTTTGAAGTCGAACCGGATTGGCGCAGCTCACCTGTGGCCTTCGGGGCTCGCGAGGACCACACCGGCACCCGACCCGCATCTCCCGATGAGCCATCCACGAAGAGATACCAAGTGGGTAGCTCATGGGATCTATCGGGTATCTATCACGGTGTGCTAGCAAATTCGCTACGAAATGCGCTAAGGCACCGCCCTTTGATGGATGGCCGGGTTTGAATGTGATGTCGAATCGCTCAATTCGATTGCCCATTTCAGCCTCCCCGAGGCGCCGGGTTCTGCATTACACGCCTCGCAGAGGAAAGTTGGTCGAACGTGAATGCTATGGGCCAAGAAGTATGGCCTTAATTTAAGCGATGATGAGTGATAGTGCAAGTTTTTCCATGTCCGGATAACGTGTTTCCGCCTCAGAGAGCCTTGCTTACATAGTAGACCGTGAGTTGATGTCCTTCTTCCCGACCAGACCGAGCTTCACCACGATTCGGATCCGACGACGGCGAGATAGAGCAGAAGAGTGTCTCCCCTAGTTTAGGTTTCGATAGTAGAGGAGCGCCAAGGTGTTCCTTCAGGCTTGAATGCCTCCTCGCATTCTTCCATCCATTCAACTTCCCTCCTTTCGTGATCTTAAAGAAGGAAGGCACTTATCCTCGTGGCTTCCGAACGAACCGGCCGAGGGTCGCCATTCTCCCCGAGGCATTGCACCTCCTTGGGTTTCTGGGCGATTTCATTTCTATGGTTTAGTGGCGCTGAATTTTCCAATT
The DNA here is from genome assembly GCA_023638005.1 of Forsythia suspensa. Lineage (NCBI taxonomy): Eukaryota > Viridiplantae > Streptophyta > Magnoliopsida > Lamiales > Oleaceae > Forsythia > Forsythia suspensa. The sequence goes on along the minus strand of CM042674.1, from coordinate 26,378,812 downwards.
TCTGGGCGGGGGTTGAGCCTCATTTTGTAAGCTTCGACCATGATAGCCTCTGAAAGTCTTTTCTAGATCACGTTTGTGATCTTGACTTCCCGTAACTCAAGGCGCAACAAACATATCATCCGCGAGCCTTCATTTTGTAAGCTTTGATCGCCTCAAGTCTTTTCTAGATGCCGATGTGAAATTCATATTTCCTCCTTCAAGTCCTCAGACTTTTCAAAGATTCAAATGGCCTCATTTTCTCTGTGAGGGGAACTTGTGGGTTGGGGTCGATGTTGTGGTGGCAACTTATTTGTGGCCGATCCCCACCATATCTTCTCTTGCTGCTCCACGCAAAGATATCCAAATTTTTCTAAGGAAACTTTTTAGAGCTTCTTTGACTCTCAGGAGATCCGTTATTCTCGGATCGATGTCATCGGAGGTCGCTTTCCTCCATCGTGATGTCCCGGCTCTTCTATCATTTCTCGTCTACCATTTCCACATCCAAAGAAAGTCATGTTTATCTCTTTTTATTTCAGATTATTAGTATGCTAGGCAAGAATTAAATAGTGCTAGGATCGTGATGAAGCTTGTATCATAAATATTTAATTCTTGAATCTATAAGCCGACCTTTTTGATATTTCCCAAGCACGTTTTAATCCCCAAATTCGGGATGAAATAATTGATATTGACTTTCTTTCTTCATCTACAATTATCCCGTGCGTATCCGATCCTTTCGCCTTTTACGGCCTCGGCATAGCTTGTATGCCCATATCTTGTGGTGTCAATCTCCCGAATCTTTTCGGTTTTACCTTCCGAGAGAGATGGAAACCGGGAGGCCTCCTATCCCATTCTTTGGGAGGTTGGTTCCATACATAGTATCAATTATCGTAGAGATCTTGAGTCCGATGGGGGATTTTGGATATACACGGCTCTTGGCCGGGTTGGCTCCCAACCCGCCTCGATTCTGTGGGGTCATATTCTCATTAGTTATCTCCTCAATGATCATATACTTTTCAGCGGCTCGCTTGGAGATTGTCTCACGCCGTGGGCGTTGGACCGGGGCCGATGCCGGCTTTTGAGATGAGAAGTAATTTATGAATGTCTTTTTCTTCCTGCGACTAGCTTGTTATACCATCGCTTTGCTCCTCCTGGACAACGCCGTGAAAGGCCCATTTCAAGTAGGGAGTGGCTCCTCAAGACTCATCTCCGCTTTGTAGGTGTTCACGTGATCCATCTCCCCGCCTGTGTAGGGGCAATCTTGGGCACGCAAAACTCGTGGGGATGGACGCACTCGATTCCGGCCGAGAAAGGGAGGTTCTCGCCGTCGTCCACCTCGAATGATCTTGTGGGCCTCGGATATTCTCTCGCCCGAATGTTTGCTTTTGGAGGAAATGGGGAGGTGCTGGGCTTGTTGCTCGCCTCATAGTTCCGGAGGTCAGTGTTGTGGTTGCATGGTTGGGTGGGTTCGTCAGCTTGGTTGGTGATTGATTCTCCCCAGCCTCGCTTCCTCGCCTCCTTTCCCGCCTATTTCTAGGGGACTTTTGGGCGCCCTCCTTGGTGGGTTCTCTTGTGGCCATCTCCTACTCCTTGTTTCGTGATATTTAAGTATTCAAAATTCTAATGCATTCTTGTATACTCGCATCCGAATCATCCGGGGGTTCTTGAGAGATATATAGTCACTATCACCGTCACATATAGGGATACGTTTAATTCTACAATGCCTCACCGCCTCCGAGAGATTGTTAAAACAAATTAGAATATTGATCTTCATAATGAAATCATGTTATCAAATTCAAGAGATTGTTAAACAAATTAAGAATATTGATCTTCATAATGAAATCATGTTATCAAATTCAACGGTTCGGGTTAAAAGAAGTTGGTATAAGTGGATTCGAGATCCTAGTACACTTTTCTTTTCTTTTTTTTTCCAATTTTAAAGTAATTCTTCTTTAATTTAATCTCTTGTTTGCTTGAATTATAATTAGTTAATTGTTCTTAGTTTATAGTTTAATTAGTTCTTAATCATCAATCTTCCAAAGTTCATTAGATTCGGTTAAGGTTAGTGTAATTGAAATTGAATTATCTAAATCTCTGTGGGTATGATACTTTGACTAATAAATTACTTTATTACTTATGCGATCCGTACACTTGCAGAATATTAAAGACATAAAATCAATGACAAGTTTTTGACGCCGTTGCAGGGGATTTAATTTTAGTTCTTTTCAGTTATATTAGCATTAATTCGAATTTTATTTAATAATTTATTTTATATTTTTTTAGTTTATTTCAGTGTTCAACTTGTCTCATTTCAGACTACAACAAGATGGAAGATCGGGAGATTGATGAAGACAATATGCTAGTTGGAGACTTTTTGACTCCACAGATCATCCAAAGACAATCTAGCATTGATGAAGACAACATATTTGTTGGAGATTTCTTCGCAATGCACCATGCTAATATTGTGAGATATGACGCAATTTCTGAGATTGATGAAGACATCATGTTTTTTAGAGATTTTATCGCAATGTAGCAAGCTAATGAGATTGATGAGACATTGTCACGGTGTTATCTGCAAAAATAGATTCTTTGGCACACAAAGTGGAGAGCATGTCACAATCAGTCTATGTGATGCAAACAAAGAAATCAACTTGTGAAGAGTATGGGGGCAAATCATAGTACATTAAAATACCCCATTCTATCATAGCAACTCGTGCAAACCGAATATGTTCAAGGTGGCCATTATAAGCAAAATTATCCTTTCTCTAACACATATATTCCAGGTTGGCGAAATCATCAGCAGCCAGAAAAGAGAAATTCACTAGAAGACATATTTAATAAATTCATGGAGACAGCTGAACGGTGCATAGGATCTAATAATCAATACATGAACAAGACGGATATCTCTTTTCAAAATCAAGGCACTTCCATAAAGAATCTCGAGACACAAATGGATCATATAGCAGTTGCTCTATCAGATAGAGTACCAGATACGTTGCCAAGTAATACAGAGGTGAACATCAAGGAAAGTGTTATAGCTGTTACTACCAGAAGTGTGGTGCAATTACCAGAAATCCATGTAAAGAGGCCAGTTGAAAATAAAGAAAATGTGTCGCCTACTGATGAGGAGCACATGGAACAGACTGAGCAGATATCAGTTATTAAAGAGAGTACAAGTATACCACAGGTTAAGGCAACCGTTCCTATCAAATTATCTGAGCTTCCGATCTCATTTCCTAAGAGATTACAAAAGTACGAGTTAGACAAGCAATTCTCTAACTCTTCTTTTTCTTCTAAAATTGATTTTATGATCAAGGTCGATAAAGAAGTTGAAATTTTTGTGGTTGTGTTCGAGCAATGTGCTACACTAAAATCCCATTTTTATGATGAGTTCAAATTCAAAGTTGTGAGGATAAACGAAAAAATGGTGCAAAGTCAATAAATGCAAGTAAAGTAGGTCCTCCAAAGTACTATTCAATGTGCCATAAAGCAACCAGATAATAAGTCAAGCTATTGACTATAAATAAGCACTTAATGAGAGACAAACTATTTTCTAACCCTTTTATTTACTTGCTTTACGTGTAGTAGTTTTAGTTAGTTTAAATAATTCATTAGTTTTTATTTTATTTATTAATTATTTAGTGCACTTATTAAGCCTCCCATATCAATTGCAGGATGTCCCACTTTGTGAACCGCTTGGATAATATATATGACATAATCTTTTGACCAATAGTCGCAGTACTACATCTGAGTCCACTTCAACCAGACCTTCAGCCAGCCAGATCCATCTTCGGGGAGTAACTGATTTTTTCCATCATTTATCTGCTTTATTTTGTTATTACATTGGGGACAATGTAATGTTTTAGTTTGGAGGTGAGTTAAGTATCAGGATATTTAATTATTTTGAATTTACTTATTTTTTGGGTCTAAGTAACTACAAAAATTATTTTTTATTTAGTAAAAAAAAAAATAGTTATTGTTGAATATCTTGCCGCCAATGATGATATTTGTTTGAATTTAAATACGTTTTTAGTTAGAATATTTTACAACACTTTAATTCATATTTTTACCTAAATACTTATCCATGTTAGACTATATTTGAAGCACGTAGCCACTATTGACTTATCACTGATATAGAAATATGATTTGAGTGTTTGTGTTGATATTATTGACCTAGGATTATTGTGAAAAATTATATTCCTAAATTCTTAGACTAATAACCAAACTATTTGAGAACAGTTTGGGGGGTTAAAGTTAGTACATGTTTTTGTAGAATTTTGATGGTTTGGGTTTTCTGGCTTTCATCTTTGGTTGAATATGTTGTAGTTAAGGAATCCAAATCGAGCACTACTCACTGCTGAAAAAAAATAAAATAAAATAAAAAATAAAATATCTTACTCGAACAATTAAGCATGTTAGGGTATTTTGAAACTGGTGCCCTAAAGTCATCTGACTTGAGAGTCATCGCCCAAAAGCTCGTTACATGAGTAAAAAAAAAATTATATCTTCACTTCTCTTATAACCTGTGGGACTCGAGCAATTAAGTCTGTTAGGGTATTTTAAAACCTGGTGCCCTATAGTCATCTGACTTAGAAGTCATCGGCCCAAAGCTCGCTACAAAGGTCACATAGAAAGCTAGTGAGAGAGAAGTATTGCATAGGATGTAAGATCGTTTATATTGGTTAAATAAAATAAAAAGAGTTAAAGTGCTCGGTAATGATTGCTAGGCTAGAACCTAAGAGTCTGAAGATGAGAATTTAGAAATCGTTCACCATCCTAGTTCTAAGAATACAATGTTCTAATTTTTACCACTTTATTTGAAAAAGTATTGTATTGATCAATAAGAACCAAATTTGCTAGAACACATCGGGATTGGAGATAAAAGCATTAGAAGTATGTGATTTACGAGAGGTGTAATGAATAAATGACTACAAAAGGTTCGAGATTGTAAAAATATCAACAACACAATATTGGTCGTAGTCTAATATAGGTATAAGTTCAATAACTGGCTATTCACACACTCACAAAAGGTCGAGCATTGGATAAGTAAAACTTTATCTTTTGTGTTGTTTAATATATTTCTAGTTGTGTTGTTTAATATATTTCTAAAAGTGTTACTTTGTTTTCGAACTTGAGGCACATGATAAGAAATTTAATATAGACTCAATTCATGTTAATTTTCTTAGCTTAGTTTAAATTTATAGTTTATTTTTATTTTTGTTCGAGGACGAACAAATGTTTAGTTTGGGAGTATTTGATAAGTATATTTTGTGCACTTATTCAGACATTTAAACTAAGTTTTTATTCCGTCATTTTATTGAATTTTTACTTAATTTAGTGTATTATTGCTTCTATTTCATTTTTAGATCCGTCTATGAGCAATTGGAGAAGATTGGACGAAAAGAACAACAATTTGACAAATATTTAAAGAATATGTGAACTCAAATTCACTCAATTGGAACTTGAAGGACTAAATTGAAAGATATTTCAGAAGTATGAGGATCAAATTGTATTCACTTGAAGCTTGAAGGACCAAATTGGAGGTTATGAAAAGTTTTGAGGACTAAAATGACCAAAATCTAAAGTTAAAGGACAAAAGCTGCATAAATCAAAAATTAAAAGGCGATTGCTGCCTACATCCAACGCAAACAAAGAAGAAAAGTGCTTGCCCAGGTTATTTCTCGCCGCAGAGATTTTTTTTCCCTCTTTTCAGTTCGACTCCAATTAAGAAACGTTTTGGCCCAAGATTTTTAGATCTTTTAGCATATTTTGGGGGCACCATTAGGGTACTATATATAGGAGTTATTAACTTATAATAGGTGTGGAATTTTGGGGGAGCCGAATTTGGGGAGAAAGACAAGAGCTTATTGCAAGAAACTGAGATCAAGATCGTCTCTTTCAAGTTCTTCCTATCCGGGTGATGAAATCCATATTTTCATCTCTTTTTTATTTTCGTATTATTAGTATTCTAGGCTAGAATTAAATAGTACTAGGATCGTGGTGAAGTTTGTATCATGAATCTTTTTAAATTTTCGAACCTAGTTTTTGATATTTAAGCAAGTTTTTAATTCTGAATGATTGATATTGATTTTCTCTTCATCTACAATTATGTGCGCAATAGTTGTATGATTCTTGTGGCTTGTTTTACCTTCGAGAGATGGAAAATAGGTTATACATAGTATCAATTATTGTAGAGTCCGATAGAGATATACCGCTATACTTTACGTGATCTTTAAGTATTCACAAATTCTAATACATTCTTGTATGCTCACATCCGTCATAGTGGTATAGTCAGATCACATATAGGGATATATTTAATTCTACTCGAGAGAGATTGTTAAACAAATTAGAAATATTAATCTTCATAATGAAATCATGTTATCAAATTCAACGGTTCAGGTTAAAAGAAATTGGTATAAGTGGATTCGGGATCCTAGTACACTTTTCTTTTCTTTTCTTTTTCAATTTTAAAGTAATTCTTCTTTAATTTAATCTCTTGTTTGCTTGAATTATAATTAGTTAATTGTTCTTAGTTTATAGTTTATAGTGTAATTAAAATTAAATTATCTAAATCTATGTGGGTACGATACTTGGACTAATAAATTACTTTATTACTTGTACAATCCGTACACTTGTAGAATATTAAGACATAAAATTGCTGACATTAGGCTTTACAGCCTGAGGCTTGTGTGAACAATAAATAAGTTGTGAGAGGTCTGGTATTCACCGACGATGATGAATAGTAACTCTTACCATTAATCTGATCTGGAGTAGTGTTTTGGCCTTAGATTAGGAGGTATTGTGTATTGTTCTTGTGATCCGGTGAAACTCATGCCTATCCTTTGAAGGCAGTTGTAGCGATCATTTGGTGGTTTGTATACCTGAGCCCTATTTCATATGTTGTGGTCGTCAGACATTCATGATCTATTCTGTTGATTAAAGTTTGTAAGTGATATGTTCTTGATTCTTTAATTGTAGAACATGTAATAGGTATGAATACGTTTTAAAAATTGGTATCAGAGCCACTTGTGAATATTTTAGGGCTAATAGTTAGTATACGAAGACATATCTATCCATGTAATGATAGATTTGTTAACTCGTGTTTAACCCTAAAAGGAAATTTCTAACACATCTTCGTTTAGTTGTTTCAAAGTCTCTGATTGATTATTAAATATGGTATTCTGGTGATTTTAAGTTCGAAAGACATAACATACTATTTGACAACAGTATTGTGGTAAGGTCCCTCTCTTCTGATATTACTTTGCATAGCTGGTATCAATAATTATATAGTTATGCCTAATATTGAAGTAACTATTCTTTTGTTGAAGAAACTATCAATTTTGAATGTGTTAATTTTCTTTCATCCGTGGGTAAAACTTGCTATTATCTGATTGCGTGTGTTGTTTCAGTAAAACTTTTTTTTTGTTAAGTATTAACTGATCTTAAATAAGATCAGCTAATACAGTCTAGATAAAATCACTCCTTTTACAGAATCCGGCATGGGTTTGAGGGTCGAATTATCAATATTCGATAGAAATTGTGATTACTCGATATGGAAACAAAAAATGCAAGCAATTTTGGTTTAGCAAAGAGTCTCAAAGGCTCTTGATGATCCAGAAACATATCCTGATGATTTAAAAGAAAACCCTTTGAAATTGATGATATGAATAAAATTGCATATAGTTCCATAATTTTACATTTGTCTGATAATATAGTTAAACAAATTGATGATTCAAAAATTGCAAGAGAAATATGGTCTGCATTATATACTATGTTTTTAACTAAAATTTTGCCTAACAAAATTTACTTGCTTGAAAAACTGTTTAGTTTTAAAATGGATACTATTTGAGTGATTTTAGCATAATTGTAAAAACTTCGTCTCATAATAGAAAAACTTTTGCTGATGAGGATCTTGCTGTAATCTTTATAAACTCTCTCTCTGATTCTTACAAAGATGACAAAAATGCTATTAAGTATGCTAGAGACACATTGACTCAAGCCATAATAATAGACGCTCTTAGGTCTGAGACCTTGAAGTTAAGAAAGAGTTTAGAGGAGGAATAAAGGAAGAAAGTCACTTCTTGAGAGGTACACCAGATAAGAGGGATGGAAATAACCAGAATAGGAAAGAGAAATGTAAGTCTAAGGGTAGATCCAAATCTAGGGGTAAAAGTAATAAGAAATGTTACAATTGTGGCAAATTAGGTCATTTTAAAAAGGATTGCTATGATTTCAAAAGAAAACAGAAGGAGCAACCCATAGAACACCAAAATAATGCTGCCCTTGAAAATGAAATGGATTGCCTATATGTCATGATAGTGTCTAAAGGTAACCAGAACCAATAATAGATTCTTGATTTTGGTTGTCCTTTCCATATGAGTCCAATTAGAGCCTGTTTCAAAGAACTACAAAGAAATTGAACCAAGAAAGGTATATATGGGGGATAATAACACCCAGGTGGCTGTGGGAATTGGAAAGATAGACATAAGAAAGCATGATGGTATGGTAAGAACCATACATAATGTCAGGCATGTCCCAAATCTGAAAAGAAACCTTGTAGCTTTAGGAGTTCTAGAAGATTAAGGGTATTGGTTTAAGGCTAAGGGTACCATGTTAAAGGTGGTCAAAGGATCTATAGTCATAATGAAAGGGCCAAAGAAAAATGGCATGTATTACCTTCAGGGTGAAGCCCAAGAAGGTAATATTCATTGTTCTTATTCAATTAAAGAAGATACGACAGAATTATGGCACAAAAGACTAGGGCATATGGGTAATAAAGGTTTAGAATTCCTAAGCAATCAACAATTCCTTGGTAAGGATCAGATAACTCCTATGTCATTTTGTAAAACATGTGTCATAGGTAAATCACATAGGCTAAGTTTTGGAAAAGGTGTCCATAATTCTACTACTACCTTAGCTTACATTTATGCTGATATGTGGGGGCCAGAAAAGCACCACATGCATGGAGGAAATAGATACTTCTTATCTCTTGTAGATGACCATAGCAGGAAAGCTTGGATCTTTCTTTTGAAAACAAATGATGAAGCTTTCAGAAATTTTAGGAGCTGGGTAGCTTTGGTTGAAAATCAGAAAGAGTCCAAAGTTAAAGTCCTAAGAACAGACAATGGTCTAGAATTCTGCAACCTAGAGTTTGACTCTTACTGTAGAGAAAAAGGAATACAGAGACATAAGAATGTAAAACATACCTCTCAGCAAAATGGAATTGCTGAGAGGTTGAATAAAACAATAATGGATAAAGTGAGATGTATGCTAATAAGTTCTAGCCTCTCCAAAGGTTTTTGGGGTGAGGTCGCTTGCACTGCTGTTTATCTGATTAACAGATCTCCCTCCAGTGCTATAGACTTTAAAACCCTGAAGAAGTTTGATCTGGAAAGCCTCCAAACCTTGCTCACTTAAGGATTTTTGGATGTGCTGCTTTTGCACTTCAAGTTGAAGAGAAGTTAGATGCTAGAGCATCTAAGTGTGTTATGCTGGGGTATCCAACTGGTGTAAAAGGTTATAGGTTGTGGGTTTATGGTAAAAGAATAAAGATTATTAACAGTAGGGATGTGGTGTTCAATGAACTTGAAATGCCAAGTTTGAAAGACAAAGGCAAATCTAAAGTTAGATTAGATGAGAGTCAACCTGGGAAGTTGATTACTGAAATAAGCCATGAGAAAAATAATCAAGCTCCTTTAGAATAAAACCATAGTAACTCTCAAGAAACTACAGAAATTATAGAACCCCACCAAAGTCAGATTGATCAACCCCAGATAGATGCTATAGAGCAAACTGATAGTCATGACTACCAACTTGTTAGGGACAGAGAAAGAAGGCAGGTCAAACCAAATCTCAAATATCAATCCTTGAATCTGACTAAATATACCTTAGTTTCAGGTGAAGCCATTGAGTGTACTGAACCTTTGACTTATGATGAAGCTGTAAGTTGTCCAAGTCTAAGGAATGGCTTGAAGCCATGGGAGAAGAAATGTAATATTAAAGGATGGTACTAATTTAGATGACCCTCATAGGTTCAAAGCTAAGCTTGTGGCTAAAGGCTTCTCCCAAAGAGAATGAATTGACTATAAAGAAATCTTCTCTTTTGTTGTCAAATATAAGACCATCACACTTGTTCTTGCTTTAGTAGTTCAATTCAATTAGGAGCTGGAGCAGTTAGATGTTAAAACTGCTTTCCTCCATGGTGAATTAGAAGAAGTCATTTATATGACCCAACCTTTAGGATTTGAATAAAAAGATAAGCCTGATCATGTGTGTCTTCTAAAGAAATCTCTTTATGGCCTAAGACAATTTCCTAGGCAATGGTACAAAAGGTTTGATTTATTTGTAATAAAAATTGGTTTTAAAAAAAGTGATTATGATGCTTGTCTCCATTTCAATAACATCAAAACTGATTCTGTTGTGTATCTTCTATTATATGTTGATGACATGCTCCTTACTAGCAATAGTAAAAATGAAATAGAGAAGTTAAAATCAATTTTAAAATCTGAATTTGAAATGAAAGACCTTGGAAATGCAAGGAAAATTCTAGGCATGGTTATAAAAAGGGTTAGAAATAATGACAGATTAACCATCACTCAAGAAAATTATCTGAAAAAAGTTGTAACAAGATTTGGCATGAAAGATGCAAAACATGTGAATATGCCCCTTGGTGGTCACATGATTATCTCATATGTAAATTCTCCTAAAATTGAAGTAGAGAGAAATGAGATGGAACATATCCCCTATGCTAATGCTATAGGATCTGTTATGTACTCCATGATAACAATAAGACATGATCTTGCTTTTGCTGTAAGTCTTTTGAGTAGGTTTATGGCTAATCCTGGTAAGTCCCACTGGTCTGGTTTAAAGTGGCTTCTAAGATACATTTGTGGTACTTTAAACACTGGCCTGATATATGAAAAAACAAATGATATGTTATCTCTGATTGGATATGTGGATTCTGACTTTGCTGGTGACAGGACCAGAGAAAATCCACTACTGCTTTCTTCTTTACTCTTGTTAAGAACTGTATATCTTGGAAATCTCAGCTTCAGTATTTGGTAGCATTATCAAGTACTGAAGTTGAGTATGTGGTAATAACTGAAGCTGTAAAAGAAGGTTTATAGCTTAAAGGACTGTTGTCTGAATTGAATATCATAAATAATGTTGTAAACATTTATACTGATAGTCAAAGTGCCTTAATGCTCTGTAAAAATCCAATTTACCATGAAAGATCAAAGCACATAGAAGTAAAATATCATTTTGTGAGAGAACAATAAAATATCATTTTGTGAGAGAACAACTTTTAACTGGTGAGATTAATCTGTTAAAGATTGGAACTGCTTATAACCCAGCTGACATGGGTACTAAGATACTACCAGTTAGTAAGTTTAATACATGCTTATTTAAATTGCTAATTGACACTTGTTAAAATGTGTTTTTTGCATGTGATTGAAGTTGTTGACCACAGGGCAATGATGAAAAACAAACGAAACCACTGTTTTATCAAAAACAAATTAAAGAGTGAGCAATCTGCAACAAATGGTATGGCGTGGGTTAGTAAACCAAGGTGAAGTATGTAAGAAGTATGGTTCTCAAACCATAAAATTGTCTTGGGCTGAAACACGATTTAAGGAGTTAAATGCACTTTGCCACGTGGACCTCTATGATTGGCTAAGTTGGTGGTGGACGGATTGTGCTTCCTCTTACAAATTACGGACCATTGGATTTCATCCAATGGCTAAGCTTTCATTACCCTTACCTGAAGTGGTTCAAACAGAATATGGTTTTGGTTTTCAGTTAGATGAATGGTTTTCTCCTTTATCAGCTAAGTCTCTCAGTCTTCATCTCACTCTCTCGCTTTCTTATCTAGAATGCTTTATTTCACTTTTTGCCTCTCTTTCTTCCTTCTTTCTTTTGGTGATTTTGGGTTAAATGAGTGTTAGGCTTTACAGTCTGAGGCTTGTGTGAACAGTAAATAAGCTGTGAGAGGTCTGGTGTTCACTCACAATGATGAACAGTAACTCTGACCATTAATCTGATCTGGGTAGTGTTTTGGCCTTAGATTAGGAGGTATTGTGTATTGTTCTTGTGATTAGGTGAAACTCGTGCCTACCCTTTGAAGGCAGTTGCAGTGATCCTTTGGTGGTTTGTATACATGAGCCTTATTTCATATATTGTGATCCTCAGACATTCATGATCTATTCTTTTGATTAAAGTTTGTAAGTGATATATTCTTGATTTTTTAATTGTAGAACAAGTAACAGGTATGAATACGTTTTAACATAGACCTTTACGTATATGCCTATATAGATAATGTGGGATATAACTTGGATATCGAAAAATTTCATAAATAGAAAAAGGAACATTTTATTTTTCATTTCAATTCCAATGGAATAACACGTCACTACCATGTGTTCAATTCACTTTACTGTTTGGTTGATGCATCTCTGTCCAATTTACTTCTACTACAGTTCACGATAAATTGAAATTTTTATAATTGATTGCTTTATCCAAGATGGGCAATCCAAGATAACTGATCTCCTGCCCACCTACTAGGTGTCAGCAGGTGGGCAATCCAAGATAATTGATTGCTTTATCTTGGATTGCCCATATGGGCAGGAGATCATTGACCTTTATCCCATATCTTATTTTGAAGCCACCGAATAGATCTTTTTGGCCCAATTAAACTAAATTTCATTAAATTAATCTAGACTCAATTAACTCTTGATCGATCCGTCGAGGTAATTTATTAATCTCGTTCTATTTGACTAAAAGAACGAAAAAAATGAGATTACACTCTCATTCTAATTGAAATTACTGAAGTGTATAATCAATAATTACTTATTGTTATTATGTATTAACCATATAAACTATTTCAAATATTTGGAACAAGGTTAAAATGACCCAAACACCATTTTTTCCAAATATACACAAATCCTCAAATTCTACTTTATATCAGACACTTTCATGTAATCATATCACTATATTAATTCAATAATCTGTCGAATTATTGAGCTCAGATTTATTGTCTACTAGAAAATCCTTTGAGGCTATGATCATGCCTATTTAATAGGTGACGGATTTTATATTATAAATATATGTTTCTTATTGTTTTACCTTAATTCCTAAGACATCGAAATATTGACCAATAATTTAATCTCACTCATTGATACCTCAAAAAACCATTACCCACTTAGGATTAATGTTCTACGTACGACATTCAAGTGAAATTAAATTCATGTATTCAATATCAAAAATTAAATTTCAGGTGTCCAATGCAATATATTCAAAATGTATTCTCAATCTTACTACAAAAGTCAAATATGAATTTAATAAAATTGAGATGATCTTATTAAAATAAAGTGTCTATCTTTATTTAACGATGGTGGACTATAAAATTTCGATATAATTATAATAGTCTCTTTTCGTACTAACAAGTTAAGTACTTGATTTATAATATCAAAACGATCTATGAACAAATGCTATCACAAATTAATACAATCAATTAATATTTTATTTCAAATGTCGTGAATATAAATTAATTTACTCGACGTAAAAATATTATCTAACATAGCAGAGCCACTCGTTCTATCCTGTTGTCACATCTTCAAAGTTCTCTTGTAGCCAACTATCCACCAAGTCAAATGAAAAAACAAAGTTGAGCCCATGCGGTCGGGTCATTCGGTCGAGCCCATGCGGGCTGCAGTTCGGTCCTACGAATAAAAAATAATTTTTTTTTGAAATTATTTAACTTATTTTACTTCAAAAAAATATTAATATTTATAGAAAAAATGTGTTAAATTACTAAAAGAAAAATAAATAACAATGATAAATTCACATTTGTTATTTATAACAATGCTTACATGGAATTTATATCTTATTTTAGATTGAATTTTTTTTAACTTTGTGAATTTAAATAGAATGCAAATAAATAACAACTAAATGTATCATCATCTCACACTACATACTGTATGTGCTACACACACACACACACACACACACACACACATATATATATATATATATATATATATATATATATATATATATATATATTATTTTAACCATCGTTTGCTTTGATGTCGATCGTCCGGGTTGGCGGTTCAGTGTCATCTGGTCCGTGAACATCCTGTCCAGTTCACGGGCCAGCTCGCAGTTACGGATCAATGCAGGTGGGCCGATGCGAATTTGGTAGATCTACTCGTTTTGACACCTGTAATTTAACTGTCAATAGATTCATTACTAGCTCCTCATTCATTTATGTGTTACATGAACGCTAGGACACTCTTAAGATGCAAATGCCGTCGCCCCAAAAAATGGTTTGGCAATCTTTTACACTTTGACAGTCAAAATAATTGTTAGAAAATACAACAATCGCTCATGTTATGTCATATATTTGATTATGCACCTTTCATAACCATTATTGTACACTTGGAGGTGGCCCTCATCACGTGCACGCCCCGAAATATAATGGTGTAACATTATCCCTCCTGATCCGAGTCGTATTTTCATTTGCAAGTCACACTTTGTAAAAAGGGGGAAGAGTGACTATATCATGACTCATGATGTACGTATGAAATATAAGCTAATCTCAATTGAACAAGGCCTTACTCATAGCCTCTGAAATATGCATTGACACATACTTCTAAAATGTAAGTTGTCCTCAAATAGATAAATATTTGTAAATATCTTCGAAATATGAGCTTGCCTCAAATGGATGAGGCTTACGAATAGCTCCTGAAATAAAAATTAGCCTCCAATGTGTAGAGACTTATAAGTAACTTCTAAAATATAAAATAGTTTGGAACCAACATAGACGGATTTCGAGAATAGCCTCTGCAATGAGTCAACCTCGAATGAGGGAGGACTTACGAATTTCTTTTGAAATATAAACCGGCCTCAAATTGACGAAGTTTTATAACAAGTTTTAAAAATATAATAAGAAAGACTTGTGAGCTAACCTCAAAAAGACAGTTTTAAGACTACCTTTCAAAAATTTATTATAAAACACTTGCGACCCAATTTTTAAAAAACAAGATTTTATGGCTAGTCTCTGAAAATATAATAGCGTGGGACTACTTCACAAATAATTAGTTCATAAATAAATCTTTCAAGTTTTTCATTAAAAAATATTAACAATAAAGCAAAATATGACTTTAGAAAAATATAGTCAAACTAAATGATTTCAATTTTCAAACAAAGTCAGTACTCAATAATAAGGGAGTCTCTCTCTTTTGTCCTGTATTGCGCGTGGAATACACGAGGTCTCCTCGGCGCGTCATATTTCATTCTTACCAATAGTTTACACTCAATAAGTGCAACCTTACGTAATATGCAATTTTGTGATGTCACCCTCACCACCCCCACGAACCCCAATTTATATAAGGAGTAATTGCATACTTAGTCTTCAACTTTTAAACATGAGTACTTTGATCTTTAAGTTTTAATTATTGTTACACATCGGTCTCTAATTAACCGTTCAAATCTTCATTACATTATTATATCTCAAACTTAAATTTTTTGGACATTGTAACTTAACTTTTTAAAGTTGAACGTAATAATTTAACAAAGATTTATGTAATTTCCATTATATGAAAATTAATTGTGCAACCATAGAAAAAAGTTATAACCAAACTACTCATTCTAAAAGTTAATAACCAACTAATACATGACGTAGTTAGTAAGTTAGAGACTGATGGTGCAACTATTTCATTTATAGGGAAAATATGCCGGACTCGGACAACATAAATACCCTGCTCATTTATATAATAATTGTTGACGTTGAAAAATAACGTGACAGTTCCCAAGTTAACTTAATATTAAGGATTGAGTTTGGACGTAGTTGAACTGAACTAGATACGAAAAATTGTAATAAAAGACGTGTTTGTAAACTCTTTTCGAATATGCTATTTATTATTAGCCATTGAATGTCTCTTGTTGGGACATTTAAGTCTCCTATTTATAGGAGATGTGTAATGATTATTTGTATTTAATGTCAAGCTAGGCATTAAATGTGATGTGACATCTGCATTAATTACGATTGATAGGTGGTTGGGTTGACATCTAACACTTGACATATGTGATATTCTAGTGATTATAGATGATTGCAATACGACTTGATGTGTATAGATAGGACGTCCTCGTCCAGGACTTCCTAGACGAGGACGTCCTACTTCGTGGGGGTAATATGAGATATCAAGGTAAGATTTCCTAGACGATAGTGTCCCTTTTTTCGTCCTACTTCGTTGGGGTGGCCTGAGATATCGAGATGTGACCTCTTGGACGATAGTGTCCTTATTTGTGGGGCTTAAGTATGACATGAGATATCGATGTAGGACATGATATATTGAAGTAAAACCTCCTGGACGATAGTGTTCTTCTTCGTGGGGGTTATGTATGACCTGAGATATCGAGATAGGACATGATATATTGAGGCAGGACCTCGTAGATGATAGCGTCTCTCTTCGTGGGAGTTAAGTAAGACCTGAGATATTAAGATAGGATCTGATATATTGAGGTAGGAATTCTTGAACAATAGTGTCCCTCTTCGTAGAGGTTAAGTAAGACCTTCCTCTTGGGTGTTGGATATGACTTCTCTCTTTTAAAGAATGAGTCCTCAGGCGATCGTGACAGGTCAGATCGGATGTCTACAAGATGTCCACAACAAACACCACCTTTCTAACTTTGAAAAGTGAACAAGTTGTTATTAACTTTTCATTATTATTACATAATCAATTTTATATGATGAAAATAATTCAAATTTTTGTTAAAATTGTCCTGCCGATTTTTATAAAAATACGTTTCACTTTAAACTTTTGGACACTAACTCAAATTGAAAAGCAAAACTTAATTGAAAAATTGGCGCAAATGATTTTTAACTTTTGTCTTTAGTATATAATTAGTTCTCAACGTATGTTTTTTAACATATAAGTCCTTGACTAATGTATTTTGGTGTATAATTGGTCCTTATTTGATAAAAAAAAAATGATATTAATTTTAATTAGAAAAATTGTAAATGAATTTTTAACCTTTGCAAAAAGTACAAATGTATCCGATATTTTTATAATTATAAAAAATTAAAAGAAACTAACGATTTTTTAAAAAAAATTAATACTTTATTGACCAATTTTTTTTTTTTTGGGTATATTTTATGAACTATTATTCGTTACAACATTAAAAGAAATTTTATTTTTGTCACAAACTTGATTTATTTAATTAAACTATTCGTTTATTAACTACATTTATTTGAACTCCAATTGTATTCTTCATATTTTAATTTATTATTTTATTATTGATCAAAAATAAAAAAATATATAATGTGTAAATTAATGTTTATTAGTATTTTATGTTAAAAAAATATAATAAGATTCATTCAATTCCATAAAATTATATATGTCATTTTTTATTTATTTAACTTAATTTTTATTTAAGTTTTTCTCATTATGTTGAAATTACATATACTTAAAGTTTAATAATTTTACATTTTTCTTTTATAAAAAATTTAATTGATACAACTATAGTAATATATTTAATATATTAAATTAAATATTATTTAATTAATATACTAAATTCATTTGCACTTTTTACAAAGGTTAGGAATTCAATTACAATTTTTTCTAATTAAAATTAATGACATATTTGTATTTTTTATCAAATAAGGATCAATTGCTCATTAAAATACATAGTCTAGGGATTCTGTGAAAAAAAATAACGTTAGGGATCATTTGTACACTGATAAAAAAATTATGGACCATTTGCCCTAATTTTCCAACTTAATTTTATAAAATTGAACATATAAGGACTATGTGACGATTTAATAAAGAATTAGACAATTTTTGTAACTGTAGACTGATAATGCAATTAAAAGAGAAGTTGAGGACCAACTTATTTTTTTTCTAATGTTGAAAACCAACTTACCATTGAAGTAATAAATTGGGGGCATATAGTGATATTTTCCCATCTATATATACAGTCACCACCCTTCGACATCCCCATAACAAACCTCCACTACCCCCACACCCCACAACTTCAATTCCCAGAGAATCTAACACCGTTGACATATCACTTTTCCGATGGCCGCAATGCAAGGAGTCCGCCATTATGTGCCGCTAAGTGACGGTGGAGTAAGGCTAGAATTGACTCCAACCACCACCTCCCCACTAGCTATATCCGTCGCTGAGTCAACGGAGATGCGTATCCAACGGCTGATATATGAGAATCCAGTGATCATCTTCAGCCGTTCCTCTTGCTGCATGTGCCACGTCATGAAACTGCTGCTTTCCACCGTAGGAGTGCACCCCACCGTCATAGAATTGGAGGAGGATGAGATCGGTGTGTTCACAGTTCAAGGTGGCGCCTCCACCAACCACCACGTTAACGGAGGCGGCGGCAGTGTTCCGGCGTTGTATATAGGAGGGACAAGTGTTGGTGGGCTAGAGAGTCTGGTGGCACTCCACTTGAGTGGCCACCTAGTGGCCAAGCTTATGGAAGTCGGTGTTTTGAGAAATACTACGGTATTTTAATTTTTTTTGAGTTATTTATTTGCAGCATGTTTCGTTAAGTAGCACTGGATGGGAGTAGACAGTTACGATGCTATAAATAAGATTTTAATTTTTTTTATTTAATACTTGTCATTTTCCCGAATTTTTACTCGATATTGTTCCAATACATGTGTTTTTTTTTTTTTTTTTTTTTGATGACCCAGAACCACAGTCTTCCCACTCTTAGAGCGGAGGCCCCATCAAAGGTAAACTCTTACTCGATATCGTCTTCCCAAAGAGAAGGCGAATGTCCAAACATGCCTTTTTGCCAACTCGGCCACACGCTCTTGACCATGTACCCATAGTTTTCATCTACAATTTAGTCATAAACCAAACAAAAAGAGAGAGAGAGCAAGAGTGAGAGAAAAAAAGGCCTTGATCTAATGACTCATGTCCACCGGGACAAGTATCTCTCACTTATTGACCCTTTACACTCATCCAATGAGTGAGGGATGCTTATCTCGGTAGGCATTATAACAATGTCCACCAGAGAAATTAGAACAGTAAATTGGTAAATATGTGAAGAAAATCTTGTTTTCTTATTATTATATCCTTCTTAATTGGTAATTTATGAGCCATGTAATTGTGATTAGGTTAAGATTAAATAAGAGGTTGATTGGTAGAGTTTTTTGGGGGTAAAAAGTGAATTTTTCTACCATGACATATTTGATTTTTCAAAAGTTTTAAAGGTGAAATAATAAAATTGCTTTTACTACTCTGAAATTGTATTGATTAACGACAATTTTATCATTTCTCCTTCAAAACTTTTGAAAGTCAAATACGTCATTCTAAAAAAATTTAGTTTTTTGTCCAAAAACTTATACCGAACAAGATCTAAGTCTATGGAATTTTTACTCATTCAACATTAATTTGCATTACTCATTTTGAGTTCAAAGAAGTTTAATAAATAATTTAATGAGTGGTTTTGCTTTTGCACTCAATCGAAATTCGAAAAGGGCTAAAGGAGCTATAATTTTTTACATTTATAAATATTTGTCCCATGCATATACATAATTTTTTTTTGGCTCATGAATCTCCTTGCAATTATTGTGGAATATTCTTAAACTTGTTTATATTGTTGGAAATTATTCTTAGGAAACTTTGGGGATCATAATTGCTTTTTCGGTGCACATGGCTTTTTTTTTTTTTTTTTTTTTTGGTGGCTCCTACATGCACTACCTTTTGACGATAAAATAAGAATTGATCAAAAAATTGCTTAGAATATGGTATTTAATGATGCATTGTGATTGGATAGGCCCAAAAATAGTGTGAGGATGTGTATTAGAAAGAGAACTTGGGCAAATACATGTGGTTAATAATTAGGATTTTAGAAATCATAATTCTTACATTGTCGAGAGCAAAATATCGTAGAAAGAAAATAAGCACACACAAATAGCAAGTTTTATAGAAATTTGCTTTAATGTGAGACTACGTCCTCTTTTTGTAGTTGTAGTAATTTACTATAAGAAAATAGTATTTTACAACAGAAATCGACACCCCCCCCCCTCCTCCTCTCTCCATTTGTTTGATGATTTATTAACCTAATGACAACATCCTATTAACATGTCAGATTATTTCGATAGAAAGATTCTATGAAGATTAATTATTGATGTTTACATTGAATACAAGTCAATATTTCAAATTGTGATCGAAGCTTGTTTCAAAAATTTGCAGACGGGCATGTCTCTGTTTTCTAGTGGTGAATTTCGTCATCTCATCTTAGTTTTCCTTTCTCCAATCATTCATTTCATTTTTATCCCGTGCCAATGTGGGACTACTTGTGCAACAAAAGTGAAGGCGGTGAAATTGTTCGATCTAAATATTTAAGACTAACTTGTTATGCAGGTCATAGATCAAGAATCTGTGCCATAATTTTCTAAAAATTGAACCCACTTCAAGGTCTTTCCATGTTAAGTAAAAATTAAAAAATAGAGATAGGATGTAAAAGTACATTATGAGAGGAAGATGTCATCTCCACTTCATGTTAATGGCCTTATCCTTGCCCTTTTTCTTTTCCACTTTCATTCCATTTTCCTTTGTGTTTGGAATGGGGTGTGACAACAGCAAGAACCATTTCTAATCGATGTTCTGAAAATCTGACTTATGACTCAAAAAAGTTAAATGTCAAGTTTCAAAGGTTGAGGACATGTTTGACTAAGCAAGATTAAAAACAAGGACTTTTCAACCCATTTTAATATGAAAAGTGACATGTAAACTACTTTTGGTTTATAAACTGCTTATAATCTCTATCAAACGCAAAATTATAATTTAAACTAGTCAAACTTATTTTTATTTGCACATTTTGTAAGATTCATAACTTACTATCTACTTATTATCCATACATTCCATACGATCCACAACTTATAAGCACTTAAAAAATAATTTTAACACTTTCAAACATGCCATAAGTAATGTGCGCAAATAAGGCCAGCTAAATTAAACTAGCAAAATTGGCATTTCTTTCAAACATTAATTTTAGTTTTATTAATGTATGTTGTTGATGATGGTGATTGTGATTGACAAATTGTTCTTCCTGCTTCAGAGCATGCTCTAGGTAAATCTTAGTAGGCCCCAGCAGTGGCAAACTCACTTGAATTTGGAGCCATTGAGAATTTGGCCCTTCTCAACAATAGAAAATTTAACAACAAAATAGGAAAACTAATTGTAGATAGTAAACTTGACTATCACATAAACTGGTGCTAGATAGCTTTACTACAAAATAGTTAGATACTATAATTGCGCTATAAAATGGAACCCTTAATTGGTAAAGAAAATTAAGAGGGAAAAAATTATTTAGTTTAAGTGGAAGTCCCCCTTAAAGAAGCCAAACTAAGCACGATTTCACCTTATGACAAAGAAGGGGAACAAATTTAAGTGTCGAATGAGGCTTTTTCAGAATAAATAATTTATTTTTATTAATTAAAATTGAATAAATTAATTAAGTTACTTAATTTTAAGAATATAGACTACAATTACTTTTAAAATAAAACAACTAAAAAAAGGTAAAAAGGAAAAGACAGTAAAATTTATGAAGTACTTGATACGACTTAATGGCCATGAAATTTCCATCGGAAAAGCTCAAAGAGCATCAACATCAAAGGTGCACTGTTGCAGTCCCCCAATAGGGGTTAGCCTTGCCATCAAGGAATGAGTCCCAAACTCAAGAAAGTGAATAAAGAAATATTTCTTTACCCTTACTTTCGATAAGTGAATAGGTGTAAAGAATATATTTACAACCATGCATTGGGAGTGGACCAAGACATGCAGCTATTCAAACATAGTTGAGAATAAAAATTTACCTAAAATTTTTTTTAGCTTAGCCAAACATAAACTTAGTCGGTAAGAAGAACTATATTGGATAATATTAAAGAAAATAAATAAGTTATAATCTTATTTAGTATTATTCTCAAGTCACGTCTAATACTGCGCATCAAACATAGTCTTAACCTGAGTCTTAGATATTGTGTTCTCAATTTACAATGGGTTTTCTTCCTTCATGAAATTCAACTATTTGAGCTTTCTTCATGCTCCAAGCTCTCAACCTTGAGATTCTAACACTTCTAGTCCCATAATTAAATGCATAGAGGTGGGACTTGTTATCAATGGCCAGCTCAGGATAAACTCTAGCAGTGATGCAAGCCTTTCCTTTACCACCAAAACTCTCTACTATAGAATGGTCAATCTGCACAAGCATAAAGCATAAATGAATCAAATTTGAGATTACCAAAAATAATGGCTTTCACGGGGAGTTTTGCTAGACACGGCCTCTGACGTTTGGGGTCATTGGCCCTTAGTGTACCAATACTTTTTCCTGACGTTTTGGCTCTTCAATCTTCAATTTTGTAGCGAAAGAAGTCATTTTGTTCCGTCCAAAATAGACATTATAAGTGTATGTTTGGTGGAGTTTAAAATTAGTTTTTTAAGAGATTTTTAAAAAAGTTGATAAAATATGTGGTTGAAAAATTGATAAAAATTATCAATTTCATAAAATACATGGTTCAAAATTAGTTTTTAAAAAAAAAAAAAAAAAAAAAAAAACAAAACAAACATGCTCTTAAGTAAATCATTTACTTGTCACTTACCAAGGTTCTTAATGAGATTTTGTGACTAGGATCTACATCAACAAATGCACCAAAGATTTTTTTGTCGACATCTCTTTTCAGAGAAGACCTGCATGCAAATTAGAGCTCTAAAAGTTAGAGAGGGGCACGCTCCACACTTACTGGTCAGGATTCATTTTTTCATTAAAAATCAGATGCATCACACATGCACTATTTTTCCACATATGGTTGGTGTCATGCTTATTTATTTATAAATTTAGTGTTCAAAGATGTAAGCCTCACCTGCTTTGATCACTGCACATTAGGACAACAAACTTGTCATAACCTTTGAATATCCGAAAGAAGATGGCAGTTTGTTCGGTTAAGTTCTTTGAAGCCAAGACTAACAAACCAAATGGCCCTAGGACACCTCTTACTGATGAATTCTTTTCACTACAAAGTTGTTGGGGATCAACTGATTTTGTATCCATCAACTCGATCCGATCTTTCTAAATTTGGCAACTCGAATGAGACTTGTACATCAGCCTGTGATAGAAAGACACGAATTCAATTCTAAAAACTATGACCCGAATATAATCGAGACGAAGAACATAAAAGACTTTTCTGTGATAGGATTTCAGAAGATACCTGTGAAGCTGTGATGCCTGCAATTTCAAACACAGTTCCACCCTTTATTTCCATGTTATGTAGAGAGACATGTCTTGCCCGCAGTTTTTCGAGTTCTTTGATTGGCCATTGCACTAACTGCTTCCCTGTTTTGTCCAGCAATATGGTTCTTGGAATTGACTGCCAAATTATCCAAGAATCAGGAGGTTGTCGAAACAAGTGGCAGCACCATATTGGTAGTTTTATGAGTTATTGAAATCATATACTTTTCTCTTCAACAATCTCTTCAACAATCAACATCCATTAAAACCATCTTATTTTAAAGCATAACCGGTTAAGTAAGATACAATAAATTTATCACCTAGGACAGGTTTGGAAGATTACAAGAAAAGATTAGAAGATTACCTGAATTCCAGACCATCCTTTGTTGATGTCATCTGATTTACTATCAGCCTCCGTTACCCATCCCCACAATATCCTTCTCCTTTTATCACTGTCGTAAAATGATTTGGAAGCATAGAACATACCATAATCATATCTAAGCTGCACAATACTATCCATGAAATCAACATCAGCACTATAATGATCTATTCTCGAATCATAATTTCCTATTACATAGTAGTCATGATCACCAAAACTCGCCTTTAGGACGTGTTTGGTATCTCCACCTTTGAAAGATGAGTCAAGCCCTTTTTTACCACGACTACTAACTGGATAAAAATCAGGACACTCCCACATTCCTGTTTTGTTTGATGAATGAAGAGGATTCTTACTCCTAGTCCACTTAACAAAATCTTTACTTCTATAAAGAATAGCAGTTCCATGGCCATTAATTTGGCTCCCTATAATTACACGCCATATTTTATCCGATCCCTGCCACGCAGTCGTAGGATCTCTATACATCATTGGATCTATGCCATTACCTGGAGTCATCACCGGATTACGACCCGATTTTACCCATTCTCTAAGCAGTGGATCAGACATATTCTTAGGCACTGCCAGATTTTGAACTTGGTGGTGTTCAAAGTTATCTCCAGTGTATAGAATGACAGGTTTTTTTATCACAGGAAGAATTGTAGCAGAACCAGAAAAGCAACCATTAATGTCATAAGGCTCAGTTGGATTAATAGCATTATCAAGATGCATCCAATCAATAAGATTATATGATATAGAATGTGCCCATGAAATGTTTCCCCATACTGCAGCAAAGGGGTTGTACTGATAGAACAGATGGTAGACTCCTTTGTAGTACATTGGCCCTGTGTCACATAATTCTGTATCAATATAAAATCAGAACAGTATTTTGTATTGGGGGTTCAAATTATGATTCATCTTAGTTTAAGTTTTGCATAATTCATAAGAAGATAAGAAAATTATAATTTCATTGTTACAAATTAGTAAAACATACTTTTTATCCACACGGTTTTCTCGCTTCCACATATTAGAACCATGTTTTTAAACACGTTTCTAAAGATATTTTAATAAAATATGTAACAGAAAAAATAATTTCATACAATATAAACATAGTGTTAGTTAAAGTGTTGCATAATTCTTAAATCTAAGAAAAATTTTTATGTTCATTGTTATACGCTCCAGTAACTATTTTATGATAGTTTCTCGCTTCCGCATATTAGAGCCATATAAGCACATTCTAAAAGTATTTTAATGAAATATGTAATAGAAAACTAAACAAGGGAAAATTGCACCGTTGGTCAAGGTCCACGTGCGATGCAAATCTAGCAGAGATTTGGAGGGATTCCATAGTTGAGAACATATTATGCAACTACAACGAAAGACTGAGGACTAGCATGTTCCTTTTCAAAGGTTAGGGACCAATTTGTTACTGAAACAATAGATTAAGGACCAATAATGAAAATTTCCCTATCAATTGCAGGTAAAACTGGGACATGAAACAGTAAAAAACATATATAAGCTTTATATTTAATAAATTAAAATCGACTGAATCTTAATTCGCCACTACTAACAAGATAAGGAAAAAAATAAAAACAGTACTAAAAGGTTGAGAGACACTTTACCATTTGGGTCTTCAAGTTCATTGATAAGCAATAATCATTTCAGCCAAATGGAAGATACAAGAAAATTAATTATTATCAGAAATATAAATAATATTATATTATTTAAAAAAAAAAAAAAAAAAAAGAATAGCCAAAAGAATATACCATTCATCCAGTTTTTGGGAGGTTGGAAATGGTATGAAGTCCTGTAAGGCTGAGAAGCTTTAGCTTTATTTCCATGGATGAACAAAATAATGTGCAGTAAAAATGTCCAAAACACAAATCCCTTCATTTTCTGTTTTACTTTACAACTTACAAGGGATATTGGAAAAAGACACTTCTATTTATAAAAACCATAAGGGTCTGCTTAGGCGTTTGACTTTTATGTAAGGGTCTGCTTAAGACGTTTGATTTGTAATAAAACTATTTTACTGGATAATAATTATTTGAATAAGAAGTTTATTATTATTCTGTTTGGGTTAGCTACGTATAAGAATTGAACTAAACTATTTTTGATTTTTATCGTGTTTGGCTCAATAACATTGGATAAATAATAAAATTGTTGAAATATCTAAAATACCCTTCTTGCTATAAAAGATTTTGAATAATAACATGAGTTACATTATTTTTTAATCCTAGTGGGTATTCGTACATAATTAATATGTCAATAAAAATATATAACTATGCTATAAAAAAAAACACAATAACTAGTTAATAATATTTATAAAACAATATATTTAAAAGGCTTCAAATCCAAACAAATTTTTCAAAATCAATATAAAAGTACTCATTAAACAAAAGTAATTCGTCTATTCTTCAATAAAAACATAAATAAAGAACTTTTTTATGTTTATTTTTTATCATTCTCAACAAAGTAAATTTTAAATGATATAATTCTTCAATATTGGAACACTATATGAAAATTTCTTCTTGAAATTTCAAATATAATATACTTATATATGAGAAAACTTTAGGTACATGAGATAAAATGTTTCATTTAAATGAAAACACGTGTTTTTGTATTATAGTTAATTTTTGCTATATTTAATGTTTAGTGTGTGTGTTTTGTGTTTTTAAAGCTTTAATAACTTTCTTTCCAATAAGATTGTCAATCCAATGGTGATGAGTAGGTATTCCTAACTTTCAATCCACAAGTATTATTTATGAATAGACAACTTAAATTCTTGTATTTATGAGATGGGGACGTAGTTATTGTTTTTCATTTCACTTCTGAAAGACATAGAATTTGTTTTATAGTGCGTGACAAATTTTATTAGTTAAATATTATTTTTATCTACATATTTTACAAAGATATATAATTTTTATTTAATTTTTATCTATACATTCCGTATGATTTCATTATTTATAATTTATAAAAAATTTACCAAACGTTATTATAATCTAATTATAGTTTATATTATGAATTGCTTGAATATTTTTCTAATAGTAGTTACGTGCAACTTGCATCTTGAAACTACAATAAAATATATTTGTAGGAAAATTGACGCAAATCGTCTCTAAACATTTTTTCTCAATGTGAAAAATAGTTTTAATATTTGTTTTTTGTACATAAATCTCTAATCTATGTGTTTTAGTGTACAATTAGTCCTTATTTAATAAAAAAGATAAACATGTCCTTAGTTTTAATTAGCAATTAGATTCTTAACATTTACAAAATATACAAATGGAATCTGTTACATTTATTAAACAATATTTAATTTAACATATTAAATATATCATTATAGTCGTGTCAATTAAATTTTTCATGAGAAAAAAATATAAAATTATTATACTTTAAATATATGTAATTGCTATTTAATGTCAAAAACTTGAATAAAAATTTAAGTCAAATAAATAAAAAATGACGTATATAATTTTATGACATTGAACTAATATTATTATATTTTTTAACATAAAAATATTAATAAAATATTATTTACATATTATGTGATTTTTATTTTTGAACGATAATAAAATGATAAATTAAAATATGAAGAATACAATTGAAACTCTGATATTTATAATTAATAAACGAATAGTTCAATTAAATAAAAGTATTTGAGCATCAAGTTCATGACAATTTTTATTTTTTATTTTTTACGTTGTAACAATGAAATAGAAGTTTAAATTTTAAATAATATAATTCCTTAATACTAAAAATAATAATTTTATTTAACATATTTGTTAATCATTATGAGCATAAATTTTAGTTATTTTATAATAGTTCGTAAAATATACAAAATAATTTAGTACATTATCAATTTGGTCAATAAAATGTTAATTAAAAAAATTGTTAGTTTCCTTTAATTTTTTTTATAAAAAATAAAAGTATCAGATCCATGTACACCTTTTTGCAAAGGTTAAAAATCTAATTGTATTTTTTCTAATTAAATCTAGGGGCATATTTGTTTTTTTTTTTTTTTTTTTATCAAATAAGGACCAATTACACACAAAAACACATAAGTTAGGGACTTCTATGTCAAAAATAAACGTTAGAGACCATTTCTACAATAAAAGCAAAGATTATGGACTATTTGCACCAATTTTCCTATACTTGTATATGAGAAAAATTTGATACGACAGTTATACATGTACGATAGATTTAAATGGTGATATGTATTTTTGTATTATAGTTAATTTTACTATTAATGTAGTAAGATATATAAATATAGTAAAAATTAAATATAACACAAAAATATATATTGTCATTTGAATAGACAATTTTTTTATTGCGTATATATATAATCGTCTTATCAATTTTTTTTTTTTCTTTATGTGATAATAGGCATGCCAACACATACTTTGTCATGTGTAAGGGAAATTGGCGCAAATGGTCCCTCACCTTTGTCTTCTCTGTAAAAATTATCCATAACGTTTGTTTTTGCATAGAACTCCTAACTTATGTGTTTTAGTGCGCAATCGGTCCTTATTTGATATAAAAAGACAAATATGCTCTTAGTTTTAAAAGACAATTGCATATTTGATCTCAATCTTTCAAAAAAGTTGAAAATATACTCATAACTTTTAAAAATAGCACCAGACATCCCAAACGTTTGAAAAATAGGCATGGTACGTCCTTTATGACGAAATTTCCATTTCCTTTAAAAAAACAAAAAAATAAAGGAAAAAGAAAAAAATAATTGAAAAATAACCAAATTTACCCCAAAAAATAGAAAAATAACAAAGTGCCCATCTTCTTATTGTAACAAAACCACAATCTTTATTGCCCCACACCAATGGCCACCACCATGGCCCCTGTTTTCCCCCTCCTATATCTCTTCTTAAGTTGAAATCGAGTAATGGATATTAGAACCAAGAATTTACCCTTTATGGTTCGATTATCGATTTAAGACTCAAAATTGAATAACAAAATCTACATTATTGTTTTTTAATTTTTTTGAAAAGTTAGCTTATAAAAATAAAATATTTATTTCTATGTTTGTTATTTTGTATTAATATAGAACATTGTGTTCAAAACTTAATATATTGTTCTTTTAAATAGATTAAGGTTTATAAAATTATAATTTTTTAAATTATTGTGTTGTTTCAAATAAGTAGAATAAAAATATTTTAATGAATCTCATGTTTTTGAATCTAATAAACCCGCTTGCCCACCTCAAAAACAACTTGATATAACTTGATATAAGTTTTGTAATTAAGAGATGCTAAAGGGGAAGATTGCTGGAGAATCCAATTTTGGCATACTTAATTATATTTTATTTATTGATATGAGGTAATTAGGATTCAATGAATCTTATTGCTATATTTATCTCAATCTATTTATCAATTTTAGTTATTCTAAAACTCTTGTTCTTTATTAGTTAAATAAGTGATTGAGTAAATTACATGTTTAAGTATTCTAATTGAACTAGATTTCTAAGTAGATAAGATATTGAAATATTATCTTTTTATTTATCTACTTAAATGAAAATATATAACTGAATTTATTTTCATATTCTTGTGATATATCTCACATTATCTTTTATAGAGTTTATTTAAATTTAAAAACTTATTTCGTCTTATCTCTGTATAAAATAAATACTAAGTCATTAAATTTAGAAAAAATCCTTATGCTATAAATAAGACATGTGGTATTCCAAGAATTCTACGGACTTTGAAAGCAAAGATACTCAAACATCTAAGAACAAATTATTTGTGAGTTGTGAATTCCAAAGAAAATATTCAAAAGTTCTAGCCCGATCAAAATTCTAATTTTGAGAATGGCTATGAGAAACCGAGTGTTAAAGAAATCCATTATGAGAGAGAACGGCATTTCGGCGGCAAGATAATAATTGTTCTGATTTGTGGAATCAATCCGAGGATACTCGTGAAATGGACCAAGATCAAGAAAGTACTTGACTGCATTCCTTGACTAGTTAAAGAAAATATAAAACATGGAAGTTTTATTATTGTTCTTAACTGAGTTTTACTTTTTATAAATTGCTGATAAAGTTTTAGATTATGTCTAAAATTGTAATTTCAAAAAGTTGAGTCGTGTGTAACTGTTCTAAAATAGTAGATTTATTTACCCATGGCATGGAGGCCGGTGAATGTTTCCCTTAGGGGTTTACCACGCTATATCTTTGGTGTTAATCAATAATTTAATCATCTTACATATTAATTGTCTCGAAACTGCAAAACGTTCAATGAAATATTTTGACGTTCAACAAACTTTCATCAACATCAGAATATTAAAATAACGTTGTGTTTTTTTTTTTTTTTATTTTGACGACTTTCAAGAACAACTTATTCAACTCTCCTTCTTTGAAAACTTAAAAATAACATATTCTATTTTTTTCATGGTGCATGGCATTGTGTAATTTGCAGTTCAAAATCTATGAGGGAATTTGGTGAGTTGTGTTTTCTAGTTCTCTGTGTTTAATTTTATTTACCTTCGTTAGCCTTAAATAATAATTGTAATTTGTTTTCGGTAAGATGTGTTACCATAATTTTGAACTATACTATGCCATTAACTTGCACATGTTTTTGCCATGGTTATTACTGTAACTTGTCCTTATTTCGTAATCTGTAAAACATGCTTGTGGGGACGGTGGTTCTAGGATTTGTATGGAAATATTTTGTATCATCAACAATTTTCATGGAAGATATAACTATCTGGCATTGAACTCGTGTTATAAACTCAGTTAGGGACCTCAAAAGGCTTGTATGGAGGTTGAAGTATGAGTTACTGTAGTTTTTGATAGTAAAAAAAGAGAGAGATATTCTGCCACTAGAGTTTAATAGTGCAGTTTACAGAACATATAGTGAGTGATTATGTTTTGTCATCGGTTTCATATTCTGTGTAGTGATTGATAGTACTAGCTGTGCCAATGCCACCGGGGTCATGGTATGCAGCATTCTTGGAAAATACATTTTTTATGAGTATGTTCAGTTGTGCTTAAAAACACATTTTTTACTTGCTTTTCTAACCCTCTGGGTTTGAATATGTCTTAGAAAAGTCCATAAAAGTGTATAAAATGTGCTTTTATTCACGGAGAAAAATGCTGAGTCTTAATATTGCTTACATTTTTGTTAATGTTTCCTTATAATGCTAGGCAACATGGGATTCTTCTTGAAGCAGTTCAAGTTCCCATATGAATCTCTCTATTGATAAGGCATATGTTTCTTCCGACATGCGTTGGTTCATGGACAATAAGCACAACCAGTCAACCTTTTGCCAACGAGTCCCTCCGCTCACATTAGTCATTGTTTATTGACATTTATTTTAGATTAATGGGATTTATTGTACTTTTTGAATTTCATTTAAGTTCTAACTATCGCGTATCATTTCTTTATTTTTACAGTTTTCTATGTAACTAATATAAATGGAGAAAAAATAACTGATAAGAGTGTCTTCAAATGTATTGAAAAGGTAGTTATTAGTTATTACTTGAGCATGTTTGGTTATAGGTAGGTCAAGTTATTTATTTTGCCAAAAATGATTTCAAAAATATACTTCTTTTACTCAAAAAACTTAATTTTCGAGAAAGTAAATCTCGACTTATTTATAAAAGTAACTTTTAAGTATAATTAATCATGCTGTGTAAATTTTATTCAAAAATACGATAACTTTTAGCCCTCTTTGTATATATGACTTGGACTATTTTGATTTGATCAAATTTTAATGCTTTGATATATGATTGCAGCCATTTGGGACAATTCATTATGGTATATGTATTGAGGGCCTGACTGCATTAGAATGGTTAGCCTTTTATCCAATGTTTTTGCAATTGTTTCGAATTCTGAGTGCAAGTGGTAGAAGCTAACGTTTAGATATATAATAGTCGAATTGTACCCCTAATTTATGTTAAAAATATCGATCATGGTTCCTCGATTGAGGACCCAATTGACAAAAGATTCACAACCAATTTAGATTAAATTCATGCCAATATTTGATCAGAGCACAAGAAAAGAGTCAGACCAAAGTTCAGCTATATATTTTACTTACTTCTGGAGTTACTCCACAAAGAACACATCATTATTGGGACTTAGAGAAGTGGATCTTCCAAGGTGAGATTGATCAATAAGGTAAACTTAATATTCTCAATAATTAAATATGATTCCCATAATAAGTGGAAAAAATGTAATAAGGTGTAAAATTCAAAGACAACCTTCTGGTGCAAATGTTGGAGCAATAGCTGATGCTACTACAATTAGGCAAGGAGTATTCTTTAATGTAAGCTGAGCTCTTGTTCTGATATTAAACTATATAACTTGGGCTCTATCATTATTGCTTGAGTTTAAATATTAACTTGCAATTTTTTTCATTATGAATTTATAACAATATATTGTTTTTATTGATTTCATATAATATTTATATATTTATCTTATTAAACTTGCTAGAAGCTTTGAAATGTATACATTAATAATTGGTCAAATCTGTTAATACAATCCATTCTTCCTTGATTTTAATAAGGGTGGTTATATTCACACTACAATTTATTATAAGTGCACTACATTTTAATTGTACTTAAGATCTTCAACTTTTGTTCATTATTGCAATTATATTTTTAACTTTTTGTCATTGAATTTTTATATTTAACTTTCAATAATTAGCATATTTCATCATCGATGATGGTTTCTGTCGAGATATTTTGTTTACGTCTTTTGAAATTAGGAAAAAAATATTTTATCGTACTTTTGTATCTATTTTTTTTAAAAAAAATAAGACAGACAAATAAGTTTTTTTACTAATTCTCAATAAATATTTTTTAAAGAAACCGTTATCAAATATAAAATGTGCTAATTAATGAAAAGTTAAAGATAAAAATGTGATAAAAAAAAAAGTTTAGGACATGAGTGCTATAATATTAAAAAATTAAGGATGTTAAATGTAATTAAAATGTAGTGTAAAAAATAAAAAGTATTGTATGAATATAATTACCCTTTTAATAAAGTTCTGCAGCAAGCAAAATGTGAATTAAAGACTAAACTGGCCAACCAAATATTAGAACTTTTTGCTGATTGATCTACAAATATATTTTCTCTACTTTATCATAATTTCATGATTTTCTTAGATAATTCAATTGTAATTAAAATATTTACTTCTTTGAATCTTATTGTTAATTTATCCAGGGCAACAAAGTTCAACAATGTATGAATGTATTTTGTATAAATTATATATAGCCAATTATGAACGATGTTCTTCATCTTAAAAAATAAAGTTTATATCCATTTGGAATGCATCCATTAGTGTTCAAATAAGAGCTCGTTTAAGTTTATAGATTCTTATTATTTTTATAGACGTAATAATCGATATTACTTTGCATATTTCTCCAAGTATTAAGCACACAATATGTAGAAAATATAAAATATTCACCTCTTTTTTTATTTTAAAATAATTATATATTTCGTATTTGAATTGACTATATAATTTTATACTATCTATCAACACTATTAAATGCATAATTATAAACAACCAACATGCATCACACGTAGGTTGTGGTGAAAATAATAAAAGGGATATATGATGCAAACAATGTTGTGGTGGAAATAAATGATAGAATTATCTTTTGCTTATGCTAGTAATAATAAAAGGGACATATGATGCAAATATTTTTGTGGACGAAATAAAAAATAGAAATATCTTGCTCATGATAGTAATAATAAAAGGGATATATGATGCAAATATTTTTGTAGTCGAAATATAAGATTGACTTATCTAAAAAGTCTAAAATAATAGACCACATATATACTATACGGAGAGTGGAATGTATGTGAATGCTTCTGGATTGTCATTTATGTCCTATGCATTGAAGCCTACCATAAAATTTTCAAAAATATATCCACAAATATTTTGATTTGAAGTGTTCAAAATAAATATTTATATGTATGGAAAAGTAATGAGCACAGTGTTAAGTGAAGAATGCAGTAATTGACTTTATTTGTCTAGAAGAAGATAATGAGTTGTGTTATGCCTCATTCCTACATTGCACTCCATGTTGTCTAGTTAATGTCAAAGTTGCTACTAGGTTGTCTTAATTTATTCCGAGGAGGTTGGGAAGAGTAAGTTAAGAAAAAGAGATTGTTCCTTTATGTCAATGAGGTTTGAGAAGAGGAGGTTCAAAAGATGAGGCGGTCGAAGACCCTACGCCTTAGTTCTACGTGGCACTCCATGTAGCCTGGTCAATATCAAAGTTGCTACTAGGTTGTCCCCTTCTATTCCGATGAGATTGAGAAGATGATGTTAAGAAAAAGAGGATGTTCCTTTATGTCGAGAAGGTTTGAGAAGAGGAGGTTGAAAAGACGAGGCGGTCTACGCCTCAGTCCCACGTGGCGCTCCGCGTGGGCTGGTCAAAGTCAAATTTGCTTGGTAGAATGTCCCCTTCTATTCCGAGGAGGTTGGAAAAAAGAGGTTGTTCCTTTATGCCAAGGAGGTTTGAGAAGACGAGGCGTTCGAAGACAGACCTCCAATTGTGTGTTGAGAAAGCATCCCCTAACACTATGAGATTTAGACCTGAAAAGACTGATGGGACAGTCTCCCAATGCAGCTTGGCAGACTGATATGATACCTAGGATGCGATGCGAAAATCCTTAAGACTGCGCCACTTGTCGCACATCAAAAGTAGCTTGGCCAATTGGCTTTTGCCTATAAATACCAAAGTCATTTCTACAAGAAGAGAAAAATCTGCTTAGAGAAAACATACTAAACCAAAGTTCTCTACATTAATTAACATAAGTGTTCTTCATACTACTTGGAGAATATGTGATTAGAGGCCCTCAAGCCACTTCCTCGGCCATGATGTGTCTCTCCCACACCCAAATATCTTTCATTCTTATACTCCAAGTGTACCATAGAGATCCACAGACCCACGTGGCCGTCCAAGCGTGTTGGTAAAATACACGTAGACAGAAGAGGCGTAGAGTTCCTGTTGACAGCCATTTTTGAAGGTCAACAGATTGACACCGTTTGTGGAAAACCACACATTTAACCACGAGTAGAACGTGATCAAAAGCCTAAACCTCATTGAACAAATGAGTTTCCTTGAAGAAAGGACCATATGCAAGTACTACCATTGAGGCTAGCATAGGTCCTTTGAAGAAGAGGCACTAGGAAACTATACATACGAGCTTATCCAACTTGATTAATGGTTTAATATTCCTAAGGCATTGCTTGTATCTCGTTGGAGCCTAGGTGACACATCTGAGAAGAAGCTCCTATATTTGATTATTTATAAATAACGTTTCAATTGTTTGCTTGTTTAAGGCCTCTAAGAAGAGGCACTGGCATCATAGAAACACCGTGTCTATCGTTAAGTCATTTGATTTGGAAACACAACCTCTAAAAAGAGTTTGAGTTAAAATCTTCTCGTATGCCTCTACAAAAAGGTATTCGTGACATATTGGAATGGTCTTTGCAAACAAACTGTTGACCTATGGTTAACTTTAAACTTTAATGTTTTGATTATAACAAACAAATAAGTATTGTTTACTAACAATCTATTTTCAAGTAATATTCAAAGCGCTACAAATCGTACTCGCAAGCATGTCAAGGTTAAAGTCAATCAATACAAAAGTTCAAGAAATTCAAGACTCGAAGTTCAAGATCAAAAAATAGATTTCTAGATAAAATTGTAAATGTACTAATTCTTTGATTTTTAGCATTAAATGGATGAAAGCTCAAAAATAATTTTATGCACAAAAACCATGTTGATATCATTTGCATAAAATATTTTTATCAAAGCCAAAAATTAATTTTTCAAAACTTTTCAGAAAAATTGAATTGGTCATCTATCTGTGAATCGGTCAACTGTTTGTGAAGAACCGGTCGACCATTTGAACGTCATTT
Source organism: Forsythia suspensa (assembly GCA_023638005.1). NCBI lineage: Eukaryota > Viridiplantae > Streptophyta > Magnoliopsida > Lamiales > Oleaceae > Forsythia > Forsythia suspensa. The sequence goes on along the minus strand of CM042674.1, from coordinate 26,343,324 downwards.
TTCAAAAAGTGACCGTTCTGATTTTTACCGTTCTAACAGCTATTTTTTTTTATCATCCGTCAAGAACTGGTCGATCGTCTTGTTATCTGTTTTGGTAAAAAGTTGTGAAAATTCATCTCTATAAATACCCCTTCATTTATTATCATTCAACAACACTTACAAGAGCATTAATAGAGAGAATCACTTTGAAAAAAAATTCATTCAAGCTTCATTGCATTTATATCTTCAAAATTATTCATTGAAAAACTTTGTTGAATCAAATCAAACTTTTGATTCATCATTATTAACAAAGCTTATTTATAATATTTGAGCTTTTTATTTATTGCTATTTATTGAAGTGTTAGTCTCTCTTAGTACCAAACTTGTATCTATCATTCATCAAGAGAAAAATACAATTTCAAATCTATTTTTTTTATATCTTTGGGTTATATTGAGGTCCATTTAAAAGCTCAATATTGTATAAGGATCAGTGCTCCTTATTTGTAAGTCATCGGATACATTGTAAGAGTTTCGATTGCAACATAAGTCAACCAAGATAGTGGAAAGACCGTGCTCATGTTGGAGAGCTTGTTAATGGAGGACGTAGATCATTGGTTGGATCGAACCTCCATAAAAATATCGTTTGCACTATCTCTAACCTTTTATTTACTTACATTGTACTCGTATTATTAGTTGCTTAATTTATATCTCATAAATTTCTTGTTTTGAGATTATTCTACAAAAAAGTTTGAGAAAACCAATTCACCCCTTTCTTGGTTAGTTATTCTTGGGCTATCAATTGGTATCAGAGCAAGGTGCTCATTTTTTTAAAAAGATTATACAACTTTGAGTAATGGCTAACCAAAATATTCAAAGTCTTGAGGGACACTCTACAAATCGTTCCTTTTTTAACGGTACCCACTATAACTATTGAAAAACTAGAATGATGATTTATATATAATCAATGGATTATAAAATTTTGAAAATCATTGAGTTTGGTCCTTATGTATCAACAAAAATTATTAAGGTTGATGATAAATCGGATCAAACTATTCCTAAGCCTAGAGTAGAATATGATGAAGAAGATAAAAGAAAATTATCTTTAAATGCTAGAGAAAAAAATTTACTTTATTGTAATTTAGATAAGAATGAATTTAATCGCATTAGCACATGTGATTCCGCATAAGATATTTGACATGCATTAGAGATAGCTCACTTAGGTACTAATAAAGTTAAAGAAACTAAGACAAATATCTTAACATAAGATTTTGAAAAAAATTTATGAAGTAAGATGAACCTATAGTAGATATGATTACTCGCTTTACCGATAGTATAAATGGCCTTAAGGGCTTTGATCGAAAGTTTACTAACGGCGAACTTATGAGTAAAATACTTAGGTCTCTTTTAGAAGATTGGAACTTCTTGAGGATGTTGATAGAGAATACAAAAGATGTCAACATTTATCAATTGGAAGAGCTATATGGAACGTTGATGACTTATGAGCTCAACAATGTCAAAACAAATAAGAAAACAAGAAAAAGCAAGGAAGAGATAAAGGAGCCTCTGAAGCAACAAATTGCCTTAAAATCGACAAACGATAGGATCTTCAAACATGAACATGAGTGATGAAGAACTTGATGATCTAGTTCTTCTTGTCAAGAAATGGAGAGGGTTTTGAAACAATCGGCGATTTCAAAAAAAAGAAGACGAAGGTGAAGAGAAAAATAAAAAGATCATATGCTATGATTGTGACAAACCCGATCACAAAAGGACCGAATGTCTAAACAAGAAGAAGTTCACCAAAAAGAAAGTACTTCAAGCTACGTGGGATGATAGTGATGAAGATGATCTTGAAGAAGATGAAGTTCAAGAAGAAATCGCCAACATGTGCTTCATGGCTATTGAAGATGAGGTAAGTACAAACAACAATGACTCATACAATGATTTATCTACTTCTTATGATAAAATTCTTGAAGAATTTGAGAAACTTGTTTCAAAATACTCTATCCTTAACAATAAACATTCCTTACTGAAAAAGATAGTCAAGAAACTTTTTATAACACAAAAAGATTTTGAAAAGGAAAAAGATGATTATAAATCCTTGATTAAAGAAAATCTTTCCTTGAAAGAAAAAGTGGTTGATTTAACAAGTATTATTTACAAGTTTACCCAAGAAAAGAAAATTTTTGAATTAATATTTGGTGAGCAAAAATGTGTGTTCAATAAATGAGGAATTGGATACAAACCCTTCTTAAAACAAAAATATCTTGAAACTATATTTGTCAAATCATCCAATTTTACTCAACAAAACATTCATGTAGTTTTTACAAGAAAGTTGGTCATGTTGCTTTCAATTGTACAACTAAAAAGAGGCTATACTTTGAAATGAAACATAAGTAGATAAAAGAATCCACAAACACTAACTATCAAGGACCCAAATTATGAGGGTACCAAAAATCAAAAATTGAAATAATTTTTGTAGGTACTGTTGTGAAAATATTGTGATTACAAGTGTACAATATCGCACAAAAGTAATAAAGTGGACCTATTAAGTCTGAATTATCGTTCTCACGAAAACTATCTTATTTATATATTAGTTCAATTAATCTTTCGTGATTAATCTGTAGAATGCACTATAAAATAAACTGCTTTGAGAGATTTTAAACTAGAACTTTAGATTTTTCAAAATAAGAAAAACAATGCAATAACTTATGTGAAAGCGAAAATCAACAATTTAGAGAATAATGATGGTTAAAGTGTTTGGACAAACAAATTCACCTAGTTGTCATCTCTAATTCCTCCTCTCAAGATTTGTTCCTAAAGTTGTATTCGGTCGAATTCACAAATTTAATCTAATTTACCTCTCTTGAGTTCAAATTAGTCATATCAAATTAAGTCAACTTAGGCAGTCAAATGGTCCTTAATTAGATGCATTAATTCTCCTAAGAATTCAATTCAGACTGCAGTAATAATAAAAGTGTATCTCTATTTTTTATCTAATTGTCGAATTTTACTACATGGTCTAGATTAATAATTTGCTTCTTAATTCATTACAATCCACAAGATCAATGAAATAATGGCCAGTTATTCCAAATATTAAGAAAAGAAGTAAAATCAAATACTTAAACAATTTATAAGTCAAAACTTGAGATTCGAAATTAAAGAATTAAAACTAGGCTACATCGTTCATCCAAACTATGAATTTAGCTACTCATGATTCGGGAAGAAGAAAACATTAGAAGATTTGAATACATAACCGGGTTCTAAAGAAAAGATGAAAAGATGTTGATTATCTTGAACCAAGATATCTTGATCTTCACGTTCCAATTTTCTTGATCTTGGTCGTTCTTCGATTTCTTCGCCGTTCTTTTATCCGTCTTCTCTTGTGTTCTCCAAAGAATTAACCCCTTTTTGACCTAGATTAGGTCTTTATATAGTTCCATATCTTTCCAAAATGTATTTTATTCAAAAAGGACCAGAACGCCCTTAGTTTAAGTTGGGAAAAATCGGATCTTTCTTAATGCGGGCCACGGTATGCAAACCGTGGCCCAGCTGCGGCCAAGAGCTGGTTTCCTTTTATTTGCCACTCAAGTCCTTCATCTTTTACATGTTTACGAATTGGTCCCTACTTCTCCATCTTTGTGCACATTTAGTTTTTCTTTGCCAATTTTTCTTTGTTTCTATCCAAATCCTTTGGAACTCGGGTTTCAACATAAAACAATCAAATTAACGCACAATTAAGTAAATATTCATTCAATATTACATACAATTGTCCAGTTTTGACACTACAAATAAGCGTGAATTGACACCTATCAAATACTCCCAAACTTGAACATTTGTTCATTCTCGAACATGACTATTTACTTAAACAATCAGACAAATAATATTAAAATATACTCTAATAGATAGCTTGCCGTATTTTTCTCATGTTTTTTGAAACAACTCAATCAATTCATAAAAAAACTTCTAAATTATGCTACCAAATTTAATTTTTTTACTTATTCGATGCTCGATTGATATATGTGTGTGCGCATAGTGAACTCATAAACCTTTAGGCTGGTAATATTCTGCTCCCAATAGTCAAATATTTCTTTTCTCTCTCATAAGAATACACACTCTCATATTGATATTCATTCTCTCATCCGGGTGTTAACTCTAAAGTTGCCTTCAAAACACTTATTCTTTTATTGCTCAAAATATGGTTAGGTCTAGCCAATACAGTTGCTATCTAGATCTATGATGATTCTCCTTTTATTGAATGCTTTGGCCATCAAGCTTCCACTCAGTAAGTCAAACACACTAGTAATCTAAATCCCCAAGTTATGCGCACAAAGGCTCAATCTTGCTTTTGATTTTTTTTTTTTTTTATAATCATATATAGATATATATCTTATGTGTAAGACCTAATTCCCTTAAGCTTTCTAGATGACCCTTGTAGTGAGCTTTAGGCCGATGGCTCCCAGGTTTGATAGACCTTAGGGCATCGAGTTTTGAGAACCCTGACGGACTTTATCACTCGAGTCAACTAGGCTAGGAGGAGAGGTACAAGATAATGCAACTGCAATGCTTTTCAATTTTTTTTAGAGAAGAAGCAAGATAAATAAGCGGGGATTAGATTTTTAGTATCCGGTCAATACCTAGATTCCACATGAGAGCCAAATACATTCAACACAATTATTACTCGAGCACGGAATCAACACCTAACTAAATACCTTCTGCATTGGTTTAATCACTCCCAAACTATCCTTTCAACTGGTCGGGTAATTTAGTTGTCAATTGGTGGTTTTGGTTTTCACAACATAGATTCCTATTCTTTCATTGTATTCTATTCAATACGTCAACCCAAGTTAGTGATGTTCATGACTATTTTGCTTACACGTAATTATATCTCACACAGATAAGTATAGCATATAAGAGACATATATAGCATCACCTAGTTATAATCTTTGAATCGATAACAGTTTCAATTAGATATAATCATTAGCCGGCAAAGTTACCCAACATACAGGCACACAAATAATTTTTTTTTACAACACACACACACACACACACACACACACACACACACACACCCCCCAATAATGAAAATAATAAAGTCTCACCCCCAAACTTAAAATCCACATTGTCCTCAATGTGACAAAAGAAAGCAAAATAAATAAAAAAGGAAAGAGTTAACCCGAATCAAAAGATGTGGAGACAACGTCGGTCTTTCAGCTGATCAGTATGTATTGTGATTGGAATGACGATGTGTAGCCTGAAATAAATAAAAATAATTAAATGTACTTATTTACTAAAAATCGAGAAACGTGCTCTAATTTCTAATGCAGTCCTAAAATTCAACACGCAATGCAATAAACATATAAAGGATAGAAAAAATGGGTTGCCTCCCATTAAGCACTCGATTTATAGTTTAGAGCTCGACTTATTGTCTGGTTGCTTTACGGCACTTTAAATAGTGCTTCAGATGATTTGTTTTGCTTGCATCTATTGACTTTGCACCATTTTTCGTTTATTCTCAAAAATTTGAATTTACAATCCTCACAAGAATATGATTGTAGTTCAGCACATTGCTCGAATACTACTACGAAAACTTCAACATTCTCATCGACTGTGATCACAAAATCAATTTTAGAAGAAAAATAGGAGTTGGATAATTGCTTGATAAGTGCAACATCATTAAATGTTACTTTTTTATTTTGCTCATTTAGGATCAACTTCTCTTTTTCTACATACTCTTCTTCTTTAGCTGGTGCTTCATCGGGTTGGATGATAGGTTTATTATCCAAAATCTCGGACAGTTGCTCTTGACTCATTGTTGTAATGCTTGGCATGTGTTTCAATTGGTTGGCTTCAACTTCACTTGAGAATGTGTAGGAGTAGAGACAAAAATTTTGTGTGACCGATAGTTTCCATATATCTCCCAAGATTAAGTCATCATCATTAATTTCAGAAGTTTCCTCATATCTCGCTGTATTAGCTTGATGCATTGTGATGAAATATCCAAAATTCATGTTGTCCTCATCAATTTCAAGAGTTTCATCATATCTCACTGTATTAGCTTGGTGCATTGCGATGAAATCTCCAAAATTCATGTTGTCCTCATCAATTTCAGAAGTCACATCATATCTTGTTGTATTAGCTTGGTGCATTGCGATGAAATCTCCAAAATTCATGTTGCCTTCATCAATTTCAGAAAGCGCATCATATCTCGCTGTATTAGCTTGGTGCATTACAATGAAATCTCCAAAATTCATGTTGTCCTCATCAATTTCAAAATCTCGATCAGTCGCTAGATTATACTGCTGATGTGTATTATATAACACAAAATTGATCTGTTCTGGAGAGGCCAATAACATACAATCTGATGTCAAGTGGTTAGCCCCACAGTTTTCGCACATGATGGTTGCTTGGATGGCATTCATTCTTTGCACCTGTGTTCTAACCAAGAGCTCCACCTGCTTTGTCAATGCAGCAAGTTGTACATTAATAGCATCTGTCATTTAAAAGGAATAGACAAAGAAGAAAAGAAAATAGTAATAATAACAATAATAAAAAAATCAATAATAATAATAATAAAATTTAAAAAAAAATAAAACTAACACTAACGATTAATTTAAACAAATATTAAATAAGAATAATCCCCGGCAATAGCGCTAAAAATTTGTTAGGAAAATATTGTGATTGCAAGTGCACAATGTCGTACAAAAGTAATAAAAGTGGACCTATTGAGTCCAGATTATCGTTCCCACGAAGACTATCTTATTTATGTATTAGTTCAATTAATCTTTAGTGATTAATATGTAGAATGCAATATAAAATAAACTGCTTTGAGATATTTTAAACTAGAACTTTAGATTTTCCAAAATAAGAAAAACAATGCAATAACTTTTGTGAAAGCGAAAATCAACAATTTAGATAATAATGATGGTTAAAGCCTTTGGACAAACGAATTCACCTAGTTGTCATATCTAATTCCTCCTTTCAAGATTTGTTCCTAAAGTTGTATTCGATCGAATTCACGAATTTAACATAATTTACCTATCTCGAGTTCAAATTAGTCCTATCTAATTAAATCAACTTAGGCAGTCAAAATGTTCCTTAATTAGATGCATTCATTTTCCTAAGAATTCAATTCAGACCGCAGCAATAATAAAAGTGTATCTCTACCTTTTATTCAATTGAAGGATTTTACTACGTGGTCTAGATTAATAATTTGCTTCTTAATTCATTACAATCCACAAGATCAATGAAATAATGGCCAGTTATTCCAAACATTAAGAGAAGAAGTAAAATCAAATACTTAAACAATTTATAAGTCAAAACTTGAGATTCGAAATTAAAAAATTAAAACTAGGCTACATCGTTCATCCAAACTATGAATGTAGCTACTCATGATTCGGGAAGAAGAAAATATTAGAAGATTTGAATACATAACCGGGTTCTGAAGAAAAGATGAAAAGATATTGATTATCTTGCACCAAGATATCTTGATCTTCACGTTCTAATTTTCTTGATCTTGGGCGTTCTTCGTTTTCTTCGACGTTCTTTTATCTGTCTTCTATTGTGTTCTCCAAAGAATTAACCTCTTTTTGACCTAGATTAGGTCTTTATATAGTTCCAAATCTTTCCAAAATGTATTTTATTCAAAAAGGACCAGAACGCCCTTAGTTTAAGTTGGGAAAAATCGGATCTTCCTTAATGCGGGTCAGATGTGCAACCGCAGCCAGTACATGCTAAGAGTCGGTTGCGGTTTGCATGACCTAGCCATGATTTTCAAACCGCAGATTGACAACCAATGGCAAACAAATGTCATGGTTTCACAAATCATGTTGAACCACGGTTCACTACCGGTGTCTTGCTGTTTGGTCCTTCTACTTTTAGTTCTTTGCAATTTAGTCCCTGAATTTCTTCTTTCATTTCAATTGGGTCTCCTTTTATTTGCCACTCAAGTCCTTCATCTTTTACATATTTACGAGTTGGTCCATACTTCTCTATCTTCGTGCACGTTTAGTTCTTCTTTGCCAATTTTTCTTTGTTTCTCTCCAAATCCCTTGGAACTCTGGTTTCAACATAAAACAATCAAATTAACACACAATTAAGTAAATATTCATTCAATATTATATACAATTGTCCAGTTTTAACACACTACAGATAAGCGTGAATCGACACCTATCAGGTACCACGAAAAGTGAAGAGCAAATAGTTCTTGGATAGTGGTTGCTCAAAACACATGACCGGTGATCGATCATTGCTATCTAGCCTAAAAAAAAGGATGGAGGTCATGTAACTTTTGGAGATAATGCTAATGGAAAAATCATATGCATTAGAAATATTGGTAACCATTCTTCTCCTTCCATTGAAAATATTTTATTAGTTGATAATCTTAAATATAACTTGCTTAGTATAAGTCAATTATGTAATAAAGGTTGTCTCATTAAATTTGATTCTTTCAAATGCCTCATTGAGGTTGCTATATCTAAAGAGATATTGTTCATAGAGAGCCGAAGTGAGGATGTTTACATCATAAATATTGAATTTGAACTTGAAAGAGAAATAATATGTCTATCAAGTATAAAAGATGATTCTTGGTTATAGCATAGAAGATTAGGTCATGTTAGCATGGACTTACTTTCTAAAATCTTCAAAAATAGCTTTGTAAAAGGTTTGCCAAATATAAAATTTGAGAAAGATAAAATTTGTGATGCTTGTTAATTTGAAAAATAAGTAAAGAGTTCTTTTAAACTTAAACAACACTCTTCTACTACAAGACCTTTACAACTTCTTTACATGAATTTATTTGGACCCTCTAGAACCACTAGTTTAAGTGAAAAATATTATGCATTTGTTATTGTTGATGATTTTCAAGATTTACTTGGGTCATTTTCTTGAATTTAAAAGATGACGCTTTAAATGCATTTAAACATTTTTTCAAAAGAGTTCAAAATAAAAAGGGATATACTATTACCACAATTAGGAGTGATCACGATGGAGAATTTGAAAATATTTCTTTTGATGTGTTTTGTAAATCAAATAGATATGAATATAATTTTTCGACTTGTAGAACTCAATAAAAATGATGTAGTAGAAAGGAAGAATCGAACATTACAAGAAATGGCTGGACCATGTTGCCAAAATATTTTTGGGCCGATGCCGTAAATACTTCATGCTATATTTTGAATAGGGTTTTGGTTAGTCGAAAGAAAACCAAAACTCCATATGAGCTTTGGAAAAATAGAATTCATAATATCGGATATTTTAAATTTTTTGGTTGTAAATGCTTTATATTAAACAAAAAAAAAAATTTGGAAAATTTTTATCCAAAATCCGATATTAGAATTTTTTTTGAATATTCATCCACTAGCAAAATTTATAGAGTTTTTAATAAAAGAACTTTAGTAGTTAAAAAATCCATGCATGTTGTTTTTTATGAAACTATCTCTATTGAACATGAGAATAAAATTGATGATGAAGATTTGAAAATTTGATTTGAACAACTAAGTGTTCAAAATCAAGATAAAGAGAATCCAAATAATGTTGAAAATCAACATGAGGAAGAAACAATCATGCAACAGAACGAAGAAAAACCTCATGAAGAACCTAACACCTCATCCTTACCTAAGGAATGGATGTTTGTTTATTCTCATCCAAAAGATCTCATCATCGGTGATCCATCTAAATGAGTAAGTACTAGAAACTCTTCTAGAAATTTTCTTAACAATTGTGCTTTTCTTTCGCAAATTAAGCCAAAGAATTTTAAAGAAGTCGAGTTTGATGAATTTTGGATTCTAGTTATGCAAGATGAACTAAATCAATTTGAATGAAATCATGTTTGAGATTTAGCTACTAGACCATGTTCACAAATCGTAATTGGTACAAAATGAGTTTTTCGAAACAAACGAGATGAAAATGGTATAATTATGCGTAACAAAGCTAAATTAGTGGCTTAAGGCTACAATCAAGAAGAAGGTATTGATTTCAAAGAAACATTTGCACCGGTTGCTAGATTAGAGTCAATTCGCATGCATCTTGCTATTGCTTGTCATAAGAATTTTACTCTTTTTCAAATGGATGTCAAAAGTGCATTCTTAAATGGAGTCATTCAAGAAGAAGTATTTGTTGAGTAACCGTCCGATTTTAAAAATCATAAATACCCGGACAAAGTTTTCAAACTTAGAAAAGTCATTTACGGATTAAAGCAAGCTCCTAGAGCTTGGTGTGAAAGGTTAAGCAAATTTTTTTTATCAAATGGCTTTTGAATAGGTAAAGCGGATACTACACTTTTTATAAAAACCAAAAATGATGATATGATTGTTGTTCAAATTTATGTTGATGATATCATTTTTAGTGCTACTAACATTTTTCTATGTGAAGAATTTTCTAAGTGTATGAGCAGGAAAATTGAGATGAGTATGATGGGTGAACTCAAGTATTTTCTTAGACTTCAAATCAAACAAACTAATGATGGAATATTCATTAGTCAAACCAAGTATATTTTGGATATGCTCAAAAAGTTTGAAATGGAAGAATTAAAGCCAATGAATACCCCAATGAGTTCATCAATCAAATTAGATAAAGATGATCAAGATACTCCCGTTGATATAACCAAATATCGAGGTATGATTGGATCTCTTTTTTATTTAACCACTAGTAGGCCCAATATTATGTTTAGTGTATGCTTATGTGCTAGATATCAATCTAATCCTAAGAATTTCCATCTTAGTGCCGTGAAACGCTTTTTTCGTTATCTTAGTGGAACTAGATCCTTAAGTCTTTAGTGTTCCAAAGAGACTCATTTTGACTTACTTAGCTATTCGGATGCCGATTGGGCTGGTTGCACAATTGACCGTAAGAGTACTAGCGGAACTTGTCACTTTTTGGGCTTTGCCTTAGTATCATGGTTTATTAAGAAACAAAATTTCATTGCTTTGTCAACCGCCGAAGCTGAATACATCTCGGCCGCTAGTTGTTGTGCTCAAATTCTATGGATAAAGCAAACTCTTCGTGATTATCACCTATATTTTGAAAATGTTCCTATTATGTGTGATAACACTAGTTCCATAAATTTATCTAAAAATCCCATTTTGCATTCTTGAACCAAACACATTGAGATTAGACATCATTTTCTTCGAGACCATGCACTAAAGAGATATATAACTTTAAAGTTTGTAAATACGGAAAAACAATTAGCCGATATTCTTACAAAACCGCTAGCACTTGAAAGATTTGCCTATATTCGACGAAATCTAAGTATAATCGATGAATGTGAAGTATGTGGTTAACTCTTTATGGATGCTATAATTGATTGAAATTTGTATGATAAATGTTGTTTAAAATGTTTGACAAAGGACCAAATTGATGATTTCTCTAAAATTGCGCAAAATTGTCCAACTGGACGACCGTTCCATAAAACGGATGTCCGTTTGATTATAAACGGACAACCTTTTGTTCATCCGGCTCATCATCCGTTTGAACAGAGACTTTTGTAAAAATTGAAATTTTTTAATGGTTGACGACTTCATGAACCAGCATCCGCTTCTGATCAAACGGACAATCTCCTCATCATCCACCTCTGGATCCGTTTGAACAGATAGTTGATTTTAAAATTTAAGGTTCAAACGGTCGACCGTCTATTCATCCGTTCCATCATCCATCTAAGCAGAGAGTTTTTAAACGAAATGTTAGGTTCAAACGGTCGACTGATAAGTGCATTTTGTACACTTATTCGGGCCTTTAAACTAAACTTTTATTCCATCATTTTATTGATTTTATACTTAATTCAGTATATTATTCTTCATATTTCAATTTTGGACCCGTTTATAAGCAAATGGAGAAGAATGGACAGAAATAACAACAATTTGGTGAAATCGACGTGTAAATTGAGTTTTTGAAGTGAATATCAAAAGCTAAACATTGGAGGATGAGGAAGAAGATAAAATTACTAAGTTTAAGGTGTTTTGGAGTGACAATGAAAAGTTGAATCAATGGATCAAACACTAAAAGCCAAAGAATCGAATTGATAAACTACCTATCGAAGTATATGGAGGAAATTTGAGCACAACTTTTGATATTAAAATCTCCAAAAGTAAAATGATATACCATTAGAAAGATAATTGAATTACGAGTCTAACAATTTTTACGGATCTCAATTTAGACTTTCTTACAAGAAGTTATGATCGTTTGAAAAACAACCGTAGAGCAGAAAAAAGTTGAGTTGGGCGATCGCCCAAGCTTAAAGCTGGGAGATCGCCGAACACTATTTTTCAACAGCAGAATGCAAAACAACATGCCTGGGTGATCTACCCGCAAATTTTTCTTACCTTTTTGAGTTCTAATTCAATTAGGAAATGTTTTGAACGTGATTTTAATGATTTTTTTGGAATATTTTGGGATACCAGGAGGGACTTATAAATATGAGTTATTAACTCATAATAAGAGAGCCAGATTAAATTCATTTTTGGTAGAGTTTTAGGGAGAAAAACGGGAGACAAATCAAAAAACGAAGATCAAGATTTCATCTTTCAAGAATTCAACGAAGATCAAGTTCAAGATTTCATATCTCAATTATTTCTTCATATCTGGGTGACGGCTTCCATATTTTCTTTTTCTTTTTCTTTTCTTCTTCGTAGTATATTAGGCTAGTTTATTCAGTGCTAGGATTATGATGAAACTTGTATCATGATCTTTTAATTCTTTGAACCGAGTTTTTGATATTTAAGCATGATTTTAATTTTGAATAATTGACATTGATTTCTCTTCATCTACAATTATGTGCACAATAGTTGTATGATTCTTGTGGCTTGTTTTACCTTCGAGAGATGAAAAATAGGTTATACATAGTGTCAACTGTCGTAGAGTCCGATAGGAGATAAAGATATACCGCTATGCTTTACGTGATCTTTAAGTATTCACAAATTCTAATGCATTCTTGTATGTTCGTATCCGTCATAGATATATATAGTCGGGTCACATATAAAGATATGTTTAATTCTACTTGAGAGAGATTGTTAAACAAATTAGGAATATTGATCTTTATAATTAAATCATGTTATCAAATTCAACGGTTCGGATTAAAGAAAATTGGTATAAGTGGATTCGGGATTCTAGTATACTTTTCTTTTCTTTTCTTCTCTAATTTTAAAGTAATTCTTCTTTAATTTAATCTCTTGTTTGTTTGAATTATATTTAGTTAATTGTTCTTAGTTTATAGTTTAATTAGTTCTTAATCATCAATTATCCAAAGTTCATTAGATTTGGTTAAGGTTACTATCATTGTAATTGAATTATCTAAATCCTGTAGGTACAATACTTGGACTCATAATCCACTTTATTACTTGTGCGATCCATACACTTGCAAAATATTAAAAACATAAAATCGTTGACATCGACTGTTTTAGCAAAAATCAGGTTTTTAAGTTAGAAAAATTTCAAATTTCTTCATTCCTACTTCGCGCAAACTCACGATTTTCTCTCCCAATCTCTCCCCATTCATCAAATCTCTTTCAAATCTTTCAAATTTACGTTCAAAATAAAAAACCCATATCAATTCCACACTCAAATCATGCAAAATCCCCAATTTTTGTCCACCAAATCATCCAATTCCATTTCAAACGGACGAATGAAACCATAATCTCTATAATCCGTTTCCAACACAATGCCTCGAGTAAACGTCCAAGGAGGGAAATGGCACCTTCTCCATCCTCCGAAGATGAGGCTACCCCTATAGAAAATCGGATCGACAAATGCCCAATACTCATAGGTAAGAATGTCGATCTCGCTTCCATTACGTTTGAAGCCCCCTCATTTCATTTAGAAGACTATTTTGTCGCGATGGTTTGGATTTCTATTCTCACACTCAATGAAAACACTTACCCCACCATCATGAAAAGTTCTATAAGAAAATGGTTTTCTCTCTGGGGGATGGGTATCTCTTGCTTAGTTAGAAATAAACGAATCAAAATCACTCGAGAACTTATTCGTTCCATTCTCGAACTTGAGGATGGTGGCATTTGTCTCTTTACTTCAATAACAATTCCTCATCTTGAAGGTTATAATCTTGTTGAGGCATGTTGTCATGTCACCGAGAAACACTTCAAGGCTCCCGCACGAATTAGTACAAATAAACTAATACTCACATGTCGTGTCTTGCACAATATCATCTCCCATATCATTGTCCGTAGGAAAGGTCACCTTGATGAAGTAAATCATTACGATGTCTTCTTTCTCGATTCCATATTAACTGGGTAAAAACTGGACTTTCCATACATTATGCTCAATCATATGGACTCGATTCTTTGCGGTACTAGGTCTAAGGCCTTACCTTACAGAATGATTCATACCAAAATCTTTCAACATTTCAAAGTCTCTTTTCGTGATGCGATCGTCCTTCTTCCTAAAACCACCGACACCATTAATACTCTTACTCTTAAATGCATGAAAGTATTTAAAGAGAATGGGCAATGAGTGGCAAAATCTAAAGGATATGATGCTGAGTCGGGGCCGTCTACTTTTCCATTCGAGGGCGGTGAGGACAAGGACGAGCTTGATGATGAAGATGCTCCTCCCCCGTCTCCTCCTAGACTGAGCTCACATAGGCCGTCGTCATCCACCTCCGGATTCAACGAGGACCATTACAATATTCTCAATGGCCGGATTGACTCGTTTACTACCACCGTAGATGGCCTACAACATACCGTGCATGACTTACACAACACGGCGGCTAATCTACAAAACACGGTGGAAAATCTACATCACTCAGTAGACGGTATAACATCATTACTACAACAAGTGCTAGCTTCACATCAAGCACTTCACACCCACCTTGACCCGGTGTTTTTTCCGCCTCCTCCGCCGGAAAACTAGTTTATCTAGTTTCTTTTTTAGTTTGTGTTTTTGGAACTAATTTTCATTTATGCCTATTTTTATTTGAACTATAAATGTCGTTACATTTTCGTTTCTATATTTTTGGCACTAGTATTAATTGATGTCTATTCTTGTTGGAACTATGATTTTAAGTTTATCAATGAATTGCATATTTTATTTCATTTAGGAGAAATATATTTATTTTACCTTAATGTTTCGTTTCTAACTTTTTGTTTATGCCAAAAGGGAAAAAATATATGTGATGAAATGTGGTGAAAATTTGACAAACGAATTGGCAATTGATAAACGATGAAATTGATATGTGATGGGATCAATTAAATAAAATATAATCTAATGTTACAAATTTATCAAACCATGCTTACTTGAAAAAGAACAGGGAATATATATGTTTTATCTTATTATTCATTATATTCTCAACTACACATCACATTGTTTGTCATAATAAAAAGGGAGAAATTGTTGACCTATGATTAACTTTAAACCTTAATATTTTGATTATAACAAACAAATAAGTATTGTTTACTAATAATCTATTTTCAAGTAATATTCAAAGCACTACAAATCGAACTCGGAAGCATGTCAATGTCAAAGTCAATCAATACAAGAGTTCAAAAAATTCAAGACTCAAAATTTAAGATCAAAGAATAGATTTCTAGATAAAATTGTAAAGGTACTAATACTTTAATTTTTAGCATTAAATGGATGAAAGCTCAAAAATAATTTTATGCACAAAAACCATGTTCATATCACTTGCATAAAATATTTTTATCAAAGCCAAAAATCAATTTTATAGAACTTTTCAGAAAAATTGAACCGACAATCTGTCTGTGAACCAGTCGACTGTTTGTGAAGAACCGGTTGACCATTTGGGAAGAAACAGTCGACCGTTTGAACGTCATTTTCAAAAATTGACCGTTCTGATTTTTACCATTCTAACGGCTATTTTTTTGATCATCTGTCAAGAACTGGTCGACCGTCTTGTCATCCATTTTGGCAGAAAGTTGTGAAAATTCATCTTTATAAATTTCTCTTCATTTATTATCGTTCAACATCACTTACAAGAGCATTAATAGAGAGAATCACTTTGAAAAAAAATTATTCAAGCTTCATTGTATTTATATCTTCAAAATCATTCATTGAAAAATTTTGTTTGATCAAATCAAACTTTTGATTCATCATTATCAATAAAGTTTATTTCTAACCTCCATAAAAAATATCGTTTGCACTCTCTCTACCCTTTTATTTACTTACATTGTACTCGTATTGTGTAGGTAAGAACCCACACAAGGGCATCACCTCTTTATTAAGGCATGACACTAGCTGGGCAAAATACAATATCATGCCTCATCTGATATTGGAAGGGCCTCTGTAAACAAGCCTCCTACCAACAAGGGTAAGCTCATCCCTTAATTGAGACTTAGTTTTTGCAGAAGCATCATACCCACACAAGGGCCTCGCATCTTCGTTAAGGCATGGTACCAGCTAGACAAAGCCGAATATAATGCCTCATCTGATATTGGAATGACCTATGCAAACAAGCCCTTCCCAACAAGGAAAAGATCATATCTTAATTGGGACTTAGTTTTTGCAGAAGCGCCATCCCACACAAGGGCCTCTGCAAACAAGTCTCTTCCCAGCAAGGGTAAGCTCATTCCTTAATTGGGACTTAGTTTTTGCCGAAGCGTCTTACCCACACAAGGGCCTCACCTCTTTATTAAAGCATGACACCAGCTTGGCAAAGTCCAATATCATGCCTCATCTGATATTGGAAGGGCCTCTGCAAACAAGCCCCTTCCCAACAATGGTGAGCTCCTCCCTTAATTAGGACTTAGTTTTTTCAGAAGCGTCATACCTACACAAGGGCCCCGCATCTTCATTAAGGTATAGCACCAGCTGGGCAAAGTCCAATATCATGCCTAATCTGATATTGGAAGGGCCTAAGCAAACAAGCCTCTTCCCAACAAGAAGAAGCTCTTCCCTTAATTGGGACCTAGTTTTTGTAGAAGCTCCATCCTCATACAAAGGCATTGCCTCTTCATTAAGGCATTACACCAGCTAGGCAAATCCCAACATCACGCCTCATCTGATATTGGAAGGGCGCAAGCCTCTTCCCAACAAGAAAAAGCTCCTCTCTTAATTGAGACTTAGTTTTTGCTGAAGCGACATCCCCACACAAGGGCCTATCCTCTTCATTAAGGTATGACACTAGCTGGGCAAAGTCCAATATCATGCATTATCTGATATTGGAAGAGCTACTGCAAACAAGCCTCTTCCCAACAAAGAAAAGTCCATTTCTTAATTGGGACTTAGTTTTTGCAGAAGCGTCATTCCCACACAATGGCCTAGCCTCTTCAAAGAATCAAGGCACCAGCTGGGATTTAGCAAATTTTAAAATTTTGCTAAGGCCAATATCAAGCCTCGTCCAATATTGGAAGGGCCTCTGGAAATCAGCCTCTGCCCAACAAGTGCAAAAGTCAGGGACCATTTGTGCAAATAAGCCTGATTCAATAGCAAACACGTCACACATTATCTTTATGTAAAACAAAATGAGTAATGCTAGACCACTATGTGTAAAATATCAAATTTGTCATTTAAAAATACATAATTCAAATTCCTATTTATGTCTTTTAAAAAGACAGATTTGACATTTTACACATGGTGATCTAACTTTATATCTAAATTGTTGTTCATCTAGCATTTTCCAAACAGAATATATACAGAAATCTTTGTTTTTTATATTAATGTAGAATCAAAATTGAAACAGAATTTACCTGGAATTAATGGTTCGGTTCTATCATTATACATGAAAAATTGAATGGTTCCATGTATTAAATTTGCATTCTTCATCTCGTTCCTTTACTTGTTAGGAGTTTTTTTCATAAGATATGTATACAATTTTTATGAGGATTAATTTTAGCAACAGTCATTAAAACTTGTTAAAAAATTCAAAACTGAAATAGCAGTAGTGACTTAAATTTTTAACAATTACACTAATGGTCACTCGGTTGAAAAAGTTAATTTGAAAATTTACGAGTTATTGTTAAATTATAACATTGATACAAACAGTGTTAATTAATACACCACTTCATACAAAGTGGTGTTGATAGCAGCTAAATGTGTCATTGTCATATACGTTCTCCTTATATTTGTTTGCTTTTTTTTTAAACAGACAGTTGGTGAAACTTCGCATTTTTGCTAGTGAATTTTTAAGGTGAGCTTTTTCATCTAACATGGCATACTAATTAATATCGTTGGTGTCCAATTTGAAATTTAACAAGTGATGACATGTAGGATTTCCAACCGAGTGATCATTAGCGTAACCATTAGAAATTTGAGTGACTATAACTATAAGAAAATAATTTCAATGACCATTTTGAAATTATAACAAGTTGCAGTGATCGTTGCTAAAATTAACTCTTTTTTGTAGATCAGGACGAGCTATATCTATCTTATATCAACAACTACAATATGTCATAGCTAGACAACTACAATAGCCTATTGCAACTTATTTTTCTACTTAGGTTGGTGAGTAGGAATCAAAATTAGGCAGGTTTCACGAGGGTCACGTGAGAATTTAACATAAATTTGGATGAATATGTTGTTTGCGGATACATTGTGCAATTATAATGGAAGGTTGAGGAACAACTTGTTCAATTTTAAGGGTTAGGAACTAACGTGCAACTCTGACAATAAAATGTGGACTAACACTGCAATTTTCCCTTGATAATTTTCCCATAAATAACAGATAATGTGTATACAAAAAGCAAAGATTGGCAGCAAAACAAGATATAACTCTTTCCTAAAATATGCAGATCCCATTTCCTTCAACTTGGCCACTTCCTCCTCCTTCTATCCTTCATCTTCTTGTTAGTCAATAAATGGCGTAAATTCAAAACAAAAATCATCAAAATTGCCTCCGTGTCCTCGGAAATTACCATTAATTGGTCATTTGCACCATATATTAGGTTCACTCCCACACCATTCTTTTGCAAACTTATCAAAAAATATGGACCCTTGATGCACCTAAAACTCGGTGAAGTTTCTACAATCGTCATCTCATCGCCGTTGTTTGCAAAAGAAGTGTTAAAAATCATGATCCATCATGTGTTTGATAGACCGTAAACTCTAGCCAAGAAAGATCATGTGGTATGACTTTGTCGATATTGCATTTTGTCCATATGGAGAGTAATCGAGACAAATGCGTAAAATATGCATTATGGAGTTGCTTAGTTCAAGAATGTACGCTTCATTTGAGTCAATTAGGCTAGATGAGGCCTCACGCCTCGTTGAATCCATTCGATCATCTTCCCAAGAAGTAACTATAAATTTAAGTGAGAAAATTTACTTTTATATAAGTTCTATGACATGTAGGGCTGTATTTGGTAAAGTTTGTAGGGATCCAGACACATTGATCAATGTTTTGAAGAACACAAGACTTTTAGCGTTAGCGAGGATTTGGTTTTGCTGATTTGTTTCCCTCTTCAAAAATGCTTAATATTTTCAATTGGAACAAATTTAAATTGTTGAAAATGCATCGTAAACTAGATTCGATTCTTGAAGACATCATTGATGAACATCAAGAGAAGAGTGCAAATGGTAGTGGGGAATCAGGTGATGAAGATTTAGTTGATGTTTTTCTGAGATTGAAGAACAGCGGGACACTTGAGTTTCCAATAGAAAACGAGAACATTAAAGCTATCATTTTTGTAAGTACTCTTCATCCATTAAAATTATTTCATTTTTCTACCTCTTATCATCTTATTGATACTATTATTTGTGTGGCTTCCTAGTTGTCCCACATCGAATAGAAATAGTTAGTCACCCCGACCTTTCTACTTTGGTATGGGACGTCGTGTGGATAAAAAAAAGATAAAAATTGTGCATTCTACAGAATGTATGGATAAAAATGATGCTTGACTAGCTTATAAATGCTTAAAAACAATGCCAAACATGCTATTAATTGGTATTTCGACCGATTTGGAATTAAAGTATATCTTTTGTGTGGCTCTCTATAGATTTCTAGTATGGAAATTAACAAATAAATTGAATTTGTTCTTTCTTTAATATTTTTAGCTTAAAAATCCAATTTTAGATTTTTGCATGACAAGTGGTATCAAAGTCGAACAATTATTAACAAGAAATCATTTTTATATATATTACATTGTAGGATATGTTCTCGGCTGGTACAGAAACTTCATCAACAACACTGGATTGGGCTATGGTGGAGTTGATGAAAAACCCTCTTGTGATGGTAAAGGCACAAGATGAAATACGACAAGCTTTGAAGGATAGGAGAAGAGTCAACGAAAGTGATATTCAAACCCTAAAATACCTAAAGTTGGTGATCAAAGAAACCCTAAGATTGCATCCTCCTATTACCTTAATCCCAAGAGCATGTAGAGAGGAATTTGAGATTAATGGGTATAAAATACCTTTGAAAGCCAAAGTTATGATCAACACATGGGCTATGGGAAGAAATCCCGATATTTGGCATCGCCCAGAAAGCTTTGAACCAGAGAGATTTGAGAACAATTCTATTGATTTCTTGGGATCTCATTTCGAATATCTTCCATTCGGATCGGGAAGGAGGTTTTGTCCTGGTATGGCATCTGGTTTAGCAACTATTGAGCTTATTTTATCTCAACTTCTCTACCACTTTGATTGGAAATTTCCTCAAGGAATCAGTTCTAATGATTTAGACATGACTGAGGCCGAAGGACTTACTGTATCAAGAAAAGAAAATCTTTATTTGATTGCCAAACCCTATAATCCTTTAATTGTTGATTAATTCCAATGGAATGAAATGTGAAAAAATGATCATCGATATCTCCTTTCGGATATGGTTTACTATGTATTTGTCGTGGTTTACTATGTATTTGTCGTGGCTGTAAGTGTGAAAATAAATTAATAAAAATTCATCGACTGAGCATACTCAATGCTACATAGCAAATTTCAGATTTTTTACATTTATATTCTATTTATTTGTAGACTTTTTTCCACCG
Source organism: Forsythia suspensa (assembly GCA_023638005.1). Classification (NCBI taxonomy): domain Eukaryota; kingdom Viridiplantae; phylum Streptophyta; class Magnoliopsida; order Lamiales; family Oleaceae; genus Forsythia; species Forsythia suspensa. Next base: position 26,322,463 of record CM042674.1, on the reverse strand, counting down.
CAAATAGATTTGTCATATGCATGAGGGACGGAGCCACAAGGGACAAAAGAGGTCAATTGTCCCCACAAAGATTTTGAAAATTGCTCAAGCCTGATTCTAAAATAGCACATACCCCAATAAAAAATATAAATTAGTCCAAAATGACCTAAGTCAAGTTCCAACCCAAATTGTTTTAATTCAAGTTTCAGTCAAAAATTGGTCCAAATCCCAAGTTTAATTTATATCTACTGTTGAACACCAAGTCCTCAAGTTCAACTGATATCATATATTCAATTCTCTTCTCTATAGATAATCGCACCCCAATTCGATTGTACTTTTCATTCAATTTCTTCACATTAAAGCTATGATAGACCAAAATCAACCCTAAATTTGTTAACACAGTTAGCTAGCTCGCAGATGGACTATGAGAGAAGGGTTTAGTTTGCTCCATTCATGGTGATTCAGTTTAAGGAACGACGTCTAGCTAAAAAGAAAGATCGACCTAGTCCTAGTAAAGAAGGGTTGAATGACATTTTGATTGTATATATTGAGAATGATATATTTCATGAAATTGATAATGATATAAATATAAAACGTTTTCAAAGCATGTAAATGCGTAGGAAAAATTGTATTAATGTATTTAAATATTGTTATTAGTGTTATATTATTTCAAAAAAAAAATTGCTACTTAATTTTTGTCGATCTAAAAAAAAATTCCTAGCTCCGCACCTGACATGCATCATTCTTAATTTCAAGACTTTGTATCTATGATATGATTATGGGGTAAATTTAAACACTCACTGAACTTTGAAGATGTAACTACTTACTCAATATACTTTGCAGCATCACCAATAACTCACTCTTCTTTAATTTATATCCACCATCCACTACCCATTATCTTTCTGTTTGAAATTGCTGATGAAAAAATTCGACGTGGCTAACGGCTCGTGACGTGTCTTTCAAGTTGTAACTACTTGCTCACTGAATTTTCAAGTTGTAACTACTTACTTACTAAATTTTCAAGTTGTAACTATTTACTCACTGTACTTTTCATGCCACCAATAATTCACTAATCTTTGACTTATGTCCACCATCCATCATCCGTTCGCCACGTAAGAATCGTATTACTTAAACACATTTTTCATCCAACAAAAGACAGGTGGTGATGGAAAACGTGGATGACTATGCTCAAATCTAAGGGGATAGTGTGTATAATATTTGAACTAAAATCTAAGAGAGCCAAAAATAGAAGAATTGTAAAGGGATAGTGTGTATAATATTTGAACTAAAATGAGGGGTGAAGAGGAAGATATATTGTATCATGTTTTCTTATATCTATGCATTATGTTATTTGAAAGAAGATGACATTTTTTCTTCATTCTGACAAGTTCAATTTCATTTCATGAAACGAACTGTTAAATGGTATAATGACAATGTGCACTTAAATGAACTTCAACTGCAGTTGAATTCATATTAAATGGCGGCCCACCTACATATCACTTCAAATGCACTAAAATGATCAAGTGAAATGGAATAACTGAAACTGTATAAAAATGCGATTTTTGTTGGATGAAAAATGTGTTTTAGTAATACGATTCTTACGTGACGGACGGGTGGTGGACATAAGTCAAAGATCAGTGAGTTATTAGTGACATGAAAAGTACAGTAAATATACAACTTAAAAGTTCATTGAGTAAGTAGTTACAATTTGAAAGCCACGTCACGAGCCGATAGCCACGTCGAATTTTTATGTCAGCAAATTCAAACGAAAGATAATGGGTGGTGGATGGTGGACATGAGCTAAAGATGAGTTAGTTATTAGTAATTATGCTACAAAGTATAGTGAGTAAATAATTATATCTTCAAAATTTAGTGAGTGTTTATTAAATTTATCTTATGATTATGTACCATATCTACCTGGAAATAGGAGCTAACGTGGGAATGGGACATTAAACTTAATAGATGGGGGAAATGGAGTTAGTAACGATGAAAGTCAGATTCCGACAAATTAAAATTGAGTGACTAAGTTGAGATTTTACTGAAAGTTCACGGACTGAAAAAGGACATTAACTCCACTCCTTTTTCATGCCACTCCTTTTTCATGATATGATTGCTTTCAATTAAACCTCAGTCACGTTAAGGGGCCCATGTGTTTAATATGATTGCCTAATATATCAATTGAATTATTATAACAGACAAAAGATTGAATATCCATTTCCACTACGTAGATTATGGGACACTCTGACACGTTTGTATGTGTTTATAAGTATTTATAAGTTGATCAAACATAATTTTTATTTATATATTTCGAAAAATTCACAACTTTTATCTATTTTTTATTTAAACATTTCGTAAAATATATTACTTATAATCTACAAAAATCTTTACCAAAACATACTCTGAATAAACTCGTGAAAACTGAGTTTGTAGAGTCTTCTATTTGAATTTTTGTTTTAGATTTAGTACTTTAATTTAAACTTTTGTATCTTATATCCGTTTGATTATTATTTGATTATTTCATTGTTGTACTAATTCATTTTTTTAATTCAAATTGTCGTTGGTTTTATTTTAAATTATTTAATTATTTGTTTTTTAATTGGATTAAGTGGTGGAACAACGTTGTCCTTTATTAAAAAGGCACACGCCTGATTTACAGGCTTGGATTCTATTAATTTCTCGAAGGTTAGGACAAAAATATTATAAAGATAAACCTGCTACTTTGCTCAGAAGATAGAGATGAATAGTGCAATTTATCCTACAACACACTATAACATTCAAACACAATGGACCTTGTATTTAACTCTAGTGAATACACGTGCGGTGCACGTGATAGAGTAGTAATTGAGTATAGATGAAGTACCCAATATATTACAAATAAATTTTTTTTATCATTGTGTACAGATAAATTTGAAGTGATATCAATTCCTACTTGGATTTTCTATATCAACATTGCTAAAAAAGTAACTAAAAAATATACAATAAACAGAACGAGCGAACAAAAAAAAAAAAAAAAAAAAGCTCATCTCAAAACGAAGTAACATTGGATTAAAAATCTCAGATCTATTCCTTGGGGTTGATGCATGCATCCAGGAGTTTCCATTTCTCGCTTCTATCTTCTGATTACTATAAACAAAATAGTTATTTTACTTCAATCATGTCTACTCTATTCTCTTTCTTTTTACAATGAAACATTTAGCAAAAAAAAGTTGATTGAAAGCTTACGTGGTCATATTCCCACCGAGCAATTACATACTCTCAATTCTTCCTGTCTTGAGACCAAATGTAATGCCACAATCATAAACCTTCAATTGTAAAAAGGCAAAGTTAGAATATCTTTAAGCACAATATTTGGTCGAAATTTTAGGTACGGTCTCTTACCTTGTTGAATTATACATAGCGTTCTCTGCGCAGCTGTGAAAATTAAATCTAGAAATATAAAAAAAAAAAAAAAACACTTAACTCAATCTTGGAAATAAAAGGCTTTGGTATGGATGGTTGCTTCTTCCATCCGGAATCTACTACATTATCAACCATGAAAACATATACTCGTCATACCCTAACAAGTTCCCAACAAAGCTAGATGTTCCAATAGTCTTAGCTCGAGAAATGAGTCAAATATTATATTTTAATCTAAAATTGTGGGGAACTAATACTTATTTATTAAAGAAATAACATATAAATAACCAATTCAAATGAAGCTTTTGCAAGATAGATGAAAGATTAGTAATTTTTATATACGTAATGATATCGGGTTGTTATCCCTTTATAAATAAAAGGAACATTAATTTTCACCAAAAATATTATATTTAGGAGACATGGGACAAATTTGATTCCTTTAGAAATTATTCACTTAGAGTATATCGACAATTTTTATCCTCTTGGAATATACTTCCATTTATATTTTGATGCAAACTAAATCTCTCTTGGAACTTTGAAAGAAAAGAATCAAAAAGATCAAATTTGCAAAACCTACAACCAAAGATAAAATAACTAATCATGAAGTTCACAAGCTTTAGCATACCTCTTCACAAACTGGAATCAACCGAAGATGTGAATAATTCCTAATGGCTTTTGGTGAAGCAATTTCTTCAGCTTTAGAACCAGACTCAAGAGTAGGCGTATCACTGCTTTTTGCCTGCTCCAACAACCAAATAAACATAAGATTTCACTTACAGCGTCCACACCACGGTGCATAGAACTCTTGCAGAGCTATAACACTAAACAAATAATAATATATAGGCGTGTATTTAACAACACAACTACTTTAATCAATCTTCTCACCAATTTATAAATATTTTTCACCAAATATAAGATCACAGTCTATTCTTTCAACACAATCAATAACATCATTATTCCGCATTAAATTTTTCTAGAATATGTAAATAGTAAACAAATAAAACTCCACTTCACAAGCAAATAATTTCAAGAATCATAGCCCAAAGTACGACACAAGATTAACAATCCCAACATTACCGACTACCGAAAAAAGAGAATTTAAAATTTACAACAATTAATATTTTTAATGCAAATTTCAAATTTTAAAAAGAAAAAGCATCAATCATTTTCCATTTAATTAGACCTATCTTGTTACCTGTTGGAACGATTTGGAGACTACAAAGAAGGAAGAACACGTGATTCTTTGTTGTTATTATTACTATTATTATTTGAACAACCCTTGATGTGATTTTTTTTTTCACAGCACCAATCTCAGTTCCATCTTTATCTGATTTCCCACTCAAATATGAGTTTTTCACTTTCACGTATCTTAGTCTCTTCTTATTTCTCTACTGCAACTTATCCACGTATGAACCTATAAACACGTGTAAATATCTGCAGCAAAAAAAAAAAAAAAAAGAATAGTCAACCATATGAGGATTTTGACTTCAAAACGATATTCACATTCAAGAAAACGTAGATATTGACAAAAATCAAAACCCACTTCAATGTCTGTGGAAAAAACTTCTCAAAAGTACCTAAATACACAACATTGCAGAATCTAATAACTCATTAACATAATCCTATACAAAATATTAAAAAAGAAAGGTAAAAAAGAGAAAGAAGGAATTACAAAGGTAGACACATATGTAGACATAAACATTGATCAAAATTTGTACATGTTGGAATGCCAAAGCAGCTTCACTACATGTTGCACCTAAAATATATAACTTCATATATTAAATCTTCAACAGTAGATTGTGTGGTCAAAACAAATATGGATAGGAGCCAAAGAAGCACATAGCATAACGGATCACATGTTATGTCTTTCAATCACCATCGAATATTTATAAGCAAAGAACTAACTCCAAAGATATTGAAAAACATTATACCCCACAATTTCTGATATCATAGGCTACAACTTAGATAATTAAGTCAAATGTATTGGATTTGTTTAGATGGTTAGTTCTTGATTCAATCAATGGATAATGCACATCATTGCAAGGTTGAGACACCTTAATTCACATGTTTCTCTAAAATAAGGTTGACATATAAATACACATACTTGATTCTCTATATGAAGTGATGTAGAAATTAGCACTAAGAAAATATACCAATAGAAATGCAATCTTCTCTAGGACTAAATTAAATTAAATGAAATTAGAGTCGGTGATATAAGAAGTTTAAATGCACATAAAATCAAAATAATCATAACTCAAATATGAAACACAAAACTAAGATGTTATTCCACTTGAGTTATAAATTGCTCAAATTTTACAGGAAAAAAGATCCCTCTTAATTTGATATCCTCAAATGGAACAAAGTACAATGATTTGAAATATAACAAGCCTAAAACTAATATGTTATTCCACTTGAACGCTATATTTGATCAGGGGAGATAAATTAGGAGCAAGAGGATTAGGGAAGATTATATTAAAGTGGATTGTGGTGTATTATTATAATACGTCTACACTATAGAAGAAAGTATAGGTAACGAAAAAATAAATAATTTATGACAATACTTTTCAATAAGCTTAGAAAATAGTAAAGTTACTTTCAAGTAACTCTTTTTCTACAAATATATATGAATAATTTATATTTTCTCTTACTTTTAAGTAGAAAATTACTTTTTTAAAAAATAATTCATACGATTGTGTCAACATAAGTAACTTACTTATATTTAGCTTTGATTAACAAAAAAACTTAATTATTTACTTGCAAGTAAATTTAGTTTTTATAAACGAACATATTTAGATAACTTATTTTTAAGTAAAAAAAGTTATTCTTTTAAATATTTTAGTGTCAAATAAGTAACTTACTCATTTTTAACTTTGATCAATACAAAACTATATTTATTTTAAAATTTACTTATTTACTTTTAAGTAAAAAGTTATTTTTTCTAAAGGAAGCTTAGAAAAAGTTAAACGAAAAAACTTAACCTGTGCAAAAAGAGAGAAGTGAAATGAGAGAAAATTCCGATCTTTGCAAAAACAAATGAAAAATATACCAAGAAATTGTTGGAATTAACCATAGAGGCTCAAATAATCTGATATCAGAAGCCCAAAAATTCAGCCGAAGATCATACGGAAAATCTAATCTATGCAGAGAGAGAGAGAGAGAGAGAGAGAGAGAGAGAGAGGCTGAAAGCCTGAATCTGAAGAGATGGGGGTGGTTGGAATGGGTGTTGCGTGTGTCAGAAAAAAAGTAAGCCAGATTGACAAAAATAAAAAGCAAGGTAGCAAATTTTCAAACGACGTCGTATTCGTTCTTTAGGACGATGTTTTATGAATAGTAACTCATATTCACTCTTACAATGACTTAGACAACTTCTGAGCCCATATTCACTCTTATAATGGCTTAGACGGCTTCTGAGACGACTTTTAAGGACGATGGCTTAGACGGCTTATGAACAGTACCCTTATTCACTCTTATAATATAGTTTAGATAAAGACTCGAGTGAAATATTATATCATAAAAATTGAGGGAACCAGGCAAATCGATAAAAATATCAGCTCATGCATCTCTAATTATACAGAACAATAAATATATTTTATACTAACTCCACATAAATAAAGGCCAACTATTTCAAGGGTCAAAATAAACAAAATATCACCTCTGTCATAACTGCAACGGATGTAGGACCATGACCACGCCAGACATAGTCTCTCACTTTCATTCCTTCTGTAGCTGCACCTTTTCTGACAGCATGGATAGCAACAAGAAGAGAAGCACCTAAAACAGGTTTTAGCAAATCATAAGTAAAATCAATTGACACGCTAAAAACACTTAAAATTCTGTAAATTCTGCTTATTAAAAAGACATAATATCAAAAGTTTAAAAGATTATGCATGTTAAAACCATATATAAAACACAATGAGGAAACAAGATGATTTATGTGGCAGAAACTATTGGTTTCTACAATAGTTTAGGTCATTATAGTTTCAAAAAGGTGACAAACTTAATGTGCATATGATGATAACTCATTCTAAAGCTATGAAAGTTAAATTTACTTGAAAAGGTCTAGTTATTGTAGAAATGCTTAAAAACTGATAAGAAGCCACATAATCAGAGCATGTTTGGCTAAGCCTAAGTTTAAAAAAGAAGCAAATTTACTTTTTCAAAAAGTATGATTGAGCATGCTTCTAAAATAGCGAAGTTTAGAACTAAAACCCTAAACAAAGAGTAACTTCTAAAGAAAAGACTTTAACACGTTTAGAAAGTAAAGTTACTTAAAGTAACTTTTAAAGCTAAAACACATTTGTCTAACCATAAAAGCTATTTTTAAGTAAACTTACTTTTATTTAAGTCTTAGCCAGGCATGCATTCAATAGAAAAAAAATGAAGCAATCCATATGTATGTCGTTCTATATTAGATTTAATTCACAAACAAAAAGATAGAGATAGCCAATTTGGCATCAAATCTTCTAGAATAGGCTGTATTTTGCAGCCAATAAATACTTTTGTACGTTAAAAAATTAATTGATTTATTTCATTAAGTCTCAAAAACTTTTTGAGGCACTCATGAAATCATATGAAGCCGTGCCATTCTAAATTTATTCCCTAGTTTTCTTTTTACACTTCTCTCATTATCCACTTCTCAAACAATTATTGTTATCCCCTGAAACATCTTCCAACCCTTGTCATCCTAAATCATCAAGCCAATCAACGTTACCCCCCAAAACAACTAAAACTTTAGAGTTCATATATAATGTTATCAGAAACTATTTCAATGCACTGAAAACGGCCGCAAGAGCTAGTTCTCCACTTCTGCTCCTATTTAAAATTCAAAATCATCTCCATATATTGCCCATATTAATGGACTCATTGCAAAATATTTTGCTCCACTTCTCAGCCATAAAACTAAATTAATTCAACCATTCCAGAACTGAGTCTGCCACAAAACTAAAGGCAGAGACGAGACCCCCCAAATTTGTCCTTTTTAATTGTAGCAAGTTCTCATAATAAGGTTAAAACTTACTCTTAAACATAATTACATATCAATCAATCTTCAATGTGACTGCATTTTTGTAAAACTGGGAGGTCAAAACATAACCAAGCAGGCTAGAATCATATTTGGAATGTAAATGGTAGACTGGTAGATTCATAAGTTAAAAGGCGGAAAGCAACAATAGCTTCATCAGCAGGATGCAGTGAATGTTGGTGGTGCACCTAGCATACAACCATTTTGGCAAATTTAAATCTGTTTTGCACCAGAAATTATGGTGAAGGAAAAACTTGTAGCCAAAAAGATATTTTAAGATTCCTGCTAGACAGATATAAATGTCTCACTTCATTTGGAAGAAAATAGTCACATCTTGGCCACCTCAATAACCCCTTGTCGGCAGGTCATTTCAGAAAGCTTCAATTTTTCAATCTCACTGTACACTTCATTTTGACTCCATGTCAGTATTAAAACAAAATTTGTCAAACAAAGAGCACAAAAAGAGGAAAGAAAATTCTGTGATGAACAAGTAAATGTTATATTATATCAAAAGGTCAAATTATAAAACAATTTAGAATTATATATATATAACTCCTAATCTGCTTCGGATAATTGAATGAATAATGTAGCAAATTATAGCAAGGACAAAAGGGATAATGAATCACGCCTTCAACATGAGAGGCACGGATTCATATGTAAAATTTTTAATTTTAGTTCTTCTAGATGTTTTAAATAGTAGGTTGGATCATACATGAAGTACAACATGGGGCATGCACATGTAAAGAAAATTTCTTACGTTTTAGCAGCCTGCCTGCCCTTCCCAATTGCAGCACCAAAGTATCTCTACAACATATAGTATACCAAATAAACATAACAAGAATATTGTCCACAATAGGGACAACAAAAATGAAGCAATTCAAAGTTCAGAGCTTCATATACATTAAATACTATACTTATCATTTTGCAAATAACGGAAATAAATCAACTCACATAGGAAACTCCAGAAGGTTCAACCATGTAAAGATGTGGCCCATCTCTGTCATAAACTCCCAGAATTACTCCACTTCCAAAAGGCCTGTAACTGCTCTCTAACTAAAAATAAAAGTGTTCAGGCAGCAATGAAAACATGCCAAAGAATTGACCAGTTAAAAGAAAAAGGGGCGTCATCCAAAATGCTTATCTAACATCATTATGTAGGACAAGAGAAGCAAGCAACTCAACGAAAATCTTTACCTTTTCAAAATATTAAACCCAAAAATAGAAGACATGCAACATTAAATACAGAGAACCTGTTTGTCTGATGCCACATGGTAATCAAGAAGCTAAATAAGAATGCTTAACAAAGACAATTTACTTCCCCATCATTCATCATTAATAAAATATTTTTCCCTTTTAGGAGTCTTTTTAATCTTAAACTCGCATTCACTTAATATGCATCAAAAATAGTTGTAACCAACTCACAAGATAACAAATAATATGAATAATATTGTCCTTTTTGAATAGTATATCTTCAAAATTCAGGAATGTGATCAAATTCACTTCACAAGTTGTAACATATCAGAACATCAGCTTGAGATCATAGAAGAAAACAAAAGGAAAGGGGAAAACAGAAATTACCCATGATCGACCACTTCAATCTTCTTAATTTTTTTTAGCTCTTGTGAAAAAACCTGCAAGCACAGCCCAATATTGAAATATATAACTATCAATTCCAAATTAAAACGAACATAAATAAATAAAAAGAAAAGGTGGAGAAAAAAAAAAAGAAAAAACAATACTCACCACGAGATCAGAAAACAAAACATACCTCGAAAGTCAGATTCACTTCATTGGAGATGTATTACCACAAAAATGAATGATGCTAACAGTTCAGGTTCAGAAGATTTTAAGATTCCGGTAGAAATGGTAAATATGACATAAGGGCTATGGCGATTCTAGGGATTTCGGATGCAAAGAAACAAGAAAATTTCAGATACTACTCAAAACCCATAGCAAGTTTGAAGAAAAAAGATCGGAGGCGGCAATGGCGATTCTAGGTTTCATAGATGCAAATAAACAACAAAATTATAGAATGGAATCACCACTCAAAACCCACAACAACCGCGACTATTAGTAGCCTACTGGCCAAAAGAAAGATAAGAACGGGAGGAAGGGAAATTTCAAGCTATGAAGCTAAGAGTTGTAATCTTTTCCTCGCCAATTGCTATCTCTCAACTGGAATTTTTTTCAGAGGAAGAAGAGTAAGCGAGTTTCAATTTCTTCTTCTGTTATATAATATATATTTATTCATATTCCTCCTCACAATAGCAGTCGCCCACTCGATTAGAGAAAGAGAGATCGTGGGTGATGCGAACAAGGAAATGCAAAGACTGTACTGCAAATACACCCCACCACCACCCCCAAAAGAGTGCACCTCGACAACCGGCTGAGGACGATTGGATGGGCAGACATCACCCAGTGAACACACTGGTTGGGACAAATGAGAAGAGGAAGATGGGGCCTGTAGGTCTGGACGGCGTGGGGTAGGAGATTCGAGGTGGAGAGGAAGGAAGGAGAACAAGAATACGCGAACAATAAGGCAGCGAAAGGGAGGTGGGGGACTGAAGGTCAGCGTGGGTTACGGGATTTCACCAACGGGAAGGAAAGGAAAGAACAATCGTGTGCAATAAATCACACAGCAAGCTAGGGAAGAAAAGGAAGGGAGCTGGAGGTCCGGATGGCGTGGGGTAGAAGACTTCAACCCGGGAATGAAGGAGGAAAGCGAGATCGTACAGGCAGACAGAAAAGAGGCGTGAAAAGAAAATCTGGACGGCGTGGGCTAAACACCTAGGGAATAAAAGAGACGAACAAAACTGTACAAGAAAAGAAAAGGAAAACAGTGTCGGTTTTTAAGAGCATTTCTTATGAATAGTGACTCCCACATTGGCTCTTTTATTATAGTTAGGATTAGGATTAGGATGTATCTTCTGACTTCTGCTGGATGAAATTAAATCCTCAAGAATTGCTAAAACGTTCCAAAAGAGACACCGCCTATCAGAAAATACAACAAAGAGAGTCAAAAACTTCTTCATACGTACTCCATACACATCAACTAGTTTACACTGCAACGGTTTTTGGCTTGGCACCAATTTTTCTCCACGAAACATTAGGCTTTATCTGTTTAGCGTTGACACGATCCTTAAAAAGTTGAGCAACGAGTTGAGAAGAGAGTCCGAGAGAATGTGTGGTTTGAGCCCCAATTCAACAAGTTTCATATGCTTTGGCATTATAGTAATGTTCATCAGCCGCAACACTTGGGTTGGGCACCGAGATAGTTTAAACCTCGAGATTGAGTTTCTTTCCTGCCTTGGTAACGAGGGCGGCAAGTTCGTTCACAGAAAACTGCTCTGTAAATTGGTTCAGGCCCGGAACTCGCCCCTCTGTGCAGGATTGGCTATGGCAAGCTGAACACATTGAACTGTGTCTCTTATGTCTAGATATTCCCTAGTCTTCATAGCATGAAGAGAATTTATTTTGGAGGGCTGTGAAATAATGAAAATCAAGACAACAAATTGAAAACAAATAAAAAGTGTCCACAGTACAATATTGCCGTATTTTATGAACGAGCATTCTCCTATACATCAATCTTCAAACCGAACGAAGTGACGGAAAAGGATTCGTATAACCAATTTGTGAGAAAGGCTTGGTTTGTCATTTGTTGTTGTACTATCTATCACTATTCAGTCATAAGAGCGATGCAATTTCAATAGAGCAAGTTAAAAGAGGAAGAGATAGACCAAAATTAATACGGCATGCTATAGTTGCTAAATGTCGAGTTGCTTGTATCTTTAAATAGATCTAGCAATAAACAGAATGAAATGGCAAAGAAGGATTTGTGTAGCCGAATACTAATAATAAGGTTTAGTGTGTATGCATTAATATGCACAAGCAGTATATAAGGTGATTTTGACTTAAAGATAGTCTACCACCCACAAAAGTTCTTTTCTCGTAGAAATTAAGAGTGTAACTGATTAGACAAGAATACATAGTAATGTAACTATGTAAGTATGACATAATGATACCTGACCCCCTTCGCCATATTTAGATGAGATGGGCGTGAGAGAGTCGAGACCAAGTTGGTGATCAAAAAGATGATGAACAAGGTTGTTGACAATAGCAACTTCATAACTTTTGTTGGATAGGTGGAGAGAGGTAGCTCGACCACAGTAGCCATCACCGCCAATGACCATCACCTTCTTTGGGACGGACATCTTGGAATCTGCTCACTAGGATCAGGGACTCGGTATGAATGACTAGGGGATAACTTATATTTTTCAACATTCTCTCAAAGCTCTTAGTATTGTAAGCACTACCATCCATTGAAAGGTCTAGCTCAATTAATTTCCCACAGGGAGAGCGCCCCGATTGGATGTTGAGTGGGCAGGGTGTCGTAGAAGAACTGGCATTGGAATTTATAGACACGACAAGGGCAGAAGGTTGATATAGGGTCTGCATCAACCGAGGACAGGCGGGCGTTTGGTAAAGTCGAGGGACCGCTCCCATCCCATCACTCAGTCCAATTGAAGAGCCACTACTAGACGTAATCACCGCCTTATACATTTAAAAAAAATGGAGAAGGCCGAAAAGCTTAAAGAAGGGCAAGTGTGAAAGGGTTATCTTAGGCGACGAAAGGAAAAAATCTCTACGACACGAACAGGAAAAAAGAGACTAGTCTGAAGAAAAATCCAACCAAGCAAGAAAATATGGAAATAGTAAAAATAGTCTCCCACTTTTCCTCTCTTATATAGAAAAATAAAAGGGGGGAAGTTTAAATTTTGAAATTTTCGAGAAAAATCCCACCTAAATAGGGCTTAAGGTGATTGGTTAAAATCTGACCCGCCACACAACGAACCATCACTTGACCACGCCTCATCAAGTGGTGGACCTCCACAGGGCTTTCATTAAATAATAATAATAATAAATAATACCGCACACCATTCAAGTAATTATTCCTGATCGAGAAAGTCAAAGAACAACAAGTGTGAAAGACTATTTTTACTTCTAATTGTGATGATCTATGAAAAGTAGAGGGGCTTATGATGATAGATACGACAACATTGGTTATACTTTTTTGGATGATGATGGTGCATCTTGGGATGTCTGCTTCATCGACTCGCTCACCCAATTGGTCTCATAGCTCACCTCTTACATTTGGACAATAATAACCCGATCATCATTGAATCAGTCAGACCCACAACCCATAAAGTGACAGTTACCACTGTCGATTGAGAAGCGGGAACGTCCCTCACTGACAGTTACCACTGTCGATTGAGAAGCGGGAACGTCCCTCACTAACTCCGAGTAATGAGAAAAATAAAAAGACACATGTCATTAAAAACAGTTAAAGACCATTAAATATGATAACTCTCAATCACCCATATAAATAGAGGTTAATCCCCAGGTAAATGAGAACTCCCATAATTCTACATTGCTATTATGCATATCTCATTCAATCATCTACTGATTATCACACCGAAGTGGGCACGGGAGGATAGAAGCCCCGCCACTATTTTCTAGGTCTCCACCACTGACGCCATCGCGTTCAAAGGAAGAGAAAGATTCTTATCATCAAAAAGAGAGATACTATATATTTATATGTTATTCTATCTAATTTAACTTTTCAAACATAATTTAGTGACATATTTGTTAAAATCTTTTTTATTGTACTCTCTAAGTGCAATAAAAGCATTTTTGAAGCATATTCATTGTTTGGCCAATACAATACCATTTTTTTTGTTTTGTTTTATTTTTTCAATTTTTGAATAGCAAAAATACGCCGAAATGACTATTATGAAGGCAAAACGACGTCGTTTCATGCCTTCATCTCTCAATTCATTGTGCATATTCATTTCTTTCTCCACCAACTCTCATTAAATGCGTCTATGCTCCCAAATTTCTTGCAGAACCCCGACAGAAGAAAAGGTCGCCAAACATAGAAATTAGCTCGCAAATGCAAGGAAATCTCTCCAAATATTTGTAGATTTTAGGAAATCCCAATGTAAGAGCTCGAATCTGAGGTAACTTCCTTTAAAAAACATTTTTTACTTGCTTTTCTAACCCTCATGGGTTTGAATATGTCTTAGAGAAGTCCAAAAAAGCACATAAAATGTGCTTTTAATCACGGACAAAAATGCTGAGTCTTAATATTGCTTAACTTTTTGTTAATGTTTCCTTATAATGCTAGGCAACATGGGATTCTTCTTGAAGCAGTTCAAGCACAACCAGTCAACCTTTTGCTAACGAGTCCCTCCGCTCACATTAGTCATTGTTTATTGACATTTATTTTAGATTAATGAGCTTTATTGTATTTTTTTAATTTTATTTAAGTTCTAACTATCGCGTTTCATTTCTTTATTTTTGCAGTTTTCTATGTAGCTGATATAAATGGAGAAAAAATAACTGATAAGAGTGTCCTCAAATGTATTGAAAAGGTAGTTATTAGTTATTACTTTGAGGATGTTTGGTTATAGGTAGGTCAAGTTATTTATTTTGCCAAAAATAATTTCAAAAATATACTTCTTTTACTCACAAAACTTAATTTTCGAGAAAGTAATTATTGACTTATTTATAAAAGTAACTTTTAAGCATAATCAAACATGCTGTGTAAATTTTATTCAAAAACACGTTAACTTTTAGCCCTTTGTTAAGTATATGTCTTGGACTATTTTGATTTGATCAAATTTTAATGCTTTGATATATGATTGCAGCTATTTGGGACAATTCATTATGGTATATTGAGGGCCTGACTGCATTAGAATGGTTAGCCTTTTATCCAATGTTTTTGCAATTGTTTCGAATTCTGAGTGCAAGTGGTAGAAGCTAACGTTTGGATATATAATAGTAGAATTGTACCCCTAATTTATGTTAAGAATATCGATCATGGTTCCCCGATTGAGGACCCAATTGACAAAAGATTCACAACCAATTTAGATTAAATTCATGCAAATAATTGATCAGAGCACAAGTAAAGAGTCAGACCAAAGTTCAGCTGTTTTACTTACTTCTGGAGTTAGTACTCCACATGATACAGTGAGTCAAGCTTGAACTCACTTGAATTGTAGATTCTCTAATAACTATGGGTGCTTATGAGAATTTTAGTTGGTCATTTGGGCACTTTTTTGAAACCTAGAATCTCAACGTGGCTTGGAAAACCCGATCTTCTATTTGTGGTAAGCATGAAATTCATTATAAAATCCATAATTATAATTTCTTGGTTTTTTTATTCTTTTCTAGGTTTTTTTTTTTTTAATTTTATTTTTCTGCGTGTATAGGATATCCATACTTGAAATCTTTAAGACTAACTCGTGGTGGTTGTTGTGAAAATATTGTGATTGCAAGTGTACAATATCGCACAAAAGTAATAAAGTGGACCTATTGAGTCCGGATTATCGTTCCTACGAAGACTATCTTATTTATATACTAGTTAAATTAATCTTTAGTGATTAATATGTAGAAAGCACTTTTAAAAAGTAAACTGATTTGAGAGATTCTAACTAGAACTTAAGATATTCCAAAATAAGAAAAACAACGTAAAAACTTATGTAAAAGCTAAAATCAAGATTTAATAATATACGATGGTTGAAGAGCTTGGACAAACGAATTCACCTAGTTCTCATCTCTAACTTCTCCTCTCAAGATTTGTTCCTAAAGTTGTATTCGGTCGAATTCACGAATTTAACCTAATTTACCTCTCTCGAGTTCAAATTAGTCCTATCTAATTAAATCAACTTAGGCAGTTAGAATGGTCCTTAATTAGATGTATTAAATCTCATATGAATTCAATTTAGACCGGGACAATAATAAAAGCGTATCTCTACCTTTAATCCAATTGCCGGATTTTACTACGTGATCTAGATTAATAATTTACCAATCCATAAAGTCAATGAAATAATGGCCAATCATTCAAAGCATTAAGAAAAGAAGTAAAATCAACTACTTAAGCAATTTATAAATCAAAACTTGATATTCGAAATTAAAGAGTTAAACTTAGGCTATATCGTTCATTAAACTAAATATTTAGCTACTCATGATTCGAGAGAAAGAAAAGATGAAGAGGATTGAGTACATAATCGGATCTTGAAAATAATAGAGGGGAAAACGTTGAATATCTTGCACCAAGAAATATTTGTCTTCACGCTCCGATCTTCAATTTAGCCTTTGTTCTTTATACTCTTGGTATCTCTCTCTCTCAATGATTTGACAAGAATTTTTTTCGCCCTTATTATGAGTGTATAACTCATATTTATAGGTCCCTTATGAGGCCCTAAAAGATCCCTCTCAATCCTTAAAATCGTGGGTTACATGTTTCCTAATTACTTTAGAACTCAAAAAAAGAAAATAAAATAAAAGAAAATCCGCTGGCCAAAAATATATTCCGGGCGAACGCCCAGGCATGGAAATTTGCCTCAGTCAATTGATACTTCATCTGGGCGTTCGCCCAGCTTTAATCTAGGGCATTCGCCCAGCTTTGGTTTCTTCTATTTTGCGCTTGTGGTCCTTCAACTTGGATTTTAGTCACTTTTAATCCTCAAACTTTCCAATAGCCTCCAATTTGGTCCTTCATGTTTCCACAACGTGCAATTGAGTTCTCATACTACCAAGATATCTTCCACTTTATTTCTTTTTCTCCAATTTCTTACAAACGGGTCCAAAACTGAAATATTAAGAATAAAGTACTAAATTAAGTAGAAAGCCAATAAAGTTGCGAGATAAATGCTTAGTTTAAGGACCAAAATAAGTGTACAAAATACACTTATCAAACACTCCCAAACTGAACCGTTGTTCGTCCTCGAACAACATCAAAATTAAACTACATATTTTAAACTAAGTAAAAAGAATTAACAGGGATTGAGTTAAATGTTAAATTTTTCACCATAAGGCTCAAGTTCAAAAATAAAGCAACAGTTTTAGAAAGAGATTAAACAACACAAAAAATTTTTACTTATCCTATACTCGATCTTAAGTGAGTGTGTGCATAGCCAAATATTGAACTCACATCTATATTAGACCACGACCAATATTGTGTTTTTGATATTCTTACATCTCAAACCCTTTGTAGTCATTTATTCCTCACACCTCTCATAAAAATTTTCACACTTCTATCGCTTTTCCTACCAATCCTGAGGTGTTGTCGCAAATTTGGCTCGCACTAATCAACACAATGCTATTATTATTATTATTATTATTATTATTATTTTTTTTTTTTTTTTTTTTTTTCAAAGAGGGTGGCAAAAGTCAGAAACATGAGTTCTTAGAACTAAGATGGTGAGCAATTTCTAAATTCTCATATCTAGTCTTTGATGGTCTATCCAAGCAATCCTAATCAAGCACTTTACTCTTTTTATTTTAACCAATATAACTATCCTACACCTTATGCAATACTTCTCTTTTACAAGCTTTCTATGTGACCCATGTAGCGAGCTTTGGGCCGATGACTTCCAAGTCAGATGACCTTAGGGCACCAGGTTTCAAGATACCCAAACAGGCTTAATTGCTCGAGTCCCACAGGCTATAGAAGAAGTGAAGATGTAAGGTTTTCATTTTTTATTTATTTTTTTTTTTTTTATGATCCATGTAGCGAGATTTGGGCCGATGACTCCCAAGCAGAAAATTACAATAGCTGGTGCACGTGCATGGGGTGAACATCAATGGGTTTGATAAGTTTTCGAATATCAATTACCCCTATAATAACTTAAGAAAAATCTAAGTTATATGAGTAGACGCTTAAAAGCTAAAGAATCATAACGAAAAATAAATTATTACAAACGGAAAAAACTAACAATTGAAACTAATATTTACAATGTCCAGTTAAAGTTGGGTAACTGCCGCTGCAAATAGATGCGAACCCTGACACCTGGACTATAGAGCAATACACTAATGTCAAAACTTATTGGCCACGTTTATTTTTTCCTTTGCATTTATGTCCTGTGCATATTGAAGCTTCCGGTAGTGTAGACCATAAATTCTTCAAAAATATATCCACAAATACTTTGATTTGATGTGTTCAAAATATATATTTATATGTCAAGTAATTGACTTCATTTGTTAAGAAGAAGATAAAGAGTTGGATTATTGAGCTCACTGTTATTTTGGATTAATAAGAAATGATGAATTTGTCTGATTGTTATTTGGTCCAAAAAGCGTTTCTTTTAGAATTAATGTAGTTTTAGTAATGATTTTTGTAGATTATGAGTAGTAGATTCTACGAAATGTGTGAATAAAAAGTAAATAAAAATTGTGAGTCCTATAAAATATATGGATAAAAATAATATTTGACTTAAGCACTTATAAACAATAACAAATATTTTTTTAATTTAGTCCAACATATACACATGTAATGTTGGAATTGTCTGTCCAACATATACACATGTAATGTTATATAAGTCGGATTCAGTCCCAGATTTGAGAAAATCTTTCAAATAGTGACTTATAATAATAAAATATCACAACAAACAAAATGCGAAATGAACGTGTGAGAATAGATGGGTTGGTGGCAAAAATTTTGAGGCTTTAATTATTTAATTAATTATTGGATATTTGACATGATGACATCACACATGTACAAGATATAATTATCGTACAAGTAGTTTCATGCTTGATTCAATGGCTTATTTGCATAAATGGTCCCTGACATTTGCACTTACTATGGGTTGAGGACCTATCTTTTTATTTTTGACAGTTTAGCCCCTATTTCAAATATTTTTGATGAAAATGGTCCTTTTCATCAATTTCCGTCCAAATGTCCGTGAAATTTGACGGATGAAAATTTTTTATTTAAAAAGTAAAAGAAATTTGCAGCAAAAGTTTCTAATCTTTTAGAAAATGTTGAAAAGTCTCATAACCTTCTAATCCTAACACATATGACCTCAAACTTTTTTGACAATTTTACTTTCAACTTAAATAAATTAAAAATAACTCATAAATTTTTTCAAAAATACAAATAAGTCCTAAATATTTTTATTTTTTTTACAGATTTACACTTAAAATAATAAAAAGTGTGTCATCAAGTCTTAAAACTTTTAATTTTGTTCACCCAAATGACATTTAAAATGTGTTTAATTAAAATCATATTTTTTAGTAAAAGTTGTTGAAAAGTTGTGGGACCATAAAATGTGTAGTTAAAAGTAATTGTTGACTTTGACTTTAGCTTTTCAGCAAAATCAAAATTGAAAACAAACGGGCTCTTAGAGTCTCTACAGATTTTATCTAGTGATCCATTAATTAACAAAAAAAATTATACCCATGATTAAAATTTGACCAATTTAAAATTTAATTTATTTTTTAATTACTAAATAATAATTTTAAAATATTCTTCACCATCTCCAGCCTAGCCCACCTCCCACCCAAATCCCAAACTCCCAAAACTGCACCACTGGAAAACCCCCGGAGTCACTAACGCCATTCCGCGGTCCCTCACCATTTTTTAATGCCAATACGTCCAGAACGGCTACGTCGGTTTAACATACTACCTCTCGCCTTCCTCCATGCCGTCCGAACATTCTTCACCATTTTACCGACGGGAAGGCTCTCCTTCTTCAAGCTTTTCAAAGAACTCAATCTTAATTTTCATGTCATTTCTTCGCTCGAATTTTCCCAATCATTTCAAGTGGTCGCAATTCTTCCGACCACGTTAGTCTACTCCGCCGCTCACTGCACCGATTCGGTCGGCGATAGGGCTTTCGAGCGTGTTTTTCGTTTGTAGTGGAATCGAAGCATGGGTTTTCAATTCGGTGCTTAACGGGGCCATTATATTTCTATTCTTGAAATTCTATATGCAATTGCATCTCTAGAAAAGAAAGGTCGGTGGTGGTGATCACCGCTTTGCGGCAGCGAAGGAGGCTGAAAATTTGGAAATGGTCGAAGACAGAGATATGTGAGGTCTGTGATTATTCTTATTTTTCTTCTGGATTTTGTAAATTATTATACGAGACAATATTGAATATTGTACGAATCCAAGCTTGGAATGGCGGCGGCAATGATTTTAACTCTGGAGGTTTTTCGGTGATGGAGTTTTAGAAGTTTGGGATTTGGGGGGGGGTGGGGTGGGGGGGGGGCTAATGGAGATGGTGAAGAAGTTTTTAAAATTATTATTTAGTAATTAAAAAATAAATTAAAATTTTAAATTGGTCAAATTTTGATGATAGGTATAATTTTTTTGTTAATTAATGGACCACTGGATAAAATCTGTAAAGACTCTAAGAGTCCGTTTATTTTCAATTTTAATTTTGCTGAAAAGTTAAAGTCAAAGTCAATAATTACTTTTAACTACACATTTTATGGTCCTACAACTTTTTAACTACACATTTCAACAACTTTTACTAAAAATCGATTTTTAATTAAACACATTTTAAATGTTATTTTGATGAACAAAATTAAAAGTTTTGGGACTTGATGACACACTTTTTATTATTTTAAGTGTAAATCAGTATATATATATATATATATATATATATATATATATATATATATATATATATATATATATATATATATATATATATATATATATAAAGACTTATTTGTATTTTTGAAAAGGTTTATGAGTTATTTTTAATTTTTTTAAGTTGGAGGTAAAATTGTCAAAAAATGTTTGGGGTTATATGTGTTGTGATTAGAAGGTTATGAGACTTTTTAACATTTTCTGAAAGATTAGGGACTTTTGCTGCAAATTTTTCTTTACTTTTTAAATAAAAAATTTTCCACCGTCAAATTTCACGGACATTTCGACAGAAATTGATGAAAATGACCATTTTCGTCAAAAACATTTGAAATAGAGGTTAAACTGCCAAAAATAAAAAGATAGGTCTTCAACTCGCAGTAAGTGCAAAAATCAGGGACCATTTGTGCAAATAAGCCTTATTCAATAGCAAACACGTCACACATCATCTTTATGTAAAACAAAATGAGTAATGCTAGACCACTATGTGTAAAATATCAAATTTGTCATTTAAAAATACATAATTCAAATTCCTATTTATGTCTTTTCAAAAGACAGATTTGACATTTTATACATGGTGATCTAACTTTATATCTAAGTTGTTGTTCATCTAGCATTTTCCAAACAGAATATATACAGAAATCTTTGTTTTTTATATTAATGTAGAATCAAAATTGAAACAGAATTTACCTGGAATTAATGGTTCGGTTCTATCATTATACATGAAAAATTGAATGGTTCCATGTATTAAATTTGCATTCTTCATCTCGTTCCTTTACTTGTTAGGAGTTTTTTTCATAAGATATGTATACAATTTTTATGAGGATTAATTTTAGCAACAGTCATTAAAACTTGTTAAAAAATTCAAAATTGAAATAGCAGTAGTGACTTAAATTTTTAACAATTACACTAATGGTCACTCGGTTGGAAAAGTTAATTTGAAAATTTACGAGTTATTGTTAAATTATAACATTGATACAAACAAGTTAGATTAATACACCACTTCATACAAAGTGGTGTTGATAGCAAATAAATGTGTCATTGTCATATACGCTCTCCTTATATTTGTTTGCTTTTTTTTTAAAGACAGACGGGTGGTGAAACTTCGCATTTTTGCTAGCGAATTTTTAAGGTGAGCTTTTCATCTAACATGGCATACTAATTAATATCGTTGGTGTCCAATTTGAAATTTAATAATGATGATGACATGTAGGATTTCCAACCGAGTGATCATTAGCGTAACCATTAGAAATTTGAGTGACTATAACTATAAGAAAATCATTTCAATGACCATTTTGAAATTATAACAAGTTGTAGTGATCGTTGCTAAAATTAACTCTTTTTTGTAGATCAGGACGAGCTATATCTATCTTATATCAACAACTACAATATGTCATAGCTAGACAACTACAATAGCCTGTTGCAACTTATTTTTCTACTTAGGTTGGTGAGTAGGAATCAAAATTAGGCAGGTTTCACGAGGGTCACGTGAGAATTTAACATAAATTTGGATGAATATGTTGTTTACGGATACATTGTGCAATTATAATGGAAGGTTGAGGAACAACTTGTTCAATTTTAAGGGTTAGGAACTAACGCAAACTCGACAATAAAATGTGGACTAACACCGCAATTTTCCCTTGATAATTTTCCCATAAATAACAGATAATGTGTATACAAAAAGCAAAGATTGGCAGCAAAACAAGATATAACTCTTTCCTAAAATATGCAGATCCCATTTCTCTTCAACTTGGCCACTTCCCTCCTCCTTCTATCCTTCATCTTCTTGTTAGTCAATAAATGGCAGAAATTCAAAACCAAAAATCATCAAAAATTGCCTCCAGGTCCCTGGAAATTACCATTAATTGGTCATTTGCACCATATATTAGGTTCACTCCCACACCATTCTTTTGCAAACTTATCAAAAAAATATGGACCCTTGATGCACCTAAAACTCGGTGAAGTTTCTACAATCGTCATCTCATCGCCGTTGTTTGCAAAAGAAGTGTTAAAAAATCATGATCCATCATGTGCTGATAGGCCAGAAACTCTAGCCAGCAAGATCATGTGGTATGACTTTATCGATATTGCATTTTGTCCATATGGAGAGTACTGGAGACAAATGCGTAAAATATGCATTATGGAGTTGCTTAGTTCGAAGAATGTACGTTCATTTGAGTCAATTAGGCTAGATGAGGCCTCACGCCTCGTTGAATCCATTCGATCATCTTCCCAAGAAGTAACTATAAATTTAAGTGAGAAAATTTACTTTTATATAAGTTCTATGACATGTAGGGTTGTATTTGGTAAAGTTTGTAGGGATCCAGACACATTGATCAATGTTTTGAAGAACACAGTAGCTTTAGCAGCAGGATTTGGTTTTGCTGATTTGTTTCCCTCTTCAAAAATGCTTAATATTTTCAAATGGAACAAATTTAAATTGTTGAAAATGCATCGTAAACTAGATTCGATTCTTGAAGACATCATTGATGAACATCAAGAGAAGAGTGCAAATGGTAGTGGGGAATCAGGTGATGAAGATTTAGTTGATGTTTTTCTGAGATTGAAGAACAGCACGACACTTGAGTTTCCAATAGAAAATGAGAACATTAAAGCTATCATTTTTGTAAGTACTCTTCATCCATTAAAATTATTTCATTTTTCTACCTCTTATCATCTTATTAATATTGTTATTTGTGTGGCTTCCTAGTTGTCCCACATCGAATAGAAATAGTTAGTCACCCCGACCTTTCTACTTTGGTATGGGACGTCGTATGGATAAAAAAAAGATAAAATTAGTGCATTCTATTGAATATATGGATAAAAATGATGCTTGACTAGCTTATAAGTACTTAAAAACAATGCCAAACATGCTATTAATTGGTATTTCGACCGATTTGGGATTAAAGTACATCTTTTGTGTGGCTCTATAGATTTCTAGTGATGAAATTAACAAAAAAATTGAATTTGTTCTTTCTTTAATATTTTTAGCTTAAAAATCCAATTTTAGATTTTTGCATGACAAGTGGTATCAAAGTCGAACAATTATTAACAAGAAATCATTTTTATATATATTACATTGTAGGATATGTTCTCAGCTGGTACAGAAACTTCATCAACAACACTGGATTGGGCTATGGTGGAGTTGATGAAAAACCCTCTTGTGATGGTAAAGGCCCAAGATGAAATACGACAAGCTTTGAAGGATAGGAAAAGGGTCAACGAAAGTGATATTCAAACCCTAAAATACCTAAAGTTGGTGATCAAAGAAACCCTAAGATTGCATCCTCCTATTACTCTAATCCCAAGAGCATGTAGAGAGGAATTTGAGATTAATGGGTATAGAATACCTTTGAAAGCCAAAGTTATGATCAACACATGGGCTATGGGAAGAAATCCCGATCTTTGGCATCGCCCAGAAAGCTTTGAACCAGAGAGATTTGAGAACAATTCTATTGATTTCTTGGGATCTCATTTCGAATATCTTCCATTCGGATCGGGAAGGAGGTTTTGTCCTGGTATGGCATCTGGTTTAGCAACTATTGAGCTTATTTTATCTCAACTTCTCTACCACTTTGATTGGAAATTTCCTCAAGGAATCAGTTCTAATGATTTAGACATGACTGAGGCCGAAGGACTTACTGTATCAAGAAAAGAAAATCTTTATTTGATAGCGAAACCCTATAATCCTTTAATTGTTGATTAATTCCAATGGAATGAAATGTGAAAAAATGATCATCGATATCTCCTTTCGGATATGGTTTACTATGTATTTGTCGTGGTTTACTATGTATTTGTCGTGGCTGTAAGAGTGAAAATAAATTAATAAAAATTCATCGACTGAGCATACTCAATGCTACATAGCAAATTTTAGATTTTTTACATTTATATTCTATTTATTTATTGACTTTTTTCCACCGCAAATAGATTTGTCATATGCATGAGGGACGGAGCCACAAGGGACAAAAGAGGTCAATTGTCCCCACAAAGATTTTGAAAATTGCTCAAGCCTGATTCTAAAATAGCACAAACCCCAATAAAAATATAAATTAGTCCAAATGACCTAAGTCAAGTTCCAACCCAAATTGTTTTAATTCAAGTTTCACCAAAATTGGTCCAAATCCCAAGTTTAATTTATATCTCTTGTTGAACACCAAGTCCTCAAGTTCAACTGATATCATATATTCAATTCTCTTCTCTGAGATAATCGCACCCCAATTCGATTGTACTTTTCATTCAATTTCTTCACATTAAAGCTATAATAGACCAAAATCAACCCTAAATTTGTTAACAGAGTTAGCTAGCTCGCAGATGGACTATGAGAGAAGGGTTTAGTTTGCTCCATTCATGGTGATTCAGTTTAAGGAACGACGTCTAGCTAAAAAGAAAGATCGACCTAGTCCTAGTAAAGAAGGGTTGAATGACATTTTGATTGTATATATTGAGAATGATATATTTCATGAAATTGATAATGATATAAATATATAACGTTTTCAAAGCATGAAAATGCGTAGGAAAAATTGTATTAATGTATTTAAATATTTTTATTAGTGTTATATTATTTCAAAAAAAAATTGCTACTTAATTTTTGTCGATCTAAAAAAATTCCTAGCTCCTTTTGACATGCATCATTCTTAATTTCAAGACTTTGTATCTATGATATGATTATGGGGTAAATTTAAACACTCACTGAACTTTGAAGATGTAACTACTTACTCAATATACTTTGCAGCGTCACCAATAACTCACTCATCTTTAATTTATATCCACCATCCACTACCCATTATCTTTCTGTTTGAATTTGCTGATGAAAAAAATTCGACGCGTGGCTAACGGCTCGTGACGTGTCTTTCAAGTTGTAACTACTTGCTCACTGAATTTTCAAGTTGTAACTACTTACTTACTAAATTTTCAAGTTGTAACTATTTACTCACTCTACTTTTCATGCCACCAATAATTCACTGATCTTTAACTTATGTCCACCATCCATCATCCGTTCGCCACGTAAGAATCGTATTACTTAAACACGTTTTTCATCCAACAAAAGACAGGTGGTGATGGAAAACGTGGACGACTATGCTTAAATCTAAGGGGATAGTGTGTAAAATAATTGAACTAAAATCTAAGAGAGTCAAAAATAGAATAATTGTAAAGGGATAGTGTGTATAATATTTGAACTAAAATGAGGGGTGAAGAGGAAGATATGTTGTATCATGTTTTCTTATATCTATGCATTATGTTATTTGAAAGAAGATGACATTTTTTCTTCATTTTGACAAGTTCAATTTCATTTCATGAAACTAATTGTTAAATGGTATAATGACAATGTGCACTTAAATGAACTTCAACTGCAGTTGAATTCATATTAAATGGCGGCCCACCTACATATCACTTCAAATGCACTAAAATGATCAAGTGAAATGGAATAACTGAAACTGTACAAAAATGCGATTTTTGTTGGATGAAAAATGTGTTTTAGTAATACGATTCTTACGTGACGGACGGGTGGTGGACATAAGTCAAAGATCAGTGAGTTATTAGTGATATGAAAAGTACAGTAAATAAATAGTTACAACTTGAAAGTTCATTGAGTAAGTAGTTACAATTTGAAAGCCACGTCACGAGCCGATAGCCACGTCGAATTTTTATGTCAGCAAATTCAAACGAAAAGATAATAGGTGGTGGATGGTGGACATGAGCTAAAGATGAGTTAGTTATTAGTTACGCTACAAAGTACAGTGAGTAAATAGTTATATCTTCAAAATTTAGTGCGTGTTTATTAAATTTATCTTATGATTATGTACCATATCTTCCTGGAAATAGGAGCTAACGTAGGAATGGGACATTAAACTTAATAGAGGGGGGAAATGGAGTTAGTAACGATGAAAGTCAGATTCCGACAAATTAAAATTGAGTGACCAAGTTGAGATTTTGCTGAAAGTTCACTGACTGAAAAAGGACATTAACTCCACTCCTTTTTCATGATATGATTGCTTTCAATTAAACCTCAGTCACGTTAAGGGGCCCATGTGTTTAATATGATTGCCTAATATATCAATTGAATTATTATAACAGACAAAAGATTGAATATCCATTTCCACTACGTAGATTATGGGACACTTTGACACGTTTGTATGTGTTTATAAATATTTATAAGTTGATCAAACATAATTTTTATTATATTTCAAAAAATTTACAACTTTTATCTATTTTTTATTTACACATTTCATAAAATATATTATTTATAATCTACAAAAATCTTTACCAAAACATACTCTGAATAAACTCGTGAAAATTGAGTTTGTAGAGTCTTCTATTTGAATTTTTGTTTTAGATTTAGTACTTTAATTTAAACTTTTGTATCTTATATCTGTTTGATTATTATTTTATTATTTCATTGTTGTACTAATTCATTTTTTTTAATTCAAATTGTCGTTGGTTTTATTTTAAATTATTTAATTATTTGTTTTTAAATTGGATTAAGTGGTGGAACAACGTTGTCCTTTATTAAAAAGGCACACGCCTGATTTACAGGCTTTGATTCTATTAATTTATCGAAGGTTAGGACAAAAACCGGACAAAAATATTATAAAGATAAACCTGCTACTTTGCTCAGAAGATAGAGATGAATAGTGCAATTTATCCTACAACACACTATAACATTCAAACACAATGGACCTTGTATTTAACTCTAGTGAATACACGTGCATTACACGTGATAGAATAGTAATTGAGTACAGATGAAGCACTCAATATATTACAAATAAAATTTTTTATCATTGTGTACAGATAAATCTGAAGTGATATCAATTCCTACTTGGATTTTCTATATCAACATTGCTAAAAAAGTAACTAAAAATATACAATAAACAGAACGAGCGATGGTTCCTCGATGAGGACCCAATTGACAAAAGATTCACAACCAATTTAGATTAAATTCATGCCAATAATTGATCATAGCACAAGTAAAGAGTCAGACCAAAGTTCAGCTGTTTTACTTACTTCTGGAGTTAGTACTCCACATGACACAGTGAGTCAAGCTTGAACTCACTTGAACTGTAGATTCTCTAATAACTATGGGTGCTTATGATAATTTTAGTTGGTCATTTGGGCACTTTTTTGAAACCTAGAATCTCAACATGGCTTGGAAAACCCGATCTTCTATTTGTGGTAAGCATGAAATTCATTATAAAATCCATAATTATAATTTCTTGGTTTTTTATTCTTTTCTAAGTTTTTTTTTACTATCCATCATTAGTAATGTGTTTAATTTGTCCAAATGCCAAAAATAATATTTCTCTGCACAAAGAACACATCATTATTGGGACTTAGAGAAGTGGATCTTCCAAGGTGAGATTGATTAATAAGGTAAACTTAATTTTCTCAATAATTAAATATGATTCCCATAATAAGTGGAAAAAATGTAATAAGGTGTAAAATTCACAGATGATCTTCTGGTGCAAATGTTGGAGCAATAGCTGTAGAAATATGAAAGAGATGAAGAAATATAAAAGAGAATATGTGTAGAAAATAATTCATTTGATTGATTCAATTGAATAATGATTGAATAATGAATATTACAAGAAAGACAAATGATATATACTAGTAGGAAAATAAATCGCCTAAATATATAAATATTACATATATGATATCTTTCTATAAATACAATTATACCAACAAGGTGAATATAAAATATGGTAAGTAAATATATGTTAATACTCCCCTCAAGTTGGAGCATGCATGTCAAAGTGCCCAACTTGCAGTGAAACCGTGAAATGCCTAATTGCCCAAGTCTTTTAGTAAATAAATTTGCAATCGATTCTTTGCTTGAAACATAAAAGCGCCTCTTGATCTCTCCTTTAGTGATTCGCTCACGAATAATATGACAATCAATTTCAATGTGCTTTGTCCTCTCATGATATATCGGATTAGCCGCAATATGTATTCTTTGCTTGATTGTCACAATATAAGGTTGCTTTGCTTGTGGGTGATCCACACATAAGTCTCACAAGAATCGCCTCAACCACGTAAGCTCACAAGTAATGGAAGCCATTGCCTCTATATTCTCGCTTCAAAGATTTGGACACGATCGTTTGCTTCTTGCTTCTCTATGATATAAGTGCATTTCCCAAGAATACACAATATCCCGTAACTGACCGTCGTGTAGTAATATCTCCAGCCCAATCTGCATCACAAAATCCTGCTAGCTGCAATTTCCCACTTAATGGGAAATATAATCCTCGTCCTGGTGCTCCTTTCAAGTATCGGAGCAATCGGTGAACTGCATCAAGATGGGGTTGTCTAGGTGCCTGCATGAACTGACTAAGTGTATTGACCAAATATGAGATTTTCGGTCTAGTAATAGTGAGATAAATGAGCTTCCCTACCAACCGTCGATAATATGTGGGATCTTTCAACAATTTTTCATCTGTCAAATTAAATTTTGATGACTGCTCCATGGGAAATGCTGCAGGTTTTGCTCCAAGTAATCCGGCCTCTTGAAGAATGTCAAGAGTATACTTCCTTTGATTTATCGAGATCCCTGATCTCAAGCGAGCAATTTCTACTCCAAGAAAGTATTTTAGTGTGCCAAGGTCCTTCAACTTGAATTGAGATGCAAGAAACGTCTTCGAGGAAGAAATCGCTTCTTTATCGTTTTCTGTGATAATCATATCATCTACATATAATAGAACAAAGAAATGAATCACCACCGACCTTGATAAAGAGTGAATAATCTACATGTATTTGTTTGAACCCAAACCGAATAATAGCAGATACAAATTTTGAAACCAAGAACGAGATGCCTGTTTAATCCATATAGAGATTTATGAAGTCGACATACATCGGTGTCTCCCACATCGATGAAATCCGGTGGAGGAGTCATATAGACTTTTCATCAAGGGCACCATGAAGAAAGGCATTGTGTACATCCATTTGATGAAGCGTCTAGTTGCGAATAGAGGCGACAATGAGTAAGTATCCGATCGTTGTTAACTTTGCAACCTGAGCGAAAGTTTCATTATAATCAATCCTTCTCTCGTTGTAAAAACCCTTTACCACCAGCGAAGCTTTGTAACGCTCAACAAGATGGCTCGAATTAAATTTGACCTTAAACACCCACTTACAACCAATAGGATGAGAACCCGGGAGGAAGTGGGACAAGGGACCAAGTGTTGTTTTCTTCCAAGGCACGGATTTCATCATTCATAGCACTACCCACTGGGATCTTGACAAGTCGCCTCAAATTTTATTGGCCGGCTCAACAATATGAGAAATATTGTATGTAAGGGCACGATGAATGAAGAAAGATTGCTATATGACACATACTTTGATATAGCATGTCGAGTCTTTGGATTCGACCTAAGAGACCCGGCTTGAGTAGGCGAGCATGATTGATATAGTAATCTTCGTGTGAATTGGGGTTTGAATTGATCTTGTGGTTCGTCGAATTTGGTCATTGGGTATGACAGAGGTTGGTTTGGTCATCGCCAGTGAAGGTGGGGAAAAATTGCTCAACCGGCCGATCAAAATGTGGAGCCGTGTCGACCGTCTCGAGCTCTGAGAAAAGCGGATGAGGGAACCGGTGACCGTGACGGTCGACCGGGTGAACTCTCTGTTAAAATGGATGATGGAACCGACTGCTCAACCGGTCGACCGGATGAACTCTCTGTTGAAACGGATGATCCGATCGATCGTTTGAACAGTGTGCGGGACCTGCAGGCAAGGAATCTGTTTCTGCTATATGTTGGTCATCAGGACAAGGTAAATGTGGCATTTCAACATCCAAAGGCATAGATTGTTGTAATGGAATGTAGTTAGTGTCTTCATTTGGTTGGGAGGCAATGGAAATATGGTTTCATGGAACACAACATCCCGGGACACCACTAGTTTTCTATCGGTGAGGTCATATAAAAGGTATCCTTTTGCCCTTGGGGAGTAACCAAGTAACACACATCGTCTGCCCGTGTCAAATTTATGGCTGGGTTTGAGGTTGGTGGCAAAACATAGGCAACCATAGACACGCAAGTGTGAATAAGATGGTAATTTCTTGTGCAATCTCTCGTATGGTGTTTTGTGTGAAAGTAAAGGAGAAGGTATCCGGTTGATAAGATAACAAGCCGTTTTGATATGTTCCCCCCAAAATTTTAATGGAAGGTTAGCTTGAAATCTAATGGCACGGGCTACATTAAGGAGGTGGCAGTGTTTTCTCTCTACAACTCTATTTTGTTGTGGGGTATAGGGACATGACCTATGAAAATCGGTACCATGTTGATCTAAAAAGGCTTGCAAGGATAAAAACTCTTGGCCATTATCGGATCTTAGGGCTTTTATGGGTAGGTTGTGTTGTGTTTTAACCCAAGCAAAGAAATTCTTAATTATGCCTTGAGTTTCAGATTTGTGACGCATAAGGTGTACCCAAGTATAGCGAGAGAAATCATCAACGATTGTAAGAAAATATCTAGCACCAGAATAAGAATAAATTTTATAAGGGCTCCAGATATCACAATGAATTACTCAAAGAGGTAGTAGAGGAATTGATACCTGATGTATTAATATGAGATTTATCATTACCTGTCTTGCCTTTTAGAAGTGTCATGATCTGCTCGTATTCCTTGGTTGTGAGGGTTTTTCCTTCCTTTGGGTCAGGTGTAGAAGCGGCGGCAGTGTTTGTGAAGCGTTTGTTTTGTGGCTTCACGTCCTTCTCATGAAACCTGTGCCCTGGAGGGAAGCCATGGATAAAATAGCAGGTATCAACAATATGGCCAGTCATTCCACAGTGGGCGCACTTTTTCTGTCCAGTTTCCGTCGAAACGGTCGACCGGTAGGATGAACCGGTCGACCGGTTGGGCCGATTGTCACTTTTCCTGTTTAATTTCTCTCAATTGATTGAATGTTGCCCTTCACGATCTGTTGCAACTTCAACTTGTCTTTCATGTTGCATTAAAATAGCGTGTACCTTTCTGGTATCTGGAAAGGGGCTCATCATAAGTATGTTTCCACGAATCAGAATAAGAATCATTCAACCCCATCAGGAATTGCATGGCCTTCTCCTTCTCATCCCTTGCAGCTAGTGCCTTAAGATTTCCACAAGTGCATCCAATTGGGTTGTGATAAGAACCCAATTCATCCCATAGTCCTTTTAATTTGGTGTAATAATAAGTCGACACCGATTGATTTCCTTGTCGATGCTCGGCAATTTCTTGACGAATCGATATATCCGCCGTCGTTACCTTGAGAAAATCGATCTTGTAGGTCGCTCCATACTTCATGGAAGATTCGGAGTATATGATACTTTCAAAGAAATCCTGGATGTCTTGAGTTAAGTATCCATGATAGTACCATGTGATTACTCTGCTCCTAAATAGAATACTTCTCATCTTCCGCTTCGGTACTTTGATCTTTCCATCAATGAAGCCAATTTTATTTTTGGCGATGAGGGCAATTCTCATAGCCCTACTCCATTGTCCATAATTGTTTCCATCAAGTGGTTTAGAAACAAGGATTAAGCCGGGATGATCGGATTGTTTGTAGAGCCATGGGATCCGATTGGGCAATCGTCCGCTTCTATGATTTTTTATCGAGACATCGTTGTTCGTAATCGCCGCTCCGATACCATGTGTAGAAATATGAAAGAGATGAAGAAATATAAAAGAGAATATGTGTGAGAATAATTACTGATTGATTCAATTGAATAATGATTGAATAATGAATATTACAAGAAAGACAATGTATTTATACTACTAGGAAAATAAATCTGCCTAAATATATAAATATTACATATATGATATCTTTCTATAAATACAATTATACCAACAAGGTGAATATAAAATATGGTAAGTAAATATATGTTAATAATAGCTGATTCTACTACAATTAGACAAGGAGTATTCTTCAGTGTAAGCTGAGCTCTTGTTCTGAGAAATAAACTATATAACTTGGGCTCTATCATTATTTCTTGATTTTAAATAATAACTTGCATTTTTTTTTCATTATGAATTTATAACAACATATTGTTTTTATTGATTTCTTATAATATTTATATTTATCTTATTGAACTTGCTAAAAGCTTTGAAGTGTATACATTAATAATTGGTCAAACCTGTCAATACAATTCATTCTTCCTTGATTTTAATAAAGTACTGCAGCGAGCAAGATATGAATTAAAGACTAAACTGGCCAACCAAATATTAGAACTTTTTGCTGATTGATCTACAAATATATTTTCTCTACTTTATCATAATTTCATGATTTTCTTAGATAATTCAATTGTAATTAAAATATTTACTTCTTTGAATCTTATTGTTAATTTATCCAGGGCAACAAAGTTCAACAATGTATGAATGTATTTTGTATAAATTATATATAGCCAATTATGAACGATGTTCTTCATCTTAAAAAATAAAGTTTATATCCATTTGGAATGCATCCATTAGTGTTCAAATAAGAGCTCGTTTAAGTTTATAGATTCTTATTATTTTTATAGACGTAGTAATCGATATTACTTTGCATATTTCTCCAAGTATTAAGCACACAATATGTAGAAAATGTAATATATTCACCTCTTTTTCTTAAAAAATAATAATTATATATTTCGTATTCGAATTAACCATGTAATTTTATATTATCTATCAACACTATTAAGTTTATAATTATAAACAACCTACGTGCACACGTGCTAGTAATAATAAAAGGGATATATGCAAATATTTTTGTGGTGGAAATAAGATATAGAATTATCTTGCTTATGCTAGTAACAATAAAAGAGATATAGGATGCAAATATTCTTGTGGTGGAAATAAGATATAGAATTATCTTGCTTATGCTAGTAACAATAAAAGAGAGATAGGTTGCAAATATTCTTGTGGTGGAAATAAACGATAGAATTATCTTTTGCTTATGCTAGTAATAATAAAAAGGACATATGATGCAAATATTTTTGTGGACGAAATAAAAAATAGAAATATCTTGCTTATGATAGTAATAATAGAAGGGATATATGATGCAAATATTTTTGTGGTCGAAATAAAAGATAGACTTATCTAAAGGGTCTAAAATAATAGACCACAGATATACTGTACGTGAAAGAGAGTGAAATGTATATGAATGCTTCTGGATTGTCATTTATGTCCTATGCATTGAAGCTTCCAGTAGTGTTGTTCAGACCATAAATTTTTCAAAAATATATCCACAAATATTTATATATTTTGATTTGAAGTGATCAAAATAAATATTTATATGTATGGCAAAGTAATGAGCACAGTGTTAGTGAAGAATGAAGTAATTGACTACATTTGTTAAGAAGAAGATAATGAGTTGTGTTACGCCTCATTCCTACATTGCGCTCTACGTGGACTGGTCAATATCAAAGTTGCTACTAAGCTGTACCATTTTATTCCAAGAAGGTTGGGAAGAGGAAGTTAAGAAAAAGAGGTTGTTCCTTTATGCCGAGAAGGTTTAAGAAGAGAAGGTTGAGAAGATGAGGCGGTCGAAAACTTTACGCCTCAGTTTCACGTGGCAGTCTATGTGGCCTAGTCAACGTCAAAGTTGCTACTAGGCTGTGTCCCCTTCTATTCTGATGTTGAGAAGAAAAGGCTGTTTCTTTATGTCGAGGAGGTTTGAGAAGAGAATGTTGAGAAGACGAGGTGATCGAAGACTTTACGCTTCAGTCCCATGTGGCGCTCCACGTGGCCTGATCAAAGTCAAATTTGCCTAGTGGGCTGTCCACTTCTATTCCGAAGAGGTTGGGAAGAAGATGTTGTTCCTTTATGCCAAGGAGGTTTGAGAAGACGAGGTTAAGAAGACGAGGCGTTCGAAGACCGACTTCCAATTGTGTGTTGAGAAAGCATCCCCTAACACTATGCAAGTCAGACCTGAAAAGACTGGTGGGACAGTCTGCCAATGCGGCTTGTCACAATCATAGCCTCCTAGCATGCGGCTGAAAGGGCCATCTTCATTAAACAACTGATATGATACCTAGGATGTGATACGAAAATCCTTAAGATTGTGCCACTTGTCGCACATCAAAAGTGGCTTAGCCAATTGGCTTTGGCCTATAAATACCAAAGCCATTTCTACAAAAAGAAGAGGAAAATCGGCTTAGAGAAAACATACTAAACAAAAGTCCTCTACATTTATTGACTTAAGTGTTCTTCATATACCACTTGGAGAATATGTGATTAGAGGCCCTCAAGCCACTTTCTTGGTCATGATGTGTCTCTCCCACACCCAAATATCTTTCATTTTTATACTCCAAGTGTACCATAAAGATCTACAGGCCCACGTGGCCGTCCAAGTGTGTTGATAAAATACAAGTAGACAAAGGAGGCGTGAAGTTCCTGTTGGCAGCCATTTTTGGAGGTCAACAGATTGGCGCTATCTATGGGAAATCACACATATAACCAGAGTAGAACGTGATCAAAAGTCTAAACCTCCTTGAAGACCATATGCAAGCACTACCATTGGGGCTAGCATAGGTCATTCGAAGTAGAGGCACTGAAAAACTATACATATGAGCTTATCCAACTTGATTAATGGTTTAACATTCCTTAGACAATGCTTGTATCTCGTTGGAGTCTGGGTGACACCTTTAAGAAGAAGCTCCCGCATTTGATTAATTATAAATCAAGTTTCGATTGTTTGTTTATTTAAGGCCTCTAAGAAGATGCACTGGCATTATAGAAACGCCACGTCTATCATTCAGTCATTTGATCTGGGAACACAACCTCTAAAAAGAGTTTAAGTTAAAATTTTCTCGTATGCCTCTACAAAAAAGTATTCGCGACTTATTGGAATGATCTATGCAAACAAACCTCTTCCCAAAAAAGGAAAGCTTTTCCATTATTTGGGACTTAGATTTTGCAGAGGCATTATATCCACATAAGGGTCTCGCCTCTTCATTAAGGCATAGTACCAGCTGGACAAAATCCAATATCATGCCTCATCTGATATTGGAAGGGCCTCTGTAAACAAGCCACTTCCCAAACGGAAAAGCTCCTTCCATAATTGAGACTTAGTTTTTGCAGAAGCGTCATCCCCACATAAGGGCATCGCCTATTCATTAAGGCATGCCACCAGCTGGGCAAAGTCAATATCCTGCCTCATTTGATATTGGAGGGCCTCTACAAACAAGTCTCTTTCCAACAAAGGTAAGCTTCTTCCCCGATTGGGACTTAGTTTTTGCAGAAGCGTATTACCCACACAAGGTCCCCGCCTCTTTATTAAGGCATAGCATCAGTTGGGCAGTTCAATATCATGCCTCATCTAATATTGGAAGGGCATCTGCAAACAAGCCTCTTCCCAACAAGGATAAGCTCCTCCCTTAATTAGGACTTAGTTTTTGCAGAAGTGTCATACCCACACAAGGGCCTCGCATCTTTGTTAAGGTATGGTATTATCTGGACAAAACCCAATATAATACCTAATATGATATTGGAAGGGCCTATGCAAACAAGCCTTTTCCCAACAAGGGAAAGCTCCAACATTAATTGGCACTTAGTTTTTGCAGAAGCGTCATCCCCACACAAGGCATCGTTTCTTCATTAAGGTATGACACCAGCTGGGCAAAGTCCAATATCACGCCTAATCTGATATTGGAAGGGACTATGAAAACAAGCCTCTTCCCAATAAGGAGAAGCTCTTCCCTTAATTGGGACTTAGTTTTTGCAGAAGCTTCATCCCCACATAAGGGCCTTGCCTCTTCATTAAGGCATTCACCAGCTAAGCAAAGTCCAATATCATACCTCATCTGATATTGGAAAGGCTTATGCAAACAAGCCTCTTTCCAACAAGTGAAAGCTCATCCCTTAATTGAGACTTGGTTTTTACAGAAGTGCCATCCCCACACATGGTCATAGCCTCTTCATTAAGGCATGACACTAGCTGGACAAAGCCCAATATCATGCATCGTCTAATATTGGAAGAGTTTCTGCAAACAAGCCTCTTCCCAACAAAGAAAAATTCAACTCTTAATTGAGACTTAATTTTTGTGAAGCGTCATTCCCACATAAAGGCCTAGCCTCTTCAAAGAAGCAAGGCACTATCAAGCCTCGTCCGATATTGGAATGGCCTCTGCAAATAAGCTTCTTCCCAAGAAGGGGAAGCTCCTCTTTTAATTGAGTCTTAGTTTTTGCAGATGCGCCATACCTACACAAGGGTCTCGCTTCTTTATTAAGGCATGGCATCAGCTGGGAAAAGTCAAACATCAAGCCTCGTCCAATATTGGAAGAGTCTATACAAACAAACATCTTCCCAACAAAAAGAAAGCTTCTTCCTTAATTGGGACTTAGTTTTTGCAAACGCGTCATCTCCATACAAGGGCCTCACCTTTTCAAAACAGTTGGTGAAACTTCACATTTTTGCTAGCGAATTTTTAAGGTGAGCTTTTTTATCTAACGTACCATACTAGTTAATGTCGTTGGTGTCCACTTTAAAATTTAACAGTGACGTGTAGGATTTCCAACCGAGTGATCATTAGCGTAACCATTAAAAACTTGAGTGACTATTACTATAAGAAAATAATTTCAATGATCATTTTCAAATTTATAATAAGTTGCAGTGATTGTTGCTAAAATTAACTCTTTTTCGCAGATTAGGACAAGGTATATCTATCTCATATCAACAAGTACAATATGTCGCAACTAGACAACTACAATAGCCTGTTGCAACACTCATTAGATGTTATTTTTCTACTTAGGTTGGTGAGTAGGAATCAAAATTAGGCAGGTTTCACGAGGGTCGAGTGAGAATTTAACATAAATTTGGATGAATATGTTGTTTGCAGATAAATTGTGCAATTATAATGGAAGGTTGAGGAAAAACTTGTTCAATTTTAAGGGTTAGGAACTAACGTGCAACTCTGACAATAAAATGTGGACTAACACTACAATTTTCCCTGGATAATTTTCCCACTGTAAATAACAGATAATGTGTATACAAAAAGCAAAGATTGGCAGCAAAACAAGATATAACTCTTTGCTAAAATATGCAGATCCCATTTCCCTTCAACTTGGTCACTTCCCTCCTCCTTCTATCCTTTATCTTCTTGTTAGTCAATAAATGGCAGAAATCCAAAACCAAAAATCATCAAAAATTGCCTCCAGGTCCATGGAAATTACCATTAATTGGTCATTTGCACCATATATTAGGTTCACTCCCACACCATTCTTTTGCAAACTTATCAAAAAAATATGGACCCTTCAGTGGCGGAGCCAGGAATTTAATGTTGGGGGTCCTCAAACAGGGGTGGGTCGGAAGGCTTCTCGGGGGTTCGGGGCGGCCCGGTTTTTTTTTTTTCTTAAACCACGATTACTGAGTCAATTTTTATGAGAATCTAATATTTTTTTATGTTATAATCTTTAAGAAGTTTACAAGAAAATATTGAATACAATCGATTCACGCAGTTAAACGTATTCGATACTCACTTCGTGTTTGTTCTGATGCTTGAAAAGACTAACTTCAATACTTTCTTCTTGGTTATTGAATGATTCCAATTTAATCCAAGTTAGATTGGACTTTATTTGTTTAGTTCATTTATCGTTGGGTTTGGGCTTTACTATTTTTTGTTTTGGTTGATTATTAGAAAGAATAAGTGATCTTAAAAGCATGTTTGATTCTACTATTTTGAAAAAAAAATAGATTTTTCCTAAACAAATTTTAGCCCACATTCTATTCAATAAATTTGTAATTTCAATTTTACTCTTGTTGTGTGTATCTAATTATTAAATAGAGAATCAAACACAATATTTAAAATTTTAAAAAACAAATCTTTTTTCAGAAAGTTGGGGGGTCCTGGTCCCCCCCAGGACCCCCCCCACCTCCGCCCCTGGGACCTTGATGCACCTAAAACTCGGTGAAGTTTCTACAATCGTCGTCTCATCACCGTTGTTTGCAAAAGAAGTGTTAAAAAATCATGATCCATCATGTGCTGATAGGCCAGAAACTCTAGCCACCAAGATCAAGTGGTATGACTTTTCATTTTGTCCGTATGGAGAGTACTGGAGACAAATGCGTAAAATATGCATTATGGAGTTGCTTAGTTCGAAGAATGTACGTTCATTTGAGTCGATTAGGCTAGATGAGGCCTCGCGCCTCGTTGAATCCATTCGATCATGTTCCCAAGAAGTAACTATAAATTTAAGTGAGAAAGTTTACTTTTATATAAGTTCTATAAAATGTAGGGCAGTATTTGGTAAAGTTTGTAGGGATCCAGACACATTGATCAATGTTTTGAAGAACGCGGTAGCTTTAGCAGCAAGATTTGGTTTTGCTGATTTGTTTCCCTCTTCAAAAATGCTTAATATTTTCAATTGGAATAAATTTAAATTGTTGAAAATGCATCGTAAACTAGATTCGATTCTTGAAGACATCATTGATGAACAATTGAACATCAAGAGAAGAGTGCAAATGGTAGTGGAAAATCAGGTGATGAAGATTTAGTTGATGTTTTTCTGAGATTGAAGAACAACAGGACACTTGAGTTTCCAATAGAAAATGAGAACATTAAAGCTATCATTTTGTAAGTACTCTTCATCCATTAAAATTATTTCATCCTTTTATCATCTTATTGATATTGTTATTTGTGTGGCTTTCTAGTTGTCCCACATCGAATGGAAATAGTTAGTCACCCCGACCTTTCTACTTTGGTATGGGACATCGTGTGGATAAAAAACGGATAAAAATTGAAGATCATATGGAATGTATGGATAAAAATATTTTTTTACTAGCTTATAAGTGCTTAAAAACAATGCACATGCTATTGGTATATTTCGACCGATTTGGGATTAAAGTATATCTTTTGTGTGGCTCAATAGATTTCTAGTGTTGAAATTAACAAATAAATTGAATTTGTTCTTTCTTTAATATTTTTAGCTTAAAAATCCAATTTTAGATTTTTGCACGACAAGTGGTAACAAAGTCGAACAATTATTAACAAAAAATCATTTTTATATATATTACATTGTAGGATGTGTTCTCAGCTGGTACACAAACTTCATCAACAACACTGGATTGGGCTATGGTGGAGTTGATGAAAAACCCTCTTGTGATGGTAAAGGCACAAGATGAAATACGACAAGCTTTGAAGGACAGGAAAAGGGTCAACCAAAGTGATATTCAAACCCTAAAATACCTAAAGTTGGTGATCAAAGAAACCCTAAGATTGCACCCTCCTATTACCTTAATCCCAAGAGCATGTAGAGAAGAATTTGAGATTAATGGGTATAAAATACCTTTGAAAGCCAAAGTTATGATTAACACATGGGCTATGAGAAGAAATCCCGATATTTGGCATCACCCAGAAAGCTTTGAACCAGAGAGATTTGAGAACAATTCTATTGATTTCTTGGGATCTCATTTCGAATATCTTCCATTCGGATCGGGAAGGAGGTTTTGTCTGGTATGGCATCCGGTTTAGCAACTATTGAGCTTATTTTATCTCAACTTCTCTACCACTTTGATTGGAAATTTCCTCGAGGAATCGGTTCTAATGATTTAGACATGATCGAGGTCAAGGACTTCTTCGTATCAAGAAAAGAAAATCTTTATTTGATTGCCAAACCCTATAATCCTTTAATTGTTGATTAATTCCAATGGAATGAAATGTGAAAAAATGATCATCGATATCTCCTTTCGGATATGGTTTACTATGTATTTGTCATGGTTTACTATGTATTTGTCCTGGCTGTAAGAGTGAAAATAAATTAATAAAAATTCATCGACTGAGCATACTCAATGCTACATAGCAAATTTTAGATTTTTTACATTTATATTCTATTTATTTATAGACTTTTCTCCACCACAAATAGATTTGTCATATGCATGAGGGACGGAGCCACAAGGGACAAAAGACGTCAATTGTCCCCACAAAGATTTTGAAAATTGAAGCCTGATTCAAAAATAGCACAAACCCCAATAAAAAATATAAATTAGTCCAAAATGACCTAAGTCAAGTTCCAACCCAAATTGTTTTAATTCAAGTTTCAATCAAAAATTGGTCCAAACCCCAAGTTTTAATTTATATCTACTGTTGAACACCAAGTCCTCAAGTCCAACTGATATCATATATTCAATTCTCTTCTATACAGATAATCGCACCCCAATTCGATTGTACTTTTCATTCAATTTCTTCACATTAAA
Organism: Forsythia suspensa; assembly: GCA_023638005.1. Classification (NCBI taxonomy): domain Eukaryota; kingdom Viridiplantae; phylum Streptophyta; class Magnoliopsida; order Lamiales; family Oleaceae; genus Forsythia; species Forsythia suspensa. The sequence continues at coordinate 26,281,499 of CM042674.1, read as the reverse complement.
GCTATAATAGACCAAAATCAACCCTAAATTTGTTAACATTAGATAGCTCGTAGATGGACTACGAGAGAAGGGTTTAGTTTGCTCCATTCATGGTCATTCAGTTTAAGGAACGACGTCTAGCTAAAAAGAAAGATCGACCTAGTCCTAGTAAAAAAGGGTTGAATGACATTTTGATTGTATATATTGAGAATAATATATTTCATGAAATTGATAATGATATAAATATATAACGTTTTCAAAGCATGAAAATGCGTAGGAAAAATTGTATTAATGTATTTAAATATTTTTATTAGTGTTATATTATTTCAAAAAAAATTTGCTACTTAATTTTTGTCGATCTAAAAAAAAATTCCTAGCTCCGCACCTGACATGCATCATTCTTAATTTCAAGACTTTGTATCTATGATATGATTATGGGGTAAATTTAATAAACACTCACTGAACTTTGAAGATGTAACTACTTACTCAATATAATTTGCAGCGTCACCAATAACTCACTCATCTTTGGTTTATATCCTCCATCCACTACCCTTTATCTTTTTGTTTGAATTTACTAATGAAAAAATTCAACGTGACTAACGGCTCATGTACGTGTCTTTCAAGTTGTAACTACTTGCTCACTGAATTTTCAAGTTGTAACTATTTACTTACTAAATTTTCAACTTGTAACTATTTACTCAATGTACTTTTCATGCAACCAATAATTCACTGATCTTTGACTTATGTCCACCATCCATCATCCGTTCGCCACGTAAGAATCGTATTACTTAAACACGTTTTTCATCCAACAAAAGACAGGTGGCGATGGAAAACGTGGATGACTATGCTCAAATCTAAGGGGATAGTGTATATAATATTTGAACTAAAATCTAAGAGAGCCAAAAATAGAAGAATTGTAAAGGGATAGTGTGTATAATATTTGAACTAAAATGAGGGGTGAAGAGGCAGAGCTACTGATATTTTTGATCCATATTGTTGGATATTTTCTTTTGTTCAGTTGCAAAGAATAGGCAATGGTGTAGATATGTTGTATCATGTTTTCTTATATCTATGCATCATGTTATTTGAATGAAGATGGCATTTTTTCTTCATTTTGACAAGTTCAATTTCATTTCATAGAAACTAATTGTTAAATGGTAGAATGACAATGTGTACTTAAATGAACTTCAACTGCAGTTGAATTCATATTAAATGGCGGCCCACCTACATATCACTTCAAATACACTAAAATATGATCAAGTGAAATGGAATAACTGAAATTGCACAAAAATGCAATTTTTGTTGGATGAAAAATGTGTTTTAGTAATACGATTCTTACGTGACAGATGGATGGTGGACATAAGTCAAAGATAAGTGAGTTATTAGTGACATAAAAAGTACAGTAAATAAATAGTTACAACTTAAAAGTTCAGTGAGTAAATAGTTACAATTTGAAAGCCACGTCACGAGCTGATAGCCACGTCGAATTTTTATGTCAACAAATTCAAACAGAAAAATAATGGGTGGTGGATGGTGGACATGAGCCAAAGATGAGTTAGTTATTAGTGACGCTGTAAAGTATAGTGAGTAAATAGTTATATATTCAAAGTTCAGTGAATGTTTATTAAATTTATCTTATGATTATGTACCATATCCACCTGGAAATAGGAACTAACGTAGGAATGGGACATTAAACTTAATAGAAGGGGTAAATGGAGTTAGTAACGATGAAAGTCAGATTCCGACAAATTAAAATTGAGTGACTAAGTTGAGATTTTGCTGAAAGTTCACTGACTGAAAAAGGACATTAACTCCACTCCTTTTTCATGATATGTACGACTCTATGATTGCTTTCAATTAAACCTCAGTCACGTTAAGGGGCCCATGTGTTTAATATAATTTGTTTTCATTGAAATCGACATCTTGCCTAATTTATCAATGAGAAAAGATATGGACCCCGCCTAATATATCAATGAGAAAAGATCTGGACCCCGAATCATTCCAGATCATTTCCCTGATTAGGCGCCCCCACCCCCTTCTCTGCAAACCCCTCCCCTCAACAAAACAATCACCCCTCCCCCCCCCACCCACCCACCCCACATTTATTTAATCCCATTTATTTAACCCCCCAACTTTCTTCAATTCCACACTTATTTATTTACCACAAAATTTACATCCACATTATTAAATTTAAAATAATTTATTATTATTATTATATTCATTGTATTCGTTTTTAAAAAATATAATATATAATAATATTTATTGAATTAAATATCATTTACATCTATAATAAATAATATAGTTAATGTTATTTTATAAGATTACATTAAGACTAACTAATTGGTTTATATTTGAGTAATAAATTAACTCTTACTTAAAAATTAAAAATAAATAAAATGTGCATAATAAATTTGCTCCAATTGATAATTTACACACACAAAAAATAAAGTAATATTACATTAGAAATAATAAATTAGTGACGAGGGTTAAATCGTACATCATATTCTCGTGGGTCTAGAGAATATGATGCATAGTTACTGTCCGTGATCGAGTATTGTGGGTCCGGAACATTATACTGATAGTCACTTAAAGAACATATATATTATCACTACTCTCAAATTCTATCTCTACAAAAATTTACCGAAATAAAATACATCAATTATATATGCAAATAAATAAAAAACATAAAAAAAATGTTACAACTAATTTACAAATTACAAAAAATAAATTTGTACAAATAAATGAAAATAAAAAACAAATTAATAATTTATTACTAATCTTTAAAAAATATGAGTAAAGTAAATTAAGCGATTGAATTGGCTAATATGGATAAAGTAAACAAAGTGATTGGGTTGGCCAAATTTAAAAAAAAAATGTATTTTTGATGAAGAGGGAAAAATATGTTGGATAGTATATAAATGAATAATGATCTAGACACTCGTATATAAATAGGTGGAATAGTAAAAAAGAAATTGACGGGAGGGGGGGGGGAGGGGGGAGGGGGGGGGTGCAGGGGGGGGGGTGCATTTGGGGTCCCTTTTTGCATAGGGGTGGAGGGAGGGGGAGGTTTTCTTGGAACCATTTCTTTTGAATGACACGCAGCCATTCGAGAAAAAGTTCTGGACCCCGATTCGGGGTCCAGATCTTTTCTCATATATCAATTGAATTATTATAACAGACAAAAGATTGAATATCCATTTTCACTACGTAGATTATGGGACACTGAGACACGTTTGTACGTGTTTATAAGTATTTATAAGTTGATTAAACATAATTTTTATTTATATATTTCGAAGAATTCATAATTTTTATCTATTTGTTATTTACACATTTCATAAAATATATTACTTATAATCTATAAAAAATTTTACCAAAACATACTCTGAATAAACTCGTGAAAACTGAGTTTGTAGAGTCTTCTATTTGAATTTTTGTTTTAGATTTAGTACTTTAATTTAAACTTTTGTATCTTATATCCGTTTGATTATTATTTTATTATTTCATTGTTGTACTAATTCATTTTTTTTTTATTCAAATTGTCGTTGGTTTTATTTTAAATTATTTAATTATTTGTTTTTAATTGGATTAAGTGGTGGAACAGCGTTGTCCTTTATTAAAAAGGCACACGCCTGATTTACAGGCTTTGATTCTATTAATTCATCGAAGGTTAGGACAAAAACCGGACAAAAATATTATAAAGATAAACGTGCTACTTTGCTCAGAAGATAGAGATGAATAGTGCAATTTATCCTACAACACACTATAACATTCAAACACAATGGACCTTGTATTTAACACTAGTGAATACACATGCGTTGCACGTGGTAGAGTAGTAATTGAGTACAGATGAAGCACCCAATATATTACAAATAAATTTTTTTTATCATTGTGTACAGATGAATCTGAAGTGATATCAATTCCTACTTGAATTTTCTATATCAACATTGCTAAAAAAATAACTAAAAAATATACAATAAATGCGACGAATGAAACAAAAAAATAAAAATAAAAGCTCATCTGAAAACGAAGTAACATTGGATTAAAAATCTCAGATCTATTCCTTGGGGTTGATGCATGCATCCAGGAGTTTCCATTTCTCGCTTCTATCTTCTGATTACTACAAACAAAATAGTTATTTTACTTCAATCATGTCTACTCTATTTTCTTTCTTTTTACAATGAAACATTTAGCAAAAAAAAGTTGATTGAAAGCTTACGTGGTCATATTCCCACCGAGCAATTACATGCTCTCAATTTTTCCTGTCTTGAGACCAAATGTAATGCCACGATCATAAACGTTCAATTGTAAAAAGGCAAAGTTAGAATATCTTTAAGCACAATATTTGATCGAAATTTTAGGTACGGTCTCTTACCATGTTGAATTATACATAGTGTTCTCTGCGCAGTTGTGAAAATTAAATCTAGAAATATCCAAAAAAAAAAAAAAAAAAAATCCACTTAACTCACTCTTGAAAATAAAAGGCTTTGGTATGGATGGTTGCTTCTTCCATCCGGAATCTACTACATTATCAACCATGAAAACATATACTCGTCATACTCTAACAAGTTCCCAACAAAGCTAGATGTTCCAATAGTCTTAGCTCGAGAAATGAGTCAAATATTATATTTTAATCTAAAATTGTGGGGAACTAATACTTATTTATTAAATATATAACATATAAACACTACAAGAAATATATACTTTCCCTACAAAATTTCCGCAGACAAATTGATGTTTGTCTACATAATTAACTTTTTCCAACAAATCCGTTTTTTTGTAGGTATATATTTGTTCTAAAATTTACAAAAGTGTAAGAATCATGTCTTGCAAACATATATATTTTTCCCGACAAAAAAATTTAGTCAGGCAAAACATATCTTTTGCCGACAAAAAAAAAAAAAAAAAAACTAATTTGTAGGGTAATATTTAGAGGAAAATTTTCCATTTTTTTTTTTTTTTTTTTGGTGTTTTTAACCACAACATCTACTTTGAAGAAAACTATAATAAATAGAAATAGAAAATATATAATTAAAATTAAAAGCACCAAAACGTGAAAACCTTGGTCAGAAAATTTTCCTCTTCCTTCTTCCCTCTTCGTGCCTCGCTCATTCCCTCTCATCTCTCACAATACCTGAATCAGACGCCGTAGCCACCACTGCCGACCAACCCATCATGCCGCTCACCGTCATCCAGTCCTGCAGTCGCCGTCCAACCCATCACGCCGCTCACCGTCACACGCGTTCGTCTTTATGCCATTAAAATTTCGTTTTTTCACATTTAGCTAATAAAATTAGGATGTTATGAAGAAAAGGGGGGTTTTAATTGTGAAATTAGAAGTAGAGTAGTCTTATTATTAGAATATTATTTTGTTGTTTTTGGTGATTAAAATTGAAATTTGTTCTGGTTGTTTCTTTTCTTGATTATTTGTTTTGGATGAAATTTTGCAACTTGTTATTTCTTGATTAAATGTATGCGGTTAATTACTTGACTATGTATGCTAAATGCCAAATGGCACTTGATGAATTTTTCTGTACAGTGTGTTTCTGTTTTGATGTTTGGGGATGAACCAAGGAAATATTATATTCTTTCAAAAACTATGTATTCCGTGTGTTTCTTTGATGAACCAGGGATGAACTAGGTAATAAGAAAACTAGTCCAGAAAATTTTATATTCTTTCAAGAACCTTGTTTTTCTCGAGTGGATTGGACTTTAAGGTTTGAGGATTTAGCTCGTGGTTTGGCTGGTGAAGACAGGAATGTGTGGAATGTATATATAGTTTTTCATATCAAGATATTTTTTTCTCTGTGTTCAATTTTTATAATTCACTTTTCTTATATTTTTCCAATATTTAATCTTCTCTGTTTCTTTTCGTGAGGGAAATATACTGCTGCATTCTTTGTCATAGGTGTGCTTTGAACTGAAATGATGGATGAATTGTCCTTAATGATATGATACCATTTGTTAAACTTTTTTTTTAATTTAATATTTATGTTGTTTTCTAGTTTTTATTGCGCTTTTCTTTAATGTTGATTTTTGAGCATCTCTGCATGGCTAGAGTTGATGACATGAACCTATTGCAATGCATGCTCTTTTCACGGATAAATAAATGATCTTAGTTAATTACCACGTGGGTAACATTTTATCAGTTCATGTTTTCTGTATAACTTAAGTTATTGCTGAACCACAATATATTTTGCAGGTAGTAGCATATACTATTAAGTCTTGTTTGGATAACTTGCCTGGTTTTCCCCGGACGCATATTAGGTTCATAACTTATGACAGAACAATACATTTCTATAATATGAAGGCAAGGGGTCTCATCTAGGAGTTAATTTGCTGCATACTTAAATTATCCCTGCTACTCCATTTCGATCAATAACTTGTGCTGTTTCCTTGTATCAGTCATCTTTAATGCAGCCTCGGATGATGGTCCTCTCAGATTTGGATGACATATTTGTTCCATTGCCCGACGATCTTCTTGTCAACTTGTCAGAATCTAGAAATGTGGTGGATGCATTCCTTAATAGCTTGCCCTCCATGTTTCAGGATAACATGAATGTTGAATCTGAATTTGGTCCAGCTCTTAAAGCTGCATTCATGGTAATGGTGTGTTTTTAATTATTTTCTGTGCATCAATTATAACTTTGATCAACAATCCTTTCTCTTGATTTATTTGAGCAGTATTCCATTATGGCATTTGTCTTTACATCTTAATATTAGATATTTTTTACGTTCTTGTTGAGACCGCCCTTATTTGTTTGGAAAGTTGTTTTCCATCTATTGCACTAACTTGTATATGCTTCCTACTGCCAGAGCCAACTTGGTGGAAAGTTGTTGATTTTCCAGAATACGTTGCCATCACTGGGTGCTGGTCGTCTATGACTGCGAGGAGATGATGCTCCCATTTATGGAATAGATAGAGAGATGCACTAAGAATACCAGAAGATCTGTTTTATAAAAAAATGGCTGCTGATTTCACAAAGTATCAGGTAGCGGTGAATGTATATGCATTTAGTGACAAGTACACCAATATAGCATCCTTGGGTATGTGCCAACAGTTAGCTTATTTTGAGTTCATTTTATTTGAAGTAACTAAGACTAACTTAAAACAATTATGTCGATGCCTTCATGTCTTAGTTAATTGATTTGTTGTTCCTTTTATTCTATATCTCTTCCAAGAACAAAATGAAACATCTTAGTTAGATATACAAACTCTAAATGAAAGAAAATGCAGAAAATTACCCAAAGTTGAGCAAATAAAATCAGATCTTAAACACTTTTAACATTTGATAAAATCTTATGACGCCTTCAAGTGTTAAGAAAAAGAAAATCAAGAATCATCATGAGAGTCAAACTGCTGTAGATCAGTTCATAATCATTTATTCTATGTCGGGATTAAAGTGACGCCTTAATATCTGCACCTTTTACATTTCTTTTGACTTGTGCCGAAAAAGTAGATAAGGATGCAATAAACACTATGAAATTTGTCGGAAGCTTATTACTTGTACAAAATTGCAACCCATAGATAATTGTGGCTAGGAAGCCAATCTATTTTGTTGACTATAGTCTTAGAAACCTGTATCTATTGTCAACGGACGTTGTCCAATAAATGGAACAGAGCCCTCGTAGAAGAATATGATATGCCGAGCATATTGAGATAATACCGATGATTATAACAAGCGAAATCAGATCTTATTCTCGACCTTCCGATCAGTTGCTAAATGCTAATAATGTCATCTATCACAAGTTGTTAGATTGAACTTTTAAAATTACTACCTTGCATGTCATACAAAATGACCAATTGGGTGAGATTGGATTTTTACTTGATAAGCGTTCATATTGACATCTAAATTAACATCTCAAATGTCAGTGTAGGGACACCGGCAAAATATACAGGGTCGTGTATTATTATCCCAGTTTCTAATCTGCCATTCACAAAGATAAGTTGGAGACATGAGTTAACCAGAGATCTTACAAGAGAGACTGCATGGGAATCCGTCATGCGCATGAGATGTGGAAAAGGTAAATTCCCTATACTCCGTAGGTTGCAACTACATTAACATATTCATACCAGACCATGTTACCAGCAAATTTAAGGCTTTTGAGTAGATTTGGACATGATTAGAGACCGAAAGTTTGGTCATGTGGCTGTCAACTGTAGTATATATTGGGACTATGATATGAGGTGCATAATGACTCCTTTGTTAGTGGTGAAATAATGGAAAATTGATGCAAATAGAACTAAATAATGACCATAATGACTCTTTAGTAAATAATATTTTAACACCAAAATGGGCATGAACAAATGTGATTCAGTTTCATGTGGGGATACAAAATGAAAAACATGGCATGCTCCTATACAAAAGAAGGTTGTACATGTGTTTGCTTGCAAACTTTTTTTTTTGTTATTTAATATTTTTTGTGGGTTGTTTTAATTTCTTGTAGGATGAGATGTTTGCTAAAGCTGATGAATATCTTGCAGAAAGGGCAAATGAGCAATAACTTCCCGAGGATACTCTTTTGGAGGAGATCCCTGTTGATGATCCAGATGCTAGATTGAAAATCATGATGTCCGTTCTAGGTGTGAAGCCCAGACGTCAAATTCATGGGTTGGGAGATGGTCGCCTTTGAGACATTGATACTTTTTCCAATGTGCGCCACATGGAGAAGGAGATGGAAGAAGAACGTGATGCTCGAAAAGCAGCTGATGGAGCTCGAACTGAAATAAAACAAACAATGAAAAGCAAGTTGAATACTGTTGGACAACAATTCAATTATACACTGCAGTCTTGGCATCATTCTATGCAACAACTATGTAGACAAGTTCCTGGTTTCAATCTACCACCCTTTGCACCATTGTCAACAGAAGATGATGCTATTAGGAGCAAAGAGAACGGATTTGATGAAAACAACAATCTTCGTGAGAATATGTAACATATCTAATTTATGAGGACAAGGAGTTGTGTTTTTTTAAGATGCATTATGATTTATAGAGCTTATACTCTTTTTAAGTTTAGTTTAGTGAATAGTTTTTATTTGTATTTTGGTACAATATTTAGAGTTTAATGTTATATTGATTGCCACTAATAAGGTCTTAATTTATTTTGTTGTCCTTTTGCATCTTTATATTATTTCGAAGAAATAAAAAGGATTAACATAATATAAAAAATTATATAAAAATAATTAATCTCTCCCTACAAATTCTATCATTGTTCGAAAAAATAATTTACTTAGTTCACAAATACTCTTTCCCCACAAAATATCATTTGTAGAAAAAAGTACGATTTAATCCACAAAATAATTTTTACCTTGTGCCTACACAAATTGATTCGTGGGCCAAAGTAACTTTAGCAGACGAATAATTTTGTCGAGAAAGAACATAGATGACAAATTGTATTCGTCTCTAAAGGATTTGTAGGGAGAGACTTTAGCCCACAAATTTTCACCATTTGTCGTCTTATACCTTTCCCCACGATGTTTGCCCTACAAACGTCCCTACAAAAAAATTTCGTCGGAAAAGGTTTTTCCCCACAAAAATAACTTTTCCTACAAATTTATTTCAGATCACGAACATAAAATTCTAGTAGTGAAATAACCAATTCAAATGAAGCTTTTAGAGATTGATGAAAGATTAGTAATTTTTATATACATAATGATACCGGGTTGTTATCCCTTTGTAAATAAAAGGAACATTAATTTTCACCAAAAATATTATATTTAGGAGACATGTGACAAATTTGATTCCTTTAGAAATTATTCACTTAGAGTGTATCGACAATTTTTATCCTCTTGAAATATACTTCCATTTATATTTTGATGCAAACTAAATCTCTCTTGGAACTTTGAAAGAAAAGAATCAGAAAGATCAAATTTGCAAAACCTACAACCAAAGATAAAATAACTAATCATGAAGTTCACAGGCTTTAGCCTACTTCTTCACAAATTGGAATCAACTGAAGATGTGAATAATTCCTAATGGCTTTTGGTGAAGCAATTTCTTCAACTTCAGAACTAGACTCGAGAGTAGGCGTATCACTACTTTTTGCCTGCTCCAACAACCAAATAAACATAAGATTTCACTTACAGCGTCCACACCACGGTGCATAGAACTCTAACAGAGCTATAACACTAAACAAATAAGAATATATAGGCGTGTATTTAACAACACAACTACTTTAATCAAACTTCTCACCAATTTATAAATATTCTTCACCAAATATAATATCACAGTCTATTCTTTCAACACAATAAATAACATCATTATTCCGCATTAAATTTTTCTAGAATATGTAAATAGTAAACAAATAAAACTCCACTTCACAAGCAAATAATTTCAAGAATCATAGCCCAAAGTACGCCACAAGATTAACAATCCCAACATTACCGACTACCAAAAAAAGAGAATTTAAAATTTACAACAAATAATATTTTTAATGCAAATTTCAAATTTTAAAAAGAAAAAGCATCAATCATTTTTCATTTAATTAGACCTATCTTGTTACCTGTTGGAACGATTTGGAGACTAAAAAGGAGGAAGAACACGTGATTCTTTGTTGTTATTATTACTATTATTATTTGAACAACCCTTGATGTGATTTTTTTTTTTTTTTTTTGACAACACCACTCTCGGTTCCATCTTTATCCGATTTCCCATTCAAACATGAGTTTTTCACTTTCACATATCTTAGTCTCTTCTTATTTCTCTACTGCAACTTATCCACGTATGAACCTATAAACACGTGTAAATATCTGCAGCAATACAAAAACAAAAAACAAAAAAAAAGTATTGTCACCCATATGAGGATTTTGACTTCAAAATGGTATTCACATTCAAGAAAACGTAGATATTGACAAAAATCAAAACCCACTTCAATGTCTGTGGAAAAACTTCTCAAAAGTACCTAAATACACAACATTGCAGAATCTAATAACTCATTAACATAATCCTATACAAAATATTAAAAAAGAAAGGTAAAAAAGAGAAAGAAGGAATTACAAAGATAGACACATATGTAGACATAAACATTGATCAAAATTTGTACATATTGGAATGCCAAAGCAGCTTCACTACATGTTGCACCTAAAATATATAACTTCAAATATTAAATCTTCAACAACAGATTGTGTGGTCAAAACGAATATGGATAGGAGCCAAAGAACCACATAGCATAACGGATCACATGTTTTGTCTTTCAATCACCATCGAATATTTATAAGTAAAAAACTAACTCCAAAGATATTGAAAAACATTATACCCCACAATTTCTGATATCATAGGCTACAACTTAGATAATTAAGTCAAATGTATTGGATTTGTTTAGATGGTCAGTTCTTGATTCGATCAATGGATAATGCACATCATTGCAAGGTTGAGACACCTTAATTCACATGTTTCTCTAAAATAAGGTTGACATATAAATACACATACTTGATTCTCTATATGAGGTGATGTAGAAATTAGCACTAAGAAAATATACCAATAGAAATGCAATCTTCTAGGACTAAATTAAATTAAATGAAATTAGAGTCGGTGATATAAGAAGTTTAAATGCACATAAAATCAAAATAATCATAACTCAAATATGAAACACAACACTAAGATGTTATTCCACTTGAGTTATAAATTGCTCAAATTTTACACGAAAAAAGATCCCTCTTAATTTGATATCCTCAAATGGAACAAAGTACAATGATTTGGAATATAACAAGCCTAAAACTAATATGTTATTCCACTCGAACACTGTTGGTGATAAGATTCACTCTTCACCAACGGATATTCTATTGGTGAAAAGTCGAATTATTTTTGGTTTTCAAAATTAATTAATATCACCAACGGAATTTCCGTTGGTGATATGATTCACTCTTCACCAACGGATATTCCGTTGGTGAAAGGTGAAAATTCGTTGGTGAAAAACTATTACCTTTGCCAACGGAAAAGTCGTCGCTAATTATCGTAGTTGAAATGTCATCACTTTTACCAACGGATAATCCGTTGCTGATTACCAACGGAAATAATCCGTTGGTAAATTTCCATTGGTGAAAAGGCAATTTTTAGTAGTGTAACAATAAAAGAGATATATGATGCAAATATTTTTGTGGTGGAAATAAACGATAGAATTATCAGTTGAATTCTTATAGAACACACATTTCTGGTCCTTGTATCATGGGGCGCCTTTCCTTCTAACACAGAAAGAGGCATCGTCTTGGTCGTTGGATACTATGCTAGACTATCTTCCACATGTTCTTGATCGATTCAACAAATTAAAGAAAGTTTTGCAAATGTAAGATTTGAATGTATTGTGCATTGTAAATAACTTGTTCATTTTTGAATGTATTGTGCATTGTAAATAACTTGTTCATTGATTGATAAAAGCAGAAAATTACAATAGCTGATGCACGTGCATGGGGTGAACATCAATGGGTTTGATAAGTTTTCGAATACCAACTACCCTTATAATAACTTAAGAAAAATCTAAGTTACATGAGTAGACGCTTAAAATCTGAAGAATAATAACGGAAAATAAATTATTACAAACGGAAAAAACTAACAATTGAAACTAATATTTACAATGTGCAGCTAAAGTTGGGTAACTGCCGCTGCAAATAGATGCGAACCCTGACACCTGGACTATAGAGCAATACACTAATGTCAAAACTTATTGGCCACGTTTATTTTTTTCCTTTGCATTTATGTCCTATGCATATTGAAGCTTCCGGTAGTGTAGACCATAAATTCTTCAAAAATATATCCACAAATACTTTGATTTGATGTGTTCAAAATATACATTTATATGTCAAGTAATTCACTTCATTTGTTAAGAAGAAGATAAAGAGTTGGATTATTGAGCTCACTGTTATTTTGGATTAATAAGAAATGATGAATTTGTCTGATTGTTATTTGGTCCAAAAAGCGTTTCTTTTAGAATTAATGTAGTCTTAGTAATGATTTTTGTAGATTATGAGTAGTAGATTTTACGAAATGTGTGAATAAAAAATAGATAAAAATTGTGAGTCTTATAAAATATATGGATAAAAATAATATTTGACCAATTTTTAAGCACTTATAAACAATAACAAATATTTTTTTAATTTAGTCCAACATATACACATGTAATGTTGGAATTGTCTGTCCAACATATACACATGTAGAGAAAAGATGTGGACCCCGAGTCGGGGTCCAGAAGCTTTTTCCGAATGGCATTCGACAAAAAAATTAATGTACTGCCCCTCCCTCCCCCCAGCCCACCCGAAAAAACAGCACCCCCTCCCCAACATTTACTTTTACAGCCCCCTTCCCCCATTTAATTTAGCCCACCCCACCCCAAAAAACAAAAATCCCTTTCATTTATTCGTTTTCCACCTATTTTATACACCACTAAACAAAATAATTTTTTCTCATCAAAATACATTTTTTCTTTTCCTTATTAGAATACATATTTTTTCCTTCTCATCAGAATATATATTTTTATTGAAATTTAGCCAACTCAATCGTTTTATTTACTTTACCCAAATTTGATCAACATCAAACGTTTCCAATCACTTTTGTTCTCTAAATTTATTTTACTAAATTTGTCTCTCACCTATTGTTTTTCATATTTTTCAAAGGTTAGTAATAAATTATTAATTTATTTTTTATTTTCGTTTATTTGTACAGATTTATTTTAATTTGTAAGTTATTTGTAACATTGTTAATATTTTTTTATTTTTTTATTTACAGGTATAAATGATGTATTTTATTTCGGTATATTTTTGTAGGAATGGAATTTGAGAGTGGTGATAATGTATATATTCCTCAAGTGACTATCAGTGTCATTTCCCACGCTAGGTCAGGAATTCGAATCATCTGATGAGGCATACAATTTTTACAATCAATATGCACGTGAAGCAGGATTTAGTACGCGAATGGAAAACAGTAAATTATTTATTGCAAATTTATTATGCAAGCTTTATTTATTTTTATTTTTTAAGTAAAATTTAATTTATTACTCAAATATAAACTAATTAATTAGTCTCAACTCTAATCTTAATAATAAAATTAATGTTAACTATATTATTTATTATATGATATAAATAATATTTAATTCAATAAAAATTAATATATATTATATTTTTTAAAACCAAATAAAATGAATATAATAATAAAAAATTTATTTTTAATTTAATAAATTTAATTATATTAATAATGTGGATATAAATTTGATTCTAAATAGGGATCGAAGAAAGTGGAGTGGGGGTTAAATTAGGGGTAGGATTAAATAAATGGGGTGGGGTTGTTTTGTTAGGGGGTGGGTGGGGGGGTGGGGTGGGGTGGTTGGCAGAGGAGGGGAGGCTCCTTTTCTTGAATCGGAGAAATGATCTGGACCCCGAATATATTTTCTCTACACATGTAATGTTATATAAGTCGGATTCAGTCCCAGATTTGAGAAAGTCTTTCAAATAGTGACTTATAATAATAAAATATCACAACAAACAAAATGCGAAATGAACGTGTGAGAATAGATGGGTTGGTCAGTGGTGGCAAAAATTTTGAGGCTTTAATTATTTAATTAATTATTGGATATTTGACATGATGACATCACACATGTACAAGATATAATTCTCGTACAAGTAGTTTCATGCTTGATTCAATGGTTTATTTGCACAAATGGTCCCTGACTTTTGCACTTATTATGGATTGAGGACCTATTTTTTTATTTTTGACAGTTTAGCCCCTATTTCAAATATTTTTGACAAAAATAGTCCTTTTCATCAATTTCCGTCCAAATGTCCGTGAAATTTGACGGATGAAAATTTTATATTTAAAAAGTAAAAGAAATTTACAACAAAAGTTCCTAATCTTTTAGAAAGTGTTGAAAAGTCTCATAACCTTCTAATCCTAACACATATGACTCCAAACTTTTTTGACAATTTTACCTCCAACTTAAATAAATTAAAAATAAATCATAAACTTTTTCAAAAATACAAATAAGTCCTAAATAGTTTTATTTTTTTTTATAGATTTACACTTAAAATAATAAAAAGTGTGTCATCAAGTCTTAAAACTTTTAATTTTGTTCACTCAAATGACATTTAAAATGTGTTTAATTAAAATCATATTTTTTAGTAAAAGTTGTTAAATGTGTTGTTGAAAAGTTGTTGGACCATAAAATGTGTAGTTAGAAGTAATTGTTGACTTTGACTTTAGCTTTTAAGCAAAATCAAACTTGAAAACAAATGGGCTCTTAGAGTCTCTACAGATTTTATCCAGTGATCCATTAATTAAACAAAAAATTATACCCATAATCAAAATTTGACCAATTTAAAATTTTGATTTATTTTTTAATTACTAAATAATAATTTTAAAATATTCTTCACCATCTCCAGCCTAGCCCACCTCCCACCCAAATCCCAAACTCCCAAAACCCCACCACCGGAAAACCCCCAGAGTCACCACCGCCATTCCGCCGTCCCTAACCATTTTTTAATGCCAATACGTCCAGAACGGCTACGTCGGTTTAACATACTACCTCTCGCGCTTCCTCCACGCCGTCCGGACATTCTTCACCATTTTACGCCGACGAAGGCTCTCCTTCTTCAAGCTTTTTAGCAACTCAATCTTAATTTTCATGTCATTTCTTTGGCTCGAATTTTCCCAATCATTTCAAGTGGTCGCAATTCTTGACCGCGTTAGTCTACTCAAATGTCTCTCTGCACCCGATTCTAGACGGCGATAGGGCTTCCGAGCGCGTTTTCCATTTGTAGTGGAATCGAAGCATGGGTTTTCAATTCGGTGCTTAACGGGGCCATTCTATTTCTATTCTTGAAATTCTATGTGCAATTACATCTCTAGAAGAGAAAGGTCGGTGGTGGTGATCATAGCTTTGCAGCCGTGAAAGAGGTTTGAAATTTGAAAATGGTCAAGACAGGGGATATGTGAGTCCATGATTATTCTTATTTTTCTTCTGGATTTTGTAAATTATTATACGAGACAATATTGAATATTGTATGAATCCAATCTTGGAATGGCGGAATGGCGGCGGCGGCAACTTTGGGGGTTTTCCGGTGGTGGAGTTTTGGGAGTTTGGGATTTGGGTTGGGTGGGGTGGGGTGGGGTGGGGGTGGGGTGGGGTGGGGTGGGGTGGGGTGGTTGAAGAAGTTATTAAAATTATTATTTAGTAATTAAAAAATAAATTAAAATTTTAAATTGGTCAAATTTTGATGATGGGTATAATTTTTTTGTTAATGAATGGACCACTGGATAAAATCTGTAAAGATTCTAAGAGCCTGTTTATTTTCAATTTTGATTTTGCTGAAAAGTTAAAGTCAAAGTCAACAATTACTTTTAACTACACATTTTATGGTCCCACAACTTTTTAACTACACATTTCAACAACTTTTACTAAAAAATCTGATTTTAATTAAACACATTTTAAATGTTATTTTGGTGAACAAAATTAAAAGTTTTGGGACTTGATGACATACTTTTTATTATTTTAAGTGTAAATCTGTAAAAAATAAAAATATATAGGATTTATTTGTATTTTTGAAAAGGTTTATGAGTTATTTTTAATTTTTTTAAGTTGGAGGTAAAATTGTCAAAAAAAGTTTGGGGTCATATGTGTTAGGATTAGAAGGTTATGGGACTTTTCAATATTTTCTGAAAGATTAGGGACTTTTGCTACAAATTTTTCTTTACTTTTTAAATAAAAAATTTTCCACCGTCAAATTTCACAGACGTTGGATAGAAATTGATTAAAAGGACCATTTCGGCCAAAAATATTTGAAATAGGGACTAAACTGCTAAATATGAAAAGATAGGTCCTCAACCCGCAGTAATTGCAAAAGTCAGGGACCATTTGTGCAAATAAGCCTGATTCAATAGCAAACACATCACACATCATCTTTATGTAAAACAAAATGAGTAATGCTAGATGGACATAATCTTTATGTAAAACAAAATGAGTAATGCTAGATGGACATTAAGTTGAACATAAAGTTAGACCACTATGTGTAAAATATCAAATCTATCATTTAAAAAGATATAATTCAAATTCCTATTTATATCTTTTCAAAAGACAGATTTGACATTTTATAAATGGTGATCTAACTTTATATTTAAGTTGTTGTTCATCTAGCATTTTCCAAACAGAATATATACAGAAATCTTTGGTTTTTTATATTAATGTAGAATCAAAATTGAAACAGAATTTACCTGGAATTAATGGTTCGGTTCTATCATTATACATGAAAAATTGAATGGTTCCATGTATTAAATTTGCATTCTTCATCTCGTTCCTTTACTTGTTAGGAGTTTTTTTCATAAGATATTTATACAATTTTTATAAGGATTAATTTTAGCAACAGTTATTAAAACTTGTTAAAAAATTCAAAACTAAAATAGCAGCAGTGACTTAAATTTTTAACAACTACACTAATGGTCACTCGGTTGGAAAAGTTAATTTGAAAATTTACGAGTTACTTGTTAAATTATAACATTGATACAAACAGTGTTAATTAATACACCACTTCATACAAAGTGGTGTTGATAGCAGCTAAATGTGTCATTGTCATATACGTTTTCCTTATATTTGTTTGCTTTTTTTTTTAAACAGACAGTTGGTGAAACTTCGCATTTTTGCTAGCGAATTTTTAAGGTGAGCTTTTTCATCTAACATGGCATACTAATTAATATCGTTGGTGTCCAATTTGATATTTAACATTGATGACATGTAGGATTTCCAACCAAGTGATCATTAGCGTAACCATTAGAAATTTGAGTGACTATAACTATAAGAAAATCATTTCAATGACCATTTTGAAATTATAACAAGTTGCAGTGATCGTTGCTAAAATTAACTCTTTTTTGTAGATCAGGACGAGCTATATCTATCTTATATCAACAACTACAATATGTCATAGCTAGACAACTACAATAGCCTGTTGCAACTTATTTTTCTACTTAGGTTGGTGAGTAGGAATCAAAATTAGGCAGGTTTCACGAGGGTCACGTGAGAATTTAACATAAATTTGGATGAATATGTTGTTTGCGGATACATTGTGCAATTATAATGGAAGGTTGAGGAACAACTTGTTCAATTTCTAGGGTTAGGAACTAACGTGCAACTCTGACAATAAAATGTGGACTAACATTGCAATTTTCCCTTGATAATTTTCCCATAAATAACTGATAATGTGTATACAAAAAGCAAAGATTGGCAGCAAAACAAGATATAACTCTTTCCTAAAATATGCAGATCCCATTTCCCTTCAACTTGGCCACTTCCCTCCTCCTTCTATCCTTCATCTTCTTGTTAGTCAATAGATGGCAGAAATTCAAAACCAAAAATCATCAAAAATTGCCTCCAGGTCCCTGGAAATTACCATTAATTGGTCATTTGCACCATATATTAGGTTCACTCCCACACCATTCTTTTGCAAACTTATCAAAAAAATATGGACCCTTGATGCACCTAAAACTCGGTGAAGTTTCTACAATCGCCGTCTCATCGCCGTTGTTTGCAAAAGAAGTGTTAAAAATCATGATCCATCATGTCTCGATAGGCCGAAACTCTAGCCACAAGATCATGTGGTATGACTTTATCGATATTGCATTTTGTCCATATGGAGAGTCTCGGAGACAAATGCGTAAAATATGCATTATGGAGTTGCTTAGTTCAAAGAATGTACGTTCATTTGAGTCAATTAGGCTAGATGAGGCCTCACGCCTCGTTGAATCCATTCGATCATCTTCCCAAGAAGTAACTATAAATTTAAGTGAGAAAATTTACTTTTATACAAGTTCTATAACATGTAGGGCTGTATTTGGTAAAGTTTGTAGGGATCCGCACATTGATCAATGTTTTGAAGAACGCAGTAGCTTTAGCAGCAGGATTTGGTTTTGCTGATTTGTTTCCCTCTTCAAAAATGCTTAATATTTTCAATTGGAACAAATTTAAATTGTTGAAAATGCATCGTAAACTAGATTCGATTCTTGAAGACATCATTGATGAACATCAAGAGAAGAGTGCAAATGGTAGTGGGGAATCAGATGATGAAGATTTAGTTGATGTTTTTCTGAGATTGAAGAACAGCGGGACACTTGAGTTTCCAATAGAGAACGAGAACATTAAAGCTATCATTTTTGTAAGTACTCTTCATCCATTAAAATTATTTCATTTTTCTACCTCTTATCATCTTATTAATATTGTTATTTCTGTGGCTTCCTAGTTGTCCCACATCGAATAGAAATAGTTAGTCACCTCGACCTTTCTACTTTGGTATGGGACGTCGTGTGGATAAAAAAGAAGAAGAAGATAAAAATAGTGCATTCTACGGAATATATGGATAAAAATGATGCTTGACTAGCTTATAAGTACTTAAAAACAATGCCAAACATGCTATTAATGGGTATTTCGACCGATTTGGGATTAAAGTATATCTTTTGTGTGGCTCTATAGATTTCTAGTGATGAAATTAACAAAAAAATTGAATTTGTTCTTTCTTTAATATTTTTAGCTTAAAAATCCAATTTTAGATTTTTGCATGACAAGTGGTATCAAAGTCGAACAATTATTAACAAGAAATCATTTTTATATATATATTACATTGTAGGATATGTTCTCAGCTGGTACAGAAACTTCATCAACAACATTGGATTGGGCTATGGTGGAGTTGATGAAAAACCCTCTTGTGATGGTAAAGGCACAAGATGAAATACGACAAGCTTTGAAGGATAGGAAAAGGGTCAACGAAAGTGATATTCAAACCCTAAAATACCTAAAGTTGGTGATCAAAGAAACCCTAAGATTGCATCCTCCTATTACCTTAATCCCAAGAGCATGTAGAGAGGAATTTGAGATTAATGGGTATAAAATACCTTTGAAAGCCAAAGTTATGATCAACACATGGGCTATGGGAAGAAATCCCGATATTTGGCATCGCCCAGAAAGCTTTGAACCAGAGAGATTTGAGAACAATTCTATTGATTTCTTGGGATCTCATTTCGAATTTCTTCCATTCGGATCGGGAAGGAGGTTTTGTCCTGGTATGGCATCTGGTTTAGCAACTATTGAGCTTATTTTATCTCAACTTCTCTACCACTTTGATTGGAAATTTCCTCAAGGAATCAGTTCTAATGATTTAGACATGACTGAGGCCGAAGGACTTACTGTATCAAGAAAAGAAAATCTTTATTTGATTGCGAAACCCTATAATCCTTTAATTGTTGATTAATTCCAATGGAATGAAATGTGAAAAAATGATCATCGATATCTCCTTTCGGATATGGTTTACTATGTATTTGTCGTGGTTTACTATGTATTTGTCGTCGCTGTAAGAGTGAAAATAAATTAATAAAAATTCATCGACTGAGCATATTCAATGCTACATAGCAAATTTTAGATTTTTACATTTATATTCTATTTATTTATAGACTTTTTTTCCACCACAAATAGATTTGTCATACGATGAGGATTTGAGCCACAAGGGACAAAAGACGTCAATTGTCCCCACAAAGATTTTGAAAATTGCTCAAGCCTGATTCTAAAATAGCACAAACCCCAATAAAAAAATATAAATTAGCCCAAAATATCTTAAGCCAAGCTCCAATCCAAATTGTTTTAATTCAAGTTTCAGTCCAAATTGGTCCAAACTCTAAATTTTAATTTATATCTAGTGCTGAACACCAAGTCACCAAGTCCAACTCATATATATATTCAATTATCTTCTCTACAGATACCCCAATTCGTGAATTGTAATTTTTACTCAATTTCTTCAAATTAAAACTATAATAGATCAAAATCAGCCCTAAATTTGTTAACACAGTTAGCTAGCTTGCAGATGGACTATGAGTGAAGGGTTTAGCTTGCTCCATTCATGGTCATTCTTTTTAAGGAACAACGTCTAGCTAAAAAGAAAGATCGACCTAGACCTAGTGAAGAATGGTTGAATGATAGTTTGATTGTATATATTGAGAATGATATATTTCACGAAATTGATAATGATATAAATATACAACATTTTCAAAGTATGAAAATGCGTTGGAAAATTTGTAATAATGTATCTAAATATATTTATTAGTGTTATATTATTTCAAAAAAAAAATTTGCTACTTAATTTTTGTTGATCAAAAAAAAAAAATTCTAGCTCCGCACCTGATATGCATCATTCTTAATTTCAAGATTTTGTATCTATGATATGATTTTGGAGTAAATTTAATAAACACTCACTGAACTTTGAAGATGTAACTACTTACTCACTATACTTTGCAGCGTCACCAATAACTCACTAATCTTTAGCTTATGTCCACCATCCACCATCCATTATCTTTCCGTTTGAATTTGCTGACGGAAAAATTCGACGTGGCTAACGGCTCATGACGTGACTTTCAACTTGTAACTACTTAATCACTGAACTTTCAAGTTGCAACTACTTACTCATTGAACTTTCAAGTTATAACTATTTACTCACTGTATTTTCATGTCACCAATAACTCACTGATCTTTGACTTATGTTCACCATCCACCACCCGTTCGCCATGTAAAAATCGCATTACCTAAACACGTTTTTCATCGAACAAAATGCAGGTGGCAATAGAAAACGTGGATGACTATGCTCAAATCTAAGGGGATAGTGTGTATAATATTTGAACTAAAATCTAAGAGAGCCAAAAATAGAAGAATTGTAAAGGGATAGTGTGTATAATAATTGAACTAAAATGAGGGGTGAAGAGGCAGAGCTGCTGATATTTTTGATCCATATTGTTAGATATTTTCTTTTGTTCAGTTTCAAGGCAATGGTGCAGATATGTTGTATCATGTTTTCTTATATCTATGTATCATGTTATTTGAATGAAAATGACATTTCTCCTTCATTTTGACAAGTTCCGTTTCATTTCATGAATCTGATTGTTAAATGGTGGAATGACAATGTGCACTTAAATGAACTTCAATTGTAGTTGAATTCATATTAAATGACGGCCCACCTACATATCACTTCAAATGCACTAAAATGATCAACTGAAATGGAATAATTGTAACTGCACAAAAATGCAATTTTTGTTGGATGAAAAACGTGTTTGGGTAATAAGATTCTTACGTGGCGGACGGGTGGTGAATGGTGGACATAAGTCAAAGATCAGTGAGTTATTTGTGATATAAAAAGTACAGTGAGTAAATAGTTACAACTTGAAAGTTTAGTGAGTAAGTAGTTACAACTTGAAAGTTCAATGAGTAAGTAGTTACAACTTGAAAACCACGTCACGAGCCGTTAGCCACGTCGGATTTTCTGTCAGCAAATTCAAACAGAAAGATAACGGGTGGTAGATGGTGGACATGAGCCAAAGATGAGTTAGTTATTAGTGACGCTGCAAAGTATAGTGAGTTAGTAGTTATATCTTCAAAGTTGTGAGTGTTTATTAAATTTATCCTATGATTATATACCATATCTACCTGGAAATAGGAGCGAATGTAGGATGGGGACATTAAACTTAATAACAGGGGCAAATGGAGTTAGTAACGATGAAAGTCAGATTCCGACAAATTAAAATTGAGTGACCAAGTTGAGATTTTGCTGAAAGTTCACTGACTGAAAAAGGACATTAACTCAACTCCTTGTTCATGATCTGTACGACTCTATGATTGCTTTCAATTAAACCTCAGTCACGTTAAGGGGCCCATGTGTTTAATTTAATTTGTTTGTTTTCATTGAAATCGACATCTTGCCTAATATATCAATTCAATTATTATAACTGACAAAAGATTGAATATCCATTTATGCGACACTGGGGCATGTTTATATGCGTCTATTTAAAAGTTGGTCAAATATAATTTTTATTTATATATTTTGTAGAATTTACAATTTTTATCTATTTTTTATTTACACATTTCATAAAACATACTGTTTATAATCTACAAAAATTTTTACTACTGAAATTATAATTTAAATGTTTATATTATAAGTTGTAAGTGAATGTGTGGATAAAAATAAATTGTAAGTTGTGGGTCCTATGAAATATGTGAATAGAAAGTATCTTTGACCAGTTTGACCAGCTGAAATTATAATTGAAACAATGGCAAATATATGCTAAAACATACTCTGAATAAGTTCGTGAAAACTGTGTTACTCTGAATAAGCTCGTGAAAACTGTGTTTGTAGAGCCTTCTATTTGAATTTTAGTTTTAGATTTAGTACCTTAATTTAAACTTTTCTCGGTAAGATTTGATCCTATCTTATATCCGTTTGATTTATTATTTTATTATTTCATTGTTGCACTAATTCATTTTTTTTAATTCAAATTGTCGTTGGTTTTATTTTAAATTATTTAATTATTATTTTTTTAATTGGATTAAGGGGTGGGACAATGTTGTCCTTCATTAAAAATGCACACGCCTGATTTACAGGCTTTGATTCTATTAATTTCTCAAAGGTTAGGACAAAAACCGGACAAAAATATTATAAAGATAAACCTGCTACTTTGCTCAAAAGATAGGGATGAATAGTGCAATTTATCCTACAATATACTATAACATTCAAACACAATGGACCTTGTATATAACATGTATGTTCTGACTTCTGCTGGATGAAATTATATCCTCAAGAACTGCTAAAACGTTCCAAATGAGACACCGCCTATCAGAAAATACAACAAAGAGAGTTGAAAACTTCTTCATACGTACTCCATACACATCAACTTGTTTACACTGCAACAGTTTTTGGTTTGGCACCAATTTTTCTCCACAAAACGTTAGGCATTAACTGTTTAGTGTTGACACGATCCTTATATTGGATGGCAAAGTTGAGCAACGAGTCGAGAACAGAGTCCGAGAGAATGTGTGGTTTGAGCCCCAAGTCAACAAGTTTCATATGCTTGGCGTTATAGTAATGTTCCTCAGCCTCAACTCTTGGGTTGGGCACCGAGATAGTTTAAACCTCGAGATTGAGTTTCTTTCCTGCCTTGGTAACTAGGGCGGCAAGTTCGTTCACAGAAAACTGCTCTGTAAATTGGTTAGGCTATGTAAATTGGTTAAGGCCCGGAACTCGCCCCTCTGTGCAGGATTGGCTATGGCAAGCTCAACGCATTGAACTGTCTCTTATGTCCAGATATCCTCCCCTAGTCTGCATAGCGTGAAGAGAATTTATTAGATAAATTTTGATAAAATTGGAGGGCTGTGAAATAATGAAAATCAAGACAACAAATTGAAAACAAATAAAAAGTGTCCACAGTACAATATTGCAGTATTTTATGAACGAGCATTCTCCTATACATCAATCAACAAACCGAACAAAGCGACGGAAAAGGATTCGTATAACCAATTTGTGAGAAAGGCTTAGTTCGTCATTTGTTGTTGTACTATCTATCACTCTTCACTCAAAAGAGTGATGCAATTTCAATAGAGCTGTTGGAAATTGGTTTAAAATTTGAGAAATTAACTAAGTGACTTCGTGTCAACTTGGCCAAAATATACAAATCCGACCCAATCCGTTTAGACAAATTAGTTTGCCACTTCGCCGCTTCGGAGAAACGGGATCGACCTAGGGATGGCAATGGGGGCGGGTCCGGGCGGGTCGGTCGCCCGCCCGCCCGCTTCTGCGACCCAGCGACCATGGGATGGGGCGGTCATGGGCGGGTCGGGTCGGCCGTTTGGACCCGCCAACCGCCTTACCTAACTTTTTTTTTTTTTTTTTTTTTTTTTTGTTAAACTGAAAATAATTAAAAAATATATATACAATTTTTTAAAATATTTATACCAAGCAAAACAAAAAAAATTATATGATTTGGGTTGTGGTAAAGTGGTTAATGTTAATAGTTTATAAGTTTTAACCCGGGTTTGATTCTTCTTTAGTTTATTTTTAGTGAAAATCATAATTTCTACTATATTTTATGATTTTTCAAAAAAAAAAAAAAAAAATTTTTAGGGGCGGCAAGGCATGGGGGGCGGGGTCGCCCGGACCCGCCCCGGACCCGGCCCGGGCAGATTTTTCTGCCCCAAACCTGCCCCTATTGCTTCGGGCGGGGCGGGCGGCTCTTGGCCGGGCGGGCGCGGCGGGCAGGCGGGTTGGTCGTGGTTTTTTCCGTCCTAGATCGACCGTCCGGTCGGTCGCGGGGTCATGGCGGCTCGGGCAACGCCCTCGGAAAGAAAATTCAGAATTATCTGCATGTTTAAAAGGTATATTTGACATCTCGAAACCAATATCGAATGAATGAGAAATTACGGAAAATGACAATTTTGGGTCAAAGTTTTGACCATGCGATCGCATGGATTTTTCCATCTGCGATCGCAATCTGCCTAAATTTTAAGCAGAACGTTTTTGGATCCTTTCATGCGATCACAGAAGACAAAGCCTTGCAATCGCATATTTAATCTGGATAAAGTTCTGTTTTCAAAATTGCACCATGCGATCGTATAGGTTTATGCGAACAGACATGTCCTTTTGAAGTGTTGCACGATTTGGTTCCATTCTTTTTCGTTTTCAACCGATCTTCAACGTTAAATAGGACCTTCTGGACGTCCATTAACAGAGAATTGATACAGAAAACTTTTGCATAACATCCACTCATATTTCATCTTTCTTGAATAAAAAATTCTTGCATTTGTTGCTTGAATTTCTGATTTTCATTTCATTTCCATCTTTGGAGTACATAGACCATTCCAGTTCGTTGTGCTTGTGTTTGGAAGTGCTACAAACACAAAGCGGAAGCCGTTGTATCTTGGGAGTCAATTGCCATATATCGTAGGCACCATTGCGGGGCAAAATTGACTTAAGGACAAAGTGTTCAACACTTGCCTCGGCTTGAACATTATCCTTTCATTCGGTTTTTTATTGATTGCTTTGGAGTCATTTTCACAGAAATCCGCCAACAAGAGCAAGTTAAAAGAGGAAGGGATAGACCAAAATTAATACGGCATGCTATAGTTGCTAAGGATTAAGTTGCTTTATATCTTTAAATAGATCTAGCAATAAGAGTCCTGCTCTCCACGCCTCTAGTGGGCAAGAAAAAGAAAACCATCACCGACACATGGCATGCCATGTCGTGAGTGATACAAATCAACAAGCTCATAACAAAAAAAAAAAAATTTCATCCGCCCATTTTCCTCCACATTTCACCGCGCCCACCCATTCTCACCAAATTTCAAATCTCATCCATTCTCCACCTCGATCGCCGCCTCCTCCATTCTCCATCTCAATCGCCTCGGCCATGCCGCCCTTCTCAAACTCCAAACATGAGCGATTTTGTTCCTCCGTCGCCCCTTTTGTGGCTTCACTCACCCCATCACTTTGCGAAGGTTAGTTTGGGTCCAACTCCGATTCGCCGCTAACATTTATAGTCGGATTGATTGTGCTCGCCACGGTCGGTTGATTGTGATTGCGCCGCTGCGCGATTTTCCGATCGTGATTGTGCTCGCTTTTCTCACAGGTCAGATTGTGCTCGGTTTGCTTCGATCACGATTGTGCTCGCTTTGTGCGATTTTCCCATTATTCCACTCAATCGCCTCCTCCATTCTTCCACCTTAGTCGCGTCTCTCAAACTCCGCCGCGCTATTTGTCCACACCTCCAAGGTGAGGTCTGGTCTCCTTTAACTGGGTTCGACCTAATTGAGTACCCCCCAATCCCACCACCATGATAGATATCAACGCCAGTAAGTATGTGAGAGGGCACGGCGGCGGTGGCGAGAATAACAAGTCCTGTATTTAATTTGTGTTTTGTCTCTCGGTTCTCAAACTCCTCCTCTACAAATGGAGAAGACCCCTTCACCATCTTTTGGCATCGGGTTATGTGCAGCCACCACTTCCACCACCACTTCTCTTTCTTTCGCTATTATTCATGGTCGATTTTCTTCCTTTCTCTCATATATATATATATATATATATATATATATATATATATATATATATATATATATATATATAGAGAGAGAGAGAGAGAGAGAGAGAGAGAGAGAGAGAGAGAAGGGGTGTTGAAGAGAGAAGTAAATGGATTGATTTGTATTTGGAGATGGAGGAGATGACCGGAGGCGATCGAGGTGGAGAATGGATGAGATTTGAAATTTGGTGAGAATGGAGTGGGCGCTACTGAAATGTGGAGGAAAATGGGCCGATGAAATTTTTTTTTTTTTTTTATGAGCTTGCGATTTGTATCATCACGATACATGCTTGTGCCATGTCGGTGTGGGTTTTTTTCACCCGCCCACTAAGGGCGGAGAACCAAGACTCTAGCAATAAACAGTGAAATGGCAAAGAAGGATTTGTGTAGCTGAATACTAGGAATAAGGCTTAGTGTGTACGCATTAATACGTACAAGCAGTATATAAGGTGATTTTGACTTAAAGATTGTCTACCACCCACAAAAGTTCTTTTCTCGTACAAATTAAGAGTAACTGATTAGACAAGCATACGTAGCAATGTAACTATGTAAGTAGGACATAATGATACCTGACCCCCTTTGCCATACACAGTAAGTGGATGTCCGACAGCAGCTTGAACATAAAACCGATTTAATGCAGTTCCAAATACTCCATCATAATCAAACCGATTATAAAGTTCTTCATGAATTGCAGTCTCATCCTTCCTTACCCCATATACAACTCCCTAGTTTAGATCCGTGGCTTGGATCCCCCATGCCTTGCAAGTAAATGCAATGTTGTGGGAATCATGGGCCTTACTCAAATGGTAGAAAGAGCTTGCTTGTTTGGGATAAGGTAAAGTATCGGTTCTTCCATTGTGTGTAATTGTTATATAACCTTCCTCGATGTCTATGTTTGGAGTGCCATATTCTCCCATGGTCCCGAGTTTCACAAGATGACAATCCTCTCCGAACTCTTTTATGGCAAAGAGAACGTTAAGGTCCCTATCACGTTGTTGTGTTGGGTAAATATGGCTCTCGACCTATCAATCATGGAGTAAGGGCAGACCTCTGTTCTCCAAAGTGAACGACAGTATCGGGCTCAAATGACCTGAAGGCCTTGGACAAGAACTCAAAATCGCATACATCATCAACGTACAGTTGAAGGTCTTTACCAGTAAGAGACTTCCAACGTTGGATGCGGTTATATTTAGATGAGATGGGCATGAGAGAGTTGAGACCCAGTTGGTGATCAAAAAGACGACAAACAAGGTTGTCGACAATAGCAACTTCATAACTTTTGTTGGATAGGTGGAGAGGGGTAGCCCAACCACAGTAGCCATCACCGCCAATGACCATCACCTTCTTTGGGAGGGACACTTCGCCGGAGGATTCGTGGGAGCCAGATCCAGGCTGAGTTCAGGCTTCTTGGCCTGTTGAAACAGCTGTTGCATAGATGATCTTCGGAACACAAGCCTTTTCAACAGTAAGCTAATAATTGGCAAACTAACAGATGTAGTGAAAGAAGTTGGTCCTCGGTTTAATGGTTTGTAGTATGATCTGCTGCCGGAAGATATATTTTGAGGTCAAGAAATTGAGAATAAACGTGCCATAATAACTATCAGCTACCTAGTCACCATATCAACACCTGAAAAGGCAATCAATAGATTTGCAGATTGGCATCCAAGGAGTCGAGATTACTTAAGAGCTCATGCTGAAGATATGCATCTTCAGGAATTCAAGCCCAAAGAGTGCAAGAAATTACCAATTCAAAAACTTGGTTAGCATCTTTGCGGAGGAAAAGATGCATCCAAAAGACAATAACTGAACAAGGATAATATATCTCACGAAAGCGCCAAACAATTAACACAATGCCAAGAATTTGGTGTACAGAAAGCACAAGGCAATGTTAGTTATCTACCCACCTAGTCATCACATCACAAGCATGATTTCATATCCAGAAATCATGACCGTCTATCAATAATATGGAAAAAACCAGCACTTCAATCGGATATAATCCCATCATCATCAGTGCTCAACAATGCCCAAATTTACCCTGCATAAAGAAAAGGTCGACCGAGTACCGATCCGCCCGATTCCACTTTTTATGTTTTCCCTCGTTTATTTCGACCTATGTCTTTCTTAATCCATCAAGTCAGTAAGTAAAGTTTGCAGTGGTCTACTCAATATTTGAGCTCAAGCAACATAAAATTCAGTATCTTGTAAACTAACAGTTCATGAGTAACAAAACAAAGTTTTACAAATTAGTGTTAGACTTTGGAAAAAATAAATAAATACAGTATATTAAGCTCATGATAAAGATGGGTTCAAACAACATTTTACTTGAATTTCCTAAATTAACATGACGAGCAGCACTGAACCAGAACAATAAAAATCCAACAAAAGCCAATTACTGAAGAACCCAATTCATATTTAACATTAACAAGATTAATGCCTGAATTTATCAAGATTTAGAGCAGGAAAACTGGTAACATTTAAGTAAAATACAACAAATAAAGGAAAAAACAGCATCTATGAAAAGGATGAGCAAGAAATAATTACCCGGTGAAGATGTTGGATTCTGACAGCAGAATAAAAAGGGTTAAATAATCTAGTACTGGTTTGTAGTTTTTGAGGTTTTTTCTTGCCGTGTACAGTGAGAGTATCAATCAACAGAGACTGGAGGGGATATTCTTCTTCACATCTCAAGGTTTTGAGAATTACAGTTTCATCCCTAATCCTTTTTATGACTAGTATCCCATTTTTTTAGAGTTGGATTCGACCGTATGATTTGTAAGAACGTATTACTAAAATTTGAATTACTTTTATGGTGATGGATTGAGGCGATGAACAGATTTTGAAGATAATCGATGGAGGAAGATGATCGATTTGAACCACTATTATGATGATAGATTGAGACGATAAAAAGATTTTGGAGATGATCGATTGAAGAGGTGAGCAAATTTTAAAGATGATCGGTTGAGGGAGATGATTGAATCAGAAAAATGGATTGAAACGGTCAACAAATTTTGGAGATGACAATATTGTAATAGAAGAAATTGAAGACGTAAATATTTAAGTACTTTTTTTCTTCTAGTAGCATAAAAAACTCCCTACGATCGAGATTATGTTACATTTACAAAATTTATTTTATTTTAGGTTTTTTATCGGACATTTATTCGGAATTTACGAATTCAAAATAATCGAACTCAATTTGAAAGTTAAATATTTCAATTGCCATTGAAGTTTTTAAAATATTTCTCAGTTCTCCTTGAACTTAAAAAGTTTTTCAAATTTTCACTAAATTTATCAAAATGTGATTTCATCCGTAACTCCGTCACTTGTCGTTTTAAAATTAACATACTTGATGACATAACAGCATTTTCACACATGGCATACTGTCAACGTTAGTGTATGTCATGTTATTGGAATTGTGATTTTTAAAACAACGAGTAATGGATAGAGTAATATTTTGGTAAATTCAGTTGCAACTCGAAAAAATTTTAAAATTCAATGACGAGTAAAAAATATTTGAGAAAGTTCAGTCGCAATTCAAAAAAAAATTAAAATCAAACAACAAATGAGAAATATTTGAAAAAGTTCGGTAATAACTAGAATATTCAACACTCAATTTGACAAAAAAACTTATCTCTTCTTGTTGTTTCTATGTTATTGTATCACATTATATTTACGGCTCTTCCATTCTCTAATTTTTTTTTTCTCAATGACTTACAACTTCTCACAAGCATTTTGGCCATGTTTTTGTTAGTGTTATGTGAAATAGATCATACCATCACAATCGGTCAAGAACTTGTCCAACAACATGGTATAATTATATAAATTGAAATTTTAAAAACTAGTAGAAAATAAAGAAATATTCGGTTCAACCAAAAATGGGGTAAATGAGAATTGATTTTACTTGTTTTTTTTATTTCTATTTTTTAAAAAAAAACAAAAATTATTTAATTTTTATTTAATTTTAAGAAACCTAATTTAAGAAAATTTTAAACCGATTCAAACACACACATACACAGTAATATCACGTTCCGTATTCCACTCCCCACATCCATATCAGTTAAGATCTTTCCTTAATCCTCCCGAAACAACCCTCTCTGTCTCCTTAATTTTCTCAAACTTCTCTCTACAATTCTAGAGAGAGAGTAAACACCGGAAATCACATCGGCACAAAAAAAGGGGGCCGATCTATCCTCACTATAAAGTCATGAATCCTGCAAATATTGCAGGAGAGGGTACTGGTTCTTCACAAGCTTGTGCTGCATGCAAATATCAACGTAGAAAATGCTCACCCAGTTGTTCTTTAGCCCCATACTTCCCTGCAGACAGACAGAAAGATTTCCTCAATACACAGAAGCTTTTCGGAGTCAGTAACATCAAGAAAATCCTTAAAAATGTCAAACAAAACGACAAAGAAACTGCCATGAAATCGATGATTTATCAAGCCAATATGCGTGCAATTCACCCTGTTGGAGGTTGCTGTCATGTAATCAGGGAGTTAGAGAGTTATATAAATTTTTACAAGGCGGAATTGGATTTTGTTCGTCGTCAAATAGCGATTTGCCGAGCCCAGGCTTTACAGGATGAGATTCAGAAACTGGGTTCTTGTCAGAAATTAGGGTTTGATGATCAACAAGTCCAAGGAGTGGAAGACGGGATGGTGACAACTTGGGAAGATCAGCCATCGTTGGCTCAGAAAATGGAAATGGAAGATCTTAAACCGCATCTTGCTACATTCAAAGAAAGACAGCTGCAAATTCAATTTCAATCTAAAGAATCACATTTGGTATGGTTGAATTTATTTTAAGTGTGTTTTCAAAAGATTTGGTCAAAATTAGATTTGTACTTGTAAATATCGAGGAAAATATTTAAATTTATTTAGAATAAAGTTTAGTTTGTTATTTACAATGGTAACGATTCCCTTTAGCTAAGAATCACCTAGACGAAGTATTGTAGTTGCTAAAGATTTGATAGTGTACGTGTGTTTATAAATCATATCGAATGATATAAAATAATCTTAAATTTGTTAAGAGTAAAGGTTAATTTTTCTTTTGCAAATTGGAAACTCGAATCATGATTAAATGACGCTCCGAAAACATATTAAATGTTTAAACATGATTAAATGACGTTCATAAATTCCGTGGCTGATGCTAATAATTCCGTCTCAAGAGAGTTTCACGAACTGAAACTTTTCAATGAACTTTCGAAAAAATTTCTTTTAGTGGGTGAAAGATGTATGTGTCATGTTTTAATAGGAATAAAGTTCTGAACATATTCTTCAACACATAAATATATATATTATCTAGATGTTACCACACCTACAATATTATACCCTTTGTACAAATTACAAAGACAACAAGAATATCCCTTAAGTGCTAGGTCGTATATACTTAAAAGAACATTGCTTAATTATTTGACCTAAATTGCCATTTCAAAGTTAAACATATGGCATATTTTTCTTCTAAACATAAGATACGGACCATTGGAAAATGCAACTTTTAATCACCCTTGATTTTCATTCCTTCCCAGAAATTTGCCTTTTTTATTTTGACATATTTTGATTCGAGATTCCAATTTATAGATATAAATTTAGCTGCAACAAAGAAAGATGGACTCTTCATTATCAATTTGTTTCAAGTACAATGTATAGAATGGCCTGTAATGTGAATGTGAATGTGAATGTCCCGCCATTATTGTCACAATGAAAAAGCATTGCAGTAGTGAGATGAACCCCAAGATCACAGATAGAAGTCTGTGTATTCGGTTGGTCAAAATAGAAAGAAAAAAACCAAACGAGCCACTCTTTCCTTGTTGCGGCTGGTCACCTTAGTTCAGTAGTTTTTAAAGACGAAAACAAACCGCCTGACGAGCATATGATTTGCAATGAAACCTATAGTATTGGTATATATATGATTTCGAGAGTTTTTCCTGAATTTTCATGATCTCAACTAATTATTATCATATATAATTTAATTTCGATAATTAAGAGTCTTGGGTTAATGTTTCTCTGATCTTAATTATTTTCAATATTACCATCAGATTATTATATATTTTTTATTTTTCATAATTAAGAGTCTTGGGGACAATATTTGTGTGATCTTAGGTGTGGAATATATGTTCCAAAAACAATACTTTTTTAATTTAGTTTCTGATTTTTGTACATTTTGTATTAATTAACCTTTCAAAAAAGTTTGAGGCATGTCCCTAATCCAATTTTATTTACACTATCCATCCCTAATCCTTCAACTAAATAGAACAGGTCGTCCTTCTAGATAGATTCCTTCTGTTTTCATCGTTCACTCACGTACACTACACGTATTCTTTGACCAGATTAGTGGAAGTGAAGGGTTAAAGAGTTAGTCCACTTAAGCCTTTCCTCCATTTTTCTTCCCTCCTTTTTCGTTTATTACTATAGTTACGACATCCATTGTCCTGCAATATATTTAATCTTTGTTTATATCTCCTGGGCATTATTTTCCTTCTTCACCTCTCGTTGTCTACAACAAAATATGGAATCTGAGGTATTCGGGTGTGGAAATCGCATAGATCTAAAGACTTTTTAGACTGGTGCCTATTAATGAGATTCTTCTACGAGATAAGTTTAGTGATTCTGCCCTGCTGGTTTTTACGAGATGATTTCAATACTTCGAACCCTAATTTTTGTTTCTCAAGAAAATTGATGTGGTTGCTTCGTGTAGTTTGACCCACCAATTTGTAACAGGCAAAGCAAGTTATTCTTGGGTTGCCGAATTGAAAGCGAACATAAGAAGTAAAGATAAAGAGAAAATGGCGCAAATGGTCCTTAACCTTTCTCTCAGTGTGGAAATGGTGCCTAACTTTTATTTTTGACACAGAAGTACCTAGCTTATGTGTTTTGATGCGCAATTGATCTTTATTTGATAAAAAGATAAATATGCCCTTAAGTTTAATTAGAGAAGTTTTCAATTGGATTCCAAACTTTGCAAAAAGTACAAATGGGTCCGATACTTTTATTTTTTATGAAAAATTAAAAGAAAGTAACAAATTGATAATTTACTAAATTATTTCGTATATTTTACGAACTATTATAAAATAACTAAAATTTAAGCTCGTAATTATTTCGTATATTTTACGAACTATTATAAAATAACTAAAATTTAAGCTCGCAATTATTAACATATGTGTTAATTAAAATTATTTGATTATTATTAAGTAATCATATTATATAAAATTTTAATTTTAATTTTATCGTTACAATAAAAAGAAAAATAACTATCACAAACTTGATGCTTAAATATTTTTATTTAATTGAACTATTCGTTTATTAACTACAAACTAGTATATCACCCGTGCGATGCACGGAACTTGTTTTTCATGATAGTAATGTAAAAATATTTTAAGAGCATATTGTTTATTTATTACATTCAAATAAAAATGTATCATATAAATATCATTTGATTACATATTGATATTGGAAAAAAAAAAAAAAAAAAAAAACAACATAGCTAATTGAGGTTTTCAAACGCCTCTTCGAAAACCACGTTTGTGGTCGAATTGGTTGACACTCCATCCATATCACAAATCAACATTTTCAATCATGTACGATTTGTAACTCTAGACAATGCTAAATAAAATTGTCCATGACTAAAAATTGATTTGTTTAGATATAATCCCACAAGATAGAAAGATTGACACTGACTCTTATTGATGATCATAGCATATGAGACTATTAATTAATTTTTGGCGCGGCTCATTAAATAACCCACTAATTTGTATATTATATTTTGAAAATTGATTTTTTAAGTTGAAAAGATGCAGATTGCTTTAACGATATTCTGCAAATTAATTATTTTTCTATTTGTAGACAATTAGTAATATTTATATACTCGAAATCTTATATTGATTAATTAATGTAGCATTCAAATTTGTTATTACTAATAATTGAAGTGAATTTATCTTTCTCTAGAATATATGTGTTTTTTAATTAAAAATGTCAATTCATAATTTTATTCATTTTACCGAGTATCATAGAAAATTGAAATATTGAAAAGCTCATCCTGATTAAATTGTATTGGAATATTGATTATTAATTACATGAAGTTGGATAATTAATTAATTAAATTAATTAAATTTTAATATTATAAAATATTAAAATTATGTCATTTGATTTAATTATATTTTTTTGCTCACTCTGCGTAAATAAAAATAATAAATAATAATATTATAAAATATAATATAAATACTTTAATATTATTTAATATATAATAATAAAACTATTTGAATAATTTTCTATTATAATTTGAAAAATAGTTTTCGAGTATTCATAGATAAGTTTTTTTTAATAATCGATACAAATATTATTAGATTGATTGACTTTTCAGTTATTGTATCTTATCTTTTGTTTAAATCAAATGAATGTGTTTTCCTATCTCTATTTAACAGTCAGATTGTGTATTTATATATATTTTACAAATTACAACTAATTTTAATTGTTTTATAGTTAATGTGGAAAAAAACAAAAAAACATAATTTAAGTGAAGGTTTGATTATCATTTTCTAATTTTTAAGAATTACTTCCGGCTTAATTTTTCGCACGGCTCATTAAATTGATTTTCTAAATTGTATAGATGCTGATTGCGTTAATTTCCTATCATATTAATAATATACGTGCATTCAATACAACAATAAATTTCGGGACATCTTTTCCTATCGTTTTTGAGAAGCTTAATAAGTTTATTTAATGTAAATTATTATATTTATAAGATTTTCAGAATTTAATATGTAAATTGTTATATTTAATGTTAATATTTTTTTATTTCCATGATCCAAAGTTTACCATTGGAATAAATATTACTACTGTTAGGAACCTGAAAAAATGTAGTGCTATTTGTTAGAATAGTTGTAATTAATAATGATTGAAAGTTCAAGCACATTAATTAACTAAATTAAAAAATAATATATTATTACATGTTTTAAGAATACATTGGGAGTTTAAACTCAAAAAACATTCAATCATGCATTTCAAATATTTTGACTTATATATATATTATTTATTACATTATCTCACGAAATGAGGCAAGCTTTGGAGGGAAAAGTCTTACAAATGTTTTAGCGACTATCCTTCTTTTATATATATTGAGATTGAGATTAAGATATTAAAGCTCAAATTGTATTTTTCATATTTTAATTTATCATTTTATTATCGTTCAAAAATAAAGAATACATAATGTTTAAATTAATGTTTATTAATATTTTTATGTTAAAAAATATAATAAGATTAGTTCAGTGTCATAAAATTATATACATCATTTTGTTATTTATTTATTTAACTTAATTTTTATTCAAATTTTTCACATCCCATAGTAATTACATATACATAAAGTGCAATAATTTTATATTTTTATCTTATGAAAAATTTAATTGACACGACTGTATTGATATATTTAATATGCTAAATTAAATATTATTTAATAAATGCATTGGACCTATTTGCACATTTTACAAATGTTAGAAATCCAATTGTAATTTTCTTTAATTAAAACTATTGACATTTTTATCTTTTTCATCAAATAAGAATCAATTGCACACTAAAACACATAGGTTATAAACTGTTTTGCCAAAAAATAAAGGTTAGAGACCATTTGCACCAATTTTCCAAAGACAAATGAATTAGAAGCTTGTGTGAAAGGCCTCGAAAAAAAGATGAACAAGCTACAACACGAATAGATCCACATGGTGGCATGTGGGGTCAACTGGCCCACAGATTTTTCATAGATTTTTATTTTTATTTTTTCGAGTTATCTTTTCTCAAAAGTCTCATTAGCCTAGACCCAATAAAAATAAAAATGGACCCAATGAATATAGCCTAAATTCTCAAATTAAACTCATATCTCCAAAGTTCATAGTCCACTAAGACACCGTGTTTGTCTCATCTTTTCCCCTTTCATCTCTTCACGCCTTTGCGATCTTCCTAGAAATCTGAAGTTCAATTTCTTTCTTCCTCTTCCAATCACAGTCATCCATACCCGCGGCCTGCCAATTTCCATCTACTTCCAGGCTCTAGCTTAACATTTGAGGTCATGTGAATCAACTTTGTTTTTATTTTTTTGCAGTCTACGGTCGCACAGCAAAACAATATTCCCCATCAATATTTAATTTTTGTTTTGCTGCAATTTCAATTCCCATGAATGATGAATCTTTACAATATTATGTTCTCTTCTTTCATGTTTTGAAATTTGAAAATGTTCCTTGATTTTTTTTTTTGTGGGATTTGTATTGGCGTGTTCCTTTATTTTTAATGTTCGGAATATTGTTTTGCTTTGTATGTATATTATTATTTGAGTAAAATACTAAGAATTTATCTTAAACTTTGTGTCTTTTTACATATTTGAAAACTAGTTTAGGATTTAGGAAAAATAGTTTAATATTTAGGATAAAATTAATTCAATATTTGTATAATATGAGCGAGACCCCGCGTTGGATACAATTATAAAAGAAAATGTTGATTTGCATAGTATATGTGTATATATCTGCTGCCGGCTTGAAGAAGATAACTTTTAGTCAAGCATGGCAATGGAACTTCGAATAGATTGTTTCAAATCTGTATTTTTTTTATTATAATTGTTAATTGGATAGATTGTTGAATTTTTTGTTGAAATATAAGTATTCATTTATTTGATACTCATTGAGAAATAATTTAAATGGAAATCTGTATTTTCGAGTGGATAGCAAAATATTGGTGAAACGAGTGTTAAAGATAAAATAAATGTTCGAGAAGAATTAGATAGTCAGGATAAAAAAAAAAAAATTTTTCACAATAAAATTAATTTAGTTAACTTCTTTCATATTTAGAACTTCAATTGTGAATTATATGTTATGTTTAGGATGAAATTCATATAGCATATGTACAAAGAGGTCCATATCAATCTTGGAATCACGTATGTCCGCATAAAGAATTTAGAGATTAATCATTAAGGTGGTTTAAACCTTTTCGGTTTAATGACTCTCTTTACTGGTTGAAATATAATATAGCAAAAGTCATTGTATTTTAATTTTATTGTTATCTTTTCAAGTCAAA
This sequence comes from Forsythia suspensa, assembly GCA_023638005.1. Taxonomy (NCBI): domain Eukaryota; kingdom Viridiplantae; phylum Streptophyta; class Magnoliopsida; order Lamiales; family Oleaceae; genus Forsythia; species Forsythia suspensa. The sequence goes on along the minus strand of CM042674.1, from coordinate 26,243,628 downwards.
TAGTGAGGAACATGTTGGTAGTGATTCTTTTATTGATGGAAATTTCAAATTGGAAAAAGAAATGGGGACTTTGAACTCATGTTGGAAAAAGTAATAGTACACACAACTAAGCGCAAATTATGTATGAGGCTTTTGTGAATCGGAAACGAAATATTGAGACTACTCCCTTTATGAAATTCGAAAAAAATAAAATAAAAGATGAGTCTCGGACTCGTCTCAATGCATCAATAGATTGTGTTCGATACCTTCTACGACAAGGACTTCATTTCATGGATATGACGAATCTAGAGATTCAAGAAATCAAGGAAAATTTCTTGAATTATTCATGTGATTGTGTGATCATAATGATGAGATTAAGGTTGTTTCTTTGAAGAATGCTCCTAAAAAACTCCAAATAACATCACATAGTATTCAAACGATATTGTAAGTGCTATTTCATTTGAAACGCTCGATGTTATTGTGAAGGATATTGGCGGTGGATTGTTCTCTATTCTTGTTGATGAATCTCGTGACGTTTTAATAAATGAGCAAATGCCAATTGTTTTGCATTATGTAAACAAGAAGGAGTAAGTAATGGAACGTTTTATTGGTGTAAAACATGTGTCGAGTAATACGACTCTCTCACTTAAGGCTGGTATTGATAACTTATTCTCTAGATTTAACTTAAATATATCCAGTTTAAAAAGTCAAAGTTATGATGGATCAAGTAATATATGAGTGTTGAATATATGAAAAGATCGTGATATTATTCTATTTGATATTTTTCCAATTGTATGAGATTACTTTCCTTTATAGTTGATTGTGTGATTATTACACAATCTTTCCTTTTAGAACTATTGTAACTCTATAAATAAGGTCTTCTACTTTGTAATAAGTAAGACAGAAGAATTATACAATTCTCATATTACTCTTATTATTCTCTCAATTATATTCAGTTTATTATTTTATCATGGCATCAGAGCAGGTTTGATCATATTTAGTTTAAACTTGAAATCACTTTCGTTCTCCAACGAGTGGCTTTGTGCCACTCGTCCGGCCAAGTTTTTTTCCTTTCTTTTAGATTTTGTCATCTGACTAAGTTTTATTTTTTTAGTCTTCTTGAAGGTTGTTTTGGTCTTAACTAATTAGATCACTTGGACCCTTTGGTTTGTTTGGGGTATTTATGTCCAAGTTAGTTTGGAATTTAGAATTTGGAATTTGGAATTTGTCCAGTTGTTCTATTTTGGAGAGTGGTTCGTTTTGCATCCAGGTGATAATATGATTTTTTTTTTGTTGATCTGGGATCCAGTTTTTGGCATTTTGCATTTGCATCTAGTGATTTAGATTTGAAATTTGCATCCAACTAATCTAGATTTGCAACTTGGTATTTGTATCCAATATTTTGGATTTGCAATTTGGTCCAGTAATCTGGAATTTGGTCTACTTAATCTGGATTTTGGTCTTCGAAATTTGTATTCTTTTGATTTGATTACCTTAATATGTTCGGATTGGTGTTATGGCTTTTGTAATGAAGTTTGTCGACCCATGGGTGCATGAAGCATATTGAGAGTGAGTGTCATCTTATTCATCACTATCTTCAGCATGACACTTTAGTAAACGTATTTCTGAAGTATCATTTGATCCATGGACAAGACAAGTTGCTTGGATCAATTTAATTTTCAAACTCAATTTGGTTTCTACAACACCATATTGAGTTTGAGGAGGAGGGGGAGGGAGGGGGGGAGGAGGAGGAGGGGGGGGGGATGTTGAATATAAGAAAAGATCGTGATATTATTTTATTTGATATTTTTCCGATTGTATGTGATTACTTTCTTTTATAGTTGATTGTGTGATTATTACACAATCTTTCTTTTTAGGACTATTGTAACTCTATAAATAAGGTCTTCTACTTTGTAATAAGTAAGACAGAAGAATTATACAATTCTCATATTACTCTTATTATTCTCTCAATTATATTCAGTTTATTATTTTATCAATTAGGTAAGTATAATAGCCTCAAAGCACTTATTTTGAAAGAGAACCAAGTGATTTCTACAATTATTGTTTTGCTCATCAACTTTCAGCTAGCTCTTGTAGTTGTGGCAAATAAGCATGTGGATATTTAAACATTCTTTACTTTAGTTACTAAAATGGTGAATATTGCTGGAGGATCGATTAAGCGGTGTGATCTTCTTCGAAAGTAAAAGAGGAATGAAGTGGTTCAATCACAGAATCTTGGTGAAACAATTGGGCGTGGCCTTAATCAAGAAACTACTCTTAAGCGAGCTAGTGATACTCATTGGGGGGAGGGGCTCTAGTTCTTTACTTAACTTGATTCTCATGTTTCGATTACATTTGATGTCGTAGAGATAATTGCCACTGATGATAAAAAGAGGTTAAGTGTGTATTTTGTTGGGATCAATCATGACATTTGATTTTGCATTCAGTCTACATCTCATTAAAAAAAGGTATTGGATATTTCAGATGAATTGTCAAAAGTATTACAATAGAAAGATCAAGATATTGTCAATGTCATGAGATTAGTGAAAATATGTAAAGAACGACTCTAAGCAATGAGTGATAATGAATGGGAATTATTTTTTAGAATGGTTTCTTGTTTTTGCGAAAGGTACAAAATTGATGTTCCCAACATGAATGAAATGTTTATACTTCTAGGTTGTTCACGGTATAACACTAAATGAATAACAAATCTACAGCACTTCGGTGTAATTTTTTTTTATGCCATCATCGATACGCAAATTCGAGAATTGAATTATCGTTTCTTCGAGGTAAATAGTGACTTACTATTTTGTGTTGCATGTTTTTGTCTGAATAATTCAGTTTCTACTTTTAATAAGGACAAGTTAATTCAACTATGTGAGTATCATCCTAAAGATTTTAAACCAGTAGAGATCTTGGCACTTGATGAGAAAATTCAGACATATATTATTGATATGCCCACTCACAAAGATAGGGTTTACGAGGCCTTAGCGATCTTGTAGAAAAGTTGATTGTGACGAGAAAAAAATGAAATGTACCCATTAGTTCACATGTTTGTAACAATGATGTACCCATTAGGTCTCCAATGAATATTGTCAAGAATCGATTGTGTAATCGGATGGGAGATCAATTGCTGAGTGATAGTTTGGTGGCGTATATTTAGAACGATATATTTGACAATATTGAAAGTAAAAGTTGGAGACAGTCTATACAACATATCCTACAAATGTTGGGGACCTATCACACCAAACCTTTGAAGCACAAATTTTTGAAGATACTCACAAGTCACAGCGCGCAAAATTTATCCCTGCTTAAAGAGACTACATGTAATGTCATTTAGCCAAAGCAAAAACACCATAGGGGCATATGTTCCATTGAAGAAACAGCATAACAACACAATGATTCCAATAACAAAAGAGAGACATTTGTTGTTCATAACATTGACAATACATACAAACATCATTTGTTCCATATGATGCTAACTAAGTGAGTAAAAAGCACCCTCGAAAACACCCATAGATCACCACAAAAATCACAACCTCGTACGCATTTGATGGTGAACATTGTGGAGTCCTCATCTGGAACAAAAACCCCAAACAAACAAACAAAAATAGATCTAGAGTGACTTAAATTACAAAATGAGCTAAATCCTTGAAATAAACGGTCAATAGAACAATCAGTAAAACAATATTTCAAAAACACCATATTCTGGACCTTCTTCATTCTCTCCGTGAAACTCCCATACTTCATTCTGGTTTATACTCAGGGGAAGAGTCAGGATATAATGAAGGGGTGGGTTGGAGGAGGAGGAACCCTTTTACGGGGCTTCGGGGGCAGAGCCCCCGAATTTTTTTTTCTCAAACTACAATTTCTTAGTCTATTTTTATAAGAATCTAATATTTTTTTATAAGTCATATTCTTTAAAAGGTTACAAAAAGTCATACCTTTAATAGTATTATATACAATTATATTGTAATCCTATATTTAATGAAACGACGTATAAGTAAGTCATATACAATAAGATTATTACAACCAAGTTAGAAAATAAAATAATATTTCAACACCAAATAGTGAAAGGTGAAACAAATTAAAAAATTCAAGCTCATTTTTAAATTTTTAACTTTCTAAAGTTTGAATTTCAATTTGGGCTACTTTATAAATTCTTTTGGGCTGCTTGGTGAAATTTGGGCTTTATATCTTTTTTTTTTATTTTATAATTTGGGCCAAAAAATTTTAAGACCAGGTCTGCCCCCCTACATCCGCCATTGTTCATACTCTCTTAAAGATTGAAATATCCTTTCAAAATGCCCCAAAAAATGGATAAGAGGAAGAACAAAACATAGGGTTTTCAAATGACGTCAATGGGGTTTGGAGAGGAAGGTGTATATTTTCGATAGTGTGAAGAATTGAAAATGGATAATGGAAACATGCAAGGCCTAACGTTTCAATTTAAAAAGAAGAATGAAGACTTAACTCGACTGGCCATTTTACTCTATCTTACAGTCGCACTAATTTGGTCAAAGAATGCGTGGAGGGTACATGAGCGAAATAAAGGCGAAAACAGTTGAAATCTGTCTAGAGGGATGAACTGTACTAATTAGTGGAAAATTTGGGATGAATGGTGCAAATAAATTGGTTAGGGGGCATGTTTGTAGGTTTTTTAAAGGGTTGATTACACTCACAGTCTTCATTCTTTCAGTATTGTAACAATATCATCCTCATTCAATTTTATTGACAGATATTGTCTACATTTGTGCGAGTAAAATGAAAGGATGTGGACGACATATGCGAATAAAATTGAATGGGATGTTATTGTTATAAAGCTAAAAGAATGGGGACTGTAAGTATAATTAACCATTTTTTATTAAAAGATTGAGAATGAATTGTGCAAAAAAAAAATAAAAAAAATTCCTTCAATTTTTTATATTAATGTATTCATAGAAATGACATTATGAATAATGGTTTGATTAATTACATTTTATGTGTTTTCTAAATTTCACAAATTTGCAAGAGATACATTTTTATCTTCGAAAAAAACTAATCAGTAAGATCACAAGCAATAATTTTGAGTCGATGGGAAAATTGCTAATAAAAATTTCTAATCGGATTAGTCATAGGATTTTGTGTTTCTAACAAATCATCGTTCTACTTATTACAAATTTTTTTTTGTACAAATGGTTCCTATCGTTTGTCTTTACTGCAGGTTGAGGACCTATCATTTTATTTTTAGCAGTTTAGCCTTTATTTCAAACGTTTTTGGCAACAATGGTCCTTTCGGTTAGTTTCCGTCAATTCCTCCGTTAAATGAGCGTGTGTAGTGCATAATTTGATCTTGGAACAATTTAGGATATAAAAAATAAAGGGAAATTTGTAGCAAATGTCCAAAATCTTTCAAAAAGCGTCAAAAAGTTCCCAAACATTCTAATCCTAACACATATGACCCAAATATTTTTGACAATTTTGCCTCTAACTTAAATAAATTAAAAATTAACTCCTAAATATTTTCAAAAGTACAAATAAATCTTAAATCTTTTTATTTTTTACAGATTTGCATTTAAAATAATAAAAAATGTGTCATCAAATCTTAAAACTTCTAATTATGTTCACTGAAATGATATTTAGAGTCTCTACAGATTTCGTCCAGTGGTCCGTTAATTCACAAAAAAATTATACTCATAAACTAAATTTGACCAATTTAACAAAATAGTTTATTATATTCTATGATTCAAAATAATTTTTTGTAAAAAAAAAAAAAGATTATCTTCCCACCCCCACCGCCACCGAGAGCACCCTTTTCTTCCTTAAAGCAAGCTGTAGCGAAAAAGTAAAACATGGTGGCCCTACACCTACAATTATAGGGCCATGAACCCACAAACAGTTAACAGGATTTCCATTTTCTTCTTTACAAGAAGAATCCATATAGAATACTAAAGAAAAATGAATGGTAAAACAGAAAAGGCCAAAAAAAAGGAGAAATTTCAGTGAGTTTGTTTCTGAATTCTTCTGGTTTTACACTTTGAAAAGGTTTGATTCTTTCCTCTTTGTAGCTGATAAAGTGTTTGATGCACATGAGGTGAAGGACCTTCTGCTCTGCTTTGTTGGGCGACGGGTTCGGCGACCCTGCCACCGCCGATGTCATCTTGCACCTTCATCTCAGTAACGAACCCGCCTCTGATTGGTCCTTCACCTCCAACACTTTCTTCGGTCGTCAGTTAGTCCAGGTTTACCTCCATTCTTACGCCCTTAGTAGAAGCAAGTACTTTGCCATTCTTATGACCACCACTTGTCGGTACTCCAACTCCTTTACATTGATGATATGTCGGCATCAATAAACAGTGTCTCCACTGCGATTTGCTTGCTTCCCGTCGCTCTTAAATTACTCTTTGAGGACTGCATTCAAAGATGTGTCAAGTTCCTTGAAGCCGTGCCATGGTCTGAAAATGAAGAAAATAAAATATTAAAATTGATCCCTCTTTTAAGTGATGAAGAGTCTAAAGAGCTCCTCGCCAGGTATGAATTTAATTTATTTAAAGGTTTGGGTCGTATGTGTTAGGATTAGAAGGTTTAGAAATTTTTTGACGTTTTTTGAAAGATTTTGAATCTTTGCTGCAAATTTTCCTTTATTTTTTATATCCAAAATTGTTCCAAGATCAAATTGTGCACTACATGCGCTCATTTAATGGAGGAATTGACGGAAACTAAAGGAAAGGACCATTGTCGCAAAAAACGTTTGAAATAGGGGTTAAACTGTCAAAAATAAAATGATAGGTAAGGGCAAACGATAGGAATCATTTGTGCAAAAAAATATTATAAATGTGTAATATTTGGGAGATTCGGAGATCTTAAGAATTTAATATTATACCAAGAAATTAAATACCATTGATATTATTCCTTAAACAATCCAAAAATAAAAGGGACAGAAATTCGGAAATATAATAAATTCTAAGTGCAGGGATATTTGCAGAAGCAGGAATTGTATCGTTCATGTAATCCAACAGCATTATTTCCATAAATGTCCTTGCATTCCCGATCACACTGTGGAGTCCAATCACCACCATATCCAGTAAATGATGAAATACACATTTTGGCTTCTGCTCCTGGCACCATCAGATTAATCCCTGATAAGCAAAAAAAAATAGTAGATTAAAATTAGATAATTAGGGTTCTTGATGATTAGTGCAAAAGGCCATGACTTGGTATCAAGCTATACAGTAATATAGATTTGAAACATTTATTACTATACGTTTGGTATGTTAGATTGAATAAAATTAAACATTACACAAATATATAATAAAATTTGTCAGTTCAATTATTGGTATCGAAAGTTGACCAACCCGGAAGAAAATGGAGGGGCCGGAAAAATTCTATTGTTGATATCAAAATTTAACATTTTCAACACTATTTTTGAAGTTGGTGAAAGTCACCGATAGAAATGGTACCTATCACTTATGATACTAAAAATCATAACGGTTATTTTGGCGATGTCGGTTTCATCACCAAAAATATTGTAAATTTCAATTGGCTGTACATATAAATAGAATTTTAACAAACAAACAAAAGAAAATAACTTGTAATAGATAATCACATTCTAACTTATATTCAGACAAAAAAAACAACTCATAAAAATTTTACCTACAACAACGAAAAGGAGAAGAATTGGAAAGAATGTTATCTTCATCATTTATTTGTTTTGAAGTGTGTTGTTGCGTGTGTGACTATATATATATATATATATATATAGTGAGTGGATGCTCACCTTTAGGGTCCGTTTGACAGAGATTATAAACTAGTTTATAAACCAATATTGGTTTATTTGAGTTGAAATTATTGACTTTTCATGTTAAAAGTGGGTTGAAAAGTAAAAAATGACGGCTGAAAAAAACTCAAAATGAGTTTTTAATCTCTATCAAACAAGGTCTTAATTGTCCAGTAAGACAATGAATGATAAACCTTCATTGCCACCTATACTGATACTAAGTATGATCCGTGCCAGATAGCATTACTCATAAATTGAACAATTATTGTCCTGGACAATTAAAAGTAACAGTAAAACAATTAAAGATAGATTTTCATTGCCACCTACACTGGTTCTAAACACAATGAAATGCCAAATATGGTATACAAGTTTTGGAATTTCCCGAATTTTCAGAATTTTAATTATCTTCCTTATTTTTAACCTTTTGATATAGAAATGGAATAATTAAGTTTTCAAAATTGAGAGTCTGCGATCTTAATTTAATGTGTCAAATTCAAGTGCATTATAAAAATCCATAATCCTTCAACCTTCTTAGCTCTCAGAATTTTGATTAAATAAAGCATTTAAGAATTACTGTTGAGTTTAAGATAGAAAGACCGGTTTTATAATTCTTTGTAGATGTGGCCAGATGGTTTGGATTTTGGGTTGGGTTGGCTCAATAAAAAGTTGATAAAATAAAAATTGGGCTAATTTAACCCGGTACAATAAACACATTGGACCAATCGGACTGGCCCGATACAAATTTTTGGTCCAAGTCCCCACCCCCACTGTGAAAACGCTAAGAATCGGCCGAAAAGGCAGGGAGGAAATCCTCCCATTTGTCGATAAGGGGAGAAATCCCTTCTTAAAAACCTCAAAGATAGTAGATCCATTTGGATCAATAACCTTGTATCTAAATAAGCTTATAGTGACAAGCCTTTCTTCAATAAAAGAAATGTTTTCTTGAATTCATTTACTCCTCAAAATTTATATACAAATATATATATCAGACGGATTTGCTTAGACAAGTGATCACTAGAGTCTATACCACGCTAGCGGTCGGTCAGGAGAACACCGATCAAAGTAATCACGGTGAGGCGATATTCTATTTGGACGTAAACGAAAACCTTCTTACTATAATGAATGGGTTTTCTCTTTTTCGTTCGTCCAAATAGTATATCATGCCTCATCGCGATGACTTTGATCGGTGTTTCCTCGACGGCCTCCTACCTTGGTGGCGGTACTCTGTGATCACTTGTCTAAGCAAATCCGCATAATATATATATTTGTATAGAAATTTTGAGGAGTAAATGAATAAAAAAATAAGAAAATAGAAACAAAGCCTTCTTCTTCGTAATGAATTGGGTTTTAACAAAACCTTCTTCTTGTAATGAATTGGGTTTTTCTTTTCATTTTTGTCCAAATAGTATATCCCGCCTCATCAAGCGATAACTTTGATCGGTGTTTCCCCCTTGACGGCCTCCTGCCTTGGTGGCGGTACTCCTGGTGATCACTTGTCTAAGCAAATCCGTACAGTATACATATTTGTATAGAAATTTTGAGGAGTAAAATGAATTCAAGAAAACATTTCTTTTATTCAAGAAGGGCTTGTCACTACAAGCTTATTTAGATACAAGGTTGTTGATCCAAATGGATCTATTATCTTTACTTTTAATCATACATTTATAATTATTTCATAAATTAAAAGTTTGAACATGTATGCCCAAAAATTGGTATCAGAGTCTTGTTTACAATATAAATGATTGAATGCAATGAATGTAATACATACATTATCACAATCACATGACACTATGCTATGTACACATCATCATTATTACAGTTATACATATATGTGCACTGCTTGAGTACATGGAATTGCAATAAACCTACAAAAATAAAAAATGAATACATCATTAAATAATTACTATGACACTGTTAAAATGTTCATAATTCATTATGTTCACCAACATCATGATACACTGTAGAATGTGTAATAGATACATCTTAAATTTAGACTGTTACTTTTTACATTATAAATACCATTATGATAATTATACATACATGAGAACATATACGAATCATATAGGCATATATAGATTTGCATATGAACACCACAGAAACAAAATGAACTTAGAATGGTCTAAGTACAACATTGAAATGAAATGTTTTATTATGCATTATTCTTTACATCATCATTCAACATGATTGAATGTAGGATATGTAATGCATACATTTTCTCTCTTACAAACAAATACACTTTATATGAATTTTATGAAGAATACAGATTTCAACTTATGTTTGAACACGTACATCACTCTGTTAGAATTAACATGAGAAAAAAGAGAGATAAATACAAAACACTTTATGAAGAAAGTGTCAAAGACTTTATCTTACATTATGTCATATATCATTATATGACTTAAAAATAGAAAATACAGTAGAAATGGAAGTTGACGAAATTTTTGAACAAAATGAGTCACTAGGTAACCTTTCTAAAGAAATTTTAATTTCTGATAAAAAATTGGCAAAATTTTGTAAAACAAATTTGACCTTAAACCCAAGTGAAGTTTTTGTCCAACTAAATTTCATCAACAGATTTGTCAACAAAAATAGGCATATTTATTATGGGGTTTCCCAAAAAGAATTTGCTATTCATGTCCAACATACATATGGTAAGATAAGAATTTCTCTTCTTACTAAACAAGACATCAACAAAGCCAAGCAAAAAAATTGACTTGGATAATAATAAAAACCTTTATTGGATTACAATATGAGCTATTAGGATTCAACTCCGTAGCACACTATCAGAAAAAATTGATCTACCTATTTCTATGGGATTGATTGATGAAGAATCAAAAATCCAAAAGAAGGATGTTTGGGATCCTTAAATGGAAACATTGTCTGTGGAAAGTTAATTTTCACATCTCATCCAAAACTTTCAGTAAATCTTCATGACCAAAACTTTGATGGAATTCTTTCCTTCGTATTCAATTACGGAAGAAAAGATTTAGCCAAAGATAACAATGTACATTTCTCAATATCATATCTAGTTAGTTATGCCATCCATAACCAACATAATATGACTATTGTCAAAGAACCTAAAGGAATAAAATTGACCATTTATTCTCGGATTAACTTAAGTATAAAGAAATGAATTGATCGGCTTGTCCAACCAAAGAAGAAGATCAATCGAATTTGATCTTAACCAAGATGTAACTCTTGTAAAGAACAAAACCTTTACTCTTACATACCTCATCAATGAGAAAAGAACCAATACTCAGATGGAAAAAAGAAGTTCCAGAAAGTAGTCAAACTAGAGAACTTAAAGAATTAAGAGATACAAAATCGAATTAACTAAAGTTATTATTGGAGATCAATAATGTCTTTAGGAGATATTTTAAAAGAAATATAACAACTAAAAGACATAATCCAAGAACTTAGAAAAGATCTTAAGGATTATCACTCAAAAACAGAAAAATCATTAGACCAACATTCTGCTATAATTATAGCAGGACTTAAAAATCAGCCTTCAACAACGGCCCATATTAAGGTTACAAAATTTGGAAATTTTCAAAAGAAGGGGGAATTTCCAGAAAAGAAAATAAAAGATGGAAAGTTTGATTTTGATGATCCAGACCCAAAATGACAAGTGTTAGAAAAATCCTTGAAAACATTTATGAAACCTCTCAAGACTTAGGACACCTTAATGTCCTTCTTGCCTTTGAAGATAATGAACTTGAACAAATGGCCTCCATCCTTAAAGGAGTTAACATTAATAACCAGGATACTATCCTTATAGCAAAATCTGTAGGAGATATCCCCGAAAATCAAAAACCTGTTATACTTGATAATTTTGAATCAAGTTCAAATGAAGAAACAATCATACATCAAAGATTTTATCCATCTAGAAACCCTGGTAAAGAAATTGAAATTAGAGAACTAAAAATAGAATCTGAAGCTGAACCAATGGACTGCGAGCTATATGGACCTTAATCAAATCCAAAAGGTGATGGAAAAATGCCAATAGGAGATTTTACTCCAAGACCAAAATCCTCTTACGATGATGAAATTGATCCATCATATCTTCTTAACAAACCAAAGAAAGCACCAATCGATATCAAAATTCTTGATTTAGATTGTGTTATTAATCCAGAAACAGTCATTGAATATTGGTATAACAATATAATGATCTCAATGATTATACATAAGGAAATACATAGAGATGAACAAAATTCATGGCATTATGTTATTTCTAATACAAGAGGAAATGTCAAAGCTTTCTTTAAAACAATCAACTACCCAACAAAAAATGCCATCTGGCAAGAAACTCGTGGAAATATTCCTCAATTCATAAAAAGGATTTTAGAACAAATCTATAAACAATTTACAGGAGAAACTTATGAAGCACTCAAAAATACCAGATCAACAATTGATCAAGCTGATGCTTTAAATCATTTAGAAAAAATGACAATCTGCAACATGTGTTATTTTGAAGAATATACATGTGAATACTCAAAATATTACTACCTCTTTCCTCCCACTGAATGGAAACAGTTAAGAGAAAAGTTTATGAGAAAACTCTCATATCCTTTTAACAACAAAGTAATTATCCTTTTTAATGAAGCAATTAAAATACAAGAACCAAGTAATGAAAACTATAAGGTCAACGTCCAAATTGAATCCTCTCTTGGATTAGCAATCACCATTACAAGAAATCTCTTTGAAGAAAAATGTAAGGAAGGACATCTTGTTAGAACAAGTGAAAAGACAGTTCCTAGAAACCCAAGAATCTCTTGTAGTCAATATCTTAACAGAATTCCAAGGCAATATGGATGTAATCCTAAAAGAAGAAGAAAACCTATAAGAAAATCAAAGAGAAAAAATTATAGATTTAAAAAATATAAAAAACCTTATAAAAATAAATTCTTTAGGAAAAAGAAATATTTTAAAAAATATGACAAAAAATCTTCCAAAAAGAAAGCAGATAATAAAAAGAAATTCTGCCCACAAAAGAAAAAGAATTGCAGATGTTGGCTCTGCAATGAATCGGGACATTATGCAAATGAATGTTCAGCAAGAATTAGAAATGAAGACAGAATAAAAACTTTTGAAAAACAAGGGTTTTATCCAGTTGAAGACCCTAGTGATCTGAGAATCATCAGATATTTAACCATTGATCTGAATCTGGACTCTAGTTATTCATTATCAGAATCCTCTGATTATGAATAATAAAAATATTACAAATCCAAATTCCATCTATATCCCAATCAGGCTGAGCTTTGAAGGATACAGAGGCTTTAAAGTACGTGCTTATATTGATCTTCGAGCATCGGTTTATACGACCAAAAATGGATTATACCCGAATCTTTTTGCGTAACGTCTGAAAAGATTTTAAATTTAAAAATTGCCAATGAATCAACTATAACTACTTCAAAAGTCATAAAAAATATAAATGTAGGAATTTGTGGTAAACACAATGGAACAATAAAAATATTTTATTTAAAGATACCTACAGTCTATCAATTGGAAATAGGAATAGATTTCATAATTGGTAATAAGTTTTGTCAATTATATCATCCTTTTATTCAAGAAATTGATTATGTCATTTTTACTTTGAATAAAAACAAACTTTGGATACCAAAGAAAAGAAAAGCGATTGCTTTTAAATATTTACGAAAAAAATTTTTTTAGATTCTCTAAAAATAGAAAAACAAAGAAAAAATTTATCTAATTTTCAGGGGGAGAATATTGCAAAAAATTCTCATATTTTCATAACCTCTGAAGAAATTGAAAAATTCAAAATTAACACAAACAGAGAAAAGATTGCTGATGTACTCAAACATTGTTGTTCTGAAAATCCTTTAGATCCAAAAATCAATAAATGAAATTTAACTGCAAAATTGAACTTCTTGATGAATTCAAAAAATAAGATTGTTAGGTCACAAGCTATGGCCTATAGTCCAAAAGACAGAGAGATGATTCACAGTCCAAATAAAAGAACTTTGTGGTTTAAAAGTTATCGAACCAAGTAAATCACTCTTTTACCTCACCAGCTTTCATGGTAAGAAAAGAAGCAGAAAAAAGAAGAGGTAAAGCTAGAATAGTTATTGATTATTCTATGCTAAATAAATATACAAAACCAGATGGGTACATTTTACCCAATATGCAAAGTCTTTTACAGCTTATTAAAGGAAAGAGTATTTTCTCTTCTTTTGATTTAAAATCAGGTTTTCATCAAGTTAAATTTGATGAACAAACTAAACTCTTAACAGCTTTCAGTTGTCCCCAAGGACATTTCCAATGGACAGTTGTATCATTTGGATTAAAACAGTACTGAAATCTTCCAGAGACATATGGACAATACTTTTAAGAAATTCAATGAATTTTGTTGTGTTTATATTGATGACATTCTTGTGTTTTCAGATAATGAATCTGACCATGAAAATCATGTCTTACAGGTACTAAATACTATTAAAGAAAATGGAATTGTTTTGTCTTTTAAAAAGGCTGAACTTTTTAAAGAAAGAATAGGATATTTAGGGTTAGAAATTGCTTTTGGATTTAAGCAATTAAAACCACATATCTTAACACACATAAATGATTTTCCAAATGAAATACAAGACCAAAAACAATTAATGAGATTTTTAGGATGTTTAAATTATGCAGAATCTTTTATCAAAGATCTTGCAAAAATGAGAAGTCCATTACAGAAAAAATTAAAGAAAGATTACAGATGGAATTAGACTAATGAAGATAGTCTTTATGTACAAAAGATAAAAAATAAAATTAAAAATCTCCCATCTCTTTATCATCCAAGCAAAGATAATAAAATGATAATTGAAACAGATGCATCTCAAGATTTTTGGGGCGCAGTTCTTAAAGCTCAAAACAGTAACTCTCAAGAAGAAAAACTTTGTAGTTATGCTTGAGTAACATTTAATAATTCTGAAAAAATTTATCATATCAATGAAAAAGAAATTATTGTAATGAAAAAGGCAATTACAAAATTCAGATTGAAGATCATTTCTAACAAGTTTATTGTTAGAACGGATTCTTCTACTTGCAAATCATTTATGAAATGCCAGGTCAAAATAACGAGAAATTCATGATCAAATTGAAGGCTTAGAGTTTCAATTAGAAACAAAACTGATGGAAATATCAACAAGACAACAAGAAGTTGTTATCTTGAAGAAAAAAATTCTCAGACTTCAACAAAAACTTTCAACAAAAAATTGATAGTAGCAATCTTGAAAGGAAAAAATGGATGAAATTGACAGTAGCAATACTAGAAAGGAAAAACTGGATGAAAATCCAAATACAGTAAGTTCGCAAGAACTAAAGGATATTCAAAATCCAAAAATTGAAGAACCTCTTATTGGTATAGGAACTTCCTTACCAGGAAAAAAGTTTTACGTAATTTTTGATGGTCCTCATAAAGGCTTTTATACAAACTGGACTGAGGTTGAACCCTTAGTCAAACACAAACCTTTCAAACACAAAAGTTTTAAAACTCTCATAGAAGCACAACAAGCTTTCACAGATCATCACAAAGATCAAACCCAAATTGATTTCAAATCACCATTTGATCAAATTAGTCTCAGACCCATGTACCAACAGTCTACAATTATGTCAAGACCAAGACTACCAAATTTTCAAACAAGACCAATCTTTCAAGATCTAAGATTTAAATCTTTTAAAGAAGCCACAAAATCTATTCTTGAAGTCATTCCTGATCGTTTCAAAAGATTAGCAAAAACTCATGTTCAAAAAGAAGAACAGACTATTTCAAACATCCACTTTCAAGATTTTCTTCATCTTGAAGAAGAGGCTAGAATCATAGGTGCATCGTCCCGAGAAAAAAACTACTACGGAATATTAGACAAAAAATTTGGTCAGTTTATTTTGTTCAAGGAGTAGAACCAAACTTTGTCAAAACATCTTTCTACTATGAACTAGTCAAAATGATTGTTCCCGAAAAAGACTTAGAAGAGATAAAATTAATTGATGACAGACTTTTTCAGTCCTTAAAAGATTTTGTCAAATATGTCATTAAATAACAAGATCTTCATTTATTGTTAAAATTAACTGAAGATACTATTCTTTTATGGAATAAAGATAATATCCTTTTCAAAGGATATCACCACATCTAAATTAAATCATTAAAAGCGCATACTTGGACAATCCTGTTGAAGGATCTTCTATTGACGTTGATACAGAAATGTTAAATATTTGGATAGGTTTATCCTTTCAAAGAATTTTAACGGTCTCGGATCAATTAACGGAGAATCCAAAGTAAAAGTAAATCACGATTACAATACATTTTGGTAACCGGCAAAAACAGTTCTTTGATGACCAAAGAAAATATCAAAACAATTTGCAACTTTGAAAATGTCTTCTATGAATAATTCAACATTCTCCGACTATTCAAGAGAACTCTGCAAATACCTTAAGCAAAGCTTAGGAAAAGACCATTTGTGCAGATGGTGTGCAAAAGATAAAGAAGACAAATTATCAGACAATGAAAAAGGAAAACCTATTGACAGAACTTTTGAAGACGAGTTTTCCAAAGTGGAATCCCTCCACAGTGAAGAAGCAGAAGCAGCACACAGCTTTTTCTCTGATTGACAAGCATCAACTTTAATAAAGTAAAGTTTACTTTATTAACGCGTGAAGAAACAGTGAAGGAATCTTTTCAAATGGCAGACAAATGGCAGACATTACATTTTCAAAAGCAGATGCTTGACATAAAGGAAAGGATGACAGCAAACAAGAATCTTGGCAAAGCCTCTATAAAACCCGAAGACATTTCAGAAGATAGGCAGAGCTTTCTCCAGCATTATCTTTGTTTTCTATCAAAAATTGTAATACTTTAAGAAAATGTACCGTGGCTAAAAACCTAAAAAGGCAGTGATCCATTTGGATCAACAACCTTATATCTAAATAAACTTGTAGTGACAAGCCCTTCTTGAATAAAGAGATGTTTTCTTGAATTCATTTTCTCCTCAAAATTTCTATACAAATATATATATCATGTCGGATTTGCTTAGACAGTGATCACCGGTAGTCTACCACCAAGCGGGGAGGCCGTCGAGGGAGAAACATTGATCAAAGTCATCGCGGTGAGGCATGATATACTATTTGGACAAAAAAAGCGAAAGAGAAAACCCAATTCATTCTGAGAAAGAAGGTTTTGTTTCTATTTTCTTATTTTTACTTGGTTGTATCCATGGTATCTTTGTCTTTGCTTTTAATCATACATTTATAATCCTTACATTTCTGCATAAATTAAAAGTTTTGATACCAATTTTTGGGCACATGCTCAAACTTTTAATTTATGCGGAAATGTAAGGATTATAAATGTATGATTAAAATCAAAGACAATAGATACCATGGATACAACCAAGTAAAAATAAGAAAATAGATACAAAACTTTCTTACTGTAATGAATTGGGTTTTCCTCTTTTCGTTTCTGTCCAAGTAGTATATCATGCCTCACTGCGATGACTTTGATCGGTGTTTCTCCCTTGACGGCCTCCTGCCTTGGTGGCGGTACTCCTGGTGATCACTTGTCTAAGCAAATCCGTACAGTATATATATTTGTATAGAAATTTTGAGGAGTAAAATGAATTCAAGAAAATATTTCTTTTATTCAAGAAGGACTTGTCACTACAAGCTTATTTAGATACAAGGTTGTTGATCCAAATGGATCTACTGTCTTTGAGGTTTTTAGCCTCTGTATATTTTCTTAAAGTATTACAATTTTTGAGAGAAAACAAAGATAATGCTGGAAAAAACTCTGCCTATCTTCTGAAATGTCTTCGGGTTTTATAGAGGCTCTGCCAAGATTCTTGTTTGCTGTCATCCTTTCCTTTATGTCAAACATCTGCTTTTGAAAAAGTAATGTCTGTCATTTGTCTACCATTTGAAAAGATTTCTTCATGCTTTTTCACGCTAATAAAGTAAACTTTACTTTATTAAAGTTGATGCTTGTCAATCAGAGAAAAAGCTGTCTGCTGCTTCTGCTTCTGCACTATGGAGGGATTCCACTTTGGAAAACTCGTCTTCAACAGTTTTGTCAATAGCTTTTCCTTTTTCATTGTCTGATAATTTGTCTTCTTTATCTTTTGCACACCATCTGCACAAATGGTCTTTTCCTAAGCTTTGCTTAAGGTATTTGCAGAGCTCGCCTGAATAGCTGTCAGGAGTGTTGAATTCTTAATAGAAGACCTTTTCAAAGTTGTAAATTGTTTTGATATTTTCTTTAGACATCAAAGAACTGTTTTTACTGGTTACCAAAATGTATTCAGAATTGTGATTTACTTTTACTTTGAATTCTCCATTAATTGATCTCAGACCTGTTAAAATTCTTTGAAAGGATAAACCTCTCCAGTCATTTAACATTTCTGTATCAACGTAAATAGGAGATCCTTCAACAGGATTGTCCAAGTATGCAGTTTTAACAGATTTAATTTGTATGTGGTGATATCCTTTGAAAAAGATATTATCTTTATTCCAGAAAGGAATAGTACTGTTAATTTTTAACAATAAATGAAGATCTTGTTCTTTAATGACATATTTGACAAAATCTTTTAAGGACTAAAAAAGTCTGTCATCAATCAATTTTATCTCTTCTAAGTCTTTTCCGGGAACAATAATTTTGACTAGTCCACAGTAGAAAACTGTTTTGACAAAGTTTGGTTCTGCTCATTGAACAAAGATAAACTGACCAAATTTTTTGTCTAATGTTCCGTAGTAATTTTTCTCAGGGGCAGATGCACTTATGATTCTAGTCTCTTCTTCAAGATGAAGAAAATATTGAAAGTGGATGTTTGAAATAGTCTGTTCTTCTTTTTGAACATGAGCTTTTCCTAATCTTTTGAAATGATCAGGAATTACTTTAGGAATAGATTGTGTGGCTTCTTTAAAAGATTTAAATCTTATATCCTGAAAGATTGGTCTTGTTTGGAAATTTGGTAGTCTTGGTCTTGACCTAATTGTAGACTGTTGGTACATGGGTCTGAGACTAATTTGATCAAATGGTGATTTGAAATCAATTTGGGTTTGATCTTTGTGATGATCTGTGAAAACTTGTTATGCTTCTGTGAGAGTTATAAAACTTTTGTGTTTGAAAGATTTGTGTATGACTAAGGGTTCAACCTCAATCCAGTTTGTATAAAAGCCTTTATGAGGACCATCAAAAATTACGTAAAACGTTTTTTCTAGTAAAGAAGTTCCAATACCAATGAGAGGTTCTTCAATTTTTGGATTTTGAATATCCTTTAGTTCTTGCGAACTTACTATATTTGGATTTTCATCCAGTTTTTCCTTTCCAGTATTGCTATTGTCAATTTCATCTAGATATTTTTCCTTTCAAGTATTGCTACTATCAATTTCCCCCTTTCTTGAAGAAAGTTTTTGTTGAAGTCTGAGGATTTTTTTTCTTCAAGATAACAACTTTTTGTTGTCTTGTTGATATTTCCATCAGTTTTGTTTCTAATTGAAGCTCTAAGTCTTCAATTTGATCATGAATGTCTGTCATTTTGACCTGCAAAAGACAATTCTCGTGTTAGGGAATTAGCAAGTGAAGTTTCTTTGCTTTTAAATCAATTCAATTTCAAAATCATAATGGCTAAACCACATTTGCCATCTAATTAACCTACCTTGCTTGTAATCTAGATGTACCTGGCATTTCATAAAAGATTTGCAAGTAGAAGAATCAGTTCGAACAATAAACTTGTTAGAAATGATATACAATCTGAATTTTGTAATTGCCTTTTTCATTGCAAGAATTTCTTTTTCATTGATATGATAATTTTTTTTCAGAATTATTAAATGTTCCTAAAGCATAACTACAAAGTTTTTCTTCTTGAGAGTTACTGTTTTGAGTTTTAAGAACTACGCCCCAAAAATCTTGAGATGCATCTGTTTCAATTATCATTTTATCATCTTTGCTTAGATGATAAACAGATGGGAGATTTTTAATTTTATTTTTTATCTTTTGTACATAAAGACTATCTTCATTAGTCCAATTCCATTTGTAATCTTTCTTTAATTTTTTCTATAATGGACTTCTCATTTTTGCAAGATCTTTGATAAAAGATTCTGCATAATTTAAACATCCTAAAAATCTCATTAATTGTTTTTGGTCTTGTATTTCATTTAGAAAATCATTTATGTGTGTTAAGATATGTGCTTTTAATTGCTTCAATCCAAAAGCAATTTCTAACCCTAAATATCCTATTCTTTCTTTAAAAAGTTCAGCCTTTTTTAAAGACAAAACAATTCCATTTTCTTTAATAGTATCTAGTACCTGTAAGACATGATTTTCATGGTCAGATTCATTATCTGAAAACACAAGAATGTCATCAATATAAACACAACAAAATTCATTCAATTTCTTAAAAGTATTGTCCATATGTCTCTAGAAGATTCCAGGTGCCTGTTTTAATCCAAATGGTAGAACTGTCCATTGGAAATGTCCTTGGGGACAACTGAAAGCTGTTAAGGGTTTAGTTTGTTCATCAAATTTAACTTGATGAAAACCTGATATTAAATCAAAAGAAAAGAAAATACTCTTTCATTTAATAAGCTGTAAAAGACTTTGCATATTGGGTAAAATGTACCCATCTGGTTTTGTATATTTATTTAGCATAGAATAATCAATAACCATTCTAGCTTTACCTCTTCTTTTTTCTGCTTCTTTTCTTACCATGAAGGCAGGTGAGAAAAATGGTGATTTACTTGGTTCGATGAACTTTTAAATCACAAAGTTCTTTTATTTGGACTTGAAATTCTTCTCTGTCTTTTGGACTATAGGCCATAGCTTTTGACCTAACAATCTTATTTTTGAATTCATCAAGAAGTTCAATTTTTACAGTTAAATTTCCTTTATTGATTTTTAGATCTAAAGGATTTTCAGAACTACATTGTTTGAGTAGATCATCAATCTTTTCTCTGTTTGAGTTAATTTTGAATTTTTCAATTTTTTCAGAGGTTATGAAAATATGAGAATTTTTTGCAATATTCTCCCCCTGAAAATTAGATAAATTTTTCTTTGTTTTTCTATTTTTAGAGAATCTAAAAAATTTTTTGTAAAAGTTAAAAGCAATCGCTTTTTCTTTTCCTTGGTATCTAAAGTTTGTTTTTATTCAAAGTAAAACTGACATAATCAATTTCTTGAATAAAATGATGATATAATTGACAAAAATTATTACCAATTATGAAATCTATTCCTGTTTCCAATTGATAGACTGTAGGTATCTTAAAATAAAATATTTTTATTGTTCCATTGTGTTTACCACAAATTCCTACGTTTATATTTTTTATGACTTTTGAAGTAGTTATAGTTGATTCATTAGCAATTTTTAAGTTTAAAATCTTTTCAGACTTTACCCAAAAAGATCCGGGTATAATCTATTTACTGGCTGTACAAACTGATGCTCCAGTATCAATGTAAGCATGTACTTTAAAGCTTCTGTATCCTTCAAAGCTCAGCTTGATTGGGATATAGATAGAATTTGGATTTGTAATATTTTTATTACTCATAATCAGAGGATTCTGATGATGAATAACTAGAGTCTGTGTCTGTATCAATAGTTAAGTAATACAGTGATTCTGTATCACTAGGGTCTTCAACTAGATAAAACCCTTGTTTTTCAAAAGTTTTTAAAAGTTTTATTCTATTTTCATTTCCAATTCTTGTTGGAATTCTTGCTGGACATTCATTTACATAATGTCCTGATTTATTGCAGAGCCAACATCTGCAATTCTTTTTCTTTTGTGGGTAGAATTTCTTTTTATTATCTGTTTTCTTTTTGGAAGATTTTTTGTCATATTTTTTAAAATATTTCTTTTTTCTAAAGAATTTCTTTTTATAAGGTTTTTTATATTTTTTAAATCTATAATTTTCTCTCTGATTTTCTTATAAGTTTTCTTCTTCTTTTAGGATTACATCCATATTGCCTCGGAATTACATCCAAGATATTGACTACAACAGATTCATGGGTTTCTAGGAACCTGCTCTTTTCACTTGTTTTAACAAGATGTCCTTCCTTACATTTTTCTGCAAGGAGATTTCTTGTAATGGTGATTGCTAATCCAAGAGAGCATTCAATTTGGACGTTTTCATTACTTGATTCTTGTATTTTAATTGCTTCATTAAAAAGGATAATTACTTCGTTGTTAAAAGGATATGAGACTTTTCTCATAAACTTTTCTGTTAACTGTTTCCATTCAGTGGGAGGACAGAGGTAGTAATATTTTAAGTATTCACATGTATATTCTTCAAAATAACACATGTCGTAGATTCTCATTTTTTCTAAATGATTTAAAGCATCACCTTGATCAATTGTTGATCTGGTATTTTTGAATGCTTCATAAGTTTGTCTTGTAAATTGTTTATGGATTTGTTCTACAATCTTTTTTATGAATTGAGGAATATTTCCACGAGTTTCTTGCCAGATGGCATTTTTTGTTGGATAGTTGATTGTTTTAAGGAAAGCTTTGACATTTCCTCTTGTACTGGAAATAACATAATGCCATGAATTTTGTTCATCTCTATGTATTTCCTTATGTATAATCATTGAGATCATTATATTGTTATACCAATCTTCAATGACTGTTTCTAGATTAATAACACAATCTAAATCAAGAATTTTGATATCGATTGGTGCTTTCGTTGGTTTGTTAAGAAGATATGATGGATCAATTTCATCATCGTAAGTGAGTTTTGGTCGTGGAGTAAAATCTCCTATTGGCCTTTTTCCATCACCTTTTGGATTTGATGAAGGTCCATATGGCTTGTAGTCCATTGGTTCAACTTTAGATTCTATTTTTGCTTCTCTAATTTCAATTCCTTTATCAGGGTTTCTAGATGGATAAAATCTTTGATGTATGATTGTTTCTTCATCTGAACTTGATTCAAAATTATCAAGTATAATAAGTTCTTGATTTTCTGGGATATCTCCTACAGATTTTGTTGTAAGGATAGTATCCTGGTTATTAATGTTAACTCCTTTAAGGATGGATGCAATTTGTTCAAGTTCATTATCTTCAAAGGCAATAAGGACATTAAGGTGTCCTAAGTCTTGAGAGGTTTCATAAATGTTTTCAAGGATTTTTCTAACACTTGTCATTCTGGGTCTCGATCATCAAAATCAAACTTTCCATCTTTTATTTTCTTTTCTGGAAATTCCCCTTCTTCTGAAAATTTCCAAATTTTGTAACCTTAATATGAGCCGTTTTTTAAGGCTGATTTTTAAGTCGTACTATAATTATGGCAGAATGTTGGTCTAATGATTTTTCTGTTTTTGAGTGATAATCTTTAAGATTTTCTCTAAGTTCTTGGATTATGTCTTTTAGTTGTTTTATTTCTTTTAAAATATCTTCTAAAGACATTATTGATCTCCAATAATAAATTTAGTTAATTCGGTTATTGTATCTCTTAATTCTTTAAGTTCTCTAGTTTGACTACCTTCTGGAACTTCTTTTTTCCATCTGAGTATTGGTTCTTTTCTTATTGATGAGGTATGTAAGAGTAAAGGTTTTTGTTCTTTAACAAGAGTTCTGTCTTGGTTAAGATCAAATTCGATTGATCTTCTTGCTGGTTGGACAAGCCAGTCAAATTCTATTTCTTTATACTCAAGGTAATCTGAGAATAAAGGTCAATTTTTATTCCTTTAGGTTCTTTGACAATAGTCATATTGTGTTGATTATGGATGGCATAACTAACTAGATATGATATTGAGAAAGGTACATTGTTATCTTTGGCTAAATCTTTTCTTCCGTAATTGAATACGAAGGAAAGAATTCCATCAAAGTATTGGTCATGAAGACTTACAGAAAGTCTTGGATGAGATGTGAAAATTAACTTTCCACAGGCAAGGTTTCCATTTAAGGATCCCAAACATCATTCTTTTGGGTTTTTGACTCTTCATCAATCAATCCCATAGAAATAGGTTGATCAATTTTTTCTGATAGTGTGCTACGGAGTTGAATCATAATAGCTCCTATTGTAATCCAATAAAGGTTTTTATTATTATCCAAGTCAATTTTTTGTTTGGCTTTGTTGATGTCTTATTTAGTAAGAAGAGAAATTCATATCTTACCATATGTATGTTGGACATGAATAGTAAATTCTTTCTGGGAAATTCCATAATAAATATGCCTATTTTTGTTGACAAATATGTTGATGAAATTTGGTTGGACAAAAACTTCACTTAAGTTTAAGGTCAAATTTGTTTTACAAATTTTTGCCAATTTTTTTATCAGAAATTAAAATTTATTTAGAAAGGTTACCTAGTGACTCATTTTGTTCAAAAATTTCAGTCAACTTCTATTTCTCTTCAGATTTTCCATTTTTAAGTCATATAATGATATATGACATAATGTAAGATAAAGTCTTTGACACTTTATTCATAAAGTGTTTTGTATTTATCTCTCTTTTTTTCATGTTAATTCTAACAGAGTGATGTACGTGTTCAAACATAAGTTGAAATCTGTATTCTTCATAAAATTCATATAAAGTGTATTTGTTTGTAAGAGAGCAAATGTATGCATTACATATCCTACATTCAATCATGTTAAATGATGATGTAAAGAATAATGCATAATAAAACATTCCATTTCAATGTTGTACTTAGACCATTCTAAGTTCATTTTGTTTCTGTGGTGTTCATATGCAAATCTATATATGCCTATATGATTCGTATATGTTCTCATGTATGTATAATTATCATAATGGTATTTATACTGTAAAAAGTAACAGTCTAAATTTAAGATGTATCTATTACACATTCTACAGTGTATCATGATGTTGGTGAACATAATGAATTATGAACATTTTAACAGTGTCATAGTAATTATTTAATGATGTATTCATTTTTAATTTTTGTAGGTTTATTGCAGTTCCATGTACTCCAGCAGTGCACATGTATGTATATCTGTAATAATGATATGTGTACATAGCATAGTGTCGTGTGATTGTGATAATGTATGTATTACATTCATTAATCATTTATACTGTAAACAAAGCTCTGATACCAATTTTTGGGCACATGCTCAAACTTTTAATTTATGCAGAAATGTAAGGATTATAAATGTATGATTAAAAGCAAAGACAATAGATACCATGGATACAACCAAGTAAAAATAAGAAAATAGAAACAAAACCTTCTTACTGTAATGAATTGGGTTTTCCTCTTTTCGTTTCTGTCCAAATAGTATATCATGCCTCACTGCGATGACTTTGATCGATGTTTCTCCTCGACCCTCCTCCTTGGTGGCGGTGGATCCTGGTGATCACTTGTCTAAGCAAATCCGTACAGTATATATATTTGTATAGATATTTTGAGGAGTAAAATGAATAAAAATAAGAAAATAGAAACAAAACCTTCTTACTTTAATGAATTGGGTTTTCCTCTTTTTGTTTCTGTCCAAATAGTATATCCTGCCTCACTGCGATGACTTTGATCGATGTTTCCCCCTTGACGGCCTCCTGCCTTGGTGGCGGTACTCCTAGTGATCACTTGTCTAAGCAAATCCGATGATGTTTATATTTGTATAGAAATTTTGAGGAGTATAATGAATTCAAGAAAACATTTCTTTTATTCAAGAAGGGCTTGTCACTATCACTGTTGATCCAAATGATCTATTGTCTTTGAGGTTTTTAGCCTCTGTACATTTTCTTAAAGTATTACAATTTTTGAGAGAAAACAAAGATAATGCTGGAAAAAATCTTTGATGTATGATTGTTTCTTCATTTGAACTTGATTCAGAATTATCAAGTATAACAGAGTTCTTGATTTTTGGGGATATCTCCTACAGATTTTGCTGTAAGGATAGTATCCTTGTTATTAATGTTAACTCCTTTAAGGATGATTATTATTTACTTCTTTTTTTTTAACGGTCAAACTCACGTTTTCCATAACAAAAGACTTCAAGCACAGACGTTTGAATGGTTTGGGACCCCGTGTGCTAAAAATCCCCCCATTTGCTGCGACAAAGGGGGGAGAAATCTCCCCCAATTCGCGGTGAAACCAGGGAGATGGTTTCACACCAAGGAAGGAGAATTTCCCCCCTCTCCCCGATCACGGGAGGAGAAATTCTCCTCCCTTGGTCGTGTTCTCAAATTCATCGAGAATTCGGGGGGTGGGAGTGGGGTAGTTGGAGGAAGATGATAGATTTTGTTTTTTGTTTTTAATTTTTTTTAAATTATAAATAATTTTTTTAAAAAAATAAGTTAAAAATTTAGGTTGGGTTGACCCATTAGCTCTGTGGTCCAAAATTGGGCCGGGTTGGCTCAGCAAATATCAGCCCATGTAAAATTGGGTTAGGGCTAGCCCAACCCAATCTTTATAAGCATTGATCCATTTTTTTGATTTGGGTCAGCCCACCTGGTCCATTTGTTAGTTCTAATTCTTTGTATGCCACCTATATTTACTTATTTAGTAGTGTCAAAATGAACTAATTGGTCCAAATCAAATCACCTCATTAAAGCTCATTATAGGTCCGAACAAATACATTTTAAAAAATTAATGTTCTAAAAAGCGTAAAGTGTAGTTAGATGTAGAAACCAAGTTTCATTTTTTAATACAATTTAGGCAAAAATAGTCAAAGTTAAGAATAAAATGACATTTTAAAACAAAGGCAAAAAATAGTCAAAATTAAGAATAAAAATCTTTCATAGCATTGGACCGTATCGGCCCATGAACCACCATAATTGTGGGGATTTTTTTTTACATATATGGTTAAGGTACATTATTAAATTATAATATTACATATATGGTTAAGCTACATTACTGAAAGCATTTAATTTTACTGGATAATTAAATTACATGTGATTTACTCTTTTAACAAAATGTTGTTTCATGAGTTACAAATGGATTGCAACAGATCAACCAAATCTTCTCCTAAATTCCAATTTAAAACAAATTGAATCATTTGTGTTCAACATCAATGGGTATCAGATGCAATTTTCCAAAATTATTCATTTCGATGTTGATCTAGAATTATTTGGTTTCACGAAGACGACGATAGAAAATTTTGGAATCAAATATCAAATACAACCATTTTTTTTGGTAAAATATAAACATTGCCCACCGTTTTTGTTGAAAAAGAAGAAGGAGCAAAATCTGAAATCGAACTTGGATACGTAATCCTAAATGGAAATTTAAGATCATTCTTCCATCGACGTGAAGGAGTATCAAATGCCATGTTTCACATTATCCAATTTTTTGAAAAATCTAAATTTTTTTTATTCGTTTGTATCAACTTATGACGAATTAGTTGAATGTGAAATTTTTTGTAAAGTAGAAATTTCAGCCAGTGTTTTTCTTGAAGAAGAAGAAGTAGTGTTCGGAATGGTTACTACATACTAAATTGATGTAATGGTTACTATATTACTAAAAATAATATAAAATTGAAAATACTTACATCCGGTCTACTAAAAATATCTTTCGCCAAGTTGAGCTTAGTGTATAAGTTCCCTTCCACCCTTGAAGTCCAATTGAAAATGCGTGGACAAAGATTTCCAACATTGATACAAATTTTACCTTCTAAGACTGGTAGAGTTTCATAAATCCAAATTTGGAATGCGATAAGAAAACCACTGATTCTATATGTAATGTATGGTATGTTGTCGCCCTCGATTATTAATGACTTATTCTTAAGACACGATTTGAGAGATGAGAGAGTATATTTGAATAACTCTTTGCCTCATGCAAATGTGTTCATTTCTTCGGAGTCTACTATGACCATCAATCATTCTTCAACAAATCTCTTATACGTGGTAGTAAACATGAGAAATGTGATCAGCAATAGATAGACTTGGTTTGTTTAGGAAAATGTCACACACGTCTGATGGCAATATACTGTTTAAATGACTCAAGTATTCATTTTTATCCTACAATATAGGTCATCAAACTTAAATCGTTCATCGTCTCCATTACATCGTAACTCAGTGCAAAAATTCTCCAACGTGAAACTTACCAGATACCCCCAATATTGAACCACATTTCATCATCATTTGACTGCTTGACTTCTCTAAGCAGAACTTGGTGAATAAGCTAATGATTTAAAACCAACTCATTGGCCTAAAGGAAATGTCCAAAGCATGTATCCAAGAATAGGCTTTTTGCCTTTCAGCCATTCTTCCAGGTAGAATGCTAGAAATCTTGCCATTAGAGGATCCATTAACTTTTTCGAGACATCACAGGTTGGGGTTGATTAGGTATTCCCACATCTGTAGCATAAGAATAGAAAAATAATGCGTTAATTATGGATTAATGACTAACTAGTTAGAAATAACTTTACAACACATAAACTAATATATTAACAAATGTACAAGCATAAAACCTATTTATTTAGTAAAGAAATCCACACAAATACCATTTTTTGTTAAAATTGTACTATGAATCATCCATTCATATACATTGCTACAAAAATATCACTTTAATTTAACATCAAAGTAATAATAATTTGACATCATGTAAATTGGTTAACATACGG
Organism: Forsythia suspensa; assembly: GCA_023638005.1. NCBI lineage: Eukaryota > Viridiplantae > Streptophyta > Magnoliopsida > Lamiales > Oleaceae > Forsythia > Forsythia suspensa. The sequence continues at coordinate 26,215,409 of CM042674.1, read as the reverse complement.
ACTGATAAAAAAAAGGATGTCATAAACATGTGATAATAAATAATATTAATGATGTTCGCAACTACAACATTTACAATAACATTTAAAAGTACCATAATCATGTATCATCTAATGGTAACATTTAAAAACAACCTAGATGATAATTATAAATGTTACCAACAAAAGAGTTAAAACCATTAATATGAAAAAAATTTTCATGGAAATATCAAACCTTCTTAATGGTCACCTTAAAATATTTTTTCACAATAACCTCAAATATCAGTAAGTATGATGTACGCAATTATACATTTATAGTAACATTTAAAGAACCATAATCATGTATCGAATGAATAGTAACAATTAACAGTAAGAAAAGGTACTAAATACGACTAACGATTAGTGTAACCGTATTACACTATTAATATAAAAGAGTTGCACACATATGTATCAATATATTGGAACTAAACCTCCACACATGATAAATTGATCGAGTAACATACAAACCATCACAACTACACGCGCGCCCATTGTAAGCACGGTTTGAATTCAAGATCGAGAAATTTAATCAGTACAACATGGTTAAATAAAACATGAATAATACGTCTTGAAAAAATGATTGAAAGATTGTGAAAACAAAATAAATAACTTATGTATTCTGAAAAATTTAGCAATATGTAACACCCAATTGATACAAACAAACATTATGGGACACAATAGGGAATGTAAACCTATATCATTATAATTATAAATTAAGCTCATCATAATTTTGAAGATTAGCACAGCATGTAACAAATGCAATTGAAAATTTTATCTAGATAAAAATTATATTTAATTTCCACAAATATAACAAATCTCCCTAAATCTTAAATAGTAACATGTCCAACAAAAAGTAAGAATCTTGCAAAAAAATGTGTTCAGATAATGTATGAATCGTTATACACACGTAAACTAGTGCATTTTTTTTTTTTTTTCAAATGAATCAGAAAATTGTATGAAAATAATGAAAATATATATAAAAAAAAATACCTTATGTCTATATCTATTCTTTCGCTTTGTTGTTGTTGCTACGAGATGATGCCATCATCACACTTCTGTAAAAACATCAAATACACTAATCTTCATTCCATACAAAAAAAACTAGATATAAATATGTTTTAAAAAAAATACAGCATATACATGTACTAACTTGAGCGAAATTCCAGCGATCTTGATCGTAATATTAAATGCTAAATCTTGAGAGGATTGAAACTGGGATTTTTGATTTAGGATATCTCTAGTTTCTTCCAAAGATACTCTGTTTTTACCGAGGTGAGAAGTAATGAAAAATTAGGAAGAAATTGGAAGAAGATACATTGAAATACATGACATCGTGAGGGTAATTTTGAAAATTTTTGTTAATTGCACAATCTCATTAATTGTTGATAAGGCTGTGAAGGTAATTTTGAAAATTTACTATAACTTCAAGATCTCATTAATTGTTGATAAGTTTTTTAGCTATAATTTAAGCAATTCAGTTACAAATTGAATTTGAGATTGAATTAATTGAAATTATATATATAAAGTAATATTAAATAAAAAAAAAAAGATGAAATTAAAAAATTTTAAATTATCCAGTAAATTTCTAAAAATTAAAAAAAACTAGGTATAGTTTTAATTTTCTCTAATTGCGGGGTGGTTTAACATTGTAATTTTTTTTTATTTTCAATAAACCAGCCCAGTATCTCATGGGTCGTTGGGTTTGATTGTCTAGCACATTCTGATCCAGTCCAACTATTATGGTGGGCCAAAATGTGAACTTGTCTGAACCACACAGGCAGCTTCAGTCCAATTTCGGAACGGGCCCAGTTGCCTCAAGTCTCAATGGTTCGATCTACTTTAACATAAGGGAAAATTTCATAAATAGACCCAATTATGTTAATATTCCCAGAATCACTATTACATGTTTTATATTCTATAATTACTGTGTTTTGAGTTAAAATTAATTATATAATTTAATAATCTACATATATTATCATTTGTAATCGCCCACTAAATTATGCTAATTACCCTTGAAGGATAACTACCATATAAAAAACGGTTCCTAAATGAAAACGCAATTTCTCTCTCCTAATCCATATGTTTTCTCATAAGACACAATTATATACATGAAACCAAGAACACCATCGAATGATAGCGAGAGAATTCCTTCAATTGAGAATTACGGTTCAAAATTATCTAATTTCATTGTTGGGTTTTCTTTCTTTTTTATTTGTTCGTTTGTGTATCAAAAGGAAAGTGCAATGAAATTTCTTCGACAACTGTTAATTAGAATGAATTTTATAAAGCCGTGTTGAAATCATGAAATTTAACATTGACGGTGATTTTTGAAATTAATCGAATCGATAAATGTATTACTGATTTGCAATTGTTAAATATTTTAATGTAAAATGTTACAATATTCTCTTGCAATGCATAATATTTAAATACTCGTGCAATTGTCATTAATGAAAACCTTGCAAATTTATCATGATCGTGTTATATAAAGTTGGCTAATTATTGTATCCAGACTACAGACTGAAATGTTATAAATTTCACAATTGCGTTGCTTGGCATTTATCTCTCTTTTGCAATTGTTACAAAATAAACATTGCATATTCATCATGATCGTGTTACATAAAGTTGGCGGTATTGTATCCAGATTACTGACTGAAATGTTATATATGTCACAATTATGTTGCTTGACTTTATCTGTTTTGCAATTGTTACAAAGAAGTCAATGATGAGTGAATCTTCTCGTCGGAGTATCCATAGGTAAGGTTTATTTCACAATAGCAAGAACCAAGATGTGCAAAGACTCAACTCGTTGAAAATCAAAATTTTAGAGTTAGAGGGTTTCAAGATAACGAAGAAATTTGACAACAATGTAGTGATTTTCTCCAAAATGAAGATTTTCACTTGAATCTTATACAATGGAATTTTCTTTATTTTTTTCTATGTGATTCCTCCATTGTTGGGATTTGTGGGAGTGGGTAGAGATATGGAGGGTTGGTTTGCGAGAATAAAGGAGCCAATAAAGGGAAGGTGATTATCTACATAGATTTTATTTGTTTTATTAGAGATAATATTATATTATAATATTAATACTTTTACACAATATTATTGGAATATATATCCAACAAAAGTATTGTTGGAATTATTTATCAAACAAAAAGTACAGGGCGCAATTTCCTCTTAACATAACTACGTAAATTAGAGTGTGAGTAGGCGGATTTTTGCAAACCTCAAAAAGCACTTCTTGAAAGATAAAAATTATTTAGTTAAAATAATGTGATAATTTCACCATACACCAAAAAATATAAAATAATTTAAAAATTACTATCTAACTTTTTTTATTTTAAAAATATTATTTTTTTATTTGTAACACTTGTTGTTACATTTGTTACATTTGTTATTTTAGTTACAATAAATGTGTTACATTTGTTATTAACAAATATAACAAATGTAACAACAAGTGTTATAAAACTAAAAAACAATATTTTTATAATAAAAAAAATATAACATTATTTTAATAAATATTTTATTTATTGTAGTTATTTCAGAAAAGACCCGTAAAATAATTGACGTTGGATTAAAGTCCAAAGTGCTAATTAACTTAGAAAACAACTTTTAAATAAAAATTATCTTTATTAATTTACTAAAATACCAAATATATCTAAATTATCTTACATATCAATATATAGATGAAATATTAAATTAATTTGTATAATTTAAAGATTATTTGAAAGGTTTATAACAAATTTTTATTTATTTTTATTTATAATTATAAGTATGAAATATTGTATACGTGTCATATGTTGATGTGTTAAAATATATTATAGAATAAATAATATGATATGCAATAAAATAAGGATAAATAGTACTGAAAGTATGAAAGTACCAAACCTTTAAATCTTGTGACGATAGAACATCGAACTTTTAATTTATAGTACTCAAAGTTCTTAACATTTAAAAAGCGTACGGACATAGTCTTTCTATTATGAAAATCGTTAGTTTGAGTATCAAATTTAAAATGACCAATCTACCATTTTTGAATTAAAACATGAAAATAGAAAAGAAAATTTTTGCAACCAACCCCCTCACTCACCATTGCATCTTCTCCAAAATCAACATTGTCGGCCACTACCTACCACATTGTCTCTGCAACAAGCCCCTTGTCGGTGTCTCCAGGGCCGATTTTGGGTTGAGGCAATCACCTCGAGCCCAAAACCAAAGGGAACCTATTTTGAAGTTACCTAAAAAAAAATATTTGTGCAAAAGTTTGAAACACAACAAAACAAAATAGTGGCCCAAATTTGAAAGAACTATATATATATATATATATATATATTGAAGTCCAACCGACCAATAGTCCTGCCTATGATTTATTAAACTTTGCGCCTAATTTTTAGACTCCACCTCAAACTCCAAAAATGACACAATCGGCCTGGGTGTCTCCACATATCCGCGTAACCATTTGTGCTTGGATCTCTACAGAACTGGATCAATTCTCCCATATATGTGCTACTGTCATTGTGTAGGGTTGAAAATGTTGACCAGAAAATTTGAAAATGACTCCCAGTTTTTTACAAAAAAAATGAGAGAGAGACAAGTTTTTGATTTTGTATTTACTAGTTCAAGAAGTGTTAATTGAAATGTAAAAGTGACAAAAAAACAAGAACTTCTCGGTTAAAGAATTGGCAATGTGAGAAAAATAGGTCTTTTCACAAATAACTACAATAAATAAAATATTTTTTAAAATACTGTCATACTTTTTTTTATTATAAAAATACTAATTTCAATTTTTACAACACTTTTTGTTACATTTGTTATTTTAGTTATAATAAATGTGTTACATTTGTTATTAACAAACATAACAAATATAACAACAAGTGTTACAAAAATAAAAAAACAGCATTTTTAGAATAAAAAAAACTAGATAGTATTTTTTAAATTATTTTATATTTTGTGGTGTATAGTGAAATTATCACTTAGAAAAATGAATGCATCAATCACAAATTGAAGTCAGCTCTGTACATAAATATCTGCATTAGTGCAGAATCCAGCTTTCTTGTTGCTAGATTATGCCCTGTAATGAAATTTTTTTATCCCATTTTAATAAGAATATAATATTTTCAAGTAAGTCATAATTTTAAAAAAACTTACAAGAAGTCATTCACATGAAAAACTAAATATTACAATTTTCAACTACAAAGATGACTTCAAACGGCAAAAATCCATCTTCAATAATGGCAAAGCCAATAGTCTTGACCAGCTTGTCAAGACGATTCCAAAAACATAATATAATAAAAAAATCAGAGTCATATGTAAATTCTAGCAAAATTTCAACAAAACAAATTTATCCATCAACATTTCAGCACTTTGCCTTAAAATCAAAGCACATTTCAAGAAGAAAAATTAATCCATCCAAATGCACATTTCAACAGCAAAAGAAAATTTCACTAGCAAAATTAATCCTTCATCAGCAAAACTAATCCATCATAGGTGTTACCACCCGATTTTGATAGGGCCTCCACGTCAACAAAAGCCCAACGAGATTCCCATATAGGCCCCTTAAGGGCCCCGTAAATTCTAAAAGGGGCTTCGGAGGCCCGCTAGACATCTTAGCCTTCTGCAGCCAGAATGCCGCAAGGCCCAGGGAAGGCCTCGATACTCACAGTCGAGCCATAGGGCCTCAAAGGGCTTCGTATTAATCTTATCTAGCGAGGCGGCATAATATTCTGGAATGACCAGAGAAATAATTAAAGACATATTGCGTTGGTTTGGCGCACGAATCCTCACAAGGAAACCGAATCATAATCTCCTAAAATCATGCAACGTGATAAGCTCAGATAAGGAAGGTAATCTTGGAGATTGCCTTGACAAGGAATGATCCATATCCCATAAGGAAGGAGGACCCGATTAGGTATCTGATTGATTTGTTACCTAAATCAATCATGACTCTTGCGCTTCTAAATACGACGTCTCCGGTTGTTCCAAGTGCGCGCTTTTTTGCACTAAAAATCCCACCCTAAACTCTTGCTCAAACTACGCACCTTGTCTCTTCCACACCCAATTATTTTTGCCCCCCCGTGTATTGCTCTAATACCGATAGTTGACTTGATCGTCAAAGTACTAACGATCGCGGACCCTTTTTCCCGAGAGATCTTGGTACCTAACGATTGTACGAGTGTCTGGGTAATATACATGTTGGCGGAGGGTGGTATTGGAGATCTGTTGGCACGTGGACGTTGCGGTGTTCCGACGTCAACAATAGGCAAAATGAAAATTTCAGCAACATCATCAGCAGCAAGAAAATTTCAGCAACATTCATTAGCAGCAAAATGAAAATTTTCAACAACAAAAATAATCAATGAACAGCACCAAAATTAATTGATGAACATCAACATTCTCAAAATTAAAATTTTAGCAGCATTCTATAAATTTCAACAGCAAAATTAAAATTTTAGCAGCAACATTTCAGTAGCAATTAAAACATCAGAAACAAAATTTTAGCAGCAATTAAACTTACTAGAATGCTGATGAAGTGATAATTTCAAATGGATGCTGTGATTTGTGAAATTATAGCAGGACTAGGAGATGTATATTGCAAAATTTTGCAGTCAGCAAGGGCGGATTTAGCATAAGCAAAATTTTAGCAAGCAATAGATTGCTGTGATTTACGAAGACTTCTAACAAATTAGGACTGATGATTTTAAATTGGGTATTTGGTTTAAATGTGAAAATGACTGATTTTAAACGTGAAAAGGGTTGCTGGTTCATATCAAGCATTTATTGGGCTGAGACCGCTGGTTTTCATAACTGGGCCTTGAATTTTTTTTTAAAACATATATAACTTGTGGTCCAGAACAGGGTTGGGCCGGGGCCCAGTGAAGCCCAGCCCTAGATCCACTCTTGTTGCCGCGTTCGCCCTTGCAATGATTTATTGCGTCATATGTCATGAATAGCCAAGGTAAGCAATAGATGATATTAAAATTAAAGGCTTCAAAATGTTGTTGGCAATGCTCATTTCATCGGCCTTCGTAGCGGAGATGTAGTGGTTGACCAGAGGTGACACACGTTGGTAGAAGAGGAGGTAGTTGTTAGGTTTGGGAAGATGAAATGGAGTTTTAATTTTCTGTTTCTTTTTCTATTTTCTTGTATTGATTTGAAAAAATGGTAGTTGGTCATTTTAAGAAAATTTTGACTATTTAACAGTCAAACTAACGATTTCTTTAACAGAACAACCATGCTCACTCGATTTTCAAAGATTATGGACATGGTGTGCTATAAACTGAATGTTCGAGACCCCAATACTATTTATCCATAAAATAATAATGTCATGCTAATTTAATTATTATTAATTCAAGAGATTTTATAGGATGAAAATAAATATTATTTTCTAAATAAATTATTAAAGTTTATCCAAATAAATATATAGTATTCGTACAAATAATAATACAAAAGTTTATATTGTCAAACAATCAATTTAATATTTAAATTACTTTTTGAATTGACAATCAAACGGACAACAAAAGTTCTATTCAATATAGCCGTATCAAATTGGCCTTAAATAAAAATGAAAGCTCTACTTTCTCATCAATTTCTGGGTGAAAAATGTATATATAGAATAATTAATTTAATTATCATTAGGTCAAGACTTTATTGGCAATTTGGAGAGAATAACATGTTTGTCACTGCTTAAATTACAATTTCAGCTGGTCAAATATACTTTTTATTTATATATTTTATAGAACTCATAATTTACAATTCATTTTTTATTCATACGTTCACCTACAACTTATAATATAAGCACTTAAAATATAATTTCAGCACTGCCAAACATATTATTAAAGTTGAACCATGAAAAAACTATCACTGTTTGCGTCTCACATACACACACACTTTTGTGATGAGAAGCTCCAATGATTAATTTTAGTAACGGTTAATAAAGTTTATTAAAATTTTAAAAATGGTCATTGAAGTAAATTTTTACAATAATAGTCATCAAGTTTTTCTAAACATTACACAAGTGGTCACTTAGTTGGAAATTGTAACATAAAATCATACATGTCACTATAAAATTTCAATGTGGACAAAAAAGACATCAAATAGTACGCCACATGAGACAAAAGTGCCTAACATTCAAATTTTTGCCAACAAAAATGTAGAGTTTTATCAAGTGTCTATTTAATAAAATCAAACAAATATGCATTTAGCTGCAATCAACACGATTTTATCTCATGTGGCGTACTAATTAACATTTTTTGTGTTCATGTGAAAATTTAACAGTGACTCACATGCTTTTAGATTAATATTTTCAACCAAGTAATCATTAGTGCAATAGTTAGAAACTTGAAATAACTATTACAATTAAAATTTACTTTAATAATGATTTAAAATTTTTTAACAAATTTTAGTGACAATTGTTGAAATTAATCTAAAGCACCAAATATAAACTTTGTATATAATCTATCTTTTTCAAACTATTTTATGTTTGAATTGAAAGATATTTGATTGTGCTTAAAAGGTTAAAATGTAAGTATAGTATAAGTTACTTATTTTTGTCAAACGTACTTTTTAAAATTCATTTTTTTAATTAATAAAATTTTGTTTTCTGGAATTCAACTCACCAAAACGATAATAATTCCTCCATGTTTGGATTAAATTATTGGATTCATACAATTCATTTGATCGATGATTATACTAACACATAATAATATTAATTAAATTAACCAACTAGAATTTTAATTTAATTTTGATGTAATTAGCAAGGGGCACGGTCTTGTTTCACCACAAGCCAGCCTTATATTTAATTTTACCTCCAATTCTATATTTGAAAAATGAAAAACTTGCAGTTCGGGCCAGCTCGTCACGTACATGGCCCGAGCAAGGCCTAATCACTTGATCAACTGCATTTTAAAGTTAATGACGCTAAAAAAATTAAGCGGGATAGTTTTACCATATACTATAAAAAAATTTAAAAATACTATTTTACTTTTTTATTATAAAAATAATATTTTTACTTTTTGTAACATTTGTTGTTACATTTGTTACTATCTATTACAAAAACCATGTGTTACATTTGTTACACACAAAAATTGCCACAAAACTAGTCACCTCCACCACCATATCTGCACCACCCGCCACCATTTCATCCCAAAGCATCACACCACTTTCAAAATCACCACTACTAGATCTAGACAACGCGACCCACCATCACCACCACAACCAACACTAACTACTATTTACAACATATGATTTTACCAAAAAATAAAAGCCAAAAGGGCAAAATCAAACCCAATCACCACCATCTAAGACCACACCCGCCACCATCTGAAACCACCACTACCAAATCCAACTACCAATGCAACCAGATCTATACCACAACCAGATTTTAATTTTCAGAACACTCTCCATCCATGATGGACCAGATCTGCAACACCACCATCACTTCGCCAACGGCGTCACCAGTAAAGAAAATGAGAAGGAAAAAAAAATGTAATAGGTGAAATGCGGTGGTAGGCTATCTCACCGTGGTCGTGGTCGTGGTATAGGTGAAATGTGGGATTAATACACAATACTTGTTAAAAATGAAAAAGTTAGTAATTTTGAAATAAAAGAGAATCAACACTAAATATGAAATTTACAAACTAAACAAGGTAGGTGACATAATTTCTTCAAATTAAGCACGTGTTTGGAGATGCTTAAGTTATAAATTCAGTTCATCAAATTGGTCAAATATAATTTTTATCCAAATATTTCATATGACCTAAAACTTACAACCCACTTTTTATTTGGATTTTTTGTACAAATGGTCCCTATCTTTTTCACTTGCTGCGGGATGATGACATATCCTTTTATTTTTGGCAGTGGAGCCTCTATTTCAAACTTTCATGGCGACAATGGTCATTTCCTTCCAATTTCATCAGATTTAACTGTTAGTTCATCGCGTGCATTCTACATTCTTCATTTCATAAGAACATTTGTGTCATTCCATTATTCTGACTCTTTCTGCAAAAACTGAAATCCTATTGCCTTTAAAAATATTTTTTCCCCAAATAGTAAAAGAAATCCCATATTTATTGTTCGAAAAGTGTACACATTGAAGAAACCATTTTTATTTTCGACTACATACCAGCGACTAACAAAGAACAAGTATGTAATAAAGTGTATATTGTATAATTTTTGGATATTAGTGTATACTTGGAGGCGTTTGATCAACCAAATGTTGAACGGTGTATTGTAGTTTGCAAATTTGTTGTTTTTGCAGTGAGTACTCTTTCAAACATGGAAGCTAATGAAACTTCAAGTACAAGATTCAGACTATATTATGAACAAGCACCCGTATACGGTTAGGTTTGGTTTGGTATTGATGTGCTTTTAAGAGAATCAGCTTCTGCAGTGCTGTAGAAAGAATCAGTTGTGGGAAGAATCAGATAAGTATTTGGTAAATTATTGTTTCAAAATTGTTGTATGTTTCAAAAGCAATATTTGAGCATTTTGTAAACAAAAGTGATTTATTACTGTAATGGTATTAAATTACTAAAAAGACATTGATTATAATAATTTTATTATTTATTATTATTATTATTATTATTATTATTATTATTATCACGAGTGATAAAATTCATTTTTTTTTCTAGTCAAATATTTTTTAACAAGATAATGCTTTCACTATTATTATTTTAAAATAAAAATAATAAATATCTAATAAATTTCAAATTTTATAAAAATTACAAAATAAAAGTATAGTCATATGATGCAAAAATTAATTAAATTTATATTATTTTTTATGCATCAAACTTGCATCAATTCGGTTTCTCAAATGGGTATTAAAGGAATTAGTTTAATTAATTAGGAGTAAATGGATATTTTAATAATATATAAATGAAAAAGCTAAAAGCTGACATTTTGCTACTTCTCAAAATCTACTGTCAGGTGAATCAGATTATTGTAAAATCAGTTTTAAAAAATTTACCAAACGCCTAAATCAACTTCTGATTGTTTGAGAATCAGAAATTGGACTCCAAAATTAATCCCAAATGGGACCTTAGTATTTTGAAGTTTCCCAAAAAAAAATATAATGCCTGAATATTATATTCGTTTACCCAGTTTGTTTTAAAATTTCCCATTGGAAAATTTTGTAATTTCTGTTTTTGTTGTAAAAAATTGATAACCGAGTGATTTTTGATTTTTTTTTTTTTTTTTTTTTTTTGCATGTAGGTAAAGAATCACCAAACTTTACTGTTAATATTCATCATGGATGTATCATGTTGACCAAACTCAATAACTTGGTTTAAGAACATGGAGAGGTTGACTACATGGACTATGTTCATTCAAGCATTTTGAACAGACAGCTTCTGGACAAACTTGTAGAGGGTGTAGGACTTGATCTGTCAATGGGGTTTCTTTATAAGAAACAAAAATTGTCACTGCTGGAAGGGCTGCTTAAAATATGTAGTAATGAAGACATTGTCATGTTGTTGAAGGATAGAAATGGAGCAATTGAAGTTGACATTTACCTCGTGCCTCCTACACCAACTCCTAAATTGGAATGGGGCTGGTCAATTCCAATACCACCTCGACCACCATCACCAGACAATAGCAACGTCCATAAGGGACTTGTGGTCGTAGATCCTGAAACTGGAGAAGAACTACCTAGGTTGAATTCCTCGAAATTGCAATGTAAAGCAAAAAGCGAGAAGTGAAAATCTAAACAAGAAGAAGATGAAATGAGTGATAGAAGCAAAAGGCACAAGTCCTCAAGTAGTGTGAAATTGGTTGAAATTGTGGAACTTTCATGCAGTGAAAATGATGTACCTGATGATAAAGTGGAAGGAGTTGAAGAAGTAGAAGGAGATGCAGTGGAGTCTGAATGTGACAAAATGAAAGGAGTTGGTAGAGGAGAATCTAGATGTGAAATTGGTCTTGAAGGTAACAATGTTGAGAATAACAATGACATTGCTGGGAATAAAAGTGACAATGTAGGACTGGAGAACGAACCTGAAAATATTGGAGTTGATGGGCAATTGGAGAATGATATTAATGCTACTAGAGTACCTGAATGTGCATATGTACCTGAATTCTCTGAAAATGTAGATTGTAACATAGAAGCTGATTGGGAAGCATTTTTGGATAATCATCAAGAGGATATTTAGAACAGTTGGGAAGATGGATTGGGGATGAACAATGAAGAAGAGACTCAACCTGTAGTTGAGTTTGAAGAGCATAAAGTCCAGACTGAAGGATTTTATGAAGGATTTGTGGACTCAAAGTTTGAGTATGAACAAAAACCTATACCAACACAAGATCATCAACCTTCTACTGTAAATGTGAATCTTGGAATAGATGATATGGCTAGCGAGCAAAGAATGCTGATGACGCAGACTACAGTGATTCAGATAAGCTGCAAAGTCTTGTAAGTGATGATGAAGGCAATGCTGCTACCACAATGAGGCAACATTCCTTCAACCCAAATACTGATATGGAAAATCCAAACTTTAAAGTTGGTGTCAAACTTCAATATTTTTTCTTCGTAGAAATGGTCCTTATCTTTTGCAATATTTTGCGAGATGAGGACCTATCATTTCATTCTTGAAGACCTTAATGCCACTATATGTGTTCTGATATATATCATTTGCAAGTCAAGTGTTTGAGAGTAAGAAGATATTGAAGCAAGCTGTGACTGAGCATGCTATAAGGACACATAGGGACATCAGATTCAAGAAAAATGACAAGAACAGATTGAAAGCCAAGTGTGTAGATCCAAGCCTATGGGTTCTTTATGGAAAAAATATAGGAAGACAATATGAGCTTCGAAATCAAAACATACAAATCAGAACATACATGTAGTATGCTCTTCAAGAACCACATGGTCAATTCAAGTTATTTGTCAAATAGGTACGCAAAAGTGTTCAGATATGAACCAAGTTGATCATTGAGTGGATTTAGTGATAGGGTTAAACAAGAATACTTGGGAGATATTTCAATCTGGAAGTTTTATAGAACCAGGAATAAGTGTTTCAAAGGGATTAGGAGTACTGTTAGTGAGCAATACAAAATTCTTTGGGATATTACTGTCAGCCTTGAAGGCCAGTAATGTAGGTTCCACAGTCTAAGTAGAGGGTCATGGTCCTAAATTTTATAGATTGTATATTTGTTTAGGAGCATTGAAAGAGGGTTTCAAAAATTGGTGTCGACGGGTGATAGGGCTAGATGGATGTTTTTTGAAGACTAAAGTTGGTGGGCAGTTGCTTTGTGCAGTGGGGATTGATGGAAACAATAGGATGTATCCAATTGCATATGCAATTGTGGAGAAAGAAAATAGAGAAAACTGGACATGGTTTCTGGAGTTATTGAGTTTTAATGTAGGGATGGTCAATTCACATAGATGAACCTTCATTTCTAATGAGCAAAAAGGATTAATTTAGGCAATTGAAAGCTTGTTGGAACCTTTAGAACACAGAACATGTGTGAGGCGTCTATACAATAACTTTAGTGTGAAACATAAAGGATTGGCTTTGAAAAACTATCTATGGCATGCAGCAAGGGCTACTACAATTGGTAAATGGCAGATTGAGATGAATATGATGATTGAGTTGGATGAAGAGGCATATGATTATTGGCTAGCCAATCAATGGAGTTGGGTCCATTTTAAGGAAGGTAGTGATTGTGATATGTTGCTAAACAATTTTTGCAAGGCTTTCAATCACACCATTCTTGCAGCTAGAGAAAAGCCAATACTGAGCATGTTGGAGCATATCAGGATTTATTTAATGAGTGAAATACTGGCAAGATTAGAATGTTGTGAAATATGGAACCACCAAGTGTGACCTAGGATAATGAAAATTCTGGGGAAAAAATGGAAACATAGTGGCAATCATATTGCAACAAATTGTGAAAACATGAAGTTTGAAGTAAAAGATTGCATGGAGGTGTACATACATTGGCCTTATCCTCGAGGACACACTCCTGCAGAAGCTGGCAACTAAGTGGACTACATTGTGTCCATGTAATGTCATCGTTATCTTCAAGGAGAATGCAATCAAATGTAATGGATTATGTGGCTAGCTGTTACAAAAAGGGAGCCTATTTGAAGACATATTCATCTTTAATTTCTCCAAGGTATTGAATTATGGCCCAATGCAGACCAGCATTCATTGACACCTCGTGTCCATACTCAGAAGAAGGATGAAAGACCAAGAAAGCAAGGAGAAAAGAGCTTGAAAAAGTGCAACAAACATAGACAGAAAATGCAAGTAGAGTTGGTCTAAAAATAAGGTGCAAAAAATGTAGGCAGCAGGGTCATAATAGAAGAACATGCAAAGGTGCACGTGCTGAACCACCAGCTGCAACATCTTGACAACATTTGAAGAAGAAGATATGAAGAACCTTTTTGTGAACTACAAGTTACATTAGAATTTTATTTTGACATTTCTCTTCTTGGTTTCAACATTGTCTATGGAACAAACATTTTTTGTATTTTACTATTGGTTTTTGTTTTTTGTTTTTTTAGTTTTGTGATTGTTGTGAGTGGTATAAGCATATGTAAGTGTCTCTCTTTGATGTAATTTGCAGATCTATAAAGCAATTGCATTGTGTTCATTGTGATTTTGAAAATTGATTTGATTGTAATGTGTTGCTCATTTCTGCAGTTCATGTAATAATGGCAACATTATTTTGTTTTGCTTCAATAGTAGTGACCAATCATGCCAAAACATGTAATATTATAGGGACCAAAGAAACCAACTTATTGGGATCAGACATGTCACACAATCTATAAGATATGGACAAAATATGCCAATCATTCTAAAAGATATGGACCAAATGTGCCAAGAACTAACTAACAGCTTCCATTTGGGGATCTTCCACCATACATTGAGCTCAAAATACAACACAAATACAGAAGCTTTTTCCCTACCATCTACATAGTTTACTTTCAAAACTGCATTCGAACATTGTGAGAACCCCACATAAAAACCCAAACACCCACATTTTCCATGTACATTCCTTTTCATTCTTTAGAATCTTAATTGCTTTTTTCGTACTCATTCTTGGACCTAAGCAAGCCAGGGATTATCTGTGTTGATCTAAGGCTCATGGATAGGTCGTACCAACTGAAAAATCCACACCCACCTGTTTCTCCAAGAACAACAAAAAACATAAACAAATATAAGGCAAAACATGAACATTCAGCCATAAACAAAAAATAATAATTTTTGAAATTAATTACATGTCTTCTTGGACATGTATGAAACTTTCTATCGGAGTTAGCATCTGTCCACGACATCTTGAGCTCAATTGGCAAGCCACAATTACAAAATCGGGGATCCATATGTGCAAAGAAAGGAAAATTTCCAAGAACTGAATACATATGTACACACACACACACACACACACACACACACACATATATATATATATATAGAAGAGTGTGATTAAGAAAGTCAGCAACCAACATAGGTAGGATAGAGTCAAAATAGTGGAATGGCAGAAATGTCCTCATGGAATGAAGAATGTGGAATGCACGCGATGAACTAACGATTAATTCTGATGGAATTGGACGGAAATGACCATTGTCGCCAAGAAAGTTTGAAATATGGGTTCCACTGCCAAAAATAAAAAAATAGATCATCAACCTGCAGCAAGTGCAAAAAATAGGGACCATTTGTGCAAAAAAACCCTTTTTTTTTACACATTTACCAATAACTTATAATATAAGCACTTAAAAAATAATTTTAGTACTACCAAACATGCACTATACATCATGTTTGGTTGTGCTTACTTTTATTGCATGTGAGTGTGAGAGGTTTAACACTATTACTATGTTACGTTGAAAGAACATTTGTCACATAGAGATATTTTGTCGGTATTGTAAGTGAATAAGTATTGGGTAATGGAAGAGAAACTTAGTTTTAAGTTGAATAAATATTGAGATACTTTTTAAAGTTCGATAATTAAGTAGAAATCCGATTAAATATTGGTGGCCACTTATTGATTTTATCCTATTTGCTCCCAATAATTATATAGCTAAGTTTTAAAAAGGGTAAATAGCACTAAAAGTCCTGAAACTTTGAACTCCGTGATAATAGAGTCTCAAACATTTGATGTCTAGCAATTATGATCCTAAACCTTTTCAATTTTTGTGACTGGGGTCCTTTTGTGACGAAAAATGTCTTTAAATGGTAAATTTTTTTTTTATTGAAATGACATTCTACCCTTACTTAAATTTAGTGTAAATAATACTGAGACTCTCAAACCTTTAAATTTTGTGACAATGAAATCCTGAAACTTTGATTTCTAGCACCCGAGATTCCAAACTTTTTAAAAGTCTGCGCCCGATGTCCTTGTGTGACAAAAATGTCAATTTGACCGTTAAAATATCAAAATTTGAGTAAAATGATTAGTGTACTCATATTTAATGTTGAATTAAATAAAATAAAAATGAAAATGAAGAAACAAAAGCAAAATAAATAAATAAATAAACATCTTCCTCAATTCCAAACTACTCACTTCAACTCCAACTGAAGCAGTATGTCATGATAATTGGTTTGTATTTCCAAATTGTTGATAAAATTATTAGTTTGAATGGGTTGGAGTTATGATGTTATATATTTTTTCTTTTCTTTTTAATGATCAAATTAATATTTTACGTCACAAAAAGACATTAGGCGTAGACGTTTGAATAGTTTGAAATCCTAGGTGCTAAAAATCAAAGATTAAGGACCTCATTACCACAAATTTTGAAGATTAAAGCTCCCAATAATATTTATCTTAAATTAAATAAGAGTAGAACTATCATTTAAATACAAAATTAATCATTTAACGGTGAACTAACGTTTTCCATTACAAAAGGATCTCAGACGTAGATATTTGAAATGTTTGAGATTCCGAGTATTAGAAATCAAATATTCAAAATCCTATCGTCACAAGATTTAAAAGTTCATGACTTTTAATGCTATTTACCCTTTTAAAAATTGCATTACATGGGATATTGTGTGAAAAAAATTGTAATGAAATTTGTATTATAAGGACCCAACGACAATTTCTCTAACTATAATAAGATTTTTCATGTATTAAAAGAAAAATAAAATATTTTAAAGATTACTGAATTTATGCACAAATTTAAAGAAATGATGTTTTATTCCATAAGAGTATATTTGATATGCATTATGCAATACAATTAAAAAGATTTTAACTTAATTTTTTTATATTAAAATCTCTTATGGTTGGACATAATACAAATTTAGGATTGGAGGTAGATAAAAGCCATAAAACTGGATATAATTAATTAAGTAAAAAATGTAATGTAACTTTTGATAGTTGATAGTGTTGGATATTG
Source organism: Forsythia suspensa (assembly GCA_023638005.1). Classification (NCBI taxonomy): domain Eukaryota; kingdom Viridiplantae; phylum Streptophyta; class Magnoliopsida; order Lamiales; family Oleaceae; genus Forsythia; species Forsythia suspensa. Next base: position 26,198,071 of record CM042674.1, on the reverse strand, counting down.
TACACAATCCTATTGATACTAAGACTTGTAATGCAAACTCAAATAAATATTTTGTAACAAATTATTGTAGTTATAATGCCTCATAATTGAAGAGATTAATGGAAAAAGTCAATTTCATCAACCTTTCTAAATTTGTGGTTAGATACACTTTCCTTTTGAGTGAAGCCGATCTTGGACATGGATGATTAAAGGATACATTTAATAATAGTCATCGAACTAATTTAGAGTTACTACTTGCTCATTCAACTTAAAAATATTACTAATTGCTCACTCAACTTTTGAAATAGTTTATTATTCATCACTCATTGCGAAAACGTTAGGCTGAGCATATGGAAATTACCACATGGTAAATGAAAAACTGATGTGATATAATTATATTATTAAAATCGTTCACGTAACTAAATTGCAATAGCAAACACTAATTTAGCTTGCTATAAGAGAAGTTTCTCCAAGTTAAAGACGTTTTTTCAAAGTTTGACAAACATTTTGTAAAATAATCTAAAACTTGTTTGACTATTACAATTTTGTTACGTTGAAAATTTAACAATTTAATTATACCATGTTAATTTTTCATTTATCGTGTAGTAATTTCAGTTTAACGTTTTCTCGATGAATAATAGATATTAAACTATTTGAGAAGTTGGGTGAAGAATTAAAAATCTTTTCAAATTGGATGAGCAAGTAGTAACTTTTAATTAGTTTGGTAGTCATTTATTAAATCTACTCGATGATTAAACATAACAAGGCTTGATGCTTCGAAAAGAAAAGATAACACGACTTGACACATTATTAATATTAAGCCATACTTGAATTAAAAAAAAAGCACCGTGAAAAGAAAAAAAGAAAACATCCTCAATCACATTATTTCTCTTGACGTTTGTTTATTCTAGCACCATGTAATGAATAGAAAATTCAATACATTTATTTATTTAAATTTACGACAAGTTCACAAAAAATAAAAAAAAAATTCAAGTAAATCGTGCATTTATGGCTGGAAAGTTTAATTATATCAATGAAACAACTAGAAAATGCAAACTTAAATACACCCCAAACATAAATAAAAAAAAAAAAAAAAAAAAAATTATAAATCTCACCACCTCTCATCTCAATTATGCTAAAAAATACCTAATTTTCTCAATGCTTGCTCCATAATCGACAATTAAAAAAACAATATGAGTATATTATAATAACAAAATAAATAAATAAAGTAATAGTGCTAATTAATTAGCACAAATTAAAAGCTCCATTTCAAGATCTTGATTCTCAGATCAACCTTACACTTTGCATCAGAAGTGTCGGCCACTGTTGGATTTTTACTCTTTGGAACAATCCCATGAATCCCATCACAAATTACTTGGATCCCAATATTTTTCATCTTCAATTTTTCCATTTTGATTCCCAAATTAGTGTCCATCAAAATCTTCATCGGAAGTCCTTTTTTCTTCTTCAGATCTGATTTCAATGAAGTTACAGAATCAACGTCAAGAATCTGTGAGGTTAATCCGGTGGTGGTGTGAATTATGAAGATGTTGTTGGGTAAACTTGTGAAATTTGTGAAGGAACCAGTGGACAAATTTACTTGGTTGGAAAAAATTGTGATGGAAATGGGATTGTAAGTGTATATGATTTTTTTGTTGGGGTTTCTGGAGGAGATTGTGAGGTTGAATTTTGTAGTTAAGTGGGTAGTGTCGTCGTCGGCGGTGGTGGTGATGTTAAACTGGGTTATTTTCAGGGAGGTGACGGAGAATGCAGGGTGGTGGGGGTTGTAGAGGACGTAGAAGGCAGCGGCGCAAATGGCAGCGAGGAGGAGGATTGCAATGAGAAGAAGTATGGACCAGAAGCAGGTGAGGCAGCAGCATCGGCGGCAGGTGAAGCGGCGGCGATTGTGGCGGTGGCGGGAAGTGGGGGTGGGGCGGTAGGGGTGCTTGTGTAGGTGGGTTTTGGTTGCGGGAGGGAATTTGAGTGGTGGGTTGGTGGTTGCTACGGCAGAGGTGGTGCTGGGGTTGCCGTTGCCGGTGCCGGTGCCGGTGCCATTTGGCTTGCTTGACCCATTTGGCTTGCTTGATGGGTGAACTCTGTCGGTCATTTTCGAGAAGATCCAAGGTTAGATTTTGAACAAAAAGTATTGTACTAATGTATTATAAATGTGTGTAAACGTTGTTAAGTGTGCGATTGTGTGCGTTTTTTAGTGTGAGAGAGTTTTAGAGAGAGAGAGAGAGTGGAAGAGGAGGTGGTGCAGTCTTTAACAACTACAGATGGTTCCACTCCACCAAAGTGTGTAATCTCTATCTCTCTAGTTTGGTCCGTTGCTTATATTTATATTTGTACGGATAAGCGAGTGATGTGGTTCTCTTTTAAATATATTGATTAAAAATTTAAATTGTTAGAAAAAAGACTTGCACTCTTTATGCGCAATATTTGAATGATTATACAACGTACTCTTCCCCCTTTCTCTTTTTATAAATTTGTATTGTACTTATATTAAAAAGTTTAAAATGTTATTGAATAAACTTTTAGTGCATTGTATATAGTACTGGACGTTGATGATAAGGAAGCGAAATCTTTGCATCCAAATTTTCTTGCTTCTCCACTTTCTTTCCCCGATTTCTTGGTTTTGGATCTTGGTTGATATGAAAAAGACAACTATATTGAACAATTTAATAAATAATTTTAATTTATTTTTATTCTTTAGCTAAATATAAACTTGAATTATATTCCAAACACATTGCTTCCTATTTCAGATGTGTAATTTTTAAAAATGAGTAGAAAAAACATAATTTAAAATTTAAAAATATTGAAAATAGAACAATTTATTTTTTAAAATTATCTTTTAAATGATTATGAGATTCATAGCCTTGATAATGTATCTTGGCATGGGGTTGACACGTGGGAGCATTAAACAACAGTGGGGCCTTTCTTTCGTCCGTTGGGGTAGTAAGAAAAAGTCAAAAAGACGCAATTTTAGTCATTATAGAAAATTGAAATATGAACCAAATAATCAACCGTGTTTGTCGTGTCTAATGGAAGTAATGGGATGGTCACAAGTATTACTATATAATCATAAATACAATAGTTCTTGTTACACATTAAATATATACAAATATTTTTGGTTTAGTGTAAATTATTGTACTTTATTAATTATTTAGTAAATAAACTTAAGATTAGAATAGTTGTGTGTCAATCGAGTTATTCAACATTATGATTACTTGATTGCTATAAAATGTGACAATCTATGAAGGCACTCCCAAGTTTAAGAGTTCCATAATTTACAATCAAAATAGTATCGATCACACCTCAATTTTGATTACCAAGTCACTTGCCACTTATTTTGTAAACTCTTCTGTTTGGGAAATAAATAAATAAATAAATAATCATATTTACTAATATAAGAACTTCAATAGGATCTGACGTTACACTTAAAATCATTTGTTTAAAAAAGTCGCGTATAAGCGGTGTCTTCAGAACTGAAGTTTCGGTACCTTAACGCCTAGCCACGCTTCACGCTTACCCTCGCATCATCCTTGTCTAACCATCGTTTAGGCTTCGATTAAGTCCAAAAAGCTTAATGTTCGATCTCCACGCTTAGTCATACTTTACGCTTTTTAGAACACTGCTTAAAATAATACATAGAGAGAGGGGTGGGGGTGACATTATCATTACACTAATCAATTTAATATAACTTTTAATTTATTTATTTATTTGACAAATGGCATAGCTTAACCTTGGAAAGAAGCAATTCCCAATTTATCAAGAATCATAATGAACAAAGATTTGCGGGTAACTAAAGGTTTCTTGATATGGTAAATAATTAATTATGTCACCAAAAAAAGTGAAAAGTGGGATGCACCGACGACTTATTTTCTGTCTATTGGCTGTTGTAAAGTTATTGGGTTATGAAAAGTAATGAAGTAGTAATTACTAATTAATATAATTATCGACTAATTACTCATTACTCACTTCTAGTTCCCACGTTAACTTAACTGAAAAGTCAATAAATAATAATTAAGCAATTAATTAATTTTTGATATTAAGCAAGTAAAAAATCAACTTAATTCTTCCACTTGGGTTTTGTAGAGCTCCTATAAATAAATACTCCATCCGTTCCCACAAAGATAGACTCGTTTTCTTTATTTATCTGTCCCAAATTATAGGTCACTTACTGTATAGAGAGTGTTTTAAAATTTTTAATTTTTCTAATATACCCTTATTTAATTTACATTGTTATCAATCCAAAACAAATATTTAAATTTATTAGATTCATAAATAACTAATATTAAATGGGGGTCTAATAGGAAAAGTGTGTGAAAAATTTATAATTTCAATTACATTAAATATGTTTTCTTAATCTGTATGAAAAAAAAAATGAATTTATCTTTGTGGGACGAATGGAGTATAACAATTAAACAAATGGAGTAATTGAAAAAAAAAAAGATTGACGAACTAACAAAAGATATTCGAACGAGAGAGATTTGATTTGATTATAAAACCAACTAATAAATTTACAATAAAAGAGTATATACCAACTCTTAAATACACCTATCTGCAAAATTTAATGAAAAACATTGCATACATCTTTGATAATTATTCTTCATTGGCATTGATGATAGTGTGATAGTCTATCATGAATGAATTATAAGAGTAATTCTATTTATTACAACTAGTGATAATTATTGATTTATGTGGTATTAAATAATATATCTAATAAAGTGAATTTCATATTCTCATATTTTATTAACTTATCAAAAATATCATAAAAGTTATCAACAGAAAGCCTAAACTTATTATAATTAAGATAATGCCACTAGAAACTTGAAAAAAAAAAAAAAAATATAAGTTATTACCCGTCACAGTATAAAGTTGGCCCACCACTAACCCAATGGGCAATTATAAAAAAAGAGTAAGAGCATCTCCAATATTACATCTTCTATAAAAATTTAGATGGTAAGAGAGAGAAAAGAAATGAAGAGAGAGAGTATAGAAAAAGGAAAGAAAATGAAAAATATATGAGAAAGATAAATGAAAGAATGGGCAGAACGTGTCTAACAGGATGTCTAAAACTAGACGGCCTTCTACAATAAATGCTACCATATCAGTTTTGTCTCCTCCACCTAATCGCTACATCAGCTGGACATTGTTGTATTGGAGATACTCTAATGCTACTTGCACATCCCCTCTTACATTTTGCTTATGTGGCAGAATAAAATAATGAAAAGAAAATTCAAAATAATATTTTAATCAAATGTTTCACTCTTAAATCCTACTCCCACATAAGCAAGTATAAGTGTAGATGTAAGTAAAATTATACAAGTATCATTACTCATACAAAAAATTAAGTCTTATTTTAATAAATTTTTGCATACAATTTACACAAACACACACACAAAGAGATATATATATATATATACTAGAAATTAAATGAATTGAAAAATACTAAATTTTATGTATTAAATGAAAAGTATCCATTAATTGAAAATTAAATGCTAATTATTTATTAATCATAATTAATGTAAGTTACTTAAAAATAAAATAAAGATCAAAAATCACTCTCTATCCACTCTCTTATCTCTATAAGATTTATCTCTATTCTAAATTACATCCTCTCTCCATATTATACCCATATTATACCCGATCAATTCAATCAAAATTCAAAATTGCATAATCAAAATTTATATGCTAAGAAAAAAACATTGCACAATTCTATCAATATGCAATAACAGAACACTCAACAATTAAAGTTTAAAAAAAAAAAAATAACATGTTATTTAAACAATGGACATTAATAAATTATAGTAATAATTATTTCAAATTTCAGTAATTATATGCACTAACGGCAGTTATAATAATTGTTCGGCATTATATGCATCGCTAACACTACAATAATAAATCGCAATAACCACTACTAAAAATTTGATATTTGAGGACGCATTATTGGGGACGGTTGAAAAATTCGTCCCCAATAATCAATTATTAAGGATTGTTTATAAATATATCGTCCCAAAATCTTTTCATTAGGGACGATTTTCTCAAGCTTCGTCTCAATTATGAATTATTTGAGACAATTTGATCCGTCCTAGATGTTCCTTTAATTAAACACTAAAAAATTTTTGGCAAAAAAATGTATAGGGACGTTCAAAAAATTGTCCCAAATAAGATTATCAGGGACCGATGTTTCCAAAACTTGTCGTCCCCAATGTTTAAGTGAGAAACATTTGACGTGGGAAAAATATTTGGCGCCTAAGTTTTCCTTCAGCATTTAACGTTATCAGTTTCCCACTTAAACGCTTTCATTTCCTTCAACATTTAACATTTTCACAAATCTTGCCCTAACTTCACAAATTGATACATCATAATTTTTCTCCTCTGTCCAAAGCCGGTTGTCACCATCCAGCATCTAGGTTTTGCCGTCTCTGTCTACTAAGCATTGGCAATATTTATCGTCCATGTAAATTATGAATTTCTCTGATTTCAGTGCAGTAGCAGCACACTGAACCAAATGAAATTCAAGTTTAATTCATTATAAGAAAGTCCATTTTAATCAAAATTAATAACCAAATATATGTGTTAACTGGTTTTACTTTATAGAGAGTGTCTATTCCGTATTTTGTTTATGAAAACATGATTTTCTTGTTGACTTGACACACGATCAATTGGTTATACAAGAAATTGGTTTAATTTGATTTGGATAACAAGAATTTCTGAAAACAAGATATGTGTTCCCTGGTTTTTCTCCAATTTCTTCTCTGTTCCTGAATTTCTTTTTTTTTTTTTTTATCTTTTCATTATGTTATTGATATTAAAGTAGTGGTTGGAAGTAGGTAATGCAAAGGAATGAGAATTAGTGTGGACGGCACCAAATGAATAATTTTGTAGAGAAGAGCTTGAAAATCAATTTATCAGAACATGTGCCTCTAATGTGTTGGTAATTTTGTCAAAGAGAAATTTATTAAGTAATTTTGCCTAGACCATTAGTAAATAAACTTTTGGTTGATATGATTATCCTGACTTTTCATTGAATATTTGGAGAATTATTTAACAAATGGTAGAATCAAGAAATTATTTGTGTTTGTGCAAAAAATTGTTATGCAGTGCATCATTGTAAACTTATCTGTTGTCTTGCTTTAAAAAGTATAAAACCTTTCATAAGATCCAGCATTTCACCATACAATCATTTGTTAGTTTTGAAGTATTGAGTCTTAAATGTTGTATTGGTGGATAAGAAACATAACACCAATTCTTTATGATATAAATCTGAATGAAAGTCATGGGATTGAGTCAAACAGTTGATCTCCTGTTTGGATCTTACACCAAAGAGAAAATTCAGAATATGACACCAATTCTTATTTTCTGTGAATGCTTGTTTACTTTCAATGCCTTCTGGGCTGTGTATTTGATAAAGCTGCGAAGTTTTTGCTCCAAACTAACATTTTAAAGGTGAACTCTATTAGCTTGAAGCTTTATTAAAAACCAAACTGCAAGAAATCATATATTGTTAGATGAAATGGTTAAATTCATTAAAGTTGTGTTCTAGTCAATCACTAGATTGCAAATGCCTTTCATCTTTGGTGACATTGTTACAAATTTCATTTTACCACAAATAAATGGATGATAGATTTAAGAAATGCAGCTAGAAATGGTCATATTCTATCTTATTTTATATTTGAGCTGTAAGTTTTGAAGTATGTCAGTCTTGAGTATGTTTCATTTTTTTGGGTGCATATATGGACACAATGTTCTGCACTAAAACGCTTACACAAATGCATGCCAATCCGTCTACTGCTGAGGCAACCATATTATCACTAAACCAGTCTCCTCAACCATACCAGGCATGTCAATTCATTCTAGGTAATGCTTTATGAAATTATGCATGTAATATTTACTATTACCGTGATCGATAGAGGAACATTTCGATAAGTGTAACAGGAGATGGCAATGTGAAGTAATAGACAACATTATAATTACTATTAGCTTCTAGATTCTGCAGTAGTTGATTATTCTGTGTTCTGTTTGCTAGTTTAATTGTTAAATCAAATAGTTTATTTATTTTTAAGTTTCTTTTCTATGATACCGTGGGATTCAAACACATATGTGCTTGAAGAAAAGATTCAAGGTTCAATATACTCTCTTTTTGCAACGATACATATGAGAAATCAATTTGAAGCATGGGCTTTTGATTTGGCATACTTTTTCAGAGGAGCTGATTTGATCCGTTTATCCCTGGTTTTAGTTATATTGATATTCTGAGTATGCATCACTTTGATTTAAGTCTGGTCTTACAAGACTCCAAGTTGAAGGAAGTGAATATGGAACAAAACACATGTATCATTCATTGAATATGGAACAAAACAATAGTTCAAGGAATTGAATTGCATGTGGAACAAAACACAAGTTCTGGAAAAAGGCATAAATTTGGCCCATGTTTGCTAATTACTTCCAAGTTATTTTTACTTATAAGTTAATAAATTTTATCATTCATTGCAAAGTTATGATGCAACCACACACTTTGAGTCCACTATAACAGATGTGTAAGCCATATACAGCAAGATAACTAGAAAGATAAATTTCCAGCATTTTTCCCAGTTGTTTGCATATTTTCTTCCTGACTTATTGGAGATGACCTAATGGAAGGTTCAAATTCAATAGGAATCATCATGTGGTTTTGAAAAACTGGCTTGTTTCTTGGAAGGCTAGTTTTTTTTTTTTTGGATTATTGCTTGTTTGAACTCGAGATTTTGGAGAGGTTTTGTTAGACACTAAGCCCTGAAAGTGATGCGAAATAAGACGAATTTTTCGACCACCAGAAACTGCATTATAGATCTTCTCACACACACTTTCAAAGTTTTGAGCCATTGCTAGTTGACTGATTTTCAATGTTCTTGTATTCATTTCATTATTTCAATTTGAAAGTTTGGAAATGGGGTCTAGACATGAACATCACATGTTATGTTGGATAAATAATATGTCCATTTGAAATGACATGGAATATATATAAAATGCTTGAGGAATAGAAAAACGTTAGGAATATAAAGACATGCTTGTTAGTGTCCCATTTATGTTGTTATCCAATTGGAATTGAAGTTGATGATAAGTTATGTTATGAAAATTAAGTTTTACTCTTAAGTACTTGTGAAACATGAAATTGATTGCCATTTGGATAACATTTACGCTAATAAGTACTATTGTATTTGTACATAACTAACAAGATTGCTATGCAGATAGAAGAATTTGGATGGTATGTGCAGGATCTTATATATATTTTTTGTGTACAAATGATGTGTAAAACTTTAAATCTCTACATAGAATGCAGGCTAATGTTATTTTGACTTGAGAATCGAACGTGCATGATCTTATTTTAGATTTCTAAAAGGATATGGATATGTTAGTTGTAGTTTTGGAGTTATAAATGTTTCAATTTTTATTCAAATTTGGTTATTCGTTCCTATCTTCATGTATTGATAAATTGTGTAACTAGAAACTACAGGTGCTCATGTACTATATAATCAAAACATTAAAAAAAATTTACTAACATTAGGGATGGTTTTCATCCGTCCCTAATAAGAACCAAGAATAGGGGACGATATCAATACTTATCGTCCCTACCACGTTAGAGTAGGGACGGTTGGCATCCGTCCCTAATAAGGACGAAGATTAGGGACGGTAAGTATCGTCCCTAATACATATATTTTTGCCACGTTTGAGGAGTTGTCGCTAAGATCGTCTCTAATAGTATCCGCCACACGCCTAACATTGACGGTTGCCGTTATAGTTCTCAATATATATTGGGGACGGGCTATCTAATACCATTGGTCAAATTTTTAGTAGTGAACAATCATCACCACAATTGCTACTACAATAATACAGATAGTAATAGAGACAAATAACTAGATAAGTACTCATTATGAGATAATCATATTTGATTTGTAACACAATCCAGACACAATCATGTGACATAAATTGTTCAACAATTAGAACCACGAGTTTTTTATACTGCAAACAGTTTGTAAATACATCAAATTCAAATATTTGATAAAATGTTGTAAAGTATCACACACCAGCAACATTAACATTTAGTGGTAGTAACAAATACACCTTTTTTCCATTGCTAATATATTGATAAGAAAAAAAATTAATTAATTAAATAAAAAGTTATGTAAATATTAGATATTTTGCCATAACGTTTGGTGTGGAGTAGGAGTGGCAAAAAAGCTTGTGGGATTATAGGCTCGTCGGCTTGGCCCATGAAAGCTCGGCCCATATTGGGCTCGGGCTCGCTTAGGGATGAGCACGAGCTAGGGCCGAGCCCAAAAAAAAAGGGCCGAACCCGTTCAACTCAACCAAAGCCCAATGAGTCGGGCTCGTTATGGACTCGTGCCCACGAGCTAAAATGCACGAGCCGCTCGACTCGTGGCTCGTTCTAATGGTCACAAAAATGTGACCGTTGGCTAGCTTTTAAATATATTTTTTTCACATTTCAATCTCTCAATCTATTATATACTCAATTCATTAATAATTCTCAAATTTCATTCTCTCAATATTAGTTTTATAATTAGTATATAATATCTCATTATCTAGATATTACTCTATAATTTTAAATTTTAATGTTCTACTTTTTCTACTAATTCTCTATATTTCTATTTTCTACTACATCTTTATTTTCTACTATTCTCTTTATTATTTTATTCCAAATGACCTACAATCGAAGTGATAAAGATTTCAGTAGGTTTTAATGACATTCTAATTCTAAACAATATTATTGATCAGTTTGGAGGTAACATTGATCCAATTGATTTAGATAACGTTCAAAAAGATGTCGATACATAAACAACCATTGGTTTTAGTACTAAACGAATAACCACCAAACAAAAGACTAAGTACTAACAGCATTTTGAGTTGGTGCCGACTGGTAAACTAGAGGACGGAATTACACTAAACACTTTACAAAGTACAATGTAAATACTATAAAGAGAAGTTAGCATGGCAAAATGGGATAGGCATGACCCATTTAAATAAACACTTCTAAAAGTGTCAATTCAAACATGGAGATTTAGAAACAAATCAGGCACAAATTCAATTTAGATCTCCGGGAGTCGGGTCCAGTAGTCCCAATCTCAACAATATATTAGATATATTCACAAGATATCATGCACTGCGAAGGACTGTCGAAATTGGTAGCAAATGTCGAGTTTTCATTGAGCTTGTTGGAAAATCCTCATTTCACAAACTTCATCCAAAAATATCTCAAACCAAAGTACGTTAATATTTCTAGAAATACTTTTCGTAAAGACACTATTGTTTTGTATAATAAAAAGAAAGAAGTTATTGTAAATGATATTAATAATTATAACGGTATTTTATCTTTTACGTCAGAATTATGGATAGGTAATAACAAAAAAGGATACATGGCTGCACACTATATTGATAGTAATTAGATAATGCATAAAAAAATAATAGCGTTTAGACAATTAGACTATCCTCATAATGGAGCTATATTTTGCATGTTTTATTGGGTGTGTTGCATGAATTTAAATGTGATTCTAATGTTCGTATTTTTATATTTGATAATGCAGGCTCCAATAATATAGTAATTGATAAATTAATTTAATACCGTAGTCCAGAATTTGATGGTATTTTATTTCATATTTGTTGTGTATGTCATGTATTTAATTTAATTGTGCAAGATAAATTAAAATTTATATAAGACCAATTAGAAAAAATTAGATATGCTATTAATTATATTACGGTCTCACCAACAAGAAAATAATTTTTTGCTGCTTTATGTGTTGAAAATGGGCTGCAATCAAAATATTTTTGTATTGATGTTGGCTATAGATGGAATTCAACATATCTCATGCTTAAATCATGTGAAAGTTACGCATATTGCATTGCTATATATTATAATGGCTGACACTCATACGACTCAGAATATGATTTGGAAGCATATGACTGAGAAATATGTGCTCATGTTAGAAAATTTTTAAAAAAAATTTACGACGCAACAAACACATGTTCTGGTGTATATTATCCAACTACTCTACTTGTTTTAAATCATTTCTATTATATTGCTGACAACATGACTAGGTATAAGAATTTTGCTATTTTTTCTAATCTTATACATGTTATGGAAGCTAAATTTAGAATTGAGAACAATTGCCTATGTTATTTCCATTAGCATATATTATAGATCATAGACTTAACTTAGAATGTATGAAAGTAATAATAATGACAATTTTACAAAAATTAACTTATGTAAATCCAGTAACGTGTGGTAATTTAGAATAAACTTTATGCTAAATGTATGAAGTTTATGCTGAAAAAGTCGATACGAATGTTGTACGACCCCCTGTTTCAACATATACTTCGTTATCAACTGATGATACTGACTTAAGGAGTTACGTGAGTTCACATATGAGTGGTCAATGTCAACACTCAGTTGGTTATTCTTCTGCTTCTTCCATTCTCCGTTCTAGTGATACACCTGAAAATTAATTAGGTATTTTCATGCACAACATGCTTAGTATTTTAGATGACGATGAGAATTTTTTTATATACATATACTACGATGGTAGAGATAACATCAACGTCAATACCTAATTTTTCAGAAATTGCACGTGATTTATTAACGCATCCGGTCTCAATTGTAACATTGGAGTTTGCTTTTAGTACAGGTGACAAGGTTCTATCTGATTTCAAGTCAAGACTCAAAGTCGACATTTTAGAAAGCTTACTATGTTTAAAGGATTAGGATGACGTCGAACTTCGAATCCAAGACAAAGTGGACAAAATGTTGTCCGAATAACTTGAAGATTTGAATATGGATTATTTGGATTTGTAGTAAGTATTATTTGTATTAGTATTTGATATTTTAACTCCACCTACTTTCAAAGTAGTCGGTCCCAAACCCAAAATGAGAAGGGTTTTCAACTTTGAATTTTTAATATAAAACATTTCCGATATTTTCTTTCTTTTTCCTTTTAAAATTTTTTAAAAAAAAACATAAAGGTCGAAACGAGCTCGTGTGTAGCTCAGCTCAGCTCGTTCGACCCACAAGCTCGTGGGCCCAACCAAGCACATATTTTGGGGACGAGCCGAGCTAGTCTTTAATGGGCCGAACCTGCTCGACTCGATCTATTGCCACCCCTAGTGTGGAGACTTTCGTTATTAGATGTATCAAAATAATTGATTTAAAAAGTAAACAAAAATTAAGAAAATAACAGTTTGCCTAGTTTTCATAGAAGCGGAAAGACGAGCACTTACTTCTTTAAATCCATAATGACGTTTATCCGTTGCTATATTTTGACCAGAAAAACTCATTTATTCTAATATATTGTTTCTCATTGTAACATATAAGAAATTGATAATAGAGGTGATAGAGTAATGAGATAATTGATGAGACAGAGTTTGAAATTAAGCAATGTGAAATATAGTATAATTTTAATTAAGCGCTTAATTGTAGGATTTTTTGTTAATAATATTTTAAGTTCATAAATCATAATTAACTTAAGGAAAATTGGCACAAATGGTACATAATATTTGCTCTAAGTATAGAAATGACCCCTAACGTTTATTTTTTGCACAAAAGTTCTAACTTATGTGTTTTGGTGTACAATTAATCCTTATTTAATGAAAAAGATTAATATACCATTGATTTTAATTATAAAAAATAACAATTGGATTCTTAACATTTATAAAATATGCAAATAGGTCTAGTACATTTATTAAATAATATTTAATTATTATACTAAATATATCATCATAGTTGTGTCATGAAAAAATATCATAAGAGAAAAATGTAAAATTATTGTGTTTTAAGTATATTGTAATTGCTATGTGATGCAAAAAACTTGAACAAAAAGTTAAATAAATAATAAAATAGCGTATATAATTTTATGACATCGAACCGATCTTATTGTATTTTTTTAACATAAAAATATTAATAAAAATTAATTTACACATTATTTTTGAACGATAATAACATGATAAATTAAAATATGAATAATATAATTATAGCTCTAATATTTTTAGTTAATAAAAGAATAGTTTAATTAAATAAAAGTATTTGAGCATCAAGTTTGTGACAATTTATTTTTTTTTTATGTTGTAATGATAAAATAAAAGTATAAATTTTAAATAATATAATTACTTAATAATAATAAAATAATTTTATTTAAGATATTTATTAATAATTATGAGCTTAAATTTTAGTTATTTTATAATAGTTCAAAAATATACAAAATAATTTATTATATTATTAATTTGGTCAATAAAGTATTAATTTAAAAAAAACAAACTCATTAGTTTGTTTAAATTTTTTATAAAATAAAATAAAATTATAGGACTCATTTGTACTTTTTGCAAAGGTTAAAAATCTAATTACAATTTTTTTTCAATTAAAACTATGAGCATATTTGTCTTTCTCACCAAATAAAGATTATTTACGCACCAAAACACATAGTTTATGTACAATTTTCACACTAAGGACAAATGTCAGAGACTATTTGCGCCAATTTCCCTTAATTTAATAACAATTATGTATAATAATTAATGGATTTATATATAAATAAATAAAAGTAATTATTTTAGTCCAATAAAAAAGTGTGATGTATTGTAAAATTTATTAAAACACACAATCTATGTGACTCAAATGGTCTCCCACCTTTATTCTCAGTGTGAAATGGTTTCTAACATTTATTTTTTGATACTAACGTTCCTAATCTATATGTTTTAGTGCGTAATTGGTCCTTTATTTAATGAAAAAGACCAACATATTCTTAACTTTAATTAGAAAAAATTATAGTTGGGTTCACAACCTTTGTTAAATGTGCAAATGCGTCCGTTACTTTTATTTAATAATATTTATTTAGTCGTGTCAATTAAAATTTTCATAAGAGAAAATTTGTTAAATTACTATGTTTTAAGTATATGTAACTGCTATGTAATATGAAAAAATTTAAATAAAAATTAAGATAAATAAATAACAAAATGATATATATAATTTTATGACATTAATCAATCTTATTATTTTTTTATTTAACATAAAAATACTAATAAAAAATTAATTTATGAATTATATGTTATTTATTTTTTTAATTATAATAAAACGATAAATTAAAATATGAAGAATACAATTGAAGCTCTAATATTTGTATCTAATAAATGAATAGTTCAATTAAATTAAAATATTTGAGAATCAAGTTTGTGATAATTTTTTTTATAACCATAAAATCATATTTTAAATTTTAAATAATTAAGCTAATTTTTATATTTAACATGTATGTTAATAATTATGAGCTTAAATTTTAGTTATTTTCATAATAGTTCGTACAAATATACAAAATAATTTACGTATATTATTATTATATTATCAATTTGGTCAATAAAATCTTAATTTAAAAAAAAACTTTTTAGTTTCTTTTAATTTTTTATAAAAAATAAAGGTACCGGACCTATTTACATATTTTACAAAATAATTATTATAAACTATTTTCGCACCGAGGAAATATTATGTGAGGGACCAATTGTTCCAAATTTCCATATGTGCTAACTTTTAAGAACTTTTTTTTTTTTTTTTTTTTTTTACAAATGGCATAGCTTAACCTTGAAAAGAAGCAATTCTCAATTTATCAAGAATCATAATTAACAAACACTTGCGGGTAACTAAAGGTTTCTTGATATGGTAAATAATTACTTATGTCACAAAAAAAAAAATGAAAAGTGGGATGCACCGATGACTTATTTTCTGTCTTGCTGTTGTAAAGTTATTGGTTTATGAAAAGTAATGAAGTAGTAATTAATAATTAGTAGTATAAGTATCCATTAATTACTCATTTCTCACTTCTAGTTCCCACGTTAACTCAATTGAAAAGTCAATAATCAATAATTAATAATGTTTATATTGGTTAATCACTTTTGTGTACTATAAAATAAGATAAGAATAGAATAATAAATACGTAATTAATTAATGACTTTGTCAGTTAATTATCAATAGCTTAAATGTAAACACGTGTAGGGATTAATTAATCATCAAATGTCAAATTAACATCCTACTATACCAACTGTAGTAGTTGTCCACCTGTCCAATAGATTGCTCTTGTTATAGTAAGATGCTATCTTACTGTAACATATTATTATTTTGATTTCTTTCTAACGGCTTTATAATTATAAATCACGATCGAATCAATCATCAATGCCAATGAAATTTTATTATTGAAGATGTATTGTTCTAAAAATTTTATCTAAACTTCATGAAAATTGTCATTCACGCATAGTCGCGTCTCGCTTTTGCATTGCTTTTGTCTCATTCTCGTCTAAATCTTATCTAGACTCGAAAAACTTAAAACTCGACTTTCACGATAATAATAATGCTTTACGCTTTTTAAAATTCTGATTGTATATTATTATTCTTATTATTTTAATAAAATATCAAATACATTCAAACTAAATACCACACATCAATATTAGAAAAATAAAAATAAAAACTTTTTGAATCCTAACCAAACACATATAATATGACATCTTTAAATATCTATGAAGAAAAAGTTTAGAAACTTGTTTTGTTGCTACAAAATGTTTTTGAAAAATATGGACTAATTATTTGATGAGATTTCTAGTGCAAATTTTTTTGGAAAACTCATTTAATTGTAACCAAATATATTTGTTAGTATATAAACATTGAAGAGTAAAAAAAGATTCTATCGCAAATACATAATTCATAAATCATTATATGGGATGTTTATGCATCGATATAGATGGATAAATTTTAAAAAGTTTAATTATACTAATAGTCCTCATTCTTTCAGGTTTGTAATAATTTCATCTCCATTCAATTTTTTTAGCACATATCATCATCATTCTTCCATTTATTCTCACATACTATCTCCACTCACGAATTCGTCTAAATGTGCCGTTAAATGAGTTTGCACTTCATTTTTTTTTTTTAAAGCGTGGACATTTTAGGCAAACTACCAAAATATTTCTTTCTTCCCATAAATATTTCTTTTTTATCTTGTCCTTAGCTGCAGTGTGAAGAAAAACATGATTCCGATGCTTGATTATCTAGGCAAACTGGGTGTAAGAAAATATACTTTTACAGAATTTTTGCGTCGGTACCCACAAGTCCTCCATGCTAGTGTTGTAGTAGACCTTGCACCAGTTGTAAAGTATCTTCAAGGCATTGATAAAAAGCCTGATGATGTTCCTAGATTTTTGGAAAAGTACCCAGAAGTTTTGGGATTTAAGCTTGAGGGCACCATGAGTACTTTTGTGGCTTATTTGTTTGGAATTGGGGTAGCAAGGCGATAAATTGGTGGGGTGTTAACTAAATACCCAGAAATAATGGGTATGAGAGTAGATCTTGGGTATGAATAGGTCTCGAGTGATCAAACTTTTTGTGGAATATCTTGAAAGCTTGGAGATACCAAGATTAGCTGTTGTTAGATTAATTGAGAAGCGGCCTCACATTCTTGGATTTGGTCTTGAAGAACAGGTGAAACCTAATCTCAAATCCCTTTTAGACTATCATGTTAGGTAAACATCACTTACTTCTTTGTTGTCGCTCGGTATCCTGAAATCATAGGAATTGGTCTGGAGACAAAGCTTCTCAACCAACAGGGGTTCCTCAATTCCATTATTGGATTGGTTCCAGATGAATTTGGGAGAGTCGTAGAGAAAATGCCGCAGAAAGAAAAATGGGAAGAAAGAAATATTTTGGTGGTCTGCCTAAAATGTCCTAATTTTAAAAATATAAAAAATGAAGTGCGAACCCATTTAACGACAAATTTAGATGGATTCCGTGGTGGGGACGATTGTGAAAATAAATAGGAGAATGGGATGATATCTGCTAAAAAAATTGAATGAGAGATAAAATCGTTATAAACCTGAAGAATGAGGACCATTAGTGTAATTAACTCTATTTTAAAATGAAAATTTTATTTTGAACAAAAAATAAATAAATTTTAAATATATAATTTATACTAAAAGAATTTTGTCATGAAGTTTAATTATATTTTTCATTTTAATAGATTTTATAAGATGTGAAATAAATATTATTTATAAGAAAAAAAATTAATGTTTAATTAAATAAACATACAATTATAAATTAAAAGCACTTATGTAGTTATTATGCTAAATGGTTATTATGTTGGTTTTGATCTCTTACCGACTTATAATATCTACGCTGAAGTGGCGTCACATGATTGGTAAAAATAATGAGTGTTGTTGACGTACGAACTGCACGATCCACGTGTCAGCGGATCTCCGGTCACTCCTCTGCCAACTCGTATGTTACCTCGCACACTAGGGGCGACCGTTAGGCACCAAGATCTCCGGAGAAAAAGGGTCCGCGATCATTGACACTCCGACGAAAGGGTGTGGAGAGACAACCAGCGAAGATTTGAGCGGAGTTTAGGGTGGGATTCTTAAGCATAAAAAGTGCGTACCTTGGAACAACCGGAGACGTTGTATTTATAAGCGCAAGAATTCTAATTGATTTGGAAGACAAATCAATTCGGTTTTCAATCGGATCCTCCTTCCTTATGTGATAAAGATACCCGAGATTGCCTTCCTTCCTTGAGTTTATCACGTTGCATAATTTTAGGAGATCATGATTGTGTTTCCTTGTGGAGAGATTCGTCGTCCAATCCAACGCAATCTTTCTTTAATTACTTCTCTGGTTGCCCGGCATATCGAGTTGCTCATTGATTCTGAATGATGCGTGGCCCGGACGAGGCTCTATGGTTCGCATGAGGGCGCCGGGCCCTCCACATGACTCATGATTTACGGTGCCGAAGGCCAGCGTGTGAAGGGCCCTGGCAGGGGCCCGAGATAGGGTTCTTGACAGACAGTGAACTAGGCCCTTCACCGGGCTTGGATGGGGCTGTCTTGACGTAGCGACCATGTCGTGTCGTGTGGTAACAATAGTCCCCAAGTCCAAGCTATTATTTATAATGGGCGTGGGACTTTGAGGATATCCACAAGTTGATGTGCCTCCATGAACGGAATGCTTGATGCGCCTCATGAAATATATTCTCCGTGGTGGTTCGGTGGGAAGTACTTGACCTACGCCCAATATATAGTCCCCAAGTCCGAGCCGGAACATTCATGACGGGTGAGGGCTTCAAGGGGTCGGGCGGTGGAGAGCATCATGGAGTTTCATCCGGAGTGGGGCCTTTCTTCCCTTCGGCAAGACTCCTCTGAGGCTCTGGTTCACGACGCCTGGCCTAGTACCGCAGGTGATCAGACACCCCTTCCAACTGAGGGAGGCCCGCAGTGTCTGCCGACCATGAAGAGGCGGCGGGGTATTTATATTTTGGAATTGACCTTTTGCCTATCCGCGTTTTGATTACGTGTGCGCGCTGGGGGAAGACGCTCTAAATTTGAGAATCATTCTCCTAGCATTGATGACGCAGACACCGGTGGAACCCGGAAGGTTAGCTTCTTCAATGCCTTGGGGAGGTAGAACGTCCGTCGCCCTTCCAGATTCCCCTGTTATGATGTATTTATCGCATTACACCTCTTTCCAATGTAGTCTTTTATAAATAGGATGCAAGTCTAACAAGATTAGGTCCATCATAAGATCATTGCATTTAACTGCCATTATCGTGCGATCGAGGCGAGATAGAAAACGTGTGTGATGGTGGCGGTGGTGGAGGGGTGGCATCCGGGATGTCCGCTCGTCTGAGAATCAACATTTAGAGGACCAAAAATTTGGCCAATCAACCTTGAGGGGACCAAAAGTGCGGGGTGGGATTTAAGCTTAGCGACGCCTTTAGCCCGACTCTCCCCTGAACGGTTGGTGGGACAGGGGGTCTCCAGCTACTGGAAAAGGCATCAACAACCTTTTTTGAGCAGCGTGGTCTAATTAGCCACCAAATTAACTCAGGTTGGCTTGGGAGACTCCCTATCATGGTGAAGTCGGGTTCCCCTAACTCGAGCGATGCCAATAAACCGGGGGATAGGTGTAATAGATCTAGTTACCCCATTCATGTGCTGAAGCCCAAAGAGGCGTGGGGTTTTAGAATATATTGCAGTTATATATGCTTCAGTATTGTATTTCGTATTTAATAAAAAGGTGCTGAATTACTTCCATATTTGCGTGTGTGTACCCATATATTTACATACTTGTTTCGGGCCTCGTCATGATCAACACTCCTTTGCTATGTAGAAACTTCGACGAGGTTGGGGAACGTCGAACAAATTTGACCTCACCGTAGGCGGTATTGTTATCATGATTTAGCGTTACAGTACTCACGCCCCCACGCGCTTAGATATATTCTCCTAGGGTTTACCAAACGTGTTTTTAATTCCACGCCACGTGTCGGCCCAACCGATCACTGGTACCCGTTGGGCTTATAAATATGATATGGCATCCTTAACTCACCATTTCCCACCATTTTGCGGTCATACCGGACCTTTGATTCTTTAGCCATGTCGAGCTTCCATTTTCAAAGTCCCTAAATTCAAGATTAGGCGCGGGGAATAGTAGAGGATGTCTCTCCTCCCCATTTGGCGTCATCCGCAGATGTCTTCGGTTTTAGGCCCAGTGTTGCGAGGTCCGGAGATCGGGGATGGGTTACCCGTCTGCTTCCCTGCGCCGGATGTGAGAGCGGACGTTCCGTTTCCGATTTAATCCTGCTGCACGTGGGTCTTCTTCCCGGAACGTTAGGTCGTCAACGGAAAGAAACCAAAGGTCGAGAGTGGAGAACAGGCGTCCGGGCCTGTTTCTCCCTACAGCGCGAGTACATTAACATTGGGCCTCGCCAAGACGAGCCGATCCGTCGGTCGTGAGAGAAGCTACCTTCGGCCGGTTGCCCTTGCGGCTACTTCATCCATAAATATTGGACATCCCCATTTGGGAAGGCGGTAGATCTTTGCGGAGGTGGCGGAGTTGATGAAGTCGGCGAAATGTACACCTCTCGCAATCGTGTTTTGAATTGCGAGTTGTATAAGATGTTGGAGATGAGGGTTGCGAAATACGATGCCCTTGGAGAAGATGAAAATCTTTGAGCGATGAGGGCCGACATCAAACGCCGGGCGCGACTCGCGTTTTTCGGAAGCCAGCAGAGTCGCCGCGACGTCTGACGTTCTGAAGGCCCGACGATCCGTATAGCGCGTATCGTTGTCCGTAAGAAGGCCGAGTCTCGGTTGAAGTCTTACCGAATATGATACGTGCCAAAGATAGAGAACCGACCGAGGTTTCGAGCGAGCTAGCGGAGCTAAAGGCCTCCTAGCAAAATTGGGGGTCCCCGGTTATCTGCAAAGCGTGGGATTGCGTGTATAGGTCACACTTCTCTAGCCATCTTTGTTGCATGGATATTTTATGTAATCGAGTAATGAGATTTTAGTGAAAGTTTTACGTTTGTTCCAAATGTTTGCGTGCTTGATACCTTACCAAGCGAGCTTAGTAAAGTTGGTCGCGGACCATGCTCCATCGCGACCCAATGAACCACAATTGCTTGCGCACGCGTTGCATGTTTATCTAGTGACTTGAAAGATTTGGCCGCTATCACACTCCCTTGCTGCGGAGCTTCTTGTACTTACTTGCTTTACGCGTAAAATGTTTACCAATGAGTTAATAGAGTTGGCCATGGACCACACTCTCTCATTGCCGTGTTCTTTGTACTTGTTTTCTTATCGTAAAATATTTACCCAATGAGTTAGTAGAGTTGGCCATGAACCACACTCCTCATTGCCGAGTCGATTGCACTTGCTTACTTATGCGTAGAATATTTATCCAAATGAGTTGGTAGAGTTGGCATGAACCACACCCCTCGCTCTTGGGGTTAATTGTACTTGCTTTCTTCGCGTAAAATATTTATCCAAATGAGTTGGTAGAGTTGGCCGCGAACCACACTCCTCGCTCTTAGGGTTAATTGTACTTTGCTTTCTTCGCGTAAAATATTTACCCAATGAGTTAATAGAGTTGGCCGCGAACCACACCCCTCGGCTGCGAGTCGATTGCACTTACTTACTTACGCGTAAAATATTTATCCAAATGAGTTGGTAGAGTTGGCCGCGAACCACACTCCCTCGCCGGGTTAAGTTAATTGTACTTGCTTTCTTACGCGTAAAATGTTTATCCAATGAGTTAATAGAGTTGGCATGGACCACACTCTCTCGCTGCCGAGTTCTTTGTACTTGCTTTGTTACGGCGTAAAATATTTATCCGGTGAGTTGGTAGAGTTGGTCATGAACCACACTCCCTCGCGCCGGGTCGATTGCACTTGCTTACTTACGCGTAAAATATTTATCCAATGAGTTAATAGAGTTGGTCATGAACCACACCCTCATTGCCGATTTGATTGTTACTCTTCGCATGTGGAGCACTTTGGATTCATAAAGGACAAATATTATAAAAAGCGGTGCCGCGTTTCTTGGCGTCCCGCCAAAGAATTGTAAAAGACCAAAACAATGCTAAAAAGCGGTATTCGGTGATTTGGCCTCGGATGGGCGATGTTCCAAGGGTGTCTTGCCTCTCGTCCCTCGGGATCTTCTAGTCTATAAGTTCCGGGCGATTTCTTGATGCCCTTGTAAGGTCCTTCCCGGATGGGCCCTAGAGTTCCGATCCTGCTTCCTTATTAGCTTGGAATATCTTTTCAAGACAAAATCATTGACACTAAAACTTACGCTTGACCTTGGAGTTATAATATCGGACCATCTTCCGTTGGTAAACCGCGAGGCGGTTGCGACTCCGTGTGTCTCTCATCTAGCGGTCGAGGCCCGCTCTTTGTAAATCCTCGTTGGCACTTTCGTTGAAGTGCAGGTGTCAGGGCGAGGTATTCCTATCTCGACGGGGATCATTGCCTCTGCCCCATATGCCATGGAGAATCGGGGTTTCGCTTTGTGGCCATGCATGGAGGTGGTTCGGTGAGACCACGGGGTCTCGAGTAGTTCTTGGCCCATCCCCTTTGCAGACTCTAGTTTTCGGTTAAGGGTGTGCTTAATGATTTTATTCACGGCTTCCACCGGCCGTTGGATTGTGGGTAATAAGGGGTGGAGAAATGCCGTTGGATGCCAAGATTCTCACGATTCGCGTTAAACTTCATCCCAAAGAAATTGCGTGCCGTTGTCGGAGACGATAGAATGGGGAATGCCAAGGCGGCGAGACAATATTTTTCATACAAATTTCCGGGCATTCTCCTCTGTGATTTTGGCGGAGGCTCGGCTTCACACCACTTGGTGAAGTAATCTACCGCTACAATCGCGAACTTGACCCTATCCCTCCCTGTCGGGAGGGGACCGATGAAGTCGATCCCTCATTTGGCGAAGGGCCAGGGACTAGTGACTGGAGTAAGGTTCTGAGCGGGGAGCTTCGAAACTGCCGCGAACTTCTGACATCTGTCCCATCTCTTCACGAAATTGTGGGAATCTTTCTTCATGGTCGGCCTATAGTACCCTTGCTTCAAGGCTTTCTGTGCCAAGGCCATCCCTCCCGAGTGATTGCCGCAGATCCCTTCGTGTATTTCTTTCATCACATACATTGCTTCCTCTTGCGTTAGGCAGCGTAAGAGGGGGTGGCTGAATCTCCTTTTATATAGAATTCCATCCTGTATACTGAATTTTATGGCCCTTCCTGCGAGCTTCACATGCCTCAATTTGTCTTTGGATGACACCTGACTAATTAGATATTCGGTAATCTCCTTCATCCATTTCGGGAATCGAGATGGTTAGGACAGAGAGTGTGGTAGCCTCCACAGTTGAAGGTCGGTTAAGCTTCTCAACCGGGATGGCCTTCATTAGGTCGGAGTCCTTACTACTTGCCGACTTTGAGAGGCGTCGGCATAGCCATTTTCCGTTCGTGGGATCCGGAGAAGTTCGTATTCTTGATGGGACAATTGGTCCTTAGCTTTAGTTAAGTAGGACACCATGGATTGTTCACGCGTGCCGAAGGTCCCATTAACCTCGACTTAGAATCGCTATGAATTTGGAGCTTCCTTGCCTTCATCACCGTGCTAGTCTCAAGCACCTTAGTAGGGCCTCGTGTTCTGCTGCGTTGTTGGAGTATTTAAATTCCGGCGGCAAGCGTAGTTGAGATTATGGCCATCTGGGCGATTAGCGGGATCCGGCTCCGGCCCGGCCTTCCCGAGGATCCATCGATATATAACTTCCATGTCGGTACCTCCAGGGTCGGGCTTCAAGCGGACCATCGGGGATATGAGCGAATTCAGCCATAAAATCAGCTAAAGCTTGTCCTTTTATCGAAGGCCGTGGCTTGTAACTGATGTCGAATTGACTAAGTTCTCACCAACCATTTCATCAATCGTCACGAAGTATCCGGTTTCTGGAGTATTTGCCGTAGGGAAGGTTCGTCGAGACATCTATCTTTGTGATCGAAGTATGGTCGAGCTTCCCGGAGGCGACGATCAATGACGAGCGAGTTTTTCCATGTCTCGATATCTCGTTTCCAGCGTCCTGCGGGCTTTGATTACGTAGTAGGCGGTGTGTCTTTGGACCCTCATCACGGATTAGCAGCCGAGCTAACTCGCCTTTTCCGAGACGGCGGCGAGGTAAACGAGCAATGTTTCCTATTCTTGGGTTTGGATAACGGTGGAGATTTTCCGAGGAGGACCTTGAGGTCTTGGAAGGCCTTTTCGCCTCCTCGGTCCACTCGAACCGCTTCCTCCCTTTTATGGTTTGAAAGAAGGGTTGGCAACGATCGGTCGCCTTGGATATAAACCGATTCGAGCTGCTAACCTCCTTGTCGGACTTTGGACTTCCTTGGGGAGGATGGTGACCGCATCTCAATGGCGCGCTCGATCTTTTCTGGATTGGCCTCTATCCCCACCCGATTGACCATGTAGCCGAGGAACTTTTCGGATGCGACCCCAAACGCGCACTTCAAGGGTTAAGCTTCATGCGATATTTGTGAAGGGTTTCAACATTCCCTCAAGTGATCTATGTGGTCTTCTGCGTTGACGCTCTTTACCAAAGATATCGTCGACGTATACCTCCATCGTGTTCCCAATTTGTCCGTGAACATACGATTTACTGCCGCCGTTGATATGTGACTCCAGCGTTCTTCAAGCCGAATGGCATCATCTTATAGCAGTATAGCCCTCGGTCCGTAATAAATGACGTGTGATCCTCGTCCCCTGTGAACATCGGGATCTGGTTGTAGCCCGAGTATGCGTCCATGAAGCTAAGCAACTTGTGGCCGGTGGTCGCATCGACGAGCCGGTCGATCTTGCCATAACGGAAACTATCTTTAGGGCACGCTGGTTTAGATCGAGAGAGTCGATGCATACCTCCACTTCTTGGTACTCTTCCGAACTAACACCGGGTTGGATACCCACTGGGGTAAATCGCTTCTCCGATGAACCCACCGCCGATGTTTGTCAACTTCCTTTTCAAGGCTGGTACCTCTCGGCACTTAGAGGCCTCCTTTTTGAATCCTAGGCGCACGCCGGATCTATTTTCAAGACGCGGCACGCGATAGATGGGTCGATCCCGACCATGTCGCTATGTTTCCATGCGAAGACGTCTGCTCTCTCGGAGAAACCGCTCAGCCTCTTCCTTCGTCTTTTCCTCGAGCTTCTCTCCCACCGCAACATCCGGGTTGGTTCCGGCGGTTTTCTGGAAATGTTTCCGGCTCCTCCGGGAAGGAAGCGAGAGAATCCGAGTGCTATGATTCGGGGATCTGCACCTTCGTCCGATGATCAATTCTTCATCCAATCCTTCGCCGTCGACTTGAAGTCGATTACGAGTGCGTGGTCATTACCGCGGGAGGCACCTCGCGTTCGGCGACCTCACGCAATTCGTCCCATGACATGGGGACGGCGGCGGACCAATGAACCAGTGCGAAGGGCTTCTCGATGCACGATCAAGCTTGGGTCCCTGCCGGAGGGGCGATCATCCAGCCCAGCCCCAAGCGGCCTCCATCCGGCGTTATCCAACTCTGTGTCCCGATTCCCGGTTCCACCATCCGTTTACATCGATATTCGGGTGCCATGTTCTTTCGGGTAGAAGACACGTTTTACCACAAACACTTGGTCGTGTAAGGTTTTTCGATTCCCACGACGGCGCCAATCTGCTGACGTCTGAACTGCACTACCACGTGCCAACAGATCTCCATCGCACCTCTGCCATTCGTATGTTACCCGCACACTAGGGACGACCGTTAGGCACCAAGATCTCCGGAGAAAAGGGTCCCATGATCGTTGGCACTCCGACGATCAAGTCGCTTGTCGGTATATGGAAGATACACGCGGGCGAACAAAAGGGGTGTGGGAGAGAGAAGAAGGCGAGATTTGAGCGAGTTTAGGATGGGATTCTTAAGCATAAAAAGTGCGTGCTTTGGAACAACCGGAGACGTTGTATTTATAAGCGCAAGAATTCTAATTGATTTGGAAGACAAATCAATTCGGTTTTCAATCGAATCCTCCTTCCTTATGTGATAAAGATACCCGAGATTGCCTTCCTTCCTTGAGTTTATCACGTTGCATGATTTTAGGAGATCATGATTGTGTTTCCTTGTGGAGATTCGTGCGTCCAATCCAACGCAATCTTTCTTTAATTACTTCTCTGGTTGCCCCGGCATATCGAGTTGCTCCCTGGTTACGAATGATGCATGGCCTGACGAGGCCCTTGGTTCGCATGAGGGCGCCGAGGCCCTCCACATGACTCGCGGATTTCTGGCTGCCGAAGGCCAAGCGTGTGAAGGGCCTAGCAGGGGCCCGAGATAGGGTTCTTGATGATTGTGAACTGGACCCTTACTGGGCTTGGATGGGGCCTGTGTTGACGTGGCAGCCATGTCGTAATCGTGTGGTAACAAGTGTCAAACTACGAACTACCAATCATATGATGTCACATCGATTATGGTATTATAAGTAAATAGAATAAGTGAATAGGAAATTAAAACTTATAATTATTAACATTCTTTTAAGTTCTTTTGATAAAAGTTCTAGATTTAAAAGTTCTACTCACAACAATCATAAAAAATTGAATCCTAAGCAAGTAAATAAAAAAAATTGTTTTGAACCCCACAAATTTTGAAGACACTGTTGGAGAATCCAGACGTGGTGGTGTTAAAATGGTCCCTTTTAATTTTATATTTCACAAATAATATAAACATTTAATTCCTAACATATTAATGAAAATATTCATATATATTTTTTTAATTTCAATTATGCTCTTAATATTAAATCTGGTACATTTTTTTGTTTTTTCACTTGCATGTGACTTGTGAGTGTACATGTGAGTTGACGGCGGAACACAAATTTTCAGCACATGTGCCCTACATGTACTGAAAATTGATGCTATATATAGCACAATATGTGTGTGGTTATACAAGTTTGCGATAATTATAAAATGTGTTATTAAAATTAATTAATAATTATTAATTTTAATTAAAATCAAACAAATCTTTAACTACCAAAAAAAGGAAAAGTCAATTCCATGACAAATTAGATAATGAGTTGAAATTGACTTATGTAGAGAGATTTTCGTACTAATACCGTAGACATATTTTGAAGGATTAACTCGTTGGTACTAAATTTTCATGAGATAATGCGACCATTTAACTTTAATCTTAACTCTACTCAATTTAGTAAAGTACGATATTTTCACTCAACGAAAGTCGAATAATTTTAGACGAGAAGCTTTCAAGTAGGAAGGTATTTAACTTTAAATACTCAACAAGGTAAAATGTTATCATCAAGTGAGAGGAAAAACAAGGCATGTGACATATTGATAGAAGCAATATTGGAAGAGACTTTTCTCCATTCAAAGTTCAAACACTGCTAAAAATATAAAAAGGAAATACTAAAAGATAGTATACAAGAGTCAAGAGTACTACAATTTATTATATTTTCCATTTTAGGATTATTTATGTCATTTCACTCATTATTCTGATAGGCCCATTGGTAAATCTGTGAACAATCAAAATTCTAATGGGCTCAGAAAATAGGAACCATGGAATGTGAGTCACGAGTAGTAAATTGGAGAGAATATTGTTTGGGAAATTTTCACAACTAAGCCATCTTATGTTATTATTTATAAAAAAACTGTAACATGTTTTTTATTCCAAAAATACTGGGTTTCATCTAATTTTTAATTAATTATTTAATTGATTAAATATTGTAACAGAATCCTTAATTATTTCATTTACTATTTTGATTAAGATTTTATATATAACTAATTAAGATATTCTCTCTTATCAATCTAATCTCTTTCTTGTTTCTTTCTTTTTCATCATTTACAATCCTAATCATTTCAACATCTCTCCAATATTACAATAAACTGCAACTCGTCTCAACCAACTGCAAAGCGTCTTCTTCATGCAAATCGTGTTCAATGATAACATCCCAATATTTATAACTGAAATAGATTTTTATAACATCATTTGCAACAGATTGATAATAGAGAGAACAAAACATATTTTTGTAATATTGTTTGCAACAAATTAATGATGTGAGACAACGAAAATGATTTTTGTAGCATCGTGCATAATGTTTAGTAACAAAGACAATGCAAACCGATTTTGTAACAACGTTTGCAACACGTTAATAACGAGAGACAATGCAAACTGATTTTGTAACAACGTTTGCAACACGTTAATAACGAGACAACGAAATGTTTTGTAACATCTTCTGCAACATATTAGTAACAGAGTGAATGCAAATTGATTTTGTAACAATGTTTGCAACAGATTAGGAACATGGATAATGCAAATTGATTTTGTAACAACTTTTGCAACAGATTAGTAAGCACCTATTCGCCAGCGACTTCCTTCAATATGTGCATCCATGTGCGGTTCCTTTGTCCGGTGACTTCCTTCAATATGCGCATCCAAATGACTTTTCTTCACATAGTCAGGCGACTCCTTCTTTGCCGCCGACCGAGTCATTCTACAAGTAGGCGTATCCATGTTGGGTATCTTTGTCCAGCGACTAAATTTCTACAAATTGGGGGTTAGGCTTTCACATAGTAATGGAACCCTAGAGATTAGAGAGATAAGATTATCTTTGTTGGCGGCAATGTCGTGATATGAATGTGCTAAAGAGGGATAGAGAAGATGAATGTGTTAAAGAGGATAGAGAAGATGAATATAATATTTTCTCTCTCCCATGGTTTTTTCTTTCTCTCTCTCCGCGAAATTAATGGGGATGTTTATTGTGTTTCCTTTTGTAAATATTATATTATATAAATATATATATATAGAATAATATATAAATAATACCCAGTATTTTTAGAATAAAAATATTAAAAAAGTAAATTTAACAATATATTGTATATATATAGTAATGGATGTAATTTTCTCATATTGTTTTTACTTTTATTATACTTCTTGTTACACTTCCTTAAAAAAAAAATGTGTTATATTTATTACATTTAAAATTTAAAATATTAAAAAGTAGTTATAAAATTTTAATATAAAATTAAGTATGTTACAAAATTATTACATAAATATAAGTGACTAAGAGCATCTCCAAGAAGCTCTTTAAACATAGATTACTCTTTAATTTAAATAGCTAAAGCTTAAAATTCTGCTCCAATGAACTCTTCAATTTAACATTTTAATTTAGAGAGTGGTTTGGCTCTCCACATTATTAAATGTATTGCAATAATATTTAGAGAGTCAAATTCACTATATATTATTAAATGTATTGAAATAATTTCAATTTTCAATACTTGATGTGTTGGTTTTAATTAAATAATAAATACAAATTGTAAGGAAAATATACGATAAAAAGAGATGTGAGAGAAATATATTAAATGCTTCTTGAGAAAAGTAAAATAAAGAGTAAAATAAATAGGCTGATGAAATGTTAAAAAAAATATTCTTTAAATTTAATGATACTCTTTAAAATGCTAAAGATGCTATTTAAATATACATAAGCTATTGTAGATGCTCTAACAATCTTATGTGTAGCCTACCTATAGCGCCATGTAAAGTGAGTAGGGCCGATCGTGTATGGTCGGCACAATTTATAGTTGGGCCAAACCCAATCTAGTGACTAGTGTGGGTACTGTCGAGCCCAAGTACTCTAGTTTGTGTTCGTTCGGGCATTTAGAAAAGGCAAAAAAAAGCAACAAGAGCCCTATATTCTGTAAAAAAAATTGAAAAATGCCGTTTTTTTAAATGCCTCATTTTCATTAATTTTTTTAAAAAAAATACCTCGTTTTAATTTTTATTAATATTTTATTATTTATCTCGTTTTATAATTTTTTTTAAAAAATATATATTATCATCATTTTAAATTAATATTTCAATTTTTCATTTGAAAATAATATTTTTACTCGGGTAACATGTGTGTTACCAATTGCGTTGTCATATGTCACTTCCTTATTTTCATTAAAATCATTATTTTATAATTTATTTTCTTTTATAACTTTTTAAAA
This sequence comes from Forsythia suspensa, assembly GCA_023638005.1. Classification (NCBI taxonomy): domain Eukaryota; kingdom Viridiplantae; phylum Streptophyta; class Magnoliopsida; order Lamiales; family Oleaceae; genus Forsythia; species Forsythia suspensa. The sequence goes on along the minus strand of CM042674.1, from coordinate 26,167,741 downwards.
AATAAATTTTTTTATTTAAATCAAATTTTCAATTTTTTCATTTGAAAACAAAATTTTTACCTAGGTAACACATGTATTATCATACGTGTTACTCCATGTTACTTTCTCAGTTTCAATAAAATCATTATTTTATAATTTATCTCCTTTTATAATTTTTTTAAAAATACTTTATTTTCATTTAAATCAATATTTCAATTTTTCAATTGAAAACAACATATTTACACGGGTATAAGTGTTACCAATTGCATTGGGATGTGTTATTTATTTTCATTAACATTATTATTTTACAATTTATCTCATTTTATAATTTTTTAAAACATGCATTATTTTCATTTAAATTCAATTTTCATTTCAAAACAACATTTTTACTCGAAGTAACATATGTGTTGTCATACGTGTTACTCTATGTTACTTTTTCATTAAATCATTATTTTTTAATTTATCTCCTTTTATAATTTTTTAAAAAAGCCTTATTTTCATTTAAAACCGATATTTTAATTTTCATTTGAAAACAACATATTTACAAAAGTAACATATGTGCAACTCTATGTTACCTCCTCATTTTCAACCATAATCACATCTACCACAACAAGGATAACACATGTGTTACTGTAATTTAAATTAGGGTAGCATGTGTATTACTACCACCACTAATTTAAATTAAGATAATACATGTGTTGTTCTAATCACCGACTGTAGTGAAGTTTACTCTGCTACAAGCACAAAAAAAGTAATTCTTTGTCCGTCACTACGTCTTCATCATCTCAAACCAAAATCCATATCTCTCTCACAATTTCTCCATTTCTCCATATTCATCAAAATCAAACTCCCTCAAACAAAACTCTCTCTCTTTCTCTCTCATTTTTCACCACTCCTTAATCCATTAAAATCTTCTACGGTCGGATTCCACCGCAGAGAAAAGTGGTATACTAGTTTAAATTATAGTAACACATGTGTTACTACTCCAACACCACCACTATCTTAAATTATGACAACACATGTGTTGTCATAATCACGTGTCGTCCTAATTTAAATTAGAGTAACACATGTGCTACTGTCACCACCATCTTTTTTTCACCATCACAACTCCACCATCAACAACGCTGTTCAAACACCACCACTAATTTAAATTACGGTAACACGTGTTACCACCATCACTATCTTTCTCCACCACCAACTTTGCATCACTACTACGACTCCAAAACCACCACTAATTTAAATTAAGGTTGTGTTATTCTAATTTAAAGTAGAGTAACACATGTGTTAAACATCTTTCCCCCACCACCGTACACATCCAGTACTACTGCTCCACAACCACTGCTAATGTAAATTACGATAAGACATGTGTTACTCTAATTTAAATTTGAGTGTGTTACCACCAACAACATTGTAGAACATTTGAGGTGATTGAGAGTAAAGTCAGTATGCAGAACAACAATGATCACGAAAGTCCCATAGAGTTTAATAAAGAAACAGCTAAGAAGGTTTGTGTTGAAAAGGGGAAAAAAAGTGAAATTGGAAGCCACGGGAAATAGATAGACATGAGAAAATCTTCAGGTGCCATAGAAAAAAGCAGAGACGTCAAAGACCAATTGATTAAAACAACACTCCACTTGTTTGTTAAAAAGATTCAGCCAAAAATTTCTAGAAGCTTTGTCAAATTTCAATAAGTTAAATCTAAAACACCAAATGTAAACTGTTTGATAAAAAGCTTCAACCAAAAATATCTAGAAGCTTTGCCAAATTCCAACGAGCCAAATCTAAAACACCAAATATCATAAAATTGGTTTAACCTTTTGGTGTCTAATAGTTGTTGCTAATGGATAATGCTTGATTTTTTATTTTTTTTATTTTACCTATAATCTATTTGCTTCATTTCTTCAATTAATGGAATACCAAAATAATTAAGAATTCTCGATCGACCTTGAGTTGTTCAAAATAATAGTTGTTACTGATCATTGCATAAAATTATAATTATAGTATTCCCCATCAAGAACTAATAGTCCTAAATAACAACAATTAATAGAATTAAGTATTTAGTTTTAACCTTTTGTGTCTAATAGTTTTTACAGGATGATGCACAATAGTTCAAAATAATTGTCTTGAACTAAAACTAAAAAGAAAAATACAAAAAGCATGAAGCTAGCAAGATCCACAACGCTCCTCGAACTATGTGCCTAAACGCCACCTATTTTTAGAAGAAACAACAACAATTGAAGAGAAAAGAAGTATTATGACTGTCACAGATGTTCACCAACAATCCCAGGTAAAATCGACTATCCAGAGTAGAGAGAGATGGATGGAAAGATGGAGAATGAGTGGGGTGGGTCTCAGGTGAACGAAATATCACCTCAAAGATCTTTGTCAACAACTTCAAAAATTTCTCCCAACTTCTCGAAATCGTTGCAATTTTCTACAAGATCAAGTCCAGTATAATGATGTTTAGGGCAGCATTATTCCATTGTCCAACTCCAAGTTGTACATACGACACGACTTTCATCGAATACGGATTTTCGCAGAATTCTATATGTATCTATGAGATTGAGTATGAAATTCTGTTTACTCACTTTAAATTGAGTATCCATTTCCCTCTCTTTCTTGCCAGGATTGGAAATTCTGAATTTTACATATCCATCGATTGAGTCCTTGGGTTTTCGAAATAGTATAAAAAGAAGTACTTGAATCATTACTATTTGACTTGGATTTGTTCTAACAAAGTCGAGGTATTTTGAATTGTTTGTTGACACAGACAAAGTTAAGGAAAACCTCTGAAATTATTTCCACGGAAAGTGTCAGGTAGGTTATCCGACAAATGATTTAATGAATCAGGCTTTAGTGAGAGTAGCTGTTGTATTTCCAGTTGAAGTGGCTCGCTGTTTGACCTTCTTTTCTAGCAAGGATTTCTCTCGCTCATCATAGTAAGTAATATGGACCATGTATACATTTTAGACTGATGTGGTGGTTGTGGGAAGAGGTGGTAGTGATGGAGAGGTGATAGGGTTTGGAGATCTTTGTTCTAGATTTGCATAGATTTGGAGCGTAAAATTGAGTCGATCGTGGTCGTGGTCGTGGTCGTGGTCGTGGTCGTGGTGACTATGGTAGCGGCAGCGCAAGCGTGGCTTGCATGGTTATAGTGGTGGCTTGCGTTGGTCAGCGGTAGCGGCATCAAGTGGAAAGCAAAGGTGAAGGGTGAAAATTAGGATAAGTGAGTAATTAAATTAGAATAAAATTTTGCAAATATTTGTGAAGTTTAGAAGAGGGTATTTTTTATTTAGTAATTTTTTATATATGGTATATATTAATAAGATTTAAATGGGAGTATATTTTGATTTTTTTTAAGAAAAGTATGTATTTGGGCTAATTTTCTCAAAAAAATGGTAGAGCGCTCAATAACTCACTTAATTTTTATTTTTAAAAAAAAATATTCTTTCCGGTAATACTCTCAACAGTCCCGTCCTCCGGCCCACTGTGGGCAGGAGAAATTGTGCCCACTGTACCACATCAGCAGTGAATCAGACAAAATTAAATGCCAAAAATTAATTAAATGTGTATATACACCCCACCCCACCCCACCCCACCCCACCCCACCCCACCTTACCTTCTTCACATCGATCTCATTTATCATCTCACTCCCATTCTCCTCGACTCCCACAACTGCCGATGCACCACCACTCCTCACGGTGCAGCCGCCACCGCCACCGCCACCACAACAAACGCAGTACTTGGCTACAAACCTCGGTGGCCTCCCGACACTCCATGAGTTGGTTTTTTCCCATTTACTGTGTGCTTGTTTTTAAATTCACCGGCCGCCCACTTCCGCTTTCTCCCCTCCATTTCTACTTCTATCTTTGACGGTCTCTCCTCCACCACCGCAGCCTTTCCCAACCCCTCCTCTTAGATCCATGGTTGTCTCATCTTCCTCTGTGACACACAACCTACCGCCATCCTCACGGCAAACCCTCGCAGCGTACCAACCCCGGCGAACCCATCCATTTTCTCTCGCTTATCTTTCAAATTTATCAATGTCCGCCACCAACCGCTTATCTTTCATATCTACCGTGTCTCCTCCTCCTCTATGACACAAACAACCCACCGCCATCCTCACGGTGAACCCACGCAGCGAACCAACGCCGACGAAGTCACCCATTTTCCTCTGCTTATCTTCCAACACCGGCGAACCCACCGCCATCCTCACGTTGAACCAACGTTGGCGAACCAACCTATTCTCCACCGCTTAAATTTAAGGCAGAAATGGGAGGAAATTTAGGGTACAAATGGGAGAAAGAGAAATGAGGTGTGGAATGGGGGCTGTGAGTTTGGGGAGGAGAGAAATTGGGCGCGTGAGAGATTTGGGAGAGGAATGGGGTGAAGCGTGGGGGGCTGGGTATTGGTGGGAGATGAGAGAGAATGTATATACACATTTAATTAATTTTTGGCATTTAATTTTGTCTGATCCACTGCTGATGTCAGTGGGCACAATTTTGTTTCCACAAAATTCTTACTCTATAATTTCCCTAGTATAGCTTCGCTTCCACTCTATAAATCCTATTGCGTTAAATTGTTTTCGGTTAAAATACTATTACTATTTGTTTTTTAAGTTTATTAAAATTTTCATTGTCTGTCTCTCAATTATTATTATTATTATTTTTGTTTAAGTACTCTTTTGATATTTTTAATACAATAAATGAAAATACAAATGTGACAAACAATACAAATCGTCCAAGACTTGTTTTACTTCAATGATCAATTCGATATTATTCATTTTCTTATGAAAAATATAAATAATATTTCGTTTCAATTTGATCGTATACAAACTCGATTAAATATATGTTTGATAATTTTTTTTTATATATTATAAAACAATGAGTCATATAGAATGTATGGATAAAAATTGTAAATACTACAAAATATATTAATAAAGTAATATTTAATTAACTTGTAAATATTTATAAACAAGGATAAACATACACAAAATTAACTTTTATATATACAAATATGAGGGCTGATCTCCTACTCATGGTAGGTAGGAGTTATAATGCTTACTACTAAGGTGACATTGCATGATTGGTAGAAATAATGAGTGTGGAACCATGAACCAATCATATGATGCCATTTTTGTGTGAGTATTATAAGTAGACATTATAAGTGATTAGGAGATCAGAATTGATAAATATATACATACATGTTCAATGGTGCAAGTTTCTTTCATAGAAATGACGTGGAAGTTTCTTATTCTCTTAAGAATAACGTGCTTGGGCTTGTCATCCGCTTAGGTGACCAACACATTTGTTTCTATGTTTTGCTTGAAATGACGCTCAAATATGTAATCAATTACAAAGTTGACTTCATTAACAATAAATGACAATAGTTGCATTCGTCTGTCATGCGATACGTCGTTAAGCGGATCTAGGTTGAAGTTCACTTAGGGCGGACGTTGGTGGTCAACGGTCAAATATTAACCGCTGACCATCCAATGAGACGATGCTTGTGAAAAATAATATGAAAATATTTTTAATAAATACATGACTTATAAAGAAACAAAAAAAATCACATAATAGTGAAATATAATTCGATACAAGCCGTAATAATTCTTGTTTGATGACCGATTCATGATTGTCTTAGTCAAAATGGAAACGAACAAGAACTACAAATTTGGTAGTTTAAATAACCTACCTTCCTCGAATGAAGCCTCTCCTTTCCTTCCTCTTTGAGCTCAAAAAAATGTCCGCCAACAAAACGATAATCATTCATTAACATGATAAAATACACGTCATACACGATAGCCAATACCGTGGAGTGGACCTAAGATAATGGTTCAATGGGAGCGATAAAGATTTACATAAAAATAATTTAAAATAAGACAATTAACGATAAGAAAAACTTAAAATAAAGTCAAATCTATGACAACAAAAAAAAAGAGCAAAATTCGATAAATACTTTCTATATTCTTCAATTTTGACACCTTCTTTTCAAATTATGCAATTATCATATTAAAGAGAAATAATAAATTCTTTAGTTGAAGATTTATTCATGTAACTATCTTATTTTTTAATTTTTAAAGTTCAAGGACCACAAAAGAAATTTTGAATTTAAAATAGAATTTTTCTTTTCTTTTCTCTCTCTCTCTCTCTCTCTCTCTCTCATACACACACACACATTAACGACACACACACACACCACCGACAATCGCCTTCTCGCAAAACTCCAAGATATATACAACATATACATTATACATACACTACACGCACAACACAAAGCAGGAAAAAAAAAATTGTGAAGCTAACACCATTTTTCGCGAAATTTCAAAGACGGGCGCGACGCGGGATCCAATGGCGAGATCTAGGGTTGAAGTTCGCTTAGGGTGGGCGTTGACTAGTCAACGGTTAAATATTAACCGTTGACCAGTCAACAGACGATGCTTGTGAAAAAATAATATGAAAATATTTTTAATAAATACATGACTTATAAAGCAACAAAAAAAAATCACATAATAGTGAAATATAATTCGATACAAGTAGTAATAATTCTTGTTTGATGACCAAGATTCTGATGTCTTAGTCAAAATGGAAACGAACAAGAACTACAAATTTGGTAGTTTAAATAACCTACCTTCCTCGAATGAAGCATCTCCTTTCCTTCCTCTTTGAGCTCTGAAAATGTCTGCCAACAAAACGATAATCATTCATTAACATGATAAAATACACGTCATACACGATAGCCAATACCAGGAGTGGACCTAAGATAATGGTTCAATGGGAGCGATAAAGATTTACATAAAAAATAATTTAAAATAAGACAATTAACGATAAGAAAAAACTTAGAATAAAGTCAAATCTATGACAACAAAAAAAAAAGCAAAAATTCTGATAAATACTTTCTATATTCTTCAATTTTGACACCTTCTTTTCAAATTATGCAATTATCATATTAAAGAGAAATAATAAATTCTTTAGTTGAAGATTTATTCATGTAACTATCTTATTTTTTTAATTTTTTAAAGTTCAAGGACCACAAAAGAAATTTTGAATTTAAAATAGAATTTTTCTTTTTCTTTTCTCTCTCTCTCTCTCTCTCTCACATACACACACACTGACACACACACACACCACCTGACACCGTCTTCTTCAAAACTCCAAGATATATACAACATATACATTATACATACACTACACGCAATACATACAAAGGAAAAAAAAAATTGATGAAGCTAACACCATTTTTGGCAAAATTTCAAGATTTGCGGACGCGGGATCTCGCCATGTGGTAGATCAGCCTCATGCGGGATCACGCCATGTGGTAGATCCGCCTCGACGACCGTCCGCTTAATATATAATTAATAGTTAAAGATGATAGATAAAAATTTATTCTATTTAATTAGTGATGTTCGGATATTTTTTATTTGAATAATAATAAAAATAAATTCTATCATTAGAAAGAAGAGAATAATTTTTTTTATTAGAATGAATATTCACTTTATTTTTTTAAAAGATGAACATACTTTTTATAATATAGAACAAACTTATTTTTGAATACTCGTACACTAGGATGGCCGCTATGCCCATTTTTTTTCTTTCAATTTTTTTATTTACTTTTTTCATTTAATTAAAAAAAAGTAGAATTGTATTTTTTACAAAAAGATGGATTTTTAATAGTAATTTTTTCCATTCTTATACTTAACTTAACCAAATATGATAATAATAAATTTTTTATCCGAATAACTCTTATCCAGATAAATAATTTTATCCACAAACCAAATGACACATAATAATAATTTTATATACACTTTCAAGTATTTGTGTGCGATTGTTCGTTTAACACGACACTGCAACCACGACTAGGCGTGGCATGGGCGGATGGGCCGTGTCATATCTCATCTTTCCACAAATAGTCTAGTCTAATATGTTGAAAAATATGCCGACAGATCTCACTGAGCCCTTATCCAAGTGGACCAATTCAATATATCCTATTGTACGATATCACTTTCATAACTATCACCACCTTCCTTGACGCCAACTTCCCCCTCCTCGCCTTCATCCCCTAACAACTACCTTTCTTATCTCTTGCCTCCAATCTCCTCTTGGTGTTACCGTCAGCATCTTCTCAATCTCAACCTCCTTTACGTCAAAGGCATTTTTGTTTATAAAGTCATTGAGAATATGACAAGAGAAGGTACTGGTTAAGGAGTTAAAAATAAAGAGCGCAAATTAAATAATATTGGTATTCTATTGAAAGGTAAAATTAACATTTTAATAACCCATAAAATATTATTAAGTCGATGTCAAAAGAAATTATTATTATTAATTCTTGTTTTTGTATTGTATTGCATGGAGAAAAAAATTAGTGTGAATAAAAAATCCCGAAAATTTTCTATTTTTCAGCTTATATTGAAATAAAGAATTCATTAATCAATGTCGACACTCGACATCCAGCAAAGAGCACCACAAATTCTGCTGCAATTTCCTAAATGCATAATTCCAAAGAGATGAGTCAATGCATGATTGTTATTATCTCCATCCACAAAACCCAATTTCCTACTCCTTTCCTCAACAAAAGATAGAATTATATTTCTTTTCAATAATATTACTCATAATCGTTAACTACCGTAGTTAGTTTACGTGACATTATTAAATTAAAATAATTATTCATAATTGTTGATTATAAATAACATTACTAAATTAGAATAAATAATTATTCCAATTGAATAATACCACGTAGATTAACTAGGGTAATCAGCGACTGTGAATAATATTACTCTTTCATTTTTGATCCGTTCCAAATTATAAGTCGCTTTCTTTGTTGAGAGTATAGGACATTTATATGTTGCAGGACTCGGACAGGAGATACATTCTCTGAGAGTATATGTCATTTTTCAGTTTCTTAATATGTCCATATTTAATATGTCTTGTTATCAACAAAGTATAAACTATCATATATTAGGAAAAATGTAATTAAAATTTATTATTCTAACTATAATAACTGCATTTTCTTAATATATGTGAAAATAAAAACAAATCTATCTTTTTGATACGAATGGGGAGTATTAATTATGATTTAATTAGTGTATTAGATAAATTATTATTTCAATAACATTTACTAATGAATTGGAGTATGATTATTTAATGTATTGATAAATTATTATTTCTTTATCACACATAAGAAAAATCGTGTATTTAATTTATTAAAATAAAACTTTAATTTGTTAAATTTGTTTTAAAGATTGGATAGAATATAGAAAATTGATTTTAAAACCTCCAAATAAATTAACAATCAATTAAAAGAGTAATTAATAAACTAAATGACAAACATTGCATACATCTTCAATAATTAGTCTTCGTCGGCCCGATTAATGATTAGTTCTATTTCTGTTTACAATTATAAAACTGCTAGTAAAAAATGAAATAATAGGCGAACACTTGACAAGTTTGTTGGACAGGTAAATGCTAATTTATCCAAAATAAAATAGATAAAAATAAACGAAAAAATTATATAATAATTAGGAGGAAGCGTGAAAAATAATAAATATTTTATTGGAAGAAGTAAAATAAAGTGTTAAAAATAAAGTAATTATTTGAGTATTTTAGAAATTTTACTCTATAAATTTATATATACTCTGTAAAATATAATAAAAGATAATTTTTATAAATAAAGAATCTTTTAAAGATGCTATTAGCAGAAGAATATGCCGTTTCAATTATTACAAATCTTATAGCAATATGTTTACTTGACGTTTGGATATTGAATAATCTCCACATGCTTAGATTAGACAATTCTATGTCTTATCTAATTCAATGCAACAAAAATAATTAAATGCCTAAACTTGTTATATTTAGCATTAATTGCATTTTAGTTATATACTCTACTGTACTCCAATCCAATTTAACATTCCAAAAATATCAAAAAACTGATACATCGAGGGCCTACTTGAAACTTGGAAAGAGAGTATTAATCATCATTTTATGTAGTGCTGCCAAAATTCCAACCATACAAAGCAAATTAGATTTTATTCTTAATAAATTAAAAATTAGTTAATATATCCTTTTCACGTTACTCTATTTGATCCATCTTTACATTTATCGTAAAAGTCAAACTTTTATGATCTAATCTTGTAAATGAAAGTTTCTTTAACCTTTGTACAATAATAAGTACACTATTCACTTTAGTCGACCTCTACAATCTACACGGATCTTATATACCAATGTTTTTTTTTTTAAATACTTCAATAATATCTTTATCTTTAACACTGTATTTTACTTATTTTAATAAGTATTTATTATTATTTTATTTAACTTGCTTTTATCCTAATTATTATATGATTTTTTTTCTATTTTATTTTGTAAATACTATTTAATTCAATGAATATATAAAATATTGAAAATTGGAAAAGTTTAAATGTATTTAATTATAGAAAATAGGTTTGACTATCTAAATTTGAAAAGTCAAACACACTCTTTATTTTAAAAAGTTAATTTGACATATTGTAAAATAGAAAATACTCTTATATTTAAAGAGTTTCTTAGAGATGTTTTAAGTAATATTAAATAAAATTGAAGATTACTATTAATAAGATTTGAAATGTTGTTTTCTATTTATTTGCGTTCAGTTCTATATAATATTCACTCCGTCCTTAAAAGATAGATTTGTTTTTATTTTTGAGTCCAAATTTAATGTCCCAAATACATGTCTTCTTAGCCGTTCCTTCAATAAAATTTTACATATTATAAATAACAGCGAGTATGAATGCATTAAATGTTATCCACTATGATCCTCACATCTATTTATTTGATGATGTGTAAAGTTTTTATTTGGATGACAGCTAAAGGGACATGTATTTGGAACAACAGATCTGAACTCTTTATTTTCGCACATATTAAATTTTACTAACGTATTTCATAATTTATCTATATATTAATATCATTACTCTATTTAAATTTGTTCATATTTTGTTGATAATAAAACATATTAAATAGAGACATATGAGGTCGAGTATATTCTTAATAAGGAAAGTGACCTACAATTTGAACGAATTAAAAAAAAAAAAAAAAAAAAAAAGGCACATGCATTAAATGAAACACAACACCTACATAAATGTGCACTTGATGATAAACACCAAATTGACCAAATATTCCCCATTACAAAGACACAAAAGCTAGCATCTAATAATGCTCCAATTTAAGTACAAAAGTCCTAAATTCCTTTACTCCAACTTGCAAAAAGGGCGCATGCTTTATGGACAATTAGGTCAAAACATCTGTAATTGGTCACCACTTTTGTATCTTTTAGGAACAATTGTTTTTTTTTTTTTTTGGTGGTCAGGTTCACACTACATTTTTTGATAAATACATTATTATTTCTATTGTATTAAAGGATTTTAGCATTTATTCAATATCATATTCATGTTTCTAACTTTTATTTTTTCATTTTATTTTTATCTTTGTCCTTCTATTAATTAAAATTAATATTTTAAAAAACGTATAATATAATGAGATTTAGAGGTCAAATTTCAAATTTTGTGAAACTTAAGAAAAACGTAAAGCATGACTAAGTATGGAGATTGCACCTAAACGAGTTTTTTAAAATACTGATTAGAATATATTGTCTCTAATTATAATTTTCGTTAAAAATTTCTATTAGTGTGCTTTAAAGAAAAAAATATTAATTCAAAATTTTGTATTTATTTTTTAAACTTATTTAAAAATAGGATGGACAAATAAGTATTTTTACTCTTAACGAAATTTTTGAACAAAAATCGTCATCATAAATAAAATATGTTAATTAATAGAAGATTAAAGATAAAATTACGATGACAAAAAATTAAGATATTAGTGTGATAATAAATAAAATTATAAATATTTATATAATTAAAATATAATGCACTAGTATATGTAACTTTCTTTTATGGCCACACACACACACACACTTCTGAAATATCTCTATCGACCATGCCTAAGGCATATTACTAAATTGCCCCAAACATACACGACAAATAGAGGTGTCAATTCCAGCCGTTTTTTATACGTTTCATGAAAAAACAGGAAAAACTTAAAATAGGGCCCAAGAGGTCAGTAGACCACAACTTTTTACCTCCACAATTATTAAAGGAAAATCCAAATGGATATGAAAGAAATGACAAAAAAAAAAAAAAAAAAAAAAAAAAAAGTTGATTAAACTAACTTCGACATGACCCTGTTGATGGGTCACACAAGGTCACAATCTATCAAGAATTACTGTGGGTTACATTGGTTCAACCAATGGTCAACAATCCCGTCCAATATTTAGGTCGGCCGTGCGAATTTGATAGAGTTTAAAATAATTTTTTTTTTTTTTTTTTTTTTTCAATTATATATTTTTTAATATCTATAACTTTTATCAAATTTTCAATCATAGTTTACCAATTTTTTTTTTTTTTAAATCTCCTAAAAACAACTTATAAACTCTATCAAATATATACTAAAATTTATGTTACAAATAGTGTTATAATATGCTTTTAGGACATATTTGATACCTAAACGCTAAACCCATATTACAAGTAATGTTATAATTCACTACCATAAGGTCAAACTAGGATTGAACGATCCAACTCAAGTTTACACATCATCTGATCCATGATGCAATTTATTACCTCTACACTACCTCAGCTAATTAGTCGTAGTTGAATATTGAATTGGTCCTAATTGTATCATCAATTCGAACAAAAGAATGGGTTCAAAACTCCAGAATTATAATGAAAAATTGAGAATCAACCCATTCCTTCTAAAAATTTCTAAAAATTAGAGATCAACTTTCAACTAGGTAAGAACATTTTCAATACACTCTATCTATTAAAATCTACGTAACACGAAATTAATAGACTTCCAATTTATATAACACTACATAGTACATATATTGAATAGATGGTCAAATTAAAAATTAATCTCAATAAATTCCGTTATAAACTAATATTACTACTTATGTGACATTAATTTTTTTTATTTTCCTCATCCGACTTATTATTTTTTTTAAATAAAATGCTAAGTTTGTATTTAAATTTGTTGAATCACTCCGTCTATTTTTTAGTGTGTCACATCTGCTAAAAGTTCTCATCAACATGTATTAGAGAAGATTTTTTTATAAATCTGTTTATCTGTGCTTAGGACAACTCCAACCATGATTTTTAAGATGGTGCAATTTTCTCCCAAAATAGTACAATTTTCACACTATTTTTTTACTATCTCCAACCATAATCTTTAAAAATTGCACGTACTTATTTTGTCTCCTTATTTTTTCAATTTTCAACAATTTATTATTTTCAAAAATTATTTAATTAAATATTCTATCACTACTCAAATTTATAAATAAAAAATTAAATAATTTTTATGACTAAATATTATAAATTAAAATTTTAATTTAATTACTTAAAAATAGCATTTATCACAACAATTTTAAACAAGCATTGCAATTAATATCACAATTAACAAAATACAACATTTAACATTAAAAAAAAACATAAAATATACTAATTTTGTCAATTAATTCTTAGAATTAGTATATTCATCCCACAAATAATAATAAAATAAAAAGAAACATAAATAAAATCAAATCTTTTCATAATAAAAGAATATGAAAAAGAATATATATGGCCCCAGTGGCGGATTTACCTAGGGACAAGGGGGTCCTAGGCCCCCTCTCACCATTTGAGGCCCAAGAAAAGCCCATTCCCATTCCCATCTCTACGGCCTTCTCAAATTTCTATTATAATTAATTATTGTTCAAAGTGGTTTGTTCAAATATATGCATTGGATTTATATTAATGTTGGAAAATAGAATATTATGATTTAATACAAGACAATAGCTTCCAAACATATTAATATGTTGAAAATTGATTTTGCAAAGATCCAATATTGTAATGTACTTCAAGAGATAATATATTGAAAAAGCGTCATCATTTTCATCAACAACACTAATAGGATCCTATCATATTTTATATATTATATTGATTTTGTTTTCGATGTATAATTTTTGTTGAAAATTTTTTCCTTATTATTTACGTAGTCTTTCACTGAACAAAAGTCTATATCTGCCACTTTATATGGCAAAACAAATTTTACAACTATGGGTCCGTTTGAGAGATTATAAAGCTAGTTTATAACCAAATATTAGTTTATTTAAGTTGAAATTGTTGACTTTTCATATTAAAAGTGGGTTGAAATGAGTTGAAAAGTAAAAAATGACGGCTGAAATAAACTAAAATTGGTTTCATGTCAAACAAGCTCTATATGAAGAAGGACAAAACTGGAATTAAAAAAAAAAATCTTCACGCCAAGTGAACAGTGCTGCGCCAAAATGGAGTAGTGATTTGAAGCACCATTCAGCGCCATTTTGGCGTGAAGCTCCATTGGAGCTTCATTTCAGAGAATTTCAGCACCATTTTGGCGTGAACGCCAAAATGGCGCAGCCTTGGAGATGGCCTCAGATAGAGCGTTTGAAAAGCAATAACTAGAGTACATTGGAGATAGATCTAAGTAAACTTTTTTTCTTGCTATATTGAACATAAAGCCCCAACATTAGCAAAATTAAGAAAATAAAAATGGAAAACCATAGAATAAGCCAATAGCATATCCACGTACAGATCAAACCCACCACCAAAACTTTCCAAATATTGCAATACAGTCCTGCAGATTGAAAACCTCACATTATGATCCCTATCATCCTGTCCTTTTACTAATTATATCCTTGTACCTGATGATCGAATCCAGCCGCTGCAACTTCAACTGCTGCTTGAATCTATTGATGAAATCATCAGCCTTAGCATCTACCTCATCGTCTCCTGGTGCCACCTCGGTGAGTTTAGCACTTCCCTTTTCCCTCACAGTCGCCGGTCGTTTTGCCTCCACAATGTCTTCCTCCTCAAAGTGCCCAAACGCCGATTTCACACTCGCCGACTTTTTCATCTTCGCCGGAAGCCTAGCCGGAATCTCTCCCGACGCCGGAATAGTATCTGACTTGGTTCTACTAAAATGAGTGCCTGCCAGCTGACTGTATGCTTCATCTATGCTCTGCATCTCATTTTCCTCGGATTTTTCTTGATGGGTTTCTTGAGGAGTTTCTTGATGTGTTTGATTTTCTTGAGGGGTTTCTTGAGGGGTTTGATGGAAAATGTTTTCTTGTCGTTCAATATTTTCTTGGAAATTTTCTTGATGGGGTTGTGAGAAAAAGTACTGGGACTGCGTTTCGAGGTTTTGGGGTTGATGGGTTTGTTCAAGATTGTGAAGGGCGTCTTCTGCATCTGTGATTTTTTTTGAGTATGGTAGTGAAATTTTGTGATTCATGAGATCTGTAAAAACTGTAAATGTTGATGGATTTCAGGCGCTGAAGAACCGACGGCGATCTATCAAGTTTAGCTGGTGGTTGGTAGTGGTTATGAGGCTGCGCCGCCAGTTGCTGGCGGTGTTGTTTTTTGTTAGCTAAGGTTGAGCTTAGGGCAATGGTTCCAATCACGAGATTGAGTAGAACAAAAAGAACAGTAGGAGTGAACCAGCTGTTCATTGATGCCCATATTGAAGGTATTGCAGAAGCAGATTCTTCAAACATCATTGTGGCCTTTTTCAGAGCTAAAAAAAGTGTGTTTTCTGAAGATTGGGGTGTTGTAGAGGATACAGAGATGGAGAAGAGAATGCAAGAGAAATGGATGGGTGGGTGCGTGCGTGGAGGGGTGTTGTGTGTGGTGAGTTGGTTTTTGGGCTTTCTTATGCATATAGATATTTTAATATTTTTATAGGTATTAGAGTTTTGGGGGGCGGTGTAGGGGCCATGCGAAGATAATCAGATATTTTATAAGGTTAATAGATAAAAATGAATGAAGAAATTTCTTCTCATTCAAAAAATATATATATATAATAAAATAAAATTGGTTTTGAGGGAAAAACTTTCTATGCCAACACGGTAACACCTTTGAATATGCGATTCTTTTAAATATAATTAAATTGGATTTTAGATCATTACTTAATTTTCAATTAGATTAGTTAGTCGTGGTCGACATTATTATTATTACTAGTCGATCTTTGTAATATTGACAAAATTAGAAATGGACAACTAGGGGGTGGGGTGAGTCATTGTGAAGAAATGGACAAAAGAGAAGAGGTGGGAAGACCGAAGACAGAAGAGTGGACAGTAAATTGTAAGGTTGGTGTTGGATTTAATAAAGAGGTAGTGATGCAGACAGGACACTACAGCGGAAACAAGTGGAAGGAGAAATGGGTTCCCACGACGTCGTTTGCAACTTGTTCAAAACTCAGTTCTTCATCCATAAATGAACTTGTAAAGGCTAAATTTAATTATATTCCCATTAATCAATTCCTTTAGCTTGTCATATAGCTTTAAGCACAAAAATTAAAAGTTGTTTATTATATAATTTTAAAAAAATAAAAAATTGACCATATTATGTAAAGATGTGTTCAGTACATTTATCTGAACTTAATTAAACTTAATTAAAGCGCATAAATCTATTTAGTGTGACATACCAATGACATCAATATACAATGTACAGAGATTCTACGCAAATGGTTGTCATGTGACGTTGTTTATTACACGCTGATTACATCGGATGATTAAGTGCATAAACAAAAATGAAAAGTCTAATAAACAAAATTTATTATTATTTTTCTTTAATACTTTCAATACCATTTAGTCCCATTTTTTTTTTAGCAATTTTGCACTCGTGTATTTTTTTTTCCTTTGTAAAATATATTTTATTTTTGGTAATTGGCACAAAATGTTCTTAATTTTCAAAGGTACTGAGCAAATTATTCATACTTATGAAAATTTAATTTTTTTATCCTCAAATCTACTTTTACTTGTACAAAACACTCATGCGGTTCATTACCATCTAAACTCTCCGTTAAATGGACGCATGAATATCACTCGTGACACTTGATAAGAGTATTTTCGGCAACACTCTAATTTCTCCCTCTTCCCATCTAAACCATGTTCTTCCCTAACAGTAGTATTAATTATTTATTTTTTATATTATTCTATTATCCACAATTTGCACTAAACGTCTTTATATTTGTAACTCTTTGGAGAATAACGTCTCTATCTTTGAATGTATGTTGTGCACAATGTCCCTAACTAATTTTATTTTTGACAATTACATCCTTATTTAAACTTGATTTAGAACATACTCCTAAGGTAAATAAGCATGTCATGTTCTTGAACAATATTATCAACTGTACACTGAACAAAAAAAAATCATGACTTTACACTATACACACATTAGCACTGATTATTTAAAAAATATTCATCATCTTAATCTACAATACATTTAGTTTGGAAGAGATTGGGTATCTAAATGACAAAAGAAAAAATAAAACACAATTTTCACAAGCACACATGAAATGAAAAATCCTCAAAGATACGAGTGGTGGTCATGCGTTCATTTAACGGAGATTTTGAATGACAATGGACGGCGGAGGTGTTTTGTGTAAGCAAGTATGGATTTGAGTATAAAAATGTCAAAATTTTATATATATTAGATAATTTTCACAATAATTTTAAAACCTTCTTATTTTAGCAAAAAGCTAAAGAAAATGTAAATTGGGCCCCCACCGGTAACAAGCTTGCTATGGGCCAGGTTCAGTCTTTAGAATCATCCTATTGATTCAGAACCCAGTAACGATTGAAATACGGTGCGCTCCGTTGCTAAGACCAGACACGTTGGGATCTGACCTTCTATCAATTTACCAATGGTTGAAGGGATCGGACTCTAAAATGTGGATCTGATTACACCAGGAAAACAACGTCGTAAAAGATTTTTACTTTTTATAATTTTTTAATTAGAATCTCTTTCTGATATTTGTTGGCACTGATTTTGAATCACGTGTTTCTCGCCTTTAATATTTATATTTTCTATTTATTTCATCCATGAGAAATCGACCTTTTAATGAAGATTAATACATGTAGTCAAGAGATATTGTTCATTTAAATAGAGTAATTTAAAACGAAAAATTCAACAAATTCCAAGTCGAGAGTAGTATTGTGGGTTGAGTAATTTCTTTTTTTAATTTGGAACCTTTCTCAACTTCTTTTGTTTTAAGGAGACCGTTCCACTTATCAATGTATTTGACAAATAATCGCGATTCTTAATTTCAACTAACAGTCTAAATGTATTAAAACTTCTATTAGAATGTGTTTGGATGTGAGTATAAGAGTTTTAAAAGTTCTAATAAAATTATACCTTTAGATTAGATTAAATTAAAAATCTTAATTATTTATTAAATTTATTTGTCAAATTCGTTGATTTCAGGCTCGCTACCACCATCGATAACCATATTCACCTCCACCACGATAAGGGTAACACATATATTATTGTACTTTAAAATATGGTAATACATGTGTTACAACCACCACCATTTTTTTTCATTACCACTGCTCCACCACCACCACTACCACTACCACTACCACTACCAATTTAATTTAGGATAACATACGTGTTGTCCTAATTTAAATTACAGCAACACACTCGTTTTTTGTATGGTAACACACGTGTTATTACCATCACCATCTTTTTCCACCATCGCAGCTCCAACACCACCAACAAAATTGCTTTAGCACCATCACTAATTTAAATTACGATAACAAGTGTTACCACCACTACCATCTTTCTCAACCACCAACACTGCTTCACTACCACGGCTCCAAAACCCCTCTAATTTAAATTAAGGTTGTGTTACCCTAATTTAAATTAGAACAACACATATGTTACTTATATGGTAAGACGAGTTACCACCACCACCATCTTTCCCTCCATCTCACAACTCCAATACTACTACGCAAAACTAATTTAAATTATGATAAGAAATTTGAGTAACCTATGTCTTATCACTACCACTATCTTTTTCCCACATCCAGCACTGCAGAAACATTTGAGATGATTGAGAGTGAAGTCAGTATGCTTAAACATTGATCACAAAAAATTCCATAAATGTGAATAAAGAAACAGCTAAAAAGGTTTGAGTTGAAAAGAAATAATGAAATTGGAAGCCTCAGGGAAGCACATGGAGAAATCTTCAGGTGCCATAGAAAAAAACAGAGATATCAAAGACCAATTGATTAAAACAACAATCCACATGTTTAAATAAAAGCTTCAACAAAAAATATCTGAAAGCTTTGCCAAATTCCAACAAGTCAAATCTAAAATGTTTGATAAAAAACTT
The DNA here is from genome assembly GCA_023638005.1 of Forsythia suspensa. Classification (NCBI taxonomy): domain Eukaryota; kingdom Viridiplantae; phylum Streptophyta; class Magnoliopsida; order Lamiales; family Oleaceae; genus Forsythia; species Forsythia suspensa. Next base: position 26,148,554 of record CM042674.1, on the reverse strand, counting down.
CAACCAAAAATATCTGGACGCCCAAATTCCAATTAGCCAAATCTAAAACATCAAATATCAAAAACTTAGTTCAACATTTTTGTGTCTAATGGTTGTTGCTGATATAAAATATTTATTATTATTTGCCTATATTCCATTTGCTTCATTCTTTCAATTAATTGTAGGGATGGCGTTTTTCGAGAGCTAATCAAATTTTCTTTGTAAAAGTTGATTTTCGAGGAAGTCAAGTTGAAATCAATATATATATATATATATATATATATATATATATATATATATACTACAATAATATAATAATTTTATTTTGTTTATTGTTCAATTTTTCGTCCAATCTGACGTAGTTTTGGGTTCTATTTATTTCATGTCTCACTTTTTTTCTCTACCAACTCCCATCTAAAGTTTCTCCAAAACTTCTCCAATTCCTTGCAGATCCCGAACCACAAATTGGTGAGACTCAGAAATAGGCTTGAAATCATCAAAATTTTGTGGTGTTTACGCAATCGCCAAATGTAAATTATTTACATTTTTCAAATTTGGGTTAGGATTTTCACTTTTAATTTGCTTCTTTCATTTGTTCAGAGAATAAAGTGTTTCTATATACTTTTTATGTTTTGTGTTACTCTAAAAAATGTATCTATATGTGTGTATATATATATGTATATATGTATATTGTAGCATTCAAAAAGAATAACACACCTTATAGTGGCTGTGGAGACTGTTGAATCAACAAACAAACACACACACACACACACACACACACACACACACACACACACACATATATATATATATATATATATATATATATCCTTTGTCGATGTTGAGAAGTTCGACAAATGGGAATTGTTCCCATGATAAAATTGGCCAAATTTTGGCCCATATCTCATTTTATCGAGTTTCTCGACCAAATGGACAATTTATCCATATATAGTGGTGGAGACGGAGAATATATATATATATATATATATATATATATATATATATATATATATATATATATATATATATATTTCTCCTTTGTCAAGAAGCTTGACAAATGGGAATTGTTCCCATGACAAAATGGCCCAAATAAAAATAAAAATAGAGAAACGTTAAATAAATCTATAATAATAGAAGAAATACGATTAATCATATCACGAGTTATCGAACAATGAATCTTGTAGTTCAGTTATATAGTATATACACGATGACGAGGTAGACAATTTAGAAATTGTAGAAAGTTCTGATGAAACCAATAGTAGTACAGAAGATTTAGATTTCTCAATTCTTGATATAAAAATGATGAACATAGAGCAAGAATGCATTCACGAATGGATTAGAGGACTAGGATCTATGATAGACAAATGCACAATATGTAGAGTATATCCGGGACATAGAAATAGAAATCAATGTAAAATTGTTTAGAAATTCAATGTAATAATTGCTTAGGAATCCAAGATGAGCCTCATAATAAACCCAAAGACTATAGTGACACCATAGAAAATTAGAAGATAGAGTAATCAACACTAATAATAGAATTGATAAAATACATGAAGCTTTAGGAGAAATACATTATAGACTTATAAATCTAGAAAAAGGAAAGCAATCCGTAGAAAGCAATATGAGAATAATTATTTAGAAACAGAAAATCAAGAAGAAATAATATGTCAAATATCTAGAATAAAGCCAACCAAAAGTATTAGAATACCTATAGAAGTACAAATTAATAAGATGATTAAATTAAATTTAATAGCTTTAGTCGATACAGGATGTACATTTAACATAATTAGAAAAGATTTAGTCCCAGAAGATTGTAGGTAAAAACTAGAATATGAAATAAGAGGAAGTCAAATGGATGGCAGTAAAATGGAGTTTGAAGAAAGACTTTTTGACGATTGTAAAATTAGATTTCAAGAAAGACAGTATAGCTTAACAACTACTTTAGTAAGTCAATTAATTAAAGATGAATTTGTTATAGGAATAAAATTCTTATTAAGTAGAAATGGAAGTTTAACTATTACAAATGATGCGATAATTCTTGGGAAAGATACATCTATTATACAGACTATAGAAACATCAGAGTTGCGAGCTAAGCGTGGTGGACCTTTACCATCAAAAACACAAAATGATGAAGAAGATTTAGAGAATCTAGAATTTTTAGATTATTTATCTTTAAAAACCTTAAAAACAGATTTTGTACCAAGAGCAAAAGACTTAATTGTTTTTAATAAAAACATAGACCATGTACAAAATATAGATAAGATTTTACAATTAGCGTAAACAAACCCAAATAATAGGAGAAGACCCTCTAAAACATTGGGATAGAAATAAAATAGAAGCTAAAATAGAAATCATAAATGAAAATATAAAGATTAGGACCGCATAGATAAAACATACTAATAAAGATATAGAAGACTTTAAAATACAGATTAAAGAATTGTTAGAATTAAAAGTAATAAGACCTTCTACTAGTCAAAGATAGATCGCCAGACTTTTATGGTTAGAAATCATAGTGAAATCAAACGAGGAAAAGCTAGAATGGTAATAAATTATAAAAGACTAAATGATAATACTATAGAAGATGGATATAAAATACCGAGATAAAGACATGATTCTAAATAAAATACAAAATAGCAAGATCTTTTCAAAATTTGGTATCAGAATCGAGATTTTGGCAAATTAAAATGCATAAAGATTCTATTCCATGGACAGCTTTTTACAACACCGCAAGGTCATTTTGAGTGGATTGTTATGCCATTTGGTTTAAAGAATGCTCCATCTATATTTCAAAGAAAAATGGATTCTATTTTTAATTCTTTACCATTTGTTTGTGTATATATTGATGATATTTTGGTACATAGCAAAAATCATAAAGAGCATATAAAGCATTTAGAAATTGTTTTAAATAAATTTATAGAAAATGGTTTAATAATTAGTAAAAAGAAAATAGAAATAAATAAACAAAAATAGAATTTCTAGGAATAATCATAGGAGAAGGAAAAATTCAACTTCAACCCCATATAGTAAAGACTATTTTACAATTTCCGGATAAAATAGAAGAAACTAAAAATTACAAGCCTTTTTAGGAATATTAAATTATGCTAGAAGTTTTATTAAAGATTTAGGTAAAAGATTGGACCTTTATACAATAAATTATCAAGCAAGGGTCAAAAGTATTTTAACCAAACAGACATAGAATTAGTAAGACAAATAAAAATGAAGTCCAACAACTACCACTTTTAGAATTGCCTTTAGATAGTGAATATAAAGTAGTAGAAAGCAGACGGATGTGAATTAGGATGGGGATGAATTTTATATTCTAAACCAAATAAATATAGTGATAAAAAGAAGAAAAATTTGTAGATATGCTAGCGATAAATATAAAATAAAAGGAAAATACTTAACCAAATTTAGATTATGAAATAATGGCTATAATTCATAGTATAGAAAGTTTTAAATTATTTTAAATCTTGAATTTACTATCGAACAGTTGTGAAGCAATTGTTAAATTTATTAAAAGACTAATTTTGATAAAATTAGACATAAAAGGTGGTTAAAATTGTATGAAATTTTAAATAGTTATAAGGTAAGTATTGAACACATAGATGGAAAAATAATGTTTTAGTGATAATTTAAGTAGACAAGTTATTGACTTTCCGACCAATTTTGTTCATATTGCGAGATGGATCAAAGGATGATGAACTTTGGGAACATCACTTTAAGAGTGGTCCTCAAGCATCTAATCTTCGATTCGGAGAGGAAATAATTTAGAAAGACTTCGAAAAAAAAAAGGTGCCTACTAGATAATCTACGGATGGCAAGAGACTCTAGAGATGTAAATTAGATAGCATTAATGCTTTAGCTAATTATTTTAGACGGATCCATAATCAAACACAAAGTAAAAATTTTAGTTTCTTCGTAGTAATCAAAGGAAGACAACCGAGGAGTTTATAACTCTTGGCGGAAAGTAATTGAACAGATAGATGATTTCCGAACCTCTTTTTTAAAGGATTTTACTCTCTTGAAGAAGCTTTAAATCATTGTAGAGCAGGACTATCGGATTTAATTTTTACATATCCGAAAAAGTTAGACAAACAATTCATGCATCTACTTTTCAACCATCATCTTCTTCTTCTCAAACATCATCTTCATCTTTGCAACTGTGTAATAGCTGTGAAACTATGATTAGAGTAGTTAGAGATCTTAACTATAAAAAGCATACTTTAGAAGTAAAACTAGAAATTTTAGAAGACCACGTATCTTCTCATCAACAAGAAATAACTAAATACTAAGATGAAATATTTAAATTACATGAGACCCTAGAAAGATTTAATACTGATGAAGAAAATTATTCAAAAAACATCATTATTTTTTCTAGTAGAAAATATCCGCCTAAAATAGAAAGACTTATTGAACTAACAGATTCTACAGCTGCAGGGCAAGAAAAAACTCTTTTTGATCTACAACAAAGTATTGGAGATTGTGCCAACATTGTTCGAAATTCTATAAAAAATTCACTTATCCAAGAAATTATTGATTTCTCCCAAACTCTACAATATTATCATAATGAGAATCAATATTTCCTTCAATATGGCCCTCTCTATAAAACAGCTATCCACGACTCTGCCTTTCTTAGACACAATTACCCTACAATTTCATTTGACTATCTGTTTTCAAGAAGAAAGACGATATATTTTATTCACCTTACAATACGGCATGATTGACACAAAGATATATATCTTAAATGGACCTTTTAACTTTTTCCACCTTCTCTTAAAAAGATTCTTAATCAGCTTAAACAACACCCTTTAATGATTCAATTTATTTCTAGACCACCAATTGTAAATAATGGTATTATTCTCCCAGCATACCATTTTATTAAAATTTTTGAAGGTTCCAGAAAATTCGGGCCTTCTTCAAAGACCGATATCAAGGTTAAAATTAGATGATTGATTATGAAAGGCAATTTGAAACAAATGCTCTCATGGAAATGCAAAGAACCCACTCTGAGACTTGTGGCACAATGGAATAATGGAATAATATTTTGTGAAGAATTTCTAGCAAGAAATATCAAGGTAGAAAGATTATATGTTCCAAATACTCATCAAAAGATTTATATCGATGACTTTTCAAGAAAATTATTGTATTGAAAGCTATTGTGAAGCATCGGAGAGACATTCGGATCTGAAAAAATATCTCGAGACGAGTGACAATGAAATGGATCTTGATCTAAAAGAAACCTATATTGAAATGATGGATGATAATACTGAGAGATGTAACAACACATGGACAATAATTCAAAGACAAGGACAATAATTAAGCACATTGGCGATAATTCTAAGAGAAATGTCAAAAGGTTACGGAAATACCAATAATAGAAGGAAATGCATCTTTTACGTCAAAAAGTGTACAAAGGAAGCATTATTCGTAGTAAACAATAAAGTTTGCGAGAGAAAGTTTTGGACTTTTCTTCTTTGTTTTCCCATGCTTACACTTGTAAAGATTGTAAGATTATTTTTATTATTTCTTTTGTCCATAAATACCTTTGTTCATAGCATCTGAGGACACGCAAAAAAAAAAAAACACTCGGAAAATAGAACACACACAGTTTTACGTACTCTTGTATTGCTCTCAATTGTAAAGATTTTCTTAGACATCTTCAATAAAAGTAAGTTCTTCATCTCTTCTTATTTAATTATTTGTTACTTTATTATATTTTCGGAAAGGCCTAAAAGAGGAAAAACTTAGTAAGCAATTAATTCCTTCAAAAATATTGTCTTTATATTTCAAGAATTTTATTTTCCAACTTAACTTCTTTTTTCGGATTCCATGGCTAAAATGAAAAAGTAATCCTCGAGTTAAGAAATGTTGTTTTTATCCCGAGAATGGGAATTTGTTCAAAACCTATTTAAACATGATGAAATTTCATTTTAGCTACAGTCTTAAGCCTTTTAGGAAGGTCAAGAAAAGATAAAAAAAAAACGAAAATTGAAGGAAATTAATTTTGCTGAACGGTAAAGTACTCGAATTAAGGCCATTACATCAATATTGTTCTAAGCTTTCTTATTTATACAATTGGACTTCATATATATGCTTAATTGTTTAATTTGAAAGTTTTTCATTATCCATTTATTATTAGATAGAAATAGAGGTGACTCCTCTTAACAGATCAAGTTGCAAATTATTGAGAACTCTATCTCTCAACGTTGGAGCTTCTTGATTAAAGATCCCAGAGAAAAATAGAATAAGACTAATTTAGAATACATATCACGATTCATAAAAGATCAACATTTATTACTTAATTCATAATCTTTATATAAGGACAAAGACTTGTAATAAATTGGTAAATAAAATAATAGTTTCTAAGAAAGACATAGGCTTTTCTTTCTTTAGTTTTGTGTTTTAGACAAAGACTTATCATAACATAATAAATAGGCAAAGACTATTCATACATTTATTACAAACTTGTAGCCTATCTATTTTAACTTTACGTTTTCTTAGTTTTCCAATTCATTCTAACTTATATGTTATGAGATGTCCAATTTCTTATAAGTATTCTAAATCTATAAAGTTACTTAGACTAAGATCAAGTTTAGAGTTTTGTTTTAGATTACATAGAAAGAAATTTGTATTATTTACAAGTAATTTACATTTATACTATTTATTTCAGTTATATTAGTATTTTACCAGTAATTTATTATTTGTTCTTAATTGTTCAAGAAATTTTAATCGTTCAGGAGATCGTCCTAAATTTTCAGGAGATCGTCCTAAATTGGTATCAGAGCTTGTTTTAAGTCAATTTTAATTAGTGTATGAATAAAATAGATTATTTAAATTTAGAGCTTTTAGGAAATTTAAAGAGAAAAGATAATTTAGACAAAGCAACTTTAGTTTGTAATTTTGATAAAAGCTTTAAACATCTTTTACATTCAGAAGATAAGCAATTAAATAGTATAGTAGATTTAATAGTCAATTTAAGCGAAAATCTAGAAAGAAATATTTCCGCAAATAATAGAAAAATAGAAGTAGTTTTAGAAAATTTTAATAAAAGCATAAAAATTTTAGAAAATAATATAGAATATATTAAAAATCAAAATAGTGAAATATTAAAGAAGTTTTGTTATAATAAAGACATAGAAAATATTAACTTAGAAAGTAGAATAACAGCTTTAGAAAAAGTTAAATCAGTAGAAAATCCTAAAGAAGATTTGAATAAATTAATTGGTAAATTAGAAAAGCTAGATCTAGGAAAAACTAAAGAAACAAGTAAATTTAAAAAGACTAAGTGGGTATATACATAATGAATAAAGATAAACAAGTCGTAGCTAGCAGTAGTAGAATTTTAGAAAATCCTTTAATGAGATCTTCAACTAGAAGAATGGAATCAGAAACCAGATTAGAATCCTTAATAGATATAGAAGAACAAATAGAAATGTTTAGACAGAATAAATTAAAATTAATAAAAGCTTTAGACATATATAAAAAAGGAAATCTTTTTAGTAAATCTTTGATATATCAACATTATGGAGAAAGATATATTTCTTGTACACACGAAGATCAGTTCATATCTTTAGATTTATTAGAAAAAGATTCTTATAAAGAAATAACAAATAAAAACCTTCAACAGACACATCTAGGATTAATAATGGTAGGAGTAAAAGGATTACACAGAGAAAATTTAGGAGCCAAGACATTAATATGTTTATATGATAATAGATTTACGACATAGAACAGGGATTATTAGGAAGCATAGAATTAGACATGAATAATAAAGGAGGTATAGTTTATTTCACACCCGATTATTTAGTTAGAACAAAGAATTTTTATAATGATATTAAAATAGGAATAAAGACAAGGGGATACCAAATGAAAAGAAATGAAGAAAATCTATTAATATGCACAGGATTTGTAGGAAGACTTAGCGAAAATAGCACCACTAAATATAAATTAGAAAATGATCAAATCATCACTTTATTAGGACAAAAAGGTATAAAAGCAATCCCAAAGAAAGAAATTTTCTTGAAAACAAATGCGAGGATTAGACCGAATTTAGCAAACTTTTTAGAAAAGCCAATTTTAATACCAGAAGATAATATTATGTATAAAAATAGCAATGGAACTTTAAGTATTAGATTTGGAAATTACAATTATCAAGCAGAAGAAACAAAGCAAGACGACGAAAATGAAGAAGAAAGTTGTAGATATATCGAAATAGAAGACTATGAAAGTGAAGAAGAAATTAATGCTTTAGATGAAGAAAGTGAAGATGAAAGTGAAGATGAAAGTGAAGACGATGATAAAGAATTTGGGTATATAGACATGGAATATTACAAAAATCTTAGGAGAATCGGAGAAGCGAAATTAAGACTCTATTAGAAGAAAAAGATCAACCAAACATAGAAATTAAAATGGAAGAAAGCAGTAGTAAAAAGCCTAAAGTAGAAACAGACCAAGAGTTTGGAAAAAGAAAAGACCCCATGAACAAAGAATACGATATTGGAGGAAAATACCCTTTTCCCCCTGCTCGTTTGTATGATTGGGAAGACAAAAAATATAGAAGCATAGGAAAAAGACAAACGGAAGAAGGATGTAGTCTACCAGTAGCAAGTGATAGAGGATTAATATTAGAATTAAATAATTGCAAACCCCAAGACAGACCTAGCACTTTAACTAAATGGGAAAATTCTGTAATTAGAGCATGTAATAGTTTACCTATAGTTATGGCGATGAGAAGAAATGTGGGCTTATTTAGAGACATATTTAGGAAAAACACTTTTTAGATATTTATGTTACGACCAAAAGACTAAAACCGGATGAAATAAGATTAAGAATGGCGGGAGGAGAAAATCCTAGAAACTTCACTAGTTTTATTCGAGAAATAATTATAGGAGCCGACCCAAGTAGAGACAATGTTTATGAACAAAATAAAGCCTTAGAAGAACTAGAAAAACTAAGTTTAAGTAATATGAAGTATATACAACCGTTTCTATTAGACTTTGAAAGACTAGTTAGTACAATGAGATTAGCTTTGGATGTAAATGTATTAGATAGACTATATAGAAAGATTCCACCACCATGGAATGATAAAATTAAAAATGAGATAGAAAAGCTGGAATGGAAGAGGAACAACTATTAGCGCTACCATAAAATTTATAACGAGATAAATTAAAAGAATATTGTATATAAGAAGTAGCTAGAAAGCAATTAAAGAAATTAAATTACTCTTTTTGTTCAGATTTATATACACCTCAAAGTTATGATTATAGAAAGAAAAAGATAAAAGTGTATAGAAAAGATAAAAGATATAAATATAAAAGACAATATCAAAATAGAAAAAGATACAATATTAGACCAAGTAGAACATACTATAAAAATAGGAAGCCTAATTATAATAGATACGTTAAAAGACCAAAAAATAAAAAAGATTGTAAATGCTATATATATATATATATATATATATATATATATATATATATATATATTCTTCTAGTGAATTCTTCTTTCTTTTTTAACTACTAATGATGTTGAGACTATATTCTTTATATTTATTATTTACAGATTATACATTTAGAATTTTTTCAATTTTTTCATTGTATAATTAGTTCGATTTTGTCCCATTTAAAATGTCGAGATTTTGTTGACATTGTCGACAAATAATGGGAACCATTTTTTTGTTCCCAATTTGTGTCGAGAATCTCGACATTGGTTCTCAAGCAATATGGGACTTTTTTGCACTTTTTTTTCTCCTCATTTTTTTTCTTTTTTTTCCAATCGAGACATATTTTTATTCAATTTTTTACCAATCTTTTTTTTTTATTTGATCTTAAAGTAAATTGTACACAATTCGTTAATATTTGGCTTTGAATATTTGGGTCATTTCTTGGTGAAAAGTTGGAGCCTGAGTTCGAATTCTTGAGGTTTGGTTCAATTTAATGGGTTGTTATTATTTGCGGATAATACATTTAAAAAATTTTCCTTTTTTTTTCACTGTATAATTAGTTCGATTTTGTCCCATTTAAAATGTCGATAAAATTTTGTCAATATTGTCAACAAATAATGGGAACCAATTTTTTGTTCCCAATTTGTGTCGAGAATCTAAACACAAATTGGGAACCAATGTTAAGCCTTTCCGCTGCAGACCTTCATGGTTCCCAAGCAAATGGGCCATTTTGCCTATATTGCACCTTCCAATTTTTTCCCCTCTTTTCTTTTTTTCTCCTTTCTCCAATACAAACAAATTTTCATTCAATTTTTCACCATTTTGTATTTGATCTTATAAGCAAATTGCACACAATTCGTTAATAATTGGCTTTCGATATTTGGGTCATTTCTTGGTGAAGAAGTTGGAACCTGAGTTCGAATTCTTGAGGGTTTGGTTCAATTCAATAAAAATAGATTGTTCAAGCACCACACATCGCTTTACCACCAACATCACTTTACCGACACTTTATCGAAGATTCCGCCAAAGGTCTGTAAAATATTAATGCTTATGAATTTTAGTTATTTAATTTTTTTTTTTTTGTATGAGTTATTATTTATTTGGTTTATATAATTCATACTTTCGTGGTTCTACTTTTCTTAATAGAATTTCAACATTTTACTACATTGATTTAAGAGTTAATTATATTAAATGGTATATTTAAAATTATATTTTTTATATTTAAGTATTATACATTTAGAATTTTTTATACGTATATATTCAAGTAACGCTTACCAAACGTGCAACGCACGTATCAAAAACCAGTATATATAGACACACACACTATTTTTGACGAAAATTTGTAAAATAGAGACAAAACTGTTATGTGATTCATAAATGAAAACTATTTTAAGTTTTATTTATCTAAATTAGAATAATGATATAGAAAATAATAAATTCAAAAATCATTGTAACTTGTAAGTTATTGTTTTCCTTATAAATATTAATACTTTTTATTAACATATATTTGACTACAAATGATATGCACAACAGTACAAGGAAAAAAATGCTTATATCCCTACAATAATATAAGAGTTTTAAATTTTTTACTGTTGAATTTCGTCCAATATGACGTAATTTTGGTTATGTTTTCTTCTTTTGTGCTATTTATTTCCTGACACCAATTGCCCGCTTGAATTTTTCCAAAATTTCTCCAACATCTTCCATAATTTCCATCATTCCCAAACACAGATTGAACTTCCCAATCACGTTCAACCCTCAAAATCTTACAAAATCAAACACAATATAGCAAAAGGAAAACAACACACTTATTAATTCAACAACAAAAATCATAAATGGCGAACAAAATCGAACATTGATTAAGATGGTATCTCCGCGGAAAAGCTGAAGCTTTTCCATAGTATCAAGGTGGAGAGCAAACACATAATTATCATCATTGATGGCTTCGTCCTCTACCAATCTATTGGCCGCCTTTTTCCTTTCCAAAATCGCGGTACTGAAATCCCTCTTTGCACCCTTACTGCACAACATAAAGAAAACCCACAAAATTCAACAACAAAAAAATGAAATACAAGTGAAAATACTTGTTATAGTACATAAACATATGTAAATAAGCAAAGCTCTGAGAATGTATTGAAGGACTTACGAATATGAGGACTCGGCTTGATTACTCATGGTGGATTATATGCAGATTGAAGAAAAAATTGGTGAAGGGTTTGGGTTTTTTTTTTTTTTTTTGTCGATTGAAGAACAAGAATGGGAGATCTGGAGATTGGGTAAATTGGGTAAAGGATATTTCTCTACAATTGCTTCTGTTCACTTATCAATTTGTCGAGTTACTAAAAATCATTTTTTTTTGTCGAGTAGCTCGACACTGCCAAAAAATCATATTTTTTTTTGTGTTTGTCGAGATTCTCGACAAACACAAGAACATGACATTCAAAGCCCATTTTGACCCTTTTTTTGTGGTGTGTGTGTTTGTCGAGAATCTCGATAAACACACACACACATGCCTATCAAAATGGGACCTTTAATTTTATTTTTATTTTTTTGTGTGGTGGTGTGTGTGTTTGTCAAGAATCTCGACAATCACACACATGCAATCATTTTGACCGAAAAAAAACATTTTTTTTTTTGCCTTTTACACTTTAGCATCAAATATATTTCATTCAATGTTTCACTATTTTTTTTATCTTATAAGCAAATTCTCTCCAGTCCAAAGTAAATTCTTTATATTTTTCAATTTTTTTTTTCACTTTTACTGAATTATTTATTACTATTTGAGAATGTTCTAAATGCAATAGATATGTTAGAGGATGTTTGAGAGTTGAATAATGACAATTATATATATTGTAGCATTAAGGAAGAACAACAATGGATGTGGAGACTAGAGAATAAAAATATCCTTAGTTATACTAAATTCACACTTTCTTCCAAGTTTTACTTATTTCCTCATCTTTATTAGATTCACACATAAAATTCTCACACTTTTTTTGACCAATTTTTACATTTTTGCAACTCGCATTTATTGAGTAACTCGAAAAATTTCCAATTTGTCGAATATCTGGACAAATAGGAGTCCCATTTGTCGAGTAACTTGACAAATTGGTAATTGTACCAATTTGTCAAGTTACTCAACAAATTGGAATATAATAAGGCAATTTTTTTTTGGTCGAGCAGCTCAACACTACCCAAAAACTATTTTTTTCTTTTTTTTTTGCGTGTCTCAACAAACACAAGAACATGACAATCAAAGCCCATTTTGAACCCCCCTCCCTCCCTCCCTCCCTCCCTCTTGGTGTGTGTGTTTTGTCGAGAATCTCGACATACACACGCACATCAATCGACAAAAAAGAAATTCCTTTCATTTTTTTTCCTTATTTCTTTTTCTTTTTCTTTTACACCTTAGTAGCAAATAGAATTTCATTCAATTTTTTACCAATTTTATTTATTTATTTTATCTTATAAGTAAATTGTATACAATTCACTAAATTCTTTATATTTTTCACTTTTACTGAGTTATTTATTACATATTATTTTAAATACATGCTATTTATTAAATAGATATGTTGGAGGATGTTTGAGAATCAGTTTTTTTTAGAACAAAAAAAATAATAAGATCATATATATATATATATATATATATATATATATATTGTCGAGTAGCTCGACACTGTCCAAATATCTTCTTTTTTTTGTGTTTGTCGAGAATACAATAAGTGCCGCCATGAGCTAATTTTTTTTCCAATTTTTTTTTTTTGTGCTTGTCGAGCAAAAAGTTGCCATAGGTTTAGCCCATCTTGACAATTTTTTTCCTTATTTTTTTTTGTTTTACACTTTCGTCCAAACAGATTTTTATCCAATTTTTCACCAATCTTTTTTTTAATAAGCAAATTGTACATAATTCGTTCCAGTCGAAGGTAAATTCTTTACATTTTTCAAATTTATTTTTCACTTTTACTAAATTATTTATTACTCTTTGTGATTATTTGAGATTATTCTAAATAAATATTATTACATAGATATGTTGGAGGATGTTTGAGAATTGAACAATGGTTTTTTATTTTTTGGAACAAAAAAATGTATCCATGTGGGGGTGTGTGTGTGTGTGTGTAGCATTGAGGAAGAACAACAATGACTGTGAAGACTGGAGAATCAAAATATCTATTGTCAATTGAATTCTATAAGTTATATTGTATATTGTATACAAATATGCCATTATTATACAAATTTTATATCAAGTGTACTCATTCTATCTCAAGAACAAAATATACACATATTTTAAATAAATGGTAAAAAACACTTTTACGAAAGGGGGTGTCCCTGACTCAGATTTGAATGAATTTTAAAAATTTAGGTGTCCCTAACTTATATTTTAATAAATTCCGTTTAAATATAAGTGTCCCCAACTTAGATTTTGATAAATTCTATTTAAATATACGCGTCCCCAACTAAAATTTAAATAAATTCTTTAGAAATTTAGGTGTCATCAATAAATAACTATTAGATTTATAAAGATTTCATTAATTAGAAAATTTGAACAGATTTTAATGGATTTTTATCCCATAAATATAAATACCAAATTCCTTACAAAATATCAAAATTTCAACCTACATCATCTCACGCCTCTCTATTTACCTATTGCTTCTCTCATCTCACCACTTTTACAGCTTTCACCAAGAAAGATTATCAATGTTTCTTTATCATCCGAACAAATTTCTTACCTTCGACGAGTTTTCGACGATAACTTTTTCTATTTTTTGTTGTTTACTCCTCTATTTTACTGTTCTTTGTTGATTTATTGCTCTTAATATATGTATTGAAGATTTGTTAAAAAAAACACAATAGTGTCGTATTCAAGATTTGTTAAAAAAGAACAATAGTATTTTTTCCATTCTTTGTTTATTTTTCATAGTCTATTTTGTTGTTCTATAACCAAGATCTATATGTGAAAATTTTCGTATAGTGCTATGTTTTGCTGGTTTTTGTAGAATTTTTTTTTTTTCCTTTCATTAATACGTGAGAATTTTACCGATTCAAATGTGAGATTTCAAAAATAATAATAATAACACACATAATCTATATAAACTAGTGAGAAATATGAAATAAAAATTCACATGGCGGCAAAAAAGGAGACCCACGAGTAAGGAAGTGCCACAACCATTTTTTTGTTATATTTCGTCGTCAGCACCCCTTCATCTCCCACTTTCCTTACTCGTGGGCTGAAAATCAAACAGATTACCCAAAAACAAACAGTAGGCTGAAAATCAAGCGGGCTAAAAATCAAGTGATCTGAAAATCACACGAGTAAAGAAGTGCCAACAGCCCTCTTACATCCCACAAAAGAAACAAAGAAATTACCCAAAAACGGATGTCCCCACACTTAGGTATGAACCAAGTGGGATGAAAATCAAATTTTTTCCTTCACCAATACATGAAAACAAATTTCAATACTCCGCTACAACAATAAGTGTATAAGAATGTGAATATTCTGATTTATATAAGTTTGACAATAGAAAAACTTTGATGGGGCACATTGTTTGATTTGCTGAATAGGGTTTTAAAATTTAGTTTTCTACTGGTCAAATTGTTGAACTAGGTCGAGGCCAATGCTAGATAAGAATACAGTTTTGTACTTTAAGACATTTACTTGGTGCTTATAACTCATGATTTATATCACGAATAACGTAGTGAGATTATAAATGGGAGATTCACAAGGAAAACAAAGAATTGGGTATAATACAAAGACCGTGGAAGAGAGTTCTGTATTGTTAGAGCTCATGGTTAATGCTGCTAATCGTGGATGGCGTAGTAGCAATGGGGTATTAAGCAGACAAATAGTTGAAAAAAAAATACTTCATATTTTGAATGAAAAACTTGGATGTCAAAAGAACTTTGCTATGTACCAAAATCGATTGACCTGGTTCAAACAAAAATTGAACAAATACTCTAAGCTTATGGGATGTAGTTCTGGTTTCGGATGGGACTCAATCACAAAAAAAAAAAAACATTGCTAATGATGAAGTGTGGAAAAATTACTTCGATGTAAGATTTTGATTTTTTGATCTTGTGGATTAATTTACAACTTTTTCACACAATAAACGATGACTTATAAATTATTTTGTGTATTTGTTATTTGCTAGTCCCACCCAAAACAAAGGTACTTTCGTACCGATACTATTGCTGACTATGAAGATTTACGAATAGCAATTGGCAATGCAACTGCTACAGGAAGAAACTTAATTGGTTTGGGTGATGAATCAGATGCACGAATATATGGAGTTGAAGAAAATAGACATGTCACAATAGACAACTATGTGTTTGAGGAGAGTCAGGATGCATACATACAAAGTCAAATTGACCAATCAAACAATGTTCCATCATATGAAAATTATACTTCTTCTCCAACAAACATGGAAACTAACAAGAAATTTCATGCAGAAAATAAACGTCCAAAATCGCGAACCCAGGGAGCTCCACAGTTTTCATGCGAAAAGGAGGGGGGGATTTTCCCCTTTTGTCCCGAGAGAACTAGGGTGGGGTGGGGGTGGGGTGGGGTGGGGTGGGGGGGGATTTGGGTCAAAATATTTTTATGGGCACCCAAAATAATTGGGCCAACTTTCGGTTTCAAAATTGAATTAACTTGTTGGACAAAATCTGTAGAGACTCTAACATCCGTTTGTTTTCAATTTTGATTTTGATAAAAAGCTAAGATCAAAGTCAACAATAATGTTAACCACACATTTTATGGTCCCACAACTTTTAAACCACACATTTCAACAACTTTTACTAAAAAATCTGATTTTAATCAAACACAATTTAAATGTCATTTTGGTGAACAAAATTAAAAATTTTGGGGCTTGATGACACACTTTTTCTTATTTTAAGTGTAAATCTTTAAAAAAATAAAAAGATTTAGGACTTATTTGTATTTTTGAAAATGTTTTTGAGTTATTTTTAATTTATTTAAGTTGGGGATTAAATTGTCAAAAAGGTTTGGGGTCATATGTGTTAGTTTTAGAAAGTTATGGGACTTTTCAATACTTTCTGAAAGATTAGGGACTTTTGCTGTAAATTTTCATTTACTTTTTAAATAAAAAATTTTCCACCGTCAACTTTCACAGGGATTTGGACGGAAAATGATGAAAAAGACCATTGCTGCTAAAAACATTTGAAATAGGGGTCAAACTGCCAAAAATAAACGATGGGTCCTCAACCCGCAGTAAGTGCAAAAGTCAGGGACCATTTGTGCAAATAAGCCATTATAATTTCGATAAGTTCACATGAAGACAACTGGGTACTGAATTATGTCTAATGTAAATGTTATTTTATTTTCTTTTATATACTGATTGATAAATGTACATAACTTGAGGTGTTACGAGCCCAAATTGCATGTGATATTTTGGGTTAAAACATCTTCATATTTGGAGAGCTATATTAAATTACAAAGATATGTTATAAGTCATTTTCCATCTCATAAAGCAAGAAAATTCAATAGGTTTGAGTGCTCGATATATTTAAGAATTTATGTACACTATTTTTTCTTCTTTTTGTTTGTGTTCTTTAATTGACATTATTTGACTAAATTTTAGACATTAAAAAATATATGTTTAATACTGGTAACACAATTGTAGAAAGTATTTTGTTTGAATACAACTACAAACATTGTATTTCATCGTATTTTATAATGTCAGATTTTTGTAATTTAATGTATTATCAAATTAAGTTATAATTACTTAAATATTTAAATAAATATATATTTCACAATACCATTATTAAATCACGTGCAACGCACGTATTAAATACTAGTAATTCTAAAATGCTCTAAAATGCTCTAACAATTTTGGACAATTTTGCTATCATATATTACAACTTTTGAGTATTATACCCTCCTACATTAAATTAAAAAAGTTCAAAACCCTTTCATCTCCCGGACTATTTTACCCTCCTACATTAAATTAAAAAAATTAAAAACCCTTTCATCTCACACCATTATTGAACAAAATAAGTTTTACAAATATTTTCTTTGAATTATGAGAACGGATTTGGGCAGTTACAAGATGAATAGTTATTTACCTTCCACCAATAATATATTCAACTTATTAAACTTAATTTGAAGTTTAAGATTGATTCATTTGAAGGTAATTATTTAGTTTGTGAAGTCCATAAAAAATTTATTTAAAGATTTGTGTGTTGTGATTATGGTTGTTGTTACTTTACGTGAATAATCATTTCTTAGTGTTCTATTTTTTATTTTTTATTTTTTTAACTTCAATAATTAATATAAATCTCATTTCTATTATTCATTTTTATGTTTTTGAATTGAATTGTTATCTATTGCTTAAAGTAATTTTTCTTCACTATTTATGCTCTTACATAAGTTGCTTAAATCGTTAGAATATTTAGTTTTGATAATATTACTTTATTTCTTCATTACTATTTGGATAAGTTCACGCGAAGACATGTGGGCACTGAATTGTGCAAATGGGAATTTTAATTTTGTTAATTTTTTTATGTAAATGTTATTTTATTTTATTTTATATACTGATTGATAAATCTACCTATAATTGCTAATTTGAGGTGCTACGAGCCCAAATTACTTGTGATATTTTGAGTAAAAGTCTCTTCATAGTTGAAGAGTTATATTAAATTACAAATATTTGTTATAAGTCATTTGTCATTTCATAAAGTAAGAAGATTCAATGGTTTGAGTGTTCGATATATTTAAGAACGTACACTATTCTTGAATCTTTTTGGTTCTATTATTTGACTATATTACAAATCTTAAACAATAGAGCTTCATGCTCTCACTGGTTACATAATTGTAAAAAATATTTTGTTTATTTTGTTATGCATTTAAATTGAAATGAATGTATTGATTGGTAGTTAAAATAAATATTAATCATTATTACATACGATCGTGGTTAATTTGACAATTGAATATGGTAACAAACTATGTGTATTTTTAATGTTAGATTTTTATATATTAATGCAGTATTAAATTGAATATAATTATTTGAATATTTGAATAGAAATTTAATTTAGAATACCGTTATTAAATTACGTGAATGCACGAAATTAAAAACATATTAATATTTTTCTCGAACGAATACGCAAAGTGACAACATTATCGAGCTCATTCTATTGCCACCTTTACTCTGTCTCTCTCTCTCTCTATGCTTACACTTGTACGGTTGTATCTATATATGCATTTATATGCATAATGCATGGAGATTCGTGCTGTTTGAGAGTGACAGTAATTGAATTGAAGGCTCATTGTTCCTGTCCTGCCCATGTCATTCTTTGAGGTTCATTTTTGTTAATACTAATCTAAAGTATTCTAATTTGGATCTGATGCCTTTTTAATTGGATTATTTTGTGGAATTATTGTACAGAATCTGTTTCCGGTGCTTTGGTCTGGGGAAATTGGAGAAAAAATTGGGGTTTATTCAGGTAAAATTAATTACAAGGGTCCTTTTTATCTCGTAAAATTTTTGGAACAGGGAAAATGATCGAATTATGAATAGTGGGTTTTGCTTGTTTTGGTTTACTATTTGCAGAGAATTTTTACATTTATTTAGCAGAAGTATTTCTGTAAAGTAAGAGTTCTGTATTATGATTTGCCCAATCGATTGGATTCAACCCTATTGGATTGGATTAAGGAAGAAAAATAAAAGGTTAAAATCTTGTCGGTTTACCTGATGAAGCATTGTGATGCTATGAGAGTTTATTTAGTTCATGCATGATTGATTGTTCTATCGCCTGTTTCAAACTTTGTATGTTGATTATGAGGGCAAGAAAAGTTTTGATGTTTCTTGATTTTATCATTCTATTGTCAATTGTATACCCATTTTTTAAATCAGATTCAGGTTCGTTTATTTGGTTGGAAAAAGATTCTTTTGTAGATTTATTGATTCTTTTTTTTTTTAAAAAAAAAAATTCCAATCAAGAATATCCTAAGCGAATTCTGTCTTCTCATCGTCATGAAAATTAATTCCCTCTTCCAGTTCTTTTTTCTTGCACTATTTTGTTGAGAAGGCTGCTTCTTTGCCAGCATAGTTTAGAGGAACTAAAAAATTGTTGCTATCACATCAAAGCACTCAGCTTTTGTGGTTTTTCTGATTTTTGTTTAAATCACAGCAATAAGCAGATAATTGCTGCATTCCTTGTATTCAACCATAATTTACCGGAATCTTGAATTTTTTTGTTTTTTCTATAGGGGCAAAAGTAGTCTGATTAGTGCATATCTTCTTGAATAATCTTTCAAGCAATCAGCAAACTAGAAAGGCTCTAATTTTCTGGGATTTGCTTTGTTTCTGAGTTCATACAGACTCTTTTCTTCAGAATCTTTCTCAATCCATGTCGAACTTCACGTGTGGTGGTGTTGATGAAGATTTTGAGGGATGTCATGATGACTCCTTTGCTCTCGTCCTTAAAATGGTGGCAATTGCTGCCATTCTCGTTGCTGGAGTGTGTGGTGTTGCCCTTCCATTGGCTGGAAAGAAGCGCCGGTTCCTCCGAACCGACTCCAACCTCTTTGTTGCTGCAAAAGCCTTTGCTGCTGGTGTCATCCTGGCCACTGGCTTTGTCCACATGTTACCGGATGCCACATCTGCACTGACAAATTCTTGTCTCCCTAAATTGCCATGGTCAAAATTTCCATTCTCCGGATTCATTGCAATGGTGGCCTCATTGGCTACATTGCTGGCAGATTTTCTGGGGACTCAGTACTATGAGAGGAAACAGGAGAACGAGAGTCCTAACGTTGGGTTTGATTCATCGGACATGGTGTCTGAATTAGGGATTGTTCCAGTGGAGAAAAAGAGGGGGAGTGCGAAGGTGTTTGGAGAAGAGGAAGGGGGTGCAATGCATATTGTGGGGATGCGTGCACACGTGGCACACCATAGACACAGCCACCTACAAGAAGAGGGGGCATGTGAATGGCGTGCTAAGGAGCATTCAGACGGTCATTCACATTCACATCCGATTGGTGGTTGGGATGAGGAAGGTGGTCTCAGGCACGTCATTGTTTCACAGGTAATTATATTCCTCTTTTCTGCTGCACTTTGTCGTGTCCTATATATAATCTTGGAAACTCTTAACATTTGTGGACTTGTAAAGAATCTCATATGTGAACGTTTGAGTTGGATCTTAACACGGTTCTGTCTGTTTGTTGTAGTAATAAATAAAACTCATTTTGTTATTATAAAATCGAGGTTCGGTTCATTTGGGAAAGGGGTCATCTGGGAAAGAGGTCAGTCTTGCGGGAGACCATTGAATGGTTGAATTTATGACTTTGTTTTGATCTCTTCAACTGAACCTAAAGGATCGATCTCTTCAACTGAACCTGATGGACACTTCAATCATTGAACTTTAGCTTTTATATTCACTTTCTTTTCAGAATGTATTCCTTTGATGACCTGGACGTGTAATCTTTGAGTAAGAACACAGAGTTCTCAATTTCAATCTTTGTATCAGCATATCACTTGTTTGAAAGGAATTCGTGCTAATATTGATACCAAAACTGTCAAAGTATTCAAATGGTGAAGTAAACCATGTATTTCTTCCTAATCTTGAAACTGGACATGTATAAGAGGAAAAAAAATACACAGACGCATTGCGGACACGCGTATTTAGATATAGTCATATAGTACAGGAAATTATGATTAACTTTCTGAGCTGGTCAATGCCTTTCTTGCTGGAAGCTAAGATGGAATAACGTATTAACAATGGGGGTCCATGATTAGCTAGTCCCACGTGAAGGGGAAAAGAATGCTGGGGAAAAAGAGCAGGGTAACTGATGGATGTTGAAGTTGCAAAAAGATTGACCTTGATGATATGCCAGCACTACTCTGTGTGGTGAATGTTAGGCTCTCCTACCACTTGTTGCACGGAAGCCTTGAAATTGGGTTTTCAAGCAAAACATAAAATAGAGAACGAGCACGAGAAACGAGTGGATTTAATAAAGCACTCATGCACAAGAGTGATGCAATTCCGTACAATAGATTCGAAGATGTAGAGAGAAACCAAAATTAATATGGTGTGTTGCAAAGGATCTGATTGCAATCGTATCTTCCATGCATGTAGTGATTGACCGAGCGGAGTGACGAAATAAGCTTCATATAGCCAACTCAAAGTTTGTTGGGAATAAGTCTTAGATTGTTGTTTGTTTGTCATTTTCTGTTCCAAATATCGATCTTATTCCCTATTTAGGTCATAGTGTTGCCCTATGCTATCTCTGTCCCCCTCTGCCCCTACAGTTTTCCACATTGTGATTAGAATGATGAACTCGTAACGTCTATTCTTATTCATTACAGGTTCTAGAACTCGGAATAGTATCCCACTCTGTGATCATTGGACTCTCGCTAGGAGTTTCGCACAATCCATGTACAATAAGACCCTTGATCGGGGCATTATCATTCCATCAGTTCTTTGAAGGTTTTGCTCTCGGAGGATGCATTTCACAGGCCAAATTTACTAGCCTTCGTGCAACTCTAATGGCATGCTTTTTTTGCCTTTAACGACCCGTTGGGAATTGCTGTGGGGACTGGCATTTCTTGATTTTTAATCCTAATAGCCCGAGAGCTCTGATAATTGAGGGCATCTTCGATTCAATATCTGCCGGAATTCTTGTGTACATGGCTCTTGTGGATTTGATTGCAGCTGATTTCCTGAGTAAGAGAATGAGCTGCAATTTGAAGCTCAAATAGTGTCATATTTTGCACTCTTCATAGGGGCTGGATTGATGTCTTCTCTGGCCTTATGGGCTTGATTAGACTTCTTTAGATGCATCAAACGTCCTGATTTTTTTTCCTATTTTCGGTTAGATTAGCAGATGCTAGAGATTATCACAGAAAGTAGTGTTGTATTTTCGAATAACTTTTTCTAACGCTGTTCCTTATAAAAGCATCTAATGTTGTTCCCAGCAGTCGAGGCACTCAAATAGTAGAGGATGAAGCTAAAGCAAGACTGTCGAATCCATATACTTGTGTTGGATTTGAAATTAACTTTTGTTTTCATCTTTTGAGAGAAATAGCTTTTTAACCTCAAGCATTTTCATGCATTTATATGGTCTTGGTATCATGACATTATCAAAGTAAGAAGGAAATTTTCCTTTCTTGATAAGAATGCGTAATTTGGATGGGTGATGAGATGCACGTTATTATTACTAAAAATTTGTTTATTTGTATAATTGTATACACGAGGTCATAAAAATGGTATGTCGATTATGCATCTGTACAGAATTTTGGTCGGTAGCCACTTTGAGAGGTAGTGATTTCTGTTGTTGATATGCTTGTTTGAGACCATTGAATGGTTGAATTTATGACTTTGTTTTGATCTCTTCAACTGAACCTAAAGGATCGATCTCTTCAACTGAACCTGATGGACACTTCAATCATTGAACTTTAGCTTTTATATTCACTTTCTTTTCAGAATGTATTCCTTTGATGACCTGGACGTGTAATCTTTGAGTAAGAACACAGAGTTCTCAATTTCAATCTTTGTATCAGCATATCACTTGTTTGAAAGGAATTCGTGCTAATATTGATACCAAAACTGTCAAAGTATTCAAATGGTGAAGTAAACCATGTATTTCTTCCTAATCTTGAAACTGGACATGTATAAGAGGAAAAAAATACACAGACGCACGGACACGCGTATTTAGATATAGTCATATAGTACAGGAAATTATGATTAACTTTCTGAGCTGGTCAATGCCTTTCTTGCTGGAAGCTAAGATGGAATAACGTATTAACAATGGGGGTCCATGATTAGCTAGTCCCACGTGAAGGGGAAAAGAATGCTGGGGAAAAAGAGCAGGGTAACTGATGGATGTTGAAGTTGCAAAAAGATTGACCTTGATGATATGCCAGCACTACTCTGTGTGGTGAATGTTAGGCTCTCCTACCACTTGTTGCACGGAAGCCTTGAAATTGGGTTTTCAAGCAAAACATAAAATAGAGAACGAGCACGAGAAACGAGTGGACGTAATAAAGCACTCATGCACAAGAGTGATGCAATTCCGTACAATAGATTCGAAGATGTAGAGAGAAACCAAAATTAATATGGTGTGTTGCAAAGGATCTGATTGCAATCGTATCTTCCAGTGCATGTAGTGATTGACCGAACGGAGTGACGAAATAAGCTTCATATAGCCAACTCAAAGTTTGTTGGGAATAAGTCTTAGATTGTTGTTTGTTTGTCATTTTCTGTTCCAAATATCGATCTTATTCCCTATTTAGGTCATAGTGTTGCCCTATGCTATCTCTGTCCCCCTCTGCCCCTACAGTTTTCCACATTGTGATTAGAATGATGAACTCGTAACGTCTATTCTTATTCATTACAGGTTCTAGAACTCGGAATAGTATCCCACTCTGTGATCATTGGACTCTCGCTAGGAGTTTCGCACAATCCATGTACAATAAGACCCTTGATCGGGGCATTATCATTCCATCAGTTCTTTGAAGGTTTTGCTCTCGGAGGATGCATTTCACAGGCCAAATTTACTAGCCTTCGTGCAACTCTAATGGCATGCTTTTTTGCCTTAACGACCCCGTTGGGAATTGCTGTGGGGACTGGCATTTCTTCGATTTTTAATCCTAATAGCCCGAGAGCTCTGATAATTGAGGGCATCTTCGATTCAATATCTGCCGGAATTCTTGTGTACATGGCTCTTGTGGATTTGATTGCAGCTGATTTCCTGAGTAAGAGAATGAGCTGCAATTTGAAGCTCCAAATAGTGTCATATTTTGCACTCTTCATAGGGGCTGGATTGATGTCTTCTCTGGCCTTATGGGCTTGATTAGACTTCTTTAGATGCATCAAACGTCCTGATTTTTTTCTCCTATTTTCGGTTAGATTAGCAGATGCTAGAGATTATCACAGAAAGTAGTGTTGTATTTTCGAATAACTTTTTCTAACGCTGTTCCTTATAAAAGCATCTAATGTTGTTCCCAGCAGTCGAGGCACTCAAATAGTAGAGGATGAAGCTAAAGCAAGACTGTCGAATCCATATACTTGTGTTGGATTTGAAATTAACTTTTGTTTTCATCTTTTTGAGAGAAATAGCTTTTTAACCTCAAGCATTTTTCATGCATTTATATGGTCTTGGTATCATGACATTATCAAAGTAAGAAGGAAATTTTCCTTTCTTGATAAGAATGCGTAATTTGGATGGGTGATGAGATGCACGTTATTATTACTAAAAATTTGTTTATTTGTATAATTGTATACACGAGGTCATAAAAATGGTATGTCGATTATGCATCTGTACAGAATTTTGGTCGGTAGCCACTTTGAGAGGTAGTGATTTCTGTTGTTGATATGCTTGTTTCTTGATTTTTATTAAGATTTCTTGAATTTTTATTAAATGTTGCGTTGGCAAGATTATGCTTATAGAAGTTATGGTGGACATTCCATCAATATGTATGTTTTTTGATAAGTTAAATCGTATTAAGTGTCTATTTTTACAGTTTTAACTGATGTTCTCTTTTTCATGTTGAACATCTCGTCAAAAATGAGATTAAAACTCTTGTACATGTGAGCGTTTTAGTACACTAGTGAAATTCACGTGCAAGATGCGTGTTGTATTTTAATTAAGTATTTAATAGTGTGTTCATTGTTAGTGAATTTTTTAATTATTCTTGCAAGATTATGCTTATAGAAGTTATGGTGGACATTCCATCAATATGTATGTTTTTTGATAAGTTAAATCGTATTAAGTGTCTATTTTTACAGTTTTAACTGATGTTCTCTTTTTCATGTTGAACATCTCGTCAAAAATGAGATTAAAACTCTTGTACATGTGAACGTTTTTAGTACACTAGTGAAATTCACATGCAAGGTACGTGTTGTATTTTAATTAAGTATTTAATAGTGTGTTCATTGTTAGTGGATTTTTTAATTATTCTTTCACCTATAAAAGACTAAGTAAAACATTGCCCCCCGGGGCACAGCCAAGTTGGCAAAGGACGGGCATTGCGGGGCTCGCAACCTCGGCGTGGGGAGTTCGATTCTGGATGGAGCAGGTTGGGTGATGTAATACTCATTTATGGGTGGAAGCGACTTGGTGATGTAATATCCATGGAGGAAGGCTCCCTGGGGTAGGGAGTATAAAGGGTGCACGACGAACCCCGGTCAACTTGGGCATATCCATGATTACCTCCACCCATCACCGAGGGGTCGGGATGGGTGGTCCAGGGCGACATAATCCAGTCTAACCTGGATACCCAGGTATCAAAAAAAAAAAAAAAAAACATATATTAAAACTTATTGGAAAAAAGTACGTATTATTTAAAAGTGAACAATATAGTTTCAATTGATCTTTAACAAAAACGTTTTATATTTTTAGATGATGTAATAAATGGTATGTAGTTCACTAACATAATTGATTAACACAAATCATTGAACTGAATACTTCAATTATGATCTCACAAAATTATTCTGTTGCTTTAAATTTAAACTTATTCCATATTTCTCCTCATTATTATTCGACTTTGTAAATTATTTCAATTTTTCAATTTAATTTTATTCATTTAATGTATCAAACATTAAAAAAAGTTTAAATCACACGAGTGTCGTGAGATATGCATAAAATTTCTTGTGAACTTGCGATAATAAATAGTAAAAATACTTATTATAGATTATCATAAGTTGTTAATTAGTGATTTTATTTTTTTGGTATATTGGACAGGGATGTACTCATGGATATATTTTCTTTCTCTACTATTGTAACTTTCTACCTTGAGAGTAGTATTTTCTTTCTCTTTTTTCTTGCATAGTGCAAGATTGTGCTTGTGGGTAAATTTTCTTGGACTTAATTGTAATTTGATTCAGTAATCGACATAAAAAATAAATTAAAACTATGTATTTATTATAATCTTGATCACTGTGTTGCTAACTTAATAAAAGTAGTTAATTGAAGGAAAGTTGTTTCGATTGCAAATGATTTTGAAATTCAAAGTAGGTTGCTTGATATATGTTACTATGTCTCGGCCTAACCAAACCTAGAGTCTAATATATATATATATATATATATATATATATATATATATATATATATATATATATATATATATATATACACACTACTTTTAAGCTCGTGCGTTGCACGTGTAGCAATTATAACATTGTAGAATTTAGGACAAAATCCCACAAAAAGAAAAAAAAAATAGTCAAATTGGGCTTTCAACAAAATTCAAATGTTGGGGATGGTCAATGGCAAAAAAATAAAAATTGTGGGTGAATTAGTTACAATCTATACACTGTAAGAGGAAAAAAAAAAAATTATTGTCGAGTAAAATACATATGTAAAAGAAATTTTTTTCGAAGTTCACATTCGACAAGAAAAAAAATCTTGTCAAATGAAAAATTAGAAATGGAAAAGTCCACCTAAAAAACATATATATATTTAAGTGAACGAGAACTCGACAAAGTTTTTCGAGTTACTGTTCACGCAATATTTTTTTTGTACATTCATTACATTTCTTCTATTGCTTTAATTTAATAAAGTAACGTATCAAAAGAACATCCGATTTGAGGAAAAACCATTGTTGAAAATATTTTCAAATAAGAAGTTAAACATCTAATTTTGGACAAAGAGGACAACTTTCTGCTTCTGTATAGAGAAACAGTGATTATGATTGACAATTTCATTTTAATTACAAGGAAGTTTCACCTTGATGCTACTTTTGCATACCATGTCGAGTAAAAAAATTGTGGGTGAATTAGTTACAATCTATACACTGTAAGAGGAAAAGAAAAAAAAAAATTATTGTCGAGTAAAATACATATGTAAAAGAAATTTTTTCTGAAGTTCACATTCGACAAGAAAAAAATCTTGTCAAATGAAAAAATTAGAAATGGAAAAGCCCACCTAAAAAAACATATATATATTTCGTGAACAGTAACTCGACAAAGTTTTTCGAGTTACTGTTCACGCAATATTTTTTTTTTTTTTTTGTACATTCTGTACATTTCTTCTATTGCTTCAATTTAATAAAGTAACGTATCAAAAGAACATCTGATTTGAGGAAAAACCATTGTTGAAAATATTTTCAAATAAGAAGTTAAACATCTAATTTTGGACACAGAGGACAACTTTCTGCTTCTGTATAGAGAAACAGTGATTATGATTGACAATTTCATTTTAATTACAAAGAAGTTTCACCTTGATGCTACTTTTGCATACCATGTCGGAAATTACGAACGAATGTTCATCAATATAAGTCAAGAATAACAAATTGTGTGCACTAATCATTCTTACAACTTAAAAACGGAGAACCAACATACTATAATTAATCCATACTTAATATGAGATAGAGAAGATTATTGAATCCCATCTCCCAATGCAGTAACATGGATAGTGAGTTTTTCTTGAAACTTAATAGATCATAATAACTAAAAATCGTCTTTATTTTTTATGTATCTTCATTTGATTATGAATATGCTTATTTGGCAATGAAGAAATGCAACATTTGTATGTAAAAAGTGAGGAGATGGGTGGGGGAAATTGGAGTTTTATTTAAGTATTTCGTGGTTTTGATAGGAGACAAGCAAATAGTTGCAGATACAATCTCCAAAGAATGGTGTCATTAACCTATAAATTAATTTTAACTTTCAATATGTCCGAAATAAACTTAGATATTTAAATTATGTTGTATTATATTGTCTGTTCAATATAAAATCAAAATGAATTAGGGCGCTAAACACATATATTTAGCAGTAAGATGTGATTAAATGATTTGGACTGCATTCTTGATTCTGTTTTGAACTTCTTTAGTCATTATAATGAGAGGGAATACACCATGACAAAAGGTTCAAGCATTATCACTAATTGTTGAGAAATGGAAAAGCTCGCCTTAAAAAAAAAAATATTTGTGTGAACAGTAACTCGACAAAGTTTGTCGAGTTGAATAGTAACTCGACAAACTTTTTCGAGTTAAATAGTAACTCGAAAAAGTTACTGTTCACGATTTTTTTTTTTTTTGTATGTGTACTTTTTCATTTTCTTGGTCTTTTTATAATTTTTTTCACTTGACAAGATTTTTTTTTTAAATGGCACATCCATTCCAATGACAACTTGTACACAAAGAAATTTAAGTTTTAACCCTTATTCTCGAAGTGATTAAACAATAGAGTCAAGAAATGTTGGAAAACGGTGTAACCTACTTTCTCAATGGTTGTCTTAAATAGCTCTAGACCTTTATTGTTCTTCTGTAGTCAATAAAGAAAAAGGTCCACTCAAATATAACACACTGTTTAATTTGAATGATAGGAGCAAAGCCACCTTGATCCCCTAATTGCTGGCGTCTTGGTTGTATTTATTCTTAATGACAACATGAAATCAACAAAAACCAATTCCTAAAGGTGACGACATCGCAAATGTAAATTCATCGACACTATGGTTATTAACATAGAAAAGTTGCAATTTGGGGAAGTCTGAAATCAAATAAAACCAATCACATATCACATATGTGAGAGAGACTTTTTGATCCCTAAAGCTCATAGACATAATAGAAAAATTTGCAAATTGGGAACGTTAATTCAAATACCAGCGAATAGGCATAGCAAGATTCACTCTACATTTTGTATAGATATTGAGATAAGATTAATGTAAAACTCCATCTACCACCTGCCTAGACTTGATAGTGTAGAAACATTGAAAATTCTATAGTAAATAGAGAAAGAAAAATGCAAAACAACAAAAGTATTATAGAATTTTCTTAAATAAATATTAAGGAAGAACAATAAAAAATTTAGAGAAAAATAACCAAAGGATATGCAATCTCTAAAAAGAAAAGGAAAAAAGGGGAGAAAGACATCAAACAATCTGAAGTTATTTTATACACGTGAAACATGCAACTTAAGCACATACAATGAAGATGGAAAAAACATATGTGACATATAGGAGGCTTCAAGGTTAATATTTTGTATAATGTGTTCAAGATATTATAACTTGGGATCAATTACTATTATGTTCTCATATTGTATAGGGCTGCTACGTTATGTTTTTTGCAGAGGATTCCTCAACTATCGATGACCTTCGTGGTTCAGTTTGATTGTCCTGATGTAATTTCAAATATAAACTTGTATTCGGGGTGGGCGAACACTGCAGTGCAGAGGTGGTGGGGTTTAAAATGGGCCCAGGCCATAACATAATTTTTTTTTTTTATTTAACTACACATACTTAGGAAAATTTTCAGGATAAGGCTGGGCCTGGGCCCAGATAGGCCCAGCCCTATCTGTGTCCCTACTTGTATTTTATAGCCACTTTTCTTTATAAGAAAGGAATGAACAATTGAAATGGGTATATGTTATATGTTATAAAAAAGTGCAAAATAAAAGCATATGAAGGACAAAGTACACTATTATGTAGAAGAAAAAGCTGTTAAAAGAATGAAGACTATATGTGTTGAAAATATATGTAGAAGAAATGATATTGTTTATTTGGAAAGGGTTTCAATTAATTTAGAATGATGAACAAAAAATAAGCATTATTAGTAAAAAAAAAATAAAGGACATGATAATGGGAGTAAGTAGGAAGAGGCATGGTTTAAAATACATATTTTATAATAGATATATTTAATGTTGGAATGAATTTAATTTTTTATAAACAATTGCAAAAGAAAAATAGCTATTTTTTTTTAAAGTAAACGCGAGATTCTAATAATCTCGCATACAAAATGCATTGGATTCATCACATATTATTTTTAGGGATGGCAGCGGCGGGGCGGGTGGGGCGGGCGGGTCGGGCGGGCGACCCTCCTCCGCCCCCCGCCGGGGATTTATCAACCACATACCGCCCCATTACCCGATTGGCGGGGTCGGGTCGGGGTCGGGCGGGGCGGGCGGGCGGGCGGGCAATGCCCCAATCGCCCGTTTTTTTTTTTTTTTTTTTTTTGAATGGCATTAATGTTTATTGTGAGTTTGTCAATGGAAAACATTTGTAAAGTAAATTGGCCGTTACAAAATACAAAATACACATTGTTATCAAAATAACAAAATTTAAACAAGTTTCAAAGAATCACAATTCAAAACAACAATCCAAATCCAAATCCAACATAATCAAATTTCATCTTCTTCTAGAATATCCGTGCTAGTTGCTTGAATACTTGATTCCTCCTCGTAAAAGAAGTATATTATTGTTAATTTGCTAGATATCTAATATATTTATTATTCAAGTTCATGAAACAAAAATCAATTTACCTCTTCGTCAATATCGTGTCACATAACTTTGTACAACATCCAGTCTGACGAATGCGACGAATGTTCTAAATCTGAAATAAAATATTAAAACTAATTAGCAAAAACAAATTAGACATTATAACAAATATGAACATAAATAATTGTATTTCTCGTACCATGAATTTCACTCCATAACCAATCTTGAGCACACATCAAAACCTCAAAGTCTTTGGGTGAAACCTATTTCTATGTGGACTAACAAATCTACCACTTGTCTTGAATCACGGACTCGAGCGCCAATCAGTAGAATCTTGGGATGGCTAAAATATCTCTTGCAATTTTTGCAAAGTCGGATATTTTGTTGCATTTGCCCTCCATCATGCCAATATATCGAAATCATTTGATCCGGGCAATACAGGCTCGTCGAAGAAAATATCAAGCTCGATTTACGCACTATCGATTACTAGTGCTAGTAGTAACAAATACATCAAATTGTGCCAACCGGTCTCTTTTGTTTGCATTAGTAGATATCTCGAGATTGAGAAGATGAAGGCAAGATTGAGCCATGTTCCTACTAGACCTATGTCTGTTGTGTACTCATTTAGCAAATTTTGACACAATCGACGAACATTTTGAATCTCATGATCCGCACCTCATTTCCATAAATCATTGGAAAATAGTACTCAACCAATTTCAATTTAAATCTCGGATCCAACACGGTAGCTACACCCAAAATTCCATGAATCTTACTCCAATATTTGTCAAACTTTTCAATCATACTTGAAGCCATCAATTTGATTTCAACATAAGGAGATGTCATCCACTCAGAAATTGACAACTTTATCTCACAAATATTTGGAAAATAAAGATTAGTTGTTGGATATTTAGTCCCGAAAATAGTTCGATAATTTCAAAAAAAACCTCCAACTGTCACATATCTCTTTTGCCAAATCCCAATCTTCATCACTAGGCAAACATCTATATTGAGTTTCACGTTGCTTTAGTCGAGGAAAAACATTCTTATACTCTAAAGCGGTTTGAAGCATTAAATGCGTAGAGTTCCACCTAGTTTTGCAATCAAGTGCTAACTTTTTGACACAAGGGATTTTCAACGACGCGGACATTTCAAATTTTTCGACTCTTTTTGGTGTTGTTGACCAATATGCAACACATCATTAATTTTATCAACACTTGATTGAATGATCTCCAAACCATCCTTAACTATCAAGTTCAATATATGAGCACAACACCGCATATGAAAAAATTCACCATTTAGCATAAGCGAACAACCGGAAAGCTTATCTAAAAGAATGTTGATCATGGCATCATTCGTAGTACAATTGTCAACGATCGATGTAGACAACTTACCATCAACATTCCAGTCCAATAAGCAATCCATCAATGCTATACAAAGTGACTCAGATGTGTGAGGGCACGGCATATATATGAACTTTGTATTCAAAAACAAAAAAAAAAATACAAAATGATTAAGCTTAAGCAATACATTAAAAGAATGTAAATTAAGTTCTCAAATATCAAAGTACCTCATAATTCGACTTTGAAGTCTCCAATAATCATCTACAAAATGTGCGGTGATAGCCATAAATCCTTCTTTTGATTAGAAGTCCACATGTCCGTGGTGATTGCGATTCTACTATTGTTCCTCTCCAACAATCTCATTACTTTCAATCTCTCGTAATCATATATTTGCAATATATCATTCTTTATAGTATTACGAGAAACAACCTTAAATAATGGTTGAATTGCATTCACGAATCTTCTAAACCCAATATGTTCAACCATTGAAAGGGATACTCATGCAAAATGATCATATGTCCAAGTTCTTTTCGAGCATGCGCTTGATCAAAAGCATAAGTACCCATTGAAACCTTTCCACTGGCTTCAATTTTGTGATTCAAGATTGTTTGTCTAATGTCTTGTTGATTTCGAAGAGGACATCTTTTCAAATGTTCGTGTAAATGTTTTGTCCCATTCTTGCTCTCACCTCCTAATTTTTGGTGACAGTATTTACAAATAGCTTTGTATACTCCATCAACCTTCTGTTTTTTAAAGTGTTCCCAAACGGAAGAAGTCAATTTTCTTTTCTTACCTTGTCCACTATCCTCCTCTTCATCACACAAGTCTATTGGAGCTTGCTCGGTGTATATTTGAGAAGGTGAGTCTTCATGGGTGCAGTAGTACTAACTCGTGCATTTTCTTGTGAAGCTTGAGTACTTCCAATGCTTGAAATGCTTGGTGTAGATTTATCTTGTTCGAGACATCTACAATAAAAACACAAAAATTGCATACTTAATTATACTGAAAAAACAATTTACAAATTAAGAGAAGGAGAACAACAACTAATACAAATACGAAAATAATAAAGAGGATAACACGAGAAGAGTAATTTAAACTTCATTTGGAATTAAGAGGATAACAATTGCGTGGAAAACGTAACCCAAAAAAAAAAAAAAAAAAATCGTGCACAGAAAATTCAAAGTGGCGGCGCGTTAGCCAGCCCATCGTCTTTGAATAAAGGCAGAGAACACATTCATGTTACGGGCGAAACGCCCATAGAATGTACCGGACGTTAAGCCAGGCTGTCTTTTTCATATATATAGTCAATATTCAATAACTTTCGATATATATATTATACAGAATCATCTATTAATCTAACTTATTCAAATTAATTATCGTGAATTTTTTTTTTGAACAAAAGTAATTTAAAATTTTAAATACCTAGAAAATTTCCAAATTATTGGTGAATGGAGAGAACTGGAACTCCTTGATCCGGTCGGCGGCTGACTCTTGGGATAAAGAATGATGATGGCGGTCGGATGGTGAACTCAAGTCTGAACAAGTGAGCAATGAATGAGATGAGATCTTGATTCTTGCGGCGCGGCGGCGGTGTCCAGGTGTCCGGTGGTCAAGGCGTCTTGCGTGAAGCTGGTCCTGGTCTCCTGGAGCTGAAATCTGAAAATCTGATTTGGCCGGTGACTGTGAGTCTGTGAGTGAAAAGTGATTCGGCGAGATTCGATTTACGAATGTGGGAACTGGGGTGGGATATGGCCATATGGGATGCCAAAGTAATTAAGCCAAAAGCCCATTAATTGGGATATGGGATGCCAAAGCCTGAAAGCCAAAAGCCCATTAATTGGGATATGGGATGCCAAAGCCTGATTGCGGATTGCCTGAAAGCCAAAAGCCCATTAAAAAAAAAAAAATTAATAAACGGGCGGGTCCGGGGCGGGTCACCACCGCCCCGAACCCGCCCCGGGTATGTTCCCTCTACCCATACCCGCCCCGAATACCCGATTGTTCGGGGCGGGTATATTTTTAACGGGGCGGGGCGGGCGGTCATGGGTAATTTTGCCATCCCTAATTATTTTCAGTATTAATTAGAATATAAAGAAGATAGTTTTATAACATTTAAATGGAAGACACGCATTAAAATACAAGCAACAACATAAAATGGATGCCATAAGCCAAAATTTCTGCATAAGTTAATTATAACCATATGGAAATGTAACTCCAACAAAAGTGAAACACGGTTCTCGACATATGTTTGTCATGCTCATACAACCTAAGAGAGAGGTAAACTAAGGGTGCGTTTGATTGCAAGCATTGAATTTGAGTGGAAAGAAAACGAATTCCAGAGAATTGAATTGCCAAGAAAATAAATGCAGCCTTAGAAGGCAAATTTTACCTAGAAAATAAAATTTCCTCCCCCTCCCCTAAGAAAACATTTTTCGGCTTTTCAAGAAAAATGTGATCATTTATGTAGAAATGAAAAAACGTTTTACCTGAAAAAATATGACCATCGTTGAAAAATAGGTGGAAAAAAAGTTTTTTCATGGAAAAATGCTTGCAATCAAACGCACCCTAAGTTCAATAAATAAAAGTAGATAAATTAAGCTGACAATCACAAGTTTTTTACTAACCTGCTCTAGTAACATCACATTCATCATTGCTGGAAGCCTTACATGTACGTAGAACCAAGACACTACATGCACAATATGTCAATTGTATATAATTTACCAATACACAATCTACAACATTGTATATGATAATCTAAATATAGTGATTTAGGTTTACTTATTCAAAATGTATCGCAATAATATAGTACAATATGATTTCATCCATAGAGTACATATCTATTTCTGATAATTTAAATATAGCGATTTAGGTTTACTTATTCTAAACGTATCGAAATAATATAGTACAATATAATTTCATCCATAGAGTACATATCTATTTCTTACATTTTCTGGACACATACAAATGCTTTAATAAGTAACAAAATTTTAAAAAATAAATGATGTATAACCACAAGTACATCAAAAAAATTAGAAGCAAATAAATTCACAATTTTAAAAATTTATGGCTGGTAACCTCAATTGTCTTAGAATTTTTGCACATATATGTGTCGCGTACAATATAGATCATCTTCATTGTTAATTTCATTTGAATTTCTTATAAATCTCAGTTCCCTACAACGCTTGTTCCGAGATTCTTAGTCCTCTACAACGCTTGTTCGGAGA
The DNA here is from genome assembly GCA_023638005.1 of Forsythia suspensa. Lineage (NCBI taxonomy): Eukaryota > Viridiplantae > Streptophyta > Magnoliopsida > Lamiales > Oleaceae > Forsythia > Forsythia suspensa. The sequence continues at coordinate 26,113,409 of CM042674.1, read as the reverse complement.
TTCTTTGGACCTAACAAATAATTTAGTACATCTTTATCTGCCAACAACATTGACCATTCATTCGACTGCTTGTTTGTTGGATGTTTACATTCGAGACAAAATTTTCAACCATCGTCTGCCCATATACACTTTCTTGGGTCAAATCGACACAACCATAACATCAACTGATTAGTATCCCATTACACAACCAACAAAAATTAAAACAAAAAAGTTGAGCCAATACACAATACAAATAATATTAATCTCGAATGCATAACCAACATGTAATGTAATTATTGCAGCTAACATATGAATTAATTTCATATACAACAACTAACATATGAATTAATTTCACAAACAACATTTCAATTAATAAGCTATACATTGGCTGAAATGTTTACAAAAAGAAAATGACTATTGTTCCAGCCATGAAATGCCATTTGATAACCATGAATTAATTTGTGTAATTTTCAACACATGTTCTTAAGTGTACAACACCCAATTTCACAAAGATTAAATAGAGAATTAAGCAAATATGTACAAATTAATCAACCCATTAAGCAAGAATTTAAAAAAAAAAAGCGAAACATAAAAGTAGGACATCAGAATGCAAATTATATGAATAAAAAAATTAATTTAATAAGAAACCATGAATCAACATTCAAGACCAAATCAGAAAACCCATATCATAAAAATTTGATGAAAAACAGATATATATAATACACACACCCCTTAAAAATAATTAGAAAATTTCACAAGAAGTCTATACGTGAAATTAAATGCAAAAAATCTACTCACTAATATCTCCAAGAAAAAAGAGAGAGAAATAGTCTTCTGTACTTTGTTCTTCAGATTTGTAATAATCGTAAAAATTGATGGATTTCAAGCACTGAATAACTGATGGCGATCTATCCAACTTCTGTGGCGCCGATTCGTGGTTCAAATCGCCTAGGTAGCACTGAATCTCGACTTCAGGTGGAGAATTTTAGTGAGATTTTGAGATATTTGGAAAATATTTTGAAGAAACTTGGATAAGAATTACGGGAGATTATAGAGTCTTGTAGATACAATCTCCAAAGAATGGTGTCATTAACCTACCAAAGAATGGTGTCATTAACCTATAAATTAATTTTAACCTTCAATATGTCCGAAATGAACTTAGATACTTAAATTATGTTGTATTATGTTGTCTGTTCAATATAAAATCAAAATGAATTAGGGCGCTAAACACATATATTTAGTAGTAAGATGTGATTAAATGATTTGGACTGCATTCTTGATTCTGTTTTGAACTTTTTTAGTCATTATAATGAGAGGGAATACACTATGACAAAAGGTTCAAGCATTATCACTAATTGTTGATTTTTTTTCATTGAAAAAAAAAATTAGAAATGGAAAAGCTCACCTTAAAAAAAAAAAAAAAAACTTTGCGTGAACAGTAACTCGACAAAGTTTGTCGAGTTACTATTCAACTCGAAAAAGTTTGTCGAGTTGAATAGTAACTCGACAAACTATTTCGTGTTAAATAGTAAATCAAAAAAGTTACTGTTCACGATTTTTTTTTTTTAAATATGTGGACTTTTTCATTTCTTTTGTCTTTTTATAATTTTTTTCACTTCACAAGATATGTTTTTTTCAAATGGCACATTTATGATTAAGTAAAGCAAGAGTGTAGATTTGTGTATATATTAATTTGGTCTTATTGCCTGTTACTCACCTAAATTTTTATGAATTTTATTAAAATTTAAGTTGGGAACACCTCAATTGATATGAACTTCTAAAATCCATTAAAATCTAAGTTGTGGATAACTTCTTATTCTAATCAATTTTTAATTTATAGCATTATTAGTAAGAATGTTATAATTAAAAGTTATAAAAAATAAAATATATTGTAATAATAAGCTTAGCTCGTGTTGAAGTTGATCAAGATTAATTTAAAATTTACTGAGATAATCTCAAAAACATTTGTACTCCCTCAATCATTACACAATTGCTTAACCAACATTTGATTGCTAAAGGTATGTATATTGTGTTTGAGAAGTTGTACTGAAGAAAGCAACAATGGCGAAAAGAATCAAAATCCTTTAAATTACGATTAATCGTGAAAGGAGCGACTTGTTGTGGCGAAAAGAAGGGTTGAAGTAAAGCATCTGTTGCACCATATATCGTAGAGTACTATCCAAGTAATTACACCTCAATACTCGATGAGCGTGATTCAACCTAACTATTCTTTTAGCTCTGCTAAAAATGACACATGACACTTCTATCGGTCTATGCGTACAAAATTTTGTATTGAAGTTAATAATTGCTTCAATTTAATAAAGTAACGTGTCAAAATAACATCTGATTTGAAAAAAACCATTGTTGAAAATATTTTCAAATGAGAAGTTAAACATCTAATTCTGGACAAAGAGGATAACTTTCTGCTTCTTTATAGAAAAACAGAGATTATAATGGAAAACTTCATTTTAATTACAAGGAAGTTTCACCTTGATGCTACTTTTGCATACCATGTCCGGGTTACTGAGCGAATGTTCATCAATATAGGTCAAGAATAACTAATTGTGTGCACTAAGCATTCTTACAACTTAAAAAGAGAACCAACATACTATAATTAATCCACACTTAATATGAGATAGAAAGATTATTGAATCCCATCTCCCAATGCGATAACATGGATAGTGAGTTTTTCTTGAAACTTAATATATCATAATAACTAAGAATTGTCTCCATTTTTCATGTATCTTCATCTGATTATAAATATGCTTATTTGGCAATGAAGAAGTGCAACATTTGTATGTAAAAAGTGAGGAGAGGGTGGGGAAATTGGAGTTTTATTTAAGTATTTCGTGGTTTTGGTAGGAGACAAGCAAATAGTTGCAAATACAATCTCCAAAAAATGGTGTCATTAACCTACAAATTTATTTTAACCTTTAATATGTCCGAAATGAACTTAGATACTTAAATTATGTTGTATTATGTTGTCTGTTCAATATAAAATCAAAATGAATTAGGGCGCTAAACACATATATTTAGCAGTAAGATGTGATTAAATGATTTGGAATGCATTTTTTATTCTGTTTTGAACTTTTTTAGTCATTATAATGAGAGGGAATACACCATGACAAAAAATTCAAGCATTATCACTAATTGTTGATTTTTTTCATTGAAAAAAAAATTAGAAATGGAAAAGCTCATCTTAAAAAAATAAAAAAATAAAAAATTGCGTGAACAGTAACTCGAGAAAGTTTGTCGAGTTACTATTCAACTCGAGAAAGTTTGTCGAGTTGAATAGTAACTCGACAAACTTTTTCGAGTTAAATAGTAACTCGAAAAAGTTACTGTTCACGATTTTTTTTTTTTGTTGGTTATGTGTACTTTTTCATTTCCTTTGTCTTTTTATAATTTTTTTCACTTGACAAGATTTTTTTTTTCAAATGGCACATTTATGATTGAGTAAAGCAAGAGTAGTGTAGATTTGGGTATATATTGATTTGGTGTCATTGCCTGTTATTCACTTCTATGAACTTAAACGCTATAGAATGTTGCTAGTGATGGAGTAAAATTTATTCTATGCTTTTTCATATTTCCACAATAGCCAACTTTGTGATCTCCTTGAAAGTTCTGTTTTGATGCAATTGCTAAAGCATGGTCCATTTCTAGTAAGTATCCATTCTTTCATTTGAGCAAATTTGCTAATTCCAGTGGATCACTTAGCTTCACTATAGATGAGAGGGTGAAAACATCTCCACGTTGAATAGTAGTTTCTTAGAGGAACTCGAATTTTTTTTTTTCGAATAGCTACACAATTTATCATGATAAAAAAAAATTATTAAAAAAGTCATTTTGTCGAGTAACTCGACATCAATTTTTGACAAAATTTTTTTTATATTAGATTAATCCTTTCAGCCGCAATATTTGGACTTCTTCATCTTTTATTTTATTTTACAAGACAAAATGGTGAGATTTGCCACATTAAAAGAAGAAAAGCAAAAAAAAAAGGAAGTACAAGTCAAAAAATACGGCTAAACATTCAAAAAAAAAAAAAAAAACAACAAAAGCTGATTTGTTAATAATTTAATAAAAATTTGTGGGACAAAAGTGTGAGATTAGGATAAAATTAAAATAATAAAATACCAAAACTACGTCGTATTGGTTGAAGGGTGAACAGTAAACATGTGATAGACACTTATATTATAGTAAGATGATGTGTGTGTGTGTGTGTGTGTGGACTGAATTTTGTTTCAATAGTTTAAGTTATTAGGAATTTGGATAGCTTCTATTTGGAGAAAAACAAAAACAATATTTGATTTGGTATCCAAAATAATAAAAACATCTGCAAAAATTTTGAGCGATTTTTCGAAAGGCATGACTAAAGTCGGAAGGAAGACGAACAAGACGACCAAAAGAAGACGAGAAAAATGGCGAAACGTTGAAAAACAAATTGGGGCTAAAAAAATCTACGATTGAAAAAAAATGAAAAGAAAAGAAATGATAGGAAATAGGAAAAAGTTTTTTTTTTTTTTAAGGAATAATAGCTGGGCACACATTCCTATGGATAGTGCTCACACTCAATTCACTCTTTCAATATATATGGATCTTAAAAGAGGAGAAATAATTTCTTCCCCATGGGTAGGGAGGAGTTATGAATATCACATGACACATGTCTTGTGACCATTAGATAAAGAAAAAGTAATTGGCATAAAAGTTAATCAGTTGTCCAATGATCATAGAACAAGTATCTTGACCTTTATAACTCTTCTCCACAGTAGGAAATAGATCATTTCCTTTAACAAGGTGGATGATTTTTCTAATATGATTGGTCATGTCCGGTCTGAGAACTCACGTGATAGTGTCAAATTAGAATACAAGTACTAGAGAGAATTGTAAGATTTGTAGTGGGACCAAGAGACAAGACTTTATGTTAAAGTTAGAGCTGTTGGAAAATCCCAATCTTCTTGGTGTGTGTGTGTGTGTACACAGTAAAAATACTACTCCCCCACCTTTTGCATCATCAGATCTATATCAGATCCTAAGATTAACATATCATTTGATTGATTACCAGTTAAAATTTCACATACCAAAACTACCCTCCACCACCACTCCTAATTCAACAAAATGCCACGCGCACTCTTTCACAGTCACCTTCCAGTCACCACCTCCGACCACCAACCCACAACCACCACCAACCATCACTACTCCAAGTCGGGAAAGACCAAAAAGCCCTTCCCTTTCTCAATCCCACCCCACACTCCCAGCCCCCTGCCTATTTTCGTCACTTCGGCCATCTGCCTCCTCATAGGCGTCGCCGGAATCATATTCTTTTTCCTCGCCGTTCTCCGCCCCAGACCCACCCCAGTCTTCCGCTGTGGCCGCACGGAGGACACCTTCCGCGCATTCTACTCCGGCCAACTCGGTGGCGCCACCTCCGGTGTCCCTGACCGGCCAAAAGTCCTTGGCTTTGTCGGAATCCAAACCGGGTTCTCCTCCGGCGATCGCCGCAATGCCTTGAGGAGTAGTTGGTTCCCTTCTGATCCTGAGAGTCTTCTCAGGTAACATTCATTAATTGAATGTCTGAATTTTTTATTTTTTTTTACATTTGGGATTGTTGTTTTGTGTTGTAAGATTTTAATTCATAGCTCAAGATAGCATCGAATAGTAGCAGCAATGTAAATACTCAATGAAAATTATGTGTGACCAGGAATATATAACTCTTGGACAAGCATGTTTGGCCATGCTTAAAAAGTAGAAAATTAAGTTTTGTTAGTAAAAAATAACTTTGAAAATTACATTTTACAAAATAATTAACTTTAAAATAAGTTTGACTTACTTTTAAGCAAAGCCAAACATGTTACTCTGATCTTGTTTTTATGTGAATCTTGAGAAGCTTGGTAGTGTTTATTTGTAGGAAAGTTCACCTCGTTGGGAATATCTGATCAGTGTTTCTTGAGAAAAAAGGAATTTTTTTCTTCTATCCTTCTTGTTACAGAAAAGAAGAGAACATATTATTCTTGTTCTTAATTTTTGATGAAATTATTTGGTGAAAAATGGGGTTAAAAACACTGTTAATCACCAATTTCTGTTATTGGTTGAATTTGATCTTCTCTTGGGGTTGAGAGAAAATCCCTTCCCCAGAAAATAATTTGTGGCGAAAGAGAAGTGATCCCGAATTTCATTGGTTGTATCCATAAATTTCTCATTTTCCTTATCCAATAGTAAACTACAGTTCAAAATGCGATATGAGAAACGAGGTTCTATACTCTGATGTGCTATGATTTGAACTGGGATCATTTTAGGATGATTAAATTTCCTAGTCCAAAGTGCAATGGTTCTACTTCTTCCGTTTCTCTTCCAAAAAAGTGGACGATGTTTTCTTATTATGTTTCCACTTTTTATAGGTTAGAGCAGGCTACTGGTCTGGCCTTTAGATTTGTCATGGGACGGTCTAAAGATGCAAAGAAGATGGAAGATCTCGAGAAAGAAATTGAGAACTACAAGGATTTTATGATAATTGATGTTGAGGAAGAATACTTGAAACTTCCATACAAGACGTAAGATTAAGCTTCTGCATCTTTTTTTCTTTTTTGTTAATTGATATTTGGATTGTTTGCTTGTGTAAAGACGCTACTTTTCTTCAATGCAGGTTGGCATTTTTTAAAGCTGCCTTTGAGCTGTTTGAAGCAGATTATTATGTTAAAGCTGATGATGACATTTATTTGCGCCCCGGTAAACTATTTCAACAGTTTATCCATTGCCCAGAATTTGGTGTGTTTGTACTTCAATGCTAACATATCGTTATATTAGATCGACTAGCAACTCTTCTGGCAAAAGAGAGAACCGAGTTACTGACATACATTGGCTGTATGAAGAAAGGACCCGTGATTACAGACCCAAAAATGAAGTGGTAAATATTTCTGCAAGTTTGCATGTCTGTGTCTAGCTCTCTACTGGACATAAAAATTGTGGATAAAAATATTTTATCTCGACTACAATTTACCTGAAGCCGTCTCACAAAAAATTTCAGGTATGAGAAATCTGGACAACTAATCGGAAATGAATACTTCTTACATGCTTATGGTCCTATCTATGTTCTTTCTGCAGAGGTGGTGGCATCACTGGCAATTGCTAGGAATAACAGGTTTGTCTCTGTATATTGATTTTATGCTCTACATATGCTTGCTTTCATTTTTCTTCTCACCTACTGTGCTTCTGTGGTAAAAGTTAACACAAGAATTCCTTGTTTCCACTGGGGATTATGCCCTAACGTCAATTAGGAGAGAAGTATTAAGCAAAACGAAATCAGAAACACACAAAAGTAAACACAGAAATTTATCGGTTTTCACTATAATGGAGAAAGTGTACAAGGGTTTCCTCACGGCTGTGTCAGGGAAAACGGCCTCTTAGAAATACTTTATATATCATAGGACAATTTGGCATTGGCCGTTAGAATCCAGTTTCTCCATCCAGCTGATTTGTCATCTCGGCCCATTCCATAATCCAATGTTCACATAGTCAGTGATTTTACTTGCGTCGTTTGCCAAGCCCACTTGCTCTCAGGTAACTGTGCAGCTTCCTTTACTGAGTAGGGACATTGCAACTGAATGATGGATTGTGGCTACTTGTAGACTGGAGGTTGTCTATTATTTTAACCGATAGATGTGTCTAAACTTTGGAGCAAATGAACACGAAGATGTGGGAGTTTCTAAGGACATATCACTCACAAATGTCTCACTTCTCTTTAATCAAACTATTTTTTTATCATGCATTCTAGTAATCTAGACTATAATAATCCAACCCTTCTTTTGAAGTTGTGTTCTAAACTTCCTAGTCGCTCATTCAGATGAAGTGCTTGTTTTTTTTTTTTTTTTTTTAAATCAAACCACCATAGTGGAGTATTTATTAAAACACAATGTAATAGTACAAGCAAAGGGAGAGGGACGAGACCTCCCGAAAAGAAAAAGAAGTAAAAAACACTCCTAATTTAATTCAATTAGGATTTCAACCGAACTTTATTAAAATCAATTAGAAGTAGATACAACGCAAATGAGAATGGCTTAGGCATCTCTAATGCATTCTATGGATTGCTATCTAGGTGGCACGAATGTTTGAAGACTTCTTATGTATGTGGCATTAATGTCTAATAAATAGACATTCAAGTTCAAATTTGGTCTTCAATGCATTCAATGGATTGCTATGTAGGTGTATTTTATTTTATTAATAGAAAATCAAAATTACATTTAAATATGCGTAGATATGAGAAATTTAAATTTTGCTGAGTTAACATGTCTAACGGATGATTTGAATTTAGATAGAGCTCTAGATATTATCTATTTTTTTTCTACCACGTCAGTTTGACACAGTTCTTGACAGCTTGCATTGGAGAAGAACTTTCTTAGACATTGTATATTTTGCTTATATGGCGAAAAAAAAATAGTAATTTATAGTTGCATTGGAGATGCTCTTAGAGCCTCAAAAGCATGAAAGCAAAAGACAATATATCTAACGCCCTTTAGATCTACTTCTATTCACCATTGGATGTCTAGACTTCTTTTGGTAACAAGCTTAAAATTGTCATCATGTTTGGCTTGGAGAATGTTAGTAACAAGCTTAAAATAGTAATCTACAGTTGCATTGGAGATGCTCTTAGAGCCTCAAAAGCATGAAAGCAAAAGACAATATATCTAACGCCCTTTAGATCTACTTCTATTCACCATTGGATGTCTAGACTTTCTTTTGGTAACAAGCTTAAATTGTCATCATGTTTGGCTTGGAGAATGTTAGTATCCACAACAAAATCTTCCCCCAAGGAGCAGTGGCGAGAATGATTGCAAGGGGGGCTGGGTCCGGGCCTACGGTCCATACAATTTTTTTTGCATGCGTTTATTTTCCCTTTTTTCCAAAAGATACAGGCCTAGGCCTAGGCCTGGGCCTGGCCACGCAGCTGCGGGTCCTTACATCTGGGCCGTGCCTTAGGTGTGCCGGGAGCCCAGTACATTTTGAAACCCCTACAAGTATAGCAATGAAATTGTGGAAACCTATATCTGTTCTTGACTTCTCTCGGTTGTGGACTCTCTTATAAATTAAAAGGAATAAACTTACTGGCTCTTTTTCCCATTATTATTTTCTTTAAGAGCCACCATCTACGCTTTCTGCTGTTCTCTTTTTCGACATTTAGAACTCTTGTTCTACTTATATTTTGCTATCTCATAGAATAATGTAGTGATGGATTGTGCACATTTTTCACATTGGTCATTCAAATTTGTAAGTCGTGGAATTGCCAATATCTCCACCGAACTAAATTAGCAGAATCTGTTTGGTCGCATAAAATGTAACATCACTGCATGTGTATGATCTTTCTACATTTGGATGGAGGGGTTGGGACGAGGGAGAGAGGTATTTCATATTTGTTATGCCGCTAGAGCATGTTTGCCTAATCTTAATAGTTACTTTTTAAGTAACTTCTTTGCCAAACACGTTTGGGGTTTTTAACAGCTACTTTTTGTTTGGATTTTCAGTACAAAATCATATTTCTGTTTGAGTTAAAGAAATTAACTTTACTTTCTCTAAGCTTGGCTAAACACGCTACTAGCATGCTATTAGGGTCATTCAATCCACTTATTCACATCCTCATTTTTACATGATTCAATTTTGTATGCTTTCGATGTTCAGCTTTAGAATGTTCAACAACGAAGACGTCACAATTGGATCTTGGATGCTTGCTATGAATGTCCATCACGAAAATAACAGGGCGCTGTGTGATCCTCGATGCACACCCACGTCTATTGCAGTTTGGGACATACCGAAGTGTTCGGGTAAGTTACAACTGTAACTTACTTCACTATGTTATATTTGGTTACATGTCCAATGTTTTACTGTTTACTCGTGTTATTTGATGTACATATAATAAATGTACAAAGCAAATTGAATTGCTCGTGCATGTTCACGGCTTCACGCGTATGTGTTTTATTTTTTAACCTTAAGGACCATATGGGATTAAGCTGTAATTATCAGAATTTTAGTCGAGGAGTTTATGTACAACATTCTCGTATCTCAGGTTATTTGTCGATGTCTTTACATCAAATGCAACTTCTGGTTGCTTGTTAGCATAACATGTTCACTCAATGTGTCTCCATATATGGATATTCTAAACCGTATTTGATTATGATAAAAATCACAGATTTTTTAGGGCGTGAGTTTTATGGATAACCTCCATTTCCCTGCTTTCTTTCATTGTCTTTATGTTGCATGCAATTTCTGGTTGCTGGTTAAATATAAACATCCTCATGGTCACCATGCCACCACCACCCACCCCTCTTCTCCAGCAAAAAGAAAAACGTAAAACAATAAAAAGGAAATGTTTTTGGATCCCACCTTCATTAATAGAGCTCTTCTTGTTTCTCGAACCGAACCCCCACCAATAACTAGGATTGCTGTTTATGTGGGGTGGATGCCTCTTAAAGAGTACTTCGTCCTAGGTGGAAGGTTGGAATAGTAGCTGAATAAGATAAGAGAGAGTCCTGCATTCTTTAGATAGCAGCATGAATTCTATTCAGGTCCTGCCCCAGTTCAGCCATCGATCCGGAGGTTGAAAGTTCCATGTAGTGGTCGTCCTAAAAAGTAGTATTCCTGCCATACTAGAATGCTTATTATCAAGTGCTAGAAGCTTCGCCCTCAAAAATAGCAAGGATCACCCATGAATTGCTGGGAAAAAGACATTTTAGAAATCTGTTTGATTCTATCTCTCTTCCTGTTTGAAGAGCGGCTCGATAGCATGAGTTAACAGTGCGATAAATATAGTAATATCTGTAAGTAAGATAACATTACGCATAGATACTTTTATCTGATTCGGGAATTGATGTAAATTATCAGGTTTATGCAATCCGGCTAAGAAGATGATGGAACTTCAAAAGATCGATATGTGTTCCAAGAGCCCTACACTGCCACCTGATGATCGGTAGTTTTGGGTTGGCCTCAACTTTCTACTTTCAGTGATCAAGGACCGGCTTGTTATGGAAGCACGAAAGATTGCTGAGCTTTGTGTGGATGCTATATCGCCTCCATATATTCATCTACCTTTTGTTGTATAGTATTCTATTTAGCTAACTTTTTTTCAATTTTATGTGAATGCTCTTGCTATATATTTCATGTTTGGTAGGGTTGGATTGATATTGGAAATCTAGTGCTTCATGTTGTTCAAATGTTTGGGTGGGCTAAGAAAAAAATATATGAGCTTTTTTGAGTAAAAAAAAAAGTAGAGTTATGCATGTTTGGAGTTGTGTGCATAAGTATATTAAGCACATTAATGTTTTGAAAGCTACTTACTTTTAAGCAAAATCAATACGACAAATTACCAAAATGTCATTTATGTTTGTTAAATGTTTTGTGAATACAAAGAAGGGTTAAGGGTAAAATGATAATTTACTAGGTCAAACAAAAAAATAAGTTCAAAAGGTGTGGTACCTTAATACCTTTGCTTATTTTTTGGGTTTATTTATCATGGATTGGCTAAATACAAGAAAAATATATTTGAGAGAAACATGTTTGGGTATTTCTGGTGCTTAGCATGTTTGACCTCTCAAAGTAATAGTTTTGTTAGGATAAGAATCTCTTCAAGTTATTTTTTATTTTTGGTTAGTGTTAAAGGTATAAAGCGTGTGCATTTTAATGAGTGTGGGACCATGACTATGACCATGAACTACCAATCATGTGATGTCACATCAGCGTGTGCATCATAAATGGGTAGGATAAGTGGGTAGGAGATCAAAACTCTTCTAAATAGATATATTTTATTCTTTGTTTTTTAATTTTTCTTTCGACGCACGTGCTATAATGATCGAAACAAAGGATTACGATCCCGCGAGAGTGAGTTAACTCCAAAAATTCGTCCTCAGTTCGGATTGCAGTATGCAACTTGCGTGCATGAAGTCAGAATCGCTAATAATCACTAATCAACCATATAGCGGTGATTTTGTGACGGGCGGTGTATAGAAATTTAATATCTTTATACCGTCTCAACAAATCATTTTTTCCACAAAGGATCTTGATGTCTTTCTACGGGATCACATGATTCATCATTCGAAAGAAAGTAGACTATTCAAGAATTTCACATTTCATTTATATCGTAATTGAATAACAAATAAAGAAAATTTAAATAAAAAAATCAAAATTCAATGAGTCGACTTTATTATATATTATTGTGTAAATATCATGTTATCACTATATATGTCACGTTCGTGATAAGAGACATTCGCACACAGAATAGGACGAAGATTAAACTTTTTCTATTATTTCTTTTTTCATTATAATTGTTTCTCCCAATTTTCTTTTCAATAGTACAGTTAGAAATTGCACGTGATTTCTCAAAAAAATTGTTAATTTTTAATATTTTCAAAATTCTTATTTTTTACTCCTCCGTCCCACAAAGATAGACACATTTTTTTCCACACAGATTAAGAAAACTCATTTAATGTAATTGAAATTATAAAATTTTTACACAATTTTCTTATTATATCCCCAATTTAATATTAATCATTTATAAATCAAATAATTTTAAATGATCATTAAGTTAAATGAAATCATAATTGTGTATGGGTAAAAATGTTGAATGTTATTGAGAGAGAGATAGAGAGAGAGTTAGATAGATAGAGAGTGTAACATCTATAGAGAGAATTGCACGGGGAAAAAGAAAACATAAATGAATGTTTAGAGAGAGAAAGTTAAATATAGATAGAGAGAGAGAGTTACATTGGGAAAAAGAAAAAAATAAATGAAGGTTTAGAGAGAGATATTTTGTTTGATAACAATGTAAACTAAATAAGGGTATATTAGGAGGAAAAAAAATTTAATATATCTTGTATAAAGTTAGTAGCCTATAATTTAGGACAGATAAATAAGGAAAACGAGTCTATAGAGAGAATTGCACGGGGAAAAAGAAAACATAAATGAAGGTTTAGAGAGAGAAAGTTATATATAGATAGAGAGAGAGAGTTACATTGGGAAAAAGAAAAAAATAAATGAAGGTTTAGAGAGAGATATTTTGGTTGATAACAATGTAAACTAAATAAGGGTATATTAGAAAAAAGAAAAATTTAATATATCCTGTATAAAGTTAGTAGCCTATAATTTGGAACAGATAAATAAGGAAAACGAGTCTATCTTTGTGCGACAGATGGAGTAATTGTTAAAAAAATTAAAATATTAAAGTAGTAATTACAATAAGATAAAAAAATATGGTTCTTGATAACATGTTGTATTGTATTGTATTGTTTGATATTATAATGAATAATGTTGATATTTTATTTACATTCATATAAGTATAACTGCAATTAGAGATGAGTTTTATATTGTGGTAATACTAATAGTAACTTGAACTCAGTAAATATATTTTGGTGATTTAAGCTTTGATGATTGACGCACTATTCATATCAAAACTTATGGAATTGATGTTATGAAGTATAAGAATTTGACAAACTTCTAATAATGATCAAATCTCTAGATTTTCAATTCAATTTTTATTTCAATAGATGTTGAATAAAGTCTCGGTAATAGCAAAACTAACTATTTTTTAATTGATAAAAAGAGATGCAACTAAGAAAATTAGAAAGAATAAATGAATTACATTATCATGCCTAGCTAAAGATCAATTATGTTCCTTATTCTCATTTGGTTGTATTCATTATTAACATTAATGTATCATCCCAATAACTTCAGCACATAAAACACTTGATAAAACATCAAATAGTCAATATTTTTCTCGTGTTTTGAAATTGTAATCGAGCTTTTTCTTAAACCCTACTAAATCTACAAGGACAAAATTATAGCAACAATGTTTATACAATGCCTTTCACAAAATGTCTTTTATCCTATTTAGTGAACTTTGTGCAAGCTACTTCAATTAATAAAACTCCGATCAATCCACATTCTCATTTCTTTATGAACAAAGTCCATTTTGATAGATACACATTATGATTATAAGAAACAAAATGTATGAAGATCGTTTACTATTTATATAAAGGATACTAACAAATATTTTTAGAAAATAACAGAAAAATGATAACTCACTTTTTGTATACTTGACATTTTGAAAAATGAATTCGTAATTTGAATGCCTTTTATTGACAGTCAGCCTGAGAATGAAGCCATTGTTATACATATGCGTGCTACAATTTCCACCCATGAAGACTAAATAAGATAATAAAAATGTAGTGACACTTAAAAGAAAATAATAGAACTAGTAGATATAATGAGAATGAAATAAAACGTGTTTTACATAGAATAGGTCAAATGGGTGGAAAATGTCAGAAATTTTCTTAGTTTAAAATATAGGCAATTAAATAATGATGAAGAAAGTATAAATTGAGATATTTATTAATGTCAGACATGTTACTTTCATGTTAATTATATTGGTTAATATTTAAACTGATACAATTTTGTTCATCCCCCCGAGAATTATATTTTATTTACATTAAAATTGATTCTTGTATTTTTTTTCTATCTTTTTTTTTTCTTCTATTTGAACACATGTTTCTACCGATTTGAAACTAATGCCAAAGAGTTGTGACCATTTCTAATTTCAGTTGACTTAGACTATATGGACATTTTTGCTACACTAATCTTGATTGATCAATACATAAATATTTGACATGTCATTGTTTCTTAATTCTATTCAATTATCTCTAATACTGGACATGTCATCCGTCCCTTCAAAATTCATATAAAGTTCTATACAATTCATACCACATTTCATAGTGAGCAACCAAACCATGTCGAACGAAAAAACTTTTACATTTCTTCATTATATTTCATAGTAAAAAGATCGAACAATATCGAATGAAAAGTTCTATACATTTATTTATAACATTTCATAAGTGACAAAATGGAACCATGTCAAATTGAAATAACCACTTGCATGTAAATCTCACCTTAGATTTCTTAAATATGAAAACTGATTGAAAATATTGAAACTTTTTGTTTGCTCTTCAACAAGTTTGAATTATCAATTCTTTCCTATTTCTTTCTTTTGTAAAAACTTCGAGAAAAATGAGTTTTGTGTGTATAATATGTTGTGAAAAGAAAAGGACAAAATGAGAGAATTTTGAGAGAAATTTTCTAATTCTAACTTATAAAATTAATATATAAAATCTGAAAAGTTGATGCTAAAGTAAAGAGGGACTCAACCGTCACAAGGCTTTTCTAGAGAAAAAAAATGATAAATTTTTATGTTAATATTGGCAAATGAAAGGTCTTTTAACTATTTAATTCATAAATCCAATTTTTATGATCCTAAATACATATTTAGGAATTAGGGATTTTGGTCATATTTGCACATTTTGTAATGATTAGGAATCCACATACAATTTATTCTAATTAAAACTAAGGACATATTTGTCTTTTTCTTTCCATAAGGACTAATTGCGCACAAAAATACATAGGTTATGGACTTTTGTGCCAAAAAATAAACGTTATGGACCAATTCCATACTGAGGACAAATGTTATGGACCATTTGTGCCAAATTTTCTTAAGAATTACATAATCATCTATGACCATTTGTATTTCGTAATTTAAAAAAAAAAAGAAGATAAGTTGCCCAAAGACCTAAACAACTCCTTATTTTGTTCAATAATGGTGGGAGATGAAAGGTTTTTGAATTTTTGAATTTAATATGAAATGGTAAAATAATCCAAAATTATTTCTCCCTTTTAGGGCCTTTCAAAAGTAGTATATATATACATAACTTGTAAAATTTACATATAATATTTGAAAAGTTGATGCCAAAGTAAAGAGGAGAATAAGTCGACCATCATAAGGATTTTCTAAAAAAAAAAAATGATAAATTTTGATGTTAGTATTGACAAATGAAGGGTCTTTTAACTCTCCAATTCATAAATCTCATTTTTATGATCATAAATACATATTTAAGAATTACATAATCATCATATGACCATTTGTATTCTGCAGTAAAAAAAAAAAAAAAAAAAGCAAGATAAGTTGTCCAAAGGCCCAACCCCTTATTTTGTTCAATAATGGTGGAAGATGAAAGGTTTTTGAATTTTTTAATTTAATTTGGGAGGGTAAAATAGTCTAAAAATTTTAGGGCCTTTTAGAAGTAGAATGAGAGAGTTTTGAGAGAAACTTTCTAATTCTAACTTGTAAAATTTACATATAAAATATAAAAAATTGATGCCAAAGTAGAGAGGAGAAAGAGTCGACCATCACAATCTAGAAAAAATGATAAATTTTGATGTCATTATTAACAAATGAAATGTCTTTTAATTCCTCAATTCATAAATCTCATTTTTATAATCCTAAATACATATGATCAACATATGACTTTTTGCATTCCGTAGATAAAAAAAACTGAAGATAAGTTGTCCAAAAGCTCCAAACAACCCCTTGTTTTGTTCAATAATGGTGGGAGAAAAAAGATTTTTGGATTTCTAATTTAATATGGGAGTGTAAAATAGTCCAAAAATGTAATATGGAAGGGTAAAATAATTCAAAATTGTTTCTCTATTTTAGGGCCTTTAGAAGTAGTATAAGTTATTTCCTTCAAAAAATTTCCATGTTCATAACTCTTTGGTATAAATAATCAAATAATGTAAAATGATAAACTAATTCTCCCTAATCACCACCACTAATGACTTCAACTAAAAATAAGCATCCTTATTTGTTAAGATTTGGAAAATTTATTGCACAAAATTAGGGTTAAATTCGAATATTCCTCCTACACGACCATCATCTTATCAACTGCCACAATTATGGTTTCTAATTGATTTCGTTCCTTCGCTTTCGTAATTGTAATAAGATACATTCATACGAACATCTTCTCTTATTTATATACTAGTTTAGAGACATGCGTTGGCAATTGTAATATTGAAGAATTTGAGAAAAATAAATGAATGTTAATTTTCGTAAGAGAAATTGGCGTAAATGGTCCCTAACCTTTGTCTTCAGTACGAAAATGGTCCTAACCTTTATTTGGCACAGAAGTTGGAACGCAATTGATCCTTATTTGATGAAAAAGAAAAATATGCCATTATTTTTAATTAGAAAAATTTTCAATTGAATTCCTAACCTTTACAAAAAGTGCAAATGAATCCGATATTTTTATTTTTTTATAAAAAATTAAAAGAAATTAACAAATTGATAATATAATAAATTATTTTGTATATTTTACGAACTATTATAAAATAACTAATATTTAAGCTTATAAAATAACTAATATTTAATCATTAACTTGCATAAAGTTTCCCCAAGATGAAAGGATTAGACTACATCAAAAGTTGAAAAAGTAGATAGACTAATCACAAACATATCCAGACAAATCCTCTTGTGCACTCATGTATCATTTTGTTATTCTACTGAGATTGCAGGAAAACGACATATTACAGAATCCAATCTAGTGCAACTAACAAGATTAGCCTTGATAACTTTTCATAGTTTGTTAGCACAATCTCTATCCCCTCATTGTGTACCCCAACTATCTTAATTGTCAAAACCTGAAGCTGATAAAGATCTCTAATGTATTTAAGTTGCCGCAGTTTGTGCTTAGTGAAAGAGTTAAAAAACTAAATAATAATCCCTCAAACAAAAAGCAATTTACATAAATAAATACGAATGGCGAATCTGAGGTCTATGTTTAACAAATTTTAAAATTTTTTTCATTTATATACCTATAAATCGAGCAAATTGGTCCACCTAGTGGAGAATCTGAGGTCTATGTTTAACAAAATTTAAAACATTTTTCATTTACATACCTATAAATCAAGCAAAATGGTCCACCCAGTGGAGAATAGCAGACAAAATAGGCAAAATCAAACAACAACCTCCACGGACGCTTTGGGCTCGATGAGATGACATAGAAAATGAAGTAGCTTATGTCTATCTGTGAAATTTTCTTTGCTATTTGAAATGATCACAACAATTCCAACAAAGAACAATGGTGATTCTCACGTCTATGTTTTGAACAAATAAGAAATTATCAACAAAACGATAACTAAAATCAACGAACACCAGCCAAAATTCGGTACGACTAAGCAAAACTGCGCGCCTAGGTTTCCTGGGAGAGAAAATGAGGACAATTCTATTATATACCCAAAAAAAAAAAACCATTGCGAAGTCATTTTGGACGATTTTTCGAATAGTGAATGCCCAACAAGCCTCTTATATTATTGTAGAGATTTATGATTGAAAAAGTAGTGAAACTTGCTCATTCCTCACTCTTCACCCACAAACCCTCTGATTCAAATGAAGACTATCTAATTTTAATTAGAGGTATATAATTGTCAAACATTTGCTGTGCCATATTTTTCTCAAATTTAATTTCAGAAACATGTGGTGGATATCTCTCGTTGAAATTGATAAAAACTACAAAGTATTAATGAGTAATATTGCTGATGACAACAATATTCAAGAAAATCTAGTAAATGTTGTGTTATCAACCGAAGATATGTTTTAAAAGGAACAATTACATTTATGTCCTTACAGAGTCGGAAAATTTCAAAGAAAAAAGGATAGTTCTTGCTTATTAGATTATTTGGCAGCAAACTTGACTTGAAGTTTTGTTGAGTCATATGAAAATTATAAAACTTTGTCAAATTTTACAAAAAAGAATTCAATAAAAGTCGACAAACCAAATAAAATAAAAATGATATGTAATATGAAAAGGGGAAAAAATGGATTCCAGTAACTCACATGATGCCGTTCAGCATATCCTTGTCGAACTTTCTCACTCTCATCGTACACTTTATCAAGAAACAGAAATCTCTAGAGCATGTATTTGCACCCAAAAGAAGAGAGACTAATGAAAGAAAGTGCAGTAATACTGAAAGAGATAATTGCACAGTCGCATCACAAGGCCTTTGGTGCTTAGAATCACAATTTGAACAGGAGAAAACAAAGTGGGATACAAGTGGACAGGATATCAATTCATAAATTGTTGGCGGAATTTCTGTGAAATGACTCCGAAGCAACAAAGCAAGAAATCGAAAAATGGAAAGGATGAAAATAAATCGAGGCAAGAGTTGAACTCTTTGTCCTTAAGTCAATTTTGCCCCGCAATGGTGCCTACGGTATAAGGCAATTAACTCTCAAGATACAACGACTTCTCTTGAGTTTTGTAGCATTTCAAAAACTCAAGTACAACGAACCAAAATTTGGCTTTGTACTCCAACGGATGAAATGAAATGGAAACCAGAATTTATGCAACTAAAATGCAATAATTTTGGTTAAAGATGATGAAATATATGAGTGCTTAATGTTTGCAAATAGTTTCTGTATCAATTCTCTAAAAAATGGACGTCCACATGCCCTTTTTAACGTTGGAGATCGATTGAAAACGAAAAGGAATGAACCAAATCGTGCAACCCTTCAAAAGACATGTCTGTTCACGCAAACCTATGCGATCGCATGGTTTAACCAAGCTGCGATCGCAAGGTACAAAATCAGAACAGAACTTGATCCAAATTTAACCATGCGATCGCAAGGCTTTGCCTCTTGCGATCGCATGGAAGGACCAAAATACATTTTGCTTAAAATTTAAGCCAGTTGCGATCGCAGTGTAAATTAACCATGCGATCGCATGGTCAAACTTTGACCCGATTTTGTCCTTTTTTGTAATTTTTTATTCATTCGATATTGGTTTCGAGATGCCAAATATACTCTTTAAACATGCAGATAAATCTGAATTTTCTTTCCGGGCGTTGCCCCCTCGACCTGACCGGGCAAGTCGATCCCCGTTTCTCTGAAGCATCGAAGTGGCAAACAAATTTGCCTAAACGGATTGGGTCGGGTTTGTATATTTTGGCCAAGTTGACACGAAGTCACTTTTGTTGTTTTTAACACTTAGTTAATTTCTCGACATATTTAAACCAATTTTCAATAATCCCCCACATGAATGGAAATTCCTTGATACTCAAAACATGATGCAAATGAAATGCAATGATATGCAGACTCTAACAATTGGAGTACATGCGACAAGTCATAGCATCAAGATGGGTAGCTTGTAGCTTTGAACCTTCTTTAGTTGAATACAATCGAATTTACTAGGCTAGTTGGTGAACACGATGTTTTTGAACCATCCAGCCGTTCGTATAAACCCAAACAATTGTACCAACACCATAACTCATCTAACCAATTCGGTTCTCATGGTTGTGTCCATTTTGGCCCTGGACAACTCTTGGTTTCATAAGTGCTCTAAGAGAATTAAGCCTCGAATTCTCGTAGAAGCAGCCCCACTTCACACTTATATAGGTGATCTCTTACCTTTCCACTTCAAGGTTTTGAAACATTAAAAGTATGTATACTTATCCTTATACATATTTGACATAGCACTTTAAAAAGTTAGGAATGGAAATAAGTGCTTTATTCCGAATCTTTTATAACTTAGTTGTCCCATTGAACCAAGATTTTGGGATCTCCAATCTACAAGGTTGGGTTTCCGTTATATTAATTCTATTCAATAGACTTTAGGCCCATTCCCCTCGAAAGATTGTATACTTGGTCTCTTGCAAGTCCTTTCGTCAAAGGATCAGCCAAGTTCTCTTTTGACTTCACATAGTTAATAGAGATTATATCATTCGATATTAATTGTTTAATGGTATTGTGTCTCCGACGGATATGTCGAGACTTACCATTATACATACTGTTTTGTGCCCTTGCTATTGCCGACTGATTATCACAATGTATGTTAATTGCAGAAACCGGCTTTTCCCAACATAGAATTTCCTCAAGGAAATTACGAAGCCATTCTGCTTCTTCTCCGGCTTTGTCTAAAGCAATAAACTTAGATTCCATTGTGGATCGAGCTATACATGTTTGCTTAGACGATTTCCAGGACACGACTCCACCTCCAATGGTAAATATATAACCACTTGTGGATATTGAATCCTTAGTGTCAGATATCCAATTTGCATCGGCATATCCTTCTAACACCGCGGGATATCTTGAGTAGTGTAATCTATATTCAACCGTGTGTCTTAAGTATCTAAGAACTCGGTTTAATACCTTCCAATGTTCAACATTTGGATTACTAGTGAATCTACTCAACTTGTTGACTATGTATGCTATATCCGGTCTTGTGCAATTGGTAATGTACATCAAACTGCCTATGACACGCGAATATTCCAATTGAGATACGGGCTCACCAGTATTCTTGGCTAAGTGTATACCTAGGTCAATTGGTGACTTAACTGGTTTATCGTCATACGCCTTAAACTTCTTAAGTATAGTCTCAACATAATTTGATTGAGATAATGACAAACCATCGAATGTCTTAGAGATTTTAATCCCTAATATCACATCCGCCACTCCCATATCCTTCATGTCAAAATGTTTTGTTAACATTTTCTTAGTCGAGGAAATGACTTTTGAGTTATTTCCCATAATTAGCATATCGTCAACGTATAGGCATACGATCACATATTCATCGGGTGTGTTTTTAATGTAGACACATTTGTCACATTCATTGATTTTGAAGCCATTTGACAACATAGTTTTATCAAACTTTTCATGCCATTGCTTTGGTGCTTGTTTTAATCCATATAAGGATTTTACAAGTTTACACACATTCTTTTCATTTTTCGGTGCAACAAACCCTTCGGGTTGTTCCATATAGATTTCTTCTTCTAATTCACCATTTAGAAACGCTGTTTTAACATTCATTTGATGTATTTCAAAATTATGCAATGCCGCGATTGCAATTAAAACACGTATAGACGTGATTCTTGTCACAGGTGAATAAGTATTAAAGAAATCGAGTCCTTCATTTTGTCTATACCCTTTGGCTACTAATCTAGCCTTGTATTTATCTATTGATCCGTCCGATTTCAATTTCTTTTTGAATATTCATTTGCAGCCTAAAGCTTTGTTTCCGGATGGAGTTCAACCAATTCCCAAGTATGGTTATTCATGATGGATTCAATTTAATTCGTCATGACTTCTTTCCAAAAAGGAGCTTGAGGAGTGGACATTGCTTCATCAAATGTCCTTGAATCATTTTCAAGTAAATTTAGGGATAATTTACCCGACCCCCCGCCTGCTTTAAAATATCCCCGCCCGGATAATCGAGTATTCTGGTCTGTGCGGGCGAGAAAAATTACCCGTATGGTTCGGGCGAGTAGACCCGCCAACCCGACTCGAATACTATTTTTTTTTTTAAATATTTTTAATTTTGAAATTAATGGTTACAAAAAAAAAAATTAAAAAAAATATATAACCAAGGGTAAAACGGGTGGTAAGCCGCCCGCACTTGCCCCGCCCGTCCCGATTTAAGCGGGAACGGGCGGGTATGGGGTTAAATTTTCCCGACGGGGGGGGGGCCGGGGGGAGGGCCCGACCCGCCCCGACCCGCCTGCCATCCCTAAGTAAATTGGTTACTGAATTACGGACCGAATGTCTTAAGAATTCGTTGCCTTTTACTACGTCTCGGTTTTTCATTTATTTGAAGATTATCGTCATTTCTATTATCATAAGTTCTTTTAATTGAACTTGCTTCTTTTCTTTACAAGGAAATTTGTCTTCAAAAAAGACCGCATTTCTTGATTCAATAATCGTGCCTTCATGTACATCAAGTACTTCAAAGTTATAAACCAAGAATCGATATGCACTACTATTGATTGCATATCCAATAAAGACACAATCAATTGTCTTTGGTCAAATCCTAACTTGTTTAGGTTTGGGTATTTGTACTTTTGCTAAGAACCCCCACACTTTGAGATATTTGTATGAAGGTTTCTAACATTTCCATAACTCGTAAGGTGATTCAAACTTACTCTTGTGTGGTATCTTATTTAGGATACGATTTGCAGAAAGTATGGCTTCCCCCCACAAGTTTTGAGGTAAACCCGAACTTATTAACATTGCATTCATCATTTCTTTTAGTGTTCGATTCTTACGTTCAACTATCCCATTCGATTGTGGTGAATATGGTGCAATGGTTTGATGAATGATTCCAAATTCTACACAAAATTCCTCAAATAGTGCAACGTATTCTCCACCTCTATCACTACTGAATCATTTTTATTCGTTTTCCAAGTTGATTTTCAACTTCGGTTTTGTAGTGTTTGAACACTTCCAAAGCTTCATCTTTGTTTTCAACAAGTATACGTAATGATTACCTTGTACAATCATCTATAAACGTGATGAAATACTTTTACCACCTCTTGTTTGTACAAACTTTAAATCACACACATCCGTGTGAATTAGTTCTAAAGGTGTTGTGGTTCGTTCAACCGAATGAAAATGTGCTTTGGTCGCTTTGGCCTCTACACATGTTTCGCATTTTCTATTATTAAAATGCATATTCGAAGTAAACTTAAATTCATTAACTTGCGTATTGAATTAAAGTTTGCATGTCCTAATCTATGGTGCCATAAATTAGATAACTCGAGAATATAAACGGAAGATGGCGTTTTATTCATAACTTTCGGACAACAGGTTAGGACATTCATTTTGAATAGTCCATCTTTTACATAGCCTTTGCCAACATACATATTATTTTTGGTAAGTACAAACTTATCCAACACAAAGACTAACTTGAAGCCATTCTTGCTCAACAAAGAACTTGACACAAGGTTCTTGCGAATATCCGGTACGTGAAGAACATTGTTGAGGCTAAGTTCCTTTTCCGATGTCATCTTCAATATCACTTTGCCTTGTCCTTCCACTTTGGATGATGAGGAGTTCTCCATAAACAGATTTTCTCCCTCGGTTGGAATGTAGAATGTGAACATATTCTTATCAGCACACATGTGACGGGTTGCACCCGTATCAATCCACCATTCTATAGGATTTCCAACATTGTTGCATTCTGAAACAACTACCGATAACTTCATATCAGATATGCCATTTGATATGACATCAGATTCGGCTATGTTCGCTTGGGCTTGCTTCTTTGGTTTGCGACAATCAACGGAGCGATGTCCAGCCTTTCCACAATTATAACAATTGTCCTTGAACTTCTTTGCGTTCTTCTTAGAAGGTTCAACAGAATGCTTCATCTTCTTTCCTTTGTTGTTGTTGGATTCCACCACATTAGCCTTAGATTGTGATATGCTATTTCCAACACGCCTGTCCGAACTTCGATTGTCTTCTTCAATCCTTAGTCGGACCACAAGCTCTTCAATGTTCATCTCATTGCGTTTATGTTTGAGATAGTTCTTGAAGTCCCTCCACATGGGTGCAAGTTTCTCAATGATTGCAGCCACTTGAAATGATTCACTTAGAGACATATTCTCCGCGTGAATGTCATGAAGTATAATCTACAATTCTTGCACTTGACTGATAATCGGTTTTGAATCTACCATCTTGTAGTCCAAAAACCTTCCCACGATGAACTTCTTTGTTCCCGCATCTTCAGTCTTGTATTTCTTTTTCAAAGAATCCCATAAGTCCTTTGCCGATTGCTTGGAACAATACACGTTGTACAAAGTATTGTCCAAGCCATTCAGAATGTAATTCTTACACAAGAAATCTGAATATTTCCAAGCATCCAATGCAATCAATGATGCTCGATTATTTTCACCTTCTTGAATGGCGGGAAGATCCTCATTCAAGAATTTTCCTAAATTGAGGGTCGTGAGATAGAAAAGTATTTTCTGATGCCATCTTTTAAATTCAACCCCAATGAACTTCTCCGGTTTTTCCCCATGTGGAACGGAGTTTGAATGAACGGTAGTATGGGGGTTAGCCACAATCGGAGCCACAACCGGATGAATCACACCGGTAGGAATAGTTCTTTCAGAAGTTCCCTCATTCGAAGTAGAATTCGAATTCATTTCTGTTTACGTAAAACAGAAGATCAACAAACAAGTAGAACCGGATGTCACTTACCACAAAAAATACTGCAGAAATTGACTTAAGATTGTTGGCGGAATTTCTGTGAAATGACTTCGAAGCAATAAAGCAAGAAACCGAAAAATGGAAAGGATGAAAATAAAACGAGGCAAGAGTTGAACTCTTTGTCCTTAAGTCAATTTTGTCCCACAATAGTGCCTACGGTATAAGGCAATTGACTCTCAAGATACAACGGCTTCCCTTGAGTTTTGTAGCACTTCAAAAATTCAAGTACAACGAACCAAAATTTAGCTTTGTACTCCAACGGATGAAATGAAATAGAAACCAGAATTTATGCAACTAAAATGCAATAATTTTGGTTAAAGATGATGAAATATATGAGTGCTTAATGTTTGCAAATAGTTTCTGTATCAATCCTCTAAAAAAATAGATGTCCACATGCCCTTTTTAACGTTGGAGATCGTTTGAAAACGAAAAGGAATGAACCAAATCGTGCAACTCTTCAAAAGGATATGTTTGTTCACGCAAACCTACGCGATCGCATGGTTTAACCAAGCTGCGATCGCAAGGTACAAAATCAGAACAGAACTTGATCCAAATTTAACCATGCGATCGCAAGGCTCTGCCTCTTGCGATCGCATGGAATGACCAAAATACATTCTGCTTAAAATTTAAGCCAGTTGCGATCGCAGTGTAAATTAACCATGCGATCGCATGGTCAAACTTTGACCTGATTTTGTCCTTTTTCGTAATTTTTCATTCATTCGATATTGGTTTCGAGATGCCAAATATACCCTTTAAACATGCAGATAAATCTAAATTTTCTTTCCGGGGACGTTGCCCCCTCGACCCCCGCTACCTGACCGGGCAGGTCGATCTCCGTTTCTTCGAAGCGTCGAAGTGGCAAACAAATTTGCCTAAACGGATTAGGTCGGGTTTGTATATTTTGGCCAAGTTGACACGAAGTCACTTTTGTTATTTTTAACACTTAGTTAATTTCTCGACATATTTAAACCAATTTTCAACATAAATCAAACTATATCCAACTTTAGAAAATTGAAGAACGAATTACAAAAAAAAAAACTTATAATGTAATAAGAGAGAGCAATATCAATGTCAATGGTGGAATTATTACTTATTCTGAAAACAGGCAGCCTCTCCTAGTCTCCTTCGTCAAGTTCGTTCCCTTCCATCTCTAAAATCCTAAACCTGGCAATTTTCTCCCATCTATATTATCCACAGAAATTATCAAAACTAAAAAATAACATAATACAAGACAAAATAACAGAAAGGTAAGCTTTTAACACTCATTGGGTCACCGTTTACTCTATTCTACACAATCGCCTATAAAAATCAAAAATCTCAACAACCCATTTGACAAAATCAAAAACCTAGAAAAACCCACCAAGGATATCTCCGGATCGAATGTATACAGATTTTCGAAGGGAGATTTGGGAACAATTTTGGGAAGAACCACTACTTTTGAGGAAAAAGGCCGTGCCAAGAAGAGAAAAAAATATATCTTCAAAACGATAGTGTATGTCGAGATTTTCGACAAAAGAAACATTCAAATAAGAAAAAAAAAAAAGAGAAAGTCACAAAATGAGGTGGAGAAAGTGGTGAAAGAGATGATGGAAAGTGGGATTGTCCACCTAGTAATAGTCCATTTGCTTCACATGTCTTGCTAGTGAAGAAGAAGAATGGGACATAGAGATTTTGTGTAGATCACACACAAGTAAATAGCCTCAATGTGATATACAAATATCATGTCCTTAATTGATGAGTTGATTGATGAATTATATGGGGGCTAAGTGTTTTTCTAAAATTGACCTCATGGCAGGATACCACCAAATAATGAGGTGGAGAAAGTGGTGAAAGAGATGATGGAAAGTGGGATTGTCCTACCTAGTAATAGTCCATTTGCTTCATATGTCTTGCTAGTGAAGAAGAAGAATGGGACATAGAGATTTTGTGTAGATCACACACAAGTAAATAGCCTCAATGTGATATACAAATATCATATGCCCTTAATTGATGAGTTGATTAATGAATTATATGGGGGCTAAGTGTTTTTCTAAAATTGACCTCATGTCAGGATACCACCAAATAAGAGTGAAACCAAAGAATATATATAAAACTGCATTTAAAAACCATCAAGGATTGTATGAATTCAAGGTTATGCCATTTGGCCTAATCAATACACATGCAACTTTTCAGAGCCAAATGAATGGTGTTTTTCAAAAGTAGTTGAGATAATTTCTCTTGGTGTTTTTTTTATGATATACTAATATATAGTAAGGACACGGAGAGCCACTGTACACATCTGAAGATGGTGTTGGAATTGTTGAGGAAGAACGAATTATGTGCTAAGCACAGCAAATACCCCAATGAAGGAGTATTAGCTAACCTAAAAAAGGTTGAGGCCATGCAATTGTGGCATTCTTCAACTAATATTAAACAGCTGAGGGGATTCTTATGGCTAACATGGTACTACATAAAGTTTGTTAAAGGCTAAGGAACCTTAGCCAAACTTCTCATTGAATTGTTGAAGAAGGACATATTTATGTGGGGTGAAGCAGCAAAGGCTGCCTTCCATAGCTTAAAAGTG
This sequence comes from Forsythia suspensa, assembly GCA_023638005.1. Classification (NCBI taxonomy): domain Eukaryota; kingdom Viridiplantae; phylum Streptophyta; class Magnoliopsida; order Lamiales; family Oleaceae; genus Forsythia; species Forsythia suspensa. The sequence goes on along the minus strand of CM042674.1, from coordinate 26,086,029 downwards.
GCCATGAGTTCAACTCTAGTCTTAACTCTGCGTGACTTTGAGAAAAACTTTGTGGTTGAAATAGATGCTAGTTATGAGGTATAGGGGCAATTCTAATGCAAGATAGAAGGCCTCTGGCTTACATTAGCAAGTCAATTGAAGCTATGAGTTTGGATATGTCCATCTATGAGAAGTAATTATTGGTCTTGGTAACTGCAGTCTCTAAATGGAGACACTATATTTTATTATCAAAACTGACCACCAGTCATTGAAATACTTGTTAGAATAAAGGAATACTACATCATTACAGCAAAAATGGTTGACCAAACTATTTGGGTTGGACTATGAGATTCACTATAAGAAATGGACAAAACCTAGTTGCTGGTGCTTTGTCAAGGAGAACAGAAAGTGTGGGTGAGAGCAATGGCATTTCACAAGTTACACTAGCCTGGATTCAAGAAGCGATAACCAGCTATGACACTAGTGATGTGGCTAAGAATCAAATTCAGGCAACCCTACTGGATCCCAAGTTAGAGCAGGAGTATCGATATCAGAAAGGATTACTTAAATACAAAAACAAGCTTTATGTGGGAAGTGGATTGGAAATTAGACGAAGGTTGATAAATAGCATACATGCTTCTCAAGAAAGGGGGCACTCTACTACTCTAGTGTTTAGGCAAGTATTTTTCAAGCTAAGCAACATTTTTGTTGGCCAGGAATGACACAAGAGATCAAAAAAGAAGTCCTAGAGTGTGAGACCTGTCAAAAGTGCAAGGATGAATATGTGCAATACCCTGGACTCTTATAGCCACTACTTGAACCTCAGCATTCTTGGAGCTACATTTCCATGGACTTCATAGAAAGTCTACCAAAATCTGAAGGGAATGATGTGATATTAGTAGTTGTGGACATATTTACAAAATTTGGGCACTTTCCTACCTTAGCTTACACTTTCACAGCAAAAAAAGGTGGCACAAACATTCCTGGACAACATCTATAAAGTTACATGGTTTGCCTCAGAGTATTGTTTCAGATAGGGATAAAGTATTCACAAGCAACTTCTGGTAAGAATTGTTTAAATTAATGAGAACTCAGCTTCTTCTCAGCTCATCCTACCATCCACAATCTGATGGCCAAACTGAGAGGTTGCTCCCCTTCAGTTAGCTATAGGCTCTTACCAGCAGACCAACATAGCTACAGTAGAAGTCCTATTATAGGAAATGTATAAAATGGATCATCAGTTAAGACAAAGCCTGGCACAAGCCAGGGTTGGAATGAAGAACTATGCTGACAAGAAGAGAATTGAGAAAGAGTTTTCACGAAGGAGAATAAGTGTACTTGAAGTTACACCTATATCAGCAACAATCTGTGGAAAATAAGGTAAACAAAAAATTAAGTCCTAGATATTATGGGCCCTATAAGATAGAGAAGAAGATTGGTAAACTAGCTTAGAGACTCTTCATCCCAATTAACACAAAGGTACATCCTACTTTTCATTTGTTACTACTCAAGAAAAAAATAGGAACAAGGCAGTGGTAGTAAAACAGCTACTTCCTTGATGAGAGACAACTAGAGGCAGTTCTCCAAACAAAGATATTCAAAAAGGAAAACAGTGTTGGAATACATTGGCTCATCAAATGGAATGGACAACCCACAGAGAAGGCTACTTGGGAGGATTCTGATCGAATTACGAATGAGTATCAGGATTTTCAACCTTGGAGACAATGTTCATTTAAGGGTGGGGGTTGTCATGATCATAATCAACACCAACCAAGGTGGGGTAGGAAGGGAAAGAGAAGCAACAAAATTAACGACAATTCAAATGCCCGAGGAAAGAACATCTAAGCACACAAAACGACATCGTTCCACTTAAACTAGGACGACGTCGTTTTGGCCCTATTTAGTTGTTAAATTCATTTTTATGTTTTATGAAGTTGTAGTTTGGATTCTTATGCTTTTTATTGTAACAGAATATAGCTAAGCAAATTTCTCTAATCCGAATTCCTTTCTTCTTCTTCAATTCAATTCTACTTATCTTATACTCTTAATCTCCTCCCCATTTTTGTTTGAATGTTAGAATTATCCAATTGAGCTGAAATTGTGAATTTTCCAATCATAACAAAATGACACAATTTATGCCGCTTTTTTGTGTCAATTATTCATTATCATCTTCACTCTTTTTGTCAGTAGAGGGTCTAGAAATTGTTTTTTCTAAATTTGTGATTATGGGTTGTGTCAGCGATTTTATATCTTTAATAATTCCGCAAGTGCACGGATCGCTTAAGTAGTAAAATAGATTTTGAGTCCAAGTATTGTTCCCACAAAAGATTTAGATAATTCAGTTCAATTATACTAACCTTAACCGAATCTACTGAACTTTTGAAGTTTGGTGTTTAAGAACTAATTAGAAGTTGAACTAAAAACAATAAACTAATTATATTTCAAATAACTAAAAATTAGATTAATGAAGATTACTTTAAAATTGAGAAAGAAGAGTACTAGGATCCCGAATCCACTTATAATTGTTAATCCCTCTTTCTTAATTCTTGATTTTGACAAAATACATCAGTTATGAAGATCAATATCCCTAGATTGTTTAACAGTTTCTCTCGAACAAAATTAAATCTATTCATATGCATGACTCGACTATATTTCTATGAAGAATGGGAATACAAATGAAAGCATTAAATTTCTGTGGATAATTAAATATCACCTAAAGCATAGCGGTATATTTCTATCCCTTATTGGACTTTAAGATAATTAAAATAACGTCTAGCATACTTTCGATCTTTAGATAGTAAAACACACCACAACAATCATACAATTATTGCGCATATAATTGTAGATTCATATAAATCAAAATTAATTATTCAAAACTATAATGAAATAAATTGTCAAAAACCAAGTCTCAAGATGGAAGAATTTAGATTACAAGCTTCATCGTAATCCTAGCACAAAATAAACTAGCCTAACATACTAATAATAAGATAAGAAAGGGAAGAAGAAACTATGGAATTCATAACCCGAAAACGAAGAAATCTTGAGCGAGAAGAAATCTTGATCTTGATCTTCGTTCTTGAAGAGATGAATCTTGATCTTCCGTTTTGTGTTTCTTGTAATGTTTTCTTCCCCAAAATTCCACACTTGATTATGAGAATATAACTCATATTTATACTCTTCTAATAGTGCCCCAAAAGATACCAAAAAGACCTAAAAATCGTGGGCCAAAAGTTACCTAATCGTAGTTGAACTGAAAAAGAAAAAAATTCTCCCGCAGCCAAAAGTTAGCCTGGGCGATCACCCAGGTATGTAGCTTTGTTCTCTGTTGGCTTCTTCAATTGCTGGGCGCTCACCTAGCTTTAAGCTGGGCAATCGCCCAGCCTAGCTCTTTTAAGTTCTTTCAACTTGGTCTCTCAACTTTGATTCTTGGTCATTTTGGTCCTTCAACTTTTCATTCCGTCTGAGTTAGTCCTCCATCTTTTTATAACATCCAATTTGGTGCTTCAACTTTCAATCATCTCCGATTTGGTCCTTCAACTTTCAATTGAGTTCAATTAGATCCTCATTCTTTCGAAATATTTTCCAATTTATTGCTCTTTTCATCCATTATTCTCCAATTGTTATTAAACAGGTCCAAAACTGAAATATGAAGAATAAAATACCAAATTAAGTATAAATTCAATAAAATGACAGAATAAAAGCTTAGTTTAAAGGCCTGAAGAAGTACACAAAATGCACTTATCAGGTTGCTTAATTGGGTTTTGTAATTATTGGTTGCGGTTGTGGTTTCAATTTGAATCTCAAATTATTTTTCATTTTTTGACTAGTAGGCGAAGAAGGGCTGGCGGTAGTTGGTGGCGGTTGTGGAGGCGACAGTGGATGCTAGCCGGAGGTTTTGGATCTTTGGGATGGGTTGGTGGGAATAGATGGTGGACTGAGTTGAATATGACATTTTGATTTTTTTTTTATATCTCGTTCTGGTATTCAATTACACTGAGGCGACGAAAATAGCCTTATGAAGTAAGAATGTGAATTGTATGCGACCTACTAACGATAAAATGAAACGAACTTGAATAGAAATAACTATTTACACTATGAAAGGTTGAATAGAAACATCACTAAAAAAAATGAAAGAATATGTCTTTAACTCGCATTAAGTGCAAACGATAAATCATTGATATGAAAAATTAGAAATTGTTTTGAAATCAAGCTCGAAATTTTGGTTTTTTTATAAAAAAATTCCAAGGTTTAGAATGCATTCCTCCACTCCAAAGTTTTGTTTGTATTAATTTATCAACAATTTTTAATTTTTTTTATCACTTATTCAAACTCTTATTTACTATTTAACCATTGTTTGGATGCAATCTTGATTTACTCTCTATCATAAAGAGTTTTTATAAGTTTTATTAGACAAGTATCTAGTAGAGATTAGACAAGTAAAAATAGTTCATATTAAAAGTCAATTACTTGTTCAATCTTTACTGGCCTTGTCCAAGGTTATAAAAACACCATAACGCCCGGGTTTGGATGATAGATGATAATGGGATATTAACCCATTGTTACTTTTAATTTATTATTATACATTCTATGTATTAACATCTAATTGGAGGGAAGGAAGATGCTGTTAATTTATTCGAAGGAGAGGTAGCTTGACAAAGAAGAGACAGTCCACCCCGCCCCACCTCTTCAAACCCCCCTAAATCTCTAGTGCGCAGGTTAACTCCCCATCTTCCCAAATTCATCTCTCTTCTTCTCTCTACACCCACCGGCGCGCACGTTAGTACACCATCCAGAAATCAAGAAAATTCATAATTAATGTTGTAAAAAAAGTCAATTATTTTTGTTTGAATTATAATTGGGTTATTGGCTTTTATGGATCGATTGATCGATCGATGATAAGAGTTGAATATGTCGAAAGTGAAGCATTTACTGCGGAAGCTGCATATCGGGGATCATCAACCCCAAGGTAGACCGCCCGCACTCGATCCGTCCCCTCAAACGACGCCGTCTCAATCGTCGCCGGCATCTTCGCCATCATCTGACCCGAACCCGATTTTGGCTCAACCCGCTTCGGGCTTACTGGAAAATGAGAATTCTGTTTCTGATTCTAATTCTAATTCTAATTCTAATCCTAATAGTAATTTTAATTTCTTCGAGGAGGAGTTTCAAGTTCAGTTGGCACTTGCTATTAGTGCGTCGGATCCAGGTCAAAATCATGACCCAGAAACCGCCCAGATCAACGTCGCTAAGCAAATTAGTCTTGGCTGCTCGCCCTCTCAATCCCTTGCCGAATTTCTCTCGCTTCGTTACTGGGTAATTATTGTTTTTGCACTTTTTTTAATTAATTGTTTATTTGCTGCAAATTTGGGTTCTGATTATTGATTTGATTTTGTTGCGTGTGCTATTTAATTGGGTCTCAATGACATGCATTTCATTTATTTTTACCTGTACAATTATCCCTACTTGTCTGTGTAAGAAAATTGCTGAATTTATAACTGATGGCTTGTTCTGATTTCTAGATAATGTTAAGTTGGGGGATAATTGTTGAGGACAGGGATCTTATTGTACATTTTACTTAAAAATCTTATTTTTGTAGCCATTTTTTGATGCATGTTTGATTTGATTATTCATTTGATCTTGTTGCATTTGTCGGTTAATTGCATCTCAGTGATGGATTTCATTTAATGCGTCCAGTACAATAACCCTTTTTGTTTGTGTAAGAAAATTGCTGAATTCGTACGTAATGGCTTGTTTTGATTTCTGTATAATGTAAGTCGGGGGAAAATAGTTCAGGACAGAGAGCTTATTGTACGGATGACATTTTACTTGAAATCTTAATTTTTGTAGCCATTTTTTACGCATGTTTGATATCGAGAAGTAAATCTATATTTGACTACTATTCTGTACACCGCCAGTTAACAAAAAAAATTAAATGAATTATGCAACTGGCGTTATGTTAGCAGCATTTGATCACCTGATACTTCTATGCCTATTTTAATATATAGGTGGACTGGTGGAGTGAGATAGACCCTAAAGTATAAAATGCTTTAATGCACCGTTTGTGAAACTCACTAAATTTCTAATATCTATTAGTTATGGTGAAGCAGTATATGATTGCTTTTCACAATCCTAGAAGTCCTTATATGATTTATTCTGGTGTAGATAGTTTATTTATAACTAAATTAAGCATGCATACAATGCTGATGAACATAGTTTCAATTGACGCGGAATTGCCTAGATAAATCTGCATTTATATTTTTGAACTTGTTTACGAGCATGTAACTAAATATTTTTCGTGGAGAAAAATGTGCTAAAAATATAGTAGCAATAAATATTTGTGTTTTATTGAGATTAAAATGGGAATGATACCAACGACTCAACACTAACAAATAACAATATTCAACCAAAAAAAAAAAAAATCAAAAGTAAAGTCACATCAATGACCTCAATTACATTATTTACATGGAAAGCCTTAAAAGGAATATGCATGAGGCTTGAGTCCAAAGTCAGATATACATCACAAAATGGATTCTAAACAAGTTCTCTCTAGATACAAGTAAAATTCGGTAATTTGTTGTCGCCAATCTCAACCTTTACCCCCTATTGCACTTCTTCCCCCAATCTCTGTTTCTTGGCATTCCTATCCCCTATCATAAATTAGCGGCTGTCGTTCTCACTGTCGGTTTCCTTCCAAAAACACCATCAAACTGTCGTAAAATGACAAATATGCCCTCAAACTTATACAAATAAAAAAGAGAGAGAAAAGAAAAGCAAAATTCAGCCTTCTTCCTCAGAAATTTCCCAGACAGTCCCCTGCCCCCAACCCCGCCCTCGGCCCCCCAACCTCATCAGCTCTACTCCTAATCCCACCACTATGGCCCCAAACCCCAACTCTCACATCCTGACTTCCATAACCACAGGATTTCATTAAACTAAAGCAAAGTTCATACAACTTTAAAATCATTGAATGGAAAATGAAATAAATCATACACCAAATCTATAATGAAACAAAGAACAAATAAGATTTAGAAATCTGAAAAAGAAATGAGTTTTGCGGGTTTCTGTTTACATCTGATTGTCACTTACTGTGAAACTGGAAGCTTAATGATCATCTTAGTTGAAGATATTTGCATATAAGAGTCACTTCTCTTCAATAAAATATTAAATGTGCTTCCTTAAAATCCAATACGAAAAGTCAAAAACCAAGCAGAAATTAGAATAAGACTTTGAGTTTGTAGAATTCACTGTAGCCCCCCATCTGTCACTAAAGTGCCAGATCTGATTCAGATTATGTTTCATCTGGCAATGGCTGCCAGCCTCTTCGGTGGTAGTTGGATGGAGCTTGGCGGCGTGGGTGTCAACAGGGGCTATTATAATGTGGTGGGGGGTGGGAGGGAAGCTGAGGAAGACATTTTTCTTTTTTTAGTTTTTTTTTTCTTCTTTAATTTGCATTTGTTGCCTTTGTTTTCTTGTATGAATTTAAGGGCATCATTGCCATTTTAGAGCATTTAAACAGAGTTTTTAGATGGAAGGACCACGACCGCTAATTTATGGAAGCTTGGGGATAGAAATGCCAAGAAACAATGGTTGGGGATAGGAGTGCGGATAGGAGTGCAAAAGGGTTTAAAAGTTGGGTAAGGCGGCCGCTATTTACCCTAAATTATTCCATAAAGATTCATTTTCTTTAATAAGTGGTCAATATAAAATCAATCTGTAACATGAAGGTGGATTCTGAACAGCAAAATCTAATAGGAAAAGAAGACTCGCGCTAATTGGATTTAGAGAATGTCACCTGCAATAGCCCATCAAAGAGTTCAATGGAAATTTAGCATCAGTTGATCTGAAGCTTTTCTTCCGATGTCCAGTTTCTCTGTAATATTGGGAGCCAATCACTGCAATGATCTGACTAGTGATTAGACAAACTGCTTCTATTCCATTTATTTTACCTCGTTTATCAAAATTCTATCAATGAAAAAGTTATCCTAAAGAACAAAAGTTGGCGATCCTTGGCACTGGAGGTAAATAATCTTGGGGGTAGTTGCTGATTTTAGGCGTAAGAGTTATGTTTGTATGTGTAGAAAAAGACTACACCCAACATGTTGAAGTCAATTTTTTACCAAAAATTGTCCAAACAATGAGTAACATTTGTTTGTTCCAAACATCCAACTGAATGCTGGCTGCAAATGGAATAGCAAAAGTCTAAGTTGCACGGAGTCACGGACATGGATACGGCGACACATGATTTTTTATTTTTTATTTCTAAAGTAGGACACGTCGATTTAAATTCTTTAAAATTTTATATTTATATATTATATCTTTAATTTTATACTTACTAATATCAGACACTGCACTTCCCATGTCGCACGCTTGTCCAATGAATGTCCCTAAGTATGAAAAATAAAAAATATATAAAAAATTGGATTGGGCAAGGGTCTTGTCGAACCCATGTCGGTGTCCGACACAACACGATACAATACGTGTCGGGCATGGACACATCACACTAGTAGGAGTGTGAGCATCATAGGCAAAATTTAATTTTTTTTTCGGTCTAAACAACACAGTTTCTTCTTTTTATTTATTGCGTGTATATTCTCATGACCATATCTCATCATAAAGGGAAAAAAAAAAAAAAGGAAAGGACTGCATATTTAAGGTGTTGGTCATTATTTCTTTTTGTTAACTTGTTAAGATGTTAGGTCAACGACTTAAAGAAGATTCTTTTGTTTTTCCTTTGTGCATGCAGAGCTATAATGCCATAAATTATGACGAGAAAGTAATTGACGGGTTCTATGATGTTTGTGGAATTGATTCGAATTTGTTGTCCCAAGCAAAAATTCCATCACTGGTAGATCTTCAATTAATTTCTGTTATGGATAATGTTGGTTCTGAGGTTGTTTTAGTGAACCGCACACTTGACACAGAACTGCGGGAGCTTGAGGAAAAAGTTTATTGTATGTCCGTGGAGTGCCTTGCTTTGGAAAGGGGTACAAGTTTTTTAGTTCAAAAAATTGCTGACCTTATTGTTGACAGAATGGGAGGTCCTGTTAATGATGCAGAAGAAATGTTCAAGAGGTGGAGAGCAAGGAGTTATGACTTGCAAATCTTTCTGAATACAATCATCCTTCCCCTTGGGTGTCTTGATGTTGGACATTCACGCCAGAGAGCTTTGCTCTTTAAGGTTGTGAGAGCTTCCCCTTTTCTTTACACTTATCTGTTTAAACTAATATGGATAAGGTATGCACATGAGTTTAATGACATATAATCATCTGAGTATTCTATCTTGACTTTGACTTGCATTTTGCGGTTAAATTATTCAACCTAGAGAGCTAAAAATTAGTATCTTTCATGGGTAAGTAAGTGCCCTCTTGGCAAATACTGTATATGATTAACTAGTACCTTATTTGTTTTGCAACAAATATTGGGGAGATTGCAGCCAGTCCCTATCCTTTGTGTTGATTGCACATTTGCACTTGGTCCCTATTCTAATTTCTTGGCCAACAAGTACTCGAGATTGTATTTTTGTAGAAAGGGATCCCTTCTGAATTTTTCCATCCAAAACAGACATTAAATACATTGAGAAGACAATTATGCTTCATGTTCAATAAACGAAAATAAATATTAAGTTTTTTTTTTTTTTTTTTTTCCAATTTTTATTTAATATAATATGAAAAAAACTCCAATACCTCCACCACCCAAACCCCCATCATCCAGTCAGCTTCCATCCATCCCCCTGGTTGAGATAAGAAGCTCCTGGTTCAGGGAAACTTCGATCTGGATACCAAGTGGGAAGCTGCAATGAGGCTAGTTGAGGAGTTAGAGCAGCCAATATTGTAGAACTTTAGAGCTAGTATCTAAAATCTATAAGGCAGGGAATGGACTTCTGACTAAAGACATCATGCCTGATCAGACATCTGAAAGTTCATCTTATGCAATTAGAAAGGAGAGAATAGGTTGAAACTGGTAATGAAATCCTAGAATTATCAATTATGGAAATTGGAGACCTCGATGACTGCATCCTCTTGCTGTTTGCTGGTCAAAGATATTTTCACCATCCACTGGTAAAAACACTGATTTCCATCAGGTTAAATGAATAAAGAAACACAAAGATGAGTGTCCCAGTTCAGATGTACTGATTAACAGGGAGTTGAATGTGGATAGGTTTAGAAATCTCTAAAGATCTACTGAGCCCCTCCAAGACGGGAACAAAGGGAAGATCTTTAAATCTTAACTCAGATGTCTAGAAATTACAGTTCAAGACTTAAAAGTGAAAACTCGAAAATACTGAGAAGTTCAAAAGGGAAAAGCTGTTTTTGAATGTGAGACACGAAGTGACAGCTGGAAGAAGCTGATATAACTATTCTGAAGCTATTTAGTTTCAACGAGATATTGATGGGAAGCGTGGAAGACAGCACCTTCCCCGATGTCGAGTCCTCACTTGATTCACAAGAGGATGGAACTGCCAGAAGGATAATTTTGGGGTTTGGACGGGGTGGGGGAAGGGGGTGTTGAAGAGTGGCAGTTTTCTTTTGTTTCTTTAAGTCTTCTTTTTCTTTATATATTTTTTTATTTTACCTTTAGTGCAAAATTTTCTTGTCATATGATTTAACACTTGTTAGATGAAAAACGTCAGATGCTGCAAAACTACTTTTTGGGACCCGTTTACCTAGAAATTAGGGTCGTACATCCTTTATGCAAACCTATAACATCCATTTATACTTTCTTTTCGTCATAATCTGTAGAGGGAGAGTTTTGACCTTATCCAGAAATTAAACTTCCAATTATCTAATGATCTTAATGTTGGATGCTAGGTACTTGCTGATAGAATCAACCTCCCATGTAAGCTAGTCAAAGGAAGTTATTACACTGGCACTGACGAAGGAGCTGTGAACTTGATCAAATTGGACAGTGGAAGGTAGAATTTGTGGACTTGCTTGTATATTATTTTTGTGAATACGTATTTCATTGATTTTGCATTAGTTTAGTGCAATCACTTTATTAGGTAAATAATCTCTTCTCTTTCTTTACAATGTTCTTTGGAGAGGGTGTGTGGAGGGGGTAGGAGTTGTGTTGGATAACAAATATGATGCTGATGATTCAAAATATCAGTCAAATGCCAGTAATACTTAATTTTTTGCTGGAACCTTCATTACTCATCACCTTGAAGGGATTTGGTTCTGTTATACTGTAGTGCTTTGTTTACTGTTGCAAACACCTTACTCATTCAAACTGCCGATGTAACGACAACTCTTCTAACATATTACTGCTCATTTGAGATGGCAATTTCTCTTTGTATTATGGAATTATGACATTGCATTTAATATGGGATGGGTTCTTCCCCACCCCCACCAAAACAATAAAATAAAATAAAACAAAATGTTTGCTCAAGAACAGGTTCTCAAACCCTTCAATGACCCTCCTTTTCCTTTCTCTTGAAATTGCCTGCTTCCACTGCTGTTGAAGATATATTAACCTGCTTACGCAGTAGGAAGGAACTAGAAGGAAAATTTGATGCATTGCTCTTATTTGGGCATAACTCACAGATCACAAAATACAGTCATGACACTGACTCATAACTCCCTCGTAACATTGCCTGTGAAAAAGCAAATCGATAGTGTTTTTACCACAGACTTACACGTAAAGAGCCTACTAACTACACAATTTTTCTAACTCAAATGTTTGGGAGAGAGAATGATATCTCGGTTCCAAGGTGACGCCTACACAAAGAACCACCTTTTTTGGTGCCGTCAATTTCCAAATAAGCTATTAAGGGAACTCAAGATCAGAACATGACTTTACAATGAACTTTCCATAGCCTGTATTCTATTGTTGTTTAGTTGAGTACCATTGACGATTAAAAAGTATCCTGTATTTGTCTCCAAATGTTGCCCATTAAGTCAATAAAATCCTGTAAGTTAAGGAAAGAGAAACACTTTATGATTTATCTGATTTTGAATTGATGCAGTGAGTACATTGTTGATCTTATGGGTGCTCCAGGCACTCTAATCCCTGCTGAGGTCCCCAGTGGTCATCATCAAAATTTTAGTTTAGATACAAGGGGTATTACACATGTTGTAGGGACCACCAGAAGTTCATGCACAACGTTTGACGAAGGAGCTGAAAGTGGTTCACTTATGCCTAATAATGACGTAACTTTCAAAATCAAAAGTTTGAGTTCAGAATCTCCTTCCATTTGCCCCAAGTCAAAGAGAGATGGCAGGGCCGCAGGGAAAAGCCAGACTGGGCAGTTGGAGCATGATTTTGGAAGTCGTCATCTATCATTACATGGAGTTTGTGAAGAGTCAGCAGGTGCTGGAAAGAAAGCATCAGCAAGACAGAAATTGCAAGTTGAAGATGTTTCCAAATGTGTTATCGACGCTGCAAAAGACCCGGAATTTGCTGGAAAACTTCATGCTGTTTTGTCAGAAAATTATGTATCGTCGACCCCAGATGTGATTTTGAATGTGAATTCCCACGATGTTGGAGATAACAAAGTGTTTGTAAAAAATGAATCAGGGAGAGGTGAAAGGGTGATTAATTCTTGGCGTCATCCAGAGACGTTCTTGTCCAAAAAGGAGAACGCTCTTGTACCTTATTCTGGAGTGCAGGTATTTAGCAAGGTTTTATGTAACGGCAGCAAAAACCATACTGCTGATGGTTTGGCAGCACAACAGCTCAAACTTGATTCGGCTGTTTCTAATCCTGGATATAATTCATCTTTTAATATCCCGGCCGAAGAATGTATGCTTTTCAAAGGTAGAACTGATGACGTGATCCATGACGATGATATCACTGTGGGTGCTGGCCATGCCAATTTATCTGGCAAAAAAGACAAGTCTTCTGTGGAAGTTACAGAAATAGCCTGCAGCAACCAGTCTAGTGCTAGCAAGAGTCAGAACATGAAAAATGACCCTGTGCTGAGTGGCGTTGCTGAAATTTTGTGGGAGGATCTTCAGATTGGTGAACGCATTGGCATAGGTAAGACTCAGTTAATCAGTTTTATTATCTTATGGTCTAGATCTGTTGTTGACATTAAAGGAAGGTGTCTATGCACCCTTACTCCATTGCTTCTCTTTTCTGGGGTTTGAGGGGGGAGAGGGGAATAGGATAATACAGTCACATGTATTGTCCTGATCCTGATTTCATCCATAATAATTAAGTGAAAATATATTGTAATGTTTCCTTAGTTGCACATGTGAACTTGGATCCTTGAATTTATCCAAGTCCTTTGATCCTACTTCATAGTTCTTCATGAATATGGTTCTTTCTGTGATCAAAGTTGGTAAATAATTAATAGTTCTTTTGTTTCCTCGTCATAAAGAAGAAATATCATTGTAATTTTATTAATTTCAACAGAAAGTAGTCCTCCTTTTAGTTGCATTCATTCAATCCCCTCTCTTCCCATTGTCGCAAGATATAGTAGAAGAAAACATCTTACTTTGCATATTTCTTATTTGAGTTCAGCATTAGTGTAATTGAGCTTTCTGTGTTTATCTTCTTACATGCTGCTTTCTTTACTTATTGTTTGCACCATATTGGAAGACTTGCTTTTGAGAATATGCTATTTTCTTGAGATTGAAATAGTCTTCCTATATTAACATATTTGTTTCCTTTCATATCTTGCAGGTTCATATGGTGAAGTTTATCGGGCAGAATGGAATGGCACAGTAAGTTATGTTTTTGTGCATTGTCTAATCTGTTTATAATTGTTTTGCAGTAAAACTTTGCATGTTTTTCTAGAAAAAAATACGTTTGTTGTCAGTGATTTGTTGGGGGATATAGGTCTAACTGCATTTTCCAAATTTATATATAGGTTTTCTTCTACTTATCAAATGTTATAAATTGATATCAATGCGCTTCCTTGATACTATTGATGTATGTCTCAAGTTAATTGGAAGACTATGGCCCAGTAAATTTAACAACTAATGTAGTTCTATAAACAGACTATGTGAGTTTTTATGTAAGTTCCAATTTAGGTTTAATCCATGTTAAGTTCCTTTGATACTATTGGAGTGAGTGATGTATTGGTTTCAAGTAACTGGGAACAATTTACTATTTCAAAGAAAATGGTTTTTGAGAGATGGAGGGTAGGAGACTTAGCAGTATAGTTGCAGTAGAACCTTACATCTCTTTTCTTGTATAAAATCATCAAATATATGTTATTTTATATCAGGAAGTTGCCGTAAAGAAATTCATGAATCAAGATATCTCCGGCATTGCACTTGCACAATATAGATGCGAGGTAAGTGCCAATTTTGATCAACATGTATTATCCACAATATGTTAGGAACAAGTCAGTATTTTGGAGATGATTAAACTCTTTGCTCCCTGCTGCTTTATGCAGGTTGAGATCATGTTGAGGTTGAGACATCCGAATGTTGTTCTTTTCATGGGAGCTGTAACTCGGCCTCCAAATCTGTCCATATTGACGGAGTTTCTACCAAGGTTTATATCTCAATAAATTAAAGAATACTCTTAGTTCGGATTTGCCAGTGTTCACGTATTCTAAATCTCATATTATAACCACCTCTTTAGATCCTTCTCATTTTGTTTACCATAACAATCCATCCCCCCCCCAACATGTTGAGGTCTAACCAGTTTTATTGTTTTGTTCATTTTTGGGGATATAGCACTTGTAACAAGGATAGGATACAACATAGAACATATTTTAATTGATTCTCCTGGCCTGTTTATGAGGGGAAAGGCCACGAGTCAGGTCCATCTATTGTATAAAGACACAAGTGCCTATGAAGTCTTCAAGATCTTTCAGTTTTTCTTATAAACTGTTAATTAGAAAATTCATCATTAAATGATGTAATGATTTTGTTTGTTCCCCTTCTTCTCTACATGCAGGGGTAGTTTATTTAAACTGCTGCACCGTCTAAATTTCCAAATTGATGAAAAGAGGCGAATAAAAATGGCGCTCGATGTGGTATTGATTGGATGGTTATTTTTCCCCTTTGCTTATGTTATCACTCTGTCTTCACATCTGTTGATATGCAAATTTTTTGCAGGCCAAAGGAATGAATTACTTGCACACTAGTCACCCTATCATTGTGCATCGAGATTTGAAGACTCCCAATCTCCTTGTTGACAAAAACTGGGTGGTTAAGGTTTGGTTGATGGAATTTGGTTTTGAACTCTTGTAAATTTTGATAGTGTATTCCCCATTTCTCTTACTGACTTAATGTGTCGTTTTGCTATTTACTAGGTTTGTGATTTTGGAATGTCACGTTTGCAGCACAGCACATTTCTGTCTTCCAAGTCAGCTGCTGGAACGGTAATGCTTGTTTGATTTGGAATTTAGATTATTTTTTTGACTTTTTTGTTATTTGAATTGTGTCTTTATACCTTTCCCTCCCACCCCCACTCCACCCCAAAGAAAAAAGAAGTAAATAAATAAATAGCTGACAACAACAGGAAATTATTTACTAATTATATTATGCAGGCGGAATGGATGGCACCAGAGGTCCTAAGGAATGAACCATCCAATGAGAAGTGAGTCAACCCTCTATATGTGCTATAAATGCTTTGAAGAATGTGAACTCTCTTGAACGTTTCATTTCAAATCTTGCTAATGAGATCAGCGTCTCTGGTTTGCAGATCTGATGTATATAGTTTTGGAGTAATATTGTGGGAGTTGGCAACTCTGCGTGTACCGTGGATGGAAATGAACTCCATGCAGGTTGTTGGAGCTGTTGGATTCCAGGGTAGGAACCTTGAGATTCTGCCCACTATTGATCCGACGGTCGGAGAGATAATTAGTGACTGTTGGAATCGGTGAGTTCCTAAAAAGCTTTTTAGCTTTCCTGAATCTAGATTGTAATGCCTCGTGGTCTTGTAAATGTCTTGTTGAAATGGATATTTGGATGCTTACCTGACTGTTTAAGATGAATGATATATTTGGTGCAAAGTGTAATATAGGACTTGCACAGTATAATTTACAGAATTTTAGCTTATTTTCTTGTGTAATACTATCTGATCTGGTCTATTCTTATTAAACATACCACAAGACTTGACTGGTTAAGATGAATGATGTCTTTGGTACACAGTAGTAGATATGAGTTGACAGTATAATTTACAAAATTTTAGCTTTTTTTCTTGTGTAATAGTGTCTGAGTCTTGTCTAATATTATGTAACAAACCTACCACAAGTATTATTATTCCTTGATGAAGATTAATGACTTCCAGTGTTCTTCTGCAGAAATCCACAGGCACGCCCTTCTTTTAAGCAGATTATCAGCCGTCTGAGGTGTTTGCAGCGTCTAAATTTGCAGACAGAGACTCATGCGTCTCAGCAGTAAGTAATGCTGTTGTATCAATAGCGTAGAGGTTGTTTCCGGACTTAAAAAACCGGGGCTAGAGGGGGTTTAGTCGGATACCTCTTGTAGACACAGTAATTTGTGAAAGGTTGTCAGACAAGGAAGTGTTGGTTCATTCGAAGTGGGGACTCAGCACAACCGAGTGGATATTCTCTGCGTAGACAGTGGCACGAAGTGCAGTCAGGAGGGTAATGATGGAGAACTGTTGGTGGCAAAACACTTCGCGGTAACTTATGTATGGAAGTCCAAAAAAATTGAGGAAAAAAATATAAATATAAATATATATATAGGCATTTTCGCGATAGGTTTAGCATTAAAACAGATGTACCATCTATTTGTAAGAAGTCTGTTTAATAAGAAGTGAAAAGGGGAGTTTGTGAATCTGTAGGGATCATCAAGGGAGCAACTGTAAAAATTTGGTCTCTGCTGGTTGTATTCTCCTTTTGGGAGAACTGAATGAAAAATGGAGCAAATATTTGCCTTTTAAATGTTAATGTACTTTATATTGTTGGTTTATGATGTTTTATGGCATTAAGTCTTCTGCAGCACAGGAAGATTATTTATTTTCTTATTATTGCTATACATCTGTTGAAACCATCCCATCCCGCTCCACCAATGCTATAAGAATCAGATCGAATTGGCAAGTTCAATTGAAAACCGGTCTGATATTCAGTTCGGCCATATGTAAATAATTGAAAATTCAAAACATGTTAAAAGAGTCTTGGAACTGGATAGTTGCTCGGCAACCATTTGAACTGAAATTGGTTTTACTGTTACAAAGATATATTTATAGTGATAGTTTATATTTGTTGATAACAAGACCAGATGAATATTAAAAAATTAAGAAATTAATTATGTATATTTTTAACAAAGAAAGTGAACTATAATTTGAGACACATAAATAAAGAAAGTAAACATATTTTTATGAGATGGAGAAAGTAAAACATTGCCTCAATTCCTATAAAAAAAATAGGATAAATTCAAGGCCGGTCACAGTTATACTTATGAGCTATAAAGTCATATGGTCAAAATTTAATTCAATTAAAATTACATTTTAACGCTAAAAGACAACATACCCTTGCAATTGCCAAAAAAAAAAAAAAAAAAACCCTAATTTAGTGATACTGTTTTATTGTGATACTGTTTTTGTATGATACTGTTTTAGTATGATATTGTTTTGTATGATACTGTTTTATTATGATATTGTTTTCTATGATACTATTTTATTTATGCTTTTATCTTTGATACTGTTTTATTATTATAATGTTTCAACCTATGATATTGTTTCAATATATGATATTGTTATTGAATGCATACAGTATCAATGGTCTTGTATTATTAATGGATTGTTTTAAGAACAATATCATTACTTCATCCAGTGCTATGATATTGTTTTATTTAGATAAAGTGCTATAATATATACTTATACCATACTTTTATCTTTTATACTGTTTTATTACAATAATATTTCAATCCTATGATACTGTTATTTTATTGGGTTGTAGTTTGTTTATGTGATATTGTATCATTACTTCGATCATTAAAAACATCGTGTACTTAGTTTTATCTATGATAATATTTTATTTAGATGATGTGTTATATATGATATTGTATCATTACTTCAACTATTAAAAACATCTTGTACTTAGTTTTATAAATGATACTTTTATCTTTGATACTATTTTATTACGATAATATTTCAATCTATGATACTATTATTTAATCTATGATAATGTTATTTAATGTATGATATGTGTATGTGATACTATTTTATTAAGATATTTTCATGTATGATATTGATAGATTAAGATACATTTGTCTATGATACTATTTTAGTATATATAATACTATTTTAGTATGTATGATACTGTTTAAACAAGAAAAATTAAAGATTGTCATTTTAAACTAAATAGACGACTTCAAACGGCTCATCGAGACCATTTCGAAAACATATTATAATAAAAATTTTGAGCACGTATGCGAAATCTATACATATTTCTATTATGATATTGTTTTCTATAATACAGTATCAAACAACACACATAACTAACAACACAAAGAATAATCTAATGGTCAATTTAATACAATATCAAACTGATATTCTATAATACAGTATCAAACTGTTTTCTATAATACATTATCAAGATGCTATTTACAGCAACAAATAATGGCCACAGCTAATATAATGATATTATTTTATATGATACTGTTTTATTATGATACTGTTTTCTATAATACAATATCATTCATACAGAAATTCAAGTTGTTATTTACAGCAACAAATCATGATAACTCTATAAAAATTCATTAAATAAATCATTCCTACATCAACAAATCATAGACACTCCACTCCACTTATCATTACTTTACAATCCTCTTCTTGCTCCACTTCTGTCGACCCACTGTTTTTTTCTTCGTCTCATTCTGCAGATGAAGATGAATTGCTAGGTAGGTTCTCTTCTACTTCCTCATGTTGAATTGTGCCACCATCTTCTTCAAAGTGTTTTGTATTTTCTTGATCTAAAAGAGCTTTGAATGAAGATATATTTAATTCAACCTCCTCTTCAATCAATTAATCATCGTCTACCTCTAGTTCTGGTTCCAGTTCTAGTTCCAGTTCTTCTTGCTTTGTTTCGTACAAATATTCTCCACTATTTTGTACCTGTTCCACTTCTTCTTCCACATTTTGAGGCACTTCTAGTTTTGCTTCTGCAAAGATCTCTTGTTCAATTGATACACCAACATTTTTGTTGATGAATTTCATCATCCACTTCATCTGCAACTTCACATCTTTGTATGTGTAATTGTTCTTCAATATCCTCAATCTCTTTATCAATATTTTCTCCACCTCTGCCCCCAATCAAGTTTTCATTCAAAATTTCTCCTTCTACGTGATGAATGTTGGAGATACTCACTTTGTTACTTAATCTGAATATGGTTTTCCGTAGAGCATCCCACTTGAATTTTCTATACTCCAGACTGTAATTACGATGGTTGTGGTGGGAACAGTGGCAGTGGTGGTGGGAGCAGTGCCTAAGGCGACAACGGCGGCGACGGTAGTACCAAGGGCAATGTGTGTGGTAAATATGAATTACAGGGATAATTTTGGGATTAATATGAAAAATTGCAGAATAGTATGACTTATTGACAATTTTAAAAATTGTTTTGACTAGAGATAATTTTAGAATTAATATGAAAAATTGCTGAATAGTATGATTTATTAACAATTTTAAAAATTGTTTTGACTAATTTGAAATAAGTCACTTGCAGGTGACTTTTAGGCAAATTTTTCTAAAAAATATACTCTTTAAATAGCCAACCACTTTTAACTCTAAAAAGTTGTAATTTACTTGTGTTAAAGTTTGGATTTCTACGTCTACATTTAGGGGGCCTTAAGAACCGTGCACTACGGTTTTTCCATATACAACAACATCGAGCAATGAACAAATAATATTAAGTAATAAAAGTTGGGAAAATTAGCCCCAGTACCCCTATTTTTTTAAAAAGTTGAAATATACTCTTATTTTTTAAATATTAATATTTACCCTCTTTTAATAAAACTTAATGAATTTGACCCTACTAATTATAAGGGCAAAAGTGACAAAATCCAACAAAACCCACTTATTTCTAACACTCACGCCACCGCTTTTTCCAAAACCCAAATTTCCCAACCCACTTTCCCAACACCCCTCTTCTTAAAACCAAAACTTCTCCTTCATCATCAATTTCGTTGATCAATTTCTACAATAGAGTTTGAAAATGGTAAGAACACGTAGCAAATTGTTAAACATCGAGTTTGAAATAGATATTAATCCTATAAGGTCGAAGAGGAAGGCTTATGAGTCTACAAATCAAAGCAAGATGAAGAAAAATCTAAAAATTTGGTTGATCAAGATGTTAAAGAACGCTCATATGTACGAAACGTATGCCCAATATTGCTTTCTCTATTGCTTTGTCAAATATTTTTTTGAATGTGTTTTGTGAATTTTTTGTTAGGGTTTTTATTATTAATTTATTTCTTTCCTCTTTTATATTTTGGCCTTAATTTTCTTCCACTTCATTTTTGGCTTTGGATGGTAAACTCGTTTGATTATATTATTTTTTAAGGAATTTAACAAGTACATGAGAATTCGAGGAATGTCTTGTTTATATTGAAGATTGCATAATAGAAAATGGTCCATTTGATGGCCTTCTTGGCTTCTCTCGCTTATATATAACATATACTTTTTATGTATGTAAATCATACAAGAGAATAAAAATGGGACCTCCATAAGCCACTGCAGTTTCTAATATTTTAAAAGAAACTTGATCCTCCGTTTTTGTTATTTGATTTATCCATTTCTATATCTTGTGGTAATGTTCGATGGCAAAATGTGGTGATTTGGTGGCGATGAATTTAATAGAGGTGGTTGAGCTTGATGGTGGTAGTTTATGGCAGTTGATATTGGTGGTGATGATTAGATTGTTGGTGGAGACCACATGTGGTAGCGGTCGAGCATAGTTGATGGTGGTAACACGTGTTAATCTAATTTAAATTAGAGTAACATATGTGTTACTATCATTTAAATTAGTTGTGGTACAATGAGGATAAATAGTGGTGCTAAAGCTACGATATTGAGAGAAAATTGTGGTGATGGTGGTAGTTTATGGCGCTTGATGTTGGTGGAGACCACATGTGGTAGCGGTCGAGCATAGTTGATGGTGGTAACACGTGTTAATCTAATTTAAATTAGAGTAACATATGTGTTACTATCATTTAAATTAGTTGTGGTACAATAGGATAAATAGTGGTGCTAAAGCTACGTATATTGAGAGAAAATTGTGGTAATCGTAACACAAGTGTTACTCTAAATTTTAATTATAGTAACACACATATTACTTTAATTTAAATTAGCGGTGGTAAAGCAGTGACATTGTCGGTGGTGGTAACACTTGTGTTATCATAATTTAAAATATGGTAACACATGTGTTATCATATTTGTAATAGGTGTGATTATAGTTGTGGATGGTGGCAGCGAATTAGAACCTGATTGTTGTGGTGGTGGTGGTGGTATAAGACGAGTGGTAGTAGTGGTAGAAAACGATTAATAGTAATAGTAACACATATGTTACCAGTGTAAAAATATTGTTTTCAAATGAAAAATTAATATATTGATTTAAAATTAAAATAATGTATTATTTTAAAAATTATAAATAATGTAAATGATAAAATATTGATTTAAATGAAAATAATAAAGTGACACATATGGTAACACATATGTTACTCGTGTAAAAAAAATTGTTTTCAAATTAAAATATTAAAATATTTATTTGAAATAAAAATAATGTATTTTTAAAAAAATTATAAAAAGAGATTAATTGTAAAATTATTTCTTTAAATAAAAATGATGAAGTAACATATATGTTACTCGTGTAAAAATGTTGTTTTTAAATAAAAAATTGAAATATGAATTTTAAATGAAAATAATGTATTTTTTTAAAAAACTATAAAAAGAAGATAAATTATAAATTATTGATTTTAATGAAGATGATGAAGTAACATGTAGTAACACATATGTTACTCGTGTAAAAATATTGTTTTTCAAATAAAAAAAATAAAAATATTGATTTTATGAAAATAATATATTTTTAAACAATTATCAAAGAAAATAAATTATAAAATATTATTATAATTATTATTATATTTGAAATAGTATACAAATATGATAGTTGGTGATGGTAATATACGTGTTAATCTAATTTAAATTAGAGTAACATATGTGTTACCATAATTTAAATTAGTTGTAGATAGTGGTAGCGGATTTTAACATGATTGTGGTCGATGTGATTATAGTTGTGGATAGTGGTAGCGGATTTGAACATGATTGTGCTGGTGGTGCTCTTATAAGACAAGTGTTCATAGTGGTAGAAGGTGATTGGTAATAGTAACACATATGTTACCAAAGGTAAAAATTATTGATTTTAATGAAAATGATTAAGTAACATATATGTTACTCAGAAAAATATTGTTTTCAAAAAAATTGAAATATTAATTTTATATGAAAATAATGTATTTTATTAAAAACTATAAAAAGAAGATAAATTATAAATTATTGATTTTAATGAAGACGATGAAATTACATATAGTAATACACATGTTACACCGTGTAAATGGTGGTACTAGAGCTACGAAGCGTTGAGAGAAAAATTGTGGTGGTTGTAGCATAAATGTTACTCTAATTTTAATTATAGTAACACATGTGTTACCTTAATTGAAACTAGTGGTGGTGAAACCAGTAGCAGAAGTTGGTGGTGGTAACATGCACGTGTTTCCCTAATTTAAAATATGGTAACACGTGTTATCACATTTGTGGTCGATGCGATTATAGTAATGGATAGTGGTAGCGGATTTGAACATGATTATGATGGTGGTGGTGGTGGTGGTAGTGGTGGTGGTGGTGGCAGTGGTGCTCGTATAAGATGAGTGTTAGTAGTGATAGAAGGTGATTGGTAATAGTAACACATATGTTACTATATAGTAAAAATGTTGTTTTAAAATTTAAAAAAAAATTGAAATATTAATTTTAAAGAAAAATAACGTATTTTTAAATAATTATAAATTATGGATTTTATTGCAAATAAGCAAGTAACACATAGTAACATATATATGTTACTAGTATAAAAATGTTGTTTTAAATGAAATATTGAAATATTGATTTTAAATGAAAAGAATGTATTTTTAAAAAAATTATAAAAATAGAGAAATGGTAAAATATTGATTTTAATGAAAATGAGGAAGTAACATATAGTAACATATATGTTACCCGTAAAAATATTTTTAAAATAAAAAAGCTGAAATATTAATTTTAAAGAAAAATATTGAATTTTTTTTAATAATTATAAAGTATTGATTTTATTGCAAATGAGCAAATAACACATAATAACATATATGTTACTAGTATAAAAATGTTGTTTTTAAATGAAAAATTGAAAAATTGATTTTAAATGAAAAGAATGTATTTTTAAAAAATTTATAAAAATAGAGAAATTGTAAAATATTGATTTTAATGAAAAATGAGGAAGTAACATATATGTTATTATATATTAACATATATAGTAACAAATATGTTATCCGTATAAAAATATTGTTTTAAAATAAAAAAAAATTGAATTATTAATTTTAAAAAAAAATAAAGTATTTTTTAAATAATTATAAAATATTAATTTTATTGCAAATGAGCAAGTAACACATGTGTTACTAGTATAAAAATATTTTTTAAAAAATAAAAATTAAAAAATTGATTTTAAATGAAAATAATGTATTTTTAAAAAATTTATAAAAATAGATAAATGGTGAAATATTCATTTTAATGAAAAATGAGGAAGTAACATGTAATAACATATATGTTATCTCGTGTGAAAATGTTGTTTTAAAATTAAAAAATTGAAATATTAATTTTAAAGAAAAATAATATATTTTTAAATAATTATAAAGTATTGATTTTATTGCAAATGAGCAAGTAACACATAGTAACATATATGTTACTAGTAAAAAATATTATTTTAAATGAAAAATTGTAATATTGATTTTAAATGAAAATAATGTATTTTTAAAAATTTATAAAAATAGAGAAATGGTAAAATATTGATTTTAATGAAATATAAGGAAGTAACATATATATTACCTGTGTAAAAATGTTGTTTTAAAATAAATAAAAAAATTGAAATAACGTATTTTTTAAATAATTATAAAATATTGTTTTTATTGCAAATGAGCAAGTAACACATAGTAACATATATATTACTAGTATAAAAATATTTTTTTAAATGAAAAATTGAAAAATTGATTTTAAATGAAAAGAAAGTATTTTTAAAAATTTATAAAAATAGTGAAATGGTAAAATACCGATTTTAATGAAATATGAGGAAGTAACATATAGTAACATATATATTACCCATGTAAAAATATTGTTTTTCAATGAAAAATTAAAATATTAATTTTAAATAATAATAATATATTTTTAAAAAATAAAAAATGAGTAAATTATAAAGTATTAATTTCAATGAAAATAATGAAATAATACACATGTTACTCGTGTAAAATATTGTTTTCAAATGAAAAATAAAAATATTGCTTTTATGACAATATCGTATTTTTAAACAATTATCAAAGAAAATAAATTGTAAAATATGATTATAATTATTATTATATTTAAAATAGTATAAAAATATGATTGTTGGTGGTGGTTACATCGTGTTAATCTAATTTAAATTAAAGTAACATATGTGTTACTATAATTTAAAATAGTATACAAATATTTATTTGGTTCGTTTAGATGAAAATTTAAGTGTAAAGTCAAAGATTTAATTGAAATTGTATTTATTTTGACCACTAAAATTACACTTATTTTGGCCACTAAAATCAAAGATTTGAAGGACCAAACTTTGAACATGTATAAAGTTGAAGGACCTAAGATGCAATTTTTAGAGGACTTAATTGAAAGATAATTGAAAATTTGGAAACCAAAATGTAAAGATATAAAAAGTTGAAGGACCTAAGATGCAATTTTTGGAGGACTTAACTTAAAGATAATTAAAAATTTGGGGACTAAAGTGTAAAGATGTAAAAGAGTAAGGACCTAAGATGTAATTTTTGACTGACTTAATTGAAATATAATTGAAAATATAAGAACTAAAGTGAATATTATATAAAAGACATGACTAAGATACAATAAATAAATCTTGGCATCATCATTCCACATTATAAAATATTATTTTTAATGAAATGAGGTATTTTTAAATCAAACCAAGAAAATGAGGTATTTTTTAATAATAAAAAAGTATTTTTCAACTTTTTACAAAAGTAGAGGCTCTCTTGTCAACTTTGCCCATAAAAGTTTGTGTGTCAAGGCCCATTTGATATATAGTTAATAGATAAAATTTGTCTTATTTTGTTTGAGTTGAAAATGTCCACTTTTATCTGAATGACAATTTAAATAAAAAATGATGATAAATTTTATCCTCGAAAGGAGGAGGATAAAAAATTTTATGTGGATAAAATTTCACTCAATTATTTAAAAAGATGAATGCACTATTTATAATATAGAACAAATCTAATTTTGAATATCCATATTTTAGGATAATTGCCTTCGTCTATCGCCGTTGCCACCACCCCCTCCTCCTCCTTCTGTCAATCCACAATTTTTTTTTCTCTTTTAATTTTGGGTAAATTACACTACAGTATCAATTCTTTTAGTTTTATAACAATATCATCCATATTTATTTTTATTCGCATATATCGTCTTCATCTTTTCATTAATTCGCACATATGGTCTCCAAATAGTCTTTTTTACAATTTTGCCCCTAATTTTCTTTTAAAAAAAAATGAAAAAATTGCAATTGAGATCCCTAACTTTTTTAAAAGTGCAAAATGATCTCTTTACATTCTATTAATTAAAAAAAAAAACATCATCTTCTTCCCACACCACACCACACCACACCACACCACTCCACTATGACCAAATCGGGAGAATTTCTCTCCCCGATTTCGAATCAAACTCATCGGAATTTGGGTTAGTTAGGGTCGGGAAAAAGAACAACTTTTTTATTTTTATTTTTTTTTTTAATTGTTTTAAATAATAAAATATGAAGAGACTATTTTGAACTTGTTAACTCGGTCAAATTTAGGTCACAATTTTAACTTTTTATTAACTAACGAGCATTTGAACGAAATCCATCCAGACTTTAGAGGTCCTTTTGGCGCACATATACTGAGGAACGTAAGTGCTAGATTAGAAGGTTTGAAACTTGATGACACATTTTTTTAAAGTAAAAATCATTAAAAAAAAAGTAAAAGTTTATGATTTATTTGCACTTTTGAAACAATTAGAGACCCTAACCGCAATTTTTTCATTATGTTTTCTATTTTTGCTATTTTAATTTATTTAAGTAGGGGTAAAATCGTAAAAAAAAAAGAGACCATTTGGGGACCATCTGTGTGAATTAATAAAATGATGGAAACAATATATGCAAATAAAATTGAATGGAAATGCTATTGTTAAAAAGTTGAAAGAATATGAACTGTGAGTTTAATTTATCCTTTAATTAATTATTTATTTTTTCGTTTAATTAAGAATAAGAATTGTATTGTCTTTTTTATGAAAACTGACTTTTTAATAGTGAATTTTTCCATTCTTATACTTAGTTGAACCAAACATGATAATGATAAACCTCTTATCCAAATAACTAGGGATTATTACACTTTATACTTACCAAGTTTAAAATAATTCCAAATTCAACAACTTAACAAATTTATTTTAAAAATACTACATTCCTAAAATTATATTAATTAATACAATAATAAATTAAAATCAAATATATACTACGAGAATTCCCACGTGAATTCTAAAGAACTTTTACCCATATTTACTGCTTGAGTTCTTGATTATTTGTACGATAAGTCCTTCATCTTTATAATATCACCACTTTAGTCCATGTACTTCCTCTTTTATTTCAATTTCGCCTCTTTTATTTGTAACTCAAATCCTTCAATTTTTAAATTTTTGCAAGTTGATCCCCATATTTATACTTTTATATCAATTTAATCCTTTATAGTATCACTATTTGATACAGATGTTACAAATGATATTATGTATCACTATTTGATACAGATGTTACAAATGATATTTTGTATCACTGAATATGTTATTGATTATATTATGTTATTTTACACATCACATGTTACATGAATTGATATTCTATATCACTGATGTTACATATGTTACAAATGATGAAATCAACAGTTTTATTTGTTAAATTTGACATTGTGTTACACATCTATATCATACTGATATTACACAGTATCAATAGGATTTTAGAGTCCAATGTGTATATTAATATGAACTTGTTGAAGTTTAGAGTTGGTTTTACAATTGTAATAGTTTCTGTTTATTATCGCGTTTTGATACAGATGTTACAAATGATATTGTGTATCACTATTTGATACATATGTTATAAATGATATTTTATATAATTGAATATGTTACAGATTATATTATGTTATTTTACACAGTACATGTTACATGAATTGATATTTTGTATCACTGATGTTTTATATCTCAATTGTAACACAGATTGTTACAAAATTTCATTTGTAACATTTGTATCAAACATTGATACACAATATCATTTGTAACATATGTATCAAATAGTGATACTATAAATGACTAAATTGACAAAAATTATAAATATGGGGATCAACTTGCAAAAATTTAAAAGTTAAAGGACTTGGATTGCAAATAAAAAGGTCAAAATTGAAATGAAATAGAAAGTATATGGACTAAAGTTGAGATATTATAAAGATGAAGGACTTATTGTACAAATAATCAAGAACTCAAGAAGCAAATTTACCTATTCAGTTACTATATATTATTTAATATAAATTAAAATAATAGTTTTTTTAAAAATAGTATTTTAAAATAAATAAAACAAAAATAGTTTTTTGAAATTATTTTTTAAAAATGGCTTATTTATATAAAAACCCCGAATAACTATTCTCCACATAAATAGAAGAAATTACACCCATTACTATGTATATACAATATATTCTTAAATTTACTTTTCTAGTGTAAATATTCTAAAAATAATGGGTATTATTTATATATTAATATTTATTTTTATATATTATAATATGTACAAAAAGAAAATACAATATATTTTCTCCATTAATTCCGCGAAGAGAGAGAAAACCCTTGGAGAGAGAAACAGTAGTGATCATCTTCACAAACTCTATTAAGCATACCAAACTCGTCGGAAATCACGATCAGAATTGGAAAAACAGCGGATAGATCTTCATCCTAATCATCTCTCCGTGAATGCACAATCCCAAAATCAATTAATCCCTTAAATCTCTAGGGTTCTCCACCACCCATATCACTTAATTCCTAAATCATTAGGGTTCTACATCTAGATGTAACCATAACTCCTCGATTTGCAGAAATTTCAGTCGTCGGACAAAGAAACCGCACATAGATGCACATATTAAAGGAAGTCGCCGACGAATAGGTACTTACTAATCTGTTGCAAAAGTTGTTACAAAATCAATTTGCATTGTCCATGTTCCTACTCTGTTGCATACATTGTTATAAAATCAGTTTGTATTGTTTCTGTTACTAATCTGTTGTAGACGATATTACAAAAATCTGTTTCGTTGTCTCTATTATTAATGTGTTGCAAACGTTGTTACAAAATCAGTTTGCATTGTTTCTGTTACTAATCTTGCAGACGATGCTATAAAAATCTGTTTCGTTGTCTCTGTTATTAATCTGTTGCAAACAATATTACAAAAATCTATTTTGTTGTCTATGTTATTAATCTGTTGTAAACGATGTTACAAAAATCTATTTCGATTATAAATATGGGGATGTTATCATCGGACACGATTTGCATGAAAAAGACGCTTTGCAGTTGGTCGAGACGAGTTGCAGTTTATTGTAATGTTGAAGAGATGTTGAAATAATTAGAATTGTGAATGATGGAAAAGAGAGAAATATGAGAGATATTAGATTGATGAGAAAAAATATATTAATTAGTTATATATAAAATCTTAATCAAAACCAACCCTTAATTATTTTGAGACGTCAATTCTTAGTGGAGTGGTGAGTGGACACCAATGACATGTCTTCTTTTATCCCTTGACAACAACATAAACTTTATTTTTAATAAGATTGAGGTTGGTGCAAATATTTATTCGATATGCTTATCATCGAACCATTGAGCAATACTTGAATTTTTGCACCCACATCCGATCGTCTTAGTATTCTTGTTCTACTTAAAACTCGGCATTATTGTAAAACAAGAACTTTAATCTATAAATGACGTGTTGTTTCAATTAATTAAGTTGTCATTTTCTTAATTTAGTTTAGATTATTACTACCTTCGTTTTTTTAGCAAGTTCAAATCTATTGTCTTGAAATTATTGTCCACTTAACTCTTTGACATATTAACTCTTCTTAACAAATGAGAAGATTTCACTACATTTTTGAAATATCGACATATTACACATTGGTGTCTTCTCATTTATTAAACATGATATGTTTTGATGTCAAAAATGTATTAGGGACAATAGATCTCGACTCCTTGTGAATATATGTTTTAGTTTTTTTTTTTTTTTTTTTCTCTTATATATATTTATAGTATGGTCACAAATCTATCTAAATGTTTTCCATTCATTTACGAAATTTTCATCTTAAAGGTATGATAAAGTATCTTTGTCCATTTATTGTTAACTTAAATGAAGCACTGCTATGTTATTGTAGCCCCACGCATCCAAAGAAGGACGAGTTTAAATCTGTTGTTCCAAATATATGTCTTTTTAGAGCTTCTCCAATGCAACAATATTGAGCTGATGTGACGATGAAGTGGAGATGATAAAACTGATGTGGTAGCATTTATTGTAGAAGGCCGTCTATTTTTAGACATCATATTAGACACCTTCCACCAATTTTTTTATTAAATTGTATTTATTTCTCTCTTCTATTTTTCTTTTTCTTTTCTCTTTCCACACACTCTCTACTCATTTCTTTTTTCTCACTTGCCACATAGATTTTTTAGGAGAAAGTCGAGCTGATGTGACGATTAGGTGGAGAGGACAAAATTGATGTGGTAACGTTTATTGTAGAATCCGTCTAACAGGTCGTCTAATTCTAGACATCCTGTTAGACACCTTCTATTCATTTTTTCATTAAATTGTGTCTATCTCTAATTTATTTTTCATTCTCTTCCTCTTTCTACACTCTCTCTCCTCATTTATTTTCTCTCTCTTACCACCTAGATTTTTTTAGAGGGTATAGTATTGAAGATACTCTTAGCTGTCTCCCTAATAAAATCTTTACACATCATCAAATAAATTAACTTAACAACAAGTGTGAATATATTAAATATTGTTCATAATAATCGCTTCATCTATTTATTTGATAATGTATAATTTTTTGTTAGGAATACAATTAAGATGATATATATTTGTAACTCTAGATGAATCTGGACTCATCAAGGATAAGGTAGTATCTTGATTAAGGAAAAATAAATATAAATTATTTTTACGTAAAATAAACACTTTCTTAATATAATAATTAGAACAACTTATTCTAAAATGGACATTTTCCCTTTTATCCAATACTAAATCGACAAATTATTAAATAATTTAACAAATAAATTTCATTTTCAACTTTGACCAACTAACTTTCATGCTCACAAGTAAACTTATAAGCTTAGCCAAACATGCTCTCACCACACCGAGCGCAAGCCTAAATGCTCATATGGATAAATCAACGTCCAAAGAAATTAATTTCCTGTTACTGGATGAGATACAGATGTTCTTTAAGCAACAAAAAAATTTGATCAAAAGAAAACTTCAACGATAAAATAGACAGAGTCCACTCAAGAAACTAGCAGAGTGGAACTACTTAAACTCGCATATCGACTAAAAGATCATAGTTGAATTGTCAAATATATATATCGAAAAGCAATATCAAGATGATTCCTTCGAGATTAAATGAAAACTAGTGAAATTAAAATCCTTGATCACAATATTCGGGTAGAAAGAAAATAAATGATCAGAATGTATCAGAAATCCACATTGATACTCTTCTCTCTGAGCAATTATCTTCAGCTTATTCAATAGATTTCGCTCTTATTATTTCCAGGGCTTCCTGAACAATTCAGAATATTCTACATTTCTTCACAAATAATTCTACTTTATGCTCCATATTTCGGTGCTTTCCAGAGCTTAAATGCTACTTCGTGTAGAAACCTATCGGCTGGTATAGTAAGAATTCCACCATTCTGCAAGAAAAGAGAGCTTGAGATATTTGTTCAAAGTTGTGATCATGGTGCAAGTACAAAGTACAAAACCCCCACTGCACAAGACAGCCATCAACACAACTTAGAGCATGTTTGGCTAGGCTTAAACACAAGTAAAAGTTACTTTCAAGTAATTTTTTTGTTTTTTCCAAATATGTTTGAACAAGTAACTTCTAAGAAAAAAGTTACTTTAAAAGTAACTCTTACCTTAGTGTCAAAATAAGTCATTTCAAATTTTGATTAGTAAAAATAATCTATTGCTTTAAACTTAATTCATCATAAGTGAACTTTTTAAGCTTGGGGAAGCATGTTTTAAGAAGATGGTTTATTCCACTGAAGTAGCTAAACCAATTTTCCGCATTTTTGATTATGTGAAATCCATCGTTGTGACGGTGATTTCATACTTTCAAGATGTTCTATTAACTTGTGTTCAAATAAATGGTATTTGGTGTAGAATCTAAAAGAATTTCGACATGTACCTCATTAAAATCCCTAAATGAAAACACCTTCACCATATCCTTGCGAGTTACAGCATTCTGCAACTGAGCAACTAACATTGGGCAGTGGCACCTGTAATCAAACACATTAGATAGAGCACCTGTGGATAATACTCGATGACAACTACCACAATTTTACTTACCTAACATTTTCTCGTGGCTTTCCTCCTTTCATTGTGTAACTTTGGCGAGGAAAAAGCGGTAGAAGTCCAAAGTTATTCTTGTGGTTAGCATCAGAAACCGAAAATTTTGAATTGTCATCCTCCAGTGAAGCCCCATAGCTCATTATGATAGACATGTGCAGCTGAGAACCAATATGGGTTCCAGGTCGTGCAATGTGCATTAACTCACCAACCAAACTATTGACGAGTTCTATGTCTTTAAGATACATCACCTTTTCTTCTGCTCCAACATGAACAAAGATCAAGTCAAACTGGGAGGTATCTAGCATTTTCCCTTCTTGAAATCCAAGCAATTTCAACAATTTAGAGGCTAGTCTAAGCTGCGAATCAGCCAGGATATGATCATTGTCGATTAAACCTTCCCATTGCAGCATGGTGATGCCAAGTCTGCCTCCAATATATATCAAATTTACATTGTTAGTGATTATAGCAGCTTTCATTCCCACAAACCTGAAATCAAAAATTAAGAAAACCATCATATTAATTTGTTCTACATTTGATTGTTACAGGCAGCAATCGTAAAGCAAAAGATTTCACCTTTCTGATATAGTTGGCACTGCACACTTCTCTGAATTATCTTTAATAGCTTCTCTCACACTCTGAAAAAAAAAAAACAAGGCTCCTCAGACTCTGCATCTTCATTTTCATGGCTATTATCTTGATGAGAAATTATATTACATATAATAATTAGTAGAATCAATGAATCTCACCATATTGTCATATTCGATAGCATCTAGTAGTTCCGCAAACTCCCTTGCTATTCTCGAGTCCTCTGTTTCTGCAATCTAATCTCCAAGTAAATTTGAAGAAGTATAAATGAATAGAATAAATATATTAAGAATGACAACGCATAAAATCCTAAGGAATGCAGAGGAGAATAAACTTAACATATTTAGGAAATACAAGTATAAAAATGCACTCAAAACACAAGAATTGAATTGTTGTTGGCCATTCTCTCATGTGGTTCCCAGCACCTACATCCGGGTGGCCCAAGACTTCACTTGTACACCTTACAACACC
Organism: Forsythia suspensa; assembly: GCA_023638005.1. Taxonomy (NCBI): domain Eukaryota; kingdom Viridiplantae; phylum Streptophyta; class Magnoliopsida; order Lamiales; family Oleaceae; genus Forsythia; species Forsythia suspensa. Next base: position 26,053,194 of record CM042674.1, on the reverse strand, counting down.
CACAACACTTTTCCCCACACCACAATCTGCAATAATACTAAAGCTCCTTATTTACAAAAGCAGCGTGGTGCTGAAGGACTTTGCAATGGTCGAACGGCAGGAAGATAGCTAATGTCAAGACTGCAGTAGTAATGATAGAAATAACTATGGAAACATTAACCGAGGCTCCTAGATACGTAGAGAAAGAGACAATGGAGAAGAGATGGTGTTGCTTCCACCTACTCAACAAAGATTTCCATTTTCTTTCCTTTTTATGACTTAATCTAGTGGGTGTATAACATTTGTGATAAATAAAGCAATGCTGATATCTCAAACTCGGCAGACAACATAATAGAACTAGATTAGACTGTGCCATGATTGATGTAAACAAGCTCAACTTGGAAACCTTCAATTCATCCAAATTTTGACACATCGGGTTTGTTTATCTTTAGATGCAATGCAGCTCAACACAGACAGTAACAAACTTCACATCAGGAGCATTTCCATCTCTCTCCATCACAAAGGTCAGTGAACACAAAGGATAAATGCCTTGTAAAGTTAGGGAAAGAAAAATAGTTGCAAGCACCATAACAGTACAATCACTGCAGCGAATACACACGACATTAATTCCGTGAGACTGCTAAAACCATGTTTTCCCAGCCATTAGTATTACAAAAGATTGACTAATGATGCTCCAAGTCACAACACAAAAGAAAATTTCTAATTTTCATGCAAACAAGCTAGTTGGCTAAACTTTAAAAAAAGTAAAAGTAATTTTGGAAATTAAGTAAACACTTAAATTTCAAAATGTATATTTTTGAACTAAAAATTTCAAAAAGCAGAAGCATCTTCTAAAAAGCTCAAACATGTTTGGGACAAAAATGCCAAAAAGTTAGTTAAAAGTAACTTACAACCTCAGGCAAACATGCGAAAAAATTATCTTTCATTTATCAATTCGCTACAACATTATTCCCTTTCAATATTAAGTAATAATCTTTCCTTAAATTAGGTATTTTAAACAGTTATTTATTTCATTTCAATTTCTTCGAAGGTATGGACGCAACTGCATTTACTCTATAAAAAATACAAAAATCATTTAAGAAATAGCAAATTCTACGCATTTAAAAACATAAATGCATACAAACAAGCACATCTAATAATTTAACAATCAAACATATACATAAATATGGAATCATATTCTGGAAATACTAATAGTGAATGGTACTAAAATTGAAAATTTTACCGGAAGAAGGGGCATGAGGGAGGGACAAGAAGCCACAAGAGGCCCTAGAAGCGAAAGAATGGAGGTGGTCGTGGGTCGGCTTAACGAATCGGGCCAACCCGTCCCCGTACAGTACCAGTGATCTGCTTGGCTTATCTGCCATTTCTGTCTTACGTTTTTCTGAGAATATAAAGAGAGAAATTAGTCCAAGGGGATATTATATATAGCCAGCCTGTGAACTAAAGATAGCGTACAAACTACACAGTGTTTGGTAACCGTGCCACTTTTGAAATTGTCCAAGAGACGTAAAGATGGCACGTGGCATCTTACTCTTAAACTATGGGTTCATTTTAGTAGACAGGTCACAAATAATGTTACTTTTGGCTGCAATTCGAATGGAATAGTCAAATAAAAATAAAAATATAAGTTTATTTATTAATTAAATTGAGAATAACACTGCATTTAGTGAAACTTTTCGGCATGCATATATGTATTCTCTGGTCGTAATCACGCGACGTCACTTTCAACTACTCCGACTGCACTCCATAAGTCTCTCTCTTCAATTTTTCGCTCTGCTTACTTGCTATCAGTAGCAAGTGACGCAGTCTGGCAGATCAACAAACCGACAGGCACAGCACCGAATCGCACACGCGCAACATAGAGTCTTAACTTGCGCCGGGGCTGCATATCGTGCGCCGGCGCCAATGACTAGATCGTTATCTCGACGACTCTCAGATGCTGTCATTTTACGCCTGATAGCTTCGCTGCCGTTCGCCGCCGTATCAGCGGATTCGCAGCTGCTCGACGGAGGCGACGCCAATGCCACCTCCGGCGGCAATCGGACTCGGCCGAAGGAGGACACGTTTGCTGACATGATTGATCGTGCGCTAGAGAAAGAGTTCCCCGAGAATGAGGATCAGAACGAAGGTTTTTTCCTAGATCTCAATTCTTATCTAACTTTTACTTTAACTATTATTGAAGGGGAATTCGTTAAAAGGTTTCGACTTAGTTTAAAAGATCTCAACTCTTATTAACTATTAGAAAACGAGATATTGTTATTGTTTATTATCTATATTGAGCTCTGTTCAGTATGATTTGAATCGCTTTCGGTGGTTTAGAAATCAATAGTTATTAAGTTGTGGGAATACTTCCCCGCTTATAACCATTTCAAACGATTTCAAATTCATTTGAAATGGTTATAATCCAACCCATTTCAAATTCATTTGTGCATGAAGAAGAAAGATTTCGAGGTTAGAATCCAACTCATTTTCAATGTTAAAATCAACACATTTCATTTATGTAAGAAATTTCATCATTTTCCATCTTTTCTTTTAATTCACGGTAAAAATTGTGGATTTTGTAGTATAAATCATGAAAAAATGTATAAACCCGAGTATGGATCATAATTTTTACTTTAAATTCTTGCAAATCTGAGTTGATTTGGATGGATTAATTGAAAAAATCAGAAATCTGCGTTAACGGACTATAAGTGCATTAACACACTGATAACGACCATGGAGTGCATTAGCGAACCCAACTGTTGGGCCAAATTTTAACCTTAACAGCCCCCCGCTCGCTAATGTGCACCCGTAGTGCGTTAACGAGACTTAGGTCTGTTAATGGTGGGCTAACGAACCATATGTTAACCGACTAGCTTTGGTGGTTAACCGGCACTATCAGATGGTCAATAGATGATCGATAACCGATATTATAAAGTAAGGGGTATTTTAGTCTATTATACTTAAAAGAGGCCTTTAAAACTTATTTGATATAAGTTAGGCTCTTATGCGACTCCAAGCTTTTGACGCGGCCATTTCAAAAATTCACCCTATTAAGTTGGACTGGACAGTAGTCAATGCATATTTTATTAAGTTGGACTGGACAGTAGTCAATGCATATTTTATGGCTATTGTAGGATTTCAATTTCAAGATAGGAATTTGATATCTTTCTAGCATGATTTAAGTTAGAGGAGTTTCTCTAAGAAGGATCAAGATAATGCGGATTCCTGAAGTTTATTGGGTTGTTGCTCTTCTTTTTCTTCTAAGATTTGATGTATTTTTAGATTGATTTAAGTTAGAGGAATTTCTCCAAGAAGGTTCAAGATAATGTGGATTCCCAGGTTTATTGTGTTTAGCATTCAGGAGATTGCCGTTGCTCTTCTTTTTCTTTTATTATAGTCCGACATATTAGTTTTTTTGCGCGTTTGTGAAGAGAAAGATAGATAGAGAATAGGTCTCAGTTATGCAGACTTGTGTTTTTTCGTATCATTTCTCAAACAATCAGATTTGGAGCTTTTGTTGCACCTAAATTTTGACTTGAACCTGGTTTCTTCAGCTCGATGTGTTGTGCTGAAAGTGCTGTGTCAACTCGACCTTGTCAAGTTGGAAGAATAGGGTTGAGTTGACAGAATCAGGGTTCACTTCCACCAGTAAAAAAATTTACAGCAAAGTTGAAACCCTGAAAGCAAGTTAAGGAAGGAAGACAATGTAGGTTTGCTGATTGCTTTTTACTTTTCCTTCTTCACCATGAATATTGCCGACCTCACTACGAGCACCGTCAAGACACTTGCCATAGGCAAACTGTGCACAAAATGAAGGAAAACGTATGAAAATTGAGGAAAACCTTTTTAATTAAGGTATATATGACATTTAATGCCTTTTAATCAAAATTTAGTGAAGACCTTTACTATATCATCCTCTAAGAAAGGGCATTCTAAAAAATTCCTTGTTTTGCATTGTGAGTGTTGTTGTGCGATTTAAATCCCGCAAGTGGATGGATCGTTTACAAGTAATAAAGTGATAAATAAAGTGTCGAACCCACGATGACTAGATACTAATTTAACTAATTAATTTCACAACTTAAATTTTAACAATGTAAAGAAACACAGATTCAATTTTTGTTCGTGTGACTCTAAACTAATTTAACTATCTTAATTAAATTGAAATCAACAATAAGCAACTTTGAAAGATGAGAACGAATTAAAGTTTACCAACACTAGGATTCACAAATTCACCGACACGTTTTATAATCAATTATCTGTTAATCACTTTTTAGTTTTTAATTATCTTAGATTGAAAATCGGCGTTCCTAAATTAATCGAAAGCCTCTCTCGATGGTCAATCAATTCTATATGTTATGCGAACCTAATTATCTCTAATTAAACTTCGAACATAAACACATGCATTAAAATCTCAAGAACGCCTAAATAGATTTCATAAAGTATAATAATAATCTCTATCTATTATTGGACCCTATGTTATTCAATACCACGTGCTAAATCTATATTAAATCTCTCGACTTCAATATAGATCACAATATATTCTAATGGTGATCAACCATTAAAATAATATAGAAACTGAATAAAGAATAATCAACCCACGGGTAATTAATTACTAAAAAGGAAAAACTTTCTAATTAATTAAAAACGTGAAGTTTTATCGTTCATCCTAGATAAAGTAAATTAGCCGAAAATGATTTCGTCAATTATTGCAATAATTGAGTTCATCATGGTCTGGAGAAAGAAAAACAAAAAGTAAAATAAAACCCGTGATATCGGCTCGATGATCTTCGATTCCATGCCTTGATCTTCGTTCTTGCTTTGTATCTTGTTCTCCCCCAAATTCGTCTCTCGCGAGATGTCTATATCCCGCCTTTTATAATGCTCTCTAAAGACCTCAAGACGTGTGTTTGGTAGTTGAATCAATCTGGACTGGTAGAATTCTAATCTAATCAGGTTTCTGCCAAAACTGTGCCGCGATATACCTGTGCGATCGCATGGTGTAATTACCTGCGATCGCATGGTTCAATCGTTTTACATTCTGCTGATTTTTGGTCCACCTTGCAATCGCACCAAAATCATGCAATGCGATCGCATGGTTGATTTTGGTGCTGAATTTGAATTTCCCGCCTTAGGTAATTTCACGTCAAGCCCCTGAAGTCTCTTTTCTTAGCAATTAGGTCCCATTGTCTTCATTTTGCTCTCTTTTCATCCGAGTGATGCTTGACTTTGATTATTTCCTAAATTGATAAGAAAACAACATGCAATTAAATTGAAAACAACTAAAAGAACTCATTCCTTTTTGTAAACCCAGATAAGTACAAAATTGTACTTATCAAATACTCCCAAACTTGAACTATTATTCGTCCTCGAATAAACTAACTAAAAACAATTTTGCACTAGATGGAATAAGCAATAATAAAGTTCACAATATAAATAGCTTGCCGTCTTTGCTTCAGATTTTGCAAAAAGAAAAACTTACAATTCATGACGAGTGTTCAGGTTATACAGTCGTAAACGTGATTCTACTTAAAACATACTTGAGTCGTGTGTGAGAGCAGTTCATCTGATCAACTTTAAATTCTATGGTGGTGATAGTCCAACCACTTAGTCAATTTTTCTTTTCCCTCTCGTAAGGTACACTTCCCCCAAAATAATTGTTTTCTCTCAAATTTTCGAGATTTCTGGGTGCGAGGTTGTTCACATTCTTTTCTTTCTAGAGGTTTGGTTGAGAAAGGCGATGATTGCGACAACTGGGTTTATGAAGATTCTCCAATTTATGAGCACTCTGCACCAAAAATTTTCTACTAAATAAGTCAAACCCATTAGTCATCTAATCCTCATGTTTACTTTGCAAAGAATTTAAAATATATATATTTTTTTTTTAAAATCTTATGTGCAGAACTCAGTCCATTAAGCTTTCTAAATGACTCATGTAATGAGCTTTAGGCCGATGACTCTCCAAGTCTTTTGAACTTTAGGACATCCGGTTTGAAAAACCCCTACAGCCTTTTCACTCAAGTCAAATAGGCTACGAAAAGAGTTATAAGATATTAATAGTATGTGAAACTCAAATCCATTAAGCTTTCTAAATGACCCATGTAACGAACTTTTAGTCAATGACTTTATCACTCGAGTAAAAAGGCTACGAAATGAGTTATATAATAATAATAATACTTGTTCTTTACGTGCAATAAGTTCATGCTAGGGGATTAGATTCCTAACATTCGGTCATTACTTAGTTTCCTCTAACTGGTCTAAAGTGCTCCACACAATTTTATTTTTCGACATACACGGAATCAAACATAATCTAGATAGCTACCATCACAGCTTACTCACTACAATCACTCACTTTATTGGTTACTTAGTTGAGATACAGATGATTTGAAGGTTTAGAGATCTTATTGTTTTCAACTTAAATGCACCAACATAGCTACATATCATCGTTACTGGCCGACATAATACGATATCAGATATGATTAAATGGTTTCACATTTAAACAAAAATATACTCTGTTCACAAGTCATGATTTAAAGCTAAAATTAAATGAAAATTTGCATCATTAGCCGGTAAGGCTATTCATATCACATAAACATGTAAACAAAATAAATTCATGTGGAGTGAATTTCGATTAGTCTAGGCTTGAATCGGTTCGGGAAATACATTTGGTTTGGGTTTAGATGTATAGGTTGTGAAATTTTTTTGGTTTTGTTCCATTTCCCCATTTTGTCAATCCTTTGTAGAACAACACATGCATGCTACATGTTTGACAAATTGCCCCAACCACGATCTTTGCAAAATCTTGGGAAAATGGGTTCATAGTTTAGTTTATTGGACGAATGATAACACTTAGGGTCATCCAATTTGGCTTGAACACATGTTTGGCACGAAATAATCCCAACCGTAAACATAAGGCTGCAGTCGCCATGGCACCTCCTCCGCTAGCACCTTCGCCCACCATCTCTGTCATCACCCGCCTCAGTCACCTTGCCGTCCACCATCTGTTTGGCCCAAATGACCTCGAAATCATGTGAAATTTGACTATGTGGTAGACCATATCATACACTTTCATGCCACCACTTGTCTGCTTCAATTTTGCAATTTCTAGGTAGATTTTTGATCTGGCAGTAGCACTCGTCTATCGCGTTTTTGAAATTTTTACTTATTGTTTCAACTAGTTTGGGGGTGATGTCTTGAACCATATATGTTATCTTTCACATCTAACGTATTTTTGTTCATTTTACTGATTATGGCTCCAAAAGCGACCTCCGACCACCGTCGAAAAAGGAAAAAAAGGTCACCGGCGGCATCGAATAGAAGGCACGGGTGAACACCGCCGACTCTCGCCTTTATCTTTCGAGGAACACGAGGAGAGATTCACACCAGTCGTTAGCCGTTGGACTATTTGGGGAGCGGAGATTGCACTTAGACGACTTCCCTCACTCCGAAGCTATTTAATCTCATTGATGTCTGCGGATGGTCGAGGTGGGCGATACACGCGCATCGGTTTACTCCCGGCTCGTCCGAGAGTTCTCACACAAATTTCAACGAGATAGACATTTAGGGACGGAGCACTATGGGCGGACATGGAGTGCAGGGCACATGGTTCATGTTTACCCTGGGGTCGTCAATGACTTCTATGGCTTATCCATCGAAGATATTCACCATCCGCCTCCATTCGGGATATGGGTGAGGTGGCCCGATTTTTATATGGCGGAAGCGGATGCATGGCGATACCGGGGAGGGACTTGACGCGATGAGTTGACAGACTCCTTCTCATCCCCGAATGTATTTGTGAGCCACAACATCGACCCGACCGCATCGCACTACCATTAATGATGATTTAGAGCTCGATTGTTGTACCATCGGCTCATGGGAGGAAGATCGACTTGAGAATTACATCTACACCAGTCGACATCTTTGGGCTCCCAGACGGATAAAGAGCACACACCGTCTTCTCGGCTCGATCGGTGGTATCTGTCTGTGAATGGGGGTTTCGATTTCACTGCGAGCCCGGTGATTGAAAGCAAAGGGACCTATCAACCGATTTACTTTGGAGAATGCAAGACGGGCACTGCACGCAGTGTGGGGTGCCCAACCCATGACGAGCATCCTCTTGATGAGCGACCAGCCGCATCGGCCGGCCGCACCAGCATATAGCATCCATGCTACATCGCGCATACTTGAAATCGGTGAGCGGAGCGCGGCTCATTCGCTACAGGACCGAGCTACGCGCGGTGCGGCGAGGGAGTTAGCGACGCTGCGATGCCGAGTGGATGCGATCGAGACACACTCGAGATGTCTATGGAGTTTACCCGGCGCGTCTTTCCTAGGCGGTCGGATTCGGGCATGGACCAAATCGAAGAAGGCTGAGAGATGCGCGGCGGTGGATGACATCCATGACCGGATCTGCCGCCGACGCCCATCCAGCCTCCTCCACCGGTTGATCCTTCCACTACTACTTTTGCGGCACCTCGGATCCGCCTCGGGAAGTTCTTAAATTTTTTATGTGTTTCTTTATTTTGCATACAATTGGGGACAATGTATGTTTCAAGTTTGGGAGTGGTTAATGAAAATTTGCTTAATTGAAAAATTCATGATATTTGATTGTTGACTTAGTTCGTTTTTGAATTTTTTTTGGAAAAAAAATTCAAAAACGAACTAAGTCAACAATCAAATATCAAATATCGGAAAAAAAAATTCAAAAACGAACTAAGTCAACAATCAAATATCAAATATCATGAATTTTCAATTAAGCAAATTTTCATTAACCACTCCCAAACATGAAACATACATTGTCCCCAATTGTATGCAAAATAAAGAAACACATAAAAAAATTTAGGAACTTCCGGAGGTGGATCCGAGGGCCGGCAGGAAGAGTGTGGAAGGATCAACCGCCGGAGGAGCTGGGATGGGTGTCGGCGGATCTCGTCATGGATGTCATCCAGGTTTACTTACACATCCGCTTCAACCTTCTCTTGACTTGGTCGCATCGGTCCGAATCCGACTACGCTCTGGGAAGACGGCGCCGGTAAACTCCATGTATATCTCGAAGGTGTCGATCGCATCCACTCGAGATCGCAGCGATCGCTAACTCTCGCTGCACCGCGCGTAGCTCAGTTCGGGTAGCGATAATGAGCCGTGTCTGCTCACCGACTCTCTAGTATGTGATGTAGCATGGATGTTATGTCTCCAGGTGGTGCGGTTGGGTCACTGCGTGTTCTTTGGTCGCTCATCGGAGGATGCTCGTCTGCGGTTGGGGCGGCAGTGCGATGGCTGCCTTTGCATTCTCCAAAGCAAATCGGTTGATAGGTTCTTTTGCTTTCAATACCGGCTTCGCAGGTGAAATCGGAACCCCCGTTGTTGCACAGATACCACTTATCAGAGCTGGGAAGATGGCTGCGTGCCTCTTATCCGTCTGGGAGCCCAAGATCTTGTCGACGGTGGTGTAGATGTAATTCCTCAAGTCGATCTTCCCCACGAGCGGATGGTACAACAATCGAGCTCTGGATCATCGATGGTGGTGCGATGCCCGGTCGGGTCGATGTTGTGGCTCACAAATACATTCGAGGATGAGAAGGGAGTCTCGTTAACTTATCAGACTCAAGTCCCTCCCGGGTAGTGGCCATGCATCTCGCTTCTCGCCATATAAAAACCGGTCACCTCACCCATATCCCGAATGGAGGCGGAGGGTGAATATCTTCGATGGATAGGCCATCGAAGTCATTGACGACCTCGGAGTAATCATGAACCATGTGCCCTGCATCTACGTATGCGCCCATAGTGCTCGGGTCCTTTGAATGTCTATCTCTTGGTTGAAATTTTCAGAGAACTCATGGACGAGCCGAGAAAACCGTATGCGGTGTATCGCCCACCTGGACCATCTGCGACATCAATGAGATTAAATAGCTTGGAGTGAGGGAAGTCGTCTAAGTGCAATCTCCGCTCCCCCCAAATGGTCCAATGGCTAACGACCTTGGTGAATCTCTCCTTGTGTTCCTCGGAAAGATAAAGACGAGAGTCGGCGGTGTCTACCCGTGCCCTCTTCGATGTGCTGCCGGTGGCCTTCTTTTTTCCTTTTTCGGCGGCGGTCGGGGGTCGTTTTGGAACCATAATCTGTAAAATGAACAAAAATACGTTAGATGTGAAAGATAACATATACGGTTCAAGACATCACCCCAAACTAGTTGAAACATCGGGTAAAAAATTTCAAAAAAACGTGATAGACGAGGCTACTGTATCGTCGAAAAATCTACCTAAGAAATTGCAAAATTGAAACGGACAAGGTGGCATGAAAGTGTATGATATGGTCTACCACATAGTCAAATTTCACATGATTTCGAGGTCATTTGGGGCCAAACGGATGGTGGACGAATGTGCTGGGAGGCGAGGCTGTCAGCAGACGCGTGCACGTGGGCTGCCATGGCAGCTTGCAGACCTTATGTTTACGGTTGGGATTATTCGTGCTAAACATGTGTTCAAGCCAAATTGGATGACCCTAAGTGTTACCATTCCTCCCAATAAACTAAACTATGAACCTATTTTCCCAAGATTTTGCAAAGATCGTGGTTGGGGCAATTTGTCAAACATGTAGCATGCATGTGTTGTTCTTCAAAGGATTGACAAAATGGGGAAATGGAACAAAACCAAAAAATTTCACAACCTATACATCTAAACCCAAACTAAATGTATTTCCCGAACCGATTCAAGCCTAAACTAATCGAAATTCACTCCACATGAATATAAAGTGAAAATGATGAAAAGTCCGAAAATTTAATAACCAAAATTGGGAAAGTACCTTAGGATTCGTGAGTTTGATGTTAATTGATGCTTGAGTGAGTGTAATTTGATGCCCAAAATGCTCGGTTTGGTGTTGGAGATCAAGGAGTTGAGAGATCGGTTTTTGAAGTTCAAGAGGTGAGATTTTGAATTGAATGGCTGAACCCCGGTTTTGAAGTGCGCTGGTGGTCCATGCGATCGCATGGAGTGAAGTTCCAGCGATCGCAGGAATGATAAAATCACAGGCGAATGTATTCTTCCCGATCTATCTGATCGCATAGGAATGTACACGATTTCAAATTTTTTTTTTTTTTTTAAACATAACTTTAAAATAAGTAAACATGCATATGCAGGCAGATGATGATAAAAACTTTAAAACCTAAGAATTAAAAACCTATTTCAAATCCTAAAAACCTAAAACGTGCAAAAATGTGCTTAAACTCCTAAAACTGAATTAATGTCGAAAAATTAAATAAAAAGGAGAAAAATGGGTTGCCTCCCATTGAGCGTTTGTTTATAGTCTTTAGCTCGACTTTGTCGCGGTGATCACTCCGGATTGCTCAAAGTGGTAAATGACTTTTCTTTCGAAAAGTCACCCTCCAAGTAATGTTTAAGCTTTTGTCCGTTTACTTTGAACTTGTCCTTCGTATCATGAGCCACCTCTACCGCCCCATGTGTATAGACTTTCACCACCAATGAATGGCCCGACCACCTGAACGCAGCTTTCCCGTGAAAGAGCTTGAGTCGAGAGTTGAATAAGAGAATTTTTTGTCCCGCCACAAACCGTTTTAATATTTTTGTCATGCCATTCTTGGTTTTCTCTTTATGCAGTTTGGCATTTTCATATGCCTCGAACACTCAATTCTTCTATTTCGTTCAACTGAAGCGATCTTTTCTCACCGGCTTCTTTCAAGTCGAAATTAACTTCCTCAATGCCCAAAGAGGGCTCGGTGTTCCAACTCAACTAGTAAATGGCACGCCTTCCCAAAAACTAGGCGATAAAGTTACATTCCAATTGGTGTTTTGAATGCAGTTCGATATGTCCAAATGGCATCATCCAGTTTTCTCGACCAATTTTTTCTCGATGTACTCACCGTAAGCTCCAAGATCCTTTTCAACTCTCGGTTGGAGATTTCTACCTGCCCATTGGGTTTGTGGATGATATGGAGTAGCCACACGGTGCTTCACACCGTATTTTGCCAAAAGAGTTTCAAACTGTCTATTGTAAAAGTGCTTACCTCCGTCACTAATGATTGCCCGAAGAGTCTTGAAACGCGTGAAAATATTCTTTTTGAGAAAATTCACCACCACCTTGCCATCATTGGTCGGTAAGGCTACAACTTCTATCCATTTAGACACATAATCCACAGTCACCAAGATGTTGGAATTTGAGAATGATGGTGGAAACGGTCCCATAAAGTCAATACCCCACACATCGAAAAGTTCAACCTCTAGAATGCTTCGTAGGGGCATTTCCTGCTTTCGAGATATGTTCCCCGTCTTTTGACACCGTCACATTTTTACCAAACTATAGGCATCTTTGAATAATGTCGTGAATAAAATCCAGTTATAAGACTTTGGGTCATTTGTTTTGGTAGCATCGAAATGACCTCCGTATGGTGAAAAATGACATTGCTCGAGGCAGGTCTCTATTTCTTCTTCGAGTAGGCATCTCCGAATTACTTGATCGGCTCCCTTACAGAAAGAATAGGATCTTCTCAAAATAGTATTTAAGTTACGAAAGAACTTTTTTCGACGCTGATGATCATAATCCGGTGGCGTGATATTGCTTGCAAGGTAATTCACATAATCTGCATACCACGCGTGCACTTTTCCATCCGCTCTATCCTAAAAATCTGCTCATCTGGAAACTTCTTATTTATTTCACCTACTTCATTTCTTTCTGTTTGCTCTATTCTTGACAAATGGTCGGCTACCACGTTTTCAACCCCTTTTTTTATCCTGAATTTCCAAGTCGAATTCTTGAAGGAGTAAGATCTACCGAATAAGTCTTGGTTTTTCATCTTTTTTAGCAAAAAGATATTTCAACACTGCATGGTCTGTGTGCACTATCACCTTCGATCCAATTAGGTAAGATCGAAATTTTTCGAAGACAAATACTCTTGTTAGTAATTCTTTTTCTCAGAGTGGCATAATTCATTTGAGTCATTGAGAGTTCGGTGGCATAATATATGATATGTATGACTTTTGCTCTCGTTGCCCCAAAAACCGCCCGATGGTAAAGTCACTTGCATCACACACGTGAGTTCAAACGGTAGATCCCAATCAAAGTGGTACAATGACAGGTCTTTGAGATTAGATCGCTTTGAGAATGTTGAAAGCTTTAAGACGGTCGATAGAAAATTCGAACTTGGCCTCTTTCTCTAGCAAACCGCATGATGGTTTGGTTATTTTTGAGAAATCTGTATGAACCGTCTATAGAAACCCGCATGTCCCGTAAAAGACCGATTTCCTTAATTGTTGTTGGAGGAGGTAGTTTCTCTAACCCGAATTTTTGCTTTGTCGACCTCGAACGTCTTTTCTTCGATATCCCGTGTTTCAACACGATGCCTTTTTGGACCATAAAGTGACATTTTTCCCAATTAAGTACTAAGTTAGTTTTCTCGCAACGCTGAAGTACCAGGGTCAAATTTTTGAGGCAATCGTCGAATGATGCTTCAAAAACTAAAAAATCATCCATGAAAACTTCAATGAATTTTTCGACCATATCTGAGAAAATAGACATCATACAACGCTGAAATGTGGCTAGGGCGTTGTATAGTCCAAATGGCATACGTCTATATGCAAACGTGCTATAAAGGCAAGTAAAAGTAGTTTTTTCTTGATCTTCTGGCGCGATATGGATTTGATTGTAGCCTGAATACCCATCAAAAAAGCAATAATGAGAATGACCTGCCAATCGTTCCAACATCTGATCGGTGAAAGGTAGAGGAAAATGGTCTTTTCGAGTGGCATCATTCAACTTCCTGTAGTCAATACAAACACGCCAGCCGGTGGTCAATCTGACTAGAATGAGCTCGTTATTATCATTCTTCTCAATTGTGATCCCTCCTTTTTTTGGCACTACATGGACCGGGCTTACCCAAGTACTATCTGAAATAGGATAGATAATACCAGCATCAAGCAGTTTCAACACTTCAGCTCGGACTACTAGCAAATGAAGATTCAATCTGCGTTGATGTTGCACTGTTGGTTTATATGCCTCTTCCATTAAAATCTTGTGCATGCATAAAGACGGTGATACCTCCTCAATATGCGCTATAGTCCACTCGATGGCTGATTTGTAATTTCTCAAAACTCGGAGTAATTTATCTTCTTGATCCTGATCAATAGAATTTACAATAATGACTGGAAGAGTAGATGACTCACCGAGATAAGCATACCTAAGGTGAGAAGGTAATTGCTTTAACTCGAGAATTGGTGCCTTTTGGACCGAAGGAGGTTGCTGAGGAGGTGGGGTACCCAGATCCATATATCTACTCCTTTCAATCTGTTCTGCTCTTTGTAAATATCTGGCACATTCTTCAAGAACTGGAGATTCGGAATTTTCATCTTGAGAATGCATAATACACGCTTCCCATGGATTTGAAAGATTTTCCAAGGCAAATGTGTTAACAGTCTCGTGATCAATGATATCTATCTGAAAGCAGGAGTCAGAGGAGCTTGGATATTGAATTGCTTTGAACACGTCGAAAGTGACTTGCTCCTTATTCAATCTCAACATTAGCTGCCCTTTTTGCACATCAATTAAGGTTCTTTCAGTAGCTAAGAATGGTCGCCCCAAGATAAGTGGCACATCTCTATTCTCCGCCATATCGAGGATAATGAAGTCAGCTGGGAATATGAACTTGTCCACTTTCACCAAAATATTTTCAATAACTCCACGCCATGTTTAACCCGACCGATCGACTAACCGGAGTGAAATTGTAGTTAGCTTCACTTCTCAGAGACCTAGTTGCCTGAAAATAGAATAAGGCATCAAGTTAATGCTAGCACCTAAATCACATAATACTTTTTCGAAAAATGAACTACCAACAGTACAAGGAATAGAGAAACTCTCTAGATCTTTCAATTTCGGCAGTAGCTTGTTTTGCAAGATAGCACTACATTCCTCAATAAGCATAACAGTTTCGTGCTCTTCCAACTTCTTTTTATTTGAAAGGATTTCCTTCATGAATTTTGCATAACTCGGCATCTGTGCTAGAGCATCAGCAAACAGTATGTTGATTTGGAGTTTTTTGAACACATTGAGGAATTTCTCGAATTACTTGTCTAGCTTATGTTTTCGCAACCTCTGAGGGAATGGAATTGGAGGGACGTAAGCCGGTGGTGGAATATAAGCTGGTGGATAGTCCCGTTCTGGTGCAATTTTTGCATTTAATTTGTTTTCTCTCTCTTTGTTGGACACAGTTTTATTTTCTACACCTGGTCTAGTCACATGAATCTCTGGTAACTGAACTCCGCTCTTCGTGGTAATTGCATTTACTTGCTCTTTTGGATTGACATCGGTATTGCTTGGCCATGTGCCTGGTTGTCGCTCGGTCAACAATTTAGCCAACTGTCCAATCTGATTTTCCATATTCTTTATAGTAACATCCTATCTTTTTTGCATTTCCTTCAATTCAGATTCCATACACGCGTGACGCTTCTTCCATCCTCCTTTTTCTCTTGTGGCCTCCCTTGATTTGGCGGATTCTCAATATTTTGGTTATTGCCGTAGGAGAAGTTTGGATGATTTCTCCATCCCGAATTGTAAGTCTGGATTATTATTACATTGTCGCGAAAATTACGAGCATATGCAACTTGCTCGGGGAAGCGCATATCAACCTTTGTCGATGGACACTCAAAGATTGATGGTTTGCCCCGCATGTTACACAGATTGGTGGAGACATGTGAACCATATTAGCTGAATGAGAATATTTCATTGTCTCCATCTGCTTTGCCAATGCATCGATTTTCGCCAGTACAAGCGAATTTATGTCTACCTCATGTACCCCTGCTTTGCTTTTCTTTGTACCTGCCATCGGCCACATAACAAATTGTTCACTCATTATTTCATACAAGTCACGGGAGGTCGTCGGCGGACTATTTTTCGATAGAGCCACCGCTCTTAATCAATCTGTTGAACGACATCGTTAGGAACTGCACCGGAGTAGAAGATATGGTTCTGAGTCTAAAGGAAAACCGTGACTTTTGGACACTTTTTGAGCGGTTGCTTGAATCTTTCCCATGCCGTGAAAGTTTTCCAACTCAGATTGTTGGAAATTGGAAATTTCATACTTTAATCTGTTCACTCTGGCTGGAGGAAAGTACTTCAGTGTGAACTTCTGGATCAGATCACCCCAAGTTGTGATGCTCCCAGGAGGTAGTGAATCTAACCATTCTCGAGCTTTATCTTTCAATGTGTCTGGAAAGAGCCTCATCTTCAATACCTCTTCGTTAACACCGTGGTATTTGAAGTTTTCCCAGTATTCATCGAGGCGAGAAATATGGTAGTGAGGATTTTCATCTATCATTCCGTAGAACGGCAGATTGTTCGAGAACAAGTTGATCACATCTGGCCTCAACTAGAAGTTGTCGTGTCCATAAGGTGGATATATTATACTGGACCGATTTTCAACAATCGGTGGCATCATATATTCACCGATAAGAATATCTCGCTCATTAACTTCAACAGGTCGGGCTATTGGTGCTTGATTATTTCGCCATATGCGGTAATGGATTCGGATTCGGTTATCCTCCATTGTATCTTTACATTGTTTTTCTTTTATCTTTTTTCACGTTATCGCCTCGGTGAAAGCTTCGTTCAATTTCTGGATCTAAATCAAATAGACCAAGATCTTTTGTACGGCGCATACACACTTAACACCTGAAAATTTAGAAAACAGATACAATTCAGCAGTATCACGAAGAATTGAAAATATAAATAAAAATAAATAATACTAAAAAGAATTGTTAAAAGTCAAATTATAAATTAACGTAGCAATTAATAAAACTAGTCTCCGGCAACGGTGCTAAAAACTTGTTGTGCGATTTAAATCCCGCAAGTGGACGGATCGTTTACAAGTAATAAAGTGATAAATAAAGTGTCGAACCCACGAGGAATAGATACTAATTTAACTAATTAATTTCACAACTTAAATTTTAACAATGTAAAAAAACACAGATTCAATTTTTGTTCATGTGACTCTAAACTAATTTAACTATCTTAATTAAATTGAAATTAACAATAAGCAACTTTGAAAGATGAGAACGAATTAAAGTTTACCAACACTAGGATTCACATATCCACCGACACGTTTTATAATTAATTATCTGTTAATCACTTTTTAGCTTTTAATTATCTTAGATTGAAAATCGGTGTTCCTAAATTAATCGAAAGTCTCTCTCGATGGTCAATCAATTCTATATGTTATGCGAATCTAATTATTTTTAATTAAGTTTCGAACATAAACACATGCATTAAAATCTCAAGAACGCCTAAATAGATTTCATAAAACATAATAGTAATCTCTATCTATTATTGGATCCTATGTTATTCAATACCACGTGCTAAATCTATATTGAATCTCTCGACTTCAATATAGATCACAATATATTCTAATAGTGATCAAGCATTAAAATAATATAAAAACTGAATAAAGAATAATCAACCAACGGGCAATTAATTACTAAAAAGAAAAAACTTCTAATTAATTAAAAACGCGAGGTTTCATCGTTCATCCTAGATAAAGTAAATTAGTCGGACATGATTTCGTCAATTATTGCAATAATTGAGTTCATCATGGTCCGGAGAAAAAAAAACAAAAAGTAAAATAAAACTCGTGATCTCGGCTCGATGATCTTCGATTCCGTGTCTTGATCTTCGTTCTCCCCCAAATTCGTCTCCCGCGAGATGTCTATATCCTACCTTTTATAATGCTTTCTAAAGACCCCAAGACGTGTGTTTGGTAGTTGAATCAATCTGGATTGGTAGAATTCTAATCCAATCAGGTTTCGCCAAAAAAAGCGTACGCGATATACCTTTGCGATCGCATGGTGTATTACCGCGATCGCGCTTATACTGCGATCGCATGGTTCAATCGTTTACATTCTCACTGATTTTGGTCTACCTTGCGATCGCACCAAAATCATGCCATGCGATCGCTTGGTTGATTTTGGTGCTGAATTTGAATTTCCCGCCTTAGGTAATTTCACGTCAAGTCCCTGAAGTCTCTTTTCTTAGCAATTAGATCCCATTGTCTTCATTTTGCTCTCTTTTCATCCGAGTGATACTTGACTTTGATTATTTTCTAAATTGATAAGAAAACAACATGCAATTAAACTGAAAACAACTAAAAGAACTCATAATTGTCCCTTTTTGTGAGCCCAGATAAGTACAAAATTGTACTTATCAAGTGTCTTAATATCAACTGGAATTTCATTATTTAACTTACTTTGTGTATGCTTTACATGGAGAGATTGGTCGTGTTATCAATGAATTTTTCCTAAGTTTATGTATTTGCATGAGCTGGCAGCAAACGATGCAGGTGGCTTCAACAACAGCGTGACAGAGAAGCAGGTTTGTGGTGTTGCACCCTTTTGACTTTTCCATCACCATTTTTTTCCCTTTTTTTCTCTGACACTAATTTCAGTCTTTACAGTAAGTTTTGGCACTTGTGGCATTAGGCAAGTCTGGTATTTTAGTTTGGTTTAATACCTGGATCATTGCCAATATTCAAATCCTCTAGCAAAATGTACAGGGACTCTGGAAATTAATGTAAAAAAATCTGCTTCTATCTATTAAAAATATTGAATTGAACTCCTATTTGGAATGAGATGACTTATGAAGAATATGTATGACCTCTTTTATTGTGTAATGGCCACGGTGGGGTATCGGCAATAGAGGATTTATGCCAAAATATTTCACCACTGTAATGGGGATAAGATAAGATATTTTGAGCTGAGTTTGTTGGTCACATTTTCTTTATTGGAAGAGTGTGACTTGCACAGTGGTTTTGTTACATTTAGTTGCCTTATGTTTTTCTTCCATCAGGCAGTTTTGGAGACTGTAGCTAGAGTCAAGACAAAGAAAAATGAGACGAAAGACGAAAAGTAAGTATTCCATCATTTAAATCGAGAATTTTGTTACTTGCATATTCACTTGCGAATAATTTCCAGTTTCCTTTTATTTAAATTGACTCCTTTTGCAATTGATTCTAGATCCTTTAAGCTTCATAATGTTTTCAATCTGGATAATGACAATGGAGCTGAAGATACTCCTACACTTATAGATAGAAAGGTAAAAAATGTCCTTTGCGCTTCTGCATATGTCAAATGTTCTCCCTTGATGCTTAGTACTATAAAAGACAAGATAAAAAAGGATCAACCAGTAGTAGTTATGCAATTTAAATATAATTATGATGTTGTGGGTGAATAACGAATGACTGTTGTGATATATCGTCAGGACAATGTCTTTATTATATCAAGTTTCAAATCTAAATATCCGGTGCTGCAGTTAGACTTGAGGTAAAGTTGCAAGTTTGATATGGTGCCATCACTTATTTTACCATGCTGAATTGCCTAACATCGTAACTTTGTAGACTTATATCAGATCTGGTTGTTGTCATTGTGTCTGCAACTTGTGGTGGAATTGCTTTTGCTTGTGCTGGACAACCGGTTTGATCATCCTTGAATAATCATATTTTATTGTTCTAGTGCAATCTTTTCAGCCATTGGATCTCTAAATTTCTAATTTCCAAAACTTTATGTTAGGTTATCACTGGATACCTGTTGGCAGGATCTATTGTTGGACCTGGTGGTTTCAACGTCGTCAGTGAAATGGTGCAAGTATGTAGCTTTATTTAGAAAATTAGATCTTAATGCTCTGCTTTCTCTTGGATGTCTCTGCATGATGGTTGGTTTCTAGAGCATTACAGTTTATTGTGAAGGCTGTAAACAGCCTCATGCTCTGATTCGAAGTTCAAATATATCTGTGACACTGTTTTCATAATTTTTCACTCACCAATCATATTATTTGTTCCAGATCATACACTACTCCTGTCCGACTGAATGTCGTGGTTTGATTTCACATGGGTATATGAGTTGGAATTAAGTATATGGGACTTTTGTGCACTTTTCCATCTATTATCCCTTGATGTGTAATGTACAGGGATGTTTGAGACCTTTTGTTTCTAAACTTTAATTTGTAAAGAAAAAAAGAGTTATTGTTTTAACAAATTTAGGTAGCTTGGTGAAAAATAGTTTGCTTTAGGAATATAGCAGTTAATTTGGAAAATCTGAAAAATGAAAGAGAGACATAATGGGGCAAAGGAGCTAAGTAACGGTTTAATAATTCAATCCTTGAATGGTTGGTATCTATTTTACGATGCCAACTCTTTGCTTTTTAAGATGAGCACTTAAAGTCAACAGCATAAAGCAATATGCACTTCGAGGAATACTCAAAACATAACAAAATGATCCAACTGATCGTTTTTTTAAACATAGTTCCATTGTCCAATTATTTGTAATTACTTTATTCTTAGTTTAGTTTTACACTTTGAGCATCCTTTCTGTGTGATTAATTCAACCAAAAAGCAATTCAATTAATTCCCTGATTATAAGAGATTTGCTTGTCACTTCATGTTGATGCACCTTATGCATTTAGGTTGAGACAGTGGCTCAGTTTGGTGTAGTTTTCCTTCTTTTTGCTCTGGGATTGGAGTTCTCCACAACAAAGGTTGGTCTATGCTTGTACATTTCTTTGTACTTTTTTCTTTATAATTTTCCAATCTCCCTGTTGCATAAATATTGAAGTCACGGTCATTCCTAGAAATTATGACCGAACTGTTTCAAAATTACAGCTTCGAGTTGTTCGAGCAGTTGCAGTTCTTGGAGGCTTACTCCATATTCTCCTATTTATGTGCCTGTGCGGAATTATATCCTCGGTGCGTACAACATTGACAATACATTTTTTATTGTGTTGTGGTTACTGTATTTTTCACGTGCAAAAATTTTGAGAAGTCCAATTTCGTTTAGAATTAAGCTATCTATTGGGATTATATAGATTTTAGCCATTATAACAGCGGCTTTGGTGTTTTGAGTTGAACGAGCAAATAAGTTCAATTGCAAAGGCTACCCACAGAGATGAGCCATAAAACCTCTCGTGTGTATAACCCTGTGTAGTATCTATCTAGTGGGTCCTTAGGTTAGTTTGGTCATGGAATTCTGCTGAAAATGTGATTCCTTACTCTGAGATTGCTAGATGATGGTAAAGTTCCTAGTTTATGTGTTGTTTGCCAATCATGCTGAAGTTAGACTAGATGTTTTTACCCTCGCGAGCTTGTTCGCCCACGGGCATGACTTGAATGTGCACACTATAATCCTCAATTTTCATTGATGAAATATTTATTTACCTATTGTAAAAAAGAGCCCAATTCAAGGGTATCACTGTATGGAAAGATATGTGGGCCACATGTGCCGAGCCACGGGAACTTATTTTTTTTAAGATTTTTTTTTTTTTAATTTAAAACTTAAAATGAAGAAATAAGTTATGATAAAATTGGCATTTAAAATCCTCATCTTTTTTTCGGGGCTTGGGGCTAGCTACTTTAACGTAGGCGGAGTTAAAATCATCATGCATTTGGTAGCCGGCACTTTCTTGTGTATTGTATTGATCTATGTAGAAAATAGAAATGTAAAAGTAGAATGTAGAAATGTTGAAAATTAGAAAACTAGAAATATAGAAATTCAACTGAAATTTGCACAATATAAGAGTTAATATTGACAATATAATTTTTTCGGATTGTGTATATTGAGAGAGTAGTGAATCGGTGATGATTTTGGAAGTGTAGGGGGTATTTATTGGGATAAATAAAGTCCTTGGAAAAAAAATTTCAAGGACCAAAACGGTCACTTTTGTGACCGTTGGGGCTGCAACGGTCACAAAAGTGACTGTTACATTGGTCCCCAACAGTCACAAAGACTTTGGGCACCCCGGATTTTTGAAAGTTTTGGGGTTGGCCCACGGGCTAGCTCGGGGCAAAGGGACGGGCCGGCCCATTTTTTTCAAGGTTCGAGCTCAATTTGGCCCTTGAAAAATTCTTGGGCTCTGCCCAGCCTAGGCTCGTCCATCATGGGGTGAGCTTTTACAAGCGGCTCGGCCTGATTGCCATCCCTAATTCTACGTTGCATTTTGAAGTAGGTTGTAGTGCAGTCAATTAATTTAGTAACATCAATATCATCTCCTCCCCTTCTGGTTACAGTAGATTATTACGAGAAAGTTGAGCAAATATGATGGTAGGTTACAATGACCAAGTTGAGCAAGCGAAGCAACTGAGCCAAGCTGTGTCACGAGCTCTGCTTGAGACAGGCATTGCGTTGACTTGATATTTCTTCAGCTTGAGCCTAGAGACAGCTTCCCATGGGCTCGTGAGCTATTAATTTTTTTAAATCATGATATTGAGTCTGGTATTTAATTTTTCAACGCTATATGACTTGATATTTCTCCAGCTTGAGCCTGGAGACAGCTTCCCATGCGTTCGTGAGCTTTTAATTTTTTTTAATTATGATAGTGAGTTGGGTATTTAATTTTTCAACGGTAAATGACTTGATATTTCTCAGCTTGAGCCTGGAGACAGCTTCCCATGGGCTCGTGAGCTTTTAATTTTTTTTAATCATGATAGTGAGTTGGGTATTTAATTTTTCAATTGTAAATGACTTGATATTTCTTCAGCTTGAGCCTGGAGACAGCTTCCCACTGGCTCGTGAGCTTTTAATTTTTTTTAATCATGATAGTGAGTTGGGTATTTAATTTTTCAACGGTAAATGTTTAATGATTTTTATAAGAATAATTGGTTTATAATAGACATACATTCATTTATTTTTTGTTTGCAAAGCTACAATAACAAGTCTGTAGCTCAAAGTCAAGCTTCTACATTTAATCTTTAGGTCAGCTCCTGCCTCTATATAATGGAGTCGATTAAACTAGAGTCGTATCTACATCTTACTCTAGCTTGAACATTCTCAAAGTATTCATAGTTTGACTTGTTGCAGCTCTATTGTGCTTTATGCCAAAGGTTAGGTCTGTGAATCTGCTCCTCCTAGAGTTGCTAAGGTGGACACTCTGGCTGAAAGCCTTTAGTAGTATGGACAAGGATAAATCGCACAAATAAAAAGAAATACAAAGTTTGAACTGAAATTAGGATGTATATTCCAGTTTACCGTGTACCCTGTGTTCACGTTATCTCAAGAGGTATTTGCCTCTGAGGAGTATTGTATTTCATAATGTTAATATGTATGTATTTTTTCTTGCTCTGGGGATTCCTGCATAGCCCAATCTCATATAATTCAACACCACTAGTGAAGTTCGATATCAAAGTCTCGCCTCACTTTAGATTAGTCATTGATAGTGAACCTTGTTATGTGTGATCTGTTCGATTCGTCCTGTTCTCTTTGCTGCAAACTAAAGTATGTAATTTCACTTGATTATTATGCAGTTGTGTGGAGGTAGAGCTTCGGAGGGGGTGTTTATTGGTGCAGTTCTCTCAATGTCATCTACAGCAGTGGTAAGCTCTCTATGCAGTTGTTCATGCTTCCACCACAGTATTCCTGCAACGTTTTCTCCAATGCCCAAAATTTCCTGGTTATAGGTATATAAGTTTTTGATGGAGAAAAACACTACCAATGCTCTTCACGGCCAAGTTACCATCGGCATTCTTATTTTGCAGGTATCTTGTTTATCTGATTCATCCTTATAAATCATGCCCTTTTCGTTACTATTTTCTTTTGAAAATACATCTATTACTGAGTTTTGAATAATAAACTTACATTTTCCTTGTTTTTTTATCACACTTCTCTATATTTTGTATTGCAGTTGAACGCTGAAATTAGCCAGAATTTTACTTTTGAACTTTCATATTCTACATCCCCATTTTCAGGACTGTGCTGTGGGGTTACTGTTTGCTCTGCTTCCAGTCCTGGGTGGAACTACAGGGGTTCTGCAGGGAGTAATATCCATGACTAAATCGTAAGTTCATAATTGCCAACACCAATGGGTTGTATATATCCATATATTTCACAAGTAATATGAAACTCTGGAATATTTTTAACCATAAATGGTTGTGTTAGTTTCTTTCTTCATTTCTTACTGACTGAATCTCCTGAAAAGGGGGAAGCAGGAACCTTTAATTACTTGAATTTCAAAAGAATATTTAGAAAGGATAAATTGTTTGAGAAATTGAGTTAAGCTGTCAAAAGGAGTTCAATAGTTTGGTTTATTCCCTAGCTGTTTTCTATATTTGGTCATGTAGGGACGAGGTTTACGGAGTGGCACAAATACACCTAGTTGTGCATTGAGTTACAACTATTTTTTCCTTCCTCTCTTCTTTCTTCCCTTGTCAACTCACTTGTTCCCACAGGAATGGATGAAATTACAGTTTCACCCTTTATGAGCATTAAATCTCATGCCTGTTAAACAGCATACTAATGCATCTATCAGCCAGGTTGGTGGTGTTGATCGCTTTTTTGGCTGTTTTATCAATATTGTCGCGGACCTGTGTACCTTGGTGCCTCAAACTTATGATAAGCTTGTCATCACAGGTGTGAATCTCTCTTGTCAAAAGACATTCTCATGTTAAGAAATATGCTCCTTATCTTTGAACAAGTATGTGCATGCCTCTATGTTTCTTATTTACTTTATCTGTGACACATTATTTTCCCTCTGCAGACCAATGAACTTTATCAGTTGGCTTCGGTGGCATTTTGCCTACTTGTAGCTTGGGTTTGTCTTCTTTACACTGTTTAAATCTCTTTTAGAGTTACTTCAATGTTAACATATGTATGCTATATATTATTGATGTGCATTACATTTTGTGCTGAATCTTCACTTTTGCTTTCTAGTTATCTTTCATGTTTAGTCAAACACTATGCTGAGACACAGGTTTCCAAGGAGAATTCTGAGCATAGGAAGTAGTTAATTTTTTGTCCATGGCTTCCATGTGGTGTTGCTACAAATGGCCAATGCTGCAATGTTGAATCTCCAACCTATGAATCTTCACCTTTAGAACTCACTTTTCCATTGCACAAGAACATTTTCTTGAATACCTAGTGAAGCTGGTATATAGTCAGAAGCACATTGGTCCCGTTATTCCTGGATGTTTCATATTTCACCCACTGGCCCGTGTCTCGTAGAGATAATTTCTCCCCTTTGCTTGGATTACTTTTATGCAAGAAGGCAAGAATATTCCTTGTGGCACAATTAGTTTTTACTAAGCACTAAAAAGACATTGTTGGCATGGTGTGCCAGTATAGAAGTGTTAACAATTCCCTTGACTCAACTTTTTATGCCTGAACGTTCATTTATTTCACGACTGGTTGCATTTTGTCAATATCTTTATTGATTTGGATGGTCCTTGAGAATTGATTGGTATATTTATCTGATTGTTTGCGTAATTCCAGTGTAGTGACAAGCTTGGTCTAAGTTTAGAATTGGGTTCATTTGCTGCTGGAGTGATGATATCAACGACAGATCTTGCTCAACATACACTCGAACAAGTAAGATTATTTTTAGCGCTTCTTTTATAATAAAAAAACATGTAGAATTATTAGATTCCATGTTTTTAAAATCTAATCTAATCTAATTAATTTCTGATGTGGATAAGATTATCTTTATTTGTATTTATCTTTTGTATTCTGAGTTGTTAGTTACTCAAAGTGTCTCCAACATACTCTATTTATAAAACGTTTGTTTTGCATTTTTAGAGAGCATATATAAATTTAGATAGAGTAAGTTTTGCATTTTTAGAGAGCATATATAAATTTAGACAGAGTAAAAAAATTTAAGTACTCCAATAGCTTCTTTATTTTTAAGACTTCATTTTACTTCTCCCAATAAGTATTTATTATATTTCTCTATCTTTTATTCTGACATGCTTCCTCCTAATTATTATATGATTTTCCTCTATTTTCTCTATTTATTTTTGTATATGCTATTTAACTTAGTCAATATATGAGTATTGAAAATTGAAATTATTTGAATACATTTAATTTTAGAGAATGAATTTGGCAATTTGGATAGCCTAACCCACTTTCTATTTTAAAAAGTTAATTTGGAGAGTGTCTTAAAGCATAATTTTAAGATTGACTTAGAGAGTATCTTATGTTTAAAAAGTTTTTTGGAGATGCTCTTAATAGATTAGATAAGATTTTTTTTTTAAAATATCTTGAAGGAAAATCTGGGTTTGTTAGCTAGAAAATAGATAGGGTAATTTCCTATAAATATGTGTACTATCTAACTATTTGATAAATGAGAACGTGCAATATTTTTTCTCTCAATTTCATAGTTGTTTACATGGTATCAAAGCAGTCTATGTACCCCACTATTTAGTCGGCCAGGGAAGAAACCGGCAAGGGTAGTAACTCTGAGGTTACCTAAGTTTCTTTGTTGCCACCCAGTGTGGCTTAAACTTCAATAAGGAGTTTTGATGCTCATATCATTGTTTACAAGTTGAATTGTAGAATTACCAAAAGGAGAAGCACACCGTATGCAAATGGGTGTTTACCCGTAAGTATAAATTTAATGGTTCAATTGAAAGGTTCAAAGTCAGATCAGTAGCGAAGGAGTTTACATGTTTGCTCCCGTTGCAAAACACAACACCATTCGAATTCTATTATCTTTGGCAATTTAGATTTGCCTTTGCAACAGTTGGATGTGAAGAACGCTTTCTAAATGGAGACCTCGAGGAAGAATTCGAGGAAGAAGTTTATATGACTATCCCACCAGACTTTGAAAGGAAAGTTAGTAGTGGAAAAGCGTGTAAATTCAAAAATTCGCTCTATGGCCTTAAGCAATCTCCACGGACATGGTTTGACTAGTTTACAGAAATTATTAAGTGTCATGGATACAATCAAACATTATATGAACACACTTTGTTCCTCAAACGATGAGCAGAAGGGAAGGTAACTATATCGATTGTATGTGATGTGCTAGAGAAGGAGAAATTCAAAGGAGTCTTGGCTAAGGAATTTGAGATTAAACATCTTGGCCAACTCAAATATTTTCTGGGAATGGAGGTGGCGAGAACGAGAAGAGGTATTTCAGTATCGCAAAGGAAGTATATTTTAGACCTATTGACAGAGATGAGCATGTTGGGATGTAGACTTGCAGACATTCCATTGGACCGAAACCAGAAGATACAAAGTATAGAAGAAAGTCGTAGCTATCAATGCCTAGTTGGGAAATTAATTTATCTTGCCCATACTAGGCCAGACATTGTCGTGAGTCAGTTTTATGCGCTCTCTTACTGAGGAAAGCTTACACGGACAGCTTCTATTAATTATAGAAGATCAACATCAGGTTGATGTACATTTGTATTGGAAAATTTGGTAACTTGGAGGAAGGCAGAATTTAGAGCAGTTGCTCAGGGAATTTGTGAGTTCGTGTGGGTAAAGCTACTACTTGAAAAGTTGTAGTTCAATAATAATATGCCCCAGTTATATTGTGCAACAAAGCTGCTACAAGTATTGCACATAACCCAGTTCATTATGATAAAACTAAACACGTGGAAGCTAGCCGACATTTCAAGAAAGATAAGATTGAAGAGGGAATAATCTCTGACATATGTTCCACGGAAAAGTAGATTGCTGACATTTTGACAAAGGGGTTCGAAATACTTAAGAGCAAGCTCGGCATGCTTGATATTTTCCCACCAGCTCAAGGGGGAGTGTGGAAAAATTAGAAGGTTTCTAAATTTGAATATGAAAATAAAATTTGATCTAATCTAATTAGTTTCAGATGTAGATAAGATTATCTCTATTTGTATTTATTTGTATTTATCTTTTGTATTCTAAGTTGTTAGTTACATACTAGATTAGATAAGGTTTATCTCCAGATATCTTGAAGGAGAATCTTGTTTGTTAGCTAGAAAATAGATATAGTAATTTCCTATAAATACCTATACTAACCAGTTGATAAATGAGAATGTGCAGTGTTCTTTTCACTCATTTCACAGTTGTTGACATTTCTTATCTTCCTGCTGGCACTGAACATTTTAAAATGTGTTGGAAATAATAACAAAATTTGCTGTTTGCTTGTGACATTTGGGCTGAAGTTTTGTTACCAACGTAGGTTGAACCGATTCGGAACATGTTTGCTGCTCTTTTCCTTGCTAGCATTGGGATGCTGATCCATGTTCATTTTCTATGGAATCATGTTGATATCTTACTTGCATCAGTTATATTAGTGGTTATTGTTAAAACCATTGTAATTTCCGTAGTTGTCAAGGGATTTGGCTACAACAACAAAACTTCATTACTTGTAAGGTTCTACAACGTTGTTTTAACTATATTTTATTTTCTTGCTTTATCTTTACATATATATTCAATTGACAAGGGAAGCCATTGTCTTTGAGCCGTGTAGGTTGGTATGTCTTTAGCACAAATTGGGGAATTTGCATTTGTATTGCTGAGTCGTGCTTCAAATCTTCATCTTGTTGAGGTAAATGCCAGTATTGCATTTTCCTGAAACTCCCCCGACCCCAACCTGAGCGCCAGTCTGTTTTATGTGGGCAGGGGAGTAGTAAAATCTCACTTTTAAGCTTTATTTGCTCGGCAAACCCTGTAACCAACACATGAGGTTTGTTTCACTTCTGAGTGATTATTTGAAATGAATTTATACATCCTTTTCAGGGTAAAGTATACTTGCTGCTTCTTGGGACAACAGCTCTAAGTCTGGTATGAAATCATTTCCAGTCGAGCTTCTTGTACAAGTTCTGTGCATGTGAACTATGTAATATGTCTTGATATTTCTATGTGCAGACTTATTGTAGACGTTCTGATGGCAGTGTTTTTTTTTTTATACGTCTGCAACTGTGTAGCACCACTTCTCTAACAACTAGCCCAACCCCCTACGCGCACACACTCTGCACCTGGATATTGTTTTTGATCTCAAAGTATTCCTGTTAACTATTCATGAGGAAGAGGTTTAAAATTACAATTTCAATTTCTGGGGCCTCCTTATATCACTTTTATATTAGTTCTACTGGTTTTTTTATATCGATTTTTTATATGCTAAATCGATTAATTACCTACTGATTTCTTTTATGCCATAACGTTCTAGCATCAAATCTCTTGGACTGGGATGATAATAAGATGGTAGATTTAGATGTAAGGCATACCATGGTAGTTTTATTTGTCTGAATTTTGAAGGGCCATTCACTTCTCGTGAAAATCTACACTAAGCAAGAGACTTAGTGTGTGTTTGGAAGGGCTTTTTTGAATCTCCAAAGCACTTTTAAAAGAGTAAAAGTGTTTTTGATTAAATTTATGGTTGTTTGGCAAAAAACAATAAGTGCTTGTTGACTAAAAAAACAGCTTAAAAAAGCTGTTTTAGAGAAGTCCAAATTTTGAGCTTCTCTAAAAAGCTATATTTGAGCTTTTATGGAAAGCTACAATTAACATTTAATGAAACATTAAAATTATCAAAATTATCATTAATTATCATTAATAAAAATAAAAATAAAAACTTTCTAACTTATATCTTTTTCAACATTTCAATTCTTTCATAACGTTATGAATAGGATATGAAATAAATATTATTTATAAAAGAAACTAATATTATATATGTAATAATTAATTATTATTTTGTCAAATAAATATAAAATTTATATAAAAGTACTTTTGTAGTTATGCAACCAAACACTCTATTTAATATTCACAGCACTTTTTGAATTCACATCCAAACAGTCAACTGCTTTTTAACAAAAGCTCTACTGTCAAAAACTCTACTGCAAAAAGCTCTACTGCTAAAAGTTCTACTCACCACAGCTGTTCCAAACGGACCCTTATACAGCTTGCACATTTGACTTTTTCATTATTGACTGATATTTTATTATGTATGGTAAACAACAATAATAATGCAGGTGACTACTCCGTTGCTGTTCAAGTTAATGCCTGCAGTCGTGCACCTTGGTGTGCTGTTACGGTGGTTTCCACCCGATAGTCAAAGTGAGGTAATGACTGGTTTCGGATACTGTTAAAATTTTCCATAGGGCTCGAATCAGATAACTTCCAATTTCCCCTGCTTATTTTCCGAACTGCTTATTGAACAACATTTTAATTGTTTTAACTTTAGTTGGGATATAAAGGAGACAATCTCCGGTCAGATAGTGCTAAACAGAGGATTGCTTTAATATCCAAGGATCTCTTGATTCATGAAGGATGAAGTTTGAACGAAAGATAGGATTCCAAATTTAACCCTGCTGATGTCTGAAAGGTCGAACGGGTTCACAAGTTCACCACGACTCTTGTAAAAACAGTGCTTCACGTGCATGTGTGCGTATTCGTCTCTAATCAAAGTAGAGAAAGACAAAGCATCATGAGCATCGAAAAGTCGAAGACTATCGGGAGGTTATCTAACTGCTAGAGCTACTAACAATCGAAGCATCACATTTGATCAAGGTAAATCTTGCTACTGACTTTTTTATTTGATTTTTATATTCTTTTCCTTCAATGTAAAATAGTTTTCTGGCTTATAATCTAAGATGAGATCAGAGTGTTGTGTGATTCTTTTTCCCACTACTTTCTTTTTGTTTTGTATCTTCACAGCTTCTAGATTTCAGTATGTATCAGTTTTACATTTTTCAAGTGAAGATAATGCTGTATAAAATGTGAAGGCTTATGACGGAAGGAGATGAGAGAAACTGCACACACACACACACACACAAACACTCTCTCTCTCTCTCTCTCTCTCTCTCTCTGCATGGTCGAGGATCAGATACAGATCCTCTCTCTATTTTTTTAAGAACCTCTAGGACACTTTCTTGATACTTATTTGTAGTATGTATATCAAGTCCCTATATTGTATAGAATTGACAACACAATTTTAGAATTCTAACACTTCTAGTGGCTTGGGTGCCCGTGAGGAGAGCTTCGTCTCCCAACTATATATATATATATACGAGACATTGCTTTTGATGTGTTGATTGATATTTACGTAATTGTCCTTTTCAGTTACCCGACCTTTTGCATTTATAAGTCAAATATACTACAAGAATCATAATCAAAATTTCTATCATCCATGATATTTATTTGAGATGTCAAATACTCAAATATTCATTTTCTTAAGATTCTAGATCAAAATATTTTGAAGCAAACTTGAAAGAGTGAACAGAAGTTTTGCTCGTTCTGCTTATTGTATCCTGGGAAAATAAATTTTTTATCAAAATAAGTTACTAGTTGGAGAACAAAGCAAAACGACCCAAAAAAATATGTTACATAGGGTAACTCGACTCGAGAGTCGAGACAATGTACAAGTCGACTGGTGATGTAGAATCCAGTTGGTGGTTTGAAATGTATGTGCTTTACCCTTTTGTAGTCCAAGACTGCAGGGATTCTGAACAAAAGAATTTGTCTTTGTTGACATTTGCTTAGATCAAGAAATTGGAGTTATAAAAAGCATAAAAAATAAAATGGTCAGCCATGGCAAAATACTTGGTCCTTAACCGTCTTGCATTGTCTTGTCTCGAATGGGATGGGAAAGTTTTGCCCCGTTAGATAGTCGGTGCGGTTAGGGGTGGCAAAAAAGCTCGTCGGCTTGGCTCGTAAAAGCTCAGCCCAGCTCGGACTCGGACTCGTCGAACCACGAACACGAGCTAGGGCCGAGCTGGAGAAAAAAAAAACGAGCCGGCTTGGCTCGTGGCTCGTCCACAACGGTCTCGATTTTCCTTTCATGATTTTCCTATAAATACCCTATTTCTAAACTCATTTTTTTACACTTCAATCTTTTATCTCTCATTCAATTACATACTCAATCTATTATAAATTCTCAAATCTCAATATTAGTGTTCTAAGTAATTAGTATCTAGTATCTTATTATCTAGATATTACGCTATAATTTTCTACTTCTACTAATTTTATACATTTTTATTTTCTAATTTCTAATTTCTAATTTCTACGTTCTACTAAATCTTCATCTTCTCCTATTTTCTTTCTATATTATTCCAAAATGCATACAACCGAAGTGATGATGATTTCAGTAGTCTTAATGACATTCCAATTCCAGAAGACATTATTGATCAGTTTGGTGGTAGCACTGATCCAATTGATTTGGAAGACGTTCATGACGACGCCGATACACATGAAACTACCATTGGCTCTAACACTAAACGAAAAACCACCAAACAAAAGGTTATATGCTGGCAGTATTTTCAGTTGGTGCCGACTGGTAAACTAGTGAACGGAGTCACTGAGTTCAAAGCACAGTGTAAACACTGTCAGGAGAAGTTTGTTTGGCACAAGAGGATTGGCACAACCCATCTAAACAGACACTTCAAAAAGTGTCAATACAAACATGGAGGTGTGGATACAAATCAGGCACATCTCCAGTTTGGATCTCCGGCGGTCGGGTCTAATGGTCCTACTCTCAACAACTGGATATACTCACAAGAACTTATGCGACACGAAGGACTACCGAAGTTGATAGCAAATGTCGAGTTTCCACTATGCTTGGTAGACAATCTTCATTGGACTACATTCATCCAAAAATATCTACAACCAATGTATGTTAGTATTTCTAGAAATACACTTCGTAGAGATACTATTGTTAGATATAATACTAAAAAATAAGCTATTATTAATGATATTAATAATTACAATGGTGTTGTATCTTTTTTACATCGACTTATGGACGAGTTGTAACAAAAAGGATATATGGTAGCAATCGCACACTACATTGATAATAATTGGTTAATGCATAAAAAGTAATAGCATTTAAACAAATAGACTATCCTTATAATAGAAATAATATTTATCAAGTTTTATTAAGTGTGTTACATGAATTTAAATGTGATTCTAAAACTCGTAGTT
Source organism: Forsythia suspensa (assembly GCA_023638005.1). Lineage (NCBI taxonomy): Eukaryota > Viridiplantae > Streptophyta > Magnoliopsida > Lamiales > Oleaceae > Forsythia > Forsythia suspensa. The sequence continues at coordinate 26,020,575 of CM042674.1, read as the reverse complement.
TTACATTTGATAATCACGCAGCCCAAATAATATAGTAATTGAAAAATTAATGCAACACTTTGTAATCCACAATTTGATGGTATTTTATTTCATATTAGATTGTGTGTGCCATGTGTTTAATTTAATTGTACAAGATGGATTACAATTTATACGCCCACAATTAGAAAAAATTAGATTTGCTATTAATTATATTTCGGTTTCACCATCAAGAAAACAAGTTTTTTTGCTTTTATGTATAGAAAATGGGGTGCAATCAAAATGTTTTGCAACCGATGTTGCCAATAGGTGGAATTCAACATATCTTATGCTTGAATCGTGTGAAGGTTATGAAGATTGCATTCTTGTATATTATAATGGCCGACACTCACACGACTCGAAATATGATTTAGAATTACATGATTGGGAAATATGTGGTCATGTTAGAAAATTTTTAAAAGTTTTTACTGACGCAACAAATGCATGTTCGTGTTTATTATCCAACTACTCCACTTGTTTTAAATCATTTCTATTATATTGCTAACAATTTTCATAAGTATAAGAATTTTGCTCTTTTACTAGTATTATACATGTCATGGAAGCTAAATTTAGAAAATATTGGGAACAATTACCTATGTTATTTCTATTAGCATGTATCATGGATCCTCGACTTAACTTAGAGGGTACAAAAGTAACAATAATGGCAATTTCGGATAAATTAACTTTTGGAAATCCAAATCACGTGTTCTAATTTAGAACAAACTTTATGTTCTATGTATGAGATTTATCTTTGAAAAGGCCGGTACAAAAAACGTTGTACGACCCCCAATCCAACATATACTGGTCATCAATCGATGACATTGACTTATGGAGTTACGTCAAGACACATAGGACCATTCAAGGTCAACAATTAGTTGGTTTTTCTTCTAGTTCTTCCCTTCCTATTTTAATGATACACCAGAGAGTAAGGTAGGTATTTTGCACATGATGTGCTTAGTATGTTAGATGAAGAGGAGAGAAAAAATTTTGATATACTTAAATGGTGGAGACAACATCAACGTAGTTACCCAATACTTTCCAAAATGGCACGTGATCTACTAACACCTCCGGTGTCAATCTGTAGCATCGGAGGCTACATTTAGTATAAGTAGCGTGGGTTTTATCTCGATATCGTGTCAAGATTCAAAATCGACATTTTAGAAAGTTTCACATGTCTAAAGGATTGTGATGATGCCGAACTTGAATTCAAGATAAAGTGGATGTAATAATGTCTCAAGAACTTGAAGATTTGAAAATGGATTAATCATATTCGTAGAATCGTAGTAAGTATTATTTTTTGCATAAATATTTACGTATTTGAAGAATTTTTCTTATTTTAATAAAAATTGTACACGTAACATCTTGTTCGTGTACAATTTTAACTCCGCCTACTTTTAAAGTAGCCGGTCCCAAGCCCGGAAAAAAAGGAGGAGGGTTTTTAATTTTACATTTTAACATAAACGATTTTCGATTATGTATTCTTTTTTATTTTCAAATTTAAAAAAATGTAAAACACAAAAAAAATAAAGGTGGATTTTAAATCTTTAATTTTTAACATAAATGATTTTTTATTTCTACTTTCTTTTTTATTTTCAAATTTCTTTTTTATTTTCAAATTCAAAACAAAAACTTAATCAAATATGAGGATTTTAAAAAACATAATCAAGATGATTCAATAAAAATTTTAACATAAAGATAAATATTTAATCTTTAACATAAAGATAAAGATAAATAAATGATTCATTTTAAATATTTACATTTTGTTCTTTAATAAAATAAATAGAAATTAGAATATAATGATTTATTTTCAAATTTTAAACAAAAAAAAAAAAAAAGCGAGCAGGCCGAGCGGCGAGGCTCACCCACTCGTTCGACCCGCGGGTAACGAACCGAGCCCACGAATTGAGAGGAGCCGAGCTCGGCTCGTCCCCATGGACGAGCCGAGCTCGTGATTTATCGGCTCAGCCCATTGCCATGGCTAGGTGCGGTTATGAGGAAAATGGTCCCTTATTTTATTTTTTTATTTTTGTGTTTAAATTGTATTTGAAAAATAATTAATTATTTTAATAGGATGGTAAATAGGAATATTTAATCTCCTCCTACTTCGCCCCACCTTTCAAAAAAATTCTCGATAGGGCGGTTGCCTCTTGAAAATCCTTGACGGGGCAGGAAAGGGGACAGCCGCTCCTGTTCTGTCTTATGATGTTGCCATCTCAAAAAATGTCAATTTTTTTTTAATATTTTGCTCTTTGTAGTGAGAGGACAACACAAGTAAATGTTTCCTTTTGCATTCTGTCATCAGTGAATCTTTCCAAATTTATTGTTTCTTAGATGTTACTATTCATTACTTCAAGAGGGAGTTCTAGGATTTCCTTTAATTTTATTCCCCACCCCTTTAGGTAAAGGTGTAGAATGGGACAAGTGAAGTTAACTCGATAAGTCTAGTCCACCATTTATACAGGCTCAACCAGTTTGCCTTCTTCCTTATGAATTGGCAGAATGAAAAAGGATGGGTTTAAACAGATTTGTCAAAGAGATTAGTTGATTAGTAGCTTGTTAAAAGACAGTTTTAAGACCGTAAAAGTGATATGGTTGGTGTCTTTAATAAAATTCTTAATCTAATTGGCTTTTGTTTTTTAGGCATAGTAGACATCAATCAACACGATAAATTTTATATCTGCTATATAAACTTATACTTGAGCTTACTCGAAACATAATATTTTTAATAATTATTTAAAATAAACTTTAATTAAGTGAAAGATAAATTATTCACCTATAACTTGTCAATATTTGTATAATTTTACTCTTTAATTCTATGGAACTAAGATTTAGCTCAATCTAATAAATTAAAAAACTTTAAAATATGTTCATTTTTAACTTATAAATTTGAACAATCTTGAATTGTACTTTAACTAAGCACCCTCTCTCAAAATAAGTGCATAATTAAATATATTTTAAATCTCTTCTTATGTACTTCATTACTAAGTACTTCAAAGCAAAGGGATACCAAATGAAGGCTATTGGTTGACATATTTAAACATTAATTTATGAAAATGATTTCATTAATTTAATATATGAAGGCCATTGGTTGACATATTTAAACATTAATTTATTAAAGTGATTTCATTAAATTAAAATATGACAAGTTGTCCATAATTAAAGTATATGTACATAATATAAAATTTCTTGAAAGAAGGAAAACTCCATATATATATAGCCCATAAATTAAATTATTTGGACCTTGGGAAAATAAAATTATAAGTGGGACTTTGGAAACAACAACCTAAATCTGGGAAACTTTTGTTTTCCACTATTTATCCTTTTATCATTCTATAGGTTTACATGAAAATGGATATTGTAGAGAAATCTTGTCCATTTCACTTGTTAGAAAATGGATATTATGATTTATTAAGATTTGTGTAATAAAATTTGGCAAAGTTTTCGTGCACTTGCCGTAATTGTAATTCACCTTTTTTTATTTGAGCTTGGATAGACCATGACAAGTATAGACGGAGTTGCATAAGATTTAAGTATTTGGTAGATCATCTATAATATAACCGTGAATTGCTAAAATAAAAAATAAAAAATTTGTCAATAATATTTATAAAAGTTATCTTCAATGCAATGTGACATGGACTCCATAAAGCTAGCATGTGAAAAGAAAGAACAAACATTGTCTTGAATTTCGTCTAAATTCAGAAGTTCTGTTAGACATTCTGATTGCAGATTTAGAGTTGATTTCATTTTTTATTTTAGTATGTAATTATAAAAGACATGTAGACAATATTATTTTGTTGTTGTAGATAGAATTCATTGGAGACCAAATTTGAACTTGAATTACATTTATTAGACATCAATGTCAACTGAAAGTCTTTCAACTTTCATGACACGTAAATGGTAATCTAGAGAATACATTTAACTTCCCAACTATGAGAAGACATTGATGGACTATAGCTTCAATTGGCTCATGCCAAACGAAGAATTTTAATTCATTGTAAGGGGGAAAAAAAAAGTAAATTAGTGACGTATTTGTGATGGATTTAAGATGAAATAACGACCATTCTTGCAATATTTATTGGAGATTTTTTGAAGTTGCAGCAATTAGAAATTAAATACAAACTTTAAGAGAAATCCAATAAAAAAATTTGAAACTTCAAAATTTTTTAGCATCAGACGGAGTTTACTAATTCTTTGTTTTCGTTATTTCAATTGGATATTTTTTAATTGCACTTGAATATTTTACACTAGATATTTCTTGATATACATCGCATCAAATATTTTTGTAGCTAATTAATATATATATTTTACTTTACCAAAAATGGAAAGTTTGGTTAGACCATATATTACTACTTTTACTTTGATGTTAGATTTAGGAAAAGTGTCTATAATAATTAATTAATGATTTGATTTGCTCTAAATTCTATGGTCCATTCTTTTAAATAATTGGATTCTTCATTCTTGGAAAAAGTGGAAAAGAGGGCATGAGCAATATTGTTGAGGAATATCATGTAGAATATCACATTTGCAAATATGGGCATAAGCTAATTATACAAAATTAATATACCGCACCAAAATAAAAAGTGAATAAAGTATATATGATGATAGATGATGATTGAACTATTGAATTGTTAATCGACCTAGTATAGATGAATTATTTCTGCTCTCACAGTGTAAAAGAGGATGAGTACCTTTCTCGATTTTGCATGCTAGACAAACCTCTAACTCTTTTACTGATTAATAAATTTGACACGTTACTACAAATTAGTACCTTAAGTTATTTTAAGTATTTTCTTAAAGCAACTCTTATTCTATGGTAATCAAGATGCATCATGCAAAAAAAGTAAAGATTATGCGTGTGAGAATGAGATAGTATAAGCCTACGTGTCTATGAGATTGACTAGTCCAACAATGATGAAAGTTGATCATAGTGATAAAGTTGATACGAGAGTCTCGTGTGAAAGAGTTCTTATTCAACACATCAAATATACGTCTTAAATAATTTTCTATAATAATAAAATTTCTTAATTATGGTCTATTATACTTTATTAAAATATTATTCTTCATCTCACCATAGTCTAAACCTCCCTCTTTCACTTTAAATATGCTACCTTTACTTAAAATAGTAAGTAAGACCTACTCCAAAAGTTAGGGTGGATTAGGGTCTTGTCATTTTTCAAACAATAGTAAAAGCAATATAATTGGATTCATATATATATGAGTAACTAATTTCTAAATATAGTTATAATGTACTAGCATCACTTTCTTGATTTGCTAAGAATCCCATATTAAGAAAGAAGACAAGCTTATAGTGCTTTAATTAAAAGTTGGTTTGTTAATTATAAGTGAAAACTCCAAGGCATATCTTCAAATTAAATAAGAAAAAAGAAACCCCTCTAGAGTTGATTTGAATAAACAAACTCAAATTCTCCACTCCAAGACTACCTATTAAAGCACCCCACCCACCACCCACCACACCCCACCATGACCATCCATTCCAATAAATAAACTCACTCCTCCACCACAAGAAAACCCTTATAATTACCCCCTTCCCCCCACCCCATACCCCAAGAAAACCCTAATCATAATTTCTTGCAGATTGAAGCTCCACATATATTCTGCCTAGCTCTTTTCTGTTGCATCTTCTTGCTTTCCCTCAAAAATTTCTCAGATTTTGCAAATGGACAGTAACCCAATTCCTCATGGCTTAACACGAGAAGAATTCACAGTGCTAGAGCCCATCATCCAAGCCTACCACACCTTCGATCAATTGCCAAATACATGCACATCCCTCATAATGCAACGTATTGATGCACCAGCAGCGCAAGCCGTCTGGCCATTAGTCCGGCGTTTCGACTACCCGCAGAAGTACAAACACTTCATCAAGAGCTGCAACATGGTCGCCGGCGATGGTGGTGGCGTTGGCAGCATAAGGGAAGTAACCGTTGTTTCGGGGCTGCCGGCGTCAACCAGCACAGAAAAGCTAGAGATTTTGGATGAAGAAAAACACATTTTGAGCTTTAGTGTTGTTGGAGGAGAGCATAGATTGAACAACTATCGATCTGTTACATCTGTTAATGAATTTATTGATAAAGAAAACAAGATTTACACCATTGTTTTGGAGTCATATATAGTTGATATACCAGAGGGAAATACAGAAGAGGATACAAAAATGTTTACTGATACAGTTGTAAAGCTGAATCTTCAAAAGCTTGGAGTGGTGGCTATGGCGGCTTTGCATGGAGAAAAATAAATTAAAAGTCAATTATAAGTTGGAGGATTGTGCTGGCAAGGTATAATAATGGTGGTGCAAAATATTGAAGGTGGTTGCGTCTCAATATTTTATTTGAATTATTTTGCTTAGCTGTTGTTAGAATATCAAATTTTCAAATATAAGTATATTTCTCTCGACTCTAACAATTTAAATATCTAATCGAGCTATTTCAAAATGAACAAATGTATTAAATTGAAGTTTTTTTTGCCATTCATTCATAAAATTTGTGCACGTGTAAGGCGTTTAAGGATAAAAATATAACTTGCACGAAGGGAACTAGTTGAAAATAAAATTTAGAATAAATAACGTGTTTAATTTGTATGTTTTATTGGTTTGGTATTTAATTTGAATGTGAATTCAGTTTAGGTTTGGTGATGAGATTACTCTTATCTTTCAACAAATGATTGGATAAGTATTTTGACTTATGGATATCTTAGTTTGGATTGTCTAGATGACGGTGGAATGGAGTGGCTTCTTCATATTATTATTTTTTGTTTGGTCCAAAACAATGATTTCACATAAACAAGGACACCCCCCAACTTGTAATAAGATATGGCAGGATTCTCTCATTCAAGAAAAAGGGAGTCATTCTCAGTATTCGTGTACTCAAACATAAAATGTTTTGAAAAAATTCATGAGGCTTCAATTTGCTTTCGTGTGTGTGAGAGAGAGGGAGAGAGATGGAATTAGGTCTTGTAAACCCTTTTTTTTTGTTCATAAAATTCAATGGCATGTTGAGAGGCTTTTGCATTAGGTTAGTGGTAAAGACTGGGGTGAGCCGATCTAGGTTTAGGACAGACCGTGTCGTGAATTGATCTATCTAGATAAGGAGTTGTACTTTGCCTAGCTCTTTACACTTGTGTCGAGCTTCAAATTTTTCTGCGCAAAATAAACCGACCAGTTCAAGAGAAAAGTGCAAGACATATCGAGCCACCTCAACTTTACACTATATTAAGGCACATGTGACCACGAATTTGCTTAGCAACTATGTTTAACTTTTATTATGTATTGTGTTAAGGGATAAATCACACATCGGTTAAATATCAAAATATCAACCAATATATAAGGGTTTGACTACTTTTCTTAACAATGTTGACCTTTTAAGATCAAACTCTTAACATGGTATCAGAGCATTCGGACTCCAAGATTGGTATACTCAAACGAGTCACCATCTTGCAGGGCATGTTAAGGGATAAATTTCATATCGATTAAATATCGAAATATTAATCAATATATAAAAAATTGGACTACTCTTCTTAACAAGGTTGATTTTTAAAATGGAACCTACTCTTTATATATTTTACCATTAATCCATGTCTTAAAGTGATTTGCCAAAGAATGCACCAAATTTAGCCAATCATTGTCATTTACCTAGCTGAATCTTTTTGTTTGTCAATTACTAATTATTTCTTACTTTTTTTTGTCAAGTCACTATATGGAATCAGAATCTAGCTAAATTTGAGTGGCTTTTGTAGTTTGCATTGTCTATTATTAGTCTTAAGACAATTAATACATTATTAAGAATGATTAGGGACTTTTCTTAAACTTTTCGATTAAGATTCGGATGGATCCTTTGAATACGATTCGAGGGCAAAATAAGTAAGCAAGCAATGCGAGTGGGACCTACGGCTGTAAACAAAAACCGCTAAATTGGAAAATCGAACCGAAGACTCATCCTTTTATTAAATCCATATATTGTCACAAAAATTAGGAAAAAAAGCCCCAAGAATGGTGGACTTTATTTTAATATTTAAGTAAGAGCTAGTTTTGCTAAGCTTAAAAGTTTACTTATATGTAAATTTACTTATAAGTAATAAAGTAAGATTTAAAGTTAATTAATTATTTATTTATGTAAAAAAATAAATAACTTGTTTAGACAATAACATGCTGAAAAATTTCTTGCTCGAGGTCAATAATCGACTCAATAAAGGAGTCTTAACTAAGACTTTTTAGTTTACCCCTTTTAAATATACTGATTTTTTTTTTTGTTCAAATATATTTGAGAGAAGGGAAGAATTAGAAGAAGTAATTTATCATGTATTAAAAAATTGAGGGAGTAACTTACTTATTTTTAAATTGAGTTAATTTCTTTTTTTCCTTCAATTTAACTCAAAATATACAATGAAACTAACAATTAATTTAAAGCAAAAAAACATTTTCTATTCGATATTGTTTTTTGATTTCTTTGATCGATAATAGATAATCATTTAATGAGACCATTCCACCTACCAATATATTTGATAAATAAATTTGACAAATAATTACAACTCTTACTTTATTCTAATCTAACGGTGTAGATGTATTAAAATCTTATTATGATGTGTTTGGATGTGAGTATATGAATTTTAAAAAGTTTTAATAGATCTAGACCGTTAGATTAGTCTAAATTAAAGGTCATGATTATTTATCAAATTTATTAGTAGGAAAAAGGGAAGGGTTCCCAGTATTTAATAAATAAATAATTTAACGTGAATGTTGTTTGGCCTACATAGAACTTAGTGCAAGTTTGGTAGTGTTGAAATTATTTTTTAAGTGCTGAAATTATAAGTTGTTGGTGAATGTGTGGATAAAAAGTGGATTGCAAGTTGTGTGTCCTATGAAATGTATGAATGAAAAGTATGTTTGACCAATTTGATCAATTGAAATTATAATTTAAGTAACTCCAAACATGTGCTTAAAAAGGGGACACATCAATTTGCAACACTCTTTCGTAGATTTTCAATTTTATCACTCTATTTTTGGGTTCCAATAGGCAAAAACAAACTCTACCCATTTACGAATGAAATGAGAAAAATGAACTACTTCGGAATTTTTTGAAATTTTGTTTTTTGTTTCTTGCAGGTAGTAGACCCTATAGTTTTCTTCCATTCTCAATTGAGGTCGAGTATTGACTTGTGTTTTTTGACCATATGGTCAAGAACATTCCATTCCTCTAATTTATTTATTTGTTTTTTGCTCTACTCAGCTAGAGTCTAGTAATTAAACTCGAGAATTGTGTAGGCTCTTACCACTGCATTAAAAGGTCATGTAATGTTTTTGCATTCTTCTCGAAACTTGACTTTGTATTGTGCAATAGATGGTATGCACATAGGCCATGCATTGCATTGTGATATACACTCTCAATTGCATTTTAACATTTTTAATGCTTTGATGCCCATTTGAAACAATACACATCTCTTATCTATCCCCAATAAACCTCTTTCAACTTTGTTTGGAACCATTTTTATAAATCGTTATTCTCATTGTCACCGAATGCAAAGACAAAAACATTATGTTGCATCCAGCATGCAAGCTGTGAATAGAATCTCACTGTAACGTCTAGTTAGGAAAATACCATCAACTACTACTAAAGGCTTGTAATGTTTTATCCTTGAATAGACTATCCTAAGGGCATGAACACATATCTAAACATTTTATCCGCAATAGTCTCAGAGCTTGTTCGGTGGGAATTTTTTCAACCAAAAACCCATTTTTTAATAAATGCATGTGGGCCCATTCATACTAAAAGCCTGCACTTGTGTAAGAAAGTACACTTCAATTGTCAAAGAGTGATATGCACAAACATTCCCTTTTACCTTTCTACCCTTGATTTTGGTTTTCTCAATGTTCTTTACTCACAAGATGCACACGTATGTTTGTATGTAATGGTGCATGTTGAATAAGATAAACAGTACTCTTTTTTACCTGTAAACATTAAAAATAAAAAATAAAAATTCTGAGAAATATGTTTGGCCCAGGGAAAAAATACACGTGCATCTGCAATTGTCAACGTGTTCGGTAGCCATATTTTTCAAAAAATTCTATTTTTTTGCCTATAATTTTTGACTATTCAACATTTTTATACTACAAAAAAAATTTAAAAAGTCAATAAAGTACCCAAAAAAATTCATTTTTTTCAAAAACAACTACACCGAACATGCCCTTGATTTTACACATGTATAAAAATTGTACTATTCAGTCCTCCAAATTTTCGTGCACTCAATTCATTTCATTCGTACATAATGTCTATTTCTAAAAATATTGGCAATCATCACTTGCACAACGCAGATAATGTAACCCCATATCACTTCACCATCACAATTTTTGCGCTATAGAATCACGATATTGATCCCATTCTGTGTTCGAGATTTGTGGTGCATTGAAATCACCGCAGCTTTGCTCTATCTCGTCTCGCAAATCAATCTCAAAGATCTTCATCATCTTCTGCATCTCGATCACGAGATCGCGTAGTCCCGTTGTCCCGCCTGGTCGAATGAAGTTGTGGACCGTCATTGCTGCAACAACCACCGCAGTTTGTTTTCGAAAAGGATAACGCGGCATACGATCTAAAATTGTCCACCGATTTTTCAAAACACCAAAAGCACGTTCAATTACATTGCGCAAAGATGAGTGTTTAAAGTTGAAATGCTCACGCGCATCCCTGAACCTTCTTCGACCCTGATTAGCTTCCAAACGGAACTCTTGAAAATGATATCTGATGTCCGCTCTTTTATACGGGGCCATGTATCCAATTCTATGCGCAAAACCAGAGTCTACCAGATAATATTTTCCATTGGCCGGCAATGGAAAATTTATATCCAGATAATGAATAGCCCTAGCCAAAATTCGGCTATCATGTACGTTTCCAGTCGTCCCAGGTAAGACAAATGTGAAACAGAGATCAAAGTCACATACCGCCAGCACATTTTGAGTTGGGTAGCCTTTTCGCCCAATGAAATGTAGTCGCTCGTCAGCAGGTAACACTGCTTTGATGTGTGTCCCATCAATCGTCCCAATGCAATCCTAATATTTGTACCAATCGAATATTTTTAGTTTCATTCTAACAAATAGCAAGATAGACATGACCAATAACATTACGTTCACATTGTATATACTGCACTCACCTGGAAGTGGAGATGCTTGTTCGGACATGGCCTGTGACCAGGTGGACTTTCGTTGTAATTCGGTCTTTGGTCTTATTATTCGGCCCCGCAGACCAACAACTGCACGTAGAACGACACCAAAATAATGGTGAATCGTGTCCATGGAATGCCCAAACATATTACGCATTTGCCTATATCCTTTTCCATGAGCTAGAATACTTAAGAACATACCTACTTGTTCATAAATATCCACGTTAGGTCCGCTAGAAAGTCCAAACTCATCACGTAGTACGTGAGTGAAATTTACGAACAAAGGAAGATACATCCTAAATTCTTGAAAAGCTATTTGAGGATCCTCTTGTAGTGCTTCGATCATGAATAAGTGCCCATTTCGTGCACTCGGAAATCTTCGAATTCTAACACGAGAACGTTGCAGATAATCTCGAACGATGCTTTCAGTAGCACGACAATAGTCGAGCCACAATGGTATATGTTGTTCTAGTCATCCCGTCCATGTCGCCGTCCGGAATCATTATCGTCGAGTCGGCATTACGTCATCGATTCATACACGAATCGATCATTCATTCTTTGGCGTGAAACTGGCAGCTTCAAGTTAGAACTTCAACTGGTAATTCTTTACAATGTTGATTGAATTATATTTTTACCAATGGCATGCCATTTTATAAACCTCATGTCAATGTATTGTCCACTCACGTATGCATAATCCAATATTATCACAATTATATTGCAAATTCCAAGAAAAACAAAGATTCTTATTCTATAAAGGACAACCTTTATCTGTAACAAATATTTTATTCCACTAAAAGTAATAATGCAAAGGACACACTTTCTTCTTCCAAAGTACTATCCTGTACTGTATGAATAAAGATTGTCACGTGATGTTTGCATCAAAAACGCCAAGCCCACCATTTTGTGCCATGCGATCGCATGGACATTTGTAATGCGATCGCATGGCATGACAAAAAACAGTTCTGCTCCCAAAATTGCCATTCTGCGATCGCATTACTGTGGCCCATGCGATCGCATTGGCCTACGTTCCAGTTGTGAGACTTCTGTCCAGATTAATTGCCTGACGAGTCCCTAAACTGTTTACAATGCTGAATTTAGTCATTGAGTAATTTTTTTCCATCGAATTAGTCATCCATAAACTACTTATTTGCCCTCCTTCTTTTGGGTTCTTCAAACTTAGGTCCCCAATATCACAGATTGTACACGTGTAGTCCTAATTGTATTTGCTCGTGTTGTTTTATTCCAATCACCAACCAAACTCGAATTTTCGCAAACAATGAAAATAACATATAAAAATAATAAACTTCTTCAAATAACTCACACTGATTCATTTTCAACTACTAATAAGTCCAATAACCGGATGAAGGCACTAGCTCAGTCGCAAATCCAAGAATTTTCGATAATATGACACATAGCACAATACAACGGATGATGGAGAACATTGTTTGACTCATAAATTGAAATCATAAAATATCCGATACAAGATGTCGACAATTACATTGCGCCTAACAAATAAACTAATCAAATGAATGAGGATTATTGCACAACCAATTGGTGTACTCAAAGCGCATCCATTTTATTTTCATGTGATTTGAGCGGCATCAGGTGAAAACAACCCGGTTCTTTCCCTCTCTCAAAAAATTGATGGCCCAACATTCGTAATTCTCATCCCTGGCAAAAACATCTAATTCGTTCAATTCTTGCATGCACCGCTCAAACGAATGAGGTCCAGATCTTGACTTCAAGTCTTGCATGACCAATGCATCACCGGCCGATGCCAATTTCTCAACCGATTCGACAATGCGGTAGCGAGGTCAACCTTCTTCTTTCCTTTATCAACACGAGAGCCGTGTTTTCTCTTATCTCCACCGTGTCACTTTGAACATTCCATTCCGACGTCTTTGAATGGACCGGACGAATGACTCGTGCTCATCGCGCAGCGATTCGGCATAAAATTGAATATGGTCTACATTGACAACATCGTCATCGAAACCCTTTTTCGATAGCTTTGAAGGCTGAGGCGTATTTTTCTGAGTCGTACATGTCACCGAAAATATCATGCGGTACTTGTGAAAAAAATTCCGCATGCTTTTTCCCTTAAATTTGGCATAATCTTTGTTTTCCTATACATAACACAAAAAGATACACTAAGAGTTATTTGACAACATTGTATTATGAATAATTTGATAATTGTTTGCTTGATTAGTGTATTGATCATTACATCGTAATCAAATTAGAATTACCTCGATCTTTCTCTCCCACCACTAGTCATCAGCAACAATAACGTTTCAATTATGGTCATACTCGATTCCAGTACAACGGAGGAGCTCATTAAATAGTTGATAGTCCCTTCGCATACTAAACCAGTGGTTCTTCAACTGGGTGCTAGTCCATTGATTCCCTGCTTCCGAGTTGAATAATTTGGTAAGATTCTCCCATCCTGGTTTGGTAAAACATTTACCGTGACGGAATCCTTGAGCAATCATCACTTCACAACAATGAAGAAAAATTTGGTGAGTAGTATCGTCCCATTTGGCATTTTTCCGCAGCTGGGACATTGACTGTGAATGGAGAACAAACGAACCGGTTGGTACTGCACTGGATACATTATCTGCCGACTGAAAACAGACAATCATAATGAGCGGGAAATTGTGTTTGAAATGTTAGCTAAGATAAGACACTAGTTATGAAAAACGAACAAGTGGGGAAATTTCGCAACCCAAAAATTAGATTCACATCCAGCACAATCAGACCCACTAAAAACAGCATTTCAAAGAGTTGGGGACCATAACAAATCCTTAACAAACAATCTTTTCCAAAGAGGGTTGAGAAGTATTAAAATGCCTATGTTTTGTTATAACTCAAATCATAGTCCAACAACACTGAAGGGAGAATACTTGTAATGTGAAATTGGCTCAACCCACCTCAGGAATGATCAAGAAATTAAAAGATGAGTGTCGAAAACTTAACAAAAAATAGAACACATTGTAAACCAAACAATACAACCCATTGTAAACCAAAGTTGAACAAACAATAGAACCCATTGTAAACCATTCGTAATTGTCCTAGTGTCTCATAAAGAGTGAAATTGCACGCACAAATTCAACTAACTATCGTGAAAAATATTGTCCAAGTGTCCCTTAACCATGAAGAATCTACAACATTTCACCATTATGCCAATAAATTTGGGATAAAAATACATCGAAGTGGCAACGTGTTAAACATTCCTTTGATCTAAAATTTCTAGATAAATGTAAAACGAATCAATATGAATATAGCTGAGTATAATTTCTTTACATTCTTCTTACATCACCGTATCGAGAAAAAAGATAAAAAGGCGTGTATCTTACCATTGTCGAAGGATGAGCTTGAAGGTGAACTGTACGTCGCTTTTGTAGTGAAAAACGTCGACACCGGCGGTGTTGGCAGATGAATCGGTGGGTGACAGAAGGTCGGCGGAGGCGGATATGGAGCCGGAGGAGAAATAATAGTAAGAGGAGCATGGTAAAGATTTGTGGCAAATGGATTTCTTTATTTTGGAAGAGGGAGGCATTCACCGTGAAGAAGAAGGGTACAATTGTCCAACATGAATTTAGGACCAAAAAGTAGTCAATGCATTCCCACCAAACATGGCCCACAACATTAAATGAAAAAACTATTTTTCTCAAAAAATTCCCACCGAACATGGCCTCAATTACATTATTGAACCAGGATTCTGTTCTTGTAGCATGTGAGAAGGAAGATGGGAGTTTAGTATACGATTCCTCGGGATCACCTGTTACTATTTCCAACGCATATTCACGAGTCCTCCAAGCCTTTCCATAAGTCAACATCAATCCATATGTATTTGCCATGTCGTTCATAATATCAACCGGAGTGTAAACTATCTTAGCATTTGTATATTTGAGCTTCATTCAGTTTTATGTCAATGCACTTTTTTCTTGCTTATGCTCTTTCAAAATAACATCAATTCAGCAAGTATGGTTGTAATGGATATGTCGTATACTGAACACATCTGTTTTTCCAACGTTGGATGCTCTAAAACGTCACTTGCAATTTTCATCTACATACTTATGTACATACTCAATTTTGTTGGACTTGTAGACCCTAAATTGGTAGTTGTTATGAAAGCATATAATGAAACTTAATTTCTTATTCTTAGATATCTTATCTAGTAGAACACATTGAATTTCACGTTGCGTAAAATAATCTTTTTTTACCATTATCATCTTTCAATTCCAGCATAAACACAAAATGCGAAGCTCTCAATAGTAGGATTTAACGTACCAATGTGCAATTCAAGTTGTTGAGTTTCTATATTTGGCAACTGCAGAATTCAGTATCTTCCAAAATAGTCGGCTGAGCAACTTGCATTGATGAAGAACCGCTTCAACTCCATATAGAACATTATAGAGCTGTCGCTTATAATCTTAATTTGTGTCATGTGTTGGGAATTGATACCAATTCCTTTATTGCCTACAATATTCTTGTTTAGAGAAAAATAATGAAACAGAAAAAATATAAAAGATAGAGAAAGATTTATAGATTGTCAAAGCTTTCACTATATGAAAAATTGTTACAATCATATGGAATTCACTCACCCAAATTCTTGAGCATCTTAAGAAAAATAATATTCTAAATTTTACCACACTCACCAATTTCTACTATTTGTACAATCCACAAAGAGAACAAGAAAAATAACTAGGATGCTAGACTTACAATTTTTTTCTCAAAAACCCTCAAGTCATGTCTACAAAAGAAAATAAACTATATCAATTTATAGTTAACGTATGACCTAAATTTTTTTCAAGTTTCGACTGTCAAGGTGTCCAAGATTCAAAAAATTTGTTCAATTTTAATCACCAAATATAATATAATATAATATTATATCATTTCTTTTTCTTTTCAACAATTGGTGCATCTTTTGATTTTGGCAAGTTTTGAGAAAATATCCTAACAATCTCCACTTTGACGGAAAACGAGTCAAAACTCAATCATCTCTTCTCCAACTTTTCATCTCGATACTTAAAAAAAAACTGATAAACTTTGACAATTCCAATTCTCAAAACAGAGAATTAACATACTCCACCATATAAGTATAATAACTTAGAATTAACGAATTCAAAGAATTTCATCGGCTCATGTCGAATAAATTTGTTGAAATATTATGGTGCAACTCCCTTGTTAGACTTACTTGGAAGTTCATCAGCCATCGACATTAATTCTACCACACATCTTGCATTAATGTCAAGCCAATGCATATGTGCAAACATGTAGGCTACATCCGCTAGTAGTAACACATCCTCTATCATAACAACTAGCGCATGCCACGAGGATGTAAATATTTACTCAAGCGACATCATCGTCTCACATAAAGAGAGACATATTGTCCATATCTGATATCAAGCAGTTAGTCGAGTCTGCTCCACTTTTTGGATAATTTTTTCTCACGTGACCAGATTGTCCACAATTCTAACAAGATACTTTTACTTCCACTACTCAACCTTATTTCTTCAGAAATTAATTTACTTGTAATTTCTTCAAAACTCACAGTTTTTTTTTCATACATCAAAATTAGTTTGATGTGTTCATAAGAGGATGGAAGAGACCAGATGAGTCTTAACATTTTATCCTCATCATCAATTTTAACTCAAATAATCTCCAGTTCAGAAATGATCCCATCAAGAACACTCAGGTGGTCTGAAATTTTTGTACCTGCGTTCATTCGTAAAGAATAAAATTGTTGCTTCAAGTACAACCGATTTAAAAGACTTTTTGTTTGATACAAATGTTCAAATTTTTTCCAAAGTTCTTTTGAAACGGATATTCCATGAATATTTGCAAGAACATTTTTGGCTAAATAGAGACGCATCATACTTGCAGCTTTCAAATCTAAATCTTTCCAAACCTCGTCGCTCATACTGGATTTTTCAATATCTTTGTCAGAAATTGGGATTGGTTTTCCTTTCAAAGCCTTGTGCAGTCCATACTAAATCAAAACATCATTGACTTGTACTTGCTACAAACCAAAATTGATTATTCCATCAAATTTTTTCACGTCATATTTGATATACATATCTTCGTTGTGCGCCAACACTCTGAACAACCTGATTCTCTGATACCACTGTCGAGAATTTAAACCAATTTCTTTATTACTTACAAGATCCTTGTTCAGAGAAAAATACGAAGCAGAAAAAATATAAAAGACAGAGAAAGATTTATAGATTGTCAAAGCTTTCACTATATGAAAAATCGTTACAATCATATAGATTTCACTCACCCAAATTTTCAAAGTATCTTAAGAAAATAATATCTTAAGCTTTACCACACCCACCAATTTCTACTATTTGTATAACCCACAAAGAGAACAAGAAAAATAACTAGAATGCTATGCTTACAATTTTTCTCTAAAAATCCTTCAAGTCACGTCTACAAAAAAAAATAAGCTATGTCAAATTTATAGTTAACGTATGACCTAAATTTTTTCCAAGTTTCGACTGCCAATGTGTCCACGATTTAAAAATTTGTTCAATTTTAATCACATAATATAATATAATATCATATTATATCATATCTTTTCCTTTTAAAAAATTGGTACATTTTTTGATTTTGACAAGTTTTGAGAAAATATCTCAACATCATACTCTTATCGACTTCGTATTGTATCTTTATTTAACTTCTTGTCTACGATCGAGCTTCAACTTCAACACTATCATATCAACGAGTTTAACAAAGTTACACCACATTGGTACAAGTACTCCGACTGTCTCAATTCCACCATTGATAAAAACATTAATTGTTTCCATACATGCAATCCAAATTCTAGATAAGTAATGTATTGTATCTAATATATGAAGAATCCATAAATCATAAATCATAAATCAAGAAAACTTGTAATATGTAAATAAACAAAAAGTAACATAGTCTGTAGCACATATCAAACAAAACCATTGTAGACCGTGTATCATTATACACAATTTACAACATAAAATATATTGCACCATCGTGACAAATCATACCCACGAAATTGCTACAAATCTATACCTTAAATGAATTTACAAATAGAAACCGTATCATTAGATCATTCATATTATGGTACATATAATGATGAAAAACAACACAAGTGTTATATATTATCCAACATTTTTGTATCAAATATTCAAATTGATTGGAGAATGAAAAAAAAACATTTTGATATTACTCAGGGTTAAAAGCTATTTCATGAATGTAGATGCTCCAAATAGATTGTTTCAAATAATGTATCACAGTCATCCAATTATCTATGGAAAAATATCAAACGAACAATAAACATTTTATGAAGAATCCAACATTCAAAGGCTATTCAATCAACTCAATATTCAAACATATACTAAAATTAAAGATTATATATATTATACCTTGATATTCAGGGAATGTGTTCTTGTTAAAAGTCATTAATTTGCAATCTTCAATAAAGACTTTGAAGGCCACAACACCACTTTGGAACAAGAAGACTGCACTTGAAAAATACAAGTCTACATGGGAGATTGAAAGGTTGCATTTCGAACTATGAAGTATTAACTATTGTTTTTAATAATTCAACAATTTGTAATCTTCCCATAATTTTTAGAATTTTCATTTGTTCACTATAAATAGAGTAGAGTTGTAATATTGAAAATAATCAAGAAAGTATCAAACAAATCAAGAGTGGTGACTAGACTTTCTAACATCCAAATGACAAACAAAGTTTATGAAGGCTGTAATTATGGAAAAATGCATAAGCTTCCATTTCCTAAAACTTCGTGGCGAGCAAAAGCACCATTGGAGCTTGTTCATTCAGATATTTGTGGGCCAATGCAAACTCCTACTCTTGGAAAGAAGAGATATTTCATTCTATTTGTTGATGACTACACGAGAATGATGTGGATTTTCTTTCTTAATAAAAAATCTGAGGCATTCTCTATTTTTGTACAGTTTAAAGCACTTGTAGAAAGATAAAGTGGTTTTCCAACAATGACTATAAGAACTGATTGTTGAGGAGAATTTCTTTACAATCCCTTTGTTGAATATTGCAAGAATAATGGCATTCAAAGGCAGTTGACGGTTAGCAGAACTCTACAGTAAAACGGCGTTGTCGAAAGAAAAGATCGCACCATTGTTGAAATGGCAAGGAGCATGCTAAAAGGCAAAGGAGTTCTAAATCTTTATTGGGCAGAAGCCGTAAACACTGCAGTATATATTCTCAATCGATCTCCTACAAAATCTGTCAAAAACAAAACTCCTTATGAAGCATGAAAAAAAAAACTGATGATAAATCATCTCAAAATTTTTGGCAGCATTGGATATGCACTCATTCCATCTCAAAATTGTGAAAAATTTGATGAGAAAGGCCAAAAACTTCTTTTCATTGGTTATAGTGACGAGTCCAAAGGATATCGATTGCTAAATCTAACAATAAATAAAATCATTGTATCTCGAGATGTGGTATTTGACGAAACTGCAACTTGAGAGTGGAAAGACAAGCAAACAGTCCTTCTCAAATTCATCATAATGAGCAAGATCCAACCCCTACCACAATAAATGGAAAAGAAAGTGACTCAGAAAGTCTCCCAAGAAAGACACGTTCACTAAGAGATATTTATGATTCTTGCGAGCTTGGATTATTCTCTTGTGAATCTCAATCATTTGAAGAAGCCTCAAAAGACAAAAATTGGACGGAAGCTATGAAAGATGAAATGTCCACCATTGAGAAAAATAAAACAATGGGAGCTCGTTGACCTACCAAAATGAAAGAAGACCATTGGTCTGAAATGGGTTTATAAAATCAAATACAATGAAGATTTGTCAATTCAAAAATATAAAGCACGACTAGTCGCCAAAGGGTATTCTCAACAGCCAGGAGTTGACTTTACAAAAACATTTGCTCCAGTTGCAAGAATGGAGACAATCCGTACTATTTTGGCATTTGCAGCTTAATTGGAGTTAAAAGTTTTCTAATTCGATGTAAAATCAACATTCTTAAATGATAAATTTCAAGAAGAAGTGTATGTTGAGCAGCCCAAAGGATTCAAAATCAAAGGCAAAGAAGACAATATCTATCGTCTCCAAAAGATGTTATATGGATTAAAACAAGCACCCCGAGCATGGAATGGCAAAATCAATAGCTATTTCATCCAAAATGGCTTCCATCAGAGCACAAGTGAATCATCCTTTTATGTCAAAAATGTTGACAAAGATTTTCTCGTCGTGTGCCTTTATGTAGATGATCTTATCTATTTTGGCACAAACAAAAGTATGGTGGATGAATTCAAGAAGAAAATGATGAAAGGCTTTGAAATATCATATTTGGGACTCATGCGATATTTCCTTGGGATTCAAATGAAGCAAAATTCAAGAAAAACTTCTCTCTCAAGAAAGGTATATCGATGATCTTCTAAAAAAATTCAACATGAGCCAGTGCAAGCCATCATCTACTCCAATGGAATTAAATGAGAAATTGCAAGTCAATGACAATGCAGAAAAATACCACACTCTACAAAAATTAATTGGTTCCTTGACCTATCTCAACACAAGGTCAGACATCACACATTCAGTAAGCATACTTTCCAAATTCATAAATGAACCAAGCAAAAATCACTTTGCAGCAGCAAAAAAAATCTTGATGTATCTTAAAGTAACAAAGAATCGAGGCATTGAGTTTAAAAAGGAAAACAATTGCACACTTGTTGGTTACACAGACAGTGATTGGACAGGTTCCATCGATGATCGAAAAAGCACATCTGGTACATATTTTGTCTTGGAACAAATGTCATTTCTTGGAGCTCAAAGAAGCAAAAATATGTAGCCTTATCATAAGCTGTAGCAGAATACATAGTAGTTACAGACGCAGCCTGTGATGCAGTTTGGCTTAGAAGAATTTTGAAAGACTTAAAATTCGAGCAACAAGAGCCAACAACAATTCATTGTAACAATATGTCTGCAATTGCAATGACAAAGAATCCAGTTTTTCATGCTCCATCAAAGCATATTGAGCTTCGACATCATTTCATTCGAGATTTGGTAAATCAGGGAGAAATTTTCTTGGAGTTCATCAACACAAATGATCAACCAGTAGATATTTTGACAAAAGCAGTCACAATTGACAAGTTTGAGAAGTTCAATAAACAATTGAAGATTACAAATTAAGATGGAATGTTAAAAGTCATTAATTTGCAATCTTCAATAAAGACTTTGAAGGCCACAACACCACTTAGAAACAAGAAGACTTGCACTTGGAAAATACAAGTCTACATAGGAGATTGAAAGGTTGCATTTGGAACTATGAAGTATTAAATGTTGTTTTTAATAATTCAACAACTTGTAATCTTCCTACAATAACTAGAATTTCCATTTGTCCACTATAAATAGAGTAGAGTTGTAATGTTGAAAATAATCAAGAATATATCAAACAAATCAAGAGTGGTGTGAGGTAAAACAATTGTAAAACGAGTGTGCTGTAGCAACTTAAAATTATCAATAAAATTTCTAAATTTTCTTAAACACTTCACTTCCGCACCCAACAGTTCTTCGACCTAGTTCGCAATTTTGTAATTTAGTGTACGAAAAATTCACGAGTTGAATACAATCACAAATTCTGTAACATCGCTTTTCTTGGCTCAGAGATTTTGCATTCAAATAATTCTGCGAATGTCCTTCAGCATTATTGTGATGAAATCCTTCTTTTCTCGCTTCTAATACCCGATATACTGTATGCTCTGAGCCCAATTGAATCCTTTTTCCACACTGGATCACTAAGGCCCATCTGTATCTCACATGGTAGATGGATCCATTTCATTTATCCCAATTTTATTTATATGAAAATTTACGCATATACATTAGTTTTTAGATAAAATATTGAAATATACTTGACATGTATACAATAATGAAAAATTACCAATTTATGATTGTATTAATTGAAAAATACTGAACATTTAAAAACTATGTTATTTATAGTTACCCTTTTGAAAATCAATACAACCGTTTCAATTGAAAATCTTGTCCCAAAAATTTCTCTCAAATCTTATTTTCGAAATTCAAATTCTCCTAATGTAATTAACAAATTCAACATTTCATACTGCTTCTTCTCTAGCACCATTTTCAGATAAAGATGGCAAAATAAATTCGTCCCCGACCCTCCCCGCCTTGGCCCTCCCTTAATGGGACGGGGAATCGCCACCCCGATTACTAAACGAGACGAGGACGAAAATCTTGGTCCCCGCTCCGAATGTTTTTATTTAATTTTATTTTTATAATTTAAAATTTAAATTGTATGTAAAAAATAAAAAAAAATATTAAAAATTAATTAATTAATTAAACGGGACGATAAATAGATATTTTTCTATACCCGCTCCGCCCCACCTCCCAAAAATTTCCAACGGGGCGGGGATGGTAACAGCCTCCACGATCCCGCCCTGTTGCCATCCCTATTTTCAAAATATTGATAATATTCTTATAAAACAATAGCAAAGAAAACATAAAATCATTGAACGTGTAATACACATAATTACATATTGCAATTTTCTAACTTCTCAAATAATTACCATAATCGAGACTAGACGTTTTTCAATAAATAACATAAACAAAATACAGTTTTCTTAAGAAGACTGGTTTGAAATAACAACTTGGAGCAACACGATGCAACGCATAAAACTTTGTTACAAGTTTGCAGTAAGAATTAATCAATATCTACTTTGAAGTAACAATTTGAAGTATCATATACTTGTATATACACGTACATAATGTTCGGCAACATACTTTGCCAATCAAGATAATTAAATACCACCCGTAACATAATGCATTAACATTCAATAGTATCCAAACTCTATTGTTCTAGAGATTTTTCTCCATGATGGAACGAGTGCACACAATTTTGCTTTTAGGTTTGGATTTGCTATCACTACGACACCACGCATCTTAGCATCTCACAATTTGAAAAAAAAAAAATCGATTTAAAAAAAAAAACTAATGAAAGATTAAACAAAAGACATGATCATAAAAATATAAATTTTTCTTATTTAATAAGTTAAATCGAAAACACACGATGTTACTATATAGAGTTTGAAATTAAAATGGATTTGATTTCAATAGCGAGCATTCAATGCATAGTAGGAAGGATAAATTTTAGAAAATAATTTGATTGTTACTTAACTGTAACAATTAATAAATTATAATGATAATAAATAAATAAATTAATTATTTTTATATGAGAAAAATACAATATAAAAGATTAATAGTAATTTTATTTATATATAAAAAACTATATAGTAAAATTCAAAATTTCAAAAACAAAGTAGGTACAATATATAATTTTCATTTTCTTTATATTAATTGTCTTGTATGATGACTTAAATAAAAGACACAGAAAAATAAAAACATAAAAAGTGTCTCAACTCAACTTTCTCTTATAAAATAGAAAAAAAAAAATTGAAATTCGTTACCAACAAGAACGTTGTTGATTTGTTATATTTATTAAAAATTATAATCTAATTTATATAAAGAATTTGTATTACTTTACTCTTAATAAACAAAATTTATTTTGTGAAATTCTTTTACACTTTGTTGAGCTAAAATTGTGATTCTTTCTTTCTTTCTTTTTTTTTAAAAAAAATGTACAACATGTATTAGATATTTAGAGCATCTCTAATAAACTTGTTGACGTCTCGAACTGCACTCCACCACGTGCCAACAGATCTCCAGTCACTCCTCTGCCACTACTCAGTATGTTACACAGACACACTAGGGACGATCGTTAGGTACCAAGATCTCCTGGAGAAAAGGGGTCCGGCGATCGTTGGTACTCCGACGATCAAGTCAATCACCGGTATATGGGAGATACGAGGCGGGGAACAAAAAGGGGTGTGGGAGAGACAAGCGGCGATTTGAGCGAGTTTGGGGTGGGATTCTTCAAGATAAAAAGTGCGTTATGAAAATTGCGTACTAAAGAAAGCGTGCTCGAGTGCCTACCTTGGAATAAACACGAATCGATATTTATAGGGAAGAATCCTAATTGATTCGGGTAAGCAATCAATTAGAATTCTATTGGGATTCTCTTTCCTTATCGAGATAAGGTAGGTTCCGATCTCGTCGTGATCTTCCGAGATTGCATCCCAATCTCTCTCAAATCTAAGATTGTGTTGCTTTGATTTTATTAGATTGGGATATAGTTTCCTTTTGACAATCAAATACAATCTTTCCGAGATATCCTTTTTAGTCATGTGCGGACCATAATAAATCTGAAGCGGGCGAGGCTCTCTGGATTGGCCATGAGTGTCGAAGCCCTTTATGGGCCTCGCAATACTCGATTCGGGAATGCTAAGATGTTCGATGGGCCTTGAGGCCTTCGTCGGGCCAATGGAACTTTTATGAATCTGGAAGGCCTTTCTTTGGCCTATAAGGCTTTAGCGAGGCCTAGATGAGACTTTTACTAGAACTTTGCTGACGTGGAGGTTTTACCAAAATCGGGTGGTAACAGTAGTCCCCCAAGTCCAAGCCTATTATTTATATCAGGCGTAGGGCTTTAAGAGGAAGCATTACATGAGGACGAAGGCCTTTAGAAAGCGAACCTCCAATGGAATCCGTGAAATCACATCTCCAGTCATATTTCTTCATAGGAGGCATTTTGAACCCTGCGGAGAGTTCTCTAGCCTTCAACTATTTGGAGAATGGGAGATCATCGTCGTCTTCAAGGTCACACAACCGTTCTGGTCTTTCATCCGCAGTCCTAGAGTCCCTTCTCTTCTCTCAGTGGTCATCGCTGGGCTCGCTACGCCGGCTACTCAATGATTGAGGTCGAGCCACAGACGACCCAGACTCCAACCTGTCGAATACGCTGGCGGAGGCGACCAGCTTCCCCACTCCCAAGGCACGAGGTTTCTCTTGGTCCTGGGATTTTTCCCATTGAGGATTGGCGAATCATCTTGAGACCGACGGCTTTCGATAGAGCCGGACCTCGAAGGGCTTCGCCGGGCACGGCTACGCTCGGGTCCATGTTGAAGAGATTGATTCTCCAATAGTTCAAGCGCCACCTTCATCCGGTCGTTGTCCAACTTCGGGCGTCTCTATCGTTGTCTTCTTCTCTTGCAGTGGGTTGCATTCTGAAAGTCTTGACCGCTTTTCTGCCGTAAGTCAGTATGATGGGACTTTACTTCTTCTTCCACGGAGTTTTCTATTTCCATGCTCTTTCGGGTAGACAAACACGTTTTTACCACAAGTTCTTGGTCGTGTAAGGTTTTTCATTTCTCATAGACGGCGCCAATCTGGCTGACGTCTCGAACTGCGCACCATCCACGTGCCAACAGATCTCCAGTCACTCCTCTGCCAGCTTGTATGTTACCTGCACACTAGGACGACCGTTAGGCACCAAGATCTCCGGAGAAAAAGGGTCCGGCGATCGTTGGCACTCCGACGATCAAGTCAACTGCCGGTATATGGGAGATACACGGGGGCGGGAAACAAAAGGGGTGTGGGAGAGACAAGCGAGAGATTTGAGCGAGTTTAGGGTGGGATTCTTGACATAAAAAGTGCGTCATAAAATTGCGTGCTAAAGAATGCGTGCTCGTAAGTGCCTACCTTGGAATAAACCTGAATCTGATATTTATAGGGAAGAATCCTAATTGGTTCAAGGAAGCAATCAATTAGAATTCTATTGGGATTCTCTTTCCTTATCAGATAAGGTAGGTTCCGATCTCGCCGTGATCTCCCGAGATTGCATCCCAATCTCTCTCAATCTCTAAGATTGTGTTGCTGATTTTATTAGATTGGGATATAGTTTCCTTTTGACAATCAAATACAATCTTTCCTGAGATATCCTTTTAGTTGTGCGGACTATAATAAATCTGAGGCGGGCGGGCGAGGCTCTCTGGAATGGCCATGAGTGTCGAAGCCCTTTATGGGCCTCGCAATACTCTGATTCAGGAATGCTAAGATGTTCGATGGGCCTTCGAGGCCTTTGTCGGGCCAATGGAACCTTTATGAATCTGGAAGGCCTTCGCTGGGCCTATAAGGCTTTAGCGAGGCCTAGATGAGACTTTTACTAGAACTTTGCGACGTGGAGGTTTTACCAAAATCGGGTGGTAACAAAACTCTTTAAACATAAGTATTTAGAGCATCTCTAATAGACTCTTTAAACATAAGATGTTTTCTATTTTAAAGAGTAGATCTTTAAAATTATGTTTTAAAAGACTCTAAATTAATTTTTTAAAATAGAGAATGGTTTTAGCTATTCAAATTTGGAGGGGCAAAACTCACTCTCTATAATTAAATGCAATCCAAGAATTTCAATTTTCAATACTAACATGTTGACAAAATTAAATAGTATATACAAAATAAAATAGAGAAAAATTGAAGAAAATCATATAATAATTAGTAGGGAAACATGTCAAAATAAAATAAAAGAAAAAATAATAAATACTTATTAGGAGAAGTAAAACGAAGTGTTAAAAATAAAGTTACTGATGAAATACTTCGAAAATTTACTTTCTAAATTTATATATGCTCTCTAAAATATAAACAATGCTCTTCATAAATAGAATCTCTTGAAGATACTTTTAGCTTTCAAAGCATTTATTAGATGTCTACATTTAAAAAATAAAGAAATTCCATAAAATTCATGACATATCTTTGTCCATTGAAGTTTATTCTATTTCTTACTCCTCTTGTTAGAGGTGTCTGTAATAAAAGTATCTCCAATACAACTCTGTGTTGCACTAAAAAGTGACGTTTACATAGCAAGAAAAAAAGTGGAGGTTTGGATGGTGTGCTAGACATTTTTTATTTATTTTTCTACAATAAATATCTATCGAAATGTGTGTTAAGTCTCTTTTATTTAATTTTTTATAATTTATCTACATTATCTGTCTTGTATAATTGGACCATAATTTTTTCAATCTACAATCTCATTGAAAATATTTTTCTCTCCATCTCTATTTTCCTTGCCACGTGTTCAAACAATCCACATTGTTGTATTGAAGATACTCTAATACATTGCATAGCAAAGAGGGCGAAAGTATGACTTAATTGTTGTGTATTTTAAAAAAAAAAAAAAAATTCCTTTTAAAGAGGAATATATTTAAATAAGCTTAAAAAGTATTATAAGTGCATATAACTTTTGTAAGACAGGATATGTGGTGAAATTGAGCAGTCTGATTTGTATGAATTTGTTCTTAAAATTAATTAAGATCAATATATTAGTACACATAACATGGTTGATGAATATAGTAAAAAAACTGCCACACTTGACAATTAAAGGGAAGTGTATTTAAATTAGGATTTTTAAGAACTTTAAAGAATTTAAAAATTTAAAGGTATGTATTGTAGATTTTTTAAGACTTTTTAAAAGTATTGGTGTATTTAATAGAGACTTTAAAAAAATCTTTAAAAATTACGTGGTATTCAATTAAATTTTTTTAGAAGTCTCTATAAATCGTATGGTATTCAAATTAAGGACATACCCAAAAAAAAAAAAAAAAAAAAACCATCTTGGAGTATGACATTTTTTACTTTTCCAAAGAATTTAAGATGGAATGACAAAATTGCCCTTTATACTTTCAAATGACATTTTATTGATTGAGGGCAATATTGTCATTTGATCTCAAATTCTTTTGAAAAGTCAAAAAATTCATGCTCTAAAATGGGATTTTTTGGCTGAAAATTTCTACTGAACATGTTCTAAGAATGACTTATAAAAAATTTTCTACTTACTAAACTTTTGGAGGCTTTTTGGTAAAAAATATAAATAGCAAATCTAAAAAAAAATCAAACAAAAGAGAGATTGATGCTATTGTTTTGTTGTTGTTTGCTTGTGCCAGTTTCGTGTTGATTACTTATTGAATATTCGCTATTCGAAGGTTATGAAGTTTTTAACTTGCGCATGTATTTAATTCTATTTGTTGGTGTAAATCAAGCATGATGAGCAATAATAGTGAATAATCAAAAAATTAAAAAATTAAAAAAAAAAATCAATAGTCATACTAGTCATTGTTTAATTCCATAATTTATAAACATAATCATAATTTCACGAGAAAAATGCGCGATACCGAAAGAAACTCTTAGTCCTCAAACATTCTTGAAAATATGATTATTATCTCACTTTGCCATGTCAAATAGTTATGTGCAAAGATTTGTCAAATGGTATCAACACTTTACTCTATGTTACACAAATTTTGTTGAAACAATATTTTAACACGAATGCAAGGTGACGAAAGAAAATAGAAGATCTTTCCTTTTGGCATCTTGAAGTTTCCCTTTCAGCATCCTCTTCTTCCTTCAATTGGTCACTATCTAAAAGACACTTAGATAATATTATTGTAGATATAATCTATTGAAGATCAATTTGTGAAATTGAGTATTATTCATTTGACATCAATGACATGTTGATAGAGGTGGCAAAATTGGCCCGACTTGCGGATCGACCCATATAATCCAGATTTTGGGTTGGTCTGGCCCAATTTTTTTTTTTTTTTTTTAACACTAATTACTCATTTTATGAATAACTATAATACATAATCCAAATAATATCAATAAAAAATGGCATAAGCCAAAGTCTCCAATTTAAATTGTCTCTTTTGAAACATTAGTCCAAGAATCCCAAAACTCCAACATAAAATTGTTTATATTTAATTAAGATTTAGTTTAATTCAAGTTTCAATCCAAATTATGTTTAGTGTGACAAGTAAATTATTTATTTTAAATTTACTTATAAATAAACTTTTTAATTTAAGTCAAACATGCTTATATCTCAAAACAATAAGACTAGCATGTTTTTACTATTTATATTTTTAAAAAAAGATGTCAAGAAATAGTTTATAATTAACCAAAAAAATATTATTATTTTGAAAGAAAATAGATGTTTATCTATTGACTAATATATTAGAGTCCCAATTTTATAAATTAATCTCTTTAAAAATCTCAAAATATATATTGTCCAAGTTTATTTAAGATTGTATTTGACGCAATGTTTTATATTGTATAAAAAAATTATTTAAAAAAAAAATAAAAAAAATAAAATTAAGGCCGGCTTGGCTCGATGGATCGTGACCGACCAACAAATTTACGTCCAGTACAAAAGCTGGGTTGGCCGGGCTGTCTTGGCCTTGTCCGGTTTCAAGTGTGGCCACACTTCTGGGCTGATCTAGCCCATTTGCTAGACACCATATTACTTTTACACTCATTCAACACTTGTTGGACAAGTGTCTCGGTGGGCATTATAAGAATGCCACTGCGTGAATGCCCACCGTGGGCATTAGAACCAGAGTCTACTTAGATACTAATCCATAAAATACTTTGGAGATACTTTCATACAATAATTTCTAAGAGAAAATATTAAAGTGGATCTTGCAATGACCCATTATGTTATATCATTACACACAAAATGATACAAAATAAATTGACAATTACTTTTGAGGAATTTTTTTTTTTTTTTGAAAATCCACATTTCACCAACGTAACTATCAAAAAATCGACAATTCAATCGATAAATTGTCGAATTTTCTTTTTTGAAAATCAAAGATCAGTCCAAAAATCGACAGTTGATTTTTTTTTTTTTCAAAAACATCAATTGAAAATAAAAGAAGGTAAATCGCATTCGACTATTTGAAAATGAGAAAATAAATATCTTCAACAATGTCAAGCATCAAACCAAATAATTCATAACAAATCGAAGAAATCTAATATCCTATTGAGTGAGCATATGAAATAAACAATATATGCACCTAATATATTTAAAGTAAAACCAAAAATTATATTTGGTCCAAAATTCGACGGAATAGTGGTGAAAAAAGTCAGTTGAGTGCTTGAGTGGGGAGACAATTCAATGGTGGTGTCGTGGTGGCAGATAAAGTGGGTGGCGGATGATAGATTTTGTAATGTGTTTGATTTCTCTGAAAGTAATGGTAGAATTTGACAAAGACGAATATAAAATATGTGGATAGTGTGGGTGAGTGGTGTGAAATGGTAAAGTAGAAGAGAGAATGTGATAAAAATTGAAAATATAGTACTTGTTTGGTTTAATTTAAACACTAGTTTTTCGACACAAAATAGCATGATATCTTTGACTATTTTGTGTCGACAAATTAGTGTTTAAACTAACCAAACAATCACTTAATTGTTTGTTAAAGCCGTCCATTTTTATCAAATTGGCTATTTGGCCAAAACTTTTCAAACTTTGGTATTTTTCAAAATGGACAGCAAATTTGATATTTTATCCAATTTTCTTCTTAGACAATGTCTACTGCGGACGTTAAAAAGATAAAATGTTTAGAGTCAAAAAGTCAAACTGATGATCAAAATAATTTTAAAGATTTTCTTTTTTTTTTTTTTTTGGAATTTTATAACTGGATTAAATTCGGACAGGTTCACAATTTTTTAAGTAGAACAAACGAGATTGGCCAAGAACACTGATTAATATTTAACATTTTAGAAGGATGTATTTATATTAAAATTTTAATTTTATTCTACACTTGAAGATGCATGACCTTGACTGCACTAAACCAAAAGAAGTAGGAGTCTCGTT
Source organism: Forsythia suspensa (assembly GCA_023638005.1). NCBI lineage: Eukaryota > Viridiplantae > Streptophyta > Magnoliopsida > Lamiales > Oleaceae > Forsythia > Forsythia suspensa. Next base: position 25,989,872 of record CM042674.1, on the reverse strand, counting down.
CTAATGTTTTCGGTGGGTATTGTTATAATGTCCATCGAGACAAATGTCATGCATTTATTGCATGAGTGTAAAGTGAGACATTATATCAATGCCCACCGAAGACATTAGATCAATATCCAAAGAAGTAGATGGGTGTTTTAATTGCATGAATAAATTCTGTCAAAGATCTCCCAATCAGATCTTCTTCAAAACCCCTCCAATTTTGCTTGCATCATCATCATTGCTCTTCCCCTTCTCTCTCTCTCTCTGTCTCTATATATATCTCTCTCCAATGACTGAAAGTACACTGCTGGTGCAACAGTGCCCCAACCCCACCCTCACTCCACCCCACCCACCCTTTTCTTTTTCTACTTGCCATAATCCTTTAGTTGTTAGATTCAGGTAACAAAAGTATGTTGTTTTCTTACTTTCTTTACTCTCCTTTCTCATCAAATTATCTTTGCTTTTCTCAGTATAGTTAAAAAGTAAAGTCTCTTTTTTTCTCTGAAAAATGGTGCTGAGGACCTGCCATGTACAGGAGTTTGAACAGAGAGAATCCAGATTATTTGGTTGTGATGATCATTGCAGAGAACCAGATAATGAGAGAGAGGGAGGGAGGGTAAGAGGGATGGGCCCTTTAAAGGCTGCAAGAGAAATGAGTGGAACTGCAGCACCAAAGAGTAATGTGAATAATGCTTTTCTCACTCCTCCTTCTCTCTCTAATAACTCTATCTGTAGCTCTATTTTTCTATCTCTATATCCTTCGTTTTAACTCTTGTGTGGCTCCTCTCTCTCTCTCTCTCTCTCTCTCTCTCTCTATATATATATATCTTTTATTAAAGGGTCCATTTCATTCATCCTCTGTATCTCTAGCTGCCCATTTTTTTGGCTTTTTAATTCCACTCTTGCTTTCTTGCTTTTAATGGGCTGGTGCATAATGCATGTCCATTAAATTTATGACCCTTGAGTTAAAAACCCTCTGGTTAATGTATCATTAAAAGAAGAGTCTTTAAGAAATCATGATTCTTGATGGGTTGTTGAGGCTCTGAATTCTCAGTTTCTTGGATTTTGGGATTCTTGAATGAAATCCCACTTTTCTTTTCTTCTTCATACAAGCAAAACATCTCACTCTTTTGCATTATGATTTTACTGGGTTCTTGTTTTTTGGCAGTTTAAAACTTACTTATTTAATCTATAAGTTAGCTTTTTAAGCTTATCCAAACATGCTCTGAGTGAGAGGTCAGTTAGGCTACTACTGGTTAGTGCATGAGGGCTTATTTCTTGTTAGCTTTTTTACTGTCTTACTCTTCTTTATGACAAAAGGGCAAAAAGTTGCATTCTTTAACGTTCTTCGTTGGGTTTTGATTTGTACACTGTTCAGGAAGAAGGGAAAAACAATTATTTTCTCCTGAAGTTATCACTTACAGGAGGATTAAGCTTTTTGGCATGTCATTGCCAACCATTAATTGTTCTTGAAAGAACTGTCTTCTCAACAAGGCCTCAACGGGCAGCTGCATTTGCCAGAGGTTTATCTGTTCATTGGTAACATTTACCCCCACAATGCATAAAAAGGTTTGTTGTTATCTTTCTTTATGGCATGTTTCGTAGGAAGGAATGGTTAGTACTAGATAGTATTAAGAAAACAACGAGAAACTAAAACTAGTTCATTATACTGTCCATTTCTGCCCATTCGCCGGAGTTTGATATGTTCTTTAGTAATATTTATGATCATTCCTTTGTGGCATGTATGGCAGGGACGATTGGGTAGTATCGGATAGTATTAAGTAAAAAAGAAGAAGTAACTAAAATTTTGTATTAAGTAAAACAGAAGAAGTAATTAAAATTTTGTTTGTTATCCAGTATTGCTTACTAAATATGGTTATGTTTAATGTGCTCGAGACGTCTTATTTGCAGAATTCTATTGTCAATGTTCTATTTTTGCTTCATGCTAATTTCCGTTAGGACAGTGGAATCAATATATTTTTGTTTATATTTCCGTTACTTCTTGAATTTCAAAACTCGTGTAAATCTAGATTAGAAAAAAGTTATTCCATTAACACATTCAACGGAAAATAGGAACAGTTTACTTGGCAAGAACACAATTTCCCTTGTAGAATATGGCTTCATTCACATCCCTTAGGGCTTTGATGGGTTAAACTTGGTTGCACTCCTCGGATTGCCAGATTCTTTGGAAAATGTGCTATGAGGCGGAGGATTCTACCAGGAAATACAAGCTCTGTACCACGCACGCACTATAGCTTGAATTAGGGGCTTTGGTATGAATCAACATTGTTTACTTTACTGACATCTATATGGTTCACCCATCCGAGTAATTTGTAAGTGATAAAAGTAGGAAATTCGCTATGTCGTGTCTTCCTCCATTTTCATTGCTTGCTAATTGGATTCAATTTTGTTATTTAGATTTCTAAGTGTTCTAGTAGATATTCCTTGCATTGTAATTTTCCATTTGCTGTATTAACTTATGTAGTGTTGCTCAGAACTTCCTTAGTTTCTTTTAGATCCAGCAAAACATGCTTCAAACTGATCTGAGTTGAAGATCATAAATTGGGAAACCTCGTCATAGAACAAACATGTCATGATTTAGAAGCCTTTCGTGCATAGTTTCTTGATTTCATGATTCTCTTTGGTTCTTGACAGAAGGTGGCATTTTCAATATGTTAACACATGTAGCCGGATAACATTCTGCCATTTCAAACTGGAACTCATTTCAGACAACTGTAATTTGTCCGGGTTACTCTCATTCAAGTGACAAGCAAAAACAAAATCAGGCCATGTCTGGATTTTCCATGCCTTTAGTGCTGCAAGGAGAAGCTATTAACAGTTATGCTTCTGATGCTGATGAATTTCGGAACATGCAACCTGGGAAGGACTCCATTAGAGATTTTTCGATTGGCACATCATATCCTGTCAATAGTAATCCAATTCTCGATCAATTTGAAGGGATTCCCCTTCCCAGTTCATCCATTACTACCCTTCCGGCTGCAAGATACAGTACTATTGAGAATCCTGACAACTTTTCAACTTCTGGTCCTTTTGATTACCCTTTGGAATGCCCAAAAAACATCATCCCAAGTGACTACTCTAATATGATTAATTCTTCGTGTGGATCCATGAGTTATGTATGCAGTGATTTACCTTTTGATACGAGCAGTAGATGGGACTTCAGCAAATCCATAACTTCTCCGGAACTAGTTGGGATGGGCATACCCCGTCAAACAGGAAATTCCACTTCGAATGCGTGGATATTACCAGAACGTGGCAGCTTGACCACTAATAGCCCAGGATCGTCCCTATTTAGTAATGAGCTGTCCCTTAGTCTTGCTACGTCTCGACCTTCTGTTGTACATGGGACTTCAGTTCAAGAACCATGTTTGGAGATGAGCTCATCTGGTTTAACTAGCTACTCCTTGCATCAAAGGCACATCGGATCAGAACAAACATCTTGCAACAGTAATAATGTTTCATTGAGCTTTAATTCTTCTAAGCCAGTCGAAATTTCACATTTGTTATTGGGATCAAGATATTTCCATGTGATGCAAGAAATTCTTGCTGAAATTGCTCGCCTTGCACTTGAAAATTTTGATCAGACGAGCTATTCCACTACTGGGATTGAGGATAGGTCAAATATTTCTTTTTCTTTAGCTGGAAGAGGCTATTCAGCATTGAATCCTTCTGATTATCCCGATGTGGACCCTCAAATCGTGGATCGAGGAAATCTCTTTTTGCAAGACCGGGAAGTTGAAACAAAGAAAAAGCATCTGCTGGCTTTGTTGCAAGTGGTATGTTAGTGTGCTAAAAAAATTTACACTTTATTTAGAGAGAGATTGGTTTAACTTTATTTATATAGAACAGTGAAGCTGTATCTGACTCATAATAATCTGGCGAAGCAGCTATGAGCATGTTTTGCTAAGCTTAAAAAAAGTAAAAATAAGTTATTTTGAAAGTAAAGTTAATGTCAAAACAAGTAATTTGATCATCTCCAGCTTTAACCAATCAAGTAAATTACTTATTTTAGAACTTACTTGTTTACATATAAGTAAACATTTTAAGCTTAGTCAAACATGCTCAACCAGGATGTATTAGCATCCGGCTTAGGATCCATTGCTGACATGACGACGACTGTCGTCCAGATTTCATTATTTTTTTTTTTCTACTACTACTTTGAGCTTAATCATTTGAATTCAGGTTGATGACCGCTTCAACCAATGCTTAGACGAGATCCATACGGTTGTATCTGCATTTCATGCTGTAACCGAGTTGGATCCTAATATACACGCTCGTTTTGCTCTTCCGACAATCTCTTTCATGTATAAAAACCTTCGAGAGAGAATTAGCTGCCACATTCTTGCAATGGGAGCAAATTTTAGTGAGGGGCGGGAAAAAGAAGAGAAGTCATTTGAGGCATCCTTCATCGAAAAACAGTGGGCTCTTCAGCAGCTAAGAAAGAGAGATCATCCCTTATGGAGGCCCCAACGAGGATTGCCCGAAAGATCTGTCTCAGTCTTGAGGGCATGGATGTTTCAGAATTTTCTTCACCCGTGAGCTCTTATACTGCTTTATTTTAAATGTTTGTGCATAGAAACTTCAAAATAATACCATGTTTCATTGAATGCATGCTTAGTATGCAATACTGCACCATACTAGGTGCTACAATGAACATAATTTTAGTTTCTTTTCCTTTCTGAATATTGTTTAGTGCTATCTAATTCATCTAGTCAAGCACATAAGTTAATTAATGGCATATCACTCGTACTTTTCCTCCCGTGTTCTGTCTTTGATTCATTTACTACTCGTGTCCTTACTTTTCCTGTTCTTGCAAAACATATATGAATCAAGGATGTTTTCTTAATATCCCCAAACTCGCTTTTCGATGGTATAATCTCGTTTCTTTCCTCCCATCCATCCTTTTGGTTGGGAACTAGTTTATAACATAATCCTTTAGTCTAAAATCCAGATTCATAGATATTGAGTTTGATCCCTAGGACACGCACACCTATACAACTTGGTTAATAGGAAAACTAATTTTCAGAATGTCATTTATTAGCAACCTGAAATTTGTTTCAACTAGAAATCTCGTGGATTTCAGGTACCCCAAGGACGCTGAGAAGCATTTGCTGGCAATAAAAAGTGGATTGACAAGAAGCCAGGTAAGCAGAGCTCCAATAAAACAAGATTATACATTTTTGTGTTTAATTAAAAGCAAGTCTCTTCACTCTATCGATGGTTAATGCACGATGACACTTTGGATTACCATAAAATATCAATTACACCGGAGCATACTTGACATTGTGTTTTTGTCAAATTTCTTGTTTTTTACCGGATCTTTTGCGAAGGTTACATTTATTACTCTCATAAGGCGTGAAAAAAGTTTTACGTTGGCTGCATCCTCCTCTTTTATACGGGTTTAGGACGTACCAGGAAAAAAACATAGGCAGATTTAATACGAAGATTGATGCATTAAGAATGTCTTTTCTTATTCTTGCTGTTGTAATTCTAGAACATCTATTTGCTTGAGTGATTTTTCTGACTCTTTGTCTCAGACGAGTAGTATGTTTCCACAGACGCTACCCTATTTTTGTCAATATCTCATTTTACGAGTGCTGGTTGTCATCAGGTGTCCAATTGGTTTATAAATGCTCGTGTTCGTCTCTGGAAGCCGATGATAGAGGAAATGTACGCAGAGATGAACAGACGGAAAGGTCGCCGGAACAATGAAGGAACTGACAGCAACTGTAGAAATCATATGTTATTTGAGAATACAAGGTTTACAATGAATTAACATGGTAAAGAAAAAGATCATTCTGTAATACATGGTAGTAGTTTTAACTTGCAGAATCTAGTTAAGTTGCAACTGTAAATCTATTCACAGTGTAACTGAATTTCAGCTATATAATTATTAATATGTTGTAATCTTTAGAGCATATTTGGCCAAGCCTAATCTCCAAATATGGTTGGATCATACTTTTTTCTTATTTTTAAGTAAAAAAGTTACTTTTTCTCAAAATTAACTCTTTAGTTTTCTGTTGAAGTAACTAATGTCTAACTTCACCAATGAAAATAGTTGTTTATTCTAAAATTTATTTTTACGCTTATTAGTAAAGATGTTTGGATGACTTGTTTTAAGTGAAAAAAGAAAAAAGAAAAAGATTGCTGTATTTTTTTGGATAGTAACTCTTACCTTAATGGCAACATAAGTTAGTAGCTTATTTTTAAATTTTATTAAAAAATTAAGGGGTTGTTCTTTTTTGTGTTTTCAACCCATCTTTCGTTTTCTATTTTTAAAAATAGTGAAAATGTGTTTACTTAACCATTTTTTAAAAAGCATTTTCCAAGACACCTAAAAAAATTTCAAAGGAAATGGAAAACGATGTTTTAGCCGTTTCTACATTTTCTTTACAAAATATGGGCATTTTTCATAATAGCAAAACTCGCTTTTTGGTGAAGGGAGGTCTGGGTTTCGAGTTCAGAATGCGGCCATTTTTTTTTTTTTAACATTTTACGCTAGTCCAAAAACTGATGATTTAATCATTTTCTGCTTTTTGACAAAACGCGGCTCCTTTCCAAAGGGGTCAGCACGTGCGAGAAATTTGTGGATGGTCAGGGGTTCAAGTTACATCAACGCTTTTTCCGTTTTTAATTGTTTTTAATTCCAACAATAATTGTTTTTAATTCCAAATAATTAATTATTTTTAAATATTTTTAATTCCAACAATAATTATTTTGAATTGTTAATAATTGTTTTTAATTCCAAGTAAGTCCAAATTTCTAAAAGATTTCAAGTAAACTCGTTTTCGAGTTTTTTGTTTTCAGAAACAATGTTCAAAAATTCTAAAAACAACGTATTTTCAAAAACTCAAAACAAACACTCAAAATACAAAACAAAAAATGAATTCAAAACTCAAAACAAAAACTTAAACACAAAGAGAACATTACCTAAGTTTTTTACTTAAAAAGTAATCTTGGAGTTCAAAGTAAAAAGAAAAAGAAAAATTGAGCGCTGTATGGCCATATTTGCAGGCTAATCCTGGACCTAAATTTGGATCCAAATATGAATTCAATTAGAGGTGTAAAAATGGTAGTCTTGTCTAACTCATCTTGTTTTGACCGAACATGAACATGGACCGTTGTATGTATTGGACCCGATCAAGGTTTTGATGCTTGCGGTCTACGTGGACCAAAAGTTTCGGCCCTTTGGGGGGTTTTTATTTTTATTTTTTCCGAATTTGATTATTAACATTTGAGTGAAGATTGTTTTTTCTTGTTTGATAGTCTACTTTACATCTCTACCATCATATCATATGATTCATATGTGCTTATGTTGTGTTATGTGTATCTAAAATGGACACGTTAATTCGCTTGAGTAATGCAAAAAATTTGGGGGAAACAATGTTGTCTGATTGTGACTTCCAATTAGTGATCATAATTGAGATATTGTTGCATATTTCTTTCTTAAAAGTTAAAACCAGACATGTCATATCAATTTAATGAATAATCACTTCTAAGAAATTTAAACAAAAATTGCAAAAATCAGTACTTTTGTGGTTTTTTGACAAGGTGGATCCAAATTAGAGTGCGACGCTAACATTGGGAGACGAAAGTTAGGAGAGCGAATGAGACATGTTCTTATGCGTTACTCACTCGTTCGCCACTGAAAACACCACTTCGATGTGTATTGTCGCGCGAAATAGCAATAGAACTTTTTCACGGGCATATTAAATAAATGGCAATTGCCCGGCGGAAAGGCTACATCTAGTATCGGATTGATGATTTTGACGATACGCTCTTTGGAAATTCGGAAGCGTTGAAAACAAAGAAATTGTTGAAGTTCTTATAATATGAAATAAATTAAAATTTTGTATGTTGTCATTATTCAACCATGTTATTTAAAAGTTTGAATTGTTAGAGAATATAATTTTTTTTTCGTTTATAAATTTTCAAAACATGTCTTCTCACGTGTATATCAACTTTATTCTTTTTTATACGGGACAATTTTTATAAATGAATGATGATAAAATTCAAATTTTGTCTATTTTAATACTATATCAAATTACGTCACCTCATCTCTCTTTCTTACTTGTTCGCTCTTATTAGTAATAGTCCAATTTTTTCTACATCTAAGATATAATAGAGTTTCGCATTTTTCATTACCTCTCTTATAAGTTATAAAGAGTGAGGGATGGAAAACCAAATTTCTTTTTTCTCCCCCTAGCCCTTCTACCTTCCATTTCAAAACATATTGACTAGAAACTTTTCTATAAAGACTTGGGAGAGTATATTCAATTAAGACTTGATAAAATTTTTATAGAGTTTAAAAGTCCAGGTTTCAATTCAAACTTTTTAAACTGCATAAAAGTTTTGGGGTATTCAATATAGATTTTTAAAGACTTTTAAAAAGTCTTATAAAGTCATGCGATATTCAATTCAGACTTTTTAAAATCATACGAAATTCAGAGGTATTCAAAATGTCAATGACTTTTAATGACTTTATAGAGAATTTTATATTTACTAACTTTAAAATACACAAATAAAATATATTACAATCTCTCTCATTCACCCTACGATTTTAAAAGACTTTAGAAAAAAAAAACATATTTCATTCCTTTATTTTTTTTTATAACTGTAAAATCAAGATTAATAATCTTCTCTTTCTTCAATGTGATTTTTTTTTCATTTTCAATATATTCTCCTAACTTCTTTTTTTCCCCTAATTCTTCCTTTAATATTTTATCTCTATTCAATTTAATTTTTATTTCAATATTCTCTTAACTATTTTCCCATTTTCTTCTCTTTTTTTTCTTCTATGAACATTTAAAGATAATGTGATTTATTTTTCTTCCATATTCCCATAACCATTTTTTCTTTTTTTCTTTTTTCTATTTATCATTTTTCCATTTTTCATTAAAAATAAGATAATTTTATAATTAAATTCTTATATAATTGTTGATTGTAGTTTATTAATGAATTTCATCAAGTTAAATACTATTTTTTATTACTATATTTTTTATTTTTATTCTTGTTTTTTCTATTTATCTTGATGAACATGGTTGTATTTTTTTTCTTTGTCTAAATTAGTACTTTGATTATTTATTTATGCAATTGTGGTGACTAAAATGACGTGTTAACTATAGATTATTACATATAATAAGGGAGATAATGAATTGGATAATTTTTTTGTTGAAAAATATTTTAAAATGAGTCGCAAGTCATAATTTTTTGAATTTATCCACAAGTCATTTGAAAGTTTATAGTTTTATCCAAAAAAAAAAAAAAATAGAGTGAGTTATATCATTAAATTTTGACGTAGTTTACTTGTTGCAATTAAATAGAACATTGATTTTTATGAATTTATTAATATTAATATAATTATAAATTATTGTTAAAATTTTCTCTTGCGAATTTTTTTTTAACTGTGGGATATTAATTTTTATATTCAAAATTTTCAACTGAAAAAATAAATTTTATAAAAGTCCATAAAAATATGTGAAAGTCTAGGATAATTTTCAAAATGAAATCTATAAAAATCCATAAAAGTTTGTAGGAATCTATTAAAATTTATAAAAGTCAATAAAAAATAATAAAATCTATCAAAGTTAGTCAATTGAAAAATATTAATCAAAGTCTTTAAAAATCTAGATTAAATACCCCCCAATTTATTAAAAGTGAAATATAATTGTCATGTTCTGTGGGGCGTAAACACCCACAAGAACAAACATGGAAGCATAAAAGGAAACATCTATCCCATCAGAAAAGGTTTCAATATTCCTTGCCCTTTTCCTTTGTAATTTATTGTTTCCTTTCTTTCATTTCTTGTCAAGCCATCAAAACACAATGTAGGATTTGGCCTTCAGAAAGCTAATCGAGGAACTCGTTATCAATCAGCTAATTCAGGGACGAATATAGGGAGACTTTCTTTTGCTAAAATCCCATTTGACAAAAAAAAAAAAAAAAAAAAAAAAAAAATAATAATTAATGTAGGAATTTTATTTTTTATATATATTAACTCAGTTTAAATATTTTTTTAGTTTCCGTTGGATGTGCTCTTAAACTAATCTATAACCTCTCTTGCCAATGGAACTTGGCTGTGAAACAATGTGTGTGTACACGCATACGCAACAACAAACTTTTTTCAATAAATTTAGAGTTTGCATAGTAAATCTTTCTTCGTTATTCTATTTTTGTTGTAAGATATTTGAGAAATCTAAAACAACTAGATCTTTAACATAACTCTTGTCCACTTTCCACTACATACTCGGAGAATGTGTGCATGTATATTTGGTCTTTCTATTTCTCTTTACGAGTCTAGGTGTAATAAACAAGTATTTTTCTATTTTTAATATTATTTTTATTATTCTTATCTCTTAATAATTATTTTAATAAATTTATTATTAAATTAGTTTATGTAACCTTTTAAAAAAATGTGCATGTCTTTTGACACCAAGCAGTCAAAAATATAATTAACTGTTTTTTCCCACGCTATTCTCACATGTAAAGGGAAGCTTTTTCCTTGTGCCCTCCATTTAGACCCCGCCTTTAATAACACTGATACATTTACATATAGATGGAGTCATGGAGAGAAAGAAGACAAGATACTCCACTGAACTTATGTATATAGAGAGAGATAAGACAAGACTCAAACTTGCCATTGTTTAATCCTAAGAAGTTTCAATCAAATCAATATCAAAATGACAAGAGAAGAAGCAGTATCAAATCCAAAATATTAGGGTTTGTCATCGGCACTCCTAACTAATCCCTTACCTTATCAGAAAACTGGAATCAATTTGGAAAAGAACAAAAGAGAACATCTTTTTTAGTGGAAAGAAAAAAAGTTAAAATTCAACACAACAGTTATGAAAAACTTCTCCCACCTTTTATTATTCTTGACTGCTTTATTGTCATAAACAATGATTATTCAAAGTAATGTACAGATCACTCACTAGTAACTAATTCTCAACTAATACTTGTCATTACAAATGAGAAAAATTAAATCCCTTTTTCCTGTGTGTCTTCTATCCTTTCTTTTGTTATCTACAATCGTCCCGACGACGTTCTTCCAATAACACATGTATCCTCTGGCTACATAAGATTACAAAAACTTGCTTACCATCTTCACTTAGACTTCTGCAGGAATTCTAGTTTTGATTGGTTTTAGCTTCAAACCCATGCTTTCCGGAGAGAAAAGCTCGGGCGAGATGCTAGTCGGACTCAAGGGGCTTCTGGGGCTGACATTGTACTGAGATGGCCTGTAGAAACCGTAACCCATCAGGAAATATTCCAATGGTATTAGCATGGCGTCCGGTTGTTCTTCTGTTACCATCGATCCACATGATTGAACCTGAATAATCGGAGACAGAATGTTTAAGTAATGCTCGTTTTCTGCCAAAATGAACAACTGAACAAGAGAGCAACGGAATAGTTTAGCGTACCTCGACTAAGGCACTGAATCTTCTATCTATCTTCGAAGTCATATGGAGAGCCTCAAAGTGGAAAGGAGAGTTTTCTCCAACAAATATCAAGGATCGACACTGCAGTCTCCTCAAGCCCTCACTAATATCCGGTCTCCTGTGAAACACAGTTAACAACCATTAAATCTTTGTAGCTTGTTTTGTATGCAGGATTTGACAGAAGCAGCAGACAAGATTAAGAAAGAAAAAGAAGATAAAATCTAGTATGTTGCATTGCATAATATGGTCTAATACTGTGCACCAAACATGCCCTCGGAGTATAGGTGATAGTTAGATGTATGCAGCTTACGATCAAAGATGTGTCGTATTCGGAAAAAATTATCCTAGTCTATGTTTAACAGAATCTTTTTACATTTGTTAGCACGCGCAAATTAGACTTTCAAAAGATCAATATGTTCATCATAAATAACTTTAAATTGTTAGCGAGGCAAAAGTTTCATCATAAAAATGCCTGCAAAGTCTTGCCATTTATAATAAAAACATTCGGGAGAAAGAATATACCCATTAATCGCTTCAAGAAACCGCAGCACATTTGGGCTTTGTCTCTCTCCCAACAACTGCACTCAAAACAATTTCAGTGAAATTCAGATACCAACCCAAATCCCAACTCTAGCCATCCATCTAGCATACAAAAAATAAGAAAATAACAAATGAAGGCACCAACTCTTCTGCATGCTTGAACAACATCCGATTCTGGTACATCTGCGCTGCCACGTACTTCCTGTCGTATCATTGGAAACGTCATCAAAACCTTGACTATATACAACGATTTAATGGAAAAACGAAATGTAGGCCAAAAGAACACCTTGCTAAAGTATCGCATCAGCAAAAGCTCCTTCAACAAACCACATGTGCCACAAATATATAGTAAATTTGACATCACCTGCAATGGGTTCACCACGAAAAAAAAAAATATTTCAACTCCTCCTCTCCCAAAGACGTACAAACAATTAATTACCAAACCTACACGCGCACACAAAGAGAGGGTGGGAGAATAAGTTGAGAAAATTAACCTTATTACATAACCATTCTGTCCAAGATGGTGCCTTGCATAGAGGGGAAACAAGAATCAAACCCATAACACGGCGTGGATATTTTATCTGTGTTAAAGTGGTTTATAACTTCAGCAAAAACTTATGAATGAAATCAACATACAATCATTCAGCTGGTGGAACATAGGGAAACTTACAGCAAACATGGTAAGAATATAAGCTCCAGCTGTTACCCCCATGCACATCACGGCACCAAGTCTAAAGGAAAACAGAAAAAATATTAGCATGCTTTGGCTACAGGGAAAAAATTGTCAAAAAGTTCAATGAATGTCAAAGAATATTAAGGCAAAAAACTATCTGAAGAAATAAATGGTTAATCAATGAGGAATTTAGGAAGTAATAATACTGAAGTTACCCAAAATAGTGAAGAATCTCAGCAATCTGATCGGTTAAATCATCAACAGATAAAACAGGTTCATCCGGGCTGATTACAGGAGCTTCTAACTGCAATAGTCTTGACAGAAGTATCAGGTAAGAAACAATGTGATAGAAGCATTCCTTGAAAAATAGCCCATGTCAACAACAACAAAAAAAAATCCGAATAAACAACATCAGTAATCAAGCAATGGGTATACGGACCTCGTGTCCGGGAGGACTGAGATGGTAAATACAGAAGTTGTGGATAAGCAGAGAAAATGCTTCCGGACAAAAAAAAAGTCCTTGGAAACAGTATACATCTGTTCAGTGATGCAGACAAACGAGGAGTTAGATGTCAACACCGTTCTTAAAAAGTGCCAATTTACCTTCAAATCAATGAATTGGAAAAAAAAAAAAAAAAAAAAAACTAAAGACAGCATGGTGGCTAGGGAAGCAAAAAGTACGACATGCATAAGATGTGTAAATACAAAAATTTATATTGAAATGTCGACATAATAATTAAGTAATACTTCGCGATCCTCAGTCTCGAGTTATGGCTTGTCTTTTCGAGCTTGAAAATATTGCAATTTTAACAACAAAAATTTCTCTAAAGAATTCAAACCGAAGATGACAAAATAAAGAAAAGAATCTGCTAAAATAACTTCCATTCCCCCAAATGTTAATATTGAGCTCGGTACAAAAAAAAAAAAGGAAGTTAAATCAAGATTACTGGTAACGCAGCCTAGAGATGGAACATGATTAGTCAAAGTTCAACACTGTACTTTATGACAAATTAAGTTCGGCTACTTACAATTTAAAGCTAGATCAGGATAAGTGATTAGAGCAGGCTTCTCCAGGTCTCCAAAACAGTAACAGAGACATAACCATGGCTAGTCTTCACAATATGCTCCTGTAAACCAATCGACAAAACCATAATTAGCCAAAATGTTGTACAGAATACAACACAACCCAATCTTCCACTAGCTATTTCAGTTCGATACAAATTCTGGGTGCCATATGCTTTAAAAAGGAATAATTTTTCTTGAAAGCTAACGCTAAGTATCTCTAGTTTCCTAAAAGAAATTTCCCATGTGCAGTGGTCCCTTGTGAAGAATTCCAGCTAGTTCATTAGTACACTTTTTTAGAGGATTAAAAGGGCAACTTTTTTTTGACTTCATTGCATTGACTAAGAATCGGAGTACATGTGAATAAGCAGAAAAAGAAGAAGAAAGAATCTACTTAATTTTTCATAACTTCAATTATCTGAATAAGTTGCAAATCAATTATAATCTACAAAATCTTGCAAATTAAACCTTAATTGATCGAAAGCATTTACAAACTTCCATCACACAGCTGCATAATGCAGCCTACACTCGCACCCAGGAATGGGCAAGAGCCAGTTACATATTGCTAACATATATCATCATATTTATACATTCATATGAAGACTCACATTAATGAGAGTAAAAAATAAAGGGGAAAATGTCATTTATGCATAATCCAACTGTGATCGCAGAATCTACACACAAATGCAAATGCAATCAAAATATTGGTAAAATGAACTATTTTTCGTCGAACCCGAAAAAGAAAAAAAAAATACAAAAAACAATAAAACCTCTCGATAAATTCATAAAGTGTAATTTTTCACCTTATTTATCAGCAAAAACCTACAGAAATTCAGAACTTATACATTAAATCGAACTTCACAAAATCAGTTTGAATATAAATATAAGCACACAATATGCATAAAAGCACATACATAGTGCATATATGTGAGAGTGTGTGTGTGTAATGTGAGTAAATTTGACCTTTCCGGGAAGAGAAATGGACTCCACGTCTACGGAAACAGAGTCGCAGGAGTCCCCCATTGGTCGGTAACTCTCTAAAACTTTCTCTCACTAAAACTCTCTCTCTCTGAAAGTCGAGACGCATTGGATTTTGCATCCATAGCTTATATACCAATCCAGTATCTCTCTCTCTCTCTCCCCCTACACATTGGCCAATATTTATATTTTGTACGTATGCAAATGTTTTGAGTTGACTCACAACGTTCACTGAGTCACCGACGCTATCCTCAACCCGAGACACGATTGAAGTTCAACTATAGTTAGAGGCCGACATAATTTCTTGCTGGAATGACTGAAATACCCTTGCAACTTCTTGTTATTACTGATCTAGTCCTGTCACTCTTCTTCTTCTCTCTTCTTCTTTTTTTAAAGCACTTTTTGACCTTAGCTTATTGTCTTGTTTTGTTAATGGTGTAGGAATCGAATCATACTCTATGCATAAAAGTTAAATATTTTGTAATTATTAAATTTGTAGATAAATAATATTTTAATTTTTAAATTCATAAGTATAATCATACTTGAAAAAAATACTACGAGCACACAAGAAAATTCTAATTTTTTTTTTTTTTTCTTCATATAATTCGTTCAAGACATCAAGCCCTTCTATATCATAGCTGCTTCTATTAAATCATAATCGAGTAAAATGTTATTTAGATAATAGATGTGTTTGATCATGATTAAAAATTTAATTGTGTGTAAAAAAATTAATTTAAAGTTCGTATTTAGTAAAGTGAGTTTTTATATATTAAATAAAAAACAAATATTTATGTCACGCGTCACTTTCTTTAATTATATAATTCTTGTTCAATTCAATATATGAAAGATATCAAACATTTTAGCGAGTAAATTATATAATATATTTAAAATGCATAATTATCCCCCATCATAATCTCCAAAATAAAGGAAGCTTTATTTGGATGAGTTTATCAGACACATGTATTATTGGTCCCAAATTTGTTGTCTAAGTTGCAAGTTAGTCCTCCTCTTGTAAAGATAGCAAGTTAATTAGTTAACCCCCATCATTTCAATATAGTTGTAAACCAATCCCACCAATATAACATAACTCCATTAAATCACTGTGTGGCCCTAACACGACTAACCTCAAAACTATGAAAACAATATTATCGGGCAGAAACTATTTTACCTTTCATAGAATTGGTCAAGTAAGGGTCACATGATTTATTAGTAGAGTTTTGAAAAGTGATCGTTGTTGAGCACTTGTTGTCCAGCAATACCCAAACTTGCTTCTTTTCATAGGTAGGGGACCAATTTGCAACTCCAGCGATAGATTGAGAACCATTGATGCAATTTACCCCATGAGAAATGTTATTACCCAAGCCCCCACCCCCCAACCTCCAAATAAAAGAAAATTAAAAGGAAATAAAGGAAGAATGTTCTGAAAAAGAAAAGAATAAAATGGTAGGCACTGTAGGTTAATATTTGACCAAACAAAGGTACAACCAGCATATTAATGGTGGGGATCCACTCCCTTTTTGGCATTGCATAAAAAGGTTGGACCTTGTCCCTGATGGGGTTATAAATGGAACCATGCGGTTAGCAAATATCAAATTCATGCAATTCATAGAACAGTCTAGATCTTGATTTCATGTAATGTAATTAGCTCTGTGTTTTAGCCCAGATTGCAGCATACAGTTGTTTTTTTGAGAAACTATTGGCAATTCTAGATATGTCGTTTAAAAATGGAACGTTTTAAGAGTTAAAAAAGGATAACAATTATACTATTGGTCCTCAACTTCTTGTTTTGATTATAAGTAGGGTTTTCAATTATTAAAAAAGGAGCAAGTTGGTAGAACAATCTTTTCATTATAGTTGTGCAATTAATCTTTAATGATGAAAACCAATTGTCATTGTCCTGGTTGGTTATGGATTGTTGTTTTCAATTGAGGTCAAGAAGTTCAAGGATTGGGTCCTCCACCACATACTCAAAAAACAAAAAATAAGGATTCAATGTGTAATTGTAATAAAAGTAGGGAATTATCTTGCTCATCTTTTAAGATTGAGAACCAACTCACTATTGAGACAATATATTAGAGACCAATGTTGCAATTTTCTCTATAAATCTTAAATTTTACTGTGTCTTTTTTAAAGTTGATTTATTGAATTTTAGACGAGATAAATTAACTTATTCAAGAATGTTTAAATGAGAATTTAGTGTAAATGGTCTCTAATATTTGTTTCCAAAATGAAAATGGTTTCTAATGTTTATTTTTTTGACATAGAAATCTTTAATATATTTGTTTTAGTGTGCAATTGGTCCTTATTTGATAAAAATGATAAATATGCTCTTAGTTTTTGTTAGAAAAAATTGTATTTGGATTCCTAACTTTTACAAAATGTACAAATATGTCTGGTACATTTATTACATAATATTTAATTTTGTATACTAAATATATTATTATAATCGTGTCAATTAAATTTTTTATAAGAGAAAAATACAAAACTATTATGCTTTAAGCGTTGTTGTAAAAAGCGTAAAACGAAATTAAACGTAGAGGCCGAGCTTCAAATTTTTTGGATCTAGGCGTGATTAGATGTGGAAATCGCATCTTAAGCTTAGACACTACTTATGCGAGTTTTTTTTAGTAATGTGGCTTTAAGTATACGTAGTTGCTATGTGATATAAAAAACTTGAATAAAAATTAAGTTAAATAACAAAATGATGTGTATAATTTTATGACAATAAATCAAATTTTTTATATTTTTATTTAACACAAAAAATAATAATAATAATAATTAAATTACACGTTATGTGTTGTTTATTTTTGAACAATAATAAAACTATAAATTAAAATATAAAGAATACATTTGAATCTCTAATATTGGTAGTTAATAAACAAATAATTCAATTACATAATAATATTTGAGTAACAATTTTATGACAAAGTTATTTCTACTTTTTTTTTTTTTTGGTTATAACGATAGAATAAAAGTTTAAATTTTAAATAATATAATTATTTAATAAAATAATAATAATTGACATGTTTATTAATAATTATGAACATAAATTTTAGTTATTTATAATAGTTTGAAAAATATACAAAATAATTTGGTATATTATCAATTTGGTCAATAAAGTATTAATTCGAAAAAAACTCGTTAGTTTTTTTTTATATAAAAATAAAAATAAAAATATCTAACCCATTTTGCACTTTTTATAAATGTTAGCAACCCAACTGTAATTTTCACTTATTAAAGTTAAGAATGTATTAGTCTTTTTTATCAAATAAGGATTAATTACGTATTAAAGTACATAAATTAGAAATTTATGTGCAAAAAAAAAAAAAATGTTAGAGACCATTTCTATACTGAGAGCAAATGTTATGGATCATTTACGTCAATTCTTCAAACAAGAGTGTTGTAACTTGTAATATTTAATTATAAATGTATGTATACTAAAAAAAAATTGTAAAAGAAATGACTATAATGTCAACTAATGCATATAGTCATTATTCATGAAGCATAATACGAGTATTTGGGGTGCAAGGACACTTATTATAAGTTGTTAAGCCATCATTTTTAGGATTGTGATCTTTATACTTTTTGGCCATACCTATCGTAGTCAACTATTGACACCACTGATAAAACATCATTTTATTGTAAATTATATTTATAGTGTATTTGATATGTTGAACTCCGTTTAATAGAATTAAAAGAAAATAATAAATAATAAATTATATACATTATACTATATATTAGTATTCGTTACATACAAAATAATTCTTAAAATAATAACTATTGTAAAGTAAACGTAATAAAAAATTGATCCCACAACTTATATTCATTATGTTGCAGGATTCACTCTACAAATTTGACGAAGGTTATGTCATCTTATGAATTTAAATACTTCTTTAGAGTAGTACTTGTCCATATGTGCTTCTTTCAAGAGAAAATTAAACACTTTATTTCTTTTTTATTTATTTATTTAAGAATAGTTTTAAGAATTTAAGGACTCGTGTTGTAATTTAACAATCATTACTCCAAAATTGATGTGATATGTCTAATAGTTGAGATGACTAGAAAAATAACTGAACTCAATGATTTTTGTACAGTGCTTGACAAGCATAAAATGATCTAAAACTTGTGCTTCGATTCGTGGCACGGTTATGGGCGAACTCAGCGTGTGTCAAACCCTAATCCCAAGACGAATGTTATCACTCTCTAGGCTACATAAAAGGCCACATAATCTGTCCATTTGTTTTTGGAATGATGTGCTATCCTAAAATTAGGAGTAGTGTTGACTAATTTCCACATGCTACACAAAAAATGGCTAATAAATCGAGTATACTAATGAGAGAACAATGGACGAAGAAGGCCATGTAAGCAATACACTACGAGAAAGAATAATTGATCTCCGAGAACGGTAGTACATTTGCAAGGAACAAAGTGAACCATTTTGGAGAAGCGGTTGACAATCACAAAATTGGAATAATTACCTCGTTGGGTCTTAGGGAGATTGATCAAAAAATCCATGTTGATATCACACCAATGTAGAGACGGGACTAGAAGAGGCCTATAGAGACCAACATGGGTAGCACGCTCATTTGGCAGTGTGACAAGTCTGGTAGCGAGGTACATATCAAGTCATCTTGCGGCGAATTGTAAGCCAAAAGACATAAGTCGTTACCAATGCCAAAGTTTGGTCACACTCCACGCGTCTTTCGCCATTTAGTTCTAAAAAAAATTTGAGGCGTAAACTAACCCAGAGCACATACTGAAGGCCCTGAAAGAGAAAACCATCTTCAAAAACGAAATTTGGATGTGAACGATGCTGAAGTTGTGCCGCAATAGGTCTGAAATAAGGACCATAATTGTAGATATTGATAAAGAAGTCAAACCCAGACACCGAAACACTCAAATGGGACATCAAACCATGCCTACGACTTAGAGTATTGGCCACCTCGTTCATTGCCCTAGATTGATTCTTCATGAAAAAATTGAACTATTGCAAGTATGCTATCCATAATGCATGTCGAGTTGACACATAATCTTGGTTGGCAAGATGTTATAGATCATGATCACTATAGAGAATAAACTCCCACTGAAATAAATGATGCCTCTAGTGGCGAACATCTTGAATGAATACAAAGAAATTGATGTCATAAGTAGTATAATGGCCTTGGATGCTAGTGAGTTTCTAACTGAAATAAGCCACGGGGCGCCCCTCCTAGCTCAAGACCGCCCTATACCCACCATGAAGCGTCATAATGTAGAGCAAAATGCTTATTAAAGTCGGACAAAAAAATGAGAGCTAAAGTTTTTGTTTTTGACCAAGTTAAAAGCATACTCGACTGCCTCAGACCACAAAAAAGAACACACTCACATACAGTCAGTCAATGATGCAACTATAGTACTGAAATACGGGATAAAAACGTCTCTAAAAATGGACCAACAATGGAAGCTATGTACGTCAGTGACGGAACAAGGTCACGGCCACAACCGGTTCGCCTCGACCTTGGCAGCATCAATCGCCACTCCTATTGAAGAGATAACATAACCCAAGAAAAGAACACTACTGTCGGATAGGAAAATACACTTTTTAGAGACGGCAAAAAAAATTCACGGAAAAAACATTGAGAATTGACTAGAAATGAGAATAGTGCAAATATTCAAACTCGCTATATACCAAAATATCATCGTTGTACACTACCACACATAAAATGGTGCAACGCCTAATTCATAACACACATAAAAGTACTAGGTCTATTAGATAAACCGAACGGCATTACCAAAATTCAAATAAGCCATCATGCATTTTAAAACACAATTTTCCATTCGTTTCCAGGCCAGAGATGAATCTGGTAACAATCACTTTTAAGGTCCAACTTACTGAAAACAATAGCACCACCAACTAGTCAAGTAAAACATCGAGCGTCAGAATGGGAAAGCGGTAACAGATGGCAATTCAATTAATAACATGACTATCTACCCACATACGCCAACTACCGTTCTTCTTTGGAATAAATAGAACGGTGACGGTGCATGAGCTGAGGCTTTCCCGAATATATCATTTGCCTAAAAGTTATTTCACTTGGTGACGCAACCCTTCATGTTAATTAGACTCATTCTGTAACGAGGCCAATTAGGCAACAAAGCACTGGGCACAAAATAAATTCGTGTGATGAAAATCTCATAAATGGAGAAGACCATATGGTAAATCCAAGGAAAAAAAAAGGTCACCAAATCAGCAAAAAGAGTGTAGGTCTTAGGGTGAAGAGCAGCCATTGGCCACCGATGGAACCATTGACTCTCCCATCACCCCAATTCCAACCAAAATATACATCGACTTTGCCACTAACATTTCACGCTCAAATTAGGCGAGTCTCAAAAGATTGGTACTGCCCTAACTCTCAAGAGGTAAATGTTTCTCCTTAGTGGGTAGTAGTATAATCTTGGTCCCATGGAAGCTGAAAGTGTAAGTATTATGACTACTGTCATGAACCACATGCCTATCAAATTTCCAAGGGCGATCTAAGAAAACATGACAAGCATTCATTGGGATTACATCGCACCTAATATTATCTTTATAAGTAGAGCCAATAGGAATAGGAATCAAAACAAGGCGATCTACATTTATCTCATTATCTTGTTTGAGCCAAGTCAATTTGCATGGAGAAGGATAAAGTTTCATCGTGTCCTCAACAATAACATTTTCTCAACTCTCGGAGTCCACAGTGAAGGAATAAACTCGACCACCTATTGTACATGTGTTTCTTTAATTTCTCATAGGTTTTGATTTTTTCCTTACCATGGCCGAAACATTTGCCTTGGTTTGTTGCCACCATATAGCATCTCGTCCTCGCAAACAAGTAGCAAGCCATTTATCCATCCTTGAAATCAAGGATCTCCTCCACTATACATAACCAATCCACAAATCTATTAAGGTCCATCTTCCATGAGATTCCGATAAATCGACTTTGAAACTCGCCTACCATTGCCTATAATTCTCGCCATAGCCGACTCCATGTCCCAAACAACCCCGTGACCGCCACCAACCTTTGCTCACGTCGCCTAGGGTTGAGAGGTGCGAAGGAGTTGACATCCACCATAGTCTCCTCTCTAGATAGAACCTTCGACCTGAGTTTAGTAATCTCATCCCACTCAGTAGAAGAATGTAAGTTGTCTTTGTCATGGTGGAAAGGACCACTGCGTCCACCTCTCACGTCACATCACCCATTGCAATCGCGACCACCTTCACCATAAACATGTCTCGCCATGTCTTGTTGGTGGGTTACCAAACCCACAACCTATTCCGCTTACGCTTAGAGTTGTTGGCAAATTTGCTCCAATTCATTCCCACGCTACTCCCATCATCATTTAGATTACAACAACCCCAACCACAACCTTCACTCACATCGTCAAGAATTGAATTGGTCTCTGATACCAACTAATGTAGGCAACAACCTACTCAAGAATTAATAACAACACAACGCTTTACAATTCACGCATGAATTGACAAAAAATGGTCGATATTTTGAACAACTCTATAAGGGTTTCTTGTATTCAAAATCTACCAAACAATAATTAACAAAACAAAGTATTTAAATAGAGATGACAATTGGCTGAGTCTGGGCTCGAATCGTCTCCAAAAGTTGAGCTCGAACCAGCCCATGGCTCGTAGGCTTCATGGGCCGGGCCGACTCACAAGTTCGGTTCGTTAAATTCTTTTATTAAAAAATACAGTATTTTTTTTTAGATTTTAAAAAATCGCGAATCTTTATACGAGCCGTCCACGGGCCTGTTCGACGGGTCGAGCCGTATTTTTCAAGACCTCGGCCCTTGAAAAAGAATGACGACTCGACCCTTGCGCCCGGACCCATAATAGTACTCTGATATCAAAATAAATGAGATTTATTACTAGATATTTAATTAATTAATAAAAAAAATAAAAGTACTCTAGCCAAAACTAGAGGCAATGGATTAAAAAAAATAGGTTGAGAAAATATTTCTACATAAAAAAAAATTATTTTTTCAAAAAACAAAACAAAATCTATATAAATTTAATTTTTTTTGGTTAGGGTTGTTACAACACAGGGACCTCCTAAATCCGCCCTTAGTCGTATCCACGGGGTACCTAGCTCTTATGTTTGTGCTCTCGTTTGTCCCATTTGTTCAAGTATAATTTGATGTCATATTATGTACTTCATCACTCAGAGAGCTAAAGCGATCCACTTTTTATTTTTTATTTTTCTTTCATTGTATTTTGTATTACTTTTGTTGCAATAAATCGATGAATACACCTTAATCAATTAAACACGAGTAAAGTTTTATATACTCAATAATATATACAATTGAAATGAACAAGAAACGTACATTATCTAATTTAGCAAGCCGATAATAACATTTTTTTCTGATTAAAACTGAAATATAATGTAAAATTAATACAAAAACAAACGTTACACACAAAAAAATTAAAAAAAAAAAAAAGTAATTTAAAGATTAAGCAAGATTCTACAATTTGTAGGGACATGTAAAGATGCTTGGTTGATTTGAGCCATAGGATTCACTACCCCACCCCCACCTACACCATCCGGGGTTAGGTGGGCGTGGTTTTGAGTGCTTGTTTTTATATATTGTTATTATTTAATGCACTGTAATTAATATTTTTAATTAAGGAAATTTGTGTTTTTCTTTGTTTAGAAATATGGTTTCTTGTTTTTTTTTTAAAAAAAAATAAATAAGAATTAGGGTTTCGTATTTGTTTGGTTGCTTAATGAATGGATTGAACGCATTGGAGTTCTTTCGATTCTTTTGACACGATCTTAATATACAAGTTGAATAAACTTGTTAATTTCTTGATCAACAGACATTGATAGATCTTTATTTAATCAGTTCTTCATATTGAGTTGAGTCAATAAATATTTTCGTATTTGTCTCTTTTTTGTGTTGTTTGCTGCAATAGGTGGGGTAGGGTGAAATTCATTTTGCGTTTGTTTCGTGAAGTATTTTAGGAAATTTTTGATTAAAAAAAATGATGAAATACGTAGTTAAAAAATTAATAAATGTTGTGAGTCATATTTTATGTGATTAAAATTAATTATTAATTTAATTTTTTAACAGATTTTTAAATTTTACCAACCAGACTCTTTATGTCACCATCTCAATGGAGGACGTGTGTTGTTTTAGCACAAGGATTGCAGGGTTTTGGTAAGAAGTTGTTACCAATAAAAAAAAGGCAAGTTTCAGACACAATCCATGAATGACGACTTTTTGACAAAATTTAGACAGTGGCCTCAACTCGTATGTCATGCTGAGGATCACAAAAAATAATTTGGAACATGATAATAATAAATATTTAATAATGACGTGTCAATCTTATTATTTGAAATGTTCGAGTTCGACACGTACAACTAAATTCTTTTCTATTTTAAAAACTCGTTGACCCGTTTAGTACATTAAAATGGATACAACAATAGATAAGAACAATAGATAAGTTTTGTTCACATCAATATACCATGTAAGATAAAATTAAATTAAGAGATTTATCTATTCAATCATTCCAAATAACTTTTAAAAATCATCGGGCATGAATATCCTTGATCACTCAACTTATAGTGAAATTTTATTATTAGTCATCGAAGTTCATTTTGTTTTAAAATGTTAGCTAAAATTTATTTTTTGTTTCAGTTTGTCCACTTGATTAAAATCGATATTGATGTCATAGCGTGGGCACCTACATGTTGCTTGAGGGTGGGCCCCCCTATGAGAGTCGAGTAATAGATACTTTCTGGTCATAGCGTATTGTCATCTTCCATGTTAGTTGTCCCATTAAAAAAAATAAACAGATTTTAACTTAGTCGACAAATTAAAGAAATAAAGACTTCAACGATGACTTTAAAATAAAATAAAATTTCAATAACTAACTTGAAATTTCATTACAAGTTGAGTGACTTACATCCTTGTTAACCCAACACCACATGTTTGTCTTGATTCTTTGTTGCCTTGATGAAATTTGTATTTTTCTTAAATGTATGTACTATATAGAATTTGTTGGATATGTTGTACTACCTCATGAATTCATGGTTCTAGATATTGGAATCTTTGACTGAAATTAAGTAGCCAATATACATCAAAATAAGTTACAATGTCCTCTCATTAACCTGCCAACCAAATTACTTAATTTCTTCTTTTAATTCTGGCAAATTTCTTAAAATAAGTTGGTGAAATAAATTAATTGGTCTTGTCTTGTGTTTAATGTCATTATTTTCTGACATTGACAATTATTTTCTATTTTCTTTCTTTTTCTTATGCTAATTTGTAACTTGTAGATACAACACTAATAATTAAATTTTGATTTTAATAAATTTAGAATTAATTGTATGTTCATTTTACTATCACAAGGAATTACAAGTGTACTACTCTAATCAGATGTGTAAACTAGTAACACTTTCAACTACCAAACTTCCGATGGCTCAATCCCAAATTTGAAAAGAACTAAATCGAACTCGTTAAAATTTAATTTTGTAGAGAGCATCTAGTTCTACATAAAAGAAAGAATGAAGTTGATTTGAACTGAGATCATCCCTTTTTAGATTTAAAGTTTGAAAATTTGGTTAGATTTAGTATTGTGAATATAATTGTATTTAACTATCAATTTCAAATTCGAGTAGATTTCTAAAGGTAAAAGAGAAATCCTCAATTTAATTTTCAGTAAGGATGGCAAAATACTATGTATTAAAATTTGGCGTTTTATCTTAAAATATCAACATTTTAAAGAAGAGTAGTCAAAATATTTATATGTTGTATATTTATTTCAACTTTATTCGATGTTGGATTTACCATTAGCATGCTCTCACAAGATGGTAGCTCATTTGAGAACATCAATCTTGGAATTTGTGTGATCGTTTGAGTTTTAGTTGGATCAAATTTTTCGTTGGAGATTAATGGACTCTGATACCATATTAATACTAAGGGTAAAAAAAATTAGCAACCTAAATAATCATCTTCATTATGTTGAATATGCATAGAGCTAGATACAAGAAGAATCCTAATAGAGGATTATGTTCTAATGATATCTATTACATAATATAAGTACAACTTTATTTATACTAGAGTTGTATTTACTTAATAACATTATCATTAACATATCTCGCAAGATGGTGGAATAATGAGTGACACCAATCTTGGACCGAACAAGCTAGAACCGGGTTGTGGACAAAGGCTTTGTAACATCCCCAAATTTTCCAAGATTTTCACGAATTTTTTAGAATTCTATGATCTTTAGGGACTTGGGACTAGACAACTAACTCAAGTTCAATCGAGCCCTAGGGATGTGCCATGATAGCAAGCCTCTAATGTCCCCGAAAAGGAAGGAACTAGTCGCTTCCCTCATTAGGTAATAAAAGCTTATTTTCCAACTAGGCTACTTTATTTCAAGAGGTGGGTCCCGAGGAAGTCTATAGAAGTCCGAAAAAAAGGTCCCAAATTGACGTCCATTTTTTGGTTCGAGAAAAAGGATAACTGCTGAAAGCATCTAAGTAGTAAGCCTACCCCAAGATGAGTGCTCTCCTATTCCGACTTCTTCGGAGCTTCCGGTAGCACAGTCGAGATAGCGACAATATCAATAATTAGTACTAGTGAATAGGATATAATAGAAGAAGGAACCCCATTCACTTGGTTAATTCCATCTATAAACCTTTTACATCAAAAGTTGAATGATTCGATCGATTGATATGAATTTTGGAAAGATGCAATTTTTTTCAAGTCAGTATAGCTTCTTTCAGAATATTTATAGCTTCCTTCTTATGTATGACTCGTGCTCTTTTTTAGGTTCTTTAAATTATGTGGGTAGCTACATTAATGCAGTCAATTATGTCTTTCCTATAAGTTGGTTAGCTACCTCTCATTTTGTTCTAGGATTCTTTTTTTTCGTAAGTCATTTGTGGCTGAAATATAGCTTAGAAATCATTGTCTTACTTATTATTTACTATGGCTTTGATTTTTTATTGTTGGAATTAATTGAATTTTATCGGGTAAAATTATTAAATGTAGTTTATTTGATGATATGTGCAATTACAATTAATGTTGGGTTAATTGAAAAAGTCTCCAATAAAAAGTACGTAATTGGTGAATGTGTGATAAATGAGCACATTCATTCATAATTGGTAAATATGTATGATGAATAGACATATTCATTCAAGATCTAATCTAAACCATTAGATCACATAAAAATATGAAATGATACGATTTAAGGGCTCAGATTAACTAAACAAAATGGTGCATATATTTATGAAAAGGCACGCAGCCATTCAAAAAAATATTTCAAAACCTATAAATATGGACCCCTAAATTCAATTTTTTTTAACACTAAATCAATTTTGGATTAATTTATTTAAATTCTCTCTTTCTCTCCAAAATTCTGCTTAAATAATTTTAAAGTTTTTTTAAAAGATCGTTGTTCCTTTTTTTTCGAGAAGAGTGCAGTCATTCTTTGATTCGACCGGCAATGTTGGTATAGTTCAATACCGACTTTGGAAGAAGTGTTGTATCTTGGTAGACAGGTGTCATTTGATCATGTTAGCACCTTTGCAAGGGACAAAATCTGTCTTAAGGAGATTTGCTACGGCATACCTTACTTTATCTCGTTTCTACATTTCTTTTTATGTTTTTCTCGATTGTTCTGGTCAATTTTGACAACAAACTTAAGACAAATATTCTGTGTACTTTTTTGGAACGATTGGACATAATTATGAGTCCAATCAATTTGTCATGTTGTCGGCTTCACAACATGAACAACTGGAGAAATTCAATTGCAAGGACTTCAAGTGATGGAAATAGAAAATGCCATGCTTATCATTTTTGGGTTACCACAAAACTTGTGGGAGAAGCGATTATAATTGCTAACTTTGATCTAAATAGGGTTTCTCACAAGAAAATTGATTCGAAACCTTATAAACTGTGGAAAGGAATAATGTCTTCTTACAAATACTTAAAAGTGTGGAGGTGTCTGGCAACAGCTGGCTATTCCAACTCCTAAAAAGATTAAATTAGGTCATAAAACCGTTGATTGCATTTTATCGATATGCAATGAATAGTAGCAATTTGGAAGCCGAATGTACTTAATGAATTGTACAATGCCAGACATAGCTTACTCAATAAGTAAGCTAAGTCGATATACAAGTAACCCTATTAATGAGCATTAGGATGCATTACTTAAGAGTGTTGAGCTACATGAAACGTAACAAATAGTATTCATTACATTATAAAAAATATCCTCCACTAGTTGAAATATACATTGATGCTAACTAGAAATATGATATAGATATATCTAACTCCACTAGTGGCTATGTATTTAATCTTGGTGGTGATGCTATATCATATAATTCTTCTAAGAAAACATGTATAGCTCGATCTATGATAAGTGTATTTTATACACTTATCCTAGCTTATAAACTTGTTGTTTAATTGTGATTTGAGCGGATTTCTATTTAATTTCGTATAAAATATTGTGATTGTAGGAAAAACCCAAAATGAAGGTAAATATAACAAAAAGTGAGAATTGGAGCTTAATTGGAGTTGATTGGAAGTGTTTGAAGATTGACATGATGGCATGGATGTGATAAGAACTATTAAAAGATCCATTAGAAGAATGTCACAAATTTCGGGATTAGATTTTAACTTATGAAAAGTTTAAGGACTGAATTGTACATTTCTAAAACTTTTGAAAGACCAAATTCGGATGACTTAAGAAGTTTTGGGACCACTTTGGAAGTTTTTGGAAGTTTTGAAATCAATGTTGAAAGACTTGGAGCAAAAAGTGACCAAAATAACAACTTTAAAAGTTTGGAGACCAAATTGCAAATTGATGAAAACTTTTGTGTTTGCCACGGTCCGGCAGCGGTTTGCAAACCGCGGTCAGACTACAGCAAACAAAGAAACGCAATTTTTTGACTTTTTTTTTAAAGTTGAAACTCATGGGTATTTGTGTCTTTTTTGAATTAAAACAAGTTGGATGGGCTTAAGACTATATAAAGACCTAACCTATGTCAAAAAGAGGTTGAATTCTTTGGAAAACAGAAGAGAAGATGGAGAAAAGAATGGCGAAGAAAACGAAGAACGACTAAGATCAAGAAGATTGGAACGTGAAGATCAAGATATCTTGGTACAAGATAATCAAAATCTTTTCATCTTTTCTTCAAAACCCAGTTATGTATTCAAATCTTCTAATGTTTTCTTCTTCCCGAATCATGAGTATCTAAATTCATAATTTGGATGAACGATGTAGCCTAAGTTTAATTCTTTATTTTCGAATCTCAATTTTTGATTTATAAATTGTTTAAGTATTTAATTTTGCTTCTTTTCTTATTGCTCGGAATAATCGGCCATTATTTCATTGATCTTGTGGATTGTAATGAACTAAGAAGTAAATTATTAATCTAGACCACATAGTAAAATTCGGTAATTAGATAAAAGGTAGAGATATATTTTTATTATTGCTGCGGTCTGAATTGAATTCTTAGGAGAATTAATGCATCTAATTAAGGACAATTCTGACTGTGTAGGTTGACTTAATTAAATATGACTAATTTGAACTCGAGAGAGGTAAATTAGGTTAAATTCGTGAATTCGACCGAATACAACTTTAGGAACAAATCTTGAGAGAAGAAATTAGAGATGACAACTTTGGTGAATTCGTTTATCTAAATACTTTAACTATCATTCTCCTCTAAATTCTTGTTATTTGCTTTTACATAAGTTATTATATTATTTGCTTAAATTCATAGTTATAGTTTAAATATTTTAAATCAACTCAATTCAAATTGTTTTAAATAAATTAGTATTAAGATTAATTTAACTAGTATCTAAATAAGATAGTATTCGTGGGAACGATAATCTGGACTCAATATATCCACTGTATTACTTGTTTGTGATATTGTACACTTGCAATCACATTATTTTCACAACAAATTTTTGGCGCCGTTGTTCGGAGACTATTCTTATTTTATATTAGTTCGATTAATCGTTAGTGTTAGTTTAATTTATTTTATTTTGTTATTTTAATTTTTTTATTATTATACATTTTATTTGTCTTCTTTATTTTCTTACTACAAAAAAATTGAAAAAAAAAATAGATTAGCAACAAATTCAAATGGCATATACACAAGTAAAAAGAGAAGTCGAACAAGAAATGACCCGATCAAGCATTTCAAGAATATTATGGTGACAATGAAGATGAAGATGGAAATATGCCAATGACTCAATTTTTAACTCCGGCAGCAATTCCTGATCGTTCAAGTATAGTTTATCCAGCTTTTGGTCAGAACGACTTTCAATTAAGGGCCGATCTGATTAATCTCTTCAGTAATAACCTGCAGTTCTATGGAAAGACGAATAAAAACTCGAATATTCATCTCTCCAGATTCCTACGGATGTGCCGTAACTTTTAATTTCAAGAAATGAATGAAGATGCCATCAGACTTCGGGTTATTTCCTTATACATTGAGGGATGAGGCTCTAGAATAGTTAGACTTAGAATCACATGCTAGTATCACCACCTGGGATTACTTAGCCAGAAAGTTCTGCAACAAGTACTTTTCACCAGCTAAAGTAGCCAAGATGAAGTTAGAAATTTCTACTTTTCAGCAACTGGATGGAGAAAGATATCATGAAGCTTGGGAAAGATTCAAGGAGTTACTCAGAAAATGTCCAAACCAAGGCATTAAAAAGGGCCAACAAGCTCAATATTTTTACTTTGGATTATCTCTTCAGTCCAAATCAACAGTAGACTCATCTGCAAACGGGTCCATTGCGAATAAAAATGTCAACGAAGCAATGGATCTATATGAGCTGATTGCCAACACGCATACCATATTTTCATCTGATCGTACCACATCAAGAAAATTAGCAGGTGTACATGAGATTGACGGTCTATCAGCCCGAATGCACAACTTGCTGCATTGACAAAGCAAGTGGAACTCTTGGTCAGAACACAAACGCAAGGAGTGAATGCACTCCAAGCAACCATCATGTGCGAAAACTATGGGGCTAACCACTCGACATCAGATTGTATGTTATTGGCCTCTTTAGAACAGGTCAATTTTGTGCAGAATAATACACATCAACAGTATAATCCATATTCACAAACATACAATTCGGGTTGAAAGCAACACCTAAATTTTAGGTGGTTTGAGAATCAACAAAGTGGCCATACCTACAATGCTCAAAGAAGAAATAGGACCAAGTTTGGGAGAGATATTCCAACAAGATATACGTAAAAATGATAAAGTATTGGGCGGGCCGGACACAAACAATCAAAATCAACAAAGCGCCTATCGAAAATTAGAGACCCAGATTGGCTAGTTAGCTATGCAATTGTCAATTAAGAAACCAGGAACTTTGCCTAGCAATACAGTGACAAATCCAAAAGAGTAAATGCAATCACTACTAAGAGCAGGGTACAACTGCCAGAAATTCACTTGAAAAGACCAGAGAAAAATGATGAACAGTTGGTAATTGAGGAAGATGAATCTGAATGACAACATGCGAAATTAAAAGAAGAAGTTTCAAAAGAATCTGTTGAATCGTCAAAAGTGAGGGCGCCAATCCCTATCAAAGCTTATGTTCCACCAATTCCATTTCCTCACAGGTAGCAGAAGCACAAGCTCGACAAGCAGTTTGAAATTTTTTTTGAAGTTTTTAAGAAACTGCACATCAACATTCATTTCGCTTAAGCACTTGGCCCAGACGCCACTATATTTAAAATTTATGAAGAAAATGTTGTCCAATAAGAGAAAACTAGATGAATATAAGACAATAACTTTAATTGAGGAATGTAGGCTATTCATTAAATAAGTTGCTTACGGTTAAAAGATCCAAATGAGTTTTAAATTACCTCTTGCACAATTAGAAAATTTTATAATTTTAATGCTTTATGGGATTTAGGTGTGAGTGTAAATTTGATGTCCCTTTCGCTCTGCGGAGATTAGGTTTAGAAGAGGTTAAAGCAACAATCGTGTCTCTCTGACTTTGCGATAGATCAATCAAGTACCTACGGAGTGTGGTTGAGGACGTGCTCATCAAGGTGGATAAGTTCTTCTTTCCAGCTTGACTTCATTGTCCTTGATATCAAAGAAGACCCAATATGTCACCATATTGGGACAACCATTCTTAGCGACGAGTCGAGCTCTTATTGATGTTGAAAAGATGAGATAATCTTGAAGGTGCAGGATGAACGAACAATTATTCAAGATGTACACCATACCCGAAAGCAACCAATCAACCTCAAGAGTGTTTTAGAGTTGATGAAGTGGTGAAAATTGGCCAAGAAAACTGCAAACCCGAGATAGGTGGACTAGTTGCAACAATTAAAGATGAAAATTGCCGATTTAAAATATGGAGAGCAAAAGATAAATCGTGCAAAGTCGATAATTGCGAACAATGCAAGACTTCCAAAGCCAAATTCAAGCCTCCATAAATGATACTTGCAATAAGTCGATCTCTAGACTATAAATCGAGTGCTTAATAGGAGACAACCCATTTTTCTATCCCTATATACTTATTGCATTGCATGTAGAATTTTAGGACTGCAATAGGAAGTAAATCACGTTTCCCGATTTTTTGTAAATGGGTACATTTAATTATTTTTATTTATTTTAGGCTACACATTGTCATTCCAATCACAATGTCTACTGATAAGCTGAAAGTCCGATGTTGTCTCCACGCCTTTTGATTCGGGTTAACTCTTTTCTTTTTTTATTTATTTTACTTTCTTTTGTCACATTGAGGACAATGTAGATTTTAAGTTTGGGGGTGAGACTTTATTATTTTCATTATTGTTGTATGTGTGTGTGTTGTGAAAAAAAATTTATTTGTGTGCTTGTATGTTGGATAGCCTTGCCGGCTTATGATGATATTATTTGAAACTATTATCAATTCATAAATTAAGACTAGGTGATGCTGCTTAAGTTGTTTTTATAGACTATATTTATCCATGTGAGATATGATTGAGTGTAAGCACAATAGTCATGCAAATCACTAACTTTGATTGGTGTATTAAATAGAATACAATGAAAGAATAGTGAACCTAAGTTGTGAAAGCCAAAACCACCAATTGACAACTAAATTACCCAACCAGTTGAAAGGATAGTTCGGGAGTGGTTAAACTAATGCAGAAGGTATTTAGATATGTGTTAATTCCGTGCTTGAGTAATAATTGTGTGGAATGTATTTGGCTCCCATGTGGAAACTAGGTATTGACTAGATGCTAGAAATTTAATCCCCACTTATTTATCTTGCTCCTTTTCTCAAAAAATAATAATAATAATAATAATTTGAAAGGCATTGCAATTACATTATCTTATACCTCTCTTCGTAGCTTAGTTGACTCGAGTGATAAAGTCTGTTGGGGTTCTCAAAATTCGATGCCCTAAGGTCTATCAGATCTGGGAGCCATCGGCCTAAAGCTCACTACAAGGGTCATCTAGAAAGCTTAAGAGAGTGAGGTCTTGCACATAAGATATTTAAAAAAAAAAAAAGCAAAAGCAAGATTGAGCCTTTGTGCGCATAACTTGGAGATTTAGATGACTAGTGGGTTTGACTTACCTAGTGGAAGCTTGATGGCCAAAGTATTCAATAAATAGAGAATCATCACAGATCTAGATAGCAAATGTATTGGGTAAACCTAACCAAATTTTGAGCGGTAAAAGAATAAGTGTTTTGAGGGCAACTATAGAATTAAGACTTAGGGTGTGAGATTGAAGATCAATAGGAGAGTGTGTATTCTTACGAGAGAGAGAGAAAGAGAGAGAGAGAGAAAATATTTGACCACTGGGAGAACAGAATATTACCAACCTAAAAGTTTATGTTGATTGTATTGACTATGCGTATACACATATATCAGTCTATCATCGGATAAGTAAAAATCTATTTTTGTAGCATGATTTAAAAATAATTTTTATTTATTAACTTGTTTCAAAACCTGAAGAAAACATGGAAGCTATCTGTTATAATATATTTTAATATTATTTGCTTGATTCTTTAAGTAGATAGTCTTGATCGAGACGAACAAGTGTTTAAGTTTGAGAGTATTTGATAAGTGTATTTTATACACTTATCCTAGCTTATAAACTTGTTTAATTATGATTTGAGCAGATTTCTATTTAATTTCGTATAAAATATTGTGATTGTAGGAAAAATCCGAAATGAAGGTAAATATAAAAAAAAGTGAGAATTGGAGCTTAATTGGAGTTGATTGGAAGCATTTGAAGATTGACATGATAGCATGTATGTGATAAAAACCATTAAAAGAGCCATTAAAGGAATGTCACAAGTTTTGGGATTAGATTTTAACTTACGAAAATTTTAAAGACTGAATTTTACATTTCTAAAACTTTTGAAAGACCAAATTCGGATGACTTAAGAGGTTTTGGGACCACTTTGGAAGTTTTTGGAAGTTTTGAAGTCAATCTTGAAGGAATTGGAGCAAAAGTGACCAAAATATACAACTTTGAAAGTTTGGAGACCAAATTACAAATTGATGAAAAGTTTTACATTTGCCACGGTCCAAAGACGGTTTGCAAAAGCCGTGGTTGGACCCAAAAACAGAGAAACGCGATTTTAAACTTTTTTAAGTTGAAACTCATGGGTATTTGTGTCCTTTTTGAATTAAAACAAGTTGGATGGACTTAAGACTATATAAAGACCTAACATAGGTCAAAAAGAGGTTGAATTCTTTAGAGAACAGAAGAGAAGACGGAGAAAAGAATGGCGAAGAAAACGATGAACGACCAAGATCAAGAAGATTGGAACGTGAAGATCAAGATATCTTGGTGCAAGATAATCAACACCTTTTCATCTTTTCTTCAAATCCCAGTTATGTATTCAAATCTTCTAATTTTTTCTTCTTTCTGAATCATGAGTAGCTAAATTCATAGTTTGGATGAACGATGTAGCCTAAGTTTAATTCTTTATTTTCGAATATCAAGTTTTGATTTATAAATTGTTTAAGTATTTGATTTTGCTTCTTTTCTTAATGCTTGGAATAACTGGTCATTATTTCATTGATTTTGTAGATTGTAATGAACTGAGAAGTAAATTATTAATCTAGACTATATAGTAAAATCTGGCAATTGGATAAAAGGTAGAAATACACTTTTATTATTGCTGCGGTCTGAATTGAATTCTTAGGAGAATTAATGCATCTAATTAATGACAATTCTGACATTTGTCTAAATTGACTTAATTAGATAGGACTAATTTGAACTCGAGAGAGGTAAATTAGGTTAAATTAAATGAATTCGAATCGAATACAACTTTAAGAACAAATTTTGAGAGGATAAATTAGAGATAACAACTATGGTGAATTCGTTTATCCAAATGCTTTAACTATCATTCTCCTCTAAATTCTTGTTATTTGCTTTTACATAAGTTATTATATTATTTCCTTAAATTCATAGTTATAGTTTAAATCTTTTAAATCAACTCAATTCAAATTGTTTTAAATAAATTAGCATTAAGATTAATTTAACTAATATCTAAATAAGATAATCTTTGTGGGAACGATAATCCGGAGTCAATAGGTCCACTTTATTACTTGTTTGCGATATTGTACACTTGCAATCACATTATTTTCACAACAATTTACTATAGAATCTGAGTTTATTACTTTAGATAAAGCATGAGAAGAAGCGGAATGATTAAGACATTTCGTATAAGATAATCCTATATGGCCAAATCCTATGCCTACTATATGTATATCAAGTAACTATAGCCAGAGCATAAAACTTTGTGTATAACAGAAAGTCAAGACATATATGTCGTAGACATAATACCGTTTAGCAGTTGCTCTCAAATGGAACAATATCAATTGATTTTGTTAAGCCAAAAGATAACCTAACGGATCCGTTTATAAAAGGGTTATTGTTGTGAAAATAATGTGATTGCAAGTGTACAATATCGCAAACAAGTAATAAAGTGGACATATTGAGTTCGGATTATCGTTCCCACGAAGACTATCTTATTTAGATACTAGTTAAATTAATCTTAATGCTAATTTATTTAAAACAATTTGAATTGAGTTGATTTAAAAGATTTAAATTATAACTATGAATTTAAAGAAATAATATAATAACTTATGTAAAAGCAAATAACAAGAATTTAAAAGAGAATGATGGTTAAAGCGTTTGGACAAACGAATTCACCTAGTTGTCATCTCTAATACCTCCTTTCAAGATTTGTTCTTAAAGTTGTATTCGGTTGAATTCACGAATTTAACCTAATTTACCTCTCTCGAGTTCACATTAGTCATATCTAATTAAGTCAACTTATGCAGTCATAATGATCCTTAATTAGATGCATTAATTCTCTTAGAATTCAATTCAGACCGCACCAATAATAAAAGTGTATCTCTACCTTTTATCAAATTGTCGAATTTTACTACGTGGTCTAGATTAATAATTTACTTCGTAATTTATTACAATCCACAATATCAGTGAAATAATGGTCAGTTATTCCAAGCATTAAGAGAAGTAGTAAAATCAAATACTTAAACAATTTATAAGTCAAAACTTGAGATTCAAAATTAAAAATTAAAACTAGGCTACATTGTTCATCCAAACTATGAATTTAGCTATTCATGATTCGGGAAGAAGAAAACATTAGAAGATTTGAATACATAACTGGGTTCTGAAGAAAAGATGAAAAGATGTTGATTATCTTGCACCAAGATATCTTGATCTTTACATTCCAATCTTCTTGATCTTGGTCGTTATTCGTTTTCTTCGCCGTTCTTTTCTCCGTCTTCTCTTGTGTTCTCCAAAGAATTAACCTCTTTTATTTTGACCTAAGTTAAGTCTTTATATTATGTTTTACTAATTTTACAACTCATGTACATGAAAAGACGAAAAAAGCCATGACTGAAATTAAAAATAAGCCAAAAAATACTCAGACGCGCGAACAACACATTGCCACGGTCGAACCGCGGTTACACCGCGACAAACTGTGAGGAAATTACCAAATTTTGATCCAATCCACAAATTGCAGCTTTAGTCTTCCAAGATTTGATATGTATTTTATTTGGTCCTTGTTCAAACTTTGTCATATTGTCCTCTTATTTGCAGGCCAAGTCCTTCAATTTTGAATTTTAACCTCTTTAGTCCTCTAATTTCTTCATTTATTTCAATTTAGTCCTCTTTTATTTGCAACTGAAGTCCTTACACTTTTAGATATTTGCAAATTGATCCCCCATGTCCAAGTTTTCGTGCGCCTTCAGTCCCTTTTCGCCTATTTTGCTTTGTTTTTCTCCAATTCCATCCGATCTCGAGGTTTTGACCTAAAATAATTAAATAGACACATAATTAAGTAGAAAATTACTTAAGAGTACTTACAATTGTCCACTTTTGATGGTCCAGATAAGTGTAAAACCACACTTACCAGTTATCTAGAGAAAGAATGGACTACGCATCGAGAGAAATGGGTTTAAAGCCTAAATTTTAATAAGTTAACTCAATGGAAACCTAACATGTCAATTGGAGATCCCACGGACTAGGTTCAATAAGAAAACTAGTTATGAATGACTCGGTGAGAAGCACTTCGAAGTTTTAATTCCTTCCCATTTCTATGATGCAAAAGTGATACATATAAAGAGTGTTAAGGATAAGCTTTGGTTGTAATGATAGCTATATCTTGTAAAGGTACAAGTAGAGTATTGTAGGGTACTTTTTATAGAACATCACCTATGTTAGTGCGAACGTGACCAGTTCTTTGATAATTTTATTTAGGCGAATTCTCTAAAAGCACTTGCAGAACCCAAATAGTTCAGGGTCGAAATAATGAAACAATAGAGAACCAAGTTCGATATGAGAGATGATGTGTTTGATCTATTGTCTGAGCCTGCAATAACGGCTGATAGTTCAAAACGTTACGTTCACTGATTAGCCAAGTGAGTTCGATAGATTCTTACTAAAGAAGGTTCAAAGTGAAAACTACCTATCTTGATGCATTATCTTTAAGATAATATCCTTCTTTTGTCTTTCTTGATTTGAGTCAATTTCTTCTATTAATATGGGGGATTGTTTGAATTAATTGAATTTTATCTGGTAAAATTATTAAATGTGGTATATTTGATGATATGTGTAATTAAAATTAATTTTTGGTGAATAGAAAAAGTCTCCAATAAAAAGTATATAATTGGTGAATGTGTATGATGAATGAACATATTCATTCATAATTGGTAAATAGGTATGATGAATAGACACGTTCATTCAATATTTAACATGAACCATCAAATCACATAAAAATATGAAATAATGCTATCTAAGGACTCGGATTAATTACATCAAATGGTGGTGATTAATGAAAAGGCACACACCCATTCAAAAAAGACGTTTCAAAACCTATAAATAGGGACACCTAAATTGAATTTTTTAACACCAAATCAATTCTGAATAAATTGATTTTAAATCTCTCGTTCTCTCCAAAATTCTGCTTAAATAATTTTTGAAGTTTTTTCAAAATATTGTTGTTTCTTCTTTTCGAGAAGAGTATAGTCATTCTTTAGTTCAACCAAAGAATATTGGTATAGTGCGATCTGATTTTGAAAAAAGCGTTGTATCTTGGGAGACAGGGCCCTTTGATCCTGTTAGTACTTTTGCGAGAGAATGGAATCTGTCTTAAGGAGATTTATGGCGGCATACCTCGCTTCATCTCGTTTCTACATTTTTGTTTTATGTTTTTCTCGATTGTTCTGGTCAATTTTGCCACAATTATTACTTTATTGATTATTGATTTTGATATTTTAGAATTGAATTTCAAGTTAGTAACTTCTATATATGTTGTTGCTAGCAAAAACTACTATTTTTTATTTTGAATCTTCCAAATCATTTATGCAGGAGATTCGAACCCATTTTTTCTAGATTCATTATCTTCATTTGTATTAAAAAATTGAATCTTAATTATTCAATAGTCGGGATGGCGAAATGAACCGAGATCAATTTATCTATTGGGAGAAGTCACGAACAAGCCCTACAAATGAAATAGATATTGAAATTAAGGGAGAAAGAGCAATTGACGTGCAACACATAGAGTAAGATTTATTCAATCACTTAGTTTGTAGTTTGGGCTCCTAGAATATGGTGCTATGGAATAATCATAGCCCAAAGATCTACAAATTAGCC
The DNA here is from genome assembly GCA_023638005.1 of Forsythia suspensa. Taxonomy (NCBI): domain Eukaryota; kingdom Viridiplantae; phylum Streptophyta; class Magnoliopsida; order Lamiales; family Oleaceae; genus Forsythia; species Forsythia suspensa. The sequence goes on along the minus strand of CM042674.1, from coordinate 25,951,026 downwards.
CACGCTTGACTAGCCAAGCAGACAAACGACTCTGCATCTTTTTTATCTCCCGCATTTTTAGCTATAATAGTTCATGTGGGAGTTAGAATTAATTCCCATTTATCTACTTCTATCCATGTGGGAAGGAAAAAAAGTCTGTACTTAGCTACCAAATTTATTTTGTATACAGAAAGGTTCTATTTTTCTTTTATTTTTTATCGATAACCTCAAACCAATCAATCGAATATTGATTAATACGTAATCAATCCAACACTACTTGCAAAAGGCTCTTTTACTCAAACAAAATGTTCCAAATGGCGAAAGTACTTTGTTGGGCCAACATTGAGCAAATGAGATAAGATATCCCAGTAGTTCTACCTATAAACGATGTATATTAAACGTTGTGCGTATCGACCTGTGCAATGCGCTATTTTTCTGCAAGACCTCTCCTACAGTATTGTCATTGCAGTAGAATTTAACCACCAAGTTCGGGATGGATTGGTGTGGTTCATCTACGCTTAGGACACCAGAATATCCAACCATAAACAAAGAAATGCATGACACGAACTGGTTAAAAATTGCAAAGAGTAATTCAAATCCCATTTGTACAAATATAATAGAGGAGCACTATTATTTATTTTTTATAAAAAATATATATATATTATAATTATTATAATTATTATTAATTAATTAAATTTCAAATTCTTAGTATAGAAATAGATTTTTTTCTTCGTCTTTACAAAAACATAAACAAAATAGGAGGAAGTTGTGGCACGTTCACTAAACAAATCCTTTTGTAAACAATCATTTATTAAGCAAAAATGATAAGCTTCCAAAAGTGGAACACATATTAGAAGTGTGTTCGATTGATTTAATAACAATGAATCTAGAAAAGAGGGTTGAGGACTAGAACAAACATATAACAAGAATTCTTGAAGTTAAGTTGTTAACAGTAAGAAATAGTTATGTCATCATTGTGTAGCTGTTGTGCAATGTGGATAGGAACAATTGCACAACGCATAACAATATAGATTATATAAATAATTAAGGCAAATAGAATTTTGCCAAGTAACTCAATAAAGAAATTTTAAATTGACATTTATGCCCATAGCCTTATCTCTATAAATAGGAGGTCCATTTTCATTTGAAAATCACATATTAATAGAAAGTCTCTTAGATAACCTAGTTGCTCGGCTGAAAAATGTAATTTTTCTTTATATAGATTTGTAATTACTTTGATATGAACAAAAATAATAAAAAGACCATAGAAATTAAATGATCCTAATATAGTACCTTACATAAAACGAAAGAAAAATCTGATCTCCGTGGGGTTGACCCTCAGGTGGTTTTGGAGGTTTGGGGCTCGACCCCTCGGGCAGCTCGTGAACCTCGCATGAAAAAACACGAATTGAGATTTGTAAGATGCATTGGACTTCGAATTGAGATTTGTAAGATGCATTAGACTCGTTACTCGATAGATTTATGATGGTATATTATATGCCTTATGAAGATATCTATATCAACATTGGTACTCTAGTTTCTCCATGTGTTCTGCTCGTTAGTTTCCTAGTGTCAACGCTTATTACCCCGGAACTCCACATTTGGTAGTTTAAGCCCTATTTAGCCCTAAAGTTGATCAACGAAGGTAATATTGTCATAATTAACATATCGACTTTTGATTTACGCAGATGCTAATCAAAAGCAATGATAGGTGGGAAAGATGATTTTTAAAAAAAAAATTATATGGAATAATAAAATGTAACTAATTATTTTATTCTTGTTAAATTAGTCAAATTTAGATCACAAGTATAATTTTTTTGTCAATTAACGGACCATCGAAGAAATCTATAGAGACTCCAAATATCCATTCGATGAACATAATTAGAAATTTTAGGACTTGATGACATATTTTTTTTATTTTAAGTGAAAATATGTTAAAAAAAGTTTAAGATTTATTTGTACTTTTGAAAATGTTAGGGTCACATTTACAATTTTTTCATTGTATTTTATTTTTTCTATCATTTTAATTTATTTAATTCAAGGGCAAAATTGTCAAAAAAGTCATTATGGGATCATCTGTGAGTAAAATGAAAGAATGAGGACGATATATGTGAATATAATTGAATGTTGATAATATTGTTACAAAGTTGAAAAAATGGAGATTGTTATTGTAAATAACCCTAGAATGTTATTATTAGACGAAATCTGTAGAGACTACAAATGTCCTTTCGGTGAATATAATTAAAAATTTTGGGACTTGATGACATATTTTTATTATTTTAAGTGAAAATCTGTTTAAAAAAATAAAGTTTAAGATTTATTTGTACTTTTGAAAATGCTATGGTCACAATTATAATTTTTTCATTGTATTTTATTTTTTTATCATTTTAATTTATTTAATTCATGGGCAAAATTATCAAAAAAATTATTTGGGGACCATTTGTGTGAGTAAAATGAAAGAATAATGACGATATATGTGAATATAATTGAATGAGGATGATATTGTTATAAAGATGAAAGAATATGGATTATTAGTGTAAATAACCCTATAATTAATTGGTCTTGTCAGATCCATAAAGCAAATTTTGGGTTTGAAGAGGTGACGCCATTGATTTGAAAAGTATAGAAATAACAAGGGTAATTAGCACAAAATGTCCATACCTTTTGAAATCATTGTTTAAGTCGTCACTATCTTTGAAATTTTGGCATTTTCACCATCACTTCCACATTTTCTTACCCAAAATGTCTTTTTCATCCATTGTTATCCAAAATTGCCGTTAACTATCTTCCACAATACGACTTGTACCAGATTATAAAGGTAATTTCGTCCACACACTTATGGGTGTAAGTTATTGGTAATTTAGATCGCCGCCGCCTTCAATTTCCACTTCAGCTAAATCAAACGAGAGCTGATCGATGTGGTCAATAGTGCTAGACCTCTTCTCCTTAGTCGGCTGCTTCGGATTATTGTCTAGAAATGCAGTAGTCATCGGAAGAAGCTCCGCGATGGAGATGGCCGCCACCTTCAGCAACCACTCTATGGCCTTGCTAGGCTGATCATATCCTAGCCATCCTACAAATCGTAGAATTGAATAGCGATTAACTTACAGAGAGCGCGCACATAGCGATCCCTTAGTCCCTTGGAGGTTAGAACTTTCTTTGTCTTGATCTTTTCCACCGAAAGCTCGAGAAACCTCACGATTCTCAAGGAAGACCAACTGTACAACCTACCAAGTTTGCCACCGCCACTGCTTAGATCAACTCCACCGCCCCTTTTCCACTCTCCATCTTCATCTTTTTGGTGGTCATCCACCTTATAGGTCAACCCTATCTTTGCTCAATCAAGCCTCCCATTACTTGTTCTTGAAAACTTACACCATGAGCTTGAATCTCATCCACCTCCAAGGGATTGCCAGCTGAAGGTGGTCTTCGCTCTCTTGCTATCGCTAAACAAGTGATTTCATAAATTTCTTTTCGTACTCATTTGATGAATGAATTCAACTTTATAGAACTCAATTTGGTCGGTGATTTCATATTGTACCAGAGAAGAACGTGTGGACAAAATGAACGAAATTACCCTTTTAAATTAGTGCGAGTCATGTTGAGGAAGAGAATTAACGGGTATTTTTGGATGGCAATAGATGGGAATAATGTTTTGCGCAAGAAAATGTGGATGTAGGAGTAAAAATGCCAAAATTTCAAAAGTATAGATGACTTGTACAATAACTTCAAAAGATAGAGACATTTTGTGCCAATTACTCAAAGAACAACGATATGAGCTATCAACAAAACCCATAAGGTCAGGAGAGATAATTTTTGTTTGTTAGTTTAATGAGAACTTGAGTCTAGATATTGAGAGAGATGAGGGAGTTTAAGAAGGCCAAGCCAAGATTAAAATATGCAACAATACTACCAATCCAAATCTTATACTTCTACGAACACTTTCTCTTCTTTCTTTCTTTTTTTTTTTTTTTTCATAATACATTACTGCTAGCATTTTATGAAAATGAATAAAATCTCTCCTATAAGTTTATTCGAAAAATGAGTCTTCTCTCTCAAACCGTCCTCAAGCACCCAGATCAAATAACGGTTCCAGCCCAAAAGCCACCGGGTTCAAAGAACCCCATACAATGTCACCTGTAAAGTCTTATATTTAAGTAATAGCAACTTCAACAAAAAAAAATAGTAACTTCAAATTACATTTTACATATTTTTCCTCTAAAGATGTTTAGAATTTCATATTGTTCTATGCATTTATCCTCATCCCTCCAATGATGTACTAATAAGGAAAATTTGGCAAAAAGCATAGAATTATTCATCCTAGCACTTCCATATCATCATCAGATACTAAATTTTTAACCTCATTCCCACAACGCATTCCATCATCATTCGAGAAGGGCAAAAATTTATCCGAGAAAGAACCTCCAAGAAAATTGTACTTAACATGCTTGACTCTCGACTCCCTTTTGTCATTTAATCCCTCTTTCCGTTTTCTACCCCCATCAATCCTTGCGTTCGTCATGCAGACAGAAGCCAGTAATCCATTGTTTGACAAACCATCCATTTTTTTATCCTTGTTGCATCCATTTTCCGGATAACAAAACATATTCTGCTGCAGGTTCTTTTCATCAGGCTTACATTCAGGGAACTCGCCGTCCATTCTTGTCTTGCATATTAGTGCTTTGGCACGAAGTGTTGATATGTCACGATCAAAACTCTAATCCCTTGATCTTCAAGGACAAATAGCCACTCTGTAAATGAGTTAACATGCAATTAGCTATCTTCGATGAAATTTTTGAAGCAAATAGTTAAAATGAATATACAGCATGAATGACCTGTAAGAGTAAGAATTATAATAAACCAAGAAGCTTCTGCATTCCAAATTGGAGTCATTTCATTTTCTACATGGGAGTAGCCATAAGTAAAAAAAGAAGTTAAGTAAATTTTTGTTTTCAAACATCATTATATGTTAGTTTTTTCATACCCATAAGTAAAAAAGAAGTTACTTATTTCCAAATTCAACCAACTAATTTATTCTAAACCTTATTTACTTATAAGTAAATCTTTTAAGCTTAGCAAGTCACTACAATGATGCAAGAGAAGCTTGGGCAAAGAGAAAAAGAAGTAAAAGCATAGTAGTAACTCACTGATAAGAGCTTTTGGAGTGCTTGGTCTACTGTTTTCCTCCTGCATTCGAGCTTGGACCATGATCCATTTGATTAGCTCTGTCACTAACCGAGATCCGGAGAATGCATTTACATACGAAATGGCCCTGGCTTGATCACATGTTTCCCTGTAGTAGACAAATTTCCACGCATTGATAGACGAAACATTCTATAATTCTATTTTTGAATCCTGGACCACAGTACTTTCTCCATACCTCGCCAAATGTATGGCATTGTCCGCAACTAATGACCACACTAGAGCCAAATTTCTTGAGTAGCTATCTACCGGCTGAATCCATCTAGGTGGATGCAGATAAGAATGGTCAACCAATATCACTGCATCATACAGCACTTTTTGTAGAAAAATTGCATCCTCAGAACTCTGCACAATTATAGAATCAATTCACCGGAAACAGAAACTTTCGTATTAGTACCTCACTGCATAAGCACTTTTTTACATCGGCAAACATAAGATGGAGAAGTCCATGACAAGAATTGATTTGAACGCAAAGTTTGACTATGCTAAAGCCTTTTAACTATTCTCAGCATTTGATGAAATAATTTTTCAGCCTAAAAATTTCAGTGCGAAAACGATGTAGTTCGATAAGCATACTGACCAATAGGGTGGAAACAGGTAAACTTGGTTCCAGCAGCATGTTGAGAAGCATTTCTGGCAAGCAGCACCATTAAATCAGGAGTGCATATGAAAAATAAACGCAAGTGATACAGTGCTTCCCATGAAATTGTGTTTTAAACATGAAGAGGCACAAATTGACATTGTGCTTTCACATTTTATCATATGAGAAAAAAATGTGTTGAACTACCAAATGCTTGAGATTAAATAGAAACAAACATAAATAATGCACATCACGATACAATTGAGTGAAATCATGTAACAGCAAACATTGAAATTGAAGAACAAGGGCATATATCTACACCAACTAAGAATATGTTTGTTAAAGATTTTTGTAAATTATAAATAATGGGTCCTATGGAATGTGTAGATAAAAGTGGATAAAAGTTATGGGTCCTAGAAAATGTATGGATAAAAATAATGTTTGACCAGCTTATAAGTGTTCATAAGCACTAACAAACATACTCTAAAAGCAAGGAGATTCAAGTTTAAGGGCACAAACAGTAATCAACCATTAGGGTGACCACCAGTCTCACCTACAAGTAAAGATTCCGAAAACTCTTAATGGTCTGAATAGCCAAATATTGCATATCCCTATGCAAGTCCTCTTTAACTCCTTGAGAAATTTTCAAGGCACTACCTCGACAAAAATGTGTCATTCGTAGCACCCAGCCAAGCACCCTGTGCCCACATTGACTCCTTCTTACTCTTTGATAGGGCTAACCTCAAGAAAACTGATCCAAAATCTGAGAAATTTGAACCACTTTAAGGTACTTAGTTAAGAAGTGACTGGTTGAATTTTTTCAACAAATTGTCATATATCTAGACTGATCAAGTTGGCAACAGGTGCAATCGTGTTTTGCGTCAATTAGGGTCTAGCTAAACAGAATAATCAGCGGCTCAATTTGGTAATGTGTGAACAATTTGAAGGTTGCAGAGCAGTTTTTAATTACGTGGACAGCTAAGGAAAAGGTTCAGTAATTCGAAGACCAAATAAAAGAGAGACACTAAGATGTGACGTAGTGTCCACCATAGCAAAATATGTGGAAGTAATCAATGGGTCTTATTATGACACCAAAACATCTACATGTCTCTTATGATTTATGAAATGCAATTAATTAAGCAGAACAGTAGAATAGAAGAAATGAATAATCTCACAAAATTTCTAACAGTATTATAACTAATAAGGCAAGTATGGAGTTCCTTGCTCTTGTTGTAACTGAAGGACATGTTCTATTCCCTATAGTTAACTACTGACATGCGGTCCATCATTATTGCTCCACCAAACTAACGAGATATGACATTTTCGAGGTATTTTCTCTTCCTTTTCCCTACATAGGACTGCTTGTATGAGCTGATGCTCACATAGATATCAACTAGGTTCCATTACTTATCAATGGCTTATTGAATAAGTGTGCCGCAAGCAATTCACATTATAAATTGTTAATGTGTCCCTTTAGTGCTTTCTCTTGTACGTGTGTAAGAATTGAGAGAGTGACCAGATTTAATACAAATGTAGCCACTTGCCATTCTAAATAGGGAGAAACTACTGGCTCTGTCTTCTTCGTTCCTTCTGTCAATCCATAGGGTCTGACTTCGCATGCCCATGTGTATAAAACCATGGCATCTTAGGGTTAGTTCAGGGTAGTATATTGAAGAATTTGAAGAATGTATTTGCACAAAAAAAGCAATTTGGTTATCAAAATTAGTGGTGCATAACTCAAAACCTACCTTGAAAGGTTATGGGAGACAAAAGCAAAATTAGTGGTGCATAACTCAAAACCTAGTTATAAAACGAGGAGAAAAGTGTTGATTCATCCAACACTTGATTTTATAATAAAAACAAACCATGGAGACAAAAGCTTTATGGCTCATAGTATAAAACGAGGAGAAAATTTTGATTCTGATTTTCTATTAAAACAAACTCACAAGGAAAATATGAGAAACCTCACCTAAAAAGAACAAATTCTGAAACCCCTTGATAGTGTGAACTGCTAGATTTTGTGTATCTTTCAGCAACTCCTCTCTACTCCCACCGGAACCAAATTTCAGACACAGCCTCAGCAAAAACACTTCATACAAAACAATCCCAGCTAATTCCCCAATCCCACACCTCGTATTCATCCCATTCCAAACACCATCACTCAAAACCGGGAAAAAAACCCTCAAATCTTCCCCATATTTAGAACTCCCCCCACCTCGATCGACAGTCCAAACCCTAACCAAATCCTCAAAAAACAGCACTGAATTATCAACCTCTACAATTCCATTTGCATTATCATCAATTTTACAGTATACCATAATATAACTAACCATTTTCTCTACTAAATCTACAACCTCCATTCTCAAACTAAACCCATGTTTCGAAATATCATACAAAACATTATACAACTCGTATACAACAGGCGCAAGCAGAGCGATCTTTTTCGACGCGCTACTCAAGTTAGAACACGAAATTAGTAAATTTAACAAATCTTTAGCTACTACAATTCGAGTGGAAGGATCATTTTTGGGGCCCAATTTCGAAGTATGGAAAGTCACCGCAGAGTAAAACCAGGTAATTTCAAGAGGTGGGTCGAGCATTGTTTGGAATAACCTAAAGAAAATCGACTCAAAAGCCGAAAAATCGGAGCCCCCATTTTCGTACAGGGTCAAGAAATGTTTGATTGAGTCTTTCAACATGGGTTCATGGTTTAGTAATTGGGGATTCATGGTGGGTTTTGAAATTAACAGATGAATTTGGAAGATTATGGTGGGAATTTGAGATTATGACAATGAGGTTGAGATGGGGGTTGTTAACTGTAAGTTTAAAACCCTAGCAACGTGGAGAAAGGTGGGTGGGGGTAGTAAAGAGAGGGAACATTTGGGGCTTTTCGTAACGGACCAATTTTTGAATTCGGGTCGTTGAAATCATAAAAGTTGAGGCGGACTTTTTTTTTAAAAAATTATAATATAATTATAATAATTATTTTTCCCATTACTGGATATTTTTTTCACCTTTGTTTACCTCATTTTGCAAGTGAATTAAAGAGAGTACCATTACCATACGATATGATTGCAATATTAATTATTTTATCGACATTGACGACAATAATTTTCATAGAATAAGATATTATTTACAAATAAATAAGAGTAATATTTATCAATAGGAATCAATTAACAATCTATGTAGTATGGAATTCGGCTTTTTTTACGATAAATGCAAACTGAAAATCTACTATTTCTTGAAATTCCTTGAGTATATGATTTTTTGTTAGATTGTTTAATTGATTGTAATATTAAAGGACCAAATTGTGACAAATTTCTCGATTTCTTTAGAACATTTACATTGCAACTTTAGATTGCTAAAATATATTTGTCACATAAGCAAAATGAATCATATGCAATCTGTTGGGACTATGTCAAATTGACGTGACAAAGTAGACGACTGACATTATCCATAGATTCACCTAGATTCAAAAGCTCTGTTAAACAAGCTAAATCGAAAAAAATAATATTTTCTCATACAGAATGTTTATTTTATGTGAGATTTAGATATGATTTTATTTTTATTTTATGAAAATAAAATACACATAAACAATAATATTGAGTTATAGATAAACTTATTGAAGATTAATTGCGACTTATTTGTCTATTCATTAGACATCAATAATACGTAGATCAGGAATCTTTCAACTTACATATCACATACATGGCAGTCTGTAGAATGCATGATAGTATTGTTTTATACTTGGTATATAAATAGAAGTAAATTACTAAGGACTAACGATTGTGAATAAGCTTCATCCACACCACTCTTCCATCCCTCTCCCAATCCTCCTCCCACCCCGGCTTCCTATCCACTGGCTTAGTCGCCGTTGACCTCCTCTCCTGTCAGCCTTTCTAAGGCGTTGGAGTTCGTAATCTCGAAGGTAGATGATATCTGAATTGGGCCCGCGGGGTCCATTTGGCCAATGACATTTGAGCTTGCTTGCTACATTGTGGAGATGATGCACACCGATGCAACCTGATAAGATATGATTTGGACCGATTAGAGATCATATTTGTTACTTTAGTGTTCACATTTAATTTTATAATTGTGTTCCTTTTTTATGTACAGAGATTTTAGATTTAAAAAATTATATTTATCTTAGCGAAAAAATATTCCTCTATGAATATTAACGAATTTTTAACATAGCTTAGTGATAATTAAAAAACTAGAAACATATATTTTTCAACTTGATTATTCATCCCCTGTTTGGTTCCTATTTTTTAAAACTCATTTTTAACCGCATAAAATATGAGACCTAAAACTTTTATTTATATTTTAACAATTTTAATCAAACTCTCTTAAAAATTAAATTTTTATCTACACCAAATATAGACTTAATTTATATATAAGATGCACTTTATTAGCTTTTAAAAAAAGAAAAAATAAAGTCAATGAAAAGAGCAACACATGGTTTCTTCTTATAAAGGGAAAGTCCCGAATGCGAAGTCCTCCACCTGTGTCAGAAACCCCTTGATCAGGCGGGTTGTAAATCGAGGGATGTGCATGAGTGGCAGGATCTGAGAGAGAGAGCCAACAGACTAACCCCCAGGACAGACCCCCACAATATTTCAGTGAAAATCTGCCCCACACGGGAATCGAACTTGCGTTATCGGAAGATTTCTCTCCACGTCACCTCAGGCCTTACCAACTCGCCTATGCCTCTGGGGTCAACACATGGTTTCTTGTACAATGTGTGTGTGTGTGTGTATATCCCTACAATTTTAACACATGGTTTCTTGTACAATGTGTGTGTGTGTGTGTGTGTGTGTGTGTGTGTGTATCCCTACAATATTATAAGAGTTTTAAATTTTTTACTATTTAAATTTTGTCAAATACGCCATCGTTTCATTTCATTGTTTCAGATATCGTTTAATTGTTTCTTCTTTATACTATCTACTTCCTGACATGGGTTATTTTTCTTATTTATACTACCTACTTCCTGACACCAAAGATTTCTCTCAAATTATTCAATATCACCAATATCTTCCATAATTCTCAAATTGCGACCTAAGAATTCAGAACTAAAACTTTGAACTCTAGAATTCCAGTCTAAATTTCTCTGCTCATAATTGATAGAAGTTATATGTAAGTTCATATTTCTGTTGAGAACTCATAGAAGTTATTTAGAGGTGTTAAGACGGGCAGGTTGGTCGAATCTGTATTAGCCTACCCGCCTCGACCTAGAACCGTGGGCTGACCCGTGAACCAGACGAGCTGTTCACGAGCCAAGGAGGCTGACCCACAGGCTTGGGCGAGTCAGCCTCCTACGGGCCAACGGCCGTTTAAATAATTAAAAATAATAATAATAAATAAAATAAAATAGAACACAAATGGCAAAAAGCCGTTTGGCTCTCTGCCATAAAGTAATTACGTGACAGCCGCAACGAAGCAACAACAGGCTACTTTGTCAAAAAACAACCTCCTGCTACCAGAAAGTAATAAAATAAAAAAATAATTTAATAAAAAAAAGGTGTAAGTGTGTGAATGTGCAAGTGTAAATGTGTAAATGAATAAACATTTTAGTTGAATTACAATAAGTTACTAATTTTTTTTAGTAATTTTTAAAAAAAATTAATTTTTTATTCATATGGGTCGAACTGCAACCCATATGGGCTCGACCTGGATGGGCCAACGATGGGCCAGACTTGTGTTCAATTTTCATGGATTAAGTTGACCCGGCCTGCAACCCACCATGGCGCGGACTTTTTCTATTGCCGGCCGTCACCGGACTTCATCCGAGGCGAGCCGACACGGCCCACCCGACCTCTAAAGTTATCAAATCTCTTCATTTTTACATTTGTTTAATTATAGATTATTTTAGATCAAATCTCTCATACAAGTTATCTGTAAGTTAATATTTATCTTGAGAACTCATAGAATTTATCAAATATCTTCATTTTTATATTTGTTTATTTATAGATCAAGTCTAAAATTCTCATGTTTGAGCAATGTTTGAGCATGATAGTTGAAACTTTGTTATATAAAAATGTAAACAAAATTGAATAATCCACAATCACCATCCTCATATTAACTCGACAAATTTAATTTAATTAGGATCAATTCGAATTATTTGTCGAGTCGATTTAATTAGGATCAATTCTTTGTCAAGTAGACAAAGATTTTACCGAGGACAAAGATTTTGTCGAGTTATCTTTGTCGAGTAACTTAACTCGACAAATTCTCTGTCGAGTTACTTGACAAATATTTAAAATATTTTTTTAAAAATTGTTTACTTTATTTTTTTAACTCAACAAAAACTTTGCGGAGTTACTCGACAAAGATTAAATTTTTTTTCCCCTTATTGTTTACGTTTTTTTTTAAAAATCACTGTTTAATTATTGGACTCTTTGTCGAGTAGCTTCTTTTTTTTGTTCTACAATTTAAATTTTTTAGTTACTTGACAAATTTTATTTTCTGTTTTTTACTTTATTTTTTAAAATTTTTTAGTGTTTAATTATTTGTCGAGTTACTCAACAAACTCGAATAACTGGAGTTTGTCAAGTAACTCGACCAAGTCGACAAACCTACTTTTTTTTTTTACAATTTAAATTTTTTTATATTTTACTGTTTACTCGACAAAGAGTTTGTCGAGTCAAAGAGTTTGTCGAGTAACTGGAGTTGTCAAATAACTCGACAAACTAAATTTTTTTTTTTTAATTTGTTTTTATGCAGGTATTGTGTAGATAGATGGACGCACAAGCAAAAAAAGAGTTACGAAATAAACGCATGAGAGAATTGTGTGCATAACGTAAAAAGTTTGAACCAATGAAGATAATACATAAATTCCAGGGTAGTTCATGTACAATTGGCAAGTATTAGTTAATTCTATGCTATATACTAGTTATTTATGTTATATAAATTATAACAGAGTTAGTTTTTATTTTTGTAGTTGAAGAACAGAAAATAGTTGATGATAGTTTAATAAATACCAATTCTTACCAAAACAATTACAATTCTTATGAAAATTCCTATATACATAATCAGTTGCCAAACAAATAATATGGTAAAGATTTTTACATAACAAATATTCCTATCAAAACTCATATATTAAAAATACCAACAATTTGTAACTTGTCACGCTAGAAAATTTGAGAAAGAAAGTAAAGATTTTTGTTGTTGCGATGGTAAAGTTAAATTACAAATATATTATGTACCTGATGAATACATTTTAAAAGTAATGTACGCAATTATAACAACCACTTTGCATTTATATCATTTGGTGTAAAATATGATAGAAATTTGGAGAAATCATATAAAGATATTATACATTTAGAGTTCAATGACAAGTTTATCACTATACAAATCCAATTATACCTGTTGATAACAGTCCTTCATATTTACAATTATACTTTTATGATACTGAAAATGAAATACAATATAGGTCACAAAAATCCGATAAATTTTGTGAATATATGTTGCATAAATTAATAAATATATTAAAGATTAATCCATATTCTAAATTTTTTTGCTCATTAAGTAATATGAATTCTTTAGAATTATGTAAAATACATATTAGATGTGACCTAGGAATTGATCAGAAAGTGTACAATACACCTTCAGCATCACAAGTTGCTGCTGGGTTGATGAAGATCCATCCGCTACCACTTGATCACGAGATATATCAATACATTGTCATTCTAATACTTTACATAAAATAAATTACTATTTTAGTTGTTATCATCTACTTCAATATCTATTGTTATTTTCTTCTGGTGAATCTGGATGGCACGAAGGTATCTAAAAGTACAAATCAAATAGTGTTAATACTTATAATGTTATAAAAAATTTGGTAGATATAAATATTATAAATTCTGCAAACGAATTAATTGAAAATGAGAATACATGTTATTCTTACAAACATAATCCATTATATTTTGTAATTTTATTATTCTATATTCAAAATTGATTGTAGTCTCTCTTTTTTTTTTTTACTTTCTTTGTTTGTAGTTATGAAGATGACCAAAAAGAGATCACAAGTTTCTTGTCGTGAATACTACGGTTACAAATTTTATAGGTAAGAGATACTAATAAATGTATTTTGCTTCATGCTGGAAGATTTTTTCAACAATACATGGTTGATGATGTATGTTAAGATTGAAACAAGTAGATTAGATTATTTTAGAAAAAAACTTAAATGAAATATGTGCTGAACTTTATCAAAGAATTGTCGATAGTGTAAAAAATGGTGAAAATAGAGGTTATAAAATAGGTCGAAAAATTATTTTGCCTTCTTCTTTTGTTGGTGGTCCTAGAGATATGAAAAAAGATATATGGATGTAATGGCTTTAGTTCAAAGATTTGGTAAACTAGATATATTTTTAACGATAACTTGTAATCCTAACTGGGATGAAAACATGAGTTAAAACATAATGATATTAGTCAAAATAGACCTAATTTAATTGCTCGTATATTTAGAGCTAAAGTAGAAGAATTAAAATTTGATTTATTACAAAGACAATTTTTTTGAGAAGTTGCTGCTTATATTTATGTAATAGAGTTCCAAAAAAGAGGCCTTCCACATGCATATTTTCTATGAATTTTAAAACCAAGTTTTAAAATTAATAATGTTGATTTAATTGATCAAATTGTTTCTTGTGAAATACCTAACAAAAATAAAAAACTCTCATTTACATTCTATTATAGTTAAACATATGATGCATGGTCCTTGTGGTATATTAAATCCAAACAATGTTTGTATGAATAAAAATAGAAAGTGTAAAAATAAATATCCGAAGGAATTTGTTATGAAAACTTTTATTGGAGAAAATTCTTACCCGAATTATAGACGTCGCAATGATTATCAAACAGTTACAGTTAGATGGAGTTTATTAGATAATAGATGGGTTGTTTCTTATAATCCATATTTATCTGCCAAATATGATTGTAATATCAATGTAGAAATATGTTCAACTGTAAAAGTAGTAAAATATTTATATAAATATGTATACAAAGGACATGATAGAGTAAGTTTTTGTGTAAATAATGATAAAAATGATATTATTGATGAAATTGAAAGATATCAATCTGCTAGGTGGATTTCTCCACTTGAAGCAATGTGAAAAATATATAGATTTATTTTATCAAAAATTTCTCCATCAGTTATATCATTATAGTTACATCTTGAAAATAATCATTTAGTGACGTATAAACATTATGAAAAATTGTCGAATATTGTTGATACAGATTATAGAAAACTAAAATGCTAACTGAATTTTTTAAAATGAATACATGCAATGAATTAGCAAAAACATTATTGTATAGAGAGTCTCTCGAATATTTTGTGTGGGATGGACAAAGTAAGGTATGGACAAAAAAAAACGTGAAAATGTAATTGAAAGATTAGTTACATCTAATATAGTTGAGGGTGAAAAATATTATTTACGAATTTTACTTAATCATATTAGGGGATCAACATCCTATAAAAGTTTAAAAATAGTAAATGGTATTTCTATGCTATCTTTTCGTGAAGCAGCTGTTGCACATAGCTTACTAAATGGTGACAATTATTGTAAGATGTGTTTAGAATAAGCAATTACTTATCATATGCCTTCTTGTTTACAACGTTTATTTGCTACAATATTAACTTTGTGTGGACTTGCTGATCCAAAATCATTATGGATTAAATTTTGAAACTGTCAGTGATTTTATGTGTTTAATAATTTCACAAGTGTACGGATCACTCAAGTAATAAAATAGATTATGAGTCCAAATATCGTTCCCACAAGGATTTAGATAATTCAATTGCACTTATACTAACCTTTACCGAATCTAATTAACTTTAGAAAATTGATGTTTAAAGACTAACTAAAATATAAACTAAGGACAACTAAATAATTATAATTCAACTAATTAAAAGATTAATCTGATAAAAATTACTTTAACTTTAGAAAAGAAAAGTACTAGGATCTTGAACTCACTTATAGTTGTTAATTCATCTATCTTGATTCTTAGTTTTGACAAATTACATCAGTTATGAAGATCAATATCCATATATTGTTTAACTGTTTCTCTTGAATAAAATTAAATATATTCATATGTATAACCCGACTATATCTCTATGACGAAAGTGAATACAAACGAATGCATTAAGTTTCTATTGATAATTAAAGATCACTTAAAACATAGCGGTATATTTCTATCCCTGATCGAACTTTAAGATAATTAAAATAGTGTCTCTCGATATTTCGATAATAAAACAAACCACAACAATCATACAATTACTACGTATATAATTGTAGATCCAAATAAATCAAAATTAATTATTCAAAATTATATTGAAATAAATCGTCAAAAATCAAGTCTTTAGATAGAAGAATTTAAACTACAAGCTTCATCTTAATTCTAGCACTAAATAAACTAGTCTAGCATACTAATAATAAGGAAATAAAGAGAAAAAAATAGAATTCATCACCTGAAGAAGAAGAAAACTCAAAAAGATGAATCTTGATCTTGATCTTCATTAAATTCTTGAAAGATCATTTCTTGATCTCCGGTTGGTGTTTTCGTCTATAGTTTTTTCTCTCAAAAAATCAACACCCGACTATGAATTTTTCATCCATATTTATAGTTTCCTAATGGTGCCCCAAAAGATCCCAAAATATTACAAAATTCGCGGCCAATACGTTTCCTAATTGAATTAGAAGTCTAAAAAGGAAACAAAAATAAAAGAAAATTCGCTGGCCATAATTTAGCCTCGGTGATGGCCCAGGGATGAACTTCAGTCTCTGTTGTAAGCTTGTGTTGCTGGGCGCTCGCCCAGCTTGGTTATTCTAATTATTGCCTTTTTGTCCTCCAACTTTTCATTTTGTCTTATTTAGTCTGCAAAACTTTTCATAATCTCCAACTTGGACCTTAAGCTTCAATTGAGTGAAATTGAGTTCACATATTCTCTAAATATTTGCTAATTTGTTGCTTTTTTCGTCCAATCTTCTTCAATTGCTTATAAACGGGTCCAAAACTGAAATAGGAAGAATAAAACACTAAATTAAGTATAAAATCAATAATATGACATGAAAATAGTTTAGTTTAAATGTCTGAATAAGTGCACAAAATACATTTATCAAACACCTCCAAACTAAACATTTGTTCGTTTTCGAACAAAAATAAAAATAAACTATAAATTTAAACTAAGCTAAACGAATTAACAGGAATTGAGTTTATGTTAAAATTCTTACCATATGCCTCAAGTTCGAAAATAAAGCAATACTTTTAGAAAAAGATTAAACAACAACACAAAAAAAAAATTCACATATCCGATGCTTGACCTTTAATGAGTGCGTGATTAGTCAAAATTTGAACTTACACATGTATTAGACCATGACCAATATTATGTTGTTGATATTTTTACAATCTCGAACCTTTTGTAGTCATTTATTCCTTACATCTCTCGTAAATCATCATACTTCTAAAGCTTTTCTCTCCAATTCTGAGGTGTTCTAGCGAATAAAGTTTTAGGATGGTGAGTGATTTCTATTGATCAAGTTTTATTTTTCAAATAAAGTAGTAAAAATTAGAACTTGTATTCTTAGAATTAGGATGGTGAGTGATTTCTAAATTATCATCTTCAGTCTCCGATGGTCTAACCTAGCAATCCTTATCGAGCATTCTAACTCTTTTTATTTTATTTAACTAATATATACAGTCTTACATTCTGTATAATACTTCTCTTTCACAAGCTTTCTATGTGACCATTATAGCGAGTTTTGGACCGCTGACTCCCAAGTCAGATGACCATAGGGCACCAAGTTTTAAAATACTCTAACAGACTTAATTGCTCGAGTCCCACAGACTATAAGAAAAGTGAAGATGTAAAATTTTTATTTTTTTTTATTTTTATAAATATATATATAATGACAGCGAGCTTTGGGCCCATGACTTCAAAGTCAGATGACCATAGGGTACCAGATTTTAAAATACTCTAACAGACTTAATTGCTCGAGTAAGATATTTTATCTTTTTTTTAGTAGTGAATAGTGCTGCTCAGTTTAGATTCCTTGACTATAACCTATTCAACCAAAGATGAGACCCAGAAATCTCAAACCATCAAAATTCTCATAACACACGTAATAACTTTAACACTCCCAAACTGTTCTCAAACAGTTTGGTTACTAGATTAATGATTTGGGAACGAGATTTTCACAATAATCCTAGGTCAATAATATCATCACAAATACTCAAGTCATGTTTCCATATCAGTGATAAGTCAATAGTGACTATGTGTTTCATTAATCTAGTCTAACATGGATAAGTATTCAGGTAAAAGTACGAGTTAAAGTGTTGTCTAATATTCTAACTAAAAACATACTCAAATTCAAACAAATATCATAATTGGCAATAAGATATTCAACAATAACTAGACAAATAAACTAAAAAAAAGAAATTTGCAGTTATACAGACCGAATAATAAACTAATTCAAAATTCAACAATTAAGTATCTTGATACTTAACCCATCCCCAAATGAAAACATTATATGGTCCCTAATGTAAAAAGCAATTTAGAGCGAAAAGAAAGGAGGAAAAGATTAGATACTACCCGGGGTAAATGTAGAGATGACGGTCTAGGCTAATCGGATGGTGCAGCTGAAGTAGAAGGTCGCAAAGAGTCGATGGCCTCGGCTATCTGGGAGACTGTCTCGAGTCGACTTTCAAAGTGTATCATCCTTCGGTTGACGTCATCATATGCATAAGTGATAGTACGCTTTTCCTACCTAATGTTGACATTTGTGTGCTGCAGTCCACGTACAAGCATACTTACTCGTTCTAGCTCCTGCTGTATGTTATGCGGCGTGTGTTGTACCTCGACCAATGTGTTATGTAGGGATAGCAAAAATATTTGATTCGCCCCAAACCCGATCCGAATGGAGCGAAAAATTTCTGATCTACGGATCAGTGGGGCGGATCAGAGCGAATTGGGATGATCTGGGGCGGATCGGATCATGTGTGATCCGATCCGATCCGTCCCGTTTGAAAAATATAGAAAGAAAAAATTAGAAAAAAGTAATAAATTAGTAAAATTTGTTTCAATATTTGTTTGATTTTTTGAATGATAATTGACAAAAAAAATAATAAATAATAAATAAATAAAAATTATAAACGGATCAGTATGTAGATCAGAGCACTGATCCGGATCCAATCCACTCCGATCCGCCCCGAGAAATGGCGGATCAATTCGCGGATTTCGATATTCTAAAATTGATCCGAGACAGATACGGATCAGACCGATCCGATCTGAATCCGCCCAGTTGCCATCACTAGTGTTCTACATATTGTTCACCGATCTACCAATCTCCGTCAGAGCTACCTGGATCTGAGTGAACTGAATGCCAACATTGGGCTCAGCGGCTAGAGTTGACTGGGATGCTGGAGGTGCTGGATCATGAGCTTCCTCATCAGGTTGTACCACTGGAGCACGCTGTGCTCTGATCTCTCTGGCTCGCATCCTAGCCTCTGAATTGTCAATAGTCTTATGGGTGAGAGGGGCTTCAGGAGTGTCAACTTCCTCAAATGGTAATAGGGGAACACCGGCCTCCAAATAGATCCCACTAATCAGACATGGGAACATAATAGAGCGCTGAGAGTTGGAGTCAATCGACGTTGCTAATTCTTGAACAAAATCAAAGATATGTGTCCCCAAATCCATTTTATGGCCCCAGGCCAAATGGTAAAGAAGGCGAGCCATTTCCCCAGTAAATTTCGTTCGATGAGTGGTAGGATTAATATTGGTGCAAACAAAGATATATAAACCCCTCATCTCCCAAGTCAGTTCATCATATTTGAAGTGCGAAGTGGCTAACGGCCATGCATTCTCTCTACCATACAAGAATCGTGCCACCGACTGCATGTCCTCTTCAGTAGGCATAGGATCTATCCCCGTGCGGGTCAGCTCATAGTATCGATCGATCATAGCAGGGCTAAAGCGGATCCACTTGCCTCTTACCCATGTCTTGTGCCGATGAGATGATTCTGGAGTATCAATTTCTTTGTTGAAATTTACAAAGAATTCCTTAACCAAAGTTATATAGGCCGGATGTGGAGCTGCAGCCACCTTACTCCAACCACATTGCTAGATCACGTGTTCCAACAGATGCCCCTGAAAATCGGCCATTTGTACCCTTCTCTCTTGGTGTTAGTTCTTCCTTTTCCATCTTTCGTCATATCTTTCTTGGGCTTCTGTAGTTAGAAACCGTGGTATGCCACCATCACTTGTTGGTTCTTTGGCTTGTCTACGACAGGTAGAACCTTTACCGACCTTTTCCTTTCTCTTTTCTTGAGCTGTGACTTTTTATTTTGGTGCCATTGGTACCTAAAAAGATAAGAAAAACAGTATTAAGTATCATAATAAACTCAAGAATAGACAAAACATCTCAAAATAAAATAAAAGTAGTGAATTTTCATATTTTTAACGTAGACCAAACACTACTTTTCACCACCGAAACATTTGATAAAATAATGAAATTTTCCCGAGCCATCTTTGGATACATGTAACTACATAGAATGGTCTCGATCATATTCAAAATTTTGGTGACGTGAAGTGGTCGGTGCCTAGCCATGGCTTCCTAATATAGGGTTAAGTTTCTTGGCCAAATTTTGAATGTGATTCCTTTGAATGTATGCACAATTAGCAAGCCTAAATGTATATCAACAATGCCCAATCGAGAACTAGCCCTAAGTGCACAAGAATCGGCATTTAGTTATTTCATCGAACACAAGGAAGGCATCAATTCTTTACTAGAGTGTAATTGATTTGGAAGCTTGAATCTAGCCCAAAAATTTATACTTAAAAATGAAACGTCAACAATCCAACATCTACCTAATCCCATACTCCTCAATTAATTAAGATAAAATTGAAAAAATCTGAAGCCAAAAAGCAAGAATAAGAGTAGAGGTAGAAAGATCATACCTTGGAGGAATTTTGGCCGAATTCTAAGACTTTGATGTAAATGCAATGGAAAGAAAAACGTATTTGATTGAGAATTGAAATAAGGAAGATTATACATGATAGATGGACGAAAATTGAGCAAGAGATAAAAAGGATTCCGTTTGTGGAAGAGAGAGACAAATTTCTTGGTTTAAATGAAGTGGCTCGCAGCTGAGGTTATTTAACCTTAGCGCGAGCCTGGGCAATCACCCAGATTAGTTATGGGCATTCTGCACAGGGTAGAAGTGAATGGGCGATCGCCCCTGGTCAATGGATCAAGCGATCGCCTGCTTACCAACACACACACACACACACACACACATATATATATATTTGAAAATTCAAACTGAAACTAAATGTATATAGGCTAACTTAACATGTTAAACATTCAAAACATGCTAATATGGATACGATGAACCTCAAAGAACTAAATTTTGCTAACAAAATTCACTTAAGTGCAAAAAAAAAAAAAAAAAAAAAAAAAAAAAACAAACAAACATGATGTGCCTAAAACTAAAGTGATAAAGCTATCCCTACCTCATGCATTTGGCTAATTGTATCTATGCCTAATTGATCATGTGAAATCTTAAATTTGTTCTAAAATGTGTACGATGAACCTTGAGAAACTAAATTTTGCTAAAATTCACCTAAGTACAAAAGTTGAAAACACGAAGATGGTTTGCCTAAAAACAAAAACTAAAGCAAAATCCCTAACCACATGCAATACTTAAAGAATTATGTTTAAGAAGTCTAAAAAGGAAACAAAAATAAAAGAAAATTCGCTTGCCATAATTTCGCCTGGGCGGATGAACTTCAATCTCTGTTGTTGGCTTGTGTTGCTGGGCGAGCCCAGCTTGGCTATTCTAATTATTGCCTTTTTTGTCCTCCAACTTTCTATTTTATCTTCTTTAGTCTGCAAAACTTTCCATAATTACCAATTTGGTCCTCAAGCCTCAATTGATTGAAATTGAGTTCACATATTCTCTAAATATTTGCCAATTTGTTGTTCTTTTCGTCCAATCTTCTCCAATTGCTTATAAACGGGTCCAATACTAAAATATGAAGAATAAAACATTAAATTAAATATAAAATCAATAATATGACAGGATAAAAGCTTAGTTTAAATGCCCAAATAAGTGCATAAAATGCACTTATCAGAAACTTCATGTACGAAGATTATGTAAATAAAGATTTATCTATTATCTATGCCGAAATTAAAGCTCTACATGATATTAATCATATATTAGAACAAAGTGGTAAAAATATAAATGAACATTCGCTTCTACCCTTTCAAATAACTATGGAAGAAGGAGAAATATTAGCTAATATAATTATTGAAAAAATGACAAACGTCGTAACTGGAGTTGATAACTTGTATACAAATATTGTAAATAAAGAACAACAAATATCGTATGATCAAATTTGGAACATGTATTTAGTAGTAAGCCTGTAATGTTTTTTATGGATGGGCCAAGTGGAATAAGTAAAACATTTTTATATAAAGCATTACTTACAACAGTTATATCCAAAAATCTTATAGCATTAGCTAATGTTTCTCCGGGAGTCGCAACTTCTTTATTGCCTGGAGCATGAACTGCACATTCAAGATTTAAAATTCCTTTAAAAATGAATAGTGACATTTGATGTTCGGTTAGTAAACAATCTATATTGGCAAGTCTATTTCGAATGACAAATTTAATTATTTGGGATGAAGCACCAATGGTGCATCGCTATGCTATTGAAGATGTAGATAAATTGTTAAAATATATTAATGAATGTGATTTACCATTTGGTAGGAGGGTTGTTGTCTTAGGTGGAGATTTTAGACAAGTTTTACTAGTTATTCAAAAAGGAAACAAAGAAAAGATAATGCATGCAAGTTTAGTTTATTCTTGCCTATGGCCATATTTTAGAAAATTTCAATTAGTTCAAAATATGAGAGCACAATTAGATCCATTATTTTCTCAAATGTTACTTGATATAGGTGATGTAATTGAGATAGAACATACATGTGGCATGATTAAGCTTCTCAATGAAATAACTATACCATTTGAAGAAGAATACAAGTCTTTAAAAAATTGATCAACATTGTGTTTCCAAATTTAGAACACTATGTTACAAATTTAGATACAATGATTAACAGAGTAATTTTAACTCCTAAAAATGAATGTGTAGATTTAATAAACGATATTTTACTTAAAGAAATACCAAGAGAAACTTTTACGTATTACAATTATGATGAAACATTGGAAAAAAATAGATCAAACTATCCATGAAGATTTTTTAAATACTTCAACTCCAAATGGTATTCCACCACATGAATTTATGTTAAAAATAAATTGTCATGTTATATTACTTAGAAATATCAACCCTTTAGAAGGATTATGTAATGGCACAAGATTAATATATCGATCATTTGAATGTAATGTTATTCATTCTGAAATTTGTATTGGAGAATATAAGGGAAAACATGTTTTTTTACCAAGAATAACATTTATACCTCTTCAAAGTGATAAAAATTCATTTCCTTTCAAAAGAACACAACTATATGTCCATGCTTTGCAATGACAATAAATAAAGCTTAGGGATAAACTCCAAATTTTGTTGGTTTATATCTTCCAGAATATGTATTTTCACATGGATAGTTATATGTACATTATCTAGAACTAAAATAGTTAGTTGTATTAAAGTGTTGATAAAGCCAATTCAAAATTCAAAATTATATTTAAGATGTACAAAAAATGTTGTCTATAAAGAAATGTTAGCTTTGGCGCTTTTGCAGTATACTTAGAGAATTCATTTGGTTTTTGATAAGTACAATTTTGTACTTATCTGAACTTACAAAAATGGGTAATTATGAGTACTCTTATTTTATTTTCGGTATAATTGTGTGTTGTTTTTGTTCAAATTAGGAAAAAATAAAATTCAAGTGTCAATCGGATGAAAAGAGAGCAAACAGAAGAAAAGATGACTAAATTGAACATACAAAGAGACCTAAAGGACTCAGCATGCAAATATTAAAGGAAGAAAACCGGATCTGCAGCCAAGTTAACCATGTGATCGCATGGTTAAACAAGGCTGCAATTGCAAGGGAGACCAAAAATCAGCAGAATGTAAAATCATTGAACCATGCGATCGCAGGAAATTACACCATGCGATCGCAGGAAATTACACCATGCAATCGCAAGGACATAACGGGCAGCAGATTGGCAGAAACCTGATTGAATTGAAACTCTACGAAGTCCATATTGATCCAACTACCTAAATCACGTCTGGAAGTCTTTAGAGAGCATTATAAAAGCCAGATAATAGCCAGAACAAAAGGGAGACGAATTTGGGAAAAAGATACAAGAGGAGAATCGAAGATCGAGGCACGGGATTGAAGATTCTTCATCCACTGTCACGTGTTGTAATTATTTCTTCTTCTTTTTCTTTCGCTAGATCATGATGAAGTCAATTATTGTCATAATTGACGAAATCATGTCCGGCTAATTTACTTTTTCTAGGATGAACGATGAAACCTCATGATTTTTAATTAATTAGAAGTTTTTCCGTTTTAGTAAATAATTGCTTTTGGGTTGATTATTCTTTATGTAGTTTTTCTATTATTTTAATGCATGATCACCATTAGAATATATTGTGATTTATATTGAAGTCGAGAGATTCAATATAGATTAAGCACGTGGTATTGAATAACATAGGATCTTATAATAGATAGAAATTACTATTATGCTTTATGAAATCCATTTAGGTGTTCTTGAGATTTTAATGCATGTGTTTATGTTCGAAGCTTAATTAGAGATAATGAAGTTCACATAACATATGGAATTGATTGACCATCGAGAGAGGCTTTTGATTATTTTAGGAACGCCGATTTTCAATCTATGGTAATTATAAGCTAAAACGGTTAAACGGATATTTGATTAAGGAAAGTGTTGGTGGATTCGCAAATCCTAGAGTTAGTAGATCTTGAATTCATTCTTACCTTTTTAAAGTTACTTATTGTTATTTTCAATTTAATTAAAATAGCTAAATTAGTTTAGATTCACACGAACAAAAATTGAATCTGTGTTTATTTACATTGTTAAAATTTAAGTTGTGAAATTAATTAGTTAAATTAGTATCTAGTCCTCGTGGGTTCGACACTTTATTTATCACTTTATTACTTGTAAACGATCCATCCACTTGCGGGATTTAAATCGCACAACAGTTTTCAAGAATTTTTTAAATCACAATTAGTATGTATTGACATTCTTGCCATTCTTGCCAATGTTGCCATTCCAGCTTTCACTTTTTGGTCAAGTTCTCCACCACTTTCATTCACTAATCAATCAAATGACTCTGTAAGTTCTTTAGATTTTTAAATTTGTTTGTCAATTATTTATAATGATATTCCAGTTTAAATTTTTGTAACATCTTCCCTAATTTTAGATTTATTTATTTATAGATTATTTGAGATTAGTTATTTCATATGTGAAATATGTTGATATGTTTGAGCATAGCATTTTTGTTATATAAAAATGGTGTGTTGACACTTACATATTTTAAGACAAAATTGGATACACTTACAGCCTTTAGAGAAAATTAGGTACATTGTAGCATTGAATTTGGATTCATCTTTATATGTAATTATTTTTTTTAATTGTCGAAAATAGGTGTTTGTCAAGTTAACTCGACAAAGTCCAGATTGGAGTATGTCGAGTTAGTGGAATATCTTTTTTTTTTTTTTCAGATTTGTGAGTTTCAATTAAATATCTGAAAGTTTATATATTTTCTTATTTTTTTCAATTTGCAAATATATATTTTCTCCAATGCTAAATTCTTCACTAGATATTTTTTAGTAATGGAAATTGAAAATTGAGTAAAAATGTATTCTTTCATATTGGTTTTTTATAATAGTATAATTGGAACCAATTTCTCTATACCAATAATAACTCTCTCCCAAGCAAATGGGACAAATGGGCCAAATGTCGAGGATCTCTTTCTTCCTCTTATTTTTTGTCCTATTTTTTATTACATTCTTCGCACTTATTTTGATTTTGATTTTTTATATTGAATATTTTTTATTTTTATTAACGTAATGTTGTAAATTGGCATGATATAACTATTCTACTATTCGCGTAAGTAACCATTCACCACTCGTACTACCTACTCATAGTTAAATACATCTATTTCATACTTCTACAACATTTTTTGACTAAAATCTATACTTTTTTCTACTTTTTACTCCTACTTTAAGGTATTTGATCTCTCCAACCATACTCAGTCTGCTAAATTGTCATACTACAGTATTTGACAGTATTTTGAAGTATGATGCTCAACAAAATAAATCAATACTTGTATCACACGTGTATATAGTACACTAGCACTATTTCACATCTATTTATGTATCTATCTATATCATCTCATTCATACTCTTAAAACTCTTAAAGCTAGCTTTAAATATATTTCTGAAATCTTCATCTTCAAACTTGAATTTTATTTATAACAAATATTTAAACTTCTCAATCTCCCACAACATGAGCAATCAATATCAACTAATTCGTGAAGTTTCTCCGAGAACGAGTAAAAGTTGTTGCTAAGAAATTTTCACCAGAACTGCTCAGAAAAGTCCAACAAAATATCAGAATTTGATACTAATGGACTTGGAGGAGGTGAGTTTCCAGATTTGAACATCAATGTGTTAAAAAACTTTATCAAATTTATTTATTTACCAGGGATCAACAATTCAGGCAACATTGTATGATCAAAACATCACAACTTTTCAAGATGAATTGATATTAGGAAAAACTTATTTGATATCAAATGCATCGGTGAAAGTAACAAGTGCAGAGTACAAAGCAAAATCAAGAGAAGTACAATGGACAATATCAGGACGAACTAGAGTACGCCACATAGAAGAAAACAACAACAATCTGTTGATGTCTACATATAGCTTCACTAATTTCGAAGATCTTCCAAAATATATGGATTGTAACATAGATATAAGTAAGTAATTACTACAACTTTATTACACTAAAACTGATATAGATATTAATATACTTAAAAAAATTTAGGTATAGCTGCAATGATAATTGATCTGAGACCTCGAAGGGTTCTCCAAACACGTTATGAAAAACAATGTCAGGTGCAAGATGTGGTACTCATGAACAAAAGGTATGACTATATTTACCACTTCATTTATTACAACTCACACACAACATATTTTAGTTCTATATATTTTAATTCTCTATGGGATTCCTCTTACCTACACCCAAAATATAATATAAATAATAGGTTTGACGTTATTCTGTTAACAGTGTGGAAAGCATTCATGGACAATGAATGCAAATACATCTCTGAAAATCTGAACAAAAAACCAGTTCTTATTGCAAAGCATCTTAAAGTAACATCATTCAATAGTAATCCATCATCTTTACTAAACTCATCATTTTGCATAACCAATAGATATCCACACACTCAATCTTCTTCTGAATATATCTCTCAGGTGTATCATTGTCAACAAATGCAGATACTTCTTTCTTTATTGATGGACCATTTGAGATTGTAGCAGAGTTAAAATCTTGGTGAATATTTCATAATATTTATTTCTTCATTTATTATACATTTATTATACTTTTAACAATAATTTATCTATTGTGTTACTTTAATATAGGACACACACAAATTCTCAAATGATTGATGATATTATATCAGAGAAATATTACTTAAATTTAACATCTTCCAAGCTATTTGTTCCAAGTGATGAAAGCTAGTTTACTAAAATCAAGAGTATTCAAGGGCTGAAAAGCGTGGTGCATATCAATTTTATGCTTTAAACTAATTTATTAAATTTTTGAACCATGCTCAATATAATTATTTATACATTATTGTGCCGTCAGAAACAGTTTTTCTGGATCAAAGGAAAATCATTGGTTAAAGTTCAGAACCAAACATTCTGGTATATGAGTTGTAATAATTGTAACAAAATTTCAAGTGAAAATTATTGTGATGTCTATCAGTGTGTTTCTTGTAAATGTATTGATGCAAAGGCACTTCCAAGATAACAATACTTTATTTATTCACTGAATTAAATTTATTTTTAAAGTTTCATTTTCATATGTTTTATTTACATTTAATAACATATTCTAACATTAAAATATTGAATTATCACATTTACTTACAGAGCAAAGGTATACTTGCAACTAATGGATTCTACTGGATACATTAATGCTTTAGCTATTGGAAATTAAATTGAATATTTTTGCAATCCTTTCAAGCTTTGATGGATCAAACATTGGTAATTTTTATTTTTTACAGTTAACTAAATGATATAAGCTTTTATAGCAACAACTTAAAAAAATTTACTTCAATAGAAATCGAAACCAAGTGCTGATTCAATGCATTTGTCAATGGACAAAGATAAACTATTCTACGTCAAGGCTATACCACAGCAACCACAACAATCGTCTGAATGCAAATTTAAAATACTTTTTATTGTGAATCCATCACAAAGAAAAGTAAGATAAGATTCACAAATGGATTCACAAAAAGAAGTAAGAGAAGATAAAGACAAAGACAAAGACAAAGGAAATGTTCCAACAGAGGATGTAAACCCAGAAGATACCCAACTGATGGAACCACCAGCAAAAACCCAGAAGATACCCAACTGATGGAACCACCAGCAAAAAGATCTCTATTCCATTCAAATGATGCACAAGTTGCAACGAAGAAAAAATTTGAGAAATCTATAAATTCGAACAACAAAAAAATCAGTGAATTTTTACTTTTGAAAGTTTTTGTTGAACTAGACATCAAAACAAAAGAATGATTAATGTTTTAGTTTTTGAATGTTTTATGAACTGACATAGCTTCGAAGAATATCACTAAGTACATTTTTACAGGATCTTTTTTGTGATATTAATGTAATGTTTATAATTATAAAATGTTTTTTTTATGTCATTTATATTTTTTTAGATTCAATTTCAGCTCGAAATGAACATTTTAAATTTATTTTGGGAACTCCATTGTCTTATAGAACAACTCAGCAATGGTTAATGTCCAGTTAATAAGCTAAAACTTTGTCAACTAAAATTTTAAATTATCAAGTTCAATCATTCTTGATTTTCTCAGAATTGTTCCATGTCCCGCATTTTTGAGTTGTCTTTTAATTTCTATTTAATGCCAATTTTTCAGTAGAAAAATACTCAATTTTTTTTTAAAATTTTTTACTTCCAATTCTAATTTTGATTATTTTGATTATTTTCAATAAATTTAATTTTGTTTATTTTGGCTCGACAATGTATAAAGTCAAGTAGCTCGACAATAGCATTATTGAGCAGCTCGACAATAGCATTGTCGAGTAACTTGACAATATTAAAAAAAAAAAAAAATCCCGAAAAAATGATTATACTCAATTTTATTCTATGCAAAAATGATTCATCATATCATTGCAACGCATTTTGTAATTTTGTTCAAATAATAGAAATTAATGGGGGGAAAAAGTCGAAAAGAGAAATTTTTTATGTAAAATTGCCTGGGCAATCGCCCTCTACAAAAGCAGAACCATGTGCGAGTGCCCAGGTTTATTTGGATTTATCAAAAAAAAATTCAAAAATCTTGTCAATAATTGCCAAGTTGATTATAATTCTTTTTTTTCCGTAGGCATATTAAAAAATATACGAATTAGTCAACAATCTTAGATTGTCAAATTCAACCATTTTTGTCAAGTGGAGTTGCTCTACAATTTTTGTTGTCACATTTTTCGATTGTGATTAAATTTAAAACCATTGTACTTCTTTTCTTCACACAAATAATCCATTTCTCAACAAAACAAATAAAACTAAAATTTTAATTTCTATTTAATACAAAATTTTCTCTATGAAAACAATTAATCTTTTCATAAATTTATGCGTCCAATCCTAATTTTGTATTATTTTGATTATTTTCATTAATTTTATTTTTAATTTAACGAGGATAATATTGTTGAGCAGCTGCAGCTCGACATTAATTATTGTTGAGTTGCTTGACAATATCCATTGTTGAGTAACTCGACAATAATCAACAAATTTTTTTTTTTCAAAAAATGCGCAAAATCAATTTTATATGTGGCAATTTAACAAAAAATGATTGAGTTATTTCTGTAAATACATATTCTGTCCAACAAATGATTCATCTAAATAATAAGTTACCATTTATTAATGAGTGGATTCTGCAAGTTTGAACAGTATGAGGTGGCTGTAAGTGAATTTGTTGAGGGAATTGAAAGACAATGATCACCCAACTCATCAACTCTCTTTGTTTGAAGACTTTTAGATTAGGAAACAAAAAATAAAAGAGAATGTATTGATTTTCAATAGTAAAACAATGGTTGAACAAATTGCACATATAAAAACAAATTTAGAAGATCTTGTCAATAAAATTTCTATTTATCATGTAAGTGTTATATTTTTAAACTGAAATTTAGATTCAATTCATTATGGCAAGGAAAAATTTGATTCAAAAAGAGAAGAACAACTAAAACTTTGTCTTAGATTGTCAAATTGAATCTTTTTCTTTTTCTTCAAGAGGCAATTTTTGTTGTCGAGTTGCTCCACATTTTTTGTCAAGAGACAATTTAGTCTTCACACAAATAATTCAAACAAAACAAATCAAACAAAAAATTTTAATTTCTATTTAATACAAATAAACACTCAATCTTTTTCTAAATTTTTGCGTCCAATTGTTGTATTATTTTGATAAGAAAATAAATTCAAACAAAAATTAATTAATTTTGTGAAATTGATGGGCAATCGCCTATATACGTTTTGCAAAAGCAGAACTACAATCTACTCTACTGGGTGATCGCCTAGAATATTTATTAGTACCTGTTCAATCTTCTTCTCATTTTGATAATCTACATGTTGATCAAACCAATATAATCTCATATATAAACATCATAACATCAATAAATCAATACAAACTAAGAAAATAACTAAATATAAGAATCAATGAAAATAATCAAGAAAGTGTATTATTACATTTAAAGCCAACTTGAAGCAACATTTAAAGCCTACTTGAAGTACCATCTCAACAATACACTATAACATTTAACTTTGTTTATTGCGTTCATTTGGGAAGAAAAAAAAAATCAAACTTAAGTTTTTGCCCATAGACATTTATTCTATCATCTACAACAGCATCCAGAGGTATTCCAACTAAAAGACACTCTACATATTTGATAACAAATACTCCGCTATCACTATAAATATCATTAAAAATGTCGTAAATATACATGAATATCATTAAAAATGAAATAAATCATTTGAATTCATTACCTATGTCGTCAAAGTTGAGGTATATCAACAGATGACTTCCTTCAATATTCAAGTGGCTGAATATTCTTCTTCCCAAGATTTGGTCTATCAGAAGATACATACTTCTGAATCATCTCCGGAATGATATTGATACAAAGAACAATATGGGGATATATCATTGTATCATCATAAAAGCGCTGGTTATTGTCAACAACTATCAACTTCCAAGCTTTTAGATCAACATGGAAGATGACCCAAAATAAATTTTGGGTCAAATATGGCCACAATAAATAATCACAATCCTCCAATTTTCTAGCAAAATTTCTAGGATTAGCATCATATTCATATGCATATCCTTGCATACCAACACTATAATCAATCAGAGCATGATGCAGAATTTGTCCTCTAGGATTCAATATTTTAGTCCAAATATTTCGAAGAAGTATTCCAAAATTA
Source organism: Forsythia suspensa (assembly GCA_023638005.1). Lineage (NCBI taxonomy): Eukaryota > Viridiplantae > Streptophyta > Magnoliopsida > Lamiales > Oleaceae > Forsythia > Forsythia suspensa. The sequence goes on along the minus strand of CM042674.1, from coordinate 25,919,570 downwards.
GTGTCCAAAACTACGGGCATGTTCTCTTTGCCATTTTCAACTCATTTTTCGTTTTCTATTTTTGAAAATAGTTAAAATGTATTTACTTATCCATTTCCGAAAATGCATTTTCCAAAATACAAAAAAAAATTACAAAGGAAATGCAAAACGATGTTTTTACCGTTTTCTGCATTTTTTTTACAAAACGTGGTCATTTTCCAAAATGGCCAAAATGCACGTTTTGGTGTTGGAGGTCCGCGTTTCGAGTCCAGCATGCGGCCTTTTTTTTTTTTTTTTTTTTTTTTTTAACATTTTACGCTAGGTATGGACAATAATGATTTAGTCATTTTCCGAGTTTTTTTTTTACAAAACGTGGCTTCTTTCCAAAACGGCCAAAATACGTGTTTTGGAAGTTGGAGGTCAGGGTTCGAGTCTAGCATGCGGCCCTTTTTTTTAAATGCTAAGTGTTTAATTATTTTTAATTCCAAATAATTGTTTTTAATTGTTTTAAATAATTATTTTTAATTGTTTTTAATTAATATTGTTTTTAATTTCAAATAATTCCAAAAATAATTATTTTTAATTTCAAATAATTCCAAAAATAATTATTTTTAATTTCAAATAATTGTTTTTAATTGTTTGTAATTAATAATTGTTTGTAATTATTTTTAATTACAAATAATTCCAAATTTTTAATTGTTTTTAATTCCAAACATAATTTTTTTAAATGTTTTTAATTCCAGAAATAATTTTTTTTAATTCCAAATAATTCCAAAAATAATTGTTTTTAATTATTTTTAATTTCAAATAATTCTAAGTTTTTAATTCCAAATAATTCAAAGTTTTTAATCAATAATTGTTTAAATAAAATATTACATAAAATAATTTCTCAAGATTTCATAGTAAACGTATTTTTCAATTTTCTGTTTTGAGAAACAATTTTCAAGAATGACAAAAAGAACGTATTTTCATAAATATCAAAATAGATACTCAAAACACAAAACTCAAAATGAATTCAAAGCTCAAACCACAAAATTGAAACACAAAGAGAACACCACCTACATACCTTACTGAAAATATATCTGGAAAATTAACAACACTTGCTCTAATAAACAACATTGCATTGTCTACATCCTATTCAAACACAAATGTAACAATATAAGCACAATTCATTACCATATAATATACGTTTTAAATCAAACAATATAAATATTCTTTACCCCAGACTCTAATGGATATTCATGCTTGCCAATATGTTGTAGCCTTTGTTTTGTCAACAAATTACCACCAGACAATTGTACAACATCTCTGTAACATTACAAACAATCATATATTACATAAATACAAAAAATAGATAAGCTAAATAATCATATGAAATATTATAACTTTCTAATGTTTTGCACGATACATTCAACTAAAAAAATCACTTTCTCTTCGTTTATGGATATCGCACAATATCGGAATGTTAACAGAACTAGATGACGAAGCTACAATTTGCTTTCCGCCTCGGTCATGTACCATAGGATTAATAGGGGCTGCTTCACATTCCATTTGATCACCACCAACAATGGTATGTTTATCTACCATCATCCCCTCAAACATTCTCTGAATCTGTACTAGAGAACTTTGTATCTCTTTATGCAAATCATCATGTAAACTACAAAAAAAAAACCCACTATTTTCAACTTGAAATGAATTAAATTTTGTATCTATGTATTGCTGCATTTCCTAGTATTTATCAGCTAAATCTTTGTTGCTGCTACTAGATACATATGATTCTAGCCGATCAAAGCGATATATTAACTCAACTCTTGTACTTGCCAATTCATGACCAAAGTATGAACGTTGCTCATCTCTTATACTACTCAATTGATGATCAAAATAGACTCGTTGCTCAACAAATAATAAACTCAAATGTTCATTAGTAGTATAATCATCATAATACGCATACTCATAATCTGAAGGGCCTTTAGAGATGTTTTCTTCGGAGATGGGGATATTTCTTCGGGTGCGTAATCCATATGAAAAACATTTGGTGCAAGCCAGTTATTCGTAGGTAATTCATTATACACACACACACACACACACACACACACACATATATGGCGACCAACTATGATAATAAACAATATTTCCATAGTCTGGTTGTACAACTGGTTTAACTGGTTCGGCTATATCTTGTTGGTTCACTTGTTCTTTCTATTTCTTCACCAATTTGATCAAATTGTTGCCCCCATAAACAAATTGGTGAACAACAGCATCAAAACGAGCATCTACTGCGTTTTCTAATAAAATTATTGTATAAACATATTGTTGTTCTGCTTCTTCTTTAGTTGGTTGAAGTATTGACAGAATCATAATCTAAAATAAAAAAAAAATTGTAACAATTCTTACATAAACATACAACAATTCTTCTACATAATTTTAATTTGTATTAACAAACTTCAGTAGACTTGAAAAAATCATCAATAATTTTTTTTTGTATACGATGTTGTGTATTGTAATTCAAAATACGTGGAAACGTATTTTGTAATTTTTTTAGCAAATGTTTCACCTACTTGAGTACATGCCTCATAGATCCATATATGTAAATAATATAAATAAGACATAAAAGATAAAACTTAACAAAATAATATAATTGCAATAGATTAAAAAAATATTTATATGAAATGCAATTATTCACCTGAAATATAAGAGGAAAACCATATATGGTATACAAAATAATATAATCGCAATAGATTAAAAAAATAATTGCAATAAATTAAAACTTAACAAAAAAATATAATTGCAATAGATTAAAAAAAATATTTATTTGAAATGCAATTATTCACCTGAAATATAAGAGGAAAATCATATATGGTATACTTTAAAATCTCACCACTTTTATCAGTTGCCTTCGCTGCGCGGCGCTCCCAAGAGGTTAATAGAGAACAGAGGAGTGTAAAAAAAGAATGTCGTCCCATGGATATTCATAACATACGTCCAAATTGTCTACTAATGATAATGTCTCTATATTTATTTTTGTCCTATTTATGAGCCTTATAACTCCTTCTATAAGTAAAGTCAATCCTAACTTATACTTATTTCTCTCATGGTCACAACAAATAAAAGCAATTTCAAATTCATTCAACGATATATGTGACGAATTGTGAAGCCACCTCCTACGAAGTTTATGTTTCTCCAGCACTTTCAATGTAGTCAAATTATCAAGATTATCATGACATAACAATTCTGATATCAAACAATATTCATGCATCTCGAACCTAACTAATTGATCATTTACTTTAAACCAGACTTCATTTGCTTTATTCGTATGTACTATATTCAAAAGAATTTCTTCTACTAATTTACCACTAAACTGCAATCGTCTACCCTACAAATCTTTAAAATATAAAAAATAACTATTCCTAATTTTAGCAAGTTGATGATTATTATAATTTTGCATAACAACATCTACATATTTTAAATTACTAATCTGTGTGCTTTGTCCACAAAATCTAAGATTTTCGGCCACAACATATTCAACATCCATATCTGCAAAAAACAAATCAAATTATCGACTTTATGCAAACAAAAAAAATATTTTTTCCCTGTGCATATCTACTGTTTATGTCACCTGTATATATAAATTATTGTTGATAGTATTATTGTGTAAATTATATTGTTCCTCACAAGTGTTTGTCAAAATGCTAAAGTGAGGAACAATATCTTGTAAAATGTAATTGTGAAAATTATCCTTTGAGCTTTATATTGTGATTGAAATTGTTGTTGTAGCATCTATTTTGGCAATTCCCAATGAATGAACATTGTTGTAGAATTTATTCAAATTGTGATGTTAAATTTATGCTCAATCGTTCCAGTTTTTGTCTTAAAGTTGTGAGCTCATTTCTTTGATGCCAACTCATTTTTGTTGTTGTTTAAAGTTAAAGTTCTGGTTGTAGATAATAAAGGAGGTGTAAAAATTGAAGAAGAAAATTGATCACAACATTGTTTACTTATTATATCTTAAAGCTATGACCTGTAAACATAATTGAATTAGTAAAATAAGAACCCCAACCAAATTACTAAAAATGAAACATAAGAAACTGTCCAGAACTAAAAAATAAGATAAATAATTTTTATTTTTAAATTGGTAGGCACTAGAATGTTATGAAGAATTGTCATAGTGTCTAGATTTGATAATAAAATATAAAATCAGAGTTTAAGAAATTGTTCGAAATCAACCCCTCTCAGAACGGAAGCTATGAAAGTACGGAAATCGATATCATTGCATGTGTTCAACTTCATAACTTGACTACAAAGAACGACAGTTTATTAATCAAAATTTGCCCAATGGAAATAAAAAAAAGTGTAATTAATATTATGCTATAGTTTTACGCCATTAAGAAAAACTTGCATCTATAAGAATTTCTTCATGTATGATTTTGAAACAAAATTAAATTTATATATGATTTGAAATAGGAGGTAAAGTTCACTTATCATTCGTGTAATTGACTCACAACCTGTCAACCATGCTATAAATGCGTAGGCATGCCTTTTGTCACGTATTGTTCCATGAGTTTTAATTGACAGAAGTTAATTTATGTATAATGAAAAATAAATTTGAGTTCATGTGTGTAATCTCACAAATAAAAAATTTCTTAGTTTTAGAGCTCTTGTTTGGTCTAAAGTAAAATTTTATTAAAAAATTGTGGCCAAAAGCAACAATTAATCACTGAGTAGGAGGTTTTCGGGGAGAAAAAAGAACCCATTTGTCACTATGCTACTACGTCTTTATCTCTTTCAAACAAAACCCCCTATCTCTCCCAATTTTTTTTAAGAATCATCTCAACGTCTTTAAAATCAACCCCTCTCAAGCAAAAACCCATCTCTCCCAATTTTCAACATATTTTTCTCAACCATTCAATCCATTAAAATCATATATCAATCAATCATCTCCTGATTTTTCTCATGTTTTAATCAATGGATAAAACGAACAAGCGGCTAAATGGTATTTTCATTTTTTTGTGAGAAAAATTTGTCGTGAAGGTGAAGATTTTGTACTAGTCTCTACGATCGGATTCGACTGTAGAAAAAAACGGTGTACTAATTTTAATCTAATATTTGATGAAATTATAATTTTTATTAATTTTTTAAATACACATTTTATCAAAATAAGTTAAAAAATTTATAAGACAAGTTCTCAAATTCACAGCGAAAAATTTGTAAAAATTCCAAAAATATAAAATATCTAACGTGGGTCAGCGTCAGCTGAATATAAAAATTAAAAATTCTCCATTAGCCCACATCCCTGTATATTCCTCACTCTTTTCTCTCTCTAGGGTTTCACAATCCTCCCCGCCCCCCCTCTATATACATACACAACTATACATATATTCTCCGGAAGTTACCCATCCGAGCTACAGCAATGGCAGATGAGGTACAGTACGCATTGGGAGGCGGTGAATCTAACAAGCGCAAGTACGAGGACAACCAAACGCCTCCGCCCGTGCAGCGGAGGTCGACCGGTTTCTCTTCTACGCCGGAGGTCGCCGTCCCGCTGCCGTCGTACAACAACGTGCCGCCTCCGATGAACGAGATTGAGCTAGCCAAGCAGAAGGCACAGGAGATCGCGGCTAGGCTCCTCAACAACGCGGATGCCACCAAGAGGGCTAGAGTCGATAATGGAGCTGGTATTGGAGGCTACGATTCCAATGATGGGGGCACAGGCTTCTCCTCTGCGCCGTTCACGCCAACTGGTACGATTTCTTCAGCTTTCTCGCGAAACATATTCCAAGGGACATGATCTAATGCCCACGGTGGGCATTAGAACAAAAACCGACCAAACATCTATATCTGTTCCTCTATGTATGTTGTGTTATTTCTATCTCTTTCATTCTGTTTATTCCCATAGAATTAATTATACTTTATAGGGCTTATATATATTTGTATGTACGTACTATATATTTTATTGACGCCTCTATATCTGCTATCTCGAGGATCTTGTTAATTTAAATTACTTCTCTTTATATGTACTTGCATGCTTGCCGGCATACTTGTCTTTGTATTTATCTGTGTGATTGGAGATCTAATTGTTAAATTGATTTTTTATCTTCCCTTTCTTGCTAATATTTGGCCTGTCTGGGTACGTATAAACTCATATATCTATGTTAATAAATTCATCTTTACACACAAATGTTAATGTACATTACATTTATGATGTGCGGGTGGGCTAGTAAAAAGCTTTTGTAAGTCTTACATTACATTATGTTGGGTTTGCTTGCTTATGTGTAGTTTGTTATGTGTGGATGGAGTTTCAGGTCTAATTGGCATAGGGTTCTGTTTCTCAACTTTAGGTTCATTATGCCATTTTGTATGCACAATCTGAAACCTAAATGTATGATTGCATTATGTAACTTCCATTTCATTTTTTTTTGAATTGAATTGAAAGGACTTGTGAATGCACTATACATTATAAGATGACATGTCCCTTCGCTGTTTTCATTTTGTTTAAATGCTGCTGTAGGTCAAAAGCCTATGGGTTTGGGTCTTGGTGGTCCACCACAAGGTGCATCATATGGTTACCCAGGTCCAACAAAAAAGATTGAGATACCAAATGGCAGAGTTGGTGTTATAATTGGCAAAGGTGGGGAGACTATTAAGTACCTTCAACTTCAGTCTGGGGCAAAGATTCAGGTCACTAGAGACATGGATGCAGACCCGAATTCTTCTACTAGAGGGGTTGAACTCACGGGTACACCTGATCAAATAGCTAAGGCCGAGCAGTTGATTAATGATGTTCTTGCTGAGGTAATAATAAGTAAATGATCAATTAACCACCATACACATACAATTGACCAAAGAAGACCCGTTTCTTCAAAAATATTTGTCTCAGAAAGTTTCCTTTAAATTAATATGATCAGTTAAGATGCATTTCATCCAAGTGCAATGTAATGTGTCCTTTGTGCCGACAATTTGTTTATCATTGAGACAGGCTGAGGCAGGTGGTTCTGGCACAGTTTCTCGGCGGTTTACTGGACCACCATCTGGAGCGGAACAGTTTGTAATGAAAATTCCTAACAACAAGGTAAATTGTGGTTAAAATTGGCCGCTATCTCATGTGTGGTTCGTTTCAGGATTCTTTTAACCTGTATGAATTGTCAGGTGGGGCTTGTTATTGGTAAAGGAGGTGAAACTATTAAAAATATGCAAGCAAGTACAGGGGCTCGTATCCAGGTAGGTTTGATACCAATACTTATCTGTAATGTATCATATACTGCAGATCTCAGTAATTTCAATTATTTTTTACAGTGTCAAAAAGCATTTCTGACTATAGAAATATATTTCTGGAACATTGCAGGTAATACCTTTACATTTGCCACCAGGGGATACATCCTTAGAGCGGACAGTGCAAATTGATGGAAGCAGTGAACAGGTTGAGGCTGCAAAACAGTTGGTCAATGAAGTCATCAGTGAGGTATGTCCTGCAGTTGCATTGTATTTGATGTTATCCGCTCTGATGCAATTACCTTACCTGAGAAGGAACGGGCACATTTGTTTACCTCTTTAGTCTGGTCAAAGTGCTATATTGCTTTATTGCTAGTCTGTGATTTCATTCTAGGAGACAAGCCTGGTCTTGGGATCTGTTGAGGATCCTACGTAATTGATATAAACCCCTTGTATATGGAAACTGTCTTTGTTATGAAAATCGTGATTCTGTGATATATTCTAGATAAATTACCATGTTATCATTTCTGTTTGATGTGTAGACTTTTTTGCTCTCAAATTGTATTTGCTATAGGCACAAATGTTTTTTGTTTTTGTTATGCATTTGTGGTTTTATTTGTCTCAACTAGTCAGTCTCTAATTTAGGTATTACTTTATTGGGCAATATTCCCCGAATTTCATATTGCTGCATCTTTTATCTTTTATAAGATCCTTGTCTTCTTAAAATGTTTATCTGGTAATATTTGCCAATGGATATGCACATTGCGTGTCGTCTGCTTGTCTTTCCCATATACATTCCAAAGGTTTGCAGATATCTTTTGCCACTGCTGTAGACACAAACAGATTGATTATTGAGGATTAAGATCCTTTCTCAAAGTGGTCCTAAGATAAAGGAGACAAGCCTTTTGCCATTCTTATCTGTCGGAAAGGGAGAATCCTTTGATATCTGGTTTGAACCTTCTCTCCTTCTAGTTGCAATATAGGACCTTGGATATCATAATTTCTTGCACAATATAATTCCTGTATCCATCTGTATCTGCTGGATATTTGGCTTGTTCCATACACATATTATCTGCAGTTAATTCCTATCATATCATTTTGAGAAGAATGTTGATTATAAGGGTTGAGGGTTGATCTTTGAGAATGTTGCCTTTATTATTAATATATTGGATATTGGCCATTTGGTTTTGTGTGAGACAGGTCTTGCATGAGCCTTCTACCCCGAGGTAATTGAGTTGGTACAAATGCTTCTTATAATGTTGAGGATATATATGAAATTTTAGTATTTTAGTCATTCGTAGTTGGATGCTTCGGTGATTAGTCTTCAGGATTACAGCCTATTCTTATATGGATTTGTGCTAGTATACTTTGTAACTGATTACTGATATTATTATCGGGAACTATTGTAGGGGTTAGTAGGTAATTGGCCATTGGTGACACCAACATGGAATCGTTTACTGTTGGTGTTCCCTCAGCTTTTTTGCGGTATGGTCTAAAACTCATTCCCTAATCATTATCCCAGTGCTTTGGAGGAGTTACAGACTTAACGTTGATGGAATGTAGAAGAATAAACCTTCAAAATTTGATATCAAGATTAATGTATTTTGTAGTATCTAACCTTAGGGATGACATATATTAACTTGTTAAATTTTTCACAGCTGGTTAAAATTATAGTCGCCTTAGATTATCTCTGTTATATTTTGTGTGCTTTCGATAGACCGTGACGTTTTAGGATGTTGCACATCTTATTTTTCAACATGTAGTCTCCCAATGCTTTTGATTACTAACAATCTTGTTCAGTTTCCACGCTTTGTTTTATATTTTCATTGTTGAAGAGTCCTCACCTTTTCACACTATAAGATTTGGTTTAATTCTTGTTTTTGTTTTATTGCACGAAGTTCCGTATTTTTGTTTTATCTTTTGAAGGTTGTCTGCGTAATATTTTGGAAGCCAGGAATTCATGTTTATATAGGTTGAGTGAATCATTCTTGTCAAGACACTTGAGTTTATGATTTTGCTAATTAAATTGAGTTGGACTTTCAGTCTATGATGCTATCAAATATTTACTTGCTAAGCGCCTGTTTGGTACCGCTGAAATTATTTTTTAAGTGCTTATATTATAAGTTGTTGGTGAATGTGTTGATAAAAAGTGGGTTGTAAGTTGTAGGTCGGATAAAAATTACATTTGACCAGCTCACATTATAATTTAAGCATCTCCAAACACATGCTAATTCTGCCGTTGGTAATGTAAAAATTGTTTGACTGAATAAATATGTTGCATTTATTTGTTGATATCTAGTCTGTCTTTTGCACCTGTTGCCTTGTATGCAAATGGGTGCATAGGGAGCCAATGGGGCTTCTGCTGGAGTGAATCAATAGTACCACTCAAATCAATCAGTACGGTATGTAATCGTCTAATCTTGGCCTAGTGCAATGTGCAATGTAGATTTTACCTGTGCTTAAGTTGATATCATGAGAAGTACTTTGATTTCCTGTTCATATTTTTGCACATTTTACCTGAACGTCTATTTTGTTTATATATTTATGCTTCTCTTTTTTTAATACCGTTTTCCCATGTGTGTGCTATCAGTTCTTGGTTAATTTGAGCCAACAATTTTGTGCAGAATCGCCTTAGAAATCCAGCAATGACCGGTGGTTATTCTCAGCAAGGTTATCAAACTCGACCTCCTACAAGTTGGGCACAGCCCGGTGCACAAATGCAGCAACAACCCGGTTTCGGCTATGTTCAACCTGGTGCATACCCAGGTCCATCACCCCAATATAACGCGAATCAACCACATTATCCCGGTTATCCTCCTCAACCCACCTCAGGTGGATATGCCACTGGCTGGGACCAAACAGGTGCTCCACCAAATCAGCAAACTGCTCAGGGAGGCGGCTATGATTACTATAGTCAGCAGCCACCTGCTTACAGTCAAGGACAAGGCTATTCCCAAGATAGCTACGGTGGATATAATGCAACTGCTCCTCAACCTAGTTACGGTCAGCCCCAGCCAAATCCTGTTCCGGGATATGATCAGCAGCAACAAGGTTACAATTCTACCTATGGTAATGTCTCGAACCCAACATCCGATGGCCACACCCCTGCATATGGAACCACGGGTGATGCCAATCAAGCACCTACATCTGGGCAGGCTGGTTATGGGGTCCCTCCGACTTCGCAGGGTGCTTACGGAACACAACCCCCAGCAGGTTATGGCCCTGGTTATGGACCACCTCAAGGTCAAAAACTTCCAAGTAGTCAGCCAGCTTATGGGCAGCCACAGCAGTCGCCAAGTGCCCAAGGAGGGTACTCTCAGCCTCCTGTGCAGCCCAGCTATGCTCATTCTCAACCTCCACCTACTCAGCCAGGTTATCCCCAGACAGATTCCGGTATCCAGCGACCATCATCGGGTTATTCAACATCTCAACCGGGGTATGGTCCCCCACCTTATGGAGCGCCGCCCACTCAACCAGGGTATGGTCAACAGCAGCCACCACTGCATAACACAGCTTATGGCAGTGGTTATTCCCAACCTCCAGTTTACTCTGCCGATGGTTCTGTAGGTGGTGCTCGTGGAACTTATGATGCAGCTCCAACTTCTCAAACTGTCCAACCTGGCGGGTCTGCTAAAGCCTCACCACCCAGTTGACGTGTCATATTGGTGATACCTAGGTATATGCCGTGGTCTCTGAAATGGTAAGTGTACGGTTTAGATAAGGTCTACCTAAGTATAGTAGTGTTGGAGTCGAATTCAATTTGCTATTTTGTTAAGGCGTTTTTTTAATTATGGGATCCATGTATCTTTTGCTCTCTGTACTAGCCCTTTCTTGGATTTCATTCCTCTTCATGTTATGATTGTTCAGTTATAATTGCTGTAGATTTTGTTTAATCAATCTTATATAGTATGTTGGTGTTACACATTTGATAGTCAGGCAGGGCACAGATGAAAGATGAACCCAAAGAGCCACAATGGTATGAGATCTACCCCACTTCTGTAAATTACACCCGAGGGATCTTTCCGTTTTTCAAGCAATTGAGATTAAGAAGCTGACAATCAATATGTGTAGCCGCTCAACCCAAATAGGCTCACTCCCTGGTATCCGAACAATTTATACTATTGTTTTTATAGAACTTCCTCTTATTGTCAAAGCGTTGCCCAAGTAGAACATTATTCGATTCTAAATTCAAAGAAATGCCTGTTGTGCCTTCTTCAAAACCTACTAATTAATCCGTACCATTACTGCAAGCAAAGAAATTACAGTAGGCACAGAGCACGAGTCATAAAAAATGTAGGTGATATAGGAATCAGTAAAGTTGAGAATACATTATTCAATAAGCCAAAATCTAATCATGCAAATAATATGAAAAATTTCAGAATCACCCAATATTAAACATAGACGGTATAAAGGCAAAATCTTTCTTAAAAGCGGAAGGGGAACATGTTTGGATTTTTATGTCTCATTTTGTACTGTTTGTTTCATAAATATGTGCGTGTAAAAGAGATAATTTGCATATGATCTCTCATGGATTTTAATGCTTAAAGGGAGTAGATCTACACCCACGAATTCGTTTCCTAAGAGATAAGAGATTTTATGTGCTTTCATTACCTAATATGCATATTATATATGTATATGCACACATTATCTTACAACATTTCAGAGAAATGATCTTGGTCGGAGTGGTGGAGGAGAATCTATGCTGAAATAATAAGACTTATTCTTTTATTAAACTTCCACAGTTGTTTGATTTAGTTTTGGCAGATTTTTCATGTGTTTATTACTTATTAGTGTGAAGTGGAACCACTTGTTATCATGGTTTATGTTCATAGAAATTCTTCTGAATGCATGAAAGGTATACTTTTATTTTTACAAGTACTTGTGTCTCGTAGCAGAATGTGCATGGCTGCAGTTTCTATCTATTTCAAACCCTTTAGACTTTGATTCAATTTCTGGAAATTTTTGTGAATACAGTAGACTTCCAGAGCTTTGTTTTGGTATGTGTTGCAACCTGAACAGGTGAATGATGAATTTTTTTAAAGTTGCTCAAAGTTGGCAGTCCTGTGTGGTTTTCTGCAGCAGCATCCGAAAATTTCATGACGTAGATGTCCAAAACTGACTCTGCCAGACTGCCCTTTTACTGCATTATAGTACACTGAGCAAGGTTCCACTGTAATCCAAAAATTTCATGACTTAGATGTCCAAACTGACCCTGCCCTTTTACTTCATTATAGTACACTAAGGTTCACAACTGACATAAAACACGAACTATTCATATGAATTTCCAAAGTATTTGTCTCGCTAGAGAGCTTATGGCAAGCCGTCCTTTCTTCCTTAGGTTGAAGGCCTTCGAGTTGCCGATTGTGCATGAATTTCAGTGGGACACTACCCAAGGGAGTTGCGTAGATTTAGGCACAAGTTTAAATTGTTTTTGATTTTGCTAGTGGGTAATTTCCTATTTTAATAAATGACACGGCGAATCTGTCCATAAGATACTTTCATGAAAAATGAGTTTTTCCTCAAAAGTTTACAAGTAATAAAGTGTACAAGTTAATAATTCTTTACGGAAATTTTAATAGAGGTTGATGTCTTGAGAGTAGAGTCGAGGCTTCACGCCCTTGGGAAGCAGTATATTTACTCGACAGCATTAGAACAATGTTGCTGGAAATTAGGGGAAACATTACTCACGTCTCTAGAGAAGCCAACAAAGCTGCAGATGGTGCTCAAACAGGCGGCTCTGCCAGATTGAAGAAAATACTGTGGTAGAAATCAACGAAATAGAGGGTTGTGGCAAAAGTAATCTACTATGAAGTACGGACACTCATATTAGGACAATGTGTTTGTGTTCAACATGTATCGTGTTGTATTGGATGACAATTATAACATGGGTTCAACAGGCTACAAATAGTATCCTATTTGTTTTATTATTTTTAAATTTCTAACACTCAAAGGATTACTTTAGGGACATTTCTCGTGTAAATGTTCGACATGGCATGTGACGTTTTTTACATTAAAAGTATATAAAGATAAAAGACATAATAGATATATATAAAATTTCAAAGAATTTAAATCAAAGCGTTCTTACGTGTACTTGTCCCACTCCTTAAAAAAAATCATATGTTATAATATCTACGTTCGTGTGTCAATGTAATTTAGGTATTCTATGAACTAACAGACTGAGCATACTACATCAGTCAGACGCCAATGAGCACATTGAACTATCCATATGGCTAAAGGCCCTCACGGTCCAAGCACAACGACACAATTATCTAAGGCGTACTTTACCATTAAATTAATAGTCCGTCGTGCGTACCTCCCACCGGGGGGCCACTATGCCAAAAGTGAGAGATCCCCATCCCTCTCTTCCTTACTAATCTCAAAAAAGAAGGCACAAGTACATAGATCCCTAACTAAGTGGGCAAGAAAATGATATGGAGATCATTATGAAATATAAAGAGGACGACAATTGCTGAGAATAAAGGGGAGCGATTGGATTCAAATGAAGAGGTGGATGATTCAAGTGTGATGTCCTAGAAGAATGAGCTCTAGGAATGGTCATCTACAATCCTCTTTTACACGCTTTATCGGATTGGATGCTATAAAAATTGAAGCTAGATTAGTCTAAAAATGTATCCCTTATTTAATTTCCATTTGAACTATTTTGTTAAATGTCTAGGAAGTAGGATCATTCATAAAAGGGATAATTGCATCAAAAGTCCCCAACGTTTCAAAATTATTAGGAATATGTCTCTGATCTAAAAAAATAGTATCCCACATTCCCAACGTATGAAAAATTTGGCGTGGTAGATCCTTTATGACCAAATTGCTATTCCCTTTAAATAAACACAAAAACAAAAAACAAGAAAAAAGAAAAATATAATTGAAAACTAACCATATGTACTCCAAAAAATAAAAAATAAAAAATGTACCCCAAACAATAAAAAGTAACAAATAGGTCATCTTCTTCAAAAAGTCCTAAAATTTTATGTGTACCAAATTCGCCAGAAAACACCACAAAACTACACATTCTATGAAGTACAAAATTTAATGTGATAGATGACTTACAATGAGGTTAGAGACGAGCAGTTGCCAATATTTGCTGGAATTGCTCCAGATAGGAAATTGCTGTCAAGTCTTAATTCTTGCAAAGATATTGCTCCTCTAATTTCCACAGGGATGCTTCCATTTAGTTGATTGTGACTAAGATCAAGAATAAGGGTGGTGTTGCCCCCCGGGGCACAGCCAAGTTGGCAAAGGACAGGCATTGCGGGGCTCGCAACCTCAACGTGGGAAGTTCGATTCTTGGATGGAGTAGCTGGGTGATGTAATACTTCATTTATAGGTGGAGCAACACTGGTGATGTAATATCCATGGAGGAAGGCTCCTGGGTAGGAGTATAAAGGGTGTGACACGAACCCCATTAACTCAGGCATATCCCATGATTTACCTCCACCCATCAATCGAGGCGGGGATGGGTGGTCCAAGACATACCCTGGTCTAACCTGGGATCACCCAGGTATCAAAAAAAAAAAAAAAAAAAAAAAAAGAATAAGGGTGGTGTTTAGATTACCTACACTAGGTGGAATGAAACCACCTAATGAGTTCCTCGAAATATTTAAGATCCTTAATCTACTGAAATTTCCAATAGCAGACGGAACTCCACCAGATAATGCATTTGACGACAAATCCAAGACTTGAAGGCTTTGATAGGATGCTGCCAGCAATAACGTATTAGGATCATCAAGGTTTCCATTAAATCTGTTCTCATAAGCATAGACACTCTCCAAAGCCAACTTAAAAACCCATGAAGGAAGGTTACCTGTGAACAAATTGTGCCCAATATCAAGGACCTTAAGGTTTATGCAATTCATGAAAGACTCCGGTAAGCTTCCCATTAACTGATTTTTTGATAGATTCAATTCCTTCAAGGATTGAAGACTGCCAATGGAGTTGGGTATCTGACCGGAAAAATTGTTGGCCGAAAGATCCAAGAACTCCAGGCTTCTCATATGCTATTGAAGTCGCCGGTCCGCCGCCAGTGGTTTCTTTTCCAGTTGGAATCCGAGAAAAGGGGTGGTTTTTTTGTGAGTTTGTGGTGTTTTCCGGCGAATTTGCTACAAATAAAATTTAGGACTTTTTGGAAAATATAACCTTTTGTTACTTTTTATTTTTTTTGGGTACATATGGTTATTTTTCAATTATATTTTTCTTTTTTCTTGTTTTTTGTTTTTGTGTTTATTTAAAGAGAAGGGCAATTTGGTCATAAAAGACCTACCATGCCAAGTTTTTCATGCATTGGAGATGTGTAGTGCTATTTTTTTTAAGTTAGGGGCATATCCCCAACGATTTTAAAATATTGGGAGACCTTTGATGCAATTATCCCTTCATACAAATACGAGGTAAGGCCATTAGTCTCTCTCTATGTGATTATTAATCTACAGGTACGAGATAATGCCAAACCTTCACGTACTATTGATTAAGAGCAAAAACTCCTGCACCAGCAGGAGTGTATTTAACAAAAAAGAAAAAAAATCCCCATCACAATCTATGGGTAAGAACCAAGAACCAGTTTATCTCCAGCACGAGTGCCAAATTGCCATTAGGTGCATATGGTTTCCTTCCATCACTTCCTAATAGGCAGAATAAGTAAGCTTGTTACACACCATACTTTTTGCCATGTAGACGAACATTATCTAAAATATGCAACGCACACCATCAATTTTCGTAACTAATGACATCCAAAAAACTCGTAAAAGAGACATCCAAGAAACATTAGATAGTTGCAAAAACAAATTCGGATCTCAAAGGTTTCAGCGCAATAGACGGCTTATTGACGTGATACATGTTTGTTTTAAAAGCCGAAGCAATATTAAAGGAACTATCCTGCTATCAAATGAGAGCAGAGAGTATCCTCAATTCAAACTTACAGTTACCAAGAAATTGAATATTAAGAACTAAACTCAAGTCATAAAAACAAATGTAAAGAAATTTTCTAATAAAAAATACAAACAATCACATCCAATGCATAACAAGCACGCTTTAGCGAATTTCTTCCAAAATATAAAAGCTAACAATTTTGATTATCTTATGGTTCCATTGTATATCTAAAAAGTAAAAAGCTTGCCCATATTGGTACAGAAAAATAAATTCTTGAAATCCATTTAACCCTCCCATGACATCGCTAGAACAAGGAAACAGTTCATTAAGTACTCGCAAAAATCTGTTAAGAAGGAAAGCATTTGTATTCACCATCTACACTATAAACTAATTTGATTAGAAACAACAGTTACAATTGAATGGGCATAGACGGGTACCTCCAGCATCTGGCTTTCCAATGCCCAATTCCTCTTCTGTGTAAATAGCTAGCCCATCTCCGGTTTTCTTTCTGTGCCGAGAATGAGGTTCTGCAAATAAATTTTTTTCAGGGATTCTATTCTTGCTCTTCTTCTTTATCTTCATCTCGTTAATTGGTTCTGTTTTTGCAGCTGAATCATTCACTGGCTTCTTAGTCTCAACCTTATCCTTTTCAGGTTTCTTCCGCTTCTTTCCAGCAAATATTTCATCAATCTCCCTGCCCGTTTTCTTGGGTTTAGAATTGAACTTCTCCGGTTCTATGACAGGATCTTTTGGTGCTGATTTAGCCTTCTTTGCGGAACTGATTTTAGTCATTTTAATTTATGCAGTTTTATCTGCAAACTTGAAATCTTAATATTAAATTCACAACAAACAATTTATATTGAACAATTTTTAAATGGAGATAAACAACACAATACTGAAAAGGAGATATCAAAGTAAGTATACCATTTATTGTACATCCACTGCACGTAGATAAGATAATGGAATTGCAAACAGTGGCGTGACTACAGAATTTTTATGTTAAGAATCAACAAAATTGCTTTGACCACGAGATAAAAAGTGGAATATATTCACCCCAATTGTGATCAATTGGGGGAAAGAGTAGCACAAGTAGCTAGAGTGTGGACCACGTATTCCGACATCTCGGAACAAAGTGACACGAACCGCCTCCAATGTTAATAGTCTTAAGTAATAAAATAAAAAACATGTCCTAGAAAGCCCTGAAATGCATAGAGGTTCTAAAATTTCTCACCCTTTCACTATCATATTTTCAAGACCTTTTAAATCTTATTCACTCTTTACTTCTATTGCAAATCCCAGCTACCTGGATGTAATAAGCTTTTTAGCAACTAAAGAATTGATAATAAGTAATCACAAAACAACTTTAAACATGCTAGAAATAGTAAACATATTAAATTACTAGCAAATAAATAAGCAATAACCACCTAGTGATGGCAACGGGGCGGATCGGCCTGATCTAAATCCGCCCCGCAATAATTGTAGGAGATTCAAATCCACCCCGCGATCCCATTTTTCGGGGCGGATCAGAGCCCTGATCCGTATACTGATCCATTTTTTTTTTTTTTTTTGCATTCAAAAAATTTAAAATATATTGAAACAAGCTTTACTATTATACTATAAGAGTTTAAACAACATCATCCTCCTCACTAAACCTTGTGCAAGGTCCACAATATGTCGAAGGTAATAAATTTTTTATTCAAAAAATATTTTAATTATCAAATCACATATAAAATAAAATATAAATTCAATATTTTAATTCTTTTTTTTCAAATTCGGGACGGGGCGGATCGGGGCAGTCCCGATCCGATCCGCCCCGAGATCCGCAGCGGATCACAGATATCTGTCCCGATCCGCGGATCATGTATTTTTCTCTCTATTCGGATCGGGTATCCATTGGGTTCGGGGCGGATCGGATCTTTTTGCCATCTCTATAACCACCGTCTTGCCAAAAGGAAGGACTTTTGTCTTTTTCCAAAGAAACAAAAAATGACCAAGGTCTTGTCAAGAGGCAATTGCCTTAAGTTTTAAGGGTATTTTATTTAGTGTACACTTATTAAACAATTGCTAATAATTTGCTCAAGTATCTATTGATTTGCAGCATGTTTTTATGTCTTATGAACAACCCTGAGCTTAGAAAACACATTGGTGAAAAAAGGAGCGAAAAAGCACTTTGAACGCCAGAAGATGTAAACAATTTGGAGTACCACGAGAAGATGTAGTGATTTCTACTTGGCATATAATATATGATTGGAAAGCTTATCGAATGTGGAGTTCAACGCACTTTACGGATCGCAATTCGGAGTTTTATGCTAAAAGTTATACGCGTTTGAAGTCGGGCTTCTAGGCAGTTTAAGTAGTTTCGATCATTATATCTCATGTCTTGCTAAAAGATTATGAGCACTTACCATCGTCTTGCCAATGGCAATGACCACACGTCTTGATAAGAAAGAATATGACCAATGCCTTGCCGAAAGGTACCAATCTCATCTGTTGCTACTAAGTAATAAGCTATTCAAATGTTTGCTGAAAGGCAACAACCTTACATCATGCGAATAGAAAATCAATAATGTAACCCTAGGGGCCAGCGGGCAGCATGAGCTCTTTAGTGCCTTTGAGGAACTACGAGACCATCCGCTTTAAACTAGGAATAGTAAAATGTGGTCAAATATTTGTTGTCCCAAAAATTAGCCTCTTTCGACAAGACATTAATACTTTGACCTGAATAAGAGCAACCTCTATGAATGAGGCATATTCAAAGAAGACATAAACCAAAGGAGTTGGCCTTTATGAACGAGGCCTAAATATATTTGGTCCAAGAAATGGCAGCCTCCCTATTGGATTTCCCCATTCACTTCTTGCATGGAGTGTACTTTGATGAGGTTGAACGGAGTGAAGGGCTGAGATGTTTTTACTAATGGGATAAAACAACTTACCTTCTTAACCAAAATGCTTACTAAGCAAACATGAAGTGGAAGGGCACAAGACCTTTTTTTCCTACACGTAAAAAATATATAGCACAACGAAATGAGGGGGCATGTGCTACGCATATAATCTTTTAAACATATGTATTACCACTATGGTCCCTTGCCCAAATTCAATTATGCATACAACCACAAAAGTCAAAAAATGAGCCCAGTAAGAGCAACTAGAAAAGGAGTCCAGCCAAACTAAGGAAAGATTTGGAGTCCTAATCAAGGTGTCGAAACCTTCTACCGTGTAAACTAATTGTTGTGGGGTACAGTAGTCCAGTGAAGGTAAGACAACTAAATAGAGGTCTTTGATCACTAAAAATACAACACGTCACTATAGTCAAAAGGTACACAAATCTAAACTTATTTACTCTCTTGTATAATTAGCATTTTACAAAATTAAGCATACAAGTGTTTTCGGCCGTGTTCGCCGCCACCTTTGTTGCAGCTAACATACTACAAGTTGTCCTAGGAGTGAACTGGCTTTGACTACAACAAAAATGATACCTATATAGCAACATTTTTCATTACCTCACAGTACAACGGAAAATCCTACAGAACATGGAAACCTACTAGTACAAGTTAGCAACTAGATGCGAGTGCTTATTGTTAAAATATTCCAGCAACTCAGAATATCCTCGTGTGTGTGCAGGCCATGAATTTAGTTCGCGGGGGCTGAAATTTAAGAAAGTCAATGTAATAAAATTCACATATAAAATAAAACTTGTTAAAATGATATTATTTATTGAAATTGTTCCCAATGAGGTTTTGAAAAATAAAATTCCTCTATAATAAAATCTATATCCATTTTCTCAACAAGTTTTCGTTCGATGAAGAGTATAATACAATAAAAAAGCGATGTCTTTCTTCTCTTTGTAGATGTTTGAACCTTCCATTTGTAAAGTTTTGAAAAATAAAATTCCTCTATAATAAAATCTACATCCATTTTCTCAACAAGTTTTCGTTCGATGAAGAGTATAATACAATAAAAAAGAGATGTCTTTTCTTCTCTTTGTAGATGTTTGAACCTTCTATTTGTAAATTTTAAAAACTGAAAAAAAAAAATCTTTCAATAATACGCCAGCAAGGCACAACAAACTAATAAAAAGTTGACAATGTAACAAAATAGACTACCAAGGTACAACAATTCAATAATAAGCCGACAAGACAACAAAATAAAATGGCAATGCAACAAAAATCCTCCGAAAATTTCATTTAAATATAAACTATTATCAATAGCAATTAACAAATATATGAAAAAAAATAGTGATGTAGTGGCAAGAGAAATATATGCCAAGTTGTTGTGTGAGGTTTAATTGAATCACTATCATTCGACAACGACGTTCAAGTAATTTCTACCTTCTTTTTATTTCCCTTGGCCATTGATTTCTTACTATATGGTTAAATCTAGCTTTCAATTGCTAGAACCTAGAAATTAAAAAATAGCAAACCAGGGAGATTTCTTCTTTGGTTTTGCACGATTTTTTTTAAAAAATTTTATGATTTATTTACCTTTTTGAAAAGGTTAAAGACCTCAATTGAAATTTTTTCATTTTCTTTTCTCTTTAATTTATTTAATTTATGGGCAAAATTGTCCATGGAAGCCATATGTGCAAATTAATGAAAGAATCAAGATATTTGTGAAGAAGGATGATATTGTTATAAAGCTAAAACAACAGGGTTTGTAAGTATAATTTACCCATAATTAATAATATAGGATGTGAAAAAAAAATCCAATGTTGTACAGAAAGATGAGTATATATAATATGCAATTAATAGTGCCATTATATGCAAACATTAAAACTAAGTTTTTCATATTAAACTAGTGCGCGTACAATTATTTCTATGCAAACATTAAATTAAGTATTTCATATTAAACTAGTGCACGTGCGATTAATTCAGAACTTCAATTCAAGCTTCAATCAACATTAACCATAACAAAGATTAAGAAAAACTCAAAAAAAAAATTAAATGTACAGACGTACAGTACCTGTGAGGAGACCAATACCGACACAGGTAGAGAGAGAGACGGAGACGGAGGAGATTCTTCTGGTTTTTGGGTCTGGGTTCTGGGCCCTGGCGAGCCAAGATTCGAGACGGAGAGAGAGATAGAGAGAGATAGAGATAGAGATAGAGATAGAGAAACGGTGCTAGGCTGCCAGTGGCAGTGCACGGCTGGAGAGACTGCGAAATGAGGATGGGACTTGGGAGAGCCGGAGACGAGAATCAGATAGGCATCCAGAGGGTAAAACCAGAGGGTAAAATCATTCAGCAGCCACTCTGAACTTTAATTGTGTTTCAACTTAACCACTGAACTTTAAAAAGTATCTCAATGGCTATCTAACTTTCAACTAATTTCTATTTAGCCTCCAAACTTTATAAAGTATCTCAATGACCACCAACTTTCAACTAAATTTTTCATATATCACCCGTTACTCATTCGCTTGCAATACTTGACGAAATATCCTACGTGGCAAAAGCTCTTTCAATATAGTATAATAATATTATTAAATCTCTCTCAATCAGTAAAAGTGCACTACTCAAATACGCCATATTTCTTCAATATAGCATAGTAATATTATTAAATCTATCTCAATCAGTAAAAATGCACTACTTAAATACGCTATATTTCAAAGAAATTGAAAATGCTTTTAATTTTTTTCAACCAAATTCATGTGAATTATGTGTGTTTGAGTAGTGTATTTTTGTTGATAACATTATTACTACACTCTGTCAGAAGATCGTTTGTCACGTAGGATATTTCGTTAAGTATTGCAAGCGAATGAATAACGAATGATATATGAAAAACTTAGTTGAAAGTTGGGTGGCCATTGAAATACTTTTTAAAGTTCGGTGGCTAAATAGAAACTAGTTGAAAATTGGGCGGCCATTGAGATACTTTTTAAAGTTAAGTGGTTAAGTAAAAATTCAATTAAAGTTCAGTAGCTACTGTTTATTTTACCCACATCGAGAGTCTGAATATTGTCATGGCCCTCAATCCTCGTAGGTTGCTGCTGTTGGACTGGGCATGGGCTTCAATTTTATTTTGTTTTTTAAAAATTGGGTTTCTTCAATTTTGAGCCGTAACTGGTAATAGTAATAGATTGTGCCTGCTGGGCTCGACTTCTTTTTTTTTTGGAAAAAATAGGCCTCTCTTGATTGCCTCAGCCCAAAACCGACCTTGATTTCTAAAAATTTCAATTAAAATTTGCAATTAGGGAGCTCGAAATCTCAGAATGTTTAACACATTGCTTTTAACGCAATCAGATACCGTAATTTTGAAATTGCTTTAAAACGTCTTTGAGATTGCTTTAATTCTGAGATTTCAAAAGTAATTCTGGAATAAACACAAATTAATCACATCATTGTTGAAAACGAAAGAAGAAAAAATTATAATTTCTAAAATAAAATTAAATGTCAGAAGCAAGTCATGTTCTATATTTGAACGGATTTATTAGACAGTTTCCATTATTCCAGACTCCCAGCACTAAAAGAAAGTTAAAGACCAACTCACACGACAACTTACATCAATTAGAGGCAATTTATACTAACAAACACAGAGCGATCAACCTTACACAATAAATTGAGAGGATTTCTCTTCATCCAATTCTCCAAATAAAAGCATTCCTTTGTACCATCCACCAAATGGACGTCTTTACTTTCATAGAGCATTTGCTTAACATCACAAAAGAAAACAAAAAAAACGATGTACTCAAAACTCTTCCTTCTGCCCCCCAAAAATAGAAAAAATATATGTTCAAGTCTGAAGAGATAAAAAAAGTGTAGAGAATGTGATCGAGCAAATTCTCAGACATAATTCGATGAATAATTGCTTATTCGTCTTTTGAATCCCCTCCTGCGAACAAATCATCATACGAAACTGGCATCCGTATTCGATCATGAACTGGTGCACGTTTCTGTCCATCGCTCAACTGTTCAAACTGGATGTGTTCATTAGATTCAAGTTTCAATCCATCTGAAAAATTGACTGCAACTTGATCTGTTGAGTTACTGTAGACTTGCTGCTTAAATTGCTTCTGAAAAATGTATGTACAATACCAATGTTATTAAATGCTTGTGTATAAAACTAGTAAAAACGCGCGTCGTTGCGTGCGTGGTAGAAATCTTAAACTCGATAATAATAACATAAATTGAATATCTATATTGAAATAAACTATAGGGTATAAGCTATGAAACAATTATTAATGTATTCATATAAAAGATTTTCCATTTATTTATTAAACAACTTGTATGATTTGTGTAATTAATGGTAAAATGTGTACGAAAAACAAGAATTATTAGTCATAAACGTAAGACTTACTAACAAACATATAAAACGAAAAATTAAAGTTCATTGATAATACATTTATTTAATTTATATAATGACAATATACAGAATTTTTGTTTAAGCATTAATTGTAGTATATAGTTCGTCGATGTAGATCTTCAACTCCTGTAGTTTAGACTGTATTGCAAGACCGTCATCTATCATGTCCAGAAGCTCGAGATTCATGGATGCAAATTTTTCTATGCTTTCTTGTTATTTTAATCATCACGGAATGTTTAGTAAAACTCTTAAAATGTGAATAATTTAATATAATACTTATAATAATTGAATGACAAAGATAGAGACATTAGTAAAACCTCATGCTTGTCCACCATTTGGATTAGAATTTGAATTCTCAAAACAAATTCTGAAAGCTGTATGTTTTGGACTATTGAATATAGACTTTCTCGGGGATTAGAGAGAACCATTCTATAATGTCTTGTTTCTTGCATTTGGATATTTGGTATGGATATGAGATCTCTACAATTGGTTAAGTTATACCCCACTATATCGTTTTTGTTGTAGTTTTCTTCGTATGTCATCCATGCAAAAAAACTTCATTTGTTTGTTCAGATGCTGCCTCTCAATTCTGTTTTTCCTTTTCTGCGAACGAAATGTCAAATAGGAAGGCTGATTTTAATCCTTCCATATCTTTTGGAAATTCAACGAGGGCGAAGCCAGAGTGTCCTCTATAATCATACAATGGTTGAAAATTGCTGATTAGATATCCTCGTCTCTTCCAACGGTGTTTGAGATTGATATTGCAGTTGTCAACACATATGTTATTCTCAGTGCGTACTAGTAGATTTGCCACTATTACTGTCCACGGCTTTACGATTCTGTCGTCGTTATTGGTATCGGTCATCATGAATTATAAATGGAAAATAAGATAAGACGATAAGGAAGTGTTATTAATATGAATATTAGAAGATATCTGCAAATGTTCAAATACAAATAAGTTTGTGATTTTTAGTTATAGTGAATGTTTACATCTGTGATATTTATATAGTGGAGCTGTTTGGAACTTATAGTGTGTTTGGAAGGGCTTTTTTAAAGTCTAAAAATACTTTCTAAAGAGTAAAATTGCTTTTAATTATTTTTGTTGTTGTGTAGTTAAAGTTAACAAGCACTTTTTGACTAAAAAAAATAGCTTTAAAAAGTTGTTTTAGAGAAGACCAAATTAGCCCAAATTTTGAGCTTCTCTAAAAAGCTCTAATTGAGCTTTTACGGAAAATTCTAATTAACATTTAATAAACTTAAAAATTAACAAAATTACCACCAATACATCTAAAAAAGATATTAATTTATTTACTACATTAATTACTTATATCAAATTGTCACTTCATACACTTATATAAAGTGAAAAAAATATTGACGTTTTAAATAATATAATACAAATAATACATAATATGTTTGATTTAAATAATTAATTATTGTTTAATCAAATATACTAAAATAATCATGATGTTATAATTAAATTAATATATTAATTTTAATAGTTATTATAGGATATAAAAATATATGATTTCTTTTAAAAAAATAAAATGAGTTATACAATAATTAATTATTGTTTAGTTAAATATAGATGTGTCAATCTGGGTCAGGTTGGCCCGTCTCTGATGAAGCCAGGTGACGACCCACATTTAAAAAAGTTTGTGCCACGGCGGGTTACGAGCCGGGTCAACCCAGCCCACAAAAATTGAAGAGAAAATTGACAATAAGTCATCTCCACATGACTTGTTTTAAATTAGGTCAAAACTTTTTTTAAAATTGTGTCTAAGCCATACTTTACAGCAATATTTTAAATTAATTTCAAAATCACCCTTTTTAACTATACTTTCCATTGGCACAATCTTCCAACTCTACAAACCTCCTCAATCTCTGGCGACAACCTCCTCTACATCCAGTGACCTCCAGCGACCTCCGGCGAGTGCTTCTACGGCACAGTGTCACTTTGTAATTTTCTATAGTAATCTGGTGACAACCCGCATTAAAAAAAGTCCGTGCCACAACAGGTTGCGAGCCGGGTCAACCCAGTCCACAAAAATTGAAGAGAAAATTGCCAATAAGTCATCTCCAGATGACTTGTTTTAAATTAGGTCAAAACTTTTTTTAAAATTGTGATTAAGTCATACTTTACAGCAATATTTTAAATTAATTTCAAAATCACCCTTTTTAACCATATTTTTCATTGGCACAATCTTCCAACTCCACATACCTCCTCTACCTCCGGCAACAACCTCCTCCACCTCCTCTACCTTCGGCGAGTGCTTCTACGGCGCAGTGTCACTTTTTAATTCCCTATAGTAATCTGGGCTATATGCTATTGAAATTGTGAAGATATCTAAGCATTCATGGAAAGAATGAAGGATTTGTGAAATAGACTATTCCACAACTTCCTTTATCAATCCTAAAATTAGTCATTGCTGTATGTAAATTGTCAACAGATCTTTTCCAGAAAATGATGTTTTACAACGTCCGTGTTTGGGATAATGAACTTAATCGGGTGCAACGTTGTGCTGCCATGAAGTACAAATTTGGTGGGAGGAGTGGGGGAGGGGTGTGTGGCACTTATTGGTGTAGTTAAACTGGTTTTGAGATTGGTTTTAGACAGTTCTTTGGTGAAGATTTTGGATCAATTTCCAGTTGGGGTTTTAGGGGTTCTTTTGTTGTTTGCTGGGATTGAGTTGGCTATGTATTCAAGGGAAATGAATTCTAAGAAAGAGTTATGCTTATTTGCACGCTGTTTCACTTGTTGGCTCAAGTGCAGCACTTGTTGTAGGATTGTTATGCATTTGTTTCTTAGGATAAGAAGATTGGGAGATCGCCCATCTTGTTCCACAATTAAGTGCAATAATCTGTAGAGTATTTATAAGGATGATTTGTTTGATGAATTTCTATAGGGATGATACTGTATTATAGAAAACAGTATCATAGAATATAGTATCATTATATTAGTTGTGACCATGATTTGCCGCTTGATATTGTATTATAGAAAACAGTTTGATACTGTATTATAGAATAGCAACTTGATATTGTATTAAGTTGGCCATTAAATTATTTTTTTGTGTTGTTAATTAGTCATGAAAGTTGTTTGATACTGTATTTTACAAAACAATATCACAATAGAAATGGGCATAGAATGCTGTAAATATGAGCTTGAATACACCCATCTTATGTAAATAGGAGCTTGAATGCTCCACCATCTAATTGCTGTAAATAGGAGCTTCAATGTTCCACCATCTAATGTTTAGTCATATTGTGTTGTTTGATACTGTATTATACAAAACAGTATCACAATAGAAATGGACATAGAATGCTATAAATATGAGCTTGAATACTCCACCATCTTATGTAAATAGGAGCTTGAATTCTCCACCATCTAATTGCTGTAAATAAAAGCTTGAATGTTCCAACATCTAATGTTTAGTCATGTTGTGTTGTTTGATACTGTATTATGCAAAACAGTATAACAGAAAACAGTATCACAACAGAAATGAACATAGAATTCGCATACGTGTTCATAATTTTTATTATAATATGTTTTCGGAATGGTCTCGACGAAATGGTCAACACTAGTCGCTTCTCCACTGCGTACGATGGATTTTACTCATTTGAAGTCGTTTCTTTAGTTTAAAATGGCAATCTTTAATTTTTTTTGGGTCAAAACAGTATCATACATCTTCTAAAATAGTATCACAAATACTGTTTGATACTGTTTTAATCCATAATACTATTTTAATCTATGATACTATTTGAATCTATGTGGAATGGATTTTATTTATGATACTGTACTTTTATCTTTGATACTGTTTAATTATGGCAAGGTTTGAACATGTGATACTGTTTAAATGTCTTAGTTTTGTCTATGATACTATTTTTATCCATGATACTGTTTTGTTTAGGTAATATGCATTAGTATATTTTGATACTGTTTTAATCTATGATATTGTTTTGTTTAGGTAATGTGCATTAGTATATTTTGATACTATTTTAATCCATGATACTGTTTGAATCTATGTGGAATGAGTTTTATTTATGATACCGTGCTTTTATCTTTGATAATGTTTAATTATGGCAAGGTTTGAACCTGTAATACTGTTTAAATATCTTAGTTTTGTCTATGATACTGTTTTAATCCATGATACTGTTTTGTTTAGGTAATATACATTAGTATATTTTGATATTATTTTAATCCATGATACTGTTTTGTTTAGGTAATGTGCATTAGTATATTTTGATACTGTTTTAATCCATGATACTATTTTATTTCATGTGGAATGGGTTTTATTTATGATACCGTGCTTTTATCTTTGATACTGTTTAATTATGGCAAGGTTTGAACCTGTGATACTGTTTGAATGTCTTAGTTTTGTCTATGATACTGTTTTAATATATGATACTGTTTTATTTAGGTAATGTGCATTAGTAATTTTGATACTGTTTTAATCTATGATACTGTTTGAATCTATGTGGAATGAGTTTTATTTATGATACTATATTTTTATCTTTGATACTGTTTAATTAGTTATGTGTGTTGTTTGATACTGTATTATGCAAAACAGTATCACAGAAACAGTATCACAACATAAATGAACATAGAATTCGCATACGTACTTAGAATTTTTATTATAATATATTTTCAGAATGGTCTCGACGAGACGGTCAGGACCAGTCACTTTGCCACTGTGTACGATAGATTTTACCCGTTTGAAGTTGTTTCTTTAGTTTAAAATAGCAATCTTTAATTTTTTTTGTCAAAACAGTATCATACATCTCTTAAAACAATATCACGGATAAATGTATCTTTATTTAAGTCACCCTTCATCTTTCTCTTGTTGAACATCCTTTGAACTTGATCATTTTTCATTAATACTCCCAGTTCTTGATTGGTCTTCTGCCATTAATGGACCAACTAATCGATCAGATCCTAAAATATTGAAATTTCAACATTATCTAATTCATGACTTATCTTAAGATTCACGAATCAACTTAAAACTTTAGAGTTTTCTATATGACCATGTTTTCTACATAAAATATATTCAGACAATTTAAATAAATAAATGTCTTCATTCTCTAATGACTTGCATTTAAACAAATTGTTGAACATTATTAATCATAGAATATCATAACAAAACAGTATCACAATTAGCATTTTTTTACAATTAAGGGTATGTTGGTCTTTTAGCTATAAAATATGACTTTAATTGAATTAAGTTTTGATCATATGATTTTAGAGCTCATAAGTGCCAAACAGTGACCGACCTTGAATTTACCCAAAATTGAATACAAACCCGGCCCACTCGTCGGCCCATCTGGGTCGAGCCCATGTGGGCCACGGTTCAATCCGGTTTGGCCCGTATGAATAAAAAATTAATTTTTTTTGAAATTATTAAAAAAAATTAGTTACCTATTATAATTTAAAAAATGTTTACATATATAGCAAAAAATGTGTTAAATTACTAAATAAAAAATAAATAACAACGATAAATTCACATTTGTTAATTTGTTAATTCAATTTCTATTTTTTTTTATATATTTAAAGACTAAAACAGTACGCATCTGTCACATCTTTAACTTTAAACGACTCTCTGCCATTTATTAAAGAAAAAAAATCAAAATAGGCCAGCGGTTAAAGGCCAAACCGTCCGGGCCGTAAATAGCCTGCCCAATTCACGGGTTGGCCCGCAATCCGACCTCCTCAGCCTGTGAACGGTTCGGTTCACGGGCCAGCCCACAGTTCCTCGTCGAGACGGGTGGGCTGATGCGGGTTTGGCCGACCGGCCCGTCCGTTTTGACACTTCTAGTTAAATATAATAAAATAATCGTGTTATTATAATTAAATTAGTATATTAATTTTAATAATTATTATATGATATAAAAAATAATTTATTTTAAAACAAATAATATGAGATATATAATAATTAATTACTGTTTAATCAAATAAATATAAAGTTTATACAAAAGTACTTTTATAGTTATATGACCAAACACTCAATTTAATATTCATAGTACTTTTTTGATTCATATCTAAACATTTAACAGCTTTTTAACAAAAGTTCTATTGTTAAAAGCTCTACTCACAACAGCTGTATCAAACAAACCCTTAGTATTTTGGTTTATAATCAATATGAAAGGAGTGAGTAATTTGTGACAACGTGAATTGAAATTTCGTGGTTGTATTTTTAGCATTATTTTTTTAGCTTGTTGAGTATATTTTGGGAACACCAATGTTTTGGCTTTTGGTGAATTATATTTCAATGAACTATTAGCTATTGATTTTACGTTTGTTGAATGTGAATGGGTTTATCAATTTAACTTCTAGTTTGTGTCATGTAGCTTGTTGTTTGATATGGAAAAAGAATTTTGGTTTTTTTTTTTTTGTATGTGTAGTTATGTTGTTTTAGACGAAATTGTGCTATGGATGAAATTTATATTTAATTTAATTTTTATAGTCTAAAAAAGAATTTTGTATTATTTGAAACGTAGATGTAAAAATTAGGAAAGAATAATAAATGCACAATTAAAAATGTGAAAATTGTTCGGATTTTTGTTTGAATTGACGCTAATGTTTGGAACATTTACATAATGTAGTGTATTTGGAATTTAGTAATTTAGGTATAGAATAAATCGACTATATATGAAGAGAGGTGGTATGTGGTATTAAAAATTGAAATTGTATGCTTCTATTTAGAGCATTGTCTTTTTAGTTGTTTAAAAATATGTAGAAATGAGTAAAGTTTGAGATTTTGGTAAATTAGCTATTAATGAATTATTCAATAGTCATTGTAGGTATTTTGGATGGGTCTATGAATTGAAATTGTAGTTTTTGCTACATAGCTTGTTGTCTGACGTAGGAAAGAATTTTAGCTATTTTATATTATGTGGATGACATATTAATTATTGTGCGTATTGTGAATGTGAATAGGTTTATTAATTGAACTTGCAATTTTTGTCATATAATATATTGTTTGATATAGAGAAAGAATTTTAGTTAATTATCTTTATTTATTTTTTTATTTTTTCTTGGGTATCAATGTGCTAGAAAAGTGAAATTGTTTGATTTTTGCTGAAATTGATGTTGACACATAGGTATGGGCAAATTAACCGCGAAACAGTCAACCTAACTCAACATGAATTGAATCTGGTCGATTTGGGTCGGTTTTTGAAATAAGATTATAAGTCGACACTCTCCATCAGTTACATCATGATTGCAATATGAAGTTACAATTTTTGTTCTTAATGATGACTATTTGCGACTTGTAGAGAAACAAAGCACCCATGTGTATTGTTGAAACCCCATTTCCATCCCCACAATTTTTAGATGATTATATTCATCATAACCAACTTTGAATAAATCCAGCCAAATAAAGTTGATAGCATTTTTATACCATTATGCCATTAACAGCCAATGAAGGCAAATTTGAATGGCAGCCATTGCACTATGCACTTAGTATTAATAGTTAGGTAGTATCGACGATTCAGTATTCTCTTTCTTGTTATTTATTTTCTAACTTTTTCCATGAAGAACAATTTCTTTATGTTGCAGAGAACTATTTCTTGTTGTAACATGATAGGTAAATAAATAGCAGAATCATAAAGACACATTGATGTTCTCATCTGATGATGAATGATATGCTTCGAATGTATTGATAATCAAACATCTTAAAGTTGCCACTTGGGACTGAGGAACACGAAAAAACAATAAACAAGTTAACAAATAATACGGCAGACACAATAATTCATGCTATTTTGTTGCTAATATTGTATTATTATCCTTAAAGTTCCAATTCATTCAGAAAATTAGGAACTGATCTCATTCTTCTATCAAGGCACTCCAACTTAATTTTTTGATCGTTTCATTTACCTTTTTGAAAAAGTTAATTTAATCCAGTAATTGAATATCTTGATACAATCTAGGAAAATAGCAGCATCAGTTTCCAACTTGTTGCTTTTGTTGCATTTTCATACCCAACCTTTGAGAATTAATACTTCAAAATAATCTAATAGTTGAACTATTTTTAACAGTTTTGCCACCATCAGGAATCTTTGAAGCTACGGTTCTGTGATCTTCCTTCATATATGAAGAAAACACATTGTCTAATTTTGTGGGAGTG
Source organism: Forsythia suspensa (assembly GCA_023638005.1). Taxonomy (NCBI): domain Eukaryota; kingdom Viridiplantae; phylum Streptophyta; class Magnoliopsida; order Lamiales; family Oleaceae; genus Forsythia; species Forsythia suspensa. Next base: position 25,888,095 of record CM042674.1, on the reverse strand, counting down.
TTTGATTGCTTAATTGATAGTTCGAAGATAAGTTGAGCCGGAGACGTATCAAATGTAAAAAACATACGTCTAACCTCATGATCATATGAGCTACATTTGTAAGGCATATCTGACTGCATATGCTTATGCTAGTGAAAGACTTAATTAAATAGTTTTGGTTGATCATGTGTTTTCAGTCTTTCACGTGTACACTTTCTACCTACCTGAAGATACAATGGTTTTGGAACATGTACATTTTTTTTAATATCCAAAAAGAAAAACACAATTGCCTGAAAGTAACCCAATTTTATAACTTGAACTGATATATTTTTCTATTTCCCAACTTTTGTCAATAACCTAAACTTGCAACATTGTCATATAAGTGACAGGTAAAAAAGTACATCCACATTACCAAATATTGGTATCACTTCTAGCACATGAATAGCCTCGGGAATTATAGTAGAAGCACTGGCCATAAAACTTGAAATACATTATATGAGTTATACTTAGATAAATATGTTAAACAAAATAAGAACTATCTTGTTCCTTGTATGTAACAAGATAATATATATTTTGTTGACAAAAAAGACGACTACATAACATCATAACGACAAAACAATGTCTTTCCTAAAACGAATTTGTCGATGTAGCACACTAATGAGATTAGAAGAGACAAGTGGCAAAAATTGTGAACAAAAACATTGTGATCAAAGCAAGATCCATAGGTAGACTTGGTTGAGATTTATTTGTAGTTATTTGCATAAACATAACCACTGTCTTTGGCAATACCTGGAAAAAGGATGAAATCTGCGTTATCTCGTATGCTAAATTCCCTGCTGAATTGTAAAAAGGTACGTGGTTGTGCATCTTTAACACTGAAGTCTGAGATGTTGTTTTCTGGATGCTCAAAATTCTTTTCTTGTATATGAAATTTTTAACTGGAAGTTGTCTTCATTTTGGGTCTAGCATGAAGATCACATCGTACCTCATGTTGGTGCCTTTTTTGCTATTGTTCACAACTTTGAGATATAAGAAGTGTTCTTCTGTAGTATAGGTCCGAATTGTGTTTAATATGTTTTGATTTCCCTAGGATATAGAATATGGAAAACACTTATTGGTAGTCCAAATAAATTCAGCAAGTTTAAGAAAAAATGAATAGTTTTTTGAAGTACTTGTTGTGTCATTTCCATAAGCCTCTGCGAGGAGCATTGCATAAAGGATTCAGCTGTGCCGCCTATCTTATTTGCGTTTATCAACCCAGTATAATCTTGCACATGTACATGAAACTTCGCCCTATATGGTGTGTTTGGAAGGAAGCATAAAATCAATGATTATCACAATGCCAATGAATCAGCAATATGTAGAAAGAATAGATGATTTTATTTGCTGAAAAAATTGAAGGAATGTAACTCGGGGAACCTTGGTTTTCCTTTTGCATGATCACACTTGCAATAAATGCAATGATATGCTTTGTCAAATCCTGTGTTAGACACTTTAGTGCAGTTGCTGCAGCACATATACCAGAATGGTTGGTAGTTGTTGACAACACGAACTTTTTTCCTTCATCCAGAGAAATTGTTGGTCCTTCTATACGTATTAAATTAATAAAGTAACTATTAGCAATGTAGGAACAACATACTGTATTTTTGGAATAAAAAAGCAAGGATTATTGTTTTACTCCATTTAACAGATGAGGGACGTCTTGAATGTGAACAATCTTTTCAGGAGGTGGATGAGATATTTTTAGTGACTTAGAGCTGAGGTAAGTTTTGTTGGACACTATGTTGTCTAAAAATTCCAAATTGTCATCCACCTTGATCAAGGACACGTTAAGAAGACAATGGTGAGATATTATGAAGAGCATAATCCATTTCTTAGAAGACAAGTAGATTTTTTTAGTAGCACATATGATGAAATCAAATACAGATATAACAGATTTTAATTTTTTCCTGTTCGAACAAGTTACCATGACTGCAAAGATTTACAATGTATGAATGAAGGACTAATGTAGATTAAACTATTTGATTTGGTGCATAGCCCCAAACCTGAAACATTATGGGTAAGCTCATCTAAAAACATGCATACCAACTAGGTACAAGTGTAAATGAACATTAATGGTCTTACCATTAAAAGATGAGACTCTTAGATTTGTTGCTAGAATAATTGGACGAACATTAAGCATAGCAGAGATGGTCCGACATTGGTTTTCAACGAAAACATCCCATGCTGTCAGAATTGTTGTCTCTAATCTGCAATACATGACAAATGTATAATGTTAAATGCTGCGATGGTGTGATAATAGAAGTTGTAATCTATACAATAGACATTAACACTTATTTCTCGTTGATGAGCACAAGATCTTGATTGCTCGATTCACTATGGTACTTAGTTTGGACTATTTTCTTGGGCAACATATCATTGACAACACTTGGAAATTTTCTAAAAAGTTAGTACGAAGGTAGCATATAGAGAGGTTGTGTAAATCATGCTTCATCTCAGTTGCTAGATGAAATGTTTTGGTAGAAAAATTAAGTCTAAGTAAGAGAGTACCAATTTCATTATGGTTGTCCATATGCAGGTGCAGATCAGTAAAACTTGCTATCTGATAAGTTAAAAATAGGAACGCATGATTATCTTCCTCAACAGCCTGCACATTTGTCTTTTCATTTATTGTCCATTGGATATGTCCTACTGCATTGGATATCAGATATGTGTTGAACCAGATCAAAGTGTTTTGAAATGTAGTAATATCATAGTTGTACATAGTACACTGCACCTTGTTTCTCTGGTTAAAAAAAAACAATAGATATAAGGAAGACATATTTGATGAAGCTAATGCAATGACAACATCATGCTTATGTAAGTAGGTATTCAATATTGATTAAATTGAAATAGGAAATTTCTCAAAATATAGAAGAAAGTTGTATATAAAAGCAATGCAAAGAATATGTGCCAAATCTACCAGCATATCAATGAGAACCATGTTTTGATATCTCGTTCGCTGTTTGTGTGATGTTTTTGCAACATATTTCTCTGCGACTATCACTTTTGATGTCGAATTTTGTTGTCCAACATTGATATTTGATATGAATTTGTATGTTTGAGCCATCAAAGAGGTGGGAGCTGCGTGTCAATCTGCAAACAAACAATATGTCAATTTTATCAATTAAACCTGTGAATATATTGAATACTCTTGTGCTGCCTGTGGTTACAAAACATACCGGAGGGACGAAGAAGGCTTCATCCCTTAGAAAAAATGTACGTATTTTTTTTATCACAAGCAACAATGATTTGAAGAAGCTGAATATGAGAATTCAATTTTGGAAATAGTGCTGTACTTGTAAATCTGTGTATATGTGAACTAATGGATAAGGGAAAAATATGTCGGTGAGAGTGTCGGAATAAATTTTTGAGACATAATTTGTTTCAAAATTTTGGCTGCATAATAGTCGCCCTTTGTAAGGCAAATAGATTTATCTTCCTTTCATTCAACAAACAGGTTGTCTAAATATCACCTCTGTTGGTGTTTGGCAATCAACTTGAGGATTTGTTTGGCAACATAGAATGAGCTCTATGTTTGAATGCCTAACTATCAAATTTGTTAAAATAAAGGTAGCGGGTATAGTTATCTAAGTTCACATTGTGTAGTCATCTTAGGCTCCAAAAATGTTACTGAAAAGCAGCACAATCCTGCTCTAATATGAATACAATGGGTGTATGATCAACTAAATGTGGAAATGTGATGATTAAACCAAAATACAAAACAATAAATAAAATGATTATGCCTCAGCGTAGAAGCAATTTTAGAGCTACAAAGTTTGAAACTGTGAATACAAATGAATAACTATAAGGTGGTTTTGGTAAGGTAGGGTGTGACATACAACATTAAACGTCACTGTTAATAAGCCATACAGCTGGTAAGAACTATGGGTTGCATTGAGAAATCATCCTTATTAACAAACAAATCCAAAGAAAATGTGTACACTAAAGTTGTATATCTATATATATATTATAATGGATTCTGCAAAATTGTGAATTGTGAACTCTAAACAAAACAAAAAAGATAAGAAACACGTACTTAAGATTGTGAATAACCAAAAACCAAGGATGTGAAAAATGGACTTTAATGACTTATGTTGTTCTTTTGCCCAAGAAAAATATACACACGCAATGAATGGCCAAGAATGAGAACGTGTGCGTGTGTGTGTATATATATCCATAGGTATTTGCAATCTCCAAAAGCTGTGAAAATTCATCGTAGTGGTTGTGATAAGATGGTAGAAGATTTCATTTTCATAGTATGTGCTGTAGCTCTTCGCAAAAATAAATTGAAACCACAAACTTTGCGGTACGAAGAATAGCAGGAAAATGAGGAAATCTGATTTAAAAATCTGTGTTTCTGGTTAGTACAAAGATTAATAGGTAGAAAAGACTGAGATTAGGTGAAAAAAAAGCTAACAGTGGCCGATTTCTTAGATATGATGATGATATCTTGCCTATGTGTATTTGTATTTAACCGTACACTGGATAGAGGTATGGTGATGCGGTACGGGAATTGTGATTGTGAGGATCAACCGTAGATGATTTTGCTGATGACTGATACAAACAAGGTCATTGAGGTAGTGGCTACCTCTGGTGTATTGCAGAAGATGAGCCCATTTTGTAATTACTCAAATGTTGTAAGCCCAAGAAAGTCTAACCATAAGATTACAGCATCATATGAAAGACCCAAACGTTTTTTGGGTTTAAGAAATGTACAATTTTATTTTCAAATTTTAAAAATGCAAACACATGTTGGGACGGTCCAATATGATAGTTTAAATTGTTTGTTAGTAAAATATAAATGCTCAAGTAACATCTATTAAGACTACGATACAATATAAACAATAAAACATGTTGTTAATATGTATGATTAAGATGCAAAAATTCTATTCAATTTTATGATTATGTATTTATTTTAAGTTAACAAAAAATGTGATTTACAAGTACTAATTAATTGAATAATATTTTTTTCTTCAGGTAAATGAAGTATAAATTAAATATTGTTGGATTTGTTGTTGATATGTATATAACTAATTTTAATATGTGAATATGACTTGTTGTAATAAAAGACAATAAGAAATATTTTTATGGTATCTGTTACTCGAAGAAGGAGTTGAATTCAAAATATATATGTAGCTGTATAGTTAGACTGTTTATAGGAAGCAAAATCGATAAGTACAACATGGAGAATGTATAATAACTCTGGCGATTGTGATTTTTGTAATATAATGGACAATTTGATTTGATTTTAATGCAACTTGATGGTAATGGAATGTGAATCATTAAAAATGTGGTTAATTTGTATTGTAATTTGATGAATTTAATTAGTTTGAAAATTATTTGTATGTGTCCGAATTTGTTTTACGCTCTCTAATGAAAGAAAGGAACTCGTTAGTTTCTTATGGGAGTACGAGAAACATTAATGGAATGATGAGGAAGGAGTATTAGTATAGTGCTTTCATGCGAAGATTCTTTGCACTCCGGATAATTAATTATTGGCAAATGACCGTATTTAATATACGAGTTCTAGTGTTGAACAACCGGCTTTCATGTTAAACATCTATCAAGGCTGAAAAGGCTATGTCTAAAATATTCGTCCATATTATAATTTTAGATATCATACATGAATCAAGGGTAAAAAATGTTCGTGTAAAATATTTATTCACATGTTCAATTTGTCACCCAAAAAAGTACTTCAAATATAGATAAATTGTTTCACAAACGATCTATGAATTCATAATAAGATATTGTAGATCTTGTTTACATAGATAACAAATTCTAATATAAACGCCATCACATAGTACATTTTTCAAAAGCAATACAATATTTATGATACCACATAGATCCAAAATATGACAGCATCGCTGTGATCAGCGTTTCCTAGAAAACGGACGAATGTTTATGATTAAATTTGACCTTATGCATTGGTGAAATCGTTTAATATGGTAGGAAAACTGTTCTCTTCAGTAGAATTGGTAGCAACATCCAAATCTCTATTTTGTGTTAAGTAGTCAGGAATGTTATCGATGGCATTAATGTTGTAGTCTTCATCTTCGCTGCTGCCAATATCTTTGAGTAAGAAGAGTATTCGTTTCACTGGTGTAACAATTCCTTTTTTTTTGTTTCTCCATGACAGGCGGTCTTTACGAGATATAAAGCTGCTTTTTGAAGTGTTCTCTTGACATGTAGGAATATCTAATTCGGTTATTGAATCAAGCAGGAAAACAACATCATACTCCACCTGAACTCCACCGGTCTCTCTTTTAGTTACTCTAATGTATACGAAATAGTCTTCATCAATTGAAGAACGTACTGTGAAATGCTCCTGTCATCCTGTTGCAAATTGTTATTAATAAAGTAAACATTTAGTAAAACAACGGGTCAATGTTTGATGTAGAGATTAGAAATAGGATAAAGATTATTTTGTTTACCGGAGCGGTAAGATCCTTGAGCATAGTTGCTGGACATTGCAAGAAAGACTCAGCCATCTCTTCAATCATAGTTGCATCAACAGATCCAGTACAATCTCTAACTTGTACATAGGCCTTGGCACTGAGTTTTATTGTATAAAACATATGTGGTTAGAGATGATCAAAATGGTGTCTCAAAATTTAGCACAAGTGTACAATTGAAGAAGTCATGTTATTTTTTCATCAAGTCAACAACAATTTATATTTACTTATACCGTGGCTTTCCTTTGGCTCCGTCACATTTGCAGTAAAAACATTTATACACTTCATTGAAATCAACATGTGATGATTTTTTACATATGCTGCATCACATGTACCAGAATGACTGCTACAGAATTTCTATTTTCAATCGCCCCTTCACCCAGAAAAAAATGTTGATCTTCTTGCTGAGGAAATATTATGTTGACAGTAATTGCAATGAATCTACGATGAAAAAGATATAATTGAAGATAAATTATGAAGAAATTTTTAATTATACCTCAGATATTAAGCTTGGAATGTCCTTGATTTGAGTAAGTTGATGATTTGCCGGAGGCCGCATTTTTATCGACATTGATGGAGTCAGATAACTTTTTTTAACCACTATGTCGTTTATTCTTTATACATTCTCATCAGCCCTTTCACATTTTCTTAGACTAATTAGATAGAATATTTTTGTTTGTTACTAAACAATTAACTAAATTAAAGACAAAGTTGTTGTAAATATAAATGCAAACATATATTTACAACAAGTAAAACGAAGAAGGTGTTACCATATTCTTAAGTGATGAACTTCTTGAAAAGAAGGATTGATGAGGATAGAGCTATTAGACTTTGTTGATACCGCCATTCCTGAAATGATGGACGTTTTGTGCGTTGTTAATAGGTGAGCCAAATCTGATGTCATTGATTTAAGATTGAAGACATTACCATTGAAAGATGGAACACGGAATTTTTTTCCAAGGATGACTAGTATTTCATTGATTATCTCTGAAATTTTACTGCACTCGTTGTCGACAAATCTATCCTACATTATCAACATCACAATTTCGAAACTATGAACATATAAATAAATATAAAATTAATAAATTTAGTGGAATAAATAGGAGGGAAGAATGAATAGGGAAAGAATAAATAAGAAGAGACCGTTCGTTGATAAGGACCACTTCCTTAATGTAAGATTCATTTCCGCTTTTAGTTTGGACTACTTTCTTTGGCAACATGTCTATTGCTAGTCCAACAACACTTGCAACATTGAAATAGAAGAAATGCAATAGGTTTAGACATAGTCATTAGCTTCAACTTTAGGAAGGACGAACTGCAAGTATGATATAAATGTTATCAGTTTAGTGCATAATACCAATCTCATCTTTGCTGTCCATATGTTTTTGAAGCCTGTCAAAAGAGACACTCATAAGTTGAAAAAATTAAAGCATCATGATTTTCATCTAGCTCTTCTATTCTCGTTCTTCCATTAATCGTCCACTGTACACGACTAGCACTTGGTCTATACTTTGTGTCGGTGTGCCTAAATGTTGCATTAGATATGAGATATGTCCTTGACAAAATTAGTGTGTTCTGAAATGCCGTAATGTCGTTGTTGTTGACTATGGCATGGACTTTGTTCTCTTGTTTGCAACAATAAGGGAGACATATAATATAAATAAGGGATTTACAATTGAATTTCAGAATCACAGTGGACTAATAATACACACTACTTATAGTATGACTAACTACAGGTAAATCAGAGATGAATTCGATGTACTATACGAAACATTAAATGCATACTATGTTATTTTAGTCAAATTTTCTCAAACTAAACTGATGATAGACCTGTGGATCAACAAGGACCATGTTCTGATATTTAACCGGACTATGCTGCGCCGTTCTGGCCATAGTTTTCTCAGCCACAACAACTTTGGCTGTCCAAGAAGTTTGGCCAGGACTGATATCATGAATGAGCTTTATTTGAGATGTCATTGATGCTTTTGATAAATGGACAGAAAATTGTTGGATTCAGCTGTCTGTACAGTAGATAATAGAAACCAAACCTAAGATTAATATTTGAAGGCATGTAGGATTACAGAAATGAAGAGGCCTCTTATTCATATTTGTTGGAGAATACATGAACAATAAAGAAATCAGCAAACTTTTAATTGGCGGAGTACAAAGTATTATGGTTGAAAAAGATAAAAGCTTCAATTGTTCGCACCATTAAAGAACTAAGAAGAGACAGAGAGATGTGCACTGAAGATAATAGTGGAGTTAAAGTTTTTTGAAAGAAAGAAGAGATACCTGAAGCTAAAGTGTGGATGCTTGTGAATGCGTGATCTTCTTGTTTTTCAAGAACCAATGTTACTCTGTATAGAAACAATGTCTTACAATATATATATAGCAGTTTCTTGAAAACTCGCTTCAGATATGAAACTTTGAGTATTGAGAGATGCTCTTGTTATTCCCAATAAGATGGCTCGGTAACAAACCGCTTCTTCCAAAGCGCACCCCATTCGCTCCGCTTCATAATAATCTAATTAATTCTCCGGTGAAAAAACATTAGACATTCCATCTTCAAAACCAACACTTTTGATGTTATTTGGCATACAATAATTTCTATATGCCTATTATATATATATATATATATATATATATATATATATATATATATATATATAGAGAGAGAGAGAGAGAGAGAGAGAGAGAGAGAGTTTTGTAAGTTCTTGAAAAATTACAATGTATACAGGCAATCGTACTAAATATTAATGGGCATGAAATACTTTATGATTTGTCAAAATCTATTTAAAAATAGAGGATATAGAGTGCACATGTGTGTATTTGTAGAGTCAGGGTAGTACCTACTCTATTGAAAGGCTTCATATGGACTGACATTTAACTTTTGTAGACATCATAATTTGAAGTCAGCAGTAAATGAAAACAGTACAGGTATGGTGGTCTTTCCACAGCAATAAAATATTGAAGACTTGTCTGGGAAGCCAACGTCTTATATGATATTAAGAATAAACTGAATAGATTGAAGATAACACTCTAGAAATTGGTAATACAGTACAACATGTGCGCAAAATAAGATTTGTAACAAATGTTCAAATACACACCAAAAATTCGGTATGTTTAATTTGGAATGATGAAAAATAAAGGAATAAAAAAAAGGTCATCATGACAGGTTGAAGTGATACATTATTTTTTCATTGAATTCATCACTCAAATACTATATATTAGGTATGCGATATATGTTACTGGTGAGAACTACCAAAATTCGTTGAGGAAGAAACAAAGCAAATACCAACCTAAATAAATAAATCTTAGTCTGGAAAAGTATCCTAAATATATTAAAAGAGCCAATCCAGAGATCACTGCTCATAAGAAATGGGCATCCAAAACAACACCGTCTTCCTTTTCTTTTCTGATTTGTTGTACACTATTGTTTTTCTCTTTTCTTCCGAGGTGAAATCTCCTAACCCATGCCGACCAGACCTTCAGCTCCATTCATTTTCTTTCCTGGCTTGTTGTTCGCATATTCTTCTTTTCCTTTCTTCCTTTTCCCGAGGTGAAATCTCCTAGCCCACGCCGTCCAGACATTCAAGTCCCATTTTCCTCTTCTTCTTTTCTCCAACCGATGTGTTTTCCTGATGCAGTCATTCAACTCCCGTTTTTCTCTTTTCTTCCGGCCAACGTGTTTTCCAGATTCCTGCCCAGCGTGTCCCCTAACTATATTAAAAGAGCCAATCTAGAGATCACTGTTCATAAGAAATGGGCCTCCAAAACGACACCGTCTTTCTTTTCTTTTCTGATTTGTTGTACGCTATTGTTCTTCTCTTTTCTTCCCAAGGTGAAATCTCCTAGCCCACGCCGTCCAGACCTTCAGCTCCCATTTTTCTCTTCTTATTTTCTCCAACCGGTGTGTTCTCCAGATTCAATCCTTCAACTCCCATTTTTCTCTTTTCTTTCGACCAGTGTGTTTTCCAGATTCGTGCCCAGCGTGTCCCCTGGATTTAGCCTTTCAACTCCCGTTTTTCTCTTTCTTCCCACCATCGTGCTTTTAATTTCAGCCGCAGTGTTTTTCCCATTTTGCTCTTTCTTTCGACCAGCGTGCTTGTAATTTTAGTCGCAAGTGTTTTTCGTATGAAAATCTGATAATAGTCATAGTTGGTGTCTTCGTTGTCTGCAGAATCTGGCAATTTTGTTTGGAGGCAGAGTACTTTTGTTTCTGTCCAATTGTTATTTGCATTTACAGCACGCACGATATGTTTATGTATTTCATATAATTGAAATTGATTATTTTGGAGAATCTGATTTTCTTCTTTTTCTGACAATGTCATTGTGATGATTCAATGTAGGTTCAGATTTTTGATGTTATGTTGTTTAGAATGTTGAATATGTTCACTTGATTATGTTTCTATTTAAGTTTTATTGTAATTTTCTGGTATATAGTTTTCTATTCAACTTTTATTTTAATTTTCTGGTATGTCGTTTTCTGTTGAAGTTTTATTGTAATTTTCTAGTATATCAATTTTTTCTGCGCCATAGTTGTTTATGTGCAATTAATAGATTATTGACAGGTGAATGTAGTGGCTTGTATATCTAAGATGTAGGAAAACTTCTAAATTGATTTTGTATCAACCATAATGATCTGGATGTGTATGTCAATTTTGGGATTTTTAATGTGCTACTAAAAGTTGGGGTATAAAAGAGGTTAGATATGGTTGAGTGATAATCTTTTTCTTCCCTCCCCCCCTTTTTTTTGGAGAACTTGAGGGTTTGCTTGGGAATATTGAATTGTATAATAATCTTGTAATTATAATCTCTGTAAGTAGGTTCAAAAGTTCAAGCTCGTAAACATAATTTGATTTACATGAAAGGGCAGCTTCTATATAGGTTGTATGTAATGCTTCCTGGTACACTTAGAAAATTGGACACATAGTGCCTGGGGTTTCTATTACCTTAACTTTTTTTTGTTCGGAGATTTACGCTGTTGTTCATCTGTACACTGTAGACACTTCATCGTGGTCAATTATGATGGTAAGTCTATTTTGTTACATGCGGGTCGTCTTTTACAACAGTATGTAGTTGACATGTATGTTAAAATAAAGACTTCTATATTAGATTATTTTAGAAATAATCAAAATGAAATACGTGCAGAGCTTTATCAAGGGATTATTGATAGTATACAAGTAGGTGTAAGTAGGGGCGATCAGATTGGTCGACGAATTGTTTTGCCTTCTTCTTTTACTGGTGGTCCAAGGGATATGCAAAAAAGAAATATAGGTGCGATGGCATTGGTTCAAAAATTTGGTAAACCTAATATATTTTTTACTATTACTTGTAATCCAAATTGACTTGAAATTAAGGAAGAGTTAAGATATAATGATGAGACGCAAAATCGATCTGACTTAGTTTCTCGAATATTTAGAGCAAAATTAGAAGAACTAAAAAATTATTTGTTTAAAAAAGAAATTTTTGGTCATATTGCTGCATATATATATGTGATAGAATTTCAGAAAAGAGGACTTCCGCATGCTCATTTTTTTTATTAATATTACAGTGTGATAGAAAGTTAGTTTCCATTGATTTAATTGATAAATTTGTGTGTGCTGAGATTTCTGATAAAGATGAAAATCCTCATTTACATTTGACTGTTTTAAAACATATGATGGATGGTCCGTGTAGCACATTGAATCCTAATAATGTTTGTATGCAACCAAATGGACTATGTAGGAGCAAATACCTAAAAGAATATATATATTGGAGACTTCTTATGACGATGGCGCATACCCGAGATATAGACGTCGCAATGATAACAAAAGAGTTAAGATTAGAGGCCAATTGTTAGATAATAGATGGGTTCTACCGTATAATTCGTATTTAATTGCAAAATTCGATTGCCATATTAATGTAGAAATTTGTTCGACTGTTAAGGTTGTAAAATACATATATAAATATGTTTACAAAGGACATGATCGGATAGCTTTCTCTGTGGATGCTGATAAAGATGTTGAAGTTATTGATGAAATTAAAAATTTCTAATTAGCTAGATGGATTTCTCCACTGGAGGCTGTGTGGAGAATTTTTGGATTCATTTTGTTTGAAGTGCGTCCATCGGTTATTTCACTACAATTGCATTTGCCAAATAGTCAATTAGTTACATACCAGAAATTTGACGATCTACAAAGAATTATTGGTGGAGATCATGCACAAAAGACCATATTAACTAAATACTTTAGTATGAATGTTACGGATGAAACTGCAAAAACACTTTTGTATAGAGAGTTTCCTCAGTACTTTATTTGGGATAGCAAGAAAAAATGTTGGACTCATAGGAAAAAAGGTCATGTTATTGGAAGGATAGTTGCTGCCAATCCATCAGAAGGTGAAAGATATTATTTGAGAGTTCTATTAAATCACATTAAAGGATCGACCTCTTTCGAAAGTCTCAAGCTTGTGAATGGAGTTTCGGTTTCTTCATTTCGTAAGGCTGCACTTCTCCACGGTTTGTTAAGTGAAGATAATAGTTGTGAACTTTGTTTGCAATAAGCCTCGACGTATCAAATGCCTAGCTCATTGAGACGTTTATTTGTTACTATTTTGGTATACTGTGCTCCAACTGATCTAATGAATCTATGGAATAAATTTAAATGTTATCTTTATGAAGATTATATACAATGTAATGTGTCCTCCTTAGAAGCAGAGTTAAAGGCATTACAATTTATTAATACATTGTTGGAGCCAATTGGGATCAACATCAATGAGTACAACTTAGTACCATATGAAGTAAATTTAAGAGAAGACCAGAGATTGGAACATTTCATAGGTGAACAATTACAAATTCCAATTTCAGAAACAGATTTAGCTTCTACATCTACACTTAACAAAGAACAACAATTTGCCTATGACACAATACTAGAGAATTTTTTTAGTAATGTTGGTAGCATGTTTTTTGTTGATGGTTCAGGTGGAACTGGGAAAACATATCTGTACCAAGCTTTGCTTGCGGCTTTGAGATCAAAAAATATCATTGCTTTAGTAACAACATCATCTGGAGTTGCTGCTGCGCATTTACCAGGTGGTCGCACAGCTCATTCAACATTTAAAATTCTGCTTACTATAGACTGCAACACTGTCTGTTCCGTAAGTAAACAATCTGCTCTAGCTAATTTATTTAGAATTTCTAAATTAATTATATGGGATGAAGCTCCGATGGTTAATCGTTATGCAGTTGAAGCATTAAATAGAATGCTACAAGTTATAAACGACTGTAGTACACCATTTGGTGGAAAAGTAGTAGTTTTTAGATGAGATTTTTGACAAATTTTACCTGTTGTTCAAAAGGGCAAACGAGAAGATATAATGCATGCAAGTTTACCTTATTCTTATCTTTGGCCTCAATTTAGCAAACTACATTTAATTCAAAATATGAGAGCCAGATTAGACCATTCGTTTTCAAAATTATTGTTGCGCATTGGTGACGGAACTGAGAAGAAGCATTGTTGTGATATGATTAGATTATTTCCACAGATAACAATACCTTTTGAAGACGAAATATTGTCTCTTAAAATATTAATTCGTATTGTCTTTCTAGACTTAGATAATTATGTGGACAATCTTGAATTTATGATTAATCGTGTCATTCTAACTTGTAACTCCAAAAAACGAATGTGTTGATCAAATAAATAATATACTACTAGAAGAATTTCCCAGTCAAAGTTTTACTTATTACAGTTTGATCAGGCAATAGATGACACCGAAAATACTTTGCAAGAAGATTTCTTAAATACTTTAACTCCAAATGGAATTCCACCGCATGAATTTAGATTGAAACTAAACTATCCTGTTATTTTACTCCGAAACATTAATCATTTTGAAGGTCTTTGCAATGGAACTAGACTTATATGCCGATCATTTGAAAGAAATGTAATTGACGTCGAAATTGCTGTTGGAGAGTATCGTGGAAAAAGGGTATTCCTACCAAGAATTCCTTTCATTCTAATGTCAGGCGATCAAAATCCATTGTCATTCAAAAGGACACAGTTTTCCATTCATCCATGTTTTGCTATGACAATAAATAAGTCCCAAGGGCATACTTTAAATTTTGTTGGATTATATCTCCCAGTTACAGTTTTTTCACATGGACAATTATATGTTGCTCTATCTAGATCACAAACAAGCCAATCTATAAAGATTTTGATTAAACCCACTTTAAGTGGTGAATCTCATGATCAATGCACTAAAAATGTTGTTTATGAGGAACTATTGACTTTGGTTAACTCATCTTAATTATTTGAATTCTCAAATTCATATTTGGAACATATTTTATTCTATTCACTGTCTAGGTTTTTTGGGTGTTCGTCCTCGATATAGATAATGCAATGTATCATTTCAATTGTCCGTGTTAAGATTTGCAGTTTACTGAATTCTAGAGTGTGTTTGGTCTCTCTTTATTCTAATATTGTCTTGTGATATATATCTTTTTTTTCTTCACATTTTTAGTCTTTATTTGTTTTGCACATACAAGTGTATATCACTATCTCCTCTTTTATTTTTAATAAATGTAGTTATTCCTGTAAAAACTCTATCTATAAGCATCTCATTTGATACAATTTTAGACATTCATTCCTTATATTCTATAGACAATTTTTTTTAATACATCGTGTACCATATTTTGCGTAACAAAAAGCTCTTTCAGTTATGAAGAATCACAAGCACCGAAAAATCGTACATAATCACAGCTTTAAATTCTGAGATGTGCAAATGGTAGAGTTCATAGTGTTCCCACAAAATTTCCACTATTTAATAATTGAATAGTATTTTAGGTGTACATAATAATTATCATTACATTGTTGATTTAGGAGTTTCGATCGTTTTGACAATAAATTTGAAGTAATGAACGCGACAAATATCTAATCTAAATCTAAATCTAATCTAAACTATATTATAAAATTCATGTTGGGAGTCACTTTTCCTAAGTTTGGGTCCCTCCATGACGAATACGACGTCGTTTCGTTCGTTTTGTATTTTTTTCTAATCCAAAGCTGAATATGACATTGTTGGACTACTTTTTTTTTTGCACGTCTAACGTTTGCAACTTTCTTCTCTTTCCTCAACTTTGTTTTTCTCTATTCTTTTTGCAACACCGCAGACTACTCATTTTCTCTCTCAATTTGTGGAAGTGGCATCCGAGGTTCTTCTTCAAACCTTAACACCCACCACACCTGAGCATACAAACTTTTTTTGTTCTTTCCTCTCTATTCTCTGTTTTGTTTTAGTGATGACCAAAAAATGGATCTGAAATCTTTTCATCTGCACAAGAAAATATAATATGAGATCTCGTCCTATGCTTCTCCTTTTTGTTTGAGTCCGCGAAATGAAATTAATATCAATTTCTCAATTTTTCTGGCAATGACGAAATGGTGAAACTCGGTGTTTAAATCATCACTTCTGATTGCATTTAGATTTCCCATATTTTGATAATGGTTCCATGTCTTCTAACGGAGAGCTTTAATTGGGTGAGTTATTTATATATTTTTTCCATCTTTTGGCTCGTCTCTATACTTTTTGGTAATTAATGTTTAGAGTACGGTATGTATACAGGATTCACATGACTCAAAAAAATATGAAAGAAGCAGAGGATTTTCATATAAATACATTACAAGCGGCTCCTCTCTAATTGACTGTCAACACACAACATTTTCTTTTAATGCTGGTAGCAAGACATCTAGTGCTTTGTCGTTTTTCTTACCTTCAGAACTAGTAAGTACATTTTTTTATATTTGGACATTACCCGTGTTCTTATATTTCATTTGTGACTTATTTCTTTCTTTTTATGAATGGATATTTGGAGCATCTAAATGATTCTTCCTAAAAGAAAGTTGGACAATAACCTTCCCACCATTGTAGGAGAAAGTTTAGTTACACTTATTTCTTTGCCACAAGAAACTTGAATATGAGATTTAACATCTTTTATATATGTAACTTCTTTCTTCGCTCTGGAATCTGTATTAGTGCTTCCATCTTCATGATCCTACTTCTCTGAACTCTATAAATGGGATGCTTACTCCATTTTCACTAACACTAGACTTTAAACTGTTGATAATTGATATTGTTTTTCTTCCTTTTTCAACTTTTGTTGTGTTTATTGAAATATCATATTGTAGAACATACAAGAAGAGAGTTGATAGCCGACCAAAAAATTAGTACTAGAGATAAGAAACAAAAAATAAATTACACTAGAAAATGATACTTAACAGTCCAAGTCGTAGGCGTAAAATTTATAGCTTGTATGACAAATTTTAGATTGATACCTGGAGCAAAAATCATGTACATAAATCAAAGCACTTCGTGCATGAAAAACTTATAGTGCTGGGGATTAAAACTTAAGTATAACGCCTGATACAGACAGAGATTAATAGATAGGGGCTAAGGGTTAGTATATAATTAGGCTTCAGAATAAGTTCTTGTTACTTTGTAATTTAAGGCTTTGTTGGTTGCATTTGTTTTTCTTTTCTTGCAGTATGGAATGTTTAAAAGCTAGAATTGGTTGTAGAGGAACAAAAGATTATAAAGGCCTCATAAATGAAGCTATACTCTTATCTTTAAATGTAAATATTTTACTTTCAAACCTCAGCTAAAACAATTATCTCATAATTTAGAATATACCACATCACCCATCTTCTGTCTTCACACTAGGTGAGTGAAATAGATTAGATGAAAACTAGGGAACTACTCAAAAGCATCATAAGTTATTTATCAGTTACAATCATTGTATAAAAAACATAGAAGAAAAAAGGGGTACTGAGTGTCAAGGAATAACTATAGGTTTTCCATTTATGTGCATTTGCCTTTTGTGTTCACTACATGACAAAATATCACACATGTTTAATCAAAGAATTATTAGTCATCAGTGTACATGGCCAAGAAAGACTTGAAGTGTTTCACTTAATTTTTTAAATTTGTTAGGAAAACTAAGATAGCTCATATCTTATAATATATTCCTCATTTGTTGGAACATGCCATTGTCACTTAAAAGAGATTACAAATTAGCGCATGACACTAAGATAGCTGGTAACAAGTGATTTTTGAACAAAACTTCCCTACAGAGAGAGCATGTATAGTTATCAAACAATAACTGCAATGTAATCTGTAAATAATTGTCTTGGTTATGCTGGGGCTAAGTATTTTGGCTAAAGCCATATATAGAGTGCCATGCCTAAACATCAGCAAGTAGTGTTATATTTGTTTCTACTGGAGCACACTGCAATTTGGATCATTTCAACTGATTTGCTCCAAATCAAATTTGGTTAAATAGCTATCCATATATTTAAAGTGCAATTTAAAGAAAAACAAAGAAATATTTAGAATTTCGCTCTGTTCGATGTTTGTAAATGCCAAGAAAGTCTTTAATTTCTATTAAAGTAAAGGTCCTTGTTTTAGCATACTTGGTGGGAAGGTGGGGCAAATGGGAACCCCAAACCAAAGCTATTACCATTTCAAATTGACACAACAGAAGTTTTTTCTTTTATTCTCCATTCTTCAAAGCTACACAAAAGAAGATTATTAATGAGCTTCTGCCATTCTCTCTTTACAAATATCTGCTCTTATTTCACTGAAACATGCATATGTCTTTTTATCAGATTGAGAATACCGGTATTGTAATCTTTTGCATTCTTGTCCTATATACAGTTGCGGTAAAAGCACCTTAATATTTTTAATTCTTTGGGGGCAATGATATGTCTCTCAGATTATTTCTTGGGTCATTCGTACACGAGGCATATTAAATGAAATCATCTATTCAAGATTGACATGATGGTATGTAATCTATTGATTCTCATTACAGAAATGTATAGATTGTACATGTTAGTCTTGATTAGACATAAGGGTTGTTGGAATTTTGGAATCTACATATGAGCAATCTTCATGTGATCAGTGCTGATAAATAATGAATTCAGCTTGTAGAGTCCTACAAGATCCAATGTTCTCGACCCATGGTATGATTCTTCTTCTCTTCATTTGATCATATCGAAATCGATTTGATCTTCTTAGATAATTGAATGCTAGTTAAATGTGTTCTTCATAGTGTAAATGTCCGGCGAGTCCATTACAATTGTAGATATAATAATTATTATTATTTGTTGGACAAATTCATAATAAACTATATTACAGCTGTTACGAAAAAATGACGAAACGATAATCTTGTTAAGATATTCATTAATCTCAACATCAACAACTTTTTGAAGGTTTTTTGGAATTCAACTTCATTCGATTTCAAACTTCAAATAGTTTAATGACAAACGAACAGAAGGCCAAAAAAATAAAAACATTACGCGTAGAAGAAAATAACCAGATTGCTTGTATTCTAGATTCTCATCACACATGTATATGTATATCATTGGAATGAATTGTAAGAATGACAAGTTATTATATTGCATTCTGTAATACCTATTTTTATTTTTCATTTCTTAACTATTTTTCAGATAAATAATATTTCTTACATTTAGTCCAATTGTCCTTATCATGAATACTAGTAAAAGCACGTGCCTTGCACATGGTAGAGTACTAAACTTGACAATAATAATATAAATTGAAATAAAGTATATGGTATAAACTATGAAACAATTATTAATGTATTCATGAAAAAAGGTCACCCATTCATTTATTAAACAACTTATATGATTTGTGTAATTAACGATAAAATGTGTACGAAGAACAAGAATTATTAGTCATAAACGTAAGACTTACTAACAAACATATAGAACGAAAATTAAAATTCATTGAGAACACATTTATTTAATTTATATAATGATAATATATAAAAATTTGTTCAATCATTAGTTGTAGTATATAGTTCATCGATGTAGATCTTCAACCCCTGTAATTTAGACTGTATTGCAAGGCCGTCATCTACCATGTCCAGAAGCTCGAGATTCATATATACGAATTTTTCTATGCTGTTATGTTATTTTAATCATACACGGAATGTTTAGTAAAACTCTTAAAATATGAACAATTTAATATCACACTTATAATAATTGAATGACAAAGATAGAGACATTAGTAAAACTCTCCAAAAAAATTCTTAACGATGTATGTTTTGGACTATTTAATATAGACTTTCTCGAGATTAGAGGGAACCATTCCATAATGTCTTACTTCTTGCATTTGGATATTTGGTATGGTTATGAGATCTCTACCGTTGGTTAAGTTACACCCCACTATATCGTTTTTGTTGTAGTCTTCTTCTTATGCCATCCATGCAAAAAGTTCATTTGTTTGTTCAGATGCTACCTCTCATTCTGTTTTTCCTTTTTTGCGAACGAAAGGTCAAATAGGAATGCTGATTCTAATCCTTCCATATCTTTTGGAAATTCAACGAGGGCGAAGCCAGAGTGTCCTCTATAATCATACAATGGTTGGAAATTGCTGATTAGATATCCTTGTCTCTTCCAACGCTGTTTGAGATTGATATTGCAGTTGTCAACACGGATGCTATTCTCAGTGCGTACTGGTAGATTTTCCACTATTACTGTCAATGGCTTTACGATTCTGTCGTCGTTATTGGTATCGGACATCATGAACTAGAAATAAAAAATAAACTAAGACGATAATGAAGTGTTGTTAATATGAATATTAGAATATATCTACACAAGCTCAAATGTGATTTTTAGTTATAGTGAATGTTTAATCTGTGGCATTTATTTATTGGAGCTGTTTGGAACTTAGTACCTTGGTTTAGAATCAATATGAAAGAAGGGAGTAATTTGTGGCAATGTGAATTGAAATTGCATGGTTGTATTTTTAGCATTGTTTTTTAGCTTGTTGAGTATATTTTGAGGACACTAATGTTTTGACTTTTGGTGAATTATATTTCAATGAACTATTAGCTATTGATTTTACGTTTGTTGAATGTGAATGAGTTTATCAATTTAACTTCTAATTTGTGTCATGTAACTTGTTTGATATGGGAAAAGAATTTTAGTTTTTTTTTTTTTTTTTTAAAACAAATAAAAAGTCAATGCTCTAAATAGAAGCATACAATTTCAATTTTTAATACCACATACCACTACCTCTCTTCATATATAGTCAATTTATTCTATACTTAATTACTAAATTCCAAATACACTACATTATATAAATGTTCCAAACATTAGCGTCAATTCAAACAAAATCCGAACAATTTCCACATTTTTAATTGCGCATTTATTATTCTTTCTTAATTTTTACATCTACGTTTCAAATAATACAAATTTCTTTTTTAGACTATAAAAATTAAATTAAACATAAATTTCATCTACATAGCACAATTTCGCCTAAAAAAAACAAAACTACACATAAAAAAAAATTAAATTTCTTTTCACATATTAAGCAACAAGCTACATGACACAAACTAGAAGTTAAATTGATAAACTCATTCACATTCAACAAACGTAAAATCAATAGCTAATACTTCATTGAAATATAATTCACCAAAAGCCAAAACATTGGTGTTCCCAAAATATACTCAACAAGATCAAAAACAATGCTAAAAATACAACCACGCAATTTCAATTCACATTGCCACAAATTACTCTATCCTTTCATATTGATTCTAAACTAAAATACTAAGTTCCAAACAGCTCCACTATATAAATGTCTCAGATGTAAACATTCACTATAACTAAAAATCACAAACTTATTTGCATTTGAGCTTTTGCAGATATCTTCTAATATTCATATTAATAACACTTTCTTATCGTCTTAGCTTATTTTCATTTATAGTTCATGATGGACGATATCAATAACGACGACAGAATCGTAAAGCCGTGGACAGTAATAGTGGGAATTCTACCAGTACGCACTGAGAATAACATCCGTGTTGACAACTGCAATATCAATCTCAAACAACGTTGGAAGAGACAGAGATATCTAATCAGCAATTTTCAACCATTGTATAATTATAGAAGACACTCTGGCTTCGCCCTCGTTGAATTTTCACAAGATATGAAAGGATTAAAATCAGCCTTCCTATTTGACCTTTCGTTCGCAGAAAAGAAAAAATAGAATGGGACGCAGCATCTGAACAAACAAATGAACTTTTTGCATGGATGGCATACGAAGAAGACTACAAAACAACGATATAGTGGGGTGTAACTTAACCAACAGTAGAGATCTCATATTCATACCAAATATCCAAATGCAAGAAGCAAGACATTATAGAATGGTTCTCTCTAATCTCCGAAAAAGTCTATATTCAATAGCCCAAAATATATAGCGTTCAGAATTTTTTTCGAGAGTTCAAATTCTAATCCAAATTGTGGACAAACATGAGATTTTACTAATGTCTCTATCTTTGTCATTCAATTATTATAAGTGTGATATTAAATTATTCACATTTTAAGAGTTTTATTAAACATTCCGTGTATGATTAAAATAACAAGAAACCATAGAAAAATTCGCATCTATGAATCTCGAGCTTCTGGACATGGTAGATGACGACCTTGCAATACAGTCTAAATTACAGGGGTTGAAGATCTACATCGACGAACTATATACTACAATTAATGATTAAACAAAAATTTTGTATATTATCATTATATAAATTAAATAAATGTATTGTCAATGAACTTTAATTTTCTATATGTTTATTAGTAAATCTTACGTTTATGGCTAATAATTTTTTTTTCCGTACATATTTTACTGGGGATAGCAAAAAAGCTCGTCGGCTCGTGAACTCGCCGGCTCGGCTAGTAAAAGCTCGGCCCAGCTCAGACTCGGACTCGTCAAGAGACGAGCACGAGTTAGGGCCGAGCTAAAAAAAAAAGAGGGATGAGCTAGCTCGGCTCCACCAAAAAACGAGCAGGCTCGTGGGCTTACCCAACGAGCCAGCTCACGAGCCCACAAGCTCAGCTCGTTTGGGCTCGTGGACACGAGCCCATGAGCCCAAAATCACGAGCCACGAGCCGGCTTGGCTTGTGGCTTGTGCATTACACCATTATTTTTTTATTTTTTTTTATTTTTTGTTTTTTAATTTCAATATTTTTCTATAAATACTCTTATTCTAAGGAGAATGGTTTTCAATCTTTAATTTTCAACATAAAAGACACCCGATATTGTATTTTTCTCTCATTTTCAAAATTTAAAAAAAAACAAAAAAAAAATTTGAGGGCCGTGAGCTCGCTCGTGGATAGCTTTTGCTCGGCCCACGAGCTAGTGGGCCGAACCCGAGCTTGCTTTTTGGAGACGAGCCGAGCTGAGCTCATATTTTATGAGCCGAGCCGCTCGGCTCGACCCCATTGCCATGCCTATATTTTATCGTTAATTTGGTCTGTTTATCTACAGCTTAGCCAGTTTCACGTACGCGCTCATATTTCCATCGTTTTGTTTGTAGTCTTCTTCTTATGCCATTCATGCAAAAAGTTATTTCACTTAATAAGTTACGTCGTTTATATTTTTATCACTTTTGCGAGCGAAAGGTCGAATAGGAATCATTATTCTCATCTTATATTTTATAGATTGATCTGTGAATCACATCTGATGGTTGGAAGTTCTTTGATTAGATATCACTTATGTAACCCATATTTGTTTGAGATTGATATTCTTGCAGTTGTCAACACGGATGCTTTATGCCGGTCTTTGGTAGATTTTCATTTTATTCTTGTACATTGGCTTTTCACGATTACATCGTGCGTTATTGAGTACCGGACATCATAGACTAGAGGCAAAAAAAAATATTTAAGAGCGATAATGAAGTGTTGTTAATATGAATATTAGAATATATACTACCTGGCTTTCGAATGTGATTTTTAGTTATAATTGAATGTTGTCTGTGGCATTTATTTATTGGGTATTTGGAACTTAGTACGCTTGGTTTTAGAATCAATGAAGGGGATAGTTGTGTGATGTGAATTGAAGTGCCTGGGATTTTTTAGCATTGTTTTTTGAAACTTGTTGAGTATATTTTGAGGGCACTAATGTTTGGTTTTTAGTGAATTATATTTGACTGAGTATTAGCTTATTGATTTTCGTTTGTTGAGTGTGAATGAGTTTCATTTTAAACTTAATTTATTATTAGTGTAACTTGTTTGATATGGGAAAAAAGAATTTTAGTTTTTTTTTTTTTTTGTAAAACAAATAAAAAAGTCAATGCTCTAAATAGAAACATACAATGTCAGTTCTACTTAATACATGCCTTATATTTTATATCCTATACTTAATTACTAAATTCCAAATACACTACATTATATAAATATTCCCAGACACATTTCATTCGACCAGTCTTCCACATATTTTATAGATTTTTATTATTCTTTCTTAATTTTTACATCTACGTTTCAAATATTACAAATTTCTTTTTTAGATAAAATTAAATTAAATTATATAAATTTCATCTACATAGCTTTTTTAGCCTCAAAAAAACAAAACCACATAAAAAATTAAATTTCTTTTCACATATGTTAAATGACGAACTACATGACGCAAAGCAGGATTAAGTCGCTATGGCTAATTCAACGTTCCAGCCAAACGTAAAATCGGTAGCTAATACGCGTTTTGAAATATAGTTAACAAAAGCCAAAACGTTGGTGTTCCCGAAATATACTCAACAAGGATCCAAAAAACAGTACTAAAAATGGAAATACTTGTTTCACTTAATACTGCTGTTTATTTTCATATTGATTCACAAACTAAAATACTAAGTTCAAAGCCCATTCCATATAAATAATATAGGATGTAAAGCATTCGCCATAAGCTAAAGGCTCACTAACTTACACAAATCATACAAGTTGTTTAATAAATAAATGGATAACCTCTTTCCATGAATACATTAATAATTGTTTCATAATACCCTATACTTTATTTCATTATAGATATTCAATTTATATTATTATTGTCAAGTTTAGTACTCTACCACGTGCAACGCACGTGCTTTTACTAGTATTCATGAGAAGGACAATTGGACTAAATGTAAGAAGTATTATTTATCTGAAAAATAGATAAGAAATGAAAAATAAAAACAAGTATTATAGAATGCAATATAATATTCATTCCAATGATATATATGTATGTAATGAAAATCTAGAACACAAGCAATCTGATTATTTTCTTCTACGCATGATGTTTTTATTTTTTTTGGCCTTCTGTTTGTTTGTCGTAAAACTATTTGAAGTTCGAAATCGAGTCAAGTTGAATTCCAGAAGACCTTTAAAAAGTTGTTGATGCTGGGATTAATGAATATCTTAACAAGATTATCTTTTCGTAATTTTTTTGTAACAGTTGTAATATAGTTTATTATAAATGTGTCCAACAAATAATAATAATTATACCTACAGATTGTAATAGACTCGCCGAACATTTACACTATGAAGAATACATTTAACTGGCATTCAATTATCTAAGAAGATCAAATCGATTTCGATATAATCAAACGAAGAGAAGAAGAAGAGTCATACCATGGGTCGAGAACATTGAATCTTGTAGGACTCCACAGGCTGAATTCATTATTTATATCACATGAAGAATTGCTCATATGTAGATCTCAAAATTCCAACAACCCTGATGTCTGATCGAGACTTACATGTACAATCTATGCATTTCTGTAATGAAAATCAATATATTACATATCATCATGTCAATCTTGAAGAGATGATTTCATTTAATATGCCTCGTTTACGAATGACCCAAGAAATAATCTGAGAGACATATCATTGCTCTAAAGAATTAAAAATATTAAGGTGCTTTTACCACAACTGTATATAGGACAAGAATGCAAAAGATTACAATACCGGTATTCTCAATCTGATAAAAAGACATATGCATGTTTCAGTAAAATAAGAGCAGATATTAGCAAAGAGAGAATGGCAGAAGCTCATTAATAATCTTCTTTTGTTTAGCTTTGAAGAATGGAGAATAAAAGAAAAAACTTCTTTTGTGTCAATTTGAAATGGTAATAGCTTTGATTTGGGGTCCCCATTTGCTCCCACCTTCCCACCAAGTATGCTAAAACAGGCAAGATTTCGTTGATATAATGAGAAGTTTGTCCCTGCACTCTAAGAGTATAAATACCTTTATTTCTTTTACACAAATTATGATCATATTTCACACCAAACAACATGAATGCAAAATTACTATTGTAAGTTCTAACATATGTTTTAAATTCCTCAAATTGTTTTGACATTGACGTAAACAATTCATATAACTCATTGGAAAGATCAACACTATGCAGTTTGATTTTTCCATACGAACAACAAAATCATTTACTCTCTTTATGGAATTGTTTAGCCCCACACTAAGTACAAATTGTTGGCAATCTTAATATAAACAATGAAGTAGGGATGGTCTCAAGAATCAAACCATTGTCCGATAAACGATTTTCTATGGAGCTTATCGAACCAGTGCACATATGTAAAAATATGCGAGAATTACCCGTGCATTCTGGAGTACGGAATACAACTTCAGATGTAGCATATCGTTCATTTTCTGCAGTGAAATCATCAACAACAAAGTGATCACCTAATGCATATTTTTTATAAATAGTTAAAAAAGAAACTTGATTCTGTACATACGAAACATCGCATTGTTCAACGCAAGAATGACTAAACTACCAAATTGACTGACACATGAAAACATCAACGCTTGGAAAATGAAAATACTCTCCATACCTGCACTTTCAACAATCTCTTCTACACCCTCAATTGGCTCATCGGAAACATCTATTCTCCTATCCGTAGTTCCTTCTCCAATATGTACTGATATCGTATTATCAGAAGCTGACACATCCATATTACTAAATCAATAAAAAACAACGAACCAAAAAACCATGAAATAAGCCTTCATACAATCGCTAACAATCAAATAAGATCACTCGCGTGACATGGGAAATTGCATAGTATGTAATAATCTAAAACACAAAGAAGAAGATTTATCCACATTATTTTTTAATGCACTCAATTTTGTAACACACACAATGACCCAAATAGTGTCAAAACACGTACTTGCCAACCTTGTGAGACGCCTAGACTTCCTCTTTCGCATTAGTAGTTTTTTCCGTTGACGACCAATTCTTTCTTACATTTAATTCGTTGCGCAGCCTATTCCGTGAAGCCCTTTTGTCATCCATTAACGAACGACTATTGGCATCACTACGTGGTAATTGCATAATTTGTTCACATCGAGGCTCAGCATATAGGTCACGACAACGCCTATTGTGTAGTTTTTTTGTTCTTGAATCAAGTACACGACGACCATCTTAGTCCATTGGCATGAGGCATTTCCCTATAAATACAGAACGCAACAAAATTAGCTCAATCAAACACATGTTGGGTGTTAACCTTGTTTATAAAAAATATAAACAGTTGAAAAAAACATGAAAACCAATACGTCACATAATTCCACGACAATCTAATGAACTAACGATTCTTAATACACAAATACAAAGTCTATAGTACAAAAATGAAACAACCATATTTTCATTATGAAAGATTAAATTGCAACAATACGAACGGATTAAATATCAAGTACCATATTTTCGAAAACAGGGCAAACTTCCACCCAATAAATAAACACCAAGGCAAAATCTGCATATCAACGAAGGAACTACCCATAAATATCATATACCAGAACATCAATCATAAATGTAAAACATTTTCTACCATTAAAAAAATCATAATTGACCACGATGAAGTGTCTACAATGTACAGATGAACAACAGCGTAAATCTCCAAACAAAAAGTAGAAAAGGTAATAGAAACCCCAAGGCACTATGTGTCCAATTTTCTAATTGTACCAAGAAGCACTATACCAAATGTGGCATTACAAACAACCTATATAGAAGCTGCCTTTCATGTAAACCAAATCATGTTTACGAGCTTGAACTTTTGAACCCACTTACAGAGATTATAATTACAAGATTATTATACAATTCAATATTCCCCAGCAAAACCCTCAAGTTCTCAAAAAAAAAATGGGGAGAGAGGAAAAAGATTATCACTCAACCATATCTAACCTTTTTTATACCCCAACTTTTAGTAGCACATAAAAAACCCCAAAATTGACATACGCATCCAGATCATTATGGTCAATACAAAATCAATTTAGAAGTTTTACTACATCTTAGATATACAAGTCACTACATTCACCTGTCAATAATCTAGTAATTGCACATAAACAACTATGGCGCAGAAAAAAACGATATACCAAAAAATTACAATAAAACTTCAACAAAAAACGATATACCAGAAAATTAAAATAAAACTTGAATAGAAAACTATATACCAAAAAATTACAATAAAACTTAAATAGAAACATAATCAAATGAACATATTCGACATTCTAAACAACATAACATCAACAATCCGAACCTACATTGAATCATCACAATGACATTGTCAGAAAAAGAAGAAAATCAGAATCTCCAGACAATGAAGACACCAACAGCGACTATTATCAGATTTCCATACGGAAAACACTTGCTGCTGAAATTACAAGCACGCTGGTCAGAAGAAAGAGCAAAATGGGGAAAACCCTGCTGCTGAAATTAAAAGCACGCTGGTTGGAAGAAAGAGGAAAACGAGAGTTGAAAGGCTAAATCCAGGGGGACAAGCTGGCCGGAAGAAAAGAGAAAAACAGGAGTTGAAGGATTGAATCCTGGAAACACACTGGTTGGAGAAAAGAAGAAGAGGAAAACGGACCTCTAGGTCTGGACGGCGTGGGCTAGAAGATTTCACCTCGGGAAGATGAAGAAAGGAGAAGAAGAATACGCGAACAACAAGCCAGGAGAGAAAAGGAAGGGAGCTGAAGGTCTGGACGGCATGGGCTAAAAGATTTCACCTCGGGAAGAAAAGAGAAGAACAATGGTGTACAACAAATCAGAAAAGAAAAGGAAGACGGTGTCGTTTTGGAGGCCCATTTCGTATGAACAGGATCTCTGGATTGGCTCTTTTAATATAGTTACGAAACTATGCAATCTAACACTTGCAAACTTACTATTTTACTCTTACATTCATTAGTTCCTAGCAATAGTTTTTGAAAAATTTCCAGGAGAGGAATTGTGAACGTTAAATCCCCAGAAATTTGTCATTGCCAACTGAATTTCGTAAGTAAAAGAAGCAACTTTGAAAATGATAAGTAACTTAAAAGTTTGCTTTACTTTTAAGCACATCCAAACATTAGATGGAGAATCAACACAAGTTAATAATGAAGAAACAATAGGAGAATGAAGATCTGTGTAACATATTACCTTCCAGTATATCCTAAATTTACCTTCCCAAATAGAACACCAAATCTCTCCCCCTCTCAATTCATGCAAGATGGAGACTATAGATTTTTCTTTTCTTTTCAATTATACCATATTTTGCTATAAGCCACTGTATCAAAATCCTTCTCTTCATCAAGGATTCAATTGTAGCATTCATGCAGGTTCATAGCTTCCCCCAAACTTATAAGAGAACTTGAGTTTTGAGTGTGTAGCCACACGTGTGTTAGAACATGTTTGTCAAAAGCTTAATAGAATACTTCTAGTATAGAAATAAGTTTTAAAACCAATAATGTTTTAAATGGTCAAAGTTAGAAATAAGTAAGTTACTTAGTTTGACAATAAGGTAAGAGATGCTTTCAAAATAAGTAACTTTTTTAAATAAAAAGTAGAATTAAGTTAGTTATCCAAAAATATTTAGAATAAAAAAGTTATAAACTTTTTCTTAAGCTTAGCCAAACATGCTCTTCACGTTCACGAGGGAGGACACTTATACATTCCATGTTTGCTGATGTAACTAAAAATGTAGGAACCAAATGCAACTAAAATAATCAAGTTCAAATAGCAAACAAAGAGAGATGAAATCCAAACACACCTCAAATTCTTTTCCTTTTTTCATTATCTCTTTGTAAGAATTGGGATCACGCACTTTGATGATACTCCATAGTATGCCACCACCACTTCGAAATCGTCTGCCATCAGCAGTCTTCTGACCACCACAGCCCTGAATTGCGTCAACCTACAAGTTTATTTCTCATTAATTATTTATTGAAGGAAACTAGCATAAAGTGCAAACTGAAGTTGAGCGAATACTGACAACAATCTCATCCTCAGAAAGCATGATAAGGAATTACCCAAAGATAGAAAATTTATTTCGAAATCACATATTATAAACTTTCAAATATGAATTCACATAACATCTAAACACTATCCTTGAGACATGATATTTATCAGTACCACTTGCAGAGAGGGTCAAAATAAAAGAGCTCATGAATCGAGCATTTTGCCACCATTAGTAGATGGTCTAAGAAATGAATTTTAATTTATCATATGATAAATCAAATAAATGGGCTAATGAGATAATAGGGCTATTAATCAATTTGTCTGAATAGCTTTCTGGCGTTAATAAATCTCCAAGGCCACCTCCTTATTTTCCTATTTTGAATTACAGACTTAAAATGTGCTTGCTATCTAACCACAAGCTTCCATCTCTTTCACAATTACCCTCAAATAAAATCTCTCTGGTTTTGAATTGAACTATGTGATAAACGGGTATCTTGACTCTTTTTTTTTCAGTATAGCTCTTATCTTTCTTATTTAGCACGGTGCTTTCTCTGCTCTCTCTTACAGTCTGGGAATGATATAAGCCCTCTGAGTTGTGCGCAATTCTATAAGCATACCGTGTCGTAGAAGTTGGAAAACATTATCAATAGGAAACTACGAAGTGATTCAGCCAGAAGCTATCTCATGAAAGGTTCGGAGGTGAAATGGCTTCAGCAAGATGTATCTGTAGTGCAAGGAAACAACACTGATGATCAGAACTAAGAAAGGCAGCAGATCGTTAAATAGAATGCATCCATGGTTGGTCAGAATCTCTCACCTTTACTTGGAATTTTGACATGAATATTTCTTGATCTTACCAAAAAAAAGGGATGATAGATTCTACTCCTTTCAATATTGATTCTACCTTAGTCAACAACATCAATGCAATCTTTGGAACCCTCTTAAAAGGATACTTCTTCACTCTGGCCACAAAATAATTCCCAAACACACACTCTGTTTTTCGTCGTATGAATCTAACAAAACACTAAAACAAATTTCGAAGTAAGAAAACTTCTTTCAAAAAAAAAAAAGAATTACTATTGTTTTCAAAGTAAGAAATCTTCCCTAGTTTGTTCTTATATGTATATTAAATGTGAAAATCAGCATTATATTACATTAGATTACATTCAGTAATCAGTACCACATATACATACACATACCTGTAGACAGAAAAGAACGAATCGTAGAGATGGAAAAATCCTGCAGTTGGAGCTGAGAGAGACGAAACAGATCCGCCTAATGAATCTGGAGTTTCCTCTGGGCCTTCTCTTTTGGGTTTTAAATAGGCTTCACAAATTAATGGGCTTCACCTCTGGTTTTCTGAGAACTTGGGCTGACGCTCGTCCATCTAAAAAATCTAGAGTTGCATTTGGGCCTCAAAATATTGGGTCCATTTATTTATTTTTCTTTTTTGTGGGAAAATTAGATTTATTCATAACAAATATCACACGCATGTACAGAATAGTCACAAAACAATAACATATTTTAACATAAACGTCACAAAAAGAGCTCTGGAAAAATAAACTAAGAGGTCACATACATGTATTAAGATTATGACATGAAATGCATAAAAAATTGAAATATACAACCAAAAACACCACTTAAAACTAAAAATAGCATAATGCGTTAAATGACGCAGTAGATTGGATATTTATTGGTTCCTATATTTAATGGAAGATTTTTTTTTTTTTTTTTTGAGAGAAGCGCACTTAGTATTTTTTTAAATAAAAGTGGAAAATTTTCTATTTTCTAATTTTTGGGCATGATTGTGTAATCCAGCAAGGGTTGTGCTATCTAGAGATCGAACCCAAGAAAAAATAAATTAAACACCGGAATATAATATCTACCAAAAAGAAGATGGTGTAAATTGTAAAACATATATAACCGACAATCTTTCTCTTGTAAAAAATTATGAGGAAGGAAAATCGTCTTGAAATGATAATAGTAAATGGATATGTATTGACTACAACACCTTATGGACCCCTAAAAACCTCTCCCCGAAGAGGTGCCAATGGCAGTGGCCCCTTAGTCAAAAACATCAATGCAATCTTTGGAACCCTCTTAAATGGATACTTATTCACTTTGGGCACAAAAGATGCCCTTTACAACAACTCCCCCTCACTCATTGAATGTATCAAATCGACCAGAGGCCCGATTCCAGCTATATAGATTTCGGATCTTCCCCAATGCACGTCTGTAAACTAGGCATGATGTAGTCACTACACTATGAAGTCCAAAATGCCCAATCATATAGACACAAACTACAGAGAAAGTGAAACACAAAAACAGAAAAAGTACAAGGAATTGAAGCAGCCTTTGAGGGAAAAACCTTATACTATCTTGTCCTGCTGCTAATCACAATAGGCTCTTTGCCTTCCTCCATCTATCTAACACTCCAAAAGTGTCCAGAAGTAGCCATAATTTCTTGAATCACAGCCAATTCATAAATAACATCAAGAATTCCCAAACGCAAACTCTGTTTTTCGTCGTATGAATCTAACAGAACACTAAAACAAATTTCAAAGTAAGAAAACTTCTCTAGTTTGTTTGTATATGTATATTACATATGAAAAACAGAATTACATTACATTCAGTACCACTTATACATACACGTACCTGTAGACAGAAAAGGAACGAATCGTAGAGATGGAAAAATCCTGCAGTTGACCTGATAAAGAAGAAGCAGATCCATCTAATGAATCTGGAGTTTCATCTCTTTTGGGTTTTAAATAGGCTTCACAAATTAATGGGCTTTGCCTCTGGTTTTCTTAAAACTTGGACTGACGCTCGTCTACCTAAAACATCTAGTTTTTCCTCTGTGCCTCAAAAAATTGGGTCCATTTTATTATTTTTTTCAGGATTCTTTTTTAAGAAAATTAGATGTCACAAACACTGTAACAAATATCACGTACGAAATAGTCACAAAACAATAACATATTTTGATAGGGTTAATTTCACTTATGGTCAATGAAGTTTCATTGAAATTATAAAATCGTCACTAAAGTAACAAAATTTCAGCGGTGGTCATTAAAGTTTACTGAAACTAGCACCAAAGGTCACTCGTTGAAATTCTTTAATAAACTTGATGACGTGTCACTTGTAATTGTCCATGTGGCAAAATTATTGACATGTGGTCTTTACCCACTGATTATAATAAATTTGGACCTCAATGAATACCTCTATAATATAAAGACCTAGCTGAAAATACTTCAAAATAAATTTTATAATAAATATCTCAAAAATTACATCTAAGGTCCTTCAACTTTTTATATCTTTAAATTTTGGTCCCCAAATTTTTAATTATCATTCAGTTAAATCCTTCAAAAATTGCATCTCATGTCCTTCAACTTTTTACATCTTAACACTTTGATCTCCAAATTTTCAATTATCTTTCATTTAAGTCCTCCAAAAATTACATCTTGGGTCTTTCAACTTTTTACATTTGTACACTTTGGTCCCCAAATTTTCACTTATCTTTCAGTTAAGCCCTCCAAAAATTCCATCTTAGGTCCTTTAACTTTATACATCTTCAAACTTTAGTCCCCCTAAATCCTTGATTTTAGTGGTCAAAATAAGTACAATTTTAGTGGTCGAAATTATTATTTACAATTAAATTCTTGACTTTACACTCGAATTTTCACCTAAACGAACAAAATAATATAGTTAAATAATAATTGTACTAAAATAATATAATTAAATAATAATTTTGACCACTAAAATTGTACTTATTTTGACCACTAAAATTAAGGATTTAGGGGACCAAAGTTTGAAGATGTATAAAGTTGAAGGACCTAAGATGTAATTTTGGAGGGTTTAACTGAAAATAGTTAAAAATTTGGAGACCAAAGTGTACAGATGTAAATAATTGAAAGACCCAAGATGCAGTTTTTGGAGGACTTAAATGAAAGATAATTAAAAATTTGGAGATCAAAGTGTAAAGATGTAAAAAGTTGAAGGACTGAGATACAATTTTTGAAGGACCTAACTGAAAGATAATAGAAAATTTGGAGACCAAAATTTGAAGATATAAAAAGTTGAAGGACTTTAGATAAAATTTTTGAGGTATTTATTATAAAATTTATTTTGAAGTATTTCACTAGTTCTTATATTATAGGGTATTCATTGAAATTTATTATAATTAATAAAGTAAAAGTCACACGTCAATAATTTTGCCATGTGTCATCCAAATGTGCGCCACTTGAACATTTACAAGTGACACGTCATCGAGTTAATTGAGAATTTCAATGAGTGACCTTTGGTGCAGCTTTTAAGAAAACTTTCAAGAATCATCTTTGCGAAATTTTCATACTTCAATGACGATTTTGTAATTTCAATTAAACTTCGATGACCATCGATGAAATTAACTCTATTTTGATATAAGTCACATACATGTCTAAAACTCCGAGAAAATAAACTAAGTCAAATACATGTATTTTAAGATTATGATATGAAATGCATAAAAAAGTGAAAAATACAACAAAAAACACTACTTAAAACTAAAAATGGCATAATGCATTCAATGATGCAGTAGATTGGATATTTATTGGTTCCTATATTTAATGGAAGATTTTTTTATTTATTTTTTTTTTTTTTGAGAGAAGTGCGCTTAGTATTTTTTTTTTTTTTTTTTAAATAGAAGTGGAAAATTTTCTATTTTCTAATTTTTGGGCGTGATTGTGTAATTTGTCCTTCATTTTTTTTTTTTTTTTTTTTTGTAAAATAACCCATAAGACATTTTTTTTCTCAAATAGTTCATAATAATTTTAATAATAGTGTAAGGAACCTAAATTTATACTTTTTCATCGTTGAATTTTAGACAATAGTAGTGACGCTTTGCTCACTGGAGTTTGTCATTCATGTACAACCTATCTTCATTCTCTTAAAATCTTAAATGAATTTTAGGTTTAACAAAATTTACGTATTACTGACTTGTTGTAAGCGGAAGAAATCGTAACACACAAAAAAAAGAGTACGAAATCAACTTGTTGCTAATGTGACAAGATTCTTGTTCAAGTAAAGTTCGATTGAAATGAGATGAATTTATGTTTTTGTCATGTTGGGAGATAACTTTTATATTTGAAGAAATTAATAGATAGTCTAACTCTATTTCAATTGTTTATAATCTATTTAGCAATTTCTCATTAGTACAATTTCAAATCTAAATAAATAAAATTTAATTTAGTATAAATTGCTTTTTCATTACACGTTATTCGACACATTACATTTTACGCATATGACGTCCTAAATAAAAATACTCATATATTCTTATTACACAATTTGAACTTCAACACTTACGTGACTATGCTAATTTTCAATATAAAACAATAAAAAAATTAGTCTACCAATTATGGAGATTCATCAGTTAGAATGAAATTCAATTTAAAAGTGTTCACGAAGCCAACTCATTCCATAATTTTTGGTCCGACCAATCATTATAATCTAAATTTCATAACAAGGTGAAAAAAGAGAGAGATGTCAACATCACAAATGGAGACCACAAAAGTAAAAATAGGGCTATAAGTTATACATGTCTCTATAACTTATTCAATAATACTTTCATTTGTTTAGTGGATGAGAGATACTAAAAGATTTTGTTTAATTAATCTTATATAGTATGTTGGTGTTACACATTTGATGGTCAGGCAGGGCAAAGATGAAAGATGAACCCAAAGAGCCACAATGGTGTGAGATCTACCCCACTTCTGTAAATTACGCCCGAGGGATCTTTCCGTTTTTCAAGCAATTGAGATTAAGAAGAAGCTTAAAATCAATATGTGTAGCCGCTCGACCCAAATAGGCCCACTCACCGGAATCCGAACAATTTGTACTATTGTTTTTATAAAACTTCCTCTTATTGTCAAAGCATTGCCCATTAAGTAGAACATTATTCGATTCTAAATTCAAAGAAATGCCTGCTTAGCCTTCTTCAAAACCTACTAATTAAACCGTACCATTACTGCAAGCAAAGAATGTAGAAATTTCTCATTGATTTTCCATTGATTAAGGAAGATCCCATTGGTTATGGAAAACTAGCGTAAATGGCCCAATTCGATTTTGCATTGACTCTGAATTTCCAAATAAAAGTTTGATCAATTTGAAAGTTGTTGAAATTAATCCATAACTCCTACCATTATGGAATACTCAGTATTGGACCGAGTGTATAAAAAAAAGAATCTTTGGAGTCTCTATTGCCATTCCGTCTGCTCCTTCATTTTGCTCCATCATTCAAATGCTGGAACAAGGCATTAGAAGCTCCCAAAACCAGAAACACATAAGCTACTAAAAGCTATCACGTCGTCAATGGCCAGAGGTATTTAGATCATTCAAATTCCGCATTTGATCGTATTTACTGTTATTTAAGTATATAGGATGCTTACTGTTGGTATCAAAGCCATTATTTACCTCTGTCTTGCTGTTTTATCAATCTGCAATTTTTTTTTTAATCAAAAATATCCGAGATTTTGATATATAATTTTTGGAGTTTTTATGACGAATATGGTTAGAAATCATTAGTAAATTGATTTTCTAACATTTCTATAAAAGGAACACTGGTTTTGGTGTTTGGGAGGTTGTGAAAATGTCGGATCTGTAACTGGGTCGGATGGATAAAAATGACCCATCTGAAGGTTGAAGACAACTCAATTAAAAAAAGGGAGGGGAGGTCTTTTTTCAAAAAAATAACCACAATAAATAAAATATTTCTTAAAATAATGTCATATTTTTTTTTAAAAAAAATATTGTTTTTTATTTTTTATTTTTGTAACACATCATGTTGTTACATTTGTTACATTTGTTATTTTAGTTATAATAAATGTGTTACATTTGTTATTAACAAACATAACAAATGTAACAAGTATTATAAAAATTAAAAACAGTATTTTTAGAATAAAAAAAATTAAATAGTATCTTTTAAATTATTTTATATTTTGTAGTATATGGTGAAAAGATAAAAAATAAAATAAATTGTTGTTTGACCTTTGTTCAGCAAACGAATTGGACCAGAAAGGGGAATATTTGGGCCAAAACATGTTGTTTTGCACTTTTGTCCGGTCAAAGTTTTGGATACAAAATGGCAATAATTGAGCCCAAATGACACGTCTCATATGGTAAAATACTCATAATTTTGGCATTTTTTATGAATTGAAATTTTCTAAATGCCTTTATCATTCTTTGAGTACTTCTGTGCATGAAATATATATATAATTTTTTTTTTGGGTACATACAATTCACTGTTTTTTTGCATATTAATTTGAATAAAATATTTGAAATGCATAATTATGAATTTTGTTTATATTTGTTCATATTGCTTATTATTACATACAAGATTGCAGTTCCTTCTTTTGTATCATTTTCATTATTTATATTTGTTCATAAGCTAAGACTGCAGTTGTTTCTTTTGTACCTTTTTCTTTTAGCTCATTTTGTCTTTTGAAACAGTCTTTAATAAAATGTCATGTTTTTCCACATAAATAACATTTCTTTCCTTTAGCATTATTTTTATTCTTTTTTTTACCCTGACTTTTCCTTTTTCCGTCAGCCTGATCCTTCTTGAAGTGAAAATTAGATTTACCTAAATTTTTCCCTTTAACCACTAAGGTTTCTCTTCTCAGGTTCTCTCTGGTTTCAGATTTTAGCTCTAAATCTTTGTTTTTAAGGGCACTAATTATAATCTCAGTTGTTAGAGTATCCCTTCTATATTCTAGAGCATTTTTCAAATCTTTGTGCCTATCACTTATGGAGTTTAACAGAACCACATCCAATTGATCTTGTGAAAGTTTTTCATCACAATTGGCAAGGTCTTAGGACAATTTTGTAAATCTATTTAAATTTTCATCCAAGTCAATGGAAGAGTCCATTTTAAAAGAAAAGAATTGTTTCAAAAGATAACATTTGTTTGGAATAATTTTTGACACATAATGTGTTTGCAGTTTATTCCATAGTTCAATAGCAGCACTTGTTTCTCCTATAGTTCTTATCACATTTTCAGATAAGTGTAAAAAGATAATACTCCATGCAATTTCTTCCATTTCAGATTTCTTAACTTCATGCATATTATCAGGTCATGAGTCATTAAGAGCTTTTGCACATTTTTGTTGCATCAAAATAGATTTTAATTTCTGACCCCACATATTAATATTCCCTTTCCCATCAAAGATATTTAGTTCAAATCTTGTTGAAGTCATTTTTATAAGATTTCAAAAAACAAACTTTATTGAAAGAATTACTTAGTTAATCTGTAAAAGAATATAATCACAGAGAGGTTTTACTGACTATAACCACATGCAGCAACTCATATACTAAATATGAAAAGAACTACACTATACAGATCACACAGCTTTTGTCTCCAACAGAAAAGAACTCCTGGATCACTACCCGTACTGGATTTATCTCAGATTCCCAATGCCTCTTATGGAGCCTTTGGACAAAGAATAGTCTCCAGGGGGTTTCTTAGTGAACGGAGTAGTTTTAGATAAACAAAAGAAAGAACCTATCTATTTAACAAGAACAGTTAAAAGAAAAAGTTAGATCTCACCATAGGAATTCTTAATATGTCCAGAAAGTTGAAGTTTTTCAGAGATCCTCTTATTCGAAAGCAAGATCCATAGCTTTGATACCAATGAAAGGCCAAGAACGATCAGAAACCTTCAAAAAGATAAAACATTCAACATATCTAAGCAATTATAAACGAAAATAAACCGTAAAGAATACAAGATTTGTTTCGGCCTAAGCCCCAGAGGTTCGGTGACCAGATCTAACACATACATCCTCTGTTGAGCATCCACAATGTAGAATATGCTCTAAACAACAATATAACAACCAACCAGCAACCAGAGTACAGTATTGTTAAATATTACAACTTCCAATAAACCACCAAGGTTTAACTCTCAAGAAATCAACGAAATCAACCCTAAGGTTTAACTCTCAAAAAATCAACGAAATCAACCATCAGTTACTGTTCACACAACAACATCACAACTTGTTTGGTTCGGCAACTAAGAATAAAGAACCATATGTTCTTTATCTATTATCAAGAATCATCAACTGATGAAGTAACAAAAGAAAATTAAAAGGAGATGAAAATTTAGAATTTCAGAGAAGACGAAGGGCATTTCTTTTCTGGAAAAAAAACTCCAATTTT
Source organism: Forsythia suspensa (assembly GCA_023638005.1). Classification (NCBI taxonomy): domain Eukaryota; kingdom Viridiplantae; phylum Streptophyta; class Magnoliopsida; order Lamiales; family Oleaceae; genus Forsythia; species Forsythia suspensa. Next base: position 25,849,436 of record CM042674.1, on the reverse strand, counting down.
TTGTCTGACCAGAAGTGAAGAAGCCACAGAGAAAAGAGGCGTATATCAGAAGCCAATTAATCAATCCCAGGGTTGAGAAGACTCTTCATCTTATGCATTCTTTCCACTCACAGAAAACGGGTTTCCATTAATGAATTTCAACAATTTTGGTGGCATACACACACGACTTTTCCCAACATGCTCTTCTTCTTTATCTTCATCTCGTTATGTGGTTCTGCTTTTGCAGCTGAATCTTTCACTGGCTTCTTAGTCTCAACCTTTTCCTTTTCGGGTTTCTTCCGCTTCTTTCCAGCAAATATTTCATCAATCTCACTGCCCGTTTTCTTGGGTTTAGAATTGAACTTCTCCTGTTCTATGACAGGATCTTTTGGTGCTGATTTAGCCTTCTTTGCTGAACTGGTTTTAGTCCTTTGAATTTATGCAGTTTTATCTGCAAACTTGAAATCTTAATATTGGATTCACAACAAACAATTTATATTGAACAATTTTTAAATGGAGATGCACTAAACAATACTGAAAAGGAGATATCAAAGTAAGTATACCATTTATTGTACATCCACTGCACGTAGATAAGATAATGGAATTGCAAACAGTGGTGTGACTACAGAATTTTTATGTTAAGAATCAACAAAATTGCTTTCACCACGAGATAAAAAGTAGAATATATTCACCCCAATTGTGAGCAAAAGTAGCTAGATTGTGGGCCACATAATCCGACATCTCGGAACAAAGTGACACGAACCGCCTCCAATGCTAATAGTCTTAAGTAATAAAATAAAAAACATGTCCTAGAAAGCCCTGTAATGCATAGAGGTTCTAAAATTTCTCACCCTTTCACTATCATATTTTCAAGACCTTTTAAATCTTATTCACTCTTTACTTCTATTGCAAATCCCAGCTACCTGGATGGAATAAGCTTTTTAGCAACTAAAGAATTGATAATAAGTAATCACAAATAAATTTCGACAACAAAATTTAAGTAATTTCTACCTTCTTTTTCTTTCCCTTGGCAACTGATTTCTTACTATATAGTTAAATCTAGTTTTCAATTGCTAGAACCTAAAAATTAAAAAATAGCAAACCAGGAAGATTTCTTCTTTGGTTTTCGCTCGACTGGGGGATCCCCGGGTTGTTCCTGGTGGGGGTGGGGGAAAGATGACCCATTTTGTTTTTTTTTTTCCCCCTTTAATTTTTAAAAATAAAAAATTTATGATTTATTTACCTTTTTAAAAAGGTTAAAGACCTCAATTGAAATTTTTTTCATTTTCTTTTCTCTTTAATTTATTTAATTTATGGGCAAAATTGTTCATGGAGGCCATCTTTGCGAATTAATAAAATGACCAAGATATTGAATGAGGATAAAATTGTTATATAGCTGAAAGAATATGGATTATAAGTATAATTTACCCATAATTAATAATATAGGATGTGAAAATAAAATCCTTTGTTGTAAAGAAAGCTGAGTATATATAATATGCAATTAATAGTGCCATTATATGCAAACATTAAACTAAGTTTTTCATATTAAACTAGTGGGCGTGCAATTATTTCTATGCGAACATTAAACTAAGTTTTTCATATTAAGAATGTTGATGTTCTGCCCACAAGTGGGCAGGAAATCTTGCTCAATTAGCATGTGGGCAGTTAATGTAAAAAGCTGATTTTTACATCAATTGTCCACATACTGACAAGTCAACATGTGGACAAAATTTCCTGCCCACCTGTGGACAGGAGATCAGGCCTCTTCATATTAAACTAGTGCGCGTGCAATTATTTCTATGCAAACATTAAATTAAGTTTTTCATATTAAACTAGAGCACGTGCAATTAATTCTTGATTAAACATGATGTTTAACAATTAATACAATAATCTATTAAGAAAACTTCAATTAAAGATAGAATGTCATTGTTTCAATTATCTCTATTTTTTGTTGTGAAATTTTCGGGCATGAGGCGAACTCCATAAATTAGGCTCCCAGTGGACCACAAATTGCAGTATGCAAAATCTACAAGACTATTACAGAACTAATTAAACTTAAAACTCGGGAAAAAAAAAACGATAAACAAAATATATTATACAAAAAATTTATATTAGCTATCACCTAAATACAATCCGCCTAGCAGTTTTAAAAGCAAAAATATTAATTAAATTTGAATAATCTAATTATTCAACCATTTAGGAGGCATGACTAGCTTAAAACAATAATAAAACATTTCAACAATCTCACAATTAAAGCTGACAATGCCACAATTATATAAGCCGACAAGGTCACAATCATATAAGCTGACAAGGCTTCAAATATTTCTAATAAGTCAATAAATAAGCAAATGTTAGCCATTGATTAGTTAAGAGTGGGACAACAATTATGCAAATGATAGAGTGAGACTTTAGTAATCTTTCACAATGGAAAAACTCTATTGGGAAGCTTGTTTGGAATTGGAGGTTTTAAACCTAAAATTGAGCCAAAATTTGAGATGAAATCAAATTCAAAATGAGAAAAATCAACTTCACACATGAGATGAAATTTGAAGATATTAACAGAGCTTTCAATTTACTTATGAAACCAAACTCAGAATATTCAAAATAAATTGACACAATTCACAATATTCAGAATTGCAGAATATTCACAAATAATTTTAGATTATTCACAACAATTTCTGAATATTCACAACACAAATTGACTCTAAACAAATTGTAGAATACATATTGTTGGAAAAATATGTATTATATTTTTCATCTTTTTATATTGGCTCACTTAATTAATAATACTGATTTTCAATGTTAAAAGAGCAGGTCAAAGTTTTCGTTTTTGACTGATCTAGATAACGCCAGTTTGGACTAACTACATTGATAAGCAGATTATTTTTTCAGATCAGAAAAGCTGGAATTTTATTCTATTTTCATACACGATATATTCTGATCACATGAATATTATTAACAGCTCTTTTAGTAGGTTAAAGGATCTTCCTTTATTGTTTTAGATTTGTTTAGGAAAGAAATATTCAAAGATAATATTGAGTTTCCTAATTGCTTTCCTTCTACAAATCTAGAATATATTTTCATTTATATTCTTTCCTACTAATTTGCTTACCATTCTCGTTGCAGAATTTTCAGGTAAGAAATAATTCCTAATTTGATTTCTACTTTAACTATAAGTAAGAGTACAAATCAATAAAGAATCAAAGCTTTGAAATATAATTTTTGTTCTTGTTTTCTCCGAGCAAAACCCGGCCGAAATCCATGGAAGGAAAACAAGACATCAAGCTTTATTGATTCAACTTTCGAAGCAATAAAATTTTCTTCAAACTCATTAAAGAATCAAAAATAAATTGGTGTTCAATGAACAATTTCATATCTTGTTCAAGCTACTTGGTGTGAAGTTAATAACGGAGGTTCTTAATCTAAGTGGTGGTTACGGTCAAGTACAATAAGGAAGTGGTGATAAAGTTAAGACCGGTGGGTTTAATTCTACTTCGTCAACAAGTCAGAAGAATAAGTATCAAATGAAGTTGATCTGTTTTCTTTTGATTGTTATTTTATTAATTTTGCAAAATTACAAAAATCGATACTATTGTATTTTTTGAACAAGATTATTAGTGGATTATTTTTACACATGACATGGGGGCCCGTGGATGTTTTCTTTCGAGGTTTACCACGTTACATATTGTGTTTGTATTTAACTGTTTAAATTTTGTACTTAACAAGAGTAGGTAAACGAACACCATTTCTTTGTCTTAATTAGGATCATTATCTTTATCACTGCTTGATTTTGATCGCGTTACATCCACTACTAGTTTAATTAATATTAAAATTACTATTAATTTAATTAATCTAAGTTTTAGAACACACACACACACACACATAATGCTGAAAAACAAGCAATGAAGCAAAGAATCAGAAAGTGAACAAAATATGTAAATAAGGAGTGGTGATCTCCGCCTTGCAAGGCGAGAGACCAATCACCCACGGCGACGCCAAGGTCCTCCACGTCAGTGGTAGGCCATTGCAAGAAAAAAAGGGCAGCCCATATGCTGCCCCATTTGGAGTAACACTCGTTTCTCTCTCTCTCTCTCTCTCTCTCTCTCTCTCTCTCGCGCGCGCGATCCACAGACCATAGCCGTAGTCCCATCTTACCAAAAAAAACCCTCATTTCTTCCACTGCCCCATTTCCGCCGTTCAGTGGTCTCTCCGTTCACACCCATCTTGCAGGCGACATTTGAGCTCCCTTTTCCGTCCAAGCAGAAAATAAAATTAAATGGTTCATACACAATAATCCATTCTTGCAATCCCATTAACAATAATAAAATCTATTCCAGCTCAAAGTTTATATAGCAAATCTATTAACAGAAAAAAAAAATAGTTCATACACAATAATCCATTCTAGCTCAAAATTTATTTTCCACTAACAGCAAATATATATATATATACATTTCAGCTCAAAATGGCCACATTTCAGTCCGATTCGCGCCGATGGCAAACAAACATTTCAGAAAACAAAAAAAAACAAGATTTCAGCTCAATAAGGCAGAAATTCAATCCGGTAGAAGAGATGGGTTGTTCTCCGATCAGATTTCAGAAATTCAAGTCCAATTCGTGCTACAGATACTTCGCGTCATACCGGTCATAGAACTTACCTACCCCGAAATTTGCAGCTTTTTTGTGGGTCTTCACCGCCGGTAAGAAGTTGGACGAAAAAGAGAGCTCAAATGTCGCCTACAAAATGGGTGTGAACGGAGAGACCACTGAACGGAGGGTTTTTTTTTTGGCAAGAGAGTTCGGAACGATGATAACCCACGATTTAAAAAAAATGGAAGCTACAATGTCGTCGGAAAATATACACCAAATGGCTGAGTTTGAAATGCAGATATGACATTACTCGTTATTTGTTACTTTGGTGAGTTTGAAAAGAATGACCAAGGTCAGTGGATATAGAAATGGAACAGGGATAATGGAGAATCGATTGCTGCACTTCATGTATCTGCGAATACATCGTATACGGAATTGTATCATGATGTAGGAAACCTCATTAATTTTGACTCTTCGGAATACGATATGGAGTTTGGATTTCTTTTTCCTACCAATACACATTTCTCAGTTCCACCGGTAAAGATAACTTCAGACATGCAGTTGAAGTGGCTGATTGAACTGAACGAAAAGCATCATACTCCTCTATGTGTAACTCTGGTAAGGAGGGATCAACCTATAAATAGACACGACGCAGGGGATGAAGCCGGGGATGAAATGTACCATTATAGAGATGATTTTTGGAATATAGTGGAGATAGCTCGAGATGATGATGTAGTTTTTCCAGAGACGAATGCTACACAAAGACCTCATGAGATTGTTCAAGACAATGAGGAGGAATTTCCATTTACAAACGACGATCTCATTGCCTCAGTTTCACGTGGCCACCAGGCTGGTCCTAGTTCATGATCTTCTCGTACGACTCGAATGATTCCTGATGTTGAAGATTTGCATGTTGACCAGTTGTTTGATAAAAAGAAAGATCTGCAGGAAGTTGTGCACTTGATTGCGTTGAAACATAACTTTGAATTTAAAGTGAAGAAATCAAATAAAACAGTGTACACACTTGTTTGTGTAGATGATAGTTGCAAGTGGCATTTGCGAGCAATGAAATTTGACACATCTGATATCTTTGTTGTTCGAAAGTATGTACGGGAACATACTTGTGAATATGGGACTCGTCGCAATGATCATAGACAAGCACGATCATGGGTTATTAGAAGACATATAATGCACAAGTTTTGAGACCCCAGAACTATGTACAGACTTGCAGACATCATCCATGACATCCATCGGGAGTTTGGGGTTGTAATAAGCTATCGGAAGGTCCGAAGTCTAAAGAATGCGCCCTGAGAACTTAATGAGTTCACCTATGGATAGTTATAGTAAACTGGCCTCATATTGCCACAACTTGGAGAAAACAAATCCGAGCTTGGTGTTTTTTATTCAGACTGATGTAGACAACCATTTTAAATACTTCTCCATGGCTCTTGGACAGTGTATTCGAGGATTTATATCTTCAATACGGCGCGTAATTTGTGTCGATGGAATATTTTTGAAAGCAAAATATGAAGGTACGATGCTTATTGCTACATGTCAAGATGCAATATTCAAATTTATCCTCTTGCATTCGACATTGTCGATAATGAGAATGATGAATCGTTGAACTGGTTCTTCACAAAGTTGAAAGAAGTTACGGGCGATGTTGAGAACATTGCTTTTGTGTCTGATCGGGGTAATAGTATAAAAAATGGTATCATAGATGTTTATCCTAATGCACACCATGGCTACTACATGTACCATATACAAGGCAACTTGAAGACAAGGTATCGAGTTCTCGCTCTTCAGTCATTGTTTAAGAGAGCGGCAAAGGCATACAGTGTGCGAAGAAAGCATGGCAGTATCTGATCGATATGGGGGTTGAACATTGGGCAAGGGCACATTTTACTCGAATTCGGTACAATATGATGACATCAAATAATGCAGAGTCACTGAATGTCTTGTTGAAGAAAGATCGGGAGTTACCAATTCTTGCACTAATAGAGAACATTTGCAGCAAGTTGTAAGAATGGTTTTATAATTGACACGGGGAGTGGCAGAAGCATACAAGCACTCTAACCCCAGCAATGGAAGAAAAACTTTTCAATAGTCTTGAGGTGGTAAAGACGTTGTATGTAGAGCCTCTAGACCAATTCTGGTTTGACGTGAATAGTGGACCAAACACCCGGTATGTTGTGAACTTGGATGACAACACTTGCACGTGCAGACAATTTCAGTTAGAGAGTTTTCCCTGCACGCATGCTGTCGTCGTCGCATTGCATAGAGGGATTTCATCTCACGTGTTGTGCTCTCAATATTACACAGTTGATATTTGGAGAGCAGCATATGTCGAAACAATATTTTCCGTGCCAAATGAAGTCGAATGGGAAGTTCCCGACCACATTGCTAGCTCACTCAATATTTTTCCACCTTTAGTGAAACGACGGGCTGGCCACAAATCTACATCAAGAATACCATCTGCTGATAGCGTCTGCACCGTCGTAGGTATGGTAGATGTGGTGCAACTGGACACACTCGACTAAATTGTAGCAGTCAAGTTCTGCTTGCTAGTAGCTGCATGGACGGAGAATAGTATATGCATATTTAAATACATAATGAGATTTATGTTATATTCTTTACTCATAAATGTATTGGATGTATTGTATATATTTATTTTATTATTTATTTGAAATCTGTTGAGGAAATAATGTGAAAAACGACTGACATGAAATCAAGTTGCTTTTGTTATGAATAAAACTTAATCTTTATTTTGTTCTGTTAAATGCTCATGTTAACCTAATTGGGTTAGGTTAAGATTATTCTGTTAACAGAACTGTACATGTGTTAGGTCATCAATTATAGTAGGTTAATTAACCTACTCATGTTAACCTAATTAAGTTCTGTTATATGCCCCTGTTAACCTAAATGGGTTAGGTTAAGATCATTCTGTTAAGAGAACAGGCACATGTTAACAGATGCATATTAGAGTTAAATGCTTCATCATTATTTTGTTCTGTTAAATGATTCTATTAACATAATTAGGTTAACCTACTCATGTTAATTAACCTAACTAGGCTCTGTTAACCTACTATGTTAACCTAAATATGTTAGGTTAAGATTATCTATTAACAGAAATGTACATGTGGTATGTTATCAGTTATAATCGGTTAATTAACCTAATTAGGTCATGTTAACATACTCATGTTAACCTAAATGGGTTAGGTTAAGATTATTATGTTAAAACAACTGTACATGTTAACAAATACATATTAGAGTTAAATGTTTCATCATTATTTTGTTCTGTTAAATGATCATGTTAACATAATATTAATTAACCTAACTAGGTTTTGTTAACCTACTCATGTTAACCTAAATGGGTTAGGTTAAGATTATCTGTTAACAGAATTGTACATGTGTTAGGTTATCGGTTATAGTCGGTTAATTAACCTAACTAGGTTATGTTAACCTACTCATGTTAACCTAAATGGGTTAGGTTAAGATTATTCTGTTAATAGAACTGTACATGTTAACAAATTAGGTTAACCTACTCATGTTAATTAACATAACGAGGTTCTGTTAACCTAATCATGTTAACATAAATGGATTAGGTTAAGATTATTCTGTTAACAGAACTGTACATGTTAACAAATGCATATTAGAGTTAAATGATTCATCTTTATTTTGTTCTGTTAAATGATCATGTTAACCTACTCATGTTAATTAACCTAACGAGGTCCTGTTAACCTAAATGGGCTAGGTTAAGATTATTCTGTTAATAGAACTGTACATGTGTTAAGTTAACATGAGTAGGTTAACAGATAGTGTCCGTATCTACCTAATCATGCATCTCGATCGTCTCCGGTATCCATCAAAACAACATACGGTGATAACTGTTGTTCGTATTCACGTAATTGTTGTCCGTATTGTCCGTATCTGCCTAACCGTGTAGCCCGATGGTCTTCGGTATCCATCGAAACAACATACGGTGATAACCGTTGTTTGTATTCACGTAATTGTTCTCCGCATTGTCCGTATCTACCTAATTGTGTATCCCGATCGTCTCTGGTATCCATCGAAACAACATACGGTGATATCCATTGTTCGTATTCACTTAATTGTTCTCCGTTATCTAACTAATCGTGTATCCCAATGGTCTCCATATCCATCGAAACAACATACGGGTGATAACTGGTGTACGTATTCACATAATTGTTGTCCGTATTGTCCATAACCACCTAATCTTGTATCTCCATAGTCTCCGATATCCATTGAAACAACATACGGTGATAACCATTGTTCGTATTCACATAATTGTTCTCCGTATTGTCCGTATCTACCTAATCGTGTATCCCAATCGTCTCCAGTATCCATCGAAACAACATACGGTGATAACTATTGTTCGTATTCACGTAATTGTTCTATGTATTGTCCGTATCTACGTAATCGTGTATTTCGATGGTCTCCGGGATCCATCGAAACAACATACAGGTGATAACCGGTGTTCGTATTCACGTAATTGTTGTCCGTATTGTCCGTATCCACCTAATCGTATATCTCGATAGTCTTCGGTATCCATCGAAACAACATATGGTGATAACCGTTGTTCGTATTCATGTAATTGTTCTTCGTATTGTCCGTATCTACCTAATCATGTATCCCGATCGTCTCTGGTATCCATAGAAACAACATACGGTGATAACCGTTGTTCGTATTCACGTAATTATTCTCTATATTGTCCGTATCTACCTAATCGTGTATCTCGATGGTCTCCAGTATCCATCAAAATAACATACGGGTGATAATCGGTGTTCGTATTCACGTAATTGTTGTCCGTATTGTCTGTATCCACCTAATCATGTATCCTGATAGTCTCCGATATCCATCGAAACAACATACGGTGATAACCGTTGAAGTAGGTTAACCTAATCAATTGTTTTGTTAACTTACATTATAGTTCGGTTAACTTGCTCTTTTGTTTCGTTAACCACATTATACTTCGGTTAACCTACTCTATTGTTCTGTTAACCTACTACTATGGGTATTTGGTTAACATAATCAATTGACCTGTTAACCAATTCTATTGTTCTATTAACCTAATTTATTGTTCTGTTAATCAACTAATAAATATTTTAACATAAATTGTTCTGTTAACCTACTATTGGTAGTAGGTTAACATAATCAATTGATTTGTTAACCTATTCTATTGTTCTGTTAACCTAATCTATTGTTCCGTTAATCTACTAAGAAATATTTTAACAACATAAATTTTTCTGTTAACCTACTATGGGTAGTAGGTTAACATAATCAATTAATCTGTTAACATATTCTATCGTTCTGTTAACCTAATCTATTGTTCTGTTAATCTATGTTAATCTACTAAGAAGTATTTTAACAACATAAATTATTATGTTAACCTATTCTATTGTTCTGTTAATCTACTAAGAAGTATTTTAACAACATAAATTGTTATGTTAATCTTCTATGGGTAGTAGGTTAACATAATCAATTGATTTGTTAACCTATTCTATTAAGTAGGTTAACATAATCAATTGTTACGTTAACCTACTAACAAGTAGGTTAACAACCTATTTGTTTCGTTAACCTACTTCATTTCACCTGTTAACCTACTTTGTTCTGTTAATTTATTCTATAGTTTTGTTAACCTATTCTATAGTTCTGTTAACCTACTTTAGTTAATCATACACTGTTTGTTTTTCTTTTAATTATGGGTTTGTAATTATTATTTTGGCTTACCAGTGAATTTCTGATGGAAACAATCTGTTAAACATACTCATGAGTAATCTGTTAACAGAGTAGGTTAACCTACATTGACATTACTTAGCAAAATTAATTAACTTATTTCATGTAATCTGTTAACCTACTTCATTCCACCTGTTAACATACTAGGTTAACCTACCTTTTGTATTATGTTAACCTATACATTAGTTAGCAAAATTAATTAACTTATTTCATGTAATCTGTTAGCATAATGCTCCTGTTAACAGAGTAGGATAATCGAAATGGGTTAGGTTAACCTATACATTACTTAACAAAATTAATTAACTTATTTCATGTAATCTATTAACCTTTTTCAATCAACCTGTTAACATAGTAGGTTAATCTACCTTCTATTCTATTAATATATACATTACTTAGCAAAATTAATTAACTTATTTCATGTAATGTGTTAACCTACTTCAATCTACCTGTTAACAGAGTAGGTTAACCGAAATGGGTTAGGTTAACCTATCATTACTTAGTAAAATTAATTAACTTATTTCATGTAACCTGTTAACCTATTTCAATGCACCTGTTAACAGAGTTAACCTATACATTACTTAAGAAAATTAATTAACTTATTTCATATAATCTGTTAACCTATTTCAATCCACATGTTAACAGAGTAGGTTAACCTACCTTCTGTATTCTGTTAACCTATACATTACTTAGCAAAATTAATTAACTTATTTCATATAATCTTTTAACCTACTCCAATCCACCTATTAACAAGGTAGGTTAACCGAAATGGATTAGGTTAACCTATCATTACTTAGCAAAATTAATTAACTTATTTTATGTAATCTGTTAACCTATTTCAATGCACCTATTAACAGAGTAGGTTAACCGAAGTAGGTTAGGTTAACCAATACATTACTTAGCAAAATTAATTAACTTATTTCATGTAATCTGTTAACCTATTTCAATCTACCTGTTAATAGAGTAAGTTAACCTACCTTTTCTATTATGTTAACATACACAATTAACATACCAACTCTAGAAATAACACACTGACTCTAGAAACTTCTCAAGCTAACCTTGTGTAAGGCAACTCTTGTCGGGGTCATAAACATATACCGTACATTCGGAAAAGTTAACCTCCGCCAACCAGTGTGAATTCACGAGTACCGGAATGTACAGATGTATACAACCCTCTCATAGTTGACCATTCGGCTGCAACTTCCCATGTATGTAGTCGAATAGGTAATCTGAGCATGTGAAATTGTTCTAGACATGAGTCTTTCATCATATGTGCAACATCCAGTATGTTCTTAAATGTGAAATCTATAATGACTCTTCAATTTCTGAATGATTTTGGGTACATGGCTGCCTGTTGTCGTAGCAGGTACATCGCCATGTCAACATGCTACAACATCAAAAATGAAACATGAATTTCAACATATATTGATTATATCATAGTACTGAAACAAAATTTTGCTTACTTCGTCTAAGAGCCACTTGCCGTCCGTTAATACGTCGTTAAACCATTCTTTGGCGTCTATGATTCGAACGCTCCCCAATTGGTATGGTACGCTGAATAAATAGTGTTAGGAACTGATGTCAAGAAAATAATACGTTAACAATGAATGTATAAATAACTTACCCAGTTCCAAGTTTAGAGTACCACTTAAGGAACTCGACTCCTTTGACGGATCAACCTTTTGAATAGATCGATCTTCGACCACAACGATGAAGTTCTTCTCTTCATCCCATCCGTGTATGGAGAACTCAAGTAGGTGAGGGTACTCTCATCCTCTTACCCACCACCTCCGTATTCTCAACCATCCCCTCATCCTTCATCTTCCTACATGTGAAGAAGACAGCCGGCACATCTCCTGTCACCACCCACTCAGTCACTCTCTCTATATCTACATCCAGCTGCCCACCCGTCTCCATCTCTATCTCCACCTCATTTGTCTCCACCACCTGCTGCTGACCATCCGTCTTCAGCTCCGTCACCACCTCATCCATTACCCCATCGGTCTCCACCTCCGGCTGCCCATCTGTCACTCCCTCGGTCTCCACATCCGGCTGTCTACTCGTTTCCATCTCTGTCTCGGGCTACTCTGTCTTTACCGCCTGCTGCTGACCACCCATCTCCATCTCCGTCACTACCCCATCTGTCACCCCATCAGTCTCAACCACCAGCTCTCCATCTATTACCCTCTCGATCTCCACATCCGACTACCTAGTCTCTATCTCTGTCTCCATATTAGTCCGAACTCCCATCTCAACCTCGGGCCGGTCCCTAGTGTCCATCTCCGTGTCAACCTCTCGGTCCCTCACCATGTCAGACTCAACCAGAACCCTGTCCAATGCATTCTCCAGCACCACATCTGTGTGATGATATGGTCTCACATACTCAATGACTTCATCGACTTTTTTGCTCAACTGTCCAACCTTCTTGTTTACACGTCTGACCTCGGCCATCAGTTGAGAAGTAATTCGTTGTTCCATCGAAGTCAATTGCATGTTCAAACGTTCAAATAAATCATCGAAGACATTTGAACCCAAACGTGTTGTAGATGATCGACGTACAACTGGGGGCAGAGTACGAGAAAGGCGAGGCGATGTCCCACGAAGATGGGTCGGTGGAGGGGAAGGTGAAGGTCGATGCGGTGTAGGTGACCATTGTGCAATAAAAGACTATCCCTACATAAATCGTAATAGACATGATTAGAATTTTTCACACCAAATATATATATATATATATATATATATATATATATATATATATATATATATATATATATATATATATATATATATATATATATCATCTTCTCCAACAAGATAGGCATCAAGGATAGGATCCGGTACCCTAGAAGGAATGTAAAATCTCAATATGCACGTATTTTATCATCTCTTGGGTCTAAGAGTCAGAACAGTATGGACCTCAACCTGACATATTAAACTTTAAATTTAATTCGAAGCGCTATCAATAACATCATGTTCAATATAAATAAATAGTTCTCACCTGAGGATCGTCTAGTATAGCTACGACATCCTTTGCAGTAAGAATGTTCGTCGCCTGCCAATTTAACATCCTCGGGATTCTCGTCCACACCTTTCTTATAGCCTATTTATCGGCCAAGGTTGGTATAACTTCATAAGCCCATACATATACTGTAATACGAAAATGATAGAAATTATAAGTTTCACTAGTTACCTACACGGCCAATGGAAATCCGTATACATCATACTTCCGAATCGGACTTGGAACCCTTCATCGTATGCATTCTCTTAAATGCATGCACTGTTTCATAAAACACCTCCGACCCCATGGATATGCATTAAAGACCTCTACATCAGCGACTACGTCCAAGCAAAAGACATCGATGCTGGTCTTATGATGTTTACATCTCAACACGGTCTCCAAGATGTACACCAATCCAAGTTTATATTTATCCTCCATCACCGTGCATGCATCAAATGCAGACTCCAGCTCAACAGGTGTAACTGTTGTCTTGCCACGAAAATATTTATTCAACAGTCTTTTGGACCGATGAATATTTGGTCTTACTTCTTCTTCATTACTGACATTTAGACCGGTGACAATAATAAACTCCATCAAGCTGAACCAGGCCACATTCTCATCTCCTAATAGAAACCACAGTTCGTCTGCATTTTCTGACTTCATCAGTCGAAACAATAAATTGTCAATTATTTGGCCCAAGAACTGCATACGCCTAACCTGATGGAATTTTCAAAAGCATGATCGGTGCAACTCTTTTTTATAGTGGTCATCAAGAGCATCATCACCTCTCTTAATGTTTGTAATATTACAATTAGAAGTCACATTTTCAAGAAATTCACATAATCTACAGTCAAGTGCATAGTCCATCCTGCAAAAAAAAAAAACATTTAATAACTTAATAAACAAAATAAAATAAAATACATGAAACAGTTAACTGATATATTAAAGCATGGCAATTAAACAGTTAACTGACATATTCTTCAGTTAACAGGGTGATATATTCTGTTTAACCTAACATTAATTTCTATTAACAAGAACAATTGAGTCGGTTAACTTAACATTTGTGCATGTTAACATGTGACTTTCTAAATTTAATCTACCTTTTGTCTGTTAACAAATAAATTCCTGTAGGTTAATAAATTTTTCTGTTAACAGACACAACTGTTCTGTTAACCTAACATATTGTTCTGTTAACAGGTAACATTTTGGTAGGTTAATAGAACAATGGTGTTTGTTAACCGAACACTTTTGGACTGTTAACAGAACACTTTTGGTTTGTTAACAAAACACTTTCTTAGGTTAATCTATTGTTTTCCATTAAATGAATGTTGGTAGGTTAACCTAACCATTTGGCCTGTTAACAGAACAACTACCTTTATAACATAAAATGAAATCCTAACAGGCGATAGTTCGGTTACGATACTCTAAAAACTTCAATCTTCATTTTAATCAGTACATTGCTTCATTTACAATCAGTTATGCCATTCTTCTGTAGTTTCAACATGTCCAAATATATTTTCAAGATTTTTAAAAGATTTTCACACAACAAAATCAAAAGATGTTGAGGTAAATACAAAAAATTTGAAGTTTGGTGGAACTCTTACTTTGAAAAATGCTAGAACTCTAGCCTTATTCTTAATTGTGAAGTTTACTAAGGAAGAAACCCAAAATTTCAACTGCGTAGAGCGATTGCCAACTTCAAACTTCACCAATTTTTTATTTTTTTTCATTTGTTCAGAAGTTTTTACGTTTAATATTCTTCATAGTGATGAGGGTTATTTTGGACCTTTAAAAAAATTCATTAAATTTTTTTTAAACGTATAAGTGGTCATTGGCTCTTTTGGAAAAATGGCCGGGTCACCCGGCCATTTTGCACTATTGCCACGTAGTCATGGCCCTCAATCCTCATGGGTTGCTGCTATTGGACTGGGGCACTGGGCTTCAATTTTATTTTGTTTTTTAAAAACTGGGTTTCTTCAATTTTGAGCTAGTAAGTGATAATTTCATTATATACTACAAAATATAAAATAATTTAAAAAATACTATCTAATTTTTTTTATTCTAAAAATACTGTTTTTTATTTCTGTAACATTTGTTGTTATATTTGTTATGTTTGTTAATAATAAATGTAACACATTTATTATAATTAAAATAACAAATGTAACAACAATTGTTATAAAAATAAAAAATAATATTTTTATAATAAAAAACAATATGACAAGTTTTTAAGACATATTTTATTAATTGTGGTTATTTGTAAAAAAAAAAAAAAAAAAAAAAAAAACCCCAATAGTAATAAATTGTTCCTGGGCTTCATTTTTTTGAAAAAAAATAGGCTATGTTGGTTACCTCAACCCAAAACCGATCATGATTTCTAAAAACTACAATTAAAGTTTGCAATTAGGGAGCTCGAAATCCCAGAATGTTTAACACATTGCTTTTAACGCAATCACATACCGTAATTTTGAAATTGCTTTAAAACACTTTTGAGATTGCTTTAATTCTGAGATTTCAAAAGTAATTCTGGAATAAACACAAATTAATCACATCATTGTTGAAAACGAAAGAAGAAAAAATTATAATTTCTAAAATAAAATTAAATGTCAGAAGCAAGTCATGTTCTATATTTAACGGATTTATTAGACAGTTTCCATTATTCCAGACTCCCAGGACTAAAAGAAAGTTAAAGACCAACTCACACGACAACCTACATCAATTAGAGGCAATTTATACTAACAAACACAGAGCGATCAACCTTACACAATAAATTGAGAGGATTTCTCTTCATCCAATTCTCCAAATAAAAGCATTCCTTTGTACCATCCACCAAATGGACGTCTTTACTTTCATAGAGCATTTGCTTAACATCACAAAAGAAAACAAAAAAAACGATGTACTCAAAACTCTTCCTTCTGTCCCCCCAAAAATAGAAAAAATATATGTTCAAGTCTGAAGAGATAAAAAAAGTGTAGAGAATGTGATCGAGCAACTTCTCGGACATAATTCGATGAATAATTGCTTATTCGTCTTTTGAATCCTCTCCTGCGAACAAATCATCATACGAAACTGGCATCCGTATTCGATCATGAACTGGCGCACGTTTCTGTCCGTCGCTCAACTGTTCAAACTGGATGTGTTCATTAGATTCAAGTTTCAATCCATCTGAAAAATTGACTGCAACTTGATCTGTTGAGTTACTGTAGACTTGCTGCTTAAATTGCTTCTGCAAAATGTATGTACAATACCAATGTTATTAAATGCTTGTGTATAAAAAACTATGCAATCTATCACTTGCAAACTTATGGGGTAAATCCTTTACAAGAGTTATACTCTATTTTACTCTTACATTCATCAGTTCCTAGCAATAGTTTTTGAAATATTTCCAGGAGAGGAATTGTGAACGTTAAATCTCCAGAACTTTGTCATTGCCAACTGAATTTCGTCAGTAAAAGAAGCAACTTTGAAAATGATAAGTAACTTAAAAGTTTGATTTACTTTTAAGCACATCCAAACATTAGATGGAGAATCAACACAAGTTAATAATGAAGAAGAAACAATAGGAGAATGAAGATCTGTGTAATATATTACCTTCCAGTATATCCTAAGGTTACCTTCCCAAATAGAACACCAAATCTCTCCCTCTCCCCATTCATGCAAGATGGAGACTGTAGATTTTTCTTTTCTTTTCAATTATACCATATTTTGCTATAAGCCAGTGTATCAAAATCCTTCTCTTCATCAAGGATTCAATTGTAGCATTCATGCAGGTTCATAGCTTCCCCCAAGAAACTTACAAAAGAACTTGAGTTTTGAGTGTGTAGCCACATGTGCATTAGAACATGTTTGTCAAAAGCTTAATAGAATACTTCTACTATAGAATTAAGTTTTGAAAACCAATAATGTTTTAATTGGTCAAAGTTAGAAATAAGTAAGTTACTTAGTTAGAAATAAGTAAGTTACTTAGTTTGAAAGTAAGGTAAGAGATGCTTTCAAAATAAGTAACTTTTTTAAATAAAAAGTAGAATTAAGTCAGTTATCCAAAAATATTTAGAATAAAAAAGTTACAAACTTTTTCTTAAGCTTAGCCAAACATGCTCTTCACGTTCACGTGGGAGGACACTTATACATTCCATGTTTGCTGATGTAACTAAAAATGTAGGAACCAAATGCAACTAAAATGATCAAGTTCAAATAGCAAACAAAGAGAGATGAAATCCAAACACACCTCAAATTCTTTTCCTTTTTTCATTATCTCTTTGTAAGAATTGGGATCACGCACTTTGATGATACTCCATAGTATACCACCACCACTTCGAAATCGTCTACCATCAGCAGTCTTCTGACCACCACAGGCTTGAATTGCGTCAACCTACAAGTTTATTTCTCATTAATTATTTATTGAAGGAAACTAGCATAAAGTGCAAACTGCAGTTGAGCGAATACGGACAACAATCTCATCCTTAGAAAGCATGATAAGGAATTACCCAAAGATAGAAAATTTATTTCGAAATCACATATTATAAACTTTCAATATGAATTCTCATAACATCTAAACACTATCCTTGAGACATTATATTTATCAGTACCACTTACAGAGAGAGTCAAAATAAAAGAGCTCATGAATCGAGCATTTTGCCTCCATTAGTAGATGGTCTAAGAAATGATTTTTAATTTATCATATGATAGATCAAATAAATGGGCTAATGAGATAATAGGGCTATTAATCAATTTGTCTGAATGGCTTTCTGGCGTTAATAAATCTCCAAGGCCACCTCCTTAGTTTCCTATTTTGAATTACAGACTCAAAACGTCCTTGCTATCTAACCACAAGCTTCCATCTCTTTCACAATTACCCTCAAATAAAATCTCTCCGGTTTTGAATTGAACTATGTGATAAACGGGTATCTTGACTTTTTTTATTTTTTTTTCAGTATAGCTCTTATCTTTCTTATTTAGCACGGTGCTTTCTCTGCTCTCTCTTACAGTCTGGGAATGATATAAGCCCTCTGAGTTGTGAGCAATTCTATAAGCATACCGTGTGGTAGAAGTTGGAAAACCACTTGAATCAACCTATATCAATAGGAAACTACGAAGTGATTCAGCCAGAAGCTATCTCATGAAAGGTTCGGAGGTGAAATGGCTTCAGCAGATGTATCTGTAGTGCAAGGAAACAACACTGATGATCAGAACTAAGAAAGGCAGCAGATCCTTAAATAGAATGCATCCATGATTGGTCAGAATCTCTCACCTTTACTTGGAATTTTGACATGACTATTTCTTGATCTTACCAAAAAAAGGGATGATAGATTCTACTTCTTTCAATATCGAGCAGTATTAGAGGAAATACACAAGCTTGAAGGTGTGGGCATCCACATGATAATCTCAGTCGACTTAGGAAATACCAGTCTCTAGATGATGGTTGTGCACAAACAGGCCTGAGGTATACACTGACGGATCTTTATAATAATTAACAAAATACAACATCCAAATTAAAAAATAGTAATCAAGTGAAGAGAAAAAGATTGATTTCTGAGTAAAAAAAGGTCAACACTCCATCGTGAAGAAATTTGAAGTACTTCAGTGAATTCAACATTACAGGATGATTAACTAAGACAGAAAACCATATTGCATGGT
Source organism: Forsythia suspensa (assembly GCA_023638005.1). Lineage (NCBI taxonomy): Eukaryota > Viridiplantae > Streptophyta > Magnoliopsida > Lamiales > Oleaceae > Forsythia > Forsythia suspensa. Next base: position 25,830,484 of record CM042674.1, on the reverse strand, counting down.
AACGGAAAACCCATTAATCCATGCAGCGGACTACACACATACAACTAAACCATCATGCCAGTTACTTCTCAACTAATCCAAAATACTTCACATGATGAAGCATTGTGATTCTCTCCAATAATCCTAATCTGAGCATGGATTTTCCGGATCTATAACAGTACTGGTCCAGATCAAGTTAACTATAAAGCCTTATGCCAAATGAAGATTAACAGTCATCAACGTCAAGCCATTAGAGGGTTCGACAATACCGGACAAGACAACAACACACGGAAAGAGGAAGGGAAATAGTACCTCTTTGACAAGATCACTCAAAGTAGATACCCCGAGACAACCAACTGCAGTCCACACAAGATAAGATTTTCTCTCCCTTAAGCGCTTACAGACATCTTTAACAAACCTATAGATAAGAACACAAAGAGGAATAGTCACCAGCCTTGAATTACAAATCGACAGACTACATGAGCCTTTAATTACAAAGAAAAAATGCTTCCATCTGTATGTTAACTTTACAAAAAAAAAAGTGAAACTCTTCCGTCAAGATCCAATTACATAAGTGATATTTCCAGGTTCTCATATGATTGATCTCCACTGTGCATGCTAAAGAAACCAAAATTCTTAGATAATCTGAGAGGCTAGTTTTCTGAAAGGCAAAGCTAGTCTGGGACCACTATATTGAGACACAATAAATGGAGACCCCCTTAACAGCATGTATGAAGTAGTAATAGAAAAATGAACACACGTGACCAATATTTCATTTCTGTAAAGATATCCCGAGGAAAACTAATCACCTGTCAATGTCGGTGACATTTGGGCCAGAATTGCCTCGCCTTCGCTTGTTCTTCTTTTTCTTCTTCTTGTTTCTCGAATTCCTATTATGAGATTCATGGTTAACTTTATCAATGCTAGTACCAAAGCCATCTCCTGATTCAGCCCTTGTGGTCTGGTCGATCAACTCTCCTTCTTCAACATCATGCATCTCAACATCTTGGGCCTCATCAAGACTCTCCTCTTCAAAAATTGTGTCCAGTATACTATCTCTTCCCTCCATAAGATAAGTAGCCTGCATTAGGTTTAATTATGAAATCATATAAAATTGGACAACAATATATGGAGAACATTTGAATGCATTTGAAAACAGAAAGATAGTAATCCACTAATGTAATGCATTAAAAAAAGGTTAAAAACAAAAGACGTTGACAAAATATTATATACATTACTTAAGGAAATAAAGGAAAAGGTAAAATCAAGAAAAATACACTCCAAATCAACATAAAGGGCAGAAAGAAATAGTAAAATTTACTTAGTTCAGAGGAGTAAGGAATGGGATTTATGTACCGTCCATGTGAAAAACAAAAAACAAAAAAAAAGAGGTTTATTTTTCCTTTTCTTTTACATGTCCATACAAATTGAGCATACATGCATATATTTGGCGCCACGTCACTTTTTAGTGAATGAAAGAATTATAATCAAAATTTTCGTAACTATATTTAAATAAAAACAATATAATAACTTAAACTTTTTCTTTAGTATAATTTTATCCACCAACAGAACAAAACTTGGCCAAAACGGTTTCCTTCTAAGTTCTAACTAATTGCAGAAAATAATTCTGGAAACTATTGCAACCCTGCACACAATACATGTATACAATAACATTTTGGAAAAACAAGAACAGTACTAAAAACTTCTCCAAATTAAAAAAAAAAGAATAAGAAACTCATATCGAAAAAAACCTAGATAACCAAAACCACTGGGAACTTTTCAGCTAACCATGAGTTAGAGGTTGATTTTTCCCTTTGTCTCTGTTCAGCTGTTTCACGCCAACCCCCTTGGGGGACAAAGGACAACTAGTTAAGGTACATCCCTTACTCTACTTCCTTAGCCGAAATAGCGGGGCGGGAGAACATCGGTTCCTACTGATCCACTCTTGTTTTCTAAATGCATACGTCCCTTAGTCTATTTCCTTAGTCGAAATAGAGGGGTGGGAAAGCATTGCTTTCTACTAATCCACTCTTGCTCTCTAAATGAAACTCCAACTCCTGCTCTCAGGAGTCTAAATCAATAAACATTAATGAACCCATCATTGGTGGACATAGCACATTACATGATTAATTCGACTCTCCTCATTAATATGTTGAACTCTCAGGAGAATCGATGAGTATGCAACTCCTCATTATTCAAACGAATACTCTCTATACTGATCCTTAAAAACACAATGAACCAATATCCAACCTCCTTTTGTACATCATAATGTTATGCTGTAAGCTTCCTGACAATCAGACATGCACAAGTTATCCTACACATCCTTGTCAGATGAAATTCAATTCAAGAGCCAACGCAGTGGCACTGCTGGCAAGAAAATACAATGCAGCCATTTTCAACGAAGTCTGCCAAAACTTTTATTCTACTCATCACTTTGTGCTTGATATAGTAAACAAACAAACATACCTCACATCTAAAGAATACCCAAGTCTATGCCCTCACCAGATTGGCATAGATTGCTCAAAAGAGGTCATGCAATCCTATGAACAGAAAATTGAGTCGCTTGTAAAGGCGCCCTATGTTCAACTACGTTTAAACATAAACCATAACGACTAAGATGTTTATTCCAAAATTTGGAAATCCTAGGAGCACAAACTAAAATGAGATTACAGAGTGTGAAATGGGTGTGGTGTGGGTGGTGGTGGTGGTGGTGGTGGGGTGTGTGTGTGTTGTTGGGGGGGGGTATTATTTCCTTATATTGAGTTTAATGAAGAGCATAATAAAATCCTCTTTATAGGTAAAATGCAAAAGAGCATATCCTAGTACAACATTTATCTACCATGTGACTTTGAAGGGGAAGGTAACAATTACACTAGACAATAAATCTATGTTTGGTAGTGCTTAACTTATAATTTCAGTTGGTCAAATTGGTCAAACATACTTTTTATCCACACATTTCGTAAAATCCACAACTTACAACCTACTTTTTATCTACACATTCATCAACAGCTTATTATATTAGCACTTAAAAAAAGAATTCAACACTACCAAACATGGGCTAATTCTATCCATCATAGGCTAAACCTGATTGATGCTTCCTAATTGAAAGGTATATCATCAATCCAAAAAGGAAAAATAAAAAAATAAGTATCATAGCTAAAGTATATTGGTTTAACATTAAGGATCCGTTTGGCACAACTGCCGTGAGTAGAGCTTTCGTCAATAGAACTTTTTTCAAAATAACTTTTAGTAAAAAGTTGCTGACGATTTGTACTTTGGTTGTCAATTTGAAAAGTGTTGTCAATATTAAATAATTATTTGATAGCATAATTATAAAAATATTTTTATATAAACTACATATTGATTTTACTAAACATTAATTATTTCCTGTATTTCACAATTTTCTCTTTCATAAATAATATATATTTTAATATACTATTAAATCTATTAAAATTAATATTTCAATTAGATTATCATGGCATAGTTATTTTAATATATATCATATTAGGTAAGATTAATTTTTTAAACTATACACGATGTGTGATTTCTTTAATATATATAATACACCAATATATGACATATTTTTTAAATAAAGTAAAACTAATAACAAAATAAAATGATAATCAATGATGAAATTATTATTAAAATACGTCATAAACCCTCTCAAAATTAAATGATAATATTAAGATTTAAAATTTTTTATTTGATGTAAAGGAAAATGTAAATATATTTGGAAATATAAAAGTTGCATTAAACGTGGACTCAACTTCTCGTAAAAGATTAATTTAAAGCTTTTTAGAAAAGCTCCAAATTTGAGTTTTTCTAAAATAGCTTAAAAAGTTGTTTTATGGAAATAAGCACTTATTGACTTTAACCAAACATCCGAAGAAAATCACTTTTGCTCTCCAAAAAGTGCTTTTGGACTTTAAAAAGCCCTGCCAAACACACGCTAAATCCTATAGCAAATGGTTGTAATCTTACTCAGGAATAGTAGGGCAAAAAGCTTCGCATTCAATTAATCACCTCTTGTTATATCAAATCCAGCACAAGGGCTATCTAGAGATCGAACCCGAGAAAAAATAAATTAAAGAACAGAATATAATATCTACCAAAAAGAAGATGGTGTAAAACATATATAACCGACTGGCTATCTTTCTCTTGTAAAAAACTAATGAGGAAGGAAAATCGGCTTGAAATGATAATAGCGAATGGATATATATTGAATACAACCCCTTATGGCCCCTAAAAACCTCTCCCGAAGAGGTGCCAATGTCAGTGGCTCCTTAGTCAACAACATCAATGCAATCTTTGGAAGGGTGAGTTTTTGAAATGGCCGTGTCAAACGTTCAGAATCGCAGAAGAGCCTAACTTATACCAAATAAGTTTTAAAGACCTCTTTTAAGTAGAATAGACTAAAATACCTTTACTTTATAACATCAGTTAACAGACCATCGGTTAACAGACTATCGGTTAACAGGTCGATTAACAGATGGTCTGTTAACCGACTATTAACAGACAATGGGTCTGTTAACAGGTCCCAAGGCCTGTTAAGGCCAAAATTGACCTTAACAAACCCCAAGGTCTATTATGTTATTGACCCCAAGGTCTGTTAACAGACTATAAAACGTAGATTTATACCATTATGACTGATTTTTTCAATTAATCCATCCAAATCAACTCAGATTTGCAGGAATTTAAAGTAAAAATCATAATTCATACTCAGGTTTATACATTTTTTTCATAATTTATACTACAAAATTCACAATTTCTTCCGTGAATTAAAAAAAAAAAATGAAGAATGATGAATTTCTACTTTGAAATGAAATTTCTTACATAAATGAAATAGGTTAAATTCTAACATTGAAATGGGTTGGATTGGATAGTTGATTTTCTCACATGTTTGGATAGGGGCTCATCGCCTTGATTTTTGGACGGAGCTCATCGCCTGCTTTCTCCCGACATAAGCAAATGAACTTGGCCTTGCTTTACGGCGCCTATAAGCCTCTCTACTCCCATAGACTACTTTTCATAAACCGCTTGTCAATGGGAGTAGAAATACGTCTTTCGCCTTTCTAAAAAAAAAAAAAAAAAAAAAATTTTTTTTTTTTTTTTCTGCTTTTGGTTTGGGGCGAGGTCACCCCACCTGGGCGAGGTCGCCCGCCCGCCTCACCGCGGTGTGACCTCTCAAAAAAAATTTTTTTTTTTTTTTTTTTTTTAAAAGATGAGAGGAGGTCACTTCTCCGGGCGAGGTCGCCCACTTTCTCAGGCGAGGTCACCCCGCCCACCTGCGACCTCTCAAAAAAAATTTTTTTTTTTTTTTTTTGAAAAGATGAGAGGAGGTCACTTCTCCTCAGGCGAGGTCGCCCACCTGTGACCTCTCAAAAATTTTTTTTTTTTTTTTTTTTTAAAAGATGAGGAGGTCATTTCTCCCAGGCGAGGTCGCCCGCCCACTGCGCTGGGCGAGGTCACCCCGCCTTTGTGACCTCTCAAATTTTTTTTTTTTTTTTTTTTTTTTTTTTTTAAAGATGAGGCGAGGTCACATTGTCTCATCTTGGTGTGTTTACTTCATTATCTTGAGGTTTGAACTCACCCGGAATATTTCTTTTGTTGAACTCGGGCTCACTTCGATTTTTCATACCTTTTGTAATGAGATATGCTTCTTCAAAGATCCACATACTTTTCTCCTCTCCCGAGTAACTCATGCATAGTACTTGGCGGGTTTTGAGAGTGACATCTTAAAATAGACGATTTCGAGTTCCACTCATCACGGCAATGACTACAGTAGAGACATCCAGTAGTTCTTTGATTCCTAGCGCTGCTCTATCGAACCGCAATGAAATCTTCACCGTTCATCCTTGCCACGCGCGATCGCATCGATCGATAGCGTTTTTCTTAACGCGTTGTCTGGCAAAGTGTGTAGTAAATTTTAGAAAACTCGTCAAATGTACGGATTGATTTTGGGGGAAGGGTGGCCACCTGGGTCCTCGGCCTCCCGCCTGCGCGTCGGTGGAAAGCCCTACACATAATTGCATCGGGGTGGTTGAACCTCATCAAGTCAACAAAAGACTGAGGTGATCGGCGGGATCGAGAGAACCCGTCGTATTTCTCCATCTTTGTCGTTTGAAGTCTCGTGCGGGGACCGCCATTATTTCTAGGGAAAAGGGTCTTCTTCCAACACCACGGATTGTTGCTTATTACTTTTGTTGAATGTTCTCGAATATTTTACGATCCATCAATTCTTCTAATCTGCTCCCAACTTAATACCGGTGTCTCAACCAACAGAAAGTGTGGGCATCCATGATGGTTGCCCCAAAGATAGATTTGGGCGGATGTCGTTGAATAGAAGGGTGCGGAGGCGTGGAGCTAAAGAACCTGAGCTTGCAATGGAGCTGCCGTTGTGATGTTTCTATTGTCGGAAATTTAGGAATATGGGAGGAGCCCTCAAGTGAATGGCCCCATCGGCAGAGGGTTGTGGACCACATGGATGAGAAACCGCAGTAGCTCCGATCTTGGAGCAGAGGCCAAGACTAAAACACTGAGGCAGAATAGCTTGTAGTGCTGCGCGAGTTGGCAGAGGCAAACTTCTTGTTGTGGGTGATTAGTGGCGGCGTTGGACTCGGTGCTTACATCTCGACGACGGGCCAGTGGAGCAGCTTATATTCCTAGCTTTTCGGTTCGAGCCATAGCTTCTTGTCGCGTTTCCATGCACGGCGCCAATTGAAGATAGTTGATTTTCTCCTCCTCCGGCGCACCGCGAGACAGATGGTGGAGATCTGCAAGGTGGCGGGCTTTTTCCCGTGGCCACTCCGGCGTGATAATCATTATGTGATTAGAATACTTGTGCTAAATAGCGATTATAGAATGTATTAGGGTTGTGTGTTGTGATTTTACAGGGGTTGGTCTCCTATTTATAGAATGACCAACCGATGTAACCTTCAACGGTTAGGATTCTAACATATGAAATGGGTTAGATTCTAACTTTTAGGAATCTTCTCTTTTCACGTCTTCTCTTTTCACATAAAACGAATTTAAAATCGTTTGAAATAGTTATAAGCGAGAAAGAAGGCAGGGTTATATTTGATAATTTACACACCAAAATTGGTCAACAGCCATTTTGGAAAATTGGCCGGGTCACCCGGCCATTCAACACCATTCCCACTCTTTGGAACCCTCTTAAATGGATACTTCTTCACTCTGGGCACAAAAGAATTCCCAAACGCACACTCTGTTTTTTCGTCGTATGAATCTAACAGAACACTAAAACAAATTTCGAAGTAAGAAAACTTCTCTAAAAAAAATGAATTACATTATTGTTAGCAAAGTAAGAAATCTTCCCTAGTTTGTTCGTATATGTATATTACATGTGAGAAACAGAATTATATTACATTACATTACATTCAGTAATCAGTGCCACATATACATACACATACCTGTAGACAGAAAAGGAACGAATCGTAGAGATGAAAAAATCCTGCAGTGATCAGCCTAATGAATCTGGAGTTTACTCCGAGCCTTCACTTTTGGGTTTTAAATAGGCTTCACAAAATAATGGGCTCTGGCTTTCTGAGAACTTGGGCTGACGCTCGTCCACCTAAAAAATCTAGAGTTTCATTTGGGCCTCCAAATATTTGGTCCATTTATTTATTTTTCTTTTTTGAAAAAATTAGATGTCACAAACACTATAACAAATATCTCATGTAGGGTCCTAATCTTCTACTCATTTATGTTGTTCATCTTGAAGTGACATCATATGATTGGTAGTTGATAGTCACGCACTTATTATTTTTATCAATCATGTGATGTCACCTCAAAATAGACAACATAAGTGGGTAGAAGATCAAGACTCATCACGTACATGACTAAAAAATAGTCACAAAACATTAAACAATAACATATTTTAACATATGTCTCATGCATGACTAAAAAAATGTCACAAAAAGAGCTCTGGAAAAATAAACTAAGAGGTCACATACATGTATTAAGATTATGACATGAAATGCATAAAAAAGTTAAAAATACAACAAAAAACACTACTTAAAACTAAAAATAGCATAATGCATTCAACGACGCAGTAGATTGGATATTTATTGGTTCCTATATTTAATGGAAGATTTTTTTTAATTGGAGGAGAGACGTGCTTAGTAATTTTTTTAAAATAAAAGTGGAAATTAAAAAATATTTTATCTAAAATGCTATTTTGCACAGTAATTTTCTATTTTCTAATTTTTGGGCGTGATTGTGTAATTTTTCCTTCCTTTTTTTTTTTGTAAAATAACCAATAAGACTTTTTTTCTCAAATAGTTCATAATAATTTTAATAATAGTGTAAGAAACCTAAATTTATACTTTTTTATCATTATATTTTAGACAATTATTGAATCGGTAGGTGGTGTCAATTTGTATCCAAACGTGACTTGACAAAATTTAAAAGCAAACAGCTAAAGAGGATTTAGACATATGGAACAAGTCCAAGATGTGAAAACAAGAGTGAGGAAAGGTTTGGAATTCTATTATAGTAGTGACGCTTCGCTCACGGGAGATTTGTCATTCTCGTAGAACTTATCTTCATTCTCTTAAAATCTTAAATGAATTTTAGGTTTAACAAAATTTACGTACTATTGAGTATTGACTTGTTTTACGTTGAAGAAGTCTTAACACAAGAAAAAAAAAGTATGAAATGAACTTGTTGCTAACGTGATGAGATTCTTGTCTAAGTAAGGTTCGGTTGAAATGAGATGAATTTATGTTTTTGTCATGTTGGGAGATAACTTTTACATTTGAAGAAATTAATAGATAGTCTAACTCTATTTCAATTGTTTATAATCTACTATTGTGGTGCACATGAAAGACACGTGTTATATTTTAATTAAGTGTTTAATAGCGTAGTTATTGTTATTGTTAGTGATTTTTTATTTTTACTTACGAAAGTCCAAATTAGTACATTTATTAAAACATGTACAAATGATGAATCATATTTCATCAATTTACTAAATGCGTTGGTGTATTTTTAACAAGAAAATTGGTTAAGTTAAGCTCTACAAAATTATGTGGTAACTACATCCCGCAACAACATTGAAAAAACTTACTATTAATATTTAAAGATATAAATAGTGCAAATTGACAAATAGTAATGAATAACGCATATATGCATATCAAAGAACCAGTGAGTCACAAATGTTATAAAACCATATTAATGTACTAAGGAGTTCCATAGTCATCTTTATCTAACAAACTATATAGTATATATACACAATTTTTGTGCTTAAATTTCCAAATAACACGTACATCTATCATTCTTATAAACAGCTTGATGTAGGAGTGGCAAAAAAGCTCGTCGGCTAGTCGGCTTGGCTCGTAAAAGCTCGGCCCAGCTCGAACTCGAGCTCGTCGAACCACAAACACGAGCTAGGGCCGAGTAGGAGAAAAAAAGAGCCGAGCTCGCTCGGCTCGTCAAAAAAACGAGCCGGCTCGTGGGCTCGTGCCCACGAGCCAATGGACGAGCCACGAGCCAGCTCAGCTCGTGGCTCGTCCCCAACTATCACGATTTCGTGACCGTTGGCAACGGTCATTTTGACCAAATTTTTTTTTTTTCATTATTTTCCTATAAATACTCTATTTCTAAACTCATTTTTTCACAATTCAATCTTTTATCTCTCATTCAATTACATACTCAATCTATTATAAATTCTCAAATCTCAATATTAGTGTTCAAATTAGTATCTAGTATCTTATTATTTAGATATTACGCTATAATTTTCTACTTCTACTAATTTTCTATATTTCTATTTTCTAGTTTCTACGTTCTACTACATCTTCATCTTCTCCTATTTTCTTTCTTCTATTATTCCAAATGGCATACAACCGAAGTGATGATGATTTTAGTGGTCTTAATGAAATTCCAATTCCAGAAGATATTATTGATCAGTTTGGTGGTAGCACTGATCCAATTGATTTGGAAGACGTTCATGACGACGCCGATACACATGAAACTACCATTGGCTCTAGCACTAAACGAAAAGCAACCAAACAAAAGGCTATATGCTGGCAGCATTTTCAGTTGGTGCCGACTGGTAAACTAGTGAACGGAGTCCCTGAGTTCAAAGCACATTGTAAACACTGTCAGGAGAAGTTTGCTTTGCACAAGGGGATAGGCACGACCCATCTAAACAGACACTTCAAAAAGTGTCAATACAAACATGGAGGTGTGGATACAAATCAGGCACAACTCCAGTTTAGATCTCCGGGAGCCGGGTCTAGTGGTCCTACTCTCAACAACTGGATATACTCACAAGAACTTATGCGACACGAAGGACTGCCGGAATTGATAACAAATGTCGAGTTTTCACTATGCTTGGTGGACAATCCTCATTGGACTACATTCATCCAAAAATATCTACAACTAAGGTACGTTAGTATTTCTAGAAATACACTTCGTAGAGATACTATTGTTAGATATAATACTAAGAAAGAAGCTATTATTAATGATATTAATAATTACAATGGTGTTGTATCTTTTACATCAGACTTACTTATGGACATGTTGTAACAAAAAAAGATACATGGTAGCAACTGCACACTACATTGATAATAATTGGTTAATACATAAAAAAGTAATAGCATTTAAACAAATAGACTATCTTCATAATAGAAATAATATTTATCATGTTTTATTAAGTGTGTTACATGAATTTAAATGTGATTCTAAAGCTCGTAGTTTTACATTTGATAATGCAGGTCCAAATAATATAGTAATTGAAAAATTAATGCAACACTGTAATCCACAATTTGATGGTATTTTATTTCATATTCGTTGTGTGTGTCATGTGTTTAATTTAATTGTACAAGATGGATTACAATTTATACGCCCACAATTGAAAAAAATTAGATTTGCTATTAATTATATTTCGGTTTCACCATCAAGAAAACAAGTTTTTGCTGCTTTATGTATAGAAAATGGGTTGCAATCAAAATATTTTGCAACTGATGTTGCCAATAGGTGGAATTCAACATATCTTATGCTTGAATCGTGTGAAGGTTATGAAGATTGCATTACTGTGTATTATAATGGCCGACACTCACACGGCTCAGAATATGATTTAGAATTACATGATTGGGAAATATGTGGTTGTGTTAGAAAATTTTTAAAAGTTTTTTATGACGCAACAAATGCATGTTCTGGTGTTTATTACCCAATTACTCCACTTGTTTTAAATCATTTCTATTATATTGCTAACAATTTTTATAGGTATAAGAATTTTGCTCTTTTTACTAGTATTATACATGTCATGGAAGCTAAATTTAGAAAATATTGGGTACAATTACCTATGTTATTTTCATTAGCATGTATCATGGATCCTCGACTTAACTTAGAGGGTACAAAAGTAACAATAATGGCAATTTCAGATAAATTAATTTTTGAAAATCCAGTCACGTGTGCTAATTTAGAACAAACTTTATGTTCTATGTATGAGATCTATACTGAAAAGGCCGGTACAAACGTTGTACGACCCCCTAATCCAACATATACTTCGTCATCAACTGATGACATTGACTTATGGAGTTACGTCAATACACACAGGACCACTCAAGGTCAACAATTAGTTGGTTCTTCTTCTAGTTCTTCCCTTCCCTATTTTAATGATACACATGTAGAGTTAGGTAGGTATTTTGCACATGATGTGCTTAGTATGTTAGATGAAGAGGAGAGAAAAAACTTTGATATACTTAAATGGTGGAGACAACATCAACGTAGTTACCCAATTCTTTCCAAAATGGCACGTGATCTACTAACACCTCCGGTGTCAACTGTAGCATCGGAGGCTGCATTTAGTATAAGTGGCAGGGTTTTATCTTATATCAGGTCAAGACTCAAAGCCGACATTTTAGAAAGTTTACTGTGTCTAAAGGATTGGGATGATGCCGAACTTCGAATTCAAGATAAAGTGGACAGAATAATGTCTGAAGAACTTGAAGATTTGAATATGGATTAATCATATTCGTAATAAGTATTATTTTGCATTAATATTTCTGTATTTGGAGAATTTTCTTTATTTTAATAAAAATTGTACACGTAACATCTTGTTCGTGTACAATTTTAACTCCGCCTACTTTTAAAGTAGTCGGTCCCAAGCCCGAAAAAGGATGATGGTTTTTAATTTTACATTTTTAACATAAACGATTTTTGATATGGTATTCTTTTTTATTTTCAAATTTTAAAAAATGTAAAACACAAAAAAATAGAGGTGGATTTTAAATCTTTAATTTTTAACATAAATAATTTTTTATTTCTACTTTCTTTTTTATTTTCAAATTTCTTTTTTATTTTCAAATTCAAAACAAAAAAAAAAAAAACTTAATCAAATATGGGGATTTTAAAAAACATAGTCAAGATGATTCAATAAAAATTTTAACATAAAGATAAATATTTAATCTTTAACATAAAGATAAAGATAAATAAATAATTCATTTTAAATATTTACATTTTTTCTTTAATAAAATAAATAGAAATTAGAATATAATGATTTATTTTTAAATTTTAAACCCAAAAAAAAAAAAAAATAAAAAGGGCCGAGCCGAGCCGGCTAGGCCCGGCTCGTTAGGCCCACGAAGCGTGGGCCGAACCGAGCCCACGATTTGGAGACGAGTCGAGCTCGTGATTTATGGGCCGAGCCGAGCCATGGCTAGCTTGATGTTCAACAATGTGTCTTAAAGTGCAATATTCAATATTCAATAAGTCTTGATCGCCATATTCTTCTGTCCCACCCAACAAAAAACCATTAACACTTGTCTTAGAATAATTAAGAACAAGGACAAAATTATAGAAACAAATAAATGTAACATCTCGTACATATAAAAACGATCTATTGTCTCTTGAACAATATGAAATTTACTATTATTGTTTAAAATCCCTATATGTTAACACCTTAAACATCTTATATATTACTATAAGGCATATCGTTAATATATTGAAAGGAAAAAATTAAATGGAAAACAAATTTTTGAAAAACATCCAATGAATATCCTCCACGACTTTTCAAGTACGTTCATTTTCAATTGACTCTTCAACAACACTTATTTGAGCTCCAAACAATCCTCCACGAATCACGAGCTGGGCTCGATCCAGCACTTTACATTATATATAGATGCATGGTTCAAACTTCAAACTTTCTTATCGTATATTCCTTAAGCATATCAAACAACACCATTGTAGATATATTTTACTAAAACATTTACAATATTAAACATTTCACAAAAAGTACACACTATAGACCACACAAACAATTTACTAAGATTTAACAAAAAATTTCAAATTATACCATAAAAAATCACAAGTGTCATGTTCGTATTAATAATTAGCACCTCCTTAGAAACAAATATAATTTTATATAAATAACTAAAAATAAATAATAATAACACTCGAAACCACAAAATTGTCAGGTATAAACCAATCTTCTAACAAGATAAATAATCTGCCACCTAAAAACATAACAAAAAAAAAAAAAAAAAACACGCCAACTAAAAGTTACAATTATAGCCATCAATAATTGATATGTTCATTATATAATAGCCATCAATAATTGAACTGTTAATTCACATACATAATTTTCCTTCTTAAGAATAAATATATCTTGTAACTATGGAAAGGTTGAGATTTCCTTTGGTTCATTTGTTTCTTCACCTACAATTCTATACACCAATCATCTAGTTCTCTAAATCTCTTGCTCCTCAGTTCTTTTTTTCCTGCAAATAGTACACCATTAGTTTCTTCACGGTGTCATTCTTGACAAACATTAAATACAGGCATTGAGCACAATGATCGTCGCTAACCATCTATATCACATCCGAAAAAGAGTAAAATCAAGTAAATAATCAGAGAACATTTTTTTGTTGTACAAAGAAACAAAATAACCTATACATTTTAAATTCTCCATACAATTACATCTCCTGTAAAAACGAATTGACATTCTACATAATAAAACTTTAAAGAAAATATGCTTTTTTTAAATTAAAAAAAATTGCATTTCAATTCACCTATGAAATTTTATACCACACTGAAAGAAATTCAAAATTATTTCATGGTGGTTAAATAAATAAAAAAAAAGTTATCTAAAGAGAAATTACACAAAATATATTAACCTTATATGATATACAATACAAATCAAAGTAAATTCAACTCTGTTTGGTCTCAATTGAGCTATCAAGCATTCCCATTTGATACATCTTCTCTTCCCACGTAATGGAATATCTCCTCAATTGAGCTATCAAGCATTCCCACTTGATACATCTTCTCTTCCCACAGAATGGGATAGATATTCATTGCTTGATGCCGCTTCTACAGAGATTAGCAATTTGCTCTCACATATATCATTTTATTTTGTCACACTTCGTGTATGATTACCATCCAGACTTTTTACTATCTTAATGTCAATTTTTTATATTCAATTTACCAAACTCTAATTTGGCATAAGGTATATTTAGAGGGGCTACAAAATCTGTTTTTGTCAGACCAAGCAATTTAAGGGTGTGCACTATTTTTTTCTTCTTATAAAATCTACACCTTAGAAACATATTTTTTTGTTTTGCTTATAGACTTTTTGCTTATTATTGCTTGGGAGTAAAAATAAGGATATGCATGTATTTCAAGAAAGATAATATTATATCATTGCAATCAAAGTTCTTTACATTTATATTTGAACGAAAATCATAAGATTATTGATTAAAAAATCTCACACAAATATATAAACTTTAAGAGAAGTCCATAAAATATTTAATATTATAACACCATAATCAAAGTCTTCTAGTGCACATAAATCTTCCATAAATATCGTCAAATTTAACAAAATCCAAGGCATGTATAGGTAAAGACACGATTTTAAGCAAACTCCCAAGGGAATTTGTAATCATGCGTATGCCAAAAAATTTGCGATAATTAACAAAAAAAAGTATAATTCGAAAAACATGAAAAAAAAAATTAGAGAAAGATTCGGAATATCACTTCAATAATCAAAGACTTTAGACATTGGAAAAACTAAAGGAAAGATTAATCTGAATAGGGGGCATCTTTTAAAAGCAAAATTATGAGATCTATTAGTAAAAAATAACAATTCTAAGGACGCGAGAAAAAGTCAAATTAAAGAAAGATTTGGACACAACCCACCATCTGTCTGTGGGTCGACTTTGAAACGGCGATCTCGCTTCCCCTATGTGTTCTTGCTGAAATTCGAATTAAGGGAGTTACACGTTGAAATCTGCACAGAGAGAAGGAAATGAAGCAATGGTAAACCAGAAGAAGAAAGAGAATATGAATGGCACCGATATGAGAGATAGATAGAGATAGAGAGAGACAGAGGTATGGGTTTGGTCCGTTTGGAGAGTCTCCAACAACGTATATAGTGAGCAATGTGGTATTAGATATTAATTCTTAAAAACATTTTTTAATTTTTGTAGTATGGAGAGAGAGAGGGAGAGAGAGAGAGAGAGAGACCAATAAACAATACTCGACACGTTCTCCTATTATATGAATAGTGGCATCACAATGTAAAATCTTTCATTTCTTATTGTGGCATTAGGGTCAAAATAATATATATAAAAATGGAACCAATAAACATTGTCGCATTCCTATGAACAGTGGCATTACAAAGTCAATCTTTTATATAGTTAAGGATAGTGATTAAGAATTAAGGATCAGGATTTAACAATTTCTCATTACGTAAAATTTCTAATCTAAATAAATAAAATTTAATTTAGTATAAATTGCTTTTCCATTACACGTTACTCAACACATTACATTTTACACACATAATGTCCTAAATAAAAATACTCATATATTCTTATTACACAATTTGAACTTCAAAACGTGCATCATATCATACGTGACTACGCTAATTTTCAATATAAAACAATAAAAATTTAGTCTACCAACTATGGAGATTCATCAGTTAGAATGAAATTAAATTTAAAAGTGTTCATGAAGACAAATCATCCCATAATTTTTTGGTCTGAACAATCATTATAATCTAAATTTCATAACAAGGTGAAAATAGAGAGAACAATTTGTACTATTGTTTGTATAGAACCTCCTCTTATTATTAACATATATTTACTTACCATATTCACCTTGTTGGTATAATTGTATTTATAGAAAGATATCATATATGTAATATTTATATATTTAGCGATTTCTTTTCCTACTAGTATATATACATTGTACTCTTGTAATATTCATTATTCAATCATTATTCAATTGAATCAATACGAAGAATTATTTCTCTACACATATTCTCTTTTATATTTCTTCATCTCTTTCATATTTCTACATGGTATCGAGCGGCGATTACGAGCAACGATGTCGATACAAAAATCATAGAAGCGACGATTGCCCAATCGAATCCCATGGCTCTCTGACAAAGAATCCGATCATCCCGCTTAATCCTTGTTTCTAAACCACTTGATGGAAACAATTATGGACAATGGAGTAGGGCTATGAGAATTGCCCTCATCGCCAAGAATAAAATTGGCTTCATTGATGGAAAGATCAAAGTGCCAAAAGCAGAAGATGAGAAGTATTCTATTTGGGAACGGAGTAATCACATGGTACTATCATGGATACTTAACTCAGTACATCCGGATATTCTTTGAAAGTATCATATACTCCGAATCTTCCACGTAAGTATGGAACGACCTATGAGATCGATTTTCTCAAGGTAACGACGCCGCGGATATATCAGATTTGTCAAGAAATTGCTGAGCATCGACAAGGAAACCAATCGGTGTCAGCCTATTACACCAAATTAAAAGGACTATGGGATGAATTGGGTTCTTATCACAACCCAATTGGATGCACTTGTGGAAATCTTAAGGCACTAGCTGCAAGGGATGAGAAGGAAAAGGTCATGCAATTCCTGATGGGGTTGAATGATTCTTATTCCACAGTTCGTGGAAACATACTTATGATGAGCCCCTTTCCAGATACTAGAAAGGTACACGCTATTTTAATGCAACATGAAAGACAAGTTGAAGTTGCAACAGATCGTGAAGGGCAACATTCAATCAATTGGGAGAAATCAAACCGGAAAAGTGACAATCGGCCCAACCGGTCGACCGGTTCATCATACCGGTCGACCGCCTCGACGAAAACCGATGAAAAAAAGTCGCCCACGTGGAATGACCGCCATATTGTTGATACCGCTATTTTATCCATGGCTTCCCTCAGGCACGTGTTTCATGGGAAGGACGTGAAGCCACAAAACAAACGCTTCACAAATACTGCCGCCGCTTCTACACCTAACCCAAAGGAAGGAAAAACCCTCACAACCAAGGAATACGAGCAGATCATGACACTTCTAAAAGGCAAGACGGGTAATGATAAGTCTCTTATTAATGCATCAGGTATCAATTCCTCTACTACCTCTTTGAGTAATTCATGGATTATTGATAGCGGGGCCACGACCATGTGACGAAAGATGGGATCGTTGAGAATAAATCCATGCCAAAGCACAAAACCTGCTCAATTACTGGGATGGGGTCATGCAATTATTAAATCTATTGGTGTTGTGAACTTAGGGAATAATATGACTGTTGATGGTGTGCTTTATGTTCCTAACTTCAAAGTTAATCTGTTATCTATCAGTAAACTTACTAGAAAGTTAGGTTGCTCTGTGACATTTTTCTCTGATTTTTGTGTCATGCAGGATTTGACTACGAAGAAGACGATTGGCTTGGGAAGGCAGAGTAACGGCCTATATTACCTTTCACAAAGACCGCAAATACATCATACTACCACTCGTTCTACCAATCTGTGGCATAAACGTCTTGGACACCCTTCAGCCTCACATCTTCAATTCCTAGCACAAAATGTCTTAGATATTAGTTTTGATTCTCACGATATTTGTGATGTATGTCATTTAAGCAAAACAATCTAGATTGCCCTTTAAAGTTAGCCAAATTTCTAGTAATAAACTATTTGATTTAATTCATTGTGATATCTGGGGCCCTCATAAAATTTATTCTTATTCGGTGCTAGATATTTTCTTACAATCGTTGATGATTTTTCTCGCTATACTTGGGTACACACTTATGCGTCCACAAATCAAAACTCAAGGCATAATTAAGAATTTCTTTGCTTGGGTTAAAACACAACACAACCTCGCCCATAAAAGCCCCAAGATCCGATAATGGCCAAGAGTTTTTATCCTTGCAAGCCTTTTTAGATCAACATGATACCGATTTTCATAGGTCATGTCCCTATACCCCACAACAAAATGGAGTTGTAGAGAAAAACACATCACCTCCTTAATGTAGCCCGTGCCATTAGATTTCAAGCTAACCTTCCATTAAAATTTTGGGGAACATATCAAAACGGCTTGTTATCTTATCAACCGGATACCTTCTCCTTTACTTTCACACAAAACACCATACGAGATTGCACAAGAAATTACCATCTTATTCCCACTTGCGTGTCTATGGTTGCCTATGTTTTGCCACCAACCTCAAACCCAGCCATAAATTTGACACACGGGCCAGACGATGTGTGTTTCTTGGTTACTCCTTAGGGCAAAAAGGATACCTTTTATATGACCTCACCGATAGAAGACTAGTGGTGTCCCGGGATGTTGTGTTCCATGAAACCATATTTCCATATGCCTCCCAGCCCAATGAAGACACTAACTCCATTCCATTACCACAATCTATGCCTCTGGATGTTGAAATGCCACATTTACCTTGTCCTGATGACCAACATATAGCCGAAACAGATTCCTTGCCTGCAGGTCCCGAACACTGTTCAAACGGTCGACCTTCCAGTCGACCGGTTCCATCGTCCGTTTCAACAGAGAGTTCATCCGGTCGACCGGTTGATCAGCCGGTTCCATCATCCGTTTTAACAGAGAGTTCACCCGGTCGACCGTCTGGTCAGCCGGTTCCCTCCCTCTCCACATTTCGGTCGACCGGTTGAGCAATTTTCCCCACCTTCACCTGGCAGATAGCCAAACCAACCTCCTATCATACCCAATGACCAAATTCGACGATCCACAAGATCAATTCAAACCCCAATTCACCTGAAAGATTACTATATCAATCATGCTCTGCCTACTCAAACCGGGTCTCTTCCAGTCAAATCCGGCACTCGACATCCTATATCAAGGTATGTGTCATATAGCAATCTCTCTTCTGTTCATCGTGCCCTTACATACAATATTTCTCATATTGTTGAGCCAAGCAACATTTGAGGCGACTTGTCGATCCCAGTGGGTAGTCTGCTATGAATGATGAAATCCGTGCTTTGGAAGAAAACAACACTTGGTCCCTTATCCCACTTCCTCCGGGTTCTCATCCTATTGGTTGTAAGTAGGTGTTTAAGGTCAAATTTAATTCTGACGGTACTGTTGAACGTTACAAAGCACGGCTAGTGGCAAAGGGGTTTACACAACGAGAAGGGATTGATTATAATGAAACTTTCGCTCCAGTTGCAAAGTTAACAACAGTCAGATGCTTACTCGCTGTCGCCTCTATTCGCAATTGGACGCTTTATCAAATGGATGTACACAATGCCTTTCTTCATGGTGCCCTTGATGAAGAAGTCTATATGACTCCTCCACCTGGATTTCGTCGACGGGGAGACACACCAGATTAATATGTCGACTTCATAAATCTCTATATGGATTGAAACAGTATCCGTTCTTGGTTTCAAAAATTTGTATCTGCTATTATTCGGTTTGGGTTCAAACAATCACATGCGATTATTCACTCTTTATCAAGGTCGGTGGTGATTCATTTACAGCTGTTCTATTATATGTGGATGATATGATTGTCACAGGAAATAATAAAGAAGCGATTTCTTCCACGAAGACGTTTCTTGCATCTCAATTCAAGTTGAAGGACCTTGGCACACTAAAATACTTTCTTGGAATAGAAATTGCTCGCTCGAGATCAGGGATCTCGATAAATCAAAGGAAGTATACTCTTGACATTCTTCAAGAGGCCGGATTACTTAGAGCAAAACCTGCAACATTTCCCATGGAACAGTCATCAAAATTTAATTCGACAGATGGAAAATTGTTGAAAGATCCCACATATTATCGACGGTTGGTAGGGAAGCTCATTTATCTCACTATTACTAGACCGGAAATCTCATATTCGGTCAATACACTCGATCGGTTCATGCGAGCACCTAGACAACCCCATCTTGATGCGGTTCACCGATTGTTCCGATACTTGAAAGGAGCACCGGGATTTAGGATTATATTTCCCATCAAGTGGGAAATTGCGACTATCGAGATTTTGTGATGCAGATTGGGCTGGAGATATTACTACACGACGGTCAGTTACGGGATATTGTGTATTGTTGGAAAATGCACTTATATCATGGAGAAGCAAGAAGCAAACGACTGTGTCCAAATCTTCAGCAGAAGCAGAATATAGGGCAATGGCTTCCATTACTTGTGAGCTTACGTGGTTGAGACAGTTGCTGACAGACTTATGTGTAGATCACCCACAAGCAGCGACCTTATATTGTGACAATCAAGCAGCAATACATATTGCGGCTAATCTAGTATATCATGAGAGGACAAAGCACATTGAAATTGATTGTCATATTGTTCGTGAACGAATCATTAAGGGAGAGATCAAGATTGCCTATGTTTCAAGCAGCAATCAGATTGCAGATTTATTTACTAAAGCACTGGGCAAGGAGGCATTTCACAGTTTCACTCGCATGTTGGGCACTTTTGACATACATGCTCCAACTTGAGGGGGAGTATTAACATATATTTACTTATCATATTCACCTTGTTGGTATAATTGTATTTATAGAAAGATATCATATATGTAATATTTATATATTTAGGTAGATTTCTTTTCCTACTAGTATATATACATTGTACTCTTGTAATATTCATTATTCAATCATTATTCAATTGAATCAATACAGAGAATTATTTCTCTACACATATTCTCTTTTATATTTCTTCATCTCTTTCATATTTCTACACTTATTGTCAAAGCATTGCCCATTAAGTAGAACATTATTCGATTCTAAATTCAAAGAAATGCCTGTTGTGCCTACTCCAAAACCTACTAATTAACCCGTACCATTACTGCAAGCAAAGAAATTACAGTAGGCACACAACACACAAGTCATAAAAAATGTAGGTGATATATAGTTTGATTTGAAAGAGGAATCAGTAAAGTTGTGAATACATTATTCAATAAGCCAAAATCTAATCATGCAAATAATATGAAAAATTTCAGAATCATCCTCTATTGAACATAGACAGTATAAAGGCAAAATCATTCTTAAAAGCAAAAGAAGAACATGCTTGGATTTTTATGTCTCATTTTGTACTGATTATATTGTTTCATAACTATGTGCACGTAAAAGAGATAATTTGCATATGATCCCCCATGGATTTTAATGCTTAAAGGGAGTAGATTTTTGTGCTTTCATTACATAATATGCATATTATATATGTATATGCTTACATTATCTTACAACATTTCAGAGAAATCTATGCTGAAATAATAAGACTTTTTGTCTTCTATTAAACTTCCACAGTTGTTTTAGTTTTGACAGATTTTTCATGTGGTTATTACTTGTTAATGTGAAGTGGAACCACTTGTTATCATGGTTAATGTTCATAGAAATTCCTCTGAATGCATGAAAAGGTTTACTTTTATTTTTACAAGTACTTGTGTCCCGTAGCAGAATGTGCATGGCTGCAGTTTCTATCTATTTCTAACCTTTAGACTTTGATTCAATTTCTGGGAATTTTTGTGCATACAGTAGACTTCCAGAGGTTCGTTTTGGTATGTGTTGCAACCTGAACGGGTGAACAATGAATTTTTAAAAATTCCTCAAAGTTGGCTGTCCTGCAAGTAGTTTTCTGCAGCAGCAGCTACTGTAATCCGAAAATTTCATGACTTAGATGTCCAAAACTGACTCTGCCCTTAGTTCCCAACGACATACAGTACGACCCCAAACTCTCTTTGTGCTATTCAAAACGAATTTCCAAATTATATGTGTCGCTGGAGAGCTTTCAGCAAGTCGTCCTTTCTTCCCTCAAGTGGTTGAAGGGCTGATTGTGCATGAATTTTGGTGAGAAACTACCCAAGGAAGTTATCTAGATTTTGACACAAGTTTAAATTGTTTTGGATATTGCTAGTGTGTAATTTCCTATTTTAATAAATGACACGACAAATCTGTCCGTCTGTTTACAACTTCTAAAGTGTACAAGTTAATAATCCTTTAATGGAAATTTTAATAGAGGTTGATGCTCGACAGTAGAGTTGAGGCTTCACGCCCTTGGGAAGCTGTATATTTACTCGACAGCATTAGAATAATGTTACTGGAAATTAGGGGAAACATTACTCATGTCTCTAGAGAAGCCAATAAAGCTGCAGATTGGTGCTCAAACAGGCGGCTCCAGATTAAAGAAAATGCTGTGGTAGAAATCAACGAAATGAAGGGTTGTGGCTTAAGTATTCTACAGCACGGACACTCATATTAGGACAGCGTCTTCACGTTCGACATGTATCATGTCGCGTTGAACACCAACTCTATGACATGGCTCCAACAAGCCACATGTAATGTTCTATTTTTTTTATATATATAATTTTAAATTTAAATTTAAATTTCTAACGCTTGAAGGATTACTTTAGCCTTTAGGGACATTCTTCGTGCAAATGTTCGACATGGCAAAGACATAATATAAAAATATAAAATTTCCAAGAATTTAAATCAATGTGTTCTTATGTGCCCATGTCCTACTTAAAAAAATCAGTGTCATAATATATGTGTCCGTGTCGAGTCGTCTCAGTATAATTAAGTATTCTATGAATGATAGATTGAGCATACCAACTACCACATCACAGGGAGTCAGGGTCATGAGCCGATGAGCTAATTGAATTATTCATCTGGCAGTCCAAGCACAACAACGCAACGCAATTATCAAAGGAGCACTTTACTACTAAGCTGGCAGTCCAAGCACAACAACGCAACGCAATTATCAAAGGAGCACTTTACTACTAAGCTAATAGTCCGTCGTGCAAGCTTTCCACTGGAGTCCCGCTATGCCAAAAGCGAGAGAATCCCCATTCCACTACCTTTACTTGTGAATCTCAAAAAAGAAGGCACAAGTACATGGAACCCTAACTAATTGGGCAAGAAAATGATATGGAGATCATCATGACAGATTAGTCTAAAAATGTATCCCTTACTTAATTTCCATTTGAACTACTATGTCAGATGTCTAAGAAGTAGGATCATTCATAAAAATACGAGGTAAGGCCATACATCTCTCTCTATATGATTATTAATCTACAGGTACGAGATAATGCCAATCCCTCACTTACTATTGGGTAGGAGCCAAAACTCCTGCACCAGGAGTGTAAAAGGGAAAAAAAAAAAAAAATTCCCTCAAAATCTACTGGCAAGAACCATGAATCAGATTATCTCCAGCACGAGTGTCAAATTGCCTTTAGGTGCATATGGTTTCCTTCCATCACTTCCTAATGGGCAGAATAAGCAACCTTGTTACACAACGTACTTTTTGCCATGTAGATAGAAACATTATCTAAAATATGCGACGCACGCCATTAATTTTCATAACTAATGACATCCAGAAAACTCGTAAAAGAGACATCCAACACATGATAATTGTACAAGAAACATTAGATAGTTGCAAAAATAAATTTGGAAAGGTTTCAGCGCAATAGCCTATCGACTTGATACATGTTTGTTTAAAAAGCCGGAGCATTATTAAAGGAACTATCCTGCTATCAAATGAGAGCAGAGAGCCATCATCAATTAAAACTTACAGTTACCAATTTTTAGAATATTACCCAAAAAAAAAAAAAAAAAAACTCACCTTGAAAAACAAATGAATAGAAATTTTCTAATAAAAAACACAAACAATCACTTCCAATACATAACAAGCGCGCTTTAGCGAATTTTTTCGAAAATATAAAAGCTAACAATTTCGATTATCTTATGGTTCCATTGTATATCTAAAAAATAAAAAGCTTTACAGAAAAATAAATTCTTGATTTAACCTTCCCATAACATCACTAGAACAAGGAAACAGATCATTAAGTACTCGCAAAAATCTGTCAAAAAGGAAAGCATTTGTATTGACCATCTACACTAAAAACTAATTTGATTAGAAACAACAGTTACAATTGAATGGGCATAGACGGGTACCTCCAGCATCTGGCTTTCCAATGCCCAATTCTTCTTCTGTGTAAATAGCTAGCCCATCTCCGGTTTTCTTCCTGTGCCGAGAATGAGGTTCTGCAAACAAATTTTCTTCGGGGATTCTATTCTTGCTCTTCTTCTTTATCTTCATCTCGTTATGTGGTTCCGCTTTTGCAGCTGAGTCTTGCACTGGCTTCTTAGTCTCAACCTTTTCCTTTTCAAGTTTCTTCCGCTTCTTTCCAGCAAATATTTCATCAATCTCACTTCCCGTTTTCTTGGGTTTCGAATTGAACTTCTCCTGTTCTATGACAGGATCTTTGGGTGCTGATTTAGCCTTCTTTGCTGAACTGGTTTTAGTCATTTTAATTTATGCAGTTTTATCTGCAAACTAGAAATCTTAATATTAAATTCACAACAAACAATTTATATTGAACAATTTTTAAATGGAGATACACTAAACAATACAGAAAGGGAGATATCAAACCAAGTATACCATTTATTGTACATCCACTGCATGTAGATAAGATAATGGAATTGCAAACAGTGACGTGACTACATAATTTTTATGTTAAGAATCAACCCAATTGCTTTGACCACGAGATAAAAAGTGGAATATATTCAACCCAATTGTGATCAATTGGGGAAAGAGTAGCAAAAGTAGCTAGAGTGTGGGCCACCGTATTCCGACATCTCGGAACAAAGTGACACAAACCACCTCCAATGTTAATAGTCTTAAGTAATAAAATAAAAAACATGTCCCAGAAAGCCCTGTAATGCATAGATGTTCTAAAATTTCTCACCCTTCAACTATCATATTTTCAAGACCTTTCAGATCTTATTCACTCTTTACTTCTATTGCAAATCTCATCTACCTGGATGTAATAAGCTTTTTAGCAACTAAAGAATTGATAATAAGCTCTAAAGCACGGACACGCCGCCGCCGGCGTGTCGATGTCCGACACGTATCGGCCACCGACACATCGTCGATTCGATTGACATCATCCAAGTACACTCCATGCAAGAAGTTAATGGGGGAATCCAATAGGGAGGCTGCCATTTATTGGACCAAAAATATTTAGGCCTTGTTCAAAAGGGCCAACTCCTTTGGTTTTTGTCTTCTTTGAATATGCCTCATTCAAAGAGGTTGCTTCAAATATGTCTCGTTCAAATAGGCTGCTCTTATTCGGGTCAAAGTATTAATGTCTCGTCGAAGGAGGCTAATTTTTGGGCCAACAAATATTTAACCACATTTTACCATTCCTAGATAAGTAACCTGCATTAAGTTTAAAGATGAAATCATATAAAATTGGACAACAATATATGGAGAAAATTTACATGCATTTGAAAACAGAAATATCCACTAATGTAATGCATTAAAAGAAGGTTAAAAACAAAAGACGTTGATGAGAATATTATATACATTACTTAACGAAATAAAGAAAAAGATAAAATCAAGAAAAATACACTCCAAATCAACATAAAGGCATAAGGCATAAAGTAATAGTAAAATTTCCTTAGGGTGTGTTTGATTGGCAAAGGTGGAAAAGAAAAAAAATTACATGTAAGTTGAAAAATAAAAACAACTAAACCCATAAGAAAATATTTTCTATGGAATTGACCAAAAACGAGCTTAAAGTGGTTATACCCTAGAATTCATTTTCATTTTCCACATTTGTATCAAAAGACCAAAGTAGAAAACATTTTCTTCGGATGTCACATTTTTCATGGAAAACTTACCAAACACATCCTTAGTTCAGAGGATTAAGAAATGGGATTTATGTACTGTCCATCAGTCCATGTGAAAAAAACAAAAAAAAAAAAGCAAAAAGCAAAAAGCAAAAAAGAGGGAGCAAATTTTATTTTTCCTTTTCTTTTACATGTCCATACAAATTGAGCATACATGCATATATTTGGGCCACGTCAATTTTTAGTGAATGAAAGAATTATAATAAAAAATTTCATTACTATATTTAAATAAAACAATCTAATAACTGAAAATTTTTCTGTAGTATAATATTATCCACCAACTGAACAAAACTTGGCCAAAACGGTTTCCTTCTAAGTTCTAACTAATTCCAGAAAATAATTCTTGAAACTATTGCAACCCTGCACACAATACATGTATACAATACCATTTTGGAAAAACAAGAACAGTACTAAAAACTTCTCCAAATTAAAAAAAGAATAAGAAACTGATATCGAAAAGATAACCAAAACCACTGGGAAATTTTCGGCTAACCATGAGTTAAGAGGTTGCTTTTTCCCTTTGTCTCTATTCAGCTGTTTCACCCCAACCCCCTTGGGGGACAAAGGTCTGGCAACTAGTTAAAGTACATCCCTTACTCTACTTTCTTAGCCGAAATAGCGGGGCGGGAGAACATTGGTTCCTACTGATCCATTCTTGTTTTCTAAATGCATACGTCTCTTAGTCTATTACCTTAGTCGAAATAGAGGGTGGGAAAGCATTGCTTTCTAGTTTCTACTCATCCACTCTTGTCTCTAAATGAAACTTCAACTCCTTCTCTCAGGAGTCTATATCAATAAACAAGAATGAACCATCATTGGTGGACATGGCACGTTACATGATCAATTTGACTCTCGTCGTTAACATGTTGAACTCTCTAGGGATGGGTTGGGTCGGTTCGGTTTTGGGCCAACCCGAAACCGACCGACCACAGCGGTTTGGGCCTTGCCAACCCATTTTTCCAGTATAAACCGAACCGAACCAAACCGACCAGCATTGGGATGGTTCGGTTTGCGTTAGGCGTTTTGGGCTTGGACCCAAATCCGAATTTTTTTTGTAAAAGTGGCCCAATGCTAAATTTTAATTGTAAAGCCCATTTTTCTAACTTCTTCAATGGCTGTAGAATGGAGTGAAGAGAGTGAATCTACTATTTGGTCTTTGTGAGTGAATCTACGGTGTTAGAAAAGAGATATGTCTTTGTTTGGGAGAGAGATGTCCACTGTGGCTCGGTCTTTGCCAAAAAAAAAAAAAAAATCACCTCAAATATGTTGAAATACAACTAATTAAAGACAGATTGAGAGATAGTAGGCATTTACCTGTTTCGTCGGAGAAGGAACAAGCCGGAGACGGAGAGATAGGAATACGGGAAGTCCAGGGTTCTGCTTTGGGGATTTACTGTGCTGGCTGCTGGGTCGCATTGCGAGAGAGAGTCGGATGAAGAGAAAAAATCAAAATGGAGTGTAATGGGTTTGGGCTAGGTTTTAATTAAAGGGTTGGTTTAAATTGGATTGGGTCTGTTCGGACAAACGGGTTTGGTAGAGTTTTTTCTCCAAAAAATCTATTTTTTTGCCTATAATTTTTAAATTTTTAACTTTCTTTACACTATAAAAAAAGTTGAAAAATTAAAAAGTAACAAAAAAAAACTCATTTTTTTCCAAAAAAAACTTTCTACCGAACAAACTCTAAATTCGCGGGTTGCCGATTTACTTTTTTCCAAAATCAAACTGCATAAATCCAATTTCACATGGAAAATAACCAACTAGACCTAATTTGGGTTGGGTAGGTCGAGTTGGTCGGTTTCACGGTAATAAGCCCACCCCTAGAACTCTCAGGATAATCGATGAGTGTGCAACTTCTCATTATTCAAAAGAATATTTGCGATACTGATCTTTAAAAACACAATGGATACAACTATGTAAAATAAGAGAATAGAAATAAAAACCTTCTTACTGTAAATAATTGAGATTTCCTCTTTCGTTTCTGTCCAAAAGGTATATCTTGTCTCACTGCTATGACTTGATCGGTGTTTCCCCCTAATGGCCTCCTGCCTTGGCGGTGGTATTCCTGATGATCACTGTCTGAACAGATCCGTACAGTATATAAATTAGCATAGAAACCTTTTAGAGAAGTAAATGAATTTAAGAAAACATTTCTTTTATTCAAAAAGGCTTGTAACTACAAGCTTATTTAGATACAAAGTTGTTGATCCAAATGGATCTACTGTCTTCGAGGTTTTAGCCTCTGTACATATTTCTGAAGATTACAATTTTTTGAGAGAAGGTAAAAGATAATGTTGAAAGACTCTGCCTATCTTCTGAATTGTCTTCGATTTTTATAGAGGCTCCAGAAAGGCTCTTGCTTGCTGTCATCCATTCTTTTTTGTCATGCATCTGCTTTTTCAAAAGTGTTGTCTGCCATGAAGGAAAGATTCCTTACTATTTCTTCACGCGTTTTTCTTCTTTTAATAAAGTAATCTTTTACTTTATTAAAGCTGATTCTTTGCTTGTCAATCAGAGCTGTAGCTATCTGCTGCTTCACTGTGGAGAGATTCCACTTTAGAAAATTCGTCATCAACAGTTTGGTCAATTGCTTTCCCTTTTTCACTGTCAAACATTTTGTCTTCTTTCTCTTTTGCACACCATTTGCACAAATGATCTTTTCCCAAACTCTGCTTAAGATATTTGCATAGCTCGCCTGAGTAGCTGCTTGGTGCATTGAATTCTTCGTAGAAAACTTTTTCAAAATTGCAAATTGTTTTTATATTTTCTTTTGATATTAAAGAACTGTTTTTGCTGGTTACCAAAATGAAATCGGAAGAATGATTCACTTTCACTTTGGATTATCCATTTATGGATCTGAGGCCCGTTAAAATTCTTTGAAAGGATAAACCTCTCCAATCATTTAACATTTCTGTATCAACATCAATGGGTGATCCCTCAACAAGATTATCCAAATATGCTGTTTTGACTGATTTAATTTGTATGTGGTGATATCCTTTGAAGATGATGTTGTCTTTATTCCAGAAAGGAATTGTACTATTGATTTTCAACATAAGATGAAGATCTTGGTCTTTAATGACATATTTAATAAAATCTTTTAATAACTGAAAAAGTCTGTCATCAATTAATTTTATTTCTTCTAAATCTTTTCTTGGAATAATCATTTTGACTAAACCACAATAAAAAGTTGTTCTGACAAAGTTTGGTTATGCTCCTTGAACAAAGATAAAACTGACCAAATTTTTTGTCTAATATCCCGTAATAGTTTTTCTCAGAGGCAGAAGCACCTATGATTCTTGCTTCCTCTTCAAGATGAAGAAAATCTTGGAAGTGGATGTTTGAAATAGTTTGTTCTTATTTTTGAACATGAGTTTTTCCTAACCTTTTGAACCGGTCTAGAAATACTTCAGGGATTGTTTGTGTAGCTTCTTTCAAAGATTTAAATCTTAAATCCGGAAAGATCGGTCTTGTTTGAAAATTTGGTAACCTTGGTCTTGACCTAATTATAGATTGTTGGTAATTTGGTCTGAGACTAATTTGATCAAATGGAGATTTGAAATCAATTGGAATTTGATCTTTGTGATGGTCAGTGAAAACTTGTTGAGCTTCTGTGAGAGTTTTGAAACTTTTGTGTTTAAAAAATTTGTGTTTGACTAAGGGTTCAGCCTCAATCTAGTTTGTGTAAAAACATTTGTGTGGAC
Organism: Forsythia suspensa; assembly: GCA_023638005.1. Taxonomy (NCBI): domain Eukaryota; kingdom Viridiplantae; phylum Streptophyta; class Magnoliopsida; order Lamiales; family Oleaceae; genus Forsythia; species Forsythia suspensa. The sequence goes on along the minus strand of CM042674.1, from coordinate 25,800,875 downwards.
CATCAAAGATTACATAAAATTTCTTTCCTGGTAAAGATGTTCCAACTGCAACTAGTGGTTCATCATTTTTTGGACTTGGAATGTCCTTCTGCTCTTGCGAACAATCTGTTTGTATTTTTGCTGGGTTTAGAATACCCGAATGTTCTTGCGAACACTGAGCTTGCAAATGCTCGTCTTTATTTTCCTCCTTTTTTGAAGGAAATTTTTGTTTTAGTCTCAGGATTGTTTTCTCCAAGATAATAATTTCTTGTTGTCTTGTTGATATTTCCATCAACTTTGTCTCTAATTGAAGTTCAAAGTCTTCAATTGATCCTTAATGTCTGTCATTTTTACCTGCACAGGACAATTCACATGTCAGAGAATCAGCAAGTGAATTTTCTTTACTTTTAATTAATTCAATTTCAAAATCATAATGGCTAAATCACATTTGACATCTGATTAACCTACCTTGTTTATAATCTGGATGTACCTGGCATTTCAAAAATGATTTGCATGTAGAAGAATCAGTTCGAACAATGAATTTGTTAGAAATGATATATAATCTAAATTTTGTAATTGCCTTTTTCATTGCACGGATTTCTTTTTCATTAATATGGTAATTTTTTCTGAATTTGTAAATGTTCCTGAAGAATAACTACAAAGTTTTTCTTCTTGAGAATTACTGTCTTGAGCTTTAAGAACTGCTCCCCAAAAATCCTGGGATGCATCTGTTTCAATTATCATTTTATCATCTTTGTTGGGATGATAAAGGGATGGAAGGTTCTTAATTTTATTTTTAATTTTTTGTACATAAAGACTATCTTCTTTAGTCCAATTTCATCTGTAATCTTTCTTTAATTTCTTTTGTAATGGACTTCTCATTTTTGCAAGATCTTTGATGAAAGATTCTGCATAATTTAGACATCCTAAAAATCTCATTAACTGCTTTTGATGCTGTATTTCATTTGGAAAATCTCCTATGTGTGTTAAGATATGTGGTTTTAGTTGCTTAAAGCCAAAAACAATTTCTAAACCTAAATATCCTATTTTTTCTTTGAATAATTCAGCCTTTTTTAAGGACAGAACAATTCCATTTTCTTTAATAGTATTGAATACCTGTAAGACATGCTTTTCATGGTCAGTTTCATTATCTGAAAACACAAGAATGTCATCAATATAAACACAACAAAATTTGTTATATTTTTTAAATGTGTTATCCATGTGCCTTTGGAAGATTCCAGGTGCCTGTTTTAATCCAAATGGGACAACTGTCCATTGGAAATATCCTTGCAGACAACTGAAAGCTGTTAAATGTTTTGTTTTTTCATCAAACTGAACTTTGATGAAATCCTGATTTTAATCAAAAGAAGAGAAAATATTCTTTCCTTTAATAAGTTGTAAAAGGCTTTGCATGTTAGGTAAGATGTACCCATCAGCTTTTGTATATTTGTTTAGCATAGAACAATCAATTACCATTCTAGCATTACCTTTTCTTTTTATAGCTTCTTTTCTTACCATGAAGACTGGTGAAGAGAATAGTGATTTGCTAGGTTCAATGACTTTTAAACCAAGTAATTATTTGATTTGAATTGAAAATTCTTTTCTGTCTTTTGGACTATAGGCCATAGCTTTTGACCTAATAATCTTATCTTTAAATTCGTCAAGAAGTTCAATTTTTGCAATAAAAATTCCTTTATTGATTTTGGGATCCAAAGGATTTTCAGAACGACATTGTTTAAGTAATTCAACAATTTTTTCTCTGGTTGTATTAATTTTGAAACTTTCAATTTCTTCAGAGGTTCTGAAGATGTGAGAATTTTTTGCAATATTCTCCCCCTGAAATTTAGGAAATTTTTTTCTTTTATTGTCAATTTTTAGAGAATCTAAAAAATTTTCCTGTAAAGAGTTAAATGCAATAGCTTTTCTTTTCTTTGATATCCAAAGCTTATTTTTATTTAGAGTAAAACTGACAGAGTCAATTTCCTGAATAAAAGGATGATATAATTGACAAAAATTATTACCAATTATAAAATCTATCCCAGTTTCTAACTGATATACTGTGGGAATCTTAAAATAGAAGGTTTTTGTTGTTCCATTGTGGTGACCACAAATTCCAACATTTATATTTTTTATAATTTTTGAAGCAGTTATAGTTGATTCATTGGCGATTTTCAAACTAAATATTGTTTCAAATTTTACCCAAAATGATTCAGGTATAATCCACTTCTTGGTACAGACAAAACGATGCTCCAAAGATCAATATAAGCATGGACTGTAAAGCTTCTGTATCCTTCAAAGCTTAGCTTGATTGGGATATAGATAGAGTTTGGATTTGTAATATTTTTATTACTCATAATCAGAAGATTTTGATGACGAATAACTAGAGTTTGTATCATCGATGGTTAAATGTCTGATGATTACGTATCACTGTGGTCTTCTCTTTGGATAAAAACCTTGTTTTTCAAAAGTTTTTAAGAGTTTTACTCTGTTTTCATTTCCAATTCTGGCTGGACATTCATTTGCATGATGCCCTGACTCATTGCAGAGCCAACATCTGCAATTCTTTTTCTTTTGTGGGCATAATTTCTTCTTATCTTCTGCTTTCTTTTTAGTCAGTTTTTTATCATATTTTTTGAAGTATTTCTTCCTTTAAAAGAATTTCTTTTTGTAGGGTTTTTTATATTTTTTAAACCTATAGTTTTTTCTTTTTGATTTTCTTAATGTTCTTCTTTCCTTCTCAGGATTGCAACCATATTGACCTAGGATTCTGTCGAGATATTGGTTACAACAAATCTTTGAGTTTCTAGGGACTGCCTTTTCACTTGTTCTAACAAGATACATTTCCTTACATTTTTATGCAAGGATATTTCTTGTAACAGTGATTGCCAATCCAAGAGAGGCATCAATCTGAAGATTGACTTTATAATTATCCTTGCTTGATTATTGTAATTTAATTGCTTCATTAAAAAGGATAATTACTTCATTGTTAAAAGGGTATGGAGTTTTCTCATAAATTTTTCTGTTAACTGTTTCCATTCAGTAGGAGGACAGAGGTAGTAATATTTTGAATATTCATATGTGTATTCTTCAAAATAGCACATGTTACAAATTGTCATTTTTTCAATATGATTCAAGGCGTCAGTCTGATCAATTGTTGATTTAGTGTTTTTGAAAACTTCATAAGTCTGTCATGTAAATTGTTTGTAGATTTGTTCCACAATTCTTTTGATGAACTGGGGAATATTTCCTTGAGTTTCTTTGCCAAATGGCATTTTTTGTTTCGTAGTTAATTGTTTTAAGGAAAACTTTAACATTTCCTCTTGTACTGGACATAACATAATTCCAAGAATTTTGTTCATCCATGTGCATTTCTTTATTGATAACCATTGAAATCATGATATTGTTATACCAATCTTCAATGACTGTTTCAGGATCAAGAACACAATTTAGATCAAGAAACTTGATATCAATTTGTGTTTTCTTGGGTTTGTAGAGAAGATATATAGGATCTATATCATCTCTAACAGGTTTTGGTCTAGGAGTAAAATCTCCTATTGGTCTTTTAATATCTCCTTTTGGATTTGACGTTTTTGTTTCATATTCATAATCCATTGGCTCAGCTTCAATTTTTGATTCTTTGATTTCTATCCCTTTATTAGGATTTCTTGATGGATAAAATCTTTCATGTATGATTGTTTCTTCATCTGAACTAGATTCAGATTCTTCATCAATAATGATAGGGTCTTGATTTTCAGGAAGATCTTCTACAGATTTTGCTGTAAGAATTGTTTCTTGGTTGTTAATGTTGACTCCTTTAAAAATAGAGGCAATCTGTTCAAGTTCATTATCTTCAAAGGCTAAAAGGACATTGAGGTGTCCTAAGTCATGTGAAGTTTAATAAATATTTTCAAGGGTTTTCCTAACACTTGTCATTCTGGATCTGGATCATCAAAATCAAATTTTCCATCTTTTATTTTCTTTTCAGTAAACTCTCCCCTCTTTTGGAAATTTCCAAAATTTGTTTTCTTGACTGGGGTAGAAGTTGAAGGTTGATTTTTTACTCCTGCTATTATGATAGCTGAGTGTTGGTCTAAAGATTTTTCTGTTTTTGAATGGTAATCCTTAAGATCTTCTTTAAGTTCTTGGATAATATCTTTGAGGTTTTTTATTTCTTTTAAAATATCTCCTAATGACATTACTGATCACCAATGATGACTTTAGCTAACTCATTGACTGTATCTCTTAATTCTTTGGTTTGACTACTTTCTGGAATTTTATTTTTCCATCTAAGTATAGGATCTTTCCTAATAGATGAAGTATGTAAAAGTAAAGGTCTTTGTTCCTTTACAAGAGTTCTGTTTTGTTCAAGATCAATTTCGATAGATCTTCTGGTTGGTTGGACAAGCCAATCAAATTCGGTTTCTTTATGTTCAAGGTAGTCTGAGAATAAAAGGTCAATCTTTATCCCTTTAGGTTCTTTGACAATGGTCATATTATGTTGGTTATGGATAGCATAACTAACAAGATATGATATTGAGAAAGGTACATTGTTAACTTTGACTAAATCTTTTCTTCCGTAATTAAATACGAAGGAAAGAATTCCATCAAAGTTCTGGTCATGAAGACTTACAGAAAGTCTTAGGTATGATGTGAAAATTAACTTTCCACATGCAAAGTTTCCGTTTAAGGATCCTAAGCATCCTTCTTTTGGGTTTTTAATTCTTTCATCAATCAATCCCATAGAAATAGGTTGATCAATTTTGTCAGATAGTGTGCTACGGAGTTGAATCCTAATAGCTCCTATCGTAACCCAATAAAGGTTTTTATTATCATCCAAGTCAATTTTTTGCTTGACTTTGTTAATGTCTTGTTTGGTAAGAAGAGAAATTCATATCTTACCATAAGTGTGTTGAACATGAATAGCAAATTCTTTCTGGGAGACCCCATAATAAATATGCCTATTTTTGTTGACAAATTTGTTGATAAAGTTTGGTTGGACAAAAACTTCACTTGATTTAAAGTCAAATTTGTTTTACAAATTTTTGCCAATTTTTTATCAGAAATTAAAATTTCTTTTGAAAGGTTTCCAAATGACTCATTTTGTTCAAAAACTTCGTCAACTTCAGTTTCAACTGTATTTTCTATATTTATGCCAAATAATGATATATGGCATAATGCATGACAAAGTCTTTAACGCTTTCTTCATAAAGTGCTTTGTATTTATCTCTCTTTTGTCTCATATTTATTCTGATAGAATGATGTACATGTTCAAACATGAGTTGGAATTTGTACTCTTCATAGTATTCATATAAACTGTATTTATTTGTAAGGGGGCTAATGTATGCATTGCATATTCTACATTCAATCATGTTAAATGATGATGTAAAGTATAATGCATAATAAAGCATTCCATTTCGTTGTTGTACTTAGACAATTCTAAGTTCATTTTATTTTTGTGTACTCCTACAGTGCACATGTATGTATATCTATAACAATGATATGTATACATAGCATAATGTCGTGTAATTGTAATAATGTATGTATTACATAAATGACATCCAATCATTTATACTTTGTAAACATGGCTCTGATACCATTTTTTGACGCGGCATGGTCAAACTCAAATTCTTGTTATTATGTGAATAAATTAAAATTATGAATGTACGCTGAAAAATCAAAGACAATAGATTCCATGGATACAACTATGTAAAATAAGACAATAGAAACAAAAACCTTCTTACTGTAAATAATTGGGATTTCCTCTTTTTTTGACCCGGCATGCTCAAACTCAAATTACTGTTTATTATCCAGATAAATTAAGATTATGAATGTATGCTGTAAAATCAAAGACAATAGATTCCATGGATACAGCTATGTAAAATAAGACAATAGAAACAAAAACCTTCTTACTGTAAATAATTGGGATTTCCTCTTTCGTTTCTGTCCAAAAGGAATATCCTGCCTCACTGCTATAACTTGATCGGTGTTTTCTCCTAATGGCCTCTTGCCCTGGCGGTGGTACTTATGGTGATCAGAGTCTTTCAGCATTATCTTTTACCTTATCTAAAAAAATTGTAATCTTCAGAAATATGTACAGAGGCTAAAAACCTCTAAGACAGTAGATCCATTTGGATCAACAACTTTGTATCTAAATAAGCTTGTAGCTACAAGCCTTCTTGAATAAAAGAAATGTTTTCTTAAATTCATCTACTTCTCTACTTACGGTAAATAATTGGGATTTCCTCTTTCGTTTCTGTCCAAAAGGTATATGCTGGCTCACTGCTATGACTTGATCGGTGTTTCTCCCTAATGGCCTCCTGCCCTGGCGGTGGTACTCATGGTGATCACTGTCTGAACAGATCCATACAGTATATAAATTGGCATAGAAACCTTTTAGAGAAGTAGATGAATTCAAGAAAATATTTCTTTTATTCAAGAAGGCTTGTAACTACAAGCTTATTTAGATATAAAGTTGTTGATCCAAATGGATCTACTATCTTCGAGGTTTTTTGCCTCTGTACATATTTCTGAAGATTACAATTTTTTGAGATAAGGTAAAAGATAATGCTGAAAGACTCTGATCACCAGGAGTACCACCGACCGGGCAGGAGGCCATTAGGGGAAAACACCGATCAAGTCATAAGCAGTGAAGCAGGATATACCTTTTGGACAGAAACGAAAGAGAAAATCCCAATTATTTAGAGTAAGAAGGTTTTTGTTTCTATTGTCTTATTTTACATAGTTGTATCCATGGAATCTATTGTCTTTGATTTTTCAGCATACATTCATAATCTTAATTTATCCGCATAATAAACAGTAATATCATGTTAAGCTTCTTGACAATCAGGTAGGCTGGCGCATGGATTGGGTCGAGTCGGTTTTGGGCCAAACTCAAATCCAATCCAAGAAAATTGGTTTAGCTAGAACTCAACTCAAACCAAACCACCCACGAGTTTAAACCCGACCGACCAAGCTTCGATCGGGTTGGCAGTTTAGGCTTTGGCCCAATTTGCAGTTTGAGTTTTTTTTTTTTAATTGTAGCAATATTCATTTTTTTCTGGGCCATTGTTGGACTAATTTTTTGGGCCCAATAGTGAATATATGGAGAACGAAGGGCACGATTTTTTTTCCTTTCCAAAATCTGTCATATATTGAAACCCTAATCAATTTCAAGTCATATATACAATAAAAATTTAAGAGAAAATAACTATTTTTAAAAATTGCATTTGAATCTCATGGGTCAGTTGAAGGGTTCTATAAGTTTATCTGGGTGAAAACTCCAACAGTTGGTGGCGGCTACAGCTGGGGGAGACTTCGACGGAGAAAACTTCGCACAACAGAGAGATGGAGAGGGACGCACGCAGTGACACGGATGGAAATTTTTGCAAATTGAAAATGAATCCACGCACCCAGCTGTTATGTTTGCTTTTGTGTTTTTTGGTTTGGAAATTGGGCTTATGGCCTTTAGGCCAACTCATTTCAATAATTTATGTCCTTTTTTTTTAATTATTGGGTTGGGTTGAGTTTAGGTGTGTAACCCACAACCCGACTCAATTTTAGAATTTTCAACCCAAAACCAACATGTTTAAGTGCACAAATCGATTCAAACTGTTCAAGTCAAGTCAAGTTGAGCGATTTAAATCGATTTTTGCCCAACCCTATGCACTAGCTTTCCTACACATCCTTGTCAAAGAAGATTCAACTAAAGGATGAAATTCAATTCAAGAGCCAATGCAGTGACACTGTTGGCAAGAAAATACAATGCAGCCATTTTCAACAAAGTCTGCCAAAACTTTTGTTCTACTCATCACTTTGTGCTTGATATAGTAAACAAACAAACATACCTCACATTTAAACTTTAAAGAATACCCAAGTCTATGCTCTCAGCAGATTGGCATAGCTTGCTCAAAAGAGGTCATGCAATCCTATGAACAGAGTATTGTCACTGCCCGTTTGACAGAGATTATGAACTATCTTATAAATCAATATTGGTTTATTTGAATCGCAATTGTTGGCTTTTCAAACTACTTTAACGTAAAGTGACAAAATTGTCTATTTCTATTTTGAAATGACATTTTATTGATTAAGGGTAATATTGATATTTCATGTTAAAAGTAGTTTGAAAAGTCAAAAATTTTGACTGAAATAAACCAATTTTAATTTATAATCTCTGTTAAACGGGAGCTAAGTCACCTGTAAAGGCACTGCTATGTTCAACTACGTGTAAACATAAACCATAGTGACTAAGATGTTTAGTCCAAAATTTGGAAATTCTAGTATCACAAACTAAAATGAGATTACAAAGTGTTTAAGGTGCTTAAAATTAGACTGACATTTGAACCGAAGCAAACTCCACATCTTTCACAGTTTGGTAATAATATAAGTTGAAAAAAGTTTTATATATTGATTCTTTGATGTGGGACACAAAATGCAAGGGAATCTAACCTATTAAGAACATAATAATATCCTCTTTATAGGTAAAATGCAAAAGAACATATCCTAGTTTAATCTTTATCCACGCATTTTATAGGGTCCACAACTTACAATTCACTTTTTATCCACACATTCACCTACAACTTATAATATTAGTACTTAAAAAATAATTTCAACACTACCAAACATGGGCTAACTCTATCCGTCGGAGGCTAAACTTGATCTATGCTTCCTAATTGAAAGGTATATCATCAATCCAAAAAGGAAAAAAATAAAATAAAAATGTATCATAGCTAAAGTACAGTCTCGTTCTCCTGCCCACTGATGGTTTTTCTTATTCTGCCCATTGCATATATGGCACTGCCATGTCATCAATTTTGTACACATAAGCTACTGCTACATCATTAATTGCTGTTGTAAAAAATTGATCATCCCTTTTCTGCCCTAAATATCTTCTCTTCTCCGATTGAGAAATCGACGCCGGACCCAATCTATGCCCATAAATCTTTACATACATAAGCCAAGATTCAATATTAAAAAACACTTTCAATCCAGTTTTTTAAACCCAGATCCTGTTTTTTTTCCATTTACAGGTGCTGGGTTTTTTTTCTAAACCCACCACCGGCCACCGCTTCCCTCGCCTCCATTTCTGCTTATAGCTCTGCACACTTTCAATACAGTTTTTAAAACCCAGGTAACTCTCATTTACATGTGCTGGGTTTTTTTGTGTGTGAAACCCAGGTGTTTTTTTTTAAAACCCACCGTCGGTCGCCGCTTCTCTCATCTCCATTTCTGCTTCTAGCTCCACTAGTGCCTCCTTCTCCATCCAACTTTCTCGACCTAAAGCATGTGAATCGCATAAACAGTCGTGCTGATTGCGCTGTTTAAGGTTAACCACCTGTCCATCGGTGTCCACCGCCAAATCTGCTGGGAAATCGAGATCTTCCGAACACAGCAACTCACCGCCATCTCCACGGCAGTCTCTTGTGGTGCCACCATTTGTGCTTGGGAATTGTTACTACATGATTTTACGTGACACTTAAGGTTCCACTTGGACGCATGGTGGATCTACATAGAGAGCCACATAGCTCACCATAACGACATCACTACAAAACGAATCGAATTAAGCTTCGTCAAAGTTGCTTCGCAAAGGCAAAATTGCAAGATCAATTTATATTTTACATAAAAAAGAGGTTGACTTGGCAGGTGAACTGAAGGGTTAAACCTAGCTGCGAAGGTCGAATCCATTAAATTTGAGATTCATTAGATTCTAATAAAATATGCCGGTTGAAGACACAAGGAAACATACAAATATATTATTTGGCCATATGACGGTTAGATTTTGGCGCCACGTGGCAAAACTATTAATGAATGAGCACATAAGATAAATCTAATGAGAATAATAACCAATGCCATAAGTAAATGCCACGAGTCATAGAACAATCTAAAATTGTAATTTATTATTAACTCTCAAATAGCAAAGAGAAACGTGTCTAGATAATACAAAAGGAGCAAAATGCTCACTAATTTGAGAAATCTATAAATAACCCCCACTTAAATCATAAAGAATGGAAGAAAACAATTGAAAACTTTAGCTAAATTCTTGCTCTTGTAACTCTTAATCTTCGGACTGCTTTCCATAGGAAGATTAATTTGATTATTTCAGCAAGGAGGTAGTCGAAGATTTGTTGGCTTCGATTTTAGTGGTCAACATATTGGCGCCTTTTGTGGAATTCAATACTAAAAACTACTATTGAAAAGTGGGTAAAAAAAGCCTACAAAAAACACACAAAAAGAACCACCGAAAAAAAGTGGCTAGAAGCTGAGAAAATTCTGATATAGAAGTCGATTTTCTATTTGATGTTCAGATCGGGAAAAAAAATTCCCACATCAAAGCCCCTGCATTGGTAGTTAAGAGCCCCGACGACAGTCGTGGAGACCACTCTGGGCTCCACGACCTCCGACAAAATCCGTTAAGGCACTAGGGGTGGCAACCACCGCCTGGATCTACCTACCAGTCACCGGTCTTAAAGTTGCCTCTAGCCCACGGATCTTCGTACCCAATCAACAAGAGAGTCCCAGAGAAAATGATTAATTTTCCATCTGTCTTAAGCGGCGTGAGCCTCTGACTGCAGCTGCTAAAACTACTGCAGTTAAACTGTAGTTTTCATCAAATTTTAGCTGCCAGCCAATGGCACAGCTCGCTGCAACCGCAAGAATTATCAAGTGCCGCAAGCCGCAACAATATGAGTTTGAGTTTGATTTGGGATTTTTTCTTTGGGCATGTTGATTGAGTTTGGATTCGCCTCGTGTTACTTTAGATTTGATATGTGTTTGTTATTACTCTGATTCATGTGATGATCATTGCCACACGCTGAGTGTTTGATGAAATGCTCCATTCAAAATTCTTCTCATTCCTCCAGCTATAGTTGTTGAGACGGCCACCAAGCCCGGCTTTGGGCCTAGGCAAGTGACGCAACCACCTCGGGTCCAAAATAAAAGGGCCTATTTTTAAAAAAAAAAAAAAGAATGAAGCACAATCTTACCAAGTATTGGCTCAAAATCAAAGGAAAGATTGTAAATAAAAAAATAAAAAATAAGCCCATAGCGCCCCAGCCCATTGAGCCCAACAACAATTGAATTTGAAACCCATAATAATATACAGTCATCTAGTCTGCTCTCTCATGTTCATTCCGCTTCAACACATAAGTCTCAGTTCACACACAGAGAGTAAGTAGATTAAAAAAATCAATTTATGATCACAAAAAAAGAGTGGAATATATTGTAACTAGGAGAAGAATACATGGCTTATTGATTCGCATAAATCTACGTATTTTGACCATGAGATATATATATATATATATATATATATATATATATATATATATACACACAGTGAAGAAGATAGAGAAATGGGGTTACACAAAAATAGAAAAAGATATCTAATGAAGATTTGTAATAAAATAATGGGCTTGTTTTTGCGTAGCTTTCATATGACTATCAATCAAAGTCTCAGTCATGCCATTAATGAAACCAGAAAAAGAAAAAAACCACTGCTTTATTACATGTTTGTTTGTCTACCAATGGATATTCTGCAGTAAATTCCAACAAATTTTGTTGCTTTTTGAGGCTTAATAGGACACTGCACTTTCAGTTTTATTTTATTGAATTTTGAATGGCTCAGCACTTTCACTAAAATTCATTTACATATTTTTATTTATTGAATTTCGAAGGATAAAAAGCATTCCCCCACTTTCAGTTTGGCTTCGTGGTCACGGTGGTGTAATCTTGATTATGTATTTAAGTGATAGTATGGAACATTTTCGGCCTTATTATTTAATTATAAGATAAATTTTTTGTATAATATGTTTTGTTTATCATTTTTTTTAAGTTTTAAATTTGTAATTAGTTCTGTAACAGTATTGTGGATTTTGAATACATAATACAATTTGAGGTTCATTGGAAGGCCTAATTTTTTGACTTCGCCTCAGGCCTCGAAGATGTCAGAACCGGTCATGGCGGCCACCAGTGCATTAGAGTCTCCATTAACTACTGTGAAATAGCTTATGCATTGCGTGGCTTCTAGCGACCACATGATGTTTTTCCAACGAATTTCTCTTTGCCAAAAGGTTTACCAGGTAAGCCTACTAATTAAATATTAGTCAATTCACTGAGCTAAACTAATAGGTAGAAAAGTTAAATTAAATTTAAATGAGAATGGAATTTTGAGAGGATCATTGCCTCTCTGTGTGGTTTTATTATTATTTTCTGAAATATTCTATTAGAATAAGGGAAATGTTATATAGAAATAGAAATGGGAAGTGAGTTTGTCTAAAGTAACTTAGGCGAAAGCTGTATAATAAGAGATGCCATGAATTCTGAAGAATTTGATGTTCAAATATACTCATTACAGTTTATTCATTGATGTCAGTATCAGTTTTATGGCTTGTTTAAATTTGCAAATATTAATGTTAGAGGTGCCTTTAGTACTAATAAAGAAACCAAAAAAAAAGAAAGAAAGAAAGAAAAGGTAAACATGAACTCCTTGCTCATTCTAATGAGATACATGTTGATTTTATAGGAAATATTATCAATTCAGGATAATAAAGACTCAATTATTATATAAAAATCACTGATAATGCTTTAGCATGTATAGCAACAAACGAATAGGTAGGGAGATGTTGAAATTATTTTGGTGAATATAGACACTGGAATGAAAAGTTTAGAATGCTCAAAAGAGTAGGACAGTGAAATAGGGACATTGACTTATGGAAAATTTTCTTTGCTTGGCTCTTTGGTTATTCATCAACAGTGGGGCTTTAAGATGGGTTAATCACACAAACCACTAATATTTCTGTAATCTGATCATAGGAAGTTTGATAAAAATTGTTTGAAATATTGTCCTACATCATTAGAAATCTTGATAATGATTTCAACTCATTTGATGGGCTTAAAACTTTTGAATGACCTCATAAGTCATATAATTTATTTTTGAAGAAACAAAGGCTAATCAAGTTTATTGAATCAAGGGTGTCGATATTAGTGTGCGTAAACTTATTTTTATCGACACTATTGATCTTCTTGTTAAACATTACACTCCAAGACTTTTCTACATGGGAGCTGATATTCATTCCTTTTTTCTGATTGATACTCTTACCTCTTTATATTAGAAAGTATGCTGTTAGTGTGCTGTTATTAGGAGCATACGATAAGTTTTATCAAATATTGAAATTGAAATTGAGGTTTATCTTATACAGATGCTAAGGTTTCAATGTCAAGAGTGCTATTTCCTTGACAAGCTAAAGTTATGCATATTTATCCTCTAATTTTGAATGCATAGTATAGTTGTTTAAATAAATCTTTTTTTTCATAAACCAGTTGAAAGCACAAAAATATAAGGGAAAGCTCTTTGAAGTTTCAATTGGTTATGATTAGACTTGACTTTAATTTACTTTCTCGTAAAGTTTTACATACGAAGCTGGTGGCAGGAAAATATGCCTTTACAATTAGAAAGAAATGTTGAATAAAATGCAACTTAAAGGGGGTGGCGTATGTTGTTGTTTTTCCTGTTGGTTTGGATAGACAGCACATTACAACTTTGGCCAATTATTCAATACTCCGTGTGTTTGGCATTAATTTGGTTGCAATATGTTAAGCATGATTCTTGGAAGATAGCATCTACATAATACTATAACTACCTCGTTTTATGGATTTTTTGAGTTTACATATTGTCATTTGGTGATAACAAAATCTATCATAAGTTGAAAGATGCAAAGTATAGTCTATGCTACACACATTATGGCTTGAGAAAGAAATTCAGTATTATATGGTACATGTCTATCTCATGTTTTTTCCTTGTTTAAAGACGCTATTGATCATTCCAAATTGGTCAAGGTGAGCCCTTTTTATAATCAAGTTATTATTGGAAGCGAGCCCATAAGTCCTCATCTTTTGAGGCTAGCTCGTGGTTTTCTCATTATTGAAGGCAAGCTAATAAGCCCTCATCCTTGAGGCTAGCTCGTGGATTTTTTATTATTGAAGGCGTGCCCATAAGCTCTCCCCCTTGAGGCTAGCTTGTGGTTTTCTTATTATTGAAGGCGAGCCCATAAGTCCTCGTCCTTGAGACTAGTTCGTGGTTTTCTTATTATTAAAGGCGAGCCTATAAGTCTTCGCACCTTGAGGCTAGCTCGTGGTTTTTCTTATTATCGAAGGCAAGCCTATAAGCTCTCGCACCTTGAGATTAGCTCGTGATTGTCTTATTATGGAAGGTGAGCCCATAAGATCTCGCATATCGAGGCTAGCTCATAATTATCTCATTATTGAAGAAAAATCCATAAGTCATTTCGAATGAAGGCTCACCTATAGTTATCTTATTCTCATAGGCAAGCATTACTTGTGATACTTATGCCTCGTCTTGTGAGAGGGTAACATGCGCCTCATCATGTGAGATGATAGCGTGCGCCTCGCATAATGAGATACCTCGCCATATGAGATGGTTGTATTACAGATGCCTTACCTCGAGAGGATCTTATCACATATACCTCGCATAGTGAGAGGATTGTATCATTTATACTTAGAGAGGATCGTATCACCTATACCTCGCTATGCGAGAGGATTGTATTATTTATACCTCGCTATGCGAAAAGATCGTATCACCTATACCTCGTTGTGTGAGAGGATTGTGTTATATATACCTCGCTATGCAAGATAATCGTGTCATTTGTACTTCACTATGCGAGAGGATTGGATTGTATCACTCATACCTCGCCACGCGAGATGATTATACCACACATGCCTCGATAGGAAAGAAGATTGGATTGTGCACACATGTTTGATAGTGTTGATATTATTTTTTAAGTACTTATATTATAAATTGTTGGTAAATGTGTGGATATAAAGTGGGTTGTAAGTTGTGGGTCCTATAAAATGTGTAGATAAAAAATATATTTGACCAGCTAAAATTATAATTTAAGCACCACCGAACATGTTAAATCCTATAGCAAATAGTTGTAATCTTACTCAGAAATAGCATGGTAGAAAAGCTTCGCATTCAATTAATCCCCTCTTGTTATATCTAATCCACAAAGGGTCATGCTATCTAGAGATCGAACCCAATAAAAAATAAATTAAAGAACAGAATATAATATCTACCAAAAAGAAGATGGTGTAAAACATATATAACCGTTTAGCTATCTTTCTCTCATAAAAAACTGATGAGGAAGGAAAATCGTCTTGAAATGATAATAGTAAATGGATATATATTGAATACAACCCCTTATGGCCCCTAAAAACCTCTCCCGAAGAGGTGCCAATGGCAGTGGCCACTTAGTCAACAACATCAATGCAATATTTGGAATCCTCTTAAGTATATATTTATTCACTTTGAGCACAAAAGATGCCCTTTACAACAACTCCCCCCTCACTCATTGAATGCATCAAATCAACCAGAGGCCCGATTCCAGCTATACAAATTTCGGATCTTCTCCAATGCATGACTGTAAACTAGGCATGAATGTAGTCATTACACTATGAATTCCAAAATGCTTAATCATATAGACACAAACTACAGAGAGTGAAACACAAAAACAAAAAAAGTACAAGGAATTGAAGCAGCCTTTGAGGGAAAAACCCTATGCTATCTTGTCCAACTGCTAATCACAATAGGCTCTTTGCCTTCCTCCATCTATCTAACACTTCAAAAGTGTCCACAAGTAGCCATAATTTCCTGAATCACAGCCAATTCATAAATAACATCAAGAATTCTCAAACGCATACTCTATTTTTCGTTGTATGAATCTAACAGAACACTTAAACAAATTTCAAAGGGAAATTGGTGCAAATAGTCTCGAACATATGATATTAGTGCGCAAATGATCCATAACTTTTTATTTTTAGCAGAATGGTCCCTAACTTATCCATTTAAGTGCCCAATTGGTCCTTTTTTACGAATTCCGTTAAATTCCTGTTAAAAACTTATCATTTAGGTGCGCAAATGGTCCATCTCATTTTTTGTCTTTATTAGTGGGGGTAAAATTGTCAAGCTATATTTTTTTTACTTTCTTTCAATTGGCGCAAATAGTCCATAACCTTAATTTTAATTAAAGAAATTTGTAATTGGATTCCTAACATT
This sequence comes from Forsythia suspensa, assembly GCA_023638005.1. Taxonomy (NCBI): domain Eukaryota; kingdom Viridiplantae; phylum Streptophyta; class Magnoliopsida; order Lamiales; family Oleaceae; genus Forsythia; species Forsythia suspensa. The sequence goes on along the minus strand of CM042674.1, from coordinate 25,784,833 downwards.
TGTAAAAAGTGAAAATAGGTCTGATACTTTAATTTTTTTTATTAAAAATTATAAGAAACTAACAAATTGATAATATATTAAAATTTTGTATATTTTATGAACTATTATAAAATAACTAAAATTTAAACTCATAATTATTAACAAATGTGCTAATTAAAATTATTTTATTATTATTAAGTAATCATATTATTTAAAATTCAAACTTTAATTCTATTATTACAACATAAAAAGAAAAATAAATTTGTCACAAATAAAATTTTTAATTATGCTCAACCCAGCCTAATTTTATACGGTCTTATATTTACTGGGCAACCCAACCCGCTTTTGAGCCACAGAGCTACTGGGCTAGCCTAATTTTAAATTTAAATTTATTTTTAATTTTAAAAAAAAAAGAAAAAGAAAAAGCAAACGTCTTCACCATCTTCAACCCTACGCCACCCCCACCACTGCACCCCACTGCCACTGTAAGTTAACCAGATCAGGGGGGATTTCTACTCCCCGGTCGTCGGGGTCGGCCTAGCAATTGTGGGAGAGAAATCCCTCCTTGATCTGGTCGAAGCCAGGGAGAAGAATCGAGCTCTGGTTTCGCTCGTAGAAACAAGGTGGTGTCAGAAACAATGAGGGAATTTCTCCCTTGTTTCCGGCAGTGGATGTGGGTGTGGGTGTGGGTGTGGGTGTGGTGTGGGGTGGGGTGGGGTGGGGTGGGGTGGGGTGGGTCCAAAAAATATTTACCGATCCAAAAAAATTTTAGTTTCTTTTAACTTTAAAAAGAAATTAAAGTATCAGACTCATTTTCACTTTTTGCAAATGTTAGGAATCTAATTGTAAATTTTTTTAATTAAAACTAAGGTTAGGGATTATTTGCGCCAACTGAAAGAAAGAAAGAAAAATATAACTTGACAATTTTATCCCCACTAATAAAGACAAAAAAAAATAAGAAGGACGATTTGCGCACCTAAATGATAAGCTTTTGATGGAATCCGTCAAAAAAGACCAATTGCACACCTCAATGAATAAGTTAGGGACCATTTGCCCACTAATGTCATACATTAGGACTATTTGCGCCAATTTCCCAATTTCAAAGTAAGAAAACTTCTCTCTCAATTTTTTTTTTAATTACATTATTATTTTCAAAGTAAGAAAACTTCCCTAGTTTGTTTGTATATGTATATTACATATGAAAAACAGAATTACATTACGTTCAGCGCCACTGATCTCCTGCTTTGATGATAAAAATTGTTTTATCATCAACTTTTCAATCGGCTTGACACCTCAAGACGCTGTGACGACTTTATCCTACTCCTGCGAGGCGGAGATCGACCTTGTTACATTCAGTACCACATATACATAAACATACCTGTAGAGTGTAGACAGAAAAAGAAAGAATCGTAGAGATGGAAAAATCCTGCAGTTGAGCTGATGAGAAGAAGCGGATCCGCCTAATGAATATGGAGTTTCATCTGGGCCTTCTCTTTTGAGTTTTAAATAGGGTAAATTCAAAGCCGGTCACTGTTTTGTCACTTATGGACTTTAAAGTTATATGCTCAAAACTTAATTCAATTAAAGTCACATTTTAGAGCTAAAAGACTAACATACCCTTAATTGTAAAAAATGCTAATTGTGATACTGTTTTATCGTGATACTGTTTTGTCTTTGATATTGATTTATTATGATAATGTTTTAACCTATGATTAAACACCCTATATATTTATACTTATCTATCCAATGAGAATCTATGTCCTAATTGAATCTCAAACATGTTCATACCTTATATATTTTTTAGGTATATTTGGTTAGTTTTTAATATTTTTTTTTTCTTGTTTTTTTTTTTTTTGCTTATTTAAAAGAAAAGACAATTTTATCATAAAGGACCTATTATGCCAAGTTTTTCAAACGTTTGGGATGTCTGGTGCTATTTTTTTTTTTTTTTAGGTTATGGGCATATTTCCAACGAATTTAAAAGATTGGGGACATTTCATGCAATTATCCCTAATTTTAATAATAGTGTAAGAAACCTAAATTTATACTTTTTTGTCGTTGATTTTTAGACAATTATTGAATCGGTAGGTGGTGTCAATTTGTATCCAAACGTGACTGGACAAAATTTAAAAGCAATCAGTTAAAGAGGATGTAGACATATGGAACAAGTCCAAGATGTGACAACAAGAGTGAGGAGAGGTTTGGAATTCTATTACTGTAGTTGCACCTCACTCATTGGAGTTTGTCGTTCTTCTAGAACTCATCTTCATTCTTATAAAAATTTAAATGAATTTTAGGTTTAACAAAATTTACGTGTTATTGACTTGTTTTACGTTGAAGAAATCTTAACACAAGATAAAAAGTATGAAATGAACTTGTTGCTAACGTGACGAGATTCGTATCCAAGTAAGGTTCGATTAAAATGAGAGAAATTTATGTTTTTGTCATATTGAGATATAACTTTTACATTTGAAGTAATTAATAGATAACCTAACTATATATTTCAATTATTTATAATCTATTTAGCAATTTCCCATTATGTACAATGTCAAATCTAAATAAATAAATTTTAATTTAGTATAAATTACTTTTCCATTACACGTTACTCGACATATTACATTTTGCACATATGACCTTCTAAATAAACACACTCATACATATTTATTACACAATTTGAATTTCAACACGTGTATCACATTATACATGATTACGCTAGTTTTTAATACAAAACAATAAAAATTTAATCTATCAACTATGGAGATTGACAAGTTCGGTTTTAATCTAATATACTCCATGGGCGTTGTTATAATCGCACCCCCAACAAAACAAGTGTCGTACGACTCATTGAATGAACGTAAAGGAAGCGAAAGATCTTTCGTTGGTTGAGTGTAAAAAGCCCAATTTAAACATTAGATCAAAGTCTTTGATAAGTTACAATGAAATTCAATTTAAAAGTGATCATGAAGCCAAGTCATCCCATAATTTTTTGGTCCGACCAACCATTAATCTAAATTTTATAACAATGTGAAAAAAAAAAAAAAAAAAAAGAGAGATCACGTCACAAATGGAGACCACAAAACTTAAAATAGGGCTATAAGTTATACATGTCTTTATAACTTCAATTATACTTCCATTTGTTTAGTGGATGAGAGATACTAAAAGATTCCATTTCACTCCTTAATCACGACGATAATAACATATTTGTCCCTACTAAATATTCAATTTTGGAGCTAGTGAATAGATAATTTAATAATATAGCTTTAATCAACCTTGTAGGCGCCCTTGTTGACAAAACATCAAATTTCACTTATTTCTGTCTTTTTAAATTCCGACTCTAGAGTTTAGTAGACTACGTGTTTACATAAATTGTCGTTAATTTTACTTTTTTAAGACGAAATATATCATTATATTATATGTTCATCTAAATAATAAAAAACAAGAAAGCACGATAGTGAAATGGTGATGTTTTCATTTAGAAACAACAACACGTTCTTCATTTTAAATTAATGTTGTAAAAAGCATAAAGCGTGGATGTCAAATTTCATATTTTTTGGACCTACGCGAGGCTTTAGGCGAGTGTGAGACGTGAGCGAGGCGTGAAAAAATATTTTCTTATTTTTAATATTAAAAATAAAAGATAAAAAAATAGTTTTAACTAAAAAGCGCGCGCCTATGAGTAACTTGCGTGCTTTTTAGTTAAAAATATAGTTGACCAAAAAAGCGTGTACTTTAAACCTAAGCAATGCGTGGAGTTCACAGTTCGCGCCTACGCGGCGCTAAGCATGCTTTTTAAAACACTGCTTTTTAAGTCAAAGTTTTTTTATATATTGATATTTTTTAAAATTCTTCGCTCCTCATAAAAACATATAATTAGTACTTCTCAAATAATTCAATAGCTATAGTAATAATATAAAAAATTACAAATAAACATATATATTATGATTAATCGAGCTAAATTGAATAAAAATAAATTTAGTGAAATAAAATTTTATCATCTGCAAGTAAATTAATACAACTTTAAATCGAATCGAGTTTAATTTTGATAAATTGGCCAACCTTTGAATTTGGTGCTACTAGGAAACCAATCATCGCCGTTCACTCCCCTGGTCAGGCAGTCACTACGCACCCAGGAAGATGGGCCCACGTAGAAAGAGTCCAACACCAGTATCCATTCTCTACCGTCCACGTCACATCACAAAAAATTCCAAATCGAAGTCATATCCACGAGCTCTGATCGTGTACCAGCAATTCATGTGTACGACCTACATAAAATTTGTACTTAAGGCTCTCAAAGTCGTACTATAGAGTAATTAAGAAAATGAAAAACTGTACACAATAAAATTATAATTATAATAGGGGTAAGCTTTTTTGAGTGGTGTTCAGGATGTAATCACCCACATGCTGACGTATCAGCAGGTGGACTGTCTATTTTGAGACAATTAATTTTCATCAATTTTTTGGACAAATACGTGTCTTGACACATCAACATGTGAGTGTTTACATCCTGTCCCCAAGGGGCAAGAGAACACCACTTAAGCTTTTTTTATTTAGATTTTTTTTAGTTAAAATTTAGCTGATTCCGGTTCTAACAATTGATAATCAAATGGTTCTAGTTAAATTTTTAGTTAAAATTTAATTGATTCCGGTTAAAATTATAATAGGGGTAAGCTTTTTTTATTCATAATTTTTTTTAGTTAAAATTTAACTGATTCCCGTTCTCACAATCGATAACCAAACGGTTCTAGTTCAATTTTTAGTCATAGTTACATAACCAAAATTTAATTCGTTTTTAAAATTATTTTTGGTATAGCATTTCAATTACATCAAACATTAATTAAATTATATGACTTTAAATAAATGGCATCTATTCAAAAAAATCGATACTTCCATCATTACTTGAAATATAAAGTGTGAAAATCAAACAAGGGAAATTAAACAATTTTTTAAGGATTAAAAGAATTGGACCGAATTGACTTGTTCAATTCAATTCATTTATAAAATTTCTATCGATACTCGTTTCGATTTAGACTAAAATAGATCATAAAATTATACTAAACTAGACTGTATAAAAAAAATACAGGTGTTCGTAAAACACTACACGACTATATCATTTCCAATCTTATGAAATTAAGTTTTGTCAACCAACTTGATTGGGTGTCTCAAAATTTGAAGACACGTTACCACTAGGATCAAATACTAGTTTCACAAAATTTGAACAATATATGTTATTTAAGATTAATTGTACAACTATGATGAAATATGGATGACCAAATTGTTAGAAAGACAATATGTCGGGGGACCAATCGCAAATTTTCCTTAAGAAATATACTTCAATGATTGCACATTTCCCCAACCGCAGGAGATCCCTCCCAAAACAAACCCCGGAACTTTGCATACACGTTTTGTCTATATATACACGACAAACCAACGACCTTTTCCACCAAAAATATTTATTAATAAAAATTCATCATCACCGGTGACAACATGATACGTTCCGCCGCCGGTGTAGTTTTTATCGTCGCACTCTCGATCGTGACCGTCTCCGATGGTCGGAATTTTATTAAACTGCCATCGGAAGCTCTCGAAATCTCGGGCAACGGCGGCTCCGATGAAGATTCTATAGGGACCAGATGGGCTGTCCTGCTTGCTGGGTCCACTGGCTACTGGAATTACCGGCACCAGGTGATCATTAGCCCTTCTAACAATTTATTGATTTTATTTATACGTAAGTGCGACTGTGCGTGCGTAAATTACTTTTGTTGCCAGTAATTTAAATTTTGTTTATCGTTTTTCCGTGATACTGAAGACAAGAGAAGCTTGATTTTAATCAGGGGATTCTGTTCTTAGTTCTTATTACTGGTTGAGATTTGGTTCTTGTTGAAAATTTGAATTGAGACATCAGCTGAAACATTGTAATTTAGAACTAGTTTCATGATTTGAGGTTCAAATTGAGCCAGCGAAATATCGGAATTATACTTTACATGAAAACATATTTTATATTTTTGTAACTATATATTTCTTTTGTTGTAGAAAAAAGATTTTTGTGGTGTATTTTAATTCACCGGGTAGTGTCTGAATTGATCGTGAAACAATAAAATAAAACTACTAGCTCAGCCTCTGCTTACCCAAAATATTTTCTGGTTGAGTTCGTTAATGTTCTTTAATATGTACTGATTCGAGAAAATTTTGGTGAATTTAATGCAGTCAATACTTACACAATCCTGGTACTTACCTTATAAAGAGGCGGTAACATATTAGCTTGTCTTTTTCAGTATTATATTTGCTACTTGGCCAAACTCTATTTGCAGGAAACGCATGTATTATTGTAGCCGGTTAAAGTTGAGGAAAATAAAGAAATTTTGCCAAAAGAAAAGGATAGGGATGAAAATCAACAATCAGTACTAATATACGGGCATTGTTGATGTACAAAACTAGATGGGATTACAGTTGAAAACATTTTAATTTCTTTTTATTCCTTTTGTCCATTGTTGTGGAGTTCACCTTATCATCATACATACCGTGTATTGAAAATTCAAAATATCTTATTTTTGTCAGTAATAAATGTAAGAACACATCCAACCCACAGGAGGCGAAGTTCATAATGTGTTTTGTTTTCCAGTCACAGCCATGTGATTTGCTTGGCATGGTGTTATGTTTACATCTTATGGGAGCTGTTCTCTTTAAAGATTTTTCACTTGCTCTGATTTCACTTGTTTTGTTTAATGTGGAGGAGGACCACTTTGATGTTAACACTATCATGTGCACAGAACATCAAGAAAATAAAAAGAAAACAAGAAAACAAGAAAACAAGAAAACAAGAAAACAAGAAAACAAAACAAACTGAAAATAGATATGGATGAGCACAATTCACCATATTGCTGTAATCTATATTTGTTCCAAGACATTAAGCAAGTATTTCTGGCTGCTGTCTCCTAATACTTGAAAAAAGAAACATTCTTGTACTGGGGCCCCAATTTAATGAGAATAAGACCTTTTCTTTTAATTTTTTTTTGGTGGAACTGCAAATACTTGTAACGCGACTTGTTCACTTGAAAGCCTCCCCTCAATCAGAAAATCCCACACTACAAACAGAAAGGATTCAATATGAAAATCGCATAGAATTAAATATTATTATTGCTGTTTTCCTTTTAACATAAGGATGTACATTTTTGTTAGGCTGATGTATGCCATGCATATCAACTCCTCAAAAAAGGTGGTCTCAAAGATGAAAATATTGTTGTCTTCATGTATGATGACATTGCTTACAATGAAGAGAACCCTAGGCCTGGAGTCATCATTAATAGCCCTCATGGCCAGGATGTTTATAGAGGAGTCCCAAAGGTTTGTGTTATTCTTGAGTATTCAAGTAAGTTGTGGAATGTTGAAACTGTATTTTCTTTTTCTCGTGTGCTGATTTTCTTGAGACAGGATTATGTTGGAGATGATGCAACTGTCAATAACTTTTTGGCCGTAATCCTCGGGAATAGAACTGCACTTACTGGAGGTAGTGGGAAGGTTGTGGATAGTGGTCCAAATGATCATATTTTCATATTCTATTCTGATCATGGTGCTCCTGGGGTACTTGGTTAGTAACTACCCTGTAACTCTTTTCTTTTTTATGTAGCCCTTTATTGACCTGTGTTTTCCACACATACTAATCTTTTTTAATGGAATGCACCTTGTGGTAAAATTTGATTTAATGAAGAAAAGCAGTGTCGTGCATTTTGTGCTTGAACTTGACATGAAACACTGTTGACAGTGATATTTCTTCTATCTATGATATATTTTGGCTTGATGTAGCACTGATTGGTTTAATGTAGCCAACTCCAAGTATGTTGAAAATATGGCGTAGCTTGTTGCTGTATAGTGCTTGAGTACCCATAGATTCACACTCGTTATTATTGTTTGTCTCGAATTTTCATATGGGACAAATTCAAGATTATTCATTGTCGCAAACTCTCTATTTTCATTTTGCATCTCAAGTCAACTTAACTACACTTTGTTATTTGTCTGGGGCTGGCTAACTGTATCATTATCTTTCATTCTGCTGTATACAAAACCTTTGCTTATTTCTTGAGGCATGTGGAGGTAGGTCTACATCTCATAAAATTTATTATCAACGGCCCGAAAAATACGAAACACATTTCATTGGGCGGATACGATAGTGTATCCACATGGAGTTCGATGATCACTGCAAAAAAGGAAACGAGAGAAGTTTTAAGTTGCTCTATCACACTACTGAATGAAACAGTTGGCCTATGTTGTAATATAAAAACATAAAGCACGACGTGCACCGAGCTTCACATTTTCGTTTGTAAGAACATAAAAAGTTGTTTTTACAAATATTATCACAAACTTTTCAATCTACCAGACCATATTTTATCTTTCTAAGTTCAGAAGTTTACTTCTTTTTGTCTGGTTGGCATTTGTGTATTTGATTTGTGAAAATGCATGTAATACAGAGCACTAAAAATTTCATTTTCCATTTTAATGATGTGTGGTTAAAAGAAGTGTCTTTGTTTTTTTCCGTGTCAGCATGAGAACTTACTTTGTTTTTGCTTTCAGGTTACTATGTTATATATCTCAAAACTACCTAATATCTTTTGTTATTCCCATTCTTGTTTGAGGGGTGGAGGATAATCAGGATTTGCAAGAATTGGCCTTCTTTTAGAAGTTGCCATTCCTACTTTGTCATTTCATTTGGATACGAAAGCTTGAGTTTACTTTTCATTTTCTAACAGAGACTATACAAGTTGCTTATTTGTTTTATTCTCATATGTTCTCAGGGATGCCCACCAGTCCTTACCTCTATGCAGATGACGTGGTAGATACTTTGAAAAGGAAGCACGCATCTGGGACATATAAACACATGGTAAATTATTTTATAGATTGCATTGGACACGTAAACATTTTTCAGTCAGGCAAGAACTAATTTTGCAGGTTTTTTCCCCCTTAAATAGGTAGTTTACCTTGAAGCTTGTGAAGCTGGAAGTATCTTTGAGGGTCTTCTTCCTGAAGGCATGAATATATATGTAACCACTGCATCCAATGCAGAAGAGAGCAGTTGGGCAACCTATTGCCCAGGAGACTATCCTAGTCCTCCGCCCGAATATGAAACCTGCTTGGGTGACTTGTATAGTGTTGCCTGGATGGAGGACAGGTACGCATAAAGTGTCGGGGAAATTTTATTTGCATCGCTAGTTGTGCTTTAGTTTACTTATTCAAAATTTATCTGCTGGTCACAGAAATATTAGTTGGCCAAGCAGAGTCATTCGCACTATATTGTTGATAAATTAAAGGAAAAGAATAAGGTTATCTTGCTCCGATAACTGATAATATAATGTTGAGGGGTTATGAATCTAGTATTTATGGACCTTATTTGGTTTTGTGTTCATTAATTGACATTCAAATCCATGTCCTCGTGAACAGTGATATACACAATCTGCGGACTGAAACTTTGAAGCAACAATACCAACTGGTAAGATCTTGTGGCTGACTATGTGTTTAAATTGAGCAGTTTGTTTAAACCAGTTTCACTTAGGTTGTAGTGAGAAAGTTGAAATTCCAGTCTGTATTCTAACTATAGAAACGAACACTTGACATGCATCATTTGACATTTTCATTTTGCTTGTTTCTATCTTATGGATTTATTATGTTGGCATTTTTAGGTTAAAAGGAGAACTTCAAATGATAATGCTTATGACGGGTCCCATGTCATGCAATATGGTGATCTAAAGCTAAGTGTGGAGGAACTTTTCCTGTATATGGGTTCAAATCCTGCAAACGATAATTTCACCTTTGTGGATGACAATTCCTTGGGGCCATCTTCAAAAGCCGTTAACCAGAGAGATGCTGATCTTTTGCATTTCTGGGATAAGGTATGCACAGCTTTTGTTTCTACAATATTGAATCCTCTTTTATGCTTCAATATTTGTTTCTAGATGGTAGCATTTGGGGGTTAATGTGCAGAAATTGTGTAGAAGCTCCTAGAATTCCTAAAACAATGTAAAGTCCAACATAGTTTGCTTAAAGAATCAGAAACATATACGAGTCAAATTTTACATTCCTTTGCCATAATATGTCCTTCAATTTGATGCATATGTATACTTGACTGTGCTGGATAAATTCATCCGATGACAATGTTGAATCGAGAGTGAGTTTCGAGTTTTGATATATCATAACCCTTAGTGTGGACAAATCTTATTTTACTGACTTTTATCTGACCTGTGACAGTTCCGCAAGGCTCCTGAAGGCTCTGCTAGGAAATTTGAAGCTCAAAAGCAGCTTGCCGAAGCTATGGCACACAGAACACACGTCGACAGCAGTATAAAACTTATTGGAAAACTTCTGTTTGGAATTGAGAAAGGTCCTGAAGTATTGAAGACCGCTCGGCCTGCTGGAAAGCCTCTTGTTGATGACTGGAGCTGCCTTAAATCCCTGGTAATGTTCATAGCTCCTTCACGACATTACTACCATATGTATCCAATCTCCTTGGTCTTAAATATACTCGGTTGTTAAATAAGATGAAATAGTTTGACATGGTATCGGAGCATATAGAAGTCCTAGAATCAAGCATCGCAGCCTCCCGTTCAAGATCTTTAGAACAAACGAGTCCCCTCTCTAATAGTTTACGAGGCGGTTCAACATAAAACTTTCCAATACTTCACTTTGTACACGAGTTCTAGACACAAGTTCTTTTAGACAAGGTCGAGGATGGAAATAAATATTTCTTTCCTAAAACGTATTTGATTCAACCCCACGAACAGGACAAAGCATGTTACCGCCACAAGAAGTTTTATCAAGCATTGTTTCCCATGCAGGTCAGAACATTTGAGACGCATTGTGGAGCGCTATCCCAGTACGGAATGAAACATATGCGTGCCATTGCTAACATCTGCAATGCCGGCATTGGGAGGGACCAGATGGCGGAGGCAGCGGCACAAGCCTGTGTCAGCTTCCCTTCTAATTCTTGGAGCTCTCTCCACAGGGGGTTCAGTGCATAATTTGCTACACAGTCTTCTATAAAAGAAACTCAGGTTCTCTCTCTTATATGTAATGGTTTGTTTATAGTCTTCTATAAAAGAAACTCAGGTTCTCTCTCTTATATGTAATGGTTTGTTTCTTATATGTACGTAGATAGATTACTACTATGAAGTGAACTTCTTGATAAATGATGGCTTCAATGTAAATGAAACTTAGAAGCACACCTATCGGCTTGGTTTATGATTTATGTAAATAATGTTACAGATATTATATATATATTAAGTTGTTACTAAATCTGTTTTCAAGTAAACAAGATTTATAGTCTCGTTAGTCATTACTAATTAGTTTAGATGACATTTCTGAAAGACGTTATTGTTAATCAACTAAGATACAGTGTCCATTTATGATCTAGGGCAGTGTTGGAAAATATGAACGTACAAAACTTAAGAATGATTGAATGTCAATAAACATGTTAAAAAACTTGATTAGTATTGAGAACTTGGACATAGTTGATAAAACTCGAAATTTTATTCAATTTTTTGTCAACTCGGTCGGGTATTGTTCAAACATTTTGTAATGCAGTCTTACTCAGTTTAAGTAAGGAAGCAAAATTTGGATATTACCTCTTCATCTAGGATAGATAGCACATTCGTGCGGGCTAAGGTCAAATCGTGTAGCATAGAGGTACAAGTTGAAAAGGCATTCTCGAATTTGTAAATTCGATATTGTCTCAAATTTTTTTTTTTTTTTTTTTTGAGTAGCAATTTTAACTCCAAAAATTCCCGAATCCGCACTTGAATATTATAGACTCGAAATAATCAAACAAATTACTTTTTAAGAGAGAAATTAAGAATCATTTTTTTTTTATAATTATGTTATGTTTAGTAAAAGAAGTAGTTTTAAAATTATTATTTAACAAAATATATAATTGTTTTCCAGGAAAAAAAAAAACTTTATAGTTATACAATTTTGAGCCACATTACTCATGAAAACTTTAGATCGTAGAAGGCAAATATCAGCAAAAAAGGTTTTTTTTCTTGTTCATCCTGATTGATGTCCATCAAACAAAATAAACTATTTTTATTTTAGCTTACACCAAAGAAAAAAAAAGAAAAAAAAGATCACAAATCATACTTAAAATATAAAATATACAACTCGAAAAATCACCATTCAAATATTTTCGTTACAACACCAACTTAAAACCCTAAAATCACACTCCATTAGAACCAAATACTAAATTACTAACCATAACTGCACAAACAAACAAATTACCTAAAATAAGTCAAGCCCATTGATACAAATAATCACATAAATAAAATATATAGACGATCAATGAGATTCACATCCTGAGTGCAGATCCAAATAGGAAAGAAGCAACAGCGATTGCACATCCGGCAGCGAACGATGGCGAGGCTACACTGGCGGAGGAAGCAGGTGCCGGCGCTGGCGCATCGGCTGCGACTGCGCTTCCGACGAGAACAGAAATTGTCACGGCCGCCGATAACAATGCGACAAGTGATGACCTGGAGTATGACACCGCCATTATGTATGTAAGTGTCTTTCTCTCTCTCTCTGACTCTGTGTATGAGAGAGACAGTCAGCGAGAGGAATGGGAAGAAAATAGTGAGAGAAGAGTGAGATTGAGGGGTGATATATAGGGGCATGTCTAGGTTAGGACAGAGTGGGGCAGCTGCAAGAGAGTACAGGCTGGTGATTGGTAAGGAGACAGCTGGTCACTTTTAGATACCAATGGTTTTACATACGCGCGGTTGCATAGACGATGTTTGGCTAACCCAAAAAGGAAGTGTTACTTTAAGTCACTTTTTTTTACCGAGGAGTTTTTGGGAAGAAAGTAAATTTTTAAAGTTAATATTTTTACTTATTTTAAGCTTTAGCCAAACATGACTGATTTGATTGAATTATCCAACTCGACTCCTTAAGAAAGTAGGCATTGGGTTTCACGTCAAATGGAATATTTCTTTTTCTTTTTCTTTTTCTACTCATGGAAAGAATGGTAAATAGATGAATGATTTATTTAGATATAAAAGTTACCGGACACGTGTTCAGTGGTCATTAGATAATGAAAAAGTGTTTGACATAAAAGTCAAGCACTCATCTCATAGCTATCGAACACGTGTCCGGTGGTTTATATCTACTTTTATTATAGTGAGTAGATCATTCCTCATGGTGAATAATGTATTTTTATTTTTCCTTTTTCACTATTTGTTTTAGTGGTTGTGAGCGAGTGGAGTGCAAACGAGATGGAGGGAAGTGAGGGAATATCTGAGAAAAAAAGAATGATTACCAAACGCATTATCATGATACCATGTGACTATCAATAATGTGGTATCAGAACTGTGCGGTTTAGTTGGGTCCACGTTACTGCAGTTGACAAATCATCACCATACACCTAAACTTGTGTGGCAGGAAAAAAACAGGAGTCAATTTGTGATGGTAAATTTGAGTTTCGAGAAGCTTCCATCGCGTAATAATAAACGCGTGTCCCAATATGTTACTTTTTCTTTTTAAAAAGAGATAATTGCATGAAATGTTCCCAACTTTTCAAAATCATTAGAGATATGTCTCTAATCTAAAAAAAATAGCACTAGACATCTCTAATATTTAAAAAATTTGGTATGATATATCCTTTATAACGAAATTGCCCTTCTCTTTAAATAAACAAAAAAATAAGAAAAAAAATGATTGAAAACTAACTAAATGTACCAAAAAATATAAAAAGTAAACAATCTAACCCAAAAATCATCTTTCCAACGATCCAAAATCCAAAATCCACCCAAAAAAAAAAAAAAATCCCTACCAAAACATCAATACACACATATTACATTAATGGCCATTTCCCTTTCTTCATCTTCCTTTAATTTGTCAAGGTACAAACATCAAATACAATGGAGCAAAACCAATAAATGACAAATTTAATTCAAAGACCAAACAAAACACTCATTTTTATGGACAAATTAATTTAATAATAACCCTTAAACTCACAAAAAATAATTATCGGATACGGAAGGCTCAAATCAAACTTGAAGTTCGTGGCCATCGACTCGACGGTATTATGCTCGAGTTTGAAAAAGCTCCACCACCATGTATTCCAGCACTGAATGAAGAGGGAAAACTTGAAGGAGTCGACACCCAACCAAACCAAGCATATTTGGAATGGATTTAGCTAAAACAATTGCTCCTCTCGTGATTAATGTCATCAATATTAGACGACATCCTAAACACTCTCACAAATTCGATTCGGCGTGTGATTTATGGAATGAAGTAGAGAAAATATTTGGTGCCCAAAGCAAGGCGAAATTATACCAACTCTGAGGTGCTTTGTACTCGAATCCGTAAAGAACGTGGAATTTTACAACAAACTCAAAGGTACTATGGATGAACTAGCAACGGAAGATCATCAGGTAACTAAAATTGAATTTTTATCCTACCTATTGAATAATGTTGGCTGTGATTTTGAATCTTCTGTTGTTGGAATACATACTCGAACCCACGACACTATGGTAGAAGAACCTCTATCTTTTCTTCTTAATCACAAACGAAAACTTAGAAAAATATAATAGTGAATTTTTTTTTGTTGGATTTTGGATTTTGGATTTTTGGAGAATATTACCTTTTTGTTTTTTTGGTACATTTCTTACTTTTTATTTTTTGGGGTACATTTGGTTAGTTTTCAATCATGTTTTTCTTTTTTCTTATATATATATATTTTTTTTGTTTATTTAAAGGGAATGATAATTTCGTTATAAAGGATCAACCACGCCAAGTTTTTCAAACGTTGGAAATGTTTAGTCTTAATTTTTTTCAGACTAAAGCATATTTCCAATGATTTTGAATTGTTGGAGACTTTTCATGCAATTATCTCTTTTAAAAATTATTTGTACAACTTAAGACTGTGCAACTTTTGATAAACAAATACTATATATATATTTGTGATATAAAGACTCATGACATGCCAACACTAATTATAAATCTTCTTTATCGCCTCTGTGTGACATCACTATGTTGATTATTTTTTTAAAAATATTGACAACTTTTTTAAACTTTTTAAAAAATGATTAATGTGGTATGCCACATGGATAGTGGACACTATGGGTGCTATATCAACATTCTACATATATAATAAGAATATAAATATAGAGTAGTGATTTATCATTTACAGTGGGCACTAATTATAGTGTTCACATCGTCCACATAGCATCACTATATATCACTTTTTAAAAAATTTTAAAAAATTATCATTAAATTTTTAAAAAATGATAAATATAGCTATGTCATGTGAACAATAGACACTATAATTAATATAAATATATAGTGATTTATCATTTACAATGATTATATCATGCACTTCATTAAATTTTAAAAATGATAAATATAGCTATGTCGTAAATGTACAAAAAAAAAATCGCTGTATTATAATATTTTAAACGAATTTATAAATTTTAATTTTACCAATTATATATACCAAAATTATTTGAGGCAGCATGATTTAGTTGACTGATAAGTCATAAATCAACATGTCACGAGCCATGTCGTGCTTGGCTGGCATTCCATAACATAGGCAGCAGCCGGAAATGTATCAAATCGGTTCGATCTCATCAAAAATCACTATTTTAAAAAGTTTGTTTAAGTTTCGTGTACGAGTGAAGTTTGAGCTCCACATTTAATCACGTCTCACACCTCACCTTCGCATTGACTTTGTCTTGTTCTCGCCTAGACTCGAAAAATTTGAAACTCTATCTCTACAGATAACAACGCTTTACATTTTTAAACATTATCAAGAATTAACTAATTTCAATTATTTAGATATTGAAGTTGATTCAAATTCAATATATTAGTAACAATTTTGAGTTAAATGTCACTCGAATTCAAAACTAATTGTCTTGATTTGGAAAGTAGGTGTGAGTGTGGTTCGACTTGGTTCAATTTCAAAGAAAAATCAATCGAAAACCACTGAATATCTTATAAATAGAACAATTAGTTAATTAAAATTTTCAAAGTTGTCATATTCCTAACAAATGTATTTATTATTCTTGTTTGAAACATCACAATAATTTTAAAAAATCATAAACCTTAATCTATTAATATAACAACAATATATTAAATTTTGAACACGAATTCTATCTCAATATAAAATAACAAATGTAAAATTAAAATACTTCATTTTTACGGGCTTAATTTTCAAAAAATAAAAATAAAAAACAATAAAATCAGTTTAGACCTTCGATTTCGAGTCTACAACCAATACATGAACTATAAACAGTTGTTTTGAATTGTAATATCCACTACCGAATTTGGTTTGGTCCGGTCGGTTCGAGCGACTACTTTTGTCCACCACCATTGGAAAGAATAAATCAAGCCAAGTCTGACATGTGAAAGAATAAATCAACAAAACTGATTTAATGCATCTGTAAGCGCCAACGCTTCACTATTTTCCTATGTTCCAATCATTCTGTACTGGAGCCCCATTTTCTGTACTACAAATAAAACCGAGAATGTAAACAATAAAATGTTCTTAAATTTAAGTTAAATCTATCATTTTATCTTTTAGTTCGTTTCAAGAAATCTATCCCAATGATTCTATTCAAAAACGAGTGTGTTCCTCTTGTTTAAAATCCCAAATACTTTGGTGCTAAAAAGAACAACCGTTCCAAGGCACTCGGAGCAAATTTTCTCGCAAAAAGATAACATATAGAAGAAGACTTGTCATTATACACACAACTTTGGCCTTCAAAAAGTCTCTTCATGAATTCCTCAGTTATATCTGATTGTCCAAAAGTAGCAGGGTGAGCCCCTCCCCTCGACCAGTCAGCCCATGTTATGCTTCTATTTGCCAACATATTTGCAGCCCGAATAGTCAACAGAGTGGGAAAATAGTGTTCGTCCACATAACATGCTGGTTTGCAGAACTCTGCAAATTTTGGGTAGAACTTAGCATCTTCAACAATGTAGAGAGCGAGTTTTCTGTTGATTTCAAACCATTGAGACCCTTTACGCCATTGGGTGATGTTAACCTCAGGCAACATTTTGTCACTATAGCGCCCTCTCCCATATGGCCCCGGATCATCAAATGCACCAATGAAGCTATATTTGGATTGCGATATATGGTTGTATATGGTAGTGAAATTGAAGAGGGGAATGCATGACTCCGACAGTAAAACAAACCACTCATTGTAGATATCGAGCAAGGCATTAGAAAGAAGTCTTCTCTCTGCGTCACACATGTTCATCTTTCCCCATTCTGATACCTGATAACAAAAGCATCAGCTGATGTATGAGATGCAGGACTAGTTGTGTTTCCAGATATCAAGAAAACTAAAATAAATACCGAAGAAAGTGTAGTATTTATCCTTCAAGATTTGAACCCTGAATCCATCAAATGCTTGTTAATTTACTTGAGGGGAGCCAAGTACAAAGCAAAATAATCAAGGAAAGACTGCAGAAATTCAGCTAACCATGAGTTAGAGATTGCTTTTTCATGTTGTATTCAGCTGTATTCCCCCAACCCCCTTGGGGGACAAAGGATTGGCAATTAGTTAAGGTATGTCCTTTACTCTACTTCCTTAGCCGAAATAGCGGGGCAGGAATACACCGCTTCCAACTAATCCAATATTGTTCACTAAAAGCATACGTCCATTATTCCTTTAGTCGAAATAAAGGGGTGGGCAAGAATTGCTTTCTACTAATCCACTCTCTCTCTAAAAGCAACTCCAACAGCAGCTCTTAAAGAGTCTAATTCAACAAACATTAATGAACCATCATTTGTGGACATGGCATATTACATAATTCAACTCTCGTCATTAATATGTTGAACTCTAAGGAGAATCGATGAGAGTGCGACTCCTCATTATTCAAATGAATACTCTCTATACTGATCCTTAAAAACACAATGAACCAATATCCAACCTCCTTTTGTACATCATAATGTTATGCTGTAAGCTTCCTGACGATTGCATGCACAAGCTTTCCTATACATCATTGTCAAAGTAGATTCAAATAAAGGATGAGATCCAATTCAACAGCCAATGCAGTGGCACCCTTGGCAAGAAAACACAATGCAGCCATTTTCAACAAAGTCTGCCCAACTTTTGTTCTACTCATCACTCTGTGCTTGATATAGTAAACAAACAAACAATACCTCACTTTTCAAAAGCCATCTAAGGAAAATCCAAAAGTCTATGCCCTCACCAAATTGGCGTAGATTGCTCAAAAGAGGTCAAGCAATTATGAACAGAGATTTGAGTCGCCAATAAGGCACTGACATGTTCAACTAAGTGCAAACATAAACCACAGTGACTGAGATGTTTAGTCTGAGAATTTGGAAATCCTAGGAGCACAAACTACATTGAGATTACAGGGTGAGGTGGGGTGGGGGGTTCCACTATCAATTAAGGTGCTTAATATTAGACTGACATTTAAACCAAAGCAAACTCCACACTTTCCATAGTTTGGTAGTAATGCAGTTGGAAAACATATCATATATTGATTCTTTGATGTGGGACACAAACTGCAAGGCAATCAACCTACCATTTCCTCATATTGAGTTTAATGAAGAGCATATAAAATCCTCTTTATAGTTAAAATGAATATCCTAGTTCAACCTTTATCTACCATGTGATTTTGAAGGGGAAAGGTAACAATTATACTAGAGAACAGCTCTATACGTCTGAGGCTAAACTTGTTTGAAGCTTCCTAAGAGAAAAGTACATCGTCAGTGGGAAAAAGGAAAAATTAAAAAATAAAATAAAATAAGTATGATAGCTAAAGTAAATTGGTTTAACATTAAATCCTATAGCGAATGGTTGTAATCTTACTCAAAAATAGCGGGGTGGAAAAGTTTCGCATTCAATTAAGCCCCTCTCGTTATATCTAATCCAGCACAAGGGCTCGTGCAATCTAGAGATCGAACCCAAGAAAAAAAGTTAAAGAACAAAGTATAATATCTATCAAAAAGAAGATTGTGTAAAATATATATACCTGACTTGGTATCTGTCTCTTGTAAAAAACTGATGAGGATAGAAAATCAGCCTGAAATGATGGCAGTGAATGGATATATATTGAATACAACTCCTTGTGACCCTTAAAAAACCTCTCCCAAAGAGGTGCCAATGGCAAAGGCCCCTTGGTCAAGAACATGAATGCAATCTTTGGAACCCTCTTAAATGGATACTTCTTCACTCTGGGCGCAAAAGATGCCCTCCACAACAACTCCTCCTCACTCATTGAATGCATCAAATGAGCCGGAGGCTGAATCCAACGGTCGAGATTATTCGGTGCTTCCCCAATGCAGGGCTGTAAACTAGGCCTTACTGTAGTCACTACGCTCTGAACTCCAAAATGCTTAATCGTATAGATACTAACTACAGAGAAAGTGAAACACAAAAACAGAAAAAGTGCAAGCAATTGAATCAACTTTCGGGGGAAAACCCTATACTGGCTTGTCCTGCTCATCACAATCGACTCTTTACCTTCCTCCATCAATCTAACACTTCAAAAGTATCCGAAAGTAACCCTAATTTTCTGAATCACAGCCAATTCATAAATAACATTAAGAATTCCCAAATGGTCACTCTGTTTTCGGTCGTATGAATCTAATAGAACTCTCAAAGAATTGTCATAGTAAGAAAATTTCTCTCTCAAAATAAATAAATTAGACCCCAAAAAGATAGAGAGATAACAAGGGGATTATAGCTAATCTAGCATTAAAAAAAAAAAAGATTTTGAGTGTATAACAATTGAACATATCATGATTTTGATTGGTGGAGTCTTTTTTTAGTGCGGAAATTGCGACAGAAACAGTGTTGAATTTGGAGACTGTTCTCGGAGTGTTGGTAAAAGAAAATAAAGCGAGATTAGCAAAATGTAGAAAACGAACAAATTAAAGAGGGTGAGTCGAGGAGGAATTTGGGAACACAGAGATATATATTAAGAAAAGGTTGGCAAAATCCAGGGAATGCAGAAAAGGGTTCTCCGAATCTAAAAAACTCAGAAATGTGCGTCTTGTGATGTTTCGATGAGAATGTTTTCACACATGGGACCAGATGTCTAATGTGGGTTGAATGGTTTGTGGGGTAAACTTCCCATGAATCCAACCTTTTTCAATTTCTTTTTTTCTTTTATCGCGGTGGGTCATACTGACTTCGGCAGAAAATTGTGAGACCCACGGCTGCGGTAGGCGCAGCATTTGTCCAGCAGGGCTTGTGCAAATTGCGAGTCGGACTACTCAAATTGACACGATCCTTGTTGGGTCCTTGATGATGGTCGAAGTAAAATAGGCGCTGCCTTTATCGAGTAGAGCATGTGCAAATTGCAAGTCTAACTACTCAGATCGATATGATAGGCCCTGTTGAGTTATTGACGATGGTTTGAGTAAATTAGTTGTGTTGACGGGTCAACTAACACGTTAAAATGTCGGATTGTGGTCGAACCTGGCCTCTCTGGACTTGTTAAAATATGGTAGTTGGATTTGCTTTGCCAGAGAAGTGTGTCTTTCAAGTATAAAATAAAACAGATATGCCATCCTCTTTATTGTATTGGACAATATTTGGGAAAATAATAAACTAGTATATCACCTGTGCGATGTACGACACGATGTACGACATTTAATTTTCATGATAATGAT
Source organism: Forsythia suspensa (assembly GCA_023638005.1). Lineage (NCBI taxonomy): Eukaryota > Viridiplantae > Streptophyta > Magnoliopsida > Lamiales > Oleaceae > Forsythia > Forsythia suspensa. The sequence continues at coordinate 25,764,231 of CM042674.1, read as the reverse complement.
TTTAAAATATTCTAAAAATATATTTTTTATTTATTACATTTATCATACAAATAACATTTGATTACTCATTGATATTAAAAAAAAACAATATAATTAATCCATCTTTTGAAACACTTATTCGAAAATATCGTTTGTGTTCGAACTGACACGTTCTTTAAATCGTATGAATTTAATTTTGAAATTATCATATTTAGTTTATTAATTTAATTGACTTATTATTTTTAATCAATAATCAGATCATTTGATAATATAACACAATATGTTTTCCGTGTATTGATTTTTATTTTTTTATTTTAAACCGCAATCTATTCAAACATACTATGTGAAGCATAAAATTTGAGGAAAAATAAATCAATTTTTGAAAAACTATTACATTATTGTCAATAGTTCTCGTGCATTGATGTTAATTTTTTTTAAAACATAACTTATTTAAATTCTTCAACCGGTATAAATTAAGACATTGGAACACATAACGTCATCTGTTTTGTGTTTTCAAGTGAATTTATCTTGTTATGGAAGATGTGCATTTTTTTTAAATGTTAATTCTTAATATTATTCATTTTAACTAAGTATCATACGTAATTATAACATTGGACAATTTCATCTTAATTAAATTATATTTGAATACTTTTTATTAATTACCTTTGAACAATTAATTAATTAAATTTTAATATTATAAAATATTAAAATTGTCATTTGATTTAATTATATTTTTTTGCTCACTTGTGTAAATATAAATAATAATATTATTATTATTATAAAGTATAATATAAATACTTTAATATTATGTAATATATAATATAAATAATATAATATTAAAATTATTGAGTAATTTTCTATTATAATTAGAAAAATAATTTTGGGTATGCATAGATAAGTTTTTTTTTAATAATCGACACAAATATTATTATATGGATTGATTTTTCGAGTTATAATAATGATCTAAATCTTATCATTTGTTTAAATCAAATAGATTGCTCAAAAGAGGTCAAGCAATTATGAACAGAGACTTGAGTCTCTGCACTGACATGTTCAACTAAGTGCAAACATAAACCACAGTGACTGAGATGTTTAGTCTGAGAATTTTGAAATCCTAGGAGCACAAACTAAATGAATTACAAGGTGAGGTGGGGTGGGGGTTCCACTATCAATAAGGTGCTTAATATTAGACTGACATTTGAACCGAGCAAACTCCACACTTTCCATAGTTTGGTAGTAATGCAGTTGGAAAACATGTCATATATTGATTCTTCGATGTGGGACACAAACTGCAAGGCAATCAACCTACCATTTCCTCATATTGAGTTTAATGAAGAGCATATAAAATCCTCTTTATAGTTAAAATGAATATCCTAGTTCAACCTTTATCTACCATGTGATTTTGAAGGGGAAAGGTAACAATTACACTAGAGAACAGATACGTCTGAGGCTAAACTTGTTTGAAGCTTCCTAATAGAAAAGTACATCGTTAGTGGGAAAAAGGAAAAATTAAAAAATAAAATAAAATAAGTATCATAGCTAAAGTAAATTGGTTTAACATTAAATCCTATAGCGAATGGTTGTAATCTTACTCAAAAATAGCGGGGTGGAAAAGTTTCGCATTCAATTAAGCCCCTCTCGTTATATCTAATCCAGCACAAGGGCTCGTGCAATCTAGAGATCGAACCCAAGAAAAAAGTTAAAGAACAAAGTATAATATCTATCAAAAGAAGATTGTGTAAAATATATATACCTGACTTGGTATCTGTCTCTTGTAAAAAACTGATGAGGATGGAAAATCAGCCTGAAATGATGGCAGTGAATGGATATATATTGAATACAACTCCTTGTGACCCTTACTCATTGAATGCATCAAATGAGCCGGAGGCTGGATCCAACGGTCGAGATTATTCGGTGCTTCCCCAATGCAGGGCTGTAAACTAGGCCTTACTGTAGTCACTACGCTCTGAACTCCAAAATGCTTAATCGTATAGATACTAACTACAGAGAAAGTGAAACACAAAAACAGAAAAAGTGCAAGCAATTGAATCAACCTTTGGGGAAAACCCTATACTGGCTTGTCCTGCTCATCACAATCGACTCTTTACCTTCCTCCATCAATCTAACACTTCAAAAGTATCCGAAAGTAACCCTAATTTTCTGAATCACAGCCAATTCATAAATAACATTAAGAATTCCCAAATGGTCACTCTGTTTTCGGTCGTATGAATCAAATAGAACTCTCAAAGAATTGTCATAGTAAGAAAATTTCTCTCTCAAAATAAAAAATTAGACCCCAAAAGATAGAGAGATAACAAGGGGATTATAGCTAATCTAGCATTAAAAAAAGATTTTGAGTGTATAACAATTGAACATATCATGATTTTGATTGGTGGAGTCTTTTTTTAGTGCGGAAATTACAGAAATAGTGTTGAATTTGGAGACTGTTCTCAGGTGTTGGTAAAAAAATCAAATAAAGCGAGATTAGCAAAATGTAGAAAACGAACAAATTAAAGAGGGTGAGTGGAGGAGGAATTTGGGAACACAGAGATATATATTAAGAAAAGGTTGGCAAAATCCAGGGAATGCAGAAAAAGGGTTCTCCGAATCTAAAAAAACTCAGAAATGTGCGTCTTGTGATGTTTCGATGAGAATGTTTTCACACATGGGACCAGATGTCTAATGTGGGTTGAATGGTTTGTGGGGTAAACTTCCCATGAATCCAACCTTTTTCAATGCGAGTCGGACTACTCAAATTGACACGATCCTTGTTGGGTCCTTGATGATGGTCGAAGTAAAATAGGCGCTGCCTTTATCGAGTAGAGCATGTGCAAATTGCAAGTCTAACTACTCAGATCGATATGATAGGCCTTGTTGAGTTATTGACGATGGTTTGAGTAAATTAGTTGTGTTGAAAACTAACACGTTAAATTGGTCGAACCCGGCCTCTCTGGACTTGTTAAAATATGGTAGTTGGATTTGCTTTGCCAGAGAAGTGTGTTTCAAGTATAAAATTAAACAGACATGCCATCCTCTTTATATATATAATATATATATATATATATATGGTCTAATCCAATGTATCCAATGTGTATACAGGCAGGATTGTTAATTACTTTTACTTACTAATGATATATTAAATTAAAATAATATAAATATTTTTAAGTATATTTTTTATTAATCGTATTTGAAATTGTACAATCTAATATATTAATTATTTCCATGAAAAGAGATTATGAAGGGGGTATATTACCAGATATGATTCATGCGGGAATGTGCTTTACACGTCTGTCCATGCCGTTCACTCCCCCATGCATGATGAACCCTTTTACATCAAGCGACGTTGTATACAATCTCGACCTGAGGTTTGACTTGGAAATTGTTATAATACGTGAACATCTTCCGTAATTTTCGAAATATTTCTGGAACCTCTTTAATAGTTTTGTTTTTATTTTTATTTTTTAAAGTCCATGAGAGTTTTTAGGGCTTCACACCTTAAGGAGTGAGAGTTTGACATTTTTCTCTACTTTAGTGTAATTAAAGAATTATTACAAGGAAGGTGCATGTCACCTTGCTTCGATTACTTACACACGAAGAATATGTTATTACTTCGTCTACGTGAATATCACGTGCGACCTATTTCAAACTCTCAAAAGCCACATATCACACGTGAACTACATCATCATAATAACTTTGAATTTTAGTGAGCCTCAAGTGTGCCTAGTCGAAATCACTTAGGAGAGTTCGTGTAACGTCGTCTTCACATTTTGCTTTTAATTTATTTCACAAATTGAAATATGGTTTTTCATAAAGAAAAGCCTACTAGAAAATAGTTGGTCTCGTGTTGAGAAATAATAAATAATTATAATAATAATAATAATACTATAAAAAAATTGCTATTGAATATGAAATGAGAAATACAATTTAATTGCACTTAAGATTCTCAATTTTTGTATTCATTGTAACACTTATGTTATTAATTTTTTTCGTCAAATTCTTATTTTCAAGTCCCATTAATTAGCACATCGCATCCTTAATGATAATTTCTGTCAAGATATTCTATTTGCATACTTTGAAATGAGGAAAAATTAAATTGTCGCACTTTTTTATTTTGTTGTTTTATTTTTTAAATATGATGGACAAATAAGTCATTTTAGGAGGAATTTTTAGAAGATAACCGTTATCAGACACAAGATGTGATAATTAATAAAAAGTTGAGAAAAAAATATGATAATAAAAAGTTGAGGAAATAAGGGATACATTGAGAAAATATTGAGAACATTAAGTACAATTAAAACGTGGTACAACAAATAAAAAGTATGGTGTAAATATAATTACCCATATGAAATACCATCACGAGGGACCATCACAATCTTTTACGCTTCGTTGCATGTTTTTCTATTACCATCGAATTTTGGCGAGGGCTCCATGTCAACAAAAGGGCCCCCAACAAAGGCTACCTTGGCCCTCTCTCCGATCTCATGTGTCAGTTGGAATCTCAAAGACCCCACATTCTAAGATATTGCCTAGCGAAGTCCACAAAAGGCTTCGCCATCCTAATAAACTTATATCCCTCATCAACTCCCTGTGTCCCACAAAAATCTCCCAAGCAATTTAAGGCTTGGTTTGGTATTTCTGAACTTTTAAAAAAATCAATTTTTTGATGTGTTGTGGAAAGAATCAAATAAGTTTTGTTTTTTTATAATTAATATATGTTTCAAAATCGGTATTTAAGTGTTTGATAAACAAATGTGATTTATTGTTGTGACTATATAAAATTACTAAAATAGACATTGATTATAATAATATTATTTTGTATTATTATTATCATGAATAATATTTTAAAATTATTTTTATTTCTATAGCAATATGTAATATTATCAAATATTTTTTCAAGACAATATTTTTACCATAATTATTTTAAAATAAAACTAATATACATTTATTAAATCTCAAAATTTATAAAAATAAAAAAACAAAAGCATTGTAGTATTGTACAAAAATCAATTAAAGTTGTTGCTTCTCAAAATATGCTGTCAGATAATACATATTTTTTATAATCACTTTTTAAAAATTTACCAAACGCTTAAAACAACTTCTCACTCCCAAACAACCGCTAATGTTCTAGATAAGGGATGAGATAATTTAGGAAATGATTTTTCCTCATTGAGAAGACCATACTCACAAGTAAACCCCATATCTATCTTTTTAAGATCAACAATGCAATCTATGAGAATAATAAAAATTATGACTGAAATCTAAGAAATTGTGCTAATATTGAATTATGCTGAGTTCAAATTGATTATTTCTCTAAATTAATTATAATTATTCTCCTATGAATACAAAACTCAGAGTGCACATTATCATCAACCATAAACTTTAGTCAAATTTTTGTATGTTTGTCTCTCTCACGCCCATATTTTTTCATACAATTTGATATCGGTCGTTGACTTAATCGTCGGAGTGTCATCGATTGCTGAACTTTTTTCCTCGATGAATATGGTGCCTAACAATGTCCAAGTGTGCAGGTAACATATATGCTGATAGATAATTGATTGGAGATCTATTGACACATGGATATTGTGGATTTTGAGGTCACCAATTTCTTTAACAAAGATATTTTGTAAATTAATCCAACGTTTATTTTACCTAAGTTCGTAAGAAAAGTATATGCAATGTATTATTAAACTCATCGATCATCACCGTCCAAATACACTTATATAAGAGCATCTCCAATACAACTGTAGATTGCTATATTTCTTTTGTCACATACGCAAAATAAACAATATTTAAGAAAAATATTCTCTAATGCAAGTTGTCAAGGACCATGTCAAGTTGACGTAACAGGAAAAAAAATAGATAATGTCTAAAGATCCGTCTAAATTCAGAAGCTACGTTAAACATGCTGACTCAGCAAAATTTAAATTTTCTATGTATATTTAATTTTTATATGTATATTTAAATGAAATTTTGATTTTATTTTAATAAAATAAAATACACTTAGATAGCAATTCATTTTGCATTGGAGACCAATTTGAATTTGAATATCTATTTATTAAACATTAATGATGCGTGGATAGAAAAATTTCTACCATTCGTACAACGTAAATAGCAATCCATAACATGCATTGAAAATACTCCAAGTCATCACTTCTTTTCTACACTGTTAAATTAGATAAATAATATACGTCGTAAAAAATATCAAAGAAACTTGAAAAAAACAAAAGTATATGTCTTAAGGAACTTATTGTGTTTCCAAGGCACAAACGATGGTGGTTCTATCTCCAAATCACAACCTTGTGGTTAGGGTTGGACAAAAATGGATCTAAGCTGGTTAACTCGACCTAACTTGATGATTTGGATCAATTTTAATCTTAAATTGGGTTGTGTTCGTTTTTAAAAATCTATTTTTGTGGTTGTATTAGGTTAGTTTGCAGGTTACTATATAAAAACCAATCCAATCCAACCTGACTCACTTATTAAAAAAATTAAAAATTAATTAAATCAGGTCAAACTTTAAAAAATGTCCCAACAAAATCAACAAAAAATCCCCATAGTGTATTTGGTCCCCAAACTAATTACTCAAGTGTGAATTTGGCCCCAAAAAATTTGACTCAGCATGAATTGGACCTAAGCTTAAACCGACCAATTCAACCCAACCGACCCAAGCTTGATCGATTTTGTTTGGATTGGGTTGGGTTAGATTTGGATTGGTTCGATTTAATTTTTTGTCAAATCGAACATGCTTTGGATTAGATTCAAGTTGAAGCCAAAATTGACCCCAACTCAACATAAGTCCATCCCTACTTGTGGTTTTGCCTTCAAGGCACAATCGTATGGTTTGCGCTATTAAGCACAACCATCTCCTCATTTATTAGTTTGAACTTGATTATTTTTATGCTGATTTCTTTCCATTTTGTTAATAAAGTAAGTATCAAAATTAACAACAGAAACAATCAAATGAGTAGGATTAGGATTTTCTACAATAGTAATTGGTTTAAAATTGATTTGTCTATATTTTCTATTATGTGAATGAAATTCTAATAAATTTGTCGTAGGTAGAGGTGGTAAATAGGTCGATCCGACTAGCCCTGGCTCAGATTTACACGGACTAATAATTTGTTTGACTAACCGACCAGTTTTGGACCACCGGACCAACCCACCTAAATTTTTTATTTTACTTTTATATTTTCGAAACAATAAAATAAAGAAGATCATATTATTCTCCACTCCCCCCACAATCAAACCAACTGCCGAGGAGTGTGGGGGTTATCGCTCTCCATGGGTTCCATTTCCCGATCGATTGGGGAGATTTCTCCCCCCGTGCTGGAAACTAGGGTTGATAAATCCTCCCAATTGGTCACATATTTGTTGGGTCTTTGGGCCAGTTTTTTACAGACTTTTAGAAAGGGAAAAAAAAGACTAGGCAATCATTCCAGACTAAATTGGTCTCCTTTTTTGTGCCAGATTTGTATTGAACTGAAATTTCTAGTTATCTGGACTAGTTCATCGGATTGGTCCATTTTGCAACTTCTAGTCGTGGGTAGAATCTTGGGCTTTTACATGATGGAATATATTATTTAATTTAGATCCTCAAATTTCTTTGATGTGTGATTATTGAAATCAAATTACTGTTTAAAGTTTCCAACATAAACGTTTTCAATGTCTCGTATTAATGCCTTCAATTCATGAGTAAGCTGGCTTTAAATTAACTTTTCAGTTCAATTTATCCCAAAATGATTTAATTTAATATTGATCGGGAATGGGAAATTTTCTATTCCATTTTTTAATCAATCTAGTAAATTGAACATTGTTACTAGTTAAGTTAAAAGTTAGAAGCCTCAATAATTAAACCATAAGTATTTTGCATTTTTGATAAATATTTAGAAAAAAATAATAAAAAAAATTATTTTTTCATTAAATTATTATATGAATTCCATTTTTTCTATTTTATTTTGTATACACTAATTAATTCAATTATTAACAAAAATCGTTTTAATCCTTACCATAATCAAATCAAACCCGGATTGGAATTTCTATGCAGTTTCACGAATGGAAGATTTGATGGTCCTTGCAAAAGAGAATAATATGCTTAGAAAGTATTTGCCAACAAGTTATCAATGGGATTCAAAGGTCATTTGATTTTTTATGAAGTTTAGAACATTTCCATTGCATTATATGGAGTATGGATTCTTATTTAGGTGGTATAAATTTTAGAAGAGCATTAATATATAATAAATAAATATTTAAATTCAAATTTAAATTTAATATATTATATGGATGAGTGTCGTTCTCTTGCTCCTAAGTGGGCAATATGTATTGCCCACTTCAGCACTTGTATACGCGCCAGATGAAAATCATTTGATGCCACTTGGGGGCAGGAGAATTGTTATCTAATTGTATTTTATTTTATTAAAATAAAATCAAAATTATATTTAAATATGCATATAAACTTTAAATTTACATAGAAAATCTAAATTTTGTTGAGTTGACATATTTAACGGAATTTCTGAATTTAGACAAAATTATAGATATTGTCTACATTTTCCTTTCCACGCCATCTTAGAAATGCTTGTCATTTATTAGTTACTACTTGCATTTCGATATGTGTTTCTATCTTACCCAAAAAAAAAAAAAAAAAAAAAAGATGAAAATTTTTTTGCATTAATGCGTTGTGCAGTATATTATCAATAATTTGTACAAAAAGGTCATCAATTGTAAAGAGTTTGACGTATTACACAAAATATTCTTTAGATTTTAAAGAAACTTCATCAATTTCTGACAAGTCATTCCTCGTTCACAGTCCAAACGTGTCATTCTTTAGATTGTCAATTTTTAGTCAAAATTTTGAGTTTAGAAACTTATGGTGCGATTTTTTTTATTTTACTTTTATTACTAAATCTTTTTGATCTTCTAAAATTTTTGAAATTATTTTGTCAACCTGAAACTTAATGGGTGCGATATTTTTAAAATTATTTCATGATAATTTTATTACAAGATTCAAAGGCATTGACTGTACTAAAGGCATTGACTGTTGTGAACTAGCCAGAAAAACCCGGGAGGGAACTTGGCAGTAAAAGCCCAACAAAGACGAAAAAAAAAAAAACCCAAAGATTTTTGCATCCATACTTGGGCCGTGGCCCGTGGGCCTCATAAATTTTGCCGTGCGTAGTCTCACACGTTTTCCTGACAATAATATTATACTCCTTGTGGGCTGGGCAGTATTGGGCTTGAGCAGTCCAGCCCACTCATGCACATCGCACACGGCCATCCGATTCACTATGCCATTTAAAGAGAAAAGGGAAAATAACATAAATACAGTACTTTTATCCTAAAATTGCAATTTTACTTGGCTTTCCCAACAATTAGAGATTTACTGCATTCATTGTCATTATTTACGACATTACTGGGCCGTGATAATAGCGCTTATTAACAGATTCCTAAGAGGCCCACTATTATCTCATCTTGCCAAAACAAAATATTCGCACTTAAAAACAAGATAAACGATAATAAATATGTCCATAATATAAAATATACTGTAATTTTATAATGTAATAATACGAAGAAGAAAGAACTTTAATGACCGTTTCAAAACCTAAATGTATTGACATTAAGTGGTAACAAATATAACGAAAGCATACTATAATCAACAAAAAATGGAATTTCTTAAAACAAAATAGTCATGAAGCACACAAACATGGTCTCTTATTTGAAGAATTAAGTGGTACCAAACTAGGTATCGATAATCATTTACATATGAAAATTACAAAACATGAGTAGCATATTAATTATTACTTCTAACTAAATTTAGTAACATGTAGCAGTAGCAAACATGAAAGTGTCATAATATGGTATCAAGTAATATAGTACACATAGAAAAGTAATAAGAGAATAATTTTTGTACAAGGTATCAAGACAAGCATTCGCATGAGGAACCCGAAACAAATGTAAGTATCGGTGTTCGTCAACATGTGAAGTATATTCCAAGAAATATAGTTCACAAATAATTGTAATAAGAAAATTAGTTTTAGTTGAAGGTATCAAGTAAGTCCTTTGCAATAGTAACTCAAGAAAAATGTGATTCACAGTGTTCATTAACATTATAATGTACTTGAAATATTATGGTGACTACAATGGTGTATCAATTTGTGGTATCGTTTAACAATGATCATTCACATTACATAGAGACATGCTTAGATTGTTAACTTATTTTGGTGAAGAGTGATAATCTAATTATGTAATAGAGATCATTGATTAGTAACAACCAAAATGAATTGATTGTTGTGCATACTAACACGTTGATTAAAAAAAAAAAAATTGGATTTGTTTACAACATTCGAACAAAATATGACAAAAAAAACCTTCATTCAGTTAAATACCCTTCGATGTTGACTAGGTTCATCAAAAAAACTGTATTTCTTCTGTTAACACGAAGTCTAGCAATTAAACTAAACAGAGAAGTCGTAATACTCATACAACATGCAATGAAATCTAAATTAATGTTTAGAAATTATTTAAACATCATATGCCCAAAAGCCAAAATCTGGATTTCGGTTTGCAGGAGATAAAAACACTCATATGTGTGTATCAAAAAATCCAATTCTTTATGTATTATGAACATGCAACATCATCCAAGCCACATAATAAAGTTTAATTCGAAAATTGCACAAAATAATAGTGATTTCGTCAATACCAAAATCCTAAGAATCGAAAAAACTTATTGTACGCATATAATCACACAATAGAAAATGTATAACATTTTCTCTTTGTTGAACTGGAATGTTGATCTTCTTCTTCATATTTTTGTTTTTAATTTGCCTTGAAGATCTTTTTTTCTTCATCGTTGAATTACTTCTTCTGTTCTTGTTTTTGCACCTCGATTTGCTCATGCTTCGATCCGTGACATAATCAATTAAATTGTTTGGATATTTTGGATCATGGACGTAGGGTAAATGAAATGAAAGCTGTGTGCCATCTTCACGATTTGGGGACGAAATCTTGTAGATGAAGATAATGAGCAGATTTTTAGGAAAGATAGATAAGAATAGATGATATATCGAGAGAGAATAACTCTTAAATTTGTGATCTTGATATAATTAACTCCCTAAAAAAATGGGTTCATTAGTTACGGGATAGTTATAAAATATATTAATTAAATAATTAAAAGGGTATATCCAATGAAATTTGAATGTTATAAAATAATTTAACAATTAAATTAGATTCTACAATATTATTCAAATATTTCAAAAAAAAAGAAGTGGAGGATCTAATATTTACAAGAGAAAACACATCAAAGTTTTTGAACAAGTCGTGTTTGGCTAAGCTTAAATATTTTACTTAAAATGAATAGATAAGTGAGTTTTGAAGTAAATTATATTTTTATTGAACAAAATTGAAAATCGGTAAATTATGTTCAAAACAATACGTAACATTTTTCTACTTAAAAATATTAATACATCTAAACATGCTAATAAATAAAATAAAAATTATCTAAAAATAAATTTTACTTGCTTCTAAGTTGTTTGAAATCGGATCCAACTGATTGCTTTAATCGGAAAAAAATTGAGAATCGATTTGATTATACGTACTAATTTAGGATTCTATCAATTCTAAATTGGGTCCACAAAGGGTCGAACTTTTGCCCTTTTCACACACGTCTTTGATATTTTTTCCCTTCAAGAATCGTCAAACTTCTTGTATTGTTTTCCCATTTCTCGAATTTCTTACCGTCCGATTTCACCATTGAATCGATTTCTTTTGTTGAAAAGTACTGCTTGCTGAGAATTTATTTGGGGTTTTCAGAAATCAATTGATTTTGAGAGGAAAAGAATCAATTTTCTCTGTTGATTCGGGGATTCTGCTTTATTGTGAGTGTGGGTGGGTTTGCTGTGTTTAATCAAATATTCCGCGTAATAAGGCTGTATTTTGATTTTTCTATTAGGCGGGTTATTCAAGTTTCAATTGAAAAATTCGATCGGGTGCTTGAGTTCGTTGAATTTTTTAGCTTTTTGACAAAGTGGATTTGATTATATAGCTCAGTTTGCTGAAAGTTTTCTTGTGGTTTGGAAATCTTAAGATTTGATTTTGATATCTGGGACAAGAGATTTTCTTGTGAATTTGGTGAAATTGTTAAAGGTTTAGAAAATTTAGGGACTTAATTGAACTATTGGGAATTAGAGAAAAGGCGGTGTTTATTGAATAAGATTGAACATGAAAAGAGGGAAAGACAATGACAAAATTATGGAGCCAATGTTTCCAAGGCTTCATGTGAATGATACTGATACAGGAGGGCCAAGAGCACCTCCAAGAAACAAGATGGCCCTTTATGAGCAGCTCAGCATCCCTTCACAGAGATTCAGTCAGGGGTTTTTCCTTCAACCCTACCAACACTTCTAACCTCGAGCCTCCTGCTTCTTCTAGCCAGGTGAGTCAAGAATTCGGACTTTTCACTTATGATTTGGTGTCCTGGGTTCTTAATTTGATGTGTATTTTGCTTTTATGTAAGAAATTTTAATGAATTTTAGTGCTCAGTTACACGGTTTATCAATTAGAATTTCTTTTAAATGGTTAAGTAAATAGTTTATCACTCAAATTCACTTCTTCTTCATCTGCTACATCATTCGCAAAATTGATTTTTCTCCATCATATCTCCAGTGTTCTTCAAATTCCTTCTCCTCAAATCAAATTCTCAAATCCATCTTCTTCATCTATTACGTATTTGAATTGCCATTGAATTTAAGTAGTAACCTACGGTCGAATCCACCGCCGAAAAGCGGTATATACTAGTTAGATGGAGCTAGTGGTTGATTATGTCATGGTCTAGTTTTAGGCATTACTTTTAGCATTTATTTTGTATTCTTGATTGGTTGATTTTCTGTATGTTAATTGAAGTTTAAGTCAGGAGAGATAAATATTTCCTTGAAAGTTGAAACGTGGTACACAAAATCTTGATCTAGAAAGGCATGAATGTATTGGAACAACAAGGATAAGGAAAGAAGAAATACAGAACAAGAGACCTTTAAAAGTACAATTAATGTGATATGACATGCACCTCCACGCTTGGCTTCCTTTACTGGCTTTATAAATTGAATTATTTTTGTGATAGATGCTAAGTAGTTGTGCTTTCAGGGGACCGGAAAAGAAAGGAGTAAGTTTTTATCACGTCAGGTACCTACTAGACATCAAGCTGAGAAGTCATACAGCCAATATTCAAATTTGAGTACACTGTTAATGCAAGCTCAGCAGAAAAAGAAGTTAGATGAAGATGATTTTACAGTTCCTATCTTCATTGAATCCCATTCAAATCAAGATCATGGTAAATATTTTGGTGATTTGGATGGGGAAAATTCTCTCCCTTCAACCATGCTGATTCCAATCACTCATTGAAGTTTCAAAAAGCCGCTGATAAAGATCCAGATCAGAGTAGCTTGGTTATACACAGTAGGAATCAAGAAGGCAAAAGCCTCAAGGAAGTGGATACAAGAGAGTTTGTGGCTGCTCGGGAGCAGTTAGATAAAGCCCTCTTAAATTTATCATCAGTAAATAAAACTGAAGGTCTAAGGAAACAAATTGATGCTTCTCAGTCTGATGAACCAAGAGATAATCCAGCTAATAGTATCGACAGATTACAAAAGGCTGATCGCAATATCCTTCCAGAGTTGTGTCCCGAGTCGCAGTCTGCTGGATCTGTCCAAGGTAATGCTGTTATGAGGGAGCCTAGTTTGGGCATAAATAAACATTCTAGTTCATTCAGGGATTTTCCGTTAGAAGAGCAAAATAATGTTCACGATCTGAGTGATGATATGACTTCTTCTCGTGAAGAAAGCTCATGCAGGTTGCCACAAATGGGAAATATTGACAGGGCCGATAGTGTGTCTGAGACTTCTATGGTGGATTCTGTATCTGGACTGGATATATCTCCTGATGATGTTGTAGGAAAAATAGGCCAGAAACATTTCTGGAAAGCCAGGAGAGCTATTGCCAAGTAAGCTCTTCAGCCTCTTCTCTATAAAGTCTTTTCTAAATTGTGCCTCTTGGTGGATTTGGATTGAAAAAATATATATTCTGTCAAGACTGTGACATGTTTTAATAATTTCCTTCTATACAATAAAAATCAATGAGGCGGCTTGTTGGAATTGTAAGACAATGTTTAGGTAAGAGATCATGCACGGACTAAGAATAATTTGAGCATTCGGAGTAATAAGTAACTGATTCTTCCATTAGCTGTTCTTAATGTTTGCTGGTGGTTGTACTTATGATCTAGAGGTATATGCAAAAGGTTCAGCTACTTAAATAGTACCATAAAGGACAAAGATCTGAATTATTATATCCTGGAGAGAGTGGAGACTGGGAAAATTAAAAGGTCAGAAGAAAAAAATGTTAGTTTCCTACTGTTCATAGCTCTCCCCCCCCCGGACGTGAGTTTCTGTAGCATTTCATAGTGATGCATTTGTGCGATTATTAGCTGGTCTGTCCGTACCTTCTGTCATGTGAGCACTATCTATTTTGAATCCATATTGCATAATATTAGCACAGATGTTTCATTACCTTTCGATAAATGATCACCAAATCATCTTTTAATGTTCTTACTCCTATTCCTACTTTTCTCAGTTTGTGCTCTTGCTGTATGCAACCTATATAGAATTGAACATTGCTTATATTGAATTACTTTAGTCTTTATAGGTCCAGTATCCTGTCCCTGTAACGCCTTATCTCCATTCTCCCTCCTTGTCCTGTCACACTCTCTCTGAATTTTTGCCTGTAAGTATTAATGTATGCTTTTATCACTTTTATAGTTATAACACTGTTTTGGTGCTCCTCGGACGATCATAATCTCGCATAGTTATTGGATGGAAAAGGTGAAGAGCATAATTTCAAATGAACACCATCTACCTGAGTTTTTGAGAATATAAATCTTTGCACCTTATTTGTTCTGTCTCCCCCTTATTCTAGTACTGTTTTCAGTCTTTATAATTTCACTTTTTTGTTTTGGTCATGCATCTTTATCTAATTGGTTATTTAAAGAGGATGGATCATTTCGGGATCACTTGTGAGTTGTGAAGTTCACTGTATTGTTGTGTAGAAATTTGTCATTTTGGGAGAATCAGACATCTCAAATCTGCTTGGAGATACTAATGTATTGGGGTATTGTCTTCAAAGATATTATATATTTTGAGATGGGTTGATGATTTTTAGGAGATTTAGTCCATGAGAACATAAAACTGAAGTGTATGTAAATTCCTTGGAAAAGATTAGTGATCCTTGCACTGGGATTTCATGTAGACTCCTTTAGTTATAGGCAATGCGGAACATCGTCGGTTGCATTGTGGTTTTCATCTTGCTCTTATTCTGACAACTTGGTACTGATTATCTTATGAAGGCAGCCATTTGTAGGATGAGACGATGTTTTCTGCAATTTGAGAAGATGTGTTTTGACATTATTTGTGTTGGGTAGGTTTATTACTGCATAGTCCGATGGTTCCCTGTCCCTCAACCTCAGCATTTTCATTTCTTTGGTCACCTTGATGTTTTTCGGCAGCTTATCATCTTTTGTATAGCACGGTGGGACTGAGAGTGTACAATTGGTGCAAGGTGAGTCAATGGGAAGTAGACCAATTTTATTTGTCCATTTGCTTCTTCTCTTGGGACGAGTTTTTCCTTCCGTTTTGTGTTCCGGTTGAGTGTGGCTGGAGAAGAAAACAGATTTGGAGAATGTTTGGTTACTTCCTGTTTTCTTGATCACAAAAACAAAAAATTTGTTGCTTTTTTTTTTTTTTTTTACTATCATTATTCGGTGATTATGTTTATGAGGTATCTACGTGTTCTTGAGTGTAAGAGTTCCTTAGAAATGTTTGGACTCTGCATGCTGACCCTTCCTATGCAAGTTTTTATGTACTCACTAACAAATTAAATAATGAGCCAAAGTTCTTGTACATGACCTGCCTATATGCAGTCATGTTGCCGATTCACATGAAAAACATGCCGATGTTCACCTCTTCCATGTAATCTTCATTTCTTTGAGTGATTTGAGTGCTGTTTGTAGTTTTCTCTTTATTTATGATTTTACAATATTTTACATTTGTAAATTTTTAAATGTTTTTAATTTTGTTTTTAAGTGCGGGAACAAATTATCTAACCAATACTAAATTTCTATGAAGATTCTGATTATTCTTCTTTCTATTTCATTGGAAAATAGCGAAACATAAAACACAAAATGATTCTAAAAGCGTAAAAGTATGGTCGGCGCGTGGATGTCAAACTTCAAACTTTTCGGGTCTAAGCGAGAGCGAGGTGTGAAAAAGCGTTTTCTTAATTAATATTATTTTAAATATTAAAAAAAAACAAAAAGATGAAAAAAAAAATTCAAACAAAAAAGCACGTTCCTAAGCTCTAGCTTTTTAGTTAAAAATTCAATTGACCTCTTAATAGCGCGCCTATGGAGGCGTGGAGGCCACGCCTCGCGCCTAGGCGTGCTTTTTAGAACACTAGAAAATAGTGCTATATAGGAAATTTCTCGTATGGCATGGTTAGAGTTTCAACGCATTAGTTTCGGATTGTGGGCATTGACCATACTTGTATTTATTTTATATGCTCAAATAAGCTTTATGAATTTTTTATTGTGGGTATTTAACTGTGTCTCTCTTTTTACAGTCAACAGCGAGCTTTTGGAGTTCAAGTGTTCGAGTTGCATCGACTAATAAAGGTGAGAGTAGCTATTCAGTTGAACTGTTGAAGTAGCTTTGATCATCGCCTTTGACCTTCTTTTCTATTTTTTCGTATTACAAAAATGCAGCCTTCATAATAGTTCTCGTTATTATCAGGTTCAGAGATTGATTGCCGCGTCGCCACATCTTTTGCTCGAGGACACTGCTTATTTGGACAAACCCGTAAAGATTTCTCCTGCAAAGAAACTGCCATTAGATTATATTGCTAAAGCTCCTCCAAATATTTCCAAGCGCAAATGCAACTCCGAGAAGCCAAATCCCGAGACTGAATGCTCCGCTGAGAATACCGTGGGAAAGAAGCCTCTTCCTTCTGTGCAAAATGGTTGTCAGCCGTTGACCGGTAGGCCATTTTTGGGAAATCCTCTATCACCAGCTGCAAGCAGTGAACATAATGCTGGACTGTGTTATTTTAATCAGGCACACGGGCACCAGTGGTTGATTCCCGTGATGTCTCCTTCTGAAGGACTAGTATACAAGCCATACCCTGGACCAGGATTTATGGGTCCCGTCTGTGGACCTCCAGGATTGGCTCCATGGACGAGTAATTTCTCAACCCCGGATATGGAGTTCCTGCATCAAATCATCAGTTTCAAATGTCGTCCTTCCCTCCAGCCGGGCCTCAAGGTTACTTCCCAACTTATGGCATGCCATTCGCTAATCCAGCCTTTTCAGGTTCCTCTGTTGAACAAACGAACCATTTCAACATCCAACATCAGAACTCATGCAATATGCCGAGCCAGACAAACGAAGCTGTTCCTGATGTTATAAAGCCGCATGCAGCTAAGAATAATGAAATACAGATGAGCACAGCAAGTAGTACGACTGAAAGACCACAGGGTAGTCGAGAAGGTCACTCCATGGAAGGAAGAAACATGCTTCCACTTTTTCCCACTTCTCCGTCTGTCAACGTCCCCGATTGTAGCCTTCAGTCTCTGGAACCTGAATGCCCTGCTCGGGTGATCAAGGTCATGCCTCGTAATGCCAGATCAGCAACGGAATCTGCTGCTCGAATTTTTCAGTCTATCCAAGAAGAGAGGAAACAGTATTAATAAATTTAAGCACATCTGTTGTAATCCATTGTCAGCTGGTCTATAACCACCTGCTCATTCACATTGAGTTGTTTGATTTGTGGATTGTTCAATGAGAGAAGGAAATCAAAACCTTATGTATTATATGAATGAAATCTTGTTGAATACTTTGTACTAAGTGCATGTTTCGTAGTGTTGAAATTATTTTTTAATTGCTGAAATTATAAGTTGGTGAATATGTAGATAAAAAATAGATTGTAAGTTGTGGATCTTATAAAATGTGTGAATACAAAGTATGTTGATTAGAAATTACAATTTAAGCAACTTTAAATATGTGCTAAATATGTACTAAGTGTTTGGGATGACATTTTGCCTCTAAATCTTCTGAACCTTTTTTTTTTTTTTAAATATTATTTATTAATTATTTTATCTCATGCCAGCTAATGATCACAATTTTCTTTATTGCTAATTGTATTCTTATAATCCGAATTTTATTGGCAATTTATTTGCTACTCCTACTAAAAAGATTTAATGTAACTATTCCAACAATAACATTTAATGCAAATCACTCTACTTGACTACTTGTATGCTTTTAACTTATATTATTTACGCCACGTCACGTCACTCTTATATGTAAAAGTTTCTTTAGATTTAAACAAAATATGTCCAACTACTTTAATCACATTTTATTTAATTTATTATAAATTAATACTACATCTACTTATTGGCACACATTTTTATTTTTGTGCCATTTATTATCGTATGACCTACTTATATAAATATTTTTATTTTTTTCACTATCATCTTGTGTATATCTTGTCGCATACTTTCTACTTTATATATAGCATATCTTTATTGGCACATTGTCTATGTTTGAAAATTACTTTTTCAAAATTTAAGATTTAGTTTTGGAAAATTAAATTTTTTTTAGTAGAAAAAAAAGGATATAATTATCATATTTGACTAAATAAGTAACTTAAAATAAATTTAAATAAGAGCATCTTCAAAAGACACTATAAATGAAAGATGGTCTTTATTTTAAAGAGTGAATTTTTAAATAATACTTAAATACTTTAGTTATTAGTAAATCATTTGATTGTAAAACAGAATATTAAATAAAAGATGAGGAAAAAACAACAAATGTTTATTGAAAAGAGTAAAATGAAGAATTAAAATAAATAGTATTGTTGGAGTGTATAAAAAGTTCACTCCTTAAAAATAAAAAGGCTTCTGGACTCTTTAAATGTAAGATGTTCTTTATTTTAATGAGTGAATATTTGAAATTAGACACCAACAAATTCTTTAGTTTAATTTTTTAAAATAGATAGTGAATTTGATTGTAAGTGCATTAAATGCTATGCCGTCTTAGGAAGGTGTCCTCAACTCACATTTTAAAATATTTATTGATATTTATGAATTTGAATAGAATTCCATAGAATTTATAAAATTTCAACATAATTATATATTATAAATTTCAATATATTTTTATGTATTTCCATGAATTTTCATGGATTTGTGGTCTTTTTATTAAAAATAGTAATTTTACATTGTTTTTAGGGTAATCAGCATGTTTCGTCCCTTTCCTTTGGATCTATTGCGCAAATCGTTCATATCGTTTGAATTTTGGCATTTGAGTTCTTAAAATCACTAATTCTTTGCACAAAACATCCATACCGTCTAAATTTATCAATTTTTGCCGTTTAACGCGTACAGTGCAATCCCTCAATTTCTGAAGGGCAATTTAGTCAAATCATAAATTCTACTGTTCTCCACCACTACTACTAAAAAACTCATACTTCCGACACCCTAACCAACAACCACCACCACCACCACCGAATGCCAGCCACTTGTGCCGCCAGAGTTTTCCAACTAACTAGAGAACTCGGCCACAAGTTCGACGACGAAACTATTAAGTGGCTCTTAGAACAAGCTGAACCCTCAATAATCACCGCCACCGACATTGGTACTATCCCAACCATTGCCATGTCAATCAACGGTACCTTAAAAATCTCCACCATCTTCTCCACGGCTGCCACCACCCCCATGGACAAGGACCACTCAACCCGAAATCGCAAATACCCCACTAATAGCGAATTTGTAGACATAAACACTATCAACAACAAAACTTCTGCCAATAATAATATTCCTACAACTGCAAATCTGGCTATCATTTCAACGAATTCTTCAATGTCAGCTCCATTAGTGTCGACTATACCAACTCCAGCACACATACTTGTGCCGCTGATCACTATGTGGGTTATTCCGACGGCAACACCAAATGCATCCCCAACTTTTTTTTTATCATTCCACAGGCAACACAAAATGGGCCCCAATTTGTGAATATTTTTGTGGCTGCAGGGCCTATATCTGCAGTTTTTGCCCCCGTTCAACTTGGTGGCACTAACATAGCACTGACGAAGTGGCCTAAATTAATCTTCAGAGTTTGCCGAGCCCTAGTACTACAAGTTGCAGTACTATGGTTGAGAAATCATAGTATTGAAAATGTGGGTTTCTTGGTGGTCGTGGTGGGGAACAATATAATTTATGATTTGACAAAATTGTCCTTCAGAAATTGAGGGATTGCACTGTACGTGCTAATTTAACAAAAAAAATTGATAGATTTGGACGGTAGGGACGTTTTGCACAAAGAATGGGTGATTTAAATATCCAAATGCCAAAATTCAAACAACAAGAACGATTTGTGCAATAGACCAAAAAATAAAGACGAAACGTGTTAATTACCCTTGTTTTTATTATAAATAGATCAAGTGACTATCTAATTTTACATTTCTAAATAATATATTTAAATCTGAGTTGATGACACTTATTTATAATTAGATAGTCACTTGAACTATTTATAATAAAAATAATGTAAAATTATTATTTTTAATAAAAGACTACAAATCCGTGAAAATTCATATAAATCCATAAGAATATATTGAAATTTATAATATATAATTTTGTTGAGATCTTATAAATTTAAATAAAATTCTATTCAAATTCATTAAAAAATTCATAAATATTAATAAATCTTCTAAAATATGAGTTGTCACACCCTCTTAAGATAAAAAGTGATCCAGCTGTCAAGATAGATAGATAGATAAAATTAATTGTATTTAATAAATTATAAGTTTCAATGCGTCTTCTTGCATTATTCAAATATATTATTTGAATATTTTAGATGTTGTCTTAAAAAATACTTTCTAAAAAGATATGTTTGTTTTTCTTTTTCATTCGTCTTACATTATATGCTACTTTTATTGTTGAAAGTAATTTGATTTTTTAATTCTCTAATATATCTCTATTTAATGTATATTGTCATCAACAAAGTATGAACTAATATTAATATAATTTAGTAATAATATTAATATAGGGGTACATTAGCAGAAATATTAGTATAATTTATTGTTACAACTATAATAAATACATTTTTTAATATGTGTAAAAATAGAAATAATCTTATTTTTTTGGGACGACGAAAGTATATAAACTAAAGAATGAGAGAAAAACGATAAATAATTATTGAAAATCGTAAGATAAAGAGCTAAAAATAAAAAGTTTTTTAGAGTCTAGAAAAAAAATTGTTTTTTAAATTTAAAGATGTTATCTATTATTTACACGGTGGTCTTTAAAATAAAAAGGCTCTCGAGATGCTTTAAAAGCATTTATATTGCTTCTATTGATTAATAAAATAAATTTCCACATAAACAAAAGTAAATAATGTTTAATTTTTTTTTTCTCTCCAACATAATTTACATTGTCGGTCAATTAGATATGACCCAAAAAGATAAAAAAAAAAAAAAACAGACATTCTCAAGTTCAAAAGCTCAATAGAAATATTGATTCAGTAAAATTCAAATTTATATTTCATATTTAAATTTAGATGTAATTTTAATAAAAATAAAATTAGATGGACAAAATTATTGTGTTAGAGGCTAATAATATATTTGAATTTCTATTAAGAGCATCTCCAATGGAGTTTCTATTTATAAATAGCATATTTGATATTTGAGAGAACATCTATAAATTTAGAGAGTAAAATTTTTAAATTACTCCAACAATCTCTTTATCTTTAACATTTTATTTTACTTCTCTCAATAAATATTTATTATTTTTTCATTTACTTTCTTTTAACATCATTCCTCGTAATTATTACATAAATTTCTTTTATTTTATTTTGTATACATTATTTAATTCAATCATTATATAGAGTATTAAAAATTGATGTTCTTTGAATGCATTTAATTATAGAGAATGAGTTTGGCTTTCCAAATTCAAACTCATTCTCTATTTTAAAAAAGTCAGTTGGAGAGTCTTTTGGAATATAATTTTAAAGATGGACTCTTTAAAATAAAGAACATCTAATAATTAAAGACTGACTTAGAGGTGTTCTAATTTGACATCTTGGAACGTAGATAGAAATCCATATAATGCATTAGTGAAGTTCTTTTAGAGCTCGATTGATTTTAATTAAAAATTTGATAAAAAAAATTGAAGTAAACAATTAATCATGACCGTAGGCTGCTACGGAAAGAAAAAAGAACTTAAACGTTTATGTGTCACACTGTCCCTACTTCTTCAATTTCATTTCTTCTAAAATTTGTTGTTCAATCATCTTCCTCCGTCTATCTCTAAAATCTGCTAATCTCATCAATCTATCTTCATGATCTCTCTCCACCAATTATCTCCAAAATTTATTTTTTGCCTTATTCTATTATCATAATAGAACCTACAGTTGGAATCCAATTCAAAAAAGTGGTATACTAGTTTTAAATCATAAATTCATAAATTCATAGCTTATTACAATTTTTTCACTACACATTCTTATCTTTTATCAACTTTTACCAAAAAAAAATCTGATTTTAATTAGGCAAACATCCACCTCTGCATGATTTTCACCTCCGTTTCTAATTCGTCTGTCATATAATCTTAATTCACGGGCTGTCGCCCGTCACTTTTCTTTTCCTCCCCATCTCAAATTATCGATGCGAAGGGGGTCTTCAAAGAGCGACTTTTTTTATATGCATATTCCTAAAAATTCAACTCCCCAAAAATCATCGATCACAGAAGCCGATTATTAATCCCATCGACCAGTTATCGGGTTTGTGTGTGCGTGCATGCTTCGATTATACACACACACACATAGATTGTTTTAATGGATCAAGTGACATCGCCAATTTATTTCTATTGCAGGTTTTGATATTTTGAATTTCTGTAGTATATAACATTTTTTTTGTAAAGAAATAAATCAACGATGTTTACACGAATTTTTGGGAAACCTAAGCAAGAGACAAATGCTCTGGCAACGCTGGACAAGTTAAATGAGGTAACAACATTTGATCTTTGAATTAGTAGTGAATTATTTCTGATTTTTGTTTTAATATAAGTTTATATTGCAATTCTGATGCAATAATATTTTTGTTGGATACTTAGTCAAACAGTTTCGATAGGTATAGATTTTAGTTTTACATTTGATATATGATTTGAATTAAACTCTCCATTACCTATTTCGGGTAAGAGTAGTTATTTTGTTGCCATCCAGTGCTGCAATGTAGGTAATTATAGTTGTTCTTTAGTTCAAATGTTCAATCGTCAAGCAGCAAACAAGCTTTTGATTTTGTTTAATATAGGGTGCATCCATTAGGCCGGCCATATTTGGATCCTGAGTTTCAGTTATGAAAAGAATAAAAAATTCCTAGGAAACCCTTTTCTTCTTTCGGTTTCTAATGAGAACTTGAGGGAATGATTGCTCAGGGACATGTAGAGAGATTTGACAGCTTACAAACTACTACTCTTTTGTGTTTCATGGTCTTCAACTATAGCTGTAAAACTTTTATACTTGCTTTTAGTCTGTTTGGAGAGAAAAAGTGTGGGAAATTTATGGTATCCTATTTTTCTCTCCCTTTTTTCCTTTCCTATAGGATATATAGAATCCACATGGAGCCGTAATGTTCATGAGTCTGGGCTTGAACATTTGATTGCATTGGCATTCATGCACTGACTGAAAGCCGTTTTGCTCACTGGATTAATATCCAGCAATTGAGTGCATTGCATTATTTTTGTTATGACTACAGTCAAGTTTTCACGGGAACACAAAAACTTAGCATTTAATTATCAACATGTACTTGGTAAAATACTATCCTAGATGTCTTTTGTATTTACCTGCGTGATAGAGATCAACAGAGTGAATGAAACACACAGTGTAAGATAATAATTTCTCATTTAAAGGGACCATCTTTAGATATTGACAATGAATAGATAGCATGGAGGAAATCACCTTAAAGCTGGATTGACATGAAGTTTTACGTTTATAATTTTCTTACATTTTGCGCCATTTTAGTTCTTAGGGAAAGTGCAATGCTATTAGTAAGTTGCAGTTGATACTTTGGGAATCAGTAATCTCTTTGATTGGATGAAATTTGATTTCACATTTTTCTTCTTCTTTTGGATGTGATCATACAAGCACTAGTGCACATTCCCATGTAAACACCAAGTTAAGCATGCTTGGAAATAGTAATTTCCAATTTTTCCTTCTAACTTTGAGGGATTGAAAAATTTCCTTCCAAAATTTTCCACTTTGTTGAAAATATACGAATTAAACTGCAATTGTCTTTTTTATAAAACTGCTTGTCTAACCTTGATGAAACTAGTGACTTAGTTATAAAATAAAAAGTTTTAAGGAAGAACACCTTTTGCTTATCGTAAAGAGCTTCTCTTTTCAGCATCAGTGGCTATTTTTAGGGTCTTTATAAAACGATACCATAACTTAGTTCAGGAAGCACTTCTTGTATAAGAATATTGCCATCTCAGCAGTCAAGAATTGAATATAGTGATCAATATAAATTATATTAGGAAAATCCTATCAAAATTAAAAAATCACATCATTTTCAATATTGCTAGATACATGAAAGTTTAGCATGCTATGAGAAATAATCAAACTTCACAGAATATCCGTGACCCGCTTCTATTTCTGGTGTTAGAAGAGACATGGCATGCTTATTTCATTTTTTTTTATCATTCACTTGCTATGGTTGGTAGTGGGGATTTTTGATATTGTAACCTATTATTTTCAATCTCTCTTAATTGAATCATTGTGGTGAAAATAATGGTTGTGGTTTAATTTTATCCCAGTTTACAATTTTTCCATGACTTTTATGGTCATTGAATTGTTTTTGTCATATTGACATTTTATTGGCTGTGACTTACTACATGTTTGCTGGGTCATTCTGTGCAGACTCTCGAGATGCTAGAGAAAAAAGAGAAAGTTCTCTTGAAGAAGGCTGCCGCTGAAGTTGAGAAGGCCAAGGAGTTTACAAGAGCCAAAAATAAAAGGGGTATGATCTATTATAGCTTATGAGAAGTGCACTTACCATCCTATGCACCTCTGTAGAGTTTTTCCAAGTTTGAGAATCGTGCTTTTTGTCCAATTTATGGGAGCTGTGGTATCAGTGATCTGATCTTCACGCCAGATGCTTGAGGGTTTCTATACATAGCTATCTTTTTTAGAAAGTGATATACTAGGAAAAGATAATTTCGTGGAGGTCAATCTGGTTTTTTTGGATATAAAAGCACTTGCTCAGAGATTTTTGAATCTTACTTTTGTTTTTGTATATAGGCAGGCAAATAGAGTAGCTGATTGATATTTTACCCTTTTCGGTGAAGAACTTTGAAGTTTAATATTTGCTTTAGTATAAGTTCTAATAGGTGCATGTTACTATTGATGATGCAAACTACATTTGTTGGGTGGACATTGCTTTACTTCATACGATCATTTCCTACTTTTATATGGTCCATTTCATATTTGTTTTGTTGATACTTGCGTTCTTCATGGCAGCACACATACTACACTCTAATTGTTTGGCCTGAAAGAATATAACTAGGAGAACAGAGAATATGAAGAAAACAGACACGTACGACCAAAATGTGTTAGGGTAAATCTTATACACACATTTCAAAGTCTGCCTTTTCTGTTAAACCACATTTTGAGTCCTCTTTTTATGGGTCACAGCTATTGTGCCATTGCAAACTGGAGAAGGCTTCGAATGACTGGAAAGATTGTGACATCACAGGTGTTTAGCCATGATAAATCAATAAAAATTCTAAAATAAATTGATTTCAATCACAGCTAAAAAAATTTAAAGCGAAGAGAACACCTATTTTTAAAGATTTTCGAGTGGACCGTGGGTCCGATGAATTGGCCTACACAAAAGGTAGTAGCCCTCCCCCACTCTCCATGTGTTGTTCCATGGTTAGTATTGTAAAAAGAGTAGATTTCGTGTCAGAAAGTACGGCAACAAATGATTTTCTTGTTAGAATAGATTGTGTCTGAGTAAACTGCCAAAATGAAATTTGTATTCGGGCACTGGAATTGTAAAAGGATGAAAATTGCTATTACAGAGTAAGTTAGAGAAAAGGAGATCTATGGAAGTATTAAAAGAACTTTTTACAATTTGATGTGTTTTAACTAAATAGGCCTATTGATATATGTTTATGTATTGTGTCGGTATACATCCAATTTATTAAACTAAATAAAGCTCAGAGAGCAATGAACTTCAGATTTTGTGCATTCAGATTATAGCCTGAGCAAATTAGAAAGGTACTTTCCCTCTGCCTGGCCTACCTGTTTAGTAAAAAGTTAGCATCAGCCAGAATTGTACTTTTCATCTTGACGGTTCATTATTGTCAACTAGTGTAGTGAAGAGACATAAAGATCTTCATCTGTGAGATTGAATTTTGCTTTCGAGTCCTGCCTTTTATGAGATGCTGGGCCTTCTCACCATGATTGACCACATTTTCTTTGACTAAAAGCAATTTTTCCTTGAGAACCCATTGTGTCAATTATTTCAAACTGTTTCTTAATATGATATAGCTGCAGTAATTCCCCTTTCTGTTGAGGCCTTACAATATCCATTTATCACTTTGTCATCACCAAAAATCCATTCTTCAGAAAATCACATACCATCTGCCCTTCTGTTGTGCTGCCTCTTTATGATATAAATAGAAGTCACTTGCATGTCTTGAATTTTTTTCCTTTCTGTTGCAATTTTTATGATGAATTATCTACCATAACTTTGTTAACAGCTGCAATACAATGTTTGAAGAGAAAGAGGCTTTATGAACAACAAGTTGAACAACTTGGAAATTTTCAGTTGCGCATCCATGATCAGGTGCTCATTATCATTTTTTGAACAAGATAGTTTTTCAAGTAACGTGTTTTTCTTGAATTTCAAATAGTTAACTTTCTATTCTTTACCTTGATTGTAGATGATAATGCTAGAAGGTGCAAAAGCTACAACAGAAACTGTCGACGCTTTGAGAACTGGAGCATCTGCAATGAAAGCCATGCAGAAGGCAACGTAAGTTGTATTACAATTCCGTCTAACTATTTATTTATAATTAAGAAAATTTAATTTAAACTGCAGCATGGGAACTGTTGTAAACTTGAAGCATCTTTGCATTGTTGACCCAGTATAAGTCCTGTAGACAATCAAGATAGACTTTCAAAGGCTGCACCAAGATGTGAAAAATGTTGTGTTGAGCTCATAATTTAGATATTTCTTTGTAGCTCCAGTGGCGACTATATCAACACGTTATTGCTTCTAGAGAGACTCCACTTTCTGAAAATAGCTCAGTAAATGAATTTTAGTGAGGGTATGGGGTACCTAAAGTTTGAATGTGGTTCCATTGCATGATGTTGTCACTCGTTTCTGATTCTTTGTTATCGTGATATAGGATCCTACAAAATGCACAGGGTTAGGTTCCCTCACATTCTCTACTTGCCTTTTTTGTTTCAGTAATATTGATGATGTGGACAAGACAATGGACGAGATCAATGAGCAGACCGAAAATATGAAACAAATTCAAGAAGCACTGTCAGCACCAATTGGTGCAGCGGCTGATTTTGATGAGGTATGTATTCTCCAATTTCGGATAACCTGTTTGTTTGGGCAAAGAACCATAAAAGGAAAAATTCCTTATTATTGTGAGTTCTTCCTTTGACAGTATTGTATT
This sequence comes from Forsythia suspensa, assembly GCA_023638005.1. NCBI lineage: Eukaryota > Viridiplantae > Streptophyta > Magnoliopsida > Lamiales > Oleaceae > Forsythia > Forsythia suspensa. The sequence goes on along the minus strand of CM042674.1, from coordinate 25,736,489 downwards.
CCTTTACTTTGACAGGATGAATTAGAGGCAGAACTTGAAGAGCTGGAAGGAGCTGAGTTGGAGGAACAACTCCTGCAACCTGCCACAACCGCCCCTGCTGCTCCAGTTCATGTGCCCGCTGGAAAGCAACCTGTACGTCCGGCTGCTCACAAGAATACCGATGAGGAAGACGAGCTTGCTGCATTGCAGGCAGAGATGGCACTTTAACAAGGTCATTATTCTATCTGTTGTTATCGATGTTTTAAAACCCGACTCAGGCAACGTAATGGATCAAGGGTCCAAGGGTTCAACTGGGATCAAACTGGAGGTCAAAAATAATTTTAAACACACACACCCCCACACCCCCATAATGATATAGCCTTCATATAGGTGTATCCTAAATCGTTCCTCAGCAACTTCTTTGCTTTTCTCTTAAAAAAAATGCAACCGAAAAACCTGGTTCCTGGTTTCAACTTTCAACCCTGGTTTTTAAAAGAGGTATAACATGATGTGCTTTCAAGCCAGGTCGGTTTTCTAAAACAAAGGTCGTTATTTGCTTCCTGGTGTGTTAGCATCAATGAGTGCTGTGTTACTGAGACTTAAAAAGGAGAACTGTTGCTGCAAACTTGTTTGCCGACAACAAATTTCTCGTTTACTACAAAATCATTAGATAAAACAAATTTATGTCGACTAAGTTGTTGGTTGATGTGGGAGAGCCTTCGTGATTGATAGATTGATTGATTAAACGTTCCTTGCAGTGTTGAGCTCTTAGTGCTGCAAGTGAAATCACAAACCATTTGACACAGATAATTCTTTTGACATCTCTTTTGCAGTTGTCAGCCCAAACTTTGATGAAATTGTATAAAGATGGAGACCATATTGTGAGCTGCCTTGTGAAACTAAAGTTCTGTATGTCCATTTCTAGTTGTATAGATAACACCAAATAATTTTCCATTCGATTTAATGTTTGGAGGTAAAATGTGCGTTATTGCTGCTTTATATGTTACAATTGAGATTGTAATACAATCAAAACTTTCGCAATTACATTTATTCATGATAATTTTGGTGTACTCCTTTTTCCAACACGATCAATAGGATTGCACCCTTCTTTTAAACAAGGCTTCAAGCCATGCGCAAGATCAACTACTTTTTGCCCTTTTCAATTCCATTAATGATCTTTAGTGAAGTGAAAATATAAAGAATAACACGTACCTAGTTCTTATATAATTGCTCTGCAACTCCGTCTATGGACAACAAAGGTATGTTTATCTTTGCTATAACTTAGTTTGAGAAAATCATAAAGTTCAACTGATGCGATTTGCGATCTATATTGAAGGAATATTGGAGTCTAGTGAAAGATTGGAGGATCAAAATAAGCATGAAACAAAGTTGGAGGTCAAAAACGCGGATGGGCAAAAATTGGCGCTCGACAATCATAAGAATCAACCATGCGATCGCACGGAGATCTTCAGTTGCGATCGCAATGTTAGCCTTTCACAAGCAGAACGTAATGCACTTAAACCATGCGATCACGTGGAATAAACTTATGCGATCGCAAGGAGCCTTTTTTGGGGAAATCTGGATTTTGGCATATTTTAGTTTTTGTTTCACCTAGAACTTTTTGATTTGTTTTTAATTATTTTTGAATTATATTAGGATTCCTTTAATTTTACTATTTAATTACTTTTTATTGTAAACATTAAACAAGTTTTGATTTTTGAAAGATTAATTAAAAGTGATGATTCACTTTTCTTCCGAGTTCTTAATTGAACTAATCTAAAACTTATCAAAGATTTTGCAAACTTTTGTGGCGTTCAAAACATTGGTTCTTTAATCATCGGGACAAGTTTTTCCAACCAAGTTATAGCTTTCTTGGGATTTAGATCAATCCTTTTATGGGTATCGAGATTCAATTCTTCGCGAGTTCGCATCATTAACTTTGTGGTGTCAATCTAACTGGGCTGGATCAGATCATGTTGGTCTTCTCATGAACATGGATATACGGTTCAATGGCACGTGCCTCATATTTTTCTCTATATATGTAAGCCATTTGCACTCAAAAGGTATGAAATCAAAGTTCTAGTAAAATTTCTTCCCACCTATTTTTCTCTCACACCCAATTATATTCTATTTTTTGGCAGTTAAATTGATTGTTGGAGTTCAAATGATCGTTAGACCTTTTTCTGGAAGTGCTGCCTTTGCCTCCTAGCAGTGTGATAGTGTTAAGGAAACGTATAGATGGACGAGAAGGTGGCTAAGATTTGTTAACAAATAGATCATACAGATTTTGAGGTCAATCGTACTGTCCGTGAATTGAGATATTGAAGCAGCAGCAAATGCAATACAACCTGAAGTTGCTTTCAACAAAAGGGATCATAAGCATAAAGGTTTCGCCTTCGAATCATTTATGTGCAAAGAAATTTTGAGTGGATTCAATAATCCATTTTTTTAATAAGAAATGATCAGCCATTGTCGAAATCTGATGATCAACAGAGGGTTTTCTTCTATGAGGAGTTCAAGAAGGAAATCAACAAGTGTGATTCATTTTCTCAAGAACAAACTAAATTATCTGACATTTTTACTCATGCACTTCCAATCGCTTAATTTAGAGAAAAAAAGCGCGTGAAATCCAATTGAGAACTTTAACAAAAAAAACAGATGAAAACTGTCAAGAGGGACCTGCGATGCCTATTTCTTCAAACGTTGGGGATATGTGGTGTTATTTTTAAGGTTAGGGGCATATTCTCAATATTTTTGAAAGGTTGAGACCAAATATATAATTATCCTTTTAAAAAATAGCATAGTAAACAAGATTTAGGTGTTTTACAAAACTGAAAACAACTTTAAAACAACAAAGAGAACCGACACATAGTGTTTTACCCCAAATAAAAGGCCACAAGGATTAATATATTTAAAAGAAAAATTGTTTATAAGTCAGTTGTAGGTGACTTATTTCAAATTAGGTCAAAACAGTTTCAAAATTGTCATTAAGCCATACTATTTCAGCTGTATTTTAATTGATTCCCTAATTACCTCCTAACTTCGACGCAGTGACGCACATGGCCACCATATTCTCCCGCGCCTCTCGCCGACTATAGTACCTCGTCATCGGCCACTTAAACATTTTCCACAGTTTTCGTGAGTAATAATAATGGATTCACAATTATTTTTGGTTCTTCTTTCCAATTATGTAAAAGATAAAATTTTAAATTTTAACAGTCTGCTATTGTTATCAGATAATAACGGTGATTCTTAGAAGTATTGGACAGTTCCCTGGATTGTAAAATTTTAGAAAACAATCGCTTCTTAAATGTTATTTTATAGATGGATTCAGTTTTTATAAATAGTTTCTCATATTTTTCTTGAATTAGTTTATTTTTTGTTGGAGATATTATTTTTTTGATATATAGGAACACAATTGTTTTGTAATCATTTTTTGGTCAAATAAAAGATAACAATATTTGTTTCACATACATCAACATTTTTATGTATTTCAGGATGTTGCTGTCACACATTTATGTGTATTTTTTGATATTGTATCATAGAAAATAATATCTTAAAACAGTATCTTACTAAGAACAGTATCTTGCAATACAGTATCACGAACAGTATCTTATTAAGAATAATATTTCAGCATCTTAATATAACAATATAACAGAAAAAAGTATTTTAATATTTCAGTATCAGAAGCACATTATTATATTAATATAACAAGCACATTAATATCAGTATCTTTGTAAACAGAGACAACATTACACATACTCAAAATAAAAAATTAACTTAAGAACAGTATCATAGAAAACAATATGAGAAGTACATTTGTATCAATATCATAATAACAGTATCATAGAAAACAGTATCGTATGATTAAATATCCTAATTATAATAGTATCAGAAGCACATTATTATCAAGCACATATTTAGGTGAGCACAACTGTTATGTTTTAACAGAAAATCATAGCATAGTATTTAAATAAAACAGTATATTAATAAAATAATATTTTAATAAAATAGTATCATAAATAAAAGTATCTTAATATATCAGTATCATATATGACAATAGCTTAATAAATTAATATTACATACACAAACTACAACTCAATAGAAGAACAATATTATATATTGAACATTTTGAAAAGATATCATTACTTCAACCATAAAATATTCAATTTTGAATGTGTGTTGGTTTGGTAGAGTTTAAAAGTAGTTTTTTTTTTAAAGATTTTGAAAAAATTGGTGAAATGTGTAGGTGAAAAATTAAAAAATTTGTAGGTGAAATCGTGGTTGAAAGCAAGTTTAAAAAAAGAGTTAATAAACATGGCCAAACATATTATAATGTAACAAAAACTAGTCTAAATATTAAAAGTAAAAGCAGTTTGAAGTATTTTTCATAAAAGCAATTATCATAGAAAAATAGTATAGTGTTTGAATTATCGACTTTTGTAATTGCGGGGGGTATATTGGTCTTTTAGCGTTGAAATATGACTTTAATTGAATTAAGTTTTGACTATATGACTTTGGAGTCCATGAGCGCATGATCGACAACCGAATTCTAAATTTTTCGAATTCAATTTTGAATGTGTGTTGGTTTGGTAGAGTTTAAAAGTAGTTTTTTTTTTTTTTTTTAAGATTTTGAAAAAAATTGGTGAAATGTGTAGGTGAAAAATTAAAAAAATTTGTAGGTGAAATACGTGGTTGAAAGCAAGTTTAAAAAAAGAGTTAATAAACATGGCCAAACATATTATAATGTAACAAAAACTAGTCTAAATATTAAAAGTAAAACAGTTGAAGTATTTTTCATAAAACAGTATCATAGAAAAATAGTATAGTGTTTGAATTATCGACTTTTGTAATTGCAGGGGTATATTGGTCTTTTAGCGTTGAAATATGACTTTAATTGAATTAAGTTTTGACTATATGACTTTGGAGTCCATGAGCGCATGATCAGCAATCGACCCTGAATTTTTCCATATTCAATTATATTGTGTGGGAAGGTCATGTATGAGAAGAAAAAGTAAAGAAGAGTTTTCTTAATATTACATTAAAGACTTTTTTAATTATGATGTTATATTAGATATAAACCAGACTCAAGATCAAGTAGACTCAGTGAGCGCTTTACGTAGGTGGCAGTCTTAGGCGATTGGTCGATCGACTGACTAATATAATGGATAGTCGGTTGACCGAGATCTATCGATGATCCATTAGATATTTCATGTGACAGTTATTTTAAAGGTAAATCAGATGTCCCACGTTCTGAATTCAACTGACAAATGGTTGAAAACTGTTAGCACGTGGATAATAACTACCAAGCAGAATGGAGGTAATTGCCAGGTACGTGAGAAAAAAACCACTCACCTATAAATACCTCAAAGTGTGAGCCAGGTAAAGAATATATCATAGAATTTCATAATACCTGCATATTCGTATTATCTTTAATTCGAGTTAGAGATTGGAACAAATTTGTTGACCACATTTCTCGATTTGAAGAATTTTGGCGTAACAAATTTTAGTTCCAGAAATTTGTAAAAGTACACAAAATCCTCGAAAATTAGATTGATTTGAGGAAAATTCTGGAAAATTAGATGAATATGTGTAAAATCGAGGACCCAGTAGTATATATTTTGAAGTGAAGGCAGCTCAAGTTGAGATTTATGGAAAGAAACTTTGTGATTTTGGAATGAATGTAGCTTGAATTTAAAGATTAGAGCTGGATTTCGATGTGGGTACGTTGATTTTTGGAGATTAGAAATTGAATGAGATTTTTGGTGATTTGATGATTTGGGTTAGGGGGTACTTTTAAAAATTGTTGGGTGAGCGAGGGCAAATTTCTTTCGTTTTGTTGTGTTGGGGTGTTTTTCATTATTTCTATTACGAATAGAGAACACAAATTGTGTCTTGTTTTTTATATGTGATTAGAATAATACATGGGCCTATTTATAGCGTTTACATAGTGCCTGATTAAGGAAAGAAATCAAATTACTCCTAACAAATCTCTCATATTTACACATGATTAAATGACTGATATTATTGCCCAAATTCAGATGATTTGGCCAACTCTTCTATCCCAGAATTATGGCACAATCTTCAACACTCTCCCTCAAGTTGGTGCAACTTGAAACTGCTTTGGTAAGAATATCTGCAAGTTGATCTTCGGATCGAATGCTAGGCAACTCCATAATCTTTTCATCTAGTTTCTCTTTGATGAAGAATCTATCCACCTCAACATGTTTAGTTCGATCATGTTGAACTGGATTGTGAGTTATATCCCTTGCTGCTTTGTTGTCACAATACAATCGTATGGGTTGCTTACATAGATAGTCAAGATCTTGTAGAAGAAGTCTTATACATAACGCCTCACATACCCCTATTGCCATTCCTCTGTATTCTGCTTCTGCACTAGATCGTGCAACAACATTCTGTTTTACTTCTCTATGTAACAAGGTTACCTCCTACAAAGGTAAAGTATCCTCAAGTAGATTTCCAGTCATCTATTGATCACGCCCAATCAGCATCTGTATATACTTTTATGCTCCGAATTTCTTTGTTTTTTGAGAACAAAATTCCATTTCCATGAGAAGATTTCAAGTACCTCGGTTCGTATGATTGCATTCATGTGTTGCTCTCCAGGGTTATGCATAAACTGGCTAACAACACTTAGAGCATAGGCCAGATCAGGTCGTGTGTGACCTTCTGACAAGTCTTTGACATCTCCCTTTGTTTACTGGCACTTGATCATTTTTAGTACACAATTGTATGCCTTCTTCTACTAGAGTATCAACTGGTTGACATGCTGACTTACTTGTTTTCTATAGTAAGTCCAAGGAATATTTTCTCTAAGATAAGAAGATTTCCTTACCCGATCGAGACAAATATTTTAACAAGCCTAGGTCTTTCATTTCGAATTCTCTGGACATATATTCTTGTATGGCCTTTCTTTCTTCTGGATCATTTCCCGTGACAACCATGTCATCTACATAAACAATGAGTGCAATAACTTTTCCTTGTTGTTTCTTCAGGAATAAAGTATGGTAGGAGTTGCTCTATGTGTAACCAACTGCTTTCATGGCACTTGTGAATCTTCCAAACCACGCTCTTGGAGATTGTTTTAACCCATACAGTTATTTATGCAACTTGCATACCTTCTGCCCTTGTTTCTCTTCTATCTTGTAGCCTAGGTGGGAGTTTGATGTAGACTTCTTCAAACAGTTCTCCATGTAAAAAGGCATTCTTCACATCAAATTTTTGTAATGGCCAATCCAAGTTAGCAGCTAGAGACAACAAGACTCACACTGTATTCATTTTGGCTACAGGTGCAAAAGACTCATTATAATCAATCCCATATGTCTGAGTGTACCCTTTGGCCACAAGTCTCGCCTTAAAACGTTCGATTGTGCCATCAGCTTTATATTTCATGGAGTAAATTCAATGACATCCGACAATATTTTTCTCGGGAGAACGATTCACAAGTTCTCATGTTTCATTTTTTTGTAAGGACTTCATTTCTTCATCCATAGCATCTTTCCACCTATGATTGGTTAAGGCCTCCTGCACATTGTTAGGAATAGATACAATAAATAATTAATTTACCAATACTTTATTTGATTCAGACAAACGATGGTTAGACACATAATGACTCATGGGATACCTAGTTTTAATGGACAATTCTGGTTCATATTTGGGTTTAGGAATACCTCTGGTGCGACGACGGTGTAATGTTTTTTGACGTGGTTTATAAACATTCTCAACAGGCAGTTGGTGTGGTATATCATGTGCATGAGTGATTTCTTCTAGCTCTAGTTAAGGAATAGATGTGTCTGTGATTTCTGGGTGATTGTTACCACTTTGTTCCAAAGATATACCACCACTTATTTCCAAGTCACCTATTGTGTCATTATCAAGTTCTGCTTGTGAATCATTTCCACTTGGTTCCAAGTCTATACCACTTAACTCCAATTGACTCTCATCAGAACTTGAGATAGGAAAATCATAGTCCAAAGTCTGAATTTGCACATGATACTCCTCATGAACTTCAGACTCAGGTGAAATATACATTAAATGTTCATAAAATACCATATCCATTGTGACATACATTCGTTGTGTGGGAGGATGATAGCACTGGTAACCTTTTTGGTGAGCTGCATAGCCAACAAAGACACATTGTAATGCACGAGGAGACAACTTGTGTCGTTGATGTTGTGGAATGTGAACATAAGCAACGCATCCAAACACTCGTGGTGGCAGATTTGGCAATGTTGGTGCAACAACGACTTTAGTGAGATCTTGGAGCAGTGTTCGAAAGTTTATAGAGCTAGATGGCACTCGGTTAATTAGATATGAAGCAGATGTGAGGGCTTCCTCCCAGTAGGATAGTGGCATGTGGGCTTCTATCAACAAAGCTCGCACAACCTCGAGCAAATGACGATTCTTTCATTTAGCTACTCTATTTTGTTGTAGGGTATCAGGACAAGTGGTTTGATGAACAAGTCCACGAGTTTCCAAATACTTTTGAAGGTTTGAACTGTGATATTCCAACCCGTCCCCCAATTGTCACTATGGGTGACTTGAATGTGAGCATGATACTGGGTCTGAATACATTTATGTAAAAGTTGAAACAATCTATTCACTTCAGCCTTAGTCTTCATTAAACAAATTCAAGTCATTCATGTACAATCATCAATAAAAGTGACAAACTAACGTGATCCTCCTAAAGTGGAAATTTTGGACAAACTCAAACATCAGAATGAATAATCATGAAAGGTACTGAACTTTTATTTAAAGTTAATAGAAATGAAGTACGATAACTTTTTGCCAGTTTACAGATTTCACAACAAAAACTAGAAACATCAAGTTGAGAAAATAAGCTAGAAAACAATTTTTTTCAAATAACCACAAGAAGCATAGCCCAATCTCGGTGCCACAACCATATTTCTGTTATCCTTTTATGCTCTTCTCGGGATCACTTACTGCTCAAGCTTGATGTAATTTAGTAGAATCGATTGTCCCCAAGTCCAAATAGTACAACTTCCCTCGTTTAGTATCACAACCAATTGTCTGCTTTGTCTGAATATCTTTGAACACACAAAAGTCAGGCAAAAAAATAATGACACAAGATAAAGCAGTGGTTATTTGTGAAATCGACAATAGTTTATAATTTAATGATAGAACAACAAAAACTGAATCTAAGTGTAGATTATTAGTAAAGGTCAAGGACCCTTCCCTGGCTACATGTATAGATTCACCGTTGGCAGTAGATACACAATTTTGTGGATGAGGTGGTCTAAGAGTGAAGAGTTGTCAACATCAAATGTTATATGATGAGTAGCGCCAGAATCAATTATCCATGCATTATTCAAAACAGGTGCATAGATATTTAAGATCTTACCATGAGTGTTTGTAGTGGTAAACAGGGCAGATGGTGAAGTGGTGTCCTTTTCTACCTTTGTTTGAGCAATTGTTGCTGTAGATAGTCTCCTAGAATTCCGAAGTCTAGTTGGATCCTACAAATCTGGATATCCAATCAGTTCAAAGCAGTGACTCTTGGAATGGCCCGTCTGATTGCAATGAGTGCACTTGTAGGTCTGTTTGTGTGGATTATTGGAGTTCTTTGGATTTCTCTTCTTTGGTCGGTCATGTGCTGTTGTGGCGGAGCGTTGGCAAGTAACTAGGGCGACGATTTCTTTTTTCAACCTCCTCATTTAATGCGGTGGAGCGTATGGCTTTACGACGTATTACGAAGTAGCATTCTTCCAAGCTTGGTTTTTGTTCTAGGCGAAGTATTTCTATCCGAATTTAGTCAAAAACTTTATCTAACCCAGCAAGAAATATGTGGACACGGAGCCGTTCAATGGATTTCTGGTATGCTACAACATCTTAAGGATCTTTCATGATGACCTGGTCACGGTGATCTAATTCTTGGAATATCTCTGTTAACTCTTCGTAATATACAAAGAGTGGTTTTCCATTTAGCTTTGTTGTAGAGGCTCGCTGGTTCAAAAAAAAAAACTTGCATCTCGTCACTCCCATAGTAGAATGCCTTAGAAAAAGAGCGTTCCATATTTCATGAGCAGTTGCGATGTGGATATAACATTTCATAAGACCATGAGACATAGACATTAGAAGAGATCATTTGACTTTTTGATTTTTCGCATACCACTTCTCATATCCTTTATCTGCTCAGCCGGTGGCTTTGATTTTCCTCGGATGTACGAGAGTTTCTCTTATTCAACTATGTACATTTTCATCAACTATGACCAGACATCATAATTTGATTCAATGAGAAAAATGCATGCATTAAAGGCACATTCAGACTGAATAATCACAAGAGTATTTTCACTCATCATTTATTTTCTTTTTTCTTTTTTTTCAAATTTTGTTTTATTTTATTTTTTGGATATTTTTTTTTTTTTCATAATTTTTTAATATGTCAAATAGAATTACAAAGCAATATTAGAAAACAAAAAAAAAAAAAAAAAAAAGTCCAAATTAACAATGGCTCAATAAGACAATAGTCACGGTAGCAACAAGAGGCGGCAAAGGAGATGGAAGCTGGTGCATGACAGAGGGCGTGCGACGGTTCGACCTCAGATAGTGGTTGCGTTCGGTGAGCAGCAGCAAAGACTGGCGTGGCGGTGCGACGGTGAGCAGCGGTGTTGCGATTTTCTGGTTGGTCGATCTTGGCTTGAGATTTGGTATTCTAGTGTTTTGGTTTGATTTTCTGGATTTGGGTTTTGGTTTGAATAATTTTTCTGGGTTTGGGTGGCTAAACAGAACTGCGTGTTATAGCTCTGATACCATATTATGAATAGAGAACACAAATTGTGTCTTATATATATATATATATGTGATTAGAACAATACAGAGACCTATTTATAGTATTTACACAGTAGCCCCATGGCATAGCTCAGTTGGTTGAAAGGTGAGTGAGGTGTCTCGAACACGGCAATTTTGAATGTGGGGTTCGATTCCTACTTTTGGTATGGAAGAGGCTCCTTACAAACGCAGTTAAAAAGCAAGCTCTCAACCCTACTCCACTGAGACACGTCATGCAATTTACATTTTCAATCAAGACCCCAAGGCAACGGTGGTGGGGGCCCTCGAGGCTGAGGTTCAACCTTTATAGTGTTTACACAGTGCCTAATTAAAGAAAGAAATCAAATTACTCCTAACAAATCTCATATACTTACACATGATTATATGGTTGATATTGTTACCAAAATTCAGATGATTTGGTCAACTATTCTATCCCAGAATTATGACAGAATCTTCAACAATTTCCAAGTAATGTAGGGTTGAATTTCAGGTTTTCCCCTTTCAAATTTGAATGGGCTTTGATCGAAATTAAAGCAGCTTTAGGACACATTTAAATTTCTTATTTTGTCAAACATAATTTTAAAATTACTATTTATACTAACAAAACCTAATTTCTAAAACATATGGACGACCACAACTAATTACGTAATAAATGGAACTAAATCAGCCATTTCATTTATGAACCGATTATAAAATTGCAAGTATGTACGTGGATAATCGAGATAAAAATTGAACTATTGTCATGATATCACAATCAAGATGTCTTGATATAAGTTACATTCTCAAATGACATAAATTACAAGATTACTTGATCTTGAACACTAATACGCGCATAGTCATCGTATACACTAATGGCTGTACATCTTCGACCATCAGTATTAAACAACACAATAGATCATTTCACCAAAAATTTGTAATTGCATTACAACGAAATAGGAAAAATTCGTTTACACGACTCTTATAAATTTCGTTTCTATCACTTTTTCGATTAAAAACTACAAAAGTTCGTATAATTAGTAATTAAATAAATAATTAACCTTTTAAAATAAAACCTTGTTTTGAACAGAAGGCCATCTTGTCCAAGAAATTATCTGTTAAAAGCCTTTAATTAGTATCATCTATTATATAATTGAACTTACCAAACATGTCCTAAAACTTTTGCAGCAGCAAATAAGAGGAGACTCTAATGAGGAGCCATTTCTAACCCTAAAACAGTAACAAGTTTCACTATCTTCGGCTTTGTAAAAAGTCAAAAGCCTCTTTTTCTTTTTTGGTATTGAAAAAGGGCAAAAATAAGTTGATCTTCTGCATGGCTTGAAGCCATGTTTGGCAATGTTCATTCCATATGCTTAATAATAACAAGTGACCAAATTTTACGTAGTTTGTCAAACTTAACTGTATTGTAACCTTCCTCGTACCGACCTTGGAATCGTGAAATCGGGTGTAAAAGAACATATATAGACGGTTTTGAGTTTCATTTCACTATTAAAAGCTTGTTTGATTTCAATTCTAATTTTGATAAAAAAAAAAAAAAAAAACTAAAATCAAAGTCAACAATTAATTTTAACCACAATTCGTGGAACCCACAACTTTTTACAACTTTTCAATCACACATTTCATTAACTCTTATCAACTTTTACAAACAAAAAAAAAAACTGATTTTAATCAAAATCAATCAAAGACACCGTAAATGGTAATAAATTGAGCCATCACACGAGAAAAAGTAAAAAAAGTAAAATTCCACAAATTACAAAGAAAATTTGAGTGTGCTATTGGCCGTATACTATGTATCAAACATGCAATTATTTTCCACAGAGTCGGATTGAATTATTGAAATCAATTACTATATATTGACCATACCTAGAAGGTTTAATGCAAAAAATAGAACTGTAAAATCGAAAGGTCTTGCAAAGTCAAGCATGAAAAGGAACTAAAAATATATGCAATAATTTTGAAGCAGTAAAAAGTCTCTTCTTTCTTGCAATGTAAATTTTCTTCCACACATACACACACACTCTCTCTCTACATACATCTCTCTTTCTCTCTCTACAGAGTAGAAATTTGTAGGTAGTCATGGGAAAAACTCCTTGCTGTGATAAAACTAAAGTGAGAAAGGGTCTTTGGTCACCAGAAGAAGATGAAACCCTCAAGAATCACATTGAAAAATATGGCACTGGTGGCAACTGGATTACCTTTCCTCAGAAAGCTGGTCACAACTCTCTCTCTCTGTCTCTCATATATGTGTGTGCGTGCGCAGTGGCGGAGTTAGGATTTTTTAGAGAGGACTACTACTTTTAAAAAAAATTGCACTTCAAAACAGAGTTGCTATTCAAAAAAAAAAATTTACACTTCAAAAATTAATTTTTTCCGGAGTCCCGCCCCCAATTTCCCCCCTTGTGTGCGCAAATGCGCACTGATCGTCAGTGTGCATCCTAACCCCAACCCTCTCATTTCTGTCAATGCATGCTTGTTCTCGCCTCAAGTAGTCTGGAGGCTAGATCATGTTTAGTACACTCGAGTACAATATTTTAGTTTTTCTTCTTTTTTTTTTTTTTTCTCATTAGCACTGTCCACCACTCCACCATAGTAAAACATGATTAGGGTTCTTTTTCATTTGAATGCAACATGTTTAGTTGTCAATTTTCTTTTTGTGATATGTTCAAGAGGGTTGCCCTATTCAATAAATTTGGAACTTGTGAGTTGTGACATTCAGTAGTACATTTTTATTCACATTTTATATTTTTGCTCTATGATCACTACACTAGACAACAGACTGTTCTTTGTCAGAGTTGGGACCATTTTATACTGTAGATGTTCAGTCCCGACAATGGTTACACAGTCCCGACAATACTATAGCATGTTTTATCCAATGTATGCTCGTCTTTATAATACTCGACAACATTACTTATGCTCTAAGTGTAGCATGTTTTCTGACATTATTTACTCTTGCTCCCCAGGTCTTAACCGTTGTGGTAAGAGCTGTCGTCTCCGATGGCTTAATTACCTTCGACCGGATATAAAACACGAAGCTTTTACACCAGAAGAAGACAATATCATATACATTCTCTACTGTATCTTGGGAAGCAAGTAAGTTTAATGAATAATAAATTATAAAATTAATGTTTTTTTTTTTATTAATTATGACATTTTATCTCTTTAACTTTTTATTAATAATTCATAGATGGTCTATCATAGCATCACATCTACCAGGAAGAACAGACAATGATGTGAAAAACCACTGGAACACCAATTTAAAGAAGAAGCCAATGGCAGCAGCAAATTGTTACCCCACAAACAATATCGAAACCATCACCGCGGCTGCCGACCTCTCGACTTCAACCACCAACACTTTGGTTCCCACATTTTCAGCTCCAGAGACATCTGCTATAATGCCATGTTTAACTGAGAGTACTAAAAACCCAAGTTTTTCTTCATCATCACAACAAGATTCAACCATTTCTGAAACATTTTTCCAGCTTGGAGAAAATTTCATGTTTGGCAATGGCAGTTGCAGTAAGGGGATTCCAATGGATAATATTGGCTATGGTTATGAAATTCTGAGTGAAATTTGGTCCCAAGAGGCAGCCATTGAAGAAGTACCTAATTTATATTGAAATCAAAAAAGGAGATGTCTTTTTATATATAGTTTAGTTTATTATATATAGCTTAGTTTATAGGATATGGGAATAATTGTTTATTGATACAACACATATATGTAAACATTTTATACAAATTACACTGAGAAAAATGAATTGAAGCAGTACATTAATGATTTTTTGTTAGGTAAAGTTTTCTGTAAGCAATGAGTCTTAAAGTATGTTGGTGGTATTTATTTTTTCTAAAAACCCATTTCTTTTATAATTTTGAACTTTTCAACCTTTTCTATTTCTGAAAAAAATTGAAAAGTCGATAAATTACTCAAAAAACTACACCAAACATGTCTTTTACAAAATGTATGAAATAAAAATTGTAGAATCTTATAAAATGTATGAATAAAAATAGTATTTAACTAACTTATAAATATTTATAAGCACTATCTAACATATTCGCACACACAATGTACATGAAAATATATGAAGGATAATTGTGGTGCCAAATTGGGCCGGGAACTGGGCCATGTCTATGGGTTGATGCGGCCGGGCCAGAAAAAAACACACACGTCATTTTGGTGTTTCCCAACATAGTTTGATCAAAACCAATTTTACACCACTAAGCACATGTATATTCAATGTGGAACGGCACGTGAGTAATTACATGTTTGACAATGTTGAAATAATTTTTTAAGATCGTGAATTTTATGAAATGTGTGGATAATAAGTTGTAAGTTTTATACAATGCAATATAATGTATGAATAAAAAATACATTTAATCAAATTGACTAATTTAAAGTTAGATAGACAAGAAAATGTGGGGTGTCATCACCATTTCTTGTCTGATTCTTTCTAGTCGCTGTCCATGTCCAATTCAAAACCGAAGAAAATGTCTCTCTCGTAAATTATTACAAAGGATTCTGCCAATTTGTTTCTCGCAGGTACAGATTCTTAGAAACTTCATTGAAATGTCTTTTAATGATTCATGACAAGTTTTTAAAACTACCAATAAGGTGGTAAATACTCACATGCAGGATCAAAAGCATGGGCAGAGCCGCAGATATGTACATATTATATATTTACATTGCCAAGTATAAGTTGAGTACGACTCCATTTCTCTAATGAAGAACTTGACAAAATTACGTACAGATCTCAATGCATAAGAGATTATTGTTCTTGAATTACTGCAAGCATGAGTGTTACGTGTGGGGGTGAAGAATCAAATATCTTTTTCATTAAACTGTATTTAAGCTCTGAAAGTGCTTTTAATTCATCAACAACAGCTTGATCTACAGATTGTATGGCCTTCATTATTGTACAGAAACTAGGCGATTTGGAGCTTGGCATAAGCTGTTTGTCTGTAGAAATGGTGGCAAAAAGCTTGGCAAGGAAAGCTTCCATGGCGGCTCTATTTTTAGAATCTTCAACTTCTTCCATGTAATCTTTCTCAAAGGTTTCATATTCACAACATTTGACTTTTTCTTGAGGTATGAGTAAGCAAAATCTAGGGTTTGAAATATTTCTTGCAGATTTTTTCAGGTGAAAAATTTTCTACAATTTTTTGGAAATCTTGCTTTCTGTTGAAGGTGAGTAGGGTCTAATTGAATTCATTGGACTGAAACTAGAAAATAATTTTGATGATTAGGACATGAAACTGGAAAATAATTTTGCTTGTGAAATGATTTTGGGGAAAAGAGGGGGGAAAAAGTGAATTGAAAAAAAGCACAAAATATCATATCTACAATTCCAATCGCTTAATTTGGAGAGAGAAAACGCATGCAATCCAATTGAGAACTTTAACGGAGAAAACAGACAGAAACTGTCAGGAGGGACCTATGATGACTATTTATTCAAACGTTGGAGATGTTTGGTGCTATTTGTTAAGAGTATGGTCATATCTCCAACGTTTTTGAAATGTTGGGGACCAAATATGCAATTATCCATCTTTTAAAATACATTTTCGAAAACAAAGTTAAATTTATAGCACAAATCTTATTTTAAAGAATTTAACTTTAAAATTATGCTTTAATAAATTCTTTTATTTAATTTTTTAAAATAGAGGTTGAATTCGTCTTTCACTAAGGAGTCAAACTCTCTCTCTCTCTCTCTCTCTCTCTCTCTCTCTCTGTGTATTTTATACGTTACACATTTCAATGCTCATATTTTTCTAGTCATTGACATCTAAAAATATGTACTCCTATATTAATTAAAAATTAAGAGAAAAACAATGAATAGATATTGAAATAAGTAAAACAGGAGCTAAAAATAAAGTGTTTGGTGGAGTGTATAATTTTTTTTTATTTATTTAAGTGCATGTATGATATAGCTGAAACTATTTTTTAATAGGGTGTATTCAATTGAAACTTTTATAAACTTTTGTAAGTGAGCAATTTTTGTAGAATTCGTGGCCTTTTGAGTGAGAATTAATAAAAGTCTTCCATAAATTTCTATAGACTTTCATCAAAGACTTTCTTTTTTTAAAAAAATATATTAAGCTAAATTTCTATATAATGTAATATTATTTTAAACAATACCTCGTATATTCGAATCATCCACATTACTTATAGTTAAGAGTATTAAATCATATTTCCCATGTCATTAAAAATATTTCTTAAAAAAAAAAAAATAAGTCACGTCAATTAGATTAAAAAATAACTTAAATATCAAAAAGGATAATATCATTTTAACAACGTTCAATTGAAAAAATGCTTGCAATTTGATAAGTCTATTTAAGATTTAGATACAATTATTCAAAAATCAAATTATTACAATCACAATCTCAACCAGCCCACCCATTTCAAATTAATCTAAATCCAAATACATTCATGACCAACTGTATTCATCAATTAACAATGTGTGTGTGAGTGAGAGAGAGGTAGAGAGAGATTTGACATTTTAAA
Source organism: Forsythia suspensa (assembly GCA_023638005.1). Lineage (NCBI taxonomy): Eukaryota > Viridiplantae > Streptophyta > Magnoliopsida > Lamiales > Oleaceae > Forsythia > Forsythia suspensa. Next base: position 25,719,211 of record CM042674.1, on the reverse strand, counting down.
TAATCGTTCAAAATGGACTCAAGAAGCAAAATGATTTTAAGACAAAACATATGAATTCAATGATATTTTTTGAAGACAGATGAAACGAGCCGGTCCGCAGACCCACGTGAACTTCTATTTTATTTTATTTTAAGTTAAAAAGAAATTTGAATTTTTTTTAGAAATGTAGAATGTAGATAACTAAAAATATAAAAATGTAGAAGATTAAAAATGTGGAAATTCAATAATAAATTGCACAATAAAAGAGTTTATATTGATAATATAGTTTTTTCGGATTGTTGTAGGAATGCAGGTTGAGAGAATTGTGAATTTCTGAAGAATATGAAAAGTTTATGAGGGTATTTATATGGGAAAAAAATATAGCCGTTTGAAAAAAAAAAGTTAGGTAGAGGGACCAACTTCACGGACTAGTCCATGGGCCAACCCGTGGACTTCACGGTCCGAGCTTATTTATTTTCCTGGACCGGCCCGGGCCACTCACGGTCGGGCCCATGGGCTGGCACGGCCTGGCCGTGGTGCCATCCCTAGATGAATCTGATATCAAATGAAATCTAGACTATCATGCATTGAAAAAAATCCATAAAAGGCGCAAACACAATTGTCGTAATTAGAAAGTAAAACAACTCGTTACAATCATGAGAACTCATTCAAAAAAATCGATTAATTTTTTTTTAAAAAAAAAATCCCGTTATGCAATCAAGAAAAGTGCATACTGAAAAATATTAAATTTAGATTTCACATAAATTAGAAAATAATTTATCTAGAACAAGTAAAATCAAATTTTTATCGAAGATATACAAGAAAAGAAAATATGAGTTATTTACTTTGGGATTATGGAGTCTTCACATATTTTACGAGTATAAGATAGACTTTCTTTGAGATTTCTATTTATACTTTATACCAAAAAGTCTTCAAAAGTTTAATAAGTACATAATTATCTAAAAATCATTATGTGTATTCTAATTGGGATTTTTAAGGAATTAAAAGTTTAAGGGTATTCAATGTAAACTTTTAAAGACTCTGTAAAAGTATTGATGTATTCAATAAAGGCTTTTAGAGACTTTTAAAAAAATTTATAAGTCACGGAATATTCAATTAAAATTTTTTAAGAGTATCTATAAGTCATGTGATATTCAAATTGAGAATTACTTTAGGGATACTCTACTTACTCGACTTCTAGAGACTTCTGAAGATTTTTTGTGGAAAGTATAACTTAGCAAATCTAAAAAACAAAATCTCCCGTCTACTTTGAGATTTGTGAAAACTTCAAACCTTCAAACTAAAAAACGTTTATTTTTTTCACTTCTAAGATTTTCTCGTATCTCTCTCGTCTACTCTAAGATGTTGGAAATATTTGATATTTTTATTGAATATTATTAAAATGTTATTAATTTTTTTTGGAATTTATGTTATTTGTAAATTTAATTAATGTGACTTATATTTTTTAATAAATATTTAAATATTTTTAATGACATGATAAATATAATTTATTGCTTTGAATTCTTAATTATATGTGAAGTAGATGATATGAACTTACGAGAAGTTATTCAAAATAATATTATATTATAGGGATAATTGCATCAAAAGTCTCCAACGTTTCAAAATTGTTGGAAAATTGTTTGAGATATGCCTCTAACTTAAAAAATAGCACCACACATCTCCAATGTATGAAAAACTTGGCGTGATATGTCATTTATGACCAAATTGCCCTTCTCTTTAAATAAACAAAAACCAAAAAATAAAGAAAAAAAATGATTCAAAAATAACCAAATTTACCCCAAATTAATAAAAAGTAACAAAGTGGTCCTCTTTTTTATCAAACTTTGAAAAAATGAGAGAAAAATCTTTTTCAACACAAATCAAATCGACGATTGCTGTGCATCCATGGAAGTTTGATATGTGTATGTACATATCATAAAGATATATATTTTTGTAAGAAACAAAGAATTTTTGTGTGTTGTTGACACCTCCAAAGGGCTTGTCATCTCTTTCACACGCTCTCTCTCTCTCTCTCTCTCTCTCTCTCTCTTAATTCAATTTTTCTCAAAATAATACATGAAGAAATGTGTTTTTTTCTCTTTGTTTGTTTGATTTGCGATTTTTCATTTTGATTTGTAAGAAATCAATAATTTTTGTGGGTTGTTGACACCTCTAGGTGCGAAATCAAGGGCTTTTTATCTCTTTCACACACGCACTCTCTCCCTCTCTCTACTTTCTCTCTCTAGAATAATACATGAAGAAATGTGTTTTTTTCTCTTTGTTTGTTTGATTTGCGAATTTTCATTTTGATATGTTTGTTGAGTAGTTTTTCCATGAATTTTGTCTTATTCGTGAGATGGGTTGCTTTTGAACTAATGCAAAATTTGGGAATTTTGAGTGTTTCTTGTTCATTTGATGGTTGTGGAATTTGGGTGATCTGAAAACCCTCGATCTTTGATTTGGATTTGTTTGGGTTTTTTTGTTATGGAATTCGATGGATTTGGTTGTTGGATCAAAGTGTTGTTAGCTCGAATAATTTGAGTAGATGGCTCCCAATCCTCCTCCATTCCAGGTGGAGGATAACACTGATGAGGATTTCTTCGACAAATTGGTAAATGATGAAGATGATGTGGATTTTTTAGAACTTTTTAGAAAAGATGACATATTTGTTACTTTTTATTTTTTTGGGTACATTTTTTACTTTTTATTAATTTGGGGTAAATTTGGTTATTTTTCAATCATTTTTTTCTTTTTCTTTTTTTTTTTGTTTTTGTTTATTTAAAAAGAAGGACAATTTGGTCATAAAGGACCTATCACGCCAAGATTTCATACGTTGGGGATGTGTGGTGCTATTTTTTAGGTTAGGGGTATATCTCCAACGATTTTAAAACATTAGGGACCTTTGATACAATTATCCGTATATTATATTATATGTGTTGTGGATAATTTATATGTGCTTAATATTTTTTTAAAAAAAAAAAAAATTAATGAAAGTCTATAGAAGTCTATAGAAGTTTAAGAAAGACTTTTATTAAGGCTAAATATATTCACATCACATTTTTTCTATAAGTGCACCATATTTAAATTACATAAAAGGTTCATAACATTTACTTATTATTACAATTATGTCTCTAATATGTTTTCATCGCATTCTTATCACCAACTTTTCATTAATTAGCACATGTTATCTCTGATAACAGTTTTCAAAGAAATTACAAAAATACTCATTTTTCCTCGTATTTTTAAATAAGCAAAATAAATAAATACAAAATTTTGATTTAAATAAAACTCATGATTTAATTATTTTAACTAGGTGCAATTCCATGGTTATTTCTTGGGTTCTACATGCTGTATCTAAGGATATTACAGAAAGTGTGATATATATTGATAATGGAGATGAGATGTGAAAGGATCTTCATGATCGATTTCATCAAAGCAATGGACCTAGAGTGTTTCAGATCAAACAGATGTTAAATGCTCTTTCACAATGATCAAATAATGTAACTAATTACTTCACTAAACTCAAAATACTTTGGGATGAATTGAGAGAATTTAGGCCATTTCCAATCTGTCAATGTGGTGAAATGAAGGATTTGATGGATTACCAGCAACAAGATTATGCTCTCCAGTTTCTCATAGGTCTGAATGATTCTTATGGTCAAGTTAGGGCCCAAATCCTTATGATGGACCCATTTCCTTCTATTAATAAGGTGTTCTCTCTGGTCATTCAAGAAAGGCAGAGGAGTTTAACTCCTTCATCAATTCTACCCAATGCAGCTGCTTATGGAGCTCCTAACAATTCTAACTTTAGATGGAAGAAATATAAGCCAACGTGTACTCACTATGGACATGTTGGACACACCATTGACAAATGCTACAAAATCCATAGATATCCACCTGACTGGAAATCAAAGAGCAAAGACATCACTGATATAGGAAAAGGAAATTACCAGAATTATTCTCATAATCTTTGCAGAAATTCGGACCTTGACTTATCAAGTTTTTTTTGGAACATCAGTCCAAATAGCAAAGGTTGGAAACAATACTTCAACTGATAAATTATTAGTCAATCAGTGCCAACAACTGATTTCATTTCTCACTAGTCAGCTGCAGACTTTTTCACAAGAACCTTCAGATCAACCTTCTTGCTCCACTTTTCTAGTATAAACTCTTCTATACCTAGTCATGCTTGGATTCTTGATACAGGAGTTACACATCATGTATGCCATGACATGAGTTTATTCAATTCATTTGATGAATCTATTTTTGCTTCACATGTGTTCCTGCCTAATAGTCAAAAGGCTAATATTTCCAAAGTTGGAACAATAATGCTTACTTCCCAGATCATGCTGTCCAAAGTTCTATATGTACCAAGTTTTCAATACAATCTGATCTCAGTTAGTGCTCTCACTATAGATGGTTGTTGTTCTTTGATATTCAATAATGATTATTGTGTGATCCAGGGCAAGTCCTCAACCTCTCAAATTGGGAAAGGTAAAAGGATTGGCAATTTATACTACCTCAGTCTTCCAACCTTGGAGAATAGAAGTGAAATCAACTTTCATGATATCTTCATTTCATCTACAACATATAATAAGGACCTATGGCATTCTAGACTTGGACACCCATCATTTGTAATAAATCATCAGCAAGACAAAGGATTAATGTTCAATCGCAGAATTGAAAAAGATTTCCATTGTTCTATATGTCATTTTGCTAAACAAAAACATTTATCTTTCAATTCCAATAACAATCTTTGAGCTAAAGTTTTTGACCTTTTACATATTGATGTTTGGGGACCTTTTCATGTGGTTACTATTAATGGATTCAAATATTTTGTCATTATTGTGGATGATTGCTCAAGACATACTTGGACTTTTCTACTTAAGAACAAATATGATGTTCAAGAAGTGATTCCGCAGTTCTTTAATATTGTCAAGGCATAATATGGTGTACCTATTAAATGTGTAAGATCTGATAATGCAAAGGAACTTAGATTTTCAGATTTTTTTCAAAAGCAAGGAGTTATACATCATATTTCTTGTGTGGAGAGGTCACAGTAGAACTCGGTGGTTGAAAGGAAACATCAACATCTTCTAAATGTAGCAATGGCATTGTTATATCAATCAGGCATTTCACTTGGATATTGGAGAGATGCAGTGTTAACTGCAACACATTTGATCAACATGCTGCCTTCTCCTTTGCTCAAGTTCAGAACACCTTTTGAAATTCTACATTCAAAAGCTCCAAACTATAAGCATATTAGAACATTTGGCTGCCTCTAATATGCATCTATATTACCTAGTTCAATACACAAATTCACTCCTAGATCAAAGGCTTTCGTTTTGCTTGAATATCCACCTGGTATGAAGGCCTATAAACTGTTAGAAATTGAATCATGGAGAAATTTTAATTCCAAAGATGTTATGTTCCATGAGACCATCTTTCCTTCCTTGACAAATTATCTTCAGAAAATATATCTCAATTTCTATTAGAAACTGTCCTACCACTTCCTTATGATCATTATGGATCTTCCAGTGAACCAATAGATTATCACATCTCAGATGATTCAGTAGATGGCTCTTCTAATGAACCTGTAGTCCACACAAGGTCAAGGAGATCAGTTAAGAGGCATGGCTACCTTCATGACTATCATTGTGGAGCTGTAACATCAAATACTTCCACTATACATCCACTCTCTCTAGTATTGGGATATGACAAGTTGAGCAATAATTTTAAAGTGGTTGTTATGTCAGTTTCAGCAGATTTTGAACCATAACATTATTCACAAGCTTGCGGCATACCAGAATGGGAAGCAGCCATGGCAGCAGAATTGAAAGCTCTTGAGGACAATCACATTTGGTCCATTGTAGACCTTCCTTATGGTCATATACCTATTGGTTGTAGGTGGGTCTTCAAGATAAAACACAAGTCTGATGGAACCATAGAAAGACACAAAGCTAGGCTTGTAGCAAAATGAATATACTCAACAAGAAGGGGTGGATTATTTTGATACATTTGCTCCAGTAGCAAAATTAGTTACTTTCAAACTTTTATTAGCACTAGCCTCAGTTTATGGATGGTCCCTGCACCAATTGGATGTCAACAATGCCTTCTTACATGGAGATTTGCTCGAAGATGTGTATATGACTATTCTATCTGGATATAGTCCTAAGGGGAGTCTAACACACTCACAAATCCTGTTTGCAAATTAAATAAATCTTTATATGGTCTCAAACAAGCCACTAGGCAGTGGAATGCTAAATTCATAAATGTTCTAATCAAAGAGGGATTCACTCAATCTGTCACAGATCATTCTTTTTTCAGAATACTACTTCAATTTTTATTGCTTTATTGGTATATGTGGATGACATAATAATAGCCAGCAACAATAAGGTATCAATTGAGATGTTGAAGCAAGATCTGGACTCAAAATTTAAATTGAAAGATTTAGGACCTCTCAGGTTCTTTCTTGGATTGGAGATTGCTAGATCTCCAAGAGGCATATCTGTATCTCAAAGACCATATGCATTACAATTATTATATGTGACAAGATTCTTGGGATGCAAACTAACCAACACTCCAATGGAAGCAAATTTGAAGTTAAATAAAAGTGAAGGAGAATTGATAAATGATCCATCCATGTACAAAAGATTGATAGGAAGGCTACTGTATCTTACTATCACTAGGCCTGATTTAACATATTCGATTAATGATTAAGCCAATTTCTAGCAGAACCATGAGACCCTCATATGACAAATGACTCATGGGGTCCTTCATTGCATTAAATCCACACACAGGTCAAGGACTCTTATTTCCTTCCAACTCGGCGTTTCTTTAAAAGCATATGTTGAAACAAGCTTTCCACTTACTGATGTGCGGTTGAAGATTTTTACAGATGCAGATTGGGCAGCTTACCCTGACACTAGAAGATCCATACCAGGGTATTGTATATTCATTGGCAACTCATTGATATCTTGGAAGTCTAAGAAACAGAATACACTATCCAGATCATCAGCTGAGGCGGAGTACAGATCAATGGCAAATGCAACATGTGAACTAACTTGGCTATTATCTTTGCTAAAAGAATTTGGTGTTGAACATTCCAAACCTGCACTATTGTATTGTGATAATCAAGCTGCATTGCACATAGCGGCAAATCCAGTTTTCCATGAGAGGACCAAGCATATAGAGATAGATTGTCATCTGGTTAGAGAAAAGGTTCAAGCAGGAGTGTTAAAGACTCTACACATTTCAAGCAAAAACCAGATTGCTGATACTCTTACTAAAGCACTACAACATGCACAATTCAGATAATTGGTTGACAAGATGAGATTAATAAACATATATGGTCCATCTTGAAGGAGAGTCTTGAAAGCATTGTCAAAGAGTTAGTTATAATTAGTTGAAGATAGTTAGTTGGTTGCAATATAGTTATAGTTAGTTAAATAGTTTGTATAAAATGGAAGCTAAACTACTCATTTTTGTAACTTGATTCAATATCCCAAATATTCAATATAGAAGAACACGCAGCTGAATGTTCTTCCTTCCATTTTTATCATTTTGTGATTAAACAAGTTTTCTTCATTTCTTTCATCATTTTGTGATCTTGTAATAGAATCCGAAGGAAAAAAGTTCAAGATATAGATGTGACAATAAATAAAAGTAAAAGAATTTTTATACAATTAAAATGTAGTGCAATTATAATAAAATATTGTGTGAATATAACCACAATTTTATTAATTCTCAACAAATCTATAAAAATCATTTAAAAGTCCACGAATTCTACGAAAATCACATACTTATAAAAGTTTATAAATGTCTTTAAAAGTCTCAATTAAATACACTATCTAATTTGAATACTCCAAAATTTATAGAAATTTTTAAAAATTTAATTGAATACTATGTGATTTTTTAAGATTTTTTACCTACATTAAAAATTTTTAAATTTTTAAATTCTTAAATTGAATACACTTTTTTTAAGTATTTATAAATTATAAATTATAAAGAATGTGTGATGTTGAGTGAATAAACAAATAGGTAAACAGATCCCAAGAATTCTCCCATTACACTTTGTCGTGGTAAAAAATTGACATTCGACAATCATGAAAAGAAGATTTAGGCACAAATTTCAAGAAAATCCCACTCAGTTTGTAATCTCTTGCGACTTTTGAGGTTTGCTAACTTCTTTTAAATGAATTAAAAACAAGGAAACACTGTCTCTTATGTCGGCATTTTGTTTGTTGTTTTTGGTTTTTTTTAAGGAATTGCAATTCCACTCTCTTGACCGGATTTGATCTCTGGATTTGACATGACCTTTAATTTATAACTTCGACAGCAAGTTACTTTCAAATATCTGAAAATGAGCAAATTGACTACAGCTAGATGTCTAAATATTTAGGATAAATTATATTTATAGTCCTTATTCTTTTATGTTTGTAACAATTTCATCTTTATTCAATTTTATTTATACTTATCATCTTCAATCTCTCAATAATTCGCATGTATAGTCCCTTTTTGACAATTTTACCATCCAACTAAAATAGCTAAAAAAAAAAAAATAGAATGAAAAATTGTAATTGTAATCTCTAACTTTTAAAAAATGTAAATACATCCTCTTATATGCTCCTGCTTTCATATATTTGGAGTGGTATTATATGTATATTAGTGTATCAAACCCCAACTTCATTGAATCGCGATGACTCAAGGGAAGCTCGTGTCCAATTATGGTCTTATGCACAATAACCAAATATTGCAAGATGTAAGTGATGTATATATATGTATTACCACTCTAAAATAAGTTTTTTTTTTTTTACATCAAGCAAAATTATAACTTGTTTGTTGTGACGGTGGCGGCGGTGGCAGGGGGGCGAGGTGGTTGGTGGAGATGTGGGTTGGGAGGGATTGAGAAAGATGAGGTTTGTGGATCCGGGAAAGTGGAGGTGACATCACGGGCCATGCTCCACTCTGTTGAAATAGTTTTTTTATTCTATTTTATTTTAAAATTGTTTTAATTGAAGAAATGTAACAAATAAAAATTTCAGGATGTATTTATATTTTTGAAAAGATTAATGATCTCAATTATATATATATATTTTTTATTTTAGTTAGAAGGCAAAATTGTCAAAAAGATTATTTGTGCGAATTATTAAAAGTTTGGAGATGATATGTACAAATAAAATTGAATGGAAACGAAATTATTACAAACTTGAAAGACTAAGGATCCTGGGTGTAATTTAAGTTAATCCCAATATTTTATTATAGTTGCACAATCTGTATTCGATAACAGAAATACTTCAATATTTGTTAGATTGACATGTCGTCTTCAAAGAAACATGTATCTTTTCAATTTTAATGAATCGAATAAACTTTGACAGAAAAATCTAACTTTGCAAAATTAGACGTACATGGGTTATGTGACGTGTTGACATAATTGATTATTTACAATAAAACAGTTAAGGACTAAATTGCTCATTTTTATAAGTTGGAAACCAACTTACTACAAGAACAATGACAGTGGGACCAATATGCAATATTTGGTGAAAGTTACAAATGTCAAACTCTTTATCTTTATTCTGAATTCGATCTATCTTTTTTATTCTTTCTGGTTGTATCATTATTATTATTATTATTATTATTATTATTATTATTTTTGTTTCTATCGCAGGATCGTTTTTTATTTAAACAAAATACCGCTTTTTAACAATATTTTAAAAGTCGGTCAAAACAGTAATTCGAAAAGGTCAAAAATCAATGGTCAAATGGAGCCGAACTGAAAGTTAAAAAATATTAAAATGTTAAAAAGTAAAGTTTGAGATTAACCAAAACTTTTTGATTCTATGCTTGTTTTAAATATTTTTCATTTTTTCTATTTTGTACCTATTGTTGGTGTATAAAATATTTTTAATATAAAGGCCTAAAATAAATGCCTAAAATAAGAGGTCCAAGTATCAAGCTTGAGCAAATTATCAGAACGAGGTCCAGAATTGTCCAAGCATGTAAAAGCTTGAACGACATGACGAAATAGGGCAAGATTTGGGCGAGTGAAGCAATAAGTGCATCGCACAATTAATGGAGTAGTTTTACACGTGGCCCATGATCCAAAGTAACCGTTAGTTAATGAAAAAGACATCATGACAGTTATGAAAAGTTATGAGAAGTTATTTTAGAAGAAGTGCTATGAAGTGGTGGTCAATTATGGACGAAAATTGCACAAATGGTGATCAATGTATAAATGAGGCAAAGCAACTGAAAGGAAGGACTGAACAACTCTCACACAAAGAAATATGTGAATTTACGTTTGAAATTTTTTCTTTCTATTTACGAAACTTGTAATTTCGTGTGTTTGTGCTCGTTTGGAGGCAAGTTGTATATAATATAATCTTTCAATTCAAACACCCTTTGTTGGGACATTGTTTCAAAAGGTCTCGTTCATTACACATCGTCTAAGTAATCTTTTAATAGTTAGCACGAATAAAAAACGCACGAAACAATTTGGCATGTCCGGTGGGACCTTTGGTGTTAGAAAGATTTGAAGCATCATGCCTCAAAAGAATTCTGGCAATGAGCCAGCAAACCAACAGTCTATCCATTTTGTAATTGAGTAATTTGAGGTCAACAAGGTACCTCGAAGGTAGAAAGACCAAATGTTAGTTGTTACGAGTTAATGACGGAGTTGAGCCTCCGCACAATGCGTATATTACTGGGCAAACTCATGCAAGACATCGTTGAACAAGTAAGTCCACAAAACATTCATAATGTAGAAAGACTCACTCAAAATAGAAACAATCATGATGACAATATGGCTAAACAATTGAGTATATTGAACGAACTAATGAAAAAAAAGGTAAGCCAAGTGTGTCAATCAAATCCTCTGGGCGTGGAAAATCACTTGCAAACCAGAAGTTTAGTAGGTAATGGCTCACCAATTGTAAACACAAGCCAATGAGTAGAAACACCTCATATGGGACCAGCCACAACCAACGTAGGGGGTTCTGGAACATCTAACATGGTGGGTAGCCCTAATATAATAGAAAATGTTCAATATATTGGACAAAATGCTACACGTGTTAACGATGGGGGAACCCACATATCAATGGCAATAATAGCACGTTCATGTCCAATATAGGGCCAAACTTTGTTAAGCCTTGGGCAATGTCATACGTACATCAACCCATAGGAGTTTCTTTTGATCCCAATGCAATATTAAGAGATCAAGTTGTAGAAATCTTGCAAGATCAGTTGACTTTTGGAATACAGCTCATTGATTCGACCAACGTACAAAAAGTCTTACCCAGATTAGGTAGATCAAGTGTATCATTGGCCTAGAAGTTATAAGGTGCCTGAATTTTCTTTGTTCACTAGCCTAGGAAAAGTATCTACTTTGGAATATGTAGAGCGTTTCACATTGCAATGTGGCGAGGTTACTAACTTCCACAAGATGAGACTTTTCCCAAATTCACTAACTGAGATAGCCTTTTCATGGTTCATTAACTTGCTAGCAAATTTTGTCCAAACTTGGCAACAATTGGAACAATTATTTCATGCCCAGTTTTACAAAACTAGATCAGAAATCACTTTGGTAGATTTAGCAAATTTGTGTCAAATGCCAAATGAATGGACTGAATCTTTTCTTTAAAGGTTTAAAACGGCCAGGAACAAATGTTTTGTTCCTTTGTCTGAAAAAGAGTTTCTCAAAATCTCTCAAAGTTATTTGAATTTTGATTTAAAAAAGAAGTTCCAAGATAGGAAATTCCCTGATCTCTTTCAACTTAGCGTGAATGTGATAAGATATAAGCGATTGTTAAGAGATGATGAACAAATAAAGAATTCTAGTAAAATGACCTATTATAGAGACCCAAATTTTGACGTCCACGCTATTGACACTAGTCAAGATCAGTCCGAAGCCAAAGTATATCTAGCTGAATTGGTCAAGGAAGACACTTATGCGTGCTCTATGTTGACTAAGTTAGAAGTGCCTATTAAGAATGAGCCAACAAAAGAAAAAAATAAAAAAGCTAGAACATTCTCATTTGATGTAACAAAGGTGGATGTAATATTTGACCGGTTATATAATGATAAACAAATAAAACTAAGCGACAATCATAAATTGCCAAATCCTGAGCAAACAAGGGTAAAAAAAAATTGTAAATAGCATAATGCATGGTCTCACACAACTAATAGTTGCTTGGTTCTTCTTCGTGTGTTGCAGGATGCTATTGAGTTAGGGCGAATCACCTTTGAGTCAAAGAAAAAAATGGCAATGAACGAAAATCCAGTTCCACGGCCAGTACTATCAATATGGTCATCCCAAATTTGGACAAGTTTGGTATCTCAAAATTCAAGTTAATAGTTAATGATAGTGAGGACGAACCACGTTCCAATGCCTTTGAGCGTCTGAAAGGAAAGGCTCTATTGGAAGAAGAAATGTGAAAAGTGGGGTTTATATGGAAGGGCAACGTGGCAAAATTTTCGCCAAAAAAGAAGCAAACGTCAGCGCCACCAAATAGAGAGAACGACAAGGGATTTTGTACTTTTTGGATTTCAAAAGTTGTGGGAAAAAGTGCAAAGTCTTGAATATGGCAAAATTAATTATTAACATTAATTCAGCCATATTATGGGATAATTGTTGATTCATAAAATATTCCCAACATAAGGCTTAAAAATAAAGGGCTAAAATAGGAAGCCCAAACATGAAGTTTGAGCAAATTATCAGGACGATGCCCAGAATTGCCTAAGCATGTAAAAGCCTTAACAACATGGCGAAATAGGGCAAGACTTAGACGAGTGAAGCAATAACTGCATCGCACACGGCTAATGAAGCAGTTTTACACGTGGTCCATGATCCAAAGTAACCATCAGTTAATGAAAAATATATCATGACACTTATGAAAAAGTTATTTTAGAAAAAGTGCTATAAAGTGGTGGTCAATTATGGGGCGAAAATTATGTAAATAGTGATCAATGTATAAATGAGGCAAAGCAACTAAAAGGAAGTACTAAACAAATCTCTTACAAAGAAATATGTGAATTTAAGTTTGAAGTTTTTTGCTTTCTATTTACGAATCTTGTAATTTCATGTGCTTGTACCGCTTAGAGGCAAGTTGTATAATATAGTATTTCAATTTAATCACTTCTTATTGGGACATTGTTTCAAAATATTTTGTTCCTTACAAAGTAATTTTTTAATTGTTAGCACGAATTAAAAATGCGCGAAACACCTATAATCCAACCAGTTATAAAATTTTCCAATCGAAGTGCCGGTACAATTATATTTTAACAATTACTGATTTTTTATTCAGAAGAAAATCTCACTTGAGCCTCACAATCTCTTGACTCTTCAAACATAACGTCTCGGACTCCCAATTTTTGACATAAGCTTTGCCTATTGACTTTGTCTTTCTATTTGCTTTAGCTTGGCATTCTAGCTCGACCGTGTGGCATGAACTCGGTAACTCAACCCAATTGTTGACTTTATCCTATATTATCGTGTCAATTCGATTAAACTCAAAGTGCCACGTTATTTTTTTAGTTCAACATGTTGAGTATAAAATACTGACAAAGTGAAGGCTAAGAAACTGGGGGAGATCGCAGATTATCTTGTTGGGACCTAAGAATGATAGGTGACACCAAATTGATCATTACACTCAAACTAAATTATAGTCACAATCCACAATATATAATACATAATCTATTTTATGACAATTTTTTCCCAATAAATTTGTTTTCTTTTATAGATAATTGAATAGTAATATGTAATAGAATCGAACTAGATTGGTGTAGTATTCTCGAATCTACTATTGAACTTAAAATGTCAATAAAATCGAACAATTCTCAATTTAATAAAATAGGTTTTATACCTTCTTACACCTAGGTCAAATCGATCAATTTTATTCGTCTAGTTTTATTTTATTTTGTCTCGGCCCCTAGTATGAGAATTTTAATGAAACCACTAACTTTCACCAAAGTTATTTAGACCACTAATTAGCACTCCAAAAGTTTGACAAAACAAGCCAAATAATTGAAATTGCCTGATTGAAGAAAGGAGATTCTTTTGTAAGTATATATTGTATTAAATATAATTTAAAATATCAAGCATTATTAATGTGTTAATTAAAGTGAGGATAAGACTACTAAGGAAGGACATGTTTATCCATATCTCAAAACAAATCTTTATTAGTAGCACCTAGTTTCATTAAGTTGTTGGTAAAGCCATATACTTTATTATTTTATATGGGTTTTTAGACAAATAAATTATAAAGTAAATGATTAAGTTCTAAAATAAATAAACCTTTTGTTACTTACCAGAAGAAATAAGTTATTTATTTTATTTTAAAGAAGTAGGTTATTCAAACATGTTTGTAAATACAATAATATAAACATAGCAAAGTAACTTTGTATCGGGGCAATCTAGTTGAACAACGTGAAGAGAATATACTAATCCAGTGGACATTGGATGAATACTTGTCCAGTGGACATTGAAAGAAAAAGTGTTTGATATTAAAGTCAAACGCTTATTCAATGCTCATTGGAGAATTGTCCGGTAGAGACATTATATCTAATGGACGCTGTAGGTATTATATCATTTTCCTACTAAATTATACTTTTAGGGACGGTGTGTTTTCTTTTGATTAAAATCAATTTTTTTTTTTTTTTATAAAATTTGATAAAATATGTAGTTTAAAAATGGTAAAAAATTATGAACTCTATAAAATGTGTAGTTAAAACTAATTGTTAATTTTAACTTTAATTTTTTATCAAAACCAGAATTGAAATTAAACAAGTTATGGATGTCACGAAAAAATACATTCTATTCGATGTCACATGACGTGATATGATCTCTTGCCCCTTGCTCGTCACATGACAAAAAATAATTACAATTTTAAAGCACGGTGATTCTATACGATATAACAAATATAGAGGAATGCTGGGACTTTTAATTTTAAAGAAAAATTAATTTATAGGTGAAAATACAGCTCGAAATTTTGATATTGAAAATCAAAAATCAGAAAATCAAAATCATCAACTCATTTTACAAAGCAATCCTCATCAATAACAAGGTCAACGGGTTATATTCACAGTCAAAAGCCATCGACCCTTCGCTCATGATCCAGACCGAGATTCGACCCGGATCGTTATTCTACGAGTTCTGAAACCCACCCGACATCGGTATCCAGATTGCCTGAGTCAACTCGATGGAGCGAGTTTTCCTTACTGAGTTTTGCATAGATTTTCGCCCTCAGGTCCCTACCAGACTCCACTCTCTCCATTTCTGGTTCGTCTTCACCGGTGGTTTCTGAGATGTCGAACGCACTGAGTCCGGACCGAGTCCGGGTCCAAACCGGAGTTGAAGGCAAACTCAAGAATCCGGGTCGGAACGCTGGCGGGCTCCGAGGCGACCCGTAACCGGATCCCATTTGAAGGCCCCAGGTTGGCGGGCTCATGGTTAGGCCCATCCGCACATTGTTATTGTTAATCTGCAGACCCCGTATCGACTCGGTCAGTCCACTCGGCGACACAGGTGGCGACCCAGTCGCCGGAGACGCATTCGGAGAATGCCCAAATGCATTTCTAGAGAACGATTCCTGACCGAGTCGACTCGGTGAACAGTCCGGACTCGTGTAGGAAAATACACGGAGCTGATCCGGTGTGTGGGCGAAGAAACAGACGCGCCGCCGGCAGTGGGTACCATCCTTGCAAGGCTGTGTACGGTAGCGAGCCGGGTGGAGCCAGCTCTCAAATACGCCGTGTGCGTACTCACATGAATCCCCCTTTCTACACACTCCCTTCTTGAAGTCAGGGCATCCGGCGCCGGAATACTGAAACTTCCGGGGATCCCTCCGGCGAGCCTTCTCGCCGGGATGAGCAAACGGGCATTCCGTCCAGTCATGTGACCTTACACGCACACACTTCTTCACCTTAAACTCAAACATTCGAAAATCATCGCACGAAAATGCATCCACCGGAAAATCAAAATCATCAAACCCATCTTCCTCGACCATTACGCCGTTTCCATCTTCTTCCGTTACAACACCGTCTTTGTTCGACTGTAAATAACGTTGTAATGCTGCAAAATTGTTAAGGGGTGAGTGAACGGTGGCAGTTGGATCGTCTACAAAATGGTAGTCCCATGATGGTGGGATTTGAACGGTGGGATTTGAACGAGGTGAGTTTCCGATCATCATCATCATTTTTTGTTTTCAGAGTTTTCACTGTCCTGTACAGAAACTACTGTTATATGAACTTCCATAAATTGTTGCTTGCTGACTGGCTTTAAATATAAACTGGTTTTTGACTGTGGTTAAATAGTTTACTTAACCATGGTAAAAAATGGCTCCTCCAGTTTCTATGCATACATACTGCGCAGTATTAGTTAAGATTTCCGATGGGTCCCCATAGTTGGGACTAGTTTGTCAGATTTGAGTTTTTGTCCTTGTTCAAATAATTTCAGATAAATTTCACTTAGAGTCCTTAACCTTTTTATGTTCGATATTCAAGTCCTCAACCTTCTAAACATTGCACCTGATCCCTAACCTTTCAAACATGTTCGCCGCGGTCCTCAGCCAACAAACCGATAGAAAATTAAATTACTTATTGTACTTATTTTGAATTAAATGAAAATGAAAACATGTAAAGAAAAATACAAAGAAAAAGAAAACAAAAATCGAAAATGAAAAAACCCAAACCTCACCCACCAACACACCCATACCGTTATTATCCACACCTCACCGTCATATCTCTATTTCCTTGCTATGCTATATAAGTGTCTATAGAGTATTTACTATTCACCGTATCATCCAAAACGACATATCTCGACCCTTTTTTTTTCTTTTTCTGCTTCTTCAATGAGAAGAAATTGTGGAGAACACCAATTCATTCCTACCCGCTAAAGATCCACAAATATATTTTCATACGTTAAAGATCCACCAATCTATTCCTAATAAGCTGAACATCAAATTTTCAAACCTTAGATCTAGTTACTACTCTTACGCCATTATTTTCGAGTGGCCAGTTAAGATTCCGGCGACCTCTTTCAAATTATTCTTTTCACTATTCATACTTTGAAGTTAAAGCAAGTAAAATTGGCTAATTTTTGTAAATGATTTTTCTCTTTTTATAATTGAGTTCGATTTTGTCCCATTTTGAAATGTCGAAAATATCGACAAAAATGATTGTCGACGACAAAAATGTGATTGTTCCCATCAATTTTTTTGACAAATAATGGAAACCAAGTTCCCAATATTTAGTTCCCAATACTATAAGAGCCAAATTTTTCGCTCAACATGACACCGTTTTGACAATGAAATAGCCCATTTGTCCATTCTTCTTCGACCAAGATAATGGGAATTCAACCGATTGGGGCCAAAAGCACGTAACACCATCACCCATAAATCGAAGATTCAAGACAAGACCGATAAAAAGCACACAATATCATCATAGTTTTAGGAAATTTGGCAACCATCCTTTGAGTTAATTAGTTTTACTTACATTGCTTAATAATTCATAGCAATGTCCCAAACTGTGCTACACATGATTTAGAGAATGGTTAATGAAGATTATTACATGAAAATTGCAAATTAGAGTGGCATCAATCAGTAATACAAAGTTTTTCAAGAAAATGAGATTCATTTGCCAACACCAAGATACAAAATGAGCGCGCGATTCACGTAGGGAATACTTCATTTGACTACAATTTATCTACATCAATTATAGTTTATATTATTGTTGTTTTTAACAAGAGAAAAAATGAAAAAAAAAAAAATTTACCAATTCTCGGCAACCAAAACTGGTTGCCGAGTTGCTCAAATTTGCTACTTTTAACACCATTGGTGACCACTTTACCAACAAGTTATATATATAGAAGAGAGAGCGAGAGATAGAGGTGACTATTCCATATATTATGGAATTGAGTTCTTGAAACTTGATATAGACACACGAAAATGAAGATTGCGCAGGCGGGGGACACCGAAAACATAGATTTTGCTATAAAAATGGGCGTAAACATCAATTTTGAGATTGTTTTTGCAATTACGGTGGCGAGTTGTTTTGTAACTATTTCAAAACATCAATTTTGAAATGTGAACATTTCATTGCCCCATATTAAAAAAAAAAAAAATTGTGAAACGAGAAAATCTCTTAATGAACATTTTCATTGCCCCATATTTAAAAAAAAAAAATTGAACAAGAAAAATCTTGGCAATGAAATGTTCATTGTCGAGCTTCTCGACAATGCAATCGCTTATTGCCCCATATTTTAAAAAAAAAAAATTCTAATGAACAAGAAAAATCTCGATTTTACTTGCTCATTAGAATTTTTTTTTTTTTACAATTTTTTTTCTTTAGTTTATTTTTATTTTACACATATTCATTCAAAGAACTCGACAATGAACAAAGAACCAAATAATTTTTTTTAAACATGGACATTGACCCATTTTTATTTTTTATTTTATTTTAGGAATAATTGTATAAAAGGTTCTTATCGTTTCAACCTAAAATTTTTCACTACATTTTTCACATACGTAACAGCACGTGGCCAAAACTAGTGTACATATATATATATATATATACTAGTCTTAGTAATGTGCGTAAAATATAGGAAAAACTTTTGAGTTTTAAATATAATTGAAATGACAAAAAAAATATATGAAATTAAAATTTTTAAACAAATTTGAAAAATGTAAAAAAAAATTAGAGAGAATTGTGTACAATTTGCTTATAAGATAAAATAAAAAAAAATAGTAAAAAAGTAAATGAAAATCTATTTGCTACTAAACTCTAAAAAAAAAAAAAAAAAAACACACACACACACACACCAAAAAAATAATAAAGAAATGTCAAAATGTACAAACACACCCAAATATATAAAAAAAAATAAAAAAAGTTAAGTAAGGTTAAAATGGGCTAAAATTCCATTTTAATTGTTTGGGTGTGTGTTGTTCGACAAACACACGCCCCAACAATCAAAATGGGCTAAAAAGTCCATTTTGACCTTTTTTAATTTTTAATTTTTAATTTTTAATATATTCGGTGTGTGTTTGTCGAGTAGCTCGACAAACACACACCCCCCAACAATCAAAATGGGTTAAAAGCCCATTTTGACCAATAAGCTAATACCTAGTAGTCACTATTTCCATGTGATCTTGTATAAATAGTCAAGACACAGGAAAATGTTACTTTTGATCTTGAACACTTGAGCAGTACACAATCTGTGTATACTTTTTGCTCAAGGCTGCCATGGGTTTGAGTATATGGAAGCCATAAAAACATTAACTCTCAAAGACTTAAACTTTGGCAGCAAATAAAACTGAGTGCATATTTGGTATGTAGAAATTAGAATTGGAGTCTCGATGGGACTTGGACACAGGGCAATATAGTGAATAAGGTTTGAGCTTATTTTTTCTTCTTTGATACTATCAAATACTTTATAATACTTTTACCAAACAAACCATAACGGCATGTGCTTTTCATCGATCAACAATTACAAGATAAACCGACACATCGTGAGACGATTTGTATTGTAGCATGCCTTCCAATAGCCAAAGACATTTCCAAAGGTAAATAGGAGAGCAAATTTGATGGGTTTGACAAAAACAATCAATAGACCCGCAAAGGAGCCAAGAAGATAAAATGTTGGTTAATAATTTCACAAAATGCATCTATGTTGCCCTTATAATCTAGTGCATCTTTTCGTGTTCCCATTCAGTAGCATAGCCTCACATATTCCCGAGATTGTATAAACCGAGGTTTTGATAAAATAAGAAAGTAACAAGGGAATTATGTGCTACAAAGTTCCAAGGCTAAGAGTGTGTCTCGACATGCTTAAATTTGTTTCCAAACATGTTTGGATAACTTATTCTTTCTTAAACGTAGAACAGGTTAATTATTTTGAAAGTGACTCTTAACTCATTATCAAATTAATTATCTTAACTTGTTTTTAAGTTTGACCAACAAGATCAATGTTTATTGTAGTTCATATATTTACTTATAGGTAAACTTCTAAGCTTAGCCAAACACCGCTCTAGATAATGCGGGCGATAAAAGAAGAAGTATAACCGCAGTAAGGCGGGTGTAAACTTCGAAATTTCAATTGTGCTTGTATTCATCACTATAGGAATCTGTTCAAAGCTTTTTACGTAATCCCGATAAATAATATAACATAATCAATTTTCAAGAATTGAAAAACTGAAATGTAGGATTCACATACCAATAACATAAAAATAAGCCCAGCTACTAAACAAGCAACAAATCCATACAATCTCTGCTCTAAAACTCAAAAAGAATTGCATACTCAGCTAGGTTTTTGAACAAAAATTGAATTTTATAGATGTGAATAGTAAAATGAAAAAATTAAGGAAAAAATAATAGAATTTTTTAGAATAATATATAATAAATAATTCAGTAAAAATAAATTATAATTTGCTTATAAGATAAAATAAAAAAGTTTAATAAAAAAAATTGAATGAAAATGTGTAAAATAAAAACAAATAAGGAAAAATAAACTAAAGAAAAAAATTGTGAAAAAATTAGAAAAGACAAAGGAAATGAGCTAAAATCCCATATACCAAAAAAAAATATTATTGTCGAGTGAACAAGAACTCAAAAAGAGTTATTGTTGTGAAAAATGTAGGAAAAAATTTTAAGTTTTAAATATAATTGAAATGACAAAAAAAAAATATGAAATTAAAATTTTTAAACAAATTTGAAAAATGTAAAAAAAAAATTAGAGAGAATTGTGTACAATTTACTTATAAGATAAAATAAAAAAAATTGTAAAAAAATAAATGAAAATCTATTTGCTACTAAACTCTAAAAAAAAAAACACACACACACACACACACACAAAAAAAAAATAATAAAGAAATGTCAAAATGTACAAACACACACCCAAATATATAAAAAAAAAAAAAAAAATAATTAAGTAAGGTTAAAATGGGCTAAAAATCCCATTTTAATTGTTTGGGTGTGTGTTGCTCGACAAACACACGCCACCAACAATCAAAATGGGCTAAAACCATTTTGACATTTTTTAATTTTTAATTTTTTTAATATATTTGGGTGTGTGTTTGTCTAGTACCAATAAGCTAATACCTAGTAGTTACTATTTCCATGTGATTTTGTATAAATCATTAAGACACAGGAAAATGTTACTTTTGATCTTGAATACTTGAGCAATACACAATCTGTGTATACTTTTTGCTCAAGGCCGCCATGGGTTTGAGTATATGGAAGCCATAAAAACATTAACTCTCAAAGACTTAAACTTTGGCAGCAAATAAAACTGAGTGCATATTTGGTATGTAGAAATTAGAATTGGAGTCTCGATGGGACTTGGACACAGGGCAATATAGTGAATAAGGTTTGAGCTTATTTTTTCTTCTTTGATACTGTCAAATACTTTATAATACACCTTACCAAACAAATCTCAACGGCGTGTGCTTTTCATCGATCAACAATTGCAAGATAAACTGACACATCTTAGCCGATTTGTATCGTAGCATGCCTTCCAATAGCCAGCACATTTCCAAAGGTAAATAGGAGAGCAAATTTGATGGGTTTGACAAAAACAATCAATGACTGCAAAGGAGCCAAGAAAGGTAAAATGTTGGTTAATAATTTCACAGAATGCATCTATGTTGCCCTTATAATCTAGTGCATCTTTTCGTGTTCCCATTCCGTAACATAGTCTCACATATTCCCGAGATTGTATAAACTGAAGTTTTGATAAAATAAGAAAGTAACAAGGGAATTATGTGCTACAAAGTTCCAAGGCTGAGTGTGTCTCAACACGCTTAAATTTGTTTCCAAACATGTTTGGATAACTTATTCTTTCTTAAAAGTAGAACAGGTTAATTATTTTGAAAGTGACTCTTAACTCATTATCAAATTAATTATCTTAACTTGTTTTTAAGTTTGACCAACAAGATCAATGTTTATTGTAGTTCATATATTTACTTATAGGTAAACTTCTAAGCTTAGCCAAACACTGCTCTAGCTAATGCGGGCGATAGAAAGAAGTATAACTGCAGAAGACGGGTGTATAACTTCTGAAATTTCAATTGTGCTTGTATTCATCACTATAGGAATCATGTTCAAGCTTTTTACAGAATCCCGATAAATAATATAACATAATCAATTTTCAAGAACTGAAAAACTGAAATGTAGGATTCACATACCAATAACATAAAGATAAGCCCAGCTACTAAATAAGCAACAAATCCATACAATCTCTGCTCCAAAACTCAAAAAGAATTGCATACTCAGCTAGGTTTTTGAACAAAAATTGAATTTTATAGATGTGAATAGTAAAATGAAAAAATTAAGGAAAAAATAATAGAATTTTTTAGAATAATCTATAATAAATAATTCAGTAAAAATAAATTATAATTTGCTTATAAGATAAAATAAAAAAGTTTAATAAAAAAAATTGAATGAAAATGTGTAAAATAAAAACAAATAAGGAAAAATAAACTAAAGAAAAAAATTGTGAAAAAAATTAGAAAAAGACAAAAGAAATGAGCTAAAAGCCCACATACAAAAAAAAAATTATTGCCGAGTGAACAGTAACTCAACAAGAGTTATTGTTCACTCGTTGTCGAGTTACCGTTCATTCGACAAGATTTTTTTTATTTTTTTGTGCGCTTTTAGCCAATTTCCTTTGTCTTTAAGAAAAAATTTCTTTTACATATATATTTTACTCGACAATAATTTTTTTTTTCTTTTCTTCTTACAGTGTATAGATTGTTTATAAATTATTTTATATAAACCTCTCATTATTTGTAAGAACCTATCAAATTACTTTATTTTTAATTAAGTTTAAATATGATAGTTGAAATTTGTTGGTTGTCGAGTAACTCGACAACCACAATATACAGTGCTTTTCTCCACCATTACTGCATAATATATCTCTTGCTAAGCAAATGACCAGTCCCTTCCAAAATTTAGCAAAATATTTTCCAATTGTAGAACAATGTTTAATAGAAGAAATCTCTTATACCAAAAAAAAAAATCGAAATTGAACACCAAAAAGAGTTCAAATGCAAATCAGAAACTCAAGTTATATTTCTAATCACATCGAAACTCAGATGAAAATTGACAAAAACCCAAATAACCCAAGAAGTGTTCATGTAGGATTAAATGGCATGGCCTAACATAGTTGCTATTAGTTAACCATTCAATGATTTCCTGGGGTGCATAGGCTTTGCCCAATCTATTATTTTTCTTTAATGACATTGCCACCTAACTGCCAGCAAAAGCGACATTCTTGGTGCCTTCCTTATCAGTATCTCTTACATTTTACATTTTTCCTGTTTTATCCATCCACCATCTTTGATGGATATAATTAACAGGCATATCTCATCTCCCTCCATTATAAGCTGGGTCATTTTGTTTTCACTTTGGGAAGAAATCATATATGTTGAGAAACAATTATTCATATGTTTTCATCGAGTCTAATGATGTACCAACATTTTCAGCTTTGATGCGAAGTTATTTAGTGCAGGGAATTCAGGTGGACCATTGATTGATTCCTATGGTCATGTTATTGGAATTAATACAGCCACGTTCACTCGCAAAGGTAAAGCGACTTTCCTTTTTCAATGGAGTAAAAATGGAACTGTGTGCGGTTTTTTGAGGAAGAATTTCAGTGAGGTTAACAGGGTCGCTGCAGTTTGTGGGCTTTGGGATTGCAATGGATTGACGGGGTCTGAAAATGGGAGTAGATTGGAATTGGAATATGAAGTTCTTTGTATTCCATTTGGTTGACGAGTTACTCGACAACAATATTGGTTGTCGAGCATGTTCGCTGTCGAGTAACTCGACAACCTGGTCATGAAATTACCTGAAGAAGCTGAGATTTGAGAGGTAACTTGACAAGTATAAAGAAGCTCCGCTTTCATTTGCATCAGATTTTCCAGCAAGTTCTAAGTTTCCTCCCTATTCCACCACTTGACCACCTTGTTCTTGGCTTCTCCACCGTGCCTGAAAATTTTCTTACCACCCCATTTTCTCTATTATAGGCTGCCAAGCTTCCATTTTTAATAATTTTATTTTCTTTTTGAGTATTTTCAGTTTTAGAAGGATGTACAATTGTATGAGCATTACTTTAAGAAGATGAGATTTGAGGGTCTGCTTGCATTATAGAGCTGAGTTTGTACTTGAATATTGTGATATATATATATATATATATATATATATATATATATGGTTAAGTTATGAAGCTTTTGGGTATGGAGGATTTGGTTTCTTTTTTGAAATAATGTGAAAAGATTCAATCTTGGAATTAGAAGAATCTTACAACCAACCATGTTGACTTACTCGACGCGATCTACTCCATTACTGTATCCTAAGTGGTGATTCTGAATTTTGTTTTATATAACAAAGTTTTGACTACCATTACATTACATTTATAACAGGACAACTTATTTTTAACACAATGATTATCCTCAAATACGAGAAATTTAACTTACACATAAATATGTAAAATATTCTAAAGCATATGTAAAAATTAACAGATTTGATAAGTTCTAGAAATAAGAACTTACACTTCTAAAAATATAAATTTACAATGAATAAAATAATCTGCAAACTGGTTGTCGAGTAACTCAACAACAAACATGAAGCTTTTGAGTATGGAGGATTTGATTTCTTTTTTCAAAAAATGTGAAAAAGATTCAATATTGGATTTAGAAGAATCTTACAACCAACTATGTTGACTTACTCAACGCGATCTACTCCATTACTGTATCCTAATTGGTGATTCTGGATTTTGTTTTATATAACAAAGTTTCAACTACTATTACATTACATTTATAACATGACAACTTATTTTTAACACAATGATTGTCCTCAAACATTGCTCAAACATGAGAAATTTAACTTACACATAAATATGTAAAATATTCTAAAACATATGTAAAAATTAACAAATCTGATAAGTTCTAGAAATAAGAACTTACACTTCTAAAAATATAAATTTACAATGAATAAAATAATCTACAAACTGGTTGTCAAGTTAGCTCGACAACCATGTATGTTGGTTGTCGAGTTACTCGACAACCAACATGAAGCTTTTGAGTATGGAGGATTTGGTTTCTTTTTTGAAATAATGTGAAAAAGGAATTAGAAGAATCTTACAACCAACCATGTTGACTTACTCGACGCGATCTACTCCATTACTATATACTAATTAAATTTCAATTTGTCAAGTAATTCTGAATTTTGTTTTATATAACAAAGTTTCAACTACCATTACATTACATTTATAACAGGACAACTTATTTTTAACACAATAATTGTCCTCAAACATTGCTCAAACATGAGAAATTTAACTTATACATAAATATGTAAAATATTCTAAAACATATGTAAAAATTAACAAATTTAATTAGTCTAGAAATAAGAACTTACACTTCTAAAAATAAATTTACTATTTAATAAAATAATCTACAAACTGGTTGTCGTGGTTGTCGAGTAACTCGACAACCATGTATGTTGGTTGTCGAGTTAACTCGAGGACGAACTCTAGATGTAATCTTTCATTACTGAAAAATCATTTTACCATTGATCTTATTTAAATTTCAATTTATCAGGTGATCGTCCTCAAACATTGCTCAAACATGAGAAATTTAAGCTTCAAACAAAATATTCTAAAACATATGTAAAAATTAACAAATTTGATAAGTTCTAGAAATAAGAACTTACAATTCTAAAAATATAAATTTAAAGTGAATAAAATAATCTACAAATAATTTATAACGGGTTTTATAAAATAAAATTTCACTGTAAAATAATCTACAAATAATATATAAACTTACAGATAACTTGCTTTACACTGGAGTTCGAGCCCTCCCTCTGAATTCTAAGCTTCTGAATTTTGAACTCCAATCTAAGAATTATGAAAGATATTGAATAATTTGAGAGAAATTTTACTGTCATAAAGTAGGTGAAGTAGGTAATATAAAGGAAATATAATTAAATGGTATTTGAAAAAAATATATTTGTCAACATCGACATTATTTGGTTGATGCAACGAAAAATAAATTGTCAAATATTGTTATTTTTGACTTATATATAATAAATCAATTATCATGGATGCATTCGAGAACAAATGTTCTACATAAATTATTCACCTTTGAATTATTTGGCTGGTCGTTAAGCTTTGTACTTGTCATTCTTTAACTATAGCTTACATTATATACATATAATATAATAATTTGTATTTATTAAATTTTAACGAATTACAACTACACAACATTCAACTAACGTACTCGACTAGTATGTATATATACATGCATATAAACACTAACAAATGGGTTGAAATCTACAAAATTCGTGTATAAAAACAGATTGAGCCTAGAAAAATCTTCATGGGTGATAATAATTGGAGATATTTCCATAAAAATGCATGATGGCATTATAATATCCCTTTACAATGTTAGATATGTGCCAAACTTAAAAAGAAATTTAATATCTTTGGATGTTCTTGAGGATGGGGATCACATATTTAAATATGAAAATTACACTCTAAAAATTATTAAAGGTTCTTTAGTTGTTATGAAAGGTCCTAAGAAGTATGGCTTGTACTACTTACAAGATGAGGCACAAGTGGCAAATGGCTTGAGTTCTTTCTCAGTCAATAAAGATATAATTGAGCTATGGCATAATAGAATGGAGCACATGAGTAACAAAGGGCTAAAGTTTTTAAGTGATGAACAGTTATTTGACAAAGACCAAGTGACAAAAATGACATTTTGTGAAATGCGTGTCATAGGTAAGTCTCATAGCCTTAGCTTTGGGAAATGAGCACACAATGCACAAAAATCTCTTGTTTATGTTCATTCTGACTTGTGGGGGCCTGAGAAACATCCCACTCATAGTGGGAATAAGTATTTCTATCTATTGCAGATAGTCTAGTAAAAATTTTGGTTGTACCTTTTAAAGTCAAAAGATAGAGACATTTAGAAATTTCAAAAATTAGTTAAGTCTTGTTGAAAATCAAACGGGCAACAAGGTCAAAACTCTAAGAACTAACAATGAACTTGACTTTTGTAACCTAGAGTTTGATTCATTTTGTGCCAAAAAAATGAATTCAATAGGACATACCCCACAACAAAAATGGGGTGGCTGAGAGATTAAATAGGACTATTATAGATAAGGTTAGATGTATGGTTATAAGTTCTGGGTTAGCAAATGGCTTTTGAAAGAAGCAACATGTACTGCTGTTTATTTGATTAATAGGTCACCATCTAGTGCTATTAATTTCAAAACTCCAGGAATGGAAAGTCTTCAAATTTGTCCCACATTAGGGTATTTTGGTCTTCAGCTTATGCTCACTATACAGAGGGAAAATTAGAGGCTAGAGCTGTCAAGTGTGTGTTGTTAGGTTATCCTACGGGGGTAAAAGGCTATAGGTTATGGGTTTTAGTTGAAAAATATATAAAAATTATTAATAGCCGAGATGTGGTTTTTAATAAAATAGAAATGCCTTGTCTTAAAATTGAAAATGAATCTAAGGAGCAACCACAAGTCAAGAATGTTCAAATTGAGGTGGAGACACATAAATTTAAACATCTTGGTGTTGATCTTAGTGTAAGACCGTGGCAAATTGATGTTGAAGAAACTGCACATGAATCATCCCACCAGCAACAACCTGGTCTTAATGAACCTGAAAATCCTACTCTAGGCGAAGCTCATGCAGATCTTCAAGATTACTAACTTGCTAGAGATAAGAAAAAGAAGAGAGGTTAGACCAAATTTAAGATATAACTCTTTGAACCTTATTGAATATGCTATAGCTTCAGGTGAAACTATAGATAATTTGGAACCATTAACATACAAGGAAGCCATAGAGTATCCTAAGTCTAAGAGTTGGATAGAATCCATGAAAGAAGAAATGGACTCCCTCATTAAAAATGAGACTTGAAAATTGGTTAACAAATCTGAAAGTCAAAGAGTGGTCCAATGTAAGTGTCTTTATAAAATTAAAGATGGTGTAAGCCCCGATGATCAACCTAGCTATAAAGCTAAATTAGTGGCTATGGGTTTTACCCAACTTGAGGGTGTTGATTACAATGAGGTGTTCTCACCTTTAGTCAAGTATAAAACAATAAAGAGTAGTTTTAGTTTTAGTTGTGCAATTCAATTGAGAATTAGAGCAATTAGATGTTAAAACTGTTTTTCTTCATGGAGAGCTTGAGGAGGTCATTTATATGGCCCAACCTCAAGGATTTGAAGTAAAAGGAAAATATGAGAAGGTATGCTTACTTAAGAAATCATTATATAGACTTAAACAATCCCCTATGCAATGGTATAGGAAATTCGATACTCATATGATTAAGCTTGGCTTTAGTAGAAGTGAATATGATGCTTCTTTGTACTTTAAAAATCTGAAACATGGTTGTAATTTGTATTTATTGCTCTATGTTGATGATATGTTGATTGTTTGTGACAATAAAATTGAAATAAGTAAAATGAAGCATCTTCTTAAAGCTGAATTTGAAATAAAAGACATATGAACAACTAAGAAAATATTAGGGATGGTTATTAAAAGAGATAGGAGTGTAAATAGGCTAACTATTACTCAAAAAAAAACTATCTTGACAAGATTATAATCAAGTTTGGTATGAAAAATGCTAAGTGTGTGAATGTTCCCTTAGCTAGTCATATGTTTTTTGTCTTCAACTCAATCTCCTAAGTCAGATGAAGAAAAGAAAGAAATGCTACACATTCCTTATGCAAATGCTATTGGTTCTGTAATGTATTCCATGATTACTACAAGATCGAACTTAGCTTATTCTATTAGTTTACTAAGTAGGTTTATGTCTAACCCTAGGAAGCCTCATTGGACTGGTTTAAAATGGTTGTTAAGATATATTGTAGGAACATTAAATGTAGACTTGGTGTATGAAAATACTTGTGATAAATTAGTTTTACATAGTTATGTTGATTCTGATTTTTTCGGTGATCGTGATCAAAGAAAATCTACTACATCATATTTCTTTACTTTGGGTGATTTTTGTATATCTTGGAAATCACAATTGTAGTCCTTAGTTGCTTTGTCCAGCACTGATGCTGAATATGTAGCTATAATGGAGGCCATAAAAGAATGTATGTCGTTAAAAGGCTTACTTCATAAATTAGATATCTTGCATGACACTTTACACTTGCACGCTGATAGTCAAAGTGCTCTTATATTCAGTAAAAAAACAGTTTATCATGAAAGATCTAAACATATTGAAGTTAAGTATCATTTTGTAAGAGAGAAATTAAATTCAGGTTAAGTTTAATTGTTTAACATATCAACTGATTGTAATCCGGCTGATATGGGTACAAAAGTACTACCTGTTGTTAAATTAAAGTTTTGTTTGATAAAATTGAAAATTGACTTGGGTTAATTTCTTCATTGCAAGTGAAGGCAATGATGAGACATTTATATACCCAAAATTAAAAAAAAAAAGAATAAGCATTAAGCAACTAGAACAGTGAGCACATGTTTGTGATCCAAGGTGAAGAATGTAAAATCCTGTGTCTCAAAACCCGTTTAATGGGGATATGGCATTTGTCCACATGGCAAACATTAATTGGACAATTTGGATATACCTAGATTGTGCTTGTTTGATTTAGTCTCAACCATTGGTTTTAATCAATGGCTGAGATTATTTCCACGGTTGATTTGTTACAACATATTATGGTTTCAGCATTTTTTTAGCTCTTTTGGCTGTTGATTGAATGCATCATCTTTTCATGGCTTCAACAGTGGAAAATTAAAGCTCTTTGTTCTTCTCTTCTCTGGTTAACTTCTTAGCCGAAATTACTTCTTCCTTTCTTCCTTATATGGTGACTGCATATATGTGTATATGGTTTTCCGATGGAAATAGGAACGATTGTGATTTCGGGTTTAGTCTAAGGATTCGGTAAAATTCGTGCTCATGTTCTTGGAAGGTTTAGGCTATGGTTCTAAGGTTATTTGTCTGAGCCCTAGAAGTTGCAAGAGAACATGAAAGAAAGAGTAAATGAAGGTCGAATCCTTCATTCAACCGAAAACAAATGACTGCCATACATAGGGGACTTTTCTGATTTTATTACTTCCTTGAATATGTATAATGTTAATATAGATTTCTAACTTCATTTGTTTAGTTTCTTGTAGATATTCTCAACAATATGTTTCGATCAATTATGATTCATAATCGAACATAATTGTTGAACGTCTCAACTGCATTCGATCCCACATCTTTTTCCTTCACTCTTGACCTAACAAAAAAATGAAACTCTGTCATTTCCAATTAAATGACAACAATCTTAATAAAAACATACTTGTACCTTTGTTAACGTGCA
Source organism: Forsythia suspensa (assembly GCA_023638005.1). Lineage (NCBI taxonomy): Eukaryota > Viridiplantae > Streptophyta > Magnoliopsida > Lamiales > Oleaceae > Forsythia > Forsythia suspensa. The sequence goes on along the minus strand of CM042674.1, from coordinate 25,688,902 downwards.
TATAACATAAATTTGACAAGATAATGTTATCAACAACACATATTGAAAAAAATTGGTGAAATGTGTGACTGAAAAATTGATAAAAGTGATAGGTCCTATAAAATATGTGGTTGTAAATAAGTTAGGAAAAAAATTAAATTAAATTACTCTAAGTATGCTCATAATAAACCTCTCATCTATATGCATTTATTTACAATAAATAAAATCGGAATTGCATTGAATAGTGAATTCAAGGAAAATTTCAAATGTCAAAATAAATGGAAATATAAAGTCAAAAGAATAAATTTCTTTTTTGAGTTCAAGCGCAGTGATTAAATGAAGAAAGCAAAACCAATTAATAAATTAAATAGTTTAGCTAAATAAAACACAATAATTACACGGCACTTAATGCACAAAAGTATAATGCACTTAATAATGCAGATGAAATTAGTCATTTAGTAATTGGTTGGTTTGTCCTTATGCTAATGAATTTTCCAATGTACTTTGAACAATATTTTGATTTTTGGAGGATATTTGAGAATATTTTAACAACGAGAAATAGGGGTAATTTTGTTATTGATTAAAAATTATACCAAATATGATATTTGTATTTTCTTATAGATAGGAAGATAATAACATGATATTAAGGGATGGAAATAAGTCGGGACAACCCTTACATTCTTGTCGTCAGATATTTTTGAGAGGGGGGACGAAGATTAAAATATCTCTATTTACTGCTCTGTTTAATTAATTAATTATTTTTTATTTTTTAAATACAATTTAAATTTTAAAATATAAAAATAAATAAATAAAAGAATTTGGAATGGAGATCATAATATATGTGTCCGTCTCAATTATATAATAAGCCAAGGCTAGGGTGGGGGTATTAAGCCGTTCCTAGTGATACTATTGTTATATGGCTTATCGAATTCTCTAAAAAAAAAAACACAGTTTTTGGACATTTTAAATGCTTTAGAATTTGAAATTTTAGTTCATCTCTAATGCAACAATGTGGATTGATGTACATGTAGCAAGTAAAATAGAGACGTAGAGAAAAGTATCTTCAATAAAATTGTGGATTAGAAAAATTATAGTCCAATTATACAACAGAAATAATATAGATAAGTTATAAAATTTAAATACATAATAATTAGCACACATTTCGATAAAGATAAATTATATAAAATTAAATAAAATTGGCTTAACATACATTTCAATGAACATAAAATATAAAAAATAAATAGATGATGTCTAACACACCGTCCAACCCCTACTCCATTTTTTTTTTTTTTGGTGCCATATAAGTATTTGTGATAACGTGAAACTTTTTAGGTATAATCTACGATTACATTGAAAATGCTCTTAGAATGAATGATAAAGTCAAAAGTGAATATATTTCCAGAGCACTGATCTCTTGCCCACCTGCTGAGGTGTGAGCAGATGGACATTTGATGATATTTAATTGTTTTATCATCAACTGTCCACCTGCTGACATCTCAAAGACGTTAAGCAGTAATATCTCGCCTCCTCTTGAGGCAGGATATCAATGCCTTATATTTCAATCTTTAGAATTATATTTGTAATAACTTACATATTTTTCAATATAAAGAGCACATATTATTTTTAAAGTACTCCAACAGTCTCTTTATGTTTATCACTTAATTTTACTTCTCCGGTCTCTCAATAAGTATTTATTATTTTTTTCTATATTTTATTTTAACATGCTTCCCTCCTAATTATTATTTGATTTTCTTTCATTTTTCTCTATTTTATTTTATATATACTATTTAATTTAGTCAACACATGAGTATTGAAAATTAGAATTCTTTTATACATTTAATTATAGGAAGTGTGTGTGACTCTTCAAATTTGGAAAGTCAAACACACTCTCTATTTTGGAGAGTCAACCTTTAAAATAATATTTTTAGTGGCTCTCCAATTTAATTTTTTGAAATAGATAGTCAAATTTGAATAGTCAAATTCGCTCTCTATAATTAAATGCATTCAAATAATTCTAATTTTCAACACCAACTAAATTAAATAGTATATATAAAATAAAATAAAATAGAAATGAATCATATAATAATTAAGAAGAAATATGTTAAAATAAAATATAGAGAAATATAATAAATACTTATTAAGATAAATAAAATAAAAAAGTCATTGAAGTATTTCAAAAATTCTAAACTTATATATACTCTTTAAAATGTAAAAAAATAAAGAAATAGAGTATTTGTTGGAGATGTCCTGGGTGTCATATATTTACCGTTACAAAAAGTTCAGATAATCCTCGCGCCAGCCAAACTTTGAAGTTCGGCCTCACGCTAAATACCACGTCATCACGATCGTCCTCGCCTTGTCTTTTATCTCGCTTCTCGTTTAGGACTCACTTGACTCAAAAAGTTTGAAGCTCAGCCTCCACGCCTAGCTACGCTTTGTACTTTTTAGAACATTGTTTATATGTCGTGCAATAAAATTTTAGATTCGTTCATTTATTCTAAAATAAGAAAGTTAATTTCTATATAAACAATTTGTAATAAAATAAATTACAATAAATAAATATTTAAATAAAATATCGTGTCAAGACTAGTTGACCTATACAAAGCTTTCTGACCAGTATTAAATCATTTTGGGAATAAAGGAGGGATTTATAAACCGCCGCGAATCAATAGTGTCTCTCATCTCACGTGATGGAAACTATCGCAGTCAGATTAGGTGCACGTGTTTTGTGGTGTTCCCGGCGGCCGCCGACACGGTGGGGACTTGAAAGCGACACCTGTTAGGTTATGGATATGGATTAGCGCCTGATTTTTCTTTACTTATTTCATATCTTCAATCCTTATCCTTAATGTCATAATAACATGAGAATTATTGTCTTATTACTATAAAATTGGTACAAATGGTCCCTAAAGTATACTCTTCGTACATTTTTAGTCCTTAATCTTTTATTGACAAAAAATTCTAAACTTATGCAAGTGTGCTAATAGTTGGACGAAACTTGTCCAAAATGTTCATTAATCTTGTGTGTAGTTTACAGTCTCCTTTAATAGTAAGGATGAATTTATTAATTTTAAAATAAGTATTAAAATTAAAATTAAAAAAGGAATTAAAAACAAAAATTAAAAACATATCTTCTGTAGAAATGAGAGGGGAGAAGTCTCTCGGTGGTGGTGGTGGCGGCTATTTGGGGGTGGGTGGATTAAAGAAGATGATTTTTTTATTTTTTATTTTATTTTAGAATTGACAAATTTTCTTTTACTGTTGAAGGGGTGTAAACCACACTCAAAAGTAATTGATTTTTTTGGATAGATTCCGTCCAAAAAGACTATTTGTGGACTTAAAGGCATAGATTTCTCTCCGCCAAAAATGTACAAAAAGCGCACGTTAAGAGGCCATTTGCACCAATTTCTCAAAATATGTTATTCGATAATGTCTTATCACAACTAAAAATATATTTAGTTTTGAATTTTTTGTTATAATTTGTCATAATCACATGGGAATTATTGTGTCTTATTACTGTTGGCGGAATTCTGTGAAAGTAACTTCAGACAATAAGAATCAAGAACCGAAAATCTGGAAAGGATGAATTAACCGAGGCAAGAGTTGAACTCTTTGTCCTTAAGTCAAAATTGCCCGCAAAAGTGCTTTCTTGTCTTTGGCAAATGACTCCCAAGATACAACGGTTTCACTTGAGTTTTGTAGCACTACAAAAACTCAAGTACAGCGAACCAAGAATGGCTTTTGTACTCCAACGGATGAATGAAATGAAAACCAGATTTTATGCAACTTAAATGCAATAAAAATTGGTTCAAAGATGAAATGTATGAGTGTTTTAAGTTTGCAATCGTTTCTGTATCAATATATCTGCAGAATGGACGTCCAAAGCCCTTTTTAACGTTGGAGAGTTGATTGGAAACGAAAAGGAATGAACCAAACCGTGCAACTCTTCAAAAGGATATGTGCATTCATCGCAAACCCATGCGATCGCATGGTTTAACCAAGCTGCGATCGCAAGGTACAAAAATGGAACAGAACTTCGTCTGAAATAACCATGCGATCGCAAGGCTTTGCCTCCTGCGATCTCATGGAAGGACCAAAATACATTACGTTAAAAATTAGTTAACTTGCGATCGCGGGTTTACATACTGTCGATCGCGCATGGTCAAACATTTTGACCCGATTTTGTCCTTTTTCGTAATTTCTCATTCATTCGATATTGGTTTCGAGATGCCAAATATACCCTTTAAACATACGAGATAAATCGAATTTTTGTCGGGCGTTGCCCCGAAACTTCTGATGGCGCCCCTCGACCCCGCGACTGACCGGGCGGGTCGAACCCCGCGACCGACCGGGCGGTCGAACCCGCCCCAGGCGTTGCCCCGGCGTCGTCAAGTGGCAAACAAATTTGCCTAAACGGATTGGTAGGGACTTGTATATTTGGCTAAGATGACACGAAGTCACTTAGTTAATTTATCAACATTTTAAACCAATTTCCAACAATTACAACTGAAAATATATTTTGTTTTGAATTTTTGGTTATAATTTATAAATAAGTTAATTCATTTAAAAATCAATTTAAGATACAATCGTGAGTTACAAAATTTTGCTTCAGTCGGTATAACTCATTAGATTTATTAATTAGCAATTCATTTTCAGGAATTGATTCACAACATTGAAGCGATAAAATACTTTTAGATATATATATTATAAAGAATAATATTATTCAAAATCGCTTCACTACCGATAATCATTCTATGTGTCATTACTCAATTGGAGTAAATAATTCCACTAAGTTCTCTTCCTTATTTAGTTAGGGATGAATCCGTATTAATTGATTTTTTAGAGTAACATGTTAGATAAAATCGATTGCTATTTTCTATACCGCAGTAGTCATACCTACCGTATTAACTCAATTTATTGCCTCTTGACCAAAAATTGAGCTTTAAACATTAAATTTATGTTTTAAAAAAAATAGAATGCAACAAATCATCTATAGAGATATTTACATTTATATTGTCTTCATGACTGTATTACTTTTTTTTTTTTTTTAATGTTATTGACAAAGACTCCATAATCAAAATGTATAAGTTGGTTGAGCTTAGCTTAAAGCACATAGGGGGAAAAAATTAGGCTATTTACTTGGTTATAATTCCAAAAAAGAAATATATAGGGTGGTTTTAAAATTCTTAAAAATACTAACTAATTTACAACTTTTTTTGACAATTACTGGAATTCATAATTTTTTATTTTCACATTAATTAGAATTTAAAGGGACAATTAACAGAAATATTTTAAATTAGACGACTATAATAATATGACCTTAACACGATGTTTCAATTCAACATTATCATTCTCCTTCATTTCCTCAAGTAAGTGTTGTGTAAATGCAAACCTCAACGCTAATCGTACAAAAAAATAGAACATTGCCAATACGAGATTCTCAACATGCGATAAAAGAATTTGAATCTTATTGTAAACATTTCTAAAGATTGTCAGCCATATCTCTTCAATCTATTTTTTTGGGGGAGTGGGAGGGATTCAAAATCCTAGCTAAATTGATGAGTTTTCTACTACATTATAGCCAGAATCTATACTGTTTTCAAATTATTTTGCCTTAAGACACAATTTGAAACCATGAATCGAAATCTTTTAAACAATATCCTTCGTTTCTCTTAATAATTGAATTGCTACACTTGCCGTAGAATGATATGTGTGATTGGAAACCATTAATCTAAATATTTTTAAACAATATCCTTCGTTTCTCTTAATAATTGAATTGCTACACATGCCGTAGATTGATATGTGTGATTGGAAACCATTAATCTAAATATTAATAATTGAATTGCTACACTTGCCATAGATTGATATGTGTGATTGGACATATACTAGTTCTACTATTATTGCATTTTATAAAAGCAGTCATTAAATATAATTTTTCCACACAATTTAATTACATGAGTTTTAATGTCAAGACACCTGGAAAGTATTCCCAATTTTTTAAACACGTTCCTTTATTTTATTCTGCATCACCACCCATATTGGTTCTGCGTTTTTTGAGGCACGAACACCGTAAATTAGACTTCCAAAAAACTCCTTAAATTATGGTACATAATCAAAATTTACAATTTTTTGCAGAATTAATTATAAACTTAAAACTAAAAAAAACTACAAACATGGGCCAAAGTAATAAGATGGGCCCCATTCAATTTTGAACCATTTTTGCACCAAAATAAATTTTTTAGGCCAACTTCAATTATCACAATTTTGTTTTTGTTTTTTTTTATATAGACGTCCTTTAATTTTGAGCTTGAAACATATGTTTCACTCGCTTTGCTTTGACCCAAAATTGAGCACATGTTGGTACTATATTCGGTGACCAAAATGTGTTACCCCTTCCTGGTTGGTACACTTGGTCAACAAAAAGGATAGTTACTGATTGTGTTAGTTTGTGTGCCCATATAGTAATAATTTTATTGTAATAAAATGATAATTTTATAATAAATAAGATTCTATTTTTATTTATTTATTTATTATTATTGTATTTATTTAACATTGAGCATGCAAATAAATGTGTCAATAATCACATGTGATAATATATGTTGAGTGCTTGCGTTGAGAAGTGCGGTGTGATACAATTTATATTTTGATCATAAATAAAATTATTCACAAATAATGTATGAAGATTGACACTTTTTAATGAAAGGTTGTAGTATTGACTATTTCATCATTTATGATGCAATTTGTCCTCATCACAGAGATAGTTAAATAGCGACACTAATACACTTGGAGTGTATTGAATCAACCACGTGTCAAATTTAATTCTAAAGTACGAGCGTACATAAAATTAAATTCTACTTGATGATGACTAGGTATTTTATCTAAATTTTTGACGATTGTAATGTAGATTTAGTGGTATTTATCGATAATAGGGACATGATCTAATTATGATACCTTAGAAAATATATGTAGTAGCTCTACAAAATTGAATTTAATGACAATTATTATAAAAGTCATGGACTTAATTATATTGAATTAGTTCACATGAACATGAACATGAACATTGAACAAAATGTAACTAGACTAGTGAGAATAATTAATTAAGTCAATTATAGCCTAGTTAGACTTGAATATGGATTCAACCACCTTCCCCAAAATATATATATTCCGGGGAATCTTGGGCCAACAGATTTAGTGGCGCTTAGGGTTAGACACCATCTAAAAAAAAAAAAAGAAAATCCTAGACGTCCATTTTCTAGAGAGAGAAGAAAAAAATTCACCCAATCTAGGATTCAACTTTTGATTTTTATTGAAAAGGCCCCAACACGTCGGTGTAGTTTTTTTAGAAGAACACCAAAGCAGGTTCGAAAATCGAGAGAACCAAGTTCGTAAATTAAAATTTGAAAGTTTGTGAATTAGATTGAACCTGTAATCAACTTTTGATTTGAGTATTATTCTAAATAATTAATTTGTCATTATAACAAACACATGAACATCTAACAAAGATGTTGACTTATTGAATTAAATAAATTTGTTATTTTCTGGATAATTCATGTACTAGTTTGCAACATATTATTACGTCATCTTATTAGTTAGTTCGTTGCTTTTGTGTTCATTTTTTTGTTTGTATACATAGTCTTCTGTTTCTTTCATTTAAGTAAAGCAGGACATATTATCTGTGTGTTGATTTTGGTGTTTTCTTATATTTCTTGGAGTGGTGGCTATGGCATACTCATTGTCAAATACGTCAAATAATATTGAATTACAAAAACACCTATAAGAGTCTATTCACTATCTTATTTCCCAATTGAAAAATTCATTGGCAATTGATTCTTATTGATATTATATAAATATCATTGTTTAAAAAAATCACCTAAACTTCGCTTTGGGTCTGAAGCTTCTCCCACGCCTAACATGCACGCTTGCGCCTCCTTTTCCTTATCTTGCTCTCGCCAGACAAACAGATGTTTCAAAAAAATTTGAAGTTCGACTTCCACGCCTAGTCACGCTTTACGCTTTTTAGAACATTAATAAATATAATAAAAACATCAAAACAATTCAAAATTTCTGCATTCCAGCATTGGAAATTTGACCTTCTTGAATCTCCGTGATGAAACTTAAGGTTGTGACCTTGAAATGATGATATGTTGGTGAGTTTCAATTTCAAATTTCAAATAGAAAGATTTTGAGGGATAGAATGTTTCCAAACAGTTGAATTAATTTAATTAAAGTAATATTCCATAAAAATATGAGTTTTAAATACCCAATAACTTACCATTTATATTATTATTCAATGATATATTTTAATTTAGTTACACTAACCAATATTTTTCAATTTTTATTTATAGACTAGTGCATATGTGTAATTTTTCCTAGAAAAAATATGTTTTGACCCAAGCTCAATTTGCTAATAAGGAATTAGGGGTCTTTTCACAAATAACCACATAAATAAAATATTTTTTAAAATAATATCATACTTTTTTTTTTATAAAATACTATTTTTAATTTTTATAATACTTTTTGTTACATCAAACATAACAAAAATGTAATAATAAGTGTTACAAAAATAAAATTGCGTATTTTAAATAAAAAGTTATATAATCCTCCTCCAAATCCCTCTAAAGATAGATTAGGGTCTTTTTTTCACAATTAAGAAAACATATTTAATTTAATTGAAATTATAAATTTTTCATACACTTTTCTATTATATCACTAATTTAATATTATTATATTCATAAATCTAATAAATTTAAATCTTTTTGGGTTGATAACAATGTAAATTAAATGAGGGTATATTAAAAAATGAAAAATTTAATACAACCATCTATAAAGTAAGTGGCTTATAATTTGAGGCATAGATAAATAAAGAAAAAGCGTATTTTTTTTGTAAAAGTTATATAATATTTTTAAATTATTTTATATTTTGTAATGTATGGTGAAATTATCACGAATTTTAAGGGCCCAATTATGCCCCCATCAATTATACATGGACAGCAATTTGAGGCCTGATTTTGTTGGGTCCATTTTATTAGTAATTGGGTAAGTAAATTGACACCAATAGCACTAAATGGCTGGTTTGACAAGAATCAATAAACAATACCCAAAGTCGGGAATTTATATTTTATAAATAGAAAAGATTATTTCTCTACAAACTTTTGACAAATTGTACTACTCGAAGTTGAGAATTGTATACAAATATAAAGATATAAATTTAATTAGCTCCTGAAGTTAGTCATATATTATTTGAGTGTAATAGCTCAAAACGAGAGCTTATAATGTATTGAGAGATTAATTTTTAACATGATTTAATACATTTAATTATTGTTGAAACTGAGATATGCAAAAGTATCTAGACCCTATGTATTGAGATATTAATTCTTTTGATAAGGAGAAAGTTCCGAAAGTGAAGTTCTCACCAAGTCGTGGCGCTCTTGATCGCATTTCCGGGTTATAAATCGAGAGACGCATGTGCGAGTGGCGAAGCACCGAGGAGAGAGTCAACAGACTAACTCCCAAGATGCAGACCCACAATATTTCAAAATGAAAATCATCCCACACGAAAATTGCAAAATTATCTAAATCCTAAGTGAGAATCTTCACATAAGTCGACGAGCCTTGACAATATTTCGCTTATCCAAAACCATTAACTGCACTCATTTACATTTAAAATTTTAAAAGAAATTTAATGTAAATACTCCTTAACTTTTGCGATTTCTAACGTTCGTTTTTTTATATTGACACTTTTAATTAACTTTTATATTTTGGTACGTAATTAGTCTTTTTTTATGAAAAATACAAATATGTCCTAATTTTAATTAGATCAAATTGTAATTTTGGGCCTACATCTTTGCAAAAGATACAAATGGGTCCCATACCTTTTTTTTTATTTTTTTTATAAAAAGTCAAAGAAACTAACGAGTTCTTTTTAAAATATATATATTAAGATTTTATTGATCAAGTTAATAATATACGTAAAAAAAATTTGTATATTTTACGAACTATTATGAAATAATTAAATTTAAGCTCATGTTTAATTAACTACCGTGTTAAAGAAAAGAAAATTATTAATTTTATTATTAAATAATTACACTATTTAAAATTTTAAAATTTTATTTTATGTTTATACCAAAAAAAGAAAAACAACCTTGTGTCACGAACTTTATCCTCAATTTTTTTTTAATTGAGCTATTGTTTATTAACTACAAATATCAGACTTCCAACTATATTCGTCGTATTTTAACTTATCATTCTATTACTATTCGAAAAAGAAAATAAAGAACACATACTTCATAAATTAACTATTATTATTATTATTATTATTATGTTAAATAAAAACGCCATAAGATTGGTTGAAAGTCATAAAATTATATTTGTTATTTATTTATTTAAATTTTATTCTAGTTTTTCACATCACAAAGCAATTGCATACAATTTGAAGCACAATAATTTAACTTATTTTTCTTCTAAATAATTTAATTGACACAACTATAATGATTTATTTAGTATGTTAAATTAAATATTATTAAATAAAGATTTGAGATGTATTTATACTTTTTACAAAAGTTAAAGATCTAACTATACTTTTTCTTGATTAAAATTAAGGATATATTGTCTTTTTCATTAAATAATGATCAATTACACATTAAAATAAATAAGTTAGTGACGTCTATGTCAAAAAAATAAATATTATGAACAATTTTTGCATTGAAGGCCGTTAAAGACAATTTGCGCCAACTTATTGATTTTAAACTGTATATAATATATAGTGAAATAGATTGCCCAAAAGTCACACAGACAACCACCTACAGACTTTTTGTTGGTAGTGAGACATAAGAGATTAAGAACACGACCATTGTTGTGTATAAATTTGCTAGTGTATGGGACGGGTAAGTGATAAAGTGATAACATAGAGTATCGTTTATAATGATTGATTAACTTATTAACTAGTAAAATTAACTATGCTTACTTTCATAAATAACTTAAAAATACAAACCATTTCTCATAATATTTTTTTTTTTAAAAACAAAAACACTAGCTTATTTTTTGTATTTCTTACTTTTTGTAGGCTTTTTCTATAACACATTGTCTTACACCGACGCGGCCACCACCACATGTTTTCACCACCATCGTCTTTCTGCTGCATGTTTCCACCATCATTGCCATTATTAACACCGAAACCACCATCACTGCCGCCATCAAAACTACAACCACCACCAAATATGCACCACCACAAAAATCACTGTCACCGCCATTACAGGGCCGGACTTTAGGTTTTGTAGACTTGAGTCGAATTTAAAAATTGGGCCCTCAAATCTTAGTGTGTATTTATATTTTTTCTTCACAAGTGTTTTCTGGAATTAAATCAGTAAATTCAAAATCCAACAATTATATAATAAATAAAATGTAATACCCAACAATAAAGAATGCTATGAATTTTTTTTTTATCATAACAATTTTGTAATAATTTTATCGGCATATAGACATATTTGAAGAAAAATTCATCGATGCAAAATATGATGTCCAAAAGAAATGACAAAATCAAGTCTATCTTAATCAATTCAATTGGTTCAATCATTACCAAAAAATGTAATAGGTTAACTCATAGAATATATACATTATCTAAAATAAAATAGAATGAGTAAAAGAAAAATATCGTATACAATTCTAATAACTATGCTAATTCAACGTGGCCTGTGGGAGTGGATTTTTGTTGGATTAGAAAGGGAAATTGATGGTCCGAACTTTGAAAAGTTTCAAGTTTCAAATTAGGGAGAAGATGGATTTTGGAGCTGACTTTTTAATTGTGTACGTTTTTTTGGCCAGGTGTAAACTTGTTTTGTCCTAGATCAATGCTTTAAAATGAACAAAAACAAATATAACACAATTTTTAAAGATCTATGGGCTCTCAAATATTTTGGGCATGAGGCAGCCACCTCTTAAGCCTCCTATAAAGTCCAGGCCTACGCCATTATTATCATCTCACCATCACCAGCCATCATCACGACCACTTTCTCAAACCATCATATTTGCACCACCCCACCCACCACACAAGCTTAATTCCATTCGAAATCCCTCCTACATTACCACCATCCGGAAATAAACCTAAAATCACTAAGGTTGTGTTTGATACACCAAATTTGCCATGGAAAATGCAAATTTTCCACCCATTTTCCACCTTTTGGGTTGTTTGATTCACAAAATTTTCCATGTCAAACTTTTTCCATTTTCCATGCACATGACCCATTTTCCATGAAAATGATGAAAATATATTCTTGCCAAATGAGTAGAATCAATTTTCCATGGCAAATGAAAATTGGCAAGAAGGAAATTTCCTTAAATTAAGAAGCCTTTATTAATTTTTAAGCAAATTATATAAAATGCTCTAAATCATTAAGTTGCTCTAATTTTTAAGCAAATTAATAATTTTGCTTAAAATAATAATTTTTAAGTTGGCAAAATAATGTCTTGGCAAAATTATTAATTTTAAGCAAATTATATAAAATGCTCTAAATCATTAAGTTGCTCTAATTTTTAAGCAAATTATTAATTTTGCTTAAAATTAATAATTTTAAGCAAAATTATTAATTTTAAGTTGGCAAAATTATTAATTTTAAGCAAATTTAAGTTGCTCTAAATCATTAAGTAAATTTAATGTAGTTAACTAAGTTAGTCCATTGTGTTTATTCAAAATATAGGACATTTTATTTTAGTTTACGTAAGTGTAAATCGTAGGCCTCGTGAGAATGATACTATTTAACTCACTTTTAGTTACTTTTTAACAAATCCATATGCTTGTGGTAATTCAACGTACAATAGAATTTTTTCAAAATTTGTATTAGATTATATAAAATGTATGGTGGAAATATGCATAAAAATAGTAAATTATAATTTAACAATTGTCAATAGTAAAGTTCAATTTTTCTCTCAATATTTTAGTCATGGAAAATGTGATAATTTTCCTAGAAAATAGTTGCTATCAAATAACAAAAGTTGAAAAATACTACATTTTCCATGGAAAATAAAAGACAATCAAACACCAAAAGCGAAAAAAAGACTACATTTTCTAGGACGAATTTTAATCCAATCAAACACACTACATTTCCAATTGCCAAGAAAATATTTTCTTGGCAAATCTTTTCCATGGAAAATGTTTTCTTTCCACCCATTTGCCTTGCTCGCAATCAAACACAACCTAAATTCCTTCAATATTTGAAGAAAGCAAACAATTGTGAAGAACCTCATACACCAAATTGGCAAAAGCACTTGCACTTGGCATCAAGTGACATCCAAAATCACTTTTCCTATGTGGAGCATGTACTATCTATATTCTTGGAGTGGGTGTTGTGTCGGATATGCATAGTGGAGGCACCCACGTGTCGGATCTACATAGTGACAACGAAGGCGATGATAAATTTGCATAGTCGAATTTGTTGGGAGAGAGATGTGGAAGAAAGTAGAGATGACATAGTTGTTTTCGGATTTGGTGCAAAAGTAGAATGAATGAACAATGTTTTTAAAATAAAAAACTATGAATATTAAATTTGTAATTTAGAAAAAAGGAAGTGTTAACCCTAAGTTTATTTGAAAAATCGAATTATGATGGTTGAATGATGATATTTGACAAACATGAATATCAATTGCCCAATTATGCACGTGAATTATTCATGGACATCAGTTTGAGGCTTGATTCTGGTGGGTCAATTTCTGTAGTAACTCAAAAGGTTAATTGACATAAAAAGCACTAAATAGGCTGTCTTGACAATAGTAAATAAACAATACGTGAAGTCAATAATTGTTATTTTATAACTGTAGACAAAAAGTATTTATTTACAAAAAACTGACAAAGTATACCTAAAGTTGAGATCTGCACACAAATTAAAAGAAAAGATTTAATTAGGTTGAATGGGTTAATCAATTTTTTTGAGAATGTCAGCTCAATAATAAATATTATTTGATATATTCAATTCCTATATTATCTTTAACTCAACTTTTATAAGTATGTCACGTCTCTTTTTTGAAAAATTAGGACATAATCATGTGTAGAATCTTTATAACTAATATACCGCTTACGAGCCATGGATTCATCAGTATAATCAGATTTCAATTCAATACAATTGAATATCATGAAGCAGTACAATTGTGGAAAGAATGAGATATTTTTTGAAGAGACGAGATTTGATAAATAGATGATATTTGATGAAGAGAGAGCAATTCTTACTTAATTTTTTTTGAAATTTTTTGAAGACAGACGTATATGTTCTTTTTATCGTGAGTAGATGTGAAAACTCTATACAGTCGTGATTAGATAGAAGTGAAGATCAAATCGAAGATGCTTACTTTGATATTTTGTTGAATCGATTCATTTAAAAACATTGTTAAAGAACGAGATAAATTTTATGAAATGCTATTAAGCATCTCATATGTATTTGGCTGGTTTTCAATTGATCGAGACAAATAAATTTAAAAAACATTTGACTCTATGTTTATTATTAAAGTATATTTGATATTTAGTATAATTAAAAATATAATTTTAAGTTAGATTTTGAACTACCAAACAAGTCACTGTATTTTCTTTGGCAGTAAGCAAACTAGAGCAGATCTTTTGTAAGAGGCCGCCTACGCTTACTTTAGGAAAAGACATCTTCAATGACTTTAAGTAGCTAATTAAATAGGACACGAATTTTTGCACTTTTCTTAATCTAACTTTCAATGTTGTTTAATTAAGGGGCGGCTTAGTAAAATATTTGACAGAAATTGATAAAATATGTGGTTGAAAATTGTGGGTCATAAATTATTTGATTAAAATTAATTGTTAATTTTGATCTCAAATTTTTAACAATTTTTTAATTTAAACCAATCATCACACTAAATAACTATATGTTTGGAATAGTTTTTTTTTTTTGATTGGCGAAGATGGAAAATATTTTCATTTTGGTGGAATTCAACTTATATGGAAAATATTTGCATTTTCCATGGAAAGCTATCAAACACACCCTATATTTTGGAATAGTTTTTTTTTTTAACTCTTTTTTTTTTTTCATTTTTCAACCACATATTTAATTTAAAACTTTTAATAACTTTTTCAAAATTTCCTAAAAAAAACTATTTTTAAATTCTACCAAACAAATTGTATGCAAAAACATTGTTGACAACATTGTCAATAATTATTTAACATTATTGAATCAACCACATTTATTTATATTTATTAACGACCAGTAGTAAGGTTTCTTTCCATTCTGCTGACAAAAAAGATTTCTTTATCCGTCACCACGCCTTCATCCTCTCAAACCAAAACTCATATATCTTTCTCTCAATTCCTCAATTTCTCCATATTCTTCTCCATATTATATAAATCATATATATATATATATATATATATATATATATATATCGCTTTTTTCAACTCCTCAATCCATTAAAATTTTCTACGGTCAAATTCCACCGCAAACAAAAGCGGTATACTAGTATCTTTAACATGTCAATTCTTATATTAAAATTTTCACTAATAGATAATTACTCATTCCATTTCAAAAAGATATACTTGTTTGTGTGATTAATAAAATGTAGTTATTATAGTTGTAATAATAAATTTTACTAACATTTTTTCTAATATACACCTATATTAATATCATTACTCTATTAAAACTAAATAGCAACGAAATATTAATTTATTCTTGGAAGTAATCATTCTTTAATGCAAGGATGACAATAGATGATAGTAGAGATTTTTTATACTCCAAATATATATGATTAAATAATTTTGGGGAGATAGAATGCACATGTAATGGTGTTTTATTTATTATTTCAACTACAATTGAATAATGATAGTTCATACTTTGTTGATAACAAAGCATATTAACTATTGTCTCATCAATGCTATACACCTTTTAAAAAATCTATCTGGTAAGAGAAATAAAAAAATGAGGAGAGAGATAGTGGAAGGAAGAAAAGAAGGAGAAAATAAATGTGAGAGATATATACAATTTAATGAAAAATTTGGTAGAAGGACATCTAACATAATGTCTAAAACTGAACGTCTTGTTGGACGGCCTTCTACAATAAATACTGTCATATAAATTTTGTCTCCATCCACCTCATTGCCAATCTGTTAGACAATCAAAATAGAATGTAGCATTGGATATGCTTTGAGAGAAATCACCTAAACTCTTAACAAAGAAGTGAACTATAATTTGGGACGGATGAAAAAAGAAAACAAATCTATCTTTTTGGGATGGTAGGAGTACAAAATTGAATACAGAGTCATTTTCTACTTTGGGCACACCTTTAAATTGACTATGTCATGAGATGGTTCCCCAACAGTTGTTCTCAACGATAGAGGCTTGTAGAAGAAAAAAATGTATAAACATAGACATGGATGTATGACACAATTATTTTCGTACGTGTATTGTAACATCACGTTGAATCATGTTCGATTCAAATAATTTTCTATTTCGTGTCAAATATAAATAGATTTAGATGTGACAGGCCCACCTCTTATATGTTTATACATATATTTTGATATCTCGTTGAATAATTTCTTTCAAAAACTTAGACTTGAAATGGCAAAAATAACATATTAAGATATTTATAAGGATGATTCTCTACGTACTATGTCAATGTCTAGCACTAGAATAAACAAGTACTTTTGTCCCTTTCAAGCTCCGTTGTTGTGACTTGCGACTGGTAGTTGGAGATTCCACCCACCCAATTTGGATTAAAGGCCACAAAAATTCTACCTCAAATTAAAATATCCAATTAAATTTATCAATTTACTTAGCAAATTAAAATTATTTATGTCGTGTTCACTTGATCACATTTAAAATAAAAACAAATTATTAAGTCGAGATATGTTGTCCTCTTAGCTATTTTTCTTAATACATTTTTTATATCTTAGCACATAACATCTTATTTGTATATGAGAAGACATCAAAATGTAATGTAACGATGTGTTAAAAATGTGTTGACGTCTTTCTATTTGTTAAAAAATAATAATATGCTAAAATATTTAAATTGTTAAATAAAGTTATATGTATTATCACGACCTGTATAAAGTTTTTTTCACAATTGAAATAAAAAAAAATATATATACGTGTGTCTCTACGTGTTCACTTTCCTCTCCTAATAATTTTCTCATTGCTCTACGCACTATCTCAATCTTTGCTAAAGTTATAACCACTACATGAACTCAAATCGTCATCCTCAACAATCAATACTCCACTAGTGATTTATTTCTCATAAATCCTACGTTCGAATCCTAATACGAAGAAACAGTATACATGTTTAAATCTTTACTGCAACATGTGTCAAAAATGAGTTTCTATAATTTGTAAAGAAAACAAAAAATATACATCACTAATAAAGATGAACGAAAAACAAAGTTCCAAAGCTGGCTTCCACTAAACACCATTAAAAAAAATAAAATAAAATTATTTATGTCCTTTTTTTACTTTATTGACTGGCTTCACCTACCAAACAAGTGTATAGAAACAAGTGATTTTTTTTTTAAATTTTGCTCCCTCAATTGATGACAAAAAATTATTATATTTACTGCCAGTGCTTGTACTTCACGTTTTATATGTTTTCAAAAAATAAATATTTGGATGTACAGAGTGACTTAAGAGATATAATAGATTATCTTGATAAAAATTATGAGCTTCTACTGATTTTTTCTTCATTATAAGAAATTCAATCCTCCTTAATTAATTTAAAAAGATTATCTTGGAAATTGCTTCCTTTTTTTTCATGAAATTAAGTTTAATTAATTTGTTTATAGAAAACATTCAAATAGCAAATGCTTTCGACATTGCAAATCGAGTCTAATGGAGTCAAAGGTCGCATTTTTATTTCCTTTTTCTCTTTTGTTGGTTGGTAGAAAGAAGAGCTCCGAGGAAATTATATTTAAAGAAAATGGTGTTGTAGTTTTTTTCAAAATACATGCGAGTTGATTTTTACGTTTTCGTAGAAAACCAAAATCGTTTACTATATATTAAGGCTTAAATTTCACTAATTTTTATTAAAATTCTTGTTAAATTTCAAAATATATTTTCTCATTAAATTTATTAATGATTTTACAAATGGTCATTCGGTTAGTAATTTTCTAAAGGAAATTTGTAGTTTTTGTCTCTAACATTTACCATATTTCATACTTTTGTCCCAATCTTTTATTTATTGTCAACTTTCTATTTTTTGACGTATTAACTCCTAATAATAGTTTCCGAAGTGTTAAAAGACGATTATAAACATATAAATAAAAAAGAAGAAAATGGTAAAAAAAAAAAAAAAAAAAAAAGAAAATTGGTCATTCTTCTTCATCCAAATCTCCATCATCCCTTAAGAATAAGTCATCACAACCAGCATACTACATCAACCAACTACCACCACAACTCCATACTAGCAACTAGCTAACCATCTTCGTGCACAACCACAACTCTCACACACTACAACAAATAACCATAATTGCTCTTATATACCATTGTAACGACAACAGGTTTATGTTAGCATCAAATTCTAATTAAGAATTAGTAAAGAAAAATATTAGGTAAAATAAGAATTAGATACAAAACTAGTTTTAAGATGTCAATCTAATCAATGGTAGTTAGAATAGTATTAGAAACAAATATCTTAGCTTCTACCCTGACAGTGTAATCACTAGTTTATGGTGGCCGGCGAGCATGGGGTCACACAAATTCTTCAACTATCAAATTAAATTTTAATAACATTTTCTCTAATTCTCTCATCTCTCTTTTAAACCCCCACTCATCGTCTCCAACATCGATAGAAAGAGAAAAATGAGAGAAATGTGATAAGTTGTTAGTCACGTTGGAATGAGAAGTGTGGCTTGTGGTTGAGGGCCACAGTATGAGACTGTAAGGGTGGTAAATAGAGGAGGTAGTGTGAGTATTGTCTATTCATAGGTATGAAAACTTGTGGTACATTTAAAATGTCGTCTATTGGTGGGAGCCTACATTGGTAAGAAGCTTTAGTGGTAGGTAGGAATAGAGTTGTATGCGTATGTATTATTGTGTGTTGGGAAATGTGGGGCTTGAAACATGTTCGCTTAATAAGACTACTTTCTTGTGGTTTTGTGAGGAATAAAAGTGAATTAATTCTATTTTCTTTATATTTTTGTAGTTGTCTTCTTTTATTAATAAATACTTTTTACGTGTAATTATATTCGCAATACAATTATTATTAATTACACCACATTTTACAATGAAAGTCTTCAACTATTGCTCAATTTTGTATTTATGTCTTTAACTATTTTTTTAATCATATTTTATTATCAACTTATTAATTTGTACATCTTATCTTTGTTTTTTACGATGGATTCTATCTAATAAGTTAATTAGATGCGCGTAAAAAGATTTTGTTGCCTCTCGTATTTATAATAAGTAAAATAAATAACAAATACAAAAGTTTGATAAAATATTTACTCCTTATTTCAATGAACATTAGTAGAATATTTAGACAAAAATCGTCATCGGAGATGAAATATGAAAATTAATGATAAATGCGATGAAAAAAATGGGGACATAAATGTCAAAATGTTAAAGATTATGAGACAATTATTGCAATTACAACATGGAGTAGATAATAAAAACTATAGTATGAATATAATTACCCTTTTTTATATGAGCTTAACGGTAGATTCATCTTCTAAACATCCACTTAATATAATTTCTTGACATAACTGTTAGTAAGGAGTAAGGAGTGAAGATGCTAACAAATTAATAGTTATACATAATATTATCAAGAAATAAATATTAAGGACAATGGTGTAAAAGTGAGTAAATGTTGGGATGGCAATTACAATTTTTCTTAAATATAACGTATAACCTAAGTGACTATTTATGATATTATGAATAACTTTAATAATTGATGGAGTAAAAAAATAATTTAATAACCAATTTAAAATCTTGTATAAACTTTAGTGACAATTAATAAAATTAACCTAAGATTAATTTGCTTTATCAATTGTGCATAAAGTAGTTAAAAAATGGCCGTGGTTTCTTGAATAATAAAATATTTATGAAAAACAAAAATTGGTTGATAATTAATTAAGAAAGTTCTATGTTTCAATTTTAGTCGGTAACAAGATGGATTTTGTTTATAATCTAAATGATTATTAATGGAGAAGTCTATATGTTTATGTCATTTGATACCTTTATCGATAATGTTTATTGTTTATTTATATAAAGTCAATTATTTATTAGTAAATTTGATATTTTGTAAGATTCGATTTAGATATTGTCAAAACTTCATTATGTCAATTCACTTTTGATGACCTTAAAATTTGTCGTTCATTTTTTTATAAGGATTTTTATATAATAATTATCAAATCGTTCACACGATGGTCAAAAATTACTTGTATACATCGATTTAATTTTATATTTAAAAGATAAAAAGTCATATAAAAAGTTAAAATACAATTATTTTTCAAATTTTTGGACTTTTGATTTCATGTTTGAGTAATTATATTCACACCACATTATTTATTAATCACATTACGTTTTAATTGTAATGAAAATCTTCAACTATTGTTCATTTTTGTATTTTTGTTCTCAACTTTTTTATTATATTCTTATCATCAGCTTATTAATTTGTACGTCATATCTCTTTCTTTGACGATGATTTCTATTGAAGAAGGAAGATGAATATAGATTTGTATACCTCTCGTATTTTCAAATAAATAGAATAAATAACAAATACAAAAGTTTGACAAAAAATTTTTCTCTCATTTCAATGTACATTAGCAGAATATTTTGACAACAATCGTCATCATAGACAAGATGTGAAAATTAATTGAAAGTTTTGTTGGAAATTGGTTTAATAATTTGAGAAATTGATTAAATGTTTAAAAAAAATAACTAAAGTGACTTTGTGGCAACTTAGCCAAAATATACAGACCCGACCTAATCCGTTTAGGCAAAATAGTTTGCCACTTCGTGTCATCTTAGGACTTGATAACATATTTTTTATTATTTTGAGTGAAAATATGTAAAATAATAATAATAATAATAATAATAAAGTTTATGATTTATTTATACTTTTGAAAATGTTAAGGTCTTAATTGTAATTTTTTCATTGTATTTTCTTTTTTATATCATTTTAATTTATTTAAGCTAGAGGCAAAATTGTCAAAAAAAGTCATTTGAGGACCATCTGTACAAATAAATGAAAAGATTGAGACGATATCTGAGAATAAAATTAAATGAAGATGATATTGTTACAAATATAAAAGAATGGATGGTTAATATAATTAACTCTAATTTTAACGTTAATTAATAAATTAAATTATACCTTTTAAGCTTACCCAAACACATTCTAATTTTTTAGTAGAAAATAAAATATTTTTTATTGGTGAAATTTAAAAATAAATAAGTTGTTTATCTTGACAGTAAAATAAGTAGTTTTACTTTCTAATTTCACCTTTTTTTTCTTTGTTTATCTAAAAAGGGAAATTGGCGCAAATGGTTCATAACCTTCATTTTTTAGCAAAGCAGTATCTAATATATGTATTTTATTACACAGTTGGTTCTTATTTGATTAAAAAGATAAAAGTACCTTTAGTTTTAATTTAAAAAATTGTAATCAGATTTTCAACCTTTGTAAAATGTGTAAATAGGTCCGATATATTTATTTAATAATATTTAATTTAGCATAGTAAATATATCACTATAGTTGTATCAATTAAATTTTTCATAAGAGATAAATATAAAATTATTGTGCTTTAGGTGTATGTAATTGATGTGTGATGTGAAAATGTTGAATAAAAATTAAGTCAAATAAATAACAAAATGTCGTATATAATTTTATGACATTGAACTAATCTTATTATATTTTTTTTTAACATAAAACTATTAATGAACTTTAATTTACACATTATGTGTTCTTTATTTTTGAATGATAATAAATTAGTAAATTAAAATATGAATAATACAATTTGAGCTCTGATATTTGTGATTAATAAATGAATAGTTTAATTAAATAAAAATACTTAAGTATCAACTTTGACAAAATTATTTTTCTTTTTATGTTATAATGATAAAATTAAAGTTTAAATTTTAAATAATTTGATTACTTAATAATAATAAAATAATTTTAATTAACACGTTTGTTAATAATTATGAGTTTAAATTTTAGTTATTTTATAATAGTTCGTAAAATATACAAAATAATTTAGTATATTAAATTTGTTAGTTTCTTTTAATTTTTCATAAAAAATAAAAGTTTCGGACTCATTTGTACTTTTTGCAAAAGTTAGAAATCCAATTGAAAATTTTTCTAATTAAAAATAAGGGAATATTTATTATTTTCATCAAATAAAGACTAATTACTCATTCAAATACATAAGTTAAGAATTTATGTGCCAAAAAATAAAAGTTGAAGAGCATTTTAGTACTGAGTGCAAATATTAAGGACCATTTGCACCAATTTCCCATTTAAATATTGGGAGATGACTTTATAAATTTCACCAATTTTCAAAGCATTCCGAATATTCGTTACGTAAATGCTTATCAACATTTACTATGATTTGCTCATTTTTGGCGAAGACGTGACCCCTCATAAGTCATATTTTCAATCAATTACGTATTAATTATTTAAGGATACTTTTTTTGGGGGGGTGGGGCCCAGTTTATCCTTTTTCAGTGGCTATTTTGAAAAGAAATTTGTGCAAATAGTTTCTAACGTATGACATTAATGTGCAAATGGTCCCTAATCTTTTATTTTTGATAGAATGATCTCTAACCTATCTATTTAGATCGTCAATTGATCTTTTTTGACAAATTCCATTAAAAATCTGTTAAAAACCTATCTATTTAGGTGCGCAAATTATCCATCTCATTTTTTTTTATTAGTATGGATAAAATTGTCAAGTTAATTTTATTTTCTTTCAATTGGCGAAAATGGTTCATAACCTTTACCTTAGTGTGAAAATGGTCCTTAACTTTTATTTTTTGGCGCAAAAATCCCTAACCTATATGTTTTGGTGCGTAATTGATCATTATTTAATGAAAAAGACAAAAATATCTTTAGTTTTAATTAAATAAATTTGCAATTGGAGTCTTAACCTTTGTAAAAAGTGAAAATAGGTCCGATACTTTAATTTTTCTATTAAAAATTAAAAGAAACTAACAAATTGATAATATACTAAATTATTTTGTATATTTTATTAACTATTATAAAATAACTAAAATTTAAACTCATAATTATTAACAAATGTGCTCATGAAAATTATTTTATTATTATTAAATAATCATATTATTTAAAATTCAAACTTTAATTTTGTTGATATCCAAACTGACCTGTCACATCAGCTCAATCATCCTCCTTTGGCCAATCAATTTCGAATGAACCTCATCCCATCATCCGTGTCGGACACTCGAACTTTCCCTTATCTATACTTCAATATCGATATTGCCAGCTTCAAATCGGACCTCATCCATGAAGGTTCAGGTCGGACATTAGTCCTTCCTAATCAAGCTCACGACATCAGTATAGCATGTCCTCTCATTTGTCAATCGCCATACCAGTTGCAACATTTAATGCAAATGTCACATCACAATCAATATACAGAAAGAAGATGTCTTGTAGACATTTAATGCTGAATTCGACATTAAATGCATGTAATCATCATATATTTTCATATAAATATGAGATATAAATGTCCTACAGGTCAGACATTCGACTGTTGAAATAAAAGCACATCTAACAGATTATACAAACAGGTCTTCTAATACTTATTTGCATATCTAATGTTTACTACGGATACGGTCATAGCCGACCTACATACTTGACATTAAGTTGGCTTAGAATTAGTACAAACTATTTTCCAACGTCAACAGTTTGGCGCTAGAAGGAGGAGCTCTTCCTAAAAAGCTCTATATATTCCACTAACTCACCAAAAAATCGACACCCAATCATCATACAAAAACACTTCAACCTATAAAGACACCTTCAACATGAGCCGCAGTCACGACTCAAAGATTCGTAGCCACGAAAGAACTGGAAGCCAACACGTTTATCTCTCCCAGGTCTTCCGCCGGAGACATCAAGGAAAAACTTCAGCTCAAACGCATGTCCCCGAAAAGGACATGGTTCTACAAAAGCTGGAATACCTAACTCACGCCATTGAACAACTTGAGAAAAATCAAGTTACCACTAGACATATCTCCGACTCAGAAGCAGAGTCACCAGCACGTGATAAATCTGAGGATCGTTGCATGAAAAGAAGATTGGATTTCAGCAAGAAATCCATCAGGAAGCAAGAAAGGTGAGAACAGTCGCCTCAACCCTCCTAATAAGGCTTCCACACAACGATCAGCGAGCTTCTTTGACCGTTTAGGTCGACTCTCTCAGGTCCCACCTGCACTGCGCGAAGAGAAAGTCTAAAGGAAAGAAGGAGCCCCATCTGCAACAGCATCGCAGGTACAAAATGCTCTGGACGAATTAGAACTGATTAAACAACACCTAGCCGAGCTCGAAGCTAAGCAAAAGAACATCCTGGAAGAGTACATAACTTATCGACACTCTCTATTCTCGGAAGACATCCTAGCAAAACCTCTACCAGAAAAGCTCAAAATGCCACAGCTAACTAGCTATGAGGACGGCAACGACTCAGTCGGACACCTTGATAGGTATACCTCTTGGATGAAACTCCAGAGGGCCAGTGATGCAATCATGTGCAGAGCTTTCCCTCTAACCTTTAGAGACAGAGCAATGAGATGGTTCAAAAAACTACTGCAACGTTCTATACAGAGTTGGACTGACCTATTGGCTCAATTCGTCTCCACCTTCATGGGGACAAGGACTCGGTCTACTCCCAAGGAATGCGTTGTTAGCATCAAGCAAGGCCGAATTGAATCATTGAGGTCCTATATAGATAGATTTAGCAAAATGATAGTAGAAGTGGACAAAATCTTTGACGACGTTGCTATAATGGCTGTCTTGTCAGGATTACGAACCAAAACTTGGTTCTGATGGTATGTTCACGAGGATAGACAAGTGACATACCAAAAATTCCTAGCTAGAGCTGAGAAGCACATCAGTGCCGATGAAGTGACCTCCGACCAAGAGAATGATAAGTCCGACCAAAGAGACAATGTCAAAGGCAAAGAAAAAGATTACAAATTAGAAAAGAAAGAAAGTCCCAAGAAAGCACCAGATTTTCAGCACCCAGGTCGGCCAAGACCCACTCTCCAGAGATTTCAAGAATACCACATCCTAAATACCTCATTTGAGAATGTCTTCATGAAAACCAAAGGCAAAGACATCATCACAAAGTCCGTTCTTATGAGGGCAAACTCATCCAAACTGAACCAAAGAAAGTAATGTAGATATCATCGATCTGTTGGACATGACACCGATGATTGTCGAGACTTAACAGGCGAAATATAGAGCCTCATCAGGCGAGGTCACCTGAAAGAGTTCCTAGCGCGACCAGCTGGAGGAGTTGAGCTCCCACCACCACATTACCAGGCTAAACTTTCACATCCACCTCTACCTCTACCTCTACCTCTACCTCTACCTCTACCTCTATCTCAGTCCCAACAGGGACGAGGTGAAATTCACATGATAGTGGAAGGAAGTCAACACCTGGAAGGATCAAGGAGACATCGCCACAAACTCTCTCAGAAAGCTTGTACTAGCTATCAAGTACTTTCAAGTGCCATAACTAACCCGGATGCGAAGAAGTTATCTTTCTCTGAGGAGGATGCATCCCACATATTGCAACCACACTCGGATGCACTCGTCATTACTATGCCAATCTTCGGAATTAATATTCACCGAACACTAGTAGATGACGGAAGCTCCATAAATGTTCTATACTTAAAAACATTCAAGCAGATGGAGATTGACCTACGACATGTTAGGCCATTCCCAAAACCCCTCCAGGGATTCACGGTGGACTAAGTGAACCCAAAGGGACAGATTACCCTCGGGGTGAAGTTCATCAAACCTCTATGCCATAGAAGGATAAATCGTGGATTTTGTGATTGTGGATCTTTCGTCCAATTACAATTTCATCCTGGGACGATCGATACTGCATAAACTCAAAGCAGTCACATTCTTCTATCACTATGCCATAAAATTCCTAACTCTCTACGGAGTCAGAATAGTGAGAAAAAGTCAGACAGTGGCCAGGAGCTGTAACATCACATTCCTCCAGATATGAGTGGACATGCTCCAAGCAGAGCCCGAATGCAAAAGTTATGGATCCGACCTGGATGAACTGAAGGGAGACTCAGTAGAAGAGCTTGAACGTCTTGACCCCAGATTGAACCATCGCGAGCAGGAGGCCGAGCCGGTAGAAGAGCTGGAGCTGATCCAGTCGACCTCAATCATCCTGAGAAGGTCTTATGCATTGAGAAGGAACTCGACGGGCTAATGAAATCTCAACTCATGAGTTTCATAAGAGACAACATTGATGTCTTCGCATGGGAGCATGCGGATATGGAAAGAATAGACCTCAAGGTCGCATGTCACAAGTTGAACACGAGTTTGGACGTCAAACTAAGGCAACAACGCCGACGTCATCTCAATCCAGAGAGGTACGAAGCTCTTGCCAAGGAGGTCGACAAGCTGCTCAAATGTGGTTTCATTAAGAAATCACTATATCCACGATGGGTGGCCAATCCCGTCTTTGTTAAGAAGAGTAATGGAACTTTGATGATATGCATTGACTTTACCGACCTGAACAAAACATGTCCTAAGGATAGCTTGCCACTTCCTCGAATCGATCAAATGGTAGATGCCACGGTGGTCATGAACTCCTAAGCTTTATGGATGTGTACTCCGACTACAACCAAATCCTGATGTATGAGAGCGATCAAGAGAATACCTCTTTTATCACTGACCGAGGTCTATACTGTTGTCAAGTTATGCCTTTCGGACCAAAAAACGCCGAAACAACCTACCATTGGTTGGTCAACACGATGTTTTTCGAGCTCATAGGAAAGACCATGGAAGTATACGTTGACGACATGCTTGTGAAAAGCACCAAGGCCACATACCACGTCCGACACCTTACTAAAATGTTTTCCGTACTGAGAAAGTATAGGATGAAGCTCAATCCTTCGAAATGTTCCTTTAGTGTCGTATCAGGGAAATTCTTAGGCTACATGGTCCACCAGAGAGGTATCGAGGCCAACCCAGAGAAAATCAGAGCCCTACAAGAAATTAGACCTCCTATAAAAATCAAAGAAGTACAGAGCCTAACTGGAAGAATAGCTGCACTAAGTTGTTTTGTCTCAAAGTCGACGGATAAATGTAAACCCTTTTTCGATGCTCTTCGTGGTGGTAAAGACTTCAAGTGGAATGAGGTGTGCCAGCTAGCATTTGAAGGGCTGAAAGAATAACTTGCACAATCTCCATTATTGTCAAAGCCACTGACCGATGAAACCCAGACTCTATACTTGGCGGTCTCTAAACTCCATCAGCTCTATACTAGTAAAGTCAGAAGAAGCAGTCCAACACCCAGTGTACTATGTTAGCCAGGCATTGCATGATGTCGAACTGAGGTATAACTCGATGGAGAAGCTAGGATACGCTCTCATCATGTCAGCAAGAAAACTCAGACCTTACTTTTTACAACATCCAGTAGAAGTCCTGACCAACTATCCCTAAGCTAGGTCCTCCAAAAACCTGACACATCTGGAAGACTTGTGAAATAGGTGGTAGAACTCGTCCAGTATGACCTCCACTTCAGACCCCAGACTTTTATCAAAGGCCAAGCTCTAGCCGATTTCTTCGTCGAGTTCAGTCTAGAACATGAGCCCATTACCAAAAATGAAGAAAATTGGACTCTCTTTGTAGACGGGTTATCAACAGAAACACACGCTGGAGCAGGGATAGTCTTGATGAGCCCGAACTTGGAGCCACTCTATTAGTCATTGCGATTTAATTTCCATACCTCTAACAACATGGCTAAATACGAGGCCCTAATCGCCAGTTTGAGTTTTGCAAAATGAATGAGTGCACTCAGACTAATCGTATACAGCGATTCCCAATTTATCCGTCAGATTGTGGGTGAAACAAGAACTCATACTCAAAGTTGAACCAAGAAGTTTGAACAAATCAGTCTAAAATGTGTAGGTGAATCGAGGGTCTCGATCATTGACTATATCTTTAAGTAGTCCCTAGTATTTGACAATGTATTTGAAGAAGAGGCGAGTGGTCTCTTCAATGGATATACCTAGGTGTTGAGATGAATGTTGCATATTTTGATAAAACGGTCCACCACGACTATAATAGTGCCAAGATCTCCAACATTCGGCAAGGTAACAATGTAGCCCATCGATACACTCTCAGATGGTCTAGTTTGAACGGGAATGGGCTCTAGTAAGCCTGCCTTTTTCTGATGATCTGACTTATTGTTTGTTAAAATATGTACCGTAAGTGCACGGGTCGCGTTCAAGTAATAAAGTGATGAGAGAGTGTAAAACCCACGAGGATAGAAAATTTTGTTAAAAACCAATTTAATCTAGCTATATTCTAAACACACAATTAAACATATTGATTTGATGATTAAACTATAAATTAAGAGTTGAAGAAAATAAGCTAACAAGAAAATTTCTAAAAGAGATAATGTTGGAAATAAAATCAAATAGAAAAATACACTAGAAATTCGACTTCACCAATTACTCCACTTTAAAGTTTCATTTTTCATTATCAATTTCAAAACGAGGTTAATAAGGCAATCAATGCTCCTAAAATATCTAGCAATCTCTCCCGAGTAAAGCTAAACCTATTTTTACACAAGACTCTCAAGCATTCCTACCGAGAGAACGCATATGTAAAAATGACTTAAAACTTAAGAACATTCATTAGTGATTGCACAAAGTATGAAAAAGTATTCCTACATTCCATAAACTTTATGTTTTTAATTAAATGTGCTAAACCTAATTTCAACTTCTCAGTAGCAAACTAAGTCACAAAAGTATTTCAATGGTGATCAATCATCTTAATACACAATAAAACTCAATAATAGACAACCATAAGAGCCAAGCATATGGAATCAATAATAAGAAAAATTAACTTTAAAGCTTCATAAATGAATTTATCTCATTCCTAGTAAAATAAAATTAGCTCATAGTATTTACAAAGACAAAATGGAAAAGAGATTCAAAATACATCACCAGATTTAATAAAGTCAAGAGAAATGAAAGATTTAGTTTGAGCCCATGGTTGTCATCATTTACCCACTATGAATCTCTATTCATCTTCATGTATTTTACAAAATAATCACAATGATGTACAAAAATCAAAGAAAACCCATTTCCATGGAGTTTTCAAAGAACCTTGATGTTTTTCTTCTTCTTGGAGAGTTTGAATGTGGGAGAGAGTATGAGAATGACCAAAAAAATGTAAGAAAAACGGTTTCTTTAACCCTAGAAGACGTGAAAAGAAAAATTACCAAAATACCCATAAAAAACAAGTTCAAAAATGCGAAAGTCAGAAAAATTAGGCCATGCGATCGCATGGCAGAGCCTCAAAGCTTTCTGCTGGAAAACTTGCATCTCGCGATCGCGATCGCATGGGCCAAATTACAATGTGATTGCATTTGACTTTTGATTAATTACAATTCTAGTCCCTGAACTTTGTAGAATGTTGACTTAAGCCCTTGAATTTTTGGTTATCTTTCATATAGGTCTTCCATAAATTGCAACTTTGGTCCTCCATCTTTAGACATATTTATCATTTAGTCCCTGAAATTCTCGATTTGCACAAATTTAGTCCATTTTGCTCATTTTTCGCGTGGATCTTTTCCAATCACCATCTAAGCTCGGGTTTTTACCTAAATAATCAAAAGAACATAAATAACTAGTAAACTACTTGAAAGAACTCACAATTATCTATTTTTAAAGGCTAAAATAAGTGCAAAATTCGCACTTATCACTTATCCCAATGACAAACCAAACAAGTTTTCACATAAGTCGCAAGTCGCAACATCATCCCTCATTTGTGGCCAATAGTATGCACGCTGTAATAGCGCATAAGTGCATTACTCTCTATGTGTTTTTGCTCAAAGCGTGTCATAGCATTTCGTGATTAAGGATTTACTCATATCTCCATCTTTTGGTACATAGATGTGGTTTTCTTCTCTTCAATAGGCCCTATCCAGCTAGAACTGTCGAGTTTTTTCCTACTTGATGAGGTCGACCAAATAATGTGATGCGGAGTCCTTTTCCAGAAGTGCCCGTATTCGGTCCCTTGTGGTTGTAATAACATTGCTCCTTGAAAGAGCTGCCATTGAGCAAATAGTGGCCAAGTCAGCCCACCGACTGAGTGCATCTACTACATGATTACTAGATCCAACATAATACTCTAGTACAAAGTTGAACTCTGAAAGAAGTTCCTGCCAACGAGCCTGCTTGCTTAAAAGTGTCGATTGATACACGAAGTGACTCACATCAGTATTGTCTGTCTTCACAATGAAAGGATACCCAATAAGATAGTGACGCCATACTCTGAGATAATAGACTACGCCAACAACTCATTTTCATGCACTGAGTAACGACGCTCTGCATTATTCAGCTATCGACTTTCATATGCCACCGGATGCCTTTCTTGCATTAGAATTTTTCTAAGAGCAAAATCTGATGCATCTGTCTACACTTCAAAAGTTCTAGCCATATCTAGTAAGGCCAACACCAGATCTGTCCACATAGAATTTGTCAGTTTCTCAAAAGCAGCCTGACATTGTACCGAACACTTTCAAGCTTTCTCATTCTTTGTTAATTTGGTTAGCAGCAGTGTGATTTTTGAATATCATTTCACAAATCTTCTATAGTAGTTGAGAAACCCGATGAACGAGCGTACATCATGTACGTGTCTTGATGGTTGCCAATCTTTGATAGCCTTATCCTTTTTCATATCCATGCAGACTTTTTCTTGCTCAATAATGAGAACCAAAAAGCTGATTGAGGTATGGACGAATGAGCATTTTGATGGTTTTGCATAAAGTTCATTATCCCGTAGATGAATAAGAACTTTTCTCACATGCTAAACATGCTCCTCCAGAGTCTTACTGTAAATTGCTATGTCGTCCAAGTACATCACCACAAAGTCATCCAAAAACCCGTGAAGTACTTGATTCATCATCGTGCAGAACATTGCTAGAGCATTTCTCAAGCCAAAAAGCATAACTTTGAATTCAAATGCTCCATATCTAGTTACCACTGTAGTCTTCGCTCCATCCTTTTCTTTGATTCGAACTTGCCAGTATCCAGACTTTAGATTAATCTTTGTGTAGTATTTCGCCCTGCTCAAATAGTCAAAACAATCTGCCACTAACAAAATCGGATAACTATTTTGTACTGTGATTTTGTTCAAGGCTTGATAGTCACAGCACATCTGAAGAGAACAATCAGCCTTTTTCTGAAATAGCATTGGAGCTTTATTTGGCGATTTCGTAGGTACGATAATCCCATTGTCAAGCATTTCAGCCAATTGCTTCCTAAGCTCCTTCAGCTCAGGTTGAACCATGCACTATGGTGACCTAGCAAGAGGGTTGACACCCGGTATAAGCTAAATTTTATGATCATTAGCCCTCATTGGAGGCAATTCCTCTGGCATGACATCTTCAAAATCATGTAAAAGCTTTCTAACAGGTTTTGAGATATGGTAAATTGCTTCCTCAATCTATTCCAGTTAAATAGTGCACAAAAACGAATGCTCATTTAGCCTGAAGCTCTTACTAAAGTGCATGGATGAGATGATCTTCTCACCCGTCGGGGATGACATAGGGCTTGCTCTCCATCGTCACCAAGAAATCATAAAACGACAACACTGCTGTCTTCGTATCCCGAATAAACTCAATCCAAAAATCAGTTTGAAATCATTCATTTGAACTGTCGACAAATTAATCATCCATTCAAAATGACCAACTCTAATGAACACGGACTTAGATACTCCATAAATCGATTGAGCCATTGAGTTGATTGCATTGACCTTTCCACTACATTTTTCTAGCACAAGCTCGATGCATCCTACTTCGGGACTTGCAAGGTAGTAGTAGGTGGCACCAGTATCTACCATGGCCTTGATTGGTTTTCCATTGATCTTCACATCAACGTACATCAAGCCTTTAACCATATATACACGAGGTTTCAACTATTCTTTTTCTACCTTTTTAGGGATACATCACCCTTTTCAGTTACCCGGTGCGATATCATGCTGCACCGATGCGAGAATGCCCCAACGACATCTTCATTCTCCTTATAATCGGCCCCGCAATGACTATTGACATGCAGAACGTGTTGCTTCGAACCTGATGCTCTACTTGTCACTTGGCTCAATGCATTCACAAACTGTTTCTGCGGTCAATCCTTCACCTAGTGAGGTCCACTATATAAAAAGCACCCATAATTTCTAGGAGTAGCACTTGATTTCCTTTCTGGCGCCTTTCCTTTGTTCCATTGATCGTCGTGATAGCTACCTTAATAGTTGCCCTGATGGCCTCCCTTGTGATGAGAGTAGCGTTCTCTCCCATTTGAGTTTGATGTGGGCTTGAAGGATCTATTTCTCCACTATCAGGATTGGCTATTTACTTGCGGCCACTCCTTTCTGGATTCTGATTGATAGTCCATCAAGCATTCGGTATCTCCCATTGCCGTGCTTACATTAGCCACCTTCTATCTTTGGAGTTTGGTTCTCGCCCATGGTTTCAGCCTTTCTATGAAAGTGAAGAGCTTGTTCTTTTTAGACATGTCTCGGATGTCCAGCATATGTCGTGAAAAAGTTTTCATGTAATCCCGAATGGAACAATATGTTTTAGTTCTTATAGTTCCCGTCGGCCCTAATATTCCACATTTTATGGAAAAAACTATGTTATAATCGCTTCATTGAGGAGATCACACGTGTCTATCTAGGCACTGTTGGCCTGAATATCAACATATTTTGTCACCCAGCATAGTTTTGCATATCCACCCAGATACATGGTAGCTGAGATAACCCTTCTTGCCCCATCTCAATATTAGCATCAAGAAAGTATTGTTCCATGTTAAACAAGAAGTTATTGACTTCTTTCGCGACGCGCCCGGGTGTCAAGACGGGAGGGCCAATCGAATCCCCATCGGCCCACCCGCCTCAACCCGTAATCATGCGGGCGCCTGTCAGTAAACCGAATGAAGCGGTTCACGTGTCAAAGAGGTTAACCACGGCCCAAATTTTGGTTCAACCTCTAACAAAGCGGTTAACTTCGCCCGCTTTTAAATTAAAAAAGAAAAAGAAAAAAAGAATGGCGAAAGTGGTGTGACAATCATTGCAAGCAAAGCAACAAATTGTCGACCACATTAATTAAAGTAGCAAAGAAGTCATTGTGACAAAGCGACTGCAACTGCGCACGACTTATATAGTTTGAGCGATCACCGTGTGAAAGTGGTAAAATCAACAAAAAAAAAAAAATATATATTAAAAAAATATTAAAAATGAATTAAAAAACGCGTGTAAGTATAGTCATATCAATTACTAATTTTTTTTAGTAATTTAAAAAAAAAATTAATTTTTTATTCATACGGGTCGAACAGTGTCGAACCGCGGCCCATATGGGCTCGACTCGTATGGGCCGACAGATGGGCCGGGCTCGTGTTCAATTTTTGTGGGCTGGGTTGACCTGGCCTGCAACCCGCATGGGTATGGACTTTTTTAAATGTAGGCAGTCATCGGGCTTCATCGGAGGCGGCCGACCCGACCCGACCGCTTGACCCGGATTGACACCTCTACGTGCCCTCCACAATAGGTGTGCTGTTATGAAATTATGAGCTTAGGTGCATACTCTTGTGCAGGGGTTTGTTCATTACCAACTACACATTGAAGTATTCGCAACTGAAGTCTTATGGCTTCTATTTCTTTCCGCAAATCGAGAAGGATTGTAACAACATTAGTCATCGCTGCGCAAATCATTTGGCTCTCATCCAGCTGGATGTTTAATTCACAGATGTCCATCGAGTGCATCCAGTCACTGTTTAGTACTCTTTTTGTGATCCACCACCTCAGTGATGTGTGATGCATTCAGATCCACTGCTTTGGGTCGTTAGCCACATCTCTGATGCCAACTATCACGGAGCGCATTTCTTTCTAGCATAGAAAGGGACACACGATAGAAAGGGACACACGATGAAAGACAATTTAAAGAAATCTTTGCAACAAAAGATTTGAATGCAATAAAAATAATTTGTTCATTGATTGATGAAATCATAAAATTACAATAGTTGGTGCAGGACCAGTAAGCTTGACAAGACTCCAAATACCAACTACCCCTATAATAGCTTTGGTAATAAAACTTAAGTTACACGAATAGACGTTTAATTTTAAAATTGAGGAATCATAATAAACATTTACAAATAACAGGGTTATTTTACAATTGAAATAAATTATACAAATAAAAAGAACTAACAACTGAAACTAATATTTACAAGGTACAGCCAAAATTGGGCAACTGTAGTTGTAAGTGGTGTTAGGAGGTTAAGTATAGTTGCGGGTCATAACACTATTACTTTTTTCTATTATCGAGCTATGCTCGAGACATGATGAATCTATATAATCCGAGACCCAATAATTTAAATCTAAACTAGTTAACTCTTGATTCATTATGTCCAAATCATTGATCTTGTAACACCCCACTAAATATTTGAAATTACACTATTATATACGTGCAGTTATTGAAACTCGTGATCTTATCTCTATTGCTGACTAAGTTAAGTTCTGAAATGAAGTATTACTTCTTTCGACATCCATAATCAGAGTTAAGTAAAGGTTAGACCCTTCTCATTACTCGTATCTCTTTAAATAATGATTTTTCTCTAATGGATCATTGAAATAAGATTATAGTTGTAATTTAGGAGACTTTTTATTGAACTTCTAAGTTGTTTAGATTCATCTAAATGCTCGAAAATGATTAAAGAGAAGTTAACCCATTGTAAAAGAGTTATTGATTTCTTAATGCGAGTGTAATTTGGTGTCCACAAAACTCTACTTTTAGAATATTGAGATATTGTTCAACATTATAATTTCACTTATTCAAATCTAAAAATATTACAGTCGATTCATGGTTTGTTATCTGCTCGTAACTAAATTGCCTCTTCAATTGATCAAATTTAATTTGACAGACGCTATCCTGAATCAATTTCAAGCGATTCTATCAAATATGTTTTCAATACACTATTGTCTCTATTTTTACAATCAGAACAAACTACCCTCTAGCCCAATATTGAGTCACAATTTTAAAAACTATACACATGTTCTTTCTTTCTCTCATCTCCGCCTTCCGTGTCTTTTTATGCGCGCACACAACTATTTCATAAAATATACTCCTTTTGTTATTTAAGTTGTCCAATGGTAAGAGTGAATGTTGAAATGAATGAATTAAATTAAAATAACAATTCTATGTTTTTCAAAATGATTAACGAAAGAGTAGATGTTTTAAGAAAATTATCACGACCGTAGAGAATCTTCACTTCTACTCATAATAAAAGATACTATACGTTTGTCTTCATATCTTATCTATTCATCAAATCACTTCTCCTCAAATCAAATTCTTAAATTCATCTCATTTTTCATTTTTCATCTGCTGAGTCAACAGTTGGATTCCACTGCGTGTAAGCGGTATACTAATTTAAAAAAATACTTAAATAATTTTCAAACTCATGCTCCTGGAATTTTGAAATCGAGATGAAAGAAACGATCCCGCAGCCACAAGAAGAAAACAAAAAACGTAAAACATAACTGTAAATGCTTAACTGGAAACTTTCACTGTCGGTCCATTTCTTAATGCTCAAGTTTCAATTAGTCCTCAACGTTTTTAAAAGTTGCAAGTTAGTTTTCAACCTTCTATTGTAGTTATATAATCGGTATAACAAATGAAATTATCTAAATCTCTACTAAATTCAAATATTATTGGGTTGGGAAAGGATAGTACAACTACAATAAAATATCAAAGATCAAATTGTTACCCAGATAATAAATTGAGGACTAATGATGCAATTTTTGGTACTTAATTGGAGAAGTGTACCTTCCACAAAAGTAGTTGCACAAAAAAAGATAAATAACTGCACAATGGTGCTGCCACCTTCCCCTCACTCACCTACTCCATCCCCCTCCCCCTCCCCCTCCCCACCCACCACAATCCCACGAGTCTCTCTCTACTCGCGCTCTCCTTTCTAGCCCTTTCCTCCCGCAACCCCCACCCAACCTATACATATATCTATCACCCAACCTATACATACACACAAATACTTCTCTCTCTCACCCACACACTGTTAGCTTCTCAAAATTTCCCGGTGAATTTTCGAGGGTTTTAATTTGAATACTCCACAAATGAAATCCGTTTCTTCTTACTCCCGTCTTTACTGTTCTATGTGATGACTATTCTCAATAGTCAATGGCTTTTTCCCCAGGTTGTTTCAGGAATTTGCATTCAATTGTATTATTATTAATCTTACTGTTTCTACTGGGAAATCCCTGTTCAATTTCAGTTTGGCTATCAGCTGCTTCGCTTGACTCAGATTTCGACTCGGATTTACTGCTATTCCACCAGGACTACACCCCGCCCGCGCCTCCTCCTCCTCCGCCGCACCCACCGTCGCTTTCATGCGATTACGATCTTGGCGGCGTCGGCTCTTTGGATACTACCTGCAAAATAGCTTCTAATTTGAACCTCTCGAAAAATGTCTACATAGAAGGGAAGGGCAATTTTGTAATTCTCTCCAATGTTAACATAAGCTGCTCCTCGTTTTCGGGGTGTGAAATTGTGATAAATGTTACAGGGAACTTTACTTTGGGCGAGAATTCGACAATAGTAAGTGGTACATTTGAGTTGGTCGCAGATAATGCTAATTTTGGGAATAATTCAGCTGTGAATACTACTGGATTGGCTGGGTCGCCACCGCCACAGACTAGTGGGACCCCGCAGGGGGTTGATGGGGCTGGCGGGGGATACGGAGGCAGAGGGGCAGCTTGTTTGACAGACACAAGTAAGCTCCCGGAGGATGTGTGGGGTGGGGATGCATACTCGTGGTCGAGTTTACTAAAACCTTGGAGTTATGGAAGTAAGGGTGGGACCACGAGTCAGGAAATTGATTATGGGGGTGGTGGAGGCGGGAGGGTAATGTTGGTGATTTTGAGGCTTTTGGAGGTGAATGGGAGTGTTTTGGCGGATGGAGGAGATGGAGGAACCAAAGGTGGAGGTGGGTCTGGTGGCAGCATCTACATTAAGGCTTATAAGATGTAAACAATTCTTTCCCCTTATAGCCATCTTTATTGAATTTTTTGTTAAATTTTAGTTTAGTAAATCCCATATAATATTGCTAGCAGATTCTAATTTTAGTTTGGATTTATGACTTATTAATGCCGAGGCTCAATTTAGGACTATCCTGCACATGGGAATTGCCAATGTGGAGTTCAGAATACTGTTCAACAGTATTGGTTTGAATGTCAAGTAGATGAAGGTCTTGCGATAGGCTATCTTGTGAATCATTGTGCAAATTTGTAATTCTAAAGTAATTTGATTTGAAGTGACTGCAATTGGAATCTGTGAAGCTACGGTATTAACTAAAAATGTCACCATTACTTGTATGAATGTGATTATTGTATCAGCAATGCATACAGCTAGCTTCTCTTGGCCTTCCTGTTGTGGAGTTAATTAGATGCTTCTGTCATAGTCAGTCAAGTGGAAGTACACATTTCCATGATACTACATAGTCATTTTGCATTTTTATTACTCAAGCTTGATGGGTTTTGGTTTTTCTCATTTCTCCACAATGTTGATAACAAAAATTGGCACCCGTTATTTTACTAGAAACTTTATAATCTTTCAATGTGTGAAGATATGATATCTATAATACTGTCTACTCTTTTGGTTTCTCCTAATCTTTTAATTAAGGGTTCGTTTGTTTTTAATTAAAATTTTGCTCAAAAACTAAAGTCAAAGTCAACAATTAATTTTAACCACACATTTTAGTAAAGTCAAAATCAAAAATTAATTTTAACCATATATTTCATGGATCCATAACTTTTTACAACTTTTGAAACACACATTTCATCAACTTTTATCAATTTTTCCAAAAAATATGATTTTAATAAAAATCAAACACACCCTAAGTAGATGTCCATGGATTTTTTTTCTTCTTTCAATTTCTCTTATTCAAGGACATGAGATAATTAGTGCAGTAAATCTAGGCAGGTGTAAATGTATAATATTTTGCAATGAAGCTGTTATTAGACTAGACACATGTTCACGATCAATTAGTGTCTTAAATGTCTCGTGCTTTGTGAATCCCTGTACAATGATTTTTCACCTGTGTATACCAAATTCAATGGAAAATTGAGTCTGTCACATGCATTATACTTCTTCTGCAAGTAAAGATCATTGACATTTTTTTCCAGGACACCAGCACACCAGCAAGCTTGTATTAGAACATTCTTTTTTGTTCAACATTGCTAAAAGATAAATATGTACTTTTGTTTTCTCTTTTCTGTTTTTATATTCATTTATTCTCGTCTACTTTGTTTCTGTCGGGTGAAAAAGAAAAAGGATTAGTCATGTTCTTAGATACTCGGTGTCACTGAGAATGCAGTTTTAATCACCCTTGTTTTTTGTGAAGTGCAGGATTGGAACTGGCAGCATAAGTGCTTGTGGGGGTGGCGGTTTTGCTGGAGGAGGTGGTGGAAGAGTTTCTGTCGATATTTTTAGTAGGCACGAGGAACC
The DNA here is from genome assembly GCA_023638005.1 of Forsythia suspensa. Classification (NCBI taxonomy): domain Eukaryota; kingdom Viridiplantae; phylum Streptophyta; class Magnoliopsida; order Lamiales; family Oleaceae; genus Forsythia; species Forsythia suspensa. The sequence continues at coordinate 25,650,219 of CM042674.1, read as the reverse complement.
TGTGATATCTGTAAATGGTAGGACCTCTGACATGTCTTCTAATGTTGTCTTGTAGTTACAATTTTCGTTTTTACTCTTATTTCCTTGTCAATAAGTGTTAACTGTTCTGCCAAGTACAAGTTGGACTACCCTTCCCCCTTAGAATCTTGGAAAGTCTGCATTCAAGGGATTTAGCTGTACTAATATGTTAGCCAATCCAGATTCCCTGCATGCATCGAGATAGAAAATTATTGTGGATGATATCGGCAGTTCTTCTATGGTCAATTTTGATCCTTTTCCTTTTTCTTTCCTCCCCTTTTTGGGTATGGGGTGGCAGTTTATAAACGACATGAGGACCAGTTTTTGAACATCAAATGTGTGCCATGTTTCTGGCCCTTGTGCATGTGCTATTTCACACAAGACACATCTTTAGCTTATTTGAGGGTAGATGATGACCCAGTTGTTCCATTCAAGGGTAGACCATTCTTTAATCTCCTCGAACTCAAACAGTCATCACATCTATTTGTGATTCAGTAGTCTTGTATCAATTCTAGTAACATGTGGGAAAGTTTGATCCCCGTATTGCTTGGTGATTCAGAGCAGAAGTTAGAGTTAGATGAGGAGGGGAAATTGGAAATAAATTGATTTCTCAGTTTAAATTATTTGGTTTATAGAAAGGAGAAGACAAGTAAGCAGTAAAATGAGTCAACTTTTCTTGTATGTTATATGTAGTTGGCTCCAGAAAATTACTGTTTCTATCTTAAGTACATGTCTAATTCAAATGATGCATAGCAGGTTGTATTAATATAAGTCTAGTTGTCTAAAGCTACACTGCTTGAAAGCATATGGTCTTTCTGTCACACCAAAATTTTGAGCCAATGCAAGCTTCACTCATGTCTTTTGCAGGAGGCAGTAGTCTTGGCTGCCCAGAGAATGCAGGTGCTGCGGGTACATTTTATGATGCTGTTACTCGCAGCCTTACTGTCAGCAATCACAACAAATCAACATATACAGACACCCTTCTCATGGAATTTCCTCAACCATTTTTGACTAATATCTACATATGTAATCAGGCAAAGGCTTCTGTACCCTTGCTGTGGAGTCGCGTCCAGGTCAGTACTGTTCACATTTGTATTCCTGCATACACTATAGGAAGCATGAAATCTGTACATCTCTTATGTCTTATCTAATTTCCTGATATCTGGAAATTTATACCATCTTGACGAATCTTGCAAAAATGTATCCTTTTGACTTTCTTGCATGACGAGGAACGTGGTTAGCCTTATGGTTTGATGTTCAATCCTTTTTCAGTTCACTTGTTTAGATCAGACGCCGAAAATTGTTCCCTTTTGGTCTGCTCATGTGGACATTGAAACGATCTTTTTTCTTTTAACGCTTGCCACTTTTTCCCTTATCTAAATACCTTGACTCTGTGCTTTATTATTTGGCATTATATATACACAAGCATCTCTTCTTGCATTCTTTACCTTGTATGTAAATTTTCTGGTTTGAGATGTTTCTGTGTTCTCTGCATTGACAAAGCACCAGTGTGTTGGTCATCGATACTATCCTTCGTTATTAGTTCAATTATTACTCATGCTTGTCCCTAAACAGTCGTAGAAACCTATGTTGAGGAAAATACCTACTTTGGGATTATAACCAGTTTCTTTTGCTAAGCAAAAACTTCATTAAAATTTAGAATTTTAATAAATTAGTTATTTGATTTTCTAAACAAAACCAAATTCTGAACACTGAGAATTTTAGAAAGTTTTTTAAGTCAAGAATCTCTAGAATATGATATGAAAAATTTATGAAAAGTGCTTCTATTTCAAGATGGAATTGCAGATTTTGGTTCCAGAATTATTCATTTAATCATAGAAAGGTACAGGTAAGGAATATTTATCAAGAATTAGTTTGATCCTTTCTGCAATTAAATAAGTTTCAAATGAATGAGATGAAGAAAAAGAAATATTTAAAGGAAAGGAGTGCATAAGTTTAAATGGAGAGAAAAAGTTGTTATTGTGAACATAAAGACAATTGGAACTCATGGGATTATGTAATTACCCCTGACACAGTTTTATTGTTTAATTGTGGGTAAATATCACCGGGGTCCCAAATCTTTGAACCTTGCGACGATGGAGTCCAAACCTTTAATTTCTAGCACCTAGATCTATAACACATGAAACGTTAGCGCCTGAGGTCCTTTTTTGACAGGATTTGTTAGTTTGACCGTTAAATGGTCAAAATTTTATTAAATAGACCATTTTACCCTTAAATTGAATGATACAAAAAAGAAAAGGAAAAATAAAATAAAAATTGCAATTAAACCCCAACCAACAAAATTGCAACTAAACTCCAACCCTTTTTAGATGTAAATTTACAACTAATCTCCAACCCTTTACTATGGTAAGTTCAAGGGTAAGAAATCGAAGGTTGTTGCTAAGTCTGGTGGCGTCAAGTACCAATGGGAGATTATGCATATTTTATGGTTTGTCTGATGAGGAGATTGAGAGGTTCAAAGATCCATACCACTGGCTGACCTTTTTCCTGCCTCTGGCTGTGGAGGATTTGAAGGCTTTCGGGTTGGGATGTGATTGGAGACAAACTTTTATCACAATAGCAGTACAAATTAATATCTCTTCTTCAGTCAGATTATATAGAAGAAAACCAAACTCTTGTCACTTACAATCAACACTATTTTCAGTAGGCTCTGTTTCTCCCCATTGACAGTTGACATCGAAACAATTCTTAGGCATGCTATTTTCAAATTTCGCCTACTAACTCAATTCGACTTCCGCTTCCTATACCCTGTTTTCTAACTTTATTTCTTTTTTCAGATTTTGTAGTCTTCTTCCTCGAATTCTGTTCCTTAGAACTGTCGTCTTCCATGGCCATATCCTCTAGATATTGGATCTTGTCTTCTTCATCTTCTACCAGCGAAATCTTTTGCAGTCTCTCTTTCAGTCTTTTGCAGTCTCCGAATTTTCAGAGATTCACCGGAAAATTTTCCGGTGATGATTGATGGGCGGCGGCAATTTGGAGAAGAAGAAGTGGTTGGCTGGAGTTTAGTTGTAATTTTTATTTTTATTTTTTTTTATCATTCAATTTAAGGGAAAAATGGTCTATTTAACAAAATTTTAACCATTTAACGGTCAAACTGGCGGTTTCGGTAAAAAAAAAAGGACATCAGGCGCTAACGTTTCATAGGTTAGGGATCTAGGTGCTATAAATTAAAGGTTTGAGACTCCATCATCATAAGGTTCAAAAGTTTTGAACCCGTGGTGTTATTTATCCTTTAATTGTGGACAGTAGCAACTTTAACTTTCAAGTTTTAAGAATATTATTGTTATATTTTTTGTAAGTATAGAATTTCCAAATGATCGTAGTTTCGGACAATTTAATGTTATTCGAGTGTTAATAAAATTATTGTGGATTCTGAAACTGTAATATCTTATAGAATCCAATATATGATGTGACCTAAAAGTGTTGAATTGAATGATGTTAAACGTGGGCTACTTATTTCTTGGAGCAGACCTTTGAAGTATCTGTTAGTTTGAAAAAATATAGATAGTCACAATGATTTGTTAATATTTGAAAATTCTTACGAAAATAAATAATTGCAAAACATTTTTTGGTAAACAAATCCTCACAGAGCTTATGTCAGGTCACATACAATGTGTTAGCTTTCAGAGGTGGGTGCTTGCGATTCCAATAAATGACCATTTTGTTCTCTTTTTTGACTATTGAAAAGCTTCGAACAATCATACCATATAAATATGCCTTCAAATAGCAGTATTTGCCTTTCACAAAGATTATTTACAGATAAAATAATGCAATTACATGGATAAATTTTGTATATGTATTGGGGGAGAGATTCGAGTAGAGATTTTTATGTTTTCACTTACTTTTCTTGTTCATTTAATTGAGTAACTAAGAAAACAAAAATCTGAGAAAATGATAATCAGGTTTTATAGCATCTGAAAGGAGGGAAATGAAAATTGTAATTGTTTTAATACACTATAGATTTTGGTATATATTTTTTACGTATCAACTTTTGAACCTTGTTACATATCCAAAATGGGTTTTGGTCTTATTATAGTTGAATGATGGACACTATCAATTTTTTACTCTTATCAGATCTTAAACTATATCACGGTTCAGTTATGCTCTGATTCTTTTGTGTTAAAGTGCATGTTTGGTAGTGCCGAAGTTATTTTTTAAGTGCTGAAGTTATAAGTTGGTGAATGTGGGGATAAAAAGTGGGTTGTAAGATATGGGTCCTATGAAATGTTTGGATAAAAAATATGTTTGACCAGCTAAAATTATAATTTTAGCAACTCCAAACATGTGCTACGTATATTTAGATTTTGAGTAGGTACCAACGCGTATACTTTGTGTTCTCAAGAGGAGAGGTAAACCAAAATAACATTGCCTGTTGTGGTTAAGGATCCAAATGCATTGAATCTTTCACTAGATGTAGTGATCCACTAAAGGGACTGAAAGAAAAGGATTGATACAACTGACCACAAATTTATTAATAACAAGGTTTAGTATGTTGTTGTTGTATGTGTTATGATTATTCTGAACCCTTTGGGCGTGTTATCAACTTGCCGTCCATATCTTGGCTATCTGTAGTGTATTTTGTTCATTTATCTGGGGGTATTGTTCTTTTCCTTTTTTGCATATGGGGATCTAATTCTGCCATCTTTCATGATGCATCATAAAGGTTCAAGGAACAATCAGCCTTTTGTGCGGTGGAGTGTTGAGCTTTGGGCTAGCACATTATTCAATGTCAGAATTTGAATTATTGGCAGAAGAGCTGTTAATGGGTGATTCTGTAATTAGAGTAAGTGGCAGATGTTGGATTTGTGGCAAATTATTTTGATTTTCCTGCATAAAGCCTTTTATCCATTGTTTTCATTATTCAGACTTTGTCGCCTGCTAATTTCTAGAGTACGTTCTCCATTTAATTTTCATCTCCTTAGTCTGCCCGTCTTTCTTGTTATATGTTTACAACTTTATACATTGTCGGAAATAAGATTCGTTCATTGTTGTTTTCTTTGAACTGTATTATGTGGATGCGCTTACTAGTTATTGATCCTGGTATATACTCAGCAGACCTCTCTCTCTCCCCCCCTTTTGCCACCATCAGACCTCATCCGACCCAAACCTTGAAACTGAATACTGCCCCCACCTCACCAAACCAACAAGTACCACCACCACCACCACCACCACCACCATCATCCAAACCCCGCAACTATAGCCAACCTCGTTAGCTGGCGCTTCCATCACTACATCAAATTAAGAATCCACAACTGCCACTAATGTGTAGAACTACCAGCCTTCACCGACCATCCCTAACCTTTTTCTTCTTAAAAACAACGTCAGGTCTATGATTGATTTAAAGTTTCTGCGGTATTGGTAATGGTATTTTGAAGGATTTGGGGAGGCTGTTTTGGGGATGATGGCAACCTTTTCCTCAGGCGTTTTTGCTGATTCTAGTGGTTTTTGACTGTCGTATTAAAGGATGATTTTCCTTTTTCCTCCACTCTTTCTGATTTCAATCTCATCTGTTTGTGTGGTTGAGTGCAGCATATGGAGAGGGGGGGCAAGGGGAGGGGGGAAGGGGGGTTGAAGGGGCTGTGCTGTGATTTTGGTGGGTAGATAAGAGCTATTAGCTCTCTGCTAGTCTTTAAATTAGTAGATGGTGTGGAGGCATGCAAGTTTTGTTGAAAGGACTAAAAGCCAACTGTACAGGAAAAAGCTGACCACGAAGGGGGCTTGAGTTGATTTTCTTGTTATGTAATAATTTTTTAAGCAGATTTTCTTATTATGTAGATAATTTTCTGCGGTCACCTTCTTCTAATTTTGTTCCAGATTCATTGCTCTTCCATCCTCCTTCCCCTTCTGGAGTTCCATTGTCCTATTTTAGAAACTTCTCTTGGATGGGCAACCATCCAATCTTAATAAATTGTTGTGCATCTGTTTATTATCAACATCTAATTTCTGTGGCTTGTACCAGCATTTTGTTTCTTCAATGTGATGCATTATATTAGTTAGTAATTCATGTAGTACGTGCTTTCCTCATTCCCACATTTTCCCCAGGTTTTTGGGGCTCTTCGCATGACTGTCAAAATGTTTCTGATGTTGAATTCAAGGATGCTAATAGATGGAGGTGGAGATGAAAATGTCGAGACATCATTACTTGAGGCCAGTAATCTTATAGTTCTGAAGGTGCTACTCACTCTCTGTTTCCAATAAAATCTTGCTCTTGTCGTTCATACATAACTTGATTTCTATTTTGCTTGCACAGGAGTCATCTCTTATTCATTCAAACGCAAATCTGGAAGTTCAGGGACAAGGTTTATTAAATTTATCAGGACCAGGCGATTGCATTGAAGCCCAGCGTCTTGTATTATCATTGTTTTATAGCATCAATGTAAGCAGAAATTTCCATTTTTATCCAGTATAATGTCATCTGTGAGATTTCATAGTTTTGGTATACGTACTTGTAGAGAAGGATTCTTTGGTATAGATTAACCAGCAATTCCATTATTCTATTTTAGATCTAAAAAAACTCATGCATGACCTCATTTCCATTTGATTGACTATGATGTCGTCCGTATTCCATAGGTTTGGTATATGTACTTGTAGATAAAAAATTTCTGATATACATTCACCAGCAATTCTATTATTCTATTTTAGATCTTAGGGGCTGTTTGACAATGTTTTGATAAAAGTTTTAGTAGATTTTGATAAAAGTTGATGAAATTTGTGGTTGAAAAGTTGATAAAAGTTGTGGGTCCTACGAAATGTGTTGTTAAATTTAGTTGTTGATTTTGACATCGACTTTTTAGTAACTTATTGAGCTAAAGCAATCAAGGGCTTAAATGACTAACGCATGACCTTAAAGTTACTGTGCTGACTAAAGTGTCATCCGTGAAATTTCGTAGTTTTGGTACATGCACTAGAGAAGAATTCTTTCATATGCATTACCCAGCAATTTTATTGTTCTATTGTAGATCTGAAATGAATCATGCATGACCTCTTTCTTGTATCCCTTCTGCTTAAGTTTTACTTATTAAGTAAATGTACTTTTATTTCCAGTTTCTGATCTAATTATGCTATATGGGAAATTTTCCAACTTGTTTGAGTTGCAGAAGCTTCTTATTTTTCTTCTTTATGCTTAAGTCGGGTGTTCACATGTCGGACTTTGTTCAGGGTCTAGGTGTTCATTGTGCCTGGGCTCTGGAGAAATTGGCATCTTGCCTAGCCTGAGCATTTAATGAACATTGTTGTCATAAAAAAGTACGTGATAAAGTTTTAGTTAGTGTATGTAATGTGTGATAAGCTTATTTAAATTGTCTTCTTTTGGGTTCTCATATCATCTTCAAGATTGGACCTGGATCTGTTCTGCGCGGTCCTTTACAAAATGCCTCGGATGATGCTGTGTAAGTTATGGTTTTTAATTCCTCTCTAATCATGAATGAGATGTGCTACTCTTGACTTTACTGAAGAATGACATTTGGTGCTTGGTAGGGTGCCAAAACTCAACTGTGATTCACAAGATTGCCCTGTTGAGCTGCTTCATCCACCTGAGGACTGCAATGTGAATTCTTCTTTGTCGTTTACTCTACAGGTGAACATTTTCTGTTATAAAAATCATAAGAATTTATATTTAGCTCTCAATACTTAATTCCTTGAAGTGTTTCTCCATATTGTCACGCCCACACTGGTGCAGTGTTGCAAAGATTTTCTGATAAACTTGTTTTTTCTGCAGATCTGTCGAGTTGAGGATATCCTTGTTGAAGGTTTCATTGAAGGATCTGTTGTTCATTTTCAAAGAGCAAGAGCCATTACTGTGCATTCTTCTGGAATGATAAGCACATCTGATAGGGGTATGGTTCCGATCTCTTTGATAAGATCCTTCCCTGACTGCATTCTATTTCCCCTTTCTTTCTTCCTTCCTTCCTTCCTTCCTGAAGTACACAAATCTTAGATAACTGAATACTTTTCCATATTCTTTATACTGAATTGTTAACACTTTCTCTAAATTGCAGACTCTCCTAATCATTGAAATGCCATGAGACAAAATGAGTTATTGGACGTATTTATAAATTTCATAATAACTTGATTGATCAAATGACCTTTTACATCTTTGTATACACGGTACAAATGGACACCTACAATCAAATGACATATATTATAGTTCCTACTTCAAATTCAAAAAATTCACATACTTTAGTTTGACTTCTGCTTTTGGTCCTATGGTACCAAAAAAGAATATATATTTTATGGAGTTATCTTTTGGCTCTCATAAATATATACCTCAAACTGGAACCTAAAGCTTAGAAAATAAACTCCCTACTGTCAGGTTGAACTAGAGAGGTTCTGCTTCTTTGACTCAGCAAAAGAAGATATTTATGCATTGAATTTGTAGCATAGAATAAGTTGGTAGTGGTGCTGCAAGTTGTAATAGAAATGGTTTTATGAAGTTTAACAATAACCTGTATGTATATAGATATATGAATCTATTAGAAATTTAGTATTTACTGCTTGGTATAAGGAAATGATAATTTTTCAATGTGGAATGATCTTGGTTTCTGAAGATTTTCTCAATGATAAGAGATTCTCATTTTGTAAAATATTAATTATAAGATCGTCCATTGTGCTGAAGACTCCGTAGTCTGCATCCATGTGGTTAAATCATATTTATATTTGTCAATTTAGTTTGTTGTTTGTGCAGGCTGCACTGGAGGTGTGGGTCAAGGAAAAGTTTTGAGTAATGGTCTTGGCAGTGGTGGCGGGCATGGCGGTAGAGGTGGAATGGGGTGTTACAATGGAAGCTGCGTTGAGGGTGGCATATCATATGGAGACGCTGATTTGCCTTGTGAACTGGGTAGTGGAAGCGGCAATGATAGCTTGGCCGGGTCAACTGCTGGCGGTGGTATTTTAGGTTAGCTCCAGTCTATGAGCTGGTCAATTGCGGTTTCCTCTCTTACTTCTAACGTGCTAACTCTAAATTAGTCAATTTGTAAACCATAGTTTTATTCAGTTGCTTATATCACCTCTTTGCCAGCCTTAAATTTATATAGTTTAAGTAGGTAATGCTCAATTTCTGTGGGCGAGACTTCTGATATTGGGTGTCTCTTTGATAAAGAAAAGTGCACTTAGATACTTGATGAGTAATTAATTTTGTAATGGTGTCATTTCATAATCAAGAAGCACATGCTACTTTCAGTAATTGTTCCATAGCTGCATGCATTTATTTTATTTAGCATCAGAAGTGTTGTATCTTCAGTTATTTTTTTATTCTCTTATCTCTCTTTTGCAAGCCTATTTGACTGTTTTCCAGATGACCTTTGCAACAGCACTATCACACGATTATATTACATCTTCTATCTGCTCTGTTTATCGCCTTCTGGGGTTTTCAGGGTCTTCTTCTTCAAATATACTTTTATGAGGGCAGGGAGCTGTTTAACCTCATTTATACCAAATTGTTTCTGAAAGTTGCAATTTTATTTGTTCAGTTCAAATGCATGCCTTCCTTTTGCTATTCTTTTGTTTTGTTTTTTATGAAGCCGATATTAACTTCTCTCCCTCATTTTTTTCCTTTTCCCCTTTCCATGCAGTGTTGGGTTCTTCAGACCATCCTTTGTACATTTTATCTGTTGAAGGCTCAATCAGAGCTGATGGAGGAAGTTTTAGGGATAGTCTCCGAAAGAAGAATATCATTACGGATGTTGGGAATATTGGGCCTGGGGGTGGATCCGGTGGAACTATATTGTTGTTTTTGCATACTCTGGATCTCGGTGAATCTGGCATTTTGTCAAGTGCTGGAGGTCGCGGGCGGCGGCGGGCGGCGGCGGTGGTGGTGGAAGGATTCATTTTCATTGGTCAGACATTTCCACGGGAGATGTATACCAGCCAATAGCTAGTGTGAAGGGAAGCATCCATGCAGGGTTAGTTTAAATACTTTCTCAACAGACACAGACACATTTATCTTGTAGAGTTTGACTTTTGATCACCCATGAATTATGTTATTTTCTGTCATTTGTACTGATATTAAGCTTTTCTATTTACCTTTCCATCCTTTACACCTGCTTAATAATATTAAATGCTTTATCTTAGATAAAAATTATGTTTTCTGATATTTCTTTACGAAGAGAAAGAATAGTTGAATGACTGCATGTTAAAATAATTTGACTATTATACTTGTCTGTTAGTAGGATGAGTATAAGGTAACTTTAGATAATTTTCCTGGAAGCAAAGAATTTGAGTATTAGGTGTGTGGTTTCTTTAACAGTTCCATCTATGGATATCACGATATGCATGTGGCTTACGACAGTGGGAAACACTTGGTGACACGCAAAATTGGCTCTTGTAGTTTTAGACAATAAATTTTACCTAGCTTGATGTGCATTTTTAGAACATGAAAGATTTCAGAGCTGTATTTTAGATACTTTAGATTTATTGGATGAAGCATTGTCTAGGGAAAAGCACTTGTTTTTTGTTTGTCTTGATCGAGCAGTTGGAAGAAGCTTTCCTTATGTTACGTCTTAGCTTGTCTGTGAATAGCTGATCATTGATATTCAATTTGTAAATGCTACTCACATGACCTTAGGCATAGGATTAGACTCGTGCCTTTTGATTTTTTTTGTTGCATATAAACCACTAAAGAATAAGTTTTAAGTACTGGAATCGAAATTCATGCAGCTGCTCATCCAAATTATGCAATTTGCTAGTGTTTATGTTGACTCAATTTAACGCCTTTCAGAATTTGCATTTCTTTTAGCTGCAATCCCCTCTTTGCGTGAAAGGATACACGAGTTATGTTAAACTTTGTTGTATTAGATTTCTATCTACTTCTCTTTTCTGGTTAAGCTTCTCCACTAACACTAGGTTGTCTGGTTTTGCCATAGGGGTGGATTGGGTGGCAACCAAAGCCAAACTGGCGAAAATGGAACAGTCAGTGGAAAAACTTGCCCCATGGGGCTTTATGGAATATTCTGTGAGGTAGTCCACAATTTATTTTGTGGTAGTATTTTTTGTGTATGCTTCAAGTTTTGGAATACTTATCAAGTACTTTTGGTTTGATAACTAATCTGCAATCTAAGTTTCTGCGATGAACTAGCCAGTCAATTTATTTTAGACTTCGCAATGATTTAAGAATTTACTTCACTTAGAAAAATATTGTAACTTATCAAATGTGTTTTCCCTTTCCTATTCTTCCCTTTATTTATATTACTAATACGCTTATTCATTGTCAGACTCGACTGGTAGTTGCTGTAAACATAATTGGTTTTCTGGCTCTATCTGCTACTGATGTTAATGTTTGTCTTATATTTCTTCAGGAATGTCCGGCTGGAACTTACAAAAATGTTACGGGATCTGATAGATTCCTTTGTTTTCCATGTCCAAGTTATGGGTTTCCCCATCGTGCTGTTTACATTAATGTCCGAGGTATCTCCAACGGAGTGGCTTATATGGTTTCTACAGAGTTTTTCTTTCATGCAATTTCATTCTTAGAGACATTAGTGTTGTCTTTGATGTTTCTTTAAGTTGTGTTGTAATATGTTTACTATGTCAAATTGAACTACTTGATTATGGCTAGTTCCACACTGCAATTTTAAAAGCTTTTAAGCTTTTTTCCGTAGTCATAAGTTCTATAGGGTGCGAACTGTCCTGTATCCATTTCGCGTATGTGGATCTCTTTTTATTTTTAACTGATGTTTCTGTTTGCCCATGTCAGGCGGCGTTACTGAAACACCTTGTCCTTACAGATGCATTTCCGAGACATATCACATGCCACATTGTTATACAGCTCTTGAAGAGTTGATATACACATTTGGAGGCCCCTGGTTATTTGGTCTTCTGCTTTTGGGTCTCCTCATTTTGCTAGCATTAGTACTGAGTGTTGCACGGATGAAATTCATTGGGGGCGATGAGTTACCAGGCCCTGCTCCTACTCAACAGGGTTCTCAAATAGATCACTCCTTTCCGTTCTTGGAGTCACTTAATGAGGTATCTTCTGAAGAACCTTACATGATTAATTTTGTTAATATGGTTATTGACACATTTGGTGGGGTAGGGGGATGCAATACATCTTCCTAGTGCGCCTTGTGGTGATTTGAAAATATAAAGTTTGATATCATGTCCAACACTCAGGTTTTGGAGACTAACAGAGTTGAGGAATCCCAAAGTCACGTGCATAGAATGTATTTTATGGGTCCAAATACGTTTAGTGAACCTTGGCATCTTCCTCATACACCATCTGATCAAGTAAAAGAAATTGTGTAAGTTCTCTCTTCTTTTTACCCTATGTAATTGCTTATTGTATGTGATGCCACTTTATGGTGATTAGTAATGTGCAACAGTAAGCCGCTCATCACAGGACAGTAAGCTTTGTCATCGATTTCTTTTCCCATTGACACAAGGGGTGGGATTTATGTTCTGTTTGTATCTTGACATAGACCTGATATTGCAGAATTGGACAAAAATCTAAATATTATATTGAAATGGCAGATATGAGGGTGCATTTAATGCATTTGTGGATGAGATCAACACTCTTGCTATATATCAATGGTGGGAGGGATCGGTACATAGTATTCTTTGTATTCTCGCCTACCCTCTTGCATGGTCATGGAAACAGTGGCGGCGGAGAATGAAGTTACAACGACTTCGAGAATTTGTCAGATCGGAATATGATCATGCCTGCTTACGTTCTTGCCGTTCGCGGGCATTGTATGAAGGGCTGAAGGTTGGTTTTGCTGGGATTTTAATACAGCTGGAAACAATTATATGAATTGTGCATGCCTTCGTCTAGCTTTGGAGTAGCCAAATATTTTTAGCACAAAATCTCCAAACAATATTAGGTTTCATATAGGTTAAAATATGCTCAAGATTTCTTTTTTTAGGTGTTGGGGGGTGGGGGTGAGTTTGAATCCAGCAGTTTATCCATTACCTTTATGGTGTGGTTCCAAATTTACTATTCTAAGAGGCCTTTGTAGTTGAACGAGCCCTCCTTGGTATATGCACCCAATTATTGACATTTTTTTTTTGTTGCTTGGGTGGTGGGTTGGTCGGGGTGGGGTTAAGAACAGAGTAAAGAGAAACATGGACATGAACCTGTTCGAGAAACTTATTTGTATTTCCAGACGTTCCATTTTCTCTATGAAATATCTTCTCTAGAAGGGAAATATAAAAGGCTGGTGCTTTGATGAACAGGCATTAGTGAACAGCCAATACTGTGAGATCTTATATCTGCTTCTTTCTTGTTCTGTAAAATTGATATTTCTTTTGTGTTCAAAACTTATTGATAGTTGCTTCTTAATCTTTTTAATTTGTTGATCTTGTCAAAATCCATTAGTTAGAGCACTTGGGAAAAATATGATTCATGCGATAATTGATGCTTAAAATTTTTTAAGCTTGTCATAATGGAAATATGCAACTGTAGGTGGCTGCTACACCAGATCTAATGCTAGCATACATTGACTTTTTTCTTGGCGGGGATGAAAAGAGAAGTGATCTTCCTCCTAGTGTCCATCAAAGATTTCCAATGTCTCTATTATTTGGAGGCGACGGAAGTTACATGACTCCTTTCTCACTTCAGAATGACAACATCATCACCAGTCTCATGAGTCAGGTTTGTCACTCATGCTAAGGAACTGAAACAGATTTGCACGGGAAGAATGAATAATTAGAAAAAGACATTTTATTCTGCATCGTTTATAGAAATCTAGAAGTGTATTAACTCACTTTTTTAATTTCAGTCTGTGCCACCTACCACATGGTATCGTTTTGTGGCTGGTTTGAATGCACAATTGCGCTTGGTACGCCGGGGTTGCCTCAGAGTAAAGTTTCGCCCTGTCCTTATATGGATTGAAACTTTTGCCAATCCTTCCTTAAGGATCCACGGTGTCCGAGTGGATCTTGCCTGGTTTCAAGCTATGACTGATGGGTATTGTCATTATGGACTTTGGGTATATGCTGTTGAAGACGGAATGGACCGTGTATCTTTAGAAGTTCCTGATGGAGAACCTAGAAGTCAACAGCATTCACGGTATTGGTTTATGCTAATGTTAATACATACATATTTAGTCTGATACGAGCATGCACACATTTGCATGTGTTGCATGTGTCCACTAGTAAGTACCAAAAGTACATGTACATACAGATGTATGTCTGGTTTTGTCTTTGCAGGAGACAAAAACCACCTTTGTGTTTTGTTTATTTCTTTTTCATCACATTATTATATGTTCTGTAAATCATGTAGTAACTCAAAAGTTATTTAGCCACCCTTGTGGCTAGGATGGGTGGTGATTGGTTACCTTTTTAAATTGGGGTGCTGAGCTTGAGTAAATGCGGATTTGGCAAATATTTGCAACTTCCTAGTTTAGCTGAATTGATGTTTTTGTTTGAAAGTTAAGCAATTTGGCATTCAACCCAACCAATTTGTTTTGAAGTGCATCTGTCGTCACCACAAAATTTTGTTGTGCGCATTTCATACTGCAGATGTTGGGGATTGTACATCTTTTTTCCTTTCTTCCCAGTGATTTTTTTACTTATCCTCTTTTTTTCCCTTCATTTGTTTGTTTACCATTTGTTGATTTATTTATTTTTGGGAGGGGAACAGTTTGGGGGAGGTAGCCACCTACTGTTAGCTTAGCAGTATTCGATATTCTAGTTGTGACTTTCCTGTGTTGCTATCACTTATCAGGACAATAAGGTTGGAAATTGATTGAGACAATTTAGATAAATGAATTTCTTCAGGTCGGATTTTTTGCATATTCATGACCATCCTCCATGTATGCATACTTTTGAGGTTGGTGCATACGAGGCAGGTTATTTGGTTTTCCTTTTTAAGTGCAAGATGGACTAAAAAGAATAGAAGTACCACACATCTCTAACTATCTATGCATTTTGATCTTATTTCTTGATTTTCGTTTCTTCTCTCTTTTACACAGTGATATATATTCAAGAGAGGAGACACATTTAAGTCGAAGTCAGAGAATCGCTGGGGGTAACTTAAGGCGGAAGATTTATGGTGGGGTTTTAGATATTAACAGTTTGAAGATGCTTAAGGAGAAAAGAGATGTACTTTTTGCGCTCTCTTTTCTAATTCACAACACCAAACCTGTTGGCCACCAGGTATCTCTCTCTCTCTCTCTCTCTCTAAAAAAGGAAGAAAAACACAGCATAAAAATATATAAGAATATTTAAAGAAAAGAAAAAAAGAGAGAAGAAGAAGAAAGAGAAGGTTTATTTCCTTTTTGGCTTGTGGTGGTGGGACATAGTGCATTCTATGTGGCCGTTCTGGGTATTTGTTAATGTTCCCTTCCTAAACTTGCCGTACATCTTATGCTGCAGGATCTTGTTGGTTTGGTCATCTCTATACTGCTTTTAGGAGATTTTAGCTTAGTATTGCTCACATTACTCCAGCTGTTTTCACTTTCCGTGGCGGATGTCTTTCTTGTTTTGTTCATTTTACCACTTGGGATTTTGCTTCCATTCCCTGCTGGAATCAATGCTTTATTCAGTCATGGACCAAGGCGCTCAGCAGGTCTTGCACGTATATATGCTTTGTGGAACATCACATCTTTGGTAAATATTGTAAGTGTATCCTTCGCACCTATGGCATGATATCATACTTCTGCTGGGTATGTTTTTGGCTTGCTTTTTAGTGGGTATGTTTCTGTAAAAGACATCTAGTCATGGTTGGGGTTCCAGATTAACTAACATTCCTGAGGAATAGTAATGATTATTTTAATTTCTTATGAAATAATTTAAATTTTCTTTCCATCTCCTTTTCTTATTTTGTTCTTATGGATCGTATTTTTCTTTTCATCAATCATATATGCACTTTCCACTTGTTTGAGGCCTCTTGATGGGAGAGATTTGATTCTTCAACTAGTGGATTTCAATCTGATCCGCCTTGTGTTCCAATTTACCTGGTTTTATTGGCATACTGCAGGGTGTTGCATTACTTTGTGGATATGTTCACTATAGCATGCAGTCAAGGAAGAAAACTCCATACATTTGGAATATGTGAGACAAATTCCAAGATTTACAATTAAATTCATTTTCGGCTATTTGTATTAACATGCTAATTTTCTTATGCTTCCCCTATGATTTTTGACGCAGGGATGAAAGTGAGTGGTGGATTTTTCCTCTTGCACTGCTTTTATGTAAATGTATCCAATTGAAGCTCGTTAATTTGCACGTTGCAAATTTGGAGATTCAAGATCGTTCCTTGTACGTTAATGACTTTGAGTTGTTCTGGGAAACGTGACATATATATAAAGTAAATTTCTTCCACACTAACACCCATAATTTTTGTCATGGGTTTTGTTTTAATATGTTTATTTACTGTAGTCCTTTAGAGTAGAGTGATTGACACACAAGTAGAAAGTAGTTTTATGTTCAGAAAGGAAAAGAGATAGAGAGGCAATCATTATTTCATCCCACTTTTGTGCAGTTACTGTACTTGCTGGCATGTAAATATATCAAGATGGGATTTTCACATGGTTAAAAAATCCGTGTAATTTTGTGTTTTTGCCCCCAATTTCCTATTTTATCTACTTAAATGTGACTCTTCACTAGTCAATGCTGCATTGAATTTCATAATTTTGATAGGCAAATCTTGCCATTAGTCTCCAATCTATTCCATGAGTGGCAAGGTGATTTTCAATCTTTCAGTTGCACAATCGACTCTTAACAACTATCTAAATCTCTATTAAATTGTCACGTGACCTTGACATGTTCAATTTTATAGAGTGGGAAATGTTTTCATAGAATTTAAAGATCTTTTGTGCAATTATAAGGAAAGATTGAAGACTGAGTTGCTACTTTTTAAAGGTTGTAGTTTAACTTGCTGCTTGAGCAAGAAGTTGGGGATCAATAGTGCAATTTTTCCACTTTCCATGGATGCAAATGTAGACCGGGATATTCCCATAATTTTCTTTCTTGGGTGGTTCCTTTTTTCCCGCGTAGGGAACAAACTGAGAAAAGAACACATCTGCAAAATATAAGTAGCTTTTAAATTCTTCTATAGGTTCAGAACTTTTTTTTTATTTTTTGATACTCAGGTTTCTAGCATGCTACACTAAATTCTGGACTCCCAAGACTCTTGCTCCTAGAATTTTGGATGAGGTAAATCGCGGATTATGCCTTAACCTGGCCTGCGCTCCTTCATCCGATTAGTGACACTTTTTATTGTGAGGAGCCTCTCCCAAGTAATTGCTCCATATAAAATTCAGCCGCATGTTTTTATCAGAATTCAAACTTCTACCATGCCGCTGGAAGCAAGTTTTATGCTGATTGTTTCACCCACTGAGATATGCCCCGTGAGATATGCCCCGAGGGGCCAAAACCTTTTCTTTAAAGGACTATGTGGTACGAGCTTTGAAAAAATCCGACCCTGGCTGGGTTAGCATAGTAAAATGAAGGGGATGACTTAAATCATGTTCGTTAGTATTTATAAGTTGGTCAAACATCATTTCGTACTATATATAATTTACAAAAAACTTTATCAAACATATTATTACTAGGTTTTGGATAGAGAAAAGCGGAAGTGGGGATTTGGGATGGCCATACTCCATAGCATAATTAGAGAGTCATTTCATTTAGAGCGAGATAAAATGGACTGATCTGGACGGTTATATTAAAAAAGTCAAGTCTAGAATAATTGTTATGTTTCTGCAAATTTGTAAAGCTTTTGAAGTAATTTTTTCTTGTTGATCTTCTTTCAGGCTGACTGTATATTTACTTTAACTCGAAGTTGATGTGTCCAAAAATACCAAGTATGTGAACTGTCTTGTTGGATTAGATTTTCAATATATGTTATACACATTTTTCTAACCGTTGATTCCACCCTTATCGAACGGTTAAATTCATATCCATGGTTTCTGTGCATGATTTTTATCCCATTGAGAGAAAAAGGGAAATTATGACATTAATGTGGTTGAATTCTAAACACTATTTTCATTATAAAGTGAAACATGTAATCGACGTAAAATACATGTTTCAATTGACGGAACTCGTCAATTTTGTATTCAACAAATCTAGTAAAATTTCATGTTAGAGTTTCAAAACGTTTTAAGTAAACTACATCAAGTTTTAAATATTGTTGTCTCAAAATGTCTTTCTAAAGTTTCTGTTGTTTTAAATTTGTAGCAATTTTACCTGTCAATAAAATTATCTGTCTCAAAAATTATCCAATCTTTCAATAATTTATGCAGTTAATTTATTTTGACAAATTTTCCCATAACTTAAATAAACCCAAACAACAAAAAAAAAAAAATGAAAATGAAATGAAAAAATTGCAGTTGGGTCTTTAATCTTTTTAAAAGTTCAAATAAATCTTGTATTATTTTTATTACAGTTCTTCACTTCAAATAAAAAAATATATCGCCAGGTCTCAAACCTTCTAATTCTAATACATACATCCATTAGTATATGTGCATCGAAAGAATCTTTAGAGTTTGGACGGATTTCGTTCAAAGGTGAGTCAGTTGACTAAAAGTCAAACTCGTGATCTAAATTTGACCAATTTAACAAAGGTAAAATAGTCTCTTTACACTCAAATATTTAAAACAATAAAAAACTAAAAAAAGAAAGAAAGAAAATATCTTCTTCTTCTCCAACTCCGCTACGCCCCCATCATATGTATATTTGGTCCCCCCTAAATTAGATGAATGGGGGAAAACCTAAGGAAAATTGGAAGAGCCATTTACACAAATTGGGGGTGAATTGAAAAATATTGATTTTTGTTAAATATTGTAAAATTATAATATAAATTGGTGTTTAAAGGAAAATACGGTAAATTATAGTGTGTAATTTTTTGACGGTAAAATTTAAATAATTATGTATTTAATAAGTTATAATGATTTTGAGTTATACTTTATGGTAATCTCGTTACAGTGTGTAATTTTTTGAAATTGTAATATGCATTGATTCTAGGAAAAATTGCATATAAGTCACTTACACATGACTTGTTTCAAATTAGATCAAGATATTTTTTTAAATTGTGATTAAGTCATACTTTAAGTAATATTTTAAATTAATTCCAAAATACCCCTCTGATCCGTATTTTTCATCGGTATCTTTTTCTATCTCCACAAACCTCTTCCGCATAGTTTGTAATCGGAAATTATAACTTCAATTTCGATGACTATGTGTAGTGGTACCACGAGAATGGAAGATAGATCAATGATACCACGAGAATGGGTAACTTCGATTTCGGCGGAGGCGGAGGCGGAGGTGGAAGTGGATGTGGAGCAATGGTAACTTCGATTTTAGCGGAGGTGGATCAGTGGTAACTTCAATTCCGGCGACTGTGTGTAGTGGTACCACGAGAATGGAGGGTAGATCAATGATACCACGAGAATGGGTAACTTCAATTTTGGCAGAGGCGGAGGTGGAGGTGGAAGTGGAGCAATGGTAACTTCAATTTTGGCGGAGGTGGAACAGTGGTAACTTCAATTCCGACGGAGGCGGAGGCGGAGGCGGAGGCGGAGGTGGAGGTGGAGATGGAGCAGTGGTACCACGAGAATGGGTCTGTCTGTAAACATGTTGTAAATTCAGTTATGCTTTTAGAAATATTCATCAGCTACTAGATATTCCAACTGTTAATTCTTTGAATCTTTGGTAGTCCTTCATCATTGTCGGATAGTGTAGTTAGTTCTCTTCCTCTGGAAGATGTTTTGTCTCTCTTAAAAAATGCTACTTGATGTTGCCATTTGAACAAAATGTGAGGACAACAAAATATGGGATGAGCGTATAAGTTAATGTTTAGAAAGTATATTTGTTGTGGCCATGATTTGTTGCTGTTAATAGTAGCTTTAATTTCTGTAATGATGAATGCTGGTAGCCCTTAGATTATTTCTTTATGTTGTTAGTCATGTATGTTGTTACTGTATTATAAAACAGTATCACAAAAAGTATCATAACTGAAATTATATAGAATTCGCATACGTGTTTGATACTGTTTTAATCCATGATACTGTTTAATTATGGCAATGTTTGAACCTGTAATATTGTTTGAATGTCATAATTTTAATCCATGATACTGTTTTAATGTCTTAGTTTTAATCCATGATACTATTTTTATCCCGTGATCTTGTTTGAATCTATGTGATCTTTGATCTTTGTTTAATTATGACAATGTTTGAACACATATATCTTGTTTGAATGTCTTAGTTTTAATATATGATCTTGTTTTAATCCATGATCTTTGTTTTGTTTAGGTAATTAGTATATTTTGATACCGTTTTAATCCATGATACTGTTTTTATCCTGTGATACTGTTTGAATCTATGTGATCTTTGATATTGTTTAATTATGGTAAGGTTTGAATATGTGATACTATTTGAATGTCTTAGTTTTAATCCATGATAATGTTTTGTGTTAGGTAATGTACATTAATATAATTTGATATTGTTTTAATCCATGTTTTAATTTATGATACTGTTTTGCATAATACAGTATCAAACAAAACATATGACTAATTAAACAGTATCAAAGATAAAAGTATGATATCATAATCATGTGTGTTGTTTAATATTGTATTATGCAAAACAGTATCACAATAAAAATGATCATAGAAATTGCACATGTGCTCAAAATTTTTATTATAATATGTTTTCGGAATGGTCTCGACGAGACGGTCAATACCAGTCGCTTTGCCACTGCGTATGATGGATTTTACCTGTTTGAAGTCGTCTCTTTAGCTTAAAATGGCAATCTTTAATTTTTTTTTCTCAAAACAGTATCACAAATCTTTTAAAACAGTATCGCGGATTAATGTACATCATTTTGCTGAAAATTAAAGCTCTTCCAAAGTATCTAAGTCCCTTAAATGCAAACACATACTTCAGAGCAATGCCAAGATGAAGAAAGAAGAACTGCCAATCATTCTCAAGTTAATGGGAAGTCATGCAAAGGGTTCTCATCTAAAACTATGAAAAATGTTTCTAATTCTTCCCTTGAATTAGAACATGTTTAAGATTCAATTAGGACATAGATTCTCATTGGATAGATAAGTATAAATATATAAGGTGTTTAATGGTAGGTAGACAAATTAATCATTAAAGAATAAACAAGAGAATAATATTGTTCTTAAAATATTTCATTAGTAGTACAAAATCATAGGTTTAACAGTATCACAACAAAACAGTATCACCACAAAACAGTATCACAATTAGCGTTTTTTTACAATTAAAAATATATTGGTCTTTTAGCTCTAAAATATGACTTTAATTGAATTAAGTTTTGAGCATATGACTTTAGAGTCCATAAGTGCCCAAACAGTAACTCGGTCCTGAATTTACCCTTGATTCTACTACATGTATGTAAATTCTTGAAATTGTATTACGATGTATGTAATTTTCTGATAACAAAACATGTATCATAACTTTAGTCCACGTGTCCAAAAAATAATATTGCAATGATAACACGTGTAATTTTTTGAATATTGTTGTATTTTTAAAATATTTTTATATAAAACGTGTAACCAAGCCCAGCTACGAGCCTATTTAACCCAAATTGGAAAGATGAAAAAATTAGAAAAATTACATCCTATACTATATATATACAATATATTATTGATTTTACTTTTATAATATATATATTATAAAAATACTGGGTAATATCCATATATTATTATATACATTTATATATATTAATATATTACAAAAAGGAAAGATAATATTTACCCTTCAATTTCGTGGAGAGAGAGAGAGAAACAAATCGACGGAGATAAGAATAGCTATATTCATCTTCACACTCCATATTATGCACGTCCTTCCCACCGACATTGCCGTAACCGTATAATCTAATCCCCTAAATCTCTAGTATTCCATCACCAAATGGAACCCTAACCCCCAATCTGTAGAAAATTTTGGCCGCTGTATCAAGATACCCAACATGCATACGCCCAATCGCAGAATGACTCGTTTGACGGCAAATAAGGAGTCGCCTGACTTTGTGAAGAAGACTGCATTACACTCGAAACAGAAAGTCATTTTCCTTGACACGCCCACTCCTACGAAAGAAACAATCTTCGAGAAGAGCAGAAATCCAACTGATGATAGTACGCGCCGGCGAATGAGTTCGTGTGCTTCGAAAGAAATGTCCAAGAATGAAAATATAAAGAAGCATTGGACTGACAAGGTTGCCCAGAGTTCTAGTCCAAAGAAAATTAACCAACCTCAGCCCTACGAAGCGCAGGTAGTTCCATTTTCACTTTATTGCACTGGAAAAATAGTAAATATTGTAGTTTTATGTCAATAAAATGCAAGTGTGGGTGAATTCATTTGGGGAAAATATCAGTATTGAGTTGATGATATTCGAGTTTGGGTAAAATTGCATGGTAATTGCTTTGAGATTTTGAATACTATGTTTGGGTAAAATTGATCAATGGGTGAATATTTGGTGAATTTACTTGCTCAAAATTCTGTTTCTGGGTTGATGTTAAATGTTTTTGGATGGAATTGCATGTTAATTTCGGAGATTTTGAATTCTCTGTTTGAAATTTTTAATTTCTTTTGTGTTGTGAATTAAGTGGAGATAAGTCAAATCGATCGAATTACTTGTTGAAACGGCCATTGTTCAATAAAAGTATTATCACTACTATATGCTTCTATGTTAAAATATTTTGTTGCAATCAATGTTACAAATTATATTCGCCATTCCTTTCATTTTAATTCATACCAAATGTTGGACATGTTAGGGTTCCCATCATAATTTGCATCCCATATGATTCAATATGGCATATTGAATGTCACAAATCAGTTCATTTCAATGTTAAAATCATCAATTGCATTAATTGTTACAATTTGAGGTGGTTACAAAATTTGGAACAACAATTGCAATGAATGTTACAAATCTGCTATATTAGTATCATGTTGCGATATTTGGGGGATAAGTTGTTGTAAATAGTATTACCACTACAGAAGGGATGTTATAAACAGTTATTGAAGTTGATGTTACAAATGCCCGATGGATGTTGATATTGAAGTTGATTTCCCATCATAAATTTGCATCCCATATGATTCATTATGGCATATTGAATGTCACAAATCAGTTCATTTCATTAGTAAAATCATCAATTTGCAATGCTTGTTATAATTGAAGGTTGTTACAAAATTGCTAACAACATTTGCAATGATTGTTACAATTATGATATCTTGTTTACTATGCGATATTTGGGGAGATAATTTGTTGTAAATAGTATTACCATTACGTAAGGGATGTTAAAACCTTTATTGCGAGCTTGATGTTACAATTGCCTGATAGTTGTTACAAATTAATGTTGTTACAAAATTGCTAACAACATTTGTAATGAATATTACAATTCTTCATTTTTGTTATGATGCTGCGATTTTTGGGTGATAATTTGTTTCAAATAGTATTACCAATGCAGAAGGATTGTTAGAAACACATGTTGCATTTGATGTTACAAATGCCCGATAGTTGTTGTTAGTATAAGTTGTTGCTTTATGTTGATACTTATGCTCCAATAAATCTTTTAAATGTTCAATATATGTTGAAACTGCCTTCTTTTTAACATTTTGTATCGTTTTAATTTATAATTTCAGGATTGGGATTATATTATTCACCCAAATAACAGAATTGGTTTGAGGATAATGGTTTCTGCACCACCGGATGTAATTCTGAATTTGAATAGTAGGATGAATGAGGCACACAAAGGTTTGTTTGGTATTTCATGTTTTGGGAACTTTCTTGATCTCCATGAGTTACATCTCCAGCATCAATTGATACATAAGATGTTGTTGATGGAGGTTAAACAGCCAAAGAAAGATGAAATGTGGTTCAAAATATCCGGGAAACTGTTGAGATTCTCAGTAGAGGAGTTTTGTGTTATTACGGGGTTGAAGTGCGTTGGTTGTGACGATTCATCGAAAATGAAATTAGGCCTCCCCGTTTTGAGACAGAGATACTTCAATCATTTGAAATGTATTTACATAAAAGATGTTGAGGATGTTTTTAAGAATATGCCTGCCAATTCGGCTGATAAAGATGTAGTGAAAGTTGGAATGCTTTACCTTATAACCTCGTTACTCTTCACTACTTCGTACAAGAAACTAGTTACTGATGCCACGTTTTACCTTGTTGAGTCAGAGGATATTAGAACATATGCGTGGGGGAAAGAGCTGTTCAAGAACATCTTTAGTTATTTGAAAATTGCGTTGACGAGCGCGTCGTTCGATGAGACCACGAAGAAGGAAATTTTCACATCTGCACTATATGGGTTTCCATTGGCTTTCCAAACTGGATTTATGAATCTTTGCCATCGGTGAGACGGAAAAATATGCAAAATGATAGACTACAATTGGCCTCGGATATTGAATCGGACCAACTCGCGCCACACGGGTGATTGTTGCTCAACCGGATAAACTCAATTTTGAACTTGCGGATGTATGTTAAACCCATATTCTCCTTTTGATGTTTATAGAATGGGTCAAACTATGTGTTTGTTAATTAAGGTTTTATCTTGGTTTATCCAACTTATTTTATTAGTTAAGAAATTTATAACCTATTATGTTGCAAATATGCAGTTGGAGATTCGAGAAATTGAACCCGACGAAGAGGAGAGATGTGCGCCATACCTGTCTGGACTTTTTCAAAGCAACAGGACTTATCCGAACTCTGAAGATGCTGATGATGATGATTTTGTTGACCCTCCAGTTAGATTGCGGAAAACTTTGAACCCCCGTTCATTTCGCGCTTGTAATGAATCAAAGAATGCCAACAATTCCACATCTAAACTGAAAGAGGTGATATATATACTAGTTTGATTTACAGATGATTTGATGTTGTATAATTTATTCAATTATTCCTCAAGTTCTAATTAAATCTTATGTGCTTGTATTCAGGATGAACGCAACTACTGCAATGAAAAATTGAACAAGATAATGAATGACATACGTTTGCGGCAAGATCAAATAATCGCTCAACAAATTGATTTGAAATATGAAGTCAGGGCAATACGACGATCTGTTGATGATAAAATTGATGTGTTTCTTGAAGAGTTGAAGGTAAAACTTGATGGAAAGTGTTCGTCTGATGTTACTCCATGACAAATTGTTGTATACAAATCTCTCAATACTATCTTCGGTGATGGAATTGGTGACCAACAAAATACTTCCGATCCTCTTGATGACAAGTTCTACACAGAAGATGTGATGGAACAGGTAGAAGAGATTATTAAGAGTGCTGAGAAGTCCAAACATTCGGATACTATTGAGGTATAATATAAATCTATTATATTGTCATTTTCCAACATTATATTCATCTAAATCAAAATTCTGACACTATTGTTTTTTTCATCTTTTGAACCTTACCAAAAAGATTGAAAGTGAAGGTACAGATGTCCTTATTGGTGAGGCTGCAACAGACATACCAGTGAAGAGGCAAAGAAAACCTGGGATTTTAACTAAATCTCCTTACCTCGATGGGAGAGAAACTGTAACAAAATCAACTTCGAGTTTTCGCTTTGAAGCATGTGCATTTGATTTGGGTTTGGTTCATCCTGTCATGGAGGATGTTCGTTCATTTGATGATTGGTTTCATGATGGTTACAGGCCTGACAATATGTAAGACAATATCCTTGATTTTAAATATAGTGTTTAATTTGACATATAGCTAATTTTTATTTAACTAATTTGCAGCAAGAGGAAATTTTTGGTGAGAAAGATCAAAATCAATCTCCCATTTGTCTTTGGTCCGTTTGAAGTAAGCGACAAAACATGGTGGTACGAACTTTCATGATCCATCCGAATCATTAAGAGATACTGTAATTTATTAACTTTCATTTTCATGTAATTGTATATTTTGTTAGTAGATTGATTAAATTATTCAGTGATTTCATATCTTAAATATATCTTTTGTTTTTTATTTTTTCAGCCCGTAGATGTATGTTTTTACTATCTTAGGAAGATGGTAACCTTCAATAAAGATATTAGAATGAAGGTTACGACGACTGACTCGTTTTTTGGAAGCATGGTTAGAGGAATTTATCCTGCTGTAGTTGAAAATTCCAATGCTCTTGCTAGACAAGTATCTCTTCTTGAATATCCATTGGGGGAATACATGCATTGCAACACACCTTGGATGGAAGTTGATCATGTCTTGATGCCCATGAGGATGGGTGTTCGTGCACATTGGATCCTCGGGCACTTGGATATCCGAAAAAGGTGTATCAATGTTTATAACTCATGCATGGCTACGATAAGAGACAGAGAAGTCATAGAAGACGTTCAACCGTTTGCTTTGATAATCCCACACTTGATGGCCAACATTGATGTCTGGAAACCTATGATTGTTAATGGTGTACAATGTATCGAACCACTAGTTATTAACATTGTTCATGACATCCCTCAACAGAGTAACGGGTGAGTGCTTATTAAAATACTTTAGTATTCTTTCAATATGATATTCATCAATTACTTAACCATATTATTTACTAACTTAAATTTGCATTTTTGAAGGACTGATTACGGGGTATTTGTGATAAAGTACGCAGAGTATTTTATGAATGGTAATATGCAATGCATGCCCAATCCTTTTGATGCTACAAGTGAGAGGACACATCTCGCATCGCAATTATATAAACATGGAGTGCACAAGATTACTGAAGGCTACGAATCTGATCCCGACTTTCTGTCAAAGAGGGAGAGGAAAGCGAGAAAGGCAGCCAAAAAACAATAACACAACTCTATGTGACCTCTTCTTTTGCAGTTGCTTTGCTAGGTGCTTTAGATAATTGCATGACAGATTTTCGGTCAATTTCTATCAGATTAGAATCAGATGTGTCATTTTTTTATATTTGCAAGGTTACATGATTGATACAATCGTCTATTAGTTGTAGGTAACATAATTGAACAGCAGTTTATGGGTATTAACAGATGGTCTTGTTTGTTATCAGTAACAAAACAAGACAATCAATTTTTGACATTGTATATCGACGGATGGTAATTGCATGATTTTTTGCTCCATTACTATGATTTTGATTTTATCATGTTACAGATATTAATGAATTTTTGTTCATCATGTTACAGTTATCATTGGCAGATTAGATTTTTTATCTATATGTTGACAGATTTTTTGTTCATCTTTGTATCTTTTGTATTGATAGATTTATTGGTGGGTAGAAGGCTGTCCTCTATGCATATTGCATAAGTGGTGCGTTTAAATATAGTCAGACAGGGGAACTGGTGCCTGAAACATGCATCATAGACATTATTATCATTGCATAACAATGCAATTTTAACACCAAATTCAAATGACCATTAACGATTTCCAATGAGTTGACCAATATGAAATAACACATTCTCAGCTAGTATATTCAAATGACCATTTAGTCTTACTAGTATCAATTTTTTGTGTAATATTCCAAACCTCCAGTCTATAAATTAAATTAAAGATTGATAACACTAGTACAAATAAATCAAAGAATTGCCAACGTCCACCATAAAAAAACGATGTTTTTGTAATTCTTTCATTGAATCATCAAAATTCAACATATATTATGATATATGTAATCAAACAGAGATTCAGTATCAATTATTAAAGCCAAATGGAGATGCAATACATTGTTTCACCCTTTCTTTGTTGAATGTTTTATCATACCCAAAGGATGCTTGCACGTCCTCTTATTGTGGCTCGTGTCGCCCACATTTCATACACTTTGTCACAAAGGTTCGTTCTCCTGCAGTTTTGTACCTCTTTTCTTTAGGTCTTCCTGGTTTTCTAGAAGGAGTGGGGGCCATAATAACCATTTCCTCTACATTTTTTGGCACTATCCAATTGGACCGGTCATCGAGTGGTACAATGTTGCCATCATATGTTGCAATATAAGCTTCTTTCGTGTGGTAAGAAGAACAATATTTATATGTTGCCATTCCTTGTTTGCTGATAACTGACAAAGCATGTTTGCATGGTATCCCGTCAACTTGGAAACTGTTACATGTGCAAGTGCATTTTTCCATGTCAACTGAATGCTGTGTGTTTTCATCGCTAACTTGATATAGGACGTTGCTTGATCCTAAAACCTGTTTAATGAAACAAATTTGTGATGGCAACTAGTATATAAAATAAAATAAATAGCTGGCTCAAATGGAAGAAAACTATACTTTTAATTTGAGTGCATCCCTTGAGTTCGCCCTTAGCTTATTCTCATTCTTGGTTGCCAATTTTGTAAAGGTGGAAAGTGCCTTATTACGATTTTTGTACAACCAGTCTTGCAAGATGCTTCTCAAACATTCTAGCAATGTCACGATAGGATAATTCTTCACCGACTTTGTAACAACATTGACCGACTCAACAATATTAGATGTCATTGTAGAATAACGGTTGATTGACATATGTGCTCTTGACCATCTATATAATCCCACTTTGTCTTCCTATATATGAAAATAAGATATCATATTTAGTAAATATTACACATTTTTTTGCTTATGATAATAATATAGAATTTTCTTACCAGATATCGGCGAATCTCATGATTGATGTTGTCTAATTGTTTCATTTGGTACTCAAATTCAGAAACGGTGTATGCTCTAGTAGTAGCATTAAATGGCTTTGTAATGTGTTTTGCTACATTACTAAATCTCCGCTTCAGGT
Organism: Forsythia suspensa; assembly: GCA_023638005.1. Classification (NCBI taxonomy): domain Eukaryota; kingdom Viridiplantae; phylum Streptophyta; class Magnoliopsida; order Lamiales; family Oleaceae; genus Forsythia; species Forsythia suspensa. The sequence goes on along the minus strand of CM042674.1, from coordinate 25,621,596 downwards.
TTTGCAACAAATGGTAAGAACAAAATCCATGCATTATGTATGGGTATACTGTATTGATTGCATTCTCTATGCTTTGATGCCTGTCAGATATTATGCACATCTCATCTCGTTCTCCATAAGCCTCTCTGAATTTCATTAGGAACCATTCCCATGCATTGTCATTCTCGGAATCACCTACCCCAATGCGAGTACAAATATATTGTAGTTAGCATCCCGAGTACAAGCAAATGAAAAGTGTGCCATCAGAACACCCGCTAAAAAGTTGCATCCAAAACTACCACAGTTTTGCGAAGTTTCCAACCTTGTATTGATGCTCCCAATGCCATGAACATATATTCAAATTGATTATTTGCATTAGTCTTAGTCCGTGTTATTGTCCCAGGATTATTCAATCTCAACATGTATAAGAAACTTGGGAGGTTGTTGAATGAGTCCTCTGGATCTCCGACTATCTTTTCTAATGCTGATTCACGTGCCCTCCATGCTTTTCCATAACTCATAGTCACACCGTATATTTTCGACGCATCATTTATGATGTCCCTTGGAGTGTAGATAGTTTTAGCGTCCATATACTTGTGTTTGATGCAATCTGCTAATAGAGAACTTGTTGCCTGTCTATGATCTCCCATAATGTAATCCATTGAGCGATTATGTCCATTTTAATATATCGTATCTTGAATAAATCATGTTGCTCGATCTAGAAGCCCGAAAATGCCACATGCAATTATCATCGAGACATTTGATGACGTATTCCTCTTTGTCGATCTCTGTACACTTTATACCGAAAATTGTTATGAATAGCATATAGGGATATAGTCTTCTTTAACAAATTTTTATCCCTAAAATCCTCCCCGTGAAATTCAAAGTCCGGTGTTCAATTATAATATTTTCTTCACGAATATCAAATTCTAGCAGCTCTGGAATTGTTTCACATACACTAGTAGCAAATCTATGGAGATAGTACAAGTTGTTACCTGAGTAACTCGTTATTGAATGACAATTTGGGTTTTGTTGCCCTAATCCTGCCATCTCTTGATCACCCGAAATATCTAAAGTATACATTGATGGTATATTTCCCAATAAAGGTGTAACATCAATTTGAAGTGGGTAACTCGTTAGATTTTGATCCTTTCTTTTAAGCTCCAAATAGAACATCAATGTGTTGTCATTTGATATCTTCATTGAAGACATGCACCCAGTTACTTCATATTGTATAGAGAGTGCACTGCTATGTTTGTCAAGCTTCAATGTGGACATTATCAAGTCAACGAGTTCCATATAAGTACAACATATTGGAACAAGGATTCCGGTACTTTCTCCATTGCAATTGATGAAAATATTTATGTTATCCATACCTGTCAATATTATGGCAATAAATCAATTAATAAGAGTGACATTGAAACAGTATTGTAACACATTAATAATAAAGATACCAATATTATTCACATAGACAATTCATCATACTTTGTATCGTTGTTGCAACACAAGAAAAATATAATGTTATGGAATAATAGTTTGTAACACTGCTTGCAACAAACTAGTATAAGTGGACAATGCACAATTTTTTGTAACATTTATTGCAACAAAGCATTTTCAGCGGCTCTGGAACAGGTTGTGTTACAATACGTTGTACATATTTGTAACACTGCTTGCAACAGATAAAGTTACATCGATTGCATCATATTAATAATGGATACATTGAAACACTTTCATAACACCTCTTGCAACATAATATGTTACGTCGATTGCAACATTTACATAATAGATGTAATGAAACACTCCTTACAACAGATTAGCATCAGGGACACTGTTATTGGTAGCATCGTTTGCAACAACTTAATTACAGATGCCATGCAATATTTTTCGTAACATAATTTGGCATTTAATGTTAAGAGATGATGTGAAAACAACGATTTATTGATATAGCATTTGAATCTGATTTTGTAACATCACTTGCAACAGCGCATTAGCAGATATTGCAAATGATTATTACAACTCATAAAAAGGGAACTGTAACAAGGACGGAAGTTATCGCCGGACGGAAGTCATCGCTTATTTGTAACATGGAATCAATATGATATAATACAAGTGAAAAAAAATTGCTTAAATCTTACCGTAACAAGGACGGAAGTTATCGTCGAACAGGACTCTGCAGGAAGGAGATGAATTGCAGGTTGTCGAAATGATTGCTATTTGTTTTCACGGAAGAGAGGTTTTAAAAAGATTATAATTGATAACCATTAATAGTCATATATAGAATCCCTATTATTATGGTTAAGTGGAGTGAAAAGTGGTGTCTGTTACATACAATTTATTATATTTGGTTTAAATTTAAAAAGGACAAAAATTCATCCTAATCCAGTATTCATGGAATATATAAAATGTAACAGTTTTTTTAGAATTATTAACATATTATGGCTTATTGATGAAAATTTCCCAAAAAATTATATAATTTAGGTACCCTTTATTTTTATTTTTATTTTTTTATTATGAGCTTCTTTGATATAGCTTTTTAACAAATTTTGATTAAAAAAAATGATAAAATATATTATTAAAAAATTAATAAAAATTGTAGGTGATTAAAATTAATTGTTAACTTTTGATCATAACTTTTTAACAAATTTTAATCTAAACCAAACAATCACTATATTTTTATTTAATAGAAAATGAGGATATAATTGTCATTTTAATCAAAATGACATTTTATTAAACTTTAAGATGCGCGTTGATTACTGAAGATTGAATTTGGGTGGGAAAGAAATGATGATTTACGAGAATTAAATTGCCAAAAAATTGTTAATTGAAAAATTCAATTTAGAAAAAAATTTTACCTAGAAAAAAAATGTGAAGAAAAGCGTTTTCCTTATTTTCAAGAAAAAATGAAATGTAGAAATGAGAAAACGTTTTACCTGGAAAAAAAATTACAATCAATCAAAATATGTAGGTGGAAAATAAGTGAAAAAAAGACTTTTTTCATGAAAAATAAATTACAACAAACGCACCCTTAGAATGAAATTCGTCTCAGAAAACTCAAATGAAGAAGTGCAAGAAAAATCTCTGCCTCTTCATATCTCAACTTTACTCCGGGTTCAAAACTGTACGTATATTCCAATAATAGTCATTGCATTATTATCAACGATCGTACGTCAATTTTCACCCTTACTCTGAAAAAAAAAAAAAAAAAAAAAAGGCACATACGTTATCTTCATCAGAATCAAATGTTAAAAACCATCTTTTCAAATTTCCTCTCCTCAATTCTATATTCTCTCTTTTACAAAAGTCGTCTGCTCAATTTAAATTACAACCCTACAATTGGATTCCACAGCTGGTAAGCAATGTATATTAATTTAGTTGAAGTCCGAGTACATTAGATGCTTATACATATGTATGTTTGAAGTAAGACAGGACACACCTCTCCAAGCTCTCCCCTTCTCTTTATAATAAAAGAATCAGCGATCTTGTTTTACTTCCTTCGTGGTTGTAATCTTGGTGTTATAAAGTAAATTTTACACAACAGATGCAATTTTCCCTTCAATTTGTACTGTGTGAACGTTCATGACGACCCATTTTTTCCAGGTAGATGATTTCAAGGAACCAGTCTTCACCTGAAACTAGATTTCGCCGAATCGCCCTGTAGGCAGCATTGAATCCCCATGAAAAGGTTTCTTTGAAAAGAATGCAGTTCTTTTCTTTAACCAAAAATAACAATGGAGGTCAAAACCAAAGTTCCACAGTCAGCACGATTTTTAATAAAACATCCTCTTCTTATTAATTCAAGCGTAACACATTCAAACTTTAATCAGTACGTATATGTTAACAAAAGCAAGATCATATATGAAAAGATCAAAAATATTCACGGTAAAGGACTTCTTTGAGATCATTCAGAATTCATGGCGGGAAAAAAATTCTCCATATCATAGGTTGAAACATAACAAAGGAATCCAATAGATCAGTGCAACCTTAAACGACATCTTAACTCATAATGAAACTCCCTTCTGTAGAAATTACAAATTTCCCCACTGACCCTCTGAACTGTTGTGCCAGAGGCTTGCTTCTATTCGGTGCCACACCGTTCTTCTAGTACATACAATATTACAATTATACATGCTGTAGCCACAATCGAATCCAGTTATTCTTCATAGATGAAATCCTCGTATATTAAGATATAAGGAAAAATAAACCCCAAGTTTTCACGTATGCCAAATTAGTCTTCTGTGATATCTTGAAGGAAAATCAATTTTATAAATGTACCAAAGCCACTCAATTTGTACACTATAAAAGCACTTCATAGTCTCTATACATTGTGCATATTTGGCAGGGAGATTAGATAACTAGACATTACTGAGAAAAACAAAGAAGCTTTTTTTTTTCATTATATTGTCAAGTTCTATCTAATACCGAGTATCAAACCTACTATAGAAGTTACAATGACTTGCAGCCCTATATAAACTTTTGAATTATTGGATTTTTCTGTTATTTTATGTTTTATGTTTGAATAAATTCCCAATGTATAGGAGTTTGAATTAGTCTACCTTTTCTTCCTATCATTTAGGATTAGATTGTTTTTGTTTATGAGTTCATGTAAAATAGGATTTCTGTTATTTACTTATCCTATATGTACTCTATTCATTCACTGCTAATTAATTACAAATGAAATAAATAACTTCATTCAAAATTTACATGGTATCAAAGCTTAGATTCTTAACTGAAAAATCATATGGTAAAAACTGACATGAATGTCCTTTAATCAGCCGGAGCAATTTTCTGCAGATCACTGTTCACAAACTAAACGGGAGGAATTGCCTGGAGTGGGCTCAGTCTGTCAAGCTCATCATCGATGGGAAAGGAAAACCAGGTCATCTAACTGGTGAAGTTCAGAAACCAGCAGATGGAGAACCAAGTCTGAAGGCATGGAGATCGGAGAACTCAATGATCATCGCTTGGCTGGTCAACTCAATGGAACCGACAATTGGAAAGCCATTCCTATTTTATCCAACCGCGAAGGACATCTGGGACGGTGCAAGAGAGACCTACTCGGATGTGGAGAATTCATCATAGATCTTTGAGTTAAAATCAAAACTCTGGCGATCAAGACAAGGCTCTCAAACAGTTAAAAATTATTATAATGAAATGCAGGTGTGGTGGCAAGATTTGGATTTGTGCTATGATGATGAATGGGATTGTGTCACGGATTGTGTTAGGCAGAAGAAACGAGATGAGAATGGTCGAGTCGTGTTTCTTAATGGACTAAATCCTAATCTTGATGAATTAAAAGGAAGAATTGTTGGACGTAAACCTCTGCCAAATTTGAGAGAGGTGTTCTTAGAAGTCAGGCGTGAGGAAGGAAGAAGGCATGTTATGTTAAACAATAATTCAAACCTTAACAATCAGCAATCAGAAGTCTCGGTGTTGGTGGCTAAGGGCTATGAGAATGAAGCTCAGCGAAGAAACTACAAGAAAGGTGAAAAGCCATGGTGTGATCATTGCAAGAAGCCATGGCATACAAGAGAGACGTGCTGGAAAATTCATAGGAAACCACCAAACTGAAAGAAGAGATCAGGAAATGAAAATCAGGCTTATCAAGTTGAAGGGCAATCAATTTCGAAGAAGTATTTTGTCACCATGGATGTAACATTCTTTGAGAATAAATCTTTTTTTGATTCTCATCTTCAGGGGGAGATTAGAAATAATGAAGATTCGAATGAAGGGTCAAATGATTGTAGGTGTGTTGAGTTTAATTCCGATAAAACAACTTGATTCATATGAGGGCTTGAGTAGTATTCACGAAAACAAAACAGAGAACTGTTCTGGTTGTGATCACTCATGGCTAGATTCTGGTTCACAATTAGAAAAGAATTCAAGGCATCAGGATGGAATTAGGTCACAACTTGAGGATTTAGATAGCTTACAAACAGGTGTAGCAATGGATCACGCAACAGAAGTTTTAAATATTGAAACTAGAGAGAAATCTGTCTTAATGCCATCACATAAATCACCTTATGATGCAATAGAAACAAGTAAACAAACAGGACAAAATTTAAATGAGCTCATTGTTTATTCAAGAAGGAATAAAAATCAGGAAATGGAGATGCCCGCGGTTGAACACTATTAAGAATCCAACCCGAGAAATGACGAGTCTGCTATCCAAAATTCAGGTAAAAATATGTCCAAGTCTGATCTTATTTCTTTCGAGTCTTGTCATGATCTTAATCTTCCTATTGCTTGTAGAAAAGGTATTAGATCTTGTATTAAACATCCTATGTCTAATTTTGTGTCTTTTGATCAGTTGTCTCCATCTTTTACTGCTTTTACCTCACAACTTTCCAATGTTGAAATTCCTAAGAATATAAAGGATGCGTTACAAATTCCTAAATGGAAGGATGCAGTTCTGGAGGAAAAGGGCCCTTAGAAAAAAATAAGACTTGGGAAGTAATATCTCTACCAGAAAATAGATCCACAGTAGGCTGCAAGTGGGTCTTCACTATCAAATACAACTCAGATTGGTCTCTACAAAGATATAAAGCACGGTTGGTTGCCAAAGGTTTTACCCAAACCTATGGTATTGATTATTTAGAAACTTTTGCACCAGTTGCCAAGCTTAACACAATTAGAGTATTGTTGTCTATTGCTTCAAATCTTGACTGGCCCTTGCAACAATTGGATGTGAAGAACACATTCCTCAATGGAGATTTCGAAGAAGAAGTATATATGGATCCACCATTAGGTTTTGAACAAAAAATTGGAATAAAGGTGTGTAAAAGCTAAAAAAGTCTTTATATGGGTTAAAACACTCTCCTAGAGTCTGGTTTAAAAAATTTACTAGCTCAGTAAAAAGACAAAGATATGACCAAGGCATACAGATCACACCATGTTCACAAAGAAATCAATTGAAGATAAAATGACTGTTCTTATAGTATATGTTGATGACATCATACTCATAGGAAATGACTTGGAGGAAATGCGAAAGTTAAAGACTCATCTAGCTTTTGAATTCGAGATAAAAGATCTTGGAGCTTTGAGATATTTTCTTGAAATGGAGGTAGCTCGTTCCAAGAAATGAATTATTGTGTCTCAAAGAAAATACATGCTAGATCTTTTAAAGGAAACATGAATGAGTGGTTGTAGGCCATGAGATACTCCTATTGACCCTAATTTGAAGTTAGGAGATAGAAGCAAAGAAGTTTCTGTGGATACTAGTAGATGTCAAGCACTAGTAAGGAAGTTGATCTATTTATCACATACTTTGCATTTACTGTTAGTGTTGTAAGTCAATTCATACATTCTCCATATGAAGAGCATCTTGAAGTTGTTTACAGAATTATGAGGTAGTTAAAAAATACACCTGAGAAAGGTCTATACTACATAAAAAATGAACAAGGAGCATTGAGGTCTATACTGATGCTGATTGGGCTCGTTCAGTGATTGATAGAAGATCTACTACATCTGGGAACCGTACATTAGTTTGGGGAAATTTGGTTACTTCGCAAAACAAAAATAAAATGTTGCAGCTAGGAGCACTGCAGAAGCTGAATTTAGAGCAATGGCTCTTGGAATATGTGAGATTCTGTGGCAACAACGAGTTTTGAAGGAATTGCAAAGGAATGATGAATTACTTATGAAACTCTATCGTGACAATAAAGCGGCTATTAGTGTTGCACACAATCCAGTACAATATTACAACATGACAGAAGTAAGCATGTGGAGATAGATTGATATTTCATCAAGGAAAAATTAGAAAGATGAGTTATTTGCATGCCATTCGTTCCAACTACACAACAAATTGCAGATATCTTGACTAAAGGACTTCATCGACCTACGTTTGATCACTTAATAAGCAAGTTGGGGACATGATAGATATCTATACACTAACTTGAGGGGGAGTGTTGAATTATTAAATTTTTCTAGGTCTGAGAAAATTAGCCGCCAAACCGCTACAAACCCGAACCGACTTGGGTCGGTTTGGGTCATTTTCGGGTTGGGAAAACCCAACCCGAAACCGACTCGGTTTAAAAAAATAAAAAATAAATTTTTTTGCTATAATTGGGCCCAAAACCAAAAACCCGCGGTTTCGGGCCCAAAAAAATTTTTTTGGGTTGGTTTCGTTTCGGGTTGTGTCGAAAACCGATCCAACTCAACCCACGCCCACCTCTAGATTTTTCTATTATTTTATATTTTATGATTGAATAAATTCCTAATGTGCAGGAGTTTGAATTAGTCTAGCTATTGTTCCTATCCTTTAGGATTATATTGTTTTTGTTTATCAGTTGCTGTAGAATAGGATTTCTGTTATTTACTTATCCTATATGTACTCTATTCATTCATTGTTAATTAATTACAAATGAAATAAATAACTTTATTCTAAGTTTACATAAACCATCATAGATTGACAATATTATGTAATAAAAGACCATTCTGGTGATCTTTAGTAGCCTATTTGGTATGCGGGATTCAACAGTATTAGACATGGTTAAGGAAGAAAAAGAACTTAAAATCTAGTCCAATAAACCGTTCAATGCTATCCAATACCGTGTGCCAAACATGCTCAAGAATTTCTAGGAAATAGAACACAGTACAATGCTGATATAACTTTCAACATAAAGGTCAATAATAAATTGGAAGTTAATAATAGAAAGTCACCTAAATAGAATTACTCCTTGTTTAATACTTTTGGAACTTTGATATAAGAATCTTCATAGCTTGGCACAGCAGCTAACAAGGCGTCCCTGTTGAGGATCAAAGTTAATTTAGATTAATTAAATCATGATATAGGTAATCACATACTAAGATCCATACTTAAAATGGAGGTCAGTGAGGAGAAGAAAATACCTATTCTCAAATATCTCGGGCAAATCCTCGCGCAAAGTTTCACCTTCATTGTCTATAAATACAAGAAAGAATTTTTAATATGATCAATTTAACATAAAGTGTTTTGGTCCACACAAAGCTAGAATTCTGGTCTAGCGTGGGCGGTATTTAAGCACAATTACGAAATGTTGACATAACTTCAAAATGTTAGAGATAGAAGTCCTAGCCACACACTTGATTTGCCTCCACTACCAACATAGGAATAAGCTTAAAATAAAGTCAAATCCATGACAAATAAAAAAAAAAAAAAAAACGAGAGCTAAAGCTCTGAAAATGCTTTCTATATTCTTCAATTTTGATCTCCCTTTCCAAATTAGGAAAATATCATATTAAGGAAAAATAATAAATCCTTACTTAGAGATTTAGTTATGCAATTACTTTATTTTTTTAATTTCTCAAAGTTCAGGACCGAGGGTGATATTTTGAATTTAAAATACCAATTCTCTCTCTCTCTCTCTCCCCCCCTCCTTGAACCCAGTAAGTTTTATATATACATATATATACACGTAGAACACAACATATTTCTCTCTCTCTCTCTCACCTTCAACTCAGTAAGTTTTATATTTACATATATATACACGCATAACACGGCATATTTCTCATTGTTTAGTCATATAATTACCGTGTTTTTCACTTCATTCACATCATATTCTGAAAATTAATAGTTGAAGCAATAGCCAACATCAATTCTCAGTGCATACGAATCTTTTGTTCTTCCACAAATTTTTGTGTAGGCAACCGCCGGCGCTCGACTCCATGTGGCTCCGCTAGTGGTCCACAGGTCAAAGGAAAAAGGCACTGGAGCACAACCATATAAAAGCACACTGAAATCCAGTATTTATTGTTTCAATCTTTCAGGGAATGTTTTGTACACAATATTGAACACAGCACTACGAATCCAGTATTTATTGATCATATCGAGTATGGTTGAGTCCACCACAACAAACATGCCAATATATATCACAAACAATATTTTACAGTACTTGTGATCAACAAGTTCAACAACTGGAGTTCAAGTAGGCAAGAGCCTAGACGCAAATGATTTATGATAAATAAAGGACACAAGGAAATGCTCAGGTAGAACAAGAAATTGAATTCTCATTTTATGATCTTTCATTTATGTAGGTCAAACATTTCTGTTTCTTATGAAGTTAGATTGCACTAAACAAAAACTATATAGATAACCAAGATCAAAATTTCATAACTAAATTAAAGTAGGACTTTAGTGTCTCAAGAACCTGCTCTTATGGCTGGCTCAACATTCTGAAGATCAACAGCCTGAAGTTGCCCAAACCTGTTTCATGAACATAACGAAGTGAGATTTCAAGTACTACTTTATCATATTAAATGTGCTTAAGGATCATTACAAGTAAAATCGCTGAAGAATACAGTACGATAAAAATTTCGTAGCTAATCAGAAGCAAGTCTAAAATAAGTTCAACTGAAACGCAAAGAGCTCAGTTAAAGCTCACCATCAAATAACTAAAGATTTCTTTTGTTCCAATATATTTAATCAACAACAAACTAAGCCTCAATCCCACTTAGTTGGGCATTGGCTACATGAAATATTTTTCACCATTTCGTTATGTTCATTGCTAAATCTACTGGGAGATATAAAATCGAGTAGATCTTCGGCAACTATAATATGCCATGTTATATTTTTATCATAAAAAAGATTTTCATCTTTTCCTTTTGGGAACTATAACCCAGTTCAACTGCACAGAAAGATATGAATCTCTAAGATCTAACATCATTTTTCATATTTATACAGAAAACCAATCATTAATCATATAAAAGGACATGATAAAATTAGAGGCAAATAAATCAGAATTGCTTAAAGACACATCAATCTACAAACTCCCCAATTTAAGGATCTAATTAGCCTTCACAGGGTTTAAATATTGTTCTCTAACATTTAGCACAATGACCTCGCGATTGACATTTTAGTTGGGCACTATGGATTGAAGCCTTTGAATTAGAATTTTGAAATGGGCAATTCCAGTATGATAATCATCTCTTAATTTAAATGCCTGTCCCGAGCTAACTGTCTGTAACTTTCAAAGAGAACTCTGATGCTGATGTTTACTATTTCAAAACAACAACTTCTTCACATTTTCTCGTTCATTTAAAATTCAGGTTCAGAAGCCCGAGAGTGAACTGAGGCGTCCTCCATTTTTAAACTTTAGCTTTGCTGAAAAATGATTGCAACCAATTTTATTATCACCATAAAAATTTCAACATTGACCTTATCATCTTTATCATTGTTACAAGTCCACAGGAAAGGATTTTCATAAAGCTTCATTCCACATAATTAATAACGAAAGATGAAGGATGAAGGTAGAGGGGGATATTATGCTGTTTCTCCACATAATTACGATACAAAGTGGAAATGCCCTACAAAAAGTAAATAAATAACATATTTTTGAATTTGAACGAATAAATTCAAGCCTATCCAAATATACAGAACCATTTCCATGCCAAAGGTCTATATCTCATTTTGAATAAATTTTCATTACAACTAATTTTTTTTTTTTTAATTTCCCTCTTTCTTTATCTATTCTTATATCCATTCAAAAACCTCATCCGAAAACATGTATAGAGAAGGATTGCCCGCTGCTCAGCAGTTTCCTCCACCCATTGGCAGCTATCCAGCTAAAAACATTTGAGGCAACTGGGTGAACTAAACAGAGCCCTTTGACAGATCAATCTCTTGGACGATTGCACGCTTTGTCTTCGACGTTCATTAATCAATTGGTTATGAGATGGCAGGGGAGGAAGGCTAAGAGATGGCGCAGTAAAAGGCCTAAGAAATGAAACTAAAAAAAAGGTCAACTGTTCTAGTTCCAACTTCTTCTCTATTGAATTTTAAAAACCGAGGCAGCAACCATGCTGCCGATCACAGCTTCATGTAGGTGTCGGTCAGTACGCTAAGATTTAAGGTAATTTCTTTGAATTGTTCACCAACGCCAAATCAGAAAACCAGAGATGCATTACAGTTCTTCCACTTTCAGTAAAGCCATTTCTCTTCATTCATTTAGCTTTGCAAAATCTCAATTCACACGGCGATACACTTTCTCAAAGCCCTCCACACGAACTAACATTTCCACTTTCTATTTTTAGTTTTTAAAATGATGCTCAAATGCACAATCAATGAGATATATTAATTACTACCTCTGCACCAACAAAGACATTGCCAGTTCAGTAAAGACACTTCTCTTCATTTATTTAGCTTTGTAAAATCTCAATTCACACGGCGATACACTTCTCAAAGCCCTCCACACGAACTAACATTTCCACTTTCTATTTTTAGTTTTTAAAACGACACTCAAATGCACAATCAATGAGATATTAATTACTACCTCGGCACCAACAAAGACATTGCCTGTTCTATGAAATAATTAACCTCACAGATGTACAATTATCACAGTTAATATAGAAGCATTAAATATTGTAAAAGCTCGTGCGCGCACATAGAGAAAGAGATTACCAGTCTATCACTTGTCGAATTTTAGGAGCAAATTCTTCAACCTACAAACAGAAAACAAAACAAAAGAATTATAAAATTGTAAGCAACAAGTATATGTACAAAAAATACATACATAAATACATACACTGCTACGAGCTCATTTTATTGGTAATTTAAAGAACTGGAACCAAGAAGAAAAGAAAGTTAATAGGCTAACCTAAACCTCCTAAACAATGCACACCCATTTCATTATTTTGGAGAAATTACATAAGCCACTACTTTTTACTATCTAAAAAATATCATATATACACCAATTCCTTACAAAATACCCAGTTGAGAAAACTAAATTCAACAAAATAAATTACAATACTTCAAATAAAAATTACGATCGTAACATACAAACATAGGTAGCATGTATATAAATGAAATTTATGGGTGAAATGGGTGTGATTACTTCATGTGGGGTGAGGGAAATACGAGCTGTTTCGGCCAAACGCTGAACATCTGGAGGCTCGAGACTCGATTTTGCTGCGTAATTTCGATTATTTTGCTTAAAGATAAGCGTTTTTTGGGAAAAATGTCTTTTTTAAAGCTGAATTGCGGTGGTGGGGCTCTCAGCAGGAGCAAAGCAGCTCTGCTTGCCATTGTGTATCACTGTATTGTATTGTGATGAGATTGATGATAATTTGATGTTTTATCTGTTGCTCTTTGCTCATATGGGCCTCTTACGACCTAGGCCCGTATGGCTGGCCCAATAGTATACTGTTTGGTAGTCAACAGATTTTGAACATATCCGTCAAGGGATTGATCGATAGGTGAGCAAATTTTAAAAATGATCGATTGAGAGAGATTCTTGAATAAGTGAGATGGATTAAATTGATCAGCAAATTTTGGTAGAGATAATTTTGTGAGGAGAGAAATTGAAGATATACTGATACATGAACGTTGAAGTACATTTTTCTTTGGAAAAAATTTTTACGGTCGTTATTATTTTGGAATAGTTTCACCATACACCACAAAATATAAAATAATTTAAAAAATACTATTTAACTTTTTTTATTTTAATAATACTGTTGTTATTTTTGTAACACTTGTTCTTATATTTGTTACGTTTGTTATATTTCTTATAAAAATGTGTATTATATTTATTATTTTTGGAGTTTAAAATATAAAAAAGTGATTGTAGAATTTTGATGGAAAATAACGTATATAGAAAAATTATCACTATTATTTTTCATAAGGGTGTTGTGAGATATTTTTATTTAAATATTTAATAACAATCCAATTACAATGATTTGGAACTTGAAAGTTGAAACTACAGTACAATATATCATGTTGTATTAAATTGTCACAATAGTTACGTCTGGGTACTTTTAGTTAGTTATTTAATAAATAAGTATCGTAAAAATATGTTTTGATCCATTGATATTCAAGCGAAATGAGCTATAAATCATAATTTTAACAATAATATAAGAGCCTTACTTCTTGGTACTATTTATTTTGTCGCCTAACACGACGTCGTTTTGCTCCCCTCTTTTTTTTTTTTTTTTTTTGGTATATAAAAGCTACAAAAAATTTATCTCCGATGACCTACCTGCTTCTTCGTTCCACCGACGCTTCTAGCCATTTTCATCCTAATTTGTTCTTTCTTCAAAACCATTTGAGACCTACACAGAGGAAGCCGAAGAATAGTGCCATTTCATTACTGCTAAACTTTGACGACATCTTCCCAAGTCGAAAACAAAGCCGTGGAGGTTCGAATCCGGATTCAATCTCATCTTTTGTGGTTCTCTTATCAAGTTTTGTCTCAAATTCTAAACTAAAGTATTTGTCTCAAATTCTAAACTAAAGTATGTTCTTGATGTCTTTTCTCAAATTATTTTTTTGAATAAAGTTTTCAATTTTTAGATTTAAATATAGCCATTTACACTGTATTTTGGATGTTTTAAGTGTAGATTTATGCTTTAATTTCAAGAAATTTTGGAAAGAAGAAAAGTTATGTTAAAGTTGTTAGAAATAGAGGAAATTTGAAAATGGGTTGTAAATTAAAGTTGTAATAGCATCTCCAATAAGCTCTTTAAATATAAGATTTTCTCTATTTTAAATAATCAAATTTTAAAATTATGCTTCAACGGACTTTCTAAATTAACTTTTTAAATAGAGAATGTGTTTGGCTCTCTATAATTAAATGCATTCAAAGAATATCAATTTTCAATACTCCATATAATGATTGAATTAAATAGTGTATACAAAATAAAATATAAAAAATAGAATAAAATCATATAATAATTAGGAGAGAGGCATGTTAAAAGAAAATAAATGAAAAAATAATAAATACTTATTTGAAGAAGTAAAATAAAGTGTTAAAGATAAAGAAATTGTTGGAGCACTTAAAAAATTTTACTCTCTAAATTTATAGATGTTCTCTAAAATGCCAAATATACTCTTTATAAGTAGAGAGTCTATTGGAGATGCTCTAATAATTGATTTTATTGTTTTATGTGATACTAAATACTAGATTTGGAATGAATAAGTGTGGAGTTAAGGATTTTGAGGTTTAATTTTACCATTTTAACTCATTTCCTCTTATTTTTGTACAAAAATTATTACAATGGTGCTATTTTTGTAACTCCGTCCAGAAAATGATGTCAAAATTTGGTGGCACTGGTGCTATTTTTGTAAATTTCCTGGTTTTTGGATTGTTAATTACCCAATTTAAAGTCAATGATAAATAGTGTTAAATATATAAAAAAAAAAAAATTAAGGATTAAAAGAGGTTCTGCTTTGGATTAACTCATGTGAAAGGGCAGTGAGCTACTATGAATGGCATTACAGATTATATAAAGGTTTAAAGTTGGTAATTCTTAGTGTATCTAATTGATTTGAGTTCGATCTATGCTTGTAATTTAATTTTTTTCTAATCTATTTTGAGTTTTTACAAGTATACAATTTCTTTTTGAGTGGAGCTTTGCATTGCATAAAGTTCAAATGGCCTAATTTTATCCAGTGATTTTTTGGGAATTGCATTTTTTTTTTCACAATTTTGACTTTTTTTTTTCTTTTGCTATGTTAAGTATAAAAATATACGTTCTCTCCTAGCTGACTAGGTCTTTAGTTGGTTCTATTCTCTCATCTTGCAATTTCTCTTCGCTTATAATCTTGAACAAATTCTTTTTTCACTCAATGTACGACAAATTTGACATGGTTATTATCATTTTAGGTCATATCTATGGACGAGCCTATGAAAACCTCAAAAAGTGCTTTAGATGTACAAAATTGTACGCATCTGCATAAGGTATGAATTGTTGTTATGCTGTGAACATGTTTTACATCCAGAGTTACATTTTAGCACAGATTTCGAAAAGAGATCATTTTTTAATATTCATGGCTTATGCTTAACCATGGGTTATGGAACATTGAAGAATAATATGAAATGTTAACATAATGCCAGCAATTTCTAGATACAATGTTAAATATGATGTGACTATTTTATTAGAATTAGGGATTAGCAGGTATACTTGTAGTAAGACATCTCTGATGTCATTTTCTTGTTTAGGTTTTTATTTAGTCAAATTGTTTTCTAAAACTGTTGCCTTTCTTGCTTCTTGCTTCTTGCTTCATTATTAGATGTTCCACGAAGTTTTATCAAAGAAAATCCTTTCCTATCTTGTAATCTTTAATCTCTACTTACCATACGTGTCTTTTGTTTTTGGAACCTCATTTGTCTTTAAATCTGTCTGCGGCAATGGACATGGTGGATGTCAATTCAAAATCAGGGGGATACATTGTTTACTTCACATACTCTATAATGGTTGATGAGGTTTGTTACATTCTATCATTCTCTTAAGTCCAAGAATGTCTTGTATTTATTCTTTCTGGAGCCTGGAATTCGTAGAACGAGGCTGTTATAGATTATGCACTCGAGAAGAGCGATGTAAAACTTGTTCCTTATGGACTTGATTTTTGCATCCATGGTAGTACCTAACTATAACTTATTTGTTAAATCATCGTATCAATTGCAATTGATTTATGGTATGACAATACTTCTTCTCTATTCTAGATTTATTCACTTCAAAGAACACCGTTTTCATACTTCATTAGAAATACAAGTCGTTTTTATATCCCCATGTACAAAATATGGATGGATTCTTTATGGCAAAGGTATGCCTTATTATGTATTTGGATTGAATGAAATGAGTTGAT
This sequence comes from Forsythia suspensa, assembly GCA_023638005.1. Lineage (NCBI taxonomy): Eukaryota > Viridiplantae > Streptophyta > Magnoliopsida > Lamiales > Oleaceae > Forsythia > Forsythia suspensa. Next base: position 25,605,062 of record CM042674.1, on the reverse strand, counting down.
TTGGTTTTGAGTTAATTACTTATTAAGCACTCCGGGCGGGGATTGTGTTAATTACTCCGCTAATTAGGTAGGAACAATTGTTAAATATCTATACTGCACGATACAACAAATAGTTTTAATCTGTTTATTGTATGAATATTATCTAAATGTAAATTTAATCAACTTTTGTGTAATGTTTTTGCAAGGGTGTGAATGTTAGTGGATTTTATTTTTTATTTTTGAATAAACCAAGACATTTTAAGTGTGGTAAAATAGTTCTTGCATTTAGCAATGTACTTGGACTGATTCTTCTGTCATTAATTGGACTCTCTTTCTAAAATATTTTTTTTTAAAGATGGAGATACAAATGGCTACTGAAAATGAAGACTTTGAACTCATCACAAATGGCTGTTGTGAATTGACTACTGGCTTGCTGTTTATGGATGGTAAACCCAAAGCTCGTTGACAAAGTACAACAATCAACTCCTGCACTATTCATAGTTTTTTGGTTATTGAGTTTTTTTGTGAATAAAATGATAATTTTGCAAGAAAGTTACAAGAAATTAGAACCGTAAGTGCATGTAGTTTGTGATAGAGGAGTTTTGTTGCTTCTCTTAAATTTTGTAATTTTGGGGGGTGGGGGAAGTTGAATTGGGACTTTAATGTTCAATTTTGAAACATATTTGATGGAGAAGAGTAAGATTGGAAAAAGTGGGGATATGTTTACTGATTGGAGTAAGGTGAAGATTTTGTTTTGTGACAGCGATGCAAATGGCACAATAACTGTGTTATATTTGTTTCCAGATTACACCAAACGAGTTTGAATTTTTATTTTAAAAAGTTTATATTACATCGGTCATCATTTACCAAAAAAATAAAGGATAACGGTTTGTAATGTGCATGTATCCTAAATTAAGAACTTTGATGAGTTTGTCATGAAGAGTTTTCATGTCCTTACCTAATTTTCATGTCCTCATTTTTGGCGAATCATCAACAAGGATAATTCATAGGGTATGTAGAGAGTGATTCAGTATTATTAATTATTGTGTATAAACGTTAATAACATATAATTGAGTCTTCAGCGACTAATAATATTGGGATACAGAAGTATAAATTATTTACTATCCATGTAAATCCACATATTTATTTGGTGTGTATCCCACCATAGGTATAATAAATAATTTTTAAAACGTATTTTTTGTTTCAACTTGACTTGTAATTTTTAAAATACCCATTAGGGCTAGTTGATGCATAAAGAGAACTTCTTCAAAATATAGTATCTCTTCAATCATCCCTAAACCTTAAACATAGTCTAATAATTAATATTGATAATATAAAAAGGTTTTCTCAAAGTGAATAATTTCTATTGGTTTTTTGAACCACTATAATGTAAAATGGGAATTTGCTTGCTCAAAATTGCTTTAGTTATCAAATTTTAACTTTGTGAATATAATTAATTATCCTATTGATTTGACTTGAGACGTTTGTTAAGATATAATTGATATTAAGCACTCGTTTGACAGAGATTATAAACTAATTTATAAACCAATATCGATTTATTTGAATTGAAATTGTTGATTTTTCAAATTAACTTAAAACCAATCTTGATTTGACTTGAGACGTTTGTTAAGATATAATTGATAAAAGGCAGTATTAAGCACATGTTTGACAGAGATTATAAACTAACTTATAAACTAATATTGGTTTATTTGAGTTGAAATTGTTAACTTTTCAAATCACTTTAATTTAAATTGACAAAATTATTTTGTTGTTTAAGGGTAATATAAACATTTCATGTTAAAATTAGTTTGAAATATCAAAAAATACGGCTGAAATAAACTACTTTTGATTTATAATCCTTATCAAACAGGACCTAAGTAGAACTGGGGCATAAATTGAGGTGACATCTATTTTTCTCTAAACATTTGAAGAAGATAAAGTTAGGCAAGAGGGTTCCGTATGAAGTATTATATTTTTTTAATAAATGGTAAAGTTTTCACTTTTGTGAAATATGCATTATTTTGAAACAACCTAGAACATAAATAAAGGCATTCATTTTTTACAAGGAATTGTTAATTATTATATTCTCTTGAGCATAATCTGGAGATAATTCTGAAGTTGATCTCGAACACTGAGTGCTGAATGGCTCTTTGTTGGAGAGGTTATCTCAAAACGTAAGGGAGAACTAATGGGCCGGTTGACCAAATGTGGTGGAGAGAATCAGTGTTTGTGAAATTTGTTATATTTCACTCATAAGCATGCAAGGCTAACTTGAAGATCAATTTAAATAATACAATTTTTTTTTTTTTTTTTTGCTAAACTTACATGTCAAATACATCAATATCAATGTGTTTATCCAGTCTTTTTAATGTAAACAATATTTTTATAAATTTCAATTCCATTATTATTGACTACTTCAATTTTAGGATAATCAAATGGCGGATGCAACTCAAGTAGAACACAAATTATCTGAAGAGATCTCAAAATGAGAAAACACACCTGACAAGAAGCAAAAAACCTTGAGGAGATGCTTTCTAGGCACATGTACATCTGTATAACATGTCACTCATTTCTTATGTTAAATATTGTGTTTTAATTTGAGGGTTGAGGTAATACTTTTATGACTGTTTCTTTAAGCGGTTTGATATTTGCATTTGGAAATATTTGATATTGATCTATCCATGTACAGTTGTTGCAAGTGGGGCAATGATCCAATTGTTGAAAGATGAAAAAGAGAATATAAATGTTAATATCTAGACACTATCAATGTAAGAATTATATTAGCATTCTAATACATTCAGTTAGTGAATTTTGTTTATATTTCCATGTCTATTTTATAAGTGTTAAGTTGCAGGAAGAAGACAACACAAGAAAACTATAATGAAAAAGGAAGAGATGCAGAACAGAAAGCTAAGAAGAAACAAGTTGATGAAGAGATATCTAAGCTTTCGACGAAGCTCAAAGAAAGACACGTTGAAGAGAAAAACTTGACAATTTGATAAAGGACATAGCTGGGTTTCAGTCACCAATCAAGCTAACCATTCAAAACCTAGCAAGGGTGTCAATAAATGTGAGAAAAGATCTCAACAGGAAGCTGCCAAAGAACAAAGAATAAAAAGAAGAACAGAGCAAAATCGAAAGTGGCCGAATGATTGAAAGCCAGAATTTAGAACAAAAGTTGGAACCCCTTTGATTGACCATTAATGAAATAAAATCCAATCGACACTATCTCTACTAAGTTACCAAGGATTAGTTGGCCATCCACTCTACAGATTCTTCTCCTTAAACTTACCAATTGTGAAAGTGAGATAATTTTAATTACTTTTTTCTATTCTCATCCTACTTATAACTGAACAATTTTCTTTTGAAACTTATTTTCTTGAATTTTTTATATAATAGATATTTCTAATCTAATCTTTTTATTACTATGATGTTTCTTTTTTAAAATTATCAAATATTCTCTAATACTTGTGTTTGAAAATTCACACTTGAACTTGAAATACATATATTTGATTTTAATAATTTGCACCCATATTATGTTTTGACATTTGATTTTGTATTTCTGAATATTACTTTGATGATGCGGCATTGAATTTTACCATGACTCACAAGCGGGGGATAATGATCTCCTCCCCATGATGGGAAGGAATTATGAAGGCCATCATTTCCCCATAAGCGGGTGGGTGGTGGAATTATAGCAGTAGATGGACTTCATGATTACATATTTGAAAATGGGAACTATGTGCTTTTTGATTCTAATTAGGTATTATTTTAATTTTTATTTCCATGTTGATCTAAATAATTTATCCTATAATACTCTCCATACTCTCCCTCCCTCAGAAAGTTCTCTTATTTTGGTGATGGGGTAGGTTTTAAATATGTGAAGAGTACTTGGTCAAAATAATGGTTTTATTACTTTGTTCATCTCTAGGTTACGATCTATCTGAGTTACATAATGCTATTTGTGAAGACTTATGAAAAGGAAGCATTGAAATTGTTTTAGGTTGTTTGAGATAGCAGATAAGGGTTCATGGAACTAAAAAGTAGAATCTTGATTACTCTGTTTTGGTTTCTTGTAAAGATTATAATTGTTGACAATAATTGAATTTTATTTTTTTATAGATTAATTATATTTATGAATAGTGGGTTTATGATGTATGTATGCAATTGTACTACTAATTATAAAATTTACCATAACAATAACATCAAAACAATTAAAAGTATAGTATTACAACTATACTACGTGCAACGCACGAGCCAAAAACTAGTATCACCTAAAAGAACAATAGATTGAAAATTTAGAGAGAAAAAAAATTAAAAATCATATATTTGTGAAATATAAATTATGGACCACCCAACCAATATATTATGGTCACGCTCAATGTGAAAAATAAAAAGACACAAGTCGAACATTTATTGTAGTGTTGTTTTTGATCTCTAACTTTTTTAAATCTATGAATCTAAATCTTCAAGTGACGGAAATTGTCAATTTAGATTAAATCATTTACAACTTTCACATGACAAGCAAGATCAGCATACTATTTAGTGGTTTGATATTTTTACTTCCAATTTTAAATAACGTGAAAATCTCGTTCGATTTTAACTTATACAATATCATAAGTAGTAACCTAAACTCAACATATATAATTATGTTTATAAGCACAATATCTTAGCTCAAACTTTCATCTTCCAGAGAACATGAAGAAAGTTCACTAATTCTCTCAAATCTTATTCCTAATCAGAAATGTCAAATAATATTAGTCAAAAAATATTATTGAAAATGAAGCCACAATTTTTTTATAAAATAATCAGAGAATGCATACATGATAAATTGTTCAGATATGTTTCAAAAACGTTATTTGTTTTTTCAATTGAAAAATGACATCAAAGAATGATTAATAATATTAATAAATATTTTCTTTAGAAAAATTAATATATCCTCGATTCAAATGAGAAGAAATTATTATATATCAAATCATAGAACTATCAAAACATAAATCATAATGCAGTCCTATTCCTTGACTTCGAGCAATTTCTTGTCTCTTTTTAATCAGTTCAAATCGTAATTTTCATAATTAATAGGCAAATAATTCGAAACACGAAATACAATTCACTATAAATGTACTTCGCAAACAAAATGACTTCACCAATCCTCCCGATAGCTACGAAAAGCATCAATCTTTGTCCAACAACTTTTGTTTAATTATGTGCACACGATTTAAGCATTTGGTAGGTAAAAATGATTTATAGTTGTCACTGTATAAAATTACTAAAATAAATATTTATTATAATAACGTTTTTTATTATTATTATTAGTTTAGTAAAAGTTATTTCTACTTTTATAAAAATGTAATATTATAAAATATTTTTTCAAGACAATATATTCATCATAATTATTTTAAAATAAAAATAATAAATAATGAATTGGCTTATTCGAAAAAGACCTTTGTTATAAAATCTCAAAATTTATGAAAATTACAAAATAAAAACATAGTCATATAGTATAAAAAAAATTAAATTAAAATTAAAATTATTTGTGGAGATGCATTATAAATTAGAATCCTAATAAATATATAACTTAAAATGAATTATTTATAAATTAAAGTTAAAATTGATATTTTAATAATAGATAAATAGAAAATTTAAAAGCACAATCTTAGAAGCTACCACTTTACTACTTTACTTTACTATTTTTCAAAATTTGTTCCCAAATGGAACAAATTTTAAAGAAAAATTGCAAATAATGTCTCACTTTGATTATTTCAAGACATGTCTTTCATATTAAATCTTGACATCCATCACCTCAACCTTTTATATAATTAGCGGTACCAACGCTTATATACACTAAGCAAAGCCCAATGCTCTTACATAAGTCATGGCTACTAATTATATAAAAGGTTGAAGATGATTAATGTCAAAAATTAAATATCAAGAATACAATGTAAATGAAATTAAATATTGGGGACACTAACGCAATTTACTCTTTTAAAATCACTTATTTAAAATTTTATTAAACGCTTAAAACAACTTCTAATTATTTGACAAAGCAGGAACTTCTTGATTAGTTAAATCAATTTCAAACGTGCACTCATCTTGTAACTACAAATGGATGTAAATTAATGGTTTAAAAAGCATTATATGTTAAAGATACAAACAGTAATTTAGGAAAAGGAAATTGGCGCAAATGGTCCCTAACCTTTGTTCTTATTGTGCAATGGTTCCTAACCTTTGTTTTTTTTTTTTGTGCAACAGTCCCGAACCTATGTATTTTAGTGAGCAATTGGTCTTTATTTGATAAAAACAAAAAAAAAAAAAAAAAATACCCTTAGTTTTAATTTTAAAAAAATTGCAATTAGATTTCTAATCTTTGCAAAATGTGCAAATAAGTCCGATACATTTATTAAGTAATATTTAATTTAGCATATTAAATATATAACTATAATTGTGTCAATTAAATTTTTCATAAGGGAAAAATATAAAATTATTGTACTTTAGGTATATGTAATTGTTATGTGATGTGAAAAACTTGAATAAAAATTAAGTATAAATAATAAAATGGTGTATATAATTTTATGACATTGAACCAATTTTATTATATTTTTTAACATAAAAATACTAACAAAAATTAATTTACATATCTTGTGTTCTTTATTTTTGAACGATAATAAACGATAAATTAAAATATGAAGAATATAATTTGAGCTCTAATATTTGTAGTTAATAAACGAATAGCTCAATTAAATAATAATATTTGAGCATAAAGTTTGTGGATGAGTTATTTTTTATGTTGTAATGATAAAATTAAAGTTTAAATTTTAATAATTTACTTAATAATAAAAAAATAATTTTAATTAACACTTTTGTTAATAATTATGAGCTTAAATTTAAGTTATTTTATAATAGTTCGTAAAATATACAAAATAATTTAGTATATTATCAATTTGTTAGTTTCTTTTAATTTTTTATAAAAAATAAAAGTATCGAACCCATTTGTACTTTTTGCAAATGTTAGGAATCTAATTGAAAATTTTTCTAAATAAAAATAGGAGTATATTTGTCATTTTTATCAAATAATGACCAATTGCGCACCAAAACACATATATTATAAACTGTTGCATCAAAAATCAAAGGTTAGGAATCATTTGCACAATAAAGACAAAGGTTATAGACTATTTGTGCCAATTTCCCTTAAGAAAATGGATGATAGATCGAGTTATTTGCTTGTAAAATGACACTTCAAATTATGTCTAGACATGTTTTTTTTTTTTTATTTAATTTTTAGTTTTAAATATTGCCAAAATAATATTAATTGTAGAATGAATAGGAATTATCAAATATAATCATAAAAAAAACGAGTAATGTTATTTATCACAACATATGATAATCATCAGTCTTGTGTCATTAAATAATAGATTTAATAAAAGAAATTTTATATTCTTACATTTCATTGGACATATTATTTAATGTTAACATTGTTGCAATATACATTGGTGATAATCACCAGATAAATAACATTATTTTAAAAAAATCAATTTTTTTTTTAATCAAAAATATTATTATGGGCTAAAGTTAGGGACGGGTAATAGGATCGGGCTGCTCGTAATTTGTGTAAAAGTTCGATCCGTGGGAGGCCCAAGCCTATATTCATTGGGCCCAGTTTCAACCATCCACTTCCATGGCCAGGCCCGTGGCTGTGGGCCCATGAACCTAATGACCAACTCTATTATTTAAAAATATACATATTCTGCATCCTATTCGTTCAAAATATTGACAATAATTTAATTACACAATAAGTGTTAATTACATTTAATTTTTATTTTTATATATATATATATATATATATATATATATATATATATATATATATATATATATATATAATAACATTGTAGAAAGAAATAATTTTAATTTTTACGTTTATAATTTTAACTTTTTGTCTATATTTAATAACGATTTTAGAAAATTTTTAATCTATAGGAAGAAAAAGCACGTTAGACATGTCAAATAGTCAAAAAATACACGCTTCAATTTCATCATTCATCTTCTTCATCAGACTATTTCTAAAATTTGATCATCTTCTTCATCAAACTATCTCCAGAATCTGATCTTCTTCTCAATTCACCCCCTCAATCGATCATCTCCCTCCACCGATCATCTCAAAAATCTGCTGACCACGTCAATCCATAATCATAATAAAGCCTACGATCAAATTCCACCACAAAAGAAATGGTATACTAGCAGTAGTCAATTTTAACTTTGAAAAAAAGAAGAAGGTAGTTTATATGGTAATCATTTTTATTTTATTTATTTTATTTTTTAAAATAAGAGTCGTGGCCTGATTAGTACCAAAGGGCAAAATAGGGTTAGTCCCTTGATCAACAAGTTGGTTTGCCATAACTCGTTCATCAACAAGTCGGATAAGATTCAATATCTCAATTCAATATGTTACGGTTAAAATTTTTAAAATTAGACAATTGCGATTAATATGTTAAATATTTGAAAATAAAATGGGAATCACACACTATAATCATAACTTTTACTTTATATATTTTTAAAATAAAAATTTACATTTAATAATAAAACAAGCAATTAGCCAATTGAAAATTACATGAATGAAAAAAGAGAAATGAGAAAATCACATCGCACATGCGATACACTCGAGTTTACGCCCGCACATAAATTGTAAAAGAAAAGAAAATGCATACACAATAGAATAGCACCGAGTCTCAAGTCTAACTCCCAAAGACAATTTCCCGACGGATCTCTCGATTTCTCACTCTACACGCACTGGTACGCATTTCAATTTTGAATATTATTATTGGTGTTTTTGAATAATTGGTTTTAATAATGCCCATCTTTTGATATACGATTCAAAGTAGAGTAATTTTTCGAGAATAATATTTGATCCATGTACTATTTGAAGATTTCTTCAGTTGTTCGTGCTATGTTTTACTATCAATAATGTGAAATTTGAGTAATTGCATCCGGATTTGAATTTTGCAGATTTGTTTTGTTCACAGATAGAGCTTTTGAAGTTAGCGTGGTGTCGAGATTGCTGGGAGCGATTATATTGTTTTAAGGTAGAAAAAAGGGAAACTTAAATCTTGTATTTTGGAATTTTAATCTGTCACAATTGCTTTAAATATTCCTGAAATGTATAGCTGCGTGTAAATTGTTTGGGAACATTGGGAAATATTGTAATGAGAAGACACCTGCTCAAGGAGGAAGAAAAGGGGCAACCAGCCAGAGTTAACAGAAATTCAAAGAGGGGAGACGACACCACATAATGAAATTCCACATTCAATTAAACAAACTAACCATTCATTCCGCATTCCAACCAAGCCCAAAGTCTCCGGCATCATTGAATGCTTCCTTTCCCTATCTGCGGCTCACACTTGAAGAAGTGAAGGGCCAACCCGAAAGGCTCAAATCATTTCATTCCCTTACACTGTGCCCCTTTCCAATTCGCCATAATAAAATAAGAAGTAGGCGAACCACTCGCTTCACGCCCTTGAATTCTTATTCAATAATGAATTCAGAAAGCCAACAGAAAGATTCGATATTAGATTCTTACTTTCGTAGAGCCGTGCTGCTGTTGCATGCTCTTAGGGCCACCCTCCACTCCCGTCCTCGTGTGCTAAGGGGATTTTGTTTTTGGAACAGACAACAATCTTTTGCTGACTCCTTGAATCAAGCATTTATTACGACATGCTATATTTTCTCTCCCATTGCTAGTAGGTTGATGGGTCGCCCGCCTAGAATGCATGTTTTGGCCTTGTGCATCCATAACTCAAAATAAGTGACCTAATGGCTGCTGTCCAACTAAACATGCCAATAGTCACCAGAATCATATGAGCTACTGAGGAGTAAGCTATGATCTTCTTAAAATCAACCTGTCTTAAAGTGGTCGAGGAAGTATATATTATATCAATCGCGTTTGGATATAAATAAAAGGAGCGTAGTCCTCGCCGTGAGTTGATCCAGCGAGAATGCTGCCGTCAACGGATAAAAGAAGGTGGGTAAACGTCTATTTAATTAAATTGTAAAAATGTAATAGAAGGGGAACACTTTTAATAAAAGCGCAATTGGCATCAAAACCGTTAGAGAGAGGTTTAAATATCCGTCAGATTCTGAGAGCAAGGCATGATGGTAATTTTGTGAGTGAAATTCCGTGTAATTCTCTCTCCGTATTCTGTTCCTGTTCCCCTTTCTTCATTTTCTGTTTTCCACCATTGTTAAATGAAAATTGCAGTTCAATTTTATGTCATTTTGAATATTATTTTTTATCAGTGTTTGTTTGGTTTTGGTTGGGCTTTTGTGAATTGAGCTTCAACCGTTACAATTATATTATTTAGTAACGATTTTGATCTGACTTTTCATGTATATGCACTTAAAATCAGCCCTTTTGATATTGTTATAAAACAAATCTGTCGTGCAAATCATGATTATGTAATACATTTTGCATCACACTTATGATGTTGAAATCCGAATATCTCTTCAAGAAATATTTATGAGTTATACAGTTTGTGCTCAAGATTTATGTTCAGTTGTCCCCTTCGATTGCAATAAATTTTGGCTGAAAATTTCTGCAATCTAAGTCCAGTGTATTAGATTCAAACCTTCTTCTTCATGGTTGATACCTTTTCTTTTCAATTCTTGATGTGGGTGGTTGAGACCTCCTCTCAAGAAAACCCCCAAAAGGGAAGAGTTCAAGGTTGATGCCTTAATTGCCTATGGGAAACATTTTCAAACATGTGTTACTGAGAGTTCCAAATAGTTGGACATTATTTCAATAGATATGCATTTGCTCTTGGAGATTTTGAGGTTTTTGGACACTCCGAAGTTGAGGTAGAAAATTGGGTACGTCAGTTCTCAATCAGCTGAGTTGGCTTAAATCTGATAATCCCTCAATGCACATAGTGCTCTAATTTGGTTATTGTTTAATTATAGGTTTTTCAGAATACTGTTTTCAGTCCAATGTGCAGCGAATTTGGATAAATGGTCAGGAAAGCATAGTATTGCATTTGGATGGTTTTAGACTTTTAGGTATAGAGATCCACCCATATAAATGCACTGATTTTAAAATTCAATGGTTTTCATACTCGATATAAAATCCCTGTGGATTCTAGAAAGAAAATAAGCTCTCTTCTACATTGATTTTATTTATGAAAATATAGGCCATAAAGTTCTCGGCTTATTTGGTCAGGGTTCAAAATATACAGCAATAGAAATCTGCAGATGGATCCCATTAGTCTGCAGTCCTGAATCAGAATTACTTCCAACTCAAGTTTTCAAGCTGTCTTAAAGTTTATCTTTGGTTATTTGACTGCCAAAAGTTTGACTAGTGTTTTTTCCTTGGAGGACCTGATAAATGTGAAGAAAGCGAACTTGAATGGCAAACCTAAGGCACTTGGAACATGAATATGAACACCAAATTATTAATGTACTTTTAAAGTTGATCTTATTTGGTTGAGGATTTATGATCTTTAATTGCTTGACTTATGCTTTCCCTTTGTCATTGTTGCCTAAGCATCCCCTCCCTTTCCATGGATATTCTTTTGCCTTGTGGCAATTAATTTGGCAAAATGTTAACAGGTATTATAACCTAATGGATGTTCAATTGCAGAAATGTATGATAATATAGGAGCACAGCCGGGGGTGCCAAGACCACCTACCAACACACAGCCAAGTCCTTTTGGGAATTCATTCTATGGTGCTGGTTCAGGATTCATTAGAGGTGGACTAGGTGCTTATGGAGAGAAAATTTTAGGATCCAGCTCTGAATATGTGCAAAGCAACGTAAGTAACTTGCAAGTACTATGATGAGACATTGGGAATTACTCTAAATATGCTTCGAGGGGCATCAGGTAGCTTTAGATGATCAATCATTCCAATGCTGGATCCTGATTCTTGGGATTTGGGGGTTTGGGTTTGTTTGTTATTATCTATACAACATGGTGAAAGAGTCTCATTATAATTTTTTTTTCTGAACTTGCTTTGTACAAACAGATTAGCAGGTACTTTTCTGACCCTCAATACTATTTCCAAGTCAATGACCAATATGTAAGGAATAAATTGAAGGTTGTTCTCCTCCCGTTTCTGCACAGAGTAAGAATTTTTTCCTCTTGCTATATTATCTTCCACGTGTTCCATAAAAATTCTGCTTCTTTATGGCACTACTCTTCCTTCAAAAGTACTTCTCTGATCCTCCTTTTTTTCTTTAGGGCCATTGGACGAGAATCACAGAGCCAGTGGGTGGCAGGCTTTCCTACAAACCTCCCATTTACGATATAAACGCACCAGACTTGTATATTCCTTTCATGGCATTTGGTACCTATGTTGTTCTTGCCGGCTTATCACTGGGTCTGCATGGAAAGTAAGTTTGTGGAACCAATCTTTTATTTGGTTGAACATTTTCTTTTAGCTTGTAATTGGTTGCCTCTGAAGCCAGCTTTTTTGCTTGGGGTAATTGGCTGTACACATTTCTTCTCCCATTTCTATCTTGCTATGATATTTTAAATTAAAAAGGATTTTTTGTGCATGTGTACCATTCTATTAAACGACATCATCTAAAAGTTTAGCCGTTAAAGAGAGAAATCTATTTATTTGTAATTATATCTTGAGCACATCCTCTCAAGCATAGATTGGATCCAACTTTTTCCTCAGAGGGTTGCATAAATGTGTGGAGATACTTGAACCAGTGATCTTTGCCTGTTGATAGTTGATAGTGCGTTAAACCACGTTATCTAAAAGTTTAAACTGCTTTGTTGGTAAAGCTGTCAGCATTAATGAGCTGTGGTCATTTTGTGGTTCCGTTCTCTCTTTTGTCGTTCATCATTGGTTAGGTTGCTCTTTTATTTTGCCATCATGAAATATCTATGATGATGTTCAAGTTCACAAGAGTGTTTTCTTGCATGATGACCATCTCACTCTCTTGCTTGTTCTCTAGTCTACATTGCCGTTCTGTTGTTTATAAAGTAAAAATATTGTCCTACATCATCTCTCTCTTTTCCCCGATTCCTGTATCTGTCACCCATTGGCAAATGGGGAAAAACCCTTTATTTATTTAAATATCCCTATAATGCTTGCCAGGTTTAGCCCAGAAGCTTTGAACTGGCTGTTCGTCAAGGGGGTGGTAGGCTGGTTTTTGCAAGTCACACTGCTGAAAATGACTTTATTTTCATTGGGTAGTGGAGAGGCACCTTTGCTCGACATCGTGGCGTATGCTGGATATACTTTCACAGGATTGTCTCTAGCAGTCTTGGGACGTATTTTATCGAGCTATGCTTACTACTTTCTGATGCCATGGACATGCTTATGCATGGGAATTTTCTTGGTGAAGACAATGAAGAGAGTTCTTTTTGCTGAAGTGAGGAGTTATGACTCAAGCAGGCATCACTATCTCTTGCTCTTCATTGCCTTGGCACAGTTCCCCCTTCTCATTTGGCTTGGCAACATTACTCTGAATTGGCTTTTTTAAACTCTATGCCTTTAGTTTGTAGTTAGAAATTGTTTCCAGAAATTTTGCAGGCAATTTTATTAGTTTGTTTGATTCTTGGGTACTTCTTGGGCTATGGGGACAATGTCCATTTGCCCATAACACGTTTAAGCAAATTATATTTCCAGGAAATGTTACTTTTTTAGGTACTGGAATGATTGACAGGTTAGAAGTACAGGCATTAAAATATTTGGAAAATTGTAACGTTGGTCCCTAATTTACTACATCTGTAGCAAGTTAGTTGGACAACTTTCAAATCGAGACATTTTTATTCATTCTCAACTTTTCATTATCATTGCAAGTAAGGGTGTTGCTTTCGTTGAAATGGAAACCTTTTCTGTCATGATAATTGCTTGAAGCCTAAGCACTAAAGTAAGCATATAGTTGGATCTTAATGTCGATTTGAGTGAATCATTTATTGTTTTATGGAGACAACGTAGATTTGGATCTTAATGTCGATTTGAGTGAATTGTTTGTTGTTTTATGGAGACAAGTAGATTTGTTGGGTCTAAATTGTTATAATTTCAATTTATTTTATACATATTTAAGTTAAGTATATGTTTAAGTGTGTGTTTGGAAGGGTTTTTGAAGTCCAAAAATATTTTATAAAGAGCAAAAGTATTTTTAATTATATTTATAATTGTTTGGTAAAAGTTAATAAATATTTTTAATGAAAAAACAAGTTAAAGAAATTGTTTAATAGAAGTCTAAAATTTGAAATTCTCTAAAAATTTAACTTTTACAGGAAGTTGTTAAAAATTTAAAAAATTAACAAAATTATCATTAATGCATCAAAAAAAATATTAATGTATTTGCCACATTAATTACTTATATCAAATTGTCACTTCATATATTTGTATAAAATGAAATATATATGTTGGTGTGTTAAATAATATAATACAAATTATATATAATATGTTTGATTTAAATAAATTAATTTTAAGTAACATAATATATATTAATAATTGTGTTATCATAATTTAATTAAGATATTAATTTTAATAGTTATCATCCTAAAAATATGATTTATAAAAAAAAATATGAGATATATAATAATAAATTACTATTTAGTTAAATAAATATAAAGTTTTTATAAAAATACTTTTATAAGTAATGCAATCAAATATTCAATTTAATATTCACAACACTTTTTAGATATACAACTAAATAGTCAACAATTTTTTTAAAAAAAAATCTACTGTCAAAAATTGTACTTCCAAAAATCTCTACTACCAACAGCTATGTAAAATAGATTCTACAAATTATTAGTGACGCTTCATTTGTTACTGTCATAGTCAATTTTGAAGCTTTATCATTTACTAGTAAATATCATTTTTGGTTATTATTTTGATAGCGATGGTATGCATGCATTTTGTTATTTGTTGAAAAATGTTAATATTGTCACCATTGTTTTGCTTTCTCAAGGCTTCTTGCTATCATAAAAATGTACATCATATTATGCATTTAGTATTGCCCTCTTTTACCATAATTGTGCAAACACAAGTCAAACTATCCATATGACTGAAGTATAAAGTAATTTGAGTCAAATTGTACATAGAGAAAATTTTGGATGGTGTCCGATTATAGTTTCATAGTACCCTTTTGGCTCGTCATAAAAGATACATTTGACGTTTCACATGAGCACGTAAACATCACGATGAAGAGAATATTTTTGTAATTAAAACTATAGTCCAATTACCAATGTGGAGGCAATGGAACATGTAGCATATGCATGACGCCAATCATCGAAGGGAAGTGGCGAATACAAGGAGCTCTCTTGGAGCTTCCATTGACTTAAAAATTTCCTTTCTTCAAGTATAAGAAAAAATAAATATTTTGAAGAAACAAATTTTTTATATAAAAATTTTATTTTTTCAATATATTAAGTGTAAAAAAAAAAATTTAACTTCCGTCTGCTTCGACCCTTGTCCAAGGGAAATGACTAGGCAAAAACATTGATTGAACATTGACGAAAGGGTATACTTGGCCACTAGGGCCTTACCATTCCAACGAGGCAGGTGTACACTGAAGCGTTGTGATTTGTGAACCATCGAATATAAAGTGCAATTTGAACTGTTAAATCACATCCAATCTGAAGCAACACTATCTAACAGAGTTGGATAACCATTTTATCATCTAAGCAGTTCAATGTTATGTTGCATTTCTATGTGCAATCAGACAAGGTACTCCTCTACCTACCGTTAGACACTTGGTCGCAATGTTTGGTGTGAACTAACATGTTGCACTCGACACGACCGAGCCCTTCTAACTCAGCAATGCATTAACTCTTTCCATTGAAGCATGAATTTCATATTAACTAGCTTAGAGGTAATGTAAGTACGAATATACAAAATTTCTAAGTTGAGATCTCGTATCCACAAGATCTTTAGTTAAAAGTCAGCTTCCCTTTCAGAGATAGATGAGGCAAATTTATAGAGCTGCTGGCTGCATATAAAAACTTCTGCAATGTCACATTTAAATAGGGGCAGGAAAATTTGAATACGCGATGTTGCATGTTCTTTCCTTCAAGTTCGCCGTGACCCAAGGAGACTCAGACCTTGTTATACATACACGCAGATGCATAGCGGGCCAAAATTCAAGGGTTGGGTGCTCCACTAACGGGCTAAGATTTTCACCTTTCTGACAAATCAAACTTTCTCAGGATCTGTGTCATTTTGTAAATCCGCGCTGCTCATTTCTGCAACAGGATTGTTGCAGTGAAGTAAACATGGAGTAGCGGAAAAGGCCTTCTCTTTCTCATCAGATGATGCTCCATTTGCCCAATTCGTGCTCCCGAGAAGAGGTAAATGCCCTGAGGAGACACTGCATGCAACACTCCCTGTTTCTAGCACGGGAACAGAGGGCACATGATCCTTGCCCTCGGATTCAGGCAAAGAAGCAAATGCCAAATTCAGTTTGTTCTCGGTCTCTGGTGAAGTCGAGGATGCTACTTTATGGCCTGCACTTTCAGACAATGAAGCAATGACCACTGCAGGCGACTTGGGAAATTCTGATTCACTAGTCTTACCAGTTCCGTCTTTTCCTCCACCTACAATGTAGACTTTCCACACATATTAGCAGATGGGCACACAAGTGCAATATGACGGCTATCTTTTCATGACATGTTTGGCTGGGAAGAGCGAATAGCACTAGACAACAGAGGGAAAAAAAGCTAAAATTTTGTTCATCATACTGTCGTGTCCAATGCTGCATACCAAACATGCACTAAATAAAGACCATAACTAAGATGAAGTAAAGACCTGGATGAGAAGCCAAGGTGGTGGCCACATTGGCATTTGAAGGCGTACATGAACTTCCGGTTCCTCTTTTCATCTTTGACTGCATTGCACAATTAGAATTTGAAACTTATTAGCTTCTCACCAGAAAAATGGAGTTCAAAATGCTCTGAACTAAAATAAAAAACAATCTTGAAATCACACGGTTGATTGCTTGCATACTAAGAGATAACAAGAGCTCAATCACTTGGAGAAACCAACAAAAGTTAAAAATAACCAAGCGAGCAACAGAAACAAGTCTTCTTGGCAAACTGATATTCATCATACACAGATTTTCACTTTGAAGCATTACAACATCGAGATCATACTCAACGCTTATGTTTCTGCATTTTCTATGGAACTGAGATGATATGGATCATATGTGTGGTTCATCGTTGTTTTCCTTTATTACAGAAAGAAGGATTTTGCATATAGCTCAACAATTCTATGGAGGTTACATGACATACCTTTACATTCTCTTCACAGTACTTTATAGCATGCGAGACATTTGTACAATGGCCATGCAAAAGTGTGTAAGCCCATAAGAGAAGTTTCCGTGAAGTATTCATATCAAGTAAGTCGACACCACCATCTATTCCTGGCTGGATATATGTTTCTGTTGCCAGCTGAGGTGGCACCATATAAAGGTTTATTCCGGATGGGAGCAATGCACACGAGGTATCCTTGTAGAAATTGTAAGAAGATCTAAGTAATGAAGAAGCGGTTTCCAAATCTTCATCCGAAACTCTCTTGACTATAACATTCTTAATCCGAGACAATGAAGGATTCCATTTGGATTCAAGTATCTTAAGATGATTCAGGTCCTCAAATGCAGAATTCCATAATTCTTCTGATTGCAGATCAACACACAGCAGCTGCTCATTTTCGAATCCACCACCTAATAAATTCTGAACTTGGATATCACTAGACAGCCTCGAATGCAAAGGTGTAATTAGAGCCATACTAATGACAAGAGACCGACACCAGGCAGCAGAAACATGCCTATACACTTTAGCACAGTTGCTATTGGACAATTTCGGGTTCTTCAAACGCTTGCGTATCTTCTCATTTATTCCTTCAAGCGTTTCTACCTTGACATTTCTCTCTAGCCACTGGATGTATTGATAGAGATATCTGTAATAAAGAAAGAACACGATAGTACAAGTACATAGCTTTCGTATGACTTAACTTAAAGGGAAATTGAACCCTTGTTCCCTAACATATTGCCGGGATAGAGGTTGATCCCCAACTTTTAAAAATGAGCAAATTGGTTGTCAACCTTTCACTATAGTTGCTCAGTCAGTCCTTGAAACCGTCCAAGTCATCACTAAACTGTCATGTGGCCCTCATGAAAACATCACTTCATTTTTTTGGTTATCAGTCCAAGTTCTGTAACAAAACACAACTTCATAAAGTTGGACACGTGACTATTTGACAGAGATTTAGGTGTTTCTGTCACTAGAGACTCATTCAGCAAGTATAATAAAGGTTGAAGACCAATTTGCTTCATTTAAAGGTTGGAAACAACTTGCTTTTTGGGTGGGCAATAGGTTAGGGACCAATAGTGCAATACTCTATGAGATAAATCAATCAATATATGAGATATGGCAGCATGGAACTTTGGTAGAGATGTTGCACACACCAGTAAACCTTTGTAATTAGAAATTAAGAAATTAAAACCCTTTCAGGAAAACTTACCCACACAAGTTGCTTTCAGTCAACTCTGGACTCGAAAGCTCAGGCAAGCAGCAAATATCTGGCCACAAGTTGACCTGCTCCAAGAGTAGAGAGAATAATTTCTCCAGCAGATGCTCAACATGATTGGCACTATCCAAATCAGTCTCAGATTGACGTATAGAAAAAATTAAGGCCTTGATGTACCTCCCGAGAGCCACTGGAACAAGATCTTCAAGGCACAAGGAGAACTGTATTCACAGCGGATTAGGTATTAAAAAAAATTGGTGGAAATAAAAACTAGAACTAGCGTTTGCAGTTATTTGAAAGATTCGGGGGGATCAGGGTACTGAAGAATTAACTCTGTTGGGTATCAATTACCAGTTTGGATTTTTCACATGGGATGTCCACAAATTCCATGAGATGTCATTTTGGGGGCTCTCTAGTTTGTGATCATTAATGAAAAGGGAAATGGACCAAAAAACGAAAGAAAGGGAGTTGTGTAATATAGTTTAAATTTAATGTTTTACATATGCAGTTACAAATTGATTCAAGGGAATGATACCTTATAACATAACTCCTTTTTCACTTCCATTCATATTTCTCTCTCCTGTTGCTTTTGATTGTAGCCATGTAAAGAAAGTTATTTCCATTTTAAGTTTTTTCATTTCCTACCCTCCAAGTTACAGGTATGATAAGGAATAAATTATAGGTGTAAGTTACGTGGTAGAGAATAGATCACAGAATATCAAGGGCACAAGCAATTTAAAACTTTTTCCCTGGTAAAAAAGTTAACACAAACAGAAAAAGTTTCTGCTGAAAATGTTTGAAGCAAAGATAGAAACATCTTGGTGATATTCATCTATCTATCAACACATTTACAAGCTTGAAACCATGTGAGATACTGGTGGTTTACCAATTAATTATGGCAATAAATGCAAAAAATTAAGCAAAAGTCAAAAGCATTAATGTTGGGATACCCTTTTATCTGCTCGAAGAGAGATATAAGCCCGATCAAGAGTAGAGATTTCTCCTGTTTCCTCCAACAATTTCAAATAGAATAAGATGTACTTCCGAATGCAAGTTATAAATTTTCGAGAACTTTCTGCTAAGTTAACTTCAAGAGTTCTCCTGTTTCCAGAAGGACCTGGTGTTTTGCGTCTGTATGACAAAGAGGGAGGAGAAAAAGTAAATAGTTGCTTTTGTTAAAGAGAAATACAACAAAAATCAAAACTAAAATGGCCACCATTCGCTTGTTATCAAGAGAGAAATAATGATCTTTCCTTGAAAAATGCCCTAACTATATTTGGTTGCATTTAACTTTTTCACTATGATGATATTTTCATACTGAGCATCCTTAACTGCTCGATTATTACAAAATTCAACCACTTATTTTGAAGTTCACATTCATAATTGCAAATATTTCAATTTAAAGAACTCGGCAAAAAGATAGAGTAAGAAAATGTGTAAATACGTCATGTCAATATAGATATTAAATAGAAAACACATGTGATACCTTCCTTTCTTGACCATACTGTCAATCTCCCACATGTTTATTGTAAATGAAGAACGCGATGACTTGAAGCAGAATGAAAGTTCCTCTTTTGCCTTGTCTAAATCCCCTGTTCTACCTCTCTTGTACAGTCCCTGGGCGAGCATATATCTGGCTTTATGGAAATGCTTCAGGTCCCCTTCCACACAAGTTTCCAGTGCAGAAAGGCAATCACTGTAGAGCAGATGCCATGCGTTTTCAAATTTATGGAAGTCTACTGGCTCAGTATTATTATTGGAGATTCGATCCTCATCAAGCATTGATGATTCTGAACTTTCAGGGCCCAGTCTACTCAAAATATTCATTACACTTTCTTTTGTCGAATGGGCAAAGGAATATGTTGCGACAACCTAGAACACATACAGTATTAATAAAAACCAAGAATCTCTAAGAAGTCATCAAGCAATCATCAATATATTTTAATGTTTAGAAGATCAATCATATAAAGCAAAATCAGTAAATATAGAGTGCGTGAGTTCTTCTATGCATTTATTCAGTTTGTTTCAGTGTTGTTTTGTGGAAAATAGTAGTAATTGGCATAATTTTAGGAGTTAATTGTATAGTTGTATTACCACGATTGAAGGAGCTAACTATTACCATAATTTTTGGAGTTGATTATGGACGGTTAATTGCAGGTGTGTTTATAGGAACTAAATAGATGAGTTTACTAACATGGTAGCAGAGCGGGCTGGGGCCTAGCTTCTATGTTATCTTACTGGTTCAGTTTTGATTTGTATTTTTTAGGATGGTTCAAAGCCATTTCCAGGTTGATTCAGATCTGATTCATGGCGGCTCATTCCTTCTTCAGATCCGTTCACATCATTTCAGCTATTTCCCAACAGATTCAACTCCTTTATTCTTTCATTCGAATTCTTCTAGCTTGGGTTTTATTCTTTTGCCATTTTCGGCAAGTTAAATTGCTGAAGACGCATATCCTGACGATTCAGACAAGTATCTCTTCCGCCCTTAAGTGCGACTTGTCTTCCGAGTTGTTCTTGGGACATTGATTCCAGAGCCACACACTATATGACTAGCAACTTTAATTCGTATGTCTTGGGAAGACAAAAGATGGAAGTGGAAGATGATTTATAATCTGTTGCACAAAAAGGGTGTATCCCAAACTCAAAAACTCTTCCCCTGAACTCAATTTTACAAGTTCCTAATCGTTCCAAAATTCATAATTTTTCTTATCTTGATATCAAGAAGAGAATTAAGATTGCTCATGGAAAAGCTGTGAGATCTTGTACACAACATTCTATTTCCAAATTCATTTCCTAGCATAGATTGCCCCTTTAGAGCTTATGCTGCTAATGTATCTTCTGGAAATTCACAACTTGTTTGGCTAAGCTTAAATTATATTTTAGCTAGTCAAATTGGTCAAACATACTTTTTTATCACACATTTAGTAGGACCCACAACTTACTAATCACTTATTATCCACACATTACATATAACCCACAACTTATAAGCAATTAAAAATAATTTCAACACTGCCAAACATGCACTCAGTTCGAATAGGAAGTTTTTACTATTCCAAGTTTGAAATAAGTCATTTATGAAGAATTATAGTATTCAGAAAGTATGATACTTGAGAACTTTTTGATCTTCAACTAGTGAAGAATCGATTGAGTGTAAATGAGTGTTTACATTGAAACAAAAGGTAGATAGAATGGTTGAAAGAAACGAGGCAATACTTGTGGCAAAAAGGTTCATGTAGACTTGTGGAGTTACCTATCAAAAGACATTTGCTCTTGTACCCAAGTTGAACTCAACTCGGATCACATTATGTATTGCAGCAAATCTAAACTAGCATCTTGAGCAACTTGGCGTGAAAATTGCTTTCTTGCATTGCGATTTAGAGGAAGAAGTGTAGTTTTGAAGATGCGTTTGGAAAATGGAGTGTAAATTGAAAAAGTCCTTATATTAACTCACACTAACCCCGAGCCTTTTTTACCAAATCAATTGTTGGTTTGAGTACACTCGAGCAAAGGTGATCATAATTTGGTCTGCAAACACTCTAAAATTGGGAAGAAAATTATTGCCTTGATTGTTTACATGGATGACATCATCATTACCGATAATGATGCTAATGATATGGGAAGACTTAAAAAGAATTTGAGATTAAGGATTTGGTTCAGGGTGCAAGATCTAGTAAAGAAATATTTATATCACAAAGATATTATGTCTTGGGTCTTCTCAAAGAAACCAATGTACTAGCCTACAAACCAGGAAATACTCTAATTGATCCAAAACAGATTCCAGAGCTAGGGTCGACTGTGCTATAGCTGATTAAGGTCGATACCAAAAATTGGTTTGCAAGCTTATATAGTTTGCACATTAGACTTGATATTGCATCTGTCATCAATGTGATGTGCCAATACATGCACTCCCTTTGTGAAATCCATATGGAGGTAGTTTTGAAAATGCTAGGGTACTTGAAAAAGGTTTCTCTTTTTTTTTCAAAGAATAATTAACTTCAAGTCAAAGCATACACATATTGGGTTGGTAGAGTAAGTGACAGAAGGTCTACATATTATACACTTATTGGAGGAAATTTAGGTACTTGGAGGAGTAAGAAACAATCTATGCTGGCTAGATCAAGTGTTGAAGCCGAGTTCGAGCAATGACTCTAGGAATACATGGAATTATTATAGTTGAAGATTTAGCTAAAGAAACTACGTGTTGCTCAAATAGACAAAATGAAGCTCTGTTGTAACAACAAAGTTGCTATCAACATTGCTCACAATCTTGTTCATCCTGATAAAACAAAACATGTTGAAATTGATAAGCATTTCATCAAGATGAAGATTGACACTGGTCATATTTAGTGGAGAGCAATAAGCAGATGTTCTACCAAAGGGTTGTTTCGACCTAAGTTTCTTTCATATGTTAGCAAGTTGGGAATGATTGATATCTTCGAACTAGCTTGGGGAGAGCATGAAAAATACTTGTAATTAGCATAATTTTAGGAGCTAATAAAATAGTTGTATTACCATGATTGAAGGAGTTGATTATTACAATAATTGTAGGAGTTGATTATAGAAGGTTAATTATAGGAGCGATTTTATGATATTAATTACAAGAGCTAATTAAGTTTATTTTATGTCCAGCGTAACCTTGTGATGTTTTTTGGTATGGAATAAAATTATATTTTTCCAGAGTGTCTTTGTCAATGCTAATGTCCACTTAAGCTAGCATAATAGCATGCGCACACTGGATACTACAGGGTGCATGCACATATAGACATGATCAACCACTTCACAGAAAATATATTTATATATATATATATATATATATATATGTGTGTGTGTGTGTGTGTGTGTGTGTGTGTGTGTAATAAGGAGTAAGTTCCAAACAGAAGGAATAAGTTCCATGCTATCAAAACCTTTAAAGCCTCTTCATTTTGTTTCCCACATGCGCAGAGTAACTTCATTCTAGAAGCATGCATTCTGTAGAATGGATCTACAGCTGATGGATTCAAAGCAATCGCCTTGGCATAATATGAGAATGATATGTCATGGGAGTATCCAAGTTTCTCAGAGAGTTTCCCAAGATAAAAAGCATGGGACCATTCTTCCCTGATAACAGAAATTTCATATTGGTCGGGTCCTTATCATACTTGCATTACATAAGAAAATATTCAAGAATACAAGTGAGGAAATGAAAGATACTTGTGCTTAAAGGCTTTCTTGAAATGCCTCATTGAGTTCTGGCAAAATATCTTCCATGCTGCATCTTTCAAGGGTACAGAATATCTTTGATCATAAAATGGCACCACATTCTGAATGCCATCATAGTACACTAGTGCCAATAGTTCGTGTATCTCACCCTGAAACCAGTCGCGACAGTGGTTGACAGTAGAATTTAAGAAAAAAAAGTGCAACACCACGATTTACAACTTACAAGCCTCTAGGCTAATAATTAACCCAGTTAACAAGCAACATCAAAGAAACTTGCTGTGCTGATTCTAACACAAACCCTACATGGAGGTGGCTTGATTTCTAATTATGGAATCATGTTAAACTTACAGGAAAACAGGCCAGATAAATCATTTTCCCGAGCAGCTACAAATGATGACAATATAGAAGTAACATTATATGAAATGTTCCAAAGGAAAGCCATGAATCCAGTCCTCAGTTTGCAAACACACTAATGCAAGAAGGAACATGCACTACGTTTGAACAAAAACATCAACAATTTCTTTTGACAGGAATTACAATGAGATGCATGAAACCTGTTGGATTGCTGTCGTAGCCAAAGCCAAAGTCATCAATAAACATCGTCTGCTCCTTCTCCGACTTGCTTCAACTCTCTCAGCTAAAATAGAATTCTTCCGCCATTCCAAAACATTTATTTGCTTACTACCGTCATTTAGCAGTAAGTCGACCTCCTGCATTCCCAAAATATAATAGAATTGTAATCGTAAATATGTTCACGGGATGCTTGTCTCCCTCGTTTTTTCTACTAAATTCACAGATATAAATGACATATAATGCCAGATCACACCTCATCATAGATATTTGCAAGCCTCTGCCAACTTTCAAAACGCAATGGATTGTACAGTAAATCATATTTGAAGAGATTTGCATTTTGCTCTACAAATTCTTCCCCTTCTTTAGTCAGAACAAAGCCAGCCCATTTATCAGTTGCACTCATTTCTTCAGACTGAGCAAGAAGATAGAACAAGTTGCTATAGACTTCCAGGTAAGGTTCAGATCTGCAATTAATAATGCCATGCATGGTTTTAGAAGTTCCACAGCAACAACCAGCCCAATCACTTGAGAAAAGAAAACGACTGTAGTAAGTGGATTGTATGGTACCTCTCTATTGAAGATGCTTTGTTTTGTTTAACACTTTCAGGCTCTGAAAAAATTATCTTCATAATGGAGTCCAGACAGACATCAGACCCAGCCTCCTTCAATAGATTGTCCTCACACAAGTCAGGATCATCTAAGAACTTATCAATTGCATATCCAGCCAAAATATTGTCAGGTGGTTGTGGAAAGTGTTTGCGAATGGCTCTTAGTACCCTCCGAAGTTTAACTAGCCCAGTTTTCTGAAAGACAAACAGATGTCAAGTATGTGCATCGCCTACTATATATCCTGAACACACATAAATAAGGAATCATATGAATGAAATGTGCGGGAGGGCGAAGAAATATACTTACAGATGAAGCTTTCGCATAGGGAAGTATATATTGGAAAACATCAGCACACTGTTCCTTGGTCTGATAATCTCCACGGCTTGTATTTTTGTGCATGGCCAAATCCTCTTCATAAGATGAATCTGATCTAAGGTTTAAACCATACAAACAGTAAAAGCATTGATCCAATACATTATCAATACCCAGCTCAAGTTCCTCTTCTTCATCTTCCATTGGCTCATTTCCAGAATCAACATTTTGACTGTTCTGTATTTCTCTTTCTTGGAACAGAACACCAAGCCCGTCACCAACATTATTATCAATTTCTGCTTTTATTTCCTCACTTTCTAGAGCTCTATGAGAGGAAAGGCCTTCTGAACTCAACCGTCCAACATCCTTTCCTGTACCGCTAGCCTCATCTTTAGCATCAGTTTGGGCCACTTCCGTAGTCAGCATATTGAAATGTGATTTATTTGGAGATTCATTGATGTGAATACCATCGGAAAGCTGTTCAGATTTTTTGAGGTGGTTTTCGGGTGAACAATGCTGAGCAGATTTTATTTCCTGTCCCTTCCTCAAAGATTGGAAGTTAGATTTAAGCTTCATATCCAAGGCTAGGAGATGCTTTATTGCAAATTTTAGGAATGTCCCTTCTTCTTCACCAATCCCATGTGCACAGCAGATGCCAAACTCGGCAAGCATGTCATGGATTGCTCCAATCAACTCTGTCTGAAAATGTTAGGGAAAGGTAGCATGTAAAGTTAGTATGAAATAAAACAGCACACCATATTGACCAACTGAAACTAGAAGTTCAAATTCTCAGAAGTAGGGGGCAAGTTCTCACTTGAGTTTTGATTGGAACACTGAAATCTAAGTGTTGAAGTTTACAGAAAGCAATGGCAGCATCCACAAAGGAGCATCTTTCAGTTTGCTCAATCGAATGTGGAACTCCAAGCCCAGAGGACTTCTTAGAGAAGTAAGTACCCGCAATATTGCACATAAGAGCCAGCAGTAAAGACTGAATATCACCCACAACTGTCATAGGAACGCCATTCTGCATGGAACAGAACACAGAACTTTGTTATTTTAGTAACAACAGTATGACATGACAAACCCAAAAAGATGTCCAGAATTTTAGAAACAAAATTCTAAGAGACAGATACTATTAATCTATTATAGAATTCAACTATAGGCAAACCAAAGACAACGAAGGTGCACAACAATATGTTTACACTGACATGTCTTAAATATGATAGAAAACAACCAGCAGTATAAATACCATAGCGGCGAGTGTCTTAAATAGTCTTGTGTGCACAGGTTGCGGAGAATATTAGGTACTATTACTGAGTTAGTAACGACAAATCTTAAGTACCATGAAATTTGGATATTAAAATATGAAAAGAAAAATAAAGGGCAAGGATACTGAGGATATCACCAGCAAAGCCCAAACATTTCAAAATCCTCGTGCTTTGAGATGAAAGGTACTACTTTTATGAATAGTTCAAAGCAAATTATCAGTTACAAATCTTTCAGTGGCCATTTCTTCCTCCCCGCTTTTGAATTCAATTTATATGGTTGCATGTTTAGTTTTATGTCGCAGTTAAAGTAGCATGTGTTCTTTAAAAGGAAATCCCAGCTGTCACAGTCCACACAAAGCTAGTGGCCATTGAAACTTGAAAACAGTTTGACTTACTGAATTTTCACCGGGACTGATGATGCTCTTGATCCGTGATGCAGATTGAGAAATTGCCTTCACCTCTTCAGCAACCAAATGATCCCACTGCTTGCTTAGGCTTTCTGTTGATTCAGTTGAGGATGCATTTGAAACTGGTGTTTTATTGGGTGGAATGCCTTCCAGACCAGCTCCAGCTACAAGTATCTGGAGTTTCCTTCTATGACAATTTAAATAGACAGAAATATCCATTGATTTCTCCTGTTCACATGCTTTGATCAATGCATCTAATGCAGATAGCTCAACTGAATTAAATCCTTTACCTTCTTGATTAAAGGCATGTAATACATCAACATGGACATCATTGGCAGATAATAGAAGAGGAGCAAGCAAATTTACACATTCTGAATACATATGTTTCTCAAGCATTTCACTTACAGTCTTCTTCAAGTAATCAACCTCTATTAAATTCATCTCATGGAGAACTCTATCAGCAGTTATCTTTTTAATAGCCTTGCAGTGTGGCAAGCAAATAGAACCAAGAGAGTTGTTCATTTTTTCCTTGCCCACAAGAAGGGACAATGCAACAGAAAACTGTTGTTGAGCTTTTGCTTTGTCACCTTCTAATAACGACAAGTGTGCACTTAACCAAGAAAACCGTACCCAGAAAGGATAGTTGTTTCTCAACAAAGATGTACTGTCAATTGGTAATTGATGGTTCTGTTCAGAACTATCATCCGAAGAGCAATTTTCTTTCCCTTGCATTCCATTCATATGAAATGGATATTCAAGAGCTACAGATTCAATAATTTTACAAAGATGATAGGATACCTCCGACATGAATTCGCGCATTGCTGCTGTGTCCAAAGAACGTATCCCAAAGTCATAATATAGCTCACCAAGAAAAAGACTGCATTCAGGAGTTCTGTCTAGTCCACGGTGCCTAGTCAACTTCTCCAAGTCCAAGATTTTAGAATTCGAATCCTGATATGAAATGCCTCTATTTGCAATTTCCTCTAAAAGCAAGTGACTCATGTGGTAAGCACCAAAGTTTTCGGAAGTTTTCTGGACAAATTTAATGACATCAGTGTGTTGTGTATCTAGTGAACTGGCCACACCTTCAGCACAGTAGACGGAATCATGGTTGCATTCTTTAGGTTCAGCATTGCCCACCAAATAAGGTTCTAGAAATTGCTTTACCACTTTAACAAAATCCTTATTGGTAGCAAAATCTGATTCTTCTTTACCAGGTTTACGACTCCTGAGTCGACTGCTTCGTCTCTCTTGAGGTTGTTCTTCAAATATGGCTTCTTCCTTAAATATATTAATACCATCATTTCCAGAGTTACAATTACTGACAGACATGCTTGCACCAGCTGTCATGCATATAGGTTCTTTCCTTTCCACAGTACTCATTACATTTCCTGAAGAAAGATTCAACTGTATACTTATTCTAACATGCCAAGACCTGTACCCCTCAGTCCTCGGTTCAGAAGAAGCCACCGTTGGACATAAGATCTCCAGTAGTTCACTGGCAAGAGCAATCCAGGAGGCTTCTGGAAGTTGAAGTTCTATGCTTTGCTTCAATCTTTTAGATTCCTTTGCCTGGTCTATACCCTCATTCGGTGCTTTTCTCTTCTCACCAAATTTCAGACGGATATGTTTTGGTTCGAGTTTATCTATGCCTCTTGGAGCAAATGGGATTGGTACAGACTCCTCAATGGTATTTTTGACATGCAAAGCACGAGAGTGAGATGGCCAGTGCCGTAAAATTAAATTTGCAACAGAAAGACACGCCATCTCATCACCAATAGCAATGAGAACTTCCAATAGTTTCTCCATGCAATTCCCTGTCGGTAGATCAAAAACCAAAAAAGGGAGTTGCAGCAATCCTTTAAGATGATAATCCTTAGTAAAAATAAAAATAAAAAGATAGTATGACTAAACTAAGGGTTTAGTACACAGTACACAGAAAATAAAGAGAATAAGTAAAGTTATATGCTTACAGTTGTTCGGGCTGCAAACCAGCCCTTGTTCGAAAGCCCAACGGGAGATGCTTAATGATCCCATGGAGCATGATAGTGTTCCTAACTGGTTCCAGACAACAGAATCATTGTTATCAATCTCTACGGCTTGAAGATAGCAGCGTAAAGCGCTCTCATGATAGGTAGGGCCTTCTTGAAGAAAAACAGTAGCAAGGTTTTTCAACGCCAAAAATCTGTAGAAAGCTAAAAACGTGTTGAGGAAAATATCTAGCAGGTACTTCTGCTAATGCCTAATTCATACAATTTGTAAATGCTCATAGCAGCCAGATATTTGTCAATTAGGCCCCTGAAGAAATTAAGACTTGCCAACTTGCTTCAGAAACAAGAAATATTTAATTTGATACCAAATATTAATGCGGCAAGCCCCAGTGCAGTGACATCACTAATGTCAAGCAACAAAAATGAGCATTTCATTCTTTAATTGGTGAAACAATAATCATTAATCATTTATATTCCAAGATAATCCTCTTCTCATGCATGATAATGTTCACAAATAAAGATTAGGATCAACACCAGAAAAACATCATTCTCTAGTAAATAGTTTATCTAGTCATTATCTCATACTAACATAATAAATCGAAGATAAAGCAAAATCTTTTACATGACTAAGCCCAAAATAATTCGTATTTTTCTCATGAGAATTTCCATGTTATAACATGAGATGAACTGATTCATTCTGTTCTTCACAGGAAAGGAAGAAATAAATATTATAATCGTCTCAAAACAAACCATGAATAAGTGGGACTCCTTTATTTGAGTTCTAAGCTAACCGAAAACCTTATCGATACAGAAGGACAGCTTCTGGATGACAAAAGTTCTTTATGAAGAGATTAATGATAGATATCATTGAACCCAAGGGTCAAAATACCATAAATAGTATTACAATAATGGTAGATAACTTAAGAAACATTTTGAGGCATGAAATATAACATGAATTACAATGACAAGAAATCAAGAATGCAGAGTGTTAAGCAGAACCTGAGCTGTAAAAGGTGACAATCAGTAGCACTATTTTCCGCCTAGAAACAAAAACAATGATAAATAAGAATCTAGAAAAGAGCACAAGAATTTTCTAGGGCACTTAAGGAACCTAAAGGTTATGTAATACCTGAGCATTTGATACCAGCGGATCTTTTAACACCCCCTCTAAAAGTTCTCGAGCCTTTTCATAGTCCTTAGCTTGTAATTTCAAAAGTCCATCATGATACATTTGTGATAAATGAAATTCCTGGAAATGCCAAAGTCAGATGACAAAGAACAGACTAGTGATAAATTACCAAGCAATGCTGGGCACGGTGAGAAAAAAGTGGTGATTGTGTACACCTTAAGATGTAGGACACAACTTAGCAGGACAGAAATTTTCCAGATGATAATAAAGAATGAATTATAATTTGACATATTCAGTAAGCAACAACCGGGTATAGGAATAATAAGCATTCACGTCAGGTCAAAGTCTTTTCATAGAATTTGATGCGACAAGTGCACACTGGAACTTGAAATAGAAACTTGGGAAGGGAATTAGGATGGAGTCGGGTGGTTCACAAAGATAATTAAGTTGCTCAGGAGTATAAGACGATTGCTAGGTCTGGCTTGATAATCATTGTGAAAATATAATTTTAAAAATCTCAACAACTGATTGCCACAGTAACTGATAAAGAATTCTTAGTTGCAGAGCTGGTATATAAAGTAAATAAATTAGGTACAAGACGCGACTTATAATGGCTACCATTGCTTCACATGACAGCCAAACTTTAAACTTGAGACAGGATGAGGATGACAGGTGTTAGGAAGTGCTAAGTTTTCTTCTTCTCTTTTTGCTTTTCAATTCATCATTCATGATCCATGTATCTATGCCTGCACCCTATCTGTTCCTTGTTCTAACTAAAATGGTCTCAGAATTTATTGTTTGGCTGCAATTTATTTCTGATTTGGACTACCTCAGATGTTCGTATCCCAAACTTGTATCCAAAAGTGCGTCAAAAGACATAAATACACGATCAAGAAATCAGATCATCCAAAGAGTGTACTGGCAGAGCTTCAAAAAAAGATATTTTATCAGGCCATAAAGTGGTTTTACTGATTTATGTCTTTTACTAGGGCATAAAGTGATTTTATGATTTAAAGCAGCGTCCATAGCAAAACTAGTGCAGCAATTAAATAAAAACAAGGAATCCTCACAGCAAGTACAACTGCCTACATGATGCACATAGGATTGTAGAATTGAGTAATGACTTGCCTTAACTATATACTATTGGTGAATATCATGTATTAGTAAAATGGATAAATTTAATAAATGGTCAACAAACTAATTAGGGGTTACTACTTGCTCACTCAAGTTGAAAAGGTTTCCAATCGCTCACTCAACTTCACAAATAGTTTACTATTCATCACTCATTGAAAAAACGTTAAACTGAGCGGACAAAAATTACCACATGAAGAATGAAAAATTGATGTGGCATAATTAAATTGTTAAAATCGTCCACGTAACAAAATCGTAATAGCCAAACACATATTTAAACTATTTTAAAAAACGTTTCTCCAACTTTGAAAAAACGTATTTAGCATGAAGAGACGTCTTTTAACCAAGCTAAAGGCGTGTTTGGCTATTACAATTTAGTCACGTGGACAATTTTAATATTTTAATTATGTCACATTAGTTTTTCGTCCCCCATGTAGCAATTTTCGTCCATTCAACCTAACGTTTTCGCAATGAGTGATGGATGGTAAATTATTTGAGAAGTTGAGTAAGCAATTGGAAACATTTTCAAATGGAGTGAGGAACCTGAATTAATTCGGTGGCCATTTATTAAATTTACCCTTAGTAAAATTCAAATGGCATTTTTCTTAATTGAATATTTAACTTCCTTGGCATGTGTTACCAAAAACGTGAAAAGGGTTTTAATCAAATTCTCTCCGGTCAATGCATTTGCCATTTAGTAGCTCCAAAAAAACTAAAATCAGTAAAATTCCATTCAACCCAACTTGAACTCAATATACTAGAAAACATAAAAACAGGTCACGATTATGCCCAAAAATATATAAATGTATAAACAGAGGAATAAAAATACTTGCCTGGGCTTCTTTGGTGGGGGTTAGGGGTTGCCATTGGTTTTTTGAGTCTGTATCATTAATGGCTGAAATTGAAAACTGAAACGCACAAAAATTAAGAAGAAAAAATTAAAATTTCAGGCATTCCACTTCGAATTCAATAGTTTTTCAGGAAAAATAACAGAGAATTTTTAATACAAACCATTTTTAACAATCTTCTGATAAGAACTGTTGAAAATTTTCAACGTACTCGCTTTGAATCGCTGTTAATTTTTGAGATTAAGGATAACTGACATTTACTTTATTAGGGTTTCTGGGTTTGCTGCTACAAGTTCGAATTTTTTTCTGATTTGGGATTTTTTTCTCCCTTCCCTACTCTATTAATGTTTCTTATTGAATATTTTGGAATTAGGGTTAATTTCACCAAGAGTCACTGAACTTACCTTCAAATTACAAAATGGTTATTGAAGTTCAAAAATTTCATTGATAGTCACTGAAGTTGGAAATCCTGGTCACTCCATTAAATTTATAATTTAAAATAGTGATGTGGCATGATGATGTGGTATTTATTTATTGTATGGTAGTCCATATACATTATATAATATTCACTTTAGTCTTTATATTTCAATTAAGTCCTTTAAATTGCATCTTATGTCATTAATCTTTTACATTTTTACACTTTGATCCCTAAATTTTTAATTATCTTTCAGTTAAGTTCCAAAAATTACATCTTAGGTCCTTCAATTTTTTCCATCTTTACGCTTTAGTCTCCAAATTTTCAATTATCTTTCAATTAAGTCATCTAAAAAATTATATTTTAGGTCCTTCAATTTATACATCTTCAAACTTTGGTCTCCAAATTTTTGATTTTAGTGGCCAAAATAAGTACAATTTTAGTGGTCAAAATAAGTATACTGAGTTGATCACTAAAAGTAGATTTTAGTAGTCAGTCCCTATAATATTATTTTGTTCGTTTAGGTAAAATTCGAGTGTAAAATCAAAGATTTAATTGAAAATGTACTTATTTTGACCACTAAAATTATACTTATTTGGGCTACTAAAATCAAAAATTTGGAGACCAAAGTAGAAATATGTAAAAAGTTGAATGACATAAAATGTAATTTTTGGAGGACTTAACTGAAAGATAATTAACGATTTTGGGGACCAAAGTGTAAAGATGTAAAAAATTGAAGGACCTAAGATGCAATTTTTGGAGAACTTAACTGAAAGATACTTGAAAATTTGGGGACCATAGTGTAAAGATATAAAAAGTTGAAGGACCCAATTTGTAATTTTTTGAGGACTTAACTGAAAGATAATTAAAATTTTGGAGGACGAAAGTGTAAAAATGTAAAAGATTAAGGACCTAAGATGTAATTTTTGAATGATTTAATTGAAATATAAGGACTAAAGTAAATATTATATAAAGTACATAGACTACTGTAAGCAATAAATCAATGCCACATCACTATTTTAAATTAGAAATTTAATGGAGTGATCATTGTGAAATGATTTCTAACTTGAGTGACTACCACTTAAACTTTTGAACTTTAGTGACTATTTTGTAATTTAAAGGTAACTTCAGTGACCGTTGGTTAAATTAACCATTTGAAATTATTATTGATTGGATGATTATATTTAAAGGCGAGTAGTGTTCTCCTACACACTAGTGGGCAAGATGTAATTGTCCACTAGTAATGTGGAGGCATCTTGCCCACAAAATAAAATAACACTATCACAAAATGTAATAAAATGCCTCCACATCACCAGTGGACAATTACATCTTTCCTCATTGGTGTGTAGAGAACACCACTCTTATAAATATAATATATTTTAATTATATAATGTCTTTAGCTTTTATTTAATGTCATATTTATATCTTCAACTTTTTTTCTTCGAATTATTATATTTAACATTCTATTACTTAACACATATTGTTATTACTAACAATTTTCTTCTAAAAGTTCTATTAGTATGCTATAAAATGAGGGACAAATATTTAATCGAAATTTCATATATATATTTTTGTTTATTTAAAAATACGAAGGAAAAATTGGTCTTTTTGTTCTTTCTTAATAGAATTTTTGAACGGAAACCGTTATGAGGGACAATATCTGCTAATTAATAAAAAATTGATGGTAAAAATGCGATGAAAAATATTAGGGACATAAATATAATAATAAGTAAATATTATGAATTTTTATACAATTTAAATGTGGTGCACTTATAGAAAAATATTGTACGAATATATTTAGAATTATTGTTTTAACTAAAGTTGTTTGCTGGGGTTTTTCTTTTTGGAAAATCTTTTTAAAATGTCTATTTTAAAGCCAATATGGAAAAAAAAAATATTTCTTGTCACAATATTCGTACTTAAAAGTTGCCAAAATATGCAATTTTAAAGATAATTGTTGTAATAAATTGCAAGTGTACGATATCGAACAAGCAATGCAAGTGAACGTAAGTCTTGTGTCGGTCCAAAAAGAATTTTGTATTTGATACCAAATTTAATTAATTCCAGTGTTGTTTATCTAAAATTAAAAAGCAATAAAATCAAGTGTTGGTTGAAATCAATAAAATTAAGATATTAGGACTTCACAGCTTCGCCATAGTTTAACAGGATGAATTTCACTTTTTAGAATTTGATAGCATAGAATCATGCAATATATCAATTTTTTCTAATTTATTTGACAGTTTTTTTCGAATAAAGCCAAAAATACGTTTAAACATGAATTCATCGTGCCCTTGTTTAACAAAGCTTTTATAAAATGTTATTAACTTTTCAATTGGTCAAATTTTAATTTTAACCACATGTTTCATACGAGTCACAATATTTATCATCTTTTATTAATATCTACTAAAATTTTTATAAAATTTTTTGTCAAACATTTATAGAGACTCACATGTCTCTATGTAAGCTACGTTGAATATAAGTGCATTAAAAGTTAGGAATTCACACACGGTTACACAAATCATATGGGTTTATTTCTGTTACCACTTGGAATTGGCAAAAACTCCACATCAGTTAGAGGCCCAAGCAACGGCCAACTTGGCACTCACCCAAACCATACGAAACCTCACATTTTGCACCCAAGGCCCTTGTTCTTCAACATTGCCCAACAAATCCTTGAAAGTGCTTCGTCACTTTTTCAAACCTCAGTCGATCGAGGGCCTTCGCAAGTCACGAAGTCCCCCGGTATTTTGGGTATTCAAAGTGATTGGGAGAAGGATTGTATTCGATTAGGAAGACCATACTCACAATGAAACTCCATGTCTATCTCATAAAGACCAGCAAACATAATGAAAAATTCAATCAAATAACTAATTGATCGCTTCTCTAAATCAATTGGAATTATTTGTGTAAATACTAGAACTCCATTCAATCCAAGGAGCATTATTCATAACCTTAAACTATAGTCAAATATATGTCTGCTTGTCTCTTCCACGCTCAAATTTCTCCTTACAATTTTGAATCGATAGTTGATTTGACCGTCGGAGTATCAATGGTCACCTGACCATTCTTCTCCGGTGATGTTTGTACCTAACGATTGTCCAAGTGTGCATGTAATATACATGTTGGCATATGATTGATTGAAGATATGTAGACACGTGGATAATGCAATTTTCGAGGTCAACAATTTCTATTTATGATTTTTGTTGTTTTGGTTTAAACTCATAAATTTCATTTGGGTTTCAATTTTCATTTGGTTCACAATTCATTCAAAAGTTGGTCCAGCTTCCTAAGACATTAAGAACCACAAGCAATAACAAAATTGTGAAACTACACTTTAATGTCAAATTCAAAAGTAGAAATTAAACCATTAAAATTAAGTTATATCATTCGTCCAAACTATAGAATTTAGTCAATCATGTTTGCCAAATACAAATAAATAAAGTTTAATAACAATATCACATGAATTAAGAATAAGTGATGAAAAAAAGATTTAAATAGACATATACAATATTGATTTTGTATCTTCGAACTTTTCTTATTCTTCTTCTTCAAAATACATGTAAAGAATTGTGTTTGTATTTTGATATATTTTTCCAACCCCTTTCGATGTCGAACAAATGAGGTATGTATCAATGTTATTAGAATCGGTTCGACCCGACCGGTTCAATCGGTAAAATTGAGAACTGGACTGATTATGTAGAAAAATCTTCTATAAAATTCGTTAAAAAATTTGTCGACCCGCCCAATTTGAGGAACCAAATGAAACCGTTCCTAGTTTCATTGGTTTTAAAAATTATTTCTTTATACAATTAATTGTAACTGACCATTGAAATCCACCTACACGAAATAGATCAAAAGAATAAAAAGTCAAAAAAATTGCTTTTGAGCAATTTTTGTGATTTTCAAAAACTTGTTTTTTTTAAAAATTATTACTTTTTTATTATTTTAAAAATCACCGAGTCAACCTTTTGACCCTTGATCATTTCTCTTTTCTGGGTGATGCCCGAGTCGATTTTTAAAACATTAGTTTATATAGATATTAGTTTTTGGCTCGTGTGATGCACGTGACATATTTATAATACGATATTTAATATTTTTAATTATTTATTTTATATTATTTTTTGGTTAATTCTAAATTCTGCATTTTAATATGTATTCATAAAAATTTCTTTGAAGATATAAGAAAACAATAATTAGGTAAATGCAAGATTAACACGAGAAAATTGTACTAAAAATATAATAAGCATTAAAGGGGTAATGAAGTGAGTAATGCTATTCATAATCACTCACTGTCGGTAGTAATCATACGTGATATTACTCAATTAGATGAATTATTCATAATTAATGGCTATAAATACATTACTCAATTGGAATAAATAATTCATCCAATTGGGTAATGCCACATAAGATAACTATCGGTAGTGAGCGACTATGAATAGCATTATTCGTAATGAAGTAGGTTGCAAGAGTGTCAGCGTAATCCTTTTAATCCCACTATTTTCCTTCTCGCGAACAATTTTTAATGTCCGAAGACCAAATATTCATATCCTAAAAAAGAAATTGGCACAAATGGTCACTAATATTTGCTCTTAATGTGGAAATGGTTCCTAACTTTTATCTTTTAGCACAAAAATCTATAACCCATGTATTTTGATGCTCAATTGGTCCTTATTTGATAAAAATGATAAATATATCCTTATTTTTAATTAGATAAAATTTTAATTGGATTCCTAACTTTTTCAAAAAGTGCAAATGGGTCCAATACTTTTATTTTTTTTATAAAAATTAAAAGAAACTAACAAATTGATAATTTACTAAATTATTTTGTATATTTTACGAACTATTATAAAATAACTAAAAGTTAAGCTCATAATTATTAACAAACGTGTTAATTAAAATTATTTTATTATTATTAAATAATCATATTATTTAAAATTTAACTTTAATTTGATCGTTACAACATAAAAAGAAAATTAATTTTGACATAAACTTGATGGTCAAATATTATTATTTAATTGAGCTATTCGTTTATTAACTCAAATATTAGAGCTCAAATTGTATTATTCATATTTTAATTTATCGTTCAAAAATAAAGAACACATAATGTGTAAATTAATTTTTATTAGTATTTTTATGTTAAAAAAACATAATTAGATTCAATGTCATAAAATTATATACACTATTTTGTTATTTATTTAACTTAATTTTTATTCAAGTTTTCACATCATATAGCAATTACATAGATCTAAAGCGAAATAATTTTATATTTTTCTTTTATGAAAATTTTAATTGTTATGACTGTAGTGAAATATTTAATATGTTAAATTAAATATTATATATTTAATAAATATATCGGACCTATTTGCACATTTTGCAAATGTTAGCATCCAATTGTAATTTTTTTAATTAAAATTAAAGGTACTTTTGTCTTTTTCAACAAATAATGACCAATTGTGTACTAAAATACATGGATGAAGGACTACTGTGCCAATAAATAAATGTTATGAACTATTTCCACACTAATAACAAAGGTTAGAGACCATTTGCCCCAATTTTCCTATCCTAAAATCATCAACAGAGTTTTTGCCTACTTTTGTTGACTATTCAAACTTTTATTTGGTGCAACTTTTTTTTAAAAAAAAAAATTATTTTTTGCCTACTTTTGTTGACTATTCAAACTTTATAATTGTTTAAATAACAATATTGTCTTAATCATAAAATTTCATTTAAATAACAATAGCAATTTTGTTATTTAAACAATTATAAAGTTTGAATAGTAAAAAAAAATAGGCAAAAAAATTCATTTTTTTGGAAAAAATCTACACCAAACATGCTCTAAACATTTCATAAAATTTAAACAAAATTATTCTTTAATCCACATCAAAACAATAGATAAAATTTTAAGCTTTATACCCAAAACAACACTAAATGGGTAAATTTAATAAATGGCTACCAAACTAATTAGGGTTACTACTTGCTCACTTAACTTAAAAAATTTTCAATCGCTCACTCAACTTCTCAAATAGTTTACCATCTATCACTCATTGAAAAAAGGTTAAACTGAGCGGATAAAAATTACTACATGGCAAACAAAAAGTTGATGTGGTATAACAAAACCGTAATATCCAAACACGTCTTTAGATTGCTTTGAAAAAACGTTTTTCCAACTTTGAAAAAACGTCTTTAACTTGGAAAAACGTCTTTTAAAGCAAGCTAAAATCATGTTTGGCTATTGCTATCTAGTTACGTGAATGATTTTAACGATTTAATTATATCACATAAGTTTTTCGTTCATCATATGACAATTTATGTTTATTCAGCCTAACATTTTTCCAATAAATAATGGATAGTAAAATATTTGAGAAGTTGAGTTAGCAATTGAAAACATTTTCAAGTTGAATGAGTAAATAGTAACTCTGAATTAGTTCAATGGCCATTTATAAATTTACCCACACTAAAGCAACCATTGTTATTATTTGCAGCTTCTATAGTTTCACCTTTTCTTCCACTTCAATTATGCTTCTAATATTCAATCTTTGCACCACAAAACCCTATCTTTTACTATTCATTCTCAATAAAATGAACAGAAACAATTAGTAATGCATCACATTGGTGGCAACTCTGCTTTACTATCTTATACACGAAGATAAAATTGGGTGACCTAATAATTAGTATTCAGTCACTAATCTTTGAATCAATAAAAAGAAATATATCATGTAGAACATTTTTTAATTCGATAAATTATTTTTTATGGTAACTAGCACTAAGGGTCTCAAACATTTGAACGTTGTAATGATGGGGTCCTCAACCTTTGTTTACTAGCAGCTGGAGTCACTAACATATGAAACGTTAGCGCCTAAGGTCCTTTTTTTGACAGAAACCGCCATTTTGACCGTTAAATGGTTAAAATTTTGTTAAATGGACAATTTTACCCTTAAAATGAATAATAATAAAAAAAATTTACAACTAAACTCCAACCAACAAAAGAAAAAATTGCAACTACACCCCAAACACTTCTTCTTCTCCAATTTGTACCGCCACCAACCACCACCCACCAACTTTCGAGCCAACCACCACACTGCCATGGAATTAAACTTCGCCAACCACCGCCAAACTGCAACGTGAAAACCCACTGCCAAATCAGCCACCAAGAACCAGCTAACCACCGCCAAATGAGCCACCGTGAACCAGCCAACCACCGCCAAATGAGCCACCGTGAAAACCCATGGAATTGAACCAGCCAACCATCGCCAAATAAGCCACAGTAAACCAGCCAACCACAGCCAAATGAGCCACCATGAAAACTCATGGAATTGAACCAGCCAACCATCGCCAAATCAGCTACCGTAAACCAGCCAACCACCGCCAAATCAGCCACCGTGAAAACCCATGGAATTGAACCAGCCAACCATCACCAAATCAGCCATCGTAAACCAACCAACCACCGTGAAATCATTGGCAAAAGAGAGAGGCAAACCGCCGTTTACGAAACACCCCATCTCGGTCTGCAAATAGAACAGGTAAAGAGAGTGAGACTCATACCATGGTCAGCAAAAAGAACAACGAAATTGGTCTCGCTTTGAAAAGGCAAAACAAGAAGATACTGGATGAAACTTCACAAAAAAATCAAGTGTTTTTAACCAGAGTATATATGCACATAATTACCGATAGAAAATATAAATTTGCAGCATAAGCGGGCTATTGGTTTTTGAGGATAAAGAAATCACTGGCAAAAAGAGAAGGGCAACCACTCTTTAGAAATTCCCATCCATTTGTTTGGCCTCTGAATGTGTAGAGTAGTGGTTGAGGGTGGAGTGGTTAGCTCGGTGGATGGTGGTTGGTGGTGGTACAAATTGGAGAAGAAGAAGTGTTTGAGGGTGTAGTTGCAATTTTTTCTTTTGTTGGTTGGGGTTTAGTTGCAATTTTTTTAGGGATAATTGTATCAAAGGTCTCCAATGTTTCAAAATCGTTGGGGATATGCCTCCAACCTAAAAAAATAGCACCACACATCTCCAAAGTATGAAAACCTTGGCGTGGTAGGTCTTTTATGACCAAATTGTCCTTCTCTTTAAATAAATAAAAAAACAAAAAACAAGAAAAAAGAAAAACAAGATTGAAAACTAACCAAATGTACCCCAAAAAATAAAAAGTAAGAAATATACCTCAAAAAAATAAAAAGTAAGAAAGATGTCCATTTTCTCCAAAAACCTAAAATCCAACCCAAAATTCATCTTTACAATCCAACATCAAGTCTCTTCGCTTCCTCCACCTCTACCACTCCTGTTTGGTTCTCCGGCACTGGCAATCTTAGTGTCACCGCCATTGCACTTGAAAATTCCGGCAACTTGATCCTCAAGAACGCCTCTGGGTCTGTCGTGTGGACCTCCTTCGACCATCCCACTGATGTGATTGTTCCAACGCAAAGTTTCACTTTAAGACATACACTTTCATCTGGGCTCTACTCATTTAAGCTCCAGGAAAATGGGAACTTGACGCTTTGGTGGAATGATACTGTAAGAGGAGGAATCATTGGAGGTGGCATGTCGCTTCTCTCTCGCACAAAAAACCCCACAACTCGAAATGGCGGCCCGGCGCATCCCGCCCTTTGTCACCGTGACAATCATTGGAGAATGACATGGCCACCGACGACGGCTCGATAATTAATTCCCCTCCCGATGTCATGAAGGCTTCAATCCGGTCGACTTTGTCACTACGTGGTACCAGGCGATTTTGAAGAATTCCCATCGACCCTTTACGCGGTGTTCAAACGCTACCGATCACATACCTCCACCGAGTCCCTGGGTCGGACGTGCGGTATCACGTATTCTTCGTGTCCCGGTGGTGGTACCCATCACACCGGGCGGGGTGCTTTTGGTAATATGTGCCGCGGTGGCATGTGTTTGCCCCAACCAAGATCTGGCGTCGGTGGCATAGGGCGTGAATGTTACCCTTAAAAGCGACATGTCGTGGTCTCCGCTATTCTTTGCCTCCACGGTTCCCTCGCTTGTCCTTGCTCGGGGCCACCGTGTTGAGTCGGTTCACGAGCTTCTGTTAGTGGACTCTAAAGTACCAAAACTTGATCCTCAAGAACGCCTCTGTAAGAGGAGGAATTTTGGGTTTTTGGAGAAGATGGACCTCTTTCTTACTTTTTATTTTTTTGAGGTATATTTCTTACTTTTTATTTTTTTGGGTACATTTGGTTAATTTTCAATCTTGTTTTTCTTTTTTCTTGTTTTTTCATTTTTCATTTATTTAAAGAGAAGGGCAATTTGGTCTTAAATGACCTACCACGCCAAAGTTTTCATACGTTGGGGATGTGTGGTGCTATTTTTTGGATTGGGGCATATCCCCAAAGATTTTGAAACGTTGGGGACCTTTGATGCAAATTTTTTTTATTATTATTCATTTTAAGGGTGAAATTGTCTATTTAACAAAATTTTGACCATTTAACAGTCAAATTGATGGTTTCTGTCAAAAAAAGACCTCAGGCGCTAACGTTTTATAGGTTAAAGACTCCGGCTGCTAGTAAATAAAGGTTGAGGATCCCATCTTTACAATGTTCAAAGGTTAGAGACCCCTGGTGCTATTTACCCTATTTTTTATCAAAAAATAACATTACAACACAACCAGTGCTAGAATTACTATTCAGTAATTAACTTCAAAATGCATCTTGGTCCCATGTCAAAACTCCAATAGTTTATATTTTTTTAGAAGAGTTCGTACGAAACACAGAAACATTAATAACCGTTATGAAATTTGAATATATGTTTATGTAAACTAATGGATATAAGTTGAATTTTAGAGTTAGTGTACTTGTGGCCACTGTTCTAAAAAGCTCGTATAGGCGGCAACTAGGTTTTGCCTAAGTTTGAAATTTGGCCCCAACGCCTAGCTACGCCTTACGCCTCACTCTCGCATCGCCCTTGTCTCGCCATCGCCTAAGCCTCGCCTAGGTTCGAAAAATTTGAAGCTCAGCCTCCACGCCTAACCACACTTTACGTTTTTTAGAACACTGCTTGTAGCTTTGTAAGCCACCCACCCACGCCACAACTCCAATAAAAAGGATAATTAAAAATAAAAACACACATATCTAAAATGGATGTTGTCTTCTGCCCAGTTGATTTTGGTAAATATATCATATAAACCATTCCAAAATTCAAAGGGTGACCATAATGTTTATATTTATTCTTCGTCTGCATGATAGTTTGTTGAAGGATATCATAACTTTAACTTATGATATTTCAGTTTGAATTTGCAAAAACCATTTCCTTAGTCAATCTATTTACGAGACATGCACTTCTTCATGCCCCCGAAGTAAGTTTGTTTCTTTTTCCAATATTAGATATCACAAACATGTTGAGCACACT
Source organism: Forsythia suspensa (assembly GCA_023638005.1). Taxonomy (NCBI): domain Eukaryota; kingdom Viridiplantae; phylum Streptophyta; class Magnoliopsida; order Lamiales; family Oleaceae; genus Forsythia; species Forsythia suspensa. The sequence goes on along the minus strand of CM042674.1, from coordinate 25,562,354 downwards.
TGTTTTATTATTTGAAACAGTATCCTATGTTGTTCGGATTCGAGTATGAGTACATATTTAAGTATCGAGATCATTCTTCTAATAAAAAGTAAGAAAGAGATCCATTTTCTCCAAAACCTAAAATCCGAACCCAAAATTCATCTTTACAATCCAACATCAAGTCTCTTCGCTTCCTCCACCTCTACCACTCTGTTTGGTTCTCCCAAGACGCAATCTTAGTGTCACCGCATTGCACTTGAAAATTCCGCAACTTGATCCTCAAGAACGCCTTGGAGTGGTGTGGACCTCCTTGACTGACCCGCATCCAGCGATGTGATTGTTCCAGCATGAGGATTTCACTTTAAGACATATACTTTCATCTGGGCTCTCTCATTTAAGCTCCGGGAAAATGGGAACTTGGCCCTTTGGTGGTATGATCGCGTAAGATGAAGAATCATTGTTAGGTGGCATATCGCTTCTCTTTACATACAAAAACCGCGCTTTCGGAAATAGCGGTAAGCGCATCCCGGCCCGCTGTCACGTACAATCATTGGAGAATGACATGGCCAGCGGCTGACTTCATTGAATTAATTCCACCCTCCCACGATGTCGTAGAGGAACTGTCCAAGATTAGAGCTTTATCAAACCACGTGCACTAAGCCGATTTTTGAAGAATTCCGTCTGACGCCACAGCGATTGTTCAAGCCGCGCCGACCACCTGCCCTCCAGCTGAGTCACGGGGTCACCCGGACATGCGGTATCCGCGTGTTCCCTCGTCATTCCACGGTAATGCGTACCCATCAGCCAGGCGGGGTGCACCGTATATGTCTGCGCCGGTGGCGCATGTTGTAACCAGCGAATGCCGGTAGCGGTGGCACTCAAGAGCCGTCGTACCCAGAGAAAGCGGCGTATATCGTAGTCTCTCCTTATTCACTTTGCCTCCGGGTTTCCTCGCTTGTCACCTGCTCGGGGCCCAGCCGTGTCGAGGTCAGTTCACAAGGCTTACGACAATGGACTCTAAAGTACGAAGCTTGATCCTGAAGGCAGCGCTCGCCAAGAGGAGGAATTTTGGGACACGGAGAAAGATTGACCTCTTTCTTACTTTTATTTTTTGGTGTATATTGCTTACTTTTTATTTTTTGGGTGCATTTGGATTGGTTTTCAATCTTATTTTCTTTTTCTTGTTTTTCATTACTAATTTGTTTAAAGAAAACGGCAATTTGATCTTAAACTGAGCCTACCACGCCCAGAAAGTTTTCATGCGTTGGGGATGTGTGGTCTTTATTTTTGGATTGAGGGCATATCCCCAAGATTTCAAGCGTTAGAGACGCTTGATACCATTTTTTTTTTATTATTATTCATTTTAAAGGGTGGAAATAATACATTTAACAAAATTTTGATGATTTGCCGACTGTCAAATCGATGGTTTACGTGAAAAAAAAGTACCAGGCGTGGCGTTTTATGGATTAAAGACTCCAATTTGCGCTAGTAAATAAAGATTGAGGATCCCGTCTTCTGATGTTGAAAGGTTAGAGGCCACTGATCTTATTCTGCAATACTTTTATCAAAAAATAACATTACATGACAACCGATTGCTTTAGATTTTTTGTTCGATGAATGGTAACTTAAGAAATACATCTTGTGGTCCCGTGTCAAAACTCAATGGTTTATGTTTTTTTAGAAGAGTTAAATGCACGAAACGAAACATTAATAAGCGTTATGAAATTTGAATATATGTTTATGTAAACTAATGGATATAAGTTAGATTTTAGAGTTAGTGTACTTGTGACCCTTTGATTCAAAAAGGCTTTCGTGTAAGTGACATTGAGTTTCGCCTAAGTTTGAAATTTAGCTAGCATACAACTGCTATTACCTTCTGTTCAACTCGCATACGCTGTTGTCTGCGCCGTCGCCATAGCGCCATGCGCTAGGTTCGAAGAATTTGAGGCTCGGTATAACTTCTTAGCGCGGCTTTCACGTTTTTTGGAAACCCAACAACACGTAACTTTTTATGATAAGCCACCACTGCGCCACAACTCCAATAAAAAGGATAATTAAAAATGAAACACACATATCTGGAAATGGATGTTGTCTTCTGCCCAGTTGGTTTTGGTAAATATGTCTTTGGCATAAACCATTCCAAAATTCAAAAATTTGACCATAATATTTATATTTATTCTTCGTCTGCATGATAGTTTGTTGAAGGATATCATAGCTTTAACTTATGATATTTCAGTTTGAATTTACCAAAACTCTTTTCATAGTCAATCTATTTACAGACATGCACTTCTTCGCTTCTTACCCCCGAGTAAGTTTGTTTCTTTTTCCAATATTAGATATCCACAAACATGTTGAAGACACTTGTTTATTATTTTGAAGCAGATATCCTATGTTATTAGGATTAGAGTATGGAGTACATATTTTAAGTGTCGAGATCATTCTTCTTCTAAAATCTAGAATCTGAGAATCACGGTTAAAGGACCCAAATTGAAGTTTCTGGATCTGAAATACTTCTTACATATTTTAAATTTTTTTATATAGAAATCAATTTAAAATAATATTTAATCCTTTTAATATAATTTTAATTTTGTATTTATTTTTTATAGTGTAAAATATTTTGTTTTATTTACATATATTATTTTAAAAATCTCATAGCCTTCTTGCCATTAAAGTTCAAATCAAAGGAATATTTTTACGAATTAAAAAGAAGAAGTGATAATTTTTGCTACATGCCAATAATTTTCTGTTAAAATTCTAGAATTACTTTTTAATATTTTAAGCTCAAAAATAGCTCGATGTAATACAAAATTTTTTATATGAAATATAACAGATATAACGAATATAGCAACCAAGTGTTACAAAAATAAAAAGCAGTATTTTTTTAATAAAAAATTTTGGAGTATAGTATTTTAAAATTATTTTATATTTTTGTCATTAATAGTGAAAATGAGCCATTAAAAGAATCTAACTAAAGCTTGTACAAGTCCAAATCCTATTAACATGTTCCAAAAAAAGTCAATATCCTTTAACCCCTAAAGTAGCATACATCTTCTCCACACAAAAGCTTCCTTCTCCAACATGCCAAGAGATCAACTAACAATGGTGATGTCGACGACTATCTTATCTTCTTCATTTCTTTTTCCCCTGTCTTCTTCCTTATCCACGACTTTGTGTTTGCCTTTTCTGCAAGTGTTAAACCCACGAGATCAGGTACTGTTTACGTGTCATATCATTGTCGACATGAGTGCTTTATCCCAAATAGAGGCAGTGTCACAAATAATATGTAAGAGAGTTACTCAAAATTTCTATCAATTGAAAAAAAAATGTTTTATTTACAAACTTTTAACATATTACTAAACATTATCTAATGTTGTACTCACCATAAAAGACACCTGTTCTTTCTGATATTACATCTTTGTAAATTTAACCAACGTCTACATGAACGTTAGACAATTAAAAACTAAATAGTCAATTACCATCTCTAATACACAAGTTGAATGAGAATCAAATACATGCATCATTGAGTTCCTAAATAATTACTTCGGTCAACTATAGATATATTTCAAAGTGTTCCCTATACAATTTAAATATAATAAGACACTAGTTGTGGTACCCATCGCACAAGGTGGTGCTTTTGGTAATATGTGCCGCGGTGGCCGATGTTTGCCCCAACCAAGATCCAAGCGTCGGTGGCATAGGGGCGTGAATGTTACCCAGAAACGACATGTCGTGGTCTCCGCTATTGTTTGCCGTAGTTCCCCCTCGCTTGTCCTCGCTGGGGGCCACCGTAGACGAGTCGGTTCCTGAGCTTCAAGTTAGTGGACTCTAAAGTACCAAAACTTGATCCTCAAGAACGCCTCGTAAAAGGAGGAATTTTGGGTTTTGGAGAAGATGGACCTCTTTCTTACTTTTTTATTTTTTGAGGTATATTTCTTACTTTTTTATTTTTTTTGGGTACGCTTGTTAATTTTCAATCTTGTTTTTCTTTTTCTTGTTTTTTTTTTTTTTTATTTATTTAAAGAGAAGGGCAATTTGGTCATAAATGACCTACCACGCCAAAGTTTTCATACGTTGAGGATGTGTGGTGCTATTTTTTAGTTGAGGGCATATCCCCAATGATTTTGAAACGTTGGGGACCTTTGATGCAATTATTCTTTTTTTATTATTCATTTTAAGGGTAAAATTGTCTATTTAACAAATTTTGACCATTTAACAGTCAAATTGATGGTTTCTGTCAAAAAAGGACCTCAGGCGCTAACATTTTATAAAGTTAGAGACTCTACCGCTAGTAAATAAAGGTTGAGGATCCCATCATTACAACGTTTCAATGGTTAGGGACCCTGGTGCTATTTACCCTATTTTTTATCAAAAAATAACATTACAACACAACCAGTGCTAGAATTAGTAATTAACTTCAAAATGCATCTTGGTCCCACGTCAAAACTCCAATAGTTTATATTTTTTTAGAAGAGTTCGTACGAAACACTAAAACATTAATAACCGTTATGAAATTTGAATATATGTTTATGTAAACTAATGGATATAAGTTGAATTTTAGAGTTGGTGTATTGTGGCTACCGTTCTAAAAAGCTTCGTATATGCGGCATCTAGGTTTCGCCTAAGTTTGAAGTTTGGCCCCAACGCCTAGCTACACCTTACCTCACTCTGCATCATCCTTGTCTTGCCATCGCCTAGGTCCGAAAAATTTGAAGCTCAAATTTCTATGCCTAACTACACTTTACACTTTTTAGAAACAATCGTTTGTAGCTTTGTAAGCCAACCCACCCACACCACAACTCCAATAAAAAGGATAATTAAAAATAAAAACACACATCTAAAATGGATGTTGTCTTCTGCCCAGTTGATTTTGGTAAATACTCCATCCGTCCCACAAAGATAGACCTTTTTTCCTTATTTATCTGTCCCAAATTATAGGCTACTTACTTTATACAGGATATATTAAATTTTTATTTTTCCTAATATACCCTTATTCAATTTACATTGTTATCAACCAAAATATCTCTCTCTCTAAACTTTCATTTATTTTTTTCTTTTTCCCAATGTAATTCTCTCTCTATCTATATAACTTTTTCTCTTTAAACCTTCATTAATGTTTTTTTTTCCGTGTAACTCTCTCTCTCTCTCTCTCTCTCTCTCTCTCTCTCTCTCTCTCTCTCTCTATATATATATATATATACATACATATACATATCTATATTTTTTATTTCTATTTAACTTAAATAGGGGTATAATAGAAAAAGTGTGTGAAATTTTATAATTTCAATTACATTAAATGAGTTTTCTTAATCTGTGTGAAAAAAAAGTGAGTTTATCTTTGTGGGACGAAGAGAGTATATCATATAAACCATTCCAAAATTCAAAGTGTGACCATAATGTTTATGTTTATTCTTCGTGCTGCATGATAGTTGGTTGAAGGATATCATATCTTTAACTTATGATATTTCAGTTTGAATTTGCAAAACCATTTCCTTAGTCAATCTATTTACGAGACATGCACTTCTTCATGCCCCCGAAGTAAGTTTGTTTCTTTTTCCAATATTAGATATCACAAACATGTTGAGTATACTTGTTTTATTATTTGAAACAATATCCTATGTTGTTCGGATTCGAGTATGAGTACGTATTTAAGTATCAGATCATTCTTCTTCTAAAATCCAGAATACGGAGATACGGTTAAAAAGGACACAAATTTCAGACACGGGTACGGAAATACTTCTTACATATTTTAAATTTTTTTTATATAGAAATCAATTTAAAATAATATTAAAGTATTTTTAATATAATTTTTAATTTTTGTATTTATTTTTATACTGTAAAAGATTTTTGTTTTTGTTTATATATTATTTAAAATCTCATGGCCTTCTTGCAATTAAAGTTAAAATAAAAGAGATATTTTTATAACAAAAAGAAGAAGTGATAATTTTGCTACATACTTAATTTTCTATTAAAATTCTACAATTACTTTTTAATATTTTAAACTCCAAAAATAACAAATGTAACACAAATTTTTTATATGAAATATAACAAATGTAACAAATGTAGCAACAAGTGTTACAAAAATAAAAACAGTATTTTTTTAATAAAAAAAAGTTAGATATAGTATTTTTAAAATTATTTTATATTTTGTCATTAATAGTGAAAGTATTCGTAAAAGAATCTAACTAAAAACTTGTACAAGTCCAAATCCTAATAGCTTTTTGTCCCAAAAAAAGAGTCAATATCCTTTAACCCTAAAAGTAGCACACATCTTCTCCACACAAAAGCTTCCTTCTCCACTGCAAGAGATCAACCAACAATGGTGAGTCGACATTATCTTATCTTCTTCATTTCACTTTCCCCTGTCTTCTTCCTTATCACAGCTGTGTTTGCCTTTTTCACCAAGTGTTCGACCCGAGATCCGTACCTGTTCCTGTGTCATGTCGTATCGACATGAGTACTTTATCCCAAATAGAGAGCCAGAGTATCACAAATAATATATAAGAAAATTCCTCCAAAATTTTCTATCAATTGAAAAAAAAATGTTTTTATTGCAAACTTTTAACATATTACTAAACATTATCTAATATTTGTACTCTCACCATAAAAAGACACCGGTCTTTTTCTAATCCATTACATGTTTGCCAAATTTAACCAACGTCTACATGAACATTAGACAATTAAAACTAAATGATCAATTACCATCTCTAATACACAAGTTGAATGAGAATCAAATACATGCATCATTCGAGTTCCTAAATAATTGCTTTCGGTCAACTATCGATATATTTCAAAGTGTTCCCTATACTAATTTAAATATAATAAGACACTAGTGGATAAAAGGCACAAACATTATGATCACAAACTGCATATCTTTAAGACATACAACTATCAAGTGTCACATATATACAGAAAATGAACAAATAAGAAAAAGGACCAAGTGCTCAAAACATGTTTGATTTCAATGATAGTATCACCAGGTTGGATAGGAGGTAGAGTCGAATAACCAGGTTGGTATGACCGTACAACGAGAAAAAATTTATTTGCACAAATTAGCATATTATATAAATGTACAACTCATAACACCTATATTCTATACAATCATGGCATATATTTAGGTATCAACTCTCAAACATCCATTGTGTAACCACCAAATATGAATCTTAATTACTATATTTACCCACACTCAATGTTGTAATAGAGTCCATAACACAATTGTGTGAAAACTTAAAAAGGTGTATAATCTCATTTTCGCTAGTTTATTTGCAAATTTGTATTCTGAGTTCGAGGTTGTACTCAAAACATAAAAACACGAAGAAAATCAATATATTTGAACAAATAACTAGACATTGAATAATAAATTGGCACTAGATATACACTTACGAATAGTCTTTTAGTCGTAATGATCTCTACACTTAACACTAGTCGAGTAAGCAAGTAGACTACTTGATTCTTTTTTCAAGTTTATTCAACCTTTGCATGTTTTTTTCTCCACTCTATCTATTTTCTTCATGTCTTCATATATACATAAACTTTGCAAAAAGTACTTTTGAAATATAAAAAGTTACTTCTAAATATACACGACACATGTTCCAATTCAAAATTCACTCATAAGTTTGACTTGCTTGCCAGTATCTCTATACTCTAAGCACGAGCTTTTTGAATAAAACTTAGGTATTGATTGCCCAATTTGTAATGAGTTTTCGAGATCTCATCGACTGTTCTTGAGATTATTATCACTAATGGAATTTATGAAAACACAAACTATAGTTGCAACAATATCATATTTACTTATGAAAGATAACTCTTACTATTCACTAGGAATTGTAAAAATGGATCGGGTGGCCAAGATTTACTAGTCCTAACATGTAAAATCTAGAGCCACAGATCTCGTCCTTTTTTTTTCCATATGATGCACATCGTTTCTTTACCTTTGGAGTTCTCTGTGAAAGAAAATGACCATGTTTCGTTGTTCTTGTTACCTGATATAATTTCTCCTTTTCGTCTTTGTTGTACTTTTGGATCTCAAGTTTAGTTTTGTCAAGAAGAACTTTGTGGGGTTAACTTAATTTATAGTCCAATTTTAAACACATCATTAGATTTACTTTCTATTTATATTTAGAACATCAACATGTTTGTTAGTATTTATTAACATTTATAAACTCGATAAATATTATTTTTATCCACACATTTCATAAGATTCATTACTTAAATTTATAAAAAAAACTTTACCAAACATATTCCATGTTTGATTAAGTTTAAGAATATGTAGAAGTACTTTTTGCTGTCTTCAAACTGTTTTCAGTTTTTAGTTTTGTAAAATACAAAACACTTGTTTACTATGCTTTTTTTAAAATGTATTTTCGAGAACAATTTATAACACAAAACCCAAAATACATTTTTGGCGTTTTGAAAAAGGGGTCTTTTCACAAATAACTACAATAAATAAAACATTTTTTAAAATACTGTCATACTTTTTTTTATTATAAAAATATTATTTTCAATTTTTATAACACTTTTTGTTACATTTGTTATTTTAGTTACAATAAATTTGTTACATTTGTTATTAACAAACATAACAAATGTAACAACAAGCATTAAAAAAAATAAAAAATAGTATTTTTAGAATAAAAATAGGTAGATAGTATTTTTTAAATTATTTTATATTTTGAACAGAAAATTAAAAAAAAAAATTAAAAATTGAAACTCAAATATTACCTACACTATAATTTTGAACCAAACTTGCGAGTGAACAGGTTAGGTTAAAAGTTTCATTAATGAAAATATGAAATCACTCCTCCCTATTCTATCAAACAGAACATTACATAAATGTAGACATGACATAAATAATTATTAGTATCTTTGTCAAGTTAATAGACTTGGACATGCATAATTAAGTGTAACAAAATTATAAATCAAGTTTTCACATTCTAATAAAACTTGCTTGACAAAGTTTTGATAAAAAATTTAATAAAATTTGATAAAATATGTGATTTAAAAGTTGATAAAAATTATAGGTCCCATAAATATATGAGGTTAAAATTAATTGTTGATTTCGATCTCAACTTTTTAAATTAAACCAAACAAACACAAAGTTCAACTTGAAATTAAAATGTAATATTTTCATCTTTCGCATGTTTGGCAAAGTTTAAATTATTATTTAAGCCAATTAAATATATTTTTTTTTCACACATTTCATAAAATTCACAACTTACTACCTACTTATTATCCACATATTTCATACGATTCATAACTTATAAGTTTTTAAAAAATAATTTTAATACGACCAAATATGTTAAGACAGTAAGACTTGAGTTTTAAAAGGCATTAGTTTGATTATGTTTATTTTTATTTTTATTGTTATTGAAACTAAATTAGATTGTTCACTTCAACTAGAAAAATAAAAAATCGATACTTATAGTCATAGATTAAAAGTTGAAAATTTAGTGCTCGTTTGACAGAGATTATAAACTGGTTTATTTGACCAATATTGATTTTTTTGAGTTGAAATTGTTGACTTTTCATGTTAAAAGTAGGTTGAAAAGTCAAAAATTACAGCTGAAAAAAACCAAAATAGGTTTATAATCTCAATCAAACAAAGCCTTAGAACCCATTAAAAACTTAGGGTGTGTTTGATTCAAACATTTTCCATGGAAAATGTCACTTCCATGAAAAATGTTGTCAAATCCAGCACTTTTATTTTTCCACTTTGGTGTTTGATTGGCCATGGAAAAGAAAATACATTTTCTAGGTACAAGCATTTAAAGCATGGATTTGCCTTCTTTCTTGGAAAATATTTTCTTGCCTAGATAGTGGAATTTATTTTCTCGCTTCCATGGAAAATATTTTCATTTTCCACCCTTTTTTCCATAGTGTGTTTGATTCAAACATTTTCCATGAAAAATGTCACTTCCATGGAAAATGTTGTCAAATCCAACACTTTTATTTTCCCACTTTGGTGTTTGATTGGCCATGGAAAAGAAAATACATTTTCTAAGTGACAAAGATTTAAAGCATGAATTTGCCTTCTTTCTTGGAAAATTTTTTCTTACCTAGATAGTGGAATTTATTTTCCCACTTCCATGGAAAATATTTTCATTTTCCACCATTTTTCCATGCTACCAATCAAACACACCCTTAATATATTGGTGGTTTAATTTTACTAACGGTCACTAATAAACTTAAAATTTCAAAACTAGTCACTAAAGTTCAAAAGTTGCAAGACCTTTGGTCACTAAAGTATATATCCTTTTCTCAACGGGCACTCCTTTAAGATTACATCTTAAAATGGTGACGTGTCATACAATAGATCTTTATTTAGTACACATTAGTCTTTATATTTTATATAATATTTACTTTAGTCCCTATATTTTTAATTATCGTTCAGTTAAGTCCTCTAAAAATTGTATCTTAGGTCATTGATCTTATACATCTTTACACTTTGGTCTCTAAATTTTTAATTATCTTTCAGTTAAGTCTTCTAAAATTGCATCTTAGGTCCTTCAAATTTTATATCTTCAAACTTTGGTCTCCAAATCCTTGATTTTAGTAGCCAAAATAAATACAATTTTAGTGGTCAAAATAAGCGCATTTTCAATTAAATCATTGACTTTACACTCGAATTTTTACCCAAACGAACAAAAATAGACAAAAATATATTTCATTAACAACTCCAAGTGATAAGTGCGAGTTTTGCACTTATTTTAACAACTAAAAGTGGACATTTGTGAAAACTCGAGTGTAAAGTGAAGAATTTATAAAATATTGATTTTAATGAAATGATGTATTTTTTTAAAGCAAACCATGAAATTGAAATATTTTTGAAAAAAAAAAAAAAAGTATTTTTCAACTTTTGTACAAAATATAGGACTCTTGTCAAGTTTGCCTATTAATTATCTCTGGTCTTAATGAATTGCGGTGCTCGTTAATAAGTATCTCATCTGTTAATGGTCTGAACTTAATAGAACTGTGGTATGTTAATAATATGCTAACGGATCATTCTATTAATAAACATTTTTAATAAAAGTAGTTAAATTTTTTATTTATCAAAAAATATTTCAACTTAAAGGATATATAAGTTTTTTGGATTTAGCTTGTTTGACACGAAATTTAGCCAAAGTTTGTATCATCTTGTCACATGAAAATGAATTTTAAGCCGTTACTGTATACATCCTTCTGCCAACCGGCTAATCCTCTGCCTCCCACAATAACCACGCCATCCCCACCTCTCCACGCGACACACCATTCTAGATCCCTCACCCTTCACGTTTCCCAAGGATATCGATGTCTCCCATACCGCCACGTGTCCTCCTACCCCACCCCATCCCACTCCCACTTTATCATGCATAAATATACATCTCTGTGTGTATATTGATCGGTCCTGCATTATTTTTACAAATCATTCCAGGATCAACTTTGAATCCTAGCCGTCCGTCATGTCTGATCAACAAAACCCATGTCCCAAAGACTCCAAGATTCGCCCCCAGTTCAGGCCAAGCCATTAGATTCTTAACTGCGGCGACAATTGAGGTGTTTTGCTGGGCTTATCCGGGTTAACCTTAACCGGGACGGTGATCTCCTGATTATCGTGACCCCGGTTCTGGTTCTGTTCAGTCCGATTCTTATCCCAGCCGGAATTGTTCTATTCTTGGTCACTGCTGGATTGATTTCAACCGAAATGGTGATGTGATTTATTGCATAGTAGTCCTATACTTTATATAATATTCACTTTAGTTCTTATATTTTTTAATTATCTTTCGATTAAGTCTTCCAAAATTGCATCCTAGGTCCTTGACCTTATACATCTTTATACTTTGGTCCTCAAATTTTTAATTATCTTTCGATTAAGTCTTCCAAAAATTGCATTAAGTCCTTCAACTTTTTACATTTTCAAACTTTGGTCCCCAAATCCTTAATTTTAGTAGCCAAAATAAGTGCAATTTTAGTGGTCAAAATAAACGCACTTTCAATTAAATTATTGACTTTACACTCGAATTTTCATCTAAACGAACAAAAATAGACAAAAATATATTTCATTGACAACTCCAAGTGATAAATACGAGTTTTGTACTTATTTTGACAACTAAAAGTAGACATTTGTGAAAACTCGAGTGTAAAGTTAAAAATTTATAAAATATTGATTTTAATGACATGAGGTATTTTTTAAAGCAAACCATGAAATTGAAATATTTTTGAAAAGAAAAAGTATTTTTCAACTTTTGTACAAAATATATGGCTCTTGTCAAGTTTGCCTATTAATACTCGCCTTAACAGAATTGCGGTCTGTTAATAAGTATCTCATTTGTTAATGGTCTGAACTTAATAGAACTGTGGTATGTTAATAATATGTTAACGGATCATTCTATTAATAAACATTTTTAATGAAAGTAGTTAAAATTTTTATTTATCAAAAAATATTTCAATTTAAAGGATATTTAAGTTTTTTGGATTTAGCTTGTTTGACACGAAATTTAGCCAAAGTTTGTATCATCTTGTCACATGAAAATTCAAACTTGAATTTTAAGCCGTTACTGTATACATCCTTCTGCCAACCGGCTAATCCTCTGCCTCCCACAATAACCACGCCATCCCCACCTCTCCACGCGACACACCATTCTAGATCCCCTCACCCTTCACGTTTCCCAAGGATATCGATGTCTCCCATACCGCCACGTGTCCTCCTACCCCACCCCACTCCCACTTTATCATGCATAAATATACATCTCTGTGTGTATATTGATCGGTCCTGCATTATTTTTACAAATCATTCCAGGATCAACTTTGAATCCTAGCCGTCCGTCATGTCTGATCAACAAAAACCCATGTCCCAAAGACTCCAAGATTCGCCCCCCAGTTCAGGCCAAGCCATTAGATTCTTAACTGCGGCGACAATTGGAGGTGTTTTGCTGGGCTTATCCGGGTTAACCTTAACCGGGACGGTGATCTCCCTGATTATCGTGACCCCGGTTCTGGTTCTGTTCAGTCCGATTCTTATCCCAGCCGGAATTGTGCTATTCTTGGTCACTGCTGGATTCTTGTTCGCTGGTGGTTGTGGGGTGGCGGCGCTGGCGGCATTGGCGTGGATATACAATTACGTCGCCGGAAAACACCCACCCGGGTCGGAGCAGCTGGATTATGCTAGAATGAGAATTGCAAGTAAAGCTAGAGATGTGAAGGAGAGGGCTAAAGAGTATGGAGATCAGGTGCAGCAGAAGACTCCGGAAGCTTCTGTTCAAGGATCTTGAATTTGGGATTAAGGGTTCTAATGATGCCATTTGGGGGCTTGATTTAGTTTAATTAATTATATTTTGTTCTGTTGAATTTCAGTAGTTGCATGCATGTATTTGGCTTTGTGTTTAAACTTTTGAAGTTTGGCTCCCCGACCATCTGTTGTTGTAATAAATTTGGTATGTAATGAAATTCTTGGACATTTCTGTTTGTTCAAGTTTCTACATAACCGACACAAGTTTCGACTCCTTCTATGCAAATGATTCTTAATCATACATCCATTCTATTACTTGCACTAATCAATTAATTGATGATAATCGATTAGAACATTGTTAGTCATTTGTGACATTTTGTCGAGACAACCATTATATATATGTTTGTGTGTTTCATATTTTTTTAAGACTAAATTATACATTTCGTCTTTATTCTCTACATCTAATTATACTTTTGTCGCCAACTTCTTTTTGTTAATTTTAAATATTTTTAGTCTTAACTTTCTAATATTTAATTTTGATTTATTAGAATTTGAAAAACAAACGAACCGTAGTTGAACATTAGGTCCATTAGTGTCCATTTGGTCATTTTCAAACCCAAATGCCCCCATTTTCAATTGTTGAAGTCTTACTAGTATATTTATTAGTGTTTATAAGTATTTATAAGTTAGTTAAACATTATTTTTATCTACACATTTTGTAATACTTATAATTTTTGCCTATTTTTTGCCTACACATTACATAAGACCCTATTTATAATCTACAAAAATATTTAAAAAATATACTTTTAGTGAACATTAGACTTTCTAGTAATCAACTCGAGTATTTTCAAATTCACCTGAACATACTTTACATTTATGTATGTAAACTGTCAAAATAGTACCTTTGATTTCAAACCATATTCCTTTTCTAATCTATCACTATCACTAAACAACATTTATTGGAATTGGAAAAATCTTAAAAGTAAAATGTGGCATTTTAAAGCCAAATGGACCCAAATTATTTGGTCATTTTCAAACCAACAAATGCCCCCCATTTTCACTTGTCAACGTTTTAAATCATCTATAACACTTTGAAAATTATTCTATAATATTTAGTGAACAAGTGTTCAAATCGAGAGTTTTTAAATCCACTTTATCATACTTTTACACTCATGCGTGTACATTGTCAAAGTGGTATATTAGATTTCAAAACACACTCCTTTCAAATCACTTGAAGTGTCTTTATAGTGAATTTGAAAGAGCTTTTTAAGTCTAAAAGTACTTTTAAAGATCAAAAGTGTTTTTAGTTATATTTATAATTGTTTGGTTAAAATCAATAATTATTTTTGAGCTCAAAGTTTGAGGTTCTCTAAAAGCTCTAATTGAGCTTGTACGGGGAAGTTGCAATTGACATTTGATGAAACTTAAAATTAACAAAATTATCATTAATATATCAAAAAAAAAAAAAAAATCCATCTAACACAATTATATATGTTGACGTTTGAAATAATATAATTCAAATTACACATGATATGTTTGATTTAAATAAATTAATTTTAAGTAATATGATATATACTAAAATAATTGTGTTATCATAATTTAATTAAGATATTAATTTTAATATTTATTATAGGATGTGAAAAAATATTGTGTATTAAAAAAATATAAGATATATACTAATTTATTAATATTTAGTATTTAGTCAAATAAATATAAAGTTTATACAAAAATATTTTTATAGTTATGCAGTCAAACATTGAATTTAATATTCACAGTACTTTTTGAATTCACAACTAAATAGTTACAACTTTTTAATAGAAGTTCTCTTGTCAAAAACTTTATTGCTAAAAATTATATGCACAACAACAGTGGTAAATGGATTCTTAATTTATCCCTAAACAAAATTTATGGGAATTGAAAAAAAAATTAAAGCAAAATTGGACATTTTAAAGTCGCAGTCCATTTGGGTCTATTTTACTCAGAGTTATCAGACTTGGCCCAGACATCGACCTGGACAAGGAGGCGGGTCATCGGGTTTCTAGTTCAACCAATTATCCGGTGATTGAACCGGTGTGTTAATTCATTTCGAACTGATAAATTTATCTTTGTTAAATCATCACCATCAGAAATTTATTTATCAAAATAAGTACGAGACTACTAGTATCATCAACTACTTCTTGTAAAAAATAATATAAATTATTGTATTTCATTGCATTAACATATCATTAATAGAGTGGATAAGTACTTGGTGCATCTTTTGGGTAGAATATAATTATATAAAAATGGAAAATTTTCATTATGTAATGACCCGGCCAGGTCATTGGGTTGCAAAAAAACCTTCGATTTTTTCGGGTAGTGAACGGTTCAATTGCTGGACGGTCCAATTAAGAGAACTGGATCGGTTGGGACATTGGGTCGCCGATTTTCCAGTCGGAATGGCCGGACCGATATGAGTTTAATACTGATTTTACTATTTACGAACCTAATTGCCCCCACTTTTATGTGTTGAACCTTTTAAGTCATCTTTGACACTTTCAAAGTCATTCGAGAATATTAGTGTCAAAATTAACCCAATTTTGTTCAAATGTCCATTTTCTGAACATTTCATGCTCCACTAGATCACCAATAAATTTAAATACAATACATTTCAATGAAGTTGCAAAGAAATTAACTGTCATATTGTCAAATATACATGTTAAATTCTATATATATTTAAAGATGTTTAAATTATAATTTCAGCTGGTTAAATTGATGAAACATACTTTTTATCAACACATTTCATAAGATCTACAACTTACAATCTATTTTTTATCCATATATTCACCTATAACTTATAATATAAGTACTTAAAAAATAATTTTAACACTAATATCCATTGCAAACATTTCAGCTGCAAGTTTAAATCTCCACATTGGTATTCAAAAATTCTCAATAAGTTTGACACTTAGATTAGCACCCAAAAACTCACTCCTAAAAAAAAATGCAATATTATTAGATGAAAAATAAGAAATTGGAAACATGAATGAAATATGTTTGTACTTGATACTTACAAAGTAACATATTGTGGAACCTTTTCTTCAAGTTGAAGTATGTAAATTCTTCTGGTTTGTAGTTGTTAACAAGTATTTTAAGCTCTCGGACTTCAAGTCCTCTTCATAATAATAGATTAGGGATAGATTTACTATACAATACAAAATATAAAATAATTTAAAAAATATTATCTAACTTTTTTTATTTTAAAAATACTATTTTTATTATTGTAACACTTTACATTTGTTATATTTTTTATAAAAAAAATGTGTGTTACATTTGTTATATTTGAAATTTAAAATATATAAAGGTAATTGTAGAATTTAAAATGTTCACAACCCTTCTAATGACCCAATCGTCCTGCTCAAACACGATCTAATCACCAAGTTAATCACATAGATTATACTATATTAAAACATACCAAAATGTTTCTTGTACTCTACATTACCAATTAACATTTAGTGGTAACACCAGGTCGAATTTCTTTAACAAAAGACTAATTAAGATCTTGAATCAAGCGCCAAAAAAAAAAAAAATTAGGAACTTGGAGAACTCAAAAGTACACATAAAACTAACTTTGCAGTTAATAAATGGCTTATAACTCACAAGTAGTGATGGCAATGGACCGGCTCGGTCCTTGCTAAGACGGACCCGACTTGTCCCTTGCCACAGACCTAACTCGGCTTGTAAAGAGATCGGCCGAGCCCGTCCAAAAAATGGAGCCCGGACCAACCCGTGGCTTGTGGGCCACACGGGCCAGTCCGCGAGCCACACATGAATTTTGTTTTAATTGAGTTTAAAAGGTTAAAAGTAAAAATTTATGATCCACGGGTAAAGCTTCTTTTTTTCTTCAGCTCGGACCGAGTCCTCTTGTGTGGCTTGACTCTTTTGCCATCCCTACTTTCAAGTTAAAAATGGACCAATACTAAACTTTTTAGTTAATAACTACATTCTAACTTTAGAAGTTATAATGTGATTAAGTAGGGGGTTAAAATGATGTTGTGCCTCTCAAACATTTGTTGTACTTTGTCAATCTGTTGGATATGTACTAATTCGACATGATAAACGTGTTCTTATTTATATTTGAATAAAATCGATATTTTGCATTCAAGAATTTTAATTTAATTACAAGCTCACATTTGAAACCCATATCATTTTTCAAACACACTATATCAAGAAACATTTACATATTTTTTTTTTTTTCAATTTGTGTTTCCTATAATAAAAGGTTAATTTCACCAACGATCACTGAAATTACCTTAAAATTATAAAATGGTCATTGAAATTCAAAAGTTTCAATGGTTATCACTGAAGTTAAAATCCTTTCACTAATGGTTACTCAATTAAATTTTTAATTTAAAATGGTGATGTGGCATTTATTTATTACATGATAGTCAATGTACTTTATATAATATTTATTTTAGTCCCTATATTTCAATTAAGTCCTTCAAAAATTACATCTTAGGTCCTTAATCTTTTACATCTTTACACTTTGGTCTTCAAATTTTTAATTATCTTTCAGTTAATTCCTCCAAAAATTACATCTTAGGTCATTCAACTTTTTACATCTTTACACTTTGGTCCCCAAATTTTTAATTATCTTTCAGTTAAGTCCTCTAAAAAATTATATTTTAGGTCCTTCAACTTTTTACATCTTTACATTTTGGTCTCTAAATTTTTAATTATCTTTCAATTAACTCTTCTAAAAATTGCATCTTAGGTCCTTCAACGTTATACATCTTCAAACTTTGATCCTTCAAATTCTTGATTTTAGTGGCCAAAATAAGTACAATTTTAGTGGTCAAAATAAGTATACTTTCAATTAAATACTTGACTTTACACTCAAATTTTCACCTAAATGAACAAAATAATATAATAAAATATTAAAATATTTAGTAGTCAAAATAAGTGTAAAATTCGCACTTATCACTTAGATTAACTACTAAAAGTAGACATTTTAGTGGTCAGACACTATAATATTATTTTGTTCGTTTATGTGAAAATTCGAATGTAAAGTCAAGAATTTAATTAAAATACACTTATTTTGACCACTAAAATTGTACTTATTTTGGCCACTAAAATCAAGAATTTGGAGGACTAAAGTTTGAAGATTTATAAAATTGAAGGACCTAATATGCAATTTTTAGAAGACTTAAATGAAAGATAATTAAAAATTTGGAGACCAAAGTGTAAAGATGTAAAAAATTGAAGGACCTAAGATGCAATTTTGGAGGACTTAACTAAAAGTTAATTGAAAATTTGGGGACCAAAGTATAAAGATGTAAAAGATTAATGACCTAAGATATAATTTTTGAAGGACTTAATTGAAATATATAGACTACAGTGAATATTATATAAAGTACATAGACTACTATGTAATAAATAAATGCCACATCACCATTTTAAATTAGAAATTTAATGGAGTGACCATTAGTGAAATGATTTCTAACTTTAGTGACCACCACTTAAATTTTTAAACTTTAATGACCATTTTGTAATTTTAAGATAACTTCAGTGATCGTTAGTAAAATTAACCCTATAATTAAAAAGAAGAAGAAGAAATTTTTGGACCATCGAGACTCCAGCACAGAATAGCCAACTGTATCCGTCCTAGAGCCAACAAACCCTTGCCGGATTTTGAGATTTTCCCAGTTATTAAGAAGATATTGTGACGTTAAAAATATCATCCACCACCTAAAACAAATAGCCCAATAAGCAAATTTATTCAATATAGTAGGGATGACAATTTATTCAATATAGCAACATTTCAGGACAATCATTGGGCGTAGGATGCCACCAAAACCACTAACCCTCCCTCCAATACTTTTTTTAAAAATCAACATGTTTGTGGGCAACGGGGCGAACTCCCCAAATGCTCTAATCCTCGCCTCGCATCAGAATTCCTTTTAAACATATATCAAGCACCTTAGCATTTTTTCTCGGGCGGGAGGGGAATTTTTTTTTTACCCGTTAAAGAATTCGTTACCATCCATACAATATAGCACTTGGGACCATTGAGTAGCCACCAAAACCACTAACCCTCCCTCCAATAAAACAACATGTTTGTGTATTTAAATGAACTCCAAAATGCTCTAATCCCACGTCAGAATTCCTTTGAAACATATATCAAGCACCTTGCATTTTTACATACAATTTTTTTTTTTTTATAATTAAAGAATTCAGTTTTTCCATTAGTGAAGAACTCTAAGCAATGTTTTAAAATCTTGATGATTTCGACGGTTAAATAAAAAAATTCATATCTCAGCCAATAATCTGGTTTGAATTGCTCTATTGAATTGCTCTATTAGAAAATTGAAAAACCACCGAATGATCGACTTAAAAGAAAATTGAAAAACTTGGCCACTAGATTTTCATTTAAGGATCGAATAATTGCTTATCGCTTTATTCATTAAGCGCTATTTTTTTTTTTAATTATTTTTTGCTAATTATTTTTTCGAACATAATTTTTTTACTACATCTTGAAAATCTTTCATCTTCTTGAGTTTGGAGTAAAGATTGAAAAATGGTGTAGAATTAATTTAATGAATGATAGTTATTGTCACTATTTTATTATTTAATAAAAACAATTATATTATTTGACAATAGTTGACCCGTCGATTCAACCATTAGATTAACGGTTGAACTACTACTTAATGACCTACTTCTTAATTAGGATCAGTGCTTGAGTCGGGTCTAAAACTATGGCTCTAAGTAATTAGGGAAGAAGGATAATTTAGTTAGAACATAACTATTTCACCAACATTTTAAAATTTTAAGCTAGAAAAAAAACATAAGTATCTTTTTCGAAATTCTTTCTTTTAGATATGGTAGAAGCTAAAGAAAAGATAATGATATAAAAAAAAGATTAAAATATATATTTTTTTAAAAAATTGTTTAATCACTATGGGGTCAAAATACCTTGTTACTTACTATTTAAGAGGAAACATAGCATATTTGATCTCTAACTTTTAAAAAATGTCATCTTCAAAGCGAAATTTTGATAAATAAATCTTTTGAACTTTTAAAATCCACACCAAACTAGACTCTTGTTATCTCCAGAGGAAATATAGATTTGAAAATGTGTATGGTATACTCATTACTTTTAAAATTAGCACCGGACATCTCTAGCGTTTGAAAAATATGTATGGTAGGTCCCTAATGACAGTATCCTTCTATTTTAGATGTTAAGGTCAAATAAAAAGATAAAATTATCATTCTCTTTAAATAAGCTAAAAATATAAGGCAAAAAAAAAAAAAAAAAATGTAACCAAATTTACCACAAACAATGAAGAATAACAAAAAGACCAAATTCTTCGTTCTTCTCCAACCACATAAAACAACCACCACCTACTCCACAAATATTCTTCTTCTACCCCCACCTCCTATGATGATATTATCTTCTCAAAATTGGTTAGTACATTATACTCAGCTGCACTCTTTATCTTCGAGTTTTGATTTAGGAAAGGGTCAATGAGAAGACCCGGTCTCATGAGAACTTATGAGATAAGTGTTTGTTGCTATCGTTTCAATCTTTTGACACGTTGCTAACCATGGCTCCCTTGAACTTTCACTTGGTGATGGAAAGACACTGACAAATTTCATTCATACTAGGGGTTTGCAAATGTATTCCTTGGGACGCGTGGTAATTGCCTCATTTTATAATATTTTAAGCTTCTGTAACCCGATCATTTCTGGTGCTTTCCTGTCACAAATTTGTTCATCGCTTACATGCTCATTTAGCTATAAATCTCAAAAATGGAGATAAGAGACACAATAGTGGTAAATGAAATTTGAAGCTTATTTCTTCTTATTATTTTCATCGCTATGTCAGGTTGAACTTGTAGACCAAGCTCCCCATGTGTAATCACTCTGTATCCATGAGATGGTTGTTAGAGCATGAAAACACATTCTTCGGCAGTTGTAGTAGCAGTAGATAATGTTGCTAACATGGTTAAAAAGAAGAAGAAGAAGATTGGTGAGGTAGATGGCGGTTGGGAAAAAAAAGAAGAGGGGTTCTTTCGTTATTCTTCATTCTTTGGGAGTATATTTGGTTATATATATATATTTGGCCTTTTGTTTTTGCTTATTTAAAGAGAAGGACAATTTTATCTTTTTATATGACATTAACTGCTAAAATGAAAGGAATATGACATTAGGGACATATCATACCTAATTTTTCAAATATTGAAGATATCCAGAGTTATTTTTAAAAATTGAAAGTATATTTTTTACATTTTTGAAAAATTAAAACCAAATATACTATTTTTTCTATTTAAAATGAAATATATCAATAAACCAAACGATGCTCACAAAAAAAAAAAAAAAAACCAAAAAGGAAAAACTAATAAAATGAAAAAATAAAGGAAAATTGGCACAAATGGTTCTAACCTTTATTTTTTGGCACAGTAGTCTATAATCTATGTGTTTTGGTGCACAATTGATCCTTTTTGATAAAAAAGACAAATATGTCATTATTTTTAATTAGAAAAATTTTCAATTGGATTCCTAACCATTATAAAAAGTACAAATGGATTTGATACTTTTATTTTTTATAAAAAATTAAAAGAAACTAACATTGATAATATAATAAATTATTTTGTATATTTTATGAACTATTATAAAATAACAAAAATTTAAGCTCATAATTATTAACAAACGTGTTAATTAAAATTATTATATTATTATTAAGTAATTATATTATTTAAAATTTAAACTTTAATTTTATTGTTACAAAAAAAAAAAAATAACTTTGTCACAAATTTGATGTTCAAATATTTTATTTAATCGAGTTATTTGTCTATTAAGTATTAACTACAAATATTAGAACTTAAATTGTATTCTTCATATTTTAATTTATTGTTCAAAAATAAAAAACACATAATGAGTAAATTAATTTTTGTTAGTATTTGTATATTAAAAAAAAAAAGATTGGTTCAATATTATAAAATTATATACACCATTTTTTATTTATTTAACTTAATTTTTATTCAAGTTTTTCACATCACATAGTAATTACATATACCTAAAGCGTAATAATTTTATATTTTTCTCTTTTGAAAAATTTAATTGATACGACAATAGTAATATGTTAAATTAAATATTATTTAATAAATGTATCGGATATATTTGCACATTTTGTAAAGGATATAAATCCAATTGAAATTTTTAAAAATAAAGGTATTTTTGTTTTTTATCAAATAAGAACTAATTGTGCACCAAAACACATAGGTAAGGGACTGTTGTGCCAAAAAAGATTAGATTGGGGACCATTTTCACAATAAGGGCAAAGGTTAGGGACCATTTGCACCAATTTCCCAAAAATAAATTTGAAAAGCGAATTCTATGGTACAGCACGTGGCACCTTCTGTTCAAATATGACCGTTGCCAAACTGCAAATATGAAGTCCAAAAAACCCTCGCTCTCTCTCTTTCTATTCCCAATTCAAATCGAATCAATACGATTACACCATTCTCTCTATTTCTCTCTCTCTCTAAATCTGAGTGCGTGAGTGTGTGTTTTTTTAATGGCGATCGCAGCGGAGTCTCAACAAGAGCAGATGGTATGGAAAACTTGTTCTTTTTTGGGGGAAATTATTTGAATATTTTTAATTCAGAGAAATGAAGATTTACTGTTTTTCTTTTTTCTTTTTGATAGATATAACGTTTTTAATATTGATTATTTCATAATTTGAGGCCGTTTGATAATTGTGACTTAGAAATTGGAAAAAAGTTCTTTCCGACATTAATTAAAATTAGGGTTTCTTGATTTTGGGACTATTGTTGCAGGCATTACCGTAAAATATGACTTAATTAGGTAAGCATTTGGAAGGAAATATTAATTGTTTAAAAATTTTATGAATTGTTTTTCTTTAAGATTTCTAATATATTGGAAAAGGGGATAAGAAGATAATTTCTTGATTATGTAGTTTTCTGAGTTAAGGTGTAGGGGATGGGATGCAAAAAAAGGTTTCCTGATTTAGGTTTAGTATGGCCTTGTGTGATATAGTTTCATAATTAATGCAATTCCATGATGCCGAAAACTTAATCTATGAAAGTAATTTTTGGTGAAACAAGACACTTTTAAAAAAGTCTCTCTTATTTTACCAAATTTTAACTGTGAGGATCCTGAATTATTTGGACTGTGTATACCATAAATTTGACGTGTTTTTTTGACGAAATTGTGCACTGCAAATAGGAACTAGTAAAGAGTTCCACGATCCTCTAGAAAGACACCAAGATCCCTTTGTAGAAAATAAAATGATTTGCTGTGAAGGAAAAAAAGACGTAGAATTGTGTTTAATGTATGCAATCATGATATATTACTATTGCAGGCTTCGTCAGAGAGTGTGGCAGCAGAAAAAAAGAGGTGGACACTCAATGATTTCGACATCGGAAAGCCTCTTGGTAGAGGAAAGTTTGGACATGTATATCTGGCAAGGGAAAAGAGGGTCAGTTCTCTTCATTCCTATTCATTTTCATTATGATTCTATAATTTTCTCATTTATGGAACTTGATTTTAAGTACAATGCCCAAACTTCTGCTTAAAGTTACATTGATTCACACACTATGTCTGTCGCAAACAAAAATCTTTATTAACCAGTTTTGGGCAATCAAGTTTTAGATTTCAACTCCCAGAGATATAAGTCCTAGTCTATAAATTACCAAATGCACAAATCTTTTCAAAGTTTGGTCTAAAAGTGAGACTCTCACAACATGGCATTACACCAGAAGAAATGCCAAAATCTTCCTCCTTGTGGTAGTTTTGCAAAATGAGTGTTTTGATGTATTAGCTAGTAACCAGCGTGGAGACTCATTATATTGGAAACACCCTTATTTATTATATTTACATACCCTAACACGTGCAGACTCGATTCATTTTTTTTATTAAAAGCCTGATAGGTGCACAGTTTTCGTAATAGATATTGATGATATTTGAACCCAAAAGTCTATACATGTTGTCATACCATGTCCAATCACCTCATCTAGAATCTTTAAGCCGTTGTAGAAGGGAACATTGTTAAATTTAGTCTTCCACAGCCACTGATTCTAATATCATCCTTTAGGAAGCTAAACATAGGGACTGGGAATGCGCTTAAAAACGGGTAATGAAGACTTGAGATTTGTTGATATTAATTATATTTGCCAAATGGAAGGAGATGTGATCTGATAGTGAGAACGTATTTGTAGTATCTGCTGTATTGTGGCATTTTTCCACCATCATTCACTGAAAAAGTGATCTCATTATTGCCTGTTCTAGCAAAGTCACCATCAGAATAAGAACAAATCCAAAATCTCATAGAAAGCACTAATCATTATTTCTTAACTTTGGAAACCTGTGTCTTTCCTTCAAGTAGAGCAATCATATTGTGGCGCTGAAGGTGTTGTTTAAGAGCCAGCTGAAACAGTCTCAGGTCGAGCATCAGCTTCGCCGAGAAGTTGAAATACAGAGCCATCTTCGGCATCCTAACATTCTACGACTCTATGGTTACTTTTACGATCAGGTATACCATCTTCTTTGGTTTATGGTTGAAGGTGAACTTTTATATAAGACCTATCTGTGACAAAATGAAATGTAGAAACGGGTTTATTTGATCCTGGAGTATGCTGCAAAGGGGGAACTCTACAAGGAGCTGCAGAAATGCAAATACTTTAGTGAAAGACGTGCTGCTACTGTGAGTACTCTATTAGCACAGTTTCAAGTTCAATCTCTCTTAATACAGTATATACAAAATAAAATAGAGAAAAATGACGAAAATCATATAATAATTAGGAGGTAAGCTGGTCAAAATAAAATATAGGGAAGAGAGAAGTAAAATGAAGTGTTAAAAATAAAGAGAATGTTGGAGTACTTCAAAAAAAATTCTCTCTAAATTTATATATGCTCTCTAAAATGCAAAATATGCTCTTTATAAATAGAGAGAGTCTCTTGGAAATGCTCTATAGTGCAAAGAGGTTCCTGACCTCCAGTGCAACTTTTTCAAATTAAAACTCATTTACATTTCTTAAGTTCTTTTTGTTAAGATGGTTTTGGTTATCTAGTTAAAATATTTTACTTTAGCTACTTGAAATTTGACTAGAAAGTAACCATTTGTTTACTTGTGTCCATGTAACAGTATGTTGCATCATTAGCTCGGGCCTTGATATATTGTCATGGAAAGCATGTAATTCATCGAGATATTAAACCCGAAAACCTTTTGGTTGGAGCTCAGGTAAATAAAGGCATTTGTATGTTAGCATTTCCTGTTTGTTCATTAGGAGAAAATACAGCCGTCTGTTCTCACTATGGCATTTGTATGTTAGCATTTCCTGTTTGTTTATTAGGAGAAAATACAGCCGTCTGTTCTCACTATACAAATGTTTTCAATTGCCAGGGTGAACTTAAGATTGCAGATTTTGGTTGGTCAGTGCACACATTTAACCGCAGACGTACCATGTGCGGCACCCTAGATTATCTTCCGCCTGAAATGGGTATGCTTTACTGCATATATAATTTTTCTAGGATGTAGTGATTCAGACTTAGCAGGATAACGCTTAGATTGGCAGATTCTACTAATTTGTCATTTTGAAAAGGATTCTTGGTCTTCTTCGTATTTCGTATATGGTCACCTATTTCTTGGTAAACACTTGAGGGCTTTGTAGCTAAAGGTGTCTTAGTAGTTTTTTCATTCTCCACACTTCACTTCATCCATCCTCTCCCAGACAAAGCATGCCTGTCCAGAGTGTAGGGTCCTCAGACATTATTGTGGGAGGGGAAGATGCAATATTGTTGTACACTGTATGAAGCCCATTGTTTTTTAGACCGTGTGTCCTTATGGAAATAATTTTGCTATGTTTTTATGAACAACCAGATTTCTCTATTATTACATTTCCAACATGCACTGATCAACAGTTTGGTGTTAAATTTCCAGTGGAGAGTGTGGAGCATGATGCGAACGTGGACATATGGAGCCTTGGTGTCCTGTGCTATGAATTCCTCTATGGGGAGCCTCCTTTTGAAGCAAAAGAGCACTCAGACACGTATAGGAGGTAAACTGTTTTTTCTTTCTTTATTTAATAATAACATAATAAAGAAGGCAACCATTATTACTCAAAATATCAACAGAATAAAGAGTTACTTACCATCAACTGCCCCCAACAAGATGCGCATTGGTGGATATAATATTAAATCTTACCTTCAAAACCGACTTGTATGGGAAAGTGCCTAATTGGTTATTATAGAAGTAAAATCTTAACTTAGCTAATGTGAGGCACTACTAGAGTCATTGCAACCCACCCTACTCTCGAAATTGACGTCTGTAGTCCTTTCTATGTCGTCCTGTTCGCAATGAGAGATTGAGAGTGGATGGCTGCTGTAACACCACCCCTGAGCCATGCGGAACTTGTTGTTGCATTCTACTTTAAAGTGAATCGTCACAGATCTAATTTCTAAGGAAAAAATTATCTGGCACAATTATTATAGATATGATTTTCCAATTATTTGCACAGGATTGTTCAGGTGGATCTTAAATTCCCTCCAAAACCCATAGTCTCATCAGCTGCAAAAGACCTTATTAGTCAGGTAAATAAATCTTTTGGGTTCATAATTTTTCAATTGAAAAGTTCAGTTTGGTTCGAGTTTTCACTTTGTCATTCTCGTCATTCCCATATTTTGATGACAGATGCTTGTCAAGGATTCTTCACGACGCTTGCCACTACACAAGCTACTTGAGCATCCTTGGATCGTGCAAAATGCAGATCCTTCGGGCACTTACAGGGCTTGATTATTAATCTGTCATGTCCTCATGCCAGAGAGAGTATTTACAGCACCCCATTAATAGGGTAAATTGATGTAAGATGTCCTTTGTCTCTTGTCAAATAGATGATATGTTGTGCCCTTGTAATGAATATAAGGAGGAGATTCTGAAATCAAGCAATATTGTGCTGTTTCTGTAGTTTTTTTTTTAAAAAAAATCAATTTAAATTCTTCTGAGTTTGCTGTATGTGCAAGTCTTGTAATTTGAAGGAGAGACACTCTTCTATTGCATTTTGTTCCATTTGTATTCTGCCAATCCAATCCATATTAAACTTGCTCTCTAATAATGGGATCAGATTGCACCAATATCTATCCGTTCTTCTTTCATTTACTTGAAAGTAAGAATTCAATAACCCATTTTCTTCGACACATGTTGAATATCTATACGGGATTTTCAATGGAAAATCGAATGGGGGCTATTCAATGACGTAAAATATCAAAATGTGATAGAAGGACCCACTAAAATTACAAAAGATCCTTTATTTCTGATAACAATTCGTTGGGGTGTTTTTGGAACAGCTTTTCCCAATTTAAAACAAAATTTCAAATACTTGTTTGTTATGGATCACATATACCTCTCAAACAATGTCTAGGAAGAAAAAGAAGTTAAAATTTTATCCATAATTCTGTTCACAGATCATCACATAGGGGATCACATTGCATTATTAAAGAAACAGAATCATTTGCTAATCCAAAGATGATACAGAATAATTTACATAATATAAACGTTGCATACGGAGGGAACATTTTGGGTTTAATTTCCTCTAATATAAAACATCAAATTAAATAGTTCGAACATGTACTGATCAATCCCGCATTACGGGGTACCTCCAAACAGGAATGCTCAAGTATTGATACATTGCAGGTGGATTTAGTTACATGTTTTTCTCATCCCCATTATCCAGCAATTGAGTTGGAGGCACTTGCTCTGTTTTGGCCACCTCGAGTAGTTCTTTAGGTCCCAAGAAACTTGGTTGATTGGTTGAAGCAAGAAGCCTTGCCCACATCCTGTCAGTTATGACAACATGGTATTGCCGTTCAATGATGCGCTGCATTAAAAAAAAAAAAAAATTATATACACAAAATAACAAATCTAGTGTGTCCAAAATTCATTACATGCTTGTTTCCAAGAATACATGTTTTTTCCTCTAATCAATTTTTGGAACTTCTGGGTTGCACAATTTTCTCATCATCGTGCAAGCTAAAATTGTTAATGAATTGAGAGGAAAAAGAAGGAAACATTGGACTACATTATAAAAGACAAAAGCTTTATTACAACAAGAATGTGAAAATAAATCTAATTTACCATAACATTTGATATATCGCAACTACTTGATCATGGTTAGGTGCTATTTGGAAAAATAATGCTATCATTACCCCATAAAGACTAAGTAGGACACAAATTTGTAACTTAACCATTTGAACAGATATCGCAGGTGATAGGGTGTAACTGTGCGTAAGACTAAATAACTGGACTAAATGCACAACAAAAAGAATTTTTCCAGACAAGGGGATGTGACAGGCTATTGAAAGTAGTAATAGAAATTCTCTTCTTTTTTGTTTCTTTGGGTGTGTAGTATTCTGTTTTTTTTTTTTTTTTTTCCTTGTGTTGACTACTGACTACAATACAGAAAATATTTCAGTTCATTCAATTGATGCAAAAAGAGAAAACATGAGGTCAGTAGAACGTGTAAGTTAGTTTAGAAGGACCAAACATAATCGAATTTCCACAACATTCAACAAGATCGTCCTTCTCTATACTAAAATGACAGATTATCGGGACATTCAGTACAGAAGAGTTCAGGTTAAACTTCACTGCTACCCAAAATTATCCATAAAATCAAAAACCCTGGACATATCCTCAAAATAACATGATAGGCTGAAAACTTCACAGATAAGACCACCGTAATTTTTTAAAGCACACTAGAATTTGGCATGACAAGACCACTGGTACTCTAACTGAGCACTTGGTATCATACCCAGAGCTAGGATTTTCATGTAGTGGGGGCAAAAAAATGTTGGAGGGGCAAAATATATATGTTTTAGGTATATATTAAAAAATTATTAAAATTTTCTATTTTAATCCAGAAAAATTTAAAAATGTTGCGGGGGCAGTTTCTAGCCACCCCAGGCCCCCAATGTCCCTCCGCCCCTGATCATACCAAATTTGGAATTTTAACATCTAACAAAGACAATTCAATTCTCCAACGTGTGAAATCTCAGAAGTCTGAAACCCGATTTATTACTGATTGGACTTACATTGAAAGGAATGTATGTCTGACGGCCATTGACAAGCCCGACAGTGAAGCCTGTATACCCTGCCATTGCTCCATGAACAGCACTTTGAGCAAGGAGTGTGCAGTACACATTATCAGATGCATTGCTTGGAATAGCACGAATCATGTAAGTTGGATCTGCCAAATAAATTTGTTAGGACCTGTTTTTCGCAAAACATACTTATGAAATAGAGATGATGCTACTGACCTATATATTTAAGAGTAACAGGCATTTTTGGTAGCTTTGCAAAATGATCCTGTCAAAAATGAAAATTGACTTCATAAAGAATTGTACGCACAAAATCCACAAAAAACAAAATCCAATATCAGCAATATTGATCTTTGTTGCTTTAGTCAACAACAAACTAAGCCTTTTCCACAATGGGGAGACCATATTAGTTCAGGTCTACTTTTCCCTTTTTTGACATGCTCTACTCACATCGCATCAGTCTTATGAAATGGGGCCTCTTGCAATGAAAAAAATGAAAAGCAAGAACCATATGGGTATCAATCAGCTCATGAAAACCTCTATCTAAATAATGATCCTTACCTTGATTTTCTGAGAAATCCACAAGCCAACATCTTTAAGTAGCTTGTTCCCCGAAGCATCTTGTTCATTTTTTGCATTCTGGATTTCTGCATCAAGAAGTTCCTGTCCTGCTCCTTCAGCTATCACAATAACCATGTGTCCATTTTCTTTGAGCTTTTTCTCCATGTATTCAAATAGTCCACCTTCTCCTTCAAGATAAAAGGGTGATTCTGGAATCAAACAGCAGTCCACATCTCGGCTAGCCAGAGTAGCATACATTGCGATAAATCCTGCACGAATAATTTCAAAGAAGATAAGAGGTGAACTTCAATAATGCTGGCAAAAGATAGCCAGAGAATGATACATTGTAATCAATACTTTGCCTATAATTCCAAAGAGGTTCTAGGAAAAGTTTAGAATGCCAACAGAAAAGCCGCTGCATAGCAAGCACCATTCATAGAGCTCCCAGAAGCAGATTTTCTATCAGATCTCTGCAACTTCTTTGATTTTACCATTCTTAGTATTCCTAAGAAAATCATATGTTTCCAGTAGTGATCTCACAACAATGTTTCTCATACCCAATTCAGCAATTTTCTGCTCTATGATAAGTGTAATTTTTACACTTATCTCGACTTTTATCTCGCGCACTGTTTTAAAAAGCCTGCCTAAGCTTCGCCTAGACTCCGCCTAGGCGTTTGACCTCAATTCATCTTGCTTTGCTCTTGTCTCGCCCTAGATTGAAACTTAACATCGACGCCTAGCCACGCTTTTACGCTTTTAGAACATTGATCTCGCGCAATTGTTGGTCAATTATCTTGAGATTGTGTTGATTTTTCGTTGTTTTGTGCATTGTAGGATGGATTACGGTGTTGGGACGAATCTTGGATAAAGTTTGCAATAGGTGGTGGTGTGCAAGGAAGATGAATGTGTGCATGAAACAAAGACGGGAGACAGCTAGCTGAAGAAGTTGAAGGAGGAAATTTTGCCCAAGTATGGGATGCGCTTGCGACACATGTTCTGCAGCGCGCAAAGTTCAGGCCTGCAGAATCCTGACCTGGTTTCGGTTTATGCTGATTTTAAGGGTATTTTGGGGATCTTCTTGCATGATTTTCGAGGACAATACTCAATTTATAAATACCTAAGTTCAAGATGTCGAAGGGAAAGGCAATCTTGAGGAGAAATAACCAAAGCAAGACCTAGGGTTTGAAGAAAATCAACGTTGTGTTTCATTCTTCCTCTTTTATTCTCAAAACCCGGTGATGAACTTTTTTCGTATTTTTGTTTTGCCAAAACGATGGTTTACTAATTTCAATTGTTAGGAAAAATGATGCAGCCTAGTTTGGATGTTTTAACTTTTTGATGATGAATTGAATACCATGTTGAACTTTTATCGTGATTTTGAATTGCTTTTCATGAATTTGGCCAATTTGTGTTTAATTTGAGAATTCAAGTGGAGCCGATATGTTAAAGCTCTACCGAGAAAATTTATAATTTAGGTGATGATAGAGATATACTTCTCCAAATTGTCCAACCTTGTTTGGGAATTTCTTCGTGATTTAATCAATGTTTAGAAAACCGGACCGACCATCGACCTGGAAAAAGAAACAGATCAAAGGTCAAAAGGTCGAACCGGGTCGAATTAAGGTCGAACCGGATCGAATCGGTTTCAATTAAAAAATAAAAAATAAATCTAAAAATCTCACAAATTTTTTTAAAAATAAGTTGTTTGTAAATCAATCAACATTTATAGATAAAATTACTCACAAAATTTAGCTTTAAATAGACTTTTTATAAGTTTCAATTAAAAATTAATCCAAAAATATCACAAAAAAACGAAGAACAACCAAAGAAGAACAATGGGAGAAATGGTAAAGAAATGAGGAATGATTTTGCTTTAAATTTTTTTTTTGAATCGGATAACCTTTAAAATCGATTCGCTTCTACCGATTTTCCCAATTTAACCGCTAAAACCCGGTTTCTTATCCGCTTTTTATGCCCGATAAATTGATAGATCGGACCGGTTTTGCAACCGGTTCCCAGTTGAACCGACGGGTCGGTCTAGTTTTCTAAACATCGAATTTAATGCGTCTTTTTATGTCGTAATTTATATAGAGATATCTTGAATTCACACAAGGAGTTAAGATTGATTCTACTAGAGAGATTATAATTAAAATTGAGAAATTCAGTTGGCGACATGAATGAAATACTATCTTAATGTGGTATATGAAGTTGAATCGGACGAACTATGGTAATATCATGATTCCTAGCACCTTACTTCATCATATTTTTCTCAAATCATAGTTGTCAACGTTGTTAATTTATTTCGTAGAATTCTAGTTGATAGTTTAATAAACACCACTTTTAAAAAGTCAATCATTCATGAAACGATACGCCCACCCTCGCTTTAGGACTTAAAACAAAACCCAAAACCCTAAAATATAATGATGGTTTGCATTAATCCGTTTATTCCCAAAAACTAAAGTATTGTATAGGTTTATCTTACCACTGTAGCGACCCATCAACTTCACAACACCAATGCCATTCTCTGCACTTTCAGCTTCAACATGTGCAGCATTGATGGCGCGTTGAGCCTCCTCTACAGCAGTATCGAAACCAAATGACTTGTCAATAACCTGATAACACAAGTCAATGCAAATCTAAGTCCTTAAATTTGCAGAAAACAGCATTATGCAGCACAAAACCAAATGATTTGCCAATAACCCAGTTAGTGGTGACTGGTGACACAAGTCAGTACAAAATTAAGGCTTGTCACAAATGAAGAGAAAAATGTTCTTTTGCAGAAGACAGCAATTTGAAATTGAAATGCTATAAAGATCTTTATACATTGTTCAATATCACAAGACAATTTTTGCACTAAGGTCAATAAAGACCTGGGAATACACTGTTGAAGTTCATTTATTTCATACAAATGTTGACTTTTTGTTAGAATAACTTGGTATTTCATCTCTAAAATATATATGTTTTCACCATTACGCAAAGAAAATTATTCGAATTTAGACTTGAAAGTTTGAAGTTATTTCAAAAGCTAATTGGTCGTTTTCTTCTTCGTTGTCATATTAATTACTTGTTTTATGACTAAAAAAATCATAATAGATTAAGAATCTGTGCAAAGAACAAATCATAATACCGGGATGTCATTATCAATTGTTTTGGGGATGCCAGCAACAGCAACTTTCAGATTACGCCTTCTAATTTCCTGAACAAGTTAAACAGGGTAACAGAAAATTAATACAAAGGCTATTCACTGGAATGGTAATTCCCGTCAGAAGTTAAAAATATGTATCATCATGATGAATACAGTATCAAACATGAGTTTTTTTTTTTTTGGTTCTCGTGAAACGACATGAATCCATTTATATCTGCAATTTTATACAACAGAATAGAAGATGTTGAAGGAGTGAAGTAGAGGAAAACTGAAAGCTTAAATATGCAAAAGCAGTCAGTAGCAGCTAGAGGTTTTAATAGAAGTGACAGAGCTAAAGAATAACTTCACAAATTAGGTTAATAAGAAATGGATTTCGAAAGGTGGTTGAGGATCAAGTATGGAAAATGATGGACAAAATATGAATTTCTCTAATAGTGTAGGACACTTTTGAGGTGACTGGCATAAGAACTACATAATAATTACAAGAAGCTACTATAACAGGCATGAACGGAAATATAGTTCCTAGGGTTTGGAGGCATCTTTAAGTTGATAAAAGGTGGGTGAAATCTTCTATAAACAAGGATACCTCATATATTACAGCTGCTCCTTTCTGAGTTCCGTCGCCTCCAATTATATAAACCTAAACCAGTAATACTCATAATCAGAGCTGTACTACTGTTCAAAATATTAAAGAGAAAGTTACAATTCAAAACATTTGTAGAGACGAATCACACAATCCTAAAGGCTATAACTAAAACTTCACCCTTACCTGATTAATTCCACGGTCCTGAATACTGTCAACTATCTTCATGGTATCATGGCCACCTCGAGATGTTCCCAGGATTGTCCCACCACGTTTATGTATGTCATTTGTAACCTTTGGTGTTAAAGGAATGGTATTCTTAGAATAGAAACCCCTGTAACCTCCCTACAGAAAAGAGATGCCACCATTAGCTGGTAACATAGTAATAAAAGAGGACTTTGAAAGATATGTTAGGGTGAAAAGCATCAGATGAATAAGCCAACAGCAGACCCACAAGGGTTCCTTCACTACCAATATTAAGCATTACACTCTCTAGGAATGTGCAAAACAATTCAACCATAACTCATTTCATGTTAAAGTTAATAGAGACATAATTACAATTTTCTATATTTTCACCAGCTACCCTCACCTTCTTTCCCAGTACATGAATGTTTCCCTTGCACTGAGCAAAATTTCATGACATATTCAGAAAATACAAGCTATGGAGCTCCTTACCAATGTGTTTACAATGCTTGAATATCTTATATCATATATGTTGGAGTATAATACCATAACCAGAGTCTATTAACTGTGTAACTCACAACTGATATCAATATTCCATTTAAGTAACAGCAGTAGAACTTAAAACCTGATTTAAAAAGTAATTATTTCGATGTAAAGATATACAACAGGAACAATCATCAGCCTTTTAACACGGGACATTACCTTTTGAGTTAATACTAGACATATTGAGAATAATTTTTGTAATTTTTTTTTTTTTTTGCACTATAGAACGAAATTCACTTTGCCAAGAGGCCAATGTATTGCATAACACACTTATAATCTGTCGTTCAACACTACCTACAAGTACCATAACCAGCTAGTTTGATCCATTTAGGCATCTCTGGAGGATAATATGAGTAAAATCTAAAATTCAAACACTGTGACATTTATAAACAATGATGTAACTCACCAGGAAAATGTTATAAGATAACCTTCTTATTGATTATGTGTTTGTGTGTATTAACAAAAAGAATTTTAGGAATATGCCAGTGGCTCAAGTCATCTTAGCTCTATTTAAAAGTTTTTTTTTGGGGGTGGGGTGGGGGGGGTTGAGCAAACACAGGGCATTGAAGAAGGTAACAGATATCATGTGTTCTGAGACCAAGCTAAGAGATAACAGAACTTTAAGCTTACCGATGAGAGTATTCATCATACATAGAAAGATACAGCTGCGATGAATGTGAAGTAAGAACTTCAAAGCAATCAAAATGATGGATTAATATTATAATATAGATTAGATATTTGCTCACGTATTCATTTATGAAGCAGGATGAAAAACAAAGTAACAGTAGACGAAATGTTTTAATCTTAGTCTTTGGCAACAAGTGCTAACATAAAGTTCAGATGATAATACTAATCAACTTCGAAGTGAATACTTAAAAAGAACTTACATGAATTCCGAGAACTTGGTTAACACCATACATATAATCAAGGCTATGCACAATCTCCCTGATCACAGTATTTAGCCCAGGACACAAACCACCACACGTTACGATACAAGCTTGTACCTCATCTGAAGCAAAATAAACCTGTGCACTACGGAAACAGTTCAGTGAAATTGCATAACAGTGAATATCCTGCATTTATGAAAAAAGGACACACCTTTTGACGAGGTCCGGCTCTTCGAAAATGTACCCCTCTTGGAGTGTCCTTGTGAACAACAATCTGCAAAGAGACCAACAAACAGAATTAATCACCTTTGAAAATGGTTGAAATCCTTATAAGGCACATAGAATTACTTGTTCTAATTATTCCGAGTCCAAATGGAAATATATGGTGGTGTGGAAAATGAAACTCGTAATTTTAAAAGAATGTGGAGTACTCTAGACACTGACTCATAGGCAAGCCTCATCTAATTTAACAGTACGCACAGGTGCATACACTAGTCAATAGCCTCACATTTTAATAGATAAGAAATATCAATTAGAACTCAGATACATGAAGAAAAATGGTTTCATACTGCAATATCTAAGAGACATGCAACACTGCACGCAGCATCCGTGTTACAAATGTGACAGGCCAGTTAATTTTTTTTTTTTTTTTCAAAATTAATGTACAATGGTCATCTTTGCTTTCTTCTATGGTAGTATTATCATTGCATAAGCCAATTTCATCTCGCAGATAGCTCATACACTATGTGGTTTTTATTCACACATATTCATGATTACATCCATATACACGTGCATCATCAAGAAAGAAGATTGTGGTGAGGCAAGTACGGTCCTGCTAAGCCCCTTCTCCCCAAACAAGAAAAGAAAATAATAAATGAGACCCGTTACGTGTAACATTCTGAAGAGCAATTTGATAATATAGCTCACCTTTTGAGGGACGGAATCATCCACGTGAACAAAATACTGCCTGAAATCATAGTAAACATCATAAGTCATTTGTAATCATCAAGGTTCTGAAAATAATAAGAGATGGCTAATGAATCGAGCAATACGTATTATCAGCTTGATGTGAGAGAAAAAAGTAACTCACTTAACAACGGAATATGCAGGATTGGATCGTAATGGGTTGGGATAAGTCTGCCAAAAAACCAAACATCAAAATGAATAGCCAAACTCAAACAAATAAACAAACTAGCAGCTCATACATCCAATGGAAAAAATATGTATATTAAGCATGAGAATACATCTCTCCTTCGTGTCCGGTGTTCACTCTAGAATCATCCCTTCACCAAGCAGAAAGTAAAAAAACTTTCCATAACATAATTGCTTTACTTGATTTTATTGTTTTGTTTAACTAGCAGATCTCAACTTCTGGTTTTGCTTGGGTTTTGTATGGCACTTTCTCAGATATGCGGTTGAAGAGTTCACTCTAAAGTCTTGAATGAACAATTAATACTTAATAAGTATTTTGTACCCAGATACTCATCCAAGTTGCACTCCTAATCAATTTGACACGGAAATTGTTAAAAACGTCTGAAATGCAGTACGTCAGATTTCAAAAAGTACAAGAGTTTTCACCATTCCAATCATTAACTATCAAAACTGGATTTACCAGCCAAGATGTTCAAATCAAATAGTAAAAGTTCCTATCCTGATGAACCCTGTGAATGTATAGCAGGTAAATAATACATATTGAGCTGCCAAGGATGTAATAACCCTTAAAGAAAGGCCTAATTGAAAATGAAGCAATTATTGATTTTGTCACAAATTCCCTTATCGTTTCCCCCGAGGAATATGTGCATCTTAAAATTCTGTCCTAACGTGTCCAATCCTGAAATTCAGGACACATGACTGATATTTCTCATCTTGATTAGCTATTGCATTTATCTTTCCTATTGCTTTCACTAATTAGTAATAATAGGTTATCTTACCAAACCAACTTCCTAAACAAAATTGGCAAACATCTCAATAGACTTTGACACGTAAAGTGCAGTTGTTCGGTGATGCTTTCTCCACTTCAATTAAAATGAGCACATATATAATCAACAGATATGTACTTCTATTCCTATGCTACCCTGTAGGTGCAACCTATTCTTTTTTTTTTTTTTTCTTTCTTTTTTTGCCTTTTTTGTACCATTTCATATGTTCAAGTCTAGGAAGTTAGAACGTATCCACCAATTATCAAAATAGTCATAAGAGGACGGCATTCTCCTAAATAAATAGTTAGTCTTCCAAAACAAGCTAAGCACCGGCCACGAGAATGAAAAGGACCACCGGTCCACCTTTGCTTTCTTAAAGAAGCAACTTACTAGGCCTTTGGAACAAAGGCCACTTTATACCCAATCCTGCAAAGCCAGCTTCACCACTCTAAAGGTGCAGGGTTTATAAAGCGAAAGATCAGAACCAGATGTCCAGATCACAAACAAATATCAGCTTCTGGATAGTTGAATTTTCATTTGTCCATTATTCAACAAAAATTCACAAAATCAACTTCATAATTCATTGTATCAACACAGTTGATTCAAGAAATGAAAATCACTAGCATAAACATCAATCACACCCACACACCCGCTTCTGGACGCTTATACTTGCATTTTTCCATTATTCAACGCAAAATTCTACAAAACCAGCTTCATTTAAATAAAACAATTGATTCAGAAATCAAAATCACTAACACAAACACAAAGTAGCATCACAAGCACACACACCAAAAATCAATAGATACATACAGGAAGATCGGGGATGTAATCAGTCAAATGAGGAACATCTTCCAGTACGTATCCGAACTCTCCTTCGACCACCTTCATCTGATTATTGCTCTGCGACCCCATTGAATTTCCTTTCGCTCTGTAATTCCAAATCTTAGCTGCTTCTTTTCACTCAATCCAACTCATGTGCATTTTGTGAGTGCTTTTATACTGTGCGTAAGGTACGGTACGTTACGTTGAAATGAAATGAATCCAATGTCCAGAAAGGGCTACTCCTTCTCGAACTTCCATGTTTCTTTATTTATTGAAAATATATATATATTCCATTCGTTTTATTAATCAATCAACTGTACCAAATTTCTTACGTTAAATTAAACTGTATTAATTAAAATAAATAATGATTTAATATTTTTTATGGAATATTTGAGATTGATTAGCGAGAATAAAATAGGAATCGTTCAACTTTATCGAACTTGACTTTTCATAGCTTTCTAAATAAGATATTTTTAAAAATCTTTTTGCGATAAAAAGATAAATTTGTTTTAAAATAAATAATTTTATTATTTTAAAAATAAATAAGTAAATAATTTTATGCCAGTAATTTATTTTAACAGACAAATTCATCTTTCACAAATAAACTCTTTATAACATATCAATGCGCAATTATACTCCCGTTTATTAAAATTAATACTATTGGTCATTTTTATTTGGTGGATAGAATTAGTATATCGTTTTTTTGCGGTGGAATTCGATCGTAGATTTTATTATGATAATAGATTGTGAGAGTGAATAGATTTTGGAGATCATCGATTGAAAAGATATATTGAGAAGATTTTAAAGATGGTCCGTTGAAGAAAATCGATTGAACAATAAATTTTAGAAAATATAAAATTGAAGACGTAATGATAATGTGACACACAGACGTATTTTTTTCTTTTTTATCGAGAATTTATTTTTTTCAATCATGATAAAAAGGATTCATATAGCTACCTTTTATTAATGGAAAGTAAAATTAAATTTATTGTTGTGATTTGAGACAAAAACAGGTGGCGCCGTGGGGGTTGGACTTTGCTGTATTTCCTCCCTGGTTTTGCTCGTGAATTTCTCCACTTTTGCTGGTTTTAGACTACCTTTTGGTCCATCGTAAAATTTCAGAATTGGTCCTCAATCTACTGCTCAGATAGTAAGTTAATCTTCAATGTTTTGAAACTAGCAAGTACGTCTTCAACTTTTAACTATACTTGCACAAACAGTCTCCATAAACACAACTTGACCAAATTTTAGTTAAATTGTAATTGTTATTTTAATACCAAATCTTTTTCTCTGCTTTTTTCGATGTCATTAATGGAACAAGTTCATTGTGGGATGATGAAGAACTTCAATCTCTTTGCAATGGAGGAGATTTTTCAATGGTTTTGACAAAAAGAATGAATAGTGCTATTTTTTGATTTTTTGGTATGTTGTAGTGAGCAAGGACGTTGACAATTGATAATACAATTAAGTGAGGATGTTCACCACAAATTTTAAAATAGGTAGGGCCGTTATGCACATTAAGAAATGAAAAATAGGGATGATTTATACAAGTTAATCCAAAAGTAGGGATGTTATGCACATTTATATACAAATGTAGGGATGTTTTCATAACGTCAATTACACATCAAAATACACGATGCACTACGTCCCTACCTTTCAAGATCCATTCTACACACTATTTTCGAGTAAGAGATGTAAAATTGATTTCAACAATATTGTTTGATTCAAAAAGTTTCCTTCAAAATGTAGATTGAAGTTCTTCATCCTCATGAAAACATGTTTGGATTCTAGTTTCTAGATAAGGTAATTAACACAAAACATCCATATCTATTGAAGTAATTGTGCAAATCGTCTCTACCTTTTAAATGTTGGCATTTAACATCCTCGCCTATTCATTTTCTTGTGCAAAATGTCCTTCCGTCTAAAAAGCTGTCGTCCTTCCATCAACTTGTCTTCTTCTTCATTGACTAATAAAACCAATCCATTACACACCACCTCGGTCCAAGATCGAGACAATTACAAGTATCGGCGAAACTTTCTTGAAACCGCCTAGTTAGTGATTGTGTGAAGAGATTGATTTGGAGAAATAAGAATGAGATTTTTTTTGTATGGCGATTAATTAGGTGTGTATTGATGAATTGTGGGTCAGAGAGTAAAGTACTCCGTGGATTCGAGTAAATTAGATTTTCTTGAAACATTAAAGCCTCCACTCCACTTCCGTCATTACAACCTCCTCCTCTTCAGTTCATCAGCAGATAAAGTCATCACCCACCTCAAGGATTCTGGTATCCAGGTCTGGCCGGGTTTATCTGAACTGGAGTTTGCGTTAGCGGAGGTGGAGTTTGGGTTCGCCTTCCCGCCGGACCTCAAAGCTGTGCTTTTGGCTGGCTTGCCTCTAAGGCTTGCTTTCATGATTGTCGCTCTTCTTCTGAATGCTTGCGTGCAACTTCGCGCCTCCATTACCTTTCACATAGCACATAATGCTTTGTGGTCCAAGTCTTGGGGTCCGCGGCCATTCGATTCGAAAAGGTCCTTAAAATAGCACGAAACGCCCTCAAAAGGTCCCCTATTCTTATACCCGTTTTCAACCATTGTTACATTCCTTGCAACCCATGTTTAGCTGGTAACCCCATTTTCTATGTCGATGAAAACAGAATTTCTTGTTGTAGGTTCGATTTATCAGACTTTTTCGATCGTGAATCTTCTCTGTTTCATGGCCTAGAACCTAATATTCTCTCCATGCAACGTTTCGTGAATTGAATGCAAGAGAAGAACATTGATGACCAACCATTCATATACTTCGGTTTGAAACAGATGACAAGAGAAAAATGTTGCTGGACTAATTTACCCTTAAGTTGTATTACGATTCATGTTGATAAGGTGAGATAACGGCAGCTTTTTGAACAGAATGACGTTTTGCGCAAGAAATGAAGTAGGTGAGGATGTTAAATGCCAACATTTAGGAAGTATGGATGATTTGCACAATTATTTCAATAGGTAGAGACGTTTTGTGCTAATTACCTTTTCTAGATACAGGCAAAAGTTTAATAATAAGGTAAATAGTAGCAAAAGTCCCCAACTTTTAGTTTCATTTCCAATTTCATCCTTGGCCTTTGAAAATTTAGCGTCATTTGTCCAAATGGATAATTTCCATCCATTTGAGCTGCAAATAAAAAATTTAAAAATGGCAAATTGACATTTTGATATTATTAGTTAGAAACTTTAAAAAAAGAAAATGAAAAATTTCACAAAGAATTTAAAAAAATAAAAGGAAAAGTTATATCCATCTATCCACCACACCACCACTCGACGAAATCAAGGGGGGATAAATCTACCATGGATATACGCGAGTAGAAAACTAGAGTTTTCCACTCAAGAACCACAAAATTTGTGGAATAGGAATTTTAAAAACAATGCGCTTTAAAACTCTAGACACACAAGATGACGGTAAACAACAAACCTTGTATAATTTATGTATGTAGTGCTTCTTAATTAATTATATTCTCATTTGTGTATGTTTTAATGTGACTATGGCAGGCACCTAACTTGTCTTGAAAGGGAAGACCGTATTATTACGTGAATATCTTATACTATAATATGTAAATTTTCAAACACGAAGATGTCTAGATTTGTTGATTTTGGGATCGTAATTTGAGAATCAAAGAGATTTTTGGATGTTTTGTTGCTTATCAAACATCATTTTCAACTACTTCTATTTTTCTGCAAGTTTTTTTTTAATATACCATGAAAAAGTAAGCTAAAATAAACACTTTGTGCATACAAAAATAAGTAACTTATTTTGATCCATGTGATTTCTAATTTTAAAGCTACCTCTAGTTGTTCACGAAGACACTTTTGAACATCTAGTTGCACTTGCAGTGCTTCATTGAGTCGCAAAGCATTCCAAAAATTAACAAAAAAAAAAGGAAAATATAACTCAAGAATTATGAAATGGTTTTTTCTTAGGGTGTGTTTGATTGGTTAACATGTAACTCAAAAAATATGAAGTGGTTTTATTTCCTAATTATTTTCTTTTTTTTTTCTCCGACATTTTCATTTTTTTAATATTTTAACTAATAATATTAAAATGACAATTTTGCTCTTTTTTTTTATCTTTGAATGTACAAGTCAACTGGGATGACCGACGGACAAATGGATGAAAATGACACCAAATTTTTAAAGGTTGAAAACAAAGTAGTCTAGAAAAAAAGATTGAAGACGGAATTGCAAATAAAACTAAAGGTTTGAGACCTTTGCTGATGTTTACCCTAAATAATAAAGTCTAAATTTCTAAAATGAGTCATAGATTCAAATTCAAGTGTTGATTGTAGAATTAGGAGAGGTTGAAAATTAATCTGCTCTTGTTTAAAATCTATAGTCTAAAATGCTAATTAGAAAATAAGTTGGTAACTAACATTGAAATTTTCTCTTTTGTCCTTGGGAGAAAATTATATCTTGATCCAGCCAGATTTATGTACTAGTAAATTTGCACAACGTACAAACAAATTGTTCTGTAACTGTACATTGAACTAGATATCGGTCCACTTGTGGGATTCTCGTGAACTGAAAAGGAATCGTTTCTTATATTTTATTCTTTTTTTGAACAAAAAATATGTTGTACTTTCTGCCATCAGTTCCTCTCCCTCTCCCTCTCCCTCTCCCTCTCCCTCTTTTATAAATACTAGTTTTGGCACGTGCGTTGCACGTTTTGTAGATAGCGTTAAATTGTTAGTTGTCATTACGTTGATTGAATATGGTAAAGATAAAAAAAAATGTTTGTATACAAATAAGTTGAAATGAAACTAATAGAGAATGAATCCAACACATATGTCCTAATTGACAATTGAGAAGCAGCAAGGATCAGGAAAAAAAAAGAATTCAAATGACAAAAGTAGATGAACATGATTTATTTACACACAAAATTGTTCCTGGATTTCATAGTGTCCTTGCCCTATTACAAAAGAGGAGAGTATGTTGTCAAATTTGTGCAAGTGAACTCCTGTCATCTGGAAGTAATAAGAGTGCCTATGGTGTGGACAAAAGACTTTGATATTTTGAAAACTAATATAACTACACAACATAGACAATATTAGCAGCCAAGGACAACAAAAACAACAAAAATATGAGCCAAAAGAGATCATGTCATCATGTGAATTCCATAATGTGAACTCATGCTGTTGCTGGAATCTTTTCTTTGGATTTGGTGGCTTGTGTAGCTGAACTGGACAATGCCAGAATAGAATTGCTAGTAGTGCCATGAATGTGGTTATCTTCAGTAAGTCTTTTGTTCGATATTGAAGTGGATGGCACTTCAAATAGCATTCGTTTTGCTGGTGGAGATAGTGGATGTGGCACAGATATAAGAAAGGTGGAACTTAAATGTTCAGGGTGGTTAACTTCTTGTATGTTCTCTGTCGTTGCCGATGGTTCGATCATGAAAATAATATCATATTTCCATTGATCTCAGATGACCATCTTTCTTGGCGACGCCCTTCGTAAAACAAGTGGCTTTCTTCGACTGTAATTCGGATTTCATCTAAGACTTGCAATTGGTTGTCTTACGGGAAAAAAACATGCATGTCACTATTAGTAAGAGGACAAGGGTTGTTTATAATGGTAATGGTGGTGTGTTATGTACTTACTAGAGAAGTTAGAGCCATTAATCTGTTGGCTGAGTATTGCAACATCTTCTCTGCCTTCTCCTCGATCATTGTACCATTAATTGATGATGTTGAGTCTTCAAGTTCAACAAAGACTCTTGCTCTATGTAGATATATGTGTGATAAGACAATACAAAAGCGTAAAATAAACGATTATGTGGGGAGAAAAGAAGAATTTGTATTGGGTCAAATGAAAGGAAAAATTGTACTACATCTTGGGGAAAATATTTTTACCTTGCACATGATACGTCGCGTAAGGCGATTTGCGTAAGATATAATCATAAACTTCACCGAAGCTTGCACTGGAGATTTTGTTGCATATGTCACAGGCCATGTACCAAAAAGATTGGTTGAACATCCTTATATAAGCCCTTGCATCTACCCAAAAGTAGTTTGCTGTATTTATAAT
Source organism: Forsythia suspensa (assembly GCA_023638005.1). Lineage (NCBI taxonomy): Eukaryota > Viridiplantae > Streptophyta > Magnoliopsida > Lamiales > Oleaceae > Forsythia > Forsythia suspensa. Next base: position 25,518,379 of record CM042674.1, on the reverse strand, counting down.
CATTATTATATAGTTAGAAGTTAAGCATGTGGACATGTTAATATAAAGTAGTGAGGTTGGGGAAGTTAATCAAATTTAGAAGTTGTTTGCATATGTATGCATGAAAATGCAAAAGGTGGTACTACTTACCACAATGCTGGGATATTCTTAATTTCAGTTACTTTGTCTTTGCTTGGAGACGACAACTTGGTCGGTGTTATAGCAAGATAGTCCTTTTTCATGAACATTTGGTTCAGTTTGTCAATGTGTTCTTCAACCCTTCAATCCAGCAAATGGATGGTATGAGTCTAGCAATTGTGTATAATTATTAATATGGAATTGCATATGTATCTTATGTAGTATGTACCAAGCGCGAAGTTGAATAGCTTGTTCAATTGGAGCATTGAAGTTGAATGTCTTTGTTTGCTTTCGTGGAGATTGAGATACCTACAAAGCAATCAAGTAATTATGTAGTATAAAAGGGGTTAGAGAAGGATAAAACTCTAAGCATAAGATGATCAGTTATGAAACAAATACAGCGCATGATTCATATTATTTTAAAGCAAGTAGGATTTAGCTTGTAATTGGCGCTTACCACTGAAGGATGAAACTTTTAGATGGCTGCCAACGATGATTGGTTTTTTGTTTAAGTTCTCTGTTATGTAGGTGCACTCTTTGTCAACAAATTGGTCCCACATAGTCAATAAGGCTGTTTCAAATCTGTTTGATGGAGGAGTATATTATGTTAAGTGTGATGAAAAAATAGTATGCCATAAAATAGTTACTGGATGTGTATGCAAAGTGAATTATTATTGATGTAAATTAATTAATTTATACCTTTGATTAACGAGGACTACATCTTGTATCCATGACTGAGTACCTAAACGAGTTTGGACAAGTCGTTTTGGCTTGATGTCAATAGCCACTCCGATTATACCTGTAAAAGAACCGTATGAGCAAACAAACAAAATGTGTAATTAACTGGTATCTGGGAAGATGTATAAATATATATTTGGGTGCATCATATGGGAACGTAAGAAGTAGGTAGTATTACTAATATCTGTCTTCGAGTCCATATGTTCGTATAGTCCACTGAATGGAGTGAAGACATATGTCGAGGATATGAATGCGATGTGGTCTTCTGGGAGTTCTTGAACTTTTGTTCGCCGAGATATTGTCCATTGAACTTCACCAATCAAGTGATCTGTCTCTTGCAGTTTTGTTAGCCGAACAGCAGTGTTTGATATGAGCTAAGTTCTTGATGGTATGAGTTGGTCTTGAAATGCTTGAATGTTGGTATCGTATATGGTTGCCTGTACTTTGTTTCTCTGTTTTACACGATGAATGTAATTAATATATGTAGAAAAGGAAATGAAATTGCTAATGAAAATGCAAACGTTACATAAGAAGCAGTGCAGTAGTTTGTATATGAAGTAAATATGTTTCAGATTTGCAAGATATACCTCCATGTCCATCAGCATGACATTTTGATACTTAGTTGGACTGTGGAATGCTGTTCGTGCTGATGTTTTTTCAAGAACAACTACTTTTGCTGTCGAGTTGGTAGTGGTAGGAGTTATAGCAGGTGTGAATTTGTAATCTTCACCCATGTTTTGGTACCTGAAGAAGCAGATTGTGAGTACATGAAGGTCAAGTTTGTAATATCTGTAAAAAACCACATCGAAGTTAATATTCAGTAATCCAAAGTAGGAAAAATGGTTGCATTTGCATGTGGAACCAAGTGTAAGAGATACATGAGAAGGGAATGATTTTATAGTGAACTAAAGGATTTGTAAAATGGGTAGAAAATATAAGAGGACTATATGAAGTTATTTTTCATTGCAAGGATTTGAAATATAGATGTCAGGAGTTTTTACCTTTGAAGAATTTCTTGTAAATAAGGATGAGAATTTGGTATGGTCTTTTGGAAATTTTAGAAGCAAGTCCAAGGTTAATGAGAATGAGTGGATCTTATTATATAGAGGTAGAAATGGCAGTTGTGTATGCATGTATTTTTTTTTTGTTACAATATTATATTAACTTGCTACAGTAAGTGAAAATAACACAGAAGCAGTGCACGTGTGATATATGACTGTGTGGGAAGGAAATATTTAAATATTGCAGACAAAATGTATTATTTTAGTTAAAGTAATAGAAAGTAGGGATGGGCTAGGTAAATGTTTGTTTTTAGGATAACCTAGGTGTGTAAGAAATCAAGGATTGAGCATGGGTTTACCTTATTTTCAGGTCCAGCAGAGTTCTGTAGTGAATAGAGAAATGGGATTTGGGAAAGTGTGGTTGGCTGTGGACTTGGAAGTCATTGGTAGAACACAATTGGTTGCAGCTGACATCAGCAGTCCTTAATTAATTGCTGCACGATATTTTCCTCCCATTCCAGCTCGAGTAGGAAACCATAACCGTAGCCACACCTTTTCTAATAGAGCCCGAGATATGCGAGCTTGTGGATATTGTGCAACCCATTCCAGTCTATAATCGTGTCAAACTCATCAACGCCATTGATCGTGCATCTCCCACAAAGTGTTTTGCTTGATCGCGACTTTGGTCCTTGATAATCACAATCAACAATTAATCGATGAACTTTCAATTATGGTTATTAATTTAAAGTTAAACTAATCGAGAGTAATTAATTGGCGTAAAATGTATTACTTTAGGAATTTCATAATTTCATTGAGGACAAAAGAAAACATAAAGGAGACATAATTATACCTCCCATTCACATATGGAAATCTTCTTAGGTAATTCGCGAACTTCTCCTTACTGAGACTGGTATTATTTCGATCAATGCTTGAACAATTTTATGATCCTCATCAGTAACTTTCAAAACAACGGCCCCATCGCGGATCCCTACAAACCTGTAAAACAAGATAAAAAAACAACTAATTAAGTCTTATTTCCAATAATTTGAGGTCAACTATGTGAATCATTTTTCGCCATTCTATTAGGTTCATGACTAAACCTACTCATGACATCTAAATTTAGGGTCTTGTCCTTAGATAAATTTAGAGTAAGTTATGAATACTTTCTCCACTCGATTCACATCATAATATTTGACAAAAGTTGTACCACGATTGTCAACCTAAGCCACCTAACGAGTAAAAATTCATTGAATAGATAGAGAATACAAAGGATTAATTGAGTGTTTTTAGTTTTATTACCGCAACACGTAGCAAAAGTTTAAGGGATTCCGTAGTCCTAATTTCAAGAGTAGTTGCAGCCCCAATCATCTTAACACGTTCCGGATCCTTAATAAGATTTGCACAGATTTTCAATCATTCAGGAAATAACAAATAAAAGTAAAAAATTCAAATTCAATTAGACTTGCGTGGTGGCTCCAATGCCAACATGGTGAGTGAAAATAGTGGTGACGAAAGCATTATTATGGCCATGAATTGCATCGGTTCCAATAATTATAGGAATTCATAGAAGCTCACTTTTGCAGAAGTATATATCATTTGAAAACTTGGTAAAACCACAAATAAGCTACAAATACAGAGTAATGCTATGAACGAACTAAGATGAGGACTCTAATAATCATATTTGGCGTGTTGGTTAAGAGAATCCTCTTCTAAGCAAATGCAAACTTCAAAGAGTTCATATATAATCTCGGTTGATGAATCTACATTTACACAGACCATGGTAATTTGGAAACAAATAACTGGTTCCACAAATAACAAAACTATTAAATAAATAGTCCACATGCCTAGAGTAGAAAAAATTCCAGGTATTCCTTAATTTAAATCCTTAAAATTGACATCAAAGTAAAGATTTTTAATTAACTATGTCCTGTAGGGAAGAAAGAGTGTTTAATGTTGGTGCAGTTGTGATTTACAAACATGGTAATGCAACTCAAATGAAAGCACGAGCAGTCAATGCAACTCAAATGAAAGCATGAGCAGTCAATTTGTTCTTATCCTCAAAGCGATTGGATTCAGAAACTTGAGCACATAGAAGTATCAAGTTTCTTCTTCTATGTTAAATTCATAAAAATTATTTTGGAAGGAAGCAAGGGTAGCATAGATAAACTAAAAGAAAAAGCACTTAAAGAATTATATACATGAATAAATAGAGAAAGGTAGTGAATTACCAATAACCAAGTGCACAAGACACAAAAACACCACCATCAAGAACCATGGATGTTATGGTTTTTAACACGATATCGTAGACAAAATTAAATCGCCACTTCCATGCAATATTATTGCACAATATGGTCATTGCATAGTTCAAATTGGTCTAGGTCAGACTGATGAGTTGTCTAAAGGAAGAAGCATGGTGATCATTTGCAAATTGTGACAACCTTAAACACATAATTTTGCCAAACTTTAGCCAGTACAAAAAAGAAAGTGTACATAACATAATGGGATTAGACTGATCACACTGAACAAATGTGAAGAAAAGGTCGTGCAAATAATTATATCAGACCTAATATGATGGGGAACGAAAATATGGTAAAATAAAACGCCATACGTGAATGATACATAATTATTCCCAAAGAAAATTAATTGAGAAAAGAAAATAAGCCATAATTCGAAAACTTTGAGAAAATCAATTGTCAATATATTAAATAAACACATACAAACATGGAAGCCAATATTATTATCAAGTTACCTGTGTTTTGCCAATACCTCCAGGACCAACCAGCTCTGTCACGACACCAAATGGTATTCCACCACAAAGGGCCGCATCAAGTCCCTTTAAGCTTAGTAGAACTGCATGTGTAGCAAGGGATGTTTTGCCTCCATGCTTGAAAATGACTAATTTTAAGGCAGGAGACAGGTAATGGAATGTTCAACATGGTGAGTGGGAAAAATTTGGAAGATGGTCAAGAGCTTCATTATATGCTTATTAACCTCATTTTTTAATTATAGATAGTAGATACAATGAAATCCTACTATTTCTTCCTTGTGTTGTGCTTTCTCGATAGCTCTTTCCTCCGTTCTCCATCACTTTTAAATTCCGACCTAAAATGAATTAACAAATATACAATTAAATATCATCCAAAAGACAACAAGCCTGAACCACAATACAAAGTAGCCAATATGTCTCAAGAAAGACGCATTAAATCATTGTTACACAAGCTAAATTCTTCAAATTCAAAAGTTATTTGAAAATGGTGATCCGTCATTTTGAAGTCCATTACAACTTTAGAATCAGCCAGTGTTGAAGAAAATGATTCACAAATCACAGAGGAACTCAAGAGCACATTATCAAGAATGAAGTCAAACTATACAAATATATAAGACAAGAACAAAAATTAAACAGCTAATATTTTATTGCTAATTGAATTTCAGTTAACTTTCCCATTCATTTCCCCACCATTTCTTAGTGGACAATCGAATCATGACTTGAACATTTTCTACCACAAATCATGAAAAATACACAACATTTTAATGAGGCTTCTGAAAAAAAATATATTATTGATTCATCATGGGAGTTTCAATCTTAAAGAAAAGATGTCAAAAAACCAGAACAAGAAGAAAATTTAATCCATGCCAACAAATGAGCAAGTGACATTAAATCATTTAAGACAAACTAAAATACAAGACTTACAACTCACCTCCAAGAAGTCACGTTGGTTAAGAAAAATTCTGATGTAAGAAACAAATTTTGCCCTAGACTTGAATATTTCCCTAACCTCCGTGTTCGACATCAAATCCAAATAACGCTATCTGTATTAGGTTTTCTAGCATGAAAATTTACATTTTGCCATCCGTAAAAGACATATACCCAAACACACTAATGCATGTGAAAAGAAAAGGAGAAAAATGTGAGAAATTTCTAATCGTTTTCTTTTTAGTTTTAGTGTGTGGATGGGGTTAAGTTGAAGTTAGTTCGGAGGATATATATAGTACACGGTCCTTCAATATATAAGCCTCAAGATTTACGCCACTTCCGGGACCCAAATATCGCTTTTACATACAATATAATTAAATGTCAATAAGAAAGCAAAATTACGCATTATCCGTGTTATTAAAGAAAAGCGAATTATTACCTTAGCACCGATCGACCGGGGCCAATTTTTGTCGGGGCATCATGTGCGAGTGCATGGGATAGCACTATAAATATTTTGGAAAAATACTAAGCTATCCCTTTTACATTTGCCTAAGCAAAGAATGCAAAAAAAGTGGAAAAATCATATCAAGAGACCAATAAACCAAATTTAAAAGCGAGGTTTGTTTCATAATTGACCTTGGTGTTATCTATAGAAGCAACATAGATTTTCATCTCCGGACTCTCCACTTGACATTAGTCAATTTTTGTCACGCAAACCAAGAACACAGATGAACTAAATGTAGAATTTCTCTGTAAACAACATTTTTCGTACACGTTTTATGTGATTTTGATTTTTCATTCGGTTTTATTAGCACTTTGATGCATTTACTTGTTTTGGCTCTAGATAATGCGACATATAATTGTCCATGTGAAAATACAGATTCTGAAAGATACAATTCAACAAAATCTAATGTCTGTCCTTGGGCTTTATTTATCGTCATTGCAAAACATGGACGAATTGGAAATTGAGTTCTTTTAAAAGGAAATGAGTTTTGTCACTTTCGAGTGGAATAAATGGAATTCTAGGTAAAAAACTTTTGTGCCACAATATTCTCCAGTAGCTATTTCAGCATGAACAACGTTCTTTTCAAATTTACGACAAATTAATCTTATCTCATTGCATAAACCTTCCGAAGGATTAATATTCCTAAGTAACATAACAGGACAATTTTGTTTTAGTACGAGTTTATGTGGTGGAATACCATTTGGAGTTAGTATGTTTAGGAAATCTTCGTGGATACTTTGTTCATGTTTCTCTAATGTTTCATCATAGCTATAATATGTAAATGTTTGTCCTGGAATTTCTTGTAGTAGAATATTGTTAATTTGATCTACAAATTCATTTTTTGGCGTTAGAATCACTCGATTTATCATTGAGCTCAAATTGTTTACATAGGAATTTAAATCTGGAAAAACAATACTAATCAATTTTTTTAAGGAAGCTACTTCTTCTATAAAAGGTATAGTTATCTCAGTTGACAATGTAATCATCTTGCACGTATGTTCTGGTTCAATTCCATTACCAATGTTAAGTAATAATTTGGAGAAGTATGGATCTGATTGAGCTCTCATATTTTGAACTAATGTGAATTGCCTAAAATGTGGCCATAGACTGGAATAGACTAAACTGGCCTGCATAATATCCTCCTGTGTGCCTTTTTGAATAACTGGCAATACTTGTCTAAAATCTCCACCTAACACAACAACCTTTCCTCCAAATGGCAACTCACAGTCATTTATATCTCTTAACATTTTATCTACAGCTTCAACAACATAACGGTGAACCATTGGTGCTTCATCCCAAATAATTAATTTTGTCATTCTGAACAAACATGCTAATGCATATTGTTTACTAACCCGAACAAGTCATATGATTATTGATTTCAAAGGTATTTTAAAGCGTGAATGTGCGATTCGTGCCCCGTGTAATAAAGCAAACATGCGACTCGAAAAGCAAAGATAGCTAAAGCTATTAGTTTTTTGATCTAACAACATAAGTAATGCTTTATACAAATATGTTTTCCCGTCCCACACCCCATCTACGAAAAACATACCAGATTTATTATGAAGGGCGTGTCCTAGGATTTCATCATATGCATTCTGTTGATGTTCATTTAAAGTAGTTAACATGAAACATCACCGTCGTGAACAAAATATCTCATTTAAATCGTCAATTATAGTAGCCAGGTTGTTTTCTACGTTTGTAATTACTTCAAACGGTACAAGACAATAATCATTTATATGTTTCCCACTTGGTTCTAATAAACAATTTATATCACGCAAACATTTCATTTCTGCATCGGCGATCGACATACCGTTGTTTGTATAATCTTCGTACATAAAAGTTTTAAATTTAAGCCATAACGCTTGTGGATCATTTGGCCCGCACAAAGTTAATATAGTAGCAAATAAACGACGCAAACAATTAGGCATCTGGTAAGTAATGGCATCTTCCATACAAAGGTCACAATAATTATCACCGCTCAATAAGCCATGTGCAATAGCTGCTTCACGAAACGAAGACATATGAACACCATTAACTATTTTCAAATTGTCGAACGATATAGCTCCTTTAATATGATTTAACAATATTCGTAGTTAATACCTTTCTCCCTCGTTTATATTAGGCGATACCATTACGCCAATTCGTTTCCTTGTTTTCTTTGAGTCCATATTTTGCCTGTGCATTCCATACAAAACGTTGAGGAAAATCTTTGTATAACAATGTTTTTGCATGTTCGTTAGTAGTATTTATTTCGAAGAATTTTGTTAGCATTGTTTTTTTCCTATAATCTGTATTAATAATGGTAGACAAATTTTCTGAATTCCTGTATGTTACTAATTGATTATCACGGAGATGCGGTTCTTGTTGAAACAACTGATGGGCAAACTTCAGATAAGATGAAACCATATATTCTCCACATTGCTTCAGGTAGAGAAATCCATCTGCAAGTTTGGTATCTTTCAATTTCATCGACTGTATCTAGATGTGTATTATTGTTAACACGAAAACTTACTCTATCATGTCCCTTGTAAACATATTTATATAAGTATTTAACAGCCTTCACAGTTGAACAAATTTCCACATTTATATGACAGTCAAATTTCGCAGATAGATAAGGATTGTAAGGCACAACCCATCGGTTATCTAATAAATGTCCTCTAACTCTAAATAATTGATTATTGTTGCGTCGTCTATAAGTTGGATATGAATTATCACCAAGGTAAGTTTTTGCAGAAAACTGTTTTGGATATTTGTTTTTGCACTCTCCCTTTTTATTCATACACACATTATTTGGATTTAATACACCACACTAAACGTGCATCATGTGCTTGACTATAATAGAATGTAAATAAGGATGTTCATCTTTATTTGGTATTTCACACGAAACAATTTTATCAATCAAATCAATATTAGTTATTTTTGAACCCTTGTTAAGAATTAAGAGAAAATGAGCATGTGGAAGACCTCTTTTTGAAATTCTACCACATAAATATAAGCGAGATAGTATGCCAAATATATTTCTTTTAAGTAAATCAACTTTTAATTCTTCCACTTTAGCTCTAAATATACGCGCTATCAAATCAGGTCTATTTTGATTTATGTCATTATGTTCAAATTCCTGCTTTATTTCGTTCCAGTTAGGATTGCAAGTTATTGTTAAAAAAATATCAGGTTTTCCAAACCTTTGGACTAACGCCATTGCGTCCATATAACGTTTCTTCATATCTCTAGGACCACCAGTGAAAGATGAAGGAAGAATAATTTTTCGACCAACATTACAACCTCTATGTTCACCTATTTCTACACTATCAACAATCCCTTGATAAAGCTCAGCGCGTATTTCGTTTTGGTGCTGGCGAAAATAATCTAATCGACTTGTTTCAATCTTCACGTACATATCTACTACATATTGTTGAAAAAGTCTACCAGCATGCAACAAAATAAAATTAGTTGAAGCCCGTACCTGTAATTTGAAACAGTAGTATTCTTGACAAGATATATGCGACCTCTTTTTCTGCCCTTTCAAAGCTACAAAGACACGAAAGGATGAACTTGATATTAGTAAAATTTGGAACAACTAACGCAAACATAGATTAAGTACAAAATTAACAACAACCTTTGTTCTCTTTCATGATTAATTCATTTGCAGAACATACATTATTTATGTCAAGTACGTTTTCTACTATTTCTTTGTTGCACTTTTCTATACCTTCATGCCATCCGGACTCACCAAAAGGGAATAATAAAGGATATTGAAGTGGATCATAACAACCAAAATAGTAATGAACTCTATGCAAAGTGTTAGAATGACAATAAATAACTATGTCTCGAAATTTAACTTCTGCAGATAGATCTTCATCTACCCAAACAGCAGCAACTTGTGAGGTAGTAGGTGTATTATACACCCTCTGGTCAAGACCCGAGTCGCATCTTATATGTATTTCATACATTTCTATACAATCTATATCACTTAAGGAACGGAAGAATTTGCAGTACAGATTAACTGTTAATATGTGCATAATTTGTTGCAACATGGATGGCAAAAATTTATCTGATTTTTTCATCCGATTTTGTACTTCATGTTCAATATCGTAAAAGTACAATTGTAAATAAGAAGGATTATTATTAGTAGGTAAAATTGGATTTATATAATGATACACAGCCTGGATCCTAAATGTATAAATACCTTTATAATTTGTCAATATGTCCTTATCATGATGTACACCAAAAGACGTAAATGAGAAATGGTTGTTGTAATTTCGTACATTTTTTTGAAAATGTAACGCTTCAGTTGAAGTTGACGTATACAACTCATACAGTTCATCAGGCACATTATTTATTTGTAATTTGACTTTCCCATCACCACAACAAAAACTTTGACTTTCTTTCTCAAACTTTTTAGCACTACAATGTTTGCAAATTGTTGGGATTTGTAGCACGTACGTTTGAGTTGGGATGTTTGATATATCAATTTCTGTAACACATGTAGTTTTTTTTGAGGTATCGAAACTGTTATAACTTATGCGCAGATCCTTATTCAATGAATGAGGATTGGGTAAGCTATCTTGGAGAATACTATTTGAGACATCAACGAATTCTTCGTCATCGATTTCATCCACTACAATAACGAAGAGCATTTTAAAACTACGTACTAAGAACCATTAGACAACAACGTATTGCACATTCAATACAAACCAAGCAATGCTTACCATGTAAAGTTGAACTACTACCCACAATCGTATGAAGTATCTTGCACTGAATCCAAAAACTAGATTCTCGTTTTGTGTATTGTCTTTTGGACGCGAATTTTTTATGCTCGGCCTGCAATTCTCGTCGCCGTTTTCTTTGTTTTTCCTTCCTTGTTGAAACATTTTCCTCTAAATCCATCTATCGCAAGTACAAAAATTAAAAACAACAACAAGATGTGATACAAGACAAATTGAATACACATGTTGAATGTTATCGAAAAACATTACCATAATCATTAGAAGTAAATCATATAAGATAATATAATTGAGGTTATATTGAATGCCCAATGTGATTGATTTATTAGAATTCACAAGGGACTTACTATACGAACAAATGACATTGAAAAAATATAAGTATTTTGGGTTTTGACAATAGCCTTTGGTTTTTAATATTTTAGGTTATAATCTTGTTTAAACTACAATATGGAACTTCAAAGTTAAATGTTGCTTGACAAAGATTGTTTCATAATTCTGAACAATTGATTGTCAATTGAAGTATGTAGTAAATAATTTATGAGAAATAAAAATTAAAGTGATAAGTATTTGTTTGGGCACTTCAGAAACGCCACATTGTAGGCTGTAGATATCACTTATTAGAAATAAAATATGCACTTAATTATCTATTTATTAAACATGAATATTACGTAAATCGAAAGTCTTTTAATTTGTATCACTTAAATAACAATATATAAAAAAGATTTGAGAAGATGTACATACAATGAATTCAATTATCGATTTCTTGTAACCAAAACACCCATTTTTAATAAATTAATTATAAAAATATCAAGAGTTGACCGGTCAAAGACGTATGGAAGATTTACTAAAGATAAAGGCAACTTTGAATATTGAATGGGACCATGCGTTGAACAAATTATTTTCCCTTCTTTTGAAGGCTGCCTTGTAAACATAGAACACTAACGAAACATATAAAAACACAATAAAACTCTATTTATTTCAGCATAAAGGCAAGGGTTAAAAAAAATCATGAATAAGATAATAGTTTCAGTTACATTCCTCAATAATTTATATATGTAAAGAAGAATTAATTAATGGCATCAGTAAATAAATTATGCTAAAATTAGCAGCAGTGATAATGAAGAGATTACGATGATAAAGAAGATAAAGAGAAGAAGCGTCGAATTTGTAGTCTTTGTCGACCACAACAGATACATACCAAATGTACACAATTGAGAACAAGGACATGTAACATAAATCATTGAGGACCATTTATATTCCTTTTTTGAGTAAAATTGAGAAGGATTAACGTGGAAATTAAATCATACCAAATGGCGTAACCAGTCATAAGGATGGCGAACTTCGATTGGCTTGACCAACAAGAGCTTCACTCGAAAAGTGGTATTGCCTTGCTGAAGACCAACAATGAAATCATCAATTCAAATATAATTATGTCTCATAGTATTATATACAAACAATAAAGAAAAAATAAATAAAAAAACACAATAAAATTATCACAAATTAAATTAAATGAGTTACTCTAGAAACCGAGGATTTCATATAATTTTTTTGCCCATATGAAGAAAGCTAAAACTAAGCATGCAAAAAGAGGAAAAAAAACAAAACAAATTAAGATAACAAAGATCAATCATATCAATACCAACACACTTGCAAACCGAGCCCAAAAAAAAAACCGAATACCAAATAAAATCAAATCAAATGATGCGATGAGGAATTCCCAGATTCTAAATAAGGTGAAAATTGAAAGAAGGAAACCTGTAAGTGCAAAAAGAACAAATCCAATAGGACAAAATGAAAGTAAGAAGCCCAAATGTAAGCAACAAATTGGTTGGACGCAGCTGTGTTTTTTTTTTTTTTTTCTAAAATGCAAAAACAACGAAAACTTTCACCGCGCCGGGATGAAGAATGGTGTGCTATTTTTTTGCAGTAGTAGACGGCAAAAGCATTATTCTTTTTGTGAATGGAAATCACAGAACGCAGCGTGTATATATGTATGTCTCTGCCAGGTGTATGTGACCGCAGAGAAGGGGGAAAAAACAACAACTAAAGTATAGAACCCATCGATTCCAGTCGGATCTGGGTCGCCTGAATGAACGGATAGAACAAATGATGCTGTGTAAAAAATGAAGGAACAAAAAATTAATGAAAACGAAAGACAACGGTAGGCTTACAGTTGGCACGCGCTGTGATTCCTGGTCTCCACCGAATCTCTACTGGATCTCCATCAGATGTGTACGTGAACCGGTGTGCACGGAGTAAGCAGTAGATCTAGGAAGACGAAGTGGAAGATAGGTATGGTATGCGTACGACTTCCAGCGGCGTTGTTTGCCCGATTGTCGCTTTTGCTCTTGTTTTGCGTACATACCAAACGGCGTCGTTTTGTAAATGACCAAAACGACGCCGCTTTTGGGCGTTGGATGAACAATGGCGACAAACCCACTCTTATATGTTGTAAGAACTAGTAAAATTCACGTGCAAGGCACGTGTTATATGTTAATTAAGTATTTAATGGTGTAGTCATTATTAATGAATTTCTTAATTATTTTCTCACTTATAAAGAACTAAGTAAAATATATATTAAAATTTATTGAGAAAAGTACGTATTATTTAAAAGTAAACGACATAACTTCAATTGATCTTTAACAAAAACGTTCTTCATTTTTAGATGATGTAATGAATGGTGTGTAGTTCACTAACATAATTGAATAATACAAATTCTAGAATTGAATATTTCAATTATGATTTCACAAGATTATTTTGTTGCTTTAAAGTTTAAACTTATTCCATATTTCTCTTCATTATGACCTAACTTTGTAAATTATTTTAATTTTTTAATTTAATTTTTTTCATTCTAATGTATCAAACATTTAAAAAAATTTAAATCGCACAACTACCGTGAGATATACATAAGATTTCTTGTGAACTCACGGTAATAAGTAGTAAAAAGGCTTATTATAGATTAGTATAAGTTGTTAATTAGTGATTTTATTTTCTAGTTATATTGGACATGGTTGTACTCATGAATATATTTTCCTTCTCTACTAATGTAACTTTCTACCTTAAGAGTATTACACTCTTTCTTTCTTGTTCTTGCATAGTGCAAGATTTTGCGTTTGTGAGTAAATCTTCTTAGACTTAATTGTAATTTGATATTTTGATTCAATAATCGCTTAGAAAATATGACTTAAAACTATGTATTTCTTGTAATCTTGATAATTGTGTTGCTAACTTAATATAAATAATTAATTGAAAGAGAGTTGTTTCGATTGCAAATGATTTTGAAGTTCAATTCCTAAATCTTCTTGGACTTAATTGTAATTTAATATTTTGATTCAGTAATCGCTAGAAAAAATGACTTAAAAATAATGTATTTCTTGTAATTTTGATGATTGTGTTGCTAACTTAATATAAATAATTAATTGAAAGAAGGTTGTTTCGATTGCAAATGATTTTGAAGTTCAAAGTAGGTTGTTTGGTATATGTTGCTATGGCTCGGCCTCTTAAAGTGGTTTGCTTGGTATATTTTACTATGGTTCGGCCTTTAGAGCCTAATATGTGTGTGTGTGTGTGTGTGTGTGTGTGTGTGGCTCATTCTTGTTTCAATGGTTTAAATTATTAGGTATTTGGATAGTTTTATTTGGAGAAAAATAAAAATAATATTTAATTGAGTATCTAAAATAATCAACATATCTGCAAAATTTTTGGAGTGAATTTTTTAAAGACATGACTAAAGTCGGAAGGAAGACAAACAAGACGACCAAAGAAATACAAAAAATGGCGAAACATTGGAAAAAATTAGGGTTGAAAAAATCTACTATTGAAAAAAAATTAAAATGAAAGAAATGATATGGAAACAGGGAAAAGTACAAAAAAAAAAAAAAGAATAGTAGTTGGGCATGGTGAAATATTGGGGGAAAAAATGGCGTTGAAAAAATCTGCTATTGGAAAAAAAATAAAAAATAAAAAATAAATGGCAGGAATGAGGAAAAAGTTTTTTAAAAAAAATTAAAAGTAGTTGTGGGCTCATTCCCAAGAACATGCCCAAATTGAGTCCCTCGTTTAATATAATATAATATATAGTGATAGTGTTATTGAATATTGATATTGATTATGGAAAAACCAAAAAAAAAAAAATCAATATTATGTGGGCACACATTCCTAAAGATAGTGCCCACAATAAGTTCCTTCTTTTAATATATAGGAATTTAATGTATGTTTATCATGGATTCAACCTCCACTAATAAACCCTACAATTTGTGAACAAACTTTATTCAACTCAAGAAGTATAGTGGTGTAGGCCTTTTTAATAGTTGTTATGGGCATCATTTTTTTTGTTTAATATGTTTGTATGTTTGTGAGTTCTTTTAAGTACTTCTAAGAGGAATTATGTGTTATTCGAATTCGGACAACACATGAATTGTCTAATTGCGACGTGGTAGCCGGACAATAACCCCTTGAAGAATTAATGTCAAGCCCATTGGAAAAAATTTCCTATAGGAAAAAAAATAAAAAGGAAATAAACGGTAGGAATGAGTAAAAGTTTTTTTAAAAATTAGAAGTTGTTGTGTACTCATTCCCAAGAACATGGTCAAATTGAGTCACTCGTTTAATATAATATAATATATAGTAATGGTGTTATTGAATATTAATATTGATGATGAAAAAAAAAATTAATATTATGTGGGCACACTTTCATAGGAATAGTGCCCACAATAAGTTTCCTCTTTTAATATATATAAATAATACTAGTAAAGTAATTCACGTGCAAGACACGTGTTATATTTTAATTAAGTTTTAATAATAGCGTGGTCATTATTAATGAATTTCTTGATTATTTTTTCATTTATAAAGGACTAAGTAAAACATATATTAAAACTTATTGAGGAAAATTACGTATTATTTAAATGTGAGTGATATATATACAATTGATCTTTAAAAAGAAAGTTCTTCAATTTTAGATCATGTGATGATTGGTGTGTAGTTCACTAATAGAATTGATTAATACAAATTCTAGAATCGAATACTTTAATTAAGTGCCGTGAGATATACATAAGATTTCTTGTGAACTTGTGGTAATAAGTAGCAAAAATGCTCATTATAGATTATCATAAGTTGTTAATTAGTAATTTTATTTTCTTGGTATATTGGACGGTCATTGTACACATGGATATATTTTCTTTCTCTACTAATATAACTTTCTATCTTGAGATTAATGTTCTCTTTTTTTTTCTTGCACAGTGCAAGATTTTGTGCTTGTGGGTAATCTTCTTGGACTTAATTGTAATTTGATTCAAGAATCGCGTTGAAAAAAATAACTTAAAACTATGTATTTCTTATAATCTTGATCAATGTATTGCTAACTTAATATAAGTACTTAATTGAAGAAAAGTTGTTTTCAATTGCAATTGATTTTGAAGATCAAAATGGGTTGTTTGGTATATGTTAATATGTCTTGACCTAGAGACCGAACTTAGAGCCTAATATATATGTGTGGAGTTGAATTTTGTTTCAATGGTTTAAGTTATTAAACATTTGAATAACTTCTATTTGAAGAAAAATAAAAACAATATTTAAATGAGTATCCAAAATATATGTGTTTATTATCCAAAATAATAAACATATCTGCAAATTTTTTGGGCAATTTTTCGAAATACATGACTAGAGTCGGAAGGAAGACGAGAAAAATGGCGAAATGTTGGAAAAAAATTTGGGGCTGAAAAAGATTTACAATTGAAAAAAAAAATGAAAAGTAAAGAAAGAATATGAAATAGGGAAAAGTTAAAAAAAAATGGAAAAGTAGTTAGGCACGCATTCATATAAATAGTGTCTACACTCAATTCCTTCTTTTAATATAGGGTTAATTACATTAATGATCCTCATTCTTTCAAGTGTGTAACGATTTCATCCCATCTTTTTTTAGCAGATATCATCCCTATTCTTCTATTTATATTCATAAATGGTCCCCAAATCACTATTTTTTACTATTATCACAATTATTGGACAATTTTACCTTTTGACTTAAATAAATTAAAATGATAGGAAAAAAATACAATGAAAGCATTGTAATTTGGCTCTTAACCTTTTCAAAAGTACAAATAAATTATAAACTATTTAATTTTATTCAGATAAGTGTTCTTCCCACCCCACCCCACCCCACCCCACCCCACCCCACCCCAATTATTGGGGAAAATTGTTCCCAACGCAAAAGCATGTGGAGAGTTGGACCGCGAATGAGGAGTAGCCTTTGAAAAAATGGTCCGGATGCCTTATTTTGTTGATAGAAGTTCATATGAAAACAAAACGAAGCTAAACTAAACTAAATTTGACCGACCTCTCAAACGATCATGGCATTCTCGATTGGTACATTTCTTGCTTTGTCGAGTGTACAAATTGGCGATCCGGCCGCCCCATTTGCAAAAAGCCTATCGAGAACTTGATGCGATGCCTTCTCTTCCACCGCCGCATGCCACCGCCACTTAATTTAATCGATAAACGAGAAAATCACCGAACCACTATTCTTCAACTTTAAATCAGATCATCGCTCTCTCTCCCACTGTCTTCTTCTTGCCATTGGTCGAGAATAACAAACATTCATTCGCCTCCAAAACTTTTAAAACCTTTTTAATCCTATTCAATTGATCTGATTAAAAGCATGATCAATAAATTCTAACTAAAACCCAAGAAAAAGGCTGAATAATGGTGAGAAAAAGACGAACGCAGATTAGAGAAATGGCCACTTCTCATTCACAGTCCTCAATAATTTTTGCCACTCCTCATTCACGGCCCTACTCTCTACATGCATTTTACTTTGGGAACAGTTTTCCCAATAATTTTCAAAGGCGTAGGTAGGGGTGGGGTAGGGTAGGTAGGGGTGGGGTGGGGTGGGGTGGGAAGAACACTTATCTGAATAAAATAAAATCGTTTAAGATTTATTTATACTTTTGAAAGGTTAAGGCCCAATTGCAATGCTTTCATTGTATTTTTTCCTATCATTTTAATTAATTTAAGTCAAAGGGTAAAATTGTCCAAGAATTATGAATTGGTGATATATAGTGATTTGGACTAGTAAAGTATAAATGGAAGAATGTAAATGATATTTAATTAAGTTTTAATAGCGTTATAATTATTAGTGAATTTCTTGATTATTTTAATTAACCCTATGAAATATAGATATACTAGTAAAACATATATTAAAACTTGTTTTAATTAATACGTTTTATTTAATGGTAAGTTATTAATATTTTCGATTATTTTCTCAACGAAAGTATTTTAGATGATGTGATGAAACTTGTATAAAATCGATATTAAATTGATTATTATAAATTTTAGAATTGAATACTTCAATTGATTATTACAAATCTTAGATGATGTGATGAATGATGTATAGCTCAGTAACAAAATTGATTATTACAAATCTTAGAATTAAATACTTCAATTATGATCTCAAAATATTATTTTATTGCTTTAAAGTTTAAACTTATTCTATATTTCTCCTTATTATAATCTAACTTTGCAACTTTTTTCAATCTTTCAAATTAATTTTGTTCACTTTGATGTATCAACCATTCAAAAAGGTATAACAAATATCATAATTCAATGTCTCAATTCTTCAATAATAGTATATATTTCTGTTTATATGAGAGATTGGTAACTTGCTAAAGTTACAAGTGGAAAAATTTTGTGGCTTTAAACTAAAAATTAATATTAAAAGAAAGCAATATTGATTTGACTTTATAAATTTACTTATGCTTAGAATAAGTATTTATTTTCGGATTTTGATTTCTTCAATAGGAATATAGTTTGCAACAGCTGCTCTGCGTTAATGAATTGTTAAACTTGCCTATAGTTGTTGCAACAATGTGTGGATTTACAATAGGAGATAATTTTGGCAATTCGCATGAGATCCAAAAAGGTATTA
Source organism: Forsythia suspensa (assembly GCA_023638005.1). Lineage (NCBI taxonomy): Eukaryota > Viridiplantae > Streptophyta > Magnoliopsida > Lamiales > Oleaceae > Forsythia > Forsythia suspensa. The sequence continues at coordinate 25,499,682 of CM042674.1, read as the reverse complement.
GTTACACTAAATGATGTAGTTCAACGGTGATTACCTTGTTCTAAATTCCAAAAAACAAAATCTTTAACAAATGTATTTTTCAATGTATTCAAATTTTCATATCTACTCTGCACCTTGAGCTACAACTATTCAGAAAAGAAGTTTAATTAGCAGAAGCTAAATAAATACTGAGTAATGTTCTTCTAATAAAAGAAAAATTAATACATTTATATCAACATTTTCATTGGATAAAACATAATTATACATAGTAAAATTACATGCTTATCATATAGCAGTCATAAAATTGAAAATGGAAATTTTTTAATCTTACATGATTGTTATCTAAACAAGCACCAGTTAAGTTTTCACTTAAAAGAATATCATCCTCAATTTTCTCTCGTTTGTCTCTAACTGTGGCCGAAGTATATATCCAAGTCTGGCATCTAGAATTCATCAAAACGCCCCTCAATCTGCACTTGAGTAACTGATGATGCTTAATAAAGTACCGGTTACAATAAGTAACTCTTGTCGAAAATAAAATCCGGCATGGTACATCCATTGCCGGACATGAAGAAGAAAAATTATAATTATAATGTGGCATCAAGGATTGGAATTCGACTTCAGAAAAAATCACCATCTCAACTTTCTCTCACTCAGCTGTCCACAAAATATGAAAGTCAAATTAGTCTCATATTAGAATGTGGAACTTCTTGATCACAAAAGAGGCCTTTATGCAACACATTTAACAATAAATTTGAATAAAAATATAATCGTTACCCAGTAATAACAGGAAATTAGCCTAACATTTGTTAGAATATCAATATCAGGCATCTTTGTGTGTTGCTCCATGGGGACAGCCTTGTTCAACTTTGGATCTTCAATCAACCTTTTATGCAATGATTTAGAGAATCATCCAATAACTCTGCATGAACATCACAAAATTTGGAATGTTTAAAGAAGAAGTTACCTAAAAATATGATCTAAATTTAAGATAACCACCAAAGTTTAGGAATCGACTTCCACTTAGTTCGAGATGGGCCCCAAGTGACAAGATCCGGGAGATAGGGATGAGATAACAAGTCGAAGTGCTGACCCAGCTAGAAAGTTGATCATTAATATTCTGGTCATCCATTATGCAATTTCTTCAATACTTTAAGCAGAATTTTTTTGAATCATTGTCACACAAATTACAATCCCAAGCATCTTATGGATCTCCACACGGTCTAAAAATGTTCCTCTTAAATGCTTCTGCCAACCAAAAATAAATAGAAAGAATCAGTTGAGAAGGGAAATATTATGTTATTTCCCAAATGTTGCACAGGAAGAGAAAGGTGATTAAGCATTTCATACAAGTATAATGAGTTTGAAAAATGACATTCAATTATCAATCTAAACAAAATTGAGTATTCGTGATAATAGATCAAGCAACTTGAAAGGACAAGATTCTACCTAATTTTGGTTACTTGTAACATACAAGGGAAACTTCGTCTCTCTTGTACTTAACTTCAAAAGCAGCTGCTAGCAAATACTAATACTAGTAATAATAACAACACAATAATAATATTGGAGTTATTGGCCAAAAGTTTCTATCCATTCAATAATGATGACACGAACATGTTATCATTATGTTTTTAAAACAGCTCGAGATGCTCAGACAAGGGATCCTAGGACGTGATTTGTTTATATTTACATGAACTTAAAATGCTTTTGCAGAATTTAGATGATCAGTAGCTAACACCAGTGAAGAACCGATAACTTTCATTTCAATCTCTGAAAATAAAAGGAACTCTAAATGCCATATGGAACAAGGCAACAAGAAAAATCAATCACGAGAAAGTAATTCATCATATTGTGAAAAAACAATAATTATGTCCATTGAATTGCAAAGATTAAATTAATTTTATCAACTTGATATGAAACTGTTTACACTAGAATAAATAGATTCTTATAACAAAAGAAGAAACAAAGACCTTCTCCACCAAGAAACAAAATGTAACAACATTCTCTCCACCCTACAACGTCTGCCCTTTCATCATATCTTTACAAACAAGCAGTCATTCTCCAATCCCAAATAGTTTAAAAGGGTGAATAGAGGCTTGTAATCTGAACTAATACACTCTTTTCTCAGCCAATTGTCCCCCCCATAATCTTCAAACATCAATAAAGTACAAATCCTAAAAATAATGGAAAAGAAAACAATTTGGAAAATATAAACAACCTACAAATTATGATAAGTAGGAAGGGGGGAAATGATCTTACGCAGATGAAGTATTAACAAAAACTTCATTAAACACATTGTCCTCACCATTTTCCAAGGCAAAAAGCTCAGCATCCTTGGAAGAACCCGTATTTCATAGTCCATCTAACTATGAAAATGGGGTGCAGTATTGATTAATACAAACATACATTGGCCATTAAATTCTAAATGTTTGATGTCGACAAAGTTGTATACAATGCAACAAACCTATAATCCACGTTATATTTAAATCTTGGCATGACAGTAACTTCAATATGCTTTGCTCTCTGTTATCAAGAAGCAATGTGGCTAATAAGTTCAACAGACCGAATTAACTTACAAAATTTTCCAAAATCAAACTTGTCGAGGATATGTCAGTACTTATTGTTTTCCAAAATGAAAATTACACTATCGATTGTGTTGCACTTACGAATTCAGAAAATATTCCAGCAAAGTACAAAAAATCCCAACATTGGCAGCACCGAAAATTTTCCAAGATGAAGATGAAACTTATACCGCCAATAAATACTTACTACGATTTCATTTAAAATAATGAACATTAGAACTCACATTATTAGACAAAATTGAAATCGTGAATCTCAAAAGCTAATTTTCAAAGAGAACCATAAACTTGACATTATGATGAAAATTCATAAAACTCAAAATAAAATTGAAGAATAACACTCAAACAAGCACAAATGTTCAAACAAGCATAAAAAATTAATAAAAACAGATCTTAAACAACCGAACAACTACCAGGTCAATTAGCGAACCTTAGAAATAATAGCAGCCAATTTGAAACCTTCAAATCTGTTCCGAACACCTGTCCAGAACAATAATCGAAGAGGGGCAAAGTGTTGCGAACAAAGCATATGCATTTGCGAAAATAGCTTCCGTTTGGAAAAAATAAAAAACAAGATTTGGTTGGGTACCAAAATAATCAACAGATTTGCAATTTTTTGGCGAATTTTTAAAAAAAAATGACTGCAATCGGAAGAAAGATGAAGAAGACGAGACAAAGGTGAAATGTTTGGGGAAAAATAGTGATGGAAAAAGTCTACGATTGAGAAAAAATTGAAAAGGGAAATAAACAACGTTGTTTGATGGAATCAGGGAAAAGTATAAATTTTTTTTTTTAAATGAATAGGAGGTGGGCACGCATTCTTAAGAACAGTGCCACAATAAGCTGCCTTTTTTAATATATAGGAATTTTCAACTTGGTGCTAATAAATAATAATTATCACGTTACGTTTGTCTATGTTTAATTCATGTGACAATTAGCACGTGTTTGCATTTGTTTATAACTTAAAAGTAGCTTAAGATCTACTTTTTTTTTTAAATGAGTTGTGACAATGTTTAGAAATTTAGTTCATTTAAAAAGATGGATATTTGTTTCTTGAAAACCAATACTTCTATAAAAAGTTATAATTGAAAGTCGATGAGAATTTGTTTTTTTTTAAACAAACAAGAACTCCAAAGAATGATAGAGTGATAACATTGATTAATTGACTATAGTTGGTGCTTTTTGCGTTAATTCATTACACGACAATTTCACTATTCACCAAAATGACATTTATGAATAAATTTTGATTTACTAACACACCTATTAATATCTACACAAAGTCATGAAATCCAATTTTGCAAATACAAAATGTTACTAAAATTTGATATTATTAAGGGCATGTTTGACAAATTTTTTGATAAAAGTTTATTGGAATATGTGACTCATATTAATTAAGTGGAACACATGTATTCTGAAAGCAGTCTGATGGCTAGTGGTACGATTAATCTTATTATTTTCATATAGTGAAATACAACTGATTTGTTTTCATGAAATAAGTTAATTGTCGAATCACATAAACCTATGTGTTTTTCCTCTTGTTATTTCTTTTTCATGTTGTATAATTCATCAATATTGTCGCATGTAACATAAAAAAAAAGTTTAAACAGATTTTAATAAAAGTTGATGAAATACGTAATTTAAAAGCTGATAAAAGTTGCTAGATCTCATGTGCTATTTAGTTAAAATTAATTGTTGATTTTGATATCAAATTTCTAGCAACTTTTTAAACTAAATCAAATAGACGGTTAATTTAATAGAGAATTTTTAAGTGTGAATTAAACTCCTCCTAGTTTTTATATTGCAAATGAATTTTCTAGAATCCGACTCAGTACGTGAAGAAAAAAAGATTCGACTCTAAGTTATTCACAACAATTATGTTGTTCGTGTTGAGCTCATCACAAAATCCTCATACTGAGAGCTCTAATATCTGTATAGTCACGCCCACCTATCCATTGTTACAAACATTGGTATCCAAGACAAATGGTCCACAACAATAGAAATTATTGACTTATTGTCATAACTTTTTTAGATTACTTTCTTAGTCTCTAATTCATCACATTCTATTCCCGATCTTCTTTGTTTGTTTTGTTGATCTTGCTTATTTTTATGAATTTCATTTCATTTTTAATCCCACAATTACAAACTCAATGAATTTAAAAAATCTATTTACCCAAATTTCAACTATAAAACATGAATACACTTCAAAACCGAATTGATCTCAACACACAAATCTTTACTCTTGATATGCAATCACTGAATGCGTCGAGTCGGATTGAATCAACACTTGAATAGTTATCGAGATCAATCATTTGAGGAACTTGAGCTGGCTTAACATATTTTTTCAAAATTTTCCCCCAATATAAAAACAAAAATGTAAAAAGATTCACACGAGCGCGAGTTTGAGTATAGATAGATGGAGTAGTGTTCTCCTACACACCACACCAGTGGGTAAGATGTAATTATCCACTAGTGATGTGAAGGCATCTTGTCCACAGATGAAATGACCTATAATAACAAATTGTGATAAGATCTTTCTACATCACCAGCGATGACAATTATATCTTACCCATCACCGACGTGGAGAAAACACTACTCTAGATAGATGGACCGTTGGCCTCACCCATATTCAAATCTATATCCCAGCAGCACAAGTGGGTCCCACATCTAGCCGCCGTGGCAAGATTTTCACAGGACAACTGCCAGTCTGCCACCCAGGTTTGAATCTACGTGTTATTGTCAGTTCAGCTCGACTCAAATTTGAAGATATAATTTAGCTCAAACCCAAAAATACTTGAAAATAATACACAAACAAAAAGGAAAAGAATCCAATAATCGATCAGAAATGAGGGAATCATGGACAAACCGCGGGAAATCTTTATTGATTGCTTCTCCAGTTGAAGATGAGAAAATTCGCCAGTCTAGGCAGTGCACTCAAGGTAAGAGAATTATTCGTACGTCTTTGATTTTTATTTTATTTCCCTATGGGTTCTTGATTAAAAATAGATGGAAGGGCCTTTGATATCATCAGATGTTTTTATATGATTTTTTTTTCTATTTTTAAGTTTTGGAGTATTCAGACATGGATGGATTGTGTAAAATTGAATTTTTTTTTTTTTTGCGCCTTCATTTATGGGGATTTTTATATTCAGATTGATTTATGGGGTTTTCCTTTTTTTTTTTTTTTTTTTTCTGGGTTATGTATTTTCTCAGAGATCAAGGGATAAATTTGGTGTTTCCCAGGGCTCTATAAATCCTTCATCCGTTTAAATTACGCGTATGGGGGTTCATTTTGCCCAATCATTGATCTTAATTTCCTTTTTTTTTTTTTTTTTTTTTGAATTTTGTACACAAAGTAATTTTTTGGTCGGGTGAGTTGCATGCATTTCCTCAATAACTAAAGAAAAAAGTTATGATATTAATACTTAGCCCGGGTAGCAAAACAAAGAGCACGTTTTGCCCTGCTTAAAAACCAAAAATGGATTCTTATTGGCCTTTTCGGCAGTATCAAGAGATAAGCCGGCTTCTTTTGTAGAAAAAGCAAGGCCAAACACGCTCTTTTAGCATTTAAAATACTCAAATGGGGCTCATTTTCGAAAAAATAAAATAAAAGAATTTTACTTATTTTGATGTGCAGAAGGGGTGCGTGCTGGAGCAAAAGCAGCTGCAATTGCATGTGTCACAAGCGCCGTGCCTACTGTATGTGAATTACTCCGTTTCACTTAACATATCATATCTTCATTTTTACATTTAGTTTGGGGAAGTGTTATCATATGTAAATTTATGTGCGTATCTCAGGTCTGTTCTGTTTGGTTAATACCTTAAAATATAGTCGTGGGCAATGAAGAGCAAAGACGTGTTTATGAGATCATGTCATCCATTTTTGTCATAAACTAAATGAACTCTTACCATTTCTCATTGAACAATGTGGAGAGTAAATCCATATAGAAAAACTCACATTGAATTCAAGGATAATCAGTTTCGAACTCATGACTTCCACCAAACCAGGGTGACACTCTACCGCTCAGTTATATCCCTTCCCCGAGGCATCAAGATGATCCTACCTCTACAATTATCCAAATTTAACAAATAGTACGAGTGTTTAGATATACAACCGTGTTAAATTGCAAATATGTTTGAACAAGGACTAAATGAAACACCATAATAACCTATAAGCATAGGATGGAAAAACAAGCTTTTATTATCATTTTAAGTACTGACGTATAATACGTCAATCCGACCTCTCATAAGCTATTAACTAGCTTAATTCTTATGCGATTTACCGTAATCAGTCCAATGAGATAATTATCTAGTACCTTGGTTTTGGCAATATATTGAGTTCCACTTATTAGTTGCCTATCCTACAAAGTATTTTGTTCTTCATGTTTTTTGGTTTTGTTTTGTGCAATTATCGGAGTCAAGTTACTTCTTGTTTTTCCTTTTTCTATTTTCCAAGTTATTTGGGAGCAAGGATAAGGAAACTTGGCCAACAATTAATTGTTGTTGTTGAATGCGAAAGGCCACGTGTTGTTTCTTCCCTCATTGAAAAATGTTTTCTTGTGTACGATTAAATTCCCCTTCCAAAATTTTCAGTTGGTTGCCGTGCGAACAATTCCTTGGGCAAAGGCAAATCTCAACTACACTGCTCAGGCACTCATTATATCTGCTGGTACGTCAGAATTTGAGTTTAGTGAAACCTACAGTCCATAACATTTGAACCTTTTGTTTCGAACATGGCATCGTGCATATCCTGTCTTTAACCGTTGAACCGCTAAGGCATTTTTGGTAGGGGGACTGAACCGGACATGACAATATTAGGAAGGAAAAAAAAGGTCTAGAATCTTGTTTAGCATATTGTGTTCACTGCTGCATACCATATATGCAGCTGTAAGTTAATTTTTGTTAGGATGTTTATAAGTTAAATAGTTCATTGGTTCAACTCGAGTTAAACGTTGTAATTTCTAGACATATTGGATTGCTCTTCTCATCTATGCAATTTTAGTAGATTTGGCATTGATATTCCACAATAAAATCCCCGAAAATTCTTAATTGAGTATAAACCTTTGGTTTTTTTATTCTGAAAATAAGATGCAGTATGAAATTGAAAATATTTATGTTGAATAATATGGTTTTGAAGAGAACATCAACAAACTGAACAAGTACGAAGAAATAAACTCTACTCTCTACTCTCTACTCTGATGAAGGTTGCAATGGGATTTATGCCCCTTACAATAATTCAATAGCCCACGGGAGTGACAGAACTATCGGTACCTGAATTCTAGTCATTAGGTTAAAATGATCAGGAAGAATCACAAACACTCGTCTGACCCCTTTTAGGATATATTCACATTTACTTTTAGAATCCCAGTTTTCCTTGTACTGATGTTCAATGATCATCATTTTCTTTATGCTGCTTCGCCTTATGCATATATGTGCTCTAAACTGTCTTCTTCTTTGCCTCTACTTTCTCGTTGCCGTCTCTTATCTAAATGTGAAGCTTTCAAGTTGACGAGGAACTCCATTTTTTTGTCACTAACTGGAGAAATACTTTGTAGCACGTCAAGTATGTTTGCAGAGTAACTTGTCCATTAAGTTTATATTTCTGGCTTATGTTACTTCTATGGCTCGTTTGGTAAAGTGAAATGTACAGTATTAGACAATATTAAGCAACAAAAAGAAGCTAACAACAAGTGATTTTCTGGTGTAAATCTACTCGGATCTGCGTTTTGAACTGAACTGACACATAAACTTGTCTTTTTTCAGTCTGCCTGTTGTAAGTTTAATCATGAATGATGAAAATGGATTGTCTTCTCCTTTGTGTCATTAGATGCATCAAGTTCCTTAATTTAAGATGATTGATCTGTTTTCTGCTTGCTTCCCAATTGTTAACAGCATCAATTGCAGCATACTTCATAACTGCGGATAAAACTATCTTGGAATGCGCAAGGAGAAATGCAAACTACCAAAAACCAGCTTAAGATTTGGATCTTGTGATGTACTCGCCTGTATTTTGATGAAACTTCATAAATTTTGAAGAAGATTTGCTGAATCTTTAACTGTTGATTTTGAGCATGTTTCTTCATTTTTGGTGATTAATGTTATTGATGTTACTTCATAGACTTAATCTTCATTTGACGAATAATTGTGAGAAATGCATGTAAAGATGTGCAAAGGTCACAGTTGAAACATGGTTTGCTGATCTTGATGCAAGTAACAAGAAGGAACAAGATGAACTCGTCTGGAGTTCACTTTTCTTTCATTTGTTTGTTTGTGTTATTAGAGAGTTGAAGGGACTAAGCATATATTTGGTAGTGCTGAAATTATTTTTAAGTGTTTATATTATAAGTTGTAGGTGAATAGGTGAATGTGTAAAAAGTGAGTTGTAAGTTGTGTGTTTTATAAAATGTGTAGATAAAAAGTATATTTGACTAGTATGACTAGCTGAAATTATAATTTAAACAATTGTAGTGTTGTCTGATTTGTATCAGACAAAGTCTCTTCAAAACAAATGCTATTTGTCAAAACAATTCTTTGTTAAAAATGCATTATTATTATTTTTTTTATCAAAAAATAATCTGCAGTACTAAAATGATCACTTTTGTGATTATTGGGACTCCAACAATCACAAAAGTGACCGTTAGGGTTCATTCATTTTAAAATAGTCGTTTTGGCCCACAGGCCGACCCTTGGGCCAGACTCGTGGATCGGTCCAACGGGCTGACCCGTATTTATGGCTCCGCCATGGACTAGCTCGGGCCCATAATGAGTTGAACTTTTTAGGACGAGCTTAGACCCATAATGGGTTGAGCTTTTTTGGGCCGAGCCATTGGAGCCCACGACGTCTCAGTCGAATTGTCATTCTTACGTGAACCTTTAATTATATATTTTCATATTTAGAAATTTATGATTATATTTTTCATGTTATAAATTTGTAGGCACTAATTTTAATCCTTTTTGGTACAACGTGTGAATTCTGATTCACGAACTTGACGCTTTAGACCTTCAAACCTTCTATGGTATTCTACAAAGAATAAAGTACATCAGTTTGTGTGTACTTTTTCAATTAAAATAAAAAATTAAGGACATGTTTGGTGTAGTTTTTTTGAGGTATTTTATTGACTTTTCAAATTTTTTTGTAGTGTAAAAGATTGAAAAGTTAAAAATTGTAAACAAAAAAATAGCTACTGAACATTGCCTAAATTATATATTGGACATATCAAAAACCAAGAAAATCGATTTTTCTCTCTCAATTAACCCTATGCGCCACATCATTCTCCTAAATATATGGAAAGGTGGTTAAATCGATGTTCAAGTCTAATTAGAATAAAATTGATTTAATTGTAAATGTAGTCCCTTAACTTCAATCACAATTATAATTAAGTCCACAACTTTCATAGTGATTATAATTAAGTTCAAAATTTTATATTTATATTTTCTAAGCTCCAATAAATAGATTGTGTCTAATTGACCATAGACCACCCAAAATTGCAGAAACTAAAATCTATTTGTAATATTTTCTTCTGACATACCATATATATATTTCATCCCATCTGAGATCCGATAATTAGGTACGAGTACAAATTATCGTTTTTGTCTTTCTAATTATTCTTACTAATTTAAGTTATATTTTCTTCAACCATCATGTGAACGAATTCACAATGTTAAAATTTAGTCATCACTAAACACTGAGCTCAGATTTATAACAGTTCAACAGAAAATACTTAAGTAGTGATTTGACCCATTTTTTAGGGCAACAATTCCCGACAAGAATCCGTGTTCTCTTCTTCACTTATCCTCAAGCTCCTAACTCACCGAGATATTTGATTAATGAAATCGAGCTCACTCTTTGGTAAATAAAAAAAAATTCATTACGCACAAAAGACATATACACAATTTTGTCAATGGATTTAGATTAAATACTCGATGATCAAGTAAAATTTAATTTTCTGCACGGTCATGCTATATAATTAAATTCGACACGTGATTCGTTCAATACATTCTAAATGTACTAGTCTTACTAGATGAGAACAAATCGAACACTCAAATGGTGAAATAGTCAACACTTCAACTTTTTGGCAGACGTGCCAACTCTTGTACATTGGTTGTAAACAATTTTATTTATGACCAAAATATACGCTAGTGTCACACTGTGCTTTTCAATGCAAGCAATCAACTTATATTATCACAACTGATGATTGACACTTTTATCCTCATGCTCAATATTAAATAGATGCAACAACAATAAATAAAAATAAAATAAAATTTTATAACAACACAATTATACTATATGGATACACAATTTAACAAAATTATACTATTTGGATAGACAACTTAACGACAAAAGTTCATGTTATACATGTTGCATCGCAAGGGAAAACACCATTTAGGGAACACTGAACATAAATCCACGTAATCATTATCATTACTCATCAAAACACCAAGTACTTTCAAATAGATCAAACAACGACTAGAATATATAACTTTTCATGAGCTTTACTATTGAGCTAATTGCTAGCAACCTCTCACATAGGAGTCATTGTGTCAAAAGTGAAAACTCCTAGTAATCAAAATACTAAATAAAAATATCGTTCATCATATTTAAATATTTTTTTCTCCGACGGTCATCTTTACCTCAAAAGAATTCCCTATTCTTTAACCTCAAAGGGCTTGTAGGTACTGAGAGCCTTATTCAGTCCTTGAATTGAGCCACATGCAGCTGCCAATGCAACAAGAAAGCAAACTAAATTTATGACTTGAAGAACAAGCCACCTCCAACTCCATTTCCCTATTTTACCCTTTGCAATGTACATTTGTATGGGAAAATACACTGTCAAAGGCCAGTAGCCAATGGCTCCAAGGAAAGCAAGAATGTCATTAAAGAAGGGCATCACCATTGCAAGAATTGTTGCCATTATCACAAATAAAGTTCTCCATATCATCCTCAGAAGGTTGATTCTTAACTTATGTTTTTTGACAATTCCTATGTTTATCAAGTATTCTTTTGTTATAAACTTAGATTTGGACCATTTCTTGCTTGCCCATGATTCAACCGCACTGAAAATTGGCTGTGAAAATACCTGTGCAAACAAATTCAAAAATAAATTTCCAGAGTAATAACAACATGCAGAGCACACAGAAAATGTTGTAATGAAGAATTGAGGAAAGGATCTCACATCTTTCTTGTCCCACAAAACGTTGTCTTCCCAAAATCCTTTCTATATGGAGAAATTTTAAGGCGACATATTACATGTATGGATCCGCAGTCAAGGCCAGGGCGTAACTAGGAATAGATTTTAAGGTAGGATAAAATTTAGAGTCGAGCTAGATATAGATTTTCGGGGTGGGCTAGATCCCTTTTTAGGCCAATTTTACGAATTATAAAAAAATGGACTAGTTTTAATTTAGTAAGGTGGTGTAGTCGTATAGACAGTGCTAAAGAAGAAGAAATGAGTAAAAGAATGAGTTTAGACCTGATATGCTCCAACGAGGTGCACCACAATGAAGCAATTGGCAAGATCCACCAACCAGAATGGCTCATAAAATCCAAATCCTGTTAACAAATTGCCTGGTGCATTGTTCCCAAATGCAGCATAACCCAAGCACCCACACATCATATAGAATGCTGTTGTAGCTGACACAGCCATAAAATTGGCCTTTTTCATCACTTGGTTTTCAGGAGGTGTTGCTTTTAAAGTATCCTTACAACATATAAACAATGTTTCATAAGTACTAATCCCTTAATTTTGATAAGTCATGCAATCACATGATTTATGGTACGTTGGACTAGACTGTTAAGCACTCGACTTATTGTGAAGTTTCATGTTGGAACTTTATTTAGTTTCAAAGTGGTCACTGAAGTTTATTTTTTCTTTCAGAGTCTGTTAAAATCTCTTATTTATTCTAACATAATATCTAATGTGGAAGACCTCTAAATCATAAAATATTAGAAAAAAAACTACTAACAGTTTTCTAACTGGAAGACAAAAACATACTAAACAAAATGAAGTTTATTAACTCGATGACAAAAACTAAAACAAAATGAAGTTTATTAACTGATACGAAACTTCGCCATAAGTTGAGTGGCATTACCCATTTAACGTGACAAACGACAAATATTTTACATTCTTATTTTCTTTAGTCTCGTGTAATCCTGTCTAATCATATATACCAAACGTGTCATTGCTCAGAATGATTTTGTTTATTTTACCTGAATATCAATCAAAATTTGAGAATAGGTGTAAGCAAATGCGATATCACCAAGAGCTCTGAACATTCTCCACGTCTTTTCAGCTGCTGATAAACTAATTCCAACTTCCACACCTGACAGGGTGGTTCTTTTTCCTTGACCTGCCAAGATCATAAACCCTAGTCACTAGTTATACGGGACTACGAGCATATGTTTAGCCAAGTTTAAAACATGTTTAGATAGAAAAATATTACTTTTAAGTAAAAAGAAATCAGACCTGAAATGACTTTTGCAAATGCAAGTCCTACCCCAATAGAAGAATACCCAAAAGACATAATTGCTGCAACAACTGAGAGCATGGATAATTTGTGGAAATTGGGAATTTGGGACAAAAATATTTCAAATATTCCCAAAGCAATCATATAGGGATTATGAGAGACTCTGCATGGAGCTTCATGACCCCTTTTGTGAAAGCAATCTGATTTTGTTATTGCCCTGAAATTATAACATTTTTAAAATCTTGTCAACGACTTGAGTCGAGTCATACACACAATGATGTGTACGTAGATGTACTTGAATAATCATTATATTGTGAACGAGTCGACTCGTACACACAGTGACATGTGTATATATATATATATATATTTCACTTTTAATATAGAGGACTGATTCTTGTATTACCTTGAAATGTAGCATCGATCAAATCTTGTGAATGAGACAAGTCGAGTTGTATACAAAGTGATGTGTATGTGTGCGTGCATTAATCAGTGGTGTTATGATTTTTGTATTGTCTAGAAACTTTAATATCGTCAAAATCTTGTGAACAAATTGAGTCGAATCGAGTCGAGTTGAATCGAGTCGAGTGATAAATAATGACTCCAAATAAGTTTCGATACTTACGCCATGCTAATTGATGCAGTGATTGTATATCCAATAATCATTCCACATAGGTTGGCATATTGAACCATTCCACAAGCCATATACATTCTTCCACCTGATTAATCCAATGTCAAAATAGTTAACAAATAATTTCACGTGATGATGCAAAATTTTGAATTGAAGTCACCTATTAATTTTGTTTATAAAATAAAATTGACTAATACATGAGTGATGTCATAAAGACAAAATAAATGAGCCGATATGATTCAATATTTTTGAACATTTATATAAATATAAATAAATAAATTCTTTTTTTTAACCAATTAAATTTAAAATAATTAAGTCGATAATATATTTAACACGAAAATATGTACAATATTACCTAAGTTGTTTTTGACAGCTTCCATGTAAGTGTAGTTCCTTTTTCCGGTGGTCGGAGATCGATAACAATCCGTTAAAAGATTTGAGGTATAAAATGTGATGCTGGAAAAAACAACGAGAGTTGTTACTCCGGCGATCCATCCAAGCTGCGCCACCCCCCACGCCAGTGAGAGGACACCGGAGCCGATGATTGCTGTAATTATGTGTGCACTTGCAGTCCAAACATTCCCTATATAGATGTCAACAAAATGCACCTTCAGTCAAACGTATTAAATAAGTATTAATTTGATATCAATATATTTTTCTATTGAGATTCTATTGTTATACTAAAAATAAAGAAAAAAAAATATATTACAATGAGTAATAATAACATTTAGGCTAAGCTTAAGAAATGTAAAAATCTCCAAACATGTTTTAAATAAGTTATTTCTTATACTTTTAAGTTAATTTTTTTTTTTTTTTTTTTTTTTTTTTTTAGCAACTCTTAAAATAAACATCTTATTTGTTGTCAACTTTGATCAATTAAAAAGTTATTTGTTTTAAAACTGTGAATAAGTAAATTTACTTGTAAGTAATTTTTAAACTTTTAGTCATTAAAAATGTAAATTGTTTAAAAAGCCTACTAAAAATAGTCTTTTTAACTTTTTTGGTGTCAATTTTTTTTCTCACCATTTCGCCTCATCCTGTTAGGGGGATCATCTTCTACCTACCATGGGTAGGAGTTATAATACTCACTGCTGAGGTGGCAGCCCATAATTGAAAAAAAATAATCAGTGTGAAATCATGAATTGTCAATCATGGATTGCCATCTCAGCCGTGGACATTATAACTCATACCCACCATAGGTAGGAGATCATCCCCCCATCCGGTTATGTCCCTTTCTCTTTCCCCTCCTGAGTAACACGGAATTTGTGGAAAGAGACGTAAACGTAATAAGTAAAAGGCGCAAAAGTATGAATTAAAATTAAGTTATTTAAAAATACAAGTGAGGGAGATTATTTTTTATTTTTTCTCTAATTCGGCCGTACTTTGAAAGATACAATTGCTTTCCCCACTTTTTAAGCTCGCCGCCCACGCACCACCACTCGTCAGCCTCCCACCACCCACCGTATCTCTTCTCGAAACAATGAACACTATTTATATTACCGAAACTCAATTAATATGGTCATAAATATACTTCACCAATATTTGCAAAATGATGGTTTCAAAAACAATTCATGTATCCAAGTCTTTTTTTTCTTAATTTTTTTCTTCGAATATTTTTATGCATGCTAGTGTTTAATTAGAATGATCTAGCGGAAAATTTGATTCTCTTTGATTTTTATACCGAGTCAAATGTACAAATACTGGGTCGAGTTTTATCAAGTCAAATTGAAATTGTAAAAGTTTAAGCTATATTTCTTAAGAAAGTTAACTTGTTAAGATGAAATCTCAATTCTCAATATAGTTTCTTAAACGAATAATTTGATCCGACTAAGACTCAAACGAGCATTCGAATTTATAAGATTAGTGTACTCAAACATCATTATCCTGTGAGAGTTGACATTTTAAGATAGAACCCGTGAAACAGAAAAATAAGTCGAAGACATTGAAAAACACAAAATACCTTTTCTTGAGGACTTTCCATCTTCATCTAACTCTGCAATATTTGCAACTTTCTGAATCTCCAAGCTAGGTTCATACACATCAACCTGAAAATTTTGATCCACAAATCTTGCCATTGTCAATTTCGTGCTTCGGAAGAAGTCAAAGAATTTCTCGAGAATCCTACAAGATCCGTTGGTTTTTTTTTTTCTTTTCTACCTATATGTATATGTATAGATGCTAACCACAAAGCTGCCCCCCCTCCTTTTGTTTTTTAACTTAGGAATTGGAGAACTAGGACTTGTATATATTCATGGCCTGTGTTGGTGAATACTTCTGTACTATGCAATGTACACTGAGAAAGTTGTGCTGTTCATTGGATGTCTTTAGATTAGTCAAACATGAAAAGTGTGATTCACTACATCTGCTGATGTGGTGCTCTCTGATGAAAAAAGCAAAAGGAAATGGTGTAATATATATGTATACATGCGTGTACTTGTACATACTATAGCAGTCGTATCCAGGGAGCTTGAGCAATTAAAGCACTGTTTCAATGCAGTCCGCAAGAGTTATATGGAATCACAAAAACTCTGATCAATACTCTATATATGTGCCTGTATTTAACAGTAAGGGAACAATTCAAACGTATGCGTGATAGAAACATGGACAATAACTTAATTATCACATTAAATAGTCCCAAGTCCCAACTACCTCTTTGGAAGGTTGTAATTTGATATTAATGGCAAAGCTTTCTCATTCTCTGCCAACTTTGATCATCTATCTAATCTGATTAAAAATTGTTTCTTTGGTTTCAAAATGGACAGACTCGTCCACAGCCCCTTTGGAGGGTGGTAATTAGAGATTAATGGCAAGAGCTGTTATGCACCAATCCCACATGGCGATCTGCGAGGGCGGGGTAATCCCCCTAGGGCTCCATGTAAGCACGGTCAAAGTCAACACGCTGGGGAACTCGGCCATCTCCGAGGCGGTTTGTGCCGAGGAGGTTATATCCGAGGCTATTTATGCTGAGGAGTTTGAATAACCGAGGCTATTAAAGTCCGATCCTGCTTGCGTGCTAAAGAAGCATTCTCTGCCAAGCATTCAACCTTGAAAAGATTGATGGGATTGCTGCCATTCGCGTCGCATTGTCACGATCATAGCCCTTAGTTTGCGGTGAAAGTGACTTCCCCATTAATGCTAGTCATGTGACACATTTGATGTGACTCAAGAACCCTTCAGATGGAACCACGTGTCGCACATCGAATGAGATCATTCTTGTAGAATTTGCCTATAAATACTAAATTACTAAGCTTATTTCCACAAGAAGGGAATGTTGAAAATACTACTCTTACTATAAAAATATAAAATCCTCTATACAAATCTTTCTTAAGTGTGATAACCACCTGGAAAATCATTAGTGAGGGGCCCTCAAACTATCACCTCTACCGTAAGTGTGCCCGTTTCGATCTTTTGTTACATCTCCACCCGGTCCGAGACTCATCTACGTGATAGAATAAGCCACGTGGCAATCCTAGTAAGAATAGGAGTACACGTAGACAAAGGTAGCGTGTGGTTCTTGTTGGCAGTCATTTTGGAGGTCAACAAGAGCCAATAGAGCTTTCTCATTCTTTGCAAGCTTTCATACTCTAAGACTTAATCTTGAAAGATATTTATACCGTGGTGTCAAAAATGTTATAATTGGACTAGTGAAAAACTCATACAAAAAAATGAGACGGGGCTTGCACACTACTAAACCCGATTCTTGCTAGCTTTTTTTCAAGTTGTTTATTCTTAAAATTTTTCGATTAAAACCCATAGAACGCACAAAACATTACAATAAAACAAGATTAAACAATACCGGTACATGCCTCACTAAAGGTAAACTGGCCACTCTTCTCACATATACATCATATAATCGAAAGCTAACATATATATTTTTTATTAAGAGATAGTGAGATTTGAATTTTTACAAACTTTAATACTAAATTAAACCGTCTCATCTAAAAATTTAATTAGTTTGGACATCCCATCTAATCCTTGGTGACAAAGATTTAGGATTAAAGTATTACCATGGTCCAAGTCCTATAATCAAAATTTGTATGGTCCAAATTAAGGATGCTATAACTCATAGGGTTCCCTAATTTCAACAGAATAATGGAGGGCATAATTTAAAGATTTTTTCACTTCATTTTTCTTTGTTTGATAAGTGTAATCTAATTTCTTATTGCTATTGCCTGTCCCAAAAGGATTTTCTTCACACTTTTGCCATTAAAGAAGAAGCAATTCTAGTGCAGTCAAAGATAAGAATAAAAAAAAGTGTTCAAGACTGTAAAAGGTGCAAAAAATAATTATTTCTTGGATTAATATTCCATTATGCAATCATTACATGCACAATTTCTTCCTTTATTGAGTGCTGCCATGTTTGGCTAAGCTTAAAAAGTTACTTGTAAATAAATAAGAATAAATTTTTTATCGGTAAAAGTTTAAATATATACATTTATTTTTTCGACAATAATGTGAGTTATTTTAAAAAGTAACCATTTTACTTAGAATTAAGAAAAACTAAGTTATCCAAATATGTTTCGAGACAAAAAATTACTTAAAAATAACTTTAACTTCTAAGTTTTTTCTCATGTTTGGCTAAGCTCAAATAATTTACTAATTATAAGTAAGTTTACTCATAATTAAATAATAAATTTACAATAATTTTTTTAATTGGTCAAAATAAAAAATAAATAAACTACTAATTTTAATAGTAATTGTCATTTTTCTGTTAAAACATATGGACTACTAAAGTTTGACTTCTCACATATTTTTCTTTTCTTTTTTAGAAAATTATACCTAGTACTTTGATTATATTTAAATTCTCAAATTTACTATCCAGTCTTTTTTATTTCAGAAATACTGACTTTTGAAAGTAAAAATACAAAAACATAAATAACACAATATCCTACTTTTTATGCTAGAGAATTTTAGAACCTACAATCAATCACCTCCAAATACTTCCAATTAAGTTAGAGAACTAACGTAATCAATTTGTCTAATAAAATAAAACGTTCCAGTTTGTGCATAATCTACCTTTTTTTATATTGCTCAAATTGAAATTGGTATTGTAAATGATGGTAATAAGTATTAAATTCTTGAGCAGATATTCAAACTCTATCATCTTTAGATTTTGTTCATACTTGACTTGTTCTTCTCACGTTTCAAATTTATTACTTTTGGTATCCCACATAATAATATATTAATGAAAATACAATAACGGGTAATGATTAAAATATTTAGCGGAAAACCATATAATTAATAAATTAAAGGAAGAGATAGATTTTTTTTATATAAAAAATTCTTATTAAAAAAAGGTAAGTTTTGTAAATAAAGAGTTAATTTACATTTACGGGATAATTTTATAGTGCGACAATTAATAATGAAGTCTTATTTTGAATAAAGCATGAAAATTAAATTTGATTATTTGAGGTGTGTATATATATATATATATATATATATATATATATATATACACACAGTTGTATGGATTTGTGATGCACGTGAAGTTTCGTAAGATACTTACGTTATTGTATTTTAATTTATAATCTATATAGATATAAAATAGTTCGAGTATAATTTGTAGCAAATGATTTAAGGAAATTAGCACTCAACAAATATAAGATGGATAATCAAAAGACACGCTTCTTAAATATAAACATAACAAGTAAACAATTATTTGAACAAACCACAATTTACAACTTAGAAAAACTTGTGGTTGATTGCATAACTGTTTTCGAACTGTTTACTAAGCAAAATAGTAGAAGTTGAAAAATATATATAATTTTCATAAGCAACATCATAGTGCTATAGACAAAAGGAAAAAAAAAAGTTTTGATTATCAAAAGTTGCTCTCAACATATGCATTTTCAAATCATAAATAATCTAACATGTTCATAAAATCATAAGTGTGATATTTCATAAGCGTCAAAATAAATAAAATATTTTAACACATTAGAAAAACGTAAAAGTCAACGAAATGGCACTATTTGGGACATAAGACAACAAAATCATTAATTAGCCATACTTCTTTTATTCTATTATGTATTTTTTTTATGGAATATATCTATTCAAGAATATGAAAAAAAAAATCTCATCGATTTCCATAGAAGCTCCATACATAGAAAATAGTATATCTATAAAATGCACTAGAAAATCGTATATCTATAAAATGCACTTTGAAAATTGATTTTTTGATTTGTTAATATTTGAAAAAATTTAAAATTAACTAACTAATAACAATTTTGAAGTTTAAGTACATATAATGATCAAATCGATATCAATAAATCTACAACCTTCAGATATTTCAAAAGAGTATTTCAATTACAGATCCCAAGCATCTATATATCAACTATGAATTTTATAAATGTACAACTACTTGGTTAGCCCATCTTCGAAGATAGCTAAGTAACAAAACATCATTGTCCCACCCGAGATTCTCAAATTTTATATGTAACCCAAATTTCAGACTGTCCCTAAGTGAATCTACAATTTAATTGTTCCAAAAATTAACTAAGGCACAAGCAACTCCAAATGAATCATATATAACTAAATAGAAATCAACATTTTTTTTATAACAATCAAAACAATTTTCAACATATTTTAAGTCTTGGATCCAACATGAAGAAAAAAGACGTCATTCGACCAATAAAAATAGAAATTAAAGAGTAATTTGTATGCGACAAAGCAAAAAAAAAAAAATATATGCACTTAATCAAAATTTTAACTCATTATCATCAGCATGTTCTTTTTTTTCTTTTCAATAAATCTCGTTATGGATTAATTCCATTAAACGTAGAAAATTGATTACAAATCTAACAAATAGATCTGCAAAAAAGTGCTCAAAATCACCGACAGAAATCACTTACCAAACAATAAAATTTGCAATTGGGTGAATCGATCATAGACCGGGTGTTGGTGCACTTTTTCTGCAAATAGGTGAATCGATCATTTCTCTCATAAAATCTGCCTTTTTCCCCTCTCGGTTAGAGTTAGTTGCTGCACTTTGTGCACATATTGGATTCGGGTTTTGTATATCTAAATTAAGATCTTGTTTCGATTCAGTTCGTTTTGTTACCATATTTTTTTTTTGTGGCTGAATTTGAAATAAAGTAGAAGTCATAAGCAAAAGAGGGTTTGCAAGAAATCAGGAAGAAGACATTGGGCACAAAATTGTGGTGCTATTGTATTTTAGATGAATAGAATTAGGTTATTGGGCCACAAAATTGGGGTGTTGTGTTTTGGAGGAATATAATAAGTTGTTGGCCACAAAATTGTGATGCTCTAAGTGATATACACAAGCACAACATTTAAACAAGAAAAAAAAAGTAAATATATTCCAACTACAATTTTTATTATCTACACTACGTTATAATTACAATGAATGATTATCAATCTTTGAAATTTTGTCACTTATATCTCCAATTTTTTTTCGCACATTTGTATTGTTAAATTTCAATTAATTTTCACATCTTGTATCGAGATGACGATTTTTGTCCAAATATTCTGATAATGTGGATTAAAATGAGGACAAATATTTTGTCAAACTTTTATATTTGTTATTTATTTTGTTTATTTAAAAATATGAGAGACAAAAAAAATATTTTTACGCCCCCTTAATACATTTTTTGAATAGAAATCATCATCAAAGACAAAAATAAGATGTGATAATTAATAGGTTGATGATAAAAAATGTGATAACAAATAGTTAGGGACATAAATATAAAAATTAGATTTTGTTGAGGACTTTTATTACAATTAAAATATGGTGTGGTTAAAAAAATATGGTTTAAATATAATTATCCAAACAAAAAAAGAAAAAAAAATGGAAGATAGCCACATAGTTGACACGTGGCAATAAGAATAGTTGAAAATTTAACTTGTTTTATTATAGGTTAATATATATTGCAATAATTGATTTGAGATATATCAAAAATAAGAAAGTCTAAAAATGTCATTTCACAATGAGATGACAATTATTATACTAGACTTCTTGCTAGCCTCAATAAATAAAAGATAGCTAAAATAATCACACACATGCCACAATTATTATACTAGACTTCTTGCTAGCCTCAATAAATAAAGGAAAATGCTTATTGTACAAAATGTGTACAGAATGGATGACAAATGAGAGAGAGTGAATAATGTAAAGACTATTTTACCCTTGTTTTTTTCCCCCATTTTGTCACCCATTCTGTACAATTTTTCTATACAACAAGCATGTCCCATAAATAAAAGACGGCTAAAATAATCACACACATGACACACCCTATTTTTATTGCCACAGTGCAGTTAACATGTAGCATTTGTAACATATCACACTCAGTATTTTGTAACATATTCGTCAAGTACATATTATCAACGTACATAACATGTCACTTCACTCAATTTGTAATAATTACACATTGTGTGATATCCAACACGAAGTATTTGTAACATATCACATTATGTATATCTTAATGTGTTAATCAAGCGATGTAGTAAAATATTTACAACTTATCACATATATGATATTCAACATGAAGTATTTGTAACACACCACATTATATATCTTGTAACATATTAATCAATAACATATTATCCACGTAGATTACGAGGTATGTATGAAATTTTACATGATGTGGAAAAACAAGATGATTTTTTTTGTATGGTGTAATTTGATAAAAATCATGGCACATTGCATAGTGAAATTGAATGCTAGAACACATTCCAAATTGAAGCCAACTGCCATAAAACTATTTTATAATCTACCCAGCCATATAAATACTTCTGTTAAACATGTATTGTAAAAAAAAAAAACACAACAATCTATCACAAACGTACTATTTTTATTGTCAATAGAATAATCAAACACAACTTTAATTCAATCAAATCAGCTAATTTTATGAAATGAAAGCTTCGATTTGTGAAGTATTTTCAATATAATTACAAGAAAGCCATGAATGCTGAATCTTGGGCTGCTAATCTTTTTTCTGCCTACATGCATTGTGAATCTGTTTTCAATTTCGATCTAGTAAATCGAACCCCAATTTTTTGTTTTGTGATGTAAATTTAGAGCAAGTCTATTATCAATGAAGAACACGTCACAGAAGATCGTGAATTTGCCACACCACATCGAATTCCTTGTTTTTTGATTGCAATGCGTGCAAATTCTCTGGATCTTTTTTTTTGCAATTTTTTAGGAATTTAAATCAATTGGATCATGGATATTTTTATTTTATTTCATTTCAATTACTCAAAATAACCAAAATTATACGATGACAGTAATTTTGATCAATTTTGATAGATTATCAAGTAATTTTAGAATGATAAAATTGATGTAGTATTTTTAGAATTATTTTCTTTTATTGGCTTATATATGAAAATTTCTCTTTTCTTTTTTTGGTTCAACGCGAAGCATCAAGTATGTTGGGCTTTTGTTCATCTACACTATATCAAAAGGGTAATTTTTTCATAAATAAGTTACTTTTTAAAAATAATTTTAAAATCTATTTATGTTACAAATATTCCAAATATACTATTTTTTAAAACAATTATTATAATTTATTATATTAAATAACATATAGTAACTGAATACGTAAAAATCAGAATTGATTGGAGAAATCTTTTATTGAATCATTAATTATCGAATTTGATGGGAATTCATATATTAGAGAATCATTTATTGTTAGCAGTTGGAGAGAAATTGCGGTGATTGATTTTGGTCAAAATTTTTTTAAAAAAAACTCTTTACTCAGAACACGATATGCGATCTTTGGTGAAGAACAACTCTGATAAGATTTGTAAGATAGTGTAACATAACTATCAAATATATTTCATTTGTATTAGAAATATTTGTAACAACCACAAACAAAACTCATGTTTTCTTCAATTTCAACATTTGTAACAATTTGTGTTACAAATTGAGATTTAAAACATAATACCAATATTCATACAAAAAAACTCATGATATACACAATTATATCATATGTATCATATTAAATATCAATGTTATAAACATCATATTAAACAATAATGTACTATTAACAAGTAGTATCATCTGTATCATTCATTGTTATATAATAACCAATTGTTTAACATGTGTTACATAATATCACATAAAAATCATTGTTACATAATAAATAATTGTGTAACATGTGTTACATAATATGACATAAAAATAAGTATTACAAAACAATGTATTGTAACATCTTTATCATTCAGTATTACATAATAACCTATTGTGTAACATTTGTTACATAATATCACATAAAAATCAGTGTTACAAAATAGTATATTGTAACATCTTATCATTCAATATTACATAATAACATATTGTGTAACATTTGTTACGGAATAATCAATCGTCATAATAACAAATTGAGATATAACATAATCTATATTCTATTACATAACAGTAAAATGTAACATCACGATTCGAGAGGTTTGCTTTAATCCATATATGGATTTCAGTAGTTTGCATATCTTGTTTGGCTCTGTGGATTCAAAATCTTCAGATTGTGTCATGTACACATCCTCACTAAGATTATCGTTAAGAAATACAGTTTTGACATCTATTTGCCAGATTTCATAGTCATGGTATGCTACTATTACAAGCAGAATCCGAATTGATTTAGACATGGCTACTGGTGAAAAGTTGCGTCAAAGTCAATTAATTGTCTTTACTTGTTACCCTTCGCAATCAATCTTTCCTTGTAAGTATGAACATTACCATTCATGCAGACCTTTTCTTGTAAACCAATTTACAGTCTATAGGTTTTACTCCTTTAGGCGGGTCAACCAAGGTCCAAACATTGTTTACGTACATGGAGTTCATCTCGGATTTCATGGTTTCTTGCAATCTCTTTGAGTCAACACTTAACTTCAATTGTGCATAAGTAGTAGGTTCATCTTCTTCGATTAATAATACATTACTACTAATCAGGTGATTGTATATTTAAGGAGAATGAATAACCCTGCTCGGCTTATGCAGAGCTAACATGTCTTTGGATACTGGTGGTTTCCCTTTTCCCAATCTATGCCTCATCATATGCAAGCTCAACCATTGGATCATCTAATTGGTCAATTTTATTTGTAGTTTCTTGAACTTCTTCAAGATCTATTTTGCTCCAACTGTCTTCTCCAATAATACAACAAGTTTTGATACGATGACCTTCATCTCGATGAGATTGTAGAAATAGTATCCTGTAGCTTCCTCTGGATACTCCACAAATTAGATTTAGCTCATAGCTTGTCCGATTCAACGTGTTTCACATAAGCGTCGTAGCCACAAACCTTCATGTATGAAAAATTGGGTCTTTTTTTTCCTTTCCATAACTCGTGTGGAGTTTTATTGACCGATTTAGATGAGACACGATTTAGTGTGTGACATACAATGTTGATATATGAAATTTTTTTCTTCAAGTTTGCCATGTAAAAAACACTTTTCACATTAAGTTCTTCAAGTTCTCAATCAAACTAAGCAACTAATGTAGGCATGACTCTAATTGTAGTATACTTAACAACGAGCGAGAAAATTTCATTATAATCTACCCCCATCCTTTTGTGTGAAATCCTTACTACTAACATAGTTTTAAACCTTAAAGGATCATTCTTAATGGTACCATCTTTGACATTAAACATCTACTTACAACTTACTAAAGATTTGTTTTTATGCCTAGGAACTAAATCCTGAGTTTGATTTTTCTCTAGAGAACTCATTGCCTCTTTCATTACCTCTAACCACTCATTTGATTTATCATTCTTAAAATCGTTATGATATGATCTTGGCTCCTTATCGACTAATTCTTCAAAACTAGCATAAGCAAATGCCACATCTGACTCATACTCAAATCTCTGATGATCTTTATGAGGTCTTTTCACTCTATCTCTAGTCAATTGATAGTCTCTTAAAGAATCTTCTTCATCTAAATTTTCCTCAACAAGAGTCTCACCTATATCATCTCTTTCGAGTTCTCAAACTCCACCTCACTAGAGGTCCTAGGGATATGTGTACTAACATTAATAGTCTCCAACTGTCTACTATCACTCTCTTGTTGATCTTCATCTAATTTATCTAAACAAAGCATTTCAAATTCATTGAATATAAAATCTCTACTCACTATGATTTTCCCTCCTTTCTAGCTTCTATCCCACAACCTATACCCCTTCACACCATCTAGATAACCTAAGCACATGTTTGGGGTTGTTTAAATTATAATTTCACCTAGTCAAACATACTTTTTATCCACACATTTCATAGAATCCACAATTTACAACAACTTTTTATCCACACATTCACCAACAACTTATAATTCCAAAACTTAAAAAATAATTTCAGCATTACCAAACATGCGAAGAAAACTCATTTATTAGCTTTAGGTTCAAGCTTTTCCCTCACTTTGATGAGAAAAAACAGCACAGCCAAAAGTAAGAAGCATAGAATAGTCATCACATTTATCATAACACTTTTAATGAAGAGTATTACCATTCAAAACAATAGACGAAGTAATATTAATTAAATAACAAGTAGTAATCACAGTTTCATCCCAAAATGATTTAGGGACATTAGAGCTAATCATCGTGCATATAACTTTATCAAGCAGTGTTTTATTCATCCTTTCAGCTACCTCATTCTATTAAGGAGTGTAAGGAACATTTTTATGTCTTGTTATTCTATTTCCAACACACATTCTATCAAATTCAACATTGCAAAATTTTAATATATTATAAGTCCAATTTTTTTTTTTATCTTTTTACCATTTATATTTTCAATCTATTTTCTCAAATTATTAAAACTATCAAACGTACTCGATTTATCTTTTAAAAGATAAACCCATACTCTCATAGAATAGTCATCAATAATAGATAGAAAAATATCTTTTCCCACATAGAGTAGGATTATTGGTTGGACTCCATAAATCAGAATGCATACAGTAAAAAATTCCATTTGTTTTATTAACACCCGAAGAGAAAGATAGTTTATGTTGTTTACTAAGCACACAATGGTCACATAAAAGTATATCAGACTCACAATCTTTACCAATTTTTCATTAATGAGCTTAAGCCCCTTTATTACTCACATGAGTTAATCTACCATGCCACTTGTGTGTGTCATTTGTGTTACCAGAAAAACTAAAAAATTCGAATTTTTAATTACTTCTCTTTCTATGACATAAATACCATTTTTTTTCATACATTTACAAACTACAAGAGCACATTTGGTCATTTTGAACATCTTGTTTTCAATTTTTCAATTAAACACATTTATTCTAATTCACCAACTGAAATTACATTCCTAGTTATTTCAGGAATATATTTGACTTTCTTTAAAGTGAGCACACAACCATTATTAAATTTGAAAAGAAATATCACAAATTTCAACAACTTTGTACATTAGATTATTACACATTATAACATGACTTAAATCACTTTCATACAAAGTTTCAAACCACTATCTATGTAATGAAACATGAAAAGATGCACCAAAGTCAATTATCCATTCATACAGATGAGATTTCATAGATAAATTTAATTTAACAGAATCATCAACAGAGTTTATTAAAACATAAACCCCACTGAATTTCAAAACAGAATTAGAAGACACCAAATTTACTTCATCTCTCTCTCACTTTCTTTCTGTTTATTTTTCTCTTTATAACAGTCTTTTATAAAGTGACATGTTTTACCACAGACATAGCATTTTCTTACTTTTGACATAGACTTTGATCTAGATTTTTCGTACTCTTGTTTTTACCACTTTTACTACTATTTTGATTCTCGTGATTCTCACACTACCTGTATTGAGATCTACCCCTTACCATATGACTTTTCCACATCTTTTTTTCATTCTTTTGCTTTTTATTCTAACTCATTACTTCTCAAAGAATCAACGACAATTTCAGGTGTTAACGTGTCTCTACCATACTTAATGATACTTTTAACCCCTATATGTTTCATGTATAGCATTTAACAAAATAATTGTTTTATATTCATTAGACATAGTTTCATCGCAATTAACAATATCTTGAACCAATTTGTTAAAAACATCCAAAATATCATCCAAATCTTTAGAAAAATCAATTTTAAAACTAAAGAATCATTCAAGGGAAAAAAATTATTAGGAGTAGATTTTGACAAATAGAGCTTTTCTAATTTTGACCAAAGTTTTTGTGTGGAATCAAGCTTATCAACTTTTCTCAAAACATCATCAGACAAGTGTAAAATTATTGAAGTGTAAGCTAGCTCTTCAAATTCATATTTATATTATCAGTAACTGTTATAGTAAAAGAGTCATCTATAACTTTAGAAACTTTTTCTTGAACTAAAATTCACTTCATTTTTTTGTTGCCAGATTGAAAATTCTCATTTTCCATTAAACACACCCAAATCAAAACTATAGGTAATCATTTTTAACATATCAAACAAATTCACAAAGAAAAATAACCAAACAAACTCAAACAAATTGTAACACAACCACAATAAGCAAAAATAGTAATCTTGCAATTAATGGTCACAAATATACTATGTCCTATATTTCACAGGATTCTGTTAGAATTAGGTTCTCAGGTTAAATAAAAATATAGAACATACAAGTTTGGAGATTTGTTAACTATTAATTTAAGTAACACGAAGCAGAATAATATAATTAACTAATAATTATACCAACAAATAAATTCTAGATAGAAAAACAAACCACAAAAAATGAAAATTAAACAGCAAAGCAATTTGCTACCAGCAAGATATATTCAACATGTAATCCCAAATTAATAGTTAATAGTAGTTTGCTACTGGCAAAATGTAGCTATTTTTAACTAAAATATTAAATAAGGATTAGATGTTACTGAAGAGATGTGAATTTTAATTTTTAATTAGAGGTCTACTCAGAACCCGCATAAATAATAATCACCAACGAACCACCAGGGAAAAAACTATCCAAATTTCAGCACATTGCACATGGGATCGAACCAACAACACCAGTAGGTCCAAAATATCACAAGGAACAATCAATCTTTTTGCCTAGAGTTCAGTCGCCACCGCACGCGCCACCAATAGCCTTTGCACGTGGTCTTCACGCACCACCACTACAGTAACCCACGCGCTTCACGCGTCGGCCAGGGAGCTTCGCCTCGTCTCGTCGTCAAGAGTCCAACGATACCACTTACGCACCTTATTCCGACCTGTTAGCCTCCAAGGAAGGATTATCAAACTCGGTTTTTGAAAAAAATTCACCCAAATTTTTTTCTTCTCTTGATTTCTAATCTAAACGCCCAACCCAAGCTTTGATACCAATTTATTGAAAACAAATAATAAATTATTGGTGAAAGAAAAGAAATCAAACAAAGCTAAGAAAAATTAATAGACACAAAGAGAATAACTTTTTTATATTAACCAATGCTCAGATTAAACCCTAATTCCACACTAAATATATCACAATCTCAACCAAACGTCCAAAAGAAAATTTCACGTAAAAATAAGGACAATATTAAAAAAATGTATATATAGTGGAAGAAAAATGCCATTTTAAGTCACTAAAGGAACACCAAGAAAATCGTAGGGAACCAATTCACAAATGGAACAGCAACTAATGCAATCAGCACACGTGGGGTGGCGTGGGGGTGGGTTTTGTTTGCTGGATGATTTTCCCACCTTTGAAGATACATAGGGTCAAATATTTATATAACCAACATATAAGATAGAGTTTAGTAAAACTCTAGTAGAAGACCACTACCTTTAAACAAACAGATAAGGTTGGTTGAAACTCGATCACTTGAGCAACTACGATTAGTTACACTTCAAAAGTGACCGTTATTCAAACCCGACTCAACAACCACGATTCGAATTTATTTTCTATTTTGAACGGGTCAACAACTCAATACATTAGTATGAAATTAATTTGGATCGTACATTTTATTTAACGCACAAACTTATTTATGTACGTAGCATTTGTTATTATTGCGTTTAGAGTTGGCAATTCACAATTTTTACAATTTTTACTTATACCTAAATTTGTTTATCAATTTCCAGATTCTCAAATATCATTTCCAAAATCCTACAACCCAAATGGCAAAATCTAATTATTTTCAGGGGCTTTCAATCAGCAAAAGAGATTATCAAGTTTTTTTAAATATGACAACGATAATGAAACTGAAGAGCGAGTTGCTACCTTGCATATTCAACCATTCGTAAAAGGACAGTTTTATTGTCGTTTTTTTGCCCATTAAAATCTTTAGTTTTCAATCACATTTACTGATAAAAAAAACTAGCTAAGTGATTGAAAGCATCACTTAGGCTAGCATGTCGTACATGTGTATGAGAGAGAGAAGAGGAAAGAAAATCTTGAGCTAGAATAATGGAAAAGCTTTCCAGTGGCACAGAAAACAATGAGAGCAATCTCAGCATCACAAAGAGTAGAGTTCTTGAGCTTTTTTGAAAACCCCTCATCATCTCTTCGAAAAGGTCACTTGCCGTGCCATCAAGTTATCAATCTTCTTGATCTGAATCTTTTCGAGAAGATAGTAGTGAGAAGATCTGATGGATGGATGGAGGTACAATTGGGAATGTTTTATAATGATCTAAGAGAAGATGGCCTAGTGGAGGCGCGAGTGTTGGTTAAATATTATATTACGAGTGGCTTCATTGTTAAAGGGATTGAGTTTCGACCTACTACAAATGCGGATATAAAGAGAAACAGAAGAAAATGGATCTTTTCGAACTTGAGGATTTGTGGATAACACGGAAACAATTTGTGTGCATCTCTGATTTGCTTTTCTTTTCTTTCGTTTGATATGCATGTGTAATGACAAGGAAAATAAAAAGTGGAAATTGCACTCCATACTCCAATTAGTTTCCAAATTTCAATTTTACTATTTAAGTTTTTTATTTCGTAAATCTTGTTTTAAAAAAAAAGCCAAATATATGAAGCCCAAATATAATTTCCACTATCAATAGCCGCCCAAGCCCACGTTACTTACCCATAACCTAAATACATATAACAATTCGGCTAATTTCTCTCAAATACAATTCTAAAACAAAACTTTTCAATCCCTTCATTGTTAACACTCTACACAACCGACTTAGCTCTTAGGAACTTTCGGGATGAACCATAATTACAAATGTAACAAATGTAACACGTTCGTTATTTCAAAATTACAAATGTAACACGTTCTATTATTTCAAAATTACAAATGTAACACATTCATTATTTCAAAATTACAAATGTAACAAGTTTTGTTATTTCAAAATTACAAATGTAACACGTTACATTATTTCAAAAATATCGAAATGTGTTACATTTGTAATGAAGATATTTAACATTTCCATACCGCAAATCATTGAAGTGGATAAACACATTGGTCAACAATTAGTTGTCTCGAAAGTAGAAAAACACAGCTTCTAAAATGAAATTTAATAAAATGATGTGTCTAACATGCTAATAGAATTATAACATATATGGTTTTGTAGGTATCTAAAGTTGGTTCAATATATGAACTAAATACACCTAAATTATGTCAAGATAATCAATCTATAAACAACATAGAAGTTTAATTAGATTTAAATTCTAAATGATTCTCAAATAACATAACTTGTTACATTTGTTATTTTGAAATAACATAACTTGTTACATTTTGCTATATTAAAATTAAAATAACATGACTTGTTAATTTGTGAATTAGGATTAGATATTTTTGAAATAACAGAACGTGTTACATTTGTAATTTTGAAATAACAAAACTTGTTACATTTGTAATTTTGAAATAACAGAATGTGTTACATTTGTTACATTTGTAATTTTGAAATAATGTAACGTGTTACATTTGTAATTTTGAAATAACGAGATCGTGTTACATTTGTTACATTTGTAATTTTGAAATAACAGAACGTGTTACATTTGTAATTTTGAAATAACAGAACTTGTTACATTTTTAATTTTGAAATAACAGAACGTGTTACATTTGTAATTTTGAAATTAGATATTGGAAGATTATCAAACAACATAAGTAATCCAACAAACAACTATAGGCAAATCATTGAATTGGATAAACACATTGGTCAACAATTAGCTTTTTGAAAGTAGAAAAACACAATTGTAAAATAGAAATTAAAGAAAACAGATAATAACATAACTTGTTACATTTGTTACAATGATAACCAAGTTTGGGGAATTCTGTCGAACATCTGATGGTCAATATGGTTTTGTTATTAATACACGTCAATTTAACATGTTACCTGTATAGATGGTGGATAGAAGTAAGTTTTTCGTACAATTTGTTTTGCAGTTTTCACAGATGATAGCTGGAAGTGAGATTACAGTCCAATTTGTTCTGCAATTTCATGGATTATGGCTGCAATTCACTTTGAATTTGTGTTATTTGGATGTAATTTCCCATATGACGGCTAGAATTGAGATTTTCCGTTCAACTTTGTTACGTAATTTCGCGTCCAATATGTTTGGAATCTCACTCTTCCTTCTCGCCTTCCTTCTCGTAATTTGTGTGTGTGACTTATAGGGAAAGAATTGAGTTTTTGTGATTTTGATAAATGGAAAGCTCCCCAGCTTTTTTTTTTTTTGCTTCTAACGTTATACAGTATTTTCAAAATTAAGAAACTATAACAGTATTTTAAGAAATACTTTATTTTTTGTGGTCATTTGTAAAAAAACCCCAAATAAAAATCATTCTCGGGCCGACCCATTAATCTGGTGGTCCAAAATTGGATTGGGCTGATCCAACATTTATTGGCTCATCTAAAAATCGGGCCAGGCCCAACCCGGCTCAATTTCATGTATGACCCATCTATATTGGATCGGGCTGGACTAGGCCGGACTGTCCATTTGCCGCCTCCAATTACGTTAGAGATTAGAGGCACAAAATAGCAAGAGTTCTCTCCCTCCAAATAATTTATTCCAATGTAGACATTACTTGGCGCTCTCAAGCCTCCACGAGTGAAAAAAGTATGACCACAACAAATTAAACCATGGTCATACCTTCACCGAATCACTCAGTTAAAATAACAAACCAAAAGCCAACCCTATAGAAACCTCTCCCTCTCAAATCTCAATTCCTCACATCCCCTCACCCAACCTTTCGTCCCCCTCTGGTAAGTTCCATCACTTGTTTCTCATCATTATACATTCTCTAATATGTATGTATAGTTATTCACTCAACTCACGCACATTTTCTTTTCTATTACTTTTTAGTTGTTTATTGTTTGATGTTAATTGATCTAGTTTGTTAATTTTTTGTGTTCATTTAACAGAATGTTTAGTTTTCAAGTTAATTTCGGAATTTTGGATTGATTTTGTAAGTAAAATTTTATGATAGTATAAAATTTTATGACATATACTATTATACAGTTTCTAATTTGATATACATTAATACGTACGTATAGCTGTTTACTCCACTCGCGCTCATTTTTTATCTAATACTTTGTAATTGTTTATTATTGGATGTTAATTAATTCAGTTCATTAAGGTTTTCCAGTCATTCCACTGAATTTTTTGTCATTATTTAAATTGTTTTGGTGTTTATTGTTGCTTTGTATACTGAATGATGGTAAAATGGCGATTGGTTTTCTGGCGTTGAATCTTAATCTAACAGTTTCCTGTGATTTCATTTTGTGCATTAATGCGTTGAGAAACATTGCTTGACTTTCTGGTCTTTTGGTTGGACTCTAGCTACATTTGATTTTAGGAAATTTTTTCAGCTACTGAAAACGATTATATGCTACTGATCAACTAATATAATTTCAATTAATTCGTAGATACCTCTGAAATTTTGTTCTACGAGCATTAGGATCATTAAAATCATAATTGTAGCATATGCTTTTTTCAGAATACAAGTTTTCTTAATAATTTTTTTGAGGATTTCATAATTTTTCTTTCCAAATTATGTTAAAATAAGCTTTCTGTTATGTGATAAGTAATTAAGTGAAATGCTTCACAAAAAAGGTGAAATATGGTCAATGTATGTAGTTGTTTGTAGACTCAGATTACGATTTATATAATGTTGTATGGTGGCCTCACCTCATTTTATTTTTCTCTTTTATTTTGATCCACTAATCAGTGAATGCGTTTGCTGTGGACTAGATGGAGCAGGTAAACATAGTTCTGTCTTGACTCTTTTTCCATTTTGTCATGCTTGTACGGGCTGTGATGTCTGTTAATTTTGGGCACAGTATGAAAAAGTTGAGAAGATTGGCGAGGGAACGTACGGAGTGGTGTACAAGGCTCGCGATCGTGAGACGAATGAAACTATTGCTCTAAAGAAAATTCGACTGGAGCATGAAGATGAAGGAGTGCCAAGCACAGCTATCAGAGAGATTTCTCTGTTGAAAGAGATGCAGCATGGGAACATTGTTAGGTACATAGATTAATAATCTCAGTTTATATGTTATTTACATTTTAAGAGAGGCAGAGACATGTCGATGAGGAGCAAATGAAAAATAGGCCATTTGATGCGGATGAATGTCATTGCCAACTGATCTCTTTACATCGTCTAATGCAAGTAAAACGATTTATAGAAAATAAATATCATATTTCTGGTTTGGGATTTCAGCTGCAACTGTTTTTGCTCAAATCAGGACAAAGTTTACTCGAGATTTTCACTCCTTATTGTTCTCTATAATATTTGGTGACAGATTGCAGGACGTGGTGCATAGTGAGAAGAGGTTGTATCTGGTATTTGAATATCTGGACTTGGATTTGAAGAAGCACATGGATACATGCCCAGAATTTTCCAAGAATCCTCATCTGGTTAAAGTAAGTGACCTCTTTCTGCCCACTGGAGGCTGGTGAAATTGATGCGTTGAAGTTAAGCTTATCATTTAAAGAGGATGGTGGATTGAGGGGTTGTACAGTTTAAATATTTTAGCTGGCAAATCGTAATTATGTTTCTCTTGAAAAGGATTTTCTTGGTTCCCACTTTTACTACTTGAGCATAATCATTGTATTCTAGGTGTTAGAAAAGAGGGATGGGGGAATTAATTGTTCATTTTAGTATTCTCCTCCCAACCCCTGGAAAAAAAATAGTAAAGATAAGAAAAACAGTTGTTATGAATGGTGACAAACCCAGGAAATTCTAAAGAAATTAAAACCCTTAGTCTTTTGAGCTTGTGAAACAGTGTTGTCATTGCATCGTATTTTGCAGACGTTTCTATATCAAATACTACGTGGTATTGCTTATTGTCATTCTCATAGAGTCCTTCATCGAGACTTGAAGCCTCAAAATTTGCTGATTGATCGCCGCACTAATGCATTAAAGCTCGCTGATTTTGGATTGGCCCGAGCATTTGGTATTCCTGTCAGGACATTTACTCATGAGGTGAATATTGTGAAACTTTGTTATTTCTATCTATCCATCACTGATAATTGTTTATTTGCATTTCCATGTTGAATTTTTGAGTATTATCATATCTGATTTTATTTCACACATCATTGTCAAGGGCATTTAAAAGACAGATGAGGATATGGTTAAGTAAAAATTAGTGTGAGGATTAATTTTTGTAATTGGACAGAGTTAGTGGGTTTCTCTTCAAATTTGAACCATCTGTAGCGCTTCTAATAGCGGTGTTTCTTTGCCATGACATTATCTTATTCGATGCCAAGTTATGAGTTTATGAACTCAAGTGATTCCTTCTTGCTGTAAAATTAAAGCAAATAGGGACCTCTGCATTTTTATGTTCATAGTATTTTCATCTCATTACCAATCCTTTCGGATGGTTATTTCACTTTATCCAAAATGTCATATTAGCTTCAAGTTTTATGCTTCTTTGCAGGTGGTGACACTATGGTATAGGGCACCAGAAATATTACTTGGATCACGTCATTATTCTACTCCTGTTGATGTGTGGTCAGTTGGTTGTATATTTGCTGAAATGGTGAACAGGCGACCATTGTTTCCTGGGGACTCTGAGATTGATGAACTATTTAAGATTTTCAGGTGCTACTTATTTCCATACAATGATTTCCTCCCTGCAGTCATCTCTCTTCTTTTTAGATAGCTGTAGTCCCCTTGATGGGAGATCGTCAAATGCTTTCTTAGACTATAGTCCATAGTTTTTTTCTCTGTATTATATAATTATACTTGCCATATTTTTGTCTCTGCTGTGTCCTTCGGATAACCCTACTTCCTTTTATTTCTCATGTTTGTGTTTGTTGGTAAATTTCTTGTTTACTTTTGACCTTTTCCTTTCCCTTCGGGTGGGGGGGAGAGGGGGCGAGATGGAGATCATTTGTACTGAAATTTTTATTTATCTGAAATCAGATGATTTGTTTATTATCATTTAAAGTTTCCTTATTTTGTAATGAAGAGTCATGGGCACCCCAAATGAAGATACTTGGCCTGGAGTGTCTTCACTGCCTGATTTCAAATCCGCCTTTCCAAAGTGGCCTCGTAAGGTAATTGAAGTTGGCATATTTTAATTTTTTCCTTACCTCTTGTATGAAACATCCAGGATTCATTAGATGAAAACTTAATTGGTGATTTGCTCGATTTTCTAGGACCTTGCAACTGTCGTCCCGAATCTTGATGCAGCTGGTCTTGATCTCCTTGTTGTAAGTTCAGATTCTGTGCTATGGCTTATCAAGAACATAAAGAAATAGATATTGAGCAATAGTTGCAAGTTTTATAAATGGATTCTAGTATAATTTTGCTGCAAAATTGGGATTACAGCATGTTTGGGTTGGCTTATAAGCTTACTTATAAGAAAGAGAGAAAAAGTATCAAGACTCGTGCTTTTTCTCTAATAGAAAAAGAGACTGATGTTCGTGTTGGTAATTCACTGTTGCATTACTATTACAGAAAATGCTCTCTTTGGATCCCAGCAGAAGAATCACAGCAAGAAGTGCCCTTGAGCACGAGTACTTCAAGGATATTGGGTTTGTCCCCTAGTTCCGGAACCCCTCATCTTTGTGCAAATGTATATTGATATCTGGCATCTCTCGGGCTTTATTCTGTCTGATATGTGTGGTCTGTATGTGAAAATCTTCTTTGATTTTGATTCTCATGGACAAAAATTCAACTTTTATCAAAGTGGCATGAGGCACAACAATCCTGGAATTCATATTGTTATACTTTTCCTGTGATTGGTTTCCTATTTTTTCTGTTCATGTTTCAGTGTGATGAAAGACATATTGGCTTTTATTTGAATAGATTGATTTTCTTTGCTGTTTATTCATTTAAACATGGGAAATTGGCGCAAATGGTCCCTAACTTTTCATTTTTGGCGGAATGGTCCCTAACCTTCTACTGTTGGATGCTCAATTGGTCCTTTTTGACAGATTCTGTTAAAAATCCGTTAAATACCTTTCATTTAGGTGCGCAAATGGTCCCTAAAATTTTTTTGTCTTTATTAGTTGGGGTAAAATTGTCAAGTTATATTTTTTTCAATCTTTCAATTAGCGCAAATGATCTCTAACCTTAGTTTTAATTAAAAAAAATTGTAATTGGATTCCTAACTTTTGTAAAAGTGGAAATGAGTTCGATACGTTAATTTTTTATTAAAAAAATTAAAAGAAACTAGAAATTTTTTGGACCCAAATCACTCACCCATTTATCCACCCAACCACCACCCCGCCCCACCCTCCCTCCGCCATCCCGCCCCCGCCCGCCCCCCCAAGTCGAAAATGGGGAATTTCTCCCTTTTTCGGCATTGCGGTGCTGAAAACAAGGGGGAAATTTTCTCCTATTTTTGCGACCTCTCTCTAGTTTCGACTAGAAAAGGGAGATTTCTCCCCGATCACGATGTCATGCGTCGGTGACCTGGGAGAAATCTCCCTTTTATAGTTGACTTACTGATGACGGTGGGGATGGGGATGTTTGGTCTTTTTTTTTTTTTAAATAGAAAAATAAATTTAAATTTAAAATTTGCATCTTCAATGTTTGCTTTTTTTTAAATAAAAAAATAAATTAAAATTTAAAATTGAATTTTGTCGTCGAAAGAATTCAGTGGCTCAAAA
This sequence comes from Forsythia suspensa, assembly GCA_023638005.1. NCBI lineage: Eukaryota > Viridiplantae > Streptophyta > Magnoliopsida > Lamiales > Oleaceae > Forsythia > Forsythia suspensa. The sequence continues at coordinate 25,462,121 of CM042674.1, read as the reverse complement.
GCGGGGTGAGTTGACCCAAAGAATATGAGATGATGCTATACTTTAAAATAGACTAGACTCAAATTGTCTTGGGACTCAATCGCTCTCTATTTGAGTGGCGGTCAAGTTGATTACCTTGGGCGGCAAGCGGTCAAAGGTCTACTTGGGCGGCGGCGATCGATCGTTGTTATAACAAATAGCGATCGGTGATTATGGCACCGAACTAGTGGACCGCCAACCATCGAGAAGGCGATCGATTGACAACATCAATGGACGATTCTTTGATATTAAATAACGGTTATGTGAATGATAAACTAACCGCCCCACGTCCGGCCGATTAGCGCATTATCGGACCACCGCCGCGTGATGGTAACCGTCCGAACGTGGACAACAATCGCCGAAAGCGATGCGGAAAACCGTCTCATGCGGCGTGGAAGGAAAGTGCCCACCTATAAATACCTCGGAAGGTAAATCGGTAAAGGATGACAAAAAATCATTTCATTTGCTATTATCGTATTTCACTCTATTCCGTCCATTCTTTTCCTCAAAAATCTAACTTTCACGCACGGAGGATAAACGGGGAGAGTTCCCGCCTCTTTTCGTGTGTCGAGCAACCAAAGAACGTGATGTCGAAACACCTCTAACCATCCTCCACGGTATTATTTGAGACCATATAAAATTAAATGGGTTGAGTATAATTAAAAATTTATTTGTGACAAATTTATTTTTCTTTTTATGTTGTAATGATAAAATTAAAATTTGAATTTTAAATAATATGATTACTTAATAATAAAAAAAATTTAATAAAAAAATTAAAGTATCGGACCTATTTTCACTTTTTGTAAAGATTAGGAATCCAATTACAAATTTCTAAATTAAAACTAAAGTTATGGACCATTTGCGCCAATTGAAAGGTTGAAAAAAAATATAATTTGACAATTTTACCCATACTAATAAAAACAAAAAAAAATTTAGGGACCGTTTGGGCACCTAAATAAAAGGTTTTTAACGGATTTTTAATAGAATTCGTTAAAAAGGACTAATTGCGCACCCAACAGTAGAAGGTTAGGGACCATTCTGTCAAAAATGAAAGGTTAGGGACCATTGGCGCACTAATTTCATATGTTAGGGACCATTTGCGCCAATTTCCCTTTAAACATGCAATAGTTGGAATCTGGAGAGCACTTGAGAAACTCATGCCTATGGGCATTAGCAGACGTTTATCATTCACCCGGTCCTTAGTATCCTTTCGGTGAATGGTCTTTCTTGATTGGAGATTTGCCTGAGTATTCTTTTGTCATGCTTCAATGAAAGTCATGCACCGAATAATGAGTCAATTTCTATTATTTGACACAATAACGGGTTAAAAACACTCGTGGTCATTCTTTCTATGTCACTTAGTTTGACTAACGGACGCGGATAGAATGATCAAATTGTAACAAAATTTAAGTTCAGTAACCAATATAAAATTTTGTTGAAAGTAACATACATTATATTTTATTAACACGTATTAACTGAAATGATATGCATCTGCATCGATTCCATTATTTTCTCCATCGGCAACTTTGTTAAACTTCAATAAATCGATATGAATTTTCTTTACTAAGGCAAGAGTCCAAAATTTTGAAGTTAGTACTCCATATTTAGATAATATTAATTCTGTTGAGGAAATTATTCTCGAGCCCAATATAGAAGCGAGTCAAGTAATATCATGGGACGAGTCAACCATAAATTGTATTCTTTTTACAAGAATGTTATTCAATGCAATGAAATAACCCAATATTTAGCAAAAACAAATTAAATAAAGTGAATCATTCTGATTGGTATTATTTTTATACTTTTTTGATATTTTGAGGAACTTTTCAAATTAAGTTCAATTTAATAAATGGACAGAGCGACCATCAATTATTATCACATGACTAAGAATTGAATTTGTTGTCTCCTTACATTATTTTGGAAATTTTGAGAAACATAGATTAAGGTCCCATTCGTTTCTGGATAATAGTTATCCAAATGCAAATTTATTATTATTTTGTATGGTTTAAGTTTGGTATAAAAATGAAAAAAGTTAATGTTAAAAGTTAACTTTTAATTAAAAAAAGAAGAAGAAGACAATTCTACCATTATTCTTAATTAAATGAAAAAAGTAAATAAAAAAAAAACTAAAAGAGAAAAAATGGGTGGAGCGGCGAAGGGTGGTGGTGATGTAGAGGACGATGGGTGGTGGCGATTATCTTAGGATATAGAATTGTTTTATATTATAAAGTGTAAATTTGTCATTTTAAAAAATGAGTGAATTATTATTTGGATAAAAAATTTTGTCGTCCTCTTTCTAGATGTGGCAATTAAGCCGAGCCATCCGTAGTCCCGGTAGCTCAGCCTGTTATGGACTCGGGCTCAACGAGCCCGGGCCTATGCCGAGCTCAAATTTGAATTTGTGGGCCGAACTGGAAAAAGACGGGCCGGCCCATGACTCGTGGGCTAATCCCAGCTTTTTGAAAAAGCTTGGGTGCCAAATGGTCACTAAGTGACCGTTGCAGTACCAACGGTCACAAAGGGATCGTTTTGGTCCCTGATACTTTTTATGTTTTCTATAAATATCTCTCTAAACTTTCAAATTCATCACAAATTCACAACTATCTCAACTTACACAATTCGAAAAAATTATATTGTCAATATTAGTTTTGTTATTGTGCAATTTACAATTGACTTTGCTTATTATAGTGATATCTTCTATTCAATTTCTACATTTCTAGTTTTCTACAATTCTACATTCTACATTTCTATTTTTTACATAGATCATTACATCACACAATGAAGTGTCAGCCAACAAATTAATGATGATTTCTGTGGGCTAAATGATATTTCAATCCCTAAATTTGGTGATGATTATGGGATTGTAAGCATCCCATTGATTTGAGGATATCAATGAAGAGTTAGAATTATCAATACTGATACAACAATTGGGTCGACTACTAGATGAAAAGATGCAAAACAAAAGGATCGGTGTTGGGATTATTTCAAATTAGTGCAGACCGGTATAACAGCAGACAGATAACCAATCTTCAAGGCAATGTGTAAATATTCTAAACACAATTTTGTATGGCACAAGGGTGATAACACAAGCAATATAAATCGACATTATCTAAAGTGTATCAAAAAATACGGGGGGTTAATACTAATCAAGTTCAACTTCAGTTCGGATCTCTCCGTAGATTTTTTAGTTCTAGTTCGAATCTTAACAACTGGGTGTATTCACAAGAGAACATGAGCAAGAAAGGCACGACTCGATTGGTGACAATTGGTGAGTTCCCACTTAACATAGTGGAAAGCCCTCACTTCACTAAGTTCGTACAAAGATATCTTCAATCAAATTTGTAGTTTCATATTTGATAATGCTACGCCTAGTAACATAATAATAAAAAGATTAATGCCTAAATTAAATCCTGATTTTGGTGGTATTTTATTTTATGTTCGTTGTATTTGTAACATTTTAAATTTAATTGTCCAAAATGGTTTAAAATTTATAAGCCCGCAATTAGAAAAAAATAGGTATGCCCTAAATTATATTATTGCCTCACCTTCTCGGAAACAAGTATTTGATTCCAACAACATGTTTGTGTAAGCAATAGATGGAACTCTACTTATTTAATGTTTCAATCATGTGAAGGTTATGAAAATTGTAAAACTGTCCATTATAATGCCCGACACTCACACGATCCACAATATGATTTGCAAACATATGATTGAAAAATCGTATTCTATGTGATAAATTTTAAAATTTTTTTTCAACGACACAAATGTATGTGCTGTCATATATTATCCAACAAGTCTATTAGTTTTAAATTATTTGTATTTTATTACCAATAATTTTAATATGTATAACACATTTCTATTGTACAAGTAACAGAGATTAAGTTTATAAAATATTGGAAAAAATTGCTTATATTGTTTTCTTTAGCGTTAATTATGGACCCTAGAGTAAATTTAGAAGGTACAAATCATATTGTTTCGGTAATTTTTAATAAGTTAAGTTATGGAATTCAATAACCTACGGTAATTTAGAAAAAAACATTTATGTATATTGTACGACTTTTATACGTCAAAAACTGGTTGAAACGTTAGAAGACCTCATGTACCAATCTCTTATTCGTCATCAAATAACGATAACGATAACGATTATTGGAATTACCTTAGTTCCGTTAGGGGAAATCAACAAGTTAGTTCTTCTTATTCGCTTTTTCATGCTACGAATGTAGAAACAAGTAGTAGAGACATAGCTTTAGAGTTAATTAAATATTTTGGTCACGGCATGCTTAATATGTTAGATAAAGAAGGGAGAAATAATTTTGATATACTTAGGTGTTGGAGATAAAACGAACGTCAATACCCAATTGTTTCTATTATAACACCCGATCTACTAACATCCTCCGGTATCAACTGTAGCATCGGAGTATGCTTTTTAATACAAGTGGCATAGTTATGAATGATTTGAGGTCAAGACTAAAACAAGACATATTAGAGAGTTTAATATGTCTAAAAAATTTGGAGGATGCAAGACTTCGAATCCAATATAAAGTAGACCTCATATTAGCCGAAGGATTTCAAGAGCTGGCTACATAAAATGTAATTATAGTTTCTGTAAATTTATTTATTTTTTCTTACTTTGAAGTTTTGAATTTTATGTTTTACCAAAAATTGTACACATAACAACTTGTTCATGTACAATTTTAACTTCGCCTACGATAAAAATAGCAGATCCCAAGCACCAAAAAAAAGAGGAGGGTTATAAATGTCAATTTTATCATACCTTATTTCATTTTAAGTTTTTAAACTAAAAAAAAAAATCACTTTAAGAAAATAAATTTAAATGTGGACCGGCCCGTGGCTTGGCCCTTCTTGGCATAAGTTGAGCCGCCCGGCCTATAGCCATCTTTCCCTCTTTTCGATATCAAAATTTATCCTCATTTTTTACTTAAATTTTTGTCCGAATAAAAGTTTTATCCGGACATCAATTTCACCCAAACAAAATAAGATAAATTTTATCCATTATCATTAATATTTGTCCATTTACCAAATGAGCTCTAAGTTTAATTTTGAAAAACAAAAAAAATGTGTACTCAATTTGAATGGATTTTAAACATCCATATAAATTTAGGTGTACTCATCTCAAATTTTAATAGATTTCATTAAAATTTAAGTGTCTTCAACTCGCATTTAAACAGATTCTTTAAAAATTTACGTGTCCCCCGATAATTAGTGAATTTCTAAATATTTCATTAATTGATAGATTTTAACAGATTTCAATACATTTGGAACTATAATTATAACTACTAAATTTTTTAACAATTCTAACTCAAAACATCAAGATTTCAATTGGCTTCTTTCTCTCTCTTTTTTTCCCTCTCAAACCTTTTGACCTTTCACATACGATTTTGTTATAACCTTTTTGTATTAATTGAATTCTCTCTGTCTCAAACTTCTCACATTTCGCATAAGATTTTAGTGCAAACTCTTTTGTACCAATTTGTAATTCTTTCATCATTATTCTATTTTTTTTCAAACGTTGCCCACATTTTTAACTTTATGAATTTTTTATTCAAAATGACAAAGTTAGGTGTTTCTTTTAATATACGATACTATTATGAATTTTATTTTCTAATCACGCTGTTAGAATTTTTCTTTTTTAAGTGATCTAGTCAAACGTTATACAATTTTCTTTAAAAATCATATTCCATTTGTGCACGATGAGTGGTTAAAATAAAATTAAAAAAATCACAAATACATTGTATAAACTCCATTAATCTCTATAATTTAAAATTCTGTTAAAAGTAAAAATGCCTCGTTACTTATTTTTAATATTTAAAATGTAAATTATATGTATCAATATGTTATGAATTAATTGTCTAATTTTTTTTATTTTTTTATTTTTTTGCTATTAGTCTAGTTTTAAAAAAAAAAATAGCGTGCTTATAATTTTATAGCAAATTTCTCGTCAATACATAATTTGGTTTGAAAAAGAAAAAAATAGATTTGAAATGGCATGGTTAAATTTTAAAGATTTTTCAAAAGTTATGGTTGTCGAATTGCTTTTAACAATTGAGTAGATAAAATTATAAATTTTAATAAAAAGACAACAAATTCAATAAAAATCAATAATAATCTATTAAAATCTATAATATAAAAATTCTATGAAATCTATAAGAATTTATAAATATTAAAAAATTTATTAAAATTTAAGTTGAGGACAATCATGAAAACCATCAATTATAACTTGTTTATAATCTATATTATCGTTGGGATTGATATTCTGATGGTAGGCAGTGGAGAAGATATCTTCTCCAATGTAAAGAAGAGAACATTTTCCTTTCATAGTATTATTTGATTATTTTTCTTGATACTAGCTACACATTTCTTACTATTTGTTGAAATTATTTTATTCCTACACTGTCTTGGTGTATTCTAAAAGAACATTTCATCAAAATTTAATATAAAGAGTGAACATTAGAAAAATCAAATTATTTTGACTAAAATTGAGATTTTCGCTCAAGATCAAAATTGCTAACATATTTATTGTTTTTCAGTTCTTGATTAGTTATTGACATTATTCCTTTATTTTTTGAGTCAAAATTTACATCTCGATTATAAGTTATCAATTATTGTTAAGATATCGTGCCATAAAATTATTTTTATATGACAATACACCTTTCTGCAAAAGATGACACTATATCTATTGACATTATACATACAATACACATAAGGGTTGTCTCACAAAATTTTTGATAAAAAAAATTAGCAAATTTTGATAAAAGTTAAACGGTGTCATTGTAAAATTGACAAAGGTTATGAATCACATGAAATGTGTGAATAAAATTAAAAGGAATTTTGAAATGTACCCAAAAGTAAATAGTGTATTGAAAATATAACAATTTTTTATAATATTTAAATATATCATTTTTTAGATGCATAGTTTCAAATAAAGATTATTGTAAAAATGACAACTTTTTGTATAGTTAAGATTTAACGATAATTGACAGTCATATAATAGCTTTTAAGAAAAGCTACCAGTCCAAAAAAAATCGACATTTGATTTATTTATTTTAAAAAAATTGATAGATGAACTTGAAAAATTGACAATTGATTTATTTTTATATCAACAATTTGATAAAAAAGAATCAACAAAAAATAACACAAGATTGTGCCAATTTATTTTGTCGAGTCATGACAAGATGAAAACCAAATGGGCTTTGATTCCCATTTTGTCGAGGAATAGACGAGTTTTTTAATACAATTTTTTGTCTATTTTCAACTAAATGTAACAAATTTCATTCTGCATACATCGACAACAAAATATACCAACAATTAGATTGACAAAATTTGTAAATTAAACTCAATATATAATACAATATACTAATATACAAATTAAGAGTGTGTTTGATTTTGATTAAAATCATATTTTTTGTAAAAGTTGATGAAATGTGTGGTTGAAAAGTTGTGGATCCAACCAAGTGTGTGGTTAAAATTAATTATTGATTTTGACTTTAACTTTTTATCAAAATCAGAATTGAAATCAAACAAGGCCTAAATCGAAAAAAAATTACCCAACAACATAAAATATATCGAGAAAAAAAAATAGAGTCACATTATATCAAATTTAAGTTTTATGTAATCTACAATAAAAATACACTATTTCTCAAATTTTAATAGCTTATAACTAACTTCAAATTTTTTTAATCGGTTGACTTCTTAAAATGGCTAAAAAACCGGTAACAAATCTGACAATATATTTGAATTTGGGATAAGAATGAAATAATCTTGCCATAAAAATAACAAAAGAAAGTGGAAAATAGAGCTTAGGACCGCGGCAATGATGGAGAAAGTGTTTGAAGTTTGTTGACCTCGAAGTTGACCTCGAAATCTGCATTATCCACGTGTCAAATAGACCTCCAATCAATCTTTTAACAGCTTGTATGTTACATTCACACTTGGACAATCATTAGGCACCAAGATCACCGGTAAAAAGGACCGATGATCGTTGGTACTTCGATGATCGAGTTAACTGCCGGATATATAAAATATATGGAAAATATTTGAGTGTAGGAGAGACAAGTATGCAGAGATTTGAACAGAGTTTAAGAGTATAGAATAATGCGTACATTGGAATGAACAAGAGTATACTATTTATAGGTGAAGAGTTCTAATTGATTTAGAGAAGCAATCAATTAGTTATTTGATTGGATCCTCCTTTCTTATGAGGATAAGGTAGCTTCCAATCTTGCCATGATCTTATGAGATTATGTCCTAATTTTTTTCAATCTCTAATATTGCATTACTAATTTTATTAGATTGAGACGTGGTTTTCCTGTGGGAGTTTGTATGACAATCAAATGTAATCTTTCTTGAAATATGTTTTTGATTATTCTAAAATATCAAATTGTTTGAGAAGTTACACGGAGTGTGAGGGTAAAGGACGAGTGGGTCCAGGCATGTCATAAGTGATGAAGCCCATCACCACTTCGTTTGACTGGGTATTGGGCGGCAGGGGCCTGGGCCGCCACGTGTGATAGGAACGAGAGCAAAGAAGGTCTTCGCGGCGACCCTCCCCGCTAACGCGTGGAGTCTCTGCCAAATTTGAGTGGTAACAAAGTTAGAGAGAGAGAGTGTGAGAATGAGAAGATATGAAAATAGATATAATAGTTATTTAATTGGTCATCTATAGGTAATATTGTCTAAATTTTTAAATTTTAGGTCAATTCGTCAAATGTTATAAAAATGAACATATTTCAAAATACACTTATAAAAACTGATAGTTAATCCAATTCTCTCTAAAATTAAATATTAATTTTAACTTTAACCCTTTAACATCTGTCATTTAATGATAGATTGTCTATTTATTCAAAACGACAACATTAGTCTATTTGAAAAGCTGACTGGATGGTGCAGAAGAATTTGGTTTTGACTCATTTTAGTGCTAATTGTGTTAATTTTACCTCTCTTTTTTTTGTTCTAAAAACCCATTTTCATCTACTTACCAGTCTTAAAATAATTCTAAATCTAATAACTTAATAAATATATTTTAAAAATACTACATTCCTAAAATTATTTTAATTAATTAAATAATAAATTAATTATTTGCACCATAAGTCATCCATCTTTATAATATCTCTACTTTAGTCCATGTACTTCCTCTTTCATTTCAATTTTGTCTTCTTTTATTTACAACTCAAGTCATTCAACTTTTATATTTTTACAAGTTGGTCCCTATATTTATACTCTTATATCAATTTAGTCTTTTATAGTATTACTATTTGATACAAATGTTACAAATGATATTTTGTATCTCTGAATATGTTACTGAATATGTTACATATTATATTATGTTATTTTACACATCACATGTTATATGAATTGATATATATCACTAATGTTACGTATGTTACAAATGATGAAATCAATAGTTTTATTTGTTAAATTTGGCACTATGTTACATATCTATATTATACTGATGTTACATAGTATCAATAGGTTTTTAGAGTTTAGTGTGTATATTAATACGAACTTAATGAAGTTTAGAGTTTGTTTGCAGTTGTAACAGTTTCTATTTAGTATCGCAATCTAATATAGATGTTACAAATGATATTGTGTATCACTGTTTGATACAGATGTTATAAATAATGTTTTGTATTACTGAATATGTTACAGATTATATTATGTTATTTTACACAGCACATGTTACATGAATTGATATTTTATATCACTGATATTTTACATTGCAATTTATAACACAGATTGTTAGAAAATATCATTTGTAACATTTGTATCAAACATTGATATATAATATCATTTGTAACATATGTATCAAATAGTGATACTATAAAGGACTAAATTGATATAAAAGTGTAAATATGGAGATCAAGTTGAAAAAATCTAAAAGTTGAAGGACATAGATTGCAAATAAAATAAGATGAAATTGAAATGAAAGAAGAAGTATATGGATTAAAGTGAAAATATTATAAAGATGAAAGACTTATTATACAAATAATCAAGGACTCAAGAAACAAATTTGGGTGAATTCACGTAGAAATATCTTTTGAAGTATATATTTGATTTTAATCACCGAACGTATGGAGGTTTACTCTACTACAAGTGCAAAAAAAGTACTTATTTGTCCGTCACTACGTCTTTATCTTCTCAAACCAAAATCTACATCTCTCTCTTCCTCTCTCAATTCCTCTATTTCTTCTCGTTCTTCTTCATATTCTTCAAAATCAAACCCTTCAAACAAAGTTCTCCATTTCTCTCTCAATCTTCAACATTTTTCTTAACTCCCCAATCTATTAAAATCCTTTACGGTCGGATCCCACTGCAAAAAAAAGCGGTATACTAGTTTATTATTTTATTAATTAATATAATTTTAAGAATATAGTATTTTTAGAATAAATTTGTTAATTTGATAAAATTGGAATTATTTTAAAAAAAGTGGTTTATTTATGCAAAAATCCTAACCTTTTCCACCTTGTATAAACACATCAACACTAATTTGGGCACTCGCAAGCACGAATGAAAACCAAATCCCCTAAAAACGAAAATATAGTGAATAAACAGTAATTGCTATTAAAAATGGACGACGATAGGATTCTAGAGAGAGAGAGGTACCAAATCGAGCAAATTCTACAACTCGAATCAGAGGAATTGCAAGTCGAAGAAGAGGAATCGTCAGACGATGATGACGTTCAAACCAAGTAAGAAAATTAAATTAATCGCTCAATTTTTACTTATATTCACGTTAATTGCTTTTTGTTAAGTTTTAAAAAGATGGAATTTGGTTTATACAATTGAATTTTATCTCCTGTTAACTGTGCACGTTTTGGAGTTAGGAGTTCTAGAATGCGCGGAATTCGAGATTCAACTCTGACGTCGAATTCGTAGTTAATTCTTTGTTGAATGAAACCGAAGAACCTTTATGTAGTATGTATGTTGTATTTTATGTCTAGTCCTACCGCAAATCTATTTATTGCATAATTTGCATTGCCTGTCTGTTATAATCCTCTTGTAGTTTGCAATGTAATTTGAAAAAACGGAAAATCAAGCTGGAACTTATTTGTTAAATCGTTTTGCAAGCAAACAAAAGAACCGGTTAAGAAATCAGAGAATTCCATATCATAATTATCAACAAATAAAGCAGCAATTAAAGTAATCAACAAGTGAAATTATCCAAATGATTTTCATGGATCACCTAGCTTAATTTTACAGATATCAATTTCACTAGTTGCAAACTAACGAAAAATTTATAGGCTACTTTGGCATGTTTGCTACTTGACAAGGTTTTATTCGATTTTGCTTGTTGTAGTAGGATGCGAACTAAATTCTGGTTGTTTTATCCTGGTTTGTTGTCCTCGTAGTTCTGGTGGCACTTCTGCATCTGTAGAATTCACATATGACACCTCTTTGGCTGCCTTACATTCGTATCTTGGAGGTAGGTATCTTTTGATAAACGTCTCCTTAAAATTTTATTTATGTTAAAAAATCAGAGCTTTAATGATTCACTCATGCATCAGAGGTTGAGTACACTCACAACAGGCTGGCTTTCTTGGATGGCGGTGCTGTACTGACCCTTCCCATGTTCTATCTTGAAGGTGCTTGCTTAACCATTTTCTTGATTGTAATGTGATCTACAAATGACCTCATCGTAGTTTCCACTATTTTAGAAACAAAACCCAGTTATAGTTAGCTTCATGATGAAAGCGTCAGGGGTATGAGCACGACTGATTAGAAGTGACTACATCTAAATTTTCTGTGAATGATTACAAGGTGGTAGTTGATACCTCCTCTTCTGGAAAGATTGTCAATGACCCATTGAACATTTATTGATTATTTGGCTGATCATACTACAATGATATCATTCAACACTGTCAAAATTATTGATATTTCATAATTTCTTATTTTTTCTCTCATATGACATTTCGATTTCTCAATCCCTTCAAGGAAACTTTAACTGTTGCCACTGAAAGTTTGCCACACTTTTTGCAGAAAATGAGACAGTTGTAATTCTTCTTCTGCCTCTTGTTTTATTTTCATGTTTTACAAGTTTATGCTCCCGTTAAAGAATTAGTCTACTCAATTCTTAGCAATTATGCATATATTCTATTTAATCACTTTGATCTTAATCTACATTTCAATTGTGCATATCCCTCTTCTCTTTTTGTCTGCTCAACTCGCTAATTGACATCTATATATCCTGTGTAGTCACTTTGTGCCAAATTTCCCCTTGAATTGTGCACATCACTTGTCTATTCTTGTTATACATGCCATCAAGAGTAGTGAATTAAGCAATGTTAAGCACACAGAACATGCCTAATTCAAGATAATGAACTGTTTACATGTCTAAGCAAGAATGATATCAAAAGTTTTCATGAGGTAATGGCAATTTCACAGTTGAGGAACAACAAAACTTGTGTTTTTTGGTGATCTGTTGTCTTGGTAAAAACATCTCCACCCCCCGCGTCTCTGACTGGTTCAGTCACTTGCAACACATATTATCTCTTCATCTAGCTTCTCCTTTTTTATTTATTTATATAATTTACCTTTTATTACAGGAGTTGTTCTGTTTCCAGAAGCCAGACTTCCCCTTAGAGTAATTTTGCCTAATTTTATAGCAGCTGTTGAGCGAGCATTGAGACAAGTTGATGCTCCTTATTCTATCGGTGTGGTATGTGAGCTCCTCGATACACTATTTCATTATGTTTCTGCGATTAGACTTTGTTTTGTCCTTAAACTTGGCATGATGTGAGACATGTTTTTCAGGTTCGTCTTTACAGGGATCCTAATAATGGGAAGAGAAAGTTTGCGACTACTGGTACAACTGCAGAGGTACAATTTGAAACTCTTCTTCCCAGTTCTTTTGTTTTATCCCTCCAAAATTAACTTAAATGCCGTTGAATTTAGGATTTCATGTATAAGTATATGTACTCTATGTTAGCTGGTTTTATTTGTTTAAGTAAAACTAAGAGTCCATGACTTTATGAATGGGAAAGTACAATTCTTTGTTAGTTCCAATTCTTATTTTAGAGAGAGTGGCCTGCCAATATCTGCATCTACCATTTTTTTAAAATTTAGGTTACAGATATAACTTCATCTTTCTTTTAGGAATTAGGTTGATGGAATACCAACATTTTGTGGCAGAAACTTCTCTCTGTTTTTTTTGTTGTGTGTTTTCAGAGCATGCTTTCAACATTCATTCAAATGACCATATTTCAAAATTGGGTGCACTCAAATTATTTAAATTATCCAAACTTTAGATATCATCTATTATCTATCACCTTGCATGCTTTGGGATATATGTGTTGGAAACTGGCACGAGAATTAATCAATTTTCTTTAATTTAATAAAACCAGGATCTTTGCTATGCGTTTACGTGTTTATTATAATTAAATACTAATAGATTAGTATTATATCTGAATCGATATACGATATTAGATCTCGGTCTGATTCATGAACTTGCTGCTTGTGATTCATGAACTTGGTTATCCCAACATTCAAGTTTTCTATGATATTCTCTCAAGTATAGATTACACCGACGCATGTGCACATTTTTAATTGAATGGACTGGTCTGATTTAGAAAACCAAGAAGATAAAATTCGAGTCAAACAAGACTTAAGAATTTCTCTTTTATCTTTTCTTAATCGTTAGAATAAATTTACGTTACAAGCAATGTGATATAAATACGATGAGCATTCTGATTGTAAACAATGACAAGAGTCTTGATTATATCTTCCAATTAGTTTAGAATTGATTTAATTTCATATATAATCTCTGAATTTATATTATAATCTCTGAATTTATATCACAATTACAATCAAGTTCAAAACTTTCATAGTAACTGTGATTAAGCCCAAAACTTTATAGAGTTACTATAAGACCTATTCGAACATATATTTTTCAAGTTCCAATAATTAAATTCTGTTTAGTTGACCCTAGACCCATCGATCTAATTATTAGTCTTTTGTTTTTTACACTAAAGGTAAGAAACTGCACTCTCAGAATATATAAGATTACAGATGATGTAATATTTTCTTTTGACCTATCGTATATATATATTTCATCCCAGTCTGAAATTCGATAATGAAGTATGAGCATAAATAATCATTTTACCTTTCTAATTATTATCACCAACTTTAATTTATATTTTCTTCAACGGTCATGTGAACTAATTCACAAATATCGAAGTTTGGCTATCGCTAAACACTGAGTTCAAATTTATAATCGTTCAATAAAAAATATTTAAGTTGTCACTCGACCTATTTTTCAGGACGACAATTTTCGACATGAATTCGTATTCTCTACTTAGCTCATTTTCAAGTTCTCAACTCACCGAGATATTTGATCAACTAAATTGATCTCACTTATTGGTGAATCAAAAAACTATCAAACTAACGAAAAGATATACACAATCTTGTCAAGAGATTTAGATGAAATCTTCGGTGATCAAGTGGAATTTAATTATTCGTACAGTCATGCTATATAATTAAATTCGACACGTGGTCTGTTCAATACACTAAAGTCACCATTAATTCATTTCTGCAATAAGGACAAATCGCATATTCGTATGATTAAATAGTCAACACTACAATATTCTGGTACAAGGTGCCAATTTTTATACATTAGTTGTGAACAATTTTATTGATGATCAAAATATAAGTTGTCACACTATACTTCTCAATGCAAGCATCCAACTTATATTATCACAAGTAATCATTGGCACTTTAATTACATACTCAATATCAAACAAATGCAATAATAATAAATGAATACAAATTAAAGTTTTATTCAATATAAATTGTCATTTTATCACAACAAAATTATACTATTTGGACATATAACCCAACAATTCGATATGTCCTAGAGTATAATTCTAAAATACATATACCCCAATGGTAAAGAGTAAACCAGCATATAGTTTCTTGTTCTCCGAAGGTACTTAAGGATATGTTCTATAATCACCCAATATTCTAGTCCGACTAGATTGATATCGAGTTATCATACCAACAGCATAACAAATGTAAGGTCTAGTGCACAGCATAGCATACATGAGACTACTTATTGCAAACGCATAAGATATTCTACTTATGTCTTCTATCTCTTCAGGAGTTTATTTGAGAATGTTCTTTAGATAATTAGATTCTATGTTTGAATGACAAATTGTCCTTCTTAGAATCTTGTATGGCAATTTGACAAGCATCTTGTCAATATATATAGCTTGAGACAAAACTATCAGCTTGTTCTATTCGATCTCTTAAGATTTGAATCCCTAAAACACAGCCAACTTTGTCCAAATCCTTCATATGAAAACTATTGGGCCAACCACGCTTTCGTAGATAATGACATTCCCACATTTTAATATGAGTAAAATATCGTCCATATAAAGCACCATGTAAATTATCATTTTGTCCATAGCCTCTTTATATGAAGTCGGATCATCTACTTGTTATACGAAGATCGCCTATTTGGATTCTCCTACTAACAAGTACATAGAAGGTTTTTAATGATCCTCTGACTTTGCCTAATGGACAATGAATTTTGAATCGTAACATTTTCATCAATGTTGGTATTATCTTCAGGTGACACCAATACCTCTTCATTACCTTGAATATTTTCTTGATCTATAGGATTAGATGACCAATCATTTCTCTCACTTAGATAATGTTCCCTAGGTGTTTGCGATACCATGGGTCGTCTGTCACTAAGTTGTGTTTCAGGAATTAATGTCGTGAAATCGCTCCCACTCATTTATTTTAAATCAACCATACTCTTAGACTGACATTTATTAATATACTTATCTTTTAGGAAGGTCGTGTATGTACTGACAAAAAGTTTTCCTATCTAGAAGACTATAAAAATAGTATCCATTGGTGCTATTAGGATATCCCACACATGAGCATATTTCTGACCTAGACTCTACTTTTCCATCTTCCTTTTCAGCACACGAGTTGGACACCCCCAAATTCGGATGTAACACAAAATTGGTTTGTGCCCATTTCATAACTCCAGGAGAGTCTTGGGAATAAACTTAGATGGGACTAGGTTAAGAACATAAGCAGTTGTCTCCAGTGCATATCCCTAAAATTAAGATAGGTAGAGTTGAAAAATTCATCATTGACTTAAATATATCTAAGAATGTCTTGTTTCTTCTTCATGAAATATTGTTCCGTTGGAGTATACCAGACGTACTCAGTTGAGAAACTATACCATTTTCTATTAAGTATTTCCTGAATTCTCCTGATAGATATTCGCAACCTCGATGTGATCGAAATGTCTTTATACTTTAACCCAAATGTTTCTCGACCTCAGTTCGATATGTTTTGAATTTTCAAAAGCCTTCGACTTTTGACGTATCAGGTAAATGTATCTGAATTAAGATAATCATCTATAAATGTGATAAAATACTCATAGTCCCTCTTGCAGGTGTACTCATAGGTCCATATACATGAAAATAAACTAATTCTAATACTTCTTTGGCTCTATGTTCCTTTACTAAAAAAGAACTTCTTAGTTATTTTTCCTTCCAAACAAGAATTAGAAACTGGCAATGGTTCGACCTCAATTGAGTTGGGGTACCATTCCTTGTCAGTCTTTGTATCATGTTAAGGTTGATGCGTCCAAGTCTAAGAGCCATAGATAGTATGGTATGCATTTTGTATATTATGGTTTGTAAACGTATTATTATTTTCATTTGTGGAATAGTTTAATATATAAAGACACTCACCAAATATTCGGCACAAATAGGAGCTTTATTCATCAAAAGTAAAGCGCATTAGCGCAAAATAAGAGTATTACCTTGTCCTATTAACAAGAAAGAGGAGTTAGATTCCACTTTATCTGTGGGATATAGTACCAGTCTTTAATAATTAAACACTTACCACTATTGTAATAAAATAAACTACTCAAACAGCTCTTGCCGAAACTAATTCTTATGTGTCGACTGTGATAGTGAATTGGTCTTCACTGAGTTTTCTGCTCTCTTTAATCATCAGCACTTTGCTCCTTCTTAACTAGTGCATCAGGACAGTCTTTCTTCCAGTGTCCTTTCTGACCGCATTTGAAACATTTGCCTTTCGACTTTCCACCTGCTTTGACCTTATTGTCTTCCCGCTTCTTGCTAGTTCTCTTCCTTTTCTTTTCACCTCTGCCTTTCGGCTTGGAAACAGTGGAGTTATCAATCACTGAATAAGTATCGCCACCTTTAGCTTTAAGACCACTTTCTATATTTTGCAACTCATTCATCAGCTCAATCAATGGCATATCTCATCTTGTGTAAGTGATAGTCCATAATAAACTATGAAAACATATCAGGTAGAGAGTTCAATACCATATCTACCTGAGTATCTGAATCAATAGTTGCACCCAGATTCTCCGCCACATTGGAGTGTCCAATCATGGTCAACATATGATCCTTCACTGGCGTTCTACGTTTCATGCAGATGTTCTTTAAGGTACGAATGACTTCAACCGAGCTCTCCTACTTTGATGTACGAACATGTTCTTGAGCTTTTCATTATGTCATATGAGATTTCAAAGCCCATGCTATACTTCATCAGAACACATTCGATATCGATGCCAAAATATAAGCGAGCTAACTTGTCTGTAGCCACCCATTTATCATAAGAATCCCTCTTGTCCTTGCTTGCAATCTCAGTGGATTGTTCAGACCAATCTTCTTTAAGCACAAAATCAATTTTCTCAACCGCGACAACAATCATTAGATTACGTTTTCAATCCACATATTTTTTCCAGTAAGTTGGTTTTGTTTTAGGATAACAAAAAATAGAATGAGAGACATTTTGCTAAAAATAACAAAATTATTGCATATTAAAATTGAGTAGTAAATTTAACATATGATGCATGAATGCTCATGTAGATCTATAAAACTACAATAATCCAACAGGCCCTTTTATATGAAAGGTCACTGTGTCCACTGATTAGGCTGGAATCTTCCCACCAGATAAATCATACCTGACAATAAATATCTAGATAAATCAGTATTGTTTTATTTGGTCACTAAGATTATAAACGAGAGCCTCTATAGGAGGTTTGTAGATGATCTCAATTTGAGTGTACAACTTTTGTCTAGATCCAGATACTTGAAAAATAATTCCGCCATCTATGGGATTCTACTTTACCAAAAAAGAATCTAATCAAACAACTTGAATCATGCCGCCCTCCTATAGGGAGTCCGTTGCATTACCGGCACGAGGCTAACGCATTCTGTTGTTTATGGATTGACAAAAGGAGACCATGTTTATTTTAATAAATACCCTATTCCTCTCAATATTTTAAAATAATGGATTTTAGTTTAAAATAATTACCAATTGTTCACATTAATTAAATTAATATACATTTAATTATTACAGACTTCCATTTCATGAAAATTTTAATTTAAATTAAATTAATCGAGGAAAAACCAATATTTCAATGAAATGCATTCTATTCTAAGTTTCACGAGCGATGCCAAAATTAATTCTATATGTCATGACTTACAGAACAATAATATTTTAAATAAATATTTAAAGCAATACATTAGCAATAAATTAACAATTATTTGTGGCTCAAAACAAAACTCAAGAAATAAATTAAAAACTAATTGGGCCTAAGCCCAATATTTAATTCGAAACTTGAGTCCAAAGTGTCAAAAGATCCAAGCAGCAGCAATCTGTGTAACCAAATAGTTGTTATCCAAGCAACCAATCAGCCACTATCCAAACATCCAATCAGTCACTATTTAAGCAACTAAACAAGGGTCTTCTCCTTCATCGAAACATCTTATTGTCCAAACAACCACCATCGGAAAAAATCAAAACCGCCAACACCACCGCCAGAGCTACCTGCCCCAACTGTGAGGCCACCGATCTATAACTATGGTGAAGATCCAACGAGATATACGAGCGGGTGGCGCGCAGATTTGGCCAAATCTGTTCGCAGATCCAGCGTCGGATCTGCGCCCAAGATCATCTGGTGCGCCACATCATCGGCGCCCGGATCTCCATTGTCGATTTTCCTCTTTTTTTTTGGGTCGATTTCGATCTTCAATCTTCGACCATTACAAAAATTAACTAGTCCCATTTTATGGCTTACAATTTAAATCTATTTTGTAATGAAAATTAAATTAAGATTATAGAGTCGTAATTCACCGATCTTGTTACTTATTCGAAATAACGAAATACAATGAACAAGTGATGCCACAAAATAATTGGATCACAGTTTAAAATAATTTCAATTATTCAATCAACATATAAACAAATAATCCTAGACACCGCTCGACTAGAACATGCAATTATCAGATTTTGATAACATAAAAAACACGTGAACGATTTAGACCTCTTTGATACCACTTGTTGAAAACTAGCACGAGAATTAGCCAGAAAATAATTTTTTTTTAATTCAATAAAATAAGGATCTTTGCTAGGCGTTCACGTGTTTATTATAATTAAATACTAATATATTAGTATTATACTTGATATACGATATTAGATTTCGATTTGATTCACGAGCTTGCTGCTTTTGATTCACAAATTTGGTGCTCTCAACGTTCAAGTCTTTTATGATATTCTCTCAAGTATAGATTACACCGGCGTGTGGGAACTTTTTTTAATTGAATCAAAAACCAATTTATGGACTAGTCTGATTTAGAAAACCAAGAAGATAAAATTAAGTCAAACAAGAGTTAAGAATTTTTCTCTCTTTTCTTAATCGTTGGAATGAATTTACGTCACAAGCAATGTGATATAAATACGGTAAGTGTTCTGATTGCAAACAATGACGAGTTCTGATTGTATCTAATTTCAATTAGTTTAGGATTGATTTAATTACACATGTAATCCATGAGCTTATATCACAATTACAATCAACTCCAAAATACTCATACTAACTGTGATTAAGCCCAAAATTTTATAGAGTTACCACATGATTTGTTCGGACATATATTTATCAGGTTCTAAAAATTAGATTTTGTCTAGTCGACCCTAGACTCCTCGATCTAATTATTAGACTTTTACTTTTTTCACTAAAAGCAAGAGACTGCACTCTCAAATATATAAGATTACAGAAGTTGTAATACTTTCTTCTGACCTACCGTATATATATATATTTGATCCTTGTCTAAGATCTGATAATTAGATATGAGCATAAATGACCGTTTTGCTATTTTAATTATTATCACCAACTTTAAGTTACATTTTCTTCAATGGTCATGTGAACTAATTCACATATGTCGAAGTTTAGTCGTCGCTAAACACTGAGCTTATATTTATAACCGTTCAACACAAAATATTTAAGTTGTCACTTGACTTATTTTTCAGGGCGATCGTTCCCGACACAAATTCGTGTTCTCTACTTAGCTCATTTTCAAGCTCTCAATTCACTAAGATATTTGATCAACTAAATTGATCTCACTCATTGGTGAATCAAAGAACTATTAAACTAACGAAAAGATATACATAATCCTGTCAAGAGATTTAGATGAAATACTCGGTGATCAAGTGGAATATAATTATTTGCATAGTCATGCTATATAATTAAATTTGACACGTGGTCCGTTCAATACACTCCAAGTGTACTAGTGTTACCATTAATCTATTTCTGCGATAAAGACAAATCGCATACCCGAATAATTAAATAATCAACACTACTATAATCTTCTGGCACAAAGTGTCAACTCTTATAGTGAACAATTTTATTGATGATCAAAATATAAGTTGTGTCACACTATGCTTCTCAACGCAAGCACCCAACTTAAATTATCACAAGTGATTATTGGCACTTTATTTATATGTTTAATATCAAACAAATGCAATAATTATAAATGAATACAAATCAAAGTTTTATTCAATATAAATTGTCATTTTATCACAGCAAAATTATACTAATTGGACATACAACCCAACAATATGTACATTAATGAAGAGAAAAATTAAGGTTATTTTTGTAATTTATTTATCTTTAGCTTTACTTGCTAGCAGCTGTTTGATGAATGGATGCGGCTGAGGCTTTAAGTTAGTCTGATTGTGTTGAAGCATGTTCGTGAGGAAGATAAACTTAGATGGATTTCTTTTAGATGAATGGCATGGTTGATTTAAACCATTGATCCCTCGAACTTGGTACAGTATGTTTCTTCAAAGTGTTCTTTTGCAACTCACTTGTCTATGTCATGCAGCTTGAAATTGCTCATATACTGTTTTTCCTGATCTGATAGTCATAATCCAATATTTTGATTCTTTTATGATGCCCCAAAATACACAAATAGTATTGCAACTTTCAATTCTAACATGTCTTATGTCTAGAGTGCACGAGGCCAACGTCTCCTAATTAGCAACATAATCTTGCACATTCATTAAATACAATCACCATCAGCAACATAGATAGGCTGAGTCAAATATTCTACTTGACTGGTATTTTAATTGCCACTCTCTTTGGTACAAGGGGTCTATGCTGCCTACGGAAATGTAGGCCAATATCGTAACATTAGTTCTCTTAATAGCCATCACAATGTCAAAATTTAATGGAATTTCAGCTTAGAAAGGAAGTGTTGAGCTATTTAAAGGGAATTTAGGAGCTATTTGATCTGTTGAATATAGATAATTAGCACTTGAGCCATTAAAAGGCGATTATAATACACGCCGATTCATAACAAAATAAAACATTTATCAACAAGATGAGCAATTCGGTTGTTTATCTTCAGATCTAATTGTCTTACTAAAAGTGTATGGGTGAAACTCAAGTTCAAGATCAAGAACCCTGCACACTTCCAGATTTAATGATATGTTCGGACTCAAGGATTTAGAAACAAATGGAAATTCTGATCTCAAACATCTAATCTTTGAGAGGATACTACTTTAAAGGCATCGGCTTTCCTCAATACTCTCTTTGAATGAAAAATAGAACATGAAAAGAAAAAGGAAGCTAAAAGGAAAGACAAAATAAACTAAAACGCCTATTACCAAATTAATTTTGTATTCTCTTTTAACTGAAAGAACAAATCAAGGAGTCTAAAGAATAACAAGTTTTGAGCTGTCTGTGTTGGGAGGGTTTTCAGGTTTTGACTCATTAGTTAAAAATGATTTATAAGGAATGGGCAGCTGAAAATGGGAGATAAGATACCAAAGCCAGGGGTTTTAATGTTTATATGGTAGACGGATGATGTCATCCTTCAACAAGTTGGTCTGGGTGAGGTTTTTAATGATAGGCTCAAAAAAACTGTGACCGCCCCAGTAGATAATGTAATCAACCGTTTGTGGTAGCAAAATTGTGGTCTTGAAATTTATCCAAGCTATTAAAAACCAACCAAACATAGAAGGAAGCCGGAGTAGTTATCAATCTAGCTCATCCCACAATTCAAACAAGACTTGGAAAGGTACTTGGTTTGACTTGTTTTCGACGTTGCTTTCTATAAATACCATGCATCTACTCTGTTGGGCTGGTGTACAAATAGTACTTTTTTACATCAATTTTGAATATAAAATGCAAAATTGAGCCCTGATGGGACTCAATGACTCATCAGTTCTGGCCTGACTTCTTACTATCTCTATGGTAGATTCGGCAATATCGGCGTCTGGAAGATGGCTCAGTAAACATTGTTGCCCATGGCCAGCAGCGTTTTCGTCTGAGACGCAGTTGGATTGATGGAGATGGAGCAGTGAGTACAATTAGATGCTTACTGGAATGAGAAGTTAAATCTTTTATGCTTATCTTCTAGCAATTAACTTTCTGGTTATGCTTAATTTTCTTTTCAATAGCCATGTGGAGAGGTTCAAATCATCCAGGAAGATTTGCCATTGAGAACTCCCCGGGATGCTGTTGGAAAACTGGCACCATTAAGGAACTTGCGGATTGGTAGTGTCCTGCAAATGCCATCTTTATATGATTCTCATAATCAGCATAGCTGGAATGATGGAAATGATTCGGATGCAATATCAGAGGGAAGCTTTGATAGTGAACTTTCTTCAGCAGAAAGGATGTTGCACCGAGCTGCTCTAGTTTCTTCTTATGGTTCTGATTTGGTTGAGGAATCAGTGAGTAGTGATGATGAGAAGTTTGAACGAGATTTAGAATTGCAAACAGGAAGATCTCATTTAGACAATTATGAAGGGTTCATGCATGCGGAATACAGCAAAAGGAACGAAGAGACTAGTCCAGGAGTAGGGAAAAGAGCTTTGTTAGATAAGCAAACTTACAGAAGGGTGGGATGGAGAAAGTATTCCATAGGCCATCTTCGTTATGCCCCTCGAGCCTTCTGGCCCAGTTGGGTTTACCATATGTACGATTCCTACATTCTTGCTCAAGGAGCAGCAGGTATTGTGGCTTTTCTTTTCTTTTCTTTTCTTCCCCCCCTTCAACTTGTATTGTTCATGGTCATCTGGTGTTGTACATGAATGATATTAATGCAGTTCATGTATTTATCTATTCAGCATCAAGTATTGGCAACAGTGAAAACAACACAAATTCTGCAAAATCTATGTTTTTTAATTTCCCAGTTTTCAAATGTTTTGCAGTTACACGTTGCATTTGATTATTTTCTGGATAAGGTACATAGGGTAAAGAATTAGGTAATCAAAACAAATGTGCATCAGACTACAAAAGTTTACTAGAGTAATATTCTTGATCATAATATTGCAGATAGGTGGAAGCATGTTGTTAGGGCGCCAAGCATGGATGGGCTTGTGATGAAACCAGACTTGCTTTCATTTCATATTGCTAGTAAAATTCCTGTATCCGAATCAACGAGGCAAGAGCTTCTGGAGATTGATGGAATTTCGTATAGGTTGCGTCGGGAAATTGAGTTGCTTGAAAGTCTTGATCACATTCGATGTAAAACTTGTCAGGTAATACAGCATATCATGGTCAATCGGTGTTCATAAGTAATACATGTATGAATCTGTGTGTACGCATACATGTCTTTTCAGGTCTTTGCTTAAATACTGAGCTACTTTGTTCTTCTTTTTTTTCCCCCTTCTCCTCCTCGTAGACTCTAATTGCAAGGCGAAGTGATATGTTGGTGATGTCTACTGAAGGTCCACTTGGGGCTTATGCAAATCCACACGGCTTTGTGCATGAAGTAACGACTCTTTTTAAAGCAAATGGATTAGCAATCATAGGGTTTCCATCGACAGAATACAGTTGGTTTCCTGGGTAAGTTTTCATTTCTTTCTGCGCCCATGATGAAAGGGGCCTGTGCTAGTTTTTTTCTTAAACTGTTACAATGTCTTGTTGGGAGGGGCAAACTAGTATCAATTTTCCTTACTTTCTGAGGCAAGGCAGCACTAATTTCTAAAGAATCGTTGGTGGAATTGAGAATCTGCAATTTCAATGAATGTTTGATCCTTCGAGAGGAAATTGTCGTTCTTAACAGTCCGATTTATTTATTCTTTAATTTATGCAACAATATCTTTAATCAAATATCTTTAAAGTTAAAAAAAAAAAGAAGGCAGAAAAAGGCTGATTGTAGATTTTGCTGGGGCATCAAGAAGTTGAATTTGACACAGGACAACGAACAGTAAATTTCGGTTGAACATTTAAGGGCAGTACTGTCTCTTCCAGTTGGGGGGCTTTTTGAAAGCCTTTTTTTGGATTAAAAGCATTAGATGCATACCGTCCAAGACAAGACTGGACTTTTTGATGATCTTGGGGAAAGATCAACCTCAATTCGATGATGTGTGTTGCTTTTGCAAAATCATTTGTCCAT
The DNA here is from genome assembly GCA_023638005.1 of Forsythia suspensa. Classification (NCBI taxonomy): domain Eukaryota; kingdom Viridiplantae; phylum Streptophyta; class Magnoliopsida; order Lamiales; family Oleaceae; genus Forsythia; species Forsythia suspensa. The sequence continues at coordinate 25,437,411 of CM042674.1, read as the reverse complement.
TGAGCTTCTATCATGGGCTGCCTAGTAGCATTCTTCAGGTGTGTCCTTAGGTTAGTTTTACATGGTGAGTAACTGAGTAGGGGTATTTAATTTGTTGAGGGAATATTTTGATCTGGTGGGTGACATGGTGGGGGTATTCCAGACCTTTGAGGATGGGATAAGAGTGCATGTATCATGGTGTAATTTCTTTCTTGTTTCGTAAAATTATCGATTGTGGTCCCTCAGCTGATAATTGTTGTGAAGTTGCATCTTATGTGCCAAGTTATGATATGATTGAAATATTTAATTCAAGCATTAGAAATATGTCTTTCCAAATGTATCTTCGACGGTTAAATTCTGCATTTTGTGGAGTGTTATCTAAAGAGTTATTGAGAGGAAGACCCGAAATCCAGTGAGATCACGTGGGAGGATGTGTGATGATGATTTTGGTGAAGCTTAATTACCTGCCTAATAGCTACTCGTGGTCTAGAAATTTGAAAATAAAGGTATAAAATTAAATGTTTACTTTTGCAAGATCGATGCAAGGCATAGCTGGTGCTTTTTAGTAGGAATATACGGAACTCGGGCTTGTATCCAGTATTATTGTTATGTTATCTGTGAAAAAGGCTTCTAAGTTTTTTCAGTTTTGTTTTTCAAATATAGAATATGGGGTATTCTGCTTTTATATGTTTGATGACCTGTATGGTAGTTATGATGTGATTTTGTGCTGAAAAACTTGTTTTAATGCAGGTATGCGTGGTCAATTGCTGACTGTGCCACGTGTGAAAAGCATATGGGATGGCTCTTTACAGCAACAAGGAAGAAATTGAAACCCCGATCCTTTTGGGGCATCAGGAGTTCACAAATTGCTGATGAGACGCGCTGAAGCTGAGTCTACTGGTTCATGCATTCCCCCATCAGTACTTTTGGTGTTCAATCTGTATGTAGCTAGTTACTGGGGCATTGGTTAATCAGTTTTTCCATGTATAAAACACGTCAAATTGCGTTACAGATTGTGAGTGAATAGAGGGCAGAACCAGAATGGTGAAAGCATATATGTTTGGCGTGTAGATAGGGGAAAAGAATTCTAACTTTCAGTTATTATTGTCTCTACTGCGTTATCTGCACGAACTACCACTACGTCTACTTATTGGAGTGTTTAACAGTGAATTGATAGCATATATTTCTTAATGTAGCTACATACAATTTTATGTAAATACTGTTGTGCAATTTTAGGGAACTTAACCCTACAAATGGATTCAATTAATTGCAACTTGCAGTTCTTGTGCTGGGTTCACTTGGAAATGAGCTGTTGGCTTGGTATTGTGCACTCAGAAGGTTGACTTGTGTTACCATAGAAGTGATCAAATTAGTTCCTTCTGGAGCTGACCTTAGTAAACTCCTCGTGATGCCGAAATAGTAGTCGAGGGGAATTAGAGAACGCCCAAAGAAAGAGGAAGCAAACACACTTCTCTACTCTACTTAAGAAAATAAAGGAGTGTTGTCCTACTCGCTCTTGGATCTCAACCACGAGACTAAGCATCACATTTATAAGGCTATCTCGATCTCTATTGTGCAGCATGAAGTGGTTTCTTCCTGCCCCTGCCACCGGGCCTGCGGGAGAAGATAGAGGGGGAGCAGGTATTCTCTTTATTTTATTATGCATCTAATAAGGTTAATTCCACTTAGAGGATTCCATCTTTTCTTGCTAAAATTAAAGCTCTGCAGTCGGGAGAAGTGTTAAAACGGCCATTGTGGACTCAATAAGAATTCAAAACTCTAGTAAAAATTCCCAGCTTATTAAATTACTACAATGGCGATCCCTTGAATGCAACCAATCTTATGTTACTATTTGGTTTAGTCACAGCATCTGCAAGCTGGCAAAAGAAGGGAACATGGTGGGCATACGATTGATTTTGTGTACTTGATCTCGTACAAAGTAGAAGTTTATTGTTACATGCTACATTCAACATATTGTCACAGTAGATGATTAGAGTTTTGAATTTGAGAACATCTCGTTTTCGAAAACCAGTTGATCTTGGCAGCCATAGTAACTATATACGGTGACAAACAGAAAAACATTTTTTTTACTTGAATAAGCGATGGGATTTACCCCTGAAATGCACAACAAATGCGATGTAGATCGCTCATTGTCCAATTTGCGTTAGAGAAAGTATTTAGTGACACGTCGCCTTTTAGAAGAAAATAACACGTGTTGCCTTTAATATAACAGAGAACTCATGCCAGTGTCCATTCTTCCATAAATTGAGTGTGTTAACATCATCGGAGATGCTTGATGGTAATGACAGATATTGCAAAATACCAATGACTTCACAGTAATAAGTTGAATCAAATGTGACAATACCCAATGTGGGATTCTCACATTGGTGCTAAATGGCCGGGTTAGTGACAAATTTTTTTAAATAGTCGTTGACCTACTTTTTTAAGTAAATTATCAAATATAACTTTGTCTTCACTTTCTTACTTATTACATTTCAAATAATTTCAAATTCATCGAAAAAGAGAAGATTTTCAAGTTAAAATATAACTCATTTCAAGGTTAGAATCCAACTCATTTCATATATTAAAAAATCTCATTTCAAAGTAGAAATTCATGTCTCTATCTTCTTTTTTTAATTCACAGTAGAAATTGTGGATTTTATGGTATAAATCATGAAAATATGTATATATCTGAGTATGAATTGTGATTTTTTACTTTAAATATCTATAAATTTGAGTTCATTTGAAATGAGTTAATTGAAAAATCAGTAAAAATGTGTAAATTCGTCTTACAGACTCGTGGTCTGTTAAGATTTGATCTGTTAACAAACCAGAGGCCTGTTATGTTTGTTATCAAGCATATGGTCTGTTAATTTTGGCCTTAATAAATCATCTGTTAAAAGATAATCCGTTAACAAATAGTCTGTTCACTAACTTTATTAAATAAGAATATTTAAGTATCTTTTTACGCAAAAAAATTCTTTTCAATTTAAATAATATAAGTTAAACGTTTTTCCAATTTAGCTTGTTAGACAATGCTTTTTAGCCCATGCAGCACAATCCCAACAGTAAGTTTTGTAAAGGACAGAAGCGGACTTCACCACGCATTTTTTTCGTTTTTTTCTTTTTATGAAGATTCCATATAACAAGGAAGCAATTCAGAAGGCCAAGACCTATTGCAAAATTTTGGTAGCAAGAGCATTTATAAACGGGTTAATTTCAGCACAAGTCATTAAAATTTCTTTGAACTTTTAAATAATTTATTTTTTTTTTCACAGTAGTCACTCAAATTTTTAATAATTATATCAATAATAACTGAAAATGTAACCTAAAAACCTACATATTATTATTAAATTCTGACATGAACAAAAATAAAATTACTCGTACACCACTTCAAACAAAGTTGCCTTTATGGTCATTGTCAAATACATTTTTCTTATATTTATTTAATGTTATTAAGTAGTCCATTAGTGAAAATTTGCATTTTTATTGGCAAAATTTTAAAGATGGAGAATATTTATCCAACATGACATACTAGTTAAAGCCATTAGTGTCCACTTTAAAATTTAACAATAACACAATATTTTAAATTAATATTTCCATTAAAAACTTTATGACTATTTTGAAATTTATAACAAACTTGAGTGACCGTTAACCATTTATAAACTGAACAGTGTTACATGGTTACCCGCAAATATAATTTCATCAGCCTACATCAAGATTCAAGAGTTAAACTTCAATCTCAATAGACATTTAGATGTCATAATTTATGTAAGTCGATACTTATGGAACAACAGATAGCAGCCATTTAGCACGTCCTCTTCTTCACCAATCCTAACCTCACTTGCTTATTGCTTCCCTCTCTCCCCAGCCCCTGCTACAACTTGAGAGCAGCCAAAAAACCACTTAGCTGCCGAGTAGAAGGGGCTGGGGCTGGGGAGGAGGGGGCAGGGCAACGGGGAATTAACAGGGAGAGATGGGGGCAGATACAAGGAGGAAGAAGACTAGTGGAAGGTGAGGGTCAATGCATTTCCAATTATAAAACAAATTTAAAAACCACAACTAGAGAGCTATTTTAATAAAATTTGCCCAAAATATTCACGACAACAAATGTACTACTTCCATTCCCCGACTGAATTCTTCCTTTTGCTCCCTGAAAAATAAAAAATAAAAAGAAAGAAAGAGAGAGAGAAGAAAGAACAGAGGGCGAGGTATTCCATTATTTATCAATCTCACCATCTCCCCCAAATATACTCTTGAAAAACACTCCAAAAAAGCTGTGATCATAGTAACCGAACAAAAATAACATACATTTTCACCGCACTAAGGTTGAAAATTATAGATGTCTGAACAGAATCCAGAAAGCGCATGGATGTAAATTACCTACTCAACACTAAATGCATGTTCAGTTCACAGCACTGGATAGTACAATAAACAAAGGTTTTAGCTTCTATTGCGTCTTAATAAAGTCTAGTACTATCAAATCATCCCTACCAAATATGCCGTGAAGTCATTAAAACCAAAAGGCTATCTGCACTTCTATCTGTTCCATCCCAATTTCTGCAAAGACACAAGAATCAAGTGGATGAATTGCAAAAACAATGCGTGATCAACAATTACCCATTTCACATGCAAATAATAAAAAAAATGAGCTATTTCTCAATTACCTCAAACTGGTTCTACAAGAAATCAATGATATAAAATTTCTGTTACTGATAAACGTCAGTTACATGTAAAACGAAAGGAAAATAAAAATTACAAAATGCAATATGAGCTAATACTCACGAGTCACGCCACATTAGTTGGAGCTTGCAATTCAAACACATAAGGTAGTTGCAGCTTGAGAATTGTCAATATATACAAGGGATTGCCTTTTAATTAAAGGACATCTTCTCGTGGCGAGGCATGTTTTGATACAGCAGCTGAAGTGGTTGAGGTCACAATTTCCTACCAATTTATGAAAATCCCAGCCTAAACAACAAATCTTTCACAAAATCCATCAGCTGAATATGCCATATAACATCTGGTAATGTTGCACCACAATACAATACATGACAAATTACGAGGTTTTCAACGTGAAATGATAAAAATATATTCTGATACCTTTAAACTTGTGAATACCATAGAGCGAACACGACCTTGGTTCAAAAGAGCTGACGCCTCCAACTTGTTGAGATTTTAATTGTGGCACAGTCAACGAAAATTCCTTGGCAAAAGAGTCAGTCAAAAGAAAATTTTAAGAGTTATTTCCTGCAATATATAACCTTATATTGCACAATCAAATTTCCCCAAGATCCTTGCATGTGAAGAAAGACATAAAAACCTCTGAAAATGTTGATTCATGTACCAATCAAGTCCATATCATTGTCCAGGTCAATGTAATTCCAGAAAATTATAAAAATTAATCAAGATACGTAAATCCAAAATAGAAATGAGGACCAAAAAGTGAAAGATGCCGTATCACTGACAGACTGCAGAGCATAAAATTAGATTGCATGTATCAAAACACTATAGCAATCGATATATAGCCTGTGTGCTCAGCCTCCAACCAAGTAACTACTGTTCAAAACTATACATACTTCTACCAATGAGTAAACTACACCCACTGGATATCTGAAACTGCTTGAAGCATCTAGATGCAATTGCAATACAGCGCATAGGGGTGTTACAAATAATTATATATGTTGATAGTAAAGTTAAGCATACTATCAACAACCAAATTGGCAGAATCAGTCAGCTTGGCAGCAGAAAACAAGGCTATCCCTTTTTTTCTCAAATGACAGGAAATCAGAATTCCTCGCATCTCATTGGACAGATAAGCCAATTCATACAATCCATAAGAAATCCCCAAAAAAATTGGATGCCTCAGGAAACAGTTCTCCCATAACACACAGATGCAATGTATAGGTTTTTTGCCCACTTCTCCTGCAAGCGACAACCAATAAATTTAATTACCAAGAATGGAGGGTTGGGGTGGGGGTAGGGAAGGAGAAGAGAGGAGAGAAAAGAGATAAATAACAATGAATAAATAATAGATGCGGACCTTGACATGTGTACTTGGAAAAGCAGAAGTTCGAAGAGTCTCCTGTGTCTCATCTGCAGGTTTTCTTCTTGGAACACTCAGAACAAGAGCAGTTTGATCCCATGTTGCTGCAGTCGAAGTAATGCGGTAACCAGCATCCCACCTTCTATGAACACCTTCACTAGGGTACAAAAAGTCTAACTCGACAACCTGAAATTTACAAAATGATACGATCGGATCAACTTTCTTGGTCAGTTAGAGGGGCATAAAGTTGAATAGTTACTATAATTCCAGCATACCTGATCAGAAAATCCAGCCCCCCGAGACATAACAATTGCCCATCTAGATCCTGCAGTTGCCATGGCAGTGACATAGAACCCCTCTCTCCATTTTTTGTTGATCCACTTAAATGGAAAAGATTCACTAACTTTATAGGATTGCTGCAGATACTGGGTACCTGCATTCCAGAAGGAAAACAAATTAGGAGAGTTCCAAATGGTTCCAAATATACTTGAGGTCTAGAATAGTGACACTGACCCTTGGACATAACCACTAATGAACTCCCATTATTAGCCCCTGCTAATGCACTGATATAATAATTCTTCTCCCATTGTTCCATAATCCATTCCTGCAGAAGTTATGAGGGAAAGAGATTAGATACTGCTCGCATGCCTAGACGGCTAGACCAATAAACATAACAAGATGCAGGTTCAACAAAAAATGCCAACATGCAAACGTGCAGGCAAATCGACTGGTTTACTATCCAGAGACTTTAAAAACACCCAAGTTTAGAAGAATTAAAAAGACCTTGTGAAGGAAATAAGGGGACAGTTCATAAACTTGAGCATTGAAGCCAGTCCCTGCATCCATAATTAGGGCCCACAAGTTCGCACAAGATGCCACGCTGCTGATAAATAGTCCATCTTCGTTTCCTTTATCGATGTGCTGAGAGAGCCTGCTATCTGCCACATTATAGTGATATCTACAAGACAAACCATAGAGTGCAACTCCATTATTCCTTGGCAAAATCCTGGAAGAAACTTGCTGTTGAACTGTGCATACCTTTGCTTCATTGGGCGTCGAGCATTATAGACGCTAATCCATTGTGTTGCAGGCATACCCATTCGGACCTTTTTCTTTGGTTGCTCATCATCATCGCCGTCCATCATCAATCGGCCTCTCTTATGCCCAACTTGGTATATAAGCTTCATGATGTGAAAATAAGACGTGAGCACATAACAATTTACAAGTTTTCAAATTCGTTAAACAAACATAACAAACTGAGGCGAAATGGAATGATACCTTCTGAGCACCTTCAGTATTGATTGGCCTGATGTCAGGATTTGGACCAACTATGCCATCAAATAGTGAGATATACTTAGCATAATTAGGCTCCTCATCAAACTTCAAGTTAACAACATACTCAACAAACTGTCGGAAAGGTGCGGGGCAGAAGCAACAGAGAGATTCTGGAGAAGTTGCCATCTTCTTTTTGCAGACAATGAAGCCTTTATTCTCACCCTAAACAAATCATCATGTGAGCATTACAAAAATATATCAATGAAAAACCCTAATCCAGATTAAGTTAGGGCCAACCTGGTATCCCTGCCAAGGAAGCCGGCCACGGAGAAGAAAAATTAATGTATAAGCAAGAGACTCCAAATCATCTCTACGGCTCCCGGTTCTTCCAAGATGAGCATGCACACTTGCATAGCGTACCGTGCCCCTGCAGCGCAATATTCACACACGAATCAATAAAGCAATGCATAAGAATAAAAAAATCGGAAGACAAGGAAAGAAATTAAAGACATCAAATACAGATTAAATTTACCTAAAAACATCTGGCCGTTGATCATAATCTACATGCAGGCCAGTTGAACTATCACGCCAGCGCGTGGCTGAAATGTCAAAACACGTAAAACATCGATGAGGCTAGAGAATTCCATTATTATATTTGTAAACAACACACGAATTATTACAAAGAAGGCTATAATTGCCAGCTAAAATACCTAATCCAAGATCAACGAGAAAGAGTCTTTTCTCATCAACCGTTCCAGGTGGACCAAGCAAAAAGTTCTCAGGCTTCACATCCCCATGGACATATCTGCAGAATACATAACAATCACATATTTCAACATAACAGAAGTTATTAGCAAGTATATTTCACATATAGAGTTTAACAGCAAAGCACTACAAAAGTGCAACCCATTTCAATACAGCCTCGACAGTCAAGCAGTCATGTAAAAAAAACACTGTAAGATGTTCCATTATGCAGAAAAGACATTCCATTCCACGCTCTACTATATCAAATAAAACCTTTCCTTACACTATTAAATAAGAGGACATTCCTGTTGACAAAGCCTCTTTTGTCATTATCACAAATTAACAACCACCTCTGCAACTGCTCGATGTCTTTTACCTAGAATAACACCTTCCTGCCTCCGCCACCCCAACTCCCCGCGGGGCTTCCTACCAAAAAAATCCACCTACCGTCTTCTGTGTTTCGGGTAACATAATGAAAAATTCAAGATATATCCCATAATTTTCTCAGACCACAAGTATAAATTTGTACATGAAGAGAAGAAGAAATGTGATAATGATTTTGAAGAAGGAACCACTATAGTAGTGATCTTCATTAAAGTGGATACCAGGGCTCATTGAACTTAGCTGACAGCTAAGGAATCGATATCTAATCATGTACACACCCTAAAAAAGATAACTTTTAGTAGACATTAATATCCATTATCCAATACCGCGCTCAATTGCATTTATTAGCGAGTCTATGCGCTCTTCACCCTAATTATTATACCAACTATAACAACACGTCAACTGCATCCGTATCCCAGCTCAATTTCCAAGCACTCAGTACAGCTTGTATCAAAGTAAATAAGTATATAGGTTAACGTAGTTGCACTGTCCACAATTTTCAACGTTCTACATATTCACATCACCACGTTCTGCATTTCCTTCTTTTATTAGTACTTATTACACTCAAATTCCAAATGAGTCCATGGCCCAATAGCATAGCGTCTAGAATATCTGCATGCCGTCATATCCACGCGCAAGGTTCTTTCCGTGCTTCTTACTAGTTAATATACTTAGAGAAGCATCACCCTTCTGCAATTCAAATAACTCGTATTTGAAGTCAAAGTTCAAATAATTACCCTTTGGAGTGCAACTTCTCCAAAATGGAGATGGCTTCAATAGCAATACAAGCCACCATTTCAATGGACATCCTGCATTACATAATAAGGGTGAGTTCAGAAGCGCAGTCTTATTAATAAAATCCAGAAGAAAATAGATGAGAACTTTGAAGAAAACTTACGAGTGGGAATTGTTATTCCACACATCCCACAGACTAGGACCAAGCATATCCATAACCTGCAAAGATTGTCAAGTTTGTCACAGCAATATAGAGAACAAAATATGCAAGTTTGTCACAGCAATATAGAGAATAAAATACGCACTACAAAAAGCACATACCATAATGTAGTAATCATTTTGCCGTCCTTTGTAGTGTACACGTGGTACGCCATGACTGCCACCAAGTGCACTAGAAAAAGAAAACCAACATTTAAGAACATTCCCATTACATTCAGATAAAAAAAGCACTGCAAAGACTAATAAATAGTAATAAGAGAGACAAGAAACTCACTTGTAAACTTGCCACTCGTAAGGGGGTCCATAGTTACAGCCCTTGCTGCTTCGATGCTCAAATTTCAAGGCTACCTAAAAGTAGTAAGAAAGAATTTCATAGTTTAAAAGCAATTTAGCCAACTGCTATAAATCATGAACACAGTACACAAAGTACATACGTCTACAGCTCCTGGGCCAGTTCTTTCATTCGGATTTGGGGGATTAATTCTTCGACCAACATACACTTGTCCGAACCCTCCTTTCCCCAGTTTCCTATCAATTCGATACACCGGAGAACTACCAACTTGAACCTGTTATGCACAAAGCAGATGTTAGTGAACATCACCTTCAAATGATACACAACCAGGTAAGCTACTCACATAACCTCAAGTCTGATTCATTGGGAGATTAAAATATGCACCCAATTCTTTAGCAAATTGAGATAGGCATGTAACTGAAATTCTGAAACATTTCAGTTGTATAGAACAGTTCCATGCAGATAAACAACTGACCTAGAATCCAAACCAAAAACGCTTTTCAGCGATATTCAATCCCCTTATCATAACATTTAGGTCTGTTTTTCTACGTGGGCATCAAAAAATGCTATAAACTAGACTAGTTAATTGAAAAAGTCTCTGCTTTATCTAATTAAGCCCATAAAAAATTGAACTTTGCCTTAAAAAGTGCTCCAATACGACAAAAGTACTAACTGCGTCATAGAATGAAAGCAAGAAAACTGATATCCAAAATAAATTCCAACAGACACCGAGCTATTGATTCCCACATTTGACATCCAAATACTTGCAGCTCCCTGTCAAACCCCACGCATAAGCTTCCCAAACAGATTCCATGATGCAAATTAAACAAACAAACAAAAAAAAAAAACCCTTACCATGTATAAACAAGCAATGCAACCTCATTGAGGTAAACATAAAGGCAGTAATTATATAATTAAATTTAGAAAAGACAATCTCGTCCATGTCTACATAAATCACCAAAAACAACACTACGCATATATCCCTAAAAAAGGAATTTTTGAATCAACCAAAAACTTGTCCACAAATGTGTATATATCAAAGAGAAAAGAACAAAACTCGAACCGAAAAATGGACTGACCCTTTCGGGAATGGGAGCAGTGCTGCCCTCATCCTCGGCTCCCAAACCTTTGTCGCTGCCGCGGCCGCCACTATTATCATACTGATCCATCTTCTTCTTGTCGACCTCTTCTTTCACTTCCTCTACTTTCTTTATCTCCTCACCCTCCAAGGACGTCGTTCTCTTCACCTTACCAACAATTCTTTCTCCACTCTTATCATCGCCGTCATCATCTAGCACAACAACATTCACAGTCACCTTATCCTTATTATACTTATCCCTAATACCCTCACTCTCTCCGGTTCGCTTCCCTGCAGTTTGTTTGGTTCTCCGCACGGCTGGAGTCTTATTCTTCTTCGGGTTCGGGTCGGGTCGTTGAGCAGCAGCGGGTCGACGGCCTCTGCGCACTCCGCTACGCAGTTGAGGCATATCGATGATCACCCATCAACACTGTTGTGAATTCCCGAAATCGACCTTCATCAAACCCTATCTCTTCCTCTCAGATCGGTAAAGCACAATAGTGAAATTTCACACAAAAAAAAAAAAAAATAAACGAAGAGAAAGCAATCGATCGGCGATTATATATTTGTATCTCTCTGTGTGTACACAAATTTTGGAAATTAGGGGTGAAATTTTGGAGATCTGAGTAGGGAAATGACAAACAATGGCTCCAAAAAGCAAATACTGGTATGCTTCTAGAGATAGAGAGAGATGTATGTATATTATTATCATTTTTTTTTTAATCAAAAAAAGGTTGAACCATCGTGAGGTCCCACCACCCTCATGGAAAATATAAATAACAAAATGTAACTCAATGAAGTCGGATTGAGAATTTACTTTTTAAATGTGTTTGTAAAACATATCTTCTATAAATATAAAAATCGAACCTCTATCCTATAGCCCCTAGTAAATTTGAGATTACCTTATTTTTATCTTTTAACCAACTTAACTACGTGGGACTGTATATTATTATTACTATAATATAATATGGAGAGAGAGTGATTTTTTTTTTACCGTGGGATTATAGTTATTTATATATTTTTATTTTTATTTAATATTGAGGGGATTATTTCGTGGAGGTATTAGGGTTTGGGACGTTGATGACGTGTCATATAGTGATTGGTTAATATATCTATCAGATTTGTATGGTAACTTGGTGGTGGCTGAGTTCGAGAAAGGTCCAGTGAGAAGTAGCCAGATAAGCTAGGTAGGCGATTTTGTGGGGGATGTAAGCAAGTAATTGCGACCGTGTCCATACAAATATTAATTTAATATTTCACGTGTGACTATTAAATTTTAATTTGAACACAAATAGTGTTAATTAATATATTGTGTCAAATAAAAATGCTTCACTTACAAAAATTTGTCAGCAAAAATGTTAAATTTTACCAACTGATAGTTTTTTAAAATTAAGTGCATGTTTGGTAGTGCCAAAATTACTCTTTAAGTATTTATATTATAAGTTGTTGATAAATATATAGATAAAAAGTAGATTGTAAGTGGTGGATCTTATAAAATGTGTAGATAAAAAATATATTTAACCAATTGAAATTATAATTTAAACATGTCTAAACATGTATAACAAACATGAAGGTTAAGGAATTACGATTTCTACCAAGAACTTTGCTAGATGTGTTACACCATATTCAGTTAAATACTACTACACGAAATATCATCGACAACAACGAGCAAAGTTGTAGTAGAAAGTAGACATATATTTATTGATATTATATTGTCAAAATGCAATATTACAAGCTGTGCACAATCCGTCTTTTCACGCACATGCAAGCGCAATAATATAGAGCACATCATATTTGTTCAACTATTTTTTCTAGTTTATAATGTTTTATTTTTTTGTTGTATAACAGCATTAAGCTAATAGTGTAGCTCGTGCCTTTGTTAAATTAGCTATATCATGTACTCAAGACGAGATATGATTTGTGGAGTCCTCGAGTTGCTTTGTTGATATTATTTTCGCGATATTGGTGAATAAATATTGAAAAACTTTTTTTGACAATTACGTTTTTAGTTGCAATGAATACGACTTTATCTGATATAAAGTATCACTTATTATTATTTATATCACATTGAAATTTAAATGTGACATATAGATTTTAACTTAATATTTCGAACTAAGTGACTATTAGTCTAACTAGTTAAATAAAATGAGGCAAACCATAGGACATTTTTGTAATGCTAAATGTGCAATGACACCTTAGCATTTCTTTTACTTCTTTTCAACAAACTCGCAATATATACTCTCATGAATGTGAAAGTTTCTTCGTACGCGGTTGTTCTTTTTTAAACTCATAATGTTAATTTTAATATTTTCAATTTTTATTTGTTATTGTTAATAATTAAAATGTTAAAAAGTATGCTCTTCATGCATGTTGTAATAAAGATAAAAAAAATGGAATTGCAATGAAAAAAAGACTAAATAGGAGTTGATAACACGTAGAGTATGCTTGTGCACTTGATCTTGTATTAAAACCGGTGTTCAAAAGTTGTATGGGTGGGTCTCAAATATCGGTGATTTCATTGTTAAATATTTCCAAGATATTTTGTCAAGTCTAAATCTTCTATTTGGACATTTACAGTTTTATAAATCTGATTGCAATCAAAAATCACGCGACATTTTAATTTTATGTAGTAATAATCTTTAAAATTCTCACAACTATTTTGTATAAATAAAAGATATTACAATTTCTCCCATTTTATATTTTAGAATTCGCTTCTTTATTGAAGAGCTTTTGATGATTTGAACTTTGATAATTGACGAACCATTGATATCAAATCGTATGGAATTAATGATGTAATTTTTTTTTTTTTAAAAAATAAAAAAAATTAATAATTATTAATTTTATTGGAGAATGTAATGATTGACTATATAATATTGTACATTTGTTGGAGTAGTTACTTCTTGTAAATAATAATATTAATTAAATTAAAATTAAAAAAAATTTCATTTATTTTTGTTCAATGAATAATAAATAAATAAATAATTAGTCAAATGACTTTTGATGTTAGTTATTATTCTTATTCATTTTAATTTGGAATTTTTAGTTTTTTATTATTTTGCAATTTAAAAAAAGTTCAAGAATGAATGTGTTTCATTGATTTTTTGTTGTGGATAGTCTTTTATTTTTATGGGAGGAAGCTTTGTAGAAAAAGAAATTGAATATAAATATTGGGTAAAATATATAAATTTGTGTAATAAGATAATAGAATAAATAAAGTTGTATTAGTAGTGTAGTCAATAGATTTCTAGAAAGTTTATTTACGGAGCACATATATGAAAGAGAAATTATTTTTTCGAATGTAGAAATAAAAGTAATTAAAATTTAAAAAAAATGCATGAATTTTTCAGAAGTGCCGTCAAAATTTTATTTTCCCGCTTAAATATTTTTATATTTAGAATTTTTATTTTTTTTATCAGTTTCCATAAATGGATTTTTTTAAATAGTATTAAATGTTCATTCTTGTCTGCGTTTAATAATTAAATCTGATTTTGTAGTTTTTCAATTAGAATCCCTCCATCTACCTTCTAATTTAGTTATCATTACAAAAACTAATATAGTTTTGTTATCATTATAAAATTAATTATCTAATGCGTTTTAATTTAATTATCTATATTTAAAATATTTAATTAATTAATCTTATCTTTATTTTGGTACAAAAAAAATGCATGAATTTTCAATACTAATTAAGATTTAAGATATTGCATTTTCAAGATTATTTTATTATAACTAATTAAGATTCATAGATAACCATAGAAATTATTTTTGTGATTACACCTCCGTGCATCGCACAGGTAAACACTAGTTTTTTTAATTATGGGATATTAAATTTTTTAATTGAAAAACAAAGTCTATAAAAAGTCTTGTAAAAAGTCTCATGAAAGTCTAGGAAAATCTTTCAAAATGAAATCTATAAAAATCTATAAAAGTTTGTAGAAGTCCGTTAAAATCTATAAAAGTCAATAAAAATTAATGAAATCCATCAAAGTAAGTCATTTGAAAAATGTCAATTAAGGTCTTTAAAAGTCTAAATTAAATACACCCTCTTAGTTATCATTACAAAAACTAATATAGTTTTGTTATCATTATAAAATTAATTATCTAATGCGTTTTAATTTAATTATCTATATTTAAAATATTTAATTAATTAATCTTATCTTTATTTTGGTACAAAAAAATGCATGAATTTTTCAATACTAATTAAGATTTAAGATATTGCATTTTCAAGATTATTTTATTATAACTAATTAAGATTCATAGATAACCATAGAAATTATTTTTTGTGATTACACCTCCCGTGCATCGCACGGGTGTAACACTAGTTTTTTTTAATTATGGGATATTAAATTTTTAATTGAAAAAACAAAGTCTATAAAAGTGCAGCACAAAAGTGCAGAAGAGTTCTGTAAAATCTTTCAAAATGAAATCTATAAAAATCTATAAAAGTTTGTAGAAGTCATTAAAATCTATAAAAGTCAATAAAAATTAATGAAATCCATCAAAGTAAGTCATTTGAAAATGTCAATTAAGGTCTTTAAAAGTCTAAATTAAATACACCCCTCTTAGAATATATAAAAAGTGTAGATGATGAAGAAGGATAATAAAAATGTAATGTACTAAATAAAAAAATGTAGTTTGAATATAATTATTCGTTGAAAAAACATATAGTTGACACTTTAATCCTTTTTTTTCTATGGACAATGCCCTTAAATTTTAATTAAGAATATTAATTAATAACATTTAAGTATGTAGAAACCTAACATTAAAATCGAAAAAGAACGTGAATAGGCAACGTATTATATCTCTAATCATTAGAGCAAACATTTATAACAAATCCAATTACATTTAAGGCCCCAAACATTATCCAATTCCATTCAAAAGTGGTTAGAAAAAATATAGAAAAAAATTAAAATTTTAAGAAATTTTGATAAAAATTGATGCTTGTAATTAAAAACTTGATAAAAATTGTGAATTCTTATCAACCAACTCCCATGTTTCCATCTTTCCTTTCAGAGTTTATCACTCTTCAACGCTTCTTGAATTTTGTTTAGGGTCTCGCTTTTACGAGTACAAGAGTATACAATCTCGCGTGTCTGGCTCCATCTCGGAATTAGAACCTTCCATTTCCTTTGACCAACGGGTCTCAAACCAACTTGTCTTCCTTTTCTATTCCTCATTAAGTAGTTACGCTCGTTTTGGGTCACATAAAAAATAGAGAAATGATCTTATATGTAATCGATTCTCGCCATTCTTTAAAATGTGTAGTTAAAAATAAGTTTATGAAAAACAAATGTTAAAAATGGGGTAAACTGACATGCACTTAGTTTTTATAAACAAGTGCATGTACATATTGTATAGGAAGATTTGTGGATTCTGTTTGTAAAATAATTGAAAAGCAGGGACTATTAATTAATTTATTCAAAATTGTCTGCAATCTCGTGTTTGTATTTCTATCATCAATTGAGCAAATTTTTTAAGAGAGTGATAAGATCCCTAAATTGAAGTCGTGAAGAATTCCTGATTGAGCCCTGTTTGATTTCATTTAAAAATTATTACAAAATTGTGGTCAAAATTAAAATTAATTTTAATCACATATTTAATAAGATTCAAAACTTTTATCAACTTTTCAATCATATATTTCATCAAAATCTCGCTAAAAGTTGGATTTAAACAAAATCAAAAAAATACTAAGCATGCTTGACAAATAATAAAAAATTTAGCAGATTTTGATAAAAGTTGATGAAATGTGTGATTCAAAAATTAATAAAAGTAACAAGTTTCATGTGTTGTGGGGTTAAAATTATTTGTTAACTTTGACGGAAACTTTTTAAGCTATTCCATACAAGAGCTAATAATTAAGATAGTATTGAAATATTCATTACATGTAAAACGATATATAATGAAACGTTATGAACCATCTGTTGGAATATGGTTTCCAGCTAAAGATAATTGATTAATATTTATTTTTAGGCGTTGGTAGGTGTCTTGGAATACATGAAGTCTTCTTGGGGCTGCAGTGTTTTAATTAGTTTGTTGGCTAAATAATGCTTGTTATCTCCTATATCTCCTATATATATTTGAAATATTTTATCCTGATTATAATAATAAGAAAGAAAGAATTCCATCTTCTTAATCTTTTATTTTACTGTTTTCACTTCATGGTATCGAGCAAGTTCATTAGAACTCAATCGTTCATTCTGTTTTATTTAGGATTTGCCATGGGAGATGAAAGAGAGTCATGCTTCTACTACTATCATCTCGGAAAGCAGATGCAACCAAACTTGAGGTTGTGCCTTGTTCTTTTGAATGGATTCAACTATATTCCTTGGTCAAGAGTCGTACCTTAGCTCTTGGAGGAACATCAAAGCTTGGATTTGTTAATGGTAAAAAAAGACCGATATTCTTGATCCAAAGTTTGAAGAATGGCTCTCAAAAGATCAACTCGTCATGTAATGGATTACGAAACAATTTATTTTTCGGTCAATGTAACAATAGATAGATCCATACTATTTGTCGTTATTTTTATATTTCTTTTTTTTTTTCCAAATAAGACAAGACAAACCATATGATATTTTTTTGTCATGCTAAATGTGCGAATGACACCTTGGCATTTCTTTTACTTCTTTCAACAAACTCATAGTATAACAATATATAGTCTTATGAATGTGAAAGTCTCTTCGTAAGTTGAGATATAATATTCTCATTTGGTTGTTCTCTTTTTCGACACCAATTTAAATTGACACCTTGCTATATAAGTTGGGAATAGCAAATAGAAAAACGTAAAACGTAGTATCAAAATTTAAGTAGAGAAATAACACAAATCTCAATTCGTCTAAGTGGAAAGACAACACATGTCTCAATTCGTCTCTTTATGCATGTTAATCGACAACATTCAATCCATAAAGATTTTTGCCAAGAGTGCTAGACAAGTTGAGAATGGAATTGTAGTGGGAAAAAAAAAAGACTCAATAGGAGTTTGCTATTATGTTCAAAGATCGAAGAATGGCATAATTTAACTAGAGTTCGTTACCATAGTGTATAATACGAGGTGCCGAACATGCTTTGATATTGTAGGCATTAAAACCGTGCTTGTATTATATAATTGATATGTTTATAATCTTTTCAAAAGTTGTATGGGTGGGTCTCAAATATTGGTGATTTCATTGTTAAATATTTCCAAGTGAATGGTATCTTGACTTTACCTTACATATTTATCAAGTTTAAATCTAACCTATTTAGAATATATAAAAAAGTGTAGATGATGAAGGGTAACTATATTTATATAATAAAATTTTCTTGTAGTACCACAATTTAACTACAATAAAGATTTCTAACTTTTCTTACTATTACACTTGTGGCTCGGACATTTTTTTTTATCGCGTTCTTATATTTAACTATATATTAATCAACACATCTTATTTCTAATGATGATTTCTATCCAAAAAATTAGTTATGAAGGTATAAAAAACTTATTTGCCATATATATTTTAAAATAAGCAAAACCACAGTGCAAAACACACACTAACAAAATATGTGGACAGAAATCGTTATTAGGACAACATATGCTAATTAATAAAAGTTGGGGGTAAGAATATGACGAAAAAAATTAAAGACACGAGTGCGACAATAAGCAAATGTTGATGACCTTCATTGTAATAAAAATGTGGTGTACTAAACAAAAAATATAGTTTGAATATAATTACTCGTTGAAAAATACGTATAGTTGACACTTTTATCCTTTTTTTCTATGGACAATGCCCTTAAATTTTAATTAAGAATATTAATTAATAACATTTAAGTATGTAGAAACCTAACATTAAAATCGAAAAAGAATGTGAATAGGCAACGTATTATACCTCTAATAATTAGAGCAAACATTTATAACAAATCCAATTACATTTAAGGCCCCAAACACTATCCAATTCCATTCAAAATTAGTTAGAAAAATATAGATAAAAATTAAATTTTTAAGAAATTTTAAAAATTAATGAAACATGTAATTAAAAACTTGATAAAATTGTGAATTCTTATCCGCCAACTCCCATGTTTCTATCATTCCTTTCAGAGTTTACCACTCTTCAACGCTTTTGAACTTTGTTTAGGAGGATTTTTCATAAATAAACCATTTTTTGAAAATAATTCTAATTTTATCAATTTAACAAATTTATTCTAAAAATACTACTTTCTTAAAATTATATTAATTAATAAATTAATAAATTAAAATCAAATCTATACCTCAAAAATATTTTCACATGAATTCACCCAAATTTGCTTTTGAGTTCTTGCTTATTTGCACAATAAGTCCTTCATCTTTATAATATTTTCACTTTAGTCCATATACTTCGTCTTTTATTTTAATTTTGTTCTATTTTATTTGCAACTTAAGTCTTTCAACTTTTAGATTTTTACAACTTGATCCCCATATTTATACTTTTATATTAATTTAGTCATTTATAGTATCACAATTTAATACATATGTTACAAATGATATTGTGTATCAATGTTTGATACAAATGTTACAAATGATATTTTGTAACAATCTTGTTACAAATTGAAATGTAAAATATCAGTGATACAAAATATCAATTCATGTAACATGTGCTGTGTAAAATAACATAATATAATATGTAACATATTCAGTTATACAAAATATCATTTTTAACATTTGTATTAAACAGTGATACATAATATCATTTGTAACATCTGTATCAGATCGCGATACTAAACAGAAACTATTACAACTGTAAAATCAACTCTAAACTTCAATAAGTTCGTATTAATATATACATTGAACTCTAAACATCTATTTATATTATGTAACATCAGTATGATATAGATATGTAACACAATGTCAAATTTAACAAATAAAACTATTGATTTCATCATTTATAACACACGTAACATCAGTGATACAGAATATCAATTCATGTAACATGTGATGTGTAAAATAACATAATATAATATGTAACATATTCAGTTATACAAAATATCATTTGTAACATCTGTAAGACTGTATCAAATATTGATACACAATATCATTTGTAACATCTGTATCAAATAGTGATATTATAAAGGACTAAATTGATATAAAAATATAAATATAGAGACCAACTTGCAAAAATCTAAAAGTTGAAAGACTTATGTTGCAAATAAAAGAGGACGAAATTAAAATGAAAGAGAAAGTATAGAGACTAAAGTAAAAATATTATAAAGATGAAGGATTTATCGTGCAAATAATCAATGACTTAAACAATAAATATGAAACGTTATGGGAATTGACGTAGATATATATTTGGTTTTAATTTATTATTTTATTAATTAATATAATTTTAGGAATGTAGTATTTTTAAAATAAATTTGTTAAGTTGTTAGATTTAGAATTATTTTAAAATTGGTAAATAGTGGATGTAATAATCCCTTGTTTAGGGTCTCGCTATGTAGAGTTCAAGAGTATAAACTCTCGCGTCATACGGCTCCATCCCGCAATTAGAACCTTCCTTTGACCAATGGGTCCTCAAACCAACATGTCCTCCCTTTCGGTCCTCGGTAAGCGGTTACTCTCATTTTGGGTCACATAAAAATAGAGAAATGATTTTATACGTGTCTGATTCTCGACTATTCTTTAAAATGTGTGGTTGAAAATGAGTTTAAGAAAACCAAATATTAAAAAATGAGGCCAAACTGCTTTTTAAACAAGTGCATGTACATATTGTATAGGAAGATTTGTGGATTCTATTTGTATAAATAATTGAATAGCAGGAACTATTAATTAATTACCATTTTATTCAAAATTGTTTGCAATCTCATGTTTGTATTTCTATCAAAAATTGAGCAATTTTTTTGAGAGAGTGATAAGATCCCTAAATTGCAGTCATGAAGAATTCCTTA
Organism: Forsythia suspensa; assembly: GCA_023638005.1. Classification (NCBI taxonomy): domain Eukaryota; kingdom Viridiplantae; phylum Streptophyta; class Magnoliopsida; order Lamiales; family Oleaceae; genus Forsythia; species Forsythia suspensa. The sequence goes on along the minus strand of CM042674.1, from coordinate 25,416,774 downwards.
TTGAGCCTCGTTTGATTCTATTTAAACTTTTATTAAAAAAATGTGATCAAAATCAACAATTAATTTAATTACACATTTAATTGGACTCAAAACTTTTATCAACTTTTGAACCACGTATTTCATCAAAATCTGCTAAAAAGTTTAATTTAAACAAAATCAAACAAATACTAGGCATGTTTGACAAATAATAAAAATAGATAATGTTTGTTGTACATCCACACTTACCTCCACACTTACATTCTTATATGTGTCAACTAATTATTTGTTCACTTTATTTATTTGGCCAATTAAATAATGATTTCAAAGAAATCATTATTTTGACACATGTGAGGATGTAAATGTAGGGGTAAGTGTGGGTGTACAACAAGCATTATCCATAAAAAATTAGCAAATTTTAATGTGTGGTTAAAAAATTAATAAAAGTTACAAGTCTCATGTGTTGTGTAGTTAAAATTAATTGTTAACTTTGATTTGAAACTTTTAAACTATTCCAAACAAGAGCTAATAATTAAGATAGTATTGAAATATTGATTACACGTAAAACGATATATATAATGAAACGTTATGAACCATCCTTTGAGTTTATGGTCATTTGTAACAATACCAAAAAAATTTATCAACAAGATTGATTAATTCAACAAAATATTGCAAGTTTTTATTCAATACTAGTAAGATGCACGTGTTGTGAATATAATTAAATACTACAAACGATATATTCGTAGTTAATGGGATATAGTTGTCCAACCTCATCGGCAATGATCTAATGTCCCTAGGGACATTAGATCATTCGGATACATTGTTTTCAAATTTATGTCACAAAATGAATAAGCATTAACAAAAATAACATAGTGAAGCCTATCATATACGATGATATTTCTCATACATAAACGTAAAATCGCACCAATAAAAACCATATACATGTCCATAAACCAAAAAAAAAAAAATTAATTAACAATTCTTTGCACAAATATTAATATTTTATACATTTTTACCATTAATTCAAATAACTACACTTAAAAATGTTGAGGTGTTACCAAAAATTGACAGTCTAAAATGGCTTAGTGTATGTTTGGCAGTGAAAGTTGTGGGTCCTATGAAATGTGTGGATAAAAAATATGTTTGACCAGCTGAAATTATAATTTAATCACCACCAAACATATGCTTAAATTAGGGAAATTGGCGTAAATAGTATCTAACATTTGTCTTCAGTGTGAAAATAATCTCTAACGTTTGTTTTTTGGCACAAAAATCCATAATCTATGTGTTTTGGTGTACAATTTGTCCTTATTTAATGAAAAAGACAAATATATATTTATTAAATAATATTTAATTTAACATATTGAATATATCACTATAGTCATGTCAATTGAATTTTTCATAAAAGAAAAATATAAAATTATTATGTTTTAAGTATATGTAATTCCTATGTGATGTGAAAAATTTAAATAAAAATTAAGTTAAATAAATTTAAAAAAATGGCGTATATAAATAAAAATTAATTTACACATTATGTATTCTTTATTTTTGAACGATAATAAAACGATAAATTAAAATATGAAGAATACAGTTGGAGTACTAATATTTATAGTTAACAAACAAATAACTCAATTAAATAATAATATTTGAGCATCAAATTTGTGACAAAGTTATTTTTCGTTTTAAGTTACAACGATAAAATAAAATTTTAAATTTTAAATTTTAAATAATATAATTACTTAATAATAAAAAAATAATTTTATAACATGTTTGTTAATAATTATGAGCTTAAATTTTAGTTGTTTTATAATAGTTCGTAAAATATACAAAAAAAAAAAATTAGTATATTATCAATTTGAACAATAAAGTGTTAATTAAAAAATACTAAGTAAGTTTCCATTAATTTTTTATAAAAATATAGTATCGGATTCATTTGCACTTTCTCGCAAAGATTAAAAATCCAATTACAATTTTTTTAAATTAAAACTATGTACATATTTGTTTTTTTTAACAAATAATGATCAATTACGCATCAAAACACATAGGTTAGAGATTTATGTGCCAAAAAATAAACATTATACACCATTTCCGTACTAAAGGCAAAGGTGAGGGGCTATTTACACCAATTTCCCCTTAAATTATTTTGGGGTTCTTTTATATCTTTCAGATACAAAATGCAATCATCTGTTGGACCACGAAGAAGCTGCAAAATTTTCGATTTTTTTTCTTGTGCAATTAATCAATATTAACAAGAAATTTGACACACTTTTGTTTTTGCTCTAAATAGCGTAACATATAGTTATCCATATGAAAACATAGGTATAGAAGATATATTCCAATAAATTCAAGAGTCCGTCCTTGCAACTCATTTATTGTCCTAGTAAAACATGAACGAGATGGAAATTGTGTTCTCTTAAAATGAGAAAATATTTTTATTAGTTTCAAATGGGATAAAAGGAATCCTAAGCAAATATATTCTCTTTATACGACGTTCTCCAACAACAATCTATGTGTCAATGACATTCTGTTCGAACATTCTACATATTAACCTAGTTTTTGAAGGGGGGTTAATATTTCGACGTAACATTACATGACAACTTTGTTTTAATATGATTTCATTTGAAAGTATACCATCTAGAGTTAAAAGTATTTTAAGAAATCTTCTTGCAAGCTTTGTTCAATCTTATCCACTGCTTCATCAAATGTATTACAACTGATATAATCACCAACAAAACGCTCAATTATTAAACATTGATTTTATCGACATACTCATTTTTGGAGTTAAAATGAATTGATTAATCATGCACTGGAGATTTTCGACATAACTATCTAAGTTTAAAAATACAACATCAAATAATTTTTTTTTATTAAAATGATGTCTTCTTTGAAAGTTAAGTTATATTTGCTAAAGTTTAATCATATCACAAAAATGTTGTTTCTTTTTTCCACTACCAATTTCAAGTAAATACTTACAAAATAGTGGATCTAACCGAGTTATCATATTTTGGCAAAATTTTACCATGGATATGAATTAATTAAGCTTGATCTCATTACTTCGTCTTTATTTTCTCTTATAATAACTGGTCCAACTTCACGAAAATCTTATCCGAAAACAACTACATTGCCGCTAAATATCATTGACATCTCTTAACATTTTATCTAAAGTTTATACATCTGAAAAGTAAGTACTAAAATCTTGTGTCCACTACTCTTGAATTTGTAAATAATTTTTGTTCGTTTTTTTTTTTTTTGTTTTTGACAAATATATCATTCTCTCTTTATGTACGAATTTCGAACTTTTTAGTTGTTTTCGTCAGACTAGACAGAATTGATTTAGTTCATTTTGACTCTCTCTCTCTCTCTCGAACTCTAAGCATTCTTCTCGAACTAAGCAAAAGTAAAAAGAGTTTCTAATCCATCAGACACTCTAGTCTTCTTCAACTTTGTCAAGATTGTGTAGAGGGCATTTTAATATAAAAAGTGCTAATTCTGAATGGCAATTCCCATCAGCTCGACCCAATATGGCTTGGCCCCTTATTGGCTTGAACGAGCCTGGGAGCCAAGGAACAAAAATGGTGGATCCAGCTCGGTTCTCGGCCCTTTGATTACACAAGCTGAATCGTTGCTCGTGGGCCACATCGGTCACTTTTGTGACCATTAGGCCAAGGGTCACAAAAGTGACTATTATAGTCTATGATTTATTTTTTATAACCATTGTTTTTTATATAAATTCCAATCTATTTCAATATTTCTCACAACTCTCAACCTAATCAATCTTAAATATTGTATTCTCAGTAATAGATCTTTTATTATGCAAGCTACAATTTCATTTGCTTATTTTAATGATTTTTCTGTTCAAATTTTACATTTGTACATTCTTCTACTACCTATATTCCAAATGGATTACACTCAAAGAAGTAGCCACCAAACAGATGATAATTTTATTTGGCTGAATGATATTTCAATTCTTGATTTTTGTGATGGTTATGGGAACACGGATTCAATTGATTTGGATAATATCCATGAAGATTTAGAAGCGCACACACCAATACAACAAACGGTTTGAGCACAAACGACAAGCCAAAAAAAAAAAAAGGTGGGTGTTGGGAATATTTCAATTTAGTGTCTACTAGTACAACATCAGACGGACAGCCAAACTATAAGGCAGCGTGTAAATACTAAAAAATGGATTTTCGTGGCAAAAGAGTGGGGACGCGAGAATTCTAAATAGACACTACCAAAAGTGTTTGTAAAATTAAAGATGGGTAAATATAAATCAAGCGCAACTTTAGTTCGGATCTTCCGATGCAACTTTCAGTTCTAGTTTGAATTTAAACAACTGAGTGTATTTGTAGGAGAAATGTGCAATGAATGCATGACTTAATTGGTGGCAAGTGGCGAGTTTCCGCTTAACTCAGTGGAAAGTGTTCACTTCACCAAGTTCGTACAAATGTATCTTTAACCAAGGTACACATCATATCCTAGAAACACTCTTCCTTCAGACATTGTCGCTTTATTAAAAAAATGTATAATACGTGATTTAAAAAAAATATTACAGTATTGTATCATTTACTTCGAACTTATGGTCTGATAAAAACAATAAACGATACATAGCTACAACTATACATTATATTGATAAACAATAACATTATGCATAAAAAATAATTGCATTTAAAGTAATTGACTACCTTCACGATGGAATAAATATTTTAATATTTTAATTAATATTATTAGAGAATTTAATTACGAATACATAATTCGCAATTTCACATTTGACAATGCTATACCTAATAATATAGTAATAGAAAGATTAACGCAACAATTAAATCCTGATTTTGGTGGTATAGTATTTGATGTTTGTTGTTAATGTCACTTTTTTTATTTAATTTTCAAAATAGATTAAAATTTATAGACTAACAATTAGAAAAAAATTAGATACGCTATAAATTATATTAGTGTATTGCCTACTCAAAAACAAGTATTCGATGATCCGTATGTAGGACACTCCATCGCAACAAATGTTTATGTACAAACATAGGCCATAAATAGAACTCTACTTACCTAATGCTTGAATTATGTGAATGTTACGAACATTGTATTATCGCATATTATATTGTCTCGACACTAACATGGTCCGTAATATGATTGAGGAATCTCATCCTATATGATAATTTTTTTGAAAGTTTTTTTAACACTACAAACGCATGTCAGATGCATATTATCCAATCAGTCCATTAGTTCTCACCATTTTTTATTATATTGCCAATAACTTTAATATGTATAAGGATTTTTTAATTTTTTTTCCTGAAATTGTAATAGCAATGGAAATTAAGTTTATAAAATATTGGGATGAATTGCTTATGTTGTTCCCTATATCGTGGATTTAAAAGATACAAAACATACTGTGTTCGTAATTTCAAAAAAATTAACTTACGAAAATCCACTAACGTACGATAATCTATAAAAAAAATTATGCAGGAAGTACGAAATTTATGCAGATAAGGCCTGTAAGAACGCTAGAAGATCCCATGTACCAATGCATTATATGTCATCAAATGACGATAACGATTTATGGAGTTACCTTAGTTCAGTTATGGGAGCTCAACAAGCTAGTTCTTCTTCTTCACTTTTTTGTACTACAAATGTGGGAACATGTAGTAGAGAAATACCTTTAAAGTTAGTTCGGTATTGTTCTCACGGTGTGTTTAGTATGTTAGATAAAGAAGAGAGAACATTTTTTGATATATTACGACGATTAAGACAAAATGAGCGTCAATATCCAATTGTTTCAATTATAGCCAATGTTCAAAAATCGTCATGACCATCGAATCGGAAAAGGCAATGAGTCAATGGTCAAAAGGTCAAACCAGTCGAACCAAGGTTGAACCGGTTTCAATCAAAAAATTAAAAATTAATCTAAAAATCTAATAAAATTTCTAAAAATAAGTTATTTTTAAATAAACCAATATTTATAGATAAAATTACTTACGAAACTTGGCTTTAAAGAGACTTTTCATAAGTTTTAATTAAAAAATAAAATTAATAAAAAAAAATCCCGATTTTCTTTAAAATCGGACCGATTCAACCGGTGTTTCCGATTTAACCGTTAAAAATCCCGGTTTCCGGTCCGCTTTTAAAGGCACGGTTAAATTGGTAAATCGGACCGATTTTGTGGCCGGTTCCCCGCTTTTCTCGGTTGAGCCGACCAATCCAGCTCCAGCTTTTCTAAACACCGATTATAGCATGTGATCTACTAACACCACCGATATCAACTTTAGCATCAAGTCTATTTTTAGTACAGGTGATAGGGTTTTGTTTGATTTCAGGTTAAGACTTACACCAAACATATAAGAGAGTTTAATGTTTCTAAAGAAGTGTGAAGATGCAGAACTTCAGATCCGAGATAACATTGACATCATATTAGCTGAAGAACTTGAAGAGCTGACTTCATAATTTGTAAGCATTGTGTGTGTAAATTTATTTACTTTTTCTTTTTTTGAAGTTTTACAAAAAATTGTACATGTAACAACTTATTCGTGTACAATTTTAATTCCGCATATGCTAAAAGTAGCCAGTCTCAAGTCTCAAAAATGAGGGTTTCAAATGTTAAATTTCTCATATCTTATTTCATTTTGATTTTTGAAATTCTCGAGAAAAATATTACATTAAAAAAAACATATGACGAGCCGGGCTTGTGGGTTTGATCAGTTTGACCCATGAGCCCGACGGGCCATGGGCCGAACATGGCTCGTCTCTATATGGGCCGAGCTAGGCCCTGATTGGCACGAGTCAAGCTGGACCGACTCATTGTTATCCCTAAATTCAATAGCAGTTTTGCATGATTGAATGACTACGTTTAATAATTTTTTTAAGAAAGACAAATTTTATTCTCGGAAAAAGAAAAAATTGACTAGTTAGAAAAAATTTCCCATTAAAAAACGAGCATCATATGAAGCATGTAAAACGTGGACATGTATTTGTTTTATTGTTTTGAGATTTAAGTTATAGATGTAAATAATATTTTCTCTAATTAATGCAAGAAACACGATAATCACGAATTTATCTTCTTTTTTTTTTTTGGGGGCGGGGTGGGGGGTGTTAATTTCTGGCGGTCATTGAAGTTACATTCAAATTACAAAATGGTCATTTGAAGTTCAAAAGTTTTAGTGATGATCATCGAAGTTAAAATCTTTCATTAATTGTCACTCATTAAATTTACAATTTAAAATGGTGACGTGGCACGATGATGTGGCATTTATTTATTGTATGGTAGTTCATGTACTTTATATAATATTCACTTGATGCCTATATTTCAATTGTCATTCAAAATTGTATCTTAGGTCCTTAATCTTTTATATTTTTACACTTTGGTCCTCAAATTTTTAATTATCTTTCGATTAAGTCCTCCAAAAATTACATGTTAGGTCATTCAATTTTTTACATTTTACACTTTGATTCCCAAATTTTAATTATCTTTCAGTTAAGTCCTCTAAATATTGCATCTTAGGTCCTTCAACTTTATATTCTTCAAACTTTGGTCACCCAAATCATTGATTTTAGTAGTCAAAATAAGTGTAATTTTAGTGATCAAAATAAGTAATTTTTCAATTAAATCTTTGACTTTACACCGAATTTTTACATAAACGAACAAAATAATATTACGAGGCCGTGACCACTAAAATGTCTACTTTTAGTAGTCAACTCTAAGTGATAAGTCTTAATTTTACACTTATTTTGACCACTAAATAGTTTATTATTTTATTATATTATTTTATTCGTTTAGATGAAAATTCGAGTGTAAAAAGTCAATGATTTAATTGATAGTACACTTATTTTAACTACTAAAATTGTAGTTATTTTGGTCACTAAAATCAAGGATTTGGAGGACCAAAGTTTAAAGATGTATAAAGTTGAAGGACCTAAGATACAATTTTTAGATGACTTAATTGAAAGATAATTGAAAATTTGAGGACCAAAGTATAAATATATAAAAAGTTGAAGGACCTAAGATGCAATTTTTAGAAGACTTAATCGAACGATAATTAAAGATTTGGGGACCAAAGTGTAAATATATAAAAGTTTAAGGACCTAAGATGCAATTTTTGAATAACTTAATTGAAATATATGGACTAAAGTGAATATTATATAAAGTAATTAGACTACCACGCAATAAATAAATGTTACATCATCGTCGCCACATCACCATTTTAAATTAGAAATTTAATAAATGATCGTTAAATGAAAGATTTCTAACTTCAATGACCACTCTTCGAAACTTTTGAATTTTAAATGATCATTTTGTAATTGAAAAATAACTTTCGCCATGCTAGAAATTAACCTTTTTTTTATTACAACGTCTAAAATTTAAGGTGGACTCTATTAAGAAAACAATCTAAGCACATTTGGTAAGTTTTTGTTTTTTTGTGTGCAAAATTCTCTTCATTAAATTAATGTTATTTATTTTCACAAACGAACCTAAAATCAAATTTAAGAAGGGACGGGGCCTGAAAATTAATTGAAGTCAATATCGTATAACTAAGGGGTGTATTTAAATAAGATTTTAAATTCCATAAAAATTTAAAAGTCTAAGTGTATTTAATATACTTTTTAAACTCACTTTTATAAAGTTTTTAAAAGTCATATGATATTTAATTTACACTTTTTAAAATCCTACAAAATTTAGAAGTATTCAAAAAGTCAATAAGTTTTTATAAAATTTTCTATGTACTAACTCTAAAGTACAAGACATAAATAAAAGATACTACAATTTATCTCTCTTATTAATCTCCAATGCTTTGAAAGACTTTTGAAAAAAAAAAAAAAAAATTCTTTCATTTTATGATTTTTTTTCTTTATGCAATTTTTCTCTTCAATATTCTTCTAACCATTTTTTTCTTCTTTTTCCTTCTACGAACCATATAGCCATGATTAGTTATAAATATATTGTTTGAAAATAATTTTTCTATTTTCAATATATTCCTAACTATTTTCTTTCACTTCTTCTTTTTTTATTCTACAAACCTTGTGATTAATTACCAATTGTTTTTTTTAAAAAGAATATTAATATTTTTTTCTCTATTTAGTGTGGTTTTTTTCTTCGATATTTCCATAATTATTATTTTTATCTTTTATCTTTTTCATCGTTTTTCATTTTTATACTAAAAACAAAATAAATTTATAATTGAATTCTTATATAATGGTTTGATTGTAGTTTATTAATGAATTTCATTAGATAAGGAATTAATTTTTTTTTTTTATTCTTATTTTTTCTTCTTTATTTATCTTGATGAACATGGTGTATTTTTTTTTTTTTTTTTATGTAAAGTTGTTTTGATATGACTTCAATTATTTTGGTTATTTTGATTCTATATATCTCTATACTTTAATGAATATTCAGTTGAACCAAAAAAAAAGTTTGATCATCTTCATCGGTCAGGTTGATGATGAATGGGACTAATAATTACTTTTGGTTCAATTTGAAACGTGAATAGTGAAGTCGCCATATGAAAACTCGACTTACTTTAAGAGTTGTTTGCTTCTTCATATGGTGACACGTGGAGTGACTATGGCCGTTGATCATATGGTTATTGATGGGTCTCATATAAAGTCTTGGGTCTTCAAATTTAAGAATGGCAAAAATCTCCAATTCTCCCAATTCCCGCGGGACCCGCCCCGAACGGGGAAAGAATATTCGATTAATCGAGAAACCGGGACGGGCCGGGCGACAATCATCAATGTCCCCGTCGGGACATCGAGAAACATGAAACATGATCCCCACCCGGTTATAATAAAATAATTTTTTGTATTATATATAAAAAAATACCAATAAAAAATACCAATGGGCTAGATATTAATTAAAAGACCACATACTTCATGGTCCATCCAAATGTAAAGTCTATTATTTGTTTAATAATAAATTGGCCATTTTATAGCTTATCATTCAACTCACTTATTTAAAGAATCCGACATGTGATTCCTTCCACTTATTTATTGTTTAAATGTTGGAACTTTACTAGTATATTTCATTTTGTCTTATAACGAAAAACTATCATTTATATTAGAAAAGAAAAGTTTATAAATAGTGTAAATTTTGTTCTATTTTTTTAATGTTCTAATAATTCAAGTATTTATTTATTTTAATAATTTAATTTAATATATAAAATATAATATTTAAATTAAAAAATTAAATGGAGAAATAAATGGGCATGGGGGTTTCCCCACCCCGATAGGAAAATTTTCGATGGGGACGGGGACGGGGACGGGGACGGTTGCCTCGACCCCAACCCGTTGTCATCCTTACTTAAACTTCAATGTATGATCATCGTTTAGTTTTATCTCTCCTTCATTTGGTTCTCCGTACTTTTCTTCTTCAATTTTGTGAGGATCTTAGGAGTGAAAGATGTGAGATATGGTTTGACATGTTCATGGTGAGCACTAACCATCTTCTTTTGTCTATTACTTGGTGTAATTTATGAGAGAAAGTGAGAACCGGGGGTTGTATGCCTATTTTGTGCAAATAATTTGTGTATTGTTGTAACTTTGAATATTTTATGGTTGTGCTAGTGAATTTAAAGAATAAACTATGTATGTAGAGGCTCGGCGAGTGACGTAGGCCTTTAGCTAAACATCCAGACCCTTAAAGGTGAAAAATCTTGTGTTGTTATAGTTCTTGCATATTTTGATGTTGTTTATGTCTAGATCTAGGATCAACAACTAATGATATATGGAATGATGTTTGTGATGTTGATAATATTGATCATTAATGATTTATTTTTTCAGAGAATAGCTCTGAATTGTTTTTAAAAACCTGGTACTTTATTTATTTGTTTATGTAATTGAGGTAATTTATAATGATATATTATCTATAGATTATTAAATGTATAAAGTGAGATTATAAACCACATAAAAATTTTATTGGAAAATATTTTTAAAATGAGCCGCATGTCATATTTTTTTAACTTTATTCACAAGCTATTTGAAAGTTCATCATTTTACCTTAAAGAAAAAAGAGAGTGAGCTAATAATTTATATCATCAACTTTTGTGTGGTTAACTTACAGCAAATAAATAACACATTTAAAAATTCAAAGTTTTTATATGAATCTAATAATATTAATATAATTAAATAAATTATTAGTAGACTTTTCTCACAAAACATTATTTTTAACAGTGACATACAATATTTTTATATTCGAGATTTTTAATTGAAAAAATATAAGTCTAAAAAAGTTCATAAAAGTATTTGAAAGTTTAAAAAAATCTTTCGAAATAAAAGTCTATTAAAATTTATAAAAATAAATAAAAATTAATGAAATTCCTAAAAGTTAGCTACTTAAAAAAATGTGTCTACATTACATATACCTCCTAAAATTATAATATAAAATATGAAATGGCACGCCACAATAGCATCTAAACAACATAATTTATGAAAAGATAAAATTAGAAAAAACAATTATAATATAATATGAACAAAAGTTAAAATATAAATAAACTTAGCTGTGTCCAACTGCAAGTAGAAATGCATTTACAAGAACAATATTGTTAAAATCATCGACACAAGAAAGGCCTAACAAAATTTTATGAAGTATCTCGTTTATGACAATTGTTCACTAAAGTTAATGAGAACAAATCGAAAATACCAAACTAATCATCAAATAAATCGATAAAAAATAAATAACTTGTATCAATTGAAAAACCTTTATGTAATGTGAACCCAATATGAAATACCAAAGTTGGGCTGGAAACTTTTAATGATTTTTATTGTTTTATTTTCAAAATTAGCACTTGCCCCCAAGGCAGTCTAGCTTGAGGGTCCGTCCATGTTCTTTGTTAACTTAGCATATGTTTGAGAGTATTTTTAGTACTTACAAATTAATCAAATATTATTTATATATATATATTTTGTAGGGCCTACAAATTTTATTTACTTTTTATCCACGTATACTATTGAATCAATTATTTATAAGCATTTATAAACAAAGTCAAGCATGCACTTAATAATGTATTTATTGTAGCGTTTTTCATTGATGGTATTTCGAATAGAATTCATAGACTTTAGGCGTGATCAATGATCCCCAACCCAGTAAAGGACAAGGAATTTGTAAACAAAATTGAGAACGTAAGAGTAAGATAGTTCGTTTCGCATGTTGCAATGCTAGATATCCATCTTGGAAGAAAAAATAAGTGCATCCACTATTTTTTAACTTAGTCTCCACCTTACATAATAATATATTTTCCGGGAAATAATAATGTTAGTCATTCAATCTCTCACAAAAGTTTTATGTTAGTCACTGAATTTTGTTTTGTTATAGAGCGATGATTGATTTTTTTTTTTTTTTTTTCAATTGATCACTCAATTAAAATCTATTAATTTTAATTTCTAATGCTATGTTTGTTGGGGGCAGACTTCCATGTTGATATCAATCATCGTGTGAGATTGTCTTATGCTACATCAAACATTTTGGTAGAAAACTGATCAATTCAATTGAGTGGCGTATTGAAACAAAAATTTAAACTTCAATGACCACTTTAGAACAAAATAGAAGTTCATGGTAATGTAAAACTTCGCTAGAAGTTGAGTGGCTAATTGTGTTTTAACCTATCATGTATTCGTCACATGTAAGATATTTACGTTCTTACCTACATTAAACAATATAAAATTCAATGACCAACGTAAAATTTCGTTAAAAATTTATTGACCATATTAATAGTTTATACTCATATACGATTCAGATACTCGAACTAAGAAAAAATAACACAATAACAAATTATTATCACTGCCTAACATACTAACATATTAATTAAATTATGTTCCTAATAAAATATCTTAGACAATTAAGTGAAATTATGTGAAATCCAAAATTATTAATCTGAATGCGATCTTATTGAATTGATTATAGTAGGAACTCGTCATACATTTGGTTCAAGACAAGAATTGTACTCTAAATTACTGTAATTATTAGCTACTAAACTGCTTTATCAAGTCATGCTAAAAATGCAAAAGTGGTTGGACACTTGGACTACCTGGAAGGGGCTGAGCCAAGATTCTTATTCAGTGTGGGCGATATTTAAACTTTAAAATGAAATGTTAGCATAACTTCAATATGTTAGAAATAAAAATCCTAATCGTACATTTGATTTGCCTCCACCACTTGCACAAAAGAAAACTTAAAATAAAGTCAAATCTATAACAAATATAAAAAATCGAGAGCAAAAGCTCTAAAAATACTTTCTCAGATTCTTCAATCCCCGCCCCTCCCTCCCTCCCTCCCCTCCCTCCCCATTATGCAATTACCATATTAAAGAGAAATAATAAATCTTTACTTGGGAATTTAGTTGGAAATTTAGTTATGCAATTACCTTATTTTTTAATTTCCCAAAATTTAGGGACCAGATGTGAAATTTTGAATTTAAAATATCCCACTTTGCATATGTTTGGTAGTGCTGAAATTATTTTTTAAGTGCTTATATTATAAATTGTATGTGAATGTGTGGTTAAAAAAGTGAATTGTAAGTTATGAGTCATATGAAATGTGTGGATAAAAAGTATATTTAACCAATTTGACCAGCTGATTTTATAATTTAAACAATAGCAAATATGTGGTTTGTCTTTTCGCCTTCAAATCTTCATAAATATATATAGATATACATATACACGCAGAAAAAGCAAGAAAAGTTGCAAAATTTTCTTCTCCTCTTCGTTTTCCTCCATTTCTTATTTGTTGCTCTACAATTCAGTGCAGGCAAACTTTTACTCTTCCACAAATTTCTCAAAATTCAGTGCAGGTGGCCACCGACACTCGACTCCATGTGGCTCCGTCCATGACCTGGACAGAGGTCAAGCACGACCAACATATTTTGATGGGCGGTGGTTATACATAAAATTCGGCCCGCCATGACCTAATAGATTTATGGGTTACTTTACATATATACACTACTTGTAATTATAAATTTCAAATATAATGGAATAAATTTATAATTATATTATTACTAGATTATCTATTAAAAGTTTAAAACTTATATAATTATTGAATGGAAAATTATACAAATATACTAAATTTTAGGGACTTTTTGAAAAGTTATTGTAAATAGAGGGTTACAATTTAAATATTCTTAAAAACATAATAACAACTGTATTTTTTACGGTTTTCAATTCAAAAATCAAACATAACTATAGTTCCATAGTGATGGCGCGATAGTTTTTTATCAAATTACCTTTAAAATCTACAAATTATTCAGTCGCAACATATACATAATTCAATTTAAGCATGTTCTTCTTTAATTTTGTCAAAATTTTAGAAGTTTCAAGCATATTCAAGTTGAAAATTTTAGATTTCCAACAATAATTTTATCTCATGTTCTGATTTCATTCTCCAAAGATAAATTATCAACACAATCTACTTTGAAAATATTGCTGCATTACGTTATAGTTTTCAATCTCGACACATCCTTCTTTATTCACTTTTATTATAGATTTTATGTTTCTTAGATTTTTGTTTGTATTATTATATATTAAAGTTCAACTTTAGATTAATGGTAGTGACTAGTGAGTAAGTTCTTATGAAAATGTAGGTAAATATCAATTATAGAAATGCATACAAGGTGTTTGTAAAAATGTAAATATGAATTGAGGTTTTGGATAAAAAAAAATGACAAAACAATGTATACAAATGACATAACAACTTTGGATCACAAAACTTTTATGTGGTTGATTTAAATTGATATTTGTTGTGCATTAATGAGTGTTATGCCTTATTGAAGATGATCAAACATTAATGTATTATTTTTTATCTTAAATATGAATTAATGTACTAAATAAGAAAGTGACATGCTCTGTCGCTTTTTTAGTAAAACGTGACAGAACATTGTATATAAGTAACATAACAACTTTAGATCACAAAGTCATCTGTGGTTGATTTAAGTGCTGGATTTAATTTGATATTTTTTGTGGATTATTGAGTGTCATATCTTATTGAAGATAATCAAACGTTAATGTATCATTTTTTTGTCTTGAATATGAATTAATGTCTGGATAAGAAAGTGACATGCTCTGTCACTTTTTGATGAAAAAGTGACACAACAATCAAATTTGAGTTTTTCAACAGAACATCTTTTCTTAATGATATAATGAGCTTATAAAAAACTTTTTAATTGATATTTCAATATTGCTCTCTATTATTTTTGTGTTAGATATGAAATAAATTTTGCATTTGAAAAGTGACATAGTATGTCACTTTTTAATTAAAATGTCGATTAAGTTCGTTTATTAAAATGTCACTTTTTCAATAAAAAATGACAACCATATTTTTTAACTAATTAAAATTTTGAACATATTTTTCAATTTTTTTTTAGTAAAAATTTCGTACATGGCCTAATTTGCCCAAAATTTTTAATGAGGTCCATTTCTTGTTAATAAAAATTGTAAATTGCTAAGAATTTAATGATTCTGTAATTTTGTATTGTTACTTTACTTATACATTAATTATATCCTTTTTTTTATGGAAAAGTCTTATCCCACAAATTTATCCACTTCTAAAATTTGAATTTGACAGCAACATACCAATCATTCTTCCAAAGTCTCTATCTTAAATTTCATGATGAAGAATTAATCCAATTAGTGATTCCCAGTGCCAACATGCTTGGAAATCAGAATTATTTTAACGATCATCATATATATCAAAACAAAAAGAGGAAGTTACATTCAATATTATTACAAATGAAATTTTGATCTAGGAAAATATTCAAAAATAATGATTTGAATATTTACTAGTGTATTTTCTGGTATCATTCACTAGTGTTTGAGTCGGAGAAAAATTTGCATTGAAATTATCAGTGTGGAGTATATTATTCAGCCACAACCGATCGTCTAGAAGGTAAGATACGAAATCATTGTTTCGATTCGAATAATTATTAGGTAGTAAATGTTATCGTTTTTAAAAAATTATCTGAAACCATTAATAGTATTAATAATATGCTTAATGGTATCTATTAAAAGTTATTGGTCAAAAATTGTATTTTAGAGGTAAATGTACAAATTTATGCTATTGGAATTTTTCAAAATCTTGATGAAGTAAAGATAGTAATATAAGACAAAATATAGTTGATCATTCAATCAATTTACATTCTCCATTTCATCGAATTCATATTTTATCAAGATAGTTTAGATATATTTGTTTTTTATTCTGTTTTCTATATTTGTTTACGATTGGTGTTAACGTTGCTATAACATCTTAATTAATATGCTAACTTCAAAATCTTTCGTTCTTATGGTGGTCATCCACACCGATATTTTTATCTCATAGTTTTAAGATTGATATTTTTGTTTGTTAATTGCTATATGCGTTGAAGAGTTATTACTAAGCTTTGTGTGTGAGAGACAAAGAAAATTGAATGACTATGAATTTTAATTTGAGAATTGAGTCAATTGACGTTAATTAGTCCATAATTTTAGAGACGATTAGATTTCGTCCCTTAAAAATCATTGAAACGGTTATAAATTGGTTTTTGAATGTAATTAATTAAATTAAATGATTTTTTATGTTAACAGAAAATACATGATGTATGGTAATTTTGAAAAAAAAAATCCTTATCTAATATAATTCAAAATTATATATAAAAAAGTGTTATGAAACTAGAAAAGTAAAGAGAAAAAGAGAAGAGAATAGAAATAGTAAAAACTCAAGTCTGTTAATTTACTATAACAATGACCCTTATTTATAGGGTTCCAAAGGAAATTACAACCTGATTAGAATACACTTTTCTGGAGTAAGTAGATAACTACATATACATCTAGATATAACTAAATAGTCATTCATCATTATCTATAATTTTACAACACTCCCCCTTGAATGACTTATTACACAATAATGCTTTCGTTTGTTTGGCAAAAACCCAATAGGACAAAAATACCAATAGAAATAAAAAATTGGAGTACTCAAATGCTGCCTCATTAAAACCTTGTCAGAAAAATTCAGTGGGACAAAACCTGAGCGAAGGAAAAAGAGTACAGCTACTCCCCCTGATTTCAACCAATGAAAAAAAACTTGTATCGAGCTATACATATCTTGTGCGTCAATGTCTTCAATGCCACCATCTTTTTAAAACTTGTATAAAACAATTCTG
The DNA here is from genome assembly GCA_023638005.1 of Forsythia suspensa. Classification (NCBI taxonomy): domain Eukaryota; kingdom Viridiplantae; phylum Streptophyta; class Magnoliopsida; order Lamiales; family Oleaceae; genus Forsythia; species Forsythia suspensa. Next base: position 25,399,678 of record CM042674.1, on the reverse strand, counting down.
GTGAAATATTCTCCATGTTATAACCTCCGGCAATATCATCTTCATACACTATCTCTGGTTGACTATAGTCGATTATGATGGTTGATACAATTATATTAAAATAGATCTTGTTGTTGTTCTCTTGAGGGTCTCATATACAATTTATAATACACGGGAGTATAACCATAAGGTTATGATGAATGTAAATATTTTGTAGGTTATAGACATCCATAATTATAAGAATTATAACACTTCTAATTGGATATCATTTACACAAAGAATATGCCTCATTTAACCTTACTAGGAAAAAACCATGTGAAAAAAATCATAGTAAAGGAAAAAGAGTACATAATTCTTTTAATACACCATGCAAATTGCCTCATTAAAAACCTTGCCAGGAAAATCCAATGGGACAAAACCTCAGTCAAGGAAAAGAGTACAATGCGTATTTACTCCCCCTCATTATAATATTAGTTCAGATCTGTACTTTGATCAATTGAGTTCTCGAAAAGTTGAACTATATGCTTCAGGCATATTAAATCCTCCAAGAATTTATATACATTGTTTTATTAGTCATGCCAGATGAGTTGGTTATAACAATATCCATTATATGCATATATGTCATGCATTGACATACTAACAAGATATCAACTTATGATTGCTTTACATAAGTCTTTGCGAAATTTAAAAGTCGTGCATTACATGTTACGACTTCATTTTTCCATTTCCTTTTCGCATAAATATACACCTTTAGGTGCTCCGATTATAGATTCAGAAACTTCAGGTTTCTCTAGTCAGTTCAATTTACATGGATTGCATCCTTTTATTTAGCCAATTAATTCTTTGACAGATTTCTTTCAATATCCTCGCTACCTTTTATAATATGAAGCACTTCTTTATATACAAAATTGTTGTTAACAACATTTATTTTTGAATCCATTTCTTTCTCATAACTTAACGAGATCTTTTCGTTTTATTATTTCACTAATTTGAACATCTTCTGGAGTTTTATAATTAGTTATGTCTATATACTCTCCAAGAGTATACACCTCCTCAATAGGACCATCTTTATAATTGGCTCCATTTTTAATTTGAGAATTTTGGAATCAAATATCACCACGCTTCAGGCGTGTCATTAATTTACCTGATATAATATTAATCGATTGTCCTTCAAGGACGCTAATATAAATTGGAGCATTTAGAGCTGATATATGAGATTTGATTTAATCTCTTTGGTCAGTAAATGCATCTGTCAATTGTATAACTTACAAATGAGTTATTTGTTGAACTTCTCGGTTCATATTGTCTTGTGCAAGGATCTAGAAAATATAATATCTTGCATTTTCATATATTCTTTCCACTACTTAATTTCTCTCCCCGATGTTGAGAAAAGCTGTCTTATCAAAATAACATTCGAAATATCATATTATAAAATATCATCCGTTAGGACTTAAGATATTTTATAATGTTCCATACTAAACATGTATTCTCAACATTTTTCAAAGCCCATCTCAGTGCACTATGGTGGACCGATTGTACATATATTGCACTATCAAAAATTATTAGACAGATAATATTAGGCTCTGACCATAAACTAACCATAGCGGGAGTAACTTTGATGTTGGCATGATGCGTATAAGTATTTCAACATATAAAATAGCATTCCCTAGACAAAAATGGAAAGCGCTTTGTTCTCAATAGTAATGGTTTAGAATTTAATTGGAGGCGTTGAAAAACAATATTGCTAAACCATTTAACATCATCTCAACTAATATTTATTAAAAGTTTGAGATTTAGACTCACTAGTATTGATAAGACATATCACCGTCTTGATTGTATAATCTAAAAATTATGCTCATAATTTAAAATTTGAGCAAGTAATCTCACAAACTTCAAGTTGCGAATAATAATATCATACAATCATCTAGTAGATGTATCTATTAGATACAAATAATATATAGATGGTCAACATGGAAGGTGATGGGGCTCGATAAATCACCTTAAATAACTTTCAGAAATGCAGGAAATTCAGTCCCGATTTTACATAGTGAAGGTCTACTAGTTTATATACAATGAGAACAAGCATCACATGAGAATTCATTATATTGAAAAATCTTCGATTTTCAATAAATATTCTCATTAATAATTCACATCATCTTGATCCGGGATGGTCTAACCCAGTAATGCCAATTAATAAATTTTTAAGACATTGAACTTACGGTTCAATATAGTATTTCTTTAAGAGTATCAACACTCTAATATTACACAATATTAATATTCTAAAATTGTAAAATTGTGCTTCTTCAAGAGCAACAACACGATGTTTTTTTCTAGAATATTGATATGCACAAATTTATGCTTCTTCAAAAGTAGTCGTATAATATTCGTTTAATTAAATTATGCTTCTTCAGGAAAATATTAATATACTATAAATTTGTGCTTTTTCAGGAGCAATATCAAAATATTAATATATGTAATATTGTGTTTCTTTAGGAATTACAATGCAATATTCTCTAAGAATATTGATTGAATATAAGGTTGTTGTTCTTTAAGAGCAATGACACAATACAAAATAATTTATCGATTAAGTAAAAGTTTTCACTAAAGCAATCGATCAATTATTATATAATTTGCATTAATCAATTTAACATAATATGATTTATATGCTTTCCTTCGGGGATAAGCGTTAGTTGATTAATTACTTATTTATATCACAATTTAATTATGTGATATGATATTCTTTGAAACATGTGCTTCTTCTAGAGCACAATAAAATATTATTTCGACTACTGCTCAATATTTTTCTGAAATATCAAAATTATAACGTCGTAAAAATTAATATTCTTCTGGAATATTTAAATTGTAACGTTATGCTCTTCAGGAGCAATTAATATTCTTCTGGAATATTTAAATTGTAATGTTATACTCTTCAGGAGCAGCTAATATTTTGTCAAAATATTATATGTTGTGCTTCTTTAGGAGCAACAACAAATCATTATTCTGAAGTAAAGATTTGCTATTCAAGAGCAATATTATAATATTCTAATAGAATGTTATATCTTATAAAATTAGGCTCTTCGGGAGCAATTAAAATTCTACTGGAATATTAATGTAATATAAATCTTTGCTTATTCTGAATCAACAATAAAATATTCTTCTAAAATATTTATATGTGAGGTTATGTTATATTTGAGAAAAGCAACAATGTAATATTCTTCTGGAATATTACCAGATTTGTGAAAAATAACACAATTAACAATTAATCTTGTTTAAGAATTGATAATACATTAGTAAACATGAAAATATAGTGCATGTACATTTAAAATAATAGGCTGTTGCAATCACATGTAAATTGTTTACTATAGAGTTGATGCGTGCATTGAACAACAATTATGCATGGTTAAAATATTCAATTAAAAGGAAAAGACTCTTTTAAAAGAATCATTAGTAAAAGACAAATAATTATGTTTTTCTCGACTTTAATTATGTGATCATAATTTTACCACCACATTAATTAACTTATCATCATAATATGAAATCCACATAGGTTAAAAGAGAGATAAAGAGGTGTACGAAATTAAACCTCGTAATTGGCACCTTCCACCAATTGATCGTCTCGAAAAATGTGAGATTGAATTCCAACTAATTTTCCACTAATATTTTACGCCACAAAAAAAATCACGTTAGTTTACTTAATTATTTAGAACGTCGGGCTTATAACGTGTTATGAAACTAGAAAAGTAAAGAGAAAAAGAGAAGAGAATAGAAAGAGTAAAAACTCAAGTCTGTTAATTTACTATAACAATGACCCTTATTTACAGGGTTCCAAAGGGAATTACAACCTGATTAGAATACACTTTTTTGGAGTAAGTAGATAACTACATGACATCTAGATATAACTAAATAGTCATTCATCGTTATCTATAATTTTACAACAAAAAGTAGGTAGATTACCTATTTTTCAGTAGATTTTTTTATTGTTGGTTTTTTAGTTAATTTTCTTTCCAAATAAATAATAATAATGGTTTAAATAATCTGGCTTATTGAAAATTGAACTAGTAGCGGAATTCATACCAAGTGCATATTTGGTAGAGTTGAAATTATTTTTCAAGTGTTTATATGTTTTAAATTTTATTGAATGTGTGGTAATAAGTGGTTAGTAAATTATGAGTCATACGAAATGTATGGATAAAATTACATTTAACTAGTTTGACAAACTTAAATTATAATTTAAATTTGACCAAATGCTTGCTTGGTAGTGCTTTTGGTAGATTATAAGCAGGGTGTCCTATCGAATGTGTTGATAAACACTGGATAAAAGCTGTGAATCCTATAAAATGTGTGAATAAAAATGATGTTTGACCAACTAATAAGTTTGAAAAGGCAATAATAAATACCAAAGTCCTCGAAACCCACATCGATGGGATAAACCATCTACTGCACAACCACGTAAAATGGTCAAGAGCATCTCTAATGCACCCTTCTATTGCTTTTTAGGCGTGCCACATAAGCACAAATAGACGAAGTTATAAAAAACACTCTCAATGCATCTTGACGAAGATTACATCTAAATTTAGACGGACTTATAGATGAAATGACTCAACAAATTTAAATCCAATTCAACATTTTATTTAAAAATAAAAAAAGTCGGACGAGGAAAATAAAAATTCAAGACCCGCCAATTTTTTTTAAAAAATTAATGATACATTATCGGTAGTATTAGTTTTAGACGAAATTAATTGGATATGAATTTTTAATTTGACCGTCTATTCAATAGACATAGTGCCGTGTGGATGAAAATCCGCCTATTTTACTTGCCACATATATTTTATTAAACAAAGTGCATTGAAGATGTTCTAAACTACTATTCTGATGTGCAAAATGTTGTGAGTTGCCGACAAAATTAGTTAGGAGTAGACAATTGCCAAAAAAAAAAAAAAAAAGGAGTAATGTCTTTCCCAATATGTACATGATGCATGAAAATTAAATATATGCAACCTAACAAATGGGGTGCAAATAAATGGCTAAACAAATTAATGGAATTAAAGTTAAATTTATTTTCCTCCACAAAAAAACATTGGTTTAATTATTAGAAACACAATGACATTGACGTTATTGAAAATGTATAAACTTACACTAGAAGCATAAAGTGAATTAGATTTGTTCATGATCAAGCGTGTTATACTTATACTAAAAAATAAAAAGTTTCGTATGTGATTCATGTAAGTTGTGTTAGCATGCATGTCGCTAATCGTTCGATGTCTACTTATTCTCCCCTCTTCAATTCCCAATGAACAACATTAAATTGACCTATCATTTGTTCAATTTGGTTGATTTGATATTTGGTTAAATCTTTTATCTTTATGTTCCCACTAATACCTAATCAATAACGAACCTGGTTGATTTTTTAAAATCCAATTCCAAAATTATCAGATGCTAGCAGGGCCTTTGCCTCTTTTACTGGCGGCTTCTACATTGAATCTTTGGTGAATTGCTCCACTCAATTATTGCTAATCTGATCGTAGACCACCCTTTTAGCCTTCTTTCTAGTTATTATGCATGTGATGATTCCTCATCTTTTTTTACATCGGTTCTTATCTATGTACGGTTGATTCAATAGTGGCAAAATAGCTATCAACTACGTGAAAGTTGCCCCTTTTGAGTAGTGTGGTCTCATCGAATCGGAGAAATAGTGAGAAAGTTACCAAGCGTGGTGCAGAATGTGCCACAATTCTTACCAATTATATCATTTAAAGAGATGTCATTTCTCAAAAAGTTCGAGTGGATTTTCATAACTTGGCTCACTTTATTTTCAAAAACTTTTTCGGAATCCCCCAGTTCTAATTGGAGAATGTCCATTCGTTTTAAGTAGTCAAGTGAAGTATGTTATCGAGAAAATGGTTCAAAAGAAGACGTTTCGACGTCTTATAATTGAAATAATAATTTTTTTATGAGTCATTTTATTACTTGATTCCTAAATAGATCGTTGTCATGGACAACCATGCCCGACATGACCCCCTCTCCGAAGACAGGCCATGCCTGGCCAATAATGATTTAGATCTTCCCAAGTTTGGTTTGGTCAAAATGATGTCAATATAAGAATTTAATCGTCATACCACACTTATCAACATAAAAAATCATGTAGTCTATCGGTTACACATGAAATGTTCAAATAACAATAAACTCGTACTAATTTTCACTTATAAAATTGACTAAAAATTTTCACAAGGAATTGATTTTCTTTTAATTTTTCAAAAATATGTATACATTGTATTGACATAAAATGAGTCTAAAAGAGAAACTCCCTCTAAATGTAACTAGAAATTTTACTTTTTTTAGAGTGTAACCCACACTTTGGCTGTCTATGTCTAGCCTAACATAATCTAGAGAATTTATTCCATGCATGCCAAACTAGGCACATAATTCTCCAAAAATCTATTGAAAGAAGGCCTAAAATTCCTTTGAGAATTCAATAATTCGGATGGTTGAGCTGGCCGTTCAACCCAACAACTAAAAACTGGTCACCATTTATGTTGGTTCCAGATTGACTCAACCAGCACCAAATAAACATAAATCACAAAAGATTAAAGAACACATAGAGTTGTTTTGTCTTAAGTCCCATATGTTCAACCACGAATGGTCTACATCATCCGTTGAGCATCCATTGAAGGATAACGCTCAAAATACACTAGCACCAATAATCAAAGTTCGAAATCAGTTACAGACCCAATAACACAAAGTTACAACCTTTCTTCAAAATACAAAACCTTAACAATCAAACTTATCTTCTACCAGATATTGTTCACACATAATGAATAAAACATTCCATACCCCATTACATAACACTAAGTATGTAAGTAAGAAGAAAATGAACGGAGAAGAAGATGAAGAAGGCATGTTCAAACCCTTTTGAACCAGATAGAGGAAAAGCGATAGAAGAATGAGAGAAAATGATCTGTACCACACACCACTCAAAGTTTAGAAGAATGAAGATGAAAATGAACTTCAGGTAAGTAGAGTGTCAGGACCATCCAATGGTCACATTAATGCCAAGTGTCAGCATCTACATGAAAACACCCATTACAAAGGAATGTGCATTCGATCAATTCCAATTGCATTCTCAAAGCATGACTTAAGACCTAATAAGCAAAAATTGAAAATCAACATCCTTGGTCAACAATTTCATTTTAAGAAAAGTCCACAAGGGCCATGGTATAGGGATGCACTAGGTCCCATCTAGTCTCTCTTTAGTGGTTGAAGCCAACTTAGAGCTTGTTTGATACAAGTTTAAAAATCTGTTAAAAAATTAAAGTCAAAAAGTCAGAGTCAACATAATTTTAATCACACATTTTATGGAACCCACACATTTTATTAACTTTTCAATCACACATTTATTAACTTTTTATCCAAAATCTGTTAAGAAACTTAGCCCTTTGTTTGAAAATGCTTAAATTATAATTTCAACCTGCTCAAACATGCTTTTTATCCACACATTTCATATGACCTACAAATAATTTAAATTTAAATTTAATTGATTTTTATACTATATGACTTTTATTTTGTAACTTTTATAAATTTTCAAATTTAATATATGATTATTATTTTTATTTTAAAATAATTATAGAGGATGCATTATTTTGAATAAATATTAATAATATTACATATTGTTATAAATGTAAAAATGAATTTTGTAATATTATTCATGATAATAATAATAAGAAAAAAATATTACTACAATCATTGTATATTTTAATAATTCTAGACAATCATAGTAATAAATTATTTTTGCTTACCAAATATTTAAATGCTGATTTTGAAATACACATCAATTTTAAAATAAAGATTTACCAAATACTTATCTGATTCTCTCTACAATTGATTATTTATATAGCATAATAAAGCAAAATTGATTCTTTTAAAAGCACGACAATACCAAGTCAAACCTCATGCCATCATTTTGCCCAAAATAATATTAATAAAAATCTAATTTAGCTCATCACGAGAATATTACTTACGTGGTTACGAGAAGTGCAAATTTTCCAAAAGCAATGATATTAATTAATTTCTTTTGTCCTATCATATAAAAAATCATTAATAATTTACGCTCTAGCTAGGGTCCTACATGTTTGGACTTTGAATAAGCTTAAAAAGTCACTTATAAGTAAATAAGTAAATTTTAAAATAAATAAAACTTGTTATTAATAATAATTAACAATAAATGAATTATTTATTTTGACAACACGTCTTGGAAAATGCTCTATTTATACACTGCCAGGCTTTCCTTTGTTTCACCAATGGAGCAACAAACGAAGTGGAAAGCCACGGTTTCAACAAGGCTAGAAAATGCAAATGCAGACCAAATATGGCCTTTTTTAAAAGACTTTTTTGGCCTCCACAAATGGTTTCCCGGCCTCCCCACTTGCTACGGAATTCACGGCAGCAACGGCGAGCCCGGTTGCGTCCGCTACTGCGCCGGTTTTTCTCTGCCGTCCGTAGACGGCGCCGCCATGAGCTGGTCCACGGAGAGGTTGATAGAAATTGATCATGTTGAAAGGAGTTTAAGCTATGAGATAGTGGATTGCAATATTGGGTTCATGTCTTATATTGCAAGTATGAAGATTGTTCCGGCGGCAGATAGCTGCGGCGGGTGGAGTATAGAGTGGTGGTTTGAGGTGGAGCCGGTGGTGGGGTGGAGATTGGAAGATTTGGTGCCAAAGTATAAATCAGGGCTGCAACTCATGGTTAAAAAGATGGAGGCTGCCGTTTCTGATTCTTCTTGATATTTATTTTTCTTAAATTCTTCGGTTTTATTTGAATCATGTTTAGCCTAAATTTGAAAAAGGATGAAAGATTTGTGGAAAATGGTTGATTATAAATTTAAAAAAAAGAAGAAGTAAATTTAATATATAATTACCCAACTTTATCCAATATTATCACGTGCTCACCTGATATAGTTTATTGTTTACAAATCTATCTCAAATTATTTCTCATCTATCATTCGACTCAATTCCGTCAATCAATTTTAACATAAAATCCCACGTGGCACAAAAATCTATTAAAATCTACCGCATGGGTTCACAATAATTAACAAATGCTCATCCAACTTTACCCACCATTATTACTTGCTTATTCAACTTTGAAATATTATCTATTGCTCATTCATTTTTATTGAATCATTTCACATCACCTCAATTTCATCTATCTATCTTGACGAAAAATAACATATGACCAACTAAATTTAGTATTTAAACCACGCCAAACAAGAGAGATTTAATTCCAAGGATAACTCCGCATTCGATTAATATGAAATTTTCTTGTTGCAAAAAATAGGTTATAAGATTTCTCAATGTTTAATGTGTCCCCCTATTTTAGAGCAGTTCCCTTTCAATTATGAGTAATGCTTTACTTTGCATAAAGACTAATCATAGCGATAATGAACTCCACATTCTATGATAATTAAAATAAAAATAAGAGTTAATTACACTACTGATCCATATTTTTTTAAGTTTGTAACGATTTCATCTCTATTCAATTTTTTAACAGATATCATCTTCATTCTTTTATTTATTTTCACCGATGGTTCTCAAGTGACTATTTTGACAATGTTTTGACAATTTTACCTTTGACTTAAATAAATTAAAATGATAGAAAAAAGAAAATACAATGAAAAATTTGCAAGTCAACTCCTCACCTTCTAAAAAGTACAAATAAATCATAATTTTTATATTATTCAAAATGATTAAAATAAAAAATAAAAAAACCAAACCCCCACTCCCTGTCATGAAAAATGTTCTCTCTCTCTCTCTCTCTCTCTCTCTCTCACACACATATATTTTAATGGAAACTAAAGTATTGTCTTTTTGGCATCTACTTTTACCTACACTTTTACCTACACTTTGGAAACTAGTGCCCAGACCCGCCTTTGGATTCTAAATCCTTACCTCAGTTTAAAAATAACACAGTAGAAGAGAGAGAGAAAAAAAAAGCCCATTAACCCAATTCTCAACTGTGATTTCTATTTAGAATGTTCAATTGACGTGACAATGATGTGAAAGAGATAAAACTAATATGACATTATTTATTGTAGAAAATATCCACTTTTAAACGACTTGCTACCTTTTATAATAAATACTGTCACATTGATCTATTTCTCTCATCTATTTGTTTTCTCTCCTCTTATTTCTTCTCTCTCTTGCCCATGTAGATCTTTTATAAGATGTCTAGTATTGGAAATACACTTATAATACATACATATATTTCTATATTACACACTGAATATGACTAAAGTTTTTAAAATAATTATAATTGTTGTAAGAGGGGGAGAAATTCAATAATTATAAATATGTGTTTTTAGGGTTTTGCTTAGCAATCGGGGTCAAGGTAGGTAAAAACTCAATCTGTAGCACTGTCTTTTCATTTTGTTGGACTATTAGTGAGTTGGGATTTTTCCATTTTTGAAGGAATTATGATTGTTACCTTATTAGCACCAAACTGCCTTATGGTTTAATACTGTGATGTTACTCTGTTTTGGGAACAAATGTGAGTGGTAAGGTTTTGATTTTTTGAGTTTCTGCTGTCTGGGATTTGTGTGTTTATGTGAAAGGAAAAAACACTAAGGTGCTTGTAGGGGTGGCAAAAAGTTCGTCGGCTCGTCGGCTCGGCTCGTAAAAAAGCTCGGCCCGGCTCGGACTCGGGCTCGTCAAACCACGAACACGAGCTAGGGCCGAGTTGGAGAAAAAAAGAAAACGAGTCGGCTCACGAGCCCACGAGCCCGGCTCGTGGGCTCGTTATGAGCCCGGCTGTTGGGCTCGTGGACATGAGCCGGACGAGCCACGAGCCGGCTGGCCGAGTGGCTCGTCCACAACGGTCACGAAATCGTGACCGTTGGATGATCATCATCCAACGGTCACGATTTCGTGACCGTTGGCAATGGTCATTTTCTTAATTTTTTATTTTTTTTATTTTTGTTTTTTTCCTTTTATGATTTTCCTATAAATACCCTATTTCTAAACTCATTTTTTCACACTTCAATCTTTTATCTCTCATTCAATTACATACTCAATCTATTATAAATTCTCAAATCTCAATATTAGTGTTCTAAGTAATTAGTATCTAGTATCTTATTAACTAGTTATTACGCTATAATTTTCTACTTCTACTAATTTTCTACATTTCTATTTTCTAATTTCTACGTTCTACTAAATCTTCATCTTCTCCTATTTTCTTTCTCTATTATTCCAAATGGCATACAACCGAAGTGATGATGATTTTAGTGGTCTTAATGACATTCTAATTCCAGAAGACATTATTGATCAGTTTGGTGGTAGCACTGATCCAATTGATTTGGAAGACGTTCATGACGACGTCGATACACATGAAACTACCATTGGCTCTAGCACTAAACGAAAAGTCACCAAACAAAAGGCTATATCTTTGGCGACATTTTCGGTTAGTCTTGCCGACTGGTAAACTAGTGAACGGAGTCTCTGAGTTCAAAGCACAGTGTAAACACTGTCAGGAGAAGTTTGCTTGGCACAAAGGGATTGGCACGACCCATCTAACACGACCCATCTAAATAGACACTTCAAAAAATGTCAATACAAACATGGAGGTATGGATACAAATCAGGCACATCTCCAGTTTGGATCTCCGGGGGCCGGGTCTAGTGGTCCTACTCTCAACAACTGGATATACTCACAAAAACTTATGCGACACGAAAGACGACCGGAATTGATAGCAAATGTCGAGTTTCTAGTATGCTTGGTGGACAATCCTCATTGGACTACATTCATCCAAAAATATCTACAACCAAGGTACTTTAGTATTTCTAGAAATACACTTCGTAGAGATACTATTGTTAGATATAATACTAAAAAGAAGCTATTATTAATGATATTAATAATTACAATGGTGTTGTATCATTTACATCGATTTATGGACATGTTGTAACCAAAAGGATACATGGTAGCAACTCGCACACTACATTGATAATAATTGGTTAATGCATAAAAAGTAATAACATTTAAACAAATAGACTATCCTCATAATAGAAATAATATTTATCAAGTTTTATTAAGTGTGTTACATGAATTTAAATGTGATTCTAAAGCTCGTAGTTTTACATTTGATAATGCGAGCCCAAATAATATAGTAATTGAAAAATTAATGCAACACTTGTAATCCACAATTTGATGGTATTTTATTTCATATTCGTTGTGTGTGCCATGTGTTTAATTTAATTGTACAAGATGGATTACAATTTATACGCCCACAATTATAAAAATTAAATTTGCTATTAATTATATTTCGGTTTCACCATCAAGAAAACAAGTTTATGCTACTTTACGATAGAAAATGGGCTGCAATCAAAATGTTTTGCAACCGATGTTGCCAATAGGTAGAATTCTACATATCTTATGCTTGAATCGTGTGAAGGTTATGAAGATTGCATTCTCAGATATTATAATGACCGACACTCACACGGCTCGAGAATATGATTTAGAATTACATGATTGGAAAATATGTGGTCATGTTAGAAAATTTTTAAAAGTTTTTACGACGCAACAAATGCATGTTCTCGTGTTTATTACTCAACTACTCCACTTGTTTTAAATCATTTCTATTATATTGCTAACAATTTTCATAAGTATAAGAATTTTGCTCTTTTTACCAGGATTATACATGTCATTGAAGCTAAATTTAGAAAATATTGGGAACAATTACCTATGTTATTTCCATTAGCATGTATCATGGATCCTCGACTTAATTTAGAGGGTACAAAAGTAACAATAATGGCAATTTCGGATAAATTAACTTTTGAAAATCCGAAAACGTGTTCTAATTTAGAACAAACTTTATGTTCTATGTATGAGATTTATGCTGAAAAGGTCGGTACAAAAACGTTGTACGACCCCCTAATCTAACATATACTTACGTCATCAAATGATGACATTGACTTATGGAGTTACGTCGACACATAGAACCACTCAAGGTCAACAATTAGTTGGTTATTCTTCTAGTTCTTCCATTCCCTATTCTAATGATACACCTGTAGAGTTAGGTAGGTATTTTGCACATGATGTGTTTAGTATGTTAGATGAAGAGGAGAGAAAAATTTTTGATATACTTAAATGGTGGAGACAACATCAACGTAGTTACCCAATTCTTTCCAAAATGGCACGTGATCTACTAACACCTCCGGTGTCAACTGTAGCATCGGAGGCTGCATTTAGTATAAGTGGCGTGATTTTATCTCGATATCGGTCAAGACTCAAAGTTGACATTTTAGAAAGTTCTAATGTGTCTAAAGGATTGGGATGATGCCGAACTTGAATTCAAGATAAAGTGGATGAGAATAATGTCTCAAGAACTTGAAGATTTGAATATAGATTAATCATATTCAGAGAATCGTAGTAAGTATTATTTTGCATTAATATTTACGTATTTGAAGAATTTTTCTTATTTTAATAAAAATTGTATACGTAACATCTTGTTCGTGTACAATTTTAACTTCTTACTTTTAAAGTAGCCGGTCCCAAGCTTGGAAAAAGGATGAGGGTTTTAATTTTACATTTTTAACATAAACGATTTTCGATTATGTATTCTTTTTATTTTCAAATTTTAAAAATGTAAAACACAAAAAAAATAGAGGTGGATTTTAAATCTTTAATTTTTAACATAAATGATTTTTATTTCTACTTTCTTTTTTATTTTCAAATTTCTTTTTTATTTTCAAATTCAAAACAAAAACTTAATCAAATATGAGGATTTTAAAAATATAATCAAGATGATTCAATAAAATTTTTAATATAAAGATAAATCTTTAATTTTTAACATAAAGATAAATAAATGATTCATTTTAAATATTTACATTTTGTTCTTTAATAAAATAAATAGAAATTAGAATATAATGATTTATTTTCAAATTAAAAAAAAAAAAATGGCCGAGAATGGCTTTCGGCTGCTCGCCCGACCCAACTGCGTGGGCCATGTTCGTGGGCCGAACCGAGGCCCACGGATTGGAGACAGTGAGCCCAAGCTCGGCTCGTCCCCATGGACGAGCCGAGAGCTCGTGATTTATGGGCCGAGCCGAGTCATGCCTAGGTGCTTGTTTTGGTTTCTTGTTCAATAAATGAGTGAACATGGTTTCTAAATAGGCCAGGATTTTCTGTTTAATAACAGAAATTCAAACTTGAAAAAGTTTTTGTGATTCTTGAAGAATGAGGATTCTTGGGGGGGGGTGGGGGTGGGGGTGGGGTGGGGTGGGGTTTTTTCTTTTATTTTAATTATTTTGAATAATATAAATGTTTAGAATTTATTTATACTTTTGACAAAATTAGGGGTTCAATTACAAATTTTTTATTGTATTTTTTTCTATCAATTTAATTTATTTGAGTCAAGGTCAAATTTGTCAAAATATTGTCATAATAATCATTTGGGGACCATCTGTGAGAATATGATGTCTGCTAAAAAAAATGAATGAGAATAAAATCGTTACAAACTCGAAAGATTTGGGATCATTAGTATAATTAATCCTAAAAATAAAAATACAATCTATCACTAATTGTAGGACGTGGAATTTACTACTACACGTACTGATTTTAAGTACCAATGATGCTACATAGTATTATTTGTGATTTATGCTCAATTCATGTTGATACAATACCTGCGTGGTGCAATAAGCATAAAATCCAGATAGAATTATTTAGATTTGTCTAGTCGTATCTAATATTGCGTATTCAATATTCCTTTACGGATCATAAAACTTCTAATTTAAAAAGATATCGTGGTTTCGCATTTTGCTGAAGGAAATTTGGTGCAAATAGTCCATAATCTTTGTCTATAGTGCGTAAATGGCCATTAACATTTATTTTTTGGCACGAACGTCTTTAATCTGTGTATTTTGGTGTCAATTGGTCATTATTTAATGAAAAAGATCTAGATGTCTTTAATTTTAATTAGACAATATCTTCGTAAAAGGTGCAAATGAGTGTTCTACATTTGTTTAATAATATTTAATTTAGCGTACTAAATATATCATTATAGTCATATCAATTAAACTTTTCATAAGAGAAAAAAATATTAAATTATTATGCTTTAAGTATATGTAATTAATACGTGATGTGAAAAATTTGAATAATAATTAAAATAAATGAATAACAAAATAATGTATATAATTTTATGACATTAGAACAATCTTATCATATTTTTATTTAACATAAAATATATAAAAATTAATTTACGAATTATGTGTTATTTATTTTCAAATGATTATAAAACAATAAATTAAAATATGAACAATACAGTTAGATCTAATATTTGCAATTAATAAACGAATGACTCAATTAAATAAAGTATCTAAGGATAAAATTTGTGACAGAGTTACAATTGCAATTTTTTTTATTAAAATTAAGGACATATTTAAATTTTTCGTCAATAAAAGGATCAATTACGTACTAAAACACATAAATTAAGGATATATGTGCAAAAAACTAAACAAAAAAAAACGTTTAGTGATTAATCTCAATTAATTTTTTATTATTTCTTTTGGTTGTGCTAAACAAAATTAGTGGTGGGGTACTGAAGACATACACAAAAGAGGAATTTGAACAAAATATTAAGTTTACATTGTCTGTTTTGAAAAATGTCAAAATTTGAAAAGTTTGGACTAAATAGACAAATTTTTAAAAAATGGACGAAAATACCCTTAACAAGTAATCAAAATTTTCAAATTTTACCATATTCTCTATCCAATTTTACCATTTCACACTCCCTGCCCACACTGCCTAAGAACCATTAAATAATTGAATAGATATATTTTTATGAATAATAGAATATGAACTAAAAACTGAAAGAGATGTACATATATGACTAGTTATGAATATTTTCTAGACCACAATTCTTGGTGCATTTTGAAATTAACATAACTAAAAGGAGATCTATTTATCAAATAAACCGCAGTACATAAGGCTTCAACCTAGAAACCTTTAGCCAACCCTGGACTAATCAACACACATCTGAATTTATCCATTAAAGTTCGATTCATCCTCTCACCAACTCCACTTTGTTGGGGGTTACTTCTCACAGTCCTATGCCTCGTGATACCCCTCTCATTGCAAAAGTTATCAAATTCAAAGTTGCAAAACTTTAAACCATTTTCTGTCCTAAGAGTTTTTACACATTTTCCCATTTGATTTTCAATTAAGGTATGCTAGAACTTAAACTTGATAAAAGTTTCAGATTTTGACTTAAGTGGGAAAATTCAAACATTCCTAGAGTAGTCATCAACAATGGACAGAAAAAACATGTTCCCACCATGTGCGGGTGTTTTTCTCGACCAGATAAATATGAATGAATGTAATCTAATGGCCTCTTAGTGTTGTGTTAACCTATCTCAAATCTGACTTTGTGTGACTTTCCTAGAACAAACGTCTCACAAAAGCTCAAGGGTTGTGTCTTTACCGAGTAAACTCTAGTTATTAAGTATTTTAGCCCCTTGTTCCCATTGTTTTCCATCATCTTATGCCATATATCTCATCTATCATCATTGATTGAAACCAATCTTGAATCCTTGGCATATAAAACTTCACTTTGAAGGTAATACAACACATTCATTTTGGGACATTTCATAACTAATAGAGAACTTTTAAAAAACTTTAAAGTACCAAAATCAGATTTGGACATATAGCCCTCATCTTCAAGAACACCTAAGGAAACAATATTTCTCTTAAGGTTTGGAACAAACCTAATACCAAGAAGGGGTCGGACAATACCATCATGCATCTTAATAGCAATGTCACCTATTCTTTCAACTCTTTATGATTTGTTATCCCCCATGTATACTTTCCTATGTTCAATTTCTCTATAGTTATAAAACCAAGACCTCACGGAACACAAGTGAAAAGTGGCACCTGAGTCTAATATCCACTCATGGTTTATCTCACCATCAGACACGGTCATACCATGTAGACTGTCTAGGGCATCCCCAACAGCAACAACATTTTGATCTTCATTCTGCTGTTGCTTTGTTTTTCTCTTAAGCTCATAGCAATCATTCTTTAAACGTCTTAACTTCCCACAATGGTAGCATTTCTTATTGTCTTTATCCCTAGACTTAGACATACTCTTAGATTTTCCTCTAAGCTTCTTACCCCGGTAATGGTTCTCTCTCATTTCATTTCCCCCTTATTTCATTTGTCAAAAACAACTTGTCAAGAGCATCCCATAGTTCTCTAGCAGTCTTATCATCATCAACTTGTCTAATAATATTATCAGATATGTGCAATATGATAGAACAGTATGCAATTTCATTCATTTCATCAATTTGATCATATTTAGCTTTTAATGCATAAAAAAAAATCTAGATCATTAAGGGCCTTAGAAACCATTTGTTGAACTAGAATAGCCCTCATTTTTGTTTCCAAATTGAATAGTCATCATTTCCATCAAATTGTGATAATTCAACCATCGAACCCATGAATGAGAATGATTTTGAAAAAGTTTATAAAAAACTTTACTCACACAAATGCAAACACAAAACAAATATTCTTGCTAATTACTATCCAAGATGACATGCAATCACAGTTTATCAACACACAAGATGATTAAGTCACAAATTATACTAAGGGGTTGTACGCATTAGCCACCTAGTTTGTTTTTGTTTTTACCTCAAATAATGCAAATTGAGCGGAAAAATCCGATGTTCGTATTTATAGGAGAGATGCAAGAAATTTTCACGCGATTCAAGGCCACTGCTACTCCTTTTAGAACAATCAATATAGATGCACCGTTGCTCCGCCAACAAAGTAACACCACTAGAAGGTAAAAAAAAAAAGTCAATAAGCAATCTGCTTTAAAAAAATCCGCTAGAAAACAGTAGATCGCGTGTTTACGCGTCGCCTGAATCTACTATACAGGCGCCACCGCCGAAACCCACACACTACCACCGGACCACCAGGTTGTTAGCCACAACTAGGGGGAGCGTCTGCCGCAAACCACGCGTAGAACAGAGCTCTCACGCACCGAAAGAAGGAGATCCGAGACCCTTTTTCACGTGTCCTACGCACCTTCGCCGATGTATCCACAAGGAACACCGTGGATACCCTTTTTCACCATTGTTGCTTCTTTCTGTTGCTTGAAGTTGTGGGCTCAGATTTGTGCCACAAGGAACACCGATATGCAATCTAAGGGAACGATAATCAGATCTCACCAACAAACCAACCGGAGGTGACCAATAATTTCAATCACCTAGTCCAACCTTGCTTTGAAAAAAGAAAAGGGATACTTATTTTTCTTCTCAACTCTTTTCACCTAAATGAACAAGACAAACATAACTTTATATAAAATCATTGTACGATCTCATCCATCCAATATATCCAATGTTCCACACTTTATCCACACAAGTACAATCTATGACAAACCATTTTACCCAATAAAATTGTGCTAAGTGGATTTAGTGACCCATATTCTCACAATATTTTTTTTTACGAATTCAAAAGGAAGTATTTTTCAATTTAGAAGAAAAAAATTATTGCAGGGCTAATTTCCTCATAGTAACATCATTAAAGTGGATTATAGTATATTGTTATAGTAATGAGGTTTGACACTACATCGTATTAAAATTAATTCTTATGTTTGTGTTAAAATAAATAATTTATTTTTAACTTAATTTCGTGTTATTGATTTTTAGTTTAGATTTTTTATTAATGTTTTTGATTGCAACCTATAAAAGAGAACGATAAAAGTGAATTATGATGATTGAGAGTGAGTGTTAAATGATTTTAATCTACCCTTAATCCATATCTCTAACTCATGTTATTTAATTATCAGGTGAACATAATATATATAGTAGAAGTTGATCAAGTTGATTTAATCACCGTATTATTTACACTAAATACTAAGAGTTCGTTTGACAGAGATTATAAATCAGTTTATAAACCAATATTGTTCAAACTATCTTAACGTAAAATGATTAAAAAAAAAAAAATTAATTTAAAATGACATTTTAGTGATTAAGGGTAATAACTAAATTTCATATTAAAAGTAGTTGAAAAATCAAATATAACAGCTGAAATAAATCAATTTTGATTTATAAACTATGTCAAACAGTTGCCAAATTGGATCAAATTAATCTTTATCTAGTTCAATCGTATTCAGTCTAACATGATTATTAAGGAATTTTGCATGCCAAGTTAGACCAATATTTTTCAATAATATTTAGACTCAATTTCTCTCTGGATATTCCAACTACGACTTATATTGCGTGCCAAGTTTGACTATATTGAGCTAATTGTTCAACCTAACCACTAAAAAAACATTATATTAAATAAAAACCCACATGGAATTTATAAGCGTCGGAATTTTATTTTATTTTTATTTTTTGTTTTCAAACGAGTACAACTCAACCCATTTTTCCACACTCCCAAATAGAAAAAATTCAATTAAAGTATATATAAATTTATAGAGTAAATTTTTAAAGTATTCTAACAGTCTCTTTATTTTTAACACTTCATTTTACTTCTCTCAAATATTTATTATTTTGACACGCTTTCCTCTTAATTATTATATCATTTTCCTCAATTTCTTCTATTTTATTTTATATATGAGTATTTAATTTAGGGCATGTTCGATGTAGTTTTTTTTGGAAACATATGAGTTTTTTTTTTTTTTTTTTTGATTTTTCAAACTTTTTTTTACTTGTAAAAATATTGAAAAGTCAAAAATTGTAGGCAAAAAAATAGATTTTTTTGAGAAAAAATGGCTACCGAACATGGCCTTAGTCAATATGTAGTGAAAATTAGAATTCTTTGAATGTATTTAATTATAGAGAGTGACTCTATTTTAAAAAGTTAACTTGTAGAATTAGAAAGTAATTTTAAGAATTGATTCTTTAAATTATAGAGAGCATCTTATTAACGAGTCTATTCGAGATGCTAACACTTTGACCATAAATTATAAAAATAATATCTAAGAAAAAGCAGTCAATATTGTTACACGCCGCCTTAATATATATTAATCCTATCCTTAATGTTAAACTTTAATTAATTAAGCACCAGCTATTATTTATACTCACTAACAAGCTTTGTTTTGCTTCATTCATCAATGGCGGAACAAAAGAAGTGGGAAGGTACAGTTTCAACAACCCTAGAAAATGCAAATGCAGACCAAATATGGCCCTTTTGGAAAGACTTTTATGGCGTCCATAAGTGGTTTCCCGGCAACACCACTTGCGAGGGCATCCACGGCAACAACGGCGAAACCGGTTGCATCCGCTACTGCGGCGATTTACCAGTGCCGGCCATAGATGGCACTGCCTCGAGCTGGACTAGAGAGAGGTTGATAGCCATTGATGATATTGAAAAGAGTTTTAGCTATGAGATACTGGAATGCAATTTTGGAGTCAAGTCTTATGTTGCAAGTGTGAAGATTGATCCCGTGGCTGCCGGAGACAATGGACGAGGCTGCCGGATAGAGTGGCGATTTTCTGTGGAACCGGTGGAAGGCTGGAGATTGGAAGATATGGTGAGCAATTATGAAGTATGGCTGAAGATTATGGTTAAGAACATGGAGGCTGCCGTATTTGATCAATCTTCTTATAATATATTGATCACATGAAACTAGTAGCATGTATACATACATGCCCGAATAAACACCTAAAACGGAATTAGACGTGCTCGATGTATTATTTCTGAATATTTCTGTTTCATTTCATTGCTCTAGCTTGTTTCGTTTTGTTCTATGTACGAAAAAAAAAAAACTTGTAAAATATGAACGGTTATTTGATCTACATGAAATTTGTATTGCATATTTTGATAAACAATGCATTCTTCCCTTTCCCGACACGTGCGGAATAAATTTAATTACTTCTTAAATTTATTTGCAAGCGGGTGGGTGTGAAATTGTAAGTATAAATGTTCTATTTTACACGCAAAGATATAACCCAATAATATCAAAGCAGGGGAGTCGGGAGGGGAGGGTCCCATGAGAGACGAGACCTGGACCCCCAACTTTTTGAATTTTTTTAAAAATTTTAAATTTTTAAATTTTTTTAACTTTAACATAATATCAATTTAATGGATGGTAACTAGATTCATTCACCTAATATCAATTTAATATAAGTCAATTAGACTTATTGGCCTAATAAATTAATAATATAAAATTACAAATAATTGACACATTCCTCAAGTGATAACTCAAGATTAATAAATGTATTTTTCTTGTTAATACATATTGTGTTCAATTGATTTTTTTTTCTTTTTTCTTTTAAGCTTGAATAATATTTAATTTCATTTGTAAACCGAATCTTCCTATTTTAGAGGATAATTTTATAGAAGGCAACATGAATAAGAAAAGTTTGACTAGTTTTAAATCTTGAATATTTTTGTGCAATGAAACACTTTATATAAAGGCTTTTAAAGACTATGACTTATAAAAAATTTAGATTCACATAAAATGGATTTAGTAATTGTGGTTTGGAAAAAAAAAAAAATTCGGGCAAACCCATAAGGGCTTCACCCTCTCCCAACCCACCTCATAGAGGACCCCAACTTTAAAAGTTTAGCTCATTGTATCAAAGTAGGATAGTTAGAATCTCCCAGATTGAAGTATACCAATTGTGTAGTCTAAGTCCATTGAGGAAGTTCAAAACCCGGACCCAGTTAAAGCCGCTACTTGGAGAATGTTATTTTAATAGTCGGCCACTCAGTAGCAACTTCATCTATAAAAAGCGGTCTTTACAGTCGGATTAAGATAAAAATCAACGGGTGGTAGTAACTGCTATATAACTACCGTTAGTTACCTTAGATAATTCTATTCCATTCGACTAACTCTCTCTACTTTATTTAGGAATGTGTTTTCAACTCAGATTTTAAAAGATTTGTTAATATTTATGAATTTGTATGGATTTCATAAATTTGAATAGAATTCCACTGCATTTATAAGATTTCAACATAATTCTATATTACAAATTTCAATATATTCTT
Source organism: Forsythia suspensa (assembly GCA_023638005.1). Lineage (NCBI taxonomy): Eukaryota > Viridiplantae > Streptophyta > Magnoliopsida > Lamiales > Oleaceae > Forsythia > Forsythia suspensa. The sequence continues at coordinate 25,377,719 of CM042674.1, read as the reverse complement.
ATGAATTTCTATGAATTTTCATGGATTTGTAGTCTTTTTATTTTAAATAGTAATTTTACATTGTTTTTATTCTAAATAGTTCAAGTGATTGTCCTAAATAAACAAATATTTTGAGTAGAATTTTAGAAAGAGAAAAATTCTTGAAATATAAAGAAGTAGTCAATGAGGTTAATAATCCGATAGATTGGGAGGTATACCAATCTGACAGCTGAGTCAACTAAGCTCCTATAGAATAAACTAATAAATAGGTTATCCGTCGTTTCTAAGCTCGAAGCGCAATTAAATCCATTGTTTGGGAGAATTCACATTACTATTATCAATTTCCTCTGTTTTGAATTTATAAAAAAAAAAATGATAAAAGAGCAAGACTTTTTGAAAAAAAAAATTGAAATAAAGTTTTAATTTTCACTTTCTTTCTACTTGTCTTTTTTTTATAAAATTTTCTTTGTCATATCCGATACTAGATGATTGATATTTACGATTTATTTTTTTTCCCAAAATCAGTTATTTTACCATTTTGTATAAAAAACAATTTTATGGCTTAAAAAGATAATTTACATATATCGCAGATTGATGAGTAAATATTTTTAAGTTCAAAAAAAAAATTTAGTGTTATTCTGATTTTACATAGGGATGGAAATGGATAGAGCCGGTCTGGCTCAGCCCGTCCATGGAATTCGAGTCTAGACCTGCCTGTGGTCCACGGAACCACATGAACTTCAATTTTTTTTAAAGCTAAAAAAATAAGTTATGATAAAATTGAAAATTCAAACGATCCTCATTTTTTCGGGCTTGGGACCAGCTACTATTAGTGTAGGATGAGTTAAAATTGTATACGAACAAGTTGTTATGTGTATAATTTTTTGTAAATTTAAATATGAACACTTAAAAGTTAAAATGAATAAAAATAAAATTAATTTATACAAAATATACATATATTTTATATACTCAGTTCGTCTATCTCTTCGGCCAATATCAGGCATACTTTATCTTAGATTCGAAGTTCTGCATCCCTCCAATCTTTTAAACACATTAAACTCTCTAATATGTCTGGTTTAAGTTTTGACCTCATATCATTTAGAATCCTACCACATGTACTAAAAGCTGCCTCTAATGCTACAGTTGATACCAGACATGTTAGTAGATTGTGTGCTATAATAGAAACAATTGGGTATTGACACTGCTTTATCTCCACCACCTAAGTATATCGAAAGTATTCATCTCATCTTCATCTAACAAATTAAGCATGTCGTGACCAAAATATCTAGCTAACTCTAAATGTACGTCTCTAATATTTGTTTCTACATTTGAGGCACGGAAAAACGAAGAAGAAGAAGAACTAGATTGTTAAGTTCCCTTAAGAATAAGGAAACTCCAATAATCATTAGAATTATGGTTATTTAAAGAAGAAAAAGATAAAAGGAATTGGGGATTGGTGCAGTAAGTCTTCTAATATTCCTACCGATTTTTCCGCATAAAATTTGTACATTTTACATAATATTTTTTCTAAACTACCATAAGTTAATGGATTACCGTAACTTAAGTTATTAGAAATTTTGAAAATAATATGTTTAATACCTTGTAAATTTACATGAAGAATATGGAAAGTTTATAGGGGTATTTATAGGGGAAAAAAATATAGTCGCTTGGAAAAAAAATAAATAAAATTGGAGGACCAACTTCAACGGTCCAACGATCACATTTTAGACCGTTGCTAATTGCAAATTTGGCCCACAATTGGCCCATGATTATTTTCCCAGCCCGTCCCTGGTCCGGGCCCGTCTTTGGGAGAGCCCGGGCCACTTTTAAGGGTAGAGCCAACGGGTAGTCTGACCCTTTTTCCATCCCTAATTTTACAGTCCAATATATAATTGTCCTATATGGTATTAGACTAATTATCTAATTAATATTTATCAATAGATTATTAATATTTTCATGTTTGGTTCAATGAATGGTTATTGAGCATCAAGAATGAAATTTCAAAGACGATGTTTGATAATTATACCAAAAAAAATATTAAAATAAAAAATAAAAATTTCAATAAATTTTCATGCTAATTGATAGGTGTCAATTTACGCTTATCTGTAGTGTCAAAACTAGACAATTGTATGTAATCTTGAATGAATATATACTTAATTGTGTGTTAATTTGATGTTTTTAGTTTGAAACCCAAGTTCAAATGGAATTGGAGAGAAACAAAACAAAATAGGCAAGGAAGGACTAAAGGCGTACGAAGACTTGGATATGAAGATCAACTTGCGAACATCCAAAAGATGAAGGACTAATGTTACAAATAAAAGATGACGAAATTGAAATGAAAGAAGAAATTAGACGATTAAAGAGGACAAAATCAAAAGTTGAAGGACCTTGGATGCAAATAAGAGCACTAAAGAGGACCAAATAAAATACACATCAAAATTTGGAGGATTAAGCATGCAATTTGGAGATTGGAACCAATTTTGGTAGATTTTCACTTTGTTTGCCCACGGTCAAGCTGCGGTTGATCATGACAATGCACGGCAGACAAGATCGTCCCGAACTATTTTTGGCTTATTTTAACTCTAGTCAGAGTCTTTTTGTCTTTTTTGTCTTATCACGTACATTAGTTTCAAAATTAGTAAAACATTATATAAAGACATAACCTAGGTAAAAAGAAATGAGTGAATTCTTTGGAGAACACAAGAGAATATTGAAAAAAGAACAGCGAAGAAAACGAATAACGACCAAGATCAAGAAAATTGAAACGTGAAGATCAAGATATCTTGGTGCAAGATATTCAACATATTTTCCTCTTTCATTCAAAAATCCGGTTATGTATTCAAATCTTTTAATGCTTTCTTTCTCCCGAATCATGAGTAGCTAGATTTAAAGTTTGGATGAACGATGTAGCCTTGTTTTAATTCTTTAATTTCGAATATCAAGTTTTGACTTATAAATTGTTTAAGTATTTGATTTTGCTTCTTTTTTTAATGCTTTGAATAATTGGCCATTATTTCATTGATTTTGTGGATTGTAATGAACTGAGAAGTAAATTATTAATGTAGATCACGTAGTAAAATTCGGCAATTGGATAAAAGGTAAAGATACGCTTTTATTATTCTTTGCGATGCAATTGAATTCTTAGGTGATTTAATGCATCTAATTATCGACCATTCTGACTGCCTAAATTGACTTAATTAAATATGACTAATTTGAACCCGATAGAGGTAAATTAGGTTAAATTCGTGAATTCAACCGAATACAATATTAAGAATAAATATTGAGATGAGAAATTAGAGATGACAACTATGGTGAATTCGTTTGTCCAAACGCTTTAACCATCATTCTTCTCTAAATTCTTGTTATTTGCTTTTACAGACGTTCTTATATTATTCCTTAAATTCGTAGCTCTACTTTAAATATTCAAATTAAATCATTTTAAATTGTTTTCAATAAATTGGGATTATGATTAATTTAACTAGTATTTAATTAAGATAGTATTCGTGGGAACGATAATCCGGACTCAATAGGTCCACTTTATTACTTGTGTGCGATATTATTCACTTGCAATCACATTATTTTCAACAACAAATTTTTGGCGCTGTTGTCAGGGACTATTCTTATTTAATATTAGTTTAGATTAATCGTTAGTGTTAGATTTTTTTTTTTTATTATTATTATCATTATTGATTTCTTTTATTATTGTTATTATTGCTATTTTCTTTCTTCTTTGTTTATTTTTTCAAATGACGGATGCTACTAATGCACAACTTGCTGCATTGACAAAGCAAGTGGAGCTCTTGGTCAAAACACGACGCAAAGAATGAATGCCATCCAAACAACCATCTTGTGCGAAACACGTGGGGCTAACCACTCGACATCGATTGTATGTTATTGGCCTCTTTATAACAGTCAACTTTGTCTTGAATAATATACATCAGTGAGATAATCCATATTCACAAACATACAATTCGAGTTGGAGGTAACACCCAAATTTTAGGTGGTCCGATAATCGAGCGATTGGTAATGCCAACAATGCTCGACAAGAGAGAAGACAAAGTTTGTGGGAGATGTTCCAATAGTATATGCAAAAGACGATAAACTAATGGAGAGGTCGGACACAAATTATCGTAATCAACAAGTTTCTATAAGAAAACGGAGACTCATATTGGCCAGTTAGCCCTACAATTGTCAGTTAGGAAACCAAGTACTTTACCCAGCAATTTAGTGACAAATCCAAAAGAACAGGTAAATGCAATCACTATTAGGAGCGATGTACAATTACCAGAAATTCACGTGAAAAGGCTAGAGAGAAAGGACAAACAATTGACAATTGAAGAAGAAGAAGAAGCTGAGAAGTAAGATGCAAAATCAAAAGAAGAAGAGTATGTGAAAAAAAAAAGTTGATTCTAAATAAGCAAAATAAAAAATTGATATTCAATGATATTGCACTTATCAAGCAATTCTCCGACTCCCATATTTATTCTAAAATTGATTTTGTGATCAAGGCCGATGAGAAAGTTGAAGTTTTCGTAGTGGTGTTCGAGCAATGTGCTAAACTACAATTATATTTATCTGAGAAGCGCAAGTTAAATTTTTGAAGGATAAACGAAAAATTGTGCAAAGTCAATAGATACAAGCAAAGCAAGTCCTCCAAAGCACTATTTAAAGTGTCGTAAAGCAACTAGACAATAAGTCGAGCTTTAGACTATAAATCGAGCGCTTAACGAGAGACAACCCATTTTTTTATATCCCTTATATATTTATTGTATTGCATGTAGAATTTTAGGACTGCATTATAAATTAAAGCACGTTTCCATGGTAACAATGTATAATTTAAAAGTTTTTTAATAGTACAGTATAATTCATATAATATTTTTATATTTGGTATTTTTATAATTTTTTATTTTTATCTAGTCAATCTCAATTTTTATAGAGAATATAGAGAATAAAGAATAATTTTTTTATTTTTGGTAAGTTTTTGTGTTATTTATTAGTAAATGGGTCGCAATAAATGTTAATAATTTTGATATTTCATAAGAAAAGGGACAAAAAATAATATTCTACTCTTCTACTATGGAACATGATTTATAAATGATAAAATATAATTTTCTTTTATTTTTTCTATTATTTTGAGCTGGTTACACATATCTGTCTCATTTGGTGGTAAACCGGAGTAAGGGGTTCAAGCCCAAATTATTTATTGAAATGAAAAGCATGTAGGCCTTCCAAGTTGAGCCCAGCAAATAAAAGGACCATCAAGTCAATAGTAGCCTAACAGTAACTTCTCAAGGCACAATTACATTTGAGATTATTAGACTAAACACTATTTTTAATTATGTATTTTGATAAATCAGGTTATGAAAAATAAATTTATAAAATCAGGTCCTTTTTGAAAAAATAAATTAAAATGTAACTAATTAATTTATATAATTTCAATTTAAGATACAGTCTTTCTTTATCGATTTCTAATAATCGGGAACTCTCAAAATTCGAAACACCATCGGAAAATCTAAGTCATCCCAAACCCATTGTCAAGGCGTTCGTTTTCAAACTGAAGTGAGAAACCTCAAAATTCAAAACATTATCAGAAAATCTAATATTTTTCAAACCCACTGCCTGAGACGTTCAAAAACATCTAGACACCCCGTTTCTTCAAAAAACCATTTTGGAGCAAAACCATCATCGTCTTGCATAATTCTCCTTATTTGGTAAATCGGAAGTTCAAGATTTGGAATGAACAATGCCATCGTAGAATAAATTCAAAAGATATGACAATTCTGCTCAACACAAATGCTACGCTTCGGACATAAGCCTTCATCTATGTGGACCATGTTGCTATGCTTACTTGATCTTGAGTCGACTTTCATGTGTCGAAATTTTGAAATCATAAAGCATTTGTAAATGCATTCAAGTGATAAAAGATGCTAACTGAAATTGCAAGTACTTCTTATTTTGTATTGGCCGTTTCTCAATCTAATTCCAGTTCTGAAAATAACTTATCGATGAGTTGGTTAAACATGCAATTTCATGAGACCAACATACCAGTCATGTTGGAACCTATATATTTATTATTTTCAACCCATTCGCGTCCAACCAGTGGCGGATATAAGATTTTAGTCAATGGGGGCATTATGTAATTCTCAGAAAGCTAGAAAATTGCTTCTCGAAAAGCCGCTTGAACCGTAATTTTGTCACTGACTTCACCTGCTTGAATATAGGTGGTTTAGTTTACGCGTTGAAATCAACTTGTTGAATTTTCATTGGAAAATGTATTTCTAGTTATTAAAATGAGAAAAAGATTCTTTTGAAATTATCTCGATCTTTCAGTTTCCAAAATTCATTTTCGACACTAATGTTCGGTCAAAGATTAAACTTCAAATGAAAAATAGGATGATTTTATATTTTCAATTTAACAAAAAAATCAAGAATTTAGCTACAAAACTAACCTCTCCGAAATTTGAGAGGTTTAAGCAAAAATGGATACTTTTATCTTATGGATTATCTTGATGATTATAATAATCTCTTGCTTGAAAATATTTACAAGACAAAATATGAAATAACTTTTAAAGTATGCAACTAAAATTGAAAATTTTCACTTTTGCTTATGATTTACAAATACGGATAAAACATAGAATAAAACTTCACTTTTGAAGATGAATTTACGACTTTAATTTTATTTTATTTTTAAATTGAAAGAGGCAGGGGAATAGATCTTTTTGGGCCTAAAAAAAATTAGAGTTGAGAAGGTTTTTTTTTTTTTTTTTTTGGTAGTAGTGGTGGTTGTGGTTGGGAGGGAGGGAGGCTCTTGTCCCTACATATATCCACATGTGCCTCCAACATACTAGTGTATTCCATTGCTACAAAATAGAACAATTCGAAAGTCATAATAACTCAAAAGAGTAACAAATTCAGCCAAAGTTAATGTTTTCATTTTCAAAATAAATCAATATAAACCCCAACCACACATCTAAGTCACACCTCATTTTTAACCATCACAAAAATATAACCACCCAAACACACGCGTAAGTCACTAACCATTATAGTACTCGGACTCCAGTAGTCACATTAAATAATCTTCATAATCACATGTGATACATACAAAGACACATGAAACTGGTCACAGTTGTGTAATTCTGATCACACGATATTTTTATGATAACTTAAGTAAATTGACGAATAACATGTTATCAAAGTCACAACATGCATCTATTGTTATTATAGTAGTTACAATATACACATATCCTAATTCTCAAGCACGCATGTAAGTCATCGATCATTACAACACTCTAACTCTAATAGTCACACTAAATTATCTTTTGTGATCACTTTTTTAATATACGAAGCCACATAGTACTGGTCGTAATCGTCTAAATATTGTTGATCATACTTTTCAAATTCGAGTCACAATTTCATTCGTTAGTCACAAACATATTATATTTTTCCTCATTAAGAAACATTTTATTTAATTGTAAAAGTGGATACTAACTAATTTCAAAATTTAGGATAGACAATAATGAGAAATAATAAAGTTATATACGTATATCTTATGTTTATTTTGGGTCACATTCAAAATTCGATTAATATCTTTTATTTAAATAGTTTTTTAATTATAATTTTTAAATAAATTCTGGAGATAAATATTGAAGCAGAAAAACCCTGGTTTTTTCAATTTGTACACGAATTTTTCAATTTGTTGAAAGTTTTTGTCATTTATAAAATTGTAAACTTAAATATTCATAGTCATCAAAATTTCCCATTAAATTTTCCATGCATTTGATCCTCTTTCTTAAAAGAAGAGATAGTTTGGCCATTTTATACATGATACTACTCAACTACTAATCCCAAGAATGAACTTACCTTACAAGATAGTCAACTTTGTCCGACATAGATTGTGAGAGTTTGTTCAAGATTGGATGAATACGTACTTAAAGAGATTTAAATGCATTTTCAATGTGAGTTCTCAAGCACCTCAGCTTTGGAGGCACGATGACCACTAGTCAAGAAGAACTCGATACTCAAGAGAAACATCTATTATTTGTTTTATTGGATGGATAATTACAGCATAATTAACTTTATGAAATTAGTAAGAAGATATTTTCATGTTTACCTCTCCTAATAAATTTTTGTCATCTTCTGAAATGACCTATAAATAGGCGTATATATTTTTTATTACCATCTTCTCAAAATACAAAAAAAAAGAAAGACTTGCATTTTTTGAGGTAAAAGCACTGTTGTGGGCTTATCCATGTCACGTGACTTGGTGCAAGTAGGATCACCTGGTGGCACGTGGTCATTGCCTTGAAAGGAAGAGTCAAGAGACGAGGAAGCATCATGGAAACGGTAAAAACCCTATCAGATGCGTGCCACGTGGGGGTATTACCTACCGTCCACTTTGGCTCTTGACAGTCACATGGTCAACTGACAATTTCACGTTGGACATTGCAGAGGATTAATTAGTTAAGTAAATAAGTTAATTATTAAGAGGTAAAAAGCTGCTTAATTAATACTTGTAAACCTTTAACATTAAGCAACAAGAAATTAGATCGTTGGCCCATTTCTTAACAACGTGCACACATGATTATAATCACCCATGCCAATTGCGAGTGACCAACAATGTTATCGTAAACACGAATAAGTAATGAGGAGTGATATCTTATTTTCAGTAAGTAATTGTTATCTTGCTCATATTTAATGTGACAATGAATTATCCACATAAATAAATGTCGCATTAATAATTTATTCTATGTCACAGTCTTGCGTTAGATGCGAGACGAATAACATTCACCAAAAACAATAGATCATTCATATTCAAAAAAAATAAAAAGAAGTTAGGGTGCGTTTGATTGCAATACATTTTCCATGGAAAAAGCCTTTTTTCTACCTATTTTCCAACTAACTGCGTTTGATAGTCACATTTTTCCATGGAAAAAGCTTTTTCCCACTTATTTTTCAACTACGCGTTTGATTGATTTGTATTTTTTTCAAGGTAAAACGTTTTCTCATCTACCTTAAAAAGCAACATTTTCCTTGAAAGGTTTTTTTTTTTCATTGAAAATTTGTCTTATTTTTCAATTAATAATTTCTTGTGATTCAATTCCATTGAATTCGTTTTCTTTTCATCCAAATTTCTTTAACTTGCAATCAAACACACCTTAGAAATGATGCCTTGATATTTTTAAGGAGAAAACATGTTTGGCTGAGCTTAAAATTTTCACTTATAAGAAAAATATATGTTCTAAAATAAATAATTATTCTATTAATCGAAATTGGACAAGTTACTTTGTTTGACAATAAATTATCCAATTATATTTGAAAACTACTCTTTTAAAGTGTGGCCAAACATTTTGGTAAGAGTAATGCCATTTTATAATACGAACAATAGGTAACATAGGAATTAATTGATTTTCCATAACATTTAGAGCCATAGGTGTTAAATCGTTTCTTGTTAATAAATTAGTTGATAAGTTTGTATTATGCACACGGGGCATGCCAACTAAAATTATGATTGACATGAACGGTCAAGTTCAACTTCAAATAAATCAAGCCCATGTTACCATTATTTAACTCAATATATTATTATAGAATTTGTTTGAAAAAGTTTATTAGCAAATTTTAATAAAAAAAATTGATGAAATATATGAATAAATTTAAATGTTGACTTTTGACCATAAAATTTTAGCATATTTTAATCTGAACCTTACAAACATATAATGAGCATATAAATGGTCTCATCTAATTGATCTGATCAGACGACTCTCTATAAAATTATGATTTAGTCCCAAAAAAAAAAAAGGGATAGTAACATCCATACTAGAAACACGTGTTCATAAAAACACGAGATAAACATGTGCAATCAATTTATTAACCAATAAAAATCTTCGCATAAGTTTTGGTGATGAATCGTCTAATTTGTCTAATAAGAACTAAAAAGTTGTCGACAAGGTGCACTATTCAAGGAAACATCACGAGAATCATTGCCTCGATTTTGGTGATGATCACAACCCGATTAATTTACACTAAATATAAGACATTTATGGTCTCATGTAAACAATTTTGTCTGTATATATAGTCAACTCAATCAAAATTTTCTTTTAACAATATTTAACTTAAGCATAGTAGTCTATTAAGTCTCCCTTAGCCCTCGACCCAATAGTTGAGCAAGAACTTGATGTCATTGTGTTGTAGGATTTTCGTAACTCGCATTCAAAGAAGACTTAAAAGTTATCGTGTGAGATTCAACGTCCCATATAGTATAGATCGATATTAACAATCATTAATTATGAACTGTTTTGGAAGAGATTTTAATGAGTTTTTCACTTTTCATTTTTGACTTTTAGGATGAAATGACCAAACGACCCCATTTTCTCAAATCGAATATTACGATTTCTTTTAGAAAGCGAAAGGTCATTTCAATTATTTTGTTCCAAAAGTCAAAAAATAGAAAATGAAAAATCCATTATAATCTCTTCCAAACAACCTCTACAATCAACAAAATCCTATATAGTCTACTGTTCATTTAATTATTCAAGTCAATGAAGACTTCATATTTTCAAATAATATAATTTGCAAATAACATTAATACTTGAAATCTATATAAATTTTATTTCAAAGTAACAAAATAAATAATAGTCATTTTGAATCCTCTTTTATTGAAATATCTATCTCCTATGCATTTTAGAAAAAAATTCTTAAAAAACAAGATTTTTTTTTCTCCTCAGGACACGAAAAAGCAAAACTGGATAAGGCTTTTATTATTCTTCTACTTTATAATTTTATTTTTTCTGGTCAATTAATGGCAGCATTAACACCTTATCTTTTCTACTAACATAGGGATTGGTGTCGCATACGTAGGACCCACTTCACCCACTCTTAACCAATAAAAGATAGACACGTTGGAAGCAACTGGTTTGACCTTTGACTTGTTCTATCCGACGTGGCAGTGCCACGTGGTGAAATCCAGGCCGTAATTTTCTTATAAGCTTTAGCTGTAACCGTCGTGCTTATTAGTGGAAGGGTCTGGGCAGATTAATTAAATAAACAAAAGCTGAAAAATAAATTAATCAAGTAAAATAAGGACGTAAATCAGAAATTTTATTAAACAATAAAATTATTAGCACGAGTTCCAAGGATTAAAAATTCTGCTAAACTTGGACACTAATGCATGATGCGGAGCGACAATTCTGCTAGATCGATTCCTAAGGTTTGAAATTAAACAATTTTTTTTTTTTTTTTTTTATAGTATAAAATATATAATTTATTTTATTTTTAATATTATCTAGTACTTTTAATTAATTTTATCAAATATGTTATAAAAGTTTAATTTATTAATAATGTGATTATGACTACAAAATTATTTTGAATAAATCGTTTGCTGTTTTCTTATTTTTATTTAAATATTTCTCCCACAGTGCTTAACATATAAAGCCTTGTGCAGTTGAGTGTCTAACCTTTTAATTTGGCATTTTGATCCCAATCTTCAATTTTCATAGCACTTAGGATCCGTTTTGTCTGTTGTTGTGAGTAGAACTTTTTAGCGATGAAACACGGTAAAAAAAATATTGATTGTTTGTATATGAATTCAAAAAGTGCTTTGAATATTAAATTGAGTGTTTGGTTACATAACTATAAAAGTACTTTTGTATAAACTTTATATTTATTTGATTAAACAGTAATTAATTATTACATATCTCATATTATTAGTTTTAAAATAAATTAATTTTTTTATATCCTATAATAACTATTAAAATTAATATATTAATTTAATTATAATAACGCAGATATTTTATAATATTTAACTAAACAATAATTAATTATTGTATAACTTATATTATTTTTTTCATATATTTTTATATCCTATAATAACTATTAAATTTAATATATTAATTTAATCATAATAACATGATTATTTAGCATATTTGATTAAGCAGTAATTAATTATTTAAATCAAACATATTATGTATAATTTGTATTATATTATTTGACACGCCAATATATATTTTTCACTTTATATAAGTATATGAAGTGACAATTTGATACAAGTAATTAATGTAGTAAATAAATTAATATCTTTTTTTGATATATTAATGGTAATTTTGTTAATTTTGAAGTTCATTAAATATTAATTACAAATTTTCATAAAAGCTCAATTAGGGCTTTTTAGAGAAACTTAAAATCTGGGCTTTTCTAAAACAACTTTTTTAAACTGTTTTTTTTTTTGTCAAAAAATGCTTGTTGACTTTAACCAAACAACAACAAAAAAAAACAAAAATACTTTTACTTTTTAGAAAGTGCTTTTAGACTTCAATAAAGATCTTCCAAACATACTATTAGAGTATTTTAATGCGTTCTATGGATTGCTATTTAGGTGGTACTAATGTTAAAAGACTTTTGCTCTACACAATAACTAATTAATAAACACTCAAGTTCAAAATTGATCTCAAATGCATTGTATAGGTTGATATCTACGTGTCTTTTATTTTCTTAAAATAAAAATAAAATTACTTTTAACTTTGCATAAAAAATTTTAATTGTGTTGGGTCAACATGTTTAATAGAACTTTTGAATTTAGATGAACTCCAAACAATTTTTTTTTTCACACCAACTTGATCGAGTCTTTGTTAATTTGTATTGGAGATGATTTTTTTTTTTTAACACCATTTATTTTGCTTATACAACATAATTTTTTTAAGCAATACATGGTTACATGTGAGACACTCATAATATTCTTTTCGGTGGGAATATTTTAAATAGATGATAAATTCGAGTCCCGAGCCGGGCCGAGCTTTTACGAGCCGAGCCGATTTGCCGACGAGCCGCTTTGCCACCCTATTTATAAATGATAAAATAGAGTTTTCTTTTATTTTTCTATTATTTTGAGCTGGTTACACATATCTGTCTCATTTGGTGGTGGGCCGGAGTAAGGGGTTCAAGCCCAAATGAAATGAAAAGCATGTAGGCCTTCCACGATGAGCCCAGCAAATAATAGGCCCATCAAGTCAATAGTAGCCTAACACTAACTTCTCAAGGCACAATTACATTTGAGATTATTAGACTAAACACTATTTTTAATTATGTATTTAGACAAATCAGGTTATGAAAAATACATTTATAAAATCAGGTCCTAATGAATTAAAATATAACTAATTAATTTATATAATTTCAATTTAAGATACAGTCTTTCCTTATCAATTTTTAATAATCAGAAAGTAATATTATCTTTAAAGAGAGAACTCTCAAAATTCAGAACACTATTAGAAAATCTAAGTCATCCCTAACCTACTGTCAGAGACATTCATTTTCAAACTAAAGTGAGAAACCTCAAAATCCAAAACATTATCAGAAAATCTAATATTTTTTTCAAACCCACCGCCCGAGACGTTCAAAAACATCTGGACACCCCGTTTCTTCGAAAAACTATTTTGGGGCAAAACCATCATCGTCTTTCATAATTCTACTTATTTGGTGAATCGGAAGTTCAAGATTTGGAAAGAACAACACCGTCGTAGAAGAAATTCAAAAGATATGACAATTTTGCTCAACACAAATGCTACGCTTTGTACATACGCCTTCATCTATGTGGACCATGTCACTCTGCTTACTTGATCTTGAGTCGACTTTCATTTGTCGAAATTTTGAAATCATAAAGCACTTGTAAATGCATTCAAGTGATAAAAGATGCTTACTGAAATTGCAAGTACTTCTTATTTTGTATTAGTCATTTCTCGATCTATCGGTTTTGAAAATAACCCATCGATGAGTTGGTTAAACGTGCAATTTCGTGAGACCAACATACCTGTCGTGTTGGAACCTATATATTTATTATTTTCAACCCATTCGCGTTCAACCAGTGGCGGATATGAGATTTTAGTCAATGGGGGCATTATGTAATTCTCAGAAAGCTGGAAAATTGCTTCTCGAAAAGCTGCTTGAACCGTAATTTTGTTACTGACTTCACCAGCTTGAATATAGGTGGTTCAGTTTGCGCGTTGAAATCAACTGGTTGAATTTTCATTGGAAAATGTATTTCTAGTTATTAAAATGAGAAAAGACTATTCTTTTGAAATTATCTCGAGCTTTCAGTTTCTAAAATTCATTTTCGACACTAATGTTCGGTCAAAGATTAGACTTCAAACAAAAAATAGGACGATTTTATATTTTCAATTTAACACAAAAATCAAGAATTTAGCTACAAAACTAACCTCCAAAATTGAGAGGTTTAAGCAAAATTGGATAATTTTATCTTATGGATTATCTTGATGATTATAATAATCTCTTGCTTTAAAATATTTACAAGACAAAATATGAAATAACTTTTAAAGTATGCAACTAAAATTGAAAATTTTCACTTTTACTTATGATTTACAAATACGGATAAAATACAGAATAAAACTTCGCTTTTGAGGATGAATTTACGACTTTAATTTTATTTTATTTTTAAATTTAAACTGGCATAGGGAATAGGCCTTTTTGGGCCTAAAAAAAATTAGAGTTGGGGCCCCCTCTTGTCCCAACATATATCCACACGTGCCTCCAACATACTAGTGTATTCCATTGCTGCAAAATGGAACAATTTGAAAGTCATAATAACTCAAAAGAGGAACAAATTCAGCCAAAATTAATGTTTTCATTTTCAAAATAAATTAATGTAAACTCCAACCACACATCTAAGTCACACCTTATTTTTAACAATCACAAAAATGTAACCATCGAAATACACGCATAAGTCATCGACCATTATAGTACTCGGACTCCAGTAGTCACATTAAATAATCTTCATAATCACATGTGATACATACAAAGACACACGAAATTGGTCACATTTGGGTAATTCGGGTCACACGATAACTTAAGTAAATTGAAAATAGCATGTTATCAAAGTCACAACATGCATCTATTATTATTATAGTAGTTACAATATACACCTATTATAATTTCCAAACACGCATGTAAGTCATAGATCATTTTAACACTTTAACTCTAATAGTCACACTAAATTATCTTTTGTGATCATTTTTTTTAATAAACGAAGCCGCATAGTATTGGTCGTAATCGTCTAGATATTGTTGGTCATACTTTTCAAATCCGAGTCACAATTTCATTCGTTAGTTACATACATATTATATTTTTCCTCATTAAGAAATATTTTATTTAATTGTAAAAGTGGATACTAACTAATTTCAAAATTTAGAGATAGATAATAATGAGAAATAATAAAGTTATATATGTATATCTTATGTTTATCCGTGATCATGTTCAAAATTCAGTTAATATCTTTTATTTTTTTTAATTACAATTTTTAAATAAATTATGGAGATAAATATTGAAGCAGAATAACCTTGATTTTTTCAATTTGTACATGAATTTTTCAATTTGTTGAAAGTTTTTGTCATTTATAAAATTGTAAACTTAAATAATATTCATAGTCATCAAAATTTTCCATTAAATTTTCCATGCATTTGATCCTCTTTCTCAAAAGAAGAGATAGTTCGGCCAGTTTAAACATGATACTACTCAACTACTAATCCCAAGAATGACCTTGCCTTACGGGATAGTCAACTTCGTCCGACATTGATTGTGAGAGTTTGTTCAAGATTGGATGAAAACGTACTCAAAAGAGATTTAAATGCATTTTCAATGTGAGTTCTCAAGCACCTCAGCTTTGGAGGCACGATAACCACTAGTCAAGAAGAACTCGATACTTAAGAGGCATTTTCAAGAGAAATATCTATTATTCGTCTTATTGGATGGATAATTATAGCATAATTAACTTTATGAAATTAGGAAGAAGATATTTTCATGTTTACCTCTCCTAATAAATTTTTGTCATCTTCTGAAATGACCTATAAATAGGCGTATATATTTTTTATTACCATCTTCTCAAAATACAAAAAAAAGAAAGACTTGCATTTTTTGAGGTAAAACCACTGTCGTGGGCTTATCCATGTCACGTGACTTGGTGCCAGTAGGATCACCAGGTGGCACGTGGTCATTGTCTTGAAAGGAAAAGTCAAGAGACGAGGAAGCATCATGGAAATGGTAAAACCCTATCAGATGCGTGCCACGTGGGGGCATTCCCTACCGTTCACTTTGGCTTTTGACAATCACATGGTCAACTGACAATTTCACGTTGTACATTGCAGAGGATTAATTAGTTAAGTAAATAAGTCAATTATTAAGAGGTAAAAAAGCTGCTTAATACTTGTAAACCTTTAACATTAAGCAACAAGAAATAAGAAATTAGATCGTTGGCCCATTTCTTAACAACGCGCACACCTGATTATAATTACCCATGCCAATTGCGAGTGACCAACAATGTTATCGTAGACACGAATAAGTAACGAGGAGTAATCTCCTATTTTTCGAAAGAATTGTTATTTGTTCATATCCAATGCCAGATTTATGACATTGGATGAATTATTTACATAAATAAATGTCACATCAGCGATTCATTCAATGTACAAGTGCTACATTAGATGTGGACAAGATAACAATTGCCTATTATGAACAATAGATCACTCCTATTCAAGAAAAATAAAAAGAAGTTAGAGATGATGTCTCGATATTTTTGAGGAGAAAACATGTTTGGCTGAGCTTAAAATTTTCACTTATAAGAAAAATATATGTTCTATTAAGAGTTGGACAAGTTACTTTGTTTGACAATAAATTAAAAATAAATTATCCAATTATATTTGAGAACTACTCTTTTAAAGTGTGGCCAAACATTTTGGTAAGAGTAATGCCATTTTATAATACGAACAATAGGTAACATAGGAATTAATTGATTTTCCATAACATTTAGACCCATAGGTGTTAAATCATTCTTTTTAATAAATTAGTTGATAAGTTTGTATTATGCACACGGGGCATGCCATGATTGACATGAACGGTCAAGTTCAACTTCAAATAAATCAAGCCCATGTTACCATTATTTAACTCAATATATTATTATAGAATTTGTTTGATAGAGTTTATTAACAAATTTTGATTAAAAAATTTTGATGAAATATATGAATAAATTTAATTGTTGATTTTTGACCATAAAATTTTAGCATATTTTAATCTGAACCATACAAACATATAAAAGGTCTCATCTAACCGATCTGATCAAACGACTCTCTATAAACTTATGATTTAGTCACAAAAAAAAAAAAAAAAAAACCAAAAGTGAATTTCAAAGTGATGTTTTATCTATCACGGGGATCGTAACCTCAAAAGTGAACTAAAGCTCCTAAGCTTTACCCTCAGAAAAAGGATAGTAATGTCCATACTAGAAACATGTGTTCATAAAAGCACGAGATAAACATGCACAATCAATTTATTCACCAATAAAAAATCTTGAAAGAGTTGTTCGCATAAGTTTTGACGAAGTATGATGAATCGTCTAATTTGACCAATAAGAACTAAAAGGTTGTCGACAAGGTGCACTATTCAAGGAAACATCACAAGAATCATTGCCTGATTTTGGTGGTGATCACAACCCGATTGATTTACACTAAATACAAGACATTTATGGTCTCATGTAAACAATTTTGTCAATATATAGGTCAACTCAATCAAAATTTTCTTTTAACAATATTTAACTTAAGCATAGTAGTCTATTAAGTCTCCCCTTCACCCTCGACCCAATAGTTGAGCAAGAACTTGATGTCATTGTGTTGTAGGATTTTCAGTAACTCGCATTCAAAGTAGACTTAAAAGTTATCGTGTGAGATTCAACGTCCCATATAGTATAGATCGACATTAAAGAACAATCATTAATTATAATCAATAAAATCCTATATAATCTACTGTTCATTTAATTATTCAAGTCAATGAAGACTTCATATTTTCAAATAATATAATTTGCAAATAACATTAATACTTGAAATCTATATAAATTTTATTTCAAAGTAACAAAATAAATAATATCATTTATCTCCTAGGCATTTTAGAAAAAAATTCTTAAAAAACAAGATTTTTTTTTTTTTTTTCCTCAGGACAGGAAAAAGCAAAACTGGATAAGGCTTTTATTATTCTTCTACTTTATAATTTTATTTTTTCTGGTCAATTAATGGCAGCATTAACACCTTATCTTTTCTACTAACATAGGGATTGCTGTGGCATACGTAGGACCCACTTCACCCACTCTTTGCCAATAAAAGATAGACACGTTGGAAGCAACTCGTTTGACCTTTGACTTGTTCTATCCGATGTGGCAGTGCCACGTGGTGAAATCCAGGCCGTATTTTTCTTATAAGCTTAGCTGTAACCGTCGTGCTTATTAGTGGAAGGGTCTGGGCAGATTAATTAAATAAACAAAAGCTGAAAAATAAATTAATAAAGTAAAATAAGGACGTAAATCAGAAATTTTATTAAACAATAAAATTATTAGCACGAGTTCCAAGGATTAAAAATTCTGCTAAACTTGGACACTAATGCATGATGCGGAGCGACAATTCTGCTAGATCGATTCCTAAGGTTTGAAATTAAACAATAAGTTTTTTTTTTTTTTTTTGTATAATATTATAATATATAAAATATATAATTTTTTTTTTTAAATATTATCTAGTACTTTTTAATTAATTTTATTAAATATGTTATAAAAGTTTAATTTATTAATAATTTGATTATGACTTCAAAATTATTTTGAATAAATGGTTTGCTGTTTTCTTATTTTTATTTAAATATTTCTCCCACATTGCTTGACGTATAAAGCCTTGTGCACTTGAGTGTCTTAACTTTTTAATTTGGCATTTTGATCCCAATCTTCAATTTTCATAGCATTTAGAGTAACTTTAATGTGTTCTATGGATTGCTATTTAGGTGGCACGAATGTTTAAAGACTTTCAATCTATATAATATTGATGACTAATTAATAGACACTCAAGTTCAAAATTGATTTCAAATGCATTTTATAGATTGATATCTACGTGTCCTTTATTTTCTTAAAATAAAAAAAAATTAAATTTAACTTTGCATAAAAAAATTTAATTGTGCTTCTCAACCTGACTAATAGAACTTTTGAATTTGTATGTAACTCTGATAATATTTTTTTTTTATCACACCAACTTGATCAAGTCTTTGTCAGTTTTTATTGGAGATAATTTTTTTTTTTTTAACACCGCTTATTTTTCTTATAGCACAATTTTTAAGCAATCTATGGTTACATGTGAGACGCTCTTAAGATTCTTTTCGGTGGAATATTTTAAATAGATGATAAATTCTGTGAAAAAGTAATTGTGCCACAATTATCAAATATGAAAAAAACGTAAACAAAAAGTTTTAAAAAAGAAAAGGACACTTTTCATGTCCTCTAATTGTGTTCGCGTATGTGACGTTCGACTCTAAAGGTTGAACTCAACTTTGAGGGTCCCACAACATTGTCTTGGGTTTTGGTGGAAGATGTAAATCGTAAGATGTGTCTCAGTGGAGTAGGGTTGAGAGCTTGCTTTTTAACTGCGCTTGCAAGGAACCTCTTCTATACCAAAGGTAGGAATCGAACTCCCACCCTGCAGCTGCCAGCGAAACTGAGATTACCCCACTCTCACCTTTCAACCAACTGAGTTATGTCCTGGGGGCGACGTGTGACTCTATTGTTTATATACATATCGGGAAGAAGTGTTGGATGGGGGTGGTCAGGAGACTAACCGTGTGGAGCCGTGGAGGTTAGGAAAATGGTGGAGTACGACGATCTTGGAAGCAATTTATATATATATATATATACTTTTTGCTTATTTTTATTTAAAGAGTAGGTCTGGGCGTCGGTTCGAGTATTTCAATACTCGGAACCACCCGTTACACTTTGAGTATTTAGTAAATATAACCATTTGAGTTCATGTAATTATTGGAACCGAGAATTGTCGGTTCGAATTCAAGTTTGGTTCTACCTATAATATTTTTCTTTTAAAATTGTGAGTTGACAACATATTTTAAAAAAATTAAAATTGCAAACTCATTAATATTAAAATACGTTACATATTAAAACAGTTCATAAAACATATAAAGTATAAACATTAACTGAAAGAATAGATACCAAAATTGCAAACCCATATATTAGGGTTGGAAAAACCGTTTCGATTACAAAGGAGATTCACTGTGTGTTGAAAAACTATTTCGATTACAAAGGAAATTCACTGTGTGTTGAGTGAGAGATAGAGATGAGCAAGAATGCGAGACAGACGACAATGTTTGTATTGTGCATCTGAACAAATAACGATTGAGAATTTAAAATTTGGGTATTTTTAATTGGGTCAATTGAGTTTGGGTTTAGGAGTGGTGGGTTTTGTACTTTTGGTTTGAGTCTTGGATAGTTGGACTCTTATCTTTGATAAAGTGGTGTTGGGTTGGGTCATTAGGTCCGGCCATCCGGGTGAATAAATTGTAAATAATAAAAAATTAGAAAAATTGCCTAAAAGTCACCTGCAAGTGACTTGTTTCAAATTAGGTCAAAACAATTTTCAAAATTGTCAATAAGTCATACTTTTCAACAATTTTTCATATTAATTCCAAAATTATCCCTTTAGTTCATATCTGCCACACACATTACCCTTGACACTGCCATCGCCATCGCCATCGCCATCGCCATCACTAGCTCCTTTAATAGACTTTAGATTGTTGTATCTTTTTCTCGATTAACAATGTTGAAGAATGGAGGCGAAGAGAGATTGTGTTGGTGGTGGGCGATGGATATGAGGAAGAAATGAGGACGGATTTGAAAGATGGGATGTCAATGAAGAGTTCAAGAAGGCATGTTTTTGAGGATATTGAGATTAAAGATGATAAAATTGAAGAAGAAGCAGGGATAGTGAGTATTTGTATACCACCCAAGAAAGTTCTTTTGTTGATGCGATGCAGATTTGATCCTATGAAAATGGCTGCTCTTACTAACCACTTTAGTTGGTCGCAATATCGCCTCTAAACAAGAAGATGCTGATGAAGATAGAGAAAATATTGATAAAGAGATTGAGGATATTGAAGAACAATTACACGTACAAGAATGTGAAGTTGCAGATGGAGTGGATGATGAAATTCATCAACAAAATGTTGGTGTATCAATTGAACAGGAGATCTCTGCAAAAGCAAAATTAGAAGTGCCTCAAAATGTGAAAGAAGAAGTGGAACAGATACAAAATAGTGGAGAATTTTTGTACGAAACAGAGCAAGAAGAACTAGAACAAGAACCAGAAGAAGACGATAATCAATTGATTGAAGATGATGTTGAATCAAATATGTCTTCATTCGAAGCTCTTTTAGATCAAGAAAATACATAACATTTTGAATAATATGGTGGCACAATTCAACAGGAGGACGTAGAAGAGAACCCACCTAACAATTCAATTTCATCTGTAGAACGAGACGAAGAAAAAACAATGGGTCAACAGAAGTGGAGCAAGAAGATGATTGTAAAGTAATGATAAGTGGAATAGATTGGCTATGATTTGTTCTGTAAATAGTAACTTGAATTTCTGTAAGGATGATTTGTTTGATGATTTTTTATAGAGTTATCATGATTTGTTACTATTAATAGAAGTTTGAATTTCTGTTTCGATGATACTGTATTATAGAAAACAATATGACAATAAAACAATATCATATAAAATAGTATTATTATATTAGTTGTGGCCATGATTTGCTGTTGTAAACATCATCTTGATACTGTATTATAGAAAACAGTTTGATATTGTAATATAGAATAGCAGCTTAATACTGTATTAAGTTGGCTATTAGATTATTTCTTTGTGTTGTTAGTCGTGTGTGTTGTTTGATACTGTATCATAGAAAATAGTATCATAATAGAAATGACATAAAATTTGCATATGTGATCAGAATTTTTATTATAATATATTTTTGGAATTGTCTCAACGAGCAGATCAAAACCAGTCACTTTGCTACTGCTGACGATGGATTTTAACCGTTTGAAGTCGTATCTTTAACTTAAAATGATAATATTTAATTTTTCTTGTCTAAACAATATCATAGATAAATGTATCTTAATATATCATTATCATACATGAAAGTATCTTAATAAAACAGTATAACAAACTACAACCCAATAAAATAACATTATCATAAATTAAATAACAGTATCATAGGCTGAAACATTGTCGTAATAAAATTATATTAAAGATACAAGCATGGTATAAGTATACCATATCACTTTATCTAGATAAAACAGTATCATTGATATAATTAAGTAGAGATGTTTTACTGTTTAAAGTAATGATATTGTTCTTAACATGTTCCACTAGTAGTACAAGACCATTGATAATGTATGATTTCAACAACAATATCATAGATTGAAACAATATCATATGTAGAAATATTATCATAATAAAGTAATATCAAAGATAAAAGCATAAAACAGTATCATATATGAAAGGGTTAATTACACTAATGGTCTCCATTCTTTCAGGTTTGTAACGATTTCATTCTCATTCTTTTTTAGCAGATATCATCACAATTCTTCTATTTATACTCACAAATAGTCCTAAATCACTATTTTTCACTATTTTGACAATTTTTGGATAATTTTACCTTTTGACTTAAATAAATTAAAATAATAGAAAAAAAAATACAATGAAAGCATTGCAATTGGACCCTTAACCTTTTCAAATGTACAAATAAATTCTAAACTATTTTTTTTATTCGAAATGTGTTCTTCCCACCCCACCCCACCCCACCCCACCCCACCCCACCCCACCAACATAAAAAAGATTTAGCATTGCTCCATACTCAAAACTATTCGTAAACCTCATCCTATTCGGAAATAGGATTTGACGTCGGTGTAAGCGGCCAAATAATTCCGCTATTCGAAACCGCCGGCAATAATTCGTCATACGATGTCGTAAGAAAATATGTCTTATTAATTTACTCGTTCTTCGTTCGATCCTCCTCATCCTCCTCGCCGCCATCGCCGCTTACTTACCGCCTCCTTGCGGTGGTAGTGGCGTCGGTGAAGAGGAGAAAGTTTGGTCTAAGGATAGATGAGGAGAATACGTTGAGACGTAGGGCCTTTCTTGAGGCTATAGAGATGGTAGAGGAGGATACCGGTGATGGAAGTTGAGTACCTCATTTTTGGTACTCGTCAAATGCTCTGTTCTACACAGTCGTGGTTCTCTGCTTGGATGACTTAAAGTATGTATTTTTATTTAGGATTTTGATTATCTAGATTCGCTCGTTTGATTGTGTAATTAGTTTTTTTAATAGCATATCAAATTTTCGGTTGATTCGTGGTGGAATAGTTTTGGTTTTACTTGATTAATTTTCTTGACACCGGAAATCTTGGGACTTCCATGTTGACCAGGGGGGGGGTGGGGGTGGGGGTGGGGGAATGAGGGGTGAGGGAGTTTAAGATTTATTTATACTTTTGAAAAGGTTAAGGGTTCAATTACAATGATTTCATTGTATTTTTTTTCTATCATTTTAATTTATTTAAGTCGAGGGTAAAAAGTGTCCAAGAATTGTCGAATAGTAAAAATTGTGATTTGGTGACCATCTGTAAGTATAAATAGAAAAATATGGATGATATCTACTAAAAAATGTGGATGAAATTGTTACAAACCTGAAAGAATGGAGACCATTAGTGTAATTAACCTCAGATAAAATTATGTACAAGATGTTTTTAATGGTTGAAATAATGATACAATATCATGTATAACACATTATCTAAATAAAAGAGTATCATATATAAAACTAAGTACAAGATATTTTAATGGTTGAAGTAATGATATTGTTTAAAAATGCTCCATTATTATAACAAGATAATTGACATCGTTTGCATTCAATAACAAGATCACAACAAAACATTATCATAATAAAACAAAGTGTCAAGTGGATGATGAAATTCTTCAACAAAATGTTGGTGTATCAATTGAACAAGAGATCTCTCTGCAAAGCAAAATCGGCGCCTCAAAATGTGGAAGAATAAGTGGGACATGTACAAAATAGTGGAAAATTTTGTACAAAATGAAAGCAAGAAGAACTAGAACAAGAACCTGTGGGAAGACGATAATCAATTGATTGAAGAGAATGTTGAATCAAATATGTCTTCATTCAAGCTCTTTTAGATCAAGAAAATACATAACACTTTGAAGAAGATGGTGGCACAATTCAACAGGAGGAAGTAGAAGAGAACCCACCTAGCAATTAATTTTCATCTGTAGAACGAGATGAAGAAGAAAATAGTGGGTCAACAGAAGTGGAGCAAGAAGAGGATTGTAAAGTAATGATAAGTAGAGTAGAGAGTCTATGATTTGTTGCTGTAAATAGTAGTTTGAATTTCTGTAGAGATTATTTGTTTGATGAATTTTTATAGAGTTACCGTGATTTGTTGCTATAAATAGTAGTTTGAATTTTTGTTTTGATGATACTGTATTATAGAAAACAGTATCATAATAAAATAATATCATATAAAATAGTATTATTATATTAGTTGTGGCCATGATTTGTTGTTATAAATATCAGTTTGATAATGTATTATATAAAACAGTTTGATATTGTATTATATAATAACAGCTTGATACTGTATTAAGTTGGCCATTAGATTTTTTCTTTTTGTTGTTAGTCGTGTGTGTTATTTGATATCAGTATCACGTAAAACAAGATCACAAAAATAAGATCATAATAAAAATGGCATAGAATTTGCATATATGATCAGAATTGTTATTATAATATGTTTTTGGAATCGTCTCAACGAACATGTCAAAAATGTACCGCTTTGCCCATCACGACAATGGACTTTAACCGCTTTGAAATCGTATCTTTAACTTAAAATGATAATATTTAATTTTTCTCGCCTAAACAAGATCATAAATAAATGTTTTTAATATATCATTATCATACATGAAAGTATCTTAATAAAACAATATAATAAACTACAACCCAATAAAATAACATTATCATAGATTAAATAATAATATCATAGATTGAAACATTATCGTAATAAAACTGTATCAAAGATAAAAGCATGATATAAGTTTACCATATCACTTTATCTAGATATAACAATATCATTGATATAATTAAGTAGATATGTTTTACTGCTTAAAGTAATGATATTATTCTTAACATGCTCCACTAGTAGTACAAGACCATTGATATTGTATGCATTCAATAACAATATCATATGTTGAAATATTATCATAATAAAACAGTATCAAAGATAAAAGCATAAAACAGTATCATAGATAAAATTAAGTACAAGATGTTTTTAATGGTTGAAATAATGATACAATATCATACATAACACATTATCTAA
The DNA here is from genome assembly GCA_023638005.1 of Forsythia suspensa. Classification (NCBI taxonomy): domain Eukaryota; kingdom Viridiplantae; phylum Streptophyta; class Magnoliopsida; order Lamiales; family Oleaceae; genus Forsythia; species Forsythia suspensa. The sequence goes on along the minus strand of CM042674.1, from coordinate 25,352,503 downwards.
ATAAAACAGTATAATATATAAAAGTAAAATTAAGTACAAGATATTTTAATGATTGAAGTAATGATACTGTTCTTAAAATGCTCCATTATTAGTACAAGATAATTGATACTGTTTGCATTCAATAACAGTATCATAGCTTGAAAATATTATCATAAGAAAACAGTGTCAAATATAAAAGTATAGTATAAATATACCAAAACAGTATTATAGATAAAACAGTATCATACAAAAACAGTATCATTGAATTAGCATTTTTTTTAAATTTTTTTTAGAGGTATGTTGGTATTTTAGCGCTAAAATACGACTTTAATTGAATTGCGTTTTGATCATATGACTTTAGAACCCATAAGTGTAACAACGGTGATTGGCCTTGAATTTACCCTTAAACATTTATAAAACATGACAAATTTGGTTCTAGAGTCGAGTACCCACGATTTCAGATTAAGAACCAAGAACCGACCCGAACTTGATCAATTCTCGATTTCAGTTCCGGATTCCTAATTTTATTTTTTTTGAACCTAACTTCGACTCGATTCAGCCCAGCTTAAAAGATTCGATTCTGGCTAAAATGTCCACCCCTAATTAAAAGTTCTTAATCTTTATTTATTATTGAATTTGTATTCCTACATTTTATATTCTTATCCTCAATAGTCCATTAGTCAGGACATCTATCCTTTGATGATTGAGTTTTGTTTTAATATTATGTTAGCGTATTGAAATAAATGGGAAATATTATGTCGCAATTTTATAGATTTTTTTTTCTTAAATAAATGGGAAATATTATGTCGCAATTTTATAGATTTTTTTTTTCTTACTTAAAAATATGAGGGACACATAAGTCTTTTTATGCTTTTCTAACAGAATTTTTGGACAGAAACTATCATCACTGACAATTGTGTAAATTAATAGAAATTTGAGAATAAAAATGCAACAAAAAAATTAGGAACATAAGTACGATAATGAGTAAATATTAAGGACCTTTAGTGCAATTAAAAAATTATGCACCAAAATAAGATTATAGTATCAATAATAACCACCATTTGAATTATCTTCAATTAAAAATAATCTAAAATTGAAAGTTAAAAATAGAAATGCTAAAAAATTAAAACCTAGAAAATATATTATAAGCTGAAAATCGTGACTAATTTTTTTTCCCTATTCTAATAAATTCTTTAATGAATTCTGAATTAGAAAAGAAATTGAAATTATTTTTCACCGCATACCAAAGCATATTCTAAGTTGCAAGCAATCTATGCATGATTGTTGTTGTACCTGTTGTTATTATTATTGTACAAATGGACAATCACAACCAGCATGATCAGTGTTTGTTGCTTTGCTCGTGTGTCTCTTGATTTTTGTTAGTTGTGGGACCCCAAATTTGATAAAATTTGGGGACAATTATTTTAATTGAGAAAAAATAGGTTCATAGAGAGTTTGTTTGAGAGAAATTTTAAGCAAAATTTGATAAAATGTATAATTCAAAAATTAATAACAAAACATAAACGTTATTAAAATATAAGTAACTTTAAGTTTAATTACATTTACTCTGAGAATCACAACATCTTTACTTTTTTAAGCCATAATTTCTTCCTCATCAAACTCCAAAATTGCAGCTGTCCCATTTCAAACGCAAATAAACACCCTTCACTTCCACACCACACCAAGAACACACACACACACACACAGCTCCTCTGTCCACACACTGTAATTTTCACAGTTCAATGGAAAACCCAGAATTCTTCCAGGGAGGTTACTATACCACCCAATTCACACCTGAAAAAACGTTTTTTGAGTCGAAAAGTGATGACCGTTTCGTCGTGGAAGACCTCCTAGACTTCCCCAATGACGATGGAATGGTGGCGGAGTTGGAGGCTGCTTTTGACGCCGCTACCATGGCCGGAGCCTCTACTGACTCTTCCACTCTCACGGTTATCAACACCTCAAGCAACTCCGGAAGTACTATTGAACCACATTTCACCGGAGATATTAGTTGCCGGAGTTTTGCCGACGGCCATTTCTCTAGTGAACTTTGCGTGCCGGTAAATTGAAATTATATTTACATGCAATATAAATTTCATTGATTGTGCATTTTTTTGTCTTTACCAAAGGCTGTGAAAATTCTAACAAAACTTAAATAAATAAATTTGTTCAATGTGATATTATATAATTTATATAATAGGTAAATGTCTTTATTTTTTGTAAATTTTTCTGTAAATTATAATTTTAGATCTCAAAAATGTGTATATAAAAGTTGTAGTCATACTATATGTATAGATTAGTGTTCGAAAAAGTACATCTAGACGACGCCTAGGCATGATTCGTGACTCCTACGCCTTGCTTAGGTCATAGCCGTGCAAGTTAGTGATCAACTATATTTTTTAATTAAAAAGTGTGCGTCTAACCTAGCCTCGCCTTGCCGCGCCTAGCCTAGGTGTGGGCTTTTTTGTTTGAATATTTTTTCATCTTTTTTTTTTTAATATTTAAAATAATATTAAAATAAGAAAATACATTTTCACGCTTCGCTTTCGTCTTGCCTTCGCCTAAGCTTTGTCTAGGCTCGAAAAGCTTCTATATATAACCACGCTTTACGTTTTTTAGAATACCATGATAAACAAATCGTTTGTTTGAATGTCTAATTGTTAATATTTTTTAATATTTAGACATTATTCTACAAGGTTTTTTTTTTTTTTTACACCATTGTATATGAATTGTTTTTTTTTTATTTGTATTCGCAGTATGAAGATTTGGCTGAGTTGAAGTGGCTGTCAAATTTTGGGGAGGAATCATTTTCAAGTGAGGAGTTGCAGAAGTTGCAGTTGATACAAGGAATGAAGGCCCAGCCCGATGAAGCTTCCGAAACTCAATACCAATTTCAGCCCGAAACCACCCAGAACGCCGCCATGTTGCGGCCCGAAATGTCAATCCCCGCCAAGGCCCGTAGCAAGCGCTCACGGGGCGCCCCTGCCAACTGGGCATCCCGCCTTTTAGCCGTCTCCCCAACACCACCGACAATGTCATCGTCCTTGAGTTCTGACAAGATAAAGGTGAAGTTTGCAACCAAGAAAAAGGAAGTTTCCAACAATGCAGAGACTGCGAATGGCGGTGGGGGACGGAAGTGCCTCCATTGTGCGACGGATAAGACGCCTCAATGGAGGACAGGGCCAATGGGGCCAAAGACATTGTGTAATGCATGTGGAGTGAGGTATAAGTCGGGCCGTCTTGTCCCCGAGTATAGGCCTGCAGCAAGCCCGACATTTGTGCTGACGAAGCATTCCAATTCACATCGCAAGGTTTTAGAGCTGAGAAGAAAGAAAGAGCTACAACAGGTTCACTTACACCAGCATCAGTTTCTGCATCAAAATACGATGTTTGATGCATCAGATGGAGATGATTACTTGATTCATCAACATATTGGACCCGATATTCGACAACTGATTTAGAACATGTTTAGCCGTTTTAAAAAGTAAGTTTTATCTTTGGTGAATTTTGTAGTTTTGATGTTTCAGTTTATCACATAAGAGTGACAAATGGAGGCAGGAAAAAGTTTAGGGTAGGATCTAGTGTCCTTCCAAATTTGTTTCGATTTGCCAAAATATTGGCTAATTCTTGAACCAATTTTAGTAATTTGGAAAAAGTTTCTTTTTCTTTCACGTTTTATTTTGAATTTTGAAAATAAAATATAAATAAGTTTCACTTTTTATTAATAATTTAAACTTTTATTTTTAGATGAGTTGTTTTAATATGGTATTAGGAAAGCATATTACAAGTATTCAAATGTCAACTTCCTTTATTTATGAAAATTTCACATATAAGAAGAACTTACACGACGGTTCATCCATCATCTCACAATTAAGTAGAAAAACTCCTCGAGACAATATTCATATCGTTACTGATGAAATTTGATTAATATTACATTCTTGATAAAGAAAAGTTACTCTCTTTTCCTTGGCAGTAAAAGTAATTAAATTTCTGTTTGATTTTACTTAAAAATCGTCAAAAAATCAACAATTAATTTTAACTTCATATTTTATGACCTACAATTTTTATTAACTTTTTAATCACATATTTTATCAATTTTTATCAAAATCGCTAAAAAACTCGATTTTTAACAAAATCTAACCGACACTAATAAAAGAGAAGGAAATATGGAATAATTGAGAGATGGGAAATGATTATTATAAATATTTTTCCTTCCTACTTTATTTCCTCCCATTTTTATAAACAATGATTGAAAGTCATTTTTATTTTCCTCCCTCTATTTTTTGTCTTCACGGAAATGGGCCCTCTTAAGAGTAAATTGCGCCATTAATTTCAAATTCAACTTTAGTATAGAACGTCCCTTTTGAATGGATAAGGGTTAATTTCAACCGCCATCGAAGATTCGTTAATTTACAACGGTTCTCGAAGCTCGTGCCACGATGGTCATCGAAGTTAGAAATCACCACTAATTCGTCACCTATTAAATTTTTAATTTAAAATGGTGACTTGGCACGACGATTTCAAGATTTATTTATTATATCAGAAGACATAACTTTATATAATACATCGTAGTCCCTATATTTCAATTAAATTTTTAAAATTGTATCTTAGGTCCTTAATATTTTACATATTTACAATTTGTCCCTACCACAATTATCTTTCATTTTAGTCCTCCAAAATTGCATCTTAGTCCTTCAACTTTTTACATATTTACACTTTTGTCCCCATATTTTCAATTATCTTTCGCTTAAGTCTTCTAAAAAATTACATCTTAAGTCCTTCAACTTTATACATCTTTAATTTTAGTGGCCAAAATAAGTATGTATTTTAGTGGTCAAAATAATACATTTTCAATTAAATCTTCGACTTTACACTCAATTTTTTACCTAAACCAACAAAATAATATTATAGGGTTTGACTACTAAAATATCTACTTTTAGTGGTCAACTCTAAGAGATAAATGCAAATTTTACACTTATTTTGACTACTAAATAGTTTATTATTTAATTATATTATTTTGTTCGCTTGGGTGAAAATACGCCAGAAAGTCAATGATTTAATTGAAAATACACTTATTTTGACCACTAAAATTGTACTTAGTTTGGCCACTAAAATCAAGAATTTAGGGACCAAAGTTTGAAGATGTATAAAATTGAAGGACCTAAGATGCAATTTTTTAGAGGACTTAACTGAAAGATAATTGAAAATATGGGGACCAAAGTGTAAAGATGTAAAAAGTTGAAGGACCTAAGATGCAATTTTTGGAGGACTAAAATGAAAGATAATTGAAAATTTGAGGACCAAATTGTAAATATGTAAAAGATTAAGGACCTAAGATGCAATTTTTGAAAGACTTAATTGAAATATATGGACTAAAGTGAGTATTATATAAAGTTATGTACTACAATACAATAAAAAAATGCCAAATCATCATGCCAAGTCACCATTTTAAATTGGGAATTTAATAAAGTGACTATTAAATGAAAGCGATTTCTAACTTCAAATGACCACCATCGAAACTTTTGAACTTCAAATGACCATTTTGTAATTTAAAGCCGTAACTTCAATGACCTTCAAAGTTGAAATTAACCCACGGATAAGAGATCAAGATAAATTTTTCAATTTTATATTTAGCATTTATTGATAAAATTTTAGCAAAAATTAATATTTAACATTTGATGTTACTAGAACCTATCGCCCATTAGCAAAACCCGCCTTTTGTTATTAACAACATATTATCGCTTTGCAAATTTTACACGAATATCAAATTTGATGATAAATGATTTTCTCCTCCTCCGACAACACAACAATGATAAAGGAGGAGGCTTGCAAAAAGTATGGGGCTTTTTTCCTCCGGTATCCACTCCGGCGTGATAATCGATTATATGATTAAAGATTTGTGCTAAATAAAGAATATGGAGTTGTATGAGAGTTGTGTGTTTCTTTTACCCTGGGGTTGGCATCTATTTATGGTGACGACTCGCAGCTATTAACGATGGATGTCCTTCGCTCCCTCAATTGATAAGGGTATCCTTTCATCTTCCTCGCTTGATAACGAGTGTCTTTTCATCTCCTCATTATTATGAGTTAATGAGGGGTGTTTTGTATTCTCGATAACCAGTGGAATCGTCATTCCACGGGTCGCCGCCTTAGCTAACCCGACGACAATTGGGTTGTTGCCTATCCGCCGTCGGCGTCATCTCATGGACCAACAAGTGTAAGGCAAGAGACAGAAGGAATCGCTGAGGCGTGCGTACACCATAACCAAATAACATACAAGAATTGCCATTTATTTATATCATCAAAATTTATATTATTGAGTATTAGTTGCAAAATTATGTCGTAATTTTTAAGAGTGCTAACTAGTACTTTGGCCTCTTTCAACTGGATATACAATGTCTAACTAGTATCGATCAACATTAAAAACTATAACATGTCATTTACGGAAAAATATAAGAAAAATAAAATAATAAAAAATCTCAATATAAATATCTAACACATCCTAAAATGAGACAATTTAATATACTTATGAAAAATACATTAAAAATTAGTGCAAAGTCTTAAGAAATTAGATTGTAAAATTCCAAAAAAATAAAAATAAAAATTACATAGAATGTTGGTGAGTAAATATGTGTACTAATAGGATTTCTTTTCATCGTTTTTTGCTACCTCGGATGAAATCCTTGGTGGGTTACTGGGTTTGATACCATATCCTTTTGCACAGAATTCAATTATTATTATTATTATTATTATTATTATTTTTAATTTTTCAAAAACATATCTAGAGATATAGCAAATAATTTATTGAATTTGCTTCACTAATCCAATCTTGATTTAATTTTTATTTTAATGTAATATCAAATTTTATACAAAAATCTGTTCGGCAAGTCCGAGCAATAATTGTGATGAAAACATGGCATGTCTACTCAATCTTATTACATTGGCCCCTAAAAAATATTTGTATTATATTAGTATAAAAAGTTAAAACATTGAGTATTGTACGATCCAAAGAAATCTAAATAAGTAAGTATTTGTTTCTCAAAGAGTTCACATTTTTATATAAAGTGATTTAGCATGATATCGAAGTCCGTAAATATCGAATTCATGTTTTCACTTATCTTGTTATAGAAACTCTATATATTAAATATTTGATGAAGAAATCAATTTGAATACATAATCAGATTAAAGTATCTCCAACGAATAACGTGAATCATTGTATACGCGACAAATAAAATAAAAAACTATAGAATAGCATAATCCATATGTATAAGAGATATTGATAGATAAATTAAAAAAAATTATTAAAAAATTATTAACACACATTACGATGGAGATATATTATAATAAATTAAAATAAAATAGACTTAACACATTTCGATAAATATTAAATAAGTGGAGGATGTCTAGCATACCGTCCAAATGTAGACGGTGTGCTAGACATCCTCTACTTTTTTGTATGTTATGTAATCAATTTAGGGTGGCGTGACACACTTTTTAGTACAATCCACGATTGCAATGGAGATGTAAATTAATATAAAAATAAATTATTTCCTCTTTAATTATTTAAAATTTTAAGAGAGATGCCTAACCGAGACACATTACTACTATGGGATCATTGCAATTAAACCAAGGATTTTCAATATCGATTCATCTACTATTGTATGAGGAGTTCGATAAGCTAATTCATGCAAATGTTTATTCACCTCATTGTTCATCTGATTCAGTGATTGTTATATATTATGTGTTATAACAATACTCTGTAAAAAAATATCTCGAAAAATCAAATGCATGTCCCTCGAATACATTCAATCAATTCACCCATTTTCATAACTCGTGAGTGATTATTTTATCAATCAAATTATATTTTTGTATTGCCCAACAAACATTAAACATTTAGTAGTAATAAATAATTATATATTTAATTACAAACATATATTAATTAAAAGCTATTATACGTTTGAAGATGCTATGGCTTTGTACTGTATTGGGCGATCCAAGGCATCACTGATCCAAAGGTCTGTACTCTGTACTTTAGTATTTAATTAATGGATGCCAATGAAAATTAATAATTAATGAGGAGTAATAAAATAAAGTAATAATAATTAATAATTTAATTTATAGTGCAGCATTTTAACAGTAATCACATGCCTCTCATGCATCACTCTTTTTTATCAGTATTCTTAGTATAAATCCATTTTAAAATAAGTGTGATAATATTTAATTAAATCATAATCTTGGCTTAAACAAGACCATGTTCTATAGGCTTAGTCTTAGAAATCCCATTTGTTTATGATTTATTTTTATGGTTATTTTGATTTTATATTAAATCTTATTCACTGTACAACGAAGACAGTTTGAACATGTTAAATTTTTAGACGAGATGGTTCGATAGAATCATATGGAAATTTCGAGGCGGTCAAGCTCTCGATGGTATCTTCGGGATAGTAGTTTCATCTCGGTTAAACGCTAGGTAGGTGGACATGTTAACCGAAACTCGAATCCTCCCGAATCGAACTGGAAGTTCCGCAGCTTGTAAAAAATAAAATTAGGAACCGTAACCGAGAATTGAGAATGATCGGGTCCGGCCATTTTTCCAAATTTGTTTCGATTTGCCAAATTTTGGCTAATTCTTGAACCAATTTTAGTAATTTGGAAAAAGTTTCTTTTTCTATCACGTTTTATTTTGAATTTTGAAAATAAAATATAAATAAGTTTCACTTTTTATTAATGATTTAAACTTTTATTTTAGATGAGTTGTTTTAATATAGTATTAGGAAAGCATATTACAAGTATTCAAATGTCAACGTCCTCTATTTATGAAAATTTCACATATAAGAAGAAACTTACACGACGGTATATCCATCTTCTCACAATTGAGTACAAAAACTCCTTGAGACAACATTCATATCGTTACTAATGAAATTTGATTAATATTACCTTCTTGATAAAGAAAAGTTATTCTCTTTTTCTTGTGCAGTAAAAAGTAATTAAATTTTTGTTTGATTTTGTTTAAAAATTGTCACAAAGTCAACAATTAATTTTAACTTCACATTTTATGGGACTTACAATTTTTATTAATTTTTTAATCACACATTTTATCAACTTTTATCAAAATCTGCTAAAAAATCGATTTTTAACGAAATCTAACCTACACTAATAAAAGAGAAGGAAAGGTGGAATAATTGAGAGATGGGAAATGATTATTATAAATATTTTTCCTTCCTACTTTATTTCCCTCCCATTTTTATAAACAATGATTGAAAGTCATTTTTTATTTTCCCTCCCTCTATTTTTGTCTTCAAGGAAATGGGCCCTCTTAAGAGTAAATTGCGCCATTAATTTCAAATTCAACTTTAGTATAGACACGTCCCTTTTTGAATGGATAAGAGATCAAGATAAATTTTTCAATTTTATATTTGGCATTTATTGATAAAATTTTAGCAAAAAAATTAATATTTAACATTTGATGTAACGGCAACCTATCGTCCATTAGCAAAACCCGTCTTTGTTATTAACAACATATTATCGCTTTGCAAATTTTACACGAATATCAAATTTATAAGAAAAATAAAATAATAAAAAATCTCAATATAAATATCTAACACGTCCTAAAATGAGACAATATAATATACTTATGGAAAAATACATTAAAAATTGGATAAATTACATTTAGTGTTCACTTAACCTTTGACTTCATTTACATCAGATTACTCAATATTAAATCTTGACATCCATCACTCCAACTTTTTATAAAATTAGCGCCCACGATGCGTGAAGACATTGGTTCTTCAATTATATAAGAACATGAAGCGTTGATTAATCATATAATAAAAGTTGGGGTGATGGATCTTTGAGAATTAATAATCAAGATCTGAAATCTGAATGAAATCAAAGATTAGGGACACTAGCTGCAATTTACCCTTAAAAATTAGTGCAAAAGTCTTAAGAAATTAGAATGTAAAATTCCAAAAAAATAAAAATAAAAATTACAGAGAATGTTAGTGAGTAAATATGTGTACTAATAGGATTTCTTTTCATCGCTTTTCGCTACCTCGGATGAAATCCTTGTTGGGTTACTGGGTTTGATACCATATCCTTTTGCACAGAATTCAATTATTATTATTTTTTTTTTAATTTTTCAAAAACATATCTAGAGATATAGCAAATAATTTATTGAATTTGCTTCACTAATCGAATCTTGATTTAATTTTTATTTTAATGTAATATCAAATTTTATACAAAAAATCTGTTCGGCAAGTCCGAGCAATAATTGTGATGAAAACATGGCATGTCTACTCAATCTTACTACATTGGCCCCTAAAAAATATTTGTATTATATTAGTATAAAAAGTTAAAACATTGAGTATTGTACGATCCAGTAAATCTAAATAAGTAAGTATTTGTTTCTCAAAGAGTTCACATTTTTATATAAATTGATTTAGCATGATATCGAAGTCCGTAAATATCGTAAATTGATGTTTCGTTACTATCTTGTTATAGAAACTCTATATATTAAATATTTGATGAAGAAATCAATTTGAATACATACTGTATTAAAGTATCTCCAATGTAATAATGTGAATTGTTGTATATGTGACAAATAAAATAAAAACGGAGAGAATAGCATAATCCACATGTATAAGAGATATTGATAAATAAATTAAAAAATAATAATTAAAGAATTATTAACACACATTACGATGGAGATAAATTATAATAAATTAAAATAAAATAGACTTAACACATTTCGATAAACATTAAATAAGTGGAGGATGTCTAGCATACCGTCCAAATATAGACGGTGTGCTAGACATCCTCTACTTTTTTGTATGTCATGTAATCAATTTAGGGTGGCGTGACACACTTTTTAGTATAATCCACGATTGCATTGGAGATGCAAATTAATATAAAAAATAAATTATTTCCCTCTTTAATTATTTAAAATTTTAAGAGAGATGCCTAACCGAGACACATTACTACTATGGGATCATTGCAATTAAACCAAGGATTTTCAATATCGATTCATCTACTATTGTATGAGGAGTTCGATAAACTAATTCATGCAAATGTCTATTCACCTCATTGTTCATCTGATTCAGTGATTGTTATATATTATGTGTTATAACAATACTCTGTAAAAAAATATCTCGAAAAATCAAATGCATGTCCCTCGAATACATTCAATCAATTCACCCATTTTCATAACTCGTGAGTGATTATTTTATCAATCAAATTATATTTTTGTATTGCCCAACAAACATTAAACATTTAGTAGTAATAAATAATTATATATTTAATTACAAACATATATTAATTAAAAGCTATTATACGTTTGAAGATGCTATGGCTTTGTACTGTATTGGGCGATCCAAGGCATCACTGATCCAAAGGTCTGTACTCTGTACTTTAGTATTTAATTAATGGATGCCAATCAAAATTAATAATTAATGAGGAGTAATAAAATAAAGTAATAATAATTAATAATTTAATTTGATATTTAATTTATAGTGCAGCATTTTAACAGTAATCACATGCCTCTCATGCATCACTCTTTTTTATCAGTATTCTTAGTATAAATCCATTTTAAAATAAGTGTGATAATATTTAATTAAATCATAATCTTGGCTTAAACAGGACCATGTTCTATAGGCTTAGTCTTAGAAATCCCATTTGTTTATGATTTATTTATATGGTTATTTTGATTTTATATTAAATCTTATTCACTGTACAACGAAGACAGTTTGAACATGTTAAATTTTTAGACAAGATGGTTCGATAGAATCATATGGAAATTTCGAGGCGGTCAAACTCTCGATGGTATCTTCAGGATAGTAGTTTCATCTCAATCAAATGCTAAGTTGGAGTGAACATTTTAACGGGAACCGAACCTCCCGAATCGGAACTGAAAGTTCTAGTGCAGTTCTAAAAAAATAAAATTAGGAACCAGAACTGAGAATTGAAAACAGACCGGGTCTGTGTTGGTTCTTATAGAATCGGTAGCCCGTAGGTACCCAATTGGAACTGAATTTGTCATTTTTTATAAATTTTTTACTTTTTACAATTTATTCACCATCTAATCCAATGACCCACAATCCAACACCACGGTACCTAAGACAAAAGTACAACCATCCAAGACCAAAACCAAAAGTACAAATCTCACAAATCTAAAATTCAAACTCAATCGACCAAATTCTAATTATCCAAATCTCAATTTCTCAATCATTATTTGCTCAAATACTCAATACAAACATTTCTGTTTGTCTTGTACTTTCGCTCAATACACAGTGAAACCATGAAAGCGAAACTCATCTATAACTTAAATGAATCCTCAATTTTGAGAAGTAATTTTATTTTATCTAATCCTAATTTATGACTTTGCAATTTTAGTGTCTATTCTTCTCGTTAATATTTATATCTTTCAGAAATTATTTTAATACCTAACGTACTTTAATCTTAACGAGTTTACAATTTTTTATTTTTTTTCAAAACATATTATCAACTCGCAATTTTAAAAGAAAATATCGAACCCGAACCCGGCAGTTCTAGTTCAAGATTGGTTCCAATAACTACAAGGATCCAAATAGTTCCATTCAACAAATACCAGAACTGTAACGAATAGTTCCAAATATTGAAATATCCAGACCGACCTACTCGACGCCCAAACCTAATAATAAGCTTACAATATCCTGGGGTTCAATAACAAGGAGGGTAACATGTTTGTTAGTGCTTATAGAAACTTATAAGTTGATCAAATATTATTTTTATCTATACACTTCGTAAAATCCACTACTTATAATCTAATAAAAACCTTTACTAAGTTATTAAAGGAAGCTGCAAAATCTATTAGTAGAAGGAGAATAGACATGAATAAAAACACCACTTGATTTCTGATTCAGTTAAACATGGCTGTCATGTCATACAAGTCTCACATATATGTAGATTTGAAAGCAAGATAAACTAGCAACATGATTTTCACATTTGAAATAGCATACCGGTCGGTATCTGGTCTAGGATGATCGGCCACAGTAAAACTGAGACACGACCCAGACTCTTATCAGAGGTAGCACAAATATATACTAATTCATTGATTTTAGCAGTAAATAGGCTCAAATATTGAATTAGTACTGCAAATCTTTTCATGAAAATAAGCAAACACTGTAATCTCTCAATTTAAGAACCAGTAAGGTTTTCATCATTGCATATGTAATACAAAATTGTCGGGAATTTATTTCACTTGGACAAAAGTGAAAACCGCATATATCAAAAGGGAAGTCCCGACTCGTTGATCAAATCACTTAGTCCACCTTCAACAATTAGTCTCTTATCGTGGCACGCAGAGACCTAGTTCTGCGAAAAAAAGAGATAATACATAAGCAGCAATTCGACTAAGGGAATTCCAAAGCAGAATATCCCATGCAATCACAACTAATCAACTAAATGAAAGAACAAAATCCTTTAGGTAATAATTGATCACATTCCTACAAGTCACTTGATTATAGAATTAAAATAAATATGGTTAATGGTTGAGAAAATTTCCCAAAAAACTAAGCAGAGAAAAAATGTAAAGAAAAACAAGCTTATAGAAATTACATATTCAAATGATAATGCTAAACTCATATGCGTCGTGTTAAAGCTGAAATCATAGATGCCTGAATAAACTAATCAGGTAGCATAACATTCCTTTTCCAGGGGTACCAAAAGATTGAGAGAATAACAAACAAAAATGGGAGACGTATACAAAATGACCGATTGAGGTATACTAGTGAAAATATCTCTGGCTACAACAAGAACATTAAAAAAATGAATCTCATAAATTGGCATGTACAGAAAGCATGTTTGGCTAACTTAAAAGTAAGTAAAATTTACTTTAAAGCAACATTCTACTTCGAAACATGTTTTTATATATGTTACTTTTTTCTCTTACTTATTTTGATTGTAAGGTAGAACTTAGAAGTTACTTTCAAAAAAGTAATTAACTTATTTCTAACTTTTGGACAAAACAAAAATATTTATTCAAGACTCAACTATTTACCTGTAAGTAAATTTTTAAGATTAGCCAAACATGCACAAAATTCAACTATAGATAAACAAAACGCCAGATGGCGCTTAGGAAGGCAAGTAACTAAGTTTAAATGGTTTCGCATGTCCCCAAAAGCCCAATTTCAGGTTCTTGTCCAAATTTGTACAAGGAGATAAGAAGCCAATCCATATCATCCCCCATCTCCCAGAAGGCAAGAAGAAAGGTCTAAAATACAATGACTAATATCCTACGGAAATATCACATACACAAAAAGAAAGGGTGAAAAAGTTCTGATTCTGAATTAACCTTTTAAAACATGACTATGCACAGGTTATCAATTGTAGATATGAATGCATCGCAAGCCAAAACAAATATATTAACACCACAACAGAACACACACTGGCAGCATGTTTGGTAGAGAGGATTGGAAAGTATTGGACATACTATGAAAAAGAAGCTAAAATCTTGTTTATTATACTGTCAAGTCTTGTACCCAAGACGCAATAAGTTTACATACATCAGACATTTTGTTGGTGATGGTTGAGATATGTTACATAGATAGGGTTTAAATGGATCAAAGTTATTGTAGCACAACAAACAGAATAAGAGAGAATTAAGATATGTGGATTCTATGGGAGGAGGAGGAGGAAGAGGAAGCAACGAAAGAAGATAATCGCTTCACTTTTGCAAGATTTGGGCAAAATCGCTCATAAAAACATCAAACTCGTCATTTGCTCGGATTGTTTAAGTATTAAAGATGTATCTATTGGTTGTTGGATTTTATGGTTCGATTAGAACTAGTGACTAAAAGAAAAAAAGAAAAAAGAAAAAAATAAATAAAGAATCAAAGAAGTTAAGTAATTACAATGCTGCTTTTGATTTGAAACTCAAAAGATGCGGGAGAATCTAACTTGTGACCTCAATAGGCTACATCACAACCGTGCACCGCAAAATTATAATTCAACAAGAGAAGTTTAAAACCTAAGTTAAAAGAACTGAAACATAAAACATAACAGTTTGAGAAAATAAAAGAATACCCACATCCAAAACCTAAACTTCCAAAAAAAATATGCTTGAAAGCCAGCTCCCGACATAATTACCAATTTTCCTTTTTTCTTGTATATGCACAATTGACATTTTACACCTAAATTACTATTTTACCTGATAACCTCAAAATGTCCAAAAAAGAAAGAAACAGAAATAATATGTTCACATTATTATCGCTTTGTGTCAAACCTAGACATTTATTTCAAAACAAGATAGTTTGACAATATGGATATCTGGAATCCGTAACACAATTTATCAAACTGCTGTAAAGTTAAAACTTTCAACAAAACTATCATGATCGATCATATATGGCGCAGGCGACGAATATAGGTGACAATGTGAGCATCCAAGCACCCACACAACCAAAACTCCTGTCACCAAGGAGTCAAAATATACCACAATGCAGAGAAAAGAGCACAACACCCACACCACGCGCTTTCCCATTGTGGATTCTGGAATGATGTATATTATCCATTCACTCTCCACATACATGTCACCACACGGCATACTTTATTTTATCCCTCTACGTTTCAATTTAGTTCACTAGAAAATTACCTATCAATATATTCTATGCACAAACACGGCTCATAAGAAGAAAGTCAAACTTACTTTTAAGTTACTTCTTTCACATAAACATATGATTATCAAAGTTAATTTTTTTATTAACAAAACTTAATTTTATAGACTTACTTTCTAGAGAAGCCTTATTAAGCACAGCCAAACATGTTCATTTCAATTTCCTGTATCCATCCCACATAACTATCATGTAAACAAAGAACACAAGAATTTACCCCAAGAAAACAACAGAAGCACATAAATACACCAACTTGGCAGGAGCTATGAAAGATAAAAGTGGTATGCTTACAGAAACATTACAAAATTTATCAAACTCCAGGGTTGGCACTGCAGAGCATACCCTGAGACAGCGACCTGCAGCCTTTGGTGTCGGTCCCAAGGCACGAGGTAAGCCGTGCAGAGGAGACCGCTGAGTGGAGAGGTAGCAGAGACTGGAATGCACCTATTTGAGCTAATGGCCTAAAATTCAAAATTCAGAAGTAAAAAAAATCAAATATGGATTCGAAAATATAAAAGAGTCTTGAATTCAGGAGAGAATGTATTTAGCATTTCGACCCTGAAAATTACAATTCAAAATCAAAATCAAATCTTGTGCTAAGAACACAAAAGAGCATTCAATTGACGATGATTTGTGTTTAGTATTTTGAAATAAAACCATTCCACTTAATGGTTTTTTGAAATTTAAATAAACCCAATTCGGGATACTGGCGTCAAACTCATAATTAAATGTCAAAAAACCCATGTGAGATAACGGCCTGAAACAAATAAAATGTTCAAAACTGAATCTTGATTCAAAAATAAAAAGGGTCTTGAAAAGGAATGTATTTGGCGTTTTGAAGGAAAACAAAAAAACAACCTTGAGAAAAGAGACGGCGATGAGCGTGAGGATTGAACAGAGCATCCGGTATTGATTGAAGGCTTTGAAATTGAGGATTTGAGAAGATTAACCGCGGGTCTGGAGAGTGCTCTGTATCGAGAAGCCATTGATGATTGCTGTTTTTCAAGGATAGAATTAGGGTTTTGGTTAGGTTTTAGAAGATGTTTAGTGTTGGAACGTTATGCTTACAACGTTGTACTTTAACACTTTTGCTGTTTGGTTTTTGAGAAATCTTCTCAATTGGTCACAAATCTATTACTCTTGTCTCAAGTTAGTTTTCTACCTTTATAAATGAACGAATTAATATCTGACTTTTGTCGAAGTCCTTTTTAAATTTGTTTCCAACGTATTACTGCAAGTTAGTACCTGTTTGATTTTGTTAAAAATAATTTTTTTAGTAGATTTTGATAAAATTTGATAAAATGTGTGGTTGCAATTAATTGTTGACTTCAACATTTTAGCAAAATTTAAAGTAAAATCAAACAAGTCCTTAATCTCATTTTTATTAATATTCGAATAATACACTTGTTACACTTTAGTACCACGTAGCACTCCACATAGGCTGGTCAAAATTAAAAATCATAGTAGAGGTGACGACATCACCACCGAAGCTATTACTTTAATTCTGAGGAGGTTGGAAGGCTGAGGCGGTCAAGATCGACCCCTGGTAGTGTGTTGAACAAGCCTCATCTGACTTCCTGAGGATCAAACTTAAAAAGACTGAGGGACAGTTTGTCAATGCGAGCTTGTCACGATCATAGTCCTAAGTATATGGCTTAAAGACCTCTTCATTGAATCACTGACATGACACATAGAATGTGATATGAGAATCTTTTAGATTGCGTCACTTGTCACGCATCAAATAGGACTAACCAATTTGCTTTGGCCTATAAATGCCAAAAGTCATGTCAACATTAAACAAATTCTTCTCCATTGATTAACTTAAGTGTTCTTCAACTCACTTAGTAAATCTATGGTTTAGAGGCCTCAAGCTACTTTCTCGACCGTCACGTGTCTCTCCCATACTCAAATATCTATCCTACTCCCTTCACGGTTTACCACTGTGATCCACAAGTTGACGTGGCCGTCTAAGTGTATTGATAAAATACACATAGGCAGATGAGACGTGGGGATTCTGTTGACAACCATTTTAGGAAGTCAACAACTCTCATCTTTTATACAATCTCCTCACCTTCTTCTTAGACCCCACCTCCTTTCTAGCGTCTCTCATCCCACCGTATTTAAAGTAAATTTGTCGAACTTACTTATTTTGTTTTATTAACAAATTTTACTTTCTTAACTACATTGTCAATTCGCATAAAACTAATATACCTCGTGTATATTATTATCCAATTGTTTCTTTCTCTAACTTCGTAAGGCACTTCTACATTTATTGTATTCAGAAGAGCTTGCTTCGTGGTGGAGCATTTAACAACAGTTTATTAAATTTACTTTTCGTGAAACTGGATGAGAGAATCGAAGAAGGATCATTAACCTAAATTTTTAAGGGAAAGTAGATAGAAAGCGTTTAATTATATCTTAAGTTATATTCTTTTTTAAGTAGTGCAAAACACGCTCTTTTCTCAAACTAATAAGGAACGTTTGGTCTCCGTGGACAAGTAAATATTGTAGCCAAGTTCACCTATGACGTGCCTTAAGCACAACCATTATAGGAATGTTCCAAATTACACTATTCCTCACGTGTCCCTCTAAACTGTCCAAAGAATTTCAACCACATTTTCAACTGGATATCATATAGCTCTATTTTCTCAATAACTCTCAACTGTCATTAACTACTTTTTCCTTTCAAAAATGGAAACCCTTGCATCCACTTCCTCCCCACTCGACCACCACCGGCTGCACCACCGCACGCAACCCTTAGCCGACCGCATAAGCCGAGCCCTCCGCCACCGGCTCCGCCTCCTCCATAGGTCAGATTCCATGTTTTTTGTATTAGGTTCAACAGGAAACGTCTATACTGTGAACTTATGCTCCACCCCATCATGTACTTGCCCTGATCGCACCACTCCTTGCAAGCACGTTTTATTCGTTCTAATCCGCGTATTGGGTGTTCGACTTCACGATTCTTGCCTATGGAGGAGGACTCTCCGGCCATGCCAACTAAATCGCCTCCTGAATTTGCCTACACTAACTGATGCCTTAGCCAGCGCCATCCTCTGCGAGAGGTTTCACCGGCTATTTTTTAAGGCCCGGCTGAGATATTCCCGGCCACCGGTGGTGGTGGAAGATGGGAGTATTTGTCCAGTTTGTTTGGAAGAAATGGGAAAAGAGGACAAGGTGGTATCTTGTGGGACTTGCAGAAATATAATTCATGAGGAGTGCTTCTTGGCATGGAAGAGAAGTGGCGGCCGGAGAAAATCCGCCACCTGCGTGCTCTGCCGTGCACGGTGGAGAGAGAGAGAAAATCAAGAAAAGTATCTGAATCTCTCAGCTTATGTTAGTGAAGATGACATGGTGGAGGGTGATGACCACTGCAGTGATTAGGGCATCAAAGATTAATGATAGCAGAAATTTGTGCAATTTAGAAATAAAATTCATTTGTAAAATACACGTATTTAGAATGAATTTAGGACTTGTTCGGTAGAGTTTTTTTGATTATTTTTGACTTTTCAAATTTTTTGTAGTGTAAAAGAGTTGAAAAGTCAAAAAAAATCAAGCAAAAAAAATAGATTTTGGAGAAAAATTACACCGAACATGCTCTTAATCTGTGTGTGTGTGTGTGTGAGAGAGAGAGAGAGAGAGAGAGAGAGAGAGAGAGAAATTTTGTAAAATATGGATTTCCCTTTTCATGGCAAAAAATAATGATGACTATTCATGGTTCCATGGTAAATAAATAATTTTTCATATATATACAAAAATTTAAAATTTTATATTCACCCTTATTATTCATTAATGTCCAATTATTTTATAAAATTTTATTAATTATATTACATTTTAATTTACTTAATTAAATTTATATTGTATTCTTTCATGAAACGTCTCTTGCCCTCCCAAAACTATCTTCAATAATCCCACATTATATTTTAATAATTTATTAAATATACAATTAAAATTTTAAATATTTAAAATTGTGGTTTATCCATTTTTATTGCAAATTTTATGAATATTTTTTTTCTACTAAATGAGAACGTAATGGTTATATTACATCTAAAATGTCCTAAAAGGGATAAATATTTTAACGCAATAGTTATTGTTATTATTATATTATTATATTACATCTGAAAAATCTTAAAAAGAGAAATATTTTTAGACTATTCTATCATTACAAAAATTTTTAAATTTCATATTCACCCTTATTACAATTATCTTATAATATTTTATTTATTATATTAAATTTTAAGTTTACCTAATTAAATTAATATTGTATTCATTCATGAAACGTCTCTTGTCCTCCCGAAACCACATTCAGTGATCCAACATTAAATTCATAACAATTTATTAAATATACAATTAAAATTTATATTTAAATTGTGGTTTATTCTTTTTCATTGCTAATTTTATGGGATTTTTTTTTTACTAAATGAGAACGTAATAGTTATTTTTAGGTGAGATTTGGGACTATGGTTGAAATATTTATAATGGTTGACAATTCGATATTTTTATTTATATTATATCTAAAAGGCCATAAAATAGGGAAATATTTTCTGACTATTCTTATCTTACAATAATTTTAAAATTCCATTTTCACTCATAGTGTTCAACAATGTACAATTATCTTAAAATATTTTATTTATTATATTACATTTTAAGTCTACGTAATTAAATTAAAATTGTATTTATTCATGAAACGTCTCTTGCCCTCTCAAAACCACCTTCAATAATCATACATTAAATTTTTAATAATTTATTAAATGTACAATTAAAATTTTTAAACATTTAAACTTGTGGTTATTCTTTTTTATTGTTAATTTTATGTTTTTTTTTTTTGCTAAATGAGAACGTAATAATTATTTTTAGGAGAGATTTTGGACTATAGTTGAAATATTTATAATGTTCGGCTATTAGTTATTTTAAAAACTGTGAATAGCAACCAAAAGTTCTTGGTGTTTAATTTTTCTCTCTATTGATAATAAAATAATATGAGATTCTTTCTTCATATTTTGTCTAAATTATCGGTATTCTGTATGAATCAAAGAGCTTTTGAAATGTTAGTCATGTTTCATATTTATTCAGTTACATCACTACTGGTAGACGTATATAAAATATCGCAATATTACATTAATGCTCATCTTTATAGAAATTGTTCTCAAAATTTACATGTACTTAAAATATTATACATTTGTTATCAATATATAAATTTCTTCTATTTTTCTTGAATTAATAACTCAACGAAAAAGTACTAACAATCAACTAAATGTAGATAATCATCCCCAAAAGAATAAAAATAAATATAGTACTTATCTCAGACTTTAATAATCAAAATATTATATATATAACAATAAGACCATCAAAAAAATATGTAATTATCATACAAAAAATTTTCAAGATTTGATATTTAATTCTTGTTATAAAGTGTCAATTCTCAAAAAAGTAAAATAAAATAAACTTTTCATATTAGATTCCTACAATAAATCACATTTAACTACTAAGGCCCTGTTTGTGATTGATTTTGGGCCCAACTTCGATTCTCGAACAATCGGAAGTTGATTTAGGCGTTTGGCAAAAAATTTAAAAGTGATTATAAAATAATCTGACTCACCTGGCAGCAGATTTTAAGAAGCAGCAAAATGGCAGCTTTTCATATTCTGCTTTTAGCTTTTTCATTTATATATTATTAAAATACCTATTTTACCCCTAATTAATTAAACTAACTCTTTAATAACCATTTGAGAAATCGAATTGATGCAAGTTGGATAATAAAAAATAATATTAATTTAATTAATTTTTGCACTATATGACTATATTTTTATTTTGTAATTTTTATAAAATTTGAAATTTATTAGGTTTTTATTATTTTTATTTTAAAAGAATAATAATGAATGCATTGTCTTGTTAAAAAATATTTGACTAGGAAAAAAATAAATTTTACCACTCGTGATAATAATAATAATACAAAATAACATTATTATAATCAATGTTCTTTTTAGTAATTTAATACCGTTACG
Organism: Forsythia suspensa; assembly: GCA_023638005.1. NCBI lineage: Eukaryota > Viridiplantae > Streptophyta > Magnoliopsida > Lamiales > Oleaceae > Forsythia > Forsythia suspensa. The sequence goes on along the minus strand of CM042674.1, from coordinate 25,330,878 downwards.
GTAATAAATCACTTTTGTTTACCAAATGCTCAAATGCTGCTTTTGAAACATATATCAATTTTGAAACAAGAGTTTACCAAACACTTATCTGATTATTCCACAACCGATTTTTTTCTCGTGACAATGTGAGTTCGATTCTCTTAAAAAATACAAAGATACCAAACCAAGCCTAAAAACATTTGAAAAAGTAAAAGTTTTACGGGTTAAACAACATTAATTCATAATTATCACATTAATTCATAATTATCTTGATAATGAGCATTAAAATGTGATATCTACCAAAAAGTCAATGAGAAATAATTTACGGACTTATTTTTAAGTTTGTGTGTGGCATACTTATCCGATAGGCAATCTGCAAGTGCTCAACAATTTGATATACTCAATCATATTAATAAGAGTTGTACTGGCTTGCACAAACTATTCACCATTGTATCTCTTGACTTTACTTTAATATGCTGCTCGAAGGAAAAATCCAATGTAAATTTACTCTCAATTATTATCCATTGGAATTCATATCAATAATAAAAATCTTACTTTAGCAAATAGTGAATCGAATTATCAAATACCTATTTTTTTTTAAAAACGGTGGGATGCATAGACTGTTGTCTTCTTTGCTATGTATATAAGTTTTTTTTTTATGTATATTGGAGATTATGAGATAATCTATTATATATTTAAATAGAACATGTACATAACTGGAGAATCATCCCTTATAACAAGATAAAACAATTACCTGAATTGTCTTATGTACATAAGTGATTACAGAAAGGTCATATGTTGTTATCACCATTTGTGTTTAAAGCAATATCACCTAAAATTGCAACAAACAAGGACACACCCTCACATAACTATTTCTTCTAACTATAAATAACTAAAGTTTCATAATATTACTAATTAAATCAGAATAGTTTATGTATTTAAATCGAGAATACTAATACTTTTAAACATTCTTCCAAGCTCGGGCCACAAAACAACTTAGAGAATGTCATATTACCTTTATCAAAGCTTGATTTAAAAATCAAAGGCAATCCAAGCCTAGAAGTAGCAAAAAATTTAAAACGCCATTAATCCAATCAAATTTATTTCCAATTTAAGTTGAATCATAGTAGGGCAAAAATAACATGTCCACCCATTTATTTTAAATTTAACATAATCTTCTATTTTATTTCTCCATTTTCCTCTTTAATAATAGGTCTGTAGTGCCCACCCATGTTAAATAATTTTTCTTAATATATTCAAAGAATTAACTCATTTACTTTCTAATACTAATATAAATTTTTGTTGATGGGATGAGCACTTAAAGATCAAAACCGATTAGAAAACTTAGATCAATGTCTCACATTTGAATTTTTTCAATAATAGTGAAGTGGACTACAGGTGTTCAAGTAGGGAGTAGGCAAATCCAAAAAATATACTTCTTTCTCAGTCTTTAAGATTAGGGATGGCAGCGGGGCGGGGCGGCCATTCCCATACCCGCCTCGTCTAAGATTTTTGGAAAGTGGAGCGAGGATCGGGGCGGGTATAGAAAAATCTTCATTTATCACCCCATTTAATTAATTAATTATATATATTTTATTTTTTTATATACAATTTAAATTTTAAAACATAAAAATAAATAAAATAAAAACATTCAGGACGGGTTCAGAGTATGCGGGGGCGGGGACCATGATCCACTGCCCCGCCCCATCCCGTTTAATTGGGGCGAGGCAAGGCGGAGCGGTCGGGGACTGGATTTTTGGCCATCCCTATTTAAGATATGTGTTGCAAATTTTTTAATTTAGTAGAAATAAAATTTGTCTAAAGAAGGGTAAAATTAAAAAAAAAGTATAAGTGACATGTATGTCTATCATTCTATCATCTTGAAGTTAGTAATTATTAATTTTATTTTTAAGAAATTACATTCATGTAGACATCATCAATTTCATAAGATTTAATATCAATGGTACGTCAATCGTCAAAGTTCAAATCACCAAAAAGTATTAATTGAGTTTACGTTCTGTTGGTATTACTACAATATAAAACATATCTCAATTGCAATTATACTTTTATGAATGTAAATAAAATATCAACATTATTCATTATAACGTCGAACGATACAATATATCATGTTACCAAGAACCGTGTTGTTCTATCTTTATTGCAATTGCTACTTTAACATTTTAACAATTATAAATTAAAAAATAGAAATTTTGAAAATATTAAAAATTAACAAAATTATTGCAAAACCACGTGCAACGCATGTTTTTCTAACTAGTATAATTTAAACATGGGGTTGAAATATGTAGTTGAAATAGTTTTTATTTTTATTTGAGTAATTATATTTTAACACGGGATGAAATAAGTGTTGAAGAAAGTACACTGTTGCAATGATGAGAAGATGATAACTCCACAAAATTTCAAGGTATGTTATAGTTGTTTTTAAGATTATATTTGTCTATTACAAATTGTGTATACGAGCAACCAAATAAGCCTCCAAGTTGCAATAAAATTGAATTTATTGTTTGTTGGCATTTTAGTAGACTCATGACAACAAATCCAAACATGTAGGATTGATAAACCGATACAAGAAACTTATATTTTTTACTACAAATTTACGGAATATAAAGTAGAATTTGAAAGCAAATATAAATTATGCAAGAAAACTATAGAAGAATTGAATGAGAATACAAATATGATTTTTTATGTCCATCAAAAGTTCAATCTTGATTCTAATATGATCAACATACATCTTTCACCAAGATTACAATCATTTATACCCCATTTCACAAAAGTTACAACTACTCTTCTTAAGTGTCTTTACATTCATACACCATTTCACAAAGATTGCAACCACTCATATAGGTGTCTTTAGAGGTGTCAAGACGGACGGGCCGGCCGAACCCGTATCAGCCCACCCGCCTTGTCCTGGAACCGTAGGCCGATCGTTCACGGGCTAAAGAGGTCGAACTGCGGGCCGTTCACGGGTTGAGGAGGTCGAATTTTGGTGGCCACAGTGAGCCGGGCGAATTTGTTCACTGACCCGGCGATTCGACCTTTAACCGCCTGGCTAGGCATGACAATGGGGTGAGTTGAGTTGAGTTGAGTTGAGCCGGCAGCCCATTCAAAACGAGCTCGGCTCGTCTACTCGTCCCCAAAGCGTGGGCTCATTTCGGGTTGGCGAGCAATGAGCTAGCTACCCACGAGCTCGGCTCGACCTTGATTCTTTTTTTTTAATAATTTAAAAAAAAAAGAAAGGAAATATCGAAATGCTTTGATTGAATTGAGTATATAATAGATTGAGAGATTAAAGTGTGAAAAAAAATGAGTTTAGAATAGAATATTTATAAAAAAATAATTGAATTTAAAAAAAATAAAAATAAATAAAAATATGACCATTGGCACGAGCCAAGCCCACGAGCCCAAAACGAGCTCAACTTGTATTTTGTCGAGTCGAACGAGCTCGGCCCTAGCTCGTGCTCGTCTAGTTCGTGCTCGTCCCTAGACGAGCCGGAGCCTGAGACCGAGTTTTTACGAGCAGAGCCGACGAGTTTTTTTGCCACCCCTACGCTGGCCTATTTTTATTTTTTTTAATAAATGTCAGATAGCCGTTTAAATTAAAAGATGTGATAGATCGCGTCTTTGTTTTAGTCTTTAAATATATAAAAAAATAGAAATTGAATTAAAAAATTAACTAATGTGAATTTATCATTGTTATTTATTTTTATTTAGTAATTTAACATATTTTTTGCTATATATGTAATTTTTTTTTAAATTACAATAGGTAACTAAATTTTTTAGTAATTTAAAAAAAATTAATTTTTATTCATATGGGCGAACTAGATTGAACCGCGGCCCACATGGGCTCGACCGGATGGACCGACAATGGGCTGGGCTCGTATTCAACTTTGTGGGGTACGGGTTGACTCGGCGCATGCAACGATGATGTGAGCTTTTTCTAATGCGGTAGTCACGGAGGCTTCGTTGGAGGCGGACCAACTCGACCCGTCGGCCGGGATTGACACCTCTAGGTGTCTTTACATTGACACACCCTTTCACACATGTATTGCATATTACCAACAAGATCATCACCTATAAAAATCTCTCTAAAAGATGGATTTCCTCTCCATATGGATTGAAACTTATATAGAGAATTTTTTTTTATTTTTATTTGAGTTATTATATTCACATTACAGTGAGCAAAATTTGAGAATTAAACAATGTTAAGATAACCACTCTTTTTATTTTTTAAGTTACTCGATTCAAATTAAGAGCTGAATTCTCGATTCGACTTAGAATTTTGACCCTTATTCGTTATGGGTAAGATCTCGACCCGAAAACAAACTGAAACTATTAAAAATCAAAATATTAAGAAATGTAATAAAAATTAGTTCTTGACATGATTTTTAATCATCTCAATGCTCTTTTTTGACCAAGAGCAATTAATTTTACTTTTGTGTATATAATTTTAATTTGCTTCTATTTACTTATTTAGTGCTTGTTTGATTTTATTAAAAGTTAATTTTTTATTAGATTTTGATAAATTTTGATGAAATATGTAGTTCAAAAATTAATAAAAATTGTGGAGATTAAAATTAATGGTTAAGTTTGACGCAAAATTTTATTAACTTTTTATACAAAATCAAAATTTTACAATTAATTTACTTTTATGTACATTTTCTTCAAATATACATGTCAAAAAAGTAACTTATTTCCCTTTTAAGCTTGCGCTGTTATAATAATATTTTTTTTAAATAAAGAAAATTTAAATCACAACTAAATATATATATTTTAAAAATTTACTTATTTACATTTCCCTTTTATGTACATTTACTTAGCATATGTTTGATAGTGATGAAATTATATTTTAAGTATTTATATTATAAATTGTGGATAAGTGTGTAGATAAAAAGTGAATTGTAAATTGTGAGTCGTATGAAATATGTGAATAAAATTTGAAGAGCTGAAATCATAATTTAAAGACATATGCTTATTGACCTCTAGGCTGTGTTTGATTGCCCATAATTTTCTATGGAAAATCTATTTTTTCCACATATTTTTCAATTGACATGTTTGATTGCACAAGATTTTCTATGGAAAAAACATTTTCTCACTTATTTTCCATGTTGTGTTTGATTGTAACTTTTTTTTTTCCATGTAAAATCATTTCTCATTTTCCTTGGTTTGGTCACATTTTCTTTGTTTTCAAGGAAAATATTTTTCTAGGAGGAAGGAAGTTTTATTTTCCATGAAAAATTTGTCTTGGTATTTTGTTTGATTGGCCAATTTTTCATGAAAAATGTTACATCCATAGAAAATAATATCATATCCACGAAAAATATTTTCCAACTTTAGTTGTTTGGTTGCATATTTGAAAAATAAAAATAATTTTCAAAGACTGATCACTTAAAGCGTCTTTTGACCATTTTCTTAAAAAATATTTTCTCACCATTTTGGTAGATTTTGGTTTTTCCACTTTACATGGATAATGTTTTCATTTTCTACCATTTTCCATGAAACCAATCAAATTACACCCTTATTTTTCAATCAATAATTTTTTGACAATTCATTTTCATAGAATTCATTTTTTTTTTCAACCAATTTTCTTTCTTCTAATCAAACACACCCTAAACTTAAAAATTGGAGGAAAAAGAAAAGGAAAATAAGCCGGACAAACGAGAACACAGTTCAGTTTCATAAGAATCTGTTGAAGGGAAAGATATAGACCCATTTCAAGAAAACAAGAATAAAGTGAAAATGGTGTCTCCTTCATCTTCAACAATCAGAGCATTTGGTTCATTACTCTTCAGATTCTCAATTGGGGTTTCTCTTAAACCCCCAAACTCATTCACTCTTCACAGTAAACCCTCTTCTTTCCCTCCCTTTTCATATACAGATATATGAAATACACACACATTAAAGATTGAATTTTTATGTGAAAAATTGTGACTTTTATTTATAGATTATAATTTCGATTTCGATTGTACACACAAAATACACGCCATGAGTAAGATTATGAGTTCTTGTTGATTGAAGAGTTGGGATTTGATTATAGAGAGTTTTATTTTGAATTTTTATTCAGGAGCATGTATGTTATATAGAAAGCTACAAATTTTGATTGGAGAGTTGGGATTTAATTATAGAGAGCTTTGTTTTGAATTTTTGTTCAGGAACATGTCGTTTAAGTAGAAAGCTTCAATTTTTGATTGGAGTGCTGGGATTTGATTGTAGGAATTTGGTTGAATTTTTGTTTAGGAACATATTTTTTAAGTAGAAAGCTACAGTTTTTGATTGAAGAGTTGGGATTTGATTCTATTGAATTTTGTTTTGAATTTTTGTTCAGGAACATGTTGTTTAAGTAGAAAGCTACAATCTTCTTCGTGCTACTCATCTTCCGGCATATGGGTCTCTGTATATGAGCATCATCCTGTAAATTCCAATAGACAAATTTCGACTTTCCCTCCTCTGTGTATGGGTAGACGATCCTGCAAAATTGCAGGAAGAAAGGTAGTCACATGGCACAGATGTTGAATGCAAATATTATTACTTTTTTTGTAGCAATTTTTGTTATCAAGTTATTGAGGTTTAAAGGAGCTACAAACTGTGTGGAAGTTGGAAATATATATTTGAAAAGAAGTTTTTATTGAAAAAAGCATTGAAAAATGTTGCTTTTCACAATATATTGGTGGGCATTTAGTTTGGTAGGATTGAAGTATGTATGTTTCTATGGTTTGTGTTTGTGATACTAGGATTGTCGGAAGAGCTCTGGCTCTTGTTGATATGTCTCTTTTAAATGCAATGTTGACAACATGTATTTTTAGGATTTTTGTGGAGCATTTCGGTGAATGATGTAGCAGGATTGGTATCACAATTTTCTATGCTCAATTTTTTTTAAAAAAAATTAATTTGATCAGACTGACTGTTGTAGTCTCCTTTAAATTTAGCCTTGTTTAAGTAAAGATAACATCAAATTAATAGGCATCTTATTGGGTAGATCGGAAAACTGTATATCGTATTCTATCGTGTAATCTGAAAAATTAATAGGCATCTTATTGGGTATTCTATCGTGTAATCCTTGCTGGTATCTCAATGTTTAATCTGTTGTTCCACATTTAATTGAGTTTGTGATAATGACTATAAACACATAAGACTGTCTATCGACAGAAAATCGAGAAACTTGATGCGTCAGTTGGTATTTGATTGCTACAATCTTTTGATCATCTGTTTTCTAAGCTTGTGAGGGGCAATTTCAAAGACGAGTTTTTTTTTATTATCGAGTTTAATGTTTTAGAAATTCATCTTACATGCAGACTGCCCAAGATGCTAAGAAGACGAAGCTGTATTCAAAAATTGGGAAGGAAGTCGTATCTGCGTAAGTTTCTACAACCTTTCCACAATGTGATAGGACAGAAATTATAGTTCCTAGCTCATGTTTGGAAGGATCCAGAAGATACACAACCCAACATTATACAAACACACAGAATTGCATTCATTAAGGCACCATAACAAATGTGGTGAGCACAAAGAATCAAATGAAATCTCAGGTTTTCTTTTAACGTCGGGCGGGGGAGTTGTGTTTTAACAGACTGTTTGGGGCAGTAGTGGGTTTGAGACTGGTGGTGGGTTACATTGATGGCTGTCCGGAACATTGGTTACACTGGTGGGGTCCATTTGCACTCAAAACAAGGGTCTTGCTTTCCGTTTTACACCCTTTTGGCTTTCCAGTAGACCATTTACCACCAGTTTCCATTTTCGAGGCCAACACCTTTCTTCATTCAGGATTTTGCTTCTTTTATCAATTTTTATTTGGGTATGCGGAACCAGTGTAAATTTTTAAAATGATACCAAGATCCTGGTTTTTCTATGTTAATGTCTTAGGGTCAAGAAAGGTGGTTCCAGTCCAGTATCAAATACAGCCCTTGCTGCATTGTTTGAGAAAGCCAAGGAGCTTGATGTACCTAAGGAAATCATAGAGCGCAACATCAAGAGAGCTTCCGAGAAGGGACAGGAAGCTTACATTGAGAAAGTATACGAGGTAGTGGCCTTATAATCTGCAATATCTGTTCTCATTAACACGAGGAAAATGTGCAGCGTCACTGAGACCTATCAAGTTGGCCTTTAACCTTTATGATGGAGCTAGTTGGTCTTCAACTTTATAGTTGCAAAATTAGTCTCTAATGATAGAAAGCTTTCAAGTCTCCATTAAATTATCATGTGGCACTTATGGAAACATATCTCACTTCAAATTTATGGGCACCCGGCCCAAGTTGGCATACAAAATATAGTTTCGTAAAGTTGGACACATGTAGGTATAACAGAGATTTGAGCAGTTTCTGTCATCGAGGATTGATTCTGCAACAATAATGAGAGGTTGAAAACCAACTTGCTCATTTTTAAAGGTTGGAGACCAACTTCCCACTCGTGCAATAGATTGGGGACCACAGTACAGTTTTCCCTTAAAATAATGTCATCACAATTCACCTTATTGACAATGTTGTACATATCTCAAAATGATTGATTTTTTTTGCATATTTAGGTCTATGGCTATGGTGGAGTTGGCATAATAATTGAGGTGTTAACTGATAAAATAAACAGATCGGTGGCAGCTGTTAGGGAGGTAGTGAAGGATTGTGGGGGAAAAATGGCAGATCCTGGATCCATCATTTTCAAATTTAAACGTGCTCGGGTTGTAAATATAAAAGTTACAGATGCTGATAGAGATCACGTTCTTGCTGCTGCTTTGGATGCTGGTGCTGATGATGTCATTGAACCCTCATCGGATGAAGATGATCCCGAGGAAGACATAAATGAAAGGTACAAGATATTGTTCCTTTGTATGTATGTTATCAACGCTCCTCATAGTATTCAGTTGTCTTGATCCCTTTATGTTTGTGTTTTACATGAATCTGCTATAAAATTACATTTGGTTAGTAAGATAATAAAATTTTAACTGCACTCTGTTTTATGGTAGAATATCCCAGACATGGGTAATTATGCTTAGAAGAGTCTTGTGTCCATAATTTGGTAGATTCATGCTTCAAATGTAAGGTTCAAAATTTTGAACCGTGCACCAAAAATGTGTAATATGCCAGATCTTGTAAAATGCTAGATATGTACTATCTTGCACATGCATGTCAGATAAATTGGGTTAATTTCACTAGTGGTCACTGAAATTACCTTAAAATTTCAAAACGGTCACTGAAGTTCAAAAGTTGCAACGCTGGTTACTAAAGTATATAATCATTTCTCAAATAGTCACTCCGTTATGTTCCCAACCTGAAATGATGATGCGGTATTTGTTAAGTCTTGACGTTGACTACTGACACATAATAGACCGTTATTTATTGCATAGATCCACCAGATTTTATGTAATGTGTACTTCAGTTCTCATATTTTTAATTATCTTTCAGTTAAGTCCATCTTAGGTCTTTAATATTTTTATATCTTTACACTTTGGTCCCCAAATTTTCAATTTTCTTTTAGTTAAGTTCTCAAAAATTACAACTTAGGTCTTTCAACTTTTTACATATTTACATTTTGATAAATGGACAAAATAAGTTTAGTGGCCACTCGCATTTATCACTTAGAATTGACAAAAATATATTACATAAACAAAAAAAATACATTTGACAAAAAACTACTTGACAAAAGAAGATTGGTAGAAGAGGTAATGGCAATAAGAGAATGAAATGTACTGTTTGTCGGCAAAAGGGGTCACTAAAAGCGATAAGTGCTGGATTTGTCAATGTACTTTTTGGACAAAAAAAATATATTTTTGTCTATTTTTGTCATCTCTAAGTCATAAGTGCGGGTTCATTATCTTTTTGTCTTAATGTACTTTTTGTCAATGAAATATATTTTTGTCAATTTTTGTCACTTATTTTGGCCACTAAAATTGGATATTTGTAAGTTTTGTCAAGTAGTTTATTATTTAATTATGTTGTTTTGTTCGTTTAGGTGAAAACTCGAGTGTAAAATCAAAGATTTAACTGAAAATGCATTTATTTTGGTTACTAAAATCAAGGATTTGGAGGACCAAAGTGTAAAGATGTAAAAAGTTAGAGGACCAAATTGTAAAGATGTAAAAAGTTGAAGGACCTAAGTTATAGTTTTGGAGGAATTAACTGAAAGATAATTGAAAATTTGGGGATCAAAGTGTAAAGATGTAAAAAGATTAAGGACTTAAGATGCAATTTCTGAAGGACTTAATTGAAAGATAATTGAAAATATAGGGACTGAAGTGAACATTGCATAAAGTATAGGGACTGCCATTTCAGATTAGGAACTTAATGGAGTGACTGTTTGAGAAAGAGTTGTATACTTTAGTGACCAGCGTCGCAAATTTTGAACTTTTAGCGAAATTAATTTTCTCTTGCTTTATTGACTATCCTGTTGAAGATGATGCTCCTGTAGATTTTTTTTTTTAACTTCTGCTTGATTCTTGTCAAATAGATATTTTAAAATCGTAAGTTCATCAGACAACTACCCCACCGTATTAGTGAAACTACGTGAGGAAGGAATAACATTTGAACCTGACAACGGATTTGAGCTTCTTCCTCTTACTCTTATTGAGGTAGGCCAATATAGCAGACAGGTTTTTTTTCCCTTTATTTTCTTTTGCCTGTTCTCATGTACCATCTACTTGGAAATTTTGAGCTAATTAAAAGCGAATTCATTAGTGTCATGAAGTTATAATAGCAATCTACAAATAAGGTGGTCTGTGTACACAAACAAAGAATTTGTCGACAAAATTATCTCTTCAATGGAATTCTAGGTGTTCATTCTGAAGATAATTATTAGTCTGATGTAACATCATCATTTTGAGGAATTATGTCCTTACATCATGTTTGGTTTAACGATAGCAATGATTATGGTTGTAGGTTGATGATGAGGCCATGGACTTGAACAAGGAATTGATGTCCAAATTACTTGAGCTCGATGATGTTGATGCTGTATATACGGATCAAAAGTAATATTACCAGAGTGGATTTGTCAGATCGATGCTTATTTTTGCCTTCTCAGCTGCTCAGCACTCAAACTGAGGTTTTGGGGCCATTAGATTTGTCGTGGCTTTGCTCTCTGGCCTAAGCCTTTATACTTGATAGGAGGAATCTGAATGCGTCTCATCAAAAGTTTTCCGACTTCAGGTGTCCTCTTACCATTCTTTATCCCGGGAAACAATTTATTTACTCTCGTTAATTCGATGAATACAGCATCAAAGAACAGAAAAATTGCTCATTGTTTTAGGAGATATGTATCACTCTCTTCTTTTGGCTTGTCGAAAAATGAACTACAGTTTCTTTGTTTGATAATGAAATCGTAGATGCTTGTCTATTTTTCATCCCCCTTTTCAAACTCTGAGAGATATGACATGCTAACTGTTGGATTACGTGAGCCTAATTATAATGTTCATTAGGTTGCCCTAGTTTCCTACACTATATAAATAGGGCTTTTTTCTGTTAGATTAGATAGAGAGGTGCGAGGAAGAAAACCTTATAATCCCTTCTCATTATAATGAAACATCTGCAGCAGTGAATGGTTAGTGGACGTAGCTCTCACATTGAGTTTGAACTACTATAAATATATTTGTTTCTATGTGTGCATTTCTGTTGTCTGATTTGATCACTAATGGTCTCGCCTAGGGTTTCAGAGTTGGCTTAATCCGTAACACTCATAACTTCTTCATTGGTAAGATGACCTGAACTTTACATACAACATAGTTCTGGTATGTTGCATACACAACAAGATGCTAAAATGCATTAACTAAAACAACATATCATACTAATAATCACTACACAAACATTTTTATCTTACAAATATCATCTATATCAACTGTATATTAAGCCTTTGGAACCCAACATCCATGGAGTCCGTATGGAAGGCCATAGGGGAATTTTGCTCTGGCAATTTCCTCGAATGTGGATCCATCGAGTAGTAGTGCGTACCCTTCACCATTTTTGTCGCTAACCATCGAGATAACTACCCCTGTGTTTGAAATGTACACTCGTTAGGACTCGGCCGAACATACAGCCCTTGAACATGACTTTAGAATTGTCGAAAAAGGAAACTGCAACATGTGAAGGGATTGTAGAAAATGACTACTGCAATACATAGTTTCCATTACTGAATGGGATTAGACAGGATTCTTCCTTGGAAGACCCTGTACTGCTAAAGAAAAGGGGCTATGGAGATGAATGCCCGTACTGTAGATCGAGGCTTGAGAGAAATAATTGTCTTGTCTTGCCTAATCGTGCGTATGAAATATGTAACAAGTGTTTTAGCACCATTTCCATGATTGGCTGGTTGGATTCTTTTGAAACTCTTTTATTAGCTAGAATTTTCATATATAATTTTATGCTGGACTCAGATTGACATCGGTGAAATACGTAAAGATGGTAAAGACATGTATGGTATGTAAACAAGACTTTTAACTTTTTTGTTTTGTTAATACTGTTTTGTTGAGCATGCGATCAAACATGTATCCATTTAATCACCTAATGGTAGTGTCCGGTAACTTTTGTCAAGAGGTGGAAAATTGAGAGTTTTGTTGTTAGCTTACCGTCATCTTCCTCGGTTGCACCCGGACGAGACACAAAAAATGGTTCGGAGGGTACAGAGCCCTCGTCGTACCAGTTCTTTGCCTTCTTCTCAAATAGATCAACCTGCAAAACAATTGGTAATTCATATTCCTTTAGTAAATACATTGTTCGGCCTAAGCAATAATATAGAGACACACACTAACAGGAATAAGGAAGAAAGACTTATGCCAGTTGAATTCAACACGTCAAATGTGTCGTAAAATGAAATTGAGTTTACCTTGGTGAGGGTGTTTGGGAAGTTGCAAGGGCGTTGAGCGCCACAAGCATAGGCATATCTGTATTTCTTTCCCAAATAAACAGGATTGATGGTGCACATGTCCATTCCTCTTCCATGTTCATCTGGTTCCAATGCTGCTTCTAACTTCCCGTATGGACTCCCGTCCATCGGTATTCTAAATCGACCAATCCTGTACACACGAGTTGACCCAGTACTTGTCGGTAATTTTACTTCTTTTGTACAATTTCATACATGGTTAACACTAAATCTCATTTATCGACCAATTATAAGAAAAATGTTAATATGACACATGAGCAGATATGCGACTCTCAAGCCTCGATAAGTCGCGAACCTTATCTATATTTTTTTGGTCAATGATGGAAGAAAGTAGAAGAATATTCTGTTCATGCAAGTTGCAAATGCATAAATGGAATCCTTTCGAACATCTTTGAAAATTTTAAGGTTTCGATTCCTTTAACGTAGGATTTATGACTATGATCCTAGGTATTTTGACTCAATACAAACAGACCATATAATTTTTTCAAATTAATCCATGCATGCAGCGAAGTAATTAATGGCTACATTAGGTGTAGGTACCCTTTTTCTTTTTCAACACAGAACATAATTGGATACATTCAAAGTGGGGGACAATTCCAAAACTTAAAAAACCTTATTAATTAGTGGATCAAATAGATGTTTAACAACAATTTATGCCTGCACTAATAAAAGGATCCAACAAATCATGTTGTATAATATTTTATTATTTTATACGGTTCAAATATGTTTTGCTTTACTTGTAGCTATTTTCATGACTCGAAGTTGAAAATAAGTAAGTTGCTAAGCGTAAATTTGACTCACTTTTAAATTTAGAAGCACGCTCTAATTAACGATGAGTTTAGTTACACAAAATTATACCTTGCATCTGGTAAGACATCTTCACCGGAGAATGATCGGAGATTTTGTAGCCTGAGCTTTTCCAGAATCGTCGCGTCAGCATTATGTTCACAACAATCGGCGATGATGGCCGTTACCCTTCCATCTTCATCTTTCTCCTCGTATGCGTTGATGAAGTGAAATGTCACAAACAAAGGAACTTCTACACTTACCACCTTTGAATTCAAGAAAATATTTGTTTTTAGATTAATAAATAAACCTCTATAACCCCAAGTTATTAATGCAAAAACAACTAAAAAGCCTTGTACATAAATCCGTTTTCACCCTTCCATGTGGTTGATTACAGCATATATATATACTGAAAAAATCTTTAATTATTGTTAACATTTCATGTTAATTTTGATCTACTCGACTCTATATCATTCAAAACATAACAAAATGAATCAAGTTTTGTCAAACTCTACACTCATCCTTTTGACTGCAAATATTTTAAGAGTATATTGGGTATTCCATATATGTATTAAGTTTGGGAACTTCATTTTAAGATGCACAGGATGATTGTATCGTAATGATAAATTAGTCGACATTGAGCATGAAAAACAAAAATCTCGACACATATTGTGTGTGTGTGAGAGAGAGAGAGAGAGAGAGAGAGACTTACAATCTTGCCACTAGCTTTACACATAACATGCACGAAGCCTTTAGATTCCGGGTGCCACTCGAACTTGTACAGTGGTGTGGGCTCAGCTTTTAGCAGATTTTGTGCACAATATCTCAGTGGCATTTCTGGCACAACTACATAATGCTCAGTCACCGGAAAAGAATGCACCCAACCAGGGGAAGGTCCACCCCTACATCCAACCCGGCCAATAATCTTCCTCTCATTTGTGCCTGGTTCCATTCTTACCACCAAGTATCCAGGATATATCAAATCTGGCAACAACGTTAAAAATTCTGTGTCTGTCACAATTGGATGAGCAGAATGTATCAGGCCCCCTAATGAGTCACTGTACTCAAACCTCCCTATTGTGTCTAAAGTGTTTGGATCAATAACAATTGAACCTTTGATTGTTTCTGTTAGACAAACAACCCTGCCGTCGGCGAGTTTAACAACACCGGTGTTGGCGTTATCTGTCAACGATGCCCCGGAGAATAAGTTGGCTAGATCACCAATGTAGGATAGGAAATTGTCAGGTTTAGGCGCTTCAGAAAATTCTCTATAGCAAAGCTTTTTATTCTTCTTGGCTGCCTTGTATGCCTCCGATTCGATTTGCCGGTGTCCCATCACGAGACGGCCGTTTTCAAAGTGCAGCCGGACTAGTGTTGCGTAGCCGTCAAACAGGTGCCGGAAACCGTAATCTCCGATGTGCCAAAGACCTGGACCGTTCCTAAGGTATGTTCCATTCTGCACAAAATTATCGAGTGGTTAGTATCCGGCGGAGAGCCTCACTTATCAAAATTATGTAACTCCGGTCTTATTTTTTTAAAAAAAAAATCTCAATATACTCTTATATCTATTTCTTGATGCTACTTATGAGTTCCCGAGTTGCTCTCGAGGTTCCATTGACCTCCTAAAGTCTCAAGTAAGAAAGGGGAACGGGACGGTGAATGCCTTCTCTTTTATATATAAGGCCAAAATTGATTTTTTAGTATAAAATAAGACATTTTAAACGACAAACTTTGTGCAGGCTCTAACCATAACAAAAGTTCTCTATAAAAAATTTGTCAATTATCAAAGATCCATTAATTATTGTTATAGGGCTACTAAATATCACAGAATAATTATGAAATTAATTATGCATTAAATAATATATTTGGAATGAGACTCCTTAATTCACCTACTCCGTCTGTACTAATCAGAGACATGAATTAATTAAATTTTATCTGGCATGATTTGCTGATGAAAACATATTTAAATATTATACTAATTACAATATTCCTGACAAGTTTATTCTATAAATGTTGATATTCATTGGCAAATCTTTCTTGGAGCTTGAGAGATGAAGACACTGAAAAACTGAACTTATTAAAAACTAAAACGATAAAGATTTGTATAATGATTCAACCCGATCATGTCTATGAATTACAAAGAGAATAAAACTATTTATGCGGCCACAACAATTACAATAATAATAATAATAATAATAATAATAATAATAATAATAATAATAATAATAATAATAATGATTACGTGATTACATAAGTATAATCAATTAGTACGAACGATACTTCCTAAGAAAATAAATCGATTTTTTCTCCGGGAGAGGATAGATATGTGAATTTGAAGAAACGCTTTTCGAGCAACGTGCTGTTAGATAGATTCAATAGAAATAATCACTAGAAAATAATCAATGGTATGACCCTGAATTGTGTGTAGGTGTATATGTATAAACACAAGCAGAGACACATACCAGCCACAGTGGTATTTCTCCTTGAACACTAAGCTCTCCTTGCCACCGCTCCTGCCTTACACTACTCCATGCTGCAAGCTTGCTATCGTTTCCGACCAACTTTCCTGGCGACGGAGGAACGACTGTAGGCTGAGGTCTGGTGGCAACATTCATTATAGTTAACCCCGGATTGTTGTTTTTCCTCCTAGTTGAATACTTAATTTTCTGAAAAATGGATTTTTCATCCTTTGAACAATCATAAGAACCATCACGAATCCTTATTTTCGTCGAAAAACTATAAGATTTGGAGGCAGAAAATGCTAGAGAAGGCTGAGAAGCCATTGATGAAGGTTACTAGCTAGGGTAGGGTTGTGTGTATAGTTTCTAATATGTGACAAGAACATATATTTTGAGGAAACTAAGGATGTTTGATTGTATATTTATAGGGGTATGTCGTATGTGTGTTTAGATTAGTGGAATCTTGATTGGTGGAATTCCTTTATACTACTAGACAACTTAAGTTTTGTGTTTAAACAATAATTATGAATCCTTGTGTACAAGCTCTATAATTTACACTAATGAGCGTTATCAAACTTTTTATTTTTTTATTTAATTAACACGTGGAAATATCATAGTTAAGAGATTTTTATTTTTATAATAATCCTGTTTTTCCGAAATTAATTCTATATTTGTGTGAATAATTACGTAATTGTTATAGATTTAAGATTTGTCTTTCTATTTAGTGCCTGTTTGGTGTGGATTATAAACTGGTTTATTTGATCAAGAATAGTAAAAAAATAATGCTAGAAAGGCAAAATTTTTGATAAATTAAATCGTTTTTGGTCAAATAAACTATTTTGATAAAAAACTAGTTCATCCACACCAAATGGGCTCTGTATTTGGTCATATTCTTGTAAAGATTGGACATGATTTATATATGTTGCATTTACATGGTGTCATGTTTGGCTGTGCTTTTGTACTTTTATTTTTTTAATATATATGATTTTTTAGAATTTTTCTTTTGTACTAACAATACTTAATTATATTTTTAAAACATACTAATTTAATTGAGTACTTCAAAAACACTCCAAGAAGTAGGGATACCAAAAAATTTAATTAATAATTGAGAAAAGGAAAGACATAATTTAAAAGAACATGTCACACGGTTTTATAAAAACTTTTTATTAGAACCAAACATATTAATTTAGTTGAGTACTTCAATAATTTATTTTATTTTCTAAATTCAAATTAAGTTAAACCAGTGTCACACGTTCACTAAAGAAAATCTTTTGTAGTCAATAAACACTTATTTTTCTTTTTAAAGATAATAAACTATAAATCGTCTTAGAATTCAAAACCAAGTGAAATCATAACATTGATTTGTTCAATAATATCTTTTTTTTTTTTTTTTTGTTGACGGGTTCCACCATTCTCATCGCTTCCTACTTAATTAATATATACGTAACATACTCATATACCTAGAGTTACTAGTTAAGATTTTATATAAATAATGCAGTTAAATTAATTAATTTTAATTCACAAGACATGTAAAGATCCAGGAAATCCCCTCTGCTGATTGAGCCTTTTTTTTTTTTTTTAAATTTCTTTTCATTTAAATAAGACCTAAATTTTTTATATATATTAACAGGTGCTTTTTATATTAAGAACGTCTATGCATGCGTGTCGTATAAAACCTCTTTTTATTAATTGTTGCATAGATGCTATTATATATACTGACAGCCTGAATGACGACAAAAATGTATATCAGAGACAACAGTAATGCAATATATTGTTCAAAAGGAATATGCCATTAATAATGAAAAAATCACTGATTTTTATTGGTACAGATCCTTCTGAAAAATCCTAAATTACCTTAATTTGAAGCCCTATTTTAATTATGGATTTTACATTGGAACATTATATTATATATACATTAATTATTCGATGACACGATTTTAGTAGAACGTTTCAAAAGAGATTGGACTAGACCAAAATTATTACGGTCCATGATAGTTGATGTAGTTGCTTTAAATCTTTCGTTAAATTTAACAAAGAATTAAATGAAGCGATAAAAATAATTCATGAAATCGATTCTAAATTTATTTAAAAATAATTATTGTAAATAGCTATTTCAAAACTTAGAAAATTTAGATTTTATAAGTTAGTGCTAGATATTTGGTCAAAAAAAAAAGTAATGTTATTCATATTCGCTCACTACATGTAGTTATTCTAAGTGACATTACTCAATTGGATGAATTATTCATAATTAATGGCTATAAATACATTACTCAATTGGAGTAAATAATTCATGCAATTGAGTAATGCCAATGTAGATTTACTATCGAAATGAAATTACTATGAATAAATAGTTATTAAAAAAAAAAAAAAAAGTTGGTCTAGATTATTTATTCAATTTATATTCCCTAATAAGTGTGATCCATTAAATTAAAGAAAGATTCCAGTTTTACATAATTTCAAGAGTCAGACATAGTGTTTGGATTATTAATACAAACAAAGGTTTTTGAATTTTTTGAAAAGATCATGTAGAGCATCTTTGTACAGAATATTAATCAATTTCAGAAACACAAAATCATCTTTGTAGGAAAAAAAAATTATTACCAATTTCCACATTTATCCCATTTTTAATTTTAATTTTTTTTTATTTTTTAGGACATAAAAATTAAATTTATATTATTTTTAGCATTAGAATTCATGGAGCTGTTCTCAGGTCTAAGAAAGGGTAAGTGATCATTTAGGGTTTCTAAGAAATTTTTTGAGAGGGAAATAAGTTAGGCATATGGTTGGCTAATACGGGGATATAAAGAGAGGTGCTTCAGATTTCTTTTGCCACAAAATTTTATGGGTTCGAGTAAATGCTTGGTTAGGTTAAATAGATTAGGGGTAGCTAATATTAGAGTTTTGCGCTGATGATTCAGATGTATTGCGGCTCTTGCCACGTTGTTTTTGTAGTCATTCTTGTGCTTTTGTAGTTAGGATAGTTATATATATGTTTAGACACTAATGGTTCGTTTGTGATTGATTTTGGAACTCAACTTCTGATTGTTAAACAATTAAAAGTTGTTTTAGGCGTTTGGTAAAATTAGAAAAAAGTGATTATAAAAGAATCTGTATTATCTGACACTAAATTTTAAGAAGCAGCAAAATTGTAGCTTCTCATATTCTGCTCTTAGCTTTTCCACCTATCTAATATGAAAATACTAATTTTGACTTTAATTAATTAAAGTAATTTCTTTTATGTCCTAGATTTATTAGTATTCTAATTATAATGCATCTTTACGAATAATTTAAATTTAAGTTTAATTAATTTTTGTACAATATAACTATACTTTTATTTTATAATTTTTATAAATTTTGAGATTTAATAGATGTTTATATTTTTATTTAAAAATAATTATGGTCAATACATTGCTTGGAAAAACATTTGATAATATTACATATTGTTATAAAAGTAAAAATAAATTTTAGAATACTACGTACTCATGATAATATTAATACAGCAGACATTATTATAATCAGTGTCTATTTTAGTAATTTTATACAGTTACAACACTAAATTACTTTTGTTTACCAAACACTTAAATGCAACATAGAGTAATTTTGAAACAATAGTTTACCAAACACTTATCTGATACTTCCTACAACTGATTTTTTTATAGCACAACAAAAACTAATTCTCTCAAAAGTGCAACAATACTAAACTAAGTCTTATTTTGTTTACCATTTGTTTTTTGATGAGGTAAGGTAAAGTTCCCCTCGGTTTCTTATACTTTCCTTTTCATCTATGAAAAATAAAATAAAATCTTTTCATCTATGAAAAATAAAATAAAAATTTGTTCGTGAGAAATTTTATTTTCTACGTGTTCCTTATTTTTTTTTGACAATGGTCTATACTTTTCCCACATATTTGGCTATTCTCCCATTTCAATTGTTACTATTATATTACACAAAGAGTCGCAACATTTTATTTTGAATTTTCTTATTCCAAGAAAGGTTTCTTGGCTTTTAATTGAAACTAGTTAAGAATACGTGCGTTGCACGTGATTTTGTAATAATATTATGATTTTTTGATTTTAAAATTATCGATGAATAACACTTAAATGAAAATCATTTTCAATCATAAGTTCATCAATGATTATGACCAACTAAGGAATTATATTCAAACTTTTTGGTAAAACATGTGGTTCATTAAAAAATACATACTCACGTGAATATTAAGTTTGAAATATTATTGATACTCTTTTAATTATATTTTAAAGCATATATCTAATGGCATATCAGAAAAGGCAACTTTCTTTTATGAAAATTAGTTTCAAATTCTAAAATACATGAAAATAGTAGATATAAGTATAACACAATTTTTCATTGATTTTCTGTATTTATATCATTATTATAAAAAGTACACGAAAACAAAATATTTAGCCTTTTTAAGTAATTATATCTCAGAAAAAAGAATTTCAAAATTCTTTGACATAAGATAAAGAAGAATTTTCTATTACAATATCCATTCGGTTTAATGCACCCATAAATTAAGGGTTTTTTTTTTTTTTTTTCTTCTCTTCATGCATTCTTTCCCGTAATTGCTTACAAAATGACATAAAACATCATTCGAGCTTAAATCTCTTTGTTATCAAGACTACCACAATAATTAACATTTTTACATCGAACAAATATTCTAAATCAAGAAAAAAGATATAGAAATCAAAATTTAAATGAATATTATCATCATATATATTCTTAAAATTAGTGAATCATTCATGAAAAATTAACACATCCATTATTACCACATTACTATCAAACTAATTATCAAAGATTAAAAATTGTCATTACGAGGAAAAAATATTCTTGGCATAATAAAAAACAAAGATGAATAACAGAGGAAGAAAGTATGAATCAATAATAAGAAAGTCGAAATGCAAAGTCAAACTCATCTTGTTTTGTTATGTTGATGAAAGAATTTGCTTAAATTCCCGTGCATAATAAGATTGACTATTTGATTGTTTACAATTAAATATAATAATTTCAATATATTAAAATATTTATTAGTATATTTTTATTTATTTTCATTAATTACAATATATAATAGAATTTAAAAAGACAAATCAATTTCAATGATCAAAATACAATATTTATATAGTATTAAATAGTTTAAATTAAAGCCAAAATAAATTATATTAATTGAAAGATGATATTAGAAATTATAAGTTATTTGAGGGGCAATATCGTCCATAAATATTTCTCTCATATTTGGAACAGAAGAAGAAAGTATGAATCAATAATAAGAAAGTCGAAATGGAAAGTCAAATCATCTAGTTTTGTTATGCTGATTAAGAAATTTGCTTAAATTCTCGCGCATAATAAGATTGATTCTTTGATTGTTTACAATTAAAGATAATAATTTCAATATATTAAAAATTTTATTAGTATATTTTTATTTATTTTCATTAATTACAATATATAATAGAATTTAAAGAGACAAATCACTTTTAATGATCAAAATACAATATTTATATAGTATTAAATAGTTTAAATTAATGCTAAAATAAATTATATTAATTAAAAGATGATTTTAAGAATTATAAGTTCTTTGAGGGGTAATATCGTCCAAAAATGTTTCTTCCTTTAAGGGACTTTTAGAATTAGTATAGATTAGCAAGTTACATGAATTTATTGTTTGTAACTTGAATACTTAATTAAAATTTTCTTTTAATATTTTCAATTCATTTGTTAGCGTGTTATGGTGGTAGCAAATTTTATCGTCCACACTTAAGTTGAAATCAGTTTAAAATATGCTTATAATACTCCTCTTTGTGTGATTGCGATGGACAAATAAAAAAAAAAAAAAATAATCCACTCAAAAACTACCAAAGACATATTCACTATAATAATAATTAACATAGTATTTTTTAACATAGTAGCTCACAAAAATAATCCACACAAAAACTACCAAAGACATATCCACGTAAGTTACATATATTTTTAACATAGTAGCTCACCAAAATATTAACTTTTCATAATTATATCAACACAAAATGGAATAATGGATCTTTTGATATTTTCTTTCATTTCTTCATTTATTTCTTGATTTTACAACTAGGTCGCTTTAATTATATTATTCATGTCCCATCCCCCCCCCCACCCCCACCCCCCCCATTTGTTTCGTACATGGAACTCCACCACTCGAGAGAACCCATGCCACAACAATATTATGAAAGATGCTTCCATTTTTAAGTTTTTTTTTTTTTAATATTTTCTAAAGATAATAATAATATTAAGAAATTCATTTATTGTGAAAATTTAATGAAAAAAAATATTTTATGCTATTTTAAACTATTCCTTTTTTTATGTATATTCTAGCCGACGATGGCAACAATTTTTAGATTCACTCGAAAACCTAAAAACAAAAAAGTGGACCTTAAAGTTATTGAAATTGTAATATTCAAGAAATTGGTATCACATCTCAACTTGTCCCTTTTGGTTTTCAAGCATTAATATTAGATTTAACATTTGTATTTGTCTTTTAGAATGAGGCCATCAAAATTTGTACATGCAGCTGATAATTATGTTTTGTTGTACATAGACAAAGTTTTCCTACCATTTTTTATTTTATTAGGCAAATAAAAGTAAATAATTATTTTCTTTTTATGTGTATTTGACTTTCTTAATTTTCTTATACCCTCTAATCTATTAGGAAAAACCAAGAAAATAACAAATAATAATAATGAAAATAACAAAAAACCTTTTTGTCTTTTGTGCCTTTAAGAACAAATTGGGTTGCATGCTTGAACTTGCTTATAAGTACTTATAAGTAGTGGGTCTTCTGAAACATGTGTATAAAAAATGGTGAATCGATAAAATTATGTTTGATCAACTTATAAGTAGCTAAATTAGTTTTTTCATATGGAGATTTTATTTATAGATTAAAACAAAATTCTCGTCTTTAAAATTTGTTATTGCCAATTCCCACATTTTCCACAACTTTTACTATTTTTCCAATTTTTATGACATAAAAATGAAATTTATGTTATTTTCATTATATGGGAATTCATAGTTCATGGAAAAATTTATTTATTCAACGTCTCCTTATTAATTTTTTTTTTTTTTTGACAATGTTCTATTCTTTTCCAAAGTTTTGCCTAATCTCCATTTTTTCTCTCGCAATTTTCCATGCTTAAAATGAATTAAAAAATTACTTTAATTGAGAAATAAATTAATTGGTTAGTAATTATTGTTGAAAACACTCTAATATTTATGTAGTGCAAAAGTCTGAATGAAAAGTTGTATTAAATTGATCGCAAAAGTAGAACATATATAGCCAATTACAAAAGGATAAAATCAAAATAACAACCTACATTTGAATGACACTAATCCTAAACCACTAACACTTATAGATAAGTTTTATCTTATAGATAAGGTGTATCTTATAGATTAGATTTATTAACATGATTTCGTAAAGTAAATCATAATAACCAACAATCTCTCCCTTAAAATTGAACATTTCTCAAGATTCGGTTTATATTAAGAACCTCACAAACTCCAATCATACTTGAAGCTTCAAGAATGTCTCCAACTTCGAGGCTTTGTCATTATGTCAAGAACTTGTTCTTAAGTATTGCAATGCACCAGTTCAACAATGCCATCTCTTGCAAGATCACAAAGAAAATGGAAGCGAATGTCAATGTGTTTACTTCGACTGTGCAGAACAGGATTGTTGGATAACTTAATAGTTGAACTATTGTCACACAAAACAGTAATACACTTGTTCTGCATATAACCAAGCTTCTCCGTAATTTTTCTCAACCACACACTTTGACAAGCACAAGAGGCACTAGCTATGTACTCACCTTTCGTAGTAGTATACAAAGTCACCACAGTCATTTCTTGACGACCACGACAATCGCTTCTAGAACCAAGCAAAAATACATACCCTGAGGTACTCTTCCGACCATCTAAGTCCCCGACAAAATCACCGCTGCTGTGTAAGCTATAAGATCATTGCAGCCTCCTTTCTTGTAAAGGATCCCTAACTCAGTTGTACCTTTCAAGTACCTGAGTATTCTCTTTGCTGTAAGCCAATGAAGCTCAGTAGGATAAGACATGAACCTGCTAATAACACTTACTCCATACATCAAATCAAGTCTGGTTGTAGTTAAGTACATGAGACTGTCAACTATCTGCTTAAACAAGGTTGCATCAGCTTTAGTCCCTGCCTCGTCTTTCGACAACTTAGTACCTGGAACAATTGGATTCTTCACTGGATTACTCTTGTCCATGCCAAACCTTGCTAAAATTTTACGAGCATATTTCTTTTGACACACAAAAATTTCATCTGAACTTTGTAGCACCTCAATCCCGAGAAAATACCTCATCCTCCCCAAGTCAGACATATCAAACTCCAACATCATTGACTTCTTAAATTCATCACACATACTCTTATCATTGCCAGCATAAATTAAATCATCAACGTAAAGACTGACAATTAAGAGTTTACCTCCCTCATTCGACTTTGTGAACAATGTGTGTTCACAATAGCACTTTTCAAAGCTTTCTCTAACAAAATAAGCTTCAATCTTGCTGTACCATGCTCGTGGCACCTGTTTGAGCCCATATAATATTTTTCTCAGCTTGTATACTTTATCTTCTTTACCCTTCTTCTTGTATCCTTGAGGTTGTTGCACAAAGACTTCTTCACTAAGCTCACCATGAAGGAAAGCGCTCTTTACATCCAGCTGAAAAACATTCCAGCTTTGTTGAGTCACTAGAGCAAGTATCAATCGAATGGTGTCAAGCCTTGCAAATCGGAGCAAAAATCTCAGTGTAATCAATCCCGTACTTCAGTGCATATCCCTTAGCCACAAGTCTCGCTTTACACTTCTTTATTTCTCCACTCTCGTTGAGTTTAGTTTTGAACACCCATTTAACTCTAATAAACTTCACTCCATCTGGTAGAGTCGTCAGCTCCCAAGTCTTGTTTTTCTCAATCGACTCAATCTCTGTATTCATTGCATCCCTCCATTTTTTGCTCTTGATAGCTTCTTCAAATGTGATTGGATCATCATCGGTAAGCATAATCATAGCATTCAAACCTTCATCTTCTGACAAGCCTTCTCATGTTACATAATCCTGCATCTAAGGTGGTTCTCTTCTCAGCATTCCTTTGTTTGATCTTGGTGAGTTCTCAGCAGGTGACTCACTAGAGGATGAGCTAGCATCATTTGAACTAGCTCCACTTGAAACACCACCATTCTCATCTTCATTAGTCTCATCTTCAACTTCATTCATTTCTTAATAAATTTCATCATCACTGTCACCCCATTCAAGGATGTCAAGCCCTATTTCTTCTTGACTTCTGCCAAAAAACTTTAGGAACTTGCTTCTCTGAGAGCATGGAACGTACCATATTCATGATTGTCCTATTTTTTCTCTCAGCAACTCCATTTTGCTGAGGGGTATAAGCTGCAGTTAATTGCCTGCTCACTCCATTAGCTTTACAAAACACAACAAAGTCATTTGAATTAAATTCTCCACCCCTGTCAGTCCTTAAACATCTAATATATGCACCTGTTTCTTTCTCAACACATGCTTTGCATCTTCTAAAAACAGCAAAAACTTCTGACTTTTCATGCAAGAAGTAAACCCAAGTTTTACGACTAAAGTTATCGATAAAACTTAACAAATATCTTTTATTGCAGTTTGATGCATGCTTTATAGGACCACATATGTCACGCATGTACAAGCTCCGACCTCATGAGGCCCTCCACAAACTCGTTTTGGGAATGGATTCTCTGTGCTATTTACCAACCAGACAATTCGTGCAAAGCTTTGTAGGAGTTCTAAGTGAAGGCAAGCCACTGACCATCTTTTTGTACTGAAGGGTTCTCAACCCTTTGAAGTTCAAATGTCCAAATTTGCAATGTCGTAGGTGAGTTGTATTTTCTGTCACAACCTAGAAACAAGTAGGAGCTTTAGGCATCATGGCTGCAAGAACAACAAACATCCTGTTCATACTCATCTCGTTGTATAATCGGACCATTTGAAGGATGAAAGATCCTACACTTTCCATGTTGGAACAAAATAGCTAGACCATTTTCTTGAAGTTGTCATACACTTAACAGATTATTCTTCAACTCAGGAATGTAGTAAACTTCAGAGATTATCTGAGTGATTTTCTTGACTTGCAGTCTGACATTTCCTTTCTCCACAACTGCCATCCTTATGTTGTTGACTAGCTTCATTGTTTATTTGAAGCACTCATCCAAATCAGAGAACCATTCTTTATTTCCACTCATGTGATTGCCGCATCCACTATCAAGAAACCACACCTCTTCTCTTTTGCTTGGTTCGGATCCACATAGTACATTAACAAAGAACTCTTCTTCTTCTTCTTCATCTAACTCTGCGTGGCTGGCTCCTATCTCCCAGCTAGGGCACTCATATTTAAAGTGCCCTAGTTTGTAGCATTTAAAACACTCCACAGTAGCCTTGTTAAAAGATTGTCTTCTTCTACCTCTTCCTCTGCCTCTGATCATTCCTCTACCTCTTCCTCTTTGTGTTCTGTCTTCATGAACAATCTTTAGAACCTGCTCCTCCCCTCCATGGCCATTCATCCTTTGTTCATGGACAAGTAGATTGCTCTGCAACTCGTCAATGGTCAAAATATCCAAGTTGTTGGATTCTTCAATGGAACATATCACATAGTCAAATTTTGTAGTCATAGACCTCAAAATTTTCTCATTAATGACCGTTTCACCCATTTTCTCACCATGAACCTTCTTTTGTTGGCTATAGTGAGAGTACGAGCAAAATAGTCATTTACAATCTTTCATTCTTTCATGTGGAGAGTTTCAAAATCTCTTGAAGAGCTTGCACCACGCGCTTCACCTTGGTGGAGCCCGATATTTCGCCTCATCGAGTCCCGGATGTGCTTTCTTTGTGTCCCCTATTGAGAATAGTCTCCATAATACTCCGATCGATAGCTTGAAACATATAATTCTTTATCTTCAAGTCCTTCAACTTTGCTTCTTCAATAGCCTTAGGTCAGTGCTATGACAACTCATCCCCGTCTGCGCTTCACGATCCCATTCTCCACAAGACCCCAAGTAATTCTTTGAACGGAGGAGATTCTCCATTAACATCGACCAATGATCATAGTGACCATCAAATTTTGGGATCGCAGTTGCACGGCTACTCTCTCTTTGCCATTCTTTTTAGCACACCACTCACAAGAAATCATTGCTTTTTTTACTCACACAAAACCGTGCCTTGTGATGAGCTCGATATCCAAATGTTGAAAACACTCTAATATTTATGTAGTGCAAAAGTCTCGAATGAAAAGTTGTATTAAATTAATCGCAAATGTACCAAATTATATAGCCAATTACAAAAGGATAAAATCAAAATAACAACTTACATTTGAATGACACTAATCCTAAACCACTAACCCTTATATTATCTTATAGATTAGATTTATTAACATAATTTTGTAAAGTAAATCTTAATAACTAACAATTATTTATTTATTCCCACAATGTCCAGTTGTTCTGATTTTTTTTCTTTCTATTTTTTCCCATTGGTAGTAATATTTTCCCCAGTTCTTGATCTTTATTTTCGATTTACTGACCTTAAAAAGTACTCATTAGTAATTTATTTTTATTTTTTAAAACTATCTACATATATTTTTGTCGGAAATTTGTTAATTTTTCAGCTATTTTTCTAAATTATTATTTTCTCAAACTGCCCAAATAATTTGTGTTTTCTAGTAGTGTTTTTAGAGACAACCAGCATTATTCGGTGAAAGATTTTATCTTCTAAATATAGTATATGTGCTCATTTAATTGTGAAAAATTAATGACTAGGTACCAAAAAATTATTTTAGGCTCGTCTCAAACTATTCCCAACTCGTTCGTTAGATTTATTCAAGACAACGGCGACGACAACAACAACAACAATTTTAAATTTATTCAAGAACTTTTCTTCTCTTCTTCGGTTTTTAGACATGAATAGAGATCTTAGAGGTGTATTATAGATTTGTGAAACATATCAATATATCGAACCTTAAAGTTGTTGATTTTGTAATATTCAAGAAATTGGCATCACACCTTAATTCTTATCCCTTTTGGTTCTTAAGCATTAATATTAGATTGAAGATTTGGCTGAATTAACTTTTGTATTTGTCTTTTATATGGAAGAAGCCATCAAAATTTGTACATTGAGTCAGCTGATTATTATGTTTTGTTTTACATAAATAAAAAAAATGTTTTATAATGTATTTGACTTTCTTAATTGTGCTCAACCTCTCTATTAGTTTAGAAAAAAATAATATTGAAAAGGATGACATAAAAAAAAATTGTAGATTTTTAGGACAAACAATATTATTTTTTTCTCCATCATTCGCATTGTAAGAATAGACTAAATAATTGATATGACTCAAATTGCGATCCATTTAAATTTAACAGTTATTAATTGGAACAAAATTTAATGTGTATTCGAATATATAAACTAGAAAAATTTATATTAGTAATGTGCTTTACTAGTCAACTAATCATAAAACCACATATAAGCTAAAAAGATATATTGGTGATGTGGCTTTACTAGTCAATTAATCCTATAACCCATATAAGCTAAACAAAAAGAAAAGAATGAAGAAAAATTGCATTATTTTGGGGCACAACACAATGTAAACTAGTAAAGGCACACAAATTGAGTAACAAAGAAACTAAGTGTTTGTTTAGTTTTGTTAAAAAATAAGTTTTTTTTAGTAGATTTTGATAAGAGTTGATAAAATGTATAGTTAAAAAATTGATAAAAATGTGAGTCCTATGAAATATATGGTTAAAATTTATTGTTGACTTTGACTCAATTTTTTATCAACATTTTCAAATAAAACTAAACAAAAACTTAGTTTTTTTTTTCTTTTTCTTTTTTAAATAAAAAATATGTTTAGTTATATCAAACTAAACATAACTAAATACGATTAAAAAAGAGAGACATAAAATATTTGTTATTATAACATTTAATAGTATCAAGCTCAATTTACGAAAATACATCACAAGCTAGCATCTATTGCTCAAGAAGCTAGATGTTGGGTTTTAAGTATCTAGCAAACTTTCACACACTTCTTAAAGTTTGTTATCAAATATTAAAAAAGCCTATATTGATATATGCAATATTTGAAACTAGTAATGTGTCACTTTGTTATGTACGAGATACTAACATAAATTCACTTTCCAATTAAATCATGATGTCATGCAATCGAAATTTAGCACATAAATCATTAAAATATAACCCGACACGATATTTGAAAATTTTAATTTATGAATGAAAATAGAGAAAATCTAGCCGTTCAAAGTGGAGTGTTTTTTAATCTCTTTGGTCTCATTTACAAAGTTCAAGAAAATGATAATGATTTTCTTGAATAATGATGCTTTCACCATTCCAAACTATTATTTTTCTTAGTCCATACCCCTTTGGGAAAGTGGTACCTTAAAAATTCTTCTTTTGTCGATTATATTATTACTATAATTAGAGGACATGTCAAATTTGCAAAACCTAGCTACACGGGTCCAACTTGTCTGCCACCTCGTATAATTATCATGGTTTCATGTCAAAGTTTCATAAATCTTAATTTTCCTTTCACATGGCAAACAAATTAATTCTACTTATAAGTAATTCTATAATTAAAATGATTTTTTACGGAGAAATCTTTTTTTTTTTTTAATCATTCTAGTTTAGGCATTCAATTTTATTTGGAGCTCCGCTATTACAATTAAGTCGTCATGATTACGGGGTAAATGTCTAGTATATTGTACATGAATCGACGATTCACTTTTTCTACTATTTGGGGGGAAAATACCTACGAATTGAGGAAGGAGACGAGTAAAATGTCTTTCATCACATTTTGTGATGCTAGAAAAGAAAGGTTGGAGGCTTATTTGTAATTGATTCCATTGAATGTGTAATTTATTTTATTTTTTGCTTTTTAACCGATATGATCAATAATGAAATCATGTAATAAATTCATTTCAGGCGTTATTATAAACTTCTAAAATTAGCTCATGTATACCAAGAAGGAAATTTTGTGATAGCATAGTTACTAGAAGATGGCCTAGAGGTCACTAATATTTGCAGTTGAAATTACAAGTATATGAACAAAAAATTGGAAAAAGAATAGGGAATTTTAATAATTAAGAAAAAAATTAATTATAACCCACTTGATTAAAGTGACTAATAAATTTTTTCAATATGTCATGTCCAGCTAGCAATTGAGGGAACTTCTTCTTGTTGAAAAAATTCAATCAAACCCTAATAATTGCTTGTGTCCTTTCATGTTCCTTTGATTCCCACATATATTAAGCATGTAATTATACAAAGAGGCCCAAGACCAAAGGTGGCAGACACAATTAGGCTTCACCACGAAATGCAACATGACAATCAATATTATTATTATTATTATTTTCTCACAATAAATAGATTTGAATTAATGGAGGGACCACTGAACCAAAAAAGTCTATTTTGTTTTTGACAATTTAATTAGAGGTGTAAAATGACTTGATGTACGTACGTCTAGCACTACTCCCAAAAACAAGGCTCATAATAACTCTCATATCCTGCTTAGCTAAATATCATCGACAGTCAGTTCATAATTTTTTTTAGAACAAGAATTTGCACCTGAGACCTCAATGTGTGAGTTGTAAAAAATTGTTCCTCAATTTAAATTTAATTAAGATTTTAAATTTAATATAAAAAGAAAAAAAAATGCATCCCCCAAACGCCGAGGGCACCCTCCCCTCCTTGGCTCCCTCTGCATCCCCTCTCTTCCTTGACCTTTGGGCTAAACAGTTGGCCCAATGACCAAATATTTGATATGGGAGCACATGAGGTATTGAATTTTCAAATTTTATTAAAAAATTGTCAGTTGAAGTGAATCAACCCTACACAACTCGCCACAAGTTTGGTCGATAAACCGTGACAAGCCATAATATTTTTTACTATACAACGTTTGATCTGATACAAAAGATTATTCGATCATATCAAATTCAATATTCATTGTTGAACACAACTATTCATCTTGCCATCCTATTCTGATTATTATTATAAAAACAAATTGGCTTGTTCCTTATTTGTAGCAGTATTAACTCGTTGCACTTCATTGGTCATCCAGACTAATCGTAACAAAAAACCTTCTGAACCATTCATGTACGTGACTGACTTTACACTCTCAATAACTTTCTTATATATATATGAAGTACGGTTCTAAAACGATCTCAATTACACCCACAATTTTAACACAAATTTTCACAATAAATGTTATTAGTAGTGTAAACAACTTATATAATCCATGACCTGGTAAGTGGAACCGCTGCTGACTTGCACTATCTTGTCATCCTTGCAACTTGTTTGATAAATTACTCGCTAAATAAACAATTAATATTATTGTTTACTTTGATTATAAATCCTTACGTGTAATCTTCTTTGTTTGAACTTATTGATTAGGACCTTGATTTGTACCATTCATTGACCACTGTTTCTCAAGAAAAGCAACACGTATCTTAATCCAATTAAAGAGTCCTCCCTAATATTTTAAATTTGTGGTAATTGATTTTTAATTGACGATTTCTATACATTTGATCTTTAAAAAAGCATGTGACTTGCACATGCCTTACTTTTTAAAGGACACAATAGATAATTAAATACTTAATTTTAATAAACATTAAAAAGAAAAGAAAATTTGTATCCCCAAATCCCGCTTGCACGAGTCGACACAAGCTAGCTAGGCAAGTGATGGAGATCAAACCAAGAAAAGCAAGAGAACTTTGCGCAAAAATTAAAGAACAAGAATATGACGAAATTCCAATATCTAGAATTCATGAGAACAATACGAGTCCTTGCAATTGCCACAAAAACTACTCCATAACTCTAAACAGAAGTCCTTAAATAGGACAAACATAACCTACTCCTACTATAATTAGGTAACTTAAATTAAGGATAAAAGAACAAAGATAGGAAACAAAATAAAGGTTGTAAAATAGAACTAGGACTCTTGATCGGCTCAAGCAGAAGTCCTATGCAAGCCGTGACTCTTTCGGTCTAGACGTCCTCGTCTGCATCAGCAAGTGAGCCGTGATTGTACATAAAAAAAAATTATTATAGGAAACTTGACATGATACATAAGACTACTAAGTTATGTCAAAAAATTCATTGTTTAAATGTAAAGTGTCGATCTAATTACACGACCCACTTTACACCTGCTATTTTAACCCAAACTCTCTATATGAATATTATTCATAGTGCATAACCAACTCATAGAATCCATGATCCGGGAAGTGGAACCTCTGCTGACTTGCAAGATTAGCACTATCATGTAATCTTGCAAGTTGTTTGATAAATTACTTGGTAAATACACAATATTGTTTTACTCTGATTAGGACCTTGATTTGAAAAGAAATAGGAAACCCTTAATTTCCAATAAATAAATAAATAGAATTGAAAAGAAAAGAGAATAATAGAACAAAGAAAACAAATACTGCACCCTCCACCCCTCCTGCTGGTAATTTTATCTGAGTTTTTTTTTTTTTTTTTTTTTTAATAATTTTTCTTAAGGTAAAATTCCACATCGATCAAATATCAAAATTATATATAATATATAAGATTTTTAGCTACTCTTCTTAATTAATAAAATTGATTATTTAAGATGGAATTTTAAGTCTTAATAAATTTTATTAAAGAGAATAATCGGTAAGCATGGATAGAAGATATCAACGGCTAGTGAGCCCATGGTGGGCTACTGAAATTTTCTTCGTATGAGACGTTACTTAAAACGTAAAATAATTAAGTTATCCAAAAGTCAACACGAAATGTTAAAAGTTGAGCTGTGCTCATTCATGACCCACTTTGCACGTAAATTTAATGCAAATTCGATGTGTCAAATATATGCAGTTCGTAGTGTATAAACAAACACTCAATTCTCAACGATTTTGAAACTGGAGCCGATGCTGACTTGCATATCTTGTCATATTTCAACTAATTGTTTGATAAATTACTTGGTAAATAAACAATATTACTGTATAATTTGATTGCATTTGATTATAAATCCTTATGTGTAATCTTCTTTTGTTTGACCCTATTGATTGTGACCTTGATTTGTACCATTCATTAACCAATCTCTATCAAGAAAGCTACACGTTTTATTCTTAATTCAATTAACGTTGAAAAGAACAAAAAACATGGAAAACACCGCAAGAGCTAATGGTTGAAAATGCCCACTTTGGAGATGCTACCTCCAAGAAGTGCAATACAAAGCATATCATGATTTGTCGATTCCCAGGTTGACCTTGGAACGTGTTTGGCTAAGCTTAAAAGTTATTTTTTGGTAATTTTTTGTTTTTGAATGTGTTTGAATTTGTTACTTTTTGTTTTGTTATTTTTTTCTCTCTTTCTAAAAAGTTATTTGTTCATGTCCATGTAATATTGTATTTCATTAGAGAATACCAATTTTAAAATTCGGTTTACTCTTTTAAATTTTAGACATATCCAATTTCTTGTTTAATATTTTTAGACTCTAATATCATATATAGTCTTGAAATTTTATCTTAGCAATCTTGTTAAAAGGAATAATATAAACCCTTCTATTGATGATTGTTTCATATTAAAATAATGTAAGATGTTAGTTTTAACTTTTTGGGAAAATTACACTCAGGTTCCCAACTTTTGAAGGTTATCTCAATTGTCTCTATTCAATTTTATTCGCACTTTCTAAACCTTTCAGTAATTCGTGCATATAGTCATTTCTGACAATTTGCCTTACAACTTAAATAAACTAAAAGGACAAAAAAAAAAAAAAAATTTGCAGCAGAGGTTCCAAACCTTTAAAATGTGTTGTAAGGCCGTAAATTTTATAATCCTAGCACTTAAGTCCCATACCTTTCAATAAATGTACGACTAAAAGACGATGAATTTCATCGAGAGGGTCGATACTCGACCAACATTTTCTTTGACTAATTTTAATAAGGGCAAAATAGTCTTTTTGTATTATTTAAAATAATTAAAAAATAAATAAGAAAAAGAATTTATAAAAGAAAAAGAAAAAGATCTTAATACCTCCCAACCCACCACCAAAAAATGATAGTTCAGAGGCGCCACCTCACAGTCGCCAACCGTGGATGATTTCTTTTCCAATGGTTTCCGGCCCAATTTTTTTTTTTTAAATTATTTTTCTTATTGATTTTTTTTTTTTTGGGGGATTTAGGTGTTAGGATTAGAAAGTTTAGCACTTTACGACACATTTTTTGAAAGGTTTGGGACCTCTGTTGTAAATTTTCCTTTATATTTTTCTTTTTTGTTGTGTTAGTTTATTTAAGTTGGAAGGAAAAATTGTCAACCATATGCATGAATGACTGAAAGATTGGAATGATAAATGCGAATAAAATTAAATGAGGAAGAAATTGAGATAATTTTCAAAAGTTGAGGACCCTGAGTGTAATTAATCTTAATTTTTTTTATCTTTTAAACCGTTACCTATAACATTTTTGACACTAAGAGAGTTAATTTGAAGTTCCAACTTCTAACCAAAAAATAAAATAAAACAAAAAAATTTAAAACTATTTATTTACTTTATAAACGTAATAATTGTAAGTTTAGCCAAACATGCAAGGTTACAGGTGGAACGTAGTACCTTATTTAGATTAGAATACTTCAACAGTTAAAACAATATTATATACTTACATTCGTCACTACCACTCAATTTCAATAATTCCATTAATGTTTCTGTAGACAATTATTTTGGTTCCCTAGTCGTATGTGCACGTATGCTGATCGAATGCACCTCTATGTATATCTATGAATCTCTAATCTAATCTAAATCTAAATATACTAAAAGGGCCTTAAAGGGCGTTGCTGTTCAGTGTTCATCATAGTCGTCGATTTGATGGCATCATAATTAATGGCATAATTTTTTATAATTTTTAGAGATTCGTGTTCTTCTAAAAAGGTTTTTCTAAAAGGTTTAAATAGTGGGTTGATAAATTCGATTTCAATGCGTTGCCCACCATGTTAAGATGTGTTATTTTTCCAGAATTTGGCATTAATTACAATTTGTGGGACTTTTTCTTCTTCAGAAAGGCATGAAATTTTCGTTATTTGATGTCTATTTTTTTTTTTTTTTTTTGGTATTATTTTTCTTGTTGTATTGTGTGGGTTTATGCAATTTCTAGTGTACGAGGTCAATTTTTATTTTTTTTTGAGTTTTTGTATTTTGTTCAGCATTTGAATGCACATATATGTTTGTTTTGGATTAACTTTTGTTTTGCGCTTGGTAACTTTTGGTCGGTTTTGTATTATTTCATCTAAAACGCATTTGTTGTTGGCAGATGTTGGATGGAGAAATTTTTTCTAAACTTAATCAGAAACAAATTGGTGATGGAAGTCATACAAACAAATTTAGAGAATAAGCGAAGAAGAGAACAATGAGTTAGATCAAAAGAATATAAAAACAAGCGGCATAGAGAACTCGGTAAGATCAAAATGAAAAACAACAACCTTGATTGCCTTCCCTATAAAATTTGGTGGCTCCACAATGAACACATGCAATTGATAACGAGAATACATCAGGTTTAGTACGAATCTTTCGAAGATTTTTATTTATGTCATGCAAAATAAGTTCAAAAATATTTCTTAAAACTAGCGTAACTTCACCCATAAAATCACAGGTTTCACTATCTATTTTTGACATAGTCGAACAACCTATTAAAAATAAAAAATTTGAATACAAATGAATTAAACATTTTATATCGAAATTTGTTTACTTGCTATAGAAGCGTCATGACCAACATTGTCACATTCTTCAGGTAAGGTTCACGCTAAATATAAATATAAATATTTTCAAATACAACAAATAATAATAGTAGTACTTTATCACGTGTTGCAATATCACATTCTCCCAAATTGAAGTACCCGAATCCATTACACCATCTACACTACATGTAAAGCGGTCAGTCCAGATCGCTTCCTCTAAAAATATCATATCTCAAAATCTAAGTAGATAGGATGTGTTTATAACACATATACTACCATAACACAATACAATTTAAATCTTTTATATACCTACTACCACCAAAGTCACTGTGTATGAAAATCATAAATAAATAAGTAATAAATTATCTAAAAAAATCAGTACACTTATATTATTTACAGAATTACTTATAGGCTTCAGTCTCAGTGCATCGACCAATAATAATTCCTTGACCTTTAGCGAGTCTCATTTGTGTAGACCTACCATTGGCTATATAATGTTGGAAAGTTCTATCATTTTACTTTCATATGAAAAAATGATTTTTCAATCCAAGACCCATTGCTTTAAGTTATAAAGATTTTACCAAAACAATGCAAAAGTAGTATAGTAAAATTTTCAAAATCAGTGATTTTTTGAAATTTTCAGTTTAATTTTGATGACTCGTATACAATATGGAATACTTTATCAATTTACTTTCATAGTAGTTAAATTTATTCTACAACACAGAGAGTTTATCGTATCATCATTTGTGGAACAATGAGAAATTGTTGCATAATTTATTTTGGGGTTAATTTCATCAACGGCCAATGAAGTTTGTTAAAAATTTCAAAATAGTAACTAAAGTAATTTTTCCGACAGTAATAATCACTCAAGTTTATATTAGTTACATTAATGGTCACTCAATTGGAAATGTTAACTTAAAATCATACGTATCACAATTAAATTCTAATGATGACACAAACAGCATTAACTAGTACGCAACGTTAGACAAAATGCTCCACCTTAAAAAATTCACCAACAAAAATACAAAATTTCACCAATTAACTGTTTACTAGAATTGAACAAATACGAGTTTGATAATTATATATTTAGTTGCAATTAATACGACTTTGTCTAACGTGGCATACTAGTTAACATCGTTTTGTCTACGTTGAAACTTGAAAGTGCCACTTAGAGTTTTATGTTAATGTTTCCATCCTAGTGATCATTAGTGTAATATTAAAAATTTGAGTGACTACTCTTATAAGAAAATTACTTCAATGGTCATTTTGAAATTTTTAACAAACTTTACAAACTGTTGCTGAAATTAATCATTTATTTTGTGATTATTTATATATTGCGTATTCTATTTTACAACATATAAAATTGTTGCAAACATTATTTTGTGGCAATGGATATATGTTTGTATGACAGATTATATTTGTAGTTGAATTTATTCTACAACAAGAGAGTATGTCGCATCATCATTTGTGCAACGATGTATAGTTGTTGCGTCTGACCTCTTTCGGTTATGTGATGTGCAAAATCGGCTTGCGTAATTTATTTTGTGATTATTTATATATGTCGTGTATTCTATTTTACAATATACAAAATTATCATAAATATTATTTTGTGACATTAATGGATATTCGTTTATGGGACATGTTGTGTTTGTAGTTGAATTTATTGTTCAACAAAGAATTTGTCGCATTATCATTTTGTTCAACGATGTATAGTTGTTGCGTAATTTATTTTGTCATTTTTTATATATATGGTGTATTCTATTTCACAATATATATAATTGTTACAAATATTATTTGATGACAATGAATATTCGTCCATGGGACAAATTGTGTTTGTAGTTGAATTTATTTTAGAATACAGAGAGTTTGTCGCATCATCAGTTATGCAACACTGTATAATTGTTGCGTAATTTATTTTTTAACTATTTATATATATTGCATATTCTATTTCACATGTAAAATTGTTGCAAATATTATTTTCCGATAATATAGATATTCGTTGCACAATATTTTCAATAATGATAAATTATTAATTTCTTTCATTGCAGTAAAATTATTACTACAATACACATTTATTTGAAAATATAACTTAATTACTTCATCAAAAATAACTTATGACTTAATAAAAATTGTGTTTCAATGTACAGTTAATCGAATAAAAATGACTTCAAAATATATAAAAACAAATATTGTATTATTATCTTAATATCGTAATGCCACCAAAGCTGGTGAAGAGAGCACTATAGTAATCCTCAATTTCTTATCAAATCTCAGTAGATGCATTATTTGTACTGAAATTTACATAGAAAATAGAAAAATGTAAATAGTCATTAGAAAATAAAATATAAAAACATTACATATTAAAAAATATAAACAAACAAAATACATATAAAATATATTTTACTTACCAATGTCACTACCATCTTTATACTATTCTCAGATTTCTCATCTTCGCTGTAATATTCATTCAATGTATCATCATCTTCTTCTAAAATATCATATATAACTTTATTCATATTTTCATTTATTGGTTCTACGTCTATTTGTTGTACTGCATTTTCAATAATATCTAAAGCAACGTCACCTCTGGCATATTTGAGTGTCAAGATCTTTCTTTTGTCTAATAATTATTTTTTTTGAAATACTTTTTTGATCACTACCACAATCATCAATTTTTTTATTTTTTTTTCTGTTGGGTATTGATGTTGTTAGGCTAGCCAAGGGGTTGATGTTTCTCAAAAGGAAATGATTAGAACTGTTACAATAGGTCAATATGTTAGGTAACTAACCAGGAAAAACTCTTATTAATCCTAATCAAAAGTTATGAACAATTGAAAGAGAAAATTTGGTAGATAAAAGCCATTATCAGAAGCTAGTTTTGGCAAATTGATAAAATGTAAAATGTAAAAATTACTTGCTCTAAAAGACTGTGTTTTCAGTACCCTCATTACACGCACAATGTATAAATTGGTTCATGAATCTTCAATATTTTGAAAATGTTTTGATGCATGGTTGTAATTTAAATGCGGTTTAAAATACAATATTGACCTTAGTTTTTTTTTTAACATATCAACACCATCATCTTTTATATCATTATTTATCTTCAAAATTAGAAAATAAAAACACTTGTGTCCTTAGTTTATTATTTCATAGAATTTATTGAATTATGAGTTCAATACATTCTGTTTAGTAAAAGGACGAGTATTCCTTGCTCATTATCAGACAATCACTTATTCACAAACTTCGTGTAGGGATGGATACCCCTACTATTTGTAGAAAAATCTCAGGTGTGAATATACCGATGGATCTATTTATCCGTATATATAATCCAGCATGTCCATTTGTGAAATATAAAAAACAAAATTCCATTTCCCCTTACTACATGTATGAAT
Organism: Forsythia suspensa; assembly: GCA_023638005.1. Lineage (NCBI taxonomy): Eukaryota > Viridiplantae > Streptophyta > Magnoliopsida > Lamiales > Oleaceae > Forsythia > Forsythia suspensa. Next base: position 25,291,604 of record CM042674.1, on the reverse strand, counting down.
AAAGTGGTCAAAGATACAAAAAGGTTTTGTAAGATAAAAGGGTTCCATTGAGCACCTTATGGCTATGTCATAATAGATCTAAACACTTGCACCGGATCGACTTCGAGATGCTAATTGCTCTAGTGAATAACTAAAGAAAATAGATAAATGGGAGATAGAAGAGAAACAAAACATTGAATTTCTTATCTCATGTTTGCTTTTCGTGAAAAAATCCCAATTGAAGTGGAAGGTTTCTTCAAGCAACAAAGGGCTGGGTTAACTATTCAATCAAATGATATTGAGCATATTTTCCATCTCTTCTCTCGAGACAAGTGGGCTATTTCTTTGTAAAATTGTGCTCAATTTCATATGTGGCAATTCCGCCATAGTTAGCACTTCCAGCTCCATATCAAGTCCATGATCGATATCATCACCAGCATTTATTTCGTTTTTTTAGAAGATGGCATGCTGCCACTCGGACTCGAACCGAGATGCTCTATCACTACTTCCTAAGAGCAGCGTGTCTATTGATTCTAACAACTGATTGCATAGTTGATCATTTAGACCTTTCAATTTATAGATGTAGATCTCGGACATATGAATAGGGCCGTACATGAGATTTTCACCTCATACAATTGCTTTTCTTTTTTTCTATCTCACTTCCTTTTTGTGTGTGTAGGGTTCGGGAATATCCCCATTTATAGGTCCGAGATCTGTATCTATGAATTGAAAGGTCCGAACGGTCAACTTTGCAACCAGTTGTTAGAATTCATAGGTCTTCTAATACCAATCCAAACTATTTCATGAATAAAATGTGACCAATTAACCAACCAACAAAACTACTTGTTACAAATAACATCTTGTTGTTGCATCAACATATAAATGTCGACTAATAAGGAGGTAGGAATGCAGAGACAGGCAGGAGGTTTGCCTAGAAGCAGCCACCATTGAAAGAGTGCGTAATAACTCATCTAATTCGATGAAGAATGGACCAATAATGTAATTTTTTAAGAAATGGGAAATTCAAAATTCTCGGGGATGGAAATGAGGGAATGTCTACAATACCTGAATTTAATTAGATACAATTTGAAGAATTTTGTAGGTTCATTGATCAAGGTTTGATAGAAAACTTTATAAATTTCCAAAAATTGAAGATACAAATCAAGAAATTGAATTTCAATTATTTGTGGAAAGATATCTACCTTATGTTGGCATTTTGTACAAATTAATGCTAATGAAATCTTTATAATGGAGAACTAAAAAATTAATAATTGTCGAATATTTCAGTGAAACATGTTTAATTGAAAGTATTATATTTCAAAAGGATCTTAAAGAAGCAACATTAAAATTTTATGATGGATAAGGTTTCAAAACGATCATAAACAAATTAAACAATCGTATAAAAATTTTCTGGACGATCATAAAGAAATAGACAAATTTGCACATCAATATTAAAATCTAATCTATAGATTTTAACATAAAGATAACATAAAAGAAATAATAAACTACTAATGTTGATGTTATTCACATATTAATAATCTATTAATTACCTTATTACAAATATGTCACGTAGATAATACGTGCTCAAAACTAGTAAATCAATATAAAATAAAGGTAAGATTTAAAATTCAAAATTATAATTGTCATGCATAGAACAAAAATGTAAGACTAACAATATCCAAAGGAAAAAAATGCATATTCGTTTGGTTTCAAACACACTTTACACAATGTAACTAGAAACACTTTTCAAAATATAATCTTCTACCTCATTTTTTTTCTTTTTCCAGAAATTGTATTGTAGGAGTTAGTCAAGAATGATATAATAACTCCTACTTTTAATAAATTTAAATTATTTTATACGAAAAATTTTCTTCTCTCGCTCTATTAGATTCATCTCACATCTACTTGCATCGCTAACACACAACATTCCAAAACAATAATTTATTCATACATCCAAGAATTTCATTCCTAGCTAGTCGAAAATAATTTATTTTGTAACTTTTTTAGTTTCCTAGACCTAATTCGAGTCTGGATTAAGTCTTTCGCTTAGCTTATTGACCTAGGCTGGGAAAGAAAAATTAAAAACAGAAATTTGAAATCAAAAATTATGATTCTCGATTCAGTACAAATCATTTTGTTGCCCGATTTAATACTATTTCATCGGTTCCCTTATATAATTAAATATAACCTTCGATATTTTAACACTCATCTCTTCAATTTTTTTTCTTATTAGCTTTTAATTAATTTTCATATTTTGTCTCTGATAGCGATTTTTTGTTCAAATATTCTACTAATGTGCATAAAAATGAGGGACAAATATTTTGTCAAACTTTTATATGTGTTATTTATTTTGCTTATTAAAAAATACGAGAGGCAAAAATTATTTACGCCCTTCTAATATATTTTTAGTTAGAAACATCATCAAAAACAAAAATAAGATGTATAAATTAATAAGTTAATGATAAGAATGTGATAAAAAAAATAGTTAGAACATAAATATAAAATTGAGCAATAATTAAAAAATTTTATTACAATTAAAATGTGATGTGCTGGGAATATAATTTTCCTTAAATATATGCTAATAGCCCAACTGAATATTATATGTGATTGCAAGTTTATTTTTTCAAATGAAAATAGACAAAATTGCATTAAAATGGGGTATATAATGTTCTGTGACTACTATTTTGCAAACTTTTAACTGTAGTACTATTTTGTGAACCATTCTTTCTGCAACCTGGACTTTTAGCTGTAGTACTATGTTGTGAACCATCCTCTTCTGTACTATGTCCTGGACTTTTAACTTTAGTACTAGTTTTTGTGAATTTGAACAAAGCGAGAGTAATCCTTATGAAGCAAACTGACAAGGGAAATTCAATCGTCGTCTGAAATCGCAACTATCAGAAAATTAATTTTTTTTTTTTTCGTTTCATAGGATAATTGCAACGTAAATTATAAATTATCCTATGACAATGATAGAGTAAAGTACAACTGAGCATTATTACAACTTTGACGTTTTTAACAAAATAATAGATTCTCTTTTAATAGAGTTAAATACGAAATTTAATGAACAATCAATTCAACTTTTTTCTCTCGGTGCGACTTTAGATCCTAGAAATTTGTTTGAATTATTTAACAAAGATCATATTTTGGAGCTTACGTAAAATCTATTGTAGAAGAATTTATGCTATAGGACAATGTCGGATACCACATCAATAACTACTGTAATTTTTTTGTTATTTATGAATTTTTTTTGTACATTGACTTTTCTCAAAATTTAAATCTCTTCACATAAATTTCTAGTTTTGCCCATACATGATATACAATTAAACAATTTAGATTTCTTGATTAATTGTTCATTAATTAGCTCATTAATTATTCCATAGAGTGCCGCAAATCTACAATCATACCTTGATTAGTAAAAATGAGTATTAATTATTTCAAAAAATAAAAAAGAGTTACTAATATTTGGAATTATAAGGTTTCAACAATTGCCGCTTTTTCTATGATTTCAGGACTTAAACTTTACAGTTTAACCTTTTTTTTCCCCCACCTAAACCCTAGAGAATATTAATTATAAATGTTAGGTCAACAGACAATTAATGTTACAATTTAATTCACCATATCTTTATCTTTATACAGTGTGTTATTATGGATGAAATGCAAGATCCCTTATTACCAAGAGCAATAATGATTGAAAGCGTTTGGATCCAAAAAAAATAATGATTGAAAGCGAGTAAAGAATACAAGATTTAAAGTAAGAGAAATTGGTACAAATGGTTCTTAACGTATAATATTAGTGTGCAAATGGTTTCTAACCTTTCATTTTTTACAGAATGGTTCATAACTTATCTATTTAGGTGTGTAATTGGTCTTTTTTTACGGATTCTATTAAAAATCCGTTAAAACCTTTCCAAAATTGACGCAAATGATCCATCTCATGTTTTTTTGTCTTTATTAGTGAGGGTAAAATTGTTATGTTACATTTTTCTTTCAATTGGCGTAAATGGTCTCTAACCTTTATTTTTTTCTGGCACAAATAGTCCCTAACCTATAATTATATTTTGGTGCACAATTTATCCTTATTTGATGAAAAAGACAAAAATATCCTTCATTTTAATTTAAAAAATTTACAATTGGATTCCTAACATTTGCAAAAAGAGAAAATGGGTCATATACTTTAATTTTTTTTAAAAAAATTAAAAAAAACTAAAAGAAAATAAATGGTCCCACCCCACCCCACCCCACCCCACCCCCCCCACATTTGAAATACAACTAGAGATGAGGGATTTCTCTCCCCTAGTCGTCGATAAAATATCTAGCGACTAGGAGGAGAAATCCCCATCCGGGTCGCGAAACCAGGGAGAAATCCCTCTGGTTTCACGAGAATTTCTTGCGAAACCATTTCTCCCTGGTTTCGTCACAACCGGCCACGGCAAATAGAGGGAATTTTTCCCCCATTGGGAGAAATGGCTGAAAATTTATATGGGAAAGCACCCACGAAGCATTAGGGATAGTCATAGAAAAGTCCAAGACAGACATGATGGTCTCAAATGCTGTTTTCCATTTTTTGTGCTTGAGTTTAAGCTAAATGTTATTGGTGTGTTGATATATTCGATATTCTTTGAAGTGTATCTGTATCTGTTTGAAGTTTCAGTTGATTAATAGGTTTCATTTTTATTATTGTTGATGCTCTGGAGATTAATACCATGTAGACAAAGGGGGAGAAATCCCCCCACCCACCGACCGACCGACAAGCGATTCTCCCTGGTTTCGACCATATCATCGGAGATTTCTTCCCTCCCCTCCTGATCTTGTTGACTTACAATGTGGTGGGGGGGGGGACGGGTTTTTTCTTTTTTTAAATAGAAAATGAATTAAAATTTAAAATTGGTATCTTCGGATGTTTTCTTTTTAAAAAATAGAAAAATAAATAAATTTTAAAATTAAATCGATCGCCAAGAACCTGTGGCTCAAAAACGGGCTGGGTTGGCTAAGTAAATATGGTATCTTCAGATGTTTTCTTTTTTTTTTAAATAGAAAAATAAATTAAAATTTAAAATTGGTATCTTCAGATGTTTTCTTTTTAAAAAAATAGAAAAATAAATAAATTTTAAAATTGGACTACCCAGTAACTCTATGGCTCAAAAGCGGGCTGGGTTAGCTAAGTAAATATGAGATCGTATAAAATTGGGCTGGGTTGAGAATAATTAAAATTTTTATTTGTGACAAATTTATTTTTCTTTTTACGTTGTAATGATAAAATTAAAGTTTGAATTTTAAATAATATGATTACTTAATAATAATAAAATAATTTTAATTAGCACATTTGTTAATAATTATGAGTTTAAATGTTAATTATTTTATAATAGTTCATAAAATATACAAAATAATTTAGTATAATATCAATTTGTTAGTTTCTTTTAATTTTTTTAAAAAAAAATTAAAGTATAGGACCCATTTTCACATTTTGCAAAGATTAGGAATCCAATTATAAATTTTTTTTAATTAAAACTAAGGATATTTTTGTCTTTTTCGTCAAATAAGGATCAATTGTATACAAAAATATAATTATAGGTTAGAGACTATTTGCGCCAAAAAAAGTTAAAGGTTATGGACCATTTGTGCCAATTGAAAGAAAAATATAACTTGACAATTTTACATCTACTAATAAAGACAAAAAAACATGAGAGGGATCATTTGAATTCGTCAAAAAGGACCAATTGTGCACCTAAATAGATATGTTAAGAATTATTCCGTAAAAATGAAAGTTAGAGACCATTTGCACACTATTATCATACATTAGGGACTATTTGCGCCAATTTCTCTTTAAAGTAATTTATTCTTCATTAGCCAATAACCACGACCACTTGTTTGGGTTTTACTATAAGCACAAAAAGGAGTGATACCCATCACTCCTAAAACTTGTCGAAAAAATAAAATAATCAACTAAGAAGGAAAAACAAATCATAAAACCAACTCGATCATATAGATGTGAAACTTGTGGGTTAAATTAAGCTATTGACATCCATCTTTCTGTAAAAGATCATCGTACATAGGATAATTGCAACGTAAATTCCTTCATAATATCATGATAATATTCCACTATGTATCCACATCTCCCAACAAAATTTTGTTAAAATCAGAAAATAAAGGCATGTATTATCTCTATCTCTAACTTTAGATACATAAGCATTATATTGTTTTATCTTTATTCTCTCCATAGACTAATTCTTACATCAGAAAGGAAAACAGGAGAGTTTCCTGCCCTTCTTTCAGGTCAACGGAGCACCGAATAAGTACATTCCAGCCACCCAATTTTTTTCATGTAACATCAAAGAAGATTATAATTTGTTTCTAAACTCACGTCTCTCTTATTCATTTTTTCTACACAAAAAAGTAAAGGCTCGCCTTTAGATCCTTCCTTTGCAGCAATGAAATATTATTGTAACCTAATACATGTGCAAACGACCCAACATGAGTCTGAGTGGGGGAGTGAGAGATAGGGAAAGCATGATAAGCCGATTGGTTGGCCACAATGGTGGAGCCATGAATTTAAAGTTCCCTCAAACAGTGGTTGGTTGGGAGGCTTTTCGGGGGTTCGGGGTAGCGCCCCCGATTTTTTTTTTTTTTTCAAACTAAGATTAATGAGTCAATTTTTATAAGAATCTAATGTTTTTTATGTCATAATCTTTAAAAAGCTTACAAGAAGATATTGACGACAATCAATTCATGTAGTTAGACGTATTTGATACTCATTTCGTGTTTGTTTTGATTGTTTGAAAAGACTAATTTTAATACTTTCTTCTTGATTATTGAATGATTTTAATTTAATCTAAGTTAGATTGGACTTTATTTGTTTAGTTCATTCATTGTTGGATTTTGATCTTACTATTTTTTTTTTTTTTGTTGATTATTAAGAAGAAGAAGTGATCTCTAAAGCATGTTTGATTATACTATTTTGGAAAAAAATCGATTTTTTCCAAACAAATTTTGGGTCCACAGTCTATTCAATAAATTTGTAATTTCAATTTTACCCTTCTTGTGTGTATCTAATTATTAAATAGAGGGGCAAATCGATAAATTATTAATAAATAAAGTAACCAAAAGTCAACATTTATGGGCTATAATTAATCAATTGGCTCCACTCTTGCTTAGAATAATTTACCAGGACCCCCCCCCCACCATCCTTCTCCTTCTTACAATCTTGTGTCTCACATACATGCGCAAAAATATATCTTCAAATTTGCTAACAAAACCTCTAATACTAATATATCACACCTATGAAATGTTAATTTGGATTAGAGGTGAACACGGTTCGATTTGGACGATTTTTGACTTATTTTCAAATCTAACTATTTAAAACGGTTTGAAAAAATTTCAAAAAGCCAAACCATTTCATTTTCTAAACTAAACCAAACCAAATCATTTTTTGCTTTCTAGTTAGGTTTTAAACCACGGTTACATATGGACATAATAGTAACGCATTTAAAAAAAAGTTAAAACACAAGTAAATTAGTTTTAAATTCTCAAAACAACTTTGAACTAAAACTTTTTAAACATAAATGGTACGTTACATTAATATTTATTTCAATTGTATCATTACAATACTATTTATCGTAGACATAAACTAGTAAATAACTTGGCTCAATAATGGACTTTTAGATTGTGATTCAAAAGTCCAATAGTTTGACAAAAATTAAATAAATTAACCCAATAAATTTAGTTTTGTATAGTAATTTGCTCACTTTATCAATGTATAAGTAATATTAATTTATTTTTAATTATAAAAAATTAAAAATGGTTCGATTCAGTTTCGGCAGTTTTTTTGAACATTGAAAAATAAACCAAATCATTTTCAAAAGGTTTGGTTTAAAACCGAAACATTGACGGATTCACGTGAATTCAAACCAACAATTTCAAATCAACAAATTCGATTCGATTTACGATTTAGTAATTTTTTTTTGTGCAGTCCTACTATGAACCACATTCCTTTCAAAAACCAGTTTAAATATTGTTGTTGGACCAAATTAAATAACAGGTGTGGGCTTCAGAATATATCTGTGCCCCAGCTTGATGTGGGCTTTAAAATATAATCTCGTCGCAGAAGATTGAACATTTGACGCAAATAATACTAAATGGGCTTAAAACACGATACGATTTTAGTACTACTTTTCTGAGTGTTCACGGGAATTAAAGAACTGCAATTGCATAAATGAGCCCTTCAACGTAACGATTTTCAATCTCGACTTATATATTTGTCCAAGCTCTTTTTATATATTTTTCTATGACGATTTTTAATGAGTTTTCACTAAATTGGTTATGCAACGAGCTCAAATAGTAAAATTTACATAATATTTGATTTTTGTTTGGGTATAAAACTAGAAGAAATTTTAAGCTAGTCACTCAGGCATATTTAGAACATCTTCAATGTAATAATATAGATTGTTGTATATTTGACAAGTAAAATAGAGAAGGAGAAAATAGTATCTCCAATGGGATGGTGGATTGGGAAAATGGTGGCTCACATGTACAAGAGAAGAAATATAGATAAATTATAAAAAAAAAATTAAATAAATGATTATTAGCAAACATTTCGATAGAGATATATTATAAGAAATTAAATAAATGAGACTTAACACATATTTCGATGAAGATAAATTATGAAAAAATAAATGGTGGATGTCTAATATATCGTCCAAATGTGGACATAAGAATGGCAATGGATTGAGCTGTGCCAGCTCGGCCGATGCCAAGAAGGGCCGAGCTTGGTCCTTATAAGGACGAGTCGAGCCTAGGCTCAGCTCGTCCTAGAAAAACGAGCCCAGATCGGCCCATGGCTCGTGGGCCTCATGGGTCGAGTTACAGGCCTGTCCATTGACTTGGCTTGTATAATTTTTTTTTTTTTTTTAAAAAAAAAATAAATAAAATATGATAAATTTGACATTTAAAATTCTTCTCTTTATTTTATCGTAGACGTAGTTAAAATTACACATAAACAAGTTGTTACGTATACAATTTTTGGTAAAATTTAAATGTAAGAAAAAATAAATAAATTTACAAACTATACTTATGTATTATGTAGCCAGCTCTTGAAGTTCTTCGGCTAATATGACATCTACTATGTTCTGGATCCGAAGTTCTACATCCTCAAATCTTTTAGACACAGTAAACTCTTTAATATGTATGGTTTAAGTCTTGACTTTAAATCATTCATAACTTTGCCACCTGTACTACAGTTGATATCGAAGATGTTAGGAGATCGTGTGCTATAATAGAAACAATTGGGTATTGATGCTCGTTTGTCTCCACCACCTAAGTATATCAAAATTATTTCTCTCTTCTTTATCTAACATATTGAACATGTCATGACCAAAATATCTACCTAAAAGTACGTCTATACTACTTATTTCTACATTTGTAGCACGGGAAAGTGAAGAAGAAGAACTAGGTTGATGAGTTTCTCTAATGGAACTAAAGAAACTCTAATAATCGTTATTTTTATTTGATGACAAATAAGGAATTGGTATAGGAGGTCTACTAACGTTCCTATCTAGTTTTTTCACATAAAATTCATACATTTTACATAATATTTTTTTTAGATTACTGTACGTTATTGGATTCTCATAACTTAACTTATTAGAAATTACCGACACAGTATGCTTTGTACTTTCTAAATTTACTCTAAGATCCATAATTAACGCTAACGTGAATAACATAGGCATCTATGTTTTCTAAACTTCATCTCCATTGCTTGTACAATATGAGAAAAATTGAAAATGTCTTATACCTATTAAAATTATTGACAATAAAATAAAATAATTTAGAACTAATGAACTAATATGATAATATATGCCGGCACATGCGTATATGGCGTAGAATTTATTTTTTTTTATTTTGTTATTTTCTTACATGGGATGAGATTTTCTAATTATATGTTTGTAAATCAAAATCTGGACCGTGTGAGTATGGGTAATTATAATAAGCAGTTATCCAGTTTTTATAACTTTCACATAATTGAAATATTAAATAAGTAGAGTTCCATCTATTGCCTATATTTGTACATAAGTATTTTTTTGGAAGTGAATTTCTACACATAATTAATCAAATACTTGTTTTCGAGCATGTGAGATAATAATATAATTTATGGCATATTTAATTTTTTCTAATTGTGGACTTATAAATCTTAAACCATCTTGGATAATTAAATTAAAAATGTGACATACACAACAAACATGAAATAAAATGTCACCAAAATCCCGATTTAATTCTCGTATTAATCTTTCTATTATTATACTATTAGGCACAACATTATCAAATGTAAAACTGTGAATTCTAGATCCACAATTAAATTCTTTAATAATATTCATTAAGTAATTAAAAATTTGTATTATATTATGAAAGTAGTCAATTACTTTAAAAATAATTATTTTTTTATACATAATCTATTGTTTATCAATATAATGTAAAGTGACAACAATACATCCTTTATAATTTTTATCAGACCATAAGTCCAAACTAAAATATACAACACCAGGAAATTTACTTAAAGTCTTAAATCAAGTATTATGATTTTTTTCTTTTTCTTATATTATTCAATAGTGTCAGTACAAACAGTGTTTCTAGCAAAGAGTAAGTAAATTGGTTGAAGATATCTTTATACGAACTTGGTGAAGTGAGAGCTTTTCACTATGCTGAGTGGAAACATACCACTCGCCACCAACTGAGTCATGCTTTCCCAGCGCATGTTCTCTTGTGAATACACTCAATTGTTAATATTTAGACTAGAACTAGAAGATCCATTGAGAGATCCAAACTGAAGTTGAGCTTGATTTGTATCAATCCCCTTGTTTTTACATACATTTTAGATAACGTCGGTTTAGATGGCTCATGCCATCACCATTTTGCCATGCACATTTGTGTTTATAGTTGACTATAGAAATAATGACAGCTGCTATATGTTGTCTGTCAATAGTAGCATGTCTTGGTATGCCCACCTCATCGACTCGCCCGCTTCATTAGTCTCATAAGACTGCCTCCTACAGATAGACGGTAATAATCCAACTGTCGTTTGGTCAGCCAGACAGCAAACCAAAGACTGACAGTCACCATTGGAAAGTGAAAGATGAAACATCCCTCATTAACTCCTAATAATGAGGAAGATAAAATGACACATGCCATTAAGGACCATTAAAGGCCATAACTGCAGGCCATCCCCCAGGTAAAAACACAACACACATACTCAATATTATTATTCTGCATATTTAAATTTAATCAAGTACTGATTGTCACACTGGAGTGGACACGGACGAAAGAAGCCCCGCCACCTTTTGTAGGTCTCCACCACTGTCACCGCCATGCTCGGAGGAGGAGAAAATATTATCATCAACAGTATTTACACATTGCCTTGAAGATTGGTTGTCTGTTTGTCTGTTGTTATACCGGTCTGCACTAATTTGAAATGATCCAAATACTGAATCTTTTGTTTTGCGAATCTTCATTTAGTACTCAACCCAGTTGTTTTATTAGTATTTGTCGTTTCAAACTCTTCATCGATATCCTCTAAATTAGTGGGATCAGTGCTCCCAATCCCATAATCATTACCAAATTCAGGAATTGGAATATCATTTAGTCTACTGAAATCATCATCAATTTGGTGGTTGACACTTTCTTGTGTTTAATGATCCACGTAGAGAATAAAAATGTAGAAAATTAGAGATGTAGAAATGAATAGAAGAAATCACTAAAATAAGCAAATTCAATTGTACAATAAAAGAGCTAATATGAAGAATATAATATTTTCAGATTGTGTAAGTTGAGAGTTGTGAATTTGTGATGAATTTGGAGGTGGAATGAGGCTTTTATAGAAAAAAAAAAAAAAAAAAAAATTGGGAACCAAAACAGTCACCCCTAACGGTCACATTATGACTATTTATACCCCAACTTTTTTAAAAAGCTGGGGTTTGGCCAACGAACCACAGGCCGACTTGCGGGCCTGGTCCACTATCCAAGATATTGTGGGCCTGTCCATAGATTTCAAGGGCCGAGTAAAGCTTGGGCTCGTCTTTCAACGAGTCCGGGCTCATAATGGCTCGAGCTTTTACAGGTCGAGCCGTCGGGCCCACAAGTATCTTCTATTTTTTTTTGCCATTTAAGTATTTTGAGGTGATGTAATATACTTTTTAGTATAATTTACGATTGCATTGGATTGTCTTTCGTCAATTTAGCATAATTAATGCATTACTGAAATATAAAATTCAAAATTTTGTTTTCTATGTATAGCAAATAGAATAAACCATTTCTACATTTATCTATGGTATTCTTTAAAAGCGGGTAAAAGTCAACTTGCTACAAAGTTTCATTTTTAGTCACTCGATTTTCATTGTTCAAATTGGACATTCAACTTTGATTCCATCTAATCTCGCCCATGTTTGGCAAAGCTTAAATTATAATTTAAATTGGTCAAAATGAGCAAAAATACATTGTATCCACACATTTTATAAGACTCACAACTTATTATCTACTTATTATCCACACATTCAATAAGAATATAACTCACAATTTATAACTACTTAAAAAAATAATTTCAAATTAACAGATGGGTTGTCCCAACCATCACTATTCTACCCTTAAATTAATGTGTTTGCATGCAAAATGTAAAAAAAATAATAATAAAGGAACAAGAAATCAACCAAATTGGTTTTCTCCACAAGTGTGGTTTCTTTGTAGATTTCGGTGTTATGGAATTGAGTGACTAAAACGAGACTTTGTTTATTGTCATTTTAATTCTTTCAATCTAGTTTATCAAACATTTTAACTATGCATATCCATCTAATCAATTTGCTTGGCATGCATATAAAGTGTTTGTTTGGACTCTCAATAGTCGGTTGAAAGTACTTATTGGAAGAGCAATATATAGTAATATATTTTTATGCAAAAAAAAAAAAAAAAAAAAAAAAAAATTAATTGCATGGAAATGGTAATGGAGTGTTGAAATTTAGGTTTCAGTTCGTGTGGTCCTGAAATGGTTCCTTTATTTGAGTGGTCACAAGAGCAAGATTTTAAATGGCTCTCATATGGACCTCAATTTTTTTGTCTCCACTATTTTTTTCATCAATCCGACAATAGGCTCACAGCCCTAGTGCATCAGTTCAAGACTTGCCGGGCAATTCATGACTTATTGACATACCAAACAATGTCGAGGTCAATCACGATGGACAATGACAAAAAGTTTAGTTGAGATTTATTATATGAGTCTTTTTCTCATTTTATTTGTTCTGTATATGCTCTTTTCGAATGATATTAGGACTATACAACGAGCGGAAGCACAGCCAGAACTCTTTAAAAAGGGACTACTACTTAAAAAAAGTTATACTTCAAGACATCGGATTGCTCCTGAAAAAAAAATGTGCACTATAAAAATTGATTTTTTTATGAATCCTACCCCCGTCCTTCACAACGAGTAGTTCAATTTGGATTTCTTGAGAACTAGACCGAACCGATTTCCATTAAAATTTGTGAAAATTGAAAAATTGGTTCTAGACTAGAAAAATGAATTGGACTAGAACTTTTATGTTTTAAAAATAAATTATAAAATGTAAACTGTTGTATTGTTTTAGATTTAGGTTGATGATATAAATAATGACAGTAATATATATTATTTACCTATGGTTGCACGTCTTGGCACGCCCGCCTCAACAATTCGCTTGCCTCACCAGCTCGCCAACCTCGTTGGTCTCATGAACACGCTTCTGACAGATAGACTGCAATAACCTAACTGTAGCTAGGTTAGCCAGGCAGGCGACTCATGGAATGACAGTTACCACCAGTTATCGAGAAGACGAAACATCTCTCAACAATTGGAAAGATGAAACATCCCTCATTAACTCCTAATAATGAAGGAGATGAACGGACACCGGTTATCAAATGAGGGAGATGAATGGACACCCGTCATCAATAACTGCAGGCCATCCCTATAAATAGAGGCCAACCCTCAGGTAAAAATAGAACATACAATTTTTATACACTCCATATTACTATTCTGCACATATGTTTTAATCATATACTGATTATCACACCAGAGTGGACACGGAAGAAAAAAGCCTCGCCACCTTTTGTAGGTCTCCACCATCGCTGCGCCAGTGTTCGGAGGAGGAGAAAAATATTTATCATCATTGGGCGCCGTCAGCGAAACCTCGCACAATAAGTCATGGCTCGAACTAGAAGAGCTACGGATGTAACCTCTTCACCAACCCCCATCTGGGATGTAGACACCGAGTCCAACGCCGCCACTAATCACCACAACAAGAATTTGCCTCTGCCGCTCAACTTACAGCACTGCAAGCTCAAGTGGCGGTCTTAACGGCTCTACCCCTAGATCGAAACGCTGCGATTTCTCAGCTACCATAGGGTCCTAACCTTCTGCCGGTAGGATCTTCACCACCAGGAGCTCTACCCCAGGGTCCTAGCCATCCACCAATAGGGCTCTCACCGCTAGGGGCTCATCCCCAGACTTCTAACTTTCCAACAATAGAAACACCACCAACGGCAGCTCTACTGTAGGCTCCAGTTTCTTTGGCTCCACCTTCGGTACCCTACTTCCATTCATTGACATCTAGCCCAAATCCACATTGGGGACAACCGTCATAGATGCCCACGCCTACGCTGGTTGAGACACCAGTGTTAAGCTTGGAGCAGCGATTAGAAGACATGATGGGTCGCAAAATAGTTGAGGCTATGTCTAAGAAAAGGAGTAGGTTGTGGTGTTGAAAAGAAGATCATTTTTCTTTAAAAGTGATGGCAGTTCCCTTGCCACAAGACTTTAAACAGCCAAAGATGGAGAAATACGACGGATCTTCTGATCCTATCGATTATCTCAGAACTTTTGTTGACTTGATGAGGTTGCAAGCCACCCTAGATGCGATTATGTGCAGGGCTTTTTCGCCAACACTTAGGCAGGAGGCCAGGGATTGGGTAGCCACCATTCTCCCAAAATCAATCCGTATATTTGACGATTTTTTCAAGAGTTTTACTGCACACTTTGCCAACAGCAAACATGTTAAGAAAACTACTATCAGTCTGATGCAATTGACAGAGGACAATGATGAACTGCTGAAAGATTTTATCACTCGGTTCAATAGAGCCACGCTGGAAATCAAAGATCTGCAAATATCTTCTGTAGTCACTGTCATGATGAGTGGAACTCGAAGTCGTTCTTTCAAGATGTCACTCTCCAAAAATCCATCGGATACTATGCATGAGTTACTCAAGAGAGGAGATAAGTGTGTGGACACTGAAGAAGCATATCTCAATACCAAAAGTATAAAAGATCGAAATGAACCTAAGTCTAACAAAAGGAAGACTCGGGACGAACCTGAACCTAGAAATAATAAAGCCAAGCTCACCGAAGACGAGGCGACGAGCCAAGACAAGCGCAGCCAACCAGGCGAGCTAGTTAAGCCAAGGTAAAAAAAAAAACTTAGGCGAGCTCACCCAATCCGTGGCGAGGCGAGGTGAGCTCGCCCAATGCAAGGTCAAAAAAAAAACTTAGGCGAGCTCACCCAATCTGTGGTGAGGCGATGCGAGCTCGATCAAGTAAAAAAAAAAAAAAAAATTAAGGCGAGCTCACCCATGACGAAGCGAGCTCACCCAATCCGTGGCGTGGCGGCGTGGCGTGGCACCAGGCGAGTCAAAAAAAAAAAAAAAAGCATTGGCGAGCTCGCCCAATCCGAGTCGAGGCCGTCTCGTCCAAAGTAAGGCAAACTCTCCCAGAATCCAAGGCGAGCTCACCTCGTCTATGAAAATTAAGGCGTTGAGCCTTAATTTCTGAAAAACAAAAACAAGGCGATTAGCATTTGTTTAAAAATCAAGGCGATAGCCACTATTTAAAAATTAAGGTGATAGCTACTGTTGAAAAGCAAGGAGATGAGTCTATGTTTAAAAATCAAGGCGTTAGCCATTATTTAATAAACAAGGCTAGGCTGCGAGTCCTGCTAAAAAACAAGACTAGGTGACGAGTTCTGCTAAAAAACAAGGCAATGAGCCTTTGTTTAAAAATCAAGGCGATGAGCCTATGTCTGAAAAACAAGGCCAATGAGCCTCTATCCGAAAATCAAGGCGATGAATCTTTGTCTGAAAAATTTAGAAGAAGCATGTGTGGTAGATTATTTCTACTTCCCATTGACGATAGTCTATGAAAAGTAGATGGACTTATTATGATATAAGTAATGATAGCTGCTATACGTTATTTACCTATGGTTACACGTCTTGGCACGCCCGCCTCAATGATTAGCCCTCCTCGTTGATCTCATGAGCACGCTTTTGACAGATAGACTGCACTAATCCAATTGTCGTCAGGTTAGCCAGACAGGCGATCCATGGAATGAAAGTTACTACTAGTTATCGGGAAGACGAAATATCCTCAACAATTGGAAAGATGAAACATCCCTCATTAACTCCTAATAATGAGGGAGATGAAAAGACACCCGTTATCAAATGAGAAAGATGAAGGGACACCCGTCATCAATAACTGTAGGTCATCCTTATAAATAAAGGCCAACCCCCAGGTAAAAATAGAACATACAATTCTTATACACTTCATATTGCTATTTTGCACATATGTTTTAATCATTTACTGATTATTACACCGGAGTAGACATGGGAGAAAAAAAGCTTCGCCACCTTTTGCAGGTCTCCATCACTATCGCTGCCGTGCTCGAAAGAGGAGAAAAATATTTATCATCACATGTTTTATGTTTCAAGCGATAAAACTGTTGATTATTATGAATACATATACATTTAACATAGATTATAATATAATTGAGATATTATGAAAATAATTTTGGAATCGAATCAAAATTCAATTATGTAGGTAGAAACAAGAACAATATTATTAGAACTATTCAATACTCAATTTTAAGACCCAGAACTCGACCAATCTTAATTAGAATTGAATTGAACTGGCTAGTTTAAATTCGTTCATGTTAGGTTCGGATGATTCCAAATAAAAATGCCTACCGCCCCTAAAAGATTTTGAAGGAAATGTACTACTTTGTCATCAACTTTAGTAATGTATAGTGACACAATCAATTCTCGTTGATGCTATAAAAACGAAAAATCGCAAAATTTACACTAAAATCTCCTCATCTACTCCTATTTCGACTCTTATACATGTTGCTCCCTCGCCCAGTCTTTCTATCATATCTTCCAAGACCTCAAGACTCATTTTGATATGCGTACGTTGGAAACGTCTCGATAGACTCCACTCGTGCACACTAATATGTTAACCTTTTAAAAATTCTGGCTAAAATTTCAAGTTCAATTGTGATTATGATTTAGACCATAAAGCAAGTTTCATTCAAGATACAGCAATTTATTTTTCTCCAAAAGCCAAAATACAACAACTTCCTATTTAAAAATAATAAGGGTAATTAGCACATTTTGTCCTTATCCTTTAAGTCTGTTGTGCAAATCGTCTATATCGTTTCAATTTTGGTATTTTAGTCCTTAAATCAACAGTTCTTTACGCAAAAGATCTTTATTGTCTATTTCTGTGAAATGTTGATGTAATTCACCACGCCCTGTGCAATCCCTCATTTTATGAAGGGCATTTTCGTCAAGTCACCAAATATTGAAATTGTGGGGAGAAATGTAAAAATGTGAAAAGGTGAACACTATGAGGGGAAACTATTGAAAGCCAAAGGTATTATTGAAGTTGCTAGCAGTGGCTTTTCTTTTCCAGCCGCGAAGTGCAAGAAAGATGGAAGCTTTGCAAAGCTTGATCGGAACTAACAACGTTGCATGTGATGATGTTTCGGTGGAAGACCTTCTTAATCTTGATTTTCCTGATAAGGATTTTCAGGATGGGTTGTTTTTTCATGAAGATGGACAAGAGAAGGGTTCTCAAAGTAGAAATTCGAATTCTTCCTCCACTTTTTCTGGCACCGACGAATTTGATAACGTCCCCTCCAGCGAACTCTTTGTTCCGGTAACGAACAAAATTAGAATTTTGGAAAATTTTATTCATTTTCTTCATTTTTCAAAAAGAGAAAATAACCAAGTTTTTAAATTTGTTTATAGGTTGACAATTTGAGAATCTCGAGTGGGAAGACTTGGTCTCTATCGTCGCCGTTGTTGAGCGCCGCCGAGTTTTCTTCAACGATGTCGTCTTCAAATAGGTCATCCACGTTTTCTCCTTCTGTATTAAAAAATCTAGTTCATGACTTGGACTGGTTTTTCTACGTCAAAAAACACTTGGCGAAGAAGCAAACGAGTAAACCAAAGGTTGAAAATGGTTCAGTCTCAGGCAATTCCAGACTCTTCGTCGGTGTACCCACTGTCATGTTCAGAAGACTCCACAGTGGCGTACCGGACCTTTGGCTTTCAATATTTCCCTCCCATAGCCTTAACCTTTTCACCACAATTTCAATATTTGGTGACTTGACGAAAATGCTCTTCATAAAATGAGGGATTGCACAGGATGTGCTGATTTAACAGCAACATTTCACATAAATAGATGGTAAGGACATTTTGTCCAAATAATGATTGATTTAAGGACTCAAATGTTAAAATTCAAATGATAAAGACGATTTGCACAACAAATTTAAAAAATAAGGACGAAATGTGTTAATTATCCTAAATAATAATTTTGTAATTTCAATTTTCAAAAGGCTTTCACGTCACGTGCCACGGCTTTTCTCATATCAGGTGCTACTGTCGGGAAAATAAAATAGGAAATTAGGCGCAATGGTCACTTGACGTTTACCATTAGTCATGAAATGGTCCCAACGCTTCATTTTGGTGGAAAGGTCCCTAATATCATTTAGGTCTTGCCAATAGTCGCTTTTAGGTGCGCAAATGGTCCATAACACTGTTTTGTCTTTATTATCGGGGTAAATTGTCAAGTCATTCTAATCTTAAGAAATTTGCAATTGGATTCTTAACCTTTAAAAAGTGAAAATAAGTCCGATACTTTAATTTTTTTTATTAAAATTAAAAAAAACTAATAAATTGATAATATACTAAATTATTTTGAATATTTTAGAACTATTATAAAATAACCAAAATTGAAATTCATAATTATTAACAAATGTGCTAATTAAAATTATTTTATTATTATTAAGTAATCATATTATTTAAAATTCAAATTTTAATTTTATCGTTAAAACAAAGAAGAAAAATAAATTTGTCACAAATAAAAATTTTACTTATCTTTCGGCCATTCGATTTTATACGATCTACCGTATTTCTTTGGGTCAATCGATCAGATTTTGAGCTTTCAAGTTTATTGGACGAGTCTATTTTAAATTTTAATTAATTTTACATTCAAAAAAAAATAAAGCAAAAAAAAAAAAAAAGTTCCACCCACCTCACCACCTCACTGAACCCAACCCAACCCAAATACGAGTAGAAAGGAGGATTTCTCCTCCTTTCGCCGCCCAACCGTGGGGGATTTCTCCCCACTGGTTTCGCCATGAATAGGGGGAGAACCCTATTTCACCGCGACGGGGGATCTCTCCCCTTCTCCCTCGAAACATGCGGCGGCGCAAAGGAGGGACCCTCCTTCTCGCTCGCTCGATTGGGTTGGGGTTGGGGGTGGGGGTGGGTGGAACCTTTTTTTGTTTTGTTTTATTTTTTTTTTTGAATGTAAAAATTAATTAAAATTTAAAATAGGACTCGTCCAATAAACTTGTAGAACAAAATCTGATCGATCGGATTGACCCAAAGAATATGAGACCATAAAATCGAGTTGTCATTGAGCAAGATAAGTAAAATTTTATTTGTGACAAATTTATTTTTCTTCTTTTGTTTTAACGATAAAATTAAAGTTTGAATTTTAAATAATATGATTACTTAATAATAATAAAATAATTTTAATTAGCACATTTGTTAATAATTATGAATTTCAATTTTGGTTATTTTATAATAGTTCTTAAAATATTCAAATTTAGTATATTATCAATTTATTAGTTTTTTTTTAATTTTAATAAAAAAATTAAAGTATCGACTCATTTTCACTTTTTAAAGGTTAAGAATCTAATTGCAAATTTCTTAAGATTAGGGACCATTTGCGCCAATCGAAAGGTTGAAAAAAACGTAACTCGACAATTTTACCCCGATAATAAAACAACAAAAAAAGGCAAATAGTGACCATTCAAGCGCACCTAAAAAGCACCATTTTTCAGCACCTAAACGATAGGTTAGGGAGGACTTTTCTGTCAAAAATGAAACGTTAGGGACCATTTGCGCACTAATGGTAAACGTTAGGACCATTTGCGCCAATTTCCCAATAAAATACCCACTGCAAAGCCGCAAATATGTGGTCCTCTTTTTCTCTCTCTACCGTACAAAAGATGAATGCGATGTGGCAACATCAACATCGTAAAAAAGTTGACAGCACTGATGTGACCATTTGATCGTACGTCACCCATGAAGTTTTCTTTTGCTAGTGCCGGCCCCTGCCGACATGGCTAATCAAACGTTAATCAATGTTAAAATTATTTTACATCACTGATTTATTTATGTATTTTTCTCAAAAAATTTAATTTGTAAAGATTTTTCAAATCACACTACTAGAGTTAAGAGCGTGTTTGGTAGATATTATAAATTAAAATTAGTTTATTTAAGTCGAATTTTTTACTTTCAAATTATTTTTAATATAAAATGACAATATTGTCCCTTAATCAACAAAAAGACATTTCAAAGTAGAAAAAATATAATTTTCTCATTTTATAGTAAAAGTAATTTAAAAAATCTATAATTTTGACTCAAATAAATTAATATTAATTTATAATTTCCCCATCAAACGGGTCATAAATATTTAGAAAACACATACGAAGTAAAAAAGTACTAATTGTTGTCATATATTACTCCACTAACATAGAATATACTTCTCGTTTACGTAAATAATTTTCACATTGATGTCAAACTCATTTTAACAATGTCATGTATAATTTTTTGAATATTAATTAAATTAAATAAATTTATTTTTTCAATTGGATTTTTAAATATAGACAAATGAATTCTACAATTATTTTAGGCAATTCTAAGATCAATGAAAGACTATTATCATTATAAGTTTGTTCAATAATCATAAAATGGATTGTGCTTTAATTTGCATTGCTTGATTTAATTAGGTCGTGAACATAGCAAAATAAAATGTTTATATTCTTTTAATATAAACACTAATTATATAATCTACATACGTTTTGTCATTTTATCGTTATTAGGAAAAAATCTCAAAAATTACAAAAGGAATAATCTCGTGATCTATATGCAATGTCAATAGAGACTTATGTCATATTCATGAATTAATTATTGAACTAATTCTTAATGATTAATTGCTCTAATCAAGTCATTATCAATGCTTATTCTAATGAAGAATCGTGCATGAAAGTGCCCCACGATCATGTCGCAGTGGTAAAGTAGAAAAGTTTTCTACGAACATTATTGAAGGTTTGAATTCCCGCGACAGATAAAAAAATATTGGAAAATAGAGGTTTACATGGATGAGAATTGTCGAATGTCCAACTTAAATGTGTATAACCTATGATCGCATCCGAATTTAATTGGGTGGCGAACCAAGTTGGAAGCCGCCGCTACTCAAAATTAATCAAGCAAAGTTTGGACACAATCATAAAAATTTAAAAAAAAAAAAAAAAAAGAAGAAGAATCTTCATGAAAGTTACATTTAATCATAGAAAATTTTATTTTACTAGCAACTTATTAATTAAGAACAAACAAACAATATAAATTATTGTACATTTTACATGTAAAAATTAAAATTATATTTTAAAAAAGTAAGAATTATATAAAATTAAAAGAAAATGATATAATATAGTCGGGATCGTTGCTTCTACAAATTATGAATTTGACAAAGAAATTTGAGAAATAATCACGACTATTAATTTAAGTTAATCTGACAATCTAGATTTATTAGAACTATTAAAATCTTTATACTTTCGTTCAGATACATTTCAATAAATGTTTTAATACATATAGATCATTAGATTAGTTAAAATTAAATATCTTAATTATTTATTAAATACATTAATAAATGAAACGGTCTCTATAATAATTATACGTATATAAATTATATATTTAATTTAATTATGTTTAATAGATCTTTACACGATGACACCTATAATTCTTTTGAAGATAATGATAGGTGTTTGACAATTGGCTTGGTTGCGTTGTCACATTGACCTTGAGGGCACAACTTTGTCCCATGACCAAGTCAACAAAGCTTCATTTGTCGTACCTAAAATAAAGTTCTTACAACTCATGATGTACAAATGCATTTAAAGACATAGTCCAACGTGTTATGCAACGAGAGAGTTGTACTCTTAAATTTATTCTTTTGTTAAGAGTGATATTTTCAAATTTATAATTTTGCAAATTCTCTTCCTTTTCTTCTTCTTGTGATTCTGCTTGTAAGGTTGGAATATTACACTTCTTGATGGTACTTGTTTTTATTAATTGAGGTCAAGATTAATGCCAAATTTCTCACTTAGGTATAATTAGATTTTGTCAAAAAAATGTATTGTAACTAAGCTGACGTATCACTTTGGACATCCTACCTCAAATAAATCCTAAAGTAAAAACATACCACCACCATCATGTTGTGAGATCGGCCTCGGACCAAAAAAGCCGTCCAAGAAGGGGATCATCACACGACAGTGGATTGTCAAATCTTAACAAAGCCACATCCGCAATTAGGAATTTGACAACAAGGTCTAGGCGGCGGCTTATACTCTAATGTTGTCACTAGCACTTCTTGACCTAAATCTCCAACCAATTAAAAGTTAAAGTAAGAATCAATAGCACGGTTACCAAGAACGACAAATAATGCTTCAACATAACCGCCCCTAAACTCTACTATAAAAGGGGATTTTTTTTTCTCCTAATAGATCTCTCATTCCCATATTCTCCTAAAGTTGATTGTTAAGTAAGAACAATTTATTTGACATCAACAAAATGTTTGCCGATAAAGTAGTTGTTACACGATATTGATCAGCTTCTCGTAATAACGTCAATTTAAGATCCATGACTCATTTAACGAGTTAGTACCTTTCTCTTTTAGACTTTTCACATGAAGTGTTAGTTAACTGTCACTAATAAAGATTATATTACTCTTCGAATAATTGATCTTGTTAAAGTAACATACTCATGTGCATCTATCAATTTTGCAAAGGTGGATAAGCAAGGGCATAAACACAATTACTTAAAAGTAGATAGTGGTTGAATAAAAAATGAAAAATAAAACTCACTGTACATCTATTAGTTGTATGGTACCTGTTAGGATCCTCTTTTAATTAATTTTTTCTTGTTTTGTACTGAAAAATTATATAAATTCTCTTAATTTTTTCACTATTTATTTCTTATTTATCTTCAATTTAATATATTTTCCATATAATTAATCATTTCGTGAAGGGTAATTAGCACATTTCGTCCATATTCTTTTAGTCTATTGTGCAAGTCGTCCATATCGTTTGAATTTTGGTATTTGGGTCCTTAAATCAACTATTCTTTGCGCAAAAGGTCCTTACCGCCTATTTCTGTGAATTTTTGTCGTTAAATCAATGCGTATAGTGCAATCTCTAATTTTCTGAAGAGAAATTTCGTCAAATCACAAATTATATTGTTCTTTCAAAACACACACACATATACAGAGTTACAGACCGCCAATTTCTCTGTTCCCAAAGACCAAAACCATTGATCCTCCTTCAAAATCCACATGTCGTCAACTCTCATATCGGCTGGTTGTGGTTGGGTCTCGAAGCCAGGTGCAACATTCACTTCCGATGAAGACTGCTCCATATCAAAATTCCAAAAATTCAAGTGGCAAAATGAGGAGAATTGACACATTGTTGCTAAGATCTATGAAGAAAAAACACGACGCCGAAAAATCTACAACTCATAGCAAAAGAATAATTTGTGCATAATCTGTTCTCTTGAATTATTTATCTACACAATTGTTGATTTAGATTTAGAAAGAGAGAGAGAGTATTTAGGAAAGTGAACAGTATATTTTGTAATTTGATAAAATTGCCTTTTAAAAAATGAGAGATTACACTACACGCACTAATTTAACAGCAAAAGTTCACAGAAATAGACGGTAAGGACCTTTTGCGCAAAAAATTGTTGATTTAATGACTCAAATGCCAAAATTCAAATGATAAAAACGATTTGCACAATAGACTAAAAAGATATGGACGAAATGTGCTAATTACCCTTTCGTGAATTATCCTTCTTTTATATTTAATTTTTTCTTCTCTTTATTTCCTAATATTTTCTGCCAACTTGCCATGCAATATACCAACACTCGCCCTAGTCGGGCTGCATATCGTATCAAACAAAGCAACATATTTTATATTTAAATAATTTTTTTCTATGCCCTACTATTTGCTCATAAAAAAAGTGGTATTATTTTTAATTAGTCACATATATTCGAATATAGCATGCATGGACCCTAACCCTTTTTATTTTTAAACAATCATGAAAGTTAAAAACTGTGGAAGGATAACATAAATGTACTGGTATATAATATTAAATCGTCTTAAATAGTACAATAAACAAGATTTATTTAATTTATTTTATTTGATATAGAGTAAGGTGAAACATGCCAAAAGTCCTAACTACAACTAGTCATTAATTGAGTCGATCTAAACACTTCACTAAACTCAAAAATTGTCGGGGGAATGATTAG
Source organism: Forsythia suspensa (assembly GCA_023638005.1). Classification (NCBI taxonomy): domain Eukaryota; kingdom Viridiplantae; phylum Streptophyta; class Magnoliopsida; order Lamiales; family Oleaceae; genus Forsythia; species Forsythia suspensa. The sequence goes on along the minus strand of CM042674.1, from coordinate 25,266,922 downwards.
TCAATTGATTCGATTAAAGTAATTTCAGAATTAATAAGTTGCATGGATACGATTGGATGGTTTAAATCAATCACTTAATCAAGATTAATGACATATCACGTGATTAATAAACAACAGACTCGTGCCATAGTTCTTTAATTTGGCAGGATGGTTAGTAAAAAATTTAGTAATTTACTTAATTGACTGTAAGGTAAGAATAAATAATAAATAAATTGATTTGGCAGAGGGCATACGAATTTACCAACAAAAAGCTTTGGAATCCAATCTAGGTCAATGTCGATATGAAGTTCCTTCCATAGACTTAGATTACGAAGAATAATTTAACAAAAATCAAATTAAGTAGTGAGCCTATTTTATAATTATGTTCATTCTGTAACAGATTAGATTGAAACATTAGATATTTTTTCATGCATATATTATTAAATACAATGTATTTTCAACCCAACTTTTGGAAAATATATGTTATTCCCACGTCCCCTTCATTTTTTTTAAAATTAAATCACTCTATTAGTAATGAAATAAACATAGTAGGGAGTTTGGTACAACCTCCAGCTAATTAAAGATGGCGTAAATAGTAGCAGAGATCTTGAATTTTTGAACTTTGTGGTGATATGGTTCTGAACTTTTAATTTCTAGCACTCGAGATCCTAAATCTTTCAAATGTCTGTCTCTGAAGTTCTTTTGTAACGAAAAATGTCAATTTGAACGTTAATGGTCAATTTTTTTTTTTTTTTTTTTTTTTGAAATGACAGTTTTACCATTTATTTAATTTAGAGTAAATAGCACTAAGTTCTTAACTTTTAAATTTTATGACAATGAGGTCCCCAAATCTTTGATTTTTAACACCTGGGATCCCAAACCGTTCAAACGTCTAAGCCTGAGGTCTTTTTCTGTGACGTAAAACGTCAATTTGACCGTTGAAAAGAAAGGAAAAAGAAACAAAAAAGAAATATGAAATAATCACCCTTGCCATTTCAAACCAATAATTTCATTAGCAATTTGGAAATACAAATCAATTATTATAACATATTGATGCCGCTGAGGATTAGGGTGTATAGTTTAGAATTGAGGAATATGATTTTTTTTTTTTTTTCTTTTTATTTAATTCAAAATTAAATATGAGCACACCAATTATTTTACTCAAATTTTGACATTTTAATGGTTAAACTGACATTTTTCATTACAAAAGGACATCAGGCGCAAACGTTTTAAAAGTTTAGAATCTCGGGTGCTAGAAATCAAAATTTCAAAACCTCATTGTCACAAATTTTAAAAGTTATAGACTTTCAGTGCTATTTACACTAAATTAAAATAAGGATAAAACTGTCATTTCAATAAAAATGACCATTATCAGTGAAACTGACATTTTCATCACAAAAGTTTAAAAAGTATTAGATCTTGATTATTAGACATCAAAGATTTGGGACCACTTCTTCATAAAGTTCAAACGTTCAAAACCTTTAATACTATATACCCTTAAATATGCAAAAGAAAATAACTTACCCCATCTGGAGATGGAGAGAATAATGTAAAAGCTAAAGAATCACGCGACCTAACCATACTCGTCGTAATCATACGTCGTGTGTAATTAATTTCTCTCTAATCTCCTGTTGTTGGCCATTTTCAGACTCGCTACGTAAAGGGAATCGAGTAAATTTATTTTGGTACCCTAAGTTCGGAAAATGCATAGCTTCGATATATTCCCTTGCCCTCGAGAAATATTTTCCACACATTTTCATATCCAATCACATGTTGCTCAAATCATTATCAATTAATTATTGGACCAAAATTTTGTACAATTGCTCCATTAATGCCATAAAACCACCATTCACGTGCCGCACGAGAGCACAGTGTACAAAACCTCTCCAATTTGTCCAAATCCCCCTCTTTTTTAAATAAACCATTTTTTAGAGCGTGTTTGGCATAGTTTTTTTACTCTCTTTTTTCCTTCAAATTTATTTTTAACTACATATTTTTTGGAGAACGAAGACAATCAAAATTCAAAAAACTACACTTCACGCGTTCTGGTGATACTCATCATTTTTTCATTGTTTATTCAAGAATAAATTAAGAGAAAAGGTGTACATGCATACACTCTTTGCTATTATGACTTATACTACCTTCAATTCATTAAATATTTTCTTAATTTTACAATTCATATACAATATCGGGTTCATCCATATAGTAATCGGATGAACTAGATTATATATAGTAAGATCCCTACGAAAGAGGAAGGGGCGAGAAGACTAAAGATGGGTCCTGCATACATCCGTGGGAGAGCTCTTTAAAGGCTCACAGCTCAGTAGGGTCATTAGATTTGATTTCTCGTACAAATAAGATAGAGAAGCCATTTTTCAACACACAAAAAAAGACAGAAACTTCAAGATTTTGGTGTCTCATATGGTGTGGGGTTCATAAATATATGGTGTGGAGGGCCATTATTCATGAGGTCTTTGAGTGTCCATTGTACTATAGTCGATCGGAGAATCGACTTTTCAGATCTAAAACGTATATCCATATATACTCACAAATATTGTAGCTGAAAATTGGCTGTCTCAATTATTTGGTGGGTCTAAAATATTGAATTGTGTGATGGGAAATGCACAAAAATACAAGAACTTGTGGGCTTCAATATATATATATATATATATTTTTTGTGAAATGAAGAAAGTTTTATGAGATAATTTGACCCACCATTGCTTTATCTGTCAATTTAATTTCCAAATTAATGGCTCCAAATAGAGTCTAGAGTCAAATGCTACTCCTAAGTCTACAATGAATAGTTGCTAAAAGTGAAATATTTTATTACATGTCGGAATTTAAGAACGCGCTCTAATGAAATTATTTATCTCAATTATTGAATCTTAAAGTTGAATTTTAAAAAGTGAATATTATTAAGATATGTACTTTAAATTTTTATATGTTTATTATTATTTTTATACTTAATTAATGGATTACGTAAATGATATAATCGTAGAATAAAAACCTCGTGAAATGATTAATTTATAGAATTATTTGTTGAATTAAAAAGAAGGCTTTTTTTTCATTTTGTCTCTATTAGGGCATCTTCAATGGGACGCCATTTTAGACGTGAAAAGGCGTCCCAATCACCCTCCCGTGGGTCTTTAAATGGAGATTCCATTTTGGAGTAGAGAATAGTGCTACGCCAATTCATTTGAAGTCATTTTTAGAGTTTTTTCTTTTCCAATTTTGTCTTTCATGTTATACTAGGTAAATTTGTTTTTCTTTGTATATCATTTTTTATACTCTTTTATTATTTTATAGTTTAATTTTATTTATGTTTCTTTTCATTTGATTATTATTTTTATTAATATAACAAATTGTAATCGATTAATAAATAATAATTTATGAATATGTTAAAATAAAATTACTCATTAATTTTAAAAAGTTATAAATGTGAAAAAAAGAAGACGATATTTATTATTACGACAACATAGAGAATATTTAGTTAAAGAATATTTAATTTTTCATTTATAAATTTGAGTAGTAATAGAATATTTAATTAAATAATTTTTGAAATCAATAAATTGTTGAAAATTAAAAAAAATAAGGAAAGAAAAAAATAATATTCATTTGGTGTAATTTTTAAAGATCTTGGTTGGAGATGAGGAAAAAAAGATGGTGTGAGAATTACATTATTTTAGTCTAAAAGTTTCACTATTTTGAAGATTGTGGTTGGAGATGTCCCTTAACAAGGTCATTCGAGAAAATTTCTTCTTTGATTTTTGTTTTTTGTTTTTCTTTATCATTTTTATTTGAAGAGTTATTGCTTGATTTTGAACCGTTAAAAATTAGCATGTTAAGATTTATAGAATTATTGTTGAAATAAGTTGGTCAAAAATTGTCAAACGTCTTAGATTTTTTAATATTATATACTTTGCAATAATTGTATTGGTTTTTTATATTCTTCAAAGAATATATATCCTAATCTATCATATAAATCAGCACTCCTAGCTCTATTTATTTATTATATATGGATCCTGTTAAGGACAAGTCATTACCCAAGATTTTAGACTCGAGTTGTTACAAATATCACGATTACAATTGAAAGGTAAAATAAAATCAAGAGATACGATTTAGTTGCAATTTGAATTTTGTAATTGTAATATTATCATTTCATTTGTACCAATCTTATTATTTGTTTAACTATAAATACATATACTCTGAATTAACGAAAGACAATAGAAAACTATATTTCTATTATTCATCCTCGCATGCAAGTTGACGTTAGCATGCGGCCGAGAGACTCCAATCTAAAATTCTCTATTTTTCTATGTTTACCTTTAATAGGCAACTTCCAATAAAGAGTGTAAGCATCTACATTGTCGGCCGTGGCCTTTCTAGGTGAAGAACACTCTTTAAACCTTTGTCATTTTGTCACGGTCTCGATGTTGTTTTTGTAGCCTATTCTATTTGTAGAAGTATCGCTATAAATCATGTATCATCTTTTTCTGGCTCATATTGTTAGAATATGAGTAAAACGAGTGGAGTTTGAAAATTTTGCATGTAGGCATATTCTTTAGTGTTGACGTTAGCAGCATTGCGATGTTTAGAGAGGTCTTATACAACTCTACGATAATATTTTGTTAATCAATTAAGAAACTTCGCACTTCTATACAACCCATAGGCCTGGGGTCTTCCATTGGGCTTAGGCCGAGAATGACCAAGCTATCATAGAAAGAATAATCGTAGCGAACACGAAAAAAATATAAGACGAGCTTCTTCAATCATCCAAATCGATGCGCATGATATGGTTCGCTTATTCATTTTACTCACACAATTCTTTATCTTCAAGAATGTTCCTGCTATGTATCTTTAACCCTATATCCATTTTTTTTTTTCAATTCCAATAGTAATACTCAAGGCGCAATATACTAGGTCAAATTGAGGAGTTTGCTATAGAGATAAGTTCCTAATTCGTAAACGAATGTCTCAATTGAATACTCCAACCACATATGAACCTCGGAACTACATCAATGAACATGATTCAATACATCCCAAATGGGGTATATGGGAGGAACTCAACATTAATTCAGTACTAAGCTCTATATTCTTACCCAGAATTAACCCCTTACCCAAAGTTAACCCTATCAAACTTTTTAGAAATATGCCAAAGAACTCTTGTATTATCGGTAACTCTAACGACAACGTCTTATCTTCTAAATTAAAAATCTTAGATCTTTCGTATAATAAAAAAAAGCTTGAATGGAAGAAATAGAAATACCTGAGAATTTCTCCAACAAAGAAGTGAATGACCTTATTTTATGGTGATTCGGAACTCCTGAGCTACAGTCAATGGTAATTTGATAGTTGAACAACCCGTCCATCTCTAATTACATCATGTTGATATTAGAACAAAATCATGATCTTTACATATACTTTAGTGTATAATTACTCGAATATTCTATTGGTAAAAACTAAGATATTATACTCAACTCAGATGACAATGAACGTGAACTAAATCAGTACAAATGAAATATTTAGACATTAGAGAATACATAGCACTCGAGTCAAATAAGGTATACACAAGTCAAAAGGTTGAAATCGGGGGCTATATAAGTCATGCTCTTCCTAAGTTAAGTACAACCATGGGAAGAAGTTGATTAATGAGTTTAACTTTATTAAATATATTTCAATATTTTCAAAAGCTAAATAAATCATTTAGAATTAGTTGTAACTTTTTTTGAATTTTCTTGGCAATAGACTCTGCTGAACCACGGCCAGGTACAAGTATACATTCGTCCAGTCATCTGAAAGTAGGCACCAACCTCCATACATGCATTGTCATATCTATAATGCAAAATTATATTAGTGAATACTCAATAAGTAACGATATGCATGAACACGTGTGATCTTGTGCATGATTTTCTATACCTTATCTTATTATGATCTCATTCTTGAAGATCATGCATTTCTTCACTATCTCAATTTATTTACATTTTCTCTCTTGGGACCTCGAATCCCACTAGGTGTATCGTATGAACTCAAATATCAATATAGTGCATGTTTGGTGGTGCTGAAATTATTTTTTATGTACTTATAAGTTGTGGATTATATAGAATTTGTAGATAATAAGTGAGTATTGTGTAGATAAAAATATGTTTGACCAGTTAAAATTATAATTTAAGCTTTGTGTCCTGTAGTGCATATGGTCCATCATTGCCCACCAAAACTTAGGAGATCACAGTTGTATTTATCATTGTCTACCAAGACCTTAGATACTTTACTGAAAAATATAACACATACAAATCAGGCTTGACATATGTATATGGTACTCGTCATGTCACTAAGCAGTCCCAAGACCACCGTGGGAGGACATTGCTCGTATATCCTACGTCAGACCACTAAGACCCTATCATAATCTACCACTAAGACCCTATCATAATCTACCTTTAATCAAGAGCCTCGAGTGGTATGATAAGTGTATTTTATACGCTTATTTATACTTGTAAACTTATTATATATTCACTATATGAGCATATTTCTATTTAAATGAGTTTAATTATTGTATACGTAGGTACAAAACCTAATTTGGATGAGTTTGGAATGAAAAAGAAGAGTTTGAAGCTTCATTGACCCTTATTGTGGTGAATTCAAAAGTTTCGAAAGTAAAAATTAGATTTCTAAAAGTTCAGATACTAATTTGCACAATTTTGAATAGTTGGAAGGCCACTTTGGAAGACTTTAGAAGGGTGAGGATCAATTAGATTGCATTTGGAAGCTTTTGGATTGAATTGAGAAGATTTAAAGAAGAAAGGACCAAAACCGTACATCAGAAGCCAAATTAGGGAGCAAATTGTAAGTTTTCAAAATAAATGTCACACTTGGGTGGTGCAACCTAGGTGCGGTAGTAAAAACTTACTGGAGGTCGCACCTAAGTCGCATAACGACCTAGGCACGATCTACGCTGAAGGAAAGTTTTAAATGCGATTTTCTAAAGTTAAGTGGGATTATGACTCTTTTAAGACACAATTTTGAAGACTTTCCAATGATTATAAATAGACCTCTTCTAGGTTTTTGAAGGGGTTACGTAATTGAAGAGGGTTACGGAATTGAAGAGAGATATAGATCAAGAGCAAGAGAAAGAGAAATTCTTGGGCAAAATTCATCAAGTGCAATTAGAGATCTTGAATTAATTCAAGATTAATGGTTGTATCTATTCTTTTTCTTTTTCTTTCGATTCATGAATTCTTTATTAATATCTCTATATTCATAAGAATCATGTCCGGCTAAATCTTTTATTGCTAAGATGAATGATGAAATTTCGTATTTTTAATTAATTAGCATTTTTCATTTTAGTAATTAATTGATTGTGGATTGATTATTCTTTATTCATTTTTTCCAATGTTTTAATTATTGATCACTATTAGAATATTTTATGATCTATATTGATGTTGAGAGATTCAATATAGACTAAACACATGATATTGAATAACATAAGGTCAAATAATAAATATAAATTACTATTATACTTTGTGAAATTCGGTTAGATGTTCTTGTGAATCAAATGCATATTTTTATGTTTGAAACTTAATTAGAGATAATTAGGTTCGCATATCGATATAGAATTAATTGACCATCGAGAGAGGCTTTTGATTATTATAGAATCACCGATTTTTAATCTAAAGTAATTATAAGCTAAAGCGATTAACGGATAATTGATTAAAGAATGTGTAGGTGGATTCACAAATCTTAGTGTTGGTGCAATTCGAATTCATTCTTAAAAATTACTTTTGATTGCGAGATAATTAGTTTTAATTTAACATAAGTAGAATAATTTTAGAATTAAAATCACAAAACGAATATGTGTTCTTTTATTGTTAGAACTTGAATTATAAATTAATAGGTTAATTGGTAGCTAGTCCTCGTGGATTCGACAATCTACTTCTCATTTTATTACTTGTAACGATCCATCTACTTGCGGGATTAAAATCACACAACAAGTTTCTGTCGCTGTTGATGGGGACTAGTTTCATTAATTACTATGTTAATTTATAATTTAGTTTTTAACAATTCTTTTTAGTATTATTTATTTTATTTTTAGTTTTATATTTATTCTCAGTTTTTGTTACTACTGCCTTCCAGCTATTTTCTAAAGTTTCAGGTGTCAAGTGTGTATGCGCCGTACAAATGATCTTGATCTATTTGATTTAGACCCAGAAATTGAACAAAGCTTTCACCAACGACAACGTGAAAAACAAAAAAGAAAAGACAGTAAAAAGACACAATGGCAGACCACCAAGTACATGATCAATTACTTGCAGATGTGATAAATAATCAAGCACCAATAGTTTGACCAGTTGAAGTTAATGAACGAAATATTCTTATGGGTAAATATATGATGCCACCGATTGTTGAGAATCGGTCCAGCATAATCTATCCGCCTTATGGACACGATAACTTCTAGTTGAGGCCATATGTGATGAATTTGTTCTCGAACAATTTGTCATTCTATGGGATGATAGATGAAAATCCTCATTACCTTATTTCTCGCTTCGATGAATACTGTAGAAATTTCAAATACCACGGTGTTAATGAAGATGCACTTAAGATGAGACTATTTCTACACACACATCGAAGGATAAAGCTAGAGAATGGTTAGATTCTCTACTACCTAGGAGCATTACTACTTGGACAGATCTGATCCGTAATTCACACCAAATATTTCCTCCCACCGCAGTAAATGTACTAAAGTATGAAATTTCTAATTTCCAATAATCTGAGTTGAAAAACTTCACGAGGTATGGGAAAGATTCAAACCACTACTCCCAAAAACGACTGTCCAAATCATGGTTTCTTTTTAGTAGCTCAATCATTATTTCTACTCTGGACTATCTCCAATCAGTTGTTCTTCAGTAGATTCTTCTGCAGGAGACTCTATTCAAAATAGATCCACCGGTCACCTTTATGATCTATATGAAACCATGAGTGAACAGTTCATTATGTGGCCAGAAAGAGGATTGCAGAAGAAAGCAACAAGAATACACGAAGTGGACACCAATTTGCTTTTACTGGCGAAAATCGATGCATTGGCAAAACAGATGGAAGCACTGAAATATTCTCACTCAGCCAATATGGTTCAGATGTCTCCACCAATCTGTGTAACTTGCGGGGCAAACCATCAGTCATCAGAATGCCCTTTAACCAAAGTTGATATGTCATCACCTGAATAATCTGCATATGCTAAGAACTTTCAGCGACAACAGAATAATCCATACTCACAGACCTACAATCCTGGATGGAGAAATCATCCAAATTTATCATATGGCAATACACAAAACATTCAAAATCTGCCAAATCAAGGAAGACCCTAGGAAAGAGAATGAGGATTAGAAGAAACAGTCGCTAAATTGTCAGAACGGATGGAGATAGGATTCAAGGAAGTGCAGAAAAGATATGATGGTATAATAAAGAATATAGAGAATCAGATTGGGCAGTTAGCTAAACAATTGACCGAGCGACAACCAGTACATAGCCAAGCAATACCGATGTCAATCCAAAAGAACTAGTCAATAAAATCACTATGAGAAGCGGAGCTGAGTTGCCAGAGATTCATGTGACTAGACCAGGTGTAGAAAATAAAACTATGTCCAGAAAGAGAGAAAAATAAATTAGATATAGAAATTGAACAAGAAAAATGGAACTCTCCACCAGATTATATTCCACCACCAGCTTACGTCCCTCTAATTCCATTTCTTTAAAGGCTGCAAAAACATAAGCTAGACCAGCAATTCAAGAAATTCCTCGAAGTATTCAAGAAACTTTAGATCAACATCCGTTTTGTCGATGCTTTAGCTCAAATGCCGAGCTATGCAAAGTTTATGAAGGAAATTCTTTCAAACAAAAAGAAGTTAGAGGAGCACGAAACAATCATGCTTACCGAGAAATGCAGTGCTATCTTGCAAAACAAGCTACCTCCGAAATTAAAAGATCCAGGGAGTTTTACTATTCCTTGCACTATTGGTAGTTTATTTTTTGATAAAGCTTTATGTGATTTGGGTGCTAGTGTGAATTTAATACCTTATTCTATTTTTAGCAGCTCGGTTTAGGAGAAGCAAAGCCAACAACAGTAATATTGCAACTTGCAGATAGTCCATCAAATGTCCACGGGAGATAGTTGAAGACATATTGGTGAAAGTGGGCAAGTTCATATTCCCTGCAAATTTTATTATTTTGGATATGTGCGAAGATAGAAATGTACCACTCATTTTGGGTCGACGTTTCTTGGCTACTGGTCGGGCAATGATTGACGTTCAAAAGGAGAACTTATGCTGAAGTTGAATGATGGAATACATTACACTCAATGTGTTCAAAGTAATTAAATTTCCAAGCTCTCCAGATTTCTTTTTGAGATTGATGCCATTAACTAGAAGAGAACCAACACTTTCACATTGGAAAACCAGTCAGACCAAAAGGAACATATACCAATCAATAAACCAAGGAGTGAAGAACAATTATCCGATAAGAAAAGTAAAATTTTCTTAGTTGAGTTCGAGCAGTGTAGAAAAACAAAATCATATCAATATGATAAGGAAAAAATCAAGCTCTGGAAGATAAACAAAAATTGGTGCGAAGTCGATCAAAGCAAGAAAAGCAAGTCCTCCAAAGATCTATTCAATGTGTCTTGAGTGATCACCACGAAAAAGTCAAGCTAATGACTTTAAAGAAGCGCTCAATGGGAGGCAACCCATTTTTCTACTCTTTTATTTCAATTTCTATATTATTTAAATTTTAGGATTTCATTTGACATTTTGCATGCTTTTAGGACTTAAAGTAGGATTTACCAATTTTTAAAGTAACGAGGAAAAATAATCATCATAACCCATTTCTAGACTTTTCTTGGGACAGCATGAAGTTTATGGTGTAATAATCGGAGATCGTTTGTCCTAAATTCACATGTTCCTTCACCACCTCCAGATGATTTGTGAGCATAAAGCAGTCAAAGTTCACCACACCTCTACGGGAAGTATAATAAATTTTTCTCTTTTATTTCTTTTATTTACATTGAGACAATGTATTGTCTAAGTTGGGGGTGTACTACATTTTTGTGTGTTGATTTTATTTTGAATGATTGTGAGTGATATGATGTTAACTGCTTATCGAGTCTTTTAAGTTTAATCTATTTGGAGTCTATTGTTAAAAAAACAAAAACAAAAACAATTTTTTTTAATGCATGCTTGTGTGATGTTGGATAGCCTTGATGATGAAATTTATATTGGAAAGTGTAATCAATTCGTGATTGGTGATTAAGTTATGCTACATATGCTTATATCATATAATTACTTATCCATGTGAGACTTAAATACCATGAGCACTATAGTCACAACATTCGTTATGCAAGTTGGCCATATTTGTGTAATTGTGAGAGTTAGGTTGTCAAGTTACAAATATATCATATACCACATAAATCAAAAATATCATATGACCATATGTGAGACTGTTTGAGAATGGTAGAGCTGGTAAGAGTAATTATTTGGAGATATGTTGATTCCATGCATGTTAAATATTGGTGGGGAGTGTTGTGGCTAACAAAATGAAGCTAGGTGATGACCGGATGTTAGAAATCTAGACCTCACATATAAACTCTTGCACGCAAAGGACTTGACACTGACTCTATCTTATACCTTTGTTCGTAGCCTTTTAACTCGAGTGATAAAGCCCGTAGAGTTCTAAAAATCCTGTGCCCTAAGGTTTGTAAAATCTGGGAGTTGTCGGCCTAAAGCTCATTACAAGAGTTATCTAGAAAGCTTAAGGGACTAAGGTTTACACATAGATTTTAAAAAAAAATTATTTGCAAAGACAGCAAAAAAGGTCATTTGCGGAGTTAACATGAGGATTTAGACAACTAACGTGTTTGAATTGCCTATTAGAAGCTTGAAGGTCAGAGCACTTAAATCTAAGGAGAATCATCATAGATTTAAACAATTGCTTTTATTGGTTAGACCTAACCAAACTAAAGTAGAAAAATAATGAGTGATTTGAGAGCAATATTAGAATTAACACCCCGGATGAGAGATTTAAAAAAAATTATGTTTGGAGATGCATTTCACGAGAGAGAGAGAAAACATTTGACCATTCAGGGTTGGGAAGGAACCAACTTAGAGCTTCATGACAATGGGTGACTATACATACACACACACACACACACACACACACACACACACACACACACACACACACACACCGGTTAAACATCGGATAAGTTAAAAATTAATTTTGGTAGCATTATTTATAAGCTTTTCATGAATTGGTTGAGCAGTTTCAAATTTCGAGGCGAATACAAACATGCTATCTAACGAATCTATTTTTAGTTTTTCCTATTTTATTTTATTGTGTATTTTGATAGATAATCTTGCTTATTTATTTGAGAGTGTTTATAATTTATTATATATTCATTTATATTTGCAAACTTTTATATTTAAATGAGTTTATTTCTATTTAAATGATTTAATTATTGTATATGTAGGTACAAAACCCAATTTGGATGAGTTTGGAACGAAAAGAAGAGTTTGAAGCTTAATTGACGCTTCTCGTGGTGAATTCAAAAGTTTCGAAGTAAAATCGATTTTTAAAAGTCCGTGGACTAATTTGCACAATTTTGAATAGTTAGAAGGCCACTTTGGAAGACTTTAGAAGGGTTAGGATCAATTAGAATGCATTTGGAAGCTTTTGGATTGAATTGAGAATATTTAAAGAAGAAAGGACCAAAACCGTACATTAGAAGCCAAATTGGGGACCAAATTGTAAGTTTTGAAAACAAATGTCACACCTGGGTGGTGCGACCTAGGTGTGGTAGTAAAAACTTACTGGAGGTCACACTTAGGTAGCACAATGCATTGTGCGACCTAGGTGCGACCTTCGCTGATGGAAAGTTTTAAATGCGGTTTTCTAAAGTTAAGTGGGATTAGGACTCTTTTAAGACACAATTTTGAAGACTTTCTAAGGATTATAAATAGACCTCTTCTAGGTCTTTTGAAGTGGTTACGCAATTGAAGAGGATTACGGAATTGAAGAGAAATAGAGATCAAGAGCAAGAGCAAGAGCAAGAGCAATTATTGGGCAAAATTCATCAAGTGCAATCGGAGATCTTGAATTAATTCAAGATTAAGGGTTGTATCTATTATTCTTCTTTTTCTTCCGGTTCATGAATTCTTTTACATGGCGGTTAAATCTTTTATTCCTAGGATGAACGATGAAACCTCGTATTTTTAATTAATTAGCAGTTTTTCGTTTTAATAATTAATTACTTGTGGATTGATTATTCTTTATTCATTTTTTCTAATGTTTTAATGCTTGATCACCATTATAATATTTTGTGATCTATATTGATGTCGAGAGATTCAATATAGACTAAGCACATGGTATTGAATAACATAAGGTCCAATAATAGATAGAAATTACTATTATGCTTTGTGAAATCCGGTTAGGTGTTCTTGTGAATTAAATGCATATTTTTATGTTCGAAACTTAATTAGAGATAATTAGGTTCGATATCGATATAGAATTAATTGATCATCGAGAGAGGCTTTTGATTATTATAGGATCACCGATTTTCAATCTAAGATAATTATAAGCTAAACCGATTAACGGATAATTGATTAAGGAATGTGTAGGTGGATTCACAAATCCTAGTGTTGGTACAATTCGAATTCATTCTTAAAAATTACTTTTGATTTCGAGATAAATAGTTTTAATTTAATATAAGTACAATAATTTTAGAATTAAAATCACAAAACCAATCTGAGTTCTTTTATTGTTAAAACTCGAATTATAAATTAATATGTTAATTGGTAGCTAGTCCTCGTGGGTTCGACAATCTACTTCTCATTTTATTACTTGTAACGATCCATCCACTTACGTGATTAAAATCACACAACACGGTGTTTAGATCTAGATACGAAGAATATTACAATACACCCATAAAACGATTCCATTATGTTCAGTTTTATCATCTCTCTTTATTCTCGTTATTTCTTCGTTTACAAGTTATGAAAGGTCACTTCTTCCATGCCCATACATTGCACGTGCACATGAATGTCATAGTATTCTCGTGCACCATTTATAAATTTTAATGACTTATGACAATATTTCATTAAAAATTTATGTACATTGGTAAAAATATTATATCCTGAGTCCTGACTACTCCCATCGTATACAAATATTCATAGATGATATTATATTCCATGTACACTTCATGTATCAAGAGCACATTATAAATACATACTATTGTTTTACATTGTAGTTGATATGTTGCTCACCTCTCTTATTGCCTATCCTAGCATTCAAGATCTTGTCCCTCCATATTTCGTACAAAGGATCACTTAAAGTCCAAAGCGACCAATGATCATAATGGGAACCATCGCCCTGTACACGTGGGAGTCACTAGAGTGCCATAATTGACATGGAGATCTTCACAAAGTATATAATATATCGTTGGAAAGTTTATCAATCTAGTCCAACACATTCTAAGGATCACAATTTGATATTTACTACAAAAAGTTATGTGCATTTTTCGTTTGGACTGCGCTTCATGTACGAGTAAAGAGGTTCAACCTCTACTATGGAAAGTCCTGGAGGTTAACCCCTGGCACCCGGGCGTCAGGTTTTCCCTCAAAATGAAAACCCCGCTCTTTATTTATAGCTCTTCTTAGGAGTTAGAGTGCAATTAAGCCAAATTCTTTTATTTTCTCATTTAGTCCCCAAATTAAGATTATAATTTCTACCCCTAAGGGTATGTAAAAGAGTTTTGGAGTACCGGTTACGAGAATTTTTTAAAGTACTAGTTTTGGACATTTATGAGGAGTCCAATTTTGAGTGATTTTAGTAGCGATTTTTAAAACAGTCAAACTTATGCTTGAGAGTTTATTATCCAACGGTTTTGAAAGTTTTTTAAAAGAGTAAAATTGCATATATAACTATATATTTAAAAAGGTAGGTATGTGTAAATAATATGAAATATCTAAAAAATTAAATGTAAATATATATTCGACTGCAAAAAAATTCAAAAAATAATTTAATAGCATATAAGAAAGTTATTATTTGGAGAGAAGAGGCAAAATGTGTTTGGAGAGAAGAGGAAGAATGAAGTATGTATTTTAGGTTTATGGTAGATTTTAAAATAATTATTTTAGAGAAGGTAAAATTAGAAGATAATTTGAAAAACGGCAAAAAATTACCAATTTAAAGAGTTGAGAAATACATCCCAAATTACATTACATCAATTTTTTGTGGTTTTTTTAGTGCCCAAAAAACTAACAAGCACCAATTTTCCTAACCTCTCATAAACGAAAACACCCAAAATCGATGGGAAAAAAAACTCTCACACATATCCTAAAAGTTGTTAAAAATCTCTAAGAATCTCCATAAAAATTATTTAAATTTTCTACAAATCACATAAAAGTTATGGAGTAATGTTACCTTGGAAAATCAGTTTTTGGATTATTGAAGAATCCGATTTTCTTGGCATATTTAATTATAAGTTATTTATTGATATGAGCAAATTAGGATTCAATGATTATCTAGTAGTTGTTTGGAAATTGAAAGCTTTAAAGCTATATTTATCACAATCTATTTATAAGTTTTAGTTATTCTAAAACTCTTGTTCCTTATCTGTTAATAAGTGATTGAATAAATTGCATGTTTAAGTTTTCTAATTGAACTAGGTTTCTAAGTAGATAAGATATTACAATATTATCTTTTTATTTATCTACTTAAATGAAAATAAATATCTAGATTTGTTTTCATATTTCTTGTATTTATCTCACCTTATCTTGTATAAAGTTTATTTAAACTTAAAGACTTATTGTGTCTTATCCATATATAAGATAAATATTAAGTCATTAAGTTTAGACAAACTTCTTGTACTATAAATAAGACAGTGGTATTCCAAGAAGTTTCACGGACTTTGAAAGCAAAAATACTCAAGAATCAAATAGCAAATCATTTATGAGTTGAGAGTTCAAAGAGATATTCAAAAGTCCTAGCACGATCAAAAGTCTAGTTTTGAGAACGGCTCACGAGAAACCGAGCATACAAGAAATCCATTGTGAGAGAGAGAACGGCATTTAAGCGACAAGATAAGGACTGGGTCCTTATTCGATTTGTGGAATCAATCCGGGGACACACGTGGAATGGACCAAGATCAAGACCAAGTACTTGATCGCATTCTGGACTAGTTGAAGAAAATATAAAAACAGGAAGTTTTATCATTGTTCTTAACTAAGTTTTATTTTTGTAAATTGTTGATAAAGTTTTAGATTAGGTCTAAAATTGTAATTTCAAAAAGTTGAGACGTGTGTAACCCGCTACGAAATAGTGGATTTATTTACCCGTGGCATGGGGCCCGTGGATGTTTCCCTTAGGGGTTTACCACGCTATATCCGGGTGTTAATTAATGTTTTAATCGTCTTATATAATAACCGTCTCGAAGCGCCAAGGCGTTCAAATGAAATGTTACGACGTTCAACAAACTTTCATCAATATCGAGAACATTAAAGTGAGCGTTGTGTTTTTGAAAAAAAATATTTACAGTCTTTCAGTAACAACCTATTCAACCCCCCTTCTAGGTTGATTGTTATCTAGATTTAAAACTAACAATTGGTATCGTAGCGGGTTCACTTCTAGAAAGTGAGATCCTATGAATCTAGGTATGGACATTTCGCCGTTCTCGACCACCGCCTTGGATGGAACGAACTATAATTATTGGAAAATCCGTGATGACTTGCTTACATTCAAGCTCTTGATGAAAAATCATGGCATTCTATCATTAAAGGATATAGTCCTCCCACTATCATTGAAGATGATATTGAAATAGAAAAACCATGTGAACAATGGGTTATTACTGATTTTAATAATGCTAGCTGGAATAGCAAAGCCTTGAATGCTATTTTTTGTTTTGTAAATGCTAATCAATTCGGACTAATATCTAATTGCGGGATAGCAAAGGAAGCTTGGGACATCCTACAAATCGCACATGAAGGAACATCCAAGGTGAAATCATCTAAACTACAAATGCTCACCACAGAGTTTGAAAACCTACGCATGACAGACGATGAAGCATTCAAAGATTTTTATGCTCGGTTGTGTGATATATCAAATCAAGCACATTCTCTTGGAGAAAATATTCGAGTCAAAATTGGTCGAAGGGTCTTACGATCCTTGCCAAATAAATTTCACTCCAAGGTGACCGCAATTGAAGAAAGCAAGGACATAGACGAAATCAAAATTGAAGAGTTGGTTGGGTCATTAATGACTTATGAACTAAACCTCGCACAAGAAGGAAAGAAAAATCTACAGCATAGCATTTCGAGTTGAGGAAGAAAAAGATGGATGTGAAGATAGTGATTCGGATATTGATATAGCATTAGTTACCAAACAGTTTGGAAAATTCACAAACGATCTCAAAGATATAAATCAAAGAAAAATCAAGGATCATATAGAAAAAAATATCCCGACCAAAATAGACAGAGTTCATCAAATCCTCTAAAGAAAGCAAAATCGTATCAATGTCATACTTGTGAAGGATATGGACACATTGCCTCTGAATGTGCCAACAACAAAAAGAAAAATTCTGGTAAAAAGGCCATGAATGTAACTTGGAGCGAGGATGAAGAATCAACCGATGGTCAATCAGGAGATGGGGAAGTTTCTAATACTCAAGATATCTCATTTACAGCATGCTCTATTTCTGATTCTGAATTATCTGATCTTTTTAATGAACGTTCTAACATAGAATCAAATGTTGGAGCTAATGACATTAGGGTCAACCTAAAGGCTTTAACTACTGTATCCACTAAAGAACAAGGTTTTCCAAATGATAAAATAACTCATTTTGAATTACTGTTGGCTGATAAAGATAAACAATTGTGTGATTTGCAGGAAAAATTGAAACAAAGTAGGAAGCAAACCAACAATTGACCATTGAGCCGCTTTCGGTGAACGAGGTACTAAGCTATGGGAGAACCACTAATATCGGACATGGGTTAGGATATACTCGGTATGGAAAAGATCAAGAAGCAAAGAAAATCACGTTTGTCAAAGAAACAAGTTCGACATTCCGGATAACGATCGATGTCTACTAAACCCTGTAATCAACGGTCGGATGTTGAAAAAATCGAAATTACGAAACTGGCGACAAGGTAACTAAAGGTGAATCTAAAGGTAACATACTCTTATCTCCTACTTGTCCAACATGTGGTAAGACAAAACAAAAGCATGCTAACATCTCAAATCATCTACCTAAGCACAAAAAACTATCCGGAGAACTAGCATAAACTTGAGAAACCTTTTACAAATAAAAGAAGTCGAATTAAAATCCGACAAATATGGTTAAAGAAAACCGACTTGAACTCGTTATGTAGTTGATTTGGCATTCCATGCGTTTGTGACTAATTCTTGGTATTTCGACGGTGGATGCTCTAGGCATATGACAGAAATCAATCACTCTTATCGATTTTAAAAATTATTACGGGAGTCGAACCAAATCACGTTTGGTGATGGTGTAAAAGGTAAAGTAATTGGGAATTTGGATCTATAATAATTAAAGGTTCACCACCTTTAACAAATGTTCTCCTTGTTGAAGGCCTAAAAGCAAACCTAATTAGTGTGGGACAAATTTGTGATAATGATCTTCTTCGTTATTTTAACCAAAAAACATGCACGGTTGTAAGCAAAGAAAGATATCTCCTTGTTGGCCAGTGGAACTAGAGCTAGTGATAGATGTTATTTACTTGATCATAGTCTTTCATGTCTTGTAGCTAAATCGATTCCACGGATCTATGGCATCAACGCTTAGGGCACCTTAATTACAAAGATCCGTAAGATTAAGCCAATGTAATCTTTGTAGAAGAGGAATACCAAAATTGAAGGACAAACACGAGGGTATATGTGGCCCATGTCAACTTGGTAAGCAAACTAGAGGATCACATAAGAGAACAACTATCCGCCACCTCAAATGTCCTTGAATTAATACATATGGATCTAATGGGACCCATACAAGTCGAAAGCATTGGTGGAAAAAGGTACATTCTTGTGTGTATTGATGACTTCTCTAGATATACATGGGTTAACTTCTTAAAAAGTAAAATCGACACATTTGAAAGATTCAAAATTTTATATACTAAATCGACCATTGAAAAAAGATAACCATGGACAAAAAATTGGTAGAATTAGGAGTGACCATGGCAAAGAATTTGAGAATATTAGTTTTCGATAGAAAAATGGATCCTAAAAGTGACGAAGGGTATTTTGGGATATTCAAAATAGCTCATGCCACGTAGTTCACAAACATGCTAGCATCAAAACATAATTGAATCAAATAAATGCTGTAGTAGACTATACTAACGATTTTGGCCGAGTATTCACAGAACAAGTCATTCGTATTAATCGCCGTAAAACTGAGGCAAGAAGCGTAACATCGAACGCGGGAAAAGACACTGGCATGCAAGTCGACATATCTCAGAGACGCGGCAAACCCCGAGCATAACCAAATGCATGTAAGAAACTGAATCGTAATACTACAAATTTATAGTACACATATATTCGAAGATCGTAGCACCTGCCAAGACAACCACCTACCGATGACAAAGCCAAGACCTTATAATGCTTCACAGACCAGATGAGGATCAAGGAAAGTTTCAAATGAGATAAGTCACAGGTATATTTCTGTTGAACCAAAAATGTGAAAGAGGGGCCTTTAGAAGACGTAATCATGGTAAAGTAGCTACGCAAGTGAACTAACCAATTTGAAAGAAATAAGGTGTTTGAATTTAGTCCTCTAATTAAAAGATGCAAATGTAATAGAAGTTGGGCGGGTTTATAAAACAACCGACGGTAACATGGAACTATACTTCCTAGGAACAAAAGCCCGCTTTAGTAGCCCAAAAGATATAGTCAAATCAAGCGATTAGACTTTGAAGAAACATTTGCTCCGTTGCTATAGATTAGGAGTCTATACCTTTACTGTTATTGCTTGCCAAATGAAATTTAAACTATTTCAAATGGATGTCAAAGCGCGCCTAATTTATTAATTCAATGAGTGTGAAGTTTATGTTGAACAACCTAAAGGTTTGTAGATCCCCATTTTCAAAACCATGTGTATAAACTTGAAAAAGCTCTTTGCGAGTTTAAAACAAGCTACCACGAGCTTATATGAACGCTTCAATCACCTATCTTATTAGTGGCAAGCAAGAGAGGGGAGTTTATTTAACCTCTTTTATCAAACACTTCAAATGTTGGTATAATTGTTGCTCAAATCTACGCCGATGATATTATTTTTCGCCTCAACCTCGAAAACAATATATTGATCTCATAAACTTTGAATGAAAAAGGACCTGGATGAGCATGTGGTAGGAGAACTAACATTTTTCTCTCGTCTCACAGTTAAGCAACAGGGCAATGATATTTCATATTCCAATCAAAATATGCAAAAAATCTTTATCAAAAATTTGGTCTTGATAACTCCAAACCAACCTTTATCAAAAATTCTGGTCTTGATAACTCCAAACCAATGAGAACACCCATACACAAATCTAAAATCACCAAAGATGAAAATGGCATGATGTTGATTCTAGTCTCTATCGGCAAAGATGATCGGAAGCTTATTATATTGGAATCGCTAGTCAATTGATAGCAATAAGCTAGTAGAGTTGTGCAGATATCAAGTTAAACCAAAGAGTCACATGCGGTCACTAAAAAGAATAACTCGATATGTTCATGCCATCAAGTGGATTACGGTTCATGACTCAAGTGATACTAACTCTCGTCAGCTGGGTTTTAGTGAGGCCGACCGCGTGTAATATTGATGACAGTAAGCACGTCAAAGAGGATGCTTATAACTGAAACAACTGAAGTTCTCGGGCTTAGTAGAAATGTAATTCCATCTCATCATATCTACAGCTAGCGTGAAGGTATCGCAAAGAGCAGGCTTGTTGTACACAATTATTAATGGATGAAGCAAAATGTTGGAGTGATTACCAGATCAAACAAAACTCTATCACCATGTTTCTCATGACATTCTTAGTGCCATAAGTTTATCAAAAATCCCTGCTCAACATTCAAGAACAAAACACATTGATATTAGGCATCACTTCATTAGAGGATCTCGTGAGAGTAGTAAATCACTCAATCGAACACATACAGCATCGAAAATCAAACGGTAATTGATTTTATTTACTCAAAGCTCTGGATACTAATAGATTCAAAATCTAAGAAAAGCTTTAGTGGATATGTATCATTGTTCAAATGTGTGTTGTCCTTTGTATATATATATATATATATATATATAAAAAAAAAAGGTATTTTTATATATTTGCACACACTCATGAGTTAATTATGCAAGAAATACCTGATTCAACGTGTTATTGCCTCTATCATACAATTTGATGATATAATTAATCAGATATTCATCTCTTGTTTACGACTTTATAGATGCCTAAATTGAAATGAGCAATCTCGACAAAATTAGTATTTCTACCCTCCTTTTATAGGATGCTCTATATTGGATTGGATAATTTCCTCGACAAATTATGTGTATTCTACCGATTCATCGACCAACTTGGATCAAGACTCCATAGTCGTAGATCTATGTCTTTCGCCCATAATACTCTCTGTTAACAAGTCGGTATATTTGAAGGAGGGCTACCTTCCTCGATGATGAGAAGTCATCCTTGATAACATAAAATAAATCATGAGAAAAGGTAATACCGACAAAGGTGTCATACTATATACTTAATCATGCAGGAAACACAAAACAAATGTGTGTAAATTCTTCAAATAAAAAAAAAAAAAGAGGAAGAAAGCCGTAGTTGAAATAAAAAAAATATATATATATATATATTTCACTTACGCTAAGGGGTGTCAAATATTTTTTCAAAGAAAAGACAATTAAAGATGATATCCGGTTTGAAACTCTAGTCTATAAAGGTTATGCTGACGCAGAGCAGCCGATTGACGCATTTTGATATTATCGATCTTATTTTGATTATTTATTCACACCATAATTTCTTTCATGATTAATATATGAGATTTTCAACTATATTAACAATTTTCTATGATCGTGGATCCTAATTTAAAGATGATCGATTTCTGTAGCTTGCTCATGATATTTGCATTTATATTTAAACAAAAAAAAAATAATAATAATAAAAGAAAAAATATAAAATATAAAAAAAAAAAAAAAACGCTTTTTTTATTTTTTTTTTTTTTTTTTTCTTTTATTTTTATCTATTGTGCATCTCAATTTTTAGAATTAGAAGTTTTTTAAAAAAGGTGTCTTATCTCTGAAAAGAGTCCATTCTTAAGCTAAAGTTAGTCCTTACATGCTTTCCTCTATCAAACAGTGGCCTTCTAAACCTTCCATCTTCTCTTATTTAAAACCCAAACCCCTAATTTCTCTTGTAAATTCCTTGAATTCGAATTGATATAACTCTCGATTTTACAAAAAGTGTTTAGAGAAAAATCAACGGCAAGGTCAAAAACCACCACTGACCACCTCCGTGAGACGCGGCCGTAGTTTACTACGAGCCAGCCTCGCATCGGCTCGCAATTGCTCCATTCCCATCTGGCCACCATCACTGCACCAATGGCTTCTAACCAATCGTCCCAGTATTCGCCACCGCTCTCTGCACTGCTCCAAACCTTCACTTGCTCCATCTTTCATCTCCTCAACCACAACTGCTTAGTGCTCCTCCACCGCCATATATCTCCCACACCGGGCCACAAGTCGTGGGGAGCTTAATGAGGACACGGGTTCAGAATGGAACCGGGGCCTCAACTGGAGAAATGGTCTGAAAACCATCTCAGAGGAAACTTCCTACGCACTCCGGAATCTTGAAGAAGAACAATGTAACCTGCCCGATTTTGGTGTATGAAAATGGTAGAAGAAGAAGAAGAGTCCTAACGATGAAGATGATCAATTAGCGTCAAGAATCATTCGTCCTCACGACTCTCCGCTACTACGTAAAGCGAAAATGTAAAATTGATGAACGTCAATCGAACGCGAGATATTCCAATCAACATCGTAATGTTGGGCACCCATCCTCCGACATGTTCCCAACCTTCCGCCGACTCATCCTCATTTGTTCAAATAAAGTTTGGTTCTTAGAAGGTAACTGACGCTCTTCAATTTCTCCTCCAATACAAATTTAAACTCTTGATGGCTGCACTAATTTACAAATTTATTTCAAATTCGGATTTTGTACGGAATTTAATGTCAGAGAGATGTCCTTAGAAAAAGTCGATCTTGTTGAATTAACTGAGTATCAGGGGATACAAAAAATTGTCATTGACTGGATCGAGACCTCAGGGAACATTGATCAAAGAATTTCACATTATTTCTCGGATGTATTAAGCAAATGGCAATAATTTTAGGTATGGGCTTATGTTGTGTCTGGCCAAGTACCTTTAGTCCTTCCACCGGCTGCTGGCTTGGATTATCACCCATAATCAAGGGAATGGATGATGAATTCAAGCAGCCACCGATATTTCTGCCTTAGAACCCACTGAAGCCCTGGCTCACGGGTAAATGATCGCCGCATTGTTTACTCTCTATATATAAGCTGCTTGCCAAAATCGCTTTTGCACAACATTGATCCAATTCGGTATAGGTCGATATTGGGACGGATAAGGTCGAAAGTTATTGTACAAACCGGGCAACTCCCCACCGCTTAGATATTACCAATTATTATTTTGACAAAATTGTGTGTTCGCGGGCAACCCGTCAAGCACACCTGTAATGTCGTTGCCTTTCCCTGTTTACTTCATGCTCATTCTAGCATCACAATGTTCCCATACCTCCGGTGACACTTTCACTTCACAAATTCTTTAGCCTTTCAGTCCTTCAAAGAAAGTCACTAAGAAACCGACACTCGCGAAGGCCAACAATTTCAAGACTATACCGCTTCTTCAAACTCAAAAGTAGGGACTTAACCTTTGGTCATTAATCCGGAGCAATTTTCAAGGCCACTCACGATTCATAACGTGATTCATATACCAAGAGGCCTTATCGAAAGCGGATCTGAACTCCTGGCACCGTGAGGAATATCGCGATGTCGCTTAAGAATCTCAAAATCCTTGGTGTCAGCCTGATGGAACTCAACATCCCGGACCGGGTCCCGAGCATTCTCCACGCATCGACCTTGGGATATCGCATATCTCCACATCCGTGACAAGCTACTTCTTCGCTTTTCGCCCTCCAAGCGCAAAGACAAGAACCTGTGACCACTGTGGTTCAAAAAGAGGACCCGCAAGAGCACTTCATGAGTGTTTCTGCGGTTGGGTATTTCTCCTTAATTTAGTATTTTGCTTTCTTGGTCACATTTTGTTAATCTAGTTTTTTTGCTTTTGGCCCTCTTTTCTTACATAAAAAAGTGGGGAGTAGTAGCTTATCACTCACGTTTTTGCTTTTGTTTGTCGCTTTTGCCGGTATTTAGAAATTGCTCTGCAACTTTCGCTTTTAATTAGGAATTACCGCTTGGTACTTAGGAATCGCTTTTAAATTAAATTGCATGTTTAAATTTGTGATATGGTCTTGAATCCACTTGGTCAATTTCACGTTTCACCTCTCAAAACAACTTGATATAAGTTTTGTAATTAAGAGATGCCAAAGGGGGAGATTGTTGGAAAATCGCTTTTTGGATTATTGAAGAATCCGATTTTCGGGCATATTTAATTATAAGTTATTTATTGACATGAGCAAATTAGGACTCAATGATTATCTAGTAGTTGTTTGGAAATTGAAAAGCCAGTAGTTATATTATATGTGCTTCATGTCATGCAGTGAGGTGGAGTTACATTTCAATTACATTTCAATCACTTAATTACATGACTTGTTGACAATTTGGATAATATTGTGCTTCATGTGCAGTGAGGTGGAGTTACATTTCAATCACTTAATTACATGACTTGTTGACAATTTGGATAATATAAAGCTGAACAATATTAAGAATGCGGGTTTTATTCTGTACCTGCTCTCTGCATATAGGTGACTCAATATTGAAAATTTGTTAATTTATTTAAAAGTAATTTTTATAAATAATGTAAAAATTACTTTCTGTAATATGTTTACTTATAAATAAAAGAAAAAAGCAATTTATTTAATAGTACATTTGCATACTTTTCAAACTAAGACAAACAAGCTATTAATTAAGCGACCAAGTTATTTAATTAAAAAATAAGTTGAATTGAGCAAGTTTAGCCCCATTTCTAAAAGGTCATTTTCAACATTATTGAGTATAAGCAAAATTATTCTTTAATACATAGGGATAAATCAAGGGGACATGTTCTCTTATAGGAAAATTCATTTCACCATCTCCACTAGCTGCCACAAAGCAATCAAAATCAGAATTATTAGCCAGGAACATTTTTATCTTGCTAAAGGTCTTATAATTTCTCTCAAGATAAGGCCGATACTGATTTGATATGAGTTCTCTTGTTGAATTACTTATTTTAGGTGCTTATTCGCAATATCATAACTACAGAAGAAATCGAGGTTCAAATCCTTGCCGGCCTCTATGCCTTACAAGGGCACTTAGCATGTAAAAGCGAACAATATATGAGATTGTCTCATCTCTCACGACTATATGCATTTTTCACTACATTCGTTAAGACGGGCTTATTTATTATTTATTGAAGAAAAAGAAGAGAAAAAAAACTACATCGAAAGATGAGAATGCTGCAAAATCCATATACTAAAAAAGAAATTTCTAGTTTTTTTTCTTCTTCTTTTCTTCAGCCAACCACCACAAGGGTGCATTAATTATTAAGGAGAATGATCTCCTACTCATGATGGTCAGAAGATATGTTGTTCACTGCTGATATTTATCGGTAAAATTCAACCATAGAAAAATAAATGGAGATTGATAAAAAGAACAAACTTGAGAATAAAAGATTTGGAGAAGAATGGTTAAGAGAAAGAGAATTGAGTTGGAGAGAATTGAAGAAATTGAAAAAAAAAAAAAAAATTGGGAAGTGAAAATAGACATACAGTGGATTTTTTAGTCAATGGAACAAAAACTGGGTAAAATTCAACTAATGGCCACAAACTTTAACTCGAGTTCTTCTTGTCCTTTGACTTTAAAAGGTATCTTATCGCGCACTCTTCTTTCTATTAACTTACCCATCAACCACCCAATATCTAATAATGTTTAATTATTAATTGGACATCCCAAGTAGCAAATGAAAATATGACATGGCGTGTTGACATCATTAATTCTGACCAATTCATTAAAATGCATGCCAAACACTCCTTTAAATAATTCATCCGAAACACGACTTGGTGTCCAAAATAAGAACTGAGCTTAAAATTTGGTAGCCATTGGTTGAATTTAAAACTCTATCCGATCATAATTAAACACTAGAGTTCATGATCTCGTCTTCGCGATGTTGTGTTCATATTTTTCTAAGGTCATTATCACTTTCGAAGCCAATCTCGAAGTAATAAATTAAAAAAAAATACCTTCAAACAAGTTTAAGTAATAATGTGACTGTTCATACAACAAGTAGTAGGTGGACTTTATGACACTGTACACAGGCAAACAGACAAGAAAGGTTGGAAGAGATGAAAGAAAAGTTTTTAGCCCTTAAATGAAAAATGAAAAGAGCTAAAAATTTCCTAATACACGTGGAAAAACAGATACATTCTTTTAATAATTCCACAACAGAGATTCAAAAATTCCACCACCATCATCACCACCACCACCACTGCTCAGCCATGGAGGAGGCGGAGGAGGATCAAACCACCCATAATCCACCGAGTTGTCAACAAACACAGCATCATTCTTCAGTTCTAAAGAGTCAGAACATGATCCTAAACTTGGCAATTCAATTATTTCACACAAATATTCTGAACTGGTTGACAAATCTATACCAGAATCAAAAGATGAAAACGAAGAATGTGAAGATAAAGTAGTTGACGAAGAAGATGGTGGTGATAAGTCAAATTTTTCCATGGCCGCGGCTTTTGCGGCGGCTTCTTGAACGTCACGTGGACGGAGCGACACCGGCCGCGGCAGTGCGGCGGCAAGTTCAGGGAAGTTAAGTATTGCTGAGTTGCCTTTGATGCTTAAGGCTGCTACGTCATGAGCCCTGGCTGCCATTTCCGGTGTAGGAAAAGTACCAAGCCATATGCGGGATTTCTTGCGGGGCTCCCGGATTTCAGACACCCATTTGCCCCAGCTGCGCATTCGGACGCCGCGGTACACCGGGTGGTTACTGGCAACGCCGGCTCCGGTGGCGGTATTTCGTACTCTCTTGATTTTCTTGGTGGGCTCTGCAGGATTTTGTGGCTGCTGCGGGGTTGATGATTTCTGGGGTTCAGTACTCATTCTTAACCTTAACAGTCCCAATTGACTTCTACTTTTAGTACTTATCAAAGTGCAAGTATTTCTTGTACGTACGTACTTATAATTTACATTCACAATGTGTACTAATTAATTGCAGCGGCTTTGCACGGCCTATATATATATATATATATATATAGAGAGAGAGAGAGAGAGAGATGAATCGAAGTGATAGTTTTCTTTCTTGAAGATGTTGCTAATATATAGTAGATATGCAGTTGAGTAATATCAGAGATACAGCTAACCCTCTCTTTTTTTCAATCATTTCACTACGACTCATACAACACTTATAAGTAGAGATAGAAAAAAAGTAGAGAGAGAGAGAACGAGAGGAGACATTGAAGAAATGGGTCATTCTGCTAGAAACAGAGGTACACGGGGTCCCCTCTCTGACTTTGATATCTTTCTTTCTGGTTTTCACTTTCACCTATGGATGTTAACACTGTTCATTTATCCCTTATTATTATGTTCAGACCAAATGTTGAACACCACCATACACAAAATTGTAGTGTGTGTTTGTGTGTGACACACATGATATTTTTTGCTGCCTTTATTTGGGTACTTCCACATCTTCATATGGGCATAATAAATATGTTCTATGTGTTCCGTTACTAGGGTTTCACTTAAATTAAGTGTGTTGCCACACTCTAGTATTTCGTAGGGGTTATATGAAACTCCTTTTTTTTCTTCTTTTTAACCGATGGTCCGCATAAAGTTTAATTATATTGTATACTAATTCTTCTGAACGGAATGCTTTGGAAATTAAGATATGATGTTTAGGTTGAATTCTTTTATTACTGGAATATATTGAGCATTTAAATATGCATCGGGTTGCCTTTAATGTTGCTATTGCGTAAAAGGATTAGGAGGTCATTTGTGTGCGCAAGAGAGGTTTTCTTCTATGTTAAAGTGTACACTTGTTGTGATGAATAAACGTTACTCTCACATTAAGGTGAAAATCTGTGCTTTAATCATTTTTTTTTTTTATTACTATTGCTTTTGCCTTTGAATGTATAAATTAGGGTATAATTCGAAACATTTCGTTGGATCTGTCGATTTATGCATTGAAAATTTCATCGCAATTGGATCTTTCATAGCTAAAAACAAGAATCGTGCTATGTAATTTAGTTTTTATACTATAATTTTATAGGATTCATAATTTACTAATTACTTATTATCTACGTATTTCATAAAATTTATAATTTATAATCATTTAAAAAATAATTTCAACAATATCAAATATCCACCAATATAGTCCAAAGCAAACTGGACAAATCTTGAAGATTTCAGAACGAGTCCATTCCATGGATGGGGAAAAGAAAATTAATATTTCATATAATAATTGTTAATTAATGTTCTTGTACATATCTGTGAGTCTGTGACGAGATGTTTTGTCGTGCAAGCAGAAGAGAAAGAAGAAATTAATTTTAAAAATGAAGATTTTTTAACCCTAGTCTTGACATACATTTATGCAAAATTTGAGTGGTGGTACATACGCTTGAATTGTGACTTAACGAAGAATAAAAATCTCAAAATATAGTAATACAAAAATATTTAAAAACCTTGTCAGACTATTGCCAACTCAATTTTCTTAGTTCTCGAGTAGTTGGTACTTTTGGAATCATAAAATATTTATTTAAAAAACATTTATGTCATTAAATACTTTCAAGATTTTAATATTAAGTCACATCTTATTTGGGTCCAAACATTGTTGTTGGTGGATCAACCCGTACAGATCATAGAACTTAAAGTATTTTAGAGCATGATTGGCTTATAAGTGAGTGTAATTATAAGTAAATAAGTAACTCTTAAATGAGAACACAGATTGACTTAATATTGCCTAAACATGACGAAAATACACGAGACTAATTTATATTTAACTCAAATTTACTAAATTTGTCGATATTTATATTTTTTCATTTCAAATTGTTAGAGATCGGTTTCGTATATTCTCCCATTTAAATTTATATATATTTTTTAGTTCTTTTCAGTTTAATAAATCCAGGGAGGTTTGGTTTTACAAAAGTAATAATTTTTTATTGTTTAAAGTTGTAAATATACAACTTTTGGAGGGGTAAATATAAAACTTATTTGACAATAAGATAAATAGTTGTTATTTTTTTGTTGCACAAACTTTGTAATTTTTTACGAAGTAAAAAAACATTAAAATCATATTTAAATATATTTTAGAAATAAAAAGTAACATATCTTGATACGTTAATATATTCTCTGTGTTTGTGGATCAACCATCGTTTTCATATGGTCTGGGAAAACTTACTTTTAATTGTGGGTTTTATGTTTATAGTTTCAATAAATAATCTTTAAAATCCATATCATTCAAATTCTTTATAAATGTAATTAGGGGTGGATTTAGGGGGACATGACCGAACTATAGTCCGGTCCCGCCTCAGGAAAAAACGTTTTTTATAGTGTAAAAAAAAAATAATAAATCGATTTTAAAGTGAGCAGTCCGATCTTAAAAAGATTCTTGAATCCACCTCTAAATGTAATCACAAGCAATATTGTATATTAAAAGCACTAAGATTACAAATAATTATAGGAAATTTTGTTTTTTGCTTGAAGTTGGTTGAAGCTTATATTACTAATATTAACTTAGAATAAGTTTATTTTTACTATTGATTTTGCTAAAAAATTAAAGTCAATAATTAATTTTAATCATATATATTAAAATCAAACACAATTTTAACTTAGTGACAAAGATTTCGACACAAATCTCTAACATATTATTAAAAAATGAATTATATTGTGCACGATATCTCAAAAGGACCTGTGACTTATTGGTCACAAGACTAGACACCCAAACATGGTGAAATGGAAATCAATTAAACATTAAATGTAACATTAAGGCAATCCCGAAAAGAGACACATTGTTACACATATAGTTCCAACGTGTCATTTAATAGAGAAACGATATAAAATCCTTTATAAGAAATTTAGCATTTAGTGAAAAAAATTGTTCCAATCTAATTTGTTCAACTCATAAGTGAAAACTGTATTTTTATAGACGTGCATATAGTATGTACTACTTAAAACGAAGGTTTTAAAAAATATAAAAGCGTGATTAGGCGTGAAGGTCAAGTTTCAAATTTTTTGGGCCTAGGCGAAGGCAGGGCGAGGCGAGGACGAAGCGTGAAAAAAGATTTTCTTATTTTTAATATCATTTTAAATATTTTTTAAAAAAAAAATAAAATAAATTTTTTAACTAAAAAGCGTGCGCCTAATCGAGGTGTGGAAGTCACGCTTCACGCCTAGGCATGCTTTTTAGAACACTACTTAAAACTAGTGTTCTAAAAAGCGTAAAGCGTCCAAAATTGATTCCAATTCCAAAAATGCGAGTCAAAACATGGCGACTCTAAGTGAAGCTTCCATCGCCGCCGTCGGTCTACCCACAAGCCACAAGTAGCGCGCCCAAGTGCGCCACCCACCAGCCGGGCGCCACCCCATGCGACCTCATTGATGGCTCTAACGTCGCCCTAGGGGTAGCGGATCTTTGAGGGCTCTTTGTTTACGCCGTTTTCAGAGGCGTCCACTTCTGCCACATTTCTTTCACTTAATTTGGTCGCACCTGTGTTGACCTTTGCGCCGTCCTCGGTCGCGCCCAACCCTGCTGCAAACTCCACTAACCCAAGTGTTCAGCTCAGGATGGCGCACGTCCTAGTTCCAAATATCGAGACAAACGCACCCATGCCAGCAAGTGGCGTCTTTGTTGTCTTTTCTGTTGCACCAGCGTTCGACCAACGCGCGTGTCTTTGGTTTGTTTTTCCCAACCCAGTCTGTTTGCCTAATTTTTCAACCCCTATTGCTCCAGGCCCACAAGTTTTTCCTTAAGAGGCTCAATCAGTACTTAATATGGGCCGTAAGACTTATGCAACTGATCACTGATCGACAGACTATTACTCCGGCTGAACGGAGTTTGAGGAAGTCCTTTACTTCTGTCCTTCAGGCTTTTTCAGACTCTACTTCTCCTCAGTTTGTGGCTAAGGAGCCATATTTACATTGTGGTGAATCATCTTTGGTTATTTCTTCAAACGATGAGGCTTCTCTCGTCGAGCATTCGAGTTCACACTTGATGGCAAATTCTATCATCGCAAGCCCAAAATGGTGGAGATACGCAATAGTTATCAAAATTTTAGCTTTTGCGGTGATTTTAAACTTGGGCTTATTGATTACAAGTACATATTGCTTCAGTTAACGCACGAGGATGATTATAGTCATTTATTTTTTAAACTACTTTGGTTTATTGAGGGTTGCCCTATGTGCGTGCTCAAGTAGACTTGTAATTTTTATCCTTATGCTGAGACCTCCATTATCTCTGTTTGGATTTCTTTTCCTTTATTGCATGTTCATTAATGTGCAAAAGAATTTTTATTTACTTTATCTAAAATTTTGGGGTGTTGTTGAGGATTGATGAGGCGACTGCTGATTTATTGAGGCCTAGTGAAATCAAGGTTTGTGTTGAGGTGAATCTGGAGCATAAGCTCCCTAATAAGATTTGGATTGATCGGGGTGAATCTTGTAGTTTTTGGCAACCTTTTGTGTATGAGAGGTTGCCCCATTTTTGTGCCAAGTACTATCATATGGGCCATATTATTGATCATGGTGGGTGCTCCATAAGTAGATGCTATTATTAACCAAGCTTCTACTCATTTTTTGCTCTGACAACTAAGCATGTTGTTGCTCCGGCGCATAAGCCTATTGATGTTTAGGCTCCCATTGTTGATAGGGCCGAGAAGGGTAAGGAGAAAGAGGTTGTTGTTGATGCTCCTAGGCAGGGGTCCCTATTGTTGGTTCTTCTTCAGCTCAGCCCTTAGTTGTTATACCACCTCCTATTGTGCATGTAGGATCTACCCATCAGCTTCCTCCTATTATCCCTACTGTCGTGGCTTCAAAGCCAGCACGTCCAGCTATTATGTTCTCCTGTTAGATCACATGATGTTAGTTCTTCGAGAGATATTCAGTTTGTCAATACCAGTTGAGCCAATGATTTCTCAATACCTATTCAGATTCCATCACCTGATCAGGCTTTTGAGCCATTTGATACTGATCTGTGTATTAGTCCACGCCTTAGTTGCAATGAGAATGTTAAGACTTCGATTCTTTCAAATAATGACTCTTTTCCTATTGATGTTCATCAACAGGGGTATCTTCGCAGGTATTCTTCTAATGACTTTGTTGGCTTGGATGAGCGGTAGGAGGTCGATGGTTTTACTACAGTGTACAGAGGAAGAAAATTTTGAAATTTACTGATATCACGCGCCAGTCAAACGGGTGACTTGTAGTCAGTCAAAAACTTCATCACAAAGCCAATCTTTTTTATGAATCTTATAATCTAGAATGTGAGAGAATTGGGCAGTATTGTCACTCGTAGACGACTTAAGAAATTAGTTCAACTTCATTATGTGTATTTTTTGGTGATGTTGGAGTTGTTTGTTTTGAGGAAGAACTTTGACTTTATCCGAATATTTTTCTCTTTTGATGTGGGCTTACAGAATGGGTCGGGTAAGATTTGGTATTTTTAGAATTTGGAGACTACTGTTACTTCGATTGTTGATCATCCCCAATTCCTTCACATTAAAGTTGAAGATCCTAGATTAGCCGGACCATTATTTATTACTTTGTATATGCTTCACTAGATATCCTTTTCACTATCCTTTTTCGGGATGGGCCGTGGTTAGTTAGGAGAGACTTTAATGTGATTGCTCACAATGGTAAGCACTACTGGTAGGAATACTTGTGATATGAGCACTTCAAACTTTGCAGATATGATGATGGATTGGGGTTTGACAGATGCATGGTATTCTGGCAGTCAGTACACATAAACAAATGGTAGGGTTTGGAAGCGTCTGGACAGAGTTTTGATTAACTCACTGGTTGCCTCATTTTGTTCTCAATTTTCAGTTCGTCATCTAAACCGAAACACTTCTAATCACTCACTCCTTCTGATTCAGTGGTATTCTATGATGATTTGGGGCCTCATCTTTTTCGATTTATCAATGTTTGGTCTAGATATCTCGATTTTCTGGACTTTGTATCTTAGAAGTGGTCATTTCTTACCCATCTTACATGAATGACTGCTCGCTGAGAGAAGATTTTTAGGCTCAAACAGGGCTATTCGTTGGTGGAATTGACATGTATTTGGTGATATTTTTCAGAGGGTTAAGGATGCAGTGTAGGGTGGACGAGGCAGAGTTAGACCATGATAGATATCATTCACCTTTCCATCGTGATACTTTGCATCAGGCTTAGGCAATTCTGAACTGTACTTTGTCTATTGATGAGGTCTTTTGGAAACAAAAGGCAGGGGCACGTTGGACTTGTGAGGGTGATCATAACACCCAATACTTCTATTATATAGTTCACGGAAAACATATTCGAGCCAGGTTCCGGTCTATTACTTCAGCTTCAGGCGAGGTGTTTGAGTCTTTTGAAACTATTCAGCTTTCAACAATATCTTTCTTCCAGGAGCTTCTGTCGGCTTCTCTTTAGCTTGTCGACCCTGTTCGACCTGGTATTATACCTAGATTGGTGTCTAGTGAAGACAATTTGCAGCTTAATCGGACTTCTACTTTGACTGAGGTGCGAGAGGCTATTTTGAGTATTGATCCGCTATTTTCAGTATTGATTCAGACAATGTTGCCGGGCCAGATGGGTTTTCATCTCACTTTTTTCAAGTCTGTTGGGACATAGTATCAGAAGATGTGTTTCAGGTAGTTTTAGACTTCTTTGCTGGAGGGCACCTACCTAGGGATTTTGCAGTTACTTCTATTGTCTTGCTTCCAAAGCAGGACAATATTTGTATGTGGTCAGATTTTCTTCCTATCAACTTATGTACAGTGTTTAATAAGTTGATTACAAAGCTGATGAACTCACAACTGAGTACTTTACTACCTCAGATCATCTCAGCTCCTTAGTGCGAATTCATCTTGGGACGGCTCATTTGGGATAATGTCATCCTTGCACATGAGTTACTACATACACTTGATACGAAAGTGCAAGGGGTAATGTTATCCTCAAGCTTAATATGGCTAAAGCCTATGACCGCATGAATTAGAACTTTTTGATATCCATTATGTTGATATCTATTATGAAGAGTTTTGGGTTCGATACTCTTTGGATTGATCGGATACGGAGGTATATTTCAGAATGTCGATTCTCGGTCCTGCTTAATGGCAGACCATGTGTGATTTTTTCTCATCATCTCGAGGACTCAGAAAGGGTGATCCTATATCTCCATCGCTGTTTATTATTGCTGCAGATTATTTTTCACGTCTACTCACTCAGCAGTATCAACATATTCCTTCGATGACATACAGACATGGGGGTGATACTCTTATCTCTCATTTGTCCTTTGCAGATGATATGATTATTTTCACCAATGGCCAGAAGTAGTCTATCAGATGAGTATTACAGTATATTTAGAACTATGAGGAGGGTTTGTGGGCAGTTGGTAAACAGAGATAAGAGTAGGATTATCTTACCTAGGAGATTTTCTACTAGTCAGATACACAAGTTGGAGAATCTGACAGGATTTCGTCATCAACAACGCAGCCCTTCACTTATCTTGGTGTTCTTTTATTAAAGGAGCCAAGAAACTCTTCTTGTATGATGACTTAGTCCAGAAAGTTCAGAGTAGGATTTCTGGCTGGGCCTCGAGGCTCCTATCATTTGGGAGATAAATTACTTTGATTCAATCAGTGCTATTCTCTATTCTTCTCTATCTTCTTCATCTTATGAAGCCTCAAAATGCTATCTTGAATAAGTTAAAGGGCATATTTGCTAGGTTCCTTTGGCACTCCAGAGACGATGCACACAGATTACATTGGATGAGATGGAAGGGCCTTTGTATTCC
Organism: Forsythia suspensa; assembly: GCA_023638005.1. Classification (NCBI taxonomy): domain Eukaryota; kingdom Viridiplantae; phylum Streptophyta; class Magnoliopsida; order Lamiales; family Oleaceae; genus Forsythia; species Forsythia suspensa. The sequence continues at coordinate 25,231,696 of CM042674.1, read as the reverse complement.
GAATGAGGAGGGTGGATTGGGCTTTAGGAAACTGCAGGATCTTGTTGATACATTCTCCCAAAAGCTTTGGTGGTTATTTAGATCTCAGCAGTCATTATGAGCTCATTTTTTACTGAGTAAGTATTGTCAGGGTACCTATGTTGACCTATGGTTAACTTTAAACCTTAATGTTTTGATTATTACAAACAAATTGGTTATGTTTTCTAATATTTTATTTTCAAGCAAAATTCAAAGCGCTACAAATCGAACTCTCATGCAATGTCAAGTTCAAAGTCAAAATCAATACAAGAGTTCAAGCATCTCAAGATTCGCCAAAATACAAGACTTGAAGATCAATATTGAAGAATAGACTTTTAGATAAAATTGTAAAGGTATTAACTCTTTAATCCTTAGCAATTAAATGAATGAAAGCTCAAAAATAATTTTATCACTTGCATAAAAATTAGTTTTATCAAAGCTAAAAATCAGATTTTCAAAAGCGTGGAAACGGACAATCCGCTTGGTAAAATTTGGATGAACCGGTTCGACCGTTTAATTTGAACCGGTCGACCATTTGAGCTTATCTTTTCAAAAAGTGTCCGCTCGACTTTTTGCGGTTCAACGGCTAGTTCTCGACCAATCATTTGGTCGTCCGTTTTGGTCATCCGTTTGGTCGAAAGTGACGAAAATTCATCTCTATAAATACCACTTTCTTTATTATCATTCAATAACACTTACAAGAGCATTTATAGAGAGAATCATATTGAAAAATATCATTCAAAGCTTCATTGCATTTATATCTTCAATATCTCTCTTTGAAAAACTTTGTTTGATTAAATCAAACTTTTGGTTCATCTTTCTCAACAAAGTTTTCTTCTAACACTTGAGCTTTCCTCATCCATTGCTATTCATTAAAGTGTTAGTCTCTCTTAGAGCTAAACTTGTATCTATCATTCATCTAGAGAGAAATACTTAAATCAATCTCTTTATTTATTTGGGTCATATTGAGGTCCCTTGAAAAGCTCAATATTGTATAAAGATCGGTGCTCCTTGCTTGTAAGTCACCGGATACATTGTAAGGGTTTGGATTGCACCATAAGTCAATCAAAATAGTGGAAAGGCCGTGCTCGTGTTGGAGAGCTTGGTAGCGGGGGCGTAGATCATTGGTTGGATCGAACCTCCATAAAAATCGTTTGCACTCTCTCTCTCTTTTATTTACTTATATTGTGCTTATATTTTTGTGAATCTATTTTTATCTCTTAAATATCATTTTGAGAATATTTTTCGAAAAGTTTGAGAAAACCAATTCACCCCCTCCGGTTAGTTATTCTTGGGCTATCAATTGGTATCGAGGCGAGGTGCTCTTTTTTTGATTACAAAATCTTGAGTAATGGCTAACCAAAATTTTCAAAACCTTGAAGGTTACTCTACAAATCGTCCTCCCTTCTTTAATGGCTCCTACTACAATTATTGGAAAACTAGAATGATGATTTATATTCAATCAATTGATTATAACATTTGGGAAATCATCGAGTTTGGTCCATATGTGCCTACAAAAATTGTCAAAGTTGATGATAAACCGGACCAAACTATTTCTAAGCCTAGAGAAGAATATGATGAAGAGGACAAAAGAAAATTGTCTTTGAATACTAGAGAAAAAAATTTACTTTATTGTGCTTTAGACAAAAATAAGTTTAATCGTATTAGCACATGTGATTCCGCATATGATATTTGGCATGCATTAGAGATAACTCATTTAGGTACCAACAAGGTTAAAGAAACCAAAATAAATCTTTTGACAAAAGATTTCGAAAATTTCTTTATGAAACAAGATGAACCTATTGTTGATATGATTACTCGTTTCACCGATATTATTAATGGCCTTAAGGGCTTTGATCGAAAATTTACTAACGGTGAACTTGTGAGCAAAATGCTTAGGTCTTTATCGGAAGATTGGAACTCCTTGAGGATGTTGATAGAGAATACAAAAGATATCAACACTTATCTATTGGAGGAGCTATATGGAACATTGATGACATATGAGCTCAACAATGCCGAAACAAAGGAGAAAACAAGGAGAAGCAAAGAAGAGATGAAGGAGCTCCCAAAGAAGCAAATTGCTTTGAAATCAACAAATGATGAAGGATCATCCAACACAAACTTGAGTAATGAAGAACTTGATGACTTAGTTCTTCTTGTCAAGAAATGGAGAGGATTTCAAACAATAGGCGATTTCAAAAGAAAGAAGACAAAAGTGAAGAAAAGAACAAAAGATCATATGCTATGATTGTGACAAACCCGGTCACAAGAGGACCGAATGCCCAAACAAGAAGAAGTTCAACAAAAGAAGGCACTTCAAGCTACATGGGATGATAGTGATGAAGATGATCAAGAAGATGATGAAATTCAAGAAGAAATCGCTAATATGTGCTTCATGGCTATTGAGGATGAGGTAAGTACAAACAACAATGACTCTTACATTGACTTATCTACCTCTTATGATGAAATTCTTGAAGAATTTGAGAAACTTATGTCAAAATACTCCATTCTTAACAATAAACACTCTTTGTTGAAAAAGGTAGTCAAGAAGCTTTTTATTGCTCAAAAGGACTTTGAAAAAGAAAAGGATGATCGTAAGTCCTTGATTAAAGAAAATGTTTTATTGAAAGAAAAAGTGGTTGATTTAACAAGCATTATTCACAAATTCACCCAAGGAAAGAAAAACTTTGAATTAATACTTGGTGAGCAAAAATATGTGTTTAACAAAGGAGGAATTAGATATAAACCTCTCTTGAAACAAAAATCTCTTGAAACCATTTTGTAAAATCATCCAATTTTTCTCAACAAAACATCACATGTAGTTTTGCAAGAAAGATGGTCATGTTGCTTACAATTGTTTGACTAAAAGAAACTATACTTTGAAAAGAAACACAAGTGGATAAAAGAATCCACAAGCACTAACTATCAAGGACCCAAACTTATGTGGGTACCAAAATCAAAAATTAAAATTATTTTTGTAGGTACCACAAAAGGTCAAGAGCAATTAGTTCTTGGATAGTGGTTGTTCAAACATATGACGAGAGATTGATCATTACTATCAAATTTCAAAAGAAAAGATGGAGGTCATGTGACTTTTGGAGACAATGCCAAAGGAAAAATCATAGGCATTGGAAATATTGGTAATCGTTCTTCTCCCTCAATTGAAAATGTTTTATTAGTTGATAACCTCAAACATAACTTACTTAGTATAAGTCAATTGTGTGATAAAGGTTATCTCATTAAATTTGATTCTTCCAATTGCTTCATTGAGGATGCTATATCTAAAGAAGTATTGTTCATTGGGAGCCGAAGCAAAGATGTTTACATCATATCTATTGAATTTGAACTTGAAAAGGAAATAAAATGTTTTTCAAGTATAAAGGATGATTCTTGGCTATGGCATAGGAGATTAGGTCATGTTAGCATGGAATTACTTTCAAAAATCTCCAAAAATAACTTTGTGAAAGGATTGCCAAATATAAAGTTTGAAAAAGATAAAATTTGTGATGCTTGTCAATTTGAAAAACAAGTAAAGAGTTCTTTCAAACTTAAACAACACTCTTCTACTTCAAGACCTTTGCAACTTCTCCACATGGACTTATTTGGACCATCTAGAACCGCTAGTTTAAGTAGAAAACATTATGCATTTGTTATTGTTGATGATTTTTCAAGATTTACTTGGGTCATTTTCTTGAATTTAAAAGATGAAGCCTTAAATGTATTTAAACATTTTTGCAAAAGAGTCCAAAATAAAAAATGATACACCATTACCACAATTAGGAGTGATCATGGTGGAGAATTTGAAAATATAGCCTTTGATGAGTTTTGCAAATCCAATAGATATGAACATAATTTTTCGGCTCCTAGAACTCCTCATCAAAATAGTGTAGTAAAAAGGAAGAATCGAACATTGCAAGAAATGGCTCGGACCATGTTGAATGAAAACAATTTACCAAAATACTTTTGGGCCGAAGTCGTAAACACTTCATGTTATATCTTAAATATAGTTTTGGTAAGTCGAAAGAAACCAAAACTCCATATGAGCTTTGGAAAAATAGAATTCCCAATATCGGATATTTTAAAGTTTTTGGTTGCAAGTGCTTTATTTTAAACACAAAAGAAAATTTGGAAAAATTTGATCCAAAATCCGATATTGGAATTTTTCTTGGATATTCATCTACTAGTAAAGCTTTTAGAGTTTTCAACAAAAGAATTTTAGTAGTTGAAGAATCTATGCATGTTGTTTTTATGAAACTAACTCCTCTATACAAGAAAAAGTTATTGATGATGAAGATTTGAAATCCCATTTGAACAACTAAGTGTTCAAAATCAAGACAAAGGGAATCCAAATAACATTGAAAGTCAACATGAGGAGGAAACAAGTATGCATCAAAATGATGGAGAACCTCATGAAGATCTCAACACTTCATCATTACCAAAAGAATGGAGGTTTGTCCCATCTCACCCAAAAGATCTCATCATTGGTGATCCATCAAAAGGGTAAGCACAAGAAATTCTTCTAGAAATTTTCATAACAATTGTGCATTTCTTTCTCAAATTGAGCCAAAGAACTTTAAAGAAGCCGAGTTTGATGAATTTTGGATCCTAGCTATGCAAGATGAACTAAATCAATTTGAAAGAAATCATGTTTGGGATTTAATTGCTAGACCAAATTCACAAACCGTAATTAGCACAAAATAGGTTTTTCAAACAAACGAGATGAAAATGGTATAATTGTGCGTAACAAAGCTAGATTAGTGGCTCAAGGTTACAATCAAGAAGAAGGCATTGATTTCAAGAAACTTTTGCCCTCTGGTTGCTAGATTAGAATCAATTCGTATGCTTCTTGCTTTTGCTTGTCATAAGAATTTTACTTTATTTCAAATGGATGTCAAAAGTGCATTCTTGAATGGAGTCATTCAAGAAGAAGTTTTGTTGAGCAACCACCCAGCTTTTAAAAATCATAAGTATCCTGGACAAAATTTTCAAACTTAGAAAAGGTCTTTACGGTTTAAAACAAGCTCCTAGAGCATGGTATGAGAGATTGAGTAAATTTCTCTTATCAAATGGTTTTTTAATGGGTAAAGCGGATACTACATTATTTATAAAACCAAAAGAATGATATGATGGTTGTTCAAATTTATGTTGATTTATATCATTTTTGGTGCTACTAACATTTCCCTATGTGAAGAATTTTCTAAGTGCATGAGTAGGGAATTTGAGATGAGCATGATGGGTGAACTCAAGTTCTTTCTTGGTCTCCAAATCAAACAAACCAATGATGGAACATTCATTAGTCAAACTAAGTATATCTTGGATATGCTCAAAAGTTTGAAATGGAAGACTTGAAGCCAATGAACACTCCAATGAGCTCATCAATCAAACTAGATAAAGACGAGCAAGGTACTTCCGTTGATACAACAAAATATCGAGGTATGATCGGATCCTTCTTTATTTAATCGCTAGTAGACCCGATATTATGTTTAGTGTATGCTTATGTGCTAGATATCAATCTAATCCTAAGAATTCCCATCTTAGTGCCGTAAAATGCATTTTTCGTTATCTTAGTGGAACTAGATCTTTAGGTCTTTGGTATCCCAAAGAAACTCATTTTGATTTACTTAGCTATTCGGATGCCGATTGGGCGGTTGCACAATTGATCATAAAAGTAGTAGTGGAACGTGCCATTTTCTAGGCTTTGCTTTAGTTTCATGGTTTAGTAAGAAACAAAATTCCGTTGCTTTGTCAACCGCCGAAGCCGAGTATATCTCCGCCGCTAGTTGTTGTGCTCAAATCCTATGGATGAAGCAAACTCTAAATGATTATCACATTTCATTTGACAAAGTTCCTATTATGTGTGATAATACTAGTGCCATCAATTTATCTAAAAATCCCGTCTTGCATTCTCGTACCAAACACATCGAGATTAGACATCACTTTTTACGAGACCATGCACAAAAGGGAGATATAACTTTGGAGTTTGTAAACACCGAAAAACAATTGGCCGATATTCTCACAAAACCATTAGCACTTGAAAGATTTTCTTACATTCGATTTAAATTTAGGTATAATTGATGAATGTGAAATATGTGGCTAACTCCTTATATTTTCTATAATTGATTGCATTTTATGTGATAAATATGTTTCAAAATTATTTGACAAAAGATCAAATCAATGATTTTTATAAATTTTTGCAAAAATTGTCCAAACGGATGACCGTTTGATAAATCGGACGTCCGTTTCATATCAAACGGATGAACCCCTGCTCAATCCGTTTGATCATCCGTCTGAACAGAGACTTTTGCCAAAATTAAAAGTTTAACCGGTTGACCGTCTCACTCAAAATGGACGTCTCAGATGATTTTAAGCGGACGACCGTACATCATCCGCATGATCATCCGTCTCGAATGTAAAGTTTGAACCTCAAAATTTTAGTCCAAACGGTCGACCGCCTTAGTGTTTACGGTCGTCCGTTTTAGCGGAAATCGATTTTAAATTGGAAATTTTTCAAATTTCTTCACTCCAACTTCCATGAACCAAGGTTTTCTCTCCAAATCTTCTCCCAATCTTCCAATCTTCCTAAAATCTTTCCAATTTAGACTCAAAATCACAAAACCCATATCTTTTTACACCAAAAACCGAAAAATCCCCATTTTTTGTCCGTAAAATCTACCCATTCCACCCAAACGGACGATCTCTAACCCTAGGCTCCAAATCCATCTCCAAAACCATGCCTCGGGTGAAAATGGCAGCCAAACGACCTAGGAGAGAAATGCAACCATCTCCATCCTCCTCCTCCTCCGAAGAAGACCCTCAATCCAAACGAATCGATGGGTGTCCCGTCCTCATTGGTAAGAATGTCGATCTTGCTTCTTTCACACACGAGGCACCATCATTTAACATAGAAAATCTTTTTATGGGTATGGGGTGGGTTCCTCTTCTTACTCTCAATGATAATGTTTACCCCCATTGTCAAAGAATTTTACAAAACATAGTTTTTCCCCGGGTCGGGTATTTCATCCTTCGTTCGGGACAAACGAATTAAGATCACTCAAGATCTTATTCGTTCTATTCTTCATCTTGAAAGTGGTGGTATGCGTCTCTATACCACCAAGACAATTCCTCACACCGACGAATATAATCTGGTCGAAGCATGTTGTCGCGTCACCGCAAGCACTTCTCGGCCGCCGTCGCCTTAGCTCCAATCAACTTACTCTTCCTTGTCGTGTCCTCCATAATATCATCGCCCACATAATTGTCCCTCGAAAGGGTCATTTAGATGAGGTCAACCATTTTGATGCTTTTGTGCTCGACTCCATCCTCCGAGGGCGTAAGCTCGATTTTTCTTACATCATGATCCAACACATGCACTACGTCCTTAGCGGCAAGATATCTAAGGCACTTCCCTATGGCATGATTCTCACTAAAATTTTCCAACACTTGACGTCTCTTTCCGGTGATACGGTGACCCTCCTTCCAAGAGCCACCGATACCATCAATATTCTTACACTCAAACGAATGAGGATCGTCAAAGAAAATGGTCAGTGGGTGGCAAAGTCGAAGGGATTTGATGAAGAGTCGGGACCCTCCACTCTACCTTTCGAGGGGGAAGATATTGACGAAGATGCTCCTCCGTCCCCTCCGCGGCAAAGATCACAAAGGCCGTCGTCCTCCACTTCCGGCCACAACGAGGACCAATTCACTTTACTTCATGGCCGGATCGACTCACTTACTTCTTCAGTCGAGGGTCTACACCATACCATGGGGACTCTCCAGCACTCGGTTGCCGACATGACGACATTGCTCCGAGATCTATGTTCTAAGCTTTCTTTTATGAAACTTTGCTTGTTTTTCAATTTTAAGTTTATCAATGAATGGCATATATTATTTCATTTAGGGGGAATATGTTTTTTTTTTTAAACCTTAATGTTTTATCTTTTGCCTTTTTGTTTATGCCAAAATGGAGAAAATAAATATGTGATGTGATGAAAATTGGCAAATCAAATGAAAATGATATAATGTGATACAAATTCATCAAATCATGTTTACTTACCAAATCAAATGAAAATGATATAATGTGATACAATTTCATCAAATCATGTTTACTTGAAAAGAAAGGGGGAATATATATGTTTGTATTGTATCTTATTATCCTATATTCTCACATTGTTTGTCATAATCAAAAGGGGAAATTGTTGACCTATGGTTAACTTTAAACCTTAATGTTTTGATTATTACAAACAAATTGGTTATGTTTTCTAACATTTTATTTTCAAGCAAAATTCAAAATCGCTACAAATCGAACTCTCATGCAATGTCAAGTTCAAAGTCAAAATCAATACAAGAGTTCAAGCATCTCAAGATTCGCCAAAATACAAGACTTGAAGATCAAGATTGAAGAATAGACTTTTAGATAAAATTGTAAAGGTATTAACTCTTTAATCTTTAGCAATTAAATGAATGAAAGCTCAAAAATAATTTTTATCACTTGCATAAAAATTAGTTTTATCAAAGCCAAAATCGATTTTCAAAACTATAGAAATGGACAATCCGTTTGGTAAATCGGATGAACCGGGTCGACCGCTTAATTTGAACCGGTCGACCGCTTGAGCATATCTTTTCAAAAGTGTCCGTTCGACTTTTTGCGCTTCAACGGCTAGTTAAACTAATCGACCGGGTCGACCGTTTGGTCATCCGTTTGGTCGAAAGTGACGAAAATTCATCTCTATAAATACCACTTCATTTATTATCATTCAATAACACTTACAAGAGCATTTATAGAGAGAATCATATTGAAAACATCATTCAAAGCTTCATTGCATTTATATCTTCAATATCTCTCTTTGAAAAACTTTGTTTGATTAAATCAAACTTTTGGTTCATCTTTCTCAACAAAGTTTTCTTCTAACACTTGAGCTTTCCTCATCCATTGCTATTCATTAAAGTGTTAGTCTCTCTTAGAGCTAAACTTGTATCTATCATTCATCTAAAGAGAAATACTTAAATCAATCTCTTTATTTATTTGGATCATATTGAGGTCCCTTGAAAAGCTCAATATTGTATAAGATCGGGTGCTCCTCGCTTGCTTGTAAGTCACCGATACATTGTAAGGGTTTGGATTGCACCATAAGTCAATCAAAATAGTGGAAAGGCCGTGCTCGTGTTGGAGAGCTTGGTAACAGGGGACGTAGATCATTGGTTGGATCGAACCTCCATAAAAATCGTTTGCACTCTCTCTTCTCTTTTATTTACTTATATTGTGCTTATATTTTTGTGAATCTATTTTTATCTCTTAAATATCATTTTGAGAATATTTTTCGAAAAGTTTGAGAAAACCAATTCACCCCCTCTTGGTTAGTTATTCTTGGGCTATCAACCTATCCATCTGTCAAGCTACTATTCTTTACTATGCTTCACCGTATGGAAGAGGTTGAAGCATATAGGCCCATAGGCGAAGAAACACATTACTTGGCAGTTAGGGCGTAGACAGATATTCTTTTGGCATGACTACTGGATGGGCGAGTCTACATTAGCTGATCAGCACCCACACTTGACACATTCTTATATCCAGGTTAGAAACTTATTTGATGATACTAGATGAAACATTGACAGACTTCAGCTAGTACCATATATTATTGCTGAGCAGATAGGGAGCATCTCTATCACTGCTGAGGTGCACGATTAGATTATGCGAAAGAATACTTTGGATGGTAGATTTGCTACCAAGTCTACATGTCAGCTAGTTTGCACGGGACATACTATTCAGGCAGTATACAACATGATTTGGAGTTATATTATCCCGACGACTGTCTCTTTCTTCTCCTGGAGACTTTGGTAGTGTCTTATCCCAGTTGATGTTGTGATTCAGAGGCGGATTGAGAGTCATATGACTTCTTGTTGTCAGTGTTGCTCGGATATTAAGACTACTAAGTATTTATTTATTGACATTTGTATTGTCGACCAGGTTTGGTGCTACATTTCTGACATTTTTCATTTAACCCTTCAGTCGATGGAGGGTTTTAGTATCGCTTTCAGTCTTAGCATTTCTCAGGTCAGTTTGTCAGATAGGGTCATATTCGCACGATCATTCCTCTTTTGATTCTCTAGTTATTTGGACTACAAAGAATGATGCGAAGTATCGGAATATCTCTATGGAGCTGAGATGGATCATCTAGAGAGTATACTATATTATCTTTCTACTACATACATGCTATTTCGAGTTATTCATTGGTGAGGAGATATGGATATTGCTCCTCTTTTTAGTATCTCTCTTACTACTTCATCCATTCATCCCCATGTTTTGGTTTATTGGCGTACTCCACCAGTGGGATCTTACAAGGTCAACACTGATGGATGCATCAAATATGAATTTACGAGTGAAGAGGAGATTATTAGAGATTCATCAGGTCAGTGTGTTCGCGTCTTCTTCTCTTCATATGGCGAGTGCCATATTTTGGAGGCTGAGCTTAGGGCTATTCTTTACGGTATCATTCTTGCTCGGATGATTGTACTCTCAGATTTATAGATTAATGTCAACTCTACTTTGGCCATTCACTGCATCACCATAGGTGAAGACCTTGGTCTATTCAAGCCACTCTTCGCCCCATCAGACATCTCATTGTCTTTGACCGTGATGCTATTTCTCATATTTATCGCGAGGGCAACCAGGTGGTTGATTTACTTGCTTTAGATAGTTGGGATCGTCATTGCTATTTCGAGTAGAGCGCTCAGGACTTACCGCTGCACTACCGCTTCTTAACTACCGCTTCTTAGCTCAGATTGATAGACATGAACTTCCTACAATTAGAGATTTATAGATTTTTAAGGACTTATTATTTGAGAGATGGTACCTCCTTATTTATTCCTTTATCAGTTATTCCTTTATTTGTTTGTTTTAGCACTTCTGATTGGAGGTCAGATTTTATGCTCCCCTCCCATATATTTTTTATGAGTTATTTATATATGGTTAGGGTATATGAACCCCTCCATTTTTTCCTGGTAGAGGCCTGACAACCACACTGGAGATGTGATGGTGTTGAAAAAAAAAATTATAGTTTTTGAAGGTAAAAAAGAACTCTTTGCATTTATTCTTAAGCATCGATTGTATTTGATTCTTACAAAAGAAGTTAAGCTTAACATCAATGCATATTTTTCATATCAAGAAACAAATTATATAGTTTGTCATTTAACGGAGAAAAAGGTATAAAATCCTTTATAATCTTGTCTGCACAATAATGTCATCCGTGTCTATGAAACATAACCAAATAAATGAAATGAGTTTGTTTATAAAATGACAGAAATTTCAATCTATAAAATGATAGAAATTTCAATCGTACTTTATCTATTGAAGAGGCCTTTTGGAAACAAAAGACAAGGGCACGTTGGACTTGTGAGGGTGATCATAATACCCGATACTTCCATTCTATAGTTTAGGAAAAATGTATTCGAGCCAGGTCTGATCTATTACTTTAGCTTTGAGCGAGGTGTTTGAGTCTTTTAAGACTATTCAGCCTTTAGCAGTATTTTCTTTTAGGAGCTTCTTCGACCCTGTTCGACCTGGTATTATACCTAGATTGGTGTTTGGTGAGGACAATTGCATCTTAATTGGAATCCTTCTTTAACTGAGATGCGAGAGGCTATTTTCAGTATTGATCCAAACAATGTCGCCGGGACTAGATGGGTTTTCATTTCACTTTTTTCAAGTCTGTTGGGACATAGTATCAGATTATGTGTTTCAGGCAGTTTTGGACTTCTTAGCTGGAGAACACCTACCTAGGGTTTTGCAGCTACATCTATTATCTTGCTTCCAAAGCGGGACAATACCTATAGGTGGTCAAAGTTTCATCCTATCATCTTATGTACATTGTTTAATAAGTTGATTACGAAGCTGATGAACTTGCGACTAAATACTTTACTACCTCAGATAATCTCAACTCCTCGAGAGCGGATTTATCTTAGGACGACTCATTGGGAATAATGTCCTCCTTGCACAAGAGTTACTACATGCACTTGATACGAAAGTATGAAGGGGTAATGTTATCCTCAAGCTTGATATGGCTAAGACCTATGACCGCATGGATTGGAGCTTCTTGATATCCATTATGGAGGGTTTTGAGTTCGATGCTCTTTGGATTGATCGGATACAGAGGTGTATTTCAGAGTGTCGATTCTCGGTCCTGCTTAATGGCAGACCATGTGGTTTTTTCTCATCATATCGAGGACTTAGATAGGGTGATCCCTTATCTTCATCGCTGTTTATTATTGCTGATTATTTTTCACGACTATTCACTCAACAGTATCAGCATATTCCTTCGATGGCATACAGACATGAGGATATGCTCTTATCTCTCATTTGTCCTTTGCAAATGATATGATTATTTTTGTCAATGGCCAGAAGCAGTCTATCAAACGAGTATTACAGTGTATTGAGCACTATAATGGAACTTCTAGGCAGTTGGTGAATAGAGATAATAATGGGATTATCTTACCTAGGAGATTTTCTACTAGTCAAATACACAGATTGAAGAATCTGACAGGATTTCATCATCAACAACAGCCCTTCACTTATCTTGATGTTTATTTATTTAAAAGAGTCAGGAAGATCTTCTTGTATGATTACTTAGTCCAGAAAGTCCGGAGTCTTGCTGGGCCTTGAAGCTCCTATCATTTGGGGGACAAATTACTTCGATTCGATCAGGCTATCCTTTATTCCTCTATACTCCTTCAGATTATAAAGCCTCTCAAGGCTATCCTGAAAAGTTAGAGGGCATATTTGCTAGGTTTCTTTGGAACTCTAGAGACGATGCACACAGAGTACATTGTAGGAGATGGAAAGACCTTTGTATTCTTACTGAGGAGTGTGGACTGGAGATTGCAGGATCTTGTTGATACATTCTCCCTAAAGCTTTGGTGGTCAATTACATCTCAGCAGTCATTATGGGCTCAGTTTTTACTAAGTAAGTATTGCCAGAGTACCCATCCGTTGCTGGCTACTATTCTTACTATGTTTTAACTGTATGGAAGATGCTGAAGCACATAGGCCCACAGGCGAGAGACACACATTGCTTGGCAGTTAGGGCGTGGGCAAATATTTTTTTGGCAAGACTGCTGGATGGACGAGTCTATATTAGCTGATCAGCACCCATACTAGACACATTCTTATATCCAATTTAGAGACTTATTTGATGATAGTGGATGGAACATTGACAGACTTCTTCAGCTAGTATCATATATTATTGTTGAGCAGATATGGAGCATCCTTATCACTACTAAGGTGCACTATCAGATTATGTAGAAGAATACTTCAGATGGTAGATTTGTTACTAAGTCTGCATGGCAGCTAGTTCGCACGGCACATATTATTCAAGTTGTAGTATGATTTAGAGTTCTATTATCCCGACGACTATCTCTTTCTTCTGCTGGAAAATTTGGCATGATCTTATCCTATTTGATGTTGTGATTCAAGGCAGATTGGGAGTCATATGGCTTCTCGTTTTCAGTGTAGCTTAGTTATTGAGACTATTTAGCATTATTTATTGATAGTTGTATTACCAACCGGATTTGGCGCCACTTTTATAACGATTTTCATATAACCCTTCGGTCGATGAATGGTTTTTAGTATCGCTTTCAATCTTGACGTTTCTCAGGTCAGTTTGTCATGAAGGGTCATATTCACACGATCATTCTTTTTTTTTTTCTATGGTTTATTTAGACTACAAGAAAAATAATGCGAAGTATCGAGATATCTCTATGGAGCCGAGACTAATCATCTGGAAAGTATACCATATTATCTCCCTACTACATATAGGCCATTTATTTCAATTTATTCATTGGCGATGGAATATGGATATTGCTCTTTTTTGGTATCTCTCTTACTACTCCATCCATTCTTCCTCCTGTTTTGGTTTATTGACGTACTCCACCAGTGGGATCTTACAAGGTCAACACTAATGGATGCGTCAAAGATGGGTTTACGAGTGGATGAGAGATTATTAGGGATTCATCATGTTAGTGTGTTCGCGCTTCTTCTCTTCATATGGCAAGTGCCCTATTTTGGAGGCCGAGCTCAGGACTATTCTTGACAGTATCATTCTTGTTAAGAGGATTATACTCTCAAATTTATGGATTGAGGCAGACTCTACTTTGGCCATTCACTGCATCACTAGAGATGGAGAATCTTGGTCTATTCAGGCTACTCTTCGCAACATCAGACATTTCCTTGCTTTCGACCGTGATACTATTTCTCATATTTATTACGATAGCAACCATGTGGCTGACTTACTTATTTCATAGGGTTGGGATCGTCATTGCTATTTCGAGTATAGCACTCAAGACTTACTGCGGTGCTACCGCAGCTTAGTTCAAATTGATAGACATGAGCTTCCTACAGTTAATGGTCTATATATTTTTTAGGACTTATTGTTTAGGGGTGGTACCTCCTTATTTATTCTTTTATTATTTATTTATTTATTTGTTTGCTTTAGCACTTATAATTGGAGGTCAAGTTTTATACTCCCTCCTATGTATTTTTAATGAATTATTTATATATGGTTGGAGTATCCGAAACCACCCCCTTTCTTTTCTGGTGGAGGCCTGACAATCACAATGAAAATGTGATGGTGTGTTGACAAAAAAAATGTATAGTTTTTGAAGGTAAAAAAGAACTCTTTCAATTTATTCTTAAGCATCGATCGAACTTGATTCTTACAAAAGAAGTTAAGCTTAACATCAATGCATATTTTTCATATCAAGAAACAAATTATATAGTTTGTCATTTAATAGAGAAAAGGTATAAAATCCATTATAATCTTGTCTGCACAATAATGTCATCCGCGTCTAACATAACTAAATAAATGAAATGAGTTTGTTTATAAAATGACAAAAAATTCAATCTATAATTAGCTTTAGGCCAATTAAACTACAATTTATGTAGTCTGTAAATTATGTGTTAATTAATTATATGTTAGTTGTGATGTACCTATCAAATCTAACCCTTGTAGTATTATTAGACTTATGTCATTTATGATACTTAAAATATAAAGTTAAAATTAACAATTAATTTTAATCATATATTTTATGGGATCCACAACTTTTTACAACTTTCAACCAAATATTTATCATTTTTTTAAAAAATATTTTAATAAAAATCAAATATACCTTTATATTCTTTTATTCTCCATTTTCTTAGAAAGGACAACTTTTTCCTTTTGGAAAAAATCAATTGATTAATATTTGGCGTAAAAAAGTAATCAGACTCCTATTTAATTTTGTTCTCACTTTTCATAGTATTTGTGTTCTCCCCAACGTATTCCATTTGTAATTTTTAAGTGACAACGTGTAATAAGTAATTCGAAAAAGTTTTGTTCCTCCATCCTGCACGATCTCTAAGTGCTCTTTAGGATACAAAACAAGAACTATAGATGCAAATTTTCTTTAATCTAATATCAAAATCTTCATCGATGTGAGTCTTTCTCGTATTGATGAAACTAAATTCTTTCTTGAACTAATTCGTTTTCAACTATGAGAAATTTTTCCTATTTCTAAGTCGACAAAACTATGCATCAAACTTTTGTTGACTCACGAATAGTTCTTCAATGCGAAGATGATTCAATTTCTGAACACTTTGAAATTTTTATTCTATAGAGTCCTATACCCCTTGAACCCAATACATCTCGACCTTTACTAGCTAGTATGTTATGAAGTTTGGCGTTCTCCTCTCATAGACTACAATTTTAAAACGACAATAAAAGTACAAATAATTTACAAAAAGATGATCGTCCTACACTTGAATAATTCAAACATGGTATTGACCATTTCACTTTATATTCTAATAAATAATGTAAAAGGTGTTACTCTTAAGTCTTATCAAACATTCTCTCTCCCTCTCTAAAATGTACTTTAGAAGAAGTTGATAGTACACCAACAAATTGAGCTGTTGATGGAACATAAATTTGGACTATCCGTACACTTCTAAATAGTGATAAATATATAAATATTTATTTATTTATTTATGGCCACATCCAATGTTTTGACCTTAATGGCACGACATTGGAGGATTGAGGCATTTTCACATTGGTGCCTTTTTTTGACTATGACCATTCTATTTTATATTCTCCTCCAGTCTACATACTAAAAATCGATCGAACAAAAGAGAAAGGCTTAAATCCATGGCTGTTGAAAGCAAGAACACACGTCAATAATTAGAGTACGTTTGACCGAAAAGATTATAAGAGGATACCCTACATCGATGCTCACCCTCCTTGAAGCGTTTCAATCTTTATAAGCATTTACCAAAATATCGTGGTTTTTATATTCCCATATAATGAAATATCTTTGAGCACAAATAATAATAAGTATGAAAGAACAAAAATATTAAAATTTATATTATTAACAGCCAAATTCCAACTATAAAATTTAGGTGTAAAGGTTAAGTGATGCAATCCAAGATCCAAAATGGCTAGGGGTTTGGAATGGTTTTATGATTTTTATTTCTTGTCATTTTATTTAAATAGGGTTAACTTTATAATTTGTTAAGAGTTTATTTCTTTAATTATGTCAACAATTTAATTAGGGTCGTATTTACCATTATATTAAGAGTTCAGGGACCAGTTAGGTAATATTAATTAGAAATTTGGGATTAGGTTACAAATGGCTGCGGCCATAGATGAATTTAGGCGGCTTTTATTGAATAAAATATTGTTTTGAGATTTTTCTCCCAATTTTTCTCAATAATTTCTATATTTGTGCACCAATCAATGAATTTATTAATAAAATCAATTATTTAGTATTCGTGTAAAACCAACGAGATCTTAATTTTAAATCAACTCTCAATATTCGGCAGAATCAAAGAGTATCGATCGATCGATCGATCAATTATCAATATTCCATAAGATTCAACTAGTTTCAATCACGTGTTTATTCTTGTTAGACACTTTACATTGCATCAATTGATGTTAGAGCCAAGTTCGACTTGTAATTTGTGAAGCCTCGATGCCACAAGTGAAATCACATAGCAATAATGATTTTTTTTTTTCCTTTCAACCATGAGATGTTGATGTGCATCTGTTTGGATGAGCATCTTTTCAATTTTTGCTCCTTCCATTTTCAATATTTTATTCAATCAACAACTAAAGAACTACAAAACTAATAAACAAGTTCAATACGAGTAATGTTATTCATAGTCGCTCACTACTGGTAGTGAACATAACATTGCTCAAGATGAAAACTTTAATCTTACAAGAAACGTAATTGACCTTAATTAATAAATAATTAAAATGGGAAAAATAAATTGAAAATGAAGCCATTAAATTGAATTAAAACTGCCTCCCATCATGTGCATACGGCCATACGGGCCACATCACTAAAGGTAGACCGTGCAGACTTGACGAACTTTACTAGAAATAATTCAAGATTTTGGACTGTCTATGAATGGTCTATACAAAATGTAGAGAGGCTCTACTCTAGCAGAGATAGCCCTAAAGTAATGAATTTATTTCTCTTCAGTTTTATATAAAATATAATTAAAAAGAAAAAGATTCACAAAGAAGCATTGGAGATGCTCTTTACCCCTTTTTAATTAGTTTGTTTTATCTATTATAAATATTTATAAGTTGGTTAAACGTTAATTTTATCTACATATTTTATAGGATCCACAATTTTTATCTCATTTTTATTAACACATTTCGCAAGATTTACTACTTATAATTTATAAAATCTCTTGAAACGCACACAAACCTACCTTTTTAACGTTAGTGATACATTAAATTAGATTAGATTAAATAATTTTTAAGAAATAAGTTCATTCTAGTTATAGGAAATGGAAATGATGCCCGGTTACTTCGATCTCCACACGGACCACTCCGAACGAGATGGAGATTCCTCGATTTCCTTCACCACATTTACTTAATTATTTAATATGAGATCTCTTTCATAAATTTATTGTTTAAATGTTGAGATTTTACTAAGAGATTTCATTGTCTCATATCGAAAAACTCTTATTCATAATAGCGAATGGTTTGTCTATAAATAATGTAATTTTATTTTATTCTTTCACTGTTTTAATAATCCAAGTGTTTATTTTTAATAATTTTTTGAATAATTAAATTAAGTTATAATAATTAAAAAATTAAAAAATTAAAATTAAAAAGAGCTAGTTCCTGTCATGCCCCCACCCACTTTAAGCAAGGATCGAGGTGGGGCTAGGGTCTCGACAAAGTAGGGGACGGAGAGGGCCTCCTTGACCTTTCCCCGCCAATTCAAGAATGGATTCAGACGAAAACTAGAATAAATTTTAAATGGAGCTAATATATGAAAATAAAATAAAATTTTCATATAAAAATTGTTTTTTCAAAAAATAAAAATTTCTTATACTAAAAAAATAAGAAGAAAATTGGGCCAAGTGAGACTCCAACAAAAGAGAATCCCCCAATAATCGTCCTTGTCCACCAAGTTGTTATCCGTATTTTGTTCCATTCAATTTAATTTAACGTATGAAACATAACCTTAAAGTTCTCTTTATAACAAAATCAAATAAACCCAACTTTTGATTTCTCCTCTTTTCAAAAAAACATGGCCACAAGGGTAAAATTGCCATCCGGGTCATAATTTGGTCTGCCATTTAAAATATATATGAAAATAAAAGCTTAGAAATTGTTTCAGCCTTGAGTGTATATTTAATTAACAGTATTATATCATATTAAGTAGTACAATTAATTGATAAATTTTTAATTTTTAATTTTTTTTACTTAACATTATTTAATATCTAAGGAGTAACGTGTCATTTAGATTAGTTGTCACGGTTGACAATTCAAATAAAAAGTCAAATAAATTAAATTTGTTTATGCATTGATGGCCTCTTTGTGGGCATTCACTCATTCTTGTTCTCAGTCACATAAATTTTTGTTAAATAAAATTTTCACTCTCACTATTTCATGTCTTAAATTAATTCCCAGACAAAATTCTGACAGGAAAAGGATGTTGTGATGAAGCAGTCAACACTTAGTTTGACCTGTGCCCTGTTTTGGTGGCATTTTTTCTCCCATTTTTAATGTACAATTGACAACTCATTAAGCACAGCGTACAAATGTTCACCTCTCTCTCAGCACGTGTTTGAAAATATTTAAATTATAATTTTAATTGATTAAAATTGATCAAACGTCTTTTTATTTACATATTTTATAGAATCTACAACTTACAATCTCATTTTTATCTACAGATTCATCTATAATTTATAACATTAATACTTAAAAATAATAACAACACTACCAATCATCGGCTTCTTTAGTGAAGCACAGGGAACAATTAGTTGGACCTGTGCCATGATTGTTTAAACGTTCATAATGGGGCACAAATAAACAATCTTCACGCTGTATGACTAAAGAATAACAAAATCAGACATAGTAAATACTTTTTTTTGTTAAAAGAAAAAGAAAAAAAAAATAATTGATTTTCGAGTTTGTTAGACCGCCGCCTGACAATCCGAGCCCGGTATACAAGGCTGAGAACGACCCTCTACTGCTCTAATGGCCCCAAAACAAGACATAATATACACATAATAAAGAAAAGGAAGCTAAATCTTATCAATTACCATGTCAAATCCTTGAAATTGTTCTACAAAACAAATGATGGCCCCTTGACATTAAATGTAGATAATCCATAATTAATTATTCTCTCCTTTTCATCAATAAATGCTCTATCAAAACTGAGAATGCACAAAATGAGCATGTGATAATCAGTCCTGCCTTATGCTGCTCAGACTATTTCAATTACAAGACGTACTTATGTCGATCTCTTGTCCGGAACTCGAATAGACATGAATATTCATGACATGATTTTCCAAAACAATTGAAAATTCATATAATATGTTACCGTTGAGCAATGGATCTCATGCATCCGACACTCCTAACCTAGCTTAAGCAACATAATCACAGCCACCTGTTTCAACATCTCCATTGAATTATGAATCTCATTTCAACATTATATACCCACAAGTTATGATCTTTTCTGACCTGATCATGATCTGAAACATGACTCATCTTTTTTCCATTACAGAAGTTCTTCGGGTAAAATTCTCTTCAATAATTAATCCTTCATCAAGGGCAGTAATCTGTCTGTTTCCATTAACATGGAAATGTCTCGACTTTGTATCACATTCTAGATAAATATTCTCAAAACGCATGTTTACAAACCTAAGTGGGTTTATCATGAATACTGATCGTACATATCAGTAAAATTAAGTAATACAAATTTCCTGATATGAATGAAATAGTAGAACAATTCAATAACTTACCGACGTTTTAAACGTAATACAGAAATCTTGAGCAATGATAAATCTATTCAAGTAGAATAGTAAAATAGTGTACATAATTAAAGTCAAGTCTCATTACACTATATAATTTATTCTCGAGCATTACAAATTTAATTGTTTTCTTGTCATTAATTAGAAATAAAAAGAATGTCTCATCTATCATCCTTTTGATAGTTTTACTCACTTGTGTATTGCAATTAAATCCAGAGGGATCTAATTAAGCCAATCTCTTAAGAACTACAGTTATACAAACAGGAATGGAAGATTTTCTGCTTTACCCTTTTCTCCTCTTGGGACCCAGCACAAAATCATCGTCCTCGTCAATGTCATTTAATATCCGTTTCTTTGCTTTTACGTCAGCATTTCTGGGAACCGGCAGTGACTTTTTCGAGATCCCGGGTTTACTTGCTGGTGGGGTTGGTGGAGATTTGATAGGAGTACCCATCCGAAGTTGCTTTTGCTTCCTCTGCTTTTTCTCGAACGCCTTCTTTGCTCTTTCAGGCGACAGCATCCCGTGTTCCATCAACCTGCACATATAATTTGTCACTATGTCAATGTCAGCATGCCTCTGTCTTCGGTTGCCAAAGTACAGAACGAACAAAATGCTAGATACCAGTGGCATGATAAACTGCAAGTTTGGCTAAAGCTTAAAGAGTTTACTTACAACTAATTTTTAAAATAAATAATTTTTTATCATCAAATTAAGAAACATGTTACTTATTTTAATTGTAAGAGTTACTTTCAAAATAAGTAAATTTTTTACTTAAAAATAGTGTTCTAAAAAGCGTAAAAGGTGGAGGCCGAGTTTCAAGCTTTTCGGGCTAGGTGAGGACGATGTGTGACAAGGCATGGACGCTGCACCTCATGCCTAGGCGAGCTTTTTAAAACAGTGTTTAAAAGTAAGAAAAAAGAATCTAATCCAAACATGAATGAAAACCAAAATCTACGTAAAACTAACTTTTATTTGCTAGTAAGCTTAGTCAAACATGCTCTTAAGAATGAAACATCCAATGCAAGGGCAACTACACAGGTAATAGGAGGAAGAAGTTCAGAAATTAAGAACCAGAGATCCCCTCAGCTAAAGCGAGTTTATAATTTATAATTTGTAGGCATAAATAAAAGGAGGTGTGTTTTATTTCTTAGTGGCATTACATACCAATAAAGTAGAAGAAGACTTGAAGTCTTCATTCTATCATTTGTAGTGAGCAGCCAACAAAGTGAGTAAAGAGCTAGAAACAACTGTGGGCAGAAAGAATATAAACAAGGGTCTCGGCCAGTACTAGAGGTGATCGAATGGCTTATCTTTGTCCATTTAAGCTGAAATTTCAGGAGTAGATATCAAACAAAGTGCTCTTCACAGCTATTGTCTGTGATCTTGATTGAGTTTTCTTCCTCCAATTTATATTCGTGATGATATTAACTGACATCCACCTAGCTCATGATATTTTTTGACCCAAGACAAGTCCTCTTGATGATTGTTTTCATCCAGATTTCCTACAGAAGACTTGTAAATCCATATTGACCATGTTGAGTTATTCCATTTGGAAGCTTGGAACAAGGGATGTCCTTTATTCTAGGGATCGTTTTCCTTTATTTTGAGGATTTGTACTGTGGATTTGAAATTCATTCTCATATCCAAATCCACTATTCAAAAGCAATTTCAAGCCACTGCAAAAGTAGCTGAAGTCTTGCGGCAACTTTGAGATAGGGTATTGAGATCCGAATTTATTGATACTCCCATGGTTCCAACATCAACTTCAGAATCGATTAAGATCAGTTGTTAGATGATCCTAAAAAGTGCAGATGATTGATTTACTGAGCCATGTTTCTCTTATTAAATAGAGAAAAGCTTCATCAGAAAACCTGATCCGTCCAAACAAAAACAGAAAAACAGAAAAGGTATCTTTTGACTAGAGAAGCAAAGGTGAAAGGACTAAGAGTTACCCGATATCCCCCACCCCATTGACTTTTGGAAATCCTTTTCACCATTACACGAATGTGGAATAGTCCTGGGACCTTTGACTGATCCCGGGCAAATGTAGGAACCATTTTCCATTAAGTGTTATAGGTATCATATCTACTAATAACATTTGCAGCTGGACGTTGCAGTCTTTGCCACCTGCTATGCTTCATCTTTCTCCCTCAATTCTCTTGTATTTATCCTGCAACCATGCCAGTCCTTAATTGAAGGAAAAACATAAGGAAATGGGTTCTTGGAATTGGAGATTCAAATAAATAGGCACTTGTAGTTGTAATCTCATTCATAACAAACATGTATAGATGATTTAATCTGTCAGTGCTGGATTTTGGATAAACTTCACGTTCATAATGTGTCGTATCCGAGTCTCAGTTCGTGCCTCTTACACCATTCCAAATATCTCCTTTGCAGGAAGTTCTTTAGTCTTTTACTTGACTTCCCTTGTGCTAGTGACACGAACTGTGTTGAGAAAATTCGAGGAATCTTAAAGGTGCACTAGGTAGAGGTTTACTAGTATATCGCTTATCTTGAGGTGGGATCTGACCATGGAAAAATAAAAATTGGGTGGGTAGGAGAATATCTTGCTCGCGTTGAAGATGAAAAAATAGATATTGATAGAAGTTGGTGAGTGACCGGCGGTGAATAGTAAGGATGAAAAGAGTTGAGAATGAGAGATTTGAACAACAATGTCAATGGAAAAAAGAAACTGAATTAAGTTGAGAAGGTGAGATTTGAAGAGATAGAAATTGTTATCCAAAATGATGAAAACAGACGTATAGTTCTTTTATCGTAAGTAGGGGCGAAAAACTCCCTAAGATTGTTGATAATATCCATATCACAGTCATACACTAGTATACAAATATTCAAGACACTGAAATCAGGTAGGATATCTAACAGAAAAAAGTAATAACATAATAAAAATATTGACAACTTCTTAAAGTGGAAGAGCAAGTATATCGTGGTCATTTTCTATGGGAGGACAAAACTTATACGATTGTGTTTGTCACTATCTACGAGAGAAACTCCCGCAATACCGTCAGGGGATTGTTTAGCAACCTTTATACGCACATGCACAAATTCTCACAAATTCCATGTCTTTTGTGTTTTGTTCTCTAATTTTTAACATTAGCTACACTCTAATTTACTTAAGGTCCGTTTGAAATTGATTATGGAGCCCAATTTCTGACTATCAAAGAATCGGAAGTTGTTTTAAGTGTTTGGTAAATTTAGAAAAAGTAATTATAAAATAATATGTATAATTTGCCACCAGATTTTGAAAAGCAGCAAAATGGTAGTTTCTCAGATTTTGCTTATAGATTTTTAATTATCTATTATTAAAATATCAATTTTGACCTTAATTAAGGGTAAATAGCATTGGGGATCCCGAATCTTCAATGACTAGTACCCCGGGTCTTTAACCTTTAAAAATTCGCGATCAAGGTTCTTTTGTTAAAAATCGTTAGTTTGACCGTTAAATGGTCAAAATTTTCTTAAAATAACCAAATTACCCTTTTTGGAATTAAAACAAACAAAATAGAAAAAAACAAAAATTACAACAAACCCACCCCCCCACCCCACCCCACCCCACCCCACCCCACTTCTTCTTTTCCAACCAACCCCCAACCAACTAAAAAAAATTGCAATCAACTACCAATCTTAAAACTTCTTCTACTCCAAAACCGCGTCGCCCACCATCCACCGAAAAAAACCAACCAGCACCAGATCTAAAGAGAAAATGTGTCCTCCGTTCTCTCTCTCTCTCTCTCTCTCTCTCTGTGTGTGTGATAGTTATGGGGAATTGAAAGGTGCTCTTCAGATTAGTTGTACGAAAATTTGAGCTTTAAACATCTAATAATGGGATTTGACTCCATGGATTCACTTTCATTTTACACTATGGTACTCCATTTGGGGTTTTCAAAAATTTCCAACTGTCTCTTGAAAATTGGTTGGTAGAGTAAATTCTAAGAAAAGCTTGATTTCCCCATCCCTCCTCTTTAATTGATGGTTGATCTTGTTGAGAAAAAAATTCAAAAATTTTGGACCATTTTTCTTAAAACTTTGAATTGAATTTGGGTTTTTGTCATGGTTTTACATATGCATTTCTGGTAGGTTTGATTTATATATGTCGATTTAAGAGTAAATTACAGCATATTAGATGGGTTGTTCAAAACTATGTTTTTTATACGCATTATTTGAGGATTCCCAAGAGTATGTTGAGTTGGGATTATATATTTAGGCTTTCGTGCATTCCTAAAATTCCACTTAATTCATGGTTGTTGAATTGAGGTTGAAAATAAAGATGAAGTGTGCATAAATGTATGATTATCGGTGTGTCCATTAGATGGACCAGAAGAGTTGGCTGTGGCACCGGAAGTCGTAAGAGAAAAGTCCCAATGGTGAAACAGAAAGCTCAGGATCAATATCATCACATTCAGAAAGATTTTCCGATGATCGGGTTTGTTTGTTCCGGATCCGTGTCGACTGGTTTTTTCCCGGCGGGTGGTGGGTGGTGGTGGCGATTTTGGAGTAGAAAAAGTTTTAAAATGGGTGGTTAATTGCAATTTTTTTAGTTAGTTGGAGATTAGTTGGAAAAGAAGAAGTGTTGAAGGGGGTTTATTGTAATTTTTTTGTTTTTTTTTGTTTTTGTTTTTCTAATTTGCTTGTTTTATTTCAAAAAGGGTAATTTGGTCATTTTAAGAAAATTTTAACTATTTAACAGTCAAACTAACGATTTTTTTAACAGAAGGACCTTGATAGCGAATTTTTTAAAGATTAAGGACCCGGGGTACTAGTTATTGAAAGTTCGGACCTCATCGTTACAAGGTTCAAAATTCGGGACCTCAGTGCTATTTACCCCTTAATTAATTAAATTAATTCATTTTATGTTCTATGTTTATTAGTATTCTAATTATAATGTATCTCAACAGATAATTTAAATTTAAATTTAATTGATTTTTGTATAATATGACTATGCTTTTATTTTGTACTTTTTATAAATTTTGAGATTTAACATATTATTTTTGTTTTAAAATAATTATGGTGAATGCATTGTTTTGAAAAAATATTTGATAATATTACATATTGTTATAAAAGTAAAAATAAATTTTACAATACTACTCGTGATAATAATAATAATAATACAACAGAACATTATTATAATCAATGTCCATTTTAATAATTTTATACAATCACAGCAATAAATCACTTTTGTTTACCAAACATTTAAATGCTGATTTTGAAACACACAACAATTTTGAAACAAGAATTTACCAAACACTTATATAATTTTTCGTACAGCTGATTTTTTCTGCAGCATAAAAAAAATAGATTCTTCTAAAAGCACAGCAATACCAAACCAAGCCTTAGGTATTAGGATATTGTAAACAATTTGAAGTAGTTCCACTAAATGCACATGCCATCAACTTCAACAAGAAATAAGTGAATAGATTAACTATTAAAGCATTGCAAGTCAAATATCTAGGCTGATGGCTCAATACCCCATTAAAAAGAAAGATTGCACACATGCAGGGCATTTGACTCATGTGTGAACATCTTATACTTTTACAATGTGAGATATAAAACATGTTTGGATATGTTACTTTTGTTTTACTATTAAGTAAAAGAAGGTTACTTATTTTGAAAATAACTCCTATCTTATAAGGTAAACTTTTAAGCACAAACATCATTTATTTAAAACTTACTTATTACTTTAAGAGCTCGTTTGTTGTGGAAATAAATCAAAAATTGGTTTTTTTCAGCCAATTGTCTTTGACTTTTCAAAGTTTTTTAATTTGAAATGACAAAATTGTTCTTTCTACTTTGAAGTGGCATTTTGTTGATTATGGACAATTTTGCCATTTCACCTTAAAAAAGTTTGAAAAGTAAAAAATAATTAGCTGAAAAAACCAATTTTTGGTTTATAATCTACACCAAACAGGTTTTAAGTAAACTTACCTACAGGTGAACTTTTTAAGCTTAGCCAAACATACTCCTAGATGTTATGGCATACATAAAAAATAAAAAAAAAAAAAAAAAACAATTTATGCAATAAGCTGACAACTATAATGAATTAATTGGCATCTGTTTATACTTCATGAAGATAACCATCTTCTACTCAACATGAATCAACATAAAATCTTCTAGGTTTGAGTAAGAATTTTCAAAATATAGCAAGCTTCATCCAGTTTTAAAGGAGACAGATTGATCGCATAATTCTATGGCTTCACTTGACAAGAAAATTGTAAAGAAAACCAACCAAAACTCAGCCATTTCACTTGAAGGTATCTGCTTAGATAATGATTCATAGAATATCCTCAACGGTTCTCGCTGTTCGCATGAAGCAACAAAACGGAAGATAATGAGAATTCAGTCAGTATAAACTTCCTATAGAAAATAAGTAAAGATATTTTTAAAGGGAATATAAGAGATGCAGAACCTCTTCAGGAACATCATATTTCTGTCCCGGCAAGGAATAAACTTTCTTCTCTCTGGTTCTGGTCACCGTTTTGATGACGGTCTTTGATGAACTTGATGCTGTTTTCAATTTTAGCTTCACTTGAGCAATACACATTGAAAATAAATCAAAACCAAGATCATAAATAACTATAAAGTTATAAATTGATGAATTCAGACATGCACTCAAACATATTCACAAAATTAATCAGAACAATACACAATTGGTGATGCAACTGAGGATGCAGTTCTTACGCTAAAGGTTCAATTGGAACTCCGGAAGGCAAACAAGAGGAGATGGTTGTGAAGGGGCATGCCCAGGCTGATGGGGCTGCTGCTTATTTCAGTTTTTCTAGTCTATTTTATTGTAATTCTATTTCCGCACTTCTAATTGTTATTGTTAGCTAGGGCAAATATGTCTTCTATGATGTTTTCTTCATTTCCTTAAAACACAAGAACTAGGGTTGAAGTTGGCTACTTGATTATTGAATGGAAGTTGAAATAACTTCGAGATATCCTCAGGTTTATATCTAACCTTGGTATTATGTGGAATCTACCCAGTTTGTTTCTTGTGTATGATTCTGCTGCATCAATTGGGATCCATAAACACCCAATTCCCTGATAATTACTATTACACCATGTCTGATAATCCAATCTCAGTAAATAAAATAAAGAAATCACACGATACTCAAATTGGGAGCTCAATAAAATAAACAAATCCATACGGGAAATCATGCCCCGAGATAAAAAACCATTAAAACCGATCAAATACTTCTTGGTAAATGAGTATAGAAAAAGTTTTAAATGTTTCAAAGCAAAGATTTTTGCTAATGGACACCTCAGTTTTATATACAAGAATGATGCACAAAATAGAAGTACAAAATTCCCAATTGATTTTCATACAAAAGTATGATTTTGGCTGATGGGAACCTCAGTTTATACACAAGAATGATACACAAAAGAGAAATAGAAAACTCTCAATTGATTTACCTACAAAAAAACATGATTTTGGCAGATGAGCACCTCAGTATAATATAGAAGTACAAAATTCACAATTGATTTAAATAAATATAAAAAAGAATGACTTTGGCAGATGGGAACCTCAATTTATATACAAGAATGATGCACAAAAGAGAAATACAAAACTCCCAATTGATTTACATAAATAAAAAAAAAAAAAAAATAAAATAAACATGATTTTGGCAGTTGGGCACGTCAGTTTATATACATACTAAAAAGCACGATTTCGGCAGATTATATAGAAGTACAAAATTCCCAATTTGGCAGATGTACACCTCAATTTAGAACAGACTAAATATATATATATATACAAAATCCGAAACTGAATTAATAAAAAAGAAAAGATCTTCGTAAATGGGCACCTCAGATTTGGAGCTGGATTTGGTTGTGCTCTCAATAAATTTCTTCTTGTTGACAGATGAATCAATCCTGACCTTCGATGATGATGACCCATCACCACTAGGCTTGAATTTCATCCCACCACTAGATTTGAACCCTGTTGCCATGGATTGATTATTCCTGTCTAAACAGGCAGCAATTTTGATCTGATAAATCCGAATTCTCAATCTAGATTTGCAGACCTGTCAACTGAATACGCATCACCTGATCTATCTCTCTTTTGTGTAGAATTTTTCTTTTATGTGGATTTTAATAAAAGAAAAATGGGAAAAAGAAAGGGTAAAATTGAAAGCCGAATGGCGTGCTGGGTTTTTTAACTGCTGTTAATAAAGTTATGAACCCAAATCTACTATTGCATTGCAACTTGCATGCGGTGATCTTTTGAGCATGTAACGTCACGATCTCTGGGAAATCTTCAAAACTAGTAGCCACTCCTACCGACTCTTGTTTGTTTGACGTTAAATTTGCTTTTGTCCAATGTCCTTTTAGGTTTTATGGTACATTAATGGTTGATTTAGCATAAACAAGCTGCTGGTCACATATTTTTATCATAGGATGGATTATTAATTTTAGTCACGGTAGAACGATCAAATTGAAAAGAAAATCAATTAATGGATTTTTTTTAGATTATAAATAGTGAATTTATAAAATGTGTGAATAAAAATGATATTTGTTCATCTTATAAATACCGAAAAACACACTCAAGCACATAATTTTAAAATTCGGACTAATCCAACGATTAAATTGAAAAATTTTGATCCGGCCAACAATCTGGTTTGAATTGCACTATTAGACCGATCTACGATCGACCCAGAAAAAATCGAAAAAATTGTTTTCATAAAAACCCGAAGACCCAAACCCATTTACCAAACGGATCATGATTGAATTTTTTCAAATTTTATCTAGAATTTAAATAATCTCTTACCACTTTATGCTTTTTATTTTTACTTTTTTTAAGTGCTTTTTCATTGCTAATTATTTTTTCTAACATGATTTTTTTAACTCATCTTGAAAATCTTTCATCTCTTTAGAGTTTTGGAGTGAAATTTAAAATTCGTGTAGGATTAATTTAATAAATGATAATTACTATCACTATTTTATTATTTAATAAAAAACAATTATATTATATTTGACATGAGTTGACCTGTCAGTTTAACTGCTGGGTTAACGATTAAACCATTGACTTAGTGACCCATCTCTTCATCTAGGTCAATGCTTGGATTGGATCCAATGACGAATTCTGACGGGAGCTAAAAAAAAAATTTAATCGAGCTAAAATATGATAAAAAAATAAAATTTCTATCTAAAAATTTTGATTTTCAAATTAAAAAAAAAAAATCCTATAGTTAAAAAAACAATAATTTTGGGGTCGTGAGGGCAAAAGAGTGTCATGTGTATCTGCCTGAATTAGGATCTGAAAATTATGCACAACCATGCTCATAAAAAACACAAATCTCTTACATATGTTCCCAAGCATTTAAAGACCATTCCAAATACATATAAATACATATAAATGCATCTTCAATGCACTCCATCTATGACTTATTAAAACAAATTTAGCATTACTAATAAGTTGTTAAAAAGCGCTTATAACCAAAGCAACCACAAACATACAATAAAAAACTCTTTTCTTTTGAAGTTGTCATTGTTATAGATATGTCACATAAGTACAAATAGATGGAGTTATTAAAAAATCATTTCTACTAAAAAATAGACTCCGTCTAGAAGTTCGTTCAAATTTAGATGGACTTGTAGATAGAATGACTCAGTAAATTCAAATTCAACTCAATATTTTATTTATAAAAAAAAAGTCGGACGAAGGAAATTAAAAAAAAAAAAAAATTAATGTCACATAATTGATAATATTATTATTAGACAGAATTCATTAGAGATGAATTATTACTTTGACCGTCTATTCAATAGACGTAGTGTTATATGGATTTGAAGTCTGTCTATTTTACCTGACATTTGAACTTTAATAAACGAAGTGCATTGAAAATGTTCTAAAGCCCAAACGAACAAAATTCCAGATGCCAAATAAAGAAAACTTTGCTAAACAAGTTATAATAAGGGTTGTTTAAATATATACCCTATTTCTACGTATAAAAGAATATTACTTAAATGTCACTAAAATGTAAGTAGAATTACTTGGCTATGATAGGACTCACAATAAATGGTGTTTGTTAATACAACCCATAATTAGCTCACTAATGCCATATTTGATAACAATCAATACATTTCAAATTACGGGAGCTAATCAACGAAGGTGCGGGGTAATTCAAATTTCAAACTCATGATAAAAAAAATTGGAGATCAAATTTGATAGACTATACAAGAAATTGGTAACATATATGTTACTTCCCAAAAAATCCAATTGTATAAAAGCCATTGTTATTTATTCGAGGTTTCTTGGCGAAACTAAAAAATTTGCAAATTTTTCATGAGATCAATTCTACATCGAAAAGAATGTTACTAAACATTATTGATTTTGTAAGAATTAGTTTTTCAATTGATTTAGATGACAAAAACATCATAGAAGATTTAAATAACAAGGTACAGTATCAACACATATGGAACACACATAAAGTTATCGAATTGACGAAACATTGCACCGGACGTAACACCATCTATGAACAGTTCGAATATATAACATGACTAGGAGAAATAAATGATATATTAAAAAATTACTAATTTTGAGAAACAATAACTTATAACAGTCAAGGCTCGCCCGATGTAGAGTTGACATGTTCTTCAAAAATTGGTGAAAAGATTGAGATTGCAAATGCATTGGGCAGTTGTACTTCTAAGATCATGAATGAGAAAATAATTAAAGAGCTTAAGGAGATGAAGAAGTAGAGTTTTGTTACCAACTGTCTTCTATCAGTATTGATTGTTTTAACTATTACATAGCAAATATCAGATGTCTCTCTTATTTTGAAAATTAAATATGAATTGAGCAACCCTTTGAAATCATTGGTGGTATCATCAGGCTATTGGGCTGGGGTTCGATCTGGGACAAAGGATATGGAGGAATACAGATTTTTCATTTAATATCTAAAGTTGTCCTGGGGAGTGAAAAATGAAGCAATTACAGTAAGCCTCTGCTAGAATAGATGGAGGTGAAAGTGGATGGGCAATGCTTATTACTTACTAGAGACCCTTGGGGCTGGTTTGGAGTAGGGTCCAGCTATCCAACCAATATCATCAAGCTCTTGATACTTTTATTTCTAAAAAATAATTTGATTGTTACTTAAATTTAATAATGATATGATTAAATCCTTTTATATTAGCTCGAATAGTTAAATTAATTAATTATTTTTACATGGTTTATAAATGAAAAATAGTAATTTTATGTAAAAAAAAAACTATCTAATAAAATTCAAATTTTCAATAATAAGTAGGTACACGATATAATTTTCACGACTTTTTTCCTTGATGGAAGAAGGGATGGATGTGACCTAGATATGTTACATATTTTTATATTTTTTTAATAAGAGAGTTATGTTAAAATTTAATTTTTTTTATGCTAATAACACGTATTAATTATTTAATTAATAAAAAAGAATTATCAAATTGTGTACTATTATCAATAATTTAGAGTCGATCAGTATTTATTTATTTTATTTTTACACAATTTTAATAGTTATACTGCAAAACATTTGAGTAACACTACATACATATGTATTGAGTTTAACGGTATTTCTATTATTTATTGTGTGGAATACAGAATAAGTGAATAAACTTTTAATATTTTTAACAATTTAAAATTTTATATTGAGTAATTGAACATTGTATAAGACAAGTTTTAGTGTCATCCCACTCATGTATGAAATAAATTCACTCGTCAAGATTATATACGAAAAAAGCAAATTTAATCTGACAAATCTCATTGAAAACAAAGTAATTTTAACTTTTAAATAAAACATTTCAAAATTAAAAAATAAGACAACTAAGATGACTAAGAAGTCATATGAGTTTGTTTCAAGTTGTTGAACGACCGTCATATGCAGTCAGATCTATTCAAAGGCTTGACACGTAAACAATTTTCATAATTGAGTTATTATGAAACTTGAACCTAGTATCTTTTATGACTTTAATATCATGTTAAACTACATCATCTAAAAGTTTGAATTGTTAGAAAAAGACTAGTTCAAGTCTTGTTGCACCATTTATGAAAAATGTGCATGCATCGAGGCTAATGTCAAGGATATGTTTTAACAACATAAATACTGATTCTGATTCCTTATCTAGTTCAAATCTGAAACCTGATTTTTCTTGTCCAAATTAATTGCTTATAGGGATGCATGGTTATATACATGCTTGAATTTGGGTTGGAGGTAAACGCTTTGAACTGCGAGGAAAACACAGCTCTTGATGTGGCTGAAGCAGATGCAAGCAACTCTGGTGCTCTTGTGATTGTACCAGCAATACAAGAAGTTGGAGCTAAAAGACGTAATCAATTATCTACTCGACTGCTAGACGTTTGACAAAATGCCAATTCCACTAATAAAAGTTGAAGTGAAAATGTTGCAAGGATGAATTCATGGCAAAACAAGAACTTGGAATCATCACTTCCCCCGTCATCCTCATCACAAGCATAACCGCCTAGGAAAAAAGCTGCTTGATCATCACAATGAGAGTCTACTAAATGCTCGAAACACCATCATAACAATTGTTGCAGTTTTAATACCAACTGTGACATTTGCTGCAGGCACAATTGTAATAGGTAATGGAATTTAAGGTTTTTAGGCAGGGATCCGAGGAAGGCTTGTTCAACAAAAACTGAACGTTGTCACCTCAGTTCCTTCTCCAAGGATGTTGGTAGATGGTTGACGTATGAGTTTCCTTTTAGGTATCATAATGCAGTTAGTTTGCATAATGTTTATATATAAGCAATTATATAGGACGAAATATGTATTAAGATTCATGCCTTTTAGAAAACACATTCAGAAGAGTAGTGTACGTGGTCTTTACGAAGAGACAAGAGGCAAGTCCTTAAATATTAAATACTTTGTACTTTCATTAATTGAAGAGAGGGAATCTTACAGAAAAGTATATATAATTTCTGCAGAAAATAGTGTCAATGCCAAAAGCTCCTTAAACGGACAACATATTGTTGATCTAAGCTAAACAGTAGTTAATTTATACTTTCCTGAAAAACTATTTCACAACACATCAAGCTTCGGGAGGATTCAGCATGCAGGGAAAACCATATACAAAACATTCGTAAAATACCAAGAAAATCAAAGTATTTTCTGATGCTGAGATATCCTACTCCATTGCCCTTAATAAATTCAGCCAGCTACAGATACATCACTTTGTACCTTCGACTGCAACTTTTTTCTAAGAAAATCAGACAGTGGCTTGATTGCGGCCCGTCCTTGTTCCATACACTGAAAGTAATTGTTCACTGTGTACAAATGAATGCAAGCTGTAAGATATTTGGAGGTAAATAAAAAACGGGCGCGTGTTTATCCCCTTATATTGTAATTATTTCAAAGAACATTGGGAATAAAAATGTGACATACTTTTGAGGGACTGGGAGAAAGAATAACGTTCACTAATGGACCTCATCTTCACTATCAGCATGATTGGTTAAGCTTAAAAAGTTCACTTATAAGTGGAACTTACTTACTGGTAAATAAGTTTGAAACTTAATATTTTTTTATTAGTGAAAGTTGAAAATAAGTAAGTTCTTTATTTTAACAGAAGCCTAAGAGTAACTTTTAAAAGAAAGAACCCTTTTTACTTAAAATAAGAAAGAATAAGTTATCCAAACATGTTTGGAGACAAAATGTGAAACTTTACTTTTTTTATATAAGCTTAGGCAAACATGCTCTATGTATTGTAAGCTCATCCATGACAACAGTAAAAAAAGATAAGGGAGAAGGAATCAGGACAGAAGCTTGATGTAAGCCTATTACTATAAGTTAAAAAGAGAACATCCACAGGTGTCAATCCCGCCTCCGATGAAACCCGGTGACGGCCCGCATTAGAAAAAACTCGCGCTATGGCGGGTTGCGAGCTAGGTCAACCCAGCCTATGAAAATTAAACACGAGCCCAGCCCACCCGTCGGCCCATCTGGGTCAAGCCCATATGGGCCACGGTTCGACCCGGTTTGGCCCTTATGAATAAAAAATTAATTTTTTTTTTTAAATTACTAAAAAAAATTAATAACTTATTGTAATTCAACCAAAATGTTTATTCATTTACACATTTACACTTACACGTTCACACACTCACACCTTTTTTTAAAAATTTTTTTTTTTTTTTTTTTATTACATTTGGCAGCAGTAGGCTGCTTTTTGACAAAGCAGCCTACTTGCCGCCAGCGTCATCACATAATTACTTTATGGCAGATTGGCTCTCTGCCGTTCGTGTTTTATTTTTTAATTATCTAAACGGGCCAGCGGATAGGAGGCTGACCCGCGGGTGGGCGGATGCGGGTTCGGCCCGCCCGCCCGTCTTGACACATCCACAGTTCCACACTATAAGAAATACTAGCGAAAGACGTAGAGAATCTTAAACTGCTTAGCCATGACTCCCAAGTGATCACTGTGAACTAGCAAGGAATCCAATGTCTCCCATACTATTACCACAAGTTTATTGTAATAGAAGGCATTATATGAACTAAAAGATACGGGGAGAAGTATGACAAATACCTGTCATTACACCATGAGTAACAGATGTGACAATTCCATTTTCAATTGATTCTCCCACTTGCGTTGATTCTTCATCAAGTACAGACATAATCGAGTTCCGGAAAACTAAATATACCAGTGCCTTCATTTTCTGCCATGTTTTATTCAAGCACATAGTGAGAGATTTTTAGATACAATATATACAAGGTGGGTGGAGAATCAAATATGTATTTACATGGAAAGCATTGCATGGAGTCAAGGCGAAAAGTATTTTCCCAAAACTATGCTATGAACAGAAAGTGGACATTGAACGTGGCTACAGCATACTGGCTACAGGAATGAATGGTGGCAGTGACTTGTGGTATATCACATGGCAAAGAAAATCTCATAATCAAGATAAATGAGAATGACAAAGTCGACCAAGAATAATTAGAATACCTGTTCTTCAAGCTTGTTGGGATCCAATATACAATCTTCATTTTCTGATATACAACAACTTATGGCAACTACAGAAAATAATTGTAACCATCGTTAGTACTCAACACAATTCAATAAACATTATTTTAACTACATGGAAGCATGTACAATACACCATTCCTCAAAACATTAATGGGAGGAAAGGCCATGTATAATGTTTACCGGCAAGATATTTCAAAGGAATTCCAGCATCTACAAGGGCAGAACATGCTGCGTTTATAGCACAAGGGAGAAGCTTAACAAAAGGTTAGTCAAGGAAGTTAACAAGATAATGGCCTTCAGAACACCGAAATATTAACATGTACCATGCTTAAAGAAAAAATATATGAAATTATTATAAAACCCAAACATCATATGAGATAGCATGAGGTTGTTTTTCACCCTTAATATTTCCGAAACAAGAATTTTCTTTCCTTACAATAGATACTTAGTGGAAACCATAAAATGAAGTCCTTTACCAGAAGTCCTAATAACAGCTAACAGGGTGGTCATTTGCAAAACTTCTGTTAATAACAGAATTGAAAAATAAAGTAAAACATGAAAAGAGAGACAAGTGAAGAAACCAAAGTTTCCAAAATTAAGGATAGCAAGGTCAAATTTAACATTTGGTTGCTAACTTTTTGTTTCATTTCTTATCTTTGGTCACAGTTTATGTTTAATTCAAAACAGTCAGCAAGTACATTGAGAGAGCCATAACTTTCTAAACTCATTTATTCATTAAATCTCTTAAATTGACAAATGAGCTTGCTCTGCACATTATACCTTATAAATGACCCATGCTACAGATTTAAATTCAGGTTTTGATTCAAGGAACCAGGAAAGTTCAAATACTGAATTAGTCGCATCACAAAGCAAAGAGTGTTGCCTCTATATATACCATTATTGCAGATAATGAAGCTGCATAATCATGAAGGATACTGAACCATCGTCGTTAACAACCTGCATGAATGAGAAAGTTGATGAGTCAAACTGAAGATATTAATGCAACCAGAAAAGGAGATGCATAAAGATTGGACTAGAGCGAACCCGTTGAGTAAGTGAAGGTGGTAAATAACCACAGGCCCAAAATGCTTATATCTATGTTTCAAGGCCCCACCAATATCTTATAAACATTCGCAAAACCACGACACGTCCAATGTGGGATGGAGTAGTACTTTATGATCCATAGTTGCAAATTTGTTAAGTACTAAGGGGAGTATTTAATCTAGACCTTTAAAGACTTTTATGGAGTTCAAAAGTTTAAGTGTATTCAATCTAGACTTTTTAAACTTTATAAAAGTCTTTGGGGTATTCAATATAGATTTTTAAAAAAAAAAATTAAAAGTCATGTGATAATCAATCCAAAATTTTTAAAAGTCCTATGAAAATAAGGGTTTTCAAAATGTTAATGACTTTTTATAAAATTCTCTACGTACTAACTTTTAAACACCGGTATATATAAAAAAATCACAATTGTATTTCATTCACCCCCAAAGTCTCTAGAAGACTTTCAAAAATAAAAATGTCTTTCAGTGTGATTTTCTTTTTCTTTCTCCAATTTTTTCTTTTCATTTTTCCTTTTACCCTAGAGCCATAATTAATTGACAATTTTGTTTATGAAAAAGAAGATTAATATTTATGTTTCTCTTTAATTTGATTTTTTTTTATCTTTCTACTTTTTTCCTTCTACGTGATTAATTACCAAATTTTTTTCATGAAAAATAAGATTAATATTTTTCTCCCTCTTCAATGTGTTTTTTATTTTTTTTCCTATCCTCAATATTCTACAACCCATTTTTTTCACTTTCTTCTTTTTCATCATTAACTGTGGGCACTATATTTTTATGTTCAAGATTTTTAATTGAAAAAATAAAAGTCCATAAAAGAATGTGGAAGTCTAGGAAAGTCTTTCAAAATGAAAATCTATAAAAGTTTATGCAACTATATTGAAATTTATAAAAGTCAATAAAAGTTAATGAAATCTATAAAAATTAGTCACTTAAAAAATATCAATTTTGATTTTAAAAGCATAGATTAAATACACCCTCCTAAAATTTACAAGCAAGAAAAAAGATATCATTTTGGTGTTAAACAAGGTAGCTAGCGAAACAACTTTAAAACTTCTTTTTTGGAAAGATTTTAGTTCCCTCTATCTCTATCATTTTATAACCTTGTACCGACACCAATAGTCCATCCAAATTCAGATTCACAGTAGCTTCAGAGAATAATACTCTCACATAAAGCAGTTGTCAATTTAACCTTTTGTTCTCCCTACCACGTGCAAAACTCCATGATTTCCAGATAAACAAACAATAGCAACAAATTTAGCCTTATTCCATTAGCTCAGTTATCTAAGAACCATATTCAATCTACCTATTTCTTAATCATGCTAAGATGAAGAACTTAACATCAGTTCATCATGGAAATGAGCGGGTTTCCATGGTCATTGAAAAGGCGAATGAAGTTTGTAGAATTGAAGAAAGAATTTTTACGAGAATGTCATCATGAAAATAGATATTGGACAGTTCAATTTCTTTATAACACTAAAGTTATCCATTTAGCATGCTAAACTGGTTATTTTTAAGTTAGCAACAAACTGAAGAAAAGTTCCAGTCAGTCATTCAACAATTGTACCTGGATAATAATTGATGTGGTGGTATTCGGATGAACATTCAAAAGGCAGATATTTTGCAAAGTTCTCGTTACTATCATCTCATACTCCTTTTCCGCTTTCCCTAAAATTTACCGAGTTCAATAAAACATTAGCCAATGGAAACGGCATCAGCATCTAGAGTATTCAACCAAAAATACTTACTACGACCAAAGTCAACATTCATTAAACTCAAGCTACAATTGATGAAGTGGTACGAGCTTAACTTCATGAAATATTGACTAAGAAAGCTAACAACACAGCACATGCAAAATAGTCAGTGTGTGGTGTTACATTGCAAAGTGGAGTTAAAATATAATCCAGATATCAGCAATCAAGATATTTTATGCCAATAGGCTCCATAAGCCGTTACACATTTGAGAGGTCCAATGTAGTGGCACACTTGTATAATTCTTCGCTTTATGATTATATAGTTACCTAAGAAGCATCTTTAGGTCATAACAAAAATTCTGAACATAATCTCACCGATTTGGCCAGATTGGGGCTTCCAAATGACTTCAATACAAGCTTTTTCCGGATTCTCATTCTTCTTTGTCCCAGCCTTTGGCCCATAAACTGCAGCAAGAATTCTAGTTTCCCCTGAAACCAAACAAAAACAACACTAATAAGCAGAGTAACCAAATTCCATGACAACGTAACTGAAGACCAAATAAATCAATTTTCTTTTTTCTGTTTTTCTCAAAATTCATCAGATAAACATAACATCAATAATCTATATCAAGCCTCATCTCAAAAATTCAGAAACTTAAGTGACAAAATCAACAATCTGGCTGGCGATAGGCATTTATCTTATTCTTCTTTGTTTGCATTTCAGGAAATACATGTTTAACACTTCCAAATTGGGTAATTTTTCTTCTAGCGGAAAATTCTTGAATTTCGAAGCACTATAATTAGAGAAACCATAATAATCACAAACCCATCAAAGAAAACAACTTGAAAAGAAGATACTCGTTAGAATAACAATGTATAATCACTGAAGCAAATAGAATTTTTTTTCAAAAAAAAAAAAAAAAAAGATAAAGAGCCCGCCCAAGGAAGTATTGATTAAGTAATTAATTAATCAATTCAAAAAAAAAAAAAAGAACAAATAAGGAAAAATAGAAAGGGCGCGATAATTTTAAAAGAATTGTACCTTGAGAAAAACTGGCAGAGCCATGGGCACGGTTGAGAACGTTACGAGTACAACTCAGTGGTCTCAGCTGAGTCACTGCACGTCCATCTTCTCTCTTTTCGTCCATACTGTTGTCTCTCTCTCTCTCTCTCTCTCTCTCTCTCTCTCTCTCTCACACACGCACACACAGACAGGGCTCAGCTAGGGTTTTTAATTTCAAATTTTGAGGGATGTAAAGTGGGTAAATTTAACCAATGGACACTAAACTTTAACTCGATTACTACTTAACCACCCAACTTGAAAGGTATCTCAATGCCCACTCTTTTTTCTATTACCTTACTCATTGACCACCCAATGTCTAATAATATTTAATTAATAATATTACGTCCCCACGTGGCAACTTAAAATCGACATGGCTTGTTTATATAATTAAATCAATTATAGTCATTAAAAACGCTCAAACACACCCTTAAATCATAATGCAAAACACGTTTTTGGCCTCCCAGAATTTCAGAAATCTGGATACCATTCCTTCCTTTTAGGACGACTTCTATGAAGTTTCAATTTAGCTTCCCAGAATTCCATCTACTTCCCTGGATACCATCTACTTCCTTAAAACCATCTCTGCAATTAGATTTCTTCCGTTCAAAGCTAATTCGAAAATCCAAAAGTTGAATTCGTGAAGAATGGAGATTGGGTAGTAGTATTTCTCGGGTTTGAGTTGTTGTTTCTTGGGTAACGTTTTTGTTTTATTATTGGACTCTTAAATCTCTAATTCACTCATTGTAGTATGGTTTGAACAACACCCTCAAGGTGTTTGTAAAAATTCCTCAATTAATGTTCCCATCAATTTCTTTGTATCCAGGGAGAATGTACCAAGAGAAACAATAAGAATGTAATCTCTCAATGTTAGTGTTGCCAATTGCCACAGAATGGGAGAAAATAGCAAGAGGAAGAGAAGAAAATCAGCCACAAAATCTCAAGAAGTACGGGATGCTTAGTAGTTAGTGTTGCCGCGAGGATGTGATTTCATACATTTGGGTCGAGCTAGCATAGCAACAAATTCAAATTGCTAACAAATTATTCCGTGTTGTTGGTTGTAGTAGGTGTAAATTGGTTGGATGTACAATGTATTATTGACATTACGTTGAATAAATAATATTGATTACAAATTACTTTGAATAGCCTATTATTTCATACATGTGTTGTTTACAAATTTTTCCAAGCAATAATTCGAAATAGATTGCACAAGCAAATATAAGCAGATTAAACAGACTTTTTGCAATCTGCTTGTAAGCGATTGCATTATTTGCAATGCAATCTGTCAGAATAAAACAGATTTTAAATGCAATCTGCTTGTTACAAAGATTAACAATAGATTAATGCAAATCTGTTGGTGCAGATTGTTGCACCAACAGTTGATTTTGTACCCAAAATTTCCAGTCTCAGGTGAAAATGTAATATGAAAATATGAAACAATGCAAATGGAATCTAAAAATAATTTTAATATAATTAATATCTCAAAACATCAAAAGCACAAAGCTATCATCCCATGGTTTTGATAAATTAACATCCATCAAAATACATTTGATAACTTTGTTTCAAAATAGATACATCACCCAATTAAACTACGTATATTCCAACTAATAACTCATATACAAAAGTCCACACCCTATTGAGTAGCATAACGGTTTGTAGTCCACACCCTTGGAAGAACTATATGGTGTGACAATATAGCCATTCTCCGTGCTTTGGCCTTTTCCCTCCTTCTTTCATCCTCTTGTTGTTGCATTTGCTCCAGATCATCTATCATATTGTTCAAGTCCATTGTTCTAGGAACGTCTTCTTGAATTGGAGATGGTACCACTGAACTAGGAGTTGGCATGAACTGTGATAAGTGCGTTTTATGCACTTATTTTGGCCTTTGAATTTATCATTTATGCCTTATATAAGTGCTTTTCTACTCACTCTAGTTTATTATCATTCTATTTCGCTTTTGACGCGTTTGTGAACAATTGGAGAAGATTGGGTGAAAAGAGCAATAAATTAGAAGATATCTCATAAGTTCGAGGACTCAATTGCACTCAACCCAAAGTTGAGGGACCAAACCGAGAGATGATGTGAAGTTGAAGGACCAAAGTTGATGTTATAAAAAGTTGGAGGATTGAAATGACCAAGACCCAAAGTTGAAGGACCAAAGTGGTAACCGTTGAAACAAAAAGGACCAAAGTGCAAATTTTAAAGAAGACAAGTCAAGCGATCGCCTGCTTAACTCTGGCGACGCCAAATGATCTGACTCTCAAAGCGAAGCATAAAACGACCTCTGGGCGATCGCCTGAGCCATTTTCAACATGCGGATTTTTGGTTTTATTTTCTTTCCTTTTTGAGTCCCAATTCAACTAGGAAAAGTTATGGACGAATTTTTAGGTCTTCTTGGGATATTTTGTGGCACATTGGAAGCAATATAAATATGAGTTATTAACTCATATCAAGGGTTGGATTTTGGGGAGCAAATCGAGAGAAGACGGAAGAGAACAAGAGAACAAGAACTCCTCGACTATCAAGACTTCTTCAAGATTTCTTCTCCTATAATCCATGCCGGGTTTTACCAATTATTGTTTTTCTAGTTTAATTATGTTCTTCTAATTTTCCTTAGCCAAGGTGAGCGATGAAACCTTGTTTTAATTAAGTGATTATTCCATTATTCGTTTAATTTCTTTTAGAGCTTTAATGTTTATGGCTTGTTCTTGATTAGATTAATTAAATAAAATTTCTTTCTTCTTAAATATCATGTATTTTTGATAGTTAGATATTGATTTAATTAATCCATGCTTGGTGATTAAATATGTTCTATTAATTGCTTTTGATTTTTCGTTATCTTTTATTCGAATTGGGATACATAGAATGCTTAGAGATTCTTTGATTCTTTGTTTTCTTTCAATTGATCTTGATACTGAAAAAAACGCTTAAGTGATTTATGTTTGAAGCATAAGGGGAGCCTAAATTAGATCTTTTTCTTCCGGACTTAATTGATAAACCTTTAGGGACGACAATAGATTGATTTCGTATTGTCGTATGTTTTTGGGAATTAATTGATAATTGGATAATTGCTAAGTTAGACAATAGTGGATTCAAAACCTTGGTATTTTACACAACTTGAATTATCAATTCATCTTTTATCATATTTCTTTAGTCTTTTAGTTAAACAATTTCAACAACAAAACTCTTCAACTCAACTAACTTAGAATAATGAGTTAATTTGAATTAAATTACACCTTCCTCATAGCGCCTCTCTGTGGGATCGACCTCGCTTTTTACTTATCTATATTTCAATAGATTCGTACACTTGCGAGTTAATTAAAATTTGACATCAAGTTTTTAGCGCCATTCTTGGGGGCTGCGTCTGCAGTTTAATCTAATCTTAGTTAATTTTATTCTTGACTAGTTATAATTTAGGATTTTATTTTATTTATTTTATTTTCGTTTTATTTAAAAAAAAAAATTCAAAATTCAAAAATCTTCATTGTACATGCTTGGTCGTAGATCTCTAGAACTTAAGCTAGAACATCTAGATAGTGAAATTGAAAGGACTTTTCACCAACAAAAAGCGAGCCAACGATCTAGATAAAATTGAAGGAACCAAGCAATAGTAGTTATGGGGATGAAATTGAGGAGAGACCTTTCGGGGACTATTTTAGTCCATTAGCTAATTTGAGCACCTCATGCATACTATACCCTCGGTCACAACTAGGAATTTTGAGCTTAAACCGAGGTGTGTAAGCGTCTTCCATCTTTCTATGGTTTAGATAGTGAAGAACCTTATAATCATTTGACCGATTTTTATCTTTGTATGTGAAACATTTAAATATGAGAATATTTCTCCCGATAATGTTAAACTTAAATCTGCTTCCTTTTTCTCCGAAAGATAGATCTAGATCGTGGTTTAATACATTGCTCATAAATAGTATTACATCTTGAAACAGATGGTTGCTAAATTTTGAATAAATACTTTCCTGTTTACAAAACTAATGCTATTCGCGGGGAAATTTCGAGTTTGTGCAAAGAGACGATGAACCATTCTATGAAACTTGGGAGAGATTCAACGGGCTTCTCATGAAATGTCCACATCATGGCTATGAAAAATGACATTTATGCCAATACTTTTGGAGGGATTGCTACCACATATTCAAGAATGGTTGATGGCCACAAGCGGTGGAGAGCTTATGTCTAAGAATGCTACGAGATCTGGACCTTTTTCAAAAGCAGTGACAATTCACAACAATGAGCGCATCCTCTAGAAGCCGAACCAAAGAAAAGGGGTATCTATGAGATTCGCGGCGGTGAACCTAGCTCGAAATCAAGGAAGTCAAATGCATGATAGAGGACATCTCTCGTAAATTGACCTCATTGACGACCCAATAGTCCTCTGAGAACCCGTAAGCGGTCTTGAGCAAGCTAATGCCCTCAACATGAAGAAGAAGCCTCCTTACAATCCTTACTCCAACACCTATAACCCGGGTTGTCAAGCCCCTCGGGGTGACTACCGACAGTTCAACCAAAACTTCTCACAAAACTAAAAACATGGGAGGAGGCAATTCAAAACTTGACAAAAGCTACACAAGCCGCTTTGGAGCATCGAATCACACCATCACCGAGTTCAAGAAGGAAGTGCGCACTAGCCAGAACTCACAGGCACAATCCATTTCCAATATGGAGAACATGATGGGGCAACTGGCTTCATCAAGACAACAAATGGCAACAACCATCG
Organism: Forsythia suspensa; assembly: GCA_023638005.1. Taxonomy (NCBI): domain Eukaryota; kingdom Viridiplantae; phylum Streptophyta; class Magnoliopsida; order Lamiales; family Oleaceae; genus Forsythia; species Forsythia suspensa. The sequence goes on along the minus strand of CM042674.1, from coordinate 25,187,876 downwards.
AAAAAGGTAAATTCCCTAGTCAGCCATTTCCTAATCCTAAAGGGGTGCACAATATTGGAACAGATTCAAACAACCAACATGAAGAGGCTAAGGCCATCATGACTTTGAGATGGGGCAAACTGGTTGACAACAAAGTGGATCTTTCAAAGCAACACACACCTCAACTAATTTCTCCAGGTAATACCTCAACTGATGATTCAGTCCAAGAAGCTCACAAAGAAGACAATGAGCCATCCTACATCCCAAAAGCCCCATTCCTCGGAGGTGACAAAGGTAAAGTAAGATAATTCTATCAATGACATGATGGACATCTTCAAGCGGTAAGCATAAATATCCCTTTACTTGATGCTATTAAGCAAGTTCACACGCCTGTGCTAAATTTTTGAAGGACCTATGTACTAAAAGAGACAATTACATGTACGTAAAAGGCATTTTTAATCGAACAGGTTAGCTCGATAATTCAAAGCAATACCCTCCTAAATTTAAAGATCCGAGTTGTCCTACTATCTCTTGCATCATAGGAAACCATAAAATTGAGAAGGCATTGTTAGATTTAGGAGCTAGTGTCAATCTTCTTCCTTACTCTGTGTACATGCAACTTGAACTAGGCGAGTTAAAACCAACGTCTATTATTTTACAACTTGCTGATAGATCTGTGAAAGTACCTCGTGGAATTGTTGAGGATGTTTTGATACAGGTTGATAAGTTTTATTTTCCTGTTGATTTTATTGTACTTGATACTCAACCTGTACGAGATTCCACCAAGCATATTCCTGTGATTTTTGGTCGACCTTTTCTAGCAACATCTAATGCTGTAATTAATTGCAGGAATGGAGTCATGCAGCTGTCCTTTGGCAACATGACAATTGAATTGAATGTCTTCAATGTCAACAAGCAACCACATGACAACGAGGATGTTGGCGATGTTGATATGATAGAAGCATTGGTTGATGACTCTTGTATTTCAACTAATTTTGATGATGCTTTAATGATGTGTCTAACCCGTTTTGAGTACAGATTTTGATGTTGATAGTGCTATAGATGAGGTAAATACTTTTCTTGAGTCAACACCGTCATGGATACAAGTAAGTGGAGACAGAAAAATTGAGCCACTTCAATAAGTGAGAAGAAGAGCATCCCATCGGTTCAACAACCGCCCAAGTTAGAGCTCAAAGCATTGCTCGACACTTTGGTATGCATTCTTAGGAGAGGCAAAACTTTACTGTAATTATCTCTTACGCCTTGATGATGCACAAAAGGTAAGTTGTTAGGTGTTTTAATCCCGAACATAAAGAGGCGTTAGGATGGACCATTCTTGACATAATAGGTATTAATCCAGTGGATTGCATGCACTATATTCATCTTGAGGAAAATTCTAAGTCCACTAGAGAGATGCAACGTGGGTTAAATCCTAACATGAAAGATGTAGTGAGAACCAAGTACTTAAGTTGTTAGATCTTTGAATTATCTATCCTATTTTCGATAGCAAATGGGTAAGTCATGTGCATGTTGTCCCAAAAAATCGGTATCATCCTTGTGGTTACTAATGCAAACAATGAATTGGTTCCAACTAGAGTAACTACGGGATGGCGTGTGTGCATTGACTATAGGAAATTGAACTTAGTCACCGAGAAAAGATCACTTCCTCTCCCATTTATTGACCAAATGCTTGACAAACTAGCGGGACATGATTATTATTGCTTCTTAGATGGCTATTCTGGTTATAATCAAATTCCCATAGCTCTAGAAGATCAAGAGAAAACCACTTTCACTTGTCCTTTTGGAACCTTTGCATATAGAAGAATGTCGTTTGGTTTGTGTAATGCACCGCTACCTTTCAAAGATGCATGCTTAGTATATTTTCGACATGGTTGAGAGGTTTCTTGAGGTGTTTATGGATGATTTTTCCGTGTATGGTGACTCGTTTGATGATTGTTTGCGCCATCTAACTTTAGTTTTGCGAGAGATGTGAGGAAAAGAATTTAGTACTAAATTGGGAAAAATGTCACTTCATGGTGAAACAAGGTATTGTTCTTGGCCACATTATCTCTAACAATGGTATTGAAGTTGATGAGGCCAAGGTAGATCTTATCTCCAATCTTCCACCTCCAAAATCGATGAAAAAGTAAGATCATTCCTTGGGCATCTTTGGTTTTTATAGACGTTTCATTCAAGATTTTAGTAAAATCTCTAGACCCTATGCAATTTACTTGTTAAGGATGTACCTTTTGTCTTTAATGATTCGTGCTTAGAAGCTTTTGAACATCTTAAGAAAGTGTTGACCACTTTTGACCGTTATTCGACCACCGATTGGACTTTACCTTTTGAACTTATGTGTGATGCATCGATTATGCTATAGGCACGAGTTTTAGGACGAGAGATTAGATCGGTTGCCTTACATTATTTACTATGCTAGTAGAACTCTTAATGATGCACAATTAAATTATTCTACTACGAGAGAAAGAAATGCTAGCAGATTGTATTTGCTTTAGATAAATTTCGATCTTATCTTGTAGGGTGTAAAGTTATTATCTTTTCTCGACCATGCTTTCTCAAATATCTTCTAACTAAGAAAGATGCTAAACCAAGATTGATTAGGTGGGTCTTGCTTTTGCAAGAATTTGATATTGAATTTAGGGACAAAAAGGTTACGAAAATGTTGTGGTGACCATTTATCTCGAATTGTGCTTGACTCGCATGCGGGATAAACTACCATTAAATGAGTTGTTTCCGGATAGACACCTCATGAATATTGATGTTGTGCCTTGGTTTCTTGATATTGTTAATTATCTTGTTACGAGCAAACTTCCGAACATTGGACTAAACAGGATAGAACTAAGTTCCTGGCTGAAGTGAGGAATTTCTTTTGGGACGATCCTTACTTGTTTAAATACTGTGCTGATCAAATTATAAGGAGATGTGTCCCAGAAAGTGAATTCCACAGTGTTATATCATTCTGTCATGACCACGCGTGTGGAGGCCATTTCAGTGCTAAAAAGACTACTTCCAAAATTTTGCAATGTGGTTTTTACTGGCCTACTCTCTTTCGTGACACTCATATTTTTTGTTCTTCATGTGATAGGTGTCAACGCATGGGAAGCATTTCAAAAAGAAACATGATGCCGCTTAATCCTATTCTCGTAGTTGAAATTTTTGATGTCTGGGGGATTGATTTCATGGGACCTTTTCCTCCATCTTTTGGGTATCTTTACATATTAGTGGGTGTCGATTATGTTTTCAAGTGGGTTGAGGCAATTCCTTATAAGACTAATGATCACAAAAGCGTCGTGGCATTTTTGAAAAGCAATATTTTCTCTCGCTTTGGCACTCCACGAGCCATTATCGGTGATGGGGATCTCACTTTTGCAATAAACATTTTCAAACCCTTCTAGCAAAATACTCCATCACACATAAGGTTGCCACCCATATCATCCACAAACTAGTGGTCGGGTTGAGGTCTCAAATCGAGAAATAAAGCATATTTTAGAAAGCAGTTCGACGATAGGAAAGATTGGTCTCTATGACTCATTTGATGCATTATGGGCATATAGGACAGCTTTTAAAACACCCATTGGCATGTCCCTTATAGATTGGTGTATGGGAAAGCTGTCACCTTCCTAGGTTGAGTTAGAACATCGTGCTTATTGGGCCATTAAGAAATTCAATTTTGATATGCGAGCGCGGTCAAAAAGAAATTGCGGTGGTGAACTTGAGGAAATTCAAAGCGATGCTTATGAGAATGCTAAGATTTACAAGCACAAAATGAAGGTCTTTCATGACAAGCACATAGTCGAAAAATCATTTAGTCCGGTCGAAAAGTACTTTTATATAATTCTCACCGCATTTATTTCCGGGTAAGCTACGTTCCCGATGGTCAGGCCCTTTTATTGTTTTCACTGTTTATCCCCATGGTGCTGTTGAGGTTGAAAACCCAAAAAATGGTGATTTGTTCAAAGTTAATGGCCAACGTTTAAAACCTTACTTGGAGTTTCACTCTTGCGAGGGGGAGGAGGAAATTGATTTGGCTGATCCTGCCCTTCATTCTTGAAAATCGTTTTTTTGAGAAAAAAAAAACGTGCAAAAAAAAAAAATATATATATATTTTGCTTTCGTTGCTTTCGTTTGTTGTTTTCTCTAATTTTTCTTTTAGGACTGCTTTTGTACAACTGATCCTGCGGTGTCCACGGTGTTCAACATCTTTCAGCCTGCCAGATGCTTCTTCTCCACATCTATCCCTGGGGAGTAACTGATTTTTTCCCTCCTACTCTTTGCTTTATGCTTTATGTTATTCTTACATTGAGGACAATGTAAGGTTTTTGTTTGGGGGTGGGTTATAAAGTATCATGTTACTTAAGAACTTCTGACTTGCTTATCATTCTGGAAAAAAAAAAAAAAATTCTAGTTGCTGTTGAAGATCCTACCGCCAATGATGATATATGTTCAAAATTGAGCACATTTTAGTCGACTATTAGACAACACTTGAACTCATTCTTTTATCGGATTACTTATCTATGTTAGACACGATTAAGGAAGCACATAGCCACTATTGGCTTATCGTTTATTGGAGACATGACTTGAGTGTTTGTGTTGATATTATTGACTGAGTATCATGATAAAAAAATTCCATTCCTACATTCTTAGAGCTAGTGACTAAACCTGTTTTGAGAACAGTTTGGGAGTGTTAAAGTTACTACTTTTGTTCTAAGACTTTTGATGGTTTGGGTTTTCCGGTCTCATCTTTGGTTGAATTGGTTATAGTCGAGGAATCTAAACCGAGCACTACTCGCGGTGATAAAATTAAATGAAAGATCGACTCGAGCAATTAAGCTGTTAGGGTATCTTAAAACACGGTGCCCTATGGTCATCGACTTGGGAGTCATCGGCCCAAACCTCGCTATATACGAGTCCATGTATAAAAAAAAAAAGAAAAAGAAAAGAGAACGACATTTATAAATTTACATCTTCACTTCTCTATTAGCACAGTGGGACTTGGGCAATTAAGTGCGCTAGGGTATTTTCAAACACAGGTGCCCTATGGTCATCGACTTGGGAGTCATCGACCCAAAGCTCGTTACAAGGGTCACACAGAAAAGCTAGTGAAAGAGAAGTATTGCCTTTGGATGTAAGGCTGTAACAAGAGTTGAATAAATAAAAGAGTAGAAGTGCTCAGGAAGGATTGCTAGATTAGAACCTTAGAGACTGAAGATGAGAATTTAGAAATCTCTAACCATCCAAATTCTCAGAATACAAGTGCTAAGTTTTACCACTTTTGTTGAAAAGAAAGAGCATTGTAATGATCAATAGAAACCAACTTCGCTAGAACACCTCGGGATTTGAGAGAAAAGTTTTAGAAGTGTGATAACTTATGAGAGGTGTAAGGAATAAATGACTACAAAGGGTTCGGGATTGCTAAAATGTCAACAACACAATATTGGTCATGATCTAATACATGTATAAGTTTAATTTTTGGCTATTCACACACTCACACAAGGTCGAGCATCAGATAAGTGAAAATTTTTGTGTTGTCGTTTGATATCCTTCTAATAGTGCTGCTTTATTTTTTAACCTGAGGCATATGGTAAGGAATTTAACATTGACAAATTTTCGTGGATTCAATTCGCTTAGTTGAAGTCTATTTTAGTTATTGTTTTTTTGATTCGAGGACGAACAAAGGTTTAGTTTGGAGGTGTTTGATAAGTGCGTTTTATGCACTTATTTTGGCCTTTGAATTTATCATTTATGCCTCATATAAGTGCTTTTCTACTCACTCTAGTTTATTATCATTCTATTTCAGTTTTGGACGCGTTTGTGAACAATTGGAGAAGATTGGGTGAAAAGAGCAATAAATTAGAAGATATCTCATAAGTTCGAGGACTCAATTGCACTCAACCCAAAGTTGAGGGACCAAACTGGAGATGATGTGAAGTTGAAGGACCAAAGTTGATGTTATAAAAAGTTGGAGGATTGAAATGACCAAGACCCAAAGTTGAAGGACCAAAGTGGTGACCGTTGAAACAAAAAGGACCAAAGTGCAAATCTTTAAAGAAGACAAGCTGGGCGATCGCTGGCTTAACTCTCTCTTGACGACATGATCGCCGAACTCAAAAGCGAAGCAAAAACGGCCTCTGGGCGATCGCTTGGGAATAACTGAAGCGATCGCCCGAGCCATTTTCAGCTATGATTTTTGGTTTTATTTTCTTTCTTTTTTTGAGTCCCAATTCAACTAGGAAAAGTTATGGACGAATTTTTAGGTCTTCTTGGGATATTTTGTGGCACATTGGAAGCAATATAAATATGAGTTATTAACTCATATCAAGGGTTGGATTTTTGGGGAGCAAATCAAGAGAAGACGGAAGAGAACAAGAGAACAAGAACTCCTCGACTATCAAGACTTCTTCGAAGATTTCTTCTCCTATAATCCATGCCGGGTTTTACCAATTATTGTTTTTCTAGTTTAATTATGTTCTTCTAATTTTCCTTAGCCAAGGTAGACGATGAAACCTTGTTTTAATTAAGTGATTATTCCATTATTCGTTTAATTTCTTTTAGAGCTTTAATGTTTATGGCTTGTTCTTGATTAGATTAATTAAATAAAATTTCTTTCATCTTAAATATCATGTATTTTTGATAGTTAGATATTGATTTAATTAATCCATGCTTGGTGATTAAATATGTTCTATTAATTGCTTTTGATTTTTCGTTATCTTTTATTCGAATTGGGATACATAGAATGCTTAGAGATTCTTTGATTCTTTGTTTTCTTTCAATTGATCTTGATACGAAAAAAACGCTTAAGTGATTTATGTTTGAAGCATAAGGGAGCCTAAATTAGATCTTTTTCTTCCGGATTTAATTGATAAACCTTTAGGGACGACAATAGATTGATTTCAGTATTGTCGTATGTTTTTGGGAATTAATTGATAATTGGATAATTGCTAAGTTAGACAATGGTGGATTCCAAAACCTTGGTATTTTACACAACTTGAATTATCAATTCATCTTTTATCATATTTCTTTAGTCTTTTAGTTAAACAATTTCAACAACAAAACTCTTCAACTCAACTAGCTTAGAATAACAGCTAATTTGAATTAAACTACACCTTCCTCATAGCAGTCTCTGTGGGATCGACCTCGTTTTTACTTATCTATATTCCAATAGATTCGTACACTTGCGAGTTAATTAAAATTTGACATCAAACTGGAAGTTGGAAGGTGGTGGCTCATTGATCATATTGTCCAAGCCCATTGTGTTCTTTGATCTTCGAGGGTAAAGCTTGGAAGGTTGTTGCTCATTGATCATATTGTTCTGACTACAGCCATCTGGAATGGTAGTTTCCACACAATGTTGAAACAAATCCTATGACAAGCAAGTATTTGTAAATTGTATGATTAACTTAGTTGATTGTATTACAAAATGTATAAATGACCAAATTTACCGCATCTGGTGCATCTGGCCTATCGTGATATCTTTTGTTATGTCCTTTGGCTCCACAAGTGCTGCAAGTGATAGAGATTAATCCTGTCTTCTTCATTTTTGATGTGCCCTTGAACGTGTGATCGCATCTTCCTCGTGCTGCCTCCTCCTCTTCTTTTGCTTTTTTCCCCTTGAAGGCACACACCACTTTGGTGCTTTTATAGGCAAAACATCTACTTCAGGCCACAACTTCTTCCCATTGATTGGCATAACAATATTTTCATAGCAGCTAAGGTAGGTATTCACCGAGTAACATGTATGTACGTACTTCTGTGGATCATTGAAACGGTCCAGTATGGCAGCACAGGCATGCCCACATGGTATACCAGTCAGGTCCCACCTTCTGCAAGCACATGTTCGAGCTTGAATATCTACAACATATTCTCCGTCCTTGCTCTTCACATATGACTGATGCCCTCCTGACCAGTTAACCTCAGTTCCCTGACCGAACTCCATACTTTTCAACAATTTTTTTTGAATCTTGGGGCACAAAAGTCCTGTAACCCTCCTTATCTTATCCCTACGTACTTGTATCCTCTTCATGAAGCTAACGTGGATATCAATCAACATGGTGAGAATAGATTTCTCCCTATCTTCCAATACAACCTTATTGAAGCACCCACACATGTTGTTCAATAGAATATCACTCTTAAGCTTCGTACCAAAGTGTGACTTACTCCATTGCGTGGCATTCCTTTTCAACAACCACTCATAAGCGGGTTTGCTCTCTTTCTTTATCTCTCCCATCCAAAAATTGTAATGAGACATTGTAGTTGATTTTGCATTCCTCCATAAGTAATCCACAAGAGTCAAGCCTTTGAATTCAGCCCAGTAAAAGTTTGTATACATATGTCTTACACAAAACCTATGTTACGCCTCAGGAACATCTCCTTAATAACATTTTGAAGCCCCTTCAGTCTATCACTCATAAATATCCATTCGTTCTTTGTTTATGATGCCTATATCCTCACTCAAATGTCTAATGAACCACCGCCAAATAATCGTGTTCTCCTTCTCCACAATGGCAAATGCTACTGGATAAATGCAGTCATCTGCATCTATAGCCACGGCAGTAAGCATTTGACCCCCAAAAGTTCCTTTCAAAAAACATCCATCCACTCCAATCAACTGTCGACAACCTGTCATAAACCCTTTCTTGCATGCATCAAGACATACGTAAATGCCTTGAAATTTGTTTTCATGCAACGCAATAAAGCAACTAGATCCAGGGTTTGTCTTTAACAACTCTGCAGCAAATGGCCTAAGCAAACCAAACTGATGTTCATCAGACCCGTGTATCAAAATACTTGCCCATCTCCTAGCCCTCCAAATTGTTACTTTATTAATGGTTAATTTCAAATCATCAAATACAGCTTTTTTTATGAGTTTTGGTTCCCACCCAAGGTCCACCTTAAATATCTCCAAGTACCTCTTTGCCACGTATTTAGCGGTGCAATGCCTATTCGTTCAATCTCTAAAGCAATTGTGGGTGTGATTGTAAGACTTCACTTGAATGCAACTCAATTTCTTATTCAAAGATGCCCAAATTCTCCACTTACAATCTTTCTTGCACACGGCTAACCCTATTCTCCTCATTTGGTTTGAACTTGATATTGCGCTAGTGGCTACTCCATGATTTCTCACCGCTTTCTTGAACTGTGACATATCCTAAATGTCTTCCCAACTTCAAATTGTGGATCAAACAATTCTTTTTCTGGATCAAAAGTTGGGAACCTATAGTTGTTGTCCTCGGTGATGTATAATTAGTATTGACTCCCTTGATGAAGGGTAATAATTCTTATCTATATCTAATCCCAACTCACCAACTCCTTCATTTGCCTCTTCTACAATTGGGTCTCGTATTATAGCCTATATGGATACGCTCGGTGCATTTACAGTCAAACTCAAAATCACCATCATTGACCTCGTCATCGAATCACTTAATTGCAGGCCTTGAATTTCAGCTTCTTCTTCGTCATTAGCATCTGCAAGCAAGAATCCACCTTAAATTCAATATTCACATAGTCAACAAATAAACTATTCCAATAACACAACCAAACATAATGTTGTACTAAGGGATTATAGCATTCAACAAAATCCCAAGTAAATATAATTTGATCAAGCTAGCTTTTCTACAAATTTCATGACCAAATAAAAAATTCATGAGTTCCACCATTATTTTAGCAAGTGGGGTAGATAATAAAGAAAAATTCTTTCAATACCTTCTTGTGGTCCAAAATCCTTTGCACCCAATAAAACATCTTCAATAATAAATGAGTGGTCCATTTTCGGTTTGAGGAAAGCAATGTATTTTTGTTTTGGGTTACTCTCATTCGAGGACAAGTTTAGAGCATGGAAATCGAATTCTTTGGAGGCATTAGGGCTCGGTTGAGGACGAGAGTTAGAGCCCTAATTGCAGAAATGGGTTTCTGAGAGAGAAGGAAGGAGTGATATTCAGATTTCTGGAATTCTGGCCAAAACGTGTTTTGCATTATGATTTAAGGGCGTGTTTGGATGTTTTTAATGACTAGGATTGATTTAATATATAAACAAGTCATGTCAGATTTTAAGTTGCCACGTAGGACGTATTATTATTAATTAAACATTATTAGACATTTGGTGGTCAATGGGTAAGGTAATAGAAAGAAGAGTGGGCATTGAGATACCTTTCAAAATTGGGTGGTTAAATAGTAACTGGGTTAAAGTTTAGTGGCCATTGGTTAAATTTACCCGATGTAAAGTGGATGGAATAGAGGTACTTTATTAAGGAGGTTGTCCGAGTTTGTGTAAATAGTTGAATAATCACTTGAACTTTTAATTGCGTTTTTTATTATTCATTGTATTTTTAAATATTGTTGTCTATTTGTTAAACTTTGAAAAATTACACTCCGTTAATCACTTACAATTTCGTAACTACCAATTGATAGAGATATACACATAGCTGACGAAATACCCACGTGATTGACGAGAATGCCCACGTGGTAAGAGTTAAATGTTTCAATAATCACTGAACTTTTATTCGCATCTTCGATCACTCATTGAACTTTTATTCGTGTCTTCAATCACTCACTGAACTTTCATATGTTGTTGCGTGCTCACTGAACTTTAGAAAGCAACGATTCATTAATTGTTCATCATGATTTCGTAACTACTAATGGACGAAAGCGTACACGTGCTGACAAAACACCTACGTAGCACACATTTGAGGATAAATTCTACTAACCAATTGAAGTTATCCATCCATGTCATCAAAGCGATTTTTTATAATATGATTTATACATGAGAAACGTATATTTCTCCCTATATTGAAATCTCTTAAGTTCAATTACCCCAACTTCGATTCAATTACCCCAAAGTTTTATCCGTATGGAGTTCTTATATGGGAAACCCAACCCTAAACGTGAAAAGTACATTTTATTATTTTTTTATGATGAATTTCATATTGCATATCATATGTTAGAACATGTATTTCACGTCAAAATAAAAAAGGGATAATTGCATATTTAGTCTCCAATCTTTCAAAATCATTGAGATATGTCAATAACCTAAAAAAAATAGCACCACATATCACTAACGTATGAAAAACTTGGTGTGATAGATCCTTTATGACCAAATTGCACTTCTCTTTAAATAAACAAAAAAAAAAAAAAACAAGAAAAAAGAAAAACATAATTGAAATCTAACCATATGTACCCCAATAAATAAAAAGTAAAAAATATACCCAAAAAAAGAAAAAGTAACAAATAGGTCATCTTCTCTAAAAAGTCCTCAAATTTTATTTGTACCAAATTCGCCGGAAAATACCACAAACTCGTGTTTTTGAATCTATATTAAGAGAATCCCAACATAAAAAAAAAAATATATATATATGCATCACGATTTAACTTACATTTTTTCATCTTCCTCAAAGTACATACTGCAAAACATAGACACACACAAATACATACGTACGCGAGGAAGAAGAAGAAGAAGAATCTGGACTCACACGTCGTTGATCAAAAGGCTCTGAAAGAATTGAACTGTTTGGAAACGAGACCAGTAAATATCTTACTTACTTCTGCCGGCAATCCATGCAATCATCTCCCATTTTCCTGCAAATCTGAAATCCATAAGAAAATCAAGAGTTAAAAAGAGTTCTAGACTAATGTAGAAAAAAGAAAAAGAAGACCAGTTTCAGAACTTTAGAATTTTAGAAGAATTGAAGTTTTTACTGGTATGCAGAACTTCAAGTATTGGAGCTTGTCAGTAATTGAAATGAATGGGTCTAATATGAGGTTGAAGAACTTCATGAATCATGAGGCAGGCAGCTCGAGAGTCGGTCCTAACAATTACAAGTGCTTGTTTGGTAATTTTTTTTTACAGATTATAGAAGTCGCCGGTCTGCCGTCAGTGGTTTCCCAGTTGGAATTCGAGAAAAGTGGTGTTTTTTTTTTTTTTGTGAGTTTGTGGTGTTTTTCGGCGAATTTGGTAGAAATAAAATTTTAGGATTTTTTGGAGAATATGACCTATTTGTTACTTTTTTTTTTTTTTGGATAAATTTTTTACTTTTTATTTTTTGGGGTACATATGGTTAGTTTTCAATTATGTTTTTCTTTTTTTTTTTTTTTTTTAATTTAAAGAAAATGGCAATTTGGTCATAAAGGACCTACCACGCCAAGTTTTTCATACGTTGGAGATGTGTAGTGCTATTTTTTTAGGTTATGGACATATCCCTAACGATTTTGAAAGATTGAGAACCAAATATGCAATTATCCCAATAAAAAATTTATTTTACTATATATTTTTGTCAACTATAGTTAATTGCTAAAAGAGATCCAATATGGTTAAAATACATATTTTTTGACGTGAAATACATGTTTTAACATATAGCATGCAACATTAAATTCATCATAAATAAATAAAAATATATATACTTTTCACATTTAGGGTTAGGTTTCTTAGAAAAAAACTCCATACAAATAGATTTTTGGGTACACACAAAAAAAAAAAAAAAAAAAACTAATCGACAGAATCTTCATGTGCGACATTATTGATTTCTAAACGGACTGGTGGTTCTCGATTATGTTGGTTTTGTAGGGTAGTGCTGTTATTTTGTTGTGGGTTATAATGTGTTAGGTTTAGGAATAGAATTTGGGGGAATTGAACTTGAGGAAATAGATTTTGAGAGATTTCAATTTAGAGAAAAAAATATACGTTTCTCATGAATAAATTATATTTTGAAAAATTATTTTGATGACATGGATGGACAGCTTCAATTGGTTGGCAGAATTTATCTTCAAATGTATGTCACGTGGGTGTTTTGTCAGCCACGTGTGCACTTCTATCCATTGGTAGTTATGAAATCATGATGAATGATTAACGAATCGTTACTTTCTAAAGTTCAGTGAGCACGCATCAACATTTAAAAGTTTAGTGAGTAATCGAATACGAGAATAAAAGTTTAGTGAGTGATCAAAGGCGAATAAAAGTTCAATGATTATTGAAACATGTAACTCTTGCCATGTAGGTATTCCATAAGCCACGTGTATATCTCCGTCAATTGCTAGTTACAAAATTGTGAAGAGTGATTAACAGGGCAGAACTTTTCAAAGTTTAGTGAGTAGACAACAACATTTGAAAGTTCGGTGAGTGATCGAAACGCGACTAAAAATTCAGGGATTATTGAAACATTTAACTCGAGCTTCATAAAAGGTTTAATCCTTTTACAATTGGGAATTTAACATAAATGGTCTCTAATTTTGTTGACAATGCGAAAATAGTTCATAATATTTATTTTTTGATACAAATATTCCTAATTTGTGTCTTTTAGTACACTAGTATATCACTTCATTACAGTGAGATTCAACCGTAGGCTCTATTATCATGATTGGATTGAAGCAGTGAACAAATTTTAGAGATGATCGATTGAGAGAGATGAATTAAGGAGGTGAGCAGATTTTGGAGATGATCTATTGAAGAAGATAATCGAATCAGATAGATGGTTTGAAATTTTGGTGAAGATGATTTTGTGAAGAGAGAAATTGAAGACGTAATGACAGTGTGACTCACATGCATTTAAGTAATTTTTTCTTTATGTAGCGGAGAAAACTCTATACGGTCCTGATAACTAGTATACCGCTCATTTTACGGTGGAATCCGATCGTAGACTCTATTATGATAATGTAGTGAGGCGGTGAACAGATTTTAGAGATGATCGGTAGAGATAGATAAATTAAGAAGATAAATAGATTGTGAAAATTGTTCGTTGAAGAAGATGATTGAACAGTAAATTTTGGAGGAGATGAAATTGAAGATGCAGTGACATTGTGACACATAGATGTAGGCATGGCAATGGACCGGGAGAGTCGGGCGGGCCGGGCCGAGTCGAGCTAAGCTAGCTTACAAGCCCAAAAAAGACTGTTTGGCGAGCTCGGCTTGGCCCTATTTTTTTTTTATTTGAAAAATAAAAAAGAAATACAATATCGACTATCGAAAATCCTTTATGTTAAAAATTAAAGATTTAATACCCTCCTCTCTTTTTCTTTTTCTTTTTCTTTTTGTTTTTTTTAAAATTTGAAAATAAAAAATAACTACGATATCGAGAATCCTTTATGTTAAAAATTAAATATCTAAAACCCTCCTCATTTTTTCGGGCTTGGGACCGGATACTTTAAAAGTAGGCGGAGTTAAAATTGTACACGAACAAGATGTTACGTGTACATTTTTTATTAAATTAAGAAAAAAATATCAAATATATAAATACTAATGAAAAATAATACTTACTACGAATATGATTAATCCATATTTAAATCTTCAAGTTCTTCGGACATTATTCTATCCACTTTGTCTTGGATTCGAAGTTCGGCATCATCAAAATCATTTAGACACAGTAAGCTTTCTAAAATGTCGACTTTGAGTCTTGACCTGATATTAGATAAAACCCTGCCACTTGTACTAAATGCAGCCTCAGATGCTGCAGTTGAGACCGGAGGTGTTAGTAGATCACGTACTGTTTTTGAAAAAATTAGGTAACTACGTTGATGTTGTCTCCACCATCATAGTATATCAAAGTTTTTTCTCTCTTCGTCATCTAACATACTAAGTACATCATGTGCAAAATACCTAACTAACTCTACATGTGTATCATTAGAACGGGGAATGGGAGAACTAGAAGAAGAACCAACTAATTATAGACATTGAGGTCCTGGACCACTCCTATGTGTATTGACGTAACTTCATAAGTCAATGTCATCAGTTGATGACGAAGTATATGTTGGATTAGGGGGTCGTACAATGTTCGTACCTTTTGACTTTTCAATATAGACCTCATACATAGAACATAAAGTTTGTTCTAAATTAGCACATGTGATTGGATTTTTTTATAAGTTAATTTATCCGAAATTGCCATTATTGTTACTTTGTACCCTCTAAGTTAAGTCGATGATCCATAATACATGCTAATGGAAATAACATAGGCAATTGTTCCCAATATTTCTTAAATTTAGCTTCCATAACATATATAATACTAGTAAAAGAGCAAAATTCTTATACATATTAAAATTGTTAGCAATATAATAAAAATGATTTAAAACAAGTGGAGTAGTTGGGTAATACATACCAGAACATGCAATTGTTGCGTCGTAAAAAAACTTTTAAAAATTTTCTAACATGACCACATATTTCCCAATCATGTATTTCTAAATCATATTCTGAGCCGTGTGAGTGTCGGCCATTATAATAGACAGTAATACAATCTTCATAACCTTCACACGATTCAAGCATAAAATATGTTGATTTCCATCTATTAGCAACATCAGTTGTAAAACTTTTTGATTACAGCCCATTTTCTGTACATAGAACAGCAAAAACTTGTTTTTTTGATGGTGATACCGAAATATAATTAATAGCATATCTGATTTTTTCTAATTGAGGTTGTATAAATTTTAATCCATCTTGTATAATTAAATTAAACGCATGACAAACACAACAAATATGAAATAAAATATCATTAAATTTTGGACTACAATGTTGCATTAATTTTTCAATTACTATATTATTTGGGCCTGCATTATCAAATGTAAAACTAGGAGCCTTAGAATCACATTTATATTTATTTAACACGCATAATAAAATTTGATAAATATTATTTCCATTATGAGGATAGTCTATTGTTTAAATGCTATTACTTTTTATGCATTATTCAATTATTATCAATATAGTGTGCAGTTGCAACCATGTATCTTTTTTTGTTACAACATATCCATAAGTCCGATATAAAAGATACAACACCGTTATAATTATTAATATCATTAATTATAGCTTATTTCTTTGTATTATATCTAAAAATATTGTCTTTACGAAGTGTATTTCTAGAAATACTAACATACCTTGGTTGTAGATATTTTTGGACGAATGACGTCCAATGAAGATTGTCCACCAAGCATAGTGGAAACTCAACATTTGCTATCAATTCCGGCACTCCTTCGTGGCGCATGGGTTCTTGTGAGTATATCCAGAGTGGAACTACTGGACCCGGCTCCCAGAGATCCAAACTAGAGTTGTGTCTGATTTGTATCCAAATCTCCATGTTTGTATTGACACTTTTTGATGTGTCTGTTTAGATGGGTCGTGCCTATTCTCTTGTGCCAAGCAAACTTCTCCTAACAGTATTTACACTGTGCTTTGAACTCAGGAATTCCGTTAACTAGTTTACCAAACGGCACTAACTCAAAATACTGCCAGCACTTAGCCTTTTGTTTGGTAGATTTTCGTTTAGTGCTAGAGCCGATTGTAGTTTGTGTATCAACATCTTCTTGAAAGTCTTCTAAATCAATTGGATCAATGCTACCACCAAACTGATTAAGAATGTCTTCTGGAATTTGAATATCATTAAGACCACTGAAATCATCATTACTTCGATCGTATGCCATTTGGAATAATATAATAAAGAGAATATGAGAAAATGAAGATGTAGTAGAAACTAGAAATGTAGAGAATTAGTAGAAGTAGAAAATTACAATTTAAAATTATAAAGTAATATCTAGATAATGAGATACTAGATACTAATTAGAACACTAATATTGAGATAATGTAATTTGAGAATTGTTAATGGATTGAGACTTTGAGTATATAATTGAATGAGAGATAAGAGGTTGAAGTGTGAAAAAATGAATTTAGAATATAGGTATTTATAGGAAAATAATGAAAGTAAAAAACAAAAAAAATAAAAATAAAAAAAAAAAGTGTTGTGACCGTTGGCGAGCCATGAGCCGAGCCGGCTCGCGGCTCGTGGCTCATCAATTTAGCTCGTGGGCTCGTTCTCAAGAACCGGCTCATTTTTGGCCGAGTGAGCGAGCTCGGTCCTATTTTTTTTTGAGCTCGGCACTAGCTCGTGTTCGTGCTCGTGCTCGTCTCTCGACGTCCCGAGCTTGGCCAAGCTTTTACGAACCGACGAGCTTTTTTCGCCACCCCTATGGGATGTACTTTTTTTCTTCTCGTAGCGGAGAAAATTTCATACGATCGTAATTAATCCTTATTTGATTAAAAATCAAATATTAACTAGTATACCGCTTTTGTTTGCGGTGGGATCCGACCGTAGTAAATGATTTTAATGAATCAAGTGGTGGAGAAATTGAGATATATATAAGTTTTGATTTGAGAAGATGAAGACGTAGTGATATATATACTACTTTTTTTTTTTGTCCCTGTTGGAGAAAACCTCTATTTGGTCGGTGATTAAAAAAATACAATTGAATTTCTAACCTTTGCAAAAAGTACAAATATGTCCAATAAATTTATTAAATAATATTTAATTTAGCATACTAAATATATAATTATAGTTGTGTCAATTAAATTTTTCATAAGAGAAAATTTTAAAATTATTGTATTTTAAGTATGTAGTTACTATGTGATGTGAAAAACTTGAATAAAAACTAAGATAAATAAATAACAAAATAACGTATATAATTTTATGACACTGAATCAATATTATTAAGTTTTTATTTAACATAAAAATACAAATAAAAATTAATTTACACATAATGTATTTTTAATTTTGAAAGTTATAAAATATAAAGAATATAGTTGAGCTCTAATATTTGTAATTAATAAGCGAATAATTCAATTAAATAAAATTATTTGAGTATCAAGTTTGAGACAATGTTATTTTTTTTCTTTTTTTCTTTTTGTTATATGGATAAAATAAAATTTTAAATTTTAAATAATGTAATTACTTAATAATAAACCTTATAATTTTATTGAATATGTTTTTTTAATAATTATGAGCTTAAATTTTAGTTCTTTTATAGTAATTTGTAAAATATATAAAATAATTTAGTATATTATCAATTTGAACAATAAAGTCTTAATTAAAAAAAAAATAAAAGAACTCATTAATTTTTAAAATTTTTTTTATAAAAATAAAACTCATTTACACTTTTTGCAAAGATTAGCGATCCAATTGCAATTTTTTTCTTATTAAAATTTAGGACATATTGGTCTTTTTTTTATCAAATAACGTCCAACTGCGTATAAAAACACATAAGTTAGAAATGTTTATACCAAAAAAACAAACGTTAGATACCATTTCCAACTAAATACAAAGGTTAGAGAGTATTTGTACCAAATTTCCCTTTAAAATTTTTATTTCTTTTTAAAATTTTTATTTCTTTACATCTAATCTCCAACGTTCGTGTTTTTGAATTAGGTAACTATATTGATACTACAATTCTTATAAGTGTACCATATTTTAATTGTTTGTTGTAGTATTTATATTTTTAATATTCTTTCATGGAATCTTTATCTTTTCCATTAATTAACACACATAATCCTTAATGATGGTTGTTGTCAAGTAATTTTATTTGCGTGCTTTGAAATGAGAAAAAAAAAAAAAAATTATTTTGTCGCACTTTTGTATTTATCGTTTTATTAATAATATGATGAAAAAATAATTCGTTTTACGTCTTCCAATAGATTTTTTTGATGAGAACCATTATCACTTATCAAACACGAGATATACTATTTAATAAAAATGAAGAAAGAATGCCATAAAAAATGTTTAGCATATGAGTACCATATTAAGCAAAAATTAAAGACATTAAGTACAATTAAAATATAGTGCAATAAATAAATGAATATTACCTTTTAAATTTTCAAATTAATACTAAACGAAAGGTAAAAAGAAAAATTTACTATCAAATCCAAATTAAGTATCATTGTCTTTATTTTCGATCTGCATCTTAATCCAATCTTACTTATTTATAAAAAGTGTAGTGAAATTATATTTTTCTATTTCATTAATTAATAGAATTATCGTAAAATCATTTTTCCTTTCTAATCGAGTTATAAGCATGTCAACAATGTGATTGTTATTGTAATTTGCCGACCATCAATTCAACTGTCAATAAATGATTTTTGTTTTATATATGTAAAAAATTATGAATCTATTTCAACCTGATGGACAAATTGTCTTTTTGACAAATTTAATACCAAATCTGGACTGAGACAATCTGACCATGGAAGGTTGGAGAGTTAAATGCGCAGAAAAAGGAATTGTGACCAAAGTGCAACCGAAGCTAAATGTTGGGGACAATACATGCAATTTACCCATACAATATGCGTATTTTGAAAAGCCCATGAATTTTGAACAAGACATCCACTACAATGCTCAAACTTTAAGACATGCCTAAAAAATATCCACACTACGAGTTTGACCACATGCCTCTCCGTCACTAAAAGTAACAAAATTACTAGAATTGTCTCTTAAGTGTGAGAGAAGTGCGATATTTTATATTATGTGTTTGGATCAACCACTTTCAAATGTACCATACATCTAAAACACAAACTATAAGAGAAGTATGTATGACAAAACAATGCAGATGATATTATATTTATTCATATCTTGCAACTTACCTGATTTTGTTTTGGCTGTGTTGATTGTAGTCGACATACTAATATGTTGTTGACACATTGAGAAGCTATTTGTCCGTATCCTTCAAATGTATGACATCGAATATGATTTTCAAACACGTTTTGACAATGTGCAAAGACCTCTTCTTAAAGGTATTCTAAAGTCGAGTCTATTGTTGCGAGTTTTGCCTTTTCGACTTCTGAAATTTGGTCTCATGTATCTCTTAAAATGTTTTGTTAACATGGCCAGGTTATTATCATCTTCTTCATCACTTTTAGATTTTTCTTCAGCTTTGAAGGCAATTCAGAGGATTTTTCCTTTTTCCTGTCAAAGTGTACAATCTCATAAGTCTATATTGACCCAACTAATTCTTCCACAGTCATGTCGAGTCCAGATTTTTCTTTTCTTCAAGAGCATTGACTTTTGATGACAACGATCTTAGAAAGATCTCTAACGACTATATACATTACTTTGTTTGTAGGCGTCTGGCATAAAGATATATAGTAGCGGAATTATAAAAACTCTCTCCAATGCATGTTGACGAGGGACTGTCTGGGCGATTTGGCACACTAAAAAATAGACTTCCTAAAAGTCTCGTCTAAACTCAAATGACTTCAGGCGGAGTGACTCGATAATTTAAATCAATCTAAAGATTTTATTAATATAAAAAGTCGAACAAGGAAAATATAAATTGAAGACCTACCAATTAAAAAAAAAAAATTAAATACCACATAAGCTTTAATATTAATTTTAGACGGAATCCATTGGAGACGAATTTATAATTTGACTATCTATGCAATAGACATTGTGCTATATGGATTGAAAGTCCATTTATTTTACCTGTCACATAGACTACAATAGATAGAGTGCATTGGAGATGCTCTAAGAATCTTTTGCATAATTTTTCACCAAGTGCACAGGAGGCAGCGTTGGCTATGTCACATAGCCTTACATAGAAAGTTCCAAATTTCTCATCCTCACATTCTTAGATTTTCAAATTCAGACGTCAAGAACTGTACTGGGTCCTTAATAAGCAACTTGAAAAATATTCCAAGCGTCTTTAGCTATCTCACAAGTAGAAACAAAATGAAACTGATTATCATTAGCATTCAATTAAGCAGGAATCCTATTTTCAGCTTTCTTTGGTTTTATTGTCATGATTATCAGTTATAGTGGGAGGTTCAGAATCAAATTCAACAGCATTCCAGACTCTTTCATCAATGGACTTAAGATATGTTTCCATGTATGAATTTTCCAATAACATAGTTAGTATCATCAATCACAGACATTTTAGTAGCATCACCATACATGATGACTAGATCTGTGGATCAACACTTAAAGTAGAGTGACCTGCACAAATACCAATCGTAAATTTTAAATCTAACATAAAACACTTAGAAAGTGGTTGAATAGGTAATTTTTATCAATTTTACAAATATCGAACTTTTCTACGACCGTCTAGACAATTAGAGTTGCTATCTATCAAAATACTTAAATTTTCTGAAGTACATCAACAAATGTGTTTGACTCAACCTATTAAATATGAACACGCTTTCTAGATTATCAAAGTACTGAAAATCGTTCAAGTTGTTTGCATGCCAAACTTATGTAAAGGTCTGAATAAATATTTAGAGTTGCCAATAAATGTTTTTAACAGATTGTTATTACTTTAGTTTGCAAAATATTGCAGTCATCGACATAAACTAAAGATTGAGTAATGAACACCAAAGTTATAAGGTTGTAAAACCTCCACTAGAAAACATCCATATGACTATAGGTGTCAAGATGAACGGGCTGACCAAACTCTCATCGACCAAACTCTCATCGACCCATATCTGCACGTCATCCAGTGAACGAAACGGCTCGGGGCTATTCATGGGTCAGATGACGTTGAACCACCAGTCCGGGCAAGTCAGCCTGGGTCAGAGTCAAACGGGCCAACATAATATTAAAAAAAAAAAAAAAAAACGTTTGTGCTATAACTATAGTGATGCATTTAGTTGTTATTTGTTCGCATTCTATTTAAATTCACAAAGTTAGAAATAATTCAATGTAAAATATGATATAAATTCCATCTAAACATTTTTTGTTATAAATAACAAATGTGAATTTATCATTTTATTTATTTTTTATTTAGTAATTTAACACATTTTTTGCTATAAATGTAAATATTTTTTTTTTGAAGTAACATAAGTTAGTAATTTCAAAAAAAAAATTAATTTTTTATTCATACAGGCCAAATTGCGGCCCACATGGGCTCGACCCCGGTTGGCCGAGTTCGTGTTCAATTTTCGTGGGTTGGGTTGACCAGGCCCGCAACTCACCGCGGCACGGACTTTTTCAAATGTGGGCCGTTACCAAGCTTCATCGATCGGCCCGTCTGACACGGATTACGGATTGATACCTCTACATGTGACCTGTAGAAAATTTACTAAGAAATAAAAGTTACAACCAAATGGTTTTTGAGTTATATACATAGAATTATAAGATACAAAAACTCTCTGTTTTCAGGGGCAGAGCCAGGAATTTTGCTCAATGCGGGCAGAAGTTTTTTCCTTCAAACGCTTGGTTAGAGTAAATATTAAAATATAAATCTCTAATTGATCATTAAGTATGAATAGATATATTTTAGAAAAAACTTTCTAGATAAAATTTAGCAAGTTGAATCAAGTTAATTTAAAGTGAATGTAGTTTCTAAATAACTAAACACAATAATAAATACCCAATTGTTTATCATTCAATTTAATCAGTTAAATAGACTAATGGGCAAATATAATCAATTGCAAATATTGATTGCAATTTCATGTAATCATGTTCATATAACTAATAGCCTATAGGATAAAATTATTTTGGTTCGGGCATTTGCTCATATAATCTCACTAAAGAAAGCCCCTCTCTTCGTGATGATGAGAATCGCCATGGATTCAATAATTGCAATCAAGCTTAAATTAGTGCTTATAAGCTCAAGTTCATTTAATCATGTGCTTATAAGCTTTGCCAAACATAATAAAATTATTTTCGTATTGTGTTGAAGAATGCACTCTTTAGTCTAACATGTTCCTTCCACAAACCAAAATGCATATGTCCTATATTGTTATTCGAGTAGCTTCATCATGAATATCTAAGTGGCAATATACAATTTCTTCATAGTGTTATATTCTTTACATTAGACATCATCAAAAAATTTATACAACAACATAAAATTAAGATTTAATTAGAAGATTCAGAAGCATAATTTATTTTTCTAGTTAATTTTGTTATTATTTTGTAGAACATTTACATAATATTTATTGAAGAGTTGTAGTTTCTTAATTGCCTTTTGGACCATTTTTATGGCCCATTTAATGTGATAAGTTTTATATATTGATTTTTTTTTTCAGTTCAAGCAGGGGACTGCTTTTTAATAGACCACCCAAAGTCCAATGCATGCAGATGCTTGCACTGGACTTCATAAGGCTCCATTAGTGCCTGTTCTTATCCCATTGCGGCAAGAATGGAACCAAGACATCTTGCCTTGATTTTTATACCATTCCAATTGCAACTTCGATTGCAATCATGAACCCGAGCAAAATCCCTGTCTCTGTCTATCACCAATTTGACTTTCTTATAGATTATGCAAGTCAATGCTTGTGATCCTCAAGTTCGGACCCTTGTCACAAGCAACTCCCAACTGTAACACCAAAGGTGGTCTAACACAAAATCAAGAAGGCGCTTGAAGTTTAGCAAGTCCAAGAGACGTTCTAGACCAAGAATGAATCCAGCCTGAAACCTTTGCGTTTGAGAACAACTTTGATGAATAAAGACTTCAAGAACATCTCTCAATAGAGTTTGCTTTGTGCTCTAAATATGAGGAAACATGTAACCACTCTCTGGTGTATCTGAATATGCCGTGCAAAAATTTGTGTGTTTTGACTACCTAATGTGAATGTCGAGTTCTTTATATAGACTAGTAGGTCTGAAATCCTAATTCATTAAGCTCAAATTTTCCAGTGTAAGATCTCTAGGTATATTTGGAAAATATTGTAGATGGAAAATCTTTAATGATATAAACACAATAAGGTAAATGTTGTCTACAAAAATCTTGTATTATTGTGCTTATATCTTTAAATTGACTCTACAATAAAAAAAAAAATATCAGAAACTTAATCTTCATACAACCTCAAGAAGATAAAATCGTGTACACCAAGTAAGAAGAACCACACAATAATTATCAAACAAAATCCTAGAGTGTAACACTTAGTTTTCCAACTATGAACTTTCTATATTGCAAAAATATTCCCAACACTTTCCAAGATCTATATTTTTCAGCCGATTCTAGAGTGTGTTTGATTTTGATTAAAATTAAATTTTTTTGTAAAAGTTGATAAAAGTTGTTGAAGTATGTGGTTGAAAAGTTGTAAAAAGTTGTGGGTCCATCAAATGTGTGGTTAAAATTAATTGTTGATTTTAACTTTAACTTTTTAGTAAAATCAGAAGTGAAAACAAACACACTCCTAGTGCAAATAAATTCTTTTTCAAAAAATCGATTAAAGCTGTAAATATTGATCAAGAAAAGTCAACCAAAGTTATAATGAAAAAAGTCAATAAAAATAATTAAAGATAAATTATTTGAAGTAATTTTTTTTACAGTGTTAAATCATTTGATCTAAAAACTAAAACTGCTATAAATTGCCACATGTATATTATAAAAATATTGTCTTCAACACGCCTCTTCACGTATATGTATGATTTATTTTTTCAATCAAAACCTTACACGTGCACAATTTCATCAAATGAGTAGTATGAGACTTAAACTCAAGACCTTTATCTACTATAATATTATATTGAGACTTGTAATTCCATCTTAAAAGGTCATCTTTATTAAGAGGAGTATTTCAAGCACTATATATTGTTTTTGTTACTAATAAATAGGTAGAGTTCTATGCTTAAATTTTAAAAAAAAAAAATGAAAAAACAAGCAAGTTGGACAAAGTAGGACTCAATGTGTATAATTGCTAAGATATAAACATTATGCATCTATCTATATTAATCTAAAGGGAGCTTAAAGAGAGAAACATTTTTGGACAAATATGTCATCATTAATATTTTATATTTCCTAGATTGTCTTTGACTTAATGTTATATTTGAACTCTTAATTTAGCATTTATAACCACATATAGTTTTTAGAAGTTGAAAGTGCTAAATCTCTATTTATTATATTTAATTATTAGATTTTGAAGGTCTAATTTGAAGTTTAATGTTATTTTATTTGAAGGTAATTATGTAGTTTGTAATGTCCATGTTACAAATTTGCTTTTGATATTCGAACGCAAACAGATAACAAGAAAATAATGTAGAAAGTAAAAACACCAAGATTTTTATGTCCCTAAGAACCTGGGTTCACCCAATCTTTGGCTACTTCCCGTTGAAGCTCTACAAAGAGGATTTTGGCTTCATGCATTAACAAGATTGTTCAAAGTACGTCTCAGAAAATTACACGACTTCAACACAGAATCACGCTCTAAACCCTAACCCTTACATACAGAGCGTCAATCAAGGATTGACCTCTTAAACAAACTCAGATGACGAAAACTCTCACACATGAAGTATCATCACCATGTTTATGGTATGATTCTACCAAGAAATCAAAAGAAGAAAGAAGGGAGTAGGCAAATTGTAGTCGGAGACCGAGAGAAAGAAGAAGAGTCCAGACGAAGGGTAAGAGTGTATCTCTTTTTGTCAATAGTGCCAAGCCTTCCTTATATACTCTAGATGAAGGACTTATATTAAAACCTCAAAACCAACTATTCAGATGAAGCTGGAGAACCATTAGCACAAAAGTGTGAAACCATAATGCGTTTGAACAGCACGATTGATCTGAGTACATTGTGATCAACAAATAACAATCTCTACCTTGATCAAAATTCTCCATCATAGACTTCTTCTCTTGATCTCATTAATGCATGATTGGCTTCAATCCAATTTTGAAATCATTGCTTCTTGTACATGCACAAAAAAAAAAGTTAGAAAAAGTACTGAAAACAAAACAAAAAAATTCAGACTTACTAACTTGTATCTAACCTGTATCTAAGTTCAAGATACTAAAACAATTTTTAAACTTAGATAATGGTAGAATTTTTGTGCCCATGTCTACTGGATTAAACTGGGGATGAATCTTTTCCAAATTCACTAACTCTTGGGACATAATGTCCCTGATAAAATGGAGTTTAACATCAATGCGTTTTGTCCTTTCATGAAACACTGGATTCACAGGTGAATGATAGATTGACTATCAGTGTAGATGATAGGAGACTTACATTCATAGCCTAATTCTTTTAAGAGTCTTTTCAACCATAAAGCTTCTTTAACAGCTTCGGTTATGGCCACATATTCAGATTCAGTAAGTAGAAAGTGCCAAAATGTGCTGGAGTTGAGACTTCCAGCTAATGCAAGTATCACAAATAGTAAACACATAAGAAGTTGCAGATTTCCCATTATCTCTATCACTTGCATAATCGGCATCAACATAACCTTTCAATTTAATTCCTTCTGAACTATGTTTAAAAGTAATGCCAACATTTGAAGATCCTTTTAAGTATATCAGTAACCATTTTAAAGTCTCCCAATGAGAAGGACTAGGATTAGGCATATATCTACTTAGCACACTAATAGAATGAGCCACATCAGATTTGGTACATACCATATAATACATTACAGAACCAATAGCATTACTGTAAGGAACATTTTCCATTTCAGCAAGTTTTTCTTTAGACTTAGGACAATCATCTTTGCTAATTATAAAATGGTTTCCAAGAGGAATGCTAACTTCTTTTGCTTTAGTCATATCAAATCTATCAAGAACTTTATGTATATAAGGAGTTTGAGTTAGTTTCAGTTCAAGGAGATTTTTATTTCTAATGATCTCCATTCCTAGAATCCTTTTTGCATTACCCAAATCCTTCATATCAAATTCAAAAAACAAAACAGACTTCAACTTTTAAATTTGATTTATACAAAAACTAATCAACATACAAAAGCAGGTATATTCTGATATTGTTTTCAAGTTCATTTAAAATATAAACAATGGTCATAATCACTTCTTTTGAAATTTAAATACAGAACAAATGTATCAAACCTTTTATACCATTACATTGGTGATTGTTTCAGACTATATAAGGATTTCTTTAGCAAGAAAACATCTGTTGGTTTCAATTTATCTTTAAAACTAGGAGGTTGATTCATATAAATCTTTTTAACCAACTCACCATGTAAGAAAGCTGTTTTCACATCAAGTTGATCAAGTTCTCAATTAAAGTGAGCAACTAAAGCAAGCATCAATCTTATAGTTGTATATTTAACCACAAGAGAAAAGATTTTATTATAGTCAACCCCTTCTTTTTGAGTAAAGCCTTTAGCCACTAATCTGGCTTTAAATCTAATAGGATCAGAATCAGAAACCCCTTCTTTAACTTTATAAATCCACTTACAATCAACAATGGACGTATATTTAGGATTGACAACTAACTCCCAAGTTTTGTTTTCATTAAAAGATTTCATTTCTTCAATCATAGACTTTTTCCATTCAATAGAATGAACACCACTAATTGATTTTTCATAAGATTTTAGTTCATTTTCACAGAGGTCTTGGTAACTCTGGAAAGCAAAAGCAACACTATCTTCAAAACCTAATCTTTGTGGCACTCTTATATTTCTTCTCACCCTATCCCTTGCAAGTTGGTAATCCCTAAGATCACCATCATCAGGGATTGGGATATTCTATTCAGTAATTGAATCAGTTGAGGTTTCACCATATTCTTCAAGATCTATTTGAGTCTGATTATTATCAGACTCCACCTCAATTTCAGAATGAGGATTAGGTCTATCTAATTCATTATCAGCAATGGTTAAGAAAAAATCATTTTTCTTTTCATTTTGTCTTCTACTGTTTTAGGGTCTAAACAAGGCATTTCATTTTCGTTAAAAGTAACATCCCTACTTATTATTACTTTTACTCCACCATGATCCCTAACCCACAGTCTATACCTTTTTACACCTTGAGGATGACCCAAGAAAACACATTTTGATCCCTAAGCTCAAGTTTACCTTCATTTTGATGGGAATAGGTGAAACATCCAAAAGTTCTCAAGGAAGAGTAATCAGCAGGCACATTATTCCACATTTCAAAAGGGGTTTTATCATTTAGAGCAGCAGAGAGAGTCAAATTCACAATATAGCATGCAGTCATTACAGCTTTCCCCAAAAACTTTTAGGTAATCCAGAGCTTACAATCATATATCTCACCTTATCTAAAAGTGTTCTATTCATTCTTTCCTCCACTTCATTTTGTTGGAGAGTATATGAGACAGTTCTATGTCTTAGAATTCCATGCAATTTGTAAAAGTTATCAAAATCAGAATCATAGAATTCTAAGTCATTGTCTGTTCTTAGAGTCTTTATTTTCTTTTCAGTTTGATTTTCAATTAAGGTTTTCTATTGTTTAAACTTTTCAAAAGTGTCAGATTTATGCTTCGATAAGAAAACCCACAATTTTCTTGAAAAATCATCAATTATGGAAAGAAAATAAACAATGCCTCCTATAGTAGGAACATGTGAAGGGCCCCATAAGTCTGAGTGAATATAATCAAGAATTTCTTTAGACTTATGAGTTCCAGTTTTAAAATACAACTTGTGATGTTTCCCTAAAATGCATGTTTCACAGAAATAGATCAGAAACATTATCTTTGCCAAAAATACCATTCTTATTTAGGATGGAAAGCCTTTTATTACTAACATGAACAAGCCTTTTATGCCATTTTAAAGTGTCGCTTTGATCATTAATTACAGAAAGTGCAGAATGATTTCTTGTTAAAGCAGTGACATTTACAACAAAAATTCCATTTTGTTTTATTCCTTTGAACATTACAAGTGAACCTTTTGCCACTTTTAAAACACTCATATCAATTTTAACAGAGAACTCAATATCATCAAGCACACCTAAAGAAATCAGATTTCTTTTTATTTCAGGCACATATCTTACATTTTCAAAAATACACACACAATTATTTTCAAATTGTAAAGATATATTTCCAATTCCTGAAATCTTAGAAGTAATATTATTTTCCATTGTTACCAAACTAAAGATCTTTTTCAATCAAATTTGAAAACTATTATCTTTTTGAAGTCATGAAAAGAACAACATGAGTCTAAGATCCATTCTCCTTCAAAAACATATTTAATAGTCAAATTTGACTCAGTAACTTTAGAAATTTGATTTATGACCACATAGACTTTAGCAATATCAAAACTAGAAGAAGAGGCAATGTTTGCTTCTTCCTTATTTTGATCATTTTGCTCATTTTTCTTCTTATAACAATCTTTTATAAAATGTCTCATTTTTCCACACCTATAACACTTCTTACCTTTAGCTCTAGACTTTGACCTACTTTTTCTTTAAAATTCTTTTTCTTTCCAATTTAATGATTGTCATGGTGCCCATTTTGTTTAGTGAGTGATCTACCTCTCACATTCACCCCTTCTCCTTTAACAGAATTTAAATTCTGTTGTTGAATATCCAGATTATTGGTTCTTAAAAAATTAACTACAATCGCTGTAGTTAAGGAATCTTTGCCATATTCAATAACATTTCTTATATCTTTAAAGGTGTCAGGTAAAACATTTAATAAAATGATAGCTTGATGCTCATTAGAAAATTTTTCACCACAACTTGCCAAATCTTGACTCAATTTGAAAAGTTATCAAGATTTGTTTCAAGATCTACATAAGGATCCATTTTGTAACCAAAAAACCTTTTCAAAAGATATATTTTGTTTGGAATGGATATTCTATGATACAAAGTTTCAAGTTAATCACTCATGTTTCTCATTACATTATTAGTAAGATGCAAAATTATGGCACTATGAGCTAACTCATCATACTATTTCATTTGAACACTTGTCATATCATCAGGAAAAGACCCATCATCGGAGGTGAAATTATAATTTAAGTGCCATCAAATGTGTTAGAAAAGTATTTTTGTTGGTCCCATTAAATGAGTTTAACTTTCATTTTTTTAAGTTGCCATATTGAAAAATCAATTAAATCTTTTTGTTGCATCAAAAATCATTCCAAAGTCAAACTCACTGGTTCCCATTTTTCAACAAAGAGGAACAAGGTAAAAGAGATTTTTCACAAATACAACAAAGAAACAAAGAATCGGATAAAATAAAATACAACACAGAGTCACTTTCTTCCCCAAAGAAAAACTTTCACAGCAAACTTGTTTAGAACATCACTTTCATGTATTTTATACAAAATAAAAGCATGAAAAATCTAGGGTCTCAGTTTATACACTGTTCAGAGATCTCCAAGATTCCGTGAAACTTCTTGTTCTCAGGTCAAGGGGATGAATCCAAACATGAGGCTTAAGGTGATCTTATTCTCAATATGAAAAACGAAAAAGATTCACAAAACAAGAAAACACTTTAGAGATATGATTTCTAAGTCACAAAGTACAGAGAAAACATGCAACTCACAAAATCAGTTTGAAACCATACTAAAACGTAAAGATCTAGTCAAGAAAAAGACAAATAGTCAGTTTTATGCATAGATCAATACAATCAATACACAGCTAAGAACAAAACTTAGCAAGTATGATAAAGAGTGAGAGTTTATCACCGAGCGAACACCCTTTGTTCGTTATATGCGACTCCAGCAATATTTGAGGTTTCAAGATTTACAGATCTGAACCTCTAGTTTGCAATTTTTACCCTATGAACTTTTGTACTTCTTCAACTTTAGAGATTTTTCAAATCTCCTCAAGAACAACCACCAGAGGCCTTTTGAAAGTTTCAAGATTCAAAACCTAGAACTAGTTCTCAAACATCAAAGACTTCAAGAACACAAAGCTATAATACCACTGTTACAATTTGTTTTGATATTCGAACGCTAACAGATAACAAAAAAATAATGCAGAAAGTAAAAACACCAAGATTTTTATGTCCCTAAGGACTCGGGTTTACCCAACCTTTGGTTACTTCCCGTTGAAACTCTACAAAGTGGATTTTGGCTTCATGCATTAACAAGATCGTTCAAAGTACGTCTCAAAAAATTACACGACTTCAACACAGAATTACGCTCTAAACCCTAACCCTTACATACAGAGCGTCAATCAAGGATTGACCTCTTAAACAAACTCAAATGATGAAAACTCTCACACAAGAAGTATCATCACCATGTTTATGGTGTGATTACACCAATAAATCAAAAGAAGAAGAGAATGGAGTAGGCGGACTGTAGTCGGAGACTGAGAGAGAAGAAGAAGAGTCCAGACGAAGGGTAATAGTGTATCTCTTTTTGTCAACAGTGCCAAGCCTTTTTATA
Organism: Forsythia suspensa; assembly: GCA_023638005.1. Lineage (NCBI taxonomy): Eukaryota > Viridiplantae > Streptophyta > Magnoliopsida > Lamiales > Oleaceae > Forsythia > Forsythia suspensa. The sequence continues at coordinate 25,157,157 of CM042674.1, read as the reverse complement.
TACTCTAGATGAAGGGCTCAGATTAAAACCACAAAACCAATGGTTCAGATGAAGCTCAAGAACCATTAGCACAAAATCGTGAAACCATAATGCATTTTAAGAGCGCCATTGATCTAAGTACATTGTGATCAACAAATAACAGTCCATAAAGACTTCATTTGAAGATTTGTATTTGTGATTGTGGTTTTATTAGTTAATGTGAATAATCCTTTCTCAATACTCTTCTTTTTTCAAAAAAATAATAATTTGCGTTGGACTATAAAAGTTACGATATATTTTTTAATTATTGTACATGCTCATGCATGTCTGTATATTGTTTACATATCTAATTGACTTGTGGCTTCAGATTTTTTAGACGAAAAAAACTTTGTGGGCAATAATGGTTTTAATCCATTATTGATACGTATCTTATTTCTATTATTCTTTTTTATGCTTTTGAATTGAATTGTTATCTATTTTTCTTAAACTAACTTTTTCTTAACTATTTATGTTCCAACATGAATAAGACGCTTAAATTGCTAGAATATTTAGTTTTGGTAATATTACTTTATTTCTCCATTACAATTTGGATAAGTTCACGTGAAGACATCTAAGCACTAAATTGTGCAAATAAGAATGTTTAATTTTGTCAATTTCTAATGTAAATGTTATTTTTTTTCTTTTATATACTGATTGATAAATCTACCTAACTTGGGGTGTTGAGAGCCCAAATTGCATGTGATATTTTGGGTTAAAACCTCTTCATAGTTAGAGAGATATATTAAATTACAAAGATTTGTTATAAGTTATTTGTCATCTCATAAAGCAAGAAAATTCAATGGGTTTGAGTACTTGATATATTTAAGAACTTATGTACACTATTTTTTATTCTTTTTAATTGTATGTGTTCTTTAATTGACATTATTTGACTATATTACAGACCTTAAAAAATAGATGTTCAATACTAGCCATACAATTGTAGAAAGTACTTTGTTTGAATATAACAACAAACATTATATTTCTCCATATTTTCTAATGTCAGATTTTTATATTTTAATACAGTATTAAATTAAGTTATAATTATTTAAATATTTGAATAAACATATATATCTCACAACACTATTATTAAATCACGTGCAACAGACGTTTTACATACTAGTACTAAATATAAAAGTCCCAATATGGGAGAAACATTTATGGACGATATTGCCCTCGTAAATAACTTATAATTTCTAAAATCATCTTTCAATTAATATTATTTATTTTGACTTTAATTTAAATTATTTAATACCAAATAAATATTTCATTTCAATCATTGAAAGTGATTTGCCCATTTAAATTCCATTATATATTGTAATTAATGAAAATAAATAAAAATATAATGCTAATAAAGTTTTTAATATATTGAAATAATCATATTTAATTATAAACATCAAAGAGTTAATCTTATTATGCACGAGAATTTAAGCAAATTCCTTCATCAACATCACAAAACAAGAGGAATTCAACTTTGCTTTTCGACTTTCTTATTATTGATTCATACTTTCTTCATATGTTGTTCTTCTTTATTTTTTATTACGCCATGAATTTTTCTCTCTCGCATGGACGATTTTTAATCATTGATAGTTTGATAGTAATGTGGTAATAATAGATGTGTTAATTTTTCATGAAGGATTCACTAATTTTAAGAATATATATAATGGTAATATTTATTTAAATTTTGATTTTTATATTTTTTTTTCTTGATTTAGAATATTTGTTCGAGGTAAAAATGTTAATTATTGTGGTGGTCTTGAGAGCAAAGGGATTTAAGCTCGAATGATGTTTTATGTCATTTTGTAAGTAATTAAACATATATTTATTGAAGAAGAATGAGTTAGAATAAGAATAATTGGTGTTACTCTAGCTCTCTTAAGCGCGTATCATTTGAGGAAGAATGTTAGCATGTACTACTACATAACTTAGGATAAACTGAGTCATGCTATGCATAAGGTGAAGGTAAATCTTGCATAATAAGTGGATTTTATGTGATGAGTTAAAATCATGAATTTTTATTAAGAATGAGATTGTCTAACTATCTGGTTGTTTTGAATCTTCTTGAAATTTATTAATATTTCAGATAGAATTGTCGGAAAGAATGCATGAAGAGAACAAAATAAAAAATAAAAAATCTTAGTTTATGGGTGCATTAAAACTGAATGAATATTGCAAGAGGAAACTCTTCTTTATCCTATGCCAAAAAATTGTGGGATTCTTTTTTCTTAGAAATAATTACCTAAAAAAGGCAAAATATTTTGTTTTCATATCCTTTTTATAATGATATAAATACTATAAATCAATGAAAAATTGTGTTCTACCTACTATTTTCATGTATTTTAAAATTTGATACTAAGGGTATGTTCGGTGTAGTTTTTTTGAGAAAAAATTGGTATTTTTGGGTACTTTATTGAATTTTCAAACTTTCTTGTAATGTAAAAATGTTGAAAAATAAAAAATTATAGGCAAACGAAAAAAATAGCTACTGAACATGCCCTAATTTTCATAAAAGAAAGTTGTATTTTCTTAATATGCCATTAGATATATGTTTTAAAATATAATTAAAAGAGTATTAATAATATTTCAAATTTAATATTCACGTAGGTCATATATTTTTTAATGAACTATATGCTTTATCATGAAGCTTGAATGTTATTTCTTAGTTGGTCATAATTATTGATGAACTTATGATTGAAAATAAGTTTTATTTAAATGTTATATTCATCGATAATTTTAAAATAAAAAAATCATAATATTATTACAAAATCACGTGGAACGCACTTATTCTTAACTATTACATTATAAAAGGGACTAATCCCATATATTAATTGTCTATTCAATATCCTTGTATGAGTCCACAATCATTACACGAGTACTTAGAACTATATCAGCACCACTTGTTCAACCTTGTTACTGGCATCAATGACGAGTTTTATGGCGAAGCGAGAGAGGGAATATCAAACCAATATGGCAAGGATTAAGAACCTCCTTCAATAGGAGGTTCTGCAAGTCTCTGTGGTCGAATTTTTGGTCCAAGGAGGCGCGCACATAAAGATTATCCTCGAGAGCAAAATCAAAGGTATCAACGTTCAGTATTTGCTCCATACTTCGTCGACCAATCCTTCCTTGACCCCTGCCCAAATACCCCGGATTCCATATACCTAATACAAATGGTAACCATAATCAGAGCTCCCAACATCAGAGTTACTACTTGTGTCATAAGTTCTTCCGATCATCTTCAATTCATCAACACGACTGATATTACTTTTCGGGCTTCCATCCTTAACCTTTCTCTCTTTATCTTTCCTCCATTTGTACTTCTTATACCAATGCCTTGCCAACATTATCCCAAGCCCACAAAATACTGTCATTGTGCACCCTCCTCCTATTACTATTAGTTCCACTTTAACCAATCTTGTTCCTTTTCCATTTGGCATTATTGCCCAAATGGCTGCTATAAAAGCTGATGCCATAAACAGTGTAGAAATCCACATTATCTTGTGAGTTATTGTCAGTAATTTCATCATGGATTTCCTCTTGAAAGGAATAATGCTTACAAGAACATTCACTATGCCAATAGACAGGAATAAAGCCACAATATTGCATACCAGAAATACCTTAAAAGAAGTATGTTTCCCAAGAATTGCATTTCCAGTTTCTTGACTGAATCCTCCGGGAGGGTTAACGCCTGCAGCAAATGTCACAGTTGCTATCAAAACTGCAACAATTGTTATGGTGTTTCGAGCATTTCGTAGACTCTCATTGTGGAGATCAAGTTGCCTTTTTCGTTGGCGATTTTGCCTGTGATGACGAGGACGGTGAGGGGAATGTGATGGCTCTAAGTTCTTGTTTGACCGTGAATTCATCCTTGCAACATTTTCACTTGATCTTTTAGAGGTGGATTTGGCAATTTTTCGACCATCTGGTAGTCGAAAAGATAATTCGTCACATCGCATTCCTCCGGCTTCTTGTAATGCTGGTCCGATTGCAAGAGCACCAGAGTTGCTTGTGCTTGCACCTGCTTCAACCACATCAAGAGCTGTGTACCCCTTGCTGTTCAAAGTATTAACCTCCATCCCAAATTTAAGTAGGTATGTAACCATCTATAAACAATTAATTTGGACATCAGGAAAACCATTGATCAGAGCTTGTACGTTAACTAATCACAATCAGTATTTGTGCTTGTTAAACACTTCGTCTAAAAGTTCGAGATGTTTACTCCTGAGTGAGGGCGAGACTTCAATTCAAAAGTAACCTTTTTACTTCAAAATATGAATAAAAAATGAATTATCTAAACATCTTTAAAAATAAAAAGTCAGTTTTCACCATTTTTACTTAGCTAAGCTTCTCTTAGCCTTCCTTTTTTCTTTATAGCTCCTACACTTTATTTATTGCTTACTCCCCGTTAAAACCCTAAACCTTAAATCCTAAACCCGTAAACATAATCAAAGAGCTAGAGATCTTACCGTAGTGAGTCTTCGTGCCGTAGCCAAGTGCAGAACAGTATTCCCATCACTATCAGGCAAGTTAAGAAGTTTTGAACAGTCAAGCCTTTCCATTAAGTACCTAACCACTTCAAAGTGGTTATTTTTGACAGCCAAATGCAGAATTGTTTCCTCATTGTGTGTTACAATCTCAGCAGATCCAATATTTGCAGAAAGTATTTCATCAATTATGTTTATTCTGCCTTTAATTGCAGCACAATGAAGTGGTGTTTTGCCTTCAATATCTTGTATAGAGGAAAGATCTGAATCCAGCTTTAGAATTTCTCTTGTTATCTCTAAATGGCCTTTGCTGCATGCTACATGCAGTGGTGTGCAGCCATGAAAATCCTGTTTCCAAGCGAAGTCGGGGCGTGCTCTCAGTATTTCCTTCACTATTTCTGGAAAATAGATAGACGGTATGTAATTAAAGTTCATCATATGAATTCATTTTTACCCTTCTGATTGTTAATTAACTTTCAATGCAAATCATTAGTTAGCAACAACAACATAATTGAGATATAAAAATAAATATATTTGACCTCTCTAATGTGTGTAATTTATGCAAGGCCAGATGTTGGATTACGTTTGCCTTTAAAGTTCGTCTAACATCAATTTTATCCACACATTTCGTAAGATCCACAATTTTTATTCACACTTTTAGTAAAGCCATAGCTTTAAACGTCCTACAAGGACACCACATAACATGGTAAAATTTTTATTTAAAATTATTGTGTTTTTTAAAATCAGTATTTGACGTTTGATAATTACAAGTACTACAATAGAATGATTATCTTATCTATTAATATCATGGGTCCTATTATGAAAATTATTCTTTTATAATTATATTAAATATTATTAAATATTTATCTATGAAAATATATTCATCATAATTATTTTAAAAGGAAAACAATTGATATTTATTAAAAGCTCAAAATTTATATAATTATAAAGTAAAAGGAATTAAGTATTTATATAATTATAAGCTACTTTTCTTCTTCTTCTCAACATTTGCTGTCAAATTGTATAGATTTTCCATAATTAAATTTTTATTAAGTTTACCAAATATCTTAAATAATCATAATTATTTGACAATTAAAATTTGTAGAAATAAAAAAAAAAACATGTTAATGTTTAAGAAAAAGTTATTAAAAAATTGAATCCCATCTGTACCAGGTTCCGGGCAAGTTGCGCCTAAGTTGACTCGTGGCCCAGCTCGAGCGTTCAAGTCAACATGGTTGGTTAAATTAAAGTCATTAAGTGCCTATTTTAGTTTAGATAAAAATTAGATTTTTATAAAATATTGATAAAAAATTAATAAAATATATAATTAAAAAATTGATAAAAGTTGAATCCCATAAAATGTATTGAAAAAAAAAAACGAGTTTTAGAAAATAAGGACAAAACATGTTTTTAAAGTTTGAAATATGATCGTTACATAATATTCGATCTCGTCTATGAATTTAGAAAATTTTAAAGAATTTAATAATGATAAGAGTTTAGTGGCAGACTTCGTTAAATGAATAATAATATTCATCTTGATTCCTTAGTTTATTGTTCAACGCATTAATGTATAACAACTCCATTACACAATGAATCAGGAGCTCCATTGCTACTTAAACTTATAATGATGAATATCAGTACTTTGACTCTTGTTAAATTTAGCGAAAATAAGGTCAATCAAGCACATGTTTGGTAGTGTTAAATTTATTTTTTTAAGTACTTATAAGTTATGAGTTATATAGAATGTGTAAATAATAAGCGAATAGTAAATTATAAATAAATCTTATAAAATATATAGATAAAAAATATATTTAACCAATTTAACTAACTTAAACAAAGACCAAATCATTATGAGGTGATCCCATAAATTCCTATTCAAACAAGTGGGAAATTCGACCACAAATCCGACAAATGGCCATTGACTTGTGGTCAATGCCGACAACAATTTATGTCCACACTTTGCCATTGTTTTATTTGAGCTCCAAATTACTTTTACTAGGGGTAGAAGGTTGGTAAATTATATACATGAAAAAATGAATCTATCATACACATGGTTGGTCGTGTTGAAGAAGATGATATAATTTAAATAAATAAATAAATTTAAACAAGATAGTTGTTGAAATATTTACCTGTGTGCCCGGGTGAAGCTGCAGCATGAAGTGAACTGGTAGACTTATCCAACTCCAGCAAAAACAGGCGAGGAAAATTCATCAGATGCTTCACTGCATTAATCTTCCCTTTCTCACATGCTGCGAAAAACGCGCTTTCTTCGCGAGAATTCTGTTTGTAAACAATAAAATTATCAGTTTCCAGCATCAGTTTGATGATCTCCAAATGCCCTTCTCTGCATGCTTCATGTAAAGGTGTTTCCTGCTCTCCATTTTCCGATGAAACCATCTCCGGACACGATTTTATGATCTCAGACGCCATTTCCTCGTGTCCGAATCTTGCAGCCAGGTGCAGTACGGTGTTCAACGATCCTTGGACTATTTGTTTAATGATGTTTTCATCCTCTTCCATTAAACTGTGAAGGCCTGAAAGATCCCCCTTTACCACTGCCTCGAAGAGTCGACGATCCATTGCAGAAAATTGTTGAGCCACCGGAATGAAAATACAGTGATTTTATAGAGAAAGTGGAGGTATTTTTTCAAGGAGTTCAGCTGCTAGGAAAGTTCGCAGATCTATAATTTTCTTCAACTTTAATGCGTTGTTTTCATTGTTCTCAAAGAGCATAATAAACATCCAAAAAGATTTAGATCGACAAAATAAGAAAAATTTCCCGGGACTTTCATTGTATTTTAGCGGACGAACTACTTTGAATAAATATTAATTTATTCGTTTTAGCACTTGTTTGGTTTTTTTTTTTTTTTTGGGAAAAAAATAGGTTTTTTTTCTTTTTTAATTTTTTATAGTTTGAAAAGTCAAAAATGTAAGCAGAAAAAATGGGTTTTGGAAAAAAACTCACCGAACAAACTTTTTATCAAAACTTTTTTAACTATTTTCGTGAGACCATGAAGTTTTATCAACTTTTTACTACTTTTCATAAACTTTTAACAAAAACTCCTACAAAATTACTTTTAAACCATGTCAAACAAACACTAAGGGCCCGTTTGACGGAGATTATAAATTAGTTTATAAATCAATATTGGTTTATTTGACTAATTTTGGTTTATTTGAGTTGAAATTGTTGACTTTTTATGTTAAAAGTAGGTTGAAAAATAAAAAATGACGGCTGAAAAAAATCAAAATAGATTTTTAAGTCCTATCAAACAAGCTCTAAATCTAGTTTTGAAGACATTGCTTTACTTGCAGATTAAATTTATATTTTTATGACAAATCTAATTTATGCACAATTTTCATAAATCAATAACTACTAAAATTTTTATCGCGTAAGCGCTTGATATTAGAGTCTGAAGAATCATATTTTGATTATATTGAGAATGATATTATTTATTACAAAATAGGTAACAGGACATTAAATAATATGAACAATAAATTGAGTTCCATTTCTTTAAATTGATGCCTCGTAACATGTTACTTTACGTAGACATAAAATCATCACTAGTAATCATTAAAAACATTGTTCTTTATACTAGTGGTCCACAATTCAACCCGTCTAGCAATAAAGTGAAGTCATGAAAGGTTTAAGATGATTGGTACGTGTGAACAATTTTTAATTTTATGTTGACTTCAAGAATATAACATATATATTGTTTATTTGAAAAGCAATTTAGAAGACTCTATTTTTTTTAATTAAGAAATAGAGAAGTTTCTGAGCAATTAAATTTGGCCTAGCCAATTTTGTCACGGCTTTAGTAGATAATTAAACTTAAATGTCACGTAATAAAGATAAAAACTAGTTTTAAATAATTTAAAATATAAAAATAACATAAATAGGATATTATAAGTGTACAATAATTATTATATCATGAAAAAAAATATAAGGGCCTGTTTGACAGATATTATAAACTAGTTTATAAACCAATTTTTGGTTTATTTGACCAATATTGGTTTATTTGAGTTGAAATTATTGACTTTTCATGTTAAAAGTGGGTTGAAAAGTCAAAAATTATGGATGAAAAAAACCAAAATGAGTTTTTAAACTTTGTCAAACAAACTCTAAGTTATGGTAAATTGGCGATATAAATACTTAAATTGTATGTATTTCACAGTATAATAAACAAAAATTTAAATTATTTATTTTTCTTAATACTATTAAATCATCTCTTTCCATGCTAAAGCTTTTATTTGTAATCTACACCCTATGATTAAACCAAAAAATTCCTCAATCATTTATATAATATTTATATCCATAAAGTCTAATTTGAATATTATATTATATTTAAAAGATTTCAATTTTTAAACGTTGAGATCTCACCATTAAAAAAAAAAAAAAATAATAATACGAAGTACGTCGATTGGTATCAAAGGGCATAAATATTTTAACTATAAATTTAATCATCACTTAATTGTAATTAGGGAACAAGGAAAAACAAAAATTCTAAGAAGTTGGTGGCCGGTGTGAAAGGCCCAAAGCCAAAGGATATGCAAAGTCAATAAATGCTGCCATTATGGGATATTCACATGTCTAAAGAAAGTATCACAGTGTGCTACTAATTTTAGCAAAATTAGAAATTAATAGAAGCAAAGATAAATAAATAAACATGATTAACAATTTTAAGTAATTCGATATTTATATATTGTTTTATTTTTCGAGTAATAGGTGTAGGTTATATTTTTGTTATCGATAGTGTTAATTTATATTTAAAGTTGATGAAATTATTTTTTAAGTACTTATAATAAATGAGTCTTATAGAATGTGTGGATAATAAATGTATAGTAAGTTGTGGGTCTTACAAAATGTGCGGATAAAAAGTATGTTTGACTATTTTGACCAAAAATTATAATTTAAGCAATAACAAACAATCAACTTACATTCTTTACTCTTTTTTTTTATAGCTAAAAATATTTCATTTTCATTTCATTTGTTTATTTCCTCTACCCAAAATTCACAAAGTCAAAAAATGTCTCCTCGACATGTTGTTTAGAAATTCTTTTACACTTTTGCAATATAAATTTTCACTATATGTGTATTTGCCAGTGTTCAAAAAATCGGAATGGTCATTGACCCAGAAAAAACAACGGGTCAAGAGTTAAGGGTCAAAATGCCGAACCAAGTTGAACCGATTTCAATTAAAAAAATAATTTATAAATCTGACAAATCTATTTGCAAGTCATTGCATTTTTATTTGGGTCAATACTCCTAAACACACTAGAAACAGGCCCAATAAAGGTTGAATTGAGCTAAAACCCTTTAAAAAGACTCCCTTCACAAGAAAAAGCCAAAAGCTTCTACTTCCCTTGAAACTCACTATCTGGCTCTCTGCGTATAAACCGGATCCAGCTTCGATTTCTTTATTTTGCTTGTAGAAAATCGAATTCTATTTTTCTATAATTTCTAGCATTCAATGGCAAAGCGTTTGCTCCCAACTTTGAACAGAGTCCTTGTGGAAAAGTTAGTGCCCCCTTCCAAAACCACTGCTGGTATTCTCCTCTCAGAGAAGTCCTCCAAGGTACTGTTGAATTCATATGTTCATCAATTTTTATGGAGTTTTATTTGGTTTGTGTAGTAAATTGATGGTTTTTTTTATATGGGGTTTGTGAATTTTGTGCGCAGTTGAACTCTGGGAGAGACGGACGGGAGAGACGAAGATGAAAACATTGATTTTGACATAAAAATTAAAGTCTTATTTTACTATTTTAGGATAATCAGGTTTTTTGTCCCAACCGGTTCGCCGTTGAACTGCCAAAAAATCCGGTTCTTGGTCCTATTTTCCCAAACGCGGTTAAATAAAGTGATCTACACCGGTTTTGAGGCTGGTTCCGATTTTTTCAATTGAACCGGCTGGTCCGATCCGATTTTTCAAACATTGGTATTTGCTCGACATTTGTAAACAAAAAAAAAAACATAATACGAAGTACGTCGATTGGTATCAAAGGGCATAAATATTTTAATTATAAATTTAATCATCACTTAATTGTAATTAGGGAACCTAAAAGGAAAAACAAAAATTCGAAGAAGTTGGTGGCCAGTGCGAAAGGCCCAAAGCCAAAGGGTATGCAAAGTCAAGAAATGCTGCCATTATGGGATAGTCACGTGTCTAAAGAAAGTATCACAGTATGCTACTAATTTTAGCAAAATTAGAAATTAATTGAAGCAAACATAGATAAATAAACATGATTAACAATTTTAAGTAATTCGATATTATATTGTTTTATTTTTCGAGTAATAGGTGTAGGTTATATTATTGTTATCGATAGTGTTAATTTATATTTAATAGTGATGAAATTATTTTTTAAGTACTTATAATAAATGAGTCTTATAAAATGTGTGAATAATAAATGTATAGTAAATTGAGGGTCCTACAAAATATGCGAATAAAAAATATGTTTGATTATTTTGACAAGAAATTATAATTTAAACAATAATCAACAATCAACTTACATTCTTTTTTTTCTTTTTCTTTTTTATAGCTAAAAATATTTCATTTTCATTTCATTTTTTAATTTACTTTACCCATAATTCTCCAAGTTTAAAAATGTCTCCTCGTCATGTTGTTTAGAAATTCTTTTACACTTTTGCAATATAAATTTTCACTCTACGTGTATTTGCTCGACATTTGTCCATTGTCAGATACCAAGTTGAATAATTATATTAAATTAATTTACTATTTTAAAATTTCACTTTTAAAAACTGAAACACTATTTCAGAATTACTAAATTTAAAAATCTATCAAAAAGAGTGCCGATAATTGGTGAAGTTTGCATTCAATGCTATTTATATCAATTTCAGTGTAAAATTTTATAAACAGGCCGACAGAACCAGCCCACCATAGACCATAGTTTTCTGGTCAGTGACTTGATGGGTGGAAATTTTCACCCAAGGTTTCCAAACATTGATAGTAGGAGCACTTGACTTTCCATTTCTGTTTATTTGTCAATCATACTCCCAAATTTCATGATGGTGCAAATAAGTCCCCAAATATCCACTTATTAACACACACTTGAGAGGAAGAATACGAGGATGGGTCTATTGTAAAACTCAAAATCATGGTTTTTGATTCTTGGGCAATCTAGATGAGCATTTGGATCAATCGCAATGACTTGGTCGACTAAATGTCTAGGTGAAATTCTTTACTACCACGTTATCTTTTTTACTATATGAAATTCTGAATACCACATTTGTTAAGCCCGTTTTCCATAGAGATATTGAAAAAAAAAAATCAAGATTGGAAAATAAATAAATGAAAAGTTATATAAAATCAAGCTAGTTATATTCATAATTTTGGTGGAAAACATAAACGAGCAAGCAAAATTGTCCCTACAAAAGTGATGGGAGGTGAATATTTGACCGAAAAAACGTACCGTATGTCTATAGAGCACATGTGCTGAATTATAAATGTTTGGTGACCTTGGGTGCAAATTTCCCGGTGAGTGTACTTCCACTTTTATAAGTGAAATCACTGTACATACAAAAGACACAAAACCTACTGCAACTTCTGAAACTTACAACTCATGCATGCACCCACCCCCTCTGTCTCACGCACACAGTTGCCCATGATATACCGCGACACACGTACAAGCATTATTTTTAATTTAATTGAAGCCCACAATTCAATTAATTCATTTTGAAACACGTAACAAAACACGAACAAGTGACATTTTCCGTAAACAAAATAGAAAGTTAGATAATTTTGAAGCATGCATTTTCGTGCATTTACGAATGATGTTGGATATACCAAGTTATCATGCTCAATTGGTCAAGATAATTTCATGGTCGAGAGCTCAATATGGGTTTTTTAACATCAAGGACACATAATTCTTTGACAACAAGACACAAGGTTCGAAATATTTAGTTGGATACACTATCACAAGTTATTTGAATTATCTTCCATTCCATGAAATCAGAATTTGCTCGTTTATAAATAATAAAAATATCTCTCTAGACTAAATACTAGCATCTCTTTTTAATGCAATACACCACTATCAACGAGGAATTTTGAATTTCGAAATATATCTAAGTACTTATTTGTGAGTATTTAAATTATAATATAATTTAATCAAATTGATGAAATATATTTTAATCAATAAAAACGTAAAACGTAGAATCGATTTTCGCAAAAGGAGATATACTTTTTGGATTTATAAACAAAACTTATTTAAACTTGGAACTTTTAAACAATCTTTTAATTAATATATTTCCTATAACTCCTTAACAAATAATTTCAGCAATACCTTACACGGAAACAAAAACTATCATTTTAAAAGTTTATGTACAACCTAACTCAGTCTCTCACACACACAGTCAAAATATTGTATCATACTGTGGGCTGAACACAGTTATATGTTGTAGATTGTCTTCCTGGAAAATAACGCCTTCACAGTGTGTGTTTCTGTTCGTTTTTCCGCCATGAAAACTCATCATCCGAAGCTGAAATCCACCCCACGTCCACTATTCTCCTGTGCTTTCTTCCGCCACTGCACTCAGACTGCACTTAGTCCCACCACCTCCACTCCGCCACCGCTTCCGCTCTCTAATTCTGACGCCCCGCCGCCTCCCCCGCAGCAAGAATCTCCACCAACTCAACAGCCACCGTCCCAGCCGGAGTCATCCTCCTCTTCTTCCTCAAACACCTCACAAAGCTTCACTCAATGGAGGTTCCCACTTCCCATTTCGCCTGTATCTCACCATTTACATTCGCAACCACAAAGCGACCCCGAGGCCGTGCCGTTGAAGGGTTCGACGCTTGATAAGACAATCAGAAACGCACAAAATTCTGCTCGGCCACCACCGCCACCGCCACTGCCACTTTCAAATGACAAGTTGGAAGAGCTGTTCCACGTGGCAGAACTCCAATTCAGTACTGGGTCGAACCCTGATCGGGTCAAGGCGATGTACATGCTCGAGCGGTCACTTGTTCCAAATCCACGCGCCACGGTGGAAGGTGGCGATGCAGTGGCGTGCCCGGCGGCAGTGATGACTTGTGTGGTAGCGTGTTTGAAAGAGAGGGTGGCACCGAAGCCCGCGAGTAAAGTTTTACTAGCACTTTGTCTTGCGGAAGTTAACCGGAGCGTGGCGGTGAATGCTGGTGCGGTCGGTGTGGTGGTGGAGGCACTTGCAGACTTCGAAAATGCGGTGGCAGAGAGGGCGTTGGCAGCATTGGAATTGCTATGCACGGTGGAGGAGGGGTCGGTGAGGTCAGAACGCACGCTCTAGCGGTGCCAATGATGGTGCAGGTTGTAAAGACAAACTAGCATCATTTTTAGATTGAATTTTTTCGTGATGTTTGTGAAATTTGATTTATGCAGGTTATGGGGAAGATGGAGGGGAGGGCGAAAGAATACGCTATAAGCGTGTTGGCAGTGATATACGGTGGCGCCGACGAAGGCGATGGATTGGCACCACCAGAGGAGGTGGCGCGTGCAGTTATGTTGGCTTTGCATGGTGATTGCAGTGCTAGAGGGAGAAGAAAAGGGGCCCAACTTCTGAAAACTCTGCAAAGTAACGGACGGTTGGAATTGACAGAAGGGGAAAGATGAACGGCTTTGAATTGCTCATTAGATTTGTCATAGTATTTGGGTTTGACTCAGTCAAAAGTGGTCCAATGAAGCAATAATACAATGCCATGCTGGCTTTTAGAGTGCACAAGTATTGTATTTTGTACAAAAAGTATTTAGCACTCTATTGGTGACTAAAAAGCATGTTTTGTTAGTTAAGGTCATAAAAATCATGTTTGAAAAATAATTACGAGCGGACTCATGCTTCAAAAGGATCACTTTTGTGACCGCTTTGGTCTCTAATTTTTTTTTTTTTTTTTGAATTATCAAATTTTTTAATTTATACACTATTTCATTTTGAATTTTTAAATTTTCATAAAAATTTTGCATTTAAAAAAATTAAAAATTCTTAGTTGGATTCGGATCTGCCCGTGAAGTCCACGAGCCATGGGTTGAACCGAGCAGCCCTTCTCAACACGGGTTGAGCTCAACTCACCACTTGAGCCAAACTGGCCCAGTGGTAATAGGCTGAGTTAGTTAGACTCATTGCCATTCTTAATTTTGTTTATCATCTTATCAAGTTTATTAATTTTTAAAATGACGGGTGACATAATGAATTTAAAAACTTTTAAAGTTCTACGGTAACTAGGAAATATTTAGAAAAATTCAATAACTTGTTTAATGGCAATTGAAAATTATTCAAAAGAGTTCAATGACAATTGCTAACTAAAATATTTAACCCACAAGGTATATTTATTTAATTTATTTGATTCAAATCAAATTCAGGGTACAGGTGAGAAAATATTTTTTTGAGATAGAAGTACTTGACATTATATTGAATGCAATATTGCAATCCTTAATAAATAACATAATATTACCTTTTGAAAAAAAATACTAATCAATATTATTTAATTCAACGTGATAAATATACCACAATAGCAATTGTTATTATGTGTAATCACCCGCACGGTGGATAATCAGGCACGGAGCCAAGGGTCCCAGACCTGGACTCCCAACTTTTGGGATTTTTTTTTTTCAATTTTTCAATTTTTTAATTTAACTTTAACCTAATATCAATTTAATAGATGACAATTGAATCTATTGATCCAATATCAATTTAATGTAAGACAATTGAACATATTGACCTAATAAAATTAATAATACAAAATTACAAATAATTGGCCCACTTTTTAAATGATAATACAAAATTAATAAAGACACTTTGATTGTTAATACATATCATATTGTTGATTTTTTTTTTTTTTTTGAATTTGATTTTTAATTTTTTTTTGTACTTTGAGTTTGAAAATGATATTTAATTTTATTTTGTGTATCGGATCTTCCTTGTTATATATTTTCTTAGGAGGATAATTTTGTAGAAAACAACGTGAATAAAAGAGTTTGACTAGTTTTAGATCTTGAATATTTTTTATACTATGACTTCATATAAACTTTATAAAAATTATGACTTATATAAAAATATTAGATTATCATAAAAATAGGTTTAATAATTGTGATTTGAGATAAAAAAAAAATATTCGTTCTGTTTCTCCCTGTCCACCCTTATTTGGGACTCTCAATTTAGAATGATTGGATCTAGGGGTGGGCGTGGGTGGGTCCCCAACCCTTATTTGGGGGTTTGGAGAAATCAAACCGAAAAAAAATTTTTTTTTGAAACCCAACCCGAAACCGAACCGACTGGCTTCGGATCCACCAAGAACAAAAAAAAAAAAAAAAAAAATAATTTCGGGTTGGGTAAACCCAACCCGAAACCGACCCAGGAACAAAAAATCGACCCGAACCGACCCGAGTCGGTTCGGTTCGGAAATCGATTTTGGTTTTTTTGCCCATAATTGGATCCACCACTGTAAATAATTATGCATTAAAAATTCTTGATCCTTTAGTACACTTTAAAAGTTGTTTTGTCATGATCTCTTTATCATTTATACTATTTTTTTGACCTATTAATTATTGAAATTAATTGTTTTATTTCATGCACTTTGATGTAGTTACAAAGGGCTTGGACCACATCAGCTTCATTAATAGGAAAATTTACAAAGTAAGGGTAAATTGGATTGAAGAAAAAATGTTTGGTACTTTTTTAGAGATTTTATTTTAGTATCAATTTTTTTGATGATTTTTTTATTTTTTATTTTAAGAGTCAATTGACATTTTCTAGTGTTAAGAGTCAAGGCCTTCTTGACATTGATTTTACCTAATAATTATTGATTATTTTTCTAAATTTCTTAGGTATTTTCCAGTTCGTCATAAATCTAATTGACACCCAACAAGTTGAAACGTTTTTCTTACTAATATTCGTATCTTCTACTTTAAAAAAATTATCATATTATCTTTCTTTCATCCATCTAAAATATTGAGCATTTCTTGGGTAATGAGTGAGAGTAATGACTAATGAGTGAGCAATAATTGATGAATGAGAAATAATTTGAGTAGATGGGTGATCAATAAGTAAATTTTAAAGTTGGGTGAAAAAGTGTTAATATTGGGTAAAGTTGGACGATTATTTATTAAATTTACTTATAAATTAATAAATTAATAAATTACTAAAAATACAAAAAATAATTGAATATGATATTTTCTTTAAATAATACAACGCTTGTTTTCTCTTGAAATTTAAATATAGTTGGATATCATTTCTAATTTTTTCTTAATGCACCTAGAAATTTTGAGTTGAGTTCATAAATTGTAACAAAAAATTATAAAACGTTATTGATATTTCGATTCCTTCTTCGCGCGTAATAAACTCAAAGCTCTTGTATCATGAACATGTTTGTATCTCTCTCTCATTCCTTTCTGCTCACTTTTTATTTATTTTCTTTTCTGCATTATTATTATTATTTTTCTTTCTGTTTTGCCTTTGTAATGATGCCAAGAGGTCAGTCAAAGGTCTCTGGACCCTACCTTCGATGGCCGGAGAACTTGCTCAGAAACAAACATTTTCCAATGTGGGCTTTTCCAATAGTAGCTCGGGGTGCCGACCGCTTTTTCTCCATTGGATTGCCCCAAAGATGGTAAAAGAGAGTAGTATTTATCAACGTGAACAAGGGCTTTATAATTAGACAAAATGAATTTTTACAATTATATATTACCACCTTTGTAATTAACTTCATTTTATGAGTTGAAAAATGGCTTATCGGAATGGAGAGGAGAGTCTAATCGAAGGAGAGAGACAGTCTTCGGAAAGTACCCGATATGTAGTGGTCATCATTGGCGGTTGACGGTTGTGTCGTCGTCGGCGGCGACAGTGGGAGTTGTGGTGGTGGCAAGAAGGTGGTGGGTTTGTGAGCTGGGGTGAGAGCCTGGTGGGGTGGGGTGGGGTGGGGATGGGTGGAGAAGGTGACCAGTGAGATTTTTTTTTTTGAAATTTTTATTGTTATTAATTGCACTGCCAAATTTTAAAAAGTTTGCATCCAGCTGCACTTTTTGATAAAATTTGGCACCCCCACTGCAATTTTCCCTAATATACCTTCTCTTGATTTTTAAGTTACAATTCTGTCTTTTCAAGTTATACTAACAAATTTTTTTTGGATGAAACCGTTTGTAGAGAAGAATTACGTTAACTAATAAAGAGTTAAGTTAAAAGTTCAAACAAAAATATTAGGGACAAAAAGTGTTATATATATTGATGATAAATATGATCATACTTTGGTGGATGATAGTTGCATTCTGGGACGCCTTCCTCAATAGTTCACTCGCCTCATCGCCTGCTCGCTTCGTTGGTCTTATAAGCTCGACTCCTACAGATAGACAGCAATAATTCAACTGTCGTCAGATTAGTCAGACAAGCGACCCTCGACCGACAATCACCACCGGTAATTGAGAAGATGTAATATCTCTTATTAACTCCTAATAATGAGATACATGCCATTAATTAGGGCCATTAAAGGCCATAACTGCATCACCCATATAAATAGAGGCCACTCTCAGATAAAAACACAACACATATACTCAATATTGTTATTCTTCATATTTGAGTTTAATCAAATATTGATTATCACACCGGAGTAGACACGGGAGGAAAGAAGCACCATCACCTTTTGCAGGTCTCCACCAATACTGCCACCGCTCTCGAAAGAAAAGAAAATATTTTATCATATATATATATATATATATATATATATATAAAAGCATATATACTATTTAGACTTAACATAAGTATCCTATTTCATTGGTAATTGTCCATTTAAGATAAGGCATATAGCCTGTATATGGGAATATAGGGTCCAAAACGGTATATGTACTAGAAAATCCAGCCTAAAATAGTATAAATAGGAGAATGTAGCCTAAAAGCATATATACTAGAATATACGGCCTAAAGTTGAGATGAAGTCGTCTAGAAATTGTAGAAATAGAAAACGAAGTTAAGTTGAACTAGAATGGAGACATTTGACCAGATTCTAATTATATAATACGAAGATATATAGCATTGATCAGATTATCATTATACGAAATAATTGAATATAACAATAACCTTATTAATAACAAACTCCATTAGAATTTGTATAGAAGTTTTTCTTTTTTAGAGTTATTTGAACTAGGAATTCATCAATGGAAAACCAACCTAGGCAAAACAATATTGTTACCAACTTGAGTCACGTCCTTGTCGATGATTCTTACATACATTGGAGAGACAATGTTAATTCGCTGTTGTTAAGAGATGAGGAATTCTTTAGGAGTGTGCCCTCTAGGTGAGAACTTATCGTTTATTACTTGGAGAAAAAGATTGAGAGTCTGCCTCGTAATAAGATTCACGTCATTAGTCTATATCAAATCAAACCCGAACAACTTGCCAGTGAGTTCATAAACTTTTTGCTTTATATTTTTTGTTGCCTTTGAGGATAAATCATATGTAATAACAATCTTAGAAGTAGTTTGTTTAAGAACATATTTGTTAGTACCTTATAAGCT
Organism: Forsythia suspensa; assembly: GCA_023638005.1. NCBI lineage: Eukaryota > Viridiplantae > Streptophyta > Magnoliopsida > Lamiales > Oleaceae > Forsythia > Forsythia suspensa. Next base: position 25,138,171 of record CM042674.1, on the reverse strand, counting down.
ATGTAATACACTTGCTATGTTGTTGTTGACGTGTTTTTATGTAGTGTTATTTTTTTTTTGATCTTTTGATTTTTCATTTCTCTCAATTGGAGAACAACAATTATCAAAGTTAATAAATTTTCTTTTCGTTGTTGTTGGTGTGATTTTTGTAGGACCAAATACAAAAATTGTGAACTTGTCAAACTGTACCGAAATCCCATCAACGTTACCAAACTGTTCACAACCAAATTGAACCTTTTACACAATTTTAAAAAAAAAAAAAACAATGTAATTTGAATGTAACATAGATGTATAGATCCACACCCTCCTTAAAACTTACCTTAAATATAATAGATATGAAATTATTGTTAAATATCACTAATATTTTGATATTAAAAACGTAATAATTAACATAGACAGTTCATAATGATTAAATCAGTGGTGATTGCAAAAATGACTCTGTGATCTAAGTAACAGTAAGTGTTAAAGAAACACATAATTGGTAACACTTTTGCATCCATAATTAGTACGTATTAAAATATGCAACAAAAAAGCAGGAAGAATGCAAGCTTGTAGAATTAGGTGAATCAATTATTTTGTATGTTTACCAGATGTACTTCATTAATGTACTCAATATACATCAACAAAATAAAACTAAGATGACATGATTATCATTTTTAATTAATGTTGCTTATTGCCTTAATTAACTTGTACTGACGTAATCTTTATGTTTAGAAAGTTTTAATTAGAACCTCGTGATTTTAGACTAATAAATTTATGTTTTAATTTGTTTGAAAAGTGTGACAATTTTATTGCCAGGTAAATCATGGTTTTGTAAACAAATCGAACCGTAAAAAATGATTTGATTTATCTAAAAAGAATTGTTTACACTACTTTTCTCTAAAGTAGTATTATCTTCTGATTTTTTCCTTTTGCCCTATTATTGCACAATAATTATATATTTCTGAGGGTATGAATTTCTGATTCTTTCTATTTCTATTTCTTTTATTCATATAAATTTGATATTATTAAAATGGGTTGAAAAACTTCCTGGATTATGCATGAATATAGAGTTAAAATTGAATTTGAGGGAGGAACTAGGAATTAGAATTTATTTGTTTCGAATTAATCTATTATATAATTAGACATTCATGCGTTTAAAGTTGATGTAACGCTTGTTTGAAAAGTTGTAGATCCATAGAATGTGAGAATGAAAATGAGTTCGGGGAAATTATAGTTAATTGATGTGTTTATGTGATAAGAAACATTATGGAGTAAAGATGTGTTTACTTCACACAAGAATTGAAATGGCCTTATAGAGATAACCTCGTTTAAATTCTTAATTTGAACACCCCATGATTTTTGTGTAAGTTCTACAAGAAGGTGCAGAAACGGAACAACAATAAGAATCCACAAAGGGATAGTAACAACCCTAAGTAAGATGGGGATGATGGAAATGAAGATACACCAGACGAAGACTCCCCGGTTGGAGCACAAGATTCTTCAGATTGGAACGAGATGGAGAACAAAAGAATCCAATGAGCATTTCCTCCCAAGGCAGCAATGACAACAAACTATATACACTGGACATTTCAACCACGACGGTACCCATGGTTTTCCTTATCACAATCTCAATAACGCTTTATACCCAGTGACATTGAGGCCTAAATTTAAATAAATAAATATATTCCGACTCTACTACTTTGAACTTTTGATAAAGTGGTTTAACATACAACCATCCCATTCTTCTCAATCAAATTGCAGGTGCAGCAGCAGCTCAAATGGGGCTACAAATTCTTCCTTTAATGGGAAATTGCGTATCCACCGGTGAGAATATTGCAGGCACATTCCGTCCGATTACTAGGACACCGCAACCAAGAGTTCCTCCTTTAAGGGGAAGTGATGTTGCACTCAATGAGAATGCAAGCACATTCAGGCACACTGTGTCTTCATGGCTACCAAATCTTCCATTCGATTATGCTGCTGAACCACCAAATAATTCATTTACGAAAAGTTCTGTCGCGATCTCAAATCCTTTGGAATATATGCCGATGAGACCAGATGATCGATTAGCTACTTGAAATTGGACCAATTGAAGATAACGAGCCATTGGATTGGCTCGTGGATGAAGACGATAATTTTTCTGATAATGGTAACATTTCGTCTTCTCCCTAATTAGCATATGGAATGGTTCGGGAACTTTATTTTATTCGAAAACCTCTAATCTTTGACATTTTTATTGAAGATCGATTATAATATTATTTTTTACAACTCTATATGATTCACCACTTCACCGGCATATTTATAATTATATAATACTTGATATATAATCACGAGTCAAACAAAGAACGTAATGATATATAGATTCGAACACTAGAAATCCCTAGTCGGTAAAGGGTTTGGCATAGACCCCTACCAGTTTGATACGAACAATAAATAAGGTACAATAGCTGAGACTCATCTGACCTTCCACCATTACATCAAGAGAATCTCCCCATTGAGAATGTAGGTATATTCGATTATGCAACACTACTATTGGACATGACCGTATAGAGCAACTTCTCGTTAATGGCTTATTCGGTAAATGAAAACTGTAGAATATTGCACAGTATTGAGAGAGAAAAAAATAGAAAGTCTTGTCTATGATACTACAAAATCTTGTCCAATATTGTCATCCCTGAGGATATTGGTGACACCGTGATAATGGGAGCTACATGCACAAATATTGGCAACACTAATAAAGAAAAAGAAGCAAAATTAATCTTAATTGTCTACTATTATATTGTACGTACGTATTGAGAAATGTTAGCCGAGAGGATATTGGAGACACCATGGTAATGGTACAAGATATTACTAAAAAAGAAAATGAAGTAAAATCTAATTTTCTGTACCATATACTAGACTTTCTTTCTTTTTCTTTCTGAATACTATACGATATTTTATAGCTTTGCTTACTGAATAAACCATTAACGAGAAGTTGTGCCACGACCAGAACTTTCAACGAGTATCCTTTGAGACATGTTGATGATGTCGACAAGACGACATGGCGAGATCCTTGGAATTCCATGCATTGACAGCGAGTTCTTGGATTTTTGATGATTCTCTAATACTCCCCCCACCCATATCTTATATATGGTGCAGAAAATAGAGTTTCATTGGTTAATGAATCTATTTTTGTTCTTATCATTTTATCAATTTAAGATCAATTTATGAAATTCAAATCAAACCTGAAATATGTGGAAACTTTCATCCTCATCCTCATTATCTTCTTCAATCCCAAACGGGCCATTATACGTTTCCCCTACAAATGAAGCTCTTAGAATTTGGTTACATGAAAACTAAGAGCCCGTTTGGTGTGGATTATAAACTAATTTATTTGACCAAAAATAGTTTATTTTTTTTTTTGACTAAAAAATTTACCTTTGTACTATGATATTTTTGACTATTTTTGGTCAAATAAATTATTTTAGTCAAATAAATTAGTTTATAATCCACATCAAATGGACTCTAAATTATTTACAACGAAATGAAATGTCGTCGTGAAAGTTAGGGTATTTACGATGGCCAGTCGGCTTTACGAAAATCTGCAATTGATTCTATTGTTGTCGATGCCTAGCCGACAAAATTTCAAACTCGTTGCAATTAGCAAGAAGATCTATTTGTTAATTTTTCTCTTAGATTTTAAGAATTAATAAGAATCGTATAAATTTTAATTTTTGAATACTTTCAAATTCATTGTAAATTGAAATTAATTAAATTTCAATTAAATGATATATTTTTTTTAGTTTTTAGTTAATTATTGTCAAGCTATCATGGCCTTGACAAATGTATTGGTTGATTGTATTAGGACTTGTGAGGAGCACGAATGACGCCGATGTTGGGGTCGCTTGTGGTTAAAAAGGTCACATTTTTAATGTAATTTTTATTTTGTTGTCGAAATAAGTAAATACTTATTTACTTATAAGTAAACTTAAGCTTAGCCAAAAATGACCTACGAGGTCCCTCATCCTCATAGTGTAAAATGAGATTTGAAGCAGACTAGTTGAATAATAGCAACAGATTGTATATCAACGGTCTAGTCAGTTTTAATGAGCTCCTCAAAATTAAAACTTCAACACTTGTTTACTCAACGTTTTCTCGTGCCCAAATGTCGGAAGAAGGTAAAAGGTGACGATTTTTTCTAAAAGGGTAAAACTGACATTTCCTATCAGAAAAGGCATTTTTGATGAGAAAATAGGGCTCTTTAAAAACAGATGCTATCTGCCAGCATGCTGCTTGGATTTGATCATCTTAAGGCAGCCACATCAACACATTTGACATGTTTGGTTTACTAGATTGGACAGTGCTCAACATGATAAATAAAAAAAAAAAATTAAGTTAAAATTTTGTTTGTTATCATGTGCAATAAGGTCTAGTACTGCATATCAAGTGCGCTCATTAAATATTCCAAAAAGACGGGCATGCATTGACAGCTTGATACAAAATTAAATTATGAGTTATGTAACCTCTACTCGAGAATTACCAGGTTATAAGCATTATGTCTCGTCTAAAACAAGTTTGCTGCTAATATAAGAAAGAGCACAACACATCTAATTATACATATTCCATATATGTCAATTTGAAATTATTCCAAGTCAATCATTGCACCAAAGATCTTATACAGAATCATGATCCAGAATAAACAACTTATTTCTAGATCATCAACATATTTGTATGCATAATCTAATTGACTTTCCCTGTCTTAACATGCATATAGTTGTATAAATTTTCTTATTTGATATTCAGATATAAACCCGAAGATTATACAGCTGAATATCAGATAAACAAAACCTCATTTTGTCCAGATTAGGAGCTTCAGAGAACATGCAGAAACTCTTTTACTGATATGTATGAGTAAAGTACCTCAGAAGGAGCTATTTTCTTGCATACTTTTTCGCCGATGCATCCTTTGTAACCCTTTGTCTCTTTTGCTCATTCACCTTAACAGAGCGAGGTCTTTCTTTGCAAACATTCATCTTTCGGAACTTCAAATCTTTTGCACCTATGGTGTACTTGTTTTGAGAATCTGGAATACTGAATTCAGCAGGGTTCCGGTTGAGAGTGCAAAGAACCATTTCTGAATTGATTCTTATTTGCCGATTTGAAAGTTTATTGGGGGCCTCCAAGTCCATGGGGACTGATGGACCTTCGTATCTATGAGATTGTTGAGGAAAAACCATAGGACTTGAGGTACCAAGGATAGTTTTTTGCTTGTCCGTACCAAAACAAGAATCTCGAGTAGCATGTAAACTACATTTCGAGGATTCAGATTTTTGTTGTCTTACTGAGTTTTCTTGCTCCAGACATTTAGCGGACATTTGACCTACAAAACCCGGTAGCCTTTTCAGGAATATCTCAATGAAGTAGAGAAGAAAATTATTAAGGATAAATGTGATTAGTCTTATCTTATAGTTTATCCTGTATCCAACCTTAAACATCTGTTTTGTACTCTTATTAGTTTAGTGTCCTCATTAGTTATGTCTGTCGATATACGTAATGACGAGTCCAAACTATTGTATAAATACACTGATTCTGATTTCCCTTCTCACTACAGATTTTCATCTGTTTCTTCTTCTCCAGCAGAATAAATCAGCAGTAGGCAAAAACACAAATGAAATTTTTAGGAAGTTAAGCTCTTACAGTTCAAAGAAGATGTAGGCTTCTTCGAGCTTTCACCAGCACTACGAACACCAGACCGTAACCAAACAAGATCCTTAGAATGATGTTGCTGTGAAAAGTGTGATCTATTGATTAAACTCTGATTCTCTTCCCTGTTGAACCTCGGGTGGTGATTGCAGGGAGAAAAGGGTTTATCGACGAATTCTTTTGCACTCACATTGAAAGAACTGGATTTCATTCCCCGATCCATCAAAGACAGCAATTGCAATGCTGGAATTGTGTCATTTGAGTAAGGATCTAACGACCCGACGGATTTCCGGCTTGGCTCAATTATCCCCTGTTCAGTTATCAATGTGTCACGTAGAGCTAGATTTTCCATACCACCACCCTTTATGTCACTAACAGTCTTTCCTTTATGCTGCTGGTCTGAGAATGAATGCATCCTCGTAGGTATGTTTTCCCTCCTAGGAGGCCACATTGTCTTTGCGCCTTCACCGAGTCTTGATCCCATTATGTTGGAGCCTGAAGCTGAAAACTGCATTTTACTCGGTTGATTCTGTGGAAATGAACTGAAGAATCTTGATTGGTTTTCCTCTGGTTTTCCCACGTTGAACTGATTTGTGTTCAAGAGAGGGAAGCTTATAGGACTGTCCTGGATAGCTCCCACATTATCACTCGCCAAAACTATTCCCTTGCTTCTTGTGCTGCTGAGCGGAAAATTGGTCGTGCCAAGACATCCATTGCAGTGAACGGCAGGAAACCCTATAACGGGTTTATAGGTTTCCTCGGGTAGTATGTACTTCTTTGAATTACCAAGAGCCCTTTCATGTTGGTTTTTCGCCATCAGCTCAACTATGTCCATTGGGATGTCATCTGATGCTCCAAGTTCAATACTCTTATCAGTTTCTCGGTCAGTTTGTGGAGCAGAAACTCCTGGACGCCATTGCCCTTCTCCAGCTTTCTCTTTTCTGCAGGAGGAAGAGATTTCCTGGAAAAAACTTTGAATACTTAGGAGTCTAGCTTGCACTAATTCGAGTCAAACAAAGAAGTTTTGATTTCCTGTCATAGGAGCGAAATTTGTTATAAAAAAAATTTCTAATCACATAAATCGAGCATGAAACAGGTATAGGAATCTGAAGAATATGTGATATCTTCAATTTACTTTCAAGTGAAATCCTCATAATGCAGCCAAAAATAATATATTGTAATTCCTAACATCATGCTGGAATTATTGAAAAGTCCTCAATGAAATGGTCTTCGAAGTTTACACTTGTTTCATACATCAGTTTAACCTGAAAAAGATATACTGCCATCATCTGTATCACTAAAACAATCAGCAATAAAACAATCAGCAATAATGGATTCGGTCCCCCCCCCCCCCCCCAACACCCCCAAACCTCTCTTCTGCTTCTTTCCAGACAAAATTTAAAAGTAAAAACATAAATGATCAACTAAGTATTTTGGGAATAGTATGTTAGAGTGAATGTTTCTTACCAAATTCTTGTGCAGAGGTAAACAATCATTATCAAGTAGAGTTGAAAATTGTTTCTCTCCCAGCATAGTGGTTTTATGAGTAATTATTTCGTTCAGATCCCACAGAAATTCTTTCCTCTGAGGACCCTTACTGTGAATGCCCTTTTGTTGCACAATTGATGACTGATCATTATCATTTATTTCTGCACTCATAAAGCTGTTGAGAGAAAGATCCAGTGCCACTTTCTCTTTAACTAAACATTCTCCTAACTTGCTGTTTTTGGGAGCCATCAGAAGATCGTGACCAGCTTCAACTTCAGACCTTTTATTCTTGGACAAGTTGGAGTTTAACACTGTTTGTTGTGTAGACTGGGAACTCCTAAACAACAGTTCCATTTGTCCCGATAGGGTAGGAATATTATATTTCGGCAAATCTGTAGAGACTACAGAAATTATCTTCGGTACCTCTAGCTCGGGAACTGGATGAGACAACTCCTCATCTACATGGATATGACTTTTCTTTTTACTGAGAACAAGATCTTTGCTTTTGCCCGGCTTGATCTTTTGACTCTTCGTGCCAATCTGCAAATCTAATTGTGTAGATGCACCTCCTTCTGATTGTGAGTCAGAAATTTCAACAGATTTATTCTCTGGATTTACTTTAGAGGCCCCAAACTTTTTAGCCGAACTACTTGGATAGCTAATTTCTGGGGGTCTTTTGTTTTCTTCTCGAGTAATCTTTCTTTTCCTCTGAGCACTTCTGATACCTTTTCCATCATGTTCAAGGAAATCCTCCTGTTCCTGAGGAGATGTAACTGCTCCTAACTCAGCAGACACAGCATGCATTCCGCTGGATGAAGCACTCAGTTTTGTGTGATCGTTTACAGAAATTCTTTCTCCATCCATTATTTCTGCGAGAGAACGCAACTTAGGCTTCCTCTTATGTGGCAATCCACTTAATTTATTATCACTTCCAGATGATGCATTTTCGTGCTCATCCACTTCGACTGAAAGGAGTCCAATTGCATGTGCTGTATCAGCATTTACAGCCTTATCACTGATATCACCATTATCATTCCTTAAATTCTTTGGTTCAAAGATATCAATAGCTCTAGATTTTATGGCATCTGTAACAAATAACCATAACATTAGTATTTCCATAATTGGAACAACAATGAAAAATAAGCATTTTTAAAGAATTCATTGATGCTGTCAAATTACCCGCTGTATTTGTATGCGTCTCTTGAGCCTGGTGAGGATTAGGTTCTGTAGTATCAAAACTCAGGTTGCGACCTTCTTTATCCACGACATTTGCTCCACTTTTGCTGCCTGCACAGACATAGGATATTACGGCTAGGAAAAATATTTGAGTTAAACCCACTACCATGTTCAGAAGAAAGACACCAATATCCTGAGTTTGTATTTCCACAAGGAGTCTTTTAGCAATGCTTCCAGATTAATCACAAACTCACATGTTTTAGCTGGATGTCTTGCTGTTGAGCATGGATTAGAGTTTGCGATATCATTTACATGACTGCAGTTTCTGCTATTTCCAAAGCCATCTGATCCATGCTTGTCACCTGCAAAAGTAGTCTGGCTATGTACTGCAATAAAGAGAGGTCAAATAGGTTAGCCAAACTTATGCTTGGTTAATGCATTAGTAATGGGATAGTGCTTAAGTATGTACAAGCAACAGCTTGATCACCAATTTCAGCATTTCTTGCTTGCTTGCATCTGGACGGCAACAATATATCTTTTACTCCATCCCTGGTAGGAGAATTTGTACCAATATTTTTTTTTTCTTTGTTTAATGGTACGGGAGATTGTTCCATCATTATTTCTTCTGAACTAGTTTCCGTCCCAATATCCGAAACACAGTTTAAGCACTCCCACCATCTAAATCTGGGGACGTATAATGGAGGGAGGTTCTCCTCCAAATCTCCATCATTAGCTTGTGAAGCAAAAGGCAAACAAAGCTTTCGGTCCTTTTTCCTCGTGCCAGCAACATATCCACTGCATTCACAGTAGAAACTCAGAAAGATTTACATTTGGGAGGTTTCTAGGTAACTTTCATGTATATACAACCTCTCATTAATGAACCTTGATGTAATCATGTCTTCTTACAATATGAGAAAGGTAGTTAAGAGATTATGCAACAATCACTGTGCCTAAATCAATTTTATCTTCAAAGAATAACAATTAATTTCAACCCAAACTAGATAGCTTTAGTATTAGGCTGTATATGCAGTAAAAATTCTCACTAAAACTCAAACAACTCCTATACGGTACCTCATGTATAAAATAATATCCTCAAACATTCACAAAAGGTAACCTGTGTGAAATGCATTATTATCACGGCATACGAAGAAAGGACATTGAGAATCCCGCATCTAACTTGTGTTGTGCTTGTATGTTCAGTATCTTCAATCTAAATTATCATATACCAATTTCAATGAGGAATCGTACATGTAAGCATGCTTCAGTGCACATGAAACACATTGAGGCACGCACAAAAACATGCAATGAGTTGAGACGACATATTCTTATCAAGGAAAGCCCTTGAGGATGACAGAATTTAACAAGTGAAATAAGCTGGTGAAGTCTTAAAACAAAGGCTTACCGTATGGAGAAGTGTTCGTGCTCTTGTTTATCCTCTTCTGCAACCATACTGAGATCTATGGCTATTGAGTTTATCCGAATGAGCATTCCTAAGGGCCTTGGTGTAGATGCAGGAGAATCAATTTTTTGATGATTTACTTCCATCTCCATAATACTCCTCTCCATTTCAAAAGCAAAAGCCTAAAACCACTGGATGAAGTAACATGCATAGATTCACTTAATTAGGTACATGAACCCATACCAATGTACAATACCATACACCTGAAAGTTCAAAGCATAACGAAAGTTCACACCAAGTGCATGTTTGGGAACACAGTAGTAGACAAGCCTGGATTGTGCAATGAACAAACTTTTAGGTTCTTTTTTTTTTTTGGTAGCATCGAGTCTTATCCAATGCTACCAAACTTTTTACATAGGCATGTATGCTACCATCCAATCCAATGAAAGAATGTGAAAATTGAAGCCATGATAAATGCACGATTGATCGCAAACTAAGAAAAGTTGTTGCAATATTGTATGCGGAAAATACGAGAAGATAGACCGACAATTAAGAATAAATGACAGTAACGCGTGGCAGCTCCAAGTGTTAACAAATGTTAGAAACCAAGTTCACAGTGACAACATGGATGAGGCAGTATGGAATTCAAGATTTTATACAATAGCTAAACACACAAATCAGACAGCAAAATGATTCACGCAATTTTAGGGTTTTCTCTAGAAGAAAATTGCTAATCTTATTTTACGTAAGTACTATTAAAAAGATTCATCAACGCATAGAAAATTACTGAAACCCCATATAGAAAAGTCAATTACAACTGTAAAAACAAAAAAGTCACATGGATTAATCTCATGCTTTAATTCCAGTAATGTAATTAGGGTTTATATTTCAACGGTTTTGATTATTCCGATGGACGCGGCCCAGTTCAGATGCATCATAAACCGAAGAGGATAAATAAAAAGTACCATAAAATTATAAGCAATCACATAAAATCAAACCCAAAAGGACAAAAATAAAAAACAAATGGACCAGCAAAATAAATAGGAATAAATTCACTTTAACAGAAACAGACATATAAGGGGAAAAAATAAGCTCAAATTCAGCTAAAAGCCAGCAAAAATCAACACGGGAAAAATAATAACTATACCTAAAAACATATTAACACAGAGAGCAGTGAAAAGATAAGAAAAAACAAACCTTTTTTTGGAATCGGAAAATTAGATCAAAACCTCACTGATCAACCCAGAAAAATTCCTCCACGGCTCACTGAAAATTGCATCTCATTTAATAGAGAAGAAACTGGAGAATCCATACACATGATTTTCTTGAATTGATCCGAAGGTGACTATGAGGATTTCGAGTGCGAAATGATAGAGAACCCTAGGATTTTTTAGGTTTGAAATTGTTTAGAGAGAGAGAGGGAAATGTTTTAGAAAGAGAGAGCGAGTATGAGAGAGAAAAAAGAGTGTGTACTGTTGAGACATAGATAGTATTTATAGTACTTTTCTATACGAACAAACATATACATGTGTGCATTGTAGAGAGAGGAGAGATAAAACCAATCAGATTGCGCCAGCGAGGCAACAAGGTGGGATACTTATCATCATCCATTATGCATTTTTTGAAACCCTAGTCAAACGTCTGTCTAATGCGTGAATCACACGCTCCATTTTTGAAGAGGAAATTCGTACCCAAAGTCTCCGAACATTGATACTAGAGCACTTGGATCCCAATTCTTATTTGTGTTGGCAATCACATCTAAAAACTTTCATAATGTGACACGAGTCCCTAATGAATTGACATCGTATATCCCATTGTCAAATATGCACCTGCCACGCACATGGAGCATTTGAAGAATGGTCTCTTTTTAAATCTAACAACATGGTTTTTTGCTTTCACCTTCGTCTCAATCCTTTCTATTTTGTCGAGCCCTGCTTTGATCTCTGATTTGATGATTATACATGCTAAAAATTTGGTACATTCCGTTTTGTTTTCCATTCCAGTCTTTTACAAGGTTTACTTTTTTTGTTAGGTAGCGACTTTTTCGCTATGATCTTTCCAGTAGTTTGTTTCCCATCCCAGTAGGTGTTAGAATGGATTTTGGTATCTTACGATTGATCTAAATGTGATTCAACATTAACGTATGTTACAAACAATTTGGAACTTAATGATTATCGAGATGAGAGTTTAGGTTGATCACGATCACTTGCTCGACTAAATGTCTACCAAAATTCCTTAGAGCCACTATGCCTTCATTTTAATCGGGATACCATAGTAGAAAAACTTGTTTTATATGGAGAGACCATAGCTTCGAAAAAGAAAAATATTGGTATAAAAATTAGAAAAAAAAATAATATCGAACCACATAAGTTATATTATTGATTTTGGAGGGAAACGTGACAAGTACACACTATAACAGTGTTAACAAGTGTGTCCACGTAGATATTTGACGACAAAAAAAAAATAAAAAACAGACTGTACACCATTGTGAAAGTTTGGGGATGTGATTGCCAAACAAATAAGAGTAAGGCCCCAATTGATCTTAGCGTCAATGTTTGAGGACCTTGATTGAAAATTCAGTCGCTGTCTTGTCAACTGTGGACTAAAAGTGCACACGCATTAATCTGAGATTTGATTGGTGAGTGTTGATTACCGCCACATTTAGCGTGTGGTTGGATTTTATCAATTAAAAAAAAAAAAGAAGAAGAGAGAACCCTAAACGTGTGGCAATAAAGAAGGAAGGTAAAGTGGGGATAACCCTATAGGTCCCTAAGATGCTGACTTCCCAAATAAATTGACAAAAATAAATAAATGCTTAGGTAGGTAGGAATACTATGTTTTAGGGTTTTTTGGACCTATTTTGCATTTTGCATAAAATGAAGAGCCCAATATTGCATGTAAAGTAAATATGCCATGTCAAATTTGGGTAAAATCTTTAGGGTGGGGTTAAATTTTAGCTCAAATATTGATTCATATTTTCACACTTAAGTAATATAGAGGGGTAGCGAAGACTTTTGTGATAATATTTAATTGCTTGCTATGTGAATAAGTATTTCTCAGTTGTAACAAGTGACAGTGTTGACAATGTAATTTATGTTCTAGCATAAATATTGGCAACAAGGGCTATATACATTATGGGCCCATTTACATTCATGATATCGGTTTCACATTGTTCCAGGCTCAACTAACTGAACTATAACGAGCTAAAGGAATGGATGGGGTTGGGACGCAATTGATTTTTACTTTAGCAGTAATAGAGATAGCATAGCTATAGATAAGGGCGAGGCTGAGACAAATTATATATAATAAAGACAAGAATCGCTTTGATTGATTGCTTTCGACAACTTACTGATAGTGATGAAGTCCTCAAACTAGAAATATTGAAAGCTTGGGCTATTAGAGAAATGACATTTACATTTGATATCGCATACCAAAGGAAATGCCTAATTATACCACTCCCCTCCTCTTTGCTTTGCTAGCTTTCATTTTCAACTTGAAAGCACTTAGACTTTCCCCTAAGCCGATCGAGCTTATGCTAGAGTTCCAACTCAAGTACCTATTTCTTTTGTACGCTCACTCAATTCACAGATAGTGATCGTGTCAATTCATTCATTAACTATGGGTTTTCACTTGCTACTTATAGGAGTGTCATACTCAATCAAGATATATGGACTCTCTCTCTCTCTCTCTCTCTCTCTCTCTCCTTACACAATCGATAGGCTAATCTCATATGTTAACTAGCAGAACTCTTGAAGGGAAAAAACCTAAGAAACACAATATTTAAGCTTATCTATTACATGAGTCCCCGAAATACATTATGGTCCCACTTGCTATTAATGCTTATGAATCTGTTATAAGAATTTTCATCACAGTTTAATAAAGAAAATCTCATATCAACTATTTCTAAAATTTGGTAATAGTGTTTCGACCACGAAACAATAAAAATATACAATAAATAGAATAGAGAATTTAGAGTAGAGATAAATTTCAACTCGAATTAATTAGATGATCACATAGCAAAGAGTCTCATCGAAAGTGTCTCGTAATCCATGCTATGGAGAATGACAATGATAACTATGAAAATTATGGTTCCAATTAGTTTTAATGCTCATGAATTCATTGCAAGAAGTTCATCCCAATTTGGTAAAGAAAATCTTTTATCAACTAGCTCTAGATTTTGGTTATTTCGTCCTTGAAGCTATAAAGACAATATATAGAATGGCGAATTTAGAGTCAAGTTAAATTTCAACTCGAAATCTAAAAATCACACAATATATACTTTCATCTAAGACCTCCATCTAGTCGTTGTACATTAATCTGTGTTAAGACATTAATTCTTATGAATCTTAGAGAAGATTTTTTATCACATTATATACTGGATTCGACCTTTCATCAGCTGATTGATCAGTAGCGTAATAAGGAGCAATCCGATACTTTAGTATGAGAATATGCTGTGATCAAATCAACTCCAGGCAGCAAGCAAAGGATTGGGGATTCAGTGGTGTAAATCTTATATCCCAGCAAGGCATCATATCCTCCTCAGTCTTTGTCTAAGATTAGACTAAAGGTACTCAAGCAGGCATCCATTTTTGTTTTGATGTCTTACAATCGAAACAACAAAATAATTTTTCATAAATCATTTTACTAATAACTCCTAAAGGACGACCACAAAAGGAATCCATCGTGTGCGTGTGTGGTGCCCTTATTTCGTTTATCAATACTGTGGATAGGACTGAATAATAGATTTTCGAAGCGTTTCCCCGAAAAAAAATATGGGATGATGGGAATTGAGATGGCAAGCTCAATCAGTAGATGCTGTTGTGCACTAGTGCATTAGTTCAATGTTGTGGAATTGACTGCTTGACTTAATTTACTGTACTATCGGACATGTCTAGCTTTCCTTTCCTTTCCTTTCTTGCCAATGCCCAAAAGAATTGAACAAATAGACCTTGATTGATAAAGGTACGTGTCTATCTATATTCTGGCAATATTTCGTTCTTAAAATTATATAGACACACAATATATATAAAATGGAAAATTCAAAAACAGTTAAATTTCGATTCAAATTCAAACAATCACATAGTAATTCTATCAAAGACCTGCATCTTAATAGCTTGCCATGCGTTATTTTGTGCTAAAACATTAACATTTGAATCAACGTTCTTGTGTTCTTGAAAATGATAAGAAGCATAATTCTTAAGCAAAAGACTAACGCTATTTAATTTCACGAGTAAATGTTATTCTATTATTAGTTGTGATCATCACTATTGTCACATAAATTAGTAATGATAGTATTATTTTTAACGATGATAGTGCTAATCACTAATTTATGTAATAGTAGAGCACACTCACAAGCGGAGTGGGTGGGGTGGGTGGACCCCCAACTTTTGGGACAAAATTATTTGTTTTTATTTTAATTTATTAACATGCAATTTAATAGCATAAAACTTTGGCGCAAT
Organism: Forsythia suspensa; assembly: GCA_023638005.1. NCBI lineage: Eukaryota > Viridiplantae > Streptophyta > Magnoliopsida > Lamiales > Oleaceae > Forsythia > Forsythia suspensa. The sequence continues at coordinate 25,122,985 of CM042674.1, read as the reverse complement.
ATAAATTTAATGGAAGAGATATGGACTCATTGGCCCAATATCAATTTAATAGAAGGCGATTTGACCAATTCATCTAATAAAATTAATAATACAAAATTACAAATAATTAGCGACTCCACCGGACCACCACTCTCCCAAAATTTTAAACCCAGTTCTTAAATTTTACCATAAAATTTCAATTACTATTTGCAAAAACTTTTGCACTAGGTTAGCGACCCACAGGCAATGCACTTCTCGACAATCGCTAGACCATCGGACCAGACTACTAGCAGTGAGTGAGTTTATTTATGTGTTTGTGTATAATGTATAAATAAAATAATTTATATCTTCAATTTTTACATCGACTAAACAATTATACCTTTTTTTATATTGAGTATTGTCTGATTTCTCAGCAAATCAATATTGTGAATTCAGTAATTTGTGACTTACAGTTAATGCTATGATAGAGATGAAATTTTCTACAACGAACTATATGATGAATCGATTACGTAATTATATACATAGTTAATAAATGATTGAACGATAACTTGATTATGTATATTGAGAATGATATATTTGACAAGATTAATGATGAGATAATTATATAATGTTATCAAAGTATCAAAACTCGTAAACACCACTTGTAATAAGGTATAAAAAAATTCAATCACGTTTCAATTTTTTTTTTTTGTTAATTTGAGAACCTCAACTTAAAATGTCTACATCCACCAGTGAGCATACTGGCTATAGTTAATTAAAATATATTAAGCACGATGGATCGATAATTAAAAAATATTAAGGACAACCGATTGAGCTAAATAGCATTATTATAAGTGAAACTAGCAAATATAAGGGATATATAAAGGATTGATTATGGGAGTAGTTGTTAAATTTTTAACTTTCTCATAATATATTGACACCAATGTTAAAAAAATATTTGATGGGGTATATTTAATTTAGATTTTTAAATACTTTAACTAAATGTTGTACTCTTTGAGATTTATATATATAAGGTGGGTTTCATTTTTTATTAAATTGCTTTTTAGAAGATTAAATAAATAATATGTAAGCTTTTAGATATAAACTCATAGTTCAACAGATTTGGTTCAAGTTTTGTCATTCCCAATTTATGAAAATTGTAAATGAGTTCTTTTCAATTTAAGTGTTTAGATTGACAAAAGTGTTTAAACACACATTTCTTAATGCTATTAGTTATAATTTCAAGGGAGAATGATAATAGAGCACTTATATATTTTGTACATATAAAATACGTTTAATAGATCTTATATATGGTCAAATCAATTATTATCATGTTTAATTAGTTTGGGATCATATTTATATAAAGTTATTCATTAGTGCAGTCGAAAGTTGTATATTCAAAGGACTCATTAGAAGATTTTCTTTTGAAACTTCTAAGATATTTATTTTATATTTAGACACAATTTTATCACGTATACTAGAAATGGAAACAGAAATTTACCAACGTCTATTGCTATTGTCTCGCCAAAATCCCCCAAGGATACTATATCGTAGACAAGTAATATAGATAGTGAATAGAATATCGTCTCACGAGGATAGCGCATCTAATTTTGACTAATATAAAACTAACTTTATCCCAACAAACACAAATTGGATGGTTGAGACTGATTTTAGACTAAGTTTCTACTAAAAAAGTGTAAAAGAAAGGAATTTTGAATAGGGCGACCTTTGGGCTATTCTTTAAAGATTTAGTTTTGTATGCACTAAAATTTGGATTGAGTTGGACGATTCTAATATGTTCTAGTTGCAGGGAAAGAAGAAGGAAGAAGGAAGAAGGAAGAAGGAAGAAGGAAGGAAGGCGTATGCACCAAAAATGGAAAAGCAATTATGGGTTTCATTTTGTAATTTGTAGGCATTTTTTAATTGATGAATGAGTGTATTGTTGACCAATTCTCTCTTCTTCTTCTTCTTCCTTTTTTTTGAAATTGGCGATGTCTAAAAAAAAAAAATTGTTTAAAGTACCATTCTTTATGTGCGATGCGTATTTGGTTGGGACTTTTGTTGGATGGATATACATAATTAATTTCTTAATTTTTATTTCAAAATTTCTCTTTTTTTCTCTCGAAGTACTAAGTCTCGTACTGCAAATTTTAGACCAAGACAACCATAATGACTCTTAATTTTTGTGTTGCAAATGTTTGCAATAACCCAATGTCTTTTTTAACATGTGATTCATTTATACACCGCTTATATATATTGTTGCCGCTTTTACCCCCATCTTGACCGCATTTAACTTCCCACCTTCACTCCCACCTTTACTCAAATGAACTTCCCACCTTCACTCCCACCCACATTGAAAATTTTTCATGACTCTAACCCTCAAAAAGTGTTGCTAAGTTATGAAATGCATAGGATTTTGAATTCACCGTTTTTGTCCCCTTTAATTCTCAATTTCCTAAATTTAACCAAATCATGTTTAAGTTGAAAATCAATGATTTTAAATTATTTAACAATCTTTTTCAAGTAAAGTTAGAACTATTTTTACATATAAAGTTACAATATCTATATGCAGTTTTCGAATATATTAAAAACCAAGAAATATTGAATTAAAGTTTCAAAAAGTATTTCATTGTCATCCTAGCAATACGAGTTTAGCCTAATATAATTGAATCACAAAAACACGTTTTTGAATAAGAATACATAATCTGAATTTAATAAATTAGAAAGAAAAGAAGAAAAAAAAAAAAAAAAGATGACAAAAGAGTCTTCTGTCATTACTTCGAAAAATCTTCAATTGTCTTCTTCTTCCTCTTGGTTCAGAAGCAAGAAAATCCGTGAAGAATAAATTCTATCGCGATAATGTAGCGTTTTGTCTCTAAGATGTCATAACCTAATAAAGTCTCGAGATTTGAAATATATATATATATATATATATATATATATATATATAGGTAATGAAAAGAGCCTCAAATTTCATGTTTTGAATGGACAAAAGTGTCCCCAAGTCACCTAACTTAACGGAAAACCGCATAGGTATGATATATATTTGCTCAAGCAAAATTAAATTTATGCTTTTCCCTCTGATCCCCTGTTTTTGCTCAAGCAAAATCAATTCTTGCTTGAGAGAAAATAGAAATTTTGCAACTTGTTCTCTATATTTGCCCTTTGCTTGAGCAAAATAAATTCTTCGATTTTCACTTTTGCTCTCCTGCAACAACAATACAACTCCAAGTTGGGATTTTGCCTACGAAACATAAATAAACCAAAAATCAATAGAATTTGACTCCAAAGTCCCGTTTGGTATATGATTAATCGCTAAAGATAATGAATAAAATTTATTTTATCTTATTTGGGTAAAATTGATGTCCGAATACATTTTTATCAAGATAATAATTTTAACAAAAAATGAGGATAAGTTTTATCCTCGGAAAGAGGAGGAGAAATTTTTTTATCCGAATACGAATTGACTCAATTTTTTAAAAAGACGAACGTACCTTTTTAATAATATAAAACAAATTGGACATCCATATCAAAGGATAATAGCCACCGCCCGCCACTACCGTCTGCCGCTCCACCATTTTTTTTTCTTTTTTTGTTTTTTTTAATTATTTTTTTTCGTTTAACTAAGAATAAGAATAAAATTGTCTTTTTTAACAGTGATTTTTTTTTCATTCTTATACCTAACTGAACCAAACAAGATAATGATATACGTGTTATCCAGAGAAGTATTATCTTAATAAACAGTTTTATTAAAGGCAGTTGATCCCACGACAACACTAACAATCGTCCCAATCACCGTCTTGTGGTCAAATCTTGACTCGACCTCCTTAAACTCTCTCATATCTCTTTACATCTGCTCAAGTTCCTCTTAAACTAAAAAACACAAATTATCCACCATAGTGTCTTCAATTTCAAACCCTATCAATTGGTTACAACTTTATGAAATTCGATGATGGCTTTTAAATTATTCTTGTCATTCCCCTACTCTCCAAATCAACGATGTCACATCCTCAAACCCAAATTTTGCTATATGGATCCGACAAGACCAAATGATTCTAAATGCAATTGTTGGCTTCGTTTCTCCTAATACTATTCCATTTATTGCCTCATCTAAACCTTGGGTGATGTGTGGACTACACTAGCCACTACTTATTGCTCGAGACACATCTATTTCTTGCAATGAGCTTCATGAAAAGCTTATAAATTTTGAGGCACATCTCCAACGACTGCATCTGCCAACGCCGTTCAAAAATCTCCCAACAGCTGTCAACAACCATCTTCATCTCCTTCATCATCTGGCCGTTCAAACCAGCAGAGGCCTTATTGGACAGATCATAATCCATCGATACTTATTTATTAATATTTCTTTTCTTTTTTTTTTTCAAAAAGGTTTACTGACTTATTACTTTCTTTGACAATTTGTTTATCTTTTTTATATAGTTACCAATGGAAGCAACAATCCGTAAATCCGTCTGATATATGTATTTGCAATATTTCTAAAGGTAGTTCCTTTTGTTTTATTTAGTTTTTACCTTTTTTTTTTTTATAAAATTACCGACTAATTATATATTTCTTTATTTAAAAATATATCATTTTTTTTTATTTAAAAAAAGTTTATCAATCAAATATTTTCATTGGCACATTGTTTATCTTTTTTATATAGTTAACAATGAAAACGTCCGTAGGAAATTGTCAGAAACTTTTTTTATTTAGTTTTTACCTTAGAGCATGTTTGGTATAATTTCTTTTAAATTCTTTTTTTCTAAAACTTATTTTCAAATCACATATTTCATTGGACCCACAAATTTTATTATTTTCTTAACCACATATTTTACCAACTTTTTTAAAAAATCTCTTAAAAAACTACTTTTAGACTCCATCAAACATACACTTAATATACTCTTTAAATTGTAGACCATGCAATTGTTTATTTAAACCTAATTTTAGAAATATTTATCTTGACTGGATGTGGAATCATAACGATTTTCCAAATTCCAACCATTTTAAATTTAGTGAAGAAGAAGAAAACTATTTTTTGGCTTATAAATCTGTATATATATATATATATACACAATGTTATGTTATCTTATATTATATATATATATATATATATAGCAATTTTGAATCTTTTACTTATAAATCAATCTAAAAAGTGAATGTAAAAAAAAAAAAAAAAAAAAAAATTAGTTGTCAGTCAAAAATTTACATTTCAAAATATCCCAATTTATTAAGAGCCTTGTTTAAACTTTTGCATAAGGCCTTCAAAATTTTAGGGTTGGCCATCACTTTTTGTAGATTATAAGCAGTGGGTCATATGAAATAGTATAAATAAAAATAATGTTAGACCATCTTAAAAATACTTAAAAATACTAACAAACATGCTCTAAAACAATGTTTGGTATGATGGTTTTAGCAGTATTAAAAAGAAGAAAAAAAAAAAAATTTCATGTATTGTAGTATTTAATTTTATATAATATCACGTACAAAACATATTATAAATGCTTTTTGAGAAATTTGATTATCGAAATGGTGGGAATCGTGAAATTTTTCCTTTGATTCAGGTACAAGAAAATTGAATAATTTCAAGAGAAGATGCCCCCAAAACACCTAACTAGTAGCAGAAATCCCAAGTCAAAAACCTAAGGAATACACATATTCCAATTAATATAAGTTAAAAGTTCAATTAAAATCCCACAGATCAAAGATTAGGAGAACCTCAAGCAAATTTCTAAGTAAATATGTTTCCGTTTTTGCCAAGATCTGCTTGATAAGAACATGTTTGGTTAGTAATTTAATTACCTTTTTATTAGTCATTTTAAAGAGCTATACATAAAGTAGAAAGAATTTTCAAGTTTAAATCAATTAAAAGAGAATATTAGCTATTTCCCACACTGCCACAGAATTCTTACAAATCCTTTTGCCATTATGTTGAGCTGTCTGGTGGTGGCCCTATGTCTGAACTCTTAAGAGAGGGATGGTGGTGGTCACTATCAGTCCTGAGATTTTGGATGTCTTGTGCGATAATTTAAAATGGTATTCTTTTCATTTAACTAAGAAATTTATTAAAAATAAATAAATTATATTCTAATAATAATATTTAATTACAAAATTTATGACATTTAAATATTTGTTATTTTTTACAATAATTCATTTGTTAATCGACTTCATTTTTGTAAACTTCTGTAAAATAACTTGCAACAAAAATAAAAAATTCTATCAAAATCACTTAAATAAATCATTCATACATGGCCTATCACGTTTCTCACCATTTGATAAATAACGAGTGTAAAAATTTGAAGGAAACATCTAGATAAATTATCTTTAGGACTCTTTTTTAGTGAATAGTCTCTTGTGGGACCATTTATTAATAGCAAATCTCTATATTATATGTCAAGATTATCCCAAGTTTTTTTTATTTTTTATTTTTTATTTTTTATCATAGATGTTGATGGGAATGGACTTATTATGAATTAAATCATCTACATCTTCATTAGTATCATTTTCCTTAAGAAACCATCAACATCTTCATTTTTATCATTTTCATTAAGTTTCAATTTTTTTCTCAACATCTTCATTTTCATCACTTTCATTTTTTTTTCATTTCCTATTACTTGGTCTACATTTTTGGCTTCTTTAACAATAAATCTATTAAGAGCACATTTTTGAGATTTTTTTCGCTTTTTCTTTTGTTTTTCAAATCTTTATTATTATTTTCTAGGATGCATTTTAAACTTTTATGATAAAAATGATAGTTATGAAAGTAATTAATTAAATAAAGGCCGAGATCGCAAAAATTAAAGTAACTTACCTTATTAAAGATTAAATGAAAGTTTTATAAACTTAATTAAAGTTAACTTGTTTCCTCAAAAACCTATATACCAACAATCAAACAAAAATATAGAGGAATTATAAATACAATAATATTAAATAAAAGTCATTATCTATCTAGGATACTTAATATTTAATTACTTAATTTAATTACTTGAAAAATTAGAAATTAAGTATAGACAAACAAATCAAAATATATGTAGATTTAATTACTTGAAAAATTGCTTCTCTTCCAAACTATTCAGCAGTTATACAATAAATGAGAAAAATGAAGATTGTTTGAACATTAAAGTATATGAATCTTTAATCTTTTAAAAGAGTGAAAATACCCTTTTTCCCCATCTTTTTTAAAGATATACTTTTAATTTTTTACAAACAGACTATAAAAATCTTCTTGATAATTGGCCAATAAACTTTTCGACTCCCTCTTCATTTATGGGAACGTTATCATTTATTAGTAATTAATTACTTTTAATTAATCAATTTCGAAGCTCTCAAGACATTTCGTTGCCTTAAATAACCATACGTGTTTATAAGTATTATGGTATATTTGGAAAAGTTTATAAATATTCTAATAAAATATTTTAATTTTTTTTTTTTTTTTTTGAAGCATCATTTTAAATATTTGGGAAAGCTTATAATTATTTAAAAACTTATAATAAAAAAAATATTCTAAATTTTTAAAATTAATAAAAATTTTAAATATATATATATAAGCACATATAATAAAATTTAAAAAGTTTTTGTACCCCTATAATATTGAGGTCATGTGCGGTCGCACCACCTGCACACTCTCAGAGCCGCCTCTGGTGGTGGTGGCGACGGCTGCTTTTTGATCGAGATAGCCCAATTTGATTATTTAACATACATTTTTATTTACGTACCATTTTGTGTATAATCGTGACCAAAAAAAAAAATACTAATGGCAAATCCTACGTGATTAATGAAATGTGTGACATAAAGCTTGTTCTATGCAAAATGAACAATTAGTTTACAAAATAGAATCGAAAGGGAACAGCACAGACAAATCTAATTACGGTTTTCAATTCACGTGATCTCCTGATTTTTCCTCATGTTTTTTTTTTCCAATCTTATAGTAATTTGTAGATTGTGCTTGAGGTGGAAAAATGGATCAAAGAAAAGAAAAATGAAATAATTTGAAGTTCTTCATCTTCGATTGATGTTAAAATAAACATAGAAAAAAACATGGTAAAAATATTATTACAAAATACTCATAAAAATCATACCTTTTATTAGCATTCCCTCCCAAAGTTCAAACCCTAATATAATATGTAGTGGGACAAAACAAATATTTGGTGGTGTCCAGTCTCTACTAGTCTAGACAACTCATGCACATGCTTTTTTCACATACTTGCTGCCTTATAATTCTTTATTAGGCATTGCCACGTGTTTTTTTAGTGTGCCCGTCCCGTGACATACAATACTACTATATGTCACGTGTTTTCTTAGTGTGTCCGTCCCGTGACATATAGTACTATTAAGTGCATGTTTGGTACATAAGCATCACAAACAAATTTCAATTTTTCATGCCCATTCATATTTAATAGAGGAAATTATGTCTCGCATTATATTCTTTTCTTTATTTCTAATTTTATTGTCTTAAGATACTGTTTTTATTCTATCTAATCAAAATTCAATTCCAAACTCTAAAATCAATTATAACCCTACCACCAATACCATATTCGCCGCCACCATTAATCGTTGGAGCCACCACCACTAAGCGACTACCAACCCAAATTGTTTCTCGGCATTTGCTTTAAATTCGAGTGCTTCCTCTATGTTTGTTACAACCTCTTGGGTAGAACTCATTCTCAAAAGCTAGCTATTAAGGAGAGGGTACTCAAAAGGTTATAAATCACATATCCAAAGTCCATATTTTCGATGTGGGACAAGCCCTATAACTTACAATGGAAACCATGACAAACCACCACGATCCGTGATCCCAACGTCCACGTCGGACTGGCTTTGTACTAGTCCATGACTAGTCTCAGACGAACACTGCTATGTCGAAATCACCATTCGCGCTGCTCGATTGCAACCGGGAGATGTGGTACATGCTCTGATACCATTGTTACAATTTCTTGGGTAGAACTCACCCTAAAAAACTAGCTATTAAGAGGGGGGTGTCCAAGATGTTATAAATCACACATCCAAAGCCCATACTTTCGATGTGGGCAATGGGAACCATGACAACGTTTGTTTCCATCTCAAAATTCAGAAATCAAACCCATATTCTTGAATGTAAACTACAAACTCAAGAGTAGGTTTTGAAGCTTGAAACTCCAAATTTTGATTTTGGATGTTATGGGTGTATTGGAATTGGCGTGGTGGTGATAAAATTGGAGTATGTTATTCGCAGGGCCACTGCAAATTTAGGGTTTCTTCAAAATTTTCAATTTTTATTATAATTTTTATTGCGGAATCTCGATTATTTAATATTTTGGAATCTTTGCCCAATTTTTGTTTTGGCGTGGGGATTTGGGTGGTACAAATAATGGTGGTGATTGATGGTAATGATGGTGCAAATGGTTGACGTTGATGGGCGTCAACAACGGGCGGCATAACACATTTACACAATGTCTTACTCAATCTGAAATTTCAAATCTTATTTTTTATTTTATTTGAATTTATTTTTTTTATAGATTTGGTGATTGCTTTAATGAATTTCTTGTTTATGGCTATTGCTTTTATGATAGTGTTTGTGTTGGTGATGATTGTGATAGCAATTATGTAGGTGAGATGGGGTGGGCATCAATAGCACTGGTGATGGGAGTGAAAACAGGAGGTTGAATATGCTAGAAATATAATCTAAAGTCTTTAATTACATATACATAATTAAAGAAACCATTTATCATACTAAAATTACCAAGTATAATAATTCAGAAGAATACCTGTCTCCATTAGTATTGAAATTGTGAGAATTTGGTCTTCCGCAGTCTAATCATCTCAATAGTGTTCAATAGAATTTCTGTCTATAATGATGTAAACGAGAAGAGTAAATGTTGTGATTGACCCGGGGACTATAACCCTATTTATATTATTCTGTATACTCTAGTCCAATTAGAAGTCCTAGTCCAATTAGAAGTCCATCAATCATAATTGGACTAAGATTCGGTCTCTACACATTACAAAGTCCGTACTCAGTTTAGATATTTCTAGGGCCCAATGAACAGATCACTTAATAGCTCTATTAATTAGATAGCTCATATAATTGCAATACAATATGTAGTCCATTATAGAGATAAACAATCCAACAATCTCTCACTTGAACTACATATGTTATCCGAAACAATTATATTTTAAACTTTATGTGTACACTTAAATTGCTATCTTGCTTGAAACATCTCCGTACAATCTGGTCCATCTACTATATCAGCATGAGATCAAAGCGGCCTTCGTCACATTAATCAATAACTAAACACATCAATGGTCATCATACCAGCATATTCAATGACATAGATCGAGTATGGATGTGTAGCATAGAAATTACATGCAATGTGATCTTAACTCATGTCTATTTCTAATTGGTCCTACTTTATTCTTTAGTGAGATCATGCTAAAACTTTCCAATCTTAATGTTAAACCACAAATAGAAAGACCAAATTCAGATATTGGTAACAACCATTATACTTTATTCTGCAGAAAATAATTATAAAGTGTGTCTATTACTAAAAAACATCAAAATACAAACTCCCACTAAACCAGTACATCATCAAACGATACAACACCCATATGTATGCTCGTGAAACACCTTGGGCGGTATGTCCTTGGTAAGCGGATCTGCAATTATGGAGTTTGTGCCAACATGTTCTATAGACACCTGATAATTCTGAACTCTCTCTTTAACAACAAGAAACTTGATGTCTATGTGCTTCTACTTCGTAGAGTTTCTATTGTTGTTGAAATATAGCACAGCCGATTTATTGTCACAATATGTCTTTAATAGTCTTTCAATACCATCTACAACACGCAACCCAGTGACAAAGTTTCGTAACCATATCCCATGATTAGATGCTTCATAACAGGCTATGAACTCAGCTGCTATAGTGGATAGAGCTATGAACGTCTGCTTAACACTCTTCCATGATATAGCTCCTCCAGCCAGCAGACGAATATAGCCCAATGTGGATCTCTTACTGTATTGGCATCCAGCAAAATCGGAGTCAAAATACCTAATGATCTCAAAATAATCTGACTTCCGATAAGTGAGCATGAAATCTTTTGTTTTCTGTATATAGTGCATAACCCTTTTGGCTGCTTTCCAATGATCCATCCTAGGGTTATTTTAAATAATTGCCTAATAATCCCACTATGAACGCTATATCTGGATGCGTACATAGTTGAGCATACATAAGACTTCCTATAGCCGACGCATAAGGAATCTTTTTCATTTCTTAAACCTCAACCTTATTCTTGGGACATTGACTGAGGCTGAACTTATCTCCTTTAGCAATGGACGTATCTCTCAGTTTACAATCTTTCATGTCGAATCTGCTAAGTACCCTTTCGATATAGCTCTTTTGTGATAACCCAATGATACCCCGAGAGTGATCTCGATGTATCTGTATGCCTAATACAAAAGAGACGTTCCCAAGATCTTTCATTTTAAAATTCTTAGTTAGAAATCTCTTGGTTTCATACAATAAGCATATATTACTGCTAGTTAGCAGTATATCATCGACATATAATACCATGAAAATCTATTTACTTTCACTGAACTTATGGTACACACAATCATCAACTGTATTTATCTTAAATCCAAATGAGATAATGACTTGATGAAATTTGTAATACCATTGATGGGATGCTTGTTTGAGACTATAGATAAATTTCTTTAGTCTGCATACCATTTTCTCTAGATCACCTGATAGAAAATTTTATGGCTGCACCATATATATCGTTTCTTCAATATTACCATTGAAAAATGTATTCTTTACATTCATCTGATGTAGCTCCAAATCAAAATGAGCTACTAATGTCATTACTATCCTGAAAGAGACTTTCGATAAAACTGGAGAGAAAGTCTCTTGTATAATCAATGTCTTCTTTCTTAGTGAAACCCTTAACAACAAGACGAGTCTTATATCTCCCAACATTGCCTTTTGAATCCCTCTTGGTCTTAAATATCCATTTGCAACCAAAGTGTTTCGCACCTTCAGGCAATTTGACGAGATCTCAAACGTCATTGTCTTTCATGGTTTCATCACATCTTCCATGGCACCAACCCACTTTTGAGAATTAGAAATCTGTTTAGCTTGATGGAAGTTGATTGGATCATTTTCCACCACTCCTATGTCAACCTCATGTTCTTGGAGAAAGACGATATAGTCATCCAGAAACGCCATTCTCCTTTCTCTAGTGGATCTTCACACTAGCATTTGTTCTTGAGGTTGTTGAGTTTGCTCATCAGGAGCAACAACTTCATTTTGGATAGGAAAGTTGTCGACATTGTCTTGATAATCAAATTCACTTCTTGAACAATGTCGATAATTTGATCATTGTCAATAGTGACAGAAGTAAGAGAAACGAGTTCCTCTTCAAAGACGATGTTCTTAACCTTATCTTTTCCTCCAAACTCAACATCCTCCAAGAATTTTGTATTTATAGTCTCGAAAAAGGACCTAGTCGAGGGATTATGAAATTTATAACCCATGGATCGTTCTGGGTATCCAACAAAATAGCAGCTTACAGTTCTTGAGTCCAATTTCTTTTCATCTAGCCTATAAGGCCTCGTTTTAGCTAGACATCCCCAAATGTGCAAGTGCCTTATACCAGACTTCTTGCTGATCCAAAGTTTATAAGAGATTTTAGTTATTGCTTTATTTGGAACCCTGTTAAGGAGGTATGCTGCAGTTTTTAGTACTTCTCTCTATAGGAATTTTGGTAAAGAAGAATGACTAATCATTTTCTCACCGTGTCCTTAATAATAACCTAAGGTTGTGTTTGATTGGGTTGATTTTCCATGGAAAATTTTCATTTTCCACCCATTTTCCAACTTTGGTCTGCTTTTGATTGGCAAAATTTTCCCGAAAATGTATTTTCCCACTTATTTTCCATCTTTTGTTTGATTGAAATTTTTGATTTGCCATGGAAAATATTTTCCATGTTTTCCACTTTTGGCCATATTTTCCTTGTTTTCAAGGAAAATATTTTCTTAAGTGGGATAGGAGAATTTATTTTCCATGGAAAATTTGTTAACCTTTTCCAACCCATTTATTTTCCATGGAAAATTTGTTAACATTTTCCAATCCAAATTTTCTTGGTAATTCATTTCCATGGAAAATATTTTCTTGCCACCCAAATTTTCCACTTGCAATCAAACACAACCTAAAGTCTCTATAGTCTCAACTCGCAATTGCTTTGCCGTCACAAACAAAGATGAATCTTTAAGCATCAATTGGTTGTTAGCTCCACAAGCAACCATGTATAGACACCCTTACATGAGTGGTAGCACCAGAATCCATCCACCAAGTGTGTCTTAGGTACATAAGCTAAATAAATTAACTTCAGAACAAACAATAGCGAGAAGCATACATTTCTTAGCACGCCATACAGTGTAAGTGGGGCATTCTTAATTTATGTGTCCACCTTTTTTATAAAAGTAACAGGTGAACTCTTTATCCTGTTTCTTTTGTTCTTTATGTTGTGGTGTCCCAACTGCATCTTACTTTTTCCTTTTCTCTTTCTTGTCTCGGGAAGTGGTAAATGAGTTAGTACTTTCAGTCATCTCACGCTTAAGTCTTTCCTCTTCTTGCACACAATGAGATATGAGCTCATTAAGAGTCTATTTATCTTTTTGGGTGTTGTAACTCACTTTAAATTGATTGTATTGTGCATGAAGGGAAATCAAAACCAAATGCATGAGCAAGTCCCCAGACAGCTCTAACTTTAGCACATTTAGTTTGGAAGTGAAATTAGACATTTCCATAATGTACTCCATTACGTTTCTTTTTCCTTTATACCTCATTGAAACAAGATGATCCAAAAGAGAAATTGTTTCAGCCTTTTCGTTTTTGGTAAAACGCTTTTTATTTTCTTTAAGGAATGCCTTAGCATTTTCCTCCTCAGACATAGCGCTCCTAAATGTTTCTGGAGTAGAACGTTTCATGATCATAAGACTCATGCGATTATAACGATCCCAATTTTCAAGTCCCTTTCATCATGAATAAAACTTTCATCAGTGAGAGTAGGATGTCGTTCTATCCGAAGCGCAAGGTCAAGATCTATGTGACCGAGAACAATCATAACGTTCTCTTTCCAATTCTTGAAATTTGTGCTATTAAGCATAAGGATGAAATTAATGTTGGCAGATATTGTAGAAACAGAAGCAGAAACTGAAAAGGAGAGAATATTTCAAGCTCACAATTAATTATTATGTCATAACATATGTATAACAAATTACATAACGGTGGGCCCATTACAAGATACCTAGCACAACATTGATATTTAGTCTTTGGACAGAAACATCAACTTGTAAGTGGTACTCTCTGTGTAGTAATCAAATATTGATAATTAATCTGTCAAACAATAAGCCTTTCTTTGGACCGACTTATTGTCCACATGAAAACTTTATAATTGTCACATATTTATTACCACAGATATATCTGCCATTTGGCCAAACAGTAACCTTCCTTTGGGCTGGTCATTGTTCGCATAAACAACAGACACACACATCTTAATATTCTAAAATAAGCAAATCTACGCGATAGAGGTTATTTTAGCAACGTATCGTTTCAATTGATTTATTTTGAAATATAAGACGATTAATTCAAGGAACTGAAGATATTTTAGGGATTAAATTTGAAAATTCCAAACTTTAAGGGCCTGAGATTTTAAAATCTGAAAACTTGAAGGACATAAGATTTAAAATCCAATGACTAAATCTTAAAATCCAAAAAAGCATGTATTTTATTAGTAGGCCCATCACAAGATGCCTAGTACAACATTGACATTTAGTCTTTGGACAGAAACATCAATTGTAAGTGGTACTCTCCGCGCAATAATGAAATATAGATAATAAATCTGTCAAACAATAAGCATTTCTTTGGACCGACTTATTGTCCACATGAAATCTTTATAATTATCACATATTTACTACCACATGTATGTCTACTATATGACCAAACAATAACCTTCTTTTGAACCGATCAATGTTCGCATAAAGTAACATATATACTCATCTTTATATTACAAAATAAACAAATCAACACAATAGAGGTTACTTTGACAACATATTGTATTAATATTATTTACTTTGAAATATAAGACATTGGAATTAAGAATTTGAGAATTTTTGGAGAAAAATTTTAAGATTTAAAACTTATAGGACCTTAGAGTTGAAATTTTAATACTTTAGGTATTTAAAATTTATGATTTATGAAGTTTTGAAATTGAATCCTAAATTTTAAAACTTTAATGGCCTTTCTTTAAAGAAATTTTAAAATTTTAGGGCTAAAATTGCAAAATTTAAAATTTTGGTGGCCAACTTATGAAAAATTTCAACTCAAGGGCTAAATTATTAAAATCCCATAACTATAGGGTTAAATTACTTAATATTTAAAACTTTGGGACTTAGTTTTAAATTCTCATAACCTGAGGGATTTAATTAATTAAGTTTTAAACTTCAGGGACTTAATGTGCAATTTAACCTAAAACTCCAAAATTGCACCATAATCCTTGAATTTATCTAGTTTCCATAAAAGGTCTTGTTCTTAAAAAATGCAACTAGGGTTTGAAACCCTAGCCGCCAACCACTACCGTCCCTCTAGATCTTTTGAGAGCGGCAGCACCTCCTCGAAGAGCAACCGGCATAACAACACAAAACCAACAAAGACCCACGCTGCAAAATAAGTCTTGTGTGCCGCACCAACCAAAGAATGCCCGTTCTTTGCTTCACAGAAACTTTTTTTTTTTAATTCTTTATATCTGAAATTTTTCTTCAATTCTATATTTCTTTAATCCAATCCAACAACAAGCACAATCAAAAAATCCAAATTAAATCAAAATTAGACCACCAACAGTACATTAACGGTCAATTATCCAAACTATTGGGAAACAAAACTGAAATTTGCTCATCAGATCCACAAGGAAATAGATAGGTCCTAACTGGGAAACGAAGAGATGAGCATGAATTCTTTTCCGCATCAAGATCTGGCTATCAACCGGAATCCCAGCACATTTAACGATTTATCTCAAGTAAAAAGTAAAGCAGTAATGGAGATTATTCGGATGAGTCTATGAGCAAAACGTGCATTGAACTGGATGAATTCGCATAGAATAAATTGACTAAAATAATTAATACTGATAATTCAACATGATATTTGCTTTGATACCAATTGTTAGAAATATAATCTAAAGTATTTAATTACATATACATAATTAAAGAAACTATTTATTATGCCAAAATTACCAAGTATAATAATTCAGAAGAATACCTATCTCCATTGGTGTTGAAATCGAGAGAGTTTGGTCTTCCGCAGTCTAATCATCTCAATAGTGCTCAATAGAAACTCTGTCTATAATGGTGTAAACGAGAAGAGCAAAAATTGTGATTGACTCGGGGACTATAACCCTATTTATATTATTTTGTATACCTTAATCCAATTAGAAATCCATCAATCCTAATTGGACTAGAATCCGATCTCTACACATTACAAAGTTCGTACTCAGTTTAGATGTTTCTAAGGCCCAATCAACATATCACTTAATAGCCCTATTAATTAGATAGCCCATATAATTGCAATATAATATGTAGCCCATTATAGAGATAAATAATCCAACAGAATATACCCAAAACACAATGTCTTCCATGCGTAAGAACATCTTCAATGCATTCAATGGATTGGAAAAAAACATGTGTCACATCATCAAATAGACAATATCTATTAAAAATACTTCTCCAATACACAATGTGGAACACAATGTGAGGTTGACATGGTACTAGAAAAAATAGAAGATGTGAAGTACTATTTCTATATCTAGACGCTCTGTGAGATTGGATGAGTCGACAATTTTTTAATTTTTAACTTAATTTTTTAAAATTCTGTTAAGTGAATTAGTTTTATTATTTTTAATTTAAAAAAATAAATGCCACATAATCAATATTATTGGATTGTAGAAGAAACTCATTGGAGATAATTTTTGGATTTCACCGTCTATTCATTCCACATAATCTACAAGTCCGTCTATTTAATTGTCACGTCAACCATAATCTATTGATTGCATTGGAGATGCTCTAACATACTGTATTACCCGTGTTACAAAAAGTGTAACATTTATCTATACTAATTTAAAATGGGCTTAAATGGATAAACATTTTTGGACAAATATGCCCTCATTAGTAATTTATATTTTCTAAATTGTCCTTGAGTTAATGTTATAATTAAAATCCTAATTTAGCATTTATAACCACATATAGTCCTTAGAAGTTGAAAATACCAAATCTCAATTTATTATATTTAATCTATGGGTGATTATATTGCCACCACAATTTTTCTTTGTTACACCACATTTTAATTAATTTTAAGGTTCTCAATCTTTGCCTATTATAATACTTATGTCCCTAACCTTTTTTTTTTCCCATCAAATTCTTATCTTTAATCTTCTAATTAATTAGCACATCTCGTCATTGATGATGATTTTTTAAAATATTCTATTTTATGTGTTTTGAAATAAGATAAAAATATTTTTGTCACACTTTTGTATTTGTTCTTTATATATATATATATATATATATATATATATATATATATATATATATATATATATATATATGATGGGCAAATAAGTAGTTTTGCTCCTTACAAATGGACTTTTTGGACGTGAACTTTTATTAAAGACGAAATGTGCTAATTAATGGAAGATTGATGATAAAAAAACGATGAAAAAAGTTGATGACATAAGTACTACAATGAATAAAGATTGAGGACCTTAAATACAATTAAAATGCGGTCAAGAACAAATAAATTTTATAATATGTATATAATTACCCTTAATCTATACTATATGTCTAAAAGGGATAAATATTTTTGGACCAAAATATCCTCTCTCATATTTTAGATTTTCCAATTTGCCCTTAATTAATTTAAAATGCCTTTTAAAATTGGTTCAATTAAATCTTAATTAAGGCATCTAAAATTCTCCACATATCCAGCTACCCTCATCTCTTCATTTTATAAATTGAAATATAATTAATTGAAAACACTAGCCTCAAACTCTAACTATCACTCATCACTCCAATTCACTATTGTATCAATTTATTCATGAGTCGGATGTTTTTCACAACAGTAGATTTAGGATCGTAAACAAAATTGTGAATGGACAATGGATCATGAAAACTGCAGTGGAAAATTACTCTGCATGCCTATTAGGTAAAGTTTTGAATTATTATTACCACAAAGGACCTAATTATCTTAAAATATATGTTGATATTGGCAGCTCAACAATTATCACCGCAATTTTTGCGCCTGGCTTTGGGGTGCGTTACAGTGGTGACAGTGGACATGAGTTTTTTGGTGGAGGCACAGTCGGAGGAGAAATTGCCGGAGAAATTGTTTGGTACTGTCAAAATTTGTCAAATGGAGATCACTTCTACAACATTTGTTGATAATGCCCTGCCATCAAAACATGTTTTGCCCTACGAATATGAAAATGAAAATGAAAATGAAAATGAAGATGAATTATAGGTTTTATTGTGAATTTTATCATCGGTAGGTTTATAATTTTTCTCAATGATGATGAAAAGGGTAAGTAAAATGGAACACTTTTGAACACTTTACATATCTGTGATTTTCTACATCTTATATTGAAGACATAAGCCCTAATAGATATCTAATCCCTAAAATTAAAGAATCTTTAGAAAACTAATATCACGACACAGGCAGTTGAACATCTATATTTTTTTAGAGGTTGAAGAAGCCTGACTTTTAAGGCACTCCATTGTTTTTCTTAAATTTATAAGCAAATTGACAATTTTTGTAATATTTTAAATTTTAATCAAAGTGACACAAGATACCGATGGAAGGTTGGATAGATAAAATAAAGAAATAATTATCAAACTTTTATTATTTAAAAATTTTAACAAAAAAAATAAATAAATTCACGATATTATTACAAAATCACATGTTTTTAAATAGTTGTCACAAAAGTTTAACAGTATATTTTTTTAAAAGTAAAACAATAATTTGTTATAAAAAAAAGACGGTCAGCATTTTAATTAATAATTTAATTTTTTAGATTATTTGTGTAACTTGTTCTATATTGAATGTGACATAGCTAATGTCTTTCCTATACTTTTTAACTTCAAATATCCTCTAAAAAAATAACCAAAGATTACAAACTTAGGAGATTATTTTTGCAATAAACTAAACTTAAAAAAATCAAAATAAAACTTCAATTCTAAAAATTAATATAAATAGCTAATTGATTTAAATTCAACTCAATTCACTTTCAATCAACTGAAAAATATAATTAGTACAAAGTATAATAAAAAAAAAAAAAAAAATTCCGAACTTTTAATTAGTACAAAACATAGAAACCCAAATAATTAATTCTCACAACCCCCCGATCAAATGTTGTTATGTGAAATTCCTTTTTTTTAATATTTTTATTTTCAGCTCATAACTTCGGAATATAACAATGTTAACTCATATCCGCATAGGAAAGGACTCAAGAGGAGCATTTCTTGATCTAACGTCTCCTAACCACTGCAATAAGCTTCATCAAGTTTCATCTGTCTGATCAATGATCAAGTGTTTCAATCTCAATCGTCTTAAGTCAACCACTGCTCTACATCTGGCCTACCATTTTTCATGAAATTATGGAAAGTCAACGATACATAATTCACCCTAAAAATAGAAATGTTTTTTTTCCTTCCTTTTATACTGTCCTTCCTACAAGGAATGAACATCAATTTAAAGAGGAGGAATATAAATATGATTACAAAAATTTACCAAAGAAGGGTAAAAATGAAAAAGTTAAGATAAGCCAAGATCACATGCTCCCAACTCTACCTGTAGCGGTTTTGATTGGTTTAAATTTAGAAATGTCAACAAGGTCGCTGAACAGCTTGTCCTCTGGCTTCGAGAGCTTGCCGGATGGCACGTAGGTGGGAGTCGAAACTTGATTCGAAGAGTTCCTGATGACGCCATCATCCTTCACAGATAACCCGGATATGCTTTGCTCAAGGAATTGAGAACTGGGTTGTTGGCCGTAACCATAGCTGTAGCTTGCCATTTGGTTGCCATATACTTGTTGAGGGTACATATACGCCATCTGACCAGATTGCATTGGCTGAGGAAACATACCCGTAGACTGCAGACCAAGGGTTGGTTGAGAATGCAAGCCTACAAGTTGGTTGTTCTGTATAGCCTGGTAGTTAATTGCTGTAAGATGGCTCCTGTTGAATGGCTGAATGTACATACCTACGGGTGGACCATTTACCACGGGCTGTGATCCTTGAAAATATGTGCCACTAGGCAATGGCTGGGAGTGAGTGATAACTACTTGTGAGACTTGCGTTAGATCCGGGGAGTGACCATTGGCCAATTGGCTGTTGTCTATTTGCTGAGCTTCCCATGGCGGAGGTGGAAGTGCACCGCTAATTTGAGCACCTATCAAACAAAAGCAGGCAAAAGAAACTTGGACATCTGCAATTTAATACAAAATAAATCTCAAGTACACCAATGTTACAAGCTATGTAAAGTACACAATCCCCAAAAGCCTGGCCAACTATCGATTTTTTTGGAGATTGGAATAGTACCATGAGTTCCCCAAAAGCAGGTCAGTCATGTGACGTGTAAATTTTTTCCAAGTACATGTAGGTATTCGTTTGAAATTCGGTTGCATGATAAATCATTTCAAGTACAATAAGAGGCACATAGGGAAACAGGAAGGCACACTCCCTCCTTTGATCTCTCTTTTGGTCCTTTCTTTTTTTCCTCATCTTTTTTGCACTTTCGTCTTCTTCCTCTCTTTCTTTCGTTTTTTAGGAAGGGGAAGAATAGTACCACGAGTTCCAATACTCTACCTCTTTGATAAGTTTCAAAAGAATAACAAAATGGATAAAGATTAAATTAGACACGCACCATAAACTGGTGAAGGTGGCTGCTGTTGCTGGGTTATGTGACCATTCCAGGCAGGAGAGCCTTGTGAATCACGTGACTGTTCATACGTTAACATGGTACTAGGAACGCTTCCTCCATTTGGAAATAAAGAAGATTGCGGAGATTGGAAGTTCTCTTGTTTCTGAAATAGCGGCCTTGAAGGATAAGATTGTCCAATAGAATTTGTGGACTGATTATGATTACTTTGTGAAAAGATGTCAACAGGAACGAGGGCATTCTGCTGAAATATAGGACTGGCTGGCTGAGGCTCTCCCACTGGAACAACTGCCAGCGAGTTTGCCACTGTGGGTGAGTTAAAGCTATCGCCACTCAAAAGATCTATAGTCGGATCAGCCTTTGATTGAGGTGTTGGTGGACCATTAGTTGCAGGAAGTGCAGGAAGTAATAACTGTGTCGCTAAGCCTGCACTGGAGGTGGATCTGAAAATGAAAAACAAGACATTCACTTCTTAGATATGCTCTAAAAGATACTGAATTATTAAAATATTCAAGAACAAACAATTTAACCAGAAAATCAAATAGTATGCAGAGTCGAAAAGAATATCTAAAACGTACTAATAATAGACAATGAATTCTGTAGATAATACTTTGATATTTCGGTGATATTTCAGAAGGACAATCAAATGCTTGACAACTTAATAACTTTATGTTCAGGAGTATAGATTATTTTACAGCCGTATGGGAACAAGGAGGTCCAACCCACTTAAAATGAATCAAGCTCACTTTTTCCCAGATGGGAAGAGGAGGTGATTATAATTGGCGAATAATTTATACCAACATTCCATGTGCATACACATGAATGCCCTTGGAAAAGAATCTAATAACTGGAAACATATATCCAGGTAAAAGAGAATTTGGTGCTGTTAATGGATTCTCTACAGTGTCAGAGTGCTCTTCTTTAGAAGTTATTCCCCATCCTTCATCATCATGTTTGAGGTTATAAGTGCGCAAGTCGTGGAAAAAATTTTGAGCACTTCAGGGCTGTAGAGGGACAATTTTAGGTAGCACTAAATGAAATGATATAATACATGAGCAGATAAACAACAAACAAAGAGGCCCATACTAGTAACAACTTGATACTTCAAAGTGTAGAAACTAAATTTACCCTTTGTCTGATTGTTTGCCATCTCCTGTGTCAATAAGAGGAGCATCAACATCTACCAGGGCTCGAATAGGTTCAGGTTTTGGTTTCTCTGATGGAACAGTGGTTCCAGAAGCAATTGATTCATGCTTGGCTAATACACGTTGCAAGTCATCATTCAGTGCTAGTCCTTGGTTTAACAGTGATTCATCCCTACATCAGGTGAATCAAACTTAAAAATGTACGGATACCATAATCCCGTGCACACAGAATAGGACTTCGACTAAGAGATAAATGAACCAAACATAAAAATGATTTATTGTTCCTAAATCCCGTGCACACAAAGAATAGGACTTCGACAAAGAGATAAATGAAAAAATGATTTAATGTTCTTTATGATTGCTACACCAACTTAGAAATAAAAGGTGCCCTATTTCATAAAGAAAAGGAGGACAAGAAAAGAGTAAAAAGATGGAAAACAGAGAAGCTTCAAATCACAACTACAAAAATGCACATGATGCTTAGTAGGAAAGTAAACATAAGGCCTTACGAAGTTGAGTTAACAAGGTGTACAACTCTTTGCTTGTAAGTACGACACTGTTCCACCAAGTCAACAATAACGTCCTGCCTGTGTCCCTGCCATGCAAATAAAATAAATGCTTACATCTCTCATCCCACAATTAATCCATCTCCAGTTTACATCATAATTAAAACGGTTACCCTTTTGACTATTACGGTGTTCAAGTAAATGGTTAATAACCAACAAATTTTCCGTATACCTCTTTGTTCCCAGGATCTAACGCATTCAGCATTTCTGCAAGGACATTCATGATACCACGTGCAAACTGAATTTCTTTCAAGCTAACATAAAAAGATGTGGTCATTGTGAAGAGAAGTGCATAATGGAAATCAACCATATAACTCCACGTTTACAACTACTTTCCATCAAGCCAACATAATAAGATTTAGTCATCATAAATAAAAAGCACTTAATTGCCATCAACAGCATACATCCACATGCATTCCGAATTCTTGTCAAACTCACGTATAATTTCGCGATCATAATGACGACACTCAACAGCATAGATCCTCATGATAGAGGGAAAACAAGTATGTTCTATCAAGGTAATAGCTTAACAAGGTCCAAACACCAATAACTTAGAATGAGAGCCACTTAATCTTTAAAACAAGCAAAAATGACATGAGAATGATATAGAATAACAAACCAGGCATCATGGGTAGTAATAGGAACACATGCCTTTTCCTAGAATACACTGTATATACTGATACACAGAGGAACACAAAGTTCAAACTAACAAGTCCTTGAAACACTTCTTAAGGATATAGCATTTACTGTGAAGGACTGGGATGTGGTTCTTTTTTAGTTTTTCATTTCTCATCTAGACTATCCCTCATTTTGCGTACTTTTTTAAATAAATATTTTTTTTCCTCTTAAAAAAACATCGAAAGGAAATAAAGACAGTAAAATCAAGAAGTCAATGCTGGTGACACCTTAGAAATCAACATATGTTTTTCTTCCAATAAGATAATTTATCTGCATTTATTTCTAGAAAGGTTTATGCACAAAAATGTCTTGGCTTATGTCCTATAAAGATATATTTGTAAAGGACAAACCATTCCAGCACCTACTAACCAAATTAATCCACTAATTTTTAACAGAATTTTCTTCACAATGCACACTTCTCCCAAGTACAATAGCCCAGTAACGAAAACTTGATACATGAACAGCCATTAAAGTATCGTGGACTTAATCAATCAATGATTCAATCCATCCCTTATCCATATGTTTTGCATGCTTTTTCCACCATGTGAAGTATACAAAAAATAAAAACGCATAATTGAAAATGAAGCAATTATTCTTAGGAACTGAATTTCCAAGATCATCGTGTCCAAGAAAATGACACTCATGAATTGAAATATTCAGGACATAAAGAATAAAATAGGCACAAAAATAGCTAAACTGGACAAGCTCTCCGACTTGTCATCCTTTAACACCAACAGTCAAGATAATGTACCTCAATGTTGGAAATTCGGCTTCAGCAGAAGACTCAGCTGCGTCCGGCCTAGATTCCGGATTGCGAAGATTTTGTGGATAAGATGTGAGAGGATGTGTTTGTGGGGGTGTGATAATAGGTGCTGACCTCTCAGTTCTCTGAGGGAATACTGCTCCAATACGCTGATATAGTATGCAATTAAATACAGAAAATTTACACTAAAAACAAATATCAAGAAAGCATATTGGACAGCAAGAGAATGGAAGCATCCTAACAAATTGCCCGGGGGAAAGAATAATTAGAATTGAAACATCCTAACAAACATACCAATAAATCCTGATATGCTGAAAAGAATTGAGGATATCTTGCCCCTGCTCCTCCAAGAGCTTCTTGCCAAGTATCTATTAGAATTAGTATCTTCTCTTTAACTTGAAAATCAGGCTGCAATAAAAAGAAAAAAAAGTGGTGTCTCTGAATATCTTTACCCAAAACAAAAGAGAAAACAAAAGTTTGCAGCAATACATGCAAGCAATTACCTTCTTTTTGACAATTTTCACCATCTCAAGAAGCACACCTTTCTCAGCAACAAGCATATGGACAGTGTCAATACAATTCTTTACAATTGTCTCCAACAGCTAGAAAAACATCATATACGTTACAACTTGAGAGCACAGAAATTTTAGAGGCTATGGTGGAAATATTTTGAAGAATTCTAATTCAAGAAATCCTGGAATCTAGTTCTAATTTTCCAGTTTTCTTTAAGCACCTCCCTTCTTGCTATTACTTTGACTTTCCATCAAAGTAATCTTCACTAATTTTTGATGAAAAGATATTAGATTTTTTTTTACTTATGGAAGGAAAGACATAAAATTCAGCATAGAGGTCAACTTACTGTCAAGGCAAGAAGCTGGACTTTTGGATTTTTGCTGCCTAGACGCTTCTTTATACCTTTTACAACATCTTTTGCTTGTCTGATAACCCAAATAACCATAAATTGAAAGAAAGATTTCAGCAATTACAGACTACTAAAGTGAAAGCACTAGTGAAGGAATAAAATGGGGTGGAAATGAAGGACTTCAAATCTAACAACTCTATTTGGTCATCTTCAATGCACTGCTTAAGCAAATATCATAGCTGTATTCTTCATCTTGTTTAAAACTATTGAAATTGGTACGTCCAAATGAACTTAAATTATAGTCAACAAGCAAGCATGCGGTGAAATCAAATAAAATTCCAAGCATCTCTAAACAGGATTCCTAGAAAATCAGTATTACTATTCACTTCATCTTGTTCTCTTTTATTTTATTATATTTTTTATACTTATAAGCTATGAAGAACAAATACGATCATGGGACATGAACACACCAACACGAAACCTTTCAAAAAAGTAGGACACAAACACTTGGGGAACACATCGATTAATCATTTAAAATTGAAATCTTTTCGATTTGAGGAGTGGATATATGTTCTATCAAGATAAGTTAACACATCGATTAATCATTTAAAATTGAAATCTTTTCGATTTGAGGAGTGGATATATGTTCTATCAAGATAAGTTTGGGTTCTACTTTGTATTACTACTCCACTAACTTATTCGGGAGAATAGTCATTTACAGCTACATATTTAATCATAGGCGTGAAAACTGTAAAAGCTGTAAATGAACAAGAATTGATATGGATAGATGAGTTTAGATTGTTGTCAAGAAGAAACCACATGGTTATATGAAATTTACGTAGAAATGTGAAACAAAATGGAAGCAGGAGTTCAAGAAAATCAGCATTACTAATTTACAATATTTGTACTTGCATGTTTAGCTAAGCTTAAAAAGTTCAATTATACGTAAATAAGTTTTATAAAAATATTTTTATTGGATAACGCAGAAAATTTAAGTTAGTTTGATACTTAGTAAGCCTTTTTTACTTCAAAGCAAAAAAAATAAAAGTAAATTCACACAGGAGGCCAACTGACGTAGAACATAACAAGAACTAGAATACGGAAGAGAGAGAGAGAAGAAAAATATGTATTCTTTAATTCACTAATAATAATGTGTGTTTAAATGAAACAATATAAGTCTCTTTTTATAGAATATAATCTTTGCATCAAAAGGAACTTCTTCTCAATAGCAAAATACTTGTCTAATTAAACTAAACTAGCAAAACACTTATTTAATTAAACTAAAACAAAATCCCCGATAAAATGAGAAAATCTAGTCTAACTAAAAGTCTATCTGTTACTAAAATAATAAAATCTTATCTAATAAAGTTACTTCAATCCTATTCAAATCCAACTATATCTTTACTCTCCATCTTCTTCGATATCTTCAATTTCCATTCTTATTCTCCATCATTTTTCTCCTGCTAAGAGAACTCGACTTTGGCAAGTTAGAGTGCAAAAATCTGGCCACGGAGGTCGATCTTTCTGGCAAACTAGGTATCAACGTTGAACTCGTGATAGCAATAAACCATACAACCCATCCACAATAACATTAGTTCGATCCACAAAATGAGGAGCACAAGTCACTAGCACAGTTGACTGGCATACAGAAACAAATGATTGTAGCACTAGACGCTCGAAGGTGCCTAGATAAGGAAACAATTCTGCTATATTGAAAACAAAACTTCTATTCAAGTGCGATGGCCAGTCAAGTGACTGTTTTTTATTAACATGTTTAGGATATCGTGCCAAAGAAATACAAAGCATACAAAGCACACAAAGCACATTAAAATCAAGCACATAATTTTTATCATTCAAAATAATTCTTCATTTCATCTCAGCATGATGATTATCAATAGGGTCAACAATGGCCTGAACTGAAGTAATGTGACGATAATTAGTAAGTAACAATTTAAGGTCAATAGAAGAATTAGGTAAGCGAACAATTACCTTAATGGATGATAAGATGATGTAGTAATGCAGAAAGCATCAATCGTTTTAGAACATTGACTAGTATGTGGAAAATTAGAAAGTTTATCAAAAAATACTAACATTGATAACTTATAGCATTTGAGGTAATGGTAAGAGATTTTGTACCAAGTCTATAGTTTTTGAAATGCCTAGTAAAAGTGGAAACTCTTCAGGTAATTTATTAGATGTAGCATCTAGTAAAGAGGTAATCTCAAGAAGGGGCTCAACAATAGGCTCAAAACTCTCATCCTCATTATCAGAACATTCCTAAACTGAAGTAGCAAAATGGTTTTTCTGGATAGGAATAAATTGTAGATACTTAGAATCTCTATGTTCTTCAAAAAGACAATGTGGACACACAAGTTCAGAAGCAGGTGGATAAGAGGTGGACACAAAAGGAACCTGAACGAAGTCAAGCTTATTTATATTTAGAGAAGCTATAGGCAGAATTGCTTGGGGAGGATTAACACAACCAGACTCACTACTAGACTTAGGATGAGATTGTCGAAAACTACGAAGTAAGTCTAGTTTATGACACAATTAGTGAAGACGGATGTATCTGTCAATTAGTATTGCCTTACAGTAAGCTTCATCTAAGGACTAAGGTGTGAAAATGATATCACGCTTGATTTCAGGATTCAAATCATTGATAAATCTAGAAGTTGTAGCATGAGGAGTTTCATAAATATCACAACCCTCTAATCGATCTTCGAAGTATGTCAGATATGGATGTACTTTGCCTACAGTGCAAAAAGAATTGATCTAGTAGTTTAGTTCAATAATAGGCTCGGGTATATTTGTTGCATAATATTCGTTTCATCTTATCCCACAAAGTGATTGGGTACCAACCTAGACGATTAATATTATGCAAAAAATAATGTCTGACAGAGCGTACGAGTGAGTCACTAGCATGATAAATACAACGAGAGTCACTCATGTTGTGCAAGTTAAAGATCTTTTCAAGATTATCCAGCCAGGTAAGAAATATCTCGAGTTTGAAACAATCATCAAAATTCAACGATTTTAAGTTGACTCTCCTAGTAGTATAATTGATGTTCTCAACATGGAGTGGGGATAATTGTATTCATGACAGGAGGATGAATAGTTGCTACCATGGTATCGACCTAATGTAGCTATAATAGTTTATATATGAATCGTGCATAGTGGTGACAAATCAGAGTGGAATGTTGAGGCAATGCAAATTAGTCTAAATAATTGCAAATTATCGCTAACCAAATGCACACGACATTAATCAGAAAACTCAAACTAGGTGTCATGTTCTTTTTTTTGTGTATCTTTTTTCCCTTCAATAAATTACAACGAAAGCAAAAACAAGAATGGGCAAATACTTTCTTTTTTAATTGAAAACACATAAACTAAAAATTTATTGAAGAATATCTTTCGGTTGTTTGCTGCCAAACACTTAAATAAAAGTAAGGTATTCAACATAACCAAGTACCATGTACCTCATGAGAATATAGAGCAACCAGAGTTAAACACCATTTGTCCAAACATGCGTATTCCATGCTAGGTCCCATGAATACTGAGGAATGGTAGCGGAATAATAGAGTCAACGTTGGATCTTGGTGGACTAGCAGTGGCGAAGCCAAAGGAGGAAGAAAAGGCGTTAGATGGCGGCGGCGATGGTAGTCCGATAATGAAATATGAGATATTGCTGGTGATATAAGGTATCAGTGGTACTGGTTGGATGCGGCGGCGATGGTGGCAGCGGTGGTGCTTGATGAAGGGGCATGGTGATTGTGGTGACGCTAGCTGGTTGTTGGGTTTAAGATATGTGGGGTAGAACAAATAGGTTGATGTTAATGGGATATATTCTTTGTGGACTAAGTTGGTGGGTTATGTAGTGGGGTTGGGCTAATCGATTGGATATATGAGTATGTGTTTTAGTTTATAAGTGATGGGTTGTGTATGTAAATTGCAATTGGGTATTGTTTTGGCTATTTGGTTGTAGATGAGATGTTGGCTCTGTGACTAATGGATTGAAACAACAACAATTGAAGGTTCCAGCATAATAAAATTTGATATTTTTTTTTCACAAATGAGCGAACAAGGGTAAAAGACTAAAATTTGCTACTTTTTTTTTTTTTTTTTTTTTTTTTTTTTGGAACTAAGAACAATGGACAAAAATTAAAAACAAAGCAGTAAACCAAATTTCTTGCACGCTTACTTGTTCCTTTTTGTTTGTTGCTGCCACTTCTATCTTTGCTAAGGTATTCGAGGCTGGTTTGGGTTATGTGTGAGTGGTTGATTTCTTTTTTTTGTTGTTGTTCAAAGGCAAGTGTGAGATTTGGATGGTTGAAGGTGGCTTTGGTAGTAAGGAGGTGGCAGGTGATGAGTTGTTGCCGCAAGCTACCAAACCGTTAATATGTGCGTGAATAGTGACTTGGACAGAGGAACACGACAAAGCTATGATATCAAACTAACGTAGAACGTAACAAGAAGTAGAATAGGGAAGAGGAAGAGATAATGAAAAAATGTATTCCGTAATTTAAAAATAATAATGTGTGTTTAAATGAAAAACCAAAGTCCTTTTTATATAATATAGTCTTTGCATCAAAGGGAACTTCTACTCAATATCAAAACACTTATCTAATTAAATTAAACTAGCAAAACACTTATCCAATTAAATTAAAACAAAATTCTATCCGATAAAATGATAAAATCTAGTCTAACTCAAAGTCTATATGTGAATAACAAGTACTAAAATGATAAAATCATATCTAATAAAGTTACTTCCATCCTATTCAAATTCAACTATATCTTTACTCTTCATCTTCTTCGATATCTTCAATTCTTATCCTTATTCCCTATCACCAACATTAACTTCACTATTTTTAAACCGCATGCCATATCCAGTGACTTTAACCTAAAAGTCTTTTACAGCTCGTCATAATCATAAGCCAGAAAACTGTAAAAGCCATAAATCCACACTAGCATGTTTCGCAAAAGAGTTGCTTTCTTATAAGTTGTGTGGACCAAAATCAACATAGCTATTTGTCACCACTGGTGATAATGATTAGTCTTTAAGGCAATATCCATTCATGCTATATAATCACAATCGTAGTGGATTTTCTTCGCTAATGGAAGAAAAAAAGAATATATACGTATGTGTGTCTCTACGTCTTCAATCTTTCTCTCAAACGAAACTCTTTTTCAAACAATTTTCTCCTTACTTTATTCACTACCTCAATCCTAAAACCATAACCACCGCAATTCAAATCGTCATCCTCGGCCATCAAGACTCCATCAGGAACAAAAGGGTTCAAATCTCTGTGAACTATTCTCATAAATCCTACGGTCGGATTACACTGCGGAAGCGATATACTAATTATGTTGTCTCTTCAAACCAATCAATTACAATACACCCTTCTAACTAACACAGGTCAACAATAATAATAAATAGCATTATTCTAAGCCAAATAAGTAGAAACTTCCCAACTTATTTGACTTGTAAGCTGTGGGACCTACAGCCGTGTGGATTTTGATGATCAAATTGTGGGTTACCCAAATTAGAGTTTGTTTGACAAAGATTATAAACCCATTTTGGTTTTTTTCAGCCGTAATTTTTGACTTTTCAACTTATTTTTAACATGAAAAGGCAACAATTTCAACTCAAATAAACCAATATTGGTCAAATAAACCAAAAATTAGTTTATAAACTAGTTTATAATCTCTGTCAAACGGGCTCTTATAGGAAAACTCGATATTTCTAAATATTCCACCAAAGTTTTTTTCTTTGTCTAATTTATGATGATAATAAGAGAGCCAGAACAACTAAAGAAAATTCGCAAACAGGAAAAATTACAGACCAAATCAATAAATGAAGTTCAGCTAAGATTATAAACACATACTCATAAATATGCTATGAAATTTCAACTTCACTTTCTTTCTTTATTTCGGAAAATATGCTATTTAAATAAAGTATGTGGAAGAAAAAGAGGAGTAGATAAAATTACACAGGATCGTGATTGCAAATATCACAAATCTCAATATTCATTGCCCAATCAGGACCGATAAGCATGTTGCTCGTCGCTCTTTCCACCATCGAATTCACCATCTTTCTAGCTCACCTTTCTTCACAAAACCTCACCAGAATTAATCGGAATCGGCGTCGGAATCTCACCGACGGCCAAAATCACAGAAGTCCACAAAGTACACCCAAGTATAAATAAAAAATAAAAAATATAAGAACGCAACTACTACTCCGTATTTAATTACGAGTGTATTTATAGTTTGTCATTTGGAAAAATGGAGAATTATATTATTTAATTTGGCGGCCATAAATTTCGAGGGAAATCTGCCAATCGTCTGTGGACACGTGGAGAACAGTGGCTTGTTTGTTTATTGCCATGGCCGACTATTTGGACAGATGATTTGGTTGATCTGTTTCTCAAAAACAGGTTTATTTGAAATTAGGGTTCAGCTCCCCAACTTTTTGAGGTAGCTGTTTTGAGTTATTAACTTTCAAAACTTATTTAAATCTTTAAATTTGAGTTTCTAGGGATGGAAATTATCAATGTAAATGTTAAAATTACAAATGAGTTTTACATTACTTAAAGTTGGACATTAAATGATTTGATGATTTTACTATTCAACTTAAAGTTATTTGAAAGTTGCGTCTAATTTTAAAGTTTATATTGACAATTTGTCATGTGTGTACTTAAATTCAAAAATTTAAATAAGTTGGGATTCAAAACATTATTTTTGAAGTTGGGGCTCAAAACCACACTAATTGAAATATGAAGGAGCTCAACCATAACTTTTTCTCTATTTTATTGAAAATAATAAAATAGTCATATTATGTTTGTAGTGCTTATAAAAAGTTGGTCAAACATTATTTTGAAGATTAATTATGGATTTTATTTTTTCAGATTTGTAATAATATCATTTTTGTTCTTTTTTTTAGCAGTTATCATTTTCATTATTCTATTTATTTTTACAGATTGTCCCCAAATTACTATTTTTCACTATTATGACAATTTTAGGTGACAATTTTACTCCTTGACTTAAATAAATAAAAAAAATAAAAAAAATATACAATAAAAACATTGCAATTTGGCAATTAACCTTTAATTGTTAGGGCCCTTAATCTTTCCTTTTGGAAGATATGAGCCAGAAACAGTGATGGCTCTCTCTCTCTTCCACCCATTTTCCAGTAACTCTTATCACAGGAAGACTCTTTGTGCAGAGGTCCCTCTTTCTACCATTTCCTAGAAGTCCATGACCAGTGATCGTATTTTGAGTTCCTTCAATTTCAATTGCTAATTTCTCTTAATGGGTTAATTTGGAATAGATGAATTGCTACTTGTCCAAATCATCTATTTCAAAAGACTTTTTGGTTCCCAGTTTTGGCTGAACGACTTGCCCTTGAAGTCACTGAAATGCATCTAATAATTATGATGTAGTTACTGATGATTATTTCCAAAAACACGACATTCAGTTAGTACAGTTGCTTAAAACACTATTTTTAAGGCATTTTTGGTATATGCTTCCTGAACTGGTTGAATTATGTCTGAAAATTTGGTGTGGCCCGTTTGTAAAAGAAAACACAAACTACTGGGTCTTTAAAGCCAATTTTCTTGCAGAGGGAAATGTTGGCGGAATTATGTGAAAAGTGACTTCAAAACAATAATCAAACCGAAAATGGAAATGATGAAAATATAAACCGAAGCGAAGAGTTGAACTCTTTGTCCTTAAAGTCAATATTACCTGCATAGTGCTTTCGATCTTTGGCAAATGACTCCCAAGATACTAACGGTTTAACTTGAGTTTTGTAGCACAACAAAAACTCAAGTCACAATGAACCAAGGATGGCTTTGTACTCCAACGGATGAATGAAATGGAAAACCAGATTTTGCAACTTAAATGCAATAAATTTGGTTCAAAGATGAAAATTATGAGTGCTTTATGTTTGCAATACGTTTACAGATCAAAACTCTCTGCAGAATGGACGTCCACACCCTTTTTAACGTTGGAGAGTTGGTTGGAAACGAAAAGGAATGAACCAAATCGTGCAACCCTTCAAAAGGACATGTACATTTCATCGCGAAACCTGCGATCGCATGGTTTAACCAAGCTGCGATCGCATAGCACAAAAAATAAAACAAGACTTCATCCAGAATAACCATGCGATCGCAAGCCTTTGCCTCCTGCGATCGCATGGAAGGACAAAATACATTACGCTAAAAATTAAGCAACTTGCGATCGCGATGAAAATCAACCATGCGATCGCATGGGTCAAACTTTGACCCGATTTTGTCCTTTTCGTAATTTCTCATTCATTCGATATTGGTTTCGAGATGCCAAATATACCTTTTAAACATGCGAGATAAATCTGAATTTTTGTCCAGGGGCAACAGCCCCACACGATTGCCCCCTCGACCCCAGCGACCGACGGGCGGTCGATCCGTTCCTGGGCGTTGCCCCAAGCGCGTGGTCAAGTGGCAAACAAATTTGCCTAAACGGATTGGATCAGGTCTTGTATATTTGTCTAAGTTGACACGGAGTCACTTACGTTATTTTTAACACTTAGTTAATTTCTCGACATATTTAAACCAATTTCCAACAGGAAAAATTGTGATGCATTCTCTCTCTCACGCGGCTACCTGTTCCTTGAACATACCACCTCCTGTTCTATTAACTTAAATTATCCTCAAATTTTGTTTGTGGGTTCGAGTATAGTGTACTAATAGTGCTCTGCATCTGTATGGAAGCTTTTGGCTTTAAACTCCTAACATTCCACATCACGTCACTATTTGGCCAAAGAATGATCTCTTTGACGTGTGCCTCCAACTTGAAATCTTTCGGGATATGTGCTTATACCTTTTAGAGCATGAACGTTTTAATGATTTTGGGGTGGGGTGGGGTGGGGGTGGGGTGGGGTGGGGTGGGTGGCGAGGCGGTAAATTGAGCCGAGAATTTGATAGTGAGGGGCACAAATTAAATTACAAAAAAAAAGATTGTCGACAAAAATAATGAAACTATTTGATACCATATTACAATTGTTCTCTACGTGTTTTCATACTTTGATAATGTTTTATAATTATATCATTATCAATACTATTAAATACATCCTTCTCAATATACAAAATCAAACTATCATTCAACCATTTATCTCCAATTCGATTTCATGATCGGTTCTTCACATAATGCATTGCGAGAAAAGACTCTCTCAAGCTGTAGCAAAGAGCCACCGGGTAGAATCAAAGCCAATGTCACAAGCTTGTAAAGTAATGGGTACACTTCACTTTTCTTTGTCAAAACCAACTTTTGTGCAATATCACCAAGTCCCCATAATCCTCTAAAATCATTGTCGGAGCGCATATCAATAATATATGTCTCAAGTTGTTCCTCAATTGCTAAGATATCCACTGCTGAAAAATCTCTGGGATAATACTTACACAAACGAATTAACTTGTTCTTATCAAAAGCAGAAAATGAATTATCTGGACACAAGCATGCTACACAAAGGAGTAAGTCACTATTTACCTCAGAAAAACGATTATTCAACTCTTGAAGTTGCATATCAATTATGGCATAAAACAAATCCACACAAAAGTGATGTAAATTTGTTACCGTGTTACGCCGTGAACGACCTAAAGGTACAAACATGTCATTCATGTTAGGGATATCAACATTGTGCTTACTACAAAAAGAATTAACCGTTTCTAGAAATGAATCCCATTCATTATCCCTCATCCCTTGGAGTCGTTCTTTACATATTTTCACTAATTTCATGGCAATGACAATGTCTTGATCTTTTCTTTGTAATGCTTTTGACAATTCATCTGTAATTCCCAAGATTTTTTTCATGAGATGTAGACTAAATGAAAATCCAAATGTTACAATTGAGCCCAATAAAATACGTGCTTCACCTCTTTTTCCTCCACTACTTGTATCATCTGTAGCAATCAACTCAATAACATCAACTGTAGATGAAAACATGACAATCAAGTTCAATAAAGAATTATAGTGAGATCCCCAACGTGTATCACCAGCACGCTTCAAAGTAATTTCTTGATTCAAGCCCCGTCCACTTGATAGTTCACCGACATTAAGTGCTTCAATAATTTCTAGTCTTTGTTTCTCTCGAAGAATATCGGCCCGCTTAGCACGCCTCCAAAGAACATTCAATATACTACCAACTAAATGAAAGAATGTTTTAATTTCGGATGCTTATTTGCCACACCTACTACAAGAGCTAGTTGAAGTTGATGAGCGAAGCAATGAATATAGAAAGCACTCGAGTTCTCATTCAAAATAAGTGCTTTAAGACCATTGTACTCACCCATATTACTAGCACCATCATAACCCCGACCTCTCAATCTAGATATACTTAAGTTATATCTAGAGAATAAATTATCAATAGCGCCTTAAGAGAAAGAGCCAAGTACTAGAAACATGTTCAATACCAATAAAACGTTCAATTACTTGCCCATTCTTCACATAACGCAAAACAACTGACATTTGCTCCTTCACTGAAATGTCACGAGATTCATCAACTAGAATAGAAAATAACCCATCTTTACCAATATCATTAATAATAACATCAATTGTTTCGTATAAAGAAGACTTACAATATCCTTTTGAATATCTCGGTGATGTTAATTTGAGATTTTCGTGAGCATTCTTCAAGGAAACAGACTTAATCTCATTGTTATGGTCACATAAAAATTGCAACAATTCAAGAAAATTTCCTTGATTTTTAGAATTTTCAGATTCATCATGTCCACGAAAAGCAAGTCCTTGTCGAATAAGAAATCGAATACAATCAATTGATGCAGTTAAACGAATTCGGTACTCATTTCTCGTTTGTTGTGACTGTTTCAAGAGACATGCTACAATACCTTTTTCTTGATTGTTGAAGCATTCATATTTTATCCAAGCTTGGTTGTGTGCACTACCTGGTTTTCCAACGTGCCTTTGAAGTCGCACTTTATTTTTCCAGTTTGAAAACCCATTGCGAACAAATGAATCACCACCACCTGATTTGAAAAGATAACAAGAGAAGCAAAACACGGCATCTTTAGCTATACTATATTCCAACCAACTAGGATATTCATTAAACCAAGAAGGACAAAATCGTCTATCTTTTTTTCCCATTTTTGTTGGTGGATATGTATGGTTGCAAGGTTGACAAGGACCCCTTTGTATGTATGTTCTTCGAACTTCATCCCTAACATTAACATTATATTCCCTAATTGGAATTCTTAATCCAGGATCTGAAGGAAGTAGTGTAACATCAATTTCACCCCGAACATCCTTTTCATCCCCTTCATCCATTTCATTCCCTTCATCCATTTCATTCCCATCATCTTCATCAATTTCATTCCCTTCATTTACAACATATTGATCATCACTTTCATTAATTTCATCGATAACATTCATTTCATCACTAACATTTGTTTCATCCTTTTGGTCACTTTTATCCCGAATCCTCTTTTCATTAATTTTTTGCTCATCGAAAAAAGTTGGAGATTTGCGTTTGTAATATTTCTCCATACCTGTTTTACATTGAATTCAATATTATCATTTAGAATACAAATAATAATCATCAATTAATATAATTTATCATCAATAAAATATAATAATTATGTCCAGCAGGCAGCAACCAGTCAACCACAATAGAGATAAAACACGAAATTCATAAAAAGAAAAAGTTACATTAAACAGATTCATCACAGATTTCTTGGTCTTTTGTTTATTCATCTTTCCTTTATGGCTTTATTATATATTCATCACAGATTCACTT
The DNA here is from genome assembly GCA_023638005.1 of Forsythia suspensa. Lineage (NCBI taxonomy): Eukaryota > Viridiplantae > Streptophyta > Magnoliopsida > Lamiales > Oleaceae > Forsythia > Forsythia suspensa. The sequence continues at coordinate 25,086,283 of CM042674.1, read as the reverse complement.
CACAGTCACATTTACATTAAACAAATACCATCCAATTCCAATCCATTAAACAAATATAATCATCACAGTCACAGTCACTATTGTTTGTTGAGAATTGAGAGAAATGGAGAAAGCTATTAACAAACAGAGAATCAGCTGGAACACTTACAACCCGAGAAACCATCCATTTCAATTTTCAACTTCTTCATTTTGGTAAGTGCTTTTATCATTCATGGCCACAATTTAGAAGGGTAATTTCGCTACCAGCTTCAAAACTTCAAATACTCAAATTAATTATTACTTTGAAATCGAAAAATATATACCCACCTTCGGCTTCTTGACTTTCCGTGTTGTGTTCTTTGTGCACAGTGTTGTCGTCATCGTGTAGTCTTGTAGATTCTTTGAGTTTTTCTTCACAATGGAGCCATGGTTGGTGATGGAAGAATTTAATTTGAAAATTGGGGAAGAAATAAATTAGGTATTTTAAATTTAGGTAAGGTGGAGAGAGATGAAGAAATGAATTCTTTGCGGGAGAAGGTTGAGATACAGAGGGAGTGAGTTCAACTTCTAATTGGGCCTGGCATCTGGGCTTTTTATTTAAACTATAAAAAAAAAAAAAAAAAAAAAAAAAACATGGAATTTTTTTTTGGAGGTCACGTGACCTCAATGCCCACCATGGCTCACTTGTTTGGGGTGGGAAATGGGGTGGGTGGGGTGAATTTTCGAGTTGGAGAAGCACACTTATTTGAATAAAATAAAATTATTTAGGATTTATTTATACTTTTGAAAAGATTAAGGACTAAATTGCAATATTTTCATTGTATTTTTTCCTATCATTTTAATTTATTTTAGTCAATGGGTAAAATTGTCATAGAATTATTAGAATAGTGAAAAATAGTGATATGGGAACCATATGTGAGAATAAATGGAAGAATGTGAATTATATCTGTTAAAAAAAATGGGGATGAAATTGTTATAAACCTGAAAGAATGGAGACCATTAGTGTAATTAATCCTTATTTTTATTCACATATTTTGTAAGACCCATAATTTTTACTCAGTTTTTATCCACACATTTCATAGAAAATTTACAAAAATATTTACCAAACATACACTTAATTAGGTTGTCCATCTTATATTTTGATTTAAATTTGATCATTTTATGTATAATTCTGATGAAACTAATTATCCACGCATTTAATTTTTCTTTGTTGGCAAAAACTGTTGATATAAAATCAAGCAAGTGCGAGGTTACTCATTCTATTAGTCCCGTGAAACTAGTTGTTAGGTTTGGTTATGATCATAAATGGAGTCGCCTAGTGGAAATAAAAGTGTAAGCTGGGTGATTTAATTGAAACAAGTTGAAGTTAGGTGACCAACATAAAACAAACTTATAAGTTGAGTGACCTCCAATAAATTTTCACTTTATTTTATAGTAATTGTGTCATTTAATATCTAAATTTTAGTAAAATTAGTAAATGAATAAAGTATGTTTGTCAGTGCTTATAAATATTTATAAATTAGTCAAATATTATTTTCATTTATACATTTGATAAGACTTTTATTCACTTTTTATCTATACATTTCGTAATATCTACAGTTTATAATATACAAAAATCTTTACTAAACGTACTCTAAATATCATCTAGCCACAAATTATTAATTGTCACATCAAATAAATATTCATAAAGTAAAATGAGACAAGAAAAAATTATTGCACAGCTTATGTGTAGAAATATGAAAGAGATGAAGAAATATAAAAGAGAATATGTGTAGAGAAAATAATTCTACAGATTGATTCAATTGTATAATGATTGAATAATAAATATTACAAGAAAGTACAATGTATATATACTAGTAGGTAAAGAAATCGCCTAAATATATAAATATTACATATATGATATCTTTCTATAAATACAATTATACCAACAAGGTGAGTATGGTAAGTAAATATATGTTAATACTCTCCCTCAAGTTGGAGCATGTATGTCAAAAGTGCCCAACTTATGCAGTGAAACTGTGAAATGCCTCATTGCTGTGCAAAGGCTTTAGTAAATAAATCTGCAATCGATTGCTTTGCTTGAAACATAAGCGCCTTGATCTCTCCTTAATGATTCATTCACGAACAATATGACAATCAATTTCAATGTGCTTTGTCCTCTCATGATATCTTGGATTAGCCGCAATATGTATTGTTTGCTTGATTGTCACAATATAAGGTTGTTTGCTTGTGGGTGATCCACACATAAGTCTGTCGAAGAATCGTCTCAACCATGTAAACTCACAAGCAATGGAAGCCATTGCCTTATATATCTATAACAATAAGATTTGGACACAATATCGTTTGCTTCTTACTTCTCCATGATATAAGTGCATTTCCCAAGAATACACAATATCCCGTGAATCGATCGTCGTGTAGTAATATCTCCACCCTTAATCTGCATCATAAAAAATTACGCTAGCCGCAATTTCCCTTGATGGGAAATATAATCCTCGTCCGGTGCTCCTTTCAAGTATCGAGCAATCGGTGAACCTTGCATCAAGATGGGGTTGTCTAGGTGCTCGCATAAACCGATCGAGTGTATTGATCGAATATGAGATTTGCGGTCTAGTAATAGTGAGATAAATGAGCTTCCCTATCAACCGTCGATAATATGTGGGATCTTTCAACAATTTTCCATCCGTCGAATTAAATTTTGATGACTGTTCCATGGGAAATGCTGCAGGTTTTGCTCCAAGTAATCCGGCCTCTTGAAGAATGTCAAGAGTATACTTCCTTTGATTTATTCTACTCCAAGAAAGTATTTTAGTGTGCCAAGGTCCTTCAACTTGAATTGATATGCAAGAAACGTCTTCGTGGAAGAAATCGCTTCTTTATCGTTTCCTGTGACAATTATATCATCCACATATACTAGAACAGCTGTAAATGAATCACCACCGACCTTGATAAAGAGTGAATAATCAGATGTGATTGTTTGAACCCAAACCGAATAATAGTAGATACAAATTTTGAAACCAATAACGAGATGCTTGTTTCAATCCATATCTTATGAAGTCGACATACAACTGGTGTCTCCCTATCGACGAAATTCGATGGATGGAGTCATATAGACTTCTTCATCAAGGGCACCATGAAGGAAGGCATTGTGTACATCCATTTGATGGAGCGTCCATTCTATGAATAGAGGCGATGAATGAGTAAGCATCCGATCGTTGTTAACTTTGCAACCGGAGCGAAAGTTTCATTATAATCAATCCTTCTCGTTGTGTAAACCCCTTTGCCACCACCGTGCTTTGTAACGCTCAACAAGACCATCGAATTAAATTTGACCTTAAACACCCACTTACAACCAATAGGATGAGAACCCGGAGGAAGTGGGATAATTGTTTTCTTCCAAGGCACGGATTTCATCATTCATAGCAGACTACCCACTGGGATCCCGACAAGCTGCCTCAAATGTTGCCGGCTCAACAATATGAGAAATATTATATGTAAGGGCACGATGAATAGAAGAAAGATTGCTATATGACACATACCTTGATATAGGATGTCGAGTCTTTGATTTGTGGGAAGAGACCCGGTTTGAGTAAAGTGAGCATGATTGATATAGTAATCTTCGTGTGAATCAGGGTTTGAATTGATCTTGTGGATCGTCGAAGTTGGTCATTGGGTATGACAGAGGTTGGTTTGGCGATCGCCGGTGAAGGTGGGGAAAATTGCTCAACCGGTGGGGCTTGAGCATGAGTCGGGATGTCATTATTTGGTGAATTGCCGAACTAAATACAATTTTTGTATTCTTAGTCTATCAATAGAAGTGCCAAACCGAATATTTTGATTACTATTAACGTCAGTTGTAATACAAACATCAACATTAAGTTGTTGTCGAACATAAATATTGACAATTAGACTACCAATATATTGCTTGTTTGTAACCCAACAAATTACATGGTCGAGGATTGACATCTTATCCATTTAGGTTCCGTTTGGGATTGATTTTGGATCCCAACTTATGATTCTGAAACAATCAAAAGTTGATTTAGGCGTTTGGCAAAATTTTTAAAAGTGATTATAAAATAATCCTACTATACTAAGCGTGATTTTGAGAAGCGAAGAAATGGCATCTTTTTAGATTATGCTTTTAGCTTTTCTATTTATGTGTTATTAAAATATCTATTTTACCCCTAATGAATTAAACTAATTATTTTAATATCCTAGGTTTATTTTCTACACATTTAAGTAATTTCACGTTATTTGAATGGAGAAATTGAGAAACCAAATCACTACAATTTCGACTATCAAAGATAATTTACATTTATTTGATATTTTTTTATTATATTAAAATAGAAAATTGAGAAGTTGAATTTTGCAAATCATTAATTAATGATAATTTAAAATTATTTAACGTTTTTCCTATTATATGAAAATGGAGAAATTGAGAAACCAAATTGATGCAAATTTGATGCATAAAAAAAATATAAATTTAATTAATTTTTGCACTATATGACTATGCTTTTATTTTGTAATTTTTATAAAATTTAAAATTTATTAGGTTTTTATTATTTTTATTTTAAAATAATAATAGTGAATGAATTGTCTTGTTAAAAATATTTGACAATATTATATATTATTTTAAAAAAAAAAAAATTTTACCACTCGTGATAATAATTATAATACAAAATAATATTATTATAATTAATACCCTTTTTAGTAATTTAATATCGTTACAGCAATAAATCACTCTTGTTTATCAAACGCTCAAATGTTGCTTTTGAAACATGCAACAATTTTAAAACAATAGTTTATCAAACACTTATCTCGATTCTTTTCTGCAAAGACAATGTGTTCGATTCTCCTAAAAGCACAGCAATACCAAACCAAATCTTAGTTCCTTTGGTTGGGTTCTATGGACTCCACCCAAGAAGTTGACTGCCCGTGTCAAGGGATGTCTTAACCAAGACAAAATATATGCGAGAGACACATGTGTAAGATATGAAACAATGAGGTGAAAAGTGCAAGATTGGTAAAATTTTGAACGCACATAGTATGACACAGAAGCTGGGCAGCGCTGGACTATGCCATGAACTAGATTTTGACTTCTCTTTCTTATTTTATACTGTTCAATCGTGCCTAATACTGTGGTACCAAACTTTATGTGAGATCCTAATAAACAATGTACAATCTTTCATGCCAAGTCAACAAAACAAGCATCAAATACTGAGTTTTTACTATTCCAAAATGCAAATATAGTTCTTCCCGAATGGGTTTATTGACAGAATTCATGATACAACCAACTTAACTGAATCAAAGTTTTTTCAGAGAAAAATTTATCCAAGCTCCATGATGTGCAGATATTAAACAAGGTTGTACTGGCAGGTCATCCATCGCCACCGTCTCTAAACTTTGTCATTGTACGGAGAAAGAAGTGTAATCGGGTTAATAAGGAACGGGAACTCTGACTGTGGTTGGCCCCAATTTCATGTCCTCCAGAATGAGATTTAGGAGGGACAGAGTGACAGGACCTTCTTTGCCTGCAACGAAAGAAGAATTTATATGTTTGATAAGTAATCCAAAAGGCAGAAAATGGTAGTCGAAAGACTCGAAACACACATTTGTCTAACTTTAGCCAGGAAATCATTGTGTATAAGAGTTAAGTAAGATTGAAGAAAATATTATTTTCAGAAGAAAAATATATCTTGCATTTTTCTAAAATTGTTTAGTCGTGTCCTCAGATGAAACCTCCGGAATTTTATCAATGCAAGAAATATACCATGATATTTTTCAACGAAATGAACCTGGAAGCTTCCTGACTTCCAGTTCCAGAATGATGTCGAGTAATTCTCGTTAGCATGTTTCATGAAGCACAATGTTTTGAGGGACAAGCTATTGCAAAAAAGAAAAGAAATAAAACTCTTACCATTACCAATGACCTTGTCGTCCCATTGCACTACCGGGCGGACAAGAACTCCACTGCCAATTAGCATCATCTCGTCTGCTTCTTTTCCTTCCTCCACAGTTACATCTCGGACTTTTATTCCGTGAAGTTTCCCGTCCCTCACCAAACCTTCCGCAAGCACCAATACTCTCTTAGCTGTGCAACCACTAAGAATTTTGTCAAAACTAGGCATTACAAGTTCCTTTTCCTTTGTAACAAAAGCCACATTCATATTAGGCCCTTCAGCGATAAACCCGTCATCATCCAACCAAATTGCTGCATAAGCATCACTTTCTTCGGCTTCCATCTTTGAAAGCACGTTCGGAAGATAATTCACACTCTTCATGACAGCAAATTGTGGGGGTTTTATAGGCACGGATGAAGTTACTACTTTGATACCTATGTGATCGGATGGTGATTGATCTTGGATTACTATGGCATAAAGGGCCGATCGATGGCACCCGGACGGCGATAGCTGAAAATCACCGGGTCCCGCTGAAAGCCAATATCTTAGGGATCCTTTTATGCACTTTGAAGCACTCACAGTTTGTATGAGTATTCTCCTAGTGCTTTCCCTATCGAAAGGAGGCTTAATCTTGGCCATGGTTGCTGATCTTAAAAAACGGTCAAGGTGTTGGTCCAACTCATACAGATATCTGGATGCAGAGGAAATGAAAAACGTCACCCGATATTTAATACTCCTCCAAAAAAGTTACTCGTCTGGAATTATAAGAGAAAAAAGAATCTAAGAATACCATGTCAAAAAAATTAAAGCCCAGCAGTCAATGTAAAGTTAGTAAGCTAAGCGTAACAATTCTCTCCACTTTGTGTATGCTTTAAACAGCAGAACTTGAGAAAACAACCTAGTCAATATAAATTTTTTATGGGAAATAACAAGCTGAAAAATTAAAAATTAAAAAACAGAAGAAAAATATATGGGTTCTCAAAATGGTCGTGATTACGGAGATAACTCTATTTTATGAGACCATGTTGGATTGTATGGAGCCTAATCGTACTTTTCATTTATTTAATTGGCTGCAGATCGACCTAATATTGGGGCATTCATATTTTTTTATTAGGCTACCCTAAATAGTTCTATTATATAAAGGATATTAGTAGAGCCGTTTCTAGTATAGAGAGTTACACAGGCTTAGAGAGTTGTGAGATCTCCTTTGTAAACTTCTTCTTCTCATTTATTTAGTGAAAGCTTACAAAGGCTAGTGGACAACCACTGTATCTGTGTGTTCCTTCGCGTTTTTAAGATTTCTGGTTGCTTATAATAGCTTGCCGAACTAGCGATTAAGGTTTAACCCTTAACACAAATAAAGACAGAGAAAGCTCCAAAAGCATAATATCTCGTATCACATCCATAAATTTAGAATATTGCCACAATATGGCGACTGAACTTACTGACCCATCCATAATCGCAGCAGTATCAAAAACTCCATGGCCTCTGTGGACCATGTGATCATCCAAGGGGATCACCATGATGGCTGGATCAGTTGTTATTCCACCAAAAACGCTAGAGAACATTGCCAAATACTGCTGCTTGCTTTTGTAAGTTTCCCGACTTGTTCTTAACCTTTCGATCACCTTCAAAAAATTACGCACAATTTATTATTATCATCAACCAACCAGTTTCATATAATTCTCTAACCTAACCTAAATTCAATGTCAGTTTGACTTCACACAGTTTTTTACGTTAGTTGAAAGTCCGTGTCTTTCATAGTATTTCATTTTTGTCAATTGACATATGACATCAAGTGAAACATCGGATAATACGTTTTTAACTTTAATATGTAGAAAGTACTAAATTAATAATTATCCAAACAAAGTTAAACTAGAATGTCAGAATCTCGATGAGATGAACAAAGTGAAATCATCAAATTTGCTTCTCGGAAGCCTAGAAGCAGCCGATACTTGGTCACGTTTTATCATCACAACTTTTCTTCTTCCTTGTTAAACAGATTTGATGAATTGAGAAAACAATATGCTAGCTTTTTATCCGCAGACACATGTATAGGCATAAACCCCGTTGAGCATGTCGATTATCTCAGATTCGCAGACTAACCATTAAATAATCAACTACTAACTAATTTGGTACATTTTTTTTCAATAATGTCTGATCAAATTTTCATATTACTCTGGGTCATAATCAATAAGCAAGTCTAGAAATGCTTTTTCAGGCATAATCTTCCAATAATTCACTAACAGTCTCATACTACAACAAATAAGAGTTGAGAGAAGAAACCTCTGTGCTTGAAAGAAGTGGAACATCAGATAATTGAGTCGATTCAATTTCTGCAGATCAGAATATAACATTAGAATCAAGTAATGTTGGCGGTAAAGTAACTTTTTATTTCCAAAGATTTTATTGCTAAAAAGTCAATTATTTCTCAAAGTAAATAAAATGTTTCTGAATTTCATTAGAATACAAGAAGAAAAACCCACAAAGTCAAGAGAATAAGAAAATTTTCGTAGTTATTAGCATCAAACAGTAAACAGAATCAAAATTGAATCACAATCGATCAGCTCAATGATCCAATTTATCAATAATCAGAACTAAATAAAGCTTACCAGTAGATGACTGAGTTTGACTTGAATTCTTCACAGCATTTGATCGTGAAAAAGGAAGTTTAACAATTCCAAATTGCAAACTTCGAAACCCATGTCTTGAAAATGAGAGATTTTGAGAGAAAATAAGCGAATTTTGTGAGTGATCACTCCAATTTTGAGCCAAAAATGAGGTTTCCGAAATGGGTGTTCTCATAGAAGCCATTTGGATGCTGACCGTGTGAAAAAAATGAGTTCAAGGTCTTGTTTACTTCCAATTCCAATGGTGGATATTTTCATACAGAAATCTGGCATCGAGATATATTAAAACTTGAAAGGTTCCAAGAGTTGAGACGAGTACGGCCTGCTGGTTGTGTCCGTTTTATGTGGTTGCTGTGTTCAAAGAGTTTTGGGTTTTTGATCTGGACTAATTTGTTTAACCCCTTTGAAATTAGTCGAGTGTCAGAGCAAGTGAGACCCACTAGCTCCACCAAGGTGTTCAAAGAGTTTTGGTAAAAAATTTTTTTAATGATTTATGATCTGATTCCTACATTGTTTTTGTCACCCAATTGTCTAATTTGTTTAACCCCTTTGAAATCCAAATATCCAATTCCCAATATCTCACACACACACACACGGCTCTACCAGTCGAGTGTCTAATAGTCGATTATAGATTTTCGAACCGAACAACCACAGTCCGCAAATGGTGTATTTTTTATTTTAATTTTTAACATTGTTGTAATGTAATTAAATCTGGACCAAAAAAATAAGTTGAGTTTTTCAAAATGAAAAGCAAAAGTAGTTAATGAATGGTGATTGAATCTATTTATGATTTATGTTATTGAATGGGTTTTTCTTGAATGGGTTGTTATTGAAATTTGAATAGGTTTTTCAAAATGAAAAGCAAAAGTAGTTAATGAATGGGTTTTTCTTTGAATGCAAAAACTAATAATCAAAGAGTGAAAAGGGGATGAATCATACCTAATTTTTACTTTTTTTTCCTTGAAGCTTTATGATATTCATCATCAAGGGAGAACCGGATAGTTACATTCATAAAAGGGCAGTAGGTAACACGTTTGGCTTTTGAGTTTTGACTTTTATGATATACTCATTTCGATTTGTGATTGATTCATCATGTGGTCAATAAATCATTGAATAATAGAATTTTTTTAATGTATTATGTATAGCGATTGAATAATATATTTTATTGTATAGGAACAAATCAACGGACAACGGCCAACGGCCAACGTGAGGAAAAGTACAAAAAAAATACCCCTACAACCTTACAGGGATTTTGCTAATTCTCTTGCAATCGTGTCATTAATTTTTTGTTACCTTGCCGGCTTATTTTTAATGATTTGTCTTTTTATTATTGAACTGTTGTGCCTTGCCGGCCTATTTCGTTGCTTTGTAGGTATATTATTGAATTGTTGTGTATTTTTGGATTAAATTCAATTGTTGTGCCTTGCCTACTATTTGTGGATTAATGATAGATTGTTAATTTTTTTTTTTTCTAGAATTTACAAATGGAAGGTCAAGCTTACGCCAAGAGAAAAAGACATTATTTTCATTTTTAAAAAGACAGCCAATCTAGTGAAAGTACACCTTCGATATATATAACCAAGAGATCAACCCTCAATTCCTACTGCAACTTCCTCCATTTCATCTCCGTAAATCGTACATCCTTCAACTTCAAATCATGAATTGCAACCGTCTATTATTATTGAACGAGATCCGGAAAAGAAAGCAAATATTTGAACAAACTGTTAATCTGCGAGATGAGATTAGAGTGGTATATCTAAAGGTTGGGCCTTATCAACCAATACTTTCGTAATATCCAAAGACAACAGAAAAACTCGGTCCTCGCCGATTTCAAAAGAAATGGTTTAGTCGGTTTCCTTGGTTGGAGTATTCACCTACAACGGATAGGGCATCTTGTTTTCTTGCTTTTTCGTAATGGTGGTAATTCATCAAATTGTTCAAAGATTGGTCACCATGGATATAATAAGTGGAAGAGAGTTAATGACGCGAGGCGAACTGTGCATTTCTTACTCATGTTGGTGCATCACATCATAACATGTGTGAGACAAGAGCGCAAGATTTAATCACGACTGCCTCAACATATTGATAAGGCAATGCATGTAGTATCGAGGGAGGAAGTGCAAAGACGTCGTGCTTATGTCTAAAAACTAATGTTATCAATATTATGACTTCGTCTCCTAAGCGTATTAATGAGTTGCAAACCGCTCAAACAATAGAAATTGAGCGTATGTTGGCTCTTTGGAAGCGTAAGTCCGGGAGTGGTGCTAATTAAATGGGTAATTTGCAACGATCGGGAGCTACTCGTTGGAGTTCTCATTATGACTCCATAAAGAGTTTGATAGATATGTGCTGCAACTTGCAATGTACTTGAAAATCTTACTCAACATTCTTCAAATGCAAGATCTCGAGCTGAAACCTGTGGCACTTACAAAAACTTGACAAGTTATGAATTTGTGTTTATCTTGCATTTAATGCATGACATTATGAACATATCTGATGTTCTTTGTCAAACACTTCAAAGAAAATCTCTAGACATCTTATCTCGCTATAAGATTTGTATCAACTACAAAAGAACTTCTTCGAAATTGAGAGATCTTTGATTGGGAAGAATTTCTCCAAAGAGTGAATAGTTTTGCTCAAGAAACGATATTGTCATACACCGATCTAGATGGTTTGTATAGAATTGGTCGTTTCTCGAGATCAAACTACGCTTGAGCATCATGATCACTTGATGTTTTCAATGAAGTGATAAATTTTTATCTTGATGGAGTTAGATACAAGATTTAATGAGACATCAGTTGAACTCCTTTCTCTCAGTGTCGCTTTGGATCCTAAAGGTTCATATAAATCATTTAATAGTCTTGATATTTGCTCACTAGCAGAGAAGTTTTATCCTACAGATTTTTCAATGCAAGATATTCGTAGTTTGGAATATGAGTTGCGACATTATGAGCTAGATATGAAGCGCGATCCTCAATTTCAAGTATCTACACTTGTTGAGTTATGCCAACAGTTAACTGAGAGTGGAAGGGCAGCTAGTTACATTATGGTGACTAGATTGATTCGTCTTGTTTTGACATTACCTGTTTCTACTGCGACAACTGAGCGGTCATTTTCTGCAATGAAACATGTGAAGACTGATCTTCGGAACAAAATGGAGGATGACTTTCTAGCTGATTGTATGACACTATTTATTGAACGAGAACTTGCTGAAAAAATTGATGTAGATTCTATTATAGATGAATTTTATGTATCAAAACCTCGTCGGGAACAACTTCAATAAATAATATCATTTTAATGACTTTTTATGTTATATATAAATTTTATTGCATTGACTTTAATATATTTTAGCCCCCACTGACTAAAATCCTGGATCCGCCCCTGCATCCCGCAATAATTGTAGGAGATCCAAATCCGCCCCGCGATCTACTATTTTTCGGGGCAGATCGAGACGGATCGATATATGGATCGTATGGATCGAGCCCCGATCCGTATCTTGATCCATATTTTTTTGGCATTCAAAAATTTAAAATATATTGAAACAAACTTTCTACTACTATACTATAAGAGTTTAAACAACATCATCCTCCTCACTAAACCTTGTGCAATGTCCACAATATGTCGAAGGTGATAAATTTTTTATTCAAAAAATATTTTAATTATCAAATCACATATAAAATAAAATATAAATTCAATATTTTAATTTTTTTTTTAATTAAAATTTTGGGTCAAGGGCCCGATCCGCCCCGTCCCGAGATCCGCAGCAGATCACACATATCTGTCTCGATCCGCCCCGTCGATCTGCGGATCAGGTAGTTTTCGCTTCATTCGAATCGGATATCCATCGGATTCGGAACGGATCGAATATTTTTGCCATCTCTAGATTTAAATATTAAAATAGACAGATTGATTTAGAAGAGTTAGATTGAAATATACTCATCTCAATTATTTGTTTAGTTACTTGTATGGACTTACAATAGATTGATTAATTTTTATTTCTATTTTAATTGATATAATCATGTACGACATAGTCAAATCATGTCAATAATTTAAACACAGATAACGAACATGTTTTGACGTCAATAAACTTATAGCATGTTGACAATAATTGTGTAAAATAGAAGGTAGCTACAAAAATACATTTAATGTAGATTATTAAAATAAAAAGTAACTATTTCAAAAAAATTAGTGTTCGTTTGATATAGTTTATAAACTGATTTATTTGATTAAAATAGTTTATTTGATTATTATTCTCATCAAATAATTTATTTTTTGGTTGAAAAACTAATTTATAATCTATATCAAACAAGCTCTAATAATTTTACTTAATTTATTTATTTTTTTTCAAAATAATAAAATGCAATTTTACTAATCAAAATCGAAAAATTAATTTTTTCATAATCTATATCAAATACATCAAGCTCTAATTTCTTTTTCTTAATTTTCTCATTTTATTTATTTTTTTTCAAAAAAATAATTAAAATCTTGCTTAAAACTTTTACTTCAATTACTTTATCGCGGTATTATATTTATCTTTATTATATTTATCTTCAAAATAATAAAATGCAATTTCCTCTATTACTAATCTACAATAAACTTCTCTTTCATAAATAGAGAATCAAAATTTCATTATTACTTCAAACTGCAAGCAAACTTTCCTTCTCCGCCAACGTTCATCTACCTTCAACTGCAGCACCAACCAACAAAATTCAGATTCACTTCATTTTTCATTTCAAATTTCCCCAAAATCCTAACCCACCTGCACAAAGAACACCAGAAAAGACAGAGATACCAATATTATATGTAATTAATACATGTATATGTAGTAATTATTGAAATGGCAATAATAGGAGATGCACTACGGCAGGCCTTCATGCCAAAACACGAGTACGAGAGTCTCCGAGATGAGGACAAAGCATGGCACAAGCTCCAAAAGCCGTTTACACTGCTAACACTAACCCTAATTTCTGTTGTAATTTTGGTTTCCACTATAATTAGCTTGAAAATAGTGTTTCCAGATGATAAATTGAGGCGGCCGTTCTGTGGGGAGTTACGGATTCAGCCGTTGGCCGTTAATTTTACGGAGGCGGCGGGTACTGCGGCGTCGGTTGGCGGTAATGGAAGGGAGTCGGATATCTTTCCTGGGGCATTTGTTTTGACGGATCAGGAGACTGCTGATTATTACTGGATGGTTGTGTTCATTCCTTCTGCCATGGTTTTCTTGTCATCTGTGGTCTACTTAATTGCAGGTCAGAAATTGTGAAAATGATTTCATTGAATATAGATGCGCTCAATGGTATTTCTGTGTGTATAAATGTACTCACACTGTGTATTATTTAGTAAGTTCATTTATTTGAATTATTTTAAAGGTTTTTTGTTTTCTGTTTTTAAAAATTCTTTTCTGTTTTAGGAAGTAAACTCTAGGTAGCTACGCCTCCACTGCATGCAGATTATTTACAACCTGAAAGATTAAGCAGAGGCAATTTTATCTTGCTGACACTAGGTAGAGCATTGCAGCTCATGCTACACTGTTGACGTATACTACTTTATGCTCCAACGTCTGTAACTTGCTCTATTAGTGATAATAGGGATGTGATTTGAGTATGACATTTTGTAGTAAATATTTTGTGGATTGTTCAGTGGGTAACTAAAAGGATACTGTAACTTTAAATCTCAGATATGGAAATTTTTTGGGGTGCTATTGCTATACACTTGCAGCTACAAGTAGTCATTTGCTATCACAACTATCGATTTCACTGTCACATTGATATATAACTGGTTATTGAACTTCATAGGTTCTGTTAAGTGCTCAAATCACAAAGCTAAACGTGATAACTTTGTTTGAAGTAATTTGAAATTACTCTTGGGCTGTATAATTTTCTTCATGTATATACATGTTACAGAGTTGCTTATTTTGTGAATGTTTGTAGTTTGTCTAGTGTAGGATTTAGATGTAATTAACTATGAGAGGATAAATATTTATTCAAGCTAGGAGTCTCCAAAGCAACATAGGAATACATGGATAAATGGACACAAGAAATGATTCGGCATAAACTTGGAAGCGCGTGAATTTTAAATGGTTTCATGAAGGAGCACATGAATGTTATTAAATTTAACGTAACAGTCTGTTGTAGATGAATTGCTATTTATTGTCTGTAGAGACTTTAGAGCTCTACATGGGAAGTAACAGAGAGTTTCCTGGATAACATTTTATGCTCCTCCTTTTATCATTTTTCAAAAAGGCAGTATAGTTATATAGTTGGTATTTGTTATTTACTAACTTGCAAGCTAAACATAAGCCATGCAAATCTTGATCCTTTCATCATTTCAATTTTGGAGTTCTGGATCACATCATGCAACAAAGTAATTTATGCATTTGCAACAACATGAGGTAACACTGTAACAACTTAATATGATTTCCTGAATCTGAAAGAGACGTGGTAGCAGCATTAGGTCTTTTGGATGGTAGTTGGGGTAAATGAGATAGTGGTATACTGGAAGTAACAATGGAAGTTTGGTGAAGTAAGGCCAAGATCTAATAAATTTGATACTCTCCCAGGTTTACCATGCTTGGTGATAATTTAAATTGTAAAATTGACCACATTATCACATTGATTATTAGATATATTTCAAATTACTCTTTCAAATTAAAAACTAAGAAGGCAAAGGAAAAGATTTAATTCACATTAGAGATCCATTGATGGTGAATTAGAAATAAAAGGGAAAGTGAGAGAAGTTTGTGACATGATCTCTATGTAGTGCACAAGAACTGTTGATTGAGATTTGAAGCTGCTCCATCATTATTGGTTGAGTGCATAAAAGAAATAAAGACAATAAGATTTTTAATGCCAGCCAAAGGATTATATTTGGGTTCAAATGCGGATGGTGTTCTCTATTTCATATGATTAAATACTTTCATCTACAAATTTAGTTATAGTATTCTTCATCCAAAGGGAATAATGCATCCCTTTCTCTCTCAAATAGATGAACTTTCCTTTTAAGTTTAATTGTGCTCTACAGCTTTGCCCTCCTCCAACTTGGTTCTCTTAATCTTTGGCCTTCATGTGAAGTATGTTTTATTGCTCTTAATTGTTTTTATATAACCATCCTGGTGCCTTATCATTTCAAATAATGTGGGTCAACCGTCTTACAGGAATTACTGTAGCTTATACTGCTCCAGCAAGACATGGATGCTTGAAGGTGGTGGAGAATAGTTATTGTGCTTCTAGAAGAGGTATGAGATACTTTCTGGACTAGGTTTTGCTTATGCTGGTAGTTTTCTACAGAATAAATGCTGTGGTTTGTCCCTAGTGATTTTTGTGGCATATATGTTTTGGTGCTTCAAAGTTTCAGAGGCGTGCTTCTTTTGATGGATTTTCTTTTAGTAGAGGACATTTGCATTCTACACTTTGTAGGTTGGACTTGTTTACTCTATTAGATTTACACTGAAAATTGATCTTCGTTTGTTGCCAGAAAATGACTTATCATTTATTTGGATGGTTAATTTTATATACAATCTTGACAATTAACAAAAGGAACATAGTTTATATGATCTAATGAAATGCAACATGACCTGCTTCTAAGTTTTTTGTGATCACCAAAGCTGACCAAGCTGAAGGACACCTTTCGTGTGTTTGCTAAATAATAGTAGGATTGTTGAGAGAAGAATATGGCGCATTTTTCTGTAATGGGCTATTAGAAGTTGCAATGGTGATTGGTGCCAAGAGGAGGCGGAACATTAGGTGATTGAATTATCTATTAGCTAATGTTCTGCGTGATGCATAGGATCAAGATGTTCATGGAGCCTATTTTTACGCTGAATTCCTATCTTATAGCATCTGGAGTGGCGTGGTGTCTACTCTCTGAGTATTGCATATACTTTCCTTACAGACTATAACAAAAAGAGGTTGAAATATGCAATCATGTCATTGCTCTTCATTTATGAAGGCCAAAAATGAGAAAGGGAGAATATTGGTGAGAAACTGAGAGAAAGGACACGGATTTGAGCAAAGACAAAAGGAAAGATGCTGAGAACAAAATTACCTCCTATTGAAGGAGATACATGGGAAATATTTTGAGGAAAGGGAAGATAATTTAGCTGGGAAACAAAGGGAATGTATTGTTAATTTGTTACTGGCTTGTACACCAGCTACTATCTGATATTGAAGCATCCAATACGGTGATCAATAACGGTTTAATGAGCTGAGAGATAATCAGTTTGGTGTAGGGCTAACATCTGCTATTATCACGTGAAAAGATAACCCATTAGGAAGAGGTTTTATAATTCCAAAATGCTTCAAGAGTATCTGTGTATGATGATAACCAAATTGCTTTTATGATCCCTTTTCCATAAGGCACATGTCATAAGAAAGGAGATATTTTTGTCCGCAGAAGAATATATATTGATCGAAAAGTTTTTCTAGTTAAACCTTTAGATAGATGTTCAGGCAAAACCTTTACATTATTTCAGCACGAGATTTTATCTTTTTTTCTTTTGATACATTATTTGCAGCTCGAGTTCTTGAGTTTTTACTGAAATTCTCATGGTCATTTACAGGTGGTGTACGCTGTCTATCCATCCTAATAGTGGTGTTTGCAATCATTTTTGGTCTTCTTGCCCTATTTCTTGGTTCGACTCTCCTCACACTAGGTAGTGCCTGCTCGTTTCCTTTGTTTTGGTGCTATGAAATTTCATCATGGGGGCTGGTCATTTTGTATGGAGGAACTGCCTTCTGCCTAAGAAGAAAAGCAGCTGTAATTCTTGACGATAGCGACTTTGCTGGTAGGAATCTTGGGCTAGAAATGCTCGAAACAAACTCAATGGAAGTCTCGCCAGATTTGGAGAGACGTCTGAATGAAGGTTTTAAGTCATGGATGGGTCCATCTTTCCTATCCTCGGACGAGGAGGATGACCCCGACGACTATCAGGAAGTGCCAACTCTAACCAATACAAACTCCAGCCGGCAAAGAGTGCTGTGAAATCGATCTTTTCTGTAGTTTTTGCTTAGTTTATTGTAGTTAAATCCCCATTTTGCAGAAGGGACTGGGTCATATGGTTGTTAACTGATATATTTGCACAAAGAACAGGCCAATGCTATTGAAAAGTCACACGAATTCGTTTTTTCTTTTTATTGACAGATAAACTGTGGTATTGATCTTCTAGGAGTGGTCCACACCCTGTACAAAATCTATCTTGAGGAGTCATATTGTATCTTGACAACATTGAAGGAAAATTCTTTGTTGATTGGCTATTTATTCTCTTATGACCTTTTACACTAGATTTCAGAAGTGTCAATAATAACTTGTGCACATTATGAGATATGTGAATTTTCCTGGCAGGAAGTCTTGAAAACATTTTCCCGATTTCATAGGTCAACTTATGGGGCATCCATCTAATGAACGATTATTTATTTTATTTTTTTTTATCCTAGCAGGGAAAAAATTTGATAAATATTTTGTTTTCGCGAAGTGCATATGATATTGGAATATTTTGCAGAATTCTTGTACTTTAGAAGTCAAGACTCCTCTTATTGAAGAAATTAAGAAGTCCTTTTGTTAATATTTCGTTATCGTCATGCTTAGTCTCGAAAGTCTATTGACTCTTTGTGAATGCATGTTTAAAATCAAGTTTAATTTTTGTCAATTTTATAATTAATTCTAATTACTTATTCACTTTATTGAATCAAGTCGATTTATTAGAAGCTCAAACTTTCACGAATCGGTGAACATTACTAGTTGTAGATTTTATTCTTTCTTTGCACAAAGTCGAGTGACTTCTAGCAACATTTTGATCATACGACGACTAATTAATACTAGTCACTAGTTGTGTTGAAGTTAGGAAGTAATACTCGTATTGATAATTACAAAAAATAAAAAGAATTTGCTAGATAAGCATTTTAGTCACAACTCTATAGTGAAGCAATTTTAATAAGGGATTTTAACGCAAATAGTCTATAACGTATGTCTTTAGTGCGTTTTGGTTCCTAACCTTTTATTTTTGGTTAGGAGGTCCCTAACCTATGCTATTGGGTGCAAAAGTGGTCTCTATGGACGATTCTCGTCCAAATATGCCGTTAGTTGAGTGCGTGTTGTGCAATTTCTATTAATTTGTTTTTATTTGCAAGGGCAAAATCATCAAATCAAATTTTTTTTTTTGTCCTTTTACTCTTCATATTACCCAACAATGGTTTGAGAATTTTGAAGAAAAAAAAACTCTTACCACACTGAAACTCGAAAAATCATCATTCAATCATTGCAAAAAACGTAAATTGAACCTAAGGAGAAGAAAAGCAGACTGCGTTGGGAGAACTGTTTTTTAGGACTGGTGTGCAGATAGAATGTTTTTGGTTTTGCAAATGTGTAAATATCACTCATAGTTTGTAGGTCTCAAATGTAGTTCATATATATATATATATATTTTTTATTTAGGAAATTTCTCAAGTTTTGCAAATGTGTAAATGGCACTAGTTAATTGAAAATTTCTCTGCAAATATTGTTTGAGGAGAATATTCGTGCAACTTTTTCAATAGGTTTAGGACTAACATTGCACCATTTTACATACGTTAGGGACCAGTTTTGCACCTTTATTGAAAACGTTAGGGACCACATATGCATCTGAAATGTTATGGACCATTGACACACTTTTACTAAAATGGTTAGGAACTATCTATGCACCATCTCCAACAACTTTCATCTCTAGCAATCCACATTCATTCATCCAACAACTACAATACACATTACAACATGTTACCAGAGAACCCAAAAACCAAATCTTCCAACTTCGCACATAAAATTCAAAAATCAAATCTTCAAAGAACCCAAAAACCCAAAAACCAAATCTTCTAAAAATCCAAAAATCAAATATTTCAAGAATCACCCATCTTCTTTAGCAAAACAAACATAAAAAATAAAAACAAATTAATGGAGATTGCACTACACACACCTAATTGACGGCACATTTGGACTGAATCCGCCTATAGGGACCACTTTTGCACCCAATAGCATACTTTTGCACCCAATAGCATAGGTTAAGGACCTCCTAGCCAAAAATGAAAGGTCAAGGGACCAAAAACACACTAAGAGCATACGTTATAGATTATTTGGGCCAAAATCCCTTTTAATAATTCAAAGCCGAAAAAGACAAATAAAATTTACTACAAAAGTCACGAATTAATATTTGTTAAGGGGATTTTATCTATTTTTTTTTATCACATTCATGTATCATATTTTAATTCCTTGTCCTCTTTTTTCAGTATTTGACAAAAAACTACCGTTTTAATGATTGAATGGTGCCCAAGCATTGTAAGGAAAAAAATGGGAGGAGTAGTATTATTTTACCAAATCGAGTCACAAATATTTAAGTCAATCTTTTACAAAGTGATGATGAAACATATAGATGTATGTATGTTTTTAATTTTTTTTTTTGGAAGAGAGAGATATATATGTGTGTGTGTATAAAAATGCAGATATGCATTTTGTGTGTATAGTTTTGTGTAAGACTTTGAGCCTAGAATATCATGATTCAAAAAAGGGTTCTTTAGATATATACACCACATTTAATTAACAATTTGATATTTACTGAACTAAAATGATATCTGCATAAATATTGGAATGAGACTTGAAGTTGATTATTTATACTAGATATGATAACATCCATACTAGACTTAATCAAAGGTCCAATAAAAGCTAACAGATTGGACCTCATCTCATTCCCTAATTAACGTCCTGTTACCATTGAAAACAAAAGTTATCAGAATCAAATACACTTCAAAAGTGAGGAAGACGTGAGGAACGAAAAAGATGGGATATTCAAAAATCAAAATTGAAAGAGAATTAAATCCGTAACAGATAGGATAATCAATAATGATACTCATTAATGTGTTGATTCAATTTCAGAGAAGAATCTATGCGGTACCAATATGGGACGATTTTGATGTTATTGAAGATTCCACAAAAATTGGAGAAATTGCCTTATTCGAGAAATATGGGACGATATTCATTGAAGATTCTTGGAGAAATCATCGAACTAATATAATTGTTAAGGTAAGTTCTGATTTATCATTTATGCAATCATTTGGGTCACCAACCAAAGAAATGGTCTGCTGTATACATTGATTTACGATCCATATATATATATTTTTTAATTATCACAGAAATCATAAATATTAATTTGAAGTTTGTTGAATTAATTTTTATATTTATTTGTTGGAAATTTATACTACCATTAAATGATCTAAAATGAAAAGTATATATACGTTTTTTTTGGATTTGAAATTATATCACAGATTTTGTATAATGTTATTACTCTCATTTGATTATTACAGTTTAGAACTTAATGTGTTAATTTGAAATGCAGATATGGGTGATATTAGTGTGTTGATCTATTATGATGGAGTTTGGGATGAGTCACGTATATACAGTGACTAATCGGTTGTTGGATTGGTTGTCTCGCTTGATTGTAGTTATGTCAATCTAATAGAGATGATAATGAGGAGATTAAAAAGGACTAGTCACAGTTCAGTACCAAATTTTGTCGGACGACCCCCTGATAAGTATTTGCACTGATACTTCCCTTAGTTTTTACATAGAAATTAGGAAGAATGAATCGAACATGAGGCAATTTCCGTTATGTGTGGATGTTCACAAACTGGCTTGTAATGGTGATAATTTGATGATAATAGTTTCAGAGCCCAGTATATTAGGGATATACGAGACTATGAACACAGAACGATATACTCTCGGTGGTTTGAAAATTCTATTATGCCAAAATTGCCAACAATAGAAGAAATGGATTTGGAAATTTGTCAAAATGTGAGTTACGGTGAGGAAATCATTCAAGAAACGGAAAGCAGTGTTATAAATCAGCCTAGTATTGAAAGTGTTAAAAAGAATTCAATTTACAAGGATAAAGATTTGTTAACAACTAGTCTAGTTCTACATGCCATCTATTACCGCTATCAGTTCGAGGTATATAAATCTGATAAAAATGAGTACGTATTAAAGTGCTTTGATGACAACTGCAAATAGGGACTAAGAGCGTTGATTATCGAGACGGACAAAAAATTTCAAAATAAGAAACATAAAGAACAATCACACATGTTCACTAGACATAGTCTTGGGTAGTTATAGACAAGCAACTTGTTCTGTGATTGCAAGTTGCATAAAATATAAATTTTCATCTGGAAGGACGGTATACACACCAGTTGATGTTGTTAGGGACATGATGAATACATATGGGGTGTTCATTACTTACGAAAAGGCTTGGAAAGCATGTGAACGTGCATTAGAATTAATAAGAGGTGATCCAGAAGTATCATATAGCGGATTACCGTCTTACCTATATATGTTTGAGCAAAAAATCCAAGGTCTTACACAAGAATTGAAACAGATGAAAGTAATAGGTTTTTTTTTAGCTTTATTGCTTTAGGGAGGTCAATAGAAGGATGGACACATTGCAAACCAATTATCGTAGTGGATGGTACGTTCTTAACAAGTAGTTATGGTTGTACGCTGTTCACTGCTTGTACTCAAGACGCTAATGATAACATTTTCATACTTGCATTCGGAGTAGGTGATTCTGAAAATAATTTATCGTGGGAGTGGTTCCTTCTAAGATTGAAAGAATTATGGTGAACGTGATGGGCTTGTAATTGTTTCTAATATGCACGATAGTATCAAGAATGTAATATTGAAAGTCTACCCAAATGTAATGCACGGAGTGTGTTGTTACCATCTATTTCAGAACTTGAAGAAGCAGTTTGGTAAAAATGCCAAATTCATTCGAAAATCATTCTATGCAGCAGCAAGAGCTTATACTAAATTTAAATTCGAAATACAAATGAAGAATCTTGACAACATAGACAAACGTATACGCGGATATCTGGTTTGTAAAAACACTATATTCAATTACATTTACTTTTAATGAATTAAGTGATGTCATTATTAATAAAAATAAACTGGAATGCAGGAAGACATTGGATATTATAAATGGTCCAGGGTATACATGACAACTAACAGGTTCTCTACCATGACATCAAATATTGTAGAATCCATTAATTCGGTGAACTGGTCGGCAAAGAATTTTTCAATAGAGACATTGTTTGAGTCATTGCGATGTACAGTACAAAAGTGGTTTTATAAGAATTCAAACAATGCTAGGTCGATGTTTGCAAGGCTATGTTCACAATATGAGAGCATGATGAGGGAAAGATCTTGGGAATCAATAAAAATGGAGGTATGTACAAATTTTTATTCTTGTTGAATATAGAAATGACAAAAAATTATACGAATATATAAATAAAAGGTATCTTACTAAGTAAAATAAATTGTATTGCACAATTCTGACGTGATATTGAATGAAACAGGTTATACCTTTAAGTGACGGAGCGTACTAGGTTAACGATGAGACATCATCATATCTTGTGAGGATGGATGTGAAAAGTTGCTCTTGCAACCGTTTTCAAATATACGAAATTCCATGTTCTCATGCAATAGCCGCAATTAGTAGAAATAACTTATCAGTAAACGACTTTTGTTTACCATACTTCAGCAAAGAGTCATATCTCGAAGCATATAAGAGAATAATACATCATCTCGCCCTAAGTCTGAGTGGAATGTACCAATTGATGTAGAGAATATGGTGGTACAAGCACCTAATTCAAAAACAAGTTCTGGATGACCTCGCGAAAGGAAGATGCGGTTAGTTAGCGAAATAAAAAAGACATCAATGTGTGGACGTTGCTTGGAGTACAGACACAATAGAACTAGTTGTAAAAATCCAGCTCGGTTGAAATGGACACTCGATAAAAAAAGAAAGGGCGATATGGGTGTCAACTGCGAGGTATTAATACAGATCTATAATTATGTTTTATTAGTACACTTACCCATGATTTTTGTTTTTGTATAGTAATTAGAACATTATAGTACTACAATATAATAATATATTGATCGTTTTAATATTTGAAATTTCTTTGGTCATCAGAAATCTGAAAGAAAACATTCTCGTTAGTGAGTGGATCTGGTCTAGGAGTTTTCGCCAATCAGACAAAAGTAAATACCTAAACTATGTATCCTCCAATTGAATTGTTAGCGTGTGTGATGTGAATATTTCTAAAATAAGATCAAGTATTGACTTGTGTTGAGATTCATTTCAACACAAGTTGTTATTTGAATTGGATCGTGGGATCATTATTGTTATATCATTTTAATTAATAGAATTTGTTCTATTTGATGATAACAAATGATTTTTGAAATAAATGGATTAAATCATGTGTGAATTGATATTGGATGTTACCATTAGTTTTATGACAATTATTTGTTTAATTTTCAGGTGTTGCATATTGGGAATTTATGATGTAGAATCTGATATTTTAAAGTGAGTTTGGATCATCTTTGACACGGGTTTGAGTGAGAAACAAATATGGTCTGCACTTGTAATCTGTGACCACAATTGGAATATTGAATAGTTTCTACATTGTAGCATTAGGTTGTTGAAGAAATAATTATTTACTACTCTCCAAGCTTTTGGATTTAGATGAAATAATTTTTTTATTATTGGTGAAGGAGCTATTTAGCATGAAAAAAATGGATATGGTACAAATAGTGAATTACAAAACTAGTTTGGCTGATCCCCAGCAAAACATGTGTGATCTGTCTTGTTATGTTGGTTAATCAAATCCTTTATAATCTATTCCAGGGTGAACTTTTAGCTTTCTTGTCTTCCATTTTTCCTTGTATTAGTTGTTAAATTGTTTATTGGATTAATTACTCTGGAAATTAGTTAGCATATTGGGTGTTAATTTCTAAAGTTAAACCTTGTTTTTAAATTTTGTACAGAAGGAGCTAAGTTATATACGATAAACTATGTTAACATCAAGTTAATTTTACTTAGTAATATGTAGTACTAGCAATTTTGGGGTATTCCATAGAGAAGATTTTGGATGATTTGGTGAAATGATTTTTTCATATTGATACAATATGGAAATTTAATAAATTTTGTTATATGTACGGTTCCTTGATTGGATAATGAAGTCACTGCGCTTCACTTTGATTTTGGGCACTTTATACAACATGGTAGTAGGAGAAAGTGACATGGGATTTTAGTGTGCATGAATGGGCTCTGTATTCTGAAGATACCAACACATTCACTTAAAATACGGATGAGTTGTTCTTGGGTAGACTTGTCATGCACAATAGGTAACAAAGGTGGTTGGATCATATATGTAAAAATGAAAATAGCGTGCCAGTATATCAAAATATCGTATCAACGAGCGTATAATATATCAAAAGGAAGTTACAAAAATAATAACCAACTTTTGGAGTCACTCAGATGTATCAAACTCATTAAGCAAATACGACATTAATAGTCAAATGAATCAACCTACAATAATATTATAATATCTTCGTAACATTTGTAAATTAAACGAAACGCAATAATCACTTGATATGATTAATGTCTAACATTAACATATGATCAACTTAGATCAATAAACATCAAACTCATTGTTTCATATGCTATATTACCCCCATACTAAAAATGAATGGTAAAAAGTTCATCACTAAACTACTCTAGCTAGCTAATGCACTTGGTGAACGGGTTTTGGTCTTTAGTACATTTATTGATCCTTTAGTCTTTATCAAGCAGCAGCTTGAGTATCATTTTTCTTGGAAAGAAGGAAGAGAAGTACTTTACATGGACTAGCAACTTGACGTGAATTATTCTCAACATTCTATGAGTTCTTTCAATGATTTTTCAAGTAAGCTAAAGTACTTATTGCGTCAAAAAAAGCTTGTTCTGAAGGAATAAACTTGATCGGGGCTTCAAGAGTTGTATTGCTCGATACTGCCTGGAACCCATCAGTTGAAAGGCAAGCCATAAGCCGGGCATACTTGCTTGGTTAGAAAAGGGTTGTGCATGTATAATGTTTGATCACATCGGGGACTATGGAGGTTAGAAAATATGCATTACAAGCCGAAAAAGATCGCATATCGCAACTGATATTTCCTCCTACAAACGGACCATCGACTTGTCATAGTGAAACATCAAATATTGTTGCCAAAGATAAAGTCTTTGAAGCAATGGTTGATGATAAAAGCTTATATCACATATTTGAAAAGATAATTCACCAACCTAAAGCATCTGATCTGATTGGAACTAACGGTTTTGTGGATCACATGTGGTAATTCCATCATAATGTTCATGTTCACATATAGGATTTGTTAATCAACATCCTTTTCAAAATGAATTACAGTGCACTGAAAAAATAATCAACATGGTGGAATGACTTGAATTAAAGTGCACAACAGATATAAACTTCATTACACATCAGCACTTTCATATCAAAACAAAAACCAACTTATAATTATAATAACCAAAAGCATCCACCGCAAAAAAAATAGCATTAGAAACAAGATAGTTCTTGTCTTAATATTCTATAAATATGAGTTCAAAAGATCTGAACATAGTAGACTACAAATCCAAGTGTGACTTTGGCTTCTCAGTGGCATATTTATATAGTTGGACAACCATGTTGTGACGTGCCACTTTGGTATGGAACCTTTTCGACATCGCTTCTTGCAAATATGTATTCTACAAACTTGATCACAAATATACCACAATTGCCTCTGCATTCACAAACAAAAGCATGGTCCATCAATCCATTAACATTAATGTATGATCAACTTAGATCAATAAACATCAAACTCATTGTTTCATAAACTAAATTATCCCATACTAAAAATGAATAAATGTATTGAATAAGTTGCTAACCCATTTGTCTAGTGTGGAATTTCTTTGCATATTCTGCAGGATAATAGTGTTTCAAGCACTTCGAATTTCAAGACCTTTGATTGAATAATAAGATGAAGAATTATCGTACGCAACGGCTCAACTTCTTCCAATATAGCAACATCTCTGATTGTTTTGAATGATGAATTGTACATGTCCAAGTGCCAGTTCGGAATATCAAAGTGTGCCAATATCCAATGTGCCTTTTTGTCCATGAAAATTGGAATAAACACATGATCAACTTCTCTCGGTTAGAGCTCAACTTGGACTTATTACCATTGATATATACTAGCAAGGATGTTTGCTTGGCGATAGCATTATGATCCTTCATGTGCCTGTTATATATACTTCTAACCTTAAGTTCAAAATAGCAGTTGGTGCAAGTCGCCCTCATCCGATTATCAATGCTGAGTTTCAACTTAATGGTCAGGTAGTAAAACATCACATCCATATGCTGCAATATAATGAGACCAAAAAAAAAATTAGGATATCCAGAAGAATTATTAAGTACAAATGATAGCTAAAATTGCTACCCAATTACCATCGTGTTAATTGGTGTTGCAACTTGATTCAGATTATACCATCACATTTTAGAGTTAATTTCCATAGGTCCAACGTCCATTGGTGGATGTAGTACAAGATCGTTTTGTGAAATTTTCTCAACCTAAATGGAAAGATAAATATATAGTTAACATCTACGATAAGAAATTGATTAGCTCAATCAACAGTCAACAACAACAAAAAACTCACTTGTTACTTGGCCTAAATCCGATAGTATACCATTCCTCGAAATCCTGAACATCAGAATGGTGTTGAGAATCCAAGCATAAATAGTATTCAAATGAAAGATGTGAGACATCTGGTTGATTATCCAACTGTGATTGAAAACTTCTGAGAAATGAAGATTTGAGACAAGCTGCAAATCTGGATACACTCTTCTGGGATATAGGAGTATAGCCACTTTCAATATCACATGGGATTCGTGTAATTTCCTAAAAAAAAAACAATTACATAATGAAATTACTTATATAATAATATATTAGAAACATTATGAGACTTTAATAATCAAGGTTTTTTCTAAATACAAATTGAACCTGTGAAGATACTTTCTGAAATTGGACACGGTCATTTTCAACTGATTAGTCCGTGTGCCTTAAGTCTTCCTCACTAAAAATGATGTCATCGTCCAACAAATACAATGATGTTTATGATCTGGTTTGCTTATCAAGTTTATTATTATAGTCTTTGCTTCGACTTGAAATCTTTTGTTTCTTATGGTATCCTTCATCTAGAGGTTGATCCTCCTCTTCAAATGCCTTAGATTTAGAATCAGATTCAGCCAACTTGCATATTTCAATAACATTAAAGGAATATAGATTTGTATTAGTCACCAGCGTTACAAAAATAATTAACTTTGAGATCTAAAAATGATCTAAACAAAAATGTAACTCCAGAATATGAAATTCATTCTAACATTTGAAGCAACCGTATCATCAATCTTCTGAATGTCTTCTTTAGTCAATACTAGTCCATCATCTAGTATAATACAAGGGACATTAGCTTGCGAATCAATCTCTAGATCAAAGTTAGGTTCGTCAATCTCACCACTCAAAATGGGTTGTTTTGGTCTGATTAAACTCCGAAGCATTGCTGATTGTCTTTTACTGCATGATGTCTTCTTACCAAGAGGCTTGCAAAAAAAAAAAAAAATTTGATGTGGATATAGTTAGGAAAACATGAATAGAAAGAAGTGCATCACACATGAAACTTGCATTTGAAGTGGATAAAAGAAAGCATAAATCATTACATTTGTAGCCTCGTTTTGCTTAACATTACATTGGTGGGCTTGCTTACAGATTTGGTGGGCTCTGATTCCGTTTGATGCTTCACATCAAATCTTGTGGCAACACCTTCAAGACCATCAGCGATGGGCTTTGAAAAATCGGTACAGAAATTTAGAAATTGATATTTGAGAATAAAGTGGTCAAACACTAGTTTCTCATGCGTAGACTGTAATTCAATAATTCGCCTATTAATATATTCCTTCGAAAAACAACATTCCTGTAAAATTAATATCAATTATTAATTGGTTAAGTCGAAAATAGATTATCTTGATTTTACACAACCCGTATATATATACCTTCATCAACATTACTGGGACATGACCACTCGCTTAGAAATTTTGCTTGAAGACTGAACATTCGTAACTGTATGATCATCAATTTTACTCATATTATTCTGATTGTCAATCGCTTCACCAAGTGAGTTAACCTTCTGATCAAATGATGCATTGAGGTTTTTCCCTTGGATGAATCGATCTGCATAGATTCCATGTCTGGCTCAACATCGAGATTGGCAATCTGAAGAAATTCAAACATAGAAAAGAATTGGTGCAAAATATAATAAATCAATTTTACATTAATACATATTTCTAAATAATTACCATTGCGATCTTCCATTCGTTCTGGATATCAAGACTATAAGAGGCAACAACTTGATGTTTCTTGTTAGCACGTGTGGTCCGGATTAACGAATTAGATACAAAGTCATCATCGCTATCTTCTACATCAAAAGAGTATGTCATCATAAATACCAGATGTGTAGAGTTGTCGCCTCTCTTCACTTGTAGCTTTGATCAAATTAACTCGTAGCTAAAGAAAATGCAATATATTAATAACATAATTTTGAAACATCAAAAATGTTATTAATATATATGCTATTAGACAAAGAAACTTACATCTGGACGAATGAAAATATCTTTCCCTAAATTCAGCTTACAGTTGAATCTTCCTTGGATGTTGGATGTCCGATTTAACAATGCGTGGGCATCGAGAACCAATTTGAGTGCATATCTTACCATCAAGTATTGGTAGAGTTTCATAAACCCATACTTGGAATGCAATAACAAAACCACTTACCCGGTAAGCCATTTATGGTTTTCCATCACCCTCCACTATCATTGACTTGTTCCTAAGACCAAATTTGAGTGATGATATTGTAATCTTAAACAATTCTTTTCTCCAAGCGTATGAATTCATCTCATCTGAGTCTGCTAAAACCATAAGGGAGTCATCAACAGATCTCTTGTATGTTGTAGTGAACATTCGATTCGTCAACAAGAATAGAATACTGAAATTCACTACGTCACAATCACATAGATTATAATTATTTAAGAAAACCTCAGAAACATCTGTTATGGATATGCTCGATAAATGGCTAAGGTAATGGTGTTTAATCCTACAAAATCTAGAATCATATTTATTACGTTTGTCTTCCACAACACAACGTAACCCTGTAATCAAACAGAAATCCTCCATTGTGAAACTTACAAGGGTGTCACCAAATTTAAACCACATCTCGTCAACATTAGTCTGCTTTATCTCCCTCAATAGGACTTGATGTATAAGTTGATGATTTACTACAATATCTTGAACATCGATAAAGTGAGAAAAGCAAGTCTCCGAGAATAATCTCTTTTGAACGTCATTCATTCTTCCCTTCAATGAGCTAAATAATTTGGTGTTAGAGAAGGCATTAACCTTTCCAAGAGACCATCTATCGGGGGAGATTAGATAGTCTCAGTCCTAAACAATCAAGAAGTATCAATTAGATCAAGTAATTGTATAAATTAAAGACACCAAACTGAGCAACTTAGTTTGGAAACATGCCATTCAGTTAAAAATGAAAATAAAGAAAAATAATTTCACTTTCATAATCTTCAATGACTCGATTGAAAATTATCAATCAGATTAATATGATATATCACTTTGAAATTTAACATGCATTCAACTAAAGTTTATTGTCTTAAAATCTAACTAATGGACATGAACAACATAGTTAACATGTAATGTTCACATATAATTAAAAACCACTCATGAGCATTACATACGATTATCAAGATATCAACAATCATTAACAAAACATCAGGACATCAACATTCATTAACAAAACATCATAACATTATTATTCATTAATGAAAACAGGATATCTCATATGTCATTTAATATGTCCCAACAAAAATAAATAAAAATGAAAAAAAAATAATATTAACTAATTTCAGACATATAATACTAACAATAAAAATTGAATAGAAGATAAATGTAACAATCAAAATAATCAAGCATAATTATCACAAACATAGTGTAAAGATATTTAGAGTAAATAAAATTCGACAAAGTGTTCAAATCAAAGTTGCTACCTATTTGGACGGTCTTATGTTAAATCCCTTTCAAACAAAAATGCTTGAATTACCAAAATAGTCATAGCAATAAAGCACAAAGAACATACTCAATAACAAGAATGTTTCAATTTAGTGACCATAATTTTGCACTGATAACAATTGGAATGACAATTTTCTTGTGCTAGTATCCTTATATGATTGTCCTCAAGTTTGCTCCGAATTAAGAAAGTATCTAAGATATATGGATAAAAAAAAATAATGGCCTTAAACATAGCACTATTGTATCCATGATCGTCCAGCAAATAAATTTCAGAGTCTCACCATTTACTTCTAACAAGAATTAAATATATGATAAGACTATGCAATCACTTAGGATAGCAATCATGAGTCTCAAGAGCATTAGTGAGTAGATCATATTCCTAATAATTGGTATTTTTCCAGCTTTCCAATGACTATATTAAAATTGAACTTATCAGATGATGAACAAATTTTCAGGTAGTAGCACATACACTACAGGACATGGAAAACAACAACCAACTACGAGTATAATATTTTAAATAACATGGTCTAACTACACTCAAATAATATGTTGTCTGTGAATTACCATCCAACACACACTATCAGGAAGCCTATTAGAATTAATATATGGGATGACATTTGAAAAATCTACAACCATGCCATCACAGGCTCAACTTCTTGAGCTCTATCTCTGCTTGACACGAGTTCTTAAATGCAAATGCTAGAGTTTATTAATCTCAAGCTAACATGCTATGATCTAAAATGCGCTTTATAAATGTAAAATTCAAAATTATCAAGGAATATTATCACATATTATTATCAAGCTGAACTTGGATGCATTGATGTTGAAGTTCATATATGAAAAAAAAAGAAGTAGCTTAAACAACAAAGTTAACATACATTACACTCATTCAAAAATCATCAACAGTGTTTCGCACATGACAATAGTAATTGATTTCAAACAGATAATTAGTATAAATCAAAATTGAATGCAAAATAAGTGTAACAATCAAAATAATCTGGCATAATTATCAAAGAAGATTAGCAGCATATCAACAATCATTAACAAAATAGTAGGGCATCAAACATTCATTAACGATAAGAGGCCACATGATAGCAAATATAATTTATATCACATATCTTGGTGAATCATAATAGAAATGTATAAATGAAATATTGAATGTTTGAGATTTATTGCCAATTCCAAATTTGGTAATTCTTTTAAGACAATGGAGTAAAAAGTGATTTCAATTTCATATTGATAAATGAAAAAGGATGAACACAAACAATCACAAAAACCAATTAGATATAGAACTTAACTAAAAATCATTAATAAGGAATGTGGCAGTCAACACATCAATTTATAAGCAAATAATCAAATACTCCACTGTCATTGTATTTAGAATTTAAACCTCGGGATATAGTAAAAAAGTGATAAATTATAAGTACACACACATAATTGACGATTATAACAATTAAGTCTAATATTGAGAGTACCCATTCAAAAAATCAAGTTTTTGTATAAAATATGGAAGCAGAAATATCGTAAGCATAATAATTTCTAATGCATTGTGTATATTAAGACAAGTTATAGATAACTTTACATTTTCTCTTTCTGGGATATGAATATTGAATTTCTTCTTCTCCGGTTTTAGAACAGCCTTTGTTTGAACTCGATTTTTCTTTGATGCTCAATTTTTTCGCCTTCTTCTGGATTTTTGTCTAGATTTTGATTTGCTCCGTGTTGAAGTCATTGAATGATCTACGGACGGTCTCTAATACTCTAGTAAAAACAGATGATAATGCTCGGTGATTATGGAGATGTGGTACAAATTTACACCCAGATTTCTCGAGATGGAGGGTGGGTCGATTTTGAGATTAAGGATTGTGAAGAAGTAAGAAGGTAAGAAAGAGATGAATTTGATTAGGGATTATCGGATTTCGTGGATTGAGATTATTTATCAGTGTAAGAAACGTTTAAAATACAATGACTGAGGTTTTTTAAATTAGAATGATATCAATTAACTCCTTGATTTTAGTTGTGATAGGATTTGGTATTCCTAGATTAGTATTAACCGTTTTTAATTGACTTTTTAAATTAATATATAAATAATTAATCACCGACCGTAGAAAGGTTTACTCCGTTACAAGCACAAAAAAAAGAACTTCTTTATCCGTTACTACGTCTTCATCCTTTCAAACCAAAACGCATATCTCTCTCTCTCAATTTCTCCATTTCTCCATATTCTTTCCATATTCATCAAAATCAAACTATTCTCAAACAAAATTCTCTCTCTATCTCTCTCTTCTCAATTCTTCAATCCATTAAAATTCTCTACGATCGAATCCACCACAAATAAAAGCGGTATACTAATTATATTACAACTATACAGTAAAATAAATTTTTTTATAGTATAAATGAACCATCAAAAACAAATCTAAAAAATTGGTGGATCGTAATTTTCACTTCAAAAAAAAGTGAATCTGAAAAATTTGTACTTCACAAAAGCCCATCAAATAATCTCCAAAATCGGCCCAGAGCCCACTTAATAGAGTCCAATTAGGGCACGAGAAAGCCACCCTCTTCCTGGTTCCCTCTCACTGTTATCTGCAAAACCCTAGAGAGAGAAATTATTCCTACGCTTCCGAACTAACCACATCGCCATGGACTACGACTCCCAACAACAGAAACCCGGAGCGGACTCCCCTGCAGCTGGGTACGACCCGAATTATGTACCCGACTCCGTGAAATCCTTTGTGGTCCACATGTACAGGCACATAAGGGAGAAGAACGTGTATGAGATTCACCAAATGTACGAAACCTCATTTCAGAGCATCAGTGACCGGTTTTTCAAGGACTCCCCCTGGCCCTCGGTGGATGCGGTGGCACTGTATGTGGATAATGATCACGTGTTTTGCTTGCTCTATCGGGAGATGTGGTTCCGCCATTTGTATGCGAGGCATTCGCCTACGCTCAAGCAGCGGATTGATTCCTGGGATAATTACTGCAGCCTATTCCAGGTCAAATAATTATTCTGTGCTGCTTTTTTTAATCTCGATATTTATGAATTTCCATAAATTCCTGCTTTGTGCATGTTATGAAGTCCGACATAAGGGTGAGAATGAAAATTTATATTAGAAACAGGAGCATATTCAAGAGAACATTATTGTATATGCACATTGAACTTAATAAGTGATAAGAGTGTAAAATAGAAGATGTTAAGTATAGTTTATATAAAATTGAAGTGAGAGCTGGAGTGTTAGGGGAAATCGAAGCAATGTAATGATTTGATGGATGCTAGAACTCATGAGCTAAGAGCATCTGCAATGCAACCTTGGATTGCTAAAGAAAATTGCCTCACAAAAAAAAAAAAAACAATGTTGCAAAAAAAATTCTCTTTCTCCAATTTGACAGGGGACATTGTCAAGATGACGTTGACTCAGCAGAATTTCTATTTTCTATGCAAACTTGGATGTGATTTTCATTTTATTTTAAGAAAATAAAAGATACCTAGACATTATTGTTGGGTTGTAGGTAGATGTCATAGGAGACTAATTTTGGACTTAGAGTGTGTATCTATTATACATCAATACTCCGTAGACTGGAAGTTTTACAACTAGCATGTCACCTAGATAGCAATCCATAGAATGTATTGGAGATGCTCTAAAGGGTTAATTCCATTGCATTTGAATAGTGAAAATGAGGTGGAAGTTACAGGTTTTGCAGCACAAGGTACTATTAGTTGGAGTTCTATTGTGTGTTTTTGTGTTTTATTGCTCGTTGTAAGATTTCCAATTGATATTGTCTATTCAATGTAATTAAATTAAAATTTATGAAGAATGGACATTTTTGGGAACATTACAAAGTGGAGAATTGGGAATTCAATTTTGGGATGATGGGATTAACTTTATAGATCTTAGATATCAATAAATGTCAAGCTCAATTGGTACCAGTATTCTACTTAAGTTCCTCTTGAGGGAGATGTCAAGGATTCGAATTGTTGGGGACGTGATAGAAATTCAATCTGGGGCGAAATCCTTATGTATGCTAATAGCGCACGGAATAGCCCCTGGACGAGAAGCTTGTAAGGGGAAGTCTGTGGTTGTTACAAGTTGCTTGTGTCCTTAGTTGGTGGTTTCGGTTTTCATATTAGTTTGTATGGATGAATGTGCATTTGAGTGATTCTTATTTCTTAATCATGTTAGGTCGTGTTGCATGGGGTGGTCAATATGCAACTGCCAAACCAGTGGTTGTGGGACATGGTGGATGAATTTGTTTACCAGTTCCAGTCATTCTGCCAGTACCGTGCCAAGATGAAGAGCAAGACTGAGCAGGAGATTACTCTCCTGAGGCAGTATGATCAGGTATGGCCCTAATATGGATGCTTCTATTTGTTAACTGCAAGTTTATATTTCAAATTTGCTCAAAAATTGTTAGTTTGGCATATTTTTTCCCCTTGGTTGTGTTGTACCTGGTTTTGATACTTGGTTTGAGTGGTAGAGATTGTGATAGTTTATCGTGATAACTGTAACAACTTTGAACCTGTTTGTGTGTCAGTATGTTTCGTTTGTTGGTTAGGTGAAAAAACGAGGAGAGAAATGACCTGCTGTCCACTTTTTGAGGGCTTAAAAAAGATTATAAATTTTGGGAAATATTATCAAGTATTTCTGTAGTTAGTTAATTTTGTCTTTGTTGTTTGTCAAATACCATTCCTATCATCTACGTCCTTGTTGATATTACTATTTCTCCTTTCATCCAGTTCTACTAGTAGTTGTGGTTTACTTAGTTGCATCATCCATATATTTCATTTGTACAATTAATGATTCAAAGATTAATTGTACACGTGTATATTTTTGTTTTACAGGCCTGGAATGTTTATGGTGTCCTCAATTTTTTGCAAGCACTTGTGGAGAAATCTACAATCATACAAATTCTGGAGCAGGAGAAGGAAGGCCTCGTACAGTTTACTGCTACTGATGGATATGATTACAATGGTGGAAGTAATGTCTTGAAGGTCTTGGGGTATTTTAGCATGATAGGGTTGCTTAGAGTCCATTGTTTGTTGGGTGATTATCATACTGGACTTAAATGCTTACAACCAATTGACATAAGTCAACAAGGTGTGTACACCAGCGTTATTGGAAGCCACATTACTACCATATATCATTATGGGTTTGCTAGCCTTATGCTGCGGAGGTATGTTACTCTATTGTTTTGAAGGTGAACTTAGCTCACCCAACTTTATACATAATATGTTTACTCCTGGTGACTTGTAAAAGTGTTATTTGTTCTCAACTTTAATAAGATTTCTTGATTTCAAGCGAGCATCAATTTACAATTTTTTTTGAAGTTTTGATGTTTGACAATAAGTCTCATGGAGGTTTCTATGCTTTGTAACATATACTTTCTGAAGCCGTCATAGTGTTTAAGATTGAATTTTTTCTCATTCTCTATGTGAAGATGCCTTCTGGATAAATAAATAGAAGCTATTATGAAACATATCTAGGTACATTTTTTGTTTTGACAGTGGCATATTGAGGTCAGAAGCACATATTCCTGGGGAAAGAAATCCTTACCTTCGCCTTCATTCCCTATTCTGGACTAAATATATCATAAAGCATTGTTTATATGATCAAACTGCTGTTCCTTTCATTTCAATTTGAAGTAGAATAAATTGATTTAAATTTGAACTGAGTATATTCATATCCAACTGTTTTTTCTTTCATTTCACTCTGAGATAGAATAAATTAATTTAATTTTGGTTCCTGCTTGGCATCTCACTAACTACATTCTGTGTATGACCTGAAAGTTGGGTACTTTCTGATGTGTTACCTGTTGATTACTATTTACTTACGTGTTTTATTACTGTTGCTTCTCCCTGTTCTGGATGATATAAAAAGCAAAAATATAATTGTCATTGTGGTGAAAAATCCGAAGTCAAGTAGTTTTTGTCCCATTAGCCTTGATTTTGTACCTGTTACTGATGTAACATCTGCATTTTTAGCTCTGAAGTTGTCATGGGCCATGTATGTTCCAGATGTCAGGGACTTTGAAGCTTTGAGCACTCCCTGTATATGTCTGTGATGCATTTATGACACTGTGTATTAATTATTATGATAATTTGCTTTTACATTGCTTCTAGTTTACTTGTCTATCAATGTGTTTTTCGGGATGCCACCCAATATTTCTGTAATTCTGTTCATGCTTGTACAGGTATGTGGATGCCATCAGAGAATTCAACAAGATACTCCTATATATTTACAAGACCAAGCAGTATCACCAAAAATCTCCGCAGTATGAACAGATACTGAAGAAGAATGAGCAGATGTATGCATTGCTTGCCATTTCTCTTTCTCTTTGCCCTCAAGTGATGCTTGTTGAAGAGACTGTAAACTCTCAACTGCGGGAGAAGTATGGTGATAAAATGTTGAGAATGCAGAGGGGTGATGACGAGGGATTTGCTCTATATGACGAGCTCTTCTCGTACGCTTGTCCCAAGTTTATTACTCCCTCAGCCCCGAGCTATGAGGAACCTCTCGTAAACTACAACCAGGTACGATCCGACCATTTAGTTTACCTCTACTCAAATGTTCTCCTGTTTATTTAACTTCAATTTCTGAATTTTCTTACTCAAATGTACCCATGTGGCATGCCTCTTTGCTTTTCATTCAACTTTTAGGGACTGGTTAATTGTTCTGCTTGTCATATAAAATCCTCAGGAATCCATTAAGTGATTTCTTTATATCGAAAGTGTTCGCTGGTTTCATCATTTACCAAATTCAGTATATGTATATACGATGGATGGTATATACACATTGCTAACTTCATTGTTGATCAAAGTGATGCACAAAAGAAATTTAAGATTGTAAAAAGTTAGAATGACTTAATGGAAAAAACTATTGTCTGTCATGTCATTTCCATGTGGAATTTATAGTTAATGGCAAAGATAGGCTCATAAAACGACAAGTAAACAAGTTGGTCACAGGTAGGCAGACACAGAGCTTTAGGAAGCAAGTCTATAGGCTCATGAAGGTGGATGAGCATATGGAGAGAATATCTGAAACTAAAAAATAAAGGATAAGGCTGGCAATAGGAAAGCAGGCCATAGTGAACATTACGAGTAAGGTAGTCCCCAGCCATTGAGATGCCGATGCCAACTGATCGATGAAAATAAGGCCAGCCTATTAACAGAAAGGACTAGGAATACTTTGCATACAATAAAAGAGCTTGATTGAGATTCTGTTGATAATATGATTTTTCAATTGTGAAAATACTGGAGCATATCCAAATTCAACGACTACAAGTTAGACATTCCAGCAGTGGAAATACATGTCTTTACAAGTGGCATGTGGTTATGGTCTCATCTCATCCTAAACAAATGTTACCTGGATATTCTTGATTTTGATCTACAACCAAAAAAATGCATCAGAGCATTCAGAATTCTTGATCCCTCTTATCGCTTCTGTATTTCTAATGCTGTAATAGACTTTGAAGTAAGTCAAATAGCATATTCGGCCTTAATGGATTTTGGTTAATCTTGGTGCATCAGTGCATGTAGTCTTCATAAAGAGAATTAAAAAAAAAGCAAATAATCTCGCATCCTCTGATGCTTGTGTGTTTTTTGAGACTGAATTTTTATTTTATTCTGTATCTGCTGTTCATCTTGCATTAAATTCCTTTCAGGATGCTTATAGACTACAGTTAAAGCTCTTTCTTTATGAAGTGAAGCAGCAACAACTGCTATCAGGAGTCCGGACCTTCTTGAAAGTGTACTCAACTATCTCCCTTGGGAAGCTAGCAACTTACATGGAAGTTGATGAACCCACTTTAAGGTTGTATTGACACGAGGATTTATTCCGACCTGCGGCCAATTTTCTTGTGTATGATATGCATGATTTCTTAACTGGTTTACTGGTGTCTCCACAGGACAATCTTGATGACATACAAACACAAAACGCATGCGGTAGATTCCAATGGAAAAATCACCTCCAATGCTGATTTGAATTTCTACATTGATGATGTAAGTGTTTATTAACATTTGCCCAGCCACAAATTTTTTTCTATTCCTTTCCAAGTTTCCATAAAGTGGAGAAAATACACTGTCCGCTTACAAATTTTTCTGTTTCTTGTTTGAGCATTGCTGATACTCAAATTGTCTCTCTCTCTGAGTGTGCACGCGTGCATACATGTATGGGGCATATGCTGGGCATCATATATGTATAATATAAACATGATCAGATATCAGTAGGCATACTGCATGGCAATTGAAGGCCTAGGGAATAAATTTCACAACGCTTAAGAAGTTTGGCAATTTAAGAATACTTTATCTCATGTATTAAAGTATACAATTGTGTTTTTTTTTAAATTTCAGGACATGATTCGTGTTGTAGAATCCAAGCCGGCAAAACGGTATGGGGATTTCTTTTTGCGTCAAATTGTTAAGGTATGCCCATTGAATTATTCACTCGAATTTAACATTTTCCTTTTATCAATATAAAATATGCATATGGTTATATTCAATTTCCTTTCTCGACATTGCTCCGCAGCTCGAAGGGGTGATATCGGATGTTGACAGGATAAAACTGGAATAAGCAGTCGCGATTTTGTTCGGGAATGTCTTGCTACACCTCTGTTGTACGAGGATATGCTTAACATAGGTTTTGAATGGTAACATCCAGAAACTCCCCCTCTGCCTTTTCCTTTTCGCCCCAAAGCCCGACTCTGAAATGTAGTTCTCCTTTCGTTGTAATTTATTAAAGAAAAGGTTTGCGTGAAGTGCGCCAGAGTCGAGTTGATCCTGTCTTTTGTGCTGGTGTTGCGTATTTAATATTGGAGGTTGAATATTTTTGAGCTGAGGAATTTGCATTTTGGTTTTGAGAAACCATATAGATTTTGCATCAAACCAGCTTCCAGCTCGGGATACAGATGACACTAGTGACAATTTGTTTTCACTTGTTATTGGTTTTGTAGCTATTAAATGCATGTGAATTACACTGAACTTGACATGACTGGAGAAATTCGAAGAAGAGAGACCTGTAATAAAGTTTATCGAAGTGTTGTCCAGTCAGACACAGCTAAACATGCCAGTATGAATAAATGGGTTTTGCATAAAAAGGACACTAAATATTTTCGAAATAAAGACACCAATCTATGGACTGTGATTTGTTTGGTTGTGGGCAGGCATTTTACCAGAGATTTCTAAAATGTTGTCTTATGATTTATGTTGTTTCATCTAGCATTTGGACGAATGACTGAATTTACGACTATCAAGTATAAACTCATTCACTAGAACTATTTATTCGATTGCAAGCTATGTTATTTCATCTGTAGATGCAAGCTTGTGAAAATAGTTGACTAAACTATATGAATATTGTAGAGGTGCTTTGGATTATTCTTCTGAGTTATGACAGTTTCCTTAATGTATTTAGAGTACTCCATTAATACAAGTTTTATTTTTGATCGAAAATGTAAATATATAGATAAAAAAAATGTACAAGTACCCAGACAAACAAACTATGCTTAAAACAACATAATAAAAGGACCAAGAAATGGCCCAAACGGTAAATAAAAACAAAAAACCTAAATAGTAGAATATAGAGAAACCAAAACATTGGGATATAAATTAAATAATAATTTGTATACATGTGTTTTGATCTTTTTGACAATACTATTTTGGTTTGGCTTTAAATCTTCAAAAAAAAAAAAAAAAAAATTTGTTTCTTGCCATCTACAAATGATATAGAGTTGCGGCAAAATCAGTTCTCTTACCTTTGATATGCCACTCTATTCTTCTTGCTTCTTTTTTAATCCCCTTCAAGAAGCTTTGAATTGTGGACATGGATCTAGTAATACCCATCCAAAGTCTAATCCAATTCCACATTGTAATAGTAAAGTAACAATGAAAGAAAAGATATTGCACTCATTCATCTTTGGTTGAGCAAAAGATGCATTCCTGATCTATGTCAAGGAAATCTAATTTATCTTTTGTAAGTAGTTTTGAAATCACAGTCAACCAAAGGATAAAAGATTGTTTCGGGGAAATATAAGATTTCCAAACATCGACAGCCCAATAGTGATTAATCCTTTTCGAACGAAAATAGTCATAGGCACATGAAATTCGAGATTTAGCCCTGTCTTGAAAAAGAAGCAACTTGTGGACAAGTAGCCTTTTCTAGTTTCCTCACATGAGATGATACGGTCACGAATAGTCTTTAGCATTTAAAGATTTGAGTAATGGGGAGTCCGTTTTCTTTGGTGTCCAATCACGAATCGTTTTTCCTCTCAAGTATACATTATTAACCCATCGGACCCATAACGTATCTTTTTTATCATAAAAATTCCACAACGACTTGGCAAGCAAAGTCAGTATTCCAAAGATTTAATGTCACGAAAACCCAATCCGCCTCGCCTTTAGGAAGGCAAACTTGCTTCCATGCGACCAAGGGCTTCTTATTACCCCAAAGGAAGTTTCGGCAAAGACGGGTAACTCTATCAATCACCGTAGTAGGAATAGGACAAATAGCTAACCAAAAGCATTCAACCCTTTGAAAGTACGGCTCTAATCAATTACGCCCTACCCATATACGAGAGAGAGATGCGCTTGTCCACGAACTAATGTACCCAACAATTTTGTCAATGAAAGGGCATAGTGGATAACCTTAAGTTTCACCGCAAGAGAGATGCCCAAAATAACGAAATGGCATGGAGCCAACTGGAAATCCGTGGTTGGTGAATCGCCTCCGACTCGACCATGAACTCTAGCAGATAGAGGGTAGATTTACATGCATTAGCTCGAAGGCCCGATTTTGATCCAAAAGAGTATAAGCTATCCAAAAGAATTTGTATGGAGATAGGGTCACCTCTCGAGAAAAGCATCAAGTCATCCCCAAATGCCAAGTGGGTAATCTTAAGGGAGTCGCACTTGGGATGGAAATTGAAATCACTATTGTCGGTATTAATCTTTAAGGAGCTGGACAAATATTCCATACAAATGATGAAAAGGAAAGGAGATAAGGGGTCTCCTTGCCGAAGTCCTCGCTTGCCCTTGAATAAACCAAACAAGCTTCCATTAACTGAGACGGAAAATGAAGTAGTTGTAACGCATTCCATAATCCAATCGATGAAAATATCAGGGAAGTTCAGCCCCTGCATAACAGATCTTAGAAAATTCCAATTAACCATATCATATGCCTTTTTCAAGTCAATCTTAAGAACACATCTTGGAGACACGCGTTTTCTATTGTACTATCTTAACAACTCCCGTGCCAAATGAATATTTTTACGCCATGTTGCGTCCCCCAACAAAAGATGATTGTGTTGGGTCCGTGATCTTTGTCCAATAAAAGGCGCCTAATGTCTGCAATGATTTTTGAGATGACTTTATAAACAACATTACATCACGAAATCGGCCTATAATCTCCAAGATATTGAGCATGATTTGATTTAGGAATCAAAGCAATGGTGGTATGATTGAAATTTGTTTAAGGAGTTTTCGAGTATGAAAGAATTCTTGAACAAAGATCAATTAAATCCACTCCAACGGTACCCCAAGATTTTTGAAGAAGGAAGAAGAGAAACCATGAGGCCCAAAGTGACTTATCATCTCCAATGTCAAACAAAGACTTCCTTGATCTCCTGTTGTGTAATGGGCTGCACAAGTTCACTACCTTGAAGTGCTGAAATCGACGGCCCGAAGTGAGGACATGTGTATCAATGGGTTCACAATGCATGTTGGATCCCAATAAGTTTGTGTAAAAATTTAGAAATTCATCCGCGACCGTTGTAGAGATTGGTTGAACTTCCGTCTTCCCTACTTGGGATCCAGTAATCAAATTTCTCTTTGCATTTCTTTTGACTAAGGCATGAAAGAACTTAGTACATTTATCAACATTGATAACATATTTGGTCTTAGCTTTTGGAAGTAGAATGATCTTTCTACCTCGGATAGGAATATAGCTGCTTTCCTCAAACGTAGCACTTCAACTTGTAGCACCCGATCATGGGGTTGATCGTGAAGC
Organism: Forsythia suspensa; assembly: GCA_023638005.1. NCBI lineage: Eukaryota > Viridiplantae > Streptophyta > Magnoliopsida > Lamiales > Oleaceae > Forsythia > Forsythia suspensa. The sequence goes on along the minus strand of CM042674.1, from coordinate 25,043,776 downwards.
TGTATTTGTGCATTTGATAATTCATTTCTTGCATTTTCAGCTCTGGAGGAGATATGAACAAAATGTAACTTGTTTAGAAGATTAAGTGGACACTTTAATCTTTTAAGTTTCTTGCAAATGATGAATTGCTTATTTCTATATACCTCTTCCCTCCAATTTTGACAAACTATATCTGTAAAGTTGGGATGGGCCGTCCACATGTTGAAATCCTTTAATACAAGTTGCAAAGTAGATAAGTGGTATATAGGTATCTGGTTTGTCAAATAGTTATACCACTATTTTCTCTTTTCTAACTAACAAATCAGTCGAATTTTGTCCGATTAATGAATTTTAGATTTACTTATCCGTATGTGGGTAAGTCACTAGTCTACATATAAGGTGCTTCCAATAAAATATGTACATCCAAAAATTGATCTACCACGAGATATTTCGTTAGTAACTAAACTCATTTGTTGTGCACTCGCAAACCTTGTTCTTTGATTGAGTGGAGGGGCAAATTAGTCTTTTCATTGATAATGAATACTGCTGGATTCAAATCCAAGATAATGTTGAAATACGAGCTCAAACTCAAGGGGCAGCTAAAATCATTGGGATTGATATGAATGAATGGAAAGAAGAGAAAAGAGAAGCCTATCGAATGACTGAAATAAATAGTGTAAATCATTAGTGTGTCTAGTGTGTAATAATGGATAAAATAAAATAAGGTTTTCTTGAAGCACTTAAAGTCATAGTTGACTCTAGTGCGATTGTTTTTTTAGCGACCTTTTGGATATAGAAACTTGTCCAAGTGAACTTAACTGGTTAAGATCTACGTGCTTAGCAGAAAGTCGGATACGATTGAGCAAAATGGAATGACGACTGGGAAACCTTCATGGCACCTCATACACCTTGGATGGGTGCAACTATTTGAATGAAGATTTCACTAGACATTGGTGCCAAGCGTGAGGGAATGTTAGGCATTTGATATCTTCTCCTCCAACCAGGATAAAGGATCTCACTAGTGTGGCTAATCCCATGAAGTAAAAGAACTCAGATTTCAAATGAACAAATTCAAACTTAATAAAGATCTTTTTAATTCTCAAAGAATGAGGGACAAAATAATTGACCGAGAAACATCTAACAACACGCTTAAGATGCTCAAGATACCTCGAAGGTAGAGGCAGGCTTTAGAAGTAGGTCGACAAGCATTGACAATAAGGTGTGGAGAGAGGAGCAACACAGTGCAAGAATGTTATGACAAAGCATATTCCTACACGAAAGCTTGACCAAGAGAACTGAGTTTTAGGATCCTCCAGCAAGCGTCAGAATCTAAGAGGTCGGGCAAAGTAACAAGACTTCGACTCCTTGTATATCTGAGTCGTGATGCAATACAACTAGATCCATGGAGAGAACTAATTTATGAAAATCTAAAGAGGAAACGGCTGAGGGATATTAGCTCGTAGTATGTGGCAGGAATGCTGCAGTGCCATTCATCATCAATAGAATTGAATAGGTCTCAAGAAAATAAAGGGCATTATAGCCATCTATGTATAAGGGGATCTCCTTTTTTTTATCTAATATGACATGAATTGAGTCATGATCAAAATTAGGAGTCAAAGAAGTAAGAAAAATATATTGGGTTCATCTATAATGGGTATTCGAGCACCTGCCCGAACTCTGAACCAGTTAAACTTCCAACAGCATACGAAAGCAACATTCGCACGCGGCCATTAACAGAAAAAGAGAGGCAAACAGATCACACCCTAAAGCATCAAATATCAATTTTCTGGTGTTAATACTTGAGAAAATTGGAAAAAAGAACGATGTGTTGTCCAACAATAGAAAGCTTTTGATAACAGTGCAGGAAAAGAGCCTATAAATAATTGGTTAAACTAAATCCATGTGTTTCGACAAAAGAATACATAAGAAATCCATATTTTTCAACAACAATTGTGTAATAGAATCAATCAAATTCATATAATCGATAAAACGATACAAATATACAGCCTCTTAAATTTTACGGCATGAAACTATATGTGCCTCCCTACCTGCAACCCTTCAACAGATAGGAAGAGGGGCTGGAGAAACTAATGCTGCTTGAGAAGTTTCCAGTTTCCTTTTTGGGTGTCCCACATTCGCTAAAATCAAGCGTACGCCTCTCCGTCTGTGTAAAATTTCATAAATAAGTAATTTATATGAAATACTTGAAATGTCTGCAAGCAAATAGATTTAAACAAAAACTTGCAGAGCTTTCACTCTAATAAAAAATCTATACGAAATGTTTGGACGTGACAGCAAGTTCTTTTGAGAGTGTAAAGACAAACTCATATTTCTTGCTACTGTAGAAAGGATTGTCCACATTGCACTGTGTTCAAAAGATACATCCAAAACATCTAAAAGAGCACGTTTGGCTAAGCTTAAAAAGTTAGTAAAATAGTGACTTCAAACAAGAATTTTTACATTGATCAAAATTGGAAATAAGTTACTTAATTTGTTAGTAAGCTAAGAGTTACTGTCAAAGGAAGTAACTTTTTTACTTCAAAGTAAGAAAAAGTAGCTTATCCAAACATGTATGAAAACAAAGGAATAATAGTTGATTAGAAATGGAAGTTCTTTGGAGCAGTTCATGATTATCATACCAGTACATTTGAAGTCGAGAGAGAACAGTGTGCTTTCTGGCAATTTGGACTGTAAATGTTCTCTTTATCTGCTTCCCGGTTTGTAAAGCACTTCCTTTCAGTATTGTTTCAGGAGTTTCATCTCCCAAAATTTCTTGGGCATCTGCAAATGCAGATGCAGTCTGCTCACCTAACTGCTTCATTAACCCAATGGCATCATAACCTTGGTCCCCCGGGCTCATAAAATAGCCAATGTCCTACAAAAGCTCCAACTATGAGATGAAAGAGGTAAAATATGGATTTATCCCAGAAAAAGATTATGCCAAAACGAACAAATTATTTGAGCATCAGAATTTCCAAGACCTCAATTGTAATATCTGTATCTACTCTGGGGCCTGGTAGAAAAGAATTTATGAACCAAGGGGATTTCCAAGCTGAAGGAGATTCAATATTTATTTTGAATGGCGTGCCTTCAAATCTGGAAATATTAAGAAAGAAACAGAAACAGAGAAAATCCATTGGAATCACAAAAGAAAAGATATTGGCAAATTAACAAAGACGAAAGATAAAAACAGAATTAACACCGGTAACTTACGTGCTTTTGTTTTCAATATGTACACCTTTGCTAGAATTTTCATCCTTATTCTCCAAAGAACATGTTGATTGTAGAGATGAAGTTATTGCCAATTTCGTCCCATCCTTCTTGGCACACATCCGAGGAGAGCAAACAACAGACAAACAGGGAATCTCTGATGAAGATAAAATAGCTACATGTTTTGATGCAGCATCTAGTCTTCTAGAAAACTTATTTCCAAGAGCCTTAGCACTTAAACCAATTGCTCTGTCACTCTTAATTCCAAAACGATCAGGAGAGAAGAATAGCAAGTCATTCGTATCATTTTCAACAAGGATTCCATTTAACTCTTTTACCTATCATAAAGGAAAAATAAGACAAAGATCAGATTAGAAAAGCTTCACCGAGGTAACAAATGGAAGAAGGCCCACTGTAATTGAGTTATTTTTCTGTCATTCAGTATTTCAGATAAGAGACGTAGGCCTTGTTTCCTAAATCAAAAATAAAAAATATTTCATAATAGCAGATACAATAACTAATGATAAGACTACTCTATATTACTATATATATAGAAGCCTACGCATCTAAAAACTTAAGAAAAAAAAAGTAACACAGGAGCAAGAATTTCACGAAACAAATAAGTAAAATTCCAAGTTATAAAGTATTAAAAGAAAGTTTAGGAACGTAAACTGCTTTTAACTTTTCTTTTTCTGGTTTATTTCACTGAATATTCAGAGAAGAAACTCTATATTTAGCAATTATTTGTATTTGCTAGATTTAAAGACCTCCACAATCACGCCTTTCCCCATCCCGGTTGAGAAGAAAATGAAAAAAGTACTCACGGTTTCCACTGCATCATTGCCTCCAGCCTTATTGTTGACATCCCTAACAGCATTCGGTTCTTTCATCTTCTCCAAAGCCTCACTGCTGTTGAACTGTTTCTCTATCATTCTGCCTTCTGAAATTGCCATGTTTCCATTGCCTTCTTGTTTCCGCTCTGCAAAGGTAGGGTTCAAATTTTCCTTTTCTAAACAAGAGGCGTCACAATTTCTTTTGTCTTCTGGTGATGATACCATTATTGATCCTTTCTGGTCTACGCACTCATCAAACATAACCCCCAATCGAGAAAAGTCACAGGTCAAGTTGGAAAATGACTCTTGCTTCAAATCACTTTCAAGCTTCTTTTCATTTCTCTTTTCTGACAAAGGAGACACCAAATCACGGTGTCTTTTCTTCAGTATAGATGGCGTCCCTGTAAAAGTTTTGGCAGCACTTTTCAGAACAGCATCTGGACTATTATCCCTGGATGGTGAGTCCCACAACTTGAATGGAGTCATGGAAGATATCATCAGCTGGCGGATGCCAAGTGGACTGTACTCTTGCTGCATATCAGCACCAGATTGTATAAGGTCACAACTGAAGAATGGAATATCTAAACTTGGAAAACGAGGAGGCTCATAGAATAGAACTCCTGAATCCCTGTGTTCATCTGTTACAACTGGATTTTTATCCAAGGATGGACCACTTTGAATGTCATTCGATAGTGCTGAGCCAAAATCATTAACAGGAACTAATTTCGGCATATCTTTTGCCTCTTTTTGTTGCTCTTTCACAGTCATGCCATCAGATCCATCGTCACAAGGAAAACAGCCAGACTCATTAGCATAAACAAAGCCATTGTGCATACTTGAAACAGATTCCCGCTCCGCATTTCCATGTGAGGAATCATTGAACTGATTTGAATCCATTAGAAAAATTAGTGAACCATCATTAGGAGGAAGTTGCGTAAGAACTGGGGCAGGTAGACTAAGTGACGTTCCCAGCATATCAGACCTCATAGAACAGCATGATTGTGAACCAAAAGTTCCATTTTCAGGGATCTGAAAATTTGAAGGCTGGTAGTGTAATGAATCTATAGGCCCATCAATACAGTTATTAACATTCTCAGAGGGACAACATCCTTCATGCCCAGGCTCGGGGTACATCATTCTGCAATCTGAATTAACTATTGGATTAGGTGTATCAGAACTCACAACCACCTTTCCCATGGAATTAGAAGTACTCAAGCCCATAGAAGTTACTGGTTGCAAGGATACTGTTTCATGATCATTGTTGCCAATTAAAGCTTGCATGAAAAGTCCTGATGATACTTGAGCCAGATCCAACAAAGACATATCAGGTAACTCATTTGGATTAAGCTGCCTTCCTGTAAAAGTCCCCCAATCCAGAGAAAAATCATGTTCAAGAAATTTTGTAGAGCCACCCAATTCGCAAGGAACTTCGGGAATGGAAAATGTAGTCTCTTGGAAAGCTGGACGATAATCTTCAGAACATGGCACTAGACTGGAGTTTGGATCTTTTTCATGACTCGATTGTTCAGTCACTCTGCACTCCCCTCTATTCTGTACAATTGTGTTGACCATGTCATTAGTAGATTGAGAAAAACCAACAACATTTGAACCCTGACTGCATTCAGACACTTCCTCCCCTTCTACTCCATCTTTAACAGCACTATCATCTTCACTACTCTGTTGCGCCTTTGAAGAAGAAGATGCCGTTGATTGATTGGGATGGCTGCCAAGAGGTGGACCTTGGAATTGTGAAAGTAAACCTGATGCCAAAAACATGTCCAATTTCTTTTTGACAGAACTGTTCCAATGATTTTTGATTGCATTGTCGGTCCTGATAGTCATGTATACAAGATAGATATTTCAGAGCTCAGTAAGGTAAATATTCACAGCGACAAAAAGAAGGATATTGAAGCAACACAAAGACAATATAAGCCTGAAGAAATAACATGGTATACTGATGATAGACACGTTATAGCTCTTATCTATTTCTTGCTGCAAATGATTCTATACCTTCCAGGCAAGAATTTTGTTAACTCCGCCCACTTGTTTCCATATATTTGATGGGCACGAATCAAAGCCAATTCCTCTTCTTGGGTCCAAGCTTCTTTGTTTATTCCGGGATTAAGATGATTGTGCCACCTGGAAAAGAATAGCATCGGCAAATAAAGGCTATTATGGTGACGAATAACTGATAGCTAAAAAGACATTCATTTTCACTTTCACCGATATTGATGTAAGATATCAGTCAAAACTAGCACAATTCAAAATAAGGGGGGTGGGGGAACTGAAAACGAAAATTATCTCAAGCATCAATATTGAAAATCATTTAACAGTGGAAAACTATATGTAAACATGAAACCACAGAGACACAGAAACTCCTATGCTTACCTTTCACGACACTGCTTTCCAATACGTCCTGGAAGATGCTGTGCAATGGTAGACCACTTTTTCGGCCCGAATTTGTTCACCAAATCAATTATTACTTCATCCTCCTGATCATAAAGAGTATTAAACCGGTTCCTCAAGAAGCTATAAAAAGATAATTAAGATTGTTGATACCAAAATGAAACAAATGTATAACTAATGGAGATAAAATCCAGAGGGAGGCACTAAAAAAGATTTTCCTAACCTCTTTTGACCACGGACCCTTGACAAGTTCTGGATTAAGAACCTTCTGCCATCTGTGTAAGCACTGTACATCTGTTCGATCCTTGAAACACTCCGCTACACGTGGCATAATCTTAAATTTAACATATTGTCTATGCAAAAAAGTATAATCTTAAATAGGCAGCAGATGATTTGAAAGAAAATGCAAACCACGGGTGATTTTGAAAGGTTTGTCCACCTTCCCCTAACATATTCATGTTTGCAAAGACTAAACAGAGAGCATTGATAAGACTGAATAAAACAGTAGGAAGAATGGCAAAAGGAGGTCGATGGTGTTACAAATAGAAACGGAGAAGGCCAGAGAATGCTCAAAACCTATTTCTGGTTTAAAAAGTAGCAAGTAGAGTTCAATTAGTTTTTCCTACCTATCTTTTTCCAGTTTTTCCCTTTGAAACGTTGAACAGCAATTCTCAGTATCTCATCCTGTATAGAATAAAAATCTATTTTGTTAGGATCATAAATGAAATAATATTGAATTATCATATGACGGTCAAAACATGGTCGCCTAAATCAACAAGAAACCCGGACGTTACAAATCCACGAAGCACTTTCTTTATATGGATCATAAGGAGAATATACCCAGAAACCTTTTACTAGAAGGCCAAGCTGAGTCAGATGCCAAATTTAGGTGTTGAAGAGAGTGTTTGTCATGTTTACATGACTAACCTTCAATACTATGGCATCACTTGGACACATTCAAAATCTAAATATTTTACCATAAGAGTACTTGCCAAGCTCATGTTTCAGAAGCCACTTGATAACTGAAAAGCCAACTTTTACCAGTCCACATTTCTGTCACCTCATGAACAATAGGGGGAACATTTTGAAAACATCATACAGTTTTTTCCTTATATTTTGGGAAGAGAAGAGCGTAATAGAATCCATTTCGCTAGTGTTCAAGTGTCATAATAAAGACATAGCCTGGCACATTTTGTTCTTTGTAAACTCACCCAGGAATTAATCATGTGACATCACTGTTCTCTTTACCTTTGTTAATCAAATGTGAGCCAGCCGCCAAAATTTGTTAAGTTAAAAAAACATTACTTGACCCAACTCAATTTTTAGCTCTATTTACTGTTATACCAGGCAAAGGCCCCTTAATATCAGAAAAGTTTCATCGGTGACACGCCCTAATATTATAATTTATTTCTGTAGAGGTCAAGTGCCATGATCAAAACACTGCCTATTATCTTCTTTGACCATCTTTAAGGAATTAATCATGCGGTATCACTGTTCTCCTAAAATTTGAGCCAGCCAAAAAAAATTAGTTAGCAGGTTAAATAACCAATACGTGGCTCAACTCAAATTTTATCTCTATTTCCTGTTTACCCTAGGCAAAGACCCCTAATATCAGAAACTTTTCATCTGTAACTATCCATGCTATCAGGTGATCAGACTGTTCACCAGAAGGGAATGCAGGACAGTTGGAACATTGTGAGTTTAGTTTTCCACGAGAAATTCATCCATTTAATATGTATAGTAGTAAAATACAATTTTCTCAGCACATCATGTAGTTATCCCAAGAAGATAAAGCAACATCTATAGAGTATTAAATGTTAGCACAATCAAACTGAAAAGCATTAACCTCGTCTAGGATCCAGTATAAAGATCTTTGTTAACATTCGTACAGAAATTAATAAGCAATAAGACATGTTGCTGATATAAATATGTCATCTGAAATAGAGGACATGCAAATTTTACCTCTTCCGGAGTCCATTGCCCCTTTGTGGAACGCCTTGTGGGGCCACTTGTCCTCCTGCAGAAAAAGCTAAAAAATGTTATACATCTTTATGGTAGCACAAACTCCATGACTAGACAATCATTGATTTATTAAGCTGCCGATGCAGGTGTGTGGCTACGGATTTTAACTTAACGATCGACAATGTTGATATTATAAGATATTTTTTTATTCCCTGAAAAAAAAAAAGATCAATGAACCAGTGGATCAATTAAGCCGATTTCCAACAATACATTTATAAAAATAAAAAGACCACCAAAAGATATAAACAAGTAGTTACACAAAATAGGGATTACAATGCATTAGAAGAATCCACAAGCCTGTATATGTTGCATTCAGGTTAACAGATCACCTATTTCACACCAAACTCTACAACTGCAAAATTTTCACATGCTTCAAGAAACAATTTTCAATGTACTACATACAACTATAAGAGAGAATCCTACAGCAAAAGAGGAAAGTAATATTATATATGTAAGAAAGATCAGTAGTCCATGTTCTTTCAAAACTTTACCCATGTAAAGGTCGCACTCTTTCTAGACCTTCTGAAGGCGTGTTGCTTCTCCTATCACTTTCCATACTTGCTTGATAAACAGGAAATTCTGCAAACCCCAACTTCCACACGTTGGCAATTCTCTCCAAATTGTCTTCTCCAAATCATCATATGCTAACCTCAAATGAGGTAGGTGCTATCGTATTCAAGGATAAACTCAAAGACTGAAAGTCAAGAAGATTGGACAAACAGAAGTCAGGACTTAATCAAATGTATCTATGCAAGAAATATTGAAGATTAACATGCACATAAGGAGCAGTAGCCATCAGTAAATTCATAATCCAAGCATCTTACCTCAGAAAAAACCAAAATTTGGCAAATTCTATAATATTTAAGAAACAATTACCTCGATAACTATAATGTTAATTATCATTCAGTTTTTTTGAAAGCGAATCTACTCTGACTAAGCTATATAACATTAACTTCTTTGGCCCCACCCGTGATTTGAAATTTAAAACAATATAAAATGACAGCTTATATAATTTTACAAACCTTCTCCTGTGCGGGAATAAGAAAATCCAAATTCTGCCTGTGATTTGAAATTTAAAAATAGCGTGAAATCATTTGCAAATATAACCATCCAGGAAGGCTTCTCACATGTGCTCTTCACTCAATACAAAGAAACCCTCAAAAATGAAGAATAATATGATCAAATATAATTCCTATTAATAAACTTGATTAGAGTGATTTTCGAATAAAAAGAAACCCCCAAAAATGAAGAATAATAATGATGAAATTTAATTCTGATTAGTAAAACCTAACTGAAATGATTTAAGATTTAACCATGTACGGAAACAAAGATTAAAGACTTTTATGGAGAAATTTGAAAAACAATACCAATTCTGCCAATTTAAACTAGCAAAATAGGGGAAATCAGGGTATTACAAAGTCAAACCAAGAGAATTCAATTGATTGAAACTTGAATGAAGTGAAGGTTATATAACAATACAATGGCCTGAAAATTCAAAGGTTACACTTTACCCTAAAAAAAAAAAAAACAAAACATAGGTTATACTTTTCACCCGAAAAATGAAAATAAACTGGCAATCAATTCAAATTTACCGACAGCAACTTCTCTATACCAATTAAAAAGTTCTCAATCAGAGTTTCAACTCAATCACGAATCCACACTATTCCTCACAAACTCGGCAACAAAGTTCATCGCCCCCACAAAATCGAACATTTTGAATTTTTGAAAAAATGCAACAAAAACCAAAAAGATAGACAACCCTTGCCGAATTGAGCATTACAAATTTCACGAATTACTCTTTTCACCACCCGCAAAATGATATTAAACTGACCATAATTTAAATTTTACCAATTGAAACTTCTGTATATCAAATTAATAAGTTCTCAATAAGGGTTTCAACTTCCAATCACAAATCCCACAATTAACAAAATAAAAAAATAAAAAATTCACCGACAAGATTCAACTCCCTAAAAATTGAACATTTCGATTTTTTATATTCAACAAAAACATAAAAGATAAATAACACTTACCAAATTCAGCTTCAATCCAACAAGAGAAAAAATTGAAACCCAGGTTACCACTGACCCAATCGAGTTAACAAGCATTTGCAGATCCAGAAACAAAAATATATGTATATATTAAGAGAGAGGGAGAGAGGATCTGCAAAAATGCACTTTGTGTTTATGAGCGAGAATGAGTGTGTGTTTGAGAGAGAGAATGTGTGTGTTTTAGAGAGAGAATGTGTGTGAATTTTGGTGGAGAGAGAGAGAGAGAGAGAGAGAGGGGAGGACGAAGAATTAAAAAAAACGGTCTAAATTTTTCAAATTAAGAGTGCGCCCGAATAAGCATAGAGCAACTTTTCACGGCTACGATTCAGTAAACTATTAATCTGAACCGTCTATATTGTACCCCTTTTTTTGACTTTTTAGTAAATCATTGGAGGATCAAATTGAAGAAAAAAAATTTAAAAAGTCTTTTTTTCAAAATTATGTAAACAAACTTATTTTTTATTAGAATATCAATATACTATTGTGCCCATTTTCTTCATGTTTTCGACCCATCATCGCACTAGTTCTTTGAACTGTTTTACTCATTGTCTTGTTTTCACCCCCCTCCTCCATTTGTGTTTATCTCTCTCTATCCTTGTAGCTACTTGTTTTCCATCTCAACTCCCTCCTCTTCCCAACTTAGTTGCCATGTAGTCTCTCGTCTAATATTGTCTTAGTTAAGATCGAGAAAGTCTCGCATTTTGAAGTGAGAAATGGAATGCACCTTTTTAATAAGGTTAAAAGAAATATTTTAAAGGATCATTATATTTACCTCAAGGTTAAATGCACCACAACTTAATCACATTAAAAGTCTCTAACATTTACTTACTATCACATTTACATTCCTAATTTTTTTTCGCATTTTACTCTAATCCTTCCACTAATTGACAATATTGTCCATTGATGACGATTTTCATCTAAAATTTTGTTAGTATGCTTTAAAACAAAGAGCAAATATTTTATCGTACTTTTGTATTTATTATTATTTTTTTGCTTATTTAAGAGTATGATGGTCAAATAAATATTTTTATGTTTTCTTAACAAAAATTTTAGACGACGAAAATTGTCATGAGAGATAAGATGTGCTAATTAAAAGTTGATGATAAGCATATAATGAAAAAAAAAATTGCTGGTAAGGATACGAACAATGATTAAAAAAAAAAAAAAAAAAAAAAAGTAAAAAACATAAGTATTACATAAGTAAAAATTAAAAATATCTAATGTAATTAAAATGTGATGCACTTATAAAATATTGTGATGACATGTAGCCACCCATTTAAAGTGTAAAAAATTATTAAGTAGTCCTATTTTATCATGGTCATTCTAAAAAGGCTCTTTTGAAAATTTGCCCTTTTGAGGCTAATTGTGAGTTTTTTTTTTCTGACAATATGTTTTGCCTGTTAAATTTTAATTTAAAAAAATAGTAACAATTCATTAATAGTGCAACATTTGAAAATAAACAATACCACCTAACTGCTGTCATTAAATAATTGTTATCAAGAATCATCATTAATAATACAACCTAACCCACATTAAATTATATTAATTCCAACATATGAATTCATGTTATTTGCAAATCTATAAAATAAAATAAAAAGAATGATTTTTTCCTAAAATATTATTAGCATTTATGAAGATTTTCAATATTATTATCTTGTTAAATTGTATTAAGAGCTAATTATGCTCACTCATTGAATTGTCTAACTATTACACAGGTATACTTAACCTTTTTAATAACTATTAAAATTTAAAACCTCTCCTATAAGTAGAGTATGTTCAAGAAACAAATATATGTTTACTATTTTACCTTTTGTATTTATACTAGATTATAAATTATTTTTTTCTTTTTTTTTTGTTAATTTTAATTAATTTAGATAATAATATTGTTTTTAGATAATAAAAAAAAATTAACTTTTTTTTCTCTTTTTGTTCAACGTGACTATATCTCAATGACATTTTTGTCAAATTAAATTATTTTATTATTAAAAAATGAACGAAAATTGATCGAGCATATGACTAGAGAAGGAAAGAAAAAACCTCCGAACCCATTTTTTGGTATTCTGATAATAATAATTTAATTTCATGACCTTACAGTATAATTAATGAATATAAATTTTTTAAAGAAAATGTCACTAAAACAAGCTATGAAAAGGAAATCACAAAATAAGAAAATGCATATTGAATTAGGTTAATTATAACACCTCGAACTTTTGAGGTTTGCCAAAGGGGCCTAAGTGAAAGTTATAGTATCTATGAGATGGGGTATATCTTCGATAAGTGTTAACTCGAAAAGAGGCAGAGAATGTATCTTGTTCTTCATGCTCCAATAACATCTCAAACATTGGAGGGTTAGAGAACTCTCCCATCGTTCTTCACGTGGTGCAAATGATTTTGAGATTACATCGAAACAAACCACCGTCGATATCTCTCAAACATTGGAATGGGATTAGCATGTTTTAGTACACCTAAGGTAATATCGACCCTCAGATTTAGACATTTGTCACATCTTTGGATGTTGAAGAACTAGGACTAATTTTTCTTAGTGAGAGTATTTTTCAACAACGAAAGAAATGAAGGACTCAGATACTTCTCATATATTCTTAAATCCAATGGCTCGAAATCCACAAAACTCTATCAATGTTGCGAAAAGATCTACATGGCAAAACTTAACTTTCGAGTTGAATTTTGCCTTAGCAAAAAACGTGTTTGAGACACACTTCTAACAAGGATATTTAGACATTTGTCTCTTTGGATGTTGGAACTAGGACGATGAGGAAGTCACATATATTCTCTACTCGCAAACAAAACTCTATCTCTGTTAGTGTTCATTGTGGGATTTCTTCTTGTTTGGGAATTTTTTCTGTGGTTTTCTGTGATTCCGCATGCTCTTGGTGATCAGTATTGTCTCATCGGCATCTATTTATTTGCCACTTCTTTTCAAAAGTTCATGGGACAAGTTGGTAGGACTTTTGGAGAGTGACATTTTGAAAGAGTAATTTCGGGTGCCGTTCCTAATGGCGGTTACCACATCGAACGTTGCAAGTCCTTGATGCCTAGGGTTTCACGATTGAATCTAGCAAGCAGTCCATCTTCCCCTTGTACTAGTTGCATCCGCCCAATGGAGGTCTTCTTACTTTGTTTGCTACTAACAAAGTAAACAGCAATGCGCCTCGAAAAGTTATCAAAAGTCTTTATGGATTTGCCAGGTAAAATTGCTACCCAGTCACAAGCTTCACACCTCAAAGTGGGTTGGAAAGCCCGATACACAATGGCATCTGGCATGCCATGAGGTTGAATTAGATCAACAAAAAGTTCTCAAATGGTCAAGTGAGTCAGTAGTCCCATCATACGTCTCAAAATCTAGTCGCTCAAAACTCTCTAGTAGGGGTACTATCATAACTTCTAGCGCAAACGGGTCCTTGTCCAACACTAGTTGTGGACATTTATCTTTCATCCTTGCCATTGCCTCCTTAAATTTATGGTTCATTTGCTCTTCTATCCTTTTTCCAAACCTAGGGTGGTGATTGTTAAACAAGTTGATGGGGGCACTAGGGAGCGCTCATGTTGAGCTGTAGGTGGTGGATTTGGTGGTTGTTGATTAGACCCCTGTTGTCGAGCTTCATTGGCTTGATCCTGCAATAACACTGCCATGGAACTTGGATGCTAAGAGTGTTGAACTTCTCTAGTCATGAAGTTGGGTAGTGGTGGTGCCGGCTAAGTTTTTGACTCTTACTTTGTTGGAGGCGGCTATGGTGGTGTTGGCGCTGCCCCATTCCTTGATCTAACTGGTCTCACCATAACTTTTTGTTCAAGTTTTCTCAGAACGGCGCCAATGATAATGCCTACGAGATGGGATCATCAAAAGTGTTAGTCCGAGGACTGGGAATGTGTCTTCGATGTTTCAATAACTCTAAAAAAAAGTTTTTTCGCGTGAAAACTTCTCTCTAGATTTTTTTCTGTGTGAAAATTAGTTAGTCAAAAGATAAACGAAACTTAAGCCAAAATGTTTTGGGATCATCACCTTTATATAGGAGTTGATCTTGAGGAGATGGCGCAAGGATCTTTGATCACGGGTCTTATTCTTGGACATTGGATCTAGAGCTAGTCTGCATTAGTATCGTGATAATATGATCTTTCGACATTTGTCACTTATTCGGAAGTTATATATAAGGCTAACAAGCTATTATCATTTTCTTAGCATTTCAGCCCTTCCAATTTCTAAATTTTACAAGTCTACCCACAAGTCTAAGTTTTCTATAATGTGCAAATTGATCCCCGAGGTTTCAACATTCTGCTAATAAGTCCCTAAATTTTATGTAGATTTTATTTCAATCCATGAACTTTCTGTTTAGTTCAAATTGCTCCCTATATTTTAATGATTATTCAAATTAGCTCCTAATATTTTAGATTGTTGCGATTTATCCCTGAATTTTTTGAAATTGCACCCTAAAGTTTTTGAATTGTTCAATTTAGTTCATGAGTTTTCAAAACTTTTCAATTTGGTCCTTATAGTTACTGATGGATGTGTATCTATCCCAGACTTTTCATAGTTATGTGAAATAGCCCCTAAACTTATTGCAGTCTCCAAATGGCCCATCTAATCATAAACCACAATAGTATACTAGATTAGTCATTTCCAATTGGATCGCTCCTTTAATTACAGTGATAATTTTGTCACATACCTAATTTTATATAAAAATTCTACAATTAATTTTTAATATTTTAAATTTCAAATATAACAAATGTAACACATATTTTTTATATAAAAAAATGTAACAACAAGTGTTACAATAATAAAAACAGTATTTTTAGAATAAAAAAAAAGTAGATAATATTTTTTATATTATTTTATATTTTGTAGTGTATGGTGAAACTATCCCTTAATTACGCGACCTTATCCCAAACATGTTGAGGCCCAAAATTAGACCCATTAACAATGGTTGATGACTTGGGGAAATTTACATATGAATCGATCACACTCGCTTGGGCAGAAAATTAGACCCATTAACAAATGGTTGAACCACCCACCCGCCGACACCTTGGGTGAATTCTAACAGTGATCACGCTTCTTACATATATACACTTTAATAAAAACGAAAATTGAAAATCCTAGGTTGTATATATTAATTGCTAAATCATGATTTGAATTGAAAAATACTTTATAATAAAAAAAGTTTCCTGTCAAATAATCAATCTAACCATTTCTTCTTGTACAATCTCATCTTGAAAATCATCTCAATTTCAATTTCAAAATTAAAATCCTAAAACTCATTATCAATTGACGAAAATTGCAATATGCAGTAATAAAGCGTGCCAACCAAAAAAAGTTTCAAAAAAAAAAAAAAAAAATGCTGATAAAATCAATTGTTCTGATAAAAATCATTTGTTCCAAAAAAAAAACTCAATCATCAGTAACAATTCTGCACCAGCACTCTACCTAAAGCAAATGATGTTCAAAAAATGGACATGATATTTAGTGAAGATGCACAGTAACAATCTGCAACAATAAACAGTAACAATTCGTAGTAACATTTAACTTTGTTAGTTATTGAAAATGAGATGTGTTAGAAATAGTTGACTAATAATTGATTTTAATCAATTTTTGTCTAAATATTAGAGTGGATCCGGACTACTTATTTTAATGAATTATAATTAGAACATATTCTACTCCGCGAGTAAATGATTATGGTATATTTGGTCTTACAAAACTATTTCTGGGTAAATAAAAAATTATTGCCAAAGGTTGACACATTGAAACTTGAATTGTAAAAAGAAGTAGAAAATTTGTATCTCACATTAGAAAATAAAAAAATTTGTGACTACTTTATATATCACTAGTTTGATAATTGGGTTTGGGCACCAAGGTATATCAATAGTCTTTGAAATGGGGAGACTTAGATCCTATTGGGTTAGGTCCAAAGGCCACGCTGCCTTCATCTCTTCTTCACTCTTCCCGCTCGGGCTCGGCTCGGGCTCGTGCTTGTGAGTCAAAAGATTATAATCTTTTTGGACAAATAAAATAAAGATTTATTTATTTTATTTAAATCTTTCAAAATTAATTAATTAATTAATCCAAAAAGTGTCTGTTTGAATTAAAGACATGTCTTTCCGGACTTGTTTGACATAACTCAATAGTTGTCTCCATTCAATTGAAGCTTTTGGCATGTTATAAATTAGTCCCTTCGATTTACACAACATTCATTCGAATTTCCAAACTTCTGCATTCAAATCAAAATACTTTTGTTTCTTCCCTACATAAAAAGAGAGTACGAAAACACTTACAATTCGCTATTTCTTGTGATTTGAAGTGCTACCATCACAAGAACGGATCGTTATACTTTGGGAGACGATTGTCATCAACCCGTGAGCACCATAACGAGACAAATTCATCTTAAAGGCATAGAGTCGAACTCTATGCCTCGATTCACTATTTCTAGTCTTTGCAATTTTTCTGAATATCTTCTTTCTTCAACAAGTAAGTTAAATAATATAATCTGCACAATTTAATTTTAAACAACAATTTTAAGGCGAATTTTAATTTTATATTTGCATTTTATATTATTGTAATTTTCAAATCTGAAAGTTGCATGCTATGCGTACAGATAAGTTAATAATCTTTAAACTCATTAATCTGATAACTTATTAATCTGTAATTGCATTATTTGTAATCTGTAATTTGTAATCAGTAATTGCATTATTTGTAATCTATAATCTGTAATTGCATTATTAATAATTGGGATTCTTAATTTAATTCAACAATATCTTCAGTATTAAAATCCGAACTGGGATCGTATCTCTGCATGTTTGTAATTAATATTTTGGTTACTGTTGTGTCCATTTTACAATCAATCTTGTTATTTAATTTTTATGTTTATTAATTCTTTAAATTAATGCACCAAGATTAAAGTTCATTTTAATTTTGGTTACTGATAATTTTAAATACTGTTAATTCTTAATTTTGATTACTGTTAATATAAGTTTGGTTACTGTTAATTTTGGTTATTGTTAATTCCCACATTTATCTATACGTTCAACAATATATTGAAGATTTATTTTCTGTTTATGGAAATAGAAATAGATACAAATGGGAGTAACGTTGTTCTCCTTACTACTGGTGCAACCAATGTGGTACCACCTATGGCTATTCTCGGTTCAAACCACTTCGATTCCACATGGAGAGAAGCCTAAAAAATTCAGTGGTGTGGACTTTAAAAGATGGCAACAAAAGATGCTATTCTATTTGACCACTTTGAATTTGACAAGGTTTCTTAGTGAGGATTCTCCGGCAGTGCAAGAAGGAACAAACAATAGAGAATCTCTTATTGCTTTGGATGTGTGAAAACACTCAGACTTCTTATGCAAAAACTACATCCTAAATGGGCTGGACAATACACTATACGGTGTCTATAGTGCTATGAAAACTACAAAAGAGTTATGGGAATCATTGTAGAAGAAATACAAAATAGAGGATGCTGGCACAAAGAAATTCATTGTTGGCAAGTTTCTTGACTACTAGATGGTAGATTTCAAAACCGTCATCAACCAGGTTCAAGAATTGCAACTTCTTCTTCATGACATCCATGCTGAAAACATGACCCTTAGTGAATCATTTCAAGTGGCTGCAATTATTGAAAAACTCCCTCCTTATGGAGAGAATTCAAGAACTATCTCAAGCACAAACGCAAGGAGATGAACTTAAAAAATTAATTGTCTGGTTGAGAATTGAAGATGATAATAGAAAGTCCGACATAAAATTTGGAGGACAATCTATACAAGCAAAGACCAATATGGTGGAATCTGGCTCTAAGACAAATAAGAAAATGAAACATTATGGTGATGCTCCTAACAAAGACAACAAGAAGAGTGCTAAGAAATTCAAGGAAAATTGCTACAAGTATGGTAAACCAGGACATCGTGAAAAATGAGTGTCTTGGCAAGCCAAAGAATCAAAATGCACATGTGAATGCGACTGAATTAGACACATTATCTGGAGGAATGCAAAAAATGAACTTGTGTGCTATTGTATCTGAATGCAATAGTGTTGGAAATCCTAGAGAATGGTGGGTAGATACTGGTGCTATTCACTATATTTGTGCTGACAAGACAATGTTTTCTAACTACAAGGCGGTTAATGGAGAACAATTGTTCATGGAAAATTCTGCAAGTTCAAAAGTTGAAGGACAAGGGAAGGTGACTTTAAAAATGACTTCCGGCAAAGAGCTCGTCCTCAACAATGTGCTACATGTGCTTGACATTCGCAAAAATCTTGTATCTGGCTACTTACTTCACAAAATGGCTTCAAGTTAGTCTTTGTATTTGAAAAATTTATACTTACTAAGAATGATATGTACGTAGAGAAAGGTCACTGATAAGTGCATTTCGTGCACTTATTCGGACGTTTAAATTAAGCTTTTATCTCATCATTTTATTGAATTTATACTTAATTTAGTGTATTATTGCATCTATTTCAGTTTTGGACTCGTTTGTAAGGAATTGGAAAAGATTGGACGAAAAGAGCAATAAACTGGTAAATATTTAGAGAATATGTGAACTCAAATTCACTCAATTAGAACTCGAAGGACCAAATTTGGAGGTTATGAAAAGTTGGAGGACTAAAGAAGACAATATAAAAGTTTGAGGACTAAATCGGAGAGGCTGTGGAAACTAGAAGGACCAAATTGCGCGGGTTTGAAAAAATCAACCTGGGCGAACGCCCAGCATCTCAATGCAGAAACAGATAGCAATCAAGCTCACCTGGGCGATCGCTCTGCGCGGATTATTTTCTTTCCTTTTTGAGTCCTAATACACTTAGGAAACTTTTTGGGCTGCGAATTTTGTAATATTTTGGAGCAACATTAGGGAACTATAAATACGGATTAAAAACTCATAGTCGGGTGTTGATTTTTTGGGAGAAAAACGGTAGACGAAAACACCAACCGGAGATCAAGAATTGCTCTTTCAAGAATTCAACGAAGATCAAGATTAAGACATCATCTTTTTGAGTTTTCTTCTTCTCCGGTGATGAACTCCATGTTTTCTTTTTTTTTTATTTTCTTATTATTAGTATGCTAGGCTAGTTTAATTAATGCTATGATTACGATGAAGCTCGTAGTTTAAATTCTTATATCTAAAGACTTGGTTTTTAACGATTTATTTCAATATAGTTTTGAATAATTAATTTTTATTTATTTGAATATACAATTATATACGTAGTAATTGTATGAGTGTTGTGGTTTGTTTTACTATCGAAAGTAGGTTAGACAATATTTTAATTATCTTGAAGTCTAATAGAAGATAGAAATATACCGCTATGTTTTAGGTGATCTTTAATTATCCATAGAAATTTAATGTATTCGTTTGTATTCGCATTCGTCATAAAGATATAGTTGAGTTATACTTATGAATATGTTTAATTTTATTCGAGAGAAACTGTTAAACAATCTAGGAATATTGATCTTCATAACTGATGTAATTTGTCAAAACTAAGAATCAAGATACAGGAATTAACAACTATAAGTGGATTCTGGATTCGAGTACTTTTCTTTCTTAAAGTTAAAGTAATTTTCATAAATCCATATTTTACTTAATTGAGTTATAATTATTTAATTGTTCTTAGTTTATTATTCTAATTAGTTCTTAATCACCAATTTTCAAAGTTAATTAGATTCGGTTAAGGTTAGTATAATTGCAATTGATTTATCTAAATCCTTGTGTGAATGATAGTTGGACTCATAATCTATTTTATTACTTGAACGATCCGTACACTTGCAGAAATATTAACACATAAAATCGCTAACAAGTTTTTGGCGCCGTTGCCAGGATTTAGTTTTAGTTCTTTTCAGTTGTATTATTACTAATTCGAATTTTATTTATTTGTTTAATTATTTATTATTATATTCTTTAGTTATTTCAGTGTTTGAATTATTTCTCTTCAGACCATTGCATGCGAAGTGTGAGACACGAGTCCCCAATTCCAATTGATCTAGAGATCGAACGCACTTTTCATCGTAGGCAGAGAGAGGCAAGAAAAACACACCAAAAAGACCAAAAACAGAAGATAAAATGAATAAAAAAGACGTTGCTCGGGCAAGACAGGAGATTGATGAAGACAATATGCTAGTTGGAGATTTTTTGATTCCACAGATCATCTAGAACCAATCTAGCATAGTCTACCTATCTTTTGAGACGGTGAACTTTCAGTTGAAGACTAACGTCATTCATATATTTCAGAATGGACATTAATTCTTTGACAGGACCGATGAGAATCTACATACACATGTTTCACGATTCTTAGAAATGTGCCAACATTTCAAATATCAAAGAATCTCAGACGATGCCATCCAGAACGTTTGTTCCTACATACTCTTCGGGACATAGCTGTTGAGTAGCTGGACTCACTACCAATTGATAGCATAACCACCTGGAATGATCTATCCCAAAAATTTTGCACAAAATTCTTTTCACCAGCTAAGGTTTCGAAGTTGAAGCATGATATATCTATATTTCAACAGTTAGAAATAGAATCTTTTGATGAAGGGTGGAGCATATTCAAAAATATACTAAGGAAGTGTCCTCATCGTGGCGTTGGCAAGGGGCAACAAATTCAGTATTTTTATGTTGGACTTACTTACTTCATGTAAAAGTATGATCGATTCTTTATCTAACGGCTATTTTTCTACCAAAATAGTGGTTGAAGCTTTAGATTTGTTTGAAAGAGTAGCTACCACCACTGACATGTGGCCATCAGACAGAGTCATACACAAAAGAACTGTAGGAATACATGAAATAGATACTTTCACGACATTATCTGCAAAGATTGATTCATTGGTACACAAATTGGAAAGTATGTCATATTCAGCCAATGCAGTGCAAATAAAGAAATCAACATGCGAAGAATGCGAGCTAGTCATAGTACATCAAAATGTCCTATTCTATCACTATAGCCTGAGCCGGTTGACTATATTCAGGAAATTAGGTTTGAGGGAAGCTAAAGCAACTACAGTAACTCTACAGCTAGCTGATCGGTCTACCAAACATCCAAGAGGAGTTGTTGAAGATCTTTTAGTAAAGGTGGACAAATTTATCTTCCCAGCTGATTTCATCATTCTTGATATGGAGGAAGATAGAGATGTGCCACTTCTTCTTGGCCGACTATTTTTAGCTACTCGGTAGAGCTTTAATTGATGTACAAAAAGGTCAACTTATTTTGAGGCTTAGTGAAGAACAAGTCACATTTGATGTCTTCAAGGAAATTAAATATCCAACCGATTCAGATAGTTGCTTCAAAGTTGATGTGGTTGATAATACAGTTCATGAAAATTTAATACTTAATAATCCATCAGATCCATTGGAAGCTTGTATTGTGCATTCTCAATCCACTCACACTGATTCTGGTGAGATTGAGATGTGCGCAAGATATCTTAAAGCTAATCCTCCATTTATACGTCAACCACGCTTTTAGGAGTTGGACACGGGTTCTACAAAACATTTGCCTTTTGTTCAACAGCTTCCAAAAATAGAGCTCAAGCGGTTGTCATCTCATCTCCGTTATGCGTACTTGGGAGAATCCTCTACTTTGCCTGTGATAATCGCTAATTCTATTAGTGAGCTTGAAGAGGAAAAATTACTCCGAGTGCTCCGAGAACACAAAACAGCTATTGGGTGGTCTATTGTTGACATCAAGGGCATCACCCCTACACTTTGCATGTATAAAATCCTCATGTGGGATGATTTTAAACCAAGTATTGATAGTCAGAGGATGCTAAATCCTAATATGAAAGAAGTGGTCAGAGTAGAGGTCATGAAGCTAATGGATGCCGGGATTATCTATCCAATCTCAGACAATGCTTGGATGAGTCTAGTTCAAGTAGTGCCAAAAGAAGGGAGGTATCATTGTAGTTCAGAATGAAAAGAAAGAATTGATTCTACCTAGAACAATCACGGGATGGAGAGTTTGCATTGACTACCGCAAACTCAATACTACTACTAGGAATGATCACTTTCTCCTTCTATTTATTGATCAGATGTTAGAAAGACTGGCTGGATATTCCCATTAATGTTTTTTAGATGGATACTCCGACTATAATCAGATTCCAATAGCACCTGAAAATCAAGAGAAGACCACATTCACATGTCCCTATGGTACTTTTGCTTATCGTAGAATGCCTTTCGGTTTATGCAATGCTCATGCTACTTTTTAGTGTTGTATGATGGCCATCTTCTCTGATATGATGGAGAAATTCATTGAAATATTCATGGATGATTTCTTAGTATTTGGCTCATCCTTTGATGAGTGCTTGGAGCACTTACACCTGGTTTTGCAGCAGTGTGAAGATACAAATTTAGCTCTTAATTGGAAAAAGCGTCACTTTATGGTTCAAGAGGGTATCGTGTTGGGACATCGAATTTCAACTAAGGGGATTGAAGTGATAAAGCAAAAATTCAGGTTATTGAGAAATAACCACCACCAACTTATGTCAAAGGTATTCAAAACTTTCTTGGGCATGCCGGGTTCTATCGTTGCTTCATCAAAGACTTCTCAAAAATCACAAAACCTTTGTGTACTCTGCTGGTCAAGGATGTGCCCTATGTCTTCTCTGAAGAGTGTTTGTTGGCATTTAACACTCTAAAAGAGAAGTTAATTTCAGCACATGTGATAATTGCACCTGATTGGAGTCTACCGTTTGAATTAATGTGTGATGCAAGCGATTATGCAGTTGGATTAGTGTTGGAACAGCAAAAGAATAAATTTTTTCATGTAATACACTATGCTAGCAAAACTTTCACTGATGCACAGCTCAACTGTACTGATAAGGAGCTCCTGGCTGTAGTCTACGCCTTTGACAAATTCAGATCATATCTTGTTGGATCAAAGATGATAGTTTACACTAATCACGCAGCCTTGAAATATTTGTTGACAAAGAAAGATGCAAAATCGAGGCTGATTAGATGGGTTTTACTTCTACAAGAGTTTAAATTGGAGATAAGAGATAAGAAGGGAAGTGATCCAGACTTGAGCAGAAAGAGCAGATCGAGACCATGGATATTAATGAGGTGTTCCCAGATGAACATATTTTTCACTTGGAAAAAGCACCATGGTTTGCTGATATAGTGGAAAAGCACCATGGTTCTAGGAAAATTTTGAGGTTGGAATTCTCTAAAAACGCTTATGAAATCCAAGAGTTGTTCAGGGCCAAAATAAATACAACCATGAGAACCAAAGAAGTGTTAGGAAAGATATTGTGTGGATATTATTGCCTTGGTTTACACCAACGGTTGAACAGTTCAAGACATCACGTTCATTGATTAGTCAAGTAAATCCGATAGTATTCCACTAAGGCAGTCAAAGCCAAAAGCTACCTCTCCTGATGCAATAGCTTTCTGCTTGTACTCTCTTTTAGTGTCTACATTATCATTTGCATTTATTCTGGTAATTTCCATTCATGTGGGGATTGTTGGAAATAGTTGACTAATAATTGATTTTAATCAAATGTTGTAAAATATGAGAGAAAATATATGTGGAGAAATAATTCTCTCTGTATATTGATGTAATGTGTATAATGAATAGAGTTACAAGATATATATATACTAATAGGAACCTAATAAGGAAAAGAAATATAAGAAAAAGAGTTCTACCTAGAATAAGAATATTACATATATGGTATCCTACTACATGGTATTCTACTGTAAATAGGATTCTAATACTCCTCCTCAAGTTGGAGCATGTATGTCAAAAGTGCCCAACTTGTGAGTAAAATTGTGAAATACCTCATTGTCCAATGTTTTAGTAAATAAATCCGCAATTTGGTTGTTTCTTGGAACATAGGCAGTCTTGATCTCTCTATTATCAATTCGTTCACGAACAATATGACAATCTATCTCAATGTGTTTTGTTCTTTCATGATATACTGGATTAGCGACAATATGCATTGCTGCTTGATTATCACAATATAATATTGCTGCTTGTGGATGATCTACACATAAGTCATCGAAAGAATTGTCTCAACCCTATAAGCTCACATGTAATAGAAGTCATTGCCTCATACTCGCCTTCTCTCATCAAGATTTAGACACGATCGTTTGTTTCTTGCTTTTCCATGATATAAGTGCCTTTCCCAAAATACACAATATCCTCAGAATCGACCGTCGTGTAGTAATATATCCGCCCAATCACACCACAAAATCCTACTAGCTACAATTTTCCACTTGATGGAAAATATAATCCTCGCCCCGTGCCCCTTTCAAGTATCGAAGCAATCGGTGAACCGCATCAAGATGAGGTTGTCTAGGTGTCTCGTATAAACCGATCGAGTGTATTGATCGAATATGAGATATCCGTCCGGTAATAGTGAGATAAATGAGCTTTCTTACCAACCGTCGATAGTATGTGGGATCTTTCAATAACTTTCCATCACCAAATTAAATTTCAATGATCGCTCCATGAGAAATGTTTGCGAGTTTTTGATCCAAGTAATCCGCTTCTTGAAGAATGTCAAGAGTATATTTCCTTTGGTTTATTGAAATCTCTCGATCTTGAGCGAGCAATTTCTATTCCAAGAAAGTATTTTAATGTGCGAGGTCCTTCAACTTGAATTGAGATGTAAGGAATATTTTGTAGTAGAGATTGCTTCTCTATTATTTTCTGTGACAATCATATCATCCACATATAATAGAACTACCGTAAATAAATTACCATTGACCTTTGTAAAGAGTGAGTAATCTGCATGTGACTGTTTGAACCCAAACTGAATAATAGCAGATACAAATTTTTGAAACCAAGAACGAGATTTCTGTTTCAATCCATATAAAGATTTATGAAGTTGACATACAACTGGTGTCTCCCCCTGTCCACGAAATCCAGGAAGGGGAGTCATATAGACTTCTTCATCAAGATCACCATGAAGAAAGGTATTGTATACATCCATCTGATGAAGCATCCAGTCACGAATAGAGGTGATAGCAAGTAAGCATCTGACTGTAGTTAACTTTGCAACTGGAGCGAAAGTTTCATTATAATCAATCCCTTCTCGTTGTGTAAACCCCTTTGCCACTAACCGTGCATTGTATCGTTCAACTGTACCGTCAGAATAAAATTTAATTTTGAACACCCACTTACAACCAATAGGATGAGAACTCGGAGAAAGCGGTACAAGTGACCAAGTATTGTTTTCTTCCAAGGAATGAATTTCATCATTCATAACAGCGACCCATTTGGGATCCTGATATGCTGCCTCATATGTAGCTGGCTCAATGATATGAGAAATATTATATGTAAAAGTACAATGAATAGAAGAAAGGTTACTATATGATACATATCTTGATAAAGGATGTCGAGTGCTGGATTTGACTGGAAGAGACCTGGCTTGAGTAGGCAGAGTATGATTGATATAGTAATCTTTTAGGTAAAATGGGGTTTGAATTGATCTTGTGGATCGTCTAAGTTGGTCATTTGGAGGGTAAGAAGAGGTAGGTGGATCAGTGAGGGTTGGACACTGCTCAATCGGTCGACCGGTAGGTGAAGACGGTCGACCGTTTAAGCTCTCATTTGGACGGTCAATCGTTTAAGCTCTCGATGGTTCGGGATCTTCGTGCAAGTTATTTGTTTCATTATGTGTTGGTCTTCGTGGTTTGTGAAATGTGGTGTTTCAACATCTAGAGGCATAGATTGTGGCAATGGGATGGAGTTGGTTTCATCATGTTGTTGGGAAGTATATAGAAATATATTTTCATGGAACACGACGCCTCGGGATACTACTAGCTTTTGTCGATTAATTCATATAAAGTGTATGCTTTTTGTCCCGAGGAATATCCAAGAAACACACACCGTTTGGCTCGTATGTCAAATTTATGGCTGGGTTTGAGGTTGGTGGCAAAACATAGGCAACCATAGACACGTAAATGGGAATAAGGTGGTGGTGTCTTGTGTAATCTTTCGTATGGTGTTTTGTGTGAGAGCAATGGCGAAGGTATCCATTGATGAGGTAACAAGCTATTTTGATACATTTTCCCAAAATTTTAATGGAAGATTAACTTGAAATCTAATGCACACGAGCCACATTTAGGAGGTGTCGGTGTTTTCTCTCGACCACTCTATTTTGTTGAGGAGTATAAGGGCATGATCTATGGAAAATTGTACCATTTTCATCTAAGAATGTTTGCAAGGATAAGAACTCTTGGCCATTGTCAGACCTCAGGATTTTTATAGTCAGGTTGTGTTGAGTTTTAACCCAAGCAAAGAAATTTTTAATTATGCTTTGAGTTTCAGATTTGTGACGCATGAGGTGTACCCAAGTATAACGAGAAAATTCATCAACAATCGTAAGAAAATATCTAGCACCAGAATAAGAATAAATCATATGAGGTCCCCAAATATCACAATGAATCAAATCAAAAAGTTTATTGCTAGAAATTTAACTAACTTTAAAAGGAGTCTAGATTGTTTTGCCAAATGACAAACATCATAAATATCTTGAGAATCAAAACTAATATCTAAGGTACTTTGTGCTAAAAATTGAAGAGGTGAAGTCAAGGGTGTCCAAGATGTCTATGCCATAAGTTGGTTGATCCACTAGTAGTATAATGTATTTGTGGTTTTTATGAAAGATAATATAGGCCGTTACTCTCCCTTCCTAAGACAATCGCCTTCTTCGTCACAAATCCTTCATGACACAAAAATCGGGGAAAATGTCACATAGCAACCTAACCCTCGAGTAAGTTTAATCGATAGATAATAGATTAACTTTGAAATTGAGAACATAAAGCACATCATCAATAAATATATTATTTTCAAATTTAATCGCACTAATGGATTTAATAGGAGCATGGCCCCCATTCGGTAGTTGCACGCTTTGTGTTTTGGTATGAATTTATTCTCAAGAATACCATCCTTCGTCACATGGTCAAGGGCCCTCTATCAATAATCCATGAATTACTCAATGGGGTACTAGAGAGATTGATACATGAGGTGTTAACATAAGGCTTGTCATTACCCGACATGTTGTTTAGAAGTGTCATGATCCGCTCATATTCCTTGGTTGTGAGCGTTTTGCCTTCCTTTGGGTCAAGTGTAGAAGTGGTAGTAGTGTTTGTGAAGCGCTTGTTTCGTAGCTTCACATCCTTTCCATGAAACTTGTGCCCTAGCGGGAAGCCATTGGTGAAATAGCAGGTATCAATGATGTGGCCAATCATCCCACAGTGGGTGCATCGTTTTTGGCCCAGTTTCGTCGGAACGGTCGACCAGTCGGATGAAATGGTCGACCGGTTCGACCGATTGTTATCTTTCATGTTCGCTCCCCAATTGCTCGACTTCTCCCAATTGATTGAATGTTGCCCTTCACGATCTTTGTAACCTCAACTTGCCTTTCATGTTGCATTAAAATAGCGTGGACTTTTCCGGTATTTGGAAAAGGGCTCATCATTAGTATGTTTCACGAAATGTAGAATAAGAATCATTCAATCCCATCAGGAATTGCATGGCTTTCTCTTCTCATCCCTTTCAGCCAGTGCTTTAAGATTTCCACAAGTGCATCCAATTGGGTTGTGATAAGAACCCAATTCATCCCATAGTCCCTTTAATTTAGTATAATAGGTTGACACCGATTGATTTCCTTGTCGATGCTCAGCAATCTCTTGGCGAATCTGATATATTCGCACATCATTGCCTTGAAAAAATCGATCTTGTAGGTCGTTCCATACCTCTGTGGCAGATTCGGAGTATTTAATACTTTCAGCAATATCTGGATGTACCGAATTAAGTATCCAGGACAGCACCATATGATTACTTCGATCCCATATGGAATACTTTTCATCTTCTGCTTCTGGTGTTTCGATCTTTCCATCAATGAAGCCAATCTTATTCTTGGCAATTAGAGAAATTCTCATAGATCTACTCCATTGTCCATAATTGTTTCCATTAAGTGGTTTAGAAACGAGGATTAAGCCGGGATGATCGGATTGCTGTAGAACCATGGGATCCTATTAGACAATCGTCGCTTCTATGGTGTTTGTACCAGACATTGTTGCTCAGAATCGTCGCTCTGATACCATGTAAAATATGAGAGAAAATATATGTGGAGAAAAAATTCTCTCGTATATTGATGTAATGTGTATAATGAATGGAGTTACAAGATATATATATATATATATATATATATATATATATATATATATATACATACATACATACATACATACTAATAGGAAGAACCTAATAAGGAAAAGGAATATAAGAAAAAAGTTCTACATAGAATAGGAATATTACATATATGATATCCTACTACATGGTATTCTACGTAAATAGGATTCTAATAAATGTTGACCAAATATTAGAGTGGGTCCGGACCACATATTTTAATGAATTATAATTAGAACATATTCTACTACGCGAGTAGATGATTATGGTATATTTGGTTTTACAAAACTATTTCCGGGTGAATGAGAAATTATTGTCAAAGGTTGACACATTGAAACTTGAATTGTAAAAAGAAGTGGAAATTTGTATCCCACATTGGAAGATAAAAAGATTTGTGACTACTTTATATATCCCTAGTTTGACAATTGGGTTTGGGTATCAAGGGGTACTAATAGTTAGCCATGGCAATGGCTCGGCCCATAAATCACGAGCTCGGCTCGTCTCCAATCCGTGGGCTCGGTTCGGCCCACGGTTAGGTGTTGAACGAGTCGGTAGAGCCAGCCGGCTCATTTCGGTCCTGTTTTTTTAATTTTTTTTTTGTTTAAAATTTAAAAATAAATCATTATATTCTAATTTCTATTTATTTTATTAAAGAACAAAATGTAAATATTTAAAATGAATCATTTATTTATCTTTATCTTTATGTTAAAGATTAAATATTTATCTTTATGTTAAAATTTTTATTGAATCATCTTGATTATGTTTTTAAAATCCTCATATTTGATTAAGTTTTTGTTTTGAATTTGAAAATAAAAAAGAAATTTGAAAATAAAAAGAAAGTAGAAATAAAAATCATTTATGTTAAAAATTAAAGATTTAAAATCCACCTCTATTTTTTTTGTTTTTACATTTTTTAAATTTGAAAATAAAAAGAATACATAATCGAAAATCGTTTATGTTAAAAATGTAAAATTAAAACCCTCCTCCTTTTTCCGGCTTGGGACCGCTACTTTAAAATAGGTGGAGTTAAAATTGTACACCTAACAAGATGTTACGTGTACAATTTTTTATAAAATAAGAAAAATTCTTCAAATACGTAAATATTAATGCAAAATAATACTTACTACGATTCTACGAATATGATTAATCCATATTCAAATCTTCAAGTTCTTGAGACATTATTCATCCCACTGCTGTCTTGAATTCAAGTTCGGCATCATCCCAATCCTTTAGACACGAAAGAAACTTTCTAAAATGTCGGCTTTGAGTCTTGACCGATATCGATAAAACCCCGCCACTTATACTAAATGCACCTCCGATGCTACGCTTGACACCGGAGGTGTTAGTAGATCACGTGCCATTTTGGAAAGAATTTGGTAACTACGTTGATGTTGTCTCCACCATTTAAGTATATCAAAATTTTTTCTCCTCTTCATCTAACATACTAAGCACATCATGTGCAAAATACCTACCTAACTCTCTACAGTGTATCATTAGAATAGGGAAGGAAGAACTAGAAGAAGAACCAACTAATTGTTGACCTTGAGTGGTCCTATGTGTACTTGAAGTAACTCCATTGAAGTCAATGTCATCGATTGATGACGAAGTATATGTTGGATTAGGGGGTCGTACAACGTTTGTACCGGCCTTTTCAGCATAAATCTCATACATAGAACATAAAGTTTGTTCTAAATTAGAACACGTGACTGGATTTCTAAAAGTTAATTTATCTGAAATTGCCATTATTGTTACTTTTGTACCCTCTAAGTTAAGTCGAGGATCCATGATACATGCTAATGGAAATAACATAGGTAATTGTTCTCAATATTTTCTAAATTTAGCTTCCATGACATGTATAATACTAGTAAAAAGAGCAAAATTCTTATACTTATGAAAATTGTTAGCAATATAATAGAAATGATTTAAAACATATGGAGTAATTGGATAATAAACACCAGAACATGCATTTGTTGCATCGTAAAAAACTTTTAAAAATTTTCTAACATGACCACATATTTCCCAATCATGTAATTCTAAATCATATTACGAGCCGTGTGAGTGTCGGCCATTATAATATCTGATAATGCAATCTTCATAACCTTCACACGATTCAAGCATAAAATATGTTGAATTCCACCTATTGCCAACATCGGTTTGCAAAACATTTTGATTGCAGCCCATTTTCTATACATAAAGCAAAGCAAAAAACTTGTTTTCTTGATGGTGAAACCGAAATATAATTAATAGCAAATCTAATTTTTTCTAATTGTGGGCGTATAAATTGTAATCCATCTTGTACAATTAAATTAAACACATGGCACACACAACGAATATGAAATAAAATACCATCAAATTGTGGATTACAATGTTGCATTAATTTTTCAATTACTATATTATTTGGGCCTGCATTATCAAATGTAAAACTACGAGCTTTAGAATCACATTTAAATTCATGTAACACACTTAATAAAACTTGATAAATATTATTTCCATTATGAGGATAGTCTATTTGTTTAAATGCTATTACTTTTTTATGCATTAACCAATTATTATCAATGTAGTGTGCGATTGCTACCATGTATCCTTTTTAATTACAACATGTCCATAAGTCTAATGTAAAGATACAACACCATTGTAATTATTAATATCATTAATAATAGCTTCTTTTTAGTATTATATCTAACAATAGTATCTCTCTGAAGTGTATTTCTAGAAATACTAACGTACCTTGGTTGTAGATATTTTTGGATGAATGTAGTCCAATGAGGATTGTCCACCAAGCATAGTAGAAACTCGACATTTGCTATCAATTCCTGGTAGTCCTTCGTGTCGCATAAGTTCTTGTGAGTATATCCAGGTTGTTGAGAGTAGGACCACTAGACCCGCCCCAGAGATCCAAACCGGAGATGCCTGATTTGTATCCAC
Organism: Forsythia suspensa; assembly: GCA_023638005.1. Lineage (NCBI taxonomy): Eukaryota > Viridiplantae > Streptophyta > Magnoliopsida > Lamiales > Oleaceae > Forsythia > Forsythia suspensa. The sequence goes on along the minus strand of CM042674.1, from coordinate 25,012,223 downwards.
ACCTCCATGTTTGTATTGACACTTTTGAAGTGTCTGTTTAGATGGGTCGTGCCAATCCCCTTCGCCAAGCAAACTTCTCCTCGAGCGGTGTTTACACCGTGCTTTGAACTCAGGGACTCGCTCACTAGTTTACCGGTCGGCACTGTTGAAAATGCTCCCGGCATTTAGCCTTTTGTTTGGTGGCTTTTCGTTTAGTGCTAGAGCCAATGGTAGTTTCATGTGTATTGGGCGTCGTCATGAATGTCTTCCAAATCAATTGGATCGCTGCTACCACCAAACCGATCAATAATGTCATCTGAATTGGAATTTCATTAAGACCATTGAAAAATCATCACTTTGGTTGTATGCCATTTGGAATAATAGAGAAAGAAAATAGGAGAAGATGAAGATTTAGTAGAACGTAGAAATTAGAAAATTAGTAGAAGTAGAAAATTATAGCGTAATAACTAGATAATAAGATACTAGATACTAATTACTTAGAACACTAATATTGAGATTTGAGAATTTATAATAGATTGAGTATGTAATTGAATGAGAGATAAAAGATTGAAGTGTGAAAAAATGAGTTTAGAAATAGGGTATTTATAGGAAAATTATGAAAGGAAAAAAAAAAAAAAAAAAAAAAAAAATGAAAATGATCGTTGCAAACGGTCACAAATGTGATTAGTTGGATGATCATCCAACGGTCACGATTTCGTGACCGTTGTGGACGAGCCAAGAGCCGAGCCGGCTCGTGGCTCGTCCTGGCTCGTGGGCTCGTCGGACGAGCCGACTCGTGGCCTCGTTCCCACGAGCCCAACGAGTCGTTCGTTTTTTTGACGAGTCGAGGCTCGCTTTTTTCTCCAGATCAACCCTAGCTCGTGTTCGGTGTTCGACGAGCTCGAGTCCGAGCCGGGCCGAGCTTTCTGAGCCGACGAGCCGTTTTGCCACCCTCCTAATAGTCTTTGAAAGGAGAGACCTGTATCCTATTGGGTTAGGTCCAAAGGCCCACACGCTGAAGTTCTGCTGCCACCCGGTCGGCCGGGCTTGTGTGTCGTGGGTCAAAAGATTGGGTTTGGCCCATTATAATCTTTTTGGACAAACAAACTAAAGATTTTTTTTTTTATTTTTAAATCTTCCAAAATTAATTAATTAATTAATCCAAAAGGTGCTTTGTTTGAATTAAAGACACGTCTTTTCAAGCTTGTCTATTCAAATTATAACTGTTTGAGTTAAAACTGACATGACCCAATAGTTGTGTCCATTCAATTGAAACTTTTGGCATGTTATAAATTAGTCCCTTCGGTTTGCATAACATTCATTTGAATTTCCAAACTTCTGCATTCAAATCAAAATACTTTTGTTTCTTCCCTGCATAAAAAGAGAGTACAAAAACACTTCCAGTTCACTGTTTCTTGTGATTTGAAGTGCTACCATCACAAGAAAGAATCGTTGTACCTTGGGAGACGATTGTCATCAACCATTGAGCACCATAGCGGAGACAAATTCGTCTTAAATGCATAGAGTCGAACTCTAGCATCGATCCACCATTTCTAGTCTTTGCAATTTTTCTAAATTTGTCTTCTTTCTTCAACAAGTAAGTTAAATAATATAATCTGCACAATTTAATTTTAAACAACAAGATCGACTACTCTTTTAAAAGAGAAATGCACAATATGTGCTAACATGTCTAGACCAATGATATCCGTGTCTCATTAGTGTTGGAAATTGGTTTTATAAAATGGTTTTGACCATATTTTGACCAATTATTTGAGCAAAATTTTTTTTTGGCCAAGTTTGTTCTACTCCGCGAGTATAATAACGTAATATATTTAATTTCTTAAAACCAATTTCGGGTGAATGAGATATTAAATCTAAAGTATGTCACTTAAATAAGGGAATGTTGGAATTGGAAAAGTGCCAATTCCACATTGAAAAACTAGAAGCAAAGTGGTCACTTTAAGTAGTTCAAGTTGTATAATTGGGTTTGAGCTCCAAAGAGTACCAACTGTTTTTAGAATGAATGAGACCTACATATAAGTTGGTTGGGCTAAAGCCCGCACGCCACCAGCCACCACCGCCGACGTTGGCGGCCGGGCCAGGCTCGGGCCTCGGGTCGTGGGTTAAGTCCAATAAGTTATATAACTTTTTTTATAGTTCAAACCTTCTAAATTGCGACATGTGGCAATTCAATCAACTTCTTAGAATGCGCCATGTGTCAATTGCTTCTAGAATTTGTCAGACAGACATGCCAATCTGAACATATGAGTTATGTCTTTTCAGACATAACTTTTCAGTAGTTGTGTCTTTTGAGACACAACTTTTCAACACTTATAAATAAGTCCCCCATTTCCAGAAATTGTTCATTCAAAATTCGTGTTGTGCAGTTTTATATTTTCTTCTTCTTGCACTATTATGTGTTCTCCGTTTCAGTCCTTAAATATTTTTCTGCATTCCAAATTCCTTTCAGAGAATTTCAAAACACTAGTAGATTCGTTAGTCTTGTAATTTGAAGTGCTTCTATTACAAGATGACATCGTTGTATCTTAGGAGACGAGTCTTGGGAATCTGTTAGCACCAAGATGAGGCATTATCATCTTAAAGATAAATAATCGAACTCTTGCCTCGACTAAACTTTATTTATTCGTTTGATTATTCAAATAAGCTGATACTCTGTTCAATTTTCTACGCACGTACTTTTTAATTAAAAGAATATAAATTCCTATATTTTACCAACAATTAGTCTACAAGGCTAGGGATAGTTAAGAATAAATAAACGCGATATATATCTTACTATCACACCCCCTTGTGATTAATATGTCAACTCGATTTTATTTTTCACATTCTATTAATGAATTATACATAAAACAATAAATAAAACAACAGAGATGCTACAATTATAAATTGCATTGATAATAATAAAGTTATTCCCCCGTCTCAAAGATTCGACCTAAGGGATCAATAACAGTAGCAGTTCCATGGCATGCATGTTGCTTCTCCAATCACTTTTATATTTGCTTGATAAAGAGGCAAATTTACATACCCCAACTTCCACCCTTCGAGAATTCTCTCCACATTGTCTTCCCCAAACTATTATACGTTAACCTCAAATGTGGTAGGTGCTATTGTATTCTAAGATGAAGTCAAAGACTAAAAGTCAAACAGATCGAACAAGAGAAAAGTCAAAACCTAAACAAATGCAACTATGCAATAAATATTGAAGAATAATATACAGTAATGAGCATTAACCACCATTTAATTCATAATCTAAGCATCCTACTTTACACAGAAGCAAAATTTGGTAAATTCTTATAGTATTTAATAAACAATCAATCGCCTTTCAGATTGTAAATGTTAATTATCATTCTTTTTTTTTTTTTTTTTTGAAATCGAATCTATTATGACCACAGCTATAATTTCTTTGGCCCCACCGGTGTTTTAATTGACAATTCATATAATTTTATAAATCTTGTCGTGCGTGGGAATAAAAAAAATCAAATCCCGCCTATTATTTGGAATCGAAACAATGTAAATGATAATTCATATAATTTTATAAACCTTGTCGTGTGTGGGAATGAAAAAAATTTGAATCCCGTCTTTGACTTAAAATTTCAAAAAGTAAAATAAAATCATTTATCATTTACACAAAAAGCAAAACAAAACAAAACAAATCTAATTATCTTTAACGTAATTTTTTTTTCTTCAATAAAAATCTAGCGTGCAACGCACGTGCACAATTAAAGTAAATATCGAAAAATACAGAATTTGAGCTAATGGATATTGAGATTTAGAAACTACACGTTGATTAGATAACACTTATAATTGAAAAGGTTTAAATCACAAAATAATATAAAAACAATAATTTGGCTTTTATGGTTTATACAAGTGGTATTAATAATTAAACTTGTTATAAACTAGAGAATCAATTAATATTCTAAAAATAAATTTATAAAAATAAAAAGACCAACAAAAATGTAAAAAAGTTATTATACACTATAGGGAATACAACAAGGTTATGAGGATCGTAACTTTGACTCTGACATGTCAAGGGTTTTGCGAATCGGATCAAGTATCGTAATATTCTATTAAATATTAGTAATTTAAATATTAAAATATAGATAAATTTCAAATATTCTTAAGAACAAATTAACAACTATAACTAATTAAAATAAAACAATAAAACCAAGGGGAGCAACTGCTTTATAAAAGTCTACAATTGATTTCTAAAATACAAATAAAGCCAAATTAAATCAGACTGATATGAAAACTAGATAAGTGCTGAACCACAACTCAAAATCGAAATACTTCTATTTTAGTTTATTTTTAAAATCAAAATTTTAATTGTAATTATTTTTTATACGAAAAAATTATGAATGCCAATCACCATGATATATGCACAAATGATTCACAAACATAAATAATATGAAAAATCATAATATTATGAACATAGAAAATCAAATCTACTTCTACGATTGATTTTCAACAAACCAGCTAAAATTCATGCCAAAAGAAGAAGAAAAATAGAATACACATTGATTAAAAAATAAAATACAAATGAGCCATCTTAAAAGTGATAAAAGAAAAGGCAAAATAAAAAAGAGTTAAAAAGATATCGCGAACAAATGATTGTCACCATCAATTTCCTCAAGAGGCGATAAAAAACAGATTATATAGTAAATTTCAAATTGGGTTTTCGAAGAACATAAAGTCATCATTCTTTTGAATGACATTCTTGATATGTATAAGGAAGTCAAGAATGCAATCAAATATGAAAGGGAGACCACTACACTCGATATTGTCATTGATTCCTTAAAGAGTAAGGAGAGGGAGATGAAAGTTGAGAGAAACGAGAGAAAAAATAGAGAGATTCATCTGATGAGGGGTATGTCTCAAACTAGATGTGGAGAGAGGCAAAATAGTGGTAGTAAGAAGAAGGGTAAATGTGGCTCTAGGTTACAAGAGAAGGTAAAATGGAATAAATGTTATGGGTGCGGGAAAATAGGACATTTCATAAGTGATTACTATAAAAAGAAAAAAAACCGAAAGATCAGAGTAAGGCAAATGTAATGTCCTCTAGAGACCTAGTGAGGTTAACATACTATTAAATTCTGAACTCGTTGAAATTAACATATCTATGAACTCCCATATGCATGAGTGGATTCTTGATTTTGTTGCATCTTTTCATGTCACATCTAATAAACATTGGTTTGATAATTTGCATGAGTCTGATCATGGACATGTAATTGCATGGGTTGGTGTTGCTTATAATATCACTGGTATTGGTAATGTAATTGTTAAATTTGATAGTGACTTTGTTCATATATTAAGGGAAATCAAATACATTCCACATATGGGTAGAAATCTAGTTTCTGTAGGAGAGTTAGGGAGTATAGGTTTCACTAGTGGGCTTGGTGATGGCGTGATTAAAATGTTTCAGGGTGCACTTAAAGCTTTTAAAGTTAATAGGAGAAATGGCATATACATTACACATGCTGAAGTGACAAGTGGTCTGAATTCCACTATCATTTCTATTAACACTAATCAAACACAAAAGTGGCACAATAGGATTCATGTTAGTGTTAATGGACTTAAATTCCTTAACGAAATGGTGACATGCCATTCTGTGATCATTATGTGCTTGGCAAACATTGTAAGATGTCATTCTCATGTAGAACACATAAGACATCTAGAGTGTTAGAATACATTCATACTGATTTGTTGGGGGTCTCGGGAGCAATCCCACTTTTGGTTGCAACAAATATTTTGTCTATTATTGATGATTTTTCTAGACATGTATGGGTTTATTTGCTAAAAGATAAATCTAAGACTTTCATAAAATTTAAAAATTAGAAAGTAGAGGTGGAAAATCAAATAGGTGAGAAAGTGAAATATTTGAGAACCGATAATTGTCTTGAGTTTTGCAATACTAATTTTGATAACTTGTGTAATGATTGTGGCACCACTAGACATAAATTTGTGCCTTATACTTTTCAATGGAATAGTGTTGTTGAAAGAATAAATCATACTTTACTTGATAAAGTTAGATGCATAATGTTGAGTTATAGTGTGCCTAAATCTTTTTGGGTTGAAGTTGTTATGATTGCTTGCTATCTAACTAATATGACTCCTTATGTTGTTTTAAATGGTGATACACCTTTTGAAAAATGATATGGTAAATCTGTTGATTATTCCATGCTTAGAACTTTTGGATGTACTACTTTCTCTCATCAAAGTAAGGGAAAACTAAATGCCATATGTTTTCTTAGGATACCCATGGGGAGTTAAGGGGCATATGTTTTGGGATAGGAGACAAAAGAGTGTGAAAATTATTATTAGTTGGAATGTCACATTTAATGAGTTAGAGATGCCTTACATAGAGAGTGAAAAACAACAAGTAACCATTATGGAAGAGTTTCCAGTTGAAGTAGAGAAATGAGTACCCACATCTCCATCACCCTAAGTGAGGTGGAGAGTGACACACAACAAAATCAGCAGAATATAAATGTAGATGAGGATGTGATAGAGGAAAATCCTGTTAACTAAAACTCTCTAGCTTATTATTAATTAGCTAAAGATAAAGAGAAGAGACCACATAGGGAACCCCAAAGACTATCAAACTTCACCATAGCCTATGCTAGTTATCAGGAACTAGTTGATATGGAGCCAAGTACCTATGAAGAGGCTATAAAGAGTGAGAAGTCTAAAGAATGACTTAGTGCCATAAGAGAAGAAATGAGTTCTTTTATTAAGAATCAAACTTGGTAATTAGTTTCTAAACCTATGAATAAATCCATAGTGGGATGCAGATGAGTTTATAAAGTAAATGAGGAAACTACTAAGAGTGAGCCCGTGAGATACAAGGCTAGGTTAGTAGCCAAGGGATACACACAAAATGAGAGGATAGATTAAAATGAAATCTTTTTACCTGTTGTTAAGTATACCACTATTAAAGTCATGCTTGCTTTTGTTGCTCATTATGACTGAAAACTTGAACAACTTGATGTTAAAACTGCTTTCTTGCATGATGACATTGATGAAAAGATTTTCATGTATCAATATACATATTTTGAAGATAAAAACAAATCTATCGTGTGTGTTTTCTTAAAAAATTCCTATATAGTTTGAAACTATCTCTAAGACAATGGTATAAAAATTTTGATTTATATGTTCTTTTTATCAGTTTCAAGATGAGTGAGTTTGATTATTGCTTGTATTATCGGCACCACAACACAAATAATGATTATGTGTATTTGTTACTTTATGTGGATGACATGTTATTAATTAGACCTAACATGAAAGTGGTACACAAGATAAATGTTGAATTAAGTAGATAATTTGACATGAAAGACCTAGGACATACTAGAAGGATCTTTGGTATGGAAATTGATAAAGAATAGGTCAAATTCATGCTTATTTGTGCATCAAACTCCTCATGTGCTTAAAATTTAGAAGAAATTTGGCATTATTGATTGCAAACCTACTTCGTGCCTCTTGGTAACCAATTTATCTTGTCTAAAAAACAATCACCGGTAATGATGAAGAAAAAGAATTTATGAGTAAAATCACTTACTCTAAAGTTATTTGCTCTGTTATGTACTTGATGGTTTGTACTAGGCTAGACTTTTACTGTTAGTACTCTAAACAGGTACATGTCTCCTTTTGATCCCAAACATTGGGAAGATTTAAAGTGGTTGTTCAGATATTTGAAAGGTACCCATGATGTAGGGTTAATTTATAAATTTGTTTATGAATATGTGAAACTAAATGGTTTTACTGATGATGATGATTATGGTGGAGATAGACATAATAGGAAGTCTACTACTTCTTATGTATTCACTTTGTATGATTCTTGTGTTAGTTGAAATTCTCAACTTCAACATATTGTTGCTCTCTCCACTACTGAGTTTGAGTATATAGTTGTCACTGAAGCTATTAAAGAAGCTTTGTGGTTTAAAAGCTTACTTAATAAACTATGTGTTTTAAGCAATAATTTGATTTTATACTATGATACTCAATGTGCTATTCATTTATGTAAAATTATATTTTTCATGAATGCACAAAATATATTAATGTTAGATTGTACTTTATTAGAGATGTAGTTTCTAAAAATTTGATAGAATTTGAAAAAGTGAATACAGATTATAACTCTGCAGATATGGGCACTAAGGTACTCACATTGGTAAAGTTTAGAAGTTGATTTATACTTTTAAACATTGTTTAACGTACGTAAGTTCTAATTTTGTTTGGAACTATAATTAGCAACTATTAAGCTATTTTTAATTTTTTATTTTGTACATCTATTTGTTATTAAGGTGGAGGTTTATTGAGATTTTTATGATCCTAAATAAATCTAGAGGTTATGATGATTAATCGGGACCTTTTACTCTTCATAAACTTTGAACCCATAATTGAAGATAATCTATTGAGACCATTCTATATAACAATAATTTCATTGGCCCCACATATGGATTGAAAGTTAAAACAATTTAAATGACAACTCATATAATTTTAAAAATATTGTCGTGCGTTGGAATCGAAAACTAAAATCCCGCATGTGATTTAAAATTTAAACGATGTAAATGACAGCCCATATAATTGTATAAAACTTTTCATGCATCGTAATGAAAAAAATATGCAACAACTGCCAATAAATTGAAATTGAAATTTTGATTTATCATTTATCATTTATACAAAAATAAAAAAAAAAAAATCTAATCATTTCTAATGTTCTTTCTTTTCTTCAATAACAATCTTGTGTGCAATTCATGTGCACAATTATTGTAAATTTGAAGGAATAAAGAATTTAAGCTTATAGATATTGAGATTGAGAAAACCACATTGATTAAAATTTAATTAATTGAAAAGTACTTAATCAAAAAATAATTTTTTTATAAACTAGAGAATCAATGAAGCCAATTTTCGAAGATTCATTTATAAAAATATATGACAACTAAAAAATCGTATACAAGTTGTCATAGAATATATCGAAAGTCAAGAACTTTATCAATAGATAATTAACTAACCCTCCAAAAATTCAAGATTTACTTCACAAGAAAAAAAAAAGGCGTAAAACACGTTTATAAACTCACATCTTTTGAGCAATCCAGTCGTCCATGATGACGAAAACTAACTCTTCACTTCACCAACGACAAGAAAAAGGGAAAACAAGAATAGCTTAAAACAACAAGAATAGAAATCTAGAGTTGAAAAATTTCACTTCTTGATAAATAACATGTTAACAAAAGAGAAACCTCATATGGTTGATGGCAAGAAAAAATGGCAACTAAAAAGATGGTTTAGAGTATCTACAACAGCTTATATATATTTAAATAGCATCTTTAGCATTTTAAAAGAGTATCATTAAATTTAAAGAGCAATTTTTTTTTAAACATTTCAATAGCCTCTTTATTTCCATACTCTTTATTTTACTTTTTTCAAGAAGATTTAATATATTTCTCTCTCCTCTCTTTTTATCATATATTTCCCTCTTTGTATTATTATTTAATTAAAATCAACATATCAAATATTGAAAATTGAAATTATTTCAATGCATTTAATAATAGAGAGTGAGTTTGGCTCTCCAAATGTGGAGAGTCACACCCACTCTCTAAATTAAAATGTTAAATTGGAGAATCCATTGGAACAAAATTTTAAGCGTTGACTCTTTAAATTAAAGAGTAATTTATGTTTAAAGAGTTTGTTGGAGATGCTCTTAGAGAGACAAATTCAGTGAATGGCATAATGATCACTAGACTTTATATGTTGAATTCTCGCAAAAATATCACTGAATTTACTTTATAACTCTATAACTGTTAAAGTTTTACATGCGTTAAGAAACGGTTTCAAATCTTTTTTCAAAAAAAGGTAAAATAACAAAAGAGGAATGTAAACTTAAAAAATAAATCATACGTAAATCAGCACTCCATTTTCTTTCAACACTCCACCTATGTAAAGGTCGAGCTCTTTCTAGAACATCTCTTGTAGCATTTGAAGGTGTTTTTCGTTTTTTATCACTTTCCATATTTGCTTTGCAAGCAGGCAACTCTGCATACCCCCAATTACTTCTATACGTGGGCAATTCTGTCCTGATTGTCATCCCCATATCGTCACATTCTAACCTCATAAGAGGTAGGTGCTTTCGTATTATAGGATGATTTTAAATACTAAAAGTCAGAAGATTGGACAAGACAAAATTCAAGACATAAACAAATAAAATGTTACCATGAATGAAATATTGAAGAATAACATGCACTTAACTCAAAGTTCAAGCATCTTACTTGAGAAAAAATAAAAATTTGGTAATTTCATATAACATTTAAGAAAAGATTACCTATTGAGATTGTAAATTTTAATTTTTGAAAGTTAATGTATTGTGACCATGCTATATAACAATAATTTCTTTTGCCCCACCTATGGTTTGAAAGTTAAAACAATTTAAATTTAAACAATGTAAATGACAACTCGTATAATTTTTTAAAACTTGTTATGCATCGTAATGAAAAAAATGCAACAACCGCCAATAATTTGAAATTTAAAGTTGGAGTGAAATCATTTATCATTTATACAAAAAAAAAAAAAAAAACTAATCATTTATAATGTTGTTTCTTTTCTTTAGTAACAATCTTGTGTGCAATTCACGTGCAAAATTATTGTAAATTCAAAGAATAAATAGTTTGAGTTTATAGATATTGAGATTGAGAAAACTACATTGATTAAAATTTAATTAATTGAAAAGTAGTTAATCCGAAAATAATATTTGTTATAAACTTGAGAATCAATGAAGACAATTTCCAAATATACATTTACAAAAACAAAATGACTAACAAAAATAAGTAAACAAGTTATTAGAGACTGTATAGAAAGTTGAGAACTTTATCAAGAAATAATTAAACACTCCAAAAATTCAAGATTTGCTTCACAAGAAAAAAAAATGGCATAGAACAAATTGACAAACTCACATCTTTTGAGCATCCCAGTCGTCCATGATGACCAAAACCAGCTCTTCACTTCACCAACGACAAGAAAAAGGAAAAAAACATGAATAACTTAAAACAACAAAAATAGAATTCAAGAGTTCAAAAATCTCGCTTCTTGATAAATAAAGATGCTGACTAAAGAAAAACACATGGTTGATGGCAAGAAAAAATGGCACACGAAAAGATGGTTAAGAGAGATAAAGTCAATGAATGGCACCACGAGCCTCTATATGTTGAATTCTGCCAAAGAAATCACCTAATTTATTTCATAACACTATAACTGCTAAAGTATTATATGCATCAAGAAAGTGTTTTTTCAAATTTAAGAGAAAAAAAAAGTAACAAAAGAGGAATGTAAATTTTTTTTAAAAAATCATACATAAAAATCTGTGCTCCATCTTGTTTCAACACTTCACCCATATAAATATCGATCTCTTTCTAGATCATCTCTAGCATCTGAAGGTGTTTTTTTCTTTTTTCTTTTTAATTACTTTACATATTTGCTTGACAAGCAGGCAAATTTGCATAACCCAACTTTAGTACACGGCAATTCTATCCAAATTGTCTTCCCATATCATCATGTTCTAACCTCATATGAGGCAGGTGCTTTCGTATTCTATGATGATCTTGAAGACTTAATCCAGAAGATCAAACACGACAAAATTCAAGATCTAAACAAATCAAATGTTACTATGCATGAAATATTAACATGCAGATAATTCAAAGTTCAACCATCTTACCTTAGAAAAAATAAAATTTTGGTAATTTCGTATAATATTTAAGAAAAGATTACCTAATTTTTGAAATCTATTTTGAAATCTATTGTGCTATATAACAATAATTTATTTGGCTCCACCTATGGTTTGAAAGTTAAAATAATTTAAATGACAACTCATATAATTTTAAAAATCTTATTGTGCGTGGTAATCAAAAACTAAAATCCCGCATGTGATTTAAAATTTAAACGATATAACTCATATAATTTTATAAAACTTTTCGTGCATCATAATCAAAAAAATGCAACAACTGCCTATATTTTGAATTTTAAATTTACATTGAAATCATTTAACATTTATAAAAAATGAAAAATATAATCATATCTAACGTCCTTTCTTTTATTTAATAACAATCTTGTGTGCAATTCACGTGCACAATTATTGTAAATTTCAAGGAATAAAGAACTTGAACTTATAGATATTGAGATTGAGAAAACCAAATTGATTAAAATTTAATTAATTGAAAAGTACTTGATCACAATTCGTTATAAAGAGAGGATCAATTAAGCCAATTTCCAAATATACATTTATAAAAAATATGTGACCAACAAAAAATATTAAACAAGTTGTTATAGACTATATCGAAAGTCAAGAACTTTATTGATCAATAATTAACTAACACTCCAAAAATTCAAGATTTACTTCACAAGAAAAAAATGGCATAGAACATGCTTACAAACTTACATCTTTTGAGCATCACAGTCGTCCATCATGACAAAAACCAACCCTTCACTTCAACAACGACAAGAAAAAGGGGAAACAAGAATAATTTAAAACAACAAGAATAGAATTCAAGAGTTGAAAAATCACGCTTCTCAATAAATAAAAATGTTAACTAAAGAGAAACCCCATATGGTTGATGACAAGAAAAAAAACGGCACACGAAAAGAAGGATTAAAGAGAAAGTCAATAAATGGCACCACGAGCCTTTATATGTTGAATTTGGGAAAAATATCACCTAATTTACTACATAACTCTATAACTGCTAAAGTTTTACATTTGTCAATAAACAGTTTTCAAATTTTAAAAAAAAAAATAACAAAAGAGGAAAGTAAAATAAAAAAAAAAAAAAATAATATGTAAAAATCAGCACTCCATCTTCTTTCAACACTTTCCCATGTAAAGGTCAAACTCTTTCTAGACCAGCTTTAGTAGCATCTAGAGGTGTCAAGACAGGCGGTCCGATCGAACCCGCATCGACCCACCCGTCTCGACACGGAACCGCGGGCCGGCCCGTGAACCAGGCGAGTTGTTCACTGCCCGAACGATTCGACCTTTAACCGCTGATCTATTTTGATTTTTTTTTTTAATAAATGGTAGAAAGCCGTTTAAAGTGAAAAATGTGACATATCGTATTGTTTTAGTCTTTACATATATATATATAAAAATAGAAATTAAATTAAAAAATCAAAAATGTGAATTTATCATTGTTATTTATTTTTATTTAGTAATTTAACACATTTTTTTTGCTATATATAAAATATTTTTTTAATTACAATAGATAACTAATTTTTTTTAATAATTTTAAAAAATTAATTTTTTATTCATACGGGCGAACCGGGTTGAATCGCGGCCCACATGAACTCAATCCGAATGGGCGGACGGGTGGGTCGAGCTCAGTATTCAATTTTTGGGGTTGAGTTTACTCGGCCATAACCCCCATGGCGCTGACTTTTTCTAATGCGGGTCGTCACGCCTTACTTCATCGGAGGCGGACCGATTCTGTCCTTTGACCCGAATTGACACCTCTAGTAGCATCAATGCATCATCACTTTCCATATTTGCTTCACAATTAGGCAAATATGCATATCCCAACTTCCACACATGAGCAATTTCTCTCCTCATTGTCTTTCCTATATCATCACGTTCTAACCTCATATGAGCCAGTTCTAACCTCATATGAGCCAGTTGCTTTTGTATTCTACGATGATTTTAAAGAATGAAAGTCGAAGAAGATTAGACAAGACAAAAGTCAAGACAAAACAAAACAAATGTTACTATGCAAGAAATATTAAAGAGTGCAGATAAGGAGCACTAACCATCATTTCATTCAAAATCCAAGCATATTACTTTAGAAAAAATAAAAATTGGTAAATTCATATAATATTCAAAAAAACACTTACATGTGGAGATTGTAAATGTTAATTTTCAAAAGTTATTGACCGTGCTATATAAATTAATTTATTTGGCCCCACCTGTGATTCGAAAATTAAAACAATTTAAATGACAGTTCATATAATTTTAAAACCTTGTCGTGCGCGGAAATCAAAAACACAAATCGCGTATGTGATTTAGAATTTAAACGATGTAAATGACAACTCATATAATTAATTAAAACTTGTCGCACGTCGTAATGAAAATATGCAAAAAAAAAACCTAGAAATTTAAATTTAGAATGAAATCATTTATCAGTTGTACAAGAATTTAAAAAAAAAAATCCAATCATTTGTAACATTCTTTCTTTTCTTCAATAACAATCTCGTGTGCAATTTATGCACAATTATTGTATAGTTTAAGGAGTAAAGAATTTGAGCTTATCGATATTGAGATTGAGAAAACCACATTGATTAAAATTTAATTAATAGAAAAGTACTTAATCACAAAATAATATTTGTTACAAACTAGAGAATCAATGGAGCCAATTTCTGAATATACACTTATAAAAACAATATGACAAACAAAAATTCATATACAATTTGCTATAGACCATATGGAAAGTCAAGTAATTTATCAATAAGTTATTAACTAACCCTCCAAAACATCAAGATTTACTTTACATAAAAAAAAAAATGGCATAGAACACGTTTACAAACTCACATCTTTCGAGCATCCCAGTCATCCATGATGACGAAAACCAACTCTTAACTTCACCAATGACAAGAAAAAGGAAAACAAGACTAACTTAAAACAACAAAAATAGAATTCAATAGTTGAAAACTCAAGCTTCTCGATAAATAAAGATGTTAACTAAAGAGAACCTCATATGGTTGATGGCAAGAAAAATGGCACTCGAAAAGATGGTTTAGATAGAGAATGGCAGCACAAGACTCTATATGTTGAATTCAGGCAAAAATATCACCTAATTTACATTATAAATTTGTAAGAAACGATTACCTATCGAGATTGTAAATGTTAATTTTTGAAAGTTAATCTATATTGACCATGCTATATAACATTAATTTCTTTGGCCCCACCTGTGATTTAAAAGTTAAGACAACTTAAATAACAGCTCACATAATTTTAAAAACATTGTCTTCGCGAGAATAAAAAACACAGTTCCCGCCTTTGATTTAAAATTTAATCAACGCAGTGACAACTCATGTAATTTTAAAAACTTGTCGCGCATCGTAATGAAAAAAAAATGCAACAACAACCTATAATTTGAAATTTAAATTTAGAGTGAAATCATTTATCATTAATAAAAAAATAAAAAAATAAAAAAATCTAAATATTTCTAATGTTCTTTCTTTTCTTCAGTAACAATTTTGTGTGCAATTCACGTGCACAATTATTGTATATTCTAAAGAGTAAAGAATTTGAGCTTATAGATATTGAGATTGAGAAAACCACATTGACTAAAACTTAATTAATTGAAAAGTACTTATTCATTAAATAATATATTTTATAAACTAGAATCAATGAAGCCAATTTCCAAAGTTACATTTATAAAAACAAAATGACAAAACAAAGAATCATATACAAGTTATTACACACCATATCGAAAGTCAAGAACTTTGTCACTAAATAATTAACTGACACTTCAAAAATTCAAGATTTACTTCACAAGAAAAAAATTTGTATAAAACATGTTTACAAACATAGATCTTTTGGGCATCACAGTCGTCCATGATGATGAAAACCAACTCTTTATTTCACCAACGACAAGAAAAAAAGAAAAAAAAAAGAAAACAACAAGAATAGAATCAAGCGTTGAAAAAACTCGCTTCTTGATAAATAAAGATCAAACCCCATTTGGTTGCTGGCAAGAAAAAATGGCACAAGAAAAGATGGTTTAGAGAGAGAAAGTCAGTGAATTGCATCACGAGCCTCTATATGTTGAATTCAGGCAAAGAAATCATCTTCATAACTCTATAACTGTTAAAGTTTTACATGCTTCAAGAAACGGTTTTCAAATTTTAGAAAAAAAAAACAAGAGAAGAAAGTAATAATAATAATCAATGCTCCATCTTCTTTCAACACTTCACCCATGTAAAGATCCAACTCTTTCTAGACCATAACTACTGAAGGTGTTTTTGTTTTTTTTTTTTTTTTTTTTTTTATCACTTTCCATATTTGCTTGACAAGCAAGCAAATCTGCGTACCCCAACTTTACACATGGCAATTCTCTCCAAATTGTCTTTCCCATGTCATCACATTCTAGGTTCATATGAGGTAGGTTCTTTCATAGAAGACTAAAAGTCAAGAAGATTGGACAAGACAAAATTCGAGACCCAAACAAATCGAATATTACTATGCAAAAAATATTGAAGAATAACATGTAGATATGGAGCACAAACCATCATTTCATTCAAAATCCAAGCATCTTACTTGAGAAAAAATAAAAATTGGTAATTTAATATAATATTTAAAAATGATTACCTATGGAGATTGTAAATGTTAATTTTTGAAAGTTAGTCTATTGTGACCATGATATTGTTGGCGGAATTTCTGTGGAAATGACTTCTAAGCAATCAATCAATCCGAATGAACTGGATGGAAAATATAAATCGAGGCAAGAGTTGAACTATTTGTCCTTAAGTCAATATTGCCCCGCAAAGGTGCCTACGGTATATGGTAATTGACTCCCAAGATACAACGGCTTCCTACTTGTGGTTGAAGCACTACAAACCACAAGCACAACGAACCGGAAATCGGTTTTGTACTCCAAAAGATGAAATGAATATGAAAACCAGAAATTCAAGTAACAAATGCAAGAATTTTTTATTCAAGAAGTAAGGAATTATGAAATGATGTTATGCAAATGTTTTCTGTATCAATTCTCTGTAAAATGGACGTTCAGAGTCCCTTTTTAACGTTGAAGATCAGTTGGAAACGAAAAGGTATTGAACCAAATCGTGCAACACTTCAAAAGGACATGTCTGATCGCGCAAACCTATGCGATCGCATGGTTATACCAAGCTACGATCGCATGGTACAAAAATCAGAACAAACTTGATCCAAATTTAACCATGCGATCGCAAGGCTTTGCCTCCTGCGATCGCATGGAAGAACCAAAAAGCATACTGCTTAAAAATTAAGCCAGTTGCGATCGCAGCATAAATTAACCATGCGATCGCATGGGTCAAACTTTGACCCAATTTTGTCCTTTTTCGTAATTTTTCATTCATTTGATATTGGTTTCGAGATGCCAAATATACCTTTTAAACATACGAGATAAATCGAATTTTTCTTCGGGCGTTGCCCCGAACTACGAGTGAGGGCGCCCCTCGACCCCATGACTTGACCGGGCGGTCGATCCTGGTTCCGGAGGCGTTGCTCCTGAGGCGTCGAAGTGGCAAACAAATTTGCCTAAACGGATTGGGTCGGGTCTTGTATATTTGGTCAAGTTGACACGAAGTCACTTACGTTATTTTTAATACTTAGTTAATTTCTCGACAAATTTAAACCAATTTCCAACGATATATAACATTAATTTCTTTGGCCCCACATGTGGTTTGAAGGTTAAAACATTTAAATGATCACTCGTGTAATTTTAAAAACCTTGTCGTGCACAAGAATCAAAAACTCAAATCCCACATGTGATTAAATTTAAACGGCATGAATGACAACTCATATACTTATATAAAAATAATAGCACGTCGTAATAAAAAAAAATGCAACAAATGCTTAAAGTTTGAAATTTAAATTTAGAGTGAAATCATTTATCATTTATGCAAAAATAAATAAATAAAAAATCTAATCATTTTTAACGTTCTTTCTTTTCTTGAATAACAATCTTGTGTACAATTCACGTGCACAATTATTGTATATTTGAAAGAATAAAAAATTTAGAGCTTATAGTCTACATTGAAAAGTACTTAATTGCAAAATAATTGAAAAGTACTTAATTGCAAAATATTATTTGTCATAAACTAGGAAAACCAATGAAACAACTTTCTGAAGATACGTTTATCAAACAAAATGACCAAATAAAAATCTTATACAAGTTATTATATCATAGACCATATAGAAAGTCAAGCATTTATCAAGAAATAATGAAACCCTCCAAAATTCAAGATTTACTTCACAAGAAAAAAATTGGCATAAAACACATTTACAAATTCACATCTTTTGAGCATCCCAATCGTTCATGATGACGAAAACCAACTCTTAACTTCACCAACGACAAGAAAAAGATAAAACAAGAATATAATTCAAGAGTTGAAAAATTATGCTTCTTGATAAATAAAGACGTTGACTAAAGAGAAATCCCATATGATTGATGGCAAGAAAAAATGGCACACGAAAAGATGGGTTACAAAGTGGCAACGAGCCTTTATATGTTGAATTCAGGCAAACAAGTCACCTAATTACCTCATAACTCTGTAACTACTAAAGTTTTACATGCGCCAAGAAACGGTTTTCAAATTTAAGGAAAAAAGAAGTAACAAAAGAGGAAAGTAAAACTTAAAAAAAAAAAATCATACGTAAAATTCAGTGCTCCATCTTCTTTCAACATATCACCCATGTAAAGGACGAACTCTTTCTAGACCATCTCTGGTAGCATATGAATGTGTTTTTCTTTTTTCGTCACTTTCTATATTTGCTTGACAAGCGGGAAAATCTACATACCCCAACTTCTACACATGGGCAATTCTCTTCAGATTGCCTTCCCCATATCATCATGTTCTAACCTCATATGAGGTAGGTGCTTTTGTAAAGGACTAAAAGTCAATAAGATTGGACAAGACAAAATTCGAGACCTGAACAAATCAAATGTAACTATACAAAAAATATTGAAGAATAACATGCAGATAGGGAAAACTAACCATCATTTTATTCAAAATACAAGCATCTTACATTAGAAAAAATAAAAATTTGGTAATTTCATATAATATTTACGAAACGATTACCAATCGAGATTGTAAATATTAACTATAATTCAATTTCTTGAAACCAAATCTATTGTGCCCATGCTATATATATGACAATAATTTCTTTGGCCCCTCTCGTGTTACGGAAGTTTAAACAATTTAAAGGGAGGGTCGTATAATTTTATAAACATTCTCATGCGCAGGAATCAAAAATTCAAATCTCGTCTATGATTTGAAATATAAACAATCTAAATGACAAGTCATATAATTTTGTTACGAGCCGAAATTAAAAAATTCAACTCCTGCCTATGATTTGAAATTTAAAAGTTGAGTAAAATCATTTATCATTTACACACACAAAAAAAAAAAAAAAAGGGATCACAAAGGAAAAACTCTAATTATTAATAACGTTCTTCCTTTTCTTCAATAAAAATCTTGTGTGCAATGCACATGCACGATTTATGTAAATTCTAAGGAACAAAGAATTTGAGCTTATGCATATTTAGATTTATAAACTACGTACACGTTGATTAAAAATTACTTTATTGAAAAGCACTTAATCATAAATAGTATGATAACTATAATTTGTCTGTTATGGTTTATGCAAGTGGTTGTGGTAATTAAACTTGTTATAAACTAGTGAATCAATGAAGCCAATTTTCAAAAATGCATTTATAAAAATACAAGGACTCAGAAAAATATGTAAACAAGTTATTACACACTATAGGAATAACAGTGCTTTGGAAGAATCCACGAGCCACTATAAAGTTTCACAAGTGTCAAGAGACAATTTTCAATATACTACATACAGCTATAAGGAGGGGGGGCGCTAACAAAAGTGGAAAGTAATATAAAAATAAATAAATGGTATGAAAAAATCAGTAAATTAACCATGTAAAGGTCGAACTCTATGTGGACCATCTCTATTACCATGTGAACGCGTGGTTCTTTTCATATCACTTTCCATATTTCCACACGTGAGCAATTCTCTGGAGATTGTCCTCCTCAAATCATTGTATCCTAACCTCATATGAATTAGGTGTCATCGTATTTCAAGATCAACTCAAAGACTAAAAGTTGAGACTAAACAAGACAAATGTTACTATGCAAGAAATATTGAAGAATAACATGAACATAGGGAGCACTCACCAACATTTCATTCAAAATCCAAGCATCTTATTTTAGAAAAATTAATAAATTCATATAATATTTAAGAAACGATTACCTATCGAGATTGTAAATATTAATTTGTGAAAGTTAATGTATTGTGACCATATATATAACATTAATTTCTTTGGCCCCACATGTGATTTGAAAGTTAAAATAATGTAAATGACAGCTCATACAATTTTAAAAACATTGTCGTGCTCAAGAATTAAAAACTCAAATCATGCCTGTGATTTAAAATTTACACAATATCAATGACAATGAATATAATTTTTTAAAACTTGTCGCATGTCGTAATGAAAAAAATGCAACAACTGCCTATAATATGAAATTTAAATTTAGAGGAAAATAATTTATCATTTATACAAAAAAAAAAAAAAAAATCTAATCATTTTTACGTTCTTTCTTTTCTTCAATAACAGTTTTGTATGCAATTCACATGCACAATTATTGTATATTTTAAGGAGTAAAGTATTTGAGCTTACAAATATTGAGTTTGAGAAAACTACATTGATTAAAATTTTATTGATTGAAAAGTACTTAATCACAAAATAATATTTGTTATAAAATAGAGAACCATATGAAGCCAATTTCTAAACATACATTTATCGTAACAAAATGACCCAAAAAAATCTTATACAAGTTATTCTAAACTATATAGAAAGTAACTTTATCAAGAAATTATTAAACCCTCCAAAAATTCAAGATTTACTTCAAAAGAAAAAAAATTGGCATAGAACACGTTTACAAACTCACATCTTTTGAGCATCTCAGTTGTTCATGATGACGAAAACTAACTCTTCACTTCACCAACGAGGGAAAAGAAGAATAACTTAAAACAGCAAGAATAGAATTCAAGAAAAAATCTTGCTTCTTGATAAATAAAGTGGTTCATGGCAAGAAAAAATGGCACAAGAAAAAAAGGTTTGGAAAGAGAAAATGGATAATTGCATCAAAGGTCTCCAACGTTTTAAAATCATTGGGATATGCCCCTAACCTAAAAAAAATAGCACCACACGTCCCCAACGTATGAAGAAATAGGAATCGTAAGTCCCTCTTCACACTTTCCGTCAATTTTCTCTCGTTAAAACCTAAAATTGGACTGCACGCGCTATAATTCTCCAAAAAGGCAACCAAGAATGGCAGGGTTGAAAATGTAAATCCACTTTCACTTTCTTTTCATTTCAATCAATCTTTGCTACCCAATTCCCTTCAAAACCCACTTTAGACTAAGCTTGAGTTTTTGCAAACATAATCATTCCTCTGATGTCAACAACAACGAAATTCGGCTGTTGAATAACCAACAACGTTCTTCTGCAGCACAGTTTATAATAGCACAGAAGTTTGATGGGAAAGAAACTCAGGAGTTGACGAAGGCAATGAAGGATTTTCCACGCAGGTATGGAGATAGAGGATGGGAAAGTTTTAATCGCAATTTGTCGGGTGATTGTTTGGGATTCATGTACTTTAGACAAGTCCAGGGAGCATAAAATGGCGCCATCACCGGAGCTAAGCAAGGCTACTTTGGAGAGGGCTTTGCAAATAGTGGAGTCGAATAAGGCAAAAAAAAGAGTGGAGAGGGCATAGGTGAAGGTGATGTGGATTTAGATGGTTTGGTGAGAGTGCCAGTAGTGAAGATGGCGGTGGGGGAAGTAGAGTCGAGCGTGGTGGCAATTTTGCCAGTTTGCAAGGCGGAGGGAAGGAAAATTGAGTTGGAGGCGCGGTGCCATGGTTAAGCCTCGATTCTTTCTCCCCACATAATCAGTTTCCTTATGTAAAATATGAGCATTGTTAAGATCTGTCAGATCGGTCAGTGCCTGTATTGATGCAATTGCTTCCAAAGCTGCATCTTTAGATCCGTCATTGTTTGGATTGCCGGTGAATGACGGAGTTGGAAACAGCAAAGGTGGGGTCGAGAATGAAAGGAAAAAAGTTGCTAATGCTATGAGGGGAGAAACTGGAATGGATTCGTGGATAAATGAGCTTGAACAATTGAGATAATTCTCAATTGCCTTTTTAAGGGAATTATAGCGCGTGCAGTCCAATTTTGGATTTTAAAGGAGAAAACTGACAGAAAGTGTGAAGAAGGACCTACGATGCCTATTTCTTCATACGTTGGGGACGTGTGGTGCTATTTTTTAAGGTTAGGGGCATATCTCCAACGATTTTGAAACGTTGAAGGACCTTTGATGCAATTATCCCAAGAGAAAACTAGTGAATGGCACCACGAGCCTCTATATGTTGAATTCAGGAAAAGAAATCACCTAATTTACTTGACTATCCTATAATAATTGCTAAAGTTTTACATGTGTCAAGAAACAGTTTTCAAATTTAATAAAAAATAAGTAACAAAAGACGAAAGTTAATTAAAAAAAAAATCATACGTATACATCAGTGCTCCATCTTCATTCAACACTTCACCCATGTAAAAGTCGAACTCTTTCTATACCATCTCTGGAAGCATTTGAAGGTGTTTTTTTTTTTTTTAATTACTTTCGATATTTGCTTGAAAGCGAGCAAATTTGAATACCTCAACTACCACACGTGGGCAATTCTCTCCAGATTGTTTTTCCCTTATCATCACGTTCTAACCTCATATGAGGTATGTGCTTTCATATTCCACAATGATCTTAAAGATTAAAAGTCAAGAAGATTGGACAAGACAAATCAAAGGGTTAATTTCACAAACAGTCACTCAAGTTTGAGCGAAATTCCAAAACGGTCACTAAAGTTCAGAATTTACTCCATTGGTCATTAATATTTTGGGCGCTTACTATAATGGTCACTATGTTAACGCCATTAACCCCACGTAGCTGACGTGGCACCGTTTAATGCGAATGTGGCATTCACCCCGTCTATTGGTTCGCCATGTTGGATATTAATTTTACAAACGGTCACTCAAGTTTGAGCAAAATTCCAAAATGGTCACTCAAGTTTGAGAGAAATTCATAAACGGTAACTAAAGTTCAGAATTTACTCCATTGGTCATTAACGTTTTGGGCGCTTACTCTAATGGTCACTCAAGTTTGAGCGAAATTCCAAAACGGTAACTAAAGTTTAGAATTTACCACCATTGTACAAACTCCAAACATGCCCTTTAAAATTTAAGCAATGCCAAACACACACAAACTCCAAACATACCAAACTGGGAACTGTATATTTCTCCAAAATCACTTGTATTTCTTAACAATTGAAAAAATCCTCCCCCAAAATCGATTTTTCTTTGATTGAAATACTTTAATTTCATGTAAATGTGTTCATAAAAGTGTTGTTCTAATCGTAATGCAGAAGAACCCTGACACCTGAACCCTAAACTGTGTTGCAACCATGTGCAAGAGAAGTTGTTTTGTGGGCATTGCTGATTTTTCTTATTATAGGATCGTTTTGTACTTCATTTTGTTGGACGTGATTTAGTGCTAAGTAAGAAAAATCAAGAAGTGCTTGAACCTTTTGTACTTCATTTTATGGGGCTTCATTTTGTACATCAAGAAGTGCTATGACAAATTATTGTTGAATTTGATGATGAAGTTAAATTATTACAATTATAACAGAACTTTTATGGACACATTTAAATGAAATTAAAGTATTTCAATTAAAGAAAAATCAATTTTGGGGGAGGATTTTTTCAACTGTTAAGAAATACAAATGATTTTGGAGAAATATACAATGCCCGGTTTGGTATGTTTGGAGTTTGTGCGTGTTTGGTATTGCTTAAGTTTTAAAGGGCATGTTTGGAGTTTGTGCAATTGTGGTAAATTCTCGACTTTAGTTACCGTTTTGGAATTTCGTTCAAACTTGAGTGACCATTTTCGAATTTCACTCAAACTTTAGTGACCATTATAGTAAGCGCCCAAAACATTAATGACCAATGGAGTAAATTTTGAACTTTAGTTACCGTTTTGGAATTTCTCTCAAACTTGAGTGACCGTTTGTAAAATTAATATCCAACGTGGCGAACCAATTGACGGGGTGAATGCCACATTCGCATTAAACGGTGCCACGTCAGCTACGGGAGTTAATGGCGTTAACATGGTGACCATTATAGTAAGCGCTCAAAACGTTAATGACCAATGGAGTAAATTTTGAACTTTAGTGACCGTTTTAGAATTTCGTTCAAACTTGAGTGACCGTTTGTGAAATTAACCCACAAATCAAATGTTACTATGCATAAAATATTGAAGAATCATAGTTCAAGCATTACTTTAGAAAAAATAAAAATCTAGAAATTTCATATAATATTTAAGAAAAGATTACTTACCGAAATTGTAGATGTTAATTTTTGGAAGTTAATCTATTGTGATGTGACCATGCTATATAACAATAATTTCTTTGGCCCCACCTATGGTTTGAGAGTTAAAACAATTTAAATGACAACTCACGTAATTTTGAAAACCTTGTCACGTGTGGGAATCAAAAAATATAATCCCGCCTATGATTTAAACGATGTAAATGAATAAATAAATAAATTTAATCCTGTCTAACGTTCTTTCTTTTCTTGAGTAACAATCTTGTGTGCAATTCACATGCACAATTATTGTAAATTTCAAAGAATAAAGAATTTGAGCTTATATATAGATACTAAGATTGAGAAAATCACATTTATTAAAATTTAATTAATTGATCACAAAATAATATTTGTTATAAACTATAGAATCAATGAAGCAATTTCCGCAGTTGCGTGTATAAAAATCAAAATGACAAACAAAAATCGCATACAAATTATTATAGACTATATCGAAAGTCAAGAACTTCATCAATAAATAATAAAATTACCCTCCAAAATACAAGATTTACTTCACACAAAAAAAGGGCATATAAAGTGTTTACAAACTCACATCTTTTGAGCATCCCAATTCTCCATGATTATGAAAACCAACTATTCACTTCACCAACGACAAGAAAAAAGGAAAACAAGAATTTAATTCAAGAGTTGAAAAATCAAGCTTCTCGATAAATAAAGTCGTTAACTAACGAAAAACCCCATATGGTTGATGGCAAGAAAAAATGTTACACAAAAAGATGATTTAGAGCGAGAAAGTCAGTGAATGGCATCACGAGCCTCTATATGTTGAATTCAGACAAAAATATCACCTAAGTTACTTCATAACTCTATAACTGCTAAAGTTTTATATGTCAAGAAACAATTTTCAAATTTAAGAAATAAATAAAAAAGTAACAAAAGAGAAAACTAAATTTAAAAAAAAAAAAATCATACGTAAAAAACAGTACTCCTTCTTCTTTCAACACTTCACCCATGTAAAAGTCGAAATCCTTATAGACCATCTCTTGTTTGTAGCATTCGAAGGTGTTTTTCTTTTCTTATCACTTTGCATATTAGCTTGACAAGCATGTAAATCTGCATACCACAACTTCCACGTGTGAGTAATTCTCTCCATCATCTTCCCATATTATCATGTTCTAACCTCATATGAGGTAGGTGCTTTCCTATTCCACGATGATCCTATACAGAAGATTGGACAAGACAAAATTCAAGACCTAAACAATCAAATGTAACCAAGCAAGAAATATTGAAGAATAACATGCAGATTTGAACTGGGCCATTATTTAATTCAAAGTTCAAGCATCTTACTTAAGAAAAAATAAAACTTTGGTAATATCATGTAATATTTAAGAAACGATTACCTATCAAGTTATTAAATGTTAATTAATCATTCAATTTCTTGAAACCGAATATATTGAGCACATGCTATATAACATTAATTTCATTGGCCCCTCTCGTGATACGATTTTTTAAACAATTTAAATGAAGGGTCGTATAATTTTATAAACCTTCTCGTGCGCAGGAATCAAAAATTCAAATCTCATCTATGATTTGAAATTTAAACAATATTAATGACAACTCGTATAATTAATTTTATAAACCTTGTCGCACATGAATTAAAAATTTCAAATCCCACCTATGATTTGAAATTTAAAAGTAGAGTGAAATCATTTATCATTTAAACCAAAAAAAAAAAAAAAAAAAAAAAAAAAAAAAAAAAAATCTAATTATTTGGAACGTTTTTCCTTTTCTTCAATAACAATCTTGTGTTCAATGCATGTGCACGAATTATGTAAATTCCAAAGAATAAAGAATTTGAGCTTATGCATACTGAGATTTGGAAACTACACATTGATTAAAAAGTACTTAATTGAAAAGTACATAATCATAAAACACATTTATCTATACTACTTCTAAAAGGAGCTTAAATGGAGAAACATTTTTAGACCATTTTACCCTTATAATTTTTTTAAAATTCCCTATTCACCTTTAGTCATTAATGTATAATTATTTTTTAATATTTTACTTATTACTCTTATTGTTCATCCTTATCTCACATTAAATTTTTAACAATTTACTAAATATACAATTAAATTTTTTAAATATTTAATTTATTAATTTGAATATGAAGGTGAAAAGATGATCTCAAATTTTTTTTTTTTTGGTACATTAAGTAGATAAAATGAATGAGAAAAATTGTAACTTTGTTTATTACCCCATTAAAATTCAAATTATAGTTGTCAAAACTGAAATGGAAATAAAAAGATTATTTTTAATACATTATATTACAGTGATTACGAGCATGTTTGGTTCAGTTTTTTTTTTTTAAATTTTTTTTTTCTCAAATTCATTTTCAACTACATATTTTTGTGGGACCTACAACTTTTCAACCACATATTTTACTAATTTTTTTCAAAATCTTTAAGCCCCCACCAAACATATACTGTAGTTTAGAACTAACGTGTGAAATTTTTTTCTTTTTTAATTTAATTTAATTTATATATATATATATAACGTTCTTCTCATCTTACTTCTGTCCGTCAACAATATTTTTACTCTGTTCGTCAATAATATTCTTACAACATAGACAAGTATTGATACCTCTTTAATTTTTGTTTCTTATTCACATTTATGACATTTTATTTACGTCGTCAAATCAAACACGTCTAATAAAAAGAGAACATACACAATAATATTGTTCACAAAGAACTACTACTCCAACAAATGTACAATATTATGTAGTCAATCATTTTTTTTTTCATAATAAAATTAGTAATTATTAAATTTATTCTTCATAAAATACAACCCTGGAGATCATTAATACCATAAGATTTGATATCAATAGTTCGCTCAATCATCAAAGTTTAAATCACCAAAAGGTCTTAATTGGATTCAAGTTATTGTTAGTATTATCACCATATAAACTTATCTCTAATTGTAATTGTACTTAAATGAATACAATTATCTTTTAATATTTATTTGTTACTCTTTTATTGTTCATTATTATCGTACATTGAATTTTTAACAATTTATTAATTGTACAGTTAAAATTTTTAAATTTTTAATATATATTAAATTAAACATGAAGGTGAAAAGACAATCTCAATTTTTTTGCCTTACGTAGATGGAAGAAATGAGAAATGGATTTTGAAAAAAGTGAATAGGAAAATTGGAACTTTTTTTATTACCAGATTAAAATTTAAATCATGAAGATGAAAAGATTGTTTTGAATACATTGGATTACAATGATTATAATTGACAACTAATATATGAAACTTTTTTAATTTTTAATTTAATTAATAATACATCAGACACGTTTAATAAAAAGAGAACATACACAAATAATATTATTGACAATGAGTAACTACTCTAACAGATGTACAATATTATATAGTCAATCATTACATTCTCTCCGATAAAATTAATAATTAATAATTTTTTTCGTAAAATACAACTATAAAGATCCCAATTAATATACCATTTATTCCATACGATTTGATATCAATGATTTTGTCAATCATTAAAGTTCAAATCACCAAAAACTCTTCACTAAATTCAAGTTACTATTTGTATTACTACTATATAAAATTTATCTTTAATTGAAATTGTACTTCTATAAATATAAATAAAATGAGCTTTTAATGCCCCGGTGGGCTTTACACTCATCCAATGAGTGCATGACACTTGTTTACAATGCTCACCAGGGGCATTAGATCAAAATCGAAAATAAAATATCAACATCAAACAATACAAAACAATATGTTATCAACAACCATATATGTTTTTTTTTTATCTTTATTGTATTTGCTACTTTAACATTTTAATTATTAACAATTAAAAAATAAAAAATTTGTACTATTTGTATTATTACTATATAAAATTCATATTTGATTGCAATTGTACTTCTATAAATATAAATAAAATGGGCTTTTAATGCCCCCAGTGGACTTTACACTTATCCAATGAGTACATGACACTTGTCTCGGTGGGCATTATAACAATGTCCACCGGAGGCATTAGATCAAAACCGAAAATAAAATATCAACATCAAACAATACAAAACAACATGTTATCAACAACCATATATGTTTTTTTTTATCTTTATTGCATTTGCTATTTTAACATTTTAATTATTAACAATTAAAAAATAAAAAAATTGAAAATATTAAAAATTAACAATATGATTACAAAAGCACGTAAAAGAGCTCAGAAAAATATGTAAACAAGTTATTATGAACTATATAGTGTTAATGTTGAATTCATGTGAAATCAATATTTCACCTATGTAAAAGTTTCACAAGCGTTGATAAGTGTGTTTATAAGCTTATTTAGGCTTGTAAACTTAATATATATTCACTATATGAGCGAATTTCTATATAACTCAATTCAATTACAGTTTATGTAAGTACAAAATCCAATTTAGGTGACTTCGGAGCAAAAAAAAGAGCTTGAGGCTTAATTAATGCTTAATCGGACCACACAGACACAAGATTAAGCTATTAGAAAGCAATTTGAGTGAATTCAAAAGTTTCGAAGAGCAAAAATCAGATTTCAAAAAGTTTGGGGACTAATTTGCAAATTTTTTATCTTTGAAAGACCACTTTGGAAGACTTTAGAAGAATGAGGACCAATTAGAATACAATTGAAAGTTTTTGGATTGAATCGAGAAGGTTTAAGAAACAAAAGACCAAAACTATACCTAAAAGTCAAATTGGGGACCAAATTGTAAGATTTGGAAAAGGCCACACCTAGGTAGCACAATGTATTGTGCTACATTGTGCGACTTGGAAGCGGTTGCACCAAACCTACTAGAGGTTGCCACTGAAAGAATGTCACGGATGCGGTTTTCTAAAGTTAAGTCGGATTAGTGCTCTTTGGAGAATGACTATAAAGAAATCTCTTCTAGGCCTTTTGTAGGGGGAGGGGGGGCTATGCAATTGAAAAAATAGAAAGCAAGAGTAAGGAAGAGATGAATATTTGGACAACATTCATCACGGTGCAATCGGAGATTTTGGATTAATTCAAGATTAAGGGTTGTATATATTCTTTTTCTTTTTTTCGGATCATGAATTCTTTTATTATTATCTCTATATTCCTAAGAATCATGTCCGACTAGAGATTTTATAACTAGGATTGATGATGAAATCTCATTTTTTGGATTGAATCAAAGTTGCTCATTTTTATTTAGATCTTGCTTTTGTAATTGATTGTTTATTATTCATTATTTCCGTTTTGATACTTGATCACCATTAAAACGTGTTTGTAATCTATATTGTTTTCGAGAGATTCAATATATATAAGGACGTGGTAATAAACGACGTAGGTTCCTATAATGAGTCCCGTTCTCCTGTCCAATTCACCCACCGCTGACGTGGCAAGCTCCACATCAGCAGCCATTTTGAAACACATTTTCATCCGACATCGTATTTGCCGAAAATTTACTGTCAACCACCAACCTTCTCCACCCTCGCCAGAAATTCACCGCATCCATTCTATCATCAACCATCTGAATCCCGCCAACCACCAACCTTCTCCATTCTATCATCAACAACCGAAATCCACCATGGCACAAAACTAAAAACAAAATCTACCAGAGAAAACACCGGAACTGCGCGGCACGCAACCACGCGCAGATCACTTGATCTGTGCAACCGAGCGTAGATCTCACTAGATCTGTGCGCCTCAGCCACGGAGATCCCACCAGACCTGCGCGACATGGCGCACAGATCTAGTGAGATCTGCGCATCACTGCGCAGATCCGGTTGGATCTTCCACCTTAGCGTAGATCCGATGAGATCTACGCTACCGGCAACCCCCCCTCCTCCCCTTTTTTTTTTTTTTGTTTCTTCTTCGTCGGTTCTCCTTCTTCACAGCTTCTTCTTTACAGCATCTTCAAAATTTGGATTCCGGCAACCTTTTTTTTTTCCTTCATAGCTTTTTTTTTCCTTCTTTGTTGGTTCCGCCGTCTTCCTCCTCTCTTATGGGAGTAGCAAAATGGGTTCCTCGGTTCTTTGCCGGATGAAAATGTGTTTCAAAATCGCCGCTAACGTGGCCAGCTCCGCTGACGTGGAGCTCGCCACGCCGTCGGTGGTGAATGAATTTCTCCCCTTCGGGGTAAGAGAACGGGACTCTTCTATAATAGCTAGAGATATTATTATGCTCTATGAAATCTTGTGGGATGATCATTGTGAATTAATGCATGCTCATATATCCATAAGTTAAATAAAGATAATTAATTTCATACGTGAGTATAGAATCGATTGACCATCGAGATGGACTTTTGATTAATTTAGGATCATTGATTTTCAACTTAGGGTAAGATTTGATAATTACGAGTAATAGAGATTCGAGCTAAATAATTGACCATTAAGAAAGGCTTTTGATTAATTTAGGATCATTGATTTTCAACTTATGGTAAAATTTGATGAGTACGAGTAATAGATATTCGAGCTAAATAACGCAATGGTCGATTCATAGATCCTAGTACATTAAGAAATCGAAGTTAACCACTTAAAAAACTCTAATGCGTACGTAGTTAGACAAATAGTTTTAATTAGTAAAAAATCAATTTAGAAAACCATTATAATTGTGGGTTTGATCAGTTAAAGTTAATTGTAATTAAAGTATCGTCAATAGCCAATCTTCGTAGGTTCGACACTCTACTTATCAATTTAATTACTTGTTAACAATCTATCTACTTGCGGGATTAAAATCAACAAGTTTTTAACGTCATTGCCGGGAATTGGTTTTTTTTTCATTATTGCTTTAATTAGTTTAGCTATAACACATATTATTTCTTTTTCTTGTGACGCTGATGAATCCTCTCTATTTTCATTGTTTCAAGTTTGATATTATGTATGTGCCGTTCGAAAAACCTTGATCTACTTGATTTTGATATGAAAATTGAACAGAGTTTTCATCAAAGACAACATAAACAAAGGAAAAGGAGAAAACAACAACGACATACAATGTGTGACAACAACAATCGAGTCCGTGATCCGCCACCCATAGATGCAGTTATGGGCAATCTTCTCGCTCTAGTAGTGCGAGTAACTGAAGTGAATGAGAGGGATATCCTTATGGACGATTACATGATGCCTACTATTGTTGAGAATTGGTCCAGTATAATCTACCCTCCATATGGGCATGATAACTTCTAATTTTTTATGGGTGAGCTGATAAAAATCCACAATACCACCTCTCGCTTTATTAAATATCATGGAAACTTCAAGTAGCAAGGCGTCAATGAAGAAGCACTCAAATTGAGACTTTTTTCCTCACACACTAAAAGATAAAGCTCAATAATGGTTGGATTTACTACCATCGGGAAACATCACTACATGGGAAAATCTGGTTCAGAAATTTACATTGAAATATATTCTTCCTACCAGGGTGAACAGACTCAAACATGAAATCTCATCCTTCTAGCAAGCTGATTCAAGAAACTTCCACGAGGCATGGAAAAGGTTCAAGGAATTATTCAAAAAGTGCCCCAGACATAATTTTCCTCTTGGCAACACAAAATCCCCACTTCTACTCAGGATTGGCTCCCAACAATCGTTCTTTTGTGGATTCCGCCACTAGAGGCTCTATCCAAAATAGGTCGTTCAGGGAATTTCATGACTTGTACAAAACTCTGAGTGAACAGTTTGCGATGTGGCCACATAAGGGTTCACAGAAGAAAACAACTAGAATGCACGGGGCGGACATAAATACACTACTACTTGCAAAAATTTATTCATTGTCAAAACAGATGGAAATGTTAAAGTACTCTCAATTTGCTAATATGATTCAAACATCTCTTCCAGTATGTGCAACTTGTAGAGCAAATCATCAATCATCAAAATGTCCATGGACCACCATTGATCCTTCACTGACTGAGCAAGCAGACTACAAGAAATTTGCATCGTTAAAAGTCTCTCGATGATCATTTTTTGACAAAACAACGTAAAAATGACTTACTACGACAAAAATTTGTTTCGTTAAAAGTAAAATTTTTGTAGTGAATATAAATGACAACACATATAATTTATAAACCGTGTCAGGCGCAAGAAAAAAAATTCAACTCCCACCTATGATTTGAAATTTAAAAGTAGAGTGAAATCATTTATCATTTACACAAAAAACAAAATGGAAAAAATCTTAATATTTCGCACAATCATTCCTCTTTTGATTCTCTGGTTTATTTGGACTGCGATGAATGATGCGAAGTACCAGGATATCTCTATGGAACCGAGAAGGATCATCTGGAGAGTATACTATACTATCTCCCTACTACATACAAGCTGTTTATATCGGATTATTCATTGGGGAGGAGATATGGATATTGCTCCTCTCTTTGGTATATCTCTTACTACTCCATTCCTTCATCTCCCTATTTTGGTTTATCATAGCATACTCTACCAGTGGGATCTTACAAGGTCAATACTGATGGATGTGTCAAAGATGGATTTGCAAGTGGAGGGGGGATTATTAGAGATTCATCAGGTCAGAGTGTTCGCGCCTTCTTCTCTTCATATGGCGAATGCCTATTTTGGAGGCCGAGCTCAGGACTATTCTTGATGGTATCATTCTTGCTCGGAGGACTGTACTTTCAGATTTATGGATTGAGGCCGACTCTACTTTGGTCATTCACTGCATCACCAAAGGTTGAGGACCTTGGTCTATTCAGGCCACTCTTCACCACATCAGACATCTCATTGCCTCTGACCGTGATACTATTTCTCATATTTATCGAAGGGGCAACCAGGTGGCTGATTTACTTACTTCAGAGGATTGAGATCTTCGTTGCTATTTTGAGTACAGCGCTCAAGACTTACCGCGACGATACCGCAGCTTAATTCAAATTGATAGACATGTGCTTCCTATATTTAGGGGCCTACAGAATATTTAGGACTTATTGTTTGGGATGTAGTATCTCCTTATTTATTGCTTTATTAATTATTCATTTATTTGTTTGTTTTAGCTCTTTTGATTGGAGGTCATGTTTTATGCCCTCCTCCCATGTATTTTTTATGAGTTATTTATATACGGTTGGGGTATCCGAAGCCTCCAATCCTTTTCTGGTGAAGGCCTGACAACCATACTAGGGATGTAATGGTGTGTTAACTAAAAAAAAAAAATCTTGTGTGCAATGCACGTGCAAGATTTATGTAAATTTCATGGAATAAAGAATTTGAGCTTATGCATATTCAGACATAGAAACTAACATTCATTAAAATTTACTTAATTGAAAAGTATTTAATCGTAAAATTCATTTATAAAAATAAAAGGGCTCAGAAGGGGGGAAAAAACGTAAACAAGTTATTACACACTATAGGGTTTACAATGCTTTGGAAGAATCAAGAATTCACTTATTTCACCTCCTAACTCTATAACTGTAAAAGTTTCACAAGCGTCAAGAAACAATTTTCAATATACTACATACAGCTATAAGAAGAAAACAAACTAACAAAAGCTGAAAGTAATATAAATAAATTACAAATCATATGAAAAAATTAGTAAACCATGTAAAGGTCGAACTCTTTGTGGACCATCTCTATTACCATTTGAATGCGTGGTTCTTTTCATATCACTTTTCATATTTGCTTGACAATCAGCACAAATCTGCAAATCTGCATACCCCAACTTCCACACATTAGCAATTCTCTAGAGATTGTCCTCCTCAAATCATTGTATGCGAACCTCATATGAGATAGGTTCTATCATATTCCCAGATAAATTCAAAGACTAAAAGTCAAGAAGATTGGACAAGACAAAAGTTTGAACCTAAACAAATCAAATGTTACTATGCAAGAAATGTTGAAGAATAACATGAAGATACGGAGCGCTAACCATCATTTCATTCAAAATCCAAGCATCTTACCTTAGAAAAAAAAAATTGGTAAATTTATATAATATTTAAGAAACAATCACATATCGAGATTGTAAATATTGATTTTTCAAAGTTAATCTATTGTGACCATGCTATATAACATTAATATTTTTGGCCCCACCTATGGTTTCAAAGTTCAAACATTTTAAATTACTTCTCATATAATTTTAAAAACCTTGTTGTGTGTAGGAATCAAAAACTAAATTCGCACCTGCGATTTAAAATTTAAACGATGTAAAAGACAACTCATATCATTTTATGAAAAATGTCGTGCATCAAAATGAAAAAATGCATCGACCACCTATAAATTGAAATTTAAGTTTAGAGTGAAATCGTTTATCATTTATACAAAAATAAAAAATAAAAAATATATATAATCATTTCTAGCTTTCTTTCTTTTCTTCAATAACAATCTTGTGTGCAATTCACGTGCACAATTATTATAAATTTCAAGGAATAAAGAATTTGAACTTATAGATACTGAGATTGAGAAAAATATATACATTGATTAAAATTTACTTAATTGGAAAGTACTTAATCACAAAATGATAATTCTTATAAACTAAAGAATCGATGAAGCCTAACAACTAAAGACAATCATCCATAGAATGAAATAAACAGTAACACAATTCACAACATAAATAGCTTGTCGTTCTTACTTCTGGCTTTTGCAACAACTTATAATTTATGACGAGTGTTCATGTGTTACTATTGCAAACGTAATTCTACTTAAACCATATTTGATACATGTGTAAGAGTAGTTAATCCGATCAACTTAATTTTTATGGTGGTGATAGTCCAATCATTTGGTCAATTTCTCCTTTCTCTCTCGTAAGGTACACTTTCTCCCAAAATGATGTTTTCTTTCAATTCCTGAGATTTTGAGTCTAAGGTTATAGTTCACTCATTCTTTTCTTACTTGAGGCTGGTTGAGAAAGCTTATAATCGTGACAACCTAGGTTTATGAAGATTTTTCAATTTCTGAACGCTCTCGACCAGGAAGTTTCTACTAAGTAAGTCAAACCTATTTTTTTTTCACTGGCTTTAGCAGATAAATAATTTTTTTTAAATATAAATCTTATGTGCAAAATTCTATCCTTTAAGATTTTTAGATGACTCGTGTAATGAGCTTTAGGTCGATGACTCCCATGTCTTTTGAACCTTAGAGCATCGGGTTTTGAAAAACCCCTACGGGCTTTTTCACTTAAGTCAAAAAAGTTACGAAAAGAGTTATAAGATATTAATAGTATGTGAAACTTAGTCCATTAAGCTTTCTAGATGACTCATGTAACGAGTTTTAGGCCGATGGACTTTATCACTCGAGTCAAAAAAGTTACGAAAATAGTTATATAATAGTAATAGCAATAGCCTTGTTTCTTGCGTGCAATAAGTTTATGCTTGGGATTAGATTTTTAATATTCGGTCATTACCTAGCTTTTTCTAGCTGGTCTAAAGTGCTCCACACAATTTTTCAACAAACATGGAATCAACACAAACCTATATAGCCACCATCACAGCTTAACTATCACACTTATTCACTCTATTGGTTACTTGTCGAGATTCAAATGATTATTAGTTTCAAGAAGGTATCCAATTGTTTTGAATTTAAGTGCACCAATATAGCTAAAAATTATCATAACTGGCTGACACAACACTATATCAGACATGGCTAAGTAGCCCCACATTTAAACGAAAGTAATAATATGTCAACAAGTCATGATTAAAGCTAAACTTAAAAAAAAAATCATCATTAGCCGGCAAGGCTATTCATGTCACATAAACACGCAAACAATCACTAATAAATTTTTTTTAAATAAGCAAAAACAAATTAACAATCAATATCAAGTATCATCATCAGATCAAGTATTTTTTCACTACCCCCAAACTTGAAAGATACATTGTCCCCAATGTAAAAAATTCAAAAGGAATATATAAAAAGATTAGAGACTGCCCAGAGATGGATCAGATAGTGCAGGAAAAAGAAATGTGGTAGGATCCACTGGTGTAGGGTCTTGGCTAGTTGTCGATCTGCAAATCTTCACTTGAATATCATCCAACTATCCTGCAAATTGTAACTCTAAAAAATATTAATAATAATAATCTTTTTTTACACTGAAAAAAATTCTAGTTGCCCTTGCGATCGCAAGGAACAAAAATCCCGCGATCGCAAGACCATCAAAATCTAGGCAGAACGATTTCTATCCAGGCTATGCGATCATAGTGAATTCTGCATTTTTTTTACTTAACTAAAAAAAATGTGTGCTTATGCAGAATGACGATGATCATTGGTCCTTGTTACCTAAGAATTGAAAGTGCCTACTTTTGAGTCTTAAAAGCATAAAACGTGCAAAATGTCAATTGAAATCCTAAAACTAAAATGATGCGGAAATTTAAATAAAATGGTAGAAAAATGAGTTGCCTCTCATTAAGCGCTTTTTTAAAATCATTAGCTTGACTTTGTCGTGGTGATCACTCAAGACACTTTGAATAGATCTTTGGAGGACTTGATTTGCTTGCATCGATTGTCTTTGCACCAATTTTTGTTTACCTTCCAGAGTCTGATTTTTTCCTTATCATATTGATATGACTCTATTTTACCTCCCTGCTCGAACTCAACTATGAAAACTTCAACTTCCTCATCGGTCATGTGTTCGCCACTCTTTGTTTTTATGATTGGTATGTGTTCCTTTGGGTCTGACTGGTTTCCCAATGTGAAAGTGTTGGTTCTTTCTTAGTCAATGGCATCAATCTGGAAACAGGAATCTGAAGAGCTCGAAAATTTAGTTGCTTTAAACACATCGATTGTAATATGTTCTCCATTCAACCTCGACTTTAGTTGCTATTTTTACACATCAATCAATACCCGACCAACCCAAAATAAGTGGTACATCCCTGTCTTCGCACAATCCAAAATAATAAAATCAGCAGGGAAAATGAATTTGTCCACTTTCATTAATATGTCTTCAACGATCCCTCTTGGATGTTTGATGGACCTATCTACAAGCTGCAATGATACTGTTGTTGGCTTTGCTTCTCCCAAATCGAACTGCTTAAAAATAGAATAAAGCATTAAATTCACACTAACACCCAAATCACATAGCGCTTTGTCAAAAAATAAACTACCAATAGTGCAAATAATAGTAAAACTCCCTGAATCTTTTAATTTTGGAGGTAGCTTGTTTTGCAATATAGTACTGCATTCCTCGGTAAGCATGACTGTTTCATGCTCCTTCAACTTCCTTTCGTTTGAAAGAATTTTTTTCATAAATTTTGCATACCTCAGCATTTGAGCTAAAGCGTCGACAAAAGGTGTGTTGATTTGGAGTTTCTTAAATACATCGAGGAATTTCTTGAATTGGTGGTCTAGCTTATATTTTCGCAGCCTATGAGGAACTGGAATTGGATGGATGTAAACCGGTGGTGGAATATAATCTGGTGGAGAGTTCCATTTTTCTTGTTCAACTTCTGCATCTGATTTGTTTTCTCTCTCTTTGCTGGACACAATTTTATTTTCTACACCTGGTCTTTTTACATGAATTTCTGGCAATTCAACTCTGCTTCTCGAGATAATTGTATTTACTTGCTCTTTTGGATTGACCTCGGTATTGCTTGGTCATGTGCCTGGTTGTCGCTCGGTCAATAATTTAACTAACTAACCAATCTGATTTTCTATATTTTTTATTTTGACATTTTGTCTTTTCTGCACTTCATTGAGTTCCAACTCCATCCGTCCTGACAATTTAGCAATTGTTTCTTCTAATCCTTCTTCTCTTTCCTGGGGTCATCCCTGATTTGGCGCCAAAAACTTGTTAGCGATTTTATGTCTTTAATAATTCCGCAAATGTACGGATCGCTCAAGTAATAAAGTGGATTATGAGTCCAAGTATCGTTCCCACAAGGATTTAGATAATTCAATGTCAATTATATTAACCTAAACCGAATCTAATGAACTTTAGAAAATTGGTGATTAAGAACTAATTAAATTATAAACTAAGAACCATTAACTAATTATAATTCAAACAAACAAGAGATTAAATTAAAGAAGAATTACTTAAAAATTGGAAAAGAAAAGAAAAGAAAAGCGTACTAGGATCCTGAATCCACTTATACTAATTCTCTTTAACTCAATCCGTTGAATTTGATAACATGATTCAATTATGAAGATCAATATTCCTAATTTGTTTAACAGTCTCTCTCGAGTAGAATTAAACATATCCCTATATGTGACCCGACTACATCTCTATGACGGATGCGAACATACAAGAATACATTAGAATTTGTGAATACTTAAAGATCACGCAAAGTATAGCAGTATATCTCTATCCCCTATCGGACTCTACGACAATTGATACTATGTATAACCTATTTTCCATCTCTCGAATGTAAAACAAGCTACAAGAATCTTACAATTATTGTGCACATAATTGTAGATGAAGAGAAATCAATATCAATTATTCAGAATTAAAACCATGCTTAAATATCAAAAATTAGGTTCAAACAATTAAAAGATCATGATACAAATTTCATCATAATCCTAGCACTAAAATAAATCTAGCCTAACATACTAAGAAGAAGAAAATAAAAATAAAAATAAAATATAGAAGCCATCACCCGGATATGAAGAAAACTTGAAAGAGAAGAAATCTTGATCTTGATCTTCATTGAATTCTTGAAAGAGTCTTAATCTTAATCTTCGTTTCTTGATTTGTCTCTTGTTTTTCTCTCTAAATTGGCTCCCAAATTGGCTCTAATCCGGCTCCCAATACGGCTCTAAATCAACCCCCAAAACGGCTCTAATGTGGCTCCCAAAAAGGCTCTAAATCAGCCTCTTTTGTTATGAGTTAATAACTCATATATATAGTTATCTAACTGTATTAGGACTCAAAAATGAAAGAAAATTCACGCTGCCAGAATTTAGCCCGGCGATCGCCCAGGTATGTTGATTTACTCTCTGCTATTGTTGGACATTTCTGGGCGATCGCCCAGCTTGAATTTCTCAATGCTGCGCGTTTTGTCCTCCAACTTTCTATTTTGCCTTCTTTAGTCTTCCAACTTTCTATTTTGTCTTCTTTAGTCTTCCAACTTTCCATAACTTTCAATTTGGTCTTTCAAGTTCCAATTGAGTGAATTTGAATTCACATATTCTCTAAATATTTGTCAATTTATTGCTCTTTTCGTCCAATTTTCTCCAATTCCTTACAGACGGGTCCAAAACTGAAGTAGAAGCAATAATACACAAAATTAAGTAAAACTTCAATAAAATAACGAAATAAAAACTTTGTTTAAAGGCCCGAATAAGTGCACAAAATGCACTTATCACTGCTAAAGAAAAACCATGACTTGGACACTTTCGGAGTAGTTCATTTAATCTTTCCCATGCCTCGTGAAAATTTTCCAACTCAGATTGTTGGAAATTAGATATTTCATACTTTAGTCTATTCACTCTAGCTGGAGGGAAGTATTTCAGTGTGAA
Organism: Forsythia suspensa; assembly: GCA_023638005.1. NCBI lineage: Eukaryota > Viridiplantae > Streptophyta > Magnoliopsida > Lamiales > Oleaceae > Forsythia > Forsythia suspensa. The sequence continues at coordinate 24,972,662 of CM042674.1, read as the reverse complement.
TTTTTAAATCAAATCTGTCCAAGTAGTGATGCTCTCAGACAGTAGAGAATCTAACAATTCTCTAGCTTTATCCTTTAGTGTGTGTGAAAAGAGCTTTATCTTAAGTGCCTCTTCATTAACACTGTGGTATTTGAAATTTCCACAGTATTCATCGAAGCGAGAAATATGGTAATGAAGATTTTCATCTGTTCTCCCATAGAACGGCAGATTATTCGAGAACAAATTAATCACATCTGGCCTCAACTGAAAGTTATCGTGTCCATAAGACGGATAGATTATGCTGGACCGATTCTCAAAAATTGGTGGCATCATATATTCACCCATAAGAATATCTCGTTCATTAACTTCAAATGGTCGAGCTATTGGTGCAAGATTATTTCTCACATCTGCAGGTAATGGATTCTAGATTCTGTTTTGTCTTCCATTGTATCTTTTTGCTGTTGTTTCTTTTTTCTTCGCTCATGTTGTCGTTGGCAAAAGTTCCGTTCGATTTCTAGGTCTAAATCAAACAGATAAAGATCTTTTGTACGGCACATACACATGACACTTGAAACTTTAGAAAATATTTGAAATTCAGCAGTAACTCGAAGAACTGAGAATTAAAAAAAAAAAAAAACTAAAAATCAATTAAATAAAAAGAATTGTTAAAAACTAAATTATCAATTAACGTAGTCATTAATAAAATTAGTCCCCGGTAATGGCGTCAAAACTTGTTGTAGATTTTAATCCTGCAAGTAGACGGATCGTTAACAAGTAATAAAATAATGTGTAGAGTGTCGAATCCACGAGGACTAACTATCAATTAACCTATTAATTTATAATTCGAGTTTTAACAATGTAAAAAATACAGATTCGTTTTGAATTTTATTCTAAAATTATTCTAAGTATGTTTAAATAAATCTAAATTATCAAGCAATCAAAGTAAATTTATAAGAACGAATTCAAGTTTTACTAACACTAGAATTTGCAAATCCACATATACGTTCCTTAATCAATTATTCGTTTAATCGCTTTAGCTTATAATTACTATAGATTGAAAATCAGGTATCCTACAATAATCAAAAGCCTCTCTCAATGGTCAATCAATTCTATAACGATATGTGAACCTAATTATCTCTAATTAAGTTTCGAACAGAAAAATATGTATTTAAATCATAAAAACACCTAATCGACTTTCATAAGGCATAATAATAATTTCTATATATTATTGGACCCTATGTTATTCAAAACCACGTACTTATCTATATTAAATCTCTCGACTTCAATAAAGATCACAAAACATTCTAATGGTGATCAAGCATTAAAACATTAGAAATAATGAATAAAAAATAATCAATCAATAAGCAATTAATTACTATAACGAAAAAACTTCTAATTAATTAAAAACATAAGGTTTCGTCGTTCTTCCTAGCAATAAGTAAATTAGCCGAACATGATTTTGTAAAACAATATAAGAATTGTGTAAATCATGTTCCGAAAGAAAAAGAAGAAAATAAGATTACAACCCGTAATTCCAGCTCAAGAATCTTCAATCCGTTCATCGATCTTCGATTCTTCGCTCGTATATTTTGTTCTCAAAATTTGTCTCCCGCGGTTTGTGCTCTATTCTGCTTTTTATATTCTTCTCCGAACTCTTCAAAACGAATTTTAGGTAGTTGTTTTATCCTGTACTTGGTAGAGTTCTATTTCCATCAGGAATCCACTTAATTTCTACACGAAATACCCGTGCGATGGTTTCGTCAATTTACGTTATGCAAAAAATCTTGATGTCTTACGATCGCAGCACTAGAATACCAAGCGATCGCATGGTTGCTTAAACGCAATTCTTGAATTTGTCTCTTTGATATTTATTTGCCAAACCTCTCAATTTTTTTTTTGTATATCCAATTGGGTCTTTTTTTTTCTATTTGCTTCTTTTTGTTTGATCGACACTTGAATTTGGTTATGATCATGTAATGATAAAAAAACAACACGCAATTATACTAAAAATATGCCACAATACTTATAATCGTCCTTTTTTGTAAACTTCAATAAGTACAAAATTGTACTTATCAAATCCACCTCAAAGCTGTAAGGCAATTTACTCTCAACCGGTGGAAGTTTTTATGTATGCTCGCATTGGTTGAGAGTAAATTCAAGTAACATTTTGTGAATTCTTATACTATTTGTCACGGTTTGGTGACCTCCACAGTTAGTAAAAAGGTAGACCGGGTATGCTCAACACGACCATATTCAGTTTGATCCGGTTTACAGTCAGAAAAAAGGAAAACGTGCTTTCTGAAATAGTAACAAATACTTGAATAACTTAATTGTCATTAATAAATTTTTGAAGGAAAAGGGAAATATAAAAATATACATTGCAGTATAATAAGAAGCACAAATTAACCAGTGAACAGGGCACAAAATTGGTGATGCATTTTACTAAAGGTCACAGAGATTCAGTTATCTTATTCTGCTGAAACTTTCTGAACTTTATTTGGACGAGCTGCGGAATCATTTTCCGACGAACGAGAATGCTTTCCGTTGAAGTGCCTACCGCCTCTGTTGTGCTTCCCTCCCCTGTAAAGAAGTGGAAATTGTCTCAGGAGACCAAGTTTAACACAAGATTGGGGGGGGACTTCCTACCCCAAAGTTTGGTAAAAATGTCTATTTATTTTTCAACACGTCAATATGCCATTACCCTTTCGCTTCCTAACCGTTCCTGGTCTCATCCCCTCCCCCCTGCAGCCATCACAGCATAACCCTTTTTTTGTTACTGTTAGAACTCCCGAGCTGCAAAGCATTTACTTGGTGGGGTGGAATTGGAGAACAGTGTCAATTTTAATAAAAAGGTACCGTGTCTAAGGCTTTTAAACAAAGGCCCTTCTAAAAAATTTCCCTACGGCCTCGTGTGTTCAAAAGGATCTCACAATCGCTATGGAGAGAAGAAAGGAAGGAAGAGCACTGGTATTGTACCTTCCACGGTTGCTTTTGTAATTGTCACGGTGCTTCTCCTGATTAGTACGAAGTAGACTCCAGTATTCCCTCTCAGCATCCCCTGAAATCACAGCTCAGTAAGAAACAAATTCACTACACTGTACAGACACATTCTACAATAACCAAAAAACCCATCTGTGGACAAAATTGGTAGAGCACTCAAGAAACCATTGAGAATCGAAACAAAGCATAAAGTATTAAGCAATTAACAATTAAAGCATGCCTATGTTGTAGTTTCAAAACATGTTTGGATATGCTACTTTTTCTTGCTTATAAGTAAAAAAGAGTTACTTATTTTGAAAGTAACTTGCTTATTTCTTACTTTAACCTATAAAAAAAGTAATATCTTAAGACTCACATGTTTACTTGAAACTTTTTAAGCTTGGTCAAACATGTTCGAAGTAGTTACTTTTCCACCAAATCATGGATGCAGTGGGCAATATTATGAACAGCAACGATATCTAACCTAGTTAACTCGACTTTAGTTTCAATTTGGCAAGTAACTATGAAATGGATATCTATCTCGTTCATGTGCAATGAATACAAGATTCCAAGAGAAAATGACATGGAGGAAATGCAATAGCTTGCCACTAACCAGTTACGGGATCCAGAGTGGCAACAAAATTCTTCACGATCAGACCACCTTCCTCAGCAAGCACAGCAGCAGCACGTGCTTTCTGAGCAGCTCCAGCATCTTCAAACCTCACATATCCCGAGTCTGATCCAATCTTGAAATCAATGAACTGCATAGAAAAAATTGAGAGACTGAATGTTAGATTAAGTTGCATTAATATAAATGCTCGACGGTTGGGAAACAAGATTCCTTATAAGACATTCCAGAAAAGCATGACTAAATAGCACCATTTACAATATTTTTAAGAACAAGAATCAAAGACCGAGAACTAAAAACAAAATGCCCCTCCTTGGGACCTATATTTCGACCGTCAATGCAGATTAAAGACTGATGAATATTAACAATGATAATATCCGGATATTATTTCATAAATCAACTGCACCACAAAAATGACACCAAGAATTGCATTCATGTTAGGACACAATATAAATGACACGCATAACTAGATGGCATTATGGAGAAATACTTCTAAACATGGCAAGTTTTTTTTCTTATGAATAATCAAATTACAGGAAGCGATGCAAAGGTTAGGAAAAGAAATCAAAACAAGATCAAATTGATGAAAAAGGATTATAGGAATGATGACCAGCTATGATGCAATTATGCATCGACTCTTAAACCATTAAACGGTTTAGGTAGGAATCTCAAAATTCGTAGTGCAACTTGCTTTACTAGACCCAAAAGGAGGCCAGGATAAATCAACAAAGGAAACTATAATCATAAGATAATACAAGGTAACAATCAAATAATTATTAGTAGAAATATCAAATAAATTATTAGTAGAAATATATGGAGTCCGAAAATAATGGTACTCATAAGCAAGGATCACATGACATCCCAGACAAATACAATGAAGAGGGGACCAATATAATACCTTAACAGTGCCAAACTTCTGGAAAATACTTTTCAGGTCCTCTCGCATAACAACATCTTTGTTGTCCTTGTATTCTGCAAAAGTTGATTTTTCTTCATCAACACCTTTAGATTCCTGAACTTCATTCTCTGCACCAGTCGTATCTTCTTCATTTTCTTCATCCCCCCCAACATTGTTTATATCATTTCCTTCATCTTTAACATCTCCTGAAGTCTTCTTTTCCGTCTCCTCAGTGATATTCTGTGGCGTATCCTGTTCTCCATCTGTTTTAGGGGCACCTCCAGTATCACTCACTGGTTCATCATTACCATTCTGTTCCGCAGAACCACCAGAGGAGATTCTCTTCAGTTTAAATGCAACAATTAAGCCTTCAGGATAGCTGCCATCATCATAACCATCAAATTAACTTAATAAGTGAGATTTTTGAAACAGTCGTGATATACTATTCAGTATAATACTCACTCTGGTCTAGCATTGGCCTTGTTTTTACGATTTGAACCCACTTGGGAACGAGTTTTCTCGACTTCTTCCTCTTGCTTAGTTCTTTCCTGGTCAAAGTCCTTCCTGAATCCAGAAAAAGAGAGAAGAAAACAAATAAAAATAAAAAGCACACATGAGAAACTCAAGAGAGACTTGCAGGCATACACAAAGAATGACAACAATCAAGCTTCAAGATGAGGTTATTGAAAAAACGAATTATTAAGTGCTTGTTTGGCATGGGTTCTTTAAACTCTTTATTTCTCAAAACTCATTTTCAACCACATTTCATGGGGTCCACACCTTTTATCAACTTTTCAACCACGTATTTTGCCAACTTTTTTTCAAAAATATCTTGAATAACTACTTTTAAACTCCACCAAATACACTAAGTAAATGGCGCTATGGAAAGATGATTGCACAATCAACTATTACCATTTGAATGAGATTGTAAAATGATAGAAGGGAGGAAGTTTCATTCTGACATTGAACAAAATAGTGTATTTATAATATTTTGTTCACTTCATGAAAATTTGAAATAGGCTGAGAAATTAAAACAGCAAATTAAATCAGAAAAACCATGAATCTAGTAAATGCTGGTTTAAACACTTGTGTAAAAGTCAAGAAAAGTATCAAAATCCAACCAGCAAGCAAACCACACTAGATCCCATGCTTTTGCAAACTGACAAGTAAAAAGGTGTTTAGCAATCAACCACCCACCCCCACCAACCCCAATCCTCATTGTCAACCCACGTTACGCCTAAAAAAGAGGTCATAAGGCTGCAGAAAAAGAAAAAACCAAAAGAGAAAACAAATGAGCAAGTTAATGCCTACACGCCAAATCCCTTGCCACATATATCCTAACAACGAAGCTGTTGGTTGGGCAAAAAATTTGCTCAATAATCAAAAAGAAGAGTCTGGTATTGCTTGGAAACTCAATAATCAATCTGAAACTGACAGAGTTCCTTCTGAATAATTTCCTTAAACGAGTAATTAGAAGCAAATGAATTTATATACCAAGGAAAGATTTTCTTACTTTGGTTTCAATTCTAATTCAACCCCTGCATAACTTAAGCTTTGCTTCAAAACACTTGCTGCATCTTCCTCAGTGGAGAACTCGATAAGGGCAGTTCCACAAAACAACCTTTTGTCAGCAACATGTCGAGGTAGCCTCACACTATTAACCTAGAATGATACACAAAAACTCAGTTAGAAATCATGACACAATTTACCCTCTCTTACTAAGCCTAAAGATGGTTTGAAAATTTGAGTGACAGATGCAATAATGCTACCGACTGAATGAAAATTCCTACAAGGTTTGAGATGATTTTTAATTAAAACTTATCCAATTTCTAAATGGAAACACATGTACGTATAAATATCTCAACTCTAGACACGAGATGCAACCTTAGTTCCCTTTGATGTCTGTTGATTAGGGAAATGCATGCCCATGAAGTAAAATACTGCGTTATTTAAGCTTCAGATAATAAATAAAATTGGAGTATTATATACCTTGGCATACTTGTTAAAGAATGATTCTACATCTTCAAGTTTCAAATCATACTCCAGTGGTGAGGCAGCAACTGTTCTGACATCCGATTGCTCTATAACCTCCTCCGGCTTCGCCAGCTCGGTAACTCTACCAACCTTCTTGCCTGAAAAATAAAACAGCTATGAATGCACAGACCGGTTTCATTTATGTAGACAGCATTCTTCAAATGATGGAAAAGTCTTTTAATTCCTGTAGATAAGTTGAAATTATGAAAAACTCACCATCTTCGGAAATCTTAAGGAAAGTAGAGGTTCCCAGAGTTTCAGCCACAGCTTTAACTGTGTCTTCCGACACATCTTCTGGCTTCGCATCTCCCAGGCCCAGATGACTTCTCATCCGAGAAAATGAGCATATCAATGCCAAACTTACCACTAAAAGTTTCAGTTAAGAAAACAAATGTACAAAAGTACCAAAAAACAAAGTTTTTAACTTTAACTAAACACCACTATTTTAGCAAAATTAAATACCAAACCGAAACAATTATGTTTCATAATAGTCAAAAATTAATCATTCATTCATGAGTATATGTTTATGTGGCTAATAAAACAGATTTCATGTAGACATAGACCTCAAGCAAATCAAATGAAAATGAAAAGTCACAACAAATTCAACCTCCAAGCAAGGTACAAAAAGCGAGTCACGAGATATAACATAAAATCAAATCAATGTAATTTATCCTTCAATAATTGTACCCTGATCTTGGACGGTGATATCCCATTTTTAATTATAAGGTTCCATTACAAATTTGATTGCACGGACTCTTCAGCACAAGTGTAACAGTAACCTAAAAAGAAAAACAAGAGTCTGACATTACTCTTACACACAAGTAAATGTTTCCATTATTAGGGGGGAAACAAGACCTCTCTGTTTGACACTCTATTAGCCCCCTTCTCCCAAAAAATAATAGATATTTATGTATAAAATGCATCAATTTCAAATTAATTGCCTAAATAGCACACATATACAGGAACATTTATTTGCGCATACATAGGCTGACTTATAAGTAAACTTTTTAAGCTTCTTAATATAGGAAAGGATACTTCCATCATCACTTTCACTGATAGTGTTCTTGAGAAATTTATCTCTTGGAAGATTACTGTCACTGAAATAGAACTCTACCTGCAGCACAAACAAAAAAAAAAGTAAACAAAAAGTAAAAAGGTTCAATTTTTTTTTAACAAATAAAACGGCAACAAAAGAAAGCAAAACGACGATGTACCTGTCGAATGACTTTCTTTGCGGTTTCTTCGTCCAACGATGGCTTCGCCATTGATGAGCTACTGTTTGTGAGAGCGATAGAGAGAGAGGACGCCGGTTTAGGGTTTTGGAGGTAGGGAGGGCTTTGATGTTGTACGGTTTGTGTGAGCAATAAAGAGAGAGTGCCGGTTTAGGGTTTTGGAGGTAGAGATGGTGGATTTTTTTTTGGGTTTTAAAAGGCAACACTTGAAAATATATATATATTGTTTTATAGCCTTTTAATTTGAGAAAAAGGGGTTAATTTCACCAACAAGTCACTGAAGGTACCTTCAAATTATAAAATGGTCACTGAAGTTCAAAAGTTTCAATAGTGGTCACTGAAGTTAGAAATCATTTCACTAATGGTCACTTCATTAAATTTATAATTTAAAATAGTGATGTGGCATAATGATGTGGTATTTATTTATTGCATAGTAGTCTATGTACTTTATATAATATTTACTTTAGTCCCTATATTTCAATTAAGTCTTTCAAAAATTATATCTTAGGTCTTTAATCTTTTATATCTTTACACTTTGGTCTCCAAATTTTTAATTATTTTTCAAATAAGTCTTTCAAAAATTGCATCTTAGGTCCTTCAACTTTTACGTCTTTACACTTTGGTCTCCAAATTTTTAATTATCTTTCAGTTAAGTCCTCTAAAAATTATATCTTAAGTATTTCAACTTTATACATCTTCAAACTTTGGTCTCCAAATATTTGATTTTAGTGGCCTAAATAAGTGTAATTTTAGTAGTCAAAATAAATGTACTTTCAATTAAATTCTTGACTTTACACTCGAATTTTCACATAAACGAACAAAATAATATAATTAAATAATAACTATTTAGTGATCAAAATAAGTATAAAATTCGTACTTATCACTTAGAGTTGACCACAAGAAGTAGACACTTTAGTGGTCAGATCCTATAATATTATTTTGTTCGTTTAGGTGAAAATTCGAGTGTAAAGTCAATGATTTAATTGAGAGTGCACTTATTTTGACAACTAAAATTATACTTATTTTGGCCACTAAAATCAAGGATCTGGGAGACCAAAATTTGAAGATGTATAAAGTTGAAGGACTTAAGATGCAATTTTTATAGGACTTAACTGAAAGATAATTAAAAATTTAGGGACCAAAGTGTAAAGATGTAAAAAATTGAAGGACCTAAGATACAATTTTTGAAGGACTAAACTGAAAGATAATTAAAAATTTGGAGACCAAAGTGTAAAGATGTAAAAGATTAAGGACCTAAGATATAATTTTTGAAAGACTTAATTGAAATATAAGGACTAAAGTGAATATTATATAAAGTACATAGACTACTATGCAATAAATAAATATCACATCATCATGCGACATCACCATTTTAAATTATAAATTTAATAGAGTGATCATTAGTGAAATGATTTCTAACTTCAGTGACCACCACTGAAACTTTTGAACTTCAGTGACCATTTTGTAATTTGAAGGTAACTTCAGTGATCGTTGGTAAAATTAACCCGAGAAAAAGCATTACTACTTACCCTCGATTAATGTTCTACTAGCAATTGGTTCCCAACTTTTTAAATTTTTATTTATTTACTCGTTACTTGGGTAATTAATTATAGTGTGTAATTAAAGAGTTAAACAAGAACTTCTAACGAGTATTTACTTTTATTTTGGGTTAATTTCAGTATAAATTTTTAAAAAATTTAAAGCAGTCATTGAAATAATTTTTTTACAGTAGTGGTAACTCAAATTTCTAGTAGTTACACTAATGGTCATTTGACTAGAAACGTTACTAAAAACCCTACGTATCACTGTTAAATTTCAACATGAACACAAATGACGTTAACTAATATACTAGCCACGTCAAATAAAGTAAATGTTAATTGAAACAAAAAGAGTAATTGCTAAATACATTTTCTCCATATTTTTTTTTATTTTAATAAACAGTCAGTTCGTGAAATTATATATTTTTGTTGACAGTCTTTTGAAGGTGTAGCCTTTTTGTCTCACGTGGCATACTAATAAATGTCGTTTGTGTCCAAATTTAGATTTAATAGTGACATGTAGGATTTTAAGTTAATTTTTATAACTGAATGACCATCACGCTAATATTGATAGACCTTCAAATCAAAACTAGAGGCAACTAATACAAAAGGGAAAAAGGAGAAAATGTATAATAATGGAAGAGAAAATGAGATTGTATGAGAAAAAGATTAGTAATGAATTGGCCAACGACGATTATGTTCTGAATGTGACTTAATATAACACGTTTTTAGAGTTTGGTTTTAGTTCAGCACATGTTTGGTCAAGTTTCTTATAAATTCTTTATTTTTCAAACTCATTTTTAACCACATATTTCTTGGGATCCACAATTTTTATCAACTTTTATCAATTTTTTAACTACACATTTCACCAAATTTTTTCAAAATTTTCAAAAAAACTACTTTTAAACTTTACCAAACAAGCACTTGATGTTGTTGTATTAAGCTCTAAGTTTGCGTTGTTTAGTATAGTGCATGTTTAGTGGAGCTTAAAAGTAGTTTTTTAAAAGATTTTGCAAAAAGTTGGTGAGATGTGTTATTGAAAAATTGATAAAAATTGTAGATCTCATGAAATATGTAGTTAAAAATAAATTTAAAAAAAACTCTTTCAAACATGCACTAAATGTATGTATCTCGTAGATTGCCATTTCTTTATTGCATTTTGCCTATTTTCCAGCTATTGTGTGGGATGTGTTTTATGGATTTTTTAACATTTTTGTGATTTTAGTTGAATTGTATATTTCTTGTTGATTTTTTTTGTATTGTTAACTACAGGGGCGGATGGAGGGGACAACAACATGCTTGACCACAGCTCGGATGATACTTTTTTTAATAGTAAATTTGTTTTTGTTTTAAACAATAGCTCGACCTAAACAAAAAAAGTGGGCTAAATTAAAATTTAAATCATTTACACATTAAAATCTATCACTTCTCAAACAAAAAAATAGTTCACTTCTTAAATGGCCAATTCCAAAAAAGCTAAACCCAATTGGATTTATTTTTCTTTTGTCCATTTTTTTCTGTTTATTACTTTAGCTAGTTTTAAATCTTGAATATTTTTGTGTAATGACTTTTTGTAAACTTTTTAAAGATTATGACTTATAAAAAAGCATGTGAAAATTAGGTCCCATAAGCCATTTTCTCAAAAAAATTTGGAAAAATCTGTTATTTTTAAAAACAAATTGAAAAATACATTGTGTCACTTTATGTTCCAAAAGTGACAATTTCAGTATTCATTAAATTTCTTAAATGGTTGAAGTATCATTTATACAATTTAGTGTTAAATGATAAATTTTACATTATATTATAATGTTAGGACCTATACAAAAGCAAAACACGGGAATGTCAACATTATTTTGAATAGAAAAAATCAATATGTATGAATAAGTAACTTTGTATCACTTTTTGTTATAAAAGTAAAATTGTGTGTCACTTTTGTTTTAAAAGTGCAATTTTAGTATTCATCAAATTCCTTTAATGATTAAAGCATCATGTATATAATTTAGTGTTAAATGATAAATTTTACATTTTATTATAATGTCAGACCTATACAAAAGCAAAGCACATGAATGTTAACACTATTTTGAATAGAAAAAAACAATGTGTATGAATAAGTCACATTGTTTTAAGAGTATGTCACTTTTTGTTCTAAAAGTGACAATTTCAATATTCATCAAACTCAATTAATGGTTGAAGTATCATGTATACAATATAGTTTTAAATGATAATTTTTACATGTCATTATAATGTAATGACCTATACAAAAGCAAAGCGCAGGTATGCCAACATTATTTTGAATAAAAAAACTAATATGTATGAATAAGTGATACTTTCCACATAAAAAATAAAAAATCATAAATCTTGCAACTTTCTTTTCTTTTGTGGCTTCTTCTTCAAATGTGCTGAAGTTTTACATGATCTTCGATTGTGGCCATACTTCCCACATCTACATTGTAATTCACAATAAATATCAAGTTAAATCTAGAAATTAAATCAACTACAGAGAATATTTTGATTCAAATTTGTTATTTCACTTGTATATATTGTTATGTCACTTTCTTTCCAAAGTCTTGATTTATATTTAAGACAAAAAAAAAACGATACATTAATGTTTGATCATTTTCAATAATTTATGTCACTCCATAATTCACAACAAATATCAATTTAAATCCAGAAACTAAATTAACCACAGAGAAAATTTTGATTCAAATTTGGTATGTCACTTTATACAATGTTATGTCACTTTTTAAGTAAAAGTGATATAGCATGTCACTTTTCTATCCAAAGCCTCGATTCATATTCAATAAAAAAAAATAATACATTAATATTTAATCATTCTCAATAATTCATATCACTCTATGATTCACAATAAATATCAAGTTAAATCTAGAAATTAAATCAACCACAGATAATACTTTAATTCAAATTTGTTATGTCACTTGTATACATTGTTATGTCACTCTTGTTAAGCAAAAAGTGACATACCATGTCACTTTTTGATCAAAAAGTGACAGAGCATGTCTCCTTTCTTTCCAAAGCATCGATTTATATTCAAGACAAAAAAAATGATACATTCATGTTTGATCATCCTCAATAATTCATGTCACTCCATAATTCACAAAAATATCAAGTTAAATCCAGAAATTAAATCAACCACGGAGAAGATTTTGATTCAAATTTGTTATGTCACTTTTTAAGTAAAAAATGACATAGAATGTCACTTTTTAATAAAAAGGTAACAGAACATGTTACTTATCTTCACAAAGCCTGAATTTATATTCAAGAAAAAAAAAATACATTCATGTTTGATCATCTTCAATAATTCTTGTCACTCCATAATTCAATATCAAGTTACGTCCAGAAATTAAATCAACTATAGAAAAGATTTTGATTCAAATTTGTTATATCATTTTTTAAGCAAAAAATGACATAGCATGTCAATTTTTAATCAAAAAGTGACAGAGTATGTCACTTTCTTTACAAAGTCTCGATTCATATTCAAGACAAAAAAAATTCATGTTTGATCATCCTCAATAATTCACGTCACTCCATAATTCACAACAAATATCAAATTTAATCAGAAATCAAATCAACCACTGAGAAGATTTTGATTCAAACTTGTTATGTCACTTGTATACATATTGATATGTCACTTTTTAAGCAAAAAGTGACATAGCATGTCATTTTTCTTGTCAAAACCCCGATTCATATTCAAGACAAAAAAATGATACATTCATTTTGTATCATCCTCAATAACTCATGTCACTCCATAATTCACAACAAATATCAAGTTAAATCTAGAAATTAAATCAACCAGAGAGAAGATTTTGATTCAAATTTGTTATGTCACTTGTATACATTGTTATGTCACTTTTTAATCAAAATGTGACAGAGCATGACACTTTTTTATTTACAAAGCATCGATTCACATTCAAGAAAAAAAGGATATATTCATGTTTGATCATCCTCAATAATTCTTGTCACTCCATAATTTACAACAATTATCAAGTTAAATCCAGAAATTAAATCAAACACAGAGAAGATTTTGATTCAAATTTGTTAAGTCGCTTGTATACATTGTCATGTCACTTTTAAGCAAAAAAGTGACATAGCATGTCATTTTTTAAACAAAAAATCATATTCATATTCAAGACAAAAAAACGATACATTCATGTTTGATGTACTCAACAATTTATTTAATTCCATAATTCACAACAAATATCAAGTTAAAACCAGAAATTAAATCAAACATAGAGAATATTTTGATTCAAATTTGTTAAGTCACTTGTATACATTGTTATGTTACTTTTTAAGCAAAAAGTGACATAGCATCGATTCATATTCAAGATAAGGAAAGCATGTCACTTTTCTTTACAAAGCATCGATTCATATTCAAGATAAACAAAACGATACATTCATGTTTGATCATATTCAATAATTCATGTCACTCCATAATTCACAACAAATATCAAGTTAAATCCAGAAATTAAATCAACAATAGAGAAGATTTTGATTCAAATTTGTTAAATCACTTGTATATATTGTTATGTCACTTTTTAAGGAAAAAAAACCATATTCATATTAACATTATTACAAACACATTATATGCATCCCTATAATTAGTAATTGATATTCACAAACATGTTTAGAAGACTTTATTCAATACTATTAATTTATAATGAAGTGAATAGAGAAGGATGTGTCTAGATTGAAGTCGAAATATGAGATAATTTAACTCAAAATCAATTGTATGCATTTACTAAGCTTGATATTGAATATCTCCAATCAAAAATCAGAAAATTATCTAATTCAAATAGAAACTATGAAGAAGAAATAAAATTTAACATATTACCTAAATATTTTAGATTTTGAATTCTAATTTTGTGTTGAATTGGAGAAGAAACAACTAGAAATCCATAACAATAATCTGGAAGAGACCCGTTTTTATTATGAATTTCGATTTGTAGAGAATTTCGGTTTGATTATGGAATTGATTTATTTTTTACCGTATTATCTACAGTTGTAATGTTTTAGGCTGATTTTTCAAAAAGCCCTCAGTTTTATAGGTATTTGTGTAATTTGCCCAAAAAATATTAGATTCTTATAAAAATTGACTAAGTAATTGTGATTTTAGAAAGAAAAAAAATCGGGAGAACCCCCTTCCCCAGTCCACCCATTTGTCATATCTTGGCTCCGACCTTGGTGAACTATGAACATTTATAAATTAATTAGGGATTTTCTAATTAAGTTGGTTCCACATTTTGAAAGTTTGAGGTTTTTGTAATGCTTAATGAAGTTGTAATAGCATTATAAATATTCTTAGAATTTCATTTTTTGTGAATGTTAGTACATTTTCACACTTTTTCTCCAACATTGAAATTCATCCTCTATTACGTACACACGTTTGATCATTTCGTCCAACCTTTTTACATATTTATACATATTTATCCCTTCCACATTGCCCTATTGTGTTGAAATCTAAAATACATGTTCTCTTATTTTACGCAAACACGATTGCAATTGTATATGATAAAGTACGATGAGTACTTAATCAATAGGGAGACATATCAGATGTCAAAAGTTTTCAACACACAAATTGCTCGCTACAATCTAATTGCTGAGGTATACAAGGTTGGCAAGACGACGCGTTTTCTTTGGACAGGGTCAGCGAAACGTAAGATAGTTTCATTTGTGAAGAAATCAAATCCTAGCCTCGAAAGATTCAAATCATTTTTTTGCATATTTTCATTTATGTCTTTTTTAAACAGACTCAATTAAATTATATGTCTGTTGATCTTATATCTGAAAAAAAATACTCATACAACAATTCTCAAGTATATTTTAGGGCACGACTAATACATAGGCCCTCGATTTTCCAGTACCAAAAGCTTTTTTCACGATGCTTAAAAATAGATTTATAATCTCAATCTAAAATTTTTCCTTGCAGTTTTTAATTTCAAGTTACCTTAAATGTCTAAGTATGTCAAGTTATTGACCAGTAGCAACTAATTATGACTGTGAAATTTAGCACAAGAAACAAAATATAGATTTGTGAATATGTGGATAATGTAACTATATAATTTTTTACGAAGAGTTTATATATGAACTCGTAATTGTACATTGATATTCAAAAGTCTTCTACATTTGAAGAGGAAACATGTTCTTCAATTAAGCCATCATATAAGAATATATTGGATCAAAGCGTATGTTATATCTCCTTTTCGTTCTCTTATAGTATAATGCAAAAATAGATGTCACAATCCTAGTCTAAATTTGTTCTTTGCAATTCAGAATTTCAAATTACATTAGATGACAAACCATGCTAAGTTATTCACTAGTAAAAAATAATTGCGACTACGAAATTTAGTACAAAAAACGAAAAACTTAACACTAGAACGTAGTCGTTAACTTTTCACGAAGTTCCCAACAATGCAAATGAAGTTCACAATACATCACCAGCACAATCATCTAATTTTTTCTTCTCTAGATCGTCACATCATTATATTTGGTGGCGCATTTGTATTGTATGCAGCATGTTGGTTACAAATTCTAAGGTCACACAAAATAAATTAGGTCACAACAAATCAACTACAAGGTCACACGAACAGTTGAAATATATATTAGAATTCATGCTACATACAATCACTTAGATTTACAAATCACATTTAAAAGACACACATTTCAATGCACAATGTAAATGAAATTTTCTCACCTTAGAGGTCACATATAGAAATGGCAAATGGACTGATTGCCCGGCAAAGGACGGGCTGGCTGTGGCCCAATTTTACATGGGCTAATAAATTGTTGTGCCAAACCAGTCCAATTTGGGGCCACCGAGCCACCCCGCCTTAATTTTTTTATTTTTTATTTATTTTTTCAAAATAATTAAAAAATAGAAGGGATCATCATCTTCTTTTTTACCCCAACCCCGCGGTCGGCTCCAGCACTGTGCTAGAAAGTAGAAACTAGGGGGAGAAATCCCCCCAGTTGGTCGCAGATTCGACGGTCTTGGGAGTAGGCGGAAAAAAAATCAGGTCAGTTCGGTGTTAGTTCGATTGGCTCAATGGACGAATCGTTCCAGGCCAAATAGGTGCATGTTTGGTGGTGCTGAAATTATTTTTTAAGTGCTTATAAGCAGTGAGTTCTATAGAATATGTGGATAATAATTGAGTAGTAAGTTGTGGGTTCTACGAAAAATGTGAATTAACAATATGTTTGACCAATTTAACCAACTAAAATTATAAGTTCAGCATAGACAAACAGGCACTAGGTTTCCATTTTTTTATGCCAGATTTTTATTGGGTCGGCCTGATCAAGAATTCGAATTATCTTAGCTAACACGCAGACACGGTCTATTTTACCACCTCTAGTCACATTTACAACAAAGCTCATTGAAGTTTATCGTGCACAAAAAATGTTAGGTCGCAATGAAGAAAAATATTCTTGTATACATTTCTCAGCATATGCAATTCATATGGATGTCACAGTTTTAGGTCCCATTACATCGCTTAGATTACTAAGGCCACATGAAAACAACACCACTTTATTTCAATACACAACATATCACAATTAATAAAAGAAGCCTATGAAATACATTGACAAGCTCAACAATCGTATACTCTTATGAAGTCACATTTTGATGAACACAATTTCGTGAGATATTTACCCCAGTTGGAATCCAAACCAATTTCTACAAATTTTAATTATTATGAAGGTTTTTGATTGCCTATATTGAACTTTTGTAACTCGAACTATTTGAATCTGGTGAAACAAGAACGCAATTATTACAATCATATTATATAAAGAAAGTTAAAATTCAGCAATCCTGTAGGATTTTAAATTGAAGAAAGAGAGAGAAAATTTTAATGTAACCACGAGCCATTTTTCAATAGTTTTTCAAATCTGTTTTGTAAAAGAATTACTAATTCTAATAAAAATCTCCCACTTTTTCAATTTTTGAAACTGTGACTGATTTATCAAAATGTCACATTAAAAGTTTGGACTTGCCACTTTTTCCCATATTTTTGCTAGAGTTTGGAGCAATTTAATTCACACTGCAGGCCCAATAGGATAAGCCACCGGCCCAGCAGTCTACTTAATGCTCTTGACAAATAAGCTGGTTATTGTTATCAAACTAGAGAATAAGGCAGAAGAATAAATGAGATGCGAAATGAATTGTATACTTTATTATAACTATGGACCTATATTTATAAGATTCGAAACTAGGTTACAAAGTGATTTGGATGCAATTGAACAAGGCTTATCTAAATATAATGATAAGACCAAGTATCTAGATGAGTCTAAATAGTCATCAATAATTATCTCGTAATTTTACAACACTCCTCTTTTAATGACTATTTCTACAATAATTGCTTCACTAAAAACTTTGTTTGATAAAAATTCAGTGGGACAAAATATCAAACGAAAAGAAAAAAGTGTACAGTTAATTGTTAAAGTTTTGAAGTATTAAGAAAATGTTGCCTCGTTAAAACCTTGTCAGGAAAATCCAGTGGGACAAAACCTGAACTAAGGAAAAAGAGTACAGCTACTCTCCTAAAATTAATCACTGAAGATCTTTGAGTCGACGCATCTCAATCTCATGCACCAATTTCTTGAATGTAGATGTCGGCAATGCTTTTGTGAATAAGTCAGTCAAATTGTCACTTGAGCGAATTTGTTGAACATCGATGTCACCACTCTTCTAAAGCTCGTGTGTATAGAAGAATTTTGGAGAAATATGTTTTGTCATGTCCCCTTTGATGTAGCTTCCTTTGAATTGTGTAATATAAGTTGCATATATCCTTTATTAAAGCTAATCCGTATGATGCTTGGATATAATGTGTCATGTTTATCTACTATGCACATTCTCGACTTGTTTTGTGCGTTGCAATAATTTCAGAATGATTTGAAGATGTTGTTGTCAATGTTTGCTTCACAGATCTCCATGATATAGCTGTTTCTCCACGTGCAAACACATATCCTGTTTGTAATTTAGCTTTATGTAGATCTTAGAGATAACCCACATCTGTATATCCTACTAAAGACAATCCTAATTTTCGTGAATAAAATAATTCCATGTCAACAGTACTTTCTAGGTAACAAAGAATGTGTTTAACATCATTCCAATGCCTTTGAGTGGGTACAGAGTTATATCTTGCAAGGAAATTTACAGAAAAATCTATGTCCAATCGAATACAATTTGCAAGATATGTTAATGCACCAATTGTACTTAAGTATGGTACTTCATGTCCAAGAGTTATTTCTCTATCTTCAAGTGGGCGAAATGGATCTTTTTTCACTTCAAGTGATCGAACAACCATAGGCGATGTCAGTGGATGTGCTTTATCTATATAAAAAAGCTTTAAGACTTTTTCTGTATAGGAAGATTGATGAACAAATAATCATTCTAAGAAATGTTCAATTTGTAATCCAAGACAGAATTTGATTTTTCCCAAATCTTTCATCTCAAATTTATTTTTTAAATAATCTACAGTTTCGTTTAGCTCTTTAGGAGTTCCTATAATGTTTAAATCATCAACATAAACTGCCACAATTGTAAATCCAATATATGTCTTCTTTATGAAAACACAATGACATACATCGTCATTTTTATAACCTTCTTTCAACAAATATTCGCTAAGGCGATTATACCACATTCGTCCAGATTGTTTTAATCCATACAATGATCTTTGAAATTTAATTGAGAACATTGTTCTAGAGAATGAATCATTTGATTCTGGCACTTTAAATCATTCAGAAATTTTCATGTGTATGTCACTATCAAGTGAACCATACAAATATGCAGTTACTACATCCATAAGACGCATATCAAGCATTTGTGACACAGTCAAACTTATTAAAAATCTAAATATGATGGTGTCCATTACAGGAGAATGTGTTTCCTCATAATCAATCTCAAATCTTTGTGAGAAGTCTTGGGCAATAGGTCGAGCTTTGTATCTTATAATTTCATTTTTTCATTCATTTTTCTTACAAATACCCATTTGTATTCTACATGGATTACATTTTCAGGAGTTCAAACTACAAGTCCAAACACTCTGCATTTTTCTAAAGAATTCAATTCTGCATGTATGGCTTCTTTCCATTTTGGCCCCAATCATTTCTATTTTGACAATCTTTAATAAATTGTGGTACAAGATCCTCATTTTGCATGATATCTAGTGCTACATTAAAGGTGAAGATATTGTCCACAACAATATTATTTCGTTCCCATAATTTATGTAAATAATAAATAATTTATTGAAATCTCATTATTTTCCGACACTTGTGGTTATTCAGGAATCACATTATCAGTGTTCGATTGATCAATCGTTTATACCATTGTTTCATTAAACGTTTTTAGTTGGATTTTCCCTTGTACCTTTTTCTTTCGAGGTACAGAGTCTTTGGCACCAACTGGTCGACCACGCTTCTAGTGTATTTGAAATTTATTTGCTATAACAGATTGTCCTACATGGACATCAATTTTTGCAAGAGTATTTTCTATTGGAACATATGACTTTGTCACTTTCCTTGTATCAACGATAATTGGCTTGCAACTATTTGCAAGTGAATAATTTTCTCAACTTCTTACTCACATTGATTACTGCGGAGATCAAAATGAGATAGAGTTGTTTCATTCTAATAAAGTTTACCTTGTTTTTCAGGACGTAGTTTTTCACCTCCCAAAGTTGGAAAAGTCGTTTCATCAAAATGACAATATACAAAACGTACAATAAATAAATCACTCGTTAAATGTTCAAGATACCTTGTTGGGGACCCATCTTTGTACGTTGTGGGGGTGAAATTAGGACTTGGACAGCACAACCAAAAACTCGTATATGAGAAATATTAGGTTCGTGACCAAATGCAAGTTGTAAATGTGATTATTCATGATAAGCAGTTGATCTTATACGAACTAATAATGCAACATGTAATATAGCATGACCCCAAACAGATGTTGGAAGTTTTGTTTTCATAAGTAAAGGCCTAGCAATCAATTGAAGACATTTGATAAATGACTCTGCCAAACCATTTTGTATATGGACATGAGCAACTGAATGTTCAACGACAATCCCAATTGACATTCAATAATCATTAAATGCTTGTGATCTAAATTCACAGGATTATCAAGACGGATTGTCTTCATTGAATAATCAGAGAATTGAGCTCGTAGTTTTATAATTTGAGCAAGAAGTCTAGCAAAAGGTATATTTTTAGTAGAAAGTAAGTAGACATGTGACCATCTAGTAGAAGAATCAATTAATACCATAAAATAACGAAATGGTCCACATGGTGGGTGTACCGGCCCACATATATCTCCATGAATTTTTTCTAAAAAAGTTGGAGATTCAACACGAACCTTCGTAATAGAAGGTCTAATGACCAACTTGCATTGTGAACAAGCAGCACATGGATAATCGTTAGATAAAAGAATCTTTTAGTTCTTTAGAGGGTATCCATGTGAGTTATTAATTATTCGGTGCATCATTATTGCTCATGAGTGTCCAAGTCGATCATGTCAAATCATAAAAAATTTTGGTTCAACGAACTTCGGGTTCATAACATTGTTTGATTCAATTGTTTTTATGACTGCATAATACATGACAGATGGGATTGCCACGAGTTTTTCTTTTATCTGCTTCAGGCCAGATACAAAAAAAAGTTATGCAAATATATTTATAATTATTTTTTTTGCATCGTCTCAATGTGGTATCCATTGCAGCGGATATCTTTAAAACTGAGCAAATTTCTTCTGAATTTGCTATAATATAGTACATCGTTTATATGTAATTTTGTATTATTTGATAAGATAATACTAGCTTTTTCAGAGCCTTTAACGATATTCGATATACTGGATATCGTATTAACATTATTTTCTACTAATGTTAAGTCCAAAAAATACTTTTTGTCTTAAAGAATTGTACGAGTAGTTGTACTATCAACTAAACTGATATCTTGACAATTTATCATAAATCTATAAACACGGCCAAATAGATATTTTAAAAAAATGAGTTTTTAACTAAAATGACTTAAGCATAGAGTAATACTTTAATGAACTATAAAATAGTTTAGCGACCGATCAATGAGTCACAATAATCAAGTCCAAATGATATGAGTTGTATGTTTTCGTTTAGGGATAAGCATTAGTTCATAAATTACGCGTATACATCACTATTTGTTTTTCCATTTAATTATGTAATATGGTACTATTCTAGACATGTGCTTCTTCTAGAGTACAATAAAATATTATTTAGACTACTGCTCAATATTCTTTTGAAATATTAAAATTATAACGTCATACTTTTCAGAAGCAATTAATTATCTTTTGGAATATTAAAATTGTAATGTTATGCTCTTCAGGAGCAGCTAATATTTTGTCAGAATATTATTACGTTGTGCTTATTCAGGGGCAACAACAAATCATTATTCTGAAGTAAAGATTTGCTCTTCAGGAGTAATATTATAATATTCTTATAGAATATTATATCTTATAAAATTAGGCTATTCGAATATTCTACTGAAATATTAATATAATATAAAATTTTGCTTATTTCGAAGTAACAATAAAATATTCTTCTAGAATATTTATATGTTAGGTTGTGACATATGACAAAGTATTAACGTTGTGTTTTTTAGGAACAACAGCATATCATTATGAATATATGCTCTTCAGGAACAATAGTATGATATATATCAATTTAAAATTTATACAAAAACGTCGAAAAATAATTATTCAAGTTAAAGATAAATAGTAACTACAACAATAATAAACTAATGCAGTTATGATACTATTTTTTGGTAAAGTAAATTTAGATTAATTTATACTATGAAGATTTTCTCTTTACAATATATGTTCAGAAAAGAAAACGCATAAAAAAAATAGAACATGTCATTCAAGGATGAAACTATAAAAGGACATAATAATTAATTCACCACAAACCACTTTATAATATTATGTAAATATGGTTGATGTCAGTGATTTAGTGCAGAATATGCATGGATACAATATGTAGGTTAGATGTGGGAGATTAAATAATCTTTCAAAAGCATTTAGCATATTTGGATGGACCACAAACTCCATAATATATTGGGATAATAGTAAAAACAAACAAATTCTATGCTATTGATTTTGGTACACACGGCCATCATGTATATATTCAAATAAAGAAGCTTTTAAAATTGTCGTACACATCCATTGAATTTTTATTTGCCTTCAGATGTTGAAGAAAAATAATGGCTAGAATTGGGTTAGAACGTCGTGCTGATAACGTGTTATGAAATTAGAGAATAAAGCAGAAGAATAAATTAGATGCGAAATGAATTGTATAATTTATTATAACTATGGACATATATTTATAGGATTCCAAACTAGGTTACAAAGTGATTTGGATACAATCGAGCAAGGATTATCTAAATATACTGATAAGACTAAGTATCTAGATGAGTCTAAATAGTCATCAATAATTATCCCATAATTTTACAACATTTATTATATTTATTTATAGAATATTAAAAGGTTGATGAATTACATCATATTAATTGATAAGAATCACATAATATTAATCATAGAACATCACCCTACAAATCATGATATTATAAAGTATGAGTAATGATATAGCACTCATGGTGGGTAAGAATTATGGTACCCACTTGACACGTGGAATCACCACAATAATCACTTTTTAAAAAGTTTAAACCCAGCATATGTGCTATATCATCTTTCTATAAAATATTATTTCTTCCTAAATTTTATGGATACGGGTACGAACTATAAACACACAACTTTTCATGACAAAAATCATGTTCTCTAAAACTTAAAAATCTATCTGTACGACAAATTAGTTTCATTTATGTAACATTTTAGTTTTGTTGATCTTGAAACGTACAAATCACAAGATTTTTATTAAACTAGTTTCTTGAATTATGGGATTGAATCTCCTTAAAAGAATGTGAAGAGTCCGTGTTTTAACTTATTTATTTCAATTTTATCTTATTATTTTATTATTTGTTCAATAATTTTGAGAAAAAATCGGCATAAAAAAACGTGTTATTAACTAATGCTTACAAATATTTTTAACTACTTTTTTAATTGTTAAGGGAAATATTTCTTGTTTTATAGTGGGATTTCTTTCTCGACCAATTAATTAGTCAGACCTCTTTCGTCACCTATCAATTTTTATTATTCACGTTTTTTAATTTTTGTTTTTAAAAATAAAATAATCAAACGTAACCCCATCAACATCTTTAACAAAAAAGTTTAAAGAGTAGTTCCAAATTGACTTGTACAAAATTTGTTTATAGATCAAATTTCCTTAAAAAAATAACTTCTAAACTCTATCAATCTCACACAAAGTCTCATAAATCACAATATTGTAGAATATTACAAAGCTGAGATTTGGTTGGCCTTCCATAGAGTTGAAACTGTCAAACTTGGACCCAGATCTTTAATGGCAAATTTCGTTATTCGTCCTAAACCTATAAGTGTAGTTGCAATGTTGTCCCTTTTTTCAGTTTTTTGACAATATGATCCCAACTTATAGGTTTGAATGCAAAGTCAATCCTTGAAAGTGAGATAAACTATAGTATCAAAATTGGCGGAGTCCAAAATTCATTGAAAGTGGGTTTCAAGTGCATTTTCTTTCAATTGGATGATGTGTCCAACACTTCACCTCATTTGTGACCTTATCCAAAATTAACTTTGACCAGCTGCTCTCTCTCTCTCTCTCTCACATTCTCTCACATATTTGTGAGCTTATCCAAAATTAACTTTGACCAGTTGTTCTCTCTCTCTCTTACTTCTAAATGATAAATTCTATAAATTCTATAATATTTTATAAATAATCCTACCTATATTATATATATTTATATATTAAAAGTGTGAATGTTAGAGTTACTGTTCAAAATGGTCAACCAAAACGATGTCGTTTTGGCCCATTTTGAACAGTAACTATAACATTCACTCTTTCAACCCATGCTCGAACAGTTTGCACCAAACGTGAAAATGAAAACCCTTCCTACTCAGCCACCATCACCAACCGCCGTTGCTTAAGCCCACCATCGACTTTGTCGCCTACGACCGCCGCCACCACCACCACCACCACCACCTCTCTATTTCCTTCTTCAGCATCTATAAAATTTCCTCCAACATATTGAAATTTCTTTTGTACGTTGCTGGATCCAAGAATTCTCTCGAAAGTAGCAAATTTGTCTCAGATCTTGATCCGAAGGTACTTTTTTTCATGATTTCTCTCTCTATTGTCTGTATTTTGCATCATGGGTTCTTAAATTAGGAAATACAATGGCAACCAAAGAAAGAAATAAACTTAATTAGGGTCCGTATATATAATTAGTTTGCTTATTTGTTTATTCTTTGATTTAGATGATGATTTTTACACTATCATTCAATAGTATCATATTATGTTAATAACTATATTTAACAATTTGTTTTTGTTATATTTCGGTAATAAAGTCTTTGATTTATTCATAACTTTTTTTCTGATTACTTTGTTTGGTTTTTTGAATTGTTATTTGTTAATTCCAATTTGCATATTGTTGTATATTAGGTTTGCAATATTAACACTTTTACATGAAATTTCTATTTCTTTTTATATGAGTGGCACAATCATTACAAATTATGCAAAATTTTATGCATTAAATTTCATATTAAATTGTACCGAGTTATTAAATTTTACATGAAATTTCTATTTCTTTCCATATTGATGGGCATTTTGCAATTGTTGCTGTGAAAAATGAAGGGAACTTTGATTGCTATAGTAGTCATTTCGGACATGTTTGTGCTCATTTTGATTGATTCTCGGCTGATTAAACTGCTGGCTGAAGTTCTCAGTAGGAACAAAGCCTTGTGACGCACCACTGGTAGAGAAGTCATTCTGACATTGACTTGCATTTCCAAAATATGAACTTGCCCTCTCATAATCAACGTTTCTTTGTCGGCTACCGTGACAGCTCACAATAAAGTCCTGCACATTTTGAGTCTCCATTTGTTGGTTTCTATTATATTGTGAAGTAGAGTCACTCTTTGCAACAGTTTCTAGTTGCCACATAACTGATTTCTGTTGATTGTAATTACTGAAGGACCCAGCCCAGTTGTGAACTTGTGATCTTGACCTTGGCTGCTAAAACCTTGGGATGCATAGTTATTAACTAGGTCATATCCACTGTATGTCTTCTGATCATTGTTATGAGAAATGTATCAGTTGAGATTAGTCTTTTATAACTTAAATCTAGATTTATTTGTTCTTAGTTTTTGCTTGTTAATCCCAATTAATGCCCCCCATCACACTCCCAAGAGGGAAATTTCCATCCCCTTTTGAAAGCGCAGCAGTTAATTTTTTGTCTCATATTATATTTATGCACATACAAAAAAAATATTATCATGTATGATGTGTTTTATTGAATTGGAAGTTTAATCACATAATTTGTACAGAGTTGCTTTTTTCGGGCTATTAATTTGATTTGGAAAGTGTTGTTTGATGAAAATAAAATTCATTGCAGTAAATAACTAATTTATATATAGTGGTCAGTGATAAATAGTTGCAAAAAAGGTTGGTCCAAATTTTTAAGAGCCGTAATCTTTTCTTCGGGAATTTCAGAAAAGTGAGGAATTTATCATTGAAATTACTGAATTGAAATGCATTTTGTAATGAACATGATATCAAGTTGGCCATATTTTTAGACACTCCCATCAACCATGTCTTTCACTTGTTCTTCATCACTAACATCATAGTGCACATAGTTGCACCTCTCTGAGTTAAGGGATTCACCACCGCTCGACAATTACAACGACTATGCACTATGATTGGCAAAAACATGGGCGATGGCCTCCTTGATCTTGCTTGTCTCTGTATGTGTATATACTATATATGTTTGTATTATATTAAGGGAAAAGCCATTAAGTTCGTAATCCTCATAATAGGTTCGATGTAGGTGATGTTGTACATATAGTGCTAAAATTTGTCTTTTTTATTACGAATGGCGATATAAATTTCTTGAAGACTACATAAAACAAAGTTTGTTACCTCTGGTATTACCCATAAATGAAGATTCATTGAAGTCATTTGAAAGATGACAAGAGGAAGATTGTTCTAACAATCATGGAGGATGAAACAGATGAGAAGTCCAAGAAATTAAGAAATGTCTAAAAGGCATGCATCCGCAAATCAAGACTTAATATTTGGTTATGTTGGGGTCAAGCGGTGGGAAGATTTTCTTTGAATCATTAGAAGTCTATAAGAAAACTCAAATGCCAAAAATGATTGTTTAGGATGGAAATGAGGAGTATTATTCGGTAAGTGAGCATTCCTTTATTCTCAAATGCTATCTTTACATAACTATTCTCTTGTTGCTTCTTATCGGTGGGAATGTCTTAATTGTGGCTTTTTTAATTTATGAATAATAATGTGTGAAATGCAATAAGGATTTGTTTGGTCTCAACTCCCATTTTGTTTTGTCACTGACAAGAATCATATTAACATTTCATGTGTCCTGGTTCAATTTTTGCTTGCATGTTTTTCAACAAAAGCTCTTATCTATAACTGATTCGATTTTTGGATAAGTAAAGAATTAAAGACTGACAAGGAAAAGATAAATTTTCACCAAGATAGCACCAAATATTTGTTGCCATCCTCTGATCTCAAGGGGAACCATGCTAACCATATGCACGATTCTTTATGGCAATTGCGTGTTTACCACCTGCCTTTTGAAGGAAAGCAGGTGGTAAACTTTTGTTAGAAGGAACTTATTTGCTTTGTATCCTTTCCACAAATATGTTGATTTTCCTCAGATTGCTTGTTTGCATGACATAAATATTTTGGCAAGTATGTTCTCTTTTGCTTTTGGTGCGACTTTCAAAAGTTATAGTGCCAGCAAACATCTTCTAATCTAATAGAATTAAAAAATAATTTTGAATTGGATAATGTATTAATCTCATATCTTCCTATTAGAGCAGTTGGGCACAAAGCTAGCAAAAGATTTCATCAAATAAACCCGAGATATGAACAACTATGCTGTGATTTCTTGTTTGTTGGAATATTTTTTAATTAATAACTATTGCTCATCATTCATATTTCCTGGGTTGTAGGTTAAGTGACTGTATTGAAATGCTTGAAGATATGGAAAGAAAAGGCTTGTTGGATATGGATAAAGCAAGGCTGCTTCTTGTATCTTTTCACTTATCCAAATCATTAACCTCGGCTTGTTGGATATGAATATATTGATTGATAAGTTTTTTTAAGGATTGTTTGTTTGTTCCATGACGTGTAAAAAATGTGTCATTATTGACCAGTTGTATATGCTCGGATGGGTTTCGTTGGATATGTATACCTCATGATAGTTTGCGTGCAATATTAGATATATTCATAGTAGTATTAGTCTTATCTGTATAATTTTTGTGTGAAATCTTGCTTTAAGTTCAATTTTTTCACACTTAACTAGATGATGACTTGATTTTATTATTAAAATTATATTTGTTCAGTCATACTTAATAAATATATCATTACCGGCATTTGACGTGCACCGCACATCCACAGACTAGTAAGTAAATAGTAAGTCTACAAAATATGTAGATAAACTATATACTTAATCTAATTAAATTATAATTTAAACTTAGTCAAACAAACTCTTCAATGAAAAGATCTCTAATTGGCGAATGCAATCCAAGACATACACTTGGCTCGATAAAGACAATTTCGAGGCTCGCTAATGAATAGTTTGCAATTATCTCACGAACTAGAATACTCGAGTACAAACTCAACTCCTACATACAAAAGCTTTAGCCAACTATTAACTCTTTCGATTTCGACAAATAAACCAGAACCCATAACATACATAGAACAAACAAATTCAATTCTTATTTTGATGAGCTATTGTCACTGAAAAACAATATATATTACAACAAGTGAACGATTTCAATTATCAATTAACATATTTTTAAACACTTAATATGCATGTTTCTCAAGGGTGTTAATCAAGAATGTGCTTAAAAGGAACCGAAAAAGGAAAAGGTGATTATTTTCACTTATTTCCTTTGTAGGATTTTTGGAGCTTCATACTTCATTAAATCCGAATTGACAAATAAAATGAAGTCTTAAGTGCATTTCTACAACCGATCTAAAGGGAAGGTGTCTTTCTAGCTTTAATTATGCAAATGGAAATAAATAGAGGCAGTCAAACACTTTCTTCCCGCGCGTCAAGAATCAGAATGAGCTTGAGGACGACTCTTGCAACCCGGGCATCATTTTTTAGCATGAATGTGCAAGATTAATGTACTAAACACCATACTTGCAGAGGTTCTCGAAGCCCATGTATTCATGTTGCTCAATCTTTCCAATCATGTTTGAAATCCCGACTCCACCTGATTAAGCGGGAAGTAGCGAAAAAAAAAATTAAGCACATAACGGATTAGAAGCTCATTGACAAATCCAAGTATACGTTTGGCCTGGAGAGGAATTTATCATGGCCGGAAGTCTAAGAAACACAAAAGTAAAACCCCTAAGCATAAATAATATCAATCTACATGTTAACATAAGTAGATGTTTCTTATGCAGTATTTGACCGGATTGGATAGTACGATGGACAAAATTTTAACTTCTTTTCCTTAATATTGTCTCACAGAGTCCAATCGCTTTACCAAGTATGATATAAGCCTTTAGATGGACTAATTCATCATATAATCATAATCAGCTCAAATACTTGGTTCAAGTCACACCGCCATCATCCATTTATACAAAATGTGCACGTGTTAGGCCCTTGAATAAAAAAAACAAGTCTGGCCTACATGTGAGAGGACGCGTCAAAGAGAAAATTTAAATAAATAAATTTATCCCCCCACAACAGTTTAATCTTTTAGATGAGATATGGTTCGACGTTATGTGACAATGGACAATGAAAACACTCACCTAGAGAGATTGCACTGATAAAGATTGTGGATGCCAAAATAAAGATGATTATGGATGCCCTTCCCAGTACAATAATCATCCTTCTCACGACATGTTGACCGATAAAAGCAGCAACAGTTGCAACAGCAACAAAGTAAAGCGCTGTCATACAAATTCCGAATTATTAATCAATTATAAAGAAAAGTTACTCATCGGTCGAACCAATATAAGCTCAACATATTATTGAGACAATTGTTTGAGTTGGATGTACACTTACCATAAGGAACTGGAAACCGTTTCAAGAGGTAATATTCAACAACTGACATTGATGAGGAGAACATCATAGCAAAGGTGGCCGTGGCACTTGAAACCTGAAATGAAGTTCCAGGAACTATTATCACCAGGTTTCTTATAAATGTTAATGCGTACAAGAGAAATTGTAATAGGGATTGATTTCTCCACTTCTTGTAAGAAAATGAACAAAACAAAGAAAGAATCAAAACTTATGAAGATACCTTCCATGATTGAATAAATATTGAGGATTTGAGGCTTCCAATAAACATTTTACTTTAGCAGGTAATTTGGGTGATGATAATATATCCTTTATCTCTCCGGCAATTTATTTGCATTTTCATAAACATATTAAGTGATACCAGAACAGTTTAGCTTGATTTGCAAAAACACATATTTATATGCAAAAGTAACTCCGGCAATTTAAGGAAATTCATGTGTATTAAAAATTCAGAAATACAAACACATTTCGTTTCGTTATAAAATGTAATTACCATAAAAGATTTCACGTGGCATTCCAAGATTCAATGCTAGCTTTATTTAATGGGAATGAATAAAAATGGCAAAAATTGTTCCAGGACTCGACTATTAATCAGTCATTGATTGGGCCAATTAAGCAAATTCTTCTGCTTATTTATTTAGATCGAGAATGTCTACTCTGCTTGCTATTAATTTATTATAATGATAATTTTTTTTTTTTTTTTTTTTTTTTGCTTATTAACCTGCCTAATTCATTTCACTACATGTAAAGGTTAAGTGGAAAGAGATAAAAAAGAAAATGAAACTACATATTGAGCAAATCAGGTCCAAAGTAAATAATGTACGAGATAAAATAAGGAATCTCACCCTAGTATGTTTGGCCAAGCTTAAAAAGTTTACTTATAAGTACATAAGTTCTTTAAAATAAATAAATTTTTTTATTAGTTATAGTTGAAAATAAGTTACTTATTTTGAATGTAATCAAAACAGTAATGATATTCATCATTAGTAGTGATCATCACCGGTCTAGGTAGCATTGCCATTCATTGTCCAATCGAGTTGTGACCCATTGTCCAATGAAGTTGATGCTTTTTAATACATTGGACAATTAATCAAGGGGTCCACTGTCACCTAGATTGGTGATGATCACCACTGATGATGAATATCATTATTTCTTTCAAAATAAGTAACTTTTTTTACTTAAAAGTAAGAAATATATCCAAAAAACAAATAGTTTCTTAAAAATAACTTTTACTTTTTTTTAAAGCTTCCCAAAAATTTTCACAGGCCTTTCTCATGTAAATCACTTAATTAAATCACTGACGACAGAGAACAGATAATAATATCACAACCTCTTGTGTCAACTTAGACAAAATAGTCTGCTTAACAGCAATCTATGAAGGGCTATAACTCACCTGAGGAGGGATGCCCAACTCCAAAAACAGTGGACCCATTATAAATCCACCTCCTAGACCAAGAAGGCCACCTACCAAACCAGCCACTATGCCGAAGAAGCCATAGGTAATCAGTTGATGCACTTGCAAGTTGGTTCCTGAGTCACCCTTGGACGCAATTTTTCTCCATCCCTTGTACAGGTTAAGAGCTTCATAACCTGATACGCCAACAGAGACAGGGATCTGTAGAAACGTGGAAGGATAATTGGCAAGGATATATTAATATCTATTTTTCACCTCTTGCAAGGTCAGTATGTTTGTCAAAAAATACTGCAGCTTTTGAGGGTTAGATACACATTTGGTTACTGAAATCTGAGCGAAATCTCATGTTATTTTGTTTCACTCAACTTAATATTTGTTAAAATTTGGTCGCTATGTCCATGTTCACTAACGGAGAAGGTTACGAGTGGAAATCAAGTTATTTTCCAACTAAGCTATCAACTAGACTGTCACGTTAGATTAGTCAAACTTACAGAGATAGACAAAATGATTAAATTGTAACAAATGTTTAAGTTCAGCGACCAACTTGAAATAAAGATTGATTTTAGTGACAAGCTTGGAACAAAATGAAATTTAGTGACCAGTATGAAATTACGCTAAAAGTTCAATGACCACTATTGTCTTTGACCCGCCTTTTGAAATAACAATATCACCAAGCCTCGGGCACAAGTTTTATCCCAATTTTGATGAAACACACCTGCAGCAAGTTCACCACCCAGTATACTGCTGAACAAGTAGCCATATAGTTCTGTTTCAAAAAGAGGCCAAGCAGTTCGTTAACAAGTTCAAGACACTCCAACAGAAGCGTCTACAGAAAATATAATATCAAAAGAAAAGTAGTGAATGAAAAGAAAATGAAACCAAACCTTGGTGATCTGAAGCACAAGAAATGCAATCCAAACGAAAACAAGAAGCCCAAATTCCTTCCAACAAACATTCTCAAGAATAGAGACCTGCGAATGCGATAATGAGAATTATCAAAGAGAATTCAGAATTGGACATTAGCATCTGAGATTAGTTTTACCTCCGGTTCGGCCAAGTCTTTGACCTCCTTTTCCGTGCCATTGCTGGGGCCGCCAGGAAGAAGCTTGTATTCTGCTTCTGTACCATTGCCTGACACAAAAGGAAAGCCGCATACTTAAATTCGGAGAGAAAAGTGAAGGCCAAAAACAGAAAAAAGAAAAGTTCGATCCTTTACAACAGAATGAAGGAAGTTCTTAATCAACCCACCGTTTTTCTCTGACCTTTTCGCAGCCTCCTACAGCAAGAAACACGATTGGTATTAAGCATGAAAGAGAAAAGACCAGTAGTTTGATTATGGCAAAGGATGCCAAATATAAATTGCACGTTATTCTTGTAGCAGTTTGTGTGTATAACTTCACTGATGGATTCATGTTAGAAAAATGACAAAACATAGACCTAACATATGATACCACCATGAAACATGTTTGGCTAAGCTTAAAAAAAAGAGAGTAAAAGTTACTTTTTGTTCCCAACATGTTTGCATATGTTATTTTTTTCTTACTTTTTAAGTAAATAATTCGTCAAAATAAGTAACTAACCAATCAAAAAAAATTATTTATTCATATGGAAACTTATTTATAAGTAAACTGTTTAAGCTTAGTCAACCATGCTCTAAATTGTATGACACGCTGATGGGATTTTCTTGCACATGCTGTTCAACATCCATATGCCACCAAAATGAGTAAGACATTTGAATTTTACGACTACCTTTTTCATGATAGTTTCTTTCTTCCATGTCTCGACACCTCTCATAAAGGCCTTGGTCGATGTGCCTGTAACCACCATATAAAGTAAAAAAAATGCACAAAAACTGGAACCATGGCCCAAAAAAAAAAAAAAAAAAATTTGCAATGCGACCACTTATTACCTATGAAGAGAATGATTAAAAGAACAGTAACCATCCAATCAGCAAATATCACATTGAAAGTAACTCCAATACTAATGCCTAGCATAAGCATTGGTTGGATGAGAACAGCCAAGTCGTAGTCAATAATGGGCATGTCGACTGTGGGATGCCTGAGCTTAAGATTGTAGTAAACAGTCGAGACTGCAGCTCCCATGATCATACCTGACAAATTAGAAACAGCATTTCTGTAACTCCCTTTAAACAAAGATATTTAAGTAGATAAGTAATGGAACATAAATATATATAACTTTGAATTGTAAACAATTTCAGCATCAATATACTATCTCCAATGGTACTTTTTTCATTTCTCATACATATAAGTCTGTGAAACTATTGCATATGCTCGAGTACAATTGCTTCTTCGGCCCGAACCAAGGAATCCCTTAGTTAAGTATGATTGAATGGTTGTTAAAAAGGTTAAAAATGAACTTTCCTGAAAACTTGGACATTTTTCTTCTGTAGCCACTATAATATAGATGAAAGTTATATAAACATGCAAGCTGCCTCGACTCGTGATGGCTTCTAGCACAAAGTCTAACTTCTGTAGTTGAAAACGTTTGCCAATCAAAACTGGAAGGCTATTAATGAAGCATGTTTGGCTAAGTCTAGAAAAAGTAAAAGTACTTTTTGAGGAAGAAGATAAAGACTTGCTTCCATAAAAGTAAGTTTTTATCCTAGAACTCCCCCACCCCCCAAAAAAAACTAACTTCTAAAAAATTGTCTATATGTTTGGCCAAAAAAAAAAGTTACCTAAAAGTAACTTTTAAGCTAATTATAAATTTTTCTTAGACTTAGCCAAACATGCTCTAAATTCTTCTTCAAAGAATTACAAGGAAACCCAGTAATTGCCTTGTCGAATTTGAATCACTTCAATCGACATAGAACTCAGTAAGTCCACTCAAGACAAGATCTGAGACAAAGACTATCATAAAGATTCCAGGTTATATCAATGTGCTTATCTCTCACATTTTGATATAGCAGTGGCTGATTTTGGATCGAATCCAATAATCAAGGTAAGCATAGGAACAAAAATGCCGCCGCCACCAACACCGCCAACACTCCCAAATGCTGCTCCACAGAATCCAATTACGCTACC
Organism: Forsythia suspensa; assembly: GCA_023638005.1. Classification (NCBI taxonomy): domain Eukaryota; kingdom Viridiplantae; phylum Streptophyta; class Magnoliopsida; order Lamiales; family Oleaceae; genus Forsythia; species Forsythia suspensa. Next base: position 24,938,729 of record CM042674.1, on the reverse strand, counting down.
AACGACAATTTTCCATCCAAATTCCAGATCCTGTACATGACATCCCAAATTAACAAAGATTAAAATCTTCCACACCACATCAAAACACAAAAACATAGTTAGTTATCCATAGGAAACAACAACTCTCCAAAAGATAATTTTTCCGTACATGTACAACTCAGCCCACACATAAACATCATGTAAGATATCAGTTCCACACAACTCAAATGAAATTTGTCCATACTACCTCGGTGTCATATGATGCAGAGGAATTATACAACGAATTATGCAATTACTTAGAGATCCTGGATGTAACTTCCATCTTTGTACATCTTGAAAAGCACGGGATTCACATACAGTTTGCCTGATCTTACACAGCAAAATGGAGCTACAGAGAGGATATGCATGCATAGCCATATAAATAGGCTCCACGAACAAATTCATACATAAATGTGTGTGCACAATTATATGCAACACGCACAATCAGATAAACGAGTGCTTGAGCATGTTTGTATGGAAATATATACATTTTTATAATTCTTGTGCATAAATATTAAACCCATCAACTGATGAAGTCCTAATTTAATTGGTTTTATCTACTGTGATCTACATGATGAGTTAATTGATTTTGTCTATTGTGATCCATATGTCGAGTAGGCTGAACATTAAATGTGCTTCCATATCAAACCAACAACCAGGCAACCACCACCCATATCATTTAATGCTTCACTAACAAATTGAACATGCAAAGATCAAAAAGTACAAAAAGAAACGAAAAAGGAAAATAAATACTAAATTAGATTGGATGAAATCAGAAAATCCAAATTCAAATACAGAAGTAAAAAAATAAACGGAAACTGAATCAACATTTGTGATTTACCGGCCAAACATGCTGGTAGCCTGATTTATTTGCTTGCCATAAGAAATTCGTAAAAGCTGTAAATAATTGTGAATCTGAAGTTGAATCATGTGATGAAGATTCTGTCTTTAAGCTTCTTTCAGCAGAAACAAAAATTGAAGCCAACAAAAAGCTCCATATAATAGTAAACAATGGCTTAAAAGCCCTCCATTTTTCTTGATTCCACGCCATTCAAAATCCAAAGATTCCCACCTTTTGATTTGACAAGGAAAGTTATTTTAGACTGTTTTGAGCTCTGATTTCAAAAGGGTTTCTTTCTTTATGTGTACAATTCTTGATTTTACTGAGTGCAAAAAGAACACAAATGTATAGGTGGGAAATTTTGAAGGGAAATCTATTATTGGAGGGTCAATGGAGAAAGGAAATGGGCAAGAAATCTGTGGATCAGAGAGAATTCTTTTACGTGAGAGAGTGAGAAAATGGGAAAACAAATTTTGAAGCAAACTTAAAATTGAATTGAATGATTCAAACTGAACTGAATGATGGCTTAATTGGAATATGAAAAGACAGGCAAGTGGGACGAACATAAAGTAGGTTACTTGGGAGCATAAAACGACAGAGTTTTGATGAGTACTACTGAGGTACGCTTGATTTTGTTTGTCGGGCCTATATTTATTATTTAGACACGTGCGTCAGCTCATTTCATGTTTTAATTTAGGGTAATTTGCACTTTTTGTTTCTCATCTTTCAAAAAAGTTAGAAGTATATTCATAACTTTTAAAAGAGTAAATTGCAGCTAGTGTCTCCGACATTTGACTTCATTTGCACTTGTATTCTCAATATTTAATTATTGACATCCATCACCTCAACTTTTTATATAATTAGTAGCTAATGCCATTTGTAACCAAAATACCCCTTGACTTTTTATATAATTTACAATATTTTATGCTATTTGATGCTATATTAAAATATTTCACAGCTTTTACATTTGTTTATTGATATAATATTTGATTGTGAAATATTATAAATATTGTAATATTTGATGTCATATTATAAATATTTAAACACCATAATTCATTACTATAATGTGATTCCAATCCGGTTAAGTTTTAATAAAAGAATTAATTTTAGTCTATAAATATATTATGGTAATGAATTGTGGTGTTTATATTAACATAACACAATTTATAAATATTAGAACTGTCATTTTAAAACTATTGATTGACGTTGGTGGACTCATTGATGGTTTGATTTTGAACCAATGGTTTTGATTTGAACTTGATATTTTAATATGGTTGGAACGGAATTGATCTCTTGCCCCTTGGTGGCAAAAAATTCTTATCCACATGTCAGCATGTGGGAAAGGATTATTGCCCACCTGTGGGCAGGAGATCAGGACTCATGATTTGAAACCCGAACAAACAATTTAAAGTATCTTTAAAAAAATAAAATAAAAAAATTATATGCTTTTCAAAAACTTATGATGAAAATGAACAATAATTAATGTTATAAAATAGTGTCGAACAATTAGTGTGGCTCACTCTAAAGTAAGTCGACATGATTTAGAAATTAAAAAAAAAAAAGAAAAAAAAATTCTCTAGTAGCTATAATTGTTGTTTCAAAATTTGCATTGAAGTCATGAACTAGTTATAAGGAAATCGCAGTTTAACTTGAACTAAGCTGTTTTAGTTATGACTCAACTTGATTTAGATATTAGAACGATTTAATTTATATTTAGAATTTTATCAAAATTTTATTAATTTGAAAATAAGTTAAAACCTATCTACATCGAATAATTTATACCTCCAGTGGTGGATGGGGATGGGAATAAAGAAGAAAATTATGTGTTTTTATTTTTTTTATTGATAGTAATAAAGTTAAAATCGTCTCTTTAATAAAATTAAAAACAAAAAACAAAAATGCTCATTTTTAAAAGTTGGAGACGCAAATGCAACTAATTTTAGATGGATGTGAGTTAACATTTGATAAATTATATATCTATTAAGCTAATGTTTAATAAATTATATAATTAGTGAGTTAACATTTGATAATTTTTATGTTTAGTGAGCTAAGATTTGACAAATTATATGTTTGGTGAGCTAATATTTTGATAAACTATATGTTTAGTGAGCTAATATTTGATAAGTTATATGTTTAGTAAGCTAATATTTGATAAGTTATACATTAGTGAGCTAAATTTTGATATTATAAGTTTAGTGAGTTAATGTTTGATTAGTTATATGTTAGTAAAATGATTGGACACGATCAAATAATACTACATTAATCTTGGCTGTGTTGGATTATAAATTTTGAGTCTTCATTATGTTTATTTTTATGGAAGAATCTTTATGAAGTAATTTACAAAAAAAAAAAAAAAAAAAAAAAAAAAACTAGGAAAAACTACATTTTACATTTTTTTTTTAGTTCTCTTAAAATGGGTTTCGAAAAGAAGAGCTGTTTTAGAACAAATCAAGTCTAGATACTATTAATTAATTAATTAATTTAATTATTAGTTAATGGTTAGCTGGGATACACTAAGACACTTATTACAACTAGCATATTTTGGTGTATGCATAATGTCACATACTTGAATCCCACCTAATATCTGTTGTCACGTTGAGCGTAGTATTTTTTTTTTTAATTTCGTAGCATTTGAATGGGGCAAAAGGGTAGTAGGGTAAATGATTTTTTCTTTATTTTTATTTTAATAGTTGTTTTTTTACATGTTCAATGCAATATTTTTTCAACTATTCTTGCGGTGAGGCTATACGTCTTTTCGTTAGTACTTTTGATGCAAGTGATGTTCGAGAACCATTAATCAATCTAGACGGAGTATGTCTAAAGAGTTTCTAAATTTTCAGCATGTCTAACGAAATTTTTAAATTTAAACAGAGTTTTAGATATATTTTTTTTATGTCTCGTGTCACTTAATCTTGGAAGTTTCTAATTTACTTTTGTATCAATTTATTTTAGCAATTCATGATTGTTTTATTAGTATTACAAATTGAAAGGTACAAGATTCTTTTGTAACTTTTTCTATCTTTGGTAATCAAATATGCAAAAACAGTCAACTGCCATGTTCAACACATGGGCAAGGGCTCAACTCAAAGTTAGACGCCTATTCAACCACCTTTCCTTGTCAGTTGAATTGACACCCTCAATAATGGAGTTAGTGTGTGTGGATATTTTTTTGTAAATTCCAATGTTTGAAGCGATAGTCTAAGCACATGTTTGAAATTATTTAAACTATAATTTCAATCAATTAACTTGGTCATATATATTTTTTATCACATATTTAATAAGATTCACAAATTACAATCTACTTTTTATTCATATATTCATAAATAACTTATAATTTTATTACTTAAAAAATAATTTCAACACTGTCAAACATGCGCTAAAGAGTGTGTGACAATTTTCTAAAGAGTATATTGGGGGATGAAGAAAAAAAGTGAGACAAGATCCTTGTATTGTGGGAAATTTTGTTTAGGTTAATTAGTAATCACAAAATTATATAAACTTCTCTTAAAGCTATGTCTATTCTTCTTGTTTTATTAATCAATCGTTTTAAATTGATTTTATAGTTCACTAATTATAAAAAGAATTTATAATATTTGACAGGAAAATTTGGAAAACAATAAAATAGTAGCATTTCACATTTTACTTTTAGCATATCCAATCATATATAATCAAAATATTAATTTTAACCTTAATTAATTGAATAATTTCCTTTTGTGTCCTAAGCTTATTAGAACTCCAATAATAAAACATCATTCCATTAAATATAATTTAAATTTATTTGATATTTTTTCTATTATATGAAAATTGAAAAATAAATTGATGCAAGTTTGATGCATAAAAATAATATAAATTTAATTGATTTTTTTGTACTATATGACCTGTGCTTTTATTTTGTAATTTTTATAACTTTTGAGATTTAATAAATGTTTTGATTTATTTTTTTAAAATAATTATGATGAATGCATTATCTTGAAAAATATTTATTAATATTACATGTTATTATAAAAATAAAAATGAGTTTTACAATACTACTCATGATAATAATAATACAAAAGAACATTACTATAATCAATATCTATTTTAATAATTTTATTCAGTCACATCTATAAATTACTATGTTTACCAAACGTTCAAATGTTGATTTTAAATCATAAAACAATTTTTAAACAAAAGTTTATCAAACACTTATATAATTTTTCTCACAATTGATTCTTTTTGTAACATAACAAAAGTTGATTCTCTTAAAAGCACCACAATATCAAACTAAATCTAAATATTAAAACAATTTTTTGTTGAAGTTTGTTTTCCAAAAGTGATTCCTTGTTACAAGTCAAAAGTAAATATGCATTTTCCACTTTATGTTTTTAGCGCTTGTTTGGTAATGATTTTTTTAGATGATAAGTAGTAAATCTTACAAAATATATGAATAAAAATAATATTTAACCAGTTTATAAGTAATTCCAAACATACTCTAATTTGTTAGCAATTCCAAACATGCGCCAATTTCACATAGAAATGAATGAACCACATAGATTAGTAAGTAATCACGTAGTTGTAGACCTACATGTTTTGTATTTGAGAAGTTGAAGTTGAATGTACCGTTAGTTACCCTATATAATTGAATTTTTGATAAAATTTGCATAATTCAAGTACTCGTATATTAAACATGTCCATACCTAATAGCCAAATCAATTTAGGAGTCAACCAAGACTAAAAATACCAGAAATGTGGTGTCATATAGAGTTTGGGATTTCGATACCTTGATCAGGTCGACACCCTAACCTTGGGTGTTGGCGGATGGCAAAAACCCACGACCCGTGCCACGCCCTTGGGGCCTCGCCCCACCTGATAATAGGACCGGGTTTGGGCATTTGCCCATGATCCGGATCAAGGCAGCTCAACCCACCAACCCACCGCCCGCGACTCGCCTCTACATATTTTTTTTGAAAAAAAAATCATAAAATATAATATAAATTATAATTTTCATTACAAATTGACTAAAGAAGAATCAAACTCGGGTTGAAACTTGTAAACTACGAATCTTAACCACTACACCATAACTTCAATCTTACAATTTTTTTGTTTTGTTTGATACAAATATATATTAAAAAAATTATTTTTTTTTTAATTATTTTTTCAGTTTAAAGATAAAAAAAAAGATGTTTTTCTCGGGGCGGTTGGCAGGTCGAAGGACCCCCATCCCGGGGTCAAATGGCACAATTTAGAACATCCCTAGTGTTTCAAATGGCACAATTTAGAACTTTATTTTCAATTTATGAAAATTGTTCCTTGGATTTCATGTGTTACAGTAGAAGACTTCTAAAACTCATTACTTTAGTTGTCTTTATTTGAATTAAATAAAAAAAAAGGTTGAGAACTTTTCAATATATATTGATATTTTGTAAAGAATCAATTAATAGTTAACTCCCTAAATTTTTGAATATTCTCAAAATCAAGACATTTTAAAATTTATATAAGTGGGATTTGGTCTTGTCTTGGTGGTGCATCAATATTCCTACTCAATTATGTATTATTACATTCGATTCTTAAACAAGAATATGGTTTGCAATTAGTCTACAAAATCGAAGAAACCCAATAGAAGAAGAATATGAAGATATTAAAATTTTATAATTACTTTTCAATATTTTAAATTTTAAATATAATAAATATAATACACATTTTTTATAAGAAAAATGTAATAAACTTAACAAATGTAACAAGTATTAGAAAAGTAAAAATAATATTTTTAGAATACAAAAAGTAAAATAGTAATTTTTTTTTTAAAATTCTTTTATATTTTTATGGTGTATGATAAAATTAGAAAAATTGGCACAAATAGTCCTTAACCTTTGTCCTTATAGTGGAAATGGTCCCATTTCGTTTATTTTTTGCACAAAAGTCCTTAATCTATGTATTTTTGTACGTAATTGGTTCTTATTTGATAAAAAGACAAATATTATTTTTAATTAGAGAAAATTTCAATTGAATTCCTATTAAATTGATAATATATTAAATTATTTTGTATATTTTACGAACTATTATAAAATAACTAAAATTTAAATTCATAATTATTTAACAAACGTGTTATTTAAATTATTATTATTATTATTATGTAATCATATTATATAAAATTTAAACTTTTATTTTATCATTACAACATAAAAAAATAACTTTGTTATAAACTCGATATTCAAATATTTTTATTTAATTGAGCTATTCGTTTATTAACTACAAATATTAAAGTTCAAATTGTATTCTTCATATTTTAATTTATCGTTTTATTATCGTTCAAAAATAAAGAACACATAATATGTAAATTAATTATTATTATTATTATTATTATTATTATTTTAAAGAAATATAATAAGATTGATTTAATGTCATAAAATTATATGTGACATTTTGTTATTTATTTAACTTAATTTTTATTTAAGTTTTTCACATCACACAGCAATTACATATAACTAAAGCGCAATAATTTTATGTTTTTCTCTTATGAAAAATTTAATTGACACGACTAAAGTGATACATTTAATATGCTAAATTAAATATTATTTAATAAATGTATCAGACTTATTTGTATATTTTGTAAATGTTAGAAATTCAATTACAATTTTCTTAATAAAACTAAGGTCATATTTATCTTTTTTTTTATCAAATATGGATCAATTGCCTACTAAAATACATAAGTTAGAGGTTTACGTGTTAAAAAAACAAAGATTATAAACTATTTCTTTATTAAAGGCAAAGATTTGGGACCATTTACGCCAATTGTTCTTAAAACTATCATGAATATAAAAGAATTTATGGACCCAGCCCATATTTCCCTGTAGAGGACTGTGGCCGTCTAAAGTTCAAAAGGTCATAATTATAACTTTTTCATGAAAGTTTCGAGTTACGTCGGACCTTGACAATTCAACTCAATTTTAAACTTCTACACATTGTAACTGTATTCCAAATACAAAACTACTTTACGAGTATTAGAAATGCAAATTAAATGCATGTTTGGCTAGAGGTTATATGGTGGAGCTATCTTATAAGTAAAATAAGTATTTTATTGAAAATTTTATTTATTAAAACGCATGTGCTTATAAGTGCAATGAGCACATATGTTTGGATGTGCCAACTTTGCTTATAAACTTTTGGCTTTTGTTGAATTCATTTATGGTAAGGTAAATTAGTCATTTTATCGGCCAACCATACTTAATTAGATAAGTTGAATGGACATGACTTATGACTTATTCTAAAATTTAAGCCAAGTTATAAATTAAGATGTATGTTTAGCTGTAATTTGGAGCTATAAGCTAGTTTGACAAGCTTATAAGTCCAACCAAACTTGCGTTCATAAACTAGAAAGGCAAAATAAATTCACAAGACATGCAATATAATTTTATAAAAGAGAACAAAACAATTGATAAATATTGTATTCAATGATATATAATCCCATGATGCATGCTACGACATATATTCATGATATGTAGCACAATACAACATTTCTTGAGGTCACCGAGTGGAATGTCGCATATTATTTAATACCACATAAATATTTAGTACCACACAAGATACCAAATATGGTATGAGTATCAGTATTCAATGTCACATAGAAATGAATGAACCACATAGATTATTAAGTAATCACGTAGTTGTAGACCTACATGTTTTATATTGAAGTTGAATGTACCGATACTTACCCTGTATAATTAGATTTTTGTTAAAATCTGCATAATTCAAGTACTCGTATATTAAAAATATCTATACCACATGACCAAATCAATTTAGGAGTCAACCAAAACTAAAAATATCATAAATGTGGTGTCATATAGAGTTTGGGGTTTCGATACCTTGGTCAAGTCGACACTCTAACCTTGGGTGTTGACACCCCCATCCCGGAGTCAAATCGCACATCGAGTTTTGCACTTCTAGAGGTTTTCTGTGTCAATGGGAGTATTTTTATTATCTTTTTATAATTTTTGCTTATTTAAAAGTAATTAAAATAATTAATTAAAAATAAATTACTTTTTTATAGTCGAGTAACTACCTATGAAAGAATTTGTAATTTTCAAATAAAATGGGACACCTATTTATTTAGGATAGAGACATGGATACCATTTTGAGATTTCCTTAAAATAATGGGTGACCTTTATTGTGCCGCTTGGCAAAATTTGTTGAACATAATTAATTATAAACATTCACATTGCTGTGCGACTCACAATCGTTCATGTCTATATTGCGCATTAATTGCACAATAAATTCACTGCTATTTCTCACTTTCAGCTGTTTAAGGAAGGTGTATTTAGCACATGTTTGGAGGGATTTAAATTATAATTTCAGCTTGTTAAACTATGATCAAATATATTTTATCTACATATTTTATAAGATTCACAACTTATAATCTATTTTTTATTCACATATTCACCAACAACTTATAATTTTAGCACTTAAAAAATAATTTCAGCACTACCAAATATGCGCTTAATCTAGATTTTTAAAAACTTTGATTGATATTTTTCAAATAACTGACTTTGATAGATTTCATTAAATTTTATTGATTTTTATATATTTTAATAGACTCTTACAAATTTTTATGAATTTTTATAGATTTCATTTTAAAAGATTTTTCTAGACTTACACATACTTTTCTAGACTTTGTATTTTCAATTAAAAATTTAATATCCCACATTTAAAAAAAATTGTCGCAAGAGAAAATTTTAATAATAATTTATTTAATTATATTAATATTAATAAATTCAGAAAATTAATGTTCAATTTAATTACTGTAAGTAAACTAAATCAAAAGTTAATGATATAATTCACTCTATTTTTTATTTTGGATAAAACTATAAACTTTCAAATGGCTTGTGGATAAATTCAAAAACTTATGGCATGCGACTCGTTTTAAAATATTTTCCAACAAATTTTTTTTATCCAATTCATTATCTCCTTCATTATATATAATAATCTATAGATAACACGTCATTAGTCACCACAATTGTATAAATAAATAACCAAAATACCAATTTAGACAAAGAAAAAAATACAACCATGCTCATTAAGATAAATAGAAAAAACAAGAATAAAAATAAAAATAAAAAATACAGTAATAAAAATAGTTTTTAACTTGATGAAATTCATTACATTAATAAACTGCAATCAATAATTATATAAGAATTTAATTATAAAGTTATCTTATTTTTAATGAAAAATGATAAATGATAAATAAGATAAGAGAGAGAGAGAGAGAGAGAGAGAGAGAGAGAGAGATATGATTATGGGAATATTGAAGGAAAAAAAATCACATTGTCTATAAAAGTTCATAGAAGAAAATGGGAAAATAGTTAAGAGAATATTAGGAAAAAAAAATTTACATTGAATAGAGATAAAAATATTAATAAAGGAAGAAATGTGGAAACAAAATAGGAGAATATATTGAAGAGGGGAAAAAATCATATTGAAAAAAGAAAAGAATATTAATCTTGACTCTACAGTTCGTTGAAGAAAAAAGAAAAGAGAAATGATGTATATAAAAAAAAATAATAGAATGAAAGATGTTATTTCTAATAAAGTCTTTCAAAACCTCAAGGTGAATGAGTGATAAATTGTAATATATTTTATTTATATCTTGTAATTTAAAGTTAGTATATAAAAAATTCTTTATAAAGTTATTAAAAGTTATCGACATTTTAAATATCTCTAAATTTCGTAGAATTTTAAAAAGTCTGAATTGAATATCGCATGACTTTATAAGACTTTTTAAAAGTCTTTAAAAATATATATTGAATATCCCAATATTTTTATGAAGTTTAAAAAGTATGAATTGAATATACCTAGATTTTTAAACTCTATAAAAGTTCTATCAAATCTTAATTAAATACAATGTCATAAATTTCTTATTATTGTGATACTAATTGAACTGTTTTCAAATATAGCACCAAATTCCTTAAAAAATAGTAAATTTTATGTAATATCCTGTTTTACTTTTATATATTTATATATATATATATATATATATATATATATATATATATATATATATATATATACTAGTTACACGGCGCGTCGTTGCACGCTTGTGAAAAATGTAGTGAAAAGTTTTAGGTTGAAATGATACGAACCTTTTATACAATTATTCCTAAAATAAAATATAAATTAAAAATGGGTCAATGTTCAATGTTCATTGTTAAAAAAAAAAAAAAGTAAAGAAAAATTTTTTTGTCAAAAAATAAGAAATAAAAAAAAATTAAAGAACTTTTTTGTTTGAGGTTGTGGACATATCCGAACGATTTTAAAACAATAAGGACCTTTCATGTAATTATTCCTTAAACAAAAAAAAAAAAAAACAGTCAAATACTGTTCATGAAATTCATTGTCAAGATGTCTCAGCAATGAATTTCATTGCCGAGACATCTCGGCAGTGAACAGTATTTTAATGTTCACAATTGCTTTCTTTTTTTTTTTTGTAAAAAAAGAAAATGAGTTTTAAAAAAAAATTTGATGAACAGTAAAATAAATTTTATTGACGAGAATTTTACTGTTCAAGGATTTTTGTTTCTTTTATAATGTGACAATATTATAAAAAATAAAAACATTCAATTTGCTTAATATAAAAAAAAATGAATGAAAAAATTGAATGAAAATGTGTAAAAAATATAAAAACATTCAATTTGCCACCAAGAATTTGAATTGGACCAAACTTTCAGCTACAACTTTTTTAATTTTTTTACTAATGACTCAAAAGCTAAATATTAAAGAATTGTGTACAATTTGTTTATATCATGAAACCAAAAAAAAAAATTTGGTGAAAAATTGAATGAATAGTAAAAGGATTTTTTTTTTTACTTTGTGCATATCCGAACAATTTTAAAACAATAGGGACCTTTTATGCAATTATTCCTTTAAAAAAAATGTTTATGAACAGTAAAATACTGTTCATGAATAATTGAATACATTGCCGAGATGTCTCGGGAAAGAAATTCATTGCCGAGACATCTCGGCAGCGAACTGTTGACAATTGAAATGTTTTTCTGTTTTTTTTTTTTTTTTTAATGTGGCAAATAATACATGATCACCCCAAATAAATATATAAGTAAGTACCTTCCTCACCAGGAAATCCATATGGACAATCCCAATTTCCATCGAGAAAAATTCTTTGCATTTCAACTTCAAATTCACAGCCATATCTTTTCTGCTTTTGCATTGTGCGAAATTCAGCAAAGCCGCCAATTCCAAAGGACCGTAGTTGGTGTTGGGAAAGGGAACATGGCAGCTTCTGTTGAATAATACTGGGGTAGTGTCAATGCATATGGCCTTAACTCACTACAACACCGTGATAATGTTAATGTTCGACCAGACAGAATCCGGCGAATCGGGCTCAGTGCACTATGTAAAAAATGCAGTTTTAAAATTATTGATACAATGGTTTTTAAAATAAAATAGAAATTAAAATGGTGAATCCAACATGTATAAAAAAAATTTGGAATTAAAATGTTAAGTTGACAAAAAAAAAAACGAAAAATTACAAAAAATAAAAAAAATAAAATTGTCGGCAACCAAATTTTGGTTGTCGAGGCAGCTCGACAACCAAAATTTGGTTGTTGAGCCCAAAGTTGGTTGCCGAGCTGTCTCGGCAACCAAGAAAAACAAATTTGGTTGCCGAGGCAGCTCGGTAACCAATATTTCGTTGCCTTTTTTTTTCCTGTGAAATAAATAGTTTAATTTTAAAATTGTATTTATATATGTTACAGTAAATAGATTAATTTTTATTTTATTTAAAATTGTATTTATACATGTCATGTCAACTATTTTAATTGCACTTAGAAATAAGTTTTTTTCTATTATTATTATACGTTTTTGTTGGAAAGTATTTTTGTGTTAATTTAACATTTATTTTATATTTTTTAAAACATACATTTGTAATAATTTTTAGTACAAATAAAATAAAATAAAAAATTTTCCTTGGTTATTGTTATTCTTTGCTTCAATTATTTGCATCCACTTACCTACTACTTACCTACCACAACTACTACGTGTTTACCTACTTTTGAAAATATATATTTTCTTCATCTTATCCCTTATTCATCCCATATTTATTACCACATGTGTTATTTCATTGCATATTCTGGCTTCTCCCTTATCTGTTTTAGTTGAGTTCTAAATCTTTATCTTCATTTTGATATTGATCAGTAGTTTATGTAATCTATCAGGTGTGTTTATTTTTAATGTTGTTGTTTTATTAGAGATGAATTATTTGAATATATGGTTAATGATTAAGAATAGATTAATGTTTTTGTTTATTTGTTTAGGAAGGTTTTTTTTTGTGCAGATATGGATTTTGGAAATGAAAGATTTGTGGGAACTGGAAATGAATTGGAGCAAGTGAATGAGGATTTTAACAATGAACAAGTAGGAAAAGATTGGTCCCCTTATATATCAAATGAATTGCCTACAAATATTTGGTATGAACAAGATGTTGTTAGTTCGGATTGTTTTGGGGAGAAAAGTATTCCTGAAGGAGATGGCTCTTACTATGCTACTAATGAGCATTTGAACTCACTTTTTGTTGAGCAACAATGTTATCTTGATGATCAATTTCATAGGAATGATTATGTGATTGCTAAAACAAGAGAGGAGTTATTGGAGGGAGTTGATAATTTAGAAGTTAGTTGCATGGGTAATAAATATGATGAAATGAAGGGGTATATTGATACTAAATTTAATTTATTGACAGATGAACAAAATGTTCACCTTGATAGTTTGAGTAATGAGCTGCAGAAACAGATGCAAAGATGTGTGCAATTGTTTAAGGGAAAGACGGTGGAGAAAATTGGTGGTGAACGTAGTTTAAATGATCATGGGAAGCATAATATAGGTAGTTCTTCTTCATCTGGGAAATATAATGTATCTGATAAAGATATTCCTATATTATGCGATATCAATAAAGTTAGAGAAAGTGATTATGTCAGTTGGATTTCTAGTGCTGATGCTGGGTAAGTTATAATGTTTAATATATTTATATATGTAATCTATAATGTTTGATCTAATAATTTTTGTTGTTATAATGTTGTAGAGATGTTGTTAATATACCATGGAAAGTCATCTCTAAACTTACAAAAAGACGGTTACAAGATATTAGCAAGCGGCAATTTGCATTGGAGCCATTGGTAAATATATTATGTGAATTTATTGTTGTTATGTAAGTTATGTGTATATTATAGAAATTACATTGTTATATAATGTTATATTTATGTATAGGATGTGGACTATGCAATGGATTTGATAAGAGCTAGATCTGTTAAATATCCGAACATATTTTCAAGAAAGTATGGAGTGTTGGACTGCTCTTTTGAAGAAATTATTCGATGTATTTTTCATAAGGCATGTCCTCAATTTGATTTGGAAGGGTCGATGCGGACATATATATATGGTGCTTTTCCTAGATATTATGGTTTAAAATGGGAAGAATGTGAGCATTTGCTGTGGCCATATCTTATGTATGATAAATATTGGGTACTCTTCCATGTAGATTTAAATGATTGGAAGTTGACACTAATAGATAATTACCAGATGTTTTATAATGGAAATCAGAGATACACTTGTAGTCTTCCAGGCCTTAAGATTATTCCAGAAATGATTCTAAAGTATGAGCCAGAGCTTGCTAAGAAGAATAAGTCGTTTCAATACAAGGAAAAACCAGCTAGTGAAATACAACAGCTCCAAAGATATAGGTAATATATTAAAATTACTAAAGTTTTTCGATTTGTAATGATATTTTATTTACTTGTGTTGTGCAAATATTTATTTGTTTTTGTTTTTGGTTGTGATGATGGACTATTTGTCATTAAATATGTGGAGTGTTTTGTAGCTGGGTTGCCTTTAGATGCTGTTGTAAGTGATAAAATTAATATTTATAGGCGAAAACTTGTGTTAGATTTCTTTTACAAAGATTTCTTTTTTTTTCCAATTAGGAGTGAATAAAGTTAGATTTAAATGTTTGTATTTATTAGTTCAATAAATTTATAGTTTATTATTTTTTTAAATTAGTTGTATTATAAGAACAATTAATATAAAATGTATATTTATAATGTTGTTGAGGAAAACTAAAACAAGGAAACTTGGAAACCAATTTTATTGACAATATTCGTTCTAATTTTTGTGGATGAAGTTATTAAAATTGGTTGGGTGGTATAGACAAAAATTAAGTTCTAGGGATGAAAAAAATACATAAATAAATTTGTATTACAAAATTGTATGTATATGTATTCAAATAGTTATTTGTTATAAAGATATTTTGATTATGCAATAAGTTTTTTTTAATTAGTATTTAAATAATATATTTATTCTATGTATGTCTATAAAAATTATTTAATAAAAAGATAAGTAAATAAAAAAATTTTGTTCAAATATGAAAAAGTTGACTTAATATATTTGTTTTTAATGTTTTTAATTTATCTTAGTGCGGTGTTTACTTTTTGGAAATTTGTTTGAATCTTTAATGTATTAACAAGAGTGTGACTTCAGTTATATTTTAGTAAATGGCAAAAAAAATTTCTCTTTGGCAACCACAGTTTAATTGCAGAAAACACTACTTTCATTAATAACAAAAATAACAAAAATACAGAGGAAAGAATTTATACAAAGAAAGAATTAATAACAAAGAATCAAAACTTTTTCTATGGTTTAATACTTTATATATACACCAGTGTTTTTCTTGAACTTATTTTTTTTACACAATAAAAAAAAATGAAAAAAAGTGAAAAGCAATGAAATTCATTGTTGAGCAAGGCAATCAAATTTATTGTTGAAGCGTCGTAGCAAACAAATTATTATTTTTTTTTTTTTTTTTTAGATAAATATTTTAATTAGAAATTTGTATTTGTATCTTCTAATATAAATTATAAATATTATAATTGTTCTATTATAATAAAAAAAAATTAACAGAAATAGAAGAAAAAGAATTGTTATTATTTAATGTATAAATGAGTCTATTATTATATATAAAAAAAAGGGTTATATATATATATATACTTACAATAAATGTATATGATATACCTTACTCCAATGCACCCTATTCTACCTACCCTAGTTATTCATTTGAACCTACTAATTTTAAACCTCAATTTTCAACCCTCGTGAATGTGCATTGAAGGCATTTTTGGCATTGTTTGTTTTGTTCTTTAGTATTTTTGTCATTTCATTATTTTCCTTTACTATTTCTTCTTTGTTCTTTCGTTGTTTTCCTTTTTCTTTTGCTTTCTTTTTGTGTGAATTGCAAATTCTTTTATTTGAGGTATGTTTATTTGATTTGTTAGTGATGATTTATTATGTAATATGTTGTATTTAATAATGTTGAAAAGACTAAAAAAGTAAGTGGTAAACATGCTTCGCAATTACTGTTGCTTGGCAATTGTTGGTTGCAGCAATCGTTGTTGATATGCTTGGTAACCAAGGTTTATTGTGTCAAAAAAAATGGACTTAAAAAAAATTGATGAATAGTAAAATAAAGTTCATTGCCTAGAATTTAAATATTCACGTTGTTTGTTTCTTTTTTTTTTTTTAATGTGGCAACATTATAAAAAATAAAAATATTCAATTTGGTAAGATTAATAAAAAAATTGAATGAAAATGTGTAAAAAAAATAAAAACATTAAATTTGGCACCAAAATTAATGGTATTTTTTAGCATTTATTTAGAATAGTTTGTAAAAGGTAAAATAAAAAAACAAGATTAGTAAAAAATTGAATGAAAATTAAGTGTAAAAGAAAAAAAAATAAGAAAAAAAAATTAAAGAAGTTTTTTTTTAGATTGTGGGCATATCCCAATGATTTTAAAAGAATAGGGACCTTTTGTGCAATTATTCCTTATTTAAAAAAAAAAGAAAAAAAAATTATATATATATTTGCTGGCAATCAATTGGATTGCCAATCAATTGATTGCCAATTGATTGCCGAGCCATCTCGGCAATCAAGGCAACCACTAAGTAAATATTTTTTTGTTTTTTGTTTTTTAAAAAAGGGCCATTTGATTGCCGAGCCAACCAATTTAAACCCCAACTACCAACCAATTTAAACCCAACTAACAACCAATTCAAACCAAATAATGCATTGAATGCAATTTTGTTTTTTGTGTGTAAGTCTCTCTTTTTGTTTTTTGTTTTTCTGTCTCCTTTTGTCTCTCCTCTCTCCGACTTTTTCCTTACTTTTCTTCTTTCTTCTTACCTTGCTATTCTTCTTCTTCTCTATCTTCTCCTTGTTTTCTTCTCCTGACTTTTATTGTTTAACATGTATGTTAATTTGATTTCATGATGATGATTTATTATGTAATATATTGTATTTCATAATGTTGAAAATATTAAACCATAAATTTTAAATATTTGGAAACCGGGTTGGTTGTTGAGGAACTTAACAACCGTCCGGATTCGAGCTGCTTTCGACAACGAACCGTTGGTTGCCGAGCAAATCAGCAACCTGAGTTGCTCGGTAAGAGTTGCTGGGTTGCCAACTTAGTTGCTGATTTGTTTGGCAATTGTCGAGTTAATTGGTAAATAGGTAATATTTGTCATAATTTGACAGGTTATAAATATGGACATAAAGAATATATTTGTTTCTTGTTAATGTAGTATTGGTTCATTGTTTTGTAAATATAATTTAATAACTGAAATATATTTCATGACTATTTATACTTTGAAATATTTATGTGAATTTTTTTTTGCAGATATGGATGTACAATATGTTGTTGATGAGAATATTAGATTTACAGGAAAGGTTACACAAATTAGTAATTTTAGATATGTACATGTTGTTATTGGGAATTATAATGAGGAGCAATTGAATGAATTTAGGAATAGTTGTTTTTCCTATTTAGAAGAGTTAGACAATAGAAGAATGCGATTTAGCGGTAAATTAGTACATGAATTTTTGTTCAATATGGTACGCGTACAAATAAGGGAAATGAAGCTTGGTTTAAAATAGATAATCAATTAGTGAGATTTGGACTTCAAGAATATTGTTTGATATCGAGATTGTTAAGTCATAACAATTGTGAGACTATGTCTACCTATAGTGCTTTGGGTAAACATAGACTTAGAAGGAGGTTTTTAATAATGCCTCACAAATATCTTTGAATGGATTGGAGTATGCTTTTATAAATTGTGAAAATCAAAATGATAAGTACAAGCTAGGATTAACTTTACTTATTGAAGGATTTTAAAGCCCATGGAAAGGAAGAAAATAAATGTCTGAGACATTATCATTAGTTGATAATTTAGAGGTTTGTTACGAATATCCATGGGAAGGCATTCATTTTTATACTCCTCCGCTCTTTGATCAAATCATGGGAACGCGTTTGGCGACTAGGGCCATGAATGGTAATATTATGCCCTATAGTATATATGGTCATCTCTCACAATATTCGGTTAGTAATTATTTCAGATTATTAATTGTATTTAAATTTTTTAGTATTCTACTATTTAATATATATTCATCTTATTTATATTTTGACAGTTATGGATATACGAGGCATGCCCACAAATTGGTGAAAAATTTGGGGTTAAATTGGAAAATAAGTTCCCACGTATTTTGAGTTGGGATATCCCTGAAAAAATAGAAAGAAGTGATGTTTGTGAATTCTTGAACTCTACACATGTTTGTTTATTTTGTGTTGTGAATATATATTTTTAGTAATTTTGTGTATTATTGTTATTTTAATAATATGTTTTTGCAGATTGTTGCTGTGCCAATACTATTACCAACTGAAGAAGAATTAGAACAATCATATGTATATACAATGGTTTTAGTAGATGACACA
This sequence comes from Forsythia suspensa, assembly GCA_023638005.1. Classification (NCBI taxonomy): domain Eukaryota; kingdom Viridiplantae; phylum Streptophyta; class Magnoliopsida; order Lamiales; family Oleaceae; genus Forsythia; species Forsythia suspensa. The sequence continues at coordinate 24,920,071 of CM042674.1, read as the reverse complement.
TCAGATATTCGTTTTGATGCTACTGTGGATCAATTTGAGTATGGGGGACAACATTTTCATGAAGTTCAAGAAGAAGTGGATGAGGAAGAAAGGAATGAGGGAAATATAGGACCTGAACCACCAGCTGAACCAGAGTTAGATGAAAATTTTGATAAAAGTTGGTCTCCGTATATAAGTAACGAATACGATTTACCGAATGATGATGATAATTGGCATCCAAGAAATGTTATTTATACGGACCACTACAATGAAGAACAAAATATTCCTGATTATGAAGGGCCTTCAACTTCAGGTTATGACTACTCTGATTATGATTATGTCACGTATGAAAACTTGAATTCTTTGTTTGATCAACAAAGAACTTATTTTGATACCGATTGGATGAGCAAAGATCTTACATTGATAACACAAGGGATGAGTTATTGCTGCGTTTAGATGAATTACAACCCAACAATGACGTCAAAGAATTGCGGCAATATATAGATAAGAAATTTGACTCATTTCGGGGTGAACAGAGTAGCTTATTTGGTGGTATGAGGATGAGTTCCAAAGTTCTTTTGGACAAATCCGAGAGAATGTTTGAAGGAATGAATGTTCAAAAACACAGTGCTGGTGTTGGTAATGAAATAGAACGTCTCGATGGAGGGGACATCCACCGATGAAGATGCTTTCATTCCAATTTTATGCGACATTGATAAAAAAAAGAAAGTGATTTTGCCGGTTGGAGCCGTCAAGCAAAAAACACGGTAGTTATAATATTTGATATAATTATTTGACTTATCTATGTTTCTAAATATGTATTTGTAATTTTGTAATTTTGTAGAGATGTTATAAGATTGCACGGGGTTATACTTTGACTAAAGAGAAGCTCGTGAATCTTGGGAATCTCAATTTCCACTCGGTGAGGTAAAGAATAACAATATTTTTAACGAAGATTAATTACATTTTTTAATGTTAGTATGTATAAGTAGAAAATGTGTTTATGTTGTTGTGTAAAAGGATATGGATGCTTTGCATTAATGTTGATTAGAGCAAGGATCAGAAATTTTGAGGACATATTTTCAGATAAGTATGCAGTCTTGGATTCTGGTTTTGGATCACTTATGATAGAAGTTAGAGTTAAAAGTTTGGATCCAAGAGAGCAATTTGTACAACATGCTGCTTCTTCTTCTTCCTCTTCCTCTTCTTCCCTTCATAACAGTGTCATGGGATACGTAAATGGTTATCTTCCTAAAAATTTTGGCAAGAAATGGAAGGAATGTAATTATTTACTGTGGCCGCATCTTGTGGACAACAAATATTGGGTGTTGTTCCATGTGGATTTGAAGAAGTGGAAGCTCACATTGTTTCATAATTATCAACAATCAGCTGATGATGCATCCATATATATCTCCGTACTTCCTATTGTTAGAGGTCTTCCGGATGTCATTCGGTATGCACTGAACTTGGTACAAACAAAATGAGCCTTTGAGTCTTGGAGAAAACCGATAACCGATATACCTCAACTTGAAAGATATAGGTAATTAGTTTAAATAATTTTTCTTATTCTTAATAATAATTATGTATAATTACTAATTTTTAAAAATATTATTTGCGATGATGTGGCATATTTGTGATGAAGTATGTGGAGTGTTTATTAGTGGAATAACCTTGGATGCGAGTTAGAGTGGACAAAATACCTATTTATAGGTATAAAATGATGCTTGATTTTTTAATAAGAAGTTCTTTTCATTCCATATGAAAGAAATCGTGAACAAAGTTAAATTGTATATTTATAATTGATTGTATAAAGTGGTAAAGAGATGTAATTTGATTTGATTGAATAGGAGGATTTTTGTTTGGTTAATTTGTTAGCTAAAATGATTTGTTTAGCTTCATGTGATTTCATGTGATTGATCATGGGTATAAACTCAACTATGTTGTATTAGAATTGTAAAATTGTAAAGCTTTCTATTATTCATAAAGTTAGCAATTGTGTTAGATTTGTTCACCAATTGACATAGATGAAGAACAATAAGTGGCTGAAATTTAAATTCTAAGAGGCCAACTAAATAACAAATATTATTAGCAGGTTTTATATTTATGAATAAATGTTGAATGCAAGCATCATTAAATGTTGAATGCAAGCATCATTAAATTGATCTCCTAATTAAATCAAGCATTCTCTTGAACAACTCTCGGTTGAAAAATGCGAGAGCAAGTAGCATATATTTCGATTTAAGCGAAAAATTGGAATGCAAGGATTAGAATCCCAACCAAGTACCAAATTTTGATTCGAAACTTGACTACATAAGAATGTGAAATAAAATGTTATAGCTTCAATTTTATATGGTAAAATGAAAAGCTTTCTTTCATGGGGAGACATTAGTTTCCTCTCAAGCTTTTATCAACTCTAGCTAGGGTAAATGTGTGTACAACTCTACTTTACAAAATTGTTTGCTACCAAACTAAGCTAGTAGGCGATCTCATATTACACTCAATTGAGAAGTGACATCGGTGAATACATCTATGCTACGAGAGGATTGTAAGGCCACCCATTGGATGATCAAACCCAAAGTCTTCCTCGACTTGACTTAACAAATCTTGAAACAAAGGTTGGTTCAAGTATGAGGCGGAACTACAAATCTATTCTTTTCGGTCTCTCCAACATAAACCGCAAGATGACCTTTTGGAATATCTAACGTTTTTGGTTTCCCATGATGAAGATCGTCAAGAAAATTCTTGGATTGAATAATACGAGGCATCCGGATGGCCATGGTTTTGGAAGGGTTTTCTTTCTTGATAAGAGGAAGTTAAATGGAAATCCTAGTGTCGGAAACAAATAAAAGTGAGATTGTTGTGAGGGACTTGTATTTCGGTTGGCTGCTAAGACATGTATATATATAGATGAATGGCACTCTCTGGCTATCCTCCACTTCTTTAGTATGTGGTGAACCTCGGCAACCACACTATGGTTGCCGAGACAACTCGACAACCAAAATGTGGTTGCCGAGGTTTCTCGGCAACCACAATTGGTCGCCGAGACACTCGACAACCATAATATGGTTGCCGAGATGTCTTGGCAACCACAATTGGTTGCCGAGACACCACAAACCATAGTATGGTTGCCGAGACATCTCGGCAACCACATTTTGGTTGCCGAGCTGTGTCGGCAACCGCAATTGGTTGCTTAGACAGCTTGGTAACCACTTGGTTGTCGAGAAATTTCTTCTTGGTATGGTTGGAGGGCAATCAGATATGGGTTGCCACGATTCAACTATGTTGTATTAGAATTGTAAAATATAAGGCTATGGATTAGGATGATATTTAAATTGCAAATTAAACAAACATGTGAAGTTTGAAGTTACTTAACAATGTTAGGATAATCAAATATGGTAATGATTCTTGCAAGGTAGGGGTTGTTTGATTCTAGTAAAGGATTCCAATGGTGTTATGTGATAGTTAACTTGTTAGATTTTTTTATATTTGTTTGGAACTTTAGATTTTTAATTAAATTTAACTTGCAAGTTTTTAATTCATGTACGGGTATTTTTAGCAAGACACAACAATTGTACACAGTTTGGTTTCATTTTTAATTTCAATTTACTTGGTTTGGTTTTCTTGTTCGGTGGTAAGCTCTCATTGTCGAATTTCTGGACAAAGACGTTAGCAATTGTGTTAGAATTTTTGACCAATTGACAAAGGTGAAGAACAATGGCTGAAATTTAAATTCTAAGAAGCTAACTAAATAACAAATAATATGAGCAGCTTTTATATCTATGAATAAATAACCAGAAAATTGCCTAAGCCTATTTTTCTAAAAGTGTGCAATACAAAAGATGAACAAATACATAGTAGTAGAAATTCCTCGGCAACCAACTGTGGTTGCCTAGGTTTCTTAGCAACCAAATATGGTTGCCGAGGTAACCACACTTGGTTACCGAGACAGCTCGGCAACCAAAATGTGGTTGCCGAGATGTCTCGGCAACCAATTTTGGTTGCCGAGAAAGCTCTTCTGGGCAACGCTTTTGTTGGTTGGTTATCAGATATGGGTTGCTACTATTGAACTATGTTGTATTACAATTCTAAAATTGTAAGAGATGATATTTACATTTTAAATTAAACAAACATGTGAAGTTTAAAGTTACTTAACAATGTTAGGATAATCAAATATGGTGATGATTCTTGCAAGATTAGAATTGTAAAATTGTAAAGCTATGGATTAGGATGATATTTAAATTGCAGATTAAACAAACATGTGAAGTTTGAAGTTACTTAACAATGTTAGGATAATCAAATATGGTGATGATTTTTGCAAGGTAGGGGTTGTTTGATTCTAGTAAAGGATTCCAATGGTGTTATGTGATAGTTAACTTGTTAGATTTTTTTTTTTATATTTGTTTGGAACTTTAGATTTTTAATTAAATTTAACTTGCAAGTTTTTAATTCATGTACTGGTATTTTTAGCAAGACACAACAATTGTACACAGTTTAGTTTCATTTTTATTTTCAATTTACTTGGTTTGGTTTTCTTGTTCGGTGGTAAGCTCTCATTGTCGAATTTCTGGACAAAGGCGTTAGCAATTGTGTTAGAATTTTTGACCAATTGACAAAGGTGAAGAACAATGGCTGAAATTTAAATTCTAAGAAGCTAACTAAATAACAAATAATATGAGCAGGTTTTATATCTATGAATAAATAACCAGAAAATTGCCTAAGCCTATTTTTCTAAAAGTGTGCAATACAAAAGATGAACAAATACATAGTAGTGGAGATTCCTCGGCAACCAACCGTGGTTGCCTAGGTTTCTTAGCAATCAAATATGGTTCTTTGAGGTAACCACACTTGGTTGCCGAGACACTCGACAACCAAGTGTAGTTGCAAAAACCACACTTGGTTGCTTAGACGACCGGCAACAAAAAATGTGGTTGCTTAGAGACAGCTCGGCAACCAAACTTGGTTGCCGAGAAAGCTCTTACGGGCAATGCTTTTGTTGGTTGGTTATCGATATGGGTTGCTACTATTGAATTATGTTGTATTATAATTCTAAAATTGTAAGGCTATGGATTAGGATGATATTTACATTCTAAATTAAACAAACATGTGAAGTTTAAAGTTACTTAACAATGTTAGGATAATCAGATATGGTGATGATTCTTGCAAAGGCGGTAATTGTTTAATTCTAGTAAAGGATTCCAATGATGTTATGTGATAGTTAATTTTTTAGATTTTTTTAAAATTTTTTTGTAACTTTAGATTTTTAATTAAATTTAACTTGCAACTTTTTAATTCATGTACTGGTAGTTTTAGCAAGACATAATAACTGTAATCAGTTTAGTTTCATTTTTATTTTCAACTCACTTAGTTTTCTTGTTGGGTGGTAAGGTCTCATTAATATTAGTCATTAATATATTAATATAATTGATTGAGTCTGTGGGCAAAGAAATATCGATGAACAATTGAGTTAGATATATATGGGCAAAGATATTTTTAGAAGATAGTTACACATTAAATTTGAGATAACTTTTGCAGATTCTAGCAACCAGGCTTGGTTTAGTTGCTTGTTACTATATAGTCCAAATATGGTTCCCAATTTAGTAAAAAATCAGGTTCTCCAGATCTTGGTAGATGTATAGCATTTAAATTTATCTTGTAATTTTAGATTTTTAATTAAATTAACTAATGGTATTTTTAGCACATGTTGTTGTAAACTGTTTGCTTTTATTTTGTATTTTGAATTGACTTGATTTTCTTGTCTCTTGTTAATGTTAATATAAGTAATTGAATTTCTGGGCACATAAATATAAATTATCTAGAAACTTACAGTTTGTCTTAGAGATGAGATATACTATACAGGGATTTGAGGAAAGATTTTTTGAGCAATAAGAACAATAAATGGGTGAAACTTAAATTCAAAGAAACTAACTAAATAGCAAATATCCTTAGTAACTGGTTTTATATTTATGAACAAATAGGAAAATTGATCAAGCTTATATTTCTAAAAAAATGAGCTATACAACTACCAAAAAATGAACAATGAACATAGTTGCCGAGATTCCTCGGTAACCATAATTGGTTGCTGAGGTTTTTCGGCAACCAAAATGTGGTTGCCGAGATGTCTCGGCAACCACAATTAGTTGCCTCGTCAACCACATTTGGCTGCCGAGGAAGAAGGTTAGCCAAGATTTTCTGTAATCCTATTGTTGGTGGCTGAGAATTTTCGCAATCAAATATGGGTTGTCAGGATTTAAGAGTCAATCCATACATAGTTACTAAGCTTTAGTAAAAAAGAGTGACAATTTTTGAGTTTTTTGGGATAACCAAAGAACATTTAAATTCTAAAAAAATATCTTTTCAAGTAATAACATTTAGCAAACAATTTCACAAAATAACTAAAAAAGTAGTTACAGATTAAGTAAAGGCAAGAAGCGCTTAGATTGTAACCTGCATATGGTTTGTTGTTCTTTGAGATTTTTCAATGAACATTGTTAGTACAGAGTCCAAATATGGTTGCCCATTTAGTAAACAAAAAAGGTTGTCCAGATCTTGTTAATTAAATATCATTGCTTCTTTTCCTTGATCAATGAATAAAGATGATTTAGTACAATAAAATCTACACTCTCAAGTAATTAGCTGAAAGTTGAATGTGAAAAAGTTAACTAAGTAGCAAATATCATAACCAAAATAGTAACTGCTTTTATATTTATCTAAAACTTATATTTCAAAAAGTGAGCTACATCATATAATTACAATAACAAAAGATAAACCAAAAATATTTAAAACACATCTTAATTGGAAGTTGAACATTGTTTAGTTAAGATGGTTGGAAAACTCATTGGTTTTTTTCTTCTTGTCATTGAATTTTTTTTCTTAAGTAATTTGTGCATCATCCGAATGAAACAAAGATCTTTTTTGTTGTTCGTTCCAAAGAGCTAATAGGTTCACTTATATCCTCAATAGGAGCTTTTCCTTTGTCTTTTTGTGCTATTTCGATGGATTGATAATAAAAAGTATTTCAAATTTGCACCGAGGAGACGATCATTTGTTGTATAGCCTTTTACGTAAAAGATCTCATCTTCATCCATCGATAACCTCATTGAAGCGACACTTGGTGTACATATGTCATTAATATTAAATTTGATAAGTTGTGAAATAAATGGGTGTAAAACTGAAGTAAAAGAAAAAGAAATACCAATGGTTGTTCCATCATCATCTCGAAAGCGATTGATTGCAAAAAGTATTCTCACTTGGATTTCCAATAGTCGTAGCATTAATGTATCCATGAATCCATCAATTGCATGTATACCTTAGCTCTATAAGGAAAAAGGAAATAAATTTGTGTTATGAAATTTAAATAGAATATGTAAACAAATGTAAATAAAAGTTTTAAAATATTTAATTTGGTCATGATTACCTTGGAATTGCTTGAGCTTCAAGACATTTACAAAACACACAGTGGTATATATCACCATAATTTTCGCTTGAAATTTTGTTGCAATTGTTGCAACTCATATACCAATAAGTTTGATTCAAAACTGTAACAGATGCCTTCCCTTTTATCCAGAAAAATTGTTTCTGTGAATATAACAATATATAAATAAGTTATTATATTCATTATAAAACAATTTTATAAATGAGTACAATTATTTGAAGTATAGAGAGTTGCACCACAGTTTTCAGCCCTTGAATATTCTTGATCTCTGTGAAGTCTTTCTCAGCAGTTGGAATACAAAGCTTAGAAGATAGCTTCGATGGTGTCAAATTTAAATAATATTTATCACATACAATTTCATCAATCAGTTCACAATTAGTATGTCCCCTACGTACACAAAAATACATAAGTTATAATTTGAAGTAAAATGTATAATAAATAAACAACTAATTAATATACATTTACCAAGATTTGAATTCTTCCACAATTTCAAATTCTCCATCTATGAAGAAAGAAGTGTCTGCTTTTGTGGATAATGATAAACCTGTACATTAAAATATAAATGGAATATATTAATAGTGATGCAAAGATAATAATAATAAGTTTAGAGGAGATGATGGATTACCATTGAATGAGGTTACTTTGACGTGCTTTCCAATTAGAACAGGTTTTTTTTTTCAGATTTTCAGATATGTATTTACATTCGTTATCCACAAAGGCTTCCCACATGGTTAACAAAATGGTGTCAAACCTATTATTTGTAAAAGAATATTATGTCAAACTTGTAATTAAAACAAATTATATAGCTATTATATAAAAAGCTATAATGAAAAAATGTGTATAGAGTGTAATAAATATAGATGTCATACTTTTTGTTTATCAGTACTAAATCTTGCACTTGGCATTCTTTTCCATATCGTGTTTGAATAATCCTTCTAGGTTTTATATCAATTATCATCCCAGCAACGCCTGTAATTAAAAAAAGTAGTAAAAATGTATATTAGCATTAAAAGTTTAGTGTAATGTATAGAAAACAGATATTAGTGACTTACTTATATCTATGTTAGAATCCATATAGTTGGGAAAATCTTCAAAATCAAGAAAGGTATAAGTAGAAATTATGAGATCGTTATTATTTTCTTCAACTTTGCAATTCTAGTTCTTCCCGAAATTATCCACCGCACTTCTCCAGTTTTTGCCCTACTACTGGGTTTGTTATTTTAACCATTGCATTTGATATCAAATAAGTATTTCCTAATATTAATTGATCTTGAAAAGTCATAATATTTTGACCATATAAAGTTGCTTGAACTGTTGATCCTCGGTGCACAAAAGGAATTTGAAAAATTAATAATTTTGATGATATAACAAGTGAAATATCTAATGCGATAAAATTTACCTCTGTGTCCATAAGAATCAAATTTTGATATTTGGTTGGACTTTTTGAGCAACTCGGGAGAAAACTTTTCAAGAACTACAACTTTAACTCGCCCATCCACTACTTCACGGAGAAATATTACGAATCGGTTGAAACTCTTTACTCATTTTATAAAAGATTGTGCAATAGTGGTGATAATTTTGTTATATTTGTAGAGATAATGAAGAGAATTGGGAGGACAAGTAGGAAAATTTAGCTAAGTAATTGAGTGGTGATAAGAGTACTTGATTTATTGAAGAGCTATTTATAGATAGAAATATATATAGAGGGCAATAAAGAAAATCAAACAAATATAGTAAACTTAATCCAGGCTGTTAAGAAGTATACTTTTAGAGTTAAATAGGTTATGATTGATTTTGTTAAAAATATAGATAGAAAAAAAAATTTATTTGCAAGTAAATATTGGTTATATAGACCATATGGGATTTATGGTTGTTTTCTAGTTTTACAGTAAAGGTTGTTAGTCGTGATTCAACTACCTTTTGGATTGTAATACTGTTAGCCGTGACTAATAAGATGTTACACAAGTTATTTCCTTAATGAAAGTGGATAAAACAAATAGTACAAAGTTGGAAACATACAGAATATTTTTTGATTGCTAAGGCATTTTTTGTAAATTGCCTTCTTGTACAACATGGCAATTACACTACAAGAAATTTCTCTTTTAACAATGATTTTTTTTGTTATAGAAAGTCATTTTTAGGTTGTTTTGTCCAAAAATAGTCGTCGAGAGACTTTACAAGACCAAAATTTTCGTTGTTAAAAGTCAAATTTCTTGTAGTGTTAATTAGTAAAATTTTAGGACATATCTTTAGTGGCAGTCATATATATGAAGTGCAAATAACTGGATGCCTAGAAAATACAACATTGGCAAGCCTTAGTATTCTAATTCCTGAGCAAATTTTTGCTCCTTCCAAGTGTTCTACTACTATAAGGAAATTTTGATATACAGATTGTCTGGTATCTAGATTGTTGTGTTATTTATTTATGTATAGTATCAATTAACTTAGCAAGATAGCTATCTTCATTGACGCAAATGTGAGCATTTCTACTTCTTTTCCGTTCCTCGGTCTGTTCATTGGTGGGAAGTTTGTTATTGGAGATTGGTGGATTGGCATACGCCTTTGGTTGCCAAGGTTGCAACCTCGGCAATGAAGTGTCGTTTCGTTTCGTTGCCGAGGTTCCTCTGTAACCACTTTTGGTTGCCGACGTTGCTCGGCAACCAAATATGGTTGTTGCCGAGCAACCTCGGCAACTAAATATTTGCTAAAATTTTTTTTTTTTTTTGTTTCTTTCTTTTTGTGGTTTATTAAAAACAAAAATAATATAAACTATAATGAATTATAGATAAATTGTAGTAAAATGAATGAACACTCATTTTGTATATTGGTGTTGGTTAAGGAATCTCTATGGAACTCTAATTTGCAATATTTTTGTAGTAATCTTCATGAACCATTCTTTAAATGATATGGTATAGACTAAGACATTGCAGAGTAGGACATTGCCATAAATGTTTATAAGAGCTACATGGGTATAAGATTTATTGGATAATTTAGAGCAATAATCAAAAACATTTATAGGTAACAGCATAATCTGATGCTTAGCATAAATGGAGTAGTAATAATATGAATAAACAAAGTATGTATTATTGTAGAAAGTACAGATTATGGATATTCTTGTGTTGCAAAAATCACAGCGTTTATTTAAAATAATATTATAGGAAAGAAATTATGTTTTAGTTAAATTTTTTTAGTTAAATATTTTATATATATATATATATATATATATATATATATATATATATATATATATATCTTTATGAATATTAGAAAATCAACGTAATGGAAGAACAAAATAAAAAATAGTTAGTAGTTTGACAATGAATGTATTAAATGAAGAAACACTGTCTATTTCTCAAGTTCTAGTTCTAAGCTAGTTGTTCATAAAATAAAATAAGTGATCTCATCAACAAATAAGGTACGAGAAGCACTACTTATCTAATAAGCACAAATTCTTATAATTTATTTTCAAAGATATATATTCAATATCCATTTTCTAGAACCCGGATATACATCAAATAGTGAAAATCTAGACTTCAAATAGTGACAATCTAGATTTCAATAATTAAATACCCTACTAAACCGGATCACCAGAGTAAGAGCCGAGATATACATGAAAGATGCAAAGAATGAAATAGTAGCAATACTAATCTAATAGTTTTAGAGCAGAGTAATAATTTCAATTTGACCTAAAAGATATGTGCATGACATGTAATAAAAGTTGGAAAAAGTGTAAATTGAATGGATGATTTCAAAGTGCTGGAATTTGAAAGTAGTTGTGCAACCAAACGGTTATCAAACAAGCTCGTCGTCCTCCATTACTGAGTTGGCTCAGCAAGCATGCTAGCTCCCTCAACAAACATGCAGTTGTTGAACCATCTCGGTAACAAGTGTGGATGTGGCTAGGAACTAAGTAACTATAATTGTATTAGTGCAGTTGTTATATTTAAAAATTTGTATCAATTTTTATTTCTTATTAATAAAAAAAAAAAGATAGACATGTCTAGAAAATAAAATATACAATTCAATTATATACAGATTAGCAATGATAACAGTTACATAATTTCATTCAAAATTAGAGGCTGTAGTATACCAGAGCAGCAATAAAAAAGTTTTATAGCTAGTAGCATACTCTAATGTTTAGCATAGGTGCATAATAATATGGGTAAACAAACTATGTAATATTACTAACTGTATCACAATAGAGACTACTGATGATGATTCATTCATTTAACTAAAGATATACATCAAATACTGACAATTTAAGTTGCAATAATTAAGTACCCTAATACTTTTAATCAACTTAAAGAATAAAGAAAACCAAAGATATATATTATATCATATCATAGCAATAGTAATCTAACAGTTTTAGAATAGTAATAATTAAAATTTGATTTGTTAAAGACATGGAATAAAATTTGGAAACTGCATAAATTTTATTAAAAAAATTACTGTAGAGGGGAAAAAGTCTATACTCATACATAATAATTATAAAATTGGTGTGTAGGAAATTTTCAATTCTCTATATATTAAAAAAACATTTCCTCATATTTAATTGTATCAATATCAATTTTTATTAGTAAAAAATATATATTTGTAAATTTTTAACAATATGAAAAGGAAAATTTGCAGGGAAAAGCTTTACGTTAATCACTGAAGTTAAGTTATTGTTCATGGGGACATAATGAGCAAAAAAAAGAAAAAACTAATTTGGCAAAATAGATATTTATAGTATCAATCCTCTAGATTTCTTATTTTCAAGAAACAATTGGTACAATGCACTAATTATTGGAATAAGAATACAAATATTTAGAAAAGAATGGCAGCAGTAAGCAAAGAATATAAAAATTATAGTATCAGTTCAAATAATTGAGTATTAACATATTAATGTTGCGGAATTTCTTACAATATCACATTACAATATTAAAAATCATATAAATAAAAGAACTATGTCATACATTTAATTGATTTGGAAAGAAAAGAATTAGAAGATTTGTTGGATCTATATTCATTGCTTGGACTTTTTTTTTCCTGCAAAACAAAGATAAATGTTAAAGATACATTAGATAATTTTATTAAAAAAAACAATCAGTTTAATGTAATAAATCAATTAAACAATTTATACCTTATTTATGAATATAGTCATGAGTAATGTACACTAAAAAGAAATATTTGGAAAAACTAAAGAATGATGGGTACAAATAGAATACTTTATATATATCTGTAAATTTTCAAAATGAAAGTAGAAAAAATAATAGGAGGCGCAAAGTGGAACATGATTAAACAAATGCTAAAGAATAACAATAATTATATTATGAATTTACTAAAGCTAAAATTTCATTGTAGACAACATTTTTTGTACATCTTAAATGTAAATGTGAATTCTCAACTAGTTTTATCAATACTTTAATAGAACTAATTGTTTTAGCTCTAGATAATGCTACATATAATTGTCCATGTGAAAATACAGATTCGGGAAGATATAAACCAACAAAATTTAGAGTTTGTCCTTGAGCTTTATTTATTGTCATTGCACAACATGGACGAATAGGAAATTGTGTTCTTTTAAAAGGAAATGAATTTTTATCACTTTGAAGAGGTATAAATGGGATTCTTGGTAAGAAAACATGTTTTCCTTTATATTCTCCAATACAAATTTCAGCATGAATAACATTACGTTCAAATGATCGACAAACTAATCTTGTTCCATTACACAATCCTTCTGAAGGGTTAATATTTCTAAGTAATATAACAGGACAATTTTTTTTTAAATATAAGTTCATGTGGTGGAATACCATTTGGAGTTAAAGTATTTAAAAAATCTTCATGGATACTTTGATCTATTTGTTCCAAAGTTTCGTCATAACTATAATATGTACATGTTTCACCAGGTAATTCCTTAAGTAAAATATTGTTTATTAAATCAACACATTCATTTTTAGGAGTCAAAATAACATTATTAATCATTGTATCTAAATTTGTAATATAATGTTTTAAATTGGGAAATACAATGTTAATTAATTTTTTTAAAGATTTGTATTCTTCTTCAAATGGTATAATTATTTCATCAGGAAGCTTAATCATACCACATGTATGTTCAATCTGAATCCCATCACCAATATTAAGTAACAACTGAGAAAATAATGGATCTAATTGTGCTCTCATATTTTGGACTAATTGAAATTTTCTAAAATGTGGCCATAAGTTAGAATGAACTAAACTTGCCAATAATATTTTCTCTTTGTTCCCTTTTTGAACAACCGGTAGAACTTGTCTAAAATCTCCACCTAGAACAACAATTTTCCCACCGAATGGTAAATTACTTTCATTAATGTCTTTTAACATTTTGTCAACAGCTTCAACAGCATAACGGTGCATCATTGGTGCCTCATCCCAAATGATTAAATTAGTCATCCGAAACAAATCTGCTAATGCAGATTGTTTACTAACAGAACATGTAATATCACAATTTATTTCTAAAGGAATTTTAAATCTTGAATGTGCAGTTCGTGCTCCAGGTAACAAAGAAGCTGCAACTCCAGAAGAAGCAGTAGTTAATGCTATAAGATTTTTGGATCTAACAAATATAAGTAAGGCTTTATATAAAAATATTTTACATGCACTACCGGTCCCATCTATAAAAAACATTCCAGGTTTCCTGTTTAAAACATGTTCTACAATTTCATCATAAGCTATTTTTTGTTCTTTATTTAACATATTTATATATAACATATCACTATTTTGAATTACATTATTTGCCATTTCTTCACTGACAATATTAGCTAATCTTTCTGCTTCTCCCATAGTTATTTGAAATGGTACAACAGAATATTCATTTATGTTTTTACCACTTTCTTCTAGTATATGATTGATATAATGTAGAGCTTGTATTTCAGCATTTATAATAGATAAACCTTCATTTACATAATCCTCATACATAAAGTTACCAAATTTGATCCATAACGCTTTTGGATCATCAGGTCCACATAAAGTTAATATTGTAGCAAATAAACGTCTTAAAGAAGAAGGCATTTCATAAGCAATAGCTTTCCCAAACACATTTCACAATAATTGTTACCATTTAGTAAGCCATGTGCAACAAATTGCTTCACGAAAAGATCGCATAGAAATACCATTTACTATTTTTAGACTTTCATAGGATGTTGGTCCCCTAATATGATTGAGCAAAATTCGTAAATAATATCTTTCACCTTCAACTATGTTAGCTGAAACTAATCTTCCAATTACATTTCCACGTTTTCTTTTTGTCCATATTTTACCTTGTGTATCCCATACAAAATATTGGGAAAATTCTCTATACAATAATGTATTTGCGAACTCATTGTATGTATTCATTCTAAAAAATTCAGTTAACATTGTTATTTTTCTATAATTTGTATCAATAATATTTAACAAATTTTCAGAATTTTTATATGTCACTAAATGGTTATTTTCAAGATGTAATTGTAACGATATAACTGATGGAAAATTTTAGATAAAATAAATCCATATATTCTCCAAAGTGCTTCAGGTGGAGATATCCATCTAGCAGATTGATATCTTTCAATTTCATCGATATTATTTGTATTATTATTTACACAAAAATTTACCCTATCATGTCCTTTGTATACATATTTATATAAATATTTTACTGCTTTTAGAATTGAACATATTTCTACATTGATATGACAATCATATTTGGCACATAAATATAGATTATAAGGTACAACCCATCTATTGTCTAATAAACTACCTCTAACAGTAACTGTTTCATAAGTATTGCAACGCCTATAATTTGGGTAACAATTTTCTCCAAGAAAAGTTTGTTTAATAAATTCTTTTGGATATTTATTTTTACACTTTCCATCTTTATTCATACAAATATTGTTAGGATTTAGTACACCACAAGGACCATGCATCATATGTTTAATTACAACAGAATGTAAATGAGAGTTATGATTTTTATTAGGTATCTCACATGAAACAATTGCATCAATTAAATCTGTGTTATTAATTTTACAATTTTGTTTAAGAATTAACAGAAAATGTGCATGTGGAAGGCCTCTTTTTTGGAATTCTATTACATAGATATAGGCAGCAACTTGACCAAAAATATGTCGTTGAAATAAATCAATTTTTAATTCTTCCAATTTTGCTCTAAATATACGGGTAACTAAATCAGGTCTATTTTGACT
Organism: Forsythia suspensa; assembly: GCA_023638005.1. Classification (NCBI taxonomy): domain Eukaryota; kingdom Viridiplantae; phylum Streptophyta; class Magnoliopsida; order Lamiales; family Oleaceae; genus Forsythia; species Forsythia suspensa. Next base: position 24,904,468 of record CM042674.1, on the reverse strand, counting down.
AATATCATTATATTTTAACTCATTTTTTATTTCATCCCAATTTGAATTACAAGTTATTGTTAAAAATATATCCGGTTTCCCAAACCTTTGAACCAAAGCCGTTGCATCCATATATCTTTTTTTCATATCTCTGGGGTCACCAATAAAAGAAGAAGGCAAAATAATTTTTCTACCAATTTTATAACCTCTATTTTCACCATTTTCTACACTATCAACAATTCCTTGATATAATTCAGCACGTATTTCATTTTGATTTTTTCTAAAATAATCTAATCTACTTGTTTCAATTTTAACATACATATCAATCACATACTGTTGAAAAAGTCTTCCAAAGATGAAGTAAAATGCACTTATTAATAGGTATTACACAGAACTTATAACAATAATATTCCACCGCAAGATACTTGCAATTTCTTTTAGGCCTTTTCATAACGCAAAAAAAAAAGAAAATTAATAAAGTTTCATAATAAAAATAAAATAATAGATTATGTTTAAAATAATAACTTTGAATTCTCATTTTCAATCAATTGATTTGCGAAATTTATAACATTTATATCTAACAAATTATTCACAATATTATAAGAATCAACATTGTTTAGACTATACTTTTGGATACCTTCATGCCATCCAGATTCACCATAAGGAAATAATAATGGATATTGAAGTGGATCATAACAACCAAAATAGTAATGTATTTTATGTATACTATCAAAATGACAATGTATTAATATATCTCTTGATCTAGTGTTAGTGATAATAGAAGGATCTTCATCAACCCATATCGCATGACCACTTGTGATCTTTGAGGTGTATTGTATACTCTTTGATCAAGTCCTCATATCACATCTAATTTGTATTTTACATAATTCTAAAGAGTTAACACTACTTAATGAGCGAAAAAAATTTTTGAATATGGATTAATCTTCAATATATTGATTAATTTAGTCAACATATATTGACAAAATTTATCGATTTTTGTAACCTATATTGTATTTCATTTTCGATTATCATAAAAGTACAATTGTAAAAAGCGAAGGATAGTTATCGATGGGTATAATTGAATTTGTGTAATGATAAACTTGTCCTTGAATTCTAAATGTATATATACCTTTGTATGATTTTCCCAAATTTGGATCATATTTTACCCCAAACGATGTAAATGCAAAATGATTATTATAATTATGTGATTGCTTTTAAAATGTAAGGATTCATTGGAATTGGTAGTATATAGTTGATACAATTCATCAGGACAAGAATTTATTTTCAATTTCACTTTACCATCGCAACAACAAAAACCTTTAGTTTCTTTCTCAAATTTTATAGCTTTACAGTACCTACAAATTGTTGGTGGTGTTAATATATGAGTTTTTGTGGGAATATTTTGTATATCAAAACTTTTACTATATTGTGTAATATTAGAATTGTTATTTAATATATCACCATCAACTATATGAAGTTCCTCAACAGCTATATCACCTTCATCAACCATTCTTTGATTATGAACTACAAAATGGAAACCCAATATTATAATGTATATTGAAAAACATTTGAATATATGATATATAAATTTAATAAATACTTGCACATTGATAAACTTGAACTACCACGCAACCTAGTAACTTTCTTTTTGTTTGAATTTGTCACGTGTGCATACAATTCTCTCCTCCTTTTATTAGCGCAAATCTTTTTTTTCTTGTGTATCCATTTATCTATAACACCTATATAAAATAAAGCAAAAAAGAAAATAGCTTCAAATAAATAAGAACATAATAAAACAAATTACCGTGTCTAATACAAACTAAAAGAACGAAATGTAACTATTATTGTCAACTAATTTAGAAAGAAGTGAAAGAGCAATCACAAAGAACCACATTTTGGTAAGGGTTTCCAAGCTATCCAATGTAACAACCAAGCATCTCGGCAACCACAGAGAGATTGTGGTGCTCGCATGCTCGGCAACCACAGGTTTACGTGGTTGCGAGAATCTGTGATTCTTGCCGAGACATCTCGGCAACCACCACGATATGTGGTTGCCGAGACATCTCGGTCTCGACAACCACATCTTGTCTCGGCAACCACTTCTCGGCAACCACGGTATGGTTGCCGAGACATCTCGGTCTCGGCAACCACAGTGTATGTGGTTGCCAAGCATATGTGGTTGCTGAGCTTTCGGCGAGCTTGGCAATCACATATTTCAAAATTTCACTTTACTATTAAAATTTGAAAACATTAGGATTAGGAAAAAGGATAAATTTTATTTCAAAACAAATAACATACAAAATTCTAAATTGCAAGTCCAGAGAAAGTATAACAATATACAAGATACAAAGAAGAACACAAAGAGAAGAATGAAATAGGTAAAAAATCAATGATAATTGTAAAATTTAGACAAAAACTGTACCTTCAAAAATGTTGTAATAATACTTCCAATCAACACTAAAACTTGAAATTGTTGTAATAATACTGACAATATCTACTAATCTTAACTGTAGGATCCAAGGTTTAAAAACTTAGCTCCTGAATTTTAGAATTCTAATAATAAAAACTGCTCCTAAAACTTGAAAACTAAAAGAGAATAAAACAAATTAAAATTTAAGTTCTACCTAACCCCAGCATGAATCTGAACTTCAATTGAATTCTAATGTAATTCCAATAATAATAGTCAACAAAAGTCTGCTAAACTTCAAAACCAGCTTCAAAGATATTAGAAAATAAAACAAATTAAAGCAGTAAAAAATTTAGCAGAAGAAAACTACTATTGTTGCCTAAGCAATCACAGCAACCACATTTTCGTAGGCGCAACCACATGTGGTTGCCAAGCTAGCTACTATGACAGCCGACCATCTCAGCAACCACAGACACTGTGGTTGCCGAGATCTTCTACTCTCGGCAACCACATTAGTGTCGTGGTTGCCGAGATGTCTCGGCAACCACATCGATTACATTTGTGGTTGCCGAGATGTCTCGGCAACCACCACACCGTTCTTGCCGAGACATCTCGACGGTCTAGGTAACCACGGTTTATGTGGTTGCCGATCATCTGTGGTTCTGGGGAGTTGTGCATCCTTGGAATAAATTAGGAAAAAGGATAAATTTTATTTCAAAAAAAATAACATACACAAAGCTAAATTCCGTGTCCGGAGAAAGTATAACAATATGCAAAATACAAATATGAACACAAACAAATGTAAGAATGAAACGAAATGAAATACTTCCAATGAACACTAAAACTTCAAACTGTTGTAATAATACTTACGGTGTCTACAAACGATCCAATCTTTCAAAACTCGGCTCACAGATTACGGACTCCCAAAACTTGAAAAGTAATAGACAACAAAACAAATTAAAATTTAAGTTGTAAAAACACTCCGAAGATGAATCAATTTCAATTGAATTCTAATCTAATTTCAATTGTAATAGTCAACAAAGGTCCTTTCTATTCAAAAGCGACTTCAAAAATATTAGAAAATAAATGAAATTAAAGTAGTAAAAGAAGTTGTAAAAGCGGCCACGGCGTGTACAAATATGAACACAAACAAATGTAAGAATGAAACAGAATGAAATACTTCCAATGAACACTAAAACTTCAAACTGTTGTAATAATACTTACAGTGTCTACAAACGATCCAATCTTTCAAAACTCAGCTCCTGAATTCTGGACTCCCAAAACTTGAAAAGTAATAGACAACAAAACAAATTAAAATTTAAGTTGTAAAAACACTCCAGTATGAATCTGAATTTCAATTGAATTCTAATCTAATTTCAATTGTAATAGTCAACAAAGGTCTGCTCAGATTCAAAAGCAGCTTCAAAAATATTAGAAAATAAATGAAATTAAAGTAGTAAAAAGAAGTTGTAAAACGACGGCGTGTACAAATATGAACACAAACAAACAGAAGAATGAAACAGAATGAAATACTTCCAATGAACACTAAAACTTCAAACTGTTGTAATAATACTTACGATGTCTACAAACGATCCAATCTTTCAAAACTCGACTCACAGATTACGGACTCCCAAAACTTGAAAAGTAATAGACAACAAAGCAAATTAAAATTTAAGTTGTAAAAAACACTCCGATATGAATCAAATTTCAATTGAATTCTAATCTAATTTCAATTGTAATAGTCAACAAAGGTCTCGCTTTTTCAGATTCAAAAGCGACTTCAAAAATATTAGAAAATAAACGAAATTAAAGTAGTAAAAAGAAGTTGTAAAACGGCGGTAATGTAAGACAAAAAAATGAGCGAAAAAAAATAAGGCTCTTATATTATTGTAAGGATATATATATATATATATATATATATATATATATATATATATATATATATATATATATATATATATATATATTTTTCTAAAATATTATTTAAATTAAAAAATATAAATGAAATAGAATAAAATTATTAAAATAGTCGGAGACGGGTTCGGAGGCAGAGATCATGTTCTCTCCGTTTTCATTTCGATTCCTCAATGGAACAAGACGCAAAAGAGTAATTTTGCCATCACTAATTTCATGTCTATCAAATGCACTTAAATATAGTTTGAAAGACATGGATCGTGAATATTTTATATGATGCAATTGGAAATTAAAATTCATTGTTAGACCACGATTTTAACTATTTTTACTGTCTTTTGTTATTTCAATATAGTTATATTCAATAAAAGTCTTTTTATTTCAATACAATTTAGAACTTTATTTTCAATTTATGGAAATTGTTCCTTGGATTTCTTGTGTTTCAGTAGAAGACTTCTAGAATTCATTACTTTAGTTGTCTTTATTTGAATTAAATTTAAAAAAAAAAAAAAAACGTTGAGAACTTTTCAATATTTATTGATATTTTGTAAAGAATCAATTAATAATTAACTCTCTAAATTTTTGAATATTCTCAAAATCAAGACATTTTAAAATTTATATAAGTGGGATTTGGTCTTGTCTTGGTGGTGCATCAATATTCCTACTCAATTATGTATTATTACATTCGATTCTTAAACAAGAATATGGTTTGCAATTAGTCTACAAAATCGTAGAAACCCAATAGAAGAAGAATATGAAGATATTAAAATTTTATAATTATTTTTTAATATTTTAAAATTTAAATATAAGAAATATAATACACATTTTTTTATAAGAAATGTAATAAACGTAACAAATATAACAACAAGTATTAGAAAAGTAAAAATAATATTTTTAGAATAAAAAAAATAAAATAGTATTTTTTAAATTCTTTTATATTTTTATGGTGTATGATAAAATTAGGGAAATTGGCACAAATTGTGTTTAACATTTGTCATCAGTGTGGAAATAGTCCCATAACGTTTTTTTTTTGCACAAAAGTCCCTAACTTATGTGTTTTGGTGCGTAATTAATTCTTATTTGATGGCAAAGACAAATATGCCCTTATTTTTAATTAGATAAATTATCAATTGGATTCCGAATAAATTGATAGTATACTAAATTATTTGTATATTTTATGAACTATTATAAAACAACTAAAATTTAAACTCATAATTATTTAACAAACGTGTTATTTAAAATTATTTTATTATTATTAAGTAATCATATTATATAAAAGGGTAAATTGCAGCTAGTGTTCTCAACCTTTGACTTCGTTTGCACTTGTATCATCAGTATTAATTATTGACATCCATCACCTCAACTTTTTATATAATTAGCTGTCAATGCTCTTGTGTAAGGACATTGGCTGTTAATTATATAAAGGCATAAGGGCATTGACTGCTAATTATATAAAAGATTGAGATGATGGTTGCCAAGAATTAAATACTGATGATACAAGTGCAAATGAAGTCAAAGGTTTGGGACACTAGCAGCAATTTACCATATTTAAAATTTTACGTATTTATTTTATCTTTACAACATAAAAAGAAAAATAACTTTGTCAAAAATTTGATGCTCAAATATTTTTATTTAATTGATCTTTTCGTTTATTAACTACAAATATTAGAGCTCAAATTGTATTCTTCATATTTTAATTTATCGTTTTATTATCGTTCAAAAATAAAAAACACATCACGTGTAAATTAATTATTATTATTATTATTTTTATGTTAAAAAAATATAATAAGATTGGTTTAATGTCATTAAATTATATACGATATTTTGTTATTTATTTAATTTAATTTTTATTTAAGTTTTTCATATCACATATCTGTTACATATACATAAAGTGCAATAATTTTATTTTTTTATCTTATGAAAAATTTAATTGACACACTATAGTGATATATTTAATATGTTAAATTAAATATTATTTAATAAATATATTGGACCTATTTGTACATTTTGTAAATGTTAGAAATCCAATTACAATTTTCTTTAATAAAAACTAAGGTCATATTTGTCTTTTTCACAAATAAGGACTAATTGCGTACTAAAATACATAGGTTAGGGATTTAAGTGTCAAAAAACAAAAGTTAGGGACTAGTTCTATATTAAAAACAAAGATTTGGGACCATTTATGCCAATTTTCCATAAAATTATCCTGAATATAAAAGATCATATATATGTCTAGCCATAGACCCAGCCCATATTTCCTTGTAGATGATTGAGGCCATCTACAGTTCTGTTGATACCCGACCTGATATGTCACAGCAAGCCGAAGTCTCTCCATTCAAGACATGAATGTCCTACCAAATCACAAGAAAAGAGTCCTACAAAGTCAGGTCCTACCAAACCTATATGGAGTGGAGTTCCCTTGTCAGGGAGGTCCAACTACGTTGGGTCTTACCCTGTCAGCTCTTGCCCACCCTACTTCAGGTCGGAGGTCAAACCACAATCATCTACTGTTAAGTTCACGTCATCAATGACACGTCTTCTCACGTGTCAGACGTCAGACCAGCTGTCCATCAGTCATAATTAATACAGATGTCACTTTTCATTAAATATCCGAAAATAGAATGTTTTGTAAGCATTTAATGCTAAGCTTGTCATTAAATACATGTAACCATTACATATCTCCAATAAATACGAGACACAAATGTCCTAAAAATGGGATATGAATTGCTAAAAAAAGAGCACACTTAGAAAGAATATACAAACAGGTCTTCTACTACATATTTGCGTATCTATTGCTTACTTCGGCCATGTCCGACCCCAATATTTAAACATTAAGTTGGCTTCGAAACTATCACGTCATTTTCCAACGTTAACAGTTTGGCGCTAGAAGAAGGGCTATCCCTAAAGAGGCTCTCTATATTCCAGAAACTCACCAAAAGATCAACACTTGATCACCATACCTAAACACTTTTACCTCTAAAAATACATTCAATATAAGCCGTAGCCATGACTCAAGGGCTTGCAGCCACGGGAGAACGGGGAGCCAACATGTTGATCTCCCCCCAGGCTTCCGCCAAAGACATCTCAGAAAAACTTCAGCTCAAACCCATGCTCCCGAAAGGGGTGTAGTCCTACAAAAGTTGGAGTACCTAACTCATGCCATTCAATGGCTTGAAAAGAATCGGCAACCACTAGACACATTTCTGACTCATAAGCAAAGTCGTCAGCACGGAGCCGACTCGAAGATCGTTGTGTGAAAAGAAAGTTAGAGTTCAGCAAGAAAAATCCAACGGGTAGCAAGGAAGATGAGAACAGACGCCCTAGTCCCCCATAGGAAAGTTGTCTCACAATGATTGGCGAGCGCCTTCGACCGCATAGGTCATCCATCTCAGATCCCAGCTATGCCACGCGAAGAGAGAATACGAAGGAAGGAAGGAGCCCCATCCGCGGCAGCATCAAGCGTACAAAATACCCCGGATGACCTAAATCTGATGAAGCGACACCTAGCAGAATTGGAGACCAAGCAAAAGAACATTCCGGAAGAATACATAATTGATCGACACTCTCTATTCTCAGAGGACATCATGGCAAAACCACCGCCAGAAAAGCTCAAAATGACGCAACTAACTAGCTATAAGAATGGCAACGACCCCGTCGGACACCTCCATTGGTATACCTCTTGGATGGAACTCCAAGAGGCCAGTGACACTATTATGTATAGAGCATTCCCTCTAACCTTCGGTAACAGGGCCATGAGATAGTTCATGAAATTACCACAGCATTCCATCAGGAGTTAGAATGACCTATCAGCTCAGTTTGTCTCCATTTTCATGGAGACAAGAGCTCGGTCTATTTCCAAAGAATGCCTGGTGAGCATTAAACAAGGACGGACTGAGTCCTTGAAAAGTTACATGGACAGATTCAGTAAGAGGATAGTCGAAGTGGACAAAATCTCTGACGACGCTGCTTTGATGGCTATTTTGTTAGGACTACGTACCAAAATGCAGTTTTGGTGGTATGTTCATGAGAATGGACGAGCAACATACCAAGAATTCCTATCTAGAGATGAGAAGTACATCAGTGCCAAGGAGGCTACCTCTGACCAGGAGAATGAAAATCCGATCACAGAGACTACATCAAGGATAAAGAAAAAGATTACAAGTTAGAGAATAAAGAAAGTCTCAAGAAAACACTTGATTTTTAGCACCCAGGTCGACAAAGACCCATTCTCTAAAGGTTCCAGGGATACCACATCCTGAATACCTTGCTTGAGAATGTCCTAATGTAGACCAAAGGCAAGGACATCCTCAAGAAGGCCGCCCTTATGAGAGTGTATCTGAGTTGAACTAAAGGAAGTACTGCAGATATCACCGATCTACTGGGCACGACACCGATGACCGTCGGGACTTGAAACATGAAATTGAATACCTTATCAGGCAAGGTCATCTACGAGAGTTCCTACTAGGTCCCATGAGAGAAGCTGAGCTCCCGCCACCCCATGACTGAACTGAACTCCCACCTCTACCTCCTCTTCAACAAAGCCGCGGTGAACTACCACGTGCCAAAGTTTGCATGATAGTGGGAGAAAGTCAGCACCTTAAAAAGTCCAGGAGACAGCGTCGCAAACTCTCTCAGGAAGCTCATACCAGCTATCAGATATTGTCAAACGTCCTAGCTGACCGAGATGCAGAGAAGTTCTATTTTTCTGAAGAAAATGCTTCCCACGTGTTGCTGCCACATTCGGATGCACTCGTCATTACTATGCCAATCTTCGAAATTAATATCCATCGAACATTTGTGGATGACGGAGCTCTGTGAATGTTCTATACTTGAGAACATTTAAACAAATAGAGATCGATGAACGACATGTCAGGCCATTCCTAAAGCCCTTCCAAGGGTTCATCGGGGACTTCGTCGATCCAAAGGGGCAAGTCGTCCTCATGTTAGAGCTCGGACAACCTTTGTACCAAATGAGGATAATCGCAGATTTTGTGATCGTAGACCTACCATCCAATTACAATACAATTTTAGGACGACCAATACTACATGAACTCAAAGCGACTGTATCCATCTACCACTATGTTATGAAATTTCCTACTTTCCATGGAGTTGGAATAGTCAGGAGTGATCAGATAGCGGCCAGAAGCTACAACATCACCTTTCTCCGAGTAAGAGTAGACGTATTCCATGAAGAGATCAGACGTCTAGATCCTAGGTCGGACCAATATGAGCAAAAGGCGGAGCCAGTTGAAGAGTTGGAGATGGTCGAGGTCGACCTCAACCACCTTAAGAAGGTCATGCGCATTGAGAAAGAACTCGACAAGCCACTAAGAACTCAACTCACGACCTTCCTAAAGAATAATCTTGATGTCTTTGCATTGGACACATGCAGTTATGGAAGGGATAGACCCCAAGGTCGCTTGTCACAGGCTGAACACAATCTCAGATGTCAAACCAAGACAACACCGTTGACGCTCTCTCAATCCAAAGAGGTACGAAGCTCTTGCCAAAGAAGTTGACAAATTGCTCAAGTGTGGTTTCATGAGAGAGTCATAATATTCTCGATAGGTAGCCAACCACGTCTTGGTAAAGAAGAGCAATGGAGCTTGGATAGTGTGCATTGACTTTACCTATTTAAATAAGACATGCTTTAAGGATAGCTTCCCACTCCCCCGAATTGATCAAATGGTAGATGCCACGGAAGGTCACGAACTTTTGAGCTTCATGGATGCGTACTCCAGTTACAACCAAATTCTAATGCATGAAAGTGATCAAGAGAATAACTTATTCATAACCAATCGAGGTATGTACTGCTATCGAGTTATGCCGTTTGAACTAAAAAACATTGGAGCAACCTATCAACGGTTAGTCAACACCATGTTTTTCGACCTCATTGGGAAGACTATGGAGGTATATGTCAACGACATGCTTGTAAAAAGCACCAAGGCAACATATCACATGCGACACCTTGCTGAGATGTTATCCGTGCTGAGAAAGTACAAGATTAAGCTCAATTTGTCAAAATGTTCCTTCGGGCGTCGGGTCAAGAAAGTTCTTGGGTTATATGGTCCACCAAAGCGGCATCGAGGTTAATCCAGAGAAGATCATAGCCCTTCAAGAGATGAGACCTCCTACCAAAATCAAAGAAGTGCAAAGCCTAACATGACGGATAGCTGTCCTAAGCCGTTTTGTTTCAAAATCAACGGATAAGTGCAAACTTTTTTTCGATGCTCTACGTGGTGGTAAGAAATTCAAATGGAACGAGGCGTGCTAGCTGGCCTTCGAAAGACTGAAAGCACAACGTTCACAACCTCCATTACTGTCAAAACCAATGACTGAAGAAACCCTAACTCTCTACTTGGCAGTCTCGGAACACTTCGTTAGTCCGTACTAATCAGGTTGGATGAAAGAATCCAACATCTAGTCTACTATTTCAGCTAGGCTTTGCACAATGTTGAACTGAGATGCAGCCCAATGGAGAAGATGGCCTATGCTCTGATCATGTCAGCAAGAAAACTCAGGCTCTACTTCTTGAAGCACTTGATGGAAGTTTTAACAAATTATCTCCCGAGGTAGGTCCTCCAAAAACCAGATACTTCTAGAAGACTTGTGGAATGAGCGGTAGAGCTTAGCCAGTTTGACCTTCACTTCAGACCCTGGACTTCTATCAAAGGTCAAGCACTAGCCAACTTCATCAAAGAGTTCAGTCTGAAAAATGAGCCCAACACCAAAGATAAAGAGAGTTGGACTCTCTTCGTAGATGAATCGTCAACAGAAACACATGCCGAATCTAGAGTAGTCCTGATGAGCCCGGACATGGAGCCACTCTATCAATCTCTATGATTCGATTTCCATGCCTCTAACAATATGGCTGAATACGAAGCCTTAATCGCCAGTTTAAGGTTCGCAAAAGGAATGGGTGCACTTAGACTACTGGTATACAGTGACTCCCAGTTGGTAGTCAATCAAATTAACAAGCCCTACCAAACCAAGGACGAAATGATGACATCTTACTCACAGATAATAGAGCAAGAACTCAAATTATTCAGCACCGTCGAGGTCAAACAAATCCCAAGAATACAAAATAGCCTCTCTGATGCCTTGGCACGACTCGCTACCAACATAGGAATAGAAGAGCTGGATAACATCCCGATTGGACGAATCAGCAATGCATCAATCAACCAGCCCAAGCCCATGTTCACCACTGCCAACCTCGATCCCAGCTGGATGGACGAGATCATTTGATTTTTAAAGGATGGAAGTGTGCCTTCTGACAGCACGGAGGCCAGAAAATTAAGGACTAGGAGAGCCAGATACACAATCATAGACAACGTCCTATTCAAAAGAAGTTTTTCGCTCCTATTACTCAGGTGTCTAAAGAAAAACAAAGCATAATACGTCCTCAGTGAAGTTCACGAAGGAGTTTGTGGTAACCATACTCGAGAGTAGTCATTAGCACACAAAGACTTAAGGCAGTGATATTTCTAGCCATCACTAAAGAAAGATTCCATTGAGTTCATCTGAAAATGCGACAAATGCCAGATGTTTGTCCCCATCATCAGAGCTCCTCCAGAAGGACTGACCTCAGTCATTAGCCCATGACCTTTCTCAAAATAGAGGTTTGACCTAATCGGTCTAATGCCTACGGAAAAAGGTGGAACTAAGTACGCCGTAGTTGTTGTCGACTACTTCACCAAATGGGCAGAGACATAAACACTGGCCAAGATAACAGTACAATAAACCACCGATTTCATATGAAAGTTGATCATATGCAAATTTGGAATCCCCTACTCAATTATCACAGACAATGGCAAGAAATTTGACAATTCCAGGCTGAGGTCATTCTGTGAAAAACTGAAAATCAATAAGCACTTCTCTACACCAAATCACCCCAGGCCAATGGATAAGTCGAGGCCATCAACAAGATCATCAAACACACTTTGAAAACACGACTAGATGAACCAAAAAGAGCATGGGTAGAAGAATTGCCAAATGTACTATGGTCTTATCGTACGACTTGTCGATCAAGCACGGGAGAAACATATTTCTCACTTGCCTTTAGAGTCGAACCTGTCATCCCAAAGAGAGCTCGGACTCACATCATTTAGAGTCCAGAGTTTTGATGAAAACTCCAATGACGATGCTATGAGGGCCGAGCTCGACCTACTGGAGAAGAAAAAATTGAGAGCAGAAATAAAAAATGCAGTATACAAACAGAAAAGTGGAAGGTACTACAATAGCAAAGTCAGGGAACAAAAATTCAAAGTTGGAGATTTCGTCTTGAGAAAGGTCTTTCTTGCAACAAGAGAACACAAGGTAGGGACACTTGCTCTAAATTAGAAAGGACCTTACAAAATCATCACAGTTCTCAAGAACAGGGCTTACGAGCTCTGAAGCGCGGATGGTTTTTCACTCATGCATCCTTGGAACGCCGAACATCTGAAAAAGTATTAACATTATAACTTATCAATGATAGTCTACGAGCTCGAACTACTTTTGTCAAAGACGCCACGACTTCCATGTTGTAAAAAGTTTCCATACATTTTTAAATAAAGAAATGTTCATAATCCAAAACAACGTAGAAATTAATAAATCTAGAACAGTCCAAACTAAGGATGTGATTAAGATCACAAATCCTAGGATATAAAAGTCCCACGCAGCTCGGACCCACGTCAGACGGCGTAAGTATTGCACCACTGACGTCAACCCAAAAATTGTACGTCCAAACTGAAGACGTAACAAAGGTCACAAGCCTCTGGACCCAAAAGAACATCATTAGTGCTGCTTAAAAAAAAGAGCTCGGCCATCGTAACCGACCTAGGTGGCCAAAAAGACTCCAGCCAATGAAGTAACAAGTTCGGCTGTTTGACCAAGCTAAAGTTAAAAGTTAGAGATTAGAGAAGTCAATTGTCAGTTCGAAGAGTGTAATCAGATGTCAGTTTCAGCTCATCTATTAAACTGAGCTGCAAACTTGGAAAGAAATTACATCAGCCAAAGCCAAAAGTCAGAAGTTAGAGGTCAGGAGTCAATTGTCAGTTCGAGGAGTACAGTCAGATGTTAGTTTTAGCTCATCTATTAAACCAAGCTACAAACTTGGGAAGAAATTACGTTAGCTAAAGTCAGAAGTTTGAAGTCTGAGGTCAGAAGTCACATTACCAGAAGTCAATTCTAATTAGTTTGAAGAATAAAATACAAGTTAACAGAACGACAACTTTCATTAATTGAGAAGTTCAGTACATTTCAAGAAAGAAGCCTTGGAAAACAAAAAGTACAGAGCATCTAAACTAATCTTGCCCCGGAGACTAGCTTTTGTCCTCAGGATAAGGAGGATTGAACTTGGAGCTTTTCTTTAGTTCGTCCAGCTCATTCTTCAAGAACTGGACGTCCCAATCTGGATGCTTCTCATTGATAGTTTCAATCAGCTCCTCCATGGTGAGGAAGCAGATCTTCTCCTCATTAGCAAGGTAGGCATCCCAGGACTTCAACTCAGCCACGACTTCATTCCTCTCCACCGACCTCTCCAAGGCAGTTCTAAGGTCAACCTAACTCTTCTCTAGAGAAGTCTCCAATTCAGTCATTCCCCTCTTCTCGGCCGCCAGTTGTTCTGTTAGAGCGAAGCTCATACTCATTGGCTCTAAGCTCATCCTCCATTCTCTTCAGTCCCTTCTCAACCTCAGCCTCGATCTCTTCTCCTCGGTCAGCTCAGTAACAACTTTCCGACCTTCATCATTTATCAAATAAAAGTCCGACAAAGTCTTGCCATTTTCTCAGCTGCCGAGGTGAGCTGAATCGCCGCCCTGGCAGAGTTCACCGACGCAGCAATAGCGGACTCCACCACTCTCATACTTTTCAAGTATTTTAGCTTGACTGGACTCCAGATCTTCGCCATGAACCTCATGGCCTTTTTAGCAGTGAAAGGCAGCCCGAATACCTCATCTCTAAAGGGGGAGTTCGAGCGGAAGAAATCCCTGACCGATTTGGGAAGAGCTCCACGGAGCCTTAGGTATTCCTCGTCTTTCTCCTGGTTATATCCCAAGTACGGCAAAGGAATCCAAACTGATGATTGCTAAGCTCGAAAAGGCCCCTCACGGATTGAGAAAGATGTCACTTCCTCGACACTTCGAACTGTATTAAGTGTCGGAGCTGGAGCTGGATCTGGTACAGTTGTAGGTCCGTGCCAGGATATTTGGCCAAGCCCCTCACCCAGGGCATTCCTCTTTCCCTTTCCGACCTAATCGGACTTCTTCAGTAGGGTAGAAATGTCCTTCATTTCTTTTTTGGAACGACCTGCATAGGGAAAATAGTTAGAATTGTGAAAGGAAAAATAGGACAAGTAATCAAATCGGGACTTTATCTTACTAGGTGAAAGAAGGTCTGAACCAGAAAAAGAAAGCTGATATGCTACCATGTTTTCCTCGGTTATCAGCACGCTACAAGATCAGGATTCATCACTAAAAGTGCGCGCCCTCCGTGCTCTTTCAAAAGATCCTTCTATTGGATTGTAAGAGTTATACCCTGAACATGGTAAGAAACAAAAAAGAGGCCAGTAAGCAATGAGTTGGACTGACCTAAACAATAAAGGAGTCAATGCTTAATTAGTTCGTGATAACGAACTGGGATGTTTACTTTAGGCCTGGTGTTGTTATTAGAAAATTACCAAGTACCTCGAACAAAGAACCAATACTTCTTCTAGTTTTTAACCGAGTCCGAGGTCTGGGTAACAACACTATCTCCCGTCCTGGCCTTCACCGATGTATACCACCAGCTCAACCTCTTCACGTCCGGTTTAAAAGAGTACAAACTATTAAATTTTCTAACTGAAGGACGGGAGAAGTCGAGCTGCCCCACAGGATGAGAAAACCCACCATCGTCCTCCAACCATTATGGCAGAGCTAGGTCGGAGCTATTCTCCACTCCCACAAGAACTTCTTAATAACTCTAGGAAAAAGGAGACAGAGCCCTGCAGCTAGTACGACCTGATTCAAGGCCATGCAGCCCATAGAAAGATCATCAGCCCGATGGTCGGGACCTAGGACAATAAACTCCACACCATCAGGAATCCTATAGACCCAATGCCAATCCTTATGTTATTTTTTGCTGACCTCGAAAGGAATGAACTTACATTTCCAGACCAGAGCATTCCAATATCTGGACTCTACCTCCATTCCCATCTGACTTAACATCTCATGCCCTATCTCCCTATCCTCACTACCTCCGGCTTGTGGAGAAGACCTACTCGGTGGATGAACAACGTCAGATGAGCAGGGCTAAGGATTTCTTCCTCATCCATCCTCTCTACTATCCTATTCGAACTAACGTCCTCTTCATTCTAAGCTCTCCCCAAGACATAACATCGTCCTCACCCCCACTACCGGTCTCAACACTCATCTTTATAAAAAAAAAATTAACAAAGTAGATCAGAAAGGAAGAAGAAAGTTTGAAAAGGGAAGATCTATGAATTATACCTAATATCGGAGTACAACTACACCCATCCTCTAAGTCAGATTGACAATCTTGATACTTGCTCTGATGATCAGCTTAGACACAACAATTAAAATGGAGAGAAAGCATGAAGGTAAGAATCCCGAATGTGCCACATTTTCCTCTATTTATAGAGGAGAAAGGCAAAGATGCAGCGCAATCAATACCGCAATAATGACACGACGGCGCAATGATAACACTCTATTAAAATATATCCTTGAGCCACGCAAAAAACTGATTCTTCATTAATGTTGTGCCACTTGTCAACCAAGGATACAGACTATCAATAGTATCACATCAGCCATGTATGAACTCATGAAACATATCAGGACGGTCTATATCTATAGTACGAACTGAAGGCCACCATAACTATGGTCAAGAGTAAGCATTGGGGGGGCAATTGTTGATACCCGACCTAATCTGTCACATCAAGCCGAAGTCTCTCCATTCTAGATATGATGGTCCTCCCGAATCACACGAATGAGGTCCTACCAAGTCAGGTCCTACCAAACCTATATAGAGAAGAGTTCCCTCGTCAGGGAGGTCCTACCACGTTAGGTCTTATACTGTCAGCTCTTACCCAGCCTACTTCAGGTCGGCTGTTATGCCACAATTACCTACTACTAATTTCACGTCATCAATGACATGTCTTCCTACGTGTCAGACGTCAAACCAGCTGCCCATCTGTCGTAATTAATGCAGATGTCACTTCACATTATATGCCCAAAAATAGAATGTCTTGTAATCATTTAATGTTTAACTTGGTATTAAATACATGTAATCATTACATATCTCCTATAAATAGGAGACATAAATGTCCCAGAAAGGGGACATGAATTGCTGAAAAAAGAGCACACTCAAAAAGAATATACAAATAGGTCTTCTAATATATATTTGCGTATCTATTGTTTACTTTGGCCACGTCCGATATCAATACTTAAACATTAAGTTGGCTTGAAAACTATAAAGTCATTTTCCAACATCAACAAATTCAAAATGTCATAATTATAATTTTTTCATAAAGGTTTCGAACTAGGTCGAATCTTGACAATTCAACTCGATTTTAAACTTCTACACACTAAAGGCATTCCAAATACAAAACTACTTTATGAGTACTAGAAGTGCAAATTAAATGCATGTTTGGCTAGAGGTTAGAAGTTGGAGTTATTTTATAAGTAAAATAAGTATTTTATTGAAAAATTTATATATTAAGACGCCACGTCCTTATAAGTGCAATAAGTACATATGTTTGGATATTCCAACATTGCTTATAAACTTTTGACTTTTGATGAATTTTTTTATGGTAAGGTAAATTAGTCATTTTATCGATCAACCATACTTAATTAGATAAGTTGAATGGACATGAATTATGACTTATTCTAAAATTTAAATCAAGTTATAAATTAAGATGTATGTTTTAACTATAATTTAGAGTTATAAGCTAATTTGACCAGCTTATAAGTCTAACCAAACGTGTGCTCATAAACTAGAAAGAGAAAATAAATTCACAACACGTAAATATGATTTTATAAAAGAGAACAAAACAATAGATAAATATTGTATTCAATGACGTTATTAGGGGTGCAAAAAAGGATGAAACGGTAATATTTTGGGTTGGTCCTCCCATCCATCATTTTTTTAATGTTTATTTATTTATTTAAGAATTCAATATAATTTAAAAGAAAGTTATAACTAAATAACGTTAAATATTCTCATTGACGTGTTTACAAAGTAGATTAAATCGTTTACGAAATATAAAAATACTTTATATGTAGGATTTATTAATAATAGTATTACTAATTAAATATATAATAATTCCCAACTAGGTCAATTGCATACGTTTTTTTTTTTTTCGTTAAATTATCTTGTTAGTAAACTGGGCCGACTTAATTCGTGAATAGGCCGTGAAATCTGATTTTTTAAGATAATCAATCTTTCTACTTCGGATAATTAGATAAAGAAATAGGTAATAGTATATTTCGTCCTCATCATTTGAATTTTGACATTTGAGTTTCTATATAAATGTTTTTTTGCAAAAAAGTTTCTGTCGTCCATATCCATTAACATCTGCTGTTAAAATTAATAAAATGGTTAATTTGGACAAATAAATTTAAATCAGGAATACTTTGTGTAAAAAAAGTGAACGATGGAAACGTTTTGCGCTCATAAACATTTAAAACTAGATTTCGGATCTTCTTCTTCCATCAACTATAAAATTTTACACAAACAGATAAAATCACATACATTGAGCCACAACCTCCATTTTATTATATAATAATTTTAATTTCAGATGTCAATCAAAAAAAGGTACTAATTGAAATAATAAAATTGTGCGAAGGTAAATTACCAAACGACGTTGACACGTAAGGAAGTGTCTATTAAGATTGGCTTGTGTCAACGACATCTTCATCTCAATTTGCATTCTACATCTACACAAAGCGACGATTCATTGTGTTCTACTGTACAATAAGATGTTGTGTATGATTTTGCATATAATTGTTCTCATAAAAATATATAATATTACCATTGATAGGTTAGGTAGAAAAAATAGATTTTTGTGCTTTAATAATAGGGACGTTTTGCATAATAAGAGAAAACGATAATATTACAATGTATGTAATTTTATCTGTTTGTGTAGTGATAGCAATGAGATAGGTCTACCCCGCCCTGCGAAATTTTTTTGGGTGCCCCGCGACTTGCCAATTCGCTGAGGCAGGGAGCCGTCACTACCCCGATTAATATTTTAAAAAAAAAAACTGAAAGCAAATAATTTTTTTTTAAAAAAGAATTTTTTTATATATTTGTAGCCAAAAAAAAAAAAAATTGAGGTTGTAGTGCAGTGGTTAAGATTTATAATTTAATAGTTCCAACATATGTTCAAATCTCATTCAGCATATTCCTAGCAAAAATTATAATTTGTAACTCTATTTTATGATTTTTCAAAAAAATTAAAAAAAAAAAATTGAGGGCGCATGATGAGGATGCCCTGGACCCACATCGAACCCGGGTCCCTATTACCTGAATAATTGGGGCGGGACAACATGGACGGGTCTGGGGCAGCAGAGTCAAATTTTCATCCATATGTTTGTGTGAAATTTTAAAATTGTTGAAAGAAAAAGACCTAAAATCGACTTTTAAACGTTTATGTGTGTAAGACATCTTTATCGTTCATTATTTTTATACAAATCATCATTTTTGTATAGATTTATTTGCGAACTAGGTTACCTTTTGTTAATTTAACATAAAATATCAATCGATATGGTTGGCATTGACTTTTTTGCAAATAAATATTTATTTAGGAGCTCAAATGTCAAACTTCAAACAATAAGGACATTTTGCACAATAAGAGCAAATATTAGGGATGAAACGTGCAAAAAAGCCACAAAGAAATTGACTAAACACTGAAACTAGGAAAAAGAATAAGTTGAAAATAAAAGAGAGAAAGGGAGGGATTAGCTGAATATTCAACGATTTGTCGAACAGTTCATAACACTCTCCCACAACGACACCAATCCTTCATCCCCGCGCCCTAACTCTCCGAGTCCGAGACTAAGAACAATCAAATTCATACTATATTTTTGAAGAAAATATTCTAAATTTCCAATTTTATTGCATGATTTTCATAGTATTAGCATGTTGAAGCTTTGGAAATGGTACCAAAATTCCTTGGCAGTGCACCCCATTAAAACCCAGGTCATTAGCTCAGGATTCATTTGGGGATTTGGTGATATTGCTGCCCAGGCTGTTACAAATTCCACCGCCAAGAAATATCACAATCAATCACCTGTATGTATTTGTTTTCTTCTTATTTTCTTTTTTTTAGAAAAAAAAAATGAAATTATTTCATGGGATTTGGATATTTTTAATTGGTGTTGTTAGAATATTGGTTCTGGCATATGGGCTGTGTTTTTTTTGGCCATTTAATCGAATGAATGTCCATAAGTTTATTTGCCTTCCGAGTTTTTTCGTCTTCCGTGTATTTTTCGACACTGCATTGTATTTATATGTGTCAATATAAAATTTTTGTGTGTGGATCGCATGGAAATGAAATGTAAGAATAGTATATTGTTTTTTTTGAGTTGATACAGTCCTGTTTTTTATGCTTATAGATCAAGAATACACTTCGTTTCTAGTCCGTTATTGCAGTTTGCAGTTTATCACTGCCGTATAATTTGCTTTGCATTTTATGAGGAGAGTGAAGATTAGTAGATGTTGGAATAATCGTACTATGGTTCACCACAAGCGTCACCAGTGATGGTTCAGAAGGTGTGTTTGAACAAATCAATAATGCGAAGTTAGTAAATTATCTGGAAGATGTGGTGAAGAGCCTGCTTATTCTTGCATTTTCCTTCTATATGTAAAGAAAAGGACATCCTCTCTACACATTGAATCCGTCAAAAGTCAATATCCTTGGACTGCTCCAGAAATTAACCCTTTTTGGGTCTGATATCACAGTGAAGTAATTCTTCCACCGATTAGTTTAGCTGTCCTTGATTTTATAGGATAACATAATACAACATTGCCCATTGACTACTGGAATAAGAGAGCATTATCTAAGACTCGTATACTTGATTGCTTTTCCGATTGAGAAAAAGTTGCAGCTAAACTGTTGTTTATATATTTTTGCTAGTTTCACTAGTACTGTTGAATAATGAGAATTCATTCTCGGATTGCTTGCAAAATAGTGTTGCTAATACCATGGTTATTTAATCCACTAGCTCAACGTGTAACTGGCATTTACATGTGAGAGGAAAGTTTGTGCGATGGCAATGTTCTCATTAAATTGAGGCACCATACTCCTGTGAATTATTCTTCAACAAGCATTGCAATTAATACTCTGGAGTCAAAATGTTATGAATTCCCACCATAATCACGATCCTAATTCCTATAGGGAATTTTTTTTGGATTCTCAAGAATTTCAGCTTCAGCAAATAGAAAGTAGAAGGGAGAACTTCAGTAGTTACTACCTCAATTTAGAGTTTGGCTTATTAATATGGCACTATGCCTTGTCAGATGAAGTGATACTGTTGCATATCCCTCTTGTTTCCCAGCCACATTGTTCTACAGATAAATTAATGTACCAACTTTTCACCTCCATTACCTTGTCTTTTTCATACTCGCCAGACAATCTGCTTGGTACATCCCGTGGCATAATGTCTTCATGTCTTGCAATAAGAAGAAATGAACCCCACAAGGTTACTGCCATTTATAAATAGCGTAAGCAACATTAAATTAATATGGCATGTATCCATATCTGTTTTACAGAACTCCATCCTAGCCATTGCAGAAACTCTATGGCTCGGATCTTTAGTGTTCTCTTATTTCTTACCCCGTGTCTACTATTTAGGTAGAATACCGTCACCCATTCTTACTAAGAAATGGGAAGAACAGTAGGTAAAACTTCACCCACTATTCCAAGCCTATTATTTTTATCAATTATGATGTAGTGTAAATTAAAATTTTATTATGCCATAAAACCTGAACGATAAATTTCTTTCTTGAATCATAAAAGAGGTAAATTTCAAAAACAAAACATACCTCAGAAAACAAAGCCACAGTGAAACAGAAAAATATTTTAGCTCTTATCTATTACTTCAGAAAATGATACTAATAAACAACAATATTCGACCCATTACGGCTATTTAATAAAATGTTTTTTATTCCCTTTACCCACGTTATCAAATTTGTCTTTGTTTGTTAGAAAAATGAAGTCACCAGCCCTTCTGAATGAAATATATAGTGCACGAACTGCATATCCAATCCTGTTCTTCTATTTGTGCGCCATTCTTCACATGCTGACTTCTGCTAATGTGAAGATCTAACAAAGATGCATCAGGCTTGGTAGCTGGGCTCGGGAAACCTTTGAACAAGGAGATAAAGACTGGAAGAGTTATCTTCTAAATAAGATACTAGATGGCAGTGTTGGGCTGCCTATTGACAAGAGCATCTCTACCATGGGAGAAGCTGACAATTATCTTCTGAAAGAGGGCCAATAGGACTTGTAGGTAGTTAAGTAATTATGGATGCATGATATGATTCTACATTGTTGGAACAATGAAAATGGGGACATCACTGCTTGGTATAGGCAGTAGATTATTATAATTGCAGTTTCCTCTCTTTTAGTGTCTCTTTCTTTCTTTCTTTCTTTTTTCCTCTTCTGGTTCTATCTGTTTGAGGGGAATGACTGATTGGGTACTTTAAGGTTCTGGAAAGTATCCTAAATATTACTCCACGAATGAACCGACAAAAGGTCAAAGGTCGAATGCCCGAGATTGCAGGTGTTCTCCAGCTAAGCGTCTGGATTTTCAATATGTTAATAGGCAGTGTCAGAGTGCTTCCTTTTTCATCTAATGTTGAGGCCAGTCTTTTAAGTTCTACTGCTCCTTTGCAAGCCACAACCAACTTCTGCTGATCACTGAGAACTGCACCTGACAAGATAGTTGACTTATGCAATGCTGTAATGGTGTGATCTTTTTTTTAGAACAAAAAATAGTACTAAATTGTTTATATGGTTTCAGAAATAGCTTGTATCACCAGTTTGAAGATGCCATTGTGCTTTTACACTTATCATGGTTACTGCATGCTAGTGATTGCCAACATTGGAACTGGATCCTTTCCTTTTTTTATATCCACCCCCCCCCCCCCACCCCCAACACCCAACCCACACACAAAAACAACAAAAAACGAATTTTTTTTGCATATAATGGCTGGAGCTTTGGCGCTTTGGCAGTTTGGCTCGATGTTATGCTGACGAACCTGTTGTTTACAGTTTTATTACTGGACCCTTGACCCAAGCATCATCTCCCTCATTTCTCTGCAGGATGAAGATAAAGAATTCAAGATTAATTGGAGACGAGTTGCTACCACAAGCTTGTTTGGATTTGGATTTGTTGGACCCGTCGGCCACTTCTGGTTAGTATTCTTTGTCAATTGATTGTTGACATACATCGTTTCAATTATTTGTAACTTCGTTTCTAAGTTGGTAGTTATACTATTGCTTCCAATAAGATGTGCCGGACCAAACTCAGAACATGAAACCTTTTCACTTGAAACTGTCAAATAAAATGTTTATTCAAATTTTCTTCAACTTTGGTGATGTCTTAATGGGCAGGAAGAAACCATTTAGCACAATAAGCAGCAACATAGTGAAAATTGAAAGTAAATGGATGGCTTTTTGGTAAATTTTACTTCTAGCTTTGCAGGTACGAAGGGCTGGATCGGTTCATTAGGCTGCGGCTACAGCTACGGCCAAATTCCTTCCGGTTTGTGACTACAAAAGTAGCAGTTGATGGTATGCTCTTTGGGCCATTGGATTTACTTGTATTCTTCACTTACATGGGGTTTTCTACGGGGAAAAGTGCTGCTCAGGTTAAGGAAGATGTGAAGAGAGATTTTCTTCCGGCCTTAGTTTTGGAAGGAGGCGTATGGCCACTCGTTCAAGTGGTCAACTTTCGATATGTTCCCGTTAGGTATCAACTTCTTTATGTCAACATCTTCTGTTTGTTGGATAGCTGTTTTCTTTCATGGATCGAGCAACAAGAAGATGCTCCTTGGAAGCAATGGTTCAAATCTTTTTTGCCTTTAAAGGAACAAGAAGGACAAGGTGGATAATTTCTTCTCCTGTATTGTTTCAATTTCAACTTCAGTTAATGTGATCTTCATGGTAAATACATTTCTGAGAAACATTAATCAGTAAATGAATCACTTGAGTGCATATTTGGTACGGTTTTTAAAAAAGAAAAAGAAATCAAAATCTTATCTATTATAGTGTCGAGTGTTGAGTGTAGTACTACGTACTAAGCATGCCTTTAGTGGCTACATGTAATTTTGAAGTTGCCATTTTATCAAGGGAAGATGACCTTGGCTTTTCTTTAACATTTTTCGTAATAAGACCCTATGCGTCTTTTGCACGTTTTTGAGTTTACTTGCTGTATCAAATGAAGGGGGAAGTTAAATTGATTCTGTATTTGTTTGGTTTACGTTGTTTATCTTCTTGTTATTTTGTTCAGTATTACTATGTGCATTAGTATGTAATTATGCTCAAAGTAGTTCTGAAAACCCGAAAAAGAAAAAATGTTTTGAATGACAAACTACATTGTAAGACAGGAGATGAAAATCTTTTAACAATTAATAGAGTTGTTTGTTTGGCTAAGCTTCAAAATTTTCATACAAGTAAATAAGCAGGTTTTTTGAAATAAGTATTTTTTCAAATAACTAAACTACTAAATTTTTTACTTATATGTAAGAAAAAAGTTATACTCAGTATGTTTGAAAATAAAAATGAGATTATTATGCTATCTGCTTAGTTATAATTGAAAAAATGAAATATAGTGGATCTTTTTAATTTTTTTGAAAAATACTGATTACATTACAAATGTATTTGACAAGTACTTGATATTTATAATTTATCTTTTTACTATTTTTTTTTATTAATTACAAATTTAAAATAATAATTAACATAAATTCTTTAAATTAAGCGACCAATAACATATCTCTCATTTCAATTCATATTTCATATTATCATCTTCTTTATTTTTCGAACTTCTATCAAACTCTACTCTCTTTACCATATTACGTTTGCGATTTTCGATTGTTTATTGTAAATTTCATTTAATCTTACAAGTATTTTTTTTTTTAATTGTTGAAGGATATAAATCATACACAAAAAGTTGATTCTTGGAAGGTAAAATACATATTTTTTGTTTTAAGTCAGGTATTGCAAGTTTTTGAATTTGTCCATTTTTGTGTTATAATATTTCGAATGTTCTCTAATTTCTTATTACATTTTGTATTTTCTCAGATTTTTGATAATGACAGTTATTCGGAATTAGACATTCTTTCTCCGCCATAAAGCTACACATATGTTTGTAAAGTAGCGCATGTAAACAATACATAAGGTAAACTTTTGGTTTGTAAGATTTTCCTATCATTTATCTTGGTAAATATGTCCGATAATATAGGAAATAGTGGGTGTGTCAAGTCTCCCAACCTAAAGCTTATGTATCGAGACATTTTTATCCTCAAACATAGACTTATGTTGTATCTTTAGTCTTCGTAGTGAGATTTCGTTAAATTTATAGTTAAAAAAGCATACTATTAAAATAAGAAAAACAAGGGGGCTAATAAATAAAAGGGTCATTTGCAAATGGGATGGATAGGTTTTGAGAAAGATGAAGTTACTTTGTACATTTAAAAAATTATGGAAATTCATTTGTAATTTTCTTATATTTTTTGTTGTTTTTAGTTTTTATTTTATCTTTTTTCTTCTTCTTTTTTTTTTAAATTTAAGGAGAAGGGTAAATCCGTTAAAATATGTCAATGGAGACGTGATTTATAATTAAATGAAAAGTTGGAGATGTATGTTGTTATAAAAATTAGTTGGGGTTATTTAGTAACAAACTGCAAAAGTTAGAGACTAAAAGTACAAATTATCCTAAATAAAACATAAATTTTCTTCTTCTTTATTGATCATGTTCAATCGTATCTAGTTTAACTCACTAAACATGCACTATTCCTTTTAGATTGAGAGAATTCCTTGGAGTAGAAAATTTTAAAAATCTACACCAATCAAAAACAACTCAAGCAACTTAAAGGTCTCATGCAAAATCTCCGATGGAGCCTTTCCAAGAATAACAACAAAAAAAGTTAGTCAAGCAAATTGATAAAATTTTGTAGGTGATCGCCGACGATTATGACATAGATCAATAACTGTAAATGATTTAGATAGAATTATGAACATCGAATCAGTAATCGCCGATTTACTATCTATGTCGACAACAATATTGTCCGTAGTCATCGACAGTACTTCGACCACTGATCGCTGAAGACTCCCTCATTTTTTATTCTCTAAGAAAAGAAAGTTGCTTTTTCTCTCTTTGTTATGTTAAGATAAAACAAGTATTTTCATATTTTAAAAACTAATATATAGTCAGAAATTTTACATTTGCCATTTAAAACAAAATCAAAACACCAAGATATTTTTCATGCACTTTTGTGAATGGCATACTAATTAAGCATATTTTACGCGTTTTGCATTTAGCCTCGTCATCACATCCTTTCGAATGCCACCTGGCCTTCTTGAGTTTAAAATCTCATATACTAGGTATAGAACTTGGGATTTTGATCTCATCCATAAAGACTTTTCATGAGCGGCCCACTGCGACACCCTCGTATAGAACTTGTAGGCTCCCCAAAACACTCCCCTCCACCTTGAGGATAACTTAAATAGATTAGTCAAGCATATAAAAACGTTTCAAACGAGTTTTCTATGTTGGCTGGCATGTTTTTCACTTTGATACTTTTCTTCTTACCACCTTGTCTAGTCTATTGATTTTATTTGGGATAAGTTGACAATTATGACAAAAATCAATATATATCCTTATTATAATATAAGCGTGTATGCGATTATTACTATTCACCTCTTCATCCAAAACGATACCATTTTGGCCTCTTCTTCTTCTTGAGTAAGAACAAATAAAAGAAAATGGATCTCCTCTCAAACCCTCTTCTTCTAAAACACTATCAATATTTTCGCTCACCAACTCATGGCCTCCAAACCCAATTTTTCCTCTTCCACCGACTACTATTATATTTGGGTCCATGTTGGAATTTTACTAGAACATATTTTCAACTTTGTAAGTCTATGGTTATTCTTATTTAAAGCTTATATGTATTTTTGGTTACATTGATTTAAGCGATAATTTACAACATATTAAATGGTATGTTCAAAACTATGTTTTTTATATTTATTATTTGTAGATTATACTATTTTCCTATTCTTTTCATTGTATAATTGAGGTCGACTTTGTCCCATTTTGAAATATTGACAATATTAGCAAAATAGAATTGCCGACATTATCGACAAATGAGAATGAGAACCAAATTTAGCTCCCATTTGTAATGTGGGATTTTTTTTTATAAATAAGCCACTTTTTAAAAATAATTCCAAATCTAACAACTTGACAAATATTTTAAAAATATTACATTCCTAAAATTATATTAATTAATAAAATAATAAATTAAAATCAAATATATACCTCTACCAAAATTTGCTTCTTAAGTCCTTGATTATTTGCATGATAAGCTCTTCATCTTTATAATATTTCTATTTTAGTCCATATACTTCTTCTTTCATTTCAATTTCGTCCTCTTTTATTTGTAACACAAGTCTTTCAGCTCTTAAATCTTTACAATTTGATCCCCATATTTATACTTTTATATCATTTTAGTCCTTTATAGTATCACTATTTGATACATATGTTACAAATGATATTGTGTATCAATATTTGATATAAATGTTACAAATAATATTTTGTAACAATTTGTGTTACAAATTGAGATGTAAAACATCAGTGATACAAAATATCAATTCATATAACATGTGCTATGTAAAATAATATAATATAATCTATAACATATTCAATGATATAAAATATCATTTGTAACATATGTATCAGATCACGATACTAAACAGAAACTATTATAATGTTACAATTGCAAAACCAACTCTAAACTTCAACAACTTCGTATTAATATACACATTGGACTCTAAAAATCTATTGATATTGTGTAACATCAGTATGATATAGATATGTAACACAATACCAAATTTAACAAATAAAACTCATTATTTCATCATTTGTAACATACGTAACATCAGTGATACATAATACCAATTTATGTAACATGTGATGTATAAAATAATATAATATAATCTGTAATATATCCAGTAACATATTTAGTGATACAAAATATTATTTGTAACATCTGTATCAAATATTGATACACAATATCATTTGTAACATCTGTATCAAATAGTTATACAAAGGACTAAATTGATATAAAAGTATAAAATGGGGATCAACTTGCAAAAATTCCAAAATTGAAGGAATTGGGTTGCAAATAAAAAAGACGAAAATGAAATGAAAGGAAAAGTACAAGGACTAAAGTAGAGATATTATAAAGATGAAGGATTTATTTGGAAATAATCAATGACTCAATCAACAAATTTGAAAATTCACATGGTCTTGGTCCATTTGATTTTAATTTATTATTTTATTAATTAATATAATATTAATTATGTAGTATTTTTAGAACAAATAAGTTAAGTTATTAGATTTAAAATTATTTTAATAGGTTGTGTTTGATTCATCAAAATTTTCCATGGAAAATGTCTTTTTTCCACCCATTTTCCAATTGACGTGTTTGATTGCACAAGATTTTTAAGGAAAAAAATTTTTACTCCATATTTTCCTTGTTTTGTTTGATTGCAAATCTTTTTTTTTCTTCATGTAAAATATTTTCTTATTTTCCTTGTTTTGGTCACATTTTCCTTGCTTTTATTTTCAAGGAAAGAGGATTTTCTTTTCCATGAAATTTTTTATTTTCTAATCAATAATTTCTTGGCAATTCTTTTTCATGGAATTTATTTTTTTTCCACTCAAATTTCTTGCTTCCAATCAAACACAACTTTAATAAGTAGTTAGTGTAATATCCATGTCAACAAATGGGCCTTGGCCCATTTGTCAATTTTCTTGGTTTTTTTTCGTTGTCCACTAAATTTGACGTTATTATCAACAATTGGGTTTATGTGATAGTGGGTCCATTAGAATTGAATTTTAACGTTGTAATTCTATGGTTCTTTTTATTTAAAGTTTATATGCATTTCTGGTTACATTTTTTTAAGAGTTAATTTACAACGCATATTAAATAGTATGTTCAAAACTATGTTTTTTATATTCATTATTTACGGATTAGACTTTTTTAATTTTCTTTTCACTGTATAATTGAGGTCGACTTTGTCTCATTTTGAAATGTCGACAATATCGACAAAATGAGATTGTCGATAATGAGTACCAAATTTGGTTCCCATATTTAAATGTCCAAAAATGGGATTGAGAACCAAATTTGGTTTCAACAAATGGGCCTACCTCATTTGTCCATTTTGTCCATTTTTTATTTGTTGTAGTAATAATTTCACTATATACTATAAAATAAAAATAATTTAAAAAATATTATTTAATTTTTTTATTCTAAAATATCGTTTTTTTATTTATGTAACACTTGTTGTTACATTTGTTATATTTGTTAATAACAAATGTAACACATTTATTATAACTAAAATAACAAATGTAACAATAAGTGTTACAAAAATAAAAAAACGATATTTTTAGAATAAAAAAATGACAGTATTTTAAAAAATATTTTATTTATTAAGGTTATTTATGAAAAAATCCCCTTGTTAGACGACAAAATGGCCTATTTTGTCGACATCTACAAATTAGTTTTCATTTTAACATCGACAAAATAGATAATATGAAAATGTTATTAATTTAATATCTATTTTGTCGATATCGTTGACCAAAAAATTGTCGACATCGACATTATTTGGTTGGTGTCGACATAATATTGTCGGTGTTGACAAACTTTGTGTCAATATATTTTTTGATGTCGAAATATTTGCATTGATAGATTCTTTTAGAAGTTATTGTATGAGTTTCAACTACTATTAAATCTTAATCACACAAAAAAAAATGGTCATTTTTACAAAAGGTATATCTGAAATTTTTACATCTACAAAATGATATATTTACAAATATTATAAAAAATTATTATATTTCCAAATCATTATTTAATTTGGGTACATTAAAATTCCACAATGTGTATTGCACATATTAAATATTGTGTATTGTTAATTAAATTTGTTAAAATATTTATCCATGCTAATCTTAGTATTTATCAAATAGATTTTTTTTCCATATTTCAAACTTTTAAATTTACCACAAAGTAAATATAAAATAAATAATATAAATAATGTTAAACATAGTATTACAAATCTATTTCGTACGAGTGAAAAACTAGTTTATAAAAATGTATGTATTTATTTATGTAGTATATAAATGTCTTTTATTCCTTTCTCAACCAAACACATGCAATCGATTTTACGTTCTCAACCAGTTCTCTCTCTCTCTCTCTCTCTCTCACACACACACACACACACACACACAGTGGTGGATCTAGGGTTGAAGTTCAATTTAGGGGCGGACGTTGGTGATCAGCGGTCAATCTGGACGATACTTGTGAAAAAATAATGGGAAAATATTTTTAATAAATACGTAACTTATAAAGCAACAAAAAATCATGTAATATTGACCGTTGACCATCAGCTGGACGATGCTTAATGAAAAAAAATAATGTGAAAATATTTTTAATAAATACGTAATTTGTAAAGCAACAAAAAAAAATCATATAATAGTGAAATATAATTCGATAGAAGTTCGTAATAATTTACGTTTGATGACCAATTCTGATGTCTTAGTCAAAATGGGAACGAACAAGAACTACAAATTTGGTAGTTTAAATAACCTACCTTCCCGGAATGAAGCATCTCCTTCTCTTTCTCTTTGAACTCGAAAATGCCTACCAATAAAACGATAATAATTCATTAACATGATAAAATACACGTCATATACGATAGCTAACACCGGGCGGGCCGGGATAATGGTTTAGTGGGGGCGATAAAGATTTACATAAAAAATAATTTAAAATAAGACAATAACGATAAGAAAAAACTTAAAATAAAGTCAAATCTATGGCAAAAAAAAAGAGCAAAAGTTCTGATAAATACTTTCTATATTCTTAAATTTTGACCTCCCTCCCTTTTCAAATTATGCAATTATCATATTAAAGAGAAATAATAAATTCTTTACTTAAGAATTTATTCATGCAATTATCTTATTTTTTTAATTTATCAAAGTTCAAGGACCACATATGAAATTTTGATTTTAAAATAGATATTCTCTCTCTCTCTCTCTCTCTCTCTTACACACACGCGCGCGCGCACCATCTTCAACCCAAAAATTATATACAACATGTACATACACATACACTACACGCAGAATGATAGAATACACAGAAAAAAAAATTGATAAAGCCAACACCATTTTTTCACAAAATTCCAGCACAGACAAACGCAGGGTCTCGCAATGTGCTTGATCCGCCTCTGCTCACACACACCCACATCCATACCCACCCCAAGATAACCCCTTATTTACCTACCCCCAATATAACTCCCCTCTCATGGCACTAACAAGAGGTGTTAATTCCCCATCCCCATTCTCCTCCCTCCCCCAAAGCAGCAGTAGCTAACAGTAGAGTAGGTGTCAATTTTAGCTCTCCTATAGTCCTATTTACACACCCCAAGATAACCCCTTCCTTTTTATGGCAGTAAACATCAATTTTATTAGAAAGAGTAATTCAAGTCTGTATTATTATTTTCATATAGTGGACATAGAATTTTACTTTTAATATATTCAACTATTAATTATTTGATCGTGAAAAAATTTGATATTATCAATTCTTTTTTCAATACAATGCATTTCGCCATAATTACTTTAAAACAAAAATAATAAACATGAATTAAATATCAAAATTTATAAAAATTACAAAATAAAAATATAGTCATATAGAACAAAAATTAATTAAATTAAAATTTAAAAAATTTGTGGGGATACATTATAATTATAATACTAATAAACATATGATATAAAATGAATTAATTTAATTAATTATAATTAAAATTGATATTTTAATAATAGATCAATAGAAAAATTAAAAGCAGAAACTGATAAACTATCTTTTACTGCTTATCAAAATCTATTACCGTAAGGTAGGGATGGCATTGGCCGGCTCGGCCCTTGAAACGGGCCGAGTTCGTGAGTGAAGAGATGAGGCTCGGCCCATCTAAAAAGACGAGGTACGAACCGGCCCATGGACCGCGGGGGCCCACGGACCGCCCACGCCCACGAGTCACGGGCGGTCCACGGACCCACGTGAAATTTCAATTTTTTTTTTTTGGAAGTTCAAAAAATAATAATAAGAAATAAGTGAAGAAAAATGTTCAATTCAAACCCTCCTCCTTTTTCTCGACTTGGGACCCCGCTACTATTAGCGTAAAGCGAGTTAAAATTGTACACCTAACAAGTTGTTACGTGTACAATTTTTTTGTAAAGTTAAATATAAAAACTTATAAGTTAAAATGAATAAAAATAGAATGAATTTATACAAAATAATAAATATACTTACATTTTACTTACTACGTATTCAGTTCGTCCATCTCTTCGGCCAATATCATGCTTACTTTATCTTGGATTCGATGATCTGCATCCTCCCAATCTTTCAAACACATTAAACTCTCTAATATATCTGGTTTAAGTCTTGACCTCAAATCAGTAAGAATCCTACCACCTATATTAAAAGCAGACTCCGATGCTACAATTGATACCGAAGGTGTTAGTAGATCACGTGCTATAATAGAAACAATTGGGTATTGGCGCTTGTTTTGTCTCCACCACCTAAGTATATCAAAATTATTCCTCTCCTCTTCATATAACAAATTAAGCATATCGTGACCAAAATATCTAGCTAGTTCTAATGGTATATCTCTAATATTAGTTTCAACATTTGTAGCAAGAGAAAGCAAAGAAGAAAAAAAAGAAGAAGAACTAGGATTTTGATTTCCCTTATAAATAAGGAAACTTCAATAATCATTAGGATTAGGGTTATTTGAAGAAGAAGAAGGATTTGGCGCAGGAGGTCTTCTAACATTCCTACCGGTTTTTTCTGCATAAAATTCGTACATTTCACATAATGTTTTTTCTAAATTACCGTAAGTTAATGGATTACCGTAACTCAAATTATTAAAAATTTCAGAAATAGTATGTTTAGTACCTTGTAAATTTACTCTAGGATCCATAATTAACCTAACGGGAACAACATAGGCAAGTCTTCCCAATATTTTCTAAACTTGATTTCCATTGTTTCAACAATATCGAAAAAAATTGCATACGTCTTATATCTATTAAAATTATTTGCAATAAAATAAAATGATTTAAAACTAATGGACTAGTAGGGTAGTATACACTACCACATGCATTCGTGGCATCATAAAATACTTTTAAAAATTTACTTAACATGAAATGCAATTTGCCAATCATGTGGTTGCAAATCGATTGTGGACCGTGTGAATGTCGACCATTATAATAACCAGCTTATACAATGTTCATAACCTTCACATGATTCAAGCATTAAATAAGTAGAGTTCCATCTATTACGTATATCTCGTACATATACTTTTAGTTGGAAGAGAATTTTCTATACATAATTCATCAAATACTTGTTTTCTAGCGGTGTGAAAAAAGAATATAGTTCAATGCATACCTCATTTTTTTTTAATTGTGGGCCTATATACTTTAAACCGTCTTGAACAATTAAATTAAAAATATGGCATACACATCTAACATGAAACAAAATTCCACCGAAATCGGGTTGTAATTCCTCAATTAATTTTTCTATTACAAAATTATTAGGTGGAGCATTGTCAAAATCATATCATGAACTCTAGATTCAAGTAATTAAATTCTTTAATAATTGCCATTAAATAATTTAAAATCAGAGGCCATTATGAGGGTAGTCAATTACTTTAAAAGCAATTATTCTTTTATGCATAATTCATAGTTTATAAATATAATGTAAAGTAGCTGCAATATATCCTTTATCATTTATACCGGACCATAAGTCCGAAGTGAATGATACCACACCAGCATATTTACTTAAATTATTTTTTATAGTTTGTTTTCTTTTATTATATGCAAAGAATAGTATCGTAACGAAGAGTGTTTCTAGCAAATGGATGATACATTGGTTGAAGATACCGCTTGTACAAACCGTGGTGAAATGAGGGCTTTCCACTATGCTAAGCGGGAACTCACCACTGGCCACCAACTAGCACATGCCTTCTCGACGCAAAGACTCTTGTGAATAAACCCAATTATTAAGATTGGGAGAAGAACTAGTAGATCCACCCGGAGAGCCGAAATGTAGTTGGGCTTGGTTGGTATCAACTCCTCCGTGCTTTTGCATACACATTGGAAAATGTCGGTTAAGATGGCTCGTTCCACCACCCTTTTGCCATGCAAACTATTGCTTACAATATTTACAAACCGCCTTGAAAATTGGTTGCCCATCTGCAGATGCACCGGTGCATACTCTATTAAAATGATCCCAACACCGAGTTTTTTGTTTTATGGCTCTTCGCTTAGTAGTCGATTGAGTAGTGTTGGTCGCTTTCCAACTCTTCGTCAATATCATCTAAATTGAAAATTGAGCGTTGTTCCCAACTCCAAAATCATCACCAAATTCGGAATTGGAACATTATTTAAACCACTAAAATCATCTTGAATTTGGTTTTCGACGGACTCGGCACTTTCTTGAAAATTGTATTGATCCATGAATAATTGTAGATAATAGAAATGTAGAAGACTAGTGATTAGAAGTAGAAAAAATAAATATGGAAATTGAAATATAGGGATGTAGAAGATAAGAATAAGATTATAAATCTAAAAATTATATAAATTGCACAATATAATTTTTTCGGAAAATGAAAGTATGAATGTAAGATTGTAAGTTGAGACTTGAGAGATTTGTGAAAGAATAGAGTTAATTTATGGGATATATATAGGGAAAAAAAAAAAATAGTCATTTGAAAAATAATAATAATAATAATTTGGGGACCAAATTGCAAACGGTCGAAATATGACCGTGGACCGTGGACCACGGATCCGTGGTCCACGGATCGTCCACAGGCCGAGCCAAGCTCGGCCCGTGAACCAAAACACGGACCGGACCGGGCCCTTAATCCGACGGGCCCGGGCCGGCTCGGGTCCGTAAATTCGCGGACCGGGCCGCCGGGCCGACGGACGGCCAGGTCCATTTGCCATCACTACTAGAAGGTATAAATTTTTTTATATTCACTTTTTAAAAATTTATCAAACGAATTCTAATTTTTTGACAATCAGATCTTGGGCTCTAAAATCAATCACAAACATACCCTTAATTCTTAAGATTGATGTCATGGTGCAATTTACGACAATAACAATCAACGAAAATAATATTAACTTGATCGTCAAAGTTAACTCAATTCACATCACTAACCAAGATTCCATTTGGCTAATAAAGAACTGAAAATTAGCCGATTCAATTGAGAAAATAAAGAACTGGTCAAGTTTATAGGCCATAAAATTGAAAATTTTAAAATAGTTGAAAATTATCTAAAGACTAGCTGATTCAACTACAAATTGGCTGACTCATATAAAAAATTTATTTTACTTTATTTTTAATCACGAGTTTGATCTTGATTCCACTTCTATTCAACTTTTTATCTTTTTACTCTCGACCATTTTCGAGTTGATGCCTGCAGTGACTTGCAAAACATTGCAATTTATACGAAAATGGCCGTCAACTTAGTGCTTCAACAAATTACCTACTTTTAGACATGAACCAAACCTTTGAAGATAAATTAATAACTAATATAATTAATTATCTTTATCTTCAACGTGTGATTATCAATGACACGTCCAAAATCGTACGAGACACACTAGTGTGTGTGTGTATATATATATATATATATATATATATATATATATATTTCATTTATGCATTGAATTTGTGGAATCTACCATATACAACTACTTATTTTTTTTTTTTTACCACCTTGTCTAGTCTATTGATTTTATTTGGGATGAGTTGACGATTATGACAAAAATCAGACAGAATTATCGACAACAAAATATCGGTGATTAACAATGTACCTCGTCAGCAATTACTGACACCAATGCTGTCGGTGATGTTGTTTGCATTCATCGACGCTGCATTACTTGATTCTTCGATCATCTACAAGAAGTTGTTAGTATCATCGATGAAATTTTATACTTTCTATATTTTTTTATACTTTTTATAAGTTTACAACATAAGTTAAAATATCATTTTATTTTTGATT
The DNA here is from genome assembly GCA_023638005.1 of Forsythia suspensa. Taxonomy (NCBI): domain Eukaryota; kingdom Viridiplantae; phylum Streptophyta; class Magnoliopsida; order Lamiales; family Oleaceae; genus Forsythia; species Forsythia suspensa. The sequence goes on along the minus strand of CM042674.1, from coordinate 24,868,856 downwards.
TATAATATTATTGACATTTAAGTTATTTTTTTAATTGTTATTTTATTCCAACATTTCATTAGTATTTAATTTAAAAATTTTGTTAGTTTTATTTATTGATTGAATATTTGTCCATAAATAAATTTATTAAACTATTTATGTTTATAATACTACCAATTGAAAAGTCGTTCGTAAACTTAAATTATTTTTAATTTTTATTTGATTACAGGCAAAATCTTATAAAAATAATATTATTATTCTTGTATATTTATTACTTTATTTACTGATATTAATTTTATCTCTAATTAAATTTATTAAAAAAATATTTTAAAATTATCAAAACGAAAAACTACATTATTGCTTTTAAAATTATTATTTTTAATTGTTATTTTGATAATAACGGACTTTTTTGTCAGTAGTACTTATTTATTTTATCACTTTATTTAAAAAAAAATGTTTTTTCTATTAACAAAAAATTTGATTCAAATTTCATTAGTAAAATTATTTGTATCGAAAATTTCTAAAATTTTGAGCCTTTTCTAAATATGTAACCTTAGGCAACTGCCTATTGATACTGTGTAACATCAGTATGATATAGATATGTAACACAATGTTAAATTTAACAAATAAAACTATTGATTTCATCATTTGTAACATACATAATATCAGTGATATAGAATACCAATTCATGTAACATGTGATATGTAAAATAACATAATATCATATGTAACATATTCAGTGATACAAATATCATTTGTAACATCTATATCAAACATTGATACACAATATCATTTGTAACATCTGTATCAAATAGTGATACTAAAATTGACTAAATTGATATAAAAGTATAAATATAGAGACCAACTTGCAAAAATTTAAAAGTTGAAGGACTTGATTTGCAAATAAAAAGGACAAAATTGAAATGAAATATGAAGTACATGAACTAAAGTAGAAATATTATAAAGATAAAAGACTTATCGTACAAATAATCAAGGACTCAAGTAGTAAATATGGGTAAAAATTCTTTAAAATTCACGTGGAGGTATATATTTGATTTTAATTTATTAATTTATTAATTAATATAATTTTAGGAATGTAGTATTTTTAAAATAAATTTGTTAAGTTGTTAGATTTGAAATTATTTTAAAATTGATAAATAGTGAGTGTAATAATCCTTTCAAACTTTCCACTTATATAGTTTATATGGTGTATTTGAAATTGTATTGAACTAGCACCACCAACAATACTCTTTTCAAAAGATGATGCTTTTTTGATAAAAAAAAATTGAAAATAAAGAGTATGACTTTTTGTAGGAGTATTTTTTTTCATAAGCTATTATTGACAAACATATTCTCGAGTTAAATCTTTCAATAATTAGTGAAATTTTAGTCGTATTTTTGACCGCTCACTGAACTTTTAAATATTGTTGTGTACTCACTAAATTTTGAAAAGTTACGATCCATTAATTACTCCTCACGATTTTATAACTGTCAATTGACAGAAGCATACACGCGACTGACAAAATGCCCACGTGGTTGACGGGTAGCATCGTTGTTTTGTCACATGTAAAAATAGGTTAGGGTTAGGGTATAGAATTTGGAGTAATAGACTTTGAAGGATTTTAATATCGAGAAAAAATATACGTTTCTCATGTATAAATCGTATTTTGAAATGGAGATTTGATGACATGGATGGGTAGCTTCAATTTGGTTGGCAAAATTAACCTTAAATTTTCCGTCAGCCACGTGTACGCTTCCTCCATTGGTAGTTACTAAATCGTGATGAGTAATTAATGAAGCGTAACTTTTTAAAGTTCAGTGAGCACATAACAACATTTAAAATTTAGTGAGTGATTTAAGACGCGACTACAAATTCAGTGATAATTAAAATATGTAACTCCATATTCTCTCTTTTTTTAATTGATTTTCTACAAAGAAATGCATGAAATTTTGTGAAATAATAAATGAAAAATAGTAAAAATATTGTATAAAGAGCTTGACTAATTATTTTCATTTTAAAATATAAAGAGTTTGTTCGACCCTTAGAAAATCTCCAATGCAACGATGAATTGCTGATATTATTTTACCACATATACAAAATAGACAATATGTAAAAATTCTCTCAAATGCAAGTTGACAATGATTTGTCAAATTGACGTGAGAGGAAAAAATATGTAATGTCTAGAGCTCCTTCTAAATTCAGAAACTCCGTTAGACATGTTGACTGAGTAAAATTTAAAATTTTCTATGTAGATTTAAATTTCTTATGTATATCTAAATGTAATTTTATTTTTATTTTGATAAAATAAAATACACTTAGATAAATCCATATAATGCATTGGAGACTAAATTTGAATTTGATTGTCTATTTGTTAGACATCAATGCTACATAAATTAAAAGTATTTCAATATTTGTACCACTTATATAGGAGTTCACATAATGTATTGGAGATGTTCTTAGAGGATATCCAAAAGCGTCTTTCATTTTAAATATAATCTTGTACATAATATAGAGCATTTAAAAAAAAAAATTGACACACTCCAACAATTTTTTTAGTTTTAGTTCTTTATTTTACTTTGTTTAAAAGCATCTCTAAGATACTCTTCAAATGTAAAATCATATTTTAAAGAGCCAAACCTTGAAATTAGATTGCAATAAGCTCTTTAATGTAACATTTTAAGACAGAGTGAATTTCACTCTCTACGACCCAAACTTACTCTTTATTCATATTTTATAATGATTACATTTAATAAGTTGCAAGTTTCAATACTCAACTTCGTGAATTATTATTACTCAAATCATATTTAAATATTTTAATCATTGACATATATATATCATAACTATAATATAAGTGTCTATGACATGTTTACTATTCATGCCTTCAACCAAAACGGTGTCGTTTTGGCACAACTTTTTTTTTTTTTGTCTTCCTCGTTTATTCAAGAGGTAAAAATTGACAATTTTTACCCATTTGCGCCCCTTCATCGCGTTCTCAGACCGCCATCTTTTCTCTCCTCTGACACCCAACAAACCCTAGAATGCGTTTATTGATGATTTTTGGTTCCATCCTGATCTATCTCAGCCCGAAATCAGTCCTATTTTGCTGGTGGTTCTCTTTTTCCAGGTGAGGAACCCTAGAACAGTGCTTGTTTGCAATTTTCGTTTGACCTAGATTCATTCGAAATCAGAAATTCGAACTCTTTGTTCGACCTATAACCATCGAAATCACAAACGGTAAAGCATTTTCAAGTTTGGATTTTTGTTTTAGATTTACTAAAAAAAAAATTCAAAATTCTCGGATCTACTCATATTAATATCGTTTTGAGGTTATTTATGGAGTTTGGTTTTCGATTAATCGCTTTTTCTTCTCTTATTTGCCGTATTTGTGGATTTATAGGTATGAAACTTCGTAGTTTTTTTTTTTCGTTTTTTTTAGTTTGTTGTACTTAATTTTTTTTGCATGTTTATTTACAGCTTTAAGATTTTGTGCAACAATAAAATTTGTTAATTTTTTACTTTTCTTTTTTTTTAAAATTATTTCCCTTTGTTCTATTTGCGGGATTATATATATAAAATAGAAGGGAGTTTGCCTCCAATGTTCACCAATTTTTTGTGATTTACCACATCATAGATGTATTCTGTCGTGCCATTTGCCACTTACATTCAAGAAAAAATATTGTTGGTAGAATTTTATTTGAAGTTCTTGAGGCAATTATTCACAGAAGACAACAGAAAACAAGAATCAATGTAGAGTGGAATTATTTTTCCATTCCATCACATGGAAACAAACCAAGTAAAACTAATATATTAAGTATAATGATTGGTTCAACTATTATTGTTAATTATGCTATTCAGTTTGTGACCTATAAATTTAAATGAGCATTGTGTGGTATGTGTTCTTGTTGAACAAGACAGCACATTGCATAATATTGTTCTGATTCCAACTTATAAAAATAGCTGCACCTGGATTTTGATAATTTCTTATCCTTTTGAGTGGAACTAACTAAACTTTGGTTCTTTAACTGGTACAGCCATCGAAACTAAGGAGATTGATCTTCAAATCTCATTGGAATCCAAGGTTTCAAAGAAGAGAATTTGAATTCTAAAGCCTCGATTTGTTGAGAGGACGAGCACCTTGTGGAACTAGCGTTGACGGTAGCCTTAAATTTTTGTTCTTTCGTTTCTGCAAATCTACGAAGGTTTTGCCTGCTTTGTGGTTTCCTTTTGCACCTTTTGCCTTTGCCTCGCACAACTTCTGGACGGGACTCTGATTGATCGCGTGGCTCCGCTGCTTAGAGATCCGGGTATTTTCTTTGAAAACTCTTTCATTTCTTCGTTTTTGCAAATTTTGGGAAGAATCTAGAGAGAAAATAGAAGTTGGATTTAAGTGTATATAATTAAGGAAAAAATTAAGTTATTTTGAAGGTGTTCTTGCTTATGAGATAGCAAATGTATATGTGATGATTATGAAAATACTGCAAGATTTCTTGCCTCATACATGTTTGAGAAAATGTCTGCAAGTCTATGGCATGTTTACTATTCATGCCTTCAACCAAAACGGTGTCGTTTTGGCACAACTTTTTTTTTTTTTTTGTCTTCCTCGTTTATTCAAGAGGTAAAAATTGACAATTTTTACCCATTTGCGCCCCTTCATCGCGTTCTCAGACCGCCATCTTTTCTCTCCTCTGACACCCAGCAAACCCTAGAACGCGTTTATTGGTGATTTTTGGTTCCATCCTGATCTATCTCAGCCCGAAATCAGTCCTATTTTGTTGGTGGTTCTCTTTTTCCAGGTGAGGGAACCCTGGAACGGTGCTTGTTTGCGATTTTCGTTTGACCTAGATTCATTCGAAATTAGAAATTCAAACTCTTTGTTCGACCTATAACCATCGAAATCACAAACGGTAAAGCATTTTCAAGTTTGGATTTTTGTTTTTAGGTTTCTGTTAAAAAAAAATTCAAAAATTCTCAGATCTACTCATATTAATATCGTTTTGAGGTTATTTATGGAGTTTGGTTTTCATTACTGCGCTTTTTCTTCTCTTCTTTGCCGTATTTGTGGATTTATAGGTATGAAACTTTGTAGTTTTTTTTTTTTTTTTTTTTTTTTTAGTTTGTTGTACTTAATTTTTTTTTTTTGCATGTTTATTTACTGATTTAAGATATTGTGCAACAATAAAATCTGTTATTTTTTTACTTTTCTTTTTTTTTTTCAAATTATATCGCTTTGTTCTATTTGCGGGATTATATATATAAAATAGAAGGGAGTTTGCCTCCAATGTTCACCAATTTTTTGTGATTTATCACATCATAGATGTATTCTGTCATGCCAGTTGCCACTTACATTCAAGAAAAAATATTGTTGGTAGAATTTTATTTGAAGTTCTTGAGGCAATTATTCACAGAAGACAACAGAAAACAAGAATCAATGTAGAGTGGAATTATTTTTCCATTCCATCACATGGAAACAAACCAAGTAAAACTAATATATTAAGTATAATGATTGGTTCAACTATTATTGTTAATCATGTTATTCAGTTTGTGACCTATAAATTTGAATGAGCATTGTGTGGTATGTGTTCTTGTTGAACAAGACAGCACATTGCATAATATTGTTCTGATTCCAACTTATAAAAATAGCTGCACCTGGATTTTGATAATTTCTTATCCTTTTGAGTGGAACTAACTAAACTTTGGTTCTTTAGCTGGTACAGCCATTAGAAACTAAGGAGATTGATCTTCAATTCTCATTGGAATCCAAGGTTTCCAGCAAGAGAATTTGAATTCTAAAGCCTTGATTTGTTGAGAGGACAGAGCACTGGTGGAACTAGCAGTGACATGCTAGCCTTAATTTTTTGTTCTTTCGTTTACGCAAATCTGCGAAGGTTTTGCCTGCTTTGTGGTTTCCTTTTGCACCTTTGCCTTTGCCTCGCCTGACACGACGCGACTACGATTGATCGCGTGGCTCATACCGTCGTAGAGATCCGGTATTTTCTTTGAAAACTCTTTCATTTCTTTGTTTTGCAAATTTTGGGAAGAATCTAGAGAGAAAATAGAAGTTGGATTTAAGTGTATATAATTAAGGAAAAAATTAAGTTATTTTGAAGGTGTTCTTGCTTATGAGATAGCAAATGTATATGTGATGATTATGAAAATACTGCAAGATTTCTTGCCTCGTACATGTTTGAGAAAATGTCTGCAACTTATTTTCTTCTGTTTTTCTTTTCCTACTTTTAAGTTTTATAGGTTGATGCAAGAGTCAATATTATTATTGATTTTATTCTTTTTCCAAAGACTGAGTAAAGTGTTCTTAAACAAAATTGATTTGTTAATCCCATATATTTTGGGGCGAATAATTAATGAAAGACTGTGTACATTTTTGCCTGATCCATGATTTTAACTTGAATGGTATGCTTTGATTTTAAGGGGTTGTAAGACTATTCATTTTGGTGTGTACTGCGTTATTTGGAGTTTTTTGTTGTTGAAAAAGTGGTATCAATTGTTGATATATGTTATGCAATTAATTTTTTTGCTGTTCTTATATTTTTCTTGTTGTAATATGAATTTATGTATTTTAAGTGTATTAGTTTATTTGGAGTTTGATGTTTTTTAAAAACCAGTAGCAAGTATCCTTAAATACATGTATGTATTTCTTTCTTTGCTTGGTTTATTTTTGGCTAAGTATACTAGGAATGTATGTATTTTTCATTGTATAGAAATGTGTTATTTTTATTTTTGACGTCTACTCTATGGTTTGTTGATGTACTTTAGTTTGATAGAAAACTCTAGAATCCCCTCAGTCCAAACAATTGCCATACTATAATATTTTTTTTTTTTACCATACTTGTTGTGGGTTTTGAAGATTACCGATTTGTAATTTTCTTCTTTCTTTTCATTCCGTTCTATATTATTTTTTGTTATATTTCTGAAGTGTTACTTCATTTATTTATCGTTAAATAGGTCTGAATTGAAGTAAAATGACCTTTCAGGTATGTTTTAGTTTCAATTTTCACCTTTGTTTCAATTTTTTTCAAGATTGCTTAGGGTTTTATTCTTAATTTGACACCCGTTTTTCACGTAAAAGATTATTGTTTTCGTGAAGAAGAGATTACACAAGGTGGGCTTTTATATTGTTTTCTGAAATATAAAATAGAAGAAAAAATAGGGATCTGAGCGTCTGAGGGATGATCTATAGATGAAAGAGAACAATTAATAAGCTTCCATCCAGTGCTTAGGTATGTGTCTGGCTGACCATACTTGGTTTATATGCTCAGTGGCCTCGAGTGCAAAATATGTCTTAAGCCATATTTTCTCATTTGTATGGGACGAAATGTATGCGTTCAAGAATGCAGGATGTCTCTGGGTTGAACTTAGTATATAATTCCTTCCATCCATGTTCCTCAAATTTGAGATTCTTTTACATTTTATTTTTACTCATCATTTGTGAGCCATTTACAAACTTTTAGTGTGCCTTTTTGTTGATGCTGTTGATTTTCTTATTCTGGATGCACTAGGTATCTGATTCCAGAGCTTGGACCATGTACCCTTATCTTACTGTGAAATTCCAGAGTCATCGTAGCAGGTAATTGATGTCTAATCTTAACTATATGTTACGTAGATCTGAATATAGATAGGCACATATTGGATTTCAATTATTTTTCCAGTTTTTTTTTTCTCATTGGGTTCCGATGGTTCATGGTATATCATGCTTAGGTAATTTTGTTTCCTTCTTTTGTAAGGTTTATATGTGTTATATCATTCATGTTAATTGTGCTTTCTATTGATTTAGGGACTATACCAATCCTTTGCTTCCTTCAAAGAATTGATGCGACCCATTGATGCAAGTGGTCAGGTAAACCATGGAGAATCTGCAGATCAATTTGTGTTAAATTACTCACTTGTGGTTGGCCATAATGGTGAAGTTTGAGAGATCGTGACCCATAAATTAAATGTTTAAAATATTGAGTTGTTATGGCATTATTAAATGTTATGGAATTATATTCAATTGCCTGGAACTCTATTCAATGTGTGAAATAGTGTTTTGACTCAATGTTATGGATAATTTTTAATATTTTTATATTTGAAGATTAATGTTAACTTGGTCTACATTTCAGTGCTCAAATTTTTTTGATTTGTTTCAATAAATGTTAAATTTATGTAATATGCAGATAATCGATTGATGTTTTAGTGTTGGAGTTCAATTCGATCTTTTAAAATTTCTATTTTTCATGAGGAAACTCTTGTTATATTTATGTATGCGTATATGATTAAGTGAACACATTTTAAGCTACATGCACACAGTGTGTAGAGATATTGTTGCTTCTAAGGGAAAGTTACAGTATAAGAAGCTGTTTGAAATTTAACAAAAAGATAAGGAGCGTGGAACTTTGTTTGTGTTATTTATTATAAAAGTTGGAGCTTTCCTTTTGCATTAAACAAGTCATGTTTTTTTTTGGGAACGAAATATTTCTTGTTTTCTTTTTAAAAATTAATTGTACCAACAATAGAAACAAATATATTTGTTTATGTTTTTTGTCTTGTAAGAAATGGAAAGCTTTAATTGTTATTTCATATTTGTCTTATTGATATGTTTGACTATGATTCTAAAGATGGATGGGAGAATTGATGGGTCAAGTCCTCACTGGAAGAAAGATGAGAACATGGTTGGAGAGTAGAATTATACCTCCAGTAAATGGAACTCAACTGAATCAATCTGAATATCAGAATTTTATGGACAACATTATTAGTTTGCCATTTGTTCTGTTGACCATCCCTTTTCGTTTGTATTTTTTTAATGTAGGAGTTTACATCGTTGTTTACTTGTTTTATTTTGTTGTTTCTAGCATGCTATTTTCCCCGTTGAAACACATTTCAAGAAAGATATGATAATCAATACTAGCAATAAGGATGAAGATGGTGGCTCTATAGAGCATATGCCAATTGATGTGCTCTCTTTAATGTTTAAACATTATCCTTATGAAATATGGGATACTTTAATTTATCGATGAAATCACACTTGTTCTTTGTTATAAAAATGGCTATCTATTCTTTTTTGACAATTTCAATACATCATTACTTATTCATGTTTTTTTCCTTTCTACAGATCCATTTTTGATCGCACCACAAAAAGTAATTGAAACAATTGGAAGAACCTTGAATCAACAGTATGAGAGATGGCAGCCTAGGGTAAGGAAAATATTATGTCTTAAGCCACTTCATAGATCGATTTTATAAAAAATTCTTGTGTATTGTAGTTGCTAAAAAAGAAGTAGGGTGAAAGAGAGGACTTGAACTTTATAAGTTACAATTATGAGTCAAATATTCCTCAATCAAAGGTTGATATATGGCAAGCTCGTTATAAGATTTCATTAGATCCCATTGTTGATGAAGTCAAGAAACTTTGTTCCACATGTTGCAAATATGTGAAATTTGAGAGAGTTCTACTTCACTATAATGGACATGGTGCGCCAAAGACAATTGCAATGGTGAAATTTAGCTATTTAATAAGATTGTTTTCCTTGATGTTCTCATTTTTTCATATGGCTTCTTGTTTCATACATTTTTCGCTCGTTTTAATTAAGCTATTTGATGTAGAGTTATACTCAGTACATTTCCTCGCAAATTAGTTATCTGGATTCCTGGTTGAAGACACCCTCAATATATGTTTTTGACCGCTCTCTTGCTAGGATGATTGTTAATTCCTTTGTTAAGCACAGTGCTCACGATCTAGATCATCATCACGCACCTACATGGAATGGACGTGCTTGTAATGAATTGTAAGAATGGGAAGGTACTATATTGCATCCTGTAAAACATGCTTTTAAGTTCTTTTCATTTGTCATTTTCTTTCCAGATAATAGTCTTTAGATTCAGTTCAATTGTTCATCTCATGGATTTGATTTTGAAAACTGAGATGTATTTATTTAGGATGGTAGTTACTTGCTTATTTCAAATTCCCAATTTTCCTCCTATTGAAGAATGATGTATTGATGGAAAAATAATAAGTTGGCCTTTGGGCGATACAACTACTATGAGCAGATTCTTTAGTTGTTTATAGAATTTAGTTTACTCTGACAGAATGGAATTGCTTAATCTATTTGGAAGATGCTTAATGTATTTGGAAGAAGGAAGTGCTCTGGAATTGGACTCTGAGCCTTTTTTTTTTTGTTCGCTCTTTCTGTTTATTGTATATTTTTTAGTCACTTTCTTAGCAATGTTGATATAGAAAATTTAAGTAGGAATTGATATCACTCCAAATTTAGTCTATCTCATCTATACACAATGATTAATAATTTTATTTGTGATATATTAGGTGCTTCATATATACTCAATTACGACTATATCACGTGCAACATCAATTGCCTCGAATGCTGATAGCAAGACATCCTGTTCTTCGGATTTTTTTTTTCTTATCTTTAGAACCAGTAAGTTATTTTTTTTTTATGTGGCCATTAGCAGTGTTTTTATATTTTCTTTGTGGTTTATTTCTTTCTTTTTATGAATGGAGCATCTGGATATTTTTTAAAGAATCTGGACAATCGCCCTCCCACCATGGTAGGAAAAAGTTTAGTGAAACTTAATTCTTTGCGGAAGAAACTTGAAGATGGACAATCACCTTCCCACCATGGTATGATTCATTTTGCATGTATGTTTTAAGTTTTAATGATTGTCAATATATTTTTCTCGAATCATGTTTGCTTTAATTACGAGATTTATTCAAATGTTTTGAGTCTCGTGATTTATTCATAATTTTTGAGTCTACGTTCACCATTCTTCATATCTAAACTTATTCATTGTTATTTGTATAAGTTCTATGATTTGTCTGGTCAAATTTTTTTCTTGAGCAGATATTGATCAAGTTTTCACATATCTGATTTGTCCTTAAAATATTTTTGTTTGGCATGTGATTCCTTTTCTAAATCAATTAATTATGAAACCTTGATGTTGCAACAATAAACTGTGGATGTAATGTCCACTACTTTCCATAAGTTAATTTCAAGTGCCCTATGAGAAATGATTTGAGTTTTTATGGCGCATTGAGAGACAAGTATGAATTTGTCTTTGCTTCCCACGCCCGGAGATTGGGTTCTTTTATATCTTCTAAGAAAAGCTTAATTGATGTTTGTTGTATTCAATGTGCAGATTGGAAGGCTTGCATTTGACGTGTTCTTTAAAAAGTATATTGCTACTTAAAGTTTCAATCCATTGTCACCGACATGTTTATTGATTCCCAAAGCAAATGTTACTAGAATTGAGGACTAAATTTTCCATTGTCACTGACATGTTTATTGATTCCTGAAAGCAAATGTTACTAGAATTGAGGACTAAATTGATTTAAAATTATTGGTCGAGAGTACTGGCATACCTCCAAATGCCATGGAGCCAATTTTCAACATCTACTCAAAAATTGTATCACTGGCTATTAAGTTTAAGTTGGGTAGGATGCCGAAAGATGATAAAGTTGCTGACTGGCACAAACAAGAATGAGATCTCCACTTGGGAAACTTGCCTAAATATGTTGAAGATTCTCAAGTATTATTTTGCTTATTGAATTCTTGCATTGTCAATCGCTGAGATAATTTTTATTTTTCTTTTCCTTATTTTCCAGTCAATAATTCTTTAATAATTGCCAGTCTGTTTTGGCTTTTCTAAAGATTATATCTTATATGCTTCCTTTTGCATTTGCTGGTAGTTAGAATGTTTGCTTTTAAAATTATATATATCTACCTACTTGGTTTGCAGAAGGTTGTTCTCTTTGTAAGCAACATCTATTATGGGTCTAATTCATTTTCCTATATATGTTTAAAAATTTGTATTTATTAAATTTCATCCAACACTTTGATTATTTATTAGTTCGTTTCCTAAATTTTCCAACGCTGCTAGAAATTCAATTACGGCTATAAAACGTGCAATGCACATTCCACAACTAGTATATATATATATTAAAAATAAGAGAACAACAATAAATAGACAAGATTCTTTAAAAATAAAGACTCTCTATTTTAACCTTTGAAAATAGATTGTGCGTTTGGCTTTTCGCATTTGAAGATTCAAACTCACTTTCTATTTATATTTTATATTAAATGTATTTAATAAATTGCAAGTTTCAATAATCCACTTCTCTGATTATTTAAATAATACTTGAATATTTTAGACATTAGCACCTCGTTTGGTTGTAAAAAAAAGTTAAATAAAAGATGAGGGAAAATAATAAATGCTTATTGAAAAAAATAAAATAACGAGCCTAAATAGAGTATTGTTGGATTGTATAAAAAATTATTTAGATGTTCTTTATTATGTGTAAGATAATCTTTAAAAGTCAAGAAGCCTTTGGTTATTTATTGTTTTTCTCATTTTTAATTAATGTATATATTTTTTAGATGTCAAAAATATTCAATATAATTTGACTAATTTAGGAATTAGAGTATTAAAACCATAGAATTTATTAAGGGTCCGTTTGGCACAACTGTTGTGAATAGAACTTTTAACAGTAGAGTTTTTGGTAGTACAATTTTTGGTAGTAGATCTTTTGTTAAAAAATTGTTGACTGTTTAGATATAAATTCAAAAAGTGCAGTAAATATTAAATTGAGTATTTGGTTATATAACTATAAAAGTACTTTTGTATAAATTTTATAATTATTTGATTAAGCAGCAATTAATTATTATATATCTCATATTATTATTTTTATATCCTATAACTATTAAAATTAATATACTAATTTAATTATAATAACACAATTTTAGCATATTTGACTAAATAGTACTTAATTATTATATATCTCATATTATTATTTTTAAAATAAATAATATTTTTTAATATCCTATAATAACTATTAAAATTAATATATTAATTTAATTATAATAACACAATTATTTTAGTATATATATTATATTACTTAAAATTAATTAATTATTTAAATCAAACATATTATGTGTGATTTGTATTATATTATTTAATACGCCAATATATATTTTTCACTTTATATAAATATATGAAGTGACAATTTATTATAAGTAATTAATGTGATAAATAAATAATTTTTTTGATGTATTAATGATAATTTTGTTAATTTTTAAGTTCATTAAATGTTAATTACAATTTCCCATAAAACTCAATTAGAGTTTTTTAGAGAAGCTTAAAATTTGGGTTTATCTAAAAACAGCTTTTTAAAATTATTTTTTAGTCAAAAAATGTTTATTGACTTTTGTCAAAAACCATAAATATAAACAAAAACACTTTTACTATTTAAGAAGTGCTTTTGGACATAAAAAAACCCTTCCAAACACACTATAAATGCAATCATTATAAAATACAAATAGAGAGTGAATTTAGCTCTTCAAATGTAAAGAGCCTCTCTATTTTTAAAATTTAAATTAAATAGTTTATTGTAGCCTAATTTTAAAGATTGACTGTTTAAAATAGAGAACATTTTACATTTAAAAGTGTGTTGGAGATGCTCTTAAAGAAAGAGAATTTACTCTTTAAAATAGAGAGGATGTGATTGGTAAAGAGTCTATTGGAGATTTTCTTGGTGCATCAATTTTGTCACTATTCCGATGTTTTAGTCGTTGTAAACGAGTGATAGAATTCATTGCTATTGACGCGTTTAGTAAGATGGATGGTACTTTCTCCTAACTCAAAAAATTTGAAGTTTCTAATTATATTGATCTATATATATGTTGTTAACATACATTTAAAACTTAAAATGTGAGAAAGAACCTTCATTTAAGTTTAGTCTCAGCACACCATTTACATGCAAGTTGAATTCATTTATTGATTATTAATCTTGATACGTACATAATTATTGTAAAATAGTTGTCGTCAAAACTTGAATTCAAGACACGTGCTATTATTATTTTTAAGTTGATTAAATATTATTTTTATTCAAATATTTCGTAGGATCCACTATTTATAGTCTAAAAATAAAACTTTACCAAACATCATGTCAACTAAAAATTTAAAATAATTAAAAGAAGAATTCATTTAATTATTTAAATTTAATTCTCAATGGTCACCCAAAAAGACAAGTCTCAAGTCTTAAAGAAGGACCAATGTCTGGCTTTGAACTAACATATTGCAATAATCTATTAGTGCTTATTCAATAATTTTTCATAGAAAAACAAAATAGAAGATACTCAAACAACTTACATACCCAAGGCAAAATCCTTGAGGGAACTTTTTAAAAATAACAATAAAAAAGGTTAATGAAGCAAATTGACAAAATTTGTGGGTGGTTGTTGACTATTATGACATAGATCAATAATTGTCAATGATTCGAATAGAATTATCGACAACGAACTGTCATTGATCGTCAATTCACTTTCTCAATGATTACCGATGACAATCTTGTCCACATTCATTGACAGTACTTCAACCACAATCACCGAAGAATCCTCTCATTTTCTATTCTCTAAGAAAATAAAACTACTTTTTCTCTCATTGACGTGTTAAGATAAAACAAGTATTTTTCATATTTTAAAAACTAATATAGTCAAAATAAATTCTTTCCCCGTTTGAAACAAAAATCAACACCATGTTACCAATTCCCCCACCCCAACCACCCCCACCCCAATTCAATCAAACGATAAAACATACTTTGCTATACTTTCGTGAATAACATGCTAAGTATATTTTATGCTTTCTGCATTTCTCTAATCCTTCGTCAATATATATACTTTCGAATGTGACTTGGCCTCCTTGAGTTTAGCCTCTCAAACACTAGAGATAGAACTTTTAGGCTCACCCAAAACATTTCTTTCCACACTCAGCTAGGGAGTCGCGTAACTTTAAGATAACTTAGATAGATTAGTCAAGCAGATGAAAACGTTTCAAAACGAGTTTCCTATGCTGACTGGCATGTTTTTCATTTTGATACTTCTTTTCTTACAACATTGTCTGGTCTATTGATTTCAACATATGTAGGTGATTCAGACTGACAGCGAACCATCAGTGAGCACCAATGCATATCCGTTAGCGATTAATGATGGCAATGCTTTGTTGGTGATTGATAAGTGCATTTTGTGTATATATTCGGGCTTTAAAACTAAGTTTTTATCTCGTTATTTTATTGATTTTCTACTTAATTTAGTGTATTGTTCTTTCTATTTCTATTTTTAAACTGTTTATAAGCAATTTGAGAAGAATGGACAGAAAGAACAATAATTTAGTGAAATCGACGAGTAAAGAGAAGAAATTGAGTTTTTGAAGTGAATATCAAGATGCCAAATATTGAAGGATGAGGAAGAAGATAAAATCAATAAGTTTAAGGTGTGTTGGAGTGACAACGAAGAGTTGAAGTAAATGATCAAACACCTGAAAGCCAAAGTACCGAATTGAGAAACTACCTACCGAAGCATGTGGGAAAATTTGAGAACAAATTTTGATATTAAAATCTCCACAAGGAAAATGATATGTCATTGGAAAGATAATTTAATTACAAGTGCAATACTTTTTACGGATCTCAATTTAGAGTTTTTCACAAGAAGTTATGACCGTTTGAATAACAGCCACACAGAAAACTAAACTGGGCGATCACCCAAGCTTATATCTGGGTGAACGCCCAGCACCAATTGTCAACATCAAAAGCCAAAAATCATGCATGGGCGATCCCCCGGGCTAGCAATGGAGATCGCCCAGTGTAAAAAAATTTCTCGCAGATTTTATTACCTTTTTTAGTTCGACTCTAATTATAAAATCTTTTGGGACACGATTTTAATGATATTTTGAGATTTTTTGGGACACAATGAGGATGTTATATATATGAGTTCTTAACCCAAAAATGAGGAACCGAATTTTGAGAGAAAAAAAGAGAAGAAACAAGAAGCGAAGATCAAGATTTATTCTTTAGAGGATTTAATGAAGATCAAGATCAAGTCTTTTGAATTTTCTTCTTATCTGAGTGATGACTTTATATTTTTTTTTTTTTTTTTCTTCTTCTTAGTATTCTAGGTTAGATTTATTGTGTGCTAGGATCATGATGAAACTTATATCATGAACATTTAATTCTTTGAACCTAGTTTTTTATATTCAAGCATATTTTTAATTTTGAATAATTGATATTGATTTCTTTTTTCTATAACTATATGCGCAATGGTTGTATTAGTTTTGTGGCTTATTTTATCATCGATAGATTGAAAATAAGTTAAACATAGTATCAATTATCGTAGAGTCTGATAGAAGATAGAGATATACCGCTATGCTTTACGTGATATTTAAGTATTCATAAATTTTAATACATTCTTGTATAAAAGCATCCGTCATAAAGATATTGTCGGGTCACATATAGGGATATGTTTAATTCTACTCGAGAGATATTGTTAAATAATTTAAGAATATTGATCTTCATAATTAAATTATGCTATTAAATTCAAAAGTTCGGATTAAAGAAAATAGGTATAAGTGGACCGAGATCCTAGTACGTTTTTCTTTTTCATATTCAAAGTAATTCGGCGTGAATTCAATCTTTTGTTTGTTTAAATTATATTTAGTTAATATTTTAATTAGTTCTTAGTCACCCAAACTTTAAAAGTTAAATTCAATTCGATTAAGAATAATTTAATTGTATTGAATTATCTAAATCTCTATAGGTACAATACTTGGACTCAAAAATCTATTATATTACTTGTGTGATCCGTACACTTGTGATACAAAATCAATTTGCTAACAGTGATGTCGTTCGCAATCATCGACGGTACTTCAATCAGACGAAAAGCTATTGGTATCACCAATGAAATTTTATGCTTTCTATTTTTTTTAATTCTTTTATAAGTTACCAACAATAAGTTAAAATATCATTTTACTTTTGATTTATAATATAATTGACAAATAAGTTATTTTTTTAATTATTATAGTTAGAAACAATAAATTTTGCTTATTTTTTTTTTCTTTCTAATATGCTCACATTTAATGTGCATTGTTATTAACAAATATGAATTACTATTAATATAATGTATGGGGATATTAGAAAAACATAAGCAAAATTTATTGTTTTCAACTATAATGATTAAATTTTCTTAGTCTTTATGAAAATAGAAGTAAACATATTTTTATGGGATAGAGTGAGTAATAATTAAGAGGGAAGCATATCAAAATAAAATATAGAAAAAATAATAAATAATTGAAGTGTAAAGATTACTTAAAAAATTTTATTTTCTAAATTTATACTTGCTCTCCAAAATATAAAAGATGCTCTTTATAAATAGAGAATCTTTTGGAGATGCTCTTATTGGAGCCTAATTTCAAGGATTGACTCTTTAAAGTAGATAGCAATTTATATCTAAAGAATGTGTTGAAGATGCTCTTCAAGAAAGAGAATTGACTCTTTAAAATAGAGACGATATAGTTAACAAAGAATCTATTGAAGATGTTGTTGGTACTTCTATTTTGTCAATGTTAAACAAGAGATAAAATCCATTGCTATTGACGAATTTGGTAAAAGGGACAGTAAATTCCCCTAACTCATAAAATTTGAAGTTTCTAATCGACCTATGTTGTTGACATACCTTGGTTCAGTCACCATCAAACACATCATTTAAAAATTTAAAATGTCAGAGAACGTCATTTAAGTTTAGCCTCATCACACCATTTACATGCAAGTTGAATTTATTTATTGATTAAGCTTGATATATACGTACACAATTTTTGTACAATAGTTGTCGTCAAAACTTAAATTCAAGATACACCGATACTATATTGAATCATGTTAACCAAAAATTTAAAATAAATTAAAAAAAGAATTCATGTACATATTTAAATTTAATTTTCAATGGTCACCTAAAAAGTCCAGGCTCAAGTCTTAAGAACGACCAAGGTCAGGCTTTGAACTAACATGTTGCAATAATCTATTAGTGCTCGTTCGGTAAAATCTTGTGTAGATTATTAGTAATGGATCCTACAGAATATGTGAATAAAGTTGTGGATCCCACAAAATATGTAGATAAAATCTATTCAATTCAACTTAACGAAATGTGTTATAAGTGAGTTTGGATTAGGGTTACCTAAACCTTCTGAGTACTTAATTTCTTGAGTGAATGCTGATTTGATGAGCCCCGTAGCCTTCGGTACCACCTCTGATTACATGACACTTGGATTCAGTAAAGAAAAATTCATTCTCGTAAGTGGATAAGAATTTCTATTTATCCATTCCACCAGTTTAGGAAGATATATATAGAGAAGAAGGACTTATCCCTAAATTTTCTGTAATTTTCTGAATCAGAAACACGTTTTTTTTACCACACTGAAAATCTTTCAAGGTCAAGATTCATAGAAATACAGTTGGATAAATTTGGATATAGCAGTTGATGGATTGATAATTACTTAAGAAAAATACAAGGCAAAAGTTCTAACTGGTTTAACCACAAGTCGACGAAGAGGATGATGAGAAGATGTGTGTGGATTCCGGTACCAGTAATCGTCGGGGCTGGGCCGTCAGGATTAGCTGTAGCAGCTTGTTTGAAAGAAAAAGGTTTACCAAGTTTGGTTTTAGAGAGATGTAATTGTATAGCATCTTTATGGCAGCTCAAAACTTATGATCGCCTTAGACTTCATTTGCCTAAGAAATTTTGTGAGCTTCCATTTATGTCATTTCCTCAGGACTTCCCAGCATACCCTAGTAAGCAACAGTTTGTTCAATACTTGGAAGCTTATGCAAATAAATTTGACATTAGGCCAGTGTTCAATGCCACTGTAGTTAGTGCCGAGTACGACTGGAGTATCGGATTCTGGCGACTACGGTTGAAGGATGACCGGAATGATGAGTACGTCTGCCGGTGGTTGATCGTGGCAACGGGGGAGAATGCGGAGGAAATGGTCCCACAAATTGAAGGGATGGAGGAGTTTGGAGGGACAATATTGCATTCAAGTAGGTATACAAAGGGTGATGGTTTTAGAGGGAAAAAAGTTTTGGTTGTTGGATGTGGGAACTCTGGAATGGAACTCTCTTTGGATCTCTGCAATCATAATGCTATACCTTCTCTTGTGGTCAGGGATACAGTAAGACTCTCTCTCTCTCTCCCTCCCTCTCTCTCTCTCTCTCTCTTCATTTTTAGGGTTTCTTAAATTTCCAATTAACAAGAAAAAGTTCTTCATAATTTCAACTTTCTGTCAGTTTCAAAATAAAAGCCTGAGATTTTGGAGAATTCTCCTTAACAAAATTACGTACTATGTTTTTTAAGAAATGCATGCATCTATGCATTTTTTTCTTTTTGGTACTTAACTTCATGCTCAAGCTTTTCTCTTTTTTCAAAATTTACCATTTTTTAGGGTTTAGATTTTTCTTTTGTTTCTGAAAAATGTGGAAAACTAACCCAATTCAAATTTTTTTGTTGTTTTTAATTTTTGGATAATTATATTCACTCTACAATTTTTATTATCTGCACCACACTTTAATTTAAAAAAAAAAGTCTCACAACCTTTGACATTTTGACACTTATCTCTCCAACTATTTTCGTTGTATTTTTATTATTAATTTTCAATTAATATTCACATCTTGTCTGTGATGACGATTATTGTCGAAATATTCGGTTAATGTGTTTTGAAATGATGAGCAAATATTTTGTCAAACTTTTGTATTTGTTATTTAAAAATATGAGAGCAAAAAAAATATTATTAAGCCATCTTAATTAATTTATTGGACAGAAACCACCATAAAAGATAAAAATAAGATGTGCAAATTAATAAGTTGATGATAAGAAAGTGATAAAAACAGTTGAGGACATAAACGCAAAAATAAGTAATAGTTGTGGATTTTCATTGCAATTAAAATGTGATGTGGTTAAAAAATAAATAAATTTGATGTGAATATAGTTACCCTAATCTTTTCAAATTGGATTGACCTTTTTTTTAATTAATTCTATTTAAATTGAGAAGAGAATTTGATGCCATTCCAATTGTTCAAAATTAGGGTTTTATTTCACATTAAATTAATGGGTTATTTTCATCGTCAAGTGCCCTTTAGCTTATGGAGTATAATTAGAATGGCATATTCTAGATCATTTTACAGATCAAATCATCATTGCATGCATTTTATTTTTGTTGGCCCCTTTCTTTTAATGTTGATTAAACTCTCATTAGTCTAGACATTATGACCACATGGATGTTGAATTCACTATATTTTTGTATAAAAAATCAGAATCGTAGGTATTTGTTAAGATTTGAACTCGTGACTTTTGCTACATTAATATCTAAAAGTTATACTATAGAAAGCATTTGGCTTCGTTTTTTACTTGACCCTTTTAATTTTCGGGGTGCTTTGCATCGACAATATTAGGTGCACATTCTACCACGAGAGATGCTTGGAAAGTCAACTTTTGGGCTGTCGATGTGGCTACTAAAGTGGCTGCCCATAAGCCTTGTAGACAGCCTCTTGTTGGTGGTGTCAAGGCTCATAATCGGAGACACAGCTAAATTTGGCATTGAAAGGCCAAAAATGGGACCTCTTCAGCTAAAGAACCTGTCTGGAAAGACACCAGTGTTGGATGTTGGAACACTTGACAAGATCAAAAGAGGAAACATCAAGGTACTAAATACTTTGTCTAACCTATGCAAATTGCTAAATCAAATAACTTTTTTAATTATAATCTCTATTACAATGATTACAAAAATCACTTATTTTGAACAAACAATCATAGGAAAAGGACAGTTTTGTCCTAAATGTGAAATCTTTTGCCAAATTGAGAACTTTAGAATACCAATTAAATAAATTCATTCCGGAAATTAATTATAATTAACTTACAGGTATGTCCTGGGATCCAGAGAGTAAGGCATCTGTCTGTGGAGTTTGTAAATGGCAATAAAGAAAATTTTGATGCAATAATCCTAGCTACTGGTTACAAAAGTAATGTGCCATCTTGGCTAAAGGTAACTTTAATGGCCCCTTTTCTTTTTCATTATTTCTTGATTTTGTAAAACTCAAAAAGATTATGAAAAAATGGTGATTCAGAAATCTTGTTGATTATAGTGTTCGTCCCTACTTACGTCTATTACCTACCAAACATGCACTTTTAATTTCAAAGGATTCTAAAAGAATTTGTGAGGTAATATAAACAAAATTTTGACTCTTTTTCTTATGTAATATTGTCGAGTCGTATTAAGTTTTGTGTACCAAAGAATTTAAAAGAATTTGTGGGGTTAATATGTACTTCTTGGACGAGACTCGACAGTACTAATATGAACAAGAATTTAACTTCTTTTTTTTTTTTTTTTTTTTGTATGTAATACTGACTTGTCATTTCTAAAAAGAAATTGTGGGGTTTTAAAATATAATAGATATATTTTGTTTGCAGGAAAAAGAGATGTTTTCAGAGAAGGATGGAGTACCAAAAGGAGCATTTCCAAATGGTGGGAAAGGTGACAATGGGCTATATGCAGTGGGGTTCACCAAACGCGGCCTTATGGGGGCATCCATGGATGCTAAAAGAATTGCACAACACATTGAAATTTGCTGGAAATCAGAAGCAAAACAACTTTCTGCTGCCCTAATTTCTGCATCTTCACTCAAATTATAGTCTTTTGTTTTGTTTTTGCTAAGAATTAGTAGGATTTTGACTAATTAACGAAGCCAATGTGGGGGGGGGGGGGTGGAGGGCACCAATCATCTAACATATACATCTTAGACAATTCCCAAATTGGTCTAATTAGGGGTGTGATTTGAATTGTTAGGGTTTTTTTTTTTTTTTTTTTCTGAAAGCATTGGATATGACTTATTCTTCTCCTTCACGAGAACACGTTTTTTTTAATTACAGTTTGTACATTTGTGGTATGTATATTGTACGATTTTTATATACATTTGTAGTTTCCACGTCAAAATACTCTTGACAACACAACATGGTATATGTAATGAATCATTTTCTTGAATAAAACTTTAACCAAAATGTTAGGAAATAGAACGTAAAACCTAATACACTTCACTACAGAATCAATAACAATCAAGAAGATTACAATCGAAACAAACCATCTAAGTATTTAGAGCTCAGAATTACTCAACCAGTTGGATCACCGCACATGCCGTCCAAAGGATATGCACAAGTTTCACCTTGATCACTAGAACAACTTTACTATTACAGACCTAAGGCAAAATCAACCACTGTAACTCAGATCAATACTATCGAAGTTAATGTTCATCGACAGAGATGAACACCAGATCCTAATCTCAAAAGGTTACTGTTTGCACAAGGTAGTACCATTCAACCTTACCACTCTTTAATCTGATTCTGATTCTTAGAAGAAAAAGAAGAAGAAGAGAAAGAAGAAAAACCAAACGGAAAAATGCCAAGAAGATGGAGAGCATTTTCAGACAACTCAACTAAATGAAAATGAAATAACTAACTAGATACTTCTCAATACGCGGACATTACTCACAGCCATTGATTAGATCCAATGGCTAAGAATCCACAGAGAAAGCATAATCCTTCCCTCATCAGCTAAGCCAATGCCAATGGTCTACGTGGCAATCACTTAAACTTCATAAGTATGGCTTTGCCTTAGACATAAAAACATGTTTGTCCTCTCAAGGCAAAAGCTTGTCCTTCAATTGTATTTGTAATTCTAACCTTTGCAAGTTGTGAACAAAAAGTGGATTATTTTTGGAAAATTCACGTTTGGACTGTAATGTTTTTAAAGAAGATATGCGAGTAGGAGGCTTGTTCTCCTGCCCATAGTGGGCAGGAGTTATAGTGCCCACAGCTGATGTGGCACATCCATGTCAATAAATTTTGTCACGTCAACTGTGCCACATCAGTAATTAAATATAATGTTTCATCTCCAATTAATCACTCCCCAATCCAATTAATCACTCTCTAATCCGGTTCTCCAATAATTCCGTTGCCACCCTCTCTCTCTCTTTGCCGCGGACTCTACCATTTCTGAGCATCGGCCAACATTGTCACATTCTCCATGGATCGCCACCTCCGGACTTGCGCCACCGCCGCCAACCTCCAACCTCCTAGTCCACGGCGACAATGACCACCTTAGTCCATCACCGGATCTAGATCTGCTCCAACCACCAACCACCAAAATGGTCACTACCACCATCTCCTTGTTCAGAAGTGAAGGACCTCGGATTTGGTACCCAAATGGCGACCAAATCTGGTCGGAAGTGAAGAGACTCAAATTTGGTGGCCAGATCTGCGGCTCGGAAGTAAAGAGACTCAAATCTGGCACCCCACCTCTGCCTCCTCTCTCTTCCACCACCAGCCATCAAATTTGGCGGCCAGATTTTGTGGCTCGGAAGTGAAGGCCCTCAAATCTGGCGCCCACTCCTCGGCAGGCCAGATCTACAACTCGAAGTGAAAGGACTCAAATTTAGCGGCCACTCTTCTGCCTCTTCTCTCTTCAGCCACCCGCCACTACCATCAGTGGGCTATTATCATATTGTAATTCTCAATCAAAAAAATGACCAGTTCATGAAAAATACTTTGACCCAACCACTAGCCACCCAAAAAAAAGTAGTGGGCTATGCCTGATTGTTGATGTTGGCGGCATTGATGGTCGGAAAATGGTGGAGCCGGCGAAGAGAGAATGGTAGCAGAGTTATTAGGGTTTGGGAATCGGATTTGGGGGTTGATTAATTGGAGATGAAACATTATATTTGATTACTGATGTGGCACAACTGACGTGGCAAAATTTATTGACATGGTTGTGCCACATCAACTGTGGGCACTATAACTCTTGCTCACCATTGGCGAGATAACGGGCATGATGCGCGTAGTAGCATAACAAGTGAATCGAGAACTTATCGTACTCTTCTCAATCGAAATAATCATGTTTACATTAATATGCCATTTCACAGTGGTACATGACCGTTTAGCATACACGCACTTGTGTGAATACTTGCACTTAATCATTATAGCTAGTTAACGAGTATGTCCTATGCAGTGTTATCAGAACTGGTCCGGCCCAGTTGATTCAACCGATAAAAATGAAAATCGAGTCTAAAACAGGGCTGGTCATGTAGGAAAATCCTCTAATTAAAAACTCGTCTAAAAATTTGTCGACCTACCCGATTTTTGAGGAATTCATTGAATCGTTCCTGATTTTACCAATTTTAAAAATAATTTCTTTCCACAATTAATTGTAATCAGCCATTGAAATTCATCTCTCTCATTACACGAAATGAATTCAAAGATTGAAAAATAAAAAATTGCTTTTGAACAATTTTTGTGATTTCTAAAAACTTATTTTTTATTTTTAAATTTTTTTAATTTTTTAAAATTAATAGATCAACTCCAGTTCGACTATTTGATTCTTGACCTTTTCACTTTTTCAAGTCGATACTCGGATCAATTTTTAAAACATTGGTACTACGGTAGATTTTGTAAGTATCTAGTCAAACTTATGATTAGTCGTAACTTTCGACAACCAAATAAAGATCACATTTGAAGGAATGAATACTACATTCAATACTTGCCCTCTCCATTCAATACGAAATTCATTTCCCCTTATATAAGGTACATGTAAAGCCTTTGAGTATATGAAGCTTTTAACAAGGCTATTTTAAAGACTTATTTCAATTCATCTGAACATATTTTTAGCCAATTAATTAAACCACATTAATCACCTCACATCATTTATGATTAACGATCTCACAATCACCTTAATTAAGCATAGGAAATACCATGATTAATAAATATTTCTTTTTAAATAATACTTCAGATCTATTTTGTATGAGTGTAGTAGGACCTAAATAACAATTTAATTTAAAACGCAAAAAATAAAGGTTCACGTATTTAGAATATACATTGAACCAATTAATAAAAGAGGGGATCTTGTAAAAGGATCATCTTCTGCAGTCCCACAGAGATTTTCATGCAACAACTTCAAAAAAAAAAAAATTATTATTTTCATGTCACGTTTTTATTTTATATAGTTTTATCAGTCTTGTTCGATATAATGTATATAGAATGTTTTTAGATTTCACATCCAAACGATATGATGTGAGTAGCCCTACTCACATTCGTGGAATGAAAATCCCCTTAATAATAATGTTAATTCCTAAAACCTTCTGGCCTATCCTTGTTACCGAAAATGTTGGGAGAAAAACAAACTCCTAATTAACAAAATTTGTCGAATTTGAAAGATAATCAATTCAATCTTCTTTATCGATTTCTTGAGTCGAGAAATTCAATTGGCCAAAGCTGCTCCCCACCCCACCAAAAAAAAAAATTTTAAAAATAAAAATAAAAAAAAAATCACTGAATATTCTGCACCATAAGACTCGAATAGTATGCTCGGTTTAAATCTCGGTGAGGCCGAGCACACACTCATAGTTTTAAGTCAATGTAGTGAAGAACGCAGTTCATTTTTATTATAAAGTTGCATGTGGATTGATGTCTTGGAGAACAAGTAATGTGTATCAAGTTGGAAAGGAAAAGCATGTGCTCACTTCATTTACTAATGTGCAACACAGATTTCAAACGATACAATTTCAATGACAGTATTACATAGTACTGAATAATATTAAAATTTGAAAAAAAGTAAAAATTGTACTTCAGAAATCTGATAATTCAAGATCCTCCAAAAATATGCACGCTTATAAATTAAAGTCGAAATAGTCACTCCAAAAGAGCTCGGTGTTTATAAGAATCTAAATCTGCAAATTGAGACAAAATTATATGCTCAGAATGCGAAAAGACAGGTCCATACCTAAGTCCCCACACACTGGAATGTTGTAAACTGTTAACATCGTTCTTTCGAGTTATGTCATACTGCTGTAAGATCATAAGAGCTCCTTCGGTAACACCATATACAGCAAACTGCAAACGACAAAGGAGAACATCGAAAGATTAAGGAAGCATCTAGAAATAAAACATTAAATTAAAACACGTTGCCCTTTTACACTTCAGCTTATACTTGTATCTCGAAGCTATTTTATCAAATCAACCTATACCTTACATTTCAGTAAATCCTACTTGCAGAACCAGTCCATCAAAAACCAAAACAAACTTTTTCATACTTACAGGTAAAGGAATTTACTTATATTGATAGTAAGCTAGAATTACTTTCCCACTTTGACCAGCACAAAAACTACTTCCTTTAAACAAACTTATTTACTTATATGTAAACTTTCTAAGCAAAGCATATCATTCAAATTCCTCCAGGAGCACTTTGCTGCTCCATTTTGTCACTCTTTTGCACTTCAATGTATATGATCCACCTCGTGAATATTAATTCTGTTATACTTCGCCATATGTAGGGATACTACATGGACATTAAGTTATTTACTTTCCTTTATCTTACACCAACATTAAGTCGGTTTCTCCAACACATCAACATCATTTTCTTTCTTTATAATTAACCACCTCGAGGGTGGAGATTTTATTAATACTAATGTAAAGTACACCTTAAGGAGAGCACCCGAACCGGACCTCCAATGGGTAAAACAACATGAAACCCAATTTATAAGGGTCAAAACAACAACCATGAGAACCAAGAAACAAGACTGGGGGCTCAACACACTTAGAGCCATTACAAACTAAGGGGACCCAACAAGATTGGGCCATAGAGAAAAAGGAAAATGCAAGAACCTAACATGGTGAAAATAATAAACTAAAAACACCTTTGCTGCAAAATCAATGGTATGTTTTCCACTTTTCTTCTTTGTTTTTCTAGGCCTGAGATTGTATCCACCTATATACAAGCTGGTATAAGAGTCTGGAATTATCTTCTCGCTTTGCAGCAGCAGCTGGTGGGAGAAAGAATTACGAGGAGGGCTGTTCTGAAGTTTGAAAGTAGATGGGCATGAGTTAACAAATACTTCAACATCCTTGATACTCAATATCAGGCAAAGACCTTGTATTTAAAACAAGAGCAATATCTGGGTACCATGTGTCTGTAAACGCGTTAACCAAATCAAGACGAATCCAACAAGGTGAAGAATTCAGAGTCGGAGGCAGTGAGTGCATCTGCAGACCATGATAGGATATAGTCTTGAACACAATGTAACCTCTAAGACCTTATCAAGAAGACTTGTTGATGATATGCTTCACATCAAGCACAAACCTTGGCCCGCTGTTATGAAGGAACGATAAAGCCAGTTGCTATTACAAAACCTGGAAGTCTCGAGGCATGTGTACCAAACCAGTCGTCCAGAAATACTCGCTGGAGTTCATACATGTCTGTAATAAACAAATACTTATGACATATTGAATACATCATTGATTTTAAGACAAATATACATTCAACAAACGATTTAACATATTACCATTACTCATGAACATGGTCGCAGGCACCGGGGTCCCTTCCAATAAAGCACTTTAAATACAGCTCACGCAGATCTAAGAACCAGGCAATGGTACATCATTTTTGTACTTCTCAGGCATGAAAGGCTCCAAAGATCCCCATGTTTTACCAACTTTTAATTTGACAGGCAAAGGAACTGCCACAGAATAAGTCAGAAACGCTTGTGAATATAATACATCCACAAGAAAAATAAAAGCTAATATTATTATTGAGATAAGGAATATAGAGGAAAATATACAAAAAGAACCAGATAAGATGACACTCTCAAGGAATTTAGATAATAAAACACATTGGTGTAAATACAAATTTAAACCAGTATACTCAATATCTAACCACGTGTGACATAATCCTACCATACACATGTTAATTAATTAATTACTACCTCAGACGAGTAACTCCATGGTAACTGGTGACCATGTGACACAATACCCAACAATTTCTCTTAACTGATCTTCACAATGCCAATGCATATCATACTTACTCTTTCTCCAGTGAATGGTCAAGAGCAAAAAAGCAAGTAAACTCAGATTTGTGTAGCATTCACCCATAAAAAAAATAGAGTTTGCTTCATGTTCCAGGTATCAAATTCAATAGCTATATACGCATATCATAAACGTTTTTAAGACCATACCATGAAGTGACACGGCACTTTCCATACAAGTTTGCAGCAACAACCCAGCTTCCTTTACAACTGAAGGATCGGCTTCCAGTACAAGTTCGTCATGTACCTGAAGAGCAAAAGTTGAAAGCAGAAATAATATTTCTGAGGCAAAAGCTGTATCAAGTACTGTATCATTGACAAAATGTTCTCTCTAATAAACAACTGAATATAGCAACATGTAATTTCTCTCTGACCAAACAAATGAATTTAACTTTGCGTGAAATTATTGCAGAGTGATGCAAACACATCTTGTCATGCCTACAACAGTTTTGTGGACAGAAACATCAAGCTGAATATACATAGGTAAATATTTTGGGATGCGTCATTTTAAAGAGAGACACTTTCCTGTAAGAAAATTCACAGTCAACTTAGGTAAAATTTCAGGATACATCATTTTCAAGAGAGCGCTTTCCTTCAAATTCCCTTTGCAACTTAGCATGGCATCCACGACTAACAACCATGATAACTATAGTCAAAGATGATAGATAGAGTACCTGTAGAAGTAATCGGCAGCGTCCTTTCAGCATAAAAAAATTTTCAGCAAATACAGAACGAGGATGAGACGCTTCAGCATCCTCAACAATAACAGAATGTATATTTATCATCGCCAGTTTAATAATGTCAGCAGCAGATCCCTAGAAACACAGATTCATTACAATTAAAACCACTACACATTCTTCCCAAAAAGAGCAAGAGAGAGGCCGCCCACATCCACCAATGCAAAAATAGAAAAATATAATAACTAGAAAGAAAAATCACCTGACAAATAGAATTCACAGCTTGTCTCTGAGCTTTGGATTTTTCTTTACTATTTCCAAACTTTATTTTTGACAAGAAGCGTTTTCGCCCCTTGAGGGTCTTGATGTAACTGCAGGAAATGATATAATGTAACTCTGAAAGGGGAAATAATGGAACATCAAAATAGCAGTTTAGCACAAAGGAGGGTCATACAGTGCATGTGGAAGTACTAGAAAAAGAATAAAATTTGGAAAGTGAGAGACATTTTTTGTGGTAAAGATGCAAAACAATGACCAGAAGTAAAGATGATTTGATCCTCTTTGTTGTATATAAAATATATAATGATTGGACTATAGCGCCTTATGAGACAATATGGCTATCAAAACCTAAATTTCTACAGATCGGCCACCTGATACATATTGTAAGCTACTACTCAAAAGTATCCCATTGAGTGGGTGTAAACCCATTTCCTCTCATGAGTGACATTTGTCCACCTGAAATGAGGGTTCATTTTCGAACTCTCAACTTTTGTCCTCCCCATCATATTTCACCATCAACACTAATAAGATGTGCAGACAACATGACACAAGTTCTAGATCTCATGAGATTGACTAGGACCTGGACTATTGTTTACTCCCTATCCCAGTAATGAAAACCTCCTTTCCTTTTGAGCTGCCACGCCACAAGAGCCAATAACAATTAAACAACTTTCTTAACCAAAAACTATCGTTATTGAATTGCTGCTTTCAAAATCTCATATCAAAACTGATGAACGAACACCTTGGAATGTTTTACTCTAGACATAGAAAACATGAATCAGATGCATGCCTCATAATGAAGTTGGAATCCCTAAAAAGAATTAGCAAAAATAAGTGAAACTTATGAAATTGATACAGCCAACTTTACACCATTTTGCACTGCTTTTTCTAACTCATAAATTTTAAGCCAACCAAATTGGGCAAATTGCAACATATTGAACTCACCCTTTCTTATGGCAGGATGTTACTGCTTCCTGAAGCCAGGAAGCAACACCAGGAAAAGATTTTTTGAAGGTTTGAATTTTTTCTGTGGCTTCATCGGAACTGCAGTCCAACTGTTCTGCAAGGGTGTTAGGTCCCATTCCATAGAGAATGCCATAAACCAATCTTTTTGTTTGATTTCGCTCTTGTGAAGTAACTTCAGAGTTATCTTTCCCTGTCCATTTTGCGGCAATCGTTGCAAAGACGTCTCCCTGGGGATCACTTAGTAGCTCAACCAATGAAGAATCTTTAGAGAAATGGGCCATCATTCTTAATTCTATTTGTGAATAATCTGCTGTTAGAAGTAACCAATCATCCTGCAACAAAAATCAAGTAAATGATGCAAACAAAACTACTCGATCACAACTCCTAACTCTTATAATATAAAAATTCTGAGTTTAAAAATATAAAGCATTGTTACCTGAGTGGGTACAAAAAATTCACGAGCATTAATCTTATAATGACCAGAACCTGATTCATCATCATCATCTTTGTCGTTGTTATTTATTTTGAATTCAACCATATGTTCAACACACTACAAGCTCAGAAAGAAAAAATTGATATATTATGTTATCCATGCAAACGAATACCAACAAATCAAACCAAATATAGAACTGGTGAAAATAGGCAACCTGGAGATTCGGTTCCTCCATCGACAGTCGTCCTGTTGCTGTCGATGTCTGAAGCCAATGACCATGCAAAGTGTACTTCTGTGTCCTCATAGAAAGCCTAGCAAGTGAACATATGGATCCCAGAGTAGAATTCAAGAGCTTTGCTAAGGTTCGGTACTCTTTGATTACTGGGACAATGGGATGCTCATTCCTGACATAAAACAAATTCAATTGATCAAATAACCTCTGAAGCATACAAGAGAAATGACCTTAATATCACTAGCATCTAGATATATCATATATTTCCACAAAGTCAATTACTGGAAAGTCAACATAAATCATGTTGTTTGGGCATTAAGTAAATCCGCATGCAAAATAGAAGCATCAAAAGGATAAAAGAAAAGGTAAAAGTGCTGAATAATTAACAGATAAGAAAATGTATCAATTATTATTTGAGTTGAGGTATTAGCATCAAAATCAATCTAAAGTACCAAATTTAAGGATTTAAGAATGCTTTAGAATGTACTTATTAACAGTGGATGGCCACAACAGTTTAAAATTGTAATTTTACTTAGGTATGCACCGGAAAGAACATAATGAATTTGCTAGTCTTTTTAGTACCTCAGCATATCCAAGCAATGTTTGTCAGTGCTAGGGTGTTGTTTTCCTTTGTACCCTTCTGGTTTGGGCAGCTTTAAGTGTCCGTACAGGACATTAGCTATGTCCGCTGACATGGACAACGAAAATTTCATGCCAGCCAATTGATAAGCTCCCTTCTCAAGATGCTTAAGTTTTCTTCCCAGAATATACCGTGCCCTAAGACATCTCTCCATGTCAACACCTATTCCCCAAATCTCCATATCAGCAAGAACATTGACCTGAAACATGATCAATATCACACTCGTGACTAAAGAACTTTTGACAAAAACTAAGAAAATAAAAAATTGAAAATATTGGTTGTGAAAGAGTTGAAGAAGGGAAGTGAATTAGCTCAATGAAGAGAATAACTTACAAGCAGAAAGTAACATTAAGATGGCCAAAAAACTGGATTAAACTAAGTAGGATTCAAATCAAAGTACATAATTTATTAACTGTAGTTTGTAAACATGATTTGTGGGATTAAACATAACTATAAATCTAAATGGATTCAAAGGAGTCAGAACTTTATGATGAACTCTGATGCACGGACATCCTGCTCGGGCAGCGTGTCCGTGTCCGTGTCCGTGTCCGACATCGACACTTGTTGGACTGACATGGGTCCAACAAGCTACATGACATGTCCTATTTTTTATATATTTTATAAATTTCTATAGATCAAGCGATACTTTAGGGACATTCCTCGGACAAGTGTTCCACATGACATGTGTTATGTACTATAAACAAGTATAAAATAAAAATATGCTATGTAATTTAAAAGTTTAAAAAATTTAAATCAACGTGTCCGGGTCCGTGTCCTGCTTTTCAGAAAATCATGTGTCGCCGTATCCATGCCGTGCCCGTGCCCGTGCAACTTAGATGATGAAAAATGTGCAGTCACAGAGCACGATGAACTTGATCTACAATTATCTACGTGTCCAAGTAGATACCAGCCATGTGACAAAAACTTATTTACATTATTCACATCTAGGCTAAAGTTTTGCCTCACTGGGTGAAATAAGGATTCTCACCAATGGAATTTCGGTAGTCATAAGTGTTTCAATTAGTTCTTCAGAAACTAGTAATTTCCAGAGAACAGAATACAGTGCTCGTGTTTGTGCAGCTCGGCGACAGCAACCATTATGTGCAGCTCTTCGCATCTGATTATTCCATCTACCACTACGGTTAGCAGCTGCAGCAGCCTCACTGGATAACCGTTTCTTAACTTCCTGTCAAGAATTGTAACTTCAGAGTCCGTTTAAACTTGCACAAATGTAAATAACCAGCATAAAAAAGTTAATTAGTCTCCTTGCAGAAAGATGTTGGCACATTCATCCTCGTTTTGCCAGAATAAAGCAACAGCAAACAAAGAGAAATGAGCACACAGCTGCACATAGTAAGCTTGACCACAGGAAATGGAACCAAGTACACAAAGATTACCTTCTCCAAATTAGGATTTGAACTTTTCTCCTCATCTGGTGAAAGGATCCATGCTACTATACACATGTCGACTGCATTTTGTACGTGAATGGGGGATAACATATAGAATGAATTCTCGATAAGACCCAGACCTAGAGTTTTTACTCCAGCATGCATGCTGCCTGATCTGTGAACAGAAACGGCAGGCCTCTTAAGCACCTGAATCTGAAATTTTAAGTTCCATGTAAATTTTTTTACGTCCTTTTTCCCCATTATAATCTCAATCCTATTCCATCGTTCCTTAGCTATCTCCATCTGATCCTTTGGTGGTAGAACATATTTATTATCCTCAGTAGCTTGATCATTTCTTCTGACGTTACAGCGGAGTAAATCCTTGGGAAAATTCAAGTAATACACTGGAGAATCATCCCAGCAAACTGCCATGCCATGTATCTCGAATGGCACAATGGAGCTCAGTTCAGATCTTTTGGTAAAATGAATATCAAAGTAGAACTCTCCACTAGCATCCCAGAGATCCAAAAAAGAATCAAATCCACCAAGAAAACTAGTTGCATTCATAGGACCCTTCTCTAATGCATTTTCTCTGGTTCCCATGCACATCTTTTCTCTCTCAGGCTGTTGCTGCCCACCATTATCAACATGCTCTTTGAATTCAATTCTTTTATTGCCAATGTCTGTTAACCAAAGAGACGATGTGTTTGTATCGTTAATATGTTTAGTCCTGTTAAGCCCATCACCCAGAGTATTAACCCCTTCCTCAAGCAAAGCAGGTTTCTCCACAAGTTCACCTCGAGAGGTGCCTGCTGAATTTCCTTTCACTGAAGATGCTAAGCCGACAGCAGCAGTCTCTGTTGTTTTACCTTCCTCAGTTTCGGAAATAACTCCACCAGTCTTCCTCCTTTCCTCGAACGATGAGGCGTCTATAACATGCTCCCTATGATCTAGACCAACAAAGCTACTGGTGGTCTCCTCTGCAGAAGAAGTTGTTGACTCTTTTTTAGGGGCATCTCCAGCAACAGTGGATAGTAATGGTCGAGAGAACTCTGGAACTTTAAGTCCAAGAGATTTAAAGGCTGAGAAAGCAGCAATCCTTGCCTCTTCAGCTTTGTCGAGAACAATTTTGCGAGCACCGTTTTTTATCTTCTTAGCAACTCCCAACTGTATCCTCCGTTGTGCTGAGCCTTCCATGGTCATGTAGGAAATCAAAATTAGAGAAAAATAATTTAAACACCTAAAAACATAGATACTGAAGATCGCAGAGAGGAAGCATAAACAATATTTCTAAGAAGTCGTGAACTCCACTGAGAAACAAGATCAGAATTGAAAGTCAACAAGTGATACTAACATAGCTCTGGGAAAAAATTAACACGCACATGAAAAAAGAGAGAGGAGAGGAAAGGCAAAACCACCCCCTCTTTATATACAACCAGCAAAACTTCCAAATTTTCACATCCCAAAGCCAAGAACTAGGCTGCAAAGACAAAAGCGAAGAAATTGTTGAAGACACATGGCCCTATCGAACAGCTTAAGCTTTTAGATCAAATGGTTCAACATAGTACCAAAGCAGCAAAAGTTTTGAATTCAAGTCTCATCACCGCTCATTTAAGAGAATTGTGCACATGCTTTGATGGAGAAAAATGAATCTGGCCTACTCGTGAAGGGACGTGTTGAAGACAATATTAAATGATAGACATGTGACCCTATCTAATAACTTAAGTTTTTAGATCAAGTGGTTCATCACAAATTATGTGGAGGAGATACCAAAAAGAAAAAGAAAAAGAAAATTTTAAGTGAAACTAGAACTAATCAACTTTGGGCCTTAGTCCTTTTGCCTACAAACAAAGAATACTTTCCTGTCCAGGTCTACAAACTCATAAATAGGATGGGGAAATAAGAACGACATACAATCATTTGCATCCCCATTGAAGCCACAGAGAAGCATTTCAGTAACCGTATTGCAGTTTGCATCACCATAATTCAGGAAAACTAGTATACCGCTTATCTTGCGGTGGGATGCGACCGTAGAAAAATAAAACTTGGGTGGGTAGGAAAATACCTTGCTCGCGTTGAAGATGGAAAAATAGAAATTGATAGAAGTTGGTAAGTGACCGACGGTGAATAGCGAGGAAAAGAGTTAAGAAAGAGAGATTTGAAGAACAACGTGAATGGCGAAGAGAAACCGAGTTGAGAAGAAGAAGTAGGGGTGAAAAACTCCCTACGGTAGATAATAAACATCAAGCATGACACATGAAAATCAAAGAAAATCCACCATGCCAGAAAAAATGATTAATCTATACTTCACTCTCTCAAATCCATATAAATCTTAATTACCTTAAAAATATTTCCATTTTCATAAATCTTTGCTCATACAATTAAACTCACTCTTGAGTACAATAAGAATTAGGGCCAATCGAGTCATTATCTAAATATTGCTTCACAAATAAAAATTAAAAAGAGAAAAATAAAAGAACAGCCTTGTTAGCGAGCATTTCTTTAAAATTCAAAAGTGAAACAGCTAATAAATAAGATGCAAAGTAATAGTATAAAATCCTCTGTAGAATCAAAAAATAAAAGATTGAATGCATTGACCAGTATAAAGAACCTCACTTTGTGCCGTCCAGGATGACGTCTCAAAAAGCACTTTGACAATTTCAGGAACTGATGCTTCAGCAATAGCTTGAGGTGTTCGTAAACCAGCCTTATAAAGTGCTCTAGCTCGTGAACCCTAAAAGATCCAATAGCAATTAAGATATTGATCTAAAATTAAAGAAAAATTAAAGCATCACCAACCTTAATGTAAGGAATGGTAGTGAGCTCTACAATCTCTGCTCGAACACCAAATGAAACACGATTTTGGAATTTGGCAACTAAGCCTTCAAGGTCATGCCAAGAAAGTCTCTCACAGAATACAGAAACCATGGATGCAAACCTTCCAGCATTTTCTTGTAAGGCTTGAACCATGCCTCTTGCTACTTTAAAAGCTTCACAAACTTCAGCAACAGGTACTTCCTGCATTTCAGCATTACAAAGTAAATTCATTAAGCCATAAAAACGAAAACACGTAATAACATTTCTTGTAGAAGCACTTCAGTCATGAGATATATCTGTCAAAAAGGAGCGTTAAAGGAAAAAAAAAAAAAGCAGGTACACAGTTATGAAAACGGAGCTATATCTTTCATAGTATATGGGCTGGGAGACAAGAAAAGGCACATGTAACCAAAATATATGAAAAAATTATATCCAATACCAGATATAGGTGTACTTATCTATTAAAATATAATAAGCACAGGTGGGCATTGTGGGGGAAGAAGTTGATTAGGATCTCTATGCAAATGGAACAAATTTACCTGCACAAGTTGTGACAAGATAAGAGCAACATAGAATCGTCTGCACACCCGAAGCATTTGCTCGTCTGAGAGCATACCATGGGTTGGCATCCCAAGTCTATGATCATATCTTCCATGTAACCCTTTCAAGCTATCCCTTGATCTGTGTGAGGTGCGAATCGGCGCTCCATGAGCCATGCGCATTAAAAAGTGTTCTTGCACTCCAACTCTATTGCCAACAGACTGCATGCCATAAGATAGGTTATAGCAAAATAGTCAGGCAAACAAATGTGAATTTTCTAAAAATGATGTTGCTGACTGCCCTTTATAAGATGGGTTACAGCATAACAGTCATGTGCCAATGAACTTCTCCACATATGAGGTTATAGCAACAAGCAGACTTTTTTGTCCTTAAATAAAGTCACCCTCTCTTAAATTCCTACAAAATTTAATGCACACATGAAAAAAATAAAAAGAAAATTAACTGGAGGAAATGAGTTAAGGATATTGATGCCAAAATACAGCATAAGCCCCGTGTAATCCCAGACAAGGCAGTAGGACAATCAATGCTATAATCAAAAAAGAGATGCACTTGCAAGTGAACATCCTTTAGTGTTTTCATTTTCCAGTTTTGCCGTGAAATGATATTATCAATTTCCCTGAATTAGTTGTTATGCCATAGCTATCGAACTCTCTAGCCAATAGATTATGAACACGCGTTGAAGAGGGAATTAACACTTATCTTCAAGAAAAGAAAGAGGAACCCACATAGTTGAAAGATCTTTGGAGCTAGCAACACTCATGGGTACCAATATGGAGAATGGCCTTATTCTGATCTCCTCATGTATTGTACCTCTGTTTGCATTTTTTTGTGTCTGTAAATAAGCTTCAATGTGGAAGTGGAAAATGCATGTTCACATGTCAAAGCTTGTCCGTCATCAATTAATGAAAACTAACTATACAAGCCTAAGCACTTGTCAAAATAGACAATTAGCTTTGAAATGCACACTTTTGACATACACGTCACCAACAAGATAAACCTTGATATGCATGATTACTAGTATGCACCCCAACACATTCAACCATGAAGAACCCCCAAGCCACAAAGATTTGGAATCAAATGAAATAAAGCGAGACAATTTTCATAAATCTCAGGTCTAACAGCAAAACCATTATGGGATGAATGCTAGTAAGAATTCTTTCAATGTGTCAAATCTTTGAATAAAAATAAATTTGTCCTACACGTGAGAGGACTTGTTGGATAATAATTTCCTCCCCACTCTCATAGCTTAAGCTATTAGATGAGGTGCTCATTCAATAAGATTTCTTAGAGAGTCCCACAAGTATCCGTGTAGTATGAATAAACTAGGCTACAAACAGTTCTTTTATGGAATACAATTAGAAGTTTTATTACCCCAACCATGGCAACAATATGATTAAAAAGAATGAAAGGAGATTATTTATCAGGCATTATCAAGCTTGTTCTCGTGTCATGGATACAACAAATTAACAAGGGAGAGGAGGGGGGGGGTATAGTGGTACCTAAAATAAGGAGAAAAAGATGGGAGAAATGTGCAGCGCAGTAGAAAGGATAGATTAATTGAAAGAAAGGGATTGAAAGGACCAAGATGCATCTCTTTCCATCATAGTGTCTTGCATAATAGAAATCCGTATGAGAAGAGCCTTGCTCATTTAGAGTTAACTAGGGAGTCAATATCACATGCTCTCCTAGCATCAATTAGCTAAAGTTAAGGCAAGCACAAAAGTCATACCCTTCTATTAGTTGATATTTGGCTGCTATTGGAAGCCTATTTGAATAATCATGCATCCATGCATGATGTCTAAATTTAGTGTCTATGTTCACTACTTTGGAGATAAGTATATAAGATGTGTTCATTAGAACGAGAATGACTATTTAGAATATATTCTGAAATGTCTAAATGGGTATCCACACCAGCATACATATAACAAAACACGTTATTAACATCAGAACTAGCATAAGGAAGCAATGAAATTGATAAATAAAAAAGACATTTGAAGTGCTACACAACTTTGCAATCAGCATCTAAAAATTGCCATTGTAATTGTTGAATGAGACATCAGAGTCAAATAAAAAAGGAGAATGAGAAGCAAAGAACCTGGTCTAAAGAAGGTAATTGCATGAATCTCTCATAATACAATTCCCAATCTGGTTCCACGTCAACATTAATGGGTGTCACCAAGTATACCAAATGCAAATCAGATGCGAGCACAAATCCTTCTCTTGCTCTTATCAGATCATCCAGCACAATCTAAAAGAAACCAAAACTCATATGTTAACTAATCCATTTCCATCCTGCATAAGCTCAATTTCACAAATGTGGAAATAGCAGGAAATCATTAACGGCCTGATCAGAACAGAATATCAACACTGCATGGATATCGAAAGACTACAAAATGCATGAGAAAACAAGGAGTAAAGTGAAGCTTTTACAAGTGATTCTTCTGGACTGAGAGAACTGCCAAAAGATGCTCGGCCTAGAGGTGTAGTGGTATATAACTTAGTCTCATCACTCCATTCAAGGAACTTCTTATGGCATAACCAACGAAGAGAGTCTTGCGCTGATTTCACCACATCTTCAAAGGGTTTTGTTGAATTGAGAAGAGTACACCTTACATAACGATTAATATCGCTAGCACTTTGAACAATCCCACCAGCAACAACTTCCAATATTGCGTGGGTCATCCCATTCTTATCTTCAGACAAACAAGAGTGCAACGGTGGACAGCTGTCATTAAGGAGTGCAATTATTCTTTTGACTTCCTCTGGCTTGCAAATTAGTACCTGATGGAATGAAATTATAGAAGATGACAAAAAGGTTAATATCCTCCTCAGCAGACTTATATTTTAGGAATCTTCAACCAAAATAATTGAAAATAACAAAGGCTAACAAGGGTCTATTTAATGGGTAGGAAGACCTCCAAGTGAAAAGAACTACTAGTTTACAACCCAAGACACAATTAGAAGATGAAGTAGACAAAAGATACGAAATAAATACACATACACTCTCTCCCTTTGTGTCTATGCCAGTTCGACCAGCCCTTCCAGCCATCTGCTTATACCTTGTCCCATCAATAAAATCGCGGCCAATACGGGGTTGTCTGAAAATAACTCTCCGGGCAGGCAAATTAACCCCAGCAGCTAAGGTTGATGTTGCAGTTAAGACACGTACAAGTCCTCTGCGGTAACAGGTTTCAACAGTTTCTCTTTCCTCAACCTTTTCATGAAATGAAGAGCTTCATAAGTGTACGAATGTAATACATAGCCTGAATGTCTAACCTGAACGGTGCAGATTCAGAAAAAGGACAGAGACCAACAAAGATGAAGCTAACGTACTGTGAGGCCAGCATGATGGTAGGCAACACCAAGCGGAAGAGTTTCTTCTAGTACAGGATCCAACCCTGCAGGAGATCTTCGCAAGGCATCAATAGCAAAAGTAACATCGATTGACTCACTATGGCCATCATGGGGGCTGAAGGAGAACTTTTTGAGGTATTTTGCAACATGCCTAGCAGTTGATTCACATCCTTTTCTACTGGAACAAAATATTAGCACCGAGTGACCCTCTAGAACAACCTATTTCGATAAAGAATCTCATTGTTATTCCATTTGTGTGCAATATAAAGCTTTAGTGAAGAACAAGGAGAAGGTTGAACCTCGTTGCATAGTTCTACAATTTGATCTGGATCTTTACCACCAAGGTCAGCCACTTTTGGGAGTGTCCTGACAAGTTCCATTTCTTTGTTATACACTGCGTTACCAACTTTAATGTACTCCTCCAAGGGAACAGGCCGAAAGTCTGTCTGGTAGAGAGCTGCCTGCAATAAAGCATTGACATAGGCATATATGTATCAGCTCATATTGATGTATGGCCGTGCAAAGTAAGATCCAAGTGTTCCGGTTTCCCTAAAAATTTCAGTTCCGCGATAATTGAAAGTGATGATCAGAACATAATATGTATGGTTTCAAATTGCATTCAAAAAACTAATTTTGACCCAAACAGCATTCTATATTTACAACTTGTAATGCATTTGACATGGCATCCACTTTTCACCAAAAGAAGACAGTGAAATTTCACTCGTTTCTACATTTTTCCGAAATCTTTAAAATTGCTTGATGATGTGAGGGAAGATCAAGCTAGGCTCAGGTATATCGAGCCGAAAAGAGATCTGAAAGTTCTTTAAGTTTAACCAAATGCACTTTTGCATTATGCTAGT
The DNA here is from genome assembly GCA_023638005.1 of Forsythia suspensa. NCBI lineage: Eukaryota > Viridiplantae > Streptophyta > Magnoliopsida > Lamiales > Oleaceae > Forsythia > Forsythia suspensa. The sequence continues at coordinate 24,828,952 of CM042674.1, read as the reverse complement.
TTCTTGAATATTGTTCAGAGCAACTACATACGCAACATCATGCAAGAATAATAGCAAACGAGTAATTATCGAAGCGCTCTTGCTATTTTTAAGCATTATGGTACTTGCAACCTAATCAGTAAATTATATATTCAACACAATTCTAGAGAAATGACACAATTTTTCCAAGCCCCATTGTCAAAAGTTGTTTTCTCCTTCCCTTTTCTGTTTTTCTTCTCTCTTTTCTCAAGGTGGCTGTATAAGTTGCAATAATGGTGATATACTCACTTGAAGCCAATCAGCAACTGCAGCCACGTTTGGTAACGTTGCACTCATGCCAACAATTTGGAGACCATGAGCAGTATCGGATTTCCCACTGCTCAAACCTGAATTTTCTCCGCTAGATGAATCTACATTGCCTTCACCAGCTGCATAACGAAGCTTCGTCAACATGAGTTCCAATAAATAACCCCTACTCTGGTCTCCAACCTGTCACAATCCAATGAAATTATTCCACACGTGAGAGGAGAATTAGGTAAAATACAAAACAACTATACGAAAATTCATACGCATTTGGTTCATATTACTATCATAAACTATAAAGCAAGGTAGATACCATGTGCAGTTCATCAATGACAATGATACCAAGCTCTGATAGACGACCCTCCTCTAGTAATCTGTTAATTAAAGAGTTTGCCTTCTCGATAGTGCAGACAGCTACAGAGGTATCCTTCGGAAGACTTCCACCACCTTGATTCCCATAATAACTGCGAACATGCTTATCAAGTGGTTCCAAAAGAACTTCAAGATGTTCTGCCTGCAAATTTCAAACCAGAACTAAAGCACAAGACATGCTTACAGAGCTTGAAACATTTAATGAACAGAAAAGAAAACAAGGCACCTTTTCTGCACATATAGACACGTATGGAAGCACAAGAAGAGCCATCTTTCCTGTTGATACGACTCTCCGTAGCATTAAAACTTCAGCAACAAAACTTTTACCAGCACTATGAAAACCAAAGGAAGGCGGGTCAAATTAGCAAGAGATTGATGCTTTTCACTAATAAAAGATGTGGTGACATATACGTGTCTAGTTTCAATTTTCTAGCAATGAGAGTTAAAGTGTTGCCATCAATAAGCAGAATACAGGAAGATCAAATTCATTCAATGTTGCTTCAGTAAGTTTCGCTTATTTTTATGTCTAGCAAACTTCGTTCTTCGAATAACTTGAAGAGTTGCCAGATTCATAGATGAATTTTGTAATGGTCATTCAATCGACAGTAACACTTCAAAAACCATGATATAGAGAGAAGAATAAGAACTAAAAGGGAAATTTTGTATGAATTTCAAATACAAAAGTAACATTACCTTGTAGATGCACAGTAAACAAGATTCCTGTTCTGCAAGACACCGTCCACCCGAAGGCAGTCAACCTGAAGAGTGGAGATTTTATTTTTTCAATTGAAATCTTAACTAAAAGAAAACAATGCAAAATCACTTTAGCAATTGATTAAACTACAATTTTGTGAAACCTAGACCACATATCAGATAAGACATGCTTCCTCCATTTATTGTTATTGTCTACTTTGTTCTAAGGGCTTTTCCATGATTTTCAACAGTCAAGGATCCATTAACAAATTTACATCTGTACCCTCGTAACATAATTGATGCATGAGAAATGGAAAAGCGCAAGCACTAGATCATTTGGCCCAATGCTTAATACCAGTGGAGCATAGTGATTGGGCGACAAAAATGTGCTTCACTAAAACACTTCTCTACACATCAAAATATCGCGCATAAGGTGCAGGGTATTTTTACCATGTACTTACACTGTGCCTAGCATGAATATTCTCTAATAAATGGACCTACAACCTACTGGCCCATAATAGATAATGGATGAATCCTTAAAACTGTGAAGTACTAACACGTCCAAACATGCTGACACATACAACAGAGGACAACTGGAAATAAAGTTCTTGAATCACTGTTGAATTCTGACAATAAACCTTGGAAACCCAAAAAGGGCATTGCTAAAGTTAGAATTAAAATAGTATTGTATTCCTTATTTACTTAGGAAGTAGTATGATAATAATTGTTTAGTTTCTTCTTTAGATAAAATACTACTTGTATAAATATCAAGCTTAATGAATGAATAAAGAATGAATAAAAAAGCCAATTATCAATTTGGTATCAGAGATTCCCTAGTCGCGAATTCCGAGTTCAGCTAAATTTCGAGTTTTTTTTTTTTTTTTGGTTCCGTTTTTTTTCCCTTGGCTACTACTTTAGATTTTTTTGGGCCTTAGTTTTTTGGCTTTGTGATTTGTTTGTTTTTGTGAAAATTCAAACCCTAGTTGCCAAAAATTGTGTTTCCGGTGATTATTCAGAAACCTCCTCTCCAATTCATATCAAATTGGATGGGGCTATGAACTGATGAAGAAGTCGTTCCAATTGCGTTAAGGTGATCGGTCTCTTGCTGAATATTACAACGAACTAAACTCTATTTTTATGGAACTCCATTATCGAAGGCCCAATGATAAGACATGTATAACTGGTATTGAGAAACAAAGAAAGCGCATCACACACAACAGGGTCTATGTGTTTCTGGCAAGTTTCGATTACACGTTAGATCATGTTAGTGTCTTAGCTACATCTCTCCTCCCAAGTTTGGAAGATGCCTATTCACTCGTCCGTTGTAAAATACGTAGGCAAGTTATTATGGGGATAGAAGTTTACTCTAGGGCTTCAACTTTAGTTGTTCAGAAAAATAACCCTCGACCAGCTACTTCCTCCACCGCTACTGGATTGCACTCATTGTTGTAGTACTAGACACATAGTCAACGTTTGCTGGAAAATACATGGATATCGAGAGTGGTTCGAACTTAAGCAACCTGAAAAGGAAAAGAAATTTGCTCAAGTTGCATCCACTAACACTTCTCTATTTTCTACTTCTCATGTATCTCGAATATCCCCTCGTGAAGGTAATTTTGGTTTAGTTTTTACCTCTGCCACCGCTAACACTTGGTTATTGATTCAGAGGCCACTAATCATATGTCTAGTAATTCTTCTCTACTTAATTTACTCATATTTTCACGTGTTAAATCCATCCAAGTTGCTAATTGGAGTCCTACGCCAATTTTAGGGACCGGGAATGTCTCACTTTCCTATACTCTCTCCATGACATATGTTCTCTTTGCACCTACTCTCTATTAGCAAAATCACCAAATATCTTAATTATTCTATAACATTTTATTCTACCTATTGTGTGTTTCAGAACAATCTAACGAAGAAGATGATTGGCACTGGTAGAGAAAATAGAGGTCTATAAGGCAAAAGAGTCACAATCAAAATCTAGCAATAGCTTTCAAGTAGCAAGAGAAACATTAGCTAGGGAGAAAATGATGTTATGGCACTATCGTTTAGGTCATCCTTCCTTTTTTTACTTAGAATGCTTATTTCCTAAGTTGTTTCGAAACACTTCTACTTCTAGTTTACAATATGAGCAATGCATTGGCACTAAAAATCATTGTGTACCTTTTAAAATCAGTTTGAATAAAACTTTATTTTATTGTTTGTGTTTATACTGTTGTTTGGGGCCTTTTTCTACTATGTCGGCATCAAATCATAATCTTTTATTGATGACTGTACTAGGGTGAACTTCGTATATTTGTTAAAATCTAAGAGTAGTGTTATAAATGTTATTCCTCAATTTACAAAAATGATTGCCACACACAAGTTCGGGTGTTTCATTTTAACAACAGTCGTGAATTTGTAAATCAATCTCTAAACCATTTTTTCACAAAACATAGCATACTCCACCACAACGTGTGCCTACACACCCTAATAGAATGGCACAACAGAGCGTAAAAATTGGCATATCCTAGAGGTAGCCTGGGCGTTATGCTTCACTATGCATGTTCTTAAGTGTTTTTGAGCTAAAGGTGTTATAACTCTTGTTTTTCTTATAAATCGAATGCCTACTCATATAATTGACTATTAAACTCCGTTGAGAATGTTGTCATGATTTCACTCTATCCCCTCTGCCCAAAATATTTGTCCTAAAGTATTTGGATGTGTGTGTTATGTTCGTGTGCACTCTCACCTTTGGAATAAGCTTGACCTTCATGCTCTTAAATGTGTCTTTCTTAGATATTCTAACTTTCAAAAAGGTTATAAGTGTTTTCATCCGCTTACAGAGAAATTATATGTCTATAGATGTTCAGTTTTGTGAACACGAGTCTTTTTATTCTGGGGATGTTTCCTGATTCCCCACCAGGGGGAGATTAGTAGTAAAAAAGAGAAACGCGTGTGATTGGAAGAGAAAAGGTTGTAGATTTCAGGTAAAGGGGAGTCTATAGATGAATCCTTCGTTGTTCCACAATCTAAAACTGAAGTTAGTAGTGAAAGATCATCTAGATTGTTCCAAAAATATTATACAAGAAAAAAAGAAAGTGCTACAGTCGCCTCCCGCCAGACTCTGATAATATTGTTAGCCTTCTCCAAACTGCATTACTCCCCCGTGCCATCGGATGACTCTTCTATATTTAATCATGAGGTACATGTTTTCTCTCTCGTAACTTCAATTCCAAATTCTGATTCAAACCCTACAGTTTTTGAAACTTACCCTAAATCCACTAGTTGATAATCAGGGTAAGAAATACCTTATTCGCGATCGTAAAGAACCTAAGAGGTTGGGATTCTCAAAATTTTCTTCTAATGATGTCTATCCCATATATGATCATCGTTTATCTAAAACACACCTAGCCTTGTATGCTTGGTTTGGTAGGCTGAGATGTTCAATGAAGGAGTATGATATCAAGCAGACTTTGACTTTGGAAGATCATTCTATAAAAGAGGATAATATCACTCTGCTTATTGTGCATGTCAATAACATGGTTGCTACTAGTAATTATACTAAAATAGAGAAACTTCAGAGCTATCTGGCCAAGAAATTTGAAATGAGTGACACTAAAATACTTCTTGGGCATTGAAGTATCTTGATCCAAACAAGGACTTCTTCTCTCCCAACGAAAGTATGCGTTAGATCTATCTACCCGGATCAAACTCATACAAACAAAGAGATATAAAATACTAGTATGAAAGTTAATCTATCTGACTCACACATGACCTAACTTGTCATATGTAATAAGTGTTGTCAGATTAATTCATGCATAATCCAAATAACCAACACATTAACGCAATAAATCGTATCTTGGCATATTTAAAATCCTCTTCAAGCAAGGTTATCATGTTCTTTGTTGGATCGAGATTAAATGGGAAGTCTACGTCAAGATATGTATCATTTGTTAGAGGCAATTTGGTAACTTGGAGGAGTAAGAAACAAAATGTAATGTCACTATCTAGCGTCAAGGCTGAATACCGCTTCTTCATGCAACTACCGAGTTGGTTGAAGATTCTTCTTAATGAACTTGGGTTTGGTCCGAAAAAACCCATGGTGCACTTCTGTGATAACACAACAGCTAATGAAATTACAAATAATTCGGTAAAGCATGATCGAACCAAGCACGTTGAACTTGATAGAACTACATCATTCATAATCTCAATTACGAGTATAAAGGTATAATACAGTATGAGTATAGACCAACTTGTTGATAATATCACCCATGTTGTTGCTAGTGGACCATTCTATACGTCACTATCCAAGTTGGACAAGTGTGATATCTATGCACCAACTTGAGGGGGGAGAGTTAGAATTATAGTAGTATTGTATTCCTTATTTACTTAAGTAGTATGGTAATAATTGTTTAGTTTCCTTCTTTAGATAGAATTATTACTTGTATAAATATAGAATACAACTCGTATAAATATCAAGCTTAATTAATAAACAAATAAGCCAATTCTCAATTGCTAATTTTTAAACAGACGGACTATAAGAATAAAGAAAGCCAGATGAAATGAATCAAATGTTAGAATGTACATGATCCTCAATGTAATGTATAAGTTCTCCGCACACATTCGATAAATCACATTCTAGTCTACCACCACTCCAGAAAAATTGCAACTGCCCATTATATAATATTGCACGAGCCTGTAGACATGATGAGCAACAAGGAGTATGAAGTGTAGTTGTTTAGATACATTATCAAACTAAAATAAAACTGTGCTAGGAATTGGTAATTAGGCAGAACTATATAAATTTATTCCATACTATATACAAGTACCATCCTATTTAGAGGAGTGTCCTTAGCTCAAATTTTAAAAAAATTCTTAATATTTGTGAATTTGAATAGAATTCATAGAATTTATAAGATTTCAATAATTCTACATTATACATTTCAATACATTCTTACTGGTTTCTAAGAATTCTTATGGATTTGTAATATTTTCATTAAAAATAGTAATTTTAAATCTTCTTTACTCCAATTTGTTCAAGTGACTATCGTACATAAACAAATATTTTGAGTAGAATTTTGAAAAGAGAAAAAATCTTGAAATATGAGAAAGTAAAAACTCTTTCTCAGTTTTGAATAAAGAAAATTGATTAAAAAACAAGACTTCTTGAAAAAAATCGAAATAACGTTAAATTTTACTTTCTTTCTACTTGTCCTTTTTATAAAATTCATCTTTCACATTTGATACTAGAGGAGGGATATTTAGGCTTCTTTCCCTTCCAAACCTCCTTAGTCGTTTCACATTGAACAAAATGCGAAATTAGATTATCAATCATGGAATTGATGAGCCACTTGACTAAACCATCTTTGGCCTCTCATTTGTCATATGTTGGATCATTATCTGCACGTGGTGTCAAGACGGACGGGCCGGCATCGACCCACTCGTCTTGATCCGAAACTGCAGTCGGCCCGTGAACCGAGAGGGCTATTCACAACCTGGGAGGTTCGACCTTTAACCGCTGGTCTATTTTGATTTTTTTTTTTAATAAATAGTAGAGAGATGTTTAGAATGAAAGATATGACAAATGCGTGTTGTTTTAATCTTTAAATATATAAAAAAATATAGAAATTGAATTAAAAAATTAACAAATATGAATTTATCATTGTTATTTATTTTTAATTTAGTAATTTAACACATTTTTTGTTATATATGTAAACATTTCTTTTAATTACAATAGGAAACTAAATTTTTTTAGTAATTTCAAAAAAAAAAAAAATTATTCATACGGGCCGAACCGAGTTGATCAGCGGCTATATGGGCTCGACCCGGATAGGCCAACAAGTGGGCCAGGCTCGTATTCAATTTTTGTAGACTAAGTTGACCAGACCCGCAATCCGCCGTAAGACGCGGACTTTTTCTAATTCGAGCCATCACCGGACTTCATCAGAGGCGGGCCGACCCGGCCCGCCTGACCCGGATTGACACCTCTACGTGCAGCCTTCCATCCTGTGATATAATCATTTTTCTTTCAACCCGCAATATGCATCTCAAAAATCTTAGACCAAACCCAGTAATTAGCCCATCCAATTGAATTGGAGAGGATGTTTCATGAACGATTGGATAAATATTCTTGTTTTCAAAAGTTTTAGTCATCATATCGACTAGAGTTTAACTTTTTAACAACACCTAGAGGGTAAAAAATCGACTATAGGAGAACCACCAAGAGGGCAAAAAATTAACTATAGAAAAAGACCTACAATGGTCGACTAAGGAAAAGGGTCGCGCAAAACCTAGGGCATATGAGAAGGCTAGGTCCACCAAGAAAGAGGGTCGCGCATCAAAGTTAGGGTCGCCGGAGGGTCCCAAACAGAGAGAGAGTGGCCTCGCGCATGCACCTGAGGAGTCTAGGGCTTGCGGTCGAGGTTTGGGTGCTAGGTTGGGTTAGGGTTAGGGTTCTAGTTGATAGAGAGAGAGAGAGAAAGTGGAAATTTTCCACTGATACCAAATTGATAATTGGGATTAATGAATTTTATTCAATACCAACATTAATAGCTAAATAAAAAATACAAATCATCTACACTTTCTAACTCTAGGTACTATAATTTTACAAAATAAAATAATAAAAGAAAAATGCAGGGATTAAAGCACAGATGTAGTTGCAAATATAAGAGCATGCTTGGCCAAAAAAAATTTAAACTCTTTTTTTCAAAACTCATTTTCAACCACATGTCTTATGGAATCCACAACTTTTATCAATTTTTCAATCACAAATTTCACCAACTTTTTTCAAAATCTCCTAAAAAAACTATTTTTAAACTCCACCAAACAAGCACTAAAAGTGGAGCGACACGGATATATAATGAGCATATTGTGGCAGTTTATTCTTGTGCTAACTACCCCCAAAAGATATCTTGCAAGAGATTGAAGATGGTCACCGACTGAACTAACCAACCAATTTGGTATTTGAGATAATAATTTAGGTAATGATGGATGATATTTACAAAAACCTTGATTAAGTTATGAACTTTCAAGCTAGGACAAGGTCCAATGTATCACAAAATATGGCCTAGTTTGATAACCATGAGGAACGAAAGTACTATTTTAACTTTTTGTAGCGTTACTTGAAATGCTAAGGGAGACAGATTTAGCCGGAGGGGGAAAGACATACCTGCCAAGGGTACAATTTCGATATTCCTTTTTTCTTGTATACGCAGCATATTTCAAGAGGTAGCCAATTGCTGAGATCCAACCAATCCTTTATTGAAGAAAAACTTGATGGAGTATTATTGTTGTTAGGTTCATGATTAAAAGAAAATTTACTGCATTCTTTCTCTGGTGTATCAGATGTCAAACTGTCGCTATCTTGAATCTGAAATTCCACATTTCTCTTGGAAATGGCACATTTAGTGATCATCCCTTGTCCACCAAACGAAATTTCATGTGTTTGAACTTTGCAGCAAATTTCCCTACCATTATTGTTTTGCAAACCATGATGACTCGTAGAAGCACGTCTCTTTTCTTCATCTCCAAGAGTACAAGGTTTGGTATCATTATCATGAGAAGAAGTCTCTGCATCCAAATTTTTTTCCTCGGAGGAGAAGTCAAAATGCTTGACAGGCAAAGGTGACGCTTCTTTATTTAGATCTTTTCCATGCTTCCCCAGTGAGCCCACAGCAGAAACTCTGTCTGTATCTCCATTCGATGCTTTGTTAAGCGCATTGCCAAATCCTCCATTTTTCACATTATTTGAGTTATTCATCTCATAACCTGCTAGAGAAGCTTCAGTATTTTCAGCTACATGGGAGGAAACACTGTCCTTTGGAGCAAACAGACCATCAGCGACTACCATTGCCTCGTTCCAAAATTCTTCTCCCGGTGAAAATATAGAGCTTCCTCGCGTTGTCTGGGGAGTTTGGCGATCTCTAAGTTTTGTAGTCAATGAACCAGGTGTGTCACATGCAGCCGTACAAAGAGCAGATGTGTTACTGCATTTTCTCAAACTTGTTTGCGGTTCGACAGGATTGTTGCACACAAAAACCTGTTAAGATAAATATAAATCAAAATTAAGTTTGCTTGATACCCTATCATAATCATTTTCATGTGACCTCTTACCTCCTGAGAATATTTTGAGTCTACATCTCCTGATTTACTAACAACAGTTGACTGAACATAGTCGGGATTCTTATCGTCTGAGGAAGTGACCTCACGCTCGACGTTAGACTGATTCCCATCATTTCTAAGATGCTTTCTCTTTGGGGATTTCTCTTCCAACTCAAGTGCAGATGGGCTAATGCACCTTTTATTCATGGACACACTCGGATCTGATTGTTCTCTAGTAGGACATGGTACTTCACTGCACGGAAGAGAAGGTCAGAAATCTCCACAAAAGGTTACAGGGAGAACAGACCTAGCTAATTCCTGATAACATCAGACAAAAGAAATATCTTCCACTGAACATTAGTTGTATAAACATGTTACCTGCAATACAGTGACAAAAAATCAGTCGCGAACTGCTTAAGCTCAGAGTTTCCCGCAACATTCCTGGATTCTGATGAATCCTGTTGATAATCTCTTGTTGCAACGCCAACAGTATCAAACAAGACTTTAGATTTTCCCCTTTGATCCTCTTGAAAAGCTTCAAGACTTTGCGGGTGTGCTTGTTTTGTAAAATTTGCCTCTTTATTTCCATCTTTAGATGACAAGCCAATCTCCAGTGTCAGATTTCTCTTGGTTGGAACCTGCTTAGCCTCTGGGTCACAAGCTGTGTTCAAAGGCTTAGTATGCAAGTTACCATCCTCTGAAGTCACCAAAAAACTTTCCAACGAACCTTTGGCACTAGGAGAGCCTTGGATTGTAATTTTTGCTTCTTTTTCTGGTCTCCCAGATTTCAAAGGCGGTGATAAAGTCCTCCTCTTCTTTTTAGACGCAAAGAACTGCACATAACAACAGATTAAACCACAGTAATTGGTCTCCAGTGTTCAATTTATACCTGCCCGCAAACCCCCAAAAAAATAGATAAAATCTTCAGCAAGGCCCATTTTTATCATGTCAAATTTTCTATGACCTCCAATCCCACCATAAATAAAGTACATTAGGGCTTTGCAGAAGTAAAAATAAATACTTCAGTTTCCACAAACACGGTGTTCATCATAGCATAATTGAGTTAACTAATCCTTTCAAAATAGACATTGATAGCTCAAACAAATGTCAATTTTTCATAACGTCAGACTTGAATTTCTATGGGCACAGTGCACGTCTTGTTATTCATTCTTTCTTTTTCATTTTCTGGGGCTGAAAGAGAAAATACAAACAAATGTCACACCGTATACATAATTTTTACGCAGATACGCGCAAAGAAAACATTCATCATTAAGAAAGGTCATACATAATGCATATATGTGTGAATGATTATATTCGTCCTAAAGAACCCAACACACGTATTCTTGTTGGTGTGCAACACGACCAAAAGGGATGGTATATATACATTTATAATTAAATTCACTTACTTATTATAAGCGAAATATATATACCTGATCGATGCGAGCACGAGGCGAACCAGAAGCCATGACTGTGAATCTGCGAAGTCTTTTCAGGCGAGATTGCCGAATTTATCAATCTTTTGGCACTGTTATCGACTTCTCTGCTTATTTTCTTGATTTGGGTAAATTTCAAGATTCACAATCAGAGGGTTCATCTCGTTGAAATTTAAAATGCTGTAGTGAAATGCAACTCAGTAATATATGATTAGACGAGAGCGAGGATGCGAAAAGTGGCTCTGGGATTCAAAATGTTTTGGAAATTCTTTGCAATGTTGCCCTTCATCTTTTGGGTTAAAAAATATGTTGGCCAACAAACTTTCCAAATGTATCACTTTAGTCACCAAACATTTTTAGCATAAATGGTCCCCAAACTTACAATGTTGTTTGATTTAGGCCACTCTTCACGCATTTGTTGAGGCATCTCACAGGATTGCTTGGGGATGACAGTGGAGTGGAGTGGAGTGGAGTGGAGTGGGACCGGACTGGACCAACTAGCCATTACCATTCTCACTCCATTGGAGATATTTGGGAGGCGGGATTAGGATTGAAAATTTCTGATTTACCACTCTATTTAATTAATTATTTATTTATTAATATTATTTTTATTTTTAGAATACGATTTAAATTTTAAAATATCATAATAAAATAAAATAAAATAATTTGGAATGATTCCAAAGAATTCAGAGTAAGGACCATGATTCCTGTTTGGATTCACAAAACTCGTTTAATCATTTTAATTTTAACCCATCGAATTTACTCACTTAATACAAAGATGAGCACGATTTTGGATATTAATTTTGTTAACTTTTCGGTTATTGTCATTTTCGTCTGCCACATAAATTTCGTTATAAAATTAATTGTCGAATCCATCAAATCACTAACTCATATGTGGTAAGTGATTTAATTAAATCCTAAGACATTTTCATTTTGACAGTTCAACCGTCGTAACCTTTCGAAGACCGCTCGGAGGTGGGTCTCGGCTCTTGACTGCATTTTCGTCTTATGCAACATGTCCTTGAAGATCTTGGTCATGGCCCTCTGGGGCTTTGTCCGTACCATAACCAGAATTGGAAACTGATTCCACCCCCAAAAAAGCTTAGATATGAGGAAAGGAAAAGAAGAGCGCTTAGTGAGGAGACAGCACCGGAGAAAAGAAATTCTCGCAGCTAAGGAAGCACGTCAACTCCGAAAGGAAGCTCGCGAGAGGAAAAGAACCTATGATATTCATCCCAAGCCGATTGCTTCTCGAGAAGCACCCCCCACTCCCTTAGGCCGGTCTTGTCAGATATTCTGGGAATATCCGGGAGAGGAAGAATGAAAACCCACCTGGGTATCCCTATCCCGCCAGTGAGTGGACGCATCACAGCTAACCACCTGAAGTAAAGAGAATCAAAGCATACGGACTCGCACACTTACTTGAGCAGTGCGGGAGACTAGGGAATGAGTTGAGTAAACTCCCATGGGGTCGGAAAAATAACAGACAAAGCTTTACTTAGATAGGGCTAACTTTCCCTTATCAACCCGTATCTTGTTCGTCTGGAAACATGTCTTCCTATTCCATCTTTTCTCGAATGGAACAAGAAGGAGTTTGTGGACCCGTACCGTTAGTCTAGTCTAGTCTCGGCTAGTTAGTGTAGTGCGGGTTGCCTCGCCTTCAAAGTCTCAGAGAGGCACATACCATGTGACAAATGCAGAGCTTTCGCCCTTTCCTTTAGCGCCGAATAAGCCACTGCTCTATTCCCAACTTGAAATCCATAAAAGACTTTAAGGAAGAGAAAATAGGGGTCTCAGCTGCTACAATTGCTTTGGTGGGAACACCGGTAGAAAAACTGGTGGTCACCCCCCCAAAGCGGGAGGATTTGCTTCGGTCACGGTAAAAGACTGTCTATAAAAAAAAAAATAGCTGTCGATTTGATTCTTTTATTATTATTTTTCAAACAATTCAACTATTCTTTTTTTTTAGACAGTTCAATTGTTGGTCGTTTGGACGGTTCTACTGATATTTCCACGATCGTCTTGAAAAGACATTTCTTCCTCCTTCAACCACACATCAACTCATCAATCAAGCTTTATTCAACAAAATTTATGCAACTATATTCAACAAGATCTCAACAAGAGTTTTATCTACAAACAAGCTCAAACTAATCTACCAAAAATATTTATAATTTTTGTTCTTTTATAACACAAATTAATCTATCAAAAAACTAATTTTTTTTATGAAATCTTGTTGTAGATCTGTTTTTTGTAGAATTGGTCTTTGACTGAATTTTAATTGAATATGTTGGAATTTTAGGTAATTGATTGAAGATATTTTTGTTCAAAATAGTTATTCTTCAAATTATTTTCAAAACCTGCCATATTTTAAAATGATAACATGCAAAAAGACATTTCCTATAAAAGGCAACTTGCCTTGGAAGAGTATAGGAGACTTATTATAAAATAGCGGGTAAGTTTGTCAAAGTGCATTTTTTCATGTTTTCTTTAGTTTGCTCGTTTTTATTTTCCACTACATTTGTTGCGTGTTTTGGTAAATATTTCCCAACAATAGTAGAAAATATAGATACAGACTTCTTTATAATGACATATTGGTAAATATAAACATTCTTTTACCCTTTCATTCGAAAAATATTCTCTAAGATTATCATAGCACGTTGCTTCAATCTATGTATGAATGTTTGTCGTGAAAATAAGCAACATGTTAGAGTTCATTAAATTATATGTGAATCCTCAACAATTCTTCACATCATTGTATGTGGAAGATGGCAAAGAAATGCCAAGAAGTAAAAATCTCTAAATCATTGAACTTCTAGTATTTTAGTTGTACTATGTATTGCACAAACTAAGAGAAGAGACGGATGGCCTTTCCAATACCAAATATCACTCAAGACAATAGTCGCATTACATGTGATTCTCATTCATATTATTGAATACGGTACATGTTACGTATATATTTGAAACTTAATAGATTTCTTTTTTACTCAATGAGGAACAAAATATTATCAAAATTAAATTTTATTCTAACACGTAACAAGATATTAACTCTTACTGAGCTTTCATTCAGATTTGAAAAATTTGATATTGCATTATAACGCTCTTTAATGTTCTTATCATTATTCTTCAAGCATGTTTAATGCACATCACAACTTCAACTACACGCTTGAGCATACAATACGCGCGTGACTAATTTTTTTCAAGAGGCTCTTTATTTATTTAGAGTCAATAAACTATTATTAAGAGCAAGTATTAACATCGACAAAATGTATTTTGATTATCATGCACAAAAGCACCACTATTACAAGGGTTATCAACATTTAAAAAAAAAATCTAAAATCTACTACAATCATTTAATGGAAATGCCACACTCACTTTTTTATTTGATAGAATCGTGCATAGCTTAATATGTATTCTACTTTACTATGTTACTAATTAAACAACAACAAAAATTTTGTGTGATAAAATAATCTCGTAATTCTCATATATTATATTAAGTGTCATGCACCAATGATGCTTACATAACTATGTATACTAGGTACACGTAAAGTAATATTAAAAATAACATGTAATATTCCGATCAAAAAAAAAAAAACATGTAATAATTTAAAACACATAACATTAAACACAGTTTCTCAAAATAATACTCAACAATGGATTTCTCAACAATTTGAAAGTATTATCGTAAGAACATGTTCCACAAATAAAACATATGTTTCGTAAATTTCGTAGGTAAATTAGAACAATGAACTCGGAGATAAAGATTCATGCTTTGAACAAGTACACATAAAATGAGTTTTATGGATAAACATCGTAGTTCGTAGACAGCAGATTGATATATAAGCTTGTTTGGTAGAGCTTAAAAATATGGAAAAAAAAAATTGAAGTTAATGTCAACAATTATGGCTTGTTCGGTGTAGTTCTTATTTCAAAAAATGGGTTTTTTTGACTACGTATTATTGACTTTTCAAACTTTTTTGTAGTGTAAAAAGTTTGAAAAGTCAAAAATAGTAAGCAAAAAATGGGTTTTTTTGGGCAAAAAATGGTTACCGAACAAGCCCTTAATTTCAACCACACATTTCATCAATTTTTTTTAATCAAAATATGCTAAAAAAAACTATACCAAACAAGCGCCATATGTAAATATAATAATATGTAGATGTTATACATAAGGTCCCGTTTGTTTTTAATTAAAATTTTGCTAAAAAACTAAAGTCAAATTCAACAATTAATTTTAATCACACATTTCATGGACCCACAACTTTTTAACCACACATTTCAACAATTTTTCTAAAAAATCTGATTTTAATCAAAATCAAACACACCCTAAATATAAACTATACATGAAGTATGTCACAATTCTACATAACTACTCAATTACGTAGAATATTGCAATCATATAATTGACTTTTCAACAATCCGCTACAATTAGTATGCAATCATATAATTGACTTTTCAACAATCCGCTACAATTAGTATGCAATACTTGTTTTCTTAAAGGAAAGTATGCCAAATTGAAAATAACTCAGAAGATTTTTAAGACTGTAATTTCATGCATTACTTGTCTCAAAGTAAAAATTACAACCCATAAAAAAAAAAAAAAAACTCATATATATCTTGCCTCTAAAGGTTGTAGCATTTAGTGCCCACTAACAATTCTTACTATTTTACTGCGAAATTCATCTACATGCAATTTTATTTCTAGTTTTTGAAATTATCTACATGCATTTAACTGTATCTAACAATAAACAATATATTAATTAACTAAATTAATGAGAACTAACTCCATTCAATAATCTTGCTCGTAAAGACGTTGAAACATATATGGGTAAGTTCAATGCGGAAGAACAAAACAAAACTAAATTAAGATAAAACGTAGGTCTTTTGTTAAATCAAATTGTTAAAGACTCGTGTTTACAATGAACGTGGTATATAAAAACTTAAATCTTTTGCTGGTGCAACTTATAAACATGAAAGAGAAAAAAAAAATATCATTTTACATAATGTCTCGTACTTATAATTCATTCTATAATCTTGCTGGTAAAGACATTGAAACATATATGAGTAAATTCAGTGCACACACAACAAAAGTAAAAAACTTAAACCTTCTGTTAAATCAAGTTGTTAAAGACTCGTGTTGACGACGTGGTATATAAAATCTTAAATCACTAGGTAAATTATAATCAAGGTGTCCATCCTTTCTAGTTTGTGGTAGTTTCCTCTATATTCAATTTTAATCGCACGTATCATTCTCAAATTTTCAATAATTTACACGGATAAACCATTTTGACAATTTTGTCCCTAACTTAAATAGGCTAAATATATTCACACCACATTATTCTATAATTGCACCACATTATTCTATTATTTAATTTATGTCCCTAATATTTTTTCATTGCATTCTTATTATCAACCTTCAATTAATTAGCATATATTGTCTCTAATAACGGTCCGTCCAAAATTTCCATTAAAAGGAACAATAAAATCATTTTTCTCTCGTATTTTTAAAAATGCAAACAAATAAATAATTTCGATTAAATATTTGTCCCTCATTTTAAAGCATACTAATGAATTCTTTAGACAAAAATTGTTAGTACAAATAAGATGTGTTAATTAATAAAATATTAAATATAATAATCTGATGAAAAAAAATGTTGTATGAATATAAGCAACTTAAATTAGAACCCAAAAAAGGGGAAAATTACAATTAGAGCCCTGATACTAAAAAAGGTGAAAAATTCGCATCTTTATCTAAAAAAAATACAAAAAAAATGGTTACTCTTCTTCAATGACCCAACTCTCACCATAAAAGCCCCAAAACCATGAGACTTCCCCACCACAAACTAGCAGCAGCAACCCAGCCGTCGCCACAACCTCCGCCAACTACTCCCACCACCACCACTATAAACCCAAGTTCAATTGCAAACATTATTCTTGGTCCTAACATGGATTGCCATAAATTTGATTTTTGGGCACATCCAAGCTGCCCTGCCTAGGGAAAACACACATGGAGAAATTTCTCTTCAATCCCAATTAACAAGCCTATTTCGATGTCCAAATGGTGCTCCAATTATTGGGAGTATGAAACTCATGGTGGGTTTAGCACACCACAAAATTGCAAGCATGACGAATCCCTCTAGGCCAAACGTTTAAGGGGGAATGAGTTCAGATACCTCTTTCAACTTACTTTTTGTTTAAAAGGCCTTTGACCAAAAAAAATTTTAAAAAAATAAGTTTAAATTTTAAAAATAATGAAAATACATTTATACCATTACCTCTACACCCCAATTCACACGCTGCTTCTTAGATCCACCATTTTCTTTTTCTTTCCAAAGTTCTAACTTCTAATCCACCATTTTCTTTTTCTTTCCAATCTCCCTTCTAATCACCTTCTTCTCTACTTTATCTTATCTATCAAAAAACATGTATTTATGGCGAATCCAAAAAAAAAAAAAAGTTGAATAAAGTTTCCAGCAAACATAGATTGTTTATGATTAACCAAGAAAAAATTTCACCAAAGGCAGAAGATTCAAAATACAAAAATCAATTGCTAGCTGATGAACACGAAATCTAAATGGTTGAAAATATATGAACTCTTTAAGAATATTTAAATGTTAATACACTATAAAAATCATCATCAAGTGGAAAACAAAACCCACGTTGTAATGTTTACATTCCAAAATCTCCGGATCAAGTTAAATTGGCTAGCAATATGATCAAGATGAACTTCAAAATTTTCTTGAGACACAGGTAGATGATTAATATGAATGAGATCGGTATCGTCCTCTTTAGCTAGTTTTGATTCTGCTCTACATTTTTATGAAGATAGTGGATACTCTTATGTTGAGTTTCCTCAAAGGCCCAAGCTTAAACAGGTTATGCTTAATATGTCTCTAGAGCTATTGCATTTAGTAGATTATGCTATTATGGGAAAAACGGAAAGCTTGGAAAAGCTGAATAATGATGTGAGTGGTGTCGAGAGTTTTGGGAATAGCGAGGAGGCTATTACCATTGCTTACTCGGTAGTTGATTCGCTTCTTAGTACAAGTGACATGCATCAGTGGCTTCATGTCATTACAAAAATACTTACCACTCAATGGGCAGCTCGTTTAGTGTTTTCTCTGGAGAAAGCTATGGGTGGAAAAGAGGTCAGGGGTCCTTGAGTTTGATGGTGAAAGCTCCGATCTTCTTGGTCCGGGAGAGAGCCAATGGCCTTTTACAAATGGATTTGCATTTGGATCTACATTGAGTTATTTGTAGATAATTTAAGTAGAGTAGTATAATTTAAGCAGAGCAACTACGATTCTTTGCAATTGCACTTCTGCAAATCTTTGCCACATCAGGTTAATAATCTCCTAACGATATTGAAGTCATTATGATACAAATAACGACATTGAAGTCATTCCAGTACATATAACTTGCGCATTTATTGATTTGACATAACGATATTGACGTCGTTATATTAATAATAACAATATTTATGTCGTTTCAATAACAAATACAAAATACACTATAACTACATTGACTTCATTGTAGTAATAATAACGATATTTAAGTTGTTTCAATACAAAATACGCTATAACTACATTGAAGTCGTTTCAGTTAATAGATAACCATATTGATATCGTTTTGGCTAAAATTGTCGAATCAAATGTCCACGACCACTCAACATGCCTCCGACATACCTGGGAGGTCCGAAAAAAGTTATCAAGTGGGTTCATCCCACTTGGACGACGAAGGAAAGACGAACGGAGTTTCCTTATTCCCATCGAAGAACTTCGAAGATGGTTGACAACACTAGAAACTTCTAAGGTAGTTGATACGAACACGTCTCTCAAATCGATTCGTCGGTTCTCGCTTGAAAGTAATGCTTATACCAAGGAATGATGCTTCGAGTCGACCGGAAGGTAACGATATTAATATCGTTCCTATACAAAAATTACGATATTAATATCATTCCTATAATATCATTTCCATTGGAAGGTAACGATATTAATATCGTTCCTATACATAACTTGCACATTTATGGATCATAAATAACAACATTCAATTCGTTTCTAGTTCAAAAGAAATGATATGAAAATCGTTACTATACAAAATGTAACTATAACGTTATGGGAGTCGTTTTAGTTGTAAGATAATGATATCTATATCATTTCGTTCAAATATGCCGGATCAATCGTCCACGTACAATAGGCATGCTTAGAACACACGCGGAGGTCTGAAAAATGGTATATCGTCGCAGACGACCATACGAACAATGAATGAAACACAAATGGAGTTACCTTATTCCTACCGAATTACTTCAAACGTTGTTCACAACATCATAATCTTGTATGGTAATCTATACAGGCACGTCATTGGAAAATATTCTTCGGTTCTTAGTTAAAAGTAATGTTTATACCAAGTAATGATGATTCGATTCCACTGGATAGCGAAACGGATGTCAAACCCAAATAATGACATTATATTCGTTCTAGTTGAAAGAAAACTATATGAAAGTCGTTACTATACAAAATGTAACTATAACGATATGGGAGTCGTTTCAGTTGTAAGATAACAATATCTATATCTTTCCGTTCAAATATGTTGGATCGATCGTCCACGTACGATGGGCATGCTTAGAACACACGCGGAAGGTCTGAAAAATGGTATCTCGTCACAAATGACCATACGAACAATTAATGAAACACAAATGGAGTTACCTTATTCCTATCGAATCACTTCAAACGTTGTTCACAACACCAGAATCTTGTATGGTAGTCTATACGGGTACGTCATTGGAAAATATTATTCGGTTCTTAGTTAAAAGTAATGTTTATACTAAGTAATAATGATTCGATTCCACCGGATTGCGAAACGGATGTCGAACCCAAATAACGACATTATATTTGTTATAGTTGATAGAAAACGATATGAAAATCGTTACTGTACAAAATGTAACTATAACGATATGGGAGTGTACAACGAATTTCGTGTATTAAAATACAGAAACTTTTACAAATTGAAATTTTGATAAATTACAAAGTGGATAATCTCCTTGTGACTGCGTAGCTGCAGAATCCTCTAATTAACGATCCGAGTGTTGAAGATGAAGGGCTACGTGGCTTGAATCCTGGACTTCGAGACTTGTTGGAAATTTAATTTGCTTGAACCTTCAATGTTTGGACTTGGCTTGAATTTGATTTGTGAAGAAGCTTTGATCTTCTTGGACTTGCTTTAATTTGAAGAAGATTTTGATCTTCTTAAAATTTCCTGGGTTTTGGATTTTCTGCCGGGTTGTGGATTTTCTCATGGACTTGCTTCTAGACTTCTGGCTTTTCTTCTGCCGGAATTTAACTTGTCATTTCTCTTGGACTTAATGTCCTATTTATAGAGAAATCTCAAAATACCCACTTTCCATTTATAACCATCCAATACGTATTAAATATAAAAGTGGTACGAATTTTCTACGTGGGTTAGTTTTAATACGAACGGGTCATAATAGACTTGGGCTTTAATCAATTTAAATGGACTATTTGTTTTTAATAGGCCAAGCCCATTTATTTATTTTATTTTATTTTTTGGTGTCTACAAATGCCCCCTCAAGATTTATTCATTTATTATGAAAATAAATAAATAGATAAATCTTGACAATTTAAAATTTTATTTAGAGTTTGATTTACACTTAAACTCTTTCAAATATTTATCTCTTAATTTGAATAGAATTTAAATTCTAAACAAGATGAATTTAGATAAAATTCTATAAGTTGATTTATAATAAAATTATACAACTTGAATCTTATTAGATTTCAAATAGGTAGTTTATTTATCATGTACCACATAGGTATAAATAGTAAACAACCGTCAATAGTTGTGCAGTCTAAGAAAATTTGAAGAGATATTGAGGAAGAAAAAAAAAAAACTTTGTCAAACAGCAAAAATACAATTTGAAGTTTTGTTTGAAGCCAAGATAGAAGAACAGTTAGTCACAAAGTTTATTCGGCACACCTATTGCAGCAATTGCAGGTATATATATTTTTTAACCTACCACGTTTGGACATATGCCAATAAAGCTGTCATCACTCTCTTTTTTTTCAAGCATTTTGTTTATACTTCCCAATTTGTCCTTAGTGTTAATATTATAAAGTGTTAAATATTGGAACTAATATAATAGGTATAATGGGGAAAAAAATGAATTTGCCATTTTCTTGAATTATGGTGGCCATGTGTACTTACATGTGTTGAATATTTATCAAAATGGTCAAAAGTGCAACTTTTGTGTGTGTTCTATTTTTTTGTTTCTTTTGTTCTTGTTTTTGTTTTTTTTTTCACAAACAGAAACTTGGTTTCAAGTTTTTTCAATTTTATATGTTCTTTTTTTTTTTTTTTTTTTTTTGGCATGAAAGTGAGTATTTTGACGTGAATAACATGGTGTGCTTTTTTTTTTTTTAACTTCAAACCTTTGTAAATTTGAACTATTTATTTATTTTAAACATTCACTAATTTTTTTTTTTATTTTGTTGACAGGATCTTCAGAGCAGACCAAAAATTTTGAGGTTCGAATGATTTTAGTTATGAGAAATAAATATCTCCATGATAGAGGTGTTTCAGAAGTCTAAAAAATTGTGTTAAAGACTAAGGACTAAAACTTTTAATCCAAGACATTTTTTTGTATTTAGAGGATTTGTCGTTCCAGACATTAAATCTTAAAACACTTAAAAGATTTAGTGCTTAGAACTATATATATATATATATTTCACTTTAAAGAAATTTATAATCTTAGAAAATTTGTGAGATATACGTATTTTGGAAAAATTACTTTTTTTTTTTTTGAATGAGAAATTTTTTGTTTGGAAGACCTAGAAATCGAGGCTCGGAACGTATCTTTTTAGATATTTCTTGAAGACTCAACCTTCCAAGATGGAAGATTTAGAAGACCTGGAAATAGAGGCTCGGAACGTATCTTTTTAGATATTCTCCGAAGACTCACCCTTCCGTAATGGAGGATTTAGAGGACACGAAATAGAGGCTCGAACGTATCTTTTAGATATTTCTCGAAGACTCACCCTTCCGGGATGGAAGATTTAGAATTCGAGGGCGTATCTTTTAGATATTCTCAGAAGACTCACCTTCCGGGATAAGGATTACTTTTAATGCCCATAATTACTTTAAATTATGGACCCCCCCTCTTTTTTTTTTTTTTTTTGAATTGTTTCTTTAACTATTTTACTATCATTTTGTTTTCTTGTTTGCTTTTATTTGTTTGTTTATTTATTTTATTTCTTTGTTTGTTTGTTTATTTTGCGGAATGACACAATCAAATTCTAAAAGCAAAGAGAATTTGAAATTACACAAATTACTCGAGCTTAATGATACGGCACGGAAGGGCAAAGTTCTTTGCTTTTCTAAGACAATTGTGAAGTATCACAGCCAGACCAACGCCACATGAGAGCTCAAGCTTACTATCCACAGGTCGATGCCATGTCATTCGACTTTGTGTGTTCCTTTAAAGGAGCTGCACATGCATATTCTCAGTAGTCGCAAGAGGAACTCGGATGCCATCCAACATCCTTCTTTGGGTCCACCTCCACATCATTCTCGTGGATATGACGATTATTCTGAGAGAGCGATCGTTTCCGAGAGGATTAATCAAAGAGAAATAAAATGGGAAGTGCACTTAGCGGCCATGGAGAAACTTCTTATCTTTCAAAGTTTTGGGAGTGGTCGGTTTGGATCCATAAACTCTTAGTCAAAAGAAATCTTCCCGAGTTAGCTTCGCAGTTTATTCTCGCTACAAAGGAATATTCTCTTCCCAATTCTATGTACAAGCTCTTTGTGAAGTTTGGTGTCTCCGGACACCAATACTTTTATAACCACAAATGGAGAAATTGGTATTTCTCTACGGGATATTCGAGAAATAACTTGGACTCTCTATTATGGGTGATTATTATGAGGAGGTAGTTTCAAGTCTTTCAGAATTGTCGAATTTGCTTCTCCGGTCTTGCTCATATTTGTTTAAAGCATACTCACTGATAGTCCATAAGAAGAAAACTGATCGAATTCGCCATGTCGATTGGATTGAGTTTTGGTTCCAAGAAGATGATTGCGTTCCAAATCCTCGGAAGAGTAAGCCTTTCAAGAAAGCTATGGAATCAAAGCCATATAGAGAAGGTCAACGAATAGTAAAAGACAGGATACGGAGACCCGTCGTCACAGACAAGCCAAAAGATATTTTGCGCAGGGACATGAGTCATTGGAACTCTTCTTTATCTGTTGATGAGGAAGAAGAGTTAGAAATAGCGGCCTATCTTTCGCTTTGGCTTTGTCGTTTCATTTTTCCTTCCAGAGACGACTATCTTAGAGCCAGGACTTTCAAAACAGCTTCCAGAATGGCTGCCAAGTCGACTTACATTTTAGTTCCTCCTATTTTGGCTAGTATTTATCGAAGATTTACAAAAACATCAAATTGTGTAGCAAGTCATGACATTGGATTGATCAAATATGCATTTCCTGGATATTTGCTATATGCTTGGGCTGCAACCTATTTTCTCCGAGGAATTTACAGCAACATTGATAAAAGCATTGGTCACCCTATTATCAGAAGATATGTCGAAACTTTAAATGATCTCCAGCCTTGGGAAGTTGACATGTTCGATTATCGAGAACTTGTTCATGGAAGGATGGATCATAATGATTTTTGTTGGCACCCTATTCATTTGCCTCCTCATTGTGGCATATGAACGGATAAGGACGATAGATCTACGGAGATTTCGAAGTTCATGATTAGCATTCGACCTGGATTTGTTTCTTATCGCCGAGGATCTGGTTCGTACATTCTTGAAGCATATAATCCTCATCGATTTGGAAGGCAACAAGGCTTCAAACAAAAACTTCCAGGCTCACCAAAAGATATGAACTTAGTAGTAAATCCAATGACTCTTTATTGTGCTTGGTTATCTTTGACACAAGTAGGGAGTGGGTGTTCATTCCATATTCCAGGGAGAACCAATAATATACAAAATCAAGTTGATTCTGCATACGAAGATTGGTGGAATAATGAAGTATTTCCAAGATTGAACAAGGTTCAAGTGAAGGAGTTATTATCTAGTGAGGATATAGACTTTAGACTTGAGCAACCCGCACCTATACCAAAGCATAAGGAGAATGACAAAGTCAAAGAGATCAACCCTTCCCATGTAGCTTCCCAAAGAACTTTTCAGAAAAGAGCATTGGATGTTCCAGATGAAGGAGGTCTTAAAAGGCTTAAATTTACGTTCCCTTCAACAGGAATCGTTTCCTCTTCAGAGCGTGTAGAGAAGATACCTGGGACAATCTTGGTTTCAGAAGACAGTAATTCCGAGATCAAACATCTCGGGGACTTGAAGCAACTCTTGTTCCAAAGATAGCAGTTCTGCAGATCATGTATGATTTCAATTTCTTTTCTTTTCTTTTTTTCTTTTTTTCTTTTTTTTTTTAATGTATCAACTTTTGACTTGAACTCTTTGTTTCTTTAGTACATCGTCGAAAGCGGTCGATCAACCTGAAAAAGCCTCAATCTATTCAAAGCAACCACGAAGCTCATCTTTGAAACTTCAAACATGGATTTGAGCATCCGGATGTATCTTTACATGACGAAAATTTAGACATGTCGCCTCAAACACGAAATGCAGGTGCATATCTGTTCCTTATTATTTTACTTGACTGTTTGATATATCGGTGTGCAACTTCCCTTCATCATTTTTTTTTTTTTTTTTTTAAGATTTCCAAAATTCTGAAGAACTAAATTTTTACACAAGTCCAAGTCCTTTCTTTGGATCGGACTAGCGAGAATCTTGACATGATTGATGCACTTGAAGGGATTGATGGCCTTAATGGTTCGAAAGATCTTCCATGCGATTATCCTAGTCATATCAGTGGTGGTATTTTGACATCCAAGCTGGCAGATATCAATGATGAGGAAAAAGTAAATTCTGGAACTTCAGTAGTCAAAATTCCGAAGAATGGACAAGAAGCACATGTTACCCCATCTTTGTTGTCTTTGATTGTTGTTCCTACTTCAAATATAAACAATCGTGGGATTGCGCCAATTTGTTCTTCCATGTCTGAACTTCCGCTTGGAATTACTGAAGACTCTTCTTTTCTAAAAGATGTTTTCCGAAAAGCCATGACTAAGTATCTTATCTTAAGAAGTCATTCACGGATGTGATAAAACACAGTTTTTCAAATCTTAGGACTTGGTGGGCTAAAAGCAATCAGAAACTTCAAAACCTGATCACCGAATCATTTCAAGCGGATCCAACACCTTTAACGAAGCGTATAGAAGTGTTTCTTAAAAGAGTTGATGCTTACCTTTCCGAAAGAAAGCAAATTTTAGAGTGTCCGACTTTAGAAGAAAGGAACCAACAATTGGAGTCTTTAGACAGTCGAATAGATGTAGAGATGACCATATTTTCTTCTTTGGAAAATAAGACTGACGAGTTGGCTTTCCAGCTGGACAAACTCCGTGATGAACTTCAGATTCGTAAGGAAAATCTAGATAAAATGAAAGAGGCCAGGATCACTCTGAGACAGTCAAAAATTAGAAATATCGTCAACGTGGAATCCATCGATCAGGAGATGAAGACTCTTGAAGACAGCTTTTTGCAACTGGCTGAAAGTGATTGATCCTTTGAGCTGACACTCTATATTTTTTCTTTTTCTTTTTTTTATTCTCTTTTGTATCATCTTTTTTTTTATACAAAGATAAATAAAGAGATATAAATATGATTATCGATTTTGACTGAACTTGAATTTATATATATGATGATTTTTTTTTCTTTTTATATATATAGCCGTTCATAGTTTATCCTCTTATGCATGAGCATTACGCAATTTTTTTTTTAAGAAAAATAAAACAAAGTTTAGGTCCAATTTTTCTGCAATCCATCTCTTTGTCCACAATCTTGTATGCTCCATTGGTGAACACATGAGTAATGATAAATGGACCGTCCCATTTAGGTTGGAACTTGTCCCTGTCTTTTTGTAATTATGATAGGCCTACGTCTTGAAAGTACTAAATCTCCAACTTGAAATGATCTTGGCCGTACTTTTTATTGAAAGACTTTGCCATTCGAGCTTGATAACATTGCGGTGCATTTGAGCTTCTAATCTTTTCTCATCCAAAGCTTCCGGCTCCTCAAGTCGAAGACGGGCATTTTCCTCTGTCGTCAAACCTTCTTGGATGGCAATTCTCAATGATGGAATCGACACTCTAAGGGAAGTATAGCTTCCACACCATATACCAAGGCATATGGAGTAGCTTGTGTTGGAGTCCGATGAAGTAGTGCGATAAGCCCACAAAGCTTCTCCAATTCTTTCATGCCAGTCTCTTTTAGATTTGGATACAACCTTCTTCAACAAATTGCACAAGGTCTTGTTGAATGCCTTTGCTAATCAATTAGTCACTTGCATTATACATGGACGAATTGTATTGTCGAATCCAAACTTGGTGCAAAGATTATTGATGTGGCTATTGCGAATGGTTTTCCATTATCGGTGATGATGTATCGAGAACTCTATACTTGATAAATTATTTGACCGCGAATGAAATCGCAACATTTTCTTTCTTTACTTCTCTCAATGGTATAGCTTGACCCACTTTGAGAAATAGTTAGTCCCATCGATGATGTATGAATGTCCAAATGAAGACTTTGGTGTTATGGGTCCAATCACGTCAAGACCCCATGCATCAAATGGCCAGGAAGCTATTGTCGGATGTAATAGTTCTGGAGGTTGATGAATGAAATTTGCATGGACTTGGCAAGCTTCGCATTTTTTTTGCAAAATCCATAGAATCTTGAACCATAGTCAACCAATAGTATCCCATTCTTTTTATCCAAAATGGAGTTTAGGTCCTGACTGATGAGCACCACATATTCCAGAATGAGCTTCCTCCAGGGCATATGTCGCTTCCTCACTACTTAAATATCGAAGGAATGCTCCATCAAACGAGCGCCGATAGAGTGTGTCCTTATAGAAGATAAAGCGAGAAGCATGTCTCCGAACTTCTGTTTTACGACGAGGGCTATTAGGTAACTTATGATGTTGAAGATAATCAATTAACGGTTGCCTCCAATCATCCACTTCTTTGCCACTAATTTCAACATTATTATTCTCCTCAAGATTTTCAGGCAGCAGTGGTGGAATTATCCATCTTTGAACAATTGATACTGGGTGAGAAAAATCCTCATCTGACCTGGCCAGAACAGCAGCCAAATTAGCCAAGGCATCTGCTTCTCTGTTTTCATTTCTGGGAATGAATTTGATTTTTACTTATTCAAATCGTTTTAGGAGTGTTGATGCATATTCATGATATGGCTCCAGGTTTAAATTCCGGACTTCATACTCGGAAAGGAGTTGGTTGATTATCAACAAAGAATCTTCAAAGACTTCTAGTTGATTGACTTCCATATCTAGTGCTGTTTCCAAACCAATAATAAGAGCTTGATATTCTACCATATTGTTGGAGCATCTTTACATCAAAATAAATGAATAGGACATGACTTGATCATTGAGAGTAACAAATACAACTCCTACTCCCAAGACCATATCTTGAGTTGCACCATCAAAGAATAACCTCCATGAAGGTATAACTTCGAGTGTAAAAAAACTTCTTCGTCCTGAAAGTCTTGAAAAGTTCCCATTCTAGGAATAGGATGATCACGAGAAAATCGCGAGAGCTTGTCCCTTAATGACCTTTTGTGGAATGAATTTGATGTCGAACTCGGACAATAGAAGTGCTCATTTTCCTATCCTCCCGGAAAAGAATCGGTCCGGACATTATGTATTTTAATGGATCAATCTTTGAGACAAGATTGATTGTGTGTGCTAGCATGTAATGCCTCAACTTTTAACCGCAAAAATCAATGCAAGGCGATTTTCTCAATAGGCTTAATACTTCATTTCAACACCTACTAATGTCCCGCTTAAGTAATATAGTGCATTTTCTTTTCCTTCGTCATTGATTTGGACAAGAAGTGCACCTAAAGAAGATTCTTGTGCTTTGCGACATAGAGAGTCAATGGCTTTCCCGAGATTGGAGCTGTGAGCACCGGTGGATGAGATAAATATTGTTTAATACTTTGGAAAACATTTCGACAAGTATCATCCTATTCAAATGGCACATCTTTCTTCACTAGCTTTGTTAAATGGATGGCAACGACCAAAGCAAGATTGGAGATAAATCTTGAATGTATGCCAACCTTCCTTGAAGACTTTTCAATTCATGCAAATTACTTGCTCTCGCATGTTTATTATAGCATCAATTTTGATTGATCTATTTCAATACCTCGATGTCGAACAATGAAGCCAAGAAATTTTCTAGAAGTAACACCAAATGCACACTTTAATGGATTCATTTTCAACTGGTAACGCCGAGTCTTTTAAAAAATCCCGCAAGTCTTGTAGATGATCATCTCGCTTCTTTGTTTTGACAACAAGGTCATCCACATAGCATTCCACTTGCTTATGTATCATATCGTCAAAGATCTTTTGCATCGCTTTGTTGATAAGTTGCTCCAGCATTTTTCAATCTAAACGGCATGACCTTGTAACAATATATGCCCTTAGGAGTACGAAATGCCGTGAGCTCTTCGTCTTTTGAATTCATTCGAATTTGATTGTACCCTGAAGATCCATCCATAAAAGATAGAACTTCGTATCCTGTAGTAGCGTCCACCATCAACTCTGTTATCGGAAGTGGAAAATCATCTTTCGGACAAGCTTGATTCAGATCTCGAAAGTCAACACAGACTCTTAATTGTCCATTCTTTTTTATGACTAGAACGATATTAGCAATCCAAGTTGGGTACTTAACTTCGCGTATGAACCCGGCTTCAATAAGTTTGTTGACTTCTACTTCAATTTGTAGAATCATTTCTGGTCGGAATCTTCTTTGGGATTGTTTGATCGGACGAACTCCATGCTTTACCACAAGATGATGCACTGCAACTTTAGGATCCAACCCTGGCATTTCTTTGTAGGACCATGCAAATACGTCTTTGTATTCCTGGAGCAGGTTGAAGTACTCAAATTCCTCATTTTCACTGAGAAGAGCACTTACAAACACCGGTCTCATATCTTCTTCATTCTCAAGTTTAACTCGCTTCAAATCATCCACGGTAGCTTACCCCCTTCTTCGAATATTGGCA
Source organism: Forsythia suspensa (assembly GCA_023638005.1). Taxonomy (NCBI): domain Eukaryota; kingdom Viridiplantae; phylum Streptophyta; class Magnoliopsida; order Lamiales; family Oleaceae; genus Forsythia; species Forsythia suspensa. The sequence continues at coordinate 24,799,923 of CM042674.1, read as the reverse complement.
GAGCTGGTTCAGGTTCATTTGCCGTGGTTGAATTTTCAAATTCAGAATCTGAGTCAGAGGCTTCTTCAAAAGCAATGTGATTAATTGATACCTCTTCTTTTATCCTCACCATTCTTTTGAGATGAGACAGTTTTTCGATTCCTATTCCTTCTTCTTGATCGCTGAGGCTTCAAACTTGAATTAGAAGTCTTAACTCCAAGTCGAGAAAATGTAGACTGCCTTTGAGAAGATTCTGGATAAGCCTGCACATTTTTGTCAACTTGAATGCAAGTAGGAGAATCACCACTTAACTTTTTGAAGACGGATGTTCTACCTCTTGGATCAACTATTGTGGAAGTCTCTCTTTCCAACATTTCGAATCTTCGAAACTCGACATTCTCACTTTGAATTCGATCAAATCTTGAAGGTCTTGACTCTTTTGGCTTTTCTTGACGATCTCATAGATTTGAATCATGATTGGATTTGAGGACACCTTCTTGACTTTAATTTTCTTGGTAGACCTGGATTATATCCCAATCCATACTTTGGTTGTGCAATAAATGATCCACCAAAATGAAGGAACACGTCCACCTAAAAAGAACGACATCAAGATCACCCAGTTCTGAGGCTCTCATTTCCCAAATCCAAAGATTCTCGAACAACTTCTTAACTTGTGGATTATAATGTCCCTTAAAAGTTTGTTTTGGGTCTTCAACTTCTTTGACATGTGGCATGTTTTGTTGGGATAAATTAGAGATACAAAACTTTTCTATATTCGAATACATGTTGAAACTTTGCTAGTCTCTAGAACTCAGAACAAGTTGATAGGCGAGCCAATTTAGGAACGTTGGGTATCGGAAAAGTTAATTCTTTTCTCAATACCTTAACATCTGCTAACACCGTTTGAGGTTGTTTGCCTTTGGAGAACTCTCCACAAGTAAGTTTCGATCTACCTGTCATAAGTTGATGAGGCGGCACTACAACAAGTCGGTGATCATTGTTTGTATCTTCTTTGATTTCAAATCCAGCTGCGGATAATCCTGCTGAATGAAACTCTTCACCTTCCGAGTAGAACTTGGCATCTGCAAAATAAGATTCTTCTTTGAGGAATGGTTTTGACTCAGCCACCACAGTTTTGACTTCTCCATCTCGGCTATATTTGAAACATTGATGCCAAGTTGAAGGCACCACTCCAATTTCATGCAGCCAAACACGTCCAAGGAGCAACTCATATGATGTTTTGGCATCAATGACATGAAAGAGCAATGAGGAACTCATAATGTTTTGACATCAATGACATGAAAGAGAGTGAAGAATTTAACTTCCTAACAGTAACTTCGAAAGAATCATGCCAATAACTCGTTGATCCTTTTGATTGAATCCTTGAATCATGATATTGCTCTTTGATAGATCATCAACATTTATTCAAATTTTTTTCATTATTTTGATTGGCATAATGTTTACAACAGAGCCGCAATCAATCATTATTCGATACAATTTACATTCTGGATACATCCACCGACGATATAGTGGTTTATTATGCAAGCGAGATCCAAGTTGTAAATCATCATCGTTGAAGGTGATAGTGGCCATACGATCTTGATAAGTTGTAGATTTAGCGGTTCCAGATTACTTTTCTTTGGTAAGCTTCCTGATCAATCAATGATGCGATTAGGACCATACGATCATCAAAAGAGAGATTAAGGGCATCTGCCAGGCTCGTGTCGAAAGGAATGTTACTGAGTTGTGATATGACCTTCCTCATCTTTGAACTCTCTCCTGGTAAATTTTTTGACTCACTTCCTCCATCTACATTGATGACATTGAGGTGAAACATTGTTCGTCAAAGAAACTCTTAGGAAAATATTCTCCTGTGGTTCTTGGTCTAGAAAAAAAAGCGTGGTGTAGCCTCTGTTTCTATTGATTTTTGTTTGCTCTTGCTTTAACTTTGGTTTTTTTCTTTTGACCGTTTCTTGGCTTTTTTCTTGATTCTGGTTTCTCGTCATGGGTGTCAGGACTTGGAAGCCGTGGAGCTTTCTGGCGGCTTCTTTTTATGAGAGTCCATGCCCCCTGACTTTCTTCAGATGATACTTCATCAATAGATTGAACTTTAGTACTCCGTGCCCCCAATGTCAGTCCTACAAGAGGTACAGAAGATGATTTTTTACCTGTTTCGTTTGATCTCCGATATTTCTCCTTCTTACTTATGAAAGTAGACCATCCATCCCCAATTTTATCTTGATTCGATCGTCGAATCCCAAACGTCTAGATCACCAAATCATGATTTCATAGAAGGTTGACGATTACCGCTATCTCTGGTTTGACCATCTCCTGATAGACATATGTGATGGTGACTTCTTCGTCTACTTTGAGTTGTCTGGAATAGCTCCTTTCGAAAGTTGAGGTCCAAATTCACCACCCGGGATAATGGCTTTCCAAAGATCATATGGAGTAAGAAATGTCTCTCTTTATTTGAAATGGGAATTGGGTCAAATGATCCAAACGAAACCATCGAATAGTCAAGCGGTTGGATTTTCACCGATTTCAAGTTTGATTTTATTTTCTCTATCTAAGCGGACAATAAGATCCTTTAGCACAAAACACCTCTCTCTTGGGTGACTAATGATTTGATGGAATCTACAATATTTAGGATGATCAACTTGACCAACCTCTTCCGGCCTTTTGGTCTTTGAAGTTCAATTATCTTTTGTTCAAGAAGTTGATCTAAAATCCCAGAAACTTCAAAGTCTGAGAATGGATACTCTTTTTCTTCAAGTTCATTCAGAGTAAGAGACCTTTCCTTTGGACTTGCACTTTGTTGGGTCCGAACTCCGGTTTTGGCTTTGGGCCGAATTTGAACTTGATTTTTAAAAGTGATTTTTGCAGAAGCAGTGGAAATTGTCATGGCCTCTTTGGGCTTACGACTTACCATCCTCTTGATTTCCTTCTTGGGATCTTTCTTGTCACGTAAATCACTTTCGGTAAGTAACTTCCGTGTCTTGCAATCTGGATTTCTAGATCATGGGCACGCGTAGTGAACTCTTCAAAAGAGTGAGGAATATTTGCTTAAAGATTATAAAGTAGTCCCCAATACATACCTTGGACACACATGTCAATAGATGATGCTTCGCTGATGCGTTCTTTGCAGTTAAGAACGAGATTTCTCCATCTTTCGATATACTCTTCGACCAGCTCCTCCTTGCTTTATTTTGTTCGGGCAAGTTCCGGAAGGCTGACTGTCCGCCTGGTACTATAGAAGCGTGTTAGGAACTCCCGCTCAAGTTGATCCCAACTATCAATTGATCCGACCGGTAAGTCTGTATACCATTCAAATGCTGCGCCTTTGAGGAAGCGTACAAACTGCTTCGCCATGGTGTCGTTGTAGGTGCCAGCGTTGTTACATATTTCAATGAAATGAGCAACATGTTGCTTTGGGTTTCTTTTTCCATCGAAACATTGGAACTTCGGAGGTTGGTAACCAAGCGGCATCCTCATTTCTTCAATCCGACTACCGTAGGGTTTAGCATAAACCATTGAAGATTGTGGCGAACCACCATACTGGGCACGGATTGTGTCAGCAATCATATGCTGAAGTTGATGGACTGACAAAGAGCCAACAGAGAGTTGAGTTGTATCACGCAATACATTTTGCACTACTGTCCGGTCATGCATATCTTGCTTCTTTGGTGCTCTTGGATTTCTGGATCCTTAGTTCTGGAAGATCTTGCATTTTTTTGACTGTCTTCTATCAATGGACTTGGCAGTTCGAGTCGGTGCATGAGGGTGGAAATTTGTGCCTCTTTGTCTTCCAACGTTTTTGTTAGCTTTTCAATGGCCAAGGCCATTTGTTGAATCGATCATCGTAGTCGGTGTCATTTCGCTACCATCACCGGCTCGAGAGATTCTTCAAGTGGTATAATCATCCCATTTTCGAGGAGAAGTGACATGTGTGGATCCTACATGGATCCATTCTTCGAATCGAGCCGGAATGAGAACTTTTTGCTAAGTTCTTGGATTTTTCTGCGAGCAACAGAACCGGACTTCCTAGACTTAAAATTTTGACTTTGCCCTTGTTAGAAAACTTTCTCAGTGGTGAAACCAACTGAATTTTTCCCGGTCTTCGTCTGGGCTTTGGTTGTATGGAAAAGTTCAGCAAGTGTTTCCTCGAACGGAGTCATGATTTCTTTTGATTTTTCACCTGCCATAATTGATGTAGTGATTGACTTGAAGATTACACGAAATCGAAAGATGAGAGGGCAAAAAAGGTCCCACCGGGCGTGCCAAGAAATTTGTATAACGAATTTCGTGTATTAAAATACAGAAACTGTTACAAATTGAAATTTTGATAAATTACAAAGTGGATAATCTCCTTGTGACTGCGTAGCTGCATAATCCTCTAATTAACGATCCGAGTGTTGAAGACGAGGGGCCACGTGGCTTGAATCCTGGACTTTGAGACTTGTTGGAAATTTAATTTACTTGAACCTTCAATGTTTGGACTTGGCTTGAATTTGATTTGTAAAGAAGCTTTGATCTTCTTGGACTTGCTTTAATTTGAAGAAGATTTTGATCTTCTTAAAATTTCCTGGGTTTTGGATTTTCTGCCGGGTTGTGGATTTTCTCCTGGACTTGCTTCTGGATTTATGGCTTTTCTTCTGCAGGAATTTAACTTGTCATTTCTCTTGGACTTAATGTCCTATTTATAGAGAAATCTTAAAATACCCACTTTCCATTTATAACCATCCAATACGTATTAAATATAAAAGTAGTACGAATTTTCTACGTGGGTTAGTTTTAATACGAACGGGTCATAATAGACTTGGGCTTTAATCAATTTAAATTGACTATTTATTTATTTTATTTTATTTTTTGGTGTCTACATGGAGTCGTTTCAGTTGTAAAATAACGATATCTATATCGTTCCGTTACATATAACTTAAACAATAATTGATTTAAAATAACGATATTGTAGTCGTTATAGTTGATAGAAAACAATATTTAAGTCGTTACTATAGTAAATGTAACTATAACGACGTGGAAGTCGTTTCAGTTGTAAGATAATGATATCTATATATTTTCGTTACGTATAACTTGAACAATGATTTATCCAAATAATGATATTGTAGTCGTTATAGTTGATAGAAGACGATATTTAAGTCGTTACTATAGTAAATGTAACTATAACGACATGAGAGTCGTTTCAGTTGTAAGATAACGATATCTATATCGTTGCGTTACATATAACTTGAACAACGATTGATCCAAAATAACGATATTGTAGTCTTTATAGTTGATATAAAACGATATTTAAGTCGTTACTATAGTAAATATAACTATAACGACATGAGAGTCGTTTCAGTTGTAAGATAACGATATCTATATCGTTCCGTTACATGTAACTTGAATAATGATTGGTCCAAAATAACAATATTGTAGTTGTTATAGTTAATGTCTTTCCAACTACAAGGATATTTTAGTCATTTGATATTTGATTTTTTTATTTTCTTTAATGTTTAGGCATTTCACACAAATTAGATTAAGTTGGGGCTATTTAAATAAGACATTTGTTTGACTTGGCGTTTTAAATGAAAGACCCCACCGTTTAATGGCATTTTAACATGCCTATTATGGGTCCAAAGGGTGCTCCAATTATTGGGAGTATGAAACTCATTGTGGGTTTAGCCCACCACATAATTGCAGCCATGGCTAAATTCTTCGAGGTCAAACGTCTAATGGTGTTTAACTTCGACGAAACATGAGTAATCGTCGCATGCAATTCTGGTGTAGCGAAGGAAATCTTGAATAGTTCTATACTTCTATGTTCACTGGTCGCCCAATGAATGAATTCGCCTATTCTTATGTTCAACAGAGGTATTGGGTTTTTGGTGATAGAGTGGTAGGGATAGTGTATAGAGGTTGTGGTGGTGGCTAGGTTGCCACTGGTGATTTGTAGTGGGAGAAGTCCATGATTTTGGGGCTTTTGGGATGGGTAGGGGGTGAGGTGGGTTATTGAAGAAGAAGAACCTTGTTTTATTTTATATTTATTTTTTCTATCTTTTTTTGTTTTTTAACTTTTTGTATTTATTTTTGGGCAAATGTGCTCGATTTTTCACTTTTTAAAATGTTAGCGGTCGTAACTCCAATTTTTCATTTTTGTTGTCTTAGCCTATATTTGTTATTGCTTAAATTATAATTTTCAGTTGGTCAAATTGGTCAAACATATTTTTATCCACATATTTTATAAGATCTACAACTTACAACTCACTTTTTATTTATACATTCACTCACAACTTATAATATAAGCACTTAAAAAATAATTTCAACACTACAAAACATATGCTTAGTTTATTTAAGTTATGAGTAAATTTGTTAAAATGGATCATCTGCGTAAATCACTGAAAGATTGAAGATGATACATGCGATTAAAATTAAAAGTGTATGAAATTTTGCTGGATGCAACTTATAAACATGAGAGATAAAAAAAATCATTTTACATACCGTCTCATACTTATTAGCTAAGCATATTTTGGTAATAAAGAATTTTCTTATAAGTCTTGAGGTGTGTTGATACAGAATGCCATAAGTTATAAGAGCATCTTCAAGAGACTGTTTATTTATAAAGAGTATATATAAATTTAGAGTAAATTTTTTGAATTATTCCAACAATTTCTTTATTTTTTACACTTCATTTTTTTCTCTGGATAAGTATTTATTATTTTTCTCTATATTTTATTTTGACATGCTTATTTTTTATTTATTATATTATTTTTCTCAATTTTCTCAATTTTCTCAATTTTATTTTGTATATACTATTTAATTTAGTCAACATATGAGTATTGAAAATTGGAATTCTTTGAATACATTTAATTATAAAGCTCTCTATTTAAAAGGTTAATTTATAGAGTTTATTGGAGCATAGTTTTGAGGGTTGACTCTCTAAAATAGATAGTATCTTATGTTTAAAGAGCAGAAAGTTCTAAACCAAATAAGTTAAGAATATCCAATTTTATAAAGAATAATATTATTCATACTCGTTCACTACCGACAGTCATCATATGTGGCATTACTCAATTGGATGAATTATTTACTCCAATTGAGTAATGTATTTATAATAATTAATTATGAATTATTCATGCTTGTTTTTTAGAAATAATTTTAATATTACAAATCTTGTCACTTATTGTTAAAAATAATGTCTATTATTTTATATTTTAATATATTAAAATAAAATATATTTAAAATTTATGGATAATAGTTTACCCCTCTCCAACATTATCACACACAAAAAATCCATACTAAATCTCTAAATAGCAAGCATCTTACATTTTGAATAGAGTTTCAAGCTGCACGTTTATTTAATTTTGAAGTAGTATACCCACATTTCTTCTCCATATTCCATACTGTAAGATCAAATGCTAAACATTGAATGTAGTAGCCATGGCAACATAAGTTAACAATTTAAAATATAATTCTACATTAATTTTGAACAGATAACATGTATAACTAAATACTGAATGTAATAGTCAATGCAAGATAAGATAACAATTTAACATTTAACAAGAGTAAATATCTCATAACGTAATGGCATATACATGAAAACTGAATTTGTAACATACAATCCCACATGAATTTCTAACATATCACATCTAATGCTAATAATTGGTTAAGGAATAGTAACAGAGATTATATTATCTATTAACATCCATCTTCTTCCATAATCACTGATAGTATCTTCAAGAAACTCTTTAAACATAAGACGCTATCTACTATAGAAAGTTAATCTTTAAAATTATGTTTTAAGAGACTCTCCAAATTAATTTTTTCAAATAAAAAATGAGTATCGCTCCCCAATTAAAATGCATTCAAAGAATTTCAAATTTCAATACTCATATGTTGACTAAATTAAATAGTATGTACAAAATAAAATAGATGATGGAAGAAAATTATATAATAATTAAGATGGTAGCATGTCAAAATAAAATAAAATAATAAATAATAAATACTTATTGGAACTCTCTAAAATACAAAATATGCTCTTTATAAATAGAAAAACTCTTAGAGATGCTCTAACTATCTAACATTATACACAACAATATGAATCTATAAATACTCACAAATCATGGAACATAATCAAATGAAACTTAGATTCGAAGCAAGTTTATCATTGTTATACGTCATCGCTGTTGAAGACTGAAGTTTAGAATATAGATAAAAAAAAATTCTTTCAATAAAATACATTAATCTCGTATGCGAATTTTTTTTTGGTCAAAAGAGAGAATGTTTTTTTATTCGAACAAATAAATTACCATTATCTTAAGATGATCAAAAGAGTAATCCCATAACAAAAAATCTTGCATTATTGAATTACAATGACTGTCGTTTATTTAGCTTTTAGTTTATGGTACTAAATGTAATTTAAGATTAACATTAATCACGACCGTATGGAGTTTTTTTTTCGCCATGGGAAAAAAAAGCACGTAATTATCAATACGTTTTCAATTTCACCACCTCCAAAATTCGCTGTTCAATCATCTTCTCCAACGAACCATCTTCAAAATCTGCCTATCTTTTCAATCCATCACCCTCAATCAACCATCTTCTTCCACCGATCTATTTGTTCACGATCTCAATCTATTATCATAAAAGAAGAATTTTCTTGATACACTAATAATTATAAAAATTATTAAGTACTAATATTCTTATAATATATTATACATATTTATTATTTTGTAGTTGTTTTCAATTAATAGCTTATTGTATAAAAAACCCATATTTTGATACATGCTCAAGACTTAGAGCATCTCCAATGTACTATATGGATTGTGGCTGATATGGCAGTTAAATAGAAGATTTCTAAATGAATATGGAATAAATAAACGTAAAAGTCCAAAAGATCTTTCCAATGAGTTCATTCTACAATTCAATAATGGTGATTGCGTAACATTTATTTTTTTAAATTAAACAATAATAAAATTTTTAAAATTTTCCTAATTACTCTTTTGTGAATTAAATTAAATTTAAAATTAAAATAATTGTTGAGTCATCTCATCTCACAAAACTTTTACATTTTAAAAATTATTGATTTCGAATTTAAAATTTTATCAAAATTTAAATTGCTTTTAAACAAATCCTTAAAACACCCCCTTTCAAATGTGGCAGTGGCAGCCATTCTTTCACTTCTCTTCGTTGCCACTGCCAGATGTCGACCGCGCCATGCACCTTATGAGGCTGTGAATAGTGAATATATAAATTTGTTCCCACAAATCAATAAACCACCATAAAAATTATTTTGTAAACTAACGTTTTTAGGGTTTTGTTGCAGAAAGAAGAAATTGTAAGTTTTCTATAAAATTTCGTCATCTTTTTCCTTCTCATTTTCGGTTTTATGACTTTAAGCACTGCTGTTTGTTCGTGTTTTGAAATACTTAATAGCAATAACAATTAATCTTAATTTTTTTTGAATTTGTTTGCAGTTTTTCTTTTTTTCCCCGTCCCTAAAAAGTCTTCTATGCCATCATTTTTTCATATCTCCTTTTGATGAAAAGATAATTGTTTGAATTTCCAGAACTTCCTTATCGATTAGGTTTCAGTAGTGACCTCCTAATTTTTATTTTCAGAGATTGTACCTTTTGTTGACTGTTTTCAGTTATTATACATTTTTCCACAATTAAGTCTGATATTGGTTACTAGCAATGAAGATTTGTGTATAAATATATTATTTTACCCCCAAGTGCATAGAATATTCAGTGTTTCTTTTGTGAGTTTTAGGTCCATACATTTAGAAGAAACTAGTGATTAGAGAAAAGACATGCCACCTTCTGCGGATGTGAAGAACCTCGACGAACCCGAATTCAATTGGGGAAAGAAAAGAGGCCGTGGTGGCAAAATGAAAACGGTCCAATTCTATGAATCATTTACTTATGATGAGATGGACTATTCTTTACATGATTGCGTATACATGTACGTTCAAGATGAACCCACACCCTACATCGGCAAGCTCATAAAGATATGGGAAGATGCTGGCGAGTCCAAGAAAGTAAAAATTCAGTGGTTTTTCCGCCCCTCGGAAATTTCATATTATCTAAGAGATATGGAGGTAGCAGAGAATGAATTATTCTTTGCCACGGGTGAAGGCACTGGTCTTGCAAATATCAACCCTCTGGTAATTGTGATGAAACTTTAATTGCACATTAATTTTCAATTGGGCTGTATAATTTCTTTCTTCCTGAGCTGGTATCAACAAACTATGCATTTTTCTCCTTATCAGTGTTCATGCATAACTATGGGTAAAATTATTATGGTATCATAGTCTTGTTCCTAAGTTCTTTGCTTATCTTATCGGGTAGCTTTCTCTAACAGCAAAGAATCACAGGTTTTGGGCTTGCTTTATCTTAAATGATAAATTATGTGGCAAGGATTGTGATTCTGGAATAGTCTCATTTGGAAGACAAGGAAACAAAAAAATGATAGTTTCTCTGCATATGGCTTGTATGGCTATATATGATAAAAAATTATCAGACGTGGGACTACATGCATTTTATTATAATGGAATGTTAGGATAGGGTGAAGAGTCCTTAGGAAAGATCTTTTGCGAGTGGGCTAGCAGAGGACTTACAGTAAAGTAGGTGTTCAGATTTACCAGAGAGTTTAAGGCTAGGATAAGATGGACGGTAGAACTACATTTTGTAAATTTGATACAGCTAGATGAATATCTTATAAAAAGGCTATTCTGAATGACCAGGATATGGCTTTGAGAGCGAATTTTCTAATATTCATGCTACAAAAAACTCAATACGAGGCATATGGTGCCAGGAGTTAATGACAATTTTGGATCAACCTTGTATATAGCTTAATTGGAGTGAGGACATGGACCAGTCATTCAAAGAGAAGTGGTGACAAGGGAAACTGAATTCTTTCTATTGGTGGATGGAATACTTTCTTTGAACATTTTAAATTGCGTACTTAGTTTTTTTGTTTTTTTTCCTCTCAATGGCCTATAAAAAGAGGGACAGTTTTAAAGAAGGAACAAAGTTCATTAGGAATGGCTGTAAGTTCGAAATAGAAAAAATGTGAGAATGCTTGATTTGGAGAGTTCGAAGGTGGGCTGCAAATAATGATTAGCAACATATTTGCAAAAGGAAAGTTCAAGGGTATGCCAAGAAAGGAAACTTAAGGCACCAGAGAGGGGCTATACATAATGTTCTGCAGTGTTGTTTTTCTGGAAGGTTATGTAATTAGACCGGTTGCTTTGGAAGGTCACAATTTCAATTTACTTCTTATACTTTTATTGGTTGTTGTACAAGGTGATACTTAAAATTTGTTTCTCATTTCTAGTTCTTCCGTGCTCATTATTAGGCAATGCTTGAGTTGTTGGTGCTTTATTAAGAAGTTTTACCTTTTAAATGGATATATAGTGGAGAAGTAGCACCACCCTATCATCTCTTCGATGATTTCCGATGTTGGTTGTGTCCTAAGGGAGGATCTTTTTCATAGCTTTTGGTGCTTGTCATGGGTGGCACTACTTGCAACTTAGCGTGGATTTGGAATCAAAAGTTTATTGGGCTGGTTGTCGTGCATGGTGATAATTGAACGATCTTTCTCATTTCTAGTTGGGGCTTAATGAGCTACACTCTCTCCACATTGTAGGACTTGAACAAGGGCGGATTGTTAACAAAATTTTCTGATCAAATGGGATGTATAACAGAATTGGGGAGAAGCTGAATCCCCTATTCAAGCATTTATATTTCCAGTGAAGTTTTTAATATTGATTAATATTCCATGAGATGTTCTTTAAGTGCTTGTCTTCAATGTGGGTTCTGGTCTTGTGACAATTCTAGCACAAGTATTTGGAATCTTTTGAGATTTGTGGAAAGTGAAGACCAAGACCTTAGTATACAAGTATACTCTTGTTACACTATGTTTATAAGTATTATACTGTTTATATTCCATGCTATTTATTTAACTGACTCCATAATTATTAGGAAAGACGTTTTGTTTTTGTTATTGTTTTTATATACTATGTGAAGATCAATCAGATTTACTGTGTGGATCTCGAGGGTGATATCCTCATACCCTACTTCAAACTCCACTTAACGGACTGGGTTTTTCATGCTTCCACTCGATTCCCTTTTCTGGTGAGTCTGGGGGCCCCTTCACCCCATTGCCAATTTTATTTCTCAATAGGTACCTTTCTTATGAAAAATAAAGGCCTTGATGATCATTTAGCCTCAAAGCTTACACATTGAGTTCCATTTGTCATGTCTTGTTTGGGCTTTTTAACATACAATACTTTGATTCTTTGGGCTAATTTTTTCAATACCCTACATTTAAGGTTTTTTTGTATACTCAACCCGACCTTAAAAATTTGAAAGTAAAGAATTGTATATTAGAAGAAGAACATGTAACAAGTCACGCGTGTCTAGCCTCCTACACCAGAAGTCGATAATCTTCCCTCCAAGTGAAGTTTCAACTATGTGGTGACAGGTGATTGATGATAGGAGAGCGGACACATAACTTCATTCATCTTTCTTTTACATTTTTCTTCTTGTTGTCTCTATGTTTGATTTTTCTTTTAAAGTCAAAGCAAACAATTTTTTTATGTAGTTTGTTGTTACATTTCTCTTCCATTTTTAGTTATAGTTGTAGATTAGTCGTTTTGTTATTCAATTATTACTACATAAATTTTGATTGCTACTTTATTATCTAATTTTATGTTTCTAGTTGCAAATTAGACATTTAGTTCTGTTGAAATCTTATATTGTGGATTTTAAAAAAAAATATGATTTATGGTTTATTGTGACTATAAAACAAGTGTTTTGAAGTTTATGCCTAGAAGTTCCTTAAAAGGTTACGCCTCCCCCTGATTTAGCCTTTCTTTAATGCGGTTTATAGTTTCTTGTATTGTTCTTATTTTGGAGGAGAAAGCAAAACATTGCGAGGAGATGTGAATGTTGTCAACTAAAGTAGTAACCGAACAAATTTAGTATCATGCAATGAATATAATGTATCATAATGCATACGGATCCTAGCAAGCTATTGGTTTATGTGTAGACCGTAATGCTGCAAGGGGATGTAGTTATCAACCGACCGTTAGGAGGTTTTTTTCACTCCCACTTACCCTAAAATCTTATATACGTTTATATGCAAAAATTGAGGCCAAAACCACTTCTTCTTCCCCACTTTTCCTTTTTCAAATCTATTCTCTTCAAATCCAGTGTTGAATTTGTCTTCAACTTTTTTGGATTCCGTCTCCATCACCTTTGGAGAACATTCTCGAAGCGGGCCTTCATCATCACTTTTGGAGATCAAAGTCTTGATTGATTGGTGATATTGAATTATCATTGAATTTGAATCGTATACGGTCGGATTCTATATACTAGTATAAAATAGACTCTAAGGAAGATGTGCACAACGTAGGTCTATTACGAGTAAGTACTTCCACTAGTGCCTATCTTCTATGGAGAAAGATGTTGGCAATATTTATCAATGGGATAGATAAATGTTGATTGGATGATAATTTGAATAAATTGAACTAATGGGGATTTGAAGCTAATTTGGGGGATGGGGGATGGGATCGATGAAGATTATAAGAGAACTCTCATCACTTGGGGTTCTAATGGTGAGAATACTAAGGTCTTGTTTAGATCATTTTCAAACACAAATTGAAATTGAGTTTCTCAAAAATGTTTATAGTAACAAAATTTAGAATTTATTGGAAGTGGATAACATAGTTGATGTTTTCAAAATAATTGAAACAGAAATGAAACGACAATCAGTGTGGACAAATGCTATTATTTTCTAACACATGGACTCACAAATCTAAAGCACTGTTTAAGAGAATGGGTTTTTGAGTTTTTATTTTTGTAATGTCTTCCAAATGGGATCTAAGGTTTTTACAATGATTTCTTTGTCATGTGAAAGCATGACTAAGAGATCGTGGGCAAGAAAAGGTGCCAGAGAAGAAGAAGTTGAAGAAGAGTTGACGATGTAATATCATTATGTGAAGGGATATCAACTTTAAGCGAATGGAAGGGGGAAGGGAATGATTTTGATGATTGCTCGTTGAAGTGTAAGTGACATGAAGTGAATATTTTGAGAAGTCAAGTGTTAGGTTTCTGAGATATTTATCCTATCGTTCCATTAACTATGAAGAAGTTTGGAAAGACAGTTTTGGCCATCATCAGAACTTTATGGTATAATGTCGAACGACATGAGAGTGGGTAATTGATGTCACCAATAGTCAAATTAAAGGGAAGCCTGAGTTCTGATGGAAGACTTCATCTTAAATTGTTTCTTGATATGCTCTATACTCCTGGAGGATTGCTTTGAGGAGTATGGCTTGGAAGACAAATAACGTCATTGTTTTGCAAGGATGAAGATTGCAAGGTCTATCAAGCATTCTAGGCAATCTTGTGTATAATATTGAGCATCTAGGTCAGGATCGTATCACTTTATGGACCGAACAAAGTTAATACTTAAAAAAATACATACCAACCCATCATACATATTAGTATGTAAAATTAACTTTTAAACCATAGGCAAAGTACATATAATGTGAGTATAACCCGGTTCAAGGAGCTAATGTACCATTATGACATGTACGAATCTTCTTATGTCATTGTCTCTAGATTGACATATGGTGTGAAAGTTGATATTTTACATTCACTTGAGCCTTTAGAGGAAGTTTACCATAATACATAGAACTTTGAAGTACATTAATAATTAATTCTTACCCAGTGGGGAATGCACCTAACATGTCGATTGATTATTGGCTACCTCATCCTAGCTGCTTCACAAGTGCAATATTTAACCTTGTTCTGATCTTCTTAGAACAACTAATAAAACCAACTCCAAAGCCATTGTTATTCCAAACATGGTTCAAGATAATATACCTTATTCTTCCTCCTCTCATCCTTTTTTTCTCAATTTGTCCACCATTATTATGTCGAAGTACATTAGCTTTGAGTGCCAACACACGCTTTTCGTATAACATGGTTTTAAGTCTTTGACACCCCAACCATGAACACGATAGAGATTGTTGCCCTTGAGCCTATAAATTTTTTGACTATGAGGAACATAATTTTGAGATTTTTGAAGGTGAGAAGAGGTCCATTCCTTATATTCATACATACATTCCTTATATTCATACATATATTCCTTATAAGGATAAACCTTGCAAACAAGTGATTAATGGCGCTAGTACAATAATTTTTGTGTCTAAATCTCTTATTAATAAGATTGATAAGCCAAAGTACTTGATTATACATGTCACTTTCGAGTTCCACACGGCATGATGTGTCACGTAAGCATGGACTTCGTTCTGGTCCTACCTAAACCTGCTAGTAGGTATCATCCTCCTTTAGTAGTGGAGAATAGATTTTCTAAGATGGCTTAGTTTATTGTATGCTCCAAAATTACCAATGAGTGATGCCTTCTATGTGGTTAATTTTATTTTTTCAAGAAATTATTTGCTAGCATGGCTTTCCCATTGACCTTAGGTATTGGTTACTAATTACCACCATGTTGCTTTAGTCTATGCCTTTGTTGTATTCACTAGTCATTCTGAGACAAGGAAAAATATTGCTCTAAAGAGAATTATAAGTCAGTTACTGATGCATATTGCAGAGAATCCAAAAAGTGTAATAGAGTAATGAATTGCATTTTTACTCATTGATTCTTTAAAATCAGTATTTTAGAAAACGTAAAGTGTGACTAGGCGTGGAGGTCGATTTTCATTTTCGGGCGTGGGCGTGCGTGGGCGTGGGCGTGGGCGTGGGCGTGGGCGTGGGCGTGATGTGAAAAACCGTTTTCCAATTTTTAATATTATTTTAAATATTAAAAATAAAAATAACGCGCTACTGGATAGGGGCGGGCGGGCGGGCGGGCGGGCGGGGCGGGGCACGTGCTTTTTGATTAAATACACAGTTGACCACTTAATTGTCCGTCTATAGCTTAAGCGAGGCGTGGAGGCCACGCTTCGCACTTAGGTGTTGTCGAGGCGCGTTTTTCAGAACATTGCTTAAAACTGACATCTAGAAACTTCACGTCTATTCGGTTGGTTTTTTTTCCCCATATTTCGATGATTTGAAATTATTGCTTTTTAATTTGACTTGCCATTATATGTAATGTTTTTATTTCCTACTCGACACAGTTGAGCCTCCAGAATAGCCTTGCCTTGCCTTGCCTTGCCTTGCCTTGCCCTTGCCTTGCCTTCATGTGTTTGTGTAGGTCAATCATGTTACTTCATATGGAGGTTGCTATTTATTACTTTGCAATGGAAAGGTCGTCCTTGATCAAAATTTGTGGGATCAATATTGTTTGTTTCTCTCTCAGGGTCGAAGCCTTTCCAACCTGGGCACATGGGGGAGATTGTGACAAAGATTTAATTGAGGATTTGCCAAAATTGACATCTATTTTAGCCTTTAGGCGAATAATATTTTTTGATTGATTTCTTGTATTTAAATTTATTTCTTACCGTAGTGTTGAACTACTTCATCTAAAAGTTAAGTCGTTAGAGAAGGGTCACATTATTTAATTAAATCTGACATGCCCTCTCATGTGGAGACTGGTGTTATTTTTCAATCGAAGATTGAATGAATGAGTAGCAGCAAGACTTGAACTTTGGAATTCCGCCTCCTAGGCTACCACATTGAACCAGTTCATTAATATTTCTAGGAATTTCAAGTATAAATATGACCAGTATTTCTAATATATACATTTCATTGACTGATATTCATTTTATTGATTTTTGTTCCTACAATTTCTCTATGTAAATTCTTCTCCCTTCTTTTTGTCTCTCTCATATTTCTCTGTCATCTCTCTCCTTTTGTGCATCAAAAGGCCTTGGAGGAACACAATCCCCCGTTTGGTGTTATTATCACATATGTAATTCTAGTAAATTGACTCACGAGGTTGCCATTTCTCGATTTATGGAATCAGGAAGCAATTGCTGGCAAATGCAATGTCGTCTGCATCTCAAATGACAGCAGAAATCCACAACCCTCAGTTGAAGAAGTTCAAATGGCTGACTATGTATTTTACCGTCTTTTTGATGTCAAAAACTGTCTGATATTGGATAAGATGGACGATAAAGTGGGTGGACTTGAGGGTACGTTGCTTCATCTCCTGTATTTTATGCCAGTTGTATCTTCTGGCAATGTTACAAGCTGAGAAACATTGTTGTTTCCGAGTGTTGCTATTAAATTTTCTGATTGTCTGAATCCTTATGCCATTGGTTTTTCTTGTTACAGTTGAATTTGTATTTAACAGAAAAGAGAGTAACAATACTCTTGATATTCCCAAACTCGGTTCTAAGAATAAAGGAGACGATAAGAATGCTATTGCTTGCAAAGAAATAGTGAAGCTTGCTGATCCAAAGACACCTGAAGTGTTAAAAACTCCAGAGTCAGATGGAAACAAGATTGCTGGCCAAAACTCAGCTGAAGAGTTGAAAACTCGAGAGTCAGATGGAAATTATGATTTGATGGACAAAGAGAGAGAAAAATCTGCAAGGAAATCTGGTGATTTGGACAATTCATCTTTAAAGAGCTCAAAGCTTGATGATTCAAGTAAATTAATCAAAGGACGAAGACAAGAGTGGTGTCCAAATTTCAGCTTTTCCTGGAAATGGCACAAAACCTGTGGTGACTAGTATCGTCTCATCTGATGCAAAACCAAAACCTGGACGTGAAAAGAATACTGTTGGGCCTGGAGAGAAAGCAAAACTAGCTGAAAGCTTGAGTGCTTCGGACGAAAGGCCCTCAAAAGCAAATTTGTTTTCCTCTAAAGAGAAAACAAAGTCTGGAGACCATGAGCATTCTGTTAGGACTGGAAAGGATTCAGAACTAATAGATAATTCAAGTGCTTTGAGAGAAAGGCCATCAAATACCGATGTTGTTTCGCCTAAACTGAAACCTAAATCTGGACATGATAAGAATTCTATTGGACCTGGACAGGCTGCAAAATTATCTGAAGATTCGAGTGCTTTGGAAAGAAGGCCATCGAAGTCGAGTGTTTTCCCATTGAAAGAAAGACCTTCTGTACATGATATCGGGCATGAGAAGAATTCTGTTGGGCTTAGAAAGGATGCAAAATTCGCTGCAAATCCATATGCTTTAGATGAAAGGCCTTCAAAGAAGGCAAAGGTTGATAATTCTGTTTTGTCATCAGAAGATAAGAATAATACAATTCCAAAGTTGGACAAATCTGTTGGGAGTGAAGCTAAGAAGTTGCTAACGGCTGTTACTTCCAACGAAGATAAAACCAAATCAAGTCTAGCCAAAGAATCTATTGGGCCGGATAAAGGCCATTCTAAGGAAGCTTATAGGGAGAAGAAAAGCAAATTTTCAAGCGGCAACTTGTCTAAGTCGTGTGCCATGGCGTCTACAAGTAGGAATGGCGGGAAAGTTGAAGGCCAAATATTTGAAGTCACTCGAAGACCTGTTGTCGTAAGTTGAGCCACAAACAAAATCATTTTCTTCTGGAAATTATATTTAAAATTGTGGCTTATAACTCCTAAATAGGATGAAAAATATTACATTGTGCCTTAACACATAGGTTCTATAGACCAAATAAGAACTTTTGGCCAATGGTATAATCGTCTTTTTAAATAAAAACATCAAATTATTTTAAAATATTAAAAGTATAATTATAAAGCATGGGAGACAAAGTTTGAAGTCTTTAGTCTATAGTGGCAAAGCATTTTCCCAAATAAATATGACTTAATATAACTTAGTAAAGATAATATTAAGTGGAATCAACATCCCACATTTTGTTTTTCCATGATGAAATGAAGGGAATTTGCGTGTCGATATCCCATATATGAATGAATTAAGATGGTGAGATGACAAGATATACCTTAGAAATGTACATCATTATAAACTTTTGATTGAGATATCAAGTAATTAGATGGATAAATCTTCGTGGACTAAATCCAAACTACAATCAATTGTACTAAAGGGTGTAAAGTGACTCGTGTAGAGCTTGTACAACCCATGTATGTTGGCTTGTGTAAGCCTGGCACGACTTGAGATTTTTGAATAGCGAGGTTAAAGTTTGCATGATCCTACATGGCCATGTTGGGTTTGCGTCAACCACTACCTTTTCTAATAAATTTCTTAATAAACCCAAATATGCCCAAGAGAGAATTTTTGGTTGTTGTCATGGTTGTTCAAACCCAACAACCAAAAAATAGCAAATCACAGTTTGTTAAATAATAATCCATGTAGGCCGTGGGGATGGATGCCTAACCCAACACTGCCCTTGGCCGTCCAACCACTTTGTATCTCATAGTCGTAACTATGAGAGACTTAACTATGGTTAATAATGACTAATCAAATACACATATTGGAGTAAAGATATCCATAATGAAGTATCAAAAGTTCCCATAAGACATTAATATTCTAGATTAGACAATTTATGTCTTTCGATGCCAATGAAGACTTCTAATGCTTGTGAATTTATATACATGTTATGTGTGGTGATGTGGAATAAGGGGGTAGAGAATGGGTCTATAAGTGGTGAGGGCTTGTGGATGAGAGCAGTGGTGGAGGCTTAAAAGCAATGGTTACTTAGTGGATTCTCTTGGAAAAATGGATGTTTATATTGCCCATAATGTGGAAGTATTAATGTAAGCTTGGTTGGTATTGCTAGAGTTTAAGAGAATCAACTATAGTTGTGTTGAAGAAAAAATTAGTTGCAAGAATAACGAGTTAAGTATTTGGTGAAATTTTGTTTAGAATTGTCGTATATTTCAAAATTAGCATTTGAGCGTTTTGAAAAAATAACGCTTTATTGCTGTGCCTATAAACAAATATTATTAAAATGAGTTGTGATTATGATAATAGCCTTATGTATTTTTTTCATTGGTCGTATGGTAAAATTTATTTTTACTTCTATAACATGTAATATTATTAAATATTTATTTAGGAAAATATATTCACTATAGCTATTTTTTAAAGGAAAAATAATATTTATTAAAACTCGAAATTTATAAAATTAGAAAATAAAAGCATATTCTATATATAGTAGAAAACAAATTTCAAATAAACGTAGAATACCAAGTGATCTAGGATAGAAAATGAATTAATTTTATTCACGAGGGGTTAAAATTGGTATTTTAGTGATGCGTAATTGGAGAAGTTAAAAACATAAATTGAAAAATGAGAGGTTTTCTTTTTGGTGCTTCTCAAAATCCACTAGACTGTACGAATTCTTATTAAGTTCACCAAATATTTAAAATAGCTGTGCTTGTTTTATCGTTAGAATTTGACTCTTGAAGCAATCCCAAACGCGGCCGTAATTTCAATCTTTTGCTTGATCCATAACTAAAACCCAGGGCCTGCCCTGCCTTAGGCGGCTAGGCACCCCCAACCATTGCAGAGCTCAAAAATTGTGGCCCAATTTTTATTTTTTGATTTTTTAAATCAGTCCACTTACATTTGAAATGAGCCCAAATACCTACATTATCTACCTTAGAGCATGTTTGATATAATTTCTTTTAAACTCTTTTTTTCTCAAACTCATTTTCAACCACATTTTTATGGAATCTACAAATTTTATTAACTTTTCAACTACACATTTTACCGACATTTTCCAAAATCTCTTAAAAACTATTTTTAGACTCCACCAAACACGTACTTATACTCTTTAAATTGTAGACCGTGTAATTTTTTTTTTAAACCTAGTTTTAGAAATTTTATCATAGCCTCTGAATCAAAACGATTTTTCAAATTCCAACTCTTTTTAATTCAGTGAAGAAGAAGAAAAATGTACCATTTTTGGCTTGTAAATTTGTATATATGTATATGTATACGCCCTTCCATATGTTGCATGTATGTTTTTTATTTTATATATTTTCTCATTTTTTTGGTATTTGTTTTGCTCTTGGAATTAGGGTTTTAAGAAGTTAATGGGTTTTGTTAGTGGTAATATATAGAATTAGGCATTTTTAATTGTTTTTAATTCAGAGAACTTTATTTGTTTTAGTTAATTGAAAATGATTTGATTATATTTTGTGCCTCTGTATTGTATAATAATTTTTGAGTTTTTTGACTTGTGTGGAAATTTAATTTGGATTTAAACAAAGTATTATATATTTGTGTGAAAATTTAATTTGGATCTAAAAAAAAGTATTATAAAATATGCCCATGAATACACGAAGTTGTAGTTGTTTGTCAAAAATTTACATTTCAAAACTTCCTAATTTATTAATGCCATTTAAATTAAGGCTCTAAAATTTCAAGACTAGCCCTGCTAAAACCCTCCCACTTCTGTACTATCCAATGTTTATTCGAATATGAAATCCAATCTCAGACATAAAGCATGTAATCTAAATGCCACATGTGGAAGAATGCATAAGAAGGTGGCGATATAGATGGTAGTGGGAGAGATAAGGGTTGGCGGAGACGGTGTTGGAAGGGTATGTGGGTTCAAGAGCAGGGCTTGGCGTGGTGACGAAAAGTTTAGAAGGGGTGAAAGTTGTCGCATGAAGGTGGATAGTGAATTTAGGTGATAGAAGAAAGAGTTTTGGCGAGGTAGGTATTATATTGTTGACAAAATTGTTTAATGAGATGTTATCGATTTAAAAGATGCCAAATGAATGAAGAAAGAGTGTTATGGTACTTATTACAAGCTCATGAGTTAAACTAGGAGACGGCGATTGAACTTAGTTTAAGGTGCAAGTGAAAGCTTTTTGGAAAATCTTTTGGCTTTATGCAAGGGAGATTACCTTGGAAGCTATTTACTTGCTTTGAAGATTGATGATGTATATAAAAAAGAAACAAAATCTATAGAACTTTTATTAACCTAGAAAAGCCTATGATAGTGTACTATTGTGGGTGCTAGAGAGAGTCAATATCTATTTGATACATCAATATGTAGGGACATGAATAAAAAATGTGCTATGGAGGGTGCTAAAGAAAATGAATTTCTATTGGATCATTAATATTTTAAGGACATGTATGAAAGAGCACCCACAATTGTGAGCTATAATGCTAGTAGTACTAGAAATTTCCCCATTAGTGCGGGTTTGCGTTAAGGTTTTGCCGTAAGTTTTTGTCTTCTTGCCTTAGTTATGGTTGAGCTAACTTGTCAAATTTATGATGAGGTCCTTTGGCGTTTGTCATCCGCTAATGATTTATTCTAACTTGATGGGACTAAAAATGGATTAAATCGAGAGGTAGTGTACTATTGAATTTAAAGGTTTTATGTCGAGTATAACTGAGATTGAAACTTGCAATGTGACTTTCGTAATAATATTAGGAATAATTGTGGAGTTACAATAGAGAATCGTATTGTCCCCAAAAGTGATTGTTTTAGGTATCTAGATTCGATAATTAACAAGTAGGATTTCGATAGGATATAATGCATATGATTGTAGTAGGGATGAAAAGGAGAACTGTTATGGGAACTTTGTGTGGCTCGAAGATTCTTATAAGATTAAAAGGCTAGTTCTAGCATTTATGGATTTGAGTGTTGGTTGTTAAAGGATAAAATATCCATAAGATAAACGTAGTGAAACAAGTTTAGATATGTAGTCATGCTAAGTCCATGTTTGGTAGTGCTTAACTTATAATTTCAGTTAGTCAAACATACTTTTTATCCACACATTTCATAGAATCCACAATTTGCAACTCACTATTTATCCACACATTCACCCACAACTTATAATATAAACACTTAAAAAATAATTCTAGCACTACCAAACATGAGCTAAAATGGATAAGATAAAAATATGAGAATATATGCCCACGGGTAGAGGTGGCGCCAACTGAGGATGAATAAGGGAATGACGACTATTGTAGTTGGTTCTTGTTTTCGTCGAACTAAAGAGGATTTCACGAGATGGTGAATATGATTAGGAAAGGTTGGCCAAAATTAACATGGATTGTTGTAGTTTCAAAGGATTTAGTTGTGTTAGATTTTCTATTAGATATCGAATGGAGAAAAAGGATTTATATAGTGACCCTGAATTTATTAGGAACAAAGCATAGTTAGTTGTATTTTTATTTTGAGTGACTGAGGTAAATTAGTGTTACTGTAATGGTAAGCCCTTGTTTAACTAAGTTTAAGTTATAATTTAAGTTGGTCAAACATATTTTTTGTCCACATATTTCGTAGGACCCACAACTTACTACTCACTTATTATTTACACATTACCTAAGACATACAATTTATAAGCACTTAAAAAATAATTTCAACACTAACAAACATGCACTAAGATACCTCATAGGGTGTAAGTGTAGTTTGTTCATTGTTGAAAGATTAGAAGATGGGTGGTTATAATGCCATCACACTTATCATTTTATACACCACTTTTAATTGCATTAAAGGTCCTCAATCTTTGCTTATTGTCGCATTTATGTCTCTACTTTTTTTTGTCGTATTCTTATTTTCATTTTTCCATTAATTAACATATCTAGTCTAACATATCTAGTCTCATTGTTTTGAAGAGTTTGTTAGTTTGTTTTTGAAGTTCTATAAAAATACACCTTTACACCTTCCAAACGGACTCTTTGGATGGAACTGCAATGAGGGACAAGATGTGTTAAAATAATGGAAGGTTGAGGACTAGAATGCGATAAAAAAGTTGGAGATATAAGTGCGACAATGAACATAGGGTGAGGACCTTTAGTGCAATTAAGAAGTGGTGGACAAAAGAAAATTGTGGGGACAATAAACCCCCTTTAGATGATTGCGTACGTCACATAAACCTGATGTGCAATCAAAATTTTAGAGCTGTATGGGTATGCTTGCCTTTTGTCCATTTCTATTAGTCTAGAAATTGTTGTGTGAAGAAGATATGCTAACCTATGAGATAGGTGCTTTTAGCTCCATTTGCAAAGTCTCACTTGACATTTCAAGGTTGAGGATTGGAAGTATCAGTGGTTCTAAAGTTATCTTGGGATAATTTTTTGTTCTCTTGGGGGTGTATGCATACTACTAATTTGGACACTGTGACTTGAATGAACTAATGGAAGGGATCTCTATTTGGGGCAACATTTTTTTGTGGGAGAAAGTTTTACATCTTTGAATGAAGAGTGAGGAGGAGATAAAAGATGGTTGCTTGGACAATGTGGAGTTGGCCAGATAGTTATTGTAGTAGTTATTGTAGAGCAAAATAATGAAGCTTTCAGATAAGCCGTGTCTAATGGGCTCATGTAAGACAACACCATCCTTTCTTGAGCACTTGACATATTAAGGCATCGAAGTCCACAACAATATTAGACAAAAACAGTTTTGGTGGTTCAACTGTGATGGATTTGGATGAGTAGAAATAGAAAGGAACTTGGTACCATGAAGGTACTAAAATTTGTAGGGAATTAATTGAAGATATGTCCAAAAGGTTTTTGTTGCATTATTTGGTGACTGATATTGGTGCTTATGCCCAATCATTATTTAGTTTCATGCCAAAGGAATTTGAGGCTTTTTCAATAAAAGGTGAGGGACTCAGGGAACTAATGAGTATTTCTTGGTCAGTACCGAATATGGCTTTGGATAGTGTAAATAGACGAGATATGATTATTGTAGTTGGCTTTACAGAATCTGGAAGGTTTAATTGAATAGAATATCACTGTGGTTGCATTAGATAATGAAACACTGCAGTGGCTCAATGTCATCTTATCAAGCTAGTACACGGTTTTATTGAATTTTGAGTTACAGATATGTGTTGGTTGCTTTTTCCTTTTTCTTATTCTTGTCCCTTTCAAGCAATGAACCTAAAGGGATGGCCAAAAAAGATTCATCTACCTAAGCCCGAATTTATTGGAAATAAGACTTAGTTTGTTATTGTTGTTGTTGTTGCTTGTTATTCCGTTCACTTTTTAAGTGCTTTGATATTCAATTAAGTGAAGAGTCTAAAGACTAATACCTTTTCTCAGTTTTTATGCATTCATATATTGATAGAAAAAGATATATATTTTTCATCCTTAGAGAGTTGCACCTTGTTATGTGCTTGCTAGTACATCGTTAAACTTTAGATATGGTCCTTTCAAGGTGATTGCTTGTAGACACTTTATTTTAGTTAGAGGAAGTTATAAATTTTAACGGTCACATATTATTATAGAATAGTTAATAAAAGCACCTTGCATCTCCTGCAGGCATTTCAGAATTTTGTTTTGGTGGATCTTGCTTTTAATGATATCTCTTTTTCACTTGTTTGCAGGGCAAGAGCACATGGTTTAGGGAACTTGTAAGTACACACTTCTCATTTTTCACATATAAAATTTTGATTCCTTTCATATGAAGATATGTTTAAGAATTATTAAATTTTAAACCCTCGTGAAATTTGTTGATGATATGTATTCTTACTCATCTAATCAAGTTTGAAGTTTGGGAAGCAATTGCACTGGTGGTTTATATTCTATTCGTTCGTCTTCCATTTCAGAATTGGTTGGCTTTCTTGTTCAGTATATGGTTATATTTTTAGCTTTCGGATTGAGTAGAATATGAATGAGTACTATTACGAAGTTTGTATCCCTTTATAGTCTGACCTGTAGTCTAATTATATGTATACATAAATGAGCAATAGGTTCTAACTATTTGGATTTAACAAATCCCTCTTAAAAAGATCTCATATCAATTTGAGGAAGAAATTCTGTGCCGCCTAACTTTTTGAAGTTAATTTAGTCCACTTGAAGATTGTTATTCTTTGCTTTTTAATCTCCATGTGTACCACTTCAATATTTAAATGAACTTGTAATTGATTGGACTTTAATATGCATACCTTTATAAGTATGGATCATCTCTAGATTCACCATTGTGTTGTTTGTTGAAGATTTATACCATTTAATTATATTTCTTTCTCCAGCCTTGGGAGGAAAGAGTGCAGTGCTCACATGATCAAGGTACACTGGTGCTGCTCCAGAATTTGGATCCAGAATATACATCAGGAGAGGTAGAGGTAATATCATTCCACTAGACATAATTGTTATATATATCTCAATATTGTACTTTCTTGTGCGTTTTATATTGTTTCATCTGAAATGAATGTGTTATGGAGTCATTGCCATACAAACAAGTTCTGTGTTCTATTTTTGTTTAAGTTGGAGATTTGACTAGAAGTAAATTGCTCTAAAAACTTTTTTCAATGTTAATTTCGATGAGATTTTTCTCAATTCATATAATTTCGAGAACAAAAATGTATTGTCTGTGAGTTTGGACTGATTGATGTGTAGACTTGGTTAATTTTTTTGTAGATTATAAGCTGTGGGCCCTACGGAATGTGTGAATAAAAAATGGATGAATGTTGTGGGCTGGTGGATAAAAATGATGTTTGACCAGCTTATATGTGCTTATAAGCACACACAAACATGCTTAACTAAATTAAGCAATTAGCATCCACGTTCCTCATGCTCGGACTGGCAAAAGAGAGAGGTGTGGGGTTGGGTTTGGTTGGGTTTAGGAGACAGATGAATCTTTTGTCTCCAGGGATGGTTTATGTGTAGTCACATATTAGTGTACTGTTTTCTCCTATTGTTCTGTACCAACAAAATGAAAAAATTTCCACATCTGTTTTTGTTTCTTTTCTCCCTTTTGGCTCCATTCCATATTTTCCTTAAGATATTTTATATGTTTTTCCGAGTTGTTGATTATGTGAGATATTTATGGCATTATTTGACATTCATTTATTGCATGTTTGTGATGCTAAAATTATTTTTGAAGTATTTATAAGTTGTGGATCCTATAAAATAGGTGGATAATAAGTGGGTGTTAAGTTGTGGGTCTTACAAAATGTGTGGATAAAAAATATGTTTAAGCTAAGGCAAACAAGCACTTAAGGAAAACTGTGCAATTATGGTCTGATTGAAAATTTCTCTGGACATGTTTTCAGTTATCGTTTTTCTCCTTTCTGTGTTTCTCTGCTGTCTCAAGAGATCTCATTTATTTTTCTATCTTGCGACGCTGTGGAATTTTTTCAGGACATCATTTGGCATGCATTTAATGAATATTGCACAGCTAAAATGATACAGCGCACTGCTGTTTCCAGTCCACATTCTGGTACGTAGATAAACACAGAGTTCACCGCTTTTTAAAATTCAGTTATTTGATGGGTGCATTTCTTCATGTGTTTATTTGATCTTATTCTTAAATTATAATGACATTCAAGCCTTGTTAACTGGTCTTGGGGTTTTTCTTCATGTGTTATTCTTTTTGGTTGAAATCCTTTGACCTCCCGTATTTACCCATGTCAGGTCAAGCTTTTGTCATATTGAAAACAAAAGATGCTGCAGAGAAGGTCGTTAGAAAATTGGATGATGGGTGCTTAATGCTGCCGAATCGCAGGTATATGTGTAGATTCATCTACTCGCAATGCTAAAAGAAACGGTGAGAGTTGGCTTTATGACTCTTGCTGTTGAAGTACCTGAAATTTAATAGTAAATTTTAAATACGAAAAAATATGTTGAGATGATTATTCTGATTTAACTTGTGAATTCATTGTCTTTGCATACATTTTGTTGGTGTCTATCAGTTAGTTTTGCGTCATTTAGTCGACTAGATTCTTAATTAAAACCCAGTTTTCTATCTGTGTGTTTCTTAAAGAAACCATACCCTGGGATTTGGTTTGTTTCTTAGGTGTCCGAGCACGCTAATGACTGAAATTCGTTTTGACTTCACAGTTTTCAACTCAATTTTTGTTACTTGTATATTGATGGAGTGCATCCTGTCGCCTTCCCAACCCTTCTCCCTGGTTGGGGAATGGGGTAAAGGTGTTGGATTTGATAGCCTGGATATAGTCGAGTTTGATCCACGTGCTTCTAGAATGAATGGATGTGAATTCATTTTCCTAGATTTGCTATGTGGTCTAGAGGATTGACGCTCTGAAAGTGTTATATTTATTTGCAGGCCGCTTGTAGGTTGCTATGGGGTTCTTTCCAGAGTTTCCGGAAGGCAGACCACATTCGCGGGTCATTTGGCTATTGATGACATTAGACGTCAAATACAAAGGGAAATGGTATGATCTAATTTGTTGTTCATTTGTGGGCCCTTATTTAGACGGGCTCTCTTTCTGTCAAACCTGATCAATAAATTCTTCTACCTGCGGGTTAAATACATGCGCAGAGGCTAAACTTTTAGTGAAATTTCATGTTGGTCACGATTAAATCATCTCCTGGGGTCTTTATTTTAATATCCAAGTGTTCTATAGTGGGTTTAAACACTGGTTGCTCATATTTTAAGTTCTGTTTTTTATTTTAAGCGAAGTCAAGGGATTTCCATCTAACTAACGGAAAAGGTGACATGTCAATCTATTTTTCAGTTATGACAGCTTTTCCATTAATTTCACTAAAGGACATTGAAAACTGACCAAAGTATAATGAACGTTTAAGTTTCAATGAGCAACTTGAAACAAAGTTTTAGTTTAAGACCAACTTAAAACAAAGTGAAGTTGACCAACATGAAATTATTTTTAAAAGTCTGGCGACACTAGTATTTTTAACACTTTTCTCTACACTAACCACATGCGTGTGAAATAAAATACACATACACGCACAATCTTTATCATAAGTTCTAAACCTTCAAATGTTGTTTATGCTTTTCTCATTGATCAGAAAGATGCCGTATCCACTTGTCACTATTCTCAGACCAACACAATCGAATATGAAATGGCCATGGATTGGTGCTTACTTCAATCAAGATCTGATATCTGGTGGAAGAAGCTTTATGAGGTGAAATCTATGTCCTTATTCTGAATCTAGTGAACATTTTTCCTCTATATATGCTTCAGCTATGTTTTGTTGAGCCCATCTTTTTGCATTTGTTTAGGGACAAAGAGAGCAGTTAAAAAAACTCAGTGCTAATCTCAAGTCGAATTGAGTATCAACTGGAATGTAAATCGAGCGTCATGTGAGTATTTTTACTAATTATGCTCTTGTGCTTTATCTTGCAAAATATGGTGAAGACTTGTAGAACTTTAAATATGTGTCCTTTTCTTTGATGGATAACCTTCTCACTCGTGCACGTGGTCAACTTGAAATGATGGTACTTTATGAGTTTATAGTGGTAATGGCATCATAACTAAAGACACAACTCTTTGATATACATAAGTCTGTAAGTGTTGTGTTATAAAGTAAAAATAATTCAACTGAATTGTGGAGAAGAATAGAGAATTTGTTATAAAGTAAAAATAATTCGACTGAATTATGGAGAAGAATAGAGAATTTGTACAACTCTTCTTATCTATTGAATTACAAAAGTGGAACAAGTGAAATGCCCTATTTCTAAGGTTAAAAACTACCAAAACAGAAATGTTATAACTCTATATATGTACCTTAATCTTTTGTTTGAATATCTACCGTAATCTTTCCTGTCATCTACCATAATTTGTCCTGGTAAGACTTGCCATACTATTTCTTTACAAAAAATAGGAAAGAATCTATAATAAATATATAATCACACTATTGTGGAAATATTCGTCAATGCAATAAAAAAGGTGACTAGCAAACAAGGAATTTTGAATTTTCCAACAATCCCTCGGTATGATGTCTAGGATTTGACTGAATGTTGCATAGAGATGTCAATTAGTCGGAATGACAACTAGTGATTAAATGCCATATCCCGTCTGCTGAGTGCAATAGTAACGCAAAACTAAAATGAAAGCAAGTAAAGAACATAGGATTTATAGTGGTTCACTTTCAATGCGAGAGTTACGTCTACTTGTAGCTAAAGTGTTTCACTATAACGAAGAAGAAAGAGGATTAGAATCTGTAAATGACTCATGGGGCTATGGTTTTTCTCTATAGTGAAAAATAAATTGCCCTAATACCTTTTATATAAGGAGGTAATATTAGGGTGACCTAATACATGTGCGAACTCAAATATGCCCCTCTAGTAACATTTAAATTTCGATCCACGGTCGAGAGGAGAAGTGATCAGTATAATTAGGCTCCTCCCACATCCAACAATCTCCCACTTGGAGACTAATCCTCCACCAAATGATTTTGCAGCAGCACAACTCCTCT
This sequence comes from Forsythia suspensa, assembly GCA_023638005.1. Lineage (NCBI taxonomy): Eukaryota > Viridiplantae > Streptophyta > Magnoliopsida > Lamiales > Oleaceae > Forsythia > Forsythia suspensa. The sequence goes on along the minus strand of CM042674.1, from coordinate 24,769,987 downwards.
TCCTCAAGTGAGAAGCCAATTGAAGTTGCACACAACTTTAGTTTCTTGACTATTTGGCATCTTAGCCGGACTCTTGACTTTCTTGGATCTTCCCAAGTGCATACTTCATCTTTCAAATCGTATGAAATGATGTCCGTATATGGTTTGTCTTGATATGATTTCTTTGCCAAGTGTCTGGTACTCTGAACATTGCAATGCAAGATACTCTTCTCATGTTTGTGACCCAATTCCTCCAAGAAAGTAACTATATTTTCTCTTTGCTAACTTTTGTCATAGCAACATATTCTGCATCAATAGTGGAGAGAGCAACAGTCTTTTTAGTCTTGAGATCCAACTAACTGCTATACCAATAAAACATATACTCAGTAGTACTCTTTCTGGCGTCAATGTTTCTGGCCATGTTAGCATTGTACACCTGTTGTGAACTTTTGAAATACAAGTTTGAATCTGTAATACCTCTCACATACTTGAGAATCCACTTCACTTTCTCCCAATGTTGTTTTGTCGGATTACTCATAAATGTGGACAACTCCACTACACATGCTATGTATGTCCGGTCTGGTACACATGCATACACAAGGCTACCAATAGCGGATGCACAAGTTACCTTGGTCATGTAGGCTAGCTCTTAGCCTGTCAAGGGTGACTACTCATTGGACAGCCTGAAATGATTAGCCAAAGGAATCTTACAGGCTTCTCTCCATCCATGTTGAATATACTAAGCACATTTTTCACATATTCTTTGTGTACTAGTTTAAGAGACCATTCGCCGTGTCCCTAGTGATCCTCATTCGTATAACAATAGATTGATGTAGGAGATTTCAAATATCTTAACATAAGAGCAATTGGCATATCATCCAAGCACATGCAATCAACATATCATCAGCTTTTTTGTAAGACATGGTGAACTTTAACACTTGCAGAAAATTAGTGCACACAAAATTGACCGCTCGCACGATAATATAATAACATGAACATAAAAAATGTATTGAGAGCTGAAGTGAAGAATAATTTACGGAAGATCGGATTAAACTAGTTCTAATACTAGTTAAAATTATAGAGTAAAGATAATTGAGACAAAAATATGGAGGAGAAAGATAATTTGTACGACTTTTTGTCTCTTGATTGTTTTGTGAATTACAAAGTGAAAGAAGAGACCCTATTTGTAGGGTCACAACGAACTAAAATAGGAAAATTATAACTATATACCATAATTCTCTTTGAATACCTAGAAGATACTTAATGTGATCCACATGTCAATAATTACATATAACTTGTCTCCTAGGGTTGTGGTGATAAGATATCTACACTTCTGTCGGGATTCTAGTAGATGAGAACGAATAGATAAGAACCATCATTTGAATTAGATCTTGTGTCTACTTCTTTGATGGAAAGAAGTTAAAAATATTAGAACTCTTGAGAGGGTCCGTGACCTAGCCAAATAAATAGCCTGTGCATCTCCATCATTTATATACTGGATTCTGAAGGGCATAGGTTGAAAGAATTCTCTCATGCACATTACAGAATTCTCACCTTATGTTCACATTAGTGCCTTCAAAGTTCTTGAACAATATAATTAAATCCATCCATATTATTTTAGGAAATTGAATCTATTGGGATATACAAATTTCATATTTTGAGAATATTTGATGTGTGTATGAAGCAATAATAGAGTTTGAAATATACATAAATCTGTTTCATTGCCTCTATGCACCTTTGACATGAATTATATGATGTGGAAAGGGTTTTGCATCATTGAGATGATTTTGCTAATTGATGCATAGTGAATCATTATTAATTAAATCATATGTTAGTATATAAGGATTACATCTAGCTTTTGATTTATTTTAAAATATTGATTCTTTACTAGTTAAGAGTAGCCACAAAATTAAAGTATAGACAAAAAGATAAAGATTACAATGACATGTATGTAGCTTTTGATGCCATTATTAAAGTTGCAATTTCTACATTGCTTAAGAGTAGTTGAGTATTAAGGATAAGATTTTCCTATGCCTTCAGATATGGAGATTTCCTCCTTATTGCTTATATTTATGGGTTTTATAAATTTAGTTTTAGTAAATTCATGCTAATGCCACCTTTAAGGTTAGAAAATTTTAACTAAATCAACATTGGTTGATTAGACAATGTTTTACTTCATTGCATTGAAGGTATGCATTTTTTTGGTTATTGCAGTTATTCTTAGTGCTTTATTAATAATAGATTTCATATCAGTGATTGCTTTATATACTTTAAGGTCAGTGGGAGGCATGCTATGAAGTTTCTACAAAGGCATATTTGGGTTCTCAAAATTGTCAATTTATAATGAGATCCATAAAGATTTATTCGGCTACAGTTTTCTTCTCCAAGAACAAAACAGTAGAAGCCGAAATAAGTATATCTACTTAAAAGTATTTAGTTCGAGAAAATATAAAGTTATTATCGAACGCATGGTGGAGCTAATTGTCCTGCAGATCCCCTAATTAAGGTTTGCCAACAATACAATACATAGACCATGCATACATATGTTATTAGCTCATTTTAGACCATCTCTAATGTAACTGTAGATTGCACTAAAAAGTATATCATATCACTCCAAAATGTGTACATGACAAGGAAAAAAGTAGAGGCTATCTAGCACACCGTCCACACATCTTCCATTTCTTTTTTTATAATTTGTCTCTATCGAAATTTGTGTTAAGTCTCATTTATTTAATTTTTTATAATTTATCTCCATTGGGATGTGTGCTAATTATTTTTTATTTAATTTATTATAATTTATTTACACCCTCTCTCTGGTACATGTGGGCCACAGTTTTTCCAATCCACAACTCCATTGGAGATACTCATCTCTTTCTCAATTTTACTGGCCACATATATAAGAATTTAGGTTGTTGCATTGGAGATGCTCTTAGTTTGTAACTAAACCTCTTTGTAATGTTGTCTAGACATTTTTTGATTTCTTGGAGAATGAAGTTATAATTGTGCACATAAATATGATATCTATTGGGCTGTCAATTATAAAACTAATATCTGTTGGGGTATATAAAGTTTGACCCAATGGCTATAGGAAGTCGTTCGTAAATATATTGACTCATAAAGTATTCATTTGGACTCATAAAGCATTCATTTAGAGTTTGTTGTGCATCGTGGAAGGAAATATTTTACAAGAGTATAACCGCCATGATTCGTGTATAGAGGTTCTTTATTTGAGTGGGAGCTTTCTACTAGAAGATGTGGTTAGTCATACAAAGATATTGTCACCTGTGCAATACAATATGACGTATGGGCCAAGTAGGAGAATGTAAGATATTTTATGTGATTCACATGTCAGTGTATAATATGTGGATAATTACATATAATTTATCTCATAGGGTTGTGGTAATAAGATAGTTATGCACATCTATCAGGATTTCATTAGATGAGAGTGAATTAGATAAGAACCATCATCTGAATTAAATCTCATCTCTACTTCTTTGATGGAAAGAAGTTAAGCAATATTAAAACTCTTGAGAGGGTCCCTGACCTAGCCGTATAAATAGCAAAGCATCTCCATCATTTATATACTGAACTGGAGAGGGCATAGGTTAGGAGCATTCTCTCATACACGCATATTAGAGAATTCTCACTTTAGATTCACATATTACCAACTTCAAAGTTTCTTGAACAACCACAGTGCTTTAGTTATTAAAAATTTCTTTTATACCCTACCATAATGTCTTTCTGAAGAGAACATAAGAATCTGTGATAGTTATGAATCACACTATTATGGAAATATTTCACACTACACTGAAACAGACATCTAGTATATAGTGAAAGTCAAATATTCCAACAGTAAGTATCGGTAGATACTCTCCTTATTTTTATTTCATTTTGGTTCTATCAATATGTCTACGTTTTGTTTTCCTTGTTTCACTAGAAATATGCACTCTTCCACATGGCTTGTGAATATTGATATTTGGATTTCTCAATTTTGGTTTTGCATAAAGTAGGAAATTAAGCTAACATGTCAGAAGTATACTTGGAAATTAGGCAAAAACAAAAATGATAAGTTTGTCTTGTTAATTTTCTAATTAAATGCTTCTATGTGTTGTAAAGGTTTCTGTTTTCTAATTTTTCAATGGATGCAACTTTGGCAGGTTGAAGAAAAGTAGTAGCAACCTTCCAATCAGTGGGAAACTTTTGGCTGTATATAATTCAGAATGAGGATAGCCTGCTTGTAGTATTTTCATTTGAATATCTTGTACAAATACATCGCTTAGTAGTGCTAATTTAAGATGTTTCTTTGTGGGACACCTTAGGAATTGGCTACACTTGTTTCACAGGTGCCATATTGACTACTGCTGCCGATCTTGGAGTTGTAGATCAGGCGATTTTTTGTTCTATTATGTTTCTTCTGATCTTCTCTGTGCACCTATCATACCAAGAGAAAAGTGTTGGGTATCCCATTGGGTATCTAGCTATTGCATACATTCTGCCTTTTTATCCTTTTTTATATGCACTTGCCACAAGCCAATCAATATCAGTTCTCTAACCAAATTCTCTAACATCGATTGAAACATGCTTCTAGCTTCGTGACTGTTTATGTGGGTAGCATCTACTGCATAAATTCTTAAGAAAGAATGGACGAGTGACTTAAAACTCAATCGCCGAAGTTGGAATTTTTCAATATGTATTATATACATTACTTTAACAATAGGACCAAAACTTGTATACGGAATTGGAGTCTATTTTATTGTTCACCTACAACATTTACCTTTGAAAAATATTAAGAAAAATAAGAAATAGATTGTTCTAAAGGTTTACTTAGAATAATCTCACAATATTTTTCACTTTAAAATCCTCTAATTCTACTCAAAAGGCTCTCATCGAATATTTATTATAGTTGCACTTCTCTACTTTCTGAAAAATCACAAAAAGAAGAGAAGGATGCTAGCTTAGGCAAAAAACAAGTTAATTGTGTGGATTGTAGGGTAGTAGGGAGGGAACAAAATGCAATCGTAGCATAACTTTCATTACTTAGGAAGATGGTGGCCAGACTTTTTACAATATGGGTAGTAGGGAGGGAACAAAATGCAATCGTAGCATAACTTTCATTACTTAGGAAGATGGTGGCCAGACTTTTTACAATATGGGTTGAGCCAAATAATATAGGCCCAGACATTTTCTAATGTCCCTTACACATTCAGCCATAGAGAGGAGCAAGTGGGCTGTTGGGCAAGGGCTTCATATTAGAAAGAGAAGTCCCAAGAAAAGGGCAGCAAATTATTGTGCAAGAGGAACAATAAATTAGAGAGAGAAGACAATCAAGTTTTTTGTTTTGTATTTTTAATTCCATGATTAGTTCTACTTATTTTTTATTTTTAATTTCTATTATGTCTTTTTCAGTTACTTGAACTTAGGTTGAAGATGATGATACATGTTTAATAAAGTAGTATTTTTTATCGTGATAATCTTTGTTATGTTTTTTAATATTTATATTTTTGTTATAAACTAGAAATTGAAAGAGTCAAAATTTAAGTGTTTAAATTTATTATAACAATGACCCTTATATATAAGGTTCAATGACAGTTATAATCTGAATAGAATACACTTTTGTAGAGTAAGTAGGACAATTATATAAGTATCTAGATACGATCAAATAGTCATTCAGCATTATCTATTATTTTACAACTCTCTTTTAATGACTATTTACACAATAACCGCTTCGTTAAAAATATTGTTGGACAAAAATTCAACGAGACAAAAATATCAATGAATAGAAAAAAAATGTACATTGAATTGTTAAAAAATTTAGATCACTAAAAATGTTGTATCATTAAAACTTTGCAAGGAAATCCAATGGGATAAGCCTAGATGAAGGAAAAAGAGTACAACTACTCTCTATGATGTTTATCAATGGAGATCTTTGAGTTGACGTATTACATGTACTAATTTCTTGAATATAGACGTCGACAATATTTTTGTTAATAAGTCTGCAAGTTATCACATGAACCAATTTCTTGAATATAGACGTCGACAATATTTTTGTTAATACTTAATAATTCTGCAAGTTATCACTCAAGCGAATTTGTTAAATATCGATGTCATCATGTTCTGAAGCTCATGTGTATAGAAGAATTTTGGAAAAATATATTTTGTCATGTCCTATTTGATATAGTATCATTAAGTACATGCTGCATTATCTTTATACAATATTGTTAGACTATCTTTTGTTGAATTGTTGAAGTTAATTCGTATGACGCTTGGATATGATTGGTTATATTCTTCAATCATACACATTCTCGACTTGCTTCGTGGATTACAATAATTTCAGAATGATTCGAAGATATTGTTGTCAAAGTTTACTTAATGGATCTCTATATAATAACTACTCTTCCACATGTAAATACATATCTTATTTTAGATCTAGTTTTATGTGGATGTGAAAGATAACATGCATTTGCATATCCCTCTAAAGAAAATCATAATTTTTGTAAATAAAATAATCTTATGCCAATAGTACCCTTTAAGTAAAGAAAAATGTGTTTAACACCACTCCAGTTTTATTGAGTTGATGAAGAACTATATCTTGCAAGGAGATTTACAAAAATGGCTATATATGGTCGAGTGCAATTTGCAAGGTGTGTTAATGCTCCAATTGCACTAATGTATGGTTCTTCATGACAATTTTTTATCTATTTTCAAGTGGGCGAAATGGATAATTTTTTACATCAAGTAATTGAACGATCATTTGTGATTCTAGTGGGTGTATTTTATTTATATAAAAACGTTTTAGAAAGATTGATGAATAACTAATCCTTCTTGAAAATGTTATATCAGCAACTCAAGAAAGAATTTGGTTTTTTTTCCAAAATTTTCATTTCAAATTCATTTAAATAATCTACAGTTTTGTTGATCTCTTTAGGAGTTCAATAAAATTTGAATAATCCACATAAATTGCCACAATTGCAAATTCAATATTTATTTTCTTATAAAAACACATGGACAAATATCACCATTCTTATAATCCATTTTCAATTAATATTCAATAAGATGATTATACCACATCCGCCCGGATTAGGGATGGCAATGGAGCGGATCGCCCTGCCCCGCGAAATTTTTTACCCGCCCACGACAATCCTTCTTGAAAATGTTATATCTGCAACTCAAGAAAGAATTTGGTTTTTTTCCAAAATTTTCATTTCAAATTCATTCAAACAATCTACAGTTTTGTTGATCTCTTTAGGAGTTCTATAAAATTTGAATAATCCACATAAACTGCCACAATTGTAAATTCAATATTTATTTTCTTATAAAAACACATGGACAAATATCACCATTCTTATAATCCATTTTCAATTAATATTCAATAAGATGATTATACCACATCCGTCCGGATTAGGGATGGCAATGAAGTGGGTCGGCCTCGCCCCATACCTGCAAAATTTTTACCGCTCCGCGACTCAGCGAATCGAATGGCGGGCACGCAGGCGGGACGGATCAATCTTTTGACCCGCCAACCGCTCCACGAATTTTTTTTTATATAAAATCGAAAAAAAATTAAAAATAAATAATTTTTTTTTAAATATTAGTACCAAACAAAACAAAAAAATTATAAGATTGAGGTTATGGTGTAGTGGTTAAGATTGGTGATTTGGTACTTTACAAGTTTCAACCCGGGTTTGAATCTTCTTTAGTCTATTTGTAGTGAAAACTATAATTTCTATTCTATTTTATGATTTTTTAAAAAAAAAAAAAAAATGAGGGGCGGGTTATGGGGCTGCCTCGACCGCGCGCAAGGTAATTTTCTACCCCAAACCCGTCCCTATTATCCGACAGGGCGCGGCGGGACGAATCGCGGGTTTTTTTGTCATCCCTAGTCCGGATGCAATTTGACTAAAAACATAGTTTTGAATAGTGAATAATTTGTTTTTAATACTTTAAATCATTTAGAAATTTTCATATATATGTTACTATCAAGTGAACCATATAAGTATGCAATTACTATTTTTATCGTACAAGGAATACATTTCATATATCGTACTACAGGTCCAATCAGTTTGCACTATTTTAAAGAATGCAATTTTGCATACATTTTGCCCAATAATTTCTACGCTAACCTTCTTCAACGAATTTCAATTCAATATCTTCTCTTTCAATTAAGATAATAAGCGCTTTTTTTTTTCATATGTTGTCAAAAATCATTACTTTTCTTTTCTTTCTATTTATAAAAAAGACAATTTTATCGAGATCTCTTTATTTTCACTAATTTTAGATACCTAGACCTTTTCCGAGGTTCTTTGATTAGTTATATCTTAAGGTCTTTTTAAGAGTACGCATCTTTTATAGCATCATCTTAATTATTTGTTCATTTTTTCTTTTGAGAATTTTTGTCTTAGGATTCGATTTTTCTAACATGCTTTGGAAATACCTTAGATTTACTAACTTCAATAATAATGGATATTCCTACTGGGACATCAATACGAGTTTGAGCATTTACAACGAATAAGCTAGTATATGTTAGTAATGCATCTGACAATTAATTTGTCCTTATATTAAACTTATGTTTACATTTCCTTGCAAAGATAACCACGACACATTTTATTACTTTTCCAACTATTTAATATCTCCTCCTAAATGCTGAGATGACTATCTCATAAAATAATGATAGTCAGTAAACTACCCTGTAAAATATCACTCGTTAAGAGATTAAGATATTTTATATAGAAAATAATTTCATACCAACCTATATAACCATATTTTACCAAAAGTCAATTGTATCGGGAAAAATATATGATAATACTTTGACATAATGCGTACAAGTGCTACTATAGTTAAAATAACATGTTACAATTAGTAGAAACATAAAACTTAGTTCTCATGGGTAATAGTCTAGCAATTATTCTTACAAACTTTAGGTTGAGAAAAAACAGATACAAATGTGACTATTTAATAGATACATCTTTTAAAATAATAAAATATCTAAATGGTCCATCAGAAGGGGGAAGGGGCTTATATACACCACCCTCAATAATTTTCAAAAATATAAAGGATTGAGTCCCCACCTTAGCTAATGAAGGTCTACTAGCTAGTATGCTATTAGAACAAGCAAAACATGAGAATTGAAAACTCTTCTATTTGTCAATAGATATTTTCAATAATTATTCACATTATTATTAATTCAAAATAGTTTAACCGATCATGTCAAATAATAAAATTTTCAGTACAGTGAACTTATAGTTTAATATAATATTTTTTCAATTATATGTGATATTTATTTATTACAAATTAAAAGAAAGTAAGTAACATAATATTAGACTTTCTGGAATGTTCAATCATATTTGCAAAATCTGATATAATATTATGTTAATTTGTATTGTCTTTCTTTTCTCCTTTAGTAATTAGTGATAAGTCCAACTGGATGGTTGAACATAAAATCTGGATGGTTGAACATAAAATTAGTACTAACATCAATATTGTCATAAGCAAGAGAACTCATGTTTACATATATATGAAATCTGTTCTTGAGATTAGATCTATATTATTGTTCTAAAAAGTCCATCTAAATCTTGCTTAGGTTTGAAGTTCGGCCTCTACGCCTAGCCACGCATCACGCATCGCCTCGCCTTGTCTTTATCTCGCTCTCACCTAGGACTCGCATAGATCCGAAAAGTTTGAAGCTCGGCCACACGCCTAGCCACGCTTTACGCTTTTTAGAACATTGATCTATATAATATTTGTTGACAATTCTCATGTATGAAGTATTGTAGTATACATTAAAGTTGTGCTTCATCAACAATAACATTATATTTTTCTAAAATAATGATACGCTTCTTTAGGAGCAAAGATACAATATTCTTCACATATGTGTATAAATTTTTGTTTCTTCTTCAACAACAACAAAATCAATATTTTCCTAAAATATTAATATTTATAAAATTGTAATTCTTCAAGAATAATAAAATAATATTATTCTAAGAATATTATATATTTATATCGTGTTCTTCAAGAACAAAATAGTCTTTAAGGATACTAGAATATTGATAAGTATATGAACTTGTGCTTTTTAGAGGGCACTAACGTAATATTTTTTTGAAATATTAATATTTAATTTATGCTTATTCATGAGCAATAATACAATATCGTTCTAAAATATTGATATAAAAATTTTGCTTCGACATGAGCACGAACACATATTTTCCACTATAGTAACAACAAAATATTTTGATGGAATATTATTAATATATATAAAGTTTTGATTTATTTATGAATAACAAAACAATATTTTATTGAATATTTATATGTGAGTTGTGTTTCTTCAGGAACATTAACACCATATTCGTCTAGGTCATATAAATAATAGTTATGTAATCTTGCATAATTTGATATATAATACGATTAAAAAAAAAATTTTGGCGAATGAACTTACTTGTAATGCAACGGGAACAATTAAATTGAACTACTTTCAGATTTGATACACGTAGAAATATTCGAGTAGTCCAAATATTAGTAGCTTAGATAAGATTTGATTCACGCTTCCCGCGGTTAGATCTTTTCATGTTTTTAAACAAAAGAAAAATCACTTTTACTAACTCAATTGACTATAACTTCATGCTGATAACGTGTTACATAGAGTAAGTAGGACAATCCTATAAATATCTAGATAAGATTAAATAGTCATTCGATATTATCTATTATTTTACAACAATTTTATAATTTGCATATTTTTAATAGTTAGAGATTTGTTTAATTAATTCTATATTTAGTTCTTTGTCGATAATTGGATACGTGTAACTCTTAATGTTCAAGATATTAAGCAAGGAATTTTTTTATATTTAATTTTGTTTTCTTCATTTGTGGTTTATTGTTAAATCTATAAGAGGACTATATATTGATTTCAAGTCGAATTATTTTCATAATTCATCTAATTTGAAAGATAATGAGAGCATTGTCCGTAATATAGAAGAATTAAACTGGGATAGACTTTCTAGCTATTATTTGATGTTTTGCCATATTAATTGAAAAAGCTAAATCAACCAATAGTAAATTTTAAAACAACGATGTTTTTTTACTCATTTGAATTTTTTTCAATTTCTTTGTATTAGTTTCTTCTATTTCTTTAAGTGTTAAATATTCCAAACAAATTCAATAATCGTAAAACTAAGATAAAAACTTAATTCATTCATATAAATTAAACTTTTTTTTAAAATTTAATAATTATTATGAATTCGCTTTTGTTGCTTGTTGTTCTATATTTAATAGATTTGTAAGTAAAAAGGATACTTAAACATTTCAAAAAATATATTGTACTCAATCTATGCTTTGAATAAGTGAGATAATAAGGTGGAAGTAGGTTATTTACCAAATGACTTTTTGAGCCATAAGTTGGTTGAGTGTGCATGGCCTTATTGCGAAAGCGTTGAGGATGTCCATGGCCTTATTGCTCAATAGTTAGGTGGTTGATTGTGAAATTCATTTATTCGAAAAAAGTCTTGTTATTTGAATTATGTATATGAATCATATATGATATACATTTTTTGAATTGTCTTGAAAATGATACAAATAGATGTGAGTTGCGGTGATCTTTTTCGCCTTTTACAAAATTTCAATTGTCGCACCTCTTTTGTGGGTCGCGTTTGCTAAACAATTTTAAAGGTACCCTTTTAAAATAAATAATTTGACACGTTTGCTAACATATATTTTGTTTCATCGTTTTTTATTAGAGTTGAGTAAGAGGTTTCTTATTCTAATTTGGTCAAACATGAAGTTCGATTTTTGTAGAGAACTCTTTTTTACTCCATGTTTGAGAGTGTTTATAAGTTGGTTAAATATTAATTTTATCTATATATTTCGTAGGACCTATAATTTTTATTCATACATTCTCATGACTTTCATCAGATATAATTTTAAAAAAAAATTATTAAACAAACACAATTTTTTTATGTTGTTTTTTAGCATTAAGTGACTTGTTAATGAAATCGATGAGGAAATAAATTTCTTTCCTCTAAAGTCGTTGTTTTTGTAGCTTTTCCCCATGCTTTGAACATTCATTTTGTCCATTTTGCAATGCCTTTTTCACGTCTACCTAAGACCTACTCATGTCTTTTTACCATATGTTCGACTTTTTCTTTGATACAAGACATTTAAAAGTTTTTTCAAGAAAATGTTTAAAAGTCTTCTAGGTGGTTCTATAGTAGAAATTTTAAATAAGATGCATGTTAAAAATTTTGCAATTACATATTTTCTATTTACAAAAAATACTCTAAAACTCGTTTTTTGTTGGTTTCTCTTATTACAAAGATCCGAGTAGGAGGACCCATATTCGACTAGGTTGAATAATTATGTTAATATCATTTTCTATTGTAATGTTGAAAGGTAATGAAATGTACTCTATTTATAAAATTGTTACACGAAAAACAAATTATACATCTATTTTATTTTTACATCTTAATCGATAATATATTTTATTGAAATAGTTAATATATTATTTTGAATTTTGAGCAATGAATAATAACATAAAAATGAATATAAGTTTTTAGTAATATTGAAAAAAAAAAAAATTTAAATATTCCCATGACATTCTAAGTCCCAATCTTGAAATCAATATAGGTAAACAAGATAAACATACCAACTGGTACCATTCCCAAAGTTAATATATGAAACGACATCGTTGTACCTCGAAAAATGTGACCGTTGCCTCTCCGCTTTTTAAAACCCGTATTTGTCCTCACCCTTCCTGTGGCAGCCTTTCTCCTGTGCATTTTCCTCCAATTATTACAATTACCCAACTTGATTTTGCAAATCGCGTATAACATTGCACTCAATGCAGTATGGAGCGTATATACACACGCATGTGTACATATAGCAACGATACAGTCGTACAGGAGAGGACCCTACAACCCCCACCCCCACCTGCTGCAGTGGTCTGCTCTGTGCTCAGGAAATGTCCGTTCTCTCTTTTTTCTATTATTAAGCATCATCATTTCTTGCTCCTCTGCCATTAATATTTTCCCAAACAAAAGAAAAAAATATTCTTATTTACATACAGAATACATATATGAATGTGTGTATATTATCACCATCCTCCAAGAGCTAGCCAGAGTTTTACATACATGTAGATGTTTACATTTGTGTGGGTGGGTGTGTGTGTGTGAATCCCGTAAAGTCATTTTGATTTAAGCCCAAAAAGCTGAAAATAAGGTAGAAAAAGGAAGAAATTTGGGTATGTGATAATGGGGTGTGCACAATCAAGAATAGACAATGAAGAATCAGTTTCAAGATGCAAAGAAAGAAGGAATCTGATGAAAGAGGCTGTTTCTGTGAGAAATGCATTTGCTTCGGCTCAGTCGGGCTACGCCGTATCCCTCAAAAATACCGGCGCCGCCTTGAGCGATTACGGTGCCGGCGAGGTGCCTCCTCCGCCAGCAGCAGCCATGGCGGTGGGCCCCGGAGGCCCATCTGTTACGGAGCGACCTCCGCCTCCGCCTCCGCCTCCGCCTCCGCCTCCGATGGTGGAGTCCAGTCTGCCTCCTCCGCCGCCGCCACTCCCGAGCTTTTCCCCCCTCCCGCCCATCCAGCGTTCCATGACCATGCCTGCAGCGCTCTCTCACTCGGAGAAAATGAAGAGAAAAATGAAAGGTATTGCTATTGACGAGAGTGATGGAGAAGAAGAGGAGGAAGAAGAGAAAGGCGGGCTTAATAGGAGGAGAAAAGGAGTTGAGGAGGTGGGCGGCCCGGAAACCCCAATAAGGACCCCTAATCCGCCCCCACCACCTGACCTCAAAGGCGTGGCGTGGGATTACTTTTTCATGGGGGACAATATGCCCGGGCATTCATTGGACGAGGCGGAGGAAGAAGAAGATGAGGAAAATTATATGGAAGGACAAAAGGGCAATGAAAATGGAAATTTCAACAATGTAGGTGACGATAACATAGAGTTCAAGACGCCAGAAAAAAGTGTGGGATTCCAGGGGGTTGAGGAGTTCAAGACGCCTGAGGAGATGCCGGCAACTAAGGGAAAGGAGAACCAATTCGTGCATTCGAACACAGCGCCACCTGGGATGAGTAGAGGAGGAATTGGTGGTGGTAACATGGTAGGAAATAGAAGTAGTGTGGATTTGTCAAAGATTTTGGGTGAGATCGATGATCATTTCCTTAAGGCTTCCCAAAGTGCACAAGAGGTGTCAAAGTTGTTGGAGGCCACCCGGTTGCATTACCATTCAAATTTTGCAGATAATCGAGGTGATAATATCATTTTACCATTTTGGCAGAGAACTATAGCTTTTTGATTGAATTCTGTGTGATATGTGTTGTTGATGAGTTTTGTCTGAATACACCAAACATTTAAGGTATTAAGGTTAATCGTGGATGGGATTCTTGTTGGAAATTGAATTTGCAATTAAAAGAGGGGTTACATTGAATCTAAACACAAAACATGCATTAGTGAAACCATTTGTTCTCACTATGCGTGCCTTAATCTAGTATGAATTATTTAAAGATATACGCCTAGAGAAAAGAAATTGCTATAATACACATTGGCCTTGTTAGAAACCATTGCATTCCCAAAAGCGTTAGCCATCCTCTCATGGGGAATTGTTTCCTATTACTCGGGATAGCCTATGTATATGGACATTTAGTCCTCTTTGCAGCAATTTATAAACACTTCCTTTGGTCTGGCCAGCTACTAATTTTTTGTCGATATTCAGTTTGTGGAGATTCTAATCTAGTACTCCACATATTTGCATCATTGGATTTTATTTTTCAATTTTCTTCTTGACGAGAGTGTATCAAAAATTTGTGAATGGGGGGATTCTATTATGCTTATCTGCGTAACGACATTTCACATAATATATTAGCCAAATAATAGATAAATTTTTATGGGCACTCCAGCATTTGGGATTCTAATGATCTTTATTTGTTAATATTAATATGCTTACATGTATGAACTTGAATTTCTCGTGTGAAAGTTCGAATCTTTGTTACTCTTGTTATCATTAGTATTATTCATTCACAAAAAAATTTCTCAACAGGCATACAGAATTTTAGATGCTTGTAGGACCATGCTTGTTCAACACTTCTAGCCTAAACAATTTGTTCATTTGACTTGGATCAAGCATCACGATAGAGTTTCACATAGGAGTAATGTCTCTTCCCCCACCCGTCACCTGCCTGGAGAACTAGTGACCAGAATATGAAAAAACATATTCGTTTCTTCTCAATGGGTGTTTTGAGATAGAAATGCTGTTCAAGTTATGACCCAGTTATTAGTTCTATTTCCATTAAATAAACCTGCCGTGGAAGATTTCTATTTCCATCTGAAGTAATAAAATGTTTGCCTAATCTCTTGACTAAAACTTATTGAGTCGAACCATATCCAGTTAATAGATCCGCTGCCAATTCTCTTACATATTGATAAGTGATGTTTCTTATTTTTTAGGACACATTGACCACGCAGAGAGGGTCATGCAAGTTATTACATGGAACAAGTCTTTCAAGGGTGTACCCAATGGTGATGGCACAAAGGATAATGTGGATGCAGACGATTATGAGACGCATGCCACTGTTTTGGATAAGTTGCTAGCATGGGAGAAAAAGCTATATGAAGAAGTGAAGGTGCTTTACATTCTCTTAGAATTATTATTTTCTATGTTTTTTCACTTCATCCGAGAATTTTTCATTTTCATTTTATCTTTCTGATTTGTAGTTGATGTCTGTGGCAAGCTTTTTTTTTTTTTTTTTGGATTAAAACTTATTCTCTAACTCCGAGAGCAATGATAAAAAGTAACAAAAAAAAATTAAGAAAAACACATGTATAGTAGTTCACTATACATTGACTCGCTGCCTCAAATTTTTCACTATAACCTTTATACTGCATATGAAACTAGGGCGACCTATACAAAACTATGAATGTCCGATATACCCCTTCAATAAATATACTTCGCCTACGACTCCACCCAATTCAATATTCTTGTTATATAATTGCATATAGTACCATTTGATTGAGTTGCATCAGGAAATAAAACTTTATTTGGATTAAAAAAAATTGGTTAGCTGCTGTGTTGTAACTATTCTAGCTGTTGCATGCAAGCCTGGATTCTTCCTTAGGCATGCCATGTTTAATATATATGGTTAGTTGATACCATTTATTGTTTTTTATGCACTGATAGGCCGGTGAGCATATGAAACTCGAGTATCAGAGGAAAGTTTCGGCGTTGAACAAGCTGAAAAAACGCAATGCTAGTCCTGAACAGTTGGAGAAAGCAAAAGCTGCTGTTAGTCATTTGCATACACGGTATATAGTCGACTGGCAATCTTTGGATTCAACTGTATTAGAAGTGAATGATATACGTGACAAGCAGTTGTATCCAAAACTTGTTGCTCTTGTGCACGGGTAAGTTTCTGTTTTATTTTTCTTTGTCCAAAACTATATCTATTGATTTATATGTCAGTTTTTTGTATGTTAATGTCTTTCCCCATGGACAATGAGGCTGTGGGTGTTGCGGTATGTTGTCAATCATCTTGAGACAGTTTTTCATGTTTGACTATTTTGCATTTTCTTATTCTGGCGGCCTGGAGATTCTTTGCCATACTTTGAAAAATACCTTAATGTAAGCCAAAAATTTGAAATTTAAATCATTAAATCATACCAGTGAAACTTTCTTTGAGTGCTTGAATTTTTGTTCTTGACCTAACGTTATGATTCTCTCATTCTCTCATGTGTTCTGCATGGGTGAAATGCACCATAGTAAGGTTTTACATATCATATCAGAAAGAGTAATGATCCTACCATTAATTTGACTTTTTTTTTTTTGTTCATATTTTACTGGGTAATGCTTTTAACCTTCTACCAGGCCACAGTCTTCCTCGTCCACATTGACCAGATTTTTCCGCAATAAATGTTGTCCAGAGGAAAATCTTACCATGTATAGTATTCTACATGTTGTATTGTTGAAGACTCAAACTCATTATTCTAGTTTACTTTGAAACAAACAAATTTTGGTTAAAAAAGTGGTAAATTTTACTTGGTGCACAAGGATGTCAAATTTAAAGTCTTTGAAACTAATCTTCTCGCCCCTGGTTTTAGTGATGATAATCAGAAATTGAAATGTGCCACCATGTTTGACTTTTTAAAATTGGTTCAGTAGCAACTTACCTTTTTCTTGATTTGAAGTTAAACCAATTATTGCCTATATTTCAATCAATTGAATGACCTCTTTTATGCAAAAATTTCACAGTTTCCAAACCAGGCTCAGGAAAATAAGTTCTCAATTAATTCACGGAAAAAGTTTGCTTCTTTATATCATTACTTATAATTTGTCATTTAACTTGCTTTTCTTCTTCCTGGGATAGCTAAGTTGTTTGAATTTCTCAACCACATACAATGTCTGTTTCATTGGTTTCTCATAATTCCAAATACGGGACGGATCCTTTATATTGTTTTCTGCATCACACTGGAGATTTTTCCCTTTGATTGATATGGTCATGTTAGCTCAAAATCCCTTTTTGTCGCTGAAATGTATTCATATCAAATAATTCTGTAATGGATTCATCAGTTAAATGATTTTCAGATTTTTTTTTTTTTTATTATGTCTTGATTATTATTTAACCATATTGAAGGATGGAGAAGATGTGGGAATCCATGTGCACACATCACGACAGCCAGCTGAACATTGTTGCCGAACTCAAATCCCTTGAAGTTTCTGGAACTCTCATTGAAACGAGCAAACACCATCACGAGCGTACAATCCAGCTTTGGAATGTTGTCCGGGAATGGCATTCTCAGTTGGAAAAGCTGGTGAGTAATCAGAGGCAATACATCCAAGCCCTTAATAGCTGGTTGAAGTTGAATCTTATCCCAATTGAGAGCAGCTTGAAGGAAAAAATCTCTTCACCCCCGAGAGTTCAGAATCCTCCGATCCAGCCTCTCCTCCATTCTTGGCATGACCAACTCGAGAAGCATCCGGATGAGGTTGCCAAAAGCGCAATTTCCTCCTTTGCTGCTGTGATAAAGACCATTATTGACCATCAGGAGGAAGAAATGAAGCTAAAGGAGAAGTATGAGGAAACCAGAAAAGAGTACATGCGCAAAAACCAGGCATACCAAGAATGGTATCAAAAGTACATGCAGCACAGAAACCCAGATGAAACTGACCCGGAGAAAGCCATGGGCTCCAACACCAAGGACCCCCTTTCAGAGAAACAGTTTGTGGTAGAAAGCTTGAAAAAAAGGTTGGAAGAGGAAATGGAAGATCATCAGAAGCTATGTATTCAAGTGAGGGATAAGTCACTAGGAAGTTTAAAAATCCGGTTGCCCGAGTTTTTCCGAGCTATGTCTGAATATGCTCATGCGTGTTTTGATTCTTATGAGAGACTGAGATTGCTTACACAATCACAGCATCATGCGAACCGGGGTTCATAGAGTTGTTTTTCCATTTCATGGTGGACTACAGTTTGTTCATGGAGGATTGTTTTCTTATCTTTGTAGCGTGTGCAACTCTAGGGAGAAGATTTTGCTAGCTTGTAGTATACTCCCATTTATAGTTTACGCTTGTGAACTTATCTTTTGATTTATTGACTTATTTGGTGGCTGGATGCAATGTATTGAGCTTCTAGTTTTGGATTGGCTAGTTCTGAAGTCTTTTGTACAAAGCCCTCAATATTCAGAATGGATTTTATCTTACAGATAGGGGCTATATGCACCGTTTGACCGATTGAGTGTCGTATATTTGGTAAGAAGGATTGAATAGTTGTTCATCATATTGTTTAATACTGTTCAATATGAATTGCACTACGTCCACGTCTAATTCGACAAACTTTGATAACTTGCAGAAGTGCTTAGAAGTTGGAACATATGGTTCATTTCATGTCAATGGAAAAATATCCATGTGTAGTGTGATAAGGAATCCTAGAAAAGACCAATTGAGGCTCCCTCCATGGTCCCACGAAGGTCTACTTGTCCAAGATTTCATATTTAACCTAGATCGAAAAATGAAAAAATAAAACTCATACTAGATTAGAAATATATGTCGTTTCATTTTTTGAAAAATAACATTAGTCTTTTTGGAAACTAAGTGCTTATATGGTTTAGATTTTAATCTGTTAAAAAATTGTAGTAAAAAATCAATAATAAATTTTAACTATATATTTCATGGGATCCAGAACTTTTATTAACTTTTCAACTACACATTTAATTGATTTTTATTTTATTTTTATCAAAATTTGCTTAAAAACTCTATGAAACAAGCTCTAAACCTACAAAAAAAATGATATGATTGAGAACATTAAAAAAGAAGAAAAAAAAAAAGTGCTACAAAAAACCGCACGTGCTTCTCCACTCCCTACTACCCTTGCATGGTGCTCGTAATTATGGCACAAAACAAGTTTAGCCAGTAGACATCAATTACTTAATTTTTTTTAAAGAATTTGTCTGCTAATATTATATCAAATGATCTTTTTATTATGTTATGTTTTTATTTCTATTTTATTGATTAATTTGTTCATAATCGATTGGATTATACGTTAATTTTAATTTGATTTTGATTTTGATGTGATTGAAGGTCAGTTTTTGACTAATTCAATTAATAATAAGGTTATTTAATACAATCTGTACAGTATTAATCACTTTAAACAAATAATTCAAAAATAAAGATATTTTCACTATGGATGCAGTGAGACTGCCCTTTAAAAAATTTAAGCATATTTTTTTTTATTTAATACTATTTAATTTATCATGCTAAACATGTCGTCAATTTACCGATCACAAGTTGCTAAGGCCGAAACCTTAACATATTCATAAATGGTAATCCACATCAATTTGTTATAAAAGAATGATCTCAAATATCTTTATGTAATTTGGTGGGGAATTTTGCATTTTTATGTTTTTATGTCGTTACGTCTAGGGGCGGATCCAGGATGAATAAATTGGGGACTTACAATTTTTTTTAAGAGAGCTTCGACAATACGAAAAAAAAAAAGAGACGAAAATGAGGCACAACAAAGTACGCATTGAGTACTTCAAAATGGCATCAAGGACTTTTCTTAACGTTGAGAATTATAATCAAAATTAATTCGGTGAAATAAAAAGCCAAATTAGTTTTTTTGCTTTTAACTGGGTGGACACCATAGGCTAAATATGCAAAGGCATGCGATCCATTCTTTTCATGGGTATTTTTGTCTACCAATAACCTAAGCTCCCCATTCTTTTAATTGACAATTTGGAAAAAAGTTGAATAATTTCCATTTATTTGTCCTTACGTGCACTAAAAATGACAGTCTGGGGACCTAAATGTGACCAAAAATTGAATGGGGATCCAAGTACAATAAGTTGTAATGTTTGGGGGCTGTTGGTAGAATTTCCCTTTAAAAAAAGATCGTTTTTCAAAGATATGCAATATTGAATAAGAATGAATAGTGTAGAGTGAATAAGGTTTTAATTTATATATTTTTAATTTACAACTAGTTTAATACTGTATAGTCTTTTTCACCAAACGTGCCGTTAAGTAATTAATTATTGAAAAATAAGAAGGTGATGATGAATGAACATGGGCTGCAAAAAGTAGCAGAAAGTATGCTACCAATAATGATTCCTACAATCCACTTTTAACAAAATTTATCACTTATAATTCTGCAACTAATCTTGCTTCTAACTATTTGCTTGGAGGCCAAAAGATGAAACATTAGATTACATTCCTCTTTAATTTCAATGTAGGAAAGAAATGATGGCATAATGTTGTTGTTCGAATCTCTATCACAAAAGAAATTTGTTCTTTGTTTTAAATCTATAACGCAGCGGTGAAAATAGAATATAAATAAAAGAAAAATAAAATGTTCTCGTCTCTAAATAAAACATGAATTTTTTTTAACAAGCTACCGGATTGAAGAGACAAAATGAGAAAAAATGTATAATTTTTCTCATTTAAATAGGGATGGTAACTTATCAGGATTGCCCTTTTACAGTTCTTCCCTCGTCGAAGATTTTTGAGAGGGGGTTGGGTTGGGTTGGGTTGGGTTGGGTTGGGCATGGGATTAAAATATCTCTATATACCACTTTATTTAAATAATTAATTTTTAAAATTTTATTTTTATTTTTTTAAGTACGATTTAAATTTTAAAGTATAAAAATAAAATAAAAAGATTCAGAGTAGGTTCGGAGAATTCTAACGTGGCAGGAGAAGCGAGACGTGACATTTTACCATCGCTATGTTTAATATAGAATGACCTTCTTTTTGTTGATATTTCAAAAATGCCCTCATCTCTTTCATAAGCTAATCATCTTCTTCTTCAACTCCAGTCCATTTTATGGTTTCTTTGCATATACATGGTTGGAACTCCCCGTTCTTTTGGGAAGTTATCAGCGAATTGTCTTGAATGAAGCCGCCCACGCCAAGGTAGAAAAGGAAGAAGTAATCCGAATGGGTGGGAATGGCAAATTGTGAATGAAATTGAGTCCATGAATTTAAAAAATAGTATGAATTCCTAATCTTTCTCAATTCGAAAATTCAAAATATGAATTAATGTCCTTTAATTGATTCTTCTTAAATTGCATTGATTTATCTAAGGATTTCATTTCAATTGGAATTTCATTATTCACCATGTAAGAGAATTCTTGTTATGCATTCGTGGATGAATGGTTTAAGTGTCCAACTCATAATTGGCAAATTAGTAGGTTCAATTTATATTCGATGTACGCCAATGGATCCCTACAATAAATCTATTCGATTTGACTCTTCCCCCCTCCCGAGTCCCCCCATCTTGCTCCCCTCTTTTTTCTCTCCCAATGTGGCAAGTGGGAGATATGGTATGGTATGGTATGATATGGTATGGTAGGGCAGGGCAAAGCGGAGGCAGGAGACAGAGAGATTGAGAAAAGCGTTAGAAGTAGAGATCGATAAAGGTCCAATAAATAAAAACCTTTTGTAATCGTTTTTTAAACTAATAAAAAAGACTCTTAAAAAATAAGTAAATATAATCCATTATCAATGTTGTGATGATTATCTAATTTAACAGTAAGTCACTGACATATTATCCAATAAATTTGAAATACAATTTTACTTATTGAACAATATAATATGATGATAAATGTTTTTCTCTTCCTCCGAGCGCGGTAGCGACAGTGGTGGAGACTTGCAAAATAGTGGCGGAGCTTCTATCCCCTGTGTGTGTCCATTCCGATGTGATAATCAGTAGATTATCGAATTATGTATGCATAATAATAATATTTTAAATATGACAATCATTTTTACCTGGAGAGATCAACCTCTATTTATAGAGGTGGTTGGATGAGTCTGTCTTTAATAACATGTGTCCTTTCATCCTTTTCATTACTCATAATTAATGAAGGACATTACAACTTTTCAAACGCATCAGTGGTAATTGTCACTCAATGGGTTATGAGTATGACTGATTCAACGACAATCGATTTATTGTTGTCCACCTGTTAAAGACGAGCTATGAGACCATTAGGATAAGTGTGTTAAGACGTGCCACTATAATTGACAGACAATATATAACAACCGTCATTCTTTCTAATATCATAATAGTTGTCTCACTGCCACATTAGCAGAGATGCGTGGAGTGTGCACAGGAACAAGTTGAAAATAATATATAAATAAAATAAATTATTTTCCATCACGGTCAAATATGTAACACTCTGGATTTCCTATAAATACTTGACAAATATATCATCCAACACGTCCTCTTGACATCTTACCTAAGCAGCCTCAAACATTTTGAAGCTTCAACCTGCAGAGTCCTTCTTGTTGTGCAGCGATGAACATTAATACGTGGAACAAGTCGTCGTGCAGCAAAAGTGTCCGATTAGGGCAGAATTACGCACAGAGAGGATACGAATCTCCCTCGAAATGGCTCGTGTTTTGGAGGAGAATCACGAAACAGAAGAAGAAAAAAGATTCAAGCTCTGGATTTTCTTCATATGATCCTGAAACATATATGCAGAATTTTGATGAAGGATCAGGGAGAGTGGAGCCTGATAATCTTTACAGGTCTTTTTCTGCTAAATATGCAGATCCTTCAAGGATTTCTTGCAGGATGGATTTGATGAAATGACAGACAACTCAAATAAAAAAAAAAATAAAATCTCTTTTTAGTTGCTCTCGGTTCTACAACATGAGTTACGAGATTCTCTAGAAGAAATACGAGGCTCTGTTTCTGACGGTAACATGTTTGATCAAGTTGAAACAATAATATCTAAGGTTAGCAACTTGTATGTTTGGTTCTTCAATCTATGTGAATGGAAATTGATACCAAAAGGAGCATTTGTGTATATAAATCACTTTTCTAAAAAGTTCACATAAGTTTTGTCTAGATGAAACTTGGCCTCCACTCCTAATCACGTCTCACGCATCACCATCGCTTTGCCCTTGTCTCACTCTCGCCCAAGCTTCGTTTAGGACCCGAAAAGTTTGAAACTCGACATCGACGCTTAACCATGCTTTATGCTTTTTAAAACATTGATATAAATATAATGATTTCTTGTTTGTTCCTTTTAAATCAATAAAATTTGTTCACCTTCTTTATTATCAGATTATTTATCTGGCTTTTTTTTTTTTTTTTTTTATTGGTTACTTGCAAATTTGAGACGGAATTTTCATTCGTAGCTAAATATCATCAATGAGGAATGCCAGTGGAAAAGTCTCGTGTAGTGCTTGTTTGGTAAAGTTTTTGCAGATTATAAACAGTGAATCTTACAGAATATGTAAATAAAAATTATGTTTGACTAATTTATAAGTTATAAGTACTTCCAAACATGCTATAATTTAAATTAGTTTGTTTTTTACGGCTATAGTGAAAAATAAATAAAGGGACAAATTTTCAACTAATATCACTATCTAAATGATAAATAGCCAAATTTTCTTGCATTGAAAGCAAAAGGGGTAGAAAATGTTACTTTGAAAACATATATAGATAATGTTAGTAAAAATAAATATAGTATCTATATTGTGTAATTGTCAAAGTATTGGACTTGGAGAAATAGATTTGATCAGTATTTCTAGAAGGGTTTGATGAAAATATGTTTTAAAATTTGGATTAGATTGTGGAAAGACTGCGTGTGGAATATAAATACAAATAAAAAATTAAATTATGTCATTCGTGAAACACAAAAATGATAATGATAATTGTATTCAAATTTGACTCATTTAATTTTAAAATCAGAAAATAGTTTTCAAGTCAAAAATAGAGGTAGAATAAAACATTAGATCATCATCACTCTTGATTATTAAGATTTTTGTTATTTTAAATTTTTTAAATCTTTTTTATATGAGCAACAATTTAATTTCTTTGGACGTGTAGTTGATATGAGACTTTATGTCAACAATTCTTTTTTCATCTCGTTCCTCTAAAGTGACTATTTATCTGTCCATCTCCCCCGAACTAGGAAGGACAATTGGTCGAAACAGACATATGTGTTTCAGTCCAGTGACATGCTCGATCAAGATCAAACTCTTCTATTGTGTTATGTGGA
Organism: Forsythia suspensa; assembly: GCA_023638005.1. Classification (NCBI taxonomy): domain Eukaryota; kingdom Viridiplantae; phylum Streptophyta; class Magnoliopsida; order Lamiales; family Oleaceae; genus Forsythia; species Forsythia suspensa. Next base: position 24,745,527 of record CM042674.1, on the reverse strand, counting down.
CACAACATCTTTTCTTCCGTAAATTAAGCTATAAAACTAATTTGAGTGACAAAAAAATTTATATAATCGAATTCAAAATGATTCAGAACAAGAATTTATTTGTTGTTACAATAATTTTGAAATTCGAATTGAGATCCCTCAAAGAGCCAAATCCATTAATTCCGAACCATTTACTTGCCTAGTCGAACACCAATTATCATGTACCAACCTTGAGCTAAAATTTCGAAATAAAAAATAGTGAGAAGAGTAAGTACGAAGACTAATGAAAGAAAATAAAACGTGAGAATAGATGTAATAGTCATATTTGACCAACTAATAAAAAAGAAAGACTGAAATTTTGCTGGCAATGGATTGTTATTTAAAATTAAAATGTGAATTTCATTTTGTCAACGAGAAAGCATTGAAGAATAATGTTAGTGTTCCTTTGATTTTATTAAAAATCAGATTTCTTTTTTAATATAAGGGCTTGTTTAGTGTCGATTTTTTTTTTCAAAAAAAAGGGTTTTTTTTTCCATGTTTTTTGACTTTTTAAACTTTTTTATTGTGTAAAAAGTTTGAAAAGTCAAAAAAAGTAAGCAAAAAAAGAAAACGAACATACCCTAAATCTGGATAATAATTGATGAAATATATTGTTGAAATATTAATAAAAGTTTCTTATGAATATATAATTAAAATTGATTGTTAACTTTTACTTCAACTTTTTAACAAATTTTTAAATAAAATCAAACAAAGACGTAATCCTCTTTGTCGTGTGAGCCGCTGGTTCATTCAGTTTCGAAAATTATTGCCTAGTTCTACTTTTGAGCAAGTATTTTTAATGTCATGGGTCGAGATTACATGTATCATATATTAACATCAAGTGTTATTTAAAGGGTAACAAACTCAAAGAAAAAAAAAAACATGTTTATTATGTTTGGACAAATGTGGTTGAATAAAATTAATGTTTTTGGTTTATTATAGTTGAGCGTGATTAACCACAATTATTTAGGGATGGACAAAAGTATTCATTTGAATCGAAACGATTTGGTTTAGTTCTTTTAAATTTAAAATAGGTAGTTAGTATTAAAAATGAGAATCGACTAATTATGGTTCGATTACCAATTCCAAGAACCGAACCAGCCCAGATTTTTTCAATTGTTTGGTTATTCGTGTACGTTAGTCGTTAGTGAATGATTTTTATTAAACAATTTATTTTTGTGTTTACTAGACTTGCTATTTTGTATTAAGATGGAACATTGTGTTCAAACTTAATATTAGTTGTTCTTTTGTGAATTGATTAAAATTTGGAAGTTATGATTTGTTAGATTTTAGTATTGTTTCAAAGAATGAAAATAATTGTTGCAATTATAAAAATTTAATTATGGAACGGAACCGAATCGAATCGAACCAAACCAAATAGAATCGAATCGAACCGAACGGTTTGATTCCGGTTTGATTCCATAATTAAAATTGCAATCGATGATTTCCTTTACAACATCATGCCACTAACTATTTGTACTTTTTGTAAATATTAAGAATCTAAATATAATTTTTTTTAATTAAAATTAAGGACATATTTGTCTTTTTCATCAAATAAGGACTAATTATACACAAAAGCACATAGGTTAGTCAATTTTTGTACTAAAAAATAAATATGATGGACCATTTTCGCACTAAAGACAAAAATTATGGACCATTTACACTAATTTCTCAAATATTTAACAAAGTACACACAAGGGCAGACAAATATATTTATTAGGGAATTTGGTGCAAATGGTCCTTAACTTTTACTTTTAGTTTGAAATTGTAGACAAATATATTTAACTTTTTTTTTTTTTAGTTTGAAATTGTCTCTCTACTTATTTTTTTTTTTCAAACGTATAAATATGATCCTTCCTTTGATGAAAAAAGACCAATATATTCTTAGTTTTAATAAAGAAAAAATTACAATTGAGTTCATAACCTTTACAAAAAGGTATAATTAGGTCCACTACCTTTATTTTTTTTGTAAAAAATTAAAACAAACTAACGAGTATTTTTTTAATTAATATTTTATTGACCAAATTGATAATATACGTAAATTGTTTTACATATTTTTAAGATTTATTATGAAATAACTAAACTTTAATTTCATGATTATTAACAATTAAATAAAATTATTAGTTTTATTATTAAGTAACTTCATTGTTTATATTTTAAATTTTATTTTATGATTATAACAAAAAAGAAGAAGAAATATTTTGTCACAAACTTGATTCTTGAATATTTTTATTAACTAAAAATATTAGAACTCTAATTGTATCTTTCATATTTTAATTTATTGTTATTATCATTCAAAAATAAAGAAGACATAATTTGTAAATTAATTAATATTTTGATGTTAAATAAAAACATTGGTTCAATTTCATAAAATTATATACTTCATTTTGTTATTTGTTTATCTTAATTTATATTCAAATTTTTCACGTCGCATAATAATTACATATACTTAAAGTACAATAATTTAATATTTTTTCTCTTATGGAGAATTTAATTGACACGACTATTATGATATATTTAGTATAAAGGTACTGGACCTATTTGCACATTTTGTAAAAGTTTAGAATCCAATTACAATTTTTTCTAATTAAAATTAAAGACACGTTGGTTTTTTCATCAAATAACAACTAATTACGTACCAAAATACATAGATTATGAAGGCTTGTAATGTTAAAAATTATTTCTACACTGATAACAAATGTTGGAGACCACTTACACCAAATTCTCTATTTTATTATGTGCATATATCTCTATCTAAATAATGTTACATAATTGATTACTCCACTAGCACGATTAATGTAATATGCAGTGTAGTAGCGGTAGACTAATGACCGTTAAAGCGGCTGGTTCCTTCCACCATTTATCCTGTCATTTTTACCATTTATTATTGATAAAAAAAAAAAAAATTAGGATAAATTACAGCTATTGTCCATAATCTTTAACTTTATTTATACTTATATCCTCAATATTAAGTCTTGACATTCATCATCACAATTTTTTATATAATTAGCAGTCAATACCTTCAATGAGGACATTAGCTACTAATTATATATATATAGACACGTTGGGACGTTGGTACGCTAATCATATAAAAAATTGGGGTGATGAATGTCGAGAATTAAATACTGAAGATACAAATACAAATAAAATCAAAAATTGAGAACACCAGTTACAATTTATCCAACAAATTATAGTTACATATAAAGAGAGTAATTTGGAATTTTCTTGTTGAACATGCGATTTTCCTTAACAATGGCATTTTATTTTGAATATTTGCAATTTCACAATATGATCTCAAAGATCGTTAGTTGTTGTCAATGTTTAACGGGCAGTTGTCGAATCTAGAATAGATGTCATTAATAGAGTGACGGATTATGGAACATTATTTAACTTTGGTGACTAAATAAGTCACAAAAATATTTTAGTGGCCAATTTGAAATTTCACTTTAAACTTCAGCGACTAACTCACCAATAAATTGTACTCAGGTGAAATTTCCTTTTTTAAGAAATTTAAAAATAAGAAATCATTTTCCAAGGATTTGCTGCTTGTGGTATTGCACTCCCCAAAACCCCAAATATATTCAATAAAACCCTAATAGTACGATTTGAATCCAAACAGAAATCCAATCAGCAACCAAAACTCACGTCATTACACATACATATATACACACACATAGAGAGAGAGAGAGATTGGGAAATGGCGTTCAGGTCAAGAGAAGTGGTGAAGAAGATAATGAAGAAAATTGGGGGAGACGAGAATTTAGCGCCTGGAGTGAAAGATCAACTCAAGAAATGTGCGCCCGACAGCAAGGTCGTCATGGGCCGGGCCCATCGTGGGCTTTACGCAGGCCGCCACATCCAGTTCGGCAACCGCGTCAGTGAAGACGGCGGCAACAAGTCAGTATATTATTTGTTTTTTGGGGTTCTTTTGTGTTACATACTTACCCTGTGAGAATACTGTATATTTTTTGTTTTTTTATTATTATATTTGAGTGATTTGGGAGATGAATAATGGTGTGAATTTTAATGGGTTGGGATAATATTTTTCAGGGATGGATTATAAGTTTTAATTGATTAATTTAATGGAGTTTGCTAGAAAATTATTGGATTATGTCCTAATTCCTATAATATCTGAAAATGCTCGTACTATGTTGGGCAGTATGGCATTGGGTTATCGGAATCAGAATTTGATAATTCTCTGAGTTGAAATTGATATGATAAGTCAGGAACTTCACTTGCTATGCCCCTATTCCTTACTGCCAAAAGTTATGTATGAAAAAGTGCAGGGCAATCTAGGATTTGCTGAGGTTCTTAATTATTTTAGAGCATCTCCAAAGGCTCTTTATCAACCTCATACTCTTTATTTTAGAGAGTTAATCCATTATTTTAGGAGTCCAACAAACTCTTTTATATCTAAAATTTAAAATAAAGAGTGGAGTTGGCTCTTCAAGTGTGGAGAGCCAAATTCGCCCTCTATATAAAAAATTTAGTGCCTTCATTTATTAATTTACAATTTCCCATGCACCCCTTTCAAAATAGACCTCTTTCAAAATAGAGAGAAAATAAAAAATAAGAAAGCTAAGTAAGAAAGGAGGGAAAATGTGTTGAGTTATAATTGCTCATGGAAAAAATCAGAGTAAAGATCAAATATAAATAGTGTTGTAGGACTTTTATAAATACTTCAACTCTTTATTTTCTATATTTTCAGTAACTCTTTATTTTAGAAAAGGCGCTTTTTAAAATAAAGAGCATTTCTGGAGATGCTCTTAGTATTAATGAATACAAAATTTCATTAGCTTCTCATTACATTCTTATTATTGTATTTCCTATGTACTAAGAGCTCAACACTCTGAATTAAATACATAAAATAGAATAATGGCAGGCTGTGGAAAAATTTACAGTGGCTTGATAAAATGTACCAAGGCAGGGATGCAAGAAGAGCTATTAGTGCACTTCATGCGAATTTCTGTAATTAGATTTTAGAACTTCTATAAAAGAATATTGCTTTCAAGAGCTGAGGCCGGTGAGACAACGCTATATAATTTGGGATGGATTCTGAATACTACTCTTTCTTGAGATCCTTCTAAGGTTTTTTTTGAACCTTGGGATTATGACTTCTTGATTGCATTTTTATTTGTATTTAAGAACAGCTTGTTCGGTCATTGCTACTAGTCACTTAAGATTTTCACCTTACCGTGAACTATTGACATTACATTACGGATTTCTTAAAATTTGCATTGAGTTATTGTATACATACAAGAAAGTGACTGGTCAAAAAGCAAAATTCAACATAAGACCATATCAAAACAGTGATGAGTTACTTGTCATGCTCCTCATGGATAAGCATTGATGTGTGTGACTTGTCCCCCTCCTCCCTCCCTCACTATGTGTGTGTGTTTGTAAATAAGAAAAAAGTACCACCAACAAATCAATAAAGAAGTGAAGGAGAAGAAAAATAATTTGCTTGTTGTGAAGTATGTATTAGTATGTGAAAGGAAAAATATACAACTCTATTACCTTTTTGCCAACAAAGACAAAATAAACTAGACCCTAAGCCTACATACCGTTGCCTTTTATGAGATTCCTTACTGAACTCAATACTAACTCCATTTTTAGCTGTATTTTGGAATTTGAAAGAATAAGATGTACTCTTAGCTGTCCCATCTTTTGTTTTCCAAATAAACGCAGCGCACACTCTTTCTGTGCATAAGTCTTGCATCTTTGGCACAAAATAGCACATCTTAAGTAAAACTAAAGTAAAATATCTGTATGGCCTGTATTCTAGGTTTTATTGATATGTATGCTTGGAAATGGGAAAAACCATAAGGATACAAAGTGTGAGCTCTGTCTGTTTTGACATAATTTATAAGTGCTGACAGAACAACGATAGAAGTAGCTATATGTAGTGCTTGCTTATTTAGGAATTGTAGCTAGATTTAACTTTGGTGTCTTCAGTTACTGGTAAATTAGTACATTGGCTAGTGAGGTTTGAAGCATTTTGTAGTAAAATGTTGTGATTGACTTGCATTATTGTATAATTAGTAATGAATATGATATTTTTCTTTAGCATGGTGGACAGATTATTTTCTGGTTCCACTATGCATATGCAACTCTCATCCATGAAATAATGAAGATATTGCACTCTGAATCTTATTAGTTTGGTGACAATGATAGGACAAGGAGGAATTGGAAGCCTAATGTGCAGGAGAAACGGCTCTTCAGCTACATTCTTGATCGCCACATTCGTGTTAAGGTAACCACTCATGCAATCCGCTGCATAGATAAGGCAGGTGGGATTGACGAGTACTTGCTGAAAACTCCGTACCACAAGATGGACACTGAGATGGGCCTCTTCTGGAAAGCTAAAATGGAGAAGATGTACGAAAAACTTGGGGAGATGGAGGTAGTGTTTTTTTCACCCGAGGACGAGGCTCGTTTGGAAGAACAATTTAGAGAAATCAAATTAGATGAACGAGCAGCACGTAGGGATGCCCGGAGAAAAATGTATGGTTGGTCTGGCAAAAAAGGCGATGGAGCAGATCCTGAAGGCGTGCACGAAGGAACTTCTAGCATTGAAGAAGGAAGTCCGCGTGCTGACATTCAAGAGCGGATGGTGGCTAATGCTTGAGTATATGCCATGTCTGTTGCAACATTGTTGGTCTCGCGTCATAGGGGCTGCCGGATTTTTGTAGCTTCATCTCTTTTGATAGTTACCTTTTAATGCTATGGCCTTGGCATTACAGTTTTGTATTCTAAATTACTGCCTTTATATATATGAATAAATTGCATAATTTTTTGTTTTAATATTTGGCCAAGAATTAGCAAGGCCAACATGGTAGGCTCGGTGGTATTCAAAATTTGTCTAAACCTATGAGTTTGTAATATCCTTCCTCTGGTTGCCACACGTGACATGAGTATGAAGGAAGTTTGAGATTCAGTTTTCTTTTTACCAGGGTTTAATTCATTTGTTTTGGCCACACGTGACATGAGTATGAAGGAAGTTTGAGATTCAGTTTTCTTTTTACCAGGGTTTAAATCATTTGTTTTGGCCTATCTACCCCATATTCTGGGGTAGATATCAAAAGATACCAAGCCGTGTATGTGACTTTTATTGAGTATTAGTTTCCCTGTATGAATTGTTCTATAGGAAGTATCAAATAGGAAGAGGGAATTGAAGATGTGGAATGAAGCCCCAGGCCAAAATTTGATGTAGTATAATGTATATCATAAGTTTCTAGTTAGTAGTATTCAGTCGTGTAACAAGATGTTTCATGCAAAATTAAAAATCAAAATTAAATTTTAAGAGCTTTTGATGTTGAAAATCACTTGTTTGCTCCTCCTGAGATCTACAATTTAAGTTGGGTAATATTTGATCATACACTATTGGTAAGATGAATTGAACTCGACAGTGTTAAAGAAGAAAAAAAGTGTAAAACAATATTACCAATAATCTCCACAGGAGCATACTCCATTTTCAAACTTGTGGAACCTGTTAGCATCTCTGACAAGAAACACTTTTTCCAAAATCTTGGACAAACCTTTAATGAACTCATGACAATCCCCACAAACTCTCAAGTTCTTGAAAATCCTAATGGCCTGTCCTTCCTTGTTCATCCCACCACAAACTAAAGCCAAACCAATAGCCAATTTCTCACTATGAACTCTCAAGTTTTCCTCCTTTGATTCCTCTTCCACATCATGCAACGCAAATCTCACTTCATATGCATAACCCATTACTTCTTTCATTTTCTTCTCTTTTCTTTCAAAATTTCGTGGATTTTTTTACTAAGCGGATGTGTTTCGTCGCCATTGTAAAAAAAGTGCATCTCCTTATCAATCTCGACCCAACTACGCCCAGCTTCCTTCTTCAAACCCTTAGCTTTCACTAACCATCTCAACCTCTCACACTCTTTCCAATAGAGGGCGTCAGCAAAAACATTTGACAGCAAAACGTAGTTTACAGGATTTTCACCATCCAATCTCAAGAGAATCTCTCCTACTTCTCTCCCTATTTCGACATTTTTATGTACTCTACAAGCACTAAGTAATGTTTGCCATATTCCAATATTAGGTCTTAGTGGCATTTTCTCTATGAGGTTCTTGGCTTCTTTTAATCGTCCAGCTCGACCAAGGATATCGACCATGCAAGCATAATGCTCGACTCTGGGTTTTATCCGATAACTATTACACAATTGTGTGAAGTATCTGTGACTTTCTTCAACAAGACCAGAATGACTACAAGCAGAAAGCAAAGCCAAGTAGGTGACATCGTCCGGCTCAACATTATCCTGCTGCATTTTCTTGAAGAGATCAATTGCTTCTTTACCAAGACCATACTTCCCATATCCTGTTATCATAACTGTGTAGGAGATCACGTTTTTCTTCGACATATCAACAAAAAGCCGTTCAGCCTCCTCCGTCAAACCACACTTGAGATACATATCCACGATTGAATTTGCTACTGATGTGTCTAAACCCGAGGGTTTTTTTACGGTATAGGAATGCATTTGCTTTCCTAACTCCACAAGAGCAAAATCAGCAAAGACACTGATCATGCTCGAAAGAACAAATCCATCAATGGGAATACGACTCTCTTGAAGCTGTCTGAACAAGTCCATTGCCTCTGATAAGTTTCCTTCTTGAGCATATCTTGTTATTAGAGTCGTCCAAGATACCACACTTTTCCTTTCCATTTGATCAAACACCTTCTGTGCTTCAAACAAGTATCCACATTGAGCGTACAGATCAACAAGAGCACCAGCAATAATGTTTTGAACTGGAATTGGGCATCCTCTTATAATCAGAAAGGCATGAATTTGTGTTCCCTCTTGAAAAGCTCCAAGACCACGACAAGCCTTTAATGTGCTCGTAAATGTATACTCGTCCGGTATTTCTCCTTGTGTTTGCATCTCCTTGAACAAAAGCAAAGATCTGTCACATATATCTTCGGAAAGGGAATACCCTGATATCATCGCGTTCCAAGTTATCAGACTCCTAACTGGCATTTCATGAAACATCCGTTCAGCTTCACTGATTTTTCCACATTTCGAGTACATATCGATGATTGAATTTCCCACCACAGGATACCCATCAAATCCACTTTTAGTACACAAACCATGAATCTGCATCCCGTTTTCCAGAACACACAAAAATGCACACGCCTTTATATTTGTAGAGAAAGTATATTCATTAGGCTTCACACCAGAAAATCCCATGTGACCAAAAAGTGACAATGATGCCTTGGCATTGCCCTCCAGTAAATATCCACACATCAATGCTGTCCAAGAAACAACATTTCTTTCAAGCATTCCATCAAACACTTGACAAGCATGACTCATTCTGCCACATTTTCCATACATATCTATGAGATCATTATTTACCATCAAATCAAACCCATAACCCTTTCTTACCACAGCTCCATGAACCTCCTTTCCTTGATCAAGAAACAAATTCCTAGAACACTTTCTTAAAAGCTCTGCTAATTTTTGTCTCTCACTCATCAGTGAAACTACCGTTTGGACCATTTAATCACCAAAAGACAACATAAGCTGTAAACATTGCCTCTGTACTTCAAAATTTCACCCCATCTTCAAATTTCATCACGGTGGATCACAGAAGTTTTCTTATTTTATCTTAAATTACATGGAATAAGGTTTGATCTTGATGCCATGTCGTTCCAAAAATGGAAACTTTGACACAATTGAGAGGAATTAGTGACCCAAATGTTGAACAGAAGAACCCCTCATACAGGGAGTCCAAAAACAGATCTCCACAGAGTTGAAAGAACATGTATGAGGCTGAGCTGCCTAGTGCTGGAAGCCGGAAGTCAAGGAAGTTCTTGACGTGATGATAAGGGGGCCGAGACCCCAGCGGCTTAACTATATTTTGGCCCTATAGCACAAACTCAGCACCCTTCCAATATATAGGCCTCTAATCCCAAATTCTTAGAGAATTATTTTACTATAAAGTCAGTATACAATCTGAAATTTTGCCCACTATATCTGCCCCCTCCCACCCCAATTCTTTGTTCTCCACTTGCGCGCCAAAAGGCCCAAAACCATCAGCACCCTTCACAATATTTGGAATCTACCCTCGAATTGTTGAAAAAATATTGAATCTTTTTCCGTGGACTATGCCTCTTGGCCTGATCTTATGCCCTCACTCATCCTATGTGGAATTCATTATTTTCAAACCTACCCATTTACAATCTATTAACTGATTGGCTAATCCTTTATGGTGGAAACTCAAATTGTTGCAACAAGTGTGAATCTTTTCTCAGAAAATATTGAATCTTTCTAGCATTAGAATCTCAATGGCGGCAAAAGTTGGAGTCTTGACAATAAGAGGATTGGAAGACATGTTCATACCCATGTTAAGAAAATGCAATAAAATGGGACAATTGAAAAGAATTCAAGCCCAGATGGTGAAGTTTTCACTGTCACAAAGCAATTTCTTGGTAACTAGGGTGGTAGATATTTGTGGTCAAAATGGAGAAATAGAGTATGCAAGTCTGGTATTCAAACAAGTTGCTGAACCAAACATTTTCTTGTACAATGCTATGATTAGAGGCTATACACACAAACACTTGTATATATTGACCATCAATGTGTATAAGCAGATTCTAAGGCATAAAGGGGTTGAAGAGCCCATTCTGCCTGATAGATATACATACCCTTTTGTTATGAGGTCTTGTGGAGGACTTCTGAATGTTGCTTTAGGGAGGCAAGTCCATGGGCATGTGTTTAAATTTGGGTTGAAGTGTACAAATGTGATAGAAAATTCATTGTTGGATATGTATGTGAAGTGTGATGAAATGAGTAATGCTCATATGGTGTTTGAGGAAATGACTGAAAGGGATGTGATTTCTTGGAATAGTCTTATTACTTTGCACATAAAGTTGGGTCAAATGAGAAGAGCTAGAACATTGTTTGAAGAGATGCCTAATAGGACTATTGTTTCATGGACAGCAATGATTTCTGGGTACACAAAAATCGGGTGCTATAGCGATGCATTGGATGTTTTTCGGGGAATGCAGATGGTGGGGATGCAGCCTGACTGGATCAGTTTAGTTGCTGTTTTGCCTGCTTGTGCCCAACTGGGAGCTCTAGAGATTGGAAACTGGATTCATTTTTATGCTGATAAAAACGGGTTTTTGAAGAAGACTTGTGTATGCAATGCACTGATTGAAATGTATGCAAAATGTGGGAGTGTGAACCAAGCTTGGCAGTTGTTTATTCAGATGCCAGAGAGGGATGTCATCTCGTGGAGTACTATGATTGCTGGGCTAGCGAATCACGGGAGAGCCCTCGAAGCCATTGAATTGTTTCAGGAAATGCAGAGGGCAGAAGTTGAACCAAATGAGATCACTTTTGTTGGTCTTTTATCAGCTTGTGGACATGCTGGCTTACTAGATGAGGGATTAAGGTACTTCGACTCGATGAGAGATGATTATAATATCGAGCCAGGAGTAGAGCATTATAGCTGTTTGGTCGATCTTCTTGGGCGTACAGGGGATCTTGATCGAGCTCTTGAACTCGTGAAGAGTATGCCAATGAAGCCAGATGCAGCAATATGGGGTTCCTTGTTGAGTTCGTGCAGAACTCACCGTCATCTCGAGGTTGCAGTTATTGCAATGGAAAATCTCTTAGAGCTTGAACCAGAAGACACGGGGAACTTTGTTTTACTTGCAAATATTTATGCAGATCTTGGAAAATGGGATGGTGTTTCAAGAATGAGGAAATTCATTAGAAGTAAGAGCATGAAGAAAACACCAGGATGCAGTTTGATTGAGGTTAATAATGTGGTTCAAGAATTTGTATCAGGCGGTGATTCAAAGCCATTCTCCAAAGATATATATCAAATATTGGAGCTATTGGCTTTTGATCAGACCAGAGGAAGTGATCTGATTGAAACATTGTTTGAGGATCAATGTTGGTTTGCATTTCAATAGAGCATGAGGGATTGTTGGTTTTATCGTTTGCTTTTTTACAATCACGGTAAGTAGAAGTCATCCTTATATCCGGACGGACTGCAAGGAGAGAGTACTCAAGTGGTTCTCTATAAGCCCACAAGTCAAGCATTAACTTAGCACTACGACACAGTTAGACTCATTACATTAAACCTCTCCTTTTAAAACTGACGTTCACGACAGCCCATATTCCAGCTAGATTGCTTCACGGAACTAGTATTGTACTGATAGTAGCCCCATCTAATCATCCTGTCCACAAAGAGGATCATCTCCAGAACGGTACAAATAACGGCTTCTTTTAGCTAGGGCAGACAAACACACTTACATAGCAAACTTTCAAGATGATATGTTTGCTGCAAGTGTCTGAGGTTTCTGATAGAGCCCCAATTTTAATGACTTACAGGAAGCGCACCAAGGTAGGGGACACATGCAAAGGTGAGGAAGGAATATCAAGATAAAGGGATCACGTGGGGCTCATGTGACAGCAGCTTGTTGCATGTGCAAACCGTTAGTCGTGGAGGAATCTGGAGTGTAGCTATGGCATAAAAGGAAGTGGAAAGCAGAATACATCTTCACATTTTTGTTGAACAATCAGGAAGGAGAAACAGAGCTTCTCGAATTGCTCTGCTATATGTAACTATTTTATTTCAATCAAACAATTATAATCAAGGAGTGAACTCTTCAAAAGTAATACAATTTCGTTTATTTTCCTATGGCTATTACATTTCTTCACACATATTCAATTTTTGCTTTGTATTGGTCTTGAATTTCTGGAAACATCTGCAATAAATCACAATACAATCGGTTAGGTTCTATCATTTTGTTATCAAAGCACGATCATGGGACAGACAATTGCTGAGAGGATGGGAACAATAGAAGGAAGGATGGAAGAGTGGCACCATGGGATGTAAGCGAGTATGAGTTCCTTGAAATCAGAAGTTCAGGGATAGATGACGACTCTAAATCTCTAATGGAGAGGTTCAATTGGATGTCTAATAAATGGGAAGAACAAGAAAGAGGGAGAAAAAGGAAGGAAGTAGGGGGCCCAAACGAACTGAAATACCCATTACATACGATAACTTACCTGGCATCAAAACGGGTAGCCACGAAATCGAAGGTGGAGGAGGTTCTGATGGAGTATGGAGGCCGGACCATCGTAATAGGAGATTGGAAATGCCCATATTTGAGGGAGTGGACCCAGACGGATGGATCTACAAAGCTGAAAGATAGTTTGTGATCAATCAAATAGCTAAGGAAGAAATGATGGAGGCCACAACAACATGCTTGGAAGGAGAAGCCCTGGCCTGGTTTCAATGGGAAAAAAAGGCCAAAAGCTACCAAATTTGGAGGAACTGAAGTTGAGGATGCTATAAAGATTTCGACCATCACAAGAAGGGTCACCGGAGGAGAAATTTTTGGCGTTTTGGCAAGAGGGCTTCGTTCGCGATTATCAGAGATGGTTCGAGACATTGGCGTCACCCTTAGACGAGATGCTAGAGGCCATTCTGGAAGGAAACTTTATTAATTGGCTGAGGCCTGAAATTCGAACAGAGGTCCACTTGATGAAGCCCAAAAGGTTGGGCCAAATTATGGAGACGGCCCAAAGGATTGAGAATAAAAATATTGCTCTCAGGGGGTCATTGTTAGTTACCGACCCAGCTAATCACAAAACTCCTTACCCGCAGCCGCACCTGATTGCCCCGTTTTCCAACTCTAATCCTTCAAAATTACAAAATCAGGTAGCGCCCAGGGTCTCACCCACCGGGAAACCTTCAAACCAACCTTTCAAAAGGTTGAGTGAGACCGAATTGCAGATAAAGAGAGAAAAGGGCTTGTGTTTTCGCTGCGACGAGAAGTACAACATTGTCCGCCGGTGCAAGAACAAGGAGTTGCAAGTTCTATTGGTTCAAGAAGGTGGAGAATGGAAAGTAGATGAAAGAGAGGAAGGCGAAAGAAAGGCCGAGGAGGTGGATGAAGTTGGAGAGGTAGTAGAGTTGTCTCTCAACTCGGTGGTGGGGCTGACCCCACCGCGAACTATGAAGGTGAAGAGAAGAATTTTGAGTCAAGATGTAGTGATATTGATCGATTATGGAGCTTCTCATAATTTCATTTCATCTGAACTGGTCTAAAAATTGGGGTTGCTGAGAACCGCAACTACTGGTTATGGTGTCATCATGGAGACGGGATTAGTTGTGCAAGGGGTTGGTGTGTGCAAGGGTGTGGCATTGGAAATCTAAAGTGTCAATATTAAAGAAGATTTCTTACCCTTGGAGCTGGGGCAGTTCGGATGTTGTCGTAAGAATGAAGTGGTTGGCGACATTAGGTGGTACACAAGTTAATTGGAAGGAATTAACCATGAATTTTTAGATAGGAGGAACATCGGTGACACTACATGGAGACCCAAGCCTGAGTAAAACACCAGTATCCATGAAGTCTATAATCAAGGCATTTAGAGAAAATGACGAAGGGGTGTTACTGGAACTTGGGAGCATCACTTCGGACTTTAGCGAATTGCAATTGGAGGTTCCACCAATCATTAAGGAGGTATTGAAAAATTATGAAGACTTGTTTGTTGAGCCCCGTGGCTTACCACCCCGTCGTAGTAAAGAGCACCAGATTGTCCTGCAGTCGGAAACGACTCCCATCAGTGTTAGACCTTACAGATATCCGTATGTGCAGAAGAATGAGATCGATAAATTAGTCCGAGAAATGATGGTAGCAGGGATCATTCGGCCGAGTGTCAGTCCGTTTTCCAGCCCAGTATTGTTAGTTAAAAAAAAGATGGGAACTAGCGTTTTTGCGTAGATTATTGAGCCCTGAATCGTGTCACACTACCGGATAAGTTCCCTATTCTGGTAATTGAAGAGTTACTGGATGAGTTACATGGTGCCGCGGTGTTTTCTAAATTGGATTTGAAAGCAGGTGACCACCAAATTCGGATTGAGGACGGAGATATACCCAAGACGACTTTTTGAACGCATGAGGGGCATTATAAGTTCATGGTCATGCCATTTGGGCTGACAAACGTCTCGGCCATATTTCAATCCCTGATGAATGAGGTATTAAAGCACAACTGAGGCGTTTTGTACTTGTTTTTTTTTATGATATATTGGTCTATAGCCGCAACTTGGAAGATCATAGTGAACATCTGGAATGCGTGCTGGGCCTTCTTACAGATCATCAGTTAGTGGCTAACATCAAGAAGTGCTAGTTTGGACAATCAAAAATTGAATATTTGGGCATATTATCTCTCAGGAGGGAGTAGTTGCACATCAATCTAAAATGGAGGCAATATGTGATTGGCCCAGTCCACGGGAGCTTCGGGGATTCCTCGGTTTAACAGGTTATTATAGAAGGTTTGCGCAAGGCTATGGAAATATCGCCTAGCCCCTCACAGAACGACTGCGCAAGGATAACTTTTATTAGGGGACGAGGTTGTGGAGGAATCGTTCCAAAAATTGAAGGCAGCCATGGTTTCGGTGCCAGTCTTGGCACTTCTTGATTTCAGCAAACAGTTTGTGATAGAAACTGATGCCTCGTGGTATGGACTTGGAATGGTGTTGATGCAAGAGCGTCGCCCCATAGCCTATTACAACCATGCTCTTAACCCGCGAGGCCGTACTAAGCCAGTCTACGAGAGAGAGTTGATGGCGATTGTGTTTCCAGTCCGAAAATGGAGGCACTACCTTTTGGGACAGAAGTTTTTGGTCAGGACAGATAAGAAAAGCTTAAAATTTCTGATGGAACAAAGGGAAGTCAATCCAAAATATCAAAAATGGCTGGTGAAGATAATGGGCTATCACTTCGACATATAGTACTGACGGATGCACTCTTGAATAATAAACAAGGTAGAGCGGTGGATTAGAAATCCAAAATATCAAACAAGGGCAATGGATGCACCTCACGGGTGAATCGGTGGAATTGCTAGTCATCGAACGGTGGAATTGCTAGCTATGACAATACCGTCAGTAATTCCATTAGACCAATTGGCACGAGAGATTAATGAGGATGAAGGGCTGCAAAAAATCATGGAGAAAATTAGGGTGAATCCAAAGAACCCATCCAACAGATAACTGTCGGTACGATCGTTTACGGAATGGAAGGTTAGTGATTCTCAAGAAGTCTACCTTGGTACCCTTATTGTTGCAAGAGAGACACGATGGAAGTATTGGCGGCCATTCTGGAATTTTAAAAACTTATCAAAGATTAGCGGCTAGTGTCTATTGGCCAGGAATGAAAGTTGATATCAAAAAGTATATGGGTCAATGTTCTACGTGTCAGCAACATAAATATCAAACTCTATCTCCATTCGGGTTGTTACAGCCGTTATCAATTCCCGATCAGGTTTGGGAGGAAGTGACAATGGATTTTGTGGAAGGACTATCGAAATTGGGAGGACATGATACAATATTGGTGGTGGTCGATAGATTGAGTAAGTACGCTCATTTATTGGATTAAAGCACCCATTTACGGCTCATATGGTGGCAGTCATTTTTGTAAAGGAAGTGGTCTGTTTACATGGAGTTCCGAAGTCCATAGTATCAGACAGAGATAAAATATTCATGAGCAAATTGTGGGAAGAATTGTTCTACTTGCAAGGCACCAAACTAAGTCTAAGCACCGCTTATCATCCTCAATCTGATGGACAGTCGAAGGTTGTGAATAGAACGCTAGAAACATATTTGAGGTGTTTCGCATCCTCTAAACCGAAGGCATGGTCCAGCTGGTTATCTTGGGCAGAATTATGGTACAATACTTCATTCCACACGTCGTCTAAAACTACTCCTTTTCAGATTGTGTATGGCAGAGAACCACCACCGATAAGACGCTATGAAAAAGGAACAGCAATAGTGGCTGAGGTAGAGCAACAACTACTAGAAAGGGACCAGATTTTAGATAAATTAAAGGCGCAACTGGGTAGAGCTCAATTCAGGATGAAAAGGAGGGCAAGGTGAGAGAGGTGGATTTTGAGATTGGGGATATGGTGTATCTAAAAATCCGCCCTTATAGGCGTAAATCTTTAGCAGCGCGACCAAATGAGAAGTTGTCCCCGAGGTTTTACGGGCCCTTTATGGTGGAGAAGAGAGTAGGGAAGGTGGCATATCGGCTGAACTTGCCTTCTAGCTCTCATTTTCATCCTGTGTTCCATGTTTCTCAACTACGAAAGGCGATGGGACCAGTTTAAGACAGATTGGAGTTACCACCCCAAATCAGTGGAGAACTTGAGATGCTGGTAGAACCAGAGGCCATACTGGGAAGGTGACCAGGGACGGGAAAAAATCTACGCGGCATCGACGTCCTATTTTAGTGGAAGGGGTTACCTCCTCTGGAGGTGACGTGGGAACCCTTGGAATTAATCTCCCAACAATTTCCTTCCTTCCACCTTGAGGACAAGGTGAATCTTGCAAGGCGGGGTAATGATAAAGCCCCAATTTTAATGACTTACAGGAAGCGCACCAAGGTAGGGGACACATGCAAAGGTGAGGAAGGAATATCAAGAGAAAGAGATCACGTGGGGCCCATGTGACAGCAGCTTGTGGAATGCAAACCTTTAGTCATGGAGGAATCTGGAGTGCAGCTGTGGCATAAAAGGAAGTGGAAAGTAGAATACATCATCACATTTTTGTGGAACAATCAGGAAGGAGAAACAGAGCTTCTCGAATTGCTCTGCTATATGTAACTATTTTATTTCAATCAAACAATTGTAATCAAGGAGTGAACTCTTCAAAAGTAATACAATTCCGTTTATTTTCCTATGGCTATTACATTTCTCCACACATATTCAATTTTTGCTTTGTATTGGTCTTGAATTTCTGGTAGCACTAGAAACATCTGCAATAAATCACAATACAATCGGTAAGGTTCTATCAGTTTCTTATGTCTCTAATCAACCATACTGAATAGCTACGACCTTTCGAATAAACTTGTGGTTATTTAGAGCAAAGCAAGGGTTTCGATATTTGGAGAATCTAACTAATGTCTTTGTGTTTGTACATAAACATAAGATTAGACAGAAGAAATCACAGCTCAAATTTTCTTCAACAGACATGTCACAACTCAATGTAGCACTCAAAGCAAATGGAGAACTTACTGATTCACTCATAGAGTTATGCTTCTTCAAAGAGGAATTTTCTGCTGAAACTTAGCATACGACATGGGATTGTATTCTAATTTAAGAATAAAATGTAAGTGCTAGTTTTTAGCCAAAATAGTTTCTTCTTCATCATTTTTAAGTGTTTATCCATTTTACGTCTTAAACAAAAATCGATTATTCAAGACCACGATGCAAGCAAATTGAAAGGTAGCCGATTAAAAATCGATTAATGCACAAATATACAAGTTCAAATACAAAGTATAAAAACTTGTCAGTGGTAGAGTAATAATTAATGTAACATATAGTAGTCGTGTATTAAAAATTTTGATAAAACTAAAAGCTATTCGTCAATCAAGAAAATGTTGCCTTTGTGTTTTATTATAATAACTAGTAACAACACATATTAATCTTTATAAGAATTTAACATACAATATGTTAAACTCCATCTAATTTTAATGTCGTCAACATTTTATGTTCTCTAATTTATTACAAATGCACAATTGAGATGTGCATTAGTTGAATTCCTATGTATTGAGTTCAAGGAGCTAGCAGTCGTAGCTGCATCAATGGCTGTCAAGAGGAGGATATAGTTGGTCAAGGGACTGCTGTGGGTCAAGCTGTAGAGGGGTATCGCGAGACCGTCCGAAAAACTATACTCATTATTTCTTAGAATACTAAAATATAATGCTATCAATAATTGTACTAATCGACCCACATATGTCTCTTTTGAAACATAGAAGAGCGTGATTAAAGTTTATAGTTTGATGATTAGAATAGTGAAATGATTCTTTCTTACTGATAGACATAAGCGAGATTGTTCAACTACATAAAATTATATTTTCTATCTTCTAGTTGATGGATCATTTTTCGATTATATTTGGTACAATAAATTTAACAAGTAACAAATTTTATCACATATTTTGTTTTATCATGTCGAGTTTGGTCAAGAATGATGTGCATTTATTATTTATAATGTTAAATTGTACATTACTAAGCTAATTGTTTATAGAGATGATCATTAAGAATGAGGAATTATTTTATAGTTTATTCAAGAAAGGAATTTTTCGTTTCTTGTGACATGACATACTCAAATAAAATAGTGGAAAATAGATAAAATAAATTGAATATTTGAAATAGTGTTGAGTCATTGTAGTCCTTGTCTGGCACAAGAAAGAAACACAAAATCTGATATTGGAATATATTTTTGGTACAAAAATCCAACAGTATTGGTCCTATTGGATTTGCTCTTCCACTACTTGATTTCAATTCTTGAGTGATCACACCAACTTTTGTCTTCTATTTTTTGTACAAGGGTCTGAAATGCTTATGAGTTCGGCAAGGTACGACGTTAGGCCATTGCACCGATCGAGACCTAAGTCCACTTTGGACGGGCTACTTTAGATCTCGATTAGATCAAATAAGTGACAAACTGTACGTAATTTTAATGGTCGAACTTGAAATCTTTAATTATAAGAGCACGTTTTGAACACCTACTTTTACCTAGTTAGATGATAAAAATAATGTGCCAACACATTGTCCCTACATCAACATTTCAATTAGTCACAACATCTCCCATTAATTTAGCAAGACATGGTGCTTAGAACTAAATTGTAGCATATTTGATAGTACTAAAATTATTTTTTTAAGTGTTTATAAGTTGTGAGTTTTATGAAATGTGTAGATTTTATTGGATAGTAAGTTGTGAGTTGAATAAAAAGTATATTTAATTAGTTTAAATTATAATTTGAACTTATCCAAACATGGACTAAGATAAAAATAAAAAGTTTAGTGACTAATTTGAAACAATAAAAAGTTCAAATAGTCAAAGTGAAATTACAAAATTTTAAATTATTTCTTCCTATTTTATTATTGTTTAATATCGTATAATTTATCATATCCAACAAGACATTATTGAATATGCATGTACATGTGATGTGAGGTGAAAACAAGCGAGATGGTTGACGAGTCATTTCCTCCAAGACATTCAAATTGAAAAAGGGAAAACTGCAACGCTGTCCCTAAATTATGGTCTCTACAGCAGAATGGTCTCTAACTTTTTTTTTTTTTTAACAATGCTGTCCTCAATTTTTTATTTTGTAGCACCATTAGTTCCTACTTAATACAAACCATCGAGATTAATGGGACATCAAATGCACGTGGAGTACTGTTTTAGATCAAATGAGTAAAAAGTAAAAACAGATAAATGTAATAAAAAATAGAAAGAAAAATGAAAAACAATATATTATTTTTTCTTTTAATTAAGAAAAAGGGTATGGTTGTAATTTCAACAAAAGCCTGACATTTTAAAAGTAAATAAAACGATTTTTATCCGCCAGGGACAATAATGTTGCAAAAATAAAGCACAATACTATTAAAAGAATAAGGATATGTTTGATTTTAATTAATAGTAAAAAAAATTTATAAAAATTGATAACATATTGTGTGGTTGAAAAATTATAAAAAATTGTATGAAATATTACCTTATTTGAGATGCTTCCAAAATGATGGCGGGGTACTCTTCTCTAAATTATCTTCTCACGTGAGTTAGATATTGTAGTAGAAAATAATAATATGAAAAGGAAAAAAGTAGAGTCCTATACAATTGTGGGATCTCCTTTACCTGGCTCACACTTTAAAGTATTTATAGGTGAGCGGTTTTCCTCTTATGCGTCTGGTGGTTACCTCCAGCCTGCTTAGCAATTTTTGTCCACGTGCTAGTTTTTTTTGGCGGTTCACCAATTGAATCTAGAATGTGGGGCTCTAATTTACCTGTAAAAAACTATCACGTGAAACATCTAATGGATCATTGGTAGATGTTGGTCGACCGACCACCCAACGTAGTAGTCGATCTACCGACCAGTTGCCTAAGGCAGTTGATTAACTGTCACCCACGTGGAGTGCTCACTGAATTGGTCTATTGACTAGTCGCCTATACATCGCACATTGAGTCTACTTGAACTTGAGTCTTATCCATTTTTAGTATAGCATCATTAGCTCCTCTACCTCTTGAGAATTTTCATCGTTAAGCGAAATTTCTTATCTTTCCTTGAATAATTCTATCATTGTAGAATTTTTATTTTATTTTATTTTTTACGAGATAATCTTGATTTGCTTAGGACGCTAACCCGATGTAGATGGATGGCGACTAGATTGTTGGAGATTCTCCGATTCTGACCTTCTCTTTTTGCCCGCTCATGGCAGGCAAGACGTTCAGGTTATACAGGTCTGCATTGTTTCACATATGTTCGATGGTCCATCCAATAGGACGATTGATGATATCGAGAAGGTTTTGGCAGTCTACAACAAGAATGTCACTGATTCGTATGTTTACTTTCCTTTCTTTTAATTTAGATTCACAGTTTGTTTAACAATTTATGCTTTGATTTATGCCCACTAGGTTCTGACCCCTTCAAGATTCACTCGTTAAAGCTAGCCAGCGCTTGGTTACTGACTTGAAAGTTGTCGAGGATGAGAAATCCAAAGAAGTAAGTCACTTGAAGAAGAAGATTTATAGTTTGGAGAAATATTGTAAGGCTTCAGAGGCTCGAATCAAGGAAAGAAATAAGGAGGTTGATAACCTTCGAGCCACGCTCGCCCGCGCTCAGCACGATGCCGAGGAGAACTATAAAGCTTCCTCAGAATACAAGCCTAATTTATATGTATATGGTGCTGAGTTTATGAATGCTTTTATTGCATTAACCAATGAATGGTTAGCAGTCGAGCACTCGGGTGTCTACCCCTTAAGTTTCATTCATTTATTAGCTCAGCAATGGGAGTTGGGGCAATTCGCAGAGCAGGGTGGAGCAAATGTTCAAGCAGACACTCCTCTTCAGGATGGGGACAGTGATTCTAAGCTCGAGTAATTCTGCTTGTGGCTATATTTTTTTTTTTTTTAGACGGACTTTGGGTGGGTCGTTTAACAAACATTTTCTCTCTCTAACCGGGATGTAGACTAACTTCATCTTGTGTAGCTTGACTTTGGCGTTTATCTTTTGCACGCACTTGTGGCGATATAACCCCCTAGTAATGTTTGAACGACGTCAAATTACTCTTATGCTTTTGTGCTTGGGTTCAATCAACATTTTGTCTACCTTGTCTTTTTGCTATCAAATTTTGTAGTAAGTAGACTGGATTAAATAATCCTTTCTATAGCAATAATTGAATGCTTTAATTAATCGACCGTTTCATAACGTTAAAGGAGACACGGTTGATCACCAAAATGCAAAATAGTACGGTCAACTGTCTGCCGTGCAAGCTTGGGCAATCAACTGCCAATGCGCAGTCGATTGCCTCAAGTTGACTATCGAAATAGGCCATCGATCGATCTGAATACACCGTAGTCGTGGTTTTTATTTGTTGACTAATACTAAATGACTTATTGGTTTATCAATTTCGAAGTTCTTAACCAAATTTTTGCATTCTTGTTCACTACCAAGTCCTATGGGCGATTTTACATTTGTAACCCACTTTGTGGTTTTTACGGCGTACCACTATGAGCTGTAAGGCGATTTAGAGATTTAACCAAATTTTAGTTTTACTGCTCACCACTAATGCTCTTTGAATGATTTTGAAATTGTAGACCACTTTTGTAGCTTCTTTGGCGTACCACCCGAGTTCTAAGAAGATTTAGAGATTTAACCAAATTTTGATTTTATTGCTCACCGCCAAGCTCTTGGGACAATTTTGAAGTTATAGACCACTTTGTGGTTTCGTCGGCCTACTACCTGAGCTATTAGGCAATTTAGAGATTTAACCAAATTTTGATTTTACTGGTCACAGGTCACATCCAAGCTCTTGGGATAAATTTTGGAGTTGTAGACCACTTTGTGGTTTTGTCGACGTACCACCCAGGGCTATTAGGCTTTAGAGACTTAACCAAATTTTAGTTTTATTGCTCACCGCCAAGCTCTTGAGGCAATTTTGGAGTTGTAGACCTATTTGTGATTTCGTCGGCGCACCACCCAAACTATTAGGCAATTTAGAGACTTAACCAAAATTTAGTTTTATTGCTCACCGCCAAGCTCTTTGTGCGATTTTGGAGTTGTAGACACTTTGTGGTTTCGTCGACGTACCACCCGAGCTATTAGGCAATTTAGAGATTTAACCAAAATTTAGT
This sequence comes from Forsythia suspensa, assembly GCA_023638005.1. Taxonomy (NCBI): domain Eukaryota; kingdom Viridiplantae; phylum Streptophyta; class Magnoliopsida; order Lamiales; family Oleaceae; genus Forsythia; species Forsythia suspensa. The sequence continues at coordinate 24,722,331 of CM042674.1, read as the reverse complement.
TTTATTGCTCACCACTAAGCTCTTTGGACGATTTTGGAGTTGAAGACCACTTGTGTGGTTTCTTCAGTGTACCACCCGAGCTATAAGGTGATTTAGAGACTTAACCAAATTTTGGTATTATTGGTCACCGCCAAGCTCTTGGGACGATTTTGAAATTGTAAACCACTTTGTGGTTTCGTCAACGTACCACCTGAGATATTATGTGATTTAAAAACTTAAACAATTTTTGGTTTTATTGCTCACCACTAAACTTTTGGGACGATTTTGGAGTTGTAGACCACTAAGTTCAAAGCCAACGATTAGTGTGAAAAGTCTTCATAATTGTAGATCAAAGCGATTTGTTTACATAAAGCTTGCACAAATGTGATGACTTGAGAATTATCTTTCTCGGGACTTTGGTTATCTGGAGAATTTCTTTTGTAAGTTTCTCACTTTAATTAAGTAGGCGGTCATTTTACTGTCTTTCGCTTCAAACTCATAGATTATCTGTCCCACTATTAATTGTGAGTCACTGTAAGTTTCGAATGACGATACCCTAATCTGACTGCTAAATTTAGCCTTGTGATCACTGCCTTCATACTCGGCATCATTGTTCGTGACTAAGAACTCAAAGCAAATATTGTATTCTAGCTCTTCAAATTTTAACCCTTCTTTAGTGCTCTCATCCTTCTCTTGGACGACTTGCATCAGCACGATACATAGTTTTTCTCTTTCTTTTATAGCTTAAGAGGTAAGCTACGAAACTTCGAGAAAGTTTATCAAATGTTTTAATAGATCGTAGAGCGAGAGTAGCTGCCCAATCCCTAGCCTTTATCCTCAACGTTGGTGGGAAAGACCGACACATTACTGCGCCTGGCGTTGTACACTGCCTCATCAAGCCTACAAAAGTCAACAAGTGATATAGCGTGTCTATAACTCCATTATATGCTTTTGTCATTGGTTACTTAAAACCTTTTGGTAGAGAAACTGCCATGATTTCTAGTGCAAATGGGTACTCTTCCAAAACCATCAATCTTCGACAGAGCATCTCAGCATCATCAATCTTTTGTGACATCATATTTTCTATTTTCTTTTCCAAGTTTACCATTGGCCGCATGCCCTATGGGCCTGCCTATATGTAAACCATCACCGAGGATTGGGATGCATCTGGTGACCGAGGATTGGGGTGCATCTGGTGGTCCCATTTGCGGTAGGGCGTCTAGATGGTTGATTTGTGGTTCTACCAAAGGTAGTTATTCGTGATGATTTCCCGATGAGAAAGGGTTAGCTCAGTGGCTTTCTAACTTTGACTCTGCAAAAAGGCCATCATGGTTTATATTTTTGTCTGCAACAAGTTGAAATGTGTCTGAATAACATATGAGAACGATGGCAGTTGGTGATCTAGGGCTACAAATTATGATTCTACTGTAATTGCTGTCATTCGTGTACTCTTTCTAGTTCGTCGACCTGCCATAGATTTATGTCCAGAACTTTTCCACAAATGGCACCAATGAAATATTACCTGGTTTGAGATGCTTTCAAAACGATCTATTTATGGCTTCCCTGACCTAAAAATGAGGGCGGAAAACTCTCTCCCAGATTATCCTCCACTGTGAAAATTAGAAGTTGTAAGAGAAAATGATAATATAGAAAGGAAAAAAGTAGAGTATTGTGAAATTGTAGGATCTCATTTACCTGGCTCACACTTTGAGGTATTTATAGGTGGTGGGTGTTTCTCTCACGCGCCTGGTAGTTACGAGCATGCTTGAAAGTTATTGTCCACGTGGTAGCTGTTTTCGACGGTTCGCCAATTGAATTCGAAATGTGGGGCTTGTTAAGCTAAAATGTACCGCAAGTGCAATTCGCGTTCAAGTAATAAAGTGATGAGAAAGTGTCGAACCCACGAGGATAGATAATTTTGCTAACATCCAACTCAATCTAGCCCTATTTCAAATACACAATAAAACATTTTATTTTGATGATTAAACCTAGAATTCAAAGATGATGAAAAATAAACTAATGAGAAAAATATTAAAAGAGAAATTAGGAAATAAAATCAATTAGAAGAAAATACTAGGAATTCGACTTCACCAACTAGTCCACTTTAAAGTTACATTTTCCATTATCAATTCCAAAATGAGGTTACTATGGCAATCCATGCTCCTAAAATGTCTAGCAATCTCTCCCGAGTAGAGCCAAACCTAATTTTACACAAGACCCCCAAGCATTCCTACCGAGAGAACGTATATGTAAAATTGCATTAAAACTCAAGAACATTCAAAATTGATTGCACAAAGTATGAAAAAGTATTCCTACATTCCATAAGCGCTTGTTTTGTCAATTAAATGTGCTAAACCTAATTTCAACCTCCCGGTAGCAACTAAGTCACAAAAGCATTTCAATGGTGATCAATCATCTCAATACACAATAAAGCCCAATAATCAACAACCATAAAACCAAACATAAGGAATCAATAACAAGAACAATACACTTTAAAGCTTCATAAATGGATTCATCTCATTCCTAGTAAATAAAATTAGCCCATAATATTCACAAGAACAAAATGTAAAATAGATACAAAATACATCACCGGGTTTGATAAAGTCAAGAGAAATGCAAGATTTAGCTTGAGCCCATGGTTATCTTCATTTGCCCACTAAAAACCTCCATTCATCTTCCTCTATTTACAAAAATACACCCAATGATGACAAAAAATCATGAAAAACCCATTTCCATGGATTTCTCAAGAACCCTAACTAATTTCTTTGTGGAGAGCTTTCTATGGGGAGGAGAGTATGAGAGAAATGGGAGAATGAGCTTTAAAATGCAGAAAAACGGCACTTTAAACTCTAGAATGTGTGAAAGGCGAAATTACCAAAAAGTCCCTGAAAGCTAAACAAAAAATTCGCGGAGGATCAAAAATTGAACCATGCGATCGCATGGTTATAATCCATCTTGCGATCGCATGGTAGACTCTAAAAGCTCTCTGTTGAAAATAATGCAATCTCGCGATCAAGACGCCCATAGGCCCATGCGATCGCATGGGCCAATTCCCAAGTGCGATTTTGAATTTTGATTAATTGTACTTCGGTCCACGAACTATCCGAGATGTTGACTTTAGTCCTTGAAGTTTTGGTTGTCTTTCATATAGGTCCTCAATAAATTGCAACATTGGTCCTCCATCTTTAGACATATTTATCTTTTGGTCCCCAAGATTCTCGATTTGCACAAATTTAGTCCTTTTTTTTGCTCCTTTTTCGCGTGGATCTCTTCCAATCACCATCCAAGCTCGGGTTTTTACCTAAATAAACAAAAGAACAAAAATAAGCGGTAAACAACTCTAAAGAACTCACAATTATCCATTTTTAAAGGCTAAAATAAGTGCAAAAACCGCACTTATCAGGGCTCTGATTTACTCGTAAAATAATCGTCACGTGAAACATCTGATGGATCATTGGTATATGTCGATCGACTGACCACCCAATATAGTAGTCAGTCTACTGACGAGTCGCTAAGGTAGTGATTGCCACCCATGTAGAGCGCTCACTAAGTCTACTTAAACTTGAGTTTAGTCCATTTTTAGTATAACATCATTGTAGGTCCCATTATGTATGTAGTTAAAATTAATTGTTGAATTTAACTTTAACTTTTTGTCAAAATCAAAAAAATTATCTCGATGGATTGAGGTCGGCTGAATACCAAAGTCGGGAAAGATCGTGAGCAGTGCTTCCAATACTTGAAACAAAGGCTTCCAATGTGTGACCTTGTTCTCATTCGATACTTAAGTTAGTAGATATAGATAGAAAATATAAGTTTAAAGATATAAACTGAATAGAATGGTTGATATCGTTACCTCGAATAATGAGGTAAAGACATCTATTTATAATGGTTCATAATTAGTTTTAAAGGGATGTGGAAATTACACTCATTATTTGTATTTTTAAAAATAATTTTAATATTACAAACATTATCATTTATTGTTAAAAATACTATATATTATTTTATATGTTTAATATATTAAATTAAAATAGATTGAAAAACATGGATAACAGTTTTATCACGCTCCTATATTGTCGCACTCCAAGATAAATCCCAAAATTGCAGCCATTTTCAATTTTAAATAGAATCTCCAAATTGCAGGTATCTTCAAAATTTGAAGCAATATACACAGATTTCTCATCCATTTTTAATTGTGAAAACCTAAAACATCTAGAATTCTATTATCATCTTCTTCAGAGTTTGAAGTTCATAATTTGGAGAACAAAAATTACAATAATGAATACCCCCAAATCACAGGATTATTCGGTCCATAACCAAAGTTGAGTCGCTAGTTGCAACAAAGGAAAATGTTATTTTTTTGGATACACCAAGCAATGCTCGCATATCTCGATTGAAGTCAAAAAATGAGACGACAACTGAACAAAATCAACGTGATTGTAAAGTTTCAAGTCTCCGGCACATGAAATATTCAACCTCAAAAGAGTCCACAAAAAATCAAAGCATGTCACAAATGTAATTTATGTAAGAGTTCTATAACATGAAGTATCACAATTATGGATTTATCTATTACAATTGTATGTTACAATTGATAATATCATATGTATCATAAATTATAACAAATGTGTTCATATGTAATTTCGGATTCTTGCTATTTTATGTCAACTGATTGTGTAGACTTATTGATATTTTGTCATAAATGTTATGTAACATAAAGTGTTACAACTATTATTATTATGAGCTTTATTATATATATCACAAATTTTTACAAATGTGTTATTGTTGTAATTCGGAGTAGAAAGTTTTTTTTTCAATAAAATTCATTAACGTCCGTGTGAATTTGTTTTTGTGAAGAGAGATTTTTTTTTTTTTTCAAACAGATATATTAAAGTTGTATTTCGATGATTGTAAGAGTATCCCATAATTAAATATCCTGCAATCTTGTATTACAATGATGATTGTTTATTTAGATTTTAGTTATGGTATTAAATGTAATTAATTAATAGTTATAAACAAAATGAAGGCACAAGTATTTTGTAATATATGATACATATTTTTTTTCTATAATTGTTTTAAATAGTAGTTTATTTGTGTAAAAATCCCTAAGGATTAGGACTAACTGGGAGTGGGAGTGGACAAATTGGCCCACGGGCCTACGAGTCCGTGTTATAATAGAAGTCTGTATTCAACCTAATATTATACTACAGAATGATTAGGCTTCTTTAATAGATAAGATTTAAGATGTAAGAGGTAGGAGTGGACTATGATTATGCCACCTTAAAAGAGTTCGACTAGTCATCGGTCCTCCTAATGGTCAAGATGTTGACTTCTAGTGGTACGAATGGTAGGACCTCGAGTAATAGCTTGGTTACAAAACATACAAGACATTTAGACCTTCCTTGCGCGTCACCCAGGGATGAATTGATTTTTCGAGTCACAAGATCGACTCCTATGTGTATTGAACCGAGTCTCATCAATTTGCAAAGGTCTCTATAAGTGATCTCAAGTCCTAAAGTAGGTCACATCACGTCTCACGATTTGACCTGATCAAGAGTTAAAAATATAATTTACTATTTTTTGAATATTTATAAATTCTTTCAATTCGTATATAATTTATTTGATTTTACCAAAATTTACGGAGTTCGACATCAAAAATTTGTGCTCTCTCTACGTCAAATTTATATGAATATAAATATATTATCAACATCGTACACCTAATATTTATACACGATCTTATTATTTATCACGCGATATATAATATATAGTTGGGTTAAAGTTTACATTGGATTCCCCATTGGATTCCCCATTATTCCCCATTCCTGGTGTAAATGTAAAAAAATATTCAGACACGTAGTGGGATTGATACGTGTGGTGGACCCTACTGACATTTGAAGGGCTTCTCATTATTCTTACAAAACTTTTCAGGGATTACTGAGCGTTGGATTGACTGACAGTAAGAGAAAAATTCTGGATTTATCACCGTAGGATTGCGTGGGGAATTGCATCGAATCACATTCACGTGTCGTGTCGGTGGGAGCCATATTCAAGAAAACTTCGTCACCGGGAAATTACCAAAGTAAAGGACTGCACCTAAAAAAGTGAATAAAGGAAAATGATGACCCCCCCCCCCCTCCGCCCCCACCCCTAGGAAAAATAATAATGTTGTCTAACATAGCGTTAGTTCATTTTATGTGGTGGTAGAATTTAGTCATTTACTGGTTATAATTAATTAAAATAAAATAAATAATATTAATCATTATTAATAGATTTTATCGATACATAAACTGATATTAAGTACCACTAATATTCAATAGTATTTATTACTTAAAAAAAGATAAATAAATATTTTTTAAATACTTATATTATAAGTTGTGGGTGAATGTGTGAATAAAAATTGAGTTGGAAGTTGGAAGTCTTATGAAATAATATATAAAATTTATGTTTGATCAATTTGATTAATTGAAATTATAATTTAAACACTATCAAACATGTGCTTACTCAAATTATTTTGTATAGTTTCTTGACATTTATTTGAAATTTGGAAAAATAGAAAACTTTATTTTGAGTTTCGAGATAAGAGCTTTCAGATAAGTTTTTTTCAAGAGTTTTAAAACTTTTAATTTGGAGAATTTGTGTAAAAAATTTTAAATATTTACATGAAAAATAAAATCTACCAGGTGAGAAAATATTTTCACCCCCATTAAAAATCACGGTAAAAAAAGATTAACTTTTTAAACCATTTTCCATTGACGTTGACGTGGCACTTCAGTTTGACGCTCTGTTAACGGCGTTTAATTTCGCCGTTTGTTGTCGGTGGTTGGGAGTTATATTATAATTTGACCGTTGACAGGTTTAAATGGAACTAACACGCTTTTGACTTGATCAACACTTCAATGTAAATCGTTTTATTGTTGTATTATTATTTCATTCTATTAAAGGTCTTTACTTTTCTTTATATTGTGTAATTATATAGTCTCATCTTTTCCTTTGTCATTTTCTTATCTTCAATAATTTATTAATTAACATACTTAGCATCTTATGATGGTTTATGTCTATATATTTTGTTACGATATTTGAAATAAAGTATAAATATATTGTCGTACTTTTTTATTTGTTGTTTATTTTTTATTTAAAAATATCAAGAACAAATAGGTCTTTTTATGTTCTACTAATGACACTTTTGAACAAAACCATAATCGGAGACAAGATGTACTAATTTATAAAATTGATGATAAAAATACGATAAAAAAAAAATTTAAGACATAAGTACGACAATAAACAAAAATTGAAGACTTTCAATAAAATTAAAAAGTATTGAAACAATAAAAAACTCTAGTGACAATATAATGATTCAAATATTTGTTCACTTTACCATAAAAGTATTTTAGGTATTTAAAAAAAATTCACGAATTCACTTTCCTATATATTTTTTGAAATATTTATATATTTAAAAGAGCACTTAAGTTAAATACATCGAGTCATCCAAGGTTACGTGCATATGAACAAATTGCAAAATACTTCCTCACATATTTACAAATTTTTGCAAACATAGTGTGAAAAATACAAAATTTTCTTTTTATTAAGTTTTCGAATAACAAATTTTCATTCGATTACTTTTATAGCTCGTATCAACGAGAACTACCAACGAACACTTCAATTCAAATTGAATATCTTCGACTCTTTCTTTTGATATTTGATTTCACCAATAAATTTTTATCTTTATGCTATAAAATTTTAAATTATGGTGGTTGTTGACAACCATTTTATTAACAAATGAGATATGCATGCACACGAGTCATCAGTTTGGAGAACTATCTTATTGTACATAGAAATTACGTTAAAATTAATGAAAAATATATATATAAAAAAAAATAAAAAATTTGTGCTAAATAAAAATATTAAGAAAGTATAACAAAATCTTTTATTGGATAAAAAATAAACTTTGAAATTGTTGAATCAAAATTCAAATTCAAAGTCAGTAATAATAAAAATGTATAATTTCTTATATTATTTAGTCAATAAAAATAATTTATTAACAAAAGTTTAACATAAAATTGTTTTATAAATATTTTATATATAAGTATTTATAAATTAATTAAATATTATTTTTATTCACATATTTTATAAAATTTACAGTTTTAATTATTTTTTATTCACATATTATATAATTTAAAAAATATTTAATATCTCATAATAATTAAAGAGGAAAAAAAATGAAAGTGGTCAGAGTTATCATTGCTAGGGTTTGGTATTGTCGTTTTGTGGAAAAAGGATTCCATTATTTCTTCTCTTTTTTCACGTGAGCAATCATACGACTACGTTACATACATTGATACAAATATATCAACACGTGCATCTATTACATATATATATATATATATATAGATATTTGAACTAAAAAGTTTCGAAATTATAAAGTGAATTATTCGGATATTTGTAGGGATGGCAATGGACCCGCCCGTCCCGCCCCACGAAAATTTTAGCCCGCCCGCCCGCCCTGCGACCAGCGCGAATTCACGGGACGGGCGGGCGGGCCTTCGACCCACCAACCGTCCCGCGAAAAAAAAAATCTTTTTTTTTAAAAAAAAAAACTGAAAAAATAATTAAAAAAAAAAAGAAATAATTTTTTTAATATATGTTTGTACCAAACAAAACAAAAAAAATTGTAAGATTGAGGTTATGGTGTAGTGGTTAAGATTGGTAGTTTAAAATTTCAACCCGAGTTCGATTTTTCTTTAGTCAATTTATAGTGAAAATTATAATTTCTATTATATTTTATGATTTTTTTGTGTAGGAGCGGGTCGCGGGGCGGGGTGCCCCGGATTCACGGCAGGGCAGAAAATCTGCTCCAAACCCGCCCCTATTATCCTGTGGGGCGGGGCGCGGCGGGGCGCGGCGTCGTGGATTTTTTTGCAATCCCTAGATATTTGTCAATTACTTATGTTTTGTGACATTAATAAAGTGTAGCGTTTGCTTTTTTCTTAACTTGTAAAAAGCAACTTATTTATTTGTCCTTGTAACTTTATAACATTATTTTTAGTATAGAGATGATCAAAGGAGTATAACCCCCCGCATTTTAGAGTATCCCCTAAGGTACAGTTTCAATTTCAATTTCAATTTATTTGTTTGATATTTAAAAAGGAAAATTGTTGTTATAAAATATTCATCCAACAATATGGGTCTTATCGAGTCATTGAACAAGCTACTTCTAATAAATGTTGTTTCTAATAAACTTATGAAATATAAATTATTAAGAAAAGTTATACATATTTTTCAAATACGATTGAGAAAAAATATTTATAGTTGTTTACATATAAATAAGAAATGAACCTCTAGCGTGCGTGCACGCACACAAATATATATATTTCTAGCTAATAAAAATGATTTAAAAAAAGAAAAAGAAAACATGCATTAAATGAACTAGTCACTTTTAATCATTTGTAATTTTTGATCTTCCTAGTAAAAAATTCAAGATCATTTTTTTTTTTAAAGACTTTATTTTGAACTTTGAGAATAATCACTTCATGCAAAAAGATAAAACAAGAGATTTTTTTAATTTTTTTTTTTTTTGTTAATTTATTAGACACATGAGAAGTTTTTGTAATATTTTCAAATTAGAAAGTATGAGTGCAATAATAATATTATCCAGGAGTAGAAATGAAAATTTTATATTGAGTAATCTCGGAACTTGTTTGGTAGAGTTTTTTAAACAAATTTTGAAATAAAATTTATGAGATGTGTAGTTCAAATTTAAATAAAAATTGTAAGTTTCATAAAATGTGCGGTTAAAATTAATTATTAATTTTTTATCGCAGCTTTTTAACAAATTATAATCTAAACTAAACTCAATAATTTTTTTTGAAGCTAATATGATTAAGAAAAAGGAGAGACTTGTATTCTATAGATTGCTATTTAGGTTACATATAAGTAAAAGGGTAATTAACATAAAAACGTCCATATCTTTTGAAATCATTGTGCAAATCATCCATATTTTTAAAATTTTGACATTTTTACCCTCACCTACACCATTTCTTGTGCAAAACATCATTGTCGTCCAAAATCATCCAAAATCTATCGTTAACTCACTTCCACAACACGATTCGTAACACAAGTGAAATGTATTTTTGTCCACCTACATATTTTACTTGTCGTACTGTTCAAACCAAAGAACACTAACAGACATGCGCACCTTTCAAACAAAAGAACACTAACAAAACATGTAGTGGCACTTGTGAAACAGATATGTCCCAAGAGATTAAGGAGGCGTTGTTTGACATTGGGGAGGATAAGTCCTCGGATCTGGATGGGTACTCTTCGTGCTTTTTCATAAAATCTTGGCACACGGTTGGTGAAGATCTATGTGAAGCAATTAATGAAATTTTCTCTTCATCATCACTACTTAAACAAATTAACCACACAAACATTGTCTTGATTCCCAAATTGAACCACGCTTCAATAGGTGGATGATTTCAGACCTATAGCTTGCTGCAAAGTCGTCTATAAAGTCATTGCCAAAATACTTGCGTCCAGATTGGCTATGATCCTTGAGTGCAAAGCACAATCCGCTTTTGTTGAGGGACGTAGTATGACGGAAAACATCCTCCTTGCCCAATAACTCCTAAGGCATTACAACAGAAAACGGGTCCCACCGAGTTGCTTGCTTAAGATCGATTTGAGAAAAGCATATGATTCAATCAATTGGAGATTCATCCGATCGACGATGCTTGGGTTGGGATTCCCTCGAACTTTCATCAATTGGGTCATGGAGTGTGTGTCTACTACTTCATACTCCATTCCTATTAATGGTATCATGTTTGGTTTTTTATAAGGGAAAAAGAGGGTTTAAACAAGGAGACCATTTATCCCCATTTCTCTTTGTTATATGCATGGTGTACCTCTCATGATTATTGAGACTTAAGACGGAAAAAGATTGCTTTCAATCACCATCCTAAGTGCGGACAATCAAGATCACCCACCTTGCCTTCGCGGATGATCTCCTCGCCATGATTAGAGGAGACCCAATTTCTATCTAGATTCTTATGGATTGTTTGTTCAATTTTGGGATGACGATCGGTGAGGCGAATGCATTGAAATCATCCCTACCTTATACACACGTTGGATTGCTATTGTTCTTTGGTTTGAACAGTAGGACAAGTGAAATTGGTAGGTGGACAAAAATACCTTCATTTGTGTTGCGAATCGTGTTGTGGAAGTGAGTTAACGACACATTTTGAATGACTTTAGACTGCAATGACGTTTTGGGCAAAAAAATAATATAGGTGAGGTTGAAAATGCCTAAATTTGAAAGGTAGTGATGATTTGCACAATAACTTCAAAAGATAATGACGTTTTGTGCTAATCACCCTAAGTTAAAATATTTTCTGTTTATGTGGCATTGTTAACTAATGAATAGACATTAAATCTAAAATTGGTCTTCAATAGATTTTGTCTATAACTTAATAATGATGTATAAGTGTCTTTTATTTTTTAAAACAAAAATGAAATTACATCTAAATCTACATAGGAAATATAATTTTTGCTATAACAACATGTCTAACAGTCTAAATATAGATGGAGCTCTAAACTAATGCACTTGTTTGGTTACCATTCTATTAAACTCTTTTTTTTCCCCTCAAACTCATTTATAACCACACATTACATAAACTTTTATCAAAATCTCTTAAAAAATTTTTTTTATCTACACCAAAAAAATTAGTTTATAGCAGTACAAACATAAAAGTCATCCATAATCTTAAATTATTTTTTATTAATTTTATTTGACATCGATAGAATTTAAAAAAATAATATTCATTCCGTCCCAAAAAGAGATAGATTTGTTTTTTTTTTCATTCGTCCCAAATTGTATGCGATTTTTTTTGTTGAGAATATAGTTGATTTTGTAACTATCTAATATATCACTATTTAGTGTATATTGTCATCAACAAAATATGAACTAGTTTTAATAAAGTAATGATATTAATGTATGTGTATTTAGGAAAAATGTTAGTAAAATTTATTGTTATAACTATAATGATATGTTTGTGAGTGTTTATAAGTACTTACAAGTTGATTAAATTTTATTTTTATATACATATATTTTAAGATCTACAATTTTTATCCATATATTTCGTAGGACCAACTACTTATAATATCTAATAACTATATTTTGTTGATCTGTGTAAAAATAGAAATAAACTTATTTTTTTGAGACGGAAAAAAAAATAATTTTTATTAAATATTAAAAAAATATTAATTTATTTACCTACAAGAAGTTTATCGATAGTTAAAATTATCAAGACATTTTTTTTAAATCGTTACTATTTATTTGTTACTGCCTTGGATGGTTTGACGATTTTACTCTAGAGTTGTAACATTATATTACACTGCATAAAATCAGGGTACCACCAAGATAAAAAAATTCATATCTTGTTGTTATGAGCATTGAAGAACACATACCAGAGTTAGTGATGAGTCACATCCATAATTACAATGATGATATTTATGACTATCTCAATAAGTAGATGTGGTCTCCAATGTAACAACATGGATTATTATAAATGTGGTAAATTAAATAGAGACAAAGATAAGAACTCAATGAAATTGTGGTCAACATGTATAAAAAATAATGATAGATAAATTAAAAAATTAAATAATAGATCATTAACACATATATTTTGATAGAAATAAATTATAAAAATTAAATAAAAGAATATTAACACACATTTCAATAAATATTAATTATAAAAATAAATAAATAGAAGATGTCCAGCATACTGTGTATTAAACATTCACCACTTTTTTCTTTGTCATGTAAGTAATTTAAAGTTATATGATACATCGTTTAGTACAATTGACAATTACATTGGAGATGCTATAAAGTTGCATTGTAAACATATATAGTGTTAAATTTTATTTAGAAGTTTTAAATATTCATATTATTTTATTTTGTTTGTTTTCATTTAAAATTTTACTAAAATGTTAAAGTTAAAGTCAATAATTAATTTTAAACACTCATTTCGTGAATCTACAACTTTTCAACCATCAATTTTTACATCATTTTTAATCACAAAAATCTAAATTATGGATTTTAGCAAAGTAATGGTAAAGCTGTACATGATGCAGGAAAATCGTTGGTAAACTGCGACCCACCTTCATCAACGATTATCAATGATATTATTATTAGTTATACTGTTTGAAATCATCAATATCATAAACGAAATTTTATTTTCTATATATATCTTTTTTTTTTTTTTTTATAAGTCACGAATAAGTAAAAATATCATTTTTTAAATAATATTAACGACGGATAAATTTTTATAATTATTCTTTTGTACTTGACAAATTGTTTTCATTAGTAGTTAATTTAATTTTTTGTAATTTTATTTAATGGTCAAATTTTCGTGGGTAAATTAAATTTATAAAACTATTTATGTTTGTAATATTATTAATTGAAAACCGCATAATCTTAAATCACGTTTTAAATTTTTATTTGATTACCGACATAATTTCTCTAAAAATAATATTAATTTTTTATGTTTTTATTACTTTATTTACCGATTAATATTCTATTGATAATTAAATTTATTAAGACAATATTTTTTACAAAAAAAATATGACCAATGAAAAAAACAAACTTTAGCGGATGTTTTTATAATTTTTGAATAGAAAATGGGTGTTTCTGTAATAGTCAATAATGTCAAGGGGTTATCATGATATTTTCTCTAAATGTATACACGATGAATAAATACCATATGCCATGTGTAAATACGTAAATGGCAAAGAAAAAAGATAGGTGTAGTACATGAGAAGCTCAGTGCTTCTCTGATTTCGATGCAACTGTGTGTGTGTGTGTGAGAGAGAGAGAGAGAGAGAGGTGTACTGCACAAGTTTCGCGCTCACACACTCACACACAAAGTAAACTGTGGGTCGTGGGGTGGGGTTTTCTCTATACTTTTTACTGCACTTGGGTCATATTTTAACACTCAAAACAAACCCCATTTCCCTGAAGTTTCTAGTGGGGAAAAATCAGGTGGCTTTTCTCAATTTCCCCTCTTTTTCCGTCTCTATACTGTATTTATGTATATATATTTCCAAGATTTTATCCCTTTTTTCATTTGAATCGCATGGCTCATGTATTGGATTTGAACAAAATGCATTACTTTCTTGATTGTTCTTGAGACTTCAGAGGCAAGGTTTTACCTATCTCCTGTTTTTGTTTATCCATTTTTCATCTGGGTAATTGCTACTTGGTTATATATTTATGAATTTATAACTTATATCTATGTGTGGAGATACAGAAGCATTTATAAAATTAAAGGTTTAATTTTTCTTAGTTTTTTTTCTTTTGTAATCATGATCACAGCATATCTTGTTTGAAATATGGGCTTTCATTAATGGGTAATTTTTGTTTCTTTGATGTTTGAATGATATCTCTGTATGGGATTGTTCTATATTTTTAAGTCCTTCATGTTCTTCATTTTGTTTGTATTTTGAATGTTGCATCTCATAATTGCTTTTCTCTGGCAGGATTTTTTTAATCATTCCATTATACAAATCTTGTTTTTTAACTTATAATCAAGAAAAGAAAAAGCACTTTGTTTCTTTATCTAATGTCTACTGTCACCACTTAATTTCCTCCCCTAAATCTGCTTAATGTAGACTTAATTGAATTAAGTTTCTTGCAGCTCAAAGTATTAATCTTTTCTGCTGTCCTTTTGTCCTCATTTTATCCTATGTTAATTAACATAGTAAATGTAATTGTTTCTGATAGATTGTTCTTTAACATTTCCGGGAATATCTTTCCTTTTAACATATCGTCAAGGGATAAGAAACTGCAATTTGATTATTTAATTAATGTCTACTGTCATCACTTAATTTTTTTTTCTTTTCTAAATCTGCTTAATGTAGACTTAATTATATTAGGGGTTCCAGTTCATGGTTTTCAACTTTCTTGATGTCCTCATCTTCTTTTATATTTCCATTATGGAAATCTTGATATTTAACTTGTAATCAAGAGAAAAGAAACTGCAATTTGATTCTTTATTTAATATCTACAGTCATCACTTTAATATTTTTTTGCCCCTAAATCTGCTTAATCTAGACTTGGTACATGTTTAGTAGAGTTAAAAATAAACTCTTTTCTTAAGACCCACAACTTTTCAACCACCCATTTCATCAACTTTTATCAAAATCTCTTAAAAAACTATTTTAAACTCTCCACCAAACAAGCACTTAATTGCTAAGTTTCTTGCAGCTCATGGTGTTCAGCTTTCTTATTGTCCTTATATCCTCGTGTTAATTCATAAATGTAATCATCTTGATTGATTTATTGATTTTTTTTTTTGAAGACAGGTCTTTGGTATATTTCAAATATTTTGAGATAATGTTGAGGAAAAGGAGCAGATCAAACCAGAAGAATCAACTGATGGATCAATTGATGTTTGATGCTGTTTCTGAGCCTTATTTTCACTCTGATGTTTTAGGTCAGAAAACTAAAAATAATTCCTTTTTTAATGTTCCCAGTCTTTTTGTGGGGTTCAATCCCAAGAATTCAGAATCTGATTCAGTTAGAAGCCCTACTTCTCCTTTAGATTTTAAGTTGTTTTCAAATTTGGGAAATCCATTTAGGTCCCCAAGATCATCAAATGAGGGGCATCAGAAGAGATGGGATTGTAGTAAAGTAGGCTTAAGCATTATTGATTGTCTCGACGATGAAAGTAAACACTCGGAGAAGGTTCTCCGATTGTCCAATAGTAGAAATATTCTTTTTGGACCACAAATGAGGATAAAAAGTCCAAATTTTCAAAGCAACATTGATTCTTCTGAGACACCAAAATCACTGCCTAAAAGCGTTGTAATTTTTCCTTGTACCCGAGGTAAACCTTCAAATCTTCAGAAGGGCAATTCTGATGTTCTGTTTGGTTTGGAGAAGCCCCATTTGAAGAGGAATCGGGTGGAAATTTCCGCTCATTTTCATTAGATTCCGGAAGGTCTTTTTCACATTTAGCCAATTTTGCTAACCCTAAGCCTGATCAGAGACGTGGTGATTTCAATTCCAAGAATTCAATAAAATCAGTGCCTTCACAATCAGAATTTATTGGAGGAAGCTTTAAGTTAGGCAATTCATCTCAGGAAAACCTTAGTTCAATTCCGGAATCCATTGGCTCCGGAACTGGTTTAATTGGAAATATCCCGCCTAGTGAGATTGAGCTTTCTGAGGACTATACCTGTGTGAGAACACGTGGCCCCAACCCAAAAGTTACTCATATCTTTGGTGACTGTATTTTGGAATGTCACAACAATGAAGTAACCACTTTTTTCAAGGAAAGCAAAGAGGAAATTGCATTGCCGCAGGTGGCAGAACTCTCTGACGTTATTGCTTCTTATCCACCGAGTGATTTCTTAAAATTCTGTTACTCTTGCAAGAAGAAATTGGACGGGGAAGATATTTACATGTATAGGTTTGCCACAATAATCCTTTATTCTTTTCTTTCTGGACACATGCAATAATCTTTTGCAAAAATTGCACTCGACTATTGCACAATCACTCTCCAACCACAAAAATTGTTCAAATCTCCGTCAAATCGTCATATGGCCTTCTCATGTCTAACTTGATAGAGCTATGCTTTGTTTCCCAATTCGGGCCGATGCCCAGAAATTTGAAGTGAAGCATGTTTCCATAAGGGCCATGTGACAATTAAGCGAAGATTTGGATTGTCTCCGTTGCTGGAGACTGATTGTGCAACTATAACAAATAGTCAACCAACTTGCTCTTTTTAAAGGTTGGAGACCAACTTGCTACTCAGGCAATATGTTGGGGAACACTGGTGCAATTTCCCCCAATCTTTTCCCGCTACATGTGCATGAAGTACTCCTACATCATAAGGTTCTAATTGGTTCTTGGCTGTTTGATGTCTTGACAGGGGTGAGAAAGCGTTTTGCAGTTGGAGTTGTCGCTCGCAGGAGATTTTGATTGATCAGGAGATGGAGAAAACCAACAATAATTCTTCCGAAAACTCTCATGAGTCAAACAACTGTGAAGAAAGTCTTGAGACCACCTTGTTTATCAATACATAGGATGCTGTGGTTGTGTTGTCTTAAGACACTATGCCCATGATTGATGAAACCTCAACATAGGCATATATATCCGACCTTGTATCCATTGAGAGCTGTTTGTGCATCTTTTAGCGGCCTTGGATGATCATCGTGTACATGTTCCATATGTTGATTTTGTTTTGTCTCTCGTGGTTATAGTGCGTAATGTACGCCCATTAGCGAGTTTTGACGTACGAAATTCTAACTTTCTTGATATATCACAAGAGTTTTTATGTTGTGATATGCTATTCAGAAGGGCAGTAGCCTATATGTCATCCCAGGAGTTGATGTACAAGCCTTCAACTAAATTAATGTGAAAGGTTTGATGAATGTAGCCTCTTCTCTCTTTTTCTAATATGCATTGATTAGAAATGCGATGTTATTATGTGTGCTAGTTTAAATTTTAATTTGTTGGTAGAACTTAACCATACGAAATTTAAATTAAAAAAAAAAAAAAAAGCCGATGATAAGCTTCCATTCTAGAAGCTGTAGCGAAGACTCAAATTCTTTTTGATTGATGAAATATTAGCTCTGGAACTAGATTTTCGACTAGATCATTGTGTCACTGCTTCAAAGAAATATTTATTCTGAGATTTGTGTGGTTAGATGCTTTTTAAAGCTCTTTGAAAGCAAAAGGCAGTCACTCCTTCAAATTTTCCACATGATGAAAAATGTCAAGAAATATGCATTTATGGTTAGTATTGAAGAAAAAGAAGCCATCGGAAACTGAGTTAATACAAAAACAAGTCTAAGCAAGGTTTGGGACAAAAAATACTATAATTTGAACACAACACCCAAACGTTTACTATTATAGATCACCAAAAACATGCTGCCAGCACAAGTTAGAGCAATCTGTGTATTGTCAGCCATGTAAACGTAGAGCAAGCTTTTGCAATCAAAGTAAATTTAAGCCAAACAATTAATGGGCAATAGCTTAATACATCTTGCCACAATATCATGTCTTGATCTTGATATTTCCTTTGGGATCAAGAACCTGATCCAATGAATAATTGTAATTGTAAGTCGTCTCCCACTAGGGAATAACGTTCTCGGCTGCAAAAGCATCTTCTTTTGTCATCGTGATTGATGGTCACTGGGAACCATCTGTAGTCTCAAATAGATCACATTCACATTCCAGCTGTGATTGATGAACCTTCCAATGTTTCCATACCCAAAATTCGATTAAACATACTGTTTCTTCTGGCTTGAGGGAAGAATCGTTATAATTCTGATCAATATCAAACAGATATTTGTCATTGCCAATTCTTTGTTCGGCTTCCTCATCTTCAAGAAGCTATATATCCTGCATAATCACATACAGAACTTCCAGAAGGAATAAAAGTTAGGCACCTTACATCCCTAGCCTCTCGATTCTGTTCTCGAAGATTTCAAGCTGAAATTTGATCATAGCAAGGAGGACACTCATAGACCAGAGGTTTCACCTCAACTATAGCTCCATTACTTGTTCCTACAACTCCATTCTCTCAAGTGTTAAACTTTATGATTTTCACGAACAAGTATGGGAAGTTGATAAAACGTGTGATTGAAAAATTGATAAAATTTGTAGTCAAAATTAACAAAATCAAACAAAGCTTTAACTCGATCTATTTCCGTATCACTCATGATATATATTTATAACTCGTACATCCTTTTCAAGTGCATATCCCATTTTTGCACAATAGGTATATGAAAATCCACGAGAAGCGATTGAACGTATTGTATGTGTCAATTGACATTCCGCTAATAAGCCTGTTGCATGACTATTTGTTCTCAATAATTTTTAGAATTACTCGTTACAACAACGTATCTAACGGCAAAATAATAGATTATTAGGAAGAAATAACCAAAAAAATCAAAACAAAAATTAAAAGAAAAGTGTTGGTCCAATTAGAGCTGTCCCTTCAGGTAATAGTGGTCTTGAAGAGCACCGGCCCGTTATCCTTCCACTGCAGAGAGCGGGAGGTTTTCGCTGCTCTGTTAAACCAGCCTGACGCATTGCCCTCCTCTCTAAGAGCCACGCGACCCAAGCTTTAGCCCTGGTCCCGTGACCCAACTCTCAGCTTGGAATGGGCAGGCCATGAATAAGCTCCCACCAAGCCCTACCGTCTGGACCAGCTCAATATCCCAACACCTTGATGCCCCCACTTGGGTTACAAGCCCACGCTACTGAGCTCGGCGAACGTAATCGTTGAGTTGGAACATATTAAGTGGTTTACTCAAATCTTTTCAATCGATGTGGGATAGCTAAGGAACTGTTTGGCAAGTTCAGAAATCGAGAAAGACTCTTTAATGCATAATGGTTATGAAAGACTCAAAGCTTATGAAATTGGCTCATCTCTGAACCACTGATCACAAACTGTTACAGTATTTGCACTGATACATCGAACTGGCGAATGAATTAAGCTTAGAGATACTTATCCAATTTGGGTGTTCTTTTGGTCGTCAATTGTAGAAGTGGTAGCTAAAACTCGAATTCTTTTTTATGTCTTCTGTATGAATTGACATTTTAACTTGATTTTTTCTTAAAGCTCGGTTGATTGATGAAGTAGTCACTCTGGAACAAGAGCTGCTGCTAGATCAATATCTTATTGCTTCAAAAAAAACTATATCAAAGTTGATTATGAATATTTAAGTAATCATTATGAGATTGGACGCACTTTAATAGTGAGAAATATAAAAAATAAAATCTTTTTATATACATTCATACTAGTACTATTTTTCTTTACCGACATTAAATTTAGTTGCTTTATTTTATATGATGCTTTTTCAAGCTTGTAAGCAAAAAAACCAGTCTCTTCTACTATTGAGATGCAAATGCCTTCTGTAGAATTTTTACATCTCATAGAATCTACAACTTAGAAATGTTTAAAAAATAATTTTAGCACCGTCAAACATTCGGTTCTAATCAATGTTTTAAAAAAATGTAAAAGACTAGACATGGAAGTCGAGTTTCAAATTTAAGACTTGGAGGTCGTGTCTAGTCTAGGTGAGCTTTTTGGAACAGTGGTTCAATAGAAATCAAGAAAATTCAACTTTGCTAAAAGCTGAGCACCATAATATCAACATGTTCCCTATCTTTCATCAATAGTGTAAGCAATGGTCTTCTCACCGTCAGGGAATATTCCATGATCTACAAAAAACAGTCACAACCCGTGAATGTTTTCCCTTATAAAACATGGTATTTATGTTTCTTTCCTTGTAAGAAGCTCATTATTTCCGACAATGGAGGAAGTATTTGACTTCAATTCAGACATTACAATGCTTGAAGACGATAATAATCTAGATGGAATTTTGCCGTTTGACAATCCATATTATCTAATACTATTATTCTCGTTTTTTACAAAAAATCCACACCACCATTCTCCTCGCACTGGTAACATGTTTATAATAGAGACATCGCAATGATGGTTGTTCACAACTTCTTGCATAGGACCGAAGTTCATGATGAGGTGAATGTAGGCGACGATGGAAGCAACAAGTGATGGGTACTGGGATGATGTACGGGATGCGATCGCAGCTGATGTTTCTGTTGACGGTTGTGTTGAAGACGACGTCCAGTTTTATTCATCATGCACTATTGTACAATACTCACCATAGTAAAATTTCATGAACAATAATGATTACAATTTGTTTCGACCATGACACAGGCAGAAACGTAAAAGAATGAAACAAAGCTCAAAATCAATTCGTTGATTCCTATGAATACCGAATTAAATTGATGAAGGTGGAGAAACTCCAAGAACAATATTCTTATTCAATAACAACTACTTGATCAATGAAAAATGACTCTTAAATACTAAACTTCTAGTTGAAATAAAACCCTATTGATAAATAAAATGCAAAAAGACGAAAATAGACATGCAACTTAAAGAAAGCCGTTTTAAACTAACTAAACGACCTCAAACGGCTAAAATCCATCATTAGCAATTGCAAGCGATTGGTGCTTGTCCCACGATTCCAAAACATATAATAATAAAAATTAAAGCGCATATATCCGCTTTAACGATAAATCATGATTCGATCCTCAAGGCGTCAGGATAAAGCCCAAAAGCCAGATCCTCTACGCTTATTGACCACCTTTAAACGAAAGATACAAAGGCAGAAATGGTGTGAAAATTCATTGATCAACCAATATTAATTAAACTCTTGTCGATGTATTGTTTCATTCAGATTCAATCCAAATTAAAGCTCTTTCATCTTTTCAAGTTTAGGCTCTAATTCGGGTAAAAAATAGCCCGACTTTGATTTGCAGATAGACAGCAATGGAGAAATACCTCCCTGCTCAGGTTTACATGTAATAGAGAGCAACAAAAGTCCAATCTTGGGCAAAAGAAACCACAAGCCTCAACTCTACTCGAACATCCAAATCCAAGTTAATACAAGCAAAAACATCTCTCAAATATTACGTGTTCAAGTTTGTGGACAAACATTTTTGGACCACATGTCACATGGGTCAAATAAAATACCTAATAGTAAATAAAGCTCGACCATAACTTTGTTTTCTATTTTTTCAACTTGTGTAGTCTATTCGGGTATGCACATTAATTAGTATAACACTTGTGTTGGAAATAAGTTATTTATAAATTGGTTTGATTAATTTTTGACCAAATATTCGAGAGAGCCTTGACAACCGATTGTTATAAATTTATAGTTGAATGCATTCTACTCCGTGAGTAGATGCTCGTGGTACATTTGGTTTCATAAAACTATTTCTGAATGAATGAGAAATTAGTATCAAAATTTGACACTTTAAAAGCGGTAATTGAATATTTTAGCAAGTGGGGAAGTGTATCCCACATCGGAAGATGACATGATCTTGAACCAACTAATATACCTCTAGTTTGGATTTGGGTTTGGGC
The DNA here is from genome assembly GCA_023638005.1 of Forsythia suspensa. Taxonomy (NCBI): domain Eukaryota; kingdom Viridiplantae; phylum Streptophyta; class Magnoliopsida; order Lamiales; family Oleaceae; genus Forsythia; species Forsythia suspensa. The sequence goes on along the minus strand of CM042674.1, from coordinate 24,700,402 downwards.
TCCAAAGAGCACCACAATCTTTAGAGGAGAAGAGGCTTAGATACTATCGGATTCAGTTCAAAACCCACATGTACCGCCATCGATCGTGTGTTTGGCCCATTATATTCTTTTTGGACAAAATAAATATAAAATAATTTATTTTATTTTAATTTCATCATCTAAAAATAAATATTTGGATTTGACATGTGTCATGTGCACAGAAATACAGACATAATTGTTCAAACAAGTCCTTTAAGGCTTTGTGTCTGTTCAATTGAGTCATTTCAGCTAATGTGTTCAATTGAGTCCTTTCAGGTGATGTTTTTTTAGACACAACTTTTGGTATGTTATAAATAGACCCCATACTTCTGCGAATTTCATGAATTAAAATCATCTTTCAATCTTTGTGATTCTGTCCTGTCCTGCATTATTTAAAAGCATTCTGCATCCATCCATATTCTACATAGAGAGTACATAACCAATTTCAAGTTCGTTGATCTTGCTGTTTGGAGTGCTTCTATCGCAAGAAGAAAGCTGTTGTATTTTGGGAGATGATTGCTATTTATCGTGAGCACCTATGCAGGGCAAATTAGTCTTAAAGACATAGTATCGAACTCTAACCTCGGTCTATCAAATTAATTCTGCATTTTTAATTCTGCAAATCATCACATAAGTTTTTTCTTTACAATATATATATATTTTTTAATATAAATTAATCCACGTATTTATTTGTTATATATATTCTGAAACAAATATATTCTATATATACATATATATTCTAAAATAAATTTTATTTCTACATGTTGATTGACATTATTGACATTAAAAATAGGGTGTATTATATGATTGAAATTTGAAAAATATGCAATTGTGTGCATTTATTGCATGAGTGTGTGTGTGTGTGTGTGTGTGTATATATATATATATATATATATATATATAATTTAATCATAATAATAATAATAATAATAATATAAGAGCCTTAATTTTTTCTCAGTAACTTTTTTCATCTTATACGCTATCGTTTTGACAATGAAGATAGCCGCAATTTTTTACTTTGTCCACCATTTCACCCAAAAATCTCTCTCTCTCTCTCTCATAAAAAGGCCCTAAGCACACTCAACCTTGGTTTCATCCATAATTTCCATTGGAGCTTCTAATTCGAGTTCTTGTCAAGTTCTCGTATATATATTATTTGTATGACAATGACAAATTGTTGAAGTAGAACTTCATTCTGTTTAACAACATTTTCATTACAATATGACTATCTTATAAATATTTGATCAGCATATATATAACAGCAACCAATACGACTATCACGATAAAAGTAGGCACAAGCAGGAGTAGCCACCCTTTGTGCGTTTATTCAATATTGCAAGTCTCTTCTGCACTCTCTGTTTTCATTACAAATAAAAAATCAAGAAAAGAATGTATATCAAATTGGCAATGTGATAGACAAAAATCTTATTCAGGAGCAAAATTAAAAGATGCACATAAAGATGCCTGCAAATATACAGTAAATGACGTGTTAATAAATGATTTCATTATAGTGCACTATAGAAAGTCACATTGAGCAATTCAAAGATAACAAAAAAAAAATTAAAAAATAATATATATTTGTGAATTTTAGAAAATACAATTAACAAAATTTAAATGGAACACAACAGGTTGGTGCTGAAGATGTACTCGACCTTGGTTGCCGAGTAACTCGGCAACAATATATGCTTAAAAAGAGTGGTTATAACATATGATTCTAACTTCATTGACAATTGCTCCTTTTTCTTTTTACCTTAATTTCATATTAATATTGATTTTGCAATTTTGTCAATACCACATCTCATTCACGAACGAACATACGAACATGCAATACTTGTGAATAAGTGTATAAATAAAATTTAACAAAAAGAAAATAAATTGTCAATTTGTTATACTACAAAAATCTTGATGTTTGGGTTACTCGGCTTGACAAGTCTTGATGTTTTAAGACAAACTCTAAATATAGTATTAGAGTCCAAAAAGTTAAAACGAGCAATTCAATGTCAGATTTCAAGATTGATATGTTATGGCTCTTTCTCCTGATAATCTTGTTTTCTAATCTGGATTTTATAGATTTCTTCTTCAATCTTTGTAGAAGAAAAAAATTGGATTGGGATTAAGATCAGTAACTGTTTCTACTTTTTGTCCCCAGGAAAAGAGCATGTTTGGCTAAGCTTAGCCTATTAGAAATTTGGATAAAAGGGTTCAAGCTTCATTTCTTAGCAGGCACTGAACTTTTTCTTTACCAAATGGATATTTTTGATGTGATCTTCTTTTGAATTCTTTAATGTACTATGTTATATTTGTATGAGATTTATTTGGACAAGATTGTAGAGCCATCGCAACCAAACTAACAACTCAATCGTGATGGTTGCCGAGTACTCGGCAACCACGCTGTTAAACTATGCAATATGATTTGAAGAACATGACTGGAAACCTCTCCCACTGCATGCTTTCATGTTCATGAACATTTGTAGATGAGGTTTTAATACTTAATTCACTTCTTAATAAACAGAAACGGAATGATTAATAGCACCTTTGGCAAGTTAAGAGAGATTGGATAGTATTAGGCAATACTAAGAAAGAAGATGTTCAAATCTTTTTTTTTTACACACAAATTTTTTTTTTTTTTTTTTTTTTTTTTACTTGTGTTTGAATTTTTTTTTTTTACACAATGTTGCCGAGTAACTCGACAACATTATGTAATAAACAATATAACACAAATTTATAACAATCTCAAACACACAAGTTAATACACAAATAAACCCCATACAAATATAACGTAGTTTCAAGTTAATTCTTTAATGTGCTATGTTACATTTGTATTTATTTGTTTAATAAATTAATAGTGTATTATTATTTGGAATTAGTTGACCTCCAAAAAAAATAACATAAAATGTATGTTTATATTATAGTTGTTTTTAACAAGAGAAAAAATGAAAAAAAAAAACACGAAAAAAAAGAGGTAACCAATTCTCGGCAACCAAAACTGATTGCCGAGTAACTTGGCAACCAATCCCACCATTTTCCTCTCCTTTCTCTCTCGTTGCGCGCTCCCTCCGTTACATGATTTATCTTACTCTTACAAGATCTTTTCCCAGTCCCAGCTCCTAATGTTTCGTTATACAACACCATGATCAGAGCTTATTCATTAAGCAATGATGTGGCTAAGAAAGGGGTTTTATTATATCAAGAAATGCTTCATTCAGGCATTTCGCCGAACGCCTTGACATCGATGTTCGCAACAAAATGTTGCATAAAGTTTGGATCTTTGTTTAGTGGGTTACAGATTCACGCTAGAATTTTGAAAGATGGGCATCAATCTGATAGCCTTTTACTAACAACACTGATGAATTTTTATTCCTCTATGGAGAAAGGCAGGGAAGCTCATAAAGTGTTTGATGAGATTTCTCTTAGAGATACTGTTGCTTGGAATGTGTTTATTTCTTGCTACATGCGCAACGGGCGAACCCGTGATGCATTGGGTTTGTTTGATGCAATGAGAAATTCAAACGGTGTTAACCTGACGAAGTCACTCGTCTGCTTGTACTTCAGGCTTGTGCTGGCTTGAATGCATTGGAATTTGGCGAACAGGTTCATAATTACATTGAAGAACATTGACGCAGCGAAACGTAAACACCGAAACAAAACTCAAAATCAATCGTTGATTCCTATGAATGCCGAATGAAATTGATTAATTGTGGAGAAAACTCCAAGAATAATATTCTTCTTCAAAAACAACTGCTTGATCCAATAATAAAAGGACTCTTAAATACTAAACTTCTAGTTGAAATAAAACCCTAATTGATAAATAAAATGCAAAAAGACAAAAATAGACATGAAACTTAAAGAAAGCTATTTTAAACTATCTAAACGACCTCAGAAGGCTAAAATCCACCATCAGCAATTGCTTTAGCTATTGGTCTTGTCCGGCTCGTCGAGACGCTTCCGAAAACATATAATAATAAAAATTCTGAGCCCTATGTCCGTTTCTTTGATAAATCCCGATTACGATCCCTTGCGTCCAGATAAGCTAAAGCTAGGTCCTCTACGCCATCATCTCCCTGGGGGTCAAGAAGATTCGACCTCGAATCGCCAGGCACCTCGTCATCAGAAGAATTATCACCCACAAAAGGCACCAGATGTTTGACATTGAAAACGTCGGCAATGAATATGGCTTGGTAGCTTCAGCGGTAGGCATTGGGATTAATTTTCTCTACAATCTCAAAGGACCAATTTTATGGGACGATAATTTGTTGTACTCATGAGTAGGAAACGGTCCTTCGTGAGAACAGCCCAAACAAAATTGCCCACCTCAAATTCAACATGCCGGGCGATGTGCGTCGGTGACACGCTTGTATTTGTCCGTGGCGACCACCAAGTTGGCATGAGTGGCGGAATGTATGTCTTTGTAGTCCTCAATAAAGTCACCCGCACGCCCATGAATACGGGTAGCGACGGCACCGATAATAAATCCAAAGGACCCCGAGGTATCATAGAAAAACAATGGAAGGGGCAATACCCAGTCTTTGCGGTTGACGGCCACATTATGCGCAAATTCGACTTGACTAAGTGCCGATCCCATGATTTAATATTGTCGCCAACCAAACACCGTAACAAATTACCAAGAGACCGGTTCACAACCTCCGTCTCATCCATCCGTTTTGCGGGTGATAGGCGCTACTAAAATTCAACAGTGTTTGCCATGCGCCATAAAAACTACGCCAAGTGACTAAGAAACCGGGTGTCGCGGTCCGACACAATAGAAGATGGCAAACCATGTATGCGATAAATCTCACGAAAGAAGAGTTGGGCCACATGAACCGCATCAGCCGTACGCTTACAAGGAATGAAATGAACCATCTTAGAGAAACGGTCAACGACGACAAATATCGAATCAAAACCTCGTTGAGTCCGTGGTAATCCAAGCACAAAGTCCATGCTAATATCCGTCCATGGCTGAGTCGGTATAGGAAGGGCCGATATAAACCAAAGATGGACGCGGTACCTTAGCCACATGGCACGCGTGCGACGGTAGCGACATGCTTAGGAAACATCACGCCTCAAAGAAGGCCAAAAGAAAGTACGCCTGACCAACTCAACTGACCGATCACGACCAACATGTCCAGCCCCATGAAGTTCAGCAATAATTTTATCACGCAGACTGCAATCGGGAATGCAAAGTTGTAAACCCCGAAACAGAAATCCATCCGAAAGAATATAATCCGTGCATTGATCGGCTGAACCTCGGTCACAATAGGCCCAAAAACGGATCGATGCATAGAGGTCACGAATGTCAAAGCCGTGAACCGCAACGCGCAAATCCGTCGATAAAGAGTGACGACGACTCGAGGCATCGGCCACTTTGTTAGAAGCACCGGTTATGCTTAATAACAAAGGTGAATTGTTGTAAATAAGCGATCAAGAGGCATGGCGGCGACACATTATTATTCGACCGCCAAATGCCTCAACGCCTCATGGTCCGTGTATAAAATAAACTCTCATTGAAATAAATAATGACGCTTGATGGCGAATGGCTGAACCACGGCATAAAATTCCACATCATAAGTACTATAACGATCACAAGCCCTCCTAGTTTCTCACTAAAATAAGCAACCTGGACGGCCTCCTTGGCTCAAAAGCGCCCGATGCCTACCTTGGATGCATCGCAATGCAACTCGAAGGAAGGGAAAAATTAGGAAGAACGCGAGCAGAGCCGAAGTCAATTTCTGCTTGATAAGATGAAAGGCCCTATCAGCGTCCTCGGACCAGGCAAAGGTAGCTTGCTTCATACACTCAGTCACAGGGGCCAAGATGGAGCTAAAATGCGGGATGAAACGCCGATAAAAAGATGCCAGCCCATGAAAACTACGCACATCTGTAAGAGTGCGCGGAGTCGGCCAACGCTGGATGGCCTCTACCTTAGCATCATCAACAGAAATACCCTGACCCGATATCTGATAACCCAAAAATAAAATCCGCGGAACAAGAAAAGTGCACTTACGAGGGGCAGCAAAAAATTTCTCTGAACGAAGAATAAGAAAAAGCGACCGCGGTCTTCCGCAATGCTTTCGTAGAGGCGTGCGGCTATAGACAAGGATGTCGTCAAAGTAAACCACCACACAAGTACCAATCAAAGACCGGAGGGCCTGGTTCATAATACGCATGAAAGTGCTAGGGGCGTTGGAAAGACCAAATGGCATAACAAGCCATTCAAACAACCCTTCCCGAGTTTTGAAAGCCGCCTTCCACTCATCTCTCCGGCCGATCCGAATCGGTGATATCCACTTTTGAGGTCAAGTTTACTAAAAATCGAAGCACCGCTCAATTGGTCCAAAAGATCATCCAAACGAGGAATGGGAAACCGATAACGAACTGTGATCTTGTTAATGGCCCGACTATCAACACACATACGCCAAGTACCGTCCTTCTTAGGAATGAGAAGAGCAGGTACCGCACATGGGCTCAAGCTCTCACGAATATGCCCCTTCTGCAACAAATCCTCCACCTGACGCCTCAACTCCTCATGTTCAGCCGGGCTCATACGATAATGAGGACGATTAGGAAGAGAAACCCCTGGAACCAAGTCGATCTGATGCTGAATGTCACGAACCGGCGGCAATCCTAACGGTAAGTCAGCCGGAAAAAGATCGGCAAAGTCCTCCAACAAAGGGGCAACCGCCGATGGCACCTCAGCCCCTTCTGAAACGGGCTTTCCAATCAATAAAAACACCCCACTCTCGGACACCATTTCACGCTCAAATAGGGCACGAGATAAAAACAAGGCTGGGGCAAGCTCGCGGGGCACCACTGCTCGCGGTGAGGATGGTAATAAGACAATTTTCGTACCTCCAAATACAAAACTATAAGTGTTCTTACGACCATCATGTAACGCCTCCCTATCAAACTGCCAAGGGCGGCCCAATAAAATATGGCACGCATCCATTGGAGCAACGTCACAACAAATAGTTTCTCGATACTTGCCACCAATCGATAGAGGAACAGAGCACGACGATCGACGAAAGCGATACTCTTACGAGCTAAGCAATGCGACTGATGGTCGAGGGTGTGCTTGAAGAGGTAATTCAAGCTTCTTGATAGCATCATCGAAATAACATTCTCGCAAGACCCCCATCGACAATAAAGCGGCGGACTTTACCATTAACCGTGCAAGTCGACTCAAAGCGACTTATGGCGAACACAATCATCGACAACTCGTGGGGTAAGGCAACTACGCCAACACAACACCAACGCCGACCCACGCCACCGCCCACCCGCTCGACCGGTGGTTGGTCGGATTCGTCAACATCAAAAATAGGTGGTCCATCATACTCGGCGCACCCATATCATCCAAAAGCAGCCTTTCGCGCCCCCAAGTGGGCAAAGCAGATTAATGGTGTCCCCACTCACCACAAGAAAAACACCGAATTCCACCACATTGCGCCCTCCGACCACCGTGTCACCAACCCGATTAGCCCTCCGGTTACGCCCCAACAAAGTGGAGTAGTGTTGGAAAAAGGACCCCCACGACCCCGCGGGACCGTGCCTGATGGGCTGTTGGTCGACGGCTGCCACTGGCGAGTGTTGCTCGACGAAGAACCGGCAGCCGAAAATCCAAAGCCTCGCCGCGAGGCCTGTTTCTCCAGCAGAAGAGCGCGCTGATGCGCTTCAGAGACCGAAACAGGGGAAAAAAGGTTCAACACATCCTGAAAATTCACCCTCAAACCACCAACGAACCGAGCCACAAGCTGATCATCGCTCTCATGAATCTCATTTCGAGCAATCAATCGAAAAATTCGCCAGACTATCGACGGTTCTCGTACCTTGTCTCAAATTTTGTAATTTTTGATACAAGATACGAGTGTAATTGAATGGTAAGAAGGACCCTTCATATGTTTCGTTAATTTTGCCAAGAAGAAATTTTGGACTTACCACAGTCAGTAAGCGCGTGACTTTCGATTCTTTGCCACCATGCCGCCGCCCTACCACGAAAACCGAGTTGCCACAAGACCAACACGCCTAGCATCGAACTTCTTTGAAATCCAAAATCTCCTCCACGCACATAACCAATCCAATAATTCATCGGCTTCCAGTCCGCACCATTGAATTCGGGATTTCCACACGAAAAACCACCTCCCAACGTCGGTCAACGCCATCACCCCGCCCGACGCCATTCCGGGTCCAAAGGTGCAAGCGGATTGTGCATGCGACGCGAGCTCTTCGTCGGAGGAGGAGTCCAATTGAGGAGGACTACCTCTCCGTCGCCTAAACTGCTCCCTTCCACCCACATCTCGAAGACCACCGCAACAGACCACGCCCCACAGGTGCTTGGCGCGCTCGAAACGGGACCGCTTCGAAGTCCCAATTCCTGTTTTGATCCAAGAGATCAATATGTTGGGTCCTCATCTCGGCCATCTCTTGTACCAACAAGTCGATCTGTTGGCGAACCTGAGTCGCCTCTTCTCTACGATGCTGCTCGTCTGCAATGTTATCATGAGGAGCAGCCGCCGCCGCCGCTGCCGGTGGTGGTCGTCGTGGAGGCATGATCTTAGAACGTTACCCTGTCTCTGATACCAACTGACGCAGGCAGAAACGTAAACACTGAAACAAAACTCAAAATCAATCGTTGATTCCTATGAATGCCGAATGAAATTGATTAATTGTGGAGAAAACTCCAAGAATAATATTCTTCTTCAAAAACAACTGCTTGATCCAATAATAAAAGGACTCTTAAATACTAAACTTCTAGTTGAAATAAAACCCTAATTGATAAATAAAATGCAAAAAGACAAAAATAGACATGAAACTTAAAGAAAGCTATTTTAAACTATCTAAACGACCTCAGAAGGCTAAAATCCACCATCGACAATCGCTTTAGCATTGGTCTTGTCCGACTCGTCGAGACGCTTCTTCAAAACATATAATAATAAAAATTCGAGCCCTATGTCCGTTTCTTTGATAAATCCCGATTACGATCCCTTGCGTCCAGATAAGCTAAAGCTAGGTCCTCTACGCCATCAAACATGGTTTTCACTATATGATGAATGTTTGCAATTCTCTCATAGCAATGTATTCACGCTTTGTGGATGTGGGGAAAAAGCTTATGATGTGTTTAAGGGGATGGTTAACAGAGATGTTGTGAAAAAATGAGAAAAAGACAAAGAAATTGAGCTAAAAGTCCCCGCCCCTGTGGGAAATACTCTTCATTGCCGAGCAACTCGACAATGAATGCGATTGATTTTTTTTTTTTTTTGTGGGCTAAAATACCATAAAACTAATTGTTATTGGGACTCATTTGAAGGTTTCATAAGAACAATTTAACGGCATAATTATAAGATTACTAATGGCCACGGTTGTCGAGTTGGCTCGGCAAAGTTGGTTAAGAAATACAGCGTCCTACTGTTTTTTTTTACTACCCAAGGCTTCTCCGTCTTTCCCATTATAGATAACATAAACAATATATCATGCTTGAAGAGCCTTTAAAACAATATCTTTTCAAAGAAAAACAATTTACAGTTTACATTATGGATAAGTCTGTGCCCCAAATAAAAAAATAAAATATCTTTGTCGTAGCACAATAAAAAATACTTATTGGTAGAATTTCTACATATTATACTTATGGATAAGTCTGTGCCCCAAATGAAAAAAGTGTATATTATACTTCGAGTGTGGTCATGGATCTCAATTATTTATCGAGAAATTTTCCTGCTCCATATGTAGTACTCAGATTTGCTGCAGATAAATCTATATAGTTCTGACTTGGTACACAGTTTCTAGGCAAATATGTAGTACAAAAATGCCAAGTTGCTCTAACCTTGAGGAAAAATTCCAAAAAAATCATAAATCTGTCTGGAAAATCAATAATTAACCAATAGGATTCTTAAAGATAGGGTAGATCAATATAATCAGATCTACATCCACCAAGCAGGCCTTCATAAAACCCCAAGAATAAATGGTAAAAGATGAAATTTCAACAATGATTTGTATTAAAATAGAAGGACACATTTTTCCATTAGTATTTTCGCCTCTTATGGTTATTATTCTTCAAGAGGGTAACTCTCTTCGATTATCCGTACGTATGGATCTAGATTCAAGCTATGAGTTTTTAGATTTATCTTTATGGGTTTTTCCCCGTTCTGTTTTGGGTGAATTGATGAAGCATTTTGGTTATGTACGTGGTCGTAAAGTTTGATTATTTACATGTTCGTGTATTTTAAATAATGCTTTATCATTTCTGCGCAAGTTTATATGATGCCAATTCAGGATTAAAATTATACCGTGAATTATCTTTTAAGCTCATTATTGATTATGCAGAACAATTGACACTTTTGGCTCTTAAAATGGTTTGGCAATGTATTTATTTTGTGAAAATCGTTTAATTTTACAGGCCACGTCGAAGAAAGTCATAACTAGGGAAGAACGGGAGAAGAGGCTCAACGATGTAAAAGTAAGAAAAGAGGATATGAATAAATTGGTGATGAATTTTCTGGCTACCGAGAGTTATGTGGAAGCTGCAGAAAAGTTCCAATTGGAATCTGACACAGAACGTATCCCCTTTTAATTTACTCATCGCATGTTTGACTGATATTAATATGCTCGTTTTTTTATTGTTTTGTGATTGTGTTTTTGGTTGCTTTTCAGCTTTAAGCATATTGTTGATTTTCCTTATGGTTATATAGCTGACATAGACCTTGCAACTATCACGGATTGCATGGCAGTTAAGAAGGCAGTACAGTGTGGTAACATGGAGGATGCCATCGAAAAAGTTAAGGATTTGAATCCAGAGGTGCGATAACATACTTGTTGTTATCAATGGGAAATAAAGGAGGTTTAATGATGATGTTCTCAAACTTGTCACATTATTGCTTGATTTTTATCTCTTGTTTAGTTCATTTTTTATGTGCTCCTGGGTTGCTTGTGATCATAGAATGAGAGATAATCTTTGAAGTTTAGTACAATTTTCTGGAATCTGGTTGGTTTTCATCTAATTCATTCAGATTTCTGGACTTCGTGAAAACAGTTTAATTACTTTATTCCTTCTTTTTTTTCTTCCAGTATTGCAATTGGGATATCTTTTCTAGATTTTTTTTTTTTTTTTTTTTTACACAATGTTGCCGAGTAACTCGGCAACAATGTGTTTGAAATATATATATATATATATATATATATATATATATATATATATATATATATACTATAAGTGTATAGTTCTTAGTATTTCTTTACTATTCACCCTTCAACCAACGCGACGTCGTTTTGATGTTGTATTAGCCTTAATTTTGTCCAAATCTCACCATTTTGTCCTAATCTTTTGACACTTTTTGTATATTAAATTAATATCTTTGGCGCATTTTTGACTTCTTCATCTTTTCTTTTCTTTTATTTGTTTTAATATACATATATTAGTGTCTTTTAGCGCAATTATTGACTTCTTATATATTATAGTCAATATATATTTATTTTTCTTAATAAGTCATCAAATTTGGTGCTTTTTATCCCCATTCTTATGGAGAACAAATGATTTAAATACAATCGATTCCTAAAGGTTTTGCTAAATTTCATTTTCTCTAAACTGCAGTTTTTTTTTGTCCAACATAAATATTTGCTGCACTTTATACATTAAGTATTTTTACATAATTCCAGTTGGAGATGATATCCCTATGGGTTACCTAACCATTGGATTTGGTTTCACATAATTTCATATTGTATAACTCAAGTTATGGATATTTTTGTAAACTACGACAACATGAATCCGAGAAACCGACTTAGATGTTTTGGTGATCATTTTAGTATGCGAAACATGC